>CM057344.1:104343967-114343967 GCA_030015575.1 Agapanthus africanus
CAGTGGTATCAGAGCCTAACTAAACTCAAACTAGCTAGGTAGTGAAGTGTAACGAAGTTTCGAAACCGGAAAATCCAAAAACCAAACTTTTGCAAAACCCTAGTTTCTGTTAAAATTTTTCCTGCTCTAAATGAAAAACTTTATACTTGTAAATTCGTCTCAGGGTTTTCTATTAACACCCATGAAAAACGGTACAGTGATTCGTTCAAACCGCCGCCCTTCCGCGGCACGAGGTAGGCATGTGCCGCGGAAGCGCCGCGGTTTGTCGTGTTCTCTGCATCGTTTTTCGTGCAGTGTGTGTTGTTGTTGGTTTTGGGATTTTTAGGATATATTATATGTGCCCAGATTTTCCAGAACTAAAATTTACTTTTGGGGGCCTATAAATCCGTATTTTTCGGAACTTCACTACACTTTAACTACATCGGTTATATCTGTAATGCTTGCATGTATTGAACGTCGGCTAATCGCTATAAGACGATTAGTCGGGGTTATACATGATCTGTGATTGTTATTGGTTTGTGGATATGAATGGATTGGATTGTCGCGGGTGAATGGCCGGGGTGGATGTGAGATGAGCGTTGTTTTTCTTTCATTCATTTGTAACATGTAAATTGATGTAATAATATTGTTTGTATGGCCGCACAACCGGGTCGGGGTTGTAGCCGTCATTGTATAATTCTTTTTACTGTTTTTGCTCCTAGGATAGACCCATGGAGGGGGTGCACAAACTACCGGGTATCTCGAAGTGCCGAGTGGCCTACTCATGGTGGTGAGGGAGGTTGCTTCGCTTCGGGTGCTTGGCGGGTAGTTTGCCGCACCCGTAGGGGTCTTGGGTGGGGTTTTGGCTATTCACCGCGACCGTGTAATCCGCTTTGCGTTGCAGGCTCGAACGCATTGCGGATTCCTAGTATATCCAATGTATTCATCTGTGATCTGTAATGTCTATCATTGCTATATATTTATATATAATAACTATTTAGGCGTTGCTTATGTTTTACAGCCGCGCTAGCCCAGCCCCCGCTCTGTCGTTAGTTAAGTAACCTAACGGGTGATGACGGGGCCCCGTGGCGAATGCGAATGGCATAAGCGTACGTCATATTTTGGTTGTTTTCTGCAATGGTAAGATTAAATGATGGGACGCATTAAAAGAACTAATGCAAGAAATAAACCAAGTAAAAGTCGATTGGAACACTTTGAAAACCACTCGGTTCTTTTCAAAACTAAACTTTTAAACGCGGAGCTTGAACCACTCCTTTTAAAAGCTATCTCGTTCCATCGATTATATCAAGTTCACTACGTTCACGGTTTCGCCAAAACCATTCGTAGCCCTCCGTCATTCCACATGAATGGTCAAAAGTATTCAAGCTATGTATTTTGGCCAAAGTCAAGGCATAGTGATTGGTAGCGTTTGGGTATTCATGTGCAGCATAGATAGATGCGTTGATTTGGGACAGTCGTGCTGCCATTTTGGCCAAAGTCAAGGGTAGGTACGGGTGGGTCCAAATTAACCAGGAGAATGACGGGTAGAACTTGACATGTGACTTATGATATTTTGGCCAAAGTCAAGGTCATAAGAGCATGGGGCAAAAATCCACATCGGGAGTTTCATAAGTACTGAAACTTGCTAGTGTTGCATACCATTTGGAGTGTGATGATTCTGGTAGGATTCCTTCGGCTTTATCACGCGATGATATTTGGATCCCGATCCTACTGTGAGTATATGCTACTCCTCGGGAAAACTCTCACTTAACGATCAATGCTATAAACCTAGTAGGTGCCTAGAAAGGTGTTAGCGGGGCTACGCCCACAGGGAAAAGAGGTTACTTAATTAAGGAACTTCGCGAAAGCGTTGGAAAACCTCCCTCGAAGTACCGACACTGGCCTGGCTGAACGGTTAAGCAAGTATTGTACGGTGAGAATGATCCCGGCTAATCCTTTTCTTTACGGTTTGAGAAGGGATTCGAGAGACAGTGGGAGCCATCCAGTTTAGACAAACTAAAAACCACTCTAAACTTGCAAGAGCATCATGCTAAAGTGTTTCTTTTCTCTCTCCTAATTGCAGCGACCATTCAAGATGACCGGACTTAAGTTACTATTAGATAAAAACATATTAACAGGGCCAAACTACAAAGATTGGCTCAGGAATGTCAAGATGGCTATCACTTATGACAAGCTGGGGTATATACTTACCACCAAAGCTCCCCCCGTCCCAGGTCCCACCTCCAGCGTCGCGGATGTAGAAATCCGTAAGACATGGGAGATAGATTGCGCGAGGGCCAGATGCCTCGTACTAGCCTCGATGGACAACGAACATCAGAGGAGGCACGAGAATATGGACCTAGAGTCCATATTTCTCCATACAAAAGAACTGTATGGAGAGCAGTCTCGTATCGCTAGATACGAAGTGTCGAAGAAGCTCTTTTCGGCAAGGTTGGCCGTCGGATCATCGGTAGCGGACCACGTGCTTAAGATGATCGGCTACATAGAGGAGCTCGCGGACCTTGGGACCACGTTGGAGAATGAACTCTATACCGATTTGATTCTCCAGTCCCTTCCTTCCACTTACGCCCAGTTCATTCTTAACTTCAACATGCAAGGAAAGGAGGTTGAACTTGCCGAACTTCTGAACATGTTGAGGACTGCTGAGGGCACCCTACAGAAGGGTAGGGAGACATCCACTTTGTTTGTAGGAGGATCTTCCTCTTCTAGGTCCAGGGCGAAAGCCAAGGGCAAGAAGAAGAAAGCCCCCGCCAAACCAAGAGGCGGTGTCGGTAAAGTGGATACGAAGGGAAAGGGTAAAGCAACAAAGGTAGCGGGGAAGCTGGTGGGGAAGGAAGAATGCTTCTATTGTCACAAAAGTGGTCACTGGAAACAAGATTGCAAGGCTTGGAAAGCCAGAACACAGGATTTGAAGCGAGTTGCAGCTTCAGCTTCAGGTGTGTATGTTATTGAAAACTGTCTATCAATAAACTCTACTTCCTGGGTATTGGATACCGGATCAGGATCTCATATCTGTAATTCTTTGCAGGCGTTGAGAAAGCGTAGAGTTTTGAAGGCAGGTGACATGACCCTCAGAGTTGCGAACGGTGCTAGCATGGATGCTGAGGCCGTGGGGGACTATCACCTGGGATTATCAGATGGACACTTTTTGGTTTTGCGTAGTTGTTATTATGTACCAAATGCAACCTGTAATATCATTTCTGTATCTTTATTATCTAAAGAAGGTTATGAATTTGCATTTGTAAGTAATGTAGTGAACATTCACCTTAATCAAGTGTTGATTGGGTCAGGTACATTGAACAACGGTATATACGTTTTAAACCAACCACAGATTTTCAATATCCAGAATACACACAAAAGAAAGTCTCCAGAAATTAATAAAACTTTCTTATGGCATTGTAGACTGGGTCACATCAATGAGAGAAGATTGACTAAGTTACATACTGAAGGATATTTAGATTCGTTCGAATATCAATCGTATGCAACTTGTCAATCCTGTCTCAAAGGAAAGATGACAAAGGCTCCGTTTTCTGGACACGGAGAAAGAGCGAGCGAGCTCTTGGGACTCGTACACAGCGACGTGTGCGGTCCAATGTCTACACATGCGCGAAGCGGTTATTCTTACTTCATTACCTTTACGGATGATTTTTCAAGGTACGGTTATGTCTTCTTAATGAAACATAAATCCGAGGCTTTTGAAAAATTCCAGGAATATAAGAATGAAGTAGAAAAACAAACAGGCAAAAGTATCAAGATCCTAAGATCGGATTGAGGAGGAGAATACTTAAGTGCCGAATTCCTGAACTATTTAAAAGAGAATGGAATTCTCTCTCAGCTTACTCCTCCATACACTCCGCAACATAATGGTGTATCGGAGAGACGGAACCGAACCCTATTGGATATGGTACGGTCCATGATGAGTAACGCTGAGTTACCGCGATCGTTCTGGGGGTATGCGCTAGAAACAGCTGCATATCTTTTGAACCGTGTTCCCACTAAGACTGTGCCTACCACACCATATGAGTTATGGAGTGGGAAGAAACCCTATCTTAATCACATTAAGACATGGGGATGTCCAGCTTTTGTAAAAAAGCAGCATGCGGACAAGCTCGAGGCACGCTCAGTACAGTGCAAGTTTGTGGGATATCCAAAGAACTCCAAGGGATATTATTTCTATTGTGAAGAGGAACAAAAAGTCCTTGTTTCTCGCCATGCCCACTTTCTAGAACATCAGTTCATAGAAAAAGAAATAAGTGGGAGCGCAATAGAACTGGAAGAAATTCCAGAACCACAAACTATTACTGAAAGTTTAGTGGAACCAGAAGGTTCAAAAGAACAGGACATTCCTACGCCGCTCCGCAGGAGTAGTAGGCAGTCTCATCCGCCCGAGAGGTACTACGGTTTTCTCATTGACGGGGATAGAGAGGACTGCATCATAGATTGTGATGAGCCTACTAGCTTCCAGCAAGCCATTTAGAGCGTCGAATCGGTAAAATGGCTGGATGCAATGCGGACCGAGATGGAGTCCATGTACACCAACAAAGTATGGACGTTGGACATTGCTCCAGACGGGGTAAAACCCGTAGGATGCAAGTGGATCTTCAAAAGGAAGATTGGTGTAGATGGACAGGTTGAGACCTATAAAGCTAGACTGGTAGCAAAGGGTTTTCGTCAGCGACCTGGTTTGGACTATGACGAAACCTTTTCTCCAGTAGCTATGCTGAAATCCATTCGGATCCTTCTTGCCATCGCTGCTTTCCACGATTATGAGATTTGGCAGATGGACGTAAAGACAGCTTTTCTAAATGGTCATTTAGAGGAGTGTGTCTATATGGACCAGCCAGAGGGTTTCATTCAGGGTGGGAGCAGCGGAAAGGTATGCAAGTTGCTCAAGTCCATTTATGGACTCAAGCAGGCATCGCGGAGTTGGAACATCTGTTTTGATGAGACGGTCAAAGAATTTGGCTTTATCAAAAATCCAGATGAACCATGCATCTATTGTAGATTTGTAGCGAGAACTGTAGTATTCCTCGTTTTATACGTGGATGACATTCTCTTAATAGGAAATGACATTCCTATGCTACAATCTGTCAAGGGGTTCTTGTCACACAGGTTCTCCATGAAAGACCTGGGTGATGCCTCCTACATTCTGGGTATCCGGATCTACCGTGACAGATCCAAGAGGATATTAGGACTCTCGCAGTCCAGGTACATCGACACCATACTGAAGAGATTCAGTATGGAAGATTCCAAGCGCGGTAATCTACCGGCTTGTCACGGGATCACCCTCTCCAAAGAAATGTCTCCCAAGACTGATTTGGAGAGGGATCGCATGTCTATTATACCCTATGCTTCTGCGGTAGGCTCTATAATGTATGCGATGTTGTGTACCAGACCGGATGTGGCTTATGCACTGAGTGTGGTAAGCAGGTATCAGTCAAACCCTGGGGAGAAACATTGGATAGCAGTAAAGAACATTCTCAAGTACCTGAGAAGGACTAAGGAGATGTTCTTGGTGTATGGCGGAAAAGACCTGCAGGTTGAGGCCTTTGCTGACTCCAGCTTCCAGAGTGACAAGGATGATTCCAAGTCCATGTCGGGTTTTGTCTTTACCCTCAATGGAGGGGCGGTGTGTTGGAAGAGCTCCAAACAGGAAACCGTTGCTGACTCGACTATGGAAGCGGAATACATCGCTGCATCTGATGCCGCAAAAGAAGCTGTCTGGATGAGGAAGTTCTTGAAAGAACTTCAGGTGGTTCCATCCATTGTTGACCCAATACCTCTGTATTGCGACAACAACGGGGCTATAGCTTTAGCGAAGGAACCCAGGTCCCATCAGAAATCCAGACACATCTTAAGGCGGTATCACCTAATCAGGGAGATCGTGGATCGCCAGGAGATCGAGGTCCGGAGAGTTGCATCAGAGGATAACACTGCAGATCCACTCACAAAGGCCCTACCCCAGACTCAGTTCGAGCAGCTGATCGAGATAATAGGTCTTCGATACGCCAGTACATGGCCTTAGTGCAAGTGGGAGATTGTAAGTGTATATGCCCTAGAGGCCATTACTGTATCATACTAGTTTGTATATTACTTAATGGAAGCTTGGGATATTCACAGTTGTATATACAATCTTGCTCGAAATGGTAGTATGCTACTTGGTTTGTCTCTGCTTTAATATGTGCATGTGTTTCTTTTAGCATATTGCTGGTATACATATTAGTAGAGCCCTTAGGATCTTTGCTTGATTACCAGCGTTGTGATGGCGCTCGCACTCGTGGGAGCTGGGTAATCTATAAGCACATCCTTATACAGGTCCCTGGTCGTTGGACTATCGAGACAGGGCATCGATACTCCGGAGTAGACTAGCGTATGCGCTTCTCATCCCAGTGTGGGAGACGGTCTGTCCCACAGCCGTTAGTACGTCGTACTTGGGATAGTATGCGGGTGCTCGTTAGGTTACGAGTACACTGGACAGGACTCGTCGGGAACTGTTGGTTGGTAATATACCTATCGTCAGTTATCAGTTCCCAGGTGACATGAGTACAGCTTAGTCCGCTGACTTGACACTGTCACTTCGCCTCGAGTGTGTTCCCACTGCACTTTGATTACTACCCTACCACGGCTCAAAGGAGCTGTGCAAACAGGTAGTTTTTGGGTGCAGTCCCGAAGCACTTGGAGGCAGTGACGGTTAGACAGGATTCGTCTCTCCCGGTATTGGGGGTTGACATCGTGCTGTGTCTAGGAGAGCCATTACACGAGTAGTCCCTGGCCAGGGCAAGCGAGATATACTGGTAGGTTTCCAGTGTTATCTCAGGGTGTTCTGGGCTACACTCCGACACGACTTGTACCGCTATTAGGGGACTGACGTTCACCGCCCCCCTAGGCCCGCCATGCGATGTATCAGACGAACAGACCGGACTGTACGGAGACTGTCACATACAGGCTCAGTAGGAGTGCAGATGGGGTTCACCTCGTCAGTCTTCTTATCGACATCTACCTGGGGACCGTTACGTACAGCTAGTGCCGCTTGCGGTCTGTGGTTAAACCCACTGCCAGCGTAGTGTCGAGTCTTTAGAGTCCCACACAGAGAGCTATTCGCCTTTAGGCAAAATGAGTAGAGGTCGCATGGTTTTGCGACAGGGTTCGTTCGCATCCGCGCACTTGTGCACGTTTGCTGTCCGGACAGTTTATACTAGCGGGCTTTGGTTTAAGCCGGATCCTAGTATATGATTAGAGATTGGTTTTTCTCATTGTGTTCGTGTTCCTCGGATCACGAATGCGGGTGCGTATGCACAGTTGCTTGAGATTGAGGGAGAGGACCTTGATTAGGGTTAATGGCTATTGTCATTTTATTAACCCTAATATTTATGTGTGTGTTATTGTTAATTAGTAATTAGTTTAATAATTATCCATGGTTATGGTTGTTGACCATTTGACTTCTTTGACTTGTTGACCTAGGTTGACACTTTGACCATCATAATTTCTTTTGGAAGATGCTTTTTGATCTTTGCAATTTGAAATGATAATGGTCATGTCATGATTTACCATGATAATTATCTAGCTAATTATTCAATTAAATTAATTCACACATATTAGTGAGAATGGCTCTATTATTTTCTCATTCTCTCATATCATTTTCTCTCTCTTGTTCATCCTCTCCCTCAAGCTCACTCCCTCTCATGTGTTGAGAAACAAAAAGCTTGAGAAAAACCTTCACTTGATCCTCTCTACTCTCTTCTAGGGTTCAAGTCTTAGCATTTCTTGCACTCTAGTTACTCCTAGCTTGGAGTTGAAGCTAAAGGTGGTGGCTTTCAAGTGGATCTTTCTTTGACGGAAGAAGACAAGCAAGGTGAGGCCTTTCTACCATTCCGACGAGCAAGGAGAGAAGGAGTTCGAGCTTAAGGTATAACCTTTCTACAACTTAGTTAGTTGTTAGTTTACTTTAGCTAGTTTTCGTTTAGCAAAGATCCTCACAAGCAAGGTCCATGTTGCCTAAGTCCATAAAAATCCGTTTTTTATTATGTTTTCCGCCTCCCCGTAAGCACCGGGGTGGGCAACGTGGACTTAGAAAGCGCATACGCTAGTCTACTCCGGAGTATCGATGCCCTATCTCGATAATCCCACGACTAGGGACGTGTATAAGGATGTGCTTGTGGATTACCCAGGCCCCACGAATGTGATCGCCATCACAACGCCGGTAATCAAGCAAAGATCCTAAGGGCTTTACTAATGCGTATAGGTGATATAATAAAGAAACACACATGTACACATTAAAGCAGAGACAAACCAAGTAGCATACTACTATATTGAGCAAGATTGTTTGTAAAACTGTGAATATCCCAAGCTTCCATCAAGTAATATACATACTAGTATGATACAGTAATGGCCTCTAGGGCATATACACTAACAAATACATACCTTGGAGCAAGGGTCTAATTGGGAAATCAGTTTTCTATTAACAATACACAGTGAAAATGAAACATGAATATGTTTCGTAGGGGTATCCCTGTATTCCTAGCAATGCCTCTTCCATAATCCAATTCATGACTGTAACCGTATATTTCCCTACCATATCTCCAATTCCCTTTATTTGTCTTTAGTCGTTACCTTCTGTACACCATCGTTAGGCTAAATGGTTTTCTTCCTTCTCTAACGTTCGACACCAGCCTATGGTTTGGAAGAAGACTATCCAGTAAGCATAATAGGTGTACTCTCCTAATCCTAGGAGTACTTGCTACTTGAGAGAAGGTGATGATAAAAGACAACTGAATAATACCTTATTCTATTTCTCCCGAACTGGAAAAAAGCAAAGGTGAAATAGGAGTGGCGATGAACTATGCGGTTAGGTCGTGAATGATAACAGTCGCAATTTACTTTGCGCTCTTTCTAATCTCTTTATTTTGTCTTTAGTTATTACCTTCTGTACACCCTACTTAGGCTAATTGGTTTTCTTCATTCCCTACCTTTCGGCACCTGCCTATGGTTTGGAAGAAGACTATCCAATAAGCGTAATAGGTGTACTCTCCTAAACCAAGGAGCCCTCGCAACCTGAGAGAAGGTGATAATAAAAGACAACTGAATAAACCAATTCTATTTCTTCTGAACCTGGATCCATCCTCGAAGAAGTCCCTTCGAGTTCGTATATAACCATATGATGGATCTATCCAATGGAAGTGGATGTCCGTAGTAATACGGGGTGTTCTGAGAAATACAAAGGGTAAAAGAAGGAGCGGCAATGACTTATGCAACTATAGACAATCCGAAAGCCAGTATTTTAAGAAGGTTCGGTCAACTTGGTCACTGAGTTATAGTCTAGGGTCGGTCAAAGGTCGCTGCCAAAGAGAGAGAGAAAAGAAAACCTCTGCGTGCACTCTAACCTAGATCAGAATGGTTATCACTTTATCTAATCAGGAAACCTCCCACTGTTATCTCAAATTCTCCTCCAAACCTGAAAGAAAAATTAGTCGGGATCACCCGAGGAGTAAACTAACTCATCAGTGGGAATCGGGATCCAACTCTCATCGCATGATAACGTGACGGTATCCACTCACGTTATCACACTCCAGAAGGTATACTCAAGTTTTGCAAGTTTCCTGTATGTTTGAAACTCCCGATATAATTTTTATCCCATGCTCTTATGACCTTGACGTAGGCCAACAAATCATAAGCCACATGTCAAGTTCTACCCGTCGTTGTCCTGATTAATTTAGGTCATCGTACATGCCCTTGACGTAGGCCAACAAGGCTGTACGTCTGTCCTAAATTAATGCATCTATCTATGCAACAAATAAATACCCCAGCAGCTACCAAACACTATGCCTTGACGTAGGCCAACAAACATAGCTTGAATACTACTGACCATCCATAAGAAATGACGGAGGGTTACGGCTGGTTTTTGGCGAAAAACCTTTAATGTAATGAACTTGATCTCGTTGAAAGAACCTGATAGTTTTTTATAAAACTATAGTGGCGAAAACCTTTGCTAAAGAGGTCACTCCCGGTGAAGGGATCTCGGCTCTTTCCTCGTGGAATGAGGTGCAGGATATTCTAACTGAATACCGCGATGCAAAATAACTTGTAATCGACTATATTGAAATTATTACCCTGACGTAAACTTCTGCCCAAGGGGTCACTCCCGGTGAAGGGATCTCGGCCCTTGCCTCGTGGAATGAGGTGCTGGATATTCTAACTGAATACCACTATGCATAACAAAAGGAAACGTCTTTGTAATAACTCCTTTTTAAAATTTGTTCCAACAACATCAAATATATGTTTGTTTTATCCTTGCATTGATAAGAATCAATGCAATCCCATCAATTAATCACACCAGAAAAGAACGAAAATAAAATGTACGTATATGTCATCCGCATTCGTCACTGGGTCCCGTCATAACTCATTAGGTTACTTAACTAACGACAAAGCGGGGACTGGGCTAGCGCGGGTGCAAAACATATACAACATCTACTAGTATATATAAATATATAATAATCGCTCCAGGCATGATAAATACAACATCACAGAAAAGTAATAAGCATCACAGAACAATACAGATAATCTGGGATCCCCGGGTTTCACAGAGCCGCTGCTGAAACCCGACGTTCCCCTGGTCGTGTGGATAGCCTGTGCAATGAAACCTAGACCCTTACGGGTGCGGCAAGTTACCCGCCAAAATCTGAAGCGAGGCAGCCCCCTACAACATAATGAATGGACCACCCGGCACTTTACGGAATCCGGTAACTTGAGCACCCCTCCTTGGGTCAACCTGTACCCCCTACGAGTGCGGCGAATAGTCTGCCAATTCTAGAGTAAGGCCCCTCTGCCTCTCAAAGCCATAAGATACGGACCCGTTGCCCTCCAGAACCCGGCTATCCGTGCATTCCATCGTAGGGTAAACCTAGTACAGAAATAAAAATATGTACAACAGGTACATCGACCTCAGCCCGGTCGTGCCCCAAAATAATATTATACAAACAGGCAGTGACGGCAGTCCACATGTTGGACGCTCGCCCCGCAATATCAAATGTACAATTAAATTCAAACTGCACTACCATTGCACACTGCTATCCACCACGACATATCCGCAACATCACAGCACAACACAGAACATCAACGCGAATGTCACGTTCGCAAACCCGTCTAAAAGAACTATAGCAATTAGACGCGGTTTACCGCTCAAATGACATTCCCGGTCGGAGATATAAAGTAAGTATCGTATAGTAACAAGTTTAAAATTTCGATCGACAAAATTTCCCGAAGTGGGCCCCACGAACTTCTGCTGTACAGTAACCAAATATGGGCCCAAAAGAAACATTCCAGAAACCACAATTCACTGTGTAGAAGCTACTGTAGAAAATTGGAGTACCAATCTCACAAAACGGCGGCGGATCCGCGGCCAAACCCTTGTTTGGGCCGCGGATCCGCGGCGTTACTGTTGAGTTGGGCCACCAAATTTCACTAGTATTTTTATAAAGCCAGCTTGTTTTTCTGTGATGCTTAAAATAATTTTTAGACCAAGTTTAAAATCGACAGAAACTTTTGTACAGAAAAATGTAGTTTTTGAAATTCCGTTCGATCGATATTTTAAACGCGTTAGCACAAGTTAGTAAAGTTTAATGGTGAGGCTCTGATACCACTGTAAGTCCGCGGTAACGCCCCGGCCGTCTAACAGACGCCAAATGCGGAACAAAAAAAACTTTTAAGCTGGCACTATCGTATACTATAACTCGGATCTGCCATTAAAGCTAAACTAACAAACTACAAAGTGGGTAGAAATGTTATACCGAACGATCCGAGTCCTTCGGTCTTCAACCATCATCCCACGCTTTGTTGCGGCTGCTCCGATCTCCTGGTTCTCCAGTCTTCTCGTCCAGGTGGCACCACGTCGACGGATCTTTAAACGGGCTCCCGCCTCTGAACCGAGGCAACTCGATCATCAAGTCTGCTAAAAGAGATGACCAAGATTGATGTAGAGAATGAGTAGAACACTTTGTCTCGTTACGTCCAAGGCTATGGACGAACGGTTAATGAAGTTGCCAATTGGAATCGGGTAAATGAAAATTGAGCTATATGAAATTTCCATGAACTAAACTATCATAATATTTTTGCCAAAATGAATCAAATCATCCCCACTTGGAAATGGCCGGCCACTATATGAAGCAAAGGGGGTGAGTGTAGGAGAGAGGAGGGGGTGACCATAACAAGTAAACTTATCATAACACTTAATGAAAAAGGATGACACACTTAAAACAATAAATGCAAATCCATGAATCATTAACCTAGTCACCATAACAACTCATCACTCATTAAATGCTTCATTAATGAACTAATGACTCATGAAGCTAGTCACCATTTCTAGAACCTTCTAGAACCCTGACTCACCTCATGACTCACCGAAAAGAAGAAAAGATAAATCCGCATTTAACCGAATGTTAAAGACGTGTGATAGAAAACTGGAAACTGGCAAGTTCCAAAAGCGATCCCGAAATGAATTTCAGGATAACTCCGTAATAGTATAAATATACCCGCATTTGTATTACGACCGAATACAAATGCAACTGAGACAAAGATATTATATCTACACAGTATAATACTTGGATCCGGCTTAAACCAAAGCCCACCAGTATTATCTGCCCGAAAAATGACACGTGCATAAACGCACGTGCATTTTACGAACCCTGGCATAAAACCATACGGCATCTACAACGTTTCGCCCGAACTTGGGAAACTGTCTGTGGGGGACTCTAATGACTCATCAATACACTGGCACTGGGTATAACCACTAGCACATCAGAGGTACAAGCTGTACGTAACGGTTGCCTATGTATTGAAGGAAGGGGAGCTGATGAGCGAACTCATCCAGAAACCCTACTGAGCCTGACAGTGACAATATCCGTACAGTCCGGTCCATTCGTCTATGAGTATCGCATATAGGGCCTAGGGGGCTTATAAACGTCAAACCCCCAATAGCTAAAAAGTCGTGTCAGAGAGCAGCCCAGAACACCCTGAGATACCACTGGAATACCTTCCAGTAAATCTCGATTACCCTGGCCAGGGATTTCGTGTAATGGCTCTCCTAAACACAGCGCGATCTCACCCCCAATACCGGGAGAGACGAATCCCCGATGATCTGCTCACTGCCTCCATGTGGCTCGGGACTGTACCCAAAAAATACCTGTTTGCACGACTCCTTTGACCCGTGGTTGGGTATAAATCAAAGTACAGTGGGAACTCACACGAGACAAATGACGACCTCAGGTCGATGAACTAACCTGTACACATGTCACCTGGGAACTGCTATCTGACGATAGGTATAATACCAACCAGCAAGTTCCCGGCGAGTCCTGTCCGGTGTACTCATAACCCAATGAGCACCTGTATACATCTTAGGTGAACAAACTGACACCAATGGCTTATGAGATCGGCCACCGCCCCTCGTCGGGGTCTCGACTGTATACACTAGTCTACACTGGAGTATCGATGCCCTGTCTCGAAACTCCCATGACTAGGGACACTTTAAGGATGTGCTTATAGACCCCAGCTCTCACGTATTTGATCACCATCATACTGCCGGCAGTCAAGCAAGAATCCTATGGGCTCTATTAACATGCAATAGTGAACTAAAGCATGTATATGATGATAGAGACAAACCAGATAGCATACTATCATCTCGAGCAAGACTTTCATATCGGTATAGGTCATCCCTCAATCATTGCAATCACGTACCTGCGATCTAATAATTGACTTAGAGGGCACTATATCCAACACCTGGGGTGCAGCCTGCCAATTTCCCTATGCACTACTTCACCTCGTGGATGGAAATGCATGTGCATGGGGTGTTCGGCATCCACAAGAGCCCTTCATTTTTTGAGAGGTGCAAACTCCCAAGAGTCATGCGGCTGATCAGCGCCTCGATCGTGAATCCGTCTCCGCGGGAGACTAGGGGGTTGCTCCTTCGTCCACACCTGGTCGGAGCGAATATTTCTTTCATGGATAAGGTCATAACTATTGGCTCAGAAAACTCCAAGGCGGTGGTGGCGCTGCGTGACGGCTTCAAGGACGGGGCCTCCGTACTGAAAGCGCGGGAGATTCTTCACATCTACTCCATTCGGCCGGGCTACCAGGTGTTCAGGCAGAACGAGATGGCGCTTTTCATGAGGTACAACCCCACCGGTTCGCCCAGCAATCAAACTATAACCAGGGGGTCCCGCTGGAGGCGTTTTTGGAAGAGCCCGCGGCCAGCATGGAGGGGATACGGAACGCGATGCACCATTTTATGCGGCTGAATACGGGCTCCCACTTTTTCATCAGCGAGCCAAGCTGCGTCCCCCGGGTCCTCCACGCGTACGTGGCTTGGTATGCGCACGCAATGGGTTCAGTCATCCGTGAAGAGAAGCGCATGTTGGTTGACTGCAAGGGTGCGCCTCCCGGCAGCGACCGCAAGGCTCCCCTGAAGCCAAGGACCCCTGTCGTTCCTCCGTTGAAAGATGCTAGAGTTGGGCCACCGCGCGTGCTGAGCCCTCCACGCAGATTGCCCCGTGCTACCGCGGACGTGCCCCCAGCGCCCCGTGCTCCAGTGGAGACGGTGAATGTAGTTTTGCCTGAGTCTGGCATGGGCTCGGACATCGGGACCCGCCGTCCCAAGGTGCCCACGAAGCGCAAGTTGATCTTGGGTGCACCCGGGGCTCGCATGCAGAAGAGGAAGAAGAAGTCGATCCTTTCTGCTGACGTTGTGTTCGGTCAGGAACCTCATGCTCCTTATAGCGAAGGCTTGGGTGAGTACGGGACCAACAAAGTATTAGTTATGCCGCCAGAAGACACTGATTTGGCGGATTCCATCGCAGCTTCAGAGCGATTGGCGAGGCGCGATGCGTGGTTAGCTAAACTGGCGCAATCGGGTAATCACTAGCTGTATTTTTCTGTCATTACATCGTACTCTTATCATTGTTTTTGACTAATAGTTCCCCCCTTTTTTTAAAACAGGCATTTCTACCTAAGAAGCTATCGCTGCTTCTCTTAAAACTTTCCAGGAGGAGGAACGACTCAGAGCATCCTTAGGCCTTGGTACATTTCGGTTCACTGAGTCTTTATTCTCCTTTGTTATGGTCAATCTAATCTTTTCGTTGTCTTATTGCAGGGACCGCGGGATCTATTGCACAAGCCGATGCGGGGACTCTTCCCGGGCCAGCTACTAAAGTCCCGGCCTTTTTGAGGCTGCCGCGAGAGACTCGACTCGAAAAGCCGATGAGGGATGCCCTGAAGGCTCTGGAGGCAACTCTAAACGAGGACGACGATGCCTTGTTGGAAGCTTCCAAGAGGTCCGTCGTGACGGCCCGGGAAGGGAGGAAGCGGTTGAGGAACAAGGCGAAGGAGCGCAGAGCTGCTTTGGCCATGGGAGCAGGCCCAAGCACTGTTCTTCGTGCTGCTACTCCTTCGGAAGAGTCTCCGGTCGCCCTGTCCACTGCTCATAGGCGAGCGGTGCGTGCAGCTCGGGGGGCCAACGATCAATCCACCTCAGGTAATTTGTCTTTCGAGACTTTGTTGTAAAAATTGTAAACCTATCGGTTCTTATATATCTTGTCCTGCAGGGTCAAGTCCAACCGAAGGGGAGGCGGAAACCGTCGAGCCTAA
This sequence comes from Agapanthus africanus, assembly GCA_030015575.1. NCBI lineage: Eukaryota > Viridiplantae > Streptophyta > Magnoliopsida > Asparagales > Amaryllidaceae > Agapanthus > Agapanthus africanus. The sequence continues at coordinate 104,359,598 of CM057344.1, forward strand.
GGGGACAGTGGAGGAGGTACTGGCTGAACCCGAGCCGACGGTGGGCGACGTAGCCGGGGTTGCCGGGCCCGAGCTAGTGGCTGACGAAACGGTCACGTCCACTATGCCTGAGAAGGTGGCCGATGCCGAGCCCGAGGTAGCGGCGAATGAGACAGCTGCTACAGCCGGGTCTGGGGCAGCAGCTGATGGAGCGCCTGAGACCGATGACCCCGTGGCAACGGTGGACGAGACGGCCACGACTGCTGAGCCCGAGGGAGTAGCGGGTGAGACGGGCATGATTCCTGAGGAAGAGCCGGCCGCTCTTTCTCAAGAGTCTGGAAATGCTCCGATCATTGCTCTCCCCGCCTACGGTCCTCCGCCGTCTCTTGGCCTCGCGAGCACGACGACGGCCCCCGTAGAGTCTGGTGATGAGGCTACGGGAGGTGGACTCATGTCGATGGAGGACGGAGACGCCTCCGTTTCGGCTGGTGGCTCATCAGGTAAATTTCGGGTTACCGTCCTTTTTTTTATCTCGCAATCCTTCCTGACAGGTTTATCTTTGTTTTTAACGCAGGTATGGCCAGTGCTGATGCTCCATTGCTTGAGGGAGCGCCGTCGGCTACTGCTTTGGCGGTGGCCACCTCGCAGCCTTCTCTCGTACCATCGCAGATGCTGGAAGGTATGGATTCGCGACCCATCAGTTTCATCTCTCGGCCGTGTAATTCATGTATTGACGTTATACTATTGCGTCCTTGCAGGAGTGCTTTTTGATCACCTCTGCCAGGTGTTGCACCCACACTTCTCCTTCCCATTGGAGCTTGCTTCTTCTAGCAGCGCTGGTGAGTATGATTTTCAATTAATACCCTTCCTTTTCAGTAATGGAATTATTTCTGATTCTTCCCTGCCCTGATTGCAGTGTTACAAATCAAAGAAGGAGATAAGGGATCGGTTGCGCCACCGGTCCTCCCAGCTTTGCCGCCTGCTGCAGCTGGTATAGTAAACTCCCTCATTGATGACTTTCTTATATTTCTTGAATCGTCATCTGATTGTGTTTTGTCTTTTCAGCTGTCGTTCCAGTTCCGGCCCTCTTTAAGCCTTGCATCATGATGCCGCAGGCCCCTTCTTGAGACGTCCATCTTCAAAGGGTGCCGCGATGAGCTTGAGCATGCTGAGCGGATACATCGAAGAGCTTGACGCAGACGCTCCCCCATCTGCCGCAGATTTCGCTGCGGAGGTTAACCCGATGTTGGCGGCGCTTGTAAATTTTCATAATGAAAGCGTCGTCGAGTTTTGGGTTAATCACTGCAGGGAGGTCGAGGCCCGCCTGCATCAGCTGGAGTCTATGCATCCTGCCCCTGAGATCTTGGCCGCGAGCACTCAACGGGCGGCATGGATCGAGCAAAGCGCTTCTTACTTCTGCTATCTCGAACAAGAAGTTACTTCAAGACGTAAGGAGCGCGGCGAGACTTCGAGCAAATCTGCCCAACTGCATGCTCGGGTGGAGGCAAACGCTGCACAGCTGAAGGTTATCTTTGAAGGCCTTCTGCGATGCCTCTCCAAAGGGTTAACACTGAGGCAGCAGCTTGACGTCGTCGAGCGGGATGCACCTAATCAGGAGGCAGCCCAGCAGGCAGCTGAGGAGCAACTTTCATCCTACCTGCAGCAGCGGGCCCAGGTGGAAGCGGAAGTGGCCGCGGCAGCCACTCAGGAGGAGGCGCTGAAGGAAGTGCGAGAGCAGCTCGCAGATTTGTTAAAGACACTTCCTTCTCAGTAGCTACTTTTTGTATCATTTGTACTTGTAAATAAAAATGTATTTTTTTATTCTTTAACACAATGTATCTTGTACTCAATCAAGTTTATGAATAAAAGATATACATTCTTTGTAATGTCTTGTGTCATTCCTGCGCTTTCTTCCCTTTTTTTATCAGCATGCTGCTTTAGTAAACATGGTTGACAGATAATAAAGCGAGCATCCTGTCTTGGCTTCTTCAAGAGATAGTGATGGCTTAGGAGGCAGGTTCAGATCTGCAGCCTAAGACTTTTCAACTCTATGAGCCGTGAGGGTCTCATAGAGAATTTTCTCCTTACGGATCGAGAGGATCTCATAGGTGTATTTTCTCCTTAGGAATCGTGAGGATTCCTAAGTGCGTTTTCTCTTGAAAGTCGTAAGGATCTCATAAGAGAATTTACTCCCTTACGAGTCGTGAGGACTCGCAAGTGATGGGTGAAGTTTACCCTTATCCGCCTTTCACGAGGTCAGGGGTTTGACTCTCGGTCATTGATGTACTGTCGAGTCATGGAGCTGGGAAATTCTCCGCGGCTCCGCTTCACTGGCGTCGTATATTTCTGTTGAGACACTGATTTCTCTGCAGATCAGCGCGAATTGAGATGTTCTCGTCAAGGACGCTGGTTTCCCTGAATCGAGGAGGTTGCCAAGGACACTGATTTCCCTGGGGTTGAGACGAGTCGAGGTATTCCTACAAAAGACGCTGATTTCTCTGCGGGTCGACGCGAATTGAGGTGCTCTCGTCAAGGACACTGGTTTTCCTGAATCGAGGAGGTTGCCAAGGACGCTGATTTCCCTAGGGTTGAGACGAGTCGAGGTATCCCTGCAAAGACACTGATTTCTCTGTGGGTCGACACGAGTCGAGGTGCTCTCGTCAAGGACACTGGTTTCCCTGAATCGAGGAGGTTGCCAAGGACGCTGATTTCCCTGAGGTTGAGACGAGTCGAGGTATCCCTGCAAAGACACTGATTTCTCTGCGGGTCGACGCGAGTCGAGGTGCTCTCGTCAAGGACACTGGTTTCCCTGAATCGAGGAGGTTGCCAAGGACGCTGATTTCCCTAAGGTTGAGACGAGTCGAGGTATCCCTGCAAAGACACTGATTTCTCTGCGGGTCGACACGAGTCGAGGTGCTCTTGTCAAGGACACTAGTTTCCCTGACTTGAGGAGGTTGCCAAGGACACTGGTTTCCCTGGGGTTGAAACGAATCGAGGTGTTCCTGCAAAGACGCTGATTTCTTTGCGGGTCAACGCGAGTCGAGGTGTTCTCGTCAAGGACACTGGTTTCCCTGAATCGAGGAGGTTGCTAAGGACATTGATTTCCCTGGGGTTGAGACGAGTCGAGGTATTCCTGCAAAGACACTGGTTTCTCTGCGGGTCGACGCGAATCGAGGTGCTCTCGTCAAGGACACTGGTTTCCCTGAATCGAGAAGGTTGCCAAGGACGCTGATTTCCCTGGGGTTGAGACGAGTCGAGGTATCCCTGCAAAGACACTGATTTCTCTGCGGGTTGACGCGAGTCGAGGTGCTCTCGTCAAGGAAACTGGTTTCCCTGAATCGAGGAGGTTGCCAAGGACGCTGATTTCCCTGGGGTTGAGACGAGTCGAGGTATCCCTGCAAAGACACTGATTTCTCTGCCGGTCGACGCGAGTCGAGGTGCTCTCGTCAAGGACACTGGTTTCCCTGGGGTTGAAACGAATCGAGGTGTTCCTGCAAAGACGCTAATTTCTCTGCGGGTCGACGAGAATCAAGAAGCTCTCATCAAGGACGCTAGTTTCCCTGAGTCGAAGTATTTTGCCGAGGACACTAGTTTCCTCGAGGTTGAAACAAATCGAGGTGTTCCTGCAAAGACGCTAATTTATCTGCGGGTCGACGCGAATCAAGAAGCTCTCATCAAGGATGCTAGTTTCCCTGAGTCGAAGTATTTTGCCGAGGACACTGGTTTCCTTGAGGTTGAAACGAATCGAGGTGTTCCTGCAAAGACGCTAATTTCTCTGCGGGGCGACGCGAATCAAGAAGCTCTCATCAAGGACGCTAGTTTCCCTGAATCGAGGTATTTGCCAAGGACACTGATTTCCTCGGAGTTGAAACGAATCGGGGTATTCCTGCAAAGACACTGGTTTCTCTGCGGGTCGACGCGAATCGAGGTGCTCTCATCAAGGACGCTAGTTTCCCTGAGTCGAGGTAGTGTGTCTTTCGGATTTTATATGAATTACCGTCAAGACTTGGCTCCATTCTCTGATGGAGCATGGGGAGGAAAGATGTGTTTCCTTCTTTGTTTGTACCCCTGGATTGTATACAGGGATTGCTATGATATCACCTGTAGGGCAAAAGTTTCACTCATTTTTTTTATATTATTATTTCCGCGATGCTCTAACATTTCAGCTTTTATATCGCGAAGGTCGCAATTGCCCAATCATTTCGGCTATTTTTCGCGGTGCCCAATCATTTCGGCTATTTATTTTATTTTCACTCGCTGCTTTTTATTGCGAGTTGTCCAATCATTTCGGCTATTTTGCATGCATACATTTTTACTTGATGCTTTTTATTGCAAGTTGCCCCATCATTTCGGCTATTTTGTATGCACGTATGGCTCGCTGATTTTTTTTATCGCGAGTGTGGAACTTAGAATCTGGTGCCAATCTCAGCATCAGCATCGTTACGACTGGAATATTGCCAGGAGCGAATCATCATTTGCCATGAAAGGACTTGGAATTTGATACCGGTTTAGGCATCAGCATCGCTGCAACTGGGATATTGCCAGGAGCGAATCATCATTTGCCTCTGTCGATGTCGAACAAAGGTGGCTTAGCGAACAGGGTTAGGATGCTGTCGACTAAGACTTTTGACTTCATGAGCCGTAAGGGTCCCACAAAGGTATTTCTCCCTACAAGTCTTGAGGATCTCGTAGGTGTGTTTTCTCCGTAGGGATCGTGAGGATTCCTACGTGTATGTTCTCCTGTAAGTCATAAGGATCTTACAAAAGGGTTTTCTCCTTATAAGTCGAGAGGACTTATAAGGGTTGTTCACCATATGGACATATCCCTAGCCACGGGTGGGACTTGGTTAGGGAAATGTTCATTCGTGCCCATGGATTGTATACAAGGGTCAATATTGAACCGCTTGTAGGGAAGTATCGAAGGTTGTGGGAGTTGCTTAAGAACAGGTTAAGGTTTCTGTAACTTAAGACTTTCAAATCTTACGAACCGTGAGGGTCCCATAAGAGAGTTCTCCTTACGAGTCGTGAGGATCTCGCAAGTGTATTTTTTCCTTAGGAATCATGGGGATCCCTAAGTGTGTTGCTCCCTTGTGAGTCGTAAGGATCTCACGTCGGTGGTTTCTCCTTATAAGGCCGAGAGGACCCTGTAAGTGTCCTTTTAACGAGGTTGCGCCCTTTCGGGTTTTCACAAACACTCACAGATAGCCCTGCTGTTTTTACTCACGGAGCCCTTTCGGGTTTTCATCCGTGCCCAATTTGCTTATGGACATACCGTTTTTATTTATTTTTTTTTTTTATTCTTTTTTTTATATATATCGGCTTTGGGATGTTGCAATCCACTGTAGTTTATCGACATCTCGGTCAACAGCTAGTTTTAGGACGTAGTGGTCCGTCATTAGTTTAAGGACGTTCCGGTCCGTTGTTGAAGAAGGCCGGCTACTACTTATAGAGTTTGGGCTTAGGAAGATAGCGAGCGGACATAGTCGTCGTCATTTATCATTGACCTAGGCCGTGACTCGTCAAGCGTAGTATTTCTTTAGGAAGCGACCGTTTATTGTCCTGAAAGGCCTTTCACCGTGCATATACATGAGTAAATAGGCTCCACCCTGATAAACCTTGTCTATGATGTACGGGCCTTCATAGTTCGGCTCGAATTTTCCCCGCTTGGCGCGATTGGGGATCCTAGGTCTTTTGACCACTAGCATGAGTTCGCCTTGGCGGAATGTCCTCGGCCTGGTCAATCTTTCATATGAGCGCGTCATCTTTGCTTTATAAGCCTCCATATTTTGTTGCTCTATGAGCCGGGTTTCATCAAGGGCATCAAGCTCCTCAAGCCAAAGGTGAGCATTTTCTTCGTCCGTCAGCTCGTAGTGGACTGCCACTCGTAGAGAGGGTAACTCTTTTTCTAGGGGAAGTACTGCTTCTGTACCGAATACCAACGCGTACGGCGTTGTGTTTGTGGCTGTCTTGAACGTAGTTCGATACGCCCAGAGAGCCTCTTGCAGTCTCTCGTGCCAGTCCCTTTTATTTCGGGACACCGTCTTCTTCACGATCTTCGTCAAGGTCTTGTTGAAGTCCTCGACTAGACCGTTAGCTCGGGGATTATAAACTGAGGAATATCTCCAGTCTATGTTGTGTTGTTGTGTGAAGCGGCTGATCTTGTGGCTTCTGTAGGCTGGCCCGTTATCGGAGATGATCCGTCGCGGAGTTCCAAACCGATAAATGACGTGCATCTTGATGAAATGGAGGATATTCTACGTCTTCACTTCCCTCAGCGGTACTGCTTCTGCCCATTTGGAGAAGTAGTCAGTCGTCGCCAAGATGAATCGATATCCCCTGGACGATGCTGGTTCGATGGGGCCGATTACGTCAGTCCCCCACATTTCGAACGGCCAGCTGGCCACTGTTGGATGTAGAGGATTTGGGTGTTGATGGATAAAGTCCCCATGAATCTGGCATGAGTGGCATTGCTTCGCATATTCTAGGCAGTCCTGAATCATCGTTGGCCAATAGTAGCCCATCCGTTTAATTTTCAACTTCATCTTCGGGCCTGCTTGGTGAGAACCGCAGAGTCCGTCGTGAACTTCCTGAACGACTCTTTTTGCTTCTTCAGGTCCCAGACATCTCAACCACAGAGAATCAAATGACCTCTTGTACAGAGTATCATTGACGAAGGCGAAAGACAGAGCTCGTTTCATAAGCTGATGTCTTGAGGACGCATCTTCAGGCGTTCGACGGGATTTGAAGTAGTCCATAAATACTTCTCTCCAATCCTCAGCCTTTTCCTGGTCTTTTATTTTCATAGCCATTTGCTCAGTCGCTCCCTTCTCTTCGGGTGATTCCGGAGATATTTCCGCTGGGGCGAGCACCCGACGGCTTTGTACCACGATTCTGACGTCATCGAGGTTCTCATCAGCCAGTTCCTTAGCGAGCTTGGCTAACGCGTCCGCCTTGCTATTCTCTGCACACGGTATGTTTTCCAAAGTGTAGGAAGGAATTTGGGTCAACAGTTGTTGCACCTTTTCGCCGTACTTCACCAGTTCTGGCTTGCACGTCTGGTAGTCGCCGTTTACTTGACTAACAACCAGTTGAGAATCTCCATATATGAGGAGGTTTTCAATTCCCATGTCGATGGCGATCTCGAGGCCTGCTATTAAAGCTTCGTATTCGCTTCATTGTTTGTCCTCGGCTCTGTTAAGGAGAAAGCAAAGCGCATTATCCCTCCTTGTGGAGTTACAAAGATGAGTCCCACCCCCGATTTGATTATAGGGATGCTTTGTTTGCGCCTCTTCATAGAAGATGCTCCGTCAAAATAGAGTTCTCATCGGGTATCACTACCGTCGATCGCATCAAACGCATGTTCGTCTGGCAGCTCGCAATTCAAAGGAGAATCGGCAGGTATCGGGTGCTCAGTGAGGAAGTCGGCGATGGCCTGTCCTTTCACTGTCTTGAGAGGCTGGTAGGTTATTGAAAACTCCATTAAGAGCAAGGCCCATTTAGCGAGTCTCCCTATCAATATGGCCTTCGACATTAAATATTTAAGGGGGTCCACCTTCGAAATGAGACGGACTTCATGTGCCAACGCATAGTGCCTGAGCTTTGTTATCGCGAAGATCAACGCCAGGCAGTGTTTTTCGATGGGGGAGTAGTTGCTTTCTGCCCCCAGGAGAACTCGACTTAAGTAATAAAGAGCTCTTTCTTTCCCTTGGTTGTTCTCTTGTGCCCATAATGCGCCTAAGGAACCTTCGAGGGCGGTTGTATATAGAATGAGAGGTTTTCCCTTGACCGAAGCAGCCAACACTGGCGGATTCTGCAGGTACTGCTTGATTTCGTCCAGCGCGCTCTGACATTTGTGATCCCAAACGAAAGGGGTTCCCTTCTTCATCAGGTGACTGTAAGGGCGACACTTGCCTGACAGGTTGGCTATAAATCGCCGGATGTACGCGAGCTTCCCTTGGAGAGACCGCAATTGCTTAAGGGTCCTTGGCGGGGGCATTTCCATGATCGCCTTGATCTTGGACGGATTTATCTCAATGCCTCGGTGTCGGACGATGAATCCTAGGAATTTGCCTGAAGACACTCCGAATGCGCATTTGAGAGGGTTCATCTTCAGGTTGTATTGCCGCAGGCGTTAAAACACGGTCTTCAGATGCTCTAAATGCTCTTCGTATGATTTGCTCTTAACCATGAGGTCGTCGATATAGCATTCGACGATTTCATGTATAAGGTCATCGAAGATCTTTGTCATAGCCCTTTGATAGGTGGCACCGGCGTTCTTTAGACCGAAGGGCATCACCTTGTAGCAGAATATACCCAAAGGGGTCCGGAAAGTGGTGTGCTTCTGGTCTTCGGGATGCATCTTTATCTGATTATATCCTGATGAGCCGTCCATGAAGGAGAAAACCTCGTGAGTGGACGTGTTATCTATCATCAGCTCGGTGACTGGCACTGGGAAATCGTCCTTCGGGCAAGCTTTATTGAGATCCCGAAAGTCTACGCAGATGCACACCATCCCATTTTTCTTAATCACCGGGACGATGTTGGCGATCCAGTCGGGATACTGAACTTCCTGGATAAACCCAGAGTCGATCAGCTTCTTGACTTCGGCGTTAATGCTCATCTCAAGTTCGAGCCGCATTCTTCTCGGTGCTTGTTTGATTGGCTTAACGTCCGGGGATATCGCCAATTTATGTACGTCAATTTCTGGATCTAGTCCTGGCATTTCGGAATAGTTCCATGCAAAGCAATATTTATACTGCACAAGCACGTCTTTTAATGAAGCCACCCTTTCTTCAGATAGTAGCTCGCTGATGAATGTCGGTCGCGGGTCGTTTTCCGTCCCCAAATCAATTTTCTTGAGGTTATCTGCAGTGGTATGTATTCCATCTTCCAGCTCTTTCGGCGGTGGTAGAAATGCCGAGATCACCTCGTCATCGCTGTTTTCGATGCACCAGGGAAGGTCTTCCATATTCTCGGGCTTTTCTTTTGATATTGTTATCACATGACAAGTACGAGCTCGCTTCCAAGACCGATGTGGATCTGGTTCCGCTCTCGTGGCTTTGGGTTCATGCTTCTGTAGCGGCGTTACCCTCCAGCTGTCAGATAGAGCGAACTTGCCGAGCTGATACTAATCTTCGACCCAATTCTTGAAGGTAAAGCAATCTTCGAGAGGGTGTCCTATTACCCTGTAATAAGAGCAATAGTTCGGGCGTGAGACATCGCCTGCTTGTTCAGGGTGCTTGAACTCCGGAAGCGTAATCATTTGGTGTTTTATAGCTAGGTCAAGTATCTTCTTTGTCTTGTCCTGAGGAAAAGAGTATGCTCGACTCATCTTCTTCATGAGGGACAAATCCGAACCGTTCGATTCCCGACTGCGTGACTTCTTGTTCCCGCTTTGTCGCTGTTGAATGCCCTTTTCCGCTTTTCGACTTGTTTCTGCCTCTGTGTCGAGCCCTTTTTGCAACAGGTTGACAGGGAACGTCATTTTCGTCTTTCACAGTCTGTTGGAGGAGACGTCGCGTCCTGGCTTTCTCATAGAGGGCCATTTCGTGGTTGTGGTCGTCTCGAACTTTTTGACCAGCTTCCCTTATAAGCTTGTCCATTTGTTCTTCGAACGAAGGACTAGGCTTTTTTGCATCGGGGGCTTTTTCTGGTTTAGGGTTAACATCTTCCCATTGAGCATCCCCTTCTTCATCAAAGTTATGCACAACATAGCAGTCACGGAGTAGCTCCAGTTTCTTGGACCGAACATATCCAAGTCCGATTGCTTCCATTCTCCCATTGGGCAATTTGTGCTGAGTTCTAGGAACGTTCCAGATCCTATCATAGAATTTAGCTTTTCGAGCGGTCTGTTTGAAAGGTATCCCTTGGCGCTTTAATAACCTTTTCAAGCCTTCTGTATAATATCTAGGCAGACGGATGGGCTGAAGCCTGTCAAGCGTAGGATCCGCACCGTGCCAGATTTCTTTTTCCACTCTGGTTTCCCCGGAGTGGTAGAATAGAATCGCCTTTTCACCTTCTCGTCTGGGAGGGACATAGAACGCCTGCAGCTCCTATACACTGTAGGCATCGAGTGCATCCAGTTCTTTATGATGTTTAAGTGGAACCATAGCGACTTGTAAACTTTGCTCCTCATTAGCAAAAGTTCGTATTGAAGGACGAGCGGAGAATACAGCATGGACTTCATCTTCCGAATCGCTGCTAAAGATCAACAGAGGAGCGGATGGTCCCGGTTTGTTGTGTTGGGGTGGCCCGGAATAGACTATCTTTTCGTCCTCCTCGGTATCGCTCCCGAAAACCGGAATGGTGGCGTTAGCTTTGTTCTCCGGATTGTGACACCTCTCCGTGTCTTCGAAATCTGGTAAGAAGTATTTTGCATCTTCATATTTGCGGACTTCGTTCACGGAGAATGGGTTCAGCTCTCCTGTTACGGTATACTCGAGACCATCCTTAAAATATTTCATACACTAATGCTGTGTAGAAGGGATGATGTTGTACTCGTGTAACCAGGGTCGGCCGAGCAAAGCATTATAGCACGTCTTCGCGTCTATGACATGGAATTTAATGTCCGTGACGAGCAGCCCAAAGCGCAACGTCAGTATCACAGACCCGAGAGTCCGTGATGATTGAGAGTCGAACCCGGAGATGGTGATCTTGTCCCGAGCGAGGTGCTGGACGCTCATGCAGATTTCCTTCAATACCCGTACATTGAGGAGATGGACAGAAGACCCATTGTCAACCAAGATTTTGCCTATATCGTGGCAATATCCTGAGACATAGAGGGGGCGATTGTGTTCGCACATCCCAAGGAGGAGGTCTTCATCACCGAAAGTGACATCAGCTATGTGCACTTCTTCCAGCTCGTCCTTCATCTTTTCTTCGGCGAGAAAAGCTTGGAATTGCTCTGGGTCCTGTAGCGCTTTGATCAACGAATCTCTTGCTTCTTTTGATAGTAGAAGGGCGTCAAGAATGCTGAGCTGCGAAGGTAGCTTCCTCAAGTGTGCCAGAACGTTGTAGTCCACCTTATTTCTCTTTGGCGGGTCCTTAGCGATTAGCTCTTCCACAGCTTAGTCATCCAGGGCGATATCCTCAGAGACCTTCTCTTTTCCCTTATCTTTTTTATTTAAGGGTCCAAGATTCTTTTCGGGTAGCGTACGATTACGCAGACGGATATTTTCGCAGGCCTTCGGCTCTTCCTCTTTTCCCGAGGTGGACTCTTTAAAGAGAGGGCTAAGCTCCATTTTCTCGTCAGAGTCGCTCCCGAATGTGAGAACTTGCGCTTCCCCGGCGTTAACCATGTGACAGTCGCCGGTAGTTCTTCTAAGCTCTTCGGTCGTACTTTTCCGCTCCCGACGAGTTTTGCACTTTTCCCGCTTAAAATGTTGCCGGTGAGCGAGATATCCCTGCCACCATTTATTGAAAGCTTTGCACTCTTCGGTGGGGTGCGAAACCTTCCGATGAAATAAGCAATAGGAAGGGTGCATTTCTGCTTTGCCAGCAATGTTTCCTTCAGAGGGTGGCAGCTTCATCCCCATCGACATGGCTTTAGCAAACCTCTTCCTTGTCTTGAATTTGATTTTGTCCGCAATGGATGTAATTTGATTTGACGGGAGTGTCTCGACCTTTTCGTCTAATCGTCGGTGCTTGGCCTTTTCAAATAGGAGCGTCTCGCGTTCCCGATCAGCCTTACTTTTCAACAGAGCTTCATTGAGGAATGCATCAATGGTTTCATCTGATGGCCCCAGAAGTTTCGGTTCAGGATCTACCCCCAGCTTCTCAGTGCAAGGAGTTCTCTCATCGTCCGTAAACGAGTGAGAGATCACATGACAACTCGCCACGTATTCCTCGGATTCATCCGACGAGCTCTCTCCCTCATCTTCCTCTTGAAAGACGTGGTTGAGGAACTCCTGGAGTATGACGGGAGTCCGTGCCTTTTGATTGTATTCCTCCAGCCCGTCAATTTGTTTCTGTAAGTCCGTGTGCTTGTCATCAGGCTTCACGGGCTTTTTGGATCTCTTCTTCTTCTTCTTTGAAGATTTCGACGGCTGGGTATGAATGCTTGGGCCATCACCACCGGTCCTTGGAGTTGGGCGCGGCTTCAACATCCCTTCAATGATCTGGGGTTCTAGCGGGTTCTTCCACCTGACCGCCGGGCATGTCTTGAGATCATTCAGCATCCTTTTGGTTTTGGCTGATAACATAACCTCCCATGGAGCTTCTTCAACGAGGGAGCACGTTGCCCCCGGCATATTCACCTTTTTAGAAGTATGAGGTTGCGGCGGGTTCACATTCCATCTTTCGGATAACGCGAACTTGCCTTGCTGATATTGATCTTCAATCTAGTTTTTGAAGACGTAGCAATCTTCAATCGGATGACCCAATACTCGGTGATAGGGACAGTAATTGGGATCATTGACGTCGTTTGGCTGCGACGGACGTCTTGACTCCGGTAGATTAATGGGTCTGTTACGTAATGCCAGTTCAAACAATCTTCTCGTTTTATTCTGAGGAAACGAGTAAGGACGTCCCAGCCTCTCCTCAAGGGACAAGTGTGGACGCATATTGTTTTGACAAACAACCGGCTTCAAGTTGCTCGGCTGTTGTTGAGCATTGGCGACGACGATCGCTTTCCCTTTCCCCTTCTCATTTCGAGAGTCCGGCTTTGGAGGAGACGGTCTGTGACCCATCTGATCCATCTGGGCTAACTTATCGATCAAGGCTTGGAACGTGGTTGGTTTAAAGAACATCATGAACTGTGAGATAGTTGCATGAGGATCTAGGGTGCCCACGAACATGCCCACCGCCGGCGCTTCTTCAATGCGTTGTTCACACTTTGACCACAAGTTCCACCATTGGATTGCATATTGAACCCAAGTCTCGTCCGGCTTTACTCTCGCATTAATCAAAGCTGTTATTGGAGTACGCTCACTGGCACTTGCGAAGCGCTGGGTAAACAACAACTCCATTTCAGCGAAGGTCTTGACGGAGTCATTTGGGAGTTTGGAGTACCACTCAAATGCCATCTCCGATAAGCTATCGACGAACTGGCGAAGCAACAATTTATTATCACCGCCGGTGTTACCGCAAAGAACCCGAAACTAGGCAACATGTTGGTGGGGATTGCCTGTCCCCTTGTAGACATGGAATTTCGGTACTGTATAGCCCGGCGGGTACTTGATCTGATCATACCAGCTCGGATATAGTCGCCCCGTTCTGACAACTTGACCGGCTGCCTCCGTTGCCTGATGAACACGTATCTGCTGAGCTATATATTCGTCCAGGTCAGCTTTGGAAATTGTCTCCTCCTTGACTGTTGACAGCGCCGGTGGAGGATTTGACGTCTCTCCTCTGTCATCTTTAAGGACGATCGGAGGATCTTCAGCAGAAGAATCTTGCTGGATCATCATACCCACCATGTCCTGGAACAGAAGGGCCATTCGTTTTATATTGGCTGCTTGTTCTGCAGCCTCTTTGTCCTTCTTTTCCAGTATCCTGCGAAGGAACTCGGCGTCGGTTTCTTGCTCCTGGCGTTGATCCGAGGACGCATCAGGGCTTTCTTTTGGCCCAGTGAGTGCGGCCATCGCATTCATCATTTTTTGGAGCTTCTGCTGCTGCTCCTGAGCTTTAGTCACCGATCGCGTAAGCGGTCTATGACCTGTGGATATACGGCTGTCCTCTTTCCCAGACGCCATGTAGACGGTGTGTACCACAATGCCCCCAGACTTAGGGCATTTGGGCTCACTACCTTTGACATTCGCCGCAGGCGTGGGGACTTTCTCCGGCCTTCTTCTCTTGTGGGCCGTCGAAGTTGAGGGGGCCGTTGCTTTGGGCACCCAGGTGGTCGTCGTCTTTCGTTGCTTGACAGGGGGATTTTCTTCCTGCCGAACTTTCGACTTCTTATGCCGGTGAGAGAAATTCGGATCAATCACCGATTCTCGGACTCGTCACCAAGTCTTGTAGATCCTGGAGGACAGCCGTTGAGGAGACTGCTCTGGCTTTTCTGGCTCTGCTTCCACGGCGGTCTCTACCGGTGGAGGAGATCTTTTGAGCACGGCGGTAGGAGAGTTCCTGCGCACCTTGTTCAGCAGTTCAAAGCTGTTCCCGGTTGGAACAGCAGCATTGACTTCCACCGTTGGGGCTGGTGGAGTTAGCCCAGAGAGGGAGTTGCCCCCAGTCTGCCTTATCCGGCGCCAGTAGCGACGTCGGGCCTGACGGGTTATTGGGATTGGTTCAGCGACGGCTTCGTCTTGCCCCTTGTTCTGGGGATAGGCTGCTGCCGGTGTCAGCCTCTTGAAGACTGACTTTCGTTGAGAAGCTACGTCCAACCGGTCAAAAACAGATTTTTGAGCGGGAGTGGGAACGAGAGCAGTCAGTCTCGCAAATACCGACCCTCTGGGAGGAGAAGCTGCCTTGACGACTTCTGGAGCAGCTATCTTTTTTGGGATGGCCACTTCAGGTGTTATGGGCTTCTTGATAGGCCTATCGGGGTTCAGGCTCAGTTTGGTGAAAACCGAGGCCGCCGGCTTGAGATTGGACGACCCGTTGAGAGGGGCCGTGGTAGTAGTGAGCCGATCGAAGACCGACTTCTTTTGCGCTTCCGGTACGGGCACTGGAATGGTGAAGCTTGCTGGCGGGAGCATGGTCCCGAAGAACAGGCCGGTGGTATCCTGAGTCACTTGTTCTACCGGCATAGCAAGGATGGAGTCCGCTTGAGGCCCATAGGCTACGCCTCCAGGTGAGGCGGAGCGTCGGTTGCAGTTACATTTGGAGCAGTTTGAGCAGTTAGACGCCATTGCTGTTTGATTGCTGTGCCAAGTAAGAGACCAAATCTTAGAAACTTGAAACCCTAGGGCAACCATTAACAAACCGCGATTCGTTCGCGAAGACGACACACGAAGTGTGGAGTGGAAAGAGGAAAAGGTCCCACCATGCGTGCCAGAATCTGTTCCCCTCCTAACACAGAGACGCGACCGCGTAGGTTCGTCTTGCCTGAGATTCGGGGCAGATGCTATTTGGTTTTATCCGTCCACCTCTCCGAAAATGCCAAGTTGATTTATGGCACCGTGTATCGGAGGTTTAGACGGATGCGGCCGATGTAGCAGACTTCGTCAGATTCCCCCTCGTTCGAGGGGTTTTTTATTGTCGGGATGCTCTTCCCTGCAGGCGCAAGCCCCTGCAGTTAATTACGCTACCGCACCGCGGTAGCAACTTTCTCCTTCTCCAGAATTTCACTTCGTGTCGTGGGTGTTTGTTTTGTTTGTGGTTGCCCATGGATTGTATACGGAGACTAATTTATGTCGTCGCCCGTAGGACGTGGATTAGTCTAAATCCGTATTTTCTTAGATTTGGGTTTGGGGTTTTGGTTTAATGATACGTTAGCCCTATTTAAGGCTAAGATCAACTTAAATTTTTGTTAAGGATACGTTAGCCTAATCTCCAGACTAAGATCAACTTAACGGGATCGTTTGGATCCGACAAGAGAGCAATTGGCTCTATTGTTTAGTTTAATGACATTGCGGTCGATTTCCAGTTTAGGGACATGGTGGTCCATCATTCTCGTTTGGGGATGAACATTAGTTTAAGGACATTTCGGTCCAACGTTCCCATTTTGGGACGAATATTAGTTTAAGGACGTTTCAGTCCACGAGTTTAAGGACCCCGCAGTCCGTATCGATGTGTGGTTATCGGGACCCGTCACCTCTCTGAAGACGTTGAAGGATTACAACGACAAATATCAGAGGAGTTCGGAGATGTACTCTTGAACCGGGTGTAAATTAGTTTAAGAGAGCAGTTGTGCTCAGCTCAATTTAATTTGAGGACTTAGGGCCAGTATTGGGCTAAGTCCAGTTGAGAATATTTAACAATTTTTATTTGTTTGGCCTGTTAGGCCTTTGATTGGGCTCTGCCCTTGTTTAATAATGCATGGCATTTTGTTTAGTCTATTAGACCTTTATTTGGGCTCTGCCCTTTTTTAAATGATGCACAGCATCTGTTTTGGTCTGACAGACCTTTGTTTGGGCTCTGCATTGCATTTTATTCTGGCCTGTTAGGCCTTTTAAATTGGGCTCTGTCCCTTTTTTTATAATGCAGAGCATTTGTTTTGGTCCATTGGGCCTCTTAATTGGGCCCTGCCCTTTAATAATGTGCTGCATTAATTAGTCTGACAGAGCGCCACGTGACTTGTCAGGCGCTTTGCGCCAATTGAGGAGCGCAGGGCGCAAGTCCATGTGGAGGTAACACGTGTCACGCTCTGGTGAGCGCAAGTCTGCTAGCGCAGTGCGCTGCGCTGTTGCGCTGCTGACACGTGGCGCGCCCTGGTGACTTGCGCCAATTTAAGAGAGCAGTGCTCTGTTTTAGAAGCGCATAGCGCGGTTCGTTCTGGGGCTGACACGTGGCGCTCTCTGGTGGCTTGCGCCAACCCAAAAGCGCAACAGTGCAGATTTACAAGTGCAGGGTACTGTTTAATATCTTAATCCAATTTTTGGATTAAAGAAAAGAATCTTTTAAGATTCCAGAACCAATGGTTCATCAAAAGGCAATGCCTTTATGTAGATCAAATGATCTAATAAAGAAGTATATTACTTCTTATTTTATTCTTATTATTTGATCTCTTTTTTTTTATATTTTAAGATCTTGATCTTGTTTTTAGATCATTGATCTTTTTAGAAGAAATTCTTCTTTTCAAAGGTTTACCTTCTTTTCTTTCTGAGTTCTTCTCAAACTTTCTTTTTAGGAGTTCTGTGTATCTCTCTGTGTTCATGTCTTTTAGACTTGGAGTCTAGGGGCCTTTTTATAGTGCCAATTGATTTGTTAAATCAGTTAGAAAGATCTTTCTCTGAGTGGTTTATGGATTTTTCCCCACCGTTGGATCTTTGATCCAAGGGCTTCTGTTTTACAGAAGAGAATCTTATTGTTTTAATAAGATCAAAAAGATCTTTCTAGAATTTTAATTCTGTTTTAGTGCTGGCACAGTTGGCGCAAGCGCTCCTGCGCTTGACACGTGTCGAGCAGCGCAGAGCGCAGCGCAACTGCGTTGCCACGTGTCGCGCAGCGCAGAACGCAGCGCAGAGTGCAGTGCAACTGCGCTACCACGTGTCGCGCAGCGCAGAGGAATCTGAAGCTTTGCTTCAATTTTTGAATTTTTGAAATTCAAACAGAACTTTGCTCTGATTGGGGAAACAGTTGGGTCGTGGGTTCTTGGGTTCGTCGGGAAAGGAGGGAGGTGAGGTGGTGAAGATGAATGGAAGTGAAGGAGAAGGTCGAGGGTTAAGCGGTGGTGGCGACGGCGAGGCGAAGGGCGCGGGCGCGAGGAGGCGACGGCGGGAAATTTTTGGGAAGAAGAAGATGATGAGAGAGAGAGAGGGGCGTGGGGGTGAGAATAGGTTTAAAGAAAAAAATTTAAGCAGAAGAGAGAGAGAGTGAGAGAGTCACGAGAGAAAGAGAGAGAGAAAGAGGTCTGTTATTTAAAAAAATCTTTTTGGTTATATAAAAAAATTTAAACGTATAATTATAATAACAGTTTGATATATATATTAAAAATATAATATTAGTTAATTTTGGAGTTTTTTTTGTAGGGTTCCTAGGCACTCTCAAGAGGTCTCACAAGGCATCAACCATGCCAATTTCAAATTTTACGGTGCCGAGAAACCCTAGACTACGGATCGTTAACTAGTATTTTAGGCGACAAAGCAACTAGTTAACAAATTAACTACAAGAACGGAAATACAACCTTTGTAGATCCGGTGCTCCACCTCCATAGCTCCGCAATGATGTCCCTCCGCTGTCCAAATCGGATCCCGGACTCTTGCGTCGGCTTCGTCGGAGAAATGGGCGGGCTAGGTCGTCGATGTCGATGCCGAAGATGATCTACGTCGAGGCATCACTAGATCAAGCTCCCACTTCACCAAGTCATGAAACTTGTGAAGAAAACACCCTATACTACTTGGCAAGTGGTAAAGGATGAAGAAATAGGAGGTGGGTTCACTTTAGAATTGGATTTCTCACTCATTTCATCAATCCACCATTGATGAAGTCAAGCTTCTTCATCTTGAAGAAGAAGAAGAAGAAGATAATGTTATGATAAGTATTAAGTAAAATAAAAATAATAATAATACTTATCATCTACTAACCATGGTCAAGTGTAGAGACTAAACTAGGGTTAGTGGGAATGGTTAGGGTTAAGCATGAGACAAAAATGGTCACTTAGGTCAAAGCTTCATGAAGCTTCAACTAGAATACAAATCAAGCCACCATTTTCTTTTCATGCCATTTATTTTCCAAAAAGAATAAACAAATAAATAAATGAATAAATCAAAACCCTAACCATTAACATGTAACCATGGTTTGATCTTTACACAAAAACCCTAGCAAACATGTATCATCAAACATGATACAATCATTTGCACAAAAAGTATATCACATATACAACTTGTACATCCAAGTGAGAAAATCCATTTAAAGTGAACCAATACTAGTTAATGCAAAGTAATATATCAAATATATAATTATACATTAAATCATTAAATCAACACTTGATTTAACGATCCGGTCATATCGCATATAACCGACTAGTATCCTATGTATCGGTTTATCGAATCAATGCTTGAATCGATAACTAGGTTATATCGCATACAACCAATCGATACATTTATCACGAGAATGGAATACGGTATCACATACACGCATTATTCTCGGTCCCGCACATATCTCATATGCGCTCCTATTTCTTTTCGCTTGAGCCAGGAAACCTCTGTGTAGGACTCTAAAGACTCGTCAATACGCCGGCAGCAGGTGATGATCATATCAATCACCCACAAGCCGCAAGCGGTCTGCTAAACGTAACGGCCACCCGAGTATTGAGCGATCAGAAGATCGACGAGCAAGCCCGCTCATACTCCTGTGAATCCAACCAGTAACACTTACCGTACAGTCCGGTCTCGTCGTCTGATATGTCGCATATCTCGCCTAGGGGTGGTAAACGTCAGACTCCAATAGCTCGATAAGTCGTGTCGATATGAGGTCTATAACAATTCGAGAAACTACTGGTAACACTTACCAGTAAATCTCAGCAACCCTGGCCAGGGATTTCCGGTTATAGCCAATCGAACACAGCGCAACATCAACCCCCTATACCGGGAGAGACGAATCCCCTCCTATCGCTCATTGCCTCCATGTGACTCGGGACTGTACCCAAAAACCACCGTTTTGCACGCCCTCTTGGACGTGGTAAGATGGAAATCAAAGCACAGTGGAAACCACACAAGACTCTATGACGATCTCGGGTCAACAGACTACTCTGTACCAGTGTCACCAGAGAACTGCCATCTGACGTAAGGTATAATACCATCTGGGAGTTCTCGGCGAGTCCGTCCAGTGTACCCAGTCTCCACTGAGCACCCGTATATCATCTCTGATGTCAAACACCAATGGATATGGGATCATCCATCGCCCATCTGTATGGGTCGAGAAGGTATACGCTAGTCTACTCTGGTATATCGATGCCCCGTCTCGATACACCCACGACTAGGGACCTTGAGGGATGTACTTATGGACTACCATGTCCCCACTAGTATGATCCGCATCATAGTCCAGGTAGTCAAGTACACATCCTAAGGGCTTTACCAACATGTAACAGAGAGACAATCAGTGTACACATTAAGGTAAAGAGCAACCAGATAGCATACTATCATGTCGAGCAAGAAAGTCTTCCCTATATATGTCCAAGCATCCACTACAATATACATCCTATGTATAGTAATGGCCTCTAGGGCATACATATAACTAACATTTTTGGCTAATACAAAATTGTTCCAAAATACGCCCGAGTTAGGTCTAAAATTACAATTTGAAAATACTGATAATATGCGTATCAAGCAAAACCAAAATAGCATATCCGGGTAACGAAAATGCATACCCCCAAGAACGGATGCACGCAACATGCACGTAGCCATCCAAACGGGTCCGTTTCACTAAACGAGACGAGAACAATATGCGCGGATGCTACCACAAGGTCAGGGGTATGATGCAAGCCATGCTAGATATTTTTAAAATATTTTATTTGACTTTAAATGTTATATTAAAAAAATGCAGATGCCGGATATAATGCCAGTATGCACTATATATAAAAAAATATGAAAGTGCACGGATTCTCATAACTAGCCGGAATAAATTATAAACAGGAATCAAGATGGGTTTCCAGCAAGCGGGTCGGGTGCAATACAAATATCAAAAACACTATTCGCACCCAAAACACAATAAATCAGGAAAATACCATAAATAAAGAAATACTCAAAATAGAACTGGTATAAGTGAACTAGGATGTTACATTATACCAACTACAAAAAGAATTTCGTCCTCGAAATTCCAGGAACAAGAAAAGATAAACAAGCAAGAGTCTACAAGAATAGGTGTGGAAACTTTTGTCGAATATCGTCTTCACGTTCCTAAGTCGATTCTCCGTGCGAGCGATTCCCCCATGAACCAAGTACGAGAGGGATAACCTTGTTCTTAAGGACTTTTTCTCTTCGATCAACAATCGACATCGGTCGTTCCTCAAAGGTCAAATCCTCTCTTACAGTCAGCTCCGAATGATCCAGCACGCGTGTTTCATCTCGAACATACTTAAAGAGTTGAGGTACATGAAACACGTCATGAACATTTGCCAAAAACGATGGTAAAGCCAATCGATAAGCCACTTCTCCAACACGCTCCATAATCTCGAAAGGCCCCATGAATTGAGGACTAAGCTTGCCTCGACTCCCAAAACGAATCATTCCTCTAGTCGGTGATATCTTCAAGAATACCAGATCACCAACAGCGAACTCTAGAGGTCTTCTCGATGTATCGGCCCAACGCTTCTGCCGATCTTGTGCTGCCCTCATATGATTTCGGATAGTATTAACCTTTTCTACTGTTTGCACGATCAAATCCGGTCCCAACAATTTTCGTTCTCCAACATCGTCCCAACAAACAGGTGAGCGACACTTGCGACCATATAATATTTCGAATGGAGCCATCTGAATAGTCGCCTGAAAGCTGTTATTGTACGAAAACTCCACTAAGTGTAGATGATCCTCCTATGAACCCTTGAAGTCTAACATGCAAGCTCTCAACATGTCTTCAAGAGTTTGGATCGTTCTTCCCGACTGGCCATCTGTCTGAGGATGATAAGCGGTGCTAAACTTCAATCGCGTCCCCAAACTTTCCTGTAAACTCCTCCAGAAGTGCGATAAGAATCGGGTATCACGATTGGAAACGATGCTCACAGGTACTCCATGCAATCTCACAATCTCCTGCATGTACCGTTCCACTAGCGCTTCCGTCAACTGACCCACTCGAAACGGAATGAAATGAGCCGCCTTGGTACAACGATCAACGATCACCCAAACTATATTGTTGCCCTTTGGACTCCACGGTAAAGCTGTCATGAAATCCATGGTTATATGTTCCCACTTTCATTGAGGAATCGGAAGTGGTTGCAATAAACCAGCTACCCTTTGATGTTCAGCCTTAACTTGCTGACACATCAAGCACTTTGCTACAAAACGGGGGATCTCCCTTTTCATACCTTCCCACCAGAAATGTTGTCGTAGATCACGGTACATCTTCGTGCCTCCTGGATGTACGGAATCTGCGGAACTGTGTGCCTCCTTTATAACTTCTTCGTGAATGTCTCCTTTCGGCACACACAAATGGCTAACATATCGCAACAAACCATCTTCATGAATCAACAAGTCCGTTCGAAGTCCCCTTCAACTTGTTCTCAAAACTTCTGCAATCTTGGGTCCTGTGACTGTGCTGCTTTAATATTCTCGATCAACAATGACTGTACTTGCAGCTGCATCAACTATCTTAAAAATGGGGTAGCACGATCTCTAACTCGAATCTCCGAAAATCTTCGATAAGCTCCTTCTATGCAGTTAACATCCGAATTGCTGGCAACCGACTAAGTGCATCCGGCACTACATTAACTTTCCCCGGATGGTACTTAAGATCAAGATCGTAGTCAGCCATCAGTTCCAACCATCTACGCTGCCTCATGTTAAGCTCTTTCTGTGTGAACACGTACTTTAGGGTTTTGTGATCGGTGAATACTTCAACCCTTTCGCCCAATAAGTAGTGTCTCCAAATCTTCAAAACGAAAATCACTGCTGCAAGCTCCAAACCATGAGTTGGGTAATTCTTCTCATGGGTCTTCAACAGTCTCGCATGCTGCAACAAAACACATCCCAAACCTTTCCCAGATGCGTCGCTGTGAATCACCAATCCTCTGGAATCGTCTGGTACGGTCAAAATAGGAGCGGTTATCAATCTTTGCTTCAAATCCTCAAAAGCTGACGCACATCTATCCGTCCATACGAACGGTACCTCCTTCCCTGTAAGCTTGGTCAAAGGCTCAGCTAAACGATTCTCCACGAACCTTCTGTAATATCCTACAAGTCCAAGAAAACTTCTGATCTCTGCTACATTCTTCGGAATCGGAAAATCTTGAACTGCTGCAATCTTCTCAGGATCAACGGCGATTCCATCTCTGGACACGACATGCCCCAAAACTTCACTTCTTCAAGCCAAAACTCGCACTTGCTCATCTTTGCATATAATCTTTCTTGCCTCAATGTCTGCAGTGCGATCTTCAAGTGTTCTGCATGCTCTTCTAGGCTTCTCGAGTAGACCAGAATATCATCGATGAACACCACTATAAATTGGTCCAAGAACGGTGAAAAGATTCGGTTCATCAAGTCCATAAATATCGCCGGTGCATTCGTGACTCCGAATGGCATCACTAAATACTCGTAATGTTCATATTGAGTTCAGAACGCAGTCTTGCAAATATCCTCTGATTTAACTCGGATTTGATGATATCCGGATCGCAAATCCAGCTTCGAGAATACCCTCGCACTACTGAGTTGCTCGAATAATTCGCCAATACGAGGGATCGGGTACTTGTTCTTAATATTCATCAGGTTTAATTCTCGATAGTCGATGCACATCCTCCTTGTTCCATCTTTCTTCTTGACTAGAAGAACTGAAGCTCCCCAAGATGAATTACTGCTGCGAATCCAACCTTTTTCTAGCAATTCGGTAACCTACTTCTTGACTTCTTCCAACTCCACTGGTGCCATCGGATAGTACGCCTTTGAGATTGGCGTTGCACCAGGAACAAGATCGATCGCGAACTCCACATCTCGTTTTGGTGGTAAACCCGAGATGTCCTCGAACACGTCCATGAACTCTTGAACTACAGCTGGCGCTTTCTCCTTATCAACTTCTATCGACGAAAGAACATTGTTTGTCGGCCTAGCCCTAAACTCGACTGGCCCGACAGAACTGCTTCCTCCAGCAAAAACAAACTCCGGATGTCCGGGAATTTGGAAAATCACTTTCTTTGCCCTACAATCAATGTGAGCGTGGAAAGTGCCGAAAAAATCCATTCCTAAGACAACATCATAACTGCCGGTATCAATCACCAAGAAATCTGCAAATAACTCTCGCCCGCAGATAACAACCGAACAATCCTTGCACTCACTACTAGATATGATCTTCCTATTCCCAGTGTGTATGTCCCAACAACTAAACAGGGTCGTGCAAGAAATCGAGTGTGTAGCAATAAACTTGGACGACATACAGCAATGGGATGCACCTGAATCGAATAGTGCTAATACAGGAAAATCATGAAAAAGTGGGATACCGGAAACAACTTCATCTGAAGCCAAGATACTGAAGAAGAAAAGCATGGTAAACAGGATTCAAGTTTGCAATAATACATGAACTGGCAAGTAATGAAGCTGAAAGAAGCAAGGTAATATAACGACCATGAAATAAGGAAATGAATCAAGACTAGGACTCCAAGTTACTTAAATAGCGTACAGCATTGTAACCATGCTGCAGTTCATAGTTACAATCATATGACTCCGTTCTAGTCGCCCAAATCCTAGTATCATAATCAAAGAATAGGATGGGAGAAACAATAGGGAACCAAAAGGCTTTCAAGTTGAGATGCAAGGTCATTTGCATATCGTCGAGACAAGAGTCAAGAGAAAGATAAGATTCAAGGATCACGACAACAATGTGGCAGGACATGTTCCTAATTGCGGATTTTCTGATTTGTGTATTGGTTCCAATACCTAACTACAAAAGAATCAAACCCGATTAACCTAAATCCTATGGCTCTGATACCAAACAAACCCTGTCACGTCCCGCTTCCCACAGTGTGCTAAGATCGGCACATAACAGAGCCAACCATGCTACCTGTGGTTAGGAAACATCCCTCCACAGTACATTATGGCTGTCTATAGATATCAAGAACAGTAGAAATAAAATAAATTATCTAGTACATGTCCATATACCAGAATAAACGAGTCAAGAAATAATATGCGGAAGCAATAAATCCAAGTAACAAAAACCATCTGGAAAGTACGTCCTAAATACGGGCTCACATCAAGAAATTAAAAGGCTGGAAGAAATTAAACTAAAAATACTAACAGGATCCTCACTGCTCGGCCTATTGGCTGAAATACCCCTGAACGGCCTGCGACAGAGATAGAGGATCTGGGCCATGCAAAACCCAGACGTCAGTGCGTCATAATATCAAACAATAAAATATAATCAGGAGGTAACAAGATATGCAGGCATGATTAGTAACAGCAATGAGTGTATAACAGTAACACGGGTATGAACATTGAAGTGTATACGTGTAGGTGAAGTGCGGTAAATAATCTAAACTGTGCTACTGGGTTATCTATTCTAAATTTATTCGAAATCGATTGTTGTACTCCTCATGTAACTTAAAGAATATGTCCCGTTACCCTAGGGACCACGGATCAGGAATATGTGAACCAAGAATGGTTCTGTCCCGTTACCCCCCGGGACCACGGATCAAGGTGTAAGAGTCACGAATGACTCTGTCCCGTTACCCTCCGGGACCACGGATCAAGTAATACCCTTTTAAGTTACACTCGGTTACACCTTTGATTTCCCCATACCCCAAGGTTATGTGTTCTAGTCAGGTATTGATAAACTGGAGCTAATGCCAACACAGGATCAAGCAGGTACAGGTTTGTCTATGCAAACAACAGGATACGTACGTCCGTCACGACAACATGTCAGGGTTGTCGGCATTAGTAACAAGATCAAGTAACAGGTCAAGCAGTGGTGTATCAGGTCATGTCATGTGGTGCATATGTAACTCACGAATGCTCATAATAAAACTGTAGCAGGTACGGATGCATAATAAAAGCATGGATGCATAAATATTTATTAGGGGTTACATCATGACTATGTAGGATGCATAGTATCAAGTATGGGGTACTAATGTAACAATAGTATGAATTAATACGTCATGGTATACAACTAGATATAAAGAATTAATGGTATGGGTACATAATAAAACAAGAATGCATGAATAACTATCAGGGGTTACAACTATAGTTCCATTACTAAGTGGGATGCACATTATCTATCATGGGGTGTTAATATAGCAGTAATATGAAATAACGTGACATGACATGAAACTAGATATATAATTCATGGTATGGATGCACAAATATCGATCGGGGTTACATTTATAGCTTCAAGATTATGTAGGATGCACATTGTCAAACATGGGGTGTTAATATAACAATATGATCTGTAGATGCAGCTATATATATAATCAATGACATGGATGCATCCGGGTATCCGAAAACTGTAAAACATTAATATGGATGTACAATGCAATCAAAATGTGACATTTCAATTCATATGGATGCAGATATAATAGTATAGCATGTAGCAAGATAAACTTGCCTCAGAAACAAAGGTTGATATGCAGGCGGCCTGGTGCGACACGACACGATACGGTGTGTGAAACGGCATGACACGGTCCGAGTACGGTGATGACACGGTCATAGCACGGTCTGGGTACGGTGCATGGTCTGGTCGCGATCTGGTGTATGGTCTGGTGGTGGTCTGGTCGCGATCTGAAGATGATCTAGTGCATGGTCTAGTGGTGGTCTGGTCGCGATCTGAAAACGATCTGGTGCATGGTCTGGTTGCGATCTGGACACGATCTGGCCGCGACACGGTCGTGACATGGAAGTGGTGATGGTATGATTTTGGTATTGTAGTGGTACTATGGTGATGGTATGGTTCGTCTGGATCGTCGGCGGCGGCATGGCTCCGGCGGTGACCGGAAAAACACGGAACCAAGAAACAAGAGGAGAAGAACAAGAAGAAGAAGAAGAAGAAGAATCTGGTGTTTTTGTTGGTGTTTGGGACAGAGGCGAAGGCGAGGGGGTGACTTCGACGATGGGCCGTCGACGTCAAGGTTCAGGCGATGGTTTCCAGCAAAGGCAGTGGGTTCTAGGGTTCTCGTCGGGTTCTTGGGTTTGCAGGGGAGAAGCTCAGGGAAGTAGGTGGTGGTGTCAGGTGTAATGATGGATAGGAAGAGGAGTTCGTGGTGATGAGGATGGTGACGACGAGAGGCGTGGGGTTTTCCGGCGAGGATGCAGGCGGCGATGGGTTCTGGAGTTTGGGTTCGGGTTGGTGAGGTGTTTGTAGCGGGGAGGAGAGAGGGGGAGAAGAGCAGGAAGACGAGGAGGTGGAGACGAGGGTGTGGGGATGGTCGGCGACGACAAGGTGATCGTCGGCGACGAGGACAGAGGTGAGGTTGGGTCGTGGGTTCTTGGGTTCGTCGGGAAAGGAGGGAGGTGAGGTGGTGAAGATGAATGGAAGTGAAGGAGAAGGTCGAGGGTTAGGCGGTGGTGGCGACGGCGAGGCGAAGGGCGCGGGAGCGAGGAGGCGACGGCAGGAAATTTTTAGGAAGAAGAAGATGATGAGAGAGAGAGGGACGTGGGGGCGAGAATGGGTTTAAAGAAAAAAAATTTAAGCAGAGGAGAGAGAGAGAGAAAGTCAAGAGAGAGAGAGAGAGAGAGAGAGAGGTCTGTTATTTAAAAAAAAATCTTTTTGGCTATATAAAAATTTTTAAACGTATAATTATAATAACAGTTTGATATATATATTAAAAATATAATATTAGTTAATTTTGGAGTTTTTTTGGCTAATACAAAATTGTTCCAAAATACACCCGAGTTGGGTCTAAAATTACGATTTGAAAATACTGATAATATCCGTATCAACCAAAACCAATATAGGATATCCGGATAACGAAAATGCATACCCCCAAGAATAGATGCACGCAACATGCACGTAGCCATCCAAACGGGTCTGTTTCACTAAACGGGACAAGAACAAGATACACGGATGCTACCACAGGGTCAGGGGTATGATGCAAGCCATGCTAGATATTTTTAAAATATTTTATTTGACTTTAAATGTTATATTAAAAAAATGCAGATGCTAGATATAATATCAGTATGCAGTATATATAAAAAATATGAAAGTTCACGGATTCTCATAACTAGCCGGGATAAATTATAAACAAAAATCAAAACGGGTTTCCAGCAAGCGGGTCGGGTGCAATACAAATGTCAAAAACACTATTCGCACCCAAAACACAATAAATCAGGAAAATAGCATAAATAAAGAAATACTCAAAATAGTATTGGTATAAGTGAACTAGGATGTTACAGAAAATAAACAGCCGAAATGATAGGGCAACTGCGAATAAATAACCGAAATGATAGGACAATCGCGACCTTCGCAATAAGAAAAACTGAAATGGTAGAGCAATCGCGGTTATAAAAAACTCCAATGGCGAATGATGAGTCGCTCCTGGTACCATATTCCAGTGCAGCGATGCAGACGCCAACCAAAATTTCAAATCCCTGGATGTCCCAACGGCGAATGATGAGTCTCTTCTGGTACCATATTCTAGTGCAGCGATGCAGACGCCAATCAAAATTTCAAATCCCTGGATGTCCCAACGGCGAATGATGAGTCGCTTCTGATACCATATTCCAGTGTAGCGATACAGATGCCAACCAAAATTCAAATTCCTAAAATTCTCCCAGCCCTACGGTTGGTCTCCGAACTGACTACCGTATACAATCCACGGGCTCAAATAATTCTCATCACACCCATGCCCCACCGCAATCACCAGTCATGCGGCCGGTCTCTGCCCTTAGAATTATGCTCCATTTAGGAAGACCCACTCATGTGTCCTCACGATACATGAGGAGAATAAACTTACGAGATCCTCTCAACTCGTAAGAAAACACCTTCATGGGATCCTTACGACTCACAAAGGAAAAACACACTTGTGAGTCCTCACGACTCCTAAGGAGAAAATACACCTACGGGATCCTTTCGACTCGTAGGGAGAAAATACTTTTATTGGACCCTTACGAATCATAAAATTGAAAAGCCTTAGGTGATAGGGACCTAAACCTGTCTCCTAAGCCATCGCTCCCCAACGGGTAAAGGCAAATGATGAATTGCTCCTGGCACCTATGCTTCAGTTTTAGCAACGCTGATGCCGGCCCCTACCCCAAAATTCCAATCTTCGGATCTAATAGACCCCTAAGTATTTAAACTGGGAACAGATGACCTCTAAGTCATTAAACTGGGAATAGAAGACCCCTAAGTCTTTAAACTGGGAACAGATGGCGTCTAAGTCATTAAACTGGGAACAGCTGACCCCTAAGTCGTTAAACTGGGAACGAGGGAAATCCCCTCACAGTAGGTGATGATTCTCTCCTGGTACCATATTCCAGTGTAGCGGTGCTGATGCCAAACCAGAACCAAAATCTCCAAATCCACTCATGGCAAATGATGATTTGCTCCTGGTACCATATTCCAGTGTAGCGATGTTGATGTCAACCCAAATCAAATCAAAAAAATAACCTCTGTGGCGGAATTGATCGCACGCCAAAAGCGTGTCAAATATTTGATCGCACGCCAAAAGCGTGTCGAATATTTAAAAGTTCTAAAGTTTAACCGCGATCAGGACGGTGTCGCTTTGCAGCTAGCCGCGATGAGCACGGGTCGATCCACAGGGAGATGGTAAGTTTTATGTTCTTGTTTTAACGAGTTAACAACGTGGCGGATTTGTTCGTTATCTAACCTATGTGTATATTCAAGTATAAGGCTTGTTAGGAAACGATAGGATAGTGTAAGTTAATGGATTCCGTATTCAAGTACTTTGAGCCGAACTCAACCAATGAAGTTAGAACAATCGGCAACAACGTGGATTAGGGGACTTAAGCACGGTATTCATGGAATCCGGCTTATTGACCCTTGTCCTTCCGTTCTTGTCTCTTTCTTTCGCCTCCGGCCAAACCGAATGCAACCGGTCACGGTTAGGAATCACCTTTACCTTGGTAGGGTAGGGTGCCTAACGGAGCGTTTGCGTAAGATTTGGGCGGAGTTTCAAATGGAAAAGACGGGAAAAGGAAATGAGGAACGAAATGTTAACTTACAAAATCTTTCTCTTTTCCTAACAACAATATTCACACCATTCACAAAACAAACCAAAAGGAGATAACAAAAGAGAAGAACAAAGAAAAGAAAAGATTATAAGCAAGTAATTAAATGACATGGTAATAAATTGCAAGTAACAAAAGTCAAGAATGAAAATGCATGTAAATAAAAGAGCAAGTAAGGAAGACTAAGAACCATAGAACCCAAAACAAGACATGGGTTCAATAACCAAATCTTAAACTTGCAAGCTCAATGAAGAGGTTGCAAAATCAAGAAAAGGCAAAGAACTCATGGTGAATGAAGGCACAAAAGAGATCTTTATTAATCATCAAGAATGATACAACCCCTTGAGATCAATAACCAACCCTTAAACTTTCAAGCTCAATGAAGAGGTTGAAGGATCAAGAGAAGCTAAAGAACTCAAGGGGACTAAGCTATTTACAAGAAAAGAGAATAGAAAAACTTGGACAAAGAATGACAATCCAAGACTAAAGAATGACCTTTGAACCTTTGCCCCATGGTCTGTATTTATAGGCTCCAAAGAATGGAGGGAAATTCGGATTTTTAAATCAACACAAAATCTTTAGCATTGAATGCACATTACTTCATGTCCATTTGTGCCTTGATTCTTGTCTTCCCCATCATGGTCCATGCTGATTTGTCTATTTGAATTTAATTTGCATTCAGTTTTGGAAGGAAATTTGAATCTTTAAATCACACACATAATCTTCACCATTAAATGCTCATTACTTCATTCCCATATGTGGCTTGATTCATGGCTGCCCCATTATGGCTCATGCTGATTTGTTTGATTCCTTTTGATTTGAACACATGCTTTTTAGTCTTGAATGCATATAAAATCATATGCATATAAAATCATCTCCTTGAATGCATATAAAATCATATCCACATGTGCTTAAAAGTCTTGTGTACACACTTGTTGTGTTGGACCATTTAGATAAAAAAATGTGTACACAACTTGTTGCGTAAAGGAACTCCTGAAGTATTGGTCGGTTTGCGTTTCTGGTCGCAGTGTCTTCCCTCAAGTGATATATCCGTGCTTTTGGATGCAGTTCCAGTATTTTGTCATGAATACCTGTAATCTGTAATACTGAGTAGACACTGGTTAATAATACCGATAAATACAACAAATAGATAATGAATGGGCGGTATTAGAATGCAGTTTTCTGATATGAACAAATACCCCCAAACTTATCTTTTGCTCGTCCCGAGCAAAACCATTTATTCACAAAAGAAAATCCTAACCACACTTTCGCAGGGAACGTGATTGCACTGAGCGTGTGCAACAAGCCGTTAAACCTCTAGGTGTCCCTAGTAGGAGGAGTGTTGTCTCCTGAGGGTTTTCAGCGGATACTACCCACAAAATCCCGTCAATCTAGTTTTGCGAAATAACTATGATTCAAACCCTAAGGTTTTTTTTAAAAGATAACAATTCTATTATCCTAAATTTAGAACTATCGAACCTTTATTTTTCACACATCGCTTCTCTTTTAACTTAAGATTTTATATATCTTTACGTGTAGTGCAAATAGTGTCGTTAAGTTTCAAAAGGATCGAAAAATCATTATGTCATAAAATAAAGCCCAGATAAAGATTTAAAAAGGATCACATAAGTTTTATAAAGAGTTAAGTATTTCTCAAGTTTCGTTTTCCAGTAAGCTTTCAAATTCAGAATTTCTATCTTACTTAACAGGAAACTAGGTCTTATTTTTCACTCCACCTTTTTCTTGTTTTCATTTCATACACACCTTTGTGAACGTGCAATAGTCTTTATCAGAGAATGAAACCTTCATATCTCCGCTAGAAATACTTTTTTATAAAAATCTGTCTTTTGTCAAGATTATTCTCACATAAAGAACCGTTAAGAATTTTAACTCGGAGAGAACACTTGCTTGACTTTGTTTTAATTTGGACTTTCTAGACTTCTTAGCGAGTTTTGGGCCAATGCTCCCAAACCAGTTGGCTTTAGGACATTAGGTGTAGAGACACCCCAGCGGACTTAATTACTCAAGTTATCTAGGCCCAAAAACAAAAGACAATTTTGGCATGAAAATCATAACGATTTAATGCGAACGGAAATATAACTGGTAGTTCAATTATTTTTTTGGATAAAAGACATGTTTAGTGGGTTAGGTGTGTAATCATTCCAATCACGATTCAGATGGGTTATTCTTCAGAATTAGTTCCAATTAAGGTATCAATAATATCCCTTCATATCCACCTCTCTTCATAAACTATTCTTGATATTACTTATTTCAGAACAAACCTATTTGATCCTCAGAAAATAATTTATCCATTTAAAAGTTTTCAGACATAATATACTTGTCATCTAATTTTCAAAACTCACGACACGTGTAGTATGATGTAAAGACGTATATTACCTATAGTAAACTTCAAACGAGGGTTATCTTTAAGGTTTTCAAAATCTAAAAATAAGATTTAGTTATTCCTATCTTATCAAACAAAACCGTCGAAATATTGAATCTAAGTTCTCCCACTAGCTAACTTGACGACAAAGTTTTTATGTTTTTTAGAAAATTTTCTGATTTTTATGGGTTTTTAAGTAAGTATGCAAATGCAGAATATACAAATGAATGCGAAGGTAGAAAGCTTACCGAGCACACCCTTAAACTTAAACTTGACAGTGCCCTCACGGTCAGGCTACACTAAGAGGGTCAAAATTGTCGGTGCCTCCCCGAAAACAAATTCTATACAAAAATAAAAACCAAAAAATATGCACACCAAAAGGTTCCCCCCAAACTTAAGTAAAACAGTGTTTCCACTATTAAGCGTTGAAGTTCAGGATTAGGGGGGAAAGAGAACAGTATCAATCTATACAAGGCCTTACACAGGCCAAAAGTGAGCACCAACCATTCAAAAATCTTATCGCTATTATGTTCAGGTTGGTGAAAGAATACGGTGAGGAAAGAAATGGAGAATACGCGAGACCGTATGGAGGTAGAAGTGGTATACGGTCTCGGTGGAGGGGGAGAATGGCGGAAGGGAGAAAGAAATGGAATACGAACTTGAGGGTGAAAATGGAGTGAATAAATTAGCACAATTTGTAATGACCGATGTGTAAGAAGCGTTTGTGCTAATGTATTAACCCGTCGAGAAATAGGGTCAAATCCCTCAAGATTCGTGAGAAATGGGTACGCCGAACTTGGTAAACCATACACAAGAAATGAAAGTGATACGGTTTCTTGCGCGGTCGGAACGATGGAAAGGATGGAGGGGAGTGCTTGAGGAAGGTTATCGGTTACAGGTTCAGGAGGTTGTACACAGTAAATGAAAGGGATATGATGAATTGGAAAATCCGACTCATCATCTAGAACTGTTTCATCCTCAAAAATATTCTTAAAATTCTCCTCAAAGTTAAGCCTATCCATGCATATTTCATCAAAATCAAGACGCATATGAAGTTCGGGAAAAACAGTTAATGACTCGGGATGATGAATTGGAGAGAAAAACTCATCCAAATCTACAGGTTCATCATCCAAAATATTCCCAGCGTCAATATCCTCAATCAAGTAAAAATCAATATTCTCAGACACCTCATCAAAAGAATGGATTTCAATCGATTCTGGTTCTAAGATGGAGGTGTAGAGGTCAAAAGGTTTAGGACTGGTTTCACTTGGAACAGACCCTTCACAATTAGGTAAATCAAATACTACAAAGTCGCACAACTCATTCACCCTTCTATCTTCAATTGGTGAATCGTTTGGAACATTAGATAGACATTCAAAACCGGAGTCGTGTCATTCAAGTTGAAACGGGTAGGTTCGATTTGGAAAGGTATACAACCCACTCTCTTCACTCAAATTCTCAACCTGTCCAACCGCCTCTTCATACATTTGAAAATTTGGAGCTAGTTGGAAACTAGCTACCGGGTCACTAGGTTGTATGAGGGAAGCCATGGACGCATTCAAATCCATCATTTGTTAGCATGACACTACCCTAAAGTCTTCCAACGACTGTTCTAGACTAGACATAGGTTGTAAAGGGGTTTCAGTAAAAGATTCGAAGTTGTTTTGATACTGGAAACTCCCAAAAGGCTGTTCAGAAGCAATGTCTAGGGCAGGTGCAAAAGTTGGGTAGGACTCGTAGGAATTGAATGGTTGGACAGGGTGATGATCAACATTTAGATACGAAAGTGAATGGAATTGTTGATCAAAAGAATTGGAAGTGGTGAAAGGAGTGAAAGATCGGCTACGAGATTGTTCAATACGTTCAGCGATGGACAATGGACGACTCGCAAAAGGGGTATCAACATAAGAGGGTGGTGAAGGTTGAAACGATTGATACAAAGTGGATTGTGGAGTGCAAGTGTTTGTCCTAGACGCGTCTATGCGATCTTTCAATGAAATTTTAGGCATGGAGGGGTCGTTCGACGTTCGGCCAAAGCAAGAACCGTAGGAAGTTATGTCTAGTTATGGGTACCAAAGTTCGGCAAGAGTTTTTCGAAGTGGGGTACCCATGTTACGAAGAGAGAAAGAAGAATAAGAGAAAAGGAGGGAAAAAAAGAATGTGATTTTTTTTAGTTAGTTATTAACAAAAGAATGAAATATACACACAAAAAGAATCTGGACCAAAAACAATCACGACACAAAAATACCACACACCTAATCGTTCTAGGGTTCACCTAGGTCAACTAGACTTGCTCAAGAACTTGGTTGTCGAGATAAAACTGTGTCGAGAAACAGGCTCAAAATATACTGATCACGAGACCAGGTAAGTGCAAAGATAAGGGGAGGTTTTCCGACGCTTTCGCGAAAGTCCTTAATTAAATAACCCTTTCTCTTTTGGCGGTTTCGCCGTGAACATTTTTCTAGACACCCCGTAAACAATATACCGTTAAGCGGTGTTCTAAACACAATTAACCTCTCCTAGTGAGCGCGAAGTCCTTAAAGCTTAAAGTCTAATTTCTTTTAAAATTTATGCGGGTAAACGTTATGCTCAAGTTCGTGATTTGTGGGCCACGGAAAAGGTGATGAAATCTTTTACCGTATGTTGTGGGGTTTGCTTGCCCTTAAATCCGTATTAATGTATGCAATGTGCAAATCAATGAAAAAATTTGTTCAAAATTTCAAACAATCTTTTTTTTTAAGCGCGGCACTGCAACAAATACGGGTTAGTCAATTTTTTTTTTGGCGTTTGCTAGCGAACTTGCAAAGAATCCTGCAAAGATATTATATTGGAAGCGTCGGATTTGAGAAGAAGGTGTTAGTAAAGTGCGTACCGTTAAGTTGTGGGTTAAGAAACCCCCGTTGAATCGAATCCAGTAAGCTTGAAAAGTACGCTTGCGCGGGTTAAACTAACCGGATCTTTGGCACAGTTCTTCGTAACCACCTTGATTTTGAATGTGCACTTTGCTCCTTACGCTCGCTGTTCGCAAATCCGCAAAATCTGAAATGTCGGAAAAACGGATTATTATTGCGAAAAAGCGATACGAATGCCCAAATACCTGCACACTAAAAATTATAAAAAACAAACAATACAAATAGGACAAAAATATAACACTGGAGCACAGAGGAGAAATTGGAGGCAAAAGGTGGTGAAGGGGCCGGCGTCGCCGGTTTTGGTGATGATGTCGCCGGCCAACTTGATGAGGTAGGGCCCAAAATTTCAACAGTAGTCTTAGTATTCCACTAATGCCACACTGGTATTGTTTATCTTTTTATTTTAGTTACAGAGTGCAAGCAGGTATAAAATCCAGAGAATAAAATGGTTAGCTTGTGTAAATTTTTGTTTTGATTTTGGTTTTTGGTTTTGAAATTTTTATGTTGTTTTGAAAAATAGGGTTAGATGGGTATTAACAAGTTTAACCCGAAATAACAAAAACAAAAACGTTACCGTCTTCCCGGCAACGGCGCCATTTGATCGCACGCCAAAAGCGTGTCAAATATTTGATCGCACGCCAAAAGCGTGTCGGATATTTAAAAGTTCTAAAATTTAACCGCGATCAGGACGGTGTCGCTTTGCAGCTAGCCGTGATGAGCACGGGTCGATCCACAGGGAGATGGTAAGTTTTATGTTCTTGTTTTAACGAGTTAACAACATGGCGAATTTGTTCGTTATCTAACCTATGTGTATATTCAAGTATAAGGCTTGTTAGGAAACGATAGGATAGTGTAAGTTAATGGATTTCGTATTCAAGTACTTTGAGCCGAACTCAACCAATGAAGCTAGAACAATCGGCAACAACGTGGATTAGGAGACTTAAGCACGGTATTCATGGAATCCGGCTTATTGACCCTTGTCTTGGACAAAGAATGACAATCCAAGACTAAAGAATGACCTTTGAACCTTTGCCCCATGGTCTGTATTTATAGGCTCCAAAGAATGGAGGGAAATTCGAATTTTTAAATCAACACAAAATCTTTAGCATTGAATGCACATTACTTCATGTCCATTTGTGCCTTGATTCTTGTCTTCCCCATCATGGTCCATGCTGATTTGTCTATTTGAATTTAATTTGCACTCAGTTTCGGAAGGAAATTTGAATCTTTAAATCGCACACATAATCTTCACCATTAAATGCTCATTACTCCATTCCCACATGTGGCTTGATTCATGGCTGCCCCATTATGGCTCATGCTGATTTGTTTGATTCCTTTTGATTTGAACACATGCTTTTTAGTCTTGAATGCATATAAAATCATATGCATATAAAATCATCTCCTTGAATGCATATAAAATCATATCCACATGTGCTTAAAAGTCTTGTGTACACACTTGTTGTGTTGGACCATTTAGATAAAAAAAATGTGTACACAACTTATTGCGTAAAGGAACTCCTGAAGTATTGGTCGGTTTGCGTTTCTGGACGCAGTGTCTTCCCTCAAGTGATATATCCGTGCTTTTGGATGCAGTTCCAGTATTTTGTCATGGATACCTGTAATCTGTAATACTGAGAAGACACTGGTTAATAATACCGATAAATACAACAAATAGATAATGAATGGGCGGTATTAGAATGCAGTTTTCTGATATGAACAGGAATCATGCTTCGTCTCAGAGGGTACCCCATGTCAAAATTATGCTTACCTCGGAGTACCTGCTTTCCCCGTCAGAATTATGCTTCAACTGAGAATTGACCTCTGCGTCAGAATCATGCTTCGCCTCAAAGTGTACCCCGTGTTGAAATCATGCTTCGCCTTGGAGTATCTACCTTCCTTATCGGAATTATGCTTCACCTGGGAATCGGCCTCTACATCAAAACCAGTGACACTCCGTGCCGGGGAAACGTCGACCATAGACACTCCGTGCCGGGGATAAGTCAACCGACGACATCCCTGTCAGAATTATGCTCTGCCTTGGAATCAAGTCAACAAGCGACCTCCTCGTCGGAATTAAGCTCCGTCTCAGAATCAAGTCTACCAACAAGCTCTGCGTCGGAATCATGCTTTGTCTCAAAGTGTACCCCGTGTTGAAATCATGCTTCATCTCGGTGTATTTTCCTTCCCTGTCGGAATTATGCTCCGACTCAGAACCAAGTGAACCAATGACCTCCCCGTCGGAATTATACTCCGTCTCGGAATAACCTCCACCAACAACCTCTGCGGTGGAATCATGCTTCGTCTCAGAATGTACCCCGTGTCAAAATCATGATTCTCCTCAAAGTATCTGCCTTCCCTGTCGGAATTATGTTTCACCTGAGAATCAACCTCTACATCGAAATTATGCTTCAGTTAGAATGTCTGCCGCTCGTCGGAATTATGCTCCGACCCCTTGGAATCATGCTTCGCTCTTCGGAATTATGCTCTGATCCCTAGAATCATGCCCCGCTCTTCGGAATAATGCTCCGATCCTCAGAATTATACTCCGATCCCCGGAATTATGCTCCCGGAATGATGTTCCTCCTCGAAGTCCAACTCCAAGATCCATCAATTTCATGCACACAACTCATACATGAGGTGTGCATTTATTGATTGGGGGTACTTTGTTGGGGTCAAAAATTACAACCCGGTTGACCAAGTCAAAGTCAACCCCAAGCCAAGTGGGCCCAAACCCAGATCAAGTGGGCCCATGCCCAAGTCGAGTCCGAACATGAAGCGGCCGGCCTCCCCCCAAGCCAAAATGAAATCATGTAATAAATAATTTTGATGTAATTTTTTTATGCATGAATGTAAGAAAAATGGGCATCAAGCCAAATTTTTGTAAAGCCCATGGCTCATATGCAAAAACAAGTGAGTACATGATGTTGGGTTCCTAGGCACACTAATGAAGGTTCATAAGGCATCAAACATGCCCGAAAAAATTTTAGACGTGCCGAACAACCCAAAACCGGGATCTTTGCTAGATTATTAGGGTTTAACATGCAAGTAAACATCTTTACTACTAAGTGTGAGGGATTACAACCTTTGTAGTCCGCTCCTTCGCTTCACAAGCTCCGAGTAGAAGTCCCTTCGCCGCGATCCACGATCTCCCGGACTCAAGAGAGGCTCCACGACTCGAACGATCCATGATAGCTTGTCGTATTCCTTTTCTCCGATGATCTACGTCGAAGTTGCAATAGCTCAAGCTCTCTCACTCTAATGAGGTGAACACTCTAATCTAATGGGCTAGATAATATGAGAATGATGGAGTAGTATTTATGCTTTCTTTTTATATCATTTTCTCACAAGAAATTATCACAAAAGAAATCACAAGTGAGCTCTTTCTAAAACTCAAGAGAGAAGAAGATGAAGAATAATGAGATTATTCTTTTGTGATGAATAGTAATAAGAGTATATAATTGATTATGGAACCATGGTCAAGAATGAGAGGCTTAACCTTTGTAGAGAATAAACTAGAGCTAGGGTTTGGTTAGGTTAAGAATGAGTCAAGGATAAGTATCAACCATAATATCTTAACCAAGACAAAAAGAAATCCTTCTAGAATGAACAAGAAGGAGCTAACCCTAATCAAACCCTAATCTCTTTTTATCATCCCTAAACATGTTTCATAATAAATCATATCATGTCACAATAATATATATCACATATATATTATATATTTGCAACAAAAGTAAATAATACAATTAACATATATCGCATATATATCAATGTATTAATCCGGTGAGAAAATGAAATAATAAAGCGAGCCAATATTAGATAATGTAATACAATATATCATATATATCATTATACATTAAATCATCGAATCAACACTTGATCCGACGATCCGGCTATATCGAATATAACCGACTAATATATCATGTACCGATTCATCAAATCAACACTTGATCCGATGTCCCGGTTCATATCTAAATATCGCGAGAATATATTACGGTATCACATATCGCATTATCCTCGGTCCTGCACATATCACATATGTGCCTCTACTCCGTTTTGCCTGAGCCAAGAAACCTCTGTGTAGGACTCTAAAGAATCGTCAATACGCCGGTAGCAGGTGATGATCATATCAAACACCCACAAGCTGCAAGCGGTCAGCTAAACGTAACAGCCACCCAGGTATTGAGCGATCAGAAGATCAACAAGCTAGCCTATCCGTTCTCTTGTGAATTCAATCAGTAACACTCCCGTACAGTCCGGTCTGTTCGTCTGATATGTCGCATATCAAGTCTAGGGGTGGTATACGTCAGACCCCAGTAACCGATAAGTCGTGTCGATGTGAGGCTCATAACAGGTCAAGAAACTACTGGTAACACTTACCAGTATATCTCTATATCAGCCCTGGCCAGGGACTTCCAGTTATAGCCAATCGAACACAGCACAACATCAACTCCATATACCGGGAGAGACGAATCCCCTCCTATCGCTCATTGCCTCCATGTGATTCAGGACTGTAACCAAAAGCCACCGTTTTGCATGCCCTCTTGGACGTGGTAAGGTGGAAATCAAAGCACAGTGGGAATCACACAAGACTCTATGACGATCTCGGGTCTACAGACTACCCTGTACCAGTGTCACCGGAGAACTGCCATCTGATGTGTGGTATATCACCATCTGGGAGTTCTCGGCGAGTCCGTCCAGTGTACCCAGTCTCCACTGAGCACCCGTACACCATCCTTGATGTCAAACACCGATGGATATGAGATCATCCATCGCCCATCATATGGGTCAAGATGCGTATACGCTAGTCTACTCTGGTGTATCGATGCCCTGTCTCGATATACCCTCGACTAGGAACAGTTATAGGATGTACTCATCGACTACCGTGGCCCCACTAGTATGATCTCATCATAGTCCCAGTAGTCGAGTACAGATCCTAAGGGCTTTATCAACATGTGAGAGAAAAACAGTAAACCAATACAAGTCAACATGTTAAGATAAAGTGAAACCAAATAGCATACTATCATGACGAGCAAGAAAGTCCTCTCTGTATATATCCAAGCATCCATCATAATATACATCATATGTACAACAATAGCCTCTAGGGCATATACATAACTAACAATCTCCCACTTGCACTAAGGCCAGCTGTTGTAGTATCTCATACCTAGCATCCCGAATAATCTCTTAAACTGTATCTGGGGAATGGCCTTCGTGAGTGGATCCGCAGTGTTGTCCTTCGTATCTACTCTCCCGACCTCGATCTCCCGGCGATCAACTATCTCCCTGATCAGGTGATACCGCCTCAGAATATGTCTGGACTTCTGATGGGACCTGGGTTCCTTGGCTAAAGCCACAGCTCTATTGTTATCGCAATACAGAGGTATTAGATGCTCAATGGATGGAACCACACCAAGTTCACTAATGAACTTCTTCATCCAGACAGCCTCTTTGGCAGCATCGTTGGCAGCGATGTATTCTGCCTCTATCGTCGAGTCTGCAACGGTATCCTGTTTGGAACTCTTCCAACATACCGCCCCTCAATTGAGGGTAAAGACAAATCCTGAGTGCGACTTAGAGTCGTCCTTATCACTTTGGAAGCTGGAATCGGTAAAGGACTCCACCCGGAGTTCTCCGTTACCATACACCAAGAACAT
This sequence comes from Agapanthus africanus, assembly GCA_030015575.1. NCBI lineage: Eukaryota > Viridiplantae > Streptophyta > Magnoliopsida > Asparagales > Amaryllidaceae > Agapanthus > Agapanthus africanus. Next base: position 104,399,886 of record CM057344.1, read on the forward strand.
ATCTCTAGTCCTTCGCAAGTACTTGAGAATGTTCTTCACAGCTGTCCAATGACTCTCTCCAGGATCTGCTTGATACCGACTCACTACACTTAGTGAGTATGCTACATCAGGTCTGGTACATAGCATCGCATACATGATAGAGCCTACTGCCGAAGCATAAGGTATCCCTTGCATGCGAGCTCTCTCCAAATCAGTCTTGGGAGACATCTCTTTGGAGAGAGTGAGTCCAGAGATCATGGGTTGGTTCTTACGCTTGGATTCTTCCATACTAAACCTTTTTAGTATGGTGTCAATATACCTGGATTGGGACAATCCCAGTATCCTTTTGGATCTATCTCTATAGATCCTAATTCCCAATATGCAGGAGGCATCACCTAGATCTTTCATTGAGAATCTTTGTGATAAGACGAGCTTGACTGATTGCAGCATAGGAATATCATTTCCTATCAAGAGTATGTCATCCACGTACAATGCGAGGAAGACAACCTTACTCTCTGCTATCTTTTTATAGATACAAGGTTCATCTATATTTTTGATGAAGTCAAACACTTTGACTACAACATCAAAACAGATGTTCCAACTCCGCGATGCTTGCTTCAACCCATAAATGGATTTAAGCAGCTTGCACACCTTTCCGCTGCTCCCACTATCTACGAAGCCCTCTGGCTCAGTCATGTACACGCATTCTTCTAAATCACCGTTTAGAAAGGCGGTCTTAACATCCATTTGCTAGATTTCGTAGTCATAGTATGCAGCAATGGCAAGTAAGATCTGGATGGACTTAAGCATAGCCACTGGAGAAAAGGTTTCGTCATAATCCACACCTGGTCGTTGACGAAAACCCTTTGCTACAAGTCTAGCTTTGAAAGTCTCAACTTTTCCATCTACACCAAATTTCTTTTTAAAAATCCACTTGCTCCCAATGGGTTTTTCCCCTTCAGGAGCATTTTCCAAAGTCCATACTTTATTGGTGTACATGGATTCCATCTCAGATCGCATTGCATCCAGGCATTTCACAGAGTCACCACTTGTGATGGCCTGCTCGAAACTAGTCGGGTCATCATCTTCCATGATGCAATCCTCACTTCCACCATCAATGAGAAAACCGTAGTATCTCTCAGGTGGATGAGAAACCCTGCTAGATCGGTGGAGAGGCTGGGGTTCGTCGGGTACTACTGAATCCTCTGGTTCTACCAAGTCTTCTGTTATAGTTTGTGTTGCTGGAACCTCTTCCAGTTCTACCTCAACGTCGCTATTCTGTTTCATAAGAAAACCTTTTTCTAAGAAAGTGGCATGTCGAGAAACAAACACCTTTTGTTCCTCGGGGTGATAGAAAATATACCCTTGTGAATTTTTGGGATATCCTACAAACTTACATAAGACAGATCTTGCCTCGAGTTTGTCCGGATTTTGTTTTTTGACATAGGCTGGACAACCCCATATCTTAACATACTTAAGAGATGGTCTCTTCCCTTTCCATATCTCATATGGAGTGGTAGGCACTGATTTGGTAGGAACCATATTCAATAGGTGTATGGCTGTCTCAAGCGCATACCCCAAGAAGGAAATAGGTAACTCAGCTGTACTCATCATTGAGCGCACCATATCTAATAGGGTGCGATTCCTCTATTCCGATACACCATTGTGCTGTGGTGTATAAGGTGGAGTAAGCTGAGAGAGAATCCCATTCTCTTTTAGATAATCTTGGAACTCATTGCTTAAGTATTCTCCCTCTCGATCAGATCGAAGGATCTTAATACTTTTGCCCGCTTGGTTCTCTACTTCGTGCTTATATTCTCTGAATTTCTCAAAAGCTTCAGACTTGTGTTTCAACAGGAACACATGCCCGTATCTAGAGAGATCGTCAGTGAATGTAATGAAGTAGGAAGAACCGTTCCTGGCGTGTGTAGACATGGGACCGCATACATCACTATGTACCAGTCCTAAGAGTTCCGTAACACTTTCTCCGTGTCCACTAAATGGAGCTTTGGTCATTTTTCCTTTGAGACATGAATGGAAAGTATCATAAGATGATAATTCAAACGGATTCAAATATCCATCCTTATGTAACTTAGCCAGTCGTGTCGCATTGATATGACCAAGTCTACAATGCCACAAGAAGGATTCGTTCATTTCTGAACTTTTCCTCTTGTGTGTGTTTTGTATATTGAGGACTGTATTTTGATTTAGAATGAATATGCCATTATATAACGAGCCTGATGCAATCAACTTTTGATCTAGGAATATGTTCATAACATTATCCTATACTACAAAATTATATCCTTCTTTACTTAATAAAAAAACTGATATAATGTTGCACATCATGTTCGGTATATAATAGCACTCATTTAGAATCAGTGTATTACCACTTGGTAATATTAGGTGATATTCGCCAACTGCTTTGGCAGCAACATTTGCCCCATTCCCTACTTGAACGGAATGATCACCTTTTCCCAGTTCTCTACCTTTTCGTAGACTATGTAACAATTTATATATGTGGGATCCTGATCCGGTATCTAATACCCAGGACGTAGGGTGAACTGAGAAACAGTTCTCAATAACTAACACACCTGAAGAAGATGCATCAACATGTATGTTCTTTTGGGCGGCTAGAGAATCCAGATATTCTCCTATTCCCTGTTCAGTCTTATAACTCTTATAAGAAAGAACGGGTCCAATGTTCCCCTGCTCAGTATAATAAGCGGGTTCAGTCAATACATCCATATTATTATCTTGATTATGGCCTGACATGGTCGCTACCTGGAGAGAGAGAGAAGAAAACACTTTAGCGTATGCTCTTGCAAGATTAGATTGGTTATTATCTTATCTAATCAGGATATCTCCCACTGTTTTTATCAAATCTACCTTCAAACCCTAAAAGGTAAGATTAGCCGGGATTAATTACACCCTACAATTTCGTCGATCTTTCAGCCAGATCAGTGTCGGTACTTGAGGGAGGTTCCCCGTGCTTTCGCACGGACCTAATTAAAGTAAACCTCGTTTTCCCAAAGGCGTAACCTCGTTAATACTTTTCTAGACACCTACTTAATCGGCTAATTGTCCTGTGTAAAACTCTCCCAGGAGTAACTCTTACTCGCAGTGGGTATCGGGATCCAACTATCTCATAGGAGGTATGCAATCTCATTGCAAATTTCAACACTTGAAATTCCCGATAATGCTTTTGCCCCTAACGTGCTATGACCTTGACGAATGCCAAACAACTCATAGTCCTCTAGTCAAGTTCAACCCATACATTTCTTTATTGAATTAAACCCACCCGTACGACCCTTGACGAATGCCAAACAACGCCGTACGAATACTCTAATCCAATCGCATCATATGCTACAGATAAATAGTAAATAGCTACCGTACACTACGCCTTGACGAATGCCAAATAACCGTAGCACGAATACTAAGTAATATCTATCTGAAATGTCGGAGGGCTACGACAGGTTTTTCTGAAAACCTATTGCGTAATGAACTTGATATCGTTGCAGAATCAAGTGAAATTTTGAAATGGAGTGATTTTGAGGCTTTCATTAGTTTTGCTAAAGAGGTCACTCCCGGTGAAGGGATCTCGGCTCTTTTCCCATCGAATAAGGTGCAGGATATATCATATATATCGCTATGCAAAGCAAAACTATAAAAGCAATCAAAAGACAAACCGAGTTTTGTAGCATCTGCCAGTTTCGCTAAAGAGGTCACTCCCGGTGAAGGAATCTCGGCTCTTTCCTCATCGAATTAGGTGCAGGGTATATCATATATACCGCTATGCAAAACAAGACTGTAGCTACCCTTTTTATAAAGTTTTGATTCTACAACATCTTTTAGGTTTCTTTTCTTTTTATTAATCTCATTAATAAAATCCCATCATCTTATGCTTCCTAAGCATCACAGAAGAAACGAAAGCAGTATTATTAATATATCAGCATATATATATATAGTATAAGTGTTAGTTATATGTATGCCCTAGAGGCCATTACTGTACATACGATGTATATTGTAATGGATGCTTGGACATATATAGGGAGGACATTCTTGCTCGACATGATAGTATGCTATCTGGTTGTATTTTATCTTAACATGTACTCTGATTGTCTCTATGTTATATGTTGATAAAGACCTTAGGATATGTACTCGACTACTGGGACTATGATGAGATCATACTAGTGGGGCCACGGTAGTCGATGAGTGCATCCTATAACTGTTCTTAGTCGAGGGTGTATCGAGACAGGGCATCGATGCACCAGAGTAGACTAGCGTATACGCATCTTGACCCATATGATGGGCGATGGATGATCCCATATCCATCGGTGTTTGACATCAAGGATGGTGTACGGGTGCTCAGTGGAGACTGGGTACACTGGACGGACTCGCCGAGAACTCCCAGATGGTATTATACCTCACGTCAGATGACAGTTCTCCGGTGACACTGGTACAGAGTAGTCTGTTGACCCGAGATCGTTATAGAGTCTTGTGTGATTCCCACTGTGCTTTGATTTCTATCATACCACGTCCAAGAGGGCGTGCAAAAAAGTGGCTTTTGGGTACAGTCCCGGATCACATGGAGGCAATGAGCGATAGGAGGGGATTCGTCTTTCCCGGTATAGGGAGTTGATGTTGTGCTGTGTTCAATTGGCTATAACCGGAAATCCCTGGTCAGGGTTGTTGAGATTTACTGGTAAGTATTATCAGTAGTTTCTCGAACTGTTATAGACCTCATATCGACACGACTTATCGAGCTACTGGGGTCTGACGTTTACCACCCCTAGACGAGATATGCGACATATCAGACGACGAGACCGGACTGTACGGGAGTGTTACTGTTTGGATTCACAGGAGAATGTACAGGATTGCTTGTTGATCTTCTGAGCGCTCAATACCTGGGTGGCTGTTACGTTTAGCTGACCGCTTGCAGCTTGTGGGTGTTTGATATGATCATCACCTACTGCCGGCGTATTGACGATTCTTTAGAGTCCTACACAGAGGTTTCTTGGTTCAGGCGAAAGGGAGTAGGGGCACATATGTGATATGTGCGGGACCGAGGATAATGCGATATGAGATACCGTATTCTATTCTCGCGATATTTGATATCAGCCGGGTCATCGGATCAAGTGTTGATTCTATGAATCGGTACGGATAAATATTAGTCGGTTATATGCGATATAGCCGGATTGTCGGATCAAGTGTTGATTCGATAATTTAATGTATAATAATATATATGATATATTAAATTACATTAACTAATATTTGCTCACTAAAAGATTTTTTTTTCTCACTCGGGTAATACATTGATATATATGCGATATATGTTAATTGTATTATTTTATTTTGTTACGATAAATATTATATATGTGATATATAATATTGTAACAGGATATGATAACTAATGCAATATGTTTAGTGGAGTTTAAACAAGATTAGGGTTTGGATTAGGGTTAATCTTTCTAGATGATTCTAGAAGGTTTAGTTTTAGTCATGATAAAGATATTTGTCTTGATATTTTTGTGTGACTCATTCTTAACTCAACCCAAACCCTAGCCCTTGGTTAATTCTCTACAATGGTTAAGTTAACCATGGTTGCATTATTTATCATATTAATCCTTTTATTATTCATCACAAAAGAAAATGGATCACTATTCTTCTTCTTCCTCTCTTCTTTTTGCAAAGCTTTCTTGCTTTTTATTTTTGATGGAAAATGAGTGAGAAATAGAAAACAAAAGAGAGCAATAATCCTACTTCATCATCCTTATCTATCCTAGCCATTTAGATGAGGGTGTTCACATCATTTCATGAGTTACAGCTTGTGTTAACGAAACTTCAAGGTAGATCATCTTTGTATCGAAGATCGGAAGCAAGGTTGCATCATTCTCTTCGTGAAGCCTCTCGAGAGTCCGGAACACGATGATCGTAGCGAAGGGACCTCAACACGGAGCTTATGAAGTGAAGGACCGGATCTACAAAGGTTGTAATCCCTCTCACTTAGTGTTAAAGTGTTTAGCATGTTCGTTTTCGCCTAAACACTAGTCTAAAGATCCGGCTTCGGGTTGTTCGGCACGGCTAATTTTTAAATCGGGCATGGTTGATGCCCCGTAGACCCTTGTGCGCGTGCTCAGCAACCCAACAGTGGTATCAGAGCCAAGCTAGAGCTTTAGGCAAAGTCTAGACGAAGTTTAAAGTCCGATCGAACCCGAGAACCCCGATAAAACCCCTTCTCTGGACATTTTCTGAAAATGTGATTTTTTGTGAATTAAAAATACTTAAAAAAATCAGCAGGGAATTCTATGGACCTATATGAAAAACGATCCACTGATACGCTTAAAGTGCCGCGGAACCGCGGCAGAACCATGCTTGACGCGGCGGTTCCGCGGCGTAACAGTGCGCTTGATGGGTAATTTTTTCACGGTAATGTCCGTACGGTTTTACTGATTCTTTTCGGATATTTTTATTTCTACTCAAGTGTTGAGTTTTCTGGGTTGTATTGGGGACTCATTGTTTCGATCGGATATTTTAACTTTGTTTAGTTTGTCCGGGTAATTTATAGAAACTGTTAAAAAGGTCGAACGGATATCAATAACTCACTTTTTCCCCAATCGGAAATTTTTTCAAAAGTTGGATTTTTTCTCGAGTTTAAGAACGTTCTAAGTCATGCAAGTAACGCGGTAGACCCTCTAGAAGACAACAAACCTTAACTCGATTATGTGACCGTCTTGAACTGCCTTTTGAACCTTAGGGTTTGGGGCAGTACAGCGTGCCACATGTGAGGCGTTGGCTTGACCCTTCTACGGCTGGACCATTGGTACTGTGGCATGTGATGGATGTTTTTAAACTGATTTCAAGTGTTGAGATATATTGGGGAAATCTTGGGTGTTTGATTATTCGATCGGAAAGTTTAACATTGTTTATTTATCTGGAATGTGATACAATATTTGGAATCCACAGGTAGTTATGAGATAACTAATTTGAATATTATAAACATAGCAGTTTAGTCTCAATTGATCGGTTGCCACGGGATTTTGATGTGATCAAAATTCCGTCGCAATCACGTAGCATACGCGGATACTCGTCGGGTAAACTTAATAGACAGCCATGCCCCATAGCCCCGACCAAGTGACTGTAGGAGAACCCCGTCGCCAAAAGCATCCGTTCGGGTGCTCGCGGCAGCGGTGTTCCGTCTTAGTGCACTTCGTCGACGACATCGGGGGTGCGGCCGTCTACTAAAGTTTGCGACGAGCATTCAATCAGAATGTCGGGAATCTTGTTGAATTGCCCGACTTGATATTGAAAAGAGTTTTCGATAATGAAACTAAAATGCGGGGTTTATAATTGTTAGGCATGCGATGTCTAAGGAATTCATTTGGTTAGGCATGCGATGTCTAAAGAGATTGCGGATTCCAACTGTTGTAGTTTTACACTTTCTTTTCTGTGACCGTAAGAGTAGTATGTGGTGTATCGCCGGCTTCGTTGCTATACATCAACGACAATCGGGATACGCATACTTGCTTACGTTGATGATATGAAATATTATGTGTTGCTGTGATATGTTGTATTGGATCGTCGTGTTTGAATAGCCGGGGGTTTTATGTGAGATGAGAGGTTTTCTTTTTCATTCATGTAAAATTCTTTTGTATGTAATATTCTTTTATTGGGGCACTTCCAGGTTGCGGATGATGTCACCATTTGTATATTATTTACTTTTCCGCATTAGGTAGACCCAAGGCGGGGAGCACAAGTAACCAGGTTCTAGGGTCCAGTGGGAGACCATCTCGAGGAGTCGAGACCGGGTCTCCTAACCCTAGAATTGGCAATGTTGCTTGCCGCTCTCGTAGGGGTCTAGGGGTGTGGATTTGGCTATTCATCACGACCGTGGAATCCGTGTTTTATACAGGCTCGTATTGAAAACACGGACGTCCTAGTATATCTAATATTTCATATATGTTCTTCTGCTGCAATGTTCTGTGATGAGATCATATTACTGCCTGAGACGAATGTTTATATTATATATATGAGATATATGTTATATATTGCAGATTTCATTTCAAATGCTGATGCTTGTGAAGCACAATAAAAATGGGACTTCATTAATGAGATTAATGAAATAAAAGAAACCTAAAGATGTTGTAGAAACTTGTTTAAAAACTGGTAGCTCTAGTTCTTGCTTTGCATAGCGGTGTTCCTTGTAGAACATCCAGCACCTTATTCGATAAGGAAAGAGCCGAGATCCCTTTACCGGGAGTGACCTCTTTAGTGAAACTAGCAGATGCTACCAAACTCGGTTTGTCTTTTGATTGCTTCTATAGTTCTTGCTATGCATAGTGATATTTGTGAAATATCCCGCACCTTATTCGATAAGGAAAGGGCCGACGATCCCTTCACCGGGAGTGACCCCTTTAGCAAAACTAGAAAAGCTTCAAAAACACTCCATTTAAAAATCACTCGATTCTACAACGATATAAAGTTCATTACGCAAAGGGTTTTCTTAAAAACCTGTCGTAGCCCTCCGTCATTTCAGATAAGTAATAGTTAGTATTCGTGCTGGGTTTGTTGACTCAGTCAAGGCGTAGTGTGCGGTAGCTGATTAGTGCTTATCTGCAAAGCATATGATGCGATTGGATTAGGGTAGTCGTGCGGCCTTGTTGACTCAGTCAAGGGTCGTGCGGGTGGGTTTAATTCAATCGGGAAATGATGGGTTGAACTTTACTTGCGGTCTATGGTTTGTTGACTCAGTCAAGGTCATAGATCGCTTGGGGCAAAATATTATTGGGAATTTCAAGTGTTGAAATTTGCAATGAGATTGCATACCTTCTATGAGATAGTTGGATCCCGATACCCGCTGCGAGTAAGAGTTACTCCTGGGAGAGTTTTACACATTACAATTAGCCGATCAAGTAGGTGTCTAGAAAGGTGTTAACGGGGTTACGCCTCTGGGAAAACGAGCTTTACTTTAATTAGGTCCGTGCGAAAACATGGGGAACCTCCCTCAAAGTACCGACACTAGCATGGCTGAAAGATTGGCCAATTTGTAGCGTGTAATTAATCCCGGCTAGTCTTTCCTTTTAGGGTTTGAAGGAAGATTTGATTAAAACACTGGGAGACATCCTGATTAGATATATTAGATAACCAATCTAATCTTGCAAGAGCATACGCTGAGTGTTTTCTTCTCTCTCTCTCCAGGTAGCGACCATATCACGCCTTAATCAAGATAATAATACGGATATATTGACCGAACCCACTTGTTATACTGAGCTGAGGAACGTTGGTCCCGCTCCAACTTATAATTGTTATAAGACAGAGCAGGAAATTGGGGAATACCAGATTTCCCGTGCCGCCCAAACGAAGAAAGTGCATGCTGATGCATCTTCTTCGGGTATGTTCATTACAGAGAACTGTTTCTCAGTATCCTTTACGTCCTGGGTATGAGATACCGGATCAGGATCCCGCATATGTAATCTGTTACATGGGCTACTGATAGGTAGAGAACTGAGAATGGGTGATAAGTTTCATGAGACAGAAAACGGTGCAAATGTTGCAGCCAAGTCTGTTGGTCACGATCACCCTGTATTACCAGAATACATTGATTCTGAACAAATGTTATTAGATACCGAACCTGATATACAACATCATATCAGTCTCTTTATTAGTAAAGAAAAGATATAATTTTGTATTGTTGGATAATGTTTTGAACATTTTCTATATCAAGAGTTGATCGGTTCAGGCACGTTATCTAAAAGTATTGACGTTATAAATCAAACTACAGTTCTTAGTATACAGAATACACACAAGAGGAAGAGTTCAGAAATGAATGAATCCTTCTTGAGGCATTGTAGACTAGGTCATATCAATGCGACCCGACTAGCTAAGTTACATTCAGATGCATATTTAAATCTGTTTGAATTTACATCTTGTGAAACTTGCCGGTCATGTCACAAAGATAAGATGACCACAGCTCTGTTTATTGGAAACAGAGAAAGAGTTAGTGAACTTTTGGGATTGATACATGCTGATGTATGAAAGTCTCCTGTCTACACATGCCAAGACCGGTTCTTTATACTTCATTACATTCTCTAATGATCTCTCAAGATTCAGACATATGTTCCTGTTGAAACACAAGTCCGAACCTTTTGAGATATTCACAGAATGTAAGTTAGAAGTAGAGAACCAAAAACGGATATAAGTATTATGTCCTTTGATGAGATCAAGGAGGAGAATACTTGAGCACGGAATTCCTGGATTATTCTAAAGGAGAATGAGATTCTCTCTCAGCATTACTCCTCCGTATACACCATAGCACGATGGTATATCGGGGCGGAGCAATAGCACCCTATTTGATATGGTGTGCTCTATGATGAGTACTACTGAGTTTCCTATTTCTTTTTGGGAGTTATGCACTTGAGAAGCTGCATACCTATTGAATAGGGTTCAAATCAAATCAGTTGCCTACCACTTCATATGTGATATGGAAAGGGAAGAGCCCATATCTTAAGTTGGTTAAGATTTGGGGTTGTCCAGCCTATGTCTAAAAGCAAAATACGGACAAGCTCGAGGCAAGGTCTGTTATGTAGAACTGGAAAGGTTCCAGCTATACAAACTGCAGCTGATGATTTGGTAGAACCAAAGGATTCAATAGTTTCTAACGAAGCTCAGCCTCTCCGCCGATCTAGTAGGGTTCCTCACCCACCTGAGAGATACTTTGGTTTCTCTATGACAGTGGGAGCGAGGATTGCATCATGAGATGATGACCCAACTAGTTTCGAGCTGGCCATCAGGAGTGGGACTCTGTAAGAATGGCTGGATGCTTATCGATCTGAGATGGAATCCTTATACACCAACAAAGTATGGACTTTGGTTGCTTTATCTGAAGGGTTAAATCCCCATCAGGAGCGAGTATATCTTGAGAAGATTACTTGGTGTACATGGAAAAGTTGAGACTTTCAAAGCTATGCTTAAGTCCATCCAGATCCTACTTGCCACGGCTACATACCATGACTACGATATCTGGTGGTTGGCTGTCATGACTGCTTTTCTAAATGATGTTTTAGAAGATAGCGTCTATAAGTACACAGCCAGAGGGCTTCGTAGAAAGTAGGAGCAGCGGAAACGTGTGCAAGATGTTTTATAGGATAAAGCAGGCATCGCGGAGTTGGAACTTCTATTTTGATGTGGTAGTCAAAGAGTTTGACTTCATCAAAATGGTAGATGAACCTTGTATACACAAAAAGGTAGTAGAGAGTATGGTGGTGATCCTCGTAGAGTACGTGGATGACATACTCTTAATAGGGAAGGAGTTTCCTATGATACACTCGGTCAATCTCCGCTTATCACAAGGATTCTCCATATAGGATCAAAGTAATACCTCCAAAATCCTGAGTTTTGGATCTATGAGATAGATCTAATTGGATATTAGGATACTCACTAGTTGTAGTGAGATGGTATCAATCGATCCTGGGGAGAATCACTGGAAAGGTTCCAGGGTGATAAGGACGACTGAAACTCAGTCGCAGGCATTGTCTTTACCCTCAGTGGAGGGACGGTATGTTGGAAAAGTTCCAAGCTAGATACCGTGACTTACTAGACGATTAAAGGCAAGATACATCGTTACCAAGGATGCTACCAAAGAGGCAGTTTGGATATATAAGTTCATGAGATGAACTTCGTTCCTACCATTGTGTGACAATGGAGTTGTGGCTTTAGCCAAGGAACTACCATCCCATCAGAAATCCAGATATAATTCTTAGGCAGTATCACCTGATCATGGAGATGGTTGATCTCCAGGAAGATCGAGGTTAGGAGAGTAGACATAGAGGACAACAGCGCGGATCTACTCACGAAGGCCTTTTTCCCAGTAGAGACTTTTATGGGATGGTTGAGTATGAGATACTTCAACCGCAGCTAATTGTTGGGTATGTGATACCACAACAGATGGCCCTAGTGCAAATGGCAGATTGCTAGTTATATGTATGCCCTAGAGGCCATTACTGTACATACGATGTATATTATAATGGATGCTTGGACATATATAGGGAGGACATTCTTGCTCGACATGATAGTATGCTATCTGGTTGTATTTTATCTTAACATGTACTCTGATTGTCTGTATGTTACATGTTGATAAAGCCCTTAGGATATGTACTCGACTACTGGGACTATGATGAGATCATACTAGTGGGGCCACAGTAGTCGACGAGTGCATCCTATAATTGCTCTTAGTCAAGGGTGTATCGAGACAGGGCATCGATGCACCAGAGTAGACTAGCGTATACGCATCTTGACCCATATGATGGGCGATGGATGATCTCATATCCATCGGTGTTTGACATCAAGGATGGTGTACGGGTGCTCAGTGGAGACTGGGTACACTGGACGGACTCGCCGAGAACTCCCAGATGGTATTATACCTCACGTCAGATGGCTGTTCTCCGGTAACACTGGTACAGAGTAGTCTGTTGACCCGAGATCGTCATAGAGTCTTGTGTGATTCCCACTGTGCTTTGATTTCCATCATACCACGTCCAAGAGGGCATGCAAAAAGGTGTCTTTTGGGTACAGTCCCGAATCACATGGAGGCAATGAGCGATAGGAGGGGATTCGTCTCTCCCGGTATAGGGAGTTGATGTTGTGCTGTGTTCGATTGGATATAACCGGAAATCCCTGGCCAGGGTTGTTGAGATTTACTGGTAAGTGTTATCAGTAGTTTCTCGAACTGTTATAGTCCTCATATCGACACGACTTATCGAGCTACTGGGGTCTGACGTTTACCACCCCTAGGCAAGATATGCGACATATCAGACGATGAGACCGGACTGTACGGGAGTGTTACTGTTTGGATTCACAGGAGAATGTACAGACTTGCTTGTTGATCTTCTGAGCGCTCAATACCTGGGTGGCTGTTACGTTTAGCTGACCGCTTGCAGCTTGTGGGTGTTTGATATGATCATCACCTACTGCCGGCGTATTGACGATTCTTCAGAGTCCTACACAGAGGTTTCTTTGTTCAGGAGAAACGGAGTAGGGGCACATATGTGATATGTGCGGGACCGACGATAATGCGATATGAGATACCATATTCTATTCTCGCGATATTTGATATCAGCCGGGTCATCGGATCAAGTGTTGATTCGATGAATCGGTACAGATAAATATTAGTCGGTTATATGCGATATAGCCGGATTGTCGGATCAAGTGTTGATTCGATAATTTAATGTATAATAATATATATGATATATTAAATTACATTAACTAATATTTGCTCACTAAAAGATTTTTTTTCTCACTCGGGTAATACATTGATATATATGCGATATATGTTAATTGTATTATTTTATTTTGTTACGATAAATATTATATATGTGATATATAATATTGTAACATAATATGATAACTAATGCAACATGTTTAGTGGAGTTTAAACATGATTAGGGTTTGGATTAGGGTTAAGCTTTCTAGATGATTCTAGAAGGTTTAGTTTTTGTCATGATAAAGATATTTGTCTTGATATTTTTGTGTGACTCATTCTTAACTCAACCCAAACCCTAGCCCTTGGTTAATTCTCTACAATAGTTAAGTCAACCATGGTTGCATTATTTATCATATTAATCCTTTCATTATTCATCACAAAAGAAAATGGATCACTATTCTTCTTCTTCCTCTCTTCTTTTTGCAAAGCTTTCTTGCTTTTTATTTGTGATGGAAAATGAGTGAGAAATAGAAAACAAAAGAGAGCAATAATTCTACTTCATCATCCTCATCTATCTTTGCCATTTAGATGAGGGTGTTCACATCATTTCATGAGTGACAGCTTGTGTTAACGAAACGTCAAGCTAGATCATCTTTGTATCGAAGATCGGAAGCAAGGTTGCATCATTCTCTTCGTGAAGCCTCTCGAGAGACCGGAACACGATGATCGCAGCGAAGGGACCTCAACACGGAGCTTATGAAGTGAAGGACCGGATCTACAAAGGTTGTAATCCCTCTCACTTAGTGTTAAAGTGTTTAGCATGTTCGTTTTCGCCTAAACCCTAGTCTAAAGATTCGGCTTCGGGTTGTTCGGCACGGCTAATTTTTAAATCGGGCATGGTTGATGCCCCGTAGACCCTTGTGCGCATGCCCAGCAACCCTACAATAAGCATTCGTCTCAGGCAGTAATATGATCTCATCACAGAACATTGCAGCAGAAGAACATATATGAAATATTGGATATACTAGGACGTCCGTGTTTTCAATACGAGCCTGTATAAAAAACGGATTCCACGGTCGCGATGAATAGCCAAACCCACATCCGTAGACCCCTACGAGAGCGGCAAGTAACACTGCCAATTCTAGGGTTAGGAGACCCGGTCTCGACTCCTCGAGATGGCCTCCCACTGGACCCTAGAACCCGGTTACTTGTGCTCCCCTCCTTGGGTCTACCTAGTGCGGAAAAGTAAATAATATACAAGGGTGACATCAACCTCATCTCGGAAGTGCCCCAATAAAAGAATATTACATACAATTTATTTTACATGAATGAAAATAAAAACTCTCGTCTCACATAAAAAACCCCGGCTATTCGGAACGCGACGATCCAATATAACATATCCAGCAACACATAACGTCACATGTCATCAACGTAAGTAAATATGTGCATCCCGATTATCGTTGACATATAGCAACGAAGCCGGTGATATCATATATTACACTTACGGTCACAGAAAAGAAAGTGCAAAACTACAACATTTGGAATCCACAATCTCTTTAGATATCGTAAATCCGAAATATCACATACTTCGCATTTCATGCCTAACCGTATGAATTCCACATATTGTATCACATTCCAGATAAATAGACTGTATTAAACTTTCCGAACGAATAATCAAATACCCGAGATTTCCAAAATAGCTCAACACTTGAGCGGAGTTCAAAAATTTCAGAATACGTCACAGTAGCAACGGTCCAGCCGTAGAAGGGTCAAGCCAACGCCTCACATGTGGCACGCCGTACTGCCCCAAACCCTAAGGTTCAAAGGGCAGTTCAAGACGGTCAAATAATCGAGTTAAGGTTTGTTGTCTTCTAGAGGGTCCGTCATATTTCTTGCACGTTTTTCCGAAAGATTAAACCCGAGAAAAATTCAACACTTGAATGTTTTTCGTGCCGGGAAAAATTGAGTTAATGATATCCGTTCGAACATTTTAATACTTTCTAAATTATCCGGAATAACATAACAAAATTAAATTCTTCAATCGAATCGACGATTTCAAAATAAACCCCAAAATACTCAACACTTGAGTCAGATAAAAACATACCCAGAAACTAGCAACAACAGAATTAAATATTACTGTGCAAATTTAAAAGCCCATGGCTACAGTGTGGCCGCGGATTCGCGGCCCAAGAGGAGTGTGGCCGCGGTTCCGCGGTGTAAAGTGGGTATTAGGTGCTCGTTTTGCACAGTAATGCTTAAAATTGCCTACTCTATTTTTCAGGTATTTTTAATTAAGAAAAATTACTGTTTTGAAAAATTGTCCAGAGAGGGGTAAATTTTGACACGTTCGGGTTCGTTCGGAGTTTTAACTTCGTTAACACATCGCCTAATATTCTAGCTAGGCTCTGATACCACTGTAGGGTTCCTAGGCACACTAATGAAGGTTCATAAGGCATCAAACATGCCCGAAAAAATTTTAGACGTGCCGAACAACCCAAAGCCGGGATCTTTGCTAGATTATTAGGGTTTAACATGCAAGTAAACATCTTTACTACTAAGTGTGAGGGATTACAACCTTTGTAGTCCGCTCCTTCGCTTCACAAGCTCTGAGTAGAAGTCCCTTGGCCGCGATCCACGATCTCCCGGACTCAAGAGAGGCTCCACGACTCGAACGATCCATGATAGCTTGTCGTATTCCTTTTCTCCGATGATCTACGTCGAAGTTGCAATAGCTCAAGCTCTCTCACTCTAATGAGGTGAACACCCTAATCTAATGGGCTAGATAAGATGAGGATGATGGAGTAGTATTTATGCTTTCTTTTTATATCATTTTTTCACAAGAAATCATCACAAAAGAAATCACAAGTGAGCTCTTTCTAAACTCAAGAGAGAAGAAGATGAAGAATAATGAAATTATTCTTTTGTGATGAATAGTAATAAGAGTATATAATTGATTATGGAACCATGGTCAAGGATGAGAGGCTTAACCTTTGTAGAGAATAAACTAGAGTTAGGGTTTGGTTAGGTTAAGAATGAGTCATGGATAAGTATCAACCATAATATCTTAACCAAGACAAAAACAAATCCTTCTAGAATGAACAAGAAGGAGCTAACCCTAATCAAACCCTAATCTCTTTTTATCATCCCTAAACATGTTTCATAATAAATCATATCATGTCACAATAATATATATCACATATATATTATATATTTGCAACAAAAGTAAATAATACAATTAACATATATCGCATATATATCAATGTATTAATCCGGTGAGAAAATGAAATAATAAAGTGAGCCAATATTAGATAATATAATACAATATATCATATATATCATTATACATTAAATCATCGAATCAACACTTGATCCGACGATCCGGCTATATCGAATATAACCGACTAATATATCATGTACCGATTCATCGAATCAACACTTGATCCGATGTCCCGGTTCATATCTAAATATCGCGAGAATATAGTACGGTATCACATATCGCATTATCCTCGGTCCTGCGCATATCATATATGTGCCTCTACTCCGTTTTGCCTGAGCCAAGAAACCTCTGTGTAGGACTCTAAAGAATCGTCAATACGCCGGTAGCAGGTGATGATCATATCAAACACCCACAAGCTGCAAGCGGTCAGCTAAACGTAACAGCCACCCAAGTATTGAGCGATCAGAAGATCAACAAGCTAGCCTGTCCGTTCTCCTGTGAATCCAATCAGTAACACTCCCGTACAGTCCGGTCTGTTCGTCTGATATGTCGCATATCAAGTCTAGGGGTGGTATACGTCAGACCCCAGTAACCGATAAGTCGTGTCGATGTGAGGCTCATAACAGGTCGAGAAACTACTGGTAACACTTACCAGTATATCTCTATATCATCCCTGGCCAGGGACTTCCAGTTATAGCCAATCGAACACAGCACAACATCAACTCCATATACCGGGAGAGACGAATCCCCTCCTATCACTCATTGCCTCCATGTGATTCGGGACTGTACCTAAAAGCCACCGTTTCGCACGCCCTCTTGGACGTGGTAAGGTGGAAATCAAAGCACAGTAGGAATCACACAAGACTCTATGACGATCTCGGGTCTACGGACTACCTTATACTAATGTCACCGGAGAACTGCCATCTGACGTGTTGTATATCACCATCTGGGAGTTCTTGGCGAGTCCGTCCAGTGTACCCAGTCTCCACTGAGCACCCGTACACCATCCTTGATGTCAAACACCGATGGATATGGGATCATCTATCGCCCATCATATGGGTCAAGATGCGTATACGCTAGTCTACTCTGGTGTATCGATGCCCTGTCTCGATATACCCTCGACTAGGAACAGTTATAGGATGTACTCATCGACTACCATGGCACCACTAGTATGATCTCATCATAGTCCCAGTAGTCGAGTACAGATCCTAAGGGCTTTATCAACATGTGAGAGAAAAACAGTAAACCAATACAAGTCAACATGTTAAGATAAAATGAAACCAAATAGCATACTATCATGACGAGCAAGAAAGTCCTCTCTGTATATATCCAAGCATCCATCATAATATACATCATATGTACAACAATGGCCTCTAGGGCATATACATAACTAACACATGAGGCATGGGATGGGCAAAATGCTATTTTGTAAAGCCTAAGGGGCTATATGTAAATTTGTAAGCCTATAAAAGTCAATATGATGATGAAATGAAAAAATAATTCATTCTCCCCAAAAAATTAGGTTTCTTGTTCCTCCTTCTCTTCGCTCAAGGTTTTAAACCTTCTTCATTTTTTTGAATTAAATCAAGAGTTCCACTCTTTCTTTTCCAAAAAGAAATAGATTTTCACCACAAAACCCTTGAAAGGGAACGCGGATCCTCCATCAAATCTCCAAAAGGGAAGATTTTTAAAATCCCATCCTCTGTTCTCTGAGATCCAACCAATAGAGAGGAGGAAGAAGTAGACCCACCTCCAAAAACCCCACTTTGGTGAAAATCCAGGACTCAAGGGAGAAGAAAGGAGTCCCCTTTCATCAGCTCCAAAAATATCTTAGGAGTTTAACTCCTTAAAATATATATATATATATATATATATATATATATATATATATATATATATATATATATATATCTTTTTAGGAGTACAACTCCTAGTGCAGAGGCTATGGCCCCTTGTCCTCTTTGTCAAGAGTCCAACTCCAGAAGTCAAATCAGGAGTACAGCTCCCAGGGCAGGCACCAAGTCCCTTTTCTTGTTGACACCCAGCGCCTACATGCCAAGCACGTGGGGCACCGGCGCCCGCGTGCCACGGACGTGGGGCACCGGCGCCCACACTTCCTTTGGACGCTATTCTTCCCTTTTTTATACACACACTCCACAACACTGTCCCCGTTAGAAAAAATTTCTAATGGGGCGTTGTCCCGCACCTTGCAAGAGGCCTGCTAGCCCCCTTGACCCCCAGCCCGCTATCCGGGTAGCGGGAACCCCGTAAAACTCTGCGAGGCCCCCGATACATCCAAAACCCCTCAAGACACATATACGGACACTGCACATTGAGTTTGCATGACCAGTTTAACCCGTTAATCGGAGGTTCCCTCGCTCTAAAGGCGATGGGTAATTAACGGCAGCTTAGTCTGCGGCTGCCGGAGATTCGGATCCTCACAATCAATAAACCCCCGTCTACCCTAGGTAGGGGGAATTTGTAGGACGTCTAACAAGTGATGCGTATTCCCATCTCAATGGGGTGACGAAAAACACCCTACAGTGTCCTTGAATATAAATTTGAAGTTAAGAAAATAAAAACATCTCGAAGCAATAAGAATAGTGGGATTGTGACTGTAGGATCGAATGGTATGATTTATTATGGAAAATTAAATTTCATACTTGGCATCCAATATCCCGGACGATCAAAACCGTTTTATATATTTCAGTGTATTCGGTACGTTACACGAACCGATATGGATAAGTGGAGAAACAATGTTAGGACTTAGAAAGATGAATATGGATTGACTAGTGTGAACACACTTCGATTTTACGGTCAGGACGATCCATTTATCTTTCCGCTACAAGCGTTTCAAGTATGCTATTCACGGTGCTAGAAGCATCCGGGATGGAGTGTCGTATGCCGTTGGAAACCCAGGGATGTTTACGATATCCAAGAATTCGAGGATCATATGGAGGACAACGATTAGGATGAAGAAGAGAGAAGACTTAGAGTGCTCCGACTGTCTGTTTCCAAATATGGATTGTCTACGGCTGATCGTGAAGTTACGTGGGTTAGGAATGATCCAAGTATATATATCTAATACTTTTATGAAACGAAAAAGGTTATCAGTATTGTTATATTATTACTTCACATTTCTATGATCTATATATATTGAATGCATATGTAATGATTGTACTCTTATTTAGGTCTGATGATGACGCCCGGAGCAGCGAGGAGCGGTAGGAACACTAGCCGCGGCAGAGGCAGAGCGGTTCTGCTGTCCGGGGAGCTGCATAGGGAGTACCAGAAGGCTGGTCTTGCACCCCGATCCGTATCCCCTTTGGATGGCTCCTTCCGTGTGGACTTTGCCACACTTCCAGGTATATTGCATACATATTCATTTTGAATGTAATATTATAGATTTACACGCATATTTATTTTAAAATTACTTATATAGTCAATGTTTAATTGTCTAGCTATAGGTGATGCGTCCACATCAGAGGCAGAGGCCACTACCGCACCTGCATGTATGTTTATATATCCTATAATGTATGCATATTGATTTAGAATGTTATATTATAAGTATATACACATTCTTTTTGCTCTTACTTAAATAATCAATTTTTTATTGTCTCGCAATAGCTGGTGCCTCCACATCCCGGGCAGAGGCCGCCACCATACCTGCAGGTCTATTTATATATCCTATAGTGCATGCATATTGATTTAGAATGTTATATTATAAATATACACACATTCTTTTTGCTCTTATTTAGATAATCAATTTTTTATTGTTTAGCTGTAGATGGTGCCTCCACATCCCGGAAAGAGACCACCACCGCATCCGCAGGTATGTTTATATATCCTATATTGCATGCATATTGATTTAGAATGTTCTATTATAGATATACACATTATTTTTACAATTACTTATATAATCTATTTTTAATTGTCTAATTATAGGTGGTGCATCCACATTTAGCGTAGAGGCCACTTCCATACCTTCCGCACAGACTGCAGCTTAGTATTCTTAAATATAAAATATTTTTTCATTTTACATATCCTCTAAGAATAATCATTAATTTCATGTAATTTATCGTTAATGTTTATTTTCTAGTTGGAGAGGATGCGTCCATGTCCGGGTCACCGTCTGTTCCTTACTGGAGGAACTATCATCCCGCTCGTGCTGCTGCCTGGGCCCAGGGTCGTGCTGCTGCCGCCAGAGGTATATATCGCACTTCAATTTTCTTTAATCTTTTATTTCTAAATACCATTTTGTCTTGATATTACTTGTCTTGATATTTCTTGTAGACACAGGGCAGCCCCACCCCGAGAGGGAGACTCGAGGGCCGAATCAGTCCCATAGGCTGAGGCCCGATAGAGCAAGAGGAAGCACCGTTATCCTTCTTCTTTACCCCCGATTATCACTATACTGGCGATTATGACGAGAGGTTCGACTGCTATATGGGGGTTGAGAGCCGCATCCAAAAGAAGTACCCACTTCACATTGAGTGGGGCGATCAGCACCGACGCTCATTTGCCCTCTTCTAGGATCAAGCTCGGGTATTAATATATATTTTCATTTGACTTATCAAATAAATTTATTATTATTTAACATTTATAATTTAAATACATTATTTTCTTGTATTTGCAGTTGGATTACGACTTTCAACATGTACCCGACCCTGATCATCTTGACAGAGTGCTTGATCTCCATGCTCTTTATCTGGGCCTCATGAAGAACATACAATATAAGGTCCGATATAATAAGAATGAGCTGAAAATCGATTGCTATTTGGTATGGCTGAAGACCTCCAATGCAGAGATAGCGGCTCTCCTACATTCTTTGGCCTTTGCCAGAGTCGACGTAGATACATGACATCTCTTGTGCCAATATTATGACTCTAAACGCAAACTGGTTTGTTATTTAAATGTAATTCATTATTTAGTATATAATTTATTTTTTTGTTGCTTAAATAGAAAACTAAATCTGATTGTGTTGTGCAGAAACAGGCCGATCAAAACAAGAAGAATAGAAAGCCGGCAAAAGGGGTCGCCCCACTTACACAGGTGGCTTGAGGAACATTACTCATGCCGTGGAGGTATCGGTAAATTACAATAGATCTATTTTGATATAATACAATATTAAGAGTTATTTTATAATATATGTAAATTTCTAGCGAATTACAGAAAGCTCAGACCCTGGCGCAGGGTTGTACACCGAGTATGTTGACAGCGTATCTTGCCGTCCACAGCACCTTGACAGATCCCGCTATGGGCGAGCTTCGATTCTCCGACACCGTTATCCAGGAGTATTGCGTAAGTGTTAATATTTATTCTAATTCGAATGAGATTTTTGTTTTGATAAATTCAAATTTAAATGATATACTTATATTTTAATAGTTAATGTGGGTGTAGGAGCGGGTGGTGGAGCAGGAGGAGGTATTGGAGATCGATTTTAGTAGACAGACCGATCTGATCCTACTGACCCCGGTCCTAAACGCCGCATACGGAGGGCACCACGGAGATTGGGAGAGAGGCTGGGGACTCGGTCCTAGCAGGACCCATATGAAGTTGGTCTCCACTCCGGCAGTTACTTCCCCTACCCCGATGAGAGACGTCTGGAGCATGATGTTGTCGCCTTAAAGACCACCGTCGAGGAGTTGAAGGAGATGTTGGTACTTATATTACTTATTAGTAAAATATTATATCACATTATAGATAGTAACATATGCAATATTAGTAGCCTGAGTTTATTTGGTTTTAAACTTAGCTTTGATTAATCTGACTTACATAAAACTATCTAATTAAACTGAACTATATAATCATAACCATGCCACATCTTTCTTTAATTTGGAGTTTAAAAAGTTATGATTATCCAAATTCAAAATTTGAGAAGATAACATTTCTTTGTAAATTAGATAACTCCAAAACCAAGCATCTAATTAAAACTAAACAATTAAGGAGAGATACGGGCTTACAAATTAGAGTAAATATCATTTTTACCTCTACTTAAAATAAGCTACGGTTTTCCAAACTAGATACCCAAACTAAACCTAAGTCCCTAAGTATTCTTAAATTAGGGTATGAAAGCATAGCCCTGAATGTGTGGAATTTCAACATGTATAAATTCTCATACATGACATATGAATTTCAACAAAATGTGTGGAATCTCAACAAAGCATATATAAATTCGCGGTTTCGCAATAATCTGATAATGATACTAATTCGACTAAAATCTAATATATCGTTCTTAGTCGTTTATTACACAAACAAAAAATTTTACAGATTCGGCAGGCTACTTCGTCTGCGGCTCCACATGCATTTCCTTCGGCTACGGCTCGATAAGCCATTACCTTGGCTGTGGTTACGCGGACCACTCCTATAGCTTCATAGCCCGCTCAGACTCCCGCACTATCCACTCCTTCATTATTCGAGTTTTTGACGACTCAGGGTTGCACCGAGGAGCAGATGCATCAGATTACGGCGATTATCAGAGATGGAGAAGCTGGACTGAGATAGGGTAGATTTATTTATATTTTTGAGGATTTATGTATTTATTTGATACATATTGTATATATTTTAGATGATATTGGTGGTTGTTTGTATATTTACGATGATTTTAGATTGATTTCGTATTCTGTTTGTTTGTTTCTTTTATATATTATGTGTGGGATGTTGTTTATGAATATTTAGGTATTTGGCTATATGATATATATATTATTGTACATAGGGCGGGGGAAAAATGGGAAGCCTCTTTTTTTTTAAAAAAACCCTGATATATTATCCCTACGGATTACTTCGTAGGGGCAACTGTTGCACCTACGAATTAATCCATAGGAGCAAGTTTTGCCCCTACACATTTCTCCATAGGGACAACATATCAGAATATCTGATATTTTGTCCCTATGGACTCAGTAATAGGGGCAAAACTTGCCCCTACGGCTTAAGCTGTAGGGGTATTTATCTGGTCCCATGGACAACTACGTAGGGGCATTTATCAGGCCTTACAGATAACTCTGTAGGGAAAATTATTTTATTTTATAAACAGAAAAATTAAATAAAGATTATGTCCCTACGGAATAATCCGTAGGGATAAATAACCCTACGGATTAAGACGTGAGGGCAATTATTACTCCGTAAGGATATATTCAGGACGAAGACTTACACCTGAGGCCTTTAGACCTAAGGAAGAATTTTATGTCTCTACGGATATATCCGTAGGGGCAGTGGTTTGACCCTACTACTAAATCCGTAGGGGCACGTGATTATTGTAGTAGTGCCTTTTACTGTGCAAGTTGTGTGCAATGGAGATAGCTAAGGGATGTGGGGCCTGCATGCATAGGGCTCACACACATAAATGCGGGGCCCACCTGCGCTCACTTTTCCCCCTGTTATTTGCGTGGTAAAAGGGTGTGTGACGCCCTTTTACGTATATGCTTTACTATTATAACTAGAAGTCCCTAGATGATGTCATTAATCAACAAAATAAAAAATAGGAAAATGATAAAATTTCAATAGCCAAAGTTAAGAAGTAGGGATGTCCACCTCATCCACCACAAAAGATAAAAATAAGAAAATGAAAAGTCAACAATTCTCTCACACTCATAATCTCATTCGTTACGCATTCTCTCTTATGTTCAAAAACCCAAAAAGAGATATATGTCTTCCAAATTTCTTATATCTTTGTTATTTTGTATAACGCATAAATTTCTCAATTTTAATATTACCACTAATCGCATTCATTTAGTTTAAATTTAGATAAACTATAAATATCTTTAAAATTTTCATATAATGTCCAAGATAAAAAATTTATTCACATCTTCAATATATATGTTGTTCAAAATAGCAAAATATTTGCTATTATAATTAGAAGTCTTTAGATGATATCATTAATCAACAAAAATAAAGAAAAATTGACAAAATTCCAATAGGCAAAGTTGAACATTAAAGATGTCCACCTTACCCACCGGACAACCACAGAAGACAAAAATAGGAAAATGAAAAGTCAACCCTCCCTCCCTCCCTCCCTCCTTCCCTCGCTCTATTTCATTACGCATTCTCTCTAATGCTCAAAAGCCCAAAAAACGATATGCTTTCCAAATTTATATATAAACCCTTTTATCTTTATTATTTTGTATAACTCATAAATTTTTCAATTCTAATATTACCACTAACCGAATTCATTTAATTTAAATTTAGAAAAACTATAGATATTCTTAGAAATTTTCATGCAATGTCTAGGATAAAAAAAATTGCACATGCCTTCAATCACTATTACAAATATGGCTTGCCCCTACGGTTCCTACCATAGAGGCAAAAATATGAACCGCAAGGACAAAAAAAGTAGGGGCAGATATAAATTTGCCCCTACGGAGAAACCCGTAGGGATCTCTACCCCTACAGTTTCCAACGTAGGGGCAATTTTTTTTTTATCTTGCTTCTACAGTGTGCACCGTAGGGGCAACGTACAATCCCTACGGTTTCAACTGTAAGGCTAAAATATCAATTTTTTAATTAAAATAATAATAATATCTTGTCTTTACGGTTAGCACCTTATGGGTAAACTTATGCCCCTACGAGTTACACCCTAGGGGCAAAATACCCTTACGGTGGAACCCATCGGATCATAAATTTGTCTTTACGTTGCTAACTCTAGGAGTAAACATTTTAAAAAAATTTTAAAATACTGCTTCTATTTTTTGTCCGCCCTATACACAATAATATATCACACACTATATCATATACCCAAATACAAAAATATATATCAATAATATCCCACGCATAATATATAACGGGAAAAAAATACAATACAAAATCAGGATCATAATTATCATATACAACAACTGATATCCAAAATATACATGTCGCAAATATAATATAGACATCCTGCAAAAAATCTAAAAAATATTTTTAAAAATCACTGTTGGCTCGGTCCAGTTGCTCCATCTCCAAGTATCTGACGCATCTGGTCCTCGCTGTAGCCCTCGAGCCTCAAATGCTCTAGAAATGATGCTACAGTAGTATCTGGAGCTAGAGCAGCTGGAGCTGAAGTAGCTATAACTGGAGCAAAAGAACTTGGAGGAGCGGCCTGCGAAGCCGCAACCGAAAGAGTGGCCTGCGAAGTCGCAGTTGAAGGATTGGCATGCGGAACCGCCGACGGTATACCAGACCAGGACGATCGAAAGAATGAAGCGGTAAAGTTTTTAAGTTTTTATAATAAAAGAATAAGCAATGGTGTACTAGATTTAGTCTATATATCTTGTTGTGAAATTCTAAGTCTAGAAATCAAGTCGTGTGAATTGAACTGATGTGTTATTGATCTATAGAATTCGTGTCGAATTCGTATCAATATCGGATTCTTGCAAATTCGCAAATTCTACTCGTATCCGTATTCGAATCTGTGCTATGTAGATTAGAATTACCAAGATATACGTATATATAAACAGAAATAGCATATGTACCAACAACTCATTCAACTCCTCGAAATTGGACTTTTATGTGGCTATTTCCTTCTCCATACATCGCTCGCGGGGGTAGGGAAGTAACCTCCGGAGTGGAGGAAAACCTCAAATAGGCCTTGCTGGGACCAAGTCTCCAGCCTCTCTCGTAGCCGCCGTGATGCCCTCTGTGTACGGTGTCTTGGATAGGGGTCGGCATGGCCAGATTGGTCTCTCCGCTGAAATCAAACCCTGATAAGCTCGTCTGCTCCACCACCCGCATATAAAACCATGTAAAGTATTCAAACATAAGTAAACCATTTAAATTTAAACTTATCAAAACAAAATTTCAATCGAATTAGAACAGATATTAACACTTACGTAATAACTCTCTGTAGCAGCATCAGGATATCTAACCATGCCTGTCGCCGAATCTATCGATGTGGCATGGACACTCAGATACTCCTACAACACGCTCAATGTACCGCCCTCCACCACGATCCGAGCTCTCTTCAATTCACCAAAAACACGCATATATAATATAACTTTTTATATTGCATTATATCAAAAGAAATATATTATAATTTACCACTATCTCTGTGGCACGAGTTATGTTCTTCGAGCTACCCGTGTAGATAGCTCGACCCCTCTTCATCGATTTGCGATTCTCCTTGTTTTGTTCGATCTGTTTCTACACAACACAATCAGATTTAGTTTTCTAATTTAGAAATAAAAAAATAAATTATATACTAAACACTGAATTACATTTAAATTACAAACCTTCTTGCAATCAAATGCCCAATACTGACACATGGGTGGCCATGTCTCTAAATTGACTCCGCTAAATGCTAGAGACTGTAGGAGAGCCTCTCTCTGCTCCTCAGGGGTCACCAGCCATAAGTCATAGCAATCTGATTTCATCTTATTCCTTTTATACCAGACCTTACTCTACTTATTGTCCTTGAGTACCCGGTAAATTGTGCGAAGATCGGGCTCTCTGTATTCCTAATCATCAGGTTCATCGGGGCTGACTGCAAGAAAGGTGTAATCCACCTGCAAATACAGAAAATTAACGTTTTTATATTATAAGTGTCAAATGATAGTAAATTTATTTGATAAATCAGATAAATATATATATGATAATAATACCTGAGCCTGATCCTAGAACATGTTAAAGGAGCGGTTGTGCTGCGCGCTCCAATCAACATGAAGAGGATATTTTTTGGGGTGACGGCTCGCATCCCCTAAATACCGGCCGAATCTCTTGGCATGATCGCCAGTATAGCAGCCATCAGAGGTAAAGATGAGGGGGAATGCTCGCTACCCCTTAATGGGATCAGGCCTCAGCTTGTCGGACAGATTCGGCTCTCGAGTCCTCTGAATGAGCCGTGGCTACTCTGCATCCATAAAAATATATACATATATATATATATATATACATATATATATATATCGGAATTTAGTTTTATATATATATAATATCAAGACAAAACAATATTTAGAATGCAAAAATTAACAAAAATTGGAGTGCAGTATATACCTTCAGCGACATCACCACGAGCCTACGCATGGGCAATAGCACGAGCGGCACGATAGTTCATCGAATAAGGAACAGTGGGTGACCCGAACGTGGATGCATCACCTTCAACTAAATAATAAACAATGAATATATAAGTAAATTTTAAATAAAATAATACACAATCAATTTGACGTATTATATAGTTAAAAATACTAACCTGCAGAGCACTCGGAGGGTATGGATCGTGCGGGAACAGCCTGTATCCCCGATGTGGAGTCACCTGAACCAACTAGACAATAAAAAATAACTATATAAGTAACTTAAAAAAAAATATGTGTGTATATCTATAATATATCATTCAAAATGAAAATGCGCGATATATAAATATACCTGAAGATGTGGGAATGGCCTGTGCCCCGGATGTAGAGGCACCTCCTCCGACTAGATAATAAAAATGACTATATAAGTAACTTCAAAATGAATATAAATATACCTGCAGGTGTGGGAACGACCGCCGCATTACCGTCTTATTTTTGTTCTTCCACGTGATATAACCAAGTTGTATAAAATCTGGTAAAACCATTTTTAACGATTTAAAACTCTAACTCTCCTATCTTCCGGTATATCTTATTCCTACAAATGTTGCACGGACAAAAATTTTTCCTAAACACAACCTTATGATATTTGCATGCAAATTCGATGAAAGTAACAACTCCTGCGACGAACTTAGGGTTCGTGTGCTATTGTCGATCCATGTACATCCAGTCCTTAATTTTGATATACCTGTGGGCCATGTTAGACTGTGTGTGGGTGTGTGTATCGTACGTTAACATATTTTAAAAGCAAATATGCGCGTGTGTGTACAAGATATCACTCTCAAGTATGAGTTGTTCATGTGATTTAAACCCTATTACATGTCACTACATTGTTATACCAATTCATCCTTCTTCGTTGATAATAAACCAAATAAAGTATACAATTTGAAGAGATTTTAGTTTTTAACAATATCACACGGTTTAAGATATTCAGGGACCATTCTCAACGGTTATGAAGATTATCAGGGATCGAGTGCAAATGCTTATAGCTCGGGAGTTGGATTCTTCTTCCAAGAAAGATGATGATAATGATATTAACGGTTCTATATTGGATGTCGAGGGTAACAGCCGTCGGGAGTAAGGCTTCTATTCCATTATGAATGTATAAAGCAGGCACCCATCCGCTTATTTTTTCATCCGTTTCGAGAAAATTTCTGCAACACCTCCTCGTTGTTTTCCGGGTATACTGTAATAGAATAGAAAATCATTTCAATACTATGGAACAATATTGAAATGAACATCTAATTTATCTTTATACACAGAGAACCAGCGGAAAGGTACCGACGAAATAACTCGAAACAAATGAAAACACAAGTGAATGTAGATGTTTGCTTTATACATTCCTAACTTGTCCACATTAGAAAAATCTATCGGTTATCATACGATTGAATCTTTTCATCATATATACTACATGACGGTTGTTAGCACCGAACGATACCACCCGATTTTTAACAATCTTCGTGCAGTTTTATGTCACGACGAATATCGAACGTATATTAACCGACAGATAAAGACTACGGCTTAGTTTGATAAATTACCTAAATTTCAATTTATGATTTCTCTTAGGTGTAGAATTGTTAGTGTGTATGCAGACTATACATACTGAACATGACGTAAAGTAAAACAATTAAAATTTGAAAGTAAAGGAAATTAAAAATATAACAAGTATCGTTATTGTATATTAGATCTAACTTAAAGAAATATCAGAAAATCCTTGAGAAAACAAATTGAATTGGTGTCACTGACTGCAAGCTATAAATAAAGTTAAGAGGTAGAGGTCTAGTCAAAAAATTTAAAGACTGCAATTTCAAGTAACAAATTACTCCTATATAAGAAGCTGATGACTGTAGTTCATGTGTTTTCCAAATTAGTAACAATTTACGAGCTATGATAAACTTCAAGTACCATCCAAGATATCAATACATAATCTCAAAACATATAGACAAAATTAAATCAAGTATTTTTCATTATAATTGATCCTGAAAATATATATGAACTAAATATTAGAGTAATGAAACTTATGGAGAGAACTGTAAAACAAGGGAAAAACTTAGCTTAATTCAAGCATGTGTACTAAAACTAGAGGACAATCATAAAATAAGAGACAAATTTATCAACTCGATTAAAAAAGGTTCTCAAAATTTCATACCCTCAAAATTTAAGAATAAATCTCAAAACTAAAGCCTTAACCTTTAAATTGGTAAAAACCACAAAAATTCATAATAATCCATAATGATCAACGAATTCCGCTTAAAATCATGAATTAAACCTTTAAGACCCATAATATATCCATAACGATCTAACCATTCCACTTAAAAAATCATGATCTTGACATTTAAAACGGCAAAACCCAACCAATCATAATACATCCATAACGTATACAAATTCCAATTAAAATCATGAATTTAACCTTTAAAGTGGCAACTATGATGAAAATCCAAGGTACACAAAATCTAAAGCCTAACCCCAAATTTCTCATCTTTATCCCTTTCTTTCCACTTTCCTTGACAAATTACTTTCACAAAATCCTTTGACTCGAATTTCCGCCAATCTCATTTTATAGGATTTTCATAAAAATCCCCAATTATCTAATTTCCACCGATCTCACTTTCTAGGCTTTCATGCAAAACCCCTCAAATTTAAACATCAACTAATTAAAATTAACATTACAATACTGATTAATTTAAACATCTAAAAATAACGAATATTTTTTTAAAAAAAATTACCTCGCACTATAAAAATTAAGGAAGGGGCTCGAAAGAACTGTGAAGGAGGAAATGGGGGCTCGTGGTGGTAGAGGAGATGGCGGCTCGCGGTGGTAGTGGAGATGGTGGGGTTGACAAAGACGACGCGGAGGTGGTGATGAAGAAGATGACGGGGGTGGGTGATGGACGGGAACGCCTGCGCTCGAAAGAGAAGGAGTTTAAGACGGTGATGACGACTTCAAGGAGGAGGAGGAAGAGGAGGGGGTTGGCGACGGATTCGGGAGAGGTTATGGCGGCGATGGATTCGAGGGAGCACGGGGAGGAGGAGGAAGAGGAGGGATTTTGGGTTGAGAATGAGGTCGGAGGAGGAGGCCGATCGTCGCCAAAGAAGGTCGAAGGAGGAGGACGTGGAATAGGAAGAGGGATTTTGGGGGTTTTTTTATTTTATTTTTTCGCAGTCGGATCGAAAGAGGATGGGGATTTTATAAAAGATAGGTTTTTCTTTTTTCTTTTTTTTTAAAACCCGACATAGTACCTATGGTTCCCAGAATAGGTGTTTCTCTGTCGGCACCGTAGGGACAACTACAAAAGTTAATTTTTTCTATAACTTGTCGCTACGGTGGTACCCGTACGAGCACTGTCTGCCCCTACGCTGGGAACCGTATGGCAACTTAAAATTGTCCTTATGGCTTTTTCCACCCGTAGAGGAAAGCCATTTTTGTACTAATGAGTGTATATGTTGTTCAAAAAATATACACGTGTATCGCACGTGCAAAATACTAGTACTAGTAACTCGAATATTTAGAGGTATAATAAAAAGATTCTCCATTTTTAAAAAATAGTGCAGAAAAAAAAAAGAATTCATTTTATGGAACTCATGCCATGCTAACTCATTCACTTAAAGTCATAAATTTACCTTTCTACCCTTTCAAGCCGCAAAAGTAATAGATCAAAAAGGCCTAAAATTTTTCCAAAAAGAACTCCAATAATTAACATATTTATAGCATGGCTTGCAAATGAACCCTAAACTAATTATTAATAGTATCATAAACTATTTTACATTTCATTTAAAAATAGAGCTGTTCATGAAAATAAAATAGCATATTAAGTGAAATCACATTTTTTTTTAATGAATATTAGATATCATATATTTTAAGATTACATAATAAATTATAAATATGTATTTTATACTTATATTTTAATACACATATTTAATATACACAAGTGCATCGCACTGCAAAAATGCTAGTGTTTATGTACGAGAATTGGAGTTCACTACCTCGACTCTATTGTGCAGGTATGTAATGGGTTGCGCGTGCTCTCTCTCTCTCTCTCTCAGCAAGCAACACAAATTTGATAGGCTCTGGTGATGCCCTTTTACTTTAATTTTATACATAAACATCTGATATCAACATCATGTTGATGATCCTATGGCTAAGGAAGCAAGCATTTCATGTCACCAATGTCTCGGCGTACGTCGATCATGCATGCATGCATGGCTTCAATACTGCTACACGTGAAACCTTATCTTAGTTTTTAAATTTCGACTAGACCTAAACCTTAATTTTACAATTCAAACAAGCAAGCTAGATAGACTCCTTTCTAGCACAATATACTTTCGCTAATCTCCCCCCCACCCACACCCACCCACCCACCCACACCCCCACTCCCCCCAAAAAAATTAAAATAGAATGTGCCTCCAGTTTCACTCATGCAAATGGTATTTTTGTTTTAGATTAATTAGAACCATGGTTTCAGAGACATTGTTGTTAAACTAGGCCTAATAAGTTTTTCACTTGCAGTTATTATAAGTACAGGTAAATAACACATGTCCTATTCCAGTGTTATTCCCAATGTAATTTTATATTAGTGATTTTAAAATCAAAACATACATAATATTAAAGGTTGGGAGTGGATTAGAGGATGATGTGAAGAAACCGATGACAACAGAATGTGTACGGCTGACAACCATCGGCAGGCGGTCGTAATTTCCTTCTGTCAAGAGGTTGTTAGATGCCCGTGATGGTCTTCGACAGATTATTATCGGTTGCAGGCGGCAGTCATCGCCGAGCAACTTTTGTTGATGACGCTCTGTTACCAGCAACGGTCATCATGTTTATCAGTTGCAGAAAGCCGTAATCAACGGACGATAGCTGATGTCAATCATCGGTGGTAGTGGCTGGGCAGGCGATTGTAAGGTCAACAGTAGCCACCAACGAGCGAACGCTGGCGACAGACGCTTGCCGGCAAAATCAACGTGCGGTTGTCGGTTGCCGACAATGGTCATCAGCGGACAGTGGTGCAGGAAATCATAATACAACGGTGGCAATGACGATCCTTGATCATCGATGGGTAGTAGCAATGTTGATCATCGGTGGTACTCGACGGTTGTCTATTGTCGGTGATGGTAATCTGTAGGCTATTGACAGTTGCAGAAAGCGGTGATTGACGAGCTGGCTAATGGCGATAATTGATAGATGGTGACAGACGACGGTCATCGAGGTGTCGATGGGCTGGCCAACGGCGTGCAGTTATCAAGCTGCTGACGATGATTTGCGGGCGTACACAGGCAACAATAACGACGAGAGGTTGTTAGATGCCGGCAACAGTTATTGGCAGTCGAACGCTGACGAGGGACGGTTGCCAATGATGATTATTGGCGAATGGTTGACTGGCAGCAACAATCATTAGCAGGCTGGTGTTGGTTGCCAGCAGCCGTATGAGCGGTTGGTGACAGTCGGTGCCTAAGAAAGTCGGCGGCAGGTGGGGCTGTCACTTGCCTGCATCGGTCATTGGTTGGCGGTGGCCGATGTTACATGATGACGGTCATCAGCGAGTAGTAGTATGTTGATTGTTGCCAACACTAATTGGTGTCGGTGGCCATGCCTAAGGGTCTCAAAAAGTTTAGAAATCAAGGGGGGCATGAGTGAATTTGGGTACAAGTTAAAGAAATAGTAAGAGAGAGGAAGATAGAGGAGATTAAGAGGAAGAAGATGCCCTGGAGAATTCTATCTCTTGTGGCTTTTCTTTTATATTAATTATATGTAAATATGGTTACAACCAGATCTATCATATACAATCTCTTAAATATATTGTTACAACTAAATCTCTCCAAACTCTCCAATCAAATCTTTCCAATATAATTCCGCGTTTGCCAGGATCGGACGTCTGAACTACATGGGGATAGATGTCTGGCCGCGCTCTGTAAATTATGCAGAGTGGATCTAGACGTCTGAACCCCAATTATGCAGACGTCTTGCAGCTCTTTGTAGATTAACCTAGCCAGGGTCAGACGTCTGTCGTCTTAATCTGTTGATTGTTTTGGTTCGTTATTAGGTCCCTCAAACTGAATGGCGGCTGGACGACGTTGAGCTTGATCCGCAGTTCAACAAAGTTTTGTCGTGATAGTGGCTTGGTGAGATTGACGGTTCCAACGAAAGAATATCGAAGTATCCGTTTTGGAACCAAGGAAGCCGAGCTAAAGGAGTCGGGTACTGTAACAACCGTCAAATCGAAGTAAACTTTTAATGACTTATATTCTTGAATATCCTGTTTTCCTTAAATCAAGCAGTATTTATGTTTTAATATGATGATTTCGATACACGAACGTAAGTGTTAATTTTGTTGTCACCTGTCATATCCATCCTATAGGGTATAAGGTCGATCCCTCGTGACTTCAAATAGTATAATTAATTTCCGTTTTTTGTTTTTTTCTTTTTAGTTCATGTGCAAGGAGCGGCAGGAGCACTAGCCACGGCAGAGGGAAAGGCAGAGCGGTTCTGCCGTCCAGAGAGGTGCGTAGGGATCTCCAGAAGGCTGGCCTTGCACCCCGTTCCGTATTCTCTTTGGATGGCTCCTTCCGTGTGGACTTTACCACACCTCCAGGTATATTGCACATATATTCATTTTGAATATAATATTATAGATATACACGCATATTTATTTTAAAATTACTTATATAGTCAACGTTTAATTATCCAGCTATAGGTGATGCGTCCACATCAGAGACAGATGCCACTACCGAACCTGCAGGTATATTTATATATTCTATAGTGTATGCATATTAATTTAGAATATTATATTATTAATATACATAAATTCTTTATTCACTTACTTAGATAATCAATTTTTGATTGTCTAACAGTAGGTTGTGCCTCCACATCCCAGGCAGAGGCCACCATCGCACCTGCAGGTATATTTATATATCCTATAGTGCATACATATTGATTTAGAATGTTATATTATAAATATACACACATTCTTTTTGCTCTTATAATCAATTTTTGATTGTCTAGCTGTAGGTGATGCCTCCACATTCCGAAAAGAGACCACCACCGCACCTGCAGGTATATTTATATATCCTATATTGCATGCATATTGATTTAGAATGTTATATTATAGATATACACATTATTTTTGCAATTACTTATATAATCTATTTTTAATTATCTAATTATAGCTGGTGCATCCACATTTGGCGCAAAGGCCACTTCCGTACCTTCCGCGCAGTATGCAGCTTAGTATTCTTAAATATAAAATATTTTTCCATTTTATATATCCTCTAGAATAGCCATGAATTTCATGTAATTTTATCTTCAATATTTATTTTCTAGTTGGAGAGGATGCGTTCACGTCTGGGTCACCATCTGTTCCTCACTGGAGGAACTATCGTCCCACTCGTGCTGCTGCCCGGGCCCAGGCTCGTGCTGCTGTCGCCGGAGATATATATCGCACTTCAATTTTTGTTAATCCTTGATTTCAAAATGTCGTTTTGTCTTAATATTGCTTGTCTTGATATTTCTTGTAGATGCAGGGCAGCCCCACCCTGAGAGGGGGACTCGATGGCTGAATCAATCCCACAGGCTGAGGCCCGATAGAGATAGGGAAAGCACCATTCTCCTTCTTCTTTACCCCCGATTATCGCTATACTGGCGATTATGTCGTGAGATTCGGCTGGTATATGGGGATGTGAGCCGCATCCAAAAGAAGTACCCACTTCATAATGAGTGGGGCGATCAGCACTGGCGCTTATTTTCCCTCTTCTGGGATCAGGCTCAGGTATTAATATATATTTTCATTTGATTTATATAATATATTTATTATTATTTAACACTTGCAATTTAAATACATTGTTTTTTTGTATTTGCAATTGGATTACGACTTTCAGCCTGTACCCGACCCTGATCACCCTGAGAGAGTGCTCGATCTTCACGCTCTTTACTTAGGCCTCATAAAGAACATGCAATCTAAGGTCCCATACAATAGGAACGAGCTAAAGATAGATTGCTATTTTGTATTGCTGGCGACCCTCGAGGCGGAGAGAGCGGCTCTCCAACATTCTCCGGCCTTTTCCAGAGTCGACGTAGATATATAGCCTCTCTTGTGCCAATATTATGATTCTAAGCGCAAACATATTTGTAATTTAAATGTAATTCATTATTTAGTATATAGTTTATTTTTGTTGTTGCTTAATAAGAAAACTAAATCTGATGGTGTTGTGCAGAAACAGGCCGATCAAAACAAGGAAAATAGAAAGCCGGCGAAAAGGGGTCACCCCACTTACACTGGTGGCTCGAGAAACATTACTCGTGCCATGGAGGCATTGGTAAATTACAATAGATCTATTTTGATATAATGCAATATTAAGAGTTATTTTATAATATATGTAAATTTCTGGCGAATTGCAGAAAGCTGAGACCCTGGTGCAGGAAGGTACACCAAGCATGTTGATTGCGTATCTTGCCGTCCACGGTACCTCGACAGATCCCGCTACGGGCGAGCTTTGATTCCCCGATACTGCTACCCAGAAGTATTGCGTAAGTTTTAATATTTATTCTAATTCGAATGAGATTTTTGTTTTGATAAATTCAAATTTAAATGATATACTTATATTTTAATGGTTAATATGGGTGTAGGAGCGAGTGGTAGAGTAGGCGGGGGTATCGGGGATCGATTTTAGTAAACAGACTGATCCGATCCTATTTACTCCAGTCCTAGACGTCGCACACGGAGGGCACCACGGAGGTTGGGAGAGAGGCCGGGGACTGGGTCCTAGCAGGGCCCATATGAAGTTGGTCTCCACTCTGACAGTTACTTTCTCTACCCCCATGAGCAATGTCTGGAACATGATGTTGCCGCCTTAAATACCACCGTCGAGAAGTTGAAGGAGATGTTGGTGCGTATATTACTTATTAGTAAAATATTATATCACATTATAGATAGTAACATATGCAATATTAGTAGCCTAAGTTTATTTGGTTTTAGACTTAGCTTTGATTAATCAGACTTGTATAAAACTATCTAATTAAACTGAACTCTATAATCATAACCATGCCACATCTTTCTTCATTTTGGAGTTTAAAAAGTTATGATTATCCAAATTCAAAACTTGAGAAGAAAACATTTCTTTGTAAATTAGATAACTTCAAAACCAAATATCCAATTAAAGCTAAACGATTAAAGAGAGATACAGGCTTACAAATTAGAGTAAACATCATTTCTACCTCCACTTAAAATAAACTACGGTTTTCTAAACTAGATACCCAAACTAAGCCTAAATCCCTAAGTATTCTTAGTTTGGGGTATAAAAGCATAGCCCTGAATGTGTGGAATTTCAACATGTATAAATTCTCATACATAACATATGAATTTCAACAAAACGTATGGAATCTCAACAAAGCATATATAAATTCGCGGTTTCGCAATAATCTGATAATGATACGATTTCGACTAAAATCTAATACACCGTTCTTACTCGTTTATTACACAAACAAATTTTTTTACAGATTCGGCAGGCTATTTCAGCTGCGGCTCCACATGCATCTCCTTCGGCTGCGGCTCCACAAGCCATTACCTCGACTGCGGTTGCACAGACCACTCCTATAGATTCACAACCCGCTCAAACTCCCGCGCAGTCCGCTCCGTCATTAGTCAAGTTTATGATGACTCAGGGTTGTACCGAGAAGTAGATACACCAGATTACGGCGATTATCAGAGGTGGAGAAGCTGGACCGAGTTAGGGTAGCTTTATTTATATTTTTGAGGATGTATGTATTTATTTGACACATATTGTATATATTTTGGATGATATTGGTGGTTGTTTGTATGTTTACGATGATTTTAGATTGATTTCGTATTCTGTTTGTTTATTTATTTTATATATTATGTGTGAGATGTTGTTTATGAATATTTATGTATTTGGCTATATGATATATATATTACTGTACACAGGGTGGGGGAAAAACGGAAAGCCCCTATTTTTTTTAGAAAACCTGATATAATGTCCCTACGGATTACTCTGTAGCGACAACTGTTGCCCCTACGGATTAATCCGTAGGGGCATGTTTTTCCCCTACATATTTCTACGTAGGGACAAAATATCAGAATATCATATATTTTTTTCCCTATGGACTCAGTAATAGGGGAAAAACTTGCCCTTACGATTTAAGCTGCATGGGTATTTATCTGGCCCTACGGAAAACTCCGTAGGGGCATTTATCAGGCCCTACAGATAACTCCGTAAGGGCAATTATTTCATTTTATAAGCGGATACATTAAATAAAATTTATGTCCCTACGGAATAATCCATAAGGATAAATAACCTTACGGATTAAGACGTGGGGGAAATTATTAGCCCGTAGGAATATGTTCAGGACGAAGACGTGCACCTGCGGCCTTTAGACCTACGGAAGAATTTTATTTCCATTGGTTTGCCCCTACGGCTAAATCCATAGGGGCACGTGATTATTGTAGTAGTGCCCTTTACGATGCAAGTTGTGTGCATTGGAAACAGCTAAGGGGCGTGGGGCCTGCATGCATAGGGCTCACACACATAAATGCGGGGCCTACCTGCGCTCACTTTTTGCCCGGTTATTTGCATAGTAAAAGGGTGCGTGACGCCCTTTTACGTTTTTGCTTTACTATTATAACTAGAAGCCCTTAGATGATGTCAATAATTAACAAAATAAAAAATAGGAAAATGACAAAATTTCAATAGCAAATGATAAGAAGTAAGGATGTCCACCTCATCCACCTCAAAAGATAAAAATAAGAAAATAAAAGGTCAACAATTCTCTCACTCTCATAATCTCATTCGTTATACATTCTCTCTTATGTTTAAAAACCCAAAAAGTGATATATGTCTTCCAAATTTCTTATATCTTTGTTATTTTGTATAACGCATAAATTTCTCAATTTTAATATTACCACTAATCGCATTCATTTAGTTTAAATTTAGATAAACTATAAATATCTTAAAAAATTTCATATAATGTCCAAGATAAAAAAATTTATTCACACCTTCAGTATATATGTTTTTCAAAATAGCAAAATATTTATTATTATAACTAGAAGTCTTTAGATGATATCATTAATCAACAAAAATTAAAAAAAATTAAAAAATTTGACAAAATTCAAATAGGAAAAGTTGAACATTAAAGATGTCCACCTTACCCACCGGACCACCACAGAAGACAAAAATACGAAAATGAAAAGTCAACCCTCCTTCACTCCCTCTCTCTATTTCGTTACACATTCTCTTTAATGCTTAAAAGCCCAAAAAACGATATGCTTTTCAAATTTATATATAAACCCTTTTATCTTTGTTATTTTGTATAACTCATAAATTTTTCAATTCTAATACCACCACTAACCGAATTCATTTAATTTAAATTTAGAAAAACTATAGATATTCTTAGAAATTTTCATGTAATGTCCAGCATAAAAAAAATTGCACATGCCTTCAGTCACTACTACGAATATGGCTTGCCCCCACGGTTCCTACCATAGAAGCAAAAATATGAACCGCAAGGACTAAAAACGTAGGAGCAGATATAATTTTGCCCCTACGGAGAAACCCGTATGGATCTCTACCCCTACAATTTCCAACGTAGGGGCAATTATTTTTATTATTATTATCTTGCCCCTACGGTGAGCACCGTTGGGGCAACGTACAACACCTACGATTTCAACCGTAAAGTAAAAATATCAATTTTTTTATTAAAATAATAATAATAATATCTTGTCCTTACGGTTAGCACCGTATGGGCAAATTTATGCCCCTACGAGTTACACCCTAGGGGCAAAATACCCCTACGGTGGAACCCATCGGGTCATAAATTTGCCTCTACGTTGCTAACTCTAGGAGTAAGCATTTAATTTTTTTTTTTAAATGCTATCTCTGTTTTTTGTCCGCCCTGTACACAATAATATATCATACACTATATCATATACCCAAATACAAAAATATATATCAATGATATCCCACGCATAATATATAACGGAAAAAAATACAATACAAAATCACTTTAAAATCAAAATCATAATTATCATATTCAACAAATGATATCCAAAATATACACGTGGCAAATATAATACATACGTCCTACAAAAATCTAAAAAATATTTTAAAAAATCACTGTTGACTGATCCAGTCGCTCCATCTCTAAGTATCTGACGCATCTGATCCTCGCTGTAGCCCTGGAGCCTCAAATGCTTTAGAAATGATGTTGCGGTAGTACCTGGAGCTAGAGTAGCTGGATCTGAAGTAGCTATAACTGGAGCAAAAGAACTTGGAGGAGCGCCCACTACTACAAATAAGGGTTGCCCCTACGGATTTGTCGGTAGGGGAAAACCACTGCCCCTACGGATTAATGCGTAGGGGCGAAAAAACACCCCGTAGGTGCAAAGGCCGCAGGTGCAAGTTGAGGTCCTGAACTTGGCCCTACGGATAAATTTATTCCCCTACGGATAAATCAGTAGGTGCTATAGCCCCTACGGAGTACCCCGTAGGGGTAAAAAAATCATATATTTAATTTTTTTTTTAATATATTGTATATACCTACGGATATATCCGTAGGTCCTATTTAGTCCCCTACGGATAAAGCCGTAGGGGATATAAAGTAGCCCCTACGGCTGTTTCCGTAGGGTCCTCTCCCAACACAATGAACTGAGATCGGGGGGAAATATCAGGGGACCTGATATGTTGCCCCTACGGATATATACGTAGGGGATAAGTATTGGCCCCTACGTATATATCCGTAGGGGCACCCCCAACACCCTGCACTGATATCAGGTGGGAAAATATCAGGTTTCCTGATATTTTGCCCCTACGGATAACTGCGTAGGGGCAATATATTTACCTACGGTGTAATCCGTAGGTACATGTTTTCTGTATTTTTTTTTAAAAAAGGGCTGCTAGATTTTTTTCCGCCCTGTGCACAATACTATATACATCAATCAAATCATATATTGCAGTATTCATAATCACATCCCACGCATATATATAATATACAAAAGAAACCCAAAAACTGAATATGATATAAATTCAAACCAATATCAATATCGTTTCAAAATGTAGTACAATGTGATATAAATAAATACATGTTTCAAAAAATAAGAACCAAAAAGCTACCCTAGTTCGGTCCAGCTCCACCTCCGAGTAACGTTCGAATAACGCGCGCCTGCTCCTCGGTAAATACACTATCCAATACTGCAAATAAAGGAGTCTGAGCGGCATGTGGAGCTGGCGTCGTGGTCTGCGCAGCCGCCGTCGAGGTAGTCGCTTGCGGAGCCGCGGCTGCGGGAGTCTGAGTGGGCGGTGGAGCTACAGGAGCTGTCTGCGGAACCGCAGCCGATGTAGTGGCTTGCGGAGCCGCAGCCGAAGGAGATGCATGTGGAGGCTCGGCCGATCTACCCTGTCGCGTCTGGACATAACGTGTGTAAGAAGCGTCTAAGAACGGTGTATTATTCGAATTCGTTTCATTATTAAGTTATTTCGAAACCCTGTTTGGATATCTAGTTTGGAAAAGCGTTGTTTATTTTAATTACATATGTATGTATGATTAATCAGACTTACGTACTAATAAGGGTTGTGTTGATATGTATATAATATGAAATGATATTTTACTATAAAGTAGTATACATACCAGCATCTCCTTCAACTCCTGAA
Organism: Agapanthus africanus; assembly: GCA_030015575.1. Classification (NCBI taxonomy): domain Eukaryota; kingdom Viridiplantae; phylum Streptophyta; class Magnoliopsida; order Asparagales; family Amaryllidaceae; genus Agapanthus; species Agapanthus africanus. The sequence continues at coordinate 104,440,966 of CM057344.1, forward strand.
CGGTGGCCCTCAAGCTATCCAGTTCCTGATGGACATGCCGGCCACTGGAGACGGAGGAAGTAACCGCCGGGGTGGAGTCCAACCTCATATGGGCCCTGCTAGGGCCCAATCCCCGGCCTCTCTCCCAACCTCCGTGGTGCCCTCCGTGTGCGGCGTCCAGAACTGGGGTCAGCAGCCTCGGATCGTTCTGTCCGGTAAAATCGATCCCCGAGGCCTGGGCCTGCTCAACCACCCGCTCCTACACCCACATTAAGCAGTAAAGTATAAGTATAAAATTTAAACTTGAACCTTCCAAAACTAAAATTTCAAATTTGGGTAGAAAAAATATTAACACTTACGCAGTACTCCTGGGTAGCGACGTCGGGACATCGAAGCTCGCCCGTGGCGGGATCTGTCGAGGTGCCGTGGACGGCAAGATATGCGGACAGCACGCTCGGTGTACCACCTGACGCCACGGTCCGAGATGTCTGCAATATTAGAAAGTAACTCTTAATATTAGAAATATTAGAGAATAACTCTTAATATTGCAGAATATTAGAGAATAACACTTAATTTACCGATAACTCCATGGCTCGAGTAATGTTCCTCGAGCCACCTGTGTAAGTGGGGCGACCCCTCTTCGCCGACTTCCTGTTCTCCGTATTCTGAGCGGCCTGTTTCTGCACAACGCATTAACATTTAGTTTTCTAATTAAGAAACACAAAGAAATAAATTATATCATAAATAATGAATTAAATTTAAAATACATACTTGTTTGCGTTCGGAGTCGAAATAAGCGCACAATAGAGGCCATGTCTCTACGTCGACTCTCGCAAACGCCGGAGTAGATAGGAGGGCCGCTCTCTCTGCCTCGGGGGTCGCTATCCATAGGGAGTAGCAGTCGGCCTTCAGCTCATTCCTGTTGTATCGGACCTTGGCCTGCATGTTCTTCATCAGGCCATTGTACAGAGCATGAAGGTCGAGCACCCTCTCCGAGTGATCAGGGTCGGCTACAGGCTGAAAATCGTAATCCAACTGAAAATACAAAAAAAAAACATTGTTATTAGATTGCAAGTGTTAATAATAAATATATTGGATAGATCAAATGAAAATATATATTAATACATACCCGAGCCTGTTCAAAGAAGAGGGCGAATGAGCGCTGGTGCTGCTCGCCCCACTCAACGTGAAGTGGATAGTTCTTCACGATCCGGCTCTCGTCCCCCAAATACCGGCCGAACCTCTCGGCATGAGGACCGGTATAGCGATAGTCAAGGGTAAAAAATAGGGGGAATGCTGCCTCCCCCCTAGCTCTATTAGGCCTCAGCCTATGGGACTGATTCGGGCCTCGAGTCCCCCTCTGGGGATGGAGAGGCCCTGCGTCTGCACGAAATATCAAGACAATCAATAATAATACAAAGTTGTATTAAGAAATCAAGGTTAAACAAAAATTCAAGTGTGATATATACCTCCGGTGAATAACGCACGAGCCTGGGCCCGAGCAGCAGCACGAGCGGGACGATAGTTCCTCCGGTGAGGAACAACCGGGGTCCCGGACCCGGACGCATCCCCTCCAACTATAAAATAAACATCGACGCTAAATCTCCATGAAGTTCATATTTATTCTATAGAGCATATGTAAAATAAATAAATATTTTAAATTTATTCATACTAACCTGCAGACGATGCGGAGGGTACGGAAGCGGCAGGAGTGGCCCCTGTGGAAGGTGTGGACGCACCACCTATAATTAGACAATTAAAAATAGATTTTATAAGTAATTGCAAAAAGAATGTGTAGATCAATAATATAACGTTCTAAATCAATATGCATGAACTATAGGACATATAAACATACCCGCAGATGTGGACGCAGGACCAACAACTAGACAATTAAAAATAGATTTGATAAGTAATTGCAAAAAGAATGTGTAGATCAATAATATAACGTTCTAAATCAATATGCATGCACTATATGATATATAAACATACCTGGAGGAGCGGGGGTGGCCTCTGTCCCAGATGTGGACGCAGGACCAACAACTAGACAATCAAACATTGACAATATAAGTAATTTTGACATAAACAGGCATGAATATCTGTAATATTAAATTGAAAATGGATATGCGTGCAGTATACCTGGAGGTGTGGAAAAATCCACACGGAAGGAGGCATCCGAAGGGGTCTCCGATCTGGGTGCAAGACCGGCCCTCTGAAGCTCCCTACGGAGCTCTCCGGGCGGCAGAACCGCTCTGCCTCTGCCTCTGCCTCTGCCGCGGCTGGAGCTCCTGCCGCCCCTCGCTGCTCCCGACATCGTCATCCAATCTAGATAAACGGTTCGTGGACGCATTAGACAATCATTAAAAGTATTGACTATATATGCTCTAGAGCGTAAAATGTGAAGTAATAATATAACATTACTGATAACCTTTTTCGTTTCGTGGGCGCATCATACATATCTACTTGGATTTCATCGTCGATGTCATTTCTAACCCACGTAACTTCATGATCGGTCGAAGACAACCCGTCCTTCGAAACAAACGGTCGGAGCACTTTAAGTCTTCTCTCTTCTTCGTCCTCATCGCTGTCCTCGTATTCTGGGACATCGTAGACATCTCTAGGTTTCCATCGGCATACAACACTCCACCCCGGATGCTTCAAACACTGTGAGTAGTATACTTGGAACGCTTGGTTCGGAAAGATGAACGGATCGTCTTGACCGTAAAATCGAAGTGTGTTCACACTGGTCAATCCATATTCATCTTTCCAAGTCCCAAGACTGCTTCTCCACCTGTCTGTATCGGTTCGCGGATCGTACCAAGTACAGTGGAATATATAAAAGGGTTCTGATCGTCCGGGATAGTGGATGCCGAGTATACAATTTAAGTACCCATAGTAAATCACACCGTCCGATCCTACCGTCGCAATACCACTATTCTGAGTGATTCTAGATGTTTCTATGTCCTTAATTTCGAATTTGTATCCAAGGACACCAAATCCTTTGTAATGTGCAACCTCCATACTAGGAAATTGAGCTAAACATCTTGAATCACTCTCAAATGATGCAGACAAGTTCGGATCGTGGATCTAACAAAACAAATTTTACGATAAATACATAACGATACAAGTTTAGATTAAAACTGATAGCAATAAAATGTAATTCGAATAACTTACATGCTCTGTGACCCAATCACAAAAATTATCCTGATGGTATTTTTCCAAACGCTCTTCGTTCCAATCAGGATGCCCCTCACGTACCTCGTTAAAATGAGTTCTGTTTTCGACAAATAATTGTGACATTAATATTATGTCATTTCATACACACACAAACACAGATATAACAATTAATCCAAAAGAACTTACTCTCTAATTTGTTCAAGACATTCGCAATTAAGCAAGATAAACCGGTATATCTTGTTGATAAACATAGTGTCTACCCTCTTATACTCGGCTTTACCATATGGCCCGTCTTGAATTCTTCGAGGTCGGTTAAGCCTTGTCTCAATGTTCTCGTCCAGATAGCGGGAGCAAAATGTGGTTGCTTCATCAAGAAGATAACCTTGCATGATAGAACCCTCTGGTCGATTTTTATTGCGTATATACTTCTTAAGAGTGTAAAGGTACCTAATGAGAATATGTTGAATAAATAAACACGGGCATACATGACAAAAATAAATTTATAAATTGCGCGAAACGAAAAATTACACGTACCTCTCGACGGGATACATCCATCGATATTGTACCGGTCCGGCTAACTTCGCCTCAGTTGCAAGATGAACCGTCAAGTGTATTATGATATCGAAGAATGACGGTGGGAAAATACGCTCAAACTTGCAAAGTATCAACGCAATAGAATTTTGTAGTTTATCCAGCGTCGCAACCTCCAGCGTTTTAGCACACAACTCCCTGAAAAAACAACATAGGTCGTTGATTACTAGACCAACCGAGTCGGGGAGAGAAGTCCTGAGGGCTAATGGAAGAAGGTGCTCCACGATAACATGGTGGTCATGACTTTTCAGCCCATCGATCTTGCCCTTCACAATTTTTATTTTCTTGCTGAATGATCCTGAGAAACCTGTGGGGACTTTCAAATCATGCAACACCTGCAGGAATCTTTTCTTCTCCGGTTGTGACATATGATAAGCGGCATTGGGAAGTACAAACTTGCCCGGTTTACCCGCTACCGGTTTAGGGTGCAGTTCACTTCTTATTCCCCACTCTTGTAGATCCATCCGGGCATTCATGTTGTCTTTCGATTTCCCGTCTTTACACAGAAGCAAGTTAAGTATGTGCTCTGATACTCCCTTCTCTATATGCATGACGTCCAGACAATGACGCACTGAATTTGTAGACCAGTACGGAAGCTCGAAGAAAATGCTTAACTTGTTCCAATATTGTGGTTTGACCTGTCTCGTCGGATCCATCCCGAAGGTCACGTTATTGTAACCATCCCATTTAGCAGTCACGTCCTCTCCGGACAATGGGGATGGAGGCCCAAGAAGCTCCTGATGACCATCAAAGTGAACCGTGTCTAACCTGTAGGGGTGGTCTGGAGGCAGAAAACGTCGATGGCCGCAATAACAAACCTTCCTGCTAAAATTCAAAAATTTTGATGTTGTGTGTTCATGGCAATGAGGACATGCTTTGTGACCATGTACGGACCAACCTGAAAGCATTCCATATGCAGGAAAGTCATTAATTGTCCACATTAAAGCCGCACGCAGTATGAAGGTTGTATTTGTGTTTGAATCATATGTCTCTACACCATCAATAAACAAAGTTTTCAGCTCCTCAATCAGAGGTCGGAGATAGACGTCGATATTGTTCCCCGGTGAGTTTGGTCCGTCGATAAGAAGAGGCATCATAAAGTATGATTGGTCCATAGCCAACCAAGGCGACAGATTATAAATTATCATTACAACGGGCCATGTACTGTGACTTCCAGCCATATAGTTGAATGGGCAGAAGCCATCGGCAGCCAGTCCGAGCCGGACATTGCGGGGATCGCTACTGAATATTGTGTGCCTCCTATCGAAATCCTTCCATGCCGGTGAATCTCTTGGATGGCTCATTTTTCCATTTTCGCTTGGAGGAGCACGATGATGCCAAATCATTGCCTCGGCTGTTTTCTTGCACCTGAATAGCCTCTGTAGCCTCTGTGTTATGGGAAAATATCGTGCTATCTTCACAGGTATATCAGGCTTCTTATCAGAATCTTTCGGCTTATACCTGGCCTCTCCGCATGTTGGACACTCTTTCAAATCTGAATTCTCTTTCCGGTACAACACGCAATTTTTAGGACATGCTTGAATCTTCTCGCACTTTAGACCCAAATCAGACATCATTTTCTGGGCTTCGTACCAGCTTTCGGGCACATTATTTCCCGGAGGCATAGAATCTTTCAAGAACGAAAGAAGCATTGTGAATGACTTGTTGCTCCATCCATTTAGGCACTTAATTTGGAAAAGTTGGACGAACCATGAGAGGGTGGAATACTTCGCATTCTCATAAACTGGTTTCCTAGCATCATTCATGAAATTTTCATATTTATCCGCACGCGGTCCTTGACCGGAAGGAATGTCATCTTCGGTACGAATAGATTCACCTAGGGCAGCCTCTACCATATCCTCCATTTCTTCTGATGGAAATAAATTTCCGTATCCTGCCGTATTACCGAATTCTTCTTCTTCTCCTGCCGTATTACCGAATTCTTCTTCTTCTCCTGCCGCATTATCGTGTTCTCCTTCTTCTACCGCAGTACTGCATTCTTCTCCTTCCCCGTGATATTTCCAAATTGAATAAAGTCTAGTAAACCCATGTTTTACAATATGAAGCTCTGCCAATTCTACCTTCTGCCAGTACTTATTGCCACATCTATCGCACGGACAGAGAATCTTCTCTAATATGATCTTATTATGTGCTCGTGCAAATTCAAGGAAAGCAGCAACCCCTGCGACAAACGTAGGTTGCATACGTTGTTTCCAATCCACATACATCCAGTCCTTAACTCTGATGTACTCATGGGCCATGTTAGACTGAATAACATATAAATTGTAGGTTATGCTGACTATATTGAGAAATATAAGAACGGGATAGTTACTGACAAAGGAGAAAATCCATGTAGATGCTTTGTGTGTGCGTTTGTCGTTGAAAAGAATAAATTATCGCACGTTATGTTGACCGATAGACGGGGACTAAGTGGCGCTTTTAATTAGTTTCATATACGGGTATCGATGGGAATATGAAGGTTTCATATTATCATATATTGGTTTTAACCCGAACATCTCGAGTCGCTCTCTGATTATGCGTTTGTATGTATGTGTTCCGGCTGTCGGGGGTAGGCTTCTATCCCATTAAGAATGTATAGAGCGAACGCCCATCACTTGTGCTTTCAACCGTTTCGAGTAAATTTCGGCAGCACCTCCCCGCTGTTCTCCGAGTACACTGTAATAGAATAGATAATCATTTCAAAGCTGTGAAACAACGTTGAAATGAACATCTAATCTATCTTTGTACACGGAGAACCAGCGGAAAGGTACCGACGAAATATCTCGAAACGGATGAAAACACAAGTGCATGAAGGCGTTTGCTTTATACATTCTTAACTTGTCCACACGGGACAAATCTATGGGTTACCATACGATTGAATTTTCTTGTCGCGCAGACTATACGACGGTTGTTAGTATCGAGCTATACTGTCCGATATTTAACAACCTTCGTATAGTTCTAGGTCACGACGAGCATCGCACGTATGTTAACCGATAGACGGGGACTAAGTGGCGTTTTAGTTTCATATACGGGTATCGATGGGAATATGAAAGTTTCATATCATCATCGAGTATCATATATTGGTTTTAACCCGAACATCTCGAGTCGCTCTCTAATTATGCGTTTGTATGTATGTGTTCCGGCTGTCGGGGGTAGGATTCTATCCCATTAAGAAAAAATGGAGTGTATTTCGCCGTGAGAGACTCTTCAAAGAAATGGAGGAAGAAGCACTAAAGAAAAAAGAGAGAAAAATAAGAATATAAAGTTGAAACTAAAGTTGAGCTATCCGCTGAAATCATAAAGCATAGGAAAGTTGATTGAGTCTTGATCTATTGCTCTTTCTTTGCATTATCTCGTATGTCCATTTATAGATTTTAATGCCATATGAGATGTAATCAGTCAGCTCCCTATGGTTGTATTAATGTCAGCTCTTACACAATATAGGTATCTGCCTTACGATTAAGACAACTATGGAATATGTTAATTTAAAATGTAAGGCTAGCTTTCTATGTATTCTGAGGGACTGCTTGCATAGAACTTAGCTTGATCCTCTCAATTATTACACATAAATATGCTGACATGCCTCTCATAACCCTAACCCCAGCCCCACAGTAACCCTAACCCTAGCCCCAACCCTAACCCCAGCCCACCGTAACCCTACCCCAGCCCCACAGTAACCCTAACCCTAGCCCCAACCCTAACCCCAGCCCATCGTAACCCTACCCCAGCCCCACAGTAACCCTAACCCCAGCCCCACCGTAACCCTAACCCCAGCCCCACCACAGCAGCAGCCGAACCCCAACCCTAACCCTACCCCGACCCCGACCCCGACCCCGACCCCGACCGCCACCGCGCCCCTGCCCAAACCCAACTCTCGCGCGCGCAACCCAGACCCAGCCATGAATAATCCAAAAATGCTTTAATTTACCTCGAGATTTATACCTGAACGGGCGGTGGCGACGACGGCGTCGAATTGGCGAAGAAACCGGCGGTGGCGACGACGGTGGCGACGAAACTGGCGGTGGCGACGAGGATGGCGACGAAATCGGCGGTGGCGACGACGGTGGCGACGACGGCCGGCGACGGTGGCGACGCGACGGTGGCGATTTAGGGTTTTTCGCGCGCGTTTGAGGGAGAGAGAGAAAATGAGCGTAGGCTTTTCGATCTGGATTTGTTTTAAATTGATATTTACTTGCCCCTACGGATATGTCCGTAGGTCCTTTGTTTGCGCCACCGTAGGGGCAAACACCAAATTAAGAATTAAATTTTTTATTCTTGAAAGTCAGTGCCCGTAGGGGCAACCCTTTAGACCTACGGATTAATCCGTAGGGCCAAGTAAAATCTGCCCCAACGGATAATCCCATCCGTAGGGGCAACCCCCTATTTTACTAGTGGCCCTACGAACCCGCAGCTAAAAGAGTGGCCTTCGAAGCCGCAGCTGAAGGATTGGCCTGCGGAACCGCCGACGGTATACCGGACCAGGACGAACGAAAGAATGAAGCAGTAAAGTTTTTAAGTTTTTATAATAAAAGCATAAGAAACAGTGTACTAGATTTAGTTTATATATCTTTATGTGAAATTCTAAGTCTAGAGATCAAGTCTTGCGAATTGAACTGATGTGTTATTGATCTATAGAATTCGTGTCGAATTCGTATCAATATTGGATTCTTGCAAATTTGCAAATCCTACTCATATCCGTATTCGAATCTGTGCTACATAGATTAGAATTATCAAGATATACGTATATACAGACAGAAATAGCATATATACCAACAACTCATTCTACTCCTCGAAATTGGACTTTAATGTGGCTATCTCCTTCTCCATACATCGCTCGTGAGGGTAGGAAAGTAACCACAGGAGTGGAGGACAACTTCAAATGGGTCTTGCTGGGACCAAGTCCCTGGTCTCTCTCGTAGTCGCCGTGATGCCCTCCGTGTACGGTGTCTAGGATAGGGATCGGCATGGCCGGATTGGTCTCTCCGCTAAAATCAACCCCTGATAAGCTCGTCTGCTCCACCATCCGCATCTACAACCATGTAAAGTATTCGAACATAAGTAAACCATTTAAATTTAAACTTATCAAAACAAAATTTCATTCGAATTAGAACGAATATTAACACTTACGTAATAACTTTCTGTAGCAGCGTCGGGATATCTAACCATGAACCATGCCTATGGCAGAATCTATCGATGTGGCGTGGACACTCAGATACTCCTGCAACACGCTCGATGTACCGCCCTTCACCACGATCCGAGCTCTCTGCAATTTACCAAAAACACAAATATATAATATAACTTTTCATATTGCATTATATCAAAAGAAATATATTATAATTTACCACTGTCTCGGTGGCATGAGTTATGTTCTTCGATCCACCCGTGTAGATTGCTCGACCCCTCTTTATTGACTTGCGATTCTCCTTGTTCTGTTCGGTCTGTTTCTACAAAACACAATCAGATTTAGTTTTCTAATTTAACAATAAAAATATAAATTATATACTAAACACTGAATTACATTTAAATTACAAACCTTCTTACAATCAAACACCCAATACTGACACATGAGAGACCATGTCTCTAAACCAACCCCGTTAAATGCCGGAGACTATAGGAGAGCCTCTCTCTCCTCCTTAGGGCTCGCCAGCCATAAGCCATAGCAATCTGATTTCATCTTATTCCTATTATACCGGACCTTACTCTACATGTTGTCTTTGAGGACCAGGTAAATTGTGCGAAGATCGGGCTCTTTGTATTCTTCATCATCAGGTTCATCGGGATTGACTGCAAGAAAGGTGTAATCCACCTGCAAATACAGAAAATTAACGTCTTTATATTATAAGTGTCAAATGATAGTATATCTATTTGATAAATCAGATAAATAAATATATATATATATATATAATAATAATACCTGAGCCTGATCCTAAAACGCGTTAAAGGAGCGGTTGTACTGCGCACCCCAATCAACATGAAGAGGATATTTCTTGGGGTGACGGATCTCATCCCCCAAATACCCCCCGAATCTCTTGGCATGATCACCAGTGTCGCAGCCATCAGAGGTAAAGATAAGGGGGAATGCTCGCTGCCCCTTAGTGGGATCGGGCCACAGCTTGTTGGACTGATTCGGCTCTCAAGTCCTCTAAACAGGCCGTGGCTGCTCTGCATCCATAATATATATATATATATATATATATATATATATATATATATATATAATATCAAGACAAAACAATATTTAGAATGCAAGAATTAACGAAATTTGGAGTGCGGTATATACCTTCAGCGATATCACCACGAGCATACGCACGGGCAATAGCACAAGCGGCAGGATAGTTCATCGGATAAGGAACAGTGGATGACCCGGACGTGGATGCATCCCTTCAACTAAATAATAAACAATGACTATATAAGTAAATTTTAAATAAAATAATACACAATCAATTTGACGTATTATAGAGTTAAAAATACTAACCTGTAGAGTACTCGGAGGGTATGGATCGTGCGGGAACGGCCTATATCCCGGATGTGGAGTCACCTGAACCAACTAGACAATAAAGAATGACTATATAAGTAACTTCAAAATGAATATGCTTGTATATCTTTAATATATCATTCAAAATGAATATACGCGATATATAAATATACCTGAAGATTTGGGAATGGCCTGTGCCCCGGATATGGAGGCACATCCTCCAACTAAACAATAAAAAATGACTATATAAGTAACTTCAAAATGAATATAAATATACCTGCAGATGTGGGAACGGCCGCCGCATTACCGTATTTTTCTTCTTCTTCCCCGTGATATAACCAAGTTGTATAAAATCTGGTAAAACCATGTTTAACGATTTGAAACTCCACCTCCCCTATCTTCCAGTATATCTTATTCCTACAAATGTTGCACGAACAAAGGGTTTTCCTCAACACGACCTTATGATATTTGCATGCTAATTCGATGACAGTAACAACTCCTGCGACGAACTTAGGGTTCGTGTGCTGTTGCCGATCCATGTACATCCAGTCCATAATTTTGATGTACCCATGAGCCATGTTAGACTGTGTGTGTGTGTATCGTTAACATATCTTAAAAGCAAATATGCGCGTGTGTGTACAAGATATCACTCTCAAGTATGAGTTGTTCATGTGATTTAAACCCTATTACATGTCACTACATTGTTATACCAATCCATCCTTCTTCGTTGATAATAAACCAAATAAAGTATACAATTTGAAGAGATTTTAGTTCTTAACAATATCACACGGTTTAAAATATTCAGGGACCATTCTCAACAGTTATGAAGATTATCAGGGATCGAGAGCAAATGCTTATAACTCGGGAGTTAGATTCTTCTTCCAAGAAAGATGATGATGATGATGATATTAACGGTTCTATATTAGATGTCGAGGGTAACAGCTGTCGGGAGTAAGGCTTCTATTCCATTATGAATGTATAAAGCAGACACCCATCCGTTTGTGTTTTCATCCGTTTCGAGAAAATTTCTGCAGCACCTCCTCGTTGTTTTCCAGGTATACTATAATAGAATAGAAAATCATTTCAATACTGTGGAACAATATTGAAATGAACATCTAATTTATGTTTGTACATAGAGAACCAGCGGAAAGGTACCGACGAAATAATTCGAAACAAATGAAAACACAAGTGAATACAGATATTAGCTTTATACATTCCTAACTTGTCCACACTAGAAAAATCTATCGGTTATCATACGATTAAATCTTCTCATCATATAGACTACACGACGGTTGTTAGCACCGAACGATACCGTCCGATTTTTAACAATCTTCGTGCAGTTTTATGTCATGACGAATATCAAACGTATATTAACCGATAGATAAAGACTACGGCTTAGTTTGATAAATTATCTAAATTTCAATTTATGATTTCTCTTAGGTGTAGAATTGTTAGTGTGCATGTGCTTTAGAGAGATGCAGACTATACATACTGAACATGACGTAAAGTAAAACAATTAAAATTTAAAAGTAAAGAAAATTAAAAATATAACAAGTATCGTTATTGTATATTAGATCTAACTTAAAGAAACATCAGAAAATCCTTGAGAAAACAAGTTGAATTGGTGTCACCGACTGCAAGCTATAAATAAAGTTAAGAGTTAGAGGTCTAGTCGAAATTTATAAAGACTGCAATTTCAAGTAACAAATTACTCCTATATAAGAAGCTGATGATTGTAGTTCATGTGTTTTCCAAATTAGTAACAATTTACAAGCTATGATAAACTTCAAGGACCATCCAAGATATCAATACATAATCTCAAAACATATAGACAAAATTAAATCAAGTATTTTTCATTATAATTGATCCTGAAAATATATATGAACTAAATATTAGAGTAATGAAACTTACGGAGAGAACTGTAAAACAAGGGCAAAACTTAGTTTAATTCAAGCATGCATGCTAAAACTATAGGAAAATCATAAAATAAGAGACAAATTTATCAACTCGATTAAAAAAGGTTCTCAAAATTTCATACCCTCAAAATTTTAGAATTAATCTCAAAACTAAAGCCTTAACCTTTAAATTGGTAAAAACCACAAAAATTCGTAATAATCCATAATGATCAACGAATTCCGCTTAAAATCATGAATTAAACCTTTAAGACCCATAATATATCCATAACGATCTAACCATTCCACTTAAAAAATTATGATCTTGACATTTAAAGCGGCAAAATCCAACCAATCATAATACATCCATAACGTATACAAATTCCAATTAAAATTGTGAATTTAACTTTTAAAGCGGCAACTATGATGAAAATCCAAGGTACACAAAATCTAAAGCCTAACCCTAAATTTCTCATCTTTATCCCTTTTTTTTTAAAACCCGACATAGTACCTATGGTTCCCAGAATAGGTGTTTCTCTGTCGGCGCCGTAAGGACAACTACAAAAGTTAATATTTTTTTTCTGTAACTTGTGCCTACGGTGGTACCCGTACGAGCACTGTTTGTCCCTACGGTGGGAACCATATGGAAACTTAAAATTGTCCTTATGGTTTTTTCCATCCGTAGAGGAAAGCCATTTTTGTACTAATGAGCGTATATGTTATTCAAAAAATATACACGTGTATCGCACGTACAAAATACTAGTACTAGTAACTCGAATATTTAGATGTATGATAAAAAGTTTCTCATTTTTTAAAAAAAAGTGCAGAAAAAAAAGAATTCTTTTTATGGAACTCAAGTCATGCTAATTAACTCATTCACTTAAAGTCATAAATTTACCTTACTACCCTTTCAAGTCAGTCGCAAAAGTAATAAATCAAAAAGTCCTAAATTTTTTCCAAAAAGAACCCCAATAATTAACATATTTATAGCATGACTTGCATATGAACCCTAAACTAATTATTAATAGTATCATAAACTATTTTACATTTCATTTAAAAATAGAGTTGTCCATGAAAATAAAATAGCATATTAAGTGAAATCACATTTTTTTAATGAATATTAGATATCATATATTTTAAGATTACATAAATTATAAATATGTATTTTATACTTATATTTTTATACACATATTTTAATATACAAAAGTGCATCGCACTGCAAAAATGCTAGTGTTTATGTACGAGAATTGGAGTTCACTGCCTCAACTCTATTGTGCAGGTATGTAATGGGTTGCTCTCTCTCTCTCTCTCTCTCTCTCTCTCTCAGCAAGCAACACAAATTTGATAGGCTCTGGTGATGCCCTTTTACTTTAATTTTATACATAAACATCTGATATCAACATCATGTTGATGATCCTATGGCTAAGGAAGCAAGCATTTCATGTCACCAATGTCTCGGCGTACGTCGATCATGCATGCATGCATGGCTTCAATACTGCTACACGTGAAACCTTATCTTAGTTTTTAAATTTCGACTAGACCTAAACCTTAATTTTACAATTCAAACAAGCAAGCTAGATAGACTCCTTTCTAGCACAATATACTTTCGCTAATCTTCCCCCCCCCCCCACACCCACCCACCCACCCACACCCCCACTCCCCCCAAAAAAATTAAAATAGAATGTGCCTCCAGTTTCACTCATGCAAATGGTATTTTTGTTTTAGCTTAATTAGAACCATGGTTTCAGAGACATTGTTGTTAAACTAGGCCTAATAAGTTTTTCACTTGCAGTTATTATAAGTACAGGTAAATAACACATGTCCTATTCCAGTGTTATTCCCAATGTAATTTTATATTAGTGATTTTAAAATCAAAACATACATAATATTAAAGGTTGGGAGTGGATTAGAGGATGATGTGAAGAAACCGATGACAACAGAATGTGTACGGCTGACAACCATCGGCAGGCGGTTGTAATTTCCTTCTGTCAAGAGGTTGTTAGATGCCAGTGATGGTCTTCGACAGATTATTATCGGTTGCAGGCGGCAGTCATCGCCGAGCAACTTTTGTTGATGACGCTCTGTTACCAGCAACGGTCATCACGTTTATCAGTTGCAGAAAGCCGTAATCAACGGACGATAGTTGACGTCAATCATCGGTGGTAGTGGCTGGGCGGGCGATTGTAAGGTCAACAGTAGCCACCAACGAGCAAACGCTGGCGACAGACGCTTGCCGGCAAAATCAACGTGCGGTTGTCGGTTGCCGACAATGGTCATCAGCGGACAGTGGTGCAGGAAATCATAATACAACGGTGGCGATGACGATCCTTGATCATCGATGGGTAGTAGCAATGTTGATCATCGGTGGTACTCGACGGTTGTCTATTGTCGGTGATGGTAATCTGTAGGCTATTGACAGTTGCCGAAAGCGGTGATTGACGAGCTGGCTAATGGCGATAATTGATAGATGGTGACAGACGACGGTCATCGAGGTGTCGATAGGTTGGCCAACGGTGTGCAGTTATCAAGCTGCTGACGATGATTAGCGGGCGTACACAGGAAACAATAATCGACGAGAGGTTGTTAGATGCCGGCAACAGTTATTGGCAGTCAAACGCTGACGACGGACGGTTGCTAATGATGATTATTGGCGAATGGTTGACTGGCAGCAACAATCATTGGCTGGCTGGTGTCGGTTGCCAGTAGCGGTATGAGCGGTTGGAGACAGTCGGTGCCTAAGAAAGTCGATGGCAGGTAGGGCTGCCACTTGCCTGCATCGGTCATTGGTTGGCGGTGGCCGATGTTACACGACGACGGTCATCAGCGAGTAGTAGTCTGTGGATTATTGCCAACACTTATTGGTGTCGGTGGCGATGACTAAGGGTCTCAAAAAGTTTAGAAATCAATGGGGGCATGAGTGAATTTGGGTACGAGTTAAAGAAATAATAAGAGAGAGGAAGATAGAGGAGATTAAGAGGAAGAAGAAACCCTAGAGAATTCTCTCTCTTCTGGCTTTTCTTTTATATTAATTATATGTAAATATGGTTACAACCAGATCAATCATATACAATCTCTTAAATATATTGTTACAACTAAATCTCTCCAAACTCTCCAATCAAATCTTTCCAATATAATTCCGCGTTTGCCAGGATCGGACGTCTGAACTACATAGGGATAGATGTCTGGTCGCGCTCTGTAAATTATGCAGAGTGGATCCAAACGTCTGAACCCCAATTATGCAGACGTCTTGCAGCTCTCTGTAGATTAACCTAGCCAGGGTCAGACGTCTGTCGTCTAAATTTGTTGATTGTTTTGGTTTGTTATTACGTCCCTCAAACTGAATGGCGGCTGGACGACGTTGAGCTTGATCCGCTGTTCAACAAAGTTTTGTCGTGATAGTGGCTTGGTGAGATTGCCAGTTCCAACGAAAGAATATCAAAGTATCCATTTTGGAACCAAGGAAGCCGAGCTAAAGGAGTCGGGTACTGTAACAACCGTCAAATCCAAGTAAAGTTTTAATGACTTATATTCTTGAATATCCTATTTTCCTTAAATGAAGCAGTATTTATGTTTTAATATGATGATTTCGATACACGAACGTAAGTTGTAATTTGGTTGTCACCTATCATATCCAACCTATAGGGTATAAGATCGACCCCTCATGACTTCAAATAGTATAATTAATTTCCGTTTTTGTTTTTTTCTTTTTAGTTCATGTGCAAGGAGCGGCAGGAACACTAGCCACGGCAGAGGGAAAGGCAGAGCGGTTCTGCCGTCCGGAGAGGTGTGTAGGGAGCTCCAGAAGGCTGGCCATGCACCCCGTTCCGTATTCTCTTTGGATGGCTCCTTCCGTGTGGACTTTGCCACACCTCCAGGTATATTGCACATATATTCTTTTTGAATATAATATTATAGATATACACGCATATTTATTTTAAAATTACTTATATAGTCAACGTTTAATTGTCTAGCTATAGGTGATGCGTCAACATCAGAGACAGAGGCCACTACCGGACCTGCAAGTATATTTATATATTCTATAGTGTATGCATATTAATTTAGAATATTATATTATTAATATACATAAATTCTTTATTCACTTACTTAGATAATCAATTTTTGATTGTCTAACAGTAGGTTGTGCCTCCACATCCCAGGCAGAGGCCACCATCGCACCTGCAGGTATATTTATATATCCTATAGTGCATACATATTGATTTAGAATGTTATATTATAAATATACACACATTCTTTTTGCTCTTACTTAGATAATCAATTTTTGATTGTCTAGCCGTAGGTGATGCCTCCACATTCCGGAAAGAGACCACCACCACACATGCAGGTATGTTTATATATCCTATATTGCATGCATATTGATTTAGAATGTTATATTATAGGTATACACATTATTTTTGCAATTACTTATATAATCTATTTTTAGTTGTCTAATTATAGGTGGTGCATCCACATTTGGCGCAGAGGCCACTCCCGCCACTTCCGTACCTTCCGCGCAATCTGCAGCTTAGTATTCTTAAATATAAAATATTTTTTCATTTTACATATCCTCTAAGAATAACCATGAACTTCATGTAATTTTATTGTCAATGTTTATTTTCTAGTTGGAGAGAATGCATTCACGTCCGGGTCACCGTCAGTTCCTCACTGGAGGAACTATCGTCCTACTCGTACTGCTACCCGGGCCCAGGCTCGTGCTGCTGTCGCCGGAGGTATATATCGCACATCAATTTTCGTTAATTCTTGATTTCTAAATGCCGTTTTGTCTTAATATTGGTTGTCTTGATATTTCTTGTAGATGCAGGGCAGCCCCACCCTGAGAGGGGGACTCGATGGCCGAATCAATCCCACAGGTTGAGACCCGATAGAGCTAGGGAAAGCATCATTCTCCTTCTTCTTTACCCCCGATTATCGCTATACTGGCGATTATGCCGAGGATTCGACTGGTATATGGGGGATGGGAGCCGCATCCAAAAGAAGTACCCACTTCACAATGAGTGGGGTGATCAGCATTGGCGCTCATTTGCCCTCTTCTGGGATCAGGCTCAGGTATTAATATATATTTTCATTTGATTTATACAATATATTTATTATTATTTAACACTTGCAATTTAAATACATTGTTTTTTTTTGTATTTGCAGCTGGATTACGACTTTCAGCCAGTACCCTACCCTGATCACCCTAAGAGAGTGCTCGATCTTCACGCTCTTTACTTGGGCCTCATAAAGAACATGCAATCCAAGGTCCCATACAATAGGAACGAGCTAAAGATAGATTGGTATTTGGTATGGCTGGCGACCCTCAAGGCGGAGAGAGCAACTTTCCTACATTCTCCGGCCTTTTCCAGAGTCGACGTAGATATATAGCCTCTCTTGTGCCAATATTATGACTCTGAGCTCAAATATGTTTGTAATTTAAATGTAATTCATTGTTTAGTATATAATTTATTTTTGTTGCTTAATTAGAAAACTAAATCTAATGGTGTTGTGCAGAAACAGGTCGATCAAAACAAGTAGAATAGAAAGTCGGCGAAAAGGGGTCGCCCCACTTACACTGGTGGCTCGAGAAACATTACTCGTGCCATGGAGGCATTGGTAAATTACAATAGATCTATTTTGATATAATGCAATATTAAGAGTTATTTTATAATATATGTAAATTTCTGGCGCATTGCAGAAAGCTCAGACCCTGGTGCAAGAAGGTACACCAAGCGTGTTGACCGCGTATCTTGCCGTCCACGACACCTCGACAGATCCCGCTACGGGCGAGCTTCGATTCCCCGACACCGCTACCCAGAAGTATGGTGTAAGTTTTAATATTTAGTCTAATTCGAATGAGATTTTTGTTTTGATAAATTCAAATTTAAATGATATACTTATATTTTAATGGTTAATGTGGGTGTAGGAGCGGGTGGTGGAGCAGGCGGAGGTATTGGGGATCGATTTTAGTAGACAGACCGATCCGATTCTACTGACCCCAGTCCTAGACATCGCACACGGAGGGCACCACGGAGGTTGGGAGAGAGGCCAGGGACTGGGTCCTAGCAGGGCCCATATGAAGTTGGTCTCCACTCTGGCAGTTACTTCCCCTACCCTCCATGAGTGACGTTTGGAGCATGATGTTGCCGCCTTGAATACCACCGTCGAGAAGTTGAAGAAGATATTGGTACGTATATTACTTATTAGTAAAATATTATATCACATTATAGATAGTAACATATGCAATATTAGTAGCCTGAGTTTATTTGGTTTTAGACTTAGCTTTGATTAATCAGACTTATATAAAACTATCTAATTAAACTGAACTCTATAATCATAACCATACCACATCTTTCTTCATTTTGGAGTTTAAAAAGTTATGATTATCCAAATTCAAAACTTGAGAAGAAAACATTTCTTTGTAAATTAGATAACTCCAAAACCAAGTATCCAATTAAAGCTAAACAATTAAGGAGAGATACAGGCTTACAAATTAGAGTAAACATCATTTCTACCTCCACTTAAAATAAACTATGGTTTTCCAAAATAGATAGCCAAACTAAGCCTAAATCTCTAAGTATTCTTAGTTTGGGGTATAAAAGCATAGCCCTGAATGTGTGGAATTTCAACATATATAAATTCTCATACATAACATATGAATTTCAACAAAACGTATGGAATCTCAACAAAGTATATATAAATTCGCGGTTTCGCAATAATCTGATAATGATACGAATTCGACTAAAATCTAATACACCGTTCTTGTTTATTACACAAACAAATTTTTTTTACAGATTCAGCAGCCTACTTCGGCTGCGGCTCTACATGCATCTCCTTCGGCTGCGACTCCACAAGCCACTATCTCGGCTGCGGTTGCACAGACCACTTCTATAGATTCACAACCCGCTCAAACTCCCGCACAGTCCACTCCGTCATTAGTTAAGTTTATGATGACTCAGGGTTGTACCGAGGAGCAGATGCGCCAGATTACGGCGATTATCAGAGGTGGAGAAGCTGGACCGAGTTAGGGTAGATTTATTTATATTTTTGAGGATGTATGTATTTATTTGTTACATATTGTATATATTTTGGATGATATTGGTGGTTGTTTGTATGTTTACGATAATTTTAGATTGATTTCGTATTCTGTTTGTTATTTCATTTATATATTATGTGTGAGATGTTGTTTATGAATATTTATGCATTTGGCTATATGATATATATATTACTGTACACAGGGTGGGAAAAAAACGGGAAGACCCCTTATTTTTTAAAAATCCTGATATAATGTCCCCACGGATTACTCCGAAGGGACAACTGTTGCACCTACGGATTAATCCGTAGGAACAAGTTTTTCCCCTACACATTTCTACGTAGGGACAAAATATCAGAATATCTGATATTTTGTCCCTATGGACTCAGTATTAGGGGAAAAACTTGCCCCTACGATTTAGCTGTATGGGTATTTATATGGCCCTACGGACAACTCCATAGGGATATTTATCAGGCCCTACGGAAAACCCCGCAGGGAAAATTATTTCATTTTATAAGCGGATAAATTAAATAAAAATTATGTCCCTACGGAATAATCCATAAGGATAAATAACCCTACGGATTAAGACGTGGGGGATTATTACTCCGTAGGAATATGTTCAAGATGAAGACATGCACCTGCTGCCTTTAGACCTACGGAGGAATTTTATTTCCCTACGGATATATCCGTAGGGGCAGTGGTTTGCCCCTACGGCCTAAATCCGTATGGGCACATGATTATTGCAGTAGTGCCCTTTACGATGCAAGTTGTGTGCATTGGAGACAGCTAAGGGACGTGGGGCCTGCATGCATAGGGCTCACACACATAAATGCAGGGCCCACCTGCGCTCACTTTTTGCCCGGTTATTTGCATAGTAAAAAGGTGAGTGACGTCCTTTTACGTTTTTTCTTAACTATTATAACTAGAAGCCCTAGATGATGTCGATAATCAACAAAATAAAAAATAGGAAAATGACAAAATGTCAATAGCCAATGATAAGAAGTAAGGATGTCCACCTCATCCACCTCAAAAGATAAAAATAAGAAAATAAAAGGTCAACAATTCTCTCACTCTCATAATCTCATTCGTTACATATTCTCTCTTATATTTAAAAATCCAAAAAGTGATATATGTCTTCCAAATTTCTTATATCTTTGTTATTTTGTATAGCGTATAAATTTCTCAATTTTAATATTACCACTAATCGCATTCATTTAGTTTAAATTTAGATAAACTATAAATATCTTTAAAATTTTCATATAATGTCCAAGATAAAAAAAAATTATTCACACCTTCAGTATATATGTTTTTCAAAATAGCAAAATATTTACTATTATAATTAGAAGTCTTTAGATGATATCATTAGCCAACAAAAATAAAAAAATAAAAAAAAAATTGACAAAATTCAAATAGGAAAAGTTGAACATTAAAGATGTCCACCTTACCCACCGGACCACCACAGAAGACAAAAATATGAAAATGAAAAGTCAACCCTCCCTCCCTCCCTCCCTCTCTCTATTTTGTTACGCATTCTCTCTAATGCTTAAAAGCCCAAAAAATGATATGCTTTTCAAATTTATATATAAACCCTTTTATCTTTGTTATTTTGTATAACTCAGAAAATTTTCAATTCTAATGTTACCACTAACCGAATTCATTTAATTTAAATTTAGAAAAACTATAGATATTCTTAGAAATTTTCATGTAATGTCCAGCACAAAAAAATTGCACATGCCTTCAGTCACTACTACGAATAAGGCTTGCCCCCACGGTTCCCACCATAGAGGCAAAAATATGAACCGCAAGGACTAAAAACGTAGAAGAAGATATAATTTTGCCCCTACGGAGAAACCCGTAGGGATCTGATTGTTAACTGTTTTCTATGCGTGCGTTTTAAAATTTAAGAATACCGCAATCAAGACGGTGCCGCTTGGTAGCTAACTGGTTGAGTACGAGTCGATCCACAGGGAAAATGTGTTCTTTCTTTAAGTTCTAATGAGTTAAGTCCTATTTTTGGTAGGTTTTGTTTTAAGATCTAAGAATGAGATTAAATTGATTTAAAAGCTTGCTAGGGTCAGGATTACGTTAGTTTGGAATAGAGATTCTATTCACTGCTTTTAATGCCCTAGTTAAGAATATAGGTGTTAGGATAATAGTCAACAATGGGGATTAGCACGACTAGGAAGAAACTTAGTTTCTTCCTTTTGGTCCTTGTCCGTCCTTTCTTGGCTCTTAGCCTAACCTCTAGTTAATTCAACCACAACCGGTCTAACTAGGGAATCACCGCTATCATTTAGGATAGGGTGCCGTAGTGACCGGTGTGTGGTTGAATTAAATAGAGTCCGTATTATAAAAATTATATGGGCAAAGAAAGGAGTGAGAGATTTCCTTCTCTCAAAACGTTCCCTATCCTAACCCTAACAAGTGAGGAATTACTCACTCATTGGGAAAGTGATGATAAAATTCATTTTTATATTTTATTTTAATAGACTATCTAAATTGCAGATAATAAAAGACAGATAAAAATTAATGCAGAAATTAATTTCAGATACAAGAATTCAAGTTAGAATGAAAACATACTTTATTGATACCTCTCAACAATGTATTACAACTGAATTAAAATTTCAATCTAAGAAATTAAAAAGAGACATGCCCCAAAAGAGGCATCCTGAAAGAGGCATACTAAGAAAGGCCTTGAGCTCTCCTATTTATAGATAGGAAAAACCCTTGGTTTACATTCTGATCCATACATGAAATTACAAAATAACCCCAAAAACCGAGTCAAAGCACCGACACCCCACCGACACGTGCAGAGCACGGCCGCGGAACCGCGGCAGATGTGCCTGTTTGGCCGCGGTTCCGCGGCCATTTGGTGTTCTTGTGTGATCAATTTTTTAGGGATTCTTTATGTTGCTTTTATCTTCTGTTTTCTTCACTTGGTTTCTCAGAATCTCTTCAGTTCTCTTCCAGATATTCAACAGTGCACTTTTGCCTTGAGCTCCACGTTTGAAGTCTTGGATCTTGTGCTGCCCTTGTGCTTCGTGCATTGAAATGCTCAATGATTTTCCATTTGGTAGGCGGCATTATACGGATAGTGTGCGGAAACCCGTATTTCTCGGTTTGTTGGTCGTAGTCCCACATTTGTTGCGACTTTTCATGAATTTCACTGTAAAGAGCTGAGAACCTGTAACCTGCAACTATTTAGCAGACATGCATCAAAAGTACCTACTTATATGCAATATGATTAAGAATGGGCGATATAAAAATGCAAAAATCTGATATGAACAGGATCTCTACCCCTACAATTTCCAACGTAGGGTCAATTATTTTTTTTATTATTATCTTGCCCCTACGGTGAGCACCGTAGGGGCAACATACAGCCCCTACGGTTTCAACCGTAAGGTAAAAATATCAATTTTTTTTATTAAAATAATAATAATATCTTGTCCTTACGGTTAGCACCGCATGGGTAAATTTATGCCCCTACGAGTTACACCCTAGGGGCAAAATACCCCTACGGTGGAACCCATCGGGTCATAAATTTGCCTATACGTTGCTAACTCTAGGAGTAAACATTTAAATTTTTTTTAAAATACTGTCTCTGTTTTTTGTCCGCCCTGTACACAATAATATATCACACACTATATCATATACCCAAATACAAAAATATATATCAATAATATCCCATACATAATATATAACGGAAAAAAATACAATACAAAATCACTTTAAAATCAAAATCATAATTATCATATTCAACAACTGATATCCAAAATATATATGTCGCAAATATAATACATACATCCTACAAAAATCTAAAAAATATTTTAAAAAATCACTGTTGACTCGATCCAGTCGCTCCATCTCCAAGTATCTGACGCATCTGGTCCTCGCTGTAGCCCTGGAGCCTCAAATGCTTTAGAAATGATGTTGCGGTAGTACCTGGAGCTAGAGCAGCTGGATCTAAAGTAGCTATAACTGGAGCAAAAGAACTTAGAGGAGCGTCCTGCGAACCCGCAGCCAAAAGAGTGGCCTTCGAAGCCGCAGCTGAAGGATTGGCCTGCGGAACCGCTGACGGTATACCGGACCAGGACGAACGGAAGAATGAAGCAGTAAAGTTTTTAAGTTTTTATAATAAAAGAATAAGAAACGGTGTACTAGATTTAGTCTATATATCTTAATGTGAAATTCTAAGTCTAGAGATCAAGTCTTGCGAATTGAACTGATGTGTTATTGATCTATAGAATTCATGTCGAATTCGTATCAATATCGGATTCTTGCAAATTTGCAAATCCTACTCATATACGTATTCGAATCTGTGCTACGTAGATTAAAATTATCAAGATATACGTATATACAAACAGAAATAGCATATGTACCAACAACTCATTCAACTCCTCGAAATTGGACTTTAATGTGGCTATCTCCTTTTCTATACATCGCTCGTGGGGGTAGGGAAGTAACCACAGGAGTGGAGGACAACTTCAAATGGGTCTTGCTGGGACCAAGTCCCCGGTCTCTCTCGTAGTCGCCGTGATGCCTTCCGTGTACGGTGTCTAGGATAGGGATCGGCATGGCTGGATTGGTCTCTCCGCTGAAATCAACCCCTGATAAGCTCGTCTGCTCCACCATCCGCATCTATAACCATGTAAAGTATTCGAACATAAATAAACCATTTAAATTTAAACTTATCAAAACAAAATTTCATTCGAATTAGAACGGATATTAACACTTACGTAATAACTCTTTGTAGCAGCGTCAGGATATCTAACCATGAACCATGCATGTGGCCGAATCTATCGATGTGGCGTGGACACTCAGATACTCCTGCAACACGCTCGATGTACCGCCCTTCACCACGATCCGAGCTCTCTGCAATTTACCAAAAACACAAATATATAATATAACTTTTCATATGCATTATATCAAAAGAAATATATTATAATTTAACACGGCCTCTGTGGCATGAGTTATGTTCTTCGAGCCACCCGTGTAGATTGCTCGACCCCTCTTTATTGACTTGCGATTCTCCATGTTCTATTCAGTCTGTTTCCACATAACATAATCAGATTTAGTTTTCTAATTTAGCAATAAAAAAATAAATTATATACTAAACACTGAATTGCATTTAAATTACAAACCTTCTTACAATCAAACACCTAATACTGACACATGAGAGGCCATGTTTCTAAACCGACTCCGTTAAATGCAGGAGACTGTAGGAGAGCCTCTCTTTCCTCCTTAGGGGTCGCCAGCCATAAGCCATAGCAATCTGATTTCATCTTATTCCTATTATACCGGACCTTACTCTACATGTTGTCTTTGAGGGCCCGGTAAATTGTGTGAAGATCGGGCTCTTTGTATTCTTCATCATCAGGTTCATCGGGATTGACTGCAAGAAAGGTGTAATCCACCTGCAAATACAGAAAATTAACGTCTTTATATTATAAGTGCAAATGATAGCAAATCTATTTGATAAATCAGATAAATATATATATAATAATAATACCTGAGCCTGATCTTAGAACGCGTTAAAGGAGCGGTTGTGCCGCGCACCCCAATCAACATGAAGAGGATATTTCTTGGGGTGACGGCTCTCATCCCCCAAATACCGCCCGAATCTCGTGGCATGATCACCAGCGTAGCATCCATCAGAGGTAAAGATGAGGGGGAATGCTTGTTGCCCCTTAGTGGGATCGAGCCTCAGCTTGTCGGACTGATTCAGCTCTCGAGTCCTCTGAACAGGCTGCAGCTGCTCCGCATCCATAATTATATATATATATATATATATATATATATATATATCAAGACAAAACAATATTTAGAATGCAAGAATTAACGAAAATTGGAGTGCGGTATATACTTTCAGCGATATCACCATGAGCTTACGCACGGGAAATAACACGAGCGGCACGATAGTTCATCGGATATGGAACAGTGGATGACCCGGACGTAGATGCATCCCTTCAACTAAATAATAAACAATGACTATATAAGTAAATTTTAAATAAAATAATACACAATCAATTTTTTTGTATTATATAGTTAAAAATACTAACCGGCAGAGTACTCGGAGGGTATGGATCGTGCGGGAATGGCCTGTATCCCGGATGTGGAGTCCCCTGAACCAACTAGATAATAAAACATGACTATATAAGTAACTTCAAAACGAATATGCTTGTATATCTTTAATATATCGCTCAAAATGAATATACGTGATATATAAATATACCTGAAGATGTGGGAATGGCCTGTGCCCCGGATGTGGAGGCACCTCCTCCAACTAGACAATAAAAAAATGACTATATAAGTAACTTCAAAATGAATATAAATATACCTGCAGGTGTGGGAACGACCGCCGCATTACCGTCTTTTTCTTCTTCTTCCCCGTGATATAACCAAGTTGTATAAAATCTGGTAAAACCATATTTAACGATTTGAAACTCTACCTCCCCTATCTTCCGGTATATCTTATTCCTACAAATGTTGCACGGACAAAGGATTTTCCTCAACACGACCTTATGATATTTGCATGCAAATTCGATGAAAGTAACAACTCCTACGACGAACTTAGGGTTCGTGTGCTGTTGCCGATCCATGTACATCCAGTCCTTAATTTTGATGTACCCATGAGCCATGTTAGACTGTGTGTGTGTGTTGTTAACATATCTTAAAAGCAAATATGCGCGTGTGTGTACAAGATATCACTCTCAAGTATGAGTTGTTCATGTGATTTAAACCCTATTACATGTCACTATATTGTTATACCAATTCATCCTTCTTTGTTGATAATAAACCAAATAAAGTATACAATTTGAAGAGATTTTAGTTCTTAACAATATCACGCGGTTTAAGACACTCAGAAACCATTCTCATCGGTTATGAAGATTATCAGAGATCGAGAGCAAATTCTTATAGCTCCGGAGTTAGATTCTTCTTCCAAGAAAGATGATGATAATGATATTAACGGTTCTATATTGGATATCGTGGGTAACAGCTGTCGGGAGTAAGGCTTCTATTCCATTATGAATGTATAAAGCAGACACCCATCCGCTTGTGTTTTCATCTGCTTCGAGAAAATTTCTGCAACACCTCCTCGTTGTTTTCCGAGTATACTATAATAGAATAGAAAATCATTTCAATGCTGTGGAACAATATTGAAATGAATATCTAATTTATCTTTGTACACAGAGAACCAGCGGAAAGGTACCGACGAAATAACTCGAAATAAATGAAAACACAAGTGAATGCAGATGTTTGCTTTATGTTGGGGTTCCTTAGCACCTAGCCTAGGGTTTGCAAGCATCACACACGCCACAACAAAAAATCATGGGGGTGCTAAGCAATCAACTACGAATCGTACTAGAAAACTAGGGTAACCAAAACAAGTAATCTACATTACAAAGAGAAGTGTACGAAAATACAACCTTTGTAGATCCGGGCCTTCACTTCTAAAGCTCCGTGTTGACGTCCCTTCGCTGCGATTATCGAGCTCCTGGACTCTAGTATGGAATTCCCCGGAGAAATGAACAAGATTGCTCGTAGTCTTCGAGGCTGAAGATGATCTACGTCCAGGAGACTCAAACTCAAGCTTCCACTTCACTAGGTCAAGAACTTTGTGAAGAGAACACCCTAAACTAAATGGAAAGCAGTAGAGGATGATAAAATAGGAAATGGGTTCACTTTAGATTTTGATTTCTCACTTTATTTCTTCACTTAGAAAAATCTAGCAAGGTTTTCTTTTGGATGAAGAAGAAGAAGAAGCAAGAATGAAAATGAGAAAAGAATAATGATCAATTATGCAACCATGGGTGGGTTAGTATCATCCACTAACCTTTGTAGAGACTAAACCATGGTTTAAGATAATGGTTTGGTTAATAAATATCTTTAGTAAAACAAAGTGTGTGGACTTTGTCAAAAATGCTTTAAGCTTCATGAAGCTTCAAGTCAAGACAAAGAAAACCACCATTTTGAATTACAAAAGAAATAAAAACCCTAACCATTATCTTAAATATGGTGTAAGTCATACACACACCCAAGTTTGCATGTATCATCAATCATAAGACAAACATGTACACAATTATATATCACATATACACTTTGTGCACATCAAGTGAGAAAATAGTCTTAAGTGAACCAATACTAGTTAATGTAAAGTAATATATCAAATATATAATTATACATTAAATCATTAAATCAACACTTGATTTAATGATCCGGTCATATCGCATATCACCGACTAATATCTAGTGTATTAATATATCGAATCAACACTTGATTCGGTAACCCGGCTATATCGCATATAACCGACCGATGATACAAATCGCGAGAATAGAATACAGTATCCATACTGGTATTATTCTCGGTCCCGCACATATCTCATATGCGCTCCTATTTCGTTTCCCTTGAGCCAGGAAACCTCTGTGTAGGATTCTAAAGACTCGTCAATACGCCGGCAGTAGGCGGTGATCAAATCAGTCACCCACAAGCCGCAAGCGGTTTGCTAAACGTAACGGCCATCCGGGTATTGAGCGATCAGAAGATCAACGAGCAAGCCTGTTCACACTCCTGCGAATCCAATCAGTAACACTTACCACACAATCCGGTCTGTTCGTCTGATATGTCGCATATCTCGCCTAGGGGGGTAAACGTCAGACCCCAGTAGCTTGATAAGTCATACCGATGTAAGGTCCATAACGAGCGTGAAACTACTGATAACACTTACCAGTAAATCACAGCAACCCTGGCCAAGGATTTCCAGTTATGGCCAGTCGAGCATAGCGCAACATCAACCCCCAATACCGGGAGAGACGAATCCCCTCCTATCGCTCATTGCCTCCATGTGACTCGGGACTGTACCCAAAAACTACCTGTTTGCACGACTCAGTAGAGCCGTGGTAGGGTGGAAATCAAAGCACAGTGGGAGACACACAAGACTCTATGACGATCTCGGGTCGACAGACTAAGCTGTACCAGTGTCACCAGAGAACTGCCATCTGACGTGAGGTATAATACCATCTGGGAGTTCTCGGCGAGTCCGTTCAGTGTACCAGTCTCTACTGAGCATCTGTATACCATCTCTGATGTAAAACACCAATGGATATGGGATCATCCATCGCCCATTACATGGGTCGAGAAGATATACGCTAGTCTACTCTGGAATATCGATGCCCCGTCTCGATATTCCCATGACTAGGAACATTGAAAGAAGTACTCATGGACTACCCAGACCCCACCAGTATGATCTGCATCGTAATCCTGGAGGTTGAGTATGAGATACACATCCTAAGGGCTTTATCAACATGTGGAAGTCGAGTACACATCCTAAGAGCTTTATCAACATGTAACAGAGAGACAATAAGTGTACATGTTAAGATAAAGAGCAACCAGATAGCATACTATCATGTCGAGCAAGAAAGTCCTCCCTATATATGTCCCAGCATCCACTATCATATACATCTCATGTACAATAATGGCCTTTAGGGCATACATACAACTAACAATCTCCCACTTGCATTAGGGCCATCATATAGCTGTGGTTGTAGTATCTCATACTCAACCATCCCATAAAAGTCTCTCTTTGGGAAAAGGCCTTTGTGAGTGGATCCGCCGTGTTGTCCTCTGAGTCTACTCTCCTAACCTCGATCTCCCTGGAGATCAACTATCTCCATGATCAGGTGATACTGTCTTGGAATATGTCTAGGTCACTGACGGGACGGGGGTTCCTAGGCCAAAACCACAGCTCCATTTTCACACAATGGTAGGAACCTTGTTCATCTCATGAACAAAAAAATACACCTAGACTACCTCTTTGGTAGCATCTTTGGTAGCGATATATCCAGCCTTTATCGTCTAGTCTGCCACGGTATCTAGCTTGGAACTCTTCCAACATACCTTCCCTCTACTGAGGGTAAAGAAAATTCCTGTGACTGACATTCAGTCGTCCTTACCACCCTGAAATCTATCCAGTGATCCTCCCCAGGATCGATTGATACCATCTCACTACACCTAGTGAGAATTCTAACATCCATTAAGATCTATCTCATAGATCCAAAACCCAGGATTTAGGAGGTATCATCTTGATCCTATATGGAGAATCCTTGTGATAAGAGGAGATTGACCGTGCGTAGCATAGGAAACACTTTTCCTATCAAGAGTATATCATCCACGTACAGTACGAGGAATACCACCGTACTCTCTACTACCTTTTTGTATATACAAGGTTCATCTACTATTTTGATGAAGTCAAACTCTTTGACTACCACATCAAAACAGATGTTCCAACTCCGCGATGCTTTATCCCATAAAGCATCTTGCACGCGTTTCCGCTGCTCCCACTGTCTACGAAGCCCTCTGGATGTGTACTTATAGACATTCTCTCCTAAATCTATATATAGAAAAGCAGTCATAACACCCAACCGTCAGATATCGTAGTTATGGTATATAGCAGTGGCAAGCAGGATCCGAACGGACTTAAGCATAGCTATTGGAGAAAAGGTTTCATCATTATCCAAGCCTGGTTAATGACGAAAACCTTTTGCAACAAGTCTAGCTTTGAAAGTCTCAACTTTTCCATTTACACCAAGTAATCTTCTCAAGATATATTTGCTCCTGATGGGGATTTAACCCTTCAGATATAGCAACCAAAGTCCATACTTTGTTGGTGTATATAGATTCCATCTCAGATCGCTTAGCATCCAGCCGTTCTTATAGAGTCACTACTCTTGATGGCTTGCTCGATACTAGTTGGGTTATCATCTCATGATGCAATCCTCGCTCCCACTGTCGTCGATAAACCGAAGTATCTCTCAGGCGGATGAGGAACCCTACCAGATCGGCTGAGAGGCTGAGGTTCGTCGGGATCTATTGAATCCTTATTTAATAGGTATGCATCTTCACAAGTGCATAACTCCCAAAGGAAACAGGTAACTCAGTAATACTCATCATAGAGCGCACCATATCTAATAGGGTGCGATTGCTCCGCCCCGATACACCGTTGTGCTGTGGTGTATACGGAGGAGTAATGGTGAGAGAGAATCTTATTCTCCTTTAGAATAGTCCAGGATCTCAATGCCTAAGTATTCTCCTCCCTGATCACATCATAGGACATAATACTTATACCTGGTTTTGGTTCTCGACTTCTGACTTATATTCTATGAATTTCTCAAAAGCTTCATACTTGTGTTTCAACAGGAACATATGTCTGAATCTTGAGAGATCATCAGGGAATGTAAGGAAGTACAAAGAACCAGTTCTGGTATATGTAGACAGGGGACCATATACATCTCTATATATCAGTCCCAAGGGTGTACTAACCCTTTCTTTGTTTCAAGTAAACGGAGCTATGCTCATTTTATCTTTGTGACATGAATGGCAAGTTTCACAAGATATAAATTCAAACTGATTTAAATATGCATCTTAATGTAACTTAGCTAGTCGGGTCGCATTGATATGACCTAGTCTACAATGCCTCAAGAAGGATTCGTTCATTTCTGAACTCTTCCTCTTGTGTGTGTTCTGTACGTTAAGAACTGTGGTTTGATTTAGAACGTATATGCTTTTAGATAACGTGCCTGAAACCGATCAACTCTTGATATAGGAAATGTTCAAAACATTATCCAACAATACAAAATTATATCCTTCTTTAGTAAATAAAGAGACCGATATGATGTTGTATATTAGGTTTGGTATCTAATAACATTCATTCGGAATCAATATATTTGGTAATACAGAGTGATAATTGCCAACACCTTGGCTGCAACAATTGCACCGTTTTCAACTTTTGAAACTTATCACCCGTTCTCAGTTCTCTACCTATCTGTAGCCCATGTAACAGATTACATATGTGGGATCCTGATCCGGTATCTCATACCAAGAACGTAAAGGATACTGAGAAACAGTTCTTGGTAATGAACACACCCGAAGAAGATGCATCTTATATGCACTTTCTTCGTTTGGGCGGCATGGGAATCCTGGTATTCCCCTATTACCTGCTCGGTCTTATAACAATTATAAGTTTGAGCGGGACCAACGTTCCCCAGCTCAGTATAACATGCGGGTTCAGTCAATACATCCGTATTATTATCTTGATTATGGCGTGATATGGTCGCTACCTGGAGAGAGAGAGAAGAAAACACTCTGCGTGCGCTCTTGCAAGATTAGATTGGTTATATATTTTATCTAATCAGAATGGCTCCTACTGTTTTTATCAAATCTTCCTTCAAACCCTAAAAAGAAAGACTAGCCGAGATTAATTACACTCTACAAGTTCGCCAATCTTTCAGCCAGGCCAGTGCCGGTACTTTGAGGGAGGTTCCCCGTGCTTTCGCAAGGACCTAATTAAAATAAACCTCGTTTTTCCAGGGACGTAACCCCGTTGACACCTTTCTAGACACCTACTTGATCGGCTAATTGTAAAGTGCAAAACTCTCCCAGGAGTAACAATTACTCGCAGTGGGTATCAGGATCCAACTATCACATAGAAGCTATGCAATCTCATTGCAAATTTCAACACTTGAAACTCCCGATAATGGTTTTTACCCCTAGCACTTATGATCTTGACTATGATTAACATATCATAAGCACTAGTCAAGTTCTACCCGTCATTTCGTGATTAATTAGACCCACCCACATGACCTTGACTATGATCAACATATCATATGACTGTCCTAACTAATTGCATCATATGCTGTATAGGAAGACATCACGTAGCTACCGTACACTGCACCTTGACTATGATCAACATACGCAACACGAATACTAAGTACTCTACTTCCTAAAATGACGGAGGGTTGCGGATGGTTTTTAAGAAAACCTTTAACGCTTTGAACTTGATCTCGTTGCAGAGTCAAATGATTTTAAATAGAGTATTTTTGAGGCTTTTGCTAGTTTCGCTAAAGAGGTCACTCCCGTTGAAGGGATCTCGGCTCTTTCCTCGTCGAATGAGGTGCAGGATATTCACAATACCACTATGCAAAGCAAGAACTAGAAAAGAAATCAAAAAACAAACCGAAGGTTGTAGCATCTGCTAATTATTGCTAAAGAGGTCACTCCCGGTGAAGGGATCTTGGCTCTTTCCTCATCGAATGAGGTGCTGGATATTCTATAAGGAATACCGCTATGCAAAGCAACAACTAAAGCTACCTAATTTTGAAATTCGATTCCACAACATTTTTAGGTTTATTTTCTTTCATTAATCTCATTAATGAATGTCCCATCATTTAAGTTACCTAAACATCACAGATAAATACAACGTACGCTTATGCCATCCACATTCGCCTCGAAGTCCCATCGTGCACCGTTAGGTTAGGTAACTAACGGCAGAGCGAGGCAGGGCTAGCGCGGGTGTAAAACATAAGCAACGGTATATAATATATCATATATACTATATACAGTATCTATCTCCATCATACCAAATGATCACATCACAGATATCGCAGCAGAAAACAACATATGAAATATTGGATATATTAGGATGTCCGTGTTTTATATTGAGCCTGTATAAAACATGGATTCCACGGTCGTGATGAATAGCCAAACCCACACCCCTAGACCCCTACGAGAGCGGCAAGCAACCCTACCAATTCTAGAGTTAGGAGACCCGGACTCGACTCCTCGAGATGGTCTCCTACTGGACTCTAGAAGCCGGTTACTTGTGCTCTCCTCCTTGGGTCAATCCTAATGCGGAAAAGTAAATAATATATATCAACGGTGATATCTTTCTCAACCCGGAAGTGCCCCAATAAAAGAATATTACATACATTGAATTTTACATGAATGAAAATGAGAAACTCTCATCTCACATAAAAACCCCCGGCTATTCAAACACGACGATCCAATATAACATATCCAGCAACACTAGGTTAGAAGTATTAACGGTATTTGTGATCACTTAGGGCTAGAAAATTGTTTAGCGAGGGTGCTTTATCACCTAGTGCCTTAGATCAACTGGTTTGGGAGTCACTGCTAAAAGCCTTGGGTGTTGCAAAACTACGAAATACGCTTTAAAGGGCTAACGCATCTTGTAATCGGCTGTTGGTACCTCAAGAAGTATTAACGGTCGCATGAAGGATGTGTAAGCGAAAGTTAAATTCACAAATTAATAAGTGCTTTGGACAATGGACGAGAGTACGATTGCTTGATTTGAATTTCCAAGTGTAAGGGTGACAATTACACATACGTGGGGATATGTGATTAGAGTTTAGATAAGAGAAAGGAATGAAGAATAAAACTTGTATCTTTAATAGAGTTGATAGAAATTCCTAAGTGGAGATGAAACTCTAGAAGAAAAACTTAAGAAATGCTGAATTCTAAGTAATTTTATAGAACATGTACAATCTTAAGTTACATAATAAGGAAGTGTGAAGAATATGGGTGGATAATTTGCGGGGCGACGATAATAGAATTCCTTGTTAGAAAACCTAAATGGAAAACAAAAGTCGAAAAACCAAGTTGATAGGATTTTGTGGGTGTAATCCGCTGAAAACCCTCAGGAGACAACACTCCTCCTACTAGGGACACCTAGAGGTTTAACGGCTTGTTGCACGTGCTCAGTGCAATCGCGTTCCCTGCGAAAGTGCGGCTAGGTTAGAATAAATTAATAAGTTTGCTCGAGGACGAGAAAAAGATAAGTTTGGGGGTATTTGTTCATATCATAATATTGCAATTCATACGTCCCACTTTTATGCATTTTATAAGTAAACAGGTACTTTTGACGCTCGTTTGTTGCATGTTACAGGATACAGGCTCTTGGAGCAAATACAGTGAAAAAGACGAAAGATGCTACAGAAAAGGGACTTTTGACCAACAAGCAGACGGATCTTACTCAAGCCGAGACGAAGAACAGTGCAAGATCCAAAAGACGAAAGTGAAACGGTCAAAAGATCCTTACAAGTTTTCACTGAGGATCTGGAGAAGATTAAGAAGCCCAACAGAGAAAAGAAGTTTAAAAATAGGAAGCCCAAGAAAAGCCAAACCAAGCCCAGAAAGGTGGTGAGCCAAGCCCACCAAAAGGCCGCGGAACCGCGGCCCAAGCGCCCCATTGCCGCGGTTCCGCGGCCATATCATGCCCGTGTCGGTGGAAATTTTTCCTGTCGGTGTGTCGGTGCAGATGTTGGGATTTTTAGGGGGCAAATCTGTAATTGCATGTCTACGAGAGTCTGTAACCCTAGGTTCACTGGTTGCTTATAAATTGTACTCAAAATCTGTAAAATGTCATGCCTCTTTTTAATCAATAAAATCAGAATTGTTGAGAGATCAAGAGCATCATTTTGTAAGTGTTCTTTCTTTTCATGCCTTAGTGTTAGTTCTTTTCTTGCCCTAGCTAATATACTTATTGCAGTAGAGTAATCTTAATACTTGCCTTAGTTAACTAGTATAGTTCCTTTTAATTTGCAGTAAATAATAATTCAAGATCTGAACAAAACATTTTAAAACATAACAACAAAAATGTCGTTTTTCGAAAATTCCCTAATGAGCGAGTAAAACCCTCGCTTGTTAGGGTTAGGAACAAGATAAGGAGTGAGAGATGAATATCTCTCACCTCCTTCAATGCCAACACATTTTCAAAACTAGAACTTCATGCACGCATGCATGATCCGCCCCCTACGGCACCCTACCTACGAGGTAACGGGGAACTGTAGTATAAAAGGCCGGACATACACGACGTCCATGAAGATTGTAGCAATTAATAGGAAAGGACGGACAAGGATCTAGAGGAAGAAACTTCGTTTCTTCCCAATCATCCTAATCCCCTTTGCTAGTAATTGTTGTGATTTCTAAAAAGTTTTAATCAAAAGGCATTGAAAGAGGTGACAATATCGATCTTATCAACCCTACCTTATACCTAACCCTAACAAGTTCTTTAATATCATATTAATTAGTTTTAAATCAATCGACAAAAAACCAAACCACCATCGGAATCAACTCGTGATAACACAAAAACAGAAAGTTACACATCTCTGCGGATCGACCCGTACTCACCGGCTAGCTGCAATGCGACGCCGTTTCTGATTACGGTAAATACATATTTTGGAACAATCAAATGGCGCCGTTACCGGGGATGGCGTAATTTTTTGTTTTGTATGATTTCGGGTTGATATAAATTTTGAAAAATCATAAAAATCAGAAAATACAAAATACAAAAACATTTTAGCGATTTTTATCTGTTTGAAGAGTTCTATGTTTTGAATCTTGCAGGAACAGCAAAGGATTGTGAATCTGGAATTTTACAGAGAGCAAAACAGAAAAGAGAACATCAGAACAGAGTAGAATTGGTGAACAGGAGCTGCACAAAATTTTCCACAGCCTGACCCCACTTCTTGACCGCGCTTCCGCCGCAAATAGGGCATCAATACCGCGGTTCCGCGCTCCTTCTGCCTCTTCAGTGCACCAAATTTGCATGGTTTGCTCTCTTTTCTTCCCCTCTGCAACCTCCATATCTCCACTGTAAAAATTTTCTGCAGGAATTCTTTGCGCTAAAAAAGTCTTCTCTCCCCTTCTAAATAACAGATTTTCTGCAGGTTTCTTTGAGCCGCGCTAAAAATTGATTGCAAGTGAATTTTACTGTGTTGCATGATTTAATCGGACTTTAAGGGGCTAATTGACCAAACTCAGATTGGGTAGGGATTTCATCACCCTTCCCAGGACCCCAGAAAACACCTAAAGCATGTGCATTGACCACAGTTAATTAAAAAAAGACTAGACTAAGACCTAAGGACATCGAGCTCAATAGGAAAAGGACTAGTATAGGCATCGGCCGTTTATCCTAACCGACATTACGGTGTCTAGGCTAGTGGTTATTAATTAGGCCCACTGTAGTGGTGGTTCCTTCCCACTTACCTGGCTGTACTTGTCCGTGAAGAGGCGGTTTGAGGTCCTATTTCTAGCCCTAGTTAGGAGCTGTCTAGCAGACCTAGGCGACCCTAGATCTAGGCCTGATTGTGCATGTGTGGTTGATACATTGGTATCACGAGCCCCTTTCCTAAAACCTTTTTGCAAAACTCTCACATAAAAAAAAAGAAAAATCTTTTCAAAACTTGCAACTTGCCGCTAAGAAAACTTGCAACTCACTTCCACCACTTTCCCTCACTGACGTTATCTTACCTCCACATTCTGTCTTTTTCTTTTCTCTGACTGCACTACCCTTTAGTGTATGTCACTTTGGACTAGGGATACTGACGCCCGATTAGTCCGTGTTTCGTTGGTACCGACCGACGAACCTTTCGACACTAAAGTCGACACTCCGTCCACTTTCTTACCCTCAACTTCAAATTCTTTCACCGAAGGCATGTCGGGATTCAACCCCAACAATACCTTACCGACGGGAAGGATTCCACCTCCGTCAGGTGCGAATAACCCGAACCAGCCGCCTGTTGAAGCGCCCGCACGAGTTGCGCTCCAGGATCTCTTTTACCCCATCCGCACTTCTTTACCTACTTGTCTTTCACCCCCACCGGCAAATGGGGACAATTTTGAAATAAAACCACATTTCATCAATATGCTGCCAAAATTTCATGGTTTGGAATCTGAAGATGCATATATCTTTATTAATAAATTCCAAAATGTGTGCGCTATGATGAAAACAACCCAATTAAGTGATGACGCGATAAGGCTAAGGGTCATTCCTTTCACCTTATGTGACCTAGCCGAGAAGTGGCTATATAGCACCGCATCACATTCCATAAGAAATTGGGATGAGTTTGTGAAGGCTTTTCTGAAAAAGTTCTATCCTCATCACAAAACTGCCAGAATCCGCAATGAAATAATTCAATTCTCACAACTTCCTTCCGAACCATTTTGGAAGTGCTTCGAGAGATTTAAGGACCTACTAGTTCAATGCCCTCATCATGGGATCGAAAGTTGGCAACTTTGCCAAACATTATACGAGGGGTTGAACTCGGCAACGAAGCAGTTGCTAGAAACCATCTCTCAAGGTCATTTTCTCTCTAAGTCTAGTGATGAAGCATGGCAGTTTCTTGAGGATCTTAGTGAGCAAACAATACAGTGGGAGAGTACCAAGACCACATCATCTTCTAGTGGTCAATCTAGGGCAGGCATACATCAAGTAGAGATGTCGATTGCCATGAAGGCCGAGATGGCCGCTCTTACGAAAAAGCTAGAAGCGATTGAGACCAAAATCTCATCGCCTTCTCCTGCCCCTGCTATGCCCCCACGAACTGTCTGTGCTTGTTGTGCGGATCCATCGCACCTAACCGAAGAGTGTCCTTATAATGCATCCACTCAAGGACAGGATCAAGTCAATGCTGCATTTCAGCAACGACAAAGAAACGATCCGTACTCTTGGACATATAATCCGGGGTGGAGGAGTCACCCAAATTTCGCTTGGAACCAAAATCAACAATTCCAAGGAAATAACAATTTTCAAAGACCTCCTCCACAACAACAACAAGCACCTTCACAAACTCAATTTCAACCGCAACAATTTCAACAACAACCTTACCCTAATCAGGTGAACAATTTTGTGCCTAACAATGCTTACCAGCCAAATAATTATGTTCAACCTAATAATGATAAGGTTAGCTCGCTCGAAAGAAGTCTAGATGCGTTCCTTAAGCAATCTACACAGTCTACAGCAAGACTTGAGACTTCTATTCAATCTTTAGTGCAAAATAGTGCCTCACACGATCAAAGCATCAAATCTATTGAGGCACAAATTGCACAACTCAATGCAGGTTTGAGCGAGCGCGAAAAAGGAAAACTCCCGTCTCAACCACTGCCCAACCCCGGTCACGCACATGCTGCCTACCAACAGCAGAATCATAACGTAAATGCTGTGACCACGTTGAGATCGGGAAAAGTGTTGCAAAACAATGTGGGCATGAACAATGACACCCCTGCCGGTGGCCCTTCTTCATCTTCTTCACCATCTTCTTCTTCCTTAGAGTCTATTCTTCACCATTCACATGGCTCTACCTCTTCTAGCTCGAACGGACCCATTTCTCACAACATGAACACATCTACACGGGGTGCCGTTCCAACTCGACAATCTGATCCACAAAAATTGGACTCAACCACCTTTCAAAGTGTTCCTTTTCCTAATAGGTTGAGATCCAATAAACCAACTCCATAGATGGAGAAGATCGTTGAGTTGTTCAAACAGGTTAGCATAAATATCCCTCTTTTGGATGCAATCCAACAAGTTCCTTCATATGCAAAAATTTTAAAGGACTTATGCACCAAAAAGAGGAAGTCGCAAGTGCCAGAGAAAGTTTTTGTGGCTAGTGCTATTAGTGATGCTCTTGTAAATTCCCTTCCCCCAAAGCAAAAGGACACCGGGTGTCCTACCATTTCGATAACAATCGGGGACAAGAACATCAATAGAGCACTATTAGATCTTGGCGCGAGTGTCAATTTGCTACCCTATTCTGTATACGAGCAATTGGGCGTTGGAGAGCTTAAGCCCACTCACTGTACTCTCTAAATGGCCGACCGGTCAATAACCCATCCTAGGGGAGAGCTGGAGGATGTGTTAATTAGAGTAGGGGATTTCATTTTCCCCGTTGACTTTATTATGATGGATACACAACCTGTTGCTAACCCCCGGAACCAAATTCCGGTAATACTTGGTCGACCATTTCTGGCTACTTCCAACGCAGTGATCAATTGTCGTAATAGTTCAATGAACCTATCTTTCGGCAATATGACGATTGAGCTCAATATTTTCAAGTTGGGAAGTCAGCCTGCTGAGCCTAATGCTAGCGTACTCGATGTTTGCTCGATCAACGAGATCGCGGAGGAGGACTGTGAATTCGAGAATTTTTTGTT
The DNA here is from genome assembly GCA_030015575.1 of Agapanthus africanus. NCBI lineage: Eukaryota > Viridiplantae > Streptophyta > Magnoliopsida > Asparagales > Amaryllidaceae > Agapanthus > Agapanthus africanus. Next base: position 104,479,889 of record CM057344.1, read on the forward strand.
CGATCACAGCAATGTTAACGCCACTAGTGCGTTCCTCCTAGAATTCGACGCAGCTTTCACAGCGGATAATGATTTTGAGTGCTTTACCTTCGTTGATAATTTTGAAGACTCATCACCTGAATTGGAGTCTTTTGCTTTTTCGGATGAGTTAGTTGAACCATCCGACACTGTTGCGTACACTCGGTTCGAACCTTTGATGGAATCATTCGAGTTTGAAACAACTACCCCATTGTTACCATCTATTGTTTCACCTCCTAAACTCGAATTAAAGCTTTTGCTGACACACCTAAAATATGCTTATCTAGGTGATAATGAGACCTTACCTGTCATTATATCAGCCTCTCTAGCTCTTGAGCAGGAGAAGGCTCTTTTGATGGTCTTACATAATAATCGACAAGCTTTCGGCTGGTCTATGGCGGACATTAAGGGGATTAGTCCCCTCATAGTCGAACATCATATACACTTAATGGATGATGCCAAGCCAGCACGGGATCCACAAAGGAGCCTCAACCCCATCATGAAGGAGGCTGTTAAGAAGGAAATTGTCAAGTGTCTGGATAGCGATATCATTTACCCTATCTCGGATAGCCAATGGGTTAGCCCAATCCACGTCGTGCCAAAGAAATCGGGCATTACGGTCATTACCAATGACGCAAATGAGTTGATTCCCACTCGCACCCAAACTGGGTGGCGAGTCTGCATAGACTATAGGAAACTCAATGCCGCAACAAGGAAAGACCACTTTCCTTTACCTTTCATTGACCAAATGCTCGAGCGATTGGCAGGGCATGAGTTCTATTGCTTTCTCGATGGCTATTCCGGTTACAACCAAGTCCCCATCGCCAAAGAGGACCAAGACAAGACAACATTCACTTGTCCCTTTGGCACGTTTGCTTATCGTCGCATGCCCTTTGGGTTATGCAATGCACCCGCGACATTTCAGCGGTGTATGATGGGGATCTTTTCAGACATGGTCGAAAAGTTCTTGGAGATCTTTATGGATGATTTCTCCATCTTTGGCGACTCCTTCGATGAGTGTTTACGCCATCTTGACGCTGTTCTTACCCGCTGCAGGGATAAGAACCTCACATTGAATTGGGAGAAGTGCCATTTCATGGTGCGGGAGGGCATTGTCTTAGGACATGTCATCTCGCAAAACGGCATCGAGGTTGACAGAGCTAAAATCGAAGTGATTTCTAACCTCCCTCCCCCAAAATGCGTCAAAGATATCAGAGCCTTCCTTGGCCACGCCGGTTTTTACAGATGGTTCATCAAGGACTTTAGCAAGATCGCTAGACCCTTGACTCTCTTACTGGCCAAGGACACAACTTTTGCTTTTGACTCCACTTGCATTGAAGCATTCGAGTCTTTGAAACATTCACTCATCACTGCGCCCATCCTCTCATCTCCCGACTGGACGCACCCTTTTGAAATCATGTGCGACGCATCAGACTTTGCTATTGGCGCTGTTCTTGGACAGCACATTAATAAGATGCCGCACGTGATTTATTATGCTAGCCGAACACTAAATGAGGCCCAACTCAACTACACAACAACAGAGAAAGAGTTTTTAGTTGTTGTGTTTGCACTCGAAAAATTTCGGCCTTATTTAATCGGCTCTCCAGTCGTTGTATATACTGATCATTCAGCTCTTCGCCACCTTTTTGCGAAGAAAGATGCTAAGTCAAGACTAATACGTTGGATCCTTTTATTACAAGAGTTTGACCTTGTTATTAAGGACAAAAAAGGATGTGAAAACGTAGTAGCTGATCATCTATCACGACTTCCTTCTTCGCCCACGCTCGATCTTCCAATCACTGATGTTTTTCCCGACGAGCAACTCTTGACCGTTTCTTGCGAACCATGGTTCGCCGATATTGTGAATTACTTAGCCACCGGCCTGATACCCAATGATTGGTCGAAACAGGATAAACTTCGATTTTTATCCTAAGTAAAGCATTTTTACTGGGATGAGCCCTATCTTTTTAAATACTGTTCCGACCAAATCATTCGTCGGTGTGTACCCGAAAGTGAGGTCAAGAGTGTGCTGTCTTTTTGCCACGATCAAGCATGTGGCGGGCATTTTTGCCCAAAGAAGACAGCCGAAAAAGTTTTGCAGTGTGGTTTCTATTGGCCACGACTCTTCAAGGATGCATTTGAATATTGCAAAACTTGCTCCCGGTGCCAACACTTGGGCCGGATTTCGCGGAGAAACGAAATGCCGCTCCAACCTATTTTGGTTGTGGACATTTTTGATGTTTGGGGTATAGATTTCATGGGACCATTTCCTAATTCTTTTGGAAATGTGTATATTCTTTTGGCAGTTGACTATGTTTCAAAGTGGGTCGAGGCTGTGCCCAGCCGAACGAACGATAATAAAGTTGTCGTTCGGTTTCTTAAAGAACACATATTTTCTCGATTCGGGCACCCTCGGGCGATAATAAGTGATAATGGTTCTCACTTCTGCAATAGGACTTTCGAGTTCTTAATGCGCAAATACTCTATCACCCATAAATTGTCAACGCCATATCACCCCCAAACATGTGGGCAAGCCGAGATTTCAAATCGGCAAATAAAGCAAATCTTAGAGAAAACGGTTTCCAAAAACCGTAAGGATTGGTCACTTAAACTGATAGATGCACTATGGGCTTTCCGTACTGCATATAAGACCGATCTTGGTATGTCTCCATACCGGCTTGTGTACGGGAAGGCCTGCCACCTCCCAGTGGAGATTGAGCATAAAGCATTTTGGGCTATCAAAGAGCTGAATTTATCTTTAGGAGATGCGGGCAGCAATCGAAAGCTGCAATTGAATGAGTTGGAGGAGCTGAGGGATGAGGCATATGATAATGCCATAACTGCTAAAAACCGAGCCAAGGTGTTCCACGATAAACACCTTTTGCGAAAAACTTTCGAACCTGGTCAACAGGTTCTACTTTATGACACTCGGTTACATTTTCATCCCGGCAAGCTCCGGTCCAGATGGAGAGGACCTTTTGTAGTCCGCACCGTTTATCCGCACGGTGCGGTTGATCTTAAGAACCCTGAAGACGGTACCTTATTCAAGGTGAATGGGCATCGACTGAAACCGTTCTTCACAGCGGACCTTTCGGAGGAGCTCCTGCTCTTGCAGGAGCCGATCTACACTGAGTGATATTCCTCCACTTTCACCCCCAAATTTTTTTTCCCAAAACATTATTTCAAATAAGTTTGGGGGTGTGTATATTGTTTGTATATATAAAAAAAAAATTATAATAAAAAAAAAATAATAATAATTTTTGGACCTAATTGCAAATTTGCAGATTAAGAGCTGATTTTACAAATAAAATCCTCGTTTTAGAGGGTGTTTTATGCAAATCACCTTCTCTCCCCTTTATTTAAAGGAACCCGAGCCCCCTGTTCTTTTACCCTAAATTTTTTCCTCCTTATTAAACCCTAGCCGCCGCCACCAACCTACTACAGAAGAATTTCGCCGCAACTCCAACAGAGCGCCGCGGATCTGCTGCCGTTGCCGCCTCCTGCCGCGCAACCGCCGCCGTCTGGAGTCTTCACCCCCTGAAATTTTCAGGGGAGGTAAATCTGACTGTTTCCTTTCTGTTACTGCATATCTTTTTACTGAAAAATTATAATGGCACATAAAATGCAGTTTGAAAGGGATTTTTCTCCTGTTTTCGCACACGAGGTATACGGTAGATATTTCGCACATGAAATCGCACAAAGGGGCTGGAATTTCCTGCTCTATAATCACTCATCTGCGTTTGCCCTACCTAACCTAGTTGCCCTATTTTACGAATCCATGGAGGATAATAGCCTTGACAACTTAGGTTACATTAAACTAAATTGGGGAAATCAGGAAATTCACATCGATAGGGACTTGATACACTAGGTTACACTCATACCACGTGTACCTGCACATGAGCACCCATTACGCTTTGAAGATTATATGCCCTTAATGGGTAATGACTGTGCACGAGAACCGCGTAAGGGCATCCAAGCACGGACCCTTTTCGCGAACGTTTTAACTGTGTGCCGGTGGGCACAAAACAATATCTTTGGTAGTTCCCACAACACGACCTTTTTCACCCCTTCATTACATGTCGTACACACACTAATAATGAAAAATCCTAGGTTCGACATGTGCACGGTTTTGCTCCAACCTATAGGTACGGGGAAACGAGGTACCGTATACCCATGTCCCATGCTTGTTACCCAACTCTGCCGTTATTTCCTCCCCGTCGAGGAATTTGACTCTTACATGATAGACGGTGTCCTGGTTCGACCACTTGTAGAGGGCGTCTCGTCGTTCTACTCTAGACTCATGGATATTTGGACATGAACCGAACCGGCAGAAAATGTACCTGCACACACCCTTAGCTCGAGCTCGACTTCGAGCGGGGAAGAACTAACTCCCCAGGAGCATGCGCGATTGATGCGAAGAACAGTGAGAAGAATCGACTCTTTGAGGGATGAGTTTCGGGCAACTACACGAGATCACGACCGTCGGTTGACGGAAATTGAGAGGGGAATCCAAACACTTTTGGCTAGAGGGGAACGATCACGTTCACGCTCACGAGCGCGACGTGGGGCCGGGCAGTGAGGGCACTGCTTTGCTCAAGTTTGGGGGAGAGGGTAATGTATATAGTTATCTTTTGCATTGCATATTGTATAAATTTTTCTTTTCCTTTTTGCATATTTAATTTCTGCATTGCACCTTTATATAAAAAATCATAAAAATTTGAAAATTTGAAAAATAAAAAAATTTAGAAAACTGAAAAACCAATAAAAATTGAGAAAAATTCAAAAATTATAAAAATTATTGTATTCAATTTTGGTTAATTGACTTGAGTTTGATAAAAAGGTTAACTGGCTAGGAAAAACTAGATCTTAGACTTAGCAAATTAAAAACCCTAAAAATAACCTTCCTTAGAGTTTAACGGTAGAGAATATATGTCTTTGTAGGTTATTTAGGAATAGGCAAATTTTGGGTTCACTTCGTGGGTTAAGCCAAAACGATGGAAGAGTATTAATGTTCTTATTAGAGTATAAGTTTGAAAGATAGTTCCTTGCTTAAGTTTAGATTCTAAAAACATGTACCCTACAAAATGCACAATCACGCACCTTAAAACTTGGATTAGTAGAAGAGACCATGAATTACTTTTGTCTAAAGTCCTTAGCACAATGAAAATAAAATAAAAAAAGAAAGAAAAAAATAGTGAATAAAAAAATGGACACTGGTTTTTGTGATCACTTAGGGCTAGAAAATTGTTTAGCGAGGGTGCTTTATCACCTAGTGCCTTAGATCAACTGGTTTGGGAGTCACTGCTAAAAGCCTTGGGTGTTGCAAAACTAGGAAATACGCTTTAAAGGGCTAACGCATCTTGTAATCGGCTGTTGGTACCTCAAGAAGTATTAACGGTCGCATGAAGGATGTGTAAGCGAAAGTTAAATTCACAAATTAATAAGTGCTTTGGACAATGGACGAGAGTACGATTGCTTGATTTGAATTTCCAAGTGTAAGGGTGACAATTACACACACGTGGGGATATGTGATTAGAGTTTAGATAAGAGAAAGGAATGAAGAATAAAACTTGTATCTTTAATAGAGTTGATAGAAATTCCTAAGTGGAGATGAAACTCTAGAAGAAAAACTTAAGAAATGCTGAATTCTAAGTAATTTTATAGAACATGTACAATCTTAAGTTACATAATAAGGAAGTGTGAAGAATATGGGTGGATAATTTGCGGGGCGACGATAATAGAATTCCTTGTTAGAAAACCTAATTGGAAAACAAAAGTCGAAAAACCAAGTTGATAGGATTTTGTGGGTGTAATCCGCTGAAAACCCTCAGGAGACAACACTCCTCCTACTAGGGACACCTAGAGGTTTAACGGCTTGTTGCACGTGCTCAGTGCAATCGCGTTCCCTGCGAAAGTGCGGCTAGGTTAGAATAAATTAATAAGTTTGCTCGAGGACGAGAAAAAGATAAGTTTGGGGGTATTTGTTCATATCATAATATTGCAATTCATACGCCCCACTTTTATGCATTTTATAAGTAAACAGGTACTTTTGACGCTCGTTTGTTGCATGTTACAGGATACAGGCTCTTAGAGCAAATACAGTGAAAAAGACGAAAGATGCTACAGAAAAGGGACTTTTGACCAACAAGCAGACGGATCTTACTCAAGCCGAGACGAAGAACAGTGCAAGATCCAAAAGACGAAAGTGAAACGGTCAAAAGATCCTTACAAGTTTTCACTGAGGATCTGGAGAAGATTAAGAAGCCCAACAGAGAAAAGAAGTTTAAAAATAGGAAGCCCAAGAAAAGCCAAACCAAGCCCAGAAAGATGGTGAGCCAAGCCCACCAAAGGGCCGCGGAACCGCGGCCCAAGCGCCCCATTGCCGCGGTTCCGCGGCCATATCATGCCCGTGTCGGTGGAAATTTTTCCTGTCGGTGTGTCGGTGCAGATGTTGGGATTTTTAGGGGGCAAATCTGTAATTGCATGTCTACGAGAGTCTGTAACCCTAGGTTCACTGGTTGCTTATAAATTGTACTCAAAATCTGTAAAATGTCATGCCTCTTTTTAATCAATAAAATCAGAATTGTTGAGAGATCAAGAGCATCATTTTGTAAGTGTTCTTTCTTTTCATGCCTTAGTGTTATTTCTTTTCTTGCCCTAGCTAATATACTTATTGCAGTAGAGTAATCTTAATACTTGCCTTAGTTAACTAGTATAGTTCCTTTTAATTTGCAGTAAATAATAATTCAAGATCTGAACAAAACATTTTAAAACATAACAACAAAAATGTCGTTTTTCGAAAATTCCCTAATGAGCGAGTAAAACCCTCGCTTGTTAGGGTTAGGAACAAGGTAAGGAGTGAGAGATGAATATCTCTCACCTCCTTCAATGCCAACACATTTTCAAAACTAGAACTTCATGCACGCATGCATGATCCGCCCCCTACGGCACCCTACCTACGAGGTAACGGTGAACCGTAGTATAAAAGGCCGGACATACATGACGTCCATGAAGATTGTAGCAATTAATAGGAAAGGACGGACAAGGATCTAGAGGAAGAAACTTCGTTTTTTCCCAATCATTCTAATCCCCTTTGCTAGTAATTGTTGTGATTTCTAAAAAGCTTTAATCAAAAGGCATTGAAAGAGGTGACAATATCGATCTTATCAACCCTACCTTATACCTAACCCTAACAAGTTCTTTAATATCATATTAATTAGTTTTAAATCAATCGACAAAAAACCAAACCACCATCGGAATCAACTCGTGATAACACAAAAATAGAAAGTTACACATCTCTGCGGATCGACCCGTACTCACCGGCTAGCTGCAAAGCGACGCCGTTTCTGATTACGGTAAATACAATTTTTGGAACAATCACTCTTCTTTCTGAGATTTTCTCAAAACATCTGGGGGGGTTCCTCTCTATGCTTCTGTATATCTTCTCTCTTTTTTTGAGACTTGATGTCTAGGGGCCTTTTTATAGGGCAAGCTGATCAGTTCGATCAGTTAGGGAGATCTTTTCTCCAGTTGATTTGGGGAATTTCCCATCGTTGGATCTTTGATCCAAAGGCTTCTGATTTACAGAAGGTAATCTTCTTGTTATTAACAAGATTGGGAAATCTTTTCCATACAGAATTTATTCTGTATTTTGGTAATTTTTAATCACCACTAGATTATTGATCCAACGGTGCTCTGATTTACAGAGCGCAATCTTGTTGTTTGGAAAGATTTTGAGGAATCTTTCCTTAACAGAACTTAATTCTGATTAATTAATGATTTATCATTATCATTGGATCTTTGATCTGACGGTGGGGAGCTTTTAGTTCCTGCGCTAGCGCGCCCGTGCTTTGCACGTGGTGCACTGCTTAGAGCGCAGCGCATCTAGCGCTAGCGCACACATGCTTTGCACATGGTGCGCTACTTAGGGCGCAACGCACTCAGCGCTAGCGCATCCGTGTTTTACACATGGTGTACTGCTTAGAGCACAGTGCACCTAGAGCTAGCGCACACGTGCTTTGCACGTGGTGCGCTACTTAGGGCGCAGCGCACTTGGCGCTGCTTCTGAAGCGTCGCTTCATTTCAAAATTTGAATTTTGAACAGAGCTTTGCTCTGATTGGGAGAAACAAATGCCCCCCACCGTTGCGCTCACGTGTCCTACATGTGAGTGCAGCGGTGACAGCATATGCGCCCTTGGATCAACTCGGAAGTTGAAATGGCATCTCAGTGCCTATAAATAAGACCCTTGGCCTTTAGGATGATTCCTGTTCATCTTCCTTCTTGTTTTCTGAGAATTTTTATTCTCCTACAGAGCATAGCTCTTCATTTTAAGAACTTTCTTAAGGACAGAATTCTGCCAAACATAGGTAAAGATTAAATCTTTTTTTTTAAAAGACCTTTTAATAATCTAGGGTTTTACCCATTAACAGAACTTTGCTCTTTATATATCTTTGATCTAAAGAAAACCTTTTAGGGTTTCATCAATAGAGCTTTGTTCTCCATAGATCTTTGATCTAAAGAAAACCCTTTTAGGGTTTCAGTAACAGAGATTTGCTCTCTTGAACCTATAGATCTAAACAGATCTTTCTTGGGGTTTCTTAGCCCACGAATGAACAGAGCTTTACTCATGAAGAACTCTTAGAGTTTGTTCATAAATTTTAGAATTTTTTTATTCATTAAAACTCTTATTTTAAATTTTATGATGGTTATTCCATCGTTTTTACAGAGTAAGGCTCTTAAAGAATTTTTATTTCTTCATCATTAGAATTTGACAGGTGTCATTCTTTCACAGAGCACTGCTCTCAAGGGGAGATTTACTCCCTGGCCCGAGGAATCCTCATTAAATGAGAATCAATTGAGGATTTCCTCATTTAATGACAATCTCATCAAATGATGGGACTGTTTTGTTAATGATGCAATGTCATCTGGATTATATGGGTCCCTTTGGTCCCTTTTCACTGCATTGCAGTGTGGTACCGATTTAAAGTACTCAGTGACAGGACTTAAATTGTAGCATTGGCGGCTAAAAATTTATTCTTTTCCGTGCAGGTACTATGTCTTACGACGCTTTCTTCCCGTTCGTCCGCTCAGAAGGCGGATTTCCCGAAGCCCCCGTAGACCGAGAGGTTCTCGCGCTGATCAAAGACCATGACCCGGGGCACAAGAATCTTCACCTATGGGGTAGATGGTATGATCAAATTATCAGAGGCCGCCGGAGCTTTTCTTGTGCGACACCTTCGGAGCCTATCTCTGCGATCCCTTATGCAGATGCACCCCCGATCAATTATACCGTGGAGGAGGTAAATTGGACTTCAGAAGGTCTCCTTCGGCCTTCTATTGCCGAAGTACCCGTGCAGCCACCAGTGGCTTTGGACACCCTAGGGCGGCGCATATGTCAGGGCGAGTCACGCCCTTGGGGACAGCCCTACAACATAGGACTAACTCCTCGTCACCCGGTCGGATACCTGTAGTGGGCCCGATATATCTTATCGGCAAAGAAATCACAGCTGCTGAAGCTTGGATTGTACCCTGCGATCTACGCTTCCTTGTTCCAGTATTCCGCACCTCCGCATGGTGGATCAAGGAGTTTCTCGAACAATGGAACATCCCAATCCACACCTTCCTCTTATTGGATAGAGAAGTCTCCATTTCTCTAGCGGAGTTTGCCGAGGTTTTTGGTTTACCCGTTAGGGGAGAGCATTATGAGGAGCTGCTTCCCCCGGATGAGTATATTTTTGCCACCAAATCAGTGTTAATAGGTCTTACCCTAGAGAACGCCATTCAACACCAGTTCCTAAGTCTGATAAAGGTGTTGAATATGTATAAGAGCCTCTTTCTCCAATCCGGAGGCCGCGGGGTTACCTTTACGGATTTTATCGCTCGTTTTCTCCGTGCGGAAGTCTTATCGCGACAAGGCGAAAAGTTTGCTAAACTTGATGATCCTTTCGGCTTTGGTTTGGATCGCCGGCCAATATAGGAAGCCGATCAAAAGGATTTCTTTCTTCCCGACGTCGCGATCATCCCCTTTACGGAAATTGCCGCTCCGGGCGTCGATGAGGAAGCGTTCCTTTTAAGGTTTCTTGGTTTATGGTTAAGCTGGTTCGCGCATCCCATGCACCCTAGCTACATAAGGCCGTCTGTTTTCTACCCCGTGCATCGAATGGTTGCCGGAATACAAGTGGCCATCGGGATTGCTGGGTTAGCCCATCTATATCACGGTCTCAGCTTGGAAGCGAATACCACTGAGCCAGGGGTACAGCCCGCCAACTTCTCAATGCATTATTTCACCTCATGGCTAGAGTTGCACATGCTTGAGGTCTTCGGTATCCACAAAAGGCCTTCTTTTTACGACATATGTAAATTCCCCCGGATAATACGGCTAGTCGACGCATCCATCGTAAGTCCGACACCGCGGGAAGCTAGGGATTTGCTCCTTCGTCCATGCACGGTTGGAGATGGCATGTCTTTCACCGATAAGGTTTTGACCGTCGGCCAGGAATCTGCAAAAGCGGTGCTGCCATTGCAAGACATTTTTAAAGATGGGGCCTCTGTGCCGAAAGCTCGGGAGATTCTTCATCTGTACTCCATCAGGCCGGACTTTCTCGTATTTAGGCAAAATGATGCGGCGTTATTCATGAGATACAACCCGCATCGTTTTGCCCAGTAGCTGAGTTATAATCAGGGTGTCCCGCTTGAGGCTTTCTTGGCAGAACCTGCTGCTACCGAAGAGGGGATACGAAGCGCACTGCATCATTTTATGCGCCTGAACACGGGGTCCAACTTTTTTATCAGCGAACCGAGCTGTGTTCCGAAGGCCCTGAATGTGTATGTGGCCTAGTATCAACATTCGATGGGCGCCGTCATCAGGGAGGAGAAACGATTGCTGCTTGATCGCAAGGGCACCGCTCCGGCTGGTAATCCAAACGTCCCTCTAAAGCGACGGACTATTGTTCGTCCTCCTTTAAGAGAAGTTGCTGCGGTCGAGGTCCTGCATGATAGGCCCGAACTTCCGATACCTCATGCTTCCATTGAAGCGGTGACTGTGGCATCCCTCGAGTATGGCGTGGGTTCAGATATCGGGACTCGTCGTCCCAAGGTGCCCACCAAGCATAAGCTTGTGCTGGCGGCGACCGGTACTCGCTCGCAGAAGAAGAAGAAGAAGAAGTCGATTTTTGCTGCCGACGTTGTATTTGGTCAAGAGCCTCATGCTCCTAATAGCGAGGGCTTGGGCAAATATGGGACCAACGAGGGTCTATTCATAGCGCCGGATGATACTGATCTGGAGGCTGCTATTGCAGCTTCTGTGCGATCAGCAAGCCACAAAGCGGGACTGGTCATTCTCGCATAATCAAATAAGCTTCAATCGTACCTTTTGTCATTGCATTACATTTTTTATCATGTTTTGACTGACACTTTTCCTTCTTTAACAGGCATTTCCACTAAAGAGGCTCTCACGGCTTCCCTTAAGACTTTTGAGGAGGAGGAGGAGAGGATTCGCGCTTCGCTGGGTGTTGGTATATTTCGGCTCATTGTGCCTTCATTCCCCTTTCTTATGGGTAATCTGACCCCCTTTTCATCTTATCGCAGGGACTATCTCGACTCAGGTCATGCCCAGTACAGTGCCAATCCCGCAGGGTGATGCGGAGGTGCTTCCAGGGCCAACTATCGAAGTCCTGTCCTTCTCAGTATTGCCAAAAGAGGCTTTACTTAAGCAACCGATGACGGACGCCGTAACGGCTCCAGAGGTAGTGCTTAGCATGGATGATGACGTCCCGTTGACGGAGGTCTTGAGAAGGTCAGCTCTCACAGCCCGGGCTGAAAGGAAGCGCAGAATGCATGCAGCAAGGAAGCGTAACGCTGCCTTGGCCGTGGGTGCAGGCTCGAGCGTTGCTACCCCTGCCCTTGCTCCTTCAGAGGGTGCTTCGGCCGCGCTGTCTACCGCTCACAGAAAGGCAGCACGTGCGGCTCGGGAAGCAATCGAAAGACCGACTCAAGGTAACATAACACTGAGTTCTTTTGTCAAAGTTTTAATCTTCAGATTCTCATATATCCTATCCTGCAGGGCCGAGTCTTGATGAGGAAGCGGTAGGTGAGATGGCGGTAACCGCTGAGCCTGAGGTAGCCACTCTTTCTTAAGAGTCTGGCACTGCCCCAATCGCCACTCTTTCCCCTTGCAGTTCCTTGCCATTGCCGGGTGCTGCGAGTGTTACGACGATTCTCGTGGAGTCGGGGGATGAAGCTACGGGCGGTGAAACCAATCCGATGGAGGAGCGTGAAGCAGTCGCTGCACCCAGTGACGTCCTTGTCACGGTTCCGACCGACGACTTACCAGGTAGATTTTGGGTCATTGCTTTCCTTTTCATTCCTCAATCCCTTTCAATCTCTCCTGACGGTATTTCCCTCGTTTCTAATGTAGGTGTGGCGAGCGTTGAGGTTGTGCCGCCCAAGGAAGCATCGCCGGTTACTACTTTGACGGTGGCCGCCCCTTTACCTTCTCCTGTATCCTCTCAAATGCTGGACGGTACGGGTTTGCGATTATCGGTTTTATTGTAAGCGATATACTTTATGTACTGACGCTGCATTATTACACCCTTGCAGGAGTTCTATTTGATCATCTATATCAGGTGCTGCACCCACATTTCTCCTTCCAGTCGGAGATTGCTTCATCTAATGGCGTTGGTGAGTACAGCCTCTAGCTAATGTCTTCTCTTTTCTTTTATGGGCATTCAAATCGATTCTAATTCTTCTTTGTTTTGACTGCAGCACTACAGCTTGAAGGAGGAGACGAAAGAATAGTTGCACCACCGGCCTTCCCGGCCTTGCTACCTGCCGTAGCCGGTATAGTAAACTCCATTGTTCATGAACCTTCTCTATTTCTTGAAATGTCATTTGACTGTGATTTGTTTTGCAGCGGTGACACCGACTTCAGCTCCATTCGAATCTCGAATCATAATGCCAGCAAGCCCTTTTTCCCGACGTCCATCTTCAAAGGGCGCTGCGACTAGTCTGCGCATGCTGAGTGATTACATCGAGGAGCTTGATGCTGAGGCCCCTACATTCGCTGCTGATTTTGCTGCCGAAGTTAATCTTATGCTGGTGACGCTCATGAACTATCATAGTGAGGGCGTCGTTGAGTCTTGGGTTAATCACTGCAGGAAAATTGAGGCCTGTCTGCATAAGCTCGAGTTCGGGCGTCCTGCTCCTGAGGTCCTGGCTGCGAACTCCCAGCGGGCTGCGTGGGTTGAGCAGAGCACTCCCTACTTCCGCCATCTTGAACAAGAAGCGGCCTTGAAGCGCAAGGAATATGAAGAGACTTCAAGCGAATCTGCTCGACTGCATGCTCAGGTTGATGCAAATGCTGTACAGTTGAAAGCTATTTTTGAGGGCCTTCTACGATGCATCTCTGACAAGCTAACGCTGAGGCAGAAGCTCGACCTTATCGAGCGAAATGCGCAAAGTCGTGGGGAAGCTCAGCGGGTCATTGATGATCAACTTTCATCTTATTTGTAGCAACGGGCTCAGGTTGAAGCGGAGTTGGCCACTGCAACTGACCATGCAAAGGGACTAAAGGGAGTGCGCGAGCAACTAGCTGGTTTATTGAAAACGCCTCCCTCCCAATAGTCGATTTTGTATCAACCAACATTTGTAATTTTTGAATAAAATGTATCCATTTTTTATCCTTTCATATGATGTAACTTGTACTCAATTGAATTTATAAATAAAAGATACATTTCTTTCGTACTATCTCGTGTTATCTCTTGCTTTCTTCTCTTTTCTTTATTGCCGGCATGTTATTTTAGTAAGCGTAGCCTGTAGATGATAGAGAGCCTTCCATCTTGAACTCTTTGAGAGGTAGCGATGGCTTAGGTAGCAGGTTCAGATCTGCTGTCTAAGGCTTTTCAACTTTATGAGCCGTGAGGGTCTCATAAAGACTTTTCTCCATACGAGTCGAAAGGATCTCGCGGGTGTATTTTTTCCTTAGGAATCGTGAGGATTCCTAAGTGTGTGTTCTCTTCTAAGTCGTAAGGATCTTATAAGAGAGTTTTCTTCCTTATGAGTCGAGAGGACCCGTAAGTGATTGATGGGGTTGACATAATCCGCATTTCACGGAGTCAGGGGTTTCTCTTGGCATTTCTCATAGGGTCAGGATTGACTTTAACCGGTCAACGGGACCAGGATTCTGTCTGGACTCTTCCCACGGGGTCAGGATTGACATAAGCCGTGTTCCACGAAACCAGGATTTGCTCTGGATGCTTCCCACGGGGTCAAGATTGACATCAGCCGTGTTCCGCAAGGACCAGGATCCGCTCTGGACGTTTCCCACGGGGTCAGAATTGACATAAACCGTGTTCCACTAGACCAGGATTTGCTCTGGATGCTTCCTACGGGGTCAGGATTGACATTAGCCGTGTTCCGTAAGGACCAAGATCCGCTCTGGACGCTTCCCACGGGGTCAGGATTGACATAAGCCGTGTTCCACTAGACCAGGATCTGCTCTGGATGCTTCCCACGGGGTCAGGATTGACATTAGCCATGTTCCGCAAGGACCAGGTTCCGCTCTGGACGTTTCCTACGGAGTCAGGATTGACATAAACTGTGTTCCACTAGACCACGATTTGCTCTGGACGCTTCCCACGGGGTCAGGATTGATATTGGCCGTGTTCCGCAAGGACCAGGTTCTGCTCTGGACGTTTCCCACGGGGTCAGGATTGACATAAGCCGTGTTCCACCAGACCAGGATTTGCTCTGGATGCTTCCGACGGGTCAAGATTGACATTAGCCTTGTTCCGTAAGGACCAGGATCCGCTCTGGACGTTTCCCACGGGTCAGGATTGACATAAGCCGTGTTGCACGAAACCAGGATTTGCTCTGGATGCTTCCCACGGGGTCAGGATTGACATTGGCCGTGTTCCACAAGGACCAGGTTCCGCTCTGGACGCTTCCCACGGGGTCAGGATGGACATTAGCCGTGTTCCACTAGACCAGGATTTACTCTGGTTGCTTCCCACGGGGTCAGGATTGACGTAGGCTGTGTTCCGCAAGGACCAGGTTCCGCTCTGGATGCTTCCTACGGGGTCAGGATTGACATAAGTTGTGTTCCATGAAACCAGGATTTGCTCTGGATGCTTCCCACGGGGTCAGGATTGACATTAGCCGTGTTCCGCAAGGACCAGGATCCGCTCTGGACGCTTCCCACGGGGCAGGATTGACATAAGCCATGTTCTACTAGACCAGGATTTACTCTGGATGCTTCCCATGGGATCAGGATTGACATTGGCCGTGTTCCGCAAGGACCAGGTTCCGCTCTGAACGTTTCCCATGGGTCAGGATTGACATAAACCGTGTTCCACTAGACCAGGATTTGCTCTGGATGCTTCCCAACAAGGACCAGGAGGGGTTGACTCTCGGTTGTCTATGCATCTTCGAGTCAAGAAATTGGGAGCTTTGCCACGGCTCCGATTTGCTGATGTTGCGTCTGTTGTAATGAGACGAATGTTGAGATATTCTCCAGGCTGTCTGTGAACCATCGAGATGTGGCTTCTTTTCCTGGTGGAGCCTAGTGGGAAGGTATGGTTCCCTCTTAATTTGTGCCCCTGGATTGTATACAGGGATCGATGTGATCTCATCTGTAGAGCAAAAGTTTCATTTTATATTTTTCTTTCCGCGATGCTCTATCATTTCAGCTTTATATCGTGAAAGTCGCGATCGCCCAATCATTTCGGCTATTTCTCGCGGTGCCCAATCATTTCGGCTATTTGTTTTTGTTTACTCGCTGCTTTTTATTGCGAGTTGCCCGATCATTTCGGCTAATTTGCATGCATACACTTTTACTTGCTGATTTACAAGTTGCCCAATCATTTCGGCTATTTCATATGCATTTGTGGCTCGCTGGCTTTTTGCTGCGAGTTTTGGGATTCAACACCGATTTCGGCATCAGCATCGCTACAACTGGGATATTGCCAGGAGCGAATCATCATCTGCCTATGTCAATGTCGAACAAAGGTGGCTTAGCGAACAGGGTTAGGATCTTGTCGACTAAGGCTTTTAACTTCATGAGCCGTAAGGGTCTCATAAAGGTATTTCTCCCTACAAGTCGTGAGAATCTCATACGTGCGTTTTCTCCTTAGGAATCATGAGGATTCCCAAGTGTATGGCTTCTGATAAGTCGTAAGGATCCCACAAGAGTGTTTTCTCCTTATAAGTCGAGAGGACTTATAAGGGTTGTTCACCATGAGTATATCCCCAGTCGCGGTTGGGACTTTGTTAGGGAAATGTTTATTCGCGCCCGTGGATTGTATACAAGGGTCGATATTCAACCGCTTGTAGGGCAATATGAGGAGTGTGATGATGGCTTAAGAACAGGTTCAGATCCCTGTAGCTTAAGGCTTTTGAATCCCATGAGCCGTGAGGGTCTCAAAGGGGAATTCTCCTTACGAGTCGTGAGGATCTCGTAAGTGTGTTTTCTCCTTAGGAATCGTGGGGATTCCTGAGTGTGCTACTCCCTTGTGAGTCGTAAGGATCCCACGCAGGTATTTTCTTCTTACAGGGTCGAGAGGACCTTGCAAGTGTCTTTTAATGAGATTGCGCCCTCTCGGGTTTTCACAAACTCGCCGGTAGTCCTGCTGTTTTTACTCATGGAGCCCTTTCGGGTTTTCATCCATGCCCATCTCGCTTATGGACGTACCGTTTTTTTTGTCAGCCTTGGGATGCTGCGGTCCATAATAGTTTATAGACATCTCGGTCAGTTGCAAGTTTTAGGACATTGCGATCCATCATTAGTTTAGGGACGTTTCAGTCCGTAGCTAGTTTTAGGACATAGCGGTCCATCGTTAGTTTAAGAACGCTTCGGTCCGTTGTTAGTTTTATGACATTTCGGTCCGTTGTTAGTTTTAGAACATTTCGGTCCGTTATTAGTTTTAGGACATTTCGGTCCGAGGTTGGTTACAACTTATAGAGTTTGGACTTAGGAAATAGCGAGCGGGCATAGGCGTCGTCATCTATCGTTAACCTAGGCCATGACTCATCAGGCGTAGTATTTTTTCAGGAATCGACCGTTTATTGGCCTGAAAGGTCTTTCACCATGCATGTCCATGAGAAGATAGGCTCCACCCTGGTAAACTTTGTCTATTATATACGGGCCTTCATAGTTCGGCTCGAATTTCCCCCGCTTGGCACGATTGGGGATCATAGGTCTTTTGACCACTAGCACGAGTTCGTCTTGGCAGAATGTTCTCGTCCTAGTCAATCTCTCATATGAGCGCGTCATCTTTGCTTTATAAGCCTCTAGATTTTGTTGCGCCATGAGTCGGGTTTCGTCAAGGGCGTCGAGCTCCTCAAGCCAAAGGTGAGCATTCTCTTCATCCGTTAGCTCGTAATGAACTACCACTCGTAGAGAGGGTACTCTATCTCGAGGGGGAGCACCGCTTCTATGCCGAATACCAATGCATACGGTGTTGTGTTTGTGGCCATTTTGAACGTAGTTCGATACACCCAGAGAGCTTCATCCAGTCTCTCGTGCCAGTCCCTCTTATTTCGAGACACCGTCTTTTTCACAATCTTCGTCAAGGTCTTGTTGAAAGTCTCAGCTAGACCGTTAGCTCAGGGATTATAGACCGAGGAGTATCTCCAGTCTATGTTATGTTGTTGTGCGAAACGGCTGATCTTGTGGCTTCTGTAGGCTGGCCCGTTATCGGAGATAATCCGTCGCGGAATGCCGAACCGATAAATGACTTGTGTCTTGAAGAAATGGAGGATATTCTCCATCTTCTCTTCTCTTAGTGGTACTGCTTCTGCCTACTTAGAGAAGTAATCGGTTGTTGCCAGTATGTACCGATGTCCTCTGGGCGATGCTGGTTCGATGGGCCCGATTATGTCGGTTCCCCACATTTCGAATGGACAGCTAGCCACCGTTGGATGTAACAGATTTGGATGCTGGTGGATAAAGTCCCCGTGAATCTGGAACGAGTGGCATTGCTTCGCGTATTCGAGACAGTCTTGGATCATTGTGGGCCAATAATAGCCCATCCTTTTGATCTTCAGCTTCATCTTCGGGCCGGCTTGGTGAGAACCGCAGAGTCCGTCGTGAGTTTCTTGGACGACTCTCTTTGCCTCTTCAGGTCCCAGGCATCTTAGCCACAGGGAGTCGAACGATCTCTTATACAAAGTATCATTGACGAAGGCGAAAGACAGAGCTCGTTTCATGAGCTGATGTCTTGAGGACGCATCTTCAGGTATTCGACGAGATTTGAAGTAGTCTATAAAGACTTCTCTCCAATCCTTAGCCTTTTCCTGGTCTTTTATTTGTAGGGTTGTTTTCTCGGTAGCTCCCTTTTCTTTGGACGACTCTGGAGATATTTCTGCCGGTGCAAGAACCCGACGACTTTGCACAACGATCCTCACGTCATCGAGGTTCTCATCGGCCAGTTCTTTAGCGAGCTTGGCTAATGCATCCGCCTTGCTATTTTCCGCATGCGGTATGCTTTCCAGGGCGTAGGCAGGGACTTGAGCCAGCAATTGTTGTACCCTTTCGCCGTACTTTACCAACTCTGGTTTGCACATTTGATAGTCGCCATTTACTTGACTAACGACCAGCTGGGAGTCTTCGTATATGAGGAGGTTCTCGATTCTCATGTCGACAGCGATCTCAAGACCTGCTATCAAAGCTTCATATTCGGCTTCATTGTTCTTCCTCGGCTCTATTAAGGAGAAGGCAAAGCGCATTATCCCTCCTTGTGGAGTCACGAAGATGAGGCCTACCCCTGATTTGATTACGGTAGTGCTTTGTTTGCGCTTCTTCATGGAAGATGCTCCATCGAAATAGAGTTCCCACCGGATATCATTCTGTTTTCTCTCCCCATCGATCGTGTCAAATGCGTGTTCGTCTGGAAAGTCGCAGTTCAAGGGAGAATCGGCAAGTATCGGATGCTCAACGAGGAAGTCGGCGATGGCCTGGCCTTTCACCGCCTTGAGAGGACGATAAGTTATCAAGAATTCCATCAAGAGCAGGGTCCATTTAGCGAGTCGTCTTGTTAGTATGGCTTTTGACATCAAATATTTGAGAGGATCCACCTTTGATATGAGATGGACCTCATGTGCCGACGCATAGTGCCGGAGCTTCGTTATCGCAAAGATTAACGCTAGGCAGTATTTTTCAATGGGGGAGTAATTGTTTTCTTCCCTCAAGAGGACTCGACTCAAATAGTAGAGGGCTCTCTCCTTCCCTTGGTCGTTCTCTTGTGCCTACAACGCACCTAAAGAACCTTCAAGGGAAGTCGTATAGAGAATGAGTGGCTTTCCCTTGACTGGAGCGGTCAACACCGGAGGATTCTGCAAGTATTGCTTGATTTCGTCCTGTGCGCTTTGGCATTTGCGATCCCAGACGAACGGGGTTCCCTTCTTCATCAGGTGACTGTAGGGGCGGCATTTGCCAGAGAGATTGGCTATAAATCGCCGGATATACGCGAGCTTTCCTTGGAGAGACCGCAGTTGTTTGAGAGTCCTTGGCGGGGGCATTTCCATAATCGCCTTGATCTTTGACGGGTCTATCTCGATGCCTCGGTGTCGGACGACGAATCCTAGGAACTTACCCGAGGAAACTCCGAACGCGCATTTAAGAGGGTTCATCTTCAAGTTGTATTTCCAAAGGCGTTGGAACACTAATTTAGATGCTCCCAATGTTCCTCCTGCGATTTGCTTTTTACCACAAGGTCGTCAATATAGCATTCGACGATTTCATATATGAGGTCATCGAAGATCTTTGTCATGGCTCTCTGATAGGTGGCACCAGCGTTCTTTAGACCAAAGGGCATCACCTTATAGCAGAATATGCCCAAAGGAGTCCGGAAAGCGGTATGCTTCTGGTCCTCGGGATGCATTTTTATCTGATTGTATCCTGACGAGCCGTCCATGAAGGAGAAAACTTCATGAGTGGACGTATTATCTATCATCATCTCAGTGACCGGTACTGGAAAGTCGTCTTTCGGGCAAGTTTTGTTGAGATCCCGAAAGTCCACACATATGCGCACTGTCCCGTTTTTCTTCATCACCGAGATGATGTTAGCGATCCAGTCAGGATACTGAACTTCTTAGATAAAGCCGGAATTGATTAGCTTCTTGACCTCGGCATTGATACTCATCTCAAGCTCGAGCCGCATTCTTCTCGGTGCTTGTTTGATCGGCTTGATGTCCGGAGATATCGCCAGTTTGTGCACAGCAATCTCTGGATCTAATCCCGGCATCTCAAAATTGTTCCATGCGAAGCAATCTTTATACTGTATGAGCACGTATTTTAGCATAGCCACCCTTTCTTCAGACAACAGCTCACTGACGAATGTCGGCCGCGGGTCGTTTGCCGTCCCCAAGTCAATTTTCTTGAGGTTATCTGCAGTAGTATGTATTCTATCTTCCAGCTCTTTTGGCGCCGGTGGAAACTCTGAAATCACCTCGTCATCATCGTTTTCGAAGCACCAGGGAAGGTCATCCATATTCTCGGATTCTTCTTCTAACAGCGTTATCACATGACAGGTACGAGATCGCTTCTATGACTGACGTTGATCCGGCCCTACTCTCACGGCTTTGGGTTCATGCTTCTGCGGTGGGGTTACCCTCTAACTGCTGGATAAAGAGAACTTGCCTTGCTGATACTGGTCTTCTACCCAGTCTTTGAATGTAAAGCAGTCTTCGAGGGGATGTCCTATTGCCCGGTGATATGAGCAATAGTCTGGGTGAGAGACCTCGTCTGCTTGCTCGGGGTGCATGGACTCCGGAAGTGTCATCATCTTATGTTTTATGACAAGATCGAATATCTTCTGTGTCTTGTCTTGGGGAAAAGAGTACGCTCGACCCATCTTCTTTATAAGAGACGAATCCTAGTTGCTCGATTCTTGATCGCGTGGCTTCTTGGTCCCACTTCGTCGCTGTCGAATGCTTTTTCCGTTCTTGGGTTTATTTTTGCCTCTGCGTCGGGTCTTTTATATGACGGGTTGATGACGAAGGGCATCGTCGCTTTCTGCAGCCTGCTGAAGGAGGCGCTGCGTTCTGACTTTCTCGTAGACGGCCATTTCGCGATTATGGTCGTCTCGAACCTTTTGACCCGCTTCCCTTATGAGCTTGTCCATTTGTTCTTCGAACGACGGGCTTGGTATTTTCATGACGGGAGCTCAATTTGGTTCAGGGTTAGCATTTTCCCACAGAGCATCTCCTTCTTCATCGAAGTCATGTATGACGTAGCAGCCGCGGAATCGCTCACGTTTCTTGGATTGAACATATCCAAGCCCGATCGTTTCCATTCTCCCATTGGGCAACTTCCGCAGAGTTCCGGGGACGTTCCAGATCCTGTTATGGAACTGGGCTTGTCGAGCAGTCTGTTTGAAGGGTACGCCTTGGCACCTTAACAGTCTTTTAATCCGTCTGTGTAGTATCTGGGCAAACGGATGGGCTGGAGCCTGTCAAGCGTAGAATCCGCACCATGCCAAATTTCTTTCTCCACTTTGGTTTCCGTGGATCGTTAAAAGTGGATTGCCTTTTCATCTTTTCTCCTGGGAGGGACGTAGAACATCTGCAGTTCTCCCACACTGTAGGTATTAAGTGCGTCGAGTTCTTTGTAATGCTCTTGCGGAACCATGGCAACTTGCAAATTCCGATCATCGTCAGCAAAGGCTTGTATCGATGGACGAACAGAAAATACGGCATTGACCTCATCTTCCGAGTCGCTGCCGAAGACCAGAATAGGGGTGGACGGTCCCGGCTTGTTGCATTGGGGCGGCCCTGAATAAACTATCTCTTCTTCCTCCTCGGTGTCACTCCCGAAGACTGGAATAGTGGTGATAGCTTTGTTCTTGTCCTCCGGTTTGCGACATCTTTCTGTGTCTTTGAAATCTGACAGGAAGTACTTGGCATCCTCATATTTGCGGACTTTGTTCACGGAGAACGGGTTCAGTTCCCCCGTCACGGTGTACTCGAGATCATCCTTGAAATATTTCATACACTGATATTGTGTAGAGGGGATAATGTTGTACTCGTGTAACCAAGGCCGGCCGAGCAAAGCGTTATAGCAGGTCTTAGCGTCAATGACGTAAAACTTGATGTCAGTGACTAGCAGCCTAAAGCACAGCGTCAGTATCACAGACCCGAGCGTCCGTGATGACTGGGAGTCGAACCCGGAGATAGTGATCTTATCTCGAGCGAGGTGTTGAACGCTCATGCATATCTCTTTCAATACCCTTACATTAAGGAGGTTAACGGAGGACCCATTGTCAACCAGGATTTTGCCTATCTTGATATCATGACAGTATCCGGAGACATAAAGGGGACGGTTATGCTCGCACGTCCTGAGGAGGAGATCTTCATCGCCAAAGGTGGTATCGGCTGTGCGCACCTCTTCCAGCTCGTCTTTCATCTTTTCTTCGGAGAGGAAGGCATGGAATTGTTCGGGCTCTTGTAGCACCTTGATCAGTGAATCTCTCGCTTCTTTGGATAGCAGAAGGGCGTCGAGAATGTTGAGCTACGAGGGTATCTTCCTCAGGTGTGCAAGAACGTTGTAATCCACTTTACTTTTCTTGGGCGGGTCATTGGCTGCCAGCTCTTCGATGACTCGATCATCAAGGGAGATATCCTCAGGGACTTTTTCTTTCCCCTTATCCTTTTTGTTCGATCCCTTGTTCGTAGGTCCGAGATTCTTTTCAGGTAATGTGCGACTGCGCAGCTGAATGTTCTCGCAGCTCTTCGGTTTTTCCTCTTTTCCCGAGGTGGATTCTTTAAAGAGAGGGTCAAGAGCTATTTCTTCATCAGAATCTCTCTCAAAGGTGAGAACTTGCGATCCCCCAGCGTCGAACATGTGACAGTTGCCGATAATTCTTTTACGCTTTTCGGTCGTATTTCTTTGCTCCCGATGAGTTTTGTGTTTCATCCGCTTGAAATGTTGTCGGTGAGCAACATATCCCTGCCACCAGCTTTTAAAAGCGTTGCATTCTTCGGTGGGGTGCGCAATCTTTCGATGATATAAGCAGTAGCTAAGATGTATATCCGCTTCATCAGGGGTGTTTCCTTCAGAGGGCGGCAGTTTCATTCCCATCGATATGGCTTTAGCGAACCTTTTCCTCATCTTGAACCTGCTTTTATTTGCTGTGGATGTACTTTGATCTGGTGGGAGTGTTTCAACCCTTTCATCCAGTCGCCGGCGTTTGGCCTTTTCAAATATGGCCATCTCGTGCTCTCGATCAGCTTTGCTTTTAAGAAGAGCTTCGTTCAGGAATGCATCAATCATTTCGTCTGATGGTCCTAGAAGTTCCGGCTCAGGATCTTCCCCCAGTTTCTCTGCGTAAGGAGCTTCTTCATCGTCTATCGACGAATGAGAGATCACATGGCAGCTTGCCACATAATCTTCAGGCTCATCCGACGAGTCTTCTCCATTGTCATCATTTCCGTCCTCAAGGACGTGGCGAGAAACTCTTGGAGTGTGACTGGGGTCCGCACCTTCTGGTTATATTTTTCCAGTACGTCGATATATTTTTGCAGGTCCGTGCACTCATTATTTAGCTTCATAGGCTTTTTGGTCTTCTTCTTTTCCTTTGAGGACTTTGACGGCTGTGTGTGAGCGCTTTGACTATCACCACCAATTTTTGGAGTTGGGCGCGGCTTCAGCATTCTCTCGATGATCTCGGGTTCCAGTGGATTCTTCCACCTGATTGTCGGGCATGTTTGGAGATCCTTCAACATTCTTTTTGTTTTGGTTGAAAGAGCGACCTCCTATGGAGCTTCTTCGACAAAAGAGCATGATGCCCCCGGTGTGTCCGTCCTTTTAGGAGCGTGTGGCTGAGGCGGGTTCACTTTCCAATTCTCGGACAGTGCGAACTTACCCTGTTGGTATTGATCTTCGATCCAACCTTTAAAGATGAAGCAATCTTCAATTGGATGGCTTATTGCTTGGTGGTATGGGCAATAATTGGGATTATTAGCCTCGCCAGGTTGCAATGGGCGTTTTGGATTCGGCAAATTAATGAGCCTGTTGCGCACCGCCAGCTCGAACAATCTCCTCGTTTTTTCTCGGGGAAATGAATAAGGGCGTTTCATTTTCTCATTATAAAATCGCCGTCTCTCGTCTAAACGATCAGTTAATTTCGGACCACTGGGCTGCTGTTGAGCACTGGCGACGAAGGTCGCTTTCCCTTTCCCTTTTCATTCCGCGCCTCCGGCATCGAAGAGGAAGGCCTGTGGCCCATCTGATCCATTTGAGCCAGTTTGTCAATCAGGGTTTGGAAGGTGGTGGGCTTGAAAAACATCATAAATTGTGAGATGGTCGCTTGAGGGTCGAGAGTACCCACAAACATGCCTACCGCCGGTGCTTCTTCGATGCGCTGCTCACATTTCGACCACAGATTTCGTTATCGTATTGCGTATTGAACCCAAGTTTCTCCCGGCTTCACCCTGGCATTGATCATCGCCGTGATTGGGGTACGTTCGCTAGTGCTCGCAAAACGTTGGGTAAATAGCAGCTCCATCTTTGCAAACGTCTTAACAGAGTTGTTCGGGAGTTCAGATTACCATTCGAACGCCGTTTCCGACAAGCTGCCGACGAACTAGCGAAGTAGCAGTTTATCGTCACCTCCAGTGTTGCCACATAGAGCCCTGAACTAGGCGACATGCTGGTGGGGATTGCCCATCCCTTTATATACATGGAATTTAGGGACTGTATATCCCGGCGGGTACCTTATTTGGTCATACCAGCCTGGATAGGGTCGTCCAGTCTTAACAATCTACCCAGCCATTTCGTTCGCCTGATGAGCTTGTATTTGCTGAGCGATGTAATCATCCAGAGCGGCCTTGGAGATGGTCTCCTCCTTGGCAGCTGAAAGAGCCGGAGGAGGGTTCGATGTCTCCCCTCTGTCGTCTTCAATGATAATCGGGGGGTCTTCAGCTGGAGGTTCCGACTGTAACATCATCCCGGCCATGTCTTGGAACAAAAGAGCCATTCGTTTTATGTTGGCTGCCTACTCCGTGGCCTCTTTTTCTTTCCTCTCGAGCATTCTTCGGAGGAATTCAGTATCAGTTTCTTGTTCCCGACGCTGCTCTGAGGTCTCTGGGTTTTTTTCGGCCCAGTGAGTGCGGCCATTGCAGTCAGCATCTCCTGAATTTTTTGCTGTTGTTGCTCCTGAGCCTTTGTTATCGATCGAGTAAGCGGTCGATGACCCGTGGAAGAATGGCTTTCCTCTTTTCCGGAAGCTATATAAACGGTATGTGTTACCATGCCCCCAGACTTGGGGCGTTTAGATTCAACGTCTTTATGGTTCGCCGTGGTCACAGGGGCTTTCTCCGGCCTCCTTCTCTTGTGAGCGGTTGACGTTGAGGGAGCCGTTGCGGCGGGCACCCAGAAGGATGACATCTTCTGTGGTACCACGGAATGGCTCCTTTCTTACCGAGCTTTAATCTTCTTTGGTCAGTGAGAGTAATCCTGGTCAATCACCGATTCCTGGACCTGTCGCCAGACTTTGTAAATTTTGGAGGACAACCGCTGAGGGGGCTGCTCCGGCTTCTTTTCTGTAGCATTCTCCACAGGTGGAGGAGATCTTTTCAGCGTGGCAGTTGGAGAGTTCTTGCGGACCCTCCTAAGCGGTTCGAAGTTGTTCCCAGTTGGAACAGCAGCATCGATTTCCACTATGGGAGCTGGCGGAGTCAGTTCAGAAGGGGAGTTGCCCCCAGCCTTCCTCATTCGGCGCCAATGACAACGTCGAGTGTGTCAAGCCGTTGGGATTGTCTCAGCTGTAGGGGTGACTTCCTCCTGCCCCCTGTGTCGGTCAGAAGTTATTGTTGCCAGCCTATTGAAGACTGACGTCCGTTGAGAGGGAATAGCCAGTCTATCGAAGGCAGACTTCCGAGCAGGTGAAGCAGCCTTGACAATTTCGCCTGAAACAGGAGCTGGAACGGCTAGCCTTGTGAAGACTGACTTCTTGGCAGAGGAAGCCTCTCTGATAATTTCGTCCGCTTGAGCCGAGATGGCTATCCGCTTAGGGATGGCTGCTTCAGGTATCGCGGGCTTGTTGGCATTCTGGCCCAGTATGTTGAAAACTGAGGCAGTGGATTTGGGCGACCCGTTGAGAGGGGCCGCGGCAGTGGTAAGTCGATCAAAGACCGACTTCTTTGGGGCTTCTTGCGACAACAATGGGACATTGAAGTTCATGGGTGGGAGCATGGTCCCAAAAAATAGTCCAGTGGTGGCCTGAGTCACCTGGTCCACCGGCATTGTAAAAACGGAGGCCGCCTGAGGCCCGTAGGTCACTCCTCCTGCGGGGACGGAGTGAGAGTTATTGCTATTGTTGCAGCTTGTGTAGTTGAAAGCCATTTGATCTTCTGTTTTCTGCACGGAGCAAGACACCAAATCTTAGTATCTCGAATCCATGGGCAACCATGTCAAACCACGATTCGTTCGCGAAAACACGACACACGAAATGTGGAGTGGAAAGAGGAAAAAGTCCCACCGGGCGTGCCAGAATCTATTCCCCTCCGAACACGGAGATAGGACCGCATAGGTCCGCCTTACCTGAATTCGGGGTAGATGCTAATTGGTGCCATCCGTCCACCTCTCCGAAGATGCCAAGTTGATTTATGACATCACGTATCGAAGGTTTAAACGGATGCGTCCAATGTAGCATACTTCATCAGATTCACCATCGTTGAGGGGGGTTTTGATTGTGGGGACGCTCTTCCTTGCAGGCGCAAGCCCCTGCAGTTAATTACGCTATCTCATCGCGGTAACCACTTTCTCCTTCTACAGATGGTCACTTCGTATCGTGGGTGTTTGTTTTGTTTTTTGGTTGCCCGTGGATTGTATACGGAGACTAATTTATGTTGTCGCCCGTAGGGCGTGGATTAGTCCAAATCCGTATCTTCTTAGATTTGGGTTTGGGATTGGGTTTAAGGATACGTTAGTCTCATTTGAGACTAAGATCAACTTAAACATTTGTTAAGGATACGTTAGTCTAATTGTAGATTAAGATCAACTTAACGGGATCGTTTAGATCCGACAAAAGAGTATTTGGGCTCTATTGTTTAGTTTATGGACATTGTGGTTGTGGTCGATTAGTTTAAGGACATTACAGTCCAATGTTAGTTTAAGGACATTACAGTCCAATGTTAGTTTAAGGACATCTCGGTCCAAGGTTAAGGACATCATAGTCCGTAGGTTTAAAGGGAACCCACAGTCCGAGGTTAAGGACATCATAGTCCATGGGTTTAAAGGGACCCCACGGTCTGAGGTTAAGGACATCATAGTCTGTGAAATGTATGGTTGTCAGGACCCGTCACCTCTCTGAAGACGTTGAAAGATTACAACGACAAATATCAGAGGAGTAAAGAGATGTACCCTTGAACCAATTTTGGTTGAGAGATCTGTAGTCCAATTGGAACTAAGATCAAGATATTTGTGAGCATATGGGCTCAGTTAATCTGAATTGAGGACTTATGGCCAATCTTGGGCTAAGTCCAATCAAGTTAAAATGTTTAACATTTATTTTGGGCTTTTAAGCATTTGTTTCGGCTTGGCCCTTTTAATAATGCCGAGCATTGACTTGCATTCTGACAATATTTTGTCTTTTATTAAATGCTGAGCATTCATCATAGCTCTGAGCTTATTAAAGAACAATTTATGTTCTATCAGCGCAGCACATGGTGCGCTTGGCGCTTTGCGCCAATCAAAAAGCGCAGTGCGCTTCTGCCGAGCAGCGCACACGTGAGGGACACGTGGTGCGTTTGGCGCTGAGCGCCAGTCTATGAGCGCATTGCGCTGATTTATGAGCGCAAAGCGCTATTTGTTCAGTGGCGCACACGTGAGGAGCACGTGGTGCGCTCGGCGCCTTGCGCCAGATCAGGAGTGCTGAGATACTTCTTTTTAATATGGAGCGCTAAGGCTCTTTTATACAGCGTTGTGCGCTAGTTCTGATGCGCTAAAGCGCTTCTTTTAATATGGAGCGCTAAGACTCTTTATGCAGCGCTATGCACTGAGAATTGAATTCTCTTTTAAGAGACTTTGTCTCATAGGTCTAAGAATAAAGTTCTTAGCTTCACAGGAGATGTTTTAATCTCTTATATTGATGAAAGGCTTTGCCTTTATGGATCTGTGATACTTAAGAGAATTGAATTATTCTCCCCCCTTTTTTATAATGAGATGTTCATGATCTCTTTGAGAAAGACTTTAGTTTTATAGATCTATGATCTGTGAGAAAGAAGTAAATTCTTCTTTTATTTTATGATGAGATCTTTTGATCTCTTTGTAAAAGACCTTGGTCTTGTAGACCTATGATCTTAAAGAAAGAAGTGAATTCTTCTTTTTAATTATGAGATGATTTCATCTCTCTGTCCTTCTACCTTGAAGAAAAGAAGTTCTTCTATCGAGAGCTTGGCTCTTCTTTCTGAGATTTTCTCAAAACTTCTGGGGGGATTCCTCTCTATGCTTCTGTATATCTTCTCTCATTTTTTGAGACTTGAAGTCTATGGGCCTTTTTATAAGGCAAGCTGATCAGTTCGATCAGTTAGGGAGATCTTTTCTCCAATTTATTTGGGGAATTTCCGACCGTTGGATCTTTGATCCAAGGGCTTCTGATTTAGAGAAGATAATCTTCTTGTTAATAACAAGATTGGGAAATTTTTTCCATACAGAATTTATTCTGTATTTTGGTGATTTTTAATCACCACTGAATCATTGATCCAACGGTGCTCTGATTTACAGAGCGCAATCTTGTTGTTTGGAAATATTTTGAGGAATCTTTCTTTAACAGAATTTAATTCTGATTAATTAATGATTTATCATTATCATTGGAACTTTGATCTGACGGTGGGGAGCTTTTAGTTCCAGCGCTAGCGCACCCGTGCTTTGCACGTGGTGCGCTGCTTAGGGCGCAGCGCACCTAGCGCTAGCGTATCCGTGTTTTACATGTGGTGCGCTGCTTAGAGCGCAACGCACCTAGCGCTAGCGCACACGTGCTTTGCACATGGTGCGCTACTTAGGGCGCAGCGCACTTGGCGCTGCTTCTGAAGCGTCGCTTCATTTCAAAATTTGAATTTTGAACAGAGTTTTGCTCTGATTAGGGGAAACAGTTTGGTTAATAAATTTTTTTAGTAAAATAAAGTGTGTGGACTTTGTCAAAGATGCTTTAAGTTTCATGAAGATTCAAGTCAAGACAAAGAAAACCACCATTTTGAATTACAAAAGAAATAAAAACCCTAACCATTATCTTAAATATGGTGTAAGTCATACACACACCCAAGTTTACATATATCATCAATCATGATACAAACATGTA
This sequence comes from Agapanthus africanus, assembly GCA_030015575.1. NCBI lineage: Eukaryota > Viridiplantae > Streptophyta > Magnoliopsida > Asparagales > Amaryllidaceae > Agapanthus > Agapanthus africanus. Next base: position 104,509,199 of record CM057344.1, read on the forward strand.
CACAATTATATATCACATATACACTTTGTGCACATCAAGTGAGAAAATAATCTTAAGTGAACCAATACTAGTTAATGTAAAGTAATATATTAAATATATAATTATACATTAAATCATTAAATCAACACTTGATTTAATGATCCGGTCATATTGCATATAACCGACTAATATCTAGTGTATCAATATATCGAATCAACACTTGATTCGGTAACCCGGCTATATTGCATATAACCGACCGATGATACATATCGCAAGAATAGAATACAGTATCACATACTGGTATTATTCTCGGTCCCACACATATCTCATATGCGCTCCTATTTTGTTTTTCTTGAGCCAGGAAACCTCTGTATAGGACTCTAAAGACTCGTCAATACGCCGGCAGTAAGTGGTGATCATATCAGTCACCCACAAGCCGCAAGCGGTCTGCTAAACGTAACAGCCACCCGGGTATTGAACGATCAGAAGATCAACGAGCAAGCCTGCTCACACTCCTGCGAATCCAATCAGTAACACTTACCGCAAAGTCCGGTCTGTTCGTCTGATATGTCGCATATCTCGCCTAGGGGTGGTAAACGTCAGACCCCAGTAGCTTGATAAGTCATGCCAATGTAAGGTCCATAACGAGCGTGAAACTACTGATAACACTCACCAGTAAATCACAGCAATCCTGGACAGGGATTTCCAGTTATGGCCAGTCAAGCATAGCGCAACATCAACCCCCAATACCGGGAGAGACGAATCCCCTCCTATCGCTCGTTGCCTCCATGTGACTCGGGACTGTACCCAAAAACCACCTGTTTGCACGACTCAATAGAGCCATGGTAGGATGGAAATCAAAGCACAGTGGGAGACACACAAGACTCTATGACGATCTCGGGTCGACAGACTAAGCTGTACCAGTGTCACCAGAGAACTGCCATCTGACATGAGGTATAATACCATCTGGGAGTTCTCGGCGAGTCCGTTCAGTGTACCCAGTCTCCACTGAGCACCCATATACCATCTCTGATGTCAAACACCAATGGATATGGGATCATCCATCGCCCATCATATGGGTCGAGAAGATATACGCTAGTCTACTCTGGAATATCGATGCCCCGTCTCGATATTCCCACGACTAGGAACATTGAAGGATGTACTCATGGACTACCCAGGCCCCAATAGTATGATCTGCATCGTAATCCTGGAAGTCGAGTACACATCCTAAGGGTTTTATCAACATGTAACAGAGAGACAATAAGTGGACATGTTAAGATAAAGAGCAACCAGATAGCGTACTATCATGTCGAGCAAGAAAGTCCTCCCTATATATATCCCAGTATCCACTATCATATACATCTCATGTACAATAATGGCCTCTAGGGCATACATATAACTAACACTTTATACATTCCTAACTTGTCCACACTTAAAAAATCTATCGGTTATCATACGATTGAATCTTCTCATCATATAGACTACACGACGGTTGTTAGCACCGAACGATACCGTCCGATTTTTAACAATCTTCATGCAGTTTTATGTCGCGACGAATATCGAACGTATATTAACCGATAGATAAAGACTACGGCTTAGTTTGATAAATTACCTAAATTTCAATTTATGATTTCTCTTAGGTGTAGAATTGTTAGTGTGTATGTGCTTTAGAGAGATGCAGACTATACATACTGAACATGACGTAAAGTAAAACAATTAAAATTTAAAAGTAAAGGAAATTAAAAATATAAAAAGTATCATTATTGTATATTAGATCTAACTTAAAGAAGTATCGGAAAATCCTTGAGAAAATAAGTTGAATTGGTGTCACTGACTGCAAGCTATAAATAAAGTTAAGAGGTAGAGGTCTAGTCGAAATTTGTAAAGACTGCAATTTCAAGTAACAAATTACTCCTATATAAGAAGCTGATGACTGTAGTTCATGTGTTTTCCAAATTAGTAACAATTTACAAGCTATAATAAACTTCAAGGACCATCCAAGATATCAATACATAATCTCAAAACATATAGACAAAATTAAATCAAGTATTTTTCATTATAATTGATCTTGAAAATATATATGAACTAAATATAAGAGTAATGAAACTTATGGAGAGAACTATAAAACAATGGCAAAGCTTAGTTTAATTCAAGCATGCATACTAAAACTAGAGGACAATCATAAAATAAGAGAAAAATTTATCAACTCGATTAAAAAGGGGAACATTCTCAAAATTTCATACCCTCAAAATTTAAGAATAAATCTCAAAACTAAAGCCTTAACCTTTAAATTGGTAAAAACCACAAAAATTCGTAATAATCCATAATGATCAACGAATTTCGCTTAAAATTATGAATTAAACCTTTAAGACCCATAATATATCCATAACGATCTAACCATTCAACTTAAAAAATCATGATCTAGACATTTAAAGCGGAAAAACCCAACCAATCGTAATACATCCATAATGTATACAAATTCCAATTAAAATCGTGAATTTAACCTTTAAAGCGGCAACTATGATGAAAATCCAAGGTATACAAAATCTAAAGCCTAACCCTAAATTTCTCATCTTTATCCCTTTCTTTTAACAAATTACTTTCACAAAATCCATTGACTCGAATTTCCACCAATCTCATTTTATAGGATTTTCATATTAAAATCCCCAATTATCTAATTTCCACCGATCTCACTTTCTAGGGTTTCATGCAAAACCCCTCAAATTTAAACATCAACTAATTAAAATTAACATTACAAAACTAATTAATTTAAACATCTAAAAATAACAAATAAAATTACCTCACACTATAAAAATTAAGGAAGGGGCTCGACAGAACTGTGAAGGAGGAAATGGGGGCTCATGGTGGTAGAGGAGATTGGGGCTCGCGGTGGTAGTGGAGATGGTGGGGTCAACAAAGATGACGCAGAGGTGGTGATGAAGAAGATGACGGTGGCGGGTGATGGACGGGAAGGCATGCGCTCGAAAGAGAAGGAGATTAAGACGGCGGCGATGACTTCAAGGAGGAGTAGGAAGTGTAGGGTGTTTTTCGTCACCCCATTGAGGTGGGAGTACGTGCGCGCTTGTCAGGCGCATTATAAATTCCCCCTTGCTAGGGCAGGCTGGGGTTTATTGATTGTGGGGATCCAAATCTCCAGCAGCCGCGGACTAAGCTGATGTTAATTACCCTTTGCCTTTGGAGCGAGAGAACCTCCGATTAACGGGTCAAACAGGTCATGCGAACTCAATGTGTAGTGTACGTGTGTTGTGATTTGAAAGGAGTTTTGGATATATCAGGGGCCCCGCAGAGTTTTTACGGAGGTCCCGATACCCGGATAGCGGGATGGGGGTCAAGGGGGCTACCAGCCCCCTTGCGGGGTGCGGGGCAGCGCCCCGTCAGAAATTTTTTCTAACGGAGGACGGTGTTGTAGAGTATGTGTGTGTGTGTGTATAATGGGGGAAAAATGGCGTCCAAGGGACGCGTGGGTGCCAGCGCCTCGTGCGCCTAGCACACAGGTACTGGGCGCTGGTGCAAGCGCTTGGACGCTTGAGTTAGCGCTAGGCGCTTGGGCGCTGGCGCCTCACGTGCCCGGCATGTGGGCGCTCGGGCGCTAGCGTTTTGGTCGCCCGGGCGCTAGCGCTTTGAGCGCTAGTTCCTCACATGTCCGGCACGTGTGCGCTAGCGATTTGGGCACTAGCGCCTCACGTGCCCGGCACGTGGGCTCTCGAGCGCTAGCGCTTTGGGCGCTAGCGAAAGGAAGAGGTTTTTACCCCCAGAAATGGGAGTTAAACTCCTAAAGAGGATTTTGAGTGGAGTTAAACTCCAAAAGATTTAGATTTGAAGTCAAACTCCTGAGGATCTAGATTAGGAGTTAAACTCCTTTGGGGATTTGGGTCTAGAGTTGAACTCCCTAAAAATCTTCAGAGGTTCTTCTCTCTTGAGTCTTGGATCTTCTCTTGACTGGGATTTTGTCCAAAGTTGGATTTTTGGAGATGGGTCTCCTTCTTCCTCCTCTTAATCGGCTGGATCTTGGAGAAAAGGGGGTGAGACTTAAAAGTCTCCTCTTTTTGAGATCTAATGGAAGATCTGAGCTCCCCTTTGTGGGTTTTGTGGTGAAAACCTATTTAGTTTTGGAAAAGGAAGAGTAAAACTCTTGATTTAATTCAAAAAAAGAAGAAGGTTTAGAACATTGAGGAAGGAGAAGGAGGCACAAAAACCCTAGAGTTTTTAGAGAATGAAAAGTTTTTTTTATTCGTCATCATGTTGCTTTATATAGGCTTACATATTTACACATAACCCCTTGGGCTTTACAAAATGGTATTTTGCCCATCCCATGTCTCATGTGCTATTTCTTTTTGCACATAAGCCATGGGCTTTACAAAAATTTGGCTTTATGCTCATTCATGCATAAAAAAATACATTAAAATTATTTATTACATGATTTTCATGTTGGCATGTGGGAGGCCGGCCGCTTCATGGTCGGGCTCGACTCGGGCATGGGCCCACTTGACCTGCGCTTGGGCCCACTTGGCTTGGGGTTAACTTTGACTTGGTCAACCGGGGTGCAATTTTCGACCCCAACAAAGTGCCCCACAATAAATGCATACCACATATGTGGGTCGTATGCATGAAATTGATGGATCTTCTTTCACGTGGAGGCGACTTGCTTTGGTTCCCACTTTTCGGGATGCTCTGCCCTTTTAACGACATGGACGGTCGACGCTTGACGCGTCTCCGAGACGGAGTGTCAGTGGTAGACGTTTCCCTGGCCCGGAGTGATTTGGTAGAAGTGCCCCCTATACGGAGTGTCGCTGGTCAATGTTTCCCCAAGGCGGAGTGTCTGTAGTCGACGTGCCCCCGGCACGGAGTGTCTGCTTGACGTTTCCCAGAGGCGGAGTGTCGGGTGGTTGACGTGTCCCCGAGACGGAGTGTCTGCTTGACGTTTTCCCTGTTACGGAGTGTCGGCTGGTTGACGTGTCCCCGGCACGGAGTGTCTGCTTGACGTTTCCCGTTATGAAGTGTCGCTGGTCGACGTTTCCCCGAGGCGGAGTGTCTGTAGTCGACGTACCCCCAGCACGGAGTGTCTACTTGACGTTTCCCCGAGGCGGAGTGTCAGCTGATTGACGTATCCCCGAGACGGAGTGTCTGCTTGACGTTTTCCCTGTTACGGAGTGTCGGCTGGTTGACGTATCCCCGGCACGGAGTGTCTGCTTAATATTTCCCCGTTATGGAGTGTCGCTAGTCGACGTTTCCCTGAGGCGGAGTGTCTGTAGTCGACGTTCCCCCGGCACGGAGTGTCTGCTTGATGTTTCCCCATTACGGAGTGTCGCTGGTCAACGTTTCCCCGAGGCGGAGTATCTGTAGTCGACGTGCCCCCGGCTCGGAGTGTATGCTTGACGTTTCCCCGAGGCGGAGTGTCGGCTGGTTGACGTGTCCCCGAGACGGAGTGTCTGCTTGATGTTTTCCCCGTTACGAAGTGTCGGCTGGTTGACGTCTCCCCGGCACGGAGTGTCCGCTTGACGTTTCCCCGTTATAGAGTGTCGCTGGTCGACGTTTCCCCGAGGCGGAGTGTCTGTAGTCGACGTGCCCCCGACACGGAGTGTCTGCTTGACGTTTCCCCGAAGCGGAGTGTCGGCTGGTTGACGTGTCCCCGAGATGGAGTGTCTGCTTGATGTTTTCCCCGTTACGGAGTGTCGGCTGATTGACGTGTCCCCGGTACGGAGTGTCTGCTTGACGTTTCCCCGGCATGGAGTGTCGCTGGTTGATTCCGAGTCGAAGCATAATTCCGACAGGGAAGGAAGATACGCCGAGGCGAAACATGATTTCGACACGAGGTATATTCTGGGACGAAGCATGATTCCACCGCAGAAGTTGTTGGTTTGATTTGATTTGGGTTGACATCAGCTTCGCGACATTGGAATATGGTACCAGAAGCGAATCAGCATCTGTCTTTGAGAGGATTTGGGGATTTTGGTTTTGGTCGGCATCTGCATTGCTGCACTGGAATAATGGCAGGAGCAACACATCATTTGCCCCGGGAGGATTTGAGAATTGGTTTTTGTCTGGCATCAGTATCACTACACTGGAATATGGTACCAGGAGCGAATCATCATTTGCATTGCTTATTAGGAAGCGATGGCTTAGGAGACGGGTTTTAGGTCCCTATCCCCTAAGACTTTTCAGTTTTATGAGCCGTAAGGGTCCTATAAAAGCATTTTCTCCCTACGAGTCGTAAGGATCCCGTAGGTGTATTTTCTCCTTAGGAGTCGTGGGGACTTCTAAGTGTGTTGCTCTTTTGTGAGTCGTAAGGATCTCAAGCGGGAATTTTCTCCTCACAAAGTCGAGAGGACTTTGCGAGTGCATTTTATCTCTTTTTCACGAGTTTACGCCCTTTCGGGTTTTCACAAACTCGCCGGCAGTCCTGCTGTTTTTACTCACGGAGCCCTTTCGGGTTTTCATCCGTGCTCATTTTCCTTGTGGACATACCATTTTTTAATTTTTTTAAATTTTTTTTAAAATTTTTTTTGAATCTTCATCGCCGGTGGGACTTTGAATGTGGTCTCGTCGGTAGGACTTGGGAGAGATTAGGATCGTTTTACGCCCATGGATTGTATACGGTTTTGCAAGATGTATGATCCAGACCGTAGAGCCGGAAAAATTTCGGGACTTTATTGGCGTCTGCATCGCTGCACAGGAATATGGTACCAGGAGCGACTCATCATTAGCCGTTAGGGTATGGGATTTGGAATTTGGTTGGCGTCTGCATCGCTGCACTGGAATATGGTACCAGGAACGGCTCATCATTCGCCATTGGGGATTTAGATTTTGGTTGGCGTCTGCATCGCTGCACTGGAATATGATACCAGGAGTGACTCATCATTCACCATTGGGAATTTGTATTTTGGTTGGCGTCTGCATCGCTGCACTGGAATATGGTACCAGGAGCGACTCATCATTCGCCATTGGGAATTTGTATTTTGGTTGGCGTCTGCATCACTGCACTGGAATATGGTACTAGGAGTTTGGTTGGCGTCTGCATCGCTGCACTGGAATATGGTACTAGGAGTGACTCATTATTCGCCATTGGGAATTTGTATTTTGGTTGGCGTCTGCTTCACTGCACTGGAATATGGTACTAGGAGCGACTCATCATTCTCCATTGGGGTATGGGATTTGGAATTTGATTGGCGTCTGCTTCGCTACACTGGAATATGGTACCAGGAGTGACCCATCATTCGCCATTTGGGAGATTTTTTTTACCGCGATTGCTCTATCATTTCAGCTTTTCTTATCGCGAAAGTTGCGATTGCCCTATCATTTCAGCTATTAATTCGCGGTTGCCCAATCATTTCGGCTTTATTTTCATCTTTATTTTTACTCGCTGATTTTTATTACGAATTGCCCCATCATTTCGGATTTTTATTATTATTATTATTTTTGTTTTATTTACACATTTTTACATCCTCAGTTTAACGACTTAGAGGTCGATTGTTCCCAGTTTAACGACATGGTGGTCAACGGTTTCCAGTTTGACGACGTGGTGGTCAATCATTCCCAGTTTAACAATGTGGTGGTCAGCTGTTTGCAGTTTAAAGACGTGGAGTCTCCTGTTTCTAGTTTAATGACTTAGTGGTCATCCGTTTCCAGTTTAATGACTTAGAGGTCATCTGTTTCCAGTTTAAAGACTCAGAGGTCTATTGTTTCCAGTTTAATGACTTAGAGGTCATCTGTTTCCAGTTTAAAGACTCAGAGGTCTATTGTTTCCAGTTTAATGACTTAGAGGTCATCTGTTTCCAGTTTAACGACTTAGAGGTCATCTGTTTCCAGTTTAAAGTCTTAGAGGTCTACTGTTTCCAGTTTAATGACTTTGAGATCATCTGTTTCCAGTTTAACGACGTGGTGGTCATCTGTTTCCAGTTTAACGCCTTAGAGGTCAACTGTGCCCAGTTTAACGACTTAGAGATCATCTGTTTCCAGTTTAACGACTTAGAGGTCACATGTTTCCAGTTTAACGACTTAGAGGTCACATGTTTCCAGTTTAACGACTTGGTGGTCATCCGACGGGGAGCTTAGAGAAGATACCCGATTGAGCAATTTTCAGGGGCACCACTGGAGCTTGCCCGAGATGCCTTATTACTTTGTCGGTGTTGATGTCCTTGCCCCCAGCTGGGGCCAAGGAAAGTCGTTCAAATACCGACTTGCAAGGAAGATTGCAGTCGAAAGTTGTTAACCTGCAAATAGAAACATGATTTCAGTATAGGCAATCGATATGTATATTGATTGAGATCGCATGAATGTTTAACCCGAAATATGGGAGGAGAGATTGGGTCCCACCAGGCATGCCAGAATCTGTAGAGTGTTTTTCGTCACCCTATTGAGGTAGGAATACGCGCGTGCTTGTCAGGCGCATTACAGATTCCTCCTGCCTAGGATAGGCTGGGGTTATTGATTGTAGGGATCCAAATCTCCGGCAGCCGCGGATTAAGCTGCCGTTAATTACCCCTCGCCTTTGGAGCAAGAGAACTTTCGATTAATGGGTCAAACAGGTCATGCGAACTCAATGTGCAGTGTACGTGTGTTGTGTTTTGAAAGGGGTTTTGGATATATCGGGGACCCCGCAAAGTTTTTACGGGGGTCCCGCTACCCGGATAGTGGGCTGGGGGTCAAGGGGGTTAACAGCCCCTTTGCGGGGTGCGGGGCAGCGCCCCGTTAGAAATTTTTTCTAACGGGGGACAGTGTTGTAGAGTGTGTGTGTGTGTGTAATGGGGAAAAATGGCGTCCAAAGGACGCATGGATGCCAGCACCTCGTGCGACTCGCGCGCCTAGCACTTGGGCGCTTGAGTTAGCGCTAGGCGCTGCGCTAGCACCTGGGCGCTGGCGCTGGCGCCTCACGTGCCCGGTACGTAGGCGCACGGGCGCTAGCGCTTTGGGCGCCCAGGAGCTAGCGCCTCACGTGCCCGGTACGTATGCGCTCGGACGCTAGCGCTTTAGGCACTAGCGCCTCAAGTGCCCGGCACGTGGGCGCACGGGCGCCAGCGAAAGGAAAGGGTTTTTACCTCCCAGAAATGGGAGTTAAACTCCTAAAGAGGATTTTGAGTGGAGTTAAACTCCAAAAGATTTAGATTTGGAGTCAAACTCCTAAGGATCTGGATTAGGAGTTAAACTCCTTTGGGGATTTGGATCTTGGAGTTGAACTCCCTAAAAATTTTCAGAGGTTCTTCTCTCTTGAGTCTTGGATCTTCTCTTGAATGTGATTTTGTCTAAAGTTGGATTTTTGGAGATGGGTCTCCTTCTTCCTCCTTTTGATCGGCTGAATCTTGGAGAAAAGGGGGTGAGACTTAAAAGTCTCCCCTATTTGAGATCTAATGGATGATCCGAGCTCCCCTTTGTGGGTTTTGTGGTAAAAAACTATTTAGTTTTGGAAAAGGAAGAGTAAAACTCTTGATTTAATTCAAAAGAAAGAAGAAGATTTAGAACCTTGAGGAAGGAGAAGGAGGCACAAAAACCTTGAGTTTTTAGAGAATGAAAAGTTTTTTTATTTCATCATGTTACCTTATATAGGCTTACATATTTACATATAGTCTCTTGGGCTTTACAAAATGGCGTTTTGCCCATCTCATGTTTCATGTACTATTTTTTTTTGCACATAAGGCATGGGCTGTAAAAAAATTTGGCTTTATGCTCATTCATGCATAAAAAATTATATTAAAATTATTTATTACATGATTTTTATGTTGGCATGGGAGAGCCCGGCCGCTTCATGTTCGAGCTCGACTCGGGCATGGGCCTATTTGACCTGGGCTTGGGCCCACTTGGTTTGGGGTTGAATTTGACTTTGACTTGGTCAACCGGGGTGCAATTTTCGACCCCAACAGGAAGAGGAGGGGGTTGGCGACGGATTCGGGAGAGGTTATGGCGGCGATGGATTCGAGGGAGCACGGGGAGAAGGAAGAGGAGGGATTTTGGGTTGAGGATGAGGTCGGAGTAGGAGGCCGATCATCGCCAAAGAAGGTCAAAGGAGGAGGACGCGGAACAGGAAGAGGAATTTTGTTTTTTTTTCTTTATTTTATTTTTTCAGTCGGATCGGGAGAGGATGGGGATTTTGGAAAAGATAGGTTTTTCTTTTTTCTTTTTTCTAAAACCTGACATAGTACCTATGGTTCCCAGAATAGGTGTTTCTCTGGCTGCACCGTAGGGGCAACTATAAAAGTTAATTGCCTGCCAAAGTCAAAGTCCAAGAGCTGTTTTTTTCTGTAACTTGTCCCTACGGTGGTACCCGTACGAGCACTATTTGCTCCTACGGTGGAAACCGTATGGCAACTTAAAGTCATAAATTTACCTTTCTACCCTTTCAAGTCACAAAAGTAATAGATCAAAAAGGCCTAAAATTGTTCCAAAAAGAACCCCAAAAATTAACATATTTATAGCATGACTTGCATATGAACCCTAAACTAATTATTAATAGTATCATAAACTATTTTACATTTCATTTAAAAATAGAGTTGTTCATGAAAATAAAATAGCATATTAAGTGAAATCACATTGTTTTTAATGAATATTAGATATTATATATTTTAAGATTACATAATAAATTATAAATATGTAATTTATACTTATATTTTTATACACATATTTTAATATACGCAAGTGCATCGCACTGCAAAAATGCTAGTGTTTATGTACTAGAATTGGAGTTCACTGCCTCAACTCTATTGTGCAGGTATGTAATGGGTTGCGCGCGCTCGCGCGCTCTCTCTCTCTCTCTCACTCAGCAAGCAACACAAATTTGATAGGCTCTGGTGCTACCCTTTTACTTTAATTTTATGCATAAACATCTAATATCAACATCATGTTGATGATCCTATGGCTAAGGAAGCAAGCATTTCATGTCACCGATGTCTCGGCGTACGTCGATCATGCATGCATGCATGCATGGCTTCAATACTGCTACACGTGAAACCTGATCTTAGTTTTTAAATTTGATTGGCTTTTAAGCATTAAACTGGCTAAAAAACTCTCTGTAATTATTTAGCCGCAAGTTGCTATTTTCTTTCACTATAATTGTGTTTGTGCCACAGAAAAATAGCATTCGAGTAAAATGAGAAAAAAAGAAAGAAAGGAAAAAGCCGGATTTCTATAGTTTGTGGTTATGCATAAGAATACTAGCTAGTATATACTGTTATATATGCGAGCACATGGATACAGCCACGCATGCAGAAGAAAACTATGGTCTTTTTAGATCAAACAAGCAAGTTGCATGCTCATATATATGAACGCAATTAATTAATTACTTCTTCCTAAAAGTTCACGAAAAATCTTGGGTTTCATGCTTTTTCCTTTTAATTCATGACCCCATGATCAAAGAATAATTCTAGTCCACAAAACACAGTAACTTTAATGACCTATTAAATAGCCCCCGGCCCCAAGGGTTACCTCCTCTTCTATCACAATTCAATTCAAGTTTATATCTACATTCAAGATTCAAATCATACACAAAGAGCTCACCAATTTCAACAATGGCGCCAAATGGAGAGTTATTGCTTAGCAACCCCAATTTCATGAGAAGCACCAACTTCAATATCCACCCTCCTCCAAAACCCAACATTAATTTCTCAAAGGAAAGCATCCAAAGAGCCATATCCGATCTCTCATTCCAACTCCACAAAAAATCCATCGAAATCGGGGATGATATTACACTTCCACCGATCTCTGAAGTTGAGGACGCAAAATGCGAATGTTGTGGCATGTCTGAAGAGTGCACACCCGAATACATATCGAAAATACGCAATAAATTCCACGGTAAATGGATTTGTGGGCTTTGCTCTGAGGCAGTGAAGGAAGAGATAGTTAAAAATGAAGGGAAACTACAAGAGGCAATCGATGCACATATGAGTGCTTGTGTGAGGTTTAATCGGTTTGGGAGAATGAAGCCCGTGCTTTATCAGGCGGAGGCGATGAGGGAGATGTTGAGGAAGAGCACGAGATCGGGGGTTAATAGCGCTAAGTTGTTGAGCCCTAAAGAGAAGGGAAGTATGAAGAAAGGGGGGATTGCTAGGAGTTCAAGTTGCATTCCTGCTATCACAAAGGAGATTAGTGAAAGTAGATTGTGCTAGAAAGGAGTCTATCTAGCTTGCTTGTTTGAATTGTAAAATTAAGGTTTAGGTTGGTTGATCATGAAGCATGTTTTTTCTGTAGTAGCTATGGGATTTTTGTACTGCTTTTTTTTTGTTGTGTAGGGAGTTTCGTATATTTTTTGGGGGGTCATTCTCTGTTTTCCTCTTAAAGGACGTTTTTGCGGGTAATCTTCCCATCTTGTCTTGTATTTCTAAATGTTACCTCTTCTGATTAATGAATGCAACTTCTATTTTGAAAATTCCCTCTCTCTCAACACCCCACCTCCCCGCCCCCCCCCCCCCCCCCGCCCGCCCGCTCCCCAAAAAAAATTAAAATAAAATGTGCCTCCAGTTTCACTCATGCAAATGGTAGTTTTGTTTTAGCTTAATTAGAACCATTGTTTCAGAGACATTGTTGTTAAACTAGGCCTAATAAGTTTTTCACTTGCAGTTATTATAAGTACAGGTAAATAACACATGTCCTATTCCAGTGTTATTCCCAATGTAATTTTATATTAGTGATTTTAAAATCAAAACATACATAGTATTACAGGCTGGGAGTGGATTAGATGATGATGTGAAGATAACCGATGACAGCAGAATGTGTACGGCTCACAACCATCGGCAGGCGGTCGTAATTTCCTTCTGTCAAGAGGTTGTTAGATGCCCGTGATGGTCTTCGACAGATTATTATCGGTTGCAGGCGGCAGTCATCGCCGAGCAACTTTTGTTGATGACGCTCTGTTACCAGCAACCGTCATCACGTTTATCAGTTGCAGAAAGCCGTAATCAACGGACGATAGCTGACGTCAATCATCGGTGGTAGTGGCTGGGCGGGCGATTGTAAGGTCAACAGTAGCCACCAACGAGCAAACGCTGGCGACAGACGCTTGCCGGCAAAATCAACCTGTGGTTGTCGGTTGCCGACAATGGTCATCAGCGGACAGTGGTGCAGGAAATCATAATACAACGGTGGCGATGACGATCCTTGATCATCGATGGGTAGTAGCAATGTTGATCATCGGTGGTACTCGACGGTTGTCTATTGTCGGTGATGGTAATCTGTAGGCTATTGACAGTTGCCGAAAGCGGTGATTGATGAGCTGGCTAATGGCGATAATTGATAGATGGTGACAGACGACGGTCATCGAGGTGTCGATGGGCTGGCCAACGGCGTGCAGTTATCAAGCTGCTGACGATGATTAGCAGGCGTACACAGGCAACAATAATCGACGAGAGGTTGTTAGATGCCGGCAACAGTTATTGGCAGTCGAACGCTGACGGGGACGGTTGCCAATGACGATTATTGGCGAATGGTTGACTGGCAGCAACAATCATTGGCAGGCTGGTGTCGGTTGCCAGCAGCGGTATGAGCGGTTGGCGACAGTCGGTGCCTAAGAAAGGCGGCGGCAGGTGGGGCTGTCACTTGCCTGCATCAGTCATTGGTTGGCGGTGGCCTATGTTACATGATGACGGTCATCAGCGAGTAGTAGTATGTTGATTGTTGCCAACACTAATTGGTGTCGGTGGCCATGCCTAAGGGTCTCAAAAAGTTTAGAAATCAATGGGGGCATGAGTGAATTTGGGTACGTGTTAAAGAAATAGTAAGAGAGAGGAAGATAGAGGAGATTAAGAGGAAGAAGACGCCCTAGAGAATTCTGTCTCTTGTGGCTTTTCTTTTTATATTAATTATATGTAAATATGGTTACAACCAGATCTATCATATACAATCTCTTAAATATATTGTTACAACTAAATCTCTCCAAACTCTCCAATCAAATCTTTCCAATATAATTCCGCGTTTGCCAGGATCGGACGTCTGAACAACATGGGGATAGATGTCTGGCCGCGCTCTGTAAATTATGCAGAGTGGATCCAGACGTCTGAACCCCAATTATGCAGACGTCTTGCAGCTCTTTGTAGATTAACCTAGCCAGGGTTTGTAATACCCAGTCTCTATATGTAATTAGCGTATTTTAATAAATATGTCTCCAGGTATTTTCTCCAAAAATTTACTACAAATTTTCCGTATGTTTATAAGAGTCACTTACAGAATTTACGTATTGATATTTATAAATAGTTTAAGAATCCAAATTCCTTTATTCTCTTTCCCTACTTATATCCTTTTTATTTTTCCCTTCATTTTTTTTCTTTCCTACCGAATCCAATCCCAAAATCTCACTTCCCTTTTCCTTATTATTTCCCATTTCCTTTTTTACAATTCCCCCGAGCCCATTACTCTCCTCTCTCTTGGCAAGTCCGGCCCATCTCCCTAACTCTTCCCTTTCTCTTTATTTTCCCCTATTTTATTTAGCATCCTCACCGGCCCGTCCCATGCCCCCTCCAACAACCCGACCCGTTAGCAATTCCTTCTTCCCCACCGCGTTTTAATTTCCCGTGCGTCCCCTGCCCACGTCGCCAACGTTCCCCAACTGCCGCGACTGCTTCCTGTACACCCACGCCCGCGACGCGCGCACTCCTCTTATGACCCGCTCTCTTCAAACTCAGCCACCTCTCTCTCAATCGATCTCTCTCTCTTTCTCGTCCCACTTCTCATGGCCCTCTCGCCCACGACTCGCTCTCCCTCGCAACTTCCTCCAACGTCCCCTGTGTTCCCCTCTTCTCATGCTCACGCCCGACCCGCTCCCCTCCGCAGCTATCCCCTAATCCCTATCGCCTTCGCACCACACCCACACCAATACACCATCACCACCTCTCGACCTCCCCCACTGCATCCCTCGCTCCCAACTCTCAAACCCACCCACTGCCGCCTCTCTCCACCTCGTCAACGACAACTACGACCGCCTCGCCCCCTCGCGTCTCCCTCCTCTTCACCCACCGAGCCCACCGCCGAGCACGAACGCCTCCCCTGCAATCCCTGACGCCGAGCCCTCGCCGGTGCCTCCGTCGACCCCCGTCATCACCGGGTAAACCTCTCTCTCTCTCTCTATCTCTAATTCTCTCTCTAAGTCTCTCCCTCTCCATCTCCCTAATCCTCTCTCTCTCTCTCTCTCCCTCTCTCTATCTCTCTGTTTCTCTTTCTCACTCTCTTTGAATTTCTCTCTCTCTCTTTCTCTTTTTCTCTCTCTCTCAATTTCTCTCTCCCTGTATATCTAAATATCTCTCTCTCTCTCTCTCTCTCAGTACCTCTGTCCCCTCACATCAAAACAAGATACTACTTGGAGCAGTGGTGAAACTGAGTGCACGGAGATTAACGGGATTGAATACAATTATCTGATTCCAAAGGCTGAACCAGTGCTGCGTTCATGACGCGATCGTGCTTTTGCCACTGCAGTATTATTGTCGACTCGTCACCAGGAAAGTTTAATACTTGCTTCATGCTATTTTTTATATTACATTTCTAGTTACTAAAATTCCCATACTTACTTTCATGTAAATTGTTATAAGTAAGTGTTCGATGTGAATCGTGACTTACAAACTGTCATGACCCGAAAGTACGGAACGTGACCGGCACTTAGATTACGAAACGTCTAGAGGCGCCACGTGACCTAAGTAAGCCGAAGCCCAGAGATCTAAACCAAAAAAAGAAGAAAAAGAAGAAAAGAAAAGAAAACAAGTAAAAAAAAACATCAGCAAATTTTACCAAAAATTTCGGCAGAGTCTCCTCTGTAAAAACTGGCCCCCAAACGGGTACAACAAGTATAATATGAATAAACAATAAAAAGCATCCCCAAACGGGTGCTAGTATCAACGCCAACAGGCGGAAACAACCACAACAAGCACAATAATATACAACGCCAGAGGGCGAGGCTCAAAACTCAAAAGAAAGCAAAACCACCAGATCAGAATAATACAGGCGCGACTCTAAGGTCGAAGTAAAAGACCGGTCCAATAACTTATCAAGTAATACAAATATGGTTGATGGAGCTTACTAGATACAAATGAATGAATAAAAGTACAATGGTGGTTAGGATACAAGTGAACCAACCTACCGTGCCAATCGCCCTGAAGAAAAGATGTGCCAACAAGCTGCCACGGGAAACCTGTACATCGAACCTGTAAAGAATTTGGCACAATGGGGGTGAGTTGCCAACTCGTGAGTAGAAGACATCTACGAAAAGAAATCGAATGCACGACGCTATCCTAGGTCATAATAATACACTACTATATCCCAAACATCTAGTAATAGCAGGGTAATACTACGTGTAAGTGCAAATACTCCGTGTCGTGTCAGTGCCTCATATAGTACTAAGTCATATGAAATGAAATGCATGCACCATGAATGTAAAGTCACAAATCCTGAAATCCAGATATATATGTATGAGAACCTTTAGCCGTTATCATAGTAAAGTGTGTATAAGCATCTGAAATCTCAACAATGAAATCCATGGAAATCCGTGTCAAGTATCGACACAACACATGTAACCTCAAGTATCAATATGTCGGGCTCCGTCAGTCCGGATCGGCCCATATAATCAAATCCCACGACAACGGTCGGTATCCTCCGGATATCCGCCGCGCCAGACATCACCGGTAGGTAGCCTTCCCCTGCCAGGCTCATCGTCTACAACTCGATCTTCTTGCCCCGGGGTACCATACCGGGCCCACCATGTACCCGAGACGGTTCATCCACTCCTCGAATCGGGTCTCGAAATCCATCAGAAAACATGAAATACTCATGGTGGACGACACATACATCACGAGAAAACCGCATCTTATTTTAAAAAAGGAGAAGAGGAGAGAGAGAGAAGTTTTTATATATTTTTGCGGTTTTCCCCAAAAATCCAGAAATCTCATAGAAATCCAAATCTCAAAATCATGAGTACTATATGATAAGTGTCGGCATATGCCCATAATACTGCATGATAACACGAAAATATGAATGCATGAATGTCTAAGTAATGAATGTCATGTCTTATACTTAACATCAGAGAGTGATCACAATACTACATCGGTTTAGTTGTTAACTGATTCTATCAATAAAAGATAATATGATCTAAAGTGTACGTGACATAGCAATTACCGATGATGATGTGTGTGAGCCGGCAAATAAGTGTGCGTGGAATATGCGCATCATCGGTAATGGTGCTGGTGTCCTAACAGGTAAGGTTTATACTATTATAGCAACATATGTATGAACATGCAACATTATGATTACAGTGTGAAAGTAAAGACGAATGTATATTACCTACTCATTTAATATACTAATACTACTACCACTATATGACTCGAACCTAACCTAGTGTCCATCTAACCTCCTAAGGAAAACTAAACCTTAAGAACTAGTCAATAGAAATAAGAGTCTACCTAAGGTCTGAATCAATATCTCTAATAGTAGGCGATCCCGCCTCAACAGCGTCACGTACGTAGTACGGCTTCCTCGAATCAAGAGTGCGGATCAATCATCAAATCTAAGTCTCGTACGGTAAAATCCATCGTACGGCATCGCAATGTCGGGGTACGGTCAAGTATCTCCTAGGTGTCTCCTCATTCGTATAATGTCATATGTATCATATTGTGATTAAGTCATACTCATATGATATCAGCATCAGGTCACACCAATATAATGTCGAAATCAAGTTATACATATATCATATCGTAATCAGTCACAAGTTACAGTCCGAGTACTATTCTAGCATCCCATGTACATCAATATCACCACCACTCTTTGTAATTTATATATTCAAGTTCATTATCTCATTCCTTAATGATCCGCTAACACTTTATTACGACTGTATAGTCAAAAATCACAGCATCAAGCCCAGTTATACTATTTCATCATACCTCGGATATCATATCACATCACTGAATCACCTATATGTGTTGTATATATATGTATATACCTATACCTAGTTCTATATATATACACATACACGTACCCCATGTCGATTTTCAGTGTGAGCGCGGGTGTGTTTCTATCTGAAACCTACGAACCTCTTCCAAGGTACTCATCCTCTGATATAGTTTTCCTAAATCGGTCTAGTCCAGCCTAGGGTCAATACTAGGGTCCTACTAGGGTCACGTCTGGTTTCCTAATGTCAATAAGTACTATTCCTATTCTACGCTGCGGGGGTGCTAAACGCCATCCACCCGACTTCCCCCCGTAGATATGCATCTACTCACCTGGTCCATGTCTGCCGAAGACAGTGTCGCCATCCTCCTCTCCATCGCCCGCAGTCCACGTGAGGGTATCTAGACGCAAACATATAAATAGCATCGTAAACCGAATCACATACAAAAGTCAAACGATACGAAGAGCAAGCACAGGTTAAAACCTATGTCCCGTCCACGCAAAAGAACCAAATACCGCTCGATATCGGCGTACAAACTCCGATGGATCGAGATAACATCATCAAACAACTTGTAGTTTTAAAACACATTACTTATATTGTAAAACATGATCAAATTCATCGAAACACTAAAATCGATCAAATCGTCCGTTTTCGAAAAACTCGAAAATGCCAATTTACCGTTTTTCATCGAAACTTGACATTTAAATGAAACCAATGGTCATAAAACTCATTAAATAGCATTACTAGACTATACAAACCATTACTATATTTTTATTACACAATTTTGCATTTATTTGAAATTTCTAGTTTGCAACTTTTAACAATTTTAACATTTTCCAAGCAAAATACCACAATTCCACCTCAAAACATGATTTTGCATAAATTAATCACTTAAACCACAATTTATGATGATAATGATGTGATGAAACTATAATTATATTTTTAATCACATTTATTTAGAAATTCCTAAAATCTAGTTTACAAAATAATAGCATTTTATTACTATTTTTCCAATTATCAAAATAATCTAGTGATCAAACTAAGTTTTTCATTCAATTAATATGCTAATATTCTCACTAAAATTACCATCTAATGATAACACCCTTAATAAGAATTTTATTTTACCCACAACACATTTTAGAAAAAATCTAGTTAGCTAAATAGTTTAAATTAAACAATTTCGATCAACAATTTATTATACCACCACCATGCAAGAATTTTCCACTCTAAAAGATGTTAAACTAGCTATTATAACCCTAATTAATTAACAAAAACCACCTCTTGAATTTTCAAACCCTAACTTGAATTTTAGAATTTGCAACAAGAATTAATCTAATTAATCTAATTATGCTTTAAAAGAAATATCTAATAGAAATAAAACAAAAGAGAAGGATTTATACCTCCACAACCTCATGTCCAAACTTGAAAATGAGCCTCAAAAATACATGCTTTCCCACTCCAAAATCCATGTAGAGAAGAGTAGAGAATAAAGGGTATGAAATAATTAGGTTTTTGTGGAATTTAAATTGGATTTTTGTAGTATTTTTGATGATTTTTGAATAAAAATGAGGTGGAAAATGGGGGGGGGGACAGCCATGGTGATGGGGAGGCCGGCCACAATAAGGAGAAGAGGGAGAAACACATGAGAAATGGTGTAGAAACTTCTCCAAAATGTCATCATCTTAATGTTTTTTCATGTTTTATTCATTTTCTTTTAATTCTTTTCTAAAATAACTCAAGAAAGATCTAGAAACAAGGAAAAATTTGCAAATAAATTTTGCATGATACACACTAAATTCTAATATGCCATGGTTCATTTTTACAAATTAAAACCATTTAAATTTGTAATTTACACTAATTTAGTGTAAAAATAAAGCTTATGTTAATATTTAAAATAATTAATTTAGGAAAAATATTTTATTAAACCAAAAATTTATAAGTGGCTAAATAAACACTATTTACTAGTAATTTCATAATTAAAATAGATATTTTTAAATTTATAGTGAAAAACAATCACGGTTTGGTTTTACGAAAAATACATTTTACTTTACCGAAAATCCTAAAATTCACTTAAACACTTTTATTCATTTAATTATTTATTTAATTATTTTTAAAATGTTACAATCTTCCCCCCTTTAAGAAATTCGGTCCCCGAATTTAAATTAACACTCCCCTTCCAAATACTAAAACATTTAGCAAAATACTCAAATCGTTGGGGCTCCGAAATCATTAATACATAACGAAAATCAACTCCGTCAAGCATGACGCAATCATCGGAGTTATGGCGATAATGAAATATCATAACCCAATGTGAAAACCATCATAATATACATCAATCTATAACTTATATATAGTTCGCATCCTAGTAAAATCGCCGAATCATCATAATAAAGCAGCATACAAAAACCCCTTCTTGAAAATCGCCGTGCAATGCACGTGTCACGGTCTAAGTAGCGGACGTTTAATTTTTTTTTTAAAATATAGCTACATATATATCTTTTATTTAACATACACGTCCCGCCTGGTTACTAACTCAAATAATAATGATCATGAAAACATACTGCTCAAACTAAAATCAATCCCAATCACATCAATAAAATGTCATGTGCGTCCGGTGCGCACTGAAATCGAAACCAAATGCAGAAACCATGAATACCCACAAAACAAAACTAAGTGCAACAGGTGTGCACCAAAAACATCTGTCAAGTGCAACGGGCGTGCACGACTCACTATCAGGTGCATCTAATCTGCACAAAACCCCGATTTAGTGCATCTGGTGTGCACAAAATCGCATCAAGTGCGCCAAGTATGCGCAAGAATCCTAATCAGGTGCACATGGAGCACGAAAACATACATTGAATATCAAAATCGAAATCACAGCACAAAAATGCATGAAAATTAGGTCGAAACATATGTCAAAATCACGTGTAACCCCTATGCACGAAATCAAATCAAAAATCTCAAAAAAATATATAAAACCAAATCAAGTGTACTGGGTGCGTACTAAACCACATCAATACAACTGATATAAGAAACACAGATAGAATGAAGGTACACACAGGAAATACCAATCGTAGAACAAGTCCTCAAAATACAAAAATCCAATCAACGAAAATAGGAAATTCAAATCACTAAATCACAATCGTAAATACTATCGTCAATGTGCGCCTCTTTCCTCTGATGTCGACCGCTTCGAACTCGTTCTTTCATAGGTGTGCTGACTGCGCTACCAACGGCAATACTCATGTCTAGAGTCTCCCACATAGTCGATCCCTTCACTTGATATCCGGACTACATTAAACTTCTCGATCGATCCATCAAAATCCCATAATTCCCCGAGAGCTCAACACTCAAGTACAGTTTAAAAATATCCGGTACATACCCCAGCATCGATGATCCAGCTGTAGAAGGGCAAACCCAAGCCTCACTAATGGCACAGCGGAACTGCCGTAAACCCTAAGGTTCAAGGGCGTTCTCGTGGTCATTATGTCGAGTTAGGGTTTCATTCTTCTAGAGGGTCCATCGAAATACCTGCATGTTCTTCCGAATACTTTAAACTTAGGAAATGGTTTTCTGATAATCGTTCGAACCCTTTAACTTCATCGGGACGGCATGTGAATACCCTTCGTCCGCACGCTAAGCAATGCTTCAGTCCTCAAAAATAACCAATACTCTAATGGTTACTGCATTCGAGCCGCATCTCCCTCTGCCCGTGGTAACAGAAACCACCATCCGATATTGACGAAGATAGATCAAAGGAACGAATGAAATACGGTGCAAACAATGTAAATCCTAGGGCTCCTTAAGCAGAGTAGCGTATCGTAAGTATGCCGCGGACCATACCCACGGTACGTTACTCTACCTAACTCGCCTACTCCATCAACCAAGGGTCACCTAGACTTATACAAGGTTAAACCTAGCGCTCTGATACCAACTTTGTCACGACCCGAAAGTACGGAACGTGACCGGCACTTAGATTACGAAACGTCTAGAGGCGCCACGTGACCTAAGTAAGCCGAAGCCCAGAGATCTAAACCAAAAAAAGAAGAAAAAGAAGAAAAGAAAAGAAAACAAGTAAAAAAAAAACATCAGCAAATTTTACCAAAAATTTCGGCAGAGTCTCCTCTGTAAAAACTGGCCCCCAAACGGGTACAACAAGTATAATATGAATAAACAATAAAAAGCATCCCCAAACGGGTGCTAGCATCAACGCCAACAGGCAAAAACAACCACAACAAGCACAATAATATACAACGCCAGAGGACGAGGCTCAAAACTCAAAAGAAAGCAAAACCACCAAATCAGAATAATACAGGCGCGACTCTAAGGTCGAAGTAAAAGACCGGTCCAATAACTTATCAAGTAATACAAATATGGTTGATGGAGCTTACTAGATACAAATGAATGAATAAAAGTACAATGGTGGTTCGGATACAAGTGAACCAACCTACCGTGCCAATCGCCCTGAAGAAAAGATGTGCCAACAAGCTGCCACGGGAAACCTGTACATCGAACCTGTAAAGAATTTGGCACAACGGGGGTGAGTTGCCAACTCGTGAGTAGAAGACATCTACGAAAAGAAATCGAATGCACGACGCTATCCTAGGTCATAATAATACACTACTATATCCCAAACATCTAGTAATAGCAGGGTAATACTACGTGTAAGTGCAAATACTCCGTGTCGTGTCAGTGCCTCATATAGTACTAAGTCATATGAAATGAAATGCATGCACCATGAATGTAAAGTCACAAATCCTGAAATCCAGATATATATGTATGAGAACCTTTAGCCGTTATCATAGTAAAGTGTGTATAAGCATCTGAAATCTCAACAATGAAATCCATGGAAATCCGTGTCAAGTATCGACACAACACATGTAACCTCAAGTATCAATATGTCGGGCTCCGTCAGTCCGGATCGGCCCATATAATCAAATCCCACGACAACGGTCGGTATCCTCCGGATATCCGCGCCAGACATCACCGGTAGGTAGCCTTCCCCTGCCAGGCTCATCGTCTACAACTCGATCTTCTTGCCCCGGGGTACCATACCGGGCCCACCATGTACCCGAGACGGTTCATCCACTCCTCGAATCGGGTCTCGAAATCCATCAGAAAACATGAAATACTCATGGTGGACGACACATACATCACGAGAAAACCGCATCTTATTTTAAAAAAAGAGAAGAGGAGAGAGAGAGAAGTTTTTATATATTTTTGCGGTTTTCCCCAAAAATCCAGAAATCTCATAGAAATCCAAATCTCAAAATCATGAGTACTATATGATAAGTGTCGGCATATGCCCATAATACTGCATGATAACACGAAAATATGAATGCATGAATGTCTAAGTAATGAATGTCATGTCTTATACTTAACATCAGAGAGTGATCACAATACTACATCGGTTTAGTTGTTAACTGATTCTATCAATAAAAGATAATATGATCTAAAGTGTACGTGACATAGCAATTACCGATGATGATGTGTGTGAGCCGGCAAATAAGTGTGCGTGGAATATGCGCATCATCGGTAATGGTGCTGGTGTCCTAACAGGTAAGGTTTATACTATTATAGCAACATATGTATGAACATGCAACATTATGATTACAGTGTGAAAGTAAAGACGAATGTATATTACCTACTCATTTAATATACTAATACTACTACCACTATATGACTCGAACCTAACCTAGTGTCCATCTAACCTCCTAAGGAAAACTAAACCTTAAGAACTAGTCAATAGAAATAAGAGTCTACCTAAGGTCTGAATCAATATCTCTAATAGTAGGCGATCCCGCCTCAACAGCGTCACGTACGTAGTACGGCTTCCTCGAATCAAGAGTGCGGATCAATCATCAAATCTAAGTCTCGTACGGTAAAATCCATCGTACGGCATCCCAATGTCGGGGTACGGTCAAGTATCTCCTAGGTGTCTCCTCATTCGTATAATGTCATATGTATCATATTGTGATTAAGTCATACTCATATGATATCGGCATCAGGTCACACCAATATAATGTCGAAATCAAGTTATACATATATCATATCGTAATCAGTCACAAGTTACAGTCCGAGTACTATTCTAGCATCCCATGTACATCAATATCACCACCACTCTTTGTAATTTATATATTCAAGTTCATTATCTCATTCCTTAATGATCCGCTAACACTTTATTACGACTGTATAGTCAAAAATCACGGCATCAAGCCCAGTTATACTATTTCATCATACCTCGGATATCATATCACATCACTGAATCACCTATATGTGTTGTATATATATGTATATACCTATACCTAGTTCTATATATATACACATACACGTACCCCATGTCGATTTTCAGTGTGAGCGCGGGTGTGTTTCTATCTGAAACCTACGAACATCTTCCAAGGTACTCATCCTCTGATATAGTTTTCCTAAATCGGTCTAGTCCAGCCTAGGGTCAATACTAGGGTCCTACTAGGGTCACGTCTGGTTTCCTAATGTCAATAAGTACTATTCCTATTCTACGTTGCGGGGGTGCTAAACGCCATCCACCCGACTTCCCCCCGTAGATATGCATCTACTCACCTGGTCCATGTCTGCCGAAGACAGTGTCGCCATCCTCCTCTCCATCGCCCGCAGTCCACGTGAGGGTATCTAGACGCAAACATATAAATAGCATCGTAAACCGAATCACATACAAAAGTCAAACGATACGAAGAGCAAGCACAGGTTAAAACCTATGTCCCGTCCACGCAAAAGAACCAAATACCGCTCGATATCGGCGTACAAACTCCGATGGATCGAGATAACATCATCAAACAACTTGTAGTTTTAAAATACATTACTTATATTGTAAAACATGATCAAATTCATCGAAACACTAAAATCGATCAAATCGTCCGTTTTCGAAAAACTCGAAAATGCCAATTTACCGTTTTTCATCGAAACTTGACATTTAAATGAAACCAATGGTCATAAAACTCATTAAATAGCATTACTAGACTATACAAACCATTACTATATTTTTATTACACAATTTTGCATTTATTTGAAATTTCTAGTTTGCAACTTTTAACAATTTTAACCTTTTCCAAGCAAAATACCACAATTCCACCTCAAAACATGATTTTGCATAAATTAATCACTTAAACCACAATTTATGATGATAATGATGTGATGAAACTATAATTATATTTTTAATCACATTTATTTAGAAATTCCTAAAATCTAGTTTACAAAATAATAGCATTTTATTACTATTTTTCCAATTATCAAAATAATCTAGTGATCAAACTAAGTTTTTCATTCAATTAATATGCTAATATTCTCACTAAAATTACCATCTAATGATAACACCCTTAATAAGAATTTTATTTTACCCACAACACATTTTAGAAAAAATCTAGTTAGCTAAATAGTTTAAATTAAACAATTTCGATCAACAATTTATTATACCACCACCATGCAAGAATTTTCCACTCTAAAAGATGTTAAACTAGCTATTATAACCCTAATTAATTAACAAAAACCACCTCTTGAATTTTCAAACCCTAACTTGAATTTTAGAATTTGCAACAAGAATTAATCTAATTAATCTAATTATGCTTTAAAAGAAATATCTAATAGAAATAAAACAAAAGAGAAGGATTTATACCTCCACAACCTCATGTCCAAACTTGAAAATGAGCCTCAAAAATACATGCTTTCCCACTCCAAAATCCATGTAGAGAAGAGTAGAGAATAAAGGGTATGAAATAATTAGGTTTTTGTGGAATTTAAATTGGATTTTTGTAGTATTTTTGATGATTTTTGAATAAAAATGAGGTGGAAAATGGGGGGGGGGGGACAGCCATGGTGATGGGGAGGCCGGCCACAATAAGGAGAAGAGGGAGAAACACATGGGAAATGGTGTAGAAACTTCTCCAAAATGTCATCATCTTAATGTTTTTTCATGTTTTATTCATTTTCTTTTAATTCTTTTCTAAAATAACTCAAGAAAGATCTAGAAACAAGGAAAAATTTGCAAATAAATTTTGCATGATACACACTAAATTCTAATATGCCATGGTTCATTTTTACAAATTAAAACCATTTAAATTTGTAATTTACACTAATTTAGTGTAAAAATAAAGCTTATGTTAATATTTAAAATAATTAATTTAGGAAAAATATTTTATTAAACCAAAAATTTATAAGTGGCTAAATAAACACTATTTACTAGTAATTTCATAATTAAAATATATATTTTTAAATTTATAGTGAAAAACAATCACGGTTTGGTTTTACGAAAAATACATTTTACTTTACCGAAAATCCTAAAATTCACTTAAACACTTTTATTCATTTAATTATTTATTTAATTATTTTTAAAATGTTACAATCTTCCCCCTTTTAAGAAATTCGGTCCCCGAATTTAAATTAACACTCCCCTTCCAAATACTAAAACATTTAGCAAAATACTCAAATCGTTGGGGCTCCGAAATCATTAATACATAACGAAAATCAACTCCGTCAAGCATGACGCAATCATCGGAGTTATGGCGATAATGAAATATCATAACCCAATGTGAAAACCATCATAATATACATCAATCTATAACTTATATATAGTTCGCATCCTAGTAAAATCGCCGAATCATCATAATAAAGCAGCATACAAAAACCCCTTCTTGAAAATCGCCGTGCAATGCACGTGTCACGGTCTAAGTAGCGGACGTTTAATTTTTTTTTAAAAATATAGCTACATATATATCTTTTATTTAACATACACGTCCCACCTGGTTACTAACTCAAATAATAATGATCATGAAAACATACTGCTCAAACTAAAATCAATCCCAATCACATCAATAAAATGTCATGTGCGTCCGGTGCGCACTGAAATCGAAACCAAATGCAGAAACCATGAATACCCACAAAACAAAACTAAGTGCAACAGGTGTGCACCAAAAACATCTGTCAAGTGCAACGGGCGTGCACGACTCACTATCAGGTGCATCTAATCTGCACAAAACCCCAATTTAGTGCATCTGGTGTGCACAAAATCGCATCAAGTGCGCCAAGTATGCGCAAGAATCCTAATCAGGTGCTCATGGAGCACGAAAACATACATTGAATATCAAAATCGAAATCACAGCACAAAAATGCATGAAAATTAGGTCGAAACATATGTCAAAATCACGTGTAACCCCTATGCACGAAATCAAATCAAAAATCTCAAAAAAATATATAAAACCAAATCAAGTGTACTGGGTGCGTACTAAACCACATCAATACAACTGATATAAGAAACACAGATAGAATGAAGGTACACACAGGAAATACCAATCGTAGAACAAGTCCTCAAAATACAAAAATCCAATCAACGAAAATAGGAAATTCAAATCACTAAATCACAATCGTAAATACTATCGTCAATGTGCGCCTCTTTCCTCTGATGTCGACCGCTTCGAACTCGTTCTTTCATAGGTGTGCTGACTGCGCTACCAACGGCAATACTCATGTCTAGAGTCTCCCACATAGTCGATCCCTTCACTTGATATCCGGACTACATTAAACTTCTCGATCGATCCATCAAAATCCCATAATTCCCCGAGAGCTCAACACTCAAGTACAGTTTAAAAATATCCGGTACATACCCCAGCATCGATGATCCAGCTGTAGAAGGGCAAACCCAAGCCTCACTAATGGCACAGCGGAACTGCCGTAAACCCTAAGGTTCAAGGGCGTTCTCGTGGTCATTATGTCGAGTTAGGGTTTCATTCTTCTAGAGGGTCCATCGAAATACCTGCATGTTCTTCCGAATACTTTAAACTTAGGAAATGGTTTTCTGATAATCGTTCGAACCCTTTAACTTCATCGGGACGGCATGTGAATACCCTTCGTCCGCACGCTAAGCAATGCTTCAGTCCTCAAAAATAACCAATACTCTAATGGTTACTGCATTCGAGCCGCATCTCCCTCTGCCCGTGGTAACAGAAACCACCATCCGATATTGACGAAGATAGATCAAAGGAACGAATGAAATACGGTGCAAACAATGTAAATCCTAGGGCTCCTTAAGCAGAGTAGCGTATCGTAAGTATGCCGCGGACCATACCCACGGTACGTTACTCTACCTAACTCGCCTACTCCATCAACCAAGGGTCACCTAGACTTATACAAGGTTAAACCTAGCGCTCTGATACCAACTTTGTCACGACCCGAAAGTACGGAACGTGACCGGCACTTAGATTACGAAACGTCTAGAGGCGCCACGTGACCTAAGTAAGCCGAAGCCCAGAGATCTAAACCAAAAAAAGAAGAAAAAGAAGAAAAGAAAAGAAAACAAGTAAAAAAAAAACATCAGCAAATTTTACCAAAAATTTCGGCAGAGTCTCCTCTGTAAAAACTGGCCCCCAAACGGGTACAACAAGTATAATATGAATAAACAATAAAAAGCATCCCCAAACGGGTGCTAGCATCAACGCCAACAGGCGGAAACAACCACAACAAGCACAATAATATACAACGCCAGAGGGCGAGGCTCAAAACTCAAAAGAAAGCAAAACCACCAGATCAGAATAATACAGGCGCGACTCTAAGGTCGAAGTAAAAGACCGGTCCAATAACTTATCAAGTAATACAAATATGGTTGATGGAGCTTACTAGATACAAATGAA
This sequence comes from Agapanthus africanus, assembly GCA_030015575.1. Lineage (NCBI taxonomy): Eukaryota > Viridiplantae > Streptophyta > Magnoliopsida > Asparagales > Amaryllidaceae > Agapanthus > Agapanthus africanus. The sequence continues at coordinate 104,537,699 of CM057344.1, forward strand.
TGAATAAAAGTACAATGGTGGTTCGGATACAAGTGAACCAACCTACCGTGCCAATCGCCCTGAAGAAAAGATGTGCCAACAAGCTGCCACGGGAAACCTGTACATCGAACCTGTAAAGAATTTGGCACAACGGGGGTGAGTTGCCAACTCGTGAGTAGAAGACATCTACGAAAAGAAATCGAATGCACGACGCTATCCTAGGTCATAATAATACACTACTATATCCCAAACATCTAGTAATAGCAGGGTAATACTACGTGTAAGTGCAAATACTCCGTGTCGTGTCAGTGCCTCATATAGTACTAAGTCATATGAAATGAAATGCATGCACCATGAATGTAAAGTCACAAATCCTGAAATCCAGATATATATGTATGAGAACCTTTAGCCGTTATCATAGTAAAGTGTGTATAAGCATCTGAAATCTCAACAATGAAATCCATGGAAATCCGTGTCAAGTATCGACACAACACATGTAACCTCAAGTATCAATATGTCGGGCTCCGTCAGTCCGGATCGGCCCATATAATCAAATCCCACGACAACGGTCGGTATCCTCCGGATATCCGCCGCGCCAGACATCACCGGTAGGTAGCCTTCCCCTGCCAGGCTCATCGTCTACAACTCGATCTTCTTGCCCCGGGGTACCATACCGGGCCCACCATGTACCCGAGACGGTTCATCCACTCCTCGAATCGGGTCTCGAAATCCATCAGAAAACATGAAATACTCATGGTGGACGACACATACATCACGAGAAAACCGCATCTTATTTTAAAAAAGGAGAAGAGGAGAGAGAGAGAAGTTTTTATATATTTTTGCGGTTTTCCCCAAAAATCCAGAAATCTCATAGAAATCCAAATCTCAAAATCATGAGTACTATATGATAAGTGTCGGCATATGCCCATAATACTGCATGATAACACGAAAATATGAATGCATGAATGTCTAAGTAATGAATGTCATGTCTTATACTTAACATCAGAGAGTGATCACAATACTACATCGGTTTAGTTGTTAACTGATTCTATCAATAAAAGATAATATGATCTAAAGTGTACGTGACATAGCAATTACCGATGATGATGTGTGTGAGCCGGCAAATAAGTGTGCGTGGAATATGCGCATCATCGGTAATGGTGCTGGTGTCCTAACAGGTAAGGTTTATACTATTATAGCAACATATGTATGAACATGCAACATTATGATTACAGTGTGAAAGTAAAGACGAATGTATATTACCTACTCATTTAATATACTAATACTACTACCATTATATGACTCGAACCTAACCTAGTGTCCATCTAACCTCCTAAGGAAAACTAAACCTTAAGAACTAGTCAATAGAAATAAGAGTCTACCTAAGGTCTGAATCAATATCTCTAATAGTAGGCGATCCCGCCTCAACAGCGTCACGTACGTAGTACGGCTTCCTCGAATCAAGAGTGCGGATCAATCATCAAATCTAAGTCTCGTACGGTAAAATCCATCGTACGGCATCCCAATGTCGGGGTACGGTCAAGTATCTCCTAGGTGTCTCCTCATTCGTATAATGTCATATGTATCATATTGTGATTAAGTCATACTCATATGATATCGGCATCAGGTCACACCAATATAATGTCGAAATCAAGTTATACATATATCATATCGTAATCAGTCACAAGTTACAGTCCGAGTACTATTCTAGCATCCCATGTACATCAATATCACCACCACTCTTTGTAATTTATATATTCAAGTTCATTATCTCATTCCTTAATGATCCGCTAACACTTTATTACGACTGTATAGTCAAAAATCACGGCATCAAGCCCAGTTATACTATTTCATCATACCTCGGATATCATATCACATCACTGAATCACCTATATGTGTTGTATATATATGTATATACCTATACCTAGTTCTATATATATACACATACACGTACCCCATGTCGATTTTCAGTGTGAGCGCGGGTGTGTTTCTATCTGAAACCTACGAACCTCTTCCAAGGTACTCATCCTCTGATATAGTTTTCCTAAATCGGTCTAGTCCAGCCTAGGGTCAATACTAGGGTCCTACTAGGGTCACGTCTGGTTTCCTAATGTCAATAAGTACTATTCCTATTCTACGTTGCGGGGGTGCTAAACGCCATCCACCCGACTTCCCCCCGTAGATATGCATCTACTCACCTGGTCCATGTCTGCCGAAGACAGTGTCGCCATCTTCCTCTCCATCGCCCGCAGTCCACGTGAGGGTATCTAGACGCAAACATATAAATAGCATCGTAAACCGAATCACATACAAAAGTCAAACGATACGAAGAGCAAGCACAGGTTAAAACCTATGTCCCGTCCACGCAAAAGAACCAAATACCGCTCGATATCGGCGTACAAACTCCGATGGATCGAGATAACATCATCAAACAACTTGTAGTTTTAAAACACATTACTTATATTGTAAAACATGATCAAATTCATCGAAACACTAAAATCGATCAAATCGTCCGTTTTCGAAAAACTCGAAAATGCCAATTTACCGTTTTTCATCGAAACTTGACATTTAAATGAAACCAATGGTCATAAAACTCATTAAATAGCATTACTAGACTATACAAACCATTACTATATTTTTATTACACAATTTTGCATTTATTTGAAATTTCTAGTTTGCAACTTTTAACAATTTTAACCTTTTCCAAGCAAAATACCACAATTCCACCTCAAAACATGATTTTGCATAAATTAATCACTTAAACCACAATTTATGATGATAATGATGTGATGAAACTATAATTATATTTTTAATCACATTTATTTAGAAATTCCTAAAATCTAGTTTACAAAATAATAGCATTTTATTACTATTTTTCCAATTATCAAAATAATCTAGTGATCAAACTAAGTTTTTCATTCAATTAATATGCTAATATTCTCACTAAAATTACCATCTAATGATAACACCCTTAATAAGAATTTTATTTTACCCACAACACATTTTAGAAAAAATCTAGTTAGCTAAATAGTTTAAATTAAACAATTTCGATCAACAATTTATTATACCACCACCATGCAAGAATTTTCCACTCTAAAAGATGTTAAACTAGCTATTATAACCCTAATTAATTAACAAAAACCACCTCTTGAATTTTCAAACCCTAACTTGAATTTTAGAATTTGCAACAAGAATTAATCTAATTAATCTAATTATGCTTTAAAAGAAATATCTAATAGAAATAAAACAAAAGAGAAGGATTTATACCTCCACAACCTCATGTCCAAACTTGAAAATGAGCCTCAAAAATACATGCTTTCCCACTCCAAAATCCATGTAGAGAAGAGTAGAGAATAAAGGGTATGAAATAATTAGGTTTTTGTGGAATTTAAATTGGATTTTTGTAGTATTTTTGATGATTTTTGAATAAAAATGAGGTGGAAAATGGGGGGGGGGGGACAGCCATGGTGATGGGGAGGCCGGCCACAATAAGGAGAAGAGGGAGAAACACATGAGAAATGGTGTAGAAACTTCTCCAAAATGTCATCATCTTAATGTTTTTTCATGTTTTATTCATTTTCTTTTAATTCTTTTCTAAAATAACTCAAGAAAGATCTAGAAACAAGGAAAAATTTGCAAATAAATTTTTCATGATACACACTAAATTCTAATATGCCATGGTTCATTTTTACAAATTAAAACCATTTAAATTTGTAATTTACACTAATTTAGTGTAAAAATAAAGCTTATGTTAATATTTAAAATAATTAATTTAGGAAAAATATTTTATTAAACCAAAAATTTATAAGTGGCTAAATAAACACTATTTACTAGTAATTTCATAATTAAAATATATATTTTAAAATTTATAGTGAAAAACAATCACGGTTTGGTTTTACGAAAAATACATTTTACTTTACCGAAAATCCTAAAATTCACTTAAACACTTTTATTCATTTAATTATTTATTTAATTATTTTTAAAATGTTACACAAACCCTATTAAATTGACGGCACTAGAGAACTTTGGATGGCCCGAATTATAGTGAATACCCCTTAAGAGTTTGGTTGCAAAATAAGATCGTCTGCTCACATAAAATGGCGCGCCATTGATTGTCGTGAAACCTGAAACCCTTCGTTCGCCCCAAACTATAAAATTTATATTAAATCGTGTACAAACCGGATTTTAGCGTTTGACGGCTTGTAATGAAGCTAACTGGTTAACCTACTGTAAAATATTGTTGATCTCTGAATTGTAGAACTGTATGATAGAGATAATTGCGGTGGATTTTAATTCTGGACTGCAGTCCATAATGGGAATCCAGGTTAACTCCTGTCGTTAAACCCCTATTTATCGCTGCTCATGTAAGAGAATGCGTGGAATCCTATACCGTTACGTAGGAAATTTAATTATCTTCCTTACTCGACTGGTTTCATTGGTTTCCTCAACCGTTTGATATTTTTACTTCATTTTAACTTGTCGGCATGCCTTGCTGAATTCTGCAGAAGCAGATTTTACACCCCTAACTTAATCAGGCCATAACTCTCTGTCAGAGTGATAAAATACTGATCTGCCAATTGCGGTGGAAACCTGACTAGAAATCCTAAATATAGTTCAACTGTAGCGCCGCCTAATTCTGATCCCAACTGGGATTAAATTGCGCACGAAACGGACTTCCGATTCTGAAACCGGATTTCCAGCAGTGAACGCTTAAAATGAAATGGCCTTATCTAGTGATCCTGAAACCCGATTGACGTGAAACCAAATTCGCTGGATAGATAATCAAACATACTACTTATCCCCTGTTCATTGTTTCGCTAAATTTGGCATGTATGATTTATGATAATTTATGCAAGTGGTAGGATACCGACTTATGACTTCTTAATCATGCCTTACATACTGTTTTCTCATCACATCATATATATGTCATTGCATTGGTAACCTACTGATCATGTGCATTACCCGGTGTTAGGTATTAGTGGTGATTGTGGCAAGTACGTTAGTGTTCGTGCATGAATGGATAAATGAAAGTGATACGTACTTTTACACAATCAGTGGACCCTATCGATTTATTGCATTGTCGACGTCTGTGGGACGTGTATAAGTGTGACTATAAGTGGTATGGGACACTTATGGAAGCACTTGTATGGGTGTCACTGGTAAGGCACCAAATACTGTCCATTGATCTTGGGTATGAGTCGAGACATGCTTGATGGAGACCCCGTCTTCAGTTCTCGCGTAGACTCGTCATGGACCGGCTCGTATTTGAGTCTATGGTAGGCGTTTGATGTAGACCACGGGATGTGGGGTAGTTTGAGTGTGAGTTCAACAGAATCTCGGGAGTCCCATGCCGGCATATATATATAAAGATATATGGAGATTTACAGGGATATTACATGATTATTACCGTGCGTTATACTTTGGGCCCGTGGTCCCTTGCTCTTGGGTCCTACCCTTGGGTGGAGGACACTCACGAGTGGTTGACTTTCACACTTGGACTGACGATAGGCTTAGTGACCTGTATAGTGAGACTTAGAGACTGATAGGGATAGCGACATGGACATGCATTACTTACTGTATTGACACACCTGACATACTATTTTACTGCTTTACTGTTCACCTGATCCATTAGACACCGCATTGGTTACTCCATGTTCACATCTTTACTGTCTTGATTTACTGTTATATATCTATTATCACTGTTCGTGTTACCACTTGCATATATATATATATATATATATATATATATATATATATATATATATATATATATGTTGCTATCGTGTCGCTCTAACGATCTGAGTATGCATGCTCAGAGTGAGAAGTGGATCTAGCTTGGACCAGGACCAGACGTATCTCGAGGACATCGCGGACATCTTGATCAGCTATCCAGAGTTGTACTCTATTTGACCTCCATCAGGTCAGTTCTTTATATTTGTTTTGTTTCAGTTACTGCATTTCCTATTACCTGTACATTGTTTACTGATTACCACGTAAAGCTAGAAGCCGAAGTGTGACTACGGCAGGATATTTTCTTGACCGTAGGAGCATGGATGGCCTTGTCAATCCCTCGTATTTCGTATTTTGGGAAGCGGGGCATGACATGGTTTTGTTGGTATCAGAGCCAGGTTTTAGCCTCGTTTGGGATTGCAGTTTCCGTGTATTGTTTGACAATCTAAGACATCCTTCGGTCTGTATTGTAAAGTTGTTATTCTTAATCTTGATTCATATAGTGTATTCGGCTATGCATTTTTGATCTATCCACTAGGGGTTGAGTGACTTGGAGTTCTACAGTGGATTTCCACTTGTAATAAATTTCATCACACCCGATATTCTTGATCCCTTGCCTAATCCATATTATATTTTGATTCTTATAGCTTGTGCCTTATATCGTCCTCAAAGTTGTTGTTTCGGGACCATGTCTTCCAACGACCCTTCCTCTATCTCCACTTCCCAGAATCAGACCGTAGAGATTCTGAATGCACTGCAAAGTCTGAAAGAAACCCAGGAGCGAACAAACGACCTGCTAGCTGAAGGACTAAGAAGGCAGATGACTCAGGCACCAGCAGAAGTCTCCAATCGTAAAGGGGCCCCTGTTAGGCGAGGAAAGGAGGTGAAGATGAAGCGCCCACTTGTTCCCCAGCAACAGAAGCAACGGAAATTCCAACGTTGTGGGTACTGTAAGAAGCCAGGACACCTTCAAAGAGATTGTCGTCGCGCCAAGGGGCAATGCCTGATTTGCGGATCCAGCGAACATCCTATCAATGGCAGCCCTGAAAGGAAGGAGCTACAAAGAGGGGATTCATCCACACTCTCCACTTCTGCTAAGTGATGGTTATTTCGTAGTTCGAGCTTCGAGGATAATGCGGGTCCCGCACAGGATTCAACTCGCGAGACGAGAATGCAGCAGTCCAGAAATCAAAGAAGAACTATCACGTTTTCTGCTTTCAATAATAATGCTGTCACCCTTTTGTAAAAATTTCCTTTCGTTTGATATCTTGTATCCATCGAACTTTTAGTTGAATGCAATATAACTTTGAGTCATGATGTATGTATCATTCTCTTGATTCTCACCTTATTTAAACTATTCATTGCAACAGCATTATTAAAATTTTAATTTTTCAGTCCTTCCCTACCGTATATTTTCTTGTACTCCGTATCCTTGATTATTTTCTTAATGTGTCCCACCGTCTAATCATGACTCTTTTTCAGGCCATGGCCCACCCTGGAGCAACGCCGCATCTAGATGAGGATGCACAGTCATGTGTTTCCTTAGACCGCATGCTGGTGAGTTCTGACGATGAGATCAACGGCCCCCAGGTCATTTTCGGAAACAGCGATTCCGAGGACGAAGGAGCCGCCGCCCCAGAGGTTGACGTGATCGGCGATTCCGACGAGGAGGAAGGAGACCCTGAAGAGAACCCGATAGAGGAAGATCCCGAGGAGGGCCCAATAGAAGAAAATCCAGTGGAGGAAAATCCCATGGAAGAGGGTCCAGAAGAAGAGAATCACATAGAAGCAGATCTCGATGAAGAAGCTCCAGCCGAGGAAGAAGGACCGGATGAACAAGACCCTGCTGCAGAAGAACTCCCAATGGCGGTCCCTGCGAGACGCCATGGAAATGGACGCCCCTACCTGAGCGCGCGAGCCTACCGTAACCTGCTGAACCTCCACAACCGCGACTGATGGGATTTAGCTGTTGTCTCCCATGGCCAAATAAATCTGTATATAGTTTAGGGCTATCTTTCGCTTTTCGAGAATGCTTTGTTTAGAATTTTCTGGAATGAAATAAAATTGCTGAGTTCGCTCTTGTTAGTTCACGTGATGCTTTGACTGTCTCCCCTATACATTTCTTTTTCCCCCTGAGATTCATTACTGTCCTTCGCTACTGCACCTTGTGTTGTTTTGACCTTCGCTTAGATTAGGAAGTGCCGCACCTCGATCTTTTGAGTGGGCCTTACTCTATTGTAACCCCTACCCTGTATAGCCTTTATACACCAGTAGAGCTTCCTTTTATTCCATTTAGGGACCTCGTTAATCGAAGGGTTTGGTTTTCATTATTTCGTACTTATCGATAAATTGTGTATTATCAACTACTTCCATTTTACCCGTGTTAAATGGTTTACTATCCTTCACATTTTCAATAGTGCAACCATATATCGCTTATATTTTGTTCCATTTTTCTTATTTTCACTTTGTGGGATTCCTAAGTTATTTTTTAAAAACTATTTGATCGATACATTACCCTAAATGTTTTAACCTATCGACAAATCTTTCACTATTTATTATTGTTACTTTATTTTCCCAGGTATTGTGCTTATAATTTGCTATTATAAAGGGTTATGCCCTATGCTATTTTTTTGCTGCGCTATTTTGATATACTTATGTATATGTATATATTCAAAATTTCGGTTTTATCTAGCATGCCTCGAATGTTAATGTTCGTTAGTTGCTATTTTATTCTCTTGTATATACATAGTGTGCACTTACAGTTGATTCTGCCTTATACTTACACAGACCTTCGATTTTTCCTTCCTATTTAAATGCTTTGAGTAAACCACTATATGTGAGTGTTCGAGGTCATAGCTTTCGCATGTTATTTTTTTTTTTATAGCTTATCGTTTATTTTAAATTTCGAGGATGAAATTTTTGTAAGGGTAGTATGATGTAATACCCAGTCCCTATATATAATTAGCGTATTTTAATAAATATGTCTCTAGGTATTTTTCCCAAAAATTTACTACAAATTTTCCGTATGTTTATAAGGGTCACTTACAGAATTTACGTATTGATATTTATAAATAGTTTAAGTATCCAAATTCCTTTATTCTCTTTCCCTGCTTAAATACTTTTTATTTTTCCCTTCATTATTTTTCTTTCCTACCCAACCCAATCCCAAACTCTCACTTCCCTTTCCCTTATTATTTCTCATTTCCCTTTTTACAATTCCCCCGAGCCCATTACTCTCCTCTCTCTTGGCAAGCCCGGCCCATCTTCCTAACTCTTCCCTTTCTCTTTATTTTTCCCTATTTTATTTAGCCTCCTCATCGGCCCGGCCCATGCCCCTTCCAACAACCCGACCCGTTAGCAATTCCTTCTTCCCCACTGCGTTTTAATTTCCCACGCGTCCCCTGCCCACGTCGCCAACGTTCCCCAACCGCCGCGACCGCTTCTTGCGCACCCACGCCCGCGACGCATGCACTCCGCCTACGACCCGCTCTCTTCAAACTCGGCCACCTCGCTCTCAATCGATCTCTCTCTCTTCCTCGTCCCGCTTCTCTCGCAATCATGGCCCCCTCGCCCACGACTCGCTCTCCATTGCAACTTCCTCCAACGTCCCCTGCGTTCCCCTCTTCTCATGCTCACGCCCGACCCGCTCCCCTCCGCAGCTATCCCCTGATTCCCATCGCCTTCGCACCACACCCACACCAATACACCATCACCACCTCTTGACCTCCCCTACTGCATCCCTCGCTCCCAACTCTCAAACCCACCCACTGCCGCCTCTCTCCACCTCGTCGACGACAACTACGACAGCCTCGCCCCCTCGCGTCTCCCTCCTCTTCACCCACCGAGCCCACCGCCGAGCACGAACGCCTCCCCTGCAACCCCCTCGCCGGCGCCTCCGTCGACCCCCGTCGTCACCGGGTAAACTTCTCCCTCTCTCTCTCTGAACCTCTCTCTCTATCTCTCTAAGTCTCTCCCTCTCTATCTCCCTAATCCTTTCTCTCTATCTCTCTCCCTCTCTTTATCTCTCTGTTTCTCTTTCTCTTTCTCACTCACTCTGAATTTCTCTCTCTCTCTCTCTAAATTTCTCTCTCTCTCTTTCTCTTTTTCTCTCTCTCTCTCTCAATTTCTCTCTCTCTCTGTATATCTAAATCTCTCTCTCTCTCAGTACCTCTGCCCCCTCACATCAAAACAAGGTACTACTTGGAGCAGTGGTGAAACTGAGTGCACGGAGATTAACGGGATTGAATACAATTATCTGATTCCAAAGGCTGAACCAATGCTGCGTTCGTGACGCGATCGTGCTGTTGCCACTGCAGTATTATTGTCGACTCGTCACCAGGCAAGTTTAATACTTGCTTCATGCTATTTCTTATATTACATTTCTAGTTACTAAAATTCCCATGCTTACTTTCATGTAAATTGTTATAAGTGAGTGTTCGATGTGAATCGTGACTTACAAACCCTATTAAATTGACGGCACTAGAGAACTTTGGTTGGCCCGAATTATAGTGAATACCCCTTAAGAGTTTGGTTGCAAAATAAGATCGTCTGCTCACATAAAATGGCGTCCCAATGATTGTCGTGAAACCTGAAACCCTTTGTTCGCCCCAAACTATTAAATTTATATTAAATCATGTACAAACCGGATTTTAGCGTTTGATGGCTCGTAATGAAGATAACTGGTTAAGCTACTGTAAAATATTGTTGATCACTGAATTGTAGTACTGTATGATAGAGATAACTGCGGTGGATTTTAATTCTGGACTGCAGTCCATAATGGGAATCCAGGTTAACTCCTGTCGTTAAACCCCTATTTATCGCTGCTCATGTAAGAGAATGTGCGGAATCCTATACTGTTACGTATAAAATTGAATTAACTTCCTTACTCAACTGGTTTCATTGGTTTCCTCAATAGTTTGATATTTTTACTTCATTTTACCTTGTCGGCATGCCTTGCAGAATTCTGCAGAAGCATATTTTACACCCCTAACTTAATCTGGCCATAACTCTCTGTCGGAGTGATAAAATACTGATCCGCCAATTGCGGTGGTAACCTGACTAGAAATAATAAATATAGTTCAACTGTAGTTCCGCCTAATTCTGATCCCAACTGGGATTAAATTGCGTCACGAAACGGACTTCCGATTCTAAAACCGGATTTCCAGCAGTGAACGCTTAAAATGAAATGGCCTTATCTAGTGATCCTGAAACCTGATTGACATGAAACCAAATTTGCTGGATAGATAATCAAACATACTACTTATCCCCTGTTCATTATTTCGTTAAATTTGGCATGTATGATTTATGATAATTTATGCAAGTGGTAGGATACCGACTTATGTCTTCTTAATCATGCCTTACATACTGTTTTCTCATCACATCATATATATGTCATTGCATTGGTAACTTACTGATCATGTGCATTACCCAGTGTTAGGTATTAGTGGTGATTGTGGCAAGTATGTTAGTGTTCTGCATGAATGGATAAGTGAAAGTGATGCGTACTTGTACACAATCAGTGGACCCTATCGATTTATTGCATTGTCGACGTCTGTGGGACGCGTATAAGTGTGACTATAAATGGTATGGGACACTTATGGAAGCACTTGTATGGGTGTCACAGGTAAGCCACCAAACTCTGTCCATTGATCTTGGGTATCAGTCGAGACATGCTTGATGGAGACCCCGTCTTCAGTTCTCGCGTAGACTCGACATGGACCGGATGGTATTTGAGTCTATGGTGGGCGTTTGATGTAGACTAAGGGGTGTGGGGTAGTTTGAGTGTGAGTTCAACAGAATCTCGGGAGTCCCATGCCGGCATATATATATAGAGATATATGGAGATTTACAGGGATATTACATGATTATTACCGTGCGTTATACTTTGGGCCCGTGGTCCCTTGCCCTTGGGTCCTACCCTTGGGTGGAGGACACTCACGAGTGGTTGACTCCCACACTTGGACTGACGATAGGCTTAGTGACCTGTATAGTGAGATTTAGAGACTGATAGGGATAGTGACATAGACATGCATTACTTACTGTATTGACACACCTGACATACTATTTTACTGCTTTACTGTTCACCTGATCCATTAGACGCCGTATTGGTTACTCCATGTTCACATCATTACTGTCTTAATTTACTGTTATATATCTATTATCACTGTTCGTGCTACCACTTGCATATATATATATATATATGTTGCTATCGTGTCGCTCTGACGACCTGAGTATGCATGCTCAGAGTGAGAAGTGGATCTAGCTTGGACCAGGACCAGACGTACCTCGAGGACATCGCGGATATCTTGATCAGCTATCCAGAGTTGTACTCTATTTGACCTCCATCAGGTCAGTTCTTTGTATTTGTTTTGTTTCAGTTACTGCATTTCCCATTACCTGTGCATTGTTTACTGATTACCACGTAAAGTTAGAAGCCGAAGTATGACTACGGCAGGATATTTCCTTGACCGTAGGAGCATGGCCGGCCTTGTCAACCCCTTGTGTTCCGTATTTTGGGAAGCGGGGCGTGACAGGGTCAGACGTCTGTCGTCTGAATCTGTTGATTGTTTTGGTTCGTTATTAGGCCCCTCAAACTGAATGGCGGCTGGACGACGTTGAGCTAGATCCACAGGTCAACAAAGTTTTGTCGTGATACCGGCTTGGTGAGATTGACGGTTCCAACGAAAGAATATCAAAGTATCCATTTTTGAACCAAGGAAGCCGTGCTAAAGGAGTCGGGTACTGTAACAACCGTCAAATCCAAGTAAACTTTTAATGACTTATATTCTTGAATATCCTATTTTCCTTAAATCAAGCAGTATTTATGTTTTAATATGATGATTTCGATACACGAACGTAAGTTGTAATTTGGTAGTCACCTATCATATCCATCCTATAGGGTATAAGGTCGACCCCTCGTGACTTCAAATAGTATAATTAATTTCAGTTTTTGTTTTTTTCTTTTTAGTTCATGTGCAAGGAGCGGCAGGAACACTAGCCACGGCAGAGGGAAAGGCAGAGCGGTTCTGCCGTCCGGAGAGGTGCATAGGGAGCTCCAGAAGGCTGGCCTTGCACCCCGTTCCGTATTCTCTTTCGATGGCTCCTTCTGTGTGGACTTTGCCACACCTCCAGGTATATTGCACATATTTTCATTTTTAATATAATATTATAGATATACACGCATATTTATTTTAAAATTACTTATATAGTCAACGTTTAATTGTCTAGCTATAGGTGACACGTCAACATCAGAGACAGAGGCCAGTACCGGACCTGCAGGTATATTTATATATCTATAGTGTATGCATATTAATTTAGAATATTATATTATTAATATACATAAATTCTTTATTCTCTTACTTAGATAATCAATTTTTGATTGTCTAACAGTAGGTTGTGCCTCCACATCCCAGGCAGAGGCCACCATCGCACCTACATGTATATTTATATATCCTATAGTGCATACATATTGATTTAGAATGTTATATTATAAATATACACACATTCTTTTTGCTCTTACTTAGATAATCAATTTTTGATTGTTTAGCTGTAGGTGATGCCTCCACATTCCGGAAAGAGACCACCACCACATCTGCAGGTATGTTTATATATCCTATATTGCATGCATATTGATTTAGAATGTTATATTATAGGTATACACATTATTTTTGCAATTACTTATATAGCCTATTTTTAATTGTCTAATTATAGGTGGTGCATCCACATTTGGCGCAGAGGCCACTCCCGCCACTTCTGTACCTTCCGGGCAATCTGCAGCTTAGTATTCTTAAATATAAAATATTTTTTCATTTTACATATTCTCTAAGAATAACCATGAACTTCATGTAATTTTATCGTCAATGTTTATTTTCTAGTTGTAGAGAATGCCTTCACGTCCGGGTCACCGTCAGTTCCTCACTGGAGGAACTATCGTTCCACTCGTACTGCTGCCCGAGCCCAGGCTCGTGCTGTTGTCGCCGGAAGTATATATCGCACATCAATTTTCGTTAATTCTTGATTTCTAAATACCATTTTGTCTTAATATTGGTTGTCTTGATATTTCTTGTAGATACAGGGCAGCCCCACCCTGAGATGGGGACTCGATGGCCGAATCAATCCCATAGGCTGAGACCCGATAGAGCCAGGGAAAGCACCATTCTCCTTCTTCTTTACCCCCGATTATCTCTATACTGACGTTTATGCCGAGGATTCGACTGGTATATGGGGGATGGGAGCCGCATCCAAAAGAAGTACCCACTTCACAATGAGTAGGGCGATCAGCATTGGCGCTCATTTGCCCTCTTCTGGGATCAGGCTCAGGTATTAATATATATTTTTATTTGATTTATACAATATATTTATTATTATTTAACACTTGCAATTTAAATACATTGTTTTTTTTGTATTTGCAGTTGGATTATGACTTTCAGCCTGTACCCGACCCTGATCACCCTGAGAGAGTGCTCGATCTTCACGCTCTTTACTTGGGCCTCATAAAGAACATGCAATCTAAGGTCCCATACAATAGGAACGAGCTAAAGATAGATTGCTATTTGGTATGGCTGGCGACCCTCAAGGCGGAGAGAGCGGCTCTCCTACATTCTCCGGCCTTTTCCAGAGTCGACGTAGATATATAGCCTCTCTTGTGCCAATATTATGACTCTGAGCGCAAACATGTTTGTAATTTAAATGTAATTCATTGTTTAGTATATAATTTATTTTTGTTGCTTAATTAGAAAACTAAATCTGATGGTGTTGTGCAGAAACAGGCCGATCAAAACAAGGAGAATAGAAAGTCGGCGAAAAGGGGTCGCCCCACTTACACTGGTGGCTCGAGAAACATTACTCGTGCCATGAAGGCATTGGTAAATTACAATATATCTATTTTGATATAATGCAATATTAAGAGTTATTTTATAATATATGTAAGTTTCTGGCGCATTGCAGAAAGCTCAGACCCTGGTGCAAGAAGGTACACCAAGCGTGTTGACCGCGTATCTTGCCGTCCACGGCACCTCGACAGATCCCGCTACGGGCGAGCTTCGATTCCCCGACACCGCTACCCAGAAGTATGGCGTAATTTTTAATATTTATTCTAATTCGAATGAGATTTTTGTTTTGATAAATTCAAATTTAAATGATATACTTATATTTTAATGGTTAATGTGGGTGTAGGAGCGGGTGGTGGAGTAGGTGGAGGTATCGGGGATCGATTTTAGTAGACAGACCGATCTGATTCTACTGACCCCAGTCCTAGACGTCGCACATGGAGGGCACCACGGAGGTTGGGAGAGAGGCCGGAGACTAGGTCCTAGCAGGGCCCATATGAAGTTGGTCTCCACTCCGGCAGTTACTTCCCCTACCCTCCATGAGCGACGTCTGGAGCATGATGTTGTCGCCTTGAATACCACCGTCGAGAAGTTGAAGGAGATATTAGTACGTATATTACTTATTAGTAAAATATTATATCACATTATAGATAGTAACATATGCAATATTAGTAGCCTGAGTTTATTTGATTTTAGACTTAGCTTTGATTAATCAGACTTATATAAAACTATCTAATTAAACCGAACTCTATAATCATAACCATACCACATCTTTCTTCATTTTGGAGTTTAAAAAGTTATGATTATCCAAATTCAAAACTTGAGAAGAAATTATTTCTTTGTAAATTAGATAACTCCAAAACCAAGTATCCAATTAAAGCTAAACAATTAAGGAGAGATACAGGCTTACAAATTAGAGTAAACATAATTTCTACCTCCACTTAAAATAAACTATGGTTTTCCAAACTAGATAGCCAAACTAAGCCTAAATCTCTACGTATTCTTAGTTTGGGGTATAAAAGTATAGCCCTGAATGTGTGGAATTTCAACATATATAAATTCTCATACATAATATATGAATTTCAACAAAACGTATGGAATCTCAACAAAGCATATATAAATTCGCGGTTTCACAATAATCTGATAATGATACGAATTCGACTAAAATCTAATACACCGTTCTTACTCGTTTATTACACAAACAAATTTTTTTACAGATTCAACAGGATACTTCGGCTGCGACTCCACATGTATCTCCTTGGGCTGCGACTCCACAAGCCACTATCTCGGCTGCGGTTGCACAGACCACTCCTATAGATTCACAACTCGCTCAAACTCCCGCACAGTCCGCTCCGTCATTAGTCAAGTTTATGATGACTCAGGGTTGTACCGAGGAGTAGATGCGCCAGATTACGGCGATTATCAGAGGTGGAGAAGCTGGACCGAGTTAGGGTAGATTTATTTATATTTTTGAGGATGTATGTATTTATTTGATACATATTGTATATATTTTGGATAATATTGGTGGTTGTTTGTATGTTTACGATAATTTTAGATTGATTTCGTATTCTGTTTTTTATTTCTTTTATATATTATGTGTGAGATGTTGTTTATGAATATTTATGCATTTGGCTATATGATATATATATATATATATATATATATATATATATATTACTGTACACAGGGTGGGAAAAAAACGGGAAGCCTCCTTATTTTTTGAAAAACCTGATATAATGTACCTACGGATTACTCCGTAGGGACAACTGTTGCACCTACGGATTAATCCGTAGGGGCAAGTTTTTCCCCTACACATTTCTACGTAGGGACAAAATATCAGAATATCTGATATTTTGTCCCTATGGACTCAGTAATAGGGGAAAAACTTGTCTATACGGTTTAAGCTGTATGGGTATTTATCTGGCCCTACGGACAACTCCGTAGGGATATTTATCAGGCCCTACGGAAAACCCCGCAGGGGCAATTATTTCATTTTATAAGCAGATAAATTAAATAAAAATTATGTCCCTACGGAATAATCCATAAGGATAAATAACCCTACGGATTAAGACGTGGGGGATTATTACTCCGTAGGAATATGTTCAAGATGAAGACGTGCACCTGAAGCCTTTAGACCTACGGAAGAATTTTATTTCCCTACGGATATATCCGTAGGGGCAGTGGTTTGCCCCTACGGCTAAATCCTTAGAGGCAAGTGATTATTGTAGTAGTGCCCTTTACGATGCAAGTTGTGTGCATTGGAGACAGCTAAGGGACGTGGGGCCTGCATGCATAAGGCTCACACACATAAATGCAGGGCCCACCTGCGCTCACTTTTTTCCCGGTTATTTGCGTAGTAAAAGGGTGCGTGACGCCCTTTTACGTTTTTTCTTAACTATTATAACTAGAAGCCCCTAGATGATGTCGATAATCAACAAAATAAAAAATAGGAAAATGACAAAATTTCAATAGCCAATGATAAGAAGTAAGGATGTCCACCTCATCCACCTCAAAAGATAAAAATAAGAAAATAAAAGGTCAACAATTCTCTCACTCTTATAATCTCATTCGTTACACATTCTCTCTTATATTTAAAAACCCAAAAAGTGATATATGTCTTCCAAATTTCTTATATCTTTGTTATTTTGTATAGAGCATAAATTTCTCAATTTTAATATTATCACTAATCGCATTCATTTAGTTTAAATTTAGATAAACTATAAATATCTTTAAAATTTTCATATAATGTCTAAGATAAAAAAAAATTATTCACACCTTCAGTATATATGTTTTTCAAAATAGCAAAATATTTACTATTATAACTAGAAGTCTTTAGATGATATCATTAATCAACAAAAAAAAATTGACAAAATTCAAATAGGAAAAGTTGAACATTAAAGATGTCCACCTTACCCACCGGACCACCACAGAAGACAAAAATACGAAAGTGAAAAGTCAACCCTCCCTCCCTCCCTCCCTCCCTCTATTTCGTTACGCATTCTCTTTAATGCTTAAAAGCCCAAAAAATGACATGCTTTTCAAATTTATATATAAAATCTTTTATCTTTGTTATTTTGTATAACTCATAAAATTTTCAATTCTAATGTTACCACTAACCGAATTTATTTAATTTAAATTTAGAAAAACTATAGATATTCTTAGAAATTTTCATGTAATGTCCAACATAAAAAAATTGCGCATGCCTTCAGTCACTACTACGAATAAGGCTTGCCCCCACAGTTCCCACCATAGAGGCAAAAATATGAACCGCAAGGACTAAAAACGTAGAAGAAGATATAATTTTGCCCCTACGGAGAAACCCGTAGGGATCTAATTGTTAACTGTTTTCTATGCGTGCGTTTTAAAATTTAAGAATACCGCAATCAAGACGGTGTCTCTTGGTAGCTAACCGGTTGAGTACGAGTCGATCCACAGGGAAAAAGTGTTCTTTCTTTAAGTTCTAACGAGTTAAGTCCTATTTTTGGTAGGTTTTGTTTTAAGATCTAAGAATGAGATTAAATTGATTTAAAAGCTTACTAGGGTTAGGATTAGGTTAGTTTGGAATAGAGATTCTACTCACTGCTTTTAATACCCTAGTTAAGAATATAGGTGTTAGAGTAATAGTCAACAAAGGGGATTAGCACGACTAGGAAGAAACTTAGTTTCTTTCTTTTGGTCCTTGTCCGTCCTTTCTTGGCTCTTAGCCCTAACCTCCAGTTAATTCAACCACAACCGGTCTAACTAGGAAATCACCGCTATCATTTAGGATAGGGTGTCGTAGTGAGCGGTGCGTAGTTGAATTAAATAGAGTCCCTATTATAAAAATTATATGGGCAAAGAAAGGAGTGAGAGATTTCCTTCTCTCAAAACGTTCCCTATCCTAACCCTAATAAGTGAGGAGTTACTCACTCATTAGGAAAGTGATGATAAAATTCATTTTTATATTTTATTTTAATAGACTATCTAAATTGTAGATAATAAAAGACAGATAAAAATTAATGCAGAAATTAATTTTAGATAAAAGAATGCAGGATAGAATGAAAACTTACTTTATTGATACCTCTCAACAATGCATTACAACTGAATTAAAATTTCAATCTAAGAAATTAAAAAGAGACATGCCCCAAAAGAGGCATCCTGAAAGAGGCATACTAAGAAAGGTCTTGAGCTCTCCTATTTATAGATAGGAAAAACCCTAGGTTTACATTCTGATCCATACATGAAATTACAAAATAACCCCAAAAACCGAGTCAAAGCACCGACACCCCACCGACACGTGCAGAGCACGGCCGCGGAACCGCGGCAGATGTGCCTGTTTGGCCGTGGTTCCACGGCCATTTGGTGTTCTTGTGTGATCAATTTTTTAGGGATTCTTTATGTTGCTTTTATCTTCTATTTTCTTCACTTGGTTTCTCAGAATCTCTTCAGTTCTCTTCCAGATATTCAACAGTGGACTTTTTCCTTGAGCTCCGCATTTGAAGTCTTGGATCTTATGCTGCCCTTGTGCTTTGTGCATTGAAATGCTCAATGATTTTCCATTTGGTAGGCGGCATTATACGGATAGTGTGCGGAAACCCGTATTTCTCTGTTTGATGGTCGTAGTCCCACATTTGTTGCGACTTTTCATGAATTTCACTGTAAAGAGCTGAGAACCTGTAACCTGCAACTATTTAGTAGACATGCATCAAAAGTACCTACTTATATGCAATGTGATTAAGAATGGGCGATATAAAAATGCAAAAATCTGATATGAACAGGATCTCTACCCCTACAATTTCCAACTTAGGGTCAATTATTTTTTTTATTATTATCTTGCCTCTACGGTGAGCACCGTAGGGGCAACGTACAGCCCCTACGGTTTCAACCGTAAGGTAAAAATATCAAATTTTTTTATTAAAATAATAATAAGATCTTGTCCTTACGGTTAACACCGCATGGGTAAATTTATGCCCCTTCGAGTTACACCCTAGGGGCAAAATACCCTTACGGTGGAACCCATCGGGTCATAAATTTGCCTCTACGTTGCTAACTCTAGGAGTAAACATTTAATTTTTTTTTTAAATATTGTCTCTGTTTTTTGTTCGCCCTGTACACAATAATATATCACACACTATATCATATACCCAAATACAAAAATATATATCAATAATATCCCACGCATAATATATAACGGAAAAAAATACAATACAAAATCACTTTAAAATCAAAATCATAATTATCATATTCAACAACTGATATCCAAAATATACATGTCGCAAATATAATACATACATCCTACAAAAATCTAAAAAATATTTTAAAAAATCACTGTTGACTCGATCCAGTCGCTCCATCTCCAAGTATCTAACGCATCTGGTCCTCGCTGTAGCCCTGGAGCCTCAAATGCTTTAGCAATGATGTTGCGGTAGTACCTGGAGCTAGAGCAGCTGGATCTGAAGTAGCTATAACTGGAGCAAAAGAACTTAGAGGAGCGTCCTGCGAACCCGCAGCCAAAAGAGTGGCCTTCGAAGCCGCAGCTGAAGGATTGGCCTTTGGAACCGCCGACGGTATACCGGACCAGGACGAACGGAAGAATGAAGCAACAAAGTTTTAAAGTTTTTATAACAAAAGAATAAGAAACGGTGTACTAGATTTAGTCTATAAATCTTAATGTGAAATTCTAAGTCTAGAGATCAAGTCTTGCGAATTGAATTGATGTGTTATTGATCTATAGAATTCGTGTCGAATTCGTATCAATATCGGATTCTTGCAAAATTGCAAATCCTACTCATATCCGTATTTGAATCTATGCTACGTAGATTAGAATTATCAAGATATACGTATATACAAACAGAAATAGCATATGTACCAACAACTCATTCAACTCCTCGAAATTGGACTTTAATGTGGCTATCTCCTTCTCTATACATCGCTCGTGGGGGTAGGGAAGTAACCACAAGAGTGGAGGACAACTTCAAATGGGTCTTGCTGGGACTAAGTCCCTGGTCTCTCTCATAGTCGCCGTGATGCCCTCCGTGTACGGTGTCTAGGATAGGGATCGGCATGGCCGGATTGGTCTCTCTGCTGAAATCAACCCCTGATAAGCTCGTCTGCTCTACCATCCGCATCTATAACCATGTAAAGTATTCGAACATAAGTAAACCATTTAAATTTAAACTTATCAAAACAAAATTTCATTCGAATTAGAACGGATATTAACACTTACGTAATAACTCTTTGTAGCAGCGTCAGGATATCTAACCATGAACCATGCATATGGCCGAATCTATCGATGTGGCGTGGACACTCAGATACTCCTGCAACACGCTCGATGTACCGCCCTTCACCACGATCCGAGCTCTCTACAATTTACCAAAAACACAAATATATAATATAACTTTTCATATTGCATTATATCAAAAGAAATATATTATAATTTACTACGGCCTTTGTGGCATGAGTTATGTTCTTCGAGCCACCCGTGTAGATTGCTCGACCCCTCTTTATTGACTTGCGATTCTCCATGTTCTATTCGGTCTGTTTCCACACAACACAATCAGATTTAGTTTCTAATTTAGCAATAAAAAAATAAATTATATACTAAACACTGAATTACATTTAAATTACAAACCTTCTTACAATCAAACACCTAATACTGACACATAAGAGGCCATGTTTCTAAACCGACTCCGTTAAATGCCGGAGACTGTAGGAGAGCCTCTCTCTCCTCCTTAGGGGTCGCCAGCCATAAGCCATAGCAATCTGATTTCATCTTATTCCTATTATACCGGACCTTACTCTACATGTTGTCTTTGAGGGCCCGGTAAATTGTGTGAAGATCGGGCTCTTTGTATTCTTCATCATCAGGTTCATTGGGATTGACTGCAAGAAAGGTGTAATCCACCTGCAAATATAGAAAATTAACGTCTTTATATTATAAGTGTCAAATGATAGTAAATCTATTTGATAAATCAGATAAATATATATATAATAATAATACCTGAGCCTGATCCTAGAACGCGTTAAAGGAGCGGTTGTGCCGCACACCCCAATCAACATGAAGAGGATATTTCTTGGGGTAACGGCTCTCATCCCCCAAATACCGCCCGAATCTCGTGGCATGATCACCAGCGTAGCAGCCATCAGAGGTAAAGATGAGGGGGAATGCTTGTTGCCCCTTAATGGGATCGAGCCTCAGCTTGTCGGACTGATTCGGCTCTCGAGTCCTCTGAACAGGCTGCGGCTGCTCCGCATCCATAATATATATATATATATATATATATTTATATATATATATATATTTATATATATATATATATATATATATATCAAGACAAAACAATATTTAGAATGCAAGAATTAACGAAAATTGGAGTGCGGTATATACTTTCAGCGATATCACCATGAGCTTACGCACGGGCAATAACACGAGCGGCACGATAGTTCATCGGATATGGAACAGTGGATGACCTGGACGTGGATGCATCCCTTCAACTAAATAATAAACAATGACTATATAAGTAAATTTTAAATAAAATAATACACAATCAATTTGACATATTATATAGTTAAAAATACTAATCGGTAGAGTACTCGGAGGGTATGGATCGTGCGGGAATGGCCTGTATCCCGGATGTGGAGTCACCTGAACCAACTAGATAATAAAAAATGACTATATAAGTAACTTCAAAACAAATATGCTTGTATATCTTTAATATATCGTTCAAAATGAATATACGCGATATATAAATATACCTGAAGATGTGGGAATGGCCTGTGCCCCGGATGTGGAGGCACCTCCTCCAACTAGACAATAAAAAATGACTATATAAGTAACTTCAAAATAAATATAAATATACCTGCAGGTGTGGGAACGACCGCCGCATTACCGTCTTTTTCTTCTTCTTCCCCGTGATATAACCAAGTTATATAAAATCTGATAAAACCATGTTTAACGATTTGAAACTCTACCTCCCCTATCTTCCGGTATATCTTATTCCTACAATTGCTGCATGGACAAAGGATTTTCCTCAACACGACCTTATGCTATTTGCATGCAAATTCGATGAAAGTAACAACTCCTACGATGAACTTAGGGTTCGTGTACTGTTGCCGATCCATGTACATCCAGTCCTTAATTTTGATGTACCCATGAGCCATGTTAGACTGTGTGTGTGTGTCGTTAACATATCTTAAAAGCAAATATGCGCGTGTGTGTACAAGATATCACTCTCAAGTATGAGTTGTTCATGTGATTTAAACCCTATTACATGTCACTACATTGTTATACCAATTCATCCTTCTTCGTTGATAATAAACCAAATAAAGTATACAATTTGAAAAGATTTTAGTTCTTAACAATATCACGCGGTTTAAGACACTCAGAAACCATTCTCAACGGTTATGAAGATTATCAGAGATCGAGAGCAAATGCTTATAGCTCCGGAGTTAGATTCTTCTTCCAAGAAAGATGATGATAATGATATTAACGGTTCTATATTGGATATCGTGGGCAACAACTGTCGGGAGTAAGGCTTCTATTCCATTATGAATGTATAAAGCAGACACCCATCCGCTTGTGTTTTCATCCGTTACGAGAAAATTTCTGCAACACCTCCTCGTTGGTTTCCGAGTATACTATGTAGAATAGAAAATCATTTCAATGCTGTGGAACAATATTGAAATGAATATCTAATTTATTTTTGTACACAGAGAACCAGCGGAAAGGTACCGACGAAATAACTCGAAACAAATGAAAACACAAGTGAATGCAGATGTTTGCTTTATGTTAGGATTCCTTAGCACCTAGCCTAGGGTTTGCAAGCATCACACATGCCACAACAAAAAATCATGGGGGTGCTAAGCGATCAACTACGAATCGTACTAGAAAACTAGGGTAACCAAAACAAGTAATCTACATTACAAAGAGAAGTGTACGAAAATACAACCTTTGTAGATCCGGTCCTTCACTTCTAAAGCTCCGTGTTGACGTCCCTTCGCTGCGATTATCGAGCTCCCAGACTCTAGTATGGAATTCCCCGGAGAAATGAACAAGATTGCTCGTAGTCTTCGAGGCCGAAGATGATCTACGTCGAGAAGACTCAAACTCAAGCTTCCACTTCACTAGGTCAAGAACTTTGTGAAGAGAACACCCTAAACTAAATGGAAAGTAGTAGAGGATGATGAAATAGGAAATGGGTTCACTTTAGATTTTGATTTCTCACTTTATTTCTTCATTTAGAAAAATCTAGCAAGGTTTTCTTTTGGATGATGAAGAAGAAGAAGCAAGAATGAAAATGAGAAAAGAATAATGATCAATTATGCAACCATGGGTGAGTTAGTATCATCCACTAACATTTGTAGAGACTAAACCATAGTTTAAGCTAATGGTATGGTTAATAAATATCTTTAGTAAAACAAAGTGTGTGGACTTTGTCAAAGATGCTTTAACCTTCATGAAGCTTCAAGTCAAGACAAAGAAAACCACCATTTTGAATTACAAAAGAAATAAAAACCCTAACCATTATCTTAAATATGGTGTAAGTCATACACACACCCAAGTTTGCATGTATCATCAATCATGATACAAACATGTACACAATTATATATCACATATACATTTTGTGCACATCAAGTGAGAAAATAATCTTAAGTGAACCAATACTAGTTAATGTAAAGTAATATATCAAATATATAATTATACATTAAATCATTAAATCAATACTTGATTTAATGATTCGTTCATATCGCATATAACCGACTAATATCTAGTGTATCAATATATCGAATCAACACTTGATTCGGTAACCCGGCTATATCGCATATAACCGACCGATGATACAAATCGCGATAATAGAATACAATATCCATACTGGTATTATTCTCGGTCCTGCACATATCTCATATACGCTCCTATTTCGTTTCCCTTGAGCCAGGAAACCTCTGTGTAGGATTCTAAAGAATCGTCAATACGCCGGCAGTAGGTGGTGATCATATCAGTCACCTACAAGCCGCAAGCGGTTTGCTAAACGTAACGGCCATCCGAGTATTGAGCGATCAGAAGATCAACGAGCAAGCCTACTCACACTCCTGCGAATCCAATCAGTAACACTTACCGCACAATCCGGTCTGTTCGTCTGATATGTATCTCGCCTAGGGGGTAAACGTCAGACCCCAGTAGCTTGATAGGTCATACCGATGTAAGGTCCATAACGAGCATGAAACTACTGATAACACTTACCAGTAAATCACAGCAACCCTGGCCAGGGATTTCCAGTTTATATGTGGCCAGTCGAGCATAGCGCAACATCAACCCCCAATACCGGGAGAGACGAATCCCCTCCTATCGCCCATTGCCTCCATGTGACTCGGGACTGTACCCAAAAACCACCTGTTTGCACGACTCGGTAGAGCCGTGGTAGGGTGGAAATCAAAGCACAGTGGGAGACATATAAGACTCTATGACGATCTCGGGTCGACAGACTAAGCTGTACTAGTATCACCAGAGAACTGCCATCTGACGTGAGGTATAATACCATCTGGGAGTTCTCGGAGAGTCCGCTCAGTGTACCCAGTCTCTACTGAGCATCCGTATACCATTTCTGATGTCAAACACCAATGGATATGGGATCATCCATCGCCCATCACATGGGTCGAGAAGATATACGCTAGTCTACTCTGAAATATCGATGCCCCGTCTCGATATTCCTATGACTAGGAACATTGAAGGATGTACTCATGGACTACCCAGGCCCCAATAGTATGATCTGCATCGTAATCCTGGAGGTTGAGTATGAGATACACATCCTAAGGGCTTTATCAACATGTGGAAGTCGAGTACACATCCTAAGGGCTTTATCAACATGTAACAGAGAGACAATAAGTGTACATGTTAAGATAAAGAGCAACCAGATAGCGTATTATCATGTCGAGCAAGAAAGTCCTCCCTATATATTTCCCAGCATCCACTATCATATACATCTCATGTACAATAATGGCCTCTAGGGCATACATACAACTAACAATCTCCCACTTGCACTAGGGCCATCATATAGCTGTGGTTGTAGTTTCTCATACTCAACCATCCCATAAAAGTCTCTCTTTGGGAAAAGGTCTTTGTGAGTGGATCCGCCGTGTTGTCCTTTGAGTCTACTCTCCTAACCTCGATCTCCCTGGAGATCAACTATCTCCATGATCAGGTGATACTGTCTTGGAATATGTCTGGGTCACTGACGGGACGGGGGTTCCTAGGCCAAAACCACAGCTCCATTGTCATACAATGGTAGGAACCTTGTTCATCTCATGAACAAAAAAATACACCCAGACTACCTCTTTGGTAGCATCTTTAGTAGCGATGTATCCAGCCTTTATCGTCTAGTCTGCTACGGTATCTAGCTTGGAACTCTTCCAACATACCTTCCCTCTACTGAGGGTAAAGACAATTCCTATGACTGACATTCAGTCGTCCTTACCACCCTGAAAGCTATCCAGTGATCCTCCCCAGGATCGATTGATACCATCTCACTACACCTAGTGAGAATTCTAACATCCATTTAGATCTATCTCATAGATCCAAAACCCAGGATTTAGGAGGTATCATCTTGATCCTATATAGAGAATCCTTGTGATAAGAGGAGATTGACCGTGCGTAGCATAGGAAACACTTTTCCTATCAAGAGTATATCATCCACGTACAGTACGAGGAATACCACCGTACTCTCTACTACCTTTTTGTATATACAAGGTTCATCTACTATTTTGATGAAGTCAAACTCTTTGACTACCACATCAAAACAGATGTTCCAACTCCGTGATGCTTTATCCCATAAAGCATCTTGCACGCGTTTCCGCTGCTCCCACTGTCTACGAAGCCCTCTGGATGTGTACTTATAGACATTCTCTCCTAAATCTATATTTAGAAAAGCAGTCATGACACCCAACCGCCAGATATCGTAGTTATGGTATGTAGCAGTGGCAAGCAGGATCTGAACGGACTTAAGCATAGCTATTGGAGAAAAGGTTTCATCATTATCCAAGCCTGGTTAATGATGAAAACCATTTGCAACAATTCTAGCTTTGAAAGTCTTAACTTTTCCATTTACACCAAGTAATCTTCTCAAGATATATTTGCTCCTGATGGGGATTTAACCCTTCAGATATAGCAACCAAAGTCCATACTTTGTTGGTGTATATAGATTCCATCTCAGATCGCTTAGCATCCAGCCATTCTTACAGAGTCACTACTCTTGATGGCCTGCTCGATACTAGTTGGGTTATCATCTCATGATGCAATCCTCGCTCCCACTGTCGTCAAGAAACCGAAGTATCTCTCAGACGGATGAGGAACCCTACCAGATCGGCGGAGAGGCTGAGATTCGTTGGGAACTATTGAATCCTTATTTAATATGTATGCATCTTCACAAGTGCATAACTCCCAAAGGAAACAGGTAACTCAGTAATACTCATCATAGAGCGCACCATATCTAATAGGGTGCGATTGCTCCGCCCCGATACACCGTTGTGTTGTGGTGTATACGGAGGAGTAATGCTGAGAGAGAATCTTATTCTCCTTTAGAATAGTCCAGGATCTCAATGCCTAAGTATTCTCCTCCCTGATCACATCATAGGACATAATACTTATACCTGGTTTTGGTTCTCGACTTCTGACTTATATTCTATGAATTTCTTAAAAGCTTCAGACTTGTGTTTCAACAGGAACATATGTCTGAATCTTGAGAGATCATCAGGGAATGTAAGGAAGTACAAAGAACCAGTCCTGGTATATGTAGACAGGGGACCATATACATCTCTATATATCAGTCCCAAGGGTGTACTAACCCTTTCTCTGTTTCAAGTAAACGGAGCTATGGTTATTTTATCTTTGTGACATGAATGGAAAGTTTCACAAGATATAAATTCAAAGTGATTTAAATATGCATCTTAATGTAACTTAGCTAGTCGGGTCGTCTTGATATGACCTAGTCTACAATGCCTCAAGAAGGATTCGTTCATTTCTGAACTCTTCTTCTTGTGTGTGTTCTGTACGTTAAGAACTGTGGTTTGATTTTGAACGTATATGCTTTTAGATAACGTGCCTGAAACCGATTAACTCTTGATATAGGAAATGTTCAAAACATTATCCAACAATACAAAATTATATCCTTCTTTAGTAAATAAAGAGACCGATATGATGTTGTATATTAGGTTTGGTATCTAATAACAGTCATTCAGAATCAATGTATTTGGTAATACAGAGTGATAACTGCCAACACCTTGGCTGCAACAATTGCACCGTTTTCAACTCTTGAAACTTATCACCCGTTCTCAATTCTCTACCTATCTGTAGCCCATATAACAGATTACATATGTGGGATCCTGATCCGGTATCTCATACCAAGAACGTAAAGGATACTGAGAAACAGTTCTTGGTAATGAACACACCTGAAGAAGATGCATCTTACATGCACTTTCTTCGTTTGGGCGGCGTGGGAATCCTGGTATTCCCCTATTACCTGCTCGGTCTTATAACAATTATAAGTTTGAGCGGGACCAACGTTCCCTAGCTCAGTATAACAAGCGGGTTCAGTCAATACATCCATGTTATTATCTTGATTATGGCGTGATATGGTCGCTACCTGGAGAGAGAGAGAAGAAAACACTCTGCGTGCGCTCTTGCAAGATTAGATTGGTTATATATTTTATCTAATCAGAATGGCTCCCATTGTTTTTATCAAATCTTCCTTCAAACCCTAAAAGGAAAGACTAGCCGGGATTAATTACACTCTACAAGTTCGCCAATCTTTTAGTTAGGCCAGTGCCGGTACTTTGAGGGAGGTTCCCCGTGCTTTCGCAAGGACCTAATTAAAATAAACCTCGTTTTCCCAGGGACGTAACCCCGTTGACACCTTTCTAGACACCTACTTGATCGGCTAATTGTAAAGTGCAAAACTCTCCCAGGAGTAACAATTACTCACAGTGGGTATCAGGATCCAACTATCAAATAGAAGCTATGCAATCTCATTGCAAATTTCAACATTTGAAACTCCCGATAATGGTTTTTACCCCTAGCACTTATGACCTTGACTATGATCAACATATCATAAGCACTAGTCAAGTTCTACCCGTCATTTCGTGATTAATTAGACCCACCCACATGACCTTGACTATGATCAACATATCATATGACTGTCCTAACTAATCGCATCATATGCTGTATAGGAAGACATCACTTAGCTACCGTACACTGCGCCTTGACTATGATCAACATACGCAGCACGAATACTAAGTACTCTACTTCCTAAAATGACGGAGGGTTGCGGATGGTTTTTAAGAAAACCTTTAACGCTTTGAACTTGATCTCGTTGCAGAGTCAAATGATTTTAAATGGAGTATTTTTGAGGCTTTTGCTAGTTTCGCTAAAGAGGTCACTCCCGTTGAAGGGGTCTCGGCTCTTTCCTCGTCGAATGAGGTGCAGGATATTCACAATACCACTATGCAAAGCAAGAACTAGAAAAGCAATCAAAAAACAAACCGAAGGTTGTAGCATCTGCTAATTATTGCTAAAGAGGTCACTCCCGGTGAAGGGATCTTGGCTCTTTCCTCATCGAATGAGGTGCTGGATATTCTATAAGGAATACCGCTATGCAAAGCAACAACTAGAGCTACCTAATTTTGAAATTCGATTCCACAACATTTTTAGGTTTATTTTCTTTCATTAATCTCATTAATGAATGTCCCATCATTTAAGTTACCTAAACATCACAGATAAATACAACGTACGCTTATGCCATCCACATTCGCCTCGAAGTCCCGTCGTGCACCGTTAGGTTAGGTAACTAACGGCAGAGCGAGGCAGGGCTAGCGCGGGTGTAAAACATAAGCAACGTCTATATAATATATCATATATACTATATACAGTATCTATCTCCATCATATCAAATGATCACATCACAGATATCGCAGCAGAAAACAACATATGAAATATTGGATATATTAGGATGTCCGTGTTTTATATTGAGCCTGTATAAAACATGGATTCCACGGTCGTGATGAATAGCCAAACCCACACCCCTAGACCCCTACGAGAGCGGCAAGCAACCCTACCAATTCTAGAGTTAGGAGACCCGGACTCGACTCCTCGAGATGGTCTCCTACTGGACTCTAGAACCCGGTTACTTGTGCTCTCCTCCTTGGGTCAATCCTAATGCGGAAAAGTAAATAATATATATCAACGGTGACATCTTTCTCAACCCGAAAGTGCCCCAATAAAAGAATATTACATACATTGAATTTTACATGAATGAAAATGAGAAACTCTTATCTCACATAAAACCCCCGGCTATTCAAACACGATGATCCGATATAACATATCCAGCAACACATAACATCACATGTCATCAACCTAAGTAAATATGTGTATCCCAATTGTCGTTGACGTATAGCAACGAAACCGGCGATACTCCACATATTACACTTACGGTCGCAGAAAAGAAAGTGAAAAACTACAACAGTTGGAATCCGCAACCACTTTAGACATCATATGCCTAACATTATGAATTTCTTAGACATCGCATGCCTAACAATTATAAACCTCGCATTCTAGTCTCGATATTAAAAACACTTTCCAATAATCAGTCGGGCAATTCAGCAAGATTCCCGACATTCCGATCGAATGCTCGTTGGAAACGTTAGTAGACGGCCGCACCCCCCGCTGCTGACGACGAAGTGCACTTAGGTGGAACACTGCGGCCACAAGCACCCGGATGGATGCTTTTTGGCAACGGAGTTCTCCAGCAGTCACGTGGTCGGGGCTATGGGGCGTGGCTATCTAATAATGTTACCCGGCGAGTATCCGCATACACAATGTGATTGCGATGGACTTTTGACCGCATCAAAATCCCATGGCAACCGATCAAATGAGACTAAATTGCTAGACTTATAAAATTCAAATGTTGTTGATTCCAAGTATTGTATCACAATATACTAGACGATGTTAAACGTTTCGATCGAATTAACAAATCCCCATAACTCCCATTGAACTCAACACTTGAGCGAAGTTAAAGTATCCAAAACGTGCCACAGTACCTATGATCCAGCCGTAGAAGGGTCAAAACAACGCCTCACCTATGACACCGCGGAACTACGGCGAACCCTATGGTTCAAGTCGCGGTTTCGAGGGCATAGAATCGAGTTAAGGTTTTTGTTCTTCTAGAGGGTCCATAGAGTTACTTGCACGAACATTGAATATAATTAACTTGGAAAAATTCCAACACTTGGATATTTCAGAGGGGGTCATAAGGTTGCTGTTTGAAATTCATTCGAAGTGTTAAACATAGCCTAGGTTATCATTACGATGCTAAATTATACGACTACGAAACACTCCATTTTGGTCCTATAGCAAAATTTACATCACATGAAAATTTGGACCAAGCAAACAATACCTGAAACCCCAAAATGAGCACACAAGAGCACAAAACAAAAACGACACCAATAGGAGCCTAGGGGGCCGGCCTCCTCGGTTTTTGGGGAAGAGTGCTCGGTTGAAATCCGAGCACTTGGTATCGTATTTGTTAGTTATATGTATGCCCTAGAGGCCATTACTGTACATACGATGTATATTGTAATGGATGCTTGGACATATATAGGAAGGACTTTCTTGCTCGACATGATAGTATGCTATCTGGTTGTACTTTATCTTAACATGTACTCTGATTGTCTCTATGTTACATGTTGATAAAGCCCTTAGGATATGTACTCGACTACTGGGACTATGATAAGATCATACTAGTGGGGCCACGGTAGTCGACGAGTACATCCTATAACTGTTCCTAGTCGAGGGTGTAGGGCATCGATACACCAGAGTAGACTAGCGTATACGCATCTTGACCCATGTGATGGGCGATGGATGATCCCATATCCATCGGTGTTTGACATCAAGGATGGTGTACGGGTGCTCAGTGGAGACTGGGTACACTGGACGGACTCGCCGAGAACTCCCAGATGGTATTATACCTCACGTCAGATGGCAGTTCTCCGGTGACACTGGTACAGAGTAGTCTGTTGATCCGAGATCGTCATAGAGTCTTGTGTGATTCCCACTGTGCTTTGATTTCCATAATACCACATCCAAGAGGGCGCGCAAAAAGGTGGCTTTTGGGTACAATCCCGAATCACATGGAGGCAATGAGCGATAGGAGGGGATTCGTCTCTCCCGGTATAGGGAGTTGATGTTGTGCTGTGTTCGATTGGCTATAACCGGAAATCCCTGGCCAGGGTTGTTGAGATTTACTGGTAAGTGTTATCAGTAGTTTCTCGAACTGTTATAGACCTCATATCGACACGACTTATCAAGCTATTGGGGTCTGACGTTTACCACCCCTAGGCGAGATATGCGACATATCAGACGACGAGACCGGACTGTACGGGAGTGTTACTGATTGGATTCACAGGAGAATGTACAGGCTTGCTTGTTGATTTTCTGATCACTCAATACCCGGGTGGCCGTTACGTTTAGCAGACCGCTTGCGGCTTGTGGGTGTTTGATATGATCATCACCTACTGCAGGCGTATTGACGAGTCTTTAGAGTCCTACACAGGGGTTTCCTGGCTTAAGCGAAACGGAGTAGGAGCACATATGTGATATGTGCGGGACCGAGATTGATACGATATGAGATACCGTATTCTATTCTCGCGATTCGTGACATTGATCGATTGTATGCGATATAACCGGGTTATCGGATCAAGTGTTGATTCGATAAGTTGTTACACAAGATATTAGTCGATTATAGCCGGATTATTAAATCAAGAGTTGATTTAATAATTTAATGTATAATTATATATTTGATATATTACATTACATTAACTAGTATTAGCTCACTTAAGATTTATTTTCTCACTTGATTGTGCATGAGTGTATATGTGATATATATTTGTGTACATATGATTGTGTCATGCTTGATGATACATCAAAGATGGGTGTATGAGACTTATACTAAGATTAGGGTAAAGATTAGGGTTTTGTTTATATCTTAAGAATAACAAAAGAGAAAGACTTTGTTAAAGTTCAAGCTTTCATGAAGCGTGTGGAAACATTGACAAAGTCAACTCTTTTGTCATTCTTAAGGATATTTAGTTAACCCAACTCTTAACCATATACCTTGGTCAATTCTCTATATGAGTTAAGCATGATAGCTTAACTCACCTATGGTTACATTACTGAGGAGATAATTCATATGATGATATTATTCTTTCTTCTTCTTCTTCTTCATCAAGCTCCATGAAAAGCTTACTAGCTCTAATGGTGCCATGAGAAAAAGTGTGAGAAAATAAATTCTAAAGTGAGCCCACTTCCTACTTCTTCATCCTCTACCACTTGCCATGTAGTAGAGTGTGTTCTTTTCACAAAGTTCATGACCTAGTGAAGGAATAGCTTGAGTTAGTGTCTCCCTGACGTAAATCATCTTCGGCCTCGAAGTCATCGAAGCAAGCACGTTCGTTCTTCTTGTGGAGCTTCTCTAGAGTCCGGAGTTCACGATCGCAGCGAAGGGGACATCTACACGGAGCTATTGAAGTGAAGGACCGGATCTACAAAGGTTGTAATCCCTCTCACTTAGTGTTAAAGTGTTTAACATGCTAGTTTTCGCATAAACTCTAGTTTAAAGATCCAGCTTCGGGTTGTTCGGCACGGTTAAATTTTAAATTGGGCATGGTTGATGCCTCGTAGACCCTTGTTAGAGTGCCTAGCATCCCTACAGTGGTATCAGAGCCAAGCTAGAGCTTTAGGCGAAGTCTAGACGAAGTTTAAAGTCCGATCGAAACCCGAAACCCTAATTTGGACCCTTCTCTGTACATTTTCTAAAATTGTGATTTTTTAAGCATTAAAAATACTCAGAAAAACAAGCAGGAAAAACTAAGAATTACTGTGAAGTACGGACCACTAATTAGCTCAGATGACCGCGGAACCGCGGCCAAACCAAGGGTTTGGCGGCGGTTCCTCGGCCAAAATTTTGAATTAGTCCCTGGAATTTCATATATTTATTCTTAGGTCTATTCTTGGCTATTTGTTCTGGGAATTTTTTAATTCCACTCAAGTGTTGAGTTTTCTAGGGTTGTATTGGGGACTCGTTGATTCGATCGGATAATTTAACTTTGTTTAATTTTTTCGGATAATTTTAGAAACTGTTAAAAAGTTCGAACGGATATCAATAACTCGCTTTTTCCCCAGTCGGAAAATTTTTCAAAAGTTGGATTTTTCCTCGAGTTTAAGAACGTTCTAAATCGTGCAAGTAACGCGGTGGACCCTCTAGAAGACAACAAACCATAACTCGATTATGTGACCGTCTTGAACTGCCTCTGAACCTTAGGGTTTGGAGCAGTACGGCGTGCCACATGTGAGGCGTTGTCTTGACCCTTCTACGGCTGGACCATCGGTACTGTGGCATGTGATGGATATTTTTGAACTCCGCTCAAGTGTTGAGCTATTTGGGAAATCTTGGGTGTTTGATTATTCGATTGGAAAGTTTAACACTGTCTTTTTATCTGGAATGTGATACAATATTTGGAATCCACAAGTAATTATGAGATAACTAATTTGAATGTTATAAATCTAGCGGTTTAGTCTCAGATGATCGGTTGCCATGGAATTTTGATGTGATCAAAAGTCTGTCGCAATCACGTAGCGTACGCTGATACTCGCCGGGTAAACTTAACAGACAGCCACGCCCCATAGCCCCGACCAAGTGACTGTAGGAGAACCCTATCGCCAAAAGCATCCGTTCGGGTGCTCGCGGCAGCGGTGTTCCGCCTTAGTGCACTTCGTCGACGGCATCGGGGGTGCGGCCGTCAACTGAAGTTTGCGACAAGCATTCGATCAGGATGTTGGGAATCTTGTTGAATTTCCCGACTGCATATTGAAAAGTGTTTTCGATAAATGAGACTAAAATGCGGGGTTTATAATTGTTAGGCATGCGATGTCTAAGGAATTCATTTGGTTAGGAATGCGATGTCTAAGGAGGTTGTGGATTCCAACTGTTGTAGTTTTACACTTTCTTTTCTGTGACCGTAAGCGTAGTATGTGGTGCATCGCCGGCTTCATTGCTATGCATCAACGACAATCGAGATACGCATACTTGCTTACGTTGATGATATGAGATATTATGTGTTGCT
This sequence comes from Agapanthus africanus, assembly GCA_030015575.1. NCBI lineage: Eukaryota > Viridiplantae > Streptophyta > Magnoliopsida > Asparagales > Amaryllidaceae > Agapanthus > Agapanthus africanus. Next base: position 104,572,378 of record CM057344.1, read on the forward strand.
GTGATATGTTATATTGGATCGTCGTGTTTGAATAGCCGGGGGTTTTATGTGAGATGAGAGCTTTTCTTTTTCATTCATGTAAAATTCATTTGTATGTAATATTCTTTTATTGGGGCACTTCCGGGCTGAGGATGATGTCACCGTTGTATATTATTTACTTTTCCGCATTAGGTAGACCCAAGGCGGGGAGCACAAGTAACCGGGTTTTAGGGTCTAATGGGAGACCATCTCGAGGAGTCAAGACCGGGTCTCCTAACCCTAGAATTGGCAGTGTTACTTGCCGCTCTCGTAGGGGTCTAGGGATGTGGGTTTGGCTATTCATCATGACCGTGGAATCCGTGTTTTATACAGGCTCGTATTAAAAACACGGACGTCCTAGTATATCCAATATTTCATATATGTTCTTCTGCTGCAATGTTTTGTGATGAGATCATATTACTGCCTGAGACGAATGTTTATATTATATATATGAGATATATGTTATATTGCAGATTTCGTTTCAAATGTGATGCTTGTGAAGCATAATAAAATGGGACTTCATTAATGAGATTAATGAAATAAAAGAAACCTAAGATGTTGTAGAAACTTGTTTAAAAACTGGTAGCTCTAGTTCTTGATTTGCATAGCGGTGTTCCTTGTAGAATATCCGGCACCTTATTCGATAAGGAAAGAGCCGAGATCCCTTCACCGGGAGTGACCTCTTTAGTGAAACTAGCAGATGCTACAAACTCGGTTTTTCTTTTGATTGCTTCTATAGTTCTTGCTTTGCACAGCGATATATATGATATACCCTGCACCTTATTCGATGAGGAAAGGGCCGACGATCCCTTCACCGGGAGTGACCCCTTTAGCAAAACTAGAAAAGCCTAAAAAACACTCCATTTAAAATCACTCGTTTCTACAACGATATCAAGTTCATTACGCAAAAGGTTTTCTTAAAAACCTGTCGTAGCCCTCTGTCATTTCAGATAAGTAATAGTTAGTATTCATGCTGCGTTTGTTGACCTTGTCAAGGCGTAGTGTGCGGTAGCTGATTACTGCTTATCTGCATAAGCATATGATGCGATTGGATTAGGGTAGTCGTGCGACTTTGTTGACCTTGTTAAGGGTCGTATGGGTGGGTTTAATTCATATCAGGAAATGACGGGTTGAACTTGACTAGTAGCCTATGGTTTGTTGACCTCCGTTAAGGTCATAGGACGCTAGGGGTAAAATATTATTGGGAATTTCAAGTGTTGAAATTTGCAATAAGATTGCATACCTTCTATGAGATAGTTGGATCCCGATACCCGCTGCGAGTAAGAGTTACTCCTGGGAGAGTTTTACACATTACAATTAGCCGATCAAGTAGATGTCTAGAAAGGTGTTAACGGGGTTACGCCTTTGGGAAAACGAGGTTTACTTTAATTAGGTCCGTGCGAAAGCACGGGGCACCTCCCTCAAAGTACCGACACTAGCCTGGCTGAAAGATTGGCGAACTTGTAGCGTGTAATTAATCCCGGCTAGTCTTTCCTTTTAGGGTTTGAAGGAAGATTTGATTAAAATAGTGGGAAACATCCTGATTAAATATATTAAATAACCAATCTAATCTTGCAAGAGCATACGCTGAGTGTTTTCTTCTCTCTCTCTCCAGGTAGCGACCATATCACACCTTAATCAAGATAATAAAACGGATGAATTGACCGAACCCGCTTGTTATACTGAGCTGGGGAACGTTGGTCCCGCTCCAACTTATAATTATTATAAGACAGAGCAGGAAATAGGGGATTACCAGAATTCTCGTGCCGCCCAAACGAAGAAAGTGCATACTGATGCATCTTCTTCGGGTGTATTCATTACAGAGAACTGTTTCTCAGTATCCTTTACGTCCTGGGTATGTGATACCGGATCAGGATCCCGCATATATAATCTGTTACATGGGCTACAGATAGGTAGAGAACTGAAAACGAATGATAAGTTTCATGAAATAGAAACGGTGCAAGTGTTGCAGCCAAGTCTGTTGGTCACTATCACCCTGTATTACCAGAATACATTGATTCTGAACAAATGTTATTAGATACCGAACCTGATATACAACATCATATCAGTCTCTTTATTAGTAAAGAAAGATATAATTTTGTATTGTTGGATAATGTTTTGAACATTTCCTATATCAAGAGTTGATCGGTTCAGGCACGTTATCTAAAAGCATTGACGTTCTAAATCAAACTACAGTTCTTAGTATACAGAACACACACAAGAGGAATAGTTCAGAAATGAACGAATCCTTCTTGAGGCATTGTAGACTAGGTCATATCAATGCGACCCGACTAGTTGAAGTTACATATAGATGCATATTTAAATTAGTTTGAATTTACATCTTGTGAAACTTGCCGGTCATGTCACAGAGATAAGATGACCACATCTCCGTTTATTGGAAACAGAGAAAGAGTTAGTGAACTCTTAGGATTGATACATGCTGATGTATGAAGGTTCCCTGTCTACACATGCCAAGACTGGTTCTTTGTACTTCATTACATTCTCTGATGATCTCTCAAGATTCAGACAGATGTTCCTGTTGAAACACAAGTCCGAAACTTTTGAGATAATCACAGAATGCGAGTTAGAAGTAGAGAACCAAAAATGATTATAAGTATTATGTCCTTTGATGAGATCAAGGAGGAGAATACTTGAGCACGGGATTCCTGGACTATTCTAAAGGAGAATGAGATTCTCTCTCGGCATTACTCCTTCATATACACCATAGCACGATGGTATATCGGGGCGGAGCAATAGCACCCTATGTGATATGGTGTGCTCTATGATGAGTACTACTGAGTTTCCTATTTTCTTTTGGGAGTTATGCACTTGAGAAGTTGCATACCTATTGAATAGGGTTCAAATCAAATCAGTTGCTTACCACTTCATATGTGATATGGAAAGGGAAGAGCCCATATCTTAAGTTTGTTAAGATTTGGGGGTTGTTCGGCCTATGTCTAAAAGCAAAATCCGGACAAGCTCGAGGCAAGGTCTGTTATGTAGAACTGGAAGGGTTCCAGCTATACAAACTGCAGCTGATGATTTGGTAGAACCAAAGGATTCAATAGTTTCCAATGAACCTCAGCCTCTCCGCCGATCTAGTAGGGTTCCTCACCCACCTGAGAGATACTTCGGTTTCTCTATGACAGTGGGAGCGAGGATTGTATCATGAGATGATGACCCAACTAGTTTCGAGTTGGCCATCAGGAATGGGACTCTGTAAGAATGGCTGGATGCTTAGTGATCTGAGATGGAATCTTTATACACCAACAAAGTATGGACTTTTGGTTGCTTTATCTGAAGGGTTAAATCCCCATCAGGAGCGAGTATATCTTGAGAAGATTACTTGGTGTGCATGGAAAAGTTAAGACTTTCAAAGCTATGCTTAAGTCCATCCAGATCCTACTTGCCACGGCTACATACCATGACTACGATATCTGGCGGTTGGGTGTCATGACTGCTTTTCTAAATGATGATTTGGCAGAGAGCGTCTATAAGTACACAGCCGAGGGATTCGTAGACAGTGGAAGAAGCAGAAACGTGTACAAGATGCTTTATAGGATAAAGCAGGCATTGCGGAGTTGGAACATCTGTTTTGATGTGGTAGTCAAAGAGTTTGACATCATCAAAATGGTAGATGAACCTTGTATATACAAAAAGGTAGTAGGGAGTATGGTGGTGATCCTCGTAGAGTACGTGGATGACATACTCTTGATAGGGAAGGAGTTTCCTATGCTACGCTCGGTCAATCTCCGCTTATCACAAGGATTCTCCATATAGGATCAAAGTGATACCTACTAAATCCTGGGTTTTGGATCTATGAGATAGATCTAATTGGATGTTAGGATTCTCACTAGTTGTAGTGAGATAGTATCAATCGATCCTGGGGAGAATGACTGGAAAGGTTCCAGGGTGATAAGAAAGACTGAATGTCAGTCGCAGGCATTGTCTTTACCCTCAGTGGAGGGATGGTATGTTGGAAGAGTTCCAAACTAGATACCGTGACATACTAGATGATTAAAGGCAAGATACATCGTTACCAAGGATGCTACCAAAGAGGCAGTCTGGATATATAAGTTCATGAGATGAACTTCGTTCCTACCATTGTGTGACAATGGAGTTGTAGCTTTAAGCCAATGAACTACCGTCCCATCAGAAATCTAGATATAATTCTTAGGCAGTATCACCTGTTCATGGAGATGGTTGATCTCCAGGGAGATCGAGATTAGGAGAGTAGACACAGAGGACAACAGCGCGGATCCACTCACAAAGGCTTTTTTCCCAGTAGAGACTTTTATGGAATGGTTGAGTATAAGATACTTCAACCACAACTAATTGTTGGGTATGTGATACCACAACAGATGGCCCTAGTGCAAGTGGGAGATTGTTAGTTATATGTATGCCCTAGAGGCCGTTACTGTACATACGATGTATATTGTAATGGATGCTTGGACATATATAGGGAGGACTTTCTTGCTCGACATGATAGTATGCTATCTGGTTGTACTTTATCTTAACATGTACTCTGATTGTCTCTATGTTACAGATAAAGCCCTTAGGATATGTACTCGACTACTGGGACTATGATGAGATCATACTAGTGGGGCCACGGTAGTCGACGAGTACATCCTATAACTGTTCCTAGTCGAGGGTGTAGGGCATCGATACACCAGAGTAGACTAGCGTATACGCATCTTGACCCATGTGATGGGCGATGGATGATCCCATATCCAACGGTGTTTGACATCAAGGAAGGTGTACGGGTGCTCAGTGGAGACTGGGTACACTGGACGGACTCGCCGAGAACTCCCAGATGATATTATACCTCACGTCAGATGGCAGTTCTCCGGTGACACTGGTACAGAGTAGTCTGTTGACCCGAGATCGTCATAGAGTCTTGTGTGATTCCCACTGTGCTTTGATTTCCATCATACCACGTCCAAGAGGTCGTGCAAAAAGGTGGCTTTTGGGTACAGTCCCGAATCACATGGAGGCAATGAGCGATAGGAGGGGATTCATCTCTCCCGGTATAGGGAGTTGATGTTGTGCTGAGTTCGATTGGCTATAACCAGAAATCCCTGGCCAGGGTTGCTGAGATTTAATGGTATGTGTTATCGGTAGTTTCTCGAACTGTTATAGACCTCATATCGACACGACTTATCAAGCTACTGGGGTCTGACGTTTACCACCCCTAGGCGAGATATGCGACATATTAGACGACGAGACCAGACTGTACGGGAGTGTTACTGATTGGATTCACAGGAGAATGTACAGGCTTTCTTGTTGATCTTCTGATCACTCAATACCCGGGTGGCCGTTACGTTTAGCAGACCGCTTGCGGCTTGTGGGTGTTTGATATGATCATCACCTATTGCCGGCGTATTGACGAGTCTTTAGAGTCCTACACAGGGGTTTCCTGGCTCAAGCGAAACGGAGTAGGAGCACATATGTGATATGTGCGGGACCGAGATTGATACGATATGAGATACCGTATTCTATTCTCGCGATTCGTGACATTGATCGGTTGTATGCGATATAACCGGATTATCGGATCAAGTGTTGATTCGATAAGTTGTTACACAAGATATTAGTCGGTTATAGCCGGATTATTAAATCAAGAGTTGATTTAATAATTTAATGTATAATTATATATTTGATATATTACATTAAATTAACTAGTATTAGCTCACTTAAGATTTATTTTCTCACTTGATTGTGCATGAGTGTATATGTGATATATATTTGTGTAAATATGATTGTGTCATGCTTGATAATACATCAAAGATGGGTGTATGAGACTTATACCAAGATTAGGGTAAAGATTAGGATTTTGTTTATATCTTAAGAATAACAAAAGAGAAAGACTTTGTCAAAGTTCTCAATCTTTCATGAAGCTTGTGGAAACATTGACAAAGTCAACTCTTTTGTCATTCTTAAGGATATTTAGTTAACCCAACCCTTAACCATATACCTTGGTCAATTCTCTACATGAGTTAAGCATGATAGCTTAACTCACCCATGGTTACATTATTGAGGAGATAATTCATATGATGATATTATTCTTTCTTCTTCTTCTTCTTCATCAAGCTCCATGAAAAGCTTACTAGCTCTAATGGTGCCATGAGAAAAAGTGTGAGAAAATAAATTCTAAAGTGAGCCCACTTCCTACTTCTTCATCCTCTATCACTTGCCATGTAGTAGAGTGTGTTCTCTTCACAAAGTTCATGACCTAGTGAAGGAATAGCTTGAGTTAGTGTCTCCCCGACGTAGATCATCTTCGGCCTCGAAGTCATCGAAGCAAGCACGTTCGTTCTTCTTGTGGAGCTTCTCTAGAGTCCGGAGTTCACGATCGCAGCGAAGAGGACATCTACACGGAGCTATTGAAGTGAAGGAACGGATCTACAAAGGTTTTAATCCCTCTCACTTAGTGTTAAAGTGTTTAACTTGCTAGTTTTCGCATAAACTCTAGTTTAAAGAACCGGCTTCGGATTGTTCGGCACGGCTAAATTTTAAATCGGGCATGGTTGATGCCTCGTAGACCCTTGTTAGAGTGCCTAGCATCCCTACAGTATTTGCTCTGTGCACTATAAGTATCACATACATCACTCTGCACTTGTTTGCAAAATTTTTACAGACCTTTTGAAAATCAACAGAGAGCATGAACTGCAGGGTTTCAGAAATTGCAATACGGATTTGTTTCGGTTTCGTATTATATCTAATATCGTCTAAGTTTCTAGTTAGACTCTGATACCATGTTGGGATTCCTCAGCACCTAGCCTAGAGTTTGCAAGCATCACACATGCCACAAAAAAAATTAAGGGGGTGCTAAGCAATCAACTACGAATCATACTCGAAAACTAGGGTAACCAAAACAAGTAATCTATATCACAAAGAGAAGTGAACGAAAATACAACCTTTGTAGATCCGGTCCTTCACTTCTAAAGCTCCGTGTTGACGTCCCTTCGCTGCGATCATCGAGCTCCCGGACTCTAGTATGGAATTCCCCGGAGAAATGAACAAGATTGCTCATAGTCTTCGAGGCCGAAGATGATCTACGTCGAGGAGACTCAAACTCAAGCTTCCACTTCACTAAGTCAAGAACTTTGTGAAGAGAACACCCTAAACTAAATGGCAAGTAGTAGAGGATGATGAAATAGGAAATGGGTTCACTTTAGATTTTGATTTCTCACTTTATTTCTTCATTTAGAAAAATCTAGCAAGGTTTTCTTTTGGATGAAGAAGAAGAAGAAGCAAAAATGAAAATGAGAAAAGAATAATGATCAATTATGCAACCATGGGTGAGTTAGTATCATCCACTAACATTTGTAGAGACTAAACCATGGTTTAAGCTAATGGTTTGTGTTCCCCTCCGAACACGGAGAGCGACCGCGTAGGTCCGTCTTGCCTAAATTCGGGGCAGATGCTAATTGGTGCTATCCGTACACCTCTCCGAAAATGCCAACTTGATTTATGACATCATGTATCGAAGGTTTAAACAGATGCGGCCGATGTAGTAGACTTCATCAGATTCCCCCTCGTTGAGGGGTATTTGATTGTGGGGACACTCTTCCCTGCAGGCGCAAGCCCCTGCAGTTAATTACGCTACCGCATCGCGGTAACCATTTTCTCCTTCTCCAGATGGTCACTTCGTGTCGTGGGTGTTTGTTTTGTTTTTTGGTTGTCCGTGGATTATATACGGAGACTAATTTATGTTGTCGCCCGTAGGGCGTGGATTAGTCCAAATCCGTATCTTCTTAGATTTGGGTTTGGGGTTGGGTTTAAGGATACGTTAGTCTCATTTGAGACTAAGATCAACTTAAACGTTTGTTAAGGATGCGTTAGTCTAGTTTTAAACTAAGATCAACTTAACGGGATCGTTTAGATCTGACAAAAGAGCATTTGGGCTCTATTGTTTAGTTTAGGGATATTGCGGTCGATTAGTTTAAGGACATTACGGTCCAATGTTAGTTTAAGGACATCTCGGTCCATGGTTAAGGACATCATAGTCCGTGGGTTTAAAGGGACCCCACAATCCGAGGTTAAGGACATCATAGTCCGTGGGTTTAAAAGGACCCCACAGTCCGAGGTTAAGGACATCATAGTCTATGAAATATATGGTTGTTGGGATCCGTCACCTCTCTGAAGACGTTGAAGGATTACAATGACAAATATCAGAGGAGTAAAGAGATGTACCCTTGAAACAATTTTGGTTGAGAGATCTATAGTCCAATTAGAACTAAGATCAAGATATTTGTGAGCATATGGGCTCAGTTAATCTGAATTGAGAACTTATGGCCAATCTTGGGCTAAGTCCAATCAAGTTAAAATGTTTAACATTTATTTTGGTCTTTTAAGCATTTGTTTGGGCTTGGCCCTTTTAATAATACCGAGCATTGACTCGCATTCTGACAATGTTTTGTCTTTTATTGAATGCTGAGCATTCATCATAGCTCTGGGTTTATTAAAGAACAATTTATGTTCTATCAACGCAGCACATGGTGCGCTTGGCGCTTTGCGCCAATCAAAAAACGCGATGCGCTTCTGCCGAGCAGCGCACACGTGAGGGACACGTAGTGCGCTTGGCGCTGAGCGCCAGTCTATGAGCGCAAAGCGCTATTTTTTCAGTGGCGCACACGTGACGAGCACGTGGTGCGCTCGGCGCCTTGCGCCAGATCAGGAGCGTTGAGATGCTTAAGGCTCTTTTATACAGCGCTGTGCACTAGTTCTGGTGCGCTAAAGCGCTTCTTTTAATATGGAGCGCTAAGGCTCTTTTATGCAGCGCTATGCACTGAGAATTGAATCCTCTTTTAAGAGATTTTGTCTCATAGATTTAAGAAAAAAGTTCTTAGCTTCACGGGAGATGCTTTAATCTCTTATATTGATGAAAGGCTTTGCCTTTATGAATCTGTGATCCTTAAGAGAATTGAATTATTCTCCCCCATTTTTTATAATGAGATGTTCATGATCTCTTTGAGAAAGACTTTAGTTTTATAGATCTATGATCTGTGAGAAAGAAGTAAATTCTTCTTTTATTTTATGATGAGATCTTTTGATCTCTTTGTAAAAGACCTTGGTCTTGTAGATCTATGATCTTAAAGAAAGAAGTGAATTCTTTTTTTTAATTATGAGATGATTTCATCTCTCTGTTATTTTACCTTGAAGAAAAGAAGTTCTTCTATCGAGAGCTTGGCTCTTCTTTCTGAGATTTTCTCAAAGCATCTGGGGGGTTCTTCTCTATGCTTCTGTATATCTTCTCTTTTTTTGAGACTTGAAGTCTAGGGGCCTTTTTATAGGGCAAGCTGATCAGTTCGATCAGTTAGGGAGATCTTTTCTCCAATTGATTTGGGGAATTTCCCATCGTTGGATCTTTGATCCAAGGGCTTCTGATTTACAGAAGGTAATCTTCTTGTTATTAACAAGATTGGGAAATCTTTTCCATACAGAATTTATTCTGTATTTTGGTGATTTTTAATCACCGCTAGATCATTGATCCAACGGTGCTCTGATTTACAGAGCGCAATCTTGTTGTTTGGAAAGATTTTGAGGAATCTTTCCTTAACAGAATTTAATTCTGATTAATTAATGATTTATCATTATCATTGGATCTTTGATTTGATGGTGGGGAGCTTTTAGTTCCAGCGCTAGCGCACCCGTGCTTTGCACGTGGTGCGCTGCTTAGAGCGCAGCGCACCTAGCGCTAGCGCACACATGCTTTGCACGTGGTGCGCTACTTAGGGCGCAACGCACTCAGCGCTAGCACATCCGTGTTTTACACGTGGTGCACTGCTTAGAGCGCACCGTACCTAGCGCTAGCGCACACGTGCTTTGTACGTGGTGCGCTACTTAGGGCGCAGCACACTTGGCGCTGCTTCTGAAGCGTCGCTTCATTTCAAAATTTGAATTTTGAACAGAGCTTTGCTCTGATTGGGGGAAACAAATGCCCCCCCACCGTTGCGCTCACGTGTCCTACACGTGAGTGCAGCGATGGCAGCATCTGTGCCCTTGGATCAACTCGGAAGTTGAAATGGCATCTCAGTGCCTATAAATAGGACCTTTGGCCCTTAGGATGATTCCTGTTCATCTTCCTTCTTGTTTTCTGAGAATTTTTATTCTCCTACAGAGCATATCTTTTCATTTTAAGAACTTTCTTAAGGATAGAATTCTGCCAAATTTAGGTAAAGATTAAATCTTTTTTTTTTAAAAGACCTTTTAATAATCTAGGGTTTTACCCATTAACAGAACTTTGCTCTTCATATATCTTTGATCTAAAGAAAACCTTTTAGGGTTTCATCAACAGAGCTTTGTTCTCCATAGATCTTTGATCTAAAGAAAACCCTTTTATGGTTTCATTAACAGAGCTTTGCTCTCTTGAACCTATAGATCTAAAGAGATCTTTCTTGGGGTTTCTTAGCCCACGAATGAACAGAGCTTTACTCATGAAGAACTCTTAGAGTTTGTTCATAAATTTCAGAATTTTTTTATTCATTAAAACTCTTATTTTAAATTTTCTGATGGTTATTCCATCGTTTTACAGAGCAGGGCTCTTAAGGAATTTTTATTTCTTCATCATTAGAATTTGACAGGTGTCATTCTTTCACAGAGCACTGCTCTCAAGTGGAGATTTACTCCCTGGCCCGAGGAATCCTCATTAAATGAGAATCAATTGAGGATTTCCTCATTTAATGACAATCTCATCAAATGATGGGACTGTTTTGTTAATGATGCAATGTCATCTGGATTATATGGGTCCCTTTGGTCCCTTTTCACTGCATTGCAGTGTCGCACCGATTTAAAGTACCTAGTGACAGGACTTAAATTGTAGCATTGGCGGCTAAAAATTTATTCTTTTCCGTGCAGGTACTATATCTTACGACGCTTCCTTCCCGTTCGTCCGCTCAGAAGGTGAATTTCCCGAAGCGCCCGTAGACCGAGAGGTTCTTGCGCTGATCAAAGACCATGACCCGGGGCATAAGAATCTTCACCTATGGGATAGATGGTATGATCAAATTATCAGAGGCCGCCGGAGCTTTTCTTGTGCGACACCTTCGGAGCCTATCTCTGCGATCCCTTATGCAGATGCACCCCCGATCAATTATACCGTGGAGGAGGTAAATTGGACTTCAGAAAGTCTCCTTCGGCCTTCTATTGCCGCAGTACCTGTGCAGCCACCAGTGGCTTTGGACACCCTAGGGCGGCGCATATGTCAGGGCGAGTCACGCCCTTAGGGACAGCCCTACAACATAGGACTAACTCCCCGTCACCCGGTTGGATACCTGTAGTGGGCCCGATATATCTTATCGGCAAAGAAATCACAGCTGCTGAAGCTTGGATTGTACCCTGCGATCTACGCTTCCTTGTTCCAGTATTCTGCACCTACGACATGGTGGATCAAAGCGTTTCTCAAACAATGGAACATCCCGACCCACACCTTCCTCTTATTGGATAGAGAAGTCTCCATTTCTCTAGAGGAGTTTGCCGAGGTTTCTGGTTTACCCGTTAGGGGAGAGCATTATAAGGAGCTGCTTCCCCCGGATGAGTATATTTTTGCCACCAAATCAGTGTTAATGGGTCTTACCCTAGAGAACGCCATTCAACACCAATTCCTAAGTCTGATAAAGGTGTTGAATATGTATGAGAGCCTCTTTCTCCAATCCAGAGGCCGCAGGGTTACCTTTACGGATTTTATCGCTCGTTTTCTCCGTGCGGAAGTCTTGTCGCGACAAGGTGAAAAGTTTGCTAAACTTGACGATCCTTTCGGATTTGGTTTGGATCGCCGGCCAATATAGGAAGCTGATCAAAAGGATTTCTTTCTTCTCGACGTCGCGATCGTCCCCTTTTCGGAAATTTCCGCTCCGGGCGTCGATGATGAAGCATTCCTTTTAGGGTTTCTTGATTTATGGTTAAGCTGGTTCGCGCTTCCCATGCACCCTAGCTACATAAGGCCGTCTATTTTCTACCCCGCGCATCGAATGGTTGCCGGAATACAAGTGGCCATTGGGATTGCTGGGTTAGCCCACTTATATCACGGTCTCAGCTTGGAAGCGAATACCACTGAGCCAGGGGTACAGCCCGCCAACTTCTCAATGTATTATTTCACCTCATGGCTAGAGTTGCACATGCTTGAGGTCTTCGGTATCCACAAAAGGCCTTCTTTTTACGACAGATGTAAATTCCCCCGGATAATACGGCTAGTCGACGCATCCATCGTAAGTCCGACACCGCGGGAAGCTAGGGGTTTGCTCCTTCGTCCACGCACGGTTGGAGATGGCATGTCCTTCACTGATAAGGTTTTGACCGTCGGCCAGGAATCTGCAAAAGCGGTGTTGCCATTGCAAGATATTTTTAAAGATGGGGCCTCTGTGCTGAAAGCTCGGGAGATTCTTCATCTGTACTCCATCAGGCCGGGCTTTCTCGTATTTAGGCAAATTGATGCGGCGTTATTCATGAGATACAACCCGCATCGTTTTGCCCAGTAGCTGAGTTATAATCAGGGCGTCCCGCTTGAGGCTTTCTTGGCAGAACCTGCTGCTACCGAAGAGGGGATACGAAGCGCAATGCATCATTTTATGCGCCTGAACACGGGGTCCAACTTCTTTATCAGCGAACCGAGCTGTGTTCCGAAGGCCCTGAATGTGTATGCGGCCTGGTATCAACATTCGATGGGCGCCGTCATCAGGGAGGAGAAATGATTGCTTCTTGATCGCAAGGGCACCGCTCCGGCTGGTAATCCAAACGTCCCTCTAAAGCGACGGACTATTGTCCGTCCTCCTTTAAGAGAAGTTGCTGCGGTCGAGGTCCCGCATGATAGGCTCAAACTTCCAATACCTCATGCTCCCATTGAAGCGGTGACTGTGGCGTCCCTTAAGTATGGTGTTGGTTCAGATATCGGGACTCGTCGTCCCAAGGTGCCCACCAAGCATAAGCTTGTGCTGGCGGCGACCGGTACTCGCTCGCAGAAGAAGAAGAAGAAGAAGAAGTCGATTTTTGCTGCCGACGTTGTATTTGGTCAAGAGCCTCATGCTCCTTATAGAGAGGGCTTGGGCGAATATGGGACCAACGAGGGTCTATTCATAGCGCCGGATGATACTGATCTGGAGGTTGCTATTGCAGCTTCTGTGCGATCAGCAAGCCACAAAGCGGGACTGGTCATTCTCGCACAATCAAATAAGCTTCAATCGTACCTTTTGTCATTGCATTACATTTTTATTATCATGTTTTGACTGACACTTTTCCTTCTTTAACAGGCATTTCCACTAAACAGGCTCTCACGGCTTCCCTCAAGACTTTTGAGGAGGAGGAGGAGAGGATTCGCGCTTCGCTGGATGTTGGTATATTTCGGCTCATTTTGCCTTCATTCCCCTTTCTTATGGGTAATCTGACCCCCTTTTCATCTTATCGCAGGGACTATCTCAACTCAGGTCATGCCCAGTATAGTCCCAATCCCGCAGGGTGATGCGGAGGTGCTTTCAGAGCCAACTATCGAAGTCCCGGCCTTCTCAGTATTTCCAAAAGAGGCTTTATTTAAGCAACCGATGACGGACGCCGTAACGGCTCCAGAGGTAGCGCCTGGCGTGGATGATGACGTCCCATTGACGGAGGTCTTGAGAAGGTCAGCTCTCACTGCCTGGGCTGAAAGGAAGCGCAGAATGAATGCGGCAAGGAAGCGTAACGCTGCCTTGGCCGTGGGTGCAGGCTCGAGCGTTGCTACCCCTGCCTTTGCTCCTTGAGAGGGTGCTTCGGCCGCGCTGTCTACCGCTCACAGACAGGCAGCACGTGCGGCTCGGGAAGCAATCGAAAGACCGACCCAAGGTAACATAACACTGAGTTCTTTTGTCAAAGTTTTAATCTTCAGATTCTCATATATCCTATCCTGCAGGGCCGAGTCTTGATGAGGAAGCGGTAGGTGAGATGGCGGCAACCGCTGAGCCTGAGGTAACCACTCTTTCTCAAGAGTCTGGCACTGCCCCAATCGCCACTCTTTCCCCTTACGGTTCCTTGCCGTTGCCGGGCACTGCGAGTGTTACGACGATTCTCGTGGAGTCGGGGGATGAAGCTATGGGCGGTGAAACCATTCCGATGGAGGAGGGTGAAGCAGTCGCTGCACCCAGTGACGTCCTTGTCACGGTTCCGACCGACGACTTACCAGGTAGATTTTGGGTCATTGCTTTCCTTTTCATTCTTCAATCCCTTTCAATCTCTCCTGATGGTATTTCCCTCGTTTCTAATGCAGGTGTGGCAAGCGTTGAGGTTGTGCCGCCCAAGGAAGCATCGCCGGTTACTACTTTGACGGTGGCCGCCCCTTTACCTTCTCCTGTATCCTCTCAAATGCTGGACGGTACGGGTTTGCGATTATCGGTTTTATTGTAAGCGATATACTTTATGTACTGACGCTGCATTATTACACCCTTGCAGGAGTTCTATTTGATCATCTATATCAGGTGCTGCACCCATATTTCTCCTTCCAGTCGGAGATTGCTTCATCTAATGGCATTGGTGAGTACAGCATCTAGCTAATGTCTTCTCTTTTCTTTTACGGGCATTCAAATCGATTCTAATTATTCTTTGTTTTGACTGCAGCACAACAGCTTGAAGGAGGAGACGAAAGAATAGTTGTAGCACCTGCCTTCCCGGCCTTGCCACCTGCCGTAGCCGGTATAGTAAACTCCATTGTTCATGAACCTTCTCTATTTCTTGAACCGTCATTTGACTGTGATTTGTTTTGCAGCGGTGACACCGACTTCAGCTCCGTTCGAATCTCGAATCATAATGCCAGCAAGCCCTTTTTCCCGATGTCCATCTTCAAAGGGCGCTGCGACTAGTCTGCACATGCTGAGTGATTACATCGAGGAGCTTGACGCGGAGGCCCTTACATTCGCTGCGGATTTTGCTGCCGAGGTTAATCTTTTGCTGGCGATGCTCGTGAACTTTCATAGTGAGGGCGTCGTTGAGTTTTGGGTTAATCACTGCAGGAAAATTGAGGCCTGTCTGCATAAGCTCGAGTTCGGACGTCCTGCTCCTGAGGTCCTGGCTGCGAACTCCCAGCAGGCTGCGTGGGTCGAGCAGATCACTCTCTACTTCCGCCATCTTGAACAAGAAGCGGCCTTGAAGCGCGAGGAATATGAAGAGACTTCAAGCGAATCTGCTCGACTGCATGCTCAGGTTGATGCAAATGCTGTACAGTTGAAAGCTATTTTTGAGGGCCTTCTACGATGCATCTCTGACGGGCTAACGCTGAGGCAGAACCTCGACCTTATCGAGCGAAATGCGCAAAGTCGTGGGGCAGCTCAGCGGGTCATTGATGATCAACTTTCATCTTATTTGCAGCAACGGGCTCAGGTTGAAGTGGAGTTGGCCGCTGCAGCTGACCATGCAAAGGGACTAAAGGGAGTGCACGAGCAACTGGCTGGTTTTTTGAAAACGCCTCCCTCCCAATAGTGGTTTTTGTATCAACCAACATTTGTAATTTTTGAATAAAATGTATCCATTTTTTATCCTTTCATATGATGTAACTTGTACTCAATTGAATTTATAAATAAAAGATACATTTCTTTCGTGCTATCTCGTGTTATCTCTTGCTTTCTTCTCTTTTCTTTATTGCCGGCATGTTACTTTAGTAAGCGTAGCCTGTAGATGATAGAGAGTCTTCCATCTTGAACTCTTTGAGAGGTAGCGATGGCTTAGGTAGCAGGTTCAGATCTGCTGTCTAAGGCTTTTCAACTTTATGAGCCGTGAGGGTCTCATAAAGACTTTTCTCCATACGAGTCGAGAGGATCTCGCGGGTGTATTTTTTCCTTAGGAATCGTGAGGATTTCTAAGTGTGTGTTCTCTTATAAGTCATAAGGATCTTATAAGAGAGTTTTCTTCCTTACGAGTCGAGAGGACCCGTAAGTGATTGATGGGGTTGACATAATCCGCATTTCACGGAGTCAGGGGTTGCTCTTAGCGTTTCCCACGGGATCAGGATTGACTTTAACCGGTCAACGGGACCAGGATTCTCTCTCGATGCTTCCCACGGGGTCAGGATTGACATAAGCCGTGTTCCACGAAACCAGGATTTGCTCTGGATGCTTCCCACGGGGTTAAGATTGACATTAGGCGTGTTCCGCAAGGACCAGGATCCGCTCTGGGCGTTTCCCACGGGGTCAGGATTGACATAAGCCGTGTTCCACTAGACCAGGATTTGCTCTGGATGCTTCCCACGGGGTCAGGATTGATATTAACCGTGTTCCGCAAGGACCAGGATCTGCTCTGGACGCTTCCTACGGGGTCAGGATTGACATAAGCCGTGTTCCACTAGACCAGGATTTGCTCTGGATGCTTCCCACGGGGTCAGGATTGACATTGGCCATGTTCCGCAAGGACCAGGTTCCGCTCTGGACGTTTCCCACGGGGTCAGGATTGACATAAGCCGTGTTCCACTAGACCAGGATTTGCTCTGGACGCTTCCCACGGGGTCAGGATTGACATTGGCCGTGTTTTGCAAGGACCAGGTTCTGCTCTGGACGTTTCCCGCGGGGTCAGGATTGACATAAGCCGTGTTCCACCAGACCAGGATTTGCTCTGGATGCTTCCCACGGGGTCAAGATTGACATTAGCCTTGTTCCATAAGGACCAGGATCCGCTCTGGACATTTCCCATGGGGTCAGGATTGACATAAGCCGTGTTGCATGAAACCAGGATTTGCTCTGGATGCTTCCCACGGGGTCAGGATTGACATTGGCCGTGTTCCGCAAGGACCAGGTTCCGCTCTGGACGCTTCCCACGGGTCAGGATTGACATTAGCCGTATTCCACTAGACTAGGATTTGCTCTGGATGCTTTCCACGGGGTCAGGATTGACGTAGGCCGTGTTCCGCAAGGACCAGGTTCCGCTCTGGACGCTTCCCACGGGGTCAGGATTGATGTAGGCCGTGTTCCGCAAGGACCAGGTTCCGCTCTGGACGCTTCCCACGGGGTCAGTATTGACATAAGCCGTGTTCTACCATGAAACCAGAATTTGCTCTGGATGCTTCCCACGGGGTCAGGATTGACATTAGCCGTGTTCCGCAGGGACCAGGATCCGCTCTGGACGCTTCCCACGGGGTCAGGATTGACATAAGCCGTTTTCTACTAGACCAGGATTTACTCTGGATACTTCCCACGGGGTCAGGATTGACATTGGCCGTGTTCCGCAAGGACCAGGTTCCGCTCTAGACGTTTCCCATGGGGTCAGGATTGACATAAACCGTGTTCCACTAGACCAGGATTTGCTCTGGACGCTTCCCAACAAGGACCAGGAGGGGTTGACTCTCGGTTGTCTGTGCAACTTCGAGTCATGAAATTGGGGGCTTTGCCACGGCTCCGATTTGTTGATGTTGCGTCTGTTGTAATGAGACGAATGTTGAGATATTCTCCAGGCTGTCTGTGAACCATCGAGATGTGGCTTCTTTTTCTGGTGGAGCCTGGTGGAAAGGTATGGTTCCCTCTTAATTTGTGCCCCTGGATTGTATACAGGGATCGATGTGATCTCATCTGTAGGGCAAAAGTTTCATTTTATATTTTTATTTCCGCGATGCTCTATCATTTCAGCTTTATATCGTGAAAGTCGCGATCGCCCAATCATTTCGGCTATTTCTCGCGGTGCCCAATCATTCGGCTATTTGTTTTTGTTTACTCGCTGCTTTTTATTGCGAGTTGCCCGATCATTTCGGCTATTTTGCATGCATACACTTTTACTTGCTGATTTGCAAGTTGCCCAATCATTTCGGCTATTTCATATGCATTTGTGGCTCGCTAGCTTTTCGTTGCGAGGTTTAGGATTTGACACCGATTTCGGCATCAGCATCGCTACAACTGGGATATTGCCAGGAGCGAATCATCATCTGCCTCTGTCGATGTCGAATAAAGGTGGCTTAGCGAACAGGGTTAGGATCCTGTCGACTAAGGCTTTTAACTTCATGAGCCGTAAGGGTCTCATAAAGGTATTTCTCCCTACGAGTCGTGAGGATCTCGTACGTGCGTTTTCTCCTTAGGAATCATGAGGATTCCCAAGTGTATGGCTTCTCGTAAGTCGTAAGGATCCCACAAGAGTGTTTTCTCCTTATAAGCCGAGAGGACTTATAAGGGTTGTTCACCATGAGTATATCCCCAGTCGCGGGTGGGACTTTGTTAGGGAAATGTTTATTCGCGTCCGTGGATTGTATACAAGGGTCGATATTGAACCGCTTGTAGGGCAATATGGGGAGTGTGATGGTGGCTTAAGAACAGGTTCAGATCCCTGTAGCTTAAGGCTTTTGAATCCCATGAGCCGTGAGGGTCTCAAAGGGGAATTCTCCTTACGAGTCGTGAGGATCTCGTATGTGTGTTTTCTTCTTAGGAATCGTGGGGATTCCTGAGTGTGCTACTCCCTTATGAGTCGTAAGGATCCCACGCAGGTATTTTCTCCTTACAGGGTCGAGAGGACCTTACAAGTGTCTTTTACCGAGATTGCGCCCTCTCGGGTTTTCACAAACTCGCCGGTAGTCCTGCTGTTTTTACTCACGGAGCCCTTTCGGGTTTTCATCTGTGCCCATCTCACTTATGGACGTACCGTTTGTTTTGTCAGCCTTGGGATTCTGCGGTCCGTAATAGTTTATAGACGTCTCGGTCAGTTGCAAGTTTTAGGACATTGCGATCCATCATTAGTTTAGGGACGTTTCGGTCCGTAACTAGTTTTAGGACATAGCGGTCCATCGTTAGTTTAAGGACGTTTCGGTCCGTTGTTAGTTTTATGACATTTCGGTACGTTGTTAGTTTTAGGACATTTCAGTCCGTTATTAGTTTTAGGACATTTCGGTCCGAGGTTGGTTACTACTTATAGAGTTTGGACTTAGGAAGATAGCGAGCGGGCATAGGCATCGTCATCTATCGTTAACCTAGGCCATGACTCATCAGGCGTAGTATTTTTTCAGGAATCGACCGTTTATTGGCCTGAAAGGTCTTTCACCATGCATGTCCATGAGTAGATAGGATCCACCCTGGTAAACTTTGTTTATGATATACGGGCCTTCATAGTTCGGCTCGAATTTCCCCCGCTTGGCACGATTGGGGATCATAGGTCTTTTGACCACTAGCACGAGTTCACCTTGGTGGAATGTTCTCGTCCTAGTCAATCTGTCATATGAGCACGTCATCTTTGCTTTATAAGCCTCTAGATTTTGTTGCGCCATGAACCGGGTTTCGTCAAGGGCGTCGAGCTCCTCAAGCCAAAGGTGAGCATTCTCTTCGTCCGTTAGCTCGTAATGAACTGCCACTTGTAGAGAGGGTAACTCTATCTCGAGGGGGAGCACCGCTTCTGTGCCGAATACCAATGCATACAGCGTTGTGTTTATGGCCGTTTTGAACATAGTTCGATACACCCAGAGAGCTTCATGCAGTCTCTCGTGCCAGTCCCTCTTATTTCGAGACACCGTCTTTTTCACAATCTTCGTCAAGGTCTTGTTGAAAGTCTCAGTTAGACCATTAGCTCGGGGATCATAGACCGAGGAGTATCTCCAGTCTATGTTATGTTGTTGTGCGAAATGGCTGATCTTGTGGCTTCTGTAGGCTGGCCCGTTATCGGAGATAATCCGTCGCGGAATGCCGAACCGATAAATGACGTGTGTCTTGAAGAAATGGAGGATATTCTCCATCTTCACTTCTCTTAGTGGTACTGCTTCTGCCCACTTAGAGAAGTAATCGGTTGTTGCCAGTATGTACCGATGTCCTCTGGGCGATGCTGGTTCGATGGGCCCGATTATGTCGGTTCCCCACATTTCGAATGGCCAGCTAGCCACCGTTGGATGTAACAGATTTGGATGGTGGTGGATAAAGTCCCCGTGAATCTAGAACGAGTGGCATTCCTTCGCGTATTCGAGGCAGTCTTGGATCATTGCGGGCTAATAATAGCCCATCCTTTTGATCATCAGCTTCATCTTCGGGCCGGCTTGGTGAGAACCGCAAAGTCCGTCGTGAGTTTCTTGGACGACTCTCTTTGCCTCTTCAAGTCCCAGGCATCTTAGCCACAGGGAGTCGAACGATCTTTTATACAAAGTATCATTGACGAAGGTGAAAGACAGAGTTCGTTTCATGAGATGATGTCTTGAGGACGCATCTTCAGGTATTCGACGAGATTTGAAGTAGTCTATAAAGACTTCTCTCCAATCCTTAGCCTTTTCCTGGTCTTTTATTTGTAGGGTTGTTTCCTCGGTAGCTCCCTTTTCTTCGGACGACTCTGGAGATATTTCTGCCGGTGCAAGAACCCGACGACTTTGCACAACGATCCTCACGTCATCGAGGTTCTCATCGGCCAGTTCTTTAGCGAGCTTGGCTAATGCATCCGCCTTGCTATTTTCCGCATGCGGTATGCTTTCCAGGGCGTAGGCAGGGACTTGAGCCAGCAATTATTGTACCCTTTCGCCGTACTTTACCAACTCTGGTTTGCACATTTGATAGTCGCCATTTACTTGACTAACGACCAGCTGGCAGTCTCCGTATATGAGGAGGTTCTCGATTCCCATGTCGACAGCGATCTCAAGACCTGCTATCAAAGCTTCATATTCGGCTTCATTGTTCTTCCTTGGCCCAGTTAAGGAGAAGGCAAAGCGCATTATCCCTCCATGTGGAGTCACGAAGATGAGTCCTACTCCTGATTTGATTACGGGGGTACTTTGTTTGCGCTTCTTCATGGAAGATGCTCCATCGAAATAGAGTTCCCACCGGGTATCATTCTCTTTTCTCTCCCCATCGATCGTGTCAAATGCGTGTTCGTCTGGAATGTCGCAGTTCAAGGGAGAATCGGCAGGTATCGGATGCTCAGCGAGGAAGTCGGTGATGGCCTGGCCTTTCACCGCCTTGAGAGGACGATAAGTTATCAAGAATTCCATCAAGAGCAGGGTCCATTTAGCGAGTCGTCTTGTTAGTATGGATTTTGACATCAAATATTTGAGAGGATCCACCTTTGATATGAGATGGACCTCATGTGCCGACGGATAGTGCCGGAGCTTCGTTATCGCAAAGATTAACGCTAGGCAGTGTTTTTCAATGGGGGAGTAATTGTTTTCTTCCCCCAGGAGGACTCGACTCAAATAGTAGAGGGCTCTCACCTTCCCTTGGTCGTTTTCTTGTGCCCACAGCGCGCCTAAAGAACCTTCAAGGACAGTCGTATAGAGAATGAGGGGCTTTCCCTTGACTGGAGCGGTCAACACCGGAGGATTCTGCAAGTATTGCTTGATTTCGTTCAGTGTGCTTTGGTATTTGCGATCCCAGACGAACGGGGTTCCCTTCTTCATCAGGTGACTGTAGAGGCGGCATTTGCCTGAGAGATTGGCTATAAATCACCGGATATACGCGAGCTTTCCTTGGAGAGACCGCAGTTGTTTGAGAGTCCTTGGCGGGGGTATTTCCATAATCGCCTTGATCTTTGACGGGTCTATCTCGATGCCTCGGTGTCGGACGACGAATCCTAGGAACTTACCCGAGGAAACTCCGAATGCGCATTTGAGAGGGTTCATCTTCAAGTTGTATTTCCAAAGGCGTTGGAACACTAATTTTAGATGCTCCCAATGTTCCTCGTGCGATTTGCTTTTCACCACAAGGTCGTCAATATAGCATTCGACGATTTCATGTATGAGGTCATCGAAGATCTTTGTCATGGCTCTCTGATAGGTGGCATCAGCGTTCTTTAGACCAAAGGGCATCACCTTATAGCAGAATATGCCTAAAAGGGTCCGGAAAGCGGTATGCTTCTAGTCCTCGGGATGCATTTTTATCTGATTGTATCCTGACGAGCCGTCCATGAAGGAGAAAACTTCATGAGTGGACGTATTATCTATCAGCAGCTCAGTGACCGGTACTGGAAAGTCGTCTTTCGGGCAAGCTTTGTTGAGATCCCGAAAGTCCACACATATGCGCACTGTCCCGTTTTTCTTCATCACCGAGACGATGTTAGCGATCCAGTCAGGATACTGAACTTCTTGGATAAAGCCGGAATCGATTAGCTTCTTGACCTCGGCATTGATGCTCATCTCAAGCTCGAGCCGCATTCTTCTCGGTGCTTGTTTGATCGGCTTGATGTCCGGAGATATCGCCAGTTTGTGCACAGCAATCTCTGGATCTAATCCCGGGATCTCGAAATTGTTCCATGCGAAGCAATCTTTATACTGTATGAGCGCGTATTTTAGCATAGCCACCCTTTCTTCAGACAACAGCTCACTGACGAATGTCGGCCGCGGGTCGTTTTCCGTCCCCAAGTCAATTTTCTTGAGGTTATCTGCAGTAGTATGTATTCTATCTTCCAGCTCTTTTGGCGCCGGTGGAAACTCTGAGATCACCTCATCATCATCATTTTCGAAGCACCAGGGAAGGTCATCCATATTCTCGGATTCTTCTTCTAACAGCGTTATCACATGACAGGTACGAGATCGCTTCCATGACTGACGTTGATCCGGCCCTACTCTCGCGGCTTTGGGTTCATGCTTCTGCGGCGGGGTTACCCTCTAACTGCTGGATAAAGAGAACTTGCCTTGCTGATACTGGTCTTCTACCCAGTCTTTGAATGTAAAGCAGTCTTCGAGGGATGTCCTATTACCCGGTGATATGAGCAATAGTCTGGGTGAGAGACCTCGTCTGCTTGCTCGGGGTGCTTGGACTCCGGAAGTGTCATCATCTTATGTTTTATGACAAGATCGAATATCTTCTGTGTCTTGTCTTGGGGAAAAGAGTACGCTCGACCCATCTTCTTTATAAGAGACGAATCCTAGTTGCTCGATTCTTGATCGCGTGGCTTCTTGGTCCCACTTCGTCGCTGTCGAATGCTTTTTCCATTCTTGGGTTTATTTTTGCCTCTGCGTCGAGTCTTTTGTATGACGGGTTGATGACGAAGGGCATCGTCGCTTTCTGCAGCCTGCTGAAGGAGGCGCTGCGTTCTGGCTTTCACGTAGACGGCCATTTCGCGATTATGGTCGTCTCGAACCTTTTGACCCGCTTCCCTTATGAGCTTGTCCATTTGTTCTTCGAACGACGGGCTTGGTATTTTCATGACGGGAGCTCGTTTTGGTTCATGGTTAGCATTTTCCCACAGAGCATCTCCTTCTTCATCGAAGTCATGTATGACGTAGCAGCCGCGGAATCGCTCCTGTTTCTTGGATTGAACATATCCAAGCCCGATCGTTTCCATTCTCCCGTTGGGCAACTTCCGCTGAGTTCTGGGGACGTTCCAGATCCTGTTATAGAACTGGGCTTGTCGAGCAGTCTGTTTGAAGGGTACGCCTTGGCGCCTCAACAGTCTTTTTAATCCGTCTGTGTAGTATCTGGGCAAACGGATGGGCTGGAGCCTGTCAAGCGTAGAATCCGCACCATGCCAAATTTCTTTCTCCACATTGGTTTTCGTGGATCGTTAAAAGAGGATTGCCTTTTCATCTTTTCTCGTGGGAGGGACATAGAACATCTGCAGTTCTCCCACACTGTAGGTATTAAGTGCGTCGAGTTCTTTGTAATGCTCTTGCGGAACCATGGCAACTTGCAAATTCCGATCATCGTCAGCAAAGGCTTGTATCGATGGCCGAACAAAAAATACGGCATTGACCTCATCTTCCGAGTCGCTGCCGAAGACCAGAATAGGGGTGGACAGTCCCGGCTTGTTGCATTAGGGCGGCCCTGAATAAACTATCTCTTCTTCCTCCTCGGTGTCACTCCCGAAGACTGGAATAGTGGTGATAGCTTTGTTCTTGTCCTCCGGTTTGCGACATCTTTCTGTGTCTTAGAAATCTGGCAGGAAGTACTTGGCATCCTCATATTTGCGGACTTCGTTCACGGAGAACGGGTTCAGTTCCCCCGTCACGGTGTGCTCGAGATCATACTTGAAATATTTCATACACTGATATTGTGTAGAGGGAATGATGTTGTACTCGTGTAACCAAGGCCGGCCGAGCAAAGCGTTATAGCAGGTCTTAGCGTCAATGACGTGAAACTTGATGTCAGTGACTAGCAGCCCAAAGCGCAGCGTCAGTATCACAGACCCAAGAGTCCGTGATGACTGGGAGTCGAACCCGGAGATAGTGATCTTATCTCGAGCGAGGTGTTGAACGCTCATGCATATCTCTTTCAATACCCTTACATTGAGGAGGTTAACGGAGGACCCATTGTCAACCAAGATTTTGCCTATCTTGATATCATGACAGTATCCGGAGATATAAAGGGGACGGTTATGCTCGCACGTCCTGAGGAGGAGATCTTCATCGCCAAAGGTGGTATCGGGTGTGCGCACCTCTTCCAGCTCGTCTTTCATCTTTTCTTTGGAGAGGAAGGCTTGGAATTGTTCGGACTCTTGTAGCACCTTGATCAGTGAATCTCTCGCTTCTTTGGATAGCAGAAGGGCGTCAAGAATGCTGAGCTGCGAGGGTATCTTCCTCAGGTGTGCAAGAACGTTGTAATCCACCTTACTTTTCTTGGGCGGGTCCTTGGCTGCCAGCTCTTCGACGATTCGATCATCAAGGGAGATATCCTCAGGGAATTTTTCTTTCCCCTTATCCATTTTGTTCGATCCCTTGTTCGCAGGTCCGAGATTCTTTTCAGGTAATGTGCAACTGCGCAGCTGAATGTTCTCGCAGCTCTTCGGTTCTTCCTCTTTTCCCGAGGTGGATTCTTTGAAAAGAGGGTCAAGAGCTATTTCTTCATCAGAATAGCTCCCAAAGGTGAGAACTTGCAATCCCCCAGCGTCGACCATGTGACAGTTGCCGGTAATTCTTTTACGCTTTTCGGTCGTATTTCTTTGCTTCCGATGAGTTTTTCGTTTCATCCGCTTGAAATGTTGTCAGTGAGCAACATATCCCTACCACCAGCTTTTAAAAGCGTTGCATTCTTCGGTAGGGTGCGCAATCTTTCGATGATATAAGCAGTAGCTAAAATGTATATCCGCTTCATCAGGAGTGTTTCCTTCAGAGGGTGGCAGCTTCATTCCCATCGATATGGCTTTAGCGAACCTTTTCCTCGTCTTGAACCTGCTTTTATTTGCGGCGGATGTATTTTGATCTGGTAGGAGTGTTTCAACCCTTTCGTCCAGTCGCCGGCGTTTGGCCTTTTCAAATATGGCCATCTTGCGCTCTCGATCAGTTTTGCTTTTAAGAAGAGCTTCGTTCAGGAATGCATCAATCATTTCGTCTGATGGTCCTAGAAGTTCCGGCTCAGGATCTGCCCCCAGTTTCTCTGCGTAAGGAGCTTCTTCATCGTCTATCGATGAATGAGAGATCACATGGCAGCTTGCCACATAATCTTCAGGCTCATCCGACGAGTCTTCTCCATTGTCATCATTTTCGTCCTCAAGGACGTGGCCAAGAAACTCTTGGAGTGTGACTGGGGTCCGCGCCTTCTGGTTATATTTTTCCAGCGCGTCGATATATTTTTGCAGGTCCGTGCGCTCATCATTAAGCTTCATAGGCTTTTTGGTCTTCTTCTTTTTCTTGAGGACTTTGACGGCTGTGTATGAGCGCTTTGACTATCACCACCAATTTTTGGAGTTGGGCGCGGCTTCAGCATTCCCTCGATGATCTTAGGTTCCAGTGGATTCTTCCACCTGATTGCCGGGCATATTTGGAGATCCTTCAACATTCTTTTTGTTTTGGCTGAAAGAGCGACCTCCCATGGAGCTTCTTCGACAAAAGAGCATGATGCCCCCGGTGTGTCCGTCCTTTTAGGAGCGTGTGGCTGAGGCGGGTTCACTTTCCAATTCTCGGACAGTGCGAACTTGCCCTGTTGGTATTGGTATTCGATGCAACCTTTAAAGGCGAAGCAATCTTCAATTGGATGGCTTATCGTTT
This sequence comes from Agapanthus africanus, assembly GCA_030015575.1. Classification (NCBI taxonomy): domain Eukaryota; kingdom Viridiplantae; phylum Streptophyta; class Magnoliopsida; order Asparagales; family Amaryllidaceae; genus Agapanthus; species Agapanthus africanus. Next base: position 104,598,206 of record CM057344.1, read on the forward strand.
GGTGGTATGGGCAATAATTGGGATTATTAGCCTCGCCAGGTTGCAATGGGCGTTTTGGATTCGGCAAATTAATGAGCCTGTTGCGCACCGCCAGCTCGAACAATCTCCTCATTTTTTCCCGGGGAAATGAATAAGGGCGTTTCATTTTCTCATTATAAAATTGCCGTCTCTCGTCTAAACGATCAGTTAATTTCGGACCACTGGGCTACTGTTGAGCACTGGCGACGAAGGTCGCTTTCCCTTTCCCTTTTCATTCCGCGCCTCCGGCATCGAAGAGGAAGGCTTGTGGCCCATCTGATCCATTTGAGCCAGTTTATCAATCAGGGTTTGGAAGGTGGTAGGCTTGAAAAACATCATAAATTGTGAGATGGTCGCTTGAGGGTCGAGAGTACCCACAAACATGCCTACCGCCGGCGCTTCTTCGATGCGCTGCTCACATTTCGACCACAGATTTCGCTATCGTATTGCGTATTGAACCCAAGTTTCTCCCGGCTTCACCCTGGCATTGATCATCGCCGTGATTGGGGTACGTTCGCTAGCGCTCGCAAAACGTTGGGTAAATAGCAGCTCCATCTTTGCAAACGTCTTAACAGAGTCGTTTGGGTGTTCAGAGTACCATTCGAACGCCATTTCCGACAAGCTGCCGACGAACTAGCAAAGTAGCAGTTTATCGTCACCTCCAGTGTTGCCACATAGAGCCCTGAACTGGGCGACATGCTGGTGGGGATTGCCCATCCCTTTATATACATGGAATTTAGGGACCGTATATCCCGGCGGGTACCTTATTTGGTCATACCAGCCTGGATAGGGTCGTCCAGTCTTAACAATCTACCCAGCCGTTTCGTTCGCCTGATGAGCTCGTATTTGCTGAGCGATGTAATCATCCAGAGCGGCCTTGGAGATGGTCTCCTCCTTGGCTGCTGAAAGAGCCGGAGGAGGGTTCGATGTCTCCCCTCTGTCGTCTTCAATGATAATCGGGGGGTCTTCAGCTGGAGGTTCCGACTGTAACATCATACCGGCCATGTCTTGGAACAAAAGAGCCATTCGTTTTATGTTGGCTGCCTACTCCGTGGCCTCTCTTCCTTTCCTCTCGAGCATTCTTCGGAGGAATTCAGTATCAGTTTCTTGTTCCCGACGCTGCTCTGAGGTCTCTGGGTTTTCATTCGGCCTAGTGAGTGCGGCCATTACAGTCAGCATCTCCTGAAGTTTTTGTTGCTGTTGCTCCTGAGCTTTTGTTATCGATCGAGTAAGCGGTCGATGACCCGTGGAAGAACGGCTTTCCTCTTTTCCGGGCTATATAAACGGTATGTGTTACCATGCCCCCAGACTTGGGGCGTTTAGATTCAACGTCCTTGCGGTTCGCCGTGGTCACAGGGGCTTTCTCCGGCCTCCTTCTCTTGTGAGCGGTTGACGTTGAGGGAGCCGTTGCAGCGGGCACCCAGACGGATGACATCTTCTATGGTACCACGGAATGGCTCTTTTCTTGCCGAGCTTTAATCTTCTTTGGTCGGTGAGAGTAATCCTGGTCAATCACTGATTCCTGGACCTGTCGCCAGACTTTGTAAATTCTGGAGGACAACCGCTGAGGGGGCTGCTCTGGCTTCTTTTCTGTAGCATTCTCCATAGGTGGAGGAGATTTTTTCAGCGTGGCAGTTGGAGAGTTCTTGCGGACCCTCCTAAGCGGTTCGAAGCTATTCCCAGTTGGAACAGCAGCATCGATTTCCACGATGGGAGCTGGCGGAGTCAGTCCAGAAGGGGAGTTGCCCCCAGCCTTCCTCACTCTGCGCCAATAACAACGTCGAGCGTGTCGAGCCGTTGGGATTGTCTCAGCTGTAGGGGTGACATCCTCCTGCCCCCTGTGTCTGTCAGAAGTTGTTGTTGCCAGCCTATTGAAGATTGACATCCGTTGAGATGGAATAGCCAGTCTGTCGAAGGCAGACTTCCGAGCAGGTGAATCAGCCTTGACGATTTCGCCTGAAACAGGAGCTGGAACGGCTAGCCTTGTGAAGACTGACTTCTTGGCAGAGGAAGCATCTCTGATAATTTCGTCCGCTTGAGCCGGGATGGCTATCCGCTTAGGAATGGCTGCTTTAGGTATCGCGGGCTTGTTGGCATTCTGGCCCAGTCTGTTGAAAATTGAGGCAGTGGATTTGGGCGACCCGTTGAGAGGGGCCGTGGCAGTGGTAAGTCAATCAAAGACCGACTTCTTTGGGCTTCTTGCGACAACAACGTGACATTGAAGTTCGTGGGTGGGAGCATGGTCCTAAAGAATAGTCCAGTGGTGGCCTGAGTCACCTGGTCCACCGGCATTGTAAAAACGGAGGCCGCCTGAGGCCCGTAGGACACTCCTCCTGCGGGGACGGAGTGAGAGTTATTGCTATTGTTGCAGCTTGTGCAGTTGAAAGCCATTTGATCTTCTGTTTTTCTGCACGGAGCAAGACACCAAATCTTAGTACCTCGAATCCACGGGCAACCATGTCAAACCACGATTCGTTCACGAAAACACGACACACGAAGTGTGGAGTGGAAAGAGGAAAAGGTCCCACCGGGCGCGCCAGAATCTATTCCCCTCCAAACACGGAGACGGGACCGCGTAGGTCCGCCTTGCTTGAATTCGGGGCAGATGCTAATTGGTGCTATCCGTCCACCTCTCCGAAGATGCAAAGTTGATTTATGACATCACGTATCGAAGGTTTAAACGGATGCGTCCAATGTAGCATACTTCATCAGATTCACCATCGTTGAGGGGGGTTTTGATTGTGGGGACGCTCTTCCCTGCAGGCGTAAGCCCCTGCAGTTAATTACGCTATCTCATCGCGGTAACCACTTTCTCCTTCTACAGATGGTCACTTCGTGTCGTGGGTGTTTGTTTTGTTTTTTGGTTGCCCGTGGATTGTATACGGAGACTAATTTATGTTGTCGCCCGTAGGGCGTGGATTAGTCCAAATCCGTATCTTCTTAGATTTGGGTTTGGGGTTGGGTTTAAGGATACGTTAGTCTCATTTGAGACTAAGATCAACTTAAACGTTTGTTAAGGATACGTTAGTCTAATTTTAGACTAAGATCAACTTAACGGGATCGTTTAGATCCGACAAAAGAGTATTTGGGCTCTATTATTTAGTTTAGGGACATTGCGGTCGATTAGTTTAAGGACATTACAGTCCAATGTTAGTTTAAGGACATTACAGTCCAATGTTAGTTTAAGGACATCTCGGTCCAAGGTTAAGAACATCATAGTCCGTGTGTTTAAAGGGACCCCATAGTCCGAGGTTAAGGACATCATAGTCCGTGGGTTTAAAGGGACCCCACAGTCTGAGGTTAAGGACATCATAGTCCATGAAATGTATGGTTGTCGGGACCCGTCACCTCTCTGAAGACGTTAAAGGATTACAACGACAAATATCAGAGGAGTAAAGAGATGTACCCTTGAACCAATTTTGGTCGAGAGATCTGTAGTCCAATTGGAACTAAGATCAAGATATTTGTGAGCAAATGGGCTCAGTTAATCTGAATTGAGGACTTATGGCCAATCTTGGGCTAAGTCCAATCAAGTTAAAATGTTTAACATTTATTTTGGGCTTTTAAGCATTTGTTTCGGCTTGGCCCTTTTAATAATGCTGAGCATTGACTTGCATTCTGACAATATTTTGTCTTTTATTAAATGCTAAGCATTCATCATAGCTCTGAGCTTATTAAAGAACAATTTATGTTCTATCAGCGCAGCACATGGTGCGCTTGGCGTTTTGCGCCAATCAAAAAGCGCAGTGCGCTTCTGCCGAACAGCGCACACGTGAGGGACACGTGGTGCGCTTGGCGCTGAGCGCCAGTCTATGAGCGCATTGCGCTGATTTATGAACGCAAAGCGCTATTTGTTCAATGGCACACACATGAGGAGCATGTGGTGCACTCAGCGCCTTGCGCCAGATCAGGAGCGCTGAGATACTTCTTTTTAATATGGAGCGCTAAAGCTCTTTTATACAGCGTTGTGCGCTAGTTCTGGTGCGCTAAAGCGCTTCTTTTAATATAGAGCGCTAAGACTCTTTATGCAGCGCTATGCACTGAGAATTGAATTCTCTTTTAAGAGACTTTGTCTCATAGATCTAAGAATGAAGTTCTTAGCTTCACAGGAGATGTTTTAATCTCTTATATTGATGAAAGGCTTTGCCATTATGGATTTGTGATCCTTAAGAGAATTGAATTATTCTCCCCCCTTTTTTATAATGAGATGTTCATGATCTCTTTGAGAAAGACTTTAGTTTTATAGATCTATGATCTGTGAGAAAGAAATAAATTCTTCTTTTATTTTACGATGAGATCTTTTGATCTCTTTGTAAAAGACTTTGGTCTTGTAGATCTATGATCTTAAAGAAAGAAGTGAATTCTTCTTTTTAATTATGAGATGATTTCATCTCTCTGTTCTTCTATCTTGAAGAAAAGAAGTTCTTCTATCGAGAGCTTGGCTCTTCTTTCTGAGATTTTCTCAAAACTTCTGGGGGGGATTCCTCTCTATACTTCTGTATATCTTCTCTCTTTTTTTGAGACTTGAAGTCTATGGGCCTTTTTATAGGGTAAGATGATCAGTTCGATCGGTTAGGGAGATCTTTTCTCCAATTGATTTGGGGAATTTCCCATCGTTGGATGTTTGATCCAAGGGCTTCTGATTTACAGAAGGTAATCTTCTTGTTATTAACAAGATTGGGAAATTTTTTCCATACAGAATTTATTCTGTATTTTGGGGATTTTTAATCACCACTGGATCATTGATCCAACGGTGCTCTGATTTACAGAGCGCAATCTTGTTGTTTGGAAAGATTTTGAGAAATCTTTCTTTAACGGAATTTAATTCTGATTAATTAATGATTTATCATTATCATTGGAACTTTGATCTGACGGTGGGGAGCTTTTAGTTCCAGCGCTAGCGCACCCGTGCTTTGCACGTGGTGCTGCTTAGAGCGCAGCGCAGCGCACCTAGCGCTAGCGCACACGTGCTTTGCATGTTAGGGCGCAGCGCACCTAGTGCTAGCGTATCCGTGTTTTACACGTGGTGCGCTGCTTAGAGCGCAACGCACCTAGCGCTAGCGCACACGTGCTTTGCATATGGTGCGCTACTTAGGGCGCAGCGCACTTGGCACTGCTTCCGAAGCGTCGCTTCATTTCAAAATTTGAATTTTGAACAGACTTTTGCTCTGATTAGGGGAAACAGTTTGGTTAATAAATATTTTTAGTAAAATAAAGTGTGTGGACTTTATCAAAGATACTTTAAGTTTCATAAAGCTTCAAGTCAAGACAAAGAAAACCACCATTTTGAATTACAAAAGAAATAAAAACCCTAACCATTATCTTAAATATGGTGTAAGTCATACACACACCCAAGTTTGCATGTATCATCAATCATGATACAAACATGTACACAATTATATATCACATATATACTTTGTACACATCAAGTGAGAAAATAATCTTAAGTGAACCAATACTAGTTAATGTAAAGTAATATATCAAATATATAATTATACATTAAATCATTAAATCAATACTTGATTTAATGATCCGGTCATATCGCATATAACCGACTAATATCTAGTGTATCAATATATCGAATCAACACTTGATTCGGTAACCCGGCTATATCGCATATAACCGACCGATGATACAAATCGCGAGAATAGAATACAGTATCACATACTGGTATTATTCTCGGTCCCGCACATATCTCATATGCGCTCCTATTTCGTTTCGCTTGAGCCAGAAAATCTCTGTGTAGGACTCTAAAGACTCGTCAATACGCCGGCAGTAGGTGGTGATCATATCAGTCACCCACAAGCCGCAAGCGGTCTGCTAAACGTAACAGCCATCCGGCTATTGAACGATCAGAAGATCAACGAGAAAGCCTGCTCACACTCCTGCGAATCCAATCAGTAACATTTACCGCAAAGTCCGGTCTGTTCGTCTGATATGTCGCATATCTCGTCTAGGGGTGGTAAACGTCAGACCCCAGTAGCTTGATAAGTCATGCCGATGTAAGGTCCATAACGAGCGTGAAACTACTGATAACACTTACCAGTAAATCACATCAACCCTGGCCAGGGATTTCCAGTTATGGCCAGTCGAGCATAGCGCAACATCAACCCCCAATACCGGGAGAGACGAATCCCCTCATATCGATCGTTGCCTCCATGTGACTCAGGACTGTACCCAAAAACCACCTGTTTGCATGACTCAGTAGAGCCGTGGTAGGATAGAAATCAAAGCACAGTAGGAGACACACAAGACTCTATGACGATCTCGGGTCGACAGACTAAGCTGTACCAGTGTCACTAGAGAACTGCCATCTGACGTGAGGTATAATACCATCTGGGAGATATCGGCGAGTCCGTTCAGTGTACCCAGTCTCCACTGAGCACCCGTATACCATCTCTGATGTCAAACACCAATAGATATGGGATCATCCATCGCCCATCACATGGGTCGAAAAGATATACGCTAGTCTACTCTGGAATATCGATGCCCCATCTCGATATTCCCACAACTAGGAACACTGAAGGATGTACTCATGGACTACCCAGGCCCCACTAGTATGATCTGCATCATAATCCTGGAAGTCGAGTACACATCCTAAGGGATTTATCAACATGTAACAGAGAGACAATAAGTGTACATGTTAAGATAAAGAGCAACCAGATAGCGTACTATCATGTCGAGCAAGAAAGTCCTCCCTATATATGTCCCAGCATCCACAATCATATACATCTCATGTATAATAATGGCCTCTAGGCATACATACAACTAACACTTTATACATTCCTAATTTGTCCACACTAGAAAAATCTATCGGTTATCATACGATTGAATCTTCTCATCATATAGACTACACGACGGTTGTTAGCACTGAACGATACCATCCGATTTTTAACAATCTTCATGCAGTTTTATGTCGTGACGAATATCGAACGTATAGTAACCGATAGATAAAGACTACGGCTTAGTTTGATAAATTACATAAATTTCAATTTATGATTTCTCTTAGGTGTAGAATTGTTAGTGTGTATGTGCTTTAGAGAGATGCAGACTATACATACTGAACATGACGTAAAGTAAAACAATTAAAATTTAAAAGTAAAGGAAATTAAAAATATAACAAGTATCATTATTGTATATTAGATCTAACTTAAAGAAGTATCGGAAAATTCTTGAGAAAATAAGTTGAATTGGTGTCACTGACTGCAAGCTATAAATAAAGTTAAGAGGTAGAGGACTAGTCGAAATTTGTAAAGACTGCAATTTCAAGTAACAAATTACTCCTATATAAGAAGTTGATGACTGTAGTTCATGTGTTTTCCAAATTAGTAACAATTTACAAGTAATAATAAACTTCAAAGACCATCCATGATATCAATACATAATCTCAAAACATATAGACAAAATTAAATCAAGTATTTTTCATTATAATTGATCTTGAAAATATATATGAACTAAATATTAGAGTAATGAAACTTATGGAGAGAACTATAAAACAAGGGCAAAGCTTAGTTTAATTCAAGCATGCATACTAAAACTAGAAGACAATCATAAAATAAGAGAAAAAAATTTCAACTCGATTAAAAAAGGAAATATTCTCAAAATTTCATACCTTCAAAATTTAAGAATAAATCTCAAAACTAAAGCCTTAACCTTTAAATTGGTAAAAACCAAAAAAATTCGTAATAATCCATAATGATCAACGAATTCCGCTTAAAATCATGAATTAAACCTTTAAGACCCATAATATATCCATAACGATCTAACCATTCGACTTAAAAAATCATGGTCTAGACATTTAAAGCGGCAAAACCCAACCAATCGTAATACATCCATAATGTATACAAATTCCAATTAAAATCGTGAATTTAACCTTTAAAGTGGCAACTATAATGAAAATCCAAGGTACACAAAATCTAAAGCCTAACCCTAAATTTCTCATCTTTATCCCTTTCTTTTGACAAATTACTTTCACAAAACCCATTGACTCGAATTTCCACCAATCTCATTTAATAGGATTTTCATATTAAAATCCTCAATTATCTAATTTCCACCGATCTCACTTTCTAGGGTTTCATGCAAAACCCCTCAAATTTAAACATCAACTAATTAAAATTAACATTACAATACTAATTAATTTAAACATCTAAAAATAACAAATATTTTTAAAAAAAATTACCTCACACTATAAAAATTAAGGAAGGGGCTCGACAGAACTGTGAAGGAGGAAATGGGGACTTATGGTGGTAGAGGAGATTGGGGCTCACGGTGGTAGTGGAGATGGTGGGGTCAACAAAGACGACGCAGAGGTGGTGATGAAGAAGATGACGGTGGCGGGTGATGGACGGGAAGGCCTACGCTCGAAAGAGAAGGAGATTAAGACGGCGGCGACGACTTCAAGGAGGAGTAAGAAGTGTAAGGTATTTTTCGTCACCCCATTGAGGTGGGAATACGTGCGCGCTTGTCAGGCGCATTACAGATTCCCCCTGCCTAGGGTAGCCTGGGGTTTATTGATTGTGGGGATCCAAATCTCCGGCAGCCGCGGACTAAGCTGATGCTAATTACCCCTTGCCTTTGGAGCAAGAGAACCTCCGATTAACGGGTCAAACAGGTCATGCGAACTCAATGTGCAGTATACGTGTGTTGTGTTTTGAAAGGAGTTTTGGATATATCGGGGGCCCCACAGAGATTTTACGGGGGTCCCGCTACCCGGATAGCGGGCTGGGGGTCAAGGGGGCTACCAGCCCCCTTGCGGGGTGCGGGACAGCGCCCCATTAGAAATTTTTTCTAACGGAGGACAGTGTTGTAGAGTATGTGTGTGTGTGTATAATGGGGGGAAAATGGCGTCCAAGGGACGCTGGGTGCCAGCGCCTCTTGCGCCTAGCACGCAGGTACTGGGCACTGGCACTAGCGCTTGGGCGCTTAAGTTAGCGCTAGGCGCTTGGGCGCTGGCGCCTCACGTGCCCGGCACGTGGGCATAGACGCCTCACGTGCCCGGCATGTGGGCGCTCGGGCGCTAGCGCTTTGGGCACTTTGGGCGCTCGGGCGCTAGCATTTTGGTCGCCTAGGCGCTAGCGCTTTGAGCGCTAGTGCCTCATGTGCCCGACACGTGTGCGCTAGCGATTGGGCGCTAGCGCCTCATGTGCCCGGCACGTGGACGCTCGGGCGCTAGCGCTTTGGGCGCTAGCGAAAGGAAGAGGTTTTTACCCCTAGAAATGGGAGTTAAACTCCTAAAGAGGATTTTGAGTGGAGTTAAACTCCAAAAGATTTAGATTTGGAGTCAAACTCCTGAGAATCTGGATTAGGAGTTAAACTCCTTTGGGGATTTGGGTCTAGAGTTGAACTCCCTAAAAATCATCAGAGGTTCTTCTCTCTTGAATCTTGGATCTTCTCTTGATTGGGATTTTGTCCAAAGTTGGATTTTTGGAGATGGGTCTCCTTCTTCCTCCTCTTGATCGGCTGGATCTTGGAGAAAAGGGGGTGAGAATTAAAAGTCTCCCCCTTTTGAAATCTAATGGAAGATCTGAGCTCCCCTTTGTGGGTTTTGTGGTGAAAAACTATTTAGTTTTGGAAAAGGAAGAGTAAAACTCTTGATTTAATTCAAAAAAAAGAAAAAGGTTTAGAACATTGAGGAAGGAGAAGGAGGCACAAAAACCCTAGAGTTTTTAGAGAATGAAAAGTTTTTTTATTCGTCATCATGTTGCCTTATATAGGCTTACATATTTACACATAGCCCCATGGGCTTTACAAAATGGCATTTTGCCCATCCCATGTCTCATGTGCTATTTCTTTTTGCACATAAGCCATGGGCTTTACAAAAATTTGGCTTTATGCCCATTCATGCATAAAAAAATACATTAAAATTATTTATTACATGATTTTCATGTTGGCATGGGGTTAACTTTGACTTGGTCAACCGGGGTGCAATTTTCGACCCCAACAAAGTGCCCCACAATAAATGCACACCACATATGTGGGTCGTGTGCATGAAATTGATGGATCTTCTTTCACGTGGAGGCGACTTGCTTTGGTTCCCACTTTTCGGGATGCTCTGCCCTTTTAACGACATGGACGGTTAACGCTTGACGCGTCTCCGAGACAGAGTGTCTGTGGTAGACGTTTCCCTAGCCCGGAGTGATTTGGTAGAAGTGCCCCCGACACGGAGTGTCGTTGGTCGATGTTTCCCCAAGGCGGAGTGTCTGTAGTCGACGTGCCCCCGGCACGGAGTGTCTACTTGATGTTTCCCCGAGGCAGAGTGTCGGGTGGTTGACGTGTCCCCGAGACGGAGTGTCTGCTTGACGTTTTCCCTGTTACGGAGTGTCGGCTGGTTGACGTGTCCTCGGCACGGAGTGTCTGCTTGACGTTTCCCCGTTACGGAGTGTCGCTGGTCGACGTTTCCCCGAGGCGGAATGTCTGTAGTCGACGTACCCCCGGCACGGAGTGTCTGCTTGACGTTTCCCCGAGGCGGAGTGTCGGCTGGTTGACGTATCCCCGAGACGGAGTGTCTGCTTGATGTTTTCCCTGTTACGGAGTGTCGGCTGGTTGACTTATCCCCGGCACGGAGTGTCTGCTTGACGTTTCCCCGTTATGGAGTGTCGCTAGTCGACGTTTCCCCGAGGCGGAGTGTCTGTAGTCGACGTGCCCCCGGCACGGAGTGTCTGCTTGATGTTTCCCCGTTACGGAGTGTCGCTGGTCAATGTTTCCCCGAGGCGGAGTATCTGTAGTCGACGTGCCCCTTTCTCGGAGTGTCTGCTTGACGTTTCCCCGAGGCGGAGTGTCGGCTGGTTGACGTGTCCCTGAGACGGAGTGTCTGCTTGATGTTTTCCCCATTACGAAGTGTCGGCTAGTTGACGTCTCCCCGACACGGAGTGTCCGCTTGACGTTTCCCCGTTATAGAGTGTCACTGGTCGATGTTTCCCCGAGGCGGAGTGTCTATAGTCGACGTGCCCCCGACACGGGTGTCTGCTTGACGTTTCCCCGAGGCGGAGTGTCAGCTGGTTGACGTGTCCCCGAGACGGAGTGTCTGCTTGATGTTTTCCCCGTTACGGAGTGTCGGCTGGTTGACGTGTCCCCGGTACGAAGTGTCTGCTTGACGTTTCCCCGGCATGGAGTGTCGCTGGTTGATTCCGAGTCGAAGCATAATTCCGACAGGGAAGGCAGATACGCCGAGGCGAAACATGATTTTGACACGGAGTATATTCTGGGACGAAGCATGATTCCACCGCAGAGGTTGTTGGTTTGATTTGATTTGGGTTGACATCAGCATCGTTACATTGGAATATGGTACCAGAAGCGGATCAGCATCTGTCTTTGAGAGGATTTGGGGATTTTAGTTTTGTTCGGCATCTGCATTGCTGCACTGGAATAATGGCAGGAGCAACTCATCATTTGCCCCGGGAGGATTTGAGAATTGGTTTTTGTTTAGCATCAGTATCGCTACACTGGAATATGGTACCAGGAGCGAATCATCATTTGCATTGCTTATTAGGAAGCGATGGCTTAGGAGACAGGTTTTAGGTCCCTATCCCCTAAGACTTTTCAGTTTTATGAGCCGTAAGGATCCTATAAAAGCATTTTCTCCCTACGAGTCGTAAGGATCCCGTAGGTGTATTTTCTCCTTAGGAGTCGTGGGGACTTCTAAGTGTGTTGCTCTTTTGTGAGTCGTAAGGATCTCAGGCGGGAATTTTCTCCTCACAAAGTTGAGAGGACTTTGCGAGTGCATTTCATCTCTTTTTCACGAGTTTACGCCCTTTCGGGTTTTCACAAACTCGCCGGCAGTCCTGCTGTTTTTACTCACGGAGCCCTTTCGGGTTTTCATCCGTGCCCATTTTCCTTGTGGACATACCATTTTTTAATTATTTTTTTTAAATTTTTTTTTGAATCTTCATCGCCGGTGGGACTTTGAATGTGGTCTCGCCGGTAGGACTTGGGAGAGATTAGGATCGTTTTACGCCCATGTATTGTATACGTTTTTGCAGGATGTATGATTCAGACCGTAGAGCCGGAAAAATTTCGGGACTTTATTGGCGTCTGCATCACTGCACTGGAATATAGTACCAGGAGCGACTCATCATTAGCCGTTAGGTTATGGGATTTGGAATTTGGTTGGCGTCTGCATCGCTGCACTGGAATATGGTACCAGGAGCGGCTCATCATTCGTCATTGGGGATTTGGATTTTGGTTGGCGTCTGCATCGCTGCACTGGAATATGGTACCATGAGTGACTCATTATTCGCCATTGGGAATTTGTATTTTGGTTGGCTTCTGCATCACTGCACTGGAATATGGTACTAGGAGCGACTCATTATTCTCCATTAGGGTATAGGATTTGGAATTTGATTAGCGTCTGCATCGCTGCACTGGAATATGGTACCAGGAGCGACTCATCATTCGCTATTGGGGATTTGGATTTTGGTTGGCGTCTGTATTGCTGCACTGGAATATAGTACCAGGAGCGACTCATCATTCGCCATTGGGGTATGGGATTTGGAATTTGGTTGGCGTCTGCATCGTTGCACTGGAATATGGTACCAAGAGCGACCCATCATTCGCCATTTGGGGGATTGTTTTACCGCGATTGCTCTATCATTTCAGCTTTTCTTATCGCGAAAGTTGCGATTGCCCTATCATTTCAGCTATTAATTCGCGGTTGCCCAATCATTTCGGCTTTATTTTCATCTTTATTTTTACTCGCTGATTTTTATTGCGAATTGCCCCATCATTTCGGCTTTTTATTATTATTATTATTTTTTTATTTACACATTTTTACATCCCCAGTTTAACGACTTAGAGGTCGATTGTTCCTAATTTAACGACATGGTGGTCAACGGTTCCCAGTTTGACGACGTGGTGGTCAATCATTCCCAGTTTAACGATGTGGTGGTCAGCTGTTTGCAGTTTAAAGACGTGGAGGTCTCCTGTTTCTAGTTTAACGACTTAGTGGTCATCCGTTTCCAGTTTAATGACTTAGAGGTCATCTGTTTCCAGTTTAAAGACTCAGAGGTCTATTGTTTCCAGTTTAATGACTTAGAGGTCATCTGTTTCCAGTTTAAAGACTCAGAGGTCTATTGTTTCCAGTTTAATGACTTAGAGGTCATCTGTTTCCAGTTTAACGACTTAGAGGTCATCTGTTTCCAGTTTAAAGTCTTAGAGGTCTACTGTTTCTAGTTTAACGACTTAGAGATCATCTGTTTCCAGTTTAACGACGTGGTGGTCATTTGTTTCCAGTTTAACGACGTGGTGGTCATCTGTTTCCAGTTTAACGACTTAGAGGTCAACTGTGCCCAGTTTAACGACTTAGAGATCATCTGTTTCCAGTTTAACGACTTAGAGGTCACATGTTTCCAGTTTAACGACTTGGTGGTCATCCGACGGGGAGCTTAGAGAAGATACCCGATTGAGCAATTTTCAGGGGCACCGCTGGAGCTTGCCCGAGATGCCTTATTACTTTGTCGGTGTTGATGGCCTTGCCCCCAGCTGGGGCCAAGGAAAGTCGTTCAAATACTGACTTGCAAGGAAGATTGCAGTCGAAAGTTGTTAACCTGCAAATAGAAACATGATTTCAGTATAGGTAATCGATATGTATATTGATTGAGATCGCATGAACGTTTAACCCGAAATATGGGAGGAGAGATTGGGTCCCACCGGGCGTGCCAGAATCTGTAGGGTGTTTTTCGTCACCCTATTGAGTTGGAAATACGCGTGCGCTTGTCAGGCGCATTACAGATTCCTCCTGCCTAGGATAGGCTGAGGTTTATTGATTGTGGGGATCCAAATCTCCTGCAACCGCGGATTAAGCTGCCGTTAATTACCCCTCGTCTTTGGAGCGAGAGAACTTCCGATTAACGGGTCAAACAGGTCATGCGAACTCAATGTGCAGTGTACGTGTGTTGTGTTTTGAAAGGGGTTTTGGATATATTGGGGGCCCCGCAAAGTTTTTACGGGGGTCCCGCTATCTGGATAGTGGGCTGGGGGTCAAGGGGATTAACAGCCCCCTTGCGGGGTGCGGGGCAGCGCCCCGTTAGAAATTTTTTCTAACGGGGGACAATGTTGTAGAGTGTGTGTGTGTGTATACTGGGGGAAAAATGGCGTCCAAGGGACGCGTGGGTGCCAGCACCTCGTGCGCCTCGTGCGCCTAGCACGCAGGTGCTGGGCGCTGGCGCGGACGCTTGAGTTAGCGCTAGGCGCTGCGCTAGCGCTTGGGCTCTGGCGCTAGCGCATGGGCTCTGGCGCTAGCGCCTCACGTGCCCGGCACGTGGGCGCACGGGCGCTAGCGTTTTGGGCGCACGGGCGCTAGCGCTTTGGGTGCTAGCGCCTCACGTGTCCGGCACGTGTACGCTCGGGCGCTAGCGCTTTAGGCGCTAGCGCCTCAAGTGCCCGGCATGTGGGCGCTCGGGCGCCAGCGAAAGGAAAGGGTTTTTACCCCCCAGAAATGGGAGTTAAACTCCTAAAGAGGATTTTGAGTGGAGTTAAACTCCAAAAGATTTAGATTTGGAGTCAAACTCCTAAGGATCTGGATTAGGAGTTAAACTCCTTTGGGGATATGGGTCTTGGAGTTGAACTCCCTAAAAATTTTCAGAGGTTCTTCTCTCTTGAGTCTTGGATCTTCTCTTGAATGGGATTTTGTCTAAAGTTGGATTTTTGGAGATGGGTCTCCTTCTTCCTCCTTTTGATCGGCTGGATCTTGGAGAAAAGGGGGTGAGACTTAAAAGTCTCCCCTTTTGAGATCTAATGGATGATCCGAGCTCCTCTTTGTGGGTTTTGTGGTAAAAAACTATTTAGTTTTGGAAAAGGAAGAGTAAAACTCTTGATTTAATTCAAAAGAAAGAAGAAGATTTAGAACCTTGAGGAAGGAGAAGGAGGCACAAAAACCCTAGAGTTTTTAGAGAATGAATTTTTTTTCCCATCATGTTACCTTATATTGGCTTACATATTTACACATAGCCTCTTGGGCTTTACAAAATGGCGTTTTGCCCATCTCATGTTTCATGTGCTATTTTTTTTTGTACATAAGCCATGTGCTTTACAAATATTTGGCTTTATGCTCATTCATGCATACAAAATTATATTAAAATTATTTATTACATGATTTTTATGTTGGCATGGGAGAGCCCGGCCGCTTCATGTTCGGGCTCGACTCGGGCATGGGCCTATTTGACCTGGGCTTGGGCCCACTTGGCTTGGGGTTGACTTTGACTTTGACTTGATCAACCGGGGTGCAATTTTCGACCCCAACAGGAAGAGAAGGGGGTTGGCGACGGATTCGGGAGAGGTTACGGCGGCGATGGATTCGAGGGAGCACGGGGAGAAGGAAGAGGAGGGATTTTGGGTTGAGGATGAGGTCGGAGTAGGAGGCCGATCGTCGTCAAAGAAGGTCGAAGGAGGACGTAGAACAGGAAGAGGAATTTTGGTTTTTTTTTTTAATTTTATTTTTTCGCAGTCGGATCGAGAGAGGATGGTGATTTTGGAAAAGATAGGTTTTTCTTTTTTATTTTTTTTAAAACCTGACATAGTACCTATGGTTCCCAGAATAGGTGTTTCTCTGGCTGCACCGTAGGGGCAACTACAAAAGTTAATTGCCTGCCAAAGTCAAAGTCCAAGAGCTGTTTTTTTTGTAACTTGTCCCTACGGTGGTACCCGTACGAGCACTGTTTGCCCCTACGGTGGAAACCGTATGGCAACTTATAGTCATAAATTTACCTTTCTACCCTTTCAAGTCACAAAAGTAATAGATCAAAAAGGCCTAAAATTTTTCCAAAAAGAACCCCAAAAATTAACATATTTATAGCATGACTTGCATATGAACCCTAAACTAATTATTAATAGTATCATAAACTATTTTACATTTCATTTAAAAATAGAGTTGTTCATGAAAATAAAATAGCATATTAAGTGAACTCATATTGTTTTTAATGAATATTAGATATCATATATTTTAAGATTACACAATAAATTATAAATATGTAATTTATACTTATATTTTTATACACATATTTTAATATACGACAAGTGCATCGCACTGCAAAAATGCTAGTGTTTATGTACGAGAATTGGAGTTCACTGCCTCAACTCTATTGTGCAGGTATGTAATGGGTTGCTCTCTCGCTCTCTCTCTCTCTCTCTCTCCCCCCCTCCTCTCTCTCTCTCTCCCTCCTCTCTCTTAGAAAGCAACACAAATTTGATAGGCTCTGGTGATGCCCTTTTACTTTAATTTTATACATAAACACCTGATATCAACATCATGTTGATGATCCTATGGCTAAGGAAGCAAGCATTTCATGTCACCAATGTCTCGGCGTACGTCGATCATGCATGCATGCATTGCTTCAATACTGCTACACGTGAAACCTTATCTTAGTTTTTAAATTTGATTGGCTTTTAAGCATTAAACTAGCTAATAAACTCTCTGTAATTATTTAGCCGCAAGTTGCTATTTTCTTTCACTATAATTGTGTTTGTGCCACAGAAAAATAGCATTAGAGTAAAATGAGAAAAAAAGAAAGAAAGAAAAAAAAGGCAGGATTTCTATAGTTTGTGGTTTTGCATAAGAATACTAGCTAGTACATACTATTATATATGCGAGCACATGGAAGTTACAGCCATGCATGCAGAAGAAAACTATGGTCTTTTTAGATCAAACAAGCAAGTTGCATGCTCATATATATGAACGTAATTAATTAATTACTTCTTCCTAAAAGTTCACGAAAAATCTAGGGTTTCATGCTTTTTCCTTTTAATTCCTGACCCCATGATCAAAGAATAGTTCTAGTCCACAAAACACAGTAACTTTAATGACCTATTAAATAGCCCCCAAAGGGTTACCTCTTCTTCTATCACAATTCAATTCAAGTTTATATCTACATTCAAGATTCAAATCATACACAAAGAGCTCGCCAATTTCAACAATGGCGCCAAATGGAGAATTATTGCTTAGCAACCCAAATTTCATGAGAAGCACCAACTTCAGTATCCACCCTCATCCAAAACCCAACAATTTCTCAAAGGAAAGCATCCAAAGAGCCGTATCCGATCTCTCATTCCAACTCCACAAAAAGTCCATCCAAATCGGGGATGAAATTACACTTCCACCGATCTCTGAAGTCGAGGACACAAAATGCGAATGTTGTGGCATGTCTGAAGAGTGCACACCCGAATACATATCGAAAATACGCAATAAATTCCACGGTAAATGGATTTGTGGGCTTTGCTCTGAGGCAGTGAAGGAAGAGATAGTTAAAAATGAAGGGAAACTACAAGAGGCAATCGATGCACATATGAGTGCTTGTGTGAGGTTTAATCGGTTTGGGAGAATGAAGCCCGTGCTTTATCAGGCGGAGGCGATGAGGGAGATGTTGAGGAAGAGCACGAGATCGGGGGTTAATAGCGCTAAGTCGTTGAGCCCTAAAGAGAAGGGAAGTATGAAGAAAGGGGGGATTGCTAGGAGTTCAAGTTGCATTCCTGCTATCACAAAGGAGATTAGTGAAAGTAGATTGTGCTAGAAAGGAGTCTATCTAGCTTGCTTGTTTGAATTGTAAAATTAAGGTTTAGGTTGGTTGATCATGAAGCATGTTTTTTCTGTAGTAGCTATGGGATTTTTGTACTGCTTTTTTTTTGTTGTGTAGGGAGTTTCGTATATTTTTTGGGGGGTCATTCTCTGTTTTCCTCTTAAAGGACGTTTTTGCGGGTAATCTTCCCATCTTGTCTTGTATTTCTAAATGTTACCTCTTCTGATTAATTAATGCAGCTTCTATTTTGAAAATTTTGGAAGATTTGTGACCCTCTCTCTCAACACCACACCTCCCCGCACCCCCCCCCCCTCCCCTCCCCCCAAAAAAATAAAAATAAAATGTGCCTCCAGTTTCACTCATGCAAATGGGAGTTTTGTTTTAGCTTAATTAGAACCATTGTTTCAGAGACATTGTTGTTAAACTAGGCCTAATAAGTTTTTCACTTGCAGTTATTATAAGTACAGGTAAATAACACATGTCCTATTCCAGTGTTATTCCCAATGTAATTTTATATTAGTGATTTTAAAATCAAAACATACATAGTATTACAGGTTGGGAGTGGATTAGATGATGATGTGAAGATAACCGATGACAGCAGAATGTGTACGGCTCACAACCATCGGCAGGCGGTCGTAATTTCCTTCTGTGAAGAGGTTGTTAGATGCCTGTGATGGTCTTCGACAGATTATTATCGGATACCGGCGGCAGTCATCGCCGAGCAACTTTTGTTGATGACGCTCTGTTACCAGCAACGGTCATCACGTTTATCAGTTGCAGAAAGCCGTAATCAACGGACGATAGCTAACGTCAATCATCGGTGGTAGTGGCTGGCCGGGCGATTGTAAGGTCAATAGTAGCCACCAATGAGCGAATGCTGGTGACAGACGCTTGCCGGCAAAATCAACGTGCGATTGTCGGTTGCCGACAATGGTCATCAGCGGACAGTGGTGCAGGAAATCATAATTCAACGGTGGCGATGACGATCCTTGATCATCGATGGGTAGTAGCAATGGTGATCATCGGTGGTAGTCGACGGTTGTCTATTGTTGGTGATGGTAATCTATAGGCTATTGACAGTTGCCGAAAGCGGTGATTGACGAGCTGGCTAATGGCGATAATTGATAGATGGTGACAGACGACGGTCATCGAGGTGTCGTTGGGCTGGCCAATGGCGTGCAGTTATCAAGCTGCTGACGATGATTAGCGGGCGTACACAGGCAACAATAATCGACGAGAGAGGTTGTTAGATGTCGGCAACAGTTATTGGCAGTCGAACACTAACGAAGGAAGGTTGCCAATGATGATTATTGGCGAATGGTTGACTGGCAGCAACAATCATTGGCTGGCTGGTGTCGGTTGCCAGTAGCGGTATGAGCGGTTGGCGACAGTCCCGAAGAAAGTCGACGGCAGGTGGGGCTGTCACTTGCCTGCATCGGTCATTGGTTGGCAGTGGCCGATGTTACACGACGATGGTCCTCAGCGAGTAGTAGTCTGTGGATTATTGCCAACACTAATTGGTATCGGTGGCCATGACTAAGGGTCTCAAAAAGTTTAGAAATCAATGGGGGCATGAGTGAATTTGGGTACGAGTTAAAGAAATACTAAGAGAGAGGAAGATAGAGGAAATTAAGAGGAGGAAGAAGCCTAGAGAATTCTCTCTTGTGGCTTTTCTTTTATATTAATTATATGTAAATATGGATCAATCCACTACTACAAATATGGGTTGCTCCTACGGATTTATCCGTAGGGGCAACCCACTGCCCCTACGGATATATACGTAGGGGCGAAAAAATACCCCGTAGGTGCAAAGGCCGCAGGTGCAAGTTGAGGCCCCGAACGTGCCCCTACGGATAAATTTATGCCCCTACGGATAACTCAGTAGGTGCTATAGCCCCTACGCAGTACCCCGTAGGGGTAATAAAATCATATATTTAATTTTTTTTTTTGAATATATTGTCTGTACCTACGGCTATATCTGTAGGTCCTATTAGTTCCCCTACGGCTACAGCCGTAGGGGATATAAAGTAGCCCCTACAAATATATCCGTAGGGGCCACTCCCAACACACTGCACTGAGATCGGGGGGAAAATATCAGGATAACCTGATATTTTGCCCCTACGGTTATATACGTAGGGGATAAACAGTGGCCCCTACGTACATATCCGTAGGGGCATCCCCAACACCCTGCACTGATATCAGGTGGGAAAATATCAGGTTTCCTGATAGTTTGCCCCTACGGCTAACGCCGTAGGGGCAACATATATACCTACGGATTAATCCGTAGGTACAGTTTGTCTGTATTTTTTTTTAAAAAAGGGCTGCTAGATTTTTTCCCGCCCTGTGCACAATACTATATACATCAATCAAATCATATATTGCAGTATTCATAATCACATCCCACGCATATATATAATATACAAAAGAAACCCAAAAACTGAATATGATATAAATTCAAACCAATATCAATATCGTTTCAAAATGTAGTACAATGTGATATAAATAAATACATGTTTCAAAAAATAAAAACCAAAAATCTACCCTAGTTCGGTCTAGCTCCACCTCCGAATAACGTTAAAATAACGCGCGCCTGCTCCTCGGTAAATACACTCTCCAATGCTACAGATAAGGGAGTCTGAGCGGCATGTGGAGCTGGCGTTGTGGTCTGCGCAGCCGCCGTCGAGGTAGTCGCTTGCGGAGCCGCGGCTGCGGGAGTCTGAGTGGGCGGTGGAGCTACAGGAGCTGTCTGCGGTACCGCAGCCGATGTAGTGGCTTGCGGAGCCGCAGCCGAAGGAGATGCATGTGGAGGCTCGGCCGATCTACCCTGTCGCGTCTGGACATAACGTGTGTAAGAAACGTGTAAGAACTGTGTATTATTCGAATTCGTTTCATTATTAAGTTATTTCGAAACCCTGTTTGGATATCTAGTTTGAAAAAGCGTTGTTTATTTTAATTACATATGTATGTATGATTAATCAAACTTAATTCTAAAACCAAATAAGCTCAAGCTACGTACTAATTATGGATATGTTGATATGTATATAATATGAAATGATATTTTACTATAAAGTAGTATACATACCAGCATCTCCTTCAACTCCTGAACGGTGGCCCTCAAGCTATCCAGTTCCTGATGGACATGCCGGCCACTGGAGACGGAGGAAGTAACCGCCGGGGTGGAGTCCAACCTCATATGGGCCCTGCTGGGGCCCAATCCCCGGCCTCTCTCCCAACCTCCGTGGTGCCCTCCGTGTGCGGCGTCCAGAACTGGGGTCAGCAGCCTCGGATCGTTCTGTCCGGTAAAATCGATCCCCGAGGCCTGGGCCTGCTCAACCACCCGCTCCTACACCCACATTAAGCAGTAAAGTATAAGTATAAAATTTAAACTTGAACCTTCCAAAACTAAAATTTCAAATTTGGGTAGAAAAAATATTAACACTTACGCAGTACTCCTGGGTAGCGACGTCGGGACATCGAAGCTCGCCCGTGGCGGGATCTGTCGAGGTGCCGTGGACGGCAAGATATGCGGACAGCACGCTCGGTGTACCACCTGACGCCACGGTCCGAGCTGTCTGCAATATTAGAAAGTAACTCTTAATATTAGAAATGTTAGAGAATAACTCTTAATATTGCAGAATATTAGAGAATAACTCTTAATTTACCGATAACTCCATGGCTCGAGTAATGTTCCTCGAGCCACCTGTGTAAGTGGGGCGACCCCTCTTCGCCGACTTCCTGTTCTCCGTATTCTGAGCGGCCTGTTTCTGCACAACGCATTAACATTTAGTTTTCTAATTAAGAAACACAAAGAAATAAATTATATCATAAATAATGAATTAAATTTAAAATACATACTCGTTTGCGTTCGGAGTCGAAATAAGCGCACAATATAGGCCATGTCTCTACGTCGACTCTCGCAAACGCCGGAGTAGATAGGAGGGCCGCTCTCTCTGCCTCGGGGGTCGCTATCCACAGGGAGTAGCAGTCGGCCTTCAGCTCATTCCTGTTGTATCGGATCTTGGCCTGCATGTTCTTCATCAGGCCATTGTACAGAGCATGAAGGTCGAGCACCCTCCCCGGATGATCAGGGTCGGCTACAGGCTGAAAATCGTAATCCAACTGAAAATACAAAAAAACATTGTTATTAGATTGCAAGTGTTAATAATAAATATATTGGATAGATCAAATGAAAATATATATTAATACATACCTGAGCCTGTTCAAAGAAGAGGGCGAATGAGCGCTGGTGCTGCTCGCCCCACTCAACGTGAAGTGGATAGTTCTTCACGATCCGGCTCTCGTCCCCCAAATACCGGCCGAACCTCTCGGCATGAGGACCGGTATAGCGATAGTCAAGGGTAAAAAATAGGGGGAATGCTGCCTCCCCCCTAGCTCTATCAGGCCTCAGCCTATGGGACTGATTCGGGCCTCGAGTCCCCCTCTGGGGGTGGAGAGGCCCTGCGTCTGCACGAAATATCAAGACAATCAATAATAAGACAAAGTTGTATTAAGAATTCAAGTGTGATATATACCTCCGGTGAATAGCGCACGAGCCTGGGCCCGAGCAGCAGCACGAGCGGGACGATAGTTCCTCCGGTGAGGAACAACCGGGGTCCCGGACGCATCCCCTCCAACTGTAAAATAAACATCGACGCTAAATCTCCATGAAGTTCATATTTATTCTATAGAGCATATGTAAAATAAATAAATATTTTAAATTTATTCATACTAACCTGCAGACGATGCGGAGGGTATGGAAGCGGCAGGAGTGGCCCCTGTGGAAGGTGTGGACGCACCACCTATAATTAGACAATTAAAAATAGATTTTATAAGTAATTGCAAAAAGAATGTGTAGATCAATAATATAACGTTCTAAATCAATATGCATGCACTATAGGACATATAAACATACCCGCAGGTGCGGTGGTGTCACCACCTACAGCTAGACAATAATAAAAATTGCTAAGTAAGAGCAAAAGGAATGTGTATATTTATGATATAGCATTCTAAATCAATATACATACACTATATGATATATAAACATACCTGGAGGAGCGGGGGTGGCCTCTGTCCCAGATGTGGACGCATCACCAACAACTAGACAATCAAACATTGACAATATAAGTAATTTTTACATAAACATGCATGAATATCTGTAATATTACATTCAAAATGGATATGCGTGCAGTATACCTGGAGGTGTGGCCAAATCAACACGGAAGGAGGCATCCGAAGGGGTCTCCGATCTGGGTGCAAGACCGGCCCTCTGAAGCTCCCTACGGAGCTCTCCGGGCGGCAGAACCGCTCTGCCTCTGCCTCTGCCTCTGCCGCGGCTGGAGCTCCTGCCGCCCCTCGCTGCTCCCGACATCGTCATCAAATCTAGATAAACGGTTCGTGGACGCATTAGACAATCATTAAAAGTATTGACTATATATGATCTAGAGCGTAAAATGTGAAGTAATAATATAACATTACTGATAACCTTTTTCGTTTCGTGGGCGCATCATACATATCTACTTGGATTTCATCGTCGATGTCATTTCTAACCCACGTAACTTCATGATCGGTCGAAGACAACCCGTCCTTCGAAACAGACGGTCGGAGCACTTTAAGCCTTCTCTCTTCTTCGTCCTCATCGCTGTCCTCGTATTCTGGGACATCGTAGACATCTCTAGGTTTCCATCGACATACAACACTCCACCCCGGATGCTTCAAGCACTGTGAGTAGTATACTTGGAACGCTTGGTTCGGAAAGATAAACGGATCGTCCTGACCGTAAAATCGAAGTGTGTTCACACTTGTCAATCCATATTCATCTTTCCAGGTCCCAAGACTGCTTCTCCACTTGTCTGTATCGGTTCGCGGATCGTACCAAGTACAGTGGAATATATAAAAGGGTTCTGATCGTCCGGGATAGTGGATGCCGAGTATACAATTTAAGTACCTATAGTAAATCACACCGTCCGATCCTACCGTCGCAATCCCACTGTTCTGAGTGATTCTAGATGTTTCTATGTCCTTAACTTCGAATTTGTATCCAAGGACACCAAATCCTTTGTAATGTGCAACTTCCATACTAGGAAATTGAGCTAAACATCTTGAATCACTCTCAAATGATGCAGACAAGTTCGGATCGTGGATCTAACAAAACAAATTTTACGATAAATACATAACGATACAAGTTTAGATTAAAACCGATAGCAATAAAATGTAATTCGAATAACTTACATGCTCTGTGACCCAATCACAAAAATTATCCTGATGGTATTTTTCCAAACGCTCTTCGTTCCAATCAGGATGCCCCTCACGTACCTCGATAAAATGAGTTCTGTTTTCGACAAATAATTGTGACATTAATATTATGTCATTTCATACACAAACACAGATATAACAATTAATCCAAAAGAACTTACTCTCTAATTTGTTCAAGACATACGCAATTAAGCAAGATAAACCGGTATATCTTGTTGATAAACATAGTGTCTACCCTCTTATACTCGGCTTTACCATATGGCCCGTCTTGAATTCTTCGTGGTCGGTTAAGCCTTGTCTCAATGTTCTCGTCCAGATAGCGGGAACAAAATGTGGTTGCTTCATCAAGAAGATAACCTTGCATGATAGAACCCTCTGGTCGATTTTTATTGCGTATATACTTCTTAAGTGTGTAAAGGTACCTAATGAGAATATGTTGAATAAATAAACACGGGCATACATGACAAAAATAAATTTATAAATTGCGCGAAACGAAAAATTTAACGTACCTCTCGACGGGATACATCCATCGATATTGTACCGGTCCGGCTAATTTCGCCTCAGTTGCAAGATGAACCGTCAAGTGTATTATGATATCGAAGAATGACGGTGGGAAAATACGCTCAAACTTGCAAAGTATCAACGCAATAGAATTTTCTAGTTTATCCAGCGTCGCAACCTCCAGCGTTTTAGCACACAACTCCCTGAAAAAACAACATAGGTCGTTGATTACCAGACCAACCGAGTCGGGGAGAGAAGTCCTGAGGGCTAATGGAAGAAGGTGCTCCACGATAACATGGTGGTCATGACTTTTCAGCCCATCGATCTTGCCCTTCACAATTTTTATTTTCTTGCTGAATGATCCTGAGAAGCCTGTGGGGACTTTCAAATCATGCAACACCTGCAGGAATCTTTTCTTCTCCGGTTGTGACATATGATAAGCGGCATTGGGAAGTACAAACTTGCCCGGTTTACCCGCTACCGGTTTAGGGTGCAGTTCACTTCTTATTCCCCACTCTTGTAGATCCATCCGGGCATTCATGTTGTCTTTCGATTTCCCGTCTTTACACAGAAGCAAGTTAAGTATGTGCTCTGATACTCCCTTCTCTATATGCATGACGTCCAGACAATGACGCACTGAATTTGTAGACCAGTACGGAAGCTCGAAGAAAATGCTTAACTTGTTCCAATATTGTGGTTTGACCTGTCTCGTCGGATCCATCCCGAAGGTCACGTTATTGTAACCATCCCATTTAGCAGTCACGTCCTCTCCGGACAATGGGGATGGAGGCCCAAGAAGCTCCTGATGACCATCAAAGTGAACCGTGTCTAACCTATAGGGATGGTCTGGAGGCAGAAAACGTCGATGGCCGCAATAACAAACCTTCCTGCTAAAATTCAAAAATTTTGATGTTGTGTGTTCATGGCAATGAGGACATGCTTTGTGACCATGTACGGACCAACCTGAAAGCATTCCATACGCAGGAAAGTCATTAATTGTCCACATTAAAGCCGCACGCAGTATGAAGGTTGTATTTGTGTTTGAATCATATGTCTCTACACCATCAATGAACAAAGTTTTCAGCTCCTCAATCAGAGGTCGGAGATAGACGTCGATATTGTTCCCCGGTGAGTTTGGTCCGTCGATAAGAAGAGGCATCATAAAGTATGATTGGTCCATAGCCAACCAAGGCGACAGATTATAAATTATCATTACAACGGGCCATGTACTGTGACTTCCAGCCATATAGTTGAATGGGCAGAAGCCATCGGCAGCCAGTCCGAGCCGGACATTGCGAGGATCGCTACTGAATATTGCGTGCCTCCTATCGAAATCCTTCCATGCCGGTGAATCTCTTGGATGGCTCATTTTTCCATTTTCGCTTGGAGGAGCACGGTGATGCCAAATCATTGCCTCGGCTGTTTTCTTGCACCTAAATAGCCTCTGTAGCCTCTGTGTTATGGGAAAATATCGTGCTATCTTCACAGGTATATCAGGCTTCTTATCAGAATCTTTCGGCTTATACCTGGCCTCTCCGCATGTTGGACACTCTTTCAAATCTGAATTCTCTTTCCGGTACAACACGCAATTTTTAGGACATGCTTGAATCTTCTCGCACTTTAGACCCAAATCAGACATCATTTTCTGGGCTTCGTACCAGCTTTCGGGTACATTATTTCCCGGAGGCATAGAATCTTTCAAGAACGAAAGAAGCATTGTGAATGACTTGTTGCTCCATCCATTTAGGCACTTAATTTGGAAAAGTTGGACGAACCATGATAGGGTGGAATACTTCGCATTCTCATAAATTGGTTTCCTAGCATCATTCATGAAATTTTCATATTTATCCGCACGCGGTCCTTGACCGGAAGGAATGTCATCTTCGGTACGAATAGATTCACCTAGGGCAGCCTCTACCATATCCTCCATTTCTTCTGATGGAAATAAATTTCCGTATCCTGCCGTATTACCGAATTCTTCTTCTTCTCCTGCCGCATTATCGTGTTCTCCTTCTTCTACCGCAGTACTGCATTCTTCTCCTTCCCCGTGATATTTCCAAATTGAATAAAGTCTAGTAAACCCATATTTTACAATATGAAGCTCTGCCAATTCTACCTTCCGCCAGTACTTATTGCCACATCTATCACACGGACAAAGAATCTTCTCTATTATGATCTTATTATGTGCTCGTGCAAATTCAAGGAAAGCAGCAACTCCTGCGACAAACTTAGATTGCATACGTTGTTTCCAATCCACATACATCCAGTCCTTAACTCTGACGTACTCATGGGCCATGTTAGACTGAATAACATATAAATTGTAGGTTATGCTGACTATATTGAGAAATATAAGAACGGGATAGTTACTGACAAAGAAGAAAATTCATGTATATGCTTTGTGTGTGCGTTTGTCGTTGAAAAGAATAAATTATCGCACGTTATGTTGACCGATAGACGGGGACTAAATGGCGCTTTTAGTTTCATATATGGGTATCGATGGGAATATGAAGGTTTCATATTATCATATATTGGTTTTAACCCGAACATTTCGAGTCGCTCTCTGATTATGCGTTTGTATGTATGTGTTCCGGCTGTCGGGGGTAGGCTTCTATCCCATTAAGAATGTATAGAGCGAACGCCCATCACTTGTGCTTTCAACCGTTTCGAGTAAATTTCGGCAGCACCTCCCCGCTGTTCTCCGAGTACACTGTAATAGAATAGATAATCATTTCAAAGCTGAGAAACAACGTTGAAATGAACATCTAATCTATCTTTGTACACGGAGAACCAGCGGAAAGGTACCGACGAAATATCTCGAAACGGATGAAAACACAAGTGAATGAAGGCGTTTGCTTTATACATTCTTAACTTGTCCACACGGGACAAATCTATGGGTTACCATACGATTGAATTTTCTCGTCGCGTAGACTATACGACGGTTGTTAGTATCGAGCTATACTGTCCGATATTTAACAACCTTCGTATAGTTCTAGGTCACGACGAGCATCGCACGTATGTTAACCGATAGACGGGGACTAAGTGGCGCTTTTAGTTTCATATACGGGTATCGATGGGAATATGAAGGTTTCATATCATCATCGAGTATCATATATTGGTTTTAACCCGAACATCTCGAGTCGCTCTCTGATTATGCGTTTGTATGTATGTGTTCCGGCTGTCGGGGGTAGGCTTCTATCCCATTAAGAGTGTATAGAGCGAACGCCCATCACTTGTGCTTTCAACCGTTTCGAGTAAATTTCGGCAGCACCTCCCCGCTGTTCTCCGAGTACACTGTAATAGAATAGATAATCATTTCAAAGCTGTGAAACAACGTTGAAATGAACATCTAATCTATCTTTGTACACGGAGAACCAGCGGAAAGGTACCGACGAAATATCTCGAAACGGATGAAAACACAAGTGAATGAAGGCGTTTACTTTATACATTCTTAACTTGTCCACACGGGACAAATCTATGGGTTACCATACGATTGAATTTTCTCGTCGCGTAGACTATACGACGGTTGTTAGTATCGAGCTATACTGTCCGATATTTAACAACCTTCGTATAGTTCTAGGTCACGACGAGCATCGCACGTATGTTAACCGATAGACGGGAACTAAGTGGCGCTTTTAGTTTCATATATGGGTATCGATGGGAATATGAAGGTTTCATATTATCATCGAGTATCATATATTGGTTATAACTTGAAAAACGTGCCGTTGAAACAAATTATTGTTCTCCACCTTGCACTCTCTTAACAATGGTACATGCATTAAACATGTAGAGCTATCTATAACAACTCTAAAGTTTCACCTGTTGGGTTCAACAGAAAGGTTTTTGATATAACAAACACAATCTTCCTCAATTTTTCCCTTGAATCGATGTGAAATTAATAGTGTCCATATGACACAATGGATATATTTTCTACACAAAAGGAAAAAGGCAAACAATAATAAAGCAATTATAATTCTATCAAGTATCCATACTGAAAAAGAATAAATAGCAAACTAAAAATTAATCACTAATGAAAAACAAACAAAAGTGCTTATTATTATACTTCAGAGGTTATAAGTGCTTGATCCCCATAGTACATAGGCTGTATCCGCAATTAACCCTTTTCTATATACTTGAGTGTATAGAATTTCTAAAAGTTACACACGGTTTTTCTAAATCCAATTCTTTCCTTTCACTACAAAACCCTTTATATTTTCTAATAGGTACCAAGAACTTTCAAAGTTTTTGGATATGCACAAAAAGAAAGTATCGCCAATAAGATTGACATAACCCAAATGACTTTGACCCATTACATATAAATGTCATGGTCTTTCAATATTTATCAAACAAATACCATAGACTTTGTTTGTTACAAATAAATACCATGAAGTTTTAACGTTTCACATAATTTTCATAGATTTTGTTGTTTACAAATACATACCATTGACCTCCAACGTTTTCCAGATAAATACCATGAATTTTGTTGTTTACAAATAAATACATGAACTTTCAGCGTTTTTTAGATAAATCCCATAGACTTTCATGGACCATTTTCTCATATAAAAATCATGGACTGTGTTATTCACAAATAAACAGTATCGACTTTCACTATTTTCCAGATCAATCCCCTAAAATTTCACCTTTTTAAGCCTAACCCAGCCCCAGCCGAACCCCAACCCAACACCAAACCCTAACCCGGCCTAACCCTAACCCCAACCCAGCCCCAGCCGAACCCCAACCCAACACCAAACCCTAACCCCAACCCAGCCGGAGCCGAACCCCAACCCAACACCAAACCCTAACCCCAACCCAGCCCCAGCCGAACCCCAACCCCAACACCAAACCCCAACCGAACCCTAACCCTAACCCTAACCCCAACACCAGTCGAACCCCAACCGATCGAACCCGTACCCTAACCCTAATCCTAACCCTAACCACAACCGATACCTAACCATAACCCTCATCGCTACCCTAACATCATTAAAATAATGTTTAACTAACCTGTAGGCTAGGCGGTGGAGGAGACGACGGAGACGCAATCGGCGACGACGAGGGCGGTGGCGACGACGAGATCACTGCAGGCGGTGGCGACGACGATTCGGCCGGCGGTGGCGACGACGAGATCACTGCAGGCGGTTGCGACGACGATTCGGCCGGCGCTGGCGATGACGAGAACGGCGATCGGCGGGAACGTCAAGGTTTGGGGATTTGGGTTCGCGCGTAAATTAAAGGAAATAAGAAATAATCAGCGTAGGGAACGATTACTTAAATCGCTATTTAGTTGTCCCTACGGATATACCCGTAGGTACTTGGTTTGCGCCACCGTAGGGGCAAAAAACACTTTAAGATTTAATAATTTTTAAATAAATATTGAACGACCGTAGGGGCAACCACTTTGCCCTACGTATTAATCCGTAGGGCCAAACTTTTATTGCCCCTACGGATGATATTATCCGTAGGGGCAACCCATTATTTTACTAGTGATCATATACAACTCTTAAATATATTGTTACAACTAAATCTTTTCAAACTCTCCAATCAAATTTTTCCAATATAATTCCGCATTTGCCCGGATCGAACGTCTGAACTACATGGGGATAGATGTCTGGCCGCGCTATGTAAATTATGCAGAGTGGATCCGGACATCTGAACCCCAATTATGCAGACATCTTGCAGCTCTCTGTAGATTAACTTAGCCAGGGTCAGACGTCTGTCATCTGAATCTGTTGATTGCTTTGGTTCGTTATTACGTCCCTCAAACTGAACGGCGGCTGGACGACGTTGAGCTTGATCCGCAGTTCAACAAAGTTTTGTCGTGATAGTGGCTTGGTGAGATTGCCGGTTTCAACGAAAGAATATCGAAGTATCCGTTTTGGAACCAAGGAAGCCGAGCTAAAGGAGTCGGGTACTGTAACAACCGTCAAATCCAAGTAAACTTTTAATGACTTATATTCTTGAATATCCTATTTTCCTTAAATGAAGCAGTATTTATGTTTTAATATGATGATTTCGATACACGAACGTAAGTTGTAATTTGGTTGTCACCTATCATATCCATCCTATAGGGTATAAGGTCAACCCCTCGTGACTTCAAATAGTATAATTAATTTCCGTTTTTGTTTTTTTCTTTTTAGTTCATGTGCAAGGAGCGGCAGGAGCACTAGCTGCGGCAGAGGTAAAGATAGAGTGGTTCTGCCGTCCGGGGAGCTACGTAGGGAGCTCCAGAAGGCTGGTCTTGCACCATGATCCGTATCCCCTTTGGATGGCTCCTTCTATATGGACTTTGCCACACCTCCAGGTATATTGCATACATATTCATTTTGAATGTTATATTATAGATATACACGCATATTTATTTTAAAATTACTTATATAGTCAATATTTAATTATCTAGCTATAAGTGATGCGTCCACATCAGAAACAGAGGCCACTACCGGACATGTAGGTATGTTTATATATCCTATAGTGTATGCATATTGATTTAGAATATTATATTATAAATATACATAAATTCTTTTTTCTCTTACTTAGATAATCAATTTTTGATTGTCTAGCAGTAGGTGTGCCTCTACATCCCGGGCAGAGGCCACCATCGCACCTGCAGGTATATTTATATATCCTATTGTGCATAGATATTGATTTAGAATATTATATTATAAATATACACACATTCTTTTTGCTCTTATTTAGATAATCAATTTTTGATTGTCTAGCTGTAGGTGATGCCTCCACATTCCGGAAAGAGACCACCACCGCACCTGCAGGTATGTTTATATATCCTATATTGTATGCATATTGATTTAGAATGTTATATTATAGATATACAAATTATTTTTGCAATTACTTATATAATCTATTTTTAATTATCTAATTATAGGTGGTGTATCCACATTTGGTGTAGAGGCCACTTCCGTACCTTCCGCGCAGTCTGCAGCTTAGTATTCTTAAATATAAAATATTTTTTTATTTTACATATCCTCTAAGAATAACCATGAACTTCATGTAATATTATCGTCAATGTTTATTTTCTAGTTGGAGAGGATGCGTTCACGTCCGGGTCACCATCTGTTCCTCACTGGAGGAACTATCGTCCTACTCGTGTTGCTGCCCGGGCCCAGGCTCGTGCTGCTGTCGTCGGAGGTATATATCGCACTTCAATTTTCTTTAATCCTTGATTTCTAAATGTTGTTTTGTCTTAATATTGCTTGTTTTGATATTTCTTATAGATGCACGGCAGCCCCACCCTGAGAGGGGGACTCGAGGGCCGAATCAATCCCATAGGCTGAGGCCCGATAGAGCTAGGGAAAGAACCATTCTCCTTCTTCTTTATCCCCGATTATCTCTATACTGGCGATTATGCCGAGAGATTCGGCTGGTATATGGGGGATGAGAGTCGCATCCAAAAGAAGTACCCACTTCATAATGAGTGGGGCGATCAGCACTGGCGCTCATTTGCCCTCTTCTGGGATCAGGCTCAGGTATTAATATATATTTTCATTTGATTTATCCAATATATTTATTATTATTTAACACTTGCAATTTAAATACATTGTTTTTTTTGTATTTGCAGTTGGATTACGACTTTCAGCCTGTACCTGACCCTGATCATCCTGAGAGAGTGCTCGATCTTCACGCTCTTTACTTGGGCCTCATAAAGAATATGCAATCTAAGGTCCCTTAAAATAGGAACGAGCTGAAGATAGATTGCTATTTGGTATGGCGGGCGCCCCCCGAGGCGGAGAGAGCGGCTCTCCTACATTCTCCGGCCTTTGCCAGAGTCGACGTAGATATATAGCCTCTCTTGTGCCAATATTATGACTCTGAGCGCAAACATGTTTGTAATTTAAATGCAATTCATTATTTAGTATATAATTTATTTTTGTTGTTGCTTAATTAGAAAACTAAATCCGATGGTGTTGTGCAGAAACAGGCCGATCAAAACAAGGAGAGTAGAAAGTCGGCGAAAAGGGGTCGCCCCACTTACACCGGTGGCTCGAGAAACATTACTCGTGCCATGGAGGCATTGGTAAATTACAATAGATCTATTTTGATATAATGCAATATTAAGAGTTATTTTATAATATATGTAAATTTCTGGCGAATTGCAGAAAGCTCAGACCCTGGTGCAGGAAGGTACACCGAGCGTGTTGACCACGTATATTGCCATCCACGGCACCTCGACAGATCCCGCTACGGGCGAGATTCGATTCCCCGACACCACTACCCAGAAGTATTGCGTAAGCTTTAATATTTATTTTAATTTGAATGAGATTTTTGTTTTGATAAATTCAAATTTAAATGATATACTTATATTTTAATGGTTAATGTGGGTGTAGGAGCAGGTGGTCGAGCAGGCGGAGGTATCGGGGATCGATTTTAGTAGACAGGACGATCCGATCCTACTGACCCCAGTCCTAGACGTCGCACACAGAGGGCACCACGGAGGTTGGGAGAGAGGCCGGGGACTGGGTCCTAGCAGGGCCCATATGATGTTGGTCTCCACTCCGGCAGTTACTTCCCCTACCTCCCATGAGCGACGTCTGAAGTGTAATGTTGCCGCCTTAAATACCACCGTTAAGAAGTTGAAGAAGATATTGGTACGTATATTACTTATTAGTAAAATATTATATTACATTATAGATAGTAACATATGCAATATTAGTAGCCTGAGTTTATTTGGTTTTAGATTTAGCTTTGATCAATCAGGCTTATATAAAACTATCTAATTAAACTGAACTCTATAATCATAACCATGCCACATCTTTCTTCATTTTGGAGTTTAAAAAGTTATGATTATCCAAATTCAAAACTTGAGAAGAAAATATTTCTTTGTAAATTAGATAACTCCAAAACCAAGTATCCAATTAAAGCTAAACAATTAAGAAGAGATACAGACTTACAAATTAGAGTAAACATCATTTCTACCTCCACTTAAAATAAACTATTGTTTTCCAAACTAGATACCTAAACTAAGCCTAAATCCCTAAGTATTCTTAGTTTGGGGTACAAAAGCATAGCCCTGAATGTGTGAAATTTCAACATGTATAACTTCTCATACATAACATATGAATTTCAACAAAACGTATGGAATCTCAACAAAGCATATATAAATTCGTGGTTTCTCAATAATCTGATAATGATACGAATTCGACTAAAATTTAATACACCGTTCTTACTCGTTTATTACACAAACAATTTTTTTTACAGATTCGGCAGGCTACTTCGGCTGAGGCTCCACATGCATCTCCTTCGGTTGCGGCTCCACAAGCCACTACCTCGGCTGCAGTTGCACAGACCACTCCTATAGATTCACAACTCGCTCAAACTCCCGCACAGTCTGCTCCGTCATTAGTCAAGTTTTTGATGACTCGGGGTTGTACCAAGGAGCAGATGCGCCAGATTACGGTGATTATCAGAGGTGGAGAAGCTGGACTGAGCTAGGGTAGCTTTATTTATATTTTTGAGGATATATGTATTTATTTGATACATATTGTATATATTTTGGATGATATTGGTGGTTGTTTGTATGCTTACGATGATTTTAGATTGATTTCGTATTCTGTTTGTTTATTTCTTTTATATATTATGTGTGAGATATTGTTTATGAATATTTATGTGTGTGTGTGTGTGTGTGTGTGTATAAATATATATATTACTATACACATGGTGGGAAAAAAACGGGAAGCCCCCATTTTTTTAAAAAAAACCTGATATAATGTCCCTACGGATTACTTCGTAGGGACAACTGTTGTACCTATGGATTAATTCGTAGAGGCACGCTTTTCCCCTACACATTTTTACGTAGGGACAAAATATCAGAATATCTGATATTTTGTCCCTATGGACTCAGTAATAAGGGAAAAACTTGCCCCAACGGTTTAAGCTGTATGGGTATTTATCTGGCCCTACAGACAACTCCGCAGGGACATTTATCAGGCCCTATGGATAACTCCGTAGGGGCAATTATTTTATTTTATAAACGGATAGATTAAATAAAAATTATGTCCCTTCGGAATAATCCATTAGGATAACTAACCCTACGGATTAAGACGTGGGGGAAATTATTATTCCGTAGGGATATGTTCAGGACGAAGACTTGCACCTGCGGCCTTTAGACCTACAGAAGAATTTTATTTCCCTACGGATATATCCGTATGGGCAGTGGTTTGCCTCTATGGCTAAATGCGTAGGGGCACGTGATTATTGTAGTAGTGCCTTTTACGATGCAAGTTGAGTGCAATGGAGACAGCTAAGGGACATGGGGCCTGCATGCATAGGGCTCACACACATAAATGCGGGGCCCACCTACATTCACTTTTTGCTCGGTTATTTGCGTAGTAAAAGGGTGCGCGACGCCCTTTTACGTTTTTGCTTTACTATTATAACTAGAAGCCCCTAGATGATGCCAATAATCAACAAAATAAAAAATAGGAAAATAACAAAATTTCAATAGCCTATGATAAGAAGTAAGAATGTCCACCTCATCCACTTCAAAAGATAAAAATAAGAAAATGAAAGGTCAACAATTCTCTCGCTCTCATAATCTCATTCGTTACACATTCTTTCTTATGTTTAAAAATCCAAAAAGTGATATATGTCTTCCAAATTTCTTATATCTTTGTTATTTTGTATAATGGATAAATTTCTCAATTTTAATATTACCACTAATCACATTCATTTAGTTTAAATTTAGATAAACTATAAATATCTTTAAAATTTTTATATAATGTCCAAGATATAAAAAATTATTCACATCTTCAGTATATATGTTTTTCAAAATAGCAAAATATTTACTATTATAATTAGAAGTCTTTAGATGATATCATTAATCAACAAAAATAAAAAAAAAAAAAAAAAATTGACAAAATTCAAATGGGAAACGTTGGACATTAAAGATGTCCACCTTACCCACCGGACCACCACAGAAGACAAAAATACGAAAATGAAAAGTCAACCCTCCCTCCCTCCCTCTCTCTATTTCGTTACGCATTCTCTTTAATGCTCAAAACCCCAAAAAATGATATGCTTTTCAAATTTATATATAAACCCTTTTATCTTTGTTATTTTGTATCACTCATAAATTTTTCAATTCTAATATTACCACTAATAGAATTCATTTAATTTAAATTTAGAAAAACTATAGATATTCTTAGAAATTTTCATGCAATGTCGAGCATAAAAAATGCACATGTCTTCAGTCACTACTACGAATATGGCTTGCCCCCACGGTTCCCACTATAGAGGCAAAAATATGAACCACAAGGACTAAAAACGTAGGAGCGGATATAATTTTTCTCCTACAGATAAACCCGTAGGGATCTCTACCTCTACAGTTTCCAACGTAGGGGCAATTATTTTTTTTATCATTATCTTGTCCCTATTGTGAGCACCGTAGGGGTAACATACAGGCCTTACTGCTTCAACCGTAAGGTAAAAATATCAATTTTTTATTAAAATAATAATATTATCTTGTCCTTACGGTTAGCACCGTATGGGTAAATTTATGCCCCTACGAGTTACACCCTAGGGGCAAAATACCCCTACGGTGGAACCCATCGGGTCATAAATTTGCTTCTACGTTGCTAACTCTTGGAGTAAATATTTAAATTTTTTTTAAAATACTGCCTTTGTTTTTTGTCCGCCCTGTACACAATAATATATCACACACTATATCATATACCCAAATACAAAAATATATATCAATAATATCCCACGCATAATTTATAACGGAAAAGAATACAATACAAAATCACTTTAAAATCAAAATCATAATTATCATATTCAACAACTGATATCCAAAATATACATGTCGCAAATATAATACATACATCCTACAAAAATCTAAAAAACATTTTAAAAAATAACTGTTGACTCGATCCAGTCGCTCCATCTCCAAGTATCTGACGCATCTGGTCCTCGCTGTAGCTCTGGAGCCTCAAATGCTCTAGAAATGATGTTGCAGTAGTACATAGAGCTAGAGCAGCTGGATCTGAAGTAGCTATAACTGGAGAAAAAGAACTTGGAGGAGCGGCCTGCGAACCCGTAGCCAAAAGTGTGGCCTGCGAAGCCGCAGCTGAAGGATTGTCCTGCGGAACCGCCGACGGTATACCGGACCAGGACGAATGGAGGAATGAAGCAGTAAAGTTTTTAAGTTTTTATAATAAAAGAATAAGAAATGGTGTACTAGATTTAGTCTGTATATCTTAATGTGAAATTCTAAGTCTAGAGATTAAGTCTTGCGAATTGAACTAATGTGTTATTGATCTATAGAATTCATGTCGAATTCGCATCAATATCGGATTCTTGCAAATTTGCAAATCCTACTCATATCCGTATTCGAATCTGTGCTACGTGGATTAGAATTATCAAGATATACGTATATACAAACGGAAATAGCATATGCACCAACAACTCATTCAACTCTTCGAAATTGGACTTTAATGTGGCTATTTCCTTCTCCATATATCGCTCGTGGGGGTAGGGAAGTAACCACCGGAGTGGAGGACAACCTCAAATGGGTCTTGCTGGGACCAAGTCCTCGGCCTCTCTCGTAGCCGCCGTGATGCCCTCCATGTACGGTGTCTAGGATAGGGATCGGCATGGCCGGATTGGTCTCTCCGCTGAAATCAACCCCTGATAAGCTCGTCTGCTCCACCATCCTCATCTACAACCATGTAAAGTATTCAAACATAAGTAAACCATTTAAATTTAAACTTATCAAAACAAAATTTCATTCGAATTAGAACGGATATTAACACTTACGTAATAACTCTCTGTAGTAGCATCGGGATATCTAACCAGGAACCATGCCTGTGGCCGAATTTATCGATGTGGCGTGGACACTCCGATACTCCTGCAACACGCTCGATGTACCGCCCTTCACCACGATCCGAGCTCTCTGCAATTTACGAAAAACACAAATATATAATATAACTTTTCATATTGCATTATATCAAAAGAAATATATTATAATTTACCACTGTCTCTGTGGCATGAGTTATGTTCTTCGAGCCACCCTTGTAGATTGCTCGACCCCTCTTTATTGACTTGCGATTCTCCTTGTTTTGTACGGTCTGTTTCTACACAACACAATCAGATTTAGCTTTCTAATTTAGCAATAAAAAAATAAATTATATACTAAACACTGAATTACATTTAAATTACAAACCTTCTTGCAATCAAACACCCAATACTGACACATGAGAAGCCATGTCTCTAAACCGACTCCGTTAAATGCCGGAGACTGTAGGAGAGCCTCTCTCTCCTTCTTAGGGTTCGCCAGCTATAAGCCATAGCAATCTGATTTCATCTTATTCTTATTATACCGGACCTTACTCTACATGTTGTCTTTGAGGACCCGGTAAATTGTGCGAAGATCGTGCTCTTTGTATTCTTCATCATCAGGTTCATCGGGATTGATTGCAAGAAAGGTGTAATCCACCTGCAAATACAGAAAATTAACGTCTTTATATTATAAGTGTCAAATGATAGTAAATCTATTTGATAAATCAGATAAATATATATATAATAATAATACCTGAGCTTGATCCTAGAACGCGTTAAAGGAGCGGTTGTGTTGCGCACCACAATCAACATGAAGAGGATATTTCTTAGGGTGACGGCTCTCATCCCCAAATACTGCCCGAATCTCTTGGCATGATCACCATCGTAGCAGCCATCAGAGGTAAAGATGAGGGGGAATGCTCGCTGCCCCTTAGTGGGATCGGACCTCAGCTTGTCGGACTGATTCGGCTCTCGAATCCTTTAAACGGGCCGTGGCTGCTCTGCATCCATAATATATATATATATATATATATATATAATATCAATTCAAAATAATATTTAGAATGCAAGAATTAACGAAAATTGGAGTGCGGTATATACCCTCAGCGATATCACCATGAGCTTACACACGGGCAATAGCACGAGCGACACGATAGTTCATCGGATAAGGAACAGTGGATGACCCAGACGTGGATGCATCCCTTCAACTAAATAATAAACAATGACTATATAAGTAAATTTTAAATAAAATAATACACAATCAATTTGACGTATTATATAGTTAAAAATACTAACCCGTAGAGTACTCGGAGGGTATGGATCGTGCGGGAACGGCCTGTATCCCGGATGTAGAGTCACCTGAACCAACTAGACAATAAAAAATGACTATATAAGTAAGTTCAAATAGAATATGCTTGTATATCTTTAATATATCGTTCAAAATGAATATACGCGATATATAAATATACCTGAAGATGTGGGAATGGCCTGTTCCCCGGATATGGAGGCACCTCCTCCAACTAGACAATAAAAAATGACTATATGAGTAACTTCAAAATGAATATAAATATACCTGCAGGTGTGGGAACGACCGCCGTATTACCGTCTTTTTCTTCTTCTTCCCCGTGATATAACCAAGTTGTATAAAATCTGGTAAAACCATGTTTAACGATTTGAAACTCTACCTCCCCTATCTTCAGGTATATCTTATTCCTACAAATGTTGCACGGACAAAGGATTTTCCCCAACACGACCTTATGATATTTACATGAAAATTCGATGAAAGTAACAACTCCTGCGACAAACTTAGGGTTTGTGTGCTATTGCCGATCCATGTACATCCAGTCCTTAATTTTGATGTACCCATGAGCCATGTTAGATTGTGTGTGTGTGTGTGTATCGTTAACATATCTTAAAAGCAAACATGCGCATGTGTGTACAAGATATCACTCTCAAGTATGAGTTGTTCATGTGATTTAAACCCTATTACATGTCACTACATTGTTATACCAACTCATCCTTCTTCGTTGATAATAAACCAAATAAAGTATACAATTTGAAGAGATTTTAGTTCTTAACAATATCACACGGTTTAAGATATTCAGGGACCATTCTCAATGGTTATGAAGATTATCAGGGATCGAGAGCAAATGCTTATAGCTTGGAAGTTGGATTCTTCTTCAAAGAAAGATGATGATAATGATATTAACGGTTCTATATTGGATGTCGAGGGTAACAGCTGTCGGGAGCAAGTCTTCTATTCCATTATGAATGTATAAAGCAAACACCCATCCGCTTGTGTTTTCATCCATTTCGAGAAAATTTCTGCAACACCTCCTCGTTGTTTTCCGAGTATACTGTAATAGAATAAAAATCATTTCAATGCTGTGGAACAATATTGAAATGAACATCTAATTTATTTTTGTACACAGAGAACCAGCGGAAAGGTACCGACAAAATAACTCGAAACAAATGAAAAAACAAGTGAATACAGATGTTTGCTTTATACATTCCTAACTTGTCCACACTAGAAAAATCTATCGGTTATCATATGATTGAATCTTTTCATCATATAGACTACACGACGGTTGCTAGCACCGAACGATACCGTCCGATTTTTAACAATCTTCGTGTGGTTTTATGTCACAACGAATATCGAATGTATATTAACCGATAGATAAGGACTACGGCTTAGTTTGATAAATTATCTAAATTTCAATTTATGATTTCTCTTAGGTGTAGAATTGTTAGTGTGTATGTGCTTTAGAGAGATGCAGACTATACAAACTGAACATGACGTAAAGTAAAACAATTAAAATTTAAAAGTAAAGGAAATTAAAAGTATAACAAGTATCGTTATTGTATATTAGATCTAACTTAAAGAAATATCATAAAATCCTTGAGAAAATAAGTTGACTTGGTGTCACTGACTGCAAGCTATAAATAAAGTTAAGAGGTAGAGGTCTAGTCGAAATTTGTAAAGACTGCAATTTCAAGTAACAAATTACTCCTATATAAGAAGCTGATGACTGTAGTTCATGTATTTTCCAAATCAGTAACAATTTACAAGCTATGATAAACTTCAAGGACCATCCAAGATATCAATACATAATCTCAAAACATATAGATAAAATTAAATCAAGTATTTTTCATTATAATTGATTCTGAAAATATATATAAACTAAATATTAGAGTAATGAAACTTATGGAGAGAACTGTAAAACAATAGCAAAGCTTAGTTTAATTCAAGCATGCATACTAAAACTAGAGGACAATCATAAAATAAGAGACAAATTTATCAACTCGATTAAAATAGGGAACATTCTCAAAATTTCATACCCTCAAAATTTAAGAATAAATCTCAAAACTAAAGCCTTAACCTTTAAATTGGTAAAAACCACAAAAATTCATAATAATCCATAATGATCAACGAATTCCACTTAAAATCATGAATTAAATCTTTAAGACCCATAATATATCCATAACGATCTAACCATTCCACTTAAAAAAACATGATCTTCACATTTAAAGCGGCAAAACCCAACCAATCGTAATACATCCATAACGTATACAAATTTCAATTAAAATTGTGAATTTAACCTTTAAAGTGGCAACTATGATGAAAATCCAAGGTACACAAAATCTAAAGCCTAACCCTAAATTTCTCATCTTTATCCCTTTCTTTCCACTTTCCTTCGACAAATTACTTTCACAAAATCCATTGACTCGAATTTCCACCAATATCATTTTATAGGATTTTCATATTAAAATCCCCAATTATCTAATTTCCACCGATCTCACTTTCTAGGGTTTCATGCAAAACCCCTCAAATTTATACATCAACTAATTAAAATTAACATTACAATACTAATTAATTTAAACATCTAAAAATAACAAATATTTTTTTAAATAAAATTACCTCACACTATAGAAATTAAGGAAGGGGCTCGACAGAACTATGAAGGAGAAAATGAGGGCTTGTAGTGGTAGAGGAAATGGGGGCTCGCGGAGGTAGTGGAGATGGTGGGGTCGACAAAGACGACGCGGAGGCGGTGATGACGAAGATGACGGTGGCGGGTGATGGACGGGAGGGCCTTCACTCGAAAGAGAAGGAGGTTAAGACGGCGGTGATGACTTCAAGGTGGAGGAGGAAGAGGAGGGGGTTGGCGACGGATTCGGGAGAGGTTATGGCGGCGATGGATTCGAGGGAGCACGGGGAGGAGGAGAAAGAGGAGAGATTTTGGGTTGAGGATGAGGTCGGAGGAGGAGGCCGATCATCGCCAAAGAAGGTCGAAGGAGGAGGACGTGGAACAGGAAGAGGGATTTTGGGTTTTTTTTTTAATTTTATTTTTTCGCAGTCGAATCGAGAGAGGATGGGGATTTTGGAAAAGATAGGTTTTCCTTTTTTCTTTTTTTTTTTAAAACCTGACATAGTACCTATGGTTCCCAGAATAGGTGTTTCTCTGTCGGCACCGTAGGGGCAACTACAAAAGTTAATTTTTTCAGTAACTTGTCTCTACGGTGGTACCTGTACGAGCACTGTTGCCCCTACAGTGGGAACCGTATGGCAACTTAAAATTGTCCTTATGGTTTTTTCCACCCGTGGAGGAAAGCCATTTTTGTACTAATGAGTGTATATGTTGTTCAGAAAATGTACACGTGTATCGCACGTGCAAAATATTAGTACTAGTAACTCGAATTTTTAGAGCAATGATAAAAAGTTTCTCATTTTTAAAAAAAAGTGCAGAAAAAAAAGAAATCTTTTTATGGAATTCAAGCCATGCTAACTCATTCACTTAAAGTCATAAATTTACCTTTCTACCCTTTCAAGTTGCAAAAGTAATAGATCAAAAAGGCCTAATTTTTTTCCCAAAAAGAACCCCAATAATTAACATATTTAGAGCAAGACTTGCATATGAACCCTAAACTAATTATTAATAGTATAATAAACTATTTTACATTTCATTTAAAACATAGAGTTGTTCATGAAAATAAAATAGCATATTAAGTGAAATCACTTTTTTTTAATGAATATCAGACATCATATATTTTAAGATTACATAATAAATTATAAATATGTATTTTATACTTATAATTTTATACACATATTTTAATATACACAAGTGCATCCCACTGCAAAAATGCTAGTGTTTATGTACGAGAATTGGAGTTCACTGCTATGTAATGGGTTGCGGGCTCTCTCTCTCTCTCTCTCTCTCTCTCTCTCTGAGCAAGCAACACAAATTTGATAGGCTCTGGTGATGCCCTTTTACTTTAATTTTATGATCCTATGGCTAAGGAAGCAAGCATTTCATGTCACCAATCTCTCGGCGTACGTCGATCATGCATGCATGCATGGCTTCAATACTGCTACACGTGAAACCTTATCTTAGTTTTTAAATTTGATTGGCTTTTAAGCATTAAACTGGCTAATAAACTCTCTGTAATTATTTAGCCGCAAGTTGCTATTTTCTTTCACTATAACTGTGTTTGTGCCACAGAAAAATAGCATTAGAGTAAAATGAGAAAAAAAGAAAGAAAGAAAAAAGCCGGATTTCTATAGTTTGTGGTTATGCATAAGAATACTAGCCACGCATATGCGAGCACAAGGATACAGCCACGCATGCAGAAGAAAACTATGGTCTTTTTAGATCAAACATG
Source organism: Agapanthus africanus (assembly GCA_030015575.1). Taxonomy (NCBI): domain Eukaryota; kingdom Viridiplantae; phylum Streptophyta; class Magnoliopsida; order Asparagales; family Amaryllidaceae; genus Agapanthus; species Agapanthus africanus. The sequence continues at coordinate 104,640,922 of CM057344.1, forward strand.
CAAGTTGCATGCTCATATATATGAACGCAATTAATTAATTACTTCTTCCTAAAAGTTCACGAAAAATCTAGGGTTTCATGCTTTTTCCTTTTAATTCATGACCCCATGATCAAAGAATAGTTCTAGTCCACAAAACACAGTAACTTTAATGACCTATTAAATAGCCCCCGGCCCCAAGGGTTACCTCCTCTTCTATCACAATTCAATTCAAGTTTATATCTACATTCAAGATTCAAATCATACATAAAGAGCTCGCCAATTTCAACAATGGCGCCAAATGGAGAGTTATTGCTTGGCAACCCCAATTTCATGAGAAGCACCAACTTCAATATCCACCCTCATCCAAAACCCAACAATTTCTCAAAGGAAAGCATCCAAAGAGCAGTATCCGATCTCTCATTCCGACTCCACGAAATATCCATCGAAATCGGGGATGAAATTACACTTCCACCGATCTCTGAAGTCGAGGACGCAAAATGCGAATGTTGTGGCATGTGTGAAGAGTGCACACCCGAATACATATCGAAAATACGCAATAAATTCCACGGTAAATGGATTTGTGGGCTTTGCTCTGAGGCAGTGAAGGAAGAGATAGTTAAAAATGAAGGGAAACTACCAGAGGCAATCGATGCACATATGAGTGCTTGTGTGAGGTTTAATCGGTTCGGGAGAATGAAGCCCGTGCTTTATCAGGCAGAGGCGATGAGGGAGATGTTGAGGAAGAGCACGAGATCGGGGCTTAATAGCGCTAAGTTGTTGAGCCCTAAAGAGAAGGGAAGTATGAAGAAAGGGGGGATTGCTAGGAGTTCAAGTTGCATTCCTGCTATCACAAAGGAGATTAGTGAAAGTAGACTGTGCTAGAAAGGAGTCTATCTAGCTTGCTTGTTTGAATTGTAAAATTAAGGTTTAGGTTGGTTGATCATGAAGCATGTTTTTTTGTAGTAGCTATGGGATTTTTGTACTGCTTTTTTGTTGTGTAGGGAGTTTCGTATATTTTTTGGGGGGTCATTCTCTGTTTTCCTCTTAAAGGACGTTTTTCCGGGTAATCTTCCCATCTTGTCTTGTATTTCTAAATGTTACCTCCTCTTAAAGGTTGTTAAATATCGGACGGTATAGCTCGATACTAACAACCATCGTATAGTCTATATGACGAGAAAATTCAATCGTATGATAACCGATAGATTTGTCCCGTGTGAACAAATTAGGAATGTATAAAGCAAACACCTTCATTCACTTGTGTTTTCATCCGTTTCGAGATATTTCGTCTGTACCTTTCCGCTGGTTCTCCGTGTACAAAGATAGATTATATGTTCATTTCAATATTGTTTCACAGCTTTGAAATGATTATCTATTCTATTACAGTGTACTCGGAGAACAACGGGAAGGTGCTGCCGAAATTTACTCGAAACGGTTGAAAGCACAAGCGAATGGGTGTTCGCTCTATACATTCTTAATGGGATAGAAGCCCTACCCCCGACAGCCGAAACACACACATACAACAAGAATACACAACAAACACATCATTAGAGAGTGATTCAAGATATTCAAGTTAAAACCAATATATGATATACTCGATGATAATATGAAAATTTCATATTCTCATCGATACTCATATATAAATCTAAAAGCGCCACTTAGTCCCCGTCTATCAGTTAACATACGTTCGATATTCGTCGTGATATAGAACTATATGAAGGTTGTTAAATATCGGACGGTATAGCTTGATACTAACAACCGTCGTATAGTCTATGCGACGAGAAGATTCAATCGTATGATAACCGATAGATTTGTTCAGTGTGGACAAGTTAGGAATGTATAAAACAAACACCTTCATTCACTTGTGTTTTCATCCGTTTTGAGATATTTCGTCGGTATCTTTCCGCTGGTTCTCCGTGTACAAAGATAAATTAGATGTTCATTTCAACGTTGTTTCACAGCTTTGAAATGATTATCTATTCTATTACAGTGTACCTTTCTACTCTCTCATGGTTCGTCCAACTTTTCCAGATTAAGTGCCTAAATGGATGGAGCAACAAGTCATTCACAATACTTCTTTCGTTCTTGAAAGATTCTATGCCCCCGGGAAATAACGTGCCCGACAGCTGGTACGGAGCCCAGAAGATGATGTCTGATTTGGGTCTGAAGTGTGAGAAGATTCTGTTAGTTATATGTATGCCCTAGAAGCCATTACTGTACATACGATATATATTGTAGTGGATGCTTGGACATATATTGGGAGGACTTTCTTGCTTGACATGATAGTACGCTATCTGGTTACTCTTTATCTTAACATGTACTCTGATTGTCTCTATGTTACATGTTGATAAAGCCCTTAGGATGAGTACTTGACTACCACGACTATGATGCGGATCATACTAGTGGGGCCACGGTAGTCGACGAGTACATCCTATAACTGTTCCTAGTCGAGGGTGTATCGAGACAGGGCATCGATACACCAGAGTAGACTAGCGTATACGCATCTTGACCTATATGATGGGCGATGGATGATCCCATATCCATCGGTGTTTGACATCAAGGATGGTGTATGGGTGCTCAGTAGAGACTGGGTACACTAGACGGACTCGCCGAGAACTCCCAGATGGTATTATACCTCACGTCAGATGGCAGTTCTCTGGTGACACTGGTACATGTTAGTCTGTAGACCCGAGATCGTCATAGAGTCTTGTGTGATTCCCACTGTGCTTTGATTTCCATCATACCATGTTCAAGAGGGCGTGCAAAAAGGTGGCTTTTGGGTACAGTCCCGAATCATATGGAGGCAATGAGCGATAGGAGGGGATTCGTCTCTCCCGGTATAGGAAGTTGATGTTGTGCTGTGTTCGATTGGCTATAACTGGAAATCGCTGGCCAGGGTTGCTGAGATTTACTGGTAAGTATTATCAGTAGTTTCTCGAATTGTTATGGACCTCATATCGACACGACTTATCAAGCTACTGGGGTCTGACGTTTTCCACCCCTAGGCGAGATATGCGACATATCAGACGAAGAGACCGGACTGTACGGGAGTGTTACTGACTGGATTCACAGGAGAATGTACAGGCTTGCTTGTTGATCTTCTGAGCGCTCAATACCTGGGTGGCTATTACGTTTAGCTGACCGCTTGCATCTTATGGGTGTTTGATATGATCATCACCTACTGCCGGCGTATTGACGATTCTTTAGAGTCCTACACAGAGGTTTCTTGACTCAGGCAAAAGGAGTAGGAGCACATATATGATATGTGCGGGACCGAGAACAATACGTGTATGTGATACCGTATTAGATTCTCGCAATATGAGATATCGGCCGGGTATATGTGATATAGCCGGGTCATCGGATCAAGAGTTGATTCGATGAACTGATACAGATTATATTAGTCGGTTATTTATGAAATAGCCGGATTATCGGATCAAGTGTTGATTCAATAATTTAATATAAAATTATATATTTGATATATTAAATTACATTAATTAATATAAGCTCACTAAAAGATTCTTTTTCTCACTCGGGTAATACATTGATATATATGTGATATATGTTAATAGTATTATTTTATTTTATTACAATAAATATTGTATATGTGATATATAATATTGTAACATGTTATGGTTATAAATGCAACATGTTTTGTGGAGTTTAATTGAGGTTAAGGTTTGGATTAGGGTTAAGTTTTCATGAAGTTTTCAAGAAGCTTCTTGAAGCTTTGACTTTGACTTGGATATTTTGCATAGATATTTTCTTAACCCAACCCAACTCTTTACCCTAGTTAAATCTCTACATGGGTTAAGTCTTCATACTTAATCCATGGTTGCAATTCTAACCACACTTGAGTTTCATTATTCATCATAAAAGAATTCTTCTTCTTCCTCCTTGAGTTCTTGATGAAAAAGCTTACTAGCTTTTTCATTAGCGATGATTTTGAGTGAGATTAAGAAAACAAATGAGAGCTAAAATCCTACTTCATCATCCTAATCTATCCTAACCATTTAGATTAGGGTGTTCACTTCATTAGTGAGTGAGAGCTTGTGTTAAAGAAACTTCAAGGTAGATCATCTTTGTTATCGAAGATCGGAAGCAAGCTTGCATCTTTCTCTTTGTGGAGCCTCTCTAGAGTCTGGATACTCGATGATCGCAGCGAAGGGACCTCAACACGGAGCTTTAGAAGTGAAGGACCGGACTACAAAGGTTGTAATCCCAAACTCTTAGATGTAAAGTTATTTACATGCTTTGTTTCGCCTAATCTCTAGATTAAAGATCTTGGTTTAGGGTTGTTTGGCATGTCTAAATTTTAAATCGGGCATGGTTGATACCTTGTAGACCCTTGTGAGAGTGCCTAGTAACCCTATAGTGGTATCAGAGCCAAGCTAGAGCTTTAGGCGAAGTCTAGACGAAATTTACAGTCCGATCGAACCCCGAAAGCCCGGTTTAGACCCCTCCCTGGAAATTTTGTAAAAATGTGATTTTTCCTGCATTAAAAATACTCAAAAAAAATCAGCAGGCAATTCTAAGGATAACAGTGCAATACGAGCCCCCAAGTCCCTCTAACGGCCGCGGAACCGCGGCAAGAACATGCTTGTCGCGGCGGTTCCGCGACCATATGAAGGAATTGGGGACACGTATTTGGAGGGTTCATCTGTAGGTGTTTGTACAAGCTTCTGGGTATTTTTAATCTTGCTCAAGTGTTGAGTTTTCTGGGTTGTATTGGGAGCCTATTGATTCGATCGGAAAGTATAATTTCGTTTAGTTTGTCCGGCTAATTTTTAGAACGTGTTAAAAAGTTCGAACGGATATCAACAACTGACTTTTTCCCTGCCGGAAAATTTCCAAGTGTTGGATTTTTCCGTAGTTTAAGAACGTTCTAAGTCATGCAAGTAACGCGGTGGACCCTCTAGAAGAACACAAATCTTAACTCGATTATGTGACCGTCTTAAACTGCCTCTAAACCTTAGGGTTTGGGGCAGTACGGCGTTGCCACATGTGAGGCGTTGGCTTGACCCTTCTACGGCTGGACCATTGGTACTGTGGCATGTGATGGATGCTTTTAAACTAATTTCAAGTGTTGAGAATTATTTGGGAAAACTTCGGTATTTGATTATTCGATCGGAAAGTTTAACATTGACTAATTTATTTGGAATGTGATACAATATTTGGAATCCACAAGTAGTTATGAGATAACTAATTTGAATGTTATAAATCTAGCAGTTCAGTATCAGATAATCGGTTGCCACGGAATTTTGATGTGATCAAAAGTCCGTCGCAATCACGTAGCGTACGCGGATACTCGCCGGGTAAACTTAATAGACAACCACGCCCTATAGCCCCGACCAAGTGACTGTAGGAGAACCCCGTCGCCAAAAGCATCCGTTCGGGTGCTCGCGGTAACGGTGTTCCGCCTTAGTGCACTTCGTCGACGGCATCCGGGGGTGCGGCCGTCTACTAAAGTTTGCGACGAGCATTTGATCAGGATATCGGGAATCTTGTTGAATTGCCTGACTAGATATTGAAAAGTGTTTTCGATATTGAGACTAAAATGCAGGGTTTATAATTGTTAGGCATGCGATGTCTAAGGAATTCATTTGGTTAGGCATGCGATGTCTAAGGAGGTTGCGGATTCCAACTGTTGTAGTTTTATACTTTCTTTTCTGCGACCGTAAGTGTAATATGTGGTGTATCGCCGGTTTCGTTGCTATACATCAACGACAATTGGGATACGCATATTTACTTACATTGATGATATGAGATATTATGTGTTGCTATGATATGTTATATTGGATCGTCGTGTTCTGAATAGCCGGGGGTTTTATGTGAGATGAGAGTTTTTCTTTTTCATTCATGTAAAATTCATTTGTATGTAATATTCTTTTATTGGGGCACTTCCGGGCTGAGGATGATATCACCATTGTATATTATTTACTTTTCCGCATTAGGTAGACCCAAGGCGGGGAGCACAAGTAACCGGGTTCTAGGGTCCAGTGGGAGACCATCTCGAGGAGTCGAGACCGGGTCTCCTAATCCTAGAATTGGCAGTGTTTATTGCCGCTCTCGTAGGGGTCTAGGGATGTGGGTTTGGCTATTCATCATGACCGTGGAATTCATGTTTTATACAGGCTCGTATTAAAACACAGACCTCCTAATATATCCAATATTTCATATATGTTCTTCTGCTGCAATGTTCTGTGATGAGATCATATTACTGCCTGAGACGAATGTTTATATTATATATATGAGATATATGTTATATTGCAGATTTCGTTTCAAATGTGATGCTTGTGAAGCATAATAAAATGGGACTTCATTAATGAGATTAATGAAATAAAAGAAACCTAAAGAAGTTGTAGAAACTTGTTTAAAAACTGGTAACTCTAGTTCTTGCTTTGCATAGCGGTATTCCTTGTAGAACATCCGGCACCTTATGCGATAAGGAAAGAGCCGAGATCCCTTCACCGGGAGTGACCTCTTTAGCGAAACAAGAAGATGCTACAAACACGGTTTGTCTTTTGATTGCTTCTATAGTTTTTGCTTTGCATAGTGGTATTTGCGAAATATCCTGCACTTTATTCGATAAGGAAAGAGCCAAGATCCCTTCACCGGGAGTGACCTCTTTAGCGAAACTAGAAAAGCCTAAAAAACACTCCTTTACAAAAATCACTCGATTCTACAACGATATCAAGTTCATTACGCAAAAGGTTTTCTTAAAAACCTGTCGTAGTCCTCCGTCATTTCAGATAAGTACTACTTAGTATTCGTGCTGTATTTGTTGACCTTATCCAAGGCGTAGTGTGCGGTAGCTAATTAGTGCTTATCTGTATAAGCATATGATGCGATTGAGTTAGGGTAGTCGTACGGCTTTGTTGACCTTAGCCAAGGGTCGTGCGGGTGGGTTTAATTCAATCGGGAAATGACGGGTTGAACTTGGCTAGCACTTATGATTTGTTGACCTTAGCCAAGGTCATAAACTGCTAGGGGTAAAATATTATTGGGAATTTCAAGTGTTGAAATTTGCAATGAGATTGCATACTTTCTATGAGATAGTTGGATCCCGATACCCGCTGCGAGTAAGAGTTACTCCTGGAAAAGTTTTACACATTACAATTAGCCGATCAAGTAGGTGTCTAGAAAGGTGTTAACGGGGTTAAGCCCCCAGGAAAACAAGGTTTACTTTAATTAGGTCCGTGCGTAAGCATGGGGAACCTCCCTCAAAGTACCGGCACTGGCCTGGCTGAAAGATTGGCGAACTTGTAGGGTGTAATAAATCCCGGCTAGTTTTTCCTTTTAGGGTTTGAAGGAAGATTTGACTAAAACAGTGGGAGCCATCCTGATTAGATAAATTGATAACCAATTTAATCTTGTAAAAGCGCACGCTGAGTGTTTTTTTCTCTCTCTCTCCAGGTAGCGACCATGTCACGCCTTAATCAATATAATAATACGGGTGTATTGACCGAACCCGCTTGTTATACTGCGCTAAGGAACGTTAGTCCTGCTCCAACTTATAATTGTTATAAGACAGAGAAGGAAATATGGGATTACCAGAATTCCCGTGCCACCCAAACGAAGAAAGTGCATGCTGATGCATCTTCTTCGGGTGTGTTCATTACCAAGAACTGTTTCTCAGTATCCTTTACGTCCTGGATATGAGATACCGGATCAGGATCCCGCAAATGTAATTTGTTACATGGGCTACAGATAGGTAGAGAACTGAGAACGGGTGATAAGTTTCAAGAGTTGGAAATGATGCAAGTGTTGCAGCCAAGTCTGTTGGCAGTTATCGCCCTGTATTACCAGAATACATTGATTCTGAACGAATGTTATTAGATACCGAACCTGATGTACAACATCATATCAGTCTCTTTATTAGTAAAGAAGGATATAATTTTGTATTGTTGGATAATGTTTTGAACATTTCCTATATCAAGAGTTGATCGGTTCTGGCACGTTATCTAAAAACATAGACGTTCTAAATCAAACCACAGTTCTTAGTATACAGAACACACATAAGAGGAAGAGTTCAGAAATGAACGAATCCTTCTTGAGGCATTGTAGACTAGGTCATATCAATGCAACCCGACTAGCTGAAGTTATATATAGATGCATATTTAAATTTGTTTGAATTTACATCTTGTGAAACTTGTCGGTCATGTCACAAAGATAAGATGACCACAACTCTGTTTATTGGAAACAGAGAAAGAGTTAGTGAACTCTTAGGATTGATACATGCTGATGTATGAAGGTCCCCTGTCTACACATGCCAGGACTGGTTCTTTGTACTTTATTATATTCACTGATAGTCTCTCAAAATTCGCACATGTGTTCCTGTTGAAACACAAGTCTGGAACTTTTGAGAAATTTAATGAATATAAGTTAGAAGTAGAGAGCTAAAAACGGGTATAAGTATTATGTCCTTTGACGAGATCAGGGAGGAGAATACTTGAGCACGGGATTCCTGGACTATTCTAAAGGAGAATGAGATTCTCTCTCAGCATTACTCCTCCGTATACACCATAGCACGATGGTATATCGGAGAGGAGCAATAGCACCCTATGTGATATGGTGTGCTCTATGATGAGTACTACTGAGTTTCCTATTTCCTTTTGGGAGTTATGCGCTTGAGAAGCTGCATACCTATTGAATAGGGTTCCAATCAAATCAGTTGCCTACCACTTCATATGTGATATGAAATGGGAAGATCCCATATCTTAAGTATGTTAAGATTTGGGGTTGTCCAGCCTATGTCTAAAAGTATAATCCGGACAAGCTCGAGGCAAAGTCAGTTCTGTAGAAGTTTGTTGGATATCCCAAGTATTCGCAAGGGAATATCTTCTATCTAACCGAGGAACAAAAGATATTTTGTTTCTCAGTATGCCACCTTTGTGAAAGGGAATTTCTTGTGAAGAAATTAGTGGTCATGAGGTAGAACTGGAAGGAGTTCCAGCCAAACAAACTGCAGCTGATGATTTGGTAGAACCGAAGGATTCAATAGTTTCCAATGAATCTCAGCCTTTCCACCGATCTGGTAGGGTTCCTCATCCACCTGAGAGATACTTCGGTTTCTCTATGACAGTGGGAGAGAGGATTGCATCATGAAATGATGACCCAACTCATTTCGAGCAGGCCATCAGGAGTGGGACTCTGTAAGAATGGCAGGATGCTTAGCGATCTGAGATGGAATCCTTATACACCAACAAAGTATGGACTTTGGTTGCTTTATCTGAAGGGTTAAATCCCCATCAGGAGCAAGTATATCTTGAGAAAATTACTTGGTGTATATGGAAAAGTTGAGACTTTCAAAGCTATGCTTAAGTCCATCCAGATCCTGCTTGCCACGGCTACATACCATGAATATGATATCTGGCGGTTGGGTGTCATGACTGCTTTTCTAAATGATGATTTGGAAGAGAGCGTTTGTAAGTACACAGCCAGAGGGCTTCGTAAACAGTGGGAGCAACAGAAACGTGTGCAAGTTGTTTTATATGATAAATCAGGCATCGCGGAGTTGGAACGTCTGTTTTGATGTGGTAGTCAAAGAGTTTGACTTCATCAAAATGGTAAATGAACCTTGTATATACAAAAAGGTAGTAGGGAGTATGGTGGTAATCCTCGTAGAGTATGTGGATGACATACTCTTGATAGGGAAGGAGTTTCCTATGCTACGCTCGGTCAATCTCCGCTTATCACAAGGATTCTCCATATAGGATCAAAATGATATCTCCTAAATCCTGCGTTTTGGATCTATGAGATAGATCTAATTGGATGTTAGGATTCTCACTAGTTGTAGTGAGATGGTATCAATCGATCCTGGGGAGAGTCACTGGAAAAGTTCCAGGATGATAAGGACGACTGAATGTCAGTCGCAGGCATTGTCTTTACCCTCAGTGGAGAGACGGTATGTTGGAAGAGTTCCAAGCTAAATACCGTGACTTACTAGACGATTAAAGGCAAGATATATCGTTACCAAAGATGCTACCAAAGAGACAGTCTGGATATATATAAGTTCATGAGATGAACTTCGTTCCTACCATTATGTGACAATGGAGTTGTGGCTTATGCCAAGGAACCCCCGTCCCATCAGAAATCTAGATATAATTCTTAGGCAGTATCACCTGATCATGGAGATGGTTGATCTCCAGGGAGATCGAGGTTAGGAGAGTAGACACAGAGGACAACAGCACGGATCCACTCACAAAGGCCTATTTCCCAGTAGAGATTTTCTATGGGATGGTTGAGTATGAGATACTTCAACCACAGCTGATTGTTGGGTATGCGATACCACAACAGATGGCCCTAGTGCAAGTGGGAGATTGTTAGTTATATGTATGCCCTAGAGGTCATTACTGTACATACGATGTATATTGTAGTGGATGCTTGGACATATATAGGGAGGACTTTCTTGCTTGACATGATAGTACGCTATCTGGTTACTCTTTATCTTAACATGTACTCTGATTGTCTCTATATTACATGTTGATAAAGCCCTTAGGATGAGTACTTGACTACCAGAAGTATGATGCGGATCATTCTAGTGGGGCCACGGTATTCGACGAGTACATCCTATAACTGTTCCTAGTCGAAGGTGTATCGAGACAGGGCATCGATACACCAGAGTAGACTAGCGTATATGCATCTTGACCCATATGATGGGCGATGGATGATCCTATATCCATCGGTGTTTGACATCAAGGATGGTGTACGGGTGCTCAGTAGAGACTGGGTACACTGGACGGACTCGCCGAGAACTCCCAGATGGTATTATACCTCACGTCAGATGGCAGTTCTCTGGTGACACTGGTACAAGTTAGTCTGTAGACCCGAGATCGTCATAGAGTCTTGTGTGATTCCCACCGTGCTTTGATTTCCATCATACTACGTCCAAGAGGGCGTGCAAAAAGGTGGCTTTTGGGTACAGTCCCGAATCACATGGAGGCAATGAGCGATAGGAGGGGATTCGTCTCTCCCGGTGTAGGGAGTTGATGTTGTGCTGTGTTCGATTGGCTATAACTGGAAATCCCTGGCCAGGGTTGCTGAGATTTACTGGTAAGTGTTATCAGTAGTTTCTCGAACTGTTATAGATCTCATATCGATACGACTTATCAAGCTACTGGGGTCTGACGTTTTCCACCCCTAGGCGAGATATGCGACATATCAGACGAAGAGACCGGACTGTACGGGAGTGTTACTGACTGGATTCATAGGAGAATGTACATGCTTGCTTGTTGATCTTCTGAGCGCTCAATTCCTGGGTGGCTGTTACGTTTAGCTGACCACTTGCAGCTTGTGGGTGTTTGATATGATCATCACCTACTGCCGGCGTATTGACGATTCTTTAGAGTCCTACACAGAGGTTTCTTGACTCAGGCAAAAGGAGTAGGAGCACATATATGATATGTGCAGGACCGAGAACAATACGTGTATGTGATACCGTATTAGATTCTCGCGATTGTTCCCCTCCGAATGGTGGTGACGACGTAAGGACGTCTTTCCTGAGATTCGGGGCAGATGCTATTTGGTTTTATCCGTCTACCTTTCCGAAGATGCCAAGTTGATTTATGGCGCCGTGTATCGGAGGTTTAGACGGATGCGGCCGATGTAGCAGACTTCGTCAGATTCCCCCTCGTTAGAGGGTTTTTTGATTGTGGGGACGCTCTTCCTGCAGGCGCAAGCCCCTGCAGTTAATTACGCTACCGCATTGCGGTAGCCACTTTCTCCTTCTCCAGAATTTCACTTCGTGTCGTGTGTGTTTGTTTTGTTTGTGGATGCCCGTGGATTGTATACGGAGACTAAGTGATGCCGTCACCCGTAGGACGTGGATTAGTACAAATCCGTTTTTACTTAGATTTGGGTTTAGTGTTTTAGTTTAAGGATACATTAGCCATATTGAGGCTAAGATCAACTTAAACGTTCGTTAAGGATACGTTAGTCTGATTTGAGACTAAGATCAACTTAACGGAAAAGCATTTAGGGGCTCTATTGTTCCAGTTTAGGGACGTGGTGGTCCATTTAATGTGTGGCCATCGGGACCCGTCACCTCTCTGACGATGTTGAAGGATTACAACGACAGATATCAGAGGAGTTCAGAGATATACCCTTGAACCAAGGTTGGTTGGGAGACCTGTAGTCCAATTTGGGACTAAAGTCTGTTTGAGGGTTTAAAAATACGTTAGCCGTATTTGAGGCTAAGATCAACTTAAACATTTGTTAAGGATTCGTTAGTCTAGTTTGAGACTAAGATCGACTTAACGGGATCGTTTGGATCCGACAAAAGAGCATTTGGGCTCTATTGTTCCAGTTTAGGGACATAGCGGTCCATTTCCAGTTTAGGGACATAGTGGTCCACTTCCAGTTTAGGGACATGGTGGTCCATTGCATGTATGGCCGTCGGGACCCTCACCTCTCTGACGTCGTTAAAGGATTACAACGATAGGTGTCAGAGGAGTTCAGAGATGTACCCTTGAACCGGATGTAAATTGATTTAAAGGAGCAGTCTTGCTCAGTCAATTTAATTTGAGGACATACGACCAGGATTGGGCTAAGTCCAGTTGAATATGCTCAACGCTTTATTTATCTTTGGCCTATTAGGCCTATGCTAGGGTTTTGCCCCTGCACTGCATTTTATTTTGGCCTGTAAGGCCTATTTGATTTGGGCTCTGTCCCTTTATTTTATGATGCAGAGCATCTGTCATTGTTTGGGCTCTGCCCTTTAAAATAATGCATGGCATTTTATTAGGCCTGTTATGCCTTTTTATTTGGGCTCAGTCCTTCCTTAAATAATGCAGTGCATTAATCATCTGACAATGGCCATGTGGCCTGTCAGGCGCTTTGCGCCAATGTGAAGGTGACACGTGTCACGCTCTGGTGAGCACAAGCGCAGTGCGCTGCGCCAGTGCGCTGCGCTGTTGTGCTGTTGACACGTGGCGCGCTCTGGTGAGTTGCGCCAATTTCAGAGAGCAATACTCTATCTTAAAAGCGCATAGCGCAAGTGGTTTTGGAACTGACACGTGGCGCTTTCTGGTGGCTTGCGCCAACCCAAGAGCGCAATAGTACAGATTTTCAAGTGTAAGGCACTGTTTTAATATCTTGATCCAATTTTGGATTCAAGAAAAGAATCTTTTAAGATTCCAGAACCAGTGGTTCATAAAAAAGACAATGCCTTTGTTCTTATTATGTTTTTTATTGAAGATCTTTGATCTTGTTCTTAGATCAATGATCTTTTCAGAAGAAGTTCTTCTTTTTAAAAGGTTTACCTTTCTTTTTTTCTTTGAGCTATTCTCAAAATTCTTTAGAGGAATTCTCTGTTTTTGTTTTTTTTTGAATTGGGGTCTAGGGGCCTTTATATAGTGCCCATTAATTTGTTAAATTTGTTAAAGAGATTATTCTCTGGGTGATTTGGGGAATTTTCCCCACCGTTGGATCTTTGATCCAAGGGCTTCTGTTTTACAGAAGACAATCTTCTTTTTTTAACAAGAACAGAAAGATCTTACTGGAATTTTAATTCTGTTTGGCGCAAACGCATCTGTGCTTGACACGTGTCACGCAGCGCAACTGCGCTGACACGTGTCGCGCAGCGCAAGGCGCAGCACAACTGTGCTGACACGTGTCACGCAGCACAGAGCGCAGCGCATATGAAGCGTTGCTTCTTTTAATTTTGTTTTAAATAGAGCCTTGCTTTGATTGGGCGCGCTGCCTTGGGCGCTGCGCTGCGCTCTCTGCGCTGGAGTGTCTGATTTTGACACGTGGCGCTCTGCGCGCAGTGCAGGGGATCTGAAGTATTGCTTCATTTATTTTAACTTTAATTTTCACTTTAATTTTCAAAGCAGAGCTTTTCTCTGATTGGGGGAAACAGAAGCGTTGCTTCATCTCCCGTCTAGGAATTTGAACAGAGCTTTGCTCTGATTGGGGTAAACAAATGCCCCCCCACCGTTGCGCTTACGTGGCCCCAAATGTAAGCGCAGCGGTGGCAGAATCCCAACCGTCGCGCCATCCCTTGGAAGTTGAAACGGCTCTTCAATGCCTATAAATAGGTCCTTTGGTCCCTTAGGTGATTTTCATCTCTTTATAGGAATTTTGTTCAGAGCCCTGCTCTTTTGTTTAAGCACTTTTAAAAGTTTGAACTTTAGGTAAAAATTAATTTGGATTAAATTAAATCAATTTTAAGAGTCTTGCTCTCAATAGATCCCTGATCTAAAGAAAACCCATTTAGGGTTTCACTTAGCAGAGCTTTGCTCTAAAGGGGTCTAAGGAGAACTAAGGAGAACCCTATTAGGGTTCCATTAATAGAGCTCTGCTCTCTAAAAGATTTTCCTTCTATTTTCTCATTTCATTAATGGAGCTTTGCTCCTTCCAAATCAAACAAAAGAACTCGTAGGAGTTTTTCATTGATCTTGGAGTTTAAAGATGGCATTTTATTCCTCGGTGCATTATATCGTTTTGCTTAATCAGTCTTTCTGATAATTTTGTTGATTCTCTTTCACAGAAACAATAGACACCCACATGTACGATCTTGACGAGATCATCTCTTACGGGGACATCCGCCGACTTGGCCGTTCTCAAAATCAAGAGTTCGCAAACGCGGAGTGTGCTGAAATCATGAGCCGCTTCGACGCATATAACGGTCAACTGCTTTCCCGACGTTCCTCCCTCCTGAAGCTTATCGTGGGAGCCATCTGGGAAGCGCTTCCCCTATTCTGTTCCGGTGTGCCGCTTAGGGCGTTGGATGCCGCCGAGGATAAGGTGCACTCGGTGTACCTGATGAACTTAATCTCGAAGAGACGGCAAGACAATCTTGTCGATCTCCTGCACCAGGCCTTCCAACAGTCCGCCATACTCGCTGCTTATTGGAGGGAGGAGGACATCCGTGGGGACCCCGATGCTTGTGCTCGCGAAAGAAAGCATACTAGGATGGTTCGCCAGGCTTGGAAAATCTTAGATAATGTTACTTTCGAGTTCCTTAATCCATGTCCTGGGTCCGAGGTTATACCGTTATAAACATTTCAATAATGTTGTTATTTATTTCTTTATGATTGTAAAAGCCCTTTGAAATATGAATGGAAATTTTTTATTTCAGCTTGTCTTATTTCTCATTCTGAGTCTTTTGCACACGCATGAATGGATGTGTCTCGAACGCTTGATCAAATGCAAATCGAATGTCCTTTCTGTCGCTTCCCTCTTTCTTTTATTATCAGTATACTGCTTTAGTAAACATGGTTGACAGGTGATAGAGCGAGCATCCTGTATTGGCTTCTTCAAAAGGCAGCGATGGCTTAGGCCGCAGGTTCAGATCTACTGCCTAAGACTTTTCAACTTTATGAGCCGTGAGGGTCTCATAAAGACTTTTCTCCCTACGGATCGAGAGGATCTCATAGGTGTATTTTCTCCTTAGGAATCGTGAGGATTCCTAAGTGCGTTTTCTCTTATAAGTCGTAAGGATCTTATAAGAGAATTTTCCCTCTTACGAGTCGAGAGGACTCGTAAGCGGTTGTTTCTCTCTTTGTTGAGATTCGACTTTGGAGAGTGAGACCCGTGAATAGTATACAAGAGACCGTTTTAGGCCGACTTGCAGGGTCCCAGTGCTTAGGAAACAAGTTTTTTAATCCCTGCTGCCTAAGGCTTTATCTTACGAGTCGAGCCGCATCGAGAAGTTCTCGCAAAGACATCAATTTCCTCACAAGTCGAGACGAATCGAGCATTTTTCACAAGAATATCCTAACGTCACAGTTAACCTCTGCTCTTTACGACAGAAGTCCGTTAGGGTCTGTGGTACTTAGGGTTTTGGCCGTCGTACCGTCGCATCAGCTGATATATTCCTCGATAGGAAATCGTGCTGTTCGAGTAGCCCTGCGACTGCCGTGTCTCTGATCCCTTCGGGGGCTGGACAAGACGTCTTCAAGCAATCCTCCTTGGCAGTTTGACCGTCGGAAGAGCAAGTGTTAGGAATTTTGCCATGCCGCTTTTTACTTGAGGTTAGACTCATTTTGGAGAGCCCCGATGAGTCATAACCACTCCGCGCTGGTGTGGAATGATCTCCGATAGTCTTTCAGGTTTTATGTGAGTTGTCGTCAAGACCCTGAAGCTAGGAATTTGGCCTTTGCTTCATTTGCTGGCATCGCGTCTGCTGTATCGAGACGAATGTCGCGGTTGTCTCTAGGTTGCTGGTGAACCGTCGAGGTTTCGAACTAGGGATTTTACCGTGGCTCTGTTAGTTTGATTGTCGCATCTGAACCCTGCTGGAGGAAGAACGCTGGGGTGACATCTCGTCTGCTGTATCGAGACGAACGTCGCGGTTGTTTCTAGGTTGCTTGTGAACCGTCGAGGTTTGAAACTAGGGACTTTGCCGTGGCTCCGCTGTTTGATGATGTTGCGTCTGCTGTATCGAGACGAACGTCGAGGTGGTGACCATTCCGCACTGGTGTGAGACGATCTCCGATTGTCTTTCAGGCTTTACATGACTTGCCGTTAAGGCCTTGAAACTAGGAATTTGGCCTTCGCTTCGTTTGCTTTGTCACGTCCGAATCCTGTTGGAGGAAGAACGCTGTCGTGACATCCCGTCTGCTGTATCGAGACGAATGCCGAGGTGGAGCTGGGATTTTGCCGTTAATCCGCTTGTTTGACCATGGGGTCTTTCGTTGGCGTTGTATCTGCATCTTGATGGACTGCGAAGGAACGCCGTTGTTAACATCTTGTCTGCTGTATCGAGACGATTGTTGAGATGAAGCTGGGATTTTGCCGTCGCTTCGCTTTGTTTCGACCGCGAGGTCTTTTGTTGGCGTTGTATCTGCATCTTGATGGACTGCGAAGGAACGCCTTTGTTGATTCTTAGGCCGTAGATATTGCCGTTAAGATTTGGAACTAGGGACTATGCCGTGGCTCTGTTTCATTGCGACTCTGAGGTCGGTTGTTGACGTCAAGACCCTGAAGCCAGGGATCTTCCTTTTGCTCCGTTTGTTGACATTGTGTCTGCAATATTGCGACAAATGTCGAGATTGTCTCTAGGTTGTCTATGAACCGTCAAGATTTGGCTTCGCTTTCTGGTGGAGCCTGTTGGGAAGGTATGGTTCCCTTTTTGTTTGTATCCCTGGATTGTATACAGGGATCGATGTGATCTCACCTGTAGGGCAAAAAGTTTCATTCATCATTCATTTTTTTTGGTATTTCCGCGATGCTCTATCATTTCAGCTTTCACATCGCGAAGGTCGCGATTGTCCAATCATTTCGGCTATTTTTCGCGGTGCCCAATCATTTCGGCTATTTATTTTATCTTTAATCGCTATTTTTTATTACGAGCTGCCCAATCATTTCGGCTATTTTGCATGCATACATTTTTACTTGCTGCTTTTTATTGCAAGTTGCCCCATCATTTCGGCTATTTCATATGCATTTTTAGCTCGCTGATTTTTATCGGGAGTAGAACTTGGAATCTGGTGCTAATCTCAGCATCAGTATCGCTACAACTGGAATATTTCCAGGAGCGAATCATCATTTTCCATGAAAGGGCTTGGAATTTGATACCGGTTTAGGCATCAGCATCGCTACAACTGGGATATGGCCAGGAGCGAATCATCATTTGCCTTTATCGATGTCGAACAAATGTGGCTTAGCGAACAGGGTTAAGATCCTGTCGACTAAGGCTTTTGACTTCATGAGCCGTAAGGGTCTCATAAAGGTATTTCTCCCTACAAGTCTTGAGGATCTCGTAGGTGTGTTTTCTCCTTAGGGATTGTGAGGATTCCTAAGTGTATGTTCCCCTGTATGTCGTAAGGATCTTACAAAAGGGTTTTCTCCTTATAAGTCGAGAGGACTTATAAGGATTGTTCACCATATAGACATATCCCTAACCACGGGTGGGACTTGGTTAGGGAAATGTTTATTCGCGTCCGTGGATTGTATACAAGGGTCAGTATTGAGCCACTTATAGGGCCATATCGAAGGTTGTGGGGGTTGCTTAAGAACAGTTTAAGGTTTCTGTAACTTAAGACTTTCAAATCTTATGAGCCGTGAGGGTCCCATAAGAGAATTCTCCTTGCGAGTCGTGAGGATCTTGCAAGTGTAATTCTCCTTAGGAATCGTGAGGATCCCTAAGTATGTTGCTCCCTTGTGGGTCGTAAGGATCTCACGCGGGTGATTTCTCCTTACAAGGTCGAGAGGACCCTGTAAGTGTCTTTTAACGAGGTTGCGTCCTTTCGGGTTTTCACAAACACTCGCCGGTAGCCCTTCTGTTTTTACTCACGGAGCCCTTTTGGGTTTTCATCCGTGCCCATTTCGCTTATGGACATACCGTCTTTATTATTATTTTTTTTAATTTTTTTTATTCCTTTTTTTATTTCGTCAGCCTGAGGATGCTGCGGTAGTAGTTTAAAGACGTTTCGGTCATCAGCTAGTTTTAGGACGTAGTGGTCCATCATTAGTTTAAGGACGTTTCGGTCCGTCATTAGTTTAAGGACGTTTCGGTCCGCTGTCGCCGTATTCGAGGCGAATCTCTAGTTTACTGACTTTTCGGTCTATGGGGCTTTCCCTATGAATCATGATGCCTCCGGCGTATCCATCTTTCTCGGAGCGTGCGGTTGTGGCGGGTTCACCTTCCAGTTTTCGGAGATGACGAACTTGCCCTGTTGGTATTGGTCTTCAACCCAGTTTTTGAAAACCTAGCAATCCTCGACCAGGTGACTTACCGTTTGGTGGTAAGGGCAATAATTGGGATCGTTGACATCGCCTGGCTGCAACGGACGTTTTGGACTCGGCAGATTGATGAGTCTGTCACGCATTACCAGCTCGAACAGTCTTCTCGTTTTATTTTGAGGAAACGAGTAAGGACGTCCTAGCCTTTCCTCGATGGATATGCGTGGACGCGTATTGTCTTCACGAACAACCGGTCTAGGGCCACTCGACTGTTGTTGAGTGTTGGCGACGAAGGTCGTTTTTCCCTTTCCTTTATCCTTTTTGTTCGCTCCGTCGTTTGCGGGTCCGAGATTCTTTCCGGGTAGTATGCCCTTGCACGGATGAATGTTCTCATAATTCTTCAATTCTTCAGAGATGGATTCCTTGAAGAGAGGGTTGAAGGCTGTTTTTCCATCGGGGTCGCTCCCAAAGGTGAGAACTCGTGATCCCCCGGGTTCGTCCCTGTGACAATTGCCGGCGACTCTTTTATGCTCATCTGTCGTATTTTTTCGCTGTCTACGAGCTTCCCGCTTTGTTCTGTTGACGTAATGCCTGTGAGTGACATACCCTTGCCACCAACACTTAAAGGAGTCGCAGTCTTCAGCGTGTGCGATCTTCTGATGATATAGGCAATAATTAGGATACATCTCTATTCCACCGAGAGTGTTTTCTTCAGAGGGTGGTAGCTTCATTCCCATTGATATGGATTTAGCAAAACTTTTCCTTGTCTTGAATTTGTTTTCATCGGCAGCGGATGTCTTTTGATTTGATGGGAGTGCCTCGACTCTTTCATCCAGTCGGCGGTGTTTGGCTCCTTCCAGTATGGCCATCTCACGCTCTTGATTGGCTTTAACTTTATGACGAATCTCATTCAGGAAGGCATCGATCATCTCATCTGACGGCCGCAGAATTTCTGGTTCAGGGTCCGCCCTCGGTTTCTCGGCACAAGGAGCCTCTTTATCATCCACCAATGAGTGAGAGATCACATGACAAGTTGCCCCCGGTGCATCCATCTTCTTTGGACTGTGCGTCTGTGGTGGGTTTATCTTCCACTTTTCAGACAGCGCAAACTTGTCTTGTAGGTACTGGTCTTCAATCCATCCCTTAAAGACGAAACAATCCTCGATCGGGTGACTTACCATTTGGTGGTAAGGGCAATAATTGGGATTATTGAGATCGCCGGGCTGCAACAGACGTTTTGGACTCGGCAGATTGATGAGTCTGTTGCGCACTGCCAGCTCGAATAGTCTTCCTGTTTTATTCTGAGGAAACGAGTAAGGACGTCCCAGTCTCTCCTCGAGGGATGGGCGTGGACGCACGTCGTTTTGGCGAACAACTGGCTTTGAGTTGCTCGGCTGTTGTTGAGTATTGGCGACGTCGATATCTTTCCCTTTTCCTTTCTCATTTCGAGAGTCTGGCTTTGGAGGAGATGGTCTATGACCCATTTGATCCATTTGGGACAACTTGTCAATCAAGGCCTGGAAGGTGGTCGGCCTGAAGAACATCATGAATTGGGATATGGTCGCTTGCGGATCAAGGGTTCCCACGAACATGCCTACTGCAGGAGCCTCTTCTATGCGTTGTTCGCATTTCGACCATAGGTTCCGCCATCGTGTTGCGTATTGGACCCACGTTTCACCTGGCCTTATCCTGGCATTTATCAGTGCTGTTATCGGGGTGCGTTCACTAGAACTCGCGAATCTTTGTGTAAACAGTAGCTCCATCTCCGCAAATGTTTTGACAGAGTCGTTAGGTAGCTCCGAATACCATTCAAAGGCTATTTCTGCTAAGCTGCCGACGAATTGGCGAAACAACAATTTGTCATCGCCTCCAGTATTGCCGCATAAGGCCCTGAATTGAGAAACATGCTGATGCGGATCCCCTGTCCCTTTATATACGTGGAACTTAGGGATCGTATATCCCGGCGGGTAACTGGTTTGGTCATACCAGCCCAGATAGGGTCGTCCAGTTCTAACAATTTTCCCAGCCGCTTCACTCGCTTGATGAGCTCGTATTTGCTGAGCTATATAGTCATCCAGTGCGGCCTTGGAAATGATTTCTTCCTTGGCTGCTGAAAGAGCCGGAGGAGGATTAAATACCTCCCCTCCGCCGTCTCCGACAATGATCGGAGGGTCTTCAGCTGGAGGATCTGGCTGTAACATCATCCCTATCATATCTTGGAAGAGGACTGCCATTCGCTTTATGTTGGCAGCTTGTTTTGCTGCCTCTTTGTCCTTCTTTTCGAGGGCTCTGCGTAGATAGTCGGCGTCAGTTTCTTGTTCATGAAGCTGCTCTGATGATGCCTCCGAGCTTTCTTTTGGCCCGGTAAGTGCATCCATTGCAGTCATCATCTCCTGAAGCTTCTGTTGCTGCTCCTGGGCTTTCGTCACGGATCGGGTGAGCGGTCGATGACCCGTCGAAGCACGGCTTTCCTCTTTTCCAGAAGCCATATAAACAGTGTGCACCACCATGCCCCCAGACTTGGGGTGTTTGTGCTCAGCGCGTTTACAGTTCGCCATGTTCACAGGGGCTTTTTGCGACCTCCTTTTCTTTTGAGTGATTGGAGTTGAGGGGGCCGTTGTAGTGGGCACCCAAGTAGCTGTTGCTTTTTGTGGCTTGACGGAGTAATCCTTCTCCTGCCGAACCTTCATCTTTTTCTGTTGGCGGAGATAGTTTTCATCAATCACCGACTCTTGGACCTGTCGCCAGACTTTGTAAATTTTAGAGGACAGCCGTTGAGGGGGATGCTCTAGCTTCTTCTCTGGAGTATTCTTCACAGGTGAAGGAGTTCGTTTCAACACCGCAGTGGGAGAGTTTCTGCGCACCGTGTTCAGCAATTCAAAGTTGTTCCCAGTTGGAACAGCAGTATCGATCCCCACCGTTGGAGCTGGCGGAGTTATCCCAGAGGGGGAGTTGACCCCAGCCTTCCTCACTCGGCGCTAGTGGCGACGTCGAGCGTGTCTTGCGGATGGAGTTGTTTCAGCTATAAGGGTGACTTCGTCGTGCACCTTGCTTTGAGGAGAGATTGTTATTGGTGTTGGCCTGTTGCAGACTGACACCCATTAAGAAGCAATGTCTAATCTGTCAAAGACAGACCTCTGAGCAGGGGAAGCAGTTTTGAGGACTTCGCCTGGAGCAGCAACTGGAATGGCCAGCCTTGTAAAAACTGAATTCTTGGAAGGAGGAGCCTTTCCAATGATTTTGTCCGCTTGAGCCGGGGTGGCTGTCCGCTTTGGGATGGCAGCTTCGGGTATCGCGGGCTTGCAGACGTTCTGGCCCTGTCTGTTGAGAACTGAGGTATTAGAGTTGGGCGACTCGTTGAGAGGGGCCGCGGTAGTTGTAAGTCGATCAAAGACCGACTTCTTTGGAGCTTCTTGCAACGGCAGAGGGGCATTGAAGCTCATTGGTGGGAGACTGGTCCCAAAGAATAGCCCAGTGGTGGCCTGAGTTACTTGCTCCACCGGTATCTTGAAAAGGGAGACCGCTTGAGGCCCGTAAGTCACTCCTCCGGCGAGGACGGAGTGGGAGTTGTTGCAATTAGTGCAGTTTGAAGCCATTGATCTTCTGTTTTCTGCACGGAGCAAGACACCAAATCTTAGTACCTCGAATCCACAGGCAACCATAACAAACTGCGATTCGTTCACGAACACGACACACGAAGTGTGGAGTGGAAAGAGGAAAAGGTCCCACCGGGGGTGCCAGAATCTGTTCCCTTCCGAATGGCGGCGATGACGTGAGGACGTCTTGCCTGAGATTCGGGGCAGATGCTATTTGGTTTTATCCGTCTACCTCTCCGAAGATGCCAAGTTGATTTATGGCGCCGTGTATCGGAGGTTTAGACGGATGCGGCCGATGTAGCAGACTTCGTCAGATTCCCTCTCGTTTAGAGGGGTTTTTGATTGTAGGGATGCCCTTCCCTGCAGGCGCAAGCCCCTGCAGTTAATTACGCTACCGCATCGCGGTAGCCACTTTCTCCTTTTCTAGAATTTCACTTCATGTCATGTGTGTTTGTTTTCTTTGTGGATGCCCGTGGATTGTATACGGAGACTAAGTGATGCCATCGCCCGTAGGACGTGGATTAGTCCAAATCCGTATTTACTTAGATTTGGGTTTAGTGTTTTAGTTTAAGGATACGCTAGCCATATTAAGGCTAAGATCAACTTAAACGTTCGTTAAGGATACGTTAGTCTGATTTGAGACTAAGATCAACTTAACGGAAGAGCATTTAGGGGCTCTATTGTTCCAGTTTAGGGACGTGGTGGTCCGTTTAATGTGTGGCCGTCGGGACCCGTCACCTCTCTGACGACGTTGAAGGATTACAACGACAGATATAAGAGGAGTTCAGAGATGTACCCTTGAACCATGGTTGGTTGGGAGACCTGTAGTCCAATTTGGGACTAAAGTCTGTTTGAGGGTTTAAAAATACGTTAGCCGTATTTGAGGCTAAGATCAACTTAAACATTTGTTAAGGATTCGTTAGTCTAGTTTGAGACTAAGATCGACTTAACGGGATCGTTTGGATCCGACAAAAGAGCATTTGGGCTCTATTGTTCCAATTTAGGGACATAGTGGTCCATTTCCAGTTTAGGGACATAGTGGTCCACTTCCAGTTTAAGGACATAGTGGTCCATTGCATGTATGGCCATCGGGACCCGTCACCTCTCTGACATCGTTGAAGGATTACAACGATAGGTGTCAGAGGACTTCAGAGATGTACCCTTGAACCGGATGTAAATTGATTTAAGGGAGGAGTCTTGCTCAGTCAATTTAATTTGAGGACTTACGGCCAGAATTGGGCTAAGTCCAGTTGAATATGCTCAACGCTTTATTTATCTTTGGCCTATTAGGCCTATGCTAGGGCTTTGCCCCTGCACTGCATTTTATTTTGGCCTGTAAGGCCTATTTGATTTGGGCTCTGTCCCTTTATTTTATGATGCAGAGTATCTGTCTTTGTTTGGGCTCTGCCCTTTAAAATAATGCATGGTATTTTATTAGGCCTGTTAGGCCTTTTTAATTGGGCTCAGTCCTTCCTTAAATAATGCAGTGCATAATCATCTGACAATGGCCATGTGGCCTGTCAGGTGCTTTGCGCCAATGTGAAGGTGACACGTGTCACGCTCTGGTGAGCGCAAGCGCAGTGTGCCACGCCAGTGCGCTGCGTTGTTGCGCTGCTGACACGTGGCGCGCTCTGGTGAGTTGCGCCAATTTCAGAGAGTAATACATCTTAAAAGCGCATAGCACAAGTGGTTTTGGAGCTGACACGTGGCGCTCTCTGGTGGTTTGCGCCAACCCAAG
Organism: Agapanthus africanus; assembly: GCA_030015575.1. Lineage (NCBI taxonomy): Eukaryota > Viridiplantae > Streptophyta > Magnoliopsida > Asparagales > Amaryllidaceae > Agapanthus > Agapanthus africanus. The sequence continues at coordinate 104,664,859 of CM057344.1, forward strand.
AGCGCAATAGTGCAGATTTTCAAGTGCAAGGCACTGTTTTAATATCTTGATCCAACTTTGGATTCAAGAAAAGAATCTTTTAAGATTCCAGAACCAGTGGTTCATAAAAAAGGCAATGCCTTTGTTTTTATTATGTTTTTTTATTGAAGATCTTTGATCTTGTTCTTAGATCAATGATCTTTTCAAAAGAAGTTTTTCTTTTAAAAAGGTTTACCTTTCTTTTTTTCTTTGAGCTCTTCTCAAAATTCTTTAGAGGAATTCTCTGTTTTTCTCTCTGTTTTTGTTTTTTTTTGAATTGGGGTCTAGGGGCCTTTATATAGTGCCCATTAATTTGTTAAATTTATTAAAGAGATTATTCTCTGAGTGATTTGTGGAATTTTCCCCACCGTTGGATCTTTGATCCAAGAGCTTCTGTTTTACAGAAGACAATCTTCTTGTTTTAACAAGAACAGAAAGATCTTTCTGGAATTTTAATTCTGTTTGGCGCAAACGCATCTGTGCTTGACACGTGTCACGCAGCGCAACTGCGCTGACACGTGTCACGCAGCGCACATCGCAGCGCAACTGCGCTGACAAGTGTCGCGCAGCGTAAGGCGCAGCGCAACTGCGCTGACACGTGTCGCGCAGCGCAGAGCGCAGCGCATATGAAGCGTTGCTTCTTTTAATTTTGTTTTAAATAGAGCCTTGCTCTGATTGGGCGTGCTGTCTTGGGCGCTGCACTCCCTGCGCTGCGCTCCCTGCGCTGGAGTGTCTGATTTTGACACGTGGCGCTCTGCGCGCAGTGCAGGGGATCTGAAGCGTTACTTCATTTATTTTAACTTTAATTTTCACTTTAATTTTCAAAACAGAGCTTTGCTCTGATTGGGGGAAACAGAAGCGTTGCTTCGTCTCCCGTCTTAGAATTTGAACAGAGCTTTGCTCTGATTGGGGTAAACAGCAATATGAGGTATCGGCCGGGTATATGTGATATAGCTGGGTCATCGGATCAAGAGTTGATTCGATGAACTGATACAGATTATATTAGTCGGTTATTTGTGAAATAGCCGGATTATCGGATCAAGTGTTGATTCGATAATTTAATGTATAATTATATATTTAATATATTAAATTACATTAACTAATATAAGCTCACTAAAAGATTCTTTTTCTCACTCGGGTAATACATTGATATATATGTGATATATGTTAATAGTATTATTTTATTTTGTTACAATAAATATTGTATATGTGATATATAATATTGTAACATATTATGGTTATAAATGCAACATGTTTTGTGGAGTATAATTGAGGTTAAGGTTTGGATTAAGGTTAAGTCTTCATGAAGCTTTCAAGAAGCTTCTTGAAGCTTTGACTTTGACTTGGATATTTTGCATAGATATTTCCTTAACCCAACCCAACCCTTTACCCTAGTTAAATCTCTACATGGGTTAATTCTTCATACTTAACCCATGGTTGTGTAAGTCGATGTACAACACCCCACGACTTGCGGGGAGGCGGAAATATGAAAAACGATCTTGTTCTTTGCTTAAACATCGACTAACCGAAGAATCTTTGCTAAACTATAACTAACGATAAATATAGGAGTTCTAAACTACTATGTGAAGTGATTATACCTAATGAACCGTGTCCTTCGTCTTTTCGTTCTCCACCTCCTCCTCGGCCTTCTCCAAGTAGTAGACGATCCACCGAGAGCTTTACTTCAAGCTTCACCTCAAACTTGAGATAACTAGGTTTCTTAAAGTGCCAATCTAAGTAACCTAGGTGATATAGAGTTGGATTATGGAGTGATTAGTCTATTCTAATCCTTGATCTCAACACATGAGAGGGGAGGATTAGGGTTTGTTGGAGATAGTGCCCTCAGAGTCAATTATTGGATCGCAGGTACGTGATTGCAATGATTGCAGAGGACCTATACCGGTAGGACAGTCTTACTCAAGATGATAGTATGCTATCTGGTTTGCCTTTATCAGTCGTGTACAGTTTCAGGTGACTGATCACTGTTACACTTTGATAGAGCCCTTAGGATCTTGCTTTACTACCAACAGTATGATGGCGATCATATACGTGAGAGTTGGGTGGTTTATATGCATATCCTTAATTGTGGTCCCTAGTCGTGGGAGTTTCGAGACAGGGGCATCGATACTCCGGAGTAGACTAGTGTATACAGTCGAGACCCCGACGAGGGGCGGTGGCCGGTCTCACAAGCCACTGGTGTCAGTTGGATCACCTAAGATGTATACAGGTGCTCATTGGGTTATGAGTACACCGGACAGGACTCGCCGGGAATCTGCTAGTTGGTATTATACATATCGTCAGATAGCAGTTCCCTGGTGACATGTGTACAGGTTAGTTCATCGACCTGAGGTCGTCATTTGTCTCGTGTGAGTTCCCACTGTGCTTTGATTTCTACCCTACCACGGCTCAAAGGAGTCGTGCAAACAGGTAGTTTTTGGGTACAGTCCCGAGCCATATGGAGACACGTGAGCGGATCGGCAGGGGATTCGTCTCTCCCGGTATTGGGGGCGAGATCGTGCTGTGTCTAGGAGAGCCATTACACATAGCCCACGGCCGTGGCAGGAGATTTACTGGTAGGTACTCCAGTAGTATCTCAGGGTGTTATTGGGCTACACTCCGACACGACTTATACTGCTATTGGGGGTCTGACGTTACTAGCCCCTAGGCAGATATGCGATACTCATAGACGAACGGACCGGACTGTATATACATTGTCACTGTTAGGCTCAGTAGGGTTTCCGGATGAGTTCGCTCATCGGCCTCCCTTGAGGTCAGTCCATGGGCAGCCGTTACGCATAGCTAGTGCCGCTGACGGTTTGTGGTTAAACCCACTGCCAGGGTACTGACGAGTCATTAGAGTTCCCCACAAACAGTTTCCCAAGTTCGGGCGAAACGTTGTAGAGGCCGTATGGTTTTATGGCAGGGTTCGGAAAATGCACGTGCGTTTACGCACGTGTCAGTTTTCGGGCAGATGATACTGGTCGGTTTTGGTTTAAGCCGGATCCGAGTATTGTATTGAGTAGATATAATATCTTTGTCTTAGTTGCATTTGTATTCGGTCGTAATACAAATGCGGGTATATTTATACAGTTACATAATTATCCTGAAATTCGTTTCGGGATCACTTTTGGAAGTTGCCAGTTTCCAGTTTTCTATCAGCCGTCTTTTAACATTCGGTTAAAGACGGATTTATCTTTTCTTGAGATGAGTGTGGAAGTTTCTAGAAGCATCTAGATGAGGTGAGTAGGTTAAATGGTGTTGTATTTTCATTGGTTGCTTTTGGTGTGTTCACACTTTGTGTTCACACTTGAGATATTTGTTTGTGTTCACACTAGAGATATTTGTTTGTGTTCACACATGATATTTTCTTGTGGTCACCCCCCTCTTCTACACTCACCCTCCTCCTCCCTATATATGGCCGGCCCTCTCCTCTCTCACTCTCACTTGAGTTTTCATCTGGTAAAAAGATTATGATAGATTTTGGGGTGTATGGAATTTCACAGCTCATTTCATTCCATCACCCGATTCGAGTGGCAACTTCATTAACCGTTCGTCCATAGCTTTGGACGGAACGAGACAAAGTCTTCTACTCATTTTCTACATCAATCTTGGTTGTCTCTTTTAGCAAACTTGACGACCGAGTTGCCTTGAGTCAGAGGCGGGAGCCCGTTTAAAGAATCGTCGACGTGGTGCCACCTGGACGAGCAGATCGGAGATCGAAGAGATCGGAGCAGCCGCAACGGAGCGTGGGATGATGGTTAAAGAACGAAGGACTCGGATCGTTCGGTATAACCTTTCTACACTCTTTACAGTTTGTTAGTTTAGCAATAATGGCAGATCCGGGTTAAAGTATAGGATAGCGCCAGTTAAAAAGTTTTTGTTCCGCATTTGGCGTCTGTAGACGGCCGGGGCGCTACCGTAGACTTACAGGGTTTGAAGAGAGAGAGAGAGAGCTTGAGGAGAGAGAGAAGGTGAGCATGAGAATAAGAATGAGATTGTGATTTATCATGATATATATGAAGCATTAATCTTTATCAAATAAATAGAAAATAGGATTTAACAACCATGCTTCATAAATACAAATGGGTGATTCATCTCTATGAGTCATTAAGCATTTATGATGCATTAATGACATGGATGGACCACACAAATGAGTCACTAATCTCATTTAATGCATATGCCACCTAAACCCCCAAGTCACCATCTTCTAGAAGCTTCTCGTGAAATTACGAGAACGCCCCTCCTATCCGTGAAAACACGGAAAAACTTTAGACTGTATAAATCTGATCGCACGCCAAAATCGTGTCGGATATTTAATAGTTCTAAAGTTTAACCGCGATCAGGACGGTGTCGCTTTGCAGCTAACCGCGATGAGCACGGGTCGATCCACAGGGAGACGGAGCTTTTTATGTTCTTATTCTTACGAGTTAACGCACGTGGAGGATTTGTTTGTTATCTAACCTATGTGTTATATTCAAGTATAAGGCTTGTTAGGAAACGATAGGATAGTGTAAGTTAATGGATTCCGTATTCAAGTACTTTAAGCCGAACTTAACCAATGAAGCTAGAACAATTGGCAACAACGTGGTATAGGGGACTTAAGCACGGTATTCATGGAATCCGGCTTATTGACCCTTGTCCGTCCGTTCTTGTCTCTTGCTTTCGCCTCCGGCCAAACCGAATGCAACTGGTCACGGTTAGGAATCACCTTTATTTTGGTAGGGTAGGGTGCCTAACGGAGTATTTGCGTAAGATTTGGGCGGAGTTTCAAATGGGAAAAGACGGGAAAAGGAAATGAGGAGCGAAATGTTAACTTACAAAATCTTTCTCTTTTCATAACAACAATATTCACACCATTCACAAAACAAACCAAAAAGAGATAACAAAAGAGAAGAACAAAGAAAAGAAAAGACTACAAACAAGTAATTAAATGACATGGTAATAAATTGCAAGTAATAAAAGACAAGAATGAAAATGCATGTAACTAAAAGAGCGAGTAAGAAAGACTAAGAACGATAAAACCCAAAACAAGACATGGGTTCAATAACCAAATCTTAAATTTGCAAGCTCAATGAAGAGATTGCAAGATCAAGAAGAGGCAAAGAACTCATGGTGAATGAAGGCACAAAAAAGATCTTTATTAATCATCAAGAATGATACAACCCTTGAGATCAATAACCAACCCTTAAACTTGCAAGCTCAAGAAGGAGGTTGCAAGATCAAGAGAAGGTTAAGAACTCAAGGGGACTACGCTATTTACAAGAACAAAATGAAAACAAAAGAGCTTTGGTGAAAAGAATGAAACAATGTAAGCACAATCCATGACCCTTTCTCCTTTGCCCCATGGTTTGTATTTATAGGCTCCAAAGAATGGAGGAAAATTCGAATTTTTAAATCAACACAAAATCTTTGGCATTGAATGCTCATTACATCATATCCATTTGTGACTTGATTCATAGCTGCCCCCATTATGGTCCATGTTGATTTGTCTAGTTAATTTTGGTTTGCACTTATTATTGGAGGGAAATTTGAATCTTTAAATCAACACATAATCTTTAGCATTAAATGCACATTACTTCATGTCCATTTGTGCCTTGATTCTTGTCTTCCCCATCATGGTCCATGCTGATTTGTCTATTTGAATTTGATTTGCACTAAGTTTTGGAAGGAAATTTGAATCTTTAAATCACACACATAATCTTCACCATTAAATGCTCATTACTCCATTCCCACATGTGGCTTGATTCATGGCTGCCCCATTATGGCTCATGCTGATTTGTTTGATTCCTTTTGATTTGAACACATGCTTTTTAGTCTTGAATGCATATAAAATCATCTCCTTGAATGCATATAAAATCATATCTACATGTGCTTAAAAGTCTTGTGTATACACTTGTTGTGTTGGACCATTTAGATAAAAAAATGTGTACACAACTTGTTGCGTAAAGGAACTCCTGAAGTATTGGTCGGTTTGCGTTTCTGGTCGCAGTGTCTTCCCTCAAGTGATATATCCGTGCTTTTGGATGCAGTTCCAGTATTTTTTCATGGATACCTGTAATCTGTAATACTGAGTAGACACTGGTTAATAATACCGATAAATACAACAAATAGATAATGAATGGGCGGTATTAGAATGCAGTTTTCTGATATGAACAAATACCCCCAAACTTATCTTTTGCTCGTCCCGAGCAAAACCATTTATTCACAAAAGAAAATCCTAACCGCACTTTCGCAGGGAACGCGATTGCACTGAGCGTGTGCAACAAGCCGTTAAACCTCTAGGTGTCCCTAGTAAGAGGAGTGTTGTCTCCTGAGGGTTTTCAGCGGATACTACCCACAAAATCCCGTCAAGCTAGTTTTGCGAAATAACTATGATACAAACCCTAAGGTTTTGTTTAAAAGATAGCAATTCTATTATCCTAAATTTAGAACTATCGAACCTTTATTTTTCACACCTCGCTTCTCATTTAACTTAAGATTTTATATGTCTTTACGTGTAGTGCAAATAGTGTCGTTAAGTTTCAAAAGGATCAATTAAAATCATCATGTCACAAAATAAATCCCAGATAAAAACTTAAAAAGGATCACATAAGTTTTATAAAGAGTTAAGTATTTCTCAAGTTTCGTTTTCCAGTAAGGTTTCAATTTCAGAATTTCTATCTTCCTTAACAGGAAACTAGGTCTTATTTTTCACTCCACATTTTTCTTGTTTTCATTTCATACACACCTTTGTGAACTTGCAATAGTCTTTATCATAGAATGAAACCTTCATATCTCCACTAGAAATACTTTTTTATAAAAATCTGTCTTTTGTCAAGATTATTCTCACACAAAGAACCGTTAGGAATTTTAACTCGGAGAGAACACTTGCTTGACTTTGTTTTAATTTGGACTTTCTAGGCTTCTTAGCGAGCTTTGGGCCAATGCTCCTAAACCAGTTGGTTTTAGGGAATTAGGTGTAGAGACACCCCAGCAGACTTAATTACTCAAGTTATTTAGGCCCTAAAACAAAAGACCACTTTTAGCGTGAAAATCATGATGATTTTATGCGAACGGAGATATAATTGGTTGTTCAATTATTTTTTTGGATAAAAGACGTGTTTAGTGGGTTAGGTGTGTAATCATTCCAATCAAGATTCAGATGGGTTATTCTTCAGAATTAGTTCCAATTAAGGTATCAATAATATCCCTTCATATCCACCTCTCTTTATAAACTATTCTTGATATTATTTATTTCAGAACAAACCTATTTGATCCTCAGAAAATAATTTATCCATTTAAAAGTTTTCAGACATAATATACTTGTCATCTAATTTTCAAAACTAACGACACGTGTAGTGTGATGTAAAGACGTATATTACCTATAGTTAACTTCAAAGGAGGGTTATCTTTCAGGTTTTCAAAATCTAAAAATAAGATTTAGTTATTCCTATCTTATCAAACAAAACCGTCGAAATATTGAATCTAAGTTCTCCCACTAGCTAATTTGACGACATAGTTTTTATGTTTTTAGAAAATTTTCTGATTTTTATGGGTTTTTAAATAAGTATGCAGATGTAGAATATACATATGAATGTGAAGGTAGAAAGCTTACCGAGTACACCCCCAAACTTAAACTTGACAGTGCCCTCACTGTCAGGCTACACTAAGAGGGTCAAAATTGTCGGTGCCTCCCCAAAAACAATTTATATACAAAAATAAAGACCAAAAAATATGTACACCAAAAGGTTCCTCCCAAACTTAATTGAAACAGTGTTTCCACTGTTTAAGCGGTGAAGTTCAGGATTGGGAGGGAAAGAGAACAGTATCAAGCTATACAAGGCCTTACAAAGGCCAAAAGTGAGCACCAACCATTCAAAAATTCTATCATGATAATATGCAGGTTGGTGAAAGAAGATGAAGAGAAAAGAAATGGAGAATATGCCAGACCGTATGGAGATAGAATCGGGATACGGTCTCGGATATGAGAGGAAGAATGGCGGAAGGGGAAAAGAAATGGTGTACAAACTTGAGGGTGAAAATGGAGTGAATAAATTAGCACAATATTTAATGACCGATGTGTAAAAGCGATTGTGCTAATCTATCAACCCGTCGAGAGATTGGGTCAAATCCCTCGAGATTCGTCAGAAAACGTGGGTACCTCGAACTTGGTAAACCAGACACTGGAAATGAAAGTGGTACAGTTTCTTGCAAGGTCGAAACGATGGAAAGGATGGAGGGGAGTGCTTGAGGAAGGTTATCGGTTACAGGTTCAGGAGGGTGTACACAGTCAATGAAGGGAATATGATGAATTGAAAAATCCGACTCATCAAGAAAAATTGGTTCATCCTCCAAAATATCCTCAAAATTTTGCTCAAAGTTAAGCTCATCCATGCAAATTTCATCAAAATCAAGACGCGTATGTAGTTTGGGAAAAACAGTTAATGACTCGGGATGATGAATTGGGGAGAAAATCTCATCCAAAACTGCGGGTTCATCATCCAAAATATTCCCAGTGTCAATATCCTCAATCAAGTGAAAATTAATTTTCTCAGACACCTCATCAAAAGTATGGATTTCAATCGATTCTAGTTCTATGGAGGTGTAGAGGTCAAAAGGTTTAGGATTGGTTTCACTTGGAAGGGACCCTTCACAATCGGGTAAATCAAATACTACAAAGTCACACAACTCATTAACCCTTCTATCTTCAATTGGTAAATCTTTTGGGACACTAGATAGACATTCAAAACTGGAGTTGTGTGATTCAATTTGCAATGGGTAGGTTTGATTAGGAAAGGTGTACAGCTCACTTTCACTACTCAAATTCTCAGCCTGTCCTACCGCCTCATCATACATTGTAAAATGTGGAGCTAGTTGAAAACTAGCTACCGGGTCACTAGGTTGTATGAGGGCGGCCATGGACGCATTCAAATCCATCATCTGTTGGCATGACGCTACCCTAAAGTCTTCCAACGACTGTTCCAGACTAGACATAGGTTGTGACGGGGTTTCAGTAAGAGATTCGAAGTTGTTTGGATACTGGAAACTCCCAAAAGGCTGTTCAGAAGCAATGTCTAGGGCAGGTGAAAAGGTTGGATAGGACTGGTAGGAATTTAGTGGTTGGACAGGGGTAGGATCAACATACGAATAAGAAGGTGAATTGAATTGTTGATTCAAAGAATTTGTAGTGGTGAAAGGAGTGAAAGATCGGCTACGGGATTGTTCAATATGTTCAGCGATGGATAAAGGACGACTTGCAAAAGGGGTATCAACATAAGAGGGTGGTGAAGGTTGAAACGGTTGATACAAAGTGGATTGCGGAGTACAAGTGTTTGTCCTAGACGCGTCTATGCGATCTTTTAATGAAATTTTGGGCATGGAGGGGTCGTTCGACGTTCGGCCAAAGCAAGAACCGTAGGAAGTTATGTCTGGTTGTGGGTACCAAAGTTCGGCAAGAGTTTTGCGAGGTAGGGTACCCATGATATGAAGAGAGGAAGAAGAATAAGAGAAAAGGAGGGGAAAAGAATGTGGGTTTTTTTTTGTTTTTTTAGTTAGTTATTAACAAAAGAATGAAATATACAAAAAAGATCTGGACAAAAACAATCACAACACAAAAATACCACACACCTAATCGTTCTAGGGTTCACCTAGGTCAACTAGACCCGCTCAAGAACTTGATTGTCGAAATAAAACTATGTCGAGAAAAGGGCTCAAGTTATACTGATCACGAGGCCAGGTAAGTGTAGAGATAAGGGGAGGTTTTCCGACGCTTTCGCGAAGGTCCTTAATTAAATAACCCTTTCTTTTTTGGCGGTTTCGCCGTTAACACTTTTCTAGACACCCCGTAAACAATATACCGTTAAGTGGTGTTCTAAACACAATTAACCTCTCCTAGTGAGCGCGAAGTCCTTAAGGCTTAAAATCTAGTTTCTTTTAAAATTTGTGCGGGTAAACGTTTATGCACAGTTTCGTGATTTGTGGGCCACGGAAAAGGTGATGAAATTCTTTACCGTATGTTGTGGGGTTCGCTTGCTCTTAAGTCCGTATTAATGTATGCAATGCGCAAATCAAAATTTTTTGTTTAAATAATCAAACAATCGTTTTTTTTACTTTAAGCGCAGTACTGCAACAAATACGGGTTAGTCAATTTTTGGCGTTTGCTAGCGAACTTGCAAAGAATCCTGCAAAGATATTATATTGGAAGCGTCGGATTTGAGAAGAAGGTGTTAGTAAAGTACGTACCGTTAAGTTGTGGGTTAAGAAACCCCTGTTGAATCGAATCCAAGTAGCTTGAAAAGTTCGCTTGCGCGGGTCAAACTACTCGGATCTTTGGCACTGTACTTCGTAATCGCCCTAACTTTGAACGTACACTTTGCTCCCCATAATCGCCGTTCGCAATTCCGCAAAATCTACAAATGTCAGAAAAATGGATATTAGTGCGGAAAAACAATATGAATGGCCAAATACCTGCACACTAGAAATTATAAAACAATAAACAATACAAATAGGACAAAACAAGAACACTGGAGCACAGGCAAAAATTTTGGAGCAATTGGGGAAGAACAGGTCGGCGACGCCGGATTTTAAGGGTATGTCGCCAGTTGGTTTTTGGAGTTTGGGCTCCAAACTTCTTCTGTGATCACACTGTTCAAGTAATATCTCACTGGTATTGTTTATCTTTTCTGTTTAGTTACAGAGTGCAAGCAGGTACAAAATCCAGAGAGCAAAATGGTTAGGAAAGTTAGTTTTGGTTTTTGAAATTTTTGAAATTTTTATGTTGTTTTGAAAAATAGGGTTAGATGGGTATTAACAAGATTAACCCGAAATAACAAAAACAAAAATGTTACTGTGTCCCCGGCAACGGCGCCATTTGATCGCACGCCAAAAGCGTGTCGGATATTTAAAAGTTCTAAAGTTTAACCGCGATCAGGACGGTGTCGCTTTGCAGCTAGCCGCGATGAGCACGGGTCGATCCACAGGGAGACGGAGCGTTTTATGTTCTTGTTCTTACGAGTTAACACACGTGGCGGATTTGTTTGTTATCTAACCTATGTGTTATATTCAAGTATAAGGCTTGTTAGGAAACGATAGGATAGTGTAAGTTAATGGATTCCGTATTCAAGTACTTTGAGCCGAACTTAACCAATGAAGCTAGAACAATTGGCAACAACGTGGTATAGGGGACTTAAGCACGATATTCATGGAATCCGGCTTATTGACCCTTGTCCGTCCGTTCTTGTCTCTTGCTTTCGCCTCCGGCCAAACCGAATACAACCGGTCACGGTTAGGAATCACCTTTACCTTGGTAGGGTAGGGTGCCTAACGGAGCGTTTGCGTAAGATTTGGGCGGAGTTTCAAATGGGAAAAGACGGGAAAAGGAAATGATGAGCGAAATGTTAACTTACAAAATCTTTCTCTTTTCCTAACAACAATATTCACACCATTCACAAAACAAACCAAAAAGAGATAACAAAAGAGAAGAACAAAGAAAAGAAAAGACTACAAACAAGTAATTAAATGACATGGTAATAAATTGCAAGTAATAAAAGACAAGAATGAAAATGCATGTAAGTAAAAGAACGAATAAGAAAGACTAAGAACCATAGAACCCAAAACAAGACATGGGTTCAATAACCAAATCTTAAACTTGCAAGCTCAATGAAGAGGTTGCAAGATCAAGAAGAGGCAAAGAACTCATGGTGAATAAAGGAACAAAAAAGATCTTTATTAATCATCAAGAATGATACAACCCTTAAGATCAATAACCAACCCTTAAACTTGCAAGCTCAAGAAAGAGGTTGCAAGATCAAGAGAAGATTAAGAACTCAAGGGGACTACGCTATTTACAAGAACAAAATGAAAACAAAAGAGGTTTGATGAAAAGAATGAAACAATGTAAGCACAATCCAAGACCCTTTCTCCTTTGCCCCATGGTCTGTATTTATAGGCTCCAAAGAATGGAGGGAAATTCGAATTTTTAAATCAACACAAAATCTTTAGCATTGAATGCTCATTACTTCATGTCCATTTGTGACTTGATTCATGGCTGCCCCCATTATGGTCCATGTTGATTTGTCTAGTTGATTTTGGTTTGCACTTATTATTGGAGGGAAATTTGAATCTTTAAATCAACACATAATCTTTAGCATTAAATGCACATTATTTCATGTCCATTTATGCCTTGAATCTTGTCTTCCCCATCATGGTCCATGCTGATTTGTCTATTTGAATTTGATTTGCACTCAGTTTTGGAAGGAAATTTGAATCTTTAAATCACACACATAATCTTCACCATTAAATGCTCATTACTCCATTCCCACACGTGGCTTGATTCATGGCTGCCCCATTATGGCTCATGCTGATTTGTTTGATTCCTTTTGATTTGAACACATGCTTTTTAGTCTTGAATGCATATAAAATCATATGCATATAAAATCATCTCCTTGAATGCATATAAAATCATATCCACATGTGCTTAAAAGTCTTGTGTACACACTTGTTGTGTTGGACCATTTAGATAACAAATGTGCACACAACTTCTTGCGTAAAGGAACTCCTGAAGTATTGGTCGGTTTGCGTTTCTGGTCGCAGTGTCTTCCCTCAAGTGATATATCCATGCTTTTGGATGCAGTTCCAGTATTTTGTCATGGATACCTGTAATCTGTAATACTGAGTAGACATTGGTTAATAATACCGATAAATACAACAAATAGATAATGAATGGGCAGTATTAGAATGCAGTTTTCTGATATGAACAAAATCCAATATCCCAATACTAGAATCTGGCTTAAACCAAAGCCGATTAGTAAAAACTGTCCGAAAGTCGTACGTGCGTAAACACACGTATGCGTCCGAACCCTTGTCGTAAAACCATACGACCTCTATATCGTTTCGCCTTGAGCAGGGAAACTCTCTGTGTGGGACTCTAATGACTCGACTACTACACTGGCAGTGGGTTTAACCACAGACCGCAAGCGGCACTAGCTGTACGTAACGGTCCCCAGGTAGATGTCGATAAGAAGGCCGATGAGGAAACCCATCCGAACTCCTACTGAGCCTGATGTGACAATTTCCGTACAGTCCGGTCTGTTCCTCTAAGACTATCGCATATCGGGCCTAGGGGCAGCAAGCGTCAGTCCCCTAATAGCGGTATAAGTCATGTCGGAGCGTAGCCCATTACACCCTGAGAAACTACTGGTACCTACCATTAAATCTCGCTTGCCCTGGCAAGGGACTTTGCGTAATGGCTCTCTGACACAGCGCGATATCAACTCCCAATACCGGGAGAGACGAATCCTGTCTAACCGCCACTGCCTCCAAGTGCTCGGGACTGCACTCAACTGCTACCTGTTTGCATGACTCCTTTGAGCCGTGGTAGGGTAGTAATCTAAGAACAGTGGGACACACTCGAGGCGAAGTAGCAGTGTCAAGTCTGCGGACTATGCTGTACTCATGTCACCTGGGAACTGTTAACTGACGACTGGTATAAAACCTAACCAACAGTTCCCTGCGAGTCTGTCCGGTGTACCCGTAACCCAACGAGCACCTGTATACTATCTCCAGTACGACGTACTGACGGCTGTGGGACAGACCATCTCCCCAATTGGGATGAGAAGCGTACACACTAGTCTACTCCGGAGTACCGATGCCCTGTCTCGATAATCCTACGATTAGGGACCTGAAAAAGGATGTGCTTGTAGACTACCCAGCCCCCACTAGTGTGACTGCCATCACAACGCTGGTAGTCAAGCAAGATCCTAAGAGCTCTATCAATACGTATACTCACATATTAAGATAGAAAAATCAAGTAGCATACTACCATGTTTAGCAAGACCATTATATACATGTGAATATCCCAAGCTTCCATTAAGTAATATACAAACTAGTATGATACAATAATGGCCCCTAGGGCATATACACTAACAATCTCCCACTTGCACTAGGGCCATGTACTGGCATATCGAAGACCGATGATCTCGAGTAGCCTCTCGAACTGAATCTGAGGTAGGGCTTTCGTGAATGGATCAGCAATGTTCTCTTCAGTAGCAACTCTCCGAACCTCGATCTCCCGACGATCAATGATCTCCCTGATCAGGTGATACCGCCTTAAGATGTGTCTGGACTTCTGATGGGACCTTGTTTCCTTCGCTAAAGCTATAGCTCCGTTGTTGTTGCAATACAGAGGTATTGGATCAACAATGGTAGGAACCACTTGAAGTTCTATTAGGAACTTCTTCATCCAGACCGCTTCTTTTAAGGCATCGCAAGCAGCAATATACTCCGCTTCCATCGTCGAGTCAGCAACGGTGTCCTGCTTGGAACTCTTCCAGCATACCGCCCCTCCATTGAGGGTAAAGACATAACCCGACATGGACTTGGAATCGTCTTTATCACTCTGGAAGCCGGAATCAGCAAAGGCCTCCAACTTGAGGTCTTTTCCGCCGTAAACCAAGAACATCTCCTTAGTCCTTCTCAGGTACTTAAGAATGTTCTTTACTGCTATCCAGTGATTCTCCCCTGGGTCTGATTGATACCGGCTTACCACGCTCAGTGCGTAAGCTACATCTGGTCTGGTGCACAACATCGCATACATTATAGAGCCTACCGCAGAAGCGTAGGGTATAATAGACATGCGTTCCTTTTCCAAATCAGTCTTGGAGACATCTTTTTGGAGAGGGTGATTCCGTGGCAAGCCGGTAGATTACCGCGCTTAGAATCTTCCATACTGAATCTTTTCAGTATAGTGTCGATATACCTGGACTGCGAAAGTCCCAACATCCTCTTGGATCTATCACGATAGATCCGGATCCCCAGAATGTAAGAGGCATCACCCAAGTCTTTCATGGAGAACCTGTGTGACAAGAATCCTTTGACAGATTGTAGCATAGGAATGTCATTTCCTATCAATAGAATGTCATCCACGTACAAGACGAGGAATACGACACTTCTGGCTACAACTTTACTATATATACATGGTTCATCTGGATTTTTGATAAAGTCATATCTTTGACCGTTTCATCAAAACAGATGTTCCAACTCCGTGATGCCTGCTTTAGTCCATAAATGGACTTAAGCAACTTGCATACTTTCCCGCTGCTCCCACTCTGATTGAAACCCTCTGGCTGATCCATATAGACGCATTCTTCTAAATTACCATTCAGAAAAGCCGTCTTTACGTCCATCTGCCAGATTTCATAATCATGGAAGGCAGCGATAGCAAGAAGGACCCGAATGGATTTGAGCATAGCCACTGGAGAAAAAGTTTCGTCATAGTCCAAACCAGGTCTTTGACGAAAACCCTTTGCAACAAGTCTAGCCATATAGGTTTCTACCTGTCCATCTACACCAATCTTTTTCTTGAAGATCCATTTGCATCCTATGGGTTTTACCCCATCTGGAGCAAAGTCCAAAGTCCATACTTTGTTGGTGTACATGGACTCCATCTTGGTCCGCATTGCATCTAGCCATCGTACCGAGTCGCCGCTCTGGATGGCCTGCTGGAAGCTAGTAGGTTCATCATCATCAATGATGCAATCCTCTTTATCCCCATCTATGAGAAAATCGTAGTATCTCTCAGGCGGATGAGACGGCCTACTACTCTTGTGGAGGGGTGCGGGAATGTCCTGTTCTTCTTGAACTACTGGTTCTACCAAACTTTCAGTAGTAGTTTATGGTTCTGGAGTTTCTTCCAGTTCTATTTCGCTCCCACTTATTTCCTTTTCTAAAAACTACTGTTCTAGAAAATGGGCATTACGAGAAACAAAAACCTTTTGTTCCTCTGCGTGATAGAAATAATATCCCTTGGAGTTCTTTGGATATCCCACAAACTTACACTGTACTGATCGTGCCTCGAGCTTGTCCGCATGCTGCTTTTTAACAAAAGCTGGACATCCCCATATCCTCAGATGCTGAAGATGGGGTTTCTTCCCACTCCACATCTGATATGGCATGGTAGGCACAGTCTTGGTAGGAGCCCTGTTCAGAAAATATGCCGCTGATTCTAGCGCATAACCCCAGAAAGATCGCGGTAACTCAGCATTACTCATCATGGAACGTACCATATCCAATAGGGTTCGATTCCGTCTCTCCGATACTCCGTTATGCTGTGGAGTGTATGGAGGAGTAAGCTCAGAGAGAATTCCTTTCTCTTTTAGGTAACCTAGGAACTCAGCACTTAAGTATTCACCACCTCGATCAGATCTTAGTGTCTTGATACTTTTGCCGGTTTGGTTTTCTACTTCATTCTTATACTCTTGGAATTTCTCAAAAGCCTTGGATTTATGTTTCATCAGATAAATGAATCCGTACCTTGAGTAATCATCCTTAAAAGTAATGAAATAGGAAAAACCACTTCTTGCATGTGTAGACATTGGACCACATACATCGCTGTGTATGAGTCCTAAGAGCTCGCTCGCTCTTACTCCATGTCCAGTGAATGGAGTCTTTGTCATCTTTCCTTTGAGACATGATTCACAAGTGGCATAAGTTTGATATTCGAACGAGTCCAAATATCCTTCTCTATGTAACTTAGTTAACCTTGTCTCATTGATGTGACCTAGTCTACAATGCCATAAGAAAGCTTTATTTAAATCTGGAGACTTTCTTTTTAGTGTGTTCTGGACATTGAAAATCTGGAGTTGGTTTAAGACATATATACCGTTATTCAGTGTACCGGACCCAATCAAACTATGATTAAGGTGGATGTTAACAACATCGCTTACAAACGTGAAATCATAACCTTTATTTGATAACAAGGAAACCGATATGATATTACACGTTAAACTAGGTACACAAAAACAGTTATGTAAAACCAAAATATCTCCACTCGTCAATCCCAGGTGATAATCCCCGAAAGACACAGCTCCCACGCTAGCTCCGTTAGCAACCTTTAGGGTAATATCACCTTCCTTCAGCACTCTACGGTTTCTCAGTGCATGCAATGAATTGCATATATGAGATCCTGATCCGGTATCCAATACCCAGGAAGTAGAGTTGATTGACAGACAATTCTCAATTACAAACACACCTGAAGTCGAAGCCACAGCTTGCTTCGGTCCTTGGTTCTTGGCGTTCCACGCCTTGCAATCCTTCTTCCAGTGCCCTTTCCTGTGACAATGGAAGCACTCATCCTGGGCCACTACTGGCACCGCAATCTTTTTCTTTCCCTTCCCTCCCACCTTACTAACACCTCCTCTAGGTTTGGTGGCGGCCTTCTTCTTCCTTCCTTTGGCCCTAGCCTTGGACCCGGAAGAAGAAGCTCCGCTAAAAAACATAGCGGGTGTTTCTCTTGCCTTCTGCGAGGTGCCCTCTACACTCCTCAACATGTTAAGGAGTTCTGGAAGTTCAACTTCTTTTCTTTGAATGTTGAAATTCAGAATTAACTGGGCGTAGGTGGGAGGAAGGGACTGGAGAATAAGGTCTGAATAGAGCTCATTATCCAAAGTCGTCCCAAGGTCTGCGAGCTCTTCAATATAGCCTATCATCTTTAGGACATGTTCTCCTACCGATGATCCGACGGCCAACCTCGCTCGAAACAAGTTCTTTAAGGTCTCGTATCTTGCTATACGAGATTGCTCTCCATACAGATCTTTTGTATGGAGAAATATGGATTCAAGATCCATATCCTCGTGCCTCCTCTGATGTTCATTGTTCATCGAGGCAAGCACGATGCACTTGGCCTTCGCGCAATCTATTTCCCAGGTATTGTGGATTTCCTTATCCGCATTACTGGATTTGGGACCTGGGACTGCAGGTGCCTTAGCGGTGAGGACGTACCCCAATTTGTCATAGGTCAAAACCATTTTGACATTCCGCAGCCAATCTTTATAGTTTGGCCCTGTCAGTATATTTTTCTCTAAAAGTAACTTAAGTCCAGTCATTTTCAGGGTCGCTGCAATTAGGAGAGAGAGAAGAAAACACTTTAGCATGATGCTCTTGCAAGTTTAGAGTGGTTTTTAGTTTATCTAAACTGGATGGCTCCCACTGTTTCTCGAATCCTTCCCCAAACCATAAAAGAAAAATTAGCCAGGACTATTCTCACTGTACAATACTTGCTTAACTGTTCAGCCAGGCCAGTGTCGATACTTTGAGGGAGGTTTTCCAATGCTTTCGCGAAGTTCCTTAATTAAATAACCTCTTTTCTCTGGGGGCGTAGCCCCGCTGACACCTTTCTTGACACCTACTTGGTTTATAGCATTGATCGTTAAGTGACGAATATCCTGATAAGTAGCATATACTCACAGTAGGATCGGGATCCAAATATCATCGTCTGATAATGCTGAAGGAATCCTACCAATATTCATCAAACTCCAAATGGTATGCATCTCTTTGCAAATTTCAGTTTCTTTAGAAATTCCCGATATAAATTTTTTTGCCCCATGCTCTTATGACCTTGGCTTTGGTCAAAATGTCATAAGTCACATGTCAAGTTCTACCCGTTATTATCTTGTCAATTTGAACCCATCCGTACATACCCCTGACTTTGGTCAAATGATAATACGACTGTCCCAAACTAACTCATCTATCTATGCAACAAATGAATACCCAGCAGCTACCAAACACTATGCCTTGACTTTGGCCAAAATGCATGGCTTGAATACTACTGAATACCCAAATGAAATGACGGAGGGCTACGAATGGTTTTGGCGAAACCGTGAACGTAGTGAACTTGATATAACCGAAGGAACCTGATAGCTTTTTAAAAGGAGTGGTTAAAGCACCGAATTAAAAAAATATCCTCTGTTTTAAAATAACCGAGTGGTTTCTTTTAAATTGTTCCAACGATTAAACTTTTGGTTTATTTTCTTTGCATTAATAATAATGCGTCCCATCATTAACCTATCATTGCAGAAAACAACGAAAATACAACGTCCTCTTATGCCATCCGCATTTGCTACTGGGTCCTGTCATCACCCGTTAGGTTACTTAACTAACGGCAGAGCGGGGGCTGGGCTAGCGCGGGTGTAAAACATAAGTGATGTGTAAATAGCTATCATATATAGATATTGTACATTCGTCAGACGCAATAATAGGCATTCCAGATCACAGATGAACATTATTGGATATGCAAGCAATCCGCGTTTCTTTTGAGCCTGCAATGAAAGACGGATTACACAGTTGTGATGAATAGCCATTACCCCACCCTAGACCCCTACGGGTACGGCAAACTACCCGCCAAGTACCCGAAGTGAAGCGGTCTCCCTCAACAACGTGAGTAGGCCACTAAACACTTCAAAGTACCCGGTAGTTTGTACACCCCACCTTGGGTCTATCCTAGGAGCAAAAACAATAAAATGAAATAATACAACGGTGGCTACAATCGCAACCTGGATGTGCCCCGCAAAATAATATTACAATATATCATAATTACATTGAATGAATTAAAATAATAACCCATCTCAAACCCCGGCTAATCATCACAACAATCCAATACAGTTCATAATCACAAACAGTAAAATCCATTACAGAAATGTGCAACCCCCTGCCAACTGACATACTAGCAGTTAGGG
This sequence comes from Agapanthus africanus, assembly GCA_030015575.1. Classification (NCBI taxonomy): domain Eukaryota; kingdom Viridiplantae; phylum Streptophyta; class Magnoliopsida; order Asparagales; family Amaryllidaceae; genus Agapanthus; species Agapanthus africanus. The sequence goes on from CM057344.1 coordinate 104,684,364, forward strand.
GAGGCTTACGAACACATTATACAATCACAGATATAATCAAATTAGCAAACATTGTAAAATTTCGATCGAGCAAATGCTATAGATTCTACTCTAAAACTTCTCCGTGTATCTGAGACTTGAGCAGAAAAATAAACATCCCAGAAATATCATTATTAACACATAAGAGTTACTGAAGAATTTGGGCTGACTCAGCCCCAACTCGGCCGCGGATCCGCGGCGGATCGCATGGATCCGCCGTGGTTCCGCGGTGAGTTAGCCGAGTCACAAGTCCAAATTTCTGCAGTAGCCCTATTATTCCCTGCTTGTTATTCTGCAGGTTCCTGAAAAATTTTTAGGGCCTGTTTTAAATTTGACAGAAACTGTGTTAAGTCGATGATTTTTCCGGTTCTTTTTGCGTTCGAAATTCTTTCGACTTTGCTAATGAGTTAATTATTATTTAGTGAGGCTCTGATACCACTGTAAGTCGATGTACAACACCCCACGACTTGCGGGGAGGCGGAAATATGAAAAACGATCTTGTTCTTTGTTTAAACATCGACTAACCGAAGAATCTTTGCTAAACTATAACTAACGATAAACATAGGAGTTTTAAACTACTATGTGAAGTGATTATACCTAATGAACCGTGTCCTTCGTCTTTTCGTTCTCCACCTCCTCCTCGGCCTTCTCCAAGTAGTAGACGATCCACCCGTGAGCTTTACTTCAAGCTTCACCTCAAACTTGAGGTAACTAGGTTTCTTAAAGTGCTAATCTAAGTAACCTAGGTGATATAGAGTTGGATTATGGAGTGATTAGTCTATTCTAATTCTTGATCTCAACACATGTGAGGGGAGGATTAGGGTTTGAAGAGAGAGAGCTTGAGGAGAGAGAAGGTGAGCATGAGAATAAGAATGAGATTGTGATCTATCATGATATATATGAAGCATTAATCTTTATCAAATAAATAGAAAATAGGATTTAACAACCATGCTTCATAAATACAAATGGGTGATTCATCTCCATGAGTCATTAAGTATTTATGATGCATTAATGACATGGATGAATCACACAAATGAGTCACTAATCTCATTTAATGCATATGCCACCTAAACCCCCAAGTCACCATCTTCTAGAAGCTTCTCATGAAATTACGAGAACGCCCTTCCTATCCGTGAAAACACGGAAAAACTTTAGACTGTATAAATCCAATATCCCAATACTAGAATCTGACTTAAACCAAAGCCGACTAGTAAAAACTGTCCGAAAGTCGTACGTGCGTAAACACACGTATGCGTCCGAACCCTTGTCGTAAAACCATACGACCTCTATATTGTTTCGCCTGGAGCAGGGAAACTCTCTGTGTGGGACTCTAATGACTCGACTACTACGCTGGCAGTGGGTTTAACCACAGACCGCAAGCGGCACTAGCTGTACGTAACGGTCCCCAGGTAGATGTCGATAAGAAGGCCGATGAGGAAACCCATCCGAACTCCTACTGAGCCTGATATGACAATCTCCGTACAGTCCGGTCTGTTCGTCTAAGACTATCACATATCGGGCCTAGAGGGCGGCAAGCGTCAGTCTCCTAATAGCGGTATAAGTCGTGTCGGAGCGTAGCCCATTATACCCTGAGAAACTACTAGAACCTACTAGTAAATCTCGCTTGCCCTGGCTAGGGACTTTGTGTAATGGCTCTCTGACACAGCGCGATATCAACTCCCAATACCGGGAGAGACGAATCATGTCTAACGGCCACTGCCTCCAAGTGCTCGGGACTGCACCCAACTGCTACCTTTTTGCACGACTCCTTTGAGCCGTGGTAGGGTAGTAATCTAAGAACAGTGGGACACACTCGATACGAAGTAGCAGTGTCAAGTCTGCGGACTATGTTGTACTCATGTCACCTGGGAACTGTTAACCGACGACTGGTATAAAACCCAACCAACAGTTCCCTGCGAGTCCTGTCTGGTGTACCCGTAACCCAACGAGCACCTGTATACTATCTCCAGTACGACGTACTGACGGCTGTGGGATAGACCATCTCCCCAATTGGGATGAGAAGCATACACACTAGTCTACTCCAGAGTATCGATACCCTGTCTCGATAATCCTACGACTAGGGACCTGAAAAAGGATGTGCTTGTAGACTACCCAGCCCCCACTAGTGTGACTGCCATCACAACGCTGGTAGTCAAGCAAGATCCTAAGAGCTCTATCAATACGTATACTCACATATTAAGATAGAAAAACCAAGTAGCATACTACCATGTTTAGCAAGACTGTTATATACATGTGAATATCCCAAGCTTCCATTAAGTAATATACAAACTAGTATGATACAATAATGGCCCCTAGGGCATATACACTAACAGGTTGCAATTCTAACCACACTTGAGTTTCATTATTCATCACAAAAGAATTCTTCTTCTTCTTCCTTGAGTTCTTGATGGAAAAGCTTACTAGCTTTTTCATTAGTGATGATTTTGAGTGAGATTAAGAAAACAAATGAGAGCTAAAATCCTACTTCATCATCCTAATCTATCCTAGCCATTTAGATTAGGGTGTTCACTTCATTAGTGAGTGAGAGCTTGTGTTAAAGAAACTTCAAGGTAGATCATCTTTGTTATCGAAGATCGGAAGCAAGCTTGTATCTTTCTCTTCGTGGAGCCTCTCTACAGTCCGGATACTCGATGATTGCAATGAAGGGACCTCAACACGGAGCTTTAGAAGTGAAGGACCGGACTACAAAGGTTGTAATCCCAAACTCTTAGATGTAAAGTTGTTTACATGCTTTGTTTCGCCTAATCTCTAGTTTAAAGATCTTGGTTTAGGGTTGTTCGGTACGTCTAAATTTTAAATCGGGCATGGTTGATGCCTTGTAGACCCTTGTGAGAGTGCCTAGTAACCCTATAGATTCAAGCATGTCCTAAAAATCGCGTGTTGTACCGGAAAGAGAATCCAGATTTGAAAGAGTGTCCAGCATGCGGAGAGGCCAGGTATAAACCGAAAGATTCTGATAAGAAACCTGATATACCTGTCAAGATACCATGATACTTTCCCATAACACAGAGGCTATAGAAGCTATTCAGGTGTAAGAAAACAGCCGAGGCAATAATTTGGCATCACCGTGCTCCTCCAAGTGAAGATGGAAAAATGAGTCATCCAAGAGATTCACCGGCATGGAAGGATTTCGATAGGAGGCACGCAATATTCAGTAGCGATCCTCGCAATGTCCGGCTCGGACTGGCTAGTGATGGCTTTTACCCATTCAACTATATGGCTGGAAATCACAGCACATGGCCTGTTGTAATGATAATTTATAATCTGTTGCCTTGGTTGGCAATGGATCAATCATACTTTATGATGTCTCTTCTTATCGACGGACCAAACTCACTAGGAAACAATATCGACGTCTATCTCCGACCTCTGAGCGAGGAGTTAAAATCTTTGTTCATTGATGGTGTAGAGACTTACGATGTAAACACAAATACAATCTTCATACTGCGTGCGGCTTTAATGTGGACAATTAATGACTTTCCTGCGTATGGAATGCTATCAGGTTGGTCCGTACATGGTCACAAAGCATGTCCTCATTGCCATCAACACACAACATCGAAATTCTTGAATTTTAGCAGGAAGGTTTGTTATTGCGGCCATCGACGTTTCCTGCCACCACCCCTACAGGTTAGATACTGTTCAGTTTGATGGTCATCAGGAGCTTCTTGGACCTCCAGCCCCATTGTCCGGAGAGGACGTGACTACTCAGTAGGATGGTTACAATAATATGACCTTCGGGATGGATCCGACAAAACAGGTCAAACCACCATTTTGGAACAAGTTAAGCATTTTCTTCGAGCTTCCGTACTGGTCAACAAATTTAGTGCGTCATTATCTGGACTTCATGCATATAGAGAAGGGAGTATCATAGTACATACTCAACTTGCTTCTTTGTAAAGACAGGAAATCGAAAGACAACCTGAATGCTCGGATGGATCTACAGGAGTGGGGAATAAGAAGTGAATTGCATCCTAGACCGGTAGCGGGTAAACCGGGCAAGTTTGTACTTCCCAATACCGCATATCATATGTCACAACCGGAGAAGAAAAGATTCCTGCAGGTGTTGCATAATTTGAAAGTTCCCACAGGTTTATCAGGATCATTCAGCAAGAAGATAAAAATTGTGAAAGGTAAGATCGATGGGCTGAAAAGTCATGATCACCATGTTATCGTGGAGCACCTTCTTCCATTATCCCTCAGGACTTCTCTCCCCGAATCGGTTGGTCTATTAATCAACGACCTATGTTCTTTTTTCAGAGAGTTGTGTGCTAAAACACTGGAGGTTGTGACGCTGGATAAACTAGAAAATTCTATTGCGTTGATACTTTGCAAGTTTGAGCGTATTTTCACGCCGTCATTCTTCGATATCATAATACACCTGACCGATCATCTTGCAACTGAGGCTAAGTTAGCCGGACCGGTACAATATCGATGGATGTATCCCGTCGAGAGGTATGTGGAATTTTTCGTTTCGCGCAATTTTTAAAATTATTGTTGTCCTATATGCCCGTATTTATTTATTCAACATATTTTCTTTAGGTACCTCTACACTCTTAAAAAGTATATACGCAATAGAAATCGACCAGAGGGTTCTATCATGCAAGGTTATCTTCTTGATCAAGCAACCACATTTTGTTCCCGCTATCTGGACGAGAACATTGAGACGAGACTTAACCGGCCTCGAAGAATTCAAGATGGGCCATATGGTAAAGCCGATTATAAGAGGGTAAACACTATATTTATCAACAAGATATACCGGTTTATCTTACTTAATTGCGCATGTCTTGAACAAATTAGAGAGTAAATTTTTTTGGATTAATTGTTATATTTGTGTTTGTGTGTTTATGAAATGAAATAATATTAATATCATAATTTATTGTCGAAAACAGAATTCATTTTAACGAGGTACATGAGAGGCATCCTGATTGGAATGATAAACGATTGGAAAAATATCATCAGGATAATTTTTGCGATTGGGACACAGATCATGTAAGTTATTCGAATAACATGTTATTGCTATCAGTTTTAATCTAAATTTATATCGTTATGTATTTGTAGTAAAATTTGTTTTGTTAGATCCACGATCCGAACTTGTTTGCATTATTTGAGAGTGATTCAAGATGTTTAGCTCAATTTCCTAGTATGGAGGTTGCATATTATAAAGGATTCGATGTCCTTGGATACAAATTCGAAGTTAAGGACATAGAAACATCTAGAACCACTCAGAATAGTGGGATTGCGACGGTAGGATCGGACGGTGTGATTTATTATGGATACTTAAATTGTATACTCGGCATCCACTATCCCGGACGATCAGAACCGTTTTATATATTCCAGTGTACTTGGTAGGATACACGAATTGATACGGATAAGTGGAGAAGCAATCTTGGGACTTGGAAAGATGAATATGGATTGACCAGTGTGAACACACTTCGATTTTACGGTCAGGAAGATCTGTTTATCTTTCCGAACCAGTGTGAAGTGGGAACATATAACCATGGATTTCGTGACGGCTTTACCGCGAAGTCCAAAAGGCAACAATGCAGTTTGGATGATTGTTGATCGATTGACCAAAGCAGCTCATTTCATCCCATTTCGAGTTGGTCAATCAACAGAAGCTTTGGCGGAACGGTTCATGCAGGAGATTGTAAGATTGCATGGAGTACCGGTGAGCATCGTGTCCGACCGTGACACTCGTTTCTTATCACACTTCTGGAGAAGCTTACAGGAAAGTTTGGGGACTCGATTGATGTTTAGCACAGCTTATCATCCTCAGACAGATGGTCAGTCGGAGAGAACGATCCAAACTCTTGAAGACATGTTGAGAGCTTTCATGTTAGACTTCAAGGGTTCATGGGAGGATCATCTACACTTGGTGGAGTTTTCTTACAATAACAGTTTCCAGGCGACTATTCAGATGGCTCCATTCGAAGCTTTATATGGTCGCAAGTTTCGTTCACCTGTTTGTTGGGACGATGTTGGAGAACGAAGATTGTTGGGACCGGATTTGATCGTGCAAACAATTGAGAATGTTAACATTATCCAGAATCATATGAAATCAGCACAAGACCGACAAAAGAGTTAGGCATATACATCGAGAAGACCTCTAGAGTTCGCTGTTGGTGATTTGGTATTCTTGAAGATATCACCGCCGAGTCATTAGTACTGTCACCGGTAGGTACTAGCCCGCCTCCAGGCTCAATCGGCAACATCCATCGATCTTTTTGCCGAGGGGAACCATACCGGGCCCACCATGTACCCTCATACGGCAACCACACCTCGTATGGAGTATATAATCAGAACTGATAAATCTCATGGTGGCTGCGCAAATATCATAACAAGGAAACCGGGTTTTTCAATGTATGCATAATTTCATGAACTCCCGCGGTTCCCAAATCCAGAAAACATCATGTAAAATCTCAATAAACAATGCGCAAATCCAGGAATAAATATATGCGATATATCTGAAATGCGAGCATATAAATAAGAATATGTAGCTGAAACCATATGTATGCGAAATCAATAAGGTACAACTAAGTAACATCAGTAAAGATAAATATGTGACTGCAACTGAATATGTGTGTAACATACAGGTATAGCAATGTATAGGTATCTACCTATAAGAACTGATGTCGTATACCTCCCTGGATATAAGTAGAATATGTAGGATACCCCCCTGGGTATAAGTAAAACATGAGCAAGGTATACCTGTAGCTGTATCGTAAGGTGTAAATATACCTATCACTAATGGTATGATACACTATAGGTATACCGATAAGCTAGATGTCATGTGTGATAAGCAATACGAATCGATGTCGTAAAGTCCCTAACTAAGCAATATAATGTCTATAAGGGGTTGGTGTGTGACATGGCAATTATTGACGGTGTGTGTATAGCATACAATCCGTGCTCGTGCAACATGAACCGTCAATAATATGTGCAGTGCCCTACGACCACTAGTCACAGTACAACTATATCTAAGTAAATAAGGTAAGGCGTAATTCTAACAATGACGTAGAATACGCAACAAGTATTAGAATCCTAGCCCAGACGCATAACGCCATGCGGACGATTCCCCTGTAGATGTTAAATCTACTCACCTACGCTCCACGCTAGGTGAATCCTACCATCTGCTCCCCTCTGTAGCAGTGTCCATAGTCCCCGCCTGCAAACCTGTAATTTAGACATGGAAATCATATATAAGCCAAATATTCCGCAAAACGCGATATCGAACCCAAACGAGAAACTCGCGTCACGAACTAAACGCGCGTGTGCACGATACGCTAAAACGTGTGTATATGCGTCTAAAACTATCGCGACACGCCGCGATACACTGGATCACAGAACCCACTCACGTATCGCGCGTATCGCGCAAACACAACGAACTAGAAATACGATATATTGTCCCAGATTTTCCTACAGGTCAAATCTTACAAAACTAGACATGCCAAAACACTAGACAACACAGCAGACTACCATAGGAAAACCCCCAACACCCCAGCCTCTAACCTGGCCGCAAATTGCGGCTAGAACTAATAAACCGGCGGCCACTGTTTGGAATTAGGGTTTCGTGCTCAGGTGGTGTGGTCTAGACCTAGTGAGCATGCCCCAGTTTTCTTAATTTTAACCTGAAGGCCCCGGGTCAATAGCAGATCACAGAAAGCTAATTTATCACATAAAAACGCCAATTTGTACAAAAAGCAAACCCTATGGTATTTTAGTGAAACCTGGGGTGAAATTCAGTTAATGCGACCTTAATAACACTAAAATAGGTAGGGTTTACCAACACCATCATCAATTTGCCACAACATCCCACCAATCACCATTTATTAGCACAAAACTCATAATTAACACAAACCGACATCAATTAACACATAAGCTAAGCAACTAGGGGATTGGGTTCAGAAATATACCCTGTAGAACCCTAGAGAGTAGGAGAAGAAGAGGAAAGAAGAGCTGCTGTAATTGCTAGGGCTGCTGCTGCTGCTACAGCTGATGCTGTCTGCTGCTGATGTTGTTATTGTGTTGCTGCTGCTGATGTTGCTATTGTGTTGATGCTGCTGGGGCTGCTGCTTCTGCTGATGCAGGTGAGTGTGTGTGTGTGTGTGTGAGAACAAGGAAATGAGAGTGAGGATGAGAATGAGAGGAATTCAAACACCCCCCTTCTCACTCTCTCTCTCTCACTTCATTTAATGGGCATGACACAAGCCATATTGCCCCATGCCCTCTCTCTCTCAAAGTCAACATGAAGCCAAAATAAAATCCTTTTTATTTTTATTAAAACCCCTTTCATTTAAACAACCATGCACACTTAAAAACTCATAACACCTAAACAATTAAAAACAAACTATAAGAACTAGATTAAGGAAATGGTTAAACCTCAATTTAGCATCCTAATTAACATGCACAAGTGTGTGCAAAGCTAGAAAAAATCTAATAAAATATTCATTAATTAGGATAAAATAATTGAAAACCAATTTGGTAAAATTTTTATTAAAAAAAACCATATATTAAAATATAATTAGCTACAAACACAATCTAAGGTGTTATAATCTCCCCCCTTAAAAGAAATTCGTCCCCGAATTTAAAAATATACTGTTACGCGTACCTTCAAAGAGAAGATTACAACTCTCAAATCTCGCTCGCAGGCTCCCAAGTGATTATCTCACTATACGGCTACGTCCAAGAAAACCCTTCACAGATGGCAAGACCCTTGACCGACGTTTCTCCACCTACCGAGCCATTAACACAATTGGCTGCTGGTGAATGAAAGATCGCGTCCAAGCTAATTAGTCTGGTGCCAAATCATGTGAGAAAGGTCATGAAGGTAATTGTAAAGTATCATCACAAGGAATACGGGGTGAAAACTCAATAATCTGGACGGAAGTGCCAAATTAAAGGCAACGAAACTAACTCGCTTATAGGATCTCGAAAGGACCTACAATCCTGGGATAAGCTTCCCAAAACTCAACACGTCATTCATCGGAAAAATCCGTAGGAATACATGATCTGTCCCTGCGAACTCGAGTCTATGACCAACACAGTCGGCATAAGACCTCAGTTCACAATGGACAATTTCCATCCTGACCTAACACAACTGGACCATCTCCGAAGTTTCTAGACTAGCTGGGGTCCAAAATCCTACTTACGCAGAGTCAGAAAACAATAGACTGGTGATCGACACGACCTAACCCCTAAGCCTAAAGGTTGCCAATTGGGGTGTCTCCTGATAGCTGCTATCCAAGAAGAACCCTAACGATGGCGAGTGACGATCCCCAACTGTTGACAACAATTAACACAAACACACAACTTAACAAGAAACAACTGAGTAAATTGAGTATAACCGGACGACAAGAATCCGAATAGAGTCACACCCTGACTAAACTTGGGTAGAAACCATAACGAAATTTGTGGAGATCTGCTCCCACTCCTACTTCGGAACGGTAAAAGGTTGCAACTCTCCAGCCGGCCTCAGATACTCAACCCAAACACACAAAAGACAGACACCTTGAAACGAAACCTGAAACTTCTCTTTACATCCCTGTCCACCCGTAACTATCTCACAAGTCACGTCAATGCTGGTTGAACTTGAATGGAAACAGAGAGTTGACTGATGTGCCTGTTCTAGGATTACACGTCTCTACCTGATAATATCCGGTACACAAACGCGTCCTTAACTTAGCACACCATTTTCGCAAATCAAGGACTCCGAATCATTACCCAGCCGAGTATGCTCAAGTATCTCTGACGAACGAGCATCGGCGGGCAGTGTCTCGCGAAAGCGATTTAAGGAAAGTGGTCGGGCGCGGACATGAGCAAGCTGTCCCCTCCGTAGAGACGAACTTAAGCTGTACTCAACGATCACACAAGAACTGTAAATCTGCAGAAGACTATCACAACAATCAAAATCCGCTGCAGGAAGATGTACATTAAGCTTTGGTGGTCCGTGGAAAATCTGACACGACTCTCGAACAAGTAGTGTCTCCAAATCTCCAACGCAAAACCACCGCGGCCATCTCCAGATCATGAGTGGAATATCCTTCTCGTATTTCCTCCAAATGTAGGGAAGCAAAAGCGATAACTCTATAGTGTCACCTCAGTACACACTCGAGCCCCACTCAAGAAACATTATAGTTAAACAACAAGGTCGCCCGAACCAAAGGCAAAGAAAGAACTGATGAAGTTGTTAACTGAATCTTCAACTGCTGAAAACTCCGCACACATGCCTCAGTCCACAGAAGAAAAGAAACCTCCATTGCGGTCAATTTAGTCGACGGTGCAGCACTACTCTAGTAATCCTGCACGAAATGGCGATAAAACCTGCTAAGCCCAAAAATCTGCGGATCTCCGTCCTGCACACATGTCTGGGCCTAAACTGTACGGCCACGATCTCCCTCGGAACCATACGAAACCGTCTCAAGACCTAGGAGTCAACACAAAACAGGTCTGAAGAAACACTCCGAGAATCTAGCAACCGCTGGGGCTCTCCCAGTATCTGCCTAACAAATCCTCAAGTGTTGCTCCTGTTCCTCAAGACACATTAGATAGACCAGAATGTTGTAAATAATACAACAATAACTGGTCGAGGAACGGCCTGCAGAAATCTGGTTCATCATATCTACGAATGCTGCTAGGTCACTGGTGAGTCCAATGACACACCAAAACACATAAGGCCCATAGCACGCACAAGGCAGTCTTCGGAATGCCATCACTCCGAACCACAATAATGATGACCTGATCCCAAACAAACTTAGAAAATGTCTCGCACTCTGGAGCTGATCGAAGAAATCGTCACGGTGTGGTGAAGGATACCTATCCGCACCGTAAACCGGTTCAATTAACGATCCGTCGATACGCAACCCTAAACTGCCGTCTTTCTCCTTGACGAACAGAAATAGGAGCTTCCAAAAGCGAAACACTCAGACACACAAAACTCCCCAAACCACAACTCTACAGCTGATCCTTTAGCTCCCAAGCTTCGCCGGCTCATCCGGAACAACGTCGGAAAAACTCTCGCACGAAAGGAACACCGGTCCAACAAACCCTCTGTGGCTACGGTATCACGAATGAACGCCAAGAATCCATGACATCTCCTCAGTAGCCGACTAGCAAAAAATGCTGAATTCAAGCTGTGAAAGGCGGCACAACTATCCACCTGCACAACAAGAACCGACTTGCCGGGAAAACAATTCCTGACTGTTTCCTCACGGTAGTCTGCAGACGCCTAACACGTAGCTAAACAGTCCGTACCCAGGAGAACGTCAAATCTAACATCTTTAGAAGGATCAAAACGACGGACGAATCTCTATCTCCTATCCGATTGGCACACAACTGAATACGTGTCGTGCAACAAAAGAATCGCTGACAGAAGTTAACACAAACTACGACTAATCTACCCAGCCACGGTACAAGGTTTGGAAAGCAAACGAGTACACCAAAAGAACATACGAATTAAGGATACCTGAAAACTCTACATTGGACGCCCGCACGTCCCGATGAGTAGAAGCAAACTCCTGTGTCTGCCCTCTACCCGCAACTGGCTAAACTCCTCTGGTAGGCTGATCCCTCTAAGCAAACCTTCCACGTCTACGACCTCTCTGAATACGATCCTGACGCTGTGCTGAGGACCAATCCTTGACGAAGTGCTGAAGGCTCCCGCATCGAAAACATCCACGCGCTGACTGCTGACCATCCTGGGGATAAGAGCTGAACGACTGTCTTCGTCCTAAGCCTCTGCTACTCCCGCGACGGCCACGAAATCTGCCTCGATGACCAAACCTCTGTCTCTGGGCTGGTACACTGGTACGAGTCCTCCACTGTCCTGGAACTCTCTGAGCCTCTGGAATATGCGCCTCGTCAACTGGAGCTGCAACCACTGGTGCTATGTAGATGACGGACTGCTGCATGCTGATTGTAAGTGACAACTGAGTAACAGGGGTGACAATCTCCTGTCGTAACTCTCGAACGATATCAACCAATGAACTCATCATCTGACGAAAGTCCTGCATCTCTGCCAAAAGCCTATCAATAGTATATGTCGTAGGCTGATCCGTCTGCACCTGTGCAACTAGAGTGCCATCCTGGTCAGTACTCGTCTCACCCGAGCCAACTCTGACCTCGGCCCTCGCTGCATCACTCTGAGTCCCCATAGTCATCGGCGGCAAGGCTATAAATAGATATAAGATTCGATGAGAATAAGGAATCGAATCTCAAGGATATGAATCATCAAGGAAGGAATTTCAAGCAATTTGTACTTAGGTCACTTAAAGCGAAGTACCGCATCGTGGGTATGCTGCAGACATACACACACTACGTTACGCTGCTTAAGCTACCTACTCCATCATACTAAGGTCATCCTACACTCCGAAAGGTAAAACCTAACGCTCTGATACCAACTTTGTCACGATCCGAAATTGGCCCGTGACGGCCCTAATACTACGCAACGCCCTAAGACGTAACGCAGTAAAAGAAAGCCAAAACCCAAAAATCTAAACCATGAAAATACGTAAAAGATAATATAAGTTTTTGAAACATTTGAAAATCGCAACCGAAATTCTTTAAAAGTCCTACTTTCTTTATTTAAAATTTTGGCAACACCCCCTTTTGTAAAAACTAGCCCAAGATGAATACAACACAAATATACGATGCCGTAACGAAGAAATAAAGACAATAGAGAGAAAGCTGTATATAAAAGATAATAAATCCACAAATAATATACATTATCGTCCTCACCAAGTCTCTAAGTCAACAACATACTAGTAGATGGAGAGTACAAGATACAACGAATGTACAATATGAAATACAGATAATCATCGCAACCCACCTAAGCAAAATAGTACACTGTGAGTCGATGCGGTATCTGTAGCAATAGATAATAGCTGAATAGCTGAATAGCCTGCTTCGACTACTCTGGGGAACAACCTGAAACATCTGTGGCACAACGGGGGTGAGTTGCCAACTCGTGAATAGTAGATAACATATGCAGGTAATCGCAGGAATGTACGTACAGCATGAATCTAAGATATGCGATTACAGTAATAACATGTCATGTGAATGCCGAATAATGGAAAGTACACTAGCAGGTACAAACAATATGTGAAGCAATAATAACATGACAGTAGTATGCAATAACCATGCAATAGGGATATGAGAATGCAAATATGCAGCAATCATGAAGGGTACACTAACAGGTACTCCTAATACATGGAACAGTGCATAAGTGAAAATGTATGAGGTATGGAGTGAAATATGTCATCCCACGGAATCCTGTCATCGTGGTAGGATCACAATCCATCAAGACACTCAAATCCCAATTCCTCAAATCAGCCCCCAAGTTGAGTTCTCACATCATATAAATTTCACATCTCCTCAATGTACAATATCGAGTGATCTCCTATATCCCGAATGTACAAATCAATAATCCCATATGTATGTCCAATCTCAATGAATCACCTGATATCCCAAGTCAAAGTCTCAAGTAAGATTCTAGCATCCTAAATATATATATATATATGCAGAAATAAATATGATGGGGTCAATACACATATATTAGCATCCCATTCCACTAATATTGGTGTAAGGGTATATATAACAACGGCTAAATCCCCTGTTATATATACAAGGTGTTTAAAAGAAATATCATGAAAACAATGTGCCAAGCATCGACACAAAAATCCTGATAGGTACATATCATACGCTGTCCCGAAAGCACGAGTGCCTAGCTCTGACCCTCGCCTTTCGACGTATGCATACGTGCATGACTCCCAACGGTATTTCCATGATCTCCGCCGAGTCATTAGTACTGTCACCGGTAGGTACTAGCCCTCCTTCAGGCTCAATCAGCAACATCCATCGATCTTCTTGCCGAGGGGAACCATACCGGGCCCCACCATGTACCCTCATACGGCAACCACACCTCGTATGGAGTATATAATCAGAACCGATAAATCTCATGGTGGCTGCGCAAATATCATATCAAGGAAACCGGGTTTTTCAATGTATGCATAATTTCATGAACTCTCACGGTTCCCAAATCCAGAAAACATCATGTAAAATCCTAATAAACAATGCGCAAATCCAGGAATAAATATATGCGATATATCTGAAATACGAGCATATAAATGAGAATATGTAGCTGAAACCATATGTATGCGAAATCAATAAGGTACAGCTAAGTAACATCAGTAAAGGTAAATATATGACTGCAACTGAATATGTGTGTAGCATACAGGTGTAGCAATGTATAGGTATCTACCTATAAGAACTGATGTCGTATACCCCCTGGGTATAAGTAAAACATGAGCAAGGTATACTTGTAGCTGTATCGTAAGGTGTAAATGTACCTATCACTAATGGTATGATACACTATAGGTATACCGATAAGCTAGATGTCATGTGTGATAAGCAATACGAATCGATGTCGTAAAGTCCCTAACTAAGCAATATAATGTCTATAAGGGGTTGGTGTGTGGCATGGCAATTATTGACGGTGTGTGTGTGTAGCATACAATCCATGCTCGTGCAACATGAACCGTCAATAATATGTGCAGTGTCCTACGGCCACTGTTCAGTCGATAAAACTGCACATTTGTATTACATTTTTCCTACCATTTTTATATTAAAAAAAGGACTTTATTATAATATATTATACATATGAGGGTTTATGTGTAAAAACATTATTCTCCATGTGTTAATATATTTAATTATCATTTGGTAGGAAAATGTATGCAAATAATATTATTGGTCTAATCCTAGTAGAACAAAGTCTACTAAAATCTTATATGAGTTGTTGTGCAGATTATTTCCAAGTTGTTATGAAGGATTTAACAAACAAATCAATTTGTTGAAGAATACTTTCCAAATTAAAGAGCAAACTTGGAGACTAAGTCTGGAAGCAGCCGAGAAAATATTTTCAGATTCTGAAGATGTTTAGGAGTGCCAAATGTCACCATCAGAGAGCCCCAGAAAAACCATCAACGATGGAGATTAGAGGACCGCGGTTCCGCGGCCAAACCCACCATGGGGCCGCGGAACCGCCGCGGTTTGATGAGGGAAGAATACAATATTTTGGGAGATTTTCAAGTGCTGAATTTTACCAACTTCTGAACAAAAAGATTATGGCTTCGCACTATAAAAAGACACCGAGGGCCTCTTGGAAAATCTATCAAGCCGAAGAGATCACGAAGTCCAAGACGGCTCACGCATCCAGGCTGATCATCAACGGTTCATCTACCTCCTTGGAAGAGATCGAGAAGCAAACTAGGTTTTTGTAATCATTTTCTAAGGAATCAAAGTGTACTTGATCTTGTTGATTAATAAAGGTAGTTCTTTTTCTTATTCTATTTCTTCGTAGTTTAATTATGCAATTTCTCTCCATCTCTTTTTCTCCCAACATGCGCGAGTAATTCTCCGCTTGTTAGGGTTCGTAGGATTAGGGTAGGTTAATGGGCGATGAAAATGATTAAACCCTTTTTAAGTCCTATAAAGTTTAGGAACTTTATCAAAATAATCATTAACATCCTAATCGGGCGCGCTAGCAATTCCTTGCTAGTTCCGACCGCGATTAGAGATTAGATTAATGATTGTTTTGGTAAAGGCTAGATATGAACGGGGTTCCGTGTCGAGATAAGGGTTACGAGTGGGATTCCTTTTCCCTCCAGAAACCCTAATCTACACGCATCACCGTCGTTCTAGTTCTAAATCTATTAATGGATAAAAAGGGTAACTTCTAATTAATCTTCCATAACTACTAAATCCTAACGAACCCTACAAGCCCTATTATTATATTATTTAAATCTCTAAAATAATCTAGGTCTATATTTTACATTAAAGTAGATCTAGAAACTTTTCACAAAATTCTTTCTTCCTCCTCTCTTTCTCAACACATCTAAAGTAAGAATAAAAGGTTCCACGTTTCCCAGAGGACGACCCGTACTCATCTCGGTCTAGCTACACGCGACACCGTTATTGATTGCGGTTAACTACAAAAACACAATCTTTCGTATCAAATCAAATGGCGCCGTTGCCGGGGAATACGTGCGTAATTTTTTTATTTTTACTATTTGTGTTGATTTCTTAGACGAGTCATATCATTATTAACACAAAACTGCAAATTGCATATTTAACGATTTGTGCGTGGATTTTTGCAAGGAGATCTGGAGTCACAGAATTGAGGGAAACAGGAAACAGAGACATTTTTAGAGATCCAGAGGAGCACAGAGGGACACAGGAAATTTTTCATCAAGCGATCCAACCACCTCGCGGCGGAAGCGCGGCATAAAGGCATCTTTGGCGGCGGAAGCGCGGCGTCTTAGATGGATTAGGGCTACAGAACTCTCTGGTATCTTTCTTAACTCCTCCTCTCTCCTCCCAAATCCAATAAAATCTATTTTCTGCAGGATTCTTTGCAAATTGCGCCGCTCAAAAATCTCTTTGCAAAAGTTTTGTGTTTGGTTTTGTTTTGCATATTTAATACGGATTTTAAGGGGCAAAGACCAAATCAAGATTAGGTGGGGATTTCATCACCCTTCCTAAGCCCCACAAATCACAAACCGAGCATATAGATCAACCCTTCATTAATTTAAAAAATATCTAGACCAGACTCTAAGGACTGTCGCGCTCAATAAGGACAGAGGAAGGTCGTGGGTAATCTATCGTTTATCCGCATTACTTTTGTAGTGCCTAGGCAAGTGTGACAAAGGCTAGTGGTTTTTAATTAGGCCCACTGTAGTGGTGGTTCCTTCCCGCTTACCTGGCACTTACCTCGCTACAAGGGTAGTACGGAGGCGGTAGAGGATTTATCCTGCGGCTTGTCCTTTGGAAGTCTAGGAGCGGTCTAGAGACTGGACCTAGGTAACCTTAGTTCTAGGGTTGCTTGTGCATTTAGGGAAATTTGTCTTGAGTCCCACTTTTTCAAAACAAGCCAATTTTAAATCACACACACGCTGCCACTTGCACTAAACCCGCTTAGTGCATGCTCGGCTGGACACGGGATCCTAGTGCCCGTCTTGTCCGCGTTCCTTCTATCGACACCAAAGTCGGTACTTCTTCATCTTCTTTTCCCCCACCACACACCACATCGACCGTGATGGACGGCACTCCATCTAATTATAACACCACGCTGCCACCACCCGCAGGTGAGCAGAATCCACCGCGCATCTCTCTCCAAGAGAGATGCTATCCTATTCGTGGTCCCCTTCCTACTTGTCTATCTCTTCCACCACCTAACGGGGATAATTTCGAAATTAAACCCCACTACATCAATCTGCTGCCCAAATTTCACGGGCTTGAGTCGGAAGACGCGTACGTTTTCATCACCAAATTCGAAAACGTATGCGCAATGATGGGTACTTCACAATTGACCTTAGATGCTATGCGCTTACGTCTTCTCCCATTCACACTATGCGACTTGGCAGAAAAATGGCTTTATAATACTGCCGCACACTCTATCGCTAATTGGGATGAATTCGTCGTAGCATTTCTTAAGAAGTTTTACCCAAATCATAAGACTGCACATGTTAGGAGCGAGATCAATCAGTTCACCCAGCTTCCCAACGAACCATTTTGGAAGTGCTTTGAACGTTTCAAAGATCTGCTTGTCCAATGCCCCCATCACGGAATACAAAGATGGGATTTATGTCGGATTATATATGAGGGCATTAATCCAGCGACAAAGCAGATGCTTGAAACAATGTGTCAATGCAATTTCATGTCTAAAGATGACGGTGAAGCATGGAAATATCTGGAAGATCTCGCAGAAAGCACTTTGCAGTGGGAAAGCGTAAGACCACCTTCAACTAAGGGAGGTATTCACCAACTCGACGTTTCCATCGCAGTAAAAGCCGAAATGGCAGCGATGCAAAAGAAACTCGATGCTATGGAGAACAAATTTTCATCATTCTCCCTAAATCAGGTTACGCTTCCTAAGACTGTCTGTGGTTGCTGTTCGGATCCTTCACACTTAACGGAAGAATGTCCTATGAATGCATCGTTTCAAGCTAATGCTGCTTTTCAGCAGCGACCTAGAAACGACCCTTATTCTTCTACGTACAATCAAGGATGGAGGAATCATCCTAACTTTGCTTGGAATCAAAACCAACAAAGCAATTATCAAAGACCTCCTCCACAGCAACCACAACCACAGAATCAGCCCCCCTTTCAGTCACAAAATTTCCAAAATCCGGCCAACATTTCTACACCACAAGTGGCCGGTATTGACAACTCACTTGCACAAACTTTGGATATGTTCATGAAACAATCCATGCAAAATTCGGCTGATATGAGGTCTTCTATTGATGCCCTAACGAAAAACTCCTCCTCCCATGGTGAGAGTATTAAATCAATAGAAAACCAAATCGCACAGTTAAACGCCGCATTGAGTGCGAGAGAGAAAGGGAAACTCCCATCTCAACCCCTACCGAATCCTGGCCATTCACAAAGTCATAATGTGAATGCCGTCACTACGTTGAGATCGGGGAGAGTGCTGAACAACCAAGTGGGTGAGCAAGTTGATGATAGTGACACATTTGATACCCCTTCTTCTTCTTCTTCCCCTAACTCGTCTAGTCTCCCACCTTCATCCGAGCCTATTCTCCGTTTTCCCCAAGGCTCAAACATTTCACCAAATCTATCTAAGTCGATTCCCACTCCAATTTTGGGATCGAATCCGTCGCCACAGTCTTCTCCACAAACGTTGGACCCAAAACTTATTGATCGAGCTCCATTTCCAAACCGATTAAGGGCCAACCGACCTAACCCGCAAATGGAGAAGATTGTGGAAATGTTTAAGCAAGTTAGCGTGAATATTCCTCTCCTAGATGCTATCCAACAAGTCCCATCTTATGCAAGAATCCTTAAAGACTTGTGCACTAGGAAGAGAAAAACTCAAGTGCCTAAAAAGGTTTTCATGACGAGTAATGTTAGCACAGCTTTTACCCAACAAATACCAAAGAAACGTAAGGACCCCGGCTGTCCTACAATCTCTATTTCTATTGGGGGTAAAAATATAAATCGTGCTTTACTCGATCTAGGCGCTAGCGTCAACTTGCTTCCTTATTCGGTATACGAGCAGTTAGGAATTGGAGAGTTAAAACCCGCCCATTGTACTCTTCAAATGGCTGATCGATCTATCACCAAACCTCGGGGCGAACTAGAGGATGTGTTAATTAAAGTCGGGGAATTCATATTTCCCGTGGACTTTATTGTTTTAGATACACAGCCTGTGGCAAACCCACGCAATCAAATCCCGGTGATACTTGGTCGACCCTTCCTAGCAACTTCTAACGCTGTGATTAATTGTCGTAACGGTTCTATGAACTTATCCTTCGGGAAAATGACAATTGAGCTTAATATTTACAAGCTAGGAAGTCAGCCATCAGAACCTTCTGCTCATTTACTGGACGTTTGTTCCATCCACGAGATAGCTCCCGAAAGCTGCATGGATGAGGAACTTTGCTTTGATGTTCTCGACAACACTAATGAGACATCGTTTGATCTTGCACCACTTCACAGTGAGGATATGTTCAATGAGTCCGACCTTGAGATTGAACCCTTTGACTCGTTGCAAAAGTCAGCAGCACTTTCCGAGTCAATATCTTATGCAAGTTTTGAACCTCTTAAGGAGTCCGAGTATCATTCCGTTACCCCTCCTTCTATTGTCTCTCCGCCAATTCTTGATCTCAAACCGCTACCTTCTCATCTTAAATATGCATATTTAGGAGAGAATGAGACTTTGCCAGTGATTATTTCCGCTTCTCTAGCCTTAGAGCAAGAGAATGCACTTTTGGCAGTGTTGAGATCGAATCGGGAAGCATTTGGTTGGACAATGGCCGACATCAAAGGGATTAGTCCCTTAATTGTTGAACATCACATACATCTGATGGATGAAGCCAAACCAACCCGAGACCCACAAAGACGGTTAAATCCCGTTATGAAGGAGGCGGTAAAGAAAGAAATCGTCAAGTGTCTTGATAGTGGAATAATTTACCCCATATCTGATAGTCAATGGGTAAGTCCAATTCATGTGGTCCCTAAAAAGTCTGGCATCACGGTAATCACTAACGAGGCTAACGAGTTAATCCAAACACGCACCCAAACTGGGTGGCGCGTATGTATCGATTACAGGAAACTCAATACCGCGACGAGGAAAGATCACTTCCCTCTACCTTTCATTGACCAGATGTTAGAACGATTAGCGGGACACGAATACTATTGTTTCTTGGACGGATACTCTGGTTACAACCAGGTCCCCATCGCCGAAAAGGATCAAGATAAAACCACTTTTACTTGTCCTTTCGGAACTTTTGCTTATAGACGCATGCCCTTTGGGTTATGCAACGCTCCCGCTACATTTCAGCGGTGCATGATGGGGATATTTTCAGATATGGTGGAAAATTTTCTAGAAATTTTTATGGACGATTTCTCCATTTTTGGGGACTCCTTTGAGGACTGCCTTCGTAATCTTGACGCTGTTCTTACCCGCTGTAAGGATAAGAACTTGACTTTGAATTGGGAAAAATGTCATTTTATGGTTCAAGAAGGTATTGTACTTGGACATATAATTTCACATAAAGGCATTGAGGTAGACAGAGCTAAAATAGATGTCATTCAAAACCTCCTTCGTCCCAATTGCGTCAAAGATATACGATCCTTCCTTGGTCATGCAGGATTTTATAGGAGATTTATTAAGGACTTTAGCAAAATTGCTAGACCCTTAACCCTTCTATTGGCCAAGGACACTACATTTCACTTCGATTCGGATTGTGAGGCTGCTTTTGAATCACTTAAAGAATCACTCACTACAGCCCCCGTTCTATCATCTCCGGATTGGAACCACCCGTTCGAGCTTATGTGTGACGCATCAGATTTTGCTATTGGTGCTGTCTTGGGACAGCATATTGATAAGATGCCACATGTAATTTACTATGCAAGTAGGACCCTGAATGATGCACAAATAAATTACACAACTACCGAGAAAGAACTCTTAGCAGTTGTATTTGCATTAGAGAAATTCAGGCCCTACTTGATTGGCTCGCCTATTGTGGTTTACACAGATCACTCCGCCCTCCGACATCTTTTAACGAAGAAGGATGCAAAAGCCAGGCTAATACGTTGGATCCTATTGTTACAAGAATTTGATCTTGTTATCAAAGACAAGAGTGGATGTGAAAACGTAGTAGCAGACCATCTTTCACGCATCACTTCTTCGCCAACTGTGACCGTGCCGATAAATGACTCATTTCCCGACGAGCAGCTCTTGAATGTATCCTACGAACCTTGGTTCGGAGATATCGTGAACTATCTTGCGACGGGACTTATACCTAGCGATTGGTCGAAACAAGACAAACTTCGGTTTTTATCCCAAGTAAAATATTTTTACTGGGATGAACCATATCTATTCAAGTATTGTTCCGATCAAATCATTCGCAGGTGTGTCCCTAACGATGAATTCAAGAGCGTGTTATCATTTTGTCATGATCAGGCGTGCGGCGGTCACTTTGGACCTCGAAAAACGGCGGAGAAAGTTTTGCAATGTGGCTTTTATTGGCCAACATTATTTAAAGATGCATTTGAGCATTGCAAAACTTGTCCGCGATGTCAGCATTTGGGTCGGATTTCACGTAGGAATGAGATGCCGCTCCAACCTATCTTGGTTGTGGAAATATTTGATGTTTGGGGTATTGATTTTATGGGCCCTTTTCCCAACTCCTTTGGGAATCTATATATCTTGTTAGCAGTTGATTATGTCTCGAAGTGGGTGGAAGCTATACCGTGTCGCACTAATGACAACAAAGTTGTCATTAAGTTCCTTAAAGAAAACATCTTCTCGCGATTCGGACACCCTCGCGCTATCATTAGCGACAACGGGACACATTTCTGCAATAGGTCTTTCGAGGCCTTGATGCGGAAATATTCAATCACTCACAAGCTTTCTACGCCCTATCACCCCCAAACAAGCGGGCAGGCTGAGATCTCAAATAGGCAGATCAAACAGATATTGGAGAAGACGGTTTCGAAAAACCGTAAGGATTGGTCAACCAAATTGACGGATGCTCTTTGGGCATTCCGCACCGCTTATAAGACCGATCTTGGTATGTCTCCTTACCGCCTTGTGTTTGGGAAGGCATGTCACCTCCCTGTTGAGATTGAACATAAGGCAATGTGGGCTATTAAAGAGCTTAATTTTGATCTTGATCATGCTGGCGGCTTTCGGAAGCTGCAATTAAATGAGCTAAGCGAACTCCGCGATGAAGCTTACGATAATGCGGTGATAGTAAAGAATAGGACTAAAGTGTTTCACGATAAAAATCTTTCTAGAAAAACCTTCACATCGGGGCAACAAGTCCTTCTTTATGATTCACGTCTCCATCTTCATCCGGGTAAGCTTAAATCTCGTTGGAAAGGACCTTTTGTGGTGCGGTATGTACACCCGCACGGGGCGGTTGATGTCGAAAATTTGAAAAACGGTTCGATTTTTAAAGTAAATGGGCATAGATTAAAACCGTATTTTTCTGCTGACCCCGCGGAGGAGCTCCTGTTTTTACAGGAGCCGCTTTATCAAAATTAAATTTCCTCCGCCTCACCTCCATGTTTTTTAAAAAAAACATTTTCTCATTTTAAAAATGGAGGTGAGTAAAAAATGATTTGATTGAATATCTGTGCGTGTCAAAGAATAAGTTTGGGGGAATTTATCATTTAACTATTATTTTATCCCTTGTATCTCTCCCTTAGTATACAGGTCCATGTTCTCAAAAGGCTGCATCAGTGAGGACACTGCTAAAAACAGGTTTGGGGGGGAGGTTTGTATTCACTGAATTATCTTTGACACCGGGCATTAAAAAAAAATAATAATAATAAGTATAAAAAAAAAAAATATTATAACAAAAGAATAGAAAGTGAAACATTACATCCAAAAGATAGGAATAGTTTAAGAAAACCAAGAAAATTAGAAGTTTTCTTATACGAACTAGTAATAAGTAGTTATGAGCTGTTGTCCCAAGGGTTAGTAAGATAGAGGAAGTCACTAATCTGAGGATAAAAATAAGTCTGAAAAATAGTTTCTATTCTGGAAGCCAAACATTTGAATGTTGATACCCTACTATATGCACTTACACACGTCTTGAAACTCGAGATAGTAGAGGATACCTTGAAATGCTCTTGTCTAAAAGCCAAAGTATGAAGGAAATGATGAAGAAAATATAAAATGGTGAAAAGAAAAAAATGAACACTGGTTTTGTATCACCAAGGCAGCAATAAAAAAATATAGCGAGGGTGCCTCTTCACCTAGTGCCCTAAGGCCAACTGGTCTGGGAGTCACTGCTAAGCCTTAGGTGGTGCAAGACAAGGAAAATATTATCACCAAATCAGCAAGCACATGAGTAATCGGTCGGTTAGTACCTCAAGAAGTATTAACGGTCGCATGAAAATGTGTAAGCAATTCTAAGTATTCATCAAAGAAAAAGTACTAAGGTAGATGGACAAGAATATGATAGCTTGAATTGAATTCTCTGAGTGTAGGGATGTTCTTTACACACACGTGGGGTTATATGATCAATGTTTGGACAAAAGGTAGGAATGAAGAATAAAGACGATGTTTTATTGAGGGATGATGTGATTTCTAACATTTTTTCATGACTATTAAGATAGGGCTCATGACAACTGAAAAGCTAGTATAGTTGGAAACTCTTCTTTTCAAAGTATTTCTTTTATGGTTCTTATCTTTATATGTAAATTTCACCATCTTTCTTTTGTTATAGGATTTTGTGGGTGTAATCCGCTGAAAACCCTCAGGAGACAACACTCCTCCTACTAGGGACACCTAGAGGTTTAACGGCTTGTTGCACGTGCTCAGTGCAATCGTGTCTGCCTACGAAAGTGTGCCTAGTTTTCTCCTTTCTTTTTCTTCTCTTAAATAAACTAATTTGCTCGGGACGATCAAAGATAAGTTTGGGGGTATTTGTTCAGTCGATAAAACTGCACATTTGTATTACATTTTTCCTACCATTTTTATATTAAAAAAAGGACTTTATTATAATATATTATACATATGAGGGTTTATGTGTAAAAACATTATTCTCCATGTGTTAATATATTTAATTATCATTTGGTAGGAAAATGTATGCAAATAATATTATTGGTCTAATCCTAGTAGAACAAAGTCTACTAAAATCTTATATGAGTTGTTGTGCAGATTATTTCCAAGTTGTTATGAAGGATTTAACAAACAAATCAATTTGTTGAAGAATACTTTCCAAATTAAAGAGCAAACTTGGAGACTAAGTCTGGAAGCAGCCGAGAAAATATTTTCAGATTCTGAAGATGTTTAGGAGTGCCAAATGTCACCATCAGAGAGCCCCAGAAAAACCATCAACGATGGAGATTAGAGGACCGCGGTTCCGCGGCCAAACCCACCATGGGGCCGCGGAACCGCCGCGGTTTGATGAGGGAAGAATACAATATTTTGGGAGATTTTCAAGTGCTGAATTTTACCAACTTCTGAACAAAAAGATTATGGCTTCGCACTATAAAAAGACACCGAGGGCCTCTTGGAAAATCTATCAAGCCGAAGAGATCACGAAGTCCAAGACGGCTCACGCATCCAGGCTGATCATCAACGGTTCATCTACCTCCTTGGAAGAGATCGAGAAGCAAACTAGGTTTTTGTAATCATTTTCTAAGGAATCAAAGTGTACTTGATCTTGTTGATTAATAAAGGTAGTTCTTTTTCTTATTCTATTTCTTCGTAGTTTAATTATGCAATTTCTCTCCATCTCTTTTTCTCCCAACATGCGCGAGTAATTCTCCGCTTGTTAGGGTTCGTAGGATTAGGGTAGGTTAATGGGCGATGAAAATGATTAAACCCTTTTTAAGTCCTATAAAGTTTAGGAACTTTATCAAAATAATCATTAACATCCTAATCGGGCGCGCTAGCAATTCCTTGCTAGTTCCGACCGCGATTAGAGATTAGATTAATGATTGTTTTGGTAAAGGCTAGATATGAACGGGGTTCCGTGTCGAGATAAGGGTTACGAGTGGGATTCCTTTTCCCTCCAGAAACCCTAATCTACACGCATCACCGTCGTTCTAGTTCTAAATCTATTAATGGATAAAAAGGGTAACTTCTAATTAATCTTCCATAACTACTAAATCCTAACGAACCCTACAAGCCCTATTATTATATTATTTAAATCTCTAAAATAATCTAGGTCTATATTTTACATTAAAGTAGATCTAGAAACTTTTCACAAAATTCTTTCTTCCTCCTCTCTTTCTCAACACATCTAAAGTAAGAATAAAAGGTTCCACGTTTTCCAGAGGACGACCCGTACTCATCTCGGTCTAGCTACACGCGACACCGTTATTGATTGCGGTTAACTACAAAAACACAATCTTTCGTATCAAATCAGCCACTAGTCACAGTACAACTATATCTAAGTAAATAAGTTAAGGCGTAATTCTAACAATGACGTAGAATACGAAACAAGTATTAGAATTCTAGCCCAGACGCATAACGCCATGCGGGCGATTCCCCTGTAGATGTTAAATCTACTCACCTACGCTCCACGCTAGGTGAATCCTACCATCTGCTCCTCCCTGTAGCAGTGTCCATAGTCCCCGCCTGCAAACCTGCAATTTAGACATGGAAATCATATATAAGCCAAATATTCCGCAAAACGCGATATCGAACCCAAACGAGAAACTCGCGTCGCGAACTAAACGCGCGTGTGCACAATACACTAAAACATGTGTATACGCGTCTAAAACTATCGCGACACGCCGCGATACGCTGGATCACAGAACCCACTCACGTATCGCGCATATCGCGCAAACACAACGAACTAGAAATACGATATATTGTCCCAGATTTTCCCACAGGTCAAATCTTACAAAACTAGATATGCCAAAACACTAGACAACACAGCAGACTACCATAGGAAAAACCCCAACACCCCAGCCTCTAACCTGGCCGCAAATTGCGGCTAGAACTAATAAACCGGCGGCCACTGTTTGGAATTAGGGTTTCGTGCTCAGGTGGTGTGGTCTAGACCTAGTGAGTATGCCCCAGTTTTCTTAATTTTAACCTGAAGGCCCCGGGTCAATAGCAGATCACAGAAAGCTAATTTATCGCATAAAAACGCCAATTTGTACAAAAAGCAAACCCTATGGTATTTTAGTGAAATTCAGTTAATGCGACCTTAATAACACTAAAATAGATAGGGTTTACCAACACCATCATCAATTAGCCACAACATCCCACCGATCACCATTTATTAGCACAAAACTCATAATTAACACAAACCGACACCAATTAACACATAAGCTAAGCAACTAGGGGATTGGGTTCAAAAATATACCCTGTAGAACCCTAGAGAGTAGGAGAAGAAGAGGAAAGAAAAGCTGCTGTAATTGCTAGGGCTGCTGCTGCTGCTACAGCTGATGCTGTCTGCTGCTGATGTTGTTATTGTGTTGCTGCTGCTGATGTTGCTATTGTGTTGATGCTGCTGGGGCTGCTGCTTCTGCTGATGCAGGTGAGTGTGTGTGTGTGTGTGTGAGAACAAGGAAATGAGAGTGAGGATGAGAATGAGAGGAATTCAAACACCCCCCTCTTCTCACTCTCTCTCTCACTTCATTTAATGGGCATGGCACAAGCCATATTGCCCCATGCCCTCTCTCTCTCAAAGTCAACATGAAGCCAAAATAAAAATCCTTTTTATTTTTATTAAAACCCCTTTCATTTAAACAACCATGCACACTTAAAAACTCATAACACCTAAACAATTAAAAACAAACTATAAGAACTAGATTAAGGAAATGGTTAAACCACAATTTAGCATCCTAGTTAACATGCACAAGTGTGTGCAAAGCTAGAAAAAATCTAATAAAATATTCATTAATTAGGATAAAATAATTGAAAACCAATTTGGTAAACTTTTTATAAAAAAAACCATATATTAAAATATAATTAGCTACAAACACAATCTAAGGTGTTACAGAATCAACCTGGGAAGGAGAAAATGAAATCTGGCAGAAGTTTCCATATCTATTCTTGTAGTTTGTTGATTGTTTATCTTTTCTTGTTCTTGGAATTTCAAAGATGAAATTCTTTTTGTAGTTGGGTATAATGTAACCTAGTTCATTTATACCAATTCCAGTTCCCGTATTTACTTATCTGTGGTATTTTCTTGATTTATCGTGTTTTGGGTGCGAATGGTAGTTTACATTTTACATTGCATTCGACCCGACCCGCTTGCTTGAACTTTTTTAATTCATATTTATAAATAACCTGACTTGTTACATAGACACGTGCATTTCATGTATACTGCATACTGGCATTTCATCTAGTATCGCATATTTTACCATATAACATTTTAGGTCATGTAAAATAATTTAAAATTACATTTCATAGCCTGCATGATACCCCTAACCCCGTGGTAGCATCCGCGCATCTTGTTCTCGTCCCGTTCAGTGAAACGGACGTGTTTGGATGGCTACGCGCACGTACGTGCATCCGTTCTTGGGGGTATGCATTTTCGTAACCTGAGCATTCGTTTTGAAATTTGGAAGTCGCATATATTTTTCGTATTTTAAATTTGAGATTTTAGACCCAACCCGGACGCGTTTTGAAATATTTTGTATACTGCCTAAATTCAAATTTATTTGATATTTATTTTAAATTTTACCTTTAAAATCTCGTTAACTATTAAATCTTTTAACAAACAAATCTTTTTAAATTTTTAAAAAAATAAAATCCTAACTCCACACACACGCACAGCTCTCTCTCTTTCCAGCTCTCCTCTCTCTGACCCCCCGGCCTCACGTATCTCTCTCTCTCTTTCTTTTTCTTTCCTTTCCTTTCTTTTCCTCTTTCTCTCTCTTTCTCTCAACCGCCGATCTCTCTCTCTCTCCCCCTCTCATAATCTTTCCTCTCTTCCTTTCTCTCTCCCCATATAAAAACAAACCTATATCTCCTCACTGTTCACCACTCCCTCTCTCTCCTCTCTCTCCCCTCTCGATTCTCTCTCTCTCTCTTTATATATCTCTCTCTCCCCCTATATAATATATATATATATATATATATATACATTCCTTCTTCCTTTCTTTTAAAAACCCATGAACCCTAACCCCGCCTGCCTCCGCTTCGCCGTCGCCAAAGCCTCCGACGACGCCCTCTCGACCTCGTCTTCATCCTCCCCTCATCCTCACTCACCTCTCCTCTCTTTTCCCGAGCCCTACACACCCTCAAACCCAAACCCGAGCACCCCCCTGCACACCTTGCATCGCCGGAGTTGATCGCCGCCGGCGATCTCGTCCTCGTTTCCCGACTCCAGTGCACCCAGTGAGCATTTCTCTTCTTCCCAATCTCTTCTTCCTCTTTCCTTTCTCCTCTTTCTTCCTTTCTATTCTTTGCTTTTCTTTCTCTGTAAATGAAAACTGTTCTCTGTCTATAGTAGTTCGCCGGAGCCGGACGTGACATCGACGATCCCGACGAGCCAGCGAACGTACCTGACTTGTGTGATCACCTTTGTACGTTGTTTGGATCCGTTCCGTGTACCGTTCGCGTGTCGCGATTTTTTGCCGCCGTGAGACGTTCCGTACACACCCGTTTCTTGATCCGTCTATGCAAGTTAATCTTGCTACATGCTATTTAAATTATTATATACTTATTTAAATACATACCATGCCTGTAGTTTAAATCTAGTTCCCCATGTTTCATTTTATAATGTTTCGATGCTCCGTTTGCATCCGTGCACATCATTTTAGATCTATATCATGAAAACTAATCTTGTTACATAGTAGATTACATTACAATGCATCCATACCAATATTTATATCACATAGTGCTTATTTGTACATCCCATAGTACCGTTTTATAGTTTATAACTTTTTGGATACCTATTTGCATCCATCTCGTCTGATATATATATATACAATTGCATCCATGAATCATTTTAATACATAATAATGTGATATTAACATTCCATGTTTAATAAAGTGCATCCTAATTAGTGTTGGAACTATAACTTTAACCCTAATCGATAACTGTGCATCCATATGTTTGAATCTATACATATGTGCATACCACATCACATTATTCCATTTTATTGTTACATTGGTATCCCATACTTGTTTTGTGTACCCATGCTTAGTATAGTTTGATTTTGAGCACCCACGTGACACTTGTGCACCCCTGACATGACTTGATACACTACTACTTGATACGACTTGATACTTGTGCAGTTCTTGACATGATTGATACTTGTTCACTACCTGATATGACCTGATGTACCACAGTGTGATCTGTTACCTGATCTTGTTACTAATGCCGACAATCTTGACCTGTTGTCCCTATGGACATTTCCTGTTGTCTATCCAGACAAAACTATACCTGCTTGATCTGTGTTGGCATTAGTTCCAGATTTATTAATACCTGACTTGAACACATAACTTGGGGGTATGGGGAAATCAATGATGAAACCTGACTTGTAACTCGACAGTTCGATACCTTTACTGATCAGTCTTACGGGCTAGGCCAACCCCGGGATGATGCGGCTGACATCATTCATCGTTACATACCACCTTTTACTTCCTAGCGGCACGTCTCGGATTAAGCCCGAGAATCTTGACCGTGGTCCCGGGCACGCACGGGATACTATTGAGTTACATCGATGATTCATCAAATTGATTTCAAAGACTTGAGAGTAGTTAACCCAATAGACCAGTCTAGAATTACTCACTGCACATTACCCGCACTGTCCTCATTTATATTACTGTTATACCTTTTTTACTGTTCATACTCATACCTGCATGTCTTGTTGGATATAGTGCCCTCAAAGTCAATTATTGGATCGCAGGTACGTGATTACAATGATTGAGGGAGGACCTATACCGATATGAAAGTCTTGCTCGAGATGATAGTATGCTATCTGGTTTATCTTTATCATCATGATAGAGCCCATAGGATTCTTTCTTGACTGCCAGCAGTATGATGGCGATCATATATGTGGGAGCTGGGGTCTATAAGCACATCTTTAAAGTGTCCCTAGTCGAAGGAGTTTCGAGACAGGGCATCGATACTCCAGTGTAGACTAGTGTATACAGTCGAGACCCCGACGAGGGGCGGTGGCCGGTCTCATAAGTCATTGGTGTCTGTTGGTTCACCTAAGATGTATACAGGTGCTCATTGAGTTATGAGTACACCGGACTGGACTCGCCGGGAACATGCTAAGTTGGTATTATACATATCGTCAGATGGCAGTTCCCAGGTGACATGTGTACAGGTTAGTTCATTGACCTGAGGTCGTCATTTGTCTCGTGTGAGTTCCCACTGTGCTTTGATTTCTACCCTACCACGGCTCAAAGGAGTCGTGCAAACAGGTATTTTTTGGGTACAGTCCCGAGCCACATGGAGGCAGTGAGCAGATAGTCGGGGATTCGTCTCTCCCGGTATTGGGGGTGAGATCGCGCTGTGTTTAGGTGAGCCATTACACGAAATCCCTGGCCAGGGTAATCGAGATTTACTGGTAGGTATTTTAGTAATATCTCAGGGTGTTCTGGGCTTCTCTCTTTCACACGACTTATACAGCTATTGGGGGTCTGACGTTTACCAGCCCCTAGGCCCTATATGCGATACTCATAGACGAATGGACCGGACTGTACGGATATTGTCACTGTCAGGCTCAGTAGGGTTTCTGGATGAGTTCGCTCGTCAGCTTCCCTTCCAATCAATACATAGGCAACCGTTACGTACAGCTAGTACCTTTGACGTGCTAGTGGTTATACCGAGTGCCAGTGTGTTGATGAGTCATTAGAGTCCCCCACAGACAGTTTTCCCAAGTTCGGACGAAACGTTGTAGAGACCGTATGGTTTTATGGCAGGGTTCGGAAAATGCACGTGCGTTTACGCACGTGTCATATTTCGGGCAGATAATACTGGTAGGCTTTGGTTTAAGCTGGATCCAAGTATTATACTGTGCAGATATAATATCTTTGTCTCAGTTGCATTTGTATTCGGTCGTAATACAAATGCGGGTATGTTTATACTGTTACGGGGTTATCCGGAAATTCGTTTCAGGATCACTTTTGGAAGTTGCCAGTTTCCAGTTTTCTATCACCCATATTATACATTCGGTTAAATGCGGTTTTATCTTTTCTTCATGAGGGTGTGTCATGAGGGTGAGTCATGTGAGTGCTTCTAGAAGATTCTAGAATATGGTGACTAGGTTAGTGAGGTGTTATATGGGTCATTGGTTGTATTTAATGCTTGATGATGTGTTAAGGTGACTCATGGTCATGCATTAATGAAGAAATGAGTCATGATAAGTATGATTGCTAATGGTCACCCTCCTAGCTCCTACACTCACCTCCCTCCTCATTATATTGTGGCCGGCCCCTCTCTTGTGAGGGTGTGGGTAATTCATTTGGAAAAAGATGCATGTTTTGGTTCATGGAAATTAGATAACTAGATTCCTCATTTCACCCGATTCCAAAAGGCAACTTCATTTACCGTTTATCCATAACTTAGGACGTAACGAGACAAAGTGTTCTACTCATTCTCTACATCAATCTTGGTCATCTCTTTTAGCAGACTTGATGATCGAGTTGCCTCGGTTTAGAGGCGGGAGCCCGTTTAAAGAACCGTCGACGTGGTGCCACCTGGACGAGAAGACTGGAGATTCAGGAGATCGGAACAGCCGCAACAAAGCGTGGGATGATGGTTGAAGACCGAAGGACTCGGATCGTTCGGTATAACATTTCTACCCACTTTGTAGTTTGTTAGTTTAGCTTTAATGGCAGATCCGGGTTATAGTATACGATAGCGGCAGTTGTAAAAGTTTTTGTTCCGCGTTTGGCGTCTGTTAGACGGCCGGGACGCTACCGTAGACTTACAGTGGTATCAGAGACTCACCATTAAGCTATACTAACTTGTGCTAACACGTTTAAAATATCGATTGAACGGATTTTCAAAAATTACAATTTTTCTGTTCAAAGTTTCTGTCGATTTTTAAAAGGGTCTAAAAATTAATTTGCATATCACAGAAAATTGAGTAGGGTTTTTGAAGAATTCTGGTGAAATTCGAGCACGTGTTCCCACAGAACCATCGCGGATCCGCGGTCAAAACTAGGGTTTGACCGCGGAACCGCGGCCAGTTTGTGGGAACAGTGCTCCAGTTTTTTCCAAGAGAGCTTCACATGGAAAATTATGGTTTTTGGTATATTTCTTTTGGGCCCAGATTTTATTATTGTACACCAGATGTACGTGGGGCCCACTTCGGGATATTTTGTCGATCAAAATTTAAACGTGTTAGTTTACAGTACTTATATTATATCTCCGACCGGGAATGTTATTTGAGCGGTAAATTGCGTCTAATTGCTATAGTTCTTTTAGACAGGTTTATGAACGTGACATTCGCGTTGATGTTCTGTGTTGTGCTGTAATGTTGCGGATTTGTCGTGGTGGATAGCAGTGTGCAATGGTAGTGCAATTTGAATTTATTTGTACATTTGATATTGCGGGGCGAGCATCCAATATGTGGACTGCCGTCACTGCCTGTTTGTATAATATTCTTTTGGGGCACGACCGGGTTGAGGTCGATATACCCGTTGTACATATTTTTATTTCTGTACTAGGTTTACCCCGCGATGGAGTGCACGGATAGCCGGGTTCTGGAGGGCAACGGGTCCGTATCTCATGGCTTTGAAAGGCAGAGGGGCCTCACTCTAGAATTGGCAGACTATTCGCCGCACTCGTAGGGGGTACAGGTTGACCCAAGAAGGGGTGCTCAAGTTACCGGATTCCGTGAAGTTCCGGGTGGTCCATTCACTATGCTGTAGAGGGCTGCCTCTCTTTAGGTTTTGGCGGGTAACTTGCTGCACCTGTAGGGGTCTAGGTTTCATTGCACAGGCTGTCCACACGACCAGGGGAACGTCGGGTTTCAGTAGCGGCTCTGTAAAACCCGGAGATCCCAGATTATTTGTATTGTTCTGTGATGCTTATTACTTTTCTGTAATGTTGCATATTATCATGCCTGGAGCGATTATTATATATTTATATATACTAGTAGATGTTGTATATGTTTTGCACCCGCGCTAGTCCAGTCCCCGCTCTGTCGTTAGTTAAGTAACCTAACGGGTAATGACGGGACCCAGTGACGAATGCGGATGGCATATAAGTA
This sequence comes from Agapanthus africanus, assembly GCA_030015575.1. Classification (NCBI taxonomy): domain Eukaryota; kingdom Viridiplantae; phylum Streptophyta; class Magnoliopsida; order Asparagales; family Amaryllidaceae; genus Agapanthus; species Agapanthus africanus. The sequence goes on from CM057344.1 coordinate 104,717,570, forward strand.
CATTTTATTTTCGTTCTTTTCTGGTGTGATTAATTGATGGGACTGCATTGATTCTTATCAATGCAAGGATAAAACAAACCTATATTTGATGTTGTTGGAACAAATTTTAAAACGAGTTATTACAAAGACGTTTCCTTTTGTTATGCACAGTGGTATTCGGTTATGAATATCCTGCACCTCATTCGACGAGGCAAGGGCCGAGATCCCTTCACCGGGAGTGACCCCTTGGGCAGAAGTTAGCTTCAGTATAGTCGATCACAAGTTGCTTTGCATCGCGGTATTCAGTTAGAATATCCTACACCTCATTCCACGAGGAAAGAGCCGAGATTCCTTCACCGGGAGTGACCTCTTTAGCAAAGGTTTTCGCCACTATATTTTTATAAAAAGCTATCAGGTTCCTTCAACGAGATCAAGTTCATTGCGTTAAAGGTTTTTCGCCAAAAACCAGCCGTAACCCTCCGTCATTTCTTATGGATGGTCAGTAGTATTCAAGCTATGTTTGTTGGCCTAGGTCAAGGCATAGTGTTTGGTAGCTGCTGGGGTATTCATTTGTTGCATAGATAGATGCATTAATTTAGGACAGACATACAGCCTTGTTGGCCTATGTCAAGGGCATGTACGATGGACCTAAATTAATCAGGACAACGACGGGCAGAACTTGACATGTGACTTATGATTTGTTGGCCTATGTCAAGGTCATAAGAGCATGGGATTAAAATTACATCGGGAGTTTCAAACATACAAGAAACTTGCCATACATGCGCATACCTTCTGAAGTGTGATAACTTGAGTGGCTTCTATCAAGTTATCATGCGATGATAGTTGGATCCCGATTCTCTCTGATGAGTTGGTTTACTCTTCGGGTGATCCCGACTAATTCTTTTTTCATGTTTGGAGGAGAATTTGAGACTACAGTGGGAGGTTTCCTGATTAGATAAAGTGATAACCATTCTGATCTAGGTTAGAGTGCACACAGAGTGTTTCTTTTCTCTCTCTCTTTGACTGCGACCTTTGACCGACCCTAGACTATAACTCAGTAACCAAGTTGACCGAACCTTCTTAAAATACTGGCTTTTGGATTGTCCAAGTTGCATAAGTCATTGCCGCTCCTTCTTTTACCCTCTGTATTTCATAGAACACCCCGTATTATTACGGATATCCACTTCCATTGGATGGATCCATCGTATGGTTATATACGAACTCGGAGGGATTTCTTCGAGGATGGATCCAGGTTCAGGAGAAATAGAATTGGTTTATTCAGTTGTCTTCTATTATGACCTTCTCTCAGGTTGCGAGGGCTCCTTTGTTTAGGAGAGTACACCTATTACGCTTATTGGATAGTCTTATTCCAAACCATAGGCAGGTGCCGAAAGGTAGGGAATGAAGAAAACCAATTGCCTAAGTAGGGTGTACAGAAGGTAATAACTAAAGACAAAATAAAGGGATTAGAAAGAGGGCAAAGTAAATTGCGACTGCTATCATTCACGACCAAACCGCGTACTTCATCGCCAATCCTATTTCACCTTTGCTTTTTTCCCCAGTTCGGGAGAAATAGAATAAGGTATTATTCAGTTATCTTTTATCATCACCTTCTCTCAAGTTGCGAGTACTCCTTGGTTTAGGAGGGTATACCTATTATGCTTACTGGATAGTCTTCTTCCAAACCATAGGCTGGTGCCGAACGGTAGGGAAGGAAGAAAACCACTTAGCCTAATGATGGTGTACAGAAGGTAATGAATAAAGACAAATAAAGAGATTTGGGGAGATGGCAAACAAATATACGGTTAAAGTCATGAATTGGATTATGGAAGAGACATTACAAAGAATGCCAGGATACCCCTTCGAAACATTTTCATGTTTCAATTACACTGTGCATTGTTAATTGTAAACTGATTTCCCAATTAAACCCTAGCTCCAGGATATGTATTTACCAATTATGATTCTCACATCTGTATGGTTTTGAGTGGGAGTAAGCTATTGGGAATTAGATGACCATCCTCATTATATCGGAATTCTTTGTAATTGGTGATATTTGAGGAAATCGCCTGGGTACAGTTTTCAACCTACGACGCACAGGTTTTGAGTTATTCGACTCAACGGACTTATACAGAGTATTGTATGTTGTCTAGAGTCCGTCAGGACAAAGGGGTTGGTCCTTGTACTATGTTCTGTTTACTTATGACTTCTTTAGATTTTAGACAAGTGTTTCGTAGAAATACAAGGTCTAAGTTTTGAGAAGTTGTGGGTATAAGAATAAAGTAGAGAACCAGGTGTCACAAGTATCGGGATTCTTCAAAGAGATCGAAGATGTAGATTCTTGTGATTGGTATTCAGATGATAGTAATAGTTTTGAGAAACTTGTTTCTCTTTCAGATTACTCATAATTGGATGTATTCCTAAGTTGAGTAATGCTGATTAGCCTCTCTCCATTAAGTTGATATGTACTGGAGACAGCTGCATGATTAGAATCCGGTTCCAATTAAATAAGTGCCAAAGTTTCTATATTGGATATAGAATGGTTCATATCTTAACGATGTTAAGGTACGGGGAGTTGTCCAGCTTATGCTTAAAACCAGACATTGGATAACTCAAGGCACGTTTCTGTAATGGCAGTTTGTGGGTTGACCCTGGCTTTGACGAGGGTTGATTTTCTACCATCTGGAAAATCAATAGTGATATTGTTCTTGACTCGCCACAGTTTTAGTAAAATGGATTTTTTCAGAAAACAATAGTGGGAGTATGGTAGAACTGGAAGTAATTCCAAAATCGCAAATGATTACGGAAAATTTAATAGGGCCTATATATTCAATCAGGTTTGACATTCCAATAGCCACTCCGCAGATATGGTGGGTAACCTCAGACACCCGAGAGGTATTCCGGTAGCCTCAAGGACGGTGACAGGGAGGTTCTTGTTTACCCAGACTTGACACTATTATTGTTCCAGACTATGAGATCCGGCAGGAGGATAAGTATAGTGTCGTTCTAAACTAGCTTTAGAAGTGTACGTATATATTATTCTGCCAGAGGGTTGTCGTAGTCAGTGGGAGCAGCGGAAGCATAGTGGGCAAGTAGCTTATGTCTATTTATAGGCTTAAGCACATATTGCGGAGATAAGATCATCTATTTTTGATGTGACAGTCATGGGTTTGACTTCATCAGAATAGGGGATGGATCTGTTAAGAAGGTAGTAGGGTGTGATGTCCTAGTATTTGGATGACATACACAGAGTAGGAAGTAAAATTCCTATACTACGATCGGTTGTACAGTGGTCGTCATATAGTTGTTTCTCCACAAAGGAGATGGATATAATATCTGACATTCTGGTTACTAGATCTATGGTTTTAGATCTAGATTTGGGTAGTTTCCTAATGTGGATACTTTGACAGTATTCTAATGGTATTTTACCATAGATGACTCCTGGCAGGTGGTGTACCTGCAGTTGATGGAGTCACCCTCTCTAAAGGTGTCTTAAAGACTGAAAAGGAGAGGGATGTGCATGATTGGCAGATCACTTGCTTAGGCAATTGAGTCAATCGTGAGATGTCAAGTACCACACCAGATGTTGTTTTTGCACTAGATGCGAAAGGTTTATATTAATCCAATCCTGAAGAAACATAAGAAAGCAGTTTTAGAACATAAGTGCATGTTCTATAGATTTGATAATGGCAGCCTCCTTATGGAGACGGTTATCATTCCAGGCTTCCAAGGTGACCTGGATGACAGAGTGATTGTCAGAGTTATAGTTTTCCCTCTGACGAGGGATAGTATTATGGACAAGTGGTCCAAGAGGATACTGTGGGAGGCATGGTGCGCGATACTGATTTGGTTCAGTTATCAATACTGTCTAAGAAGTTTGGATTTGGAGTTCATTTATGAACTAGGTCCCATCAGATATCCAGATATATTCTAAGACACCTATTACTTGATTTGGGAGATGGCTTTCTTCGCGAACTTGAGATTAAGATAGACATAGAAAGAAACATCAGGACGGATCCACTCACTGAGGCTATTTCTCGAACACGATAGTTTTACAAACGAGTTTTTGTGAAACTGATTAGTAGAGAAGTTGGATGTTCGGTATCACACGAACTGTGAGTACGCGACATCACAATAATTAGCCTTAAGTGCAAGTGGGAGATTGTTGGATATAGTGCCCTCAAAGTCAATTATTCGATCGCAGGTACGTGATTGCAATGATTGAGGGAGGACCTATACCGATATGAAAGTCTTGCTCGAGATGATAGTATGCTATCTGGTTTGTCTTTATCATCATGATAGAGCCCATAGGATTCTTGCTTGACTGCCAGCAGTATGATGGCGATCATATATGTGGGAGCTGGGGTCTATAAGCACATCCTTAAAGTGTCCCTAGTCGTGGGAGTTTCGAGACAGGGCAACGATACTCCAGTGTAGACTAGTGTATATATTCGAGACCCCGACAAGGGGCGGTGGCCGGTCTCACAAGCCATTGGTGTCTGTTGGTTCACCTAAGATGTATACAGGTGCTCATTGAGTTATGAGTACACCGGACTGGACTCGCCGGGAACATGCTAAGTTGGTATTATACATATCGTCAGATGGAAGTTCCCAGATGACATGTGTACAGATTAGTTCATCAACCTGAGGTCGTCATTTGTCTCGTGTGAGTTCACACTGTGCTTTGATTTCTACCCTACCACGGCTCAAAGGAGTCATGCAAGCAGGTATTTTTTGGGTACAGTCCCGAGCCACATGGAGGCAGTGAGCAGATCGTCGGGGATTCGTCTCTCCCGGTATTGGGGGTGAGATCGTGCTGTGTTTAGGAGAGCCATTACACGAAATCCCTGGCCAGGGTAATCGAGATTTACTGGTAGGTATTTTAGTAATATCTCAGGGTGTTCTGGGCTTCTCTCTTTGACACGACTTATACAGCTATTGGGGGTTTGACGTTTACCAGCCCCTAGGCCCTATATGCGGTACTCATAGACGAATGGACCAGACTGTACGGATATTTTCACTGTCAGGCTCAGTAGGATTTCTGGATGAGTTCGCTCGTCAGCTTCCCTTCCAATCAATACATAGGCAACCGTTACGTACAGCTAGTACCTCTGACGTGCTAGTGGTTATACCCAGTGCCAGTGTGTTGATGAGTCATTAGAGTCCCCCACAGACAGTTTTCCCAAGTTCGAGCGAAACGTTGTAGAGGCCGTATGGTTTTATGGCAGGGTTCGGAAAATGCACGTGCGTTTATGCACGTGTCATATTTCGGGCAGAAAATACTGGTAGGCTTTGGTTTAAGCCGGATCCAAGTATTATACTGTGCAGATATAATATCTTTGTCTCAGTTGCATTTGTATTTGGTCATAATACAAATGAGGGTATGTTTATACTGTTACGGGGTTATCCGGAAATTCGTTTCAGGATCACTTTTGGAAGTTGCCAGTTTCCAGTTTTCTATCACCCGTATTATACATTCGGTTAAATGCGGTTTTATCTTTTCTTCATGAGGGTGTGTCTTGAGGGTGAGTCATGTGAGTGCTTCTAGAAGATTCTAGAATATGGTGACTAGGTTAGTGAGGTGTTATATGATTCATTTGTTGTATTTAATGCTTGATGATGTGTTAAGGTGACTCATGGTCATGCATTAATGAAGAAATGAGTCATGATAAGTATGATTGCTAATGGTCACCCTCCTAGCTCCTACACTCACCTCCCTCCTCATTATATTGTGGCCGGCCCCTCTCTTGTGAGGGTGTGGGTAATTCATTTGGAAAAAGATGCAAGTTTTGGTTCATGGAAATTAGATAACTAGATTCTTCATTTCACCCGATTCCAAAAGGCAACTTCATTTACCGTTCATCCATAGCTTTGGATGTAACGAGACAAAGTGTTCTACTCATTCTCTACATCAATCTTAGTCATCTCTTTTAGCAGACTTGATGATCAAGTTGCTTCGGTTCAGAGGCGGGAGCCCTTTTAAAGATCCGTCGACGTGGTGCCACCTGGACGAGAAGACTGGAGATTCTGGAGATCGGAACAGCCGCAACAAAGCGTGGGATGATGGTTGAAGACCGAAGGACTCGGATCGTTCGGTATAACATTTCTACCCACTTTGTAGTTTGTTAGTTTAGTTTTAATGGCAGATCCGGATTATAGTATACGATAGCGCCAGTTGTAAAAGTTTTTGTTCCGCATTTGGCGTCTGTTAGACGGCCGGGGCGCTACCGTAGACTTACATGTCTTGCTACCCCTGTTTATATTATTGCTTGATATTATGACGCACTGACGTCTGGGTTTGCATGGCCCAGATTCTTTACCTTTGCTGCAGGCCGAGCAGGAGCATTTCAGCGAACAGGCCGAGTAGTGAGGACCTGTTATTAGTTTATTTTACTTTCCTTTCAGCATTTTCATTCCTGATGTGAGCCCGCATTATGGGACGTACATTCCAGTTTATTCTTGTATTGGATCTTTTGCTTCCGCATTATTTTATTCTTGACTCATTTTTCTGGCTTTTGGACATGTGTTAGATAGTTTATTATTGTTCTTGATATCTCTACAGCCGTAATGTGACTGTGGAGGGATATTTCATATCCACAGGTAGCATGGTTGGCTCTGTCACGTGCCTATCTTAGCGTACTCTGGAAAGCGGGGCGTGACAGGGTTTGTTTGGTATCAGAGCCATAGGATCTAGGTTAATCGGGTTTGATTCATTTGTTGTTGGGTATTGGACCCAATACACGAATCAGAATACTCGAGATTAGAAACATGTCCTGCCACCTTACCATCTTACCATTTTTTGAATCTTAATTTCCTCCTGATTCTACCTTGATGATATGCAAACCTCTTTTGCATCTCGACTCGAAACCTGGTTTCCTATTGTTTATCTCTAGAACTTAGGCGACTTGGGTGGAGTTATGTGATTGTAGCTATGTACCGCGGCATGGTTACAATGCGGTACTCTATTTAAGTAACTTGGAATTCTAGCCTTGATTCATATCCTTGATCTATATTTTGAATCTGTTATCATACTAATCCTTTCGGTGTTTTGATTTCACGAACATGGCAGATAAGAATCTGAAAACGTACCAGAGGCATGTTGATGAAGCCGCTTTGCTTGGAGTAATCCGTGGGATGCTGGAGAACCAGAAGCGGCAGACCGAGCTGAACCAGCAGCAAGCTGAAGCTTTTCAGGAAGGTTTGCGGACAGTCCAGCAGTCCGTAAACAATGTTGTGGCCAGACCAGTTGATCGTGTGGGTACCGTGGTGGATTTCAGGAGACTTGGTCCATCCGTCTTTACTAGCCTGAAAGAGCCGTTGCCAGCGGAGCGGTGGCTGGTTGACACGGGAAATTTACTAGTTGCGGCACAGATCCCAGAGGATAAGAGAGTGGATGTGGTACGCATCCAGTTAGTGGACTATGCCCGTGAATGGTGGCTTGTGGAAGAGACCCGCTTGCCCAAGCCGATCAGTTGGGCGGTTTTTTCGAAGAGTTTCTTGGAGAAGTTCTTCCCGCAAACTGCACGGGAGGAAATGGAAGAAAAGTTCATCAGTTTGAAGTAGAACGGCACACCTGTGGATGTACATGCAGCTGAGTGGACACGGCTCAGTAGATTCGCTGGACCATTGGTTGCCAACGATGCTGATAGGGCAAGGAGGTTCATGCGCAGTTTGGATGTGGACATCCAGAGGCAAATTGTATCTCTAGGTTTGACCACTTTCTCATAAGTACTTACAGCGGCCCGAGAGCAACAGTGCCTATCTATGAAAACTGGGAGTACGCAGCAGCCAGCAGTTACAGTGCGGAAGACGGCATTTGCACCGAACCGAGCACATGTACGCAGAGGTATTCCGGTGAACCGACGTGGTGTAACACCTATGAAGAAGCCTGTTGTCGTTGATCAAAGAAGGAGCGTGATTTGTGACTACTGCCATTTACCCGGACATGTGCAAAGTGATTGCCGAAGGATGCGGGGACTCTGTTTGGTTTGTGGATCGGCGGATCATACTATCAACGCTTGTCCGTCAAAGCTTCGTACGAAGGATGATGTTCAGAGGCCACCGCAGAAGCAGTTTCAGGGACAGAAGCAGCTGACTCAGGGACCCAATCAAGCTCGAGCATTTACCCTGACGCTGAGGAAGCTAAGGTTTCAGGAGAAGTTGTTTCAGGTATTCTACTTGTTCATGGTTTTCTCGCATTAGCGTTATTCGATTCTGGTGCATCCCATTGTTTTATGTCGTCCAAGTTTATTGCTACACACTCGATTGCTTGCATAACCCTGTCTAGTTGCTGGGACATACACACTGGGAATGGGAAGATCATATCTAGTAGAGAATGTAAGGATTGTGCAGTTGTTGTTTGCGGACGGGAGTTGTTTGCAGATTTCTTGGTGATTGATACAGGCAACTATGAAGTCGTCTTGGGAATGGATTTTCTTGGCACTTTCCACGCTCACATTGAATATTGTAGGGCAAAGAAAGTAATTTTCCAGATTCCCAGACATCCAGAGTTTATCTTTACTGGAGGAAGCAGTTCTGTCGGGCCAGTCGAGTTTAGAGCTAGACCGACAACTAATGTTCTTTCGTCGATGGAGGTTGATCAAGATGAAGCGCCAGCTGTTGTTCGAGATTTCATGGACGTGTTCGAGGACATCTCGGGTTTACCGCCAAAACAAGATGTGGAGTTTGCGATTGATCTTATTCCTGGTGCAGCACCAATCTCTAAAGCGTATTATCCAATGGCACCAGTGGAGTTGGAAGAAATCAAGAAGCAAGTTACTGAATTACTTGAGAAGGGTTGGATTCGCAGCAATAACTCACCTTGGGGAGCTCCAATTCTTCTAGTCAAGAAGAAAGATGGCACAAGGAGGATGTGCATCGATTATCGAGAATTAAACCGGGTGACTATTAAGAACAAGTACCCGATCCCTCGCATTGGCGAATTATTTGAGCAGCTCAGTGGCGCGAGGGTATTCTCGAAGCTGGATTTGCGATCCGGATATCATCAGGTCCGAGTTAAATCAGAAGATATTTGCAAGACTGTGTTCCGAACTCGGTATGGACATTACGAGTATTTAGTGATGCCCTTCGGAGTAACGAATGCACCGGAGATATTTATGGACTTGATGAACCGAATCTTTTCACCATTTTTGGACCAGTTTATAGTGGTGTTCATTGATGATATTCTGGTTTACTCGAGGAGCATCGAAGAGCATGCAGAACACTTGAAGATCGCACTGCAGACATTGAGGCAAGAAAAATTGTATGCAAAGATGAGCAAGTGCGAGTTTTGGCTTGAAAAAGTGAAGTTTTTGAGGCATGTCGTGTCCGGAGATGGAATCGCCGTTGATCCCGAAAAGATTGCAGCAGTTCGAGATTGGCCGATTTCGAAGAACGTTGCGGAGATCAGAAGCTTCCTTGGACTTGCCAGGTATTACAGAAAGTTCGTGGAGAATTTTGCTCGTTTGGCTGAGCCTTTGACCAAGCTTACGCGCAAGGAGGAACCATTTGTGTGGACGGATAAGTGTGCGTCAGCTTTTGAGGCGTTGAAGCAGAGATTGATAACCGCTCCTATTTTAACCGTGCCAGACAGTTCCGGAGGATTGGTGATTCACAGCGACGCATCTGGGAAAGGATTGGGATGTGTTTTGATGCAGCATGGGAAGGTTATAGCTTACGCATCGAGACAGTTGAAGACCCATGAGAAGAATTACCCAACTCATGACTTGGAACTAGCAGCTGTGATTTTCGCTTTGATGATTTGGAGACATTACTTACTGGGCAAAAGGGTCAAAGTTTTCACTGATCACAAAAGCCTGAAGTATGTGTTCACACAGAAGGAGCTTAATATGAGGCAGCGTAGATGGTTAGAGCTGATGGCTGACTACGATCTTGATCTTAAGTACCATCCGGGGAAAGTTAATGTTGTGCCGGATGTGCTTAGTCAGTTGCCAGCAATTCACATGTTGACTGCACAGAAGAAACTTATTGAAGACTTTTGAAGATTCGATTTGGAGATTGTACTACTGCATTCTTTGGTACAGTTGATGCAGCTGCAAGTACAATCGTCGTTGATCGAGAATATTAAAGCAGCGCAGTTACAGGACCCTAGATTGCAAAAGTTTCGAGAACAGGTTGAAGCTGGACTTCGAACGGACTTGTTGATTCATGAAGATGGTTTGTTGCGATATGGTAGTTGTTTATGTGTGCCAAAGGGAGATATTCGCGAAGAAGTTATGAAGGAGGCACACAGTTCCACATATTCCGTACATCTAGGAGGCACGAAGATGTACCGAGATCTGCGACAGCATTTCTGGTGGGAAGGCATGAAACGAGAGATTGCCCGCTTCGTAGCGAAGTGCTTGGTGTGTCAGCAAGTTAAGGCTGAACATCAAAGGGTTGCTGGTTTATTGCAACCACTTCCGATTCCTCAGTGGAAGTGGGAACATATAACCTTGGATTTCGTGACGGCTTTACCGCGAAGTCCAAAAGGCAACAATGCAGTTTGGGTGATTGTTGATCGATTGACCAAAGCAGCTCATTTCATCCCATTTCGAGTTTGTCAATCAACAGAACCTTTGGCGGAACGGTACATGCAGGAGATTGTAAGATTGCATGGAGTACCGGTGAGCATCGTGTCCGACCGTGACACTCGTTTCTTATCACACTTCTGGAGGAGCTTACAGGAAAGTTTGGGAACTCGATTGAAGTTTAGCACAGCTTATCATCCTCAGACAGTTGGCCAGTCGGAGAGAACGATCCAAACTCTTGAAGACATGTTGAGAGCTTGCATGTTAGACTTCAAGGGTTCATGGGAGGATCATCTACACTTGGTGGAGTTTTCTTACAATAACAGTTTCTAGGCGACTATTCAGATGGCTCCATTCGAAGCTTTATATGGTCGCAAGTGTCGTTCACCAGTTTGTTGGGACGATGTTGGAGAACGAAGATTGTTGGGACCGGATTTGATCGTGCAAACAATTGAGAAGGTTAACATTATTCGGAATCATATGAAATCAGCACAAGACCGACAAAAGAGTTAGGCAGATACATTGAGAAGACCTCTAGAGTTCGCCGTTGGTGATTTGGTATTCTTGAAGATATCACCGACTAGAGGGGTGATTCGTTTCGGAAGACGAGAAAAGCTTAGTTCTCGATTCGTTGGACCTTTTGAGATTTTGGAGCGTGTTGGAGAAGTGGCGTATCGATTGGCGTTACCGCAATCTTTGGCGAATGTTCATGACGTGTTTCATGTATCTCAACTCCGTAAGTATGTTCGAGATGAAACACATGTGCCGGATCATTCGGAGCTGACTGTACGTAAAGATTTGACTTTTGAGGAACGACCGATGTCGATTGTGGATCGAAGAGAAAAGGTTCTTAAGAACATGGTTATCCCTCTTGTGCTTGTTTCTTGGGGAAATCTCTCGCATGGAGAATCAACCAGGGAACGAGAAAATGAAATCTGGCAGAAATTTCCATATCTATTCTTGTAGTTTGTTGATTGTTTATCTTTTCTTGTTCTTGGAATTTCGAGGATGAAATTCTTTTTGTAGTTGGGTATAATGTAACCTAGTTCATTTATACCAATTCCTGTTCCCGTATTTACTTATCTGTGTTATTTTCTTGATTTATCGTGTTTTGGATGCGAATGGTAGTTTACATTTTACATTGCATTCGATCCGACCCGCTTGCTTAAACTTGTTTAATTCATATTTATAAATAACCTGACTTGTTGTATAGACACATGCATTTTATGTATACTGCATACTGGCATTTCATCTAGCATCGCATATTTTACCATATAACATTTTAGGTCATGTAAAATAATTTAAAATTACATTTCATAGCCTGTATGATACCTCTAACCCCGTGGTAACATCCGCGCATCTTGTTCTCGTCCCGTTCAGTAAAACGGACGTGTTTGGATGGCTACACGCACGTACGTGCATCCGTTCTTGGGGGTATGCATTTTCATAACCTGAGCATTCGTTTTGAAATTTGGAAGTCGCATCTATTTTTCATATTTTAAATTTGAAATTTTAGACTCGACCCGGGCGCGTTTTGAAATATTTTGTATATCGCCTAAATTCAAATTTATTTGATATTTATTTTAAATTTTACCTTTAAAATCTCGTTAACTATTAAATCTTGTAACAAACAAATCTTTTTAAATTTTTTTAAATATAAAATCCTAACTCCACACACACACAGCTCTCTCTCTTTCCAGCTCTCCTCTTTCTGACCCCCCGGCCCCACGTATCTCTCTTTCTCTTTCTTTTTCTTTCCTTTCCTTTCTTTTTCTCTTTCTCTCTCTTTCTCTCAACCGCTGATCTCTTTCTCTCTCTCTCTCTCTCAACTACTGATCTCTTTCTCTCTCTCCCTCTCCTAATCTTTCCTCTTTTCCTTTCTCTCTCCCCATATAAAAACAAACCTATATCTCCTCACTGTTCACCACTCCCCCTCTCTCTCCTCTCGATCTCTTCTCTCTCTCCTCTCAATTCTCTCTCTCTCTCTTTCTTTATCTCTCTCTCTCTCTCTCTCTCCCTATATATATATATATATATATATACATTCCTTCTTCCTTTTTTTAAAAACCCACGAACCCTAACCCCGCCTGCCTCCGCTTCGCCGTCGCCAAAGCCTCCGACGACGCCCTCTCGACCTCGTCTTCATCCTCCCCTCGTCCTCACTCACCTCTCCTCTCTTTTCCCGAGCCCTACACACCCTCAAACCCAAACCCGAGCACCCCCCTGCACACCTTGCACCGCCGGAGTTGATCGTCGCCGGCGATCTCGTCCTCGTTTCCCGACTCCAGTGCACCCAGTGAGCATTTCTCTTCTTCCCAATCTCCTCTTCCTCTTTCCTTTCTCCTCTTTCTTCCTTTCTATTCTTTGCTTTTCTTTCTCTGTAAATGAAAACTGTTCTCTGTCTATAGTAGTTCGCCGGAGCCGGACGTGACATCGACGATCCCGACGAGCCAGCGAACGTACCTGACTTGTGTGATCACCTTTGTATGTTGTTTGGATCCATTCCGTGTACCGTGCGCGCGTCGCGACTTTTCACCTACGTGAGACGTTCCGTACACACCCGTTTCTTGATCCGTCTAGGAAAGTTAATCTTGCTACATGCTATTTAAATTATTACATACTTATTTAAATACATACCATGCCTGTAGTTTAAATCTAGTTCCCCATGTTTCATTTTATAATGTTTCGATGCTCCGTTTGCATCCGTGCACATCATTTTAGATCTAGATCATGAAAACTAATCTTGTTACATAGTAGATTACATTACAATGCATCCATACCAATATTTATATCACATAGTGCTTATTTGTACATCCCATAGTACCGTTTTATAGTTTATAACTTTTTGGATACCTATTTGCATCCATCTCGTCTGATATATATATACAATTGCATCCATGAATCATTTTAATACATAATAATGTGATTTTAACATTCCATGTTTAATAAAGTGCATCCTAATTAGTGTTGGAACTATAACTTTAACCATAATCGATAACTGTGCATCTATATGTTTGAATCTATACATATGTGCATACCACATCACATTATTCCATTTTATTGTTACATTGGTATCCCATACTTGTTTTGTGTACCCATGCTTAGTATAGTTTGATTTTGAGCACCCACGTGACACTTGTGCACCCCTGACATGACTTGATACACTACCACTTGATACGACTTGATACTTGTGCACTTCTTGACATGATTGATACTTGTGCACTACCTGACATGACCTGATGTACCACAGCTTGACCTGTTACCTGATCTTGTTACTAATGCCGACAATCTTGACCTGTTGTCCCTATGAACATTTCCTGTTGTCTATCCAGACAAACCTGTACCTTCTTGATCCTGTGTTGGTATTAGCTCCAGATTTATTAATACCCGACTTGAACACATAACTTGGGGGTATGGGGAAATCAATGATGAAACCTGACTTATAACTCGACAGTTCGATACCTTTACTGATCAGTCTTACGAGCTAGGCCAGCCCCGGGATGATGCGGCTGACATCATTCATAGTTACATACCACCTTTTACTGCCTAGCGGCACGTCTCGGATTCAGCCCGAGAATCTTGACCGTGGTCCCGAGCACGCACGGGATACTATTGAGTTATATTGATGATTCATCAAATTGATTTCAAAGACTTGAGAGTGGTTAACCCAATAGACCAGTCTAGATTACTCACTGCACATTACCCGCACTGTCCTCATTTATATTACTGTTATACATGTTTTACTGTTCATACTCATACCTGCATGTCTTGCTACCCTTGTTTATATTATTACTTGATATTATGACGCACTGACGTCCGGGTTTTGCATGGCCTAGATTCTTTACCTTTGCTGCAGGCCAAGCAGGAGCATTTCAGCGAACAGGCCGAGTAGTGAGGATCTGTTATTAGTTTATTTTACTTTCCTTTCAGCATTTTCATTCCTTATGTGAGCCCGCATTATGGGACGCACATTCCAGTTTATTCTTGTATTGGATCTTTTGCTTCTGCATTATTTTATTCTTGACTCGTTATTCTGGCTTATGGACATGTGTTAGATAGTTTATTATTGTTCTTGATATCTCTACAGCCGTAATGTGACTGTGGAGGGATATTTCCTATCCACAGATAGCATGGTTGGCTCTGTCACGTGCCTATCTTAGCGTACTCTGGGAAGCGGGGGTGACAATGTTTACGATGTCCCAGAATTCGAGGACATCGATGAGGATGAAGAAGAGAGAAGACTTAGAGTGCTCCGACCGTCTGTTTCGAAAGACGGGTTGTCTTCTACTGATCATGAAGTTACGTGGGTTAGAAATGATATCGATGATGAAATCCAAGAAGATATGTCTAATGCGCCCACGAAACGAAAAAAGTTATCAGTAATGTTATATTATTACTTCAGATTTTACGATCTATAGATATATAGTCAATACTTGTAATGATTGTCTAATGCGTCCATGAACCGTTTTATCTAGATTTGATGATGATGACGGGAGCAGCGAGGGGCAGTAGGAGCTCCAGCCGTGGCACCGGCAGAGGCAGAGGCAGAGGTAGAGCGGTTCTGCCGCCCGGAGAGCTGCGTAGGGAGCTTCAGAGGGCCGGTCTTGCACCCCGATCGGAGACCCCTTCAAATGCTTCCTTCCGTGTGGACTTTGCCACACCTCCAGGTATATTGCATGCATATCCATTTTGAATGTAATATTATAGATATACATGCATGTTCATGTCAAAATTACTTATATTGTCAATGTTTGATTGTCTAGCTGTTGGTGATGCGTCCACATCAGGGACAGAGGCCACTCCCGCACCTCCAAATATGTTTATATATCATATAGTGCATGTATATTGATTTAGAATGCTATATCATAAATATACACACATTCCTTTTGCTCTTACTTAGATAATCATTTTTTTATTGTCTAGCTGTAGGTGGTGCCTCCGCATTTCGGGCAGAGGCCAGCACCGCACCTGCGGATATGTTTATATATCCTTAGTGCATGCATATTGATTTAGAATGTTATATTATTGATCTACATATTCTTTTTGCAATTACTTATATAATCTATTTTTAATTGTCTAATTATAGGTGGTGCGTCCACATCTGACGCAGGAGCCACTCCCGCCACTTCCGTACCCTTCGCTCAGTCTGTAGGTTAGTATGAATAAATATAAAATATTTATTCATTTTACACATCCTCTAAAGAATAAATATGAACTTCATGGAAATTTAGCATCAATATTTATTTTCTAGTTGGAGGGGGTCACCGGCTGTTCCTCACCGGAGGGACTATCGTCCCGCTCGTGCTGCTGCCCGGGGCCAGGCTCGTGCTTTAGTCACCGGAGGTATATATCACACTTCAATTTTCGTTAAACCTTGATTTCTGAATACAACTTTGTCTTAATATTGATTGTCTTGATATTTCTTGCAGATGCAGGGCCTCCCCATCCCCAGAGGGGGACTCGAGGCCCGAATCAGTCCCACAGGCTGAGGCTCGACAGAGCTAAGGGGAGTCAGCATTCCCCCTCTTTTTTACCCCTGATTATCGCTATACCGGCAATCATGCCGAGAGGTTCGGCCGGTATATGGGGGATGAGAGCCGGCTCGTGAAGAACTATCCACTTCACGTTGAGTGGGGCGACCAGCACCGGCACTCATTTGTCCTCTTCTGGGATCAAGCTCGGGTATTAATATATATTTTCATTTTATTTATCCAATATATTTATTATTAACACTTGCAATCTAATAACAATGTTTTTTTTGTATTTTCAGTTGGATTACGATTTTCAGCCTGTACCCGACCCTGATCACCCTGGGAGGGTGCTCGATCTTCACGCGCTGTACAATGGCCTGATGAAGAACATGCAGACGAAGGTCCGATACAACAGGAATGAGCTAAAGACCGACTGCTATTTCCTGTGGATGGCGACCCCCGAGGCAGAGAGAGCGGCCCTCCTATCTACTCCGGCCTTTGCGAGAGTCGACGTAGAGACATGGCCTCTATTGTGCGAATATTTCGACTCTCATCGCAAACAGGTATGTATTTTAAATGTAATTCATTGTTTAGTATATAATTTATTTTTTTGTGTTGCTTAATTAGAAAACTAAATATGAATGTGTTGTGCAGAAACATGCCGATCAAAATAAAGAGAATAGGAAGTTGGCGAAGAGGGGTCGCCCCACTTATACAGGTGGCTCGAGGAATATTACTCGTGCCATGGAGTTATCGGTAAATTACAATAGACCGGCCATTGTGATATAATGCAATATTAAGAGTTATTTTCCAATATATCTAATATTAAGAGTTATTTTCTAATATTACAGAGAGCTCAGACCCTGGCACAAGGTGGTACACCGAGCGTGCTGTCCGCATATCTTGCCGTCCACGGCACCTCGACAGATCCCGCCATGGGCGAGCTTCGATACCCCGACGCCGCTACCCAGGAGTATTGCGTAAGTGTTAATATTTATTCAACCCCTATTTGAAATTTTAGTTTTGAAAGGTTCAAATTTAAATGATATACTTATATTTTACAGGTTAATGTGGGTGTAGGAGCGGGTGGTTGAGCAGGCCGAGACATCGGGGATCGATTTTACTGGACAGAACGATCCGATGCTGCTGACCCCAGTCTTGGACGCTGCACACGGAGGGCACCACGGAGGTTGGGAGAGAGGCCGGGGACTGGGCCCTAGCAGGAATGTAACAACCGAGTCCAGTTATACCAATTTCAGTTACCGTATGTAATGTTTGTGGTATTTATTTCATTTATCATATTTTGGCAGTTACTAGTTATAGATTACCCCGACATTACCTATTTTGCATATAACAGTTTAAGTCATTTAAAATAATTTAAAAATACATGTCATGGCCTGCTTGTTACCCCTAACACTGCTGTTGCGTCCTTGCATCGTGTTCTCGTTCCGTTCAGTGAAACGGACGTGTTTGGACGACTACGCGTACGTACGTGTGTCCGTTCTTGGGGGTATACTTTTTCATTAAAAAATCCTTCATTTCAATTTTGGGAACTTGCTAATATTTTTCATATTTCAAATTCAAATTTTTGGACCCGACCCGGGCGCATTTCTGAATTATTTGTATCCCGCCAAATTTTAATTATTTAATATTTTAAATTATACCTAACTTAGTTTTATCAGATTGAGAAAATATTTTTATAGCTTGGAAATCTTTTTTCAACTAAGAGATCTTCTTTACTTATTTAAATCTTTTCATATTTTTTTTCCTAAACATTTTTTTCCTAAACCCTGAGCCAATCGCAACTCCCCATCGCTGGGCCCCATCTCTCTCTTTCTTTCCCAGCCAGTAGAATAATTCCTTAAGATATTAAATCTTTTATAAAAAAATTTCCAAACCAATTCTTTATCCCCAACCAATCAAAATCCTTTTCTATTCTTCCCTGGGCCCCACGAGCGCAGATCCCTCTCCCTCTTTCTTTCCCTTTCTTCTTCTCTCTCCTCCGCAGCTCTCTCCCTCTCTCTCTCCTTTCTCTTTCTTTCTCCTCTCGCGCCCTTTCTCTCAGCTCTCGCGAATACTGTAGATTCCTCGAATCTCGTCACCGTGCCTCGCATCTGGTCACCTCCCTTATGCATCCCCTCCTTCTTCTTCTGTCTTCTTTAAAGCCTCACCACGAGAAACCAATGAAACAAAACCCTAACTTCTCATCATCATCACCACCTCATCGCCGCCGACTCCCTCCTCTCATCATCATCTCCTTCCTCCCCCTCTCTTCCTCTCCTCTGCCGTTCCCGAGCACCAGAACCCATATTCACATTTCTCACCACCACCTTCATATTCTCTCTTCTCTAAAAACCCCGTCGCCGAGAACCCCTAACTTCCTTTCCCCCACTTACACTCGACACCATTAGTGCTGAGACCCAGTTCCAGCGCCTCATCGTCGCTAACCCTAGCTAAGCAACATCGACGTCGGCCCAAAGCAGCCATCGCTGCCATCGACTTTGTATTCTTCTTCTGCTGTAGATCCTAAACCGATCCCCTAGCCAAGCCCAGATCGTGCTTCGTGTTGCATTCGTGTCTCCGTCATTTCCGTTGTCTTGATCATCGATCTGAGGCAAGTATTTGATACTTCCTTTACATGCTAGTTACACGTAACATTATTATTACTATTTAATAAATTATTCATGATGGTTTACAACAGTCCCACTCACATAAATTTTCATATAGTATAGGCTAAAGAGCATATGGTATACAATTGGTTATATTATAGGTTGTATTTGTGTGTGTGTTTAACAAGCATCATACAGGTGAATATAGTATCTGTGAATTTACAAAACGGCATTATCAAGCAAAGAGCTAGATAAAGACATCAGAGCTATGATGTTGCTGTAGAATGGTTGCTACACTAGTAGTAAATTTGATATGGTGTTCAATGAAATGCAGTGTATATTTATAATAAATTTCCTTCCTTGCTTTACTGCTAATGACCCAACTCTTTATACTTACACTAAGCTATTAGTATTTAATCCTTTGTTGCTATCAACATGACTATATATTGTAGTGGTATTACTTCTTAAATAATGATATGCTATTGCACTTTGTATAGTAACTTAGGTAAAAATTTAACCATAAACTGTGCTACATGATATAAATCCCTGTTACTAAATTTCTGTAACTTAAATTAATTTGTACCTATGTGCATAACACATCACATGTTCCAGTTTATTGTTCTGACAGTACCCGTGCTTGTTTACTTATAACCCTGTTTATATTAGTTTGCTTTATGAGCACCCACATAACATTTTGTACTCCCTGACATGACCTGTTGCACTTCCTACCTGATATGACATGTACCGTACACTCTTGACATGACATGACACCTAATTACACTACTTGACTTGACTTGATGTACCATGGCTTTACCTGTTACCTGATCTTGAGTCTAATGCCAACAAACCTGACATGTAGTCCTTACGGACCGTTCCTGTTGTCTATCCAGACAAACCTGCACCTACCTGCTCCTGTGTTGGCATTAGTTCTTGATTACTTAAATACCTGACTAGACACATATAACTTGGGGGTATGGGGAAATCAATGATGAAACCTGACTTGTAACTCGACGGTTCGTTACCTCTACCGATCAGTTTTAGAGGCTGGGCCAGCCTTGGGATGCTACTGCTGATATCATCCATTGTTATCCATTACGTTTTAGAGGCTAGGCCAGCCTTGGAATGATGCTGCAGACATCATTCATCATTACCCCTTTTCCTTTAGTGCCTAGCGGCATGTCTCGGTTTCAGCCTGAGAATCTTCACCGTGATCCCGGGGATGCACGGGATACTATTGAGTTACATCGATGATTCATCAAATTGATTTCAAAGACTTGAGAGTAGTTAACCCAATAGACCAGTTTAGATTACTCACGGTACACTACATTTCACTGCCCTGATTTATATTGCTGTTACACCTGCTTTACCATTTATGATTATACTTGCATGTCTTGCTACCCTGTTTATATATTATTGCTTGATGTTATGACGTGCTGACGTCTGGGTTTTGCTTGGCCCAGATTCAGTATCTTTGCTGCAGTCCAAGTAGGAGTACTTCAGTCAGCAGGCTGAGCAGTGAGGACTCTTTAGTAATTAGTTCTTTTACTTTTCAGTATTTTATTCCTGATGTGAGCCCGCATTATGGGATATACGTTCCACTTATTCTTGTATTGGATCTTTTGCTTCCGCATTATTTATTCTTGACTCATTTTATTTTGGCTTATGGATATGTGCTAGATAGTTTTATTATTGTTCTTGATATCTCTACAGCCGTAATGTGACTCTGGAAGGATAATTCCTATCCTTAGGGAGCATGGTTGGCTATGTCACGTGCCTACCTTAGCATACTCTGGGAAGCGGGGCGTGACATGGTTCTTTCGGTATCAGAACCATAGGTTAATCGGGTTGATTCTTTTGTAGGTGGGTATTGTACCCAATACACGAATCAGAATACTCGTGATTACGAAACATGTCCTGCCACCTTGCCGATAAACCGTTCTTGAATCTTAACCTCTTCCTGGTTATACTTTTACGATATGCAAACATCCTTTGCATATCGACTCGAAACCTGGTTCCTTGTTTATCTCTAGAACTTAGGCGACTTGGGTGGAGTTACGTAATTGTAGCTATGATACCGCGGCATAGTTACAATACGGTACTCTATTTAAGTAACTTGGAGTTCTAGCCTTGATCTACATTTGGATCTGTTATCATGCTAATCCTTGAGTGTTTTGATTTTAGGAATATGGCAGGCAAGAATTTGAAGACGTACCAAAGGCGTATTGACGAAGCCGCCATGCTTTGAGTAATACATGGGATGTTAGAGAACCAAAAGCGGCAGACTAAATTGATCCAGCAGCAAGCTGAATCTTTTCAGGAAGGTTTGCGGACAGTTCAGCAGTCCGTGAATAATGTTGAGGCCAGACCAGTAGATCGTGTGGGGACCGTAGCGGATTTCAGAAAACTGGGTCCGTCTGTCTTTACTGGCCTGGAGGAGCCATTGCCAGCGGAGCAGTGGCTGGTTGACACGGAGAATCTACTCATTGCAGCGCAGATCCCGGATGATAAGAGGGTGGATGTAGTACGCATCCAGTTGGTGGATTATGCCCGTGAATGGTGGCTTGTGGAGGAGACCCGCTTGCCAAGCCGATCAAGTGGGCGGATTTTTCGAAGAGTTTCCTGGAGAAGTTCTTCCCGCGGACTGCACGGGAGGAAATGGAAGAGAAGTTCATCAGTCTAAAGCAGAATGGTGCACCCGTAGATGTACATGCAGCCGAGTGGACACGGCTCAGTAGATTCGCTGGACCGTTGGTTGCCGATGATGCTGATAGGGCAAGGAGATTCATGAGCAGTTTGGATGTGGATGTCTAGAGGCAGATTGTCTCCTTGGGTTTGACCACTTTCTCACAGGTACTTACGGGGGCCCGAGAACAGCAGAGCTTATCTGGGAAGACTGGGAGTTCACAGCAGACAGCAATTACAGTACGGAAGCCGTCTTTTGCACTGAACCGAGCACGTGGACACAGAGGTATTCCAGTGAACCGTTGTGGCGTAACACCTATGAAGAAGCCTGCTGTCATTGATCAAAGAAGGAGCGTGATTTGTAACTACTGCCATTTACCCGGACATGTGCAAAGAGACTGTCAAAGAAGGCAAGGACTTTGTTTGGTTTGTGGATCGGTGGATCATACTATTAATTCTTGTCCGTCAAAGCTTCGTACAAAGGATGATGTTCGGAAGCCACCACAGAGACCGTTTCAGGGACAGAAGCAGCTGACTCAAGGACCCAATCAGGCTCGAGCTTTTACCTTGATGGCTGAGGAAGCTAAGGCTTCGAGAGAAGTTGTTTCAGGTATTCTACTTGTTCATGGTTTTCCCGCACTAGCGTTATTTGATTCTGGTGCATCCCATTGTTTTATGTTGTCCAAGTTTATAGCGACACACTCGATTGCTTGCACGACCCTGTCTAGTTTCTGGGACATACACACTGGGAATGGGAAAATCATATCTAGTAGAGAATGTAAGGATTGTGTGGTTGTTGTTTGCGGACGGGAGCTTTTTGCAGATTTCTTGGTGATTGATACGGGCAGCTATGAAGTCGTATTGGGAATGGATTTTCTCGGCACTTTCCATGCTCACATTGATTGTAGGGCAAAGAAAGTAATTATCCAGATTCCCGGACATCCCGAGTTTATCTTTACTGGAGGAAGCAGTTCTTTCGGGCCAGTCGAGTTTAGGGCTAGGCCGACAACTAGTGTGCTTTCGTCGTTGGAGGTTGATAAAGATGAAGCGCCAGCTGCTGTTCAAGATTTTATGGACGTGTTTGAAGACATATCAGGTTTACCGCCGAGGCGAGACGTGGAGTTCGCAATTGATCTTATTCTTGGTGCAGTGCCAGTTTCTAAAGCGTATTATTCAATGGCACCAGTGGAGTTGGAAGAAGTCAAGAAGCAGGTTACTGAATTGCTTAAGAAGGGTTGGATTCGAAGCAGTAACTCGCCTTGGGGAGCTCCAGTTCTTCTAGTCAAGAAGAAAGATGGCACAAGAAGGATGTGCATCGATTATCGAGAATTAAACCAGGTGACTATTAAGAGCAAGTACCCGATCCCTCGCATTGGCGAATTATTTGAGCAGCTTAGTGGCGCGAGGGTATTCTCGAAGCTGGATTTGTGATCCGGATATTATCAGGTCCGAGTGAAAACAGAGGATATTTGCAAGACAGCATTCCGAATTCGGTATGGACATTACGAGTACTTAGTGATGCCCTTCGGAGTAACGAATGCACCGGCGATATTCATGAACTTGATGAACCGAATCTTTTCTCCATTCTTGGACCAGTTTATTGTGGTGTTCATTGACGATATTCTGGTCTACTCGAGGAGTATTGAAGAGCATGCAGAACATTTGAAGATCGCACTGCAGACGTTGAGACAAGAGAAATTATATGCGAAGATGAGCAAGTGCGAGTTTTGGCTGGAAGAAGTAAAGTTTTTGGGGCATGTCGTGTCTGGCGATGGAATCGCCGTCGATCCCGAAAAGATTGCAGCAGTTCGTGATTGGCCGATTCCGAAGAATGTTGCAGAGATAAGAAGTTTTCTTGGACTCGCAGGGTATTACAGAAGATTTGTGGAGAACTTTACTTGTCTAGCGGAGCCGTTGACCAAGTTTACGCGCAAGGAGGTACCTTTTGTGTGGACGGATAAGTGTGCGTCAGCTTTTGAGGCGTTGATGCAGAGATTGATAACCGCTCCTATTCTGACCGTGCCAGACAATTCCGGAGGATTGGTGATTCATAACGACGCATTTGGGAAAGGATTGGGATGCGTTTTGATGCAGCATGGGAAGGTTATAGCGTTCGCATCGAGACAGTTGAAGACCCATTAGAAGAATTACCCAACTCATGACTTGGAGCTTGCGGCTGTGATCTTCGCTTTGAAGATTTGGAGACACTACCTTTTGGGCGAAAGGGTCGAGGTGTTCACCGATCATAAAAGCTTGAAGTATATGTTCACGCAGAAGGAGCTTAATATGAGGCAACGTAGATGGTTGGAGCTAATGGCCGACTACAATCTTGATCTTAAGTACAATCCGGGGAAGGTTAATGTCGTGCCGGATGCGCTCAGTCGGTTACCAGCTATTCAGATGTTGACTACGCAGAAGGAACTCATCGAAGACTTTCGGAGATTTGATTTGGAGGTTGTGCTACCGCATTCTTCGGGACAGTTGATGCAGCTGCAGGTACATTCATCGTTGATCGAGAATATTAAAGCAGCACAATCACGGGACCCTAGATTGCAAAAGTTTCGAAAACAGGTTGAAGCTGGACTTCGAACAGACTTATTAATCCACGAAGATGGTTCGTTGAGGTATGGTAGCCTCTTGTGTGTGCCAAAGGGGGATATTCGTGAAGAACTTATGAAGGAGGCGCAGAGTTCAGCCTATTCCGTACATCCAGGAGGCACGAAGATGTACCGAGATATACGACAGCATTTCTGGTGGGAAGGCATGAAACGGGAGATTGCCTGCTTTGTGGCAAAGTGCTTGGTGTGTCAGCAAGTTAAGGCTGAACATCAAAGGATTGCTGGTTTACTGCAACCACTTCCGATTTCTCAATGGAAGTGGGAACATATAACCATGGATTTCGTGACAGCTCTACCGCGGAGTCCAAAGGGCAACAATGCAGTATGGGTGATTGTTGATCATTTGACCAAGGCAGCTCATTTCATTCCTTTTCGGGTTGGTCAATCAACGGAAACTTTGGCAGAACGGTACATGCAGGAGATTGTAAGATTGCATGGAGTACCGGTGAGCATCGTGTCCGACCGTGACCCTCGGTTCTTATCACACTTTTGTAGGAGCTTACAGGAGAGTTTGGGGACTCGATTGAAGTTTAGCACAGCTTATCATCCTCAAACAGATGGCCAGTCGGAGAGAACGATCCAAACTCTTGAAGATATATTGAGAGCTTGCATGTTGGACTTCAAGGGTTCGTGGGAAGATCATCTACATTTGGTGGAGTTTTCTTACAACAACAGTTTCTAGGTGACGATTCAGATGGCTCCATTCGAAGCTTTATATGGTCGCAAGTGTCGTTCGTCTGTTTGTTGGGACGATATCGGTGAACGAAGATTGTTGGGACCAGATTTGGTTGTGCAGACAGTTGAGAAAGTTAACGCTATCCGGAACCATATGAAAGCAGCACAAGACCGACAGAAGAGTTGGGCAAATACGTCTAGAAGACCTCTAGAGTTCGCCGTGGGTGATTTGGTATTCTTGAAGATATCGCCGACTAGAGGGGTGATTCGTTTTGGAAGTCGAGGAAAGCTCAGTCCTCGATTCGTTGGACCCTTTGAGATCTTGGAGCGTGTTGGTGAGGTAGCGTATCGATTGGCGTTACCGCAATCCTTGGCGAATGTTCATAATGTGTTTCATGTATTTTAACTCCGTAAGTATGTTCGGGATGAAACGCATGTATTGGATCATTCGGAGCTGACGGTACGAGAAGACTTGACTTTTGAGGAGCGACCGATTGCGATTGTGGATCGGAGGGAAAAGGTTCTTAAGAACAAAGTTATCCCCCTTGTACTTGTTTCTTGGGGTAGTCGCTCATATGGAGAGTCAACTTGGGAACGGAAAGATGAAATCCGGCAGAAGTTTCCACATCTTTTCTTGCAGTATTGGTTGTTTTTCCTTTTATGTTTTTGGAATTTCGAGAACGAAATTTTTTTTGTAGTTGGGTATAATGTAACAACCGAGTCCAGTTTTACCAATTTCAGTTACCGTATGTAATGTTTGTGGTATTTATTTCATTTATCAAGTTTTGGCAGTTAGTAGTTATAGATTACCCCGACATTACCTATTTTGCATATAACAGTTTAAGTCATTTAAAATAATTTAAAAATACATGTCATGGCCTGCTTGTTACCCCTAACACTGTTGTAGCGTCCTTGCATCGTGTTCTCGTTCCGTTCAGTGAAACGGACGTGTTTGGACGACTACGCGCACGTACGTGCGTCCGTTCTTGGGGGTGTACTTTTTCATTACAAAATCCTTCATTTCAATTTTTGGAACTTGCTAATATTTTTCATATTTCAAATTCAAATTTTTGGACCCGACCCGGACGCATTTCTGAATTATTTGTATCCCGCCAAATTTTAATTATTTAATATTTTAAATTATACCTAACTTAGTTTTATCAGATTGAGAAAATATTTTTATAGCTTGGAAATCTTTTTTCAACTAAGAGATCTTCTTTACTTAATTAAATCTTTTCATATTTTTTTCCTAAACATTTTTCCCTAATCCCTGAGCCAATCGCAACTCCCCATCGCTGGGCCCCATCTCTCTCTTTCTTTCCCAGCCAGTAGAATAATTTCATAAGATATTAAATCTTTTATAAAAAATTTTCCAAACCAATTCTTTATCCCCAACCAATCAAAATCCTTTTCTATTCTTCCCTGGGCCCTACGAGCGCAGATCCCTCTCCCTCTTTCTTTCTCTTTCTTCTTCTCTCTCCTCCGCAGCTCTCTCTCTCTCCCTTCTCTTTCTTTCTCCTCTCGCGCCCTTTCTCTCAGCTCTCGCGAATACTGTAGATTCCTCGAATCTGGTCACCACGCCTCGCATCTGGTCACCTCCCCTCCTTCTTCTTCTGTCTTCTTTAAAGCCTCGCCATGAGAAACCCATGAAACAAAAATCTAACCCTATTGTTTTCCCCGCTCCTAAACCCTCGTCGACCCACTCTGCATCCCCTCGTCACCCTCTACTCCAGCACCTCCTCCTCCTTCGTTCTTCTCCGAACGAACCACTGCAACTTATAACCGAGCACCTCTATCCACCATCACAACCTCGTCGCCGCCGACTCCCTCCTCTCATCGTCATCGCCTTCCTCCCCCTCTCTTCCTCTCCTCTGCCGTTCCCGAGCACCAGAACCCATATTCACATCTCTCACCACCACCTTCATATTCTCTCTTCTCTAAAAACCCCGTCGCCGAGAACCCCTAACTTACTCTCCCCCACTTACACTAGACACCATTAGTGCTGAGACCCAGTTCTAGCGCCTCATCGTCGCCTCGTTTCCATAGTTGTCGCTGAACCCTAGCCAAGCAACATCGACGTCGGCCCAAAGCAGCCATCGCTGCCGTCGACTTTGTCTTCTTCTTCTGCTGTAGATCCCAAACCAATCCCCTAGCCGAGCCCAGATCGTGCTTCGTGTTGCATTCGTGTCTCCGTCGTTTCCGTTGTCTTGATCATCGATCCGAGGCAAGTATTTGATACTTGCTTTACATGCTAGTTACACGTAACATTATTATTACTATTTAATAAATTATTCATGATGGTTTACAACAGTCCCACTCACATAAATTTTCATATAGTATAGGCTAAAGAGCATATGGTATACAATTGGTTATATTATAGGTTGTATTTGTGTGTGTGTTTAACAAGCATCATACAGGTGAATATAGTATCTGTGAATTTACAAAACGGCATTATCAAGCAAAGAGCTAGATAAAGATATCAGAGCTATGATGTTGCTGTAGAATGGTTGCTACACTAGTAGTATATTTGATATGGTGTTCAATGACAATGCAGTGTATATTTATAATAAATTTCCTTTCTTGCTTTACTGCTAGTGACCCAACTCTTTATACTTACACTAATCTATTAGTATTTAATCCTTTGTTGCTATCAACATGACTATATATTGTAGTGGTATTACTTCTTAAATAATGATATGCTATTGCACTTTGTGTAGTAACTTAGGTAAACATTTAACCATAAACTGTGCTACATGATATAAATCCTTGTTACTAAATTTCTGTAACTTAAATTAATCTGTACCTATGTGCATAACACATCACATGTTCCAGTTTATTGTTCTGACAGTACCCATGCTTGTTTACTTATAACCATGTTTATATTAGTTTGCTTTATGAGCACCCACATAACATTTTGTACTCCTTGACATGACCTGTTGCACTTCCTACCTGATATGACATGGTACCGTACACTCTTGACATGACATGACACCTAATTACACTACATGACCTGACCTGATGTACCATGGCTTTACCGGTTACCTGATCTTGAGTCTAATGCAAACAAACCTAACATGTAGTCTTTACGGACCGTTCCTGTTGTCTATCCAGACAAACTTGCACCTACCTGCTCCTGTGTTGGCATTAGTTCTTGATTACTTAAATACCTGACTAGACACATATAACTTGGGGGTATGGGGAAATCAATGATGAAACCTGACTTGTAACTCGACGGTTCGTTACCTTTACCGATCAGTTTTAGAGGCTGGGCCAGCCTTGGGATGATGCTGCTGACATCATCCATCGTTATCCATTACCTTTTAGATGCTAGGCCAGCCTTGGAATGATGCTGCAGACATCATTCATCATTACCCCTTTTCCTTTAGTGCCTAGCGGCATATCTCGGTTTCAGCCCGAGAATCTTCACCGTAATCTCGGGCACGCACGGGATACTATTGAGTTACATCGATAATTCATCAAATTGATTTCAAAGACTTGAGAGTAGTTAACCCAATAGACCAGTTTAGATTACTCACGGTACACTACATTTCACTGCCCTGATTTATATTGCTGTTACACCTGCTTTACTATTTATGATTATACTTGTATGTCTTGCTACCATGTTTATATATTATTGCTTGATGTTATGACGCGCCGACGGCTGGGTTTTGCATGGCCCAGATTCCGTACCTTTGCTGCAGTCCAAGTTGGAGTACTTCAGTCAGCAGGCTGAGCAGTGAGGACTCTTTAGTAGTTAGTTCTTTTACTTTTCAGTATTTTATTCCTGATGTGAGCCCGCATTATAGGACATACACTCCACTTATTCTTGTATTGGATCTTTTGTTTCCGCATTATTTATTCTTGACTCAATTTATTTTGGCTTATGGACATGTGCTAGATAGTTTTATTATTTTTCTTGATATCTCTACAGCCGTAATGTAACTGTGGAAGGATAATTCCTATCCTCAGGTAGCATGGTTGGCTATGTCACGTGCCTACCTTAGCGTACTCTGGGAAGCAGGGCGTGACAGCCCATATGAGGTTGGACTCCACTCCGGCGGTTACTTCCTCAGTCTCCAGTGAGCGACGTTTCCAGCAAGAACTGGAGAGCTTGAAGGCCACCGTTCAGGAGTTGAAGGAGATGTTGGTATGTATACTGCTTAATAGTAAAATATTATGTCATATTATAGATAGCAATATATCCAATATTAGTACGTAGCCTGAGCTTATTTGGTTGTAGATTTAGTTTTGATTAATCATACATACATATCTAATTAAAATAAACTACGGTTTTCCAAACTAGATATCCAAACGAGGCCTAAGTCCCTAAGTATATATAGATTGGGGTTTCGAAATAACTTGATAATGATACGAACTCGACTAATACACAGTTCTTACTCATTTATTACACACGTAGGTCCAGACGCGACAGGGTATATCGGCCGAGCCCCACATGCATCTCCTTCGGCTACGGCTCCGCAAGCCACTACATCAGCTGCGGTTCCGCAGACAGCTTCTATAGCTCCACTGCCCACTCAGACTCCCGCAGCCGCGGCTCCGCAAGCCACCACCTCGGCGGCGGTTGCGTAGACCACTCCTACAGCTCCACAGCCCGCTCAGACTCCCGCACACTCCGCATTGCATGATTTATTGACTCAGAATATATCCGAGGAGCGGGCGCGCTAGATTATGGCGTTTATCAGAGGTGGAGCTGGACCGAGCTAGGGTAGCTTTTTAATTCTTATATTTTAAACATGTATTTATTTATATGATACATATTGTACTATATTTTGGACGATATTGATATTGGTGGTGTTTGCGTGTTTATATTGATATCATATTCTGCTTGTTGATTTCTTTTGTATATTATGCGTGAGATGTGATTATGAATACTGCGATATATGTTCTGCGTGCTGATTAATTTTATATATGATGTATATATTATTGTGTACAGGGCGAGAAAAAAATAGGCAGCCCTTTTTTAAAAAAAACTGATAATATGTACCTACGGATTAATCCGTAGGGCCCAACATTGCCCCTACAGCTTAATCCGTATGGCCCAACATTACCCCTACAGATTTATCCGTAAGGACAAAATATCAGGATACCTGATATTTTGCCCCTATGATCTCAGTAATAGGGGTTACATTTGTCCCTACGGATATATCCGTAGGGGCAAACAAATGCCCCTACACAGGTATCCGTAGGGACAAAATATCAGGATACCTGATATTTTGTCCCTACAGATTTATACCTACGCATTTATCCGTAGGGGCAACTATTTGGCCCTATGGATAAGTCCGTAGGAACATCTAATTTATTTTATAAACAGATAAATTAAATAAATTTTTTGTCCCTACAGCCGAATCCGTAGGGACAACTGGACCTACACATTACTCCGTAGGGGCAAGTTTTTGACCGTAGGGGCATGTTCAAGGTTAAGACTTGCACCTACGGCGTTTGCACCTACAGGGTATTTTCTTGCCCCTACGGATATATCCGTAGGTGCAATGGTTTGCTCCTACGAATAAATCCGTAGGGGCATCTCTTATTTATAGTAGTGTACCTCTTCTGATTAATTAATGCAACTTCTACTTTGAAATTTTTGGAAGATTTGTGACCCTCTCTCTCAACACCATCCCTCCCCCCCCCCACCCCCCCAAAAGAAATTAAAATAAAACGTGCCTCCAGTTTCGCTCATGCAAATGGTAGTTTTGTTTTAGCTTAATTAGAACCATGGTTTCCGAGACATTGTTGTTAAACTAGGCCTAATAAGTTTTTCACTTGCAGTTATTATAAGTACAGGTAAATAACACATGTCCTATTCTAGTGTTATTCCCAATGTAATTTTATATTAGTAATTTTAAAATCAAAACATACATAGTATTAAAGTTTGGGAGTGGATTAGATGATGATGTGAAGATAATCGATGACAGCAGAATGTCTACGGCTGACAACCATCGGCAGGCGGTCGTAATTTCCTTCTGTCAAGAGGTTGTTAGATGCCCATGATGGTCTTCGACAGATTATTATCGGTTGCCGGCGGCAGTCATCGCCGAGCAACTTTTGTTGATGACGCTCTGTTACAAGCAACGGTCATCACATTTATCAGTTGCAGAAAGCCATAATCAACGGACGATAGCTAATGTCAATCATCGGTGGTAATGGCTGGCCGGGCGATTGTAAGGTCAACAGTAGCCACCAACGAGTGAACGCTAGCGACAGACGCTTGCCGGCAAAATCAACGTGCGGTTGTCGTTTGCCGACAATGGTCATCGGCGGACAGTGGTGCAGGAAATCATAATACAATGGTGGTGATGACGATCCTTGATCATCGATGGGTAGTAGCAATGGTGATCATCGATGGTAGTCGACGGTTGTCTATTGTCGGTGATGGTAATCTGTAGGCTATTGAAAGTTGCTGAAAGCGGTGATTGACGAGCTGGCTAATGGCGATAATTGATAGATGGTGACAGACGATGGTCATCGAGGTGTCGATGGGCTGGCCAATGGCGTGCAGTTATCAAGCTGCTGATGATGATTAACGGGCGTACACAGGCAACAATAATCGACAAGAGGTTGTTAGATGCCGACAACAGTTATTGGCAGTCGAACGCTGACGAGGGACGGTTGCCCATGATGATTATTGGAGAATGGTTGACTGGCAGCAACAATCATTGGCAGGCTGGTGTCGGTTGCCAGCAACAGTATGAGCGGTTGGCGACGGTCGGTGCCTAAGAAAGTCGGCGGCAGGTAGGGCTGTCACTTACCTGCATCGGTCATTGGTTGGCGGTGGCCGATGTTAAATGACGACGGTCATCAGCGAGTAGTAGTCTGCGGATTGTTGCCGACACTAATTGGTGTCGGTGGTCATGACTAAGGGTCTTAAAAAGTTTAGAAATCAATGGGGGGCATGAGTGAATTTGGGTACGAGTTAAAGAAATAGTAAGAGAGAGGAAGATAGAGGAGATTAAGAGGAAGAAGAAGCCCTAGAGAATTCTCTCTCTTGTGGCTTTTCTTTTATATTAATTATATGTAAATATGGTTACAACCAGATCAATCATATACAATCTCTTAAATATATTGTTACAACTAAATCTCTCCAAACTCTCCAATCAAATCTTTCCAATATAATTCCGCGTTTGCCAGGATCGGACGTCTGAACTACATGGGGATAGATGTCTGGCCGTGCTATATAAATTATGCAGAGTGGATCCAAACATCTGAACCCCAATTATGCAGACGTCTTGCAGCTCTCTATAGATTAACCTAGCCAGGGTTAGACGTCTGTCATCTGAATCTGTTGATTGTTTTGGTTTGTTATTACGTCCCTCAAACTGAACGGCGGCTGGACGACGTTGAGCTTGATCCGTAGTTCAACAAAGTTTTGTCGTGATAGTGGCTTGGTGAGATTATCGGTGAAAGGTTATGCTAACGCTCTGGCCATCAATCGAGGCCGATTGCGGAACAAAATTTTTCCTAACGATGTAAACTTGGCGCTAGAATAACCCTAAACCGGATCTACCATAAACCTAACTAACAACTAAAGAAGCTATCTACTGTGAAAGAAGTTTATACCATGAGACTCGAGTCCTTCGGGTCTTCAATCCTCTCCTTTAGCATACTCCTAGTGGCCTCCATGATCGAGCTTGGTCGACGACTTCCTCACGTCAAAGATGATCCACCTGAGAGTGTCTACTTTGGGCTCCTACCTTTAAACTAAGGTAACTAGGTTACTTAGTTTGCTAATCTAAGTAACCTACGTGATGTAGAGAGTGATGATAGATTGTTTTGTCTCAAGAACCCTAGGTTTCTTAACACATGAGACTATTAGGGTTTGAGGTAGAAGAAGAGAAGCTTGGAGGAGATGAGAGTATTGTAGAGAGCAACCCAAGAATTGAGTGAAGAATGGCTAAGTCTTGTGACTAATAAAGTAAGCATGCCAAGATAATAATAAATAATTATCTCCACCATAAAATATCTAGATATTTTCCACAAAATATCTAGATACCATCTTGCCTCAATAGTAACCCATGGCTCACTAAGTGAGTTAACAAATAGCCATGCTTCACTTAACAAAAGTCAACACCTCATACCTCTACCTCATTTAACATTTAATCAAAAAGATTAAATAACAAATGAGGTGTCTTCTTCTAGAAGCATTCTTGTCAAAAATTACAAGAATACCCCATCCGTATATACATACCCCTATCCATATTTCAAAAAATACGAATACAAAAGAGACGAAAATAATCCAACAATGTAATACTAGGATCCGGCTTAAATCAAAACCCGCTAGTATTATCCGCCCGAACATCATACATGCACAAGTACACGTATATGATCGAACCCTGCCGTAAAACCATATGGCCTCTACATCGTTTCGCCCGAAGCAGAGAAACCCTCTGTGTGAGACTCTAAAGACTCGACAGTACGCCAGCAGTACGTTACTGGATAAATCCGTAACCATAAGCACGTCAGCTGTACTAGCTGTACGTAAAGGCTACCCGGGTACCTGTCGAAAAGGAAAGCTGACGAGCAAACTCATTTAGATCCCTTCTGAGCCTATCTGTGACAATATTCGTATAGTATGGTCTCTTCATCTAAGAGTATCGCATACCGGATCTAGGGGTGGCAAGCGTCAGACCCTAATAACCCGTTAATTCGTGCTGATACGGCTCAGGACCCATCCGGGAAACTACTGATCAACCTATCAGTAAATCCCAACTGCCTTGACCAAGGTCTTATAGTCCTGACCAATTGAACACAAAGAGATATCAACTCCCATTACCCAGAGAGACGAATCCCTAACAATCACTCAATGCCTCCATGTGGATCGGGACTGTACCCAACCAAAACCCGTTTACACGATTCAGTAGAGCCGTGGTAGGGTAGTGATCAAAGCACAGTAAGAACTCACACGAGACAAATGACGATCTCAGGTCCAAAGAATAACCTGTACACATTGTTGGATGTATATGCCCTAGAGCCCAGTATTGTATATGTATACATATGGATACTAAAGATATGTACGTACAGAACAATCTTGCTCAGTTTTATAGTATATTATTTGACTTGTCTTTATCGGGATATGTGTATTTATTTGTATTGTTGTTATATCTGGTTTGCATATATTGATAAAAACTCGATACGGTAGTATACTATTGTGGTTTGTCTTTATCTTAACATGGCATATGTCATACTCGTTATTACATATTGCGGTTACATGTTGATAAAGCCCTTAGGATCTTGCTTGACTACATGCGTTGTGATGACGATCATACTTGTGGGAGCAGGGTAGTCCATAAGCACATCCTTAAATGGTCCATAGTCGCGTGAGTATCGAGACTGGGCACTGATACTCCAGAGTAGACTGGTGTGTACGTTTCTAGCCCTGTCGGGGGATGGTTGGTCCTGCAGCCATTGGTCTGATGCACCTAAGATCATATACAGGTGCTCACTGGGTATGAGTACATTGGACGGACTCGCCGAGAACTTTCATGTCGTACTATACCTATCGTCAGATGGAAGTTCTCAGGTGACATGTGTACAAGTTAGTCTTTGGACTCGAGATCGGCATTTGTCTCGTGTGAGTTCCCACTGAACTTTCATCACTACCCTACCACGGCTCTACTGAGTCGTGTAAATAGGTTTTGGTTCGGTTCAGTCCCGAGCCACATGGAGGCAATGAGCGATTGTCGGGGTTCGTCTCTCCCGATATAGGAAGTCGATATCGCACTGTGATTCGATTGGTCAGGACCATAAGACTTTTCCCGCCAAAATTTTGGCTCAAAATCCGCTCCTTATAAAATAATAACAATAAAAAGAAATAAATAAATAAATAAATAAATAAATAATAATAATAAAGGAGAAAATCTCCCTTTCAGAGCAAAGCTCTATTTAAATCCTAAGGCGGGAAATGAAGCAACGCTTCTGTTTCCCCCAATCAGAGTAATGCTCTGTTTTAAAAAGATAATAAAATTCAAATTTTAAAGAAGCAACGCTTCAGTTGACTTGCGCTCTGCGCTGAGCGACACGTGTCAGCGCAGTTGCGCTGCGCTCTGCGCTGCGCTCTGCGCTGCGCGACACGTGTCAAGCGCAGGTGTGCTTGCGCCAGCTGTGCCAGAACCAAAACAGAATTAAAATTCCAGAAAGATCTTTCTGATCTTATTAAAACAACAAGATTCTTTTCTGTAAAACAGAAGCCCTTGGATCAAACATCCAACGGTGGGGAAAAATCCCTAAATCACTCAGAGAAAAATCTCTTTAACCGATTTAACAAATCAAATGGCACTATAAAAAGCCCCCTAGACTCCAAGTCTAAAAGACATGAACATAGAGAGATACACAGAACTCCTAAGAAGGAAGTTTGAGAAGAACTCAGAAAGAAAAGAAGGTAAACCTTTGAAAAGAAGAATTTCTTCTAAAAAGATCAATGATCTAAAAACAAGATCAAGATCTTAAAATAAAAAAAAGAGAGATCAAATAATAAGAATAAAATAAGAAGTAATATACTTCTTTATTAGATCATTTGATCTACAAAAAGGCATTGCCTTTTGATGAACCATTGGTTCTGGAATCTTAAAAGATTCTTCTCTTTAATCCAAAAATTGGATTAAGATATTAAACAGTGCCCTGCACTTGTAAATCTGCACTGTTGCGCTCTTGGGTTGGCGCAAGCCACCAGAGAGCGCCACGTGTCAGCCCCAGAACGAACTGCGCTATGCGCTACTAAAACAGAGCACTGCTCTCTTGGTTTGGCGCAAGTCACCAGAGCGCGCCACATGTCAGCAACGCAACAGCGCGGCGCATTGTCGCAGCGCACTGCGCTAGCAGACTTGCGCTCACCAGAGCGTGACACGTGTCACCTCCACATGGACTTGCGCCTTGCGCTCCTCAATTGGCGCAAAGCGCCTGACAAGCCACGTGGCGCTCTGTCAGACTAATTAATGCAGCGCATTATTAAAGGGCATGGCCCAATTAAGAGGCCCAATGGACCAAAACAAATGCTCTGCATTATAAAAAAAGGGAACAGAGCCCAATTTAAAAGGCCTAACAGGCTAGAATAAAATACAATGCAGAGCCCAAACAAAGGTCTGTCAGATCAAAACAGATGCTGTGCATCATTTAAAAAAGGACAGAGCCCAAATAAAAGTCTAATAGACCAAACAAAATGCCATGCATTATTAAACAGGGGCAGAGCCCAATCAAAGGCCTAACAGGCCAGACAAATAAAAAATTGTTGAATATTCACAACTGGACTTAGCCCAATACTGCCCGTAAGTCCTTAAATTAAATTGAGCTGAGCACAACTGCTCTCTTAAACCAATTTACACTCGGTTCAAGGGTACATCTCCGAACTCCTCTGATATTTGTCGTTGTAATCCTTCAACGTCTTCAGAGAGGTGACGAGTCCCGAAAACCACACAGCGATACGGACTGCGGGGTCCTTAAACTTGTGGACCGAAACGTCCTTAAACTAATATTTGTCCCAAAATGGGAACGTTGGACCGAAACGTCCTTAAACTAATGTTCGTCCCAAAATAGGAACGTTGGACCGAAACGTCCTTAAACTAATGTTCGTCCCCAAATGGGAATGATGGACCACCATGTCCTTAAACTGGAAATCGACCGCAATATCATTAAACTAAACAATAGAGCCAATTGCTCTCTTGTCGGATCCAAACGATCCCGTTAAGTTGATCTTAGTCTGGAGATTAGGCTAACGTATCCTTAACAAAATTTTAAGTTGATCTTAGCCTTAAATAGGGCTAACGTATCTTTAAACCAAAACCCCAAACCCAAATCTAAGAAAATACAGATTTGGACTAATCCACGTCCTACGGGAGACGACATAAATTAGTCTCCGTATACAATCTGCGGGCAACCACAAACAAAACAAACACTCACGACACGAAGTGAAATTCTGGAGAAGGAGAAAGTTGTTACCGCGATGCGGTAGCGTAATTAACTGCAGGGGCTTGCGCCTGCAGGGAAGAGCGTCCCCATAATCAAAAACCCCTCGAACGAGGGGGAATTTGACGAAGTCTGCTACATCAGCCGCATCCGTCTAAACCTCCGATATACGGTACCATAAAACAACTTGGCATTTTCGGAGAAGTGAACGGATAAAACCAAATAGCATCTGCCCCAAATCTCAGGCAAGATGTCCCTGTCTTGGCCGCCATTCGGAGGGGAACAGATTCTGGCACGCCCGGTGGGACCTTTTCCTTTTTCCACTCCACACTCCGTGTGTCGTGTTTGCGACCAAATCGCGGTTTGCTGTGGTTGCCTGTAGATTCGAGGTACTTAGATTTGGTTTCTTGCTCCGTGCAGAAAACAGAAGATCAATGGCTTCAAACTGCACTACCTGCGACTGCAACTCTCGCTCCGTCCCTGTTGGAGGAGTGACTTATGGGCCCTAAGCGGCCTCCCTTTTCAAGATGCCAGTGGACAGGTAACTCAAGATACCACTGGATTATTCTTCGGGACTATGCTCCCACTGATGAGCTTCAATGATCCAATGACGTTGCAAGAAGCCCCAAAGAAGTCGGTCTTTGATCGGCTTACAACTACCGCGGCCCCTCTCAATGGGTTGCTCAACTCCACTACCTCAGTTTTCCAGAACGTCTATAAGCCTGCAATACCAGAAGGCGTTATTCCAAAGCGGATAGCCATCCCTGCTTCCGTTCCAGGAGAAATCATCAAGGTGGCTTCCCCTATTCGGAAGTCTGCTTTTGATAAGTTGACCGTCCCCATTCAACGGACGTCGGTCTTTAAAAGGCTGATACCAGCAAATTCTGACCAACACAGGGGGAATGAGGAGGTCACCCCTACGGCTGAAACAACTCCATCCGCACGACACGCTCGACGTCGCCACCGGCGCCGAGTACGAAAGGCTGGGGGCAGCTCTCCCTCTGGGATAACTCCGCCAGCTCCAATGGTGGGGATCAATCCTGCTGTTCCAACCGAGAACAGCTTTGAACTGCTCAACAAGGTGCGCAGAAACTCTCCTACTGCAGTGCTAAAGAGAATTCCTTCACTTGTGAAGAATGCTACAGAGAAGAAGCCGGAGCAACCTCCTCAACGGCTATCCTCTGAAATTTACAAGGTCTAGCGTCAAGTCCAAGACTCCGTGATGGATCCAGACTATCTCCGCCGACAGAAAAAGATGAAGATTCGACAGGAGAAAGACTACTCTGTCAAGCCAGAAAAAGCAACAGCTGGATGGGTGCCCACTGCAACGGCTCCCTCAACGCCAATACTCAAAAGAAAAGGAGGCCGCAAAATGCCCCTATGGACATGGCGAACCGTAAAAGCGCCGAGCACAAACGCCCCAAGTCTGGGGGCATAATGGTGCATACTGTTCATATGGCATCCGGGATAGAGGATAGCCGCGCTTCAATGGGTCACCGACCGCTCACCCGATCCGTGACAAAATCCCAGGAGCAGCAACAGAAGCTTCAGGAAATGCTGACGCAAATGGCTGCACTCACCGGGCCAAAAGAAAGCCCGGAGGCATCATCAGAGCAGAGTCACGAACAAGAAACTGATGCTGACTTCGTACGCAGAGTCCTTGAAAAAAAGGATAGAGAGGCAGCAGAACAAGCTGCCAACATAAAACAAATGCCGCTCCTCTTCCAAGATATGGTAGGGATGATGTTACAGCCGGACCCTCCAGCTGAAGACCCTCCAATCATTGTTGGAGACGACAAAGAGGAGACATCTAATCCTCCGCCGGCTCTTTCAGCAGCTAAGGAAGAAACTGTCTCCAAGGCCGCCCTGGATGATTATATTGCTCAACAGATACGAGTTCACCAGGCAAATGAAGCGGCTGGCCAGGTCGTAAAAACTGGACGACCATATCCAGGATGGTATGATCAGATCAAGTATCCGCCAGGATACACGATCCCTAAGTTCCATGAATATAAAGGGACAGGGAATCCACATCAGCATGTCGCTCAATTCAGGGCCTTATGCGGCAACACTGGAGGCGACGACAAATTGCTGCTTCGCCAATTCGTCGGCAGCCTATCGGAGACGGCCTTTGAATGGTATTTGGAGCTACCTAACGACTCTGTCAAAACATTTGCGGAGATGGAGCTACTGTTTACACAAAGATTCGCGAGTGCTAGTGAACGCACCCCGATAACAGCCCTGATCAACGCCAGGATAAGGCCAGGCGAAACGTGGGTTCGATACGCAACACGATGGCGGAATCTGTGGTCAAAATGCGAACAACGCATTGAAGAAGCACCTGCGGTGGGCATATTCGTAGGCACTCTTAATCCGCAAGCGACCATCTCACAATTCATGATGTTCTTCAAGCTAACTACTTTCCAGGCCTTGATCGACAAACTGGCCCAAATGGACCAGATGGGTCACAGACCGTCTCCTCCAGAGCCAGACTCTCGAAATGAAAAGGGAAAGCGATCGTCGTCGCCAATACTCAACAAAAGCCGAGCAACTCAAAGCCGGTTGTTCGCCAAAACAACGTGCGTCCACGCCCATCCCTCGAGGAGAGACTGGGACGACCTTACTCATTTCCTCAGAATAAAACAAGAAAACTGTTTGAGCTAGCAGTGCGCACCAGATTCGTCAATCTGTCGAGTCCGAAACGTCCGCTATAGCCAGGCGATGTCAACGATCCCAATTACTGCCCCTACCATCGAGCAGTAAGTCATCCGATCGAAGATTGCTTCGTCTTCAAAAACCGGGTTGAAGACCAATACCTACAGGGCAAGTTCGAGTTATCCGAAAACTGGAAGGTGAGCCCGCCACAACCACATGCTCCGAGAAAGGTGGATATGCCGGGGGCATCATGCTCATTCATAGGGAAAGCCCCATCGACTGAAAAGTCGATAAACTAGAAATTCGCCTCAAATACGGCGACATTAGACCGCTATGTCCTAAAACTGGTGAAAGACCGAAACGTCGTTAAACTAACATTGGACCACTATTTCCTAAAACTGGCCGATGACCGAAACGTCGTTAAACTAATGACGGACCACTACGTCCTAAAACTAGCTGACGACCAAAACGTCTTCAAACTACTACCGCAGCATCCTCAGGCTAACGAGATAAAAAAAAAGGGAATAAAAAAAATAATAAAGACGGTATGTCCATAAGCGAAATGGGTACGGATGAAAACCCGAAAGGGCACCGTGAGTAAAAACAGCAGGGCTACCGGCGAGTGTTCGTGAAAACCCGAAAGGGTGCGACCTCGTTAGAAAA
Source organism: Agapanthus africanus (assembly GCA_030015575.1). Taxonomy (NCBI): domain Eukaryota; kingdom Viridiplantae; phylum Streptophyta; class Magnoliopsida; order Asparagales; family Amaryllidaceae; genus Agapanthus; species Agapanthus africanus. Next base: position 104,757,364 of record CM057344.1, read on the forward strand.
AAGAATAAAAAGAATAAAAAAAAGAGACGGTATGTCCATAAGCAAAATGGGCACGGATGAAAACCCGAAAGGGCTCCGTGAGTAAAAACAGCAGGGCTACCGGCGAGTGTTCGTGAAAACCCGAAAGGGCGCAACCTCGTTAAAGGACACTTACAGGGTCCTCTCGACCTTGTAAGGAGAAACCACCCGCGTAAGATCCTTACGACTCACAAGGGAGCAACACACTTAGGGATCTCCACGATTCCTAAGGAGAAAATACACTTGCGAGATCCTCACGACTCGTAAGGAGAACTCTCTTATGGGACCCTCACGGCTCATGAGATTTGAAAGTCTTAAGTTACAGAGACCTGAACCTATTCTTAAGCAACTCCAACAACCTTCGATATTGCCCTACAAGTGGCTCAATACTGACCCTTGTATACAATCCACGGGCGCGAATAAACATTTCCCTAACCAAGTCCCACCCGTGACTAGGGATATGTCCATATGGTGAACAACCCTTATAAGTCCTCTCGACTTATAAGGAAAAAACCCTTTTGTAAGATCCTTACGACTTACAGGGGAACATACACTTAGAAATCCTCACGATTCCTAAGGAGAAAACACACCTACGAGATCCTCACGACTCGTAGGGAGAAATACCTTTGTGAGACCCTTACGGCTCATGAAATCAAAAGCCTTAGTCGACAGGATCCTAACCCTGTTTACTAAGCCACCTTTGTTCGATATCGACAGAGGCAAATGATGATTCGCTCCTGGCAATATCCCAGTTGTAGCGATGCTGATGTCTAAACCGGTATCAAATTCCAAGCCCTTTCATGGCAAATGATGATTCGCTCCTGGCAATATTCCAGTTGTAGCGATGCTGATGCTGAGATTGGCGTCAGATTCCAAGTTCCACACTCGCGATAAAAAAAAATCAGTGAGCCGTACATGCATACGAAATAGCCGAAATGATGGGGCAGCTTGCAATAAAAATCAGCAAGTAAAAATGTATGCATGCAAAATAGCCGAAATGATTGGGCAACTCGCAATAAAAAGCAGCGAGTAAAAATAAAATAAATAGCCGAAATGATTGGGCACCGCGAAAAATAACCGAAATGATTGGGCAATCGCAACCTTCGCGATATAAAAGCTGAAATGATAAAGTATCGCGGAAAGAATAAAAAAAAATATAATGAAAGAATGAAATTTTTTGCCCTACAGGTGAGATCACATCGATCCCTGAATACAATCCAGGGGCACAAACAAAGAGGGAACCATACCTTCCCAACAGGCTCCACCAGAAAGCGAAGCCAAATCTCAACGGTTCATAGACAACCTAGAAACAATCTCGACATTTATCGCAATATTGCAGACACGATGTCAATAAACGGAGCAAAGGAAGATCCCTAGCTTCAGGGTCTCGATGTCGATATCGATAACTTAGAGATCGCTAACGGTGTTTCTCCTCACTCCAACCAGATGCAGATATGACGTCAACAACCGACCTCAGAGTCGCAATAAAACGGAGCCACGTCATAGTCCTTAGTTCCAAATCTTGACGGCAATATCTACAGCCTAAGAATCAACAAAGGCGTTCCTTCGCAGTCCAGCAAGATGCAGATACAACGCCAACAAAAGACCTCGCGGTCGAAACAAAGCGAAGCGACTGCAAAATCCTAGCTTCACTTCAACATTCATCTCGATATAGCAGACGAGATGTCAACAACGACGTTCCTTCGCAGTCCAGCAGGATGTAGATGCAGCGTCAACAAAAGACCCCATGGTCAGTAAAGCGGAGTGACGGCAAAATCCCAGCTCCACCTCAGCATTCGTCTCAATACAATAGACGCAATGCCAGCAAACGAAGCGAAGGCCAAATTCCTAGCTTCAAGGTCTTAACGGCAAGTCATATAAAGCCTGAAAGACAACTGGAGATCATCTCACACCAGTACAGAATGGTCACCACCTCGACGTTCGTCTCGACACAGCAGACGCAACATCATCAAACAGCGGAGCCACGGAAAAGTCCCTAGTTCCAAACCTCGACGGTTCACCAACAAACTAGAGACAACCGCGACATTCTTCTCAATACAACAGACGCAATGCCAGCAAACGAAGCGAAGGCCAAATTCCTAGCTTCAAGGTCTTAACAGCAAGTCATATAAAGCCTGAAAGACAATCGGAGATCATCTCACACCAGTACGGAATGGTCACCACCTCGACGTTCGTCTCGATATAGCAGACGCAACATCATCAAACAGCGGAGCCACGGCAAAGTCCCTAGTTCCAAACCTCGACGGTTCACCAACAACCTAGAGACAACCGCGACATTCGTCTCGATATAGAGGACGTACTGCCAGCAAATTAAGCGAAGGCCAAATTCTTAGCTTTAAGGTCTTAACGGCAAGTCATATAAAGCCTGAAAGACAATCGGAGATTATCTTGCACCAGTGCAGAGTGGTCACCACCTCGACGGTTGTCTTAATACAGCAGACTAGATGTCACCTCAGCGTTCTTCCTCTAACAGGATTCAGACGCGACAATCAAATAGCGGAGCCACGGCAAAGTCCCTAGTTCCAAACCTCGACGGTTCACCAACAACCTAGAGACAACCGTAACATTCGTCTCAATATAGAGGACGTAATGCCAGCAAACGAAGCGAAGGCCAAATTCCTAGCTTCAGGGTCTTAACGGCAAGTCATATAAAGCCTGAAAGATAATCGGAGATCATCTTGCACCAGTGCGGAGTGGTCACCACCTCGACGTTCGTCTCGATACAGCAGATGAGATGTCACCCCAGCGTTCTTCCTCCAACAGGATTCAGACGCGACAATCAAACAGCGGAGCCACGGCAAAGTCCCTAGTTCCAAACCTCGACAGTTCACCAACAACCTAGAGACAACCGCGACATTCATCTCGATATAGAGGACGTAATACCAGCAAACGAAGCGAAGGCCAAATTCCTAGCTTCAGGGTCTTAATTGCAAGTCATATAAAGCCTGAAAGACAATCGGAGATCATCTTGCACCAGTGTGGAGTGGTCACCACCTCGACGTTCGTATCGATATAGCAGACGAGATGTCACCCCAGCGTTCTTCCTCCAACAGGATTCAGACGCGACAATCAAAGAGCGGAGCCATGGCAAAGTCCCTAGTTCCAAACCTCGACTGTTCACCAACAACCTAGAGACAACCGCGACATTCGTCTCGATATAGAGGACGCAATGCCAGCAAATGAAGCAAATGCCAAATTCCTAGCTTCAGGGTCTTGACGACAAGTCATATAAAACCTGAAAGACTATCGGAGATCATCCCACACCAGCGCGGAGTGGTTATGACTCATCGGGGCTCTCCAAAATAAGCCTAACCTCAAGTAAAAAGTAACATGGAATATCCCTACGCTTGCTCTTTCGACGGAAATACTACCTGGAAGATTACTTGAAGACGTCTTGTCCAGCCCCCGAAGGGATCAGAGACACGACAATCGCAAGGCTACTCGAACAACAAGATTGCATATCGAGGAATATATCAGCCAACGCGACTGTACGACGGCCAAAACCCTAAGTACCACAAACCCTAACGGACCTCTGTCATAAAGAGCAGAGGTTAACTGTGACGTTAGGATATTCTTGTGAGAAATGCTCGATTCGTCTCGACTCGTAAGGAAATTAGTGTCTTTACGAAAACTACTTGATATGTTTCGACTCGTGAGGAAAAGCCTTAGGCAGCGGGGATTTTAAAAAAAAAAACCTGTTTCCTAAGCACTGGGACCCTACAAGTCGGTCCAAAATGGACTCTTGCATACTATTCACGGGTCACACTCTCCAAAGTCAAATCTCAACAAGGAGGGAAACAACCGCTTACGGGTCCTCTCGACTCATAAGAGGGAAAATTCTCTTATAAAGATCCTTACGACTTATAATAGAAAACACACTTAGGAGTCCTCACGACCCCTAAGGAGAAAATACACCTACGAGATCCTCTCGATCCGTAGGGAGAAAAGTCTTTGTGAGACCCTCACGACTCATAAAGTTGAAAAGTCTTAGGCTACAAGGACCCTAAACTTGTCTCCTAAGCCCTCGGTTCCATGGCTACTCATAACTTTGCACTACTTCACCCACGTACATACTTACGTGGGCAAAGTAGTGGGGGGCATTTGTTCTCGCGAAAATTTTGGCTCAAAATCCGCTCCTTATAAAATAATAACAATAAAAAGAATAAATAAATAAATAAATAATAATAAAGGAGAAAATCTCCCTTTCAGAGCAAAGCTCTATTCAAATCCCAAGGCGGGAAATGAAGCAACGCTTCATTTCCCCCAATCAAAGCAAGGCTCTGTTTTAAAAAGATAATAAAATTCAAATTTTAAAGAAGCAACGCTTCAGTTGACTTGCGCTCTGCGTTGCACGACACGTGTCAGCGCAGGTGCGCTTGCGCCAGCTGTGCCAGCACCAAAACAGAATTAAAATTCCAGAAAGATCTTTCTAATCTTATTAAAACAATAAAATTCTCTTCTGTAAAACAGAAGCCCTTGGATCAAAGATCCAACGGTGGGGAAAAATCCCTAAATCACTCAGAGAAAAATCTCTTTAACTGATTTAACAAATCAAATGGCACTATAAAAAGCCCCCTAGACTCCAAGTCTAAATGACATGAACATAGAGAGATACACAGAACTCCTAAAAAGAAAGTTTGAAAAGAACTCAGAAAGAAAAGAAGGTAAACCTTTGAAAAGAAGAATTTCTTCTAAAAAGATCAATGATCTAAGAACAAGATCAAGATCTTAAAATAAAAAAAAGAGATCAAATAATAAGAATAAAATAAGAAGTAATATACTTCTTTATTAGATCATTTGATCTACATAAAGGCATTACCTTTTGATGAACCATTGGTTCTGGAATCTTAAAAGATTCTTCTCTTTAATCCAAAAATTAGATTAAGATATTAAACAGTGCCCTGCACTTGTAAATCTGCACTGTTGCGCTCTTGGGTTGGCGCAAGCCACCAGAGAGCGCCGCGTGTCAGCCTCAGAACGAACTGCGCTATGCGCTACTAAAACAGAGCACTGCTCTCTTGGTTTGGCGCAAGTCACCAGAGCGCGCCACATGTCAGCAGCGCAACAGCGCAGTGCACTGTCGCAGCGCACTGCGCTCGCAGACTTGCACTCACCAGAGCGTGACACGTGTCACCTCCACATGGACTTGCTCCTTGCACTCCTCAATTGGCGCAAAGCACCTGACAAACCACGTGGCGCTCTGTCAGATTAATTAATGCAGCGCATTATTAAAGGGTAGGGCCCAATTAAGAGGCCCAATGGACCAAAATAAATGCTCTGCATTATAAAAAAAGGGAACAGAGCCCAATTTAAAAGGCCTAACAAGCCAGAATAAAATACAATGCAGAGCTCAAACAAAGGTCTGTCAGACCAAAACAGATGCTGTGCATCATTTAAAAAAGGGCAGAGCCCAAATAAAGGTCTAATAGACAAAAAAAATGCTATGCATTATTAAACAAGGGCATAGCCCAATCAAAGGCCTAACAGGCCAGACAAATAAAAAATTGTTGAATATTCTCAACTGGACTTAGCCCAATACTGGCCGTAAGTCCTCAAATTAAATTGAGCTGAGCACAACTGCTCTCTTAAACCAATTTACACCCGGTTCAAGGGTACATCTCTGAACTCCTCTGATATTTGTCGTTGTAATCCTTCAACTTCTTCAGAGAGGTGACGAGTCCCGACAACCACACATCGATATGGACTGCGGGGTCCTTAAACTTGTGGACCGAAACGTCCTTAAACTAATATTCGTCCAAAAATGGGAACGTTGGACCGAAACGTCCTTAAACTAATATTCGTCCCAAAATGGGAACGTTGGACCGAAATATCCTTAAACTAATGTTCGTCCCAAAATAGGAACGTTGGACCGAAACGTCCTTAAACTAATATTCGTCCCAAAATGGGAACGTTGGACCGAAATGTCCTTAAACTAATGTTAGTCCCCAAATGGGAATGATGGACCGCCATGTCCCTAAACTGGAAATCGAACGCAATGTCATTAAACTAAACAATATAGCCAATTGCTCTCTTGTCGGATCCAAACGATCCCGTTAAGTTGATCTTAGTCTGGAGACTAGGCTAACGTATCCTTAACAAAAGTTTAAGTTGATCTTAGCCTTAACTAGGGCTAACGTATCCTTAAACCAAAACCCCAAACCCAAATCTAAGAAAATACGGATTTGGACTAATCCACGTCCTACGGGCGACGACATAAATTAGTCTCCGTATACAATCCACGGGCAACCACAAACAAAACAAACACCCACGACATGAAGTGAAATTCTGGAGAGGGAGAAAGTTATTACCGCGATGCGATAGCGTAATTAACTGCAGGGGCTTGCGCCTGCAGGGAAGAGCGTCCCCACAATCAAAAACCCCTCAAACGAGGGGGAATCTGACGAAGGCTGCTACATCAGCCGCATCCGTCTAAACCTCCGATATACGGTGCCATAAATCAACTTGGCATCTTCGTAGAGGTGGACGGATAAAACCAAATAGCATCTGCCCCGAATCTCAGGCAAGACATCCCTGTCTTGGCCGCCATTCTGAGGGGAACAAAGACCTTAGCCAAGGCACTTGGGATTTACTGATAGGTTGATCAGTAGTTTTCCGGATTGGTCCTGAGCCACATCGGCACGACTTATCAGGTTATTAGGGTCTGACGTTCACCATCCCCTAGACCCGGTATGCGATACTCTTTGACAAAGAGACCAGAATGTACGGATATTGTCTCAGATAGGCTCAGTAAGAGATCCGGATGAGTTTTCTCATCGGCCTTCTTTTCGATAGGTACCTGGGTAGCTGTTACGTACAGCTAGTGCCGCTGACGTGCTTGTAGTTAAACCCACTGCCAGAGTACCGTCGAGTCTTTAGAGTCCCACACAAAGGGTTTCCCTGATTCAGGCGAAATGATGTAGTAGCCGTTTTGGATACGTGCAGGGTTCGATCGATTGATGTACTTTGTACTCGGACTTTCGATCGGACAGTTGGTAATACTAGCCGGCTCGGGTTTGAGCCGGATTATTAAATCAGATATTGATTTAATAATTTACGTATATATATTTCGATATATATATTCTAGTATTACGTTCTTCGTGTTATTCTATCTCTTTGGGCATTCGGATTTTTATCTGATTGCCGATATATATGTACAGTAGACTGAAATCCGTATTTATTACAGATTTCCTTGTATAAGGTGGCCACCTCATTTTGGATTTTCCATTTATTTGATAAATGGAAATGAGGTGTAAAGTGAGAGGTGAGAGAGGTATGGAGTTGACCATGCTTCAATAGTTTACAAATGAATTTATAATTCATTTTGTATTTACTATTGAAGCATGGTTGCTATTGTTTAATGAAAGAAATGAGCATACAAAACTCTTGTGTGTGAATTTCTCTCTCATTCTTTGCTTCATAATTTTCTCGAGCTCCATTTTCTCTCCAAGATCCTCCCTCCTCTTGCTTTCCTCCATCTTCATGTTCTTCCTCTTCACTAACATTCTCATGTGTTGAGAAATAAGTGAAGAGGTTAGAAAAGAGATAGCAAACACTTAGACACCCTCACTACATCCTAGACTACTTGGTTTAGCAACCCAAGTTCTCTATTTGCTTCTTATAGCTATTTGGTTAGGAGATAGAGCCATGGATCATATTCCCCAGGTGGATCATCTACGACAAAACAAGGCCGGAGAACAAGCTCGATCACGGAGGACCTATGGAGCCGGAAAAGAAGATCAAGCAAGTTCAAGGCGGCTACGAGGAGCTAAGGATGAAGAACGAAGACCAAAGGACTTGATCCGCTTGGTATAACTTCCTTCATAGTAGATAGAATTCCTTTTAGCTAACTAGGTTTATGGTTAATGATCTGGTTAAGTTTTATTCTAGTGCCAAGTTTTCGATCGTCTTACAATTTTTGTTCCGCATTTGGCCACGGAAGTTGGCCGGGGCACTAGGGTAACCCTTCATGGTATCAGAGTGATTGTTGAGATTTTTATGCGTGCGTGCTCTTTTAAATGATAAATCAAAGAATATTAACCGCAATCAAGAACGGCGTCACTTGGTTGCTAGCCGGTTGAATACGGGTCGGTCCACAGGGATTTTTTGTATTTTCTATTTGTTCTAACGAGTTAATTCCAATTGTGGTAGGATTGATTATCACTAAAAACTGAAATGAGTTTGATTAGGATTAAAACCTTGTTAGGGTTAGGGTTAGGTTAAGTTTGGAAATTCAATATTTCCTACCGCTTTCTGTGCCCTAATTAAGATCTGTTTAGGTGTTAAGGTAATAATTAACAAAGGGGATTAGCACGATCGGGAAGAAACTAGGTTTCTTCCTCTAGGTCCTTGTCCGTCCTTTGCTAACTCTTACCCTAACCTCCATGGAAAACATACACAACCGGTCTTTAACTATGGTATCACCGCTACCTCATGGGATAGGGTGCCATAGTGAGCGGTGTGTGTATGTATGCATAGAGTCCTATTAAAATGTATAACGGGCAAGAAAGGGGTGAGAGATTTTCATCTCTCAAACCTTTCCTATTCCTAACCCTAACAAGTGAGGAACTACTTATTAGGGAATTGATAAATGATTTTATTTTTATGATTGTTTTTAATAACCTAATTATCTAATCTACGGCAGATAATTAAAATTGCTAAACTACGGCAGATAAATAAAATTAACTAGGGCAGAAAAGAAAATTAACGAAGGCATAGAAAAGAAAGACTTACTTTATTTGTTGCACTATTCAAACATTACAAGAATTAAAATTCTGAATTTAGGAATTAAAAAGAGGCATAGGAAGAGGCATGCTCCAAAAAGAGTTTTAGGGTTCCTATTTATAGATTATAGAAACCCTAGGGTTTACATCTGATCCCTATCTATATTTACAAAACTACCCTGAGAAGCCTGGTCAACGCACCGCCACCAACGTCAAATTTGCACCGACACGTGCTCAGTACGGCCACGGTTCCGCGGCCATATGCCCTATTTGGCCGCGGATCCGCGGCCATATGGTGGGGTCTTTGGCTGGATTTTTTTGGGCTGCTTCCTGTTGCATTTGGCTTCTGGTTTCTTCACTTGGTATCTCAGATTGTCTTCTAGTTTCTTCCAGATTTCCACAGTGCAGAATGTTGTGGACTTTTACCGTTTGCTTCGTGTTGAAGTCTTGAATCTTGCGCTGCCTTTGTACATTGTGAAATTGTTTATTGATCTTCATTTGTCTCTCAAACTGTAGACATGATCAAGATTCTTCTATTTGTTGGTCGTAGTCTCACTTTTGTATCGTCTTTTCATCATTTTCATTGTTTTGTTCCGAGAACCTGTAACCTGCAACTATGTAGCAGACATGGATTAAAAGCACCTATTTATTTGTAAAATGAATAAGAATGGGGAATATAATAATGCAAAATTATGATATGAACAAATACCCCCAAACTTATCTTTTGCTCGTCCTCGAGCAAAACTAGTTTTATTCTCGAAAAAGACCTAACCTCACTTTCGCAGGGAAATGCGATTGCACTGAACTCGTGCAACAAGTCGTTAAACCTCTGGGTGTCCCTAGTAGGAGGAGTGTTGTTTCCAGAGGGTTTTCAGCGGATACTACCCACAAAATCCCATCAATTTGGCCTATTTACTTTTATTTTTCAATTCGGTTTTCTAGCAAGAAATTCTATTATCTTTAACTCAGAAATTATCAACCCGTATTTTTCATGCTTCCTTTTCATTTAACTTAAAATTATATATGTTCTGTAAATTTACTTAGCTTTTAGCATCTTTTGAGTTTTCCTTCTAAGGTTCTATCTCAACTTAGAAATTTTTATCATCTCTACTAAAAATATAACTCCTATTTTTCATTCCTTATCTCTCATCTAAACCCCAATCATATACCCCTACCTGTGTGTATGTATCACCCCTACACTTGGAAATTCAATTCAAGCTCTTATACACTTGTCCATCGTCCAAAGTACTTTTAATTGGTGAATTTTAGATCAAATTGCTCACACATCCTTCATGCGACCGTTAATACTTCTTGAGGTACTAACGACCGATTGCAAAATGTGTTTGCACATTAAGACGTAATTCCTCATCTTGTAATACCTGAGGCTTCAGCAGTGACTTCCAAACCAGTTGATCTAAGGCACTAGGTGATAAAGCACCCTCGCTAAATATATTTTTCTATTTATGCAGCCTTAAATAATTACAAAGCCAGTGTTCATTTTTTTATCTCTTTATTCACACTTGTATTTTTATTTTATTTTTATACTAAGGATTTTAGACAAGAGCATTTTAAGGTATCCTCTACTATTCCAAATTTCAAGGTTCGTGTTTGTGCAAATTGTAGGGTATATATTTTCAGAATTTAGATTTAAGCTTAGGAATTATTTTTCAGACTTACACTTTAATAAAAATTCAATACTCTTCCCTTATTTTGACTTAGCCCAAGCACTAAACTCAAAATTTACCTATTTCTAAATAAACTATAAGGACATATATTTTCTACAGTTAAATTTTAAGAAAGGTTATTTTTAGGGTTTTTAATTTACTAAGTCTGGGATCTAGTTTTTCCTAGCTAGTTAACCTTCTTGTCAAACTCAAGTAAATTATGGTCAAAATTGAATTTTTCAATTTTTATAATTTTTAAAAATTTTCAGTTTTTATGGGTTTTAAAATAAGTATGCAAATGAAAAATTATACATATGAATGCGAAGGAAGAAAGCTTACTGAGCACACCCTCAAACTTAAACTTGACAGTGTCCTCACTGTCAGACTACACTAAGAGGGTCAAAATTTTCGGCACTCCCATGTTTATTTATTTATTTATTTTTATATATTTTTTATTGTTTTATTTTTTTTATTTATTATTAACAGAAAAAGAAAACAAAATATATATTCAAAAAGGTTCCTCCCAAACTTATTTTTGACTCACCACTTTGAGTTAAAAATTATTTTCAAGTGCCAAAGTACAAACCCCTCCCCAAACATAAATTAAACAATGCTAAGCTTTTTAAAGAGGGGGGTCAAAGTTATCGGTCAATGCCAAGCTCTGCAAAGACCAAAAATCAACACCAACCATTCGAAGAATTTATCAGTGAAACATAGCGGTTGGTGGAAGAGTATGTTGTATAGAGCCAAGAAGAAGTGGGGAAGAGATAAGTGGTGGTATGGACAGGCTTTGCGTGAATGTGACGAGATAAGAGGTGATGAAAAATAAAAACGAGAATGTGAATGATCAGAACTTAGTGGAATATTTGCATTCTCGTATTTTATTAGAAGAAAAGGTGGTGGTTCAACTTCTATAGGTGGAGGTTGATTAACCACAAAATCCTCGAGGTGTCTCTGTGGATCCTTTACTGGCTTGGCATCATCCATCATATGTATATGATGTTCAATTATGAGGGGACTAATCCCCTTGATGTCCGCCATAGTCCAGCCAAAAGCTTGCCGATTGTTTTGTAAGACCATTAAAAGGGCTTTCTCTTGCTCGAGAGCTAGAGAAGCCGAGATGATAACAGGAAGGGTCTCATTCTCACCTAAGTAAGAGTTTTTAAGGTGAGACGGAAATAGCTTGAGTTCGACATTTGGAGGTAAAGCAATTGAAGGTAAAATTGGTGAAACAGTCTCGGACTCGAAGGATTCCAACAATGGCTCGAAGCAAGTGTCAGCAACCGAGTCGGATAGTTCAACTAACTCATCCGAAAATTCAAAAAACTCAAACTCGGGTGGCGAGTCTTCAAAATCGTCCGAAAAAATGAAACACTCGTAATCGTTATCGGTTGTGAACACTGTGTTAGATTCAAGGAGGAACGCACTAGTGGCGTCAAAACTGCTGTGATAGAATAGAAATTTTTCGAGCTCACAGTTTTCCTGCGTGATCTCTTAGAGCGAGCAAACATCAAGTACACTAGCATTAGGCTCGGAGGACAGACTTCCTATCTTGTAAATGTTGAACTCACTTGACATCTTCCCGAAGGATAGAGTCATAGAGCCGTTACGACAGTTGATTATAGTATTGGAAGTGGCCAAAAATGGTCGACCGAGGATCACCGGAATTTGATTCCGTGGGTTAGCCACAGGCTGTGTGTCCATAACAATGAAATTATCGGGAAATATGAAGTCCCCTACCTTAATCAACACATCCTCTAACTCACCCCTAGGATGGGTGATGGATCGATCGGCCATTTGGAGAGTACAACGAGTGGGTTTCAACTCTCCAATGCCTAATTGCTCATAAACAGAATAGGGAAGCAAGTTAACACTGCAACCAAGATCTAAAAGTGCGCGATTTATGTTCTTATCCCCAATTGTTATTGAAATTGTAGGACAGCCAGGATCCTTTCGTTTATGGGGCAATGGTTGAGGTTGGTTAATAGTATTGCTCACGGCACTAGCTACAAATACTTTCTTGGGTACCTGAGACTTCCTCTTCTTTGTGCATAAGTCCTTCAAGATTTTAGCGTAAGAAAGGACTTGTTGTATTGCATCCAAGAGATGTATGTTTATGCTAACATGTTTGAATAACTCCACAATCTTCTCCATTTGTAGAGTTTGTTTATTGGATCTCAACCTGTTTGGAAATGGAATATTTTGAAAATTTGTTGAGTCCAATATTTTGAAAATTTGTTGAGTCCAATGTTTGTCGGATCCCAGTGTTGGTGTTTTCGTGAAGTGAGATGTGGTTCCGTTCGAATTAGAAGAAGTAGAGCCTTGTGAAGAATGAAGAATAGGCTCTGAAGAAGATGAAGAAGAAGAAGAAGAAGATGAAGAAGAAGCACCGGCAGGGGTGTCATCACTATTACCCACATTATTGTGCAACACTCTTCCAGATCTCAACGTGGTCACAGCATTTACATTATGATTTTGTTGTTCATAAGCAACATGTGCGTTGTGTGTGTGACCGGGATTTGGCAATGGTTGAGACGAAAGCTTTCCCTTTTCTCGCTCGCTCAACGCAGCATTCAGTTGTGCAATTTGGGCCTCAATTGATTTGATGTTTTGATCATGTGAAGCACTGTTTTGCACCAAAGATTGAATGGAAGTCTCCAACCTTGCTGCGAATTGTGCAGATTGTTTTAAAAACGTATCTAGACTTTGTTCTAGCGAGGAAACCTTATCGTTATTCGGCTGAACAAAATTGTTTTGAGGATAAGAGTTGTTGGGTACAAAATTGTTCATTTGGTTTGGGTAAGGTTGGGGTTGGAAAGGTTACTGGTATTGAGTTTGTTGAGGTGCTTGTTGTTGTGGAGGAGGAGGCCTTTGAAAGTTGTTATTGCCTTGGAATTGTTGATTTTGATTCCAAGCAAAATTTGGGTAGCTCCTCCAGCCAGGATTATAAGTCGAAGAGTATGGATCACTTCTTTGTTTTTGCTGAAAGGCATCATTGACTTGATCTTGTCCTTGAACGGGTGGGTTGTAAGGACACTCTTCAGTAAGATGGGATGGATCCGAACAACAAGCGCAAACTATGCGTGGGGGTAAAGCAGGGGCAGGAGAAGGCGATGAGAATTTGCTCTCAATTGCTTCTAGCTTTTTCGTAAGTGCGGCCAGTTCGTCCTTCATTGCAATCGACATATCAAGTTGATGTATGCCTGCCCTAGACTGACCTGATGAAGAAGATGAGGTGATCTTAGTGCTTTCCCACTGAAGTGTTTGTTCAGCAAGATCGTCTAGAAACTGCCAAGCTTCCTCGCTAGATTTTGTAAGAAAGTGACCTTGACAAATGGTTTCCAACAACTGCTTAGTTGCTGGATTCAATCCTTCATATAAAGTTTGGCAAAGTTGCCAATTCTCGATACCGTGGTGAGGGCATTGAACAAGGAGATCCTTAAATCTTTCAAAATACTTCCAAAAAGGTTCGGAAGGAAGCTGGGAAAATTGAATAATTTCATTTCGAATTCTCGCGGTCTTGTGGTGTGGGTAAAACTTTTTAAGAAAAGCTTTAACAAACTCTTCCCAATTTTTTATCGAGTGTGATGCTGTGCTATATAACCATTTTTCGGCTAGGTCGCATAAGGTGAATGGAATGACACATAGCTTTATAGCATCATCAGACAGTTGTGTGGTCTTCATCATTGCGCAAACATTCTGGAATTTGTTAATGAAGATATAGGCATCTTTGGATTCCAGCCCGTGAAATTTAGGCAACATATTGATGAAGTGGGGTTTAATCTCAAAGTTATCCCCATTGGCCGGTGGAAGTGAAAGACAAGTGAGTAAAGCGGTGCGGATAGGGTACAAAAGATCCTGGAGCACGATTCGTTGGGGTGCTTCGACAGGAGGGTGTGGTGGGTTATTCGCACCTAGTGGAGGTGGAATCAGTCCCGTGGGTAAGGGGTTGTTAGGATTGAATCCCGACATCTCCTTAGAAGATGATGAAGTTGATGATGAAGGTAAAGAAGTGGATGGAATTTCGACTTCGGAGTCGAAAGTGTCCTCAGTCGGCACTAATGAGACACGGACTAAATGGGCGCTGGTGTCCCTAGTCCAACCGAACATACACTAAAGAGGTAGTGTAGTCAAAAGGTAAAAACAGAAGGTGGAGGTAAGAAAACGTCAATGGAAGGAAGTGGGTGCAAGTGGGGTGCAATGGATTTCTTAGCGACAAGTGGCAAGTTTTTGTAAAAATTTTCTGTTTTGTGTTTTTTTTATAAGGAGATTTTGCAAAAAGATTTTTATAAGAAGTTTAGACACACGTTCAAGCAATCACAATATGCACAATCAAGCCTAGATCTAGGGTCTCCTAGGTCAACTAGACTGCTCCTAACTGTTCCAAAGGGCAAGTTGTGAGGTCCTCAAATCGCCTCTTCACCGCCAATTGTGGCCAGGTAAGCACAAATAAAGAAAGGAGAGATCCGCTCATGAATCACCGTGAGACGGGTCTTTTAAAATTACCTTTCCCCACTTGTCTAGCCTAGGCACCATAAAGTCTGGTTTAGATAAACGATCGATGCCTACAACTATTCCTTTGTCCTATCGAGCACGACAGTCCTTATAGGCTAAGTCTAATTTTTTTTAATTAACTCGATGGTCAATACAATATGCTTTTTGTGATTTTTGGGGTCCTAGGAAGGGTAATGAAATCCCTACCCAATCTGGATTGGTGTTAAAGCCCCTTAAAGTCAGTTTTAAAAATGCAAAGCAGTCAAACACACAAACACTTGCCAATTTTTTTTTATTGCGGCGCAAAGAATCCTGCACAAGATCAGGTTATTGCATAAGGGGAGAAGTTTTTGCGCAAAAGAACCCTGCAGGAAAATTTTTCAGAGGATATCATGGGGTTCAGAAGAAGAAAAGAAAGCCTACAGAGGGATTTTGGCTTGCTGACGTCAGCAAGCCGCGGCGGAAGCGCAGTCAAAGACACCTTCTGGCGGCGGTTCCGCGGTCAAAAAGAAGGATCAGGCCTCCAAACTTCTTCTGTTGCTCTGTTGTGGTTATTCTCTGTTTGTTCAGATCTGCAGTTTGCTGTTTTGCTCACTGGATTTTTCAAGATCTGAATCTGTTCGTTTGCACAATTCAAACGAAACACCCTTCAAAAAAATAACAAGATGATAAATTTTTTATATTTTTTAATTTTCAGTTTTTATGATTTTTCAATTTTTTATATTAACTCGAAATTACCAAAAGAAAATAACTACGCCATCACCGGCAACGGCGCCATTTGATTGAACGAGATTTTTATGCGTGCGTGCGCTTTTAAAAGATAAATCAAAGAATATTAACCGCAATCAAGAACGGCGTCACTTGGTAGCTAGCCGGTTGAGTACGGGTCGGTCTACAGGGATTTTGTGTATTTTCTATTTGTTCTAACGAGTTAATTCCAATTTTGGTAGGATTGATTATCACTAAAAACTGAAATAAGTTTGATTAGGATTAAAATCTTGCTAGGGTTAGGTTTAGGTTAAGTTTGGAAATTCAATATTTCCCACCGCTTTCTATGCCCTAATTAAGATATGTTTAGGTGTTAAGGTAATAATTAATAAAGGGGATTAGCACGATCGGGAAGAAACTAGGTTTCTTCCTCTAGGTCCTTGTCCGTCATTTCTTAACTTTTATCCTAACCTCCATGAAAAACATACACAACCGGTCTTTAACTATGGTATCACCGCTACCTCGTGGGATAGGATGCCATAGTGAGCGGTATGTGTATGTATGCATAGAGTCCTATTAAAATGTATGACGGGCAAGAAAGGGGTGAGAGATTTTCATCTCTCAAACATTTCCTATTCCTAACCCTAACAAGTGAGGAACTACTCACTCATTAGGGAATTGATAAAAGATTTCATTTTTATGATTGTTTTTAATATCCTAATTATCTAATCTATGGTAGATAATTAAAATTGCTAAACTACGGCAGATAAATAAAATTAACTAGGGCAGAAAAGAAAATTAACTAAGACATAGAAAAGAAAGACTTACTTTGTTTAATGCACTCTTCAAACATTACAAGAATTAAAATTGTGAATTTAGGAATTAAAAAGAGGCATAAGAAGAGGCATGCTCCAAAAAGAGCTTTAGGGTTCCTATTTATAGATTATAGAAACCCTAGGGTTTACATCTGATCCCTATCTACATTTACAAAACTACCTTGAGAAGCCTGGTCAACGCACCGCCGCCGCCGTCAAATTTGCACCGACACGTGCTCAGCACGGCCGCAGTTCCGCGACCATATACCCTGTTTGGCCGCGGATCCGCGGCCATATGGTGGGGTCTTTTGCTAGATTTTTCTGGGCTGCTTCCTGTTGCATTTGGCTTCTGGTTTCTTCACTTAGTTTCTCAGATTGTCTTCTAGTTTCTTCCAGATTTCCACAGTGCAGAATATTGTGGACTTTTACCGTTTGCTTCGTGTTGAAGTCTTGAATCTTGCGCTGCCTTTGTACTTTGTGAAATTGTTCATTGATCTTCATTTGTCTCTCAAACTGTAGGCATGATCAAGATTCTTCTATTTGTTGGTCGTAATCTCACTTTTGTATCGTCTTTTCATCATTTTCACTGTTTTGTTCCGAGAACCTGTAACCTGCAACTATGTAGCAGACATGGATCAAAAGCACCTATTTATTTGTAAAATGAATAAGAATGGGGAATATAATAATGCAAAATTATGATATGAACACAGAGCCAACCCATAAACTCTAGTTTAGAAGTTTAAACAATGTTAAAAATAACGAAACCGAAATGACTCCGAAACGCCAAAACCAAATATGCAGTTTCTGTTGATTTTTAAAACGTTTCAGAAATTTTTTTAAATAGCTGCAGAGTGATGTTTACACTATGAGATGTATCCAGAACAAAAACGAGACATTTTCTCCAAGTTTTGGCCGGCCACTTCACCTCCAAAACCGACGACCTCGGTTTTCCCATGAGCAAATGCAATTTTTTTTGTTCTGGGTACTTATCTCTAGCATTTTGGTTTACTGGTGTTGTTTGTTTTTTGCCCAAATTTGATTCTCTTTAGTTTTCATTACGGGGCAATTTGGAGTGTTTCGAAGTCGTTAAATTTAACATTGTTTAACAGTTTACAGTACTTTCACTTTTATCTGCGACCGGGAATGTCACTCAATCGGTAAAACTCGTCTGATTGCTATATATTATTTTAGACGGGTTTTGCGAACGTGACATTCGCGTTGATGTTTTGTGGTTGTGCTGTGGTTGTGGTTGGATAGTCGTGATGGATAGCATGTGATGCAATGCTAGAAATACAGTTTATAATTCATTTGTACATTTGTTATTGCGGGGCGAGCGTCCGACATATGGACTGCCGTCTTTGCCGGATTGTATATTATTTTAGGGTATAACTGGGTTGAGGTCGATGTCACCGCTTGTATATATTATTTTCTTTTTCTGTATTAGGATTACCCCACGGTGGGGTGCATGAATAGCCGGGTTCTAGAAGGCAACAAGCCCGCATCTCATGGCGCTGAGACAGAAGGGGCTTCATTCTAGAATTGGCGGGCTATTCGCCGCATTCGTAGGGGGTACAGGTTTTCATTGCACAGGCTATCCACACGACCGGGAACGTCGGGTTTTATTTGCGGCTCAAATGAAATCCGGGGCTCCAAGATTATCCACCATTCTGTATTGTTATCTGTGATGTTGTTTATTATCATGCCTGGGATGAATGTTATATATACTTATATATATACTAGTAGATATTGTATATGTTTTGCACTCGCGCTAGTCCAACCCCCGCTCTGTCGTTAGTTAAGTAACCTAACGGGTGATGACGGGGCCCAGTGGCGAATGCGGATGGCATATACGTACATCATATTTTCGCTCTTTTCTGGTGTGATGGGTTACAAATTGATGGGACCGCATTAATTTTGATTAATGAAAAATAATAAACCTAAAAGATGTTGTTGGAACCAAGCTTTAAAAACTGACATTACAGACGTTCTCTTTTGCTTTGCACAGTGGTATTCGGTTATGAATATCCAGCACCTCATTCGACGAGGCAAGGGCCGAGATCCCTTCATCGGGAGTGACCTTTTGAGTAAAAGTTTGCGTCAGGGTAATAACTTCACTACAGTCGATTATTTTTGCTTCGCATCGTGGTATTCAGTTTAGAATATCCTGCACATCATTCGACGAAGAAAGAGCCGAGATCTCTTCATAGGGAGTGACCTCTTTAGCAAAGGTTTTCGCCACTATATATTTATAAAACCACTCAGGTTCCTTCAACGATATCAAGTTCATTATGTTAACAGGTTTTTCGCCAAAAACCCAGTCGTAGCCCTCCGTCATTTCTTACAAGTATTGCTTAGTATTCATGCTGTGTATGTTGACCTCTGTCAAGGCATAGTGAATGGTAGCTAAGTAATGCCTGTTTGTTGCATAGATATGCGGTTATTTAGGACAGTCACACGGTCATTTTGACCTCTGTCAAGAGCTTGTGCGGGTGGGTATAAATTAATCCAGGACAATGACGGGTTGAACTTGACTTGCGACTTATGATATGTTGACCTCTGTCAAGGTCATGAAGCTGCTTGGGGTAAAAACCACATCGGGAGTTTTAAATATACAGGAAACTTGCAGATTTAGCATACATTCTGGAGTGTGGTGACTAGAGTGGATTCCATCTAATGTATCACACAATGATAGTTTGATCCTGATCCCACTGATGAGTAGGATTACTCTTGGGAGATTTTTTCACTTAACAATCAATACTATAAACCAAGTAGGTGTTTAGAACGGTGTTAGCGGGGCTACGCCTCCAGGGAAAAGAGGTTATGTAATTAAGAAACTTCGCGAAAGCGTTGGAAAACCTCCCTCGAAGTACCAACACCAGCCTGGCTGAAAGGTTAAGCAAGTATTGTGACGTGCGATTAATCCTGGCTAGTTCTTCTTTTAGGGTTTGAAGAAGAATTTGAGGAAACAGTGGGAGCCATTCTGGTTAAATAAATTAATAACCAATCTAATCTTGCAAGAGCACACCTGAGTGTTTTCCCTCTCTCTCTCCAGGTAGCAACCATTTCACGCCCTAATCAAGATAATAAAATGTATCGCTTGACCGATCCGAATTCTTATTCGAGGCTGTGGAACGTCGGTTCGGTTAACTTATGACAACGGTCATAAGTATGAGCAAGGGAAAGAGGAAAGTTTGAATTCCTTAATAAACCCATCGAAGAAGAAACATATTATTGCGTCTTCTTCAGGTGTTCTTGTTATTGAGAACTGTTTTTCGGTCAGTCCTACCTCCTAGGTACTAGATACCGGATCAGGATCTTATATCTGTAATTTATTGCAGGGACTGAGAAAAAGTAGGATTGTTGCACCTGGTGATATGTCCCTCAGAGTAAGGAATGGAGCATAAGTTAATGCTGCGGCCGTCGGTGAATATCACCTAGTATTACCAAATTTCAATACTATGATTTTGAACAATTGCTACTATGTACCTTCCATGCTTTGCAACATCATATCAGTTTCTTTACTTGAAAAAGATGGATATAACTTTGTTCTTGATAGAAATATCATGAACATTTACCTTGATAAGGTATTGGTTGCAGAAGGTACACTGTGTAATGGTATCTATGTTCTTAATCAAAACACAGTTCTCAATATACAAAACACACGCAAGAGGAAGAGTTCAGATACGAACGAATCCTACTTGTTGCATTGTAGACTTGGTCATATCGGAGAGAAAAGACTGAGTAAGTTACATAAAGATGGACTCTTGAATACGTTCGAATTTTCATCTTATGAAACGTGTCAGTCTTGTCTCAAAGGAAAGATGACAAAATCTCCGTTCACAGGACATGGAGAAAGAGCAGCAGAGCTCTTGGGACTTATACACAGTGATGTGTGTAGTCCGATGTCTATACATGCAAGGGGTGGGTTCTCATACTTCATCACATTCAC
Source organism: Agapanthus africanus (assembly GCA_030015575.1). Taxonomy (NCBI): domain Eukaryota; kingdom Viridiplantae; phylum Streptophyta; class Magnoliopsida; order Asparagales; family Amaryllidaceae; genus Agapanthus; species Agapanthus africanus. The sequence continues at coordinate 104,777,753 of CM057344.1, forward strand.
TGACGATCTCTCTAGGTTCGGATATGTGTATCTCATGAAACACAAATCTGAAGTTTTTGAGAAATTCAAAGAATTCAGAAAGGAAGTAGATAACCAGATTGGCAAAAGTATTAAGATCCTCCGATCTGATAGAGGGGGGAGTACGTAAGTGCAGAATTCAGGGACTTTCTAAATGAGAATAGTATTCTCTCTCAGCTTACTCTTCCGTATACTCCACAGCACAACGGTGTGTCGGAGCGGAGGAATCGTACCCTATTGGATATGGTTCGCTCCATGATGAGTAATGCTGAGTTACCTCTTTCATTCTGGGGACTTGCGCTTGAGACAGCAGCATACCTATTGAATCAAGTCCCATCCAAATCTGTGCCTAAGACTCCATATGAAATATGGAGTGGAAAGAAACCATGACTTAAAAGGGTTAAGATATGGGGTTGTCCGGTCTATATGAAAAACCAGAATCCGGACAAACTTAAGGCACGGTCAGTTCTATGTAAGTTTGTAGGATATCCCAGGCATTCAAATGGATATCTGTTCTACCACACCGATGAACAGAAGGTGCTTGTTGCTCAGCACGCCACCTTTTTAGAGTGGCAATTTCTTGCAAAAGAAATTAGTTGGAGCATGGTAGAATTGGAAGAAATTCCAGAGGGACAAACTGCAACTGAAGATTTGGTGGAACCTCAGGATTTAATAACCCGGGACGAACCTCAGCCACTCTGCAGATCTAGTAGGATTTCTCATCCGTCCGAGAGATACTACGGTTTTCTCATAGATGGGGATCGAGAAGATTGCATCTTGGAAAAATATGATCCTACTAGTTTCAGGCAGGCCATTATCAGTAGGGAATCTGATAAGTGTCTGGATACTATGCAATCTGAAATGGAGTCCATGTACACCAATAAAGTGTGGACCCTAGAAGTTGCTCCACCTAGGCTAAAACCCGTTGGATGCAAATGGATCTACAAGAAGAAACTTGGTGTAGATGGGCAGGTGGAAACCTATAAGGCTAGACTCGTTGCAAAAGGTTTTCGTCAAAGACCAGGAGTGGACTATGACGAAACCTTTTCTCCAGTGGCTATGCTCAAATCCATTAGGATCCTGCTTGCCATTGCTGCCTTCCATGACTATGAGATCTGGCAGATGGACGTAAAAACGGATTTTCTAAACGGAAGTTTAGAATAGTGCGTTTATGTGGATCAGCCAGAAGGTTTTGTAGACAGTGGGAGCAGCGGGAAGGTGTGCAAGTTACTCAAATCCATTTATGGATTGAAGCAAGCATCGCGGAGCTGGAACATCTGTTTTGATGAGACAGTCAAGGACTTTGACTTCATCAAGAATGAAGATGAGCCTTGTATTTATAAGAAGATTGTAGGATGAACTGTCGTGTTCCTAGTCTTGTACGTGGACGACATTCTTTTGATAGGAAATGATATTCCTATGCTACAATCGGTCAAGTTATTCTTATCACAAAGGTTCTCCATGAAAGACCTAGGTGACGCCTCGTACATTCTGGGGATCAAGATCTACAGAGATAGATCCAAGAGATTACTGGGAATTTCATAGTCCAAGTACATAGAGACCGTACTAAAGAGATTTAGCATGGAAGATTCCAAGCGCTGTAACATACCCGCATTGCACGGAATCACCCTCTCCAAGGAGATGTCTCCCAAGACTGACGAGGAGAGGGTTCGCATGAGCACTATACCCTACGCTTCGGCGGTAGGATCTATAATGTATGCGATGCTATGTACGAGACCAGATGTAGCTTACGCGCTGAGAGTGGTGAGCCGGTATTAGTCAGACCCAGGTGAGAACCACTGGACAGCAGTAAAGAACATTCTCAAGTATCTGAGAAGGACTAAGGAGATGTTCCTGATTTACGGTAATGGAGACCACAGGGTTGAGTCCTTTACTGACTCAAGCTTCCAGAGTGACAAGGATGGCAGTAAGTCTGTCTCGGGTTTTGTGTTTACCCTCAACGGAGGGGCGGTATGTTGGAAGAGTTCCAAACAGGATACCATCGCAGACTCGACGATGGAGGCTGAATACATTGCTGCAAGCGATGCCGCAAAAGAAGCGGTCTGGATGAAAAAGTTCATAGCTGAACTTCAGGTAGTTCCGTCCATTGTTGATCCGATACCAGTATATTGTGATAACAATGGGGCTATAGATTTAGCGAAGGAACCACGGTCCCATCATAAATCCAGGCACATCTTAAGGCGGTATCACCTGATTAGGGAGATCATAGATCTCCAGGAGATCGAGCTCCGGAGAGTGGATACGAAAGACAGCACGGCGGATCCATTTACAAAGGCCCTCCCTCAAGCACAGTTTGAGCGACTTTTTGGGATGTTGGGTATGCGGTACGCTAGCAGCTGCCCTTAGAGCAGACGTTTGGTATTCGGTACGCCAATCACTGGCCTTTAGTGCAAGTGGGAGATTGTTGGATGTATATGCCCTAGAGGCCAGTATTGTATATGTATACATATGGATACTAGGGATATGTACGTACAGAACAATCTTACTCAGTTTTATAGTATATTATTTAACTTGTCTTTACCGGGATATGTGTATTTATTTGTATTGTTATATCTGATTTGCACATATTGATAAAGACTCGATACGATAATATACTATTGTGGTTTGTCTTTATCTTAACATGGCATATGTCATACTTGTTATTACATATTGCGGTTATATATTGATAAAGCCCCTAGGATCTTGCTTGACTACCTGCGTTGTGATGGCGATCATACTTGTGGGAGCAGGGTAGTCCATAAGCACATCCTTAAATAGTCCCTAGTTGTGTGAGTATCGAGACTGGGCACTGATGCTCCAGAGTAGACTGGTGTGTACGTTTCTAGCCCCGTCGGAGGATGGTTGGTCCCGCAGCCATTAGTCTGATGCACCTAAGATCGTATACAGGTGCTCACTAGGTGTGAGTACACTGGACAGACTCGCCGAGAACTTCCATGTGGTACTATACCTATCGTCGAATGGAAGTTCTCAGGTGACATGTGTACAGGTTAGTCTTTGGACCTGAGATCGGCATTTGTCTCATGTGAGTTCCCACTGAACTTTGATCACTACCCTACCACGGCTCTACTGAGTCATGCAAACAGGATTTGGTTGGGTTCAGTCCCGAGCCACATGGAGGCAGTGAGCGATTGTCAGGGATTCGTCTCTCCCGGTATAGGGAGTCGATATCGCACTGTGAATCGATTAGTCAGGACCATAAGACCTTGGCCAAGACACTTGGGATTTACTGATAGGTTGATCAGTAGTTTCCCGGATTGGTCCTGAGCCACATCGGCACGACTTATCAGGTTATTAGGGTCTGACGTTCACCATCCCCTAGACCCGATATGTGATACTCTTTGATGAAGAGACCGGACTGTACGGATATTGTCACGGATAGGCTCAGTAGGAGATCCGGATGAGTTTGCTCATCGGCCTTCTTTTCGACAGGTACCTAGGTAGCCGTTACGTACAGCAAGTGCCGCTGACGTACTTGTGGTTAAACCCACTGCCAGAGTACTGTCGAGTTTTTAGAGTCCCACACAGAGGGTTTCCCTGATTCAGGAGAAATGATGTAGTAGCTGTTTTGGATACGTGCAGGGTTCGATCGATTGATGTACTTTGTACTCGGACTTTCGATTGGACAGTTGGTAATACTAGCCGGCTCGGGTTTGAGCCGGATTATTAAATCAGATATTGATTTAATAATTTACGTATATGTATTTCGATATATATATTCTAGTATTACGTTCTTAGTGTTATTCTATCTCTTTGGGCGTTCGGATTTTTATCTGATTGCCGGTATATATGTACAGTAGACTGAAATCCGTATTTATTACTGTTTTCCTTCTAGAAGGTGGCCACCCCATTTTGGATTTTCCATTTATTTGATAAATAGAAATGAGGTGTAAAGTGAGTGGTGAGGGAGGTATGGAGTTGACCATGCTTCAATAGTTTACAAATGAATTTATAATTCATTTTGTGTTTACTATTGAAGCATGGTTGCTATTGTTTAATGAAAGAAATGAGCATACAAAACTCTTTTGTGTGAATTTCTCTCTCATGTTTTGCTTCATAATTTTCTTGAGCTCCATTTTCTCTCCAAGCTCATCCCTCCTCTTGCTTTCCTCCATCTTCATCTTCTTCCTCTTCACTAATATTCTCATGTGTTGAGAAACAAGTGAAGAGGTTAGAAAAGAGATAGCAAACACTTAGACACCCTCACTATATCCTAGACTACTTGGTTTAGCAACCCAAGTTCTCTAGTTGCTCCTTATAGCTATTTGGTTAGGAGCTAGAGCCATAGATCATATTCCCCAGGTGGATCATCTACGACAAAACAAGGCCGGAGAACAAGCTCGATCACGGAGGACCGATGGAGCCGGAAAAGAAGATCAAGTAAGTTCAAGGCAGCTACGAGGAGCTAAGGATGAAAAACGAACACCGAAGGACTTGATCCGTTTGGTATAACTTCCTTCATAGTAGATAGAACTCCTTTTAGCTAACTAGGTTTATGGTTAATGATCCGGTTAAGTTTTATTCTAGTGCCAAGTTTTCGATCGTCTTAAAATTTTTGTTCCGCATTTGGCTATGGAAGTTGGCCGGGGCACTAGGGTAACCCTTCACACATGTCATAAGAGAACTGCTATCTGACGATAGCTATAATACCATCTAGAGGTTCTCAGCGAGTTCGTCCAGTTTACTCACCCTGAGTGAGCATCCGTATACAATCTTAGGTCATCACACCAATGGTTGTGGGACCAACTACCGTCTCTCTTTGGGGTCTAGAAATGTACACGCAAGTATACTCTGGAGTATCGATGCCCGATCTCGATACTCCTACGACTTGGGATATTTAAGGATGTGCTTATAGACTACCATGCTCTCCCACAAGTATGATCGCCATCACAAAGCAGGTAGTCAAGCAAGATCCTATGGGCTTTATCAACATGTAACCGTAATATGTAATAACGTGTATAACATATACCATGTTAAGATAAAGTCAAACCATAATACTATACTACTATATCAATTTTTTATCAATATGTGCAAGCTGGATAAAGCATCAATAAAAACAAATACACATATTCTGATAAAGACAACTGAAATAATAACCGAGCAAGATTGTCATGTACATACATATCCCCTGCATCCACATGTATACATATACAATAATGGCCTCTAGGGCATACATATCCAACAATCTCCCATTTGCACTAAAGGCCGGTTATTGGCGTACCGAATACTCAATGTCTGCTCTAAGGCCAGCTGCTGGCATACCGCATACCCAACATCTCGAAAAGTCGCTCGAACTTCGCTTGAGGGAGGGCCTTTGTAAATGGATCCGCCGTGTTCTCTTTTGTATCCACTCTCTGGACCTCGATCTCCTGACGATCTATGATCTCCCTGATCAGGTGATACCGCTTTAAGATGTGTCTGGATTTCTGATGGGACCGTGGTTCCTTCGCTAAATCTATAGCCCCATTGTTATCGCAATACAAAGGTTTCGGATCAACAATGGACGGAACTACCTGAAGTTCAGTAATAAACTTCTTCATCCAGACCGCTTCTTTTGCGGCATCGCTCGCAGCAATGTATTCAGCCTCCATCGTCGAGTCTACGACGGTATCCTGTTTGGAACTCTTTCAACACACTGCCCCTCCGTTGAGGGTAAACAAAAAATCCGAGACATACTTAATGTCATCGTTGTCACTCTGAAAGCTTGAATCGGTAAAGGACTCAACCTTGAGGTCTCCATTACCGACAACCAAGAATATCTCCTTAGTCCTTCTCAAGTACTTGAGAATGTTCTTCACTGTTGTCCAGTGGTTCTCACCTGGTTTCGACTAATACCGGCTCACCACGCTTAGCGCGTAAGCTATATCTGGTCTTGTACATAGTATCGCATACATTATAGATCTTATCGCCGAAGCGTAGGGTATAGTGCTCCTGCGAACCCTCTCCTCATCAGTCTTGGGAGACATCTCCTTGGAGAGGGTGATTCCGTACAATGCGGGTATGTTACCGCGTTTGGAATCTTCTATACTAAATCTCTTTAGTACGGTCTCTATATACCTGGACTGCGAAAGTCCCAATAATCTCTTGGATCTATCTCTGTAGATCCTGATCCCCAGAATGTATAAGGCATCACTCAGGTCCTTCATGGAGAACCTTTGTGATAAGAACAGCTTGACCGATTGTAGCATAGGAATATCATTTCCTATCAAAAGAATTTCGTCCACATACAAGACTAGGAATATGACAGTTCGTCCTACAATTTTCTTATAAATATATGGCTCATTCTCGTTCTTGATGAAGTCAAATTCCTTGACTGTTTCATCAAAACAGATATTCCAGCTCCGCGATATCTGCTTTAATCCATAAATGGATTTAAGCAATTTGCATACCTTCCCACTGCTCCCACTGTCTACAAAACCTTCTGGCTGATCCATATAAACGCACTCTTCTAAACTTCCGTTCAGAAAAACCGTTTTCACGTCCATCTACCAGATTCCATATTCATGGAAGGCAGCAATAGCAAGTAGGATCCGAATGGATTTGAGCATAGCTTGGGAGAAAAGGTTTCGTAATAGTCCAATCCTGGTCTTTGACGAAAACATTTTGCAACAAGTCTAGCTTTATAGGTTTCCACCTGGCCACCTGCACCAATCTTTCTTTTGTAGATCCATTTTCTTCCAACGGGTTTTACCCCAGGTGGAGCAACTTCCAAGGTCCACACTTTATTGGCGTACATAGACTCCATTCCGGATTGCATAGCAGTCAGCCACTTATCAGAGTCCCTACTGATAATGGCCTGCCTGAAACTAGTAGGATCATCTTCTTCCAAGATGCAATCCTCTCGATCCCCGTCAATGAGAAAACCGTAGTACTTTCGGGCGGATGAGAAATCCTACTAGATCTGTAGAGTGGCTGAGGCTCGTCAGGGACTATTGAATTCTCTGGTTCTACCAAATCCTCATTTCTAGTTTGTCCTTTTAGAATTTCTTCCAGTTCTACCGTGCTTCTACAAATTTCTTTTGCAAGAAATTCCTTCTCTAAAAAGATGGCGTATCGAGCAACAAATGCCTTCTGTTCGTCGGTGTGGAAGAACAGATATCCTTGCAAATGTTTAGGATATCCTACAAACTTACACAAAATTGATCATGCCTTTAGCTTATCCGGATTTTGTTTTTTAACATAAGCCGGACAACCCCATATCTTAATAAAATTAAGGTATGGCATTTTCCGCTCCTATATATCATGAGGAGTGGTAGGCACGGTTTTGGTAGGAACCCTATTCAATACATATATTGTCGTTTCAAGGGCATATCCCCAGAATGAAAGAGGCAACTCGGCATTACTCATCATGGAGCGAACCATGTCCAATAGGGTACGGTTCCTCCGCTCCGATACACCGTTGTGCTGTGATGTATACGGAGGAGTAAGCTGAGAGAGAATACCATTCTCTTTTAGAATGTCCCAGAATTCCTTGTTCAAGTACTTCCCTCCTCTATCAGACCAGAGGATCTTGATACTTTTGCCAGTTTGGTTTCCTACTTCTTTTATGAATTCTTTGAATTTCTCAAAAGCTTCAGATTTGTGATTCATAAGATACATATACCCGAATCTAGAGAGATCGTCGGTGAATGTGATGAAGTACGAGAACCCACCCCTTGCATGTATAGATATCGGACTACATACATCACTGTGTATGAGTCGCAAGAGCTTTGTTGCTCTTTCTCCGTGTCCGGTGAACGGAGATTTGGTCATCTTTTCTTTGAGACAAGACTGACAAGTTTCATAAGATGAAAATTCGAACGTATTCAAATATCCATCCTTACGAAATTTACTCAGTCTTTTGTCTCCGATATGACCAAGTCTACAATACCATAAGTAGGATTCGTTAATTTTTGAACTATTTTTCTTGCGTGTGTTTTGTACATTGAAAACCATGTTTTAATTTAGAACATAGATACCATTACACAATATATCTTCTGCAACTAATACCTGATTAAGGTAAATATTCATGATATTTCTATCAAGAACAAACTTATATCCATATTTATCAAGTAAAGAAACTGATATGATGTTGCAAACCATGGAGGGTACATAATAACAATTGCTCAAAATTATAATATTGCCTTTTGGCAACACTAGGTGATATTCACCGACGGCAGCAGCATTAACTTGTGCTCAGTTCCCTACTCTTAAAGACATATCATCAGGTCCAACTATCCTACTTTTTCTCGGTCTCTGCAATAAATTATAGATATGAGATCCTGATCCGATATCTAGTACCCAGGAGGTAGGACAGACTGAAAAATAGTTCTCAATAACAAAAACACCTGAAGGAGGCGCAATAGTATTCTTCTTCTTCGTTGGGGTCATCAAGGAATTCATGCAATCCTCTTTTCCTTGCTCATACTCATGACTGCTGTCATAGTTTACAGCCGAACCGACGTTCCCCAGCTCCGAATAAGAATTCGGATCGGTCAAGTGATGCATTTTATTATCTTGATTAGGACGTGAAATGGTTGCTACCTGGAGAGAGAGAAAAGAAATACTTAGCGTGCGATCTTGCAAGATTAGATTGGTTATTAATTTATCTAATCAGGACGGCTCCCACTGTTTCCTCAAATTCTTCTTCAAACCCTAAAAGAAGAACTAGTCAGGATTAATCGCACGTCACAATACTTGTTTAGCCTTTCAGCCAGGCTAGTATCGGTACTTTGAGGGAGGTTTTCCAATACTTTTGCGAAGTTCCTTAATTATATAATCTCTTTTCCCCCCGCTAACACCGTTCTAGACACCTACTTGGTTTATAGAATTGATTGTTAAGTAAAATAATCTCCCAAGAGTATTCCTACTCATCAGCGGGATCGAGATCCAACTATCATTGTATGATGACTTAGATGGAATCCACTCTAGTCACCACATTCCAGAAGGTAAGCTAAAACTGCAAGTTTCCCGTATATTTGAAACTCCCGATATAGTTTTTGCCCCTAACGACCTATAACCTTGACGCTTGCCAACAAGTTATAGGCCACTAGTCAAGTTCAACCAGTCATTATCCTGGATTAACTCGAACTCACCCGCAAAAACTCTTGACACTTGCCAACAAAACTGTACGACTGTCTCGATTAATCGCATATCCATGCAACAGATAAATATCACTCAGCTACCGCTCACTATGTCTTGACGCTTGCCAACAAACATAGCACGAATACTAGGTGGTACCCATCTGAAATGATGAAGGGCTACGGCTAGGTTTTTGGCGAAAAACCCTTTTAACGTAATGAACTTGATATCGTTGATGGAACCTGAGCAGTTTTGAAAAAGGAGTGGTTTAGGCTCCGCTTTTGAAAACATCTGGTTTTGAAAAAAAAACGAGTAATTTACAGTATAAACTCCTGCTCAAGAGGTCACTTCCCGTGAAGAGATCTTGGCTCTTGCGTCGTGGAATGAGGTACTGGATATTCACAAATGAATACCACTATGCAAAGCGAAAGAATATAACTATAGTTTTTCAAAATTTGTTCCAACAACATCTTTTTAGGTTTCTTTTCTTGCATTAATCAAAATTAATGTGGACCCATCATTTAACCTATCACACCATAAAATAATGAAAATACAATGTACGTATATGCCATCTGCATTCGCCACTGGGCCCCATCATCACCTGTTAGGTTACTTAACAAACGACAGAGCGGGGGCTGGACTGGCGCGGGTATAAAACATATACAACATCTACTAGTATATATATAAATATATAACATTCGTCCCAGGCACGATATAATCAACATCATAGAATCTCAGCAAGCAACACAAAGTGGTGGATAATCTTGGAGCCTCGGGATTCATTTGAGCCACAAATAAAACCCGACATTCCTGGTCGTGTGGATAGCATGAGCAATAAAACTTGGACCCCTACGAGCGCGGCAAGTTACCCGCCAATCACAGAAATGAGGCAACCCGAATCAACAAAGTGAATAGGCCACCCAGCACTCCACAGGATCCGGTAACTTGAGCGCCCCTCCATGGGTCATCCTATACCCCCTACAAGTGCGGCGAATAGCCTGCCAATTCTAGAGTGAAGCCCCCTCCGTTTAAATGCAATGAGACGCGGTCTTGTTGCCTTCTAGAACCCGGCTATTCGTGCACTCCACCGCGGGGTAATCCTAGTATAGAAAAAAATAAAATATATGTACAATGGTAATATCGACCTCAACCCAGTCGTGCCCCAAACAAATAATATACAACACGGCAGTGACGGCAGTCCACATGTCGGACGCTCGTCCTGCAATAACAAATGTACAAATGAATCTCAACTGTACCACTAACATTGCACCACAAGCTATCCACCATGACTATCCAACCACAACCACAGCACAAACACAGAACATCAACGTGAATGTCATGTTCGCAAACCCGTCTAAAAGAACATATAGCAGTTAGACAAGTTATACCGCTCAAATGACATTCACGGTCGCAGATAAAAGTGTATGCACTGAACACACTAATACATTTAAAATTTCGATCGAAAAAAAACTTATCCGTATTGGCCCCAAGTGCAATTCAGTACTCAGACAAATCTGGGCCAGAAACTAAACATCCTCTGAATCACCTTTCCAAATATTAGAACACCAGATGAAATTTCGTGCATTGATTCCTTAATTAGACCACGGAACCGCGGCAAATAAGGGTGTTTTGCCGCGATCCGCGGCCTTCTTATGGGGGTACGTGCCCAAATTTCATCTGGGATCCTAAAAACCCTGCACTAATTTCTGAGACACAAAAAATGATTTTTTGAACACGTTTAAAAATCGGCAGAAACATGAAGTTTGAAAACGTGATTTCGGAAAGTTTTGTCGATCGATCTTTTAAGCATGTTAGAACTAGCTAGTTTAGGTTTTATGGGTTGGCTCTGATACCATGAAAGGTTATGCTAACGTCCTGACCATCAACCGAGGCCGATTGCGGAACAAATTTTTTTCTAACGATTTAAACTTGGCGCTGAATAACCCTAAACCGAATCTACCATAAACCTAACTAGCAACTAAAGAAGCTATCTACTGTGAAAGAAGTTTATACCATGAGACTTGAGTCCTTCGGGTCTTCACTCCTCTCCTTTAGCATGCTCTAAGTGGCCTCTATGATCGAGCTTGATTAACAGCTTCCTCACGTCAAAGATGATCCACCCGAGAGTGTCTATTTTGGGCTCCTACCTTTAAACTAAGTTAACTAGGTTACTTAGTTTACTAATCTAAGTAACCTAAGTGATGTAGAGAGTGATGATGGTTTGTTTTGTCTCAAGAACCCTAGATTTCTCAACATATGAGACTATTAGGGTTTGAGGTAGAATAAAAGAAGCTTGGAGGAGATGAGAGTCTTGTAGAGAGCAACCCAAGAATTGAGTGAAGAATGGCTAAGTCTTGTGACTAATAAAGAAAGCATTCCAAGAAAATAATAAAAAAATTATCTCCACCACAAAATATTTAGATATTTTCTACAAAATATCCACTATGCCTCAATAGTAACCCATGACTCACTAAGTGAGTCAACAAGTAGCCATGCTTCACTTAACAAAGTCAACACCTGTTCAGTTGATAAAACTGCGCATTTGTATTACATTTTTCCTACCATTTTCATATTAAAAAATGACTTTAATATAATATATTATACATATGAGGGTTTATGTGTTAAAACACCATTTTCCATGTGTTAATATATTTTAATTAACATTTGGTAGGAAAATGTATGCAAATAAATCCATTGACCTAATCCTAGTAGAACTAGGTCTACTAAATCTTATTTGAGTTGTTGTGCAGAATTTTCCAAGTTGTTATGCAGAATTTATCAAACAAATCAATTTGTTGAAGAAAACTTGCCAAATTAAGAAGCAAAACTTGGAGACCAAGTCTGGAAGCAACCGAGAGAAGATTTCTGAATTCTAAAGGTGCCTAGGATTGCCACATGTCACGAGAAGAAAGCCCAAGAAATTTGATCAAGACATCCTCACCTTCAAGCGCGGATCCGCGGCCAAACACCCCCTTGGGCCGTGGATCCGCCGCAATATTATGGAGTTGGAAGGAAAGATTTTGGGGCATGATTCTCTGCTATATTTTACCAACTTTTGAAGCAAAAGATTCTGGTTTTGCACTATAAAAAGGCACCGAGAGCCTCTTGGAAAAGCTATCAAGCCGAAGAGATCACGAAGTCCAAGACGGCTCACGCATCCAGGCTGATCATCAACGGTTCATCTACCTCCTTGGAAGAGATCGAGAAGCAAACTAGTTTGTAATCATTTTCTACGGATTAAAGTGTAGTTTGTTCAAGTCGATTAATAAAGGTAGTTATTTTATTTAATTGTTTTTGCATTTTACATTATGTTTTCCCTCTTTGTCTTTTCATCTTCTTCTCCCAACATGCGCGAGTAATTCTCCGCTTGTTAGGTTTCGTAGGATTATGGTAGGCTAATGGATGATGAAAATAACTAAACCCTTTTTAAGTCCTATAAAGTTTAGGAACTTTATCAAAAGAATCATTAACATCCTAATCGGGCGCGCTAGCAATTCTTTGCTAGTTCCGACCGCGATTAGAGATTAGATTAATGATTGTTTTGGTAAAGGCTAGATATGAACGGAGTTCCGTGTCGAGATAAGGGTTAAGAGTGGGATTCCGTTTCCCTCCAAAAACCCTAATCTACACGCATCACCGTCGTTCTAGTTCTAAATCTATTAATGGATAAAAAGGGTAACTTTTAATTAATCGTCCATAACTACTAAATCCTAACGAACCGTACAAGCCCCCTTATTATAACTGCATCTTTAAAATAATCTAGATCTATATTTTACATTTTTGTTTAACGTAGATCTAGAAACCATTCTATAAAATTCTTTATCCCTCCTCTCCTTCTCAACACATCTAAAGTAAAAATAAAAGGTTCAACGTTTCCCAGAGGACGACCCGTACTCATCTCGGTCTAGCTACACGCGACACCGTTATTGATTGCGGTTAACTACTACACACTTTTTCGTGTCAATCAAATGGCGCCGTTGCCGGGGAAACATGCGTAATTTTTTATTTTTGCTATTTGTGTTGAATTCTTAGACGATTCATATCATTATTAAAATAAAACTGCAAATTGCATATTTAACGATTCGTGTGTGAATTTTTTGCGAGGGATCTGGAGTCGCGGATTTGAGGAAACAGGAGATCTAGGGTTTCACACTTCTCTGGTATCTTTCTTAACTCCTTCTCTCTCCTCTCAAATCCAATAAAATCTATTTTCTGCAGGATTCTTTGCAAAATATCGCCGCTCAAAAATCTTTTTGCAAAGTTTTGTTTTTCGGTTTGTTTTTGCATATTTTAATACGGATTTTTAAGGGGCAAAAACCAAATTAAGATTAGGTGGGGATTTCATCACCCTTCCTAAGCCTCACAAATCACAAACCGAGCATATAGATCAACCCTTCATTAATTTAAAAAATATCTAGACCAGACTCTAAGGACTGTCGCGCTCAATAAGGACAGAGGAAGGTCGTGGGTAATCTATCGCTTATCCGCATTACTTTTGTGGTGCCTAGGCAAGTGTGTCAAAGGCTAGTGGTTTTTAATTAGGCCCACTACTATGGTTCCTTCTCACTTACCTGGCACTTACTTGGCTACAAGGGTAGTACAGAGGCGGTAGAGGATTGATCCTGCGGCTTGTCCTTTGGAAGTCTAGGAGCGGTCTAGAGACTGGACCTAGGTAACCATAGCTCTAGGGTTGTGCATTTTTGTGTGATTTGTCTTAATCCGTCATTTTTCAAAACAAACCAATTGCTTTCTCTCCTTTTTACCCCTTCCCCCTTCTTCTCTTCTTATAATGGGTGACCTAAACAGAAGAACACTCGCCGAGCTTTGCTGTCCACAACCAGATATCTCTTGTTTTCGAAATCCCTTCGGTATACCGTCCGGCTCTTCCATGTCCTTAAGAGATCATATAGAACAAGCAGGAAGAAACAGTTGGCCACCTCAGTTTAGGTCTTATCAACCGTATCCTAATCCGACACCTGTTTCAGTTCATACCCAGAGTGAGGAAGCCCCTAGACGAATGTCCATTGCTGAGCACATAGCTAGGTCTAGAGGCCAAAGTTTCAACACGGACCAATATCAACCATCACCACCACTGTCCGGAGAAGAGTTTGATATGCGGTTTGTATATAGCCAACCAACCAACCCATATCAATATTCTTCTTATCATAATATTGAACCTACTCCTACTCAAGTTCAGCAACCATTCTGTTCCTATCAATCCAATCCGACTTTTCCACCTATTCTAGACAGCTCTTCTAATCAGTCATTTGGGAGTTTTAATTATCCACAGGAATTTCAATCTTATACTGAAACCCCTTATCAACCCAAGACTAGTCTGGAGCAGACATTAGAAAAATTTATGGAACTGACAAATCAAATTATGAAGGATTTTGGTAGTAAGACAGAACTGTACACCCTTCCTAATCAAACCTCCCCATTCCAAACTGAAATCCACAACTCCAGTTTCATAGATTCATCAAGTACAATGTCTGATAAGTTGTGTGACTTTGTAGTGTTTGATATACCCAACTGTGAAGGGTCCATTTCAAGTGAAACCACACCCAACCCTTGTGATCTCTACACCTCCACTCTTGAACCAAAACTGATTGAAAACCATACTTTTGATGAGGAGTTTGAGAATTTTAACCTTCACTTGAATGAGGTGATTGACGTTGGGGATATTTTGATTGATGAACCCGAAATTTTGGATGAATTTGTCCCACCAATTCATCAAATCCTTCCACTTCCGTGTGGTCATCATCTTGAGCCTTTAATTCTTCCCGAACCCCAAATATGTCTTGAAGTTGATAATAATGGTATACACGAAGATCAGTCCGAAATACAGCCTCCATCTTCCACATCTGGTTCAGCAACACTCGACACACCAAATTGTTTACCCATTTCACCTTCTACTTTCTCCGGTTCTTCTTCTGTTTCTATAGTTTCAGTGAGTTTTGATGAACCACAATCCGTTAATTCAAGTTCAATAATACCAGAAATTCAACTTGATTTGGATATTTTTGAAAATAAGGTAGATGAGTTTTTCAAATCCTCTACCTCCATAATTTTTGATGAATCAAGTTGGATACATTCTGGCACAAAACTCTTTTACAGCAAAATGTTCAATCACACCATCGATAAAAGTTTTGAAGAACTTTTTGCTGACGAACTTGAATTTTTAAACAATACGGATTTTGTGATTGATCAATCTCCACCTATAAAGGTTGAACCATCACCATTCCTTCTTCCTAATCATTCACCTTCCTCATTCTTTCTTCTCTCTAATTTCAAATCCTTTCCAGACCACCTCTTATCCCTTCCCCACTTTTTCTTGAGTCGATACAACACATTCTTCCACCAACCTATACGATATACTGATAAAATCTTTGAATGTTTGGTATTAACTTTTGGTCTTTGTAAAGTCTTACTTTAACCAAATGACTCACCCCCTCTTAAAATGCTTCGTATTGTATAACTCATGTTTGAGGGGGGGTATATTTTTGGCTCTTGAACATAATTTTTGTCCTCAAATTTGTGAGCCAAAAATAAGTTTGGGGGAGGATTTTCACTTTCATATATTTTTGCCCCCATTAATAATTTCCTCCCAAGTCTACAGGTTTTTGTGCTTAATGGATGACATCAGTGAGGACACTGCTGTAAACAGGTTTGGGGGAGGTTTGTGCTTATTTACATATCAATTTGCATCATATTTTGCATAAGCACAACATTTTAAAAAAAAATTTAAATTTTTTTTTTAACAGAAGAGTAGAAAGTGAAAAATTACATCCAAAAGATAGGAATAGTTTAAGAAAACCATGAAAATTAGAAGTTTCTAAAACGAACTAGTAATAAGTAGTTATGAGCTGTTGTCCCAAGGGTTAGTAAGATGAAGGAAGTCACTAATCTGAGGATAAAAATAAGTCTGAAAAATAGTTTCTATTCTGGAAGCCAAACATTTGAATGTTGATACCCTACTATATGCACTTACACACGTCTTAAAACTCGGGATAGTAGAGGATACCTTGAAATGCTCTTATCTAAAAGCCAAAGTATGAAGAAAATGAAAAAAATAAAATGAAGAAAATATAAAAAGGGTGAAAATAAAAAAAATGAATACCGGTTTTGTTATCGCCAAGGCAGCAATAAAAAAATATAGCGAGGGTGCCTCTTCACCTAGTGCCCTAAGGCCAACTGGTTTGGGAGTCACTGCTAAGCCTTAGGTGGTGCAAGACGAGGAAAATATTATCACCGAATCAGCAAGCACATGAGTAATCGGTCTGTTAGTACCTCAAGAAGTATTAACGGTCGCATGAAAATGTGTGAGCAAATCTTAATATTCATCAAATTAAAAAGTACTAAGGTAGATGGACAAGAGTATGATAGCTTGAATTGAATTCTCCGAGTGTAGGGATGTTCTTTACACACACGTGGGGTTATATGATCAATGTTTGGATGAAAGGTAGGAATGAAGAATAAAGACGATGTTTTATTGAGGGATAATGTGATTTCTAACATTTTTTCATGACTATTAAGATAGGGCTCATAACAACTGAAAAGCTAGTATAGTTGGAAACTCTTCTTTTCAAGGCCTTTCTTTTATGGTTCTTATCTTTATATGTAGATTTCACCATCTTTCTTTTGTTATAGGATTTCGTGGGTGTAATCCGCTGAAAACCCTCAAGAGACAACACTCCTCCTACTAGGGACACCTGGAGGTTTAACGGCTTGTTGCACGTGCTCAGTGCAATCGTGTCTGCCTACGAAAGTGTGCTTAGTTTTCTCCTTTCTTTTTCTCCTCTTAAATAAACTAGTTTGCTCGGGACGATCAAAGATAAGTTTGGGGGTATTTGTTCAGTTGATAAAACTGCGCATTTGTATTACATTTTTCCTACCATTTTCATATTAAAAAAGGACTTTAATATAATATATTATACATATGAGGGTTTATGTATTAAAACACCATTTTCCATGTGTTAATATATTTTAATTAGCATTTGGTAGGAAAATGTATGCAAATAAATCCATTGACCTAATCCTAGTAGAACTAGGTCTACTAAATCTTATTTGAGTTGTTGTGCAGAATTTTCCAAGTTGTTATGCAGAATTTATCAAACAAATCAATTTGTTGAAGAAAACTTGCCAAATTAAGAAGCAAAACTTGGAGACCAAGTCTGGAAGCAACCGAGAGAAGATTTCTGAATTCTAAAGGTGCCTAGGATTGCCACATGTCACGAGAAGAAAGCCCAAGAAATTTGATCAAGAGATCCTCACCTTCAAGCGCGGATCCGCGGCCAAACAACCCCTTGGGCCGCGAATCCGCCGCAATATTATAGAGTTGGAAGGAAAGATTTTGGGGCATGATTCTCTGCTATATTTTACCAACTTTTGAAGCAAAAGATTCTGGTTTTGCACTATAAAAAGGCACCGAGAGCCTCTTGGAAAAGCTATCAAGCCGAAGAGATCACGAAGTCCAAGACGGCTCATGCATCCAGGCTGATCATCAACGGTTCATCTACCTCCTTGGAAGAGATCGAGAAGCAAACTAGTTTGTAATCATTTTCTACGGATTAAAGTGTAGTTTGTTCAAGTCGATTAATAAAGGTAGTTATTTTATTTAATTGTTTTTGCATTTTACATTATGTTTTCCCTCTTTGTGTTTTCATCTTCTTCTCCCAACATGCGCGAGTAATTCTCCGCTTGTTAGGTTTCGTAGGATTAGGGTAGGCTAATGGATGATGAAAATAACTAAACCCTTTTTAAGTCCTATAAAGTTTAGGAACTTTATCAAAAGAATCATTAACATCCTAATCGGGCGCGCTAGCAATTCTTTGCTAGTTCCGACCGCGATTAGAGATTAGATTAATGATTGTTTTGGTAAAGACTAGATATGAACGGAGTTCCGTGTCGAGATAAGGGTTAAGAGTGGGATTCCGTTTCCCTCCAAAAACCCTAATCTACACGCATCACCGTCGTTCTAGTTCTAAATCTATTAATGGATAAAAAGGGTAACTTTTAATTAATCGTCCATAACTACTAAATCCTAACGAACCGTACAAGCCCCCTTATTATAACTGCATCTTTAAAATAATCTAGATCTATATTTTACATTTTTGTTTAACGTAGATTTAGAAACCATTCTATAAAATTCTTTATCCCTCCTCTCCTTCTCAACACATCTAAAGTAAAAATAAAAGGTTCAACGTTTCCCAGAGGACGACCCGTACTCATCTCGGTCTAGCTACACGCGACACCGTTATTGATTGCGGTTAACTACTACACACTTTTTCGTGTCAATCAACACCTCATACCTCCACCTCATTTAATATTTAATCAAAAAGATTAAATAACAAATGAGGTTTCTTCTTCTAGAAGCATTCTAATAAAAAATTACAGAATACCCCTCATCCGTATATACATACCCGTATCCGTATTCCAAAAGATACGAATACAAAAAAGACGAAAATAATCCAATAATGTAATACTAGGATCCGGCTTAAACCAAAGCCCGCTAGTATTATCCGCCTAAACATCATACATGCATAAGTACACGTATGTGATCGAACCCTGCCGTAAAACCATATGGCCTCTATATCGTTTCGTCTGAAGCAGAGAAACTCTCTGTGTGGGACTCTAAAAACTCGACATTATACTGGCAGTGCGTTACTGGATAAATCCATAACCACAAGCATGTCAGCTGCACTAGCTATATGTAACAGCTACCCGGGTACCTGTCGAAAAGGAAAGCCAACGAACACACTCATCCAGATCCCTACAGAGCTTATCCGTGACAATATCCATACAGTTCGGTCTCTTCGTCTAAGAGTATCGCATACCGGATCTAGGGGTGGCAAGCGTCAGACCCTAATAACTCGATAATTCGTGCTGATGCGGCTCAGGACCCATCCAGGAAACTACTAATCAACCTATCAGTAAATCCCAACTGTCTTAGCCAAGGTCTTATGGTCTTGACCAATCAAACACAGTGCGATATCAACTCTCAATACATGGGGAGAAGAATCCCTAACAATCACTCACTGCCTCCATGTGGCTCGGGACTGTACCCAACCAAAACCTGTTTGCACGATTCAGTTGAGCCGTGGTTGGGTAGTGATCAAAGCACAGTGGGAACTCACATGAGACAAATGACGATCTCAGGTCCAAAGACTAACATGTATACATGTCACAAGAGAAGGTGTTTTACGTCACCCCATTGAGATGGGAATACGCGCGCACTTGTCAGGCGCATTACAGATTCTCCCTGCCTAGGGTAGGCTGGGATTTATTGATTGTGGGGATCCGAATTTCCGGCAGCCGCGAGCTAAGGTGCCGTTAATTACCCCTCGCCCTTGTAGCGAGAGAACCTCCGATCAAACAGGTTATGCGAACTCAATGTGCAGTGTTATGTTTTGAAAGGGTTTTGGATATATCAGGGGCCAGCAGAGTTTTTTTACGGGGGTCCCGCTATCCGGATAGTGGGCTGGGAGTCAAGAGGGCTAGCAGCCACCTTGCGGGATGTGGGGCAGCGCCCCGTTAGAAATTTTTTCTAACGGGGGAGGTATTTTTAGTGTGGAGTGTGTGTAAAATGGGTGAAAAATGGCATCCAAAGGACGCGCGAGCGCTTTGGGCGCTGGCGCGAGCGCTTTGGGCGCTGGCGTCACATGCTCGGCACGTGGGCGCTCGAGCACTAGCGCTATGGACGCTAGCACTTCGGGTGCTAGCGCCTCACGTGCCCGGCACGTGGGCGCTCGGGCGCTAGCGCCTCACATGCCCGTAACGTGGGTGCTCGGGCACTAGCGCCTCATATTCCCGGTATGTGGGCACTCGGGCGCCGGCACGTGGGCGCTCGGGCGCTAGCGCTCCAGGCACTTGGGTGCTAAAGCCTCACGTGCCCGGCATGTGGGCGCTCGAGCGTTTTGGGCGCTAGCGCCTCACGTGCCCGGCACGTGGGCGCTCGGGCGCTAGCGCTCGGGGCGCTAGCGAATGGAGGGGATTTTACCCAAGAAATAGGAGTTAAACTCCAAAACGAGGATTTTGAGTGGAGTTAAACTCCAAAAGATTTAGATTTGGAGTCAAACTCCTGAGGATCTGGATTAGGAGTTAAACTCCTTTGAGGATTTGGGTCTTCGAGTTGAAATCCCTAAAAATCTTCAGATGTTCTTCTCTCTTGAGTCTTGGATCTTCTATTGATTGGGATTTTGTCCAAACTTGGATTTTTGGAGATGGGTCTCCTTTTTCCTCCTCTTGATCGGCTGAATCTTGGAGAAAAGGAGGCGAGACTTAAAAGTCTCCCCCTTTTTGAGATCTAATGGAAGATCTGAGCTCCCCTTTGTGGATTTTGTGGTGAAAAACTATTTAGTTTTTGAAAAGAAAGAGTAAAACTCTTGATTTAATTCAAAAGAAAGGAGAAGCTTTGGAACCTTAAGGAAGGAGAAGAAGGAGGCACAAACCCTATAGTTTTAGAGAAATGAAAAGTGTAAATTTTATTCATCATCATGTTGCCTTATATAGGCTTACACATTTACATATTGCCCATTGAGCTTTACAAAATGGCATTTTGCCCATCCCATGCCTTATGTGCTCATTTCTTTTGCACATAAGCCATGGGCTTTACACAAATTTGGCTTTATGCCCATTTTGCTTAAATTCATGCATAAAAAATTACATCAAAATTATTTATTACATGATTTTTATTTTGGCATGGAGGAAGGCCGACCGCTTCATGTTCGGACTCGACCTGGACATGGGCCCACTTGGCTTGGGGTTGACCTTGACTTTGACTTGGTCAACCGGGGTGCAATTTTTGACCCCAACACCGCTATTTGACGATAGGTATAATACCATTTAGAGGTTCTCAGCGTGTCCGTCCAGTATACTCACCCTTAGTGAGCACCCGTATATAATCTCAGGTGATCACACCAATGGTTGTGGGACCAAACACCGCCCCTCGTCGGGGTATAGAAACGTATACGCAAGTCTAATCTGGAGTATCGATGCCCGATCTCGATACTCCTGCGACTTGGGACATTTAAGGATGTGCTTATAGACTACCCTTCTCCTACAAGTATGATCGCCATCATAACACAGGTAGTCAAGAAAGATCATACGGGCTTTATCAACATGTAACCGCAATATGTAATAACGTGTCTAACATATGCCATGTTAAGATAAAATCAAACCATAATAGTATACTACTATATCAAGTCTTTATCAATATGTGCAAGCTGGATAAAGTATCAATAAAAACAAATACACATCATGATAAAGACAACTGAAATAATATACTATATAACTGAGCAAGATTGTCCTGTACATACATATCCCCAGCATCCACATATATACATATACAATAATGGCCTCTAGAGCATACATATCCAACAATCAGTACGTTGGTCACGCGTGGAGATGTAATACACAATAAGTTAGTTGTCGGCGACATTCACGAACAAAATGAAATTCAATTTCAATGTGTTTAGTGCGAGCATGAAAAACAGGATTAGCAATAAGATAAGTAGCGTCAATGTTATCACACTAAAGCACAGGTGGGAAATGATTGAACCTAAACTTGTGAAGTAATGACTGAACCCAAATGAGCTCAACCGTGGCATTCGCAAGCGCCTTGTATTTAGCCTCGGTGCTTGAGCGAGCGACCGTTGCTTGTTTCTTGAAGTTCCAAGAAATGAGATTGTGATCCAAGAAAATAGTGTAGCCACTGGTAGAATGACGATCCACAGTATTCCCATTCCAGTGAGCATCATTGAAAGAATAAAGATCACGAGGCAAATCTCGGTAGAGAAGATGGCCATGAGAGTGCATGCCTTGAAGATAGCGAAGTATGCGCTTAACCAATGACCAATGGTGCTCAGTAGGAGTGTGCATATGCTAACATGCCCGATTGACTACGAAAGAAATATCATGAGTGATGGTGACATATTGAAGAGCGCCCATAATGCTGCTATAAATAGATGGATTGGTGAGGGGAGTGGAAAGCGGATCATCGGTAGTCGTGACGGTGGCCATGGATGTGGACATCGGGCGCTCGACGGTCATTTTGGAGCGCTTAAGATAATCCAAAATATATTGAGATTGAGATAAGAGGCATCCGTTGGGATGAAGACAGAGTTCGATGCCAAGGAAATAGTGAGCGGTGCCAAGGTCACGAATGGAGAATTCCTGTTGAAAAGAAGCAATAAGGTCAGTAATGCCCCCTTGATCGGAACCAATAATTAGAATATCGTCGACATAAATCAATAAATAAATCTGGGAGCGCCGGTTCCAACGAAAGAATATCGAAGTATCCATTTTGGAACTAAGGAAGCCAAGCTAAAGGGGTCGGGTACTGTAACAACCGTCAAATCCAAGTAAATTTTTAATGACTTGTATTCTTGAATATCCTATTTTCCTTAAATCAAGCAGTATTTATATTTTAATATGATGATTTCAATATACGAACGTAAGTTGTAATTTGGTTGTCACCTATCATATCCATCCTATATGGTACAAGGCTCATGACTTTAAATAGTATAATTAATTTTCATTTTTTATAGTTCTTGTGCGATATATACAAAATCCGAGATCTAAAATATAGCATAAAATATATATGTATAAAAACGGTATCCTAAAACAAACTTGAACCCTAGGACCCGAGCTCGAGCCTTTTCCCTGAAACCTGGCTGTCCAACCCTTGCCCAGGCCAACCCAAGTTTTTGGGGACCACATGATTTTTCTTGTGTGGCTCTATCTTTTCATAATTAGGTTAAATTTTTATTTTAAAATTTATCTTTTAAACTGAGCGTTGGACGACTATAAAAACATACCAAAGCCTAGTTCTATTTTTCCCATACAGCCATCTTCTTCCTCATCCAAAATTTTCCGCATTCTCTTCTTCTCTCTACTGTGATACATCAAGCTCTAGAAAACCCAACAACGCTCATTGGAGGAGTCTGGTCAAGTAGAGGCTATCGTCTCGATCAAATCAAGACGATTTTGATCCAAAAGCTAGGGAAGGTTATTGATCGTCCGTGGTTGTAAGTTCCTCTTCTTCCTCTCTCTCTCCCTCTCTCCATTTGATTCGATTATAAGATTTTTCTCTTGATCTGCGATGTTTATGTATCCGTGTTGGTGATCTATGATTTATATGATATTGATTTGGAATTGAAATGTTAGTTTGAATTTAAAATTTATGTATTCCGATGCTTCAGTAGCCTTATTATAATTATTAATAGACTTATCCTCTGGCTGGGTGCAAATCCAGATTTGTTTGAAATTTGGTGTCATCCTAGCAACCAATTTGTTAGGGAGCATACGATTTCTGGCTATAATTAGAGAAGCAAGTTGTTTAGCCACTTGTAAGTTGTAACAGCAAGAAAAGATAATAAAATAAAAACAATAAATGAAAGTATAGACAGAAAATAAGCAAAAGGATGAATACTCCAAAGCCAACCATATATTTGCATCATTTATCGTAAGTTCTTCTTATTAATCCAATAATGAAAAATCTTTGATACATGGTGTAGTTTTCAGATGAATACAAAGATTGCAGTAAAAGAATTACTTAAATTTTACTTTAAGAAATGGGAAGCTGATGTGCTGTATGGATATCTATTGAATTAGGCACATCGGTTTTGTTAGCACTAAAGTGAAGTTGTAGAATATTTATTAATGCTTGTATGAATAAATAAATATAAAAAAACAAAGTCCATGGCATATTATTGTAATTTATGTAGTGCAGGGTATGTATCTTAAAAGCAATGAAAGTATTTTAGTTAGTGTAGCCTATATATGGAAACATGGAAAACTCGTGCTATTTTCAATATCATTCAGCCTATCTTACTTGGTTACTCTTGATGGGTGGTTGATTGGTTGAGCCATGAAAACTATAAAAAGAGGATGCGACCAAAAGAGGGGAGAAGACCTGTCATATTTTATTTAGGAGGAGATGGGTTCCATATGACCCTGTTGGATATACGTATGTCCTAGAGGCCATTATATGATAGTGGATGTATCGGTATGTGTGTATATATTCAGAAGACATTCTTACTCGACATGATAGTATGCTATCTGGTTTACTTTATCTTGACATGTTCATTTGATCATGCATTTTACTCATTTGGTACATATTGATAAAACCCTTAGGATATTTGCTTGACTACTGGGACTATGATGCAGATCATACTAGTGGTACACGTGTAGTTTATAAGCATGTCCTTGAAACGTTTCTAGTCGTACGTGTATCGAGACGGGGCATCGATATTCCAGAGTAGACTAGCGTATACCATTCTTGTCCCATATGATGGGCGATGGATGATCCAATATCCATCTTGTGTGGTGACACCAAAAATTGTATACGGATGCTTAGTGGAGATTGGGTACATTGAACGGACACGCCGAGAACTCCTATGTGGTATTATATCTATCATCGGATAGCAGTTCTCAGGTGATACTGGTACAGCTTAGTCTGTAGACCCGAGATCATCATAGAGTCTTATGTGTCCTCCCACTGTGCTTTGATCTCCATCCTACCGCGGTTCTACTGAGTCGTGCAAACAGGTGGATTTTGGGTACAGTCCCGAGGCACATGGAGGCAATAAGCGATAGGAGAGGTTTCGTCTCTCCCGGTATTGGGGGTTGATGTTGCGCTATACTTGATTGGCTATAACAGGAAGTCCCTGGTCAGGGTTGCTGAGATTTACTGATAAGTGTTATCAGTAGTTTCTCGATTTGTTATGAGCCATACACCGACATGACTTATTGAGTTATTGGGGTCGACGATACCATCCCTAGACTCGATATGCAGCATATCTGATGAAGAGACCGGACTGTACGATAAGTGTTGCCAGTTGGCTCGACGGGAGTTTTGACAGGTTCGCTTATTTTTCTTCTGATCGCTCAATACTCGGGTGGCCGTTATGTTTAGCTGACCGCTTGCGGCTTATGGGTGTTTGATATGATCATCACCTACTGCCGGCGTATTGACAAGTCTTAGAGTCCCACACAGGAGTTTCCTAGCTCATGCGAAACGATGTGGTGTGCATATGAAATATGCACGGGAGCTTGATTAAATGCGAGTATATGATACCGCATTCTAATCTGGCATTTACTATTGGTCGGGTCGTATGTGATATGACCGAGTTATTAAATCAAGTGTTGGTTTAATATCGACTTTTAGCTCATTTAAATAAAACCTTTTCTTTATATGGATGTATGCATGAATGGGTGTATGTGCATATGTTGATGTGAATGCACACATGCATGCATACATGGGTGTCACGGTTGTTGATACATGAGAGATGGCAATGCAAGACTCACATGGTTCATATATATATATATATATATATATATATATATATATATATATATGTATGTATGTATGTATGTATGTATGTATGTATATTTTGATATTGGGTAAAAAGAAAATGGAAATTAAATCATGACTAGGTTTCTACACTCTTCTCTCTTTTGACCTAATTTTAAACCATGGTTTGATTTTCATTTGGTCTTTAACCAAACATCAAAATATCTAGATATTTTATAACCATAGTTTGGCATTACATAAATATATCTTTGATATTTATTTCTATGTTGATTATTATTGAGAATTATCTTTAAAAACGAGTTCTAGCTTTAGCCGTCTCCCTCTTCTTCCTCCTTCAAGCTCTTTAGGGTTTTAAAAGTGAGTGAAGTAAAAAGAAAGGAAAGATTTTTAAGTAAGAACACAACCCACATCACCATTCTACTTTATTCTAGCCCACCAGTGTAGAGTGTTTGCTTTATCTTCATCCTTGATCAAGTGATACTTGGAGCTTGAGCAAAAGGACTTCGGGTGGATCATCGTGGACTTGGAAGGATTCAATCAAGCCGATTCAAACTCTAGGAGATCCAAGGAGTCAAGGAGGGAAGTCTACAAAGATTGTATTTTTCCCCACTTAGTGTTAGACAATAACTAGTATGTGATATTAGCTACTTGTTACCCTAAATTTCTAGTCCGATTCGTTAGTTTGCTTAGCACCTCCTAAAAATTTTACAGTAGCATGTGTGATGTTTCCAATCCCAGGCATGGTGCTAAGGAAACCCTACAGTGGTATCAGAGCCAAGCTAGAAATTTAGAGACGTTGTTATAACTATTACAAAAACGAAAACAACTCCGAAAAATACGATATTTTGAAACCTTAGAAATTGCTCTCTGTTGAATTTTTAAAAAGTCGTCTAAAAATTATTTTACCAATTGCAGAAGACTGTATATGATACTTATAGAACACACATGAAATACGAGGCCAATCCATTGGATTTCACCGAATGACACCACCCTAAGAACCGAGCAGGCCGGCCTTGGATGCTCAGATTCGCCTCGATTTTCACATGTGCTCTGTTCTGTAGATTTTGGGGTTTCAGGTATTGTTTGTTTGGCCCAAAATTTCATGTGATGTTTATTTTGTTTAGGGGCTAATTAGGAGTGTTTTGTAGTCGTATACTTCAACACTGTAATGGTAATATAGACAATGTTTAACAGTTCGAACGAACTTCAAACCCCACATCAAGACCCCCGCTGAAATTTTCCAAGTGTTGGAATTTTCTAAGTTGAAAATATTCGGAAGATTGTGCAAGTATCCTTATGGACCCTCTAGAAGAACGTAACCCTAACTCGACTTTATGACCATGCAACCGCGGCCAAACCTTAGGATTTGCCGTAGTCCTGTGGTGCCATAGGTAAGGCAAGGGTTGACCCTTCTACGGCTGGTCCATAAACACTGTGGCACGTTTTTGGGTATCTTAATTTTGCTCAAGCGTTGAGCTCTCGGGGTAATTTGGGGGTGTTTGTTGATTCGATCGAAACGTTTAATATCGTCTGGATATATGTGAAAGTGATGATTTCAAGTGTTGTTGTTTTTCACTTTCTTTTCTGCGACCATAAGTGTAGTATGTGGTGTATCACCGGTTTCGTTTCTATATATCAACGACAATCGGGGTACGCATACTAACTTACGTTGATGACATGTAATGTTATGTGTTGCTGAGATATGATGTGCAGGATCGTCGTGATTGAATATCCGGGGGTTTTATGAGAGATGAGAATTTTTATTTTCATTCATGTAAAAATTAATTGTATGTAATATTCTTTTATTTGGTGCACTTTCGGATTGAGGATGATGTCACCATTGTTATATATTATCCGCATTAGGATAGACCCATGGAGGGGAGCACAAGTGACCGAGTTATAGGGTTCAGTGGGAGGCCATCTCGAGGAGTCGAGACCAGGTCTCCTAAACTCTAGAATCAGTAGGGTCACTTGCCGCTCTCATAGGGGTCTAGGGGTGTGGGCTTGGCTATTTATCGTGACCGTGGAATCCGTATTATCTATGGTTGGCTAAATACAAAATACGGACCTCCTAGATATCCTATATTTTCATATGTGCTTTTGCTGTTGATATTCTGTGATGTGATCACTTTATATGCTGAGACGAATGGTATTATATATATGATATATAATAAACGTTGCTTATGTTTTACATCCGCACTAGTCCCGCCCCGCTATGCCGTTAGTTAAGTAACCCAACGGTGCATAACGGGACACTGTGGCGAATGCGAATGGTATAAGCGTACGTTCTATTTTTGTTTCTTTTCTGTGATGGCTTAAGGGTTTAAATGATGGGACTACATTAATGAGATTAAAGTAAAGAAAAATGAACCTAAAAGATGTTGTAGAATCGGATTTGAAACCTACTCGGTTTTTTATGAAAAAACAAGTTTTCAAAGTATGGAGCTTAAGCCACTCCTTTTAAACCCATTTGATTCTGCAACAATATCAAGTTTAAAGCGTTAAAAGTTTTCTTAAAAACTATTCGCAGCCCTCCGTCATTTTAGGAAGTAGAGTACTTAGTATTCGTTCTGCGTATTTTGACTATAGTTAAGGCACAGTGAACGGTAGCTAAGTGGTGTCTTCCTATACCGCATATGATGCGATTAGTTAGGACATTCATATGATTATGTTGACTATAGTTAAGGGTCATATAGGTGGGTCTGGTTAATCACGAAATGACGGGAAGAACTTGACTAGTACTTATGATATGTTGATTATAGTTAAGGTCATGAGTACTAGGGATAAAAACCATATCGGGAGTTTCAAGAGTTGAAATTTGCAATGAGATTGCGTACCTTCTATGTGATAATAGGATCCCGATCCCACTGTGAGCAAGAGTTGCTCCTGGGAGAGTTTTGTACTTTACAATTAGCTAACCCAATAGGTGTCTAGAAAGGTGTCAATGGGGCTACGCCTATGGGAAAATGAGGTTTATTATAATTAGGTCCATACGAAAGCACGGGGAACCTCCCTCAAAGTACCGGCACTGGCCTGGCTAAATGGTTAGCGAAGTTGTAAAATATAATTAATCCCGGCTAATTTTCTTTTTAAAGGTTTTAAGGAAAATTTGATAAAAGCAGTGGGAGATATCGATTAGATAAGATAATAACCAATCTGGTCTTTGCAAGAGCTTTCGCTGAGTGTATTCTTTTCTCTCTCTTAATGGCAGATACCAATGACAGGCCTCAAGCTTTTACTAGATAAAAACAAGCTGACCGGACCAAACTATAAAGACTAGCTGAGGAACATTAGCATTGCTCTCGCATATGATAAAGTATCATATGTCCTCACTGCCTCGGCCCCACCTACCCCAGGCCTTGAATCTTCTGTTGTGGCTAGGGAGATCCGCAAAACGTGGGATATTGACTGTGCCACTGCCAAATGTAAGTGCACGGCGGCGCCCCGGCCGTCAATCCGACGCCAGAATGCGGAAGCGGTGATTTACTTTAACTTTTCAAACCGGCACCACCGCGCACTATAAACCCGGATCGTGCCATTAAACTAGTCCTAGCTATCTAGAGAGGGGGTAGAGATATACCGAGCGATCCGTGTCCTTCGGTTTTCTCGTCGTCGTCCCGATCTCCCGCGGAGTGTCCGGTCTCCTCCATGTCGCCGGAAGGGCACCACGTCGCCGGCTTCTTTTACGGGCTCCCACCTCTGGTCCGAGGCAACTCGGACACGAAGCTGGCGAGTCGACATGCCCAAGGTTTGCTGTAGAATACGTGTAGAACTCATGTCTCATTTGGGGTTGAAGTTGCCATATGGTGGAGGAATTGATATAAGCTTTTGGAGATGGAGTTGTGGGGATTTTTCCAAGCCAAAAGAGATGAAATCCCACTACCACAAATTTGGACAGCCCCCCAGAGAAATGGCCGACCTTGGCATGGTAAGAATGAGAGGAATGTGAGTGGCAAAATGAATATGGATGTCCCCAATAATCAAGAGAGAGAAAGGGTTATCATTCACAAAAGAAATGATCACAAAACAAAGTCCAATACTCCACCAACCATCACCCTTCATCATCATCAAGTATGATGACTCTAAAAGTAAACCATGATGAAAAAGAAAGTCAAGCAATCATGAAGCATGGAAGGTCAAGGGATGGTGCTCCATCATGAAACCATCATGAAACAAAAGTATGCAAAGACAACCCTCCAAATAGCTAATTTGCACAAATGCAAATAAGCCTTCCTCCACCAATCTTCGGCCAATGAAAGATACAAATGAAAATGGCCGAAACGGAAAGCAAACTGGCAACTCCAGAAAACTGGTCCCGTAATAAATTACAGGAAAAACCCCGCTACTGTGCATACACACCCGCATCTGTATTCCGACCGAATACAAATGCAATGAGAAAAAATCTACACTGTACAATACTACGGTCCGGCTTAAACCAAAGCCCGCTAGTATTAACCGTCCAATCCTGATCCGTGCAATGCCACACGTATCTGATCGAACCCTGCCATATCTCCATATGGCCTCTACAGCGTTTTGCCCGAAAACTTGAGCAACTGAATGTCGGGGACTCGAAAGACTCGTCAATACTATGGCTGTGGATTTAACCACTAGCACGCCAGAGGTATTAGCCATACGTGACGGGCTACCAGCTTTTGACAAAAAGAGACGTCGATGAGCGAACTCATCCTGACACCCTACTGAGCCTGTCAGTGATAATATCCGTACAGTCCGGTCCGTTCGTCTATGAGCATCGCATGGCGGGCCTAGGGGGTTGGTAAAAGTCAGACCCCCAAAAGCGGTACAAGTCGTGTCAGAGATCAGCCCAGAACACCCTGAGATACTACTGGAATACCTACCAGTAAATCTCCTGCCTTGGCCAAGGACTTTTCATGTTCTGGCTCTCCTAGACACAGTGCGACCTCACCCCCAATACCGGGAGAGACGAACCCCAGAAGATCCGCTCACTGCCTCCATGTGGCTCGGGACTGTACCCAACTAAAACCTGTTTGCACGTCTCCTTTGAGCGTGGTAGGGTAGTAATCAAAGTACAGTGGGAACTCATACGAGACAAATGATGATCCTTAGGTCGATGAACTAACCTGTACACATGTCACCAGGGAACTGCTATCTAACGTCAGGTATAAGACCAACTAGCATGTTCCCGGCGAGTCCTGTCCGGTGTACTCATAACCCAATGAGCACCTGTATACATCTTAGGTGAACCAACTGACACCAGTGGCTTGTGAGACCGGCCACCGCCCCTCATCGGGGTCTCGACTGTATACACTAGTCTACTCTGGAGTATCGATGCACTGTCTCGAAACTCCCATGACTAGGGACCATTTAAGGATGTGCTTATAGACTACCAGCTCTCACGTATATGATCGCCCTCATACTGCTGGCAGTCAAGCAAGAATCCTAAGGGGCTCTATCAACGTGTAATAGCGACCTGTCAGGTCACCTAAAGCAGTACACGATGATAAAGATAAACCAGGTAGCATACTATCATCTTGAGTAAGACTGTCCTACCGGGATAGGTCCTCCCTCATCATTGCAATCACGTGCCTGTGATCCAATAATTGACTCTGAGGGCACTATCTCCAACAATCTCCCACTTGCACTCAAGGCTAATTATTGCGATGTCGCATACTCACAGCCAGTGTGATACCGAACACCCAACTCCTCTACTAGTCAGTCTCACAAATCCCGTTTGCGAAACTATTGCGTTCGAGAAAAAGCCTCAGTGAGTGGATCCGCTTTGATGTTTCTTTCTATGTTTCTCTATATCTCAAGTTCGTGGAGAAAGCCATCTCCCGAAATGAGCAATACCTGTCTTAGAATGTGTCTGGATGTCTGATGGGACCTAGCTCATAAATGAACTCCAAATCCAAACTTCTTAGACTGTATCGTCAACTGAACTTAATCAGTATCCGGCGCCATGCCTCCCTCAGTATTGCCTTGGACCACCTGTCCAAAATACTGCCCCTCATCAAAAGGAAAACTATAACTCTGACGACCACCTTGTCGTCCAGGTCACTTTGGAAGCCTGGAATGATAACTGTCTCCCGAATGAGGCTGTCGTTATCATATCCCTAGAACATCCACTTATGTTCTAGAACTGCTTCCGATTGTTTCTCCAGGATTGGATTAATGTCAACTTCTTGCATCTACTGCAAAAAACAACATCTGTTGTGGTACTTGACATCTCATGATTGACTCAATTGCCTAAGTAAGTGATCTGCCAATCATGCACATCCCTCTCCCCTTTAGTCTGTAAGACACCTTTAGAGAGGGTGACTCCATCACCTGCAGGTACACTACCGTGCCAGGAGTCGTCCATTCTAAATACTCTTAGAATGCTGTCTAAGTACCCTGATTGGGAAACCACCCAAATCTAGATCTATAGATCTAGTAACCAGAATGTCAGATATAATATTCAAGTCCTATGTGGAGAAACCACTGTGTGACAACCAAAGCATAACCGATCGTAGTATAGGAATATCATTTCCTACTCTGTGTATGTCATCCAAATACCAGGACATCACACCCTACTACCTTCTTAACAGATCCATCCCCTATTCTGATGAAGTCAAACCTATGACTGTCACATCAGAAATTGATGATCTATCTCCGCTATATCTGCTTTAGTCTATAAATAAACATAAGCCACCTGTCCACCAATGCTTCCGCTGCTCCCACTGACTACGACAACCCTCTAGCAGAGTCATATAAACGTACACTTCTAAAACCAGTTTAGAACGACGCTATACTCATCCTCCCGCCGGGTCTCACAGTCTGGAACAATAGCAATGGCAAGTCTGGGTAAACAAGAACCTCCCTACCACCGTCCTTGAGCATACCGAAGTACCTCTCGAGCGCCTGAGGTTACCCACCATATCTGTGGAGTGGCCAATAGAATGTTAAACCAGACTGAATCTTTAGGTTCCTATCAAATCTTCAGTAATCGTTTGTGGTTCTGGAATCACTTCCAGTTCTACCATACTCCCACTACTGTTTTCTGAAAAAAATCCATTTTTGTTAAAACTGTGGCGAGTCAAGAACAATATCACTATTGATCTTCCAGATGGTAGAAAGTCAACCCTCGTCATAGCCTGGGTCAACCCACAAACAGCCATTACAGAAACGCGCCTAGAGTTATCCAGAGTCTGGTTTTAAGCATAAGCCGGACAACTCCCCGTACCTTAACATCGTTAAGATACGAACTGTTCTATATCCAATATAGGACCAGAGGCACTGATTTAATTGAACCAGATTCAAATCATGCAGCTGTCTCCAGTGCATGTCAACTAAATGGAAGGAGGCCGATCAGCGTTACTCAACTTAGGAATGCTTCCAATTATGAGCAACCTGAAAGAGAATCAAGTTCTCTTAATCATCACTATCAACTGAATACCATACAAAAGTATCTACATCTTCGATCACCTTGAAGAATCCCGATACTTGCAACACCTGGTTCTCTGCTTTATTCATATACCTACAACTTCTCAAATTCAGACCTTGTGTTTCTACGAAACACTTGTCTAAAAACTAGAGAAGTCATAAGTAAACTGAATATATTACGAGGACCAACCCCTCTGTCCTAATGGACACTGGACAACATACAATACTCTGTATAAGTCCCTTGAGTCTAATAACTCATTCCCTGTGTGTCGTAGGTTGAAAACTGTACTTATGGTTATGAAGAATTACACCGCCGTTCAATGCTCCTTACCTAACCATCCACTGATATAGGTAAATGTCATAGACATAATTTCAAAAAGGTACATCTCACTCTATAAAAATAGACATACGGATATATCAATTTGAAATTGGTGCATAACAACGGATATTCAAAACCAAATATTTACCGTCCGGCAAACAACCCAGGTGACTTCCTCAAATATTACCGATTACAACGAATCCCGATATAATGAGGATGATCACCCAATTCCCAATAACTTACTCCCACTAAGCATCTATAAAACCATACAGATGTGAGAGTCAAACTTGGTAAATACATACCCTGGAGCAAGTGTCTAATTGGGAAATCAGTTTTCCTTTAATAGTACACAGTGAAACTGAAACATTGAAATGTTTCGATGGGGTATCCGGGTATTCCTAGTAATGCCTCTTCCATTATCCAGATTCACAACTGTAACCGTGTAATTCTTTGCCTCATTTCCAAATCCCTTTATATGTCTTTAGTCATTACCTTCTGCACACCCCTTTAGGCCAAATGGTTTTCTCCCTTCCCTACCTTTCGGCGCCAGCCTATGGTTTGGAAGAAGACTATCCAATAAGCATAATGGGTGTACTGTCCTAATCCTAGGAGCACTCGCAATGCGAGAGAAGGTGAAGATAAAAGACAACTGAATAAACCTTATTCCTATTTCTCCTGAACCAGAATCCATCCCCGAACTGGAACAAGTTCCTTTCGAGTTCGTATATAACCATACGATGGAGTATCCAATAAACTGTGGATCTTCGTAGTGATACGGAGTGTCCTGGAGAAATACAAAGGTGATGTGGGAGTGGTAATGAAATACCTGGTTTGGTCGTGAATATCAGTCGCAATTTACTTCGCCCTCCTTCTAATCCCTTTCTTTGTCTTTACATAATACCTTCTGTACACCATCGTTAGGCTAATTGGTTTTCTTCATTCCCTACCGGTCGGCACCTGCCTACGGTTTGGAAGAAGACAATCCAATTTGCGTAATAGGTGTACTATCTCCTAAACCAAGGAGTACTCGCAACCTGAGAGAAGGTAAAAGGAAAAGATAACTGAATAGTCCTATTCGTTTTCTCCAGAACCAGAAACCATCCTCGAATAAATCCCTTCGAGTTCGTATATAACCATACGATTGTTTTGTCCAATGGAAGTGGACGTTCGTAGTAATACGGGGTGTCCTGGAGAAAAGGGTAAAATTAGGAGTGGCAATGAGGTCTGCAACTCTGACAATCCAAAAGCCAGTGTTTAAGAAGGTTCGGTTAATTTTGGTCTCTGAGTCATAGTCTAAGGTCGGGTCAATGGTCGCTGCCAAAGAGAGAGAGAAAAGAAACACTCAGCATGCACTCTAACCTAGATCAGAATGGTTACCAATTTATCTAATCTGGAAACTTCCCACTGTAATCTCAAATTCTTCTCCAAACCCGAAAGAAGAATTAGTCGGGATCACCCGAGAAGTAAACCAACTCATCAGTGGGAATTGGGATCCAACTATCATCGCATGATAACGTGATGGAATCCGCTCACGCTATCATACTCCAGAAGGTATGCGCATATCTGGCAAGTTTCAGTTTCTTTAGAAACTCCCGATGTGATTTTTGCCCCATGCTCTTATGACCTTGACTTTGGCCAACAAGGCTATACGACTGCCCCAAACCAACGCATCTATCTATGCTGCACATGAATACCCAATAGCTACCAATCACTATGCCTTGACTTTGGCCAACAAACATAGCTTGAATACTGATTGACTATCCATGTGAAACGACGGAGGGCTACGAATGGTTTCTGGCGAAAACCTTTAACGTAATGAACTTGATATCGTTGAAGGAACCGGATAGCTTTATAAAAATATAGTGACGAAAACCTTTGCTAAAGAGGTCACTCCCGGTGAAGGGATCTCGGCTCTTTCCCTGTAGAATGAGGTGCAGGATATTCCAACTGAATACCACGATGCAAAGCAAAAGTAATCGGCTATAGTAAAGTTATTGTCCTGACGCAAACTTTTGTCCAAGGGGTCACTCCCGGTGAAGGGATCTCGGCCCTTGCCTCGTCGACTGACGAGCAGGATATTCCAACTGAATACCACGGTGCAAAACAAAAGTGAACGTCCTTACAATAACAGCTTTTTGAAAAGTGTTCCAACAACATCAGATTAGGTTTGTTTTCAACTTGCATTGATCTAAATCAACGCAGTCCCATCAATTGATCACACCAAAAAGAACGAAAATATACTGATGTACGTATATGCCATCCGCATTTGCCACTGGGTCCCGTCATTACCCGTTAGGTTAGCTAACTAATGACAGAGCGGGGACCGGACTAGCGCGGATGCAAAACATATACAACATCTACTAGTATATATATATCAATATATAATATTTCGCTCAAGGCATGATAAAATGCAACATCACAGAAATGTACAGCATCACAGAACAATACAGATATCTGGGATGCCCGGGCTTCACAGAGCCACTACTGAAACTCGACGTTCCCCTGGTCGTGTGGATAGCCTGTGCAATGAAATCCTAGACCCCTACGGGCGCGGCAAGTTACCCGCTAAAACCTGAAGCGAGGCAGCCCCCTTCAGCAACGTGAATGGACCATCCAGCACTTCACAGAATCCGGTAACTTGGGCACCCCTCCTGGGTCAACCTGTACCCCCTACGAGTGTGGCGAATAGCCCACCAATTTGTTGGATATAGTGCCCTCAGAGTCAATTATTGGATCACACGCACGTGATTGCAATGATTGAGGAGGACATATGCCGGTAGGACAGTCTTACTCGAGATGATAGTATGCTATCTGGTTTATCTTTATCATCATGTACTGCTTTAGGTGACCTTACGAGTCGCTATTACACGTTGATAAAGCCCCTAGGATTCTTGCTTGACTACCAGCAGTATGAGGGCGATCATATACGTGAGATCTGGGGTCTATAAGCACATCCTTAAAAGGTCCCTAGTCGTGGGAGTTTCGAGACAGGGCATCGATTCTCCATAGTAGACTAGTGTATACAGTCGAGACCCCGACGAGGGGCGGTGGCCGGTATCACAAGCCACTGGTGTCAGTTGGTTCACCTAAGATGTATACAGGTGCTCATTGGGTTATGAGTACACCGGACAGGACTCCCCGGGAACCTGCTAGTTGGGATTATACCTGATGTCAGATAGCAGTTCCCTGGTGACATGTGTACAGGTTAGTTCATTGACCTGAGATCGTCATTTGTCTCGTGTGAGTTCCCACTGTGCTTTGATTACTACCCTACCACGGCTCAAAGGAGTCGTGCAAACAGGTTTTAGTTAGGTACAGTCCCGAGCCACATGGAGGCAGTGAGCGGATCTGCAGGGGTTCGTCTCTCCCGGTATTGGGGGTGAGGTCGCGCTGTGTCTAGGAGAGCCAGAACATGAAAAGTCCTTGGCCAAGGCAGGAGATTTGCTGGTAGGTATTCCAGTAGTATCTCAGGGTGTTCTGGGCTACACTCCGACACGACTTGTACCGCTATTGGGGGTCTGATTTTCACCAACCCCCTAGACCCGCCATGCGATGCTCATAGACGAACGGACCGGACTGTACGGATATTGTCACTGACAGGCTCAGTAGGGTGTCAGGATGAGTTTGCTCATCGATGTCCCTTTTGGTCAATAGCTGGTGGCCCGTCACGTATGGCTGATACCTCTGACGTGCTAGTGGTTAAATCCACAGCCATAGTATTGACGAGTCTTTAGAGTCCACCACACTCAGTTACTCAGGTTGCGGGCGAAACGCTGTAGAGGCCGTATGGAGATATGGCAGGGTTCGATCAGATACGTGCGGTATTGCACGGATCGTGATCGGTCGGATTTTACTAGCCGGCTTTGGCTTAAGCCGGATCCTAGTATTTGATAGTGTAGATTTTGTCTCTTTGCATTTGTGTTCAGTGAGAATACAAATGCGGGCATGTATTTGCAGTAGTGGGGTTTTCCTGTAATTTATTACGGGATCAGTTTTCTGTAGTTGCCAGTTTGCATTCCGTTCCGGCCGGTTTTCCTTTGTTCCTTCACGGCCGGACTTTTCGATGGGGGGGGGGGGGGTTATTTGCAAGTTTGCAAATAACTCTTTGTGGAGGTGTTATTTGTGAAATGGGAGATTATGAAAGCATCTTTTGATACCATTCTTTTCTATCATCATTTCTTGCTTTTTTGAGATGAGAAAGGATTTGAGGTTGATTTGATAATGTTATCATTGCCTTTTGGATGTGGTCACCCCTTTGCTTTTACTACCATCACCTCCCTTCATGGTTTCGGTTTTTCTCTCCACCATTTCCCATTAAGGGGCCGGCCACATTAGAGGGAAAGAGATGAGAGAGGTTTTTATTTTTGGGTGAGGGAATTTTCATTATCTCATATTTCCTCTACTTCTCTACTTGGCACAAAAATCTCCAAAGTTCATTCTTTCACTTCCTCCACATCCATGGAAACTTCCATGAGCCCCAAAGAGACAAGTTTCTACACTAGTCTACAGCAAATCTTGGACACGTCGGCTAGCCAACTTCGCGCCCGAGTTGCCTCGGTCCAAAGGTGGGAGCCCGTAAAAGAATCCGGCTACGTGGTGCCCTTTCCGACGAGGAGGTGACAGATGGAGATTCCGCGGGAGATCGGAGTGGAGACGAAGA
Source organism: Agapanthus africanus (assembly GCA_030015575.1). Lineage (NCBI taxonomy): Eukaryota > Viridiplantae > Streptophyta > Magnoliopsida > Asparagales > Amaryllidaceae > Agapanthus > Agapanthus africanus. The sequence continues at coordinate 104,815,541 of CM057344.1, forward strand.
CCGAAGGACACGGATCGCTTGGTATACTTCTCTACTCTTATTCTAGTTTGCTAGTAGCTAGGTTAATGGCCCGATCCGGGTTAAAACTGCAGGGTTCCTAGGCACTCTAGTGAGGTCTCCCAAGCCATCAACCATGGCAATTTCAAAAAATATGGTGCCTACAAACCCTAGTGTACGGATCGTTTGCTAGATTTCTGGGCGAACAAGAACTAGTTAACAGTTAACTATATAAAATACGGAAATACAACCTTTGTAGATCCGGTGCTCCACCTCCATAGCTCCGCAACGAGGTCGTCTCCGCTGTCCAAATCAAATCCGGGCTCTAGAGTCGGCTTCGTCGGAGAATGGGCAAGCTAGGTCGTCGATGTCCATGCCGAAGATGATCTACGTCGAGGCATCGATGAATCAAGCTCCACCTTCACCATACCGTGAAAAGTTGTGAAGGAAACACACTCTACTACTTGGCAAGAGGTAGAGGGTGAAGAAATAGGAAGTGGGTAGACTTTAGAATCGGATTTCTCACTCATTTCCATCACTTGCCATTGATGGGGCAAGCTTTCTTCACTTGAAGAAATGGAGGAAGAAGAAGAATGTTATGATAAGTCTTTTTTTTTTTAAAAATAAAACAAAAACAATACTTATCATACTTTTAACTCTAGTTAAGTGTAGAGAATTAACTTAGGTTAGTTAAATTGGTTAGGGTTAAGAATATGATAAGAATGAAGACTTAGTCAAAGTTTCAAGAAACTTCAACTAAATCCAAAATAAGCCACCATTTATCTTTCTTTTCCTTATTCCAAAAAAGAATAAATAAGAAAGATAAATGAATAAATAAAAAACAAAACCCTAACCCATTCATAACCATGGTTCATTCTTTACACTTAACCAAGTTAGGCATGCATCATCAAACATGATACAAGCAAGTGCACAAAAACATATCGCATATGTAATGCGCACACCCGAGTGAGAAAATCCGTCTAAAGTGAACCGATACTAGTTAATGTAAAGTAATATATCAAATATATATAATTATACATTAAATCATTAAATCAACACTTGATTCAATGATCCGGTCATGCGCACATAACCGACTGGTATCATTAGTAACATCTTATCGAATCAACACTTGATCCGATAACCCGGCTATATCGGATATAACCGATCAATGTCACATCGCGAGAATAGAATACGGTATCACATACACGCATTATTCTCGGTCCCGCACATATCTCATATGCGCTCCTATTTCGTTTCGCTTGAACCAGGAAACCTCTGTGTAGGACTCTAAAGACTCGTCAATACGCCGGCAGCGGATGATGATCATATCAAACATCCACAAGCCGCAAGCGGTCTGCTAAACGTAACGGCCACCCGGGTATTGAGCGATCTGAAGATCGACGAGCAAGCCCGCTCACACTCCAGTGAATCCGACCAGTAACACTACCGTACAGTCCGGTCTGATCGTCTGATATGTCGCATATCTCGCCTAGGGGTGGTATACGTCAGACCCCAATAGCTCAATAAGTCGTGTCGATATGAGGTCTATAACTGTTTGAGAAACTACTGGTAACACTTACCAGTAAATCTCAGCAACCCTGGCCAGGGATTTCCTGTTATAGCCAATCGAACACAGCGCAACATCAACCCCCAAATACCGGGAGAGACGAATCCCCTCCTATCGCTCATTGCCTCCATGTGACTCGGGACTGTACCCAAAAACCACCGTTTTGCACGCCCTCTTGGACGTGGTAAGATGGAAATCAAAGCACAGTGGGAACCACACAAGACTCTATGACGATCTCGGGTCAACAGACTACTCTGTACCAGTGTCACCAGAGAACTGCCATCTGACGTGAGGTATAATACCATCTAGGAGTTCTCGGCGAGTCCGTCCAGTGTACCCAGTCTCTACTGAGCACCCGTATATCTCCTCTGATGTCAAACACCGATGGATATGGGATCATCCATTGCCCATCTGTATGGGTCGAGAAGGTACACGCTAGTCTACTCTGGTATATCGATGCCCCGTCTCGATACACCCTCGACTAGGGACTTTGAAGGATGTACTTATGGACTACCATGTCCCCACTAGTATGATCCGCATCATAGTCCAGGTAGTCAAGTACAGATCCTAAGGGCTTTACCAACATGTAACAGAGAGACAATCAGCATACACGTTAAGGTAAAGGGTAACCAGATAGCATACTATCATGTCGAGCAAGAAAGTCCTCCCTATATATGTCCCAGCATCCACTACAATATACATCCTATGTACAGTAATGGCCTCTAGGGCATACATATAACTAACAATCTCCCACTTGCACTAGGGCCATCTGTAGCAGTGGTTGCAGTATCTCATACTCAACCATCCCATAAAAGTCTCTCTCTGGGAACAGGCCTTTGTGAGTGGATCCGCTGTGTTGTCCTCTGAATCTACTTTCCTAACCTCGATCACCCTGGAGATCAACTATCTCCATGATCAGGCGATGCTGCCTTAGAATATGTCTGGATCACTGATGGGACCGTCGTTCCTTGGCATGAGCCACAACTCCATTGTCTCACAATGGTAGGAACGTAGTTCATCTCATGAACCTATATACACCCAAACAGCCTCTAGGGTAGCATCTTAAGTAGCGATGTATCCAGCCTTTATCGTCTAGTATGTCACGGTATCTAGCTTGGAACTCTTCCAACATACCGTCCCTTTACTGAGGGTAAAGACAATGCCTGTGACTGACATTCAGTCGTCTTTATCACCCTGGAACCCTTCCAGTGATTCTCCCCAGGATCGATTGATACCATCTCACTACATCTAGTGAGAATTCTAACATCCAATTAAATCTATCTCATAGATCCAAAATCCAGGATTTAGTAGGTATCACTTTGATCCTATATGGAGAATCATTGTAATAAGCGGAGATTGATCGAGCGTAGCATAAGAAACTCCTTTCTTATCAAGAGTATGTCATCCACGTACTCTACGAGGATCACCACCATACTCCCTACTACCTTTTTGTTTATACAAGGTTCATCTACCATTTTGATGATGTCAAACTCTTTGACTTATCCATCAAAACAGATGTTCCAACTCCGCGATGCCTGCTTTATCCTATAAAGCATCTTGCACACGTTTCCGCTGCTCCCACTGTCTACGAAGCCCTCTGGCTGTGTACTTATAGACGCTATCTTCTAAATCATCATTTAGAAAAGCAGTCAAGACACCCAACCACCAGATATCGTAGTCATGGTATGTAGCCGTGGTAAGTAGGATCTGGATGGACTTAAGCATAGTCACTTGAAAAGGTTTCATCATTATCCACGCCTGGTCGATGACGAAAAGCTTTAACAAGTCTAGCTTTGAAAGTCTCAACTTTTCCATTTACACCAAGTAATCTTCTCAAGATATACTTGCTCCTGATGGGGATTTAACCCTTCAGATATTGCAACCAAAGTCCATACTTTGTTGGTGTATAAGGATTCCATCTCAGATCACTAAGCATCCAGCCATTCTTACAGAGTCTTACTCCTGATGGCCAGGTCGAAACTAGTTGGGTCATCATCTCATGATGTAATCCTCACTCCCACTGTCATAGAGAAACCGAAGTATCTCTCAGGTGGGTGAGGAACCCTACTAGATCGGCGGAGAGGCTGAGGTTCGTTGGAATCTACTGAATTCTTCGGTTCTACCAAATCATCTTCTGTTGTTTGTATAGCTGGAACACTTCCAGTTTTATATAACAGACCTTGCCTCGAGCTTGTCCGGTTTTTGCTTTCAGACATAGGCCGGACAACCCTAAATCTTAACTAGCTTAAGACATGGGCTCTTCCCTTTCCATATCACATATGAAATGGTAGGCAACTGATTTGATTGGAACCCTATTCAATAGGTATGCAGCTTCTCAAGTGCATAACTCCCAAAAAGGAAATAGGTAACTCAGTAGTACTCATCATAGAGCACACCTTATCATATAGGGTGTGATTGCTCCGCCCCGATATACCATCGTGTTATGGTGTATACGGAGGAGTAATGCTGAGAGAGAATCTCATTCTCCTTTAGAATAGTCCAGGAATTCCGTGCTCAAGTATTCTCCTCCTTGATCTCATCAAAGGACATAATACTTATACCCGTATTCTGGTTCTCTACTTCTAACTTATATTCTGTGAATATCTCAAAAGGTTCGGACTCATGTTTCAACAGGAACATATGACTGAATCTTGAGAGATTATCAGAGAATATAATGAAGTACAAAGAACCGGTCTTGGCATATGTAGACAGGGGACCTTCATACATCAACATGTATCATCCCAAGAGTTTACCAACTCTTTCTCTGTTTCCATTAAACAGAGCTATGGTCATCTTATCTTTGTGACATGACTGGCGAGTTTCACAAGATGTAAATTCAAACTGATTTAAAAATACATCTATATGTAACTCTAGCCAGTCGGGTCGCATTGATCTGACCTAGTCTACAATACCTCAAGAAGGATTCGTTCATTTCTGAACTCTTCCTCTTGTGTGTGTTCCGTATATTAAGAACTGTAGTTTGATTTAGAACATTAATGCTTTTAGATAACGTGACTGAACCGATCAACTTTTGATATAGGAAATGTTCAAAACATTATCCAACAATACAAAATTATATCCTTTCTTTACTAATAAAGAGACTGATATGATTTTGTATATCAGGTTCGGTATCTAATAACATTCGTTCAGAATCAATGTATTGTAATACAGGGTGACAGTGACCGACAGACTTGGCTGCAACACTTGCCCCGTTTTCTGCCTCATGAAACTTATCACCCGTTCTCAGTTCTCTACCTTTCTGTAGCCCTATGTAACAGATTACATATCAGGGATCCTGATCTGGTATCACATACCCAGGACGTAGAGGATACAGAGAAACAGTTCTTTGTAACGAACACACCCGAAGATGATGCATCAGCATGCACTCTCTTCGTTTGGGCGGCACGGGAAATCTGGTATTCCCCAATTTCCTGCTCTGTCTTATAACAATTATAAGTTGGAGCGGGACCAACGTTCCCCAGCTCAGTATAACAAGCGGGTTCGGTCAAAATTCCGTATTATTATCTTGATTAAGGCGTGATATGGTCGCTACCAGGAGAGAGAGAGAAGAAAACACTCAGCGTGCGCTCTATCAAGAATAGATTGGTTATTATTTTATCTAATCAGGATGGCTCCCACTGCTTTTTATCAAATCTTCCTTCAAACCCTAAAAGGAAAGACTAGCCGGGATTAATTACACACTACAAGTTCGCCAATCTTTCAGCCAGGCCAGTGTCGGTACTTTGAGGGAGGTCCCCCGTGCTTTCGCACGAACCTAATTAATGTAAACCTCGTTTTCCCAGAGGCGTAACCTCGTTAACACCTTTCTAGACACCTACTTGATCGGCTAATTATAATGTATAAAACTCTCCCAGGAGTAACACTTACTCGCAGCGGGTATCGGGATCCAACTATCTCATAGAAGGTATGCAATCTCATTGCAAATTTCAACACTTGAAATTCCCGATAATATTTTGCCCCTAACCTCCTATGACCTTGACAAAGGCCAACAAACCATAGGATGCTAGTCAAGTTCAACCCGTCATTTCTTGATTGAATTAAACCCACCCGCACGGCCCTTGACAAAGGCCAACAAGGTCGCACGACTACCCTAACTCAATCTGCATCATATGCATAAGCAGATAAGCACCAGTTAGCTACCGCACACTGCGCCTTGACAAAGGCCAACAAACGCAGCACGAATACTAACTACTACTTATCTGAAATGACGGAGGGCTACGACAGGTTTTTCTGAAAACCTATTGCGTAATGAACTTGATATCGTTGTAGGATCGAATGAATTTTGAAATGGAGTGCTTTTGAGGCTTTTCTAGTTTTGCTAAAGGAGTCACTCCCGGTGAAGGGATCGTCGGTCCTTTCCTCGTCGAATGAGGTGCGGGATATATCATATATATCACTGTGCAAAGCAAAAACTCTTAAAAGCAATCAAAAGACAAACCGAGTGTGTAGCATCTGCCAGTTATTGCTAAAGGAGTCACTCCCGGTGAAGGGATCTCGGTCCTTTCCTCGTCGAATGAGGTGCAGGATATATTACATATACCGCTATGCAAAGCAAGAACTGTAGCTACCTGTTTTATTTTGAAATTCGATTCTACAACATCTTAGGTTTCTTTTATTTCATTAATCACATTAATGAAGTCCCATCATTTAAGTACCTAAACATCACAGATAGATATGACGTACACTTATGCCATCCGCATTCGCCTCGATGTCCCCTCGTGCACCGTTAGGTTAGGTAACTAACGGCAGAGCAGGGCAGAGCTAGCGCGGGTGTAAAACATAAGTAACGTCTATATAATATATCATATATACTATATACTATATCCATCACAGAAACATCACATGATCTCATCACAGATATCGCAGCAGAAGAAACATATGAAATATTGGATATACTAGGACGTCCGTGTTTTCAATACGAGCCAGTATAAAACACGGATTCCACGGTCGTGATGAATAGCCAAACCCACACCCTAAGACCCCTACGAGAGCGGCAAGCAACCCTACCAATTCTAGAGTTAGGAGACCCGGACTCGACTCCTCGAGTTGGTCTCCCACTGGACTCCAGAACCCGGTTACTTGTGCCCTCCTCCTTGGGTTTATCCTAGTGCGGAAAAGTAAATAATATACAACAGGTGACAACTCCCGCAACCTGGAAGCGCCCCAATAAAAGAATATTACATACAAGTTTTTACATGAATAAAAATGAAAAACACTCATCTCACATAAAAACCCCCGGCTATTCAAACACGACGATCCAATATAACATATCCAGCAACACATAACATCACATGTCATCAACGTAAGTAAATATGTCCATCCCAATTGTCGTTGACATATAGCAACGAAACCGGCGATATCACATATTACACTTACGGTCACAGAAAAGAAAGTGTAAAACTACAACAGTTGGAATCCGCAACCACCTCAGACATCGCATGCCTGACCAAATGAATTACTTAGACATCGCATGCCTAACAATTATAAACCCCACATTTTAGTCTCATTATCGAAAACACTTTTCAATATCAAGTCGGGTAATTCAACAAGATTCCCGACATCCTGATCGAATGCTCGTCGCAAACTTCAGTAGATGGCCGCACCCCCGATACCGTCGACGAAGTGCACCAAGGCGGAACACCGCTACCGCGAGCACCCGGACGGATGCTTTCGGCGACGGGGTTCTCCTACAGTCACTTGGTCGGGGCTATGGAGTGAGGCTGTCTATTAAGTTTACCCGGCGAGTATCCGCGTACGCTACGTGATTGCGACGGACTTTTGATCACATCAAAATTCCGTGGCAACCGATCAAGTGAGACTAAACTGCTATGTTTATAACATTCATTTAGTTATCTCATAACTATCTTGTGAATTCCAATTATTGTATCCCATTCCAGATAAACAGAAAATGTTAAACTTTTCGATCGAACAATCGAACACCCAAATTTTCCCGATACAGCTCAACACATGAAACAAGCCTAACAACATTCAGTTCGTACCTCAGTACCGACGGTCCAGCCGTAGAAGGGTCAAGCCAACGCCTCACATGTGGCACGCCGTACTGTCCCAAACCCGAAGGTTCAAAGGGCAGTTCAAGACGGTCACATAATCGAGTTAAGGTTTGTGTCTTCTAGAGGGACCATCGCATTACTTGCACTACTTAGAACGTCGTTAAACTACGGAAAGATCCAACACTTGGAAATTTCCCGACAGGGGAAAAGTTGGGTATTTATATCCGGTCGAACTTTTTAAAATATTCTAAAATTTATCCGGAAAGCCACACAGACAAAATTTGATACCCGATCGAAATACCGAATCCCCAAATCAACTCAGAAAAATTTAACTCTGGAAAAAATATTAAAAATATCCAGAGAACTCAGCACAGCTATATAAGAGAAACTGTGAATTTCGTAGCCCTAATTCCATCAGACCGCCGCGCTTCCGCGGCATGAGCCTGGCTCGTGCGGTTATCGAATCAACGCTTGAATCGATAACTAGGTTATATCGCATACAACCATTCGATATATTAGACTGCAGGGTTCCTAGGCACTCTAGTGAGGTCTCCCAAGCCATCAACCATGGCAATTTCAAAAAATATGGTGCCTACAAACCCTAGTGTACGGATCGTTTGCTAGATTTCTGGGCGAACAAGAACTAGTTAACAGTTAACTATATAAAATACGGAAATACAACCTTTGTAGATCCGGTGCTCCACCTCCATAGCTCCGCAACGAGGTCGTCTCCGCTGTCCAAATCAAATCCGGGCTCTAGAGTCGGCTTCGTCGGAGAATGGGCAAGCTAGGTCGTCGATGTCCATGCCGAAGATGATCTACGTCGAGGCATCGATGAATCAAGCTCCACCTTCACCATACCGTGAAAAGTTGTGAAGGAAACACACTCTACTACTTGGCAAGAGGTAGAGGGTGAAGAAATAGGAAGTGGGTAGACTTTAGAATCGGATTTCTCACTCATTTCCATCACTTGCCATTGATGGGGCAAGCTTTCTTCACTTGAAGAAATGGAGGAAGAAGAAGAATGTTATGATAAGTCTTTTTTTTTTTAAAAATAAAACAAAAACAATACTTATCATACTTTTAACTCTAGTTAAGTGTAGAGAATTAACTTAGGTTAGTTAAATTGGTTAGGGTTAAGAATATGATAAGAATGAAGACTTAGTCAAAGTTTCAAGAAACTTCAACTAAATCCAAAATAAGCCACCATTTATCTTTCTTTTCCTTATTCCAAAAAAGAATAAATAAGAAAGATAAATGAATAAATAAAAAACAAAACCCTAACCCATTCATAACCATGGTTCATTCTTTACACTTAACCAAGTTAGGCATGCATCATCAAACATGATACAAGCAAGTGCACAAAAACATATCGCATATGTAATGCGCACACCCGAGTGAGAAAATCCGTCTAAAGTGAACCGATACTAGTTAATATAAAGTAATATATCAAATATATATAATTATACATTAAATCATTAAATCAACACTTGATTCAATGATCCGGTCATGCGCACATAACCGACTGGTATCATTAGTAACATCTTATCGAATCAACACTTGATCCGATAACCCGGCTATATCGGATATAACCGATCAATGTCACATCGCGAGAATAGAATACGGTATCACATACACGCATTATTCTCGGTCCCGCACATATCTCATATGCGCTCCTATTTCGTTTCGCTTGAACCAGGAAACCTCTGTGTAGGACTCTAAAGACTCGTCAATACGCCGGCAGCGGATGATGATCATATCAAACATCCACAAGCCGCAAGCGGTCTGCTAAACGTAACGGCCACCCGGGTATTGAGCGATCTGAAGATCGACGAGCAAGCCCGCTCACACTCCAGTGAATCCGACCAGTAACACTACCGTACAGTCCGGTCTGATCGTCTAATATGTCGCATATCTCGTCTAGGGGTGGTATACGTCAGACCCCAATAGCTCAATAAGTCGTGTCGATATGAGGTCTATAACTGTTCGAGAAACTACTGGTAACACTTACCAGTAAATCTCAGCAACCCTGGCCAGGGATTTCCTGTTATAGCCAATCGAACACAGCGCAACATCAACCCCCAAATACCGGGAGAGACGAATCCCCTCCTATCGCTCATTGCCTCCATGTGACTCGGGACTGTACCCAAAAACCACCGTTTTGCACGCCCTCTTGGACGTGGTAAGATGGAAATCAAAGCACAGTGGGAACCACACAAGACTCTATGACGATCTCGGGTCAACAGACTACTCTGTACCAGTGTCACCAGAGAACTGCCATCTGACGTGAGGTATAATGCCATCTAGGAGTTCTCGGCGAGTCCGTCCAGTGTACCCAGTCTCTACTGAGCACCCGTATATCTCCTCTGATGTCAAACACCGATGGATATGGGATCATCCATTGCCCATCTGTATGGGTCGAGAAGGTACACGCTAGTCTACTCTGGTATATCGATGCCCCGTCTCGATACACCCTCGACTAGGGACTTTGAAGGATGTACTTATGGACTACCATGTCCCCACTAGTATGATCCGCATCATAGTCCAGGTAGTCAAGTACAGATCCTAAGGGCTTTACCAACATGTAACAGAGAGACAATCAGCATACACGTTAAGGTAAAGGGTAACCAGATAGCATACTATCATGTCGAGCAAGAAAGTCCTCCCTATATATGTCCCAGCATCCACTACAATATACATCCTATGTACAGTAATGGCCTCTAGGGCATACATATAACTAACAAAAAGTGCGCGGTGGTGCCGGTTTGCTAGTTTGCAAAGTTTTTCGTTTCCGCATTTCCGGCGTCGGATCGACGGCCGGGGCATCCCCGCGGACTTACATTGGTATCAGAGCCACGCCGTTAACCTACCTAGCTTGCTCTAGTATGTTTAGAACTCGATCGAACAAAAATCCCCAAAAACCGTATTTTCCAATGCATCGTGTTTCTGTCGAAATTTTTTTAGCTCCAAAATTTTTTCAGGTTGTTGCAGAATACTGTGCATGGAAAAATAAGAATTCTGGTAAAATTTGGTTGCGAGATCTGACTATACCGCCGCGGAACCGCGGCCAAACCCATGCTTGGGCCGCGGTTTCGCCGCGATTTTAACTGTTCATCGTGCCAAATTTTTCCAGAAGGCTTTAAGCTTGGAAATAGGGGTTTTGGGATATTCTTTTTAGGCCCAGATTTTCTGTAAGTGCTACAGTACTGCTTGGGGCCCACTTCGGTAAATTTGTTCGATCGAATATTTTAAACATGCTAGTTCACAGTATTTACATTATATCTGTGACCGTGAATGCCATTCGATCGGTAAATCCTATTTAACTGCTATAGCCCGGTTAGACGGATTTGCGAACGTGACATTCACGTTGATGTTCTGTGCTGTGCTGTGATGTTGCGGATCGATCGTGGGGATAGCCTGGATGCAATGTTAGTACCGTTTTGTTTTATATGTACATTTGATATTGCAGGATGAGCGTCCGACATGTGGACTGCCGTCACTGCCTGTTTGTATTATTCTTTTGGGGCACGACCAGGTTGCGGTCGATGTACCCGTTGTATGTATATTTTACTTTCTGTACTAGGATTACCCCGCGGAGGGGTGTACGGATAGCCGGGTTCTAGAGGGCAACAAGCCCGCATCTCATGGCTTTGAGACGGAGGGGGCTTCAATCTAGAATTGGAAGGCTATTTGCTGCACTCGTAGGGGGTACAGGTTGACCCAAGGAGGGGTGCCCAAGTTACCGGATTCCGTGAAGTGCTGGGTGGTCCATTCACGTTGCTGAAGGGAGCTGCCTCGCTTCAGGTTTTGGCGGGTGACTTGCCGCGCCCGTAGGGGTCTAGGTTTTCATTGCACAGGCTATCCACACGACCAGGGGAACGTCGGGTTTCAGTAGCGGCTCTATAAAACCCGGGGATCCCAGATATCTGTATTGTTCTGTGATGCTGCATTTTTATCACGCCTTGAGCGAAAATTATATATTATATATATTCTAGTAGATGTTGTATATGTTTTGCATCCGCGCTAGTCCAGTCCCCGCTCTGTCGTTAGTTATCTAACCTAACGGGTGATGACGGGACCCAGTGGCGAATGCGGATGTCATATACGTACATCATTATTTTCGTTCTTTGTGATGTGATCAATTGATGGGACTGCGTTTATTCGGATCAATGCAAGATAAACAAACCTATTCTGATGTTGTTGGAACACTTTTTCAAAAAGCTGTTATTGCAAGGGCGTTCTCTTTTGTTTTGCACAGTGATATTCAGTTGGAATATCCTGCTCCTCGGTCGACGAGGCAAGGGCCGAGATCCTTTCACCGGGAGTGACCCCTTGGACAGAAGTTTGCGTCAGGGAAATAACTTCACTATAGCCGATTACTTTTGCTTTGCATCGTGGTATTCAGTTGGAATATCCTGCACCTCATTCTACGGGGAAAGAGCCGAGATCCCTTCACCGGGAGTGACCTCTTTAGCAAAGGTTTTCGTTACTATATTTTTATAAAGCTATCCGTTTCTTCAACGATATCAAGTTCATTATGTTAAAGGTTTTCGCCAGAAACCATTCGTAGCCCTCCGTCATTTCAGAACGGTAGCACTTAGTATTCATGCTATGTATGTTGGCCTTCGTCAAGGCATAGTGTATGGTAGCTATTTGTTACTTTTCTGCAGCATAGATAGATGCGTTGGTTTAGGACAGTCGTACTACTATTTTGGCCTTCGTCAAGGGTATGTACGGGTGGGTTCAAATTAACCTGGATAATGACGGGTAGAACTTGACATGTGACTTATGATATGTTGGCCTTCGTCAAGATCATAAGAGCATGGGGCAAAAATCCACATCGGGAGTTTCAAAAGAACTGAAACTTGCCAGATATGCGCATACCTTCTGGAGTGTGATAACGTGAGCGGATTCCGTCACGTTATCATGCGATGATAGTTGGATCCCGATTCCCACTGATGAGTTGGTTTACTCCTCGGGTGATCCGGGCTAATTCTTCTTTCAGGTTTGGGGAAGAATTTGACGTTACAGTGGGAGGTTTCCAGATTAGATAAAGTGATAACCATTCTGATCTAGGTTAGAGTGCACGCTGAGTGTTTCTTTTCTCTCTCTCTTTGGCAGCGACCATTGACCCGACCCTAGACTATGACTCATTGACCAAGTTGACCGAACCTTCTTAACACTGTCTTTTGGATTGTCAGAGTTGCAAACCTCATTGCCACTCCTACTTTTATCCTTTTCTCCAGGACATCCCGTGTTACTACGAACGTCCACTTCCATTGGACAAAACCATCGTATGGTTATATACGAACTCGAAGGAATTCGAGGATGGTTTCCGGTTCTGGAGAAAACGAATAGGACTATTCAGTTGTCTTTTCCTTTTACCTTCTCTCAGGTTGCGAGTACTCCTTGGTTTAGGAGATAGTACACCTATTACACAAATTGGATAGTTTTCTTCCAAACCTTAGGCTGGTGCCGAACGGTGGGGAATGAAGAAAACCAGTTAGCCTAAATGGTGTACAGAAGGTATTAAGTTAAGACAAAGCAAGGGATTAGTAAGAGGGCAAAGTAAATTGCGACTGATATTCACGACCAAACCAAATATTTCTTCGCCAATCCTAAATCACCTTTGTATTTCTCCAGGACACTCCGTATCACTACGAAGATCCTAAGTTTATTGGATAATCCATCGTATGGTTATATACGAACTCGAAAGGAACTTGTTCCAGTTCGGGGATGGATCCTGGTTCAGGAGAAATAGGAATTAAGTTCATTCGGTTGTCTTTTATCTTCACCTTCTCTCGCATTGCGAGTGCTCCTAGGATTAGGACAGTACACCCATTATGCTTATTGGATAGTCTTCTACCAAACCATAGGCTGGTGCCGAACGGTAGGGAAGGATTTGGAGAGGTGGCAAAGAATTATACGGTTACAGTTGTGAATATGGATAATGGAAGAGGCATTACTAAGAATACCAGGATACCCCATCGAAACATTTCAATGTTTCAGTTTCACTGTGTACTGTTAAAAGAAAACTGATTTCCCAATTAGACACTTGCTCCAGGGTATGTATTTACCAGGTTTGCTTCTCACATCTGTATGGTTTTACAGATGATGAGTGGGAGTAAGTTATTGGGAATAAGGTGATCATCCTCATTATATCAGAATTCGTTGTAATTGGTGATATTTGAGGAAGTCACCTGGGTTGTTTGCCGGACGGCAAATATCTGGTTTTGAATATCCATTGTTATGCACCAATTTCAAATTGATATATCTGTACGTCTATTTTTATAGAGTGAGATGTACCTTTTTTGAAATTATGTCTATGACATTTACCTATATCAGTGGATGGTTAGGTAAGGAGTATTGAACAGCGGTGTAATTCTTCTTAACCATAAGTACAGTTTTCAACCTACGACACACAGTGAATGAGTTATTCGACTCAAGGGACTTATACCGAGTATTGTATGTTGTCCAGTGTCCATTAGGACAGAGGGGTTGGTCCTCGTACTATATTCGGCTTACTTGTGACTTCTCTAGTTCTTAGACAGGTGTTTCGTAGAAACACAGGGTCTGAGTTTTGAGAAGTTATAGGTATATGAGTAAAGTAGAGAACCGGGTATTGCAAGTATCGGTATTCTTCAAGGTGATCGAAGATGTAGATACTTGTGTATGGTATTCAGTTGATAGTAATGTTTAAGAGAACTTGCTTCTCTTTCAGGTTACTCATAATTGGAAGCATTCCTAAGTTGAGTAACGTTGATCGGCCTCTTTCCATTTAGTTGACATGCACTGGAGACAGCTGCATGATTTGAATCTGGTTCAATTAAATCAGTGCCTCTGTTTCTTGGATATAGAACAGTTCATATCTTGACATTGTTAAGATATGGAGAGTTGTCCGGCTTATGCTTAAAACCAGACTCCGGATAACTCAAGGCATGTTTCTGTAATGGCTGTTTGTGGGTTGACCCGGGCTATGACGAGGGTCGACTTTCTACCATCTGGAAGATCAATAGTGATATTGTTCTAGACTCGCCACAGTTTTAACAAAAATGGATTTTTTCAGAAAACAGGAGTGGGAGTATGGTAGAACTGGAAGTGATTCCAGAACCGCAAACGATTACTGAAGATTTGATAAGAACTTAAAGATTCAATCTGGTTTGACATTCCATTGGCCACTCCGCAGATATGGTGGGTAACCTCAGGCGCTCGAGAGGTACTTCGGTATGCTCAAGGACGGTGGCAGGGAGGTTCTTGTTTACCCAGACTTGCCATTGCTGTTGTTCCAGACTGTGAGACCCGGCGGGAGGATGAGTATAGCGTCTCTAAACTGGTTTTAGAAGTGTACGTTTATATGACTCTGCTAGAGGGTTGTCGTAGTCAGTGGGAGCAGCGGAAGCATTGGTGGACAGGTGGCTTATGTTTATTTATAGACTAAAGCAGATATAGCGGAGATAGATCATCAATTTCTGATGTGACAGTCATAGGTTTGACTTCATCAGAATAGGGGATGGATCTGTTAAGAAGGTAGTAGGGTGTGGTGTCCTGGTATTTGGATGACATACACAGAGTAGGAAGTGATATTCCTATACTACGATCGGTTATACTTTCGTCGTCACACAGTGATTTCTCCACATAGGAATTGGATCTTATATCGTACATTCTGGTTACTAGATCTATGGTTTTAGATCTAGATTTGGGTGGTTTCCCAATCTGGGTACTTAGACAGCATTGTATGAGTATTTAGAATGGACGACTCCTGGCACGGTAGTGTACCTGCAGGTGATGGAGTCACCCTCCCTAAAGGTGTCTTACAGACTAAAGTAGAGAGGGATGTGCATGATTGGCAGATCACTTGCTTAGGCAATTGAGTCAATCATGAGATGTCAAGTACCACACCAGATGTTGTTCTTGCAGTAGGTGCAATAAGTTGATATTAATCAAATTCTGGAGAAACGATCGGAAGCAGTTTTAGAACATAAGTGAATGTTCTAGGGAATTGATAACGGCAGCTCTCCTTCGGGAGACAGTTATCATTCCAGGCTTCCAAGGTGACCTGGATGACAGAGAGATTGTCAGAGTTATAGTTTTCCCTCTGATGAGGGGCAGTATTTTGGACAGGTGGTCCAGGCGGATACTGAGGGAAGGATGTCGCAGGATACTGATTAAGTTCAGTTGACGATACAGTCTAAGAAGTTTGGATTTGGAGTTCATTTATGAGCTAGGTCCCATCAGACATCCAGACATTCTAAGACAGGTATTGCTCATTTCGGGAGATGGCTTTCTCCGTGAACATGGGATAAAGAGAGACATAGAAAGAGACACCACAGCGGATCCACTCACTGAGGCTATTCCTCGAACGCAATAGTTTCGCAAACGAGCTTTGTTAGACTGACTAGTAGAGGAGTTGGGTGTTCGGTATCACACGGGCTGTGAGTATGCGACATCGCAATAATTAGCCTTGAGTGCAAGTGGGAGATTGTTGGATATAGTGCCCTCAGAGTCAATTATTGGATCACTGGCACGTGATTGCAATGATTGAGGAGGACCTATACCGGTAGGACAGTCTTACTCGAGATGATAGTATGCTATCTGGTTTATCTTTATCATCATGTACTGCTTTAGGTGACCTTACGAGTCGCTATTACACGTTGATAGAGCCCCTAGGATTCTTGCTTGATTACCAGCAGTATGAGGACGATCATATACGTGAGAGCTGGGGTCTATAAGCACATCCTTAAAAGGTCCCTAGTCGTGGGAGTTTCGAGACAGGGCATCGATTCTCCAGAGTAGACTAGTGTATACAATCGAGACCCCGACGAGGGGCGGTGGCCGGTCTCACAAGCCACTGGTGTCAGTTGGTTCACCTAAGATGTATACAGGTGCTCATTGGGTTATGAGTACACCGGACAGGACTCGCCGGGAACCTGCTAGTTAGGATTATACCTGATGTCAGATAGCAGTTCCCTGGTGACATGTGTACAGGTTAGTTCATCGACCTGAGATCGTCATTTTTCTCATGTGAGTTCCCACTGTGCTTTGATTACTACCCTACCACGGCTCAAAGGAGTCGTGCAAACAGGTTTTAGTTGGGTACAGTCCCGAGCCACATGGAGGCAGTGAGCGGATCTGCAGGGGTTCGTCTCTCCCGGTATTGGGGGTGAGGTCGCGCTGTGTCTAGGAGAGCCAGAACATTGAAAAGTCCTTGGCCAAGGCAGGAGATTTGCTGGTAGGTATTCCAGTAGTATCTCAGGGTGTTCTGGGCTACACTCCGACACGACTTGTACCGCTATTGGGGGTCTGACTTTCACCAACCCCCTAGGCCCGCCATGCGATGCTCATAGACGAACAGACCGGACTGTACGGATATTGTCACCGACAGGCTCAGTAAGGTGTCAGGATGAGTTCGCTCATCGACGTCCCTTTTGGTCAATAGCTGGTGGCCCGTCACGTATGGCTGATACCTCTGACGTGCTAGTGGTTAAATCCACAGCCATAGTATTGACGAGTCTTTAGAGTCCACCACACTCAGTTACTCAGGTTTCGGGCAAAACGCTGTAGAGGCCGTATGGAGATATGGCAGGGTTCGATCAGATACGTGCGGTATTGCACAGATCGTGATCGGACGGATTTTACTAGCCGGCTTTGGCTTAAGCCGGATCCTAGTATTTGATAGTGTAGATTTTTTCTCTTTGCATTTGTGTTCAGTGAGAATACAAATGCGGGCATGCATTTGCAGTAGTGGGGTTTTCCTGTAATTTATTACGGGATCAGTTTTCTGTAGTTGCCAGTTTGCATTCCGTTCCGGCCGGTTTTCCTTTTTCCTTCACGGTCGGACTTTTCGATAGGGGGGTTATTTGCAAGTTTGCAAATAACTCTTTGTGGAGGTGTTATTTGTGAAATGGGAGATTATGAAAGCATCTTTTGATACCATTCTTTTATATCATCATTTCTTGCTTTTTTGAGATGAAAAAGGATTTGAGGTTGATTTGATAATGTTATCATTGCCTTTTGGATGTGGTCACCCTTTGCTTTTACTACCATCACCTCCCTTCATGGTTTAGGTTTTTCTCTCCACCATTTCCCATTAAGGGGCCGGTCACATTAGAGGGAAAGAGATAAGAGAGGTTTTTATTTTTGGGTGAGGGAATTTTCATTATCTCATATTTCCTCTACTTCTCTACTTGGCACAAAAATCTCCAAAGTTCATTCTTTCACTTCCTCCACATCCATGGCAACTTCCATGAGCCCCAAAGAGACAAGTTTCTACACTAGTCTACAGCAAATCTTGGACGCGTCGGCTAGCCAACTTCGCGCCTGAGTTGCCTCGGTCCAGAGGTGGAAGCCCGTAAAAGAATCCGGCTACGTGGTGCCCTTTCTGATGAGGAGGTGACGGATGGAGAGTCCGCGGGAGATCGGAGTGGAGACGAGGACCGAAGGACACGGATCGCTTGGTATACTTCTCTACTCTTTTTCTAGTTTGCTAGTAGCTAGGTTAATGGCCCGATCCGGGTTAAAAGTGCGCGGTGGTGCCGGTTTGCTAGTTTGCAAAGTTTTTCGTTTCCGCATTTCCGGCGTCGGATCGACGGCCGGGGCACCCCCGCGGACTTACACAATTCTAGAGTGAAGCCCCCTCCGTCTCGATGCTATGAGATGCGGGCTTGTTGCCCTCTAGAACCCGGCTATCCGTGCACCTCTCTGCGGGGTAATCCTAGTACAGAAAGTAAAATATAAATACAACGGGTACATCGACCGCAACCTGGTCATGCCCCAAAATAATAATATACAAACAGGCAGTGACGGCAGTCCACATGTCGGACGCTCGCCCCGCAATATCAAATGTACATAATACAACAAAAACTGTACTGCCATTGCATCCAGGCTATCCCCACTGACCAATCCGCAACATCATAGAACAATCACAGAACATCAACGTGAATGTCACGTTCGCAAATCCGTCTAACCGGGCTATAGCAGTTAGACAGGATTTACCGATCAAGTGACATTCACGGTCGCAGATATAATGTAAATACTGTGAACTAATGTGTTTGAAATATCCGATCGATTAAATTTTACCAAGTGGGCCCCCAAGCAATACTGTAGCACCCACAGAAATTCTGGGCCCAAACAAAGTATACTAAAACCCTTATTTTCAGCACAAAAGCCCACTGCAAAAAATTGGTGAAGTGAAGCTAAATTCCTGCGGCGGAACCGCGGCCAAAGAGTGGTTACGGCCGCGGTTCCGCGGTCATATGGAGAGATCATGTCACCAAAATTTTACAGTGTTCTTAGGATTCTCTGCACATCATTCTGCAATACCCTGAAAAATTTTTGGAGACAAAAAAATTTCGACAGAAACTGATTGTACATGAAAACGCGGTTTTGGGATTTTTGTTCGATCGGAAATGTAAAACACATTAGACAAAGCTAGACTATGTTAATGGCGAGGCTCTGATACCACTGTAAGTGCACGGCGGCGTCCCGGCCGTCAATCCGAAGCCGGAATGCGGAAGCGGTGATTTACTTTAACTTTTCAAACCGGCACCACCGCGCACTATAAACCCGGATCGTGCCATTAAACTAGTCCTAGCTATCTAGAGAGGGAGTAGAGATATACCGAGCGATCCGTGTCCTCCGGTCTTCTCGTCGTCGTCCCGATCTCCCGCGGAGTATCCGGTCTCCTCCATTTCGCCGGAAGGGCACCACGTCGCCGGCTTCTTTTACGGGCTCCCACCTCTGGTCCGAGGCAACTCGGGCATGAAGCTGGCGAGTCGACGTGCCCAAGGTTTGTTGTAGAATACGTATAGAGCTCATGTCTCATTTGGGGTTGAAGTTTCCATATGGTGGAGGAATTGATATAAGCTTTTGGAGATGGAGTTGTGGGGATTTTTCCAAGCCAAATGAGATGAAATCCCACTACCACAAATTTGGACAGCCCCCCATAGAAATGGTCGGCCTTGGCATGGTAAGAATGAGAGGAATGTGAGTGGCAAAATGAATATGGATGTCCCCAATAATCAAGAGAGAGAAAGAGTTATCATTCACAAAAGACATGATCACAAAACAAAGTCTAATACTCCACCAACCATCACCCTTCATCATCATCAAGTATGATGACTCCAAAAGTAAACCATGATGAAAAAGAAAGTCAAGCAATCATGAAGCATGGAAGGTCAAGGGATGGTGCTCCATCATGAAACCATCATGAAACAAAAGTATGCAAAGACAACCCTCCAAATAGCTAATTTGCACAAATGCAAATAAGCCCTCCTCCACCAATCTTCGGCCAATGAAAGATACAAATGAAAATGGCCGAAACGGAAAGCAAAATGGCAACTCCAGAAAACTGGTCCCGTAATAAATTACAGGAAAAACCCCGCTACTGTGCATACACACCCGCATCTGTATTCCGACCGAATACAAATGCAATGAGACAAAATCTACACTGTACAATACTAGGATCCGGCTTAAACCAAAGTCCGCTAGTATTAACCGTCCGATCCTGATCCGTGCAATGCCGGACGTATCTGATCGAACCCTGCCATATCTCCATATGGCCTCTACAGAGTTTTGCCCGAAAACTTGAGCAACTGAATGTGGGGGACTTTAAAGACTCGTCAATACTATGGCTGTGGATTTAACCACTAGCACGTCAGAGGTATTAGCCATACGTGACGGGATACCAGCTATTGACAAAAAGGGACGTCAATGAGCGAACTCATCCTGACACCCTACTGAGCCTGTCAGTGACAATATCCGTACAGTCCGGTCCGTTCGTCTATTAGCATCGCATGGCGGGCCTAGGGGGTTGGTAAAAGTCAGACCCCCAAAAGCGGTACAAGTCGTGTCAGAGATCAGCCCAGAACACCCTGAGATACTACTGGAATACCTACTAGTAAATCTCCTGCTTTGATACCACTGTAAGTCCATGCTACCTCTCCCGGTACTTTCGGGCATGCGGAATTTGATAAAAAACGATTTTCTTAGAGGTGGTAACATGGACTCAAAACCGGATCTTTGTTAAACATCTAACTAACAACCTAACTACGAGTTGCTAACTACTCGGTTAGGGGGTTATACCTTTCTTTTTCTCGAACTCCTTCGTCTTCAAGCTTCGATGGTCGTCCGAATCGGGTTCTCCCCGTCGTCTCCTTGCGCCGAAGATAGATCCACCTGAAAGCTTCAACCTTTGGCTCCTTCTTCGAACTTTGAAGAAACTAGTTCACTCGGTTTGCTAAACCTTGTGAACTAGAGTGAGTAGAGAAGAGTTTGTATGGGATTTTATCTATGGTTCTTGGTTCTCAACTCATGAGACAAGTGAACCATAGAATCAAGAGAGGGAGAGCAAGAGGAGGAAGATGAGAGCTCAAGAACAAGAGAGAGAATGAGCATGAAAGAATGAGAGAAGACTTTTCTCATTTGGCTCTCATAATCCAAAACCATCATCACAAAAATAATAATCAAGTATTGTGTAAAATGGTTCAAGTCAAAATAGCTAAATCATTTCACGCACTCATTTCTCACAAAAGAAACAAGCAAGTAAAAAGTCTTTGCCATGAAATGATAGCCATAGTCATCATGATGGTCAACTAGTCCAACCTAGTCAACCGGTCAACAAAGTCAACAAGTCAACAAAGTCAACCCCTCAACAACCATGTCACCACAATACTTAATTAATATAATTGTTAATCACATATCATATTCTCATTAGGGTTGACCAAAAAGTCAATAGTCAACAGTCAACGGTCAACAACCCTAATGAGAATCCTCTGCCTCTGTCTCTCCGTCAACTGTGCATACACACCCGCATCCGCGTTCCGAGGAACACGAATACTAACTGGATAAATCCAATCCCAAAACGTACACTAGGATCTGGCTTAAACCAAAGCCCGCTAGTGATAACTGTCCGGACACTGTACGTGCATAAGTGCACGGATGTGACCGAACCCTGTCGCAAAACCATGCGACCTGCCGCAAAACCATGCGACCTCTACTCTTTTGCCTAAAGGCGAATAGCTTTCTGTGTGGGACTCTAAAGACTCGACACTACGCTGGCAGTGGGTTTAACCACAGACCGCAAGCGGCACTAGCTGTGCGTAACGGTCCCCAGGTAGATGCCGACAAGAAGACTGACGAGGCGAAACCCATCTGAACTCCTATTGAGCCTGAATGTGACATTCTCCGTACAGTCCGGTCTGTTCGTCTGATACATCGCATGGCGGGCCTAGGGGGCGGTAAACGTCAGTCCCCCAATAGCGGTACAAGTCGTGTCGGAGTGAAGCCCAAAACACCCTGAGATAACACTGGAAGCCTACCAGTATATCTCGTTTGCCCTGGCCAGGGACTACTCGTGTAATGGCTCTCCTAGACACAGCGCGATGTCAACCCCCAATATCGGGAGAGACGAATCCTGTCTAACCGTCACTGCCTCCAAGTGCTTCGGGACTGCACCCAACTACCACCTGTTTGCACGACTCCTTTGAGTCGTCGTAGGGTAGTAATCAAAGTACAGTGGGAACACACTCGAGGCGAAGTGACAGTGTCAAGTCAGCGGACTAAGCTGTACTCATGTTACCTGGGAACTGATAACTGACGATAGGCATAATACCAACTAGTCAGTTCCCGACGAGTCCTGTCCAGTGTACTCGTAACCCAACGAGCACCCGCATACTATCTCAAGTACGACGTACCGACGGCTGTGGGACAGACCGTCTCCCACACTGGGATGAGAAGCGCATGCGCTAGTCTACTCCGGAGTATCGATGCCCTGTCTCGATAGTCCTGCGACCAGGGACCTGCATAAGGATGTGCTTATAGATTACCCAGCCCCACTAGTGTGATTGCCATCACAACGCTGGTAATCAAGCAAAGATCCTAAGGGCTCCACTAATGTGTATAGGCGATATACTAAAATAAACACATGTACACATTGAAGTAGAAACAAACCAAGTAGCATACTACTATTTTGAGCAAGATTGTATATACAAGGTGAATATCCCAAGCTTCCATTAAGTAATATACAAACTAGTATGATACAGTAATGGCCTCTAGGGCATATACACTAACAATCTCCCACTTGCACTAAGGCCATGTACTGGCGTATCGAAGACCTATCATCTCGATCAGCCGCTCGAACTGAGTCTGGGGCAAGGCCTTGGTGAATGGATCTGCAGTGTTATCTTCTGAAGCGACTCTCCGAACCTCGATCTCGTGGCGATCCACGATCTCCCTGATCAGGTGATACCGCCTCAAGATTTGTCTGGATCTCTGATGGGACCTGGGTTCCTTCGCTAAAGCTATAGCCCCGTTGTTGTCGCAATACAGAGGTATTGGATCAACAATGGACGGAACTACCTGAAGCTCTTTCAAGAACTTCCTCATCCAGACAGCTTCTTTTGCGGCATCAGATGCAGCGATGTATTCCGCTTCCATCGTCAAGTCTGCAACGGTTTCCTGTTTGGAACTCTTCCAACACACCGCCCCTCTATTGAGGGTAAAGACAAAACCCGACATGGACTTGGAATCATCCTTGTCACTCTGGAAGCTGGAGTCAGCAAAGGCCTCGATCTGGAGGTCTTTTCCGCCATACACCAAGAACATCTCCTTAGTCCTTCTCAGGTATTTGAGAATGTTCTTTACCGCTATCCAGTGTTTCTCCCCAGGGTTTGACTGATACCGGCTTACTACACTCAGTGCATAAGCTACATCCGGTCTGGTACACAACATCGCATACATTATAGAGCCTACCGCAGAAGCGTAGGGTATAATAGACATGCGATCCCTCTCCAAATCAGTCTTGGGAGACATCTCTTTAGAGAGGGTGATCCCGTGACAAGCCGGTAGGTTACCGCGCTTGGAATCTTCCATACTGAATCTCTTCAGTATGGTGTCGATGTACCTGGACTGTGAAAGTCCTAATATCCTCTTGGATCTATCACGATGGATCCGGATCCCCAGGATGTATGAGGCATCACCCAGGTCTTTCATGGAGAACCTGTGTGACAAGAACCCCTTGACAGATTGTAGCATAGGAATGTCATTTCCTATTAAGAAAATGTCATCCACGTATAAAACGAGGAATACTACAGTTCTCGCTACAAATCTACTATAGATGCATGGTTCATCTGGATTTTTAATAAAGCCAAATTTCTTGACCGTCTCATCAAAACAGATGTTCCAACTCCGCGATGCCTGCTTTAGTCCATAGATGGACTTAAGCAACTTGCACACCTTTCCGCTGCTCCCACTCTGAATGAAACCCTCTGGCTGGTCCATATAGACACACTCCTCTAAATTTCCATTTAGAAAAGCGGTATTTACGTCCATTTGCCAGATCTCATAATCGTGGAAGGCAGCAATGGCAAGAAGGATCCGAAT
This sequence comes from Agapanthus africanus, assembly GCA_030015575.1. Lineage (NCBI taxonomy): Eukaryota > Viridiplantae > Streptophyta > Magnoliopsida > Asparagales > Amaryllidaceae > Agapanthus > Agapanthus africanus. The sequence continues at coordinate 104,839,514 of CM057344.1, forward strand.
GGATTTCAGCATAGCCACTGGAGAAAAGGTTTCGTCATAGTCCAAGCCAGGTCTTTGACGGAAACCCTTTGCAACAAGTCTAGCTTTATAGGTCTCAACCTGTCCATCTACACCAATCTTCCTTTTGAAGATCCACTTGCATCCTACGGGTTTTACCCCGTCTGGAGCAATGTCCAATGTCCATACTTTGTTGGTGTACATGGACTCCATTTCGATCCGCATTGCATCCAGCCATTTTACTGAGTCAACGCTCTGAACGGCCTGCTGGAAGCTAGTAGGCTCATCATAATCTATGATGCAATCCTCTCTATCCCCGTCTATGAGAAAACCGTAGTATCTCTCGGGCGGATGAGACTGCCTACTACTCCTGCGGAGCAGCGTAGGAATGTCCTGTTCTTTTAAACCCTCTGGTTCCACTAAGCTTTCAGTAATAGCTCGTGGTTCTGGAATTTCTTCCAGTTCTACTGCGCTCCCACTAATTTCCTTTTCTAAGAACTGGTGTTCTAGAAAGTGGGCATTACGAGAAACAAGGACTTTTTGCTCCTCTGCGTAGTAGAAAAGATACCCCCTGGTGTTCTTTGCGTATCCCACAAACTTGCACAGTACTGAGCGTGCCTCGAGTTTGTCCGCATGCTGCCTTTTGACAAAAGCTGGACATCCCCAGATCTTCAGATATTGAAGATAGGGTTTCTTCCCACTCCATAACTCATAAGGTGTGGTAGGCACAGTCTTAGTGGGAACTCGGTTCAAAAGGTATGCGGCTGATTCTAGCGCATACCCCCAGAATGATCGCGGTAACTCAGCGTTACTCATCATGGACCGTACCATATCCAATAGGGTTCGGTTCCGTCTCTCCGATACACCGTTATGTTGCGGAGTGTATGGAGGAGTAAGCTGAGAGAGAATTCCGTTCTCTTTTAAATAGTCCAGGAACTCGGTACTTAAGTATTCACCACCTCGATCCGATCTTAGAATCTTGATACTTTTGCCGGTCTGTTTTTCTACTTCATTCTTATATTCCTGGAACTTTCCAAAGGCTTCGGATTTATGTTTCATTAAGAAGACATGTCCGAACCTTGAAAAATCATCCATAAAAGTAATGAAGTAAGAAAAACCGCTTCGCGCATGTGTAGACATTGGACCGCACACGTCACTGTGTACGAGTCCCAAGAGCTCGCTCGCCCTTACTCCGTGTCCAGTAAACGGAGTCTTTGTCATCTTTCCTTTGAGACAGGATTGACAAGTGGCATACGATTGATATTCGAACGGATTCAAATATCCTTCTGTATGTAACTTCGTCAACCTTCTCTCATTGATGTGATCCAGTCTACAATGCCATAAGAAAGTCTGATTGATTTCCGGAGACTTTCTTTTGTGTGTATTCTGGACATTGAAAATCTGTGGTTGGTTTAATACGTATATACCATTGCTCAATGTACCTGACCCAATCAGAACTTGATTAAGGTGAATGTTTACAACATTGCTTACAAACGCAAATTCATAACCTTCTTTAGAAACTAAAGATACAGAAATGATATTACAAGTTGCGTTGGGTACAAAAAAGCAATTACGCAAAACCAAAACATGTCCATCTGACATTCCCAGGTGATAGTCCCCCACGGCTTTAGCATCCATGCTAGCTCCGTTCGCAACTCTGAGGGTCATGTCACCTGCTTTCAAAATACTACGGTTTCTCAACGCCTGCAATGAATTACAGATATGAGATCCTGATCCGGTATCCAATACCCAGGAAGTAGAGTTTATTGAAAGACAGTTTTCAATAACATACACACCTGAAGCTGAAGCTGCAACCTGCTTCAATTCCTGTGTTCTGGCCTTCCAGGCCCTGCAATCATTCTTCCAGTGTCCTTTCTTATGACAATAGAAGCATTCTTCCTTATCCACAAGCTTCCCCGCTTTCTTTGTTGCTTTAGCTTTTCCCTTCGTATCCACTTTACTAACACCGCCCCTTGGTTTGGCGGGGGTTTTCTTCTTCTTTCCCTTGGCTTTCGCCTTGGACCTAGAAGAAGATGATCCTCCTACAAACAAAGTGGATGTTTCCCTACCTTTCTGTAGGGTGCCCTCTGCGCTCCTCAGCATGTTGAGGAGATCTGAAAGTTCAACTTCTTTTTCTTGTAAGTTGAAGTTCAGTATAAACTGGGCGTAAGTGGAAGGAAGGGACTGGAGAATCAAGTCCGTATAGAGCTCATTCTCCAACGTGGTCCCAAGGTCCGCGAGCTCCTCAATGTAGCCAATCATCTTAAGCACGTGTTCCGCTACCGATGATCCGACGGCCAATCTTGCCGAAAATAACTTCTTCGACACTTCGTATCTTGCGATATGAGATTGCTCTCCATACAGTTCTTTTGTATGAAGAAATATGGATTCCAGGTCCATATTCTCATGCCTCCTCTGATGTTCATTGTCCATAGAGGCAAGCACGAGGCACTTGGCCTTCGCGCAGTCTAATTCCCAGGTCTTACGGATTTCCTTATCCGCGACGCTGGTTTTGGGACCTGGGACAGGGGGAGCTTTGGTGGTAAGAAGATACCCCAGCTTGTCATAAGTGATTGCCATCTTGACATTCCTGAGCCAATCTTTATAGTTTGGCCCTGTCAGTATGTTTTTATCTAGAAGTAACTTAAGTCCAGTCATATCGATTGGTCGCTGCAATTAGGAGAGAGAAGAAACACTCAGCTTGATGCTCTTGCAAGTTTAGAATGGTTTTTAGTTTGTCTAAATAGGATGGCTCCCACTGTTTCTCGAATCCCTCCTCAAACCATAAAGGAAGAATTAGTCGGGATCAATCCCACCGCACAATACTTGCTTAACCGTTCAGCCAGGCCAGTGTCGGTACTTTGAGGGAGGTTTTCCAACGCTTTCGCGAAGTTCCTTAATTAAATAACCTCTTTTCCCTGGGGGCGTAGCCCCGCTAACACCTTTCTAGGCACCTACTAGGTTTATAGCATTGATCGTTTAGTGAGAAATTTCCCGAGGAGTAGCATATACTCACAGTAGGATCGGGATCCAAATATCATCGCGTGACGAAACTGAAGGAATCCTACCAGAATCATCATACTCCAAGTGGTATGCAACACTAGCAAGTTTCAGTTCTTTTGAAACTCCTGATGTGGATTTTTGCCCCATACTCTTATGACCTTGGCGTGAGGTCAAAATGTCATAAGTCACATGTCAAGTTCTTCCCATCATTATCCAGGTTAATTTGAATCCACCCGTACCTACCCTTGACGTAGGCCAAAATGGTAGTACGGCTGTCCCAAACCAACACATTCTATCTATGCAACAGATAAATATCCGGCAGCTACCAATCACTATGCCTTGGCGTGAGGTCAAAATACATAGCTTGAATACTACCGAATATTTAACTGAAATGATGGAGGGCTACGAATGGTTTTGGTAAAACCGTGAACGTAGTGAACTTGATATAATCGATGGAACGAGATAGCTTTTAAAAGGAGTGGCTCAAGCTCCGCATTTAAAAGTTAGTTTTGAAAAGAACCGAGTGGTTTTCCGAAAGTGTTCCAACGATTTTAACTTGGTTTATTTTCTTGCATTAGTTCTTTTAATGCGTGATATTCTTGCATTAGTTCTTTTAATGCGTCCCATCATTTAACCCTACCATTGCAGAAAACAACCAAAATATGACGTACGCTTATGCCATTCGTATTCGCCACGGGGCCCCGTCATTACCCGTTAGGTTACTTAACTAACGACAGAGCGGGGGCTGGGCTAGCGCGGCTGTAAAACATAAGCAACGCCTAAATAATATCATATATAGATATACTGCAATGATAGCCATTTCAGATCATAGATGAACACATTGGATATACTAGGAAGCTGCAATTCGTACGAGCCTGTAACGAAAAGCAGATTACACGGTCGCGGTGAATAGCCAATACCCCATCCAAGACCCCTACGGGTGCGGCAAACTACCCGCCAAGTACCCGAAGCGAAGCAACCTCCCTCAACTCCGTGAGTAGGCCACTCGGCACTTCGGCATACCCGGTAGTTTGTGCACCCCCCTCCATGGGTCTATCCTAGGAGCAAAAACAGTAAAAAGAAATTATACAATGACGGCTACAACCCCGACCCGGTTGTGCGGCCATACAAATAATTATTACATCAATTTACAAATTTACATGAATTGAAAGAAAAGAAAACTCTCGTATCACAACCCCCCGGCTATTCACCCGCGACAATCCAATGAATTCATATACACATTCCAATAACATTACAGATCACAGATTTGTATAACCCCCACTAATCGACATATAGCGATTAGCAGACGTTCAACACAAATATCACATCACAGAAAAACCCGTCAGCTAAAGTCTTTTAGAAGTTCGATCAAAAATACGGATTTTCAGGACCCCAAAAATAAAATTTTCGTACTGGAAAATCTGGGCAGAAAATATATATTCCAAAAATCCCAAAACAACCCCAAAAAAACACTGCACCAAACTTGGACCTCGGCCGAGTCAACTCGGCCGCGGATCCGCGGCGGGAGCGTGCTCCTGCCGCGTTTCCGCGGCGCTTTGACTCGATCGTTGGACCAAATTTGGTAGGTGATCACACAAAAGCCTGAGCCGATTTTTAAGATAAAATTTATCAATTTTTGAACAGAAAAAAAATCGGCAGAAACTTATCATATCGGGTTCGTTTTTCGACTTTTTCTCTGATCGATCTTCTAGCTACTTTGCTAACATGTTAGATAGAGTTTAACTAGTCTCTGATACCACTGTAAGTCCATGCTACCTCTCCCGGTACTTTCGGGCATGCGGAATTTGATAAAAAAACGATTTTCTTAGAGGTGGTAACATGGACTCAAAACCGGATCTTTGTTAAACATCTAACTAACAACCTAACTACGAGTTGCTAACTACTCGGTTAGGGGGTTATACCTTTCTTTTTCTCGAACTCCTTCGTCTTCAAGCTTCGATGGTCGTCCGAATCGGGTTCTCCCCGTCGTCTCCTTGCGCCGAAGATAGATCCACCTGAAAGCTTCAACCTTTGGCTCCTTCTTCGAACTTTGAAGAAACTAGTTCACTCGGTTTGCTAAACCTTGTGAACTAGAGTGAGTAGAGAAGAGTTTGTATAGGATTTTATCTATGGTTCTTGGTTCTCAACTCATGAGACAAGTGAACCATAGAATCAAGAGAGGGAGAGCAAGAGGAGGAAGATGAGAGCTCAAGAACAAGAGAGAGAATGAGCATGAAAGAATGAGAGAAGACTTTTCTCATTTGGCTCTCATAATCCAAAACCATCATCACAAAAATAATAATCAAGTATTGTGTAAAATGGTTCAAGTCAAAATGGCTAAATCATTTCATCCACTCATTTCTCACAAAAGAAACAAGCAAGTAAAAAGTCTTTGCCATGAAATGATAGCCATAGTCATCATGATGGTCAACTAGTCCAACCTAGTCAACCGGTCAACAAAGTCAACAAGTCAACAAAGTCAACCCCTCAACAACCATGTCACCACAATACTTAATTAATATAATTGTTAATCACATATCATATTCTCATTAGGGTTGACCAAAAAGTCAATAGTCAACAGTCAACGGTCAACAACCCTAATGAGAATCCTCTGTCTCTGTCTCTCCGTCAACTGTGCATACACACCCGCATCCGCGTTCCGAGGAACACGAATACTAACTGGATAAATCCAATCCCAAAACGTACACTAGGATCTAGCTTAAACCAAAGCCCGCTAGTGATAACTGTCCGGACACTGTACGTGCATAAGTGCACGGATGTGACCGAACCCTGTCGCAAAACCATGCGACCTGCCGCAAAACCATACGACCTCTACTCTTTTGCCTAAAGGCGAATAGCTTTCTGTGTGGGACTCTAAAGACTCGACACTACGCTGGTAGTGGGTTTAACCACAGACCGCAAGCGGCACTAGCTGTGCATAACGGTCCCCAGGTAGATGCCGACAAGAAGACTGACGAGGCGAAACCCATCTGAACTCCTACTGAGCCTGAATGTGACATTCTCCGTACAGTCCGGTCTGTTCGTCTGATACATCGCATGGCGGGCCTAAGGGGCGGTAAACGTCAGTCCCCCAATAGCGGTACAAGTCGTGTAGGAGTGAAGCCCAAAACACCCTGAGATAATACTGGAAGCCTACCAGTATATCTCGTTTGCCCTGGCCAGGGACTACTCGTGTAATGGCTCTCCTAGACACAGCGCGATGTCAACCCCCAATACCGGGAGAGACGAATCCTGTCTAACCGTCACTTCCTCCAAGTGCTTCGGGACTGCACCCAACTACCACCTGTTTGCACGACTCCTTTGAGCCATGGTAGGGTAGTAATCAAAGTACAGTGGGAACACACTCGAGGCGAAGTGACAGTGTCAAGTCAGCGGACTAAGCTGTACTCATGTCACCTGGGAACTGATAACTGACGATAGGCATAATACCAACTAGTCAGTTCCTGACGAGTCCTGTCCAGTGTACTCGTAACCCAACGAGCACCCGCATACTATCTCAAGTACGACGTACCGACGACTGTGGGACAGACCGTCTCCCACACTGGGATGAGAAGCGCATGCGCTAGTCTACTCCGGAGTATCGATGCCCTGTCTCGATAGTCCTGCGACCAGGGACCTGCATAAGGATGTGCTTATAGATTACCCAGCCCCACTAGTGTGACTGCCATCACAACGCTGGTAATCAAGCAAAGATCCTAAGGGCTCCACTAATGTGTATAGGCGATATACTAAAATAAACACATGTACACATTGAAGTAGAAACAAACCAAGTAGCATACTACTATTTTGAGCAAGATTGTATATATAAGGTGAATATCCCAAGCTTCCATTAAGTAATATACAAACTAGTATGATACAGTAATGGCCTCTAGGGCATATACACTAACACACGATAAGCCGTACAATCCCTAACGAGTTCCCCAAAGGTGGGTTGTAGTGGCGCTTTGTAAAGATTTAATAAATACTAATCATTTAGAAAACGGTTTTATAAAGATAAGGTATTTATTTGTAAAAGGGTGTAAATTTCCGTATTTTAGATTCTAGGGTTTCCTAAGCCAACTAACCTATTTCTAAATGGTCTAAACGACATGTCATTAGAAGCCTCAAATCTCCTCTTCACCGCCAATTGTGGCCAGGTAAGTACAAGTGAGGAAGGAGAGATCCGCTCACGAATCGTGAGACGGGCCTTTTAAAGTTACCTAAGCTCGCTTGCCTAGCCTAGACACCACAAAGTCAGGTTTAGATAAACGATCGATGTCCATGACATATCGTATTTTCCTATTAAAAGATTTTGTTTTAAAAGTGTAAACAACTTTGAACTTTCAGAAAAGGTTTATAAAGAAAATGGTATTTTAATGTAAAGTCTTGTATTATCGTATTCTAAGTTTTGATGATATCAATTAGGGTTGTATTTGCGTGTGTGTGGACGTAGGTTATTACCTCGTGATCTATTTTAAGGTATAGCAAAGTTTAGGGGTTAAATGTTAAAACTAAACATTATGGTATTTAAGTGCGAAAATACGGTATTTTGCAAAAGTTATCATTTCATGTGAGAAACTTTATCCAAATTGATTTTTAAGTGATTAGTAGTCAACATGAATATGTTTAAGCATTATGGAATTAGTGACAAGTGAGTTTTGATAGAAAAACCGAATCGGAAATCGGTTTGTTCCGATTTCCGTCGGGTTTTAAAACATCGTATTTTATGAAAGAATAGAAAGGTAGAAAAGAGGGACTTACGGGTTTGGACAAGTTAGAGAGTGCTAGGAAGGTAGTGGGTTTGTCGGTGCGTCGAAACGTCGTGAAGAGTCCTAGTACAATCTTCGGGATTCGCCGTCGATTTCGGCAGCGCTTCGCCTTTCGCTCGTTTTTCTAACGTACCGTGTTCTCTTGAAATTTTTAGAGAGTGGACTTAGGAATGTAGGGTGAGAGGGTAGAGGGTAGGGGTGTTTATATAGGGTTAGGCTAGGGTTAGGGTTTTAATAAAAAAAAATATAAAAATATATAAAAAAATCATTAAAAAAATTATTGAATTTTGGAGTAAAAGTGATTTATTGAGAATTTGATAACTAATCTGGGAAATTAAAGTATTCAGGTGAGAAGACCAGGTCAACACGGAGAAATTCCGTGTTGACGACTCGACCGTCCGGCCGAGTCGAGGGCTCGTCGGGTGGGGGATCTTCTGGGGGCAATTTTGGCGCCTCTAACTTTTTTTCTTCAGTATAAATTTTGTGAGTTATGGCGGTTTGACTGTTAACTTTCCAAAAAAATTTAAAACAAAATAATATAAAAATAATGTGGGGCAGAGGATTTGAACTCTGGTGGCTTGGTTCAGCAGTGTAAGGTATTACCAGTGAGCTACAAGCTCTTGCTTGTAATTATGGAGTGAAATAAATACTTAAAGAGATATCGGCTGCAATAAATACTCCAAGTATATATTGAATTTAAATCAATTCTTTGTACATTAAAAATGGAGTTGTTACAGTCTACCCTCCTTACAAAAATTTCGTCCTCGAAATTTACAACTTTTATTTGAGGACTAGTTTACAAAAAGGTGTGGATATCTAGTACGCATTTCATCCTCCCTTTCCCAAGTGGACTCTCCTGGAGTGTCTTTCCTCCACATCACTCGAACCAAGTTAACTTTCTTGTTCCGAAGTGTCTTCACTTTCCTGTCCAGGATTTCCACAGGCTGTTGCTCACAAGACAAGTCGGGCTGTATAGTGAGCTCGGAATGATCGAGAACATGGCTGGGGTCACTCACATACTTTCTGAGTTGGGATATATGGAACACATTATGCACTCCTTCCAATGAAGGTGGAAGCGCTAAGCGGTATGCCACTTCACCGACTCGTTCGAGTATGTCGAACGGTCCAATGTATCTCGGACTCAACTTACCCCGTCTTCCAAAACGGATCACTCCGCGGTTCGGAGATATCTTCAGGAATACGTGATCTCCTGGCTGGAACTCCAAGTGTCGTCTCTTTGCATCAGCCCAATGCTTCTGTCGATCTTGGGCTATGCGCATCCTTTCCCTGATATTACGGACCACATCAACAGTCGCTACTAACATCTCCGGTCCAAGAAGTTCCCTATCTTCGATGTCGTCCCAACTTAATGGCGAACAACACTTCCTTCCATACAGTGGTGCAAAAGGTACCATCCCTATGCTTGCTTGGTAACTATTATTGTACGCGAACTCCACAAGATGCAGGTGATCTTCTCACGATCCTTTGAAGTCTAGCATATACGCTCTGAGCATATCCTCCAAGATCTGAATAGTTCGTTCCGACTGACCATCTGTTTGTGGATGATAAGCCATGCTGAAGTTCAGACTTGTTCCCAAGCTAGCTTGCAGACTCTGCCAAAATTGTGATCGGAACCTGGTGTCACGATCGGAGACAATGCAGACTGGTACTCTATGAAGTCTCATAATTTCCTGTATGATTTCATGGGTATCAGAGATAGTACATTATGAAGAGTTTAAATCTTAACTAGATTATTACCTCCATGTACTTCTTTGCTAGTGTCTCAGTTGATTGGCCAACCCGAAATGGGATAAAGTGAGCCGACTTTGTGAGTCGATCCACAATGATCCATATAGCATCGTTACCCTTTGTGCTGCGGGGAAGAGCAGTCACAAAGTCCATAGTGATGTGCTGCCACTTCCATTCCGGGATTGGTAACGGTTGAAGTAGTCCAGCTGTCCTGTGATGTTCAGCCTTTACTTGCTGACACACCAAGCATTTTGCGACACTTCTGGCTACTTCACGCTTCATTCCATGCCACCAATAATTCTGACGTAGATCTTTATACATTTTGGTACCTCCAGGGTGTACTGAGTAGGGAGAGCTGTGAGCTTCTTTCATTAACTCTTCCCGAACAGGACCTTTTGGTACACACAATCTGCTGTCGTATCTCAAAGATCCGTCTTCATGGATGATGAAGTCTGTTCTGAGTCCATTCTCCACTTGTTCTCTGATCTTTTGCAACTTAGCATCGCTGGCTTGAGCTGCTTTGATCTGATTGACAATGGTTGATTGAACTTGTAAATTCATCAAATTTGAAGCATTACCTGGCATGACTACTTCAATCTCCATCTGATGCAAGTTTTGTTGAAGCTTCCACTGAGCGGTGAGATTCATTGCTAATGGTTGGCGACTAAGAGCATCAGGTACTACATTCACCTTCCCTGGGTGATATTGCAAGTTGATGTCAAAGTCCGCCATGAGTTCTAACCATCTTCTCTGCCGCATATTCAACTCCTTCTGAGTAAACACGTACTTCAGGCTCTTATGATCTGTGTAGATGTTCACTCGTTCACCAAGTAGGTAATGACGCCAAATCTTGAGAGCAAAGATGATGGCTGCCAACTCCAAATCATGCGTCGGATAATTGCGCTCGTGAATCTTCAACTGTCTTGAAGCATAAGCCACAACCTTACCGTGCTGATGTAGAATACATCCTAGTCCCTTACCGGATGCATCGCAATGCACTTCGAATCCTCCAGATTGATCCGGTATGACGAGAATAGGTGCTGATGTCAACCTTGACTTGAGTTCTACGAAAGCTTGTTCACATGCTTCTGACCACAAAAATTCTTCATCTTTACGTGTGAGTTTGGTCAGGGGCGTTGCTATCTTCGAAAAGCCTTCTGTAATATCCAGCTAAACCTAAGAAACTTCGAATATCCTTCACTAACTTTGGTGTAGGCCATTCGCTAACTGCCGAAACTTTCGCTGGATCCACAGAGATTCCTTCTCCTGATATGATATGTCCAAGAAAACCAACTTGATTTAGCCAAAATTCGCACTTGCTATACTTGGTATAAAGCTGATGTTGTCGAAGAGTTTCTGGGATAATTCGTAGATGTTCTGCATGCTCTTTCCGACTCTTAGAATACACCAGGATGTCGTCGATGAAGATAACAACAAACCTGTCTAAATACTCCCGGAAAACTTGATTCATAAGGTTCATGAATATTGCGGGTGCGTTGGTCACTCCAAATGGCATCACTAGAAATTCGTAATATCCACAGCGAGTTCTGAAAGCTGTTTTATGAATATCAGCTTCCTTGACCTTCACTTGATGATAACCTGAACGAAGATCTAGTTTAAAGAAAACACAAGATCCACTTAACTGATCGAATAAATCATCGATGCGCGGGAGTGGATACTTGTTCTTTATAGTGACTTCGTTCAAGGCTCTGTAATCGATGCACATTCTGTATGAACCTTCCTTCTTCTTCACAAGTAATACAGGTGATCCCAACTTGAAGTGCTGGGACGAATCCATCCTTTCGCCAGTAATTCGTCCAACTGTGTTCGGACTTCCTTCAAACCTTCCGGACATAAACGATAGGGTGCTTTGATCACCGGTTGTGCTCCTGGTACTAAATCAATACTGAATTCAAGAGCTCGATCGAGAGGCAAACCTGATATATCGTCAGAAAATACATCGTCGAACTCTCGAACCACATCTGGTCTTGATTCTTCCTCCGCTTGAGCTGCTGCAACTACTGCTTCTCTTGGCTTCGCTTTGTAGGTACTTGGCTCTAGTGTACGGTCTCCGCTTTTGAAATAGAAGACCGGATGGTCTGGGATCTCGAATACTACCCTCCTTTGACGACAATCGATGGTAGCATAAAAAGTTCCAAGCCAATCCATTCCTAGAACCACATCGAAGTTCGGTATGTCCAGCACTTTGAAGTCAGCATAAAACTCTCGACTGCAGACGACGACTGGACACATGCTGTATCCCATAGTTGCCTTTAGAACGCCATTTCCTGAACTGACATTCCAGCTGGATACAAGCGGTGAGACTGGAATCGCATGGGTTCGGACAAACCGTTGCGACATAAAGCAGTGTGATGCTCTAGTATCAAACAGTGCTAGTGCAGGGATTGAGGATACTAAGATTGTACCTAAGGTATGTGGGATATGTTTTAAGTATAGGGAAAGTGTGTAGATAAACAAGACTAAAAGAAAAGTTTGAGAAGAAAAGTTTACCCGTGATGACTTGGCCAGTGGCCTCAGCTTCTTCCACGGTCATCGTGAAAGCCTGGCGCCTTGGTACATTCCTCCTGGCCTGAGGAGCATTCCTCGGAACATTCCTTTGAGCTTGATGGAACTAACGAGGAGGTGGTGTAGCTTGTGGTCCTCTGGGTGGTGCAGGTAGTGCAGGTCTGGGAGCAGGTGCCTGAAGAGCTGGTCGCTACGGATAAGTAATTGCTGGCCTGGGTGCAGTAACTGGGTTCTGTCTTTGGGGAAAATACCCAATATCGTGAGTAGCTGAGCCGCAGACTAAGCAAAGGCGGTTGGCTCGACGGCAGTCCTTCATCATATGTCCAGTTCTCTTACAGTAGGTGCAAAAGGCTGGGCTGGGACGATAGGTTGGTACTCCGGGTCACCTTGGCACGAAAGGTGGCCTGGACGAGGCTCCACCTGCCATCTGGTTGGCAGAGCGTTTGACTCCTGCAGACTGAGGTCTGCCCCTTGCTTTTATCACTGCCTCATAACTGTGGGCAGCTTCTAGAGCATCCTCATGAGTTAAAAATTTTCCCGTGGCTAGAGCAGCCTGAATCTCCGTGTCCAGTCCTTGTTGAAAGCGACGGGCTCTGATCTCGTCCGTCGGTATCAAGTGTGCTGCGAATCTGTTTAAATATTGTGTTAGCTGTGGGGTATGTGATATTTAAAAATTAAACTATTGTGACATATCTTACCGGCTTAACATGGTGAATTCAGCGTCGTATTCATCTACTGATTTTTCCCACATTGAACCCTGTTGTAGATGAATGAACTGCTGCTCTATTGCAAACCTGGCAGTCACAGGGAAGTATTTCGCGTCGAACTTCTCGCGAAAAGTCTCCCATTCAATCGGCTGTACCAGACGGCTTTCTTCCACCTTCCACCAGTTGCGAGCATTATCCGTGAGTTGTAGTTTCGCCACACGGAGCCAAGCGATGTCTGGCACTTGAGCTGCTGCCAGATCGTCTTCGATACTTTGTGCCCATTCTTCAGCTTCAAGAGGGCTTCCTTTTCCAGAGAACTGTTTGGGATGTAAAGCCCTAAATTGCTTTACTCCCGGTGTGTCGGTCTCAGGACGGTTCAGGAGTTGTTGTTGTCCCTCGAGAAGGCTGAGAATCGCCTCAAGTAGCATTGTTTGCTCAGTGGGTGGTGCAGGAACAGCTGGTGCGAAAGGTAGTGCTGGAGGTGTGTTGTTGACATTGGTGCTGGTGTTGTTCGGGGAATCCATAACCTTGAAGAAAAATTTGGGTTAGGACAGATTCAAATACATGAAATGATAAGATTCAAGGAATAGAAATTTATAAGATTCAAGAATCATGAATTGTAAAGAATGTTTTAGTTGCAGGTTCTTGTGTTATATTGCTTAGGTTGTTCACGCAGACCAGAACTGCATGACAGGGATTCATACAGCTCTGACCTGCATGGGCCACCAACAAAACCTGTCACGCCCCGCTTCCCGGTGTACGGTGAAGTGGACGCGACGAGGTCCGCTACGTATATACTTAGAAGTACATACGCTAAGCGTATCTAAGCAATATAAAAGTAAATCACAAGAGACAAGAGATATAGAAATAACAGCAACTTTATTAATAACATTCTTTTGTACAATGCATGGAAAGTAAATACAACTGAAATGAAAAGCGATGCCTAAACAGTGGCATAACAGGAAATGAAAATACTGAATAGAATAAGATACAATATCTAGAGCTCGGGGTCTTCATGGAACTGCTCCAAGTCTTCACCGGTGGGCTCGATCTCTGCTGGGTCCAAAGCACCTGACGACATTCAAAGAAGAAAGAAATAGAATGTCGTCAGCGAACAGGTCGCTCGGTAAGTCCCAAAGATAAGGAAGAATTAGAAAGACAGCATAAGAGTATTTTCTAAAGTATTATGTTGTAGAATATTATGGAATATTGTGTTAATGTTGTTGTTTGTAGCTTGGTACGGAAGGATGCCAGTGTATACGAGAGGGGTCTCTATATGCTAGAGACCAGGGCAAACGGAATGTACAAAGAACCGTTAAGCCACGGTACAACAGCAACGGAATATGGTTAGGTGTCTTAATCTGACCATCTCGTGCCACCTTTAACACCTTCCGTACCAATCTACCCCTTAAACCCTGTAGTGTTTTGATAGTATTGTTGTATTGTATTGTGTAAGTTGGATGACTGACCAAAAGCATGATATCAGTAAACAGATTGTAACTGCATAATCAGGTAAATGGAATAACGGAATAATGGATGTATATCCATGGTTTGATTCAGTCAAGTTGTATAGATTGATATCTGGATTCTGGGATTCATGTGTTCATATTGAGTTGGAATATTAAAGGATGTAGATTGACTTGAATCATATTCAAGTCAGAAATAATCAGACTCAAACCCGAGTCAGACTAAAAGAAATGTAATTTAAAGTTCTATAATTGTTAGGGTCCTTATTGTAAATTATAAAACTTGAGGGGGTTTTATGTAAAAAGAAATTTTGTATAGTTTTCAAGATACACCTCAAGTATTTACTATTCTTCTTTATGGTTATAATGAGTATGATTTTATTTTGTCTTATTTCTAGTGAAAATATTTTAATTACATAAATAAAGGTATTAATTCGTAATATTGATTTAATTGAAATTCATGGTATTTTAATGTAACTTTTAATCTTGTAATTTTTAGGAAAAGGTGAAAACTTTATCTTATAAAAAAATAGGTGTTTAAATGATAAATATACATATGTTTATACAATAATAATTTTCAATAAATATTTTAAATTTCCAAAATCTCATTTTTCTTAAATGTCGTCTCTTTAACCTTTCGAGACCGAATGCTCCTTGCGGAGGTCTGAATCTCGCACTACTAAGCCCGAGGGTGCTCGATAAACCGTACAATCCCTAACGAGTTCCCCAAAGGTGGGTTGCATTGGCGCTTTGCAAAGATTTAATAAATACTAATCATTTAGAAAACGGTTTTATAAAGATAAGGTATTTATTTGTAAAAGGGTGTAAATTTCCGTATTTTAGATTCTATAGGGTTTCCTAAGCCAACTAGCCTATTTCTAAATGGTCTAAACGACATGTCATTAGAAGTCTCAAATCGCCTCTTCACCGCCAATTGTGGCCAGGTAAGTACAAGTGAGGAAGGAGGGATCCGCTCACGAATCGTGAGACGGGCCTTTTAAAGTTACCTAAGCTCACTTGCCTAGCCTAGACACCACAAAATCAGGTTTAGATAAACGATCGATGTCCATGACATATCGTATTTTCCTATTAAAAGATTTTGTTTTAAAATTGTAAACAACTTAGAACTTTCAGAAAAGGTTTATAAAGAAAATGGTATTTTAATGTAAGGTCTTGTATTATCGTATTCTAAGTTTTGATGATATCAATTAGGGTTGTATTTGCGTGTGTGTAGAGGTAGGTCATTACCTCGTGATCTATTTTAAGGTATAGCAAAGTTTAGGGGTTAAATGTGAAAACTAAACATTATGGTATTTAAGTACGAAAATACGATATTTTGCAAAAGTTATCATTTCATGTGAGAAACTTTATCCAAATTGATTTTTAAGTGATTAGTAGTCAACATGAATATATTTAAGTATTATGGAATTAGTGACAAGTGAGTTTTGATAGAAAAACCGAATCGGAAATTGGTTTGTTCCGATTTCCGTCGGGTTTTAAAAAGTCGTATTTTATGAAAGAATAGAAAGATAGAAAAGAGGGACTTACGGGTTTGGACAAGCTAGAGAGTGCTAGGAAGGTAGTGGGTTTGTCGGTGCATCAAAACGTCGTGAAGAGTCCTAGTACGATCGTCGGGATTCGCCGTCGATTTCGGCAGCGCTTCGCCTTTCGCTCTTTTACTAACGTACCGAGTTCTCTTGAAATTTTTAGAGAGTGGACTTAGGAATGTAGGGTGAGAGGGTAGAGGGTAGGGGTATTTATATAGGGTTAGGGTTTTAATAAAAAAAAATATAAAAATATATTTAAAAAAACATTAAAAAATCATTAAATTTTGGAGTAAAAGTGATTTATTGAGAATTTGCATAACCGATCTGGGAAATTAAAGTATTCAGGTGAGAAGACCAGGTCAACACGGAGAAATTCCGTGTTGACGACTCGGCTGTCCGGCCGACTCGGCCGAGTCGGGCCGAGTCGAGGGCTCGTCGGGTGGGGGATCTTCTTGGGGGAATTTTGGTGCCTCTAACTTTTTGTCTTCAGTATAAATTTTATGAGTTATGGCGGTTTGACTGTTGACTTACCAAAAAAATTGAAAACAAAATAATATAAAAATAATGTGGGACAGGGGATTTGAACTCTGGTGGCTTGGTTCAGCAGTGTAAGGTATTACCAGTGAGCTATAAGCTCTTGTTTGTAATTATGGAGTGAAATAAATACTTAAAGTGATATCAGCTGCAATAAATACTCCAAGTATACATTGAATTTAAATCAATTCTTTGTACATTAAAAATGGAGTTGTTATAGTGCAAGTGGGAGATTGTTGGATATATGTATGCCCTAGAGGCCATTATATGATAGTGGATGTATCGGTATGTGTGTGTGTGTGTGTGTGTGTGTGTATTCAGAGGACATTCTTGCTCGACATGATAGTATGCTATCTGGTTTACTTTACCTTGATATGTTCATTTGATCATGCATCTTACTCATTTGGTACTTGTTGATAAAGCCCTTAGGATATTTGCTTGACTACTGGGACTATGATGCAGATCATACTAGTGGGACACGTATAGTTTATAAGCATATCCTTGAAACGTTTCTAGTCGTAGGTGTATCGAGACGGGGCATCGATATTCCAGAGTAGACTAGCGTATACCATTCTTGTCCCATATGATGGGCGATGGATGATCCTATATCATCTGGTGTGGTGACATCAAAGATTGTATACGGATGCTCAGTGGAGACTGGGTACACTGAACGGACTCGCCGAGAACTCCTATGTGGTATTATATCTATCGTCGGATAGCAGTTCTCAGGTGACACTGGTACAGGTTAGTCTGTAAACCTGAGATCGTCATAGAGTCTTATGTGTCCTCCCACTGTGCTTTGATCTCCACCCTACCACGGCTCTACTGAGTCGTGCAAACAGGTGGATTTTGGGTACAGTCCCGAGGCACATGGAGGCTATGAGCAATAGAAGGGGTTTTGTCTCTCTCGATATTGGGGGTTGATGTTGCGCTATGCTCGATTGGCTATAACAGGAAGCCCCTGGACAGGGCTGCTGAGATTTACTGATAAGTGTTATCAGTAGTTTCTCGATCTGTTATGAGCCATACACCGGCATGACTTATTGAGTTATTGTGGTCGATGATACCATCCTTAGACTCGATATGCAGCATATCTGACAAAGAGACCGGGCTGTACGGTAAGTGTTGCCAGTTGGCTCGATGGGAGTTTTGACAGGTTCGCTTGTTTTTCTTCTGATCGCTCAATACCCGGATTGCCGTTATGTTTAGCTGACCGCTTGCGGCTTATGGGTGATTGATATGATCATCACCTACTGCCGGCGTATTGACGAGTCTTAGAGTCCCAGACAGGAGTTTCCTAGCTCAGGCGAAACGATGTGGTGTGCATATGAGATATACACGGGAGCTTGATTAAATGCCGTATATGATACCGCATTCTAATCTGGCATTTAGTATTGGTCAGGTCGTATGTGAGATGACCTGGTTATTAAATCAAGTGTTGGTTTAATATTGACTTTTAGCTCATTTAAATAAAACATTTTCTTTATATGGATGTATGCATGAATGGGTGTATGTGCATATGTTGATGTGAATGCACACATACATGCATACATGGGTGTCATGGTTGTTGATACATGGGAGATGGCAATGCAAGACTTACATGGTTCGTATATATATGTATATTTTGACATTGGGTAAAAAGAAAATGGAAATTAAATCATGACTAGATTTCTACACTCTTCTCTCTTTTGACCTAACTTTAAACCATGGTTTGATTTTCATTTGGTCTTTAACCAAACATCAAAATATCTAGATATTTTATAACCATAGTTTGGCATGACATAAATATATCTTTGATATTTATTTCTATGTTGATTATTATTGAGAATTATCTTAAAAAAACAGTTCTAGCTTTAGCCATCTCCCTCTTTGTCCTCTTTCAAGCTCTCTAGGGTTTTAAAAGTGAGTGAAGTAAAAAGAAAGGAAAGGTTTTTAAGTGAGAACACAACCTACATCACCATTCTATTTTAGTCTAGCCCACTAGTGTAGAGTGTTTGCTTCATCTTCATCCTTGATCAAGTGAAGCTTGGAGCTTGAGCAAAAGGACTTCGGGTGTATCGTCGTGGACTTGGAAGGATTCAAGCGAGCCAGTTCAAACTCTAGGAGATCCAAGGAGTCAAGGAGGGAAGTCTACAAAGGTTGTATTTTTCCCCGCTTAGTGTTAGACTATAACTAGTATGTGATATTAGTTACTTGTTACCCTAAATTTCTAGTCCGATTCATGGTTAATTTGCTTAGCACCTCGTAAAATTTTTATAGTGGCATGTGTGATACTTCCAATCCTAAGCATGATGCTAAGGAAACCCTACAGACCCATCTCCTATCACAAAATTTTAGCCTATATCTACTTGTGTAGCTGCCTGTTGGCTGTTCTTTTCCATATCACAAATTTAAGTTTTATATAACACATCTTGATAATATTTTCCTCAAGTTTTAATCTAGCTTACATACCATGCTTTTACATTAATTTGTAATGCTTTATACACTCAGGGTCACTAGAACTCATCCATTTAGATATGAATACACATGATTACATAGATTTTGTAACGTGGGGATAAGGAAGGGGATATGGTTGGATGTTGGTAGTGTATTCAGTTGTTTTTCCTCTTTGTGATTTCCCCCTTTCTTGCTTTCAGTTATCCTGACATCTACTATTTTTCCACAACTGCACGTAGTATTCGATATTTATTTATTCTCTTTATGTTGAAAGGTATTTCTGTATAAACATTCTAAATTAGTTATTTATTAAAGTACTATTAATAGTGGGTTGTTTAATATAAGTGTATAAGGTTGTCCATATATTATTATATACCTGGAAACTTAGAACCATATTTAGGACTTGACCTATATTCTCAGGAGAGGGGTGTCATGACCAACTCATGAATGGGCCCGTGTTTCCTGACTCCTGGATGATAGTCTTGAATCTGAGAATACTCTTACGGTATTTAGAGTCCCATTATATGAGCGGGTCCGTGTTTCCTTACCCCTGGATGATAGCCTTGGATCGGTGAATACTCCTGTGACTTGAACTAATTTCCTTCACCCGTGTACCACTGAACATGTGTCAACTTATAAATGGGTTAACTACATGTATTCATGTATTCTAGTACTCATGTATTCACATATTCAAGTACTCCTGTATTCATGTATAGTTTTCTTGTATTACACCATCATGTACTGGAAGCTGTGTTAAATTATAAACAGTGTGACTAATGCTTGCCGGGGGTGCTGGGGATAGTTAAGGATGAATAGTTCAGCTCTTTTCGGACCCTCATGTATGTACTCCTGTATTCCTGTAATCATGTACTCTTAAAGTGGTTGAACACCTATCTTAACTTACGTTAAAAATGGTCATGACCTATACACTTGCTGGGAGGTGTTGGAAGTTAAGGATAAGTCATCCAATTGATTTACGACTTGGTTGGATGTCATACCTTAGCTTGTGTTAGACTAGAGAATCTTAATATTGAATTATTATGCCATTTTAATTATACTCGGTATTCCTTTCATGTCTACCACCTTTAACTCGCTGATTTTTATTAATATCATGATTAGACCGTTACAGTATTATTGTTTATCTTGTATCCAGATTATTGTGTTTATTAACTGTTATTTCCGTTCAAATCGTTTACCATTGCAGGTGATACTTTATGGTATTTAAGATTTTTTGGTTATTTCATTATGCTTATTTATACTACAAGGCTGTAGTGATTCTGAGGAACTTAACAGATGAAAGTTCGCTGACAGACATTCTCTTTTGTTTTTTCTTATTGGGAATGTCTGTCAGAAGACACAGGGATTGTGGACGAGAATTCATAGGAAGTTGGGCTATTTGAGGAGGAGAAGCTTTGCCTCTCATCACAAGCTGATAACTAGTTTTTTTTAGTTAGTGCATTTAGATTTAGAGGTTTAGTTTGAAACTGTTATTTATTTGAAGTAACTTTTATTTAGGCGATTTTGCTTTCAGAACTTGAATGTATTTAATGGAGTTGGATATTATTAGGATTTTTTTTTGTGATGGTTTAACTCCAAATTATTATTATTTTGCTTGACCATACACTAACCATATTCATATTGTGTAGATGTGCTTTTTAGTATGAATACGTCGCGGGTTTGTCGCTCTCACTCCTTGGTTTTTGGGAAGCGGGGCGTGACAAGTTTTATTGGTGACCTATGCAGGTCCGTTCTGCATGACCGTTGGAAGCATATAATATAAGATGTTCAACATTAAATCCAACGACATTTACGTTCATCCTCAAATTCTTGAATTTGTTCTGATCTTTCATTTTCTTTCTCATGGTGATGTCCTCAGGAGATGAAGGATCCAACGCCAACGGAGGTGTCCCACCACCTGTAATGGCGCTACTTGCCGAAACGACAATACAGCTAGAAGCAATCAAGAGCTTATTGGAGTGTCAGCAAGCTCAAGCAACGATTCAGTAGGAGCATACTACCCTCCTCCGTCAGGAGATTTCCATCCCGTACCAGAGGCGCCAGGAGTGAAGCAGGTTCGAGCATTGAACCCGAAGAAATTTTCGGGGAAGGAGAGCCCTCTCAAGGCAAAGGAGTGGGCTCAAAATTTTGAGGACGACCTTACAACAGCATTAGTTCCGTAGGCTAATTGGGTTCGAGTGTCCAAACTTCAACTGACTGATAACGCCACAGTTTGTTGGAAGGCTGAGGAGAGTCGGGTTCAACAGCCTATCACTTGGGAAACTTTTCGCGAACGTTTTGACGGCAAATACTTTCCTTAAATTGCCCATTTTGAGATGGAACAACAATTTGTCCACCTTCAGTAAGGATCCATGTGGGACAAGTCGCTGGACGAGTACGATACCGATTTCACTATGCTCAGCGGGTTTGCAGCCCATTTGGTCCCCACCACGGAAATTCGCTCTAGAAGGTTTTGGCAGGGTCTAGACACCGATATTCAAGAGGCACTAGCAACAGGACACTATCCTACTCACGAGGCCGCTTTGAGGGCCTCCCGTCGTTTTGAGGCCGTTATTAAGGAGCGGGGAAGACCGTAGTCAACAGGATTCAAACGACCAGTTAATCAGATTTCAAGAGGGGCTACCTTGATGCAGAACTATACCACACCATTATGGAGGCCAGTCGGGCCATCTTCATCTTCTCAGTCGACTACTTGCAACTTGTGCCAGACAAGGACATCAAATGAAGGATTGTCGCAGAGCCAATAATCTGTGTCTGGTTTGTGGTTCATCTACACACGGGATAAACACCTGCCCCAAGCGCAAAAATGGTCCCGCAACTGTTTCCCGACCATCTTTACTCGCTCCAAAACCTAAGCTAGCTCTCCCTGCCCTACCTCGGTGTGAGCCATCGTTGCCACCTAAGCAACAGTTGTATACTCGGGCGCAAGGGAATGCGCTAAGACGATAGGCATTCACTATGACAGTTTCCGAGGCCGAAGCCATGGGTGAGGTTATCACTGGTAAGACCCATCTTTTCTTTTCAAATTCATGCATCTTAAATTCTTGTTTTGTTATTTTGTTTCCTATATCTAAACTGTCCCACATAACCTAGGTACCTTATTAGTAGCCACCTGGCCTGCACTCGCACTTTTTGATACTGGGGCGTCACATTGCTTCATGTTCCAATGGTTTTCGACCACGCCTGCCCTTCCAGTAAAACCCTTTGAGTACGTATGGAACATCAGTTTGGGAAATGGTGTGTTGAAGGAAACACTAAGGTACGAACAATGTCCAATGATAGTCTGCGGCCGCGAACTTTACGCGAACTTCAAAGTACTCAGCATAACAAGTTTTGATGTAGTTCTCAGTATGGATTGGTTAAAGACTTTCTACACCATCCTCGACTGTCGTCAAAGGAAGGTAGTCTTCGATATACAAAGTCACCCCACCTTTTCATTCACAAGCGGTGACAGAACCATCGAGCCACCTTTTATCGCGCTAAACCTAAGGATTCTATGCGTGCTGCCCTACCGGCAGGAGAGGAAGAGCGGCCCAATATAGCGCGTGAGTTCGACGATGTTTTCCCAGAGGATATCACAGGTTTGCTGCCCGACAGAATTTTAGAATTCTCTATTGATTTCTTGCCCGGTGCCCAACCTATAACTGAGATCCCTTATCATATGGGTCCTATGCAATTGAAAGAGGTCAAGAAGTAGGTGGATGAGTTATTGCTGAAAGGATGGATTTGGCCGAGTGCCTCGTCTTGGGGTGCTCCGGTTCTCTTGATTCAAAAGAAAGACGAAACCCAGCGGATGTGTGTCGACTATCGGGAGTTGAATGCGGTCACCGTTAAAAACAAGTATCATATGCCTCGCATTGATGACCTGTTCGATCAATTAAGTGGGTCTAAGGTTTTCTTGAAGCTGGACCTACGGTCGGGTTACCATCAGGTCAAAGTCAAGAAGGATGACATCTCGAAGACAGCTTTCAGAACTCGATATGGTCATTATGAGTATCTAATAATGCCGTTCGAGGTAACCAACGATCTCGCCATCTTCATAAATCTAATGAACAGAGTGTTTCATGAGTACCTAGACCAGTTTGTCGTAGTCTTCATTGACTACATCTTGGTATATTCAAAGACCAAAGAGGAGCATGAGGAGTATTTGCGCACCGTATTGGAGACTTTGCGACATCATCAATTATATGCCAAATACAGTAAGTGCGAGTTTTGGATGGATCGGGTTATTTTCTTAGAACATTTAGTGTCCGGTGAGAGTATATCAGTAGACCCCGCCAAGGTTGCTGCAGTGAAGAAATGGCCAGTCCCAAAGACAGTCAAAGATATCCCGAGTTTTTTGGGTTTGGCGGGATATTATCGCCGTTTTATCGAGGGTTTCTCAAAAATTGCAAAATCGTTAATTAAGGTCACCCTGAAGAAAGTGGATTTCAGATGGCCAGAGGCTTGTAAGAATGCTTTTTCTGAGCTGAAGTCGACAATGACCTCCGCTCCTATTCTCACCATCCCTGATCGATCGAGAGGTTTCGTGGTTTATTGCGATGCATCAAGGATCGGACTCGGGCGTGTCTTACATCAGAATGGAAAGGTTGTTGCGTATGTGTCGCGGAAGTTGAAGACACATGAGTGAAACTACCCTACGCATGATCTTGAACTAGCGGCTGTAATATTTGCATTAAAGTTATGGATGCATTATCTTTTGGGCGTGAGAATTGAAATTTTCGCAGATCATAAAAGCATGAAGTATGTTTTCTTTCAGAAGGAGCTGAATATGCAACAGAGAAGATGGTTAGAGCTTATGGCGGATTTTGATATTGATCTCAAGTATCATCCGGGTAAAGAGAACGTAGTCTTCGATGCTTTGAGTCACCAACCTTTGGCGATGTGTCTCACCACCCAATGGAAGCTACAGCAAGATCTTCACGAGCTTGAGATCGAGGTTATTCTGTAACGTTTTCTAGCGCCCTAGCCGCTAACCGTGGCCGTTGCGGAAAAAAAACTTTAACTTTTCAATAAACTTGGCGCTAGAAACAACTACCTAGAATCAAAGCAAATATTAAACTAGTAAAAAGGAGTTCAAGCTACTATGAAAATAGAGTTATATTGATAGTTTCGTGTCCTCCGGGTCTTGACTCTTCTTCTTAAGCTCCTTTGAGGTCCTTGATCTAGCTTGGTTGTCGGCCTCCTCGATCCTAGATGATCCACCCGAAGGTTCTTAATTCAAGATTCTACTTTCAAAAGAAAGTAACTAAACTAGCTAGTTTTCTAATCTAGTTAGTTTAGAATATGTGGAGATGATTAGTAGTGATTTATTCTATCACAAAACCCAATGCCTCTCAACTCATAAGAATGTTTGGGGTTGAGGATAAAGATGAGATCAAGAGAGGAGAGAGAATGGCAATGCTAGAATGAGTTGAAGAATGGCTAGCTCTAAATTGATAACAAGCATTTTTACTTTTATTAAAATACTAGCCATACTTCAATAATATTCACAAATGAATAAAGAAATACCAAAGCCATGCTTGAAACCATCTCACCCCTCCACCTCATTTTCTATTTTCAATAAATAGAAAAAATGCATGATGAGGTGTCATCTTTTAGAAGGTATTTTGTATAAATACAAAATAAATTCTACCGTATATACATACCCATGTTCGTATCAAAATAAGAATACCCGAGAGATAGAATGATACTACTAATATAATACTAGCATTAAATTAAATATTATTTAACAAACCGGCTTAATCGTAAACCCGCTAGTATTATAATCCATCCAATCAAATTCCGCGCAACTAGTACACGTAATTAACTGGAACCCCGCACATATAAACATACGACCTCCACATCGATTCGCCTGAACCAGGGGAACCCTTTGTATGGGACTCTAAAGACTCGACAGTACACTGGCAGTGTGTTTAACCACAAGCACGTCAGTGGAACTAGCTGTACGTAACGGTTACCCAGGTATCTGTCGAAAAGAAGGCTGATGAACAAACTCATCTGAACCCCTACTGAGCCTAACCGTGACAATATCCATACAGCCCGATCTGTTCGTCTGAGAGTATCGCATATCGGGTTTAGGGATGGTTAACGTCAGACCCCTACTAACCTGATAAGTCGTGTTGGTGTGGCTCGAGTCCATCCGAGAAACTACTAATCTAACTACCAGTAATCCTCAATTATCCTGGCCAGGGACTTATGGTGTTGACCAACCAAACACAGTGCGATATCGACTCTTCTATACCGGGAGATACGAATCTCTAACAATCACACACTGCCTCCATATGGATCAGGACTGTACCCAACTAAAACCTGTTTGTATGACTCCTTTGAGCCGTGGTAGGTAGTAAACAAAGCACAGTAGGAACTCACATGAGACAAATGATGATCTTAAGTCTACAGACTACCAGTACATATGCCACATGAGAACTGCCATCTTACGCAAGGTATAATACCATCTAGCAGTTCTCGGCGAATCCGTCCAGTGTACCCACCCACAATAAACACCTGTATACAATCTTAGGTGAAAAACACCAATAGCTGTGAGACTAACCATCGCCCCTCGTTGGGGTCTAGAAACGTATACACTAATCTACTCTGGAATATCGATGCCCTGTCTCGATATTCCTACGACTACGAACAGTTTAAGGATATGCTTATAGACTATCCAGCCCTCACAAGTATGACCGCCATTACAACGTTGGTAGTCCAACAGTAATCCTACGGGATTTATCAATATGTATAAGCAGTACGTAATAACAAGTAAAACATACACACATGTTAAGATAAAGGCAAACTAGATAGCATACTATCATTTCAAGCAATATTGTCATGTACATATATAAATAGTATCCATTACAAATAATAGCCTAGAGGGCATATATATATATATATATATATATATATATATATATCCAACAATCTCCCACTTGCACTAGGGCCAGTTGTTTGCATAACGCATCCCCAAAATCTCGAACAGCCGCTCGAACTGTGCTTGAGATAAGGACTTCGTGAATGGATCCGCTGTGTAGTCTTTTGTGTCCACTCTCCGAACATCGATCTCCTTGTGATCCACGATATCCCTAATCAGGTGATACCACCTTAAGATTTTTCTGGATTTCTGATGGGACCTTGGTTCCTTCGCTAAAATTATAGCCTCATTGTTATCGCAAAACAATGGTATTGGATTGACAATGGACGGAACCACCTAAAGTTTAGAAATGAACTTCTTTATCCAGACCGCCTCTTTTGCGGCATCTAGCAGCTATGTACTCATCTTTCATCGTTGAGTCTGCGACGGTGTCCTATTTGGAACTCTTCCAACACATCGCCTCTCCATTAAGGGTAAACACATAACCCGAGATGGATTTAGAGTCATCCTTGTCACTTTGGAAGCCTGAGTCGGTAAAAGCCTCGATCTGGAGGTCCCCATTACCGTACAAAAAGAGCATCTTCTTAGTTCTTCTCAGGTACTTGAAAATGTTCTTTACTGCTATCCAATACTTCTCACCTGGGTTTGACTGAGATCTACTTACCACACTAAGTGCATAATCTACGCCTGGTCTGGTACATAACATCACATACATTATAGATCCTACCGCCGAAGCGTAGGGTATAATTCTCATGCAAGCCCTCTCTTCATCAGCCTTTGGAGACAACTCTTTGGAAAGTGTGATCCTGTGACAAGCGAGTAAATTACCACGCTTGGAATCTTCCATACTAAACCTCTTTAGTATGGTGTCAATGTACCTAGACTGGGAAAGTTCCAAGATTCTTTTAGACCTATCACGATAGATCTTAATCCCCAGAATGTAGGAGGCATCACCCAAGTCTTTCATAGAGAACTTCTGTGACAAGAAGAGCTTGACTGATTGGAGCATAGGGATGGCATTCCCTATTAGGAGTATGTCATCCATGTATAATATGAGGAATACTACTGCTCCTCCTACAATTTTCCGATAAATGCATGGTTCATCTACATTTTTGATAAAGTCAAATTATTTGACCGTCTCATCAAAGCAGATGTTCCAACTCCACGATACTTGCTTTAATCTATAAATGGATTTAAACAACTTGCACACCTTTCCGCTGCTCCCACTGTCTAAAAAACCCTATGGCTGATCCATGTAAATGCACTCTTCTAAATTTTCATTTAGAAAAGCGGTTTTCATGTCCATCTGCCAAATATCATAGTCATGGAAGGCAGCAATGACAAACAGGATCTGAATGAATTTAAGCATGGCCACTGGAGAAAAGGTTTCATTATAATCCAATTCTGGTCTTTGACGAAAACCTTTTGCAACAAGCCTACCTTTATAGGTTTCCACTTGTCCATCTGTACCAATCTTCTTTTTGAAGATCCATTTGCATCCAACGGGTTTTACCCCAGGAGGAGCAACTTCCAATGTCCATCTTTATTGGTGTACATGGATACCATCTCGAACCTCATAGCATCCAGCCATTTTACCGAGTCATTACTCGTGATAGCCTGCTGAAAACTAGTAGGCTCATCATCGTCGATAATGCAATTCTCTCAATTCTCGTTTATGAGAAATCCATAGTATCTCTCAGGTGGATGAGAATACCTACTAGACCTGTGTAGTGCGTCGGTTCGTCGGGCTCTATTGAAACCAGAGGTTCTACTAAGTTTTCAGTAGTAGTTTATGGTTCTGGAATTTCTTCCAGTTCTACCGCGCTCCTACTAATTTCTTTTGCAAGAAATTTGTTCTCTAAAAAAACTATATGGCGATTGACGAACACCTTTTGTTCTTCAGTGTGGTGGATAAGATATCCCGGTGAATTCTTAGGATATCCCACAAACTTGCATAAAACTGATCGTGCCTCGAGCTTGTCTAAATTCTGCTTTTGACAAAAGCTGGACACCCCCATATATTAAGATACTTAAGACATGGTTTATTCCCACTCCACATTTCATATGGAGTGATAGGCACAAATTTAGTTGGAACCATATTCAATAGGTATGCAGCTGATTTTAGCGCAAAACCTAAGAAGGAAAGTGGTAACTCAGCACTACTCATCATGGAACGCACCATATCGAGTAGCGTGTCATTCCTTCTCTCTGATACACCATTATGCTAAGGTGTATATAGAGGAGTAAGCTGAGAGAGAATTCTATTCTCTTTTAAGCATTCAAGATAACTGGTACTTAAGTATTCTTCACCCCGATCAGATTGAAGTATCTTGATACTTTTACCTGTTTATTTTTCCACTTGATTCTGATACTCTATGAATTTCTTAAAGGCTTCGGATTTATATTTCATTAAGAATACATGTCCATACCTTGAGAAATCATCAGTAAAAGTGATGAAGTAGAAGTAACCGCTGTTAGTTATATATATGCCCTAAAGGCCATTGTTGTACATATGATGTATATTATAGTGGATGCTTGGATATATATAGAAAGGACTTTCTTGCTCCACATGATAGTATGCTATTTGGTTTCACTTTGTCTTAACATGTTGACTTGTATTAGTTTACTGTCTTACTCTCACATGTTGATAAAGCCCTTAGGATATGTACTCGACTACCAGGACTATGATGCAGATCATACTAGTGGGGCCAGGGTAGTCCAAGAGCACATCTTATAACTGTTCCTAGTCGAGGGAGTATCGAGACAGGGCATCGATACTCCAGAGTAGACTAGCGTGTACGCGTCTTGACCCATATGATGGGCGATGGATGATCCCATATCCATCGGTGTTTGACATCAAAGATGGTGTACGGGTGCTCAGTGCAGACTGGGTACACTGAACGGACTCGCCGAGAACTCCTAGATGGTATTATATCTATCGTCAGAAAGCAGTTCTCCGGTGACACTGGTACAGGTTAGTCTGTAGACCCGAGATCGTCATAGAGTCTTGTATGATTCCCACTGTGCTTTGATTTCCATCATACCACGTCCAAGAGAGCGTGCAAAACGGTGGCTTTTGGGTACAGTCCCGAATCACATGGAGGCAATGAGCGATAGGAAGGGTTTTGTCTCTCCCGGTATAGGGAGTTGATGTTGTGCTGTGTTCGATTGGCTATAATTGGAAGTCCCTGGCCAGGGCTTGATATGGAGTGCTGCTGGTAAGAGTTATCAGTAGTTTCTCGACCCGTTATGAGCCTCACATCGACACGACTTATCGGTTACTGGGGTCTGACGTTTACCACCCCTAGACTTGATATGCGACATATCAGACGAAGAGACCGGACTGTACGGTAGTGTTACTGATTGGATTCACAGGAGAATGTACAGGCTTGCTTGTTGATCTTCTGATCGCTCAATACCTGGGTGGCTGTTACGTTTAGCTGACCGCTTGCAGCTTGTGGGTGTTTGATATGATCATCACCTACTGCCGGCGTATTGACGATTCTTTAGAGTCCTACACAGAGGTTTCCTGGCTCAGGCAAAACGGAGTAGGAGCACATATGTGATATGTGCGGGACCGAGAATAATACGATATGAGATATCATATTCTATTCTCGTGATATGAGATATCGGCCGGGTATATGTGATATAGCCGGGTCATCGGATCAAGTGTTGATTCGATGAAATAAGTACATGTTATATTAGTCGGTTATATGTAATATAGCCGGGTTATCGGATCAAGTGTTGATTCGATAATTTAATGTATAATTATATATGTGATATATTACATTACGTTAACTAATATAAGCTCGCTTTATTGATTCATTTTCTCACGGGATAATACGTTGATATGTATGCGATATATGTTAATTGTATTATTTTCTTTTGTTACAAAATATATTGTATATGTGATATATAATATTGTAACATGTTAGGGTTACAAATTTAACAAAGGTTTAGGGTTTAAACTTGGTTAGGGTTTGGATTAGGGTTAGCTTTTGCATGAAGCTTCCATGAAGCTTCATGAAGCTTTGACTTTGTCTTAAGCTTGATATTTTGTGAAGATATTATTTAACCCAACCCAAACCTTAACCTCCAGTTTATTCTCTACAAGGGTTAACTCTATCATTCTTAACCCTTGGTTGGATTTGTAACCACAACAACAATTCATTATTCATCACAAAAGGTTTCATCTTCTTCTTCCTCTTTGAAAAGCTTACTAGCTTTTGTGTTTGTGATGATATAGTGTGAGAAATTGAAAATAAAAGAGAGCAAAATTCCTACTTCATCATCCTCATCTATTCTAACCACTTAGATTAGGGTGTTCACTTCTCTAATAAGTTGTTTATTGAAGTGTAAGCTTAGGTTATAGATTCTTCAAGGTAGATCATCTTAGATCATGAAGACTACAAGCGAGGTGTCTCATTTACCTCATGGGGCCACTCAAGTGTCGGAGTTCATGCTGATCGCAGCGAAGGGACCTCAACACGGAGCTTATGAAGCGAAGGAACAGACTACAAAGATTGTAATCCCTATCTCTTAGAAGTAAAGTTGTTTACTTGCTCATTGTTTTGCCTAATCTTTAGTTTAAGATCTTGCTTGGGTTGTTCGGCACTTGAAAAATTTGATTTTGGCATGGTTGATGCCTTGTAGAATCTTGTTCTAGTGCCTAATAACCCTACAACCGCCTCATGCATATGTACACATCGCACCACATACATCGATGTGTATGACTCCTAAGAGCTTCAGTGGCTCTTTCTCCGTGTCCTGTGAACGGAGATTTGGTCATCTTTTCTTTAATACATGATTGATAAGTTGCATTTATATATATTCGAACGGATCCAAATATCCATCTTTATATAACTTAGTCAACCTTGTTTCACTAATATGACCAAGTCTATAATGCCATAAGAAGGCTTGGTGTAACGACTCTGAAATCACTGTACAGAAAATTCTTGTTATTGTACAGAAAAGAGTATTACAGCCTATGAAAGAGTTATAAGTTAGATTTGTTTAATAAAAGAAAGAAACAACTTGTAGCTCACTGGTAAAGCCTCTACACTGCTGTGATATACCCTGTGTATTCGAATCCCAACAGACACAATTATTTTTTCAGATATTTCTTTTTAATTTTTCGAAAGCCCAAGAGTTGCACGTACAATACATGGGGAAATGAAAAGTTTTAGAAAAATTAAACAGGCGTAATGAGGTGCACACACCCAACTTGACACGTGGCACAAATCTCGAAACAGATTGACAAAATTCGACCGCCCGTTTCCTTGATTTGGCCGGCCCCAACGGTCCAAAGTGCTCCAAATCACTCCGTACATTGCACACTTGTCCTTTCGACTCCCCTTAACTCCAGTGCACTGTTTGATTTTCCTGCAATCAAATAGAGACTCTTCAATGCACCATTTAACACCTTTTTAATGCATTTTAATCCAAAATTTTAATTCCCAAACCCTAATTCTTCACTATAAATACCACCCCATATCATAGCTCTCGCCTATTTTGAAATTTTAGCAAAAATTCTCTCAAAACTATTTAAGTGCCAAGTGGAGTTAAGCCCCTCCAGTGGAGTAGCGAGTCAAACTCAACGACCGGAGCACCTCCGACGAAACCACGACCCCGAGAACTTCTTCAATCTCTTCTTAACCATCTAAAAGCCGTAAGTCCCTCTTCTCTCCATTTCTTTCATCTCAATTCGTATTTTAAAACAACTTGACAAAAGAGGAGTTTTCTCCGATATCATATTTTTTTAACATTTGTAAGGCATGTGTGAAGAAAATTAAAACAAACTAACATGCTACCTTAATCTTAACATAATTTCACATCATTTAATTTTTAATTTAACAAAAATTTCATAGGAAACAAACATATAAGAAAAATTTTCATTAAAATACCATGAACTTTAGTATAACACATCTCGATAATTAGTTTAAAGACCTTTAGAAAAACTTCACGGGGTAACAAGCTACTCCACACGCACATTATGGTTCCATAGCACGGTATTCTAGAGCTATAGTTAATTTAAAGAAGATTTTTTTCATTAAAATACCACACCGTTTCAAAACGGGTTTTTTTAAATCGGTATTTCGAAATCCTTGACAATTATGCCTTTACAACCCACGTTAGGGGACCCGCTAATAGATGGTGCGGATTATCGCACATTCTTGGGATAGTAGCGCGAGAGGCAGAACTCCTCATGGAGTATTTGGTCCCGAAAGGAATAAAAATACGATTTTTAAGAAACACGACTTTTCTAAACAAAACTAATTTTTGAAAAATTATATAAAAAATTCATAAATCCATATTTTCAATAAAAACTAATTAAGAAACTATATTTTTTTAAAAAAGAATGATTAAAAATTGTTAATAAAATACCATGAAGTTTCCAAAAGTAGTAGCTTTTATAAAAATATCACAAACTTTCAAAAAGCTACGTTTTATCACCAAAACACCACAACAAATAAAATATATGTTCATGAAAACCTTAAATATTACAAATCACCCTGGAGGTTTATTTTTTAAACTATAATAAAGTATTTTTCATAAAAACCCCTCGATATATGCAAAACAATATTTTAAGGACTCTAGAATTAATATAGGTTTAAGCGGTATCAATTCTCTTGAGCCCCAGGGAGCCGGAGAAAGTGAGTACTTGACTATTCAGGTTAAAAAACTTAACGGAGTTATGAAATGGCAATTGTCTTGGGAAAAAACACAAATCTTGCCGTCCATGTGCAACAGTTGCCGATTTCTCCCGAATATAAGATTTTTTTAACAATTTACATCAATTCACATGAAAAAACATGAACTCGAATCCAATCTCGAATCTAAATTTGAACTCAAACTCGAACAATAACTCGAACTCTAACCTAACTCGAATCTAAACTCGAATATGTACTCAAACCCCAAACTCGAAACTCGAATCTAAAGTTGAACTTGGACTCGAATCAAAACTCGAATATGAACTCGAACTCAATCTACTCGAGCCAACTTGACTCGAACCAAGATTGCAATTGTCATGACTTGCATATTACTCGTCTCACTGGAATACATTCTACACCTTTTGCAATTTATGGTTTCGATCAAGACATGTTAATCAATCAAGTAAACCAATTAAGTATATTAACCCGTTATAATATATTATACTCATGGTGCTTGGAATAGTTTCTTTTGTGAATCTAACGGAGCTTCAGAAGTCCCGTATTAATCTCTTTTTTTATTTTACTCAATCAGATCGACTCATCCACAGGCTAGAGTCCTGATACTAACACATGAAATGAGCCCGTGTTTCCTTGCTCCTGGGGCCCCACTCTTGAGCATGTGAATACTTCTACGGCTGCGTTGACATTCACACTTGGAACTTAACGTTAATATAGTGACCATATAGAGACCTATAGAATATATTTACCCATGATCAAATAATCTTACTCGTCATATATATTCTACACTTTTTATTTTCTTTACTCTTACCTGTCTTTGGGACTTACCGAGCACTAGTTCGCTGACAGGAATTCCACCCACTTTTCTTCTCTTGGAATGTTCGTCTGATACGGTCGAGACGGAGGCGGTTGAAGCCATAGAGGAGGACTATAACCAGATCACTATCCAGGGCTAGCTCAGCTTCATGTATACCACTTGTTTAGGCATTTTCCTTATTGTATTTACTTTCCAGTATAAACTCTTGTATTTGTAAATATTGGAAGTTGAATATAAATAAGGACGTTTGTTGAAAAATTTTACAGTCTCAATTTATTCTTGCATTGTGTATTATTGTTTTCAATATGCTTAGTATATTTATTTAGGGAATGGCCTTCTATGGATAAATATGTCATGGGCTTGCCACGTCACCGTTTCCGTCTATTGGGAAGTGGGGGTGACAGGTTTTATTGGTGGCCCATGTAGGTCAGTTCTCCATGAAGTCGTAAACAATATACCTCAAGAATTAATGAGTTCAACAAATATTTACATTCCTTAAATTTCAAATTCATGAATCTATCCTAACATATCTTTTATATCAAGGTGATGGACTCTCCGAACAATACCAGTGCGAATGTCAACGGTAATACTCCATCGCCTACACTACCACCACTACTTACCATTACAGCTCCTATCAATGCGCAAACGGTACCGCTTGAAGCTATCAAGAGCCTATTGGAGGGTCAGTAGCAGCAGACTGCTATCCTCATGCACCGTCCCGAAGTCGAGGCACCCGGAGTTAAGCAGTTTCGGTCACTGCACCCAAAGAACTTTTCGGGAAAAGAGAGCCCACTTGAGACAGAAGAATGGGCTCAAGCGACCAAAGATGATATGGCAGCGGCTCAAGTGCCAGATATTGCTTGGGTGAGAGTTGCTAAGTTGCAATTGACCGATAACCGATATAATGGAAAACATTCTGAGACCCCTTCGATGTCAAGTGCTTTCCAGAGAATGCCCGCTTTGACATGGAGCAGCAATTCATCCATTTATAACAAGGCTCGACGTGGATCAAGTCGGTGGATGAATATGATGCTGAGTTTACCATGCTCGGCAGGTAAGATATTGTCTCAAATTCAATTTTTTGATCTCACTCACAATACTGCTAACACAAGGTCGTAACAGGTTTGATGCACACCTTATTCCCACTGCTGAGATCCGAACACGGCGATTTCAGCAAGGGTTGGACCCTAAAATCCAAGATGCACTCGCTACAGCGGATTTTCCAACCCATAAGCTTGCTTTGAAGGCTGCCCGACACTATGAGGCAGTTTTGAAGAAGAAGGGCAAGCCGCAGACTACCGGTGTGAAAAGCCATGTGCATCAGATCATCGGAAGGGCATCTTGCAAGCTTTTAACGGACCATCTCGTAGGCCAGTAGGTTTGTTCGCTAACAACAGGCCAGAATTTTGCATCTACTGCAAGAGAACAGGGTATCTTATGAAGAACTGTCATAGGGAGAACAACTTATGCTTGATCTGTGGGTCTTCTATTCATGCCATTGGAGCATGCCCCCAGAACCGAGGACCCAAAAACCCTCCAGCTAGACCAGCGATCCAATCTCCTTCTACCCGGTTAGCACTACCAGGTTCAACTCCCCGCACTCAGACCGCTCAACCCCAACGCCGAGTGTTTAACCAGGTACAGAGAAAAGTGCCACGACGCCAAGCATTCACTATGTCGGTCGAAGAGGCCGAAACTACGGGTCAGGTTATCACTGGTAAATCTCTTCCCTATTCTCTTTCAAGACATAGTCATCTTATATTTGTTATATCTAAACCTATCCCACTCGACTTAGGTACCATCTTAGTAACCTCCATACCTGTACCCGCGCTCGTCGACACTGGGGTATCACATTGCTTTTTGTCGCAACGGTTCGTCCGAACTCATGTAATCCCTATTACACCACTCGTATCCAGCTGGAATGTCAGTTCAGGGAACGGAGTTCCAAAATCAACTTTGGGATACGATCAATGTCTAGTGGTCTTCTGCAGTCGAGAATTCTATGCGGATTTCAAGGTGCTGGACATACCGAATTTTGACATGGTCTTTGGAATGGACTGGCTGGGAACTTTCTTCGCTAGCATCGACTGTCGCCAAAGGAGGGTAGTGTTCGAAATACCAGATCATTCAGTGTTCTATTTCAAGAGTGGAGACCGAACCTTGGAGCCTAGCATCTACCGAGCAAAACCAAAGAAGGAAGAGATTGCAGCGTTGCAAGCAGAAGAATTGAAGCCAGAGGTATTTTGAGAGTTTGAGGATGTATTTCCGGAAGATATATCAGGTTTTCTTCCCGATCGAACTCTTAAATTCACCATCGATTTACAACCCGGCGCACAACCAGTAATAAAAGCACCGTACTGATTAAGTCTGAAAGGATTGAAGGAGATCCGCATTCAGTTGGACGAACTACTGAAGAAAGGTTGAATTCATCCCAGTACTTCGAGCTAGGGATCTCCGGTGCTACTGGTGAAGAAGAAGGAAGGTTCTTACAGGATGTGTGTGGATTATCGAGCTCTGAAAGAAATTACAATTAAGAACAAGTATCCACTACTGTGAATCGATGACCTTTTCGATCAGTTACGTGGGTCTTGTGTCTTTTCAAAGCTAGATCTTCGTTCGGGGTATCATCAGATGAAGATCAAAGAGTCCGGCATTCCGAAGAGGGCGTTTAGGACTCATTATGGTCATTATGAATATCTTGTAATGCCATTTGGAGTGACCAATGCACCTGCCATCTTTATGAACTTGATGAACCAAGTTTTCCGAGAGTACTTAGACATGTTTGTTGTTATATTCATCGACGACATCCTGGTGTATTCAAAGAATCGGAAAGAACACGCCGAGCACTTACTGATTGTCCTGGAGACATTACAACAACATCATCTCTACGCCAAGTACAACAAGTGTGAATTTTGGCTAGATCAAGTTGGATTTCACGGATTTATATCGTTATGTATTTTCTGTAAAATCTGTTTTGTCAGATCCACGATCCGAACTTGTTTGCATCATTAGAGAGAGATTCAAGAGGTTTAGCTCAGTTTCATAGCATGTAGGTTGCATACTATAAAGGATTCGGTGTCCTTGGATACAGATTTGAAGTTAAGAACATAAAAACATTTTGAACCAATCAGAATAGTGGGTTGCCACCGTAGGATCGGATGGTGTGATTTATTATGGATATTTAAATTGCATACTTGGTATCCAATATCCCGGACAATCAGAACCGTTTTATATATTTTAGTGTATTTGGTATGATACACGAACCGATATGGATAAGTGGAGAAATAATCTCAGGACTTGGAAAGATGAATATAGATTGACTAGTGTGAACACACCTCAATTTTACGGTCAGGACGATCCATTTATCTTTTCGCATCAAGCGTTTCAAGTATGCTACTCACAGTGTTTGAAGCATCCGGGATAGAGTGCCGTATGCCGTTGGAAACCCAGAGATGTTTATGATGTCCCAGAATTCGATGATCGTATGGAGGACAGCGATGAGGATGAAGAAGAGAGAAGACTTAGACTGCTCCGACCATCTGTTTCCAAAGACGGATTGTCTTCGACTAATCGTGAAGTTACGTGGGTTAGGAATGATATCGATGATGAAATCCAAGTAGATATATCTAATGCGTCTACGAAACGAAAAAGGTTATCAGTATTGTTATATTATTACTTCACATTTCTACGATCTATACATATATTGAATTCATATATAATGATTGTACTCTTATCTAGGTCTGATGACAATGCCCGGAGCAACAAGAAGCGAAAGGAGCACTAGCCGCGGCAGAGGTAGAGGTAGAGCGGTTCTGCCGTCCGGAGAGCTGCATAGGAAGCTCCAGAAGGCTGGTCTTGCACCCCGATCTGTATCCCCTTTGGATGGCTCATTCTGTGTGGACTTTGCCACACCTCCAGGTATATTGCACACATATTCATTTTAAATATAATATTATATATATACACGCATATTAAAATTACTTATATAGTCAATATTTGATTGTCTAGCTATAGGTGATGCGTCCACATCAGAGGCAGAGGCCACTACCGCGCCTGCAGGTATGTTTATATATCCTATAGTGTATGCATATTGATTTATAATGTTATATTATAAATATACACACATTCTTTTTACTCTTACTTAGATTATCAATTTTTGATTGCCTAGCTGTAGGTGGTGCCTCCACATTCCGGGCAGAGGCCACCTCCACACCTATAGATATATTTATATATATCCTATAGTGCATGTATATTGATTTAGAATGTTATATTATAAATATACACACATTCTTTTTGCTCTTATTTAGATAATCAATTTTTGATTGTCTAGCTTTAGGTGGTGCCTCCATATCCTGGAAAGCGACCACTACCGCACCTGCGGGTATGTTTATATATCCTATATTGCATCCATATTGATTTAGAATGTTATATTATAGATATACACATTATTTTTGCAATTACTTATATAATCTATTTTAAATTGTCTAATTATAGGTTGTGCATCCACATTTGGAGCAGAGGCCACTCCCGCCACTTCCATACCCTCCGCGCAGTCTGCAGCTTAGTATTCTTAAATATAAAATATTTTTTTCATTTTACATATCCTTTAAGAATAACATGAACTTCATGTAATTTTATCATCAATATTTATTTTCTAGTTGGAGAGGACGCGTCCGCGTCCGGGTCACCGTCTGTTCCTCACTGGAGGAACTATCGTCCCACTCGTGCTGCTGTCCGGGCCCAAGCTCATGCTGCTGTCGCCGGAGGTATATATCGCACTTCAATTTTCGTTAATCCTTGATTTCTAAATACCGTTTTGTCTTGATATTTCTTATAGATGCAGGGCAGCCTCACCCTGAGAGGGGGACCCGATAGAGCTAGGGGAAGCACTATTCTCCTTCTTCTTTAACCCCGATTATCGCTATACTGGCGATTATGCCGAGAGATTCAGCTGGTATATGGGGGATGAGAGCCGCATCCAAAAGAAATACCCACTTCACGTTGAGTGGGGCGATCAGCACCGGCACTCATTTGCCCTCTTCTGCGATCAGGCTCGGATATTAATATATATTTTTTCATTTGAATTATCAAATAAATTTATTATTATTTAACACTTATAATTTAAATACATTATTTTTTTGTATTTGCAGTTGGATTACGACGTTCAGGCTATACCCGACCCTGATCACCCTGACAGAGTGCTTGATATTCACGCTCTTTACTTGGGCCTCATGAAAAACATGCAATCTAAGGTCCGATTTAATAGGAACGAGTTGAAGATCGATTGCTATTTGGTATGGCTGGCGACCACTAAGTCGGAGAGAGCGGCTCTCCTACATTCTCCGGCCTTTGCTAGAGTCGACGTAGATACATGGCCTCTCTTGTGCCAATATTATGACTCTGAGCGCAAACAGATTTGTAATTTAAATATAATTCATTGTTTAGTATATAATTTTTTTTGTTGCTTAATTAGAAAACTAAATCTCATTGTGTTGTGCAGAAATAGGCCAATCAAAACAAGGAGAATAGAAAGTCGGCGAAAAGGGGTCACCCCACTTACACAGGTGGCTCGAGGAACATTACTCGTGTCATGGAGGCATTAGTAAATTACAGATCTATTTTGATAAAATACAATATTAAGAGTTATTTTATAATATATGTAAATTTCTGGCGAATTGTAGAAAGCTCAGACCCTGGTGCAGGTGGTAAACCAAACATGTTGACCGCGTATCTTGCCGTCCACGGCACCTCGACAGATCCCGCTACGGGAAAGCTTCAATTCCCCGACACCGCTACCCAGGAGTATTACGTAAGTGTTAATATTTATTCTAATTCGAATGAGATTTTTGTTTTGATAAATTCAAATTTAAATGATATACTTATATTTTAATGGTTAATGTGGGTGTAGGAGTGGGTGGTGGAGCAGGCGGAGGTATCGGGGATCAATTTTAGTAGACAGACCGATCTGATCTTACTAACCCCAGTCCCAGACACCGCACACGGAGAGCACCACGGAGGTTGGGAGAGAGGCCGGGGACTGGGTCCTAGCAGGGCCCATATGAAGTTGGTCTCTACTCTGGCGGTTACTTCCCCTACCCCCCATGAGCGACGTCTGGAGCATGATGTTTCCGCCTTAAAGACCACCGTCGAGGAGTTGAAGGAGATGTTGGTACGTATATTAATTATTAGTAAAATATTATATCACATTATAGATGGTAACATATGCAATATTAGTAGCCTGAGTTTATTTGGTTTTAGACTTAGTTTTGATTAATCAGACTTACAAAAAATTATCTAATTAAACTGAAATCTATAATCATAACCATGCTACATCTTTCTTCATTTTGGAGTTTAAAAAGTTATGATTATCCAAATTCAAAACTTGAGAAGAAAACATTTCTTTGTAAATTAGATAACTCTAAAACCAAGCATCCAATTAAAGCTAAACAATAAAGGAAAGATACGAGCTTACAAATTAGATTAAATATCATTTCTACCTCTACTTAAAAAAAAACTACGGTTTTCTTAACTATATATCCAAACTAAGCCTAAGTCCCTAAGTATTCTTAGATTGGTGTATAAAAGTATAGCCCTGAATATGTGGAATTTCAACATGTATATATTCTCATACATAACATATGAATTTCAACAAAATGTATGGAATCACAGCAAAGCATATATAAATTCGCGGTTTCGCAATAATCTGATAATGATACGAATTCGACTAAAATCTAATACACCGTTCTTACTCGTTTATTACACAAACAAATTTTTTTACAGATTCGGCAGGCTACTTCGGCTGCGGCTCCACATGCATCTCCTTCAGCTGCGGCTCCATAAGGCACTACCTCGGCTGCAGTTGCGCAGACCACTCTTATAGATTCATAGCCCGCTCAGACTCCCGCATAGTCCGCTCCTTCATTAGTCGAGTTTTTGACGACTCAGGGTTGTACCGAGGAGTAGATGCGCCAGATTATGGCGATTATCAGAGGTGGAGAAGCTGGACCGAGCTAGGGTAGCTTTATTTATATTTTTGAGGATGTATGTATTTATTTGATACATATTGTATATATTTTAGATGATATTGGTGGTTATTTGTATGTTTACGATGATTTTAGATTGATTTCGTATCCTGTTTCTGTATTTCTTTTATATATTATGCGTGAGATGTTGTTTATAAATATTTATGTATTTGGCTATATGATATATATATTATTGTACACAGGGTGGGGAAAAAACGAGAAGCCCTTTTTTAAAAAAAAACTGATATGATGTCCCTACAGATTACTCTGTAGGGCCAACTGTTGCACCTACGGAATAATCCATAGGGGCAAGTTTTGCCCTTACACATTTCTTCGTAGGGACAAAATATCAGAATATCTGATATTTTGTCCCTATGGACTCAGTAATACGGGAAAAACTTGCCCCTACGGCTTAAGCGGTAAGGGTATTTATCTGGCCCTACGGACAACTCCGTAGGGGCATTTATCAGGCCCTACGGATAACTCCGTAGGGGTAATTATTTTATTTTATAAACAGATAAATTAAATAAAGATTATGTCTCTACGGAATAATCCGTAGGGATAAATAACCCTACGGATTAAGACGTGAGGGCAATTATTACTCCGTAGGGACATGTTTAGGACGAAGACTTACCCCTGCGGCCTTTAGACCTACGGAAGAATTTTATGTCCCTACGGATATATCCGTAGGGGCAGTGGTTTGACACTACGAATAAATTCGTAGGGGCACGTGATTATTGTAGTAGTGCCCTTTACTGTGCAAGTTGTGTGCAATGAAGATAGCTAAGGGATGTAGGGCCTGCATGCATAGGGCTCACACACATAAATGCGGGGCTCACCTGCGCTCACTTTTTGCCCGGTTATTTGCATGGTAAAAGGGTGTGTGACACCCTTTTACGTATTTGCTTTACTATAATAACTAGAAGTCCCTAGATGATGTCATTAATCA
Source organism: Agapanthus africanus (assembly GCA_030015575.1). Taxonomy (NCBI): domain Eukaryota; kingdom Viridiplantae; phylum Streptophyta; class Magnoliopsida; order Asparagales; family Amaryllidaceae; genus Agapanthus; species Agapanthus africanus. Next base: position 104,880,593 of record CM057344.1, read on the forward strand.
ACAAAATAAAAAATACGAAAATGACAAAATTTCAATAGCCAAAGTTAAAAAGTAGGGATGTCCACCTCATCCACCACAAAAGATAAAAATAAGAAAATAAAAAGTCAACAATTCTCTCACACTCATAATCTCATTCGTTACACATTCTCTCTTATGTTCAAAAACTCAAAAAGAGCTATATGTCTTCCAAATTTCTTATATCTTTGTTATTTTGTATAACGCATAAATTTCTCAATTTTAATATTACCACCAATCACATTCATTTAGTTTAAATTTAGATAAACTATAAATATCATTAAAATTTTCATATAATGTCCAAGATAAAAAATTTATTCACACCTTCAGTATATATGTTGTTCAAAATAGCAAAATATTTACTATTATAACTAGAAGTCTTTAGATGATATCTTTAATCAACAAAAAAATTGACAAAATTCCAATAGACAAAGTTGAACATTAAAGATGTCCACCTTACCCACCGGACCACCACAGAAGACAAAAATAGGAAAATGAAAAGTCAACCCTCCTTCCCTCCCTTTCTCTATTTGGTTACGCATTCTCTATAATGCTCAAAAGCCCAAAAAACGATATGCTTTTCAAATTTATATATAAACCCTTTTATCTTTGTTATTTTGTATAACTCATAAATTTTTTAACTCTAATATTACCACTAACTGAATTCATTTAATTTAAATTTAGAAAAACTATAAATATTCTTAGAAATTTTCATGCAATGTTCAGAATAAAAAAATTGCACATGCCTTCAGTCACTATTACGAATATGGCTTGTCCCTATGGTACCCACCATAGAGGCAAAAATATGAACCGCAAGGACAAAAAACGTAAGGGCAGATATAAATTTTCCCCTACGGAGAAATCTGTAGGGATCTCTACCCTTACAGTTTCCAACGTAGGGCCAATCATTTTTTTTATTTTTATCTTGCCCCTACGGTGAGCACCGTAGAGGCATCGTACAGCCCCTACGGTTTCAACCGTAAGGCTAAAATATCAGTTTTTTTATTAAAATAATAATAATATCTTGTCCCTACGAGTTACTCCCTAGGGGCAAAATACCCCTACGGTGGAACCCATCGGGTCATAAATTTGCCTCTACATTGCTAACTCTAGGAATAAACATTTTAAAAGAAATTAAAAATATTGCTTCTGTTTTTTGTCCGCCCTGTACACAATAATATATCACACACTATATTATATACCCAAATACAAAAATATACATCAATAATATCCCACGCATAATATATAACGGAAAAAATACAATACAAAATCACTCTAAAATCAGGATCATGATTATCATATACAACCACGGATATCCAAAATATACATGTCGCAAATATAATTCAAACATTCTACAAAAATATTTAAAATATTTTAAAAAATCACTGTTTGCTCGGTCCAGTTGCTCCATCTCCAAGTATCTGACGCATCTGGTCCTCGCTGTAGCTCTGGAGCCTCAAATGCTCTAGAAATGATGTTGCAGTAGTACCTGGAGCTAAAGCTGAAGTAGCTATAACTGGAGCAAAAGAACTTGGAGGAGCGGCCTGCGAAGCTGCAGCCGAAAGAGTGGCTTGCAAAGCCGCAGCTGAAGGATTGGCCTGTGGAACCGCCGACGGTATACCGGACCAGGACGAATGGAAGAATGAAGCAATAAAGTTTTTAAATTTTTATAATAAAAGAATAAGAAACGGTGTACTAGATTTAGTCTATATATCTTGTTGTGAAATTCTAAGTCTAGAAATCAAGTCTTGCGAATTGAACTGATGTGTTATTGATCTATAGAATTTGTGTTGAATTCGTATCAATATCGGATTCTTGCAAATTTGCAAATCCTACTCGTATCCGTATTCAAATCTGTGCTACGTAGATTAGAATTATCAAGAAATACATATATACAAACAGAAATAGCATATGTACCAACAACTCATTCAACTCCTCGAAATTAGACTTTAATATGGCTATCTCCTTCTCCATACATCGCTTGCGGGGGTAGGAAAGTAACCGCCGGAGTGGAGGACTGTTCCCCTCCGAAAGACGGCGACGACGTGAGGACGTCTAGCCTAAGATTCGGGGCAGATGCTATTTGGTTTTATCCGTCTACCTCTCCGAAGATGCCAAGTTGATTTATGGCACCGTGTATCGGAGGTTTAGACGGATGCGGCCGATGTAGCAGATTTCGTCAGATTCCCCCTCGCTTGAGGGGTTTTTGATTGTGGGGACGCTCTTCCCTGCAGGCGCAAGCCCCTGCAGTTAATTACGCTACCGCATCGCGGTAACAACTTTCTCCTTCTCCAGAATTTCACTTCGTGTCGTAGGTGTTTGTTTTGTTTGTGGTTGCCCGTGGATTGTATACGGAGACTGAGTAATGCCGTCGCCCGTAGGACGTGGATTAGTCCAAATCCATATTTACTTAGATTTGGGTTTGGTGTTTTTAGTTTAAGGATACGTTAGCCGCATTTGAGGCTAAGATCGACTTAAACGTTCGTTAAGGATACGTTAGTCTGATTTGAGACTAAGATCAACTTAATGAGATCGTCTAAATACATTTCCAGTTTAAGGACGTAGTGGTCCATGTTCCAGTTTAGGGATGTGATGGTCCACCATTAGTTTAGGGATGTTTCGGTCCATGTTCCAGTTTAGGGACGTGGTGGTCCATGGTTTAGGGACGTTTCGGTCCATGTTCCAGTTTAGGGACGTGGTGGTCCACCATTAGTTTAGGGACGTTTCGGTCCACCATTAGTTTAAACACATTTCGGTCCGCGAGTTTAAGGACCCCGCAGTCCGTATCGATGTCTGGTCGTCGGGACCCGTCACCTCTCTGATGTCGTTGAAGGATTACAACGATGGGTGTCAGAGGAGTTCGGAGATGTACCCTCGAACCGGTCGTAAATTGATTTAAGAGAGCAAACTTGCTCAGTCAATTTAATTTGAGGACTTACGGCCAAAAATTGGGCTAAGTCCAGTTTAAAAAAAAATATTCAACACTTTTATTTATTGTTGGTCTGTTAGACCTGTGCCAGGGCTTGGCCCATTTTTAAAATAATGCATTGCATTATTTTTTATTTTTATTTGGACTGGGCTCTGCCCTTTTATAAATGATGCAGAGCATCCATTTTGTTTGGGCTCTCCTTTTTTTTTGATTGCTTTGCAATTTATTTTGGCCTGTTGGTCTTTTTGATTTGTTCCTGGCCCTTTAGGAAATGCATTGCATTTGTCAGACGCTTTACGCCAATCAGGGAGCGCAAGCGCTTGTGATGACGACACGTGTCATGCAAGCGCAGTGCGCTGCGCTTGCGCTGCTGACACGTGGCGCACCTTGGTGAGTTGCGCCAATTCCAGAGAGCAAAGCTCTATTTCAAAAGCGCGTAGCGCAAGTTGTTCTGTAGCTGACACGTGGCGCTCTCCCAAGAGCGCAACAGTGCAGTTTAGAAGTGCAAAGTACTAAAAATCTTTTAGATTCAAGAACAGAAGTGCAAAACACTATTTGATTTCTTGATCTAATTTAGATCAAAGAAAAAATAAGTTTTTCTTGTTTTTCTTATCTCAAAGAACCAAAGGTTCATAAAAGTGCAAAGCACTATTTTATTATTATTAAATTTTTTTTTATTAAAGATCATTGATCTTGTTTTTAGATCTATGATCTGTTCATAAGAGAACTTTCTCTTCCTTCTAAAGGTTTTTACCTTTTTGTTCTTGAAGAGTTCTTCAGAGTTCTCTTTCCCTTCTTTTTTTTTTTAGAAAATTTTGATGCCTTTGAATTGAGGTCTAGGGTCCTTTTTATAGTGCCCATAAATTTGTTAAAGAGATCTTTCTCTGAGTGATTTGGGGAATTTCCCCCACCGTTGGATTTTTGATCCAAAGGCTTCTGTTTTACAGAAGAAAATATTCTTATTTTAATAAGAACAGAAAAGATTTCTTTAGAATTTTAATTCTGTTTGGCGCAAATGCCCCGGCGCGTGAGACGTGTCGCGCAGCGCACAGCGCAGCACAGCTGCGCTGACACGTGTCGCACAGCGCACAGCGTAGCACAGCTGCGCTAGCGCAACTGCGCTGACACGTGTCGCGCAGTTGCGCTGACACGTGTCGCGCAGCGCAAAAGACAGCGCAACTGCGCTGACACATGTCGCGCAGCGCAAAAGGCAGCGCAACTGCGCTAGCGCATCTGCGCTGACACATGTCGTGCAGCGCAAAGCGCAGCGCATCTGCGCTGACACGTGTCGCGCAGCGCAGCGCTTGCGCAACTGAAGCGTTGCTTCTTTTTAATTTTTCTTTAAATAGAGCTTTGCTCTGATTAGGTGCGCTGTTTTGGGCGCTGCGCTGATGTGTCTGTGCCTGACACGCGGCGCGTTGCACACAGCGCAAAGAATTTGAAGCGTTGCTTCATTTATTAATGTTTAAATTTTCAAAGCAGTGCTTTACTCTGATTGGGGTAAACAAATGCCCCCCACCGTTGTGCTTACGTGGTTCCAAAACGTGAGCACAACGGTCACAAAATTCCAACCGTTGTGGCAACTTTTGAAAGTTGAAAGGGCATTTGATGCCTATAAATAGGACCTTTGGTCCTTTAGATGATTTTCATTTTCAAAATTTTACTTTCAGAACTCAGAGCCCTGCTCTTTATTTTCAAGAACTCCAAGAGTTAAACTCTTTAAAACTTTTTAGGTGCAAATTTAAATTAGAATTAAATTAAATTAAATTAATTTTCATTGACAGAGCTTTGCTCTCCATAGATCCCTGATCTAAAGAAAACCCATTTAGGGTTTCACTTAGCAGAGCTTTGCTCTAAAAGGGGTCCAAAGAGAACTCAGGAGAACCCTGTTAAGGTTCCATTAATAGAGCTTTGCTCTATAAAAGATTTTTCTTGTATTTTCTCATTTCATTAGTGGAGCTTTGCTCCTTCCAAATCATACAAAAGAACTCTTAGGAGTTTTTCATTGATCTTGGAGTTAAAAGATAGCATTTTATTCCTCGGTACATTATATTGCTTTTCTTAATCAGTCTTTCTGACAATTTTGTTGATTCTCTTTCACAGAAACAATAGACGCCCATATGCATGCTCTTAATGAGATCATCTCTTACGGGGACATACGCCGACTTGGCCGCTCTCAAGATCAAGATTTCACAAACGCGGAGTGTGCTGAAATATGAGCCGCTTCGACGCGTACAACGGTCCTCTGCTTCCCCGGCGTTCCTCCCTTCTTAAGCTTATCGTGGGAGCCATCTGGGAAGCACTTCTCCCGTTCTGTTTCGGTGTGCCGCTTAGGGCGCTAGATGCCGCTGAGGATAAGGTGCACTCGGTGTACCTGTTAAACTTTATCTCAAAAAGACGGCGAGACAGTCTTATTGATCTCTTGCACGAGGTCTTTCAACAGTCTGCCATACTCGCTGCTTATCGGAGGGTGGAAGACATCAGGGGGGACCCTGACGCTTGTGCTCGCGAAAGAAAGCACGCTAGGATGGTCCGCGAGGCTTGGAAAGTCATAGATAGGGTTGCTTTTGAATTCCTCAATCCATGCCCTGGATCTGAAGTTATTCCATTGTAACTTTCGTTTATTGTTTTTATGACTGTAAGAACTTCGGGCAATATTAATGAAATTTTTTTTTATCCCAGCTTGTCTTTATTATATATCTTTTGTCCTGAGTCTTTTTGCCCATGCATGAATGAATGTGTCTTGAACGCTTGATCAAATGTAAATCGGATGCTCTTTCTATTGCTTTTCTTCTTTCTCAGCATGTCGTCACAATTAGCAGGTAATAGAGTAAGATAGCGAAGGCTTAGGCCGCAGGTTCAGATCTGCCGCTTAAGACTTTTCAACTCTATGAGCCGTGAGGGTCTCATAGAGACTTTTCTCCCTACGGATCGAGAGGATCTCGTAGGTGTTTTTTTTTCTCCTTAAGAATCGTGAGGATTCCTAAGTGTGGTTTTCTCTTATAAGTCGTAAGGATCCTATAAGAGAACTTTCCCTTTTACGAGTCGAGAGGACCTGTAAGCGGTTGTTCCCCTCCTTGTCGAGATTCGACGTTGGAGAGTGAGACCCGTGGATGGTATGCAAGAGACCGTTTTGGGCCAGCTTGCGGGGTCCCAGTGCTTAGGAAACAGGCTTCTTTTATGCCTACTGCCTAAGGCTTTATCTCACGAGTCGAGCCGCCTCACCAATTTCTTCACAAGTTGAGACGAATCGAGCGTTTCTCGCAAGAACATCTTAACGTCGCATTTAACATCTGCTCTTTACGACAGAAGCCCGTTAAGGTTGGTGGTACTTAGGATTTTGGCCATCGTACCGTCGCATAAGCTGATATAGTCCTCGATAGGCAATCGTGCTGTTCGAGTAGCCCTGCGACTGTCGTGTCTCTGATCCCTTCGGGGGCTGGACAAGATGTCTTCAAGCAATCTTCCTAGGCAGTTTGACCGTCGGAAGAGCAAGCGTTAGGGATTTGCCATGCCGCTTTTTACTTGAGGTTAGGCTCATTTTGGCGAGCCCCGATGAGTCATAACCACTCCGCACTGGTGTGGGATGATCTCCGATAGTCTTTCAGGTTTTATGTGAATTGCCGTCAAGACCCTGAAGCTAGGAATTTGGCCTTCGCTTCGTTTTGCTGGCATCGCGTCTGCTGTATCGAGACGAATGTCGCGGTTGTTTTTAGTTTGCTGATGAACCGTCGAGGTTTGGAACTAGGGATTTTGCCATGGCTCCGTTTGTTTGATTGTCACGTCCGAATCCCGCTGGGGGAAGGACGCTGGGGTGACAACTCGTCTGTTGTATCGAAACGAACGTCGAGGTGGAGATGGAATTTTGCCGTGGCTCCATTTGTTTGATTGTCGCGTCCGAATCCCGCTGGAGGAAGAACGCTGGGGGTGACAACTCGTCTACTGTATCGAAACGAACGTCGAGGTGGAGCTAGAATTTTGCCATGGCTCTGTTTGTTTGATTGTCGCATCCGAATCCCGCTGGAGGAAGAACGCTGGGGTGACAACTCGTCTGCCGTATTGAAACGAGCGTCGAGGTGGAGCTGGAATTTTGCCGTGGCTCCGTTTGTTTGATTGTCGCGTCCGAATCCCGCTGGAGGAAGAACGCTGGGGTGACAACTCGTCTGCTGTATCGAAACGAGCGTCGAGATGGAGCTGGAATTTTGCCGTGGCTCCGTTTGTTTGATGATGTTGCGTCTGCTGTGTCGAGATGAACGTCGAGGTGGTGACCATTCCACATTGGTGTGAGACGATCTCCAGTTGTCTTTCTGGCTTTATATAGGTTGCATTCAAGACCTTGAAGCTAGGAATTTAGCCTTTGCTTCGTTTGCTTTGTCATGTTCGAAGCTTGTTGGAGGAAGAACGTTATTGTTGACATTGAGTCTACTGTATCGAGGCGAATGTCACAGTTGTCTCTAGGTTGTTGTTGAACCGTCGAGATTTGGCTTCGCTTTTTGGCGGAGCCTGTCGGGAAGGTATGTTTCTCTCTTTGTTTGTGCCCCTGGATTGTATACAGGAATCGATGTGATCTAACCTGTAGGGCAAAAGTTTTATCATCATCATCATTTTTTTTTGTTTTATTTCCACGATGCTCTATCATTTCAGCTTTTATATCGCGAAGGTCGCGATTGCCCAATCGTTTCGGCTATTTTTCGCGGTGCCCAATCATTTCGGCTATTTATTTTATTTTTACTCGCTGCTTTTTATTGCGGGTTGCCCAATCATTTCGGCTATTTTGCATGCATACAATTTTACTTGCTGCTTTTTATTGCAAGTTGCCCCATTATTTCGGCTATTTCGTATGCATGTGTGGCTCGCTGATTTTTTATCGCGAGTGTGGAACTTGGAATCTGACACCAATCTCAGCATCAGCATCGCTACAACTGGAATATTGCCAGGAGCGAATCATCATTTGCCATGAGGGGACTTGGAATTTGATACCGTTTTAGGCATCAGCATCGCTACAACTGGGATATTGCCAGGAGCGAATCATCATTTGCCTTTGTCGATGTCGAACAAAGGTGGCTTAGTAAACAGGGTTAGGATTCTGTCGACTAAGGCTTTTGACTTCATGAGCCGTAAGGGTCTCACAAAGGTATTTCTCCCTACAAGTCGTGAGGATCTCGTAGGTGTGTTTTCTTCTTAGGGATCGTGAGGATTCCTAAGTGTATGTTCCCATATAAGTCGTAAGGATCTTACAAAAGGGTTTTCTCCTTATAAGTCGAGAGGACTTGCAAGGGTTGTTCACCGTATGGACATATCCCCAGTCACGGATGGGACTTGGTTAAGGAATGTTTATTCACGCCCGTGGATTGTATACAAGAGCCAGTATTGAACCACTTGTAGGGAAATATCAGAGGTTGTGGGGGTTGCTTAAGAACAGGTTCAGGTCTCTGTAACTTAAGACTTTCAAATCTTATGAGCCGTGAGGGTCTCATAAGAGAATTCTCCTTACGAGTCGTGAGGATCTCGCAAGTGTAATTTCTCCTTAGGAATCGTGAGGATCCCTAAGTGTGTTGCTCCCTTGTGAGTCGTAAGGATCTCACGCAGGTGGTTTCTCCTTACAAGGTCGAGAGGATCCTGTAAGCGTCTTTTAACGAGGTTGTGCCCTTTCGGGTTTTCACAAACACTCGCCGGTAGCCCTGCTGTTTTTACTCACGGAGCCCTTTCGGGTTTTCATCCGTGCCCATTTTGCTTGTGGACATACCATTTTTTTTATTCCTTTTTTTTCTTTTTTTAACGAGGTCGCGCCCTTTCGGGTTTTTACGAACACTCACCGGTAGCCCTGCTGTTTTTACTCACGGAGCCCTTTCGGGTTTTCATCCGTGCCCATTTTGCTTGTGGACATACCGTTTTTGTTTTTTTTTTGTACGTCAGCCTGAAGATGCTGTGGGTTGGGAGTAGTTTAACGACGTTTCGGTCATTTGCAAGTTTTAGGACATTGCGGTCCACCGTTAGTTTAAGGAAGTTTCGGTCCGGTGTCGCCGTATTTGAGACGAATATCTAGTTTATTGACTTTTCGGTCTATGGGGCTTTCTCTATGATTGACCATGATGCCCCCGGCGTATCCATCTTTCTTGGAGCATGCGGTTGTGGCGGGTTCACCTTCCAATTTTCGGACAACGCGAACTTGCCCTGTTGGTATTGGTCTTCAACCTAATTCTTGAAGACGCAGCAATCCTCGATCAGATGACCTACCGTTTGATGGTAAGGGCAATAATTAGGATTATTAATATCGCTTGGCCGCAACGGACGTTTTGGACTCGGCAGATTGATGAGTCTGTCGCACACTGCTAGCTCGAACAGTCCCCTTGTTTTACCTTGCGAAAACGAGTAAGGACGTTTCAACTTTTCCTGGAGGGGTTGCCGCTTGTTGCTTTGGCGAGCAACCGGTCTAGGGTCACTTAATTGTTGTTGAGCGCTGGCGACGAAGGCCATTTTTCCTTTTCCTTTATCCTTTTTGTTCGCTCCGTTGTTTGCGGGGCCGGGATTTTTTTCGAGTAGCGTGCGATTGCATGGCTGAACGTTCTCGCAGATCCTCAATTCCTTCGTTTTTGAAATAGATTCCCCGAGGGAAGGGTTGGGGGTAGCTTCTTCGTCAGAGTCGCTTCCAAAGGTGATAATTTGCGATACCTTAGAGTCGGCTATATGACAATCGTCGGCGGCTCTTTTGCGCTTATCTATCGCATTTTTTCGACGTCTACAAGCTTCATATTTTGTCCTGTCGAAGTGTTGCTTTTGAGCGACATACCCTTGCCACCAACAGTTAAAAGATTCGCAGTCTTCGGTAGGATGTATGATCTTCTGATGATATAAACAGAAGTTAGGGTGCATCTCTACCTCAGCGAGAGTATTTTCTTCAAAGGGCGGTAGCTTCATTCCTACTGATAGAGTTTTGGCGAACCTTTTCCTCGTCTTGAATTTGTTTTTATCCGCAGTGGATGGCTTTTGATTTGATGGGAATGCCTTGGCTCTTTCCAGTATGGCCACCTCACGCTCTTGATCGGCTTTTGAGACGAATTTCATTTAGGAAGACATCGATCAGCTCGTCTGGTGGCTGTAGAATTTCCGGTTCGGGGTTCGCCATTGGTTTCTCGGTGCAAGAAGCCTCTTCATCATCTGCCAGTGAGTGAGAAATCACATGACAAGTCGCTACGTAGTCTTCGGATTCATCTGATGAGTTTTCTCCATCGTTTTCATCCTTGACTAAAGAACAAGCTGCCCCCGGCGTGTCCGTCTTCTTTGGAGAGTGCGGCTGTGGTGGGTTTACCCTACAGTTTTCCGACAGCGCGAACTTGCCTTGTAGGTACTGATCCTCGATCCATCTCTTAAAGACGAAACAATCCTCAATCGGGTGACTTACCGTTTGGTGGTAAGGGCAATAATTGGGATTATTAAGATCGCCTGGCTGCGACAACCGCTTTGGACTCGGCAGATTAATGAGTCTGTTGCGCACTGCCAGCTCGAACAGTCTTCTCGTTTTATTCTGAGGAAACGAGTAAGGACGTCCTAGCCTCTCTTCGAGGGATGGGCGTGGACGCACGTTGTTTTGGCGAACAACCGGCTTTGAGTTGTTCGACTGTTGCTGAGCATTGGCGACGACGATCGCTTTTCCTTTTCCTTTCTCATTTCGGGAATCTGGTTTTGGAGGAAACGGGCCATGGCCCATCTGGTCCATTTGGGCTAATTTGTCGATCAAAGCCTGGAAGGTGGTCGGCCTGAAGAACATCATGAATTGCGAGATGGTCGCCTGCGGATCGAGAGTGCCCATAAACATGCCTACCGCAGGTGCCTCTTCTATGCGTTGTTCGCATATCGACCATAGGTTTCGCCATCGTGTTGCATATTGGACCCACGTTTCGCCTGCCTTATTCTGGCATTTATTAGTGCTGTTATCGGGGTGCGTTCACTAGCACTCGTGAATCTTTGTGTAAACAGCAGCTCCATCTCTGCAAATGTTTTGACAGAGTCGTTAGGTAGCTCCGAATACCATTCAAAGGCTGTTTCTGCTAAGCTGCCGACGAATTGACGTAGCAACAATTTGTCATCGCCTCCAGTATTACTGCATAAGGCCCTGAATTGAGCGACATGCTGATGCGGATTCCCTGTCCCTTTATATACATGGAATTTAGGGATCGTATATCCCGGCGGGTAACTGATTTGGTCGTACCAGCTCGGATACGGTCGTCCGGTTCTAACAATTTACCCAGCCGCTTCATTCGCCTGATGAACCTGGATCTGCTGAGTTATATAATCGTCTAGCGCAGTCTTGGAAATGGTTTCATCTTTGGCTGCTGAAAGAGCCGGCGGAGGATTAGATGTCTCCCCTCCGTCATCTTCAACAATGATTGGAGGGTCTTCAGCTGGAGGGTCTGGCTGTAACATCATCCCTACCATATCTTGGAAGAGGAGGGCCATTTTCTTTATGCTGGCCACTTGTTCCGCAGCCTCTTTATCCTTCTTTTCCAATATCCGGCGAAGAAACTCAGCGTCAGTTTCTTGTTCTTGACGCTCATCCGAGGACGTTTCAGAGCTTTCTTTTGGCCCAGTGAGTGCGGCCATTGCAGTCATCATTTCATAGAGTTTTTGCTGTTGCTCCTGGGCTTTCGTCACTGATCGGGTGAGCGGTCGGTGACCTGTCAAAGCGCGGCTTTCCTCCTTTCCGGAAGCCATATAAACTGTGTGCACTACCATGCCCCCAGACTTGGGGCGTTTGTGTCCAGCGCTTTCACGGTGTGCCTTGTTCACAGGGGCTTTTTGCGGCCTCCTTCTCTTTTGAGTGATTGGCGTTGAGGGTGTCGCTGCAGTAGACACTCGAGTAGCCGTTGCTTCTTCTGGTCTGACAGAGTAATCTTTCTTTTGCTGAACCTCCGTCCTTTTCTGTCGGTGGGGATAGTTTTCATCAATCACCAACTCCTGGACCTGTCGCCAGACTTTGTAAATTTTAGAGGATAGCCGTTGAGGGGGCTGTCCTAGCTTCTTCTCTGGAGTATTTTCTACAGGCGAAGGAGTTCGCTTCAACACCGCGGTAGGAGAGTTTCTGCGCACCGAGTTCAGCAACTCAAAGCTGTTCCCGGATGGAACAGCAGTATCGATCCCCACCGTTAGAGTTGGAGGAGTAAATCCAGAGGGGGAGTTGCCCCCAGCCTTCCTCACTCGGCGCCAGTAGCGACGTCGAGCATGTCGTGCTGATGGAGTTGTTTCAGCTATAGGGGTGACCTCCTCATGCTCCCTGCGTTGGTCAGAATCTACTGGTACCAGCCTTTTAAAGACCGACGTCCGTTGAATGGGGACGGCCAACCTATCAAAAGCAGACTTCCGAGTAGGGGAAGCAACCTTGGTGATTTCACCAAGAACAGGAGCTGGGATGGCTATCCGCTTCGGGATAACGCCTTCTGGTATGGCAGGCTTCTTTATGGGCCCGATGGAGCTCTGGTCTAGTTTGTCAAAAACTGAGACAGTGGAGTTGGGCGATCCATTGAGAGGGGTCGTGGCAATGGTAAGTCGATCAAGGACTGACTTCTTTGGGGCTTCGTGCACCGTCGTTAGGGCATTAAAGCTCATTGGTGGGAGCATGGTCCCGAAGAATAATCCAGTGGTGGCTTGAGTTACTTGCTCTACTGGCATCTCAAAAAGGGAGGCCGCTTGGGGCCCATAAGTCACTCTTCCAGCAATGACGGAGCGAGAGTTACAGCTGCGGGCGGTGCAGTTCGAAGCCATCGATCTTCTGTTTTCTGCACGGAGCAAGACACCAAATCTTAGTACCTTGAATCCACAGGCAACCACAGCAAACCGCGATTTATTCGCGAACACGACACACGAAGTGTGGAGTGAAAGAGGAAGAGGTCCCACCGAGAGTGCCAGAATCTGTTCCCCTCCGAAAGACGGCGACGACGTGAGGACGTCTAGCCTGAGATTCAGGGCAAATGCTATTTGGTTTTATCCGTCTACCTCTCCGAAGATGCCAAGTTGATTTATGGCACCGTGTATCGGAGGTTTAGACGGATACGGCCGATGTAGCAGACTTCGTCAGATTCCCCCTCGCTTGAGGGGTTTTTGATTATGGGGACGCTCTTCCCTGCAGGCGCAAGCCCCTGCAGTTAATTATGCTACCGCATCGTGGTAACAACTTTCTCCTTCTCCAGAATTTCACTTCGTGTCGTGGGTGTTTGTTTTGTTTGTGGTTGCCCGTGGATTGTATACGGAGACTAAGTAATGCCGTCGCCCGTAGGACGTGGATTAGTCCAAATCCGTATTTACTTAGATTTAGGTTTGGTGTTTTTAATTTAAGGATACGTTAGCCGCATTTGAGGCTAAGATCGACTTAAACGTTCGTTAAGGATACGTTAGTCTAATTTGAGACTAAGATCAACTTAATGGGATCGTCTAGATCCATTTCCAGTTTAAAGACGTAGTGGTCCATGTTCCAGTTTAGGGACGTGATGGTCCACTATTAGTTTAGGGACGTTTCGGTCCATGTTCCAGTTTAGGGACGTGGTGGTCCATCATTAGTTTAGGGACGTTTCGGTCCATGTTCCAGTTTAGGGACGTGGTGGTCCACCATTAGTTTAGGGACGTTTCGGTCCACCATTAGTTTAGGGACGTTTCGGTCCAATATTAGTTTAAAGACATTTCGGTCCGCGAGTTTAAGGACCCCACAGTCCGTATCGATGTGTGGTCGTCGGGACCCGTCACCTCTCTGACGTCGTTGAAGGATTACAACGATGGGTGTCAGAGGTGTTCGGAGATGTACCCTCGAACCGGTCGTAAATTGATTTAAGAGAGCAAACTTGCTCAGTCAATTTAATTTGAGGACTTACGGCCAAAAATTATGCTAAGTCCAGTTAAAAAAAATATTCAACACTTTTATTTGTTGTTGGTCTGTTAGACCTGTACCAGGGCTTGGCCCATTTTTAAAATAATGCATTGCATTATTTTCTATTTTTATTTGGACTGGGCTCTGCCCTTTTATAAATGATGCAGAGCATCCATTTTGTTTAGGCTCTCCTTTTTTTTGATTGCTTTGCAATTTATTTTGGCCTGTTGGTCTTTTTGATTTGGGCCTGACCCTTTAGGAAATGCATTGCATTTGTCAGACGCTTTGCGCCAATCAGGGAGCGCAAGCGCTTGTGATGACGACACGTGTCATGCAAGCGCAGTGCGCTGCGCTAGTGCGCTGCGCTTGCGCTGCGCACACGTGGCGCACCTTGGTGAGTTGCGCCAATTCTAGAGAGCAAACCTCTATTTCAAAAGCACGTAGCGTAAGTTGTTCTGTAGCTGACACGTGGCGCTCTCCCAAGAGCGCAACAGCGTAGTTTGGAAGTGCAAAGCACTAAGAATCTTTTAGATTCAAGAACAGAAGTGCAAAGCACTATTTGATTTCTTGATCTAATTTAGATCAAAGAAAAGATAAGTTTTTCTTGTTTTTCTTGTTTTTCTTATCTCAAAGAACCAAAGGTTCATAAAAGTGCAAAGCACTATTTTATTATTATTATTTTTTTTTATTAAAGATCATTGATCTTGTTTTTAGATCTATGATCTGTTCATAAGAGAACTTTCTCTTCCTTCTAAAGGTTTTTACCTTTTTGTTCTTGAGGAGTTCTTCAGAGTTCTCTTTCCCTTCTTTTTTTTTAAAGAAAATTTTGATGCCTTTGAATTGAGGTCTAGGGTCCTTTTTATAGTGCTCATAAATTTATTAAAGAGATCTTTCTCTGAGTGATTTGGAGAATTTCCCCCACCGTTGGATCTTTAATCCAAAGGCTTCTGTTTTATAGAAGAAAATCTTCTTGTTTTAATAAGAACAGAAAAGATTTCTTTAGGATTTTAATTCTGTTTGGCGCAAATGCCCCAGCGCGTGACACGTGTCGCGCAGCGCACAGCGCAGCACAACTGCGCTAGCGCATCTGCGCTGACACGTGTCGCACAGCGCACAGCGCAGCACAGCTGCGCTAATGCATCTGCGCTGACACGTGTCGCGCAGCGCAAAGCGCAGCGCATCTGCGCTGACACATGTCGCGCAGCGCAGTGCTTGCGCAACTGAAGCATTGCTTCTTTTTAATTTTTCTTTAAATAGAGCTTTGCTCTGATTGGGTGCGCTGTTTTGGGTGCTGCGCTGATGTGTCTGCGCCTGACATGCGGCGTGTTGCACACATCGCAAAGAATTTGAAGCGTTGCTTCGTTTATTAATGTTTAAATTTTCAAACCAGAGCTTTGCTCTGATTGGGGTAAACAAAGACAACCTCAAATGGGCCTTACCGGGACCAAGTCCCCGGCCTCTCTCGTAGCCGCCGTAATGCCCTCCGTGTACGGTGTATAGGATAGGGGTCGGTATGGCCGGATTGGTCTCTCCTCTGAAATCAACCCCTGATAAGCTTGTCTGCTCCACCATCCGCATATACAACCATGTAAAGTATTCAAACATAAGTAAACCATTTAAATTTAAACTTATCAAAACAAAATTTCATTCGAATTAGAACGGATATTAACACTTACGCAATAACTCTCTGTAGCAGCGTCGGGATATCTAACCATGCCTGTGGCTGAATCTATCGATGTGGCGTGGACACTCAGATACTCCTACAACACGCTCGATGTACCACCCTCTGCCATGATCCGAGCTCTCTGCAATTCACCAAAAACACGCATATATAATATAACTTTTCATATTGCATTATATCAGAAGAAATATATTATAGTTTACCAATGTCTCTGTGGCATGAGTTATGTTCTTCAAGCCACCCGTGTAGATAGCTCGACCCCTCTTCATTGACTTGCAATTCTCCTTGTTCTGTTCGGTCTGTTTCTACACAACACAATCAGATTTAATTTTCTAATTTAGCAATAAAATATAAATTATATACTAAATACTGAATTGCATATAAATTATAAACCTTCTTGCAATCAAACGCCTAATACTGACACATGGGAGGCCATCTCTTTAAATCGACTCCACTAAATGCTGGAGACTATAGGAGAGCCTCTCTCTCCTCTTCAGGGGTCGCCAGCCATAAGCCATAAAAATCCGATTTCATCTTATTCCTATTATACCGGGCCTTACTTTACATGTTGTCCTTGAGGACCCGGTAAATTTTGCGAAGATCGAGCTCTCTGTATTCCTCATCATCAGGTTCATCGGGATTGACTACAAGAAAGGTGTAATCCACCTGCAAATACAGAAAATTAACGTCTTTATATTATAAGTGTCAAATCATAGTAAATTTATTTGATAAATCAGAGAAATATATATATAATAATAATACCTGAGCCCGATCCTAGAACGCGTTAAAGGAGCGGTTGTGCTGCGCGCCCCAATCAATATGAAGAGGATATTTCTTAGGGTGACGGCTCTCATCCCCTAAATATTGCCCGAATCTCTTGGCATGATCTCTAATGTAGTAACCATCAGAGTTAAAGATGAGGGGGAATGTTTGCTGCCCTTTAGTGGGATTGGGCCTCAGCTTATCGGACTGATTTGGCTCTCGAGTCCTCTGAACGGGCCGTGGCTGCTCTGCATCCATAAAACATATAGATATATATATAATATCAAGATAAAACAATATTTAGAATGCAAGAATTAACGAAAATTGGAGTGCAGTATATACCTTCAGCGACATCACTACGAGCATACGCACGGGCAATAGCACGAGCGGCACGATAGTTCATCAGATAAGGAACAGTGGGTGATCCGGACGTGGATGCATCCCCTTCAACTAAATAATAAACAATGACTATATAAGTAAATTTTAAATAAAATAATACACAATCAACTTGACGTATTATATAGTTAAAAATACTAACTTGTAGAGTACTCGGAGGGTATGGATTGTGCAGGAACGGCCTGTATCCCGGATGTGGAGTCACCTGAACCAACTAGACAATAAAAGATGACTATATAAGTAACTTCAAAATGAATATGCGTGTATATCTATAATATATCGTTCAAAATGAATATGCGCGATATATAAGTATACCCGAAGATGTGGTAATGACCTATGCCCCGGATGTGGAGGCGCCTCCTCCAACTAGACAATAAAAAATGACTATATAAGTAACTTCAAATGAATATAAATATACCTGCAGGTGTGGGAACGACCGTCACATTACCGTCTTCTTCTTCCCCGTGATATAACCAAGTTGTATAAAATCTGGTAATACCATATTTAACGATTTGAAACTCTACCTCCCCTATCTTCCGGTATATCTTATTCCTAAAAATGTTGCACGGACAAAGGATTTTCCCCAACACGACCTTATGATATTTGCATGCAAATTCGATGAAAGTAACAACTCCTGCGACGAACTTAGGGTTCGTGTGTTTTTGCCGATCCATGTACATCTAGTCTTTAATTTTGATGTACCCATGGGCCATGTTAGACTGTGTGTGTGTATCGTTAACATATCTTAAAAGAAAATATGCGCGTGTGTGTATAAGATATCACTCTCAAGTATGAGTTGTTCATGTGATTTAAACCCTATTACATGTCACTACATTATTATACATATTCATCCTTCTTCATTGATAATAAACCAAATAAAGTATGCAATTTGAAGAGATTTTAGTTCTTAACAATATCACACGGTTTAAGATATTCAGGGACCATTCTCAACGGTTATGAAGATTATCAGGGATCGAGAGCAAATGCTTATAGCTCGGGAGTTGGATTCTTCCTCCAAAAAAGATGATGATGATGATATTAACGGTTCTATATTGGATGTCGAGGGTAACAGCTGTCGGGAGTACAGCTTCTATCCCATTATGAATGTATAAAGCAGACATCCATCCGCTTCTGTTTTCATCTGTTTCGAGAAAATTTCTGCAACACCTTCTCGTTGTTCTCCGAGTATACTGTAATAGAATAGAAAATCATTTCGATATTGTGAAACAATATTGAAATGAATATCTAATTTATCTTTGTACACAGAGAACCAGCGGAAAGGTGCCGACGAAATAACTCGAAACAAATGAAAACACAAGTGAATGTAGATGTTTGCTTTATACAATCCTAACTTGTCCACACTAGAAAAATCTCTCGGTTATCATATGATTGAATCTTCTAATCATATAGACTAAACGACGGTTGTTAGTACCGAACGATACCGTCCGATTTTTAACAATCTTCATGTAGTATTATGTCACGACGAATATCGAACGTATATTAACCGATAGATAAGGACTACGGCATAGTTTGATAAATTATCTAAATTTCTATTTATGATTTCTCTTAGGTGTAGAGTTGTTAGTGTGTATGTGCTTCAGAGACATGCAGACTGTACATACCGAACATGACGTAGAGTAAAACAATTAAAATTTAAAAGTAAAATAAATTAAAAATATAACAAGTATCGTTATTGTATATTGGATCAAACTTAACGAAATATCAGAAAATCCTTAAGAAAATAAGTTGAATTGGTGTCTAGTCGAAATTTGTAAAAACTGCAATTTTAAGTAACGAATTACTCTTATATAAGAAGCTGATGACTGTAGTTCATGTGTTTTCCAAGTTAGTAATAATTTACAAGCTATGATAAACTTCAAGGACCATCCAAGATATCAATACATAATCTCAAAACATATAAACAAAATTAAATCAAGTATTTTTTATTATAATTGATCCTGAAAATATATATGAACTAAATATTAGAGTAATAAAACTTATGGAGAGAACTGTAAAACAAGGACAAAGCTTAGTTTAATTCAAGCTTGCATACTTAAACTAGAGGACAATCATAAAATAAAGACAAATTTATCAACTTGATTAAAAAAGAAAACATTCTCAAAATTTTATACCCTCAAAATTTAAGAATAAATCTCAAAGCTAAAGCCTTAACCTTTAAATTGGTAAAAACCACAAAAATTCGTAATAATCCATAATGATCAACGAATTCCGCTTAAAATGATGAATTAAATCTTTAAGACCAATAATATATCCATAACGATCTTACTATTCCACTTAAAAAATCATGATCTTGACATTTAAAGCGGCAAAACCCAACCAATCGTAATATATCCATAACGTATACAAATTCCAATTAAAATCGTGTATTTAACCTTTAAAGTGGCAACTATGATGAAAATCCAAGGTACACAAAATCTAAAGCGTAACCCTAAATTTCTCATCTTTATTCCTTTCTTTCCACTTTCCTTTGACAAAGTACTTTCACAAAATCCATCGAATTGAATTTCCACCAATCTCATTTTATAGGATTTTCGTGTTAAAATCCCCAATTATCTAATTTCCACCAATCTCACTTTCTAGGTTTCATGCAAAACCCCTCAAATTTAAACATCAACTATTTAAAATTAACATTACAATACTAATTAATTTAAATATCTAAAAATAAGAAATATTTTTTAAAAAAAATTACCTCACACTATAGAAATTAGGGAAGAGACTAGGCAGAACTGTGAAGGAGGAGATGGGGGCTCGCGGTGGTAGTGGAGATGGTGGGGCCGACAAAGACGATGCGGAGATGGTGATGAAGAAGATGACGGTGGTGGGTGATGGATGGGAAGGCCTGCGCTCGAAAGAGAAAGAGGTTGAGACGGCGACGATGACTTCAAGGAGGAGGAGGAAGAGGAGGGGGTTGGCGACGGATTCGGGAGAGGTTGTGACGGCCATGGATTTGAGGGAGCACGGAGAGGAGGAGGAAGAGGAAGGATTTTGGGTTGAGGATGAGGTCGAAGGAGGAGGCTGATCGTCGCCAAAGGAGGTCGTCGGAGGAGGACGAGGAAGAGGAAGAGGGATTTTGGTTTTTTTTTTGTAATTTTATTTTTTCACTGTCGGATCGAGAGGATGAGGATTTTGGAAAAGATAGGTTTTTCTGTTTTATTTTTTTTTAAAACCCTGCATAGCCCTTTTGGTTCCTAGAATAGGGGTTTCTCTGTCGGCACTGTAGGAACTACAAAAATTATTTTTTTTCTGTAACTTGTCCCTACAGTGGTACCCGTGGGATTATTGTTTGCCTCTACGGTAGGAATCGTATGGCAACTTAAAATTGTCCTCATGGTTTTTTCCACCCATAGAGGTAAGCCATTTTTGTACTAATGAATATATATGTTGTTCAAAAAATATACTCGTGTATCGCACGTGCAAAATACTAGTACTGGTAACTAGAACTTTTGGAAGTATGATAAAAAGTTTGTCATTTTTTTAAAAAAAATGTGCAGAAAAAAAGAATTTTTTTTATGGAACTCAAGCCTTAGAGCATGCCAACTCATTCCCTTAAAGTCATAAATTTACCTTTCTAACCTTTAACCTTTCAACAGTCAAAAGCAAAAGTAATAGGTCAAAATGACCTAAATTTTTTCCAAAAATAACCCCAATAATTAACATATTTATAGCATGATTTGCATTTGAACCCTAAACTAATTATTAATAGTATCATAAACTATTTTACATTTCATTTAAAAATAGAGTTGTTCATGAAAATAAAATAGCATATCAAATGAAATCACATTTTTTTTAATGAATATTAGATATTATTTTAAGATTACATAATAAATTATAAATATGTATTTTATAATTATATTTTTATATACATATTTTAATATACACAAGTGCATAGTACTGCAAAAATGCTAGTGTTTATGCACGAGAATTGGAGTTCACTGCCTCAACTCTATTGTGCACGTCTGTAATGGGTTGCTCTCTCTCTTTCTCTCTCTCTCTCTCTCCCTCCTCTCTCTTAGCAAGAAACACAAATTTGATAGGCTCTGGTGATGCCCTTTTACTTTAATTTTATACATAAACACCTGATATCAACATCATGTTGATGATCCTATGGCTAAGGAAGCAAGCATTTCATGTCACCAATGTCTCGGCGTACGTCGATCATGCATGCATGCATTGCTTCAATACTGCTACACGTGAAACCTTATCTTAGTTTTTAAATTTGATTGGCTTTTAAGCATTAAATTAGCTAATAAACTCTCTGTAATTATTTAGCCGCAAGTTGCTATTTTCTTTCACTATAATTGTGTTTGTGCCACAGAAAAATAGCATTAGAGTAAAATGAGAAAAAAAGAAAGAAAGAAAGAAAAAGCATGATTTCTATAGTTTGTGGTTTTGCATAAGAATACTAGCTAGTACATACTATTATATATGCGAGCACATGGAAGTTACAGCCATGCATGCAGAAGAAAACTATGGTCTTTTTAGATCAAACAAGCAAGTTGCATGCTCATATATATGAACGTAATTAATTAATTACTTCTTCCTAAAAGTTCACGAAAAATCTTGGGTTTCATGCTTTTTCCTTTTAATTCCTGACCCCATGATCAAAGAATAGTTCTAGTCCACAAAACACAGTAACTTTAATGACCTATTAAATAGCCCCCAAAGGGTTACCTCTTCTTCTATCACAATTCAATTCAAGTTTATATCTACATTCAAGATTCAAATCATACACAAAGAGCTCGCCAATTTCAACAATGGCACCAAATGGAGAATTATTGCTTAGCAACCCAAATTTCATGAGAAGCACCAACTTCAGTATCCACCCTCATCCAAAACCCAACAATTTCTCAAAGGAAAGCATCCAAAGAGCCGTATCCGATCTCTCATTCCAACTCCACAAAAAGTCCATCCAAATCGGGGATGAAATTACACTTCCACCGATCTCTGAAGTCGAGGACACAAAATGCGAATGTTGTGGCATGTCTGAAGAGTGCACACCCGAATACATATCGAAAATACGCAATAAATTCCACGGTAAATGGATTTGTGGGCTTTGCTCTGAGGCAGTGAAGGAAGAGATAGTTAAAAATGAAGGGAAACTACAAGAGGCAATCGATGCACATATGAGTGCTTGTGTGAGGTTTAATCGGTTTGGGAGAATGAAGCCCGTGCTTTATCAGGCGGAGGCGATGAGGGAGATGTTGAGGAAGAGCACGAGATCGGGGGTTAATAGCGCTAAGTCGTTGAGCCCTAAAGAGAAGGGAAGTATGAAGAAAGGGGGGATTGCTAGGAGTTCAAGTTGCATTCCTGCTATCACAAAGGAGATTAGTGAAAGTAGATTGTGCTAGAAAGGAGTCTATCTAGCTTTGCTTGTTTGAATTGAAAAATTAAGGTTTAGGTTGGTTGATCATGAAGCAAGTTTTTTTTGTAGTAGCTATGGGATTTTTGTACTGCTTTTTTTTTGTTGTGTGGGAAGTTTCGTATATTTTTTGGGGGGTCATTCTCTGTTTTCCTCTTAAAGGACGTTTTTGCGGGTAATCTTCCCATCTTGTCTTGTATTTCTAAATGTTACCTCTTCTGATTAATTAATGCAACTTCTATTTTGAAAATTTTGGAAGATTTGTGACCCTCTCTCTCAACACCACACCTCCCCGCCCCCCCGCTCCCCCAAAAAAAAAATTTAAAATAGAATGTGCCTCCAGTTTCACTCATGCAAATGGTAGTTTTGTTTTCGTTTAATTAGAACCATGGTTTCCGAGACATTGTTGTTAAACTAGGCCTAATAAGTTTTTCACTTGCAGTTATTATAAGTACAGGTAAATAACACATGTCCTATTCCAGTGTTATTCCGAATGTAATTTTATAATAGTGATTTTTAAATCAAAACATACATAGTATTAGAGGTTGGGAGTGGATTAGATGATGATGTGAAGATAACCGATGACAGCAGAATGTGTACGGCTCACAACCATCGGCAGGCGGTCGTAATTTCCTTCTGTCAAGAGGTTGTTAGATGCCTGTGATGGTCTTCCACAGATTATTATCGGTTACTGGCGGCAGTCATCGCCGAGCAACTTTTGTTGATGACGCTCTGTTACCAGCAACAGTCATCATGTTTATCAGTTGCAGAAAGCCGTAATCAACGGACGATAGCTGACGTCAATCATCGGTGGTAGTGGCTGGCCGGGCGATTGTAAGGTCAACAGTAGCCACAAACGAAGCGAACGCTGGCGACAAACGCTTGCCGGCAAAATCAACCTGCGGTTGTCGGTTGCCGACAATGGTCATCAGCGGACAGTAGTGCAGGAAATCATAATACCCCTAACCCCCCCCCCCCCCACCACCAAAAAAAAAAGCGCTTCACTCATGCATATGGTAGTTTTGTTTTAGCTTAATTAGAACCATGGTTTCAGAGACATTGTCGTCAAATTAGGCCTAATAAGTTTTTCACTTGCAGTTATTATAAGTACAGGTAAATAACACATGTCCTATTCCAGTGTAATTCCCAATGTAATTTTATATTGGTGATTTTAAAATCAAAACATACATAATATTAATGGTACGGGCTGACAACAATTGGAAGGCGGTCGTAATTTCCTTCCGTTGAGAGGTTGTTAGACGCCCATGATGGTCTTTGACAGATTATTATCGGTTGCCGGCGGCAGTCATCGCCGAGCAACTTTTGTTGATGACGCTTTGTTACCAGCAACGGTCATTAGCTGACGTTTATCGGTTGCAGAAAGTTGTAATCAACGGACGATAGCTGAAGTCAATCATCGGTGGTAGTGCCTGGCCAGGCGGTTGTAAGGTCAATGATAACCACCAACGAGGGAATGCTGGCGAGAGACGCTTGTCGGCAAAATCAACGTGCGGTTGTCGGTTGCTGATGATGCTCAATATTGGCGTCTAGAAGATCAGGACACGTGGCGGATGACATGTCCCAAAACCCAGAAGAAAGGGCTAACAGAGACCGACCAGGCCACTCTCGTACCCGACCTGCAAGCACAAGCTGGCCCTCCTCGAGGCCCCCTGCAAATTGGCCTCCTCGGCCCCTCAGCTCGCCCGGAGCTGCCACATGACCAAGACTCCTCGGCCCTCTTGCTCGGTTCCGAGCTCCCCAGCCGAGGCTGTCTTCCTCGGTCCCTCCGACCGACCAACTCCACCACTCACAGGCGTAACCGCCGCTCCGCAAATCTCACCACGCGCAGATTCTCCACCAGCAACGTCCCACGTTCCACGCCATCACGATCCCCATTAATGGGTGATCCGCTCTTTACGCGGGCGTAACGTCGAGAGCGTAACTGCCGGCAAGATTCTCACGCCTGCTGCTGCGTGCTGCCGCCACTATATAAACCCCCATCACAGAGGGGTCAAGTAAGCCATTTTTTTACTCCACTTAGCTGTTACTCTGCTCGGATCTAGTACTAACTTGATCGTCGGAGGGTCCTTGGTGGTACCAAACCACCCCGGGACTTCTTTGCAGGTACTCGGCGTTAAACTCCTCAAATCACTAATCTTCTCAAAACCCATTGAGACCCATACGCAACAGGAGATCACCTCCAAGATCCACCGAGAGATCGACGGAAGACAACATCTGAAGGAGACCAGAAAAGGAGCTCCATCAGTTGGCGCCGTCTGTGGGAGCGCAAACTCCACAAAAACAAAGTTGGCCTTCCGATCTCCATACACATGGCGTGCGATCACCCTGAAGACCCAGGGACCACCCGCCGCCTCCCCCTCATCGGAGGCACGGATGGACCTCCTACGGCGACCGTCATCAACGCCCTCGCCAGCCGAATAGACCGACTAAAGTCCAAACGGCCAGGCCAGGGCCCCCGATAGCATCTCCTTTGCCTCCAGAAGACTCTGCCCTCGTCGGCACGGCTGACCACCGGCAAGCTACGCCCTATGGCCACACTCACGGGCCAATACTCGTCCGCTGGGCGATCATTGGACCTCCTCTGGCGGAATTTAAACGACGCGACCCTGGTGCTTCGCCTCTCTGTACAATCGATGCGCGTGCTATGCGCACGTTCACCGCGACCGTTCCTGTTCCCCATACCTGCAAATGGATGGTCGGGAGAAACCTCATGAAGAATCAGCCGAGCAGCTACCCTGCTTGGTTATCCCTGGCCGATAGCTTCCCTACTTGCAACGCCAGGGATCAAAGTCCTCCGTAGTGCCAGCCGAGCAGTTTCTCTGCTCGGCTATCCCTGGCCGGTAGCTTCCCTACTCGCAACGCCAGGGATCAAAGCCCTTTCCAAGAGGCAACCTAGCAGCTACCCTGCTCGGTTATCCCTGGCGGGTAGCTTCCCTACCGCAACGCCAAGGATCAGAAAGTCCTCCCAGAGGCAGTCGAGCCCGACCCTCGCTCAGCTATCCCTGGCGGGTAGCTTCCCTACCGCAACGCCAGGGATCAAAAAGTCCTCCTAGAGGCAGTCGAGCCCGAAGATCCCTCACTCGGCTATCCCTGGTGGGTAGCTTCCCTACCGCAACGCCAGGGATCAGAAAGCCCTCCCAGAGGCAGTCGAGCCCGAGGATCCCTCGCTCGGCTATCCCTAGCAGGTAGCTTCCCTGCCGCAACGTCAGGGATCAGAAAGCCCTCTCAGAGGCAGTCAAGCCCGAGGATCCCTCGCTCGGCTATCCTTCAGGACAAAAGCCCTCGCCAAGAGGCATCGGGCAGTAACCCTGCCCGGCCAAGGGTCCTTAATAGGCTTCTTACAGCCCCTCCCGCGCAAAGGACCAAAGTCCTCCCAGAGACAGTCGAGTCCTTGTTCGGCTATCCCCGGCTGGTAGCTTCCTACCATAACCGACAGGGATCAAAGTCCTCGCCAAGAGGCACTGGGCAGTAACCCTGCTCGGTCCCAGTCCTGAAGGATCAAAGCCCTCGCAAGAGGCAACCGAGCGACTGCCCTGCTCGGTCAACTCGGGCTAGTAGCTCCCTACCATGACGCCAGGGATCGAAGCCCTCACAAGAGGCATCCGAGCGGCTACCCCGCTCGGTCGTCCCAAGCTGGTAGTTGCCTATCCACGACGCCAGAGATCAAAGCCCTCGACAAGAGGCAACCGCGCAGCTTCACTGCCTGGTCATCCTTAGTGGGATTCTTACAGCTCCTCCAACGCTAAGGATCAAAGCCCTCGCCAAGAGGTACCGAGCAGCTACCCTGCTTGGTTATCCCCGGCTGGTAGGTCCCTACTACGACGCCAGGGATCCAAGCCCTCGCCAAGAGGCACCGAGCAGCTACCCTGTCCGGCGCATCCTCAGCTAGCTTCTCACGGCCCCTCTCATGCTGAGGATCGAAGCTCTCACCTGAGGCCTCCGAGATCCTTCTCGCTCGGCGCATCCCCAGCGGACATCCTCCTGCCCATCAGACGCTGAGGGTCTGAAGCCCTCATCGCGAGGCCGTCGAGATCCTTCTTGCTCGGCGCATCCCAGCGGGCATCCTCCTGCCCATTAGACGCTGAAGATCTCAAGCCCTCACCGCGAAGCCGCCGAGTTCCTTCTGCTCGGCGCATCCCCGGCGGGCGTCCTCCTGCCCATCAGACGCTGAGGATCTGAAGCCCTCTTCACGAGGCCGCCGAGCCCCTTTCTGCTCGGCGCATCCAAGCGGGTAGCTTCCTACCCAACAAAGACAAGGATCAAAGTCCTCCTTAGAGGCAGCCGAGCGGCTTCCCTGCTCGGCTGTCCCTGGCCGGTAGCTTCCCTACTCGCAACGCCAGGGATCAAAGCCCTCACCAAGAGGCAACCGTGCAACTTCACTGCCCGGTTATCCATAGCAGGCCTCCTACGACCCCTCCAACGCTAAGGATCGAAGTCCTCCTTAGAGGCAGCCGAGCGGCTCCCCTACTCGGCTATCCCTGGCCGGTAGCTTCCCTACCCGCAACGCCAGGGATCAAAGCCATCGCAAGAGGCATTTGAGCGGCTACCCCGCTCGGTCATCCCAGGCTGGCGGTTGCTTACTCGCAATGCCAGGGATCAAAGCCTTCGCCAAGAGGCAACCGCGCAGCTTCACTGCCCGGTTATCCTTAGCAGGCCTCCTACAACCCCTCCAACGCTAAGGATCGAAGTCCTCCTTAGAGGCAGCTGAGCAGCTCCCTTGCTCGGCTATCCATGGCCGGTAGCTTCCCTACCCGCAACGCCAGGGATCAAAGCCCTCGCAAGAGGCATCTGAGCGGCTACCCCGCTCGGTCATCCCAGGCTGGCGGTTGCCTACCCACGACGCCAGAGATCAAATCCCTCGCCAAGAGGCAACCGCGCAGCTTCACTGCCCGGTTATCCTTGGCAGGCTTCTTACAACCCCTCCAACGCTAAGGATCAAAGTTCTCCCAGAGGCTGTCGAGCGGCTTCCCTGCTCGGCTATCCCTGGCCGGTAGCTTCCCTACTCGCAACGCCAGGGATCAAGGCCCTCGCCAAGATCAACCGAGCAGCTTCCTTGCTCGGTCATCCCCAGCAGGCATCCTCCTGCCCAACAGACGCTGCAGATTTGTAGCCCTCATAACGAGGCCACTGAGCCCATCACATGCAGCGGACCCGAAACCCCAACAAAAGACATCAGGTGATCGAAGTCAACTCAACGACCGATTGCTCCACTTGTAGTTCTCGCACTAGACTGCGCCCCATCAGACGCCACAGGTCTGCACACGTCGCGTCGACCAACCGACGCTTGACACGCGGACCGTCGCTTCGGTGGCAGGATGCACGAACCGGCGCACCTTCCTTAAATGCAGAGATCTCGCCCTAATTCGCTGGCAGAAAAGACAGCTGACAGCCCGGGGATGCGTCCCGACGAAACTTTAGGAGGGAGCTTAACCCGGGCGGCCCGGCAGTCCACTCCTGACCCGACCCGCTAGCTGGTCGGGACAAGAGTGGAGGGGCAATGATGATGCTCAATATTGGCGTCTAGAAGATTAGTACACGTGGCGGATGACATGTCCCAAGACCCAGAAGAAAGGGCCAACAGAGGCCGACCAGGCCACCCTTGTACCCGACATGCAAGCACAAGCTGGCCCTCCTCGGGGACCCCCTGCAAATTGGCCTCCTCGGCCCCTCAGCTCGCCCCGAGCTGCCACATGACCAAGACTCCTCGGCCTTCTTGCTCGGTTCCGAGCTCCCCAACCGAGGCCGTCTTCCTCGGTCCCTCCGACCGACCAACTCCACCACTCATAGGCGTAACCGCCGCTCCGCAAATCTCGCCACGTGCAGATTTTCCGCCAGCAACGTCCCACGTTCTACGCCATCACGATCCCCATTAATGGGCGATCCGCTCTTTACGTGGGCGTGACGTCGAGAGCGTAACTGCCGGCGAGATTCTCGCGCCTGCTGCTGCGTGTTGCCGCCGCTATATAAACCCTCATCACAGAGGGGTCAAGTAAGCCATTTTTTTTACTCCACTTAGCCGTTACTCTGCTCGGATCTAGTACTAACTTGATCATCGGAGGGTCCTCGGTGGTACCAAACCACCCTGGGACTTCTTTGCAGGTACTCGGCGTTAAACTCCTCAAATCACTAATCTCCTCAAAACCTATTGAGACCCATACGCAACAGGAGATCGCCTCCGAGATCGACGAAAGACAACATCTGAAGGAGACCAGTAAAGGAGCTCCATCAGTTGCCGACAATGGTCATCAGCGGACAGTGGCGCAGGAAATCATATTAATACAACGGTGGCGATGACGATCCTTGATCATCGTTGGGCAGTAGCAATGGTGATCATCGGTGGTAGTCGACGGTTGTCTATTGTCGGTGATGGTAATCTGTAGGCTATTGACAGTTGCTGATAGCGGTGATTGACGAGCTGGCTAATGGCCATAATTGATAGATGGTGACTGACGATGGTCATCGAGGTGTCGATGGGCTGGCCAACGGTGGGCAGTTATCAAGTTGCTAACGATGATTAGCGGGCGTACACAGGCAATAATAATCGACGAGAGGTTGTTAGATGAAAGACAACAGTTATTGGCAGTTGAACGCTCATGAGGGACGGTTGCCAATGATGATTATTGGCGAATGGTTGACTGGCAGCAACAATCATTGGCGGGCTAGTATCGGTTTCCAGCAGCGCCTAAGAAAGTCAGTGGCAGGTGGGGCGATCACTTGCCCGCATCGGTCATTGGTTGGCGTTGGCCGATGTTATACGACGACGGTCATCAGCGAGTGGTAGTCTGGGGATTGTTGCCAACACTAATTGGTGTCGGTGGCCATCATTAAGGGTCTCAAAAAGTTTAGAAATCAATAGGGGCATGAGTGAATTTGGGTACAGGTTCAAGAAATAGTAAGAAAGAGGAAGAAAGAGGAGATTAAGAGGAACAAGAAGCCTTAGAAAATTCTCTCTCTTGTGGCTTTTCTTTTATATTAATTATATGTAAATATGGTTACAACTAGATCAATCATATACAATCTCTTAAATATATTGTTACAACTAAATCTCTCCAAAATCTCCAATCAAATCTAAATCAAATCTTTCCAATATAATTCCGCGTTTGCCAGGGTCGGACATCTGAACTACATGGGGGCAGACGTCTGGCCGCACTCTGTAAATTATGCAGAGTGGATCCAGACGTCTGAACCCCAATTATGCAGACGTCTTGCAGCTCTCTGTAGATTAACCTAGCCAGGGTCAGACGTCTGTTGTCTGAATCTGTTGATTGTTTTGGTTCGTTATTACGTCCCTCAAGTTGAATGGTGGCTGGACGACGTTGAACTTGATCCGCAGTCCAACAAAGTGTTGTCGTGATAGTGGCTTGGTGAGAGCATCGGTATGTTGATCACACGTGGAGATGTAACACACAATAAGTTAGTTGTCAGCGACACATTCACGAACAAAATGAAAGTCAATTTCAATGTGTTTAGTGCGAGCATGAAAAATAGGATTAGCAATAAGATAAGTAGCACCAATGTTATCACACCACAACACAGGTGGGAAATGATTGAACCCAAGCTTGTGAAGTAATGACTGAACACAAATGAGCTCAACAGTGGCATTCGCAAGCACTTTGTATTCAGCCTCGGTGCTTGAACGAGCAGCCGTTGCTTGTATTTTGGAGCTCCAGGAAATGAGATTGTGATCCAAGAAAATAGTGTAGCCACTGGTAGAACGACGATCCGCAGTATTCCCAGCCCAGTGAGCATCATTGAAAGAATAAAGATCACGTGACGAATCTCGGCAGAGAAGAAGGCCATGAGAGTGCGTGCCTTGAAAATAGCGAAGTATGCGTTTAACCAACGACCAATGGAGCTCAGTAAGAGAGTGCATATGCTAACAGCCCCCGATTGACTACGAAGGAAATATCAGGACAAGTGATGGTGATATATTGAAGAGCACCCATAATGCTGCAATAAATAGATGGATCAGCGAGGGGAGTGGAAAGCGGATCATCGGTAGTCGTGACGGAGGCTATGGATGTGGACATCTGGCGCTCGACAGTCATTTTGGAGCGCTTAAGAATATCCACAATATATTGAGATTAAGATAAGAGGCAGCCGTCGGGATGAAGACAAAGTTCGATGCCAAGGAAACAGTGAGTGGTGCCAAGGTCACGAATGGGGAGTTCCTGTTGAAAAGAAGCAATAAGGTCAGTAACGCCCCCTTGATCGAAACTAGTAATTAGAATATCGTCGACATAAATCAAGAAATAAACCCGGGAGCACCGGTTCCAACGAAAGAATATCGAAGTATCTATTTTGGAACCAAGAAAGCCGAGCTAAAGGAGTCGGGTGCTGTAACAACCGTCAAATCCAAGTAAACTTTTAATGACTTATATTCTTGAATATCCTATTTTCCTTAAATCAAGCAGTATTAATGTTTTTATATGATGATTTCAATACATGAATATAAGTTGTAATTTGGTTGTCACCTATCATATACATCCTATAGGGTACAAGGTCGACCCTTCGTGATTTCAAATAGTTTAATTAATTTTTGTTTTTGGTGTTTTTTTTTTTTTTAGTTCACGTGAGAGATATACAAATTCCAAGATGTAAAATATAGCATAAAATATATATGTATCAAAACGGTATCCTAAAACAAACTTGAACCCTAGGACCCAAGCTCGAGCCTTTTCCCTGAGACTTGGCCGTCCAACCCTTGCCCAGGTCGGCCCAAGTTGTTGGGGACCATGATTTTTTTTGTGTGGCTCTATCTTTTCGTAATTAGGTTAAATTTTTATTTTAAAACTTATCTTTTAAACTGAGCGTTGGACGACTATATAAACATACCAAAACTTAGTTCTATTTTTTCCATAAAGCCATCTTCTTCCTCATCCAAAATTTTCTGCATTCTCTTCTTTTCTCTACTGTGATACATCAAGCTCGAGAAAACCCAACAACGCTCATCGGAGGAGGAGTCTAGTTAAGTAGAGCCTATCGTCTCAGTCAAATCGAGACGATTTTGATCTAAAAGTTAGGGAAGGTTATTGATCGTCCATGGTTGTAAGTTCCTCCTCTTCCTCTCTCCCCATCTCTCTATTTGATTCGATTGTAAGATTTTTCTCTTGATCTGCGATGTTTATGTATCCGTGTTGGTGATCTATGATTTGTATGATATTGATTTGGAATTGAAATGTTAGTTTGAATCTAAAATTTATGTATTCCGATAGTTCAGTAGCCTTATTATAATTATTAATAGACTTATCCTCTTGCTGGGTGCAAATCCAGATTTGTTTGAAATTTGGTGTCATCCTAGCAACCAATTCGTTAGGGAGCATACGATTTCTGGCTATAATTAGAGAAGCAATTTGTTTAGCCACTTGTAAGTTGTAACAGCAAGAAAAAATAATAAAATATAAACAATAAATGAAAGTATAGACAAAAAATAAGCAAAAGGATGAATACTCCAAAGCCAACCATATATTTGCTTCATTTATCGTAAGTTCTCCTTATTAATCCAATAATGAAAAATCTTTGATACATGGTGTAGTTTTCAGATGAATACAAAGATTGCAGTAAAAGAATTACTTAAATTTTACTTCAAGAAATGGGAAGCTGATGTGCTGTATGGATATCTATTGAATTAGGCACATCGGTTTTGTTAGCACTAAAGTGAAGTTGTAAAATATTTATTAATGCTTGTATGAATAAATAAATATAAAAAAAACAAAGTCCATGGCATATTATTGTAATTTATGTAGTGCAGGGTATATATCTTAAAAGCAATGAAAGTATTTTAGTTAGTGTAGCCTATATATGGAAACATGGAAAACTCACACTATTTTCAATATCGTTCAGCCTATCTTACTCGGTTACTCTTGATGGGTGGTTGATTGGTTGAGCCATGAAAACTGTAACAAGGGGATGCGACCAAAAGACCTGTCATATTTTATTTAGGAGGAGATGGGTTCCATATGACTCAACTCCTATAACACGAAATTTTACTCTATATCTGCTTGTGTTTCAGCTGTCAGTTGGCTGTTTTTTCCATATCACAAATTTAAGTTTTATATAACACATCTTGATAATTTTTTCCTCAAGTTTTAATCTAGCTTACATACCATGCTTTTACATTAATTTGTAATGCTTTATACACTCAGGGTCATTAGAAATCTTCCATTTAGATATGAATACACATGATTACATAGATTTTGTAACGTGGGGATAAGGAAGGGGATATTGTTCGATGTTGGTAGTTTATTCAGTTGTTTCTCCTCTTTGCGATTTCCCCCTTTCTTGCTTTCAGTTATCCTGACATATACTATTTTTTCACAACTCCACATAGTATTCGATCTTTATTTATTTTCTTTATGTTAACAATCTAGAAAGGTATTTCTGTATAAACATTCTAAATTAGTTATTTATTAAAGTACTATTAATAGTGGGTTGTTTAATATAAGCGTATAAGGTTGTCCATATATTATTATATACCTGGAAACTTAGAACTACGTTTAGGACTTGACCTATATTCTCAGGAGTCTCATGAACAACTCATTAATAAGCCCGTGTTTCTTGACCTCTGGATGATAGTCTTAGGTCTGAGAATACTCCTACGGTACTTAGAGTCCTATTATATGAACGGGCCCGTGTTTCCTTATCCTTGGATGATAGCCTTGGGTCGGTGAATACTCTTATGACTTAAACTAATTTCCTTTACCCGTGTACCACTGAACATGTGTCAACTTATAAATGGGTTGACTACAAGTATTCATATATTCTAGTACTCATGTATTCATATATTCCAGTACTCCTTTATTCATGTATTCATGTACTCATGTACTCTTGTATTACACCATCATGAACCGGAACCTGTGTTAAATTATAAACAGTGTGACTAATGCTTGCCGGGAGTGTTGGGGGTAGTTAAGGATGAGTAGTTCAGCTCTTTTCGGACCCTCATGTATGTACTCATGTATTCCTATAATCCTGTAATCATGTACTCTTAAAGGGGTTGAACACCTGTCTTAACTTACGTTAAAAATGGTCATGACCTATACACTTGCCGGGAGGTGTTGAGAGTTAAGGACGAGTCATCCAATTGATTTACGACTTGGTTGGATGTCAGACTTTTGCTTGCGTTAGACTAGAGAATCATAATATTGAATTATTATGCCATTTTAATTATATCCGGTATTGCTTTCATGCCTACCACCTTTAACTCGCCGATTTTTTTTAATGTCATGATTAGACCATTAAAGTGTTGTTGTTTATCTTGTATCCAGATTATTTTGTTTTTGAACTGTTTATTTTCGTTCATATCGTTTACCATTGCAAGTGATACTTTATGGTATTTAAGTTTTTTTGTTATTACATTATGTTTATTTATACTACAAGACTGTAGTGATTCTGAGGAACTTAACAGACGAAAGTTTGCTGACATACATCTTTTGTTTTTTCTTATTGGGAATGTCTGTCAGAAGACACAGGGATTGTGGACGAGGATTCACAGGAAGTTGGGCTATTTGAGGAGGAGAGGCTTTGTCTCCCATCGCAAGCTGATAACTAGTTTTTTTAGTTTAGTGCATTTAGATTTAGAAGTTTAGTTTGAAACTGTTATTTATTTGTAGTAACTATTATTTAGGCGATTTTTCTTTCAGAACATGAATGTATTTAATAGAGTTGGATATTATTAGGATTTTGTTTTGTGATGGTTTAACATCAAATTATTATTATTTTGCTTGACAATATGGTAACCATATTCATACTGTGGAGGTGTGCTTTTTGGTATGAATACATCGCGGGTTTGTCTCTCTCGCTCCTTGGTTTTTGGGAAGCGGGGCGTGACAAGTTTTATTGGGGGCTCATGCAGGTCCGTTCTGCATAACCGTTGGAAGCATATAATATAATGTTTCCCCAATCAGAGCAAAGCTCTATTTGAATTTCAAAAATTGAAGCAACGCTTCAGATTCCTTGCGCTGCGCGCAGAGCGCCACGTGTCAAAAGCAGACACGCCAGCGCAAGGGGCACTGCGCCCAAGACAGCGCACTCCAATCAAAGCAGGGCTCTGTTTTAAAATTCAAATTTTAAATAAAGGAAGTAACGCTTCAGAAAACTTGCGCACTACGTTGCGCGACACGTGTCAGCGCAGCTGCGCTGCGCTCTGCGCTGAGCGACACGTGTCAAGCGCAAGTGCGCTTGCGCCAACTGTGCCAGCACTAAAACTTAAATAATAAATTATTTAATTAATCAGAATTAAAATTCTAGAAAGATCTTTTTAATCTTATTAAAATAAGAAAATTATCTTCTGTAAAACAGAGGTCTTAGGATCAAACATCCAACGGTGGGGAAATTCCCCAGATCAATCAGAAAAAGATCTCTGTAACAAACTTAACAAACTAATTGGCCCTATATAAAGGTCCCTAGACTCCAAGTCTTAGATACATACAGAGAGATAGAAAAAAAGGAGAGAACTCTGAAAGAATTCAGAAAATCATCTTCTTCAAGATAAAGAATTTAATTCTTGAAGAACATAGATGAAAACATCTCATTAAATGAAGAATTTCTTCTAAAAAGATCAAAGATCTAAGAACAATATCAAGATCTTCAATTAAAAGAGAAAAAAGATAAAAAAATATCCAATCACAAAAATGAAAGAGGTAATCTACTTCATTATTAGATCTTTTGATATATATAAAGCCATTGCCTTTTGATGAACCATTGGTTCTTGAATCTTGAGGAAGAACCTCTTCAAAAGATTCTTTTCTTTGATCTAAATTTGATCAAGATGCGCTCTGCGCTATTGAACAGTGCCATGCACTCTTAATTTGCGCTGTTGCACTCTTTGGACTGGCGCAAATCACCAGAGAGCGCCACGTGTCAATCTGCGCTCTGCGCTTCTAAAACAGAGCGTTGCGCTCCTTGGTTTGGCGCCCTGCACCAGAGCGCGCCACGTGTCAGCAGCGCACTGGCGCAGCGCACTGCGTTAACAGACTTGCGCTCACCAGAGTGTGACACGTGTCATCCCTACATGCGCTAGCGTCTTGCGCTCTTTAATTGGCGCAGAGCGCCTGACAGGCCACGTGGCGCGCTGTCAGACAATTAAATGCAATGCATTATTAAGAAAGGGGCAGAGCCCAATTAAAAGTCTAACAGACCAATTTAGATGCTGTGCATCATTTAAAAAAGGGGCAGAGCCCAAATAAAAGTCTAAAAGACCAAACAAAAATGCTATGCATTAATAAAAGGGCAAAGCCCAAGCAAAGGCCTAACAGGCCTAATATAAATAAAATGTTAGACATTTTTCTAACTGGACTTAACCCAATTCTGGCCATAAGTTCTCAAATTAAATTGAATCGAGCACATCTGCTCTCTCAAATCAATTTACATCTGGTTCAAGGGTACATCTCCGAACTCCTCTGATATTTGTCGTTGTAATCCTTCAACGTCGTCAGAGAGGTGACGGGTCCCGACAACCATACATTGCTACGGACTGTGGGGTCCTTAAACGCATGGACTATAACGTCCTTAAACCAATATTCGTCCCCAAAATGGGAATGTTGGACCACCATGTCCCTAAACTGGCAATCGACCGCAATATCACTAAACTAAACAATTGAGCCTAAATGCTCTCTTGTTGGATCTAAACGATCCCGTTAAGTCGATCTTAGTCTCAAATTAGACTAACGTATCTTTAACGAACGTTTCAGTTGATCTTAGCCTCAAATATGGCTAACGTATCCTTAAACCCAAAACCCCAAACCCAAATCTAAGAAAATACGGATTTGGACTAATCCACGTCCTACGGGCGACGGCATAACTTAGTCTCCGTATACAATCCACGGGAAACCACAAACAAAACAAACACCCACGACACGAAGTGATCAGCTGGAGAAGGAGAAAGTTATTACCGCGATGCGGTAGCGTAATTAACTGCAGGGACTTGCGCCTGCAGGGAAGAGCGTCCCCACAATCAAAAAACCCCTCAGACGAGGGGGAATCTGACGAAGTCTGCTACATCGGACGCATTCGTTTAAACCTTCGATACACGGTGCCATAAATCAACTTGGCATCCTCGGAGAGGTGGACGGATAGCACCAAATATCATCTGCCCCGAATCT
This sequence comes from Agapanthus africanus, assembly GCA_030015575.1. Lineage (NCBI taxonomy): Eukaryota > Viridiplantae > Streptophyta > Magnoliopsida > Asparagales > Amaryllidaceae > Agapanthus > Agapanthus africanus. Next base: position 104,916,734 of record CM057344.1, read on the forward strand.
CATGCAAGACGAACCTACGCGGTCGCGTCTCTGTATTCGGAGGGGAACAGATTCTGGCACGCCCGGTGGGACCTGTTCCTCTTTCTACTCCACACTTCGTGTATCGTGTTCGCGAACGGATCGAGGTTTACTGTGGTTGCCTGTGGATTCGAGGTACTTAGATTTGGTGTCTTGCTCCGTGCAGAAAACAGAAGATCAATGGCTTCAAACTGCACTACCTGCAACTGCAACTCTCACTCCGTTCTTGCTGGAGGAGTGACTTACGGGCCCCAAGCAGCCTCCCTTTTCAAGATACCGGTGGAGCAGGTAACTCAAGCCACCACTGGACTATTCTTCGGGACCATGCTCCCACCCATGAGCTTCGACGCCCCTGTACCGTCACAAGAAGCTCCCAAGAATTCGGTATTCGATCGGCTTACTACTACTGCGGCCCCTCTCAACGGGTCGCCCAACCCCGCTGCCTCAGTTTTTAACAGATTAGGCCAGAGCTCCAATGGGCCCATGAAGAAACCTGCAATACCAGAAGGCGTTATCCTGAAGCGGATAGCCATCCCTGTAGTTTCTCCTGCTAAAGGGTCGGTCTTCACAAGACTGTCTATCTCTGCTCCCGTTCCAGGCGAAATCACTAAGGTTGCTTCCCTTACTCGGAAGTCCGCTTTTGATAGATTGGCCGTCCCCATTCAATGGACGTCGGTCTTTAAAAGGCTGATAACAGCGAATTCTGACCAACACAGGGGGCATGAGGAGGTCACCCCAACGGCTAAACCAACTCCAATCGCACGACATGCTCGCCGCCGTCACTAGCGCCGGGGTAAGCAAGGCTGGGGGAAACTCCCCTTCTGGGCTAACTCCGCCAGCTCCGATGGTGGAAATCAATGTTGCTGTTCCAACTGGGAATAGCTTCGAACCGCTAAGAAGGGTGCGCAAAAACTCGCCAATAGCCGTATTGAAAAGATCTCCTACACCTGTGGATAATGCCCCAAAGGTGAAGCTGGAGCAGCCCCCTCAACGGCTGTCCTCTAAAATTTACAAGGTCTGGCGTCAAGTCCAAGACTCTGTAGTGGATCAAGACTATCTCCGCCGACAGAAAAAGATGAAGGTTCGGCAGGAGAAGGACTACTCTGTCAAACCAGAAAAAGCAGCAGCTACCTAGGTGCCCACTACAACGGCCCCCTCAACTTCGACCGTTCACAAAAGGAGGAGGTTGGAGAAGATCCCCGTGTCTTTGGAAAATCGCAAAGACACTGAATCTAAACGCCCCAAGTCTGGGGGCATGGTGGTGCACACTCTCTATATGGCATCCGGGAAAGAGGATAGCCGCGCTTCGACGGGTCACCGACCGCTCACCTGATCCGTAACAAAAGCCCAGGAGCAGCAAAAGAAGCTCTAAGAGATGCTAACACAGATGGCCTCACTCACTGAGCCAAAAGAAAGCCTGGAGGCGTCGTCGGAGCAGCGTCAAGAACAAGAAACCGATGCTGAGTTCCTCCGTAAGGTCCTCGAAAAGAAGGACAGAGAAGCAGCGAAACAAGCTGCCAACATAAAACGAATGGCGCTCCTCTTCCAAAATATAGTGGGGATGATGTTACAGGTAGACCCTCCAGCTGAAGACCCTCCGATCATTGTTGGAGACGACAGAGGGGAGGCATCTAATCCTCCTCCGGCCCTTTCAGCAGCTAAGGAGGAAACCATTTCCAAATCTGCACTAGACGACTATATAGCTCAGCAGATACGAGTTCATCAGGTAAATGAAGCGGCTGGGCAAATTGTTAGAACCGGACGACCCTATCCGGGTTGGTATGACCAAATCAGTTACCCGCCGGGATATACGATCCCTAAATTCCATGTGTACAAGAGGACAGGGAATCCACATCAGCATGTCGCTCAATTCAGGGCCTTATACGGAAACACTGCAAGCGACGACAAGCTGTTGCTTCGCCAATTCGTCGGCAGCTTAGCAGAAACGGCCTTTGAATTGTATTCGGAGCTACCTAACGACTCTGTCAAAACATTTGCGGAGATGGAGCTACTGTTTACACAAAGATTTGCATGCGCTAGTGAGCGCACCCCGATCACCGCATTGATCAACGCCAGGGTAAGGCCAGGCGAAACATGGGTTCAATACGCAACACGATGGCGAAACTTATGGTCGAAGTGTGAACAACGCATCGAAGAAGCACCTGCGGTAGGCATGTTCGTAGGCACTCTTGATCCGCAAGCGACCATCTCGCAATTTATGATGTTCTTCAAGCCAACTACTTTCCAGGCCTTGATTGACAAGTTGGCCCAAATGGACCAGATGGGCCATAGACCGTCTCCCCCGAAACCGGAATCACGAAACGACAAGGGTAAAGGGAAGGCGACCTTCGTTGCGACACCCAACAGCAGCCTAGTGCCCTAAAGCTAGTAGATCTGTTGGAAGAGAGACGGCGCTATTACAATGAGAAAATGAAGCGTCCTTATTCATTCCCGCGGGACAAAATGAAGAGGTTATTCGAGCTGGCGATACGCAATAGGCTTATCAACCTACCAAACCCAAGGCAACCATCGCAACCCAACGAAGTGAATAATCCCAATTACTGCCCTTACCACCAAACGGTAAGTCACCCGATCGAGGATTGCTTCATCTTTAAGGGGTGGATCGAGGATCAGTACAAACAAGGCAAGTTCGCGTTGTCCGGAAACTAGAAGGTGAACCCACCACAACCACATGCTCCTAAAAAGGTGGACATGTCGGGGGCATCGTGCTCTTTTATAGAAAAAGCTCCACGGTTTGATGACAAGCGCACGGATCTGCGAAAATATATTAACGCGCTGGAAGAGTATAACCAGAAGGCGCGGGCTCCAATCACGCTCCAAGAATTCCTCAGCCACGTCCTTGGAGACGGAAATAATGGAGAAATCTCATCAGATGGATCTGAGGATTACATAGCAAGTTGTCATGTGATCTCTCACTCGTCAATAGACAGTGAAGAAACTCCTGACGTAGGGAAACTGGGGGCAAATCCCGAACCAGAACTTCTAGGACCATCAGACGAAATGATTGATGCATTCCTAAACGAAGCCCGTCAGGAAAGCAAAGCCAATTGAGAGCGTGAACTGGCTATATTTGAAAAGGCCAAACGCCACCGACTGGAGCAAAGCGTCCCTATCGCCAGCAAAAGCAAACTTAAAGTAAGGAATCAATTCGCTAGGGCCTTCGCAATAGGAATGAAGTTGCCATCTCTCAAAGAAAATTCCCCTGGCAATATACGTCTTGATGAAGCGAACATACATCCTAACTTTTGCCTATACCATCAAAAGATTGCACACCCCACCGAGGAGTGCATAGCCTTTAAAAACTGGTGGCAGGGATATGTTGCCCATCGACGATCCATCCAACAAGTGAAGCGCAAGGCTCGTCGGGAACGGAAAAGCACGACAAATAAGCGCGAAAGAGCTATTGGCAACTGTCACATAGCCGACACCAAAGGATCGCAAGTTATCACGTTTGGAAGCGACTCTGACGAAGAAGTCGCCCTTAGCCATCTCTTCAAGGAATCTACCTCCGGCACAAAACATGTGAAGATTTACGGCAAAATTTAGCTGCGTAATCATACGTTGACCTATGACCGAGACGTCGATAAATTACGATGGATTGCAGCATCCCAAAGCTGATGCAAAAAAAACGGTATGTCCATATGCAAAATGGGCACGGATGAAAACTCAAAAGGGCTCTGTGAGTAAAAACAGCAAGGCTACCGGCGAGTGTTTGTGAAAACCTGAAAGGGCGCGACCTCGTTATATATAATAAAAAAACGGCATGTCCATATGCAAAATAGGCACGGATGAAAACCCGAAAGGGCTCCGTGAGTAAGAACAGCAAAGCTACCGGCGAGTGTTTGTGAAAATCCGAAAGGACGCAACCTCGTTAAAGGACACTTACAGGGTCCTCTCGACCTTGTGAGAAGAAACCACCCGCGTGAGATCCTTACGACTCATAAGGGAGCAACACACTTAGGGATCCCCACGATTCCTAAGGAGAAATTACACTTGCGAGATCCTCACGACTCTTAAGGAGAACTCTCTTATGGAACCCTCACGGCTCATAAGATTTGAAAGTCTTAAGTTACAGAGACCTGAACCTGTTCTTAAGCAACCCTCACAACCTTCGATATTGCCCTACAAGTGGCTCAATACTGATCCTTGTATACAATCCACGGGCGCGAATAAACATTTCCCTAACCAAGTCCCACCCATGACTAGGGATATGTTCGTACAATGAACAACCCTTGTAAGTCCTCTCGACTTATAAGAAGAAAACCCCTTTTGTAAGATCCTCACGACTTGCAAGAGACCATACACATTGGAGTCCTCACGACTCCTAAGGAGAAAACACACCTACGAGATCCTCACGACTCGTATGGAGAAATACCTTTATGAGACCCTTACGGCTCATAAAGTCAAAAGCCTTAGTCGACAGGATCCTAACCCTGTTTACTAAGCCACCTTTGTTCGACATCGACATAGGAAAATGGTGATTCGCTTCTGGCAATATCCCAGTTGTAGCGATGCTGATGCCGAAATCGGTGTCTAATCCCAGCTTGCGGTAAAAAGCTAGCGAGCCACACATGCATACGAAATAGCCGACATGATGGGGCAACTTGCAAATAAAAATCAGCAAGTTTAAAAAAAAGTATGCATGCAAAATAACCGAAATGATTGGGCAACTCGCAATAAAAAGCAGCGAGTAAAATAAAAAAAATAGCCGAAATGATTGGGCACCGCGAAAAAATAGCCGAAATGATTGGGCAATCGCGATCTTCGCGATATAAAAAGCTAAAATGATAGAGCATCGCGGAAAGAATAAAAAAAATGATGAAAGAACGAAATTTATGCCCTACAGGTGATATCACATTAATCCCTATATACAATCCAGGGGCGCAAACAAAGAGGGAACCATACCTTCCCAACAGGCTCCATCAGAAAGCGAAGCCAAATCTCGACGGTTCATAGACAACCTAGAGACAATCTCGACATTTGTCGCAATATTACAGACACAATGTCAACAAACGAAGCAAGGGAAGATCCCTAACTTCAGGGTCTAGACGTCAATATCGACAACTTAGAGATCACCAACGGCGTTTCTCCTCACTCCAACCCAATGCAGACATGACGTCAACAACCGACCTCAGAGTCGCAACGAAACGAAGCCACGACATAGTCCCTAGTTCCAAATCTTAACGGCAATATCTACAGCCTGAGAATCAGCAACGGCATTCCTTCGCAGTTCAGCAGGATGCAGATGCAACGTCAACGAAAGACCCCATGGTCGAAACAATGCAAAGTGACGGCAAAATCCTAGCTCCACCTCAGCATTCGTCTCGTTACAGCAGACGCAATGTCTGTTAGTGTATATGCCCTAGGGGCCATTATTGTATCATACTAGTTTGTATATTACTTAATGGAAGCTTGGGATATTCACATGTATATAACAGTCTTGCTAAACATGGTAGTATGCTACTTGGTTTTTCTATCTTAATATGTGAGTATACGTATTGATAGAGCTCTTAGGATCTTGCTTGACTACCAGCGTTGTGATGGCAGTCACACTAGTGGGGGCTGGGTAGTCTACAAGCACATCCTTATTCAGGTCCCTAGTCGTTAGATTATCGAGACAGAGCATCGATACTCCGGAGTAGACTAGTGTGTACGCTTCTCATCCCAGTTGGGGAGATGGTCTGTCCCACAGCCGTCAGTACGTAGTACTGGAGATAGTATGCAGGTGCTCGTTAGGTTACGGGTACACCGGACAGGACTCACAGGGAACTGTTGGTTGGTTTTATACCAGTCGTCAGTGAACAGTTCCCAGGTGACATGAGTACAGCTTAGTCCGCAGACTTGACACTGCTACTTCGTCTCGAGTGTGTCACACTGTTCTTAGATTGCTACCCTACCACGGCTCAAAGGAGTCGTGCAAACAGGTAGCAGTTAGGTGCAGTCCCGAGCACTTGGAGGCAGTGACGGTTAGACAGGATTCGTCTCTCCCGGTATTGGGGGTTGATATCGCGCTGTGTCAGAGAGCCATTACGCAAAGTCCCTGGCCAGGGCAAGCGAGATTTGCTGGTAGGTTCCAGTAGTTTCTCAGGGTGTAATGGGCTTCCCTCCGACACGACTTATACCGCTATTAGGGGACTGACGCTTGCCGCCCCCTAGGCCCGATATGCGATAGTCTTAGACGAACGGACCGGACTGTATGGAGATTGTCACATCAGACTCAGTAGGAGTTCGGATGGGTTTCCTCATCGGCCTTCTTATCGACATCTACCTGGGGACCGTTACGTACAGCTAGTGCCGCTTGCGGTCTGTGGTTAAACCCACTGCCAGCATAGTAGTCGAGTCTCTAGAGTCCCACACAGAGAGTTTCCCTACTCCAGGCGAAACGATATAGAGGTCGTATGGTTTTACGACAAGGGTTCGGACGCATACGTGCGTTTACGCACGTACGACTTTCGAACAGTTTTTACTAGTCGGCTTTGGTTTAAGCCAGTTACTAGTATCCGGTTATTGGATTTATACAGTCTAAAGTTTTTCCGTGTTTTCACGGATAGGAGGGGCGTTCTCGTAATTGCGCGAGAAGCTTCTAGAAGATGGTGACTAAGGAGGTTAAGGTGGCATATACATTGAATGAGATTAGTGAGTCATATGGGTGATTCATCCATGTCATTAATGCATCATAAATGCTTAATGACTCATGGTAATGAATCACCATTAGATATTTATGAAATATGATTATTCATCATTTGATTTTCTTTTCTTGATAAAACTTAATGCTTCATATATATTATGATAACTCATTTTCTCATATCAATTATTATGTTCACCTTCTCTCTCCTCAAGCTCTCCCTCTTCAAACCCTAATCCTCCCCTCTCATGTGTTGAGTACAAGGATTAGTTAGACTAATTAAACCATAACCCTCACTCTATTTCACCTAGCTTCTTTGATTAGCACTTAAAGAAGTTTAGTTGCCTCAAGTTTAGAGGCTAAGCTTGGAGTATAGCTCTCGGATGGATCGTCTACTACTTCGAGAAGGCCGAGGAGGAGGTGGAGTTCGCAAAGACGAAGGACACGATTCGTTAGGTATAATCCCTAAACATAGTAGTATAGAACTTCTATGTTTGTAGTTAGTTATCGTTTAGCTTCGATTCAAGCGGTTAGTCGATGTTTGTGTTTTAAACAAGTTTGTTTTCAAATATTCCGCCTCCCCACAAGCTTTGGGGTGTTGTACATCGACTTATAGTGGTATCAGAGCCTCGCTAAACAATAAATAACTTACTTGCAAACTTGTATGAATTTAGAACGGAAAAAACGAAACCGGAAAAACCCGAAATCACAAGTTTCTGTCGATTTTTAAAAGAAGTCCAAAAATTTTTCAGGGATGTTCAGAAAGCTTGAAAAGACAGTAGAAGAACACCCAAGAAAATTGGGCCCCTGAATCGCCTAAAGCGCCGCGGAACCGCGGCGGATCCCACCGATCCGCCGCGATTCCGCCGCCGAGTTGGCGATTCAGGAACCCAATTTTCCTGTGTTGCTTCTCTGTGATATTTGGTATTTTCTGGAAATTTTTAATTTTTGCTCAGGTTTCAGATTTACAGAGAAGTATTGGAGAAAAATTAAAAGTGTTTAATCGATCGAAATTATACAGTATTTGCTTGTTGGATTATATCTGTGATTGTATAATGTGTTTGTAAACCTCCCCTAACTGCTAGTATGTCGGTTGGCAGGGGGTTGCACATTTCTGTAATGGATTTTATCTGTTTGTGCCTATGAACTGTGTTGGACTGTTGTGATGTATAGCCGGAGTTATGTGATGGGTTATTATTTAATTCATTTGATGTAAATGTAATTTGTTGTAATATTATTTTGCGGGGCACATCCAGGTTGCGGTTGTAGCCACCGTTGTATTATTTCATTTTACTGTTTTTGCTCCTAGGACAGACCCAAGGTGGGGTACACAAACTGCCGAGCGGGTAGTTTGCCGTACCCGTAGGGGTCTAGGGTGGGGTAATGGCTATTCATCACAACTGTGTAATCCGTCTTTTGTTGCAGGCTCAAAACAAACACGGATTGCTTGCAAATCCAATTAAGTTCATCTGTGATCTGGAATGAATATCATTGCGTCAGACGAATGTAAAATATCTATATATATGATAGCTATTTAGATGTCACTTATGTTTTATACCCGCGCTAGCCCAGCCCCCGCTCTGTCGTTAGTTAAGTAACCTAACGGGTGATGACGGGACCCCGTGGCAAATGCGGATGGCATAAGAGGACGTTGTATTTTCGTTGTTTTCTGCAATGATAGGTTAATGATGGGACGCATTATTTATAATGCAAAGAAAATAAACCAAAAGTTTAATCGTTGGAACAATTTAAAAGAAACCACTCGGTTAATTTTAAAAACAGATATTTTTAAATGCGGAGCTTTAACCACTCCTTTTAAAAGCTATCAGGTTCCTTCGGTTATATCAAGTTCACTACGTTCACGGTTTCGCCAAAACTATTCGTAGCCCTCCGTCATTTCATTTGGGTATTCAGTAGTATTCAAGCTATGCATTTTGGCCAAAGTCAAGGCATAGTGTTTGGTAGCTGCTGGGTTTTCATTTGTTGCATAAGATAGATGAGTTGGTTTGGGACAGTCGTATTATCATTTGACCAAAGTCAGGGGTATATACGGATGGGTTCAAATTGACAAGATAATGACGGGTAGAACTTGACATGTGACTTATGACATTTTGACCAAAGCCAAGGTCATAAGAGCATGGGGCAAAAACTTATATCGGGAATTTCTAAAGAAACTGAAATTTGCAAAGAGATGCATACCATTTGGAGTTTGATGAATGTTGGTAGCATTCCTTCAACATTATCATACGATGATATTTGGATCCCGATCCTACTGTGAGTATATGCTACTTATCAGGATATTCGTCACTTAACGATCAATGCTATAAACCAAGTAGGTGTCAAGAAAAGTGTCAGCGGGGTTACGCCCCCAGAGAAAAGAGGTTCTTTAATTAAGGAACTTCGCGAAAGCGTTGGAAAACCTCCCTCGAAGTATCGACACTAGCCTGGCTGAACGGTTAAGCAAGAATTGTACAGTGAGAATAGTCCTGGCTAATTCTTCTTTTATGGTTTGAGGAAGGATTCGAGAAACAGTGGGAGCCATCCAGTTTAGATAAACGAAAAACCACTCTAAACTTGCAAGAGTATCATGCTAAAGAGTTTTCTTCTCTCTCTCCTAATTGCAGCGACCCTGAAAATGACTGGACTTAAGTTACTTTTAGAGAAAAATATACTGACAGGGCCAAACTATAAAGATTGGCTGCGGAATGTCAAAATGGCTTTGACCTATGACAAATTGGGGTACGTCCTCACCGCTACAGCACCTGCTGTCCCTGGTCCCAAATCCAGCAATGCGGATAAGGAAATCCGCAAAACCTGGGATTTAGATTGCGCGAAAGCCAAGTGCATCGTGCTTGCCTCGATGAACAATGAACATCAGAGGAGACACGAGGATATGGAACTAGACGCCATATTTCTCCATACAAAGGAACTTTATGGAGAGCAATCTCGTATAGCAAGATACGAGACCTCAAAGAACTTGTTTCGAGCGAGGTTGGCTGTCGGGTCATCGGTAGGAGAACATGTCCTAAAGATGATCGGCTATATAGAAGAGCTCGCAGACCTTGAGACGACTTTGGATAATGAGCTCTATACAGACCTTATTCTCCAGTCCCTTCCTTCCACCTACGCCCAGTTTATCCTGAACTTCAACATTCAAAGAAAAGAAGTTGAACTTCCGGAACTCCTGAACATGTTAAGGAGTGCAGAGGGCACCTTGCAGAAAGCAAGGGAAACACCCGCTATGTTTGTTAGCGGTGCATCTTCTTCCGGGTCTAAGGCTAGGGCCAAAGGAAGGAAGAAGAAGGCCGCCACCAAACCTAGAGGAGGTGTTAGTAAGGTGGGAGGGAAGGGAAAGAAAAAGTTTGCGGTACCGGTAGTGGGCCAGGATGAGTGCTTTCATTGTCATAGGAAAGGGCACTGGAAGAAAGATTGCAGGGCGTGGAACGCCAAGAACCAGGAACCGAAGCAAGCTGTGGCTTCGACTTCAGGTGTGTTTGTAATTGAGAATTGTCTGTCAATCAACTTTACTTCCTGGGTATTGGATACCGGATCAGGATCTCATATTTGCAATTCGTTGCAGGCACTGAGAAACCATAGAGTGCTGAAGGAAGGTGATATGACCCTAAAGGTTGCTAACGGAGCTAGCGTGGGAGCTGCGTCCGTCGGGGATTATCACCTAGGATTGACGAGTGGACACATTTTGGTTTTACATAACTGTTTTTTTGTACCAAGCTTAACGTGTAATATCATATCAGTTTCCTTGTTATCAAATAAAGGTTATGATTTCACGTTTGTAAGAGATGTTGTTAACATCCACCTTAATCATGGTTTGATTGGGTCCGGTACACTAAATAACGGTATATATGTTTTAAACCAACTCCAAATTTTCAATGTCCAGAACACACTAAAAAGAAAGTCTCCAGATTTAAATAAAGCTTTCTTATGGTATTGTAGACTAGGTCACAACAATGAGAGAAGGTTGACTAAGTTGCATAGAGAAGGATATTTGGACTCGTTCGAATATCAAACTTATGACACTTGTCAATCTTGTCTCAAAGGAAAGATGACAAAGACTCCATTTACTGGACAAGGAGTAAGAGCGAGCGAGCTCTTAGGACTCATACACAGCGATGTATGTGGTCCAATGTCTACACATGCAAGAGCTGGTTTTTTCTATTTCATTACTTTCACGGATGATTACTCAAGATACGGATTCATTTATCTGATGAAACATAAATCCGAGGCTTTTGAGAAATTCCAAGAGTATAAGAATGAAGTAGAAAACCAAACCGGCAAAAGTATCAAGACACTTAGATCTGATCGAGGTGGTGAATACTTGAGTGTCGAGTTCCTAGGTTACCTAAAAGAGAAAGGAATTCTCTCTCAGCTTACTCCTCCATACACTCCACAGCATAACGGTGTATCGGAGAGACGGAATCGAACCCTATTGGATATGGTACAATCCATGATGAGTAATGCTGAGTTACCGCGATCTTTTTGGGGTTATGCGCTAGAATCAGCAGCATATCTTCTGAACAGGGCTCCTACCAAGACTGTGCCTACCACTCCATATCAGATGTGGACTGGGAAGAAACCCCATCTTCAGCATATGAAGATTGGGGGATGTCCAGCTTTTGTTAAAAAGCAGCATGTGGACAAGCTCGAGGCACGATCAGTAAAATGTATGTTTGTGGGATATCCAAAGAACTCCAAGGGATATTATTTCTATTACGCAGAGGAACAAAAGGTTTTTGTTTCTCGTAATGCCCATTTTCTAGAACATCAGTTTTTAGAAAAGGAAATAAGTGGGAGTGAAATAGAACTGGAAGAAATTCCAGAACCACAAGCTGCTACTGAAAGTTTGCTAGAACCGGAAGTTCAAGAAGAACAGGACATTCCCGCACCCCTCCGCAGGAGTAGTAGGCCGTCTCATCCGCCTGAGAGATACTACGGTTTTCTGATAGATGGGGATAGAGAGGATTTCATCATAGATGATGATGAACCTACTGACTTCCAGCAGGCCATCCAGAGCGGCGACTCGGTACGATGGCTAGATGCAATGCGGACCGAAATGGAGTCCATGTACACCAACAAAGTATGGACTTTGGACTTTGCTCCAGATGGGGTAAAACCCATAGGATGCAAATGGATCTTCAAGAAAAAGATTGGTGTAGATGGACAGGTGGAAACCTATAAGGCTAGACTTGTTGCAAAGGGTTTTCGTCAAAGACCTGGTTTGGACTATGACGAAACTTTTTCTCCAGTGGCTATGCTCAAATCCATTCGGGTCCTTCTTGCTATTGCTGCTTTCCACGATTATGAAATCTGGCAGATGGACGTAAAGACGGCTTTTCTGAATGGAAATTTAGAAGAATGCGTCTATATGGATCAGCCAGAGGGTTTCAATCAGAGTGGGAGCAGCGGGAAAGTATGCAAGCTGCTTAAGTCCATTTATGGACTAAAACAGGCATCACGGAGTTGGAACATCTGTTTTGATGAAACAGTCAAAGAATATGACTTTATCAAAAATCCAGATGAACCGTGCATATATAGTAAAGTTGTAGCCAGAAGTGTCGTATTCCTCGTCTTATACGTGGATGGCATTCTATTGATAGGAAATGACATTCCTATGCTACAATCTGTCAAAGGATTCTTGTCACACAGGTTCTCCATGAAAGACCTGGGTGATGCCTCTTACATTCTGGGGATCCGGATCTATCGTGATAGATCCAAGAGGATGTTGGGACTTTCGCAGTCCAGGTATATCGACACTGTACTGAAAAGATTCAGTATGGAAGATTCTAAGCGCGGTAATCTACCGGCTTGTCACGGAATCACCCTCTCCAAAGAGATGTCTCCCAAGACTGATTTAGAAAGGGAACGCATGTCTATTATACCCTACGCTTCTACGGTGGGCTCTATAATGTATGCGATGTTGTGCACCAGACCAGATGTAGCTTACGCACTGAGCGTGGTAAGCCGGTATCAGTCAGACCCAGGGGAGAAGCACTGGATAGCAGTAAAGAACATTCTCAAGTACCTGAGAAGGACTAAGGAGATGTTCTTGGTTTACGGCGGAAAAGACCTCAGGTTGGAGGCCTTTGCTGATTCCGGCTTCCAGAGTGATAAGGACGATTCCAAGTCCATGTCGGGTTATGTCTTTACCCTCAATGGAGGGGTGGTGTGCTGGAAGAGCTCCAAGCAGGACACCGTTGCTGACTCAACTATGGAAGCGGAGTATATAGCTGCTTACGATGCCGCAAAAGAAGCAGTCTGGATGAAGAAGTTCCTAACAGAACTTCAGGTGGTTCCTACCATAGTTGATCCAATACATCTGTATTGCGACAACAACGGAGCTATAGCTTTAGCGAAGGAACCAAGGTCCCATCAGAAGTCCAGACACATCTTAAGGCGGTATCACCTGATCAGGGAGATCATTGATCGTCAGGAGATCGAGGTACGGAGAGTTGCTTCTGAAGAGAACATTGCTGATCCATTCACAAAGGCCCTACCTCAGATTCAGTTCGAGAGGCTACTCGAGATCATCGGTCTTCGATATGCCAGTACATGGCCCTAGTGTAAGTGGGAGATTGTTAGTGTATATGCCCTAGGGGCCATTATTGTATCATATTAGTTTGTATATTACTTAATGGAAGCTTGGGATATTCACATGTATATAACAGTCTTGCTAAACATGGTAGTATGCTACTTGGTTTTTCTATCTTAATATGTGAGTATACGTATTGATAGAGCTCTTAGGATCTTGCTTGACTACCAGTGTTGTGATGGCAGTCACACTAGTGGGGGCTGGGTAGTCTACAAGCACATCCTTATTCAGGTCCCTAGTCGTTGGATTATCGAGACAGAGCATCGATACTCCGGAGTAGACTAGTGTGTACACTTCTCATCCCAGTTAGGGAGATGGTCTGTCCCACAGCCGTCAGTACGTAGTACTGGAGATAGTATGCAGGTGCTCGTTAGGTTACGGGTACACCGGACAGGACTCACAGGGAACTGTTGGTTGGTTTTATACCAGTCGTCAGTGAACAGTTCCCAGGTGACATGAGTACAGCTTAGTCCGCAGACTTGACACTGCTACTTCGCCTCGAGTGTGTCCCACTGTTCTTAGATTGCTACCCTACCACGGCTCAAAGGAGTCATGCAAACAGGTAGCAGTTGGGTGCAGTCCCGAGCACTTGGAGGCAGTGGTGGTTAGACAGGATTCGTCTCTCCCGGTATTGGGGGTTGATATCGCGCTGTGTCAGAGAGCCATTACGCAAAGTTCCTGGCCAGGGCAAGCGAGATTTGCTGGTAGGTTCCAGTAGTTTCTCAGGGTGTAATGGGCTTCCCTCCGACACGACTTATACCGCTATTAGGGGACTGACGCTTGCCGCCCCCTAGGCCCGATATGCAATAGTCTTAGACGAACGGACCGGATTGTATGGAGATTGTCACATCAGACTCAGTAGGAGTTCGGATGGGTTTCTTCATCGGCCTTCTTATCGACATCTACCTGGGGACCGTTACGTACAGCTAGTGCCGCTTGCGGTCTGTGGTTAAACCCACTGCCAGCGTAGTAATCGGGTCTCTAGAGTCCCACACAGAGAGTTTCCCTACTCCAGACGAAACGATATAGAGGTCGTATGGTTTTACGACAAGGGTTCGGACGCATACGTGCGTTTACGCACGTACGACTTTCGGACAGTTTTTACTAGTCGGCTTTGGTTTAAGCCAGTTACTAGTATCCGGTTATTGGATTTATACAGTCTAAAGTTTTTCCGTGTTTTCACGGATAGGAGGGGCGTTCTCTTAATTGCGTGAGAAGCTTCTAGAAGATGGTGACTAAGGAGGTTAAGGTGGCATATACATTGAATGAGATTAGTGAGTCATATGGGTGATTCATCCATGTCATTAATGCATCATAAATGCTTAATGACTCATGGTAATGAATCACCATTAGATATTTATGAAGCACGATTATTCATCATTTGATTTTCTTTTCTTGATAAAACTTAATGCTTCATATATATTATGATAACTCATTTTCTCATATCAATTATTATGTTCACCTTCTCTCTCCTCAAGCTCTCCCTCTTCAAACCCTAATCCTCCCCTCTCATGTGTTGAGTACAAGGATTAGTTAGACTAATTAAACCATAACCCTCACTCTATTTCACCTAGCTTCTTTGATTAGCACTTAAAGAAGTTTAGTTGCCTCAAGTTTAGAGGCTAAGCTTAGAGTATAGCTCTCGGGTGGATCGTCTACTACTTCGAGAAGGCCGAGGAGGAGGTGGAGTTCGCAAAGACGAAGGACACGATTCGTTAGGTATAATCCCTAAACATAGTAGTATAGAACTTCTATGTTTGTAGTTAGTTATCGTTTAGCTTCGATTCAAGCGGTTAGTCGATGTTTGTGTTTTAAACAAGTTTGTTTTCAAATATTCCGCCTCCCCACAAGCTTTGGGGTGTTGTACATCGACTTACAGTGTCAACAATAGCATTCCTTCGCAGTCCAGCAGGATGTAGATGCAGCGTCAATAAAAGACCCCATGGTCAATAAAGCGGAGAGACGGCAAAATTCCAGCTCCACCTCAGCATTCGTCTCGTTACAGCAGACGCAATGTCAACAACAGTGTCCTTCCTCCAACAGGATTCAGACATGACAAAACAAACGAAGCGAAGGCCAAATTCCTAGCTTCAGGGTCTTAACGGTAACTCATATAAAACCTGAAAGACAATCGGAGAACATCCCACACCAGCGCGGAGTGGTCACCACCTCGACGTTCGTCTCGATACAGCAGACGAGATGTCACTACGACGTTCTTTCTCCAGCAGGATTTGGACGCGCCAAAGCAAATGAAGCAAAGGCCAAATTCCTAGCTTCAGGGTCTTAACGGCAAGTCATATAAAGCCTGAAAGACAATCGGAGATCATCTCGCACCAGCGCGGAGTGGTCACCACCTCGACGTTCGTCTCGGTACAGCAGACGAGATGTCACTACAGCGTCCTTCCTTCAATAGGATCCGAACGCGACAAAGCAAACGAAGCGAAGGCCAAATTCCTAGCTTTAGGGTCTTAATGACAAGTCATATAAAGCCTGAAAGACAATCGGAGATCACCTCGCACCAGCGCAGAGTGGTCACCACCTCGATGTTCATCTCAATACAGCAGACGAGATGTCATGACAGCGTTCTTCCTCCAACAGGATTCGGACGCGACAAAGCAAATGAAGCAAAGGCCAAATTCCTAGCTTCAGGGTCTTAATGGTAACTCATATAAAACCTAAAAGACCATCGGAGATCATCTCACATCAACATGGGTGGTCACCACCTCAACGTTCGTCTCGATGCAGCAGATGAGATGTCACCCCAGCGTTCTTCCTCTAGCAGGATTCAGATGCGACAATCAAACAACGGAGCCACGGCAAAATCCCTAGTTCCAAACCTCGACGGTTCACCAACAACTTAGAGACAACCGCGACATTCATCTTGATATAGCGGACGCAATGCCAGCAAACGAAGCAAAGGCCGAATTCCTAGCTTCAGGGTCTTGACGGCAACTCATATAAAACTTGAAAGACTATCGGAGATCATCCCACACCAGCGCGGAGTGGTTATGACTCATCGGGGCTCTCCAAAATGAGCCTAACCTCAAGTAAAAAGCGGCATGGCAAAATTCCTGACGCTTGCTCTTCCGACGGTCAAACTGCCTAGGAGGATTGCTTGAAGACGTCTTGTCCAGCCCCCGAAGGGATCAGAGACACGACAGTCGTAAGGCTACTCGAACAGCAAAACTGCCTATCGAGGAATACATCAGCCAACGCGACGGTACGACGGACGAAACCCTAGTACCATAGACCCTTACGGACCTTTGTCGTAAAGAGCAGAGGTTAACTGTGACGTTAGGATATTCTTACGAGAAATGCTCGATTCATCTCGACTCGTGAGAAAAAAGCCTTAGGCAGCAGGGATTAGAAAACCCGTTTCCTAAGCACTGGGGCCCTGCAAGTCGGTCCAAAATGGACTCTTGCATACTATTCACGGGTCACACTCTCCAAATTCGAATCTCGACAAGGAGGGAAACAACCGCTTATGGGTCCTCGCGACTCGTAAGAGGGAAAATTCTTTTGTGAGATCCTTACGACTCTCAAGAGAAAACGCACTTAGGAATCCTCAAGATTCTTAAGGAAAAATTACACCTACGGGATCCTCTCGACCCGTAGAGAGAAAATTCTTTGTGAGACCCTCACGGCTTATAAAGTTGAAAAGTCTTAGGCGACAAACCCAAACCCTGTTTTCTAAGCCATCACCACTCTATGAAAAGCATAAGATTGACAGTTATATACTATCTATGGATCGCACTTGCTAAAATCGCATGGCAAACAACACAGCAAAGAGAAGAAAGCAACAGAAAGAACATCCGAGTTGCATTTAATTAAGCGTTTGAAACATACCCATTCATGCGTGAGCAAAAGATTCAGTACTTGGAATAAGACAAGCTGAAATGAGAAATTTTCCATTCATATTGAAAAGGATTCTTACAATTATAAAGAAATAAACAAAGAAATTGTCCAAATGATTACAACGGTAAAACCTAAAATCCTGGACATGGATTGAGGAACTCGAAAGTGACCTTGTCCAAGACTTTCCAAGCTTGGCGAACCATCCTAGTGTGCTTCCTTTCGCGAGCACAGGCGTCGGGATCCCCAATGATGTCCTCCACCCTCCGATAGGCAGCAAAAATGGCGGACTGTTGAAAGGCCTGGTGCAGGAGGTCGACAAGATTATCTCGCCGTCTCTTCGAGATATTAGGTTCATCAGGTACACTGAGTGCACCTTATCCTCGGTGGCATCTAATGCCCTGAGCGGCGCGCTAGTAAAAAATTTGGGAAGCGCTTCCCAAATTGCTCCCACAATAAGCTTCAGGAGAGGGGAGCGTCGAGGAAGCAGTTGACCGTTATACGCGTCGAAGCGACTCATGATTTCGGCACACTCGGCGTTTGCGAATTCTCGATTTTGAGAACGGCCAAGTCGGCAGATGTCCCCGTAAGAGATGATCTCGTCGAGATCGTACATGTGGGCGTCCATCACTCCTGTAAAAGAAGATTAACACAATTAACAGACATACTGATTAAGCGAATCCTTATTAAAAACAGGCACAGGGAGTTAAACTCCTCGAGAGCAATGCTCTGCGGATGGGAGTAACACTTGTCAAAATCATTTATGAGGAGAATTTAAAGAAATCCCTCGAGAGCATTGAAAGCTTTGCTCTGAAAAGATGATATAATTCATCAAAAAATAAAATCCCATTTTTAATCTTCAAAGATCCATGAAAAACTCTTAAGAGTTCATCATCTTTAGATCAAAAGATCTATGTTTTGTCAAAGAGCAAGGCTCTGTTCATGGGTTAAGAAACCCTGAAACAGATTCTTGAGAGCAAAGATCTGTTTGTGAAACCCCAAAGGGATTTTCGTTAGATCAAAGATCTATGAGAGCAAGGCTCTATTAATTAAAATTAATTTAATTAAGTTAAGTTAATTTTTACCTAAGAGGTTTCTAGAGTTCTAACTCTGAAAATAAAGAGCAAGGCTCTGAGGTTCTGAAAATAAGAATTCTTGAAGATGATAATCATCTGAGGAGGACCAAGGGTCCTATTTATAGGCGCTCAAGTGCCTCTTCAATTCCTGAATCGATCTAATGGATCAGATCTTGCCACCGCTGCACTCACGTGTGCGCTACGTGAGCGCAACAATGGGGCGGCATTTGTTTCCCCAATCAGTGCAAAGCTCTGTTTGAATTTCAAAAATTCAAAAATTGAAGCAACGCTTCAGATTTCTTGCGCTGCGCGCAGAGCGCCACGTGTCAAAAGCAGACACGCCAGCGCAACGGGCACTGCGCCCAAGGCAGCGCACCCCAATCAGAGCAGGGCTCTCTTTTAAAATTCAAATTTTAAATAAAGGAAGCAACGCTTCAGATAACTTGCGCTCTGCGCTGCACGACACGTGTCAGCACAAGTGCGCTAGCGCAGTTGCGCTGCGCTCAGCGCTGCGCGACACGTGTCAGTGCAGTTGCGCTGCGCTCTGCGCCGCGCGATATGTGTCAAGCACAGGTGTGCTTGCGCCAACTGTGCCAGCACTAAAACTTAAATAATAAATTATTTAATTAATCAGAATTAAAATTCTAAAAAGATCTTTTTAATCTTATTAAAATAAGAAGATTATCTTCTGTAAAACAGAGGCCTTAAGATCAAATATCCAACGGTGGGGAAATATCTCCAGATCAATCAGAGAAAGATCTCTGTAACAAATTTAACAAACTAATTGGCCCTATATAAAGGCCCCTAGACTCCAAGTCTCAGATACATACAGAGAGATAGAAAAAAGGAGAGAACTCTGAATGAATTCAGAAAATCATCTTCTTCAAGGTAAAGAATTTAATTCTTGAAGAACAGAGATGAAAACATCTCATTAAAAGAAGAATTTCTTCTAAAAAGATCAAAGATCTAAGAACAAGATCAAGATCTTCAATTAAAAGAAAAAAAGATCAAAAAAGATCCAATCACAAAAATGAAAGAGGTAATCTACTTCATTATTAGATCTTTTGATCTATATAAAGGCATTGCCTTTTGATGAACCATTGGTTCTTGAATCTTGAGGAAGAACCTCTTCAAAAGATTCTTTTCTTTGATCTAAATTTGATCAAGATGCGCTCTGCGCTATTGGACAGTGCCCTGCACTCTTAATTTACGCTGTTGCGCTCCTTGGACTGGCGCAAATCACCAGAGAGCGCCACGTGTCAATCTGCGCTCTGCGCTTCTAAAACAGAGCGTTGCGCTCCTTGGTTTGGCGCCCTGCACCAGAGCGCGCTACGTGTCAGCAGCGCACTGCGCTAATAGACTTGCACTCACCAGAGCGTGACACGTGTCATCCCCACATGCGCTAGCGCCTTGCGCTCTTTAATTGGCACAGAGCGCCTGACAGGCCACGTGGCGCGTTGTCAGACCATTAAATGCAATGCATTATTAAGAAAGGGGCAGAGCCCAATTAAAAGTCTAACAGACCAATTTAGATACTGTGCATCATTTAAAAAAAAAGGGGGCAGGGCCCAAATAAAAGTCTAAAAGACCAAACAAAAATGCTATGCATTAATAAAAGGGCAAAGCCCAAGCAAAGGCCTAACATGCCTAATATAAATAAAATGTTAGACATTTTTCTAACCGGACTTAACCCAATTCTGGTAATAAGTCCTCAAATTAAATTGAATCGAGCACAACTACTCTCTCAAATCAATTTACACCCGGTTCAAGGGTACATCTCTGAACTCCTCTGATATTTGTCGTTGTAATCCTTCAACGTCGTCAGAGAGGTGACGGGTCCCGACAACCATACATTGCTACGGAATGTGGGGTCCTTAAACTCATGGACTATGACTTCCTGAAACCAATATTCGTCCCCAAAATGGGAATGTTGGACCACCATGTCTATAAACTGGCAATCGACCGCAATGTCACTAAACTAAACAATTGAGCCTAAATGCTCTCTTGTTGGATCTAAACGATCCTGTTAAGTCGATCTTAGTCTCAAATTAGACTAACGTATCCTTAACGAACGTTTAAGTTGATCTTAGCCTCAAATATGGCTAACGTATCCTTAAACCCAAAACCCCAAACCCAAATCTAAGAAAATACGGATTTGGACTAATCCACGTCCTACGGGCGACGGCATAACTTAGTCTCCGTATACAATCCACGGGCAACCACAAACAAAACAAACACCCACGACACGAAGTGACCAGCTGGAGAAGGAGAAAATTGTTACCGCGATGCAGTAGCGTAATTAACTGCAGGGGCTTGCGCCTGCAGGGAAGAGCGTCCCCATAATCAAAAACCCCCTCAGACGAGAGGGAATCTGACGAAGTCTGCTACATCGGACACATCCGTTTAAACCTTCGATACACGGTGCCATAAATCAACTTGGCATCTTCGGAGAGGTGGACGGATAGCACCAAATAGCATCTGCCCCGAATCTCAGGCAAGAAGAACTTACGCGGTCGCGTCTCTGTATTCAGAGGGGAACATATAAGATGTTAAACATTATATCCAACGACATTTACGTTCATCCTCAAATTCTTCAATTTGTTCTGATCTTTCGTTTTCTTTTTCAAGGTGATGGCCTTAGGAGACGAAGGATCCAATGCCAACGGAGGTTTCCCACCACTTGTAATGGCTCTACTTGCCGAAACGACAGTACAGCAATAAGAAATCAAGATCTTATTAGAGAGTCAGCAAGCTCAAGCAACGATTTAGCAGGAACATACTACCTTCCTCCGTCAGGAGATTTCCACCCCGTACCAGAGGCACCAGGAGTGAAGCATTTAGGCATTGAACCCGAAGAAATTTTCAAGGAAGGAGAGCCCCCTTGAGGCAAAGGAGTAGGCTCAAAGTATTGAGGACGACCTTACAGCAGCATTAGTTCCGCAGGCGAATTGGGTTCGAGTGACCAAACTTCAACTGACTGATAACGCCAGAGTTTGTTGGAAGGCTGAAGAGAGTCGGATTCAGCAGCCTATCACTTGGGAAACTTTTCGCGAATGTTTTGACGGCAAATACTTTCCTGAAACTGCCCATTTTAAGATGGAACAACAATTTGTCCACATTCAGTAAGGATCTATATGGGACAAGTCGGTGGATAAGTACGATACCGATTTCACTATGCTCAGCGGGTTTGCAGCCCATTTGGTCCCCACCACGGAAATTCGCTCTAGAAGGTTTCGGCAGGGTCTAGATACCGATATTCAGGTGGCACTAGCAACAGGAGACTATCCTACTCACGGGGCCGCTTTGAGAGCCTCCCATCATTTTGAGGCCGCTATTAAGGAGCGGGGAAGACCGTAGTCAACAGAATTCAAACGACCAGTCAATCAGATTTCAAGAGGGGCAACCTCATGGCAGAACTATACCGCACCATCAAGGAGACCAGTAGGGCCATCTTCATCTTCTCAGTCGACTACTCGTAACTTGTTCCAGAGATAAGGACATCAAATGAAGGATTGTCGCAGAGCCAATAATCTGTGTCTCTGCTTTGTAGTTCATCTACACACGGGATAAACACCTGTCCCAAGCGCAAAAATGGTCCCGCGACTGTTTCCAAACCAGCTCTACTAGCTCCAAAACCCAAGCTAGCTCTTCCTGCCCTACCTCAGTGCGAGCCATCGCTGCCACCTCAGCAACAGTTGTATACTCAGGCGCAAGGGAATGCACCAAGACGCCAGGCATTCACTATGGCAGTTTCCAAGGCCGAGGCCATAGGTGAGGTTATCACTGGTAAGACCCATCTTTTCTTTTCAAATTCATGTATCTTAAATTCTTGTTTTGTTATTTTGTTTCCTTTATCTAAACCGTCCTACATAACCTAGGTACCTTATTAGTAGCCACCTGACCTGCACTCGCACTTTTTGACACTGGGGCATCACATTGCTTCATGTTCCAATGGTTTTTGACCACGCATGCCCTTCCGGTAAAACCCCTCAAGTCAGTATGGAACATCAGTTTGAGAAATGGTGTGTTGAAGGCAACACTAGGGTACGAACAATGTCCAGTGATATTCTACGGCCGCGAACTTCACGCAAACATCAAAGTACTCAACATAACAAGTTTTGATGTAGTTCTCGGGATGGATTGGTTAGAGACTTTCTACGCCAACCTCGACTGTCGTCAAAGAAAGGTAGTCTTCGATATACCAAGTCACCCCACTTTTTCATTCACAAGTAGTGACAGAACTATCGAGCCACCTTTTATCGTGCTAAACCTAAGGACTCTATGCGTGCTGCCCTACCAGTAGGAGAGGAAGAGCGGCTTAATATAGTGCATGAGTTTGACAATGTTTTCCCAGAGGATATCACAGGTTTGCCACCCGATAGAATTTTAGAATTCTCTATTGATTTGTTGCCCGACGCCCAACCTATAACTGAGATCCCTAATCGTATGAGTCCTACGCAATTGAAAGAGGTCAAGAAGTAGGTGGATGAGTTATTACTGAAAGAATGGATTTGGCCAAGTGCCTCGTCTTGGGGTGCTCCGGTTCTCTTGGTTCAAAAGAAGGACGGAACCCAGCGGATGTGTGTCGACTATCGGGAGTTGAATGCGGTCACCATTAAAAACAAGTATCCTATGCCTTGCATTGATGACCTGTTCGATCAATTAAGTGTGTCTAAGGTTTTCTCGAAGCTGGACCTACGGTCGGGTTACCATCAGGTCAAAGTCAAGAAGGATGACATCTCGAAGACAGCTTTCAAAACTTGATATGGTCATTATGAGTATCTAATAATGTCATTCGGGGTAACCAACGATCCTACCATCTTCATGAATCTGATGAACATAGTGTTTCATGAGTACCTAGACCAGTTTGTCATAGTCTTCATTGACAACATCTTGGTATATTCAAAGACCAAAGAGGAGCATGAGGAGCATTTGCGCACCGTGTTGGAGACTTTGCGGCATTGCCAATTATATGCTAAATACAGTAAGTACGAGTTTTGGATGGATCAGATTATTTTCTTAGGACATTTAGTGTCCGGTGAGGGCATATCGGTATACCTTGCCAAGGTTGCTACAGTGGAGAAATGGCCGGTCCTAAAGACAGTCAAAGATATCCAGAAGTTTTTGGGTTTGGCGGGATATTATCGCTGTTTTATCGAGGGTTTCTTAAAAATTGCAGAACCATTAACTAAGGTCACCCGAAAGGAAGTGGATTTCACATGGTCAGAGGCTTGCAAGAATGCTTTTGCTGAGCTGAAGTCGAGACTGACCTCCGCTCCTATTCTCACCATCCCTGATCGATCGGGAGGTTTCATGGTTTATTACGATGCATCAGGGATCGGACTTGGGTGTGTCTTACATCAGAATAGCAAGGTTGTTGGATATGCGTCGCGGAAGTTGAAGACGCATGAGCTAAACTACCCTACGCATGATCTTGAACTAGCGGCTGTAATATTTGCATTAAAGTTATGGATGCATTATCTTTTAGGCGAGAGAATTGAAATTTTCGCAGATCATAAAAACCCGAACTATGTTTTCCCTCAGAATGAGCTGAATATGCGACAGAGGAGATGGTTAGAGCTTATGGCGGATTTTGATATTGATCTCAAGTATCATCCGGGTAAATAGAACGTAGTCCCCGATGCTTTGAGTCACCAACCTTTGGCGATGTGTCTCACCACCCAGTGGAAGCTACAGCAAGATCTTCACGAGCTTGAGACCGAGGTTATTCTGTAACGTTTCCTAGCATCCTAGCCGCTAACCGTAGCCGTTGCGGAAAAAAAACTTTAACTTTTCAATAAACTTGGCGCTAGAAACAACTGCCTAGAATCTAAGCAAATATTAAACTGGTAAAAAGGAGTTCAGGCTACTATGTAAAGAGGGTTAATTATATCGATAGGTTCGTGTCCTTCGGGTCTTGACTCTTCTTCTTAAGCTCCTTTGAGGTCCTTGATCTACCTTGGTGTCGACCTCCTCGATCCTAGATGATCCACCCGAAGGTTCTTAATTCAAGATTCTACTTTCAAAAGAAAGTAACTAAACTAGCTAGTTTGATAATCTAGTTAGTTTAGAATATGTTGATATGATTAGTAGTGATTTATTCTATCACAAAACCCCATGGCTCTCAACTCATGAGAATGTTTGGGGTTGAGGATAAAGATGAGATCAAGAGAGGAGAGAGAATGACAATGCTAGAATGAGTTGAAGAATGACTAGCTCTAAATTGATAACAAGCATTTTTCTTTTTATTAAAATACTAGACATACTTGAATAGTATTCACAAATGAATAAAGAAATACCAAAGCCATGCTTGAAACCATCTCATCCCTCCACGTCATTTTCTATTTTCAATAAATAGAAAAAATGCATGATGAGGTGTCATCTTCTAGAAGGTATTTTGTATAAGTACAAAATAAATTCTACCATATATACATACCCGTATTCATACCAAAATACGAATACTCGAGAGATAGAACGATACTACTAATATAATACTAGCATTAAATCAAAATCTGATTTAACAAACCGGCTTAATCCTAAGACCGCTAGTATTATAATCCGTCCAATCAAATTCCACGCAACTAGTACATGTAATTAACCGGAACCCCGCACGTATAAACATACGGCCTCCACATCGATTATCTTAAACCAGGGGAACCCTCTGTGTGGGACTCTAAATACTCGACAGTACACTGGCAATCAGTTTAACCACAAGCACGTCAACGGCACTAGCTGTACGTAACGGCTACCCAGATATCTGTCGAAAAGAAGGCCGACGAGCAAACTCATCTGAAACCCTACTGAGACTAACGGTGACAATATCCGTACAGTCCGATCTATTCATCTGAGAGTATCGCATATCGGGTCTAGGGGTTGTTAACATCAGACCCCCACTAACCTAATAAGTCGTGTTGGTGTGGTTCAAGACCATCCGAGAAACTACTGATCTAACTGTCAGTAATCCTCAATTATCCTGGCCAGGAACTTATGGTGTTGACCAACCAAATATAGTGCAATCTCGACTTCCTATACCGGGAGAGACAAATCCCTAACAATCACACACCGCCTCTATGTAGCTCAGGATGTACCCAACTAAAATATGTTTGCACGACTCCTTTGAGCCGTGGTAGGTTAGTAAACAAAGCACAATAGGAACCCACATGAGAAAAATGGTGATCTTAGGTCTACAGACTACCTGTACACATGACAATTGAACTGCCACCTAACGCAAAGTATAATACCATCCAGCAGTTTTCAGCAAGTCCATCCAGTGTATCGACCCACAATGAGCACATGTATACAATCTTAGGTGAAACACACCAATAGCTGTGAGACTAACCATCGCCCCTCATCGGGGTCTAGAAACGTATACACTAGTCTACTCTGGAATATCGATGCCTTGTCTCTGTTCCCGCCAAAAAATTTCTACGCAAAAGAGCCCAAGGTATCAAATGGCAGCGATACGTTTAAGAAAATGTAAACCGGTATTTTCCGGGCTTTATTTTGACAAACTCTCAAATGATAAACAGCTAAACTCTGATGGTATCGAAAGCTTCCCAAAAAATCCTTCGATCTCATATATTATGGGCTTCATAATTCATCCGGGATCAAAAGTTATGAGCAAATATGCTATGCACGTGTAATCTAAGGAAGAAAATGCGAATCAGTATTTTCCGAGCTACATTTTGACAAACTCCCGAATGAGAAACAGCTAAATTCTGATGGTATCGAAAGCGTCTCGAAAAAGCCTTCGATTTGATATATTATGGGCCTCATAATTCATCCGGGATCAAAAGTTATGACGCATCACGTGCTCACACGTGACCGGACATCACGTACCCACACGTGACCGGGCATCACGTGCAGACACGTGACCATTTACAGGCAAAGCCTGTAGGCACTGAATAAAATAAATAATTGAAAATAATTAATCAGTGGGGTCACGTGCCAACACGTGATAGGCCTTTAAACCCACAGAAAAGAATTAAAGGTATAATAAAACACTAAAGAAAAACCCCAGTGGGGCATCACGTGCCCACACGTGACCAAGGGTCACGTGCTGACACGTGATGATTCCTTAGCTCTGTTGAAAGGCAGAATTAAATTCTGAATAAAATGTTTAATCAAGAGGGTCACGTGCCAACACGTGCCAAGTTTCTAAACTCTTTAATTGATAGAATTAAATTCTATTTAATAATCAGATAAAGCGACCACGTGCCAACATGTGATAGACTTTTAAAAGCCTTATGAAATAATAGAATTAAATTCTAATTAAGGGAAATCAAAGACCCAAATTGGGAAAATATTTCTTTAAATCTTTCCAAACCAAAAAGATGGTGCTCTGTAAAATAGAGCACCGTTGGATTAAAAATCCAATGATGATTAAAAATCACCAATTTGTGGAAAGATTTTATACAAGGAAAGATTTCCCTAAAATTCATCAAGAATAACAGACAGAATATCTTTTGGATTAAAAATCCAATGGTGAATAAAATTCACTGAGTGATCTAAAAGACCACGTTAGTTACAA
This sequence comes from Agapanthus africanus, assembly GCA_030015575.1. Taxonomy (NCBI): domain Eukaryota; kingdom Viridiplantae; phylum Streptophyta; class Magnoliopsida; order Asparagales; family Amaryllidaceae; genus Agapanthus; species Agapanthus africanus. The sequence continues at coordinate 104,943,463 of CM057344.1, forward strand.
AAACAACCAAAATCTTTCAATGAAAGATTCACAAAACAAATTGATTTTTTTTCTTTCTCCTATAAATAGGAGCCAATAAAAGAAGAGAAGAAATCTACTTTTTTGGGGAGATAACAACAACAGAGAGAAAAAAGAGAGGAGAATTTAATTCTCAAGAGAGAAAAAAAGATCTCTTCAGAGAAAAGAAACCCTAGGTGAGAAAGGGGAAAGAGATCTAAGTTTTGTAAAACAAAGAGAATTTAATTCTCAATTTAGAAGTTTAACTCTTCTGAAAAAGAACTTAGTTCTTTCTCTAGTTGAAGATCTGCAGAAGCAAATCTCCCCATAGGTTGAGAATTTAATTCTCATCGGGTTGAGATTCTGCCATGCAGATCCAAAACTTAGAGGGAGAATTGAGTTTAGGGAATTTAATTCCCCCCAAATTCATAGGAATTTAATTCCTCCAAAACAGAACTAGGGTTTAACCTTATATGAGAATTTAATTCTCCCAAAATTATAGGAATTTAAATCCTCCAAGATAAAACTAGGGTTCAACCCTATATGAGAATTTAATTATCCTAAATTTATAGGAATTTAATTCCTCCAAATAAAATTAGGGTTCAACCCTGCATGAGAATTCAATTCTCCCAAAATCATAGGAATTTAATTCCTTCAAGACAGAACTAGGGTTTAACCCTATATAAGAATTTAATTCTTTCACATACATAGGAATTTAATTCCTCTAAAACCATAATTAAGGTTTAACCCTACAGAGAATTTAATTCTTAAAAAATAAAGAGACTTGAAAGATCTCCATGCATACAAAGTTAGGTCACGTGTCCCCATGTGACCCCTGAACAGATCCTCCAAAATAAGAAGGAATTAACTTTGAGGCAATGCCTCACGTGTTCCCACGTGACCTCCTAAACGACGAGAATAAAAGCAAAGGCAGATTTTAATTTGGGCGCTCTCACATGTTACACGTGATCCCTTGATAAATGCTTTAATAATTAGCGCATAAATCTTCATCACGTGCCAACACGTGATGGCCAGAAAGTTAAAAAGTGTTTGACACTTATTTGCAGAACAAAGTAAAAGGGATCTGGCCCCGCCTTTGGGTGTCCTCGTGTGTCCCCACGTGACCCATCCCTATTTAGTGTTTAACACTAATTTAAAGGTTTTATTTCCAGTGTTTAACACTGTTGTCCTCTAGTGTTTAATACTAATTTGAGAGTTTTATTCCCAGTGTTTAACACTGTTGTCTCCTAGTGTTTAACACTAATTCGAGAGTTCTATTTCTAGTGTTTAACACTAATTTGAGATTTTTATTTCCAGTGTTTAACACTGTTGTTCTCTAGTGTTTAACACTATTTTTATCCAAATTGGCTAATTCTCCAGAGGCAAAGGCCTCCTCTTCAACTGAATCTCAAAATTGAGTAAAATTCAGAGCTATAATGTTTAATGCTCAGTCAAAGATAAAAATGTTACCAAAGCCCTCAAACTCTTGTTTAAGCATTGGTGAATGATGAGGGGCTGAACCCAGACAAATGTCTAATGGTCCAAACAGCCAATATTTCAAACTTAATTGGACTTAGCCCAAGTTGGCCATAAGTCCTCAATTCAGACTTAACTGAGCCAATGTGCTCATAATCTAATTAATGGATCTTAGTTCCAAATTGGACTACAGATCACCCAATCAACTCTGGTTCGAGGGTACATCTCTTCACTCCTCTGATATTTGTCGTTGTAATCCTTCAACGTCTTCAGAGAGGTGACGGGTCCCGACAACCACACATTTCACGGACTATGATGTCCTTAACCTGGACTGTGGGGTCCTTAAACCCATGGACTATGATGTCCTTAACCTCGACCGTAATGTCTTTAAACTAACATTAGACTGTGGGGTCCTTAAACTCATGGACTATGATGTCCTTAACCTCGACCGTAATGTTTTTAAACTAATATTGGACTGTGGGGTCCTTAAACTCATGGACTATGATATCCTTAACCTCGACCGTGATGTCTTTAAACTAACATTGGACCGAGATGTCCTTAAACTAACGCTGGACTGTAATGTCCTTAAAACTAATCGACCGCAGTGTTACTAAACTAAACAATAGAGCCCAATTGCTCTCTTGTTGGATCTAAACGATCCAGTTAAGTTGATCTTAGTCTAAAAATGAGACTATCGTATCCTTAACAAACGTTTAAGTTGATCTTAGTCTCAAATGAGGCTAAAGAATCCTTAAACCCAACCTCCCAAACCCAAATCTAAGAAAGATACAGATTTGGACTAATCCACACCCTACGGGCGACAACGTAAATTAGTCTCCGTATACAATCCACGGGCGACCAAACACAAAACAAACACCCACGACACGTAGTGACCACACAGAGAAGGATAAAGTTGTTACCGCGATACAGTAGCGTAATTAACTGCAGGGGCTTGCGACTGCAGGAAAGAGCGTCCCCACAATCAAAAACCCCTCAAACGTGGGGGAATCTGACGAAGTCTGCTACATCGGCTGCATTCGTTTAAACCTTCGATATACGGTGTCATAAATCAACTTGTCATCTTCGGAGAGGTGGACGGATAGCACCAATTAGCATCTTCCCCGAAATTCAGGCGAGACGCCCGCCGCATCTTCGTCCGCGTCTTTCGGTGGGGAAGATTCTGGCATGCCCGGTGGGACCTTTTCCTCTTTCCACGCCACACTTCGTGTGTCGTGTTTTTCCCACGATCAAATAATCGCGGTGTATATGTGTTTTTGGTTTCCCTTAGGGGAGTGGATACTGAAGCCGGCATTTCGTCTCTATGAAGAATGGCGTTTGCTCCCACTCTAGCAACTCAGGCTCTGTCATATCTGGTGGAGTCAAGTACGGGCCACTTGCAGCCTCAAATCTCTACAATCCGGCTCTTTAAGAAATCAACGGGCTCCTATTTGGGTCGATTCTCCCACCTCCCACCCTCGATACCTCAATGCCGATGGAGGAAGCTCAAAGGAAGTCTGTCTTCTACAGGCTGGCTCCCCAAGTAGCAGCTTTGCCAACGGAATCAGTCCTCAAACAACTGGCACATGCCAAGGACCAAGGTCGACGTAGGGGGAAGAATATTCAAGCTCTCAAAGGAAACAAGGGACAGGATCGGCAAAATCCCGAAGCTAATCAAATTCCGGCCGTAAGAAATGGTCGGCGTCGATATTAGCGTCATATAAAATGAGCTGGGGGCAGCTCTCCTTTTGGATCGACTCCGCCAGCTCCAACGGTGGAAATTGATGCTGATGTTCCAACCGGGAACAGCTTTGAACTACTTAACAGGGTGCGCAGGAATTCGCCAACTGCCGTGCTAAAAAAGTCTCCTCGGCCTATTGAAAAGATCACAAAGGAGAAGCTGGAGCAGCCCCCTCAGCGGCTGTCCTCTAAAATTTATAAAGTTTGGCGACAGGTCCAAGACTCCGTGATTGATCAAGACTATCCCTGCCAACAGAAAAAGATGAAAGCGCGGAGAGAAGAGGACCATCCTGTCAAACCACAGAAGGCGACATCTATTTGGGTGCCCATTGCAACGACCCCCTCGTCTTCGACCGCCCACAAAAGAAGGAGGTCGGAGAAGATCCCTGCGTCTTTGGCAAATCGCAAAGACACTGAATCTAAACACCCCAAGTCCGGGGTCATGGTAGTGCACACCGTCTATATGGCATCCGGAAAAGAGGATAGCCGTATCTCCACAGGTCATCGACCGCTTACGCGATCTGTAACAAAGGCCCAGGAGCAACAACAGAAGCTCCAGGAAATGCTAACAGCTATGGCCGTGCTTACGGGACCGAAAGCAAGCCCGGAGACATCCTCGGAGCAGCGCCGTGAGCAGGAAACTGATGCTGAATTCCTTCGGAGAAAGCTTAAGAAGAAGGACAAAGAGGCTGCGGAACAAGTGGCCAATATAAAACAAATAGCCCTTCTATTCCAAGATATGCTGGGCATGATGATCCAGCCGGACCCTCCTGCTGAAGATCCTCCGATTATCCTCGAAGATGACTGAGCGGAGATGTCAAATCCTCTGCCGGCTCTGTCAACAGCCAAGGAGGAGACAATCTCCAAAGCTGCCCTGGATGATTACACTACTCAGCAGATATGAGTTCATCAGGCGAATGAAGCAGCCGGCCAAATTGTTAAAACCGGGCGACCATATCTAGGCTGGTATGACCAAATAAAGTACCCGTCGGGATACACAATCCCCAAATTTCACGTATACAAGGGGACGGGAAATCCGCATCAGCACGTCGCTCAATTCAGAGCCTTATGCGGAAACACTGGAGGTGATGATAAGCCACTGCTCCGCCAGTTTGTTGGCAGTTTGTCGAAGACGGCATTCGAGTGGTATTCCGAACTCCCAAATGAATCTGTCAAGACATTCGCAAAGATGGAGTTGCTATTCACCCAGCATTTCGCGAGTGCTAGTGAACGCACCCCAATCACGGCATTGATCAATGCCAGGGTGAAGCCTGGAGAAACATGGGTTCAGTACGCGATATGGTGGCGAAACCTATGGTCGAAATGCGAACAACGCATAGAAGAGGCTCCTGCAGTAAGCATGTTTGTGGGAACCCTCGATCCACAGGCGACCATATCCTAATTCATGATGTTCTTCAAGCCGACCACCTTCCAGGCCTTGATTGACAAGCTAGCCCAAATGGACCAGATGGGCCATAGGCCTTCCTCTTCAAAGTCGGAGCCTTCGAATGAAAAGGGCAAAGGGAAAGCAATCTTCTTCGCCAATGCTCAACAACAACTGAGTGGCCCGAGACCGGTTGTCCGCCAAAACAACAAACGGCAATCCCTCGATGAGAAGTTGAGACATCCTTACTCGTTCCCTCGGGATAAAACAAGGAAACTGTTTGAACTGGCAGTGTGCAATGGGCTCATTACTCTACCGGAGTTGAGACACCCACCGCAACCGAACGACGTCAACGATCCCAATTACTGCCCCTACCACCGAGTATTGGGCCATCCGATCGAAGATTTCTACGTCTTCAAAAATTGGGTTGAAGACCAGTATCAGCAGGGCAAGTTCGCGCTGTCCGAAAACTGGAAGGTAAATCCGCCACAACCACATGCTCCGAAAAAGATGGACATGCCGGGGACATCGTGCTCATTCATAAAGGAAGCTCCATAGGAAGTTGTTATCTCGGCAAAAACTAAAAGAATGCTGAATGATCTTCAAACATGTTCGGTGATCAGGTGGAAAAGCCCGCAAGAGCCGGAGATCATCGACGAGATGCTGAAACCACGCCCAACATCGAAAATTAATAGCAATGGTCAAAACACTCAGGCCTAGCTGTCAAAGTCTTCGAATAAAAAGAAGAAGACCAAAAACCCCGCACAGTCTAACGACAAGCGCACGAATCTGCAAAAGCGTATTGACGCGCTGAAAGAATACAACCAGAGGGCGCGAACCCCAGTCACGCTTCAAAAGTTCCTCAATCACATCCTTGAGAATGAAGATAATGACAATGATGAGGGAGATGACTTGTCAAAAGAATCCGAAGATCGTGTGGCAAGTTGCCACATGATCGCTCATTTGTCGCTAGGTAACAAAGCAACTCACTCGGCGTTAGGAGATAACGTAGAGGAGCTGGGGGCAGGAGCAGTGCCAAAACCCTTAGATTATGTGACAAGGTCTATCAAGGAGAAACCTACTTGTTCATAAAGCATCCGGCGAAACTTCTCCTCAAAGCTACAGCGGACCAAAATGTCCCTAAACTAACAATGGACTGCAATGTCCTAAAACTTGCAACTGATCGAAACGTCTATAAACTACTACGGACCGCGACATCCTTAGGCTGACGTGGTGTAAAAAAAAAGATATGTCCATAAGCAAAATAGGTACGGATGAAAACCTGAAAGGGCGCCGTGAGTAAAAACAGTAGGACTACCGGCGATGTTTGTGAAAACCCGAAAGGGCGTAGACTCGTAAAAAAACAGTACGTCCACAAGCAAGATGGGAACGGATGAAAACCCGAAAGGGCTCCATGAGTAAAAACAGCAGGGCTACCAGCGAGTTTTGTGAAAACCCGAAAGGGCGCAATCTCATTAAAAGACACTTGCAAGCTCCTCTTGACCTTGTAAGGAGAAACCATCTGCGTGAGATCCTTACGACTCACAAGGGAGCAACACACTTAAGGATCCCCACGATTCTTAAGGAGAAAACACACTTACGAGATCCTCACGACTCGTAAGGAGAATTTCCCTTTAAGACCCTCGCGGCTCACAGGGTTCAAAAGCCTTAAGCTACAGGGATCTAAACCTGTTCTTAAGACATCACAATCTCCAATGCTGCCCTACAAGCGGTTCAATGCTGACCCTTGTATACAATCCACGGGCACGAATAAACCTTTTCCTAACAAAGCCCCACCAGCGACTAGGGATATGCTCACACGGTGAGCGACCCTTGTAAGTCCTCTCGACTTATAAGGAGAAAACACTTTTGTAAGATCCTTACGACTTATAAGAGAACATACACTTAAGAATCCTCATGATTTTTAATGAGAAAATACACCTACGAGATCCTCATGACTCGTAGGGAGAAATACCTTTATGAGACCCTTACGGCTCGTAAAGTCAAAAAACCTTAGTCAACAGGATCCTAACCCTGTTTGCTAAGCCACCTTTGTTCGACATCGACAAAGGCAAATGATGATTCGCTCCTGGCAATGTCCCAGTAGTAGCGATCCTGATGCCTAAATCAGTATCAAATTCCAAGTTCTTGTTAGATATAGTGTCCTCTAAGTCAATTATTGGATCGCAGGTACATGATTGCAATGATTGAAGGAGGACCTATACCAATATGACTGTCTTACTCGAGATGATAGTATGCTATCTAGTTTGTATTTATCCTCGTATACATGCTTTAGTTCACTATTGCATGTTGATAAAGCCCATAGGATTCTTGCTTGACTGCCAGCAGTATGATGGCGATCATATACGTGGGAGCTGGGGTCTATAAGCACATCCTTAAAGTGTCCCTAGTCGTGGGAGTTTCGAGACAGGCCATCGATACTCCAGTGTAGACTAGTGTATACAGTCGAGACCCCGACGAGGGGCGGTGGCCGGTCTCACAAACCATTGGTGTCAGTTGGTTCACCTAAGATGTATACAGGTGCTCATTGAGTTATGAGTTCACCGGACTGGACTCGCCGGGAACATGCTAAGTTGGTATTATACATATCGTCAGATAGCAGTTCCCATGTGACATGTGTACAGGTTAGTCTGTCGACCTGAGATCGTCATTTGTCTCGTGTGAGTTCCCACTGTGATTTGATTACTACCCTACCACGGCTCAAAGGAGTCGTGCAAACAGGTTTTAGTTGGGTACAGTCCCGAGCCACATGGAGGCAGTGAGCGGATCATCGGAGATTCGTCTCTCCCGGTATTGGGGGTGAGATCGCGCTGAGTTTAGGAGAGCCATTACACGAAATTCCTGGCCAGGATAATCGAGATTTACTGGTAGGTATTCCAGTAGTATCTCAGGGTGTTCTGGGCTTCTCTCTTTGACACGACTTATACAGCTATTGGGGGTCTGACGTTTACCAGCCCCTAGGCCCTATATGCGATACTCATAGACGAACGGACCGGACTGTACGGATATTGTCAATGTCAGGCTCAGTAGGGTTTCAGGATGAGTTCGCTCGTCAGCTTCCCTTCCAATCAATACATAGGCAACCGTTACGTACAGCTAGTACCTCTGACGTGCTAGTGGTTATACCCAGTGCCAGTGTATTGATGAGTCATTAGAGTCCCCCACAAACAGTTTCCCAAGTTCGGTCGAAACGTTGTAGAGGCCGTACGGTTTTATGGCAGGGTTCGGAAAATGCACGTGCGTTTATGCACGTGTCATATTTCGGGAAGATAATACTGATAGGTTTTGGTTTAAGCCGGATCCGAGTATTATACTGTGTAGATATAATATCTTTGTCTCATTTGCATTTGTATTCGATCGTAATACAAATGCGGGTATGTTTATACTGTTACGGGGTTATCCTGAAATTCGTTTCGGGATCGCTTTTTGAAGTTGCCAGTTTCCAGTTTTCTATCGCCCGTCTTTAACATTCGGTTAAAGACGGATTTATCTTTTCTTGATGAGTGTGGAAGATTCTAGAAGATTCTAGATGGTGACTAGAGTGATGAGGTGTTTAGTGACTCATTTGTGCATTAATTGATATGATGACCAGGTTAATGATTCATTGTATGCAATTAATGTTTTTGCTAGGTGTAAAATGACTCATTAGCTCATTCATTATTAAGGTCACCACCCCCCTTTCCTACACTCACCCCCCCACCTCTTCAAGAGTGGCCGGCCCATTCTTGTGAATGAGGATTATCATGGTTGCTTGAAAAAAAGATTAAGTTTATGGATTCATGGAAATTAGATAGCAAAGTTTCTCATTTCATTTCGTTCCAAAAGGCAACTTCATTAGCAGTTCATCCACAGCTTTGGATGTAACGAGACAAAGTATTCTACTCATTCTCTACATCAATCTTGGTCATCTCTTTTGGCAAACTTGATGATCGAGTTGCCTCGGTTCAGAGGCGGGAGCCCGTTTAAAGATCCGTTCACGTGGTGCCACCTGGACGAGAAGACTGGAGATCGAGCAGATCGGAGCAGCCGCAACAAAGCGTGGGATGATGGTTGAAGACCGAAGGACTCGGATCGTTCGGTATAACATTTCTACCCACTTTACTGTTTGTTAGTTTAGCTTTAATGGCAGATCCGGGTTATAGTATACGATAGCGCCAGTTAAAAAGTTTTTGTTCCGCATTTGGCGTCTGTTAGACGGCCGGGGAGCTACGTGCACTTACACTGGTATCAGAGCCTCGCCATTAAGCTTTACTAACTTGTGCTAACGCATTTAAAACATCGATCGAACGGATTTTTGCAAAACTACATTTTTATGTTCAAACTTTCTGTCGATTTTAAATCAGGCCTAAAAATTATTTTACATATCATAGAAAACAGAGCAGGCTTTTTTAAGCATTCTGGGAAAATTTGGGCACGTGATCCCACAGTACCTGCGGATCCTCGGTCAAAGGTAGGGTTTGACCGCGGAAGCGCGACCAGTATGTGGGAACAGTGATCCAATTTTTTCCAGTGAGTTTGTCTTGGGAAATTGTGGTTTTTGGTATATTTCTTTTGGGCCCAGATTTTATTACTGTACATAAGATGTACGTGGGGCCCACTTCAGGAAATTTTGTCTATCGAAATTTAAACGTGTTAGTTTACAGTACTTACATTATATCTCCGACCGTGAATGTCATTCGAGCGGTAAATTGCGTCTAATTGCTATAGTTCTTTTAGACGGGTTTATGAACGTGACATTCGCGTTGATGTTCTGTGTTGTGCTGTGATGTTGCGGATATATCGTGGTGGATAGCAGTGTGCAATGGTAGTGCTGTTTGGATTTATTTGTACATTTGATATTGCGGGGCGAGCATCCAACATGTGAACTGCCGTCACTGCCTGTTTGTATAATATTCTTTTGGGGCACGACCGGGCTGAGGTTGATGTACCCGTTGTATATATTTTTCTTTTCTGTACTAGGATTACCCCGCGGTGGGATGCATAAATAGCCGGGTTCTAGAGGGCAACGGGCCCGCATCTCATGGCGTTGAGACGAAAGGGGCTCCACTCTAGAATTGGCGGGCTATTCGTCGCACTCGTAGGGGGTACAGATTGACCCAAAGAGGGGTACTTAAGTTGCCGGATTCCGTGAAGTGTTGGGTGGTCCATTCACTCTGCTGTAGGGGGCTGCCTCGCTTCATGTTTTGGCGGGTAACTTGCGCACCCGTAGGGGTCTAGATTTCATTGCACAGGCTATCCACACGACCAGGAGAACGTCGGGTTTCAGTAGCGGCTCTGTGAAACCCGGAGATCCCAGATTATCTGTATTGTTCTGTGATGCTTATTACTTTTCTGTAATGTTGCATATTATCACGCCTGGAGCGATTGCTGTATATTAGTATATATACTATTAGATGTTGTATATGTTTTACACCCGCGCTAGTCCAGTCCCCGCTCTGTCGTTAGTTAAGTAACCTAACGGGTGATGACAGGACCCAGTGGCGAATGCGGATGGCATATACGTACATTTTATTTTCGTTCTTTTCTGGTGTGATCCATTGATGGGAATGCATTGATTCTTATCAATGCAACGAAAACAAACCTATATTTGATGTTGTTGGAACTGTTTTAAAAGTGTTATTACAATGACGTTTCCTTTTGTTATGCACAATAGTATTCGGTTATGAATATCCAGCACCTCATTCGACGAGGCAAGGGCCGAGATCCCTTCACCGGGAGTGACCCATTGGGCAGAAGTTTGCATCAGGGTAATAACTTCACTATAGTTGATTACAAGTTTCTTTGCATCGTGGTATTCGGTTATGAATATCCTGCACCTTATTCGACGAGGAAAGAGCCGAGATCCCTTCGCCGGGAATGACCTCTTTAGCAAAGGTTTTCGCCACTATATTTTTATAAAAAGCTATCAGGTTCCTTCAACGAGATCAAGTTCATTACGTTAAAGGTTTTTCGCCAAAAACCAGCCGTAGCCCTCCGTCATTTCTTATGGATGGTCAGTAGTATTCAAGCTATGTTTGTTGGCCTACGTCAAGGCATAGTGTTTGGTAGCTGCTGGGGTATTCATTTGTTGCATAGATAGATGTGTTAGTTTGGGACAGACGTATAGCCTTGTTGGCCTACGTCAAGGGCTTGTACGGGTGGTTCAAATTAACTTGGAAAATGACGGGTAGAACTTGACATGTGACTTATGATTTGTTGGCCTATATCAAGGTCATAAGAGCATGGGATTAAAATTACATCGGGAGTTTCAAATATACAGGAAACTTGCCAGGTATGCGCATACCTTCTGGAGTGTGATAACTTGAGTGGCTTCCATCACGTTATCATGCGATGATAGTTGGATCCCGATTCCCACTGATGAGTTAGTTTACTCCTCGGGTGATTCCGACTAATTCTTCTTTCAGGTTTGGAGGAGAATTTGAGAAAACAGTAGGAGGTTTCCTGATTAGATAAAGTGATAACCATTCTGATCAAGGTTAGAATGCATGCAGAGTGTTTCTTTTCTCTCTCTCTTTGGCAGCGACCTTTGACCAACCCTAGACTATGACTTAGTGACCAAGTTGACCAAACCTTCTTTAAATACTGGCTTTTAGATTGTCTAAAGTTGCATAAGTCGTTGCCGCTCCTTCTTTTACCCTTTGTATTTCTCAGAACACCCCGTATTACTACGAACATCCACTTCCATTGGATAGATCCATCGTATGGTTATATACGAACTCGAAGGGACTTCTTCGAGGATGGATCCAGGTTCAGGAGAAATAGAATAAGGTATTATTCAGTTGTCTTTTATCATCACCTTCTCTCAAGTTGCGAGTACTCCTTGGTTTAGGAGAGTACACCTATTACGCTTATTGGATAGTCTTATTCCAAACCATAGGCAGGTGCCGAAAGGTAGGGAATGAAGAAAACCAATTAGCCTAAGTAGGGTGTACAGAAGGTAATAACTAAAGACAAAATAAAGGGATTAGAAAGAGGGCAAAGTAAATTGTGACTGCTATCATTCACGACCAAACCACGTACTTCATCGCCACTTCTATTTCACCTTTGTTTTTTTTCCCCAGTTCGGGAGAAAAATAATAAGGTATTATTCAATTGTCTATTATCATCACCTTCTCTCAAGTTGTGAGTACTCCTTGTTTAGGATGGTACACCTATTATGCTTACTGGATAGTCTTCTTCCAAACCATAGGCTGGTGCCGAACGGTAGGGAAGGAAGAAAACCATTTAGCCTAACGATGGTGTACAGAAGGTAACGACTAAAGACAAATAAAGGGAATTGGAGAGATGGCAGGGAAATATACGGTTACAGTCATGAATCTGAATAATGGAAAAGGCATTACTATGAATACCCAGATACCCTTTCGAAACATATTCATGTTTCATTTTCACTGTGTATTGTTAATAGAAAACTGATTTCCCAATTAGCCACTTGCTCCATGGTATGTATTTACCAGGTATAATTCTCACATATGTATGGTTTTACAGATGATGAGTGGGAGTAAGTTATTGGGAATTAGGTGATCATCCTCATTATATCGGAATTCGTTGTAATTGGTGATATTTGAGGAAATCGCCTGGGTACAGTTTCCAACCTACGATGTACAGGTTTTGAGTTATTCAAACTCAGCGGACTTATACAGAGTATTGTATGTTGTCCAGTGTCCGTCAGGACAAAGGGGTAGGTCCTCATATTATGTTCTGTTTTCTTATGACTTCTCTAGTTTTTAGACAAGTGTTTCGTAGAAATACAATGTCTAAGTTTTGAGAAGTTGTGGGTATAGGAATAAACCAGAGAACCAGGTGTCGCAAGTATCAGGATTCTTCAAAAAAATCGAAGATGTAGATTCTTGTTATTGGTATTTAGTTGATAGTAACGGTTTTGAGAAGCTTGTTTCTCTTTCAGGTTACTCATAATTGGATGGATTCCTAAGTTAAGTAATGTTGATTAGCCTCTCTCCATTAAGTTGATATGCGCTGAAGATAGCTGCATGTTTTTGGAATCTAGTTCCAATTAAATAAGTGCCAAAGTTTCTATATTGAATATAGAATGGTTCATATCTTAACGATGTTAAGGTACGCTGAGTTGTCCAGCTTATGCTCAAAACCAGACTCTGGATAACTCAAGGCACGTTTCTATAATGGCAGTTTGTGGGTGGACCCTGGCTTTGACTGTAGGGTTCCTAGGCATCCTAATGAGGTCTCACAAGGCATCAACCATGCCAATTTCAAAAATTCTAGGTGCCGAGAAACCCGACTACGGATCGTTGGCTAGAAATCTAGGTGAAAAGTAAACTAGTTAACACTTAACTAAAAGATACGGAAATACAACCTTTGTAGATCCGGTTCTCTACCTCCATAGGTCCGCAATGAAGTCTCCTCGCTGTCCACTCACACTCCAGTGAATCCGGCCAGTAACACTACCGTACAGTCCGGTCTGATCGTCTGATATGTCGCATATCTCGCCTAGGGGTGGTGAACGTCAGACCCCAATAGCTCGATAAGTCGTGTCGATATGAGGTCTATAACAATTCGAGAAACTACCGGTAACACTTACCAGTAAATCTCAGCAACCCTGGCCAGGGATTTCCTGTTATAGCCAATCGGACACAGCGCAACATCAACCCCCTATACCGGGAGAGACGAATCCCCTCCTATCGCTCATTGCATCCATGTGACTCGGGACTGTACCCAAAAACCACCGTTTTGCACGCCCTCTTGGACGTGGTAAGATGGAAATCAAAGCACAGTGGGAACCACACAAGACTCTATGACGATCTCGGGTCAACAGACTACTCTGTACCAGTGTCACCAGAGAACTGCCATCTGACGTGAGGTATAATACCATCTGGGAGTTCTCGGCGAGTCCGTCCAGTGTACCCAGTCTCTACTGAGCACCCGTATATCATCTCTGATGTCAAACACCGATGGATATGGGATCATCCATCGCCCATCTGTATGGGTCGAGAAGGTACACGCTAGTCTAATCTGGTATATCGATGCCCCGTCTCGATACACCCACGACTAGGGACTTTGAAGGATGTACTTATGGACTACCATGTCCCCACTAGTATGATCCGCATCATAGTCCAGGTAGTCAAGTACAGATCCTCAGGGCTTTACCAACATGTAACAGAGAGACAATCAGTATACACGTTAAGGTAAAGAGCAACCAGATAGCATACTATCATGTCGAGCAAGAAAGTCCTCCCTATATATGTCCCGGCATCCACTACAATATACATCCTATGTATAGTAATGGCCTCTAGGGCATACATATAACTAACAATCTCCCACTTGCACTAGGGCCATCTGTAGCAGTAGTTGTAGTATCTCATACTCAACCATCCCATAAAAGTCTCTCTCTGGGAATAGGCCTTTGTGAGTGGATCCGCTGTGTTGTCCTCTGAGTCTACTCTCCAAACCTCGATCACCCTGGAGATCAACCATCTCCATGATCAAGTGATACTGCCTTAGAATATGTCTGGATCACTGATGGGACGGGCGTTCCTTGGCATAAGCCACAACTCCATTGTCACACAATGGTAGGAACGTAGTTCATCTTATGAACCAATATACACCCAAACAGCCTCTTTGGTAGCATCTTAAGTAGCGATGTATCCTGCCTTTATCGTCTAGTATGTCACGGTATCTAGCTTGGAACTCTTCCGACATACCGTCCCTTCACTGAGGGTAAAGACAATGCCTGTGACTGACATTCAGTCGTCTTTATCACCCTGGAACCCTTCCAGTGATTCTCCTCAGGATCGGTTGATACCGTCTCACTACAACTAGTGAGAATCCTAACATCCAATTAAGTCTATCTCATAGATCTAAAACTCAGGATTTAGGAGGTATCATTTTGATCCTATATGGAGAATCCTTGTGATAACCGGAGATTGATCGAGCGTAGCATAGGAAACTCCTTCCCCATCAAGAGTATGTCATCCACGTACTCTACGAGGATCGTCACCATACTCCCTACTACCTTTTTGTTTATACAAGGTTCTTCTACCATTTTGATGATGTCAAACTCTTTGACTAATTCATCAAAAACAGATGTTCCAACTCCGCGATGCCTGCTTTATCATATAAAACATCTTGCACACGTTTCCGCTGCTCCCACTGTCTACGAGGCCCTCTGGCTGTGTACTTATAGACGCTCTCTTCTAAATCATCATTTAGAAAAGCAGTCAAGACACCCAGCCACCAGATATCGCAGTCATGGTATGTAGCCGTGACAAGTAGGATCTGGATGGACTTAAGCATAGCTACTGGAAAAGGTTTCATCATTATCCACGCCTGGTCGATGACGAAAACCTTTAACAATTCTAGCTTTGAAAGTCTCAACTTTTCCATGTACACCAAGTAATCTTCTCAAGATATACTTGCTCCTGATGGGGATTTAACCCTTCAGATATAGCAACTAAAGTCCATACTTTGTTGGTGTATAAGGATTCCATCTCAGATCGATAAACATCCAGCCATTCTTACAGAGTCCTACTCCTGATGGCCAGCTCGAAACTAGTTGGGTCATCATCTCATGATGCAATCCTCGCTCCCACTGTCATAGAGAAACCGAAGTATCTCTCAGGTGGGTGAGGAACCCTACTAGATCGGCGGAGAGGCTGAGGTTCGTTGGTATCTACTGAATCCTTTGGTTGTACCAAATCATCAGCTGTAGTTTGTATAGCTGGAACCTTTCCAGTTCTACATAACAGACTTTGCCTCGAGCTTGTCCAGATTTTGCTTTTAGACATAGGCCGGACAACCCCAAATCTTAACTGACTTAAGACATGGGCTCTTCCTATACCATATCTCATATGGAGTGGTAGGCATTTGATTTGATTGGAACCCAATTCAATAGGTATGCAGCTTCTCAAGTGCATAACCCCCAAAAAGGAAACAGGTAACTCAGTAGTACTCATCATAGAGCACACCTTATCATATAGGGTACAATTGCTCCGCCCCGATATACCATCGTGCTATGGCGTATACGGAGGAGTAATACTGAGAGAGAATCTCATTCTCCTTTAGAATAGTCCAGGATTTCCGTGCTCAAGTATTCTCCTCCTTGATCACATCAAAGGACATAATACTTATACGCGTATTCTGGTTCTCTATTTCTAACTTATATTCTGTGAATATCTCAAAAGGTTCGGACTTGTGTTTCAACAGGAACATATGTCTGAATCTTGAGAGATTATCAGAGAACGTAATGAAGTATAAAGAACCAGTCCTGGCATGTGTAGACAGGAGACCTTACATACATTATCATGTATCAATCCTAAGAGTTTACTAACTCTTTCTCTGTTTCCAGTAAACGGAGCTATGGTCATCTTATCTTTGTGACATGACTGGCGAGTTTCACAAGATGTAAATTCAAACTGATTTAAATATGCATCTATATGTAACTCTAGTTAGTCGGGTCACATTGATCTGACCTAGTCTACAATGCCTCAAGAAGAATTCGTTCATTTCTGAACTCTTCCTCTTATGTGTGTTCCATATACTAAGAACTGCAGTTTGATTTAGAACATCAATGCTTTTAGATAACGTGCCTGAACCGATCAACTTTTGATATAGGAAATGTTCAAAACATTATCCAACAATACAAAATTTTACCGTTTCTTTACTAATAAAGAGACTGATATGATTTTGTATATCAGGTTCGGTATCTAATAACATTCGTTCAGAATCAATGTATTGGTAATACAGGGTGACAGTGACCGACAGACTTGGCTGCAACTCTTGCCCCGTTTTCTGCCTCATGAAACTTATCACCCGTTCTCAGTTCTCTACCTATCTGTAGCCCTATGTAACAGATTACATGTCTGGGATCCTGATCTGGTATCACATACCCAGGACGTAGAGGATACAGAGAAACAGTTCTTTGTAATGAACACACCCGAAGATGATGCATCAACATGCACTCTCTTCGTTTGGGCGGCACGGGAATTCTGGTAATCCCCAATTTCCTGCTCTGTCTTATAACAATTATAAGTTGGAGCGGGACCAACGTTCCCCAGCTCAGTATAACAAGCGGGTTCGGTCAATATTCCGTATTATTATCTTGATTAAGGCGTGATATGGTCGCTACCAGGAGAGGGAGAGAAGAAAACACTCAGCGTGCGCTCTTGCAAGAATAGATTGGTTATTATTTTATCTAATCAGGATGGCTCCCACTGCTTTTTATCAAATCTTCCTCCAAACCCTAAAAGGAAAGACCAGCCGGGATTAATTACACACTACAAGTTCGCCAATCTTTCAGCCAGGCCAGTGTCGGTACTTTGAGGGAGGTCCCCCGTGCTTTCGCACGAGTCTAATTAATGTAAATCTCGTTTTCCCAGAGGCGTAACCTCGTTGACACCTTTCTAGACACCTACTTGATCGGCTAATTGTAATGTATAAAACTCTCCCAGGAGTAACTCTTACTCGCAGCGGGTATCGGGATCCAACTATCTCATAGAAGGTATGCAATCTCATTGCAAATTTCAACACTTGAAATTCCCGATAATGTTTTGCCCCTAACGTGCTATGACCTTGACGAAAGCCAACAAACCATAGCCCGCTAGTCAAGTTCAGCCCGTACATTTCTTGATTGAATTAAACCCACCCGCACGACCCTTGACGAAAGCCAACAAAGCCGCACGACTACCCTAATCCAATCGCATCGTATGCTAGCAGATAAGCAGCATATAGCTACCGCACACTGCACCTTGACGAAAGCCAACAAATGCAGCACGAATACTATATACAACTTATCTGAAATGACGGAGGGCTACGACAGGTTTTTCTGAAAACCTATTGCGTAATGAACTTGATATCATTGTAGGATCGAATGAATTTTGAAATGGAGTGTTTTTTAGGCTTTTCTAGTTTTGCTAAAGGAGTCACTCCCGGTGAAGGGATCGTCGGTCCTTTCCTCGTCGAATGAGGTGCGAGATATATCATATATATCACTGTGCAAAGCAAAAAACACTTAAAAGCAATCAAAAGACAAACCGAGTGTGTAGCATCTGCCAGTTATTGCTAAAGGAGTCACTCCCGGTGAAGGGATCTCGGTCCTTTCCTCATCGAATAAGGTGCAGGATATATCATATATACCTCTGTGCAAAGCAAAAACTGTAGCTACCTGTTTTATTTTGAAATTCGATTCTACAACATCTTAGGTTTCATTATTTCATTAATCACATTAATGAAGTCCCATCATTTAAGTACCTAAACATCACAGATAAATACGACGTATACTTATGCCATCCGCATTCGCCTCGATGTCCCCTCGTGCACCGTTAGGTTAGGTAACTAACGACAGAGCGGGGCAGGGCTAGCGCGGGTGTAAAATATAAGTAACGTCTATATAATATATCATATATACTATATACTGTATCTATCACAGAACATCACATGATCACATCACAGATATCGCAGCAGAAGAAACATATGAAATATTGGATATACTAGGACGTCCGTGTTTTCAATACGAGCCAGTATAAAACACGGATTCCACGGTCGTGATGAATAGCCAAACCCACACCCCTAGACCCCTACGAGAGCGGCAAGCAACCCTACCAATTCTAGAGTTAGGAGACCCGGCCTCGACCCCTCGAGTTGGTCTCCCACTGGACTCCAGAACCCGGTTACTTGTGCTCCCCTCCTTGGGTCTATCCTAGTGCGGAAAAGTAAATAATATACAAGAGGTGACAACTTCCGCAACCTGGAAGCGCCCCAATAAAAGAATATTACATACAAGTTTTTACATGAATGAAAATGAAAAACACTCATCTCACATAAAAACCCCCGGCTATTCAAACACGACGATCCAATATAACATATCCAGCAACACATAACATCACATGTCATCAACGTAAGTAAACATACGCATCCCAATTGTCGTTGACATATAGCAACGAAACCGACGATATCACATATTACACTTACGGTCACAGAAAAGAAAGTGTAAAACTACAACAGTTGGAATCCGCAATCACCTCAGACATCGCATGCCTGACCAAATGAATTACTTAGACATCACATGCCTAACAATTATAAACGCCGCATTTTAGTCTCATTATCGAAAACACTTTTCAATATTAAGTCGGGCAATTCAACAAGATTCCCGACATCCTGATCGAATGCTCGTCGCAAACTTCAGTAGACGGCCGCACCCCCGATGCCGTCGACGAAGTGCACCAAGGCGGAACACCGCTACCGCGAGCACCCGAATGGATGCTTTCGGCGACGGGGTTCTCCTATAGTCACTTGGTCGGAGCTATGGAGTGAGGCTGTCTATTAAGTTTACCCGGCGAGTATCCGCGTACGCTACGTGATTGCGACGGACTTTTGATCACATCAAAATTCCGTGGCAACCGATCAAGTGAGACTAAACTGCTATGTTTACAACATTCATTCAGTTATCTCATAACTTCTTGTGAATTCCAATTATTGTATCCCATTCCGGATAAATAGAAAACGTCAAACTTTCCGATCGAACAATCGAACACCCAAGTTTTCCCGATACAGATCAACACATGAAACAAGTCTAAAGACATTCAGTTCATGCCTCAGTACCAACGGTCCAGCCGTAGAAGGTTCAAGCCAACGCCTCACATGTGGCACGCCGTACTGCCCCAAACCCGAAGGTTCAAAGGGCAGTTCAAGACGGTCACATAATCGAGTTAAGGTTTGTTGTCTTCTAGAGGGTCCATCGCGTTACTTGCACTACTTAGAACGTCGTTAAACTTCGGAAAAATCCAACACTTGGAAATTTCCCGACAGGGGAAAAATTGGGTATTTATATCCGGTCGAACTTTTTAACATATTGTAAAATTTATCCGGAAAGCCACACCGACAAAAATTAGACAGTCCGATCGAATGCACCGAGTCCCCAATACAACCCAGAAAATACAACTCTGGAATAAATATTAAAAACATCCAGAACACACAAGAAACAACAACAGAAACAACTGAAGAAAACACACATCCTAATCATCACAGACGGCCGCGGAACCGCCGCAAAAGGGGGGTCAACGCCGCGGTTCCGCGGCCGTACTGTTGAATTAGGTTGTCGTTTTCTCCAGTTTTTCTTAGAATTTCCTGCACATTTCTCTGCATATTTTTAATTCCAAAAAATCCACATTTTACTGAAATGTCCAGAGAGCATGTTAAGGATTTGGGTTTCGGGTCGATCGGACTTCAAATTCCGTCGGGACTTCGCCTAAGGCTCTAGCTAGGCTCTGATACCACTGTAGGGTTCCTAGGCATCCTAATGAGGTCTCACAAGGCATCAACCATGCCAATTTCAAAAATTCTAAGTGCCGAGAAACCCGACTACGGATTGTTGGCTAGAAATCTAGGTGAAAAGTAAACTAGTTAACACTTAACTAAAACATACGGAAATACAACCTTTGTAGATCCGGTTCTCCACCTCCATAGCTCCGCAATGAAGTCTCCTCGCTGTCCATAACAAGTCCCGAGCTCTAGCGTCGGCTTCATCGGAGAATGGACGGGCTAGGTCATCGATGTCCATGCCGAAGATGATCTACGTTGAGGCATCGCTAAATCAAGCTCCGACTTCACCAAGTCAAGAAACTTGTGAAGAAAACACACTCTACTACTTGGCAAGAGGTAGAGGATGAAGAAATAGGAAGTGGGTAGACTTTAGAATTGGATTTCTCACTTGTTTTCATCAATCACCATTGATGAAGAATGGTTTTCTTCTTGAGTTCAAGGAAGAAGAAGAAGAAAATGATATATGATAAGTTGATTATAATTGGAAAAGAAAATGAATACTTATCATATTAGAACCATGGTCAAGTGTAGAGAATTAACTAAGGTTAGATTAATGGTTAGGGTTAAAGATGAAGACAAGAATGGTTACAAAGTCAAAGCTTCATGAAGCTTCAACTAAACTCCAAAATTAGCAACCATTCTTTTCTTATCTATTCAAAATAAATAAATAAATAAATAAGTAAGAAAAGAAAACCCTAATCATTAGTTTAACCATGGCTTAATCCATTACACTTAACTATAGTTAAACATGTATCATCAAACATGATACAATCAAGTGCACAAAAGTATATCACATATACAATGTGTACAATCCGAGTGAGAAAATCCATTTAAAGTGAACCAATACTAGTTAATGCAAAGTAATATATCATATATATAATTATGCATTAAATCATTAAATCAACACTTGATTTAACGATCCGGTCATATCGCATATAACCGACTAGTATTCTATGTATCGGCTTATCGAACCAACCCTTGATTCGATAACTAGGCTATATCGCATACAACCTTTCGATACATTCATCGCGAGAATGGAATACGGTATCACATACACGCATTATTCTCGGTCCCGCACATATCTCATATGCGCTCCTATTTCGTTTCGCTTGAGCCAGGAAACCTCTGTGTAGGACTCTAAAGACTCGTCAATACGCCGGCAGCAGGTAATGATCATATCAAGCACCCACAAGCCGCAAGCGGTCTGCTAAACGTAACGGCCACCCGGGTATTGAGCGATCTGAAGATCGACGAGCAAGCCCACTCACACTCCAGTGAATCCGGCCAGTAACACTACCGTACAGTCCGGTCTGATCGTCTGATATGTCGCATATCTCGCCTAGGGGTGGTGAACGTCAGACCCCAATAGCTCGATAAGTCGTGTCGATATGAGGTCTATAACAATTCGAGAAACTACCGGTAACACTTACCAGTAAATCTCAGCAACCCTGGCCAGGGATTTCCTGTTATAGCCAATCGGACACAGCGCAACATCAACCCCCTATACCGGGAGAGACGAATCCCCTCCTATCGCTCATTGCCTCCATGTGATTCGGGACTGTACCCAAAAACCACCGTTTTGCACGCCCTCTTGGACGTGGTAAGATGGAAATCAAAGCACAGTGGGAACCACACAAGACTCTATGACGATCTCGGGTCAACAGACTACTCTGTACCAGTGTCACCAGAGAACTGCCATCTGACGTGAGGTATAATACCATCTGGGAGTTCTCGGCGAGTCCGTCCAGTGTACCCAGTCTCTACTGAGCACCCGTATATCATCTCTGATGTCAAACACCGATGGATATGGGATCATCCATCGCCCATCTGTATGGGTCGAGAAGGTACACGCTAGTCTAATCTGGTATATCGATGCCCCGTCTCGATACACCCACGACTAGGGACTTTGAAGGATGTACTTATGGACTACCATGTCCCCACTAGTATGATCCGCATCATAGTCCAGGTAGTCAAGTACAGATCCTCAGGGCTTTACCAACATGTAACAGAGAGACAATCAGTATACACGTTAAGGTAAAGAGCAACCAGATATCATACTATCATGTCGAGCAAGAAAGTCCTCCCTATATATGTCCCGGCATCCACTACAATATACATCCTATGTATAGTAATGGCCTCTAGGGCATACATATAACTAACATTGACGAGGGTTGACATTTCTACCATCTGGAAGATCAATAGTGATATTGTTCTTGACTCGCCACAGTTTTATTAAAATGGGTTTTTTTTCCCAGAAAACAGTAGTGGGAGTATGGTAGAACTGGAAGTGAATCCAGAACCGCAAACGATTACGGAAAATTTAATAGGACCTATATATTCAATCAGGTTTGATATTCCAATAGCCACTCCGCAGACATGGTGGGTAACCTCAGACACCCGAGAGGTACTCCGGTAGCCTCAAGGACGGTGACAGGGAGGTTCTTGTTTACTCAGACTTGCACTACTGTTGTTCCAGACTATGAGACCCGGCAGGAGGATATGTATAGCGTCGTTCTAAACTAGTTTTAGAAGTACACGTATATATTATTCTGCCAGAGGGTTGTTGTGGTCAGTTGGAGCAGCGGAAGTATAGTGGACAAGTAGCTTATGTCTATTTATAGGCTTGAGCAGATATAGCGGAGATAAGATCATCTAATTTTGATGTAACAGTCATGGCTTTGACTTCATCAGAATAAGGGATGGATCTGTTAAGAAGGTAGTAGGGTATGATGTCTTGGTATTTGGATGACATACATAGAGTAGGAAGTAAAATTCCTATACTACGATCGGTTGTACTTTGGTCGTCACACAGTTGTTTCTCCACAAAGGACATGGATATAATATCAGACATTCTGGTTACTAGATCTATGGTTTTAGATCTAGAATTGGGTAGTTTCCCAATTTGGGTATTTTGACAGTATTCTAATGGTATTTTAGAATAGATGACTCCTGGCATGGTGGTGTACCTGCAGATGATGGAGTCACCCTCTCTAAAGGTGTCTTACAGACTAAAGGGGAGAGGGATATGCATGATTGGCAGATCACTTGCTTAGGCAATTAAGTCAATCGTGAGAAGTCAAGTACCACACCAGATGTTGTTTTTGCACTAGATGCGATAAGTTTATATTAATCCAATCCTGGAGAAACATAAGAAAGCAGTTTTAGAACATGAATGGATGTTCTATGGATTTGATAATAGCAACCTCCTTGAGGAGACGGTTATCATTCCAGGCTTCCAAGATGACCTGGATGATAGAGTGATTGTCAGAGTTATAGTTTTCCCTCTGACGAGGGACAGTATTATGGACAGGTGGTCCAAGAGGATACTGTGGGAGGCATGGTGCGCGATACTGATTAAGTTCAGTTATCAATACAGTCTAAGAAGTTTGGATTTGGAGTTCATTTATGAATTAGGTCCCATCAGATATCCAGACATATTCTAAGACAGGTATTACTCAATTCGGCAGATGGCTTTCTCCGCGAACTTGAGATTAAGAGAGATACAGAAAGAAACATCAGGGCGGATCCACTCACTGAGGCTATGAGTATACGACATCGCAATAATAGCCTTAAGTGCAAGTGGGATATTGTTGGATATAGTGCCCTCTAAGTCAATTATTGGATCGCAGGTACGTGATTGCAATGATTGAGGGAGGACCTATACCAATATGACTGCTTACTCGAGATGATAGTATGCTATATGGTTTGTTTTTCTCCTCGTATACATGCTTTAGTTCACTATTACATGTTGATAAAGCCCATAGGATTCTTGCTTGACTGCCAGTAGTATAATGGCGATCATATACGTGGGAGCTGGGGTCTATAAGCACATCCTTAAAGTGTCCCTAGTCGTGGGAGTTTTGAGACAGGGCATCGATACTCCAGTGTAGACTAGTGTATACAGTCGAGACCCCGACGAGGGGCGGTGGCCGGTCTCACAAACCATTGGTGTCAGTTGGTTCACCTAAGATGTATACAGGTGCTCATTGAGTTATGAGTTCACCGGACTGGACTTGCCGGGAACATGCTAAGTTGGTATTATACATATCGTCAGATAGCAGTTCCCAGGTGACATGTGTACAGGTTAGTCTGTCTACCTGAGATCGTCATTTGTCTCGTGTGAGTTCTCACTGTGCTTTGATTACTACCCTACCACGGCTCAAAGGAGTCGTGCAAATAGGTTTTAGTTAGGTACAGTCCTGAGCCATATGGAGGCAGTGAGCGGATCATCGGGGATTCGTCTCTCCCGGTATTGGGGGTGAGATCGCGCTGTGTTTAGGAGAGCCATTACACGAAATCCCTGGCCAGGGTAATCAAGATTTACTGGTAGGTATTCAAGTAGTATCTCAGGGTATTCTGGGCTTCTCTCTTTGACATGACTTATACAACTATTGGGGGTCTGACGTTTACCAGCCCCTAGGCCCTATATGCGATACTCATAGACGAACGGACCGGACTGTACGGATATTGTCACTGTCAGGCTCAGTAAGGTTTCAGGATGAGTTCGCTCGTCAGCTTCCCTTCCAATCAATACTTAGGCAAACGTTACGTACAGCTAGTACCTCTGACGTGCTAGTAGTTATATCCAGTGCTAGTGTATTGATGAGTCATTAGAGTCCCCCACAGACAGTTTTCCAAGTTCGGGCGAAACGTTGTAGAGGCCGTATGGTTTTATGGCAGGGTTCGGAAAATGCACGTGCGTTTACGCACGTGCCATATTTCGGGCAGATAATACTGATAGGCTTTGGTTTAATCTCTTATTTATCACCTGTGTCTACTATTTAGGCAGAATGCCGTCGCCTATTGTCACTAAGAAACCGAAAGAAACCTCAGAAACGGGAGAAAGAAAGGAAGAAAGCGATGTAGAAACAACTTACGAAACGAAGAAGGCTAAACAAGAACAAGAGGGATCCACCGAAGAAGACAAAGATAGCCCAGTTTACGAAGATTCTTATCTTGATACCCATCAAGATAATTGGGAATTGGGAAAACTTAAAGAAGAAAAAAATGAAAAAGGAAAGTCGGATCCGAGTATTATACTGTGTAGATATAATATCTTTGTCTCAGTTGCATTTGTATTCGGTCGTAATACAAATGCGGGTATGTTTATACTGTTACGGGGTTATCCTGAAATTCGTTTCGGGATCGCTTTTTGAAGTTGCCAGTTTTCAGTTTTCTATCGCCCGTCTTTAACATTCGGTTAAAAACGGATTTATCTTTTCTTGATGAGTGTGGAAGATTCTAGAAGATTCTAGATGGTGACTAGGATGATGAGAAGTTTAGTGACTCATTTGTGCATTAATTGATATGATGACTAGGTTAATGATTCATTGTATGCAATTAATGTTTTTGCTAGGTGTGAAATGACTCATTAGCTCATTCATTGTTAAGGTCACCTCCCCCTCTCCTACACTCACCTCCCCACCTCTTCAAGAGTGGCCGGCCCATTCTTGTGAATGGGGATTATCATGGTTGCTTGAAAAAAGTTTAAGGTTATGGATTCATGGAAATTAGATAGCAAAGTTTCTCATTTCATTTCGTTCTAAAAGGCAACTTCATTAACCGTTCATCCACAGCTTTGGATGTAACGAGACAAAGTGTTCTACTCATTCTCTACATCAATCTTGGTCATCTTTTTTGGCAAACTTGATGATCGAGTTGCCTCGGTTCAGAGGCGGGAGCCCGTTTAAAGATCCGTTCACGTGGTGCCACCTGGACGAGAAGACTGGAGATCGAGCAGATCGGAGCAGCCGCAACAAAGCGTGGGATGATGGTTGAAGACCGAAGGACTCGGATCGTTCGGTATAACATTTCTACCCACTTTACTGTTTGTTAGTTTAGCTTTAATGGTAGATCCGGGTTATAGTATACGATAGCGCCAGTTAAAAAGTTTTTGTTCCGCATTTGGCGTCTGTTAGACGGCCGGGGCGCTACCGTGCACTTACAGTCCTTTCATGGCAAATGATGATTCGCTCCTGGTAATATTCCAGTCACAGCAATACTGATGCTAAGATTGGCACCAGATTCCAAGTTCCACACTCGCGATAAAAAATCAGCGAGCCAAAAATGCATATGAAATAGCTGAAATAATGGGGAAACTTGCAACAAAATCAGCAAGTAAAAATATATGCATACAAAAACAGCCGAAAAGATTGGGTAGCTCGCAATAAAAAGCAGCGAGTAAAAATAAAAATAGCCGAAATGATTGGGCACCGCAAAAAATAGCCGAAATGATTGGGCAATCGCGATTTTCGCGATATAAAAAGCTGAAATGATAGAGCATCGTGGAAAGAAATTAAAAAGAATTCTGAAAGAATGAAACTTTTGCCCTACAGATGAGATCATATCGATCCCTGTATACAATCTAGGGGCACAAACAAAAAAAGGGAACCATATTTTCCCACCAGACTCTGTCAAAAGAAGAGCCAAGTCTCGACGGTTCACAGACAGCCTAGAGATCACCAACGACGTTTCTCCTTCCTCCAGCAGGATGCAGATGCGACGTCAACAAACGACCCCAGGGTCAAAACAACGGAACCATGGCAAAGTCCCCTAGTTCCAAATCTCGACGGTTCATAGACAACCTAGAGATTACCAACGACGTTTCTCCTCACTCCAACCAGATGCAGACGTGACGTCAACAACCGACCTCAAAGTCGCAACGAAGTGGAGCTATGGCAAAGTCCCTAGTTCCAAATCTCAATGGCCACATCTACGGCCCAATGACCAACAACGGTATGCCTCCTCATTCCAGCAGGACACAGATGCTACACCATCAATCGGAGTCACGGCAAAGTCCCTAGTTCCAAGACTCAACGGTTCACCAACAAGCTAGAGACAACCATGACATTCATCTTAATACAGCAGACACAATGTCAACAAACGAAGTGAATGAAGATCCCTAGCTTCAGGGTCTCAACGTCAACATCGACAATTTAGAGATCAACACCGGTGTTCTTCCTCCCTCCAGTCGGATGCAGACGCAACATCAACAAACGGAGCCACGACAAAGTCCCCTAGTTCCAAAACTTTACGGTCCACAGAAAATCTAGAGTCAACCAATGACCTCCCTGCCGGATCAACGCTTCGTCTCGGAAACAAGTCAACCAACCCCAAGGGAAATCAGTGTCCTTGGCAAAAACCTCGATTCAGGGAAATCAGTGTCCTTGACGAGAGCACCTCGATTCTCGTCGGCCCGCAGAGTAATCAGTGTCTTTGCAGGAATACATCGATTCGTCTCAACTCCGAGGAAATCAGCGTCCTTGGCAAAAACCTCGATTCAGGAAAATCAGCATCCTTGACGAGAGCATCTCGATTCGCGTCGACCCGCAGAGAAATCAGCGTCTTTGCAGGAATACCTCGATTTGTTTCAACTCCGAGGAAATCAGTGCCCTTGGCAACCTCCTCGATTCAGGGAAATCAGCGTCCTTGATGAGAGCATCTCGATTCGCGTCGACCCGCAGAGAAATCAGCGTCTTTGCAGGAATACCTCGATTCGTCTCAACCCCAGGGAAATCAGTGTCTTTGGCAAAAACCTCGATTCAGAGAAATCAGCGTCCTTGACGAGAGCATCTCGACTCGCGTCGACCCGCAGAGAAATCAGCGTCTTTACAGGAATACATCAATTCGTCTCAACTCCGAGGAAATCAGCGTCCTTGGCAAAAACCTCGATTCAGGGAAATCAGCGTCCTTGACGAGAGCATCTAGATTCGCGTCGACCCGCAGAGAAATCAGCGTCTTTACAGGAATACCTCGATTCGTTTCAACTCCGAGGAAATCAGTGTCCTTGGCAACCTCGTTGATTCAGGAAAATCAGCATCCTTGACGAGAGCATCTCGATTCGCGTCGACCCACAGAGAAATCAGCGTCTTTGCAGGAATACCTCGATTCGTCTCAACCCCAGGGAAATCAGTGTCCTTGGCAAAAACCTCGATTCAGGGAAATCAGCGTCCTTGACGAGAGCATCTTGATTCGTATCGGCCCGCAGAGAAATCAGCGTCTTTGCAGGAATACCTCGATTCGTTTCAACTCCGAGGAAATCAGTGTCCTTGGTAAAAACCTCGATTCAGAGAAATCAGCGTACTTGACGAGAGCGCCTCGATTCGCGTCAACCCGCAGAGAAATCAGTGTCTTTGCAGGAATACCTCGATTCGTTTCAACTCCAGGAAAATCAGTGTCCTTGGCAAAACCTTGATTCAGGGAAATCAGCGTCCTTGGCGAGGGCATCTCGATTCGAGTCGACCCGCAAGGAAATCAGTGTCTTTGCACGAATATCTCGATTCGTCTCAACTCTGAGGAAATCAGTGTCCTTGGCAAATAGCTCGATTCAAGGAAATCGGCGTCCTTGATGAGAACATCTCGATTCACGCCGACCCACAGAGAAATCAGTGTCTCTGCAGGAATATACAACGTCAGCAAAGCGAAGCCGCGACAAAGTTCCTTGTTCCATGACTCGGCGGTGTACAGACTAACCAAAGTCAACCCTTGACCTCCCTATTGAGGCAATGCTTTGACTCGGGAGTAGGTCAACTCATCAATCACTTACGAGTCCTCTCGACTTGTAAGGAAGAAAATTCTCTTGTGAGATCCTTACGACTCTCAACAGAAAACACACTTAGGAATCCTCGCCATTCCTAAAGAGAAAATACACCTACGAGATCCTCTCGACTCGTAGGGAGAAAAGCCTTTGTGAGACCCTCACGGCTCATAAAGTTGAAAAGTCTTAGGCAACAGATCTGAACCTGTTTCCTAAGCTATCGCTTCTTATCTCGATTCAGGGAAATCAGCGTCCTTGGCGACAACCTCTCGATTCGTTTCGACCCGTAAGGAAATCAGTGTCTTTATGAGAATCTCTCGATTCGTCTCAACTTGCTGGGAAATTAGTGTCCCTACGCATAAAGAAAATTCTCTTATGAGATCCTTACGATTCTCAAGAGAAAACGCACTTAGGAGTCCTCACGACTCCTAAGGAGAAATGACACCTACGAGATCCTCACGAATTGTAGGGAGAAAAGCCTTTGTGAGACCCTCACGGCTCATAAAGTTGGAAAGTCTTAGGCAACAGATCCTAACCCTGTTTCCTAAGCTATCGCTACCTTATAAAGAGTTCAAGATGAACTGTTTTTTACCATCTATGAGCCACACTTTCCAAAACTACATGCCACTGAAATGGAGAAGTTACTCATGAAGCATATAAACTACTTCATGCCAGATTAAGACATAAAGAAACAGAAGGGTGCAGCTCATGGAGCTGAGGGTTTGGAACTATGTCCCTTAAGAGTCGAGTTTTGAGTCAATGATAAATGATGACACTTGTGTCCGCTCGTTATCTTCTCAGATCAAGATCCTGAAGATTATATACCAACCCAAAACTGGTCATACGCTATGAATTACTCTGCACTACTTGTCACGCCCCGCTTCCTAAAATACGGAATACGAGGGGTAGACAAGGCCAGCCATGCTCCTACGGTCAAGGAAAAGTCCCACCGTAGTCACACTCCGGCTTCTAGTTTATCATGGTAAACAGTAAATAATGCGCAGGTAATGAGAAATGCAGTAACTGGAATAAAACAGTAAAATGAACTGACCTGATGGGAAACAAAAGATATAACTCTGAATAGCAAGTCAAGAAGTCTGTGTTGCACGTCTAGTTCTGGTCCAGGCTAAATCTTCTCCTCACACTGAGCATGCATACTCAGGTCGTCAGAGCGACACAATAGCAATATAAAATATATAAAATCATGTGACAATTCTAACAGTGGTAACAGATATGTGAAACAGTAAATTAATGACAGCATGAATATGAATGTGTAGTAATCAATGCAGCGGAGCAGTAAAGCAGTTGAACGATATGTCACGTATGTCAACACAGTATATAAGGTATATAAATGCCCGTATCCCTATCAGTTTCTAAGTCTCACTGTACAGGTCACTAAGCCTATCGTCAGTCCAAGTGTGAGAGTCAACCACTCGCGAGTGTCCTCCACCCAAGGGTAGAACCCAAGGGCAAGGGACCATGGGCCCAACATGTAATATGTATATCACGGTGAATATCACATACCCTATAAATCTCCATATATCTCCCTAAATATATAAGCCGGCACGGGACTCCCGAGATTCTGTTGAACTCACACTTAAACTACCCCACACCCCGTGGTCTACATCAAACGCTAACCATAACCCTAAATACTAATCGATCCGTGACAAGTCTGCGCGAGAATTGGAGGCAGGACCTCCATCAAGCACGTCCCGACTAATACCTAAGATAAATGGCAGAGTCTGGTGCCTTATCTGTGACACCCGTGCAAGCGCTTCCATAAGTGTCCCATACCACTTATAGTCACACGTACACGCATCCCACAGACGTCGAGAATGCAATAGAATAATAGGGTCACTGATTGTGTACAAGTACGTATCACTTTCACTTAATTACGGATACACGAACACTGACGTATTTGCCAAAATCATCACTAAAATCTAACACTGGGTAAATGCACGATATCACTAGGTTATCACTGCAATGATATGGGTATGATATGATACGTAAACAATATATGAAGTATGATTAAGGTGTCATAAAGTAGTATTCTATCACTTGAACGATTTATCATGAAACGTACGTATATAGTTTAGCGAAACGATAAACAGGTAATAATTAGTATGTTCAGTTGTCCATCCATCAAATTTAGTTTCAAGCCAATCGGGTTCCAGGATCAATAGTTATAACCATTTCATTTTAAGCGCTCGCGGCTGGAAATCCGGTTTCAAAATCAGAAATCCGTTTCGCAACGCATTTTAATCTCAGTTGGGATCAGATTTTATCGATGCTACAGTTGGATGAAATCTAGGATTTTCAGTAAGTTTTTCAACGCAACAGACGGATCTTCGATCGCGTCTGTACATCAGGAGATATACACTATTCAATACCAATATGTCAGTTCTGATTCTGCTGGGACTGTTATGCGCCCCGATCTATTAAATTACAGATTAAATATCAAACGGTAATGAAACAGAATGAAACCAATTGTGTTGTCTAGAAAACAGATTTACCTATAATAACCAGTGGAGTTCCGCAATCTACGAGTTAAGGAGATCTTGTGGTACCCAATACGGAACAGCAAGCAACGACTGGAGTCGCTCTGGACTGCAGTCCAGAGTCACACTCCGATCCAAATATCATCACAATCTAAGTACAGGAATACCAGGAAACCAGTATAGGGTCAAAGTTCGTCTATTCGGCTTCGATTTGAGCCCTCGAACGTACCATTCCAGTAGGTATATGATTTATGGTGAATTTAACGGTTTTCAGGTACAATAAAATTACAGTTTTACGATTAAACTTGGGGGTAGTTGTTTTAGTCGTTAGCAGTCATATTATCAAACGAAATTTGCACAAGATATTCATCACACCAAGGGCCAACAAGAACAATCTAGTTCCGTCAAATTAGACAAGTAATTTCATTGGGATCACACATCGAACGGCTGCATCGTGTAATTTATCGAGGATGTTTAGTATAAAATTTATAAGATTATAGTTTGTAACAAATACTAATTAGCATGTAGCAAGTATAAAACTTGCCTGGAGGTGCACGGCAGCGAGGTACAGTACGGGCGCGCGACGAGCTAGCACCGCGACGGCTACGGCTCCGGGTGAGCTCGGATCTGTTCTCGGCCAGTGGGGCTCGGGCGTCGTCGGGGTGTCTGCGGGCTCGGGCAATGTCGTGTGGTGGTGTTGGTTGATAGAGAATGGAAAGAAGGGTGAGGTTTAGAGAGAGAGAGAGAGAGAGTGCTAGAGAGCGAGAGAGAGAAATGAGAGAGAGAGAGAGTAGGCAGAGAGAGAGACAGGGTTAGAAAGTGAGAGAGAGCCAGGAAGAGAGTGAGGGACAGAGAGGTAGAGAGTGAGATGTAGAGAGAGTAAGGGGGAGAATAGAGAGAGATAGAGAGAGAGTATAGAGAGAGAGAGAGAGAGAAATAAACTGAGGAAGAGAGACAGGGTTAGAAAACAGAGAGAGTGAGAGGGAGGGAGTGCAAGAGAGAGAGAGAGAGGATTTGAGCTCGGTGATGGTGAGGGGGTGATGCTCGGGCAGTGGGGAGCTCGTCGGCAAGGCTAGTAGAGGCTCGTCGGCGATGGATCGTCGACGGTGAGGGGCAGTGGGGAGCTAGGATGGGTGCAGTGAGGAGATCTCGATGAAGGGTGACGAGGTAGTTGAATGAGGTGGAGTGGAGTAGGGTCTGAAGAGGAGGTAGATGCGAGGGAGAAGAACTAGGGGGGTCCTAGTCGTCGTCGTCGACGGCGGGAAAATGGTTGCAGGGGAGTTTGAGGAGGGAATGAGAGCGAGCGAGGGAGGGAAGTAGTGGGTAGAGGAGAGTGGTGGAGGGCGCACGTCGTGGGGTGTATCGCGCGCTCGAACGTGGCCGACACATGCGTAGGCGTGGGCGAAGGGGGCGGCGTGGGTTACGGATCGTGAGCGACAGGGGAGGGAGAAGAGAAAGGAGCCGGGGAAAAACGTGAAGGAAAGAGAAGAGAACGGGGAGGCGAGAGAAGAAAGGGAGGAGAGAGGCGCGCTGGGAGTAACGTGCGCGAGCGCGGGCGTCGGTGGAGGCGAGGAACGCGGGCGACGTGGTCGTAGGCGCAAGCGAAGGAAGCGGGAAAGAGAGCCGTTGGGGAGACGACCCTGTACATGGCGGGTCGGGTAGGGATGAAGCGGGTGTGTGGGCGGAAGGAGTTTGGTCTGTGGGCTGGGCCGGTGAATTAAAATGAATTCCCAAGAATTAAATGTGAGGAGCCGGGCCGGCTGGGTGGGCTGGAAAAAGGAAGAAGGATTTTAGTTATTAGAAGAGGGCCGGGCTGAGAATTGGGGGGGGGGGGAATTGGAATTTGGAAATGGTTGAAGGATTTTGGATTAAAGGGAAAAATGTGATTTAAATCATGGATTTGGGTTTTAAAGGGTTTTATTGTTAATAGAAAATGGAGGTATAAATTCAATTAAAATTATAAATAATATAACTAAAATTATAAATAGAATTATAAAGTAACAAAATACAGATTTTGATATAAAATGGCTGGGTATTACATCATACCACCCTTAATAAAAATTTCGTCCTCGAAATTTAGAAGAATGACAGGTTATAAAATAATAAGTGAAAGCTACTACGTCGCAAACTCACATAATGATTTACCAGAAATCCGTGGACGAAGAAATTTGAAGATATAAATACGTAAGAACAAATATAAATACGGAAATATAAATAACAACAATAACTAACAATATTATTCGAGGCGTACTCGATAAAATCGAAACTCAAATATATGCACATATACGTATATCAAAATTAGCACATCAGAAATAGTAAGTATAAGGCACCCTACTCGAAAATAAATTAACGACAATAAAATAGTGAAAGATTAGTCTGTAGGTTAAAACAGTTTAGGATAAGGTATCGATAAAATAGGTTTAAAATATTTTAGAAAACTGGTATAGTGAAATTAAGAAGCATAGACCAAAAGTATGCACGGTGTAAGGTTGCGCTACTAAAATGAGAATAATAATAATGCACTTAAGATACATAAAACGGAGTAATCAATAACACGTACTCTTTGATAAATGCAAAATACTAAAACTACATTTTAGAATAATAGTGCCCCTAAATATAGTTGGGGTAACGGGGAAAAGCACAAGTATGTCTAGGCCTAGGTAGGGTAGGGATTACAATGGGATGTGGCTGATACAAAAGGTCGAAGGGTGACGGCTTTAGGCTGAAGATCAAGAAGATTGGGATCAGGTCAGCACAGAAAATAAGGGTGAGCAATAAAGGACTATAAGGAGAAAAATGTATGGGGAGGATACTGGTCGATTCATCATATGAATCAAAAATTTGAAAAGTTAATGAACTCGGCATTTCATAAGAAAGGTCCTCCTCCCAGGAGGATCTCAAACAGGGTACAGACGAAGGATGAATGGTGGCTCATTCCAAGGATCAGGGTGCGGTATTTTCTAATCGAAACGAGGGTGAAAACTATGCAATGAGCAGGGTGGACAGTCAGGGAACTCAGCAGAAAAAATAAATGGATATGGGCAATAAAAAAGTATCAAGCGAACCAATAATCAAAAGGTTTACGAATTCAGAAGATTTATTTCATTCAAGAAAATTTGAAACAAGGCATTCCCAAAGGCGAAAAGTGGCCCTAAACTATACACATTTTATTTGGCCAGAAAGACAACATCAAAAGGAATTCCGTCAGTCGCGGTTGTGGAGATTCAGCAGGTTGCGGTAGGCTCGCGCGCTCAGGTAGGGGCGTCCATTTCCATAGCGCCTCGCAGGTATCGCTATTGGAAGTTCTTCCACCACAGGATCTTGATCTTCTGGTCCTTCTTCCTCGGATAGAGCTTCTTCATCGAGATCTGATTCCATGTGATCCTCTCCTTCTGGATTCTCTTCCATGGGATTTTCCTCCACTGGATTTTCTTCTATCGGGTCTTCATCGGGATCTTCCTCTATCGGGTCTTCCTCTATAGGGTCCTCTTCAGGATCTCCTTCTTCTTCGTCGGAATCAGCTATCACGTTAAACTCTGGGGCGGCTACTCCTTCATCCTCTGAGTCGTTGTTTCCAAAGTTGACCTGGGGACCGTTGACCTCATCATCAGAACTCATCAGTGTGCGATCTATGGAAACGCATGACTGTGTATCCTCCTCTAGATGCGGCGCTGCTCCAAGGTGGGCCATGGTCTGAAAAGAAAAGTCATGATTAGACAATAGAATACATCAGGAAAATGGCTAAGTGTACGAAATATGGGAAGGTATGCGGCGTCAGGAATTGGAAAAATTTAAGATTAAAATGTTTTGCTAATGAACAGTATGAACAAGGGAAATGACAAGAGAATGATACATATTTTATGATTCAAGTTTTATTGCATTCAATCAAGAGTTCAGCGGATACAAGATGTCAAACTGAAAGAAATATTCATAAAAAGATGACAACTTTATTACTGAAAGTAGATAACATGAAAAATCATTCTTCGACTACTATAACGCTGCATTCTCGTCGCGTGAGTTGAATCCTGCGTTAGATCCACCTTATAGTCGAAGTTCGAATTACGCGATAATCCTCACTTGGCAGAAGTGGGGAGTGTGGACGTGTTTCCTCTCTGTAGTTCTTTCCTTTCTGGGCAGCCGTTGATGAGATGTTTGTTGGACCCGCATATCAGACATTTCCCTTGGGCGTGGCGACAATCCCTCTGAAGATGTCCTGGCCTCTTACAGTACCCACAACATGGGGTCTTCTGCTGCTTCTGCCGCGGAGAAACAAATTGGCGCTTCATCTTCCTCTCTTTTCCTCGTCTAACGGGGATCCCTTTATAATTGGAGACAGCCGCTGATGCCTGACTCATCTGTCTTCTCAGTCCTTCAACCAACAAGTCGTTTGTTCGCTCCTGGGCTTCCTTTAGACCTCGCAATGCACTCAGAATCTTAACGGTCTGATTCTGGGGAGCGGATACAGCTGAAGAGTCGTTGGAAGACATGATCCTGAAACAACAATTTTTGAGAATGATATAAGTCACAAGCTATACGAATCAAGATATAATATGGATAGGACAAAGATTCAAGAATATCAGAGGTGATGAATTTATAACAAGTGGAGAACCAACCGTACAACTCCAAGGAATTTAAACAGAGTATGGTAGTGTAATCGTGATGTAGTTCGCAATTACAACCATGAAACTTTACCAAGTTACCTGAAACCCCAGTGAATGGATAGCAGAACGCTCAATGCGAATATGAATCAAGAATATCAAGTTTAGAATCTAGACTGAAAGATATCTTAGATTGTCAAGCTCTACACGGAAAACTGCAATCCCAAACGAAGCAAAATCTGGGCTCTGATACCAACTAAACCATGTCACGCCCCGCTTCCCAAAATACGGAATACGAGGGGTAGACAAGGCCAGCTATGCTCCTACGGTCAAGGAAAAGTCCCACCGTAGTCACGCTTCGGCTTCTAGTTTATCATGGTAAACAGTAAATAATGCGCAGGTAATGAGAAATGCAGTAACTGGAATAAAACAGTAAAATGAACTGACCTGATGGGAAACAAAAGATATAACTCTGAATAGCAAGTCAAGAAGTCTGTGTTGCACGTCTAGTTCTGGTCCAGGCTAAATCTTCTCCTCACACTGAGCATGCATACTCAGGTCGTCAGAGCGACACAATAGCAATATAATATATATAAAATCATGTGACAATTCTAACAGTGGTAACAGATATGTGAAACAGTAAATTAATGACAGCATGAATATGAATGTGCAGTAATCAATGCAGCGGAGCAGTAAAGCAGTAGAACGATATGTCACATATGTCAACACAGTATATAAGGTATATAAATGCCCGTATCCCTATCATTCTCTAAGTCTCACTGTACAGGTCACTAAGCCTATCGTCAGTCCAAGTGTGAGAGTCAACCACTCG
This sequence comes from Agapanthus africanus, assembly GCA_030015575.1. Taxonomy (NCBI): domain Eukaryota; kingdom Viridiplantae; phylum Streptophyta; class Magnoliopsida; order Asparagales; family Amaryllidaceae; genus Agapanthus; species Agapanthus africanus. Next base: position 104,979,830 of record CM057344.1, read on the forward strand.
CGAGTGTCCTCCACCCAAGGGTAGAACCCAAGGGCAAGGGACCACGGGCCCAACATGTAACATGTATATCACGGTGAATATCACATACCCTGTAAATCTCCATATATCTCCCTAAATATATAAGCCGGCATGGGACTCCCGAGATTCTGTTGAACTCACACTTAAACTACCCCACACCCCGTGGTCTATATCAAACGCTAACCATAACCCTAAATACTAATCGATCCGTGACAAGTCTGCGTGAGAATTGGAGGCAGGACCTCCATCAAGCACGTCCCGACTAATACCTAAGATAAATGGCAGAGTCTGGTGCCTTATCTGTGACACCCGTGCAAGCGCTTCCATAAGTGTCCCATACCACTTATAGTCACACGTACACGCATCCCACAGACGTCGACAATGCAATAGAATAATAGGGTCACTGATTGTGTACAAGTACGTATCACTTTCACTTAATCACGGATACACGAACACTGACGTATTTGCCACAATCATTACTAAAATCTAACACTGGGTAAATGCACGATATCACTAGGTTATCACTGCAATGATATGGGTATGATATGATACGTAAACAATATATGAAGTATGATTAAGGTGTCATAAAGTAGTATTCTATCACTTACACGATTTATCATGAAACGTACGTATATAGTTTAGCGAAACGATAAACAGGTAATAATTAGTATGTTCAGTTGTCCATTCATCAAATTTAGTTTCAAGCCAATCGGGTTCCAGGATCAATAGTTATAACCATTTCATTTTAAGCGCTCGCTGCTGGAAATCCGGTTTCAGAATCAGAAATCCGTTTCGCAACGCATTTTAATCTCAGTTGGGATCAGATTTTATCGATGCTACAGTTGGATGAAATCTAGGGTTTTCAGTAAGGTTTTCAAATCAATATGCGGATCTTCGATCGCGTCTGTACGTCAGGAGATATACACTATTCAATACCAATATGTCAGTTCTGATTCTGCTGGGACTGTTATGCGTCCCGATCTATTAAATTACAGATTAAATATCAAACGGTAACGAAACAGAATGAAACCAATTGTGTTGTCTAGCTAACAGATTTACCTATAATAAGCAGTGGAGTTCCGCAATCTACGAGTTAAGGAGATCTTGTGGTACCCAATACGGAACAGCAAGCAACGACTGGAGTCGCTCTGGACTGCAGTCCAGAGTCACACTCCGACCCAAATATCATCACAATCTAAGTACAGGAATACCAGGAAACCAGTATAGGGTCAAAGTTCGTCGATTCGGCTTCTATTTGAGCCCTCGAACATACCATTCCAGTATGTATATGATTTATGGTGAATTTAACGGTTTTCAGGTACAATAAAATTACAGTTTTACGATTAAAATTGGGGGTAGTTGTTTTAGTCGTTAGAAGTCATATTATCAAACGAAATTTGCACAAGATATTCATCACACCAAGGGCCAACAAGAACAATCTAGTTCCGTCAAATTAGACAAGTGATTTCATTGGGATCACACATCGAACGGTTGCATCGTGTAATTTATCGAGGATGTTTAGTATAAAATTTATAAGATTATAGTTTGTAACAAATACTAATTAGCATGTAGCAAGTATAAAACTTGCCTGGAGGTGCACGGCAGCGAGGTACAGTACGGGCGCGCGACGAGCTAGCACCGCTACGGCTCCGGGTGAGCTCGGATCTGTTCTCGGCCAGTGGGGCTCGGGCGTCGTCGGGGTGTCTGCGGGCTCGGGCAATGTCGTGTGGTGGTGTTGGTTGATAGAGAATGGAAAGACGGGTGAGGTTTAGAGAGGGAGAGAGAGAGTGCTAGAGAGCGAGAGAGAGAAATGAGAGAGAGAGAGAGTAGGCAGAGAGAGAGACAGGGTTAGAAAGTGAGAGAGAGCCAGGAAGAGAGTGAGGGACAGAGAGGTAGAGAGTGAGATGTAGAGAGAGTGAGGGGGAGAATAGAGAGAGATAGAGAGAGAGTATAGAGAGAGAGAGAAAAACTGAGGAAGAGAGACAGGGTTAGAAAACAGAGAGAGTGAGAGGGAGGGAGTGCAAGAGAGAGAGAGAGAGAGAGAATTTGAGCTCGATGATGGTGAGGGGGTGATGCTCGGGCAGTGGGGAGCTCGTCGGCAAGGCTAGTAGAGGCTCGTTGGCGATGGATCGTTGACGGTGAGGGGCAGTGGGGAGCTAGGATGGGTGCAGTGAGGAGATCTCGATGAAGGGTGACGAGGTAGTTGAATGAGGTGGAGTGGAGTAGGATCTGAAGAGGAAGGAGATGCGAGGGAGAAGAACTAGGGGGGTCCTAGTCGTCGTCGTCGACGGCGGGAAAATGGTTGCAGGGGAGTTTGAGGAGGGAATGAGAGCGAGCGAGGGAGGGGAGTAGTAGGTAGAGGAGAGAGGTGGAGGGCGCATGTCGTGGGGTGTATCGCGCGCTCGAACGTGGCCGACACATGCGTAGGCGTGGGCGAAGGGGGCGGCGTGGGTTACGGATCGTGAGCGACAGGGGCGGGAGAAAAGAAAGGAGCCGGGGAAAAACGTGAGGGAAAGAGAAGAGAACGGGGAGGCGAGAGAAGAGATGGAGGAGAGAGGCGCGCTGGGAGTAACGTGCGCGAGCGTGGGCGTCGGTGGAGGCGAGGAACGCGGGCGACGTGGTCGTAGGCGCGAGCGGAGGAAGCGGGAAAGAGAGCCGTTGGGGAGACAACCCTGTACATGGCGGGTCGGGTAGGGATGAAGCGGGTGTGTGGGCGGAAGGAGTTTGGTCTGTGGGCTGGGCCGGTGAATTAAAATGAATTCCCAAGAATTAAATGTGAGGAGCCGGGCCGGCTGGGTGGGCTGGGAAATGGAAGAAGGATTTTAGTTATTAGAAGAGGGCCGTGCTGAGAATTGGGGGGGAAAATTGGAATTTGGAAATGGTTGAAGGATTTTGGATTAAAGGGAAAAATGTGATTTAAATCATGGATTTGGGTTTTAAAGGGTTTTATTGTTAATAGAAAATGGAGGTATAAATTCAATTAAAATTATAAATAATATAACTAAAATTATAAATAGAATTATAAAGTAACAAAATACAGATTTTGATATAAAAGGGCTGGGTATTACACTACTTCACCCACGTATATACTTACATGGCCAAAGTATTAGGGGCATTTGTTCCCGCCAAAAAAATTCTGCGCAAAAGAGCCCAAGGTATCAAATGGCAGCGATACGTTTAAGAAAATGTGAACCAGTATTTTCCAGGCTGTATTTTGACAAACTCCCGAATAAGAAACAGCTAAATTCTGATGGTATCGAAAGAATCCCGAAAAATCCTTCCATTTGATATATTATGGGCTTCATAATTCATCCGGGATCAAAAATTATGAGCAAATATGCTATGCACGTGTAATCTAAGGAAGAAAATGCGAACCAGTATTTTCCGAGCTGCATTTTGACAAACTCCCGAATGAGAAACAGCTAAATTCTGATGGTATCGAAAGTGTCTTGAAAAAGCCTTCGATTTGATATATTATGGGCCTCATAATTCATCTAGGATTAAAAGTTATGAGTCATCACGTGCTCACACGTGACCGGGCATCACGTGTCCACACGTGACCGGGCATCACGTGCAGACAAGTGACCATTTACAGGCAAAGCCTGTAGGTACTGAATAAAATAAATAATTGGAAATAATTAATCAGTGGGATCACGTGCCAACACGTGATGGGCCTTTAAACCCACTGAAAAGAATTAAAGGTATAATAAAACGCTAAGGAAAAACCACAATGGGGCATCACGTGCCCACACGTGACCAACACGTGATGATTTCTTAGCTCTGTTAAAAGGCAGAATTAAATTCTGAATAAAATGTTTAATCAAAAGGGTCACGTGCCAACACATGCCAAGTTCCTAAACTCTTTAATTGATAGAATTAAATTATATTTAATAATCAGATAAAGCGACCACGTGCCAACACGTGATAGACTTTTAAAAGCCTTCTGAAATAATAGAATTAAATTCTAATTAAGGGAAATCAAAGACCGAAACTGGGAAAATATTTCTTTAAATCTTTTCAAACCAAAAAGATGGTGTTCTGTAAAATGGAGCACCGTTGGATTAAAAATCCAATGGTGATTAAAAATCACCAATTTGTGGAAAGATTTTATACATGGAAAGATTTCCCTAAAATTCATCAAGAATAACAGACAGAATATCTTTTGGATTAAAAATCCAATGGTGAATAAAATTCACTGAGTGGTTTAAAAGATCACGATAGTTACAAAAACAACCAAAATTTTTCAATGAAAGATTCACAAAACAAATTGATTTTTTTCTTTCTCCTATAAATAGGAGCCAAGAAAAGAAGAGAAGTTTTTTGGGGAGATAACAACAACAGAGAGAAAAAAGAGAGGAGAATTTAATTCTTAAGAGAGAGAAAACAGATCTCTTCAGAGAAAAGAAACCCTAGGTGAGAAAGGGGAAAGAGATCTAAGTTCCGTAAAACAAAGAGAATTTAATTCTTAATTTAAGAGTTTAACTCTTCTGAAAAAGAACTTAGTTCTTCGTCTAGTTGAAGATCAGCAGAAGCAAATTTCCCCATAGGTTGAGAATTTAATTCTCATCGGATTGAGATTCTGCCATGCAGATCCAAAACTTAGAGGGAGAATTGAGTTTAGGGAATTTAATTCCCCCCAAATTCATAGGAATTTAATTCCTCCAAAATAGAACTAGGGTTTAACCCTATATGAGATTTTAATTCTCCAAAAATTATAGGAATTTAATTCCTCCAAGATAAAACTAAGGTTCAACCCTATATGAGAATTTAATTCTCCTAAATTTATAGGAATTTAATTCCTCCAAATAAAATTAGGGTTCAACCCTGCATGAGAATTCAATTCTCCCAAAATCATAGGAATTTAATTCCTTCAAGACAGAACTAGAGTTTAACCCTATATAAGAATTTAATTCTTTCACATACATAGGAATTTAATTCCTCTAAAACCATAATTAGGGTTAAACCCTACAGAGAATTTAATTCTTAAAAAATAAAGAGACTTGAAAGATCTCCATGCATACAAAGTTAGGTCACGTGTCCCCACGTGACCCCTGAACAGATCCTCCAAAATAAGAAGGAATTAACTTTGAGGCAATGCCTTACATGTTCCCACGTGACCTCCTAAACGACGAGAATAAAAGCAAAGGCAGATTTTAATTTAGGCGCTCTCACGTGTTACACGTGACTCCTTGATAAATGCTTTAATAATCAGCGCATAAATCTCCATCACGTGCCAACATGTGATGGCCAGAAAGTTAAAAAGTGTTTAACACTTATTTGCAGAACAAAGTAACAGGGATCTGGCCCTACCTTTGGGTGTCCTCGTGTGTCCCCACGTGACCCATCCCTATTTAGTGTTTAACACTAATTTAAAGGTTTTATTTCTAGTGTTTAACACTATTGTACTCTAGTGTTTAACACTAATTTGAGAGTTTTATTCCCAGTGTTTAACACTGTTGTCTCCTAGTGTTTAACACTGATTCGAGAATTCTATTTCTAGTGTTTAACACTAATTTAAGAATTTTATTTCCAGTGTTTAACACTGTTGTTCTCTAGTGTTCAACACTATTTTTAGCTAAATTGGCTAATTCTCCAGAGGCAAACGCCTCCCCTTCAACTGAATTTCAAAATTGAGTAAAATTCAGAGCTATAATGTTTAATGCTCAGTCAAAGATAAAAATGTTATCAAAGCCCTCAAACTCTTGTTTAAGCATTGGTGAATGATGAGGGGCTGAACCCAGACAAATGTCTAATGGTCCAAAGGGCCAATATTTCAAACTTAATTGGACTTAGCCTAAGTTGGCCATAAGTCCTCAATTCAGACTTAACTGAGCCAATGTTCTCATAATCTAATTAATGGATCTTAGTTCCAAATTGGACTACAGATCACCCAATCAACTCTGGTTCGAGGGTACATCTCTTCACTCCTCTGATATTTGTCGTTGTAATCCTTCAACGTCTTCAGAGAGGTGATGGGTCCCGACAACCACACATTTCACGGACTATGATGTCCTTAACCTGGACTGTGGGGTCCTTAAACCCATGGACTATGATGTCCTTAAACTCGACCGTAATGTCTTTAAACTAATATTAGACTGTGGGGTCCTTAAATTCATGGACTATGATGTCTTTAACCTCGACCGTAATGTCTTTAAACTAACATTGGACTGTGGGGTTCTTAAATTCATGGACTATGATGTCCTTAACCTCGACCGTGATGTCTTTAAACTAACATTGGACCGAGATGTCCTTAAACTAACGCTGGACCGTAATGTCCTTAAACTAATCAACCGCAGTGTCACTAAACAAAACAATAGAGCCCAATTGCTCTCTTGTTAGATCTAAACGATCCTGTTAAGTTGATCTTAGTTTAAAAATGAGACTAACGTATCCTTAACAAACGTTTAAGTTGATCTTAGTCTCAAATGAGGCTAAAGTATCCTTAAACCCAACCCCCCAAACCTAAATCTAAGAAAGATACGGATTTGGACTTGTCCACGCCCTACGGGCGCAACGTAAATTAGTCTCCGTATACAATTCACGGGTGACCAAACACAAAACAATCACCCACGACATGAAGTGACCACACGGAGAAGGAGAAAGTTGTTACCGCGATACGGTAGCGTAATTAACTGCAGGGGCTTGCGCCTGCAGGGAAGAGCGTCCCCACAATCAAAAACCCCTCAAACAAGGGGGAATCTGACGAAGTCTGCTACATCGGCCGTATCCGTTTAAACCTTCAATATACGGTGTCATAAATCAAGTTGGCATCTTCGGAGAGGTGGACGGATAGCACCAATTAGTATCTGCCCCGAAATTCAGGCGAGACGCCCGCCGCGTCTTCGTCCGCGTCTTTCGGCGGGGAACAGTCTCGATATTCCTACGACTAGGGATAGTTTAAGGATATGCTTATAAACTACCCAGCCCTCACAAGTATAACCGCCATCACAACGTTGGTAGTCAAACGGTAATCCTACGGGCTTTATCAGCATGTATAAGTAGTATGTAATAACAAGTAAAATATACACCCATGTTAAGATAAAGGCTAACCAGATAGCATACTATCATTTCGACAAGATTTTCCTGTACATATACACATATCAATAGTACCCATTACAAATAATGGCCTCTAGGGTATATATATATTATATCCTACAATCTCCCACTTGCAGTAGCCCCCCGTTTTTTGCATAACGCATCCCCAAAATCTCGAACAGCCGCTCGAACTGTGCTTGAAATAAGGCCTTCGTTAATGGATCCGCTGTGTTGTCTTTTGTGTCCACTCTTCGAATCTCGATCTCTCTCATCAGGTGATACCGCCTCAAGATTTGTCTGGATATTTTATGGGACCTTGGTTCCTTCGCTAAAACTACAGCCTCATTGTTATCGCAAAATAACGGTACTAGATTGACAATGGACGGAACCACCTAAAGTTTAGAAATGAACTTCCTCATCCAGACCGTTTCTTTTGCGGCATCGTTAGCAGCTACGTACTCATCTTTGATCGTTGAGTCTGCGACGGTGTCCTGCTTGGAACTCCTCTAACACACCGCCCCTCCATTAAGGGTAAACACATAACCCAAGATGGATTTAAAGTCATCATTATCACTTAGGAAGCCTGAATCGGTAAAAGCCTCGATCTGGTGGTCCCCATTACCGTACACCAAGAACATCTCCTTAGTCCTTCTCAGGTACTTGAGAATGTTCTTTAATGCTATCCAATACTTCTCACCTGGGTTTGACTGATACCTACTTACCACACTAAATGCATAAGCTACGTATGGTCTGGTATATAACATCGCATACATTATAGATCCTACCGCTGAACCGTAGGGTATAATCCTCATGCAAGCCCTCTCTTCATCAGTCTTTCGAGACAACTCTTTGGAGTAGGTGATCCCGTGATAAGCGGGTAAATTACCACGCTTGGAATCTTCTATACTAAACCTCTTTAGTATGGTGTCAATGTGCCTGGACTGTGAAAGTATCAACATTCTTTTAGACTATCACGATAAATCTTAATCCCCAGAATGTAGGAGGCATCACCCAAGTCTTTCATGGAGAACTTCTGTGACAAGAAGAGCTTGACTGATTAGAGCATAGGGATGTCATTCCCTATCAAGAGTATGTCATCCACGTATAATACGAAGAAGACTACTGCTCCTCCTACAATCTTCTTATAAATGTATGGTTCATCTATATTTTTGATAAAGTCAAATTCTTTGACCGTCTCATCAAAGCAGATATTCCAACTCCGCGAAACTTGCTTTAATCTAAAAATGGATTTAAGCAACTTGCACACCTTTCCGCTGCTCCCACTGTCTAAAATACCCTCTGGCTAATCCATGTAAACGCGCTCTTCTAAATTTCCATTTAGAAAAGCGGTTTTCTTGTCCATCTGCCAAATATCATAGTCATGGAAGGTAGCAATGGCAAACAGGATTTGAATGGATTTAAGCATGGCCACTGGAGAAAAGGTTTCATCATAATCCAATCCTGGTCTTTGACGAAAACCTTTTGCAACAAGCCTGCCTTTATAGGTTTCCACCTGTCCATCTGTACCAATCTTCTTTTTGAAGATCCATTTGCATCTAACAGGTTTTACCCTAGGAGAAGCAACATCCAGTGTCCATACTTTATTGGTGAACATGGATACCATCTCGGACCTCATAGCATCCAGCCACTTCACCGAGTCTTTACTCATGATAGCCTGCTGAAAACTAGTAGGCTCATCATCATGGATGATGCAATTCTCTCGATTCTTGTCTATGAGAAATCCATAGTATCTCTCAGGCGGATGAGAATACCTATTAGACCAGCGGAGTGGCGTCGGTTCGTTGGGCTCTATTGAAACCAGAGGTTCTACTAAGTCTTCAGTAGTAGTTTGTGGTTCTGGAATTTCTTTCAGTTCTACCGTGGTCCCACTAATTTCTTTTGCAAGAAATTCGTTCTCTAAATAAACTATATGGCGAGTGACAAACACCTTTTGTTCTTCAGTGTGGTAGATAAGATATCCCGGTGAATTCTTGGGATATCCCATAAACTTGCATAAAACTGATCGTGTAAGTCGATGTGCAACACCCTACGAGTTGCGAGGAGGCGGAAATATGAAAAACGATCTTGTTCTTGAAGTATACATCGACTAACCGAAGATCTTTGCTAAACGATAATTAACAACTACCATAGAAGTTCTAAACTACTATGTAAAGAGATTATACCTAGTGATATGTGTCCTTCGTCTTTACGATCTCTTCGTCCTCCTCGGCCTCCTCCAAATGATAGATGATCCACCCGAGACCCTAATCCAAGCTTCACCTCAAAACTTAAGGTAACTAAGTTTCTCTAGTTGCTAATCAATGGAACTTAGATCATATAGAGTTAGGTTATGGAATGTTTAGTCTTTTCTAATCCTTATTCTCAACTCATGAGGGGTAGGATTAGAGCTTGAAGAAAGAGTGAGCTTGAGGAGAGAGAAGGTGAACTAGAATAATGAAATGAAATTGTTTCTCACTTAATATATCAAGCATAATGAATAAATCAATAAATGAATAATAAGAGATTATTCATCATGCTTCATAAATGTATATGAGTGATTCACTATATGAGTCATTAAGCATTTAATAATGCATTAATGACATAGTGAAACACACATTATGAGTCACAATAACATTAATGACAATGCCACCTTAACCCCTCAAGTCACCATGCTTCTAGAAGCTTCCCGGAAATTACGAGAACGCCCCTCCCATCCGTGAGAACACGGAAAATCTTTAGACTGTATAAATCCAATAATCTGATACTAGAATCTGGCTTAAACCAAAGCCGTCTAGAAAAAAACTGTCCGAATGTCGTACGTGTGTTTAAACACGTATTCGTCCGAACCCTTGTCGTAAAACCATACGACCTCTATATGGTTTCGCCTGGAGTTGGGAAAACTCTGTGTAGGACTTTAAAGACTCGACTACTACGCTGGCAGTGGGTTTAACCACAGACCGCAAGCGGCACTAGCTGTACGCAATGGTCCCCAGGTAGATGTCGATAAGAAGGCCGATGAGGATACCCATCCGAACTCCTACTGAGCCTGTCCGTGACAATATCCGTGCAGTCCGGTCTGTTCGTCTAAGAGTATCGCATGTATGGTCTAGGGGGTGGTGAAAGTCAGACCCCTAATAACCGTACAAGTCGTGCCGGCATGGCTCAAGACCATCCGAGAATCTACTGATCAGTCCATCAGTAATTCTCAATCAGCCCTGGCCAGGGACTTATGGTAATGACCAACCGATCACAGTGCGATATCAACTCCCTAGACCGGGAGAGACGAATCCTTAACAGTCACTCATTGCCTCTACGTGGGTCGGGACTGTGCCCAACTAAAACATGTTTGCACGACTCCTTTGAGCCGTGGTAGGGTAATAATCAAAGCACAGTGGGAACTCACACGAGACAAATGATGACTTTAAGTCAACAGACTATCTACACATATGTCACCTGAGAACTGCTATCTGACGTTAGGTATAATACCATCCAGTCAGTTCTCGGCGAGTCATGTCCGGTGTACTCACATGAAGTGAGCATCTGTATACAATCTTAGGTGCACATCACCAATGGCTGCGGGACCAATCCATCGCCCCTCGTCAGGGTCTAGATATGTATACACTAGTTTACTCTAGAGTATCGATGCCCTGTCTCGATACTCCTGCGACCAGGGACATTTAAGGATGTGCCTATTGACTGACCAGCTCCCACAAGTATGACTGCCATCACAACGCCGGTAGTCAGGCAAACACCCTATGGGCTTTATCAACATGTTTATAAATACAAAGTAAAATTTATCATACGTTTAAGATAAAGTCAAACCAAATAGTGTACTATCATTAGCAAGATTGTTATGTACATACATATCCCTAACTGTCTATACAATGAAGGCCTCTAGGGCATATATATATCCAACAATCTCCCACTTGCACTAAGGCCTATAATTGGCGCAATGAGTACCCACTGTCTGTACTAGATCCAGTTGTTGGCGTACCGCATGCCCAACATCTCAAACAGCCTTTCGAACTGGACTTGAGGGACGGCCTTGGTGAATGGATCTGCCGTGTTGTCTTTTGTGTCCACTCTTCGTACCTCGATCTCTTGACGATCTACGATCTCCCTGATCAGGTGATACCGCCTTAAGATATGCCTGGATTTCTGATGGGACCTTGGTTCCTTCGCTAATGCTACAGCCCCATTGTTATCACAATACAAAGGTATTGGATTGGCAATGGACGGAACCACCTGAAGTTCAGTGATGAACTTCTTCATCCAGACAACTTCTTTTGCGGCTTCACTAGCAGCTATATACTCAGCCTCCATAGTTGAGTCTGCTACAGTATACTGTTTGGAACTCCTCCAAGATACTGCCCCTCCATTCAGGGTAAACACAAAACCCAAAATGGACTTAGAGTCATCTTCATCACTTTGGAATCCGGAGTCGGTAAAAGCCTCAACCTGGAAGTCACCATTACCATAAATCAAGAACATCTCCTTAGTCCTTCTCAGGTACTTAAGAATGTTCTTTACCGCTATCCAATGCTTCTCACCTGGGTCAGATTGATACCTACTTACCACACTAAGTGTGTAAGCTACATCTGGTCCGGTACATAACATTGCATACATTATAGATCCTACTGCCGAAGCGTAGGGTATAATGCCCATGCGAGCCCTCTCTTCATCAGTCTTTGGAGACATCTCTTTGGAGAGGGTGATGCCGTGACAAGCGGGTATATTACCGCGCTTGGAATCTTCCATACTAAATCTCTTTAGTATAGTGTCAATATACCTGGACTGTGAAAGTCCCAACATTCTATTAGATCTATCACGATAGATCTTAATGCCCAGAATGTATGATGTATCTCCCAAGTCTTTCATAGAGAATTTCTGTGACAAGAAGAGCTTTACTGATTGTAGCATAGGGATATCATTCCCTATCAGTAATATGTCGTCGACATATAAAACGAGGAAGACTACTGCTCCTTCTACAATCTTCCTATAAATACATGGTTCATCTACATTTTTGATAAAGTCAAATTCCTTGACCGTCTCATCAAAGCAGATGTTCCAACTCCGTGATGCTTGCTTGAATCCATAAATGGATTTAAGCAATTTACACACCTTTCCGATGTGCCCGCTGTCTAAGAAACCTTCTGGTTGATCCATGTAAACACTTTCTTCTAAATGTCCATTTAGAAAAGCTGTTTTTGCGTCCATCTACCAGATTTCATAGTCATGGAAGGCAGCAATGGCAAGCAGGATCCGAATGGATTTAAGCATAGCTACGGGTGAAAAGGTTTCATCATAGTCCAATCCTGGTCTTTGACGAAAACCTTTTGCAACGAGTCTAGCTTTGTAGGTTTCCACTTGTCCAAATGTACCAATCTTCTTTTTGAAGATCCATTTGCATCCAACTGGTTTCACCCCAGGAGGAGCAATTTCCAAAGTCCAAACTTTATTGGTATACATGGATTCCATTTCGGATCTCATAGCATCCAGCCACTTCACTGAGTCGCTACTCGTGATAGCCTGCTGAAAACTAGTAGGCTCATCATCATCGATGATGCAATCCTCTCGATCCCCATCCAGAAGAAAACTATAGTACCTTTCAGGAGGATGAGAAAGCCTACTAGATCTGCGGAGTGGCATTGGTTCGTCATGTTCTATTGAAATCTGAGGTTCTACTAAGTCCTCGGTAATAGTAGTTTGAGGTTCTGGAATTTCTTCCAGCTCTACCGCGATCCCACTAATTTCTTTTGCAAGAAATTCGCTCTCTAAGAAGACAATGTGGCGAGCGTCAAACACCTTTTGTTCTTCAGTGTGGTAGACCATATACCCTCTTGAATGCTTGGGGTATCCTACAAACTTGCATAAAACCGATCGTGCCTCGAGCTTGTCCGGATTATGTTTTTTTAACATATGCCGGACACCCCCATATCTTGATATACTTGAGATATGGTCTCTTCCCGCTCCACATTTCATATGGAGTGGTAGGTACAGATTTAGTTGGAACTCTATTCAATAAGTATGCTGCTGGTTCTAGAGCAAAACCCCAGAAGGAAAGTGGCAACTCAGCACTACTCATCATTGAACGCACCATATCTAATAGCGTGCGATTCCTCCTTTCTGATTCACCATTATGCTGAGGTGTATAAGGCGGAGTAAGCTGAGAGAGAATTCCATTCTCTTTTAAGCATTCAAGGAAACTGGTACTTAAGTATTCTCCACCTCGATCAGATCGAAGTGTCTTGATGCTTTTACCAGTTTGTTTCTCTACTTTATTTTTATACTCCTTAAACTTCTCAAAGGCCTCGGATTTATGTTTCATTAAGATACATGTCCATACCTAGAGAAGTCATCAGTAAAAGTGATGAAGTAGGAGTGACCGCTTCTCGCATGAGTAGACATTGGACCACATACATCACTGTGTACAAGTCCCAAGAGTTCTGTGGCTCTTTCTCCGTGTCCGGTGAACGGAGATTTGGTCATTTTTCCTTTGATACATGATTGACAAGTTGCATATGATGAATATTCAAACGGATCTAGATATCCATCTTTATGTAACTTAGTCAACCTTGTTTCATTTATATGACCAAGTCTACAATGCCATAGAAAGGCTTGATTTGAATCTGAAGCCTTTCTTTTAAGTGTGTTTTGAATATTGAAAACTTGAGGTTGATTAAGTATGTATATTCCGTTTTCCAGTGTGCCAAACCCAATCATTTCTTGATTTAGGAGAATGTTCATGACATTTCTTTCAAGCGCAAAATTATATCCTTTATCAGACAACAAAGATACTGATATAATATTACACAGCATACTGGGAATACAAAAACAGTCGTACAATACCAAAATGTTCCCACTAGTCAACCCTAGGTGATATTCCCCTATTGCAATTGCATCTACATGCATTCCATTGCCCATCCGGAGAGTCATATCACCTGTCTCCAGTACTCTACTATTTCTCAGATCCTGCAAAGAATTACAGATGTGAGAACCAGAACCGGTATCAAGTACCCATGATGTAGAGTTTACTGAAAGACAATTTTCGATTACAAACACACCTGAAGCAGAAGCAACAGCCTGCTTCGTGTCCTTTGCCTTGAAGACCATACAGTCCTTCTTCCAGTGCCCTTGTTTGTGACAATAATAGCATTCGTTCTTATCCGCCTTCACCCTTCCTGCCTTGTTCGTTCCCTGCACCTTCTTGACCCCACCTTTCGGTTTGATGGCTTTCATCTTCTTCTTCCCTTTAACTTTCGCTTTAGATTTAGAAGAGGATGATTGGCCAACATACAGAACGGGGGCCTTCTCCTTTTTCAAGGAGGTCTCTACTACCCTCAACATGTTGAGGAGCTTTGGAAGATCAGCTTCCATTTCGTGCATGTTGAAGTTCAGCACGAACTGAGAGAAGGTGTGGGGAAGGGACTGCAAAATCAAGTCGATGTACAAATCATTCTCTAGCACGCATCTCAGGTTTGCGAGTTCCTTAACGAGGCTGATCATTTTGAGGACGTGCTCTCCTACTGGTGATCCTGGCGCTAACCTCATCTGGAAAAGTTTCCTTGAGATCTCGTACCTCGCGATACGAGAGTGCACCCCATACAATTCCTTGCAATGGAGAAAGATGGATACAATTTCCATACTCTCGTGCTGTTTCTGGAGTTCATTGTTCATGGACGCCAGCATGATACACTTAGCTTTCTCACAGTCTAGATCCCAGGTTTTGCGAACCTCCTTGTCCGCAACTGAAGAATCTAGTCCTGGGATAAGGGGAGGAACAGCGGTGGTAACATATGCTACTTTTTCATAAGTCAGTGCAATGTTGACGTTCCTAAGCCAATCTTTATAGTTCTGTCCGGTCAGTATGTATTTTTCAAGTAATAGTTTTAGTCCTGTCATGGTAGCTGCCAGAGAGAGAGAGAAAAGAAACACTCAGCATATGCTTTTGCAAGTTTAGATTGGTTTATTAATGTATCTAAACAGGATGTCTCCCACTGTTCCCTCAAATCCTTCTTCAAAACCTAAAAGAAGAACTAGTCAGGATTTAATCATACGTCACAATACTTGCTTAACCTTTTAGCCAGGCTGGTGTTAGTACTTCGAGGGAGGTTTTCCAATGCTTTCGCGAAGTTCCTTAATTAAATAACATCTTTTCCCTGGAGGCGTAGCCCCTCTAACATCTTTCTGGACACCTACTTGGTTTATAGCATTGATTGTTAAGTGAGAAAATTTCCCGAGAGTAATCATACTCATCAGTGGGATCGGGATCCAACTATCATTGCATGATGTACTAGATGGAAGCCACTCTAGTCACCACACTCCAGAAGGTATGCTAAATCTGCAAGTTTCCTTTATGTTTGAAACTCCCGATGTGATTTTTAACCCAAGCTCTTATTGACCTTGACGTAGGCCAACAAGTCATAAGACGCAAGTCAAGTTCTACCCGTCGTTGTCCTGATTAATTTAGGTACATCGTACATGCCCTTGACGTAGGCCAACAAGGCTGTACACCTGTCCTATACTAATGCATCTATCTATGCAACAAATAAGCAAACACACTACTACCATCCACTATGCCTTGACGTAGGTCAACAAGCATAGCATGAATACGATGTGCTGTCTATTTGAAACGACGGAGGGTTATGGCTGGTTTTTGGCAAAAAACCGTTAACGTAGTGAACTTGATTTAATCGAAGGAACCAAGATAGCCTTTATTAAAAGGAGTGGTTTAAGCTCCCATTTAAAATTTGCTTTTTGAAGAAAACCGAGTGGTTTTAGAAATTGTTCCAAGGATTCAGTTTAGGTTTTATTTTTCTTTGCATTAAAAAATAATGTGTCTCATCATTAACCTATCATTACAGATAACAACGAAAATACAACGTCCTCTTATGCCATCCGCATTCGCCAAGGGGTCCCGTCATCACCCGTTAGGTTACTTAACTAACGGCAGAGCGGGAGCTGGGCTAGTGCGGGTGTAAAACATAAGTGACGTCTAAATAGCTATCATATATAGATATTGTACATTCGTCAGACGCAATAATAGGCATTCCAGATCACAGATAAACTTTATTGGATATGCAAGCAATCCGCGTTTCTTTTGAGCCTGTAAGAAAAGACGGATTACACAGTTGTGATGAATAGCCATTACCCCACCCTAAACCCCTACGGGTACGGCAAACTACCCGCCAAGTACCCGAAGTGAAGCGGTCTCCCTCAACAACGTGAGTAGGCCACTAAGCACTTCGAAATACCCAGTAGTTTGTGTACCCCACCTTGGGTCTATCCTAGGAGCAAAAATAGTAAAAAGAGATAATACAACGGTGGCTACAACCGCAACCTGGATATGCCCCGCAAAATAATATTACAACTTATTACAATTACATCGAATGAATTAATACAATAACCCATCACAAAACCCCGGCTAATCATCACAACAGTCCAATAGAGTTTATAATCACAAACAGTTAAAACATTACAGATATTTGCAACCCCCTGCCAACCGACATACTAGTAGTTAGGGGAGGTTTACGAACACATAATACAGTTCACAGATATAATCA
Source organism: Agapanthus africanus (assembly GCA_030015575.1). Classification (NCBI taxonomy): domain Eukaryota; kingdom Viridiplantae; phylum Streptophyta; class Magnoliopsida; order Asparagales; family Amaryllidaceae; genus Agapanthus; species Agapanthus africanus. The sequence goes on from CM057344.1 coordinate 104,996,446, forward strand.
AACAAGCAAATATCGTATAATTTCAATCGATCAAACCCATTAGATTCGGCTCCAAAACTTCTCTGTAAACCTGAGACCTGAGCAAAAAATAAACCATAACAGAAAATACAAAATATCACAGAAGATGCACAGGGAAAAATTGGGTTGAATCGGCCTCAACTCGGCCGCGGATCCGCGGCGGATCGGTGGGATCGGCCGTGGTTCCGCGGCTGTATGGCCGATTCAGGAACCCATTTTTTTCCAGTGTTCTTATAATTCCTTGTAGGGTGTTCTGGAGGAACCTGAAAATTTTTGGACTTCATTTTAAAAACGACAGAAACTATGTGATATCGGGGTATTTTCCGGTTCGTTTTGTGTTTGAAATTCATACGACTTTGCAAGTGAGTTAATTATTATTTAGTGAGGCTCTGATACCACTGTAAGTCGATGTGCAACACCCCACGAGTTGCGGGGAGGCGGAAATATGAAAACGATCTTGTTCTTGAAGCATACATCGACTAACCGAAGATCTTTGCTAAACGATAATTAATAACTACCATAGAAGCTCCAAACTACTATGTAAAGAGATTATACCTAGTGATACGTGTCCTTCGTCTTTACGATCTCTTCGTCCTCCGCGGCCCCCTCCAAGTGATAGATGATCCACCCGAGAACCCTAATCCAAGCTTCACCTCAAAACTTGAGATAACTAAGTTTCTCTAGTTGCTAATCAAAGGAACTTAGATCATATAGAGTTAGGTTATGGAATATTTAGTCTTTTCTAATCCTTGTTCTCAACTCATGAGGGGTAGGATTAGAGCTTGAAGAAAAAGTGAGCTTGATGAGAGAGAAGGTGAACTAGAATAATGAAATGAAATTGTTTCTCACTTAATATATCAAGCATAATGAATAAATCAATAAATGAATAATAAGAGATTATTCATCATGCTTCATAAATGTATATGAGTGATTCACTATGTGAGTCATTAAGCATTTAATAATGCATTAATGATATAGTGAATCACACATTATGAGTCACAATAACATTAATAACAATGCCACCTTAACCCCTCAAGTCACCATGCTTCTAAAAGCTTCCCGGAAATTACGAGAATGCCCCTCCCATCCATGAGAACACAAAAACACTTTAGACTGTATAAATCCAATAACCTGATACTAGAATCTGGCTTAAACCAAAGCCGTCTAGAAAAAAACTGTCTGAATGTCGTACGTGCGTTTAAACACGTATTCGTCCGAACCCTTGTCGTAAAACCGTACGACCTCTATATGGTTTCGCCTGGAGTTGGGAAAACTCTGTATGGGACTCTAAAGACTCGACTACTATGCTGGCAGTAGGTTTAACCACAGACCGCAAGCGGCACTAGCTGTACGTAACGGTCCCCAGGTAGATGTCGATAAGAAGGCCGATGAGGATACCCATCCGAACTCCTACTGAGCCTGTCCGTGACAATATCCGTGCAGTCCGGTCTGTTTGTCTAAGAGTATCGCATGTATGGTCTAGGGGAGTGGTGAAAGTCAGACCCCTAATAACCGTACAAGTCGTGCCGGCATGGCTCAAGACCATCCGAGAATCTACTGATCGGTCCATCAGTAATTCTCAATCAGCCCTGGCCAGGGACTTATGGTAATGACCAACCGATCACAGTACGATATCAACTCCCTAGACCGGGAGAGACGAATTCCTAACAATCGCTCACTGCCTCCACGTGGGTCGGGACTGTGCCCAACTAAAACCTGTTTGCACGACTCCTTTGAGCCGTGGTAGGGTAATAATCAAAGCACAGTGGGAACTCACACGAGACAAATGATGACTTCAAGTCAACAGACTATCTGCACACATGTCACCTGAGAACTGCTATCTGACGTTAGGTATAATACCATCCAGTCAGTTCTCGGCGAGTCCTGTCCGGTGTACTCACATGAAGTGCGCATCTTTATACAATCTTAGGTGCACATCACCAATGGCTGCGGGACCAATCCATCGCCCCTCGTCAGGGTCTAGATATGTATACACTAGTCTACTCTGGAGTATCGATGCCCTGTCTCGATACTCCTGCGACCAGGGACATTTAAGGATGTGCTTATTGACTGACCAGCACCCACAAGTATGACTGTCATCACAACGCCGGTAGCCAGGCAAACACCTTATGGGCTTTATCAACATGTTTATAAATACAAAGTAAAATATATCACACGTTTAAGATAAAGTCAAACCAAATAGCGTACTATCATTAGCAAGATTGTTATGTACATACATATCCCTAACTGTCTATACAATGAAGGCCTCTAGGGCATATATATATCCAACAGATCGTGCCTCGAGCTTGTCCGAATTCTGCTTTTGACAAAAGCTGGGCACCCTCATATCTTAAGATACTTAAGACATGGTCTCTTCCCACTCCACATTTCATATGGAGTGGTAGACATAAATATAGTTGCAACTCTATTCAATAGGTATGCATCTGATTCTAGCGCAAAACCTTAGAAGGAAAGTGGTAACTCAGCACTACTCATCATGAAACACACCATATCGAGTAGCGTGTGATTCTTTCTCTCTGATACACCGTTATGCTGAGGTGTATACAGAAGGATAAGCTGAGAGAGAATTCCATTCTCTTTTAAGCATTCAAGAAAACTGGTACTTAAGTATTCTTCACCCCGATCAGATCGAAGTATCTTGATACTTTTACCTGTTTATTTCTCCACTTCATTCTTATACTCCGTGAATTTCTTAAAGGCTTCGGATTTATGTTTCATTAAGAATACATATCCATACCTTGAGAAGTCATCAGTAAAAGTGATGAAGTAGGAGTAACCGTCTCATGCATGTGTAGATATCGGACCACATATATCGCTGTGTATAAGTCCTAAGAGCTCATTGGCTCTTTCTCCGTGCCCTGTGAACGGAGATTTGGTCATCTTTTCTTTAATACATGATTGACAAGTTGCATATGAAACATATTCGAATGGATCCAAATATCCATCTTTATAAAACTTAGTCAACCTTGTTTCATTAATATGACCAAATCTATAATACCATAAGAAGGCTTGGTGTAACGACTCTGAAATCACTGTACAGAAAATTCTTGTTATTGTACAGAAAATAGTATTACAGCCTGTGTAAGAGTTATAAGTTAGATTTGTTTAATAAAAGCAAGAAACAACTTGTAGCTCACTGGTAAAACCTCTACACTGCTGTGACATAGCCTGTGTGTTCGAATTCCATCAGACACAATTATTTTTTTTCAAATTTTTCTTTTTAATTTTTCGGAAGCCCAAAAGTTGCACGTGCAATACACGGGGACATGAAAAGTTTCAGAAAATCAAACAGGCGTAATGAGGTGCACACACCCAAATTGACATGTGGTACAAATCTCGAGACAAATCGAAAAAATCCGACCGTCCGTTTCCTTAATTTGGCCGGCCCCGACAGTCCAAAGTTCTCTAAATCACTCCGTGCTCTACACACATGTCCCTTCGAATCCTGTTAACTCCCCTGCACCGTTTGATTTTCCTGCAATCAAACAGAGATTCTTCAATTCACCATTTAACACATTTTTAATGCATTTTAATCCAAAATTTTAATTTCCAAACTCTAATTCTTCACTATAAATACCACCCCATGTCATAGCTCTCCCCCATTCCGAAATTTTAGCAAAAATTCTCTCAAAACTATCTAAGTGCCAAGTGGAGTTAAGCCCCTCTAATGGAGTAGCGAACCAAACTCGACGACTGGAGTATCTCCAACGAAACCACGATGCCGAGAGCTTCTTCAATCTCTTCTTAACCATCTAAAAGCCGTAAGTCTATCTTCTCTCCATTTCTTTCATCTCAATTCGTATGCAAAACAACTCGATAAAAGTGTGGTTATCTCCAATATCATATTCATTTTACATTTGTAAGGAATGTGTGAAGAAAATTAAAACAAACTAACATGCCACCTTAATCTTAACATAATTTCATATCATTTAGTTTTTAATTTAACAAAAATTTCATAGGAAACAAACATATAACAAACTTTTTCATTAAAATACCATGAACTTTAGTATAACACATCTCGATAATTAGTTTAAAGACCTTTAGAAAAACTTCACGGGGTAACGACATATCTCACACGCACACTATAGTTCCATAGCATGGTATTCTAGAGCTATAATTAATTTAAAGAAGAACCTTTTCATTAAAATAACACATCGTTTCAAAACGGATTTCTTTAAATCGGTATTTCGAAATCCTTGGCAATTACGCCTCTACAACCCTCGTTAGAGGACCCGCTAATGGATGATGAAGATTATCGCACATTTTTGAGATAGTAAAGCGAGATGCAGAATTTCTCATAGAGTATTCGGTCTCGAAAGGAATAAAAATACAGTTTTTAAGAAACGCGACTTTTCAAAACAAAACTAATTTTTGAAAAATAATATTTAAAAAATCATAAATCCGTATTTTCAATAAAAATAAATTAAGAAACTATATTTTTAAAAACAGAAAGATTAAAAATTGTTTATAAAATACCACCAAGTTTCCAAAAGTAGTAGTTTTCATAAAAATGCTACAAACTTTCAAAAAGCTAGGTTTTATCACCAAAACACCACAACAAATAAAATATATGTTCATGAAAACCCAAAATATTACAAATCACCCTCGAGCTTTATTTTTTAAACTATAATAAAGTATTTTTCATAAAAACCCCTCGAGATATGCAAAACAATATTTTAAGGAATCTAAAATTAATATAGGTTTAAGCAGGATCAAATCTCTTGAGCCCCAGTGAGCCGAAGAAAGTGAGTGCTTGCCTATTCAGGTTAGATAACTTAACGGGGTTATCAAATGGCAATTGTCTTAGAAAAAGACACAAATCCTGCCATCCATGTGCAGCAGTTGCCGATTTCTTCCGAACATAAGATTTTTTAACAATTTACTTCAATTCACATGAAAAGACATGAACTCGAATCCAATCTCGTATCTAAACTTGAACTCAAACTCGAACACTAACTCGAACTCTAACCTAACTCGAATATGTACTCAAACTCGAAACTCGAATCTAAAGTTGAACTTGGACTCGAATCAAAACTCAAATATGAACTCGAACTCAACCTACTCGAACCAACTTGACTCGATCCAAGATTACAATTTTCATGACTCACATATTACTTGTCTCACTCGAATACATTCTACACCTTTTGCAATCTATGGTTTCGATCAAGACATGTTAATCAATCAATTAAACCTATTAAGTATATTAACCAGTTATAATATATTATACTCGGGGTGCCTGGGATAGTTTCTTGTGTGAATCCAACGGAGCTTCAGGAGCCCCGTATTAACATCTTTTTTTTATTTTACTCGAATATCAATCAGATCGACTTATCCACGGCCCAGAGTCCTGATGCTAACACATGAAATGGGCCCGTGTTTCCTTGCTCCTGGGGCCCCACTCTTGAGCTTGTGAATACTTCTATGGCTGCGTTGATATTCACACTTGAAACTTAACGTTAACATAGTGACCACATAGAGACTTATAGAATATATTTACCCATGATCAAATACTTTTACTCGTCATATATATTCTACACTTTTTATTTTCTTTACTCTTACCTGTCTTTGGGACTTACCGAGCGCTAGTTCGCTCACGGGCATTCCACCCACTTTTTTTCTCTTGGAATGTTCGTCAGATACGGTCGAGACGGAGGAGGTTGAAACCACAGAGGAGGACTACAACCAGATCGCCACCCAGAGCTAGCTCAGATTCATGTATGCCACTTGTTTAGGCATTTTCCTTATTGTATTTACTTTCCAGCATAAACTCTTGAATTTGTAAATATTGGAAGTTGAATATAAATAAAAAAATTTGTTGAAAAATTTTACAGTCTTAATTTATTTTTACATTGTGTATTATTGTTTTCAATATGCTTAGTATATTTATTTAGGGAATGACCTTCTCTGGATAAATATGCCACAGGCTTGCCACGTCACCGTTTCCGTCTATTGGTAAGCGGGGCGTGACAGGTTTTATTGGTGGCCCATGCAGGTCAGTTCTACATGAAGTCGTAAACAATATACCACAAGAATTAATGAGTTCAACAAATATTTACATTCCCTGCATTTCAAATTCTTGAATCTATCCTAACCTATCTTTTATATCAAGACGATGGACTCTCCGAACAACACCAGCATGAACGTCAACGACAATACTCCACCGCCTACACTACCACCACCATCTACCGTTGCAGCTCCTATCAATGCGCAAACGGTACTGCTTGAAACTATCAAGGGACTATTGAAGGGTCAGCAGCAGCAGACTGCTATCCTCATGCATCGCCCCGAAGCCGAGGCACCCGGAGTTAAGCAGTTTCGGGCACTGCACACAAAGAACTTCTCGGGAAAAGAGAGCCCACTTAAGGTGGAAGAATGGGCTCAAGAAATCGAAGATGATCTGTCAGCAGCTCAAGTGCCAGATATTACTTGGGTGAGAGTTGCTAAGTTGCAACAGACCGATAAAGCCAAGGTATGGTGGAAGGCTGAGGAGAGCCGTCTCACAGAACCGATAGAATGGAAAACATTTCGAGACCTCTTCGATGCTAAGTACTTTCCAGAGACTGCCCGCTTTGATATGGAGCAGCAATTCATCCATTTACAATAAAGCTCGATGTGGGTCAAGTCGGTGGATGAATATGATGCTGAGTTTACCATGCTCAGCGGGTAAGATATTGTCTCAAATTCAATTTTTTGATCTCACTCACAACACTGCTAACACAAAGTAGTAACAGGTTCGCTGTACACCTTATTCACACTGCTGAGATCCGGGCACGGTGATTTCAGCAACGGTTGGACCCTGAAATCCAAGCTGCACTCGCTACAGTGGATTTCCCAACCTATAAGCTTGATTTGAAGGCTGCCCGACGCTATGAGGCAGTTGTGAAGAAGAAGGGAAGGCCGCAGACTTCCGGTGTGAAACGCCCTGTGCACTAAATCACCGGAGAGGCCTCTTCCAGGAAAGCTTTTAACGGACCATTTCGGAGGCCAGTAGGTTCGTTCGCCAACAATAGGCCAAAATTTTGCATCTACTGTAAGAGAACATGGTATCTTATGAAGAAATGTCATAGGGCGAACAACTTATGCCTGATCTGTGGGTTTTCTACTCACGCCATTAGAGCATGCCCCCAGAACCGAGGACCCAACAACCCTCCAGCTAGACCGGCGATCCAAGCTCCTCCTACCCGGTTAGCTCTACCAGCTTCAACTCCCCGCACCCAGACCGCTCAACCCTAACGCTGAGTATTAACCAGGCACAAAGGAAAGTGCCGCGATGCTAAACATTCACTATGTCGATCGAAGAGGACGAAGCTATGGGTCAGGTTATCATTGGTAAATCTCTTCCCTATTCTCTTTCAAGACATAGTTATCTTATATTTATTATACCTAAACCTATCCTACGTGACTTAGGTACCATCTTAGTAGCCTCCCTACCTGCACTCGCGCTCTTCGACACTGGGGCATCACATTGCTTTATGTCGCAACAGTTCGTCCGAACTCATGCGATCCCAATTACACCACTCGTATCCAGCTGGAATGTCAGTTCAGGGAACGGTGTTCTAAAAGCAACTTTGGGATACGATCCATGTCCAGTGGTCTTCTGTAGTCGAGAATTCTATGCGGGCTTCAAGGTACTGGACACACCGAATTTCGACGTAGTCTTAGGAATGGACTGGCTGGGAACTTTTTTCGCTACCATGGACTGTCGCCAAAGGAGGGTAGTGTTCGGAATACCAGATCATCCAGTGTTCTATTTCAAGAGTGGAGACCAAATCTTGGAGCCTGGCATTTACCAAGAAAAACCAAAGAAGGCGGAGATTGCAAGCGGAAGAATTGAAGCCAGAGGTAGTTCGAGAGTTTGAGGATGTATTTCCAGAAGATATATCAGGTTTTCCTTCCAATCAAACTCTTGAATTCAACATTGATTTACAACCCGGCGCACAACCAGTAATAAAAACTCCGTACCGATTAAGTCCAGAGGGATTGAAGGAGATTCACATTCAGTTGGACAAACTACTGAAAAAATGTTGGATTCATCCTAGCACTTCGAGCTGGGGATCTCCAGTGCTACCGGTGAAGAAGAAGGAAGGTTCTAATAGGATGTGTGTGGATTATCGAGTTCTGAACGAAGTGACAATTAAGAACAAGTATCCACTACCGTGCATCGATGACCTTTTCGATCAGTTACGTGGGTCTTGTGTCTTTTAAAAGCTGGATTTTCGTTCGGGTTATCGTCTTGTGAAGGTCAAAGAGTCCGACATTCCGAAGACGGCATTTAGGACTCGTTATGGTCATTATGAATATCTTGTAATGCCATTCTGAGTAACCAATGCACCTGCCATCTTTATGAACATGATGAACCATGTTTTCCGAGAGTACTTAGACAGGTTTGTTGTTATATTCATCGACGACATCCTGGTGTATTCAAAGAATCAAAAAGAACACGCCGAGCACTTATGAATTGTCCTGGAGACATTACGACAACATCATCTCTACGCCAAGTACAACAAGTGTGAATTTTGGCTAGATCAAGTCCGATTTCTCGGATTTATATCGTTATGTATTTTCCGTAAAATTTGTTTTGTCAAATCCACGATCCGAACTTGTTTGCATCATTAGAGAGAGATTCAAGAGGTTTAGTTCAGTTTTCTAGCATGGAGGTTGCATACTATAAAGGATTCGGTGTCCTTGGATACAAATTTAAAGTTAAGAACATAAAAACATCTCGAACCAATCTGAATAGTGGGATTGCAACCGTAAGACCGGATGGTGTGATTTATTATGGATACTTAAATTGCATACTTGGCATCCAATATCCCGGACGATCAGAACCGTTTTATATATTTTAGTGTATTTGGTATGATACAAGAACCAATATGGATAAGTGGAGAAACAATCTCGGGGCTTGGAAAAATGAGTATGAATTGATTAGTGTGAACACACTTCGATTTTACGGTCAAAACAATCCATTTATCTTTCCGCAACAAGCGTTTCAAGTATGCTACTCACAGTTCTTGAAGCATCCGGGATGGAGTGTCGTATGCCGTTGGAAATCCAGGGATGTTTACGATGTCCCAGAATTCGAGGATCGTATGGAGGACAGCGATGAGGATGAAGAAGATAGAAGACTTAGAGTGCTCCGACCGTCTGTTTCCAAATACGGATTGTCTTCGACTGGTCGTGAAGTTACATGGGTTAGGAATGATATCGATGATGAAATCCAAGTAGATATATCTAATGTGTCTATGAAACGAAAAAGTTTATCAGTATTGTTATATTATTGCTTCACATTTATATGATCTATACATATATTGAATGCATATGTAATGATTGTACTCTTATCTAGGTCTGATGACGATACCCGGAGCAGCGAGGAGCGGCAGGAGCACTAGCCGCGGCAAAGGTAGAGGCAGAGCGGTTCTGCCGTCCGAGCAGCTGCGTAGGGAGCTCCAAAAGGCCGGTCTTGCACCCCGATCCGTATCCCCTTTGGATGGCTCCTTTCGTGTGGACTTTGCCACACCTCCAGGTATATTGCACACATATTCATTTTGAATGTAATATTATAGATATACACGCATATTTATTTTTAAATTACTTATATAGTCAATGTTTAATTGTATAGCTATATGTGATGCGTCCACATCAGAGGCACAGGCCACTACCACGCGTGCAAGTATGTTTATATATCCTATAGTGTATGCATATTGATTTAGAATATTATATTATAGATATACACACATTCTTTTTGCTCTTACTTAGATAATAAATATTTTATTGTTTATCTGCAGGTGGTGCCTCCACATCCCGGGCAGAGACCACCACTGCACCTACAGGTATATTTATATATCTTATAGTGCATGCATATTGATTTAGAATGTTATATTATAAATATACACACATTCTTTTTGCTCTTATTTAGATAATCAATTTTTGATTGTCTAGCTGTAGGTGGTGCCTCCACATCCCGGAAAGAGACCAGCACCTCACCTGCAGGTATGTTTATATATCCTATATTGCATGTATATTAATTTAGAATATTATATTATAGATATACATATTATTTTTCCAATTACTTATATAATCTATTTTTAATTGTCTAATTATAGGTGGTGCATCCACATTTGGCACAGAGGCCACTCCCGCCACTTCCGTACCCTCTGCGCAGTCTGCAGCTTAGTATTCTTAAATATAAAATATTTTTTTCATTTTACATATTCTCTAAGAATAACCATGAACTTCATGTAATTTTATCGTCAATGTTTATTTTCTAGTTGGAGAGGATGCGTCTACGTCCGGGTCACCGTCTGTTCCTCACTGGAGGAACTATCGTCCCGCTCATGCTGTTGCCTGGGCCCAGGCTTGTGCTGCTGTCGCCAGAGGTATATATCGCACTTCAATTTTCGTTAATCCTTGATTTCTAAAAACTATTTTGTCTTGATATTGCTTGTCTTGATATTTCTTATAGATGCAGGGCAGCCCTACCCCGAGAGGGGGACTCAAAGGTCGAATCAGTCCCACAGGCTGAGACCTGATAGAGCTAGGGGAAGCACCATTCTCCTTCTTCTTTACCTCAGATTATCGCTATACTGGCGATTATACCGAGAGGTTCGACTGGTATATGGGGGATGAGAGACGCATCCAAAAGAAGTACCAACTTCATATTGAGTAGGGCGATCAGCACCGGCGCTCATTTGCCCTCTTCTGGGATCAAGCAAGGGTATTAATATATATTTTTATTTGACTTATCAAATAAATTTATTATTATTTAAAACTTATAATTTAAATACATTATTTTCTTGTATTTGCAGTTGGAATACGACTTTCATCCTGTATCCGACCCTGATCACCTTGATAGAGTGCTTGATCTTCACGCTCTTTACCTAGGCATCATGAAGAACATGAATCTAAGGTCCAATAGAATACGAACGAGCTGAAGATCGATTTCTATTTGGTATGTATGGCGACCTCCGAGGTGGAGAGAGCGGCTCTCCTACATTCTCCGGCTTTTGCCAGAGTCGACGTAGATACATGGCCTTTCTTGTGCCAATATTATGACTCTGAATGCAAACATGTTTGTAATTTAAATGTAATTCATTGTTTAGTATATAATTTATTTTTTTTGTTGCTTAATTAGAAAACTAAATTGATTGTGTTGTGCAGAAACAGGCCGATCAAAACAAGGAGAATAGAAAGTCGGTGAAAAGGGGTTGCCCCACTTACACAGGTGGCTCGAGGAACATTACTCGTGCCATAGAGGCATCGGTAAATTACAATAGATCTATTTTGATATAATGCAATATTAAGAGTTATTTTATAATATATGTAAATTTTTAGCGAATTGCAGAAAGCTCAGACCCTGGCGCAGGGTGGTACACCGAGCATATGTTAATTATATGTATACCCTAGAGTCCATTACTGTACATGTGATGTATATTGTAGTGGATGCTTGGACATATATAGGGAGGACCTTCTTGCTCGACATGATAGTATGCTATCTGGTTACTCTTTATCTTAACATTTACACTTATTGTCTCTCTATTACATGTTGATAAAGCCCTTAGGATGAGTACTTGACTACCAGGATTATGATGCAGATCATACTAGTGGGAACATGGTAGTCGATAAGTACATCCTTCAAACGTTCCTAGTCGTGGGAGTATCGAGACAGGGTATCGATACTCCAGAGTAGACTAGCATATACGCTTCTCGACCCATGTGATGGGCGATGGATGATCCCATTTCCATTGGTGTTTAACATCAGAGAAGGTATACGGGTGCTCAGTGGAGACTGGGTACACTGGACGGACTCGCCGAGAAATCCTAGATGGTATTATACCTATCGTCGGATAGCAGTTCTCTGGTGACACTGGTACAAGTTAGTCTGTAGACCCGAGATCGTCATAGAGTCTTGTGTGATTCCCACTGTGCTTTGATTTCCACCATACCACGGTCAAGAAATCATGCAAAAAGGTGGTTTTTGGGTACCCGAGTCACATGGAGGCAATGAGCGATAGGAGGGGTTTCGTCTCTCCCGGTATTGGGAGTTGATGTTGCGCTATGCTCGATTGTCCATAACAAGAAATTGCTGGACAGGGTTGCTGAGATTTATTGGTAAGTATTACCAGTAGTTTCTCAAACCGTTATGGACCTTGTATCGGCATGCCTTATCAAGCTATTAGGGTCTGACGTTATACCACCCCCAAACTGTGATATGCGACATATCAGACGAAGAGACCGGACTGTACGGTAGTGTTACTGATTGGATTCACAGGAGTATGAGAAGGCTTGCTTGTTGATCTTCCGATCGCTCAATACCCGGGTGGCCGTTACGTTTAGCAGACCGCTTGCGGGTTGTGGGTGTTTGATATGATCATCACCTACTGCCGGCATATTGACGAGTCTTTAGATTCCTACACAGAGGTTTCCTAGTTCATGCAAAACGGAGTAGGAGCACATATGTGATATGTGCGGGACCGAGATTAATACGTGTATGTGATACCGTGTTTTATTCTCACGATATGTGACATTCGTCGGTTATATAAGATATAGCCAAGTTTTCAGATCAAGTGTTGATTCGATGAGTTGTTACAATTGATATTAGTCGGTTATATATGACATAGTCGGATTATTAAATCAAGTGTTGATTTAATAATTTAATGTATAATTATATATGTGATATATTAAATTATATTAACTAATATTAGCTCACTTAACCATTTCTTTTTCTCACTTGTGTGTGCATTAAGTATATATGTGATATATATTTGTGTACATTATTTTGTGACATGTTAGGTTATACTTGCAACTTATGTATGAGACTTACACCATGATTAGGGTTTAGTTAGGGTTTTAATTGTTTTAAGTAATTCAAAATGATTAGGAATTTTTCATGGCTTAGAGCTTGGATGAATCTTGTAGAACATTGACAAAGTCCACACATTTTGTCATGCTTAAGATATTTATTAACCTAACTATATCCCTGCACCATGGTTTAGTCTCTACAAGGGTTAGTGTATGATACTAACTCACCATGGTTGCAATTCTAACATCACTCTCTCATTCATTCTTTCATCACTTGCTTCATCTTCTTCTTCCAAAAAGAAAAGGGTTTTTCTAGGGTTTGAAAAGGTGATGAAAAATTGTGAGAAAATTAAATCTAAAGTGAGCCCACTTCCTACTTCATCATCCTCTACTATTAGCCATTTAGTTTAGGGCGTTTGCTTCACTAATCTCACAATTAGTGAAGAGATAGCATGAGCTAGTGTCTCCTCGACGTAGATCATCTTCGGCCTCGAAGACTTCGATGCAAGATTGTTCCGTACATCTTGTGGAGCCTCTCTAGAGTCCGGGAGTTCATGATCACAGCGAAGGGACTACTACACGGAGCTATTTAAGTGAAGGACCGGTTTACAAAGGTTGTATTCCTTGTTCACTTTAGATGTAAAGTGTTTGCATAATGTTTCGTCGGATTTTCTAGTATCGATTCTAGGGTTAGGGTTAGCTAGAACGTCAATTTTTAAAATTGGCATGGACGATACCTCCTGAAACCTTGCTGTCGTGCTAGGCAACCCAACAGCGTATTGACCGCGTATCTTGCCGTCCACGGCACCTCGACAGATCCCGCTACGGGCGAGCTTCGATTCCCCGACACCGCTATCCAAGAGTATTGCGTAAGTGTTAATATTTATTCTAATCCGAACAAGATTTTTGTTTTGATAAATTCAAATTTAAATGATATACTTATTTTTTAATGGTTAATGTGGGTGTAGGAGCGGGTGGTGGAGCAGGCGGAGGTATCGGGGATCGATTTTAGTAGACAGACCGATCCGAACCTACTGACCCCGGTCCTAGACGCCACACACAGAGGGCACCACGGAGGTTGGGAAAGAGGCCGGGAACTGGGTCCTAGCAGGGCCCATATGAAGTTGGTCTCCACTCCGGCGGTTACTTCCCCTACCCCCCATGAGCGACATCTAGAGCATGATGTTGCCGCCTTAAAGACCACCGTCAAGGAGTTGAAGAAGATGTTGGTACGTATATTACTTATTAGTAAAATATTATATCATATTATAGATAGTAACATATGCAATATTAGTAGCCTGAGTTTATTTGGTTTTAGATTTAGCTTTGATTAATCAGACACACATAAAACAATCTAATTAAACTGAACTCTATAATTATAACCATGCCACATCTTTCTTTATTTTGGAGTTTAATAAGTTATGATTTTCCAAATTCAAAACTTGAGAAGAAAACAATTTTTTTGTAAATTAGATAACTCCAAAACCAAGTATCCAATTAACGCTAAACAATTAAGGAGAGATACGGGCTTACAAATAGGAGTAAACATCACTTCTACCTCCACTTAAAATAACTACAGTTTTCCAAATTAGATACCCAAACTAAGCCTAAGTCCCTAAGTATTCTTAGATTGGGGTATAAAACCATAGCCCTGAATGTGTGGAATTTCAACATGTATAAATTCTCATACATAACATATGAATTTTAACAAAACGTGTGGAATCTCAACAAAGCATATATAAATTCGCGGTTTCGCAGTAATCTGATAATGATACGAATTCGACTAAAATCTAATACACCATTCTTACTCGTTTATTACACAAACAAAAAAATTTATTGATTCGGCAGGCTACTTCGGCTGCGGCTCCACATGCATCTCCTTCGGCTGCGTCTCCACAAGCCACTACCTCGGCTGTGGTTGCGCAGACCACTCCTATTGCTTCACAGCCCGCTCAGACTCCCGCACATTCTGCTCCATCATTAGTCGAGTTTTTGACGACTCAGGGTTGCACCGAGGAGCAGATGCGCCAGATTACGGCGATTATCAAAGGTGGAGAAGCTGGGCCAAGCTAGGGTAGCTTTATTTATATTTTTGAGGATGTATGTATTTATTTGATACATATTGTATATATTTTTGATGATATTGGTGGTTGTTTGTATGTTTATGATGATTTTAGATTGATTTCATATTCTATTTGTTTATTTCTTTTATATATTATGCGTAAGATGTTGTTTATGGAAATTTATGCATTTGACTATATGATATATATATTATTCTACACAGGGCGGGGAAAAAAAGGGAAGCTTTTTTTTAAAAAAAAAACTGTTATAATGTCCCTACGGATTACTCGATAGGGGCAACTGTTGCACCTACGGATTAATCTGTAGGGGCAACTGTTGCCTCTACAGATTTCTCCGTAGGGACAAAATAACAGATTATCTGATATTTTGTCCCTATGTACTCAATATCAGATTATCTGATATTTTTCCTTTATGGACTCTGTAATAGGGGCAAAACTTGCCCCTACGGCTTAAGCTGTAGGGGTATTTATCTGGCCCTACGGAAAACTCCGTAAGGGCATTTATCAGGCCCTACGGATAACTCCGTAGGGGCAATTATTTTATTTTATAAACATTTAAATTAAATAAAGATTATGTACCTACGGAAAAATCCGTAGGAGTAAATAACCCTACGGATTAAAACGTGGGGGCAATTATTACTCCGTAGGGACATGTTCAGGACGAAAACTTGCACCTACGGCCTTTAGACCTACGGAAGAATTTTATGCCCCTACGGATATATCCGTAGGGGCAGTGGTTTGCCCCTACGGCTAAATCCGTAGGGGCACGTGATTATTGTAGTAGTGCCCTTTACTGTATAAGTTGTGTGCATAGGGATGTGGGCCTACATGCATAGGGCTCACACACATAAATGCGGGGCCTACCCGCGCTCACTTTTTGCCTGGTTATTTGCGTGGTAAAAGGGTGCGTGACGCCCTTTTACGTATTTGCTTTACTATTATAACTAGAAGTCCCTAGATGATGTCATTAATCAACAAAATAAAAAATAGGAAAATGACAAAATTTCAATAGCCAAAGTTAAGAAGTTGAGATGTCCACCTCATCTACCACAAAAGATAAAAATAACAAAATGAAAAGTCAACAATTCTCTCACTCTCATAATCTCATTCATTACACATTCTCTCTTATATTCAAAAACCCAAAAAGAGATATACGTCTTCCAAATTTCTTATATCTTTGTTATTTTGTATAACGTATAAATTTCTCAATTTTAATATTACCACTAATCGCATTCATTTAATTTAAATTTAGATAAACTATAAATATCTTTAAAATTTTCATAAATGTCCAAGATAAAAAAAATTATTCACACCTTCAGTGTGTGTGTGTGTGTGTGTGTGTATATATATATATATATATATGTTGTCCAAAATAGCAAAATATTTACTATTATAACGAGAAGTCTTTAGATGATATCATTAATCAACAAAAATAAAAAAAGTTGAAAAAATTCCAATAGGCACAATTGAACATTAAAGATGTCCACCTTACCCACTGGACCACCACAAAAGACAAAAATAGAAAAATGAAAAGTCAACCCTCCCTCCCTCCCTCCCTCTCTCTCTTTCGTTACGCATTCTCTCTAATGCTCAAAAACCCAAAAACCGATATGCTTTTCAAATTTATATATAAACCTTTTATCTTTGTCATTTTGTATAACTCATAAATTTTTCGATTCTAATATTACCACTAACCGAATTCATTTAATTTAGATTTAGAAAAACTATAGATATTCTTAGAAATTTTCATGTAATGTCCGAATAAAAGAAATTACACATGCCTTCAGTCACTATTACGAATATAGTTTTCCCCTACGGTTCCTAACATAAAGGCAAAAATATGAACCACAAGGACAGAAAACGTAGGGTCGGATATAAATTTTCCCCTACGGAAACCTGTATGGATCTGTACCCCCTACAGTTTCCAACGTAGGGGTAATTATTTTTTTTATTTTTATCTTGTCCCTATAGTGAGCATCGTAGAGGCAACATACAGCCCCTACGGTTTCAACCGTAAAGCTAACATATCAGTTTTTTTATTAAAATAATAATAATATCGTGTCCTTACGATTAGAACCATATGGGTACATTTATGCCCCTACGAGTTACACCCTAGGAGCAAAATACCCCTACGGTGGAACCCATCGGGTCATAAATTTGCATCTACGTTGGTAACTCTAGGAGTAAACATTTAATTTATTTTTTTTAAAATACTGCCTCTATTTTTTGTCCGCCCTGTACACAATAATATATCACACACTATATCATATACCTAAATACAAAAATATATATCAATAATATCCCTCGCATAATATATAATGGGAAAAAAATACAATACAAAATCACTCTAAAATCAGGATCATAATTATCATATACAACAACTGATATCCAAAATATACATGTCGCAAATATAATACATACATCCTCTAAAAATCTAAAAAATATTTTAAAAAATCATTGTTGGCACGGTCCAGTCGCTCCATCTCCAAGTATCTGACGCATCTGGTCATCGCTGTAGCCATGGAACCTCAAATGCTCTAGAAATGATGCTGCAATAGTACCTGGAGCTAGAGCGGCTGGAGATGAAGTAGCTATAACTGGAGCAAAAGAACTTGGAGGAGCAGCCTGCGAAGCCGCAGCCGAAAGAGTGTCCTGCGAAGCCGCAGCTGAAGGATTGTCCTGCGTAACCGCCGACGGTATACCTGACCAGGACAAACGGAAGAATGAAGCGGTAAAGTTTTTAAGTTTTTATAATAAAAGAATAAGAAACAGTGTATTAGATTTAGTCTATATATCTTGTTGTGAAATTCTAAGTCTAGAAATCAAGTTCTGTGAATTGAACTGATGTGTTATTGATCTATAGAATTCGTGTCGAATTCGTATCAATATCGGATTCTTGCAAATTCTCAAATCCTACTCGTGTCTGTATTCGAATTTGTGCTACGTAGATTAAAATTATCAAGATATACGTATATATAAATAGAAATAGCATATGTACCAACAACTCATTCAACTCCTCGAAATTGGACTTTAATGTGGCTATCTCCTTCTCCATAGATCGCTCGTGGGGGTAGGGAAATAACCGCCAGAGTGGAGGACAACCTTAAATGGGCCTTGCCGGGACCAAGTCCCCGGCCTTTCTTGTAGCCGCCGTGATGCCTTCCGTGTACAGTGTCTAAGATGGGGGTCGTCATGACCAGATTGGTCTCTCCGCTAAAATCAACCCCTGATAAGCTCGTCTGCTCCACCACCCGCATCTACAACCATGTAAAGAATTCAAACATAAGTAAACCATTTACATTTAAACCTATCAAAACAAAATTTCATTCGAATTAGAACGGATATTAACACTTACACAATAACTCTCTGTAGCAGCGTCAGGATATTAACATTTACATTTAAACCTATCTAACCATGCCTGTGGCCGAATCTATCAATGTGGCGTGGACACTCAGATACTCCTGCAACACGCTCGATGTACCGCCCTCCGCCACGATCCGAGCTCTCTGCAATTCACCAAAAACACACATATATAATATAAATTTTCATATTGCATTATATCAAAAGAAATATATTATAATTTACTACTGTATCTGTGGCACGAGTTATGTTCTTCGAGCCACCCGTGTAGATAGCTCGACCTGTCTTCATCGACTTGCGGTTCTCCTTGTTCTGTTCGGTCTATTTCTACACAACACAATCATATTTAGTTTTCTAATTTAGCAATAAAAATATAAATTATATACTAAACATTGAATTACATTTAAATTACAAACCTTCTTGCAATCAAACGCCCAATACTGACACATAAGAGGCCATGTCTCTAAATCGACTCCGCTAAATGCCGGAGACTGTAGGAGAGCCGCTCTCTCCTCCTTAGGGGTCGCCAGCCATAAGCCATATCAATCTGATTTCATCTTATTCCTATTATACCAGATCTTACTCTACATGTTTTCCTTGAGTACCCGGTAAATTGTGCGAAGATCGGGCTCTCTGTATTCCTCATCATCAGGTTCATCGGGATTGACTACAAGAAAGGTGTAATCCACCTGCAAATACAGAAAATTAATGTCTTTATATTATAAGTGTCAAATGATAGTAAATTTATTTGATAAATCAGATAAATATTTATATAATAATAATAATACCCGAGCCTGATCCTAGAACACGTTAAAGGAGCGGTTGTGCTGCGTGCCCCAATCAACATGAAGAGGATATTTCTTGGGGTGACGGCTCTCATCCCCTAAATACCGGCCGAATCTCTAAGCATGATCGCCAGTATAGCAACCACCAGAGGTAAAGATGAGGGGGAATGCTCGCTTCCCCTTAGTGGGATCAGGCCTCAGCTTGTCGGACTGATTCGGCTCTCAAGTCCTCTGAATGGGCCGTGGCTGCTCTGCATCCATAAAATATATAGATATATGTATAATATCAAGACAAAACAATATTTATAATGCAAGAATTAACGAAAATTGGGGTGCAGTATATACCTTTAGCGAAATCACCACATCGGGGTCTCAATAAGTACACACTAGTCTACTCCAGAATATCGATACCCAGTCTCGATACTCCCACGACTATGAACATTTAACGATGTGCTTATAGACCACCCAGCTCCCATGTATATGATCGCCATCATAATGCTAGTAGTCAAGAAAGAATCATATGGGCTCTATCAATATGTAATAGTGATCTGTAATATCACCTAATGCTGTATATGATGATAAAGACAAACCAGATAGTATACTATCATCTCGAGTAAGACTGTTCTACCGGTATAGGTCCTCCCTCAATCATCAAAATCACGTGCATGCGATTCAATAATTGACTTGAGGGCACTATAGCCAACAATCTCCCACTTGCACTTAAGGCTAATTATTGCGGTGTTGCATACTCACAGCGCGTGTGATACCGAACACCCAACTTCTTTACTAATCAGTCTCGCAAAGCCCGTTTGCGAAACTATTGCGTTCAAGAAATAGCCTCGATGAGTAGATCCGCTCTAGTGTTTCTATCTTTATCTTTCTATATCTCAACTTCGCGGAGAATGAATATCTCCCGAAATAAGCGATACATGTCTTAGAATTTGTCTGGATGTCTGATGGGACCCAGCTCACAAATGAACTCCAAATCCAACAAACTTCTTAGACTGTATCATTTACTGAATTTAAACGGTAACCTGCGCCATGTCCTCCTCAGTATCCACTTGGACCACCTATCCAATATACTGCCCCTCAAAAGAGGGAAAATTATAACTCCGACAGTCATTCTGTCATCTAGGTCACCTTGGAAGCCTCAAATGATAACCGCCTCTCGGAAGAGGCTTCTGTTACCATATACCAAGAACATCCACTTATGTTCATAACTTCTTCCCTCCGTTTCTCTAAGATTGGATTAATATATGTTTATTGCAACCAGTGCAAAAATAATATCTGGTGTGGTACTTGACATTTCATGATTAACTCAATTGCCTAAGCAAGTGATATGCCAATCATGCAGATCCCTCTCCTCGTCGGTCTGAAAGATATCTCTTTAGAGAGGGTGATTCAATCACCTGTGGGTACACCACCACGCCAAGAGTCGTCCATTCTAAAACACTTTAGAATGGTGTCATGTACCTAAATTGGGACACTTCCCAAATCTAGATCTAAAACCATAGATCTTGTGACCAGAAACACTGATATTTTATCCAGATCCTATGTGGAGAAACACCTTGTGACAACCACAGTATAACCGATCGTAGTATAGGAATATCACTTCCTATCAAGAGCATATCATCCAAATACCAGGACATTACTCCGTACTACCTTCTTAATAGATCCATCTGTTATTCTGATGAAGTTAAACTCTATGACTGTCACATCAAAAATAAACGATCTATCTCCGCTCTACCTACTTTAGTCTTTAAATAGACATAAGCTACCTGCCCACTATGCTTCCGCTGCTCCCACTGACTATAACAACCCTCTGACAGAGTCATATACACGTGCACTTCTAAAGCTGGTTTAGAACGACGTCACACTCATCCTCTTGCCGGGTCTCATAGTCTAGAACATCAGCAATGGCAAGTTTGGGTAAACAAAAATCTCCCTGTCACCGACTTTGAGGAGACCGAAGTACCTCTTGGGTGGCTGAGGTTACCCACTAAATCTGTGAAGTGGCTAATGGATTGTCGAATCCAATTGAATCTTTAGGTTCATCTAAATTATCAGTAATCGTTTGTGGTTCTGGAATCACTCCCAGTTCTACCACACTCCTACTAATATTTTCTGAAAAGAATCTATTTTACTAAAACTGGTGGCGAGTCAAGAACAATATAACTATTGATATTCCTGATGGTAGAATGTTAACCCTCTTCAAAGCCCAGGATAACCTACAAACTGCCCTTACTGAAACGTGCCTAGAGTTTGTCCAGATTCTAGTTTTAAGCATCAGCCGAACTACTCCATATACCTTAACATCGTTAAGATATGAATCCATTCTATATCTCCAATATAAAAACAAAGGCACTAATTTAATTGGAACCAGATTCAAAATGCATGCAGCCGTTTCCAGTGCATATCAACAAAATGGAAGGAGGCCAAGCAACATTACTCATCAAAGAATGCACCCACGTATGAGTAACCTGAAAGAGAAGCAAGTTCTCAAAACTATTACTTACAACGAAATACCTAGCACAAGTATCTACATCTTCGATCACCTTGAAGAATCCTGATACTTGCAACATATGGTTCTCTAGTTTATTCTTATACCTATAACTTCTCAAAATTTGGACCTTGTATTTCAACGAAATACTTGTCTAAAACTAGAGAAGTCAAAAGTAAATAGAATATAGTACGAGTACCAACCCTTTTGTCCTAACAGACACCGGACACCATACAATACTCTGTATAAGTTCACTGAGTTTAATAACTCAAACCATGTGCATTGTAGGTTGAAAACTGTGTTATGGTTAAGAAGAATTACACCGTTGTTAAATGCTCCTTGCCTAACCATCAACTGATATAGGTAAATGTCAAAGACATAATTTCAAAAAGTTGTATCTCACTTTATAAAATAAATGTACAGATATATCAGTTTGAAATTGGTGCATAACAACGGATATTCAAAACCAAATATTTGTCGTCAGGCAAAACCCAGGTGATTTCCTCAAATATCACCAATTACAAAGAATTCCGATATGTTGAGGATATAATCACTTAATTCCAAATATCTTACTCCTACTCAGCATCTGTAACGCCATACAGATGTGAGAATCAAAACTGGTAAATACATACCCTGGAATCAGAATCTAATTGGAAAAACAGTTTTCAATTAACATTGCACATTCAAACTGAAACATGAAAATGTTACGAAGGGGTAGCCGGGTATTCCTAGTAATGTCTCTTCCACTATCCAGATTCATGACAGTAACCGTATACTACCTTGTCCTCACTCCAATCTCTTTATATGTCTTTACTTATTATCTTCTGTACACCTCACTTAGGCTAATTGGTTTTCTTCCTTCCCTACCTTTCGGCACCAGCCTAAGGTTTGAAAGAAGACTATCCAATAAGAGAAATAGGTGTACTCTCCTAACACCAGAAGCCCTCACAACCTAAGAGAAGGTAAAGAGAAAAGAAAACTGAATAATCCGTATTCTATTTCTCCAGAACGAGAAACCATCCTCGAACTGGAACAAGTTCCTTCGAGTTCGTATGTAATTATAAGATGGCATATCCAATAAATGTGGATTTTCGTAGTGATACAGGGTGTTCTGGAGAAATGCAAAAGGGAAGTAGGAGTGGCAGGGGTATATGCAGTTTCGTCGTGAATGATAGTAGCCGCAATTTCCTTTGCTCTCACTCTAACCCTTTATATATCTTTACTTATTACCTTCTGTACACCACATTTAGGCTAATTGGTTTTCTTCCTTCCCTACTCTTCGGTACCAGCCTATGATTTTGAAGAAGACTATCCAATAAGCGCAATAGGTGTACTCTCCTAATACCAGGAGCTCTCGCAACCTAAGAGAAGGTAAAGAGAAAAGACAACTGAATAATCCTATTCAATTTCTCCAGAACCGGAAACCATCCTCGAACTGAAACAAGTTTCATCGAGTTCGTATGTAACTATACGATGGTATATCCAATAAATGTGGATTTTTGCGGTGATACGGAATGTTCCGGAGAAATGCAAAGGAAAAGTAGGAGTGGTAATGAGTTATGCAACTAGGACAATCCAAAAGCCAAAGTGTTTTAAGAAGGTTCGATTAACTTGGTTCAAGAGTTTAGTTTAGGGTAGGGTCATGGTCGCAGCCAAAGAGAGAGAGAGAGAAAAGAAACACTCAGTATGCACTTTAACCTAGATTAAATTGGTTAATCACTTTATCTAATCAGGATGTCTCCCAATGTTTCCTCAAATTCTCCTTCAAACCCTAAAAGGAGAATTAGTCCGGATCATCTAAAATCACCCGAGAAGTAACACCTACTCATTAGTGGGAATCGGGATCCAACTATCATCGCATGGTAACTTGTTGGAATCCACTCGAGTCATCACACTCCAGAAAGTATGTGCATTCCTGGCAAGTTTCATGTATGTTTGAAACTCCCGATGTGGATTTTACCCCTAACGGTTTATGACCTTGACTAGGTCAACAAACCATAAACCGCTAGTCAAGTTCATCCCGTCATTTTCTTGATTGCATTAAACCCACCCGCACATGCCCTTGACTGGTCAACAAGGCCGCACGACTGACCTAACCAATCGCATTTACAATGCACAGAAAAGTACCACCTAGCTACCGTACACTACGCCTTGACTAGGTCAACAAACGCAGCACGAATACTAAATAATACTAATCTGAAACGACGGAGGGCTACAGCTGGTTTTTGGCGAAAAACCTTTAACGTAATGAACTTGATATCGTTGAAGGAATTGAGTGGTTTTACAAATATATAGTGGCGCAAACTTTTGCTAAAGAGGTCACTCCCTATGAAGGGATCTTGGCTCTTTTCTCGTCGAATGAGGTGCAGGATATTCCAAACTGAATACCATGATACAAAGCAAAAGAATCGACTATAGAGCAGTTATCACAAATACGCAAACTTTCGCCCAAGGGGTCACTCCCGATGAAGGGATTTCGGCTCTTGCTTCATCGAACGAGGTGCTGGATATTCTGAACCAAATACCACTGTGCAAAGAAAAAGGAAACGTCTTGCAACAACAGTTTTTCAAAATTTGTTCCAACAACATCAAATAGGTTTATTTTTCCTTGCGTTAATCGGAATCAACGCAGTCCCATCAATTAATCCATATCACACCACAGAAATGGAACGAAAATAAAATGTGTGTATATACCATCCGCATTCGCCTTTGGGCCCTGTCATCACCTGTTAGGTTACTTAACTAACGGCAGAGCGGGGGATGGACTAGCGCGGGTGCAAAACATATACAGGATCTACTAGTATATATATAAATATATATAACATTCTTCCCAGGCATGATATAAGCAACATCACAGAATCTCAGCCAGCAACACAGAATGGTGGATAATCTTGGAGCCTCGGGTTTCATTTGAGCTGCAAATGAGACCTGACATTCTCGGTCGTGTAGATAGCCTGTGCAATGAAAATCCTGGACCCCTACGAGCGCGGCAAGTTACACGCCAATCCTAGAAGTGAGGCAACCCCAACCAACAATGTAAATGGGCCACCCAGCACTTCACGGAATCCGGTAACTTGAGCACTCCACCGTGGGTCATCCTATACCCCCTACGAGTGCGGCGAATAGCCTGCCAATTCTAAAGTAAGGTCCTCTCCGTCTCAACGGCATGAGATGCGGACCCGTTGCCCTCTAGAACCCGTCTATTCGTGCACTCCACCACGGGGTAATCCTAGTACAGAAAAGAAAAGATATATGCAATGGCGACATCGACCTCAACCTGATCGTGCCCCAATAAAAGAATACACAAATTGATAAAGACGACAGTCCACATGTTGGACAGTCGCCCCTCAATACTGAATATACAAATAAATATAAACTCTACTACTAGCATTGCACTCCAGGCTATCCACCACGACAATCCAACCACAATATCAGCACAACACAGAACATCAACGTGAATATTATGTTCACAAACCCGTCTAGTTGAACATAAATCAACTAGTCAGGTTGTACCGCTCAATAATATTCACGGTCGCGGGTATCATCACATGTACTGATAATCACACAGTTAAAATTTCGATCGACTAAAACTTTCTGAAATTGGCCCCAAATGCAAAACAACACTTTAAACAAATCTGGGCCAAAAATAAATATACCAAAAATCAAATTTCCATGTAATAAAATGCCAGAAAAAAATTTGTGCACACTTCCCACTAAACGACCGCTGAACCGCCGCAAATAGGCACCAAATGCGGCGGTTCCCCGGCGGTTTAAATTGATCATGTGTCCAAATTTTTTCTGTACTTCTAAATATGCCTGCACGGATTTTTAAGATCCTCAGAAAGATTTTTGAACACTTTTCAAAATCAACAGCAAGCATGGAAAAATGGAAAAATGATTCGGAAAATTTGGTCGATCGATATTCTAACTTCATACAAACTAGCTAGTATTGGTTTATGGGTGGCTCTGATACCATTGATTGGTTTCGCCGGCACCCTGGCCACCTACTGTGGCCGATGCGGAACAAAAACTGGCATTTAGAAATTTTGGCGCAAACAAAAAACCCCCCGCCTAAGATTCACTACTACAAATAAGGGTTGCCCCTATGGATTTATCCGTAGGGGCAACCCACTGCCCCAACGGATATATGCGTAGAGGCGAAAAAATATCCCGTAGGTGCAAAGGCCGCAGGTGCAAGTTGAAGCCCTGAACTTGCCTCTACGGGCTAATTCTTGCCCCTACGGATTTCTGTGTAGATCCTGTTACCCCTACGGAGTAGGCCGTAGGGTAAAAAAAGTTATATTATTTACAGTTTTTTTAATATATTAAATGTACCTACGGATATATCCGTAGGGCCATGTACTACCCCCTACAGATATCTACGTAGGTACCTATCCGTAGGGGCAAAATAACAAGAATCCTGATATTTTGCCCCTACGGATAACGCCGTAGGGGCGAAGCAATGGCCCCTACGGATATGTCTATAGGGGCACTCCCAACCCCCTGGTACTGAAATCAGGGGGGAAATATCAGTTACTGCTGATATTTTGTCCCTACGGATATAGCCGTAGGGGCAACATGTGTACCTACGGATTAATCCGTAGGTACATATTATCTGTATTTTTTTTTAAAATGGGCTGCTTGATTTTTCCCGCCCTGTGCACAATAATATATACATCAATCAAATATAAAATTAATCATCACACAACATATATCGCAGTATTCATAATCACATCTCACGCATATATATAATTTACAAAAGAAACCCAAAAACTGAATATAATATAAATATAAACCAATATCAATATCGTTTCAAAATGTAGTACAATGTGTATGATATAAATAAATACATGTTTCAAAAAATAAGAACCAAAAAGCTACCCTAGTTCGGTCCAGCTCCACCTCTGAATAACGATAGAATAATGTGCGCCTGCTTCTCGGTCAATAAACTCTGCAATTCGGCGCGAGCGGGAGTCTGAGCGGCCTGTGGAGCTGGCGATGTAGTCTGCGCAGCCGCCGTCGAGGTAGTCGCTTGCGGAGCCGCGGCTGCGGGAGTCTGAGCGAGCGGTGGAGCTATAGGAGCTGTCTGCGGAACCGCAGCCGATGTAGTGGCTTGCGGAGCCGCAGCCGAAGGAGATGCATGTGGAGGCTCGGCCGATGTACCCTATCGCGTCTGGACCTAACGTGTGTAATAAGCGTGTAAAAACTGTGTATTATTCGAATTCGTATCATTATTAACTTATTTCGAAACCCCGTTTGGATATCTAGTTTGTTGTTTATTTTAATTATATCTGTATGTATGATTAATCAAACTTAAGTCTAAAACCAAATAAGATCAAGCTACGTACTAATTATGGATATGTTGATATCTATATAATATGATATGATATTTTACTATAAAGTAGTATACATACCAGCATCTCCTTCAACTCCTGAACGGTGGCCCTCAAGCTCTCCAGTTCCTGATGGACACGTCGGTCACCGGAGACGGAGGAAGTAACCGCCGGGGTGGAGTCCAATCTCATATGGGCCCTGCTAGGGCCTAGTCCCCGGCCTCTCTCCCAACCTCCGTGGTGCCCTCCGTGTGCGGCATCCAGAACTGGGGTCAGCAGCCTCGGATCGCTCTGTCCGGTAAAATCGATCCCCGAGGCCTGGGCCTGCTCAACCACCCGCTCCTACACCCACATTAAGCAGTAAAGTATAAGTATAAAATTTAAACTTGAACCTTCCAAAACTAAAATTTCAAATTTGGGTAGAAAAAATATTAACACTTACGCAGTACTCCTGGGTAGCGATGTTGGGATATCGAAGCTCGCCCGTGGCGGGATCTGTCGAGGTGCCGTGGACGGCAAGATATGCGGACAGCACACTCGGTGTACCACCTGACGCCACGGTCCGAGATGTCTGCAATATTAGAAAGTAACTCTTAATATTAGAAATATTCGAAAATAACTCTTAATATTGCAGAATATCACAAAGGTCGGTCTATTGTAATTTACCGATAACTCCATGGCTCGAGTAATATTCCTCGAGCCACCTGTGTAAGTGGGGCGACCCTTCTTCGCCGACTTCCTGTTCTCTGTATTCTGAGCGGCCTGTTTCTGCACAACGCATTAACATTTAGTTTTCTAATTAAGAAACACAAAGAAATATATTATATCATAAATAATGAATTACATTTAAAATACATACATGTTTGCGTTGGGAGTCGAAATAAGCGCACAATAGAGGCCATGTCTCTACGTCGACTCTCGCAAACGCCGGAGTAGATAGGAGGGCCGCTCTCTCTGCCTCGGGGGTCGCCATCCACAAGGAGTAGCAGTCGGCCTTCAGCTCATTCCTGTTGTATCGGACCTTGGCCTGCATATTCTTCATCAGGCCATTGTACAGAGCATGAAGGTCGATCACCCTCCCCGGGTGATCAGGGTCGGCTACAGGCTGAAAATCGTAATCCAACTGAAAATACAAAAAAAACATTGTTTTTAGATTGCAAGTGTTAATAATAAATATATTGGATAGATCAAATGAAAATATATATTAATACATACCCGAGCCTGATCAAAGAAGAGGGCGAATGAGCGCTGGTGCTGCTCGCCCCACTCAATGTGAAGTGGATAGTTCTTCACGAACCGGCTCTCGTCCCCCAAATACCGGCCAAACCTCTCAGCATGAGGACCAGTATAGCGATAGTAAAGGGTAAAAAAAAGGGGGAATGCTGCCTCCCCCCTAACTCTATCAGGCCTCAGCCTATGGAACTGATTCGGGCCTCGAGTCCCCCTCTGGGGATGGGGAGGCCCTGCGTCTGCACAAAATATCAAGACAATCAATAATAAGACAAAGTTGTATTAAGAAATCAAGGTTAAACGAAAATTCAAGTGTGATATATACCTCCGGTGACTATCGCACGAGCCTGGGCCCGGGCAGCAGCACGAGCGGGACGATAGTTCCTCCGGTGAGGAACAACCGGGATCCCGGATGCGGACGCATCCCCTCCAACTAGAAAATAAACATCGACTCTAAATTTCCATGAAGTTCATATTTATTCTATAGAGCATATGTAAAATGAATAAATATTTTAAATTTATTCATACTAACCTGCAGACGATGCGGAGGGTATGGAAGCAGCAGGAGTGGCCCCTGCGGAAGATGTAGACGCACCACCTATAATTAGACAATTAAAAATAGATTATATAAGTAATTGCAAAAAGAATGTGTAGATCAATAATATAACGTTCTAAATCAATATGCATGCACTATAGGATATATAAACATACCCGCAGGTGCGGTGGTGTCACCACCTACAGCTAGACAATAATAAAAATTGCTAAGTAAGAGCAAAAGGAATGTGTGTATTTATGATATAGCATTCTAAATCAATATACATACACTATATGATATATAAACATACCTGGAGGAGCGGGGGTGGCCTCTGTCCCAGATGTGGATGCATCACCAACAACTAGACAATTAAACATTGACAAGATAAGTAATTTTGACATAAACAGGCATGAATATCTGTAATATTACATTCAAAATGGATATGCGTGCAGTATACCTGGAGGTGTGGCAAAATCCACACGGAAAGAGGCATCCGAAGGGTCTCCGATCTGGGTGCAAGTCCGGCCCTCTGAAGCTCCCTACGGAGCTCTCCGGGCGGCAGAACCGCTCTGCCTCTGCCTCTGCCGCGGCTGGAGCTCCTGCCGCCCCTCGCTGCTCCCAACATCGTCATCAAATCTAGATAAACGGTTCGTGGACGCATTAGACAATCATTAAAAGTACTGACTATATATGTATAGAGCGTAAAATGTGAAGTAATAATATAACATTACTGATAACCTTTGTCGTTTCGTGGGCGCATCATACATATCTACTTGGATTTCATCGTCGATGTCATTTCTAACCCACGTAACTTCATGATCGGTCGAAGACAACCCGTCCTTCGAAACAGACGGTCGGAGCACTTTAAGCCTTCTCTCTTCTTCGTCCTCATCGCTTTCCTCGTATTCTGGGACACCGTAGACATCTCTGGGTTTCCATCGGCATACAACACTCCACCCCGGATGCTTCAAACACTGTGAGTAGTATACTTGGAATGCTTGGTTCGGAAAGATAAACGAATCGTCCTGACCGTAAAATCGAAGTGTGTTCATACTGGTCAATCCATATTCATCTTTCCAAGTCCCAAGACTGCTTCTCCACCTGTCCGTATCGGTTCGCGGATCGTACCAAGTACACTGGAATATATAAAAGGGTTCTGATCGTCCGGGATAGTGGATGCCGAGTATACAATTTAAGTACTCATAGTAAATCACACCGTCTGATCCTACCGTCGCAATCCCACTATTCTGAGTGGTTCTAGATGTTTCTATGTCCTTAACTTCGAATTTGTAGCCAAGGACACCAAATCCTTTGTAATATGCAACCTCCATACTAGGAAATTGAGCTAAACATCTTGAATCACTCTCAAATGATGCAGACAAGTTCGGATCGTGGATCTAACAAAACAAATTTTAAGACAAATACATAACGATACAAGTTTAGATTAAAACTGATAGCAATAAAATATTATTCGAATAACTTACATGATCTGTGACCCAATCACAAAAATTATCCTGATGGTATTTTTCCAAACGTTCTTCGTTCCAATCAGGATGCCCCTCACGTACCTCGTTAAAATGAATTCTGTTTTCGACAAATAATTGTGACATTAATATTATGTCATTTCATACACACACAAACACAGATATAACAATTAATCCAAAAGAACTTACTCTCTAATTTGTTCAAGACATGCGCAATTAAGCAAGATAAACCGGTATATCTTATTGATAAACATAGTGTCTACCCTCTTATACTCGGCTTTACCATATGGCCCGTCTTGAATTCTTCGCGGTCGGCTAAGCCTTGTCTCAATGTTCTCGTCCAGATAGCGGGAACAAAATGTGGTTGCTTCATCAAGAAGATAACCTTGCATGATAGAACCCTCTGGTCGATTTTTATTGCGTATATACTTCTTAAGAGTGTAGAGATACCTAATGAGAATATGTTGAATAAATAAATACGGGCATACAGGACAACAATAAATTTATAAATTGCGCGAAATGAAAAATTACACGTACCTCTCGAAGGGATACATCCATCGATATTGTACCGGTCCGGCTAACTTCGCCTCAGTTGCAAGATGAACCATCAAGTGTATTATGATATCGAAGAATGACGGTGGGAAAATACGCTCAAACTTGCAAAGTATCAACGCAATAGAATTTTCTAGTTTATCCAGCGTCGCAACCTCCAGTGTTTTAGCACACAACTCCCTGAAAAAACAACATAGGTCGTTGATTACTAGACCAACAGAGTCGGGGAGAGAAGTCCTGAGGGCTAATGGAAGAAGGTGCTCCACGATAACATGGTGATCATGATATTTCAGCCCATCGATCTTGCCCTTCACAATTTTTATTTTCTTGCTGAATGATCCTGAGAAACCTGTGGGGACTTTCAAATTATGCAACACCTGCAGGAATCTTTTCTTCTCCGGTTATGACATATGATAAGCGGCATTAGGAAGTACAAACTTGCCCGGTTTACCCGCTACCGGTCTATGGTGCAATTCACTTCTTATTCCCCACTCTTGTAGATCCATCCGAGCATTCATGTTGTCTTTCGATTTCCCGTTTTTACAAAGAAGCAAGTTAAGTATGCGCTCTAATACTCCCTTCTCTATATGCATGACGTCCAGACAATGACGCACTGAATTTGTAGACCAGTACGGAAGCTCGAAGAAAATGCTTAATTTGTTCCAATATTGTGGTTTGACCTGTTTCGTCGGATCCATCCCGAAGGTCACGTTATTGTAACCATCCCATTTAGCAGTCACGTCCTCTCCGGACAATGGGGATGGAGGTCCAAGAAGCTCCTGATGACCATCAAAGTGAACCGTGTCTAACCTATAGGGGTGGTCTGGAGGCAGAAAACGTCGATGGCCGCAATAACAAACCTTCCTGCTAAAATTCAAAAATTTTGATGTTGTGTGTTCATGGCAATGAGGACATGCTTTGTGACCATGTACGGACCAACCTGATAGCATTCCATACGCAGGAAAGTCATTAATTGTCTACATTAAAGCCGCACGCAGTATGAAGGTTGTATTTGTGTTTGAATCATATGTCTCTACACCATTAATGAACAAAGATTTCAACTCCTCGATCAGAGGTCGGAGATAGACTTCGATATTGTTCCCCGGTGAGTTTGGTCCATCGATAAGAAGAGGCATCATAAAGTATGATTGGTCCATAGCCAACCAAGGCGACAGATTATAAATTATCATTACAACGGGCCATGTACTGTGACTTCCAGCCATATAGTTGAATGGGCAGAAGCCATCGGTAGCCAGTCCAAGACGGACATTGCGAGGATCGCTACTGAATATTGCATGCCTCCTATCGAAATCCTTCCATGCCGGTGAATCTCTTGGATGGCTTATTTTTCCATTTTCTCTTGGAGGAGCACGGTGATGCCAAATCATTGCCTCGGCTGTTTTCTTGCACCTGAATAGCCTCTGTAGCCTCTGTGTTATGGGAAAGTATCGTGCTATCTTCACAGGTATATCAGGCTTCTTATCAGAATCTTTCGGCTTATACCTGGTCTCTCCGCATGTTGGACACTCTTTCAAATCTGAATTCTCTTTCCGGTACAACACGCAATTTTTAGGACATGCTTGAATCTTCTCGCACTTTAGACCCAAATCACTGTAGGGTTCCTAGGCACACTAATGAGGTCTCACAAGGCATCAACCTGTTAGTTATATGTATGCCCTAGAGGCCATTACTGTACATTGGATGTATATTGTAGTGGATGCTGGGACATATATAGGTAGGACTTTCTTGCTCGACATGATAGTACGCTATCTGGTTGCTCTTTGTCTTAACATGTATACTTTCTGTCTCTCTGATTACATGTTGATAAAGCCCTTAGGATTAGTACTCGACTTCCAGGACTATGATGCAGATCATACTAGTGGGGCCTGGGTAGTCAATGAGTACATCCTTCATTGTTCCTAGTCGTGGGAATATCGAGACGGGGCATCGATATTCCAGAGTAGACTAGCGTATATCTTCTCGACCCATACGATGGGCGATGGATGATCCCATATCTATTGGTGTTTGACATCAGAGATGGTATGCGGGTGCTCAGTGAAGACTGGGTACACTGAACGGACTCGCCGAGAACTCCCAGATGGTATTATACCTCACGTCAGATGGCAGTTCTCTGGTGACACTGGTACAGCTTAGTCTGTTGACCCGAGATCGTCATAGAGTCTTGTGTGTCTCCCACTGTGCTTTGATTTCCACCCTACCACGGCTCTACTGAGTCATGCAAACAGGTGGTATTTGGGTACAGTCCCGATTCACATGGAGGCAATGAGCGATAGGAGGGGATTCGTCTCTCCCGGTATTGGGGGTTGATGTTGCGCTATGCTCGACTGGCCATAACAGGAAATCCCTGGCCAGGGTTGCAGTGACCTACTGGTAAGTGTTATCAGTAGTTTCACACATGTTATGGACCTCAATTTGGCATGACTTATCGAGCTACTGGGGTCTGACGTTTACCACCCCTAGGCGAGATATGCGACATATCAGACGAACAGACCGGACTGTACGGTAAGTGTTACTGGTTGGATTCACAGGAGTGTGAGCGGGCTTGCTCATCGATCTTCTGATCGCTCAATACCCGGGTGGCCGTTACGTTTAGCAGACCGCTTGCGGCCTGTGGGTGTTTGATATGATCATCACCTGCTGCCGGCGTATTGACGAGTCTTTAGAGTCCTACACAGAGGTTTCCTGGCTCAAGCGAAACGAAATAGGAGCGCATATGAGATATGTGCAGGACCGAGAATAATGCGTGTATGTGATACCGTATTTCATTCTCGCGATGAATGTGTCGAATGGTTGTATGCGATATAACCTAGTTATCGAATCAAGGATTGATTCGATAAGCCGATACATTCGATACTAGCCGGTTATATGCGACATGACCGGATCATTGAATCAAGTGTTGATTTAATGATTTAATGTATAATTATATATTTGATATATTACTTTGCATTAACTAGTATTGGTTCACTTTAAATGGATTTTCTCACTTGATGTGCATATTGTATATGTGATATATTTTTTTTGTGCACAAGATTGTATCATGTTTGATGATACATGCAAGCTTGGGTTTGTGTAAAGAATTGACCATGGTTATATGAATGGTTAGGGTTTCATTTTATTTACTTATTCATTTATTTATTCTTTTTGTTTATTATTGGCAAAAGAAAAGAAAATGAAATGGTGGCTTGATTTGTTTGTAGTTGAAGCTTCTTGAAACTTTGACTAAGTGACCATTTTGTCTTCATGCTTAACCCTAACCCTTCAAACTAACCTTAGTCAATTCTCTACACCTAACTAAGGTTAAAGATATGATAAGTATCATTTTACTTTATATTTTAAATAACTTATCATAATTCTTTCTCATCTTCTTCTTCATCATCAACATGAAAAAGCTTGCAACCAACAATGGCAACTAGCTAAAACAAGTGAGAAATCCAATTCTAAAGTGAACCCACTTCCTATTTCTTCATCCTATACCTTTTGCCAAGTAGTATAGGGTATTTTCTTCACAAGTTTCATGACTTGGTGAAGTCGGAGTTTGATCTTGTGATGCCTCGACGTAGATCATCTTCGGCATCGAAGCCGACGATCAAGCCCGCCCATTTCTTCGATGAAGCCGATGCTAGAGTTTGGGATCCGACTTGGATAGTGGAGGGACATCGTCGCGGAGCTTAGGAAGTGGTGGACCGGATCTACAAAGGTTGTAGCCCCTTTCCTCTTTAGCATTTAATTCGTTTACATGCTTGCATCGCCTATATATCTAGTTAACGATCCGTATTAGGTTTTCTCGGCACATGTAAAATTTCAATTGGGCATGTTTGATCACATGTGAGACTTCATTAGTGTGCCTAGGAACCCTACAGTGGTATCAGAGCCTAGCTAGAGCCTTAGGCGATGCGTAGACGGAGTTAGAAGTCCGATCGACCCGAAACCCCGACTTTAAACGGCTCTCTGGACATTTTTGAAAATCGTGGTTTTTTTAGAATTAAAAATATGTAGAAAACTCAGTAGAAGATTCTAAGAATTACTGTATAAAACGGGGGCCCTGAATCCATCAAAGCGCGGCAGAACCGCGGCATTAGCATGCTAATGCGGCGGTTCCGCGGCCCTTTTGTCTCTTCTTGCAATAAATTTTGCACAGTAATTCCTAGTTTGCAGTGCTGGTTTTCCTGGGAATTTTTTAATATTTTTTCAAGAGTTGAATTTTCTGGGTTGTATTGGGGACTCGGTGTATCGATCGGATTGTCTAATTTTGTCAGTGTGTTTTTCCGGGTAATTTTTAGAATATGTTAAAAAGTTCGACCGGATATAAATACCCACTTTTTCCCCTGCCGGGAAATTTTCAATTGTTGGATTTTTCCGTAGTTTAACGACCTTCTAAGTAGTGCAAGTAACGCGATGGTCCCTCTAGAAGACAACAAACCTTAACTCGATTATGTGACCGTCTTGAACTGCCTTTTGAACCTTCGGGTTTGGGGCAGTACGGCGTGCCACATGTGAGGCGTTGGCTTGACCCTTCTACGGCTGGACCGTTGGTACTGAGGCACGAACTGAATGCTGTTAGACTTATTTCATGTGTTGAGCCGTATCGGGAAAACTTGGGTGTTCGAATGTTCGATCGGAAAGTTTAACATTTTCTGTTTATCCGGAATGTGATACAATAATTGGAATTCACAAGTAGTTATGAGATAACGGAATGAATGTTATAAACATAGCAGTTTAGTCTCCCTTGATCGATTGCCACGGAGTTTTGATGTGATCAAAAGTCCGTTGCAATCACGTAGCATACGCGGATACTCGCCGGGTAAACTTAATAGACAGCCTCACCCCATAGCCCAGACCAAGTGACTGTAGGAGAACCCCGTCGCCGAAAGCATCCGTTTGGGTGCTCGCGGTAGCGGTGTTCCGCCTTGGTGCACTTCGTCGACGGCGTCGGGGGTGCAGCCGCCTACTAAAGTTTGCGACGAGCATTCGATCAGTTTTTCGGGAATCTTGTTGAATTGCCCGACTTGATATTGGAAAGAGTTTTCGATAATGAGACTAAAATGCGGGGTTTATAATTGTTAGGCATGCGATGTCTAAAGAATTCATTTGATCAGGCATGCGATGTCTGAGGTGGTTGCGGATTCCAACTGTTGTAGTTTTACACTTTCTTTTCTGTGACCGTAAGTGTAATATGTGATATCGCCGGTTTCGTTGCTATATGTCAACGACAATTGGGATGCGCATATTTACTTACGTTGATGACATGTGATGTTATGTGTTGCTGGATATGTTATATTGGATCGTCGTGTTTGAATAGCCGAGGGTTTTTATGTGAGATGAGTGTTTTTCATTTTCATTCATGTAAAAACTTGTATGTAATATTCTTTTATTGGGGCACTTCCAGGTTGCGGAAGATGTCACCCTTTGTATATTATTTACTTTTCCGCACTAGGATAGACCCAAGGAGGGGAGCACAAGTAACCGGGTTCTGGAGTCCAGTGGGAGACCAACTCGAGGAGGCGAGTCCGGGTCTCCTAACTCTAGAATTGGTAGGGTTGCTTACCGCTCTCGTAGGGGTCTAGGGGTGTGGGTTTGGCTATTCATCACGACCGTGGAATCCGTGTTTTATACCTGCTCGTATTGAAAACACGGACGTCCTAGTATATCCAATATTTCATATGTTTCTTCTGCTGTGATTTATCTGTGATGTGATCATGTGATGTTCTGTGACAGATATTATATATAGTATATATGATATATTATATAAACGTTGCTTATGTTTTACACCCGCGCTAGCCCTGCCCCGCTCTGTCGTTAGTTACCTAACCTAACGGTGCAGACGGGACATCGAGGCGAATGCGGATGGCATAAGCGTACGTTATATTTATCTGTGATGTTTAGGTGGACTTATATGATGGGATATTCATTAATGAGATTAATGAAAGAAAATAAACCTAATTGATGTTGTGGAATCGAATTTCAAAATAAAAACAGGTAGCTACAGTTCTTGCTTTGCATCGCGGTGTTCATTATAGAACATCCTGCACCTTATTCGATGAGGAAAGGACCGAGATCCCTTCACCGGGAGTGACTCCTTTAGCAATGACTGGCAGATGCTACAACCCTCGGTTTGTCTTTGATCGCTTCTATAGTTTCCGCTTTGCACAGTGATATATATGATATATCCCGCACCTCATTCGACGAGGAAAGGGCCGACGATCCCTTCACCGGGAGTGACCCCTTTAGCAAAACTAGAAAAGCCTCGAAAACATTCCATTTAAAAAACCATTTGATTCCGCAACGAGATCAAGTTCAAAGCGTTAAAGGTTTTCATAAAAACCATTCGCAACCCTCCGTCATTTTAGGAAGTAGAGTACTTAGTATTCGTGCTGTGTTTGTTGACCATAGTCAAGGCACAGTGTACGGTAGCTAAGTGATGTCTTCCTACACCGCATATGATGCGATTAGTTAGGACAGTCGCGTGACTTTGTTGACCTTAGTTAAGGGTCATGTGGGTGGGTCTAATTAATCACGAAATGACGGGTAGAACTTGACTAGTACTTATGATTTGTTGACCATAGTTAAGGTCATAGGTGCTAGGGGTAAAAATCTTTATCGGGAGTTTCAAGTGTTGAAATTTGCAATGAGATTGCATACCTTCTATATGATAGTTGGATCCCGATACCCACTGCGAGTAATTGTTACTCCTGGGAGAGTTTTGCACTTTACAATTAGCCGATCAAGTGGGTGTCTAGAAAGGTGTCAACGGGGTTACGCCTCTGGGAAAACGAGGTTTACTGTAATTAGGTCCGTGCGAAAGCACGGGGAACCTCCCTCAAAGTACCGACACTGGCCTGGCTGAAAGATTGGCGAACTTGTAGAGTGTAATTAATCCCGGCTAGTCTTTCCTTTTAAGGTTTGAAGGAAGATTTGATAAAAACAGTGGGAGCCATCCTGATTAGATAAAATATATAACCAATCTGATCTTGCAAGAGCGCACGCAGAGTGTTTTCTTCTCTCTCTCTCTCCTGGTAGCGACCATATCACGCCTTAATCAAGATAATAAAATGGATGTATTGACCGAACCCGCTTGTTATACTGAGCAGGGGAACGTTGGTCCCGCTCCAACTTATAATTGTTATAAGACAGAGCAGGAAATTGAATTCCTATGCCGCCCAAACGAAGAAAGTGCATATGATGCATCTCCTTCGGGTGTATTCATTACAAAGAACTGTTTCTCAGTATCCTCTGCATCCTGGGTATATGATACCGGATCAGGATCCCAGATATGTAATCTGTTACATAGGGCTACAAAAGGGTAGAAAAACTGAGAAAGGATGATAAGTTTCATGAGACAGAAAACGGGGCAAGTGTTGCAGCCAAGTCTGTTGGTCACTGTCACCCTGTATTACGAATACATTGATTCTGAACAAATGCTATTAGATACCGAACCTAATATACAAAATCATATCAGTCTCTTTATTAGTAAAGAAAGGATATAATTTTGTATTAATGGATAATGTTTTGAATATTTCCTATATCAAAAGTTGATCGGTTCAGGCACGTTATCTAAAAGCATTGACGTTCTAAATCAAACTACAGTTCCTAGTATACAGAACACACATAAGAGAAAAAGTTCAGAAATGAACGAATCATTCTTGAGGCATTGTAGACTAGGTCATATCAATGCGACCCGACTGGCTGAAGTTACATTTTAGATGCATATTTAAATCAGTTTGAATTTACATCTTGTGAAACTTGCCAGTCATGTCACAAAGATAATATGACCATAGCTCTGTTTATTGGAAACAGAGAAAGAGTTAGTGAACTCTTGGGACTGATACATGATGATGTATGTAAGGTCTCCTGTCTACAAATGCCAGGACTGGTTCTTTATACTTCATTACGTTCTCTGATGATCTCTCAAGATTCTGACATATGTTCCTGTTGAAACACAAGTCCGAACCTTTTGAGATATTCACAGAATATAAGTTAGAAGTAGAGAACCAAAAACCGGGTATAAGTATTATGTCCTATGATGAGATCAGGGAGGAGAATACTTGTGCATCGCATTCCTGGACTATTCTAAAGGAGAATGAGATTCTCTCTCAGTATTACTCCTCTGAATACACCACAGCACAACGGTGTATCGGGGCGGAGCAATCACACAATATTAGATATCGTGTGCTCTATGATGAGTATTACTGAGTTACCTATTTCCTTTTGGTTGTTATGCGCTTGAGAAGCTGCATACCTATTGAATTAGGTTCGAATCAAATCACTGCCTACCACTTCATATGTGATATGGAAAGGGAAGAGCCCATATCTTAAGTTAGTTAAGATTTGGGATTGTCCGGCCTATGTCTAAAAGCAAAATCCGGACAGGCTCGAGGCAAGATCTGTAATGTAGAACTGGAAAGGTTCCAGCTATATAAACTACAGCAGATAATTTGGTAGAACCAAAGGATTCAGTAGATTCCAACGAACCTCAGCCTCTCCGCCGATCTAGTAGGGTTCCTCACCCACCTGAGAGATACTTTGGTTTCTCGATGACAGTGGGAGCATGGAATGCATCATGAGA
Source organism: Agapanthus africanus (assembly GCA_030015575.1). Lineage (NCBI taxonomy): Eukaryota > Viridiplantae > Streptophyta > Magnoliopsida > Asparagales > Amaryllidaceae > Agapanthus > Agapanthus africanus. The sequence goes on from CM057344.1 coordinate 105,035,727, forward strand.
TGATGACCCAACTAGATTCGAGCAGGCCATCAAGAGTAGGAACTCTGTAAGAATGGCTGGATGCTTAGCAGTCTGAGATGGAATCCATATACACCAACAAAGTATGGACTTTGGTTGCTATATCTGAAGGGTTAAATCCCCATCAGGAGCAAGTATATCTTGAGAAGATTACTTGGTGTACATGGAAAAGTTGAGACTTTCAAAGCTAGACTTGTTAAAGGTTTTCGTCATCAACCAGGCACGGATAATGATGAAACCTTTTCCAGGGACTATGTTTAAGTCCATCCAGATCCTACTTGCCATGGCTACATACCATGACTACGATATCTGGTGGTTGGGTGCCATGACTACTTTTCTAAATATTGATTTAGAAGAGAACGTCTATAGGAACACAGCCAGAGGGCCTCGTAGACAGTGGGAGCAGCGAAAACGTGCGCAAGTTGCTTTAGATAATGAAGCAGGCATCGCGGAGTTGGAACATCTGTTTTGATGGATTAGTCAAAGAAGTTGACATCATCAAAATGGTAGATGAACCTTGTATAAACAAAAAGGTAGTAGGGAGTATGATGACGATCCTCGTAGAGTACGTGGATGACATACTCTTGTTAGGGAAGAAGTTTCCTATGCTACGCTCGATCAATCTCCGCTTATCACAATGATTTTCCATATAGGATCAAAGTGATACCTCCTAAATCCTGGGATTTGGATCTATGAGATAGATCTAAATAGATTTTAGGATTCTCACTAGCTATAGTGAGATAGTATCAGTTGATCCTGGGGAGAATCACTGGAAGTGTTCCAGGGTGATAAAGACGACTGAATGTCAGTCACAGGCATTGTCTTGACCCTCAGTAAAGGGACGGTATGTTGGAAGATTTCCAAGCTAGATACCGTGACAAACTAGAAGATAAAGGCTGGTAACATCGCTATTAAAGATACTACCAAAGAGGCAGTTTGGGTGTATATTGGTTCATAGGATGAACTAGGTTCCTACCATTGTGTGACAATGGAACTGTGGCTTTGGCCCTGGAACCCTGGTCCCATCAGTGACCCAGACATATTCTGAGGCAGCATCACCTGATCATGGAGATAGTTGATCTCCAGGGTGATCAAGGTTAGGAGAGTAGACTCAGAGGACAACACGGCGGATCCACTCACGAAGGCCTTTTTCCCAAAGAGAGACTTTTAGGGATGGTTGAGTATGTGATACTGCAACCACTGCTACAGATGGCCCTAGTGCAAGTGGGAGATTGTTAGTTATATGTATGCCCTAGAGGCCATTACTGTACATTGGATGTATATTGTAGTGGATGCTGGGACATATATAGGTAGGACTTTCTTGCTCGACATGATAGTACGCTATCTGGTTGCTCTTTGTCTTAACATGTATACTTTCTGTCTCTCTGATTACATGTTGATAAAGCCCTTAGGATTAGTACTCGACTTCCAGGACTATGATGCAGATCATACTAGTGGGGCCTGGGTAGTCAATGAGTACATCCTTCATTGTTCCTAGTCATGGGAATATCGAGACGGGGCATCGATATTCCAGAGTAGACTAGCGTATATCTTCTCGACCCATACGATGGGCGATGGATGATCCCATATCTATTGGTGTTTGACATCAGAGATGGTATGCGGGTGCTCAGTGAAGACTGGGTACACTGAACGGACTCGCCGAGAACTCCCAGATGGTATTATACCTCATGTCAGATGGCAGTTCTCTGGTGACACTGGTACAGCTTAGTCTGTTGACCCGAGATCGTCATAGAGTCTTGTGTGTCTCCCACTGTGCTTTGATTTCCACCCTACCACGGCTCTACTGAGTCATGCAAACAGGTGGTATTTGGGTACAGTCCCGATTCACATGGAGGCAATGAGCGATAGGAGGGGATTCGTCTCTCCCGGTATTAGGGGTTGATGTTGCGCTATGCTCGACTGGCCATAACAGGAAATCCCTGGCCAGGGTTGCAGTGACCTACTGGTAAGTGTTATCAGTAGTTTCACACATGTTATGGACCTCAAGTTGGCATGACTTATCGAGCTACTGGGGTCTGACGTTTACCACCCCTAGGCGAGATATGCGACATATCAGATGAACAGACCGGACTGTACGGTAAGTGTTACTGGTTGGATTCACAGGAGTGTGAGCGGGCTTGCTCGTCGATCTTCTGATCGCTCAATACCCGGGTGGCCGTTACGTTTAGCAGACCGCTTGCGGCCTGTGGGTGTTTGATATGATCATCACCTGCTGCCGGCGTATTGACGAGTCTTTAGAGTCCTACACAGAGGTTTCCTAGCTCAAGCGAAACGAAATAGGAGCGCATATGAGATATGTGCAGGACCGAGAATAATGCGTGTATGTGATACCGTATTTCATTCTCGCGATGAATGTGTCGAATGGTTGTATGCGATATAACCTAGTTATCGAATCAAGGATTGATTCGATAAGCCGATACATTCGATACTAGCCGGTTATATGCGACATGACCGGATCATTGAATCAAGTGTTGATTTAATGATTTAATGTATAATTATATATTTGATATATTACTTTGCATTAACTAGTATTGGTTCACTTTAAATGGATTTTCTCACTTGATGTGCATATTGTATATGTGATATATTTTTTTTGTGCACAAGATTGTATCATGTTTGATGATACATGCAAGCTTGGGTTTGTGTAAAGAATTGACCATGGTTATATGAATGGTTAGGGTTTCATTTTATTTACTTATTCATTTATTTATTCTTTTTGTTTATTATTGGCAAAAGAAAAGAAAATGAAATGGTGGCTTGATTTGTTTGTAGTTGAAGCTTCTTGAAACTTTGACTAAGTGACCATTTTGTCTTCATGCTTAACCCTAACCCTTCAAACTAACCTTAGTCAATTCTCTACACCTAACTAAGGTTAAAGATATGATAAGTATCATTTTACTTTATATTTTAAATAACTTATCATAATTCTTTCTCATCTTCTTCTTCATCATCAACATGAAAAAGCTTGCAACCAACAATGGCAACTAGCTAAAACAAGTGAGAAATCCAATTCTAAAGTAAACCCACTTCCTATTTCTTCATCCTATACCTCTTGCCAAGCAGTATAGGGTGTTTTTTTCACAAGTTTCATGACTTGGTGAAGTCGGAGTTTGATCTTGTGATGCCTCGACGTAGATCATCTTCGGCATCGAAGCCGACAATCAAGCCCGCCCATTTCTTCGATGAAGCCGATGCTAGAGTTCGGGATCCGACTTGGATAGCGGAGGGACATCGTCGCGGAGCTTAGGAAGTGGTGGACCGGATCTACAAAGGTTGTAGCCCCTTTCCTCTTTAGCATTTAATTCGTTTACATGCTTGCATCGCCTATATATCTAGTTAACGATCCGTATTAGGTTTCCTCGGCACATGTAAAATTTCAATTGGGCATGTTTGATCACATGTGAGACTTCATTAGTGTGCCTAGGAACCCTACACAACCATGCCAATTTCAAAAATTACGGTGCCGAGAAACCCTAATAAGGATCGTTGGCTAGAAGTTTAGGCGAAACAATGAAACTAGTTTACAACTAAACTAAAAGAACGGAAATACAACCTTTGTAGATCCGTTTCTCCACCTCCATAGCTCCATGATGATGTCCTCTCCGCTGTCCAAATCGAACCATGACTCTAGCATCGGCTTCATCGGAGAAAAAGCGGGCTAGGTCATCGACGACGATGCCGAAGATGATCTACGTCGAGGCATCACTAGATCAAGCTCCCACTTTACCAAGTCATGAAACTTGTGAAAAAAACACCCTATACTACTTGGCAAGAGATAGAGGATGAAGAAATAGGAAGTGGGTTCACTTTAGAATTGGATTTCTCACTCTTTTTCATCAATCACCATTGATGGTCAAGCTTTTTCTTCTTGTGAAGAAGAAGAAGAAGATGATAATATTATGATAAGTTAATTAGAAAATAGAAAAGAAAAGCAATACTTATCATAATACAACCATGGTTAGGTGTAGAGAATTAACTAGGATTAGTGAATGGTTGGGTTAAGACATGAAGACAAAATGGTCACTTTAGTCAAACCTTCATGAAGCTTCAACAAGCTTCATCTTTGAAAGCAACCCTTTTGTTTTCATTTCCCTTTTTCTTTTGTCAAAACAAAATAAATAAAGGCATAAATAAATCAAATGAAACCCTAACCATTAACTAACCATGGTTTAATCATACACCTAATCAAGTAAGCATGTATCATCAAACATGATACAATCAAGTGCACAAAAGTATATCACATATACAACTTGTGCAATGCAAGTGAGAAAATCCATTTAAAGTGAACCAATACTAGTTAATGCAAAGTAATATATCAAATATATAATTATACATTAAATCATTAAATCAACACTTGATTCAATGATCCGGTCATGTCGCACACAACCGACTAGTATACAATGTATCGTTTTATCGAATCAATCCTTGATTCGATAACTAGGTTATATCGCATATAACCATTCGACACATTCATCGCGAGAATGAAATACGGTATCACATACACGCATGATTCTCGGTCCCGCACATATCTCATATGCGCTCCTATTTCGTTTCGCTTGAGCCAGGAAACCTCTGTGTAGGACTCTAAAGACTCGTCAATACGCCGGCAGCAGGTGATGATCATATCAAACACCCACAAGCCGCAAGCGGTCTGCTAAACGTAACGGCCACCCGGGTATTGAGCGATCAGAAGATCGACGAGCAAGCCCGCTCATACTCCTGTGAATCCGACCAGTAACACTTACCGTACAGTCCGGTCTGATCGTCCGATATGTCGCATATCTCGCCTAGGGGTGGTAAACGTCAGACCCCAATAGCTCGATAAGTCGTGTCGATATGAGGTCTATAACAATTCGAGATACTACTGGTAACACTTACCAGTAAATCTCAGCAACCCTGGCCAGGGATTTCCTGTTATAGCCAATCGAACACAGCGCAACATCAACTCCCTATACCGGGAGAGACGAATCCCCTCCTATCGCTCATTGCCTCCATGTGATTCGGGACTGTACCCAAAAGCCACCGTTTTGCACGCCCTCTTGGACGTGGTAAGGTGGAAATCAAGGCACAGTGGGAACCACACAAGACTCTATGACGATCTCGGGTCAACAGACTACTCTGTACCAGTGTCACCAGAGAACTGCCATCTGACGTAGGGTATAATACCATCTGGGAGTTCTCGGCGAGTCCGTCCAGTGTACCCAGTCTCCACTGAGCACCCGTATATCATCTCTGATGTCAAACACCAATGGATATGGGATCATCCATCGCCCATCTGTATGGGTCGAGAAGGTATACGCTAGTCTACTCTGGTATATCGATGCCCCGTCTCGATACACCCACGACTAGGGACTGTGAAGGATGTACTTATGGACTACCATGTCCCCACTAGTATGATCCGCATCATAGTCCAGGTAGTCAAGTACACATCCCAAGGGCTTTACCAACATGTAACAGAGAGACAATCAGTGTACACGTTAAGGTAAAGATCAACCAGATAGCATACTATCATGTCGAGCAAGAAAGTCCTCCCTATATATGTCTAAGCATCCACTACATTGTACATCCAATGTACAGTAATGGCCTCTAGGGCATACATATAACTAACGATCTCCCACTTGCACTAGGGCCATCTGATAGCAGTGGTTGTAGTATCTCATACTCAACCATCCCTTAAAAGTCTCTCCCTGGGAAAAGGCCTTTGTGAGTGGATCCGCCGTGCTGTCCTCTGAGTCTACTCTCCTAACCTCGATCATCCTGGAGATCAACTATCTCCATGATCAGGTGATACTGCCTTAGAATATGTCTGGATCACTGATGGGACGGACGTTCCTTGGCATAAGCCGCAACTCCATTGTCACACAATAGGAGGAACTGAGTTCATCTCATGAACAAATATACATCCAGACTGCCTCTTCGGTAGCATCTTAAGTAGCGATGTATCGAGCCTTTATCGTCTAGTATGCCACGGTATCTAGCTTGGAACTCTTCCAATATACCGTCCCTTTACTGAGGGTAAAGACAATGCTTGCGACTGACTTTCAGTCGTCCTTATCACCCTGGAACCCTTCCAGTGATTCTCCCCAGGATCAGTTGATACCATCTCACTACAACTAGTGAGAATCCTAACATCCAATTAGATCTATCTCATAGATCCAAAACCCAGGATTTAGGAGGTATCACTTTGATCCTTTATGGAGAATCCTTGTGATAAGCGGAGATTGACTGAGCGTAGCATAGGAAACTCCTTCCCTATCAAGAGTATGTCATCCACGTACTCTACGAGGATCGTCACCATACTCCCTACTACCTTTTTGTTTATACAAGGTTCATCTACCATTTTGATGATGTCAAACTCTTTGACTAAATCATCAAAACAGATGTTCCAACTCCGCGATGCCTGCTTTATCCTATAAAGCATCTTTCACACATTTCCGCTGCTCCCACTGTCTACGAAGCCCTCTGGCTGTGTACTTATAGACTCTCTCTTCTAAAACATCATTTAGAAAAGCAGTCATGACACCCAACCGCCAGATATCGTAGTCATTGTATGTAGCCGTGGCAAGTAGGATCTGGATGGACTTAAGCATAGCCACTTGAAAAGGTTTCATCATTATCCACGCCTGGTCGATGACGAAAAGCTTTAACAAGTCTAGCTTTGAAAGTCTCAACTTTTCCATCTACACCAAGTAATCTTCTCAAGATATACTTGCTCCTGATGGGGATTTAACCCTTCAGATATAGCAGCCAAAGTCCATACTTTGTTGATGTATAAGGATTCCATCTCAGATCGCTAAGCATCCAGCCATTCTTACAGAGTCCCACTCCTGATGGCCAGCTCGAAACTAGTTGGGTCATCATCTCATGATGCAATCCTCGCTCCCACTGTCATAGAGAAACCGAAGTATCTCTCAGGTGGGTGAGGAACCCTACTAGATCGGCGGAAAGGCTGAGGTTCGTTGGTAACTATTGAATCCTTTGGTTTTATCAAATCATCTGCTGTAGTTTGTATAGCTGGAAAATTTCCAGTTCTACATAACCGATCTTGCCTCGAGTTTGTCCCGATTTTGCTTTTAGACATAGGCCGGACAACCCCAAATCTTAGCTAACTTAAGAGATGGGCTCTTCCCTTATCATATCAAATATGAAGTGGTAGGCAACTGATTTGATTTGAACCCTATTCAATAGGTATGCAGCTTCTCAAGTGCATAACTCCCAAAAGGAAACAGGTAACTCAGTATTACTCATCATAGAGCACACCTTATCACATAGGGTGTGATTGCTCCGTCCCGATATACCATCGTGCTATGGTGTATACGGAGGAGTAATGCTGAGAGAGAATCCCATTCTCCTTTAGAATAGTCCAGGAATTCCGTGCTCAAGTATTCTCCTCCTTGATCACATCAAAGGACATAATACTTATACCCGTTTTGGTTCTCTACTTCTAACTTATATTCTGTGAATATCTCAAAAGGTTCGGACTTGTGTTTCAACAGGAACATATGTCTGAATCTTGAGAGATCATTAGAGAATGTAATGAAGTACAAAGAACCGGTCTTGGCAAGTGTAGACAGGGGACCTACATACATCAACATGTATCATCCCAAGAGTTCACCAACTCTTTCTCTGTTACTAATAAACAGAGCTGTGGTCATCATATCTCTGTGACATGACTGGCAAGTTTCATAAGATGTAAATTCAAACTGATTTAAATATGCATCTACAAGTAACTTCAGCTAGTCAGGTCGCATTGATATGACCTAGTCTACAATGCCTCAAGAAGGATTCGTTCATTTCTGAACTCTTCCTCTTGAGTGTGTTCTGTACACTAAGAACTGTAGTTTGATTTAGAACATCAACGCTTTTAGATAACGTGCCTGAACCGATCAACTTTTGATATAGGAAATGTTCAAAACATTATCCAACAATACAAAATTTTATCGTTTCTTTACTAATAAAGAGACAGATATGATTTTGTATATCAGGTTCGGTATCTAATAACATTCGTTCAGAATCAATGTATTTGGAATACAGGGTGACAGTGACCAACAGACTTGGATGCAACACTTGCCCCGTTTTCTGCCTCATGAAACTTATCACCCGTTCTCAGTTCTCTACCTATCTGTAGCCCTATGTAACAGATTACATATCTGGGATCCTGATCCGGTATCATATACCCAGGATGCGGAGGATACTGAGAAACAGTTCTTTGTAATGAACACACCCGAAGATGATGCATCAGCATGCACTCTCTTCGTTTGGGCGGCACGGGAATTCTGGTAATCCCCAATTTCCTGCTCTGTCTTATAACAATTATAAGTTGGAGCGGGACCAACGTTCTCCAGCTCAGTATAACAAGCGGGTTCAGTCAATATTCCGTATTATTATCTTGATTAAGGCGTGATATGGTCGCTACCTTGAGAGAGAGAGAAGAAAACACTCAGCGTGCGCTCTTGCAAGAATAGATTGGTTTTTATTTTATCTAATCAGGATGGCTCCTACTGCTTTTTATCAAATCTTCCTTCAAACCCTAAAAGGAAAGACTAGCCGGGATTAATTACACACTACAAGTTCGCCAATCTTTCAGCCAGGCCAGTGTCGGTACTTTGAGGGAGGTCCCCCGTGCTTTCGCACGAACCTAATTAATGTAATCCTCGTTTTCCCAGAGGCATAACCTCGTTAACACCTTTCTAGACACCTACTTGATCGGCTAATTGTAATGTGTAAAACTCTCCCAGGAGTAACAATTACTCGCAGCGGGTATCGGGATCCAACTATCTCATAGAAGGTATGCAATCTCATTGCAAATTTCAACACTTGAAATTCCCGATAATCTTTTGCCCCGAACGATCTATGATCTTGACAAGGTCAACAAACCATAGACCGCAAGTCAAGTTCAACCCGTCATTTCTTGATTGAATCAAACCCACCCGCACGACCCTTGACAAGGTCAACAAGGCCGCACGACTACCCTAACTCAATCTGCATCATATGTATAAGCAGATAAATACTGGTTAGCTACCGCACACTGCGCCTTGACAAGGTCAACAAACGCAGCACGAATACTAAACAGGACTTATCTGAAATGGCGGAGGGCTACGACAGGTTTTTCTGAAAACCTATTGCGTAATGAACTTGATATCGTTGTAGAATCAAATGATTTTAAAATGGAGTGTTTTTGAAGTTTTTCTAGTTTTGCTAAAGGAGTCACTCCCGGTGAAGGGATCGTCGGTCCTTTCCTCGTCGAATGAGGTGCGGGATATATCATATATATCACTGTGCAAAGCAGAAACTATAGAAGCAATCAAAAAGACAAACCGAGGGTTGTAGCATCGGCCAGTTATTGCTAAAGGAGTCACTCCCGGTGAAGGGATCTCGGTCCTTTCCTCATCGAATAAGGTGCAGGATATATCACATATACTGCTGTGCAAAGCAAGAACTGTAGCTACCTGTTTTATTTTGAAATTCGATTCTACAACATCTTAGGTTTCTTTTATTTCATTAATCACATTAATGAAGTCCCATCATTTAAGTACCTAAACATCACAGATAAATACGACGTACACTTATGCCATCCGCATTCGCCTCGATGTCCCCTCGTGCACCGTTAGGTTAGGTAACTAACGGCAGAGCGGGGCAGGGCTAGCGCGGGTGTAAAACATAAGTAACGTCTATATAATATATCATATATACTATATACAGTATCCATCACAGAACATCACATGATCACATCACAGATATCGCAGCAGAAGAATCATATGAAATATTGGATATACTAGGACGTCCGTGTTTTCAATACGAGCCAGTATAAAACACGGATTCCACGGTCGTGATGAATAGCCAAACCCACACCCCTAGACCCCTATGAGAGCGGCAAGCAACCCTACCAATTCTAGAGTTAGGAGACCCGGACTCGACCCCTCGAGTTGGTCTCCCACTGGACTCCAAAACCCGGTTACTTGTGCTCCCCTCCTTGGGTCTATCCTAGTGCGGAAAAGTAAATAATATACAAAGGGTGACATCTTCCGCAACCTGGAAGTGCCCCAATAAAAGAATATTACATACAAGTTTTTACATGAATGAAAATGAAAAACACTCATCTCACATAAAAAACCCCGGCTATTCAAACACGACGATCCAATATAACATATCCAGCAACACATAACATCACATGTCATCAACGTAAGTAAATATGTCCATCCCAATTGTCGTTGACATATAGCAACGAAACCGGCGATATCACATATTACATTTACGGTCACAGAAAAGAAAGTGTAAAACTACAACAGTTGGAATCCGCAACCTCCATAGACATCGCATGCCTAATCAAATGAATTCCTTAGACATCGCATGCCTAACAATTATAAACCCCGCATTTTAGTCTCAAAATCGAAAACACTTTTCAATATAAAGTCGGGCAATTCAACAGGATTCCCGACATACTGATCGAATGCTCGTCGCAAACTTTAGTAGGCGGCCGCACCCCCGACGCCGTCGACGAAGTGCACCAAGGCGGAACACCGCTGCCGCGAGCACCCGTACGGATGCTTTCGGCGACGGGGTTCTCCTACAGTCACTTGGTCGGGACTATGGAGTGAGGCTGTCTATCAAGTTTACCCGGCGAGTATCCGCGTACGCTACGTGATTGCGACGGACTTTTGATCACATCAAAATTCCGTGGCAACCGATCAAGTGAGACTAAACTGCTATGTTTATAACATTCATTCAGTTATCTCATAACTACTTGTGAATTCCAATTATTGTATCCCATTCCAGATAAGTAGAAAATGTTAAACTTTCCGATCGAACATTCGAACACCCAAGTTTTCCCGAAACAGATCAACACATGAAACAAGTTTAAAAACATTCAGTTCGTGCCTCAGTACCAACGGTCCAGCCGTAGAAGGGTCAAGCCAACGCCTCACATGTGGCACGCCGTACTGCCCCAAACCCGAAGGTTCAAAGGGCAGTTCAAGACGGTCACATAATCGAGTTAAGGTTTGTTGTCTTCTAGAGGGTCCATCGCGTTACTTGCACTACTTAGAACGTCTTTAAACCACGGAAAAATCCAACACTTGGAAATTTTCCGGCAGGGGAAAAGTTGGGTATTTATATCCGGTCGAACTTTTTAACATATTCAAAAATCATCTGAAAAGACACATAGACAGAGTTTGACAATCCGATCGAATAAACGAATCCCCAAAACAACCCCAGAAAATTCAACTCTTGAATAATATTTAAAAATACCCAGAGAACTCAGCACTGAATAAAGGAAGTTACTGTGCAGAATTGGGTGGGTGACGTCATCATACGGCCGCGGAACCGCCGCAGAAGCCAGGCTTCTGCCGCGGTTCCGCCGCTCTTTGGAGGAATCATGGACACGTGTTGCACAGTAATTCTTAGGATTCCCTGCTGATTTTTCTTCATATTTTTAATTTGGAAAAATCCCAGTTTTTAGAAAAAGTCCAGAGAACTATTTTGGGGTTAGGGTTTTGGTTCGATCGGGTTTCAAACGTCGTCTACACATCGCCTAAGGCTCTAGCTAGGCTCTGATACCACTGTAGGGTTCCCAGGCATACTAATGAGGTCTCACAAGGCATCAACCATGCCAATTTCAAAAATTACGGTGCCGAGAAACCCTAATACGGATCGTTGGCTAGAAGTTTAGGCGAAACAATGAAACTAGTTTACAACTAAACTAAAAGAACGGAAATACAACCTTTGTAGATCCGTTTCTCCACCTCCATAGCTCCATGATGATGTCCTTTCCGCTGTCCAAATCGAACCATGACTCTAGCATCGGCTTCATCGGAGAAAAAGCGGGCTAGGTCATCGACGACGATGCCGAAGATGATCTACGTCGAGGCATCACTAGATCAAGCTCCCACTTCACCAAGTCATGAAACTTATGAAGAAAACACCCTATACTACTTGGCAAGAGGTAGAGGATGAAGAAATAGGAAGTGGGTTCACTTTAGAATTGGATTTCTCACTCTTTTTCATCAATCACCATTGATGGTCAAGCTTTTTCTTCTTGTGAAGAAGAAGAAGATGATGATAATATTATGATAAGTTAATTAGAAAATAGAAAAGAAAAGCAATACTTATCATAATACAACCATGGTTAGGTGTAGAGAATTAACTAGGATTAGTGAATGGTTGGGTTAAGACATGAAGACAAAATGGTCACTTTAGTCAAACCTTCATGAAGCTTCAACAAGCTTCATCTTTGAAAGCAACCCTTTTGTTTTCATTTCCCTTTTTCTTTTGTCAAAACAAAATAAATAAAGGCATAAATAAATCAAATGAAACCCTAACCATTAACTAACCATGGTTTAATCATACACCTAATCAAGTAAGCATGTATCATCAAACATGATACAATCAAGTGCACAAAAGTATATCACATATACAACTTGTGCAATGCAAGTGAGAAAATCCATTTAAAGTGAACCAATACTAGTTAATGCAAAGTAATATATCAAATATATAATTATACATTAAATCATTAAATCAACACTTGATTCAATGATCCGGTCATGTCGCACACAACCGACTAGTATACAATGTATCGTTTTATCGAATCAATCCTTGATTCGATAACTAGGTTATATCGCATATAACCATTCGACACATTCATCGCGAGAATGAAATACGGTATCACATACACGCATGATTCTCGGTCCCGCACATATCTCATATGCGCTCCTATTTCGTTTCGCTTGAGCCAGGAAACCTCTGTGTAGGACTCTAAAGACTCGTCAATACGCCGGCAGCAGGTGATGATCATATCAAACACCCACAAGCCGCAAGCGGTCTGCTAAACGTAACGGCCACCCGGGTATTGAGCGATCAGAAGATCGACGAGCAAGCCCGCTCATACTCCTGTGAATCCGACCAGTAACACTTACCGTACAGTCCGGTCTGATCGTCTGATATGTCGCATATCTCGCCTAGGGGTGGTAAACGTCAGACCCCAATAGCTCGATAAATCGTGTCGATATGAGGTCTATAACAATTCGAGATACTACTGGTAACACTTACCAGTAAATCTCAGCAACCCTGGCCAGGGATTTCCTGTTATAGCCAATCGAACACAGCGCAACATCAACTCCCTATACCGGGAGAGACGAATCCCCTCCTATCGCTCATTGCCTCCATGTGATTCGGGACTGTACCCAAAAGCCACCGTTTTGCACGCCCTCTTGGACGTGGTAAGGTGGAAATCAAAGCACAGTGGGAACCACACAAGACTCTATGACGATCTCGGGTCAACAGACTACTCTGTACCAGTGTCACCAGAGAACTGCCATCTGACGTAAGGTATAATACCATCTGGGAGTTCTCGGCGAGTCCGTCCAGTGTACCCAGTCTCCACTGAGCACCCGTATATCATCTCTGATGTCAAACACCAATGGATATGGGATCATCTATCGCCCATCTGTATGGGTCGAGAAGGTATACGCTAGTCTACTCTGGTATATCGATGCCCCGTCTCGATACACCCACGACTAGGGACTGTGAAGGATGTACTTATGGACTACCATGTCCCCACTAGTATGATCCGCCTCATAGTCCAGGTAGTCAAGTACACATCCCAAGGGCTTTACCAACATGTAACAGAGAGACAATCAGTGTATACGTTAAGGTAAAGATCAACCAGATAGCATACTATCATGTCGAGCAAGAAAGTCCTCCCTATATATGTCTAAGCATCCACTACATTGTACATCCAATGTACAGTAATGGCCTCTAGGGCATACATATAACTAACAATCAGACATCATCTTCTGGGCTTCGTACCAGCCTTCGGCACATTATTTCCCGGAGACATAGAATCTTTCAAGAACGAAAGAAGCATTGTGAATGACTTGTTGCTCCATCCATTTAGGCACTTAATCTGGAAAAATTGGACGAACCATGAGAGAGTGGAATACTTCGCATTCTCATAAATTGGTTTCCTAGCATCATTCATGAAATTTTCATATTTATCCGCACGCGGTCCTTGACCGGAAGGAATGTCATCTTCGGTACGAATAGATTCACCTAGGGCAGCCTCTACCATATCCTCCATTTCTTCTTATGGAAATAAATTTCCGTCTCCTGCCGCATTACCGAATTCTTCTTCTTCTCCTGCCGCATTATCGTGTTCTTCTTCTTCTTCTGCCGCAGTACTGCATTCTTCTCCTTCCCCGTGATATTTCCAAGTTGTATAAAGTCTAGTAAACCCATGTTTTACAATATGAAGCTCTGCCAATTCTACCTTCTGCCAGTACTTTTTGACACATCTATCGCACGGACAGAGAATCTTCTCTATTATGATCTTATTATGTGCGCGTGCTAATTCAAGGAAAGCAGCAACTCCTGTGACAAACTTAGGTTGCATACGTTGTTTCCAATCCACATACATCCAGTCCTTAACTCTGACGTACTCATGGGCCATGTTAGACTGTATAACATATAAATTGTAGGTTATGTTGACTATATTGAGAAATATAAGAACGGGATAGTTACTGACAAAGGAGAAAATCCGTGTATATGCTTTGTGTGTGCGTTTGTCGTTGAAAAGAATAAATTATCGCACGTATGTTAACCGATAGACGGGGATTAAGTGGCGCTTTTAGTTTCATATATGAGTATCGATGGGAATATGAAGGTTTCATATTATCATATATTGGTTTTAACCCGAACATCTCGAATCGCTCTGTAATTATGCGTTTGTTGTGTATTCTTGTTGTATGTGTGTGTTCCGGCTGTCGGGGGTAGGCTTCTATCCCATTAAGAATGTATAGAGCGAACGCTCATCACTTGTGCTTTCAACCGTTTCGAGTAAATTTCGGCAGCACCTCCCCGCTGTTCTCCGAGTATACTGTAATAGAATAGATAATCATTTGAAAGCTGTGAAACAACGTTGAAATGAACATCTAATCTACCTTTGTACACAGAGAACCAGCGAAAAGGTACCGACGAAATATCTCGAAACGGATGAAAACACGAGTGAATGAAGGCGTTTGCTTTATACATTCTTAACTTGTCCACACGGGACAAATCTATGGGTTACCATACGATTGAATTTTCTCGTCGCGTAGACTATACGACGGTTGTTAGTATCGAGCTATACTGTCCGATATTTAACAACCTTCGTATAGTTCTAGGTCACGACGAGCATCGCACGTATGTTAACCGATAGACGGGGACTAAGTGGCGCTTTTAGTTTCATATATGAGTATCGATGAGAATATGAAGGTTTCATATTATCATATATTGGTTTTAACCCGAACATCTCGAATCGCTCTCTAATTATGCGTTTGTTGTGTATTCTTGTTGTATGTGTGTGTTCCGGCTGTCGGGGGTAGGCTTCTATCCCATTAAGAATGTATAGAGCGAGCGCCTATCACTTGTGCTTTCAACCGTTTCGAGTAAATTTCGGCAGCACCTCCCCGTTGTTCTCCGAGTACACTGTAATAGAATAGATAATCATTTCAAAGCTGTGAAACAACGTTGAAATGAACATCTAATCTATCTTTGTACACGGAGAACCAGCGAAAAGGTACCGATGAAATATCTCGAAACGGATGAAAACACAAGTGAATGAAGGCGTTTGCTTTATACATTCTTAACTTTTTCATACGGGACAAATCTATGGGTTACCATACGATTGAATTTTCTCGTCGCGTAGACTATACGACGGTTGTTAGTACCGAGCTATACTGTCCGATATTTAACAACCTTCGTATAGTTCTAGGTCACGACGAGCATCGCACGTATGTTAACCGATAGACGGGGACTAAGTGGCGTTTTTAGTTTCATATATGAGTATCGATGGGAATATGAAAATTTCATATTATCATCGAGTATCATATATTGGTTTTAACCTGAATATCTCGAATCGCTCTCTAATTATGCGTTTGTTGTGCATTCGTGTTGTATGTGTAACATGATTTTAAACCATTGAGATCAAGATTGATAGAACTGATCATCCTACATTGCAATAGCATTCATCAACCAAAAACTATTATTGCAATAGCATTCATCTATAACAATCAACAATTAAAAGTACAAATGTAGGATACTGATATCATAAAGCGTTATACGCAGCATATGAATTCACATGACTGAAACATGCATCAAAATATTGAAGTAGGGGGGCAGAAAAAAATCCTATTTGATTATCAAATGCATGGGTTTGTATGATTTATATGTATGTATTTGAGTGCTGCAATTCCGAAATTTGCTTTAACTTGTACGTTGCTTTATGTTATTAATTTGATCATTTTTTAAATTGTAATTGGTTCTACACATAATTATTTCGTTATTGTAACAGAAAATTTTGTTTCTTTCGATATGAAACAGATACGATACACGATATGATAAATAAAAAAATGAAACACAAACCGTATCAAGATTTAACAACTTTGATTATGTCATATACGCGGGCCGATATTTTCATATTAGCCAATAGGCAAAAATAGATTGCGGTCTGGATATGGCATATTGGCAGATGTTACCTATATGCATACATGCATGTTGTCTCCCCATTTTTTCATAAATTAAACCAACTTTTCTATACATGCTAGTAATTACTGGATACATTCAGGTTAAATGCATAGAGCTAGCCGTAATTTCCTCTACGGTAAACTTTCATCAATGCAACACTTTGGTTCGCCTAACTAGATCGCCATTCACGAACACAATCTATTTATATGGCATGATTTTATACACTTAATTTTACCACATTTAATGAAAATGAATCATTCATGATATGATACATGTATATACATCGATACCCAACCCCAACCTAACCCTAGCCCCAGCCCTAGCCCAGCCCCAGCCCCGCCCCAGCCCCAGCCCCAGCCCTATCCCTAGCCCCAGCCTAACCCTAGCCCCAACCCCAACCTAACCCTAGCCCCAGCCCCAGCCCAGCCCCGCCCCAACCTAACCCTAACCCCAGCGCGCCCCAGCTAAACCCCAACCCCAACCCTAAGCCAAACCCTAACCCCAGCCCCAGCCGCAGCCGCAGCTGAACCCCAACCCTAACCCTAACCCCAACCCCGACCCCGACCCCGACCCCGACCGCAACCCCTGCCAAACCCCAACTCCAACCGCAACCCCAGACCCAGCCATGAACCCTAGCCCTAAATAATCAAAAATTTCTTTAATTTAGTTGAAGATTTACTAACCTGAACGGCGGTGGCGACGACCTGAACGGCGGTGGCGACGACGAGAACGGTGGTGGCGACGAGAACAGCGGTGGCGACGAGGAGAACGGCGGTGGCGACGACCTGAACGGCGGTGGCGACGACGAGAACGGTGGTGGCGACGAGAACAGCGGTGGCGACGAGGAGAACGGCGGTGGCGATGACGAGAACGGCGGTGGCGATTTGGGGATTTTCTTTCGCGCGCGATCGAGAGAGGAAGAAAGAGAGCGTAGGCGATCGATCTGTGTCTTTATTAAATCGATATTTAGTTGCCCCTACGGATTTGTCCGTAGGTCCTTGGTTTGCGGCTCCGTAGGGGCAAACACCAAATTAAGAATTAATATTTTTATTCTTGAACGTCTAGGCCCGTTGGGGCAACCTTTTAGCCCTACGGATTAATCCGTAGGGCCTACTTAAATCTGCCCCTACAGATTTCAACGGCGGTGGCGATTTGGGGATTTTCTTTCGCGCGCGATCGAGAGAGGAAGAAAGAGAGCGTAGGCGATCGATCTGTGCCTTTATTAAATCGATATTTAGTTGCCCCTACGGATTTGTCCGTAGGTCCTTGGTTTGCGGCTCCGTAGGGGCAAACACCAAATTAAGAATTAATATTTTTATTCTTGAACGTCTAGGCCCGTAGGGGCAACCTTCTAGCCCTACGGATTAATCTGTAGGGCCTACTTAAATCTGCCCCTACGGATTTCAATATCCGTAGGGGCAACCCCCTATTTTACTAGTGATTTAAACCATAAACCTATACTAACAAACTAAAGAAGCTAAACTAAAGGGTTAGAATGATTATACCAAAAGAACCAAGTCATTCGGTCTTCCGTCATCCTCCTTAGCTTCTTGAGGCGTGCTCAAACGAACTTGGCTGCCGATCTTCCTCCGTCAAAGATGATCCACCTAAGGGGTGTAGTCATGGATCTAGCTCCACATAATGAATGCAAGTGAAGCAACTAGGATTTCTAGGTTGCTAATCTAGAAAGCCTAGGATATAGTGAGTGAACTAAGTGTTTAGATATCTCATCTCACCTCCTTTCATAATTCTCAACACATGAAACTCAAGAGAGGAGTGAAGCACTAATGGTGAAAGGAAGATGGCATGCTCAAGAGAAAAAACCATCTCACAAAAATAATGAGCTAACCATGGAGAGAGAAAATGATCATGCTTGGTTTTGTAAAACAATATCTTTCATTTTAAAAATGTGCCCGTACTTGAATAGTATGCACAAATGAATTAATAATTCATTTGTGCACACTATGCAAGCATATTCCTCACCATACTCCCATCAAGTCAATGCCACCTCAGTTATCCATTTATAATAAATGGTCAAACCCTAAAATGAGGTGTCCACCTTCTAGAATGTTATCTGTAAAAAATATGGATTACATTCTACTGTATATACATACATGTATTCGTACCGAAACACGAATACCCGAAGAGAGAATAACACAAAGAACATAGTACTAGAATATACATATCGAAATACATATACGTAAATTATTAAATCAATACCTGATTTAATAATCCGGCTCAAACCCGAGCCGGCTAGTATTATCAACTGTCCGATCGAATGTCCGGATACATAGTATAATCAATCGATCGGAACCCTGCACGTATCCAATACGGCTATTACATCGTTTCGACAGTACCAGGGAAACCCTCTGTGTGGGACTCTAAAGACTCGTCAATACGCTGGCAGTGGGTTTAACCACAAGTACGTCAGTGGCACTAGCTGTATGTAACGGCTACCCAGGTATTGAGCGAAAGGAAGGCCGATGAGCAAGCTCATCCAAACCCTTACTGAGCCTGTTCGTGACTATCTCCATACAGTCTGGTTTGTTCATCTAAGAGTATCGCATATCGATTTTAGGGGGGTGGATAAAGTCAGACCCCTAATAACGCGACATTTCATGTCGGTATGAAGCCCATCACCCACTTAGAATCTACTGATCCAAATCAGTAATTCTCATCCACCTCGGCCGAGGATTTCTGGTGATGGCCACCCGTGCAAAACGCGACATCAACCCCCAATACCGGGAGAGACAAATCCCCGACAATCCACTCACTGCCTCCATGTGGCTCGGGACTGTACCCAACTAAAACCTGTTTACACGACTCCTTTGAGCCGTGGTAGGGTAGTAATCAAAGCACAGTGGGAACTCACACGAGACAAATGCCAATCTCAGGTCGACAAACCAACCTGTACACATGTCACCTGGGAACTGCTATCCGACAATAGGTATAATACCAACTAGCATGTTCCCTGCGAGTCCGTCTAGTGTACTCATAACCCAATGAGCACATGTATACTATCTTAGGTGACTAACTGACATCAATGGCTTGTGAGATCGGCCACCGCCCCTCGTCGGGGTCTCAATAAGTACACACCAGTCTACACCGAAGTATCGATACCTAGTCTTGATACTCCCACGACTAGGGATATTTAAGGATGTGCTTATAGACCACCCAGCTCCCATGTATATGATCGTCATCATCATGCTGGTAGTCAAGCAAGAATCCTATGGGCTCTATCAATATGTAATAGTGATCTGTAATGCCACCTAATGCTGTACATGATGATAAAGACAAACCAGATAGTATACTATTATCTCGAGTAAGATTTTTCTACCGTTATAGGTTCTCCCTCAATCATCACAATCGCATGCCCGCGATTCAATAATTGACTTGAGGGCACTATAGCCAACACTCTGAAATTTCGATGCACTGTCTTGATATACCCTCGACTAAGAACAATTAAAGGATGTGCTTGTGGACTACCCAGGTCCCAGTAGTATGATCGGCATCATAGTCCGGGTAGTCAAGTCTACACCCTAAGGGTTTTATCAACATGTATCTAAGAGACAGTATAATAATACTGAATGTACATGTTAAGATAAAGAGTAACCAGATAGCATACTATCGTGTCGAGCAAGAAAGTCTTCTATATATATGTCCAAGCATCGACTATAATATACATCACAATGTACAATAATGGCCTCTAGGCCATACATATCCCTAACAGTCTCCCACCTGCACTAAGGCCAGGTGTTGTAGTATCCCATACCCAACATCCCAAATAGTCTCTCGAATTATGTCTGGGGGAGGGCCTTTGTGAGTGGATCCACTGTGTTATCCTCCGTGTCAACTCTCTTGACCTCGATCTCCCGGCAATAGCACGAGAGGCACGATAGTTCATCGGATAAGGAACGGTGGGTGACCCGGACGTGGATACATCCCCTTCAACTAAAAAATAAACAATGACTATATAAGTAAATTTTAAATAAAATAATACACAATCAATTTGAAATATTATATAGTTAAAAATACTAACCTGCAGAGTCCGGAGGGTATGGATCATGCGGGAACAGCCTGTATCCCGGATGTGGAGTCACCTGAACCAACTAGACAATAAAAATGACTATATAAGTAACTTCAAAACGAATATGCGTGTATATCTATAATATATCGTTCAAAATGAATATGCACGATATATAAATATACCTGAAGATGTGGGAATGGCCTATGCCCCGGAAGTGGAGGCACCTCCTCCAACCAGAAAATAAAAAATGACTATATAAGTAACTTCAAAATGAATATAAATATACCTGCAGGTGTGGGAACGACCGCTGCATTACCGTCTTCTTCTTTTTCTTCCCCGTGATATAACCAACTTGTATAGAATCTGGTAAATCCATGTTTAACGATTTGAAACTCTACCTCCCCTATCTTTCGGTATATCTTATTCCTACAAATGTTGCACGGACAAAGGATTTTCCCCAACACGACCTTATGATATTTGCATGCAAATTCGATGAAAGTAACAACTCCTGCGACGAATGTAGGGTTCGTGTGCTATTGCCGATCCATGTACATCCAGTCCTTAATTTTGATGTACCCATGGGCCATGTTAGAATATGTGTGTGTATCGTTAACATATCTTAAAAGCAAATATACGCGTGTGTGTATAAGATATCACTCTCAAGTATGAGTTGTTCATGTGATTTAAACCTTATTACATGTCACTACATTGTTATACCTATTCATCCTTCTCCCTTGATAATAAACCAAATAAAGTATGCAGTTTGAAGAGATTTTAGTTCTTAACAATATCACACGGTTTAAGATATTCAGGGACCATTCTCAACGGTTATGAAGATTATCAGGGATCGAGAGCAAATTCTTATAGCTCGGGAGTTGGATTCTTCCTCCAAAAAAGATGATGATGATAATATTAACGGTTCTATATTGGATGTCGAGGGTAACAGCTGTCAGGAGTACAACTTCTATCCTATTATGAATGTATAAAGCAGACACCCATCCGCTTCTGTTTTCATCCGTTTCGAGAAAATTTCTGCAACATCTCCTCGTTGTTCTCCGAGTATACTATAATAGAATCGAAAATCATTTCAATGCTGTGAAACAATATTGAAATGAGCATCTAATTTATCTTTGTACACAAAGAACCAACGGAAAGGTACCGATGAAATAACTCGAAATAAATGAAAACACAAGTGAATGCAGATGTTTGCTTTATAAATTCCTAAATTGTTCACACTGGAAAAATTTATCGGTTATTATACGATTGAATATTCTCATCATATAGACTACATGATGGTTGTTAGCACCGAACGATACCGTCCGATTTTTAATAATCTTCGTGTAGTTTTATGTCACGATGAATATCGAACGTATATTAACCGATAGATAAGGACTGCGGCTTAGTTTGATAAATTATCTAAATTTCAATTTATAATTTCTCTTAGGTGTAGATTTGTTAGTGTGTATGTGCTTCAGAGAGATGCAGGTTGTACCTACCGAATATGACGTAAAGTAAAACAATTAAAATTTAAAAGTAAAGGAAATTAAAAATATAACAAGTATCGTTATTGTATATTAGATCTAACTTAAAGAAATATCAGAAAATCCTTAAGAAAATAAGTTGAATTGCTGTCACTGACTGCAAGCTATAAATAAAGTTAAGAGGTAGAGGTCTAGTCGAAATTTGTAAAGACTGCAATTTCACGTAACGACTTACTCCTATATAAGAAGCTGATGATTGTAGTTCATGTGTTTTCCAAGTTAGCAACAATTTACAAGCTATGATAAACTTCAAGGACCATCCAAGATATCAATACATAATCTCAAAACATATAGACAAAATTAAATCAAGTATTTTCATTATAATTGATCTTGAAAATATATATGAACTAAATATTAGAGCAATAAAACTTATGGAGAGAACTGTAAAACAAGAGCAAAGCTTAGTTTAATTCAAGCATGCATACTAAAACTAGAGGACAATCATAAAATAAGAGACAAATTTATCAACTCGATTAAAAAAAGAAACATTCTCAAATTTTTCATACCCTCAAAATATAAGAATAAATCTCAAAACTAAAGCCTTAACCTTTAAATTGGTAAAAATCACAAAAATTCGTAATAATCCATAATGATCAACGAATTCCGCTTAAAATCATGAATTAAATATTTAAGATCCATAATATATCCATAACGATCTAACCATTTCACTTAAAAAGTCATGATCTTGACATTTAAAGCGGCAAAATCTAACCAATCGTAATACATCCATAACGTATACAAATTCCAATTAAAATCGTGAATTTAACCTTTAAAGTGGCAACTATGATGAAAATCCAAGGTACACAAAATCTAAAGCTTAACCCAGAATTTCTCATCTTTATCCCTTTTTTTCCACTTTTCTTTGACAAATTACTTTCACAAAATCCATTAAATTGAATTTCCACCAATCTCATTTTATAGGATTTTCGTGTTAAAATCCGCAATTATCTAATTTCCACCAATCTCACTTTCTAGGGTTTCATGCAAAACCCCTCAAATTTAAACATCAACTAATTTAAATTAACATTACAATACAAATTAATTTAAACATCTAAAAATAACAAATATTTTTAAAAAAAAATTACCTCACACTATAGAAATTAAGGAAGGGGCTCGGCAGAACTGTGAAGGAGAAGATTGGGGCTCGCAGTGGTAGTGGAAATGGTGGGGCCGACAAAGACGATGCGGAGGTGGTGATGATGAAGATGACGGTGACGGGTGATGGACGGGAAGGCCTGCGCTCAAAAGAGAAGAAGGTTGAGACGGCGGTGACGGCTTCAAGAAGGAGGAGGAAAAGGAGGGGGTAGGCGACGGATTCGGGAGAGGTTGCGACGGTGATGGATTCGAGGGAGCACGGGAAGGAGGAAGAGAAGGGATTTTGGGTTGAGGAGGAGGGAGGAGGAGGAGGCCGGTCGTCGCCAAAAGAGGTCGAAGGAGGAGGACAAGGAGGAGGAAGAGGAAGAGGGATTTTGGGTTTTTATTTTTATTTTATTTTTTCGCAATCGGATAAAGAGGAAGTGGATTTTGGAAAAGATACGTTTTTCTGTTTTATTTTTTAAAAAACCCGACATAGCCCCTATGGTCTCCAGAATAGGGGTTTCTCTGTTGGCACCGTAAGGACAACTACAAAAGTGAATTTTTTTTCTGTAACTTGTCCCTACGGTGTAGGCGCACTGTTTGCCCCTACGGTGGGAACCGTATGACAACTTAAAATTGTTCTTATGGTTTTTTCCACCCGTAGGGGCAAGTCATTTTTGTACTATTGAGTATATATGTTGTTCAAAAATATACACGTATATCGCACGTGCAAAATACTAGTACTGGCAACTAGAACTTTTGGAGGTATGATAAAAAGTTTCTCATTTTTTCTAAAAAAGGTGTAGAAAAACTAGAATTTTTTATGGAACTCAAGCCTTAAAGCATACCAACTCATTCACTTAAAGTCTTAAATTTACCTTTCTACCCTTTCAGCAGTCAAACGCAAAAGTAATAGGTCAAATGGCCTAAAATTTTTCCAAAAAGAACCCGATAATTAACATATTTATAGCTTGACTTGCATATGAACCCTAAACTAATTATTAATAGTATCATAAACTATTTTACATTTCATTTAAAAATAGAGTTGTTCATGAAAATAAAATAGCATATTAACTGAAAACACATTTCTTTAATGAATATTAGATATCATATATTTTAAGATTACATAATAAATTATAAATATGTATTTTATACTTACATTTTTATATACATATTTTAATATACACAAGTGCATCGCACTACAAAAATACAAGTGTTTATGTACGAGAATTGGAGTTCACTGCCTCAACTCTATTGTACAGGTATGTAATGGGTTGTGCGCGCGCTCGCGCTCTCTCTCTCTTTGTCTCAGCAAGCAACACAAATTTGATAGGCTCTGGTGATGCCCTTTTACTTTAATTTTATACATAAACATCTGATATCAACATCATGTTGATGAGCGTATGGCTAAGGAAGCAAGCATTTCATGTCACCAATGTCTCGGCGTACGTCGATCATGCCTGCCTGCCTGCATGGCTTCAATACTGCTACACGTGAAACCTTATCTTAGTTTTTAAATTTGATTGGCTTTTAAGCATTAAAGTAGCTAATAAACTCTCTGTAATTATTTTGCCGCAAGTTGCTATTTTCTTTCACTATAATTGTGTTTGTGCCACAGAAAAATAGCATTAGAGTAAAATGAGAAAAAAGGAAAGAAAAAAAAAAGCCGGATTTCTATAGTTTGTGGTTATGCATAAGAACACTAGCTAGTATATATTATTATATATGTGAGCCACTACTATAATAAGGGATTGCCCGTACGGAGTTAGGAATCCGTAGGGGCAACTTTTTATTGCCCCTACGAATTACTCCGTAGGTCCAACGGTTTGCCCTTACGGATTAACACTATTACAAATAAGGGTTGCCCTTACGGATTTATCCGTAGGGGCAAACCGCTGCCCCTACGGATATATCCGTAGGGGCAAAAAAATACCCTGTAGGTACAAACGCCGTAAGTGCAAGTCGAAGCTCTGAACATACCCCTACGGACTAAAAATTGCCTCTACGGAGTTAAGCGTAGGTACCGTTTCCCCTACGGCTTAGGCCGTAGGGGGAAAAATTATTTTATTTACGGTTTTTAAAAATAGATTACTTGTACCTACGGATGAATCCGTAGGGCCAAGTAATAGCCTCTACGGATACATGCGTAGGTACATATCCGTTGGAGCAAAATATCAGGATTCCTGATATTTTGCCCATACGGATAACTCCGTAGGAGCATTTGTTTGCCCCTACGTATATATCCGTAGGGGCAATCCCAACCCCCTGATACTGAGATCATAGGGGAAAATATCAGTTATTCTGATATTTTGTCCCTACGGTTGAATTCGTAGGGGCAACATTTATACCTACGGATTAATCCGTAGGTACATATTATCAGTTTTTTTTTAAAAAGGGATGCCTATTTTTTTCTCTCCCTGTGCACAATAATATATACATCAATCGAATATAAAATTAATCATCACACAACATATATCGTAGTATTCATAATCACATCTCACGCATATAATATACAAAAGAAACCAAAAAACAGAATATGATATAAATATAAACACCGTATGACCACCAATATCAATATCATCCAAAATGCAGTACAATATGTATCATATAAATAAATACATGTTTCAAAAAATAAGAATCAAAAAGCTACACTAGCTCGGTCCAGCTCCACCTCTGATAAACGCTTGAATCTGGCGCGCCTGCTCCTCCGTCAATAAATCATGTAATTCGGCGCGTGCGGGAGTCTGAGCGGGTTGTGGAGATGGCGATGTAGTCTGCGTAGCCGCCGTCGAGATAGTTGCTTGCGGAGCCGCGGCTGCGGGAGTCTGAGCGGGCGGTGGAGCTATAGGAGCTGTCTGCGGAACCGCAGCCGATGTAGTGGCTTGCGGAGCCGCAGCCGAAGGAGATGTATGTTGAGGCTCGGTCGATGTACCCCGTCGCGTCTGGACCTAACGTGTGTAATAAGCATGTAAGAACTGTGTATTATTCGAATTCGTATCATTATCAAGTTATTTCGAAACCCCATTTGGATATCTAGTTTGGAAAACTGTAGTTTATTTTAATTAGATATGTATGTATGATTAATCAAACCTATGTCTACAACCAAATAAGCTCAGACTACGTAATAATATTAGATATGTTGATATCTAAAATATGACATGATATTTTACTATTAAGTAGTATACATACCAGCATCTCCTTCAACTCCTGAACGGCCTTCAATCTCTCCAGTTCATGCTGGACACGTCGCTCACTGGAGACGGAGGAAGTAACCGCCGGGATGGAGTCCAACCTCATATGGGCCCTGCTAGGGCCCAGTCCTCGGCCTCTCTCCCAACCTCCGTGGTGCCCTCCGTGTGCGGCGTCCAGGACTGGGGTCAGCAGCCTCGGATCGCTCTGTCCGGTAAAATCGATCCCCGAGGCCTCGGCCTGCTCAACCACCCGCTCCTACACCCACATTAAGCAGTAAAGTATAAGTATAAAATTTAAATTTGAACCTTCCAAAACTATAATTTCAAATATGGGTTGAATAAATATTAACACTTACGCAATACTCCTGGGTAGCGACGTCGGGATATCAAAGCTCGCCCGTGGCGGGATCTCTCGAGGTGCCGTAGACGGCAAGATATGCGGACAGCACGCTCGGTGTACCACCTTGCGCCAGGGTCTGAGCTGTCTGCAATATTAGAAAATAACTCTTAATATTAGATATATTAGAAAATAACTCTTAATATTGCATTGTATCACAAAGGCCGGTCTATTGTAATTTACCGATAACTCCATGGCTCGAGCCACCTGTGTAAGAAGGGCGACCCCTCTTCGCCGACTTCCTATTCTCTATATTTTGAGCGGCCTGTTTCTGCACAACGCATTCACATTTAGTTTTCCAATTAAGGAACACAAAAAAATAAATTATATTTTAAACAATGAATTACATTTAAAATACATACCTGTTTGTGTTGAGAGTCGAAATATTCGCACAATAGAGGCTATGTCTCTACGTCGACTCTCGCAAAGGCCGGAGTAGATAGGAGGGCCGCTCTCTCTGCCTCGGGGGTCGCCATCCACAGGGAGTAGCAGTCGGCCTTCAGCTCATTCCTGTTATATCGGACCTTGGTCTGCATGTTCTTCATCAGGCCATTGTACAGAGCATGAAGGTCGAGCACCCTCCCAGGGTGATCACGGTCGGGTATAAGCTGAAAATCGTAATCCAGCTGAAAATACAAAAAAAACATTGTTATTAGATTGCAAGTGTTAATAATAAATATATTAGATAAATCAAATGAAAATATATATTAATACCCAAGCCTGATCAAAGAAGAGGGCGAATGAGCGCCGGTGCTGCTCGCCCCACTCAACGTGAAGTGGATAGTTCTTCACGAGCCGGCTCTCATCCCTCATATACCGGCCGCACCTCTCGGCATGAGGACCGGTATAGCGATAATAAAGGGTAAAAAAGAGGGGGAATGCTGCCTCCCCCTAACTCTGTCAGGCCTCAGCCTATGGGACTGATTCGGGCCTTGAGTCCCCTTCTGGGGATGGGGAGGCCCTGCGTCTGCAAGAAATATCAGGACAATCAATATTAAGACAAAGTTGTATTAAGAAATCAAGGTTAAACGAAAATTGAAGTGTGATATATACCTCCGGTGACTAAAGCACGAGCGGGACGATAGTTCCTCCGGTGAGGAACAGCCGGTGTCCCGGATGCGGACGCATCCCCTCCAACTAGAAAATAAACATTGATGCTAAATTTCCATGAAGTTCATATTTATTCTATAGAGCATATGTAAAATGAATAAATATTTTATATTTATTCATACTAACCTACAGACGATGAGGAGGGTACGGAAGTGGCAGGAGTGGCCCCTGCGTCAGATGTGGACGCACCACCTATAATTAGACAATTAAAAATATATTATATAAGTAATTGCAAAAACAATGTGTAGATCAATAATATAACATTCTAAATCAATATGCATGCACTATAGGATATATAAATATACCCGCAGGTGTGGTGGTGTCACCACCTACAGCTAGACAATAATAAAAATTACTATCTAAGTAAGAGCAAAAGGAATGTGTGTATATTTATGATATAGCATTCTAAATCAATATACATGCACTATATGATATATAAACATATCTGGAAGAGCGGGAGTGGCCTCTGCCCCTGATATGGACGCATCACCAACAACTAGACAATCAAACATTGACAATATAAGTAATTTTGACATAAACAGGTATGAATATCTATAATATTACATTAAAAATGGATATGCGTGCAATATACCTGGAGGTGTGGCAAAGTCCACACGGAAGGAGGCATCCGAAGGGGTCTCCGATCTGGGTGCAAGACGGCCCTCTGAAGCTCCCTATGCAGCTCTCTAGGAGGCAGAACCGCTCTGCCTCTGCCTCTGCCGGTGCCGCGGCTGGAGCTCCTGCCACCCCTCGCTGCTCCCGTCATCGTCTTCAAATCTAGTCCTGCATATTCTCCTATAAGAAATCCTTGAAACTCCTATAAGAAACCTTGGAACTCCTATAAGAAATCACCTAATATTCTCATAAATTCTTGAAAGGAATAGGACTTTGAATATACAAAAAAATAAAGTGAAAATTCTGATCAAGCATCATACTCAGATTTCAGATGACCCCCATCAAATGACTTCTATAAAGTCAAAGAAGGCAACAGAAAACCCTTTTAGTCAATTAGAAAGCGCACCTGCAGTGAGAAGTGGTAAAAGTATCACCTAACAAGAGTGTAATTTACAGAATCAGTTGAAACTCTTGAAAGTCATAGAAGAACCTGACCTGCACAAATCTAATGTATACTTTCCATTGGACACTAAGAAGTCTCTAAAAAGAAAAGCCAATGTGAAAGCCATCATTAGTTCATATCAGAAAATTGATGCTGAAACAGAGAACAAGGAATGCCATTTTCTTCTTCTTCTACCACATTACTGTCTTCTCCTTCTTCTTCTGCCACATTACTGTCTTCTCCTTCTTATTATGTGCGCGTGCAAATTCAATGAAAGCAGAAACTCCAGTGACAAACTTAGGTTGCATACGTTGTTGCCAATCCACATACATCCAGTCCTTAACCCTGACGTACTCATGGGCCATGTTAGACTGTATCATATAAATTGTAGGTTATGATGACTATATTGAGAAATCTAAGAACGGGATGGTTACTGACAAAGGAGAAAATCCGTGTATATGCTTTGTGTGTGCGTTTGTCGTTGAAAAGAATAAATTATCGATAATCAAAGTTAGATTTGAGGATACCCATGTATGAGTTGTATTCTATATATGTGTGTTTCAATTTATGATTTCGCTTAAGTGTAGGGTTGTTTTTACTTAAATGCATACATACGGAGACTAATTTATGTTGTCGCCCGTATGGCGTGGATTAGTCCAAATCCGTATTATCTTAGATTTGGGTTTGGGTTGGGTTTAAGGATCGTTAATCTCATTTGAGACCAAGATCAATTTAAACGTTTGTTAAGGATACGTTAGTCTAATTTTAGACTAAGATCAACTTTGTATAGTTCTATGTCACGACGAATATCGAACGTATGTTAACCGATAGACGGGGACTAAGTGGCGCTTTTAGTTTCATATATGAGTATCGATGAGAATAGGAAAGTTCCATGTTATCATCGAGTATCATATATTGGCTTTAACTTGAACATCTTGAATCACTCTCTAATGATGCATTTGTTGTGTATTCTTGTGTGTGTGTGTTTCGGCTGTCGGGGGTAACCCTTATTTGTAGTAGTGACACACACACATATAAATAATGCAAAATGTTTAAGCAACCCCCTATTTTAGTAGTGACACATAAATATTATGTCTAATGACCATAAGATTGTCGGAGACAGCTTTGATGTTTTGTGGGTTTGGTTTTAAAGATAAATTATATTAATTTTGGATATAGAAATTAACTGCTGTCGTGTGACATTTATGCTATTTTCATGTACTGGCTAAGTGGACTGCCTGAAGAAATTATATATATGGGGATTGTGATGGCTGCTGGCAAGGGATCAAAGAAGGGGCTCATTTAAAAGATGACACGCAGCTAATGGCGCGATTCTTCTAGCTTTACCTTCTCTATCTTTTGCTTTCTTTTGTTGTTTTTCTTCGTTTTCCTTTTTGGTTATTTATGCACTTAAATATAGATCCTTCTTCCTCTCTATCTTATTTCATTTAAATATTTTAATGAACTATTTAAAGGAAGCCCATTTTGGGAATAAATTATGGTTGAGAGAGGTAAAGTACAAGTTTTAAAAATTTCGGAAAGTTTTGTTATTGGAGCAAAAAAAAATTCCTTTTATATTTTGTATTTTTTTTTTTTTTGAAATAGAGAAAGATGACATCTCATACCTATGAGTTTTAATAATAATATCAAAGATTGATCAAGTTTAGTTTTTCTTTCATGTTGGGAGCATTGCATATCAAGGAATCAATCATTGAATACAATTATTTTCTTTCAACATATTTTGGGAAAATAAATGTAGCAATCCTCTTCAGTTCTGTTCACAAATGTTATAGCCTAGTTGCTTTCATAGTTAAAACACTCAAAATAGAAAAAGGACATGCATCATGCTTGCTTTCAAGCTTCAAACACTCAATAATTATACGAGAGAGAGAGAGAGAGAGAGATTGTCTTGATTTTCTTAGATTTCATACAACAGTGGCAATAATAACAACATTCTTTATTCCAAATTTTTAGAGTCGTTTATATGACTCTGTTTCTTTCGTTCTATTCTGCTAATGACCATTTACTCGCTTAAATCAATAATAAACAGCCTCTGACTTGCGTCATTAAAACAATTCTCACTTCTCTCCTAACCCCAACCCCAATTCTAACCATAATCCTAACCCCAGCCCCAGCCCCAGCCCCAGCCTAACCCCAACCCTAACCCTAACCCCAACCCCAACCCCAACCGCAACCCCCTGCCGAACGTATGTGTGTGTGTATGCTTGTGTGTGTATGTGTCTTTGTGTATATTACACTAAAATACCCTTAACTATTGGTGTTTTTTCACAAAACTATTTTAACAAATTTAAATAAACAACTCATATTCTTAAATTAACTAAGTTAATATAAAATTCACTAAAATACCCTTAATTATTGTTGTTTTTCACTAAACTATGATTAAGTTTTTTTAGTACAACACCTCTTCGTTCAACTTTATTTTTTAACACTAAAATACCATTGACTTTTATAACTATGTCACTAAAATACCCTTAACCATTGTTCCATTTCATTAAACTACAACCTCTAACTCTTACCCTAACCTCTAATTAACTACCATAACCACTGACCCTAATCCAAACCCAAAACCCTAAGTCAATCCCTAACCCTAACCCCTAATTAACTATCTTAACCATTGATCTTAACCCAAACCTCCAAAATCCAAACCCGGCCCTAACCCTAATTAAAACCCTAGCAGCAACTACAGTTGTAGCATCAATCAACACCAACCAACAAAATTTAATTTTGGGAGCAAAAATTTTAAATTTATTGAGAAAAAAATTTGAACTAGGTTATACTTACCTCTTCAAGACAACGGAGAAGGGAGAGCTCCAGAAGCGGCAGCGAAGCGCCGAGACCGGAGCCGGGCTACGACGACGATCGCGAAGGGGCGACGGCGAGACGGCGAGGGTTTCAAACGGCCTCGACTACGAAGGCGAGCAGGTGTGGTCTTCGACGGCGGCGGAATCGACCACGACGGCAAGAGAAAATCTGGAGGGAGGGAAAATTTTTGGGAGAAAATGAAAATGAGGGCTCGATCGGGAGAAAATTTGGGGGGATTGAGATTTATCACGAGTGGGGTGTGGGGCCCACCACTCGTAAAGATTTAGTCACGGTGATACCCATGACAAAATCATAGCAAACCGTGACGAAAGATTGATCACTGTTTAGACCGTGACCAATTCCTCGTTATCGTAGGTACTTTTTGTAGACTCATGATGCGCATCTTAGTCAAGCTGTATTAGCAACAGCTTCTGATGTCTTAAATAATTAAACAGTGACTGCTTCTTTTCAACTTGAAAATTTAGCTACCATATATAGATTCATGCATGTTATATATGCCGGGACAAGAACTGTTTTTTTCCAAACTTTAATTGGTTCTTTGTGAGCAACGATTGAAACGTGCATGTTGCATAGTAATATTTTTGTCCATTTCGTGCATTCATGCAGTCGATCTCGTGAAGATTAATGGTTTTGGATTGAAGGAAATGGCCAAAGTGAAGAGATGGTCTTCACTTTGGAAGGAAGGAAAAGGCCAAGCCATGAAATCTTTAGACATTGCATTTTAGTGCTTTTTGGACATGCAGACAGATTGGATGGGGGAAGTGAGGTGAGGAGGGGCACGCTAACTCTGCAACAATATATTGATGCCCTAGAAGATATACACATGTTACACGAATAATAATATATTTTTGATGTCGATGTGGGCAGCGGGCGTATGCAGCCTTAATTATATCTCCGGATGCAAGAGAGAAAAGGAAACGACAGCCCCCAATCAGCAGATTTCATGTAAGCTATTGAACTTCTGATTAGTAATTAAGCGGTGCACATCTTATTGCTTTCTATTACACCCTCTGTCCATAATGACCAGACTTATCGTCTATTTATTGAACTTGTCAGGCTCATAGGTAAAGTATTATTCTGGAACTCCAGCTAATATATGTAAGCATGGCTTTGCATTTGGTTTATTCATCTAAGAGGAATTTCTTTAATTAGAAAAGTTGGGAGCTTGGCATGAACACAGAATAGCTAGTTGAAATAGTACTCAAGGAACTAGCTTAGTGCATGAGCAGTACTGCTGGCCATTAAAATTGAGAGAATGAAATCAAACCATTGGAAGCAGTGAAGCACGCAACACTGGAATTCGACATGTGAACATCAACCGTTTCTCACAGAATTGTACCTCGAATTATATCAGCAAGTAAATTGTAATTAAATCACAAAAGAGTGAATATAGTATGCTAATGTATAAGTGGGCCGCGCCTTGAAACGAAATTGGGAGAAGAAAACCACTGCATCGGACCTACTAAATAAATGCATCACAAGGAACATCTGCTTGGGTTCTCTACTATATTTTCCTTGTGCCATTAGCATTTCTGCCCACGCTTCTTAGATAAAAAAAAACACCAATCTGTAGTCGTTTCACACAGATTATGAGCCATTGAATCCTAATAGTTATGTAATGGCATAAGGATATAATACTAGGTACTTTGGATCTATATACAGTACTGGTACTATACATGTTGAGGAGAGGGCTGAGGGGGAGGGGGACCCAGCCCCAACGCAGCCCCAGCCCCAACCCTAACGCTAACCCCAACGGATGCCATACAATTACAATGTATTTTGACGTGTTGTGTGATTAAGTGTCACATCTTACTTGTCTTGGATATCCATACAATTACAATGTATTTTGACATTTTTGAGGAAGTTCATGCTATTATACTCTGACATCTATATTAAGATATCGAGAGTGAATATAGATGGATTACATTGAAAGTATGAGAGACATACAATTATAAGCATCAAACTCAGTGGTGCTATAGGGAGAATCTAAGACAAATACTTTTAGGTAGTATCATCAGTATAAACAGTAATTTTGCTCCCTAATTTCCTTTGTTAACTGCCATATAAACTAAATTTAGGCCTTATTTGTTCTTAATATAAATTGCCATCCTAGATTGTTAGCTTTCACGTCATTATGGATATTTTTATTTTTAGTTAATATCATCGCCCATTGCATGATTTAGATCAGTTGATGACTTTGGAGAACTTGTGAAGATTTTGACATCATCCAGGATTAATTATCAACATCAGAATGTAGCCATTTACTTTCCCCATGTCCTCTTCTATAGAACTATATAAAATAATTTTATATATCAATGACGGTTAATACACATTTTTAGCCCATAATCCACCAAATTAAGATTTTGGATGAAATGGTTATCATGCGTGACAGTTTAAAATATGTTTATTGTCTCCATTTGCTCTGGTTTTTAAAGCAGTTCATGTTTCTGTAGCTCATATGCCAGAGCGCAAGTGTTAAGGAAATAATGGTTTTAATCAGTTTGTTTGCACCTTTGGCCTCGTCATGATGCATCTTTCATGTTTTAAAATATGAGACAGGAGAACTTATGACATTTCTCTTGCATTCCAGTATGATTCCACAAATGAGTGATTTATTCTCATCGGGGAGATTTTGTTCTGCAGATTCAAAACTTAGGGGAAAAGAACTAAGTTAAAAAGAAATAACAGGAATATATGAGAATTTAATTACTCCAAAAATTAGGGTTAGGGTTTAGGGTGCACTGGTTCCTTCAGTAGGATACTCGTTGATAACGTAAACGTACAACTTTACCGTAAACTTAATCTTTGATATAAAAACTTAATTCTTCCTCTGGTTGAGATTTGCAGAAGCAAATTTCCCCACAAGTTGAGAATTTAATTCTCATCGGAGAGATTTTGTTCTGCAGATTAAAAACTTAGGAGAAAAGAACTAAGTTAAATAGAAATAAAAGGAACATATGGGAATTTAATTCCTCCAAAAATTAGGATTAGGATTTAGGGTGCACTAGTTTCTTCATTAGAATACTCGATGATAACGTAAACGTACAGCTTTACCGTAAACTTAACTTTTCATATAAGAATTTAGTTCTTCCTCTGGTTGAATTTGCAGAAGCAAATCTACCCACAGGTTGAGAATTTAATTCTCGTCGGGGAAATTTTGTTTTGCAGATTCAAATTTTAGGGGAAAAGAACTAAGTTAAAAAGAAATAAAAGGAACACATGGGAATTTAATTTCTCCAAAAATTAGGGTTAGGATTTAGGGTGTACTGGTTCCTTCATTAGAATACTCGATGATAACGTAAACGTACAATTATACCGTAAACTTAACCCTTCATATAAAAACTTAGTTATTCCTCTGGTTGAGATTTGCAGAAGCAAATCTCCCCACAAGTTGAGAATTTAATTCTCATCGGGGAGATTTTGTTCTGCAGATTTAAAACTTAGGGGAAAAGAACTAAATTAAAAAGAAATAACATGAACATAAGGGAATTTAATTCCTCCAAAAATTAGGGTTAGGGTTTACGGTGCACTAGATCCTTCATTAGAATACTCGATGATAACATAAACGTACACTTTACCGTAAACTTAACCATTCATATAAGAACTTAGTTCTTCCTCTGGTTGAGATTTACAGAAGCAAATCTCCCCACAAGTTGAGAATTTAATTCTCATCGAGAAGATTTTGTTCTGCAGATTTAAGACATAGGGGAAAAGAACTAAGTTAAAAAGAAATAATAGGAACATATGAGAATTTAATTCCTTTAAAAATTAGGGTTAAGGTTTAGGGTGCACAAGTTCTTTCATTAGGATACTCGATAATAACGTAAACGTACAATTTTATCGTAAACTTAACCCTTCATATAAGAACTTAGTTATTCCTCTGGTTGAGATTTGCAGAAGCAAATCTTCCCACAAATTGAGAATTTAATTCTCATCGGGGAGATTTTGTTCTCCAGATTCAAAACTTAGAAGAAAAGAACTAAGTTAAAAAGAAATAACATGAACATATGGGAATTTAATTTCTCCAAAAATTAGGGTTAGGGTTTAGGGTGCACTAGTTCTTTCAGTAGGATACTCGATGATACCGTAAATGTACAACTTTTCCCGTAAACTTAACCCTTCATATAAGAATTTAGTTCTTCCTCTGGTTCAGATTTGCAGAAGTGAATCTCCCCACAAGTTGAGAACTTAATTCTCATCAGGGAGATTTTGTTCTGCAGATTCAAAACTTAGCGGAAAAGAACTAATTTAAAAAGAAATAACAGGAACATATAGGAATTTAATTCCTCTAAAATTTAGGGTTTAACCCTATATAAAGAACCTAGTTCTTTAAAAAAATAATGATGATCCAAGATCTTCAAATCTAACTTTGTTTATAGACAATTTATTCTTTTCAACGACAAACTTGTATCTACGGATTTTCTTCTTTGTCAGTAACCATTCCATTCTTAGATTTCTCAATATAGTCATCATAATCTATAATTTATATGTTATACAGTTTAACATGGCCCGTGAGTACATCAGAGTTAAGGATTGGATGTACGTGGATTGGAAACAACGTATGAAACCTAAGTTTGTCGCAGGAGTTGCTGCTTTCATTGAATTTGCACGCGCACATAATAAGATCGTGTTAGAGAAGATTCTCTGCCCGTGCGATAGATGTTGTCATGCCCATCCCCAAGTATTGTCCGCTCTGGCCAAAGCCGCACGGTTTTGTCCTTTGGGGCGAACCGGATCTGACCAGGGGCCACTTCCCAGGAGGTCACCCATCCCAGAACTTCCCTGGCTCGTGCACACTTAACTACGGAGTTCTCAAGCTCCTGTAGTGCCAGTTTACTTAAAAGGCGCGTCTGTATTGAAGAGTGGTATCATTCAATTTATAGTACAGATCTGCTCTCTTTCGGAATGTATTCCGAAGATTCCCCATTGTTCTACAGTGGGTCCCACGGACTCAAGAGGTAGCCCCCGCCCACTTAAACATGACACTTGGCGTGGCACTTTGTTCCGTGGGTAAGAACCAGGTCCCGACATTCTCCCCATTTTTGAACAATGGTTCGTCCTCGAACCACAGACCTACTATTGAGGGACCAGCTCTGATACCATTCTGTCACGCCCCACCCCTAATACAGAGAGTATTGTCCGCTCTAGCCAAAACCGCACAGTTTTGTCCTCCGGGGCGAACCGGACCCGACCAGGGGCCAATTCCCAAGAGGTTACCCATCCCAGAACTTCCCTAGCTCGAGCATGCTTAATTACGGAGTTCTCAAGCTCCTGTAGTACCGGTTCACTTAAAAGGCGCATTTGTATTAAAGAGTGGTATCATTCCATTTATAGTACAGATCTTCCCTCTTTCGGAATGTATTCCGAAGATTCCCCATTGTTCTACAGTGGGTCCCTCGGACTCAAGAGGTGGCCCCCACGGATTCAAGAACTGTCCCCCGCCCACTTAAACATGATACTTGGTGTGGCACTTTGTTCCGTGTGGTTGTTCCGTGAGCAAGAACCGGGTCCCGACAGATGTGGGAATAAGTATTGGCAGAAGGTATGATTCGTAGATGTTCATATCGTTAAACATGGTTTTACTAGACTTTATATAACTTGGCTATATCACGGGGAAGGAGGAGAAGAAGACAGTTATGCGGCAGAAGAAGAAGGAGAAGATGCTAATGCGGCAGAAGAAGAAAACTGTAATTTCTTTCCAGGAGAAGAATTGGAGGATATGGTAGAGGCTGCCCTAGTTAATAGTAGTCGTACCGAAGATGATATTCCTTCTGGTCAAGGACTGTGTACGGATAAGTATGAAAACTTCGTGAATGATGCTAGAAGACCAATTTATGAGAATGCAAAGTATTCCACCCTATCATGGTTCGTCCAACTTTTCCAGATTAAGTGCCTAAATGGATGGAGCAATAAGTCATTCACGATACTTCTGAAGTTCTTGAAAGATTCTATACCCCCTGAAAATAACATGCCCGACAGCTGGTACAGAGCCCAGAAGATGATGTCTAATTTAGGTCTGAAGTGTGAGAAAATTCAAGTATGTCCCAAAAATTGCGTGTTGTGCCGGAAAGAGAATTCAGATATGAAAGAGTGTACAACATGCGGAGAGGCTAGGTATAAGCCGAAAGATTATGATAAGAAGCCCGATATATCTGTCAAGATAGCACGATACTTTCCCATAACACAGAGCCTGCAGAGGCTATTCAGGTGCAAGAAAACAGCCGAGGCAATGATTTCGCATCACCGTGCTTCTCCAAGTGAAAATTGAAAAATGAGTGTCACGCCCCGCTTCCCAAAATACGGGATACGAGGGATGATTAGGCCAGCCATACTCTTACGGTCATGGAATAATCCCACCGTAGTCACACTTCGGCTTCTAGCTTTACATGGTAGTCAGTAAACAATACTTGAGTAAAAGAAAATCATAGTTCACAACTTTATTACATTGCAAATAAAAGAGTTCATGATACAATTATTTTACAGAATAAAAGTAAACTAACCAACAAACAAGTGCAGAAAGCAAAAGAGAAGGAGCTGATGAAGCAGTCTAGATCTCCGCGATCTCGAAGGGCAGGTCCTGCTCCTGGGCTGGATCCACTTCGTCCTTTGAGCATGCACACTCAGGTCGTTAGGGCGACACATATAGCAATAAATACATATAATGGGCGAGCGGTATTATTAAACATGAAGAGTACAATGAATTGCAGAACACGAGTATAATAAACATCAACTGAATATGAATGGTGCCATGTAGGTATCATGTCAATAAACTAGGCCATATGCATGTCACTACTTATCGGTCACTAAGTTAATGAAATCAAATGGTGGAGAGGATTCTCGTGTTTAACAAAGGTCTCGTGCATGCCCGAGACTACGGTCCACTATGCCTGGGACATAACCCTGTCAGCCGTGCCGCTAGGCCCATGACCTAATGTAAATATATGTATATGTCACTAATAGTGAATGATCATCCTCTAAATCACTGTATCTCGCTAAATACGAGTTCAATTCCACCTTGATTTCCCCATTCCCCGGGCTATAATATGCATTCAGGTATCAGATAGGTTGTGAACAAATACGTATCGCTGTAACTTTCAATCACTTTTCCACTTGTCACTATCACTGTCATATTTTCCACAACACAATCACTAATACTAATATATATCGACAATGCAGAATAGTCGCTAGGTCTCAATGTGAACGATCACTATGGAGCAGGTATAAATCAAGCATGAAAATATACATAAATGCATTGAACAGGTATTCACTATTCTATAACGGCTAATGCCATACAACTTGCAAAATTTACGGTAAATCATACGCATAGAATCGACCAAAATAATATAAAGGGAGTATGAAGCACACTTGATTATATAAATAGTAAAATTTATTTCATGCCAATCGGGGTTCAGGTTAGGGAATTATCATCATTTAAAGGTAGCAATCGATTGCTGAAATTCCAGTTTCAGAACTGGAAGCCTAACTTCGCGCACGTTTTACCAGTAATTAAGTTCAGGTTCAGGTGTTTCCCCAGTTATATGAAATGTAGTTCTATCAGTTAAGTTTCTAATACATCGAACAGATTATCGATAGCTATTCTGTATTAAAAGTTATGTCCTGTCTAGTGTAGCTATGCAAGAGGAGTCACTGCAAAAACTGCAGAACACCCAGGTACGCTAAAATGCAAATTAAATATCAAACGACGGTGAAATGGCAAGGGACTAGATTTACGTGTTAGGTAACTAAATTATCTACGCGACCATATAGATTTCCGTGCATTTTCAGTTTTATGCAGGTATGTACAGGTGCTTAAATTCAGGTTTCCCCGTAGAATGCCGCCCCGGACTGCAGTCCAGGGTTTCATTCCTCTTTATTTTTCAGTGTCATGAAATTGCAATATTCAATAACTAATTACATGGGGTTATAGTTTATCTAGTTAGGTTCTATACGAGCCCTGAAACACCATGATTATATTTATATTTAATTAACTACTAATTTTACAACATGATGTGTACGGTGATTTTCAGATTTGACGTAACCAATTGGGATGTCATTTTATATTCGATGCCTTAACTATTTGATCCAAATTTCTTATACATCACTCGTTAACAGAAATCGAACTTCCAATAATAAAATTGGGGGATTTTTAATAAGGTCTTGGATAGGGTAATCGCATCGAACATTTAGATATATATATATGTAACAGATGAAATGTCGGTTTTATCCAACAGATTAAAACGATATTTGACCTCTATGAGTTCTATACGATATTAATACAGGATATTAGACCCATTTTATGTTCAATCCAACACAACTAAATAACTACGATATAGGTATATAATAATCATTTTAACTATTATAATTATAGCATGATATAAGCAAGTATTTAACTTGCTTGGCGACGGTTAACCAGTGGGCTCCTGCGGCGAGTGGCAATTTGCGGCGACGACACGGGCAACGGCAACAACGGAAGCAATGGTAATGGAAATGGCACGAGTAGCAACAACACAAGAAGTCGCAGTAGAACGAAGGCTAAGGTTTGGGTTCGGCTAGTCTCTACCACGCAGCGGGGAGCTCGAGTTGATGATGATGCCAGGGAACTCCAGTAAGGTGGCCGTGGACGGAGGTTATGCAGTGAGGAGGTATGGTAGCCGGCAGTAAGGGGGGCTCGGGTGCAGTAGGTTTCTCAGGTTAGAGCTCGGCTGCTCTGGTCTTCCGAGGCGGTGGGCACAACGACGGATGATCAGAGCTTGGAAAGCCGATGCAAGCGCAGAGGTAGCAGCAACGATGATGGGTTGTAGTGGATCTGATGGGGGATCTCAGTTTGGGGTTGAGTGAGATGGAGCTCGGTTTTCGTGGTGTTGGTGGAGAGGTGACAACAGGTGATCGCCGGCGAGAAGAAGGGGAGCACGTTAGCGTTGGGCTCAGGCCAGCGACCCAAGGTGCAGAAGAAGAGGCGAAGGCAGCGGCTGTGAGGTGGAGTTGTTGGGAGGTTGTGGAGGCGAGGGGAAGCTAGTGGTGGCATGTGGTTGCAGAGGTGTGGTGACGGCGTTAATGAGGGTCGGGGTTAAAGATGAGGTCGGTGCTCAAGTGAGTGTGCAGGCGAGGGTGTTGGGTTCGGGTGAGAACGAGAGAGAGAGAGAGAGAGAGAGAGAGAGAGAGAGAGAGAGAGAGTGTGTGTGAAGAAGGGAGAGGCGAAGGAGGGAGAGGCGAAGGAGGGTGAAACCGAGAGAGGCGAGGGAGAGATGAGGAGGGTCATGGTCGTTGGAGACGTGCGGGTCGTGGGGAGATGGGCACGGCCGTCGCGGGCGAGCGCGAGGAGCGGGGAGTCGCGGGGGGAGCCGTTGGGGGAGCAGGTCTCGAGTGGGCGCGGTCGTCGTGGCGAGCGCGAGAAGAGGGAGCCGTTCGGGGTGACACGAGGGGCACGGTCGTCGTGGTGAGCGTGAGAAGCGGGGAGGCGTAGCGAGAGAAGTGGCGGGAAAAGAAAACGGGTGGAGGAAGAAGAGGGGGAAGCGGGTCGGGACGGGTACGGGTAAACTAGGATTTAGTTTAGGTTCAGGATTTAGGTTTAGATTTTTGGAAAAATTAAATAAAATAATAAAATATATATAAAAAATGAAATAAATTTGGAATACAATCTGGAAAAATACGGAAAATTTTGTTCAGAAGTGGGGATTTACAATGATTCATCCAAGAGATTCACCGGTATGGAAGGATTTCGATAGGAGGCACGAAATATTTAGTAGTGATCATCGCAATATCAGGCTCGGACTCGCTAGAGATGGCTTATGCCCATTCAACTATATGGCTGGAAGCCACTGCACATGGCCCGTTGTAATGATAGTTTATAATCTGTCACCTTGGTTGGCTATGAATCAATCCTACTTTATGATACCTCTTCTTATCTACAAACCAAACTCACCGGGAAACAATATCGACGTCTATCTTCGACCGCTGATTGATGAGTTAAAATCTTTATTCATTGATGGTGTAGAGACTTACGATGCAAACACAGATACAATCTTCACACTGCGTGCGGTTTTAATGTGGACAATTAATAACTTTCCTGCGTATGGAATGCTATCAGGTTGGTCCGTACATGGTCACAAAGAATGCCCTTATTGCCATCAATATACAACATCGAAATTCTTGAATTTTAGCAGGAAGGTTTGTTATTGCAGTCATCGGCGTTTCCGTCCACTATACCATCCCTACAGGTTAGACGCTGCTCACTTTGATGGTCATCAGAAGCTTCTTGGGCCTCTAGCCTCATTTTCCGGAAAGGTCGTGACTGCTCAATAGGATGGTTACAATAATATGACCTCCGGGATAGTTCCGGCAAAACAGGTGAAACTACCCTACTGGAACAAGTTAAGCATTTTCTTCGAGATTTCGTACTGGTCAACAAATTTAGTGCATCATTATCTGGACGTCATGCACATAGAGACGGGAGTATCCGTGCATGTACTCAACTTGCTTCTTTGTAAAGACGAAAAATCGAAAGACAGCCTCCGTGCTCAAATGGATCTTCAGGACTGGGAAATTAGAAGTGAATTGCATCCTAGACCGATCGCGGGTAAACCGGGCAAGTTTGTACTTCCCAATACCGCATATCATATGTCACAACCGAAGAAGAAAAGATTCCTGTAGGTATTGCATGATTTGAAAGTTCCCACAGGCTTCTCAGGATCATTTAGCAAGAAGATAAAAATTGTGAAAGGCAAGATCGATGGGCTGAAAATTCATGATCACCATGTTATTATGGAGCACTTTCTTCCATTAGCCCTCAGGACTTCCCTTCCCGAATCGGTTGGTCTAGTAATCAATGACCTTTGTTGTTTATTTAGAGAATTGTGTGCTAAAACCCTTGATATTGTGACGCTGGAGAATCTAGAAAATTCTATTTCGTTGATACTTTGCAAGTTTGAGCGTATTTTTTCAACGTCATTCTTCGATATCATAATACACCTGACGGTTCATCTTGCAACTGAGACTAAGTTAGCCGGACCGGTACAATTTCGATGGATGTATCCCGTCGAAAGGTACATGGAATTTTTCGTTTCACGCAATTTGTAAAATTATTGTTGTCCTATATTCCCATATTTATTTATTTAACAAATTTTTTTTAGGTACCTCTACACTCTAAAAAAGTATATACGCAATAGAAATTGACCAGAGGGTTCTATCATGCAAGATTATCTTCTAGATAAAGAAACCACATTTTGTTCCCGCTAACTGGACGAGAACATTGAGACGAAGCTTAACCAGCCTCGGAGAATTCAGGATGGGTCATATGGTAAAGCTGATTATAAGAGAGTAGACACTATATTTATTAACAGGATATATCGATTTATCCTCCTCAATAGCGCATGTCTTGAAGAAATTAGAGAGTAAGTTTTTTTGGATTAATTGTTATATTTATGTTTGTGTGTGTATGAAACGATATAATAATAATTTCATAATTTATTGATGAGAACATAAATCATTTTAACGAGGTACGT
Organism: Agapanthus africanus; assembly: GCA_030015575.1. Classification (NCBI taxonomy): domain Eukaryota; kingdom Viridiplantae; phylum Streptophyta; class Magnoliopsida; order Asparagales; family Amaryllidaceae; genus Agapanthus; species Agapanthus africanus. The sequence goes on from CM057344.1 coordinate 105,079,008, forward strand.
GAGGGGCATCCTGATTGGAATGATGAATGATTGGAAAAATATCATCAGGATAATTTTTGCGATTGGGTTGCAGATCATGTAAGTTGTTTGAGTAATATGTTATTGCTACCAGTCTTAATCTAAACATATATCGTTATGTATTTGTCGTAAAATTTGTTTTGTCAGATCCACGATCCGAACTTGTCTGCATCATTAGAGAGTGATTCAAGATATTTAGCTCAGTTTCCTAGTATGGAGATTGTATATTATAAAAGATTCGGTGTCCTTGGATACAAATTTGAAGTTAAGGACATAGAAATATCTCGAACCACTCAAAATAGTGGGATTGCGACGGTAGGATCGGATGGTATGATTTATTATGGATACTTAAATTGCATACTTGGCATCCAATATCCCGGACGATCAGAACCGTGTTATATATTTCAATGTACTTGGTACGATACACGAACCGATACGGATAAGTGGAGAAACAATCTCGGGATTTGGAAAGATGAATATGGATTGACTAGTGTGAACACATTTCGATTTTAAGGTCAGGAGAATCCATTTATCTTTCTGGACCAAGCGTTCCAAGTATACTACTCACAGTGCTTAAAGCATCCGGGATGGAGTGTTGTATGCCGTTGGAAACCCAGGAATGTTTACGATGTCCCAGAATTCGAGGATCGGATGGAGGATGGCGATGAGGACGAAGAAGAGAGAAGACTTAGAGTGCTCCGACCGTCTGTTTCAAAAGACGGGTTGTCTTCGGCTGATCGTGAAGTTACGTGAATTAGAAATGATATCGATGATGAAATTCAAATGGATATGTCTAATGCGTTTACGAAACGAAAAAGGTTATCAGTAATGTTATATTATTATTTCACATTTTTACGATCTATACATATATAGCATGCATATGTAACGATTGTACTCTTATTTAGATTTGATGATGACGACCGGAGCAGGGAGGGACGGTAGGAGCACCAGCGGCAGAGGCAGAGGTAGAGCGGTTCTGCCGTCCGGAGAGCTGCGTAGGGAGCTTCAGAGGGCCGGTCTTACACCCCGATCGGAGACCCCTTCGGATGACTCCTTCCATGTGGACTTTGCCACACCTCCAGGTATATTACACGCATATTAATTTTGAATGTAATATTATAGATATACACACATATTTATTTCAAAATTGATTATATAGTTAATATTTGATTATCTAGCTGTTGGTGGTGCGTCTACATCAGAGGCAGAGGCCATTCCCGCACCTCCAAGTATGCTTATATATCCTATAGTTCATGCATATTGATTTAGAATGTTATACCATAAATATGGACATGTTCTTTTTTCTCTTACTTAGATAATCATTTTTTTATTGTCTAGCTGTAGGTGGTGCCTCCACATCTCGGGCAGAGGCCACCACCGTACCTATGGGTATGTTTATATATCCTATAGTGCATGAATATTGATTTAGAATGTTATATTATTGATCTACACATTATTTTTGCAATTACTTATATAATCTATTTTTAATTGTCTAATTATAGGTGGTGCGTTCACATCTGGCGTAGGGGCCACTCCCGCTACTTTCGTACCCTCTGCTCAGTCTGCAGCTTAGTATGAATAAATATAAAATATTTATTCATTACATATCCTCTAAGAATAGACATGAACTTCATGTTTATCGTCAATATTTATTTTCTAGTTGGAGAGGATGCGTCCACGTTCGGGTCTCCGGCTGTTCCTCGCCGGAGGAACTATCGTCCCGCTCGTGCTGCTGCCCGAGCCCAGGCTCGTGTTGCTGTCGCCGGAGGTATATATCGTACTTCAATTTTCGTTAAATATTAGATTTCTTAATACCACTTTATCTTAATATTGATTATCTTGATATTTCTTGTAGATACAGGGCAGCCCCAACCCGAGAGAGGGACTCGAGGGCCGAATCAGTCCCACAGGCTGAGACCCGGCAAAGTTAGGGGCGATGCAGCATTCCCCATCTTCTTTACCCTCGATTATCGCTATACCGGCGATTATGCCGAGATGTTCGGCCGGTATATGGGGGATGAGAGCCGCCTCGTGAAGAAGTATCCACTTCACGTTGAGTGGGGAGATCAGCACCGGCGCTCATTTGCCCTCTTCTGGGATCAGGCTCGGGTATTAATATATATTTTCATTTGACTTATCCAATATATCTATTATTATTTAACACTTGTAATTTAAATACATTGTTTTTTTGTATTTGTAGTTGGAATACGACTTTCAGCCTATACCCAACCCTGATCATCCTGAGAGAGTGCTCGATCTTCACGCTCTGTACAATGGCCTAATGAAGAACATGCAATCAAAGTTCTGATACAGTAGGAACGAGCTGAAGATCGACTGCTACTCCCTGTGGATGGCGACCCCCGAGGCAGAGAGAGCGGCTCTCCTACATACTCCGGTCTTTGCGAGAATCGACGTAGATACATGACCTCTCTTATGCCAATATTTTGACTCTCACCGCAAACAGATTTTTAATTTAAATGTAATTCATTGTTTAGTATATAATTTATTTTTTTTTGTTGCTTAATTAGTAAACTAAATCTGAATGTGTTGTGCAGAAACATGCCGATCAAAATAAAGAGAATAGGAAGTCGGCGAAGAGGGGTCGCCCCACTTATACAGGTGGTTTGAGAAACATTACTCGTGCCATGGAGGCATCGGTAAATTACAATAGATCTATTTTGATATAATGTAATATTAAGAGTTATTTTATAATATATGTAAATTTTTTGCGAATTGCAGAGAGCTCAGACCCTGGCGCAGGGTGGTACAACGAGCGTGCTGACCGCGTATCTTGCCGTCCATAGCACCTCGACAGATTCCGCCACTGGAGAGCTTCGATTCCCCGACACCGCTACCCAGGAATATTACGTAAGTGTTAATATTTATTCCAATAAGTTTGAAATTTTTGTTTTAAAAAGTTCAAATTTAAATGATATATTTATATTTTAATGGTTAATGTGGGTGTAGGAGCGGGTAGTGGAGCAGGCGGAGGCATCGGAGATCGATTTTACTGGACAGACCGATCCGATGTTGCTGACCCCAGTCGTAGACGCCGCACACAGAGGGCACCACGGAGGTTGGAAGAGAGGCCGAGTACTGGGTCCTAGCAGAGCCCATATGAGGTTGGACTCCACTCCGGCGGTTACTTCCCCTACCCCCGTGAGCGACGTCTAAAGCATGATGTTGCCGCCTTGAAGACCACCATCGAGGAGTTGAAGGAGATGGTACGTATACTACTTAATAGTAAAATATTGTATCACATTATACATAGTAACATATGCAATATTAGTAGCATGAACTTATTTGGTTGTAGACTTAGTTTTGATTAATCATATTTACATAAAACTATCTAATTAAAATAAACTACGGCTTTCCAAACTAGATACCTAAACGAGGCCTAAGTCCCTAAGTAGTCTTAGATTGGTGTTTCACAATAACCTGATAATGATACGAACTCGACTAAAATCTAATACACCGTTCTTACTCATTTATTACACACAAAATTTAACAGGTCGGACAGGTTACTTCGGCTGCGGCTCCACATGCATCTCCTTCGGCCGCGGCTCCGCAAGATATTACCTCGGCTGCGGTTGCGCAGACCATTCCTGCAGCTCCACAGCCCTTTCAGACTCCCGCACAGTCCGCTCCTTCATTAGTCGAGTTTTTGACGACTCAGGGCTGCACCGAGGAGCAGATGCGCCAGATTACGACGATTATCAGAGATGGAGGAGCTGGACCGGGTTAGGGTAGCTTTATTTATATTTTTGAGGATGTATGTACTTATCTGATACATATTGAATAAATTTTGGACGATATTGGTGGTTGTATGCTTGTTCACGATAATTTAGTTTGATATCGTATTCTGTTTGTTTATTTCTTTTATATATCATGCGTAAGATGTTGATTATGAATATTTCTGTATTTGGTTATATGATGTATATATTATTGTGCACAGGGTGGGGAAAAAACAGAAACCCTCTTTTTTTTTAAAAAACCTGATATTTTGTCCCTACAGATTAATCCGTAGAGCCATCTGTTGCACCTACGGATTAATCCGTAAGTCCAATTTTTGCCCCTACACAGTTAGCCGTAGGGACAAAATATCAGGATAGCTGATATTTTGTCCCTATGGACTCAGTAAAACTTCTCCCTACGAATTTATCTGTAGGAGCATTTATCTGAACCTACGGATGTATTCGTAGGGGCACCAATCAGATTCTACGAATACATCCGTAGGGGCAATTATTTTATTTTATAAACCAATAAATTAAAATATTTATCAGGTCGTACGGATTACTTCATAGGAATAAGTGTCCCTACGGATTAAGGTGTAGGGGCAATTATTACTCCGTAGAGACATATTCAGAACGAAAACTTGTACCGGCGGCCTTTACACCTACGGGGTATTTTTATGCCCCTACGGATATATCCGTAGAAATAGTGCTTTGCTCCTACGGATAAATCGGAGCAACCCCTTATTGCAGTAGTGAGCACATGGAAGTTACGGCTATGCATGCAGAAGAAAACTATGGTCTTTTTAGATCAAACAAGCAAGTTGCATGCTCATAAATATGAACGTAATTAATTAATTACTTCTTCCTAAAATTTCAAGAAAAATCTAGGGTTTCATGCTTTTTCGTTTTAATTCCTGACCCCATGATCAAAGAATAGTTCTAGTCCACAAAACACAGTAACTTTAATGACCTATTAAATAGCCCCCCGCCCCAAGGGTTACCTCCTCTTCTATCACAATTCAATTCAAGTTTATATCTACATTCAAGATTCAAATCATACACAAAGAGCTCGCCAATTTCAACAATGAAGCCAAATGGAGAGTTATTGCTTAGCAACCCCAATTTCATGAGAAGCACCAACTTCAATATCCACCCTCATCCAAAACCCAACAATTTCTCAAAGGAAAGCATCCAAAGAGCAGTATCCGATCTCTCATTCCGACTCCACAAAATATCCATCGAAATCGGGGATGAAATTACCCTTCCACCGATCTCTGAAGTCGAGGACGCAAAATGCGAATGTTGTGGCATGTCTGAAGAGTGCACACCCGAATACATATCGAAAATACGCAATAAATTCCACGGTAAATGGATTTGTGGGCTTTGGTCTGAGGCAATGAAGGAAGAGATAGTTAAAAATGAAGGGAAACTACAAGAGGCAATCGATGCACATATGAGTGCTTGTGTGAGGTTTAATCGGTTCGGGAGAATGAAGCCCGTGCTTTATTAGGCGGAGGCGATGAGGGAGATGTTGAGGAAGAGCACGAGACCGGGGGTTAATAGCGCTAAGTCGTTGAGCCCTAAAGAGAAGGGAAGTATGAAGAAAGGGGGGATTGCTAGGAGCTCAAGTTGCATTCCTGCTATCACAAAGGAGATTAGTGAAAGTAGATTGTGCTAGAAAGGAGTCTATCTAGCTTTGCTTGTTTGAATTGAAAAATTAAGGTTTAGGTTGGTTGATCATGAAGCAAGTTTTTTTTGTAGTAGCTATGGGATTTTTGTACTTCTTTTTTGTTGTGTGGGGAGCTTCGTATATTTTTTTGGGGGGTCATTCTCTGTTTTCCTCTTAAAGGACGTTTTTGCAGGGTAATCTTCCCATCTTGTCTTGTATTTCTAAATGTTACCTCTTCTGATTAATTAATGCATCTTCTATTTTGAAAATTTTGGAAGATTTGTGGCCCTCTCTCTCAACACCACACCTCCCCTCCCCCCCCCCCCCCCAAACCCCCCAAAAAAATAAAAATAAAATGTGCCACCAGTTTCACTCATGCAAATGGTAGTTTTGTTTTAGCTTAATTAGAACCATGGTTTCAGAGACATCGTTGTTAAACTAGGCCTAATAAGTTTTTCACTTGCAGTTATTATAAGTACAGGTAAATAACACATGTCCTATTCCAGTGTTATTCCCAATGTAATTTTATATTAGTGATTTTAAAATCAAAACATACATAGTATTAAAGGTTGGGAGTGGATTAGATGATGACATGAAGATAACCGATGACAGCAGAATGTGTATGGCTGACAACCATCGGCAGGCGAACGTGATTTCCTTCTGTCAAGAGGTTGTTAGATGCCCGTGATGGTCTTCGACAGATTATTATCGGTTGCCGGCGGCAGTCATCGCCGAGCAACTTTTGTTGATGACGCTCTGTTACCAGCAACGGTCATCACGTTTATCAGTTGCAGAAAGCCGTAATCAACGGACGATAGCTGACGTCAATCATCGGTGGTAGTGGCTGGCCGGGCGATTGTAAGGTCAACGGTAGCCACCAACGAGCGAACCCTGGTGACAGACGCTTTCCGGCAAAATCAACGTGCGGTTGTCGGTTGCCGACAATGGTCATCAGCGGACAGTGGCACAGGAAATCATAATACAACGGTGGCGATGACGATCCTTGATCATCGATGGGTAGTAGCAATGGCGATCATCGGTGGTAGTCGACGGTTGTTTATTGTCGGTGATGGTAATCTATAGGCTATTGACAGTTGCCGAAAGCTGTGATTGACGAGCTGGCTAATGGCGATAATTGATAGATGGTGACAGACGACGGTCATCGAGGTCTCGATGGGCTGGCCAACGGTGGGCAGTTGTCAAGCTGCTGACGATGATTAGCGGGCGTACACAGGCAACAATAATCGACAAGAGGTTGTTAGATGCTGGCAACAGTTATTGGCAGTCGAACGCTGACGAGGGACGGTTGCCAATGATGATTATTGGTGAATGGTTGACTGGCAACTACAATTAGCAGGCTGGTGTCGGTTGCTAGCAGCGGTAATGAGCGGTTGGCGACAGTCGGTGCCTAAGAAAGTCGGGGGCAGGTGGGGCGGTCACTTCCCTGCATCGGTCATTGGTAGGCGGTGGCCGATGTTACACGACGACGGTCATCAGCGAGTGGTAGTCTGTGGATTGTTTCCAACACTAATTGGTGTCGGTGGCCATGACTAAAGGGTCTCAAAAAGTTCAGAAATCAATGGGGGAATGAGTGAATTTGGGTACGAGTTAAAGAAATAGTAAGAGAGAGAGGAAGATAGAGGAGATTAAGATGAAGAAGAAGCCCTAGAGAATTCTCTCTCTTGTGACTTTTCTTTTATATTAATTATATGTAAATATGGTTACAACCACATCAATCATATACAATCTCTTAAATATACTGTTATAACTAAATCTTTCCAAACTCTCCAATCATATCTTTCCAATATAATTCCGCGTTTGCCTGGGTCGGACGTCTGAACTACATGGGAGCAGACGTCTGGCCGCGCTCATTAAATTATGCAAAGTGGATCCAGGCGTTTGAACCCCAATTATGCAAACGTCTTGTAGCTCTCTGTAGATTAACCTAGCCAGGGTCAGACGTCTGTCGTCTGAATCTGTTGATTGTTTTGGTTCGTTATTACGCCCCTCAAGCTGAACGGCGGCTGGACGACGTTGAGCTTGATCCGCAGTTCAACAAAGTGTTGTCGTGATAGTAATTTGGTGAGAGCATCGGTACGTTGATCATGCGTGGAGATGTAAGGCACAATAAGTTGGTTGTCAGCGACACATTCACGAACAAAATGAAAGTCAATTTCAATGTGTTTAGTGCGAGCATGAAAAACAGGATTAGCAATAATATAAGTAGCGCCAATGTTATCACACCACAGCACAGGTGGGAAATGATTGAACCCAAGCTTGTGAAGTAATGACTGAACCCAAATGAGCTCAACCGTGGCATTCGCAAGCGTTTTTATTCAGCCTCGGTGCTTGAGCGAGCGACCGTTGCTTGTTTCTTGGAGCTCCAGGAAATGAGATTGTGATCCAAGAAAATAGTGTAGCCGCTAGTAGAACGACGATCCGCGGTATTCCCAGCCCAGTTAGCATCATTCAAAAAATAAAGATCACGTGGCAAATCTCGATGGAGAAGAAGGCCATGAGAGTGGTGCCTTGAAGATAGCGAAGTATGCGCTTAACCAACGACCAATGATGCTCAGTAGGAGTGTGCATATGCTTAAAGGCCCGATTGACTACGAAGGAAATATTAGGACGAGTGATGGTGACATATTGAAGAGCGCTCATAATGCTGCGATAAATAGATGGATCAGCGAGGGGAGTGGAAAGCGGATCATCGGTAGTCGTGACGGTCGCTATGGATGTGGACATCGGGCACTCGACGATCATTTTGGAGTGCTTAAGAATATCCACAATATATTGTGATTGAGATAAGAGGCAGCCGTCGAGATGAAGACAGAGTTCGATGCCAAGGAAATAGTGAGCGGTGCCAAGGTCACGAATGGAGAATTCCTGTTGAAAAGAAGCAATAAGGTCAGTAACGCCCCCTTGATCGGAACCAGTAATTAGAATATCGTTGACATAAATCAAGAAATAAATCCGGGAGCGCCGGTTCAAAAGAAAGAATATCGAAGTATCCATTATGGAACCAAGGAAGCCGAGCAAAAGGAGTCGGGTACTTTAACAACCGTCAAATCCAAGTAAACTTTTAATGACTTATATTCTTGAATATCCTATTTTCCTTAAATCAAGCAGTATTTATGTTTTAATATGATGATTTCGATACATGAATGTAAGTTGTAATTTGGTTGTCACCTATCATATCCATTCTATAGGTTATAAGGTCGACCCCTCGTGACTTCAAATAGTATAATTAATTTCCGTTTTTGTTTTTTTCTTTTTAGTTCATGTGCAAGGAGTGGCAGGAGCACTAGCCGCGGCAGAGGCAGAGACAGAGCGGTTCTGCCGTCCAAGAAGCTGCGTAGGGAGCTCCAAAAGGCTGGTCTTGCACCCCGATCCGTATCCCCTTTGGATGGCTCCTTCCGTATGAACTTTGCCACACCTTTAGGTATATTGCACACATATTAATTTTGAATGTAATATTATAGATATACACGCATATTTATTTTAAAATTACTTATATAGTCAATGTTTAATTGTCTAGTTATAGGTGATGCGTCCACATCAGAGACAGAGGTCACTACCGGACCTGCATGTATGTTTATATATCCTATAGTGTATATATATTGATTTAGAATATTATATTATAAATATACATACATTCTTTTTGCTCTTACTTAGATAATCAATTTTTGATTGTCTAGCAGTAGGTGGTGCCTCCACATCCCGGGCAGAGGCTACTTCGCACCTGGAGGTATATTTATATATCCTATAGTGCATAAATATTGATTTAGAATGTTATATTATAAATATACACACATTCTTGTTGCTCTTACTTAGATAATCAATTTTTGATTGTCTAGCTGTAGGTGGTGCCTCCACATCCCGGAAAGAGACTACCACCGCACCTGCAGGTATGTTTATATATCCTATATTGCATGCATATTGATTTAGAATATTATATTATAGATTTACACATTATTTTTGCAATTACTTATATAATCTATTTTTCATTGTCTAATTATAAGTGGTGCATCCACATTGGCGCAGAGGCCACTCCCGCCACTTCTGTACCTTCCGCGCAGTCTGCAGCTTAGTATTCTTAAATATAAAATATTTTTTCATTTTATATATCCTCTAAGAATAACCATGAACTTCATGTAATTTTATCGTCAATATTTATTTTCTAGTTAGAGAGGATGCGTTCACATCCGGGTCACCGTCTGTTCCTCACTGGAGGAACTATCGTCCCACTCGTGCTGCTGCCTGGGCCCAGGCTCGTGCTGCTGTCGCCGGAGGTATATATCGTACTTCAATTTTCGTTAATCCTTGATTTCTAAATGCCGTTTTATCTTGATATTGCTTGTATTGATATTTCTTGTAGATGCAGGGCAGCCCCATCCTGAGAGGGGGACTCGAGGGCCGAATCAATCCCATAGGCTGAGGCCCGATAGAGCAGGGAAAGCACCATTCTCCTTCTTCTTTACCCCTGATTATCGCTATACTGGGGATTATACCGAGAGGTTCGACTGGTATATGGGGGATGAGAGCCGCATCTAAAAGAAGTACCCACTTCACAATGAGTGGAGCGATCAGCACTGGCGCTCATTTGCCCTCTTCTGAGATTAGGCTCAGGTATTAATATATATTTTCATTTGATTTATCCAATATATTTATTGTTATTTAACACTTGCAATTTAAATACATTGTTTTTTTTGTATTTGCAGTTGGATTACGACTTTCAGCCTGTACCCGATCCTGATCACCCTGAGAGAGTGCTCGATCTTCATGCTCTTTCACTACTACAAATAAGGGTTGCCCCTACGGATTTATCCGTAGGGGCAAACCATTGTCCCTACGGATATATACGTAGAGGCGAAAAAATACCCCGTAGGTGCAAAGGCCGCAGGTGCAAGTTGAGGCCCTGAACTTGCCCCTACGGTCAAATTTTTGCCCCTACGGATTTATGTGTAGGTCCTGTTGTCCCTACGGATTAAGCCGTAGGGACTAAGATTTTATATTATTTACGGTTTATTTTAATATATTACTTGGACCTACGGATATGTCCGTAGGGGCATGTACTACCCCCTACGGATATGTGCGTAGGTACTAGTCCGTAGGGGCACAATATCAGGATTCCTGATATTTGGCCCCTACGGATAACGCCGTAGGGGAGTGGCATAGGCCCCTACGGATATGTCCGTAGGGGCAATTCCAACCCCCTGGAACTGAGATCAGGGGGGAAATATCAGTTACTGCTGATATTTTGCCCCTACGGATATATCCATAGGGGCAACATATATACCTACGGATTAATCCATAGTTACATATTGTCTGTATTTTTTTTTTAAAAATGGGCTGCTTGATTTTTTCCCGTCCTGTGCACAATAATATATACATCAATCAAATCATATATTGCAGTATTCATAATCACATCTCACGCATATATATAATATACAAAAGAAACACAAAAACTGAATATGATATAAATACAAACCAATATCAATATCGTTTCAAAATGTAGTACAATGTGTATGATATAAATAAATACATGTTTCAAAAAATAAGAACCAAAAATCTACCCTAGCTCGGTCCAGCTCCACCTCTGAATAACGATAGAATAACGCGCGCCTGCTCCTCGGTCAATAAAATCTGCAATTCGTCGCGAGCGGGAGTCTGAGCGGCATGTGGAGCCGGCGATGTGGTCTGCGCAGCCGCCGTCGAGGTAGTCGCTTGCGAAGCCGCGGCTGCGGGAGTCTGAGTGGGCGGTGGAGCTACAGGAGCTGTCTGCGGAACCGCAGCCGATGTAGTGGCTTGCGGAGCCGCAGCCGAAGGAGATGCATGTGGAGGCTCGGCCGATCTACCCTGTCGCGTCTGGACATAACGTGTGTAAGAAGCGTGTAAGAACTGTGTATTATTCGAATTCGTATCATTATTAAGTTATTTCGAAACCCTGTTTGGATATCTAGTTTGGAAAAGTGTTGTTTATTTTAATTACATATGTATGTATGATTAATCAAACTTAAGTCTAAAATCAAATAAGCTCAAGCTACGTACTAATTATGGATATGTTGATATGTATATAATATGAAATGATATTTTACTATAAAGTAGTATACATACCAGCATCTCCTTCAACTCCTGAACGCTGGCCCTCAAGCTATCCAGTTCCTGATGGACATGCCGGTCACTGGAGACGGAGGAAGTAACCGCCGGGATGGAGTCCAACCTCATATGGGCCCTGCTAGGGTCCAGTCCCCGGCCTCTCTCCCAACCTCCGTGGTGCCCTCCGTGTGCGGCGTCCAGAACTGGGGTCAGCAACCTCGGATCGTTCTGTCCGGTAAAATCGATCCCCGAGGCCTGGGCCTGCTCAACCACCCGCTCCTACACCCACATTAAGCAGTAAAGTATAAGTATAAAATTTAAACTTGAACCTTCCAAAACTAAAATTTCAAATTTGGGTAGAAAAAATATTAACACTTACGCAGTACTCCTGGGTAGCGACGTCGGGATATCGAAGCTCGCCCGTGGCGGGATCTGTCGAGGTGCCGTGGACGGCAAGATATGCGGACAGCACGCTCGGTGTACCACCTGACGCCACTGTCCGAGATGTCTGCAATATTAGAAAGTAACTCTTAATATTAGAAATATTAGAGAATAACTCTTAATATTGCAGAATATTAGAGAATAACTCTTAATTTACCGATAACTCCATGGCTCGAGTAATGTTCCTCGAGCCACCTGTGTAAGTGGGGCGACCCCTCTTCACCGACTTCCTGTTCTCCGTATTCTGAGCGGCCTGTTTCTGCACAACGCATTAACATTTAGTTTTCTAATTAAGAAACACAAAGAAATAAATTATATCATAAATAATGAATTAAATTTAAAATACGTACCTGTTTGCGTTGGGAGTCGAAATAAGCGCACAATAGAGGCCATGTCTCTACGTCGACTCTCGCAAACGCCGGAGTAGATAGGAGGGCCGCTCTCTCTGCCTCGGGGGTCGCCATCCACAGGGAGTAGCAGTCGGCCTTCAGCTCATTCCTGTTGTATCGGACCTTGGCCTGCATGTTCTTCATCAGGCCATTGTACAGAGCAGGAAGGTCGAGCACCCTCCCCGGGTGATCAGGGTCGGCTACAGGCTGAAAATCGTAATCCAACTGAAAATACAAAAAAAAAAACATTGTTATTAGATTGCAAGTGTTAATAATAAATATATTGGATAGATCAAATGAAAATATATATTAATACACACCCGAGCCTGATCAAAGAAGAGGACGAATGAGCGCTGGTGCTGCTCGCCCCACTCAACATGAAGTGGATAGTTCTTCACGATCCGGCTCTCGTCCCCCAAATACCGGCCGAACCTCTCGGCATGAGGACCGGTATAGCGATAGTCTAGGGTAAAAAATAGGGGGAATGCTGCCTCCCCCCTAGCTCTATCAGGCCTCAGCCTATGGGACTGATTCGGGCCTCGAGTCCCCCTCTGGGGATGGAGAGGCCCTGCATCTGCACGAAATATCAAGACAATCAATAATAAGATAAAGTTGTTTTAAGAAATCAAGGTTAAACAAAAATTCAAGTGTGATATATACCTCCGGTGACTAGCGCACGAGCCTGGGCCCGAGCAGCAGCACGAGCGGGACGATAGTTCCTCCGGTGAGGAACAACCGGGGTCCCGGACCCGGACGCATCCCCTCCAACTATAAAATAAACATCGACGCTAAATTTCCATGAAGTTCATATTTATTCTATAGAGTATATGTAAAATGAATAAATATTTTAAATTTATTCATACTAACCTGCAGACGATGCGGAGGGTATAGAAGCGGCAGGAGTGGGCCCTGTGGAAGGTGTGGACGCACCACCTATAATTAGACAATTAAAAATAGATTATATAAGTAATTGCAAAAAGAATGTGTAGATCAATAATATAACGTTCTAAATCAATATGCATGCACTATAGGATATATAAACATACCCGCAGGTGCGGTGGTGTCACCACCTACAGCTAGACAATAATAAAAATTGCTAAGTAAGAGCAAAAGGAATGTGTGTATTTATGATATAGCATTCTAAATCAATATACATACACTATATGATACATAAACATACCTGGAGGAGCGGGGGTGGCCTCTGTCCCAGATGTGGACGCATCACCAACAACTAGACAATCAAACATTGACAATATAAGTAATTTTGACATAAACATGCATGAATATCTGTAATATTACATTCAAAATGGATATACGTGCAGTATACCTGGAGGTGTGTCCAAATCAACACGGAAAGAGGCATCCGAAGGGGTCTCCGATCTGGGTGCAAGACCGGCCCTCTGAAGCTCCCTACGGAGCTCTCCGGGCGGCAGAACCGCTCTACCTCTGCCTCTGCCTCTGCCGCGGCTGGAGCTCCTGCCGCCCCTCGCTGCTCCCGACATCGTCATCAAATCTAGATAAACGGTTCGTGGACGCATTAGACAATCATTAAAAGTATCGACTATATATGATCTAGAGCGTAAAATGTGAAGTACTAATATAACATTACTGATAACCTTTTTCGTTTCGTGGGTGCATCATACATATCTACTTGGATTTCATCGTCGATGTCATTTCTAACCCACGTAATTTCATGATCGGTCGAAGACAACCCGTCCTTCGAAACAGACGGTCGGAGCACTTTAAGCCTTCTCTCTTCTTCGTCCTCATCGCTGTCCTCGTATTCTGGGACATCGTAGACATCTCTAGGTTTCCATCGGCATACAACACTCCACCCCGCATGCTTCAAACACTGTGAGTAGTATACTTGGAACGCTTGATTCGGAAAGATAAACGGATCGTCCAGACCGTAAAATCGAAGTGTGTTCACACTGGTCAATCCATATTCATCTTTCCAAGTCCCAAGACTGCTTCTCCACCTGTCCGTATCGGTTCGCGGATCGTACCAAGTACACTGGAATATATAAAAGGGGTCTGATCGTCCGGCATAGTGGATGCCGAGTATACAATTTAAGTACCCATAGTAAATCACACCGTCCGATCCTACCGTCGCAATCCCACTATTCTGAGTGGTTCTAGATGTTTCTATGTCCTTAACTTCGAATTTGTATCCAAGGACACCAAATCCTTTGTAATATGCAACCTCCATACTAGGAAATTGAGCTAAACATCTTGAATCACTCTCAAATGATGCAGACAAGTTCGGATCGTGGATCTAACAAAACAAATTTTACGACAAAATACATAACGATACAAGTTTAGATTAAAACTGATAGCAATAAAATGTTATTCGAATAACTTACATGAGCTGTGACCCAATCACAAAAATTATCCTGATGGTATTTTTCCAAACGTTCTTCGTTCCAATCAGGATGCCCCTCACGTATCTCGTTAAAATGAGTTCTGTTTTCGACAAGTAATTGTGACATTAATATTATGTCATTTCATACAAACACAAACACAGATATAACAATTAATCCAAAAGAACTTACTCTCTAATTTGTTCAAGATATGCGCAATTAAGCAAGATAAACCGGTATATCTTGTTGATAAACATAGTGTCTACCCTCTTATACTCGGCTTTACCATATGGCCCGTCTTGAATTCTTCGTGGTCGGTTAAGCCTTGTCTCAATGTTCTCGTCCAGATAGCGGGAACAAAATGTGGTTGCTTCATCAAGAAGATAACCTTGCATGATAGAACCCTCTGGTCGATTTTTATTGCGTATATACTTCTTAAGAGTGTAGAGATACCTAATGAGAATATGTTGAATAAATAAATACGGGCATACATGACAACAATAAATTTATAAATTGCGCGAAACGAAAAATTACACGTACCTCTCGACGGGATACATCCATCGATATTGTACTGGTCCGGCTAACTTCGCCTCAGTTGCAAGATGAACCGTCAAGTATATTATGATATCGAAAAATGACGGTGGGAAAATACGCTCAAACTTACAAAGTATCAATGCAATAGAATTTTCTAATTTATCCAGCATCGCAACCTCCAGTGTTTTAGCACACAACTCCCTGAAAAAACAACATAGGTCGTTGATTACTAGACCAACCGAGTCGGGGAGAGAAGTCCTGAGGGCTAATGGAAGAAGGTGCTCCACGATAACATGGTGATCATGACTTTTCAGCCCATCGATCTTGCCCTTCACAATTTTTATTTTCTTGCTGAATGATCCTGAGAAACCTGTGGGCACTTTCAAATCATGCAACACTTGCAGGAATCTTTTCTTCTCCGGTTGTGACATATGATAAGCGGCATTGGGAAGTACAAACTTGCCCGGTTTACCCGCTACCGGTCTAGGGTGCAATTCACTTCTTATTCCCCACTCTTGTAGATCCATCCGAGCATTCATGTTGTCTTTCGATTTTCCGTCTTTACACAGAAGAAAGTTAAGTATGTGCTCTGATACTCCCTTCTCTATATGCATGACGTCCAGACAATGACGCACTGAATTTGTAGACCAGTACGGAAGCTCGAAGAAAATGCTTAGCTTGTTCCAATATTGTGGTTTGACCTGTTTCGTCGGATCCATCCCGAAGGTCACGTTATTGTAACCATCCCATTTAGCAGTCACGTCCTCTCCGGATAATGGGGATGGAGCTCCAAGAAGCTCCTGATGACCATCAAAGTGAACCGTGTCTAACCTGTAGGGGTGGTCTGGAGGCAGAAAACGTCGATGGCCGCAATAACAAACCTTCCTGCTAAAATTCAAAAATTTTGATGTTGTGTGTTCATGGCAATGAGGACATGCTTTGTGACCATGTACAGACCAACCTGATAGCATTCCATACGCAGGAAAGTCATTAATTGTCCACATTAAAGCCGCACGCAGTATGAAGGTTGTATTTGTGTTTGAATCATATGTCTCTACACCATCAATGAACAAAGTTTTCAGCTCCTCGATCAGAGGTCGGAGATAGACGTCGATATTGTTCCCCGGTGAGTTTGGTCCGTCGATAAGAAGAGGCATCATAAAGTATGATTGGTCCATAGCCAACCAAGGCGACAGATTATAAATTATCATTACAACGGGCCATGTACTGTGACTTCCAGCCATATAGTTGAATGGGCAAAAGCCATCGGTAGCCAGTCCGAGCCGGACATTGCGAGGATCGCTACTGAATATTGCGTGCCTCCTATCGAAATCCTTCCATGCCGGTGAATCTCTTGGATGGCTCATTTTTCCATTTTCACTTGGAGGAGCACGGTGATGCCAAATCATTGCCTCGGCTGTTTTCTTGCACCTGAATAGCCTCTGTAGTCTCTGTGTTATGGGAAAATATCGTGCTATCTTCACAGGTATATCAGGCTTCTTATCAGAATCTTTCGGCTTATACCTGGCCTCTCCGCATGTTGGACACTCTTTCAAATCTGAATTCTCTTTCCGGTACAACACGCAATTTTTAGGACATGCTTGAATCTTCTCGCACTTTAGACCCAAATCAGACATCATTTTCTGGGCTTCGTACCAGCTTTCGGGCACATTATTTCCCGGAGGCATAGAATCTTTCAAGAACGAAAGAAGCATTGTGAATGACTTGTTGCTCCATCCATTTAGGCACTTAATTTGGAAAAGTTGGACGAACCATGAGAGGGTGGAATACTTCGCATTCTCATAAATTGGTTTCCTAGCATCATTCATGAAATTTTCATATTTATCCGCACACGGTCCTTGACCGGAAGGAATGTCATCTTCGGTACGAATAGATTCACCTAGGGCAGCCTCTACCATATCCTCCATTTCTTCTGATGGAAATAAATTTCCGTCTCCTGCCGTATTACCGAATTCTTCTTCTTTTCCTGCCGCATTATCGTGTTCTCCTTCTTCTTCTACCGTAGTACTGCATTCTTCTCCTTCCCCGTGATATTTCCAAGTTGAATAAAGTCTAGTAAACCTTTGTTTTACAATATGAAGCTCTGCCAATTCTACCTTCTGCCAGTACTTATTGCCACATCTATCGCACGGACAGAGAATCTTCTCTATTATGATCTTATTATGTGCTCGTGCAAATTCAAGGAAAGCAGCAACTCCTGCGACAAACTTAGGTTGCATACGTTGTTTCCAATCCACATACATCCAGTCCTTAATTCTGACGTACTCATGGGCCATGTTAGACTGAATAACATATAAATTGTAGGTTATGCTGACTATATTGAGAAATATAAGAACGAGATAGTTACTGACAAAGGAGAAAATCCGTGTATATGCTTTGTGTGTGCGTTTGTCGTTGAAAAGAATAAATTATCGCACGTTATGTTAACCGATAGACGGGGACTAAGTGGCGCTTTTAGTTTCATATATGAGTATCGATGGGAATATGAAGGTTTCATATTATCATATATTGGTTTTAACCCGAATATCTCGAATCGCTATCTAATTATGCGTTTGTATGTATGTGTTCCGGCTGTCGGGGGTAGGCTTCTATCCCATTAAGAATGTATAGAGCGAACGCCCATCACTTGTGCTTTCAACCGTTTCGAGTAAATTTCGGCAGCACCTCCCCGCTGTTCTCCGAGTACACTGTAATAGAATAGATAATCATTTCAAAACTGTGAAACAACGTTGAAATGAACATCTAATCTATCTTTGTACACGGAGAACCAGCGGAAAGGTACCGACGAAATATCTCGAAACGGATGAAAACACAAGTGAATGAAGGCGTTTGCTTTATACATTCTTAACTTGTCCACACGGGACAAATCTATGGGTTACCATACGATTGAATTTTCTCATCGCGTAGACTATACGACGGTTGTTAGTATCGAGCTATACTGTCCGATATTTAACAACCTTCGTATGGTTCTAGGTCACGACAAGCATCGCACGTATGTTAACCGATAGACGGGGACTAAGTGGCGCTTTTAGTTTCATATATGGGTATCGATGGGAATATGAAGGTTTCATATTATCATATATTGGTTTTAACCCGAACATCTCGAATCGCTCTCTAATTATGCGTTTGTATGTATGTGTTCCGGCTGTCGGGGGTAGGCTTCTATCCCATTAAGAATGTATAGAGCGAACGCCCATCACTTGTGCTTTCAACCGTTTCGAGTAAATTTCGGCAGCACCTCCCCGCTGTTCTCCGAGTACACTGTAATAGAATAGATAATCATTTTAAAGCTGTGAAACAACGTTGAAATGAACATCTAATCTATCTTTGTACACGGAGAACCAGCGGAAAGGTACCGACGAAATATCTCGAAACGGATGAAAACACAAGTGAATGAAGGCGTTTGCTTTATATATTCTTAACTTGTCCACACGGGACAAATCTATGGGTTACCATACGATTGAATTTTCTCGTCGTGTAGACTATACGACGGTTGTTAGTATCGAGCTATATTGTCCGATATTTAACAACCTTCGTATGGTTCTAGGTCACGACGAGTATGCACGTATGTTAACCGATAGACGGGGACTAAGTGGCGCTTTTAGTTTCATATATGGGTATCGATGGGAATATGAAGGTTTCATATTATCATCGAGTATCATATATTGGTTTTAACCTGAATATCTCGAGTCGCTCTCTAATTATGCGTTTGTTGTGCATTCGTGTTGTATGTGTAACATGAATTTAAACCATTGAGATCAAGATTGATAGAACTGATCATCCTACATTGCAATAGCATTCATCAACCAAAAACTATTATTGCAATGGTATACATCTATAACAATCAACAATTAAAACTACAAATATAGGATACTGATATCATAAAGCGTTATGAGACACGTCATCTGCCACGTGTCGTGATCATGGAAATCGCTAATATTGAGCATCATCAAGATTAGATTATGGTTTTGAAGCAAGTTATTGAGCATCTTGGATTGATTGTCAAGTGTTGATTTTTATTTCAACACTTAACAGAATGAAAATCATAAATACAGTTGCAAAATGTGTTCCTCAGCCCCATAAAGTGGATCTTAACAATCCAGACAAGACCATCATTGTTCAAATTGCCAAGGTAGACATAATCTCAGCAGTTATTTACGGTTGCTAGCTTGTATTGCTTGTTGCTATTCTTTTTTTTCCTTGCCCTTTCTTTCTTTCTTTCTTTTGGGGGGGGGGTTGTGTTTGAAAGGTTTTAACCAACTCACTGCTATTTCTAGGCAATGCAGGAATATAACTAGTTTTATCCCCCAAAAGAAAGAGCTTCAGGCTTCATGCGTCAAGCGATGTGTATAATTATAGGATTTTCTTGCTAGCGGTTCATTTACAACTATTCTTTAGTCTATATGCCTAGCATCTGCTACTAGATATTACATCTTGCATCAACACCCCGCATCTTAAAATCAAAATCGATTATTTTTTTCTTGAGCTTTTTCTGATTTTCTACCATCTGTGTCGAGTAAATTATGATTACCTGAAATTTCAGATGGTATTGTGGTACTAGGATGAACCCCAGCCCCACCGTAACCCTAACCCCAGCCTCACCCCAGCAGCAGCCGAACCCCAACCCTAACCCTACCCCGACCCCGACCCCGACCGCCACTGCCACCGCGACCCCTGCCCAACCCCAACTCGCGCGCGCAACCCAGACCCAGCCATGAACCCTAAGCCCAAAATAATCCAAACATGCTTTAATTTACCTCGAGATTTATACCTGAACGGCTACTGGTGGGCTGGAGCGACGACGGTGGCGATTTGGCGACGAAACCGGCGGTGGCGACGACGGTGGCGACGAAACCGGCGGTGGCGACGACGGTGGCGACGGTAGCACGACGGCGACGACGGTGGCGATGGTTTGGGCTTTTTTCTCGTGCGCGATTGAGAGAGAGAGAGAGAAAGTGAGCGTAGGCGATCGATTTGGGCTTACTTGCCCCTACGGACATACCCGTAGGTCTTTTGTTTGCGCCTCCGTAGGGGCAAACACCAAATTAAGAATTAATATTTTTATTCTTGGACGTCTGTGCCCGTAGGGGCAACCTTTTAGCCCTACGGATTAATCCGTAGGGCCAAGTTAAATCTGCCCCTACGGATTCCAATATCCGTAGGGGCAACCCCCTATTTTACTAGTGTTTACTTGGGCCTCATAAAGAACATGCAATCTAAGGTCCCATATAATAGGAACGAGCTGAAGATAGGTTGCTATTTGGTATGGCTGGCGACCCCCGAGGCGGAGAGAGCGGCTCTCCTACATTCTCCGGCCTTTGCCAAAGTCGACGTAGATATACAGCCTCTCTTGTGCCAATATAATGACTCTGAGCACAAACATGTTTGTAATTTAAATGTAATTCATTGTTGGTATATAATTTATTTTTGTTGTTGCTTAATTAGAAAACTAAATCTGATTGTGTTGTGCAGAAACAGGCCGATCAAAACAAGGAGAATAGAAAGTCGGCGAAAAGGGGTCGCCCCATGTAACAACCCTAACTTTCTGTACTAATTTTCTGTACAATTTTTTTCAAAAATACAAAAAGGGGTAATTTTGCCTGAGCACAAGTTATAAGTTTGTTTTGCTTTTTAATATCAAGAAAGAGCTTGTAGCTCATTGGCAATACCTTGCACTGCTGAACCAAAGCACCAGAGTTCAAATCCCACCCCCCACATTATTTTTAATATTGTTTTCTTTTAAATTTTTAGAAGTTCAAGGGTCTACATGTGCATAACTCGTAAAACCCCCACTACACATGTAAAAAAACCGGTCCCATGGGCTACACCAACCGTCGAGGAGCTCGGAGCACCCCGGACTCGGCCGAATCGGCCAGCGACTCGGCCGACTCGGCCCGCCGCCGCCGGCCGGACTCGGCCGGACCGCCGAGTCCCCAACATGAAAAGTTTTCCTCTTAGCCTCCCCTGTATCCCTGTATACTTTAATTGTCCTACACAGTAATAGAGCCCCATTAAAACCCTATTTACTCCATTTTAATACATTTTAATACAATTTTCAATTCACCCTTTCATTTAACCTTAACCCTAGCTTTACCCTATAAATACCATCCCTAGACACACCCCCCTCACCTACAATTCTGTCCAAACTCTCAAGAAAACTCTATAGAACTTTTGTGTACAAGTGGAGTTAGCGAAGGGCGAAACTCCGGTGATCTTCCGACGACGACCCTAGGAGTTTCCAACGACGAAACGACGCACCGGAAAATCCTACGTCTTCCTCTCCCTCTTCTCTAACCTCAAAGCCCGTAATTCCCTCCTCCTTCTCCTCTTTTCTATTCTTAAAACTCATATTTCTAAAACCCGACGGAAGCGGAGTTAAATCCGACTTCCGATTCGATTTTCTTTATAAAGTTCTATTTCCCTTAACAAAACCATGTTAAACTCTTACATCTTGACTATTAATCATTAACAAAACATGTTGAACAAGTTTCATAGCAAAATATTTCTTATTGCAATTTTTATCGTACTTTTTCAGTAAAATACCATGTAGTTTAATTTCGACATTAAAACATCATAATCTTGCTATACCTTTAAGTAGATCACGAGGTAATGACCTACCTTCTCACAACACTCATATGCAACATAACACAATACCTTTAGGGAACATAAAATACGGGAAAACAAGATTTTACATATAAATACCATTTACTAATAAAACCTTTTTTTACAAGAAATATGTATTTACACAAATCTTTGCAAAGCGCCGCTAGAACCCATTTGGGGAACCCGTTAGGGATGGTGCGGATTATCGCACATCCTCGGGCTTAGTAGTGCGAGATGCAGACCTCCGCAAGGAGCATTCGGTCTCGAGAGATTTAAAATACAAATATCTTAAGAAAATGAGATTTCTAGAAATATAATATATTAAAATTATTTTCATATAAATATATATATATATATATATATATATATGTATCATCAAAATATCTATTTTTGTGATAATACAAATATTCCAAATTTTCTAAATAAAATAGAATCATTTTACCTGAAAATACCATGAAACTCCATTCAAGTTCAATATTACAAATAAATACCCTATATTATGAAAATTAGATTTTATCCACTAGAAATGTCACATATATCTCAAATCTACATCAATGAAAACTCTAAAGACGATAATTAAATACTTGGGGTATATTTTGAAAATTATACAAAATTATTTTTACATAAAACCCCCCTCAAGTTCTATAAATTACAATAAGGACCCTGTAAATATAGGTTTAAGCGGGACCAATCTCTTGAGCCTCAGGGAGCCGGAAAAGTGGGTGCTTGCCTATTTAAGGTAGACAATTTAACAACGGTGATATAACACGGTAATCGTCTTTGAAAAAGACACAAATCCTGCCGCCCATATGCAGCGGTTACCGATAACATCAAACCTAATTCAGGATTTCAATTTTCTTTTCTAATTGTTCTGACTCAGACCGAATCTCATTATAAATAATCTGACTTGAATATGATTCAAGTACAATCTGCAATACTACAATTCAGTATGAATACATGAATCTATATATTCAATCTATTCAATCTATATTGACTGAACCGAACCATGGATATACTTCTATTTACATGATTCTCCAGTTATATCCATGATTCTCTAGTTACATCCATTTACTGATATCATGGTTTCGGCAAGTCATCCAATCATACAATCTATATTACAAGACAATACAAGTTGCAATACAATACAAACAAGACATCGCGGGGTTTAAGGGGTAGATTGGTATGGAAGGTGTTAGAAGTGGCACGAGACAACAACCATAAGACGTAATTACATCCATGTCGTTGTTCCGTGGTATTATCGATGGAGCCTTGTACTTCCATTTGCATTACTCTCTGACATATAGAGACTCCTCTCGTATACACTGGCATCCTTCTGTACCAAATTATAAACAACAGCGTTAACAATAAATACAACAGTATAACCATATAATACAACTTTAAAAGCTATACTCTCTCTTACTCTCTGTCTATTCTATTTCTCTCTTATCTTTGGGACTTACCGAGCGATTTGTTCGCCGACGACATTCTCTTTCTTTCTTCTTTGAATGTCGTAAGGTGATTCGGACCTTCCAGAGATCGAGCCTAGCACTGAAGATTTGGACCAGTTTATTGAAGATCCCGAACTGTAGTTTCACTTGTACATTTCCTTTACATTCTGTATTTCCTTTTCTGTTATACCATTGTTTAAGCATTGCTTTCATTCAGATGTATTTACTTTTCCATGCATTGTACAAAAGAATGTTAATAAATAAAGTTGTTGTTCAGTTATACTACTGTCTTTGTCTCTTGTGCATTTTTATTTATATTGCTTAGATACGCTTAGCGTATTTACTTCAGAGTAAATACATAGCGGGCTCGTCGCGGCCCCTTCGCCGTATACCGGGAAGCGGGGCGTGACACTTACACTGGTGGCTCGAGAAACATTACTCGTGCCATGGAGGCATTGGTAAATTACAATAGATCTATTTTGATATAATGCAATATTAAGAGTTATTTTATGTAAATTTCTGGTGAATTGCAGAAAGCTCAGACCCTAGTACAGGAAGGTACACCGAG
The DNA here is from genome assembly GCA_030015575.1 of Agapanthus africanus. Lineage (NCBI taxonomy): Eukaryota > Viridiplantae > Streptophyta > Magnoliopsida > Asparagales > Amaryllidaceae > Agapanthus > Agapanthus africanus. The sequence continues at coordinate 105,102,892 of CM057344.1, forward strand.
CGTGTTGACTGCGTATCTTGCCGTCCACGGCACCTCGACAGATCCCGCTACGGGCGAACTTCGATTCCCCGACACCGCTACCCAGAAGTATTGCGTAAGTGTTAATATTTATTCTAATTCGAATGATATTTTTGTTTTGATAAATTCAAATTTAAATGATATACTTATATTTTAATGGTTAATGTGGGTGTAGGAGCAGGTGGTGGAGCAGATGGAGGTATCGGGGATCGATTTTAGTAGACAGACCGATCCGATCCTACTGATCCCAGTCATAGACGTCGCACACGGAGGGCACCACGGAGGCTGGGAGAGAGTCCTGGGACTGGGTCCTAGCTGAGCCCATATGAATTTGGTCCCCACTCCGGCGGTTACTTCCCCTACCCCCCATAAGCGACGTCTGGAGCATGATGTTGGCACCTTAAATACCACCATCGAAAAGTTGAAGGAGATGTTGGTACATATATTATTTATTAGTAAAATATTATATCACATTATAGATAGTAACATATGCAATATCAGTAGCCTGAGTTTATTTGGTTTTAGACTTAGCTTTGATTAATCAGACTTATATAAAACTGTTTAATTAAACTGAACTCTATAATCATAAACATGCCACATCTTTCTTCATTTTAGAGTTTAAAAAGTTATGATTATCCAAATTCAAAACTTGAGAAGAAAACATTTCTTTATAAATTAGATAACTGCAAAACCAAGCATCCAATTAAAGCTAAACAATTAAGGAGAGATACGGGCTTACAAATTAGAGTAAACATCATTTCTACCTCCACTTAAAATAAACTATGGTTTTCCAAACTAGATACCCAAACTGAGCCTAAATCCCTAAGTATCCTTAGATTGGGGTATAAAAGCATAGCCCTGAATGTGTGGAATTTCAACATGTATAAATTCTCATACATAACATATGAATTTCAACAAAACGTATGGAATCTCAACAGAGCATATATAAATTCGCGGTTACGCAATAATCTGATGATGATACGAATTCGACTAAAATCTAATACACCGTTACTCGTTTATTACACAAACAATTTTTTTTTACAAATTCGGCAGGCTACTTCGGCTGCGGCTCCACATGCATCTCCTTCGGCTGCGGCTCTACAAGCCACTACCTCGGCTGCGGTTGCACAGACCACTTCTATAGATTCACAACCCGCTCAGACTCCCGCACAGTCCGCTCCGTCATTAGTCAAGTTTTTGATGATTCAAGGTTGTACCGAGGAGCAGATGCGCCAGATTACGGCGATTATCAGATGTGGAGAAGCTGGACCGAGCTAGGGTAGCTTTATTTATATTGAAGATGTATGTATTTATTTGATACATATTGTATATATTTTGGATGATATTGGTGGTTGTTTGTATGTTTACGGTGATTTTAGATTGATTTCGTATTCTGTTTGTTTATTTCTTTTATATATTATGTGTGAGATGTTGTTTATGAATATTTACGTATTTGGCTATATGATATATATTACTGTACACAGGGCGGAAAAAAAACAGGAAGCCTCTTTTTTTAAAAATAACCCTGATATAATGTCCCTACGGATTACTCCGTAGGGACAACTGTTGCACCTACGGATTAATCCGTAGGGGCAAGTTTTTCCCCTACACATTTCTACGTAGGGATAAAATATCAGAATATCTGATATTTTGTCCCTATAGACTCAGTAATAGGGGAAAAACTTGCCCCTACGGTTTAATCTGTATGGGTATTTATCTGGCCCTGCGGAAAACTCCGTAGGGACATTTATCAGGCCTTACGGATAACTCCGTAGGGGAAATTATTTTATTTTATAAACGGATAAATTAAATAAAAATTATGTCCCTACGGAATAATCCATAAGGATAAATAACCCTACGGATTAAGACGTGGGGGAAATTATTATTCCGTAAGGACATGTTCAGGATGATGACTTGCACCTGCGGCGTTTAGACCTACGGAAGAATTTTATGTCCCTACGGATATATCCGTAGGGGCAGTGGTTTGCCTCTAGAGCTAAATCTGTAGGGGCACGTGATTATTGTAGTAGTGCCCTTTACTATGCAAGTTGTGTGTAATGGAGACAGCTAAGGGACGTGGGGCCTGCATGCATAGGGCTCACACACATAAATGCGGGGCCTACCCGGGCTCACTTTTTGCCCGGTTATTTGCGTAGTAAAAGGGTGCATGACGCCCTTTTACGTTTTTGCTTTACTATTATAACTAGAAGCCCCTAAATGATGTCATTAATCAACAAAATAAAAAATAGGAAAATAAAAAAATTTCAATAGCCAATGATAAGAAGTTGGGATGCCCACCACATCCACCTCAAAAGATAAAATAAGAAAATGAAAAGTCAACAATTCTCTAACTCTCATAATCTCATTTGTTACATATTCTCTCTTATGTTTAAAAACCCAAAAAGTGATATATGTCTTCCAAATTTATTATATCTTTGTTATTTTGTATAACGCATAAATTTCTCAATTTTAATATTACCACTAATCGTATTCATTTAGTTTAAATTTAGATAAACTATAAATATCTTTAAAATTTTCATATAATGTCCAAGATAAAAAATTTATTCACACCTTCAGTATATATGTTGTTCAAAATAACAAAATATTTACTATTATAACTAGAAGTCTTTAGATGATATCATTAATCAACAAAAATTAAAAAAATTGACAAAATTCAAATAGGAAAAGTTGAACATTAAAGATGTCCACCTTACCCACCGGACCACCACAGAAGAAAAAAATACGAAAATGAAAAGTCAACCCTCCCTCCCTCCCTCCCTCCCTCCCTCTCTCTATTTCGTTACGCATTCTCTCTAATGCTCAAAAGTCAAAAAACGATATGCTTTTCAAATTTATATATAAACCCTTTTATCTTTGTTATTTTGTATAACTCATAAAATTTTCAATTCTAATATTACCACTGACCGAATTCATTTAATTTAAATTTATAAAAACTATAGATATTCTTAGAATATTTTATGCAATATCTAGCATAAAAAAAATTGCACATGCCTTCAGTCACTACTACGAATATGGCTTGCCCCCACGGTTCCCACCATAGAGGCAACAATATGAACCGCAGGGACTAAAAACGTAGGAGCGGATATAATTTTGCCCCTACGGAGAAACTAGTAGGGATCTCTACCTCTACAGTTTCCAACGTAGGGGAAATTATTTTTTTTATTATTATCTTGCTCCTATGGTGAGCACCGTAGGGACAACGTACAGCCCCTACGGTTTCAACCGTAAGACCAAAATATCAATTTTTTATTAAAATAATAATAATATCTTGTCCTTACGGTTAGCACCGTATGGGTAAATTTATGCCCCTACGAGTTACACCCTAGGGGCAAAATACCCCTACGGTGGAACCCATCGGGTCATAAATTTGCATCTACGTTGCTAACTCTAGGAGTAAACATTTAAATTTTTTTAAAATATTGCCTCTATTTTTTGTCCGCCCTGTACACAATAATATATCACACACTATATCATATACCCAAATACAAAAATATATATCAATAATATCCCACGCATAATATATAACGGAAAAAAATATAATACAAAATCACTTTAAAATCAAAATCATAATTATCATATTCAACAACTGATATCCAAAATATACATGTCGCAAATATAATACAGACATCCTCCAAAAATCTAAAAAATATTTTAAAAAATCACTGTTGACTCGATCCGGTCGCTCCATCTCTAAGTATCTGACGCATCTGGTCCTCGCTGTAGCCCTGGAGCCTCAAATGCTTTAGAAATGATGTTGTGGTAGTACCTGGAGTTAGAGCAGCTGGATCTAAAGTAGCTATAACTGGAGCAAAAGAACTTGGAGGAGCGGCCTGCGAAGCCGCAGCCAAAAGAGTGGCCTGCAAAGCCGCAGCCAAAAGAGTGGCCTGCAAAGCCGCAGCTGAAGGATTGGCCTGCGGAACCGCCGATGGTATACCGGGCCAGGACGAACGGAAGAATGAAGCAGTAAAGTTTTTAAGTTTTTATAATAAAAGAATAAGAAACGGTGTACTAGATTTAGTCTATATATCTTGATATGAAATTCTAAGTCTAGAAATCAAGTCTTGCGAATTGAACTGATGTGTTATTGATCTATAGAATTCGTGTCGAATTCATATCAATATAGGATTCTTGCAAATTTGCAAATACTACTCGTATCCGTATTCGAATATGGGTTACGTAGATTAGAATTATCAAGATATACGTATATACAAACAGAAATAGCATATGTACCAACAACACATTCAATTCCTCGAAATTGGACTTTAATGTGGCTATCTCCTTCTCCATACATCGCTTGTGGGGGTAGGGAAGTAACCACCGGAGTGGAGGATAATCTCAAATGGGTCTTGCTGGGACCAAGTCCCCGGCCTCTCTCAGAGCCGTGATGCCCTCCGTGTATGGTGTTTAGGATAGGGATCGGCATGGCCGGATTGGTCTCTCCGCTGAAATCAACCCCTGATAAGCTCGTCTGCTCCACCATACGTATCTACAACCATGTAAAGTATTCAAACATAAGTAAACCATTTAAATTTAAACTTATCAAAACAAAATTTCATTCGAATTAGAACGGATATTAACACTTACGTAATAACTCTCTGTCGCAGCGTCGGGATATCTAACCATGAACCATGCCTGTAGACGAATCTATCGATGTGGCGTGGACACTCAGATACTCCTGCAACACGCTCGATGTACCACCCTCCACCACGATCCGAGCTCTCTGCAATTTACTAAAAACACACATATATAATATAACTTTTCATATTGCATTATATCAAAAGAAATATATTATAATTTACCACTGTCTCTGTGGCATGAGTTATGTTCTTCGAGCCACCCGTGTAGATTGCTCGACCCCTCTTCATTGACTTGCGATTCTCCTTGTTCTATTCGGTCTGTTTCTACACAACACAATCAGATTTAGTTTTCTAATTTAGCAATAAAAAAATAAATTATATACTAAACACTGAATTACATTTAAATTACAAACCTTCTTGCAATCAAACACCCAATACTGACACATGAGAGGTCATGTCTCTAAACCGACTCCGCTAAATGCTGGAGACTGTAGAAGAACCTCTCTCTCTCCTCCTTAGGGGTCGCCAGCCATAAGCCATAGCAATCTGATTTCATCTTATTTCTATTGTACCAGACCTTACTCTACATGTTGTCTTTGAGGACCCAGAAAATTGTGCGAAGATCGGGCTCTTTGTATTCTTCATCATCAGGTTCATCGGGATTGACTGCAAGAAAGGCGTAATCCACCTGCAAACACATAAAATTAACGTCTTTATATTATAAGTGTCAAATGATAGTAAATTTATTTGATAAATCAGATAAATATATATAACAATAATACCTGAGCTAGATCCTAGAACGCGTTAAAGGAGCGGTTGTGCTGCGCGCCCCAATCAACATGAAGAGGATATTTCTTGGGGTGACGACTCTCATCCCCCAAATACCATCTGAATCTCTTGGCATGATCACCAGCGTAGCAGCCATCAGAGGTAAAGATGAGGGGGAATGCTCGCTGCCCCTTAGTGGGATCGGGCCTCAGCTTATTGGACTGATTCGGCTCTCGAGTCCTCTGAACGGGCCGTGGCTGCTCTGCATCCATAATATATATATATATATATATATATATATATATATATATAATCAAGACAAAACAATATTTAGAATGCAAGAATTAACGAAAATTATAGTACGGTATATACTTTCAGCAATATCACCACGAGCTTATGCACGGGCAACAGCACGAGCGACACGATAGTTCTTCGGATAAGGAACGGTGGAAGACCCGGACGTGGATGCATCCCTTCAACTAAATAATAAACAATGACTATATAAGTAAATTTTAAATAAAATAATACACAATCAATTTGACGTATTATATAGTTAAAAATACTAACCTGTAGAGTACTCGAAGGGTATGGATCGTGCGGGAACGGCCTGTATCCCGAATGTGGAGTCACCTGAACCAACTAGACAAAAAAATGACTATATAAGTAACTTCAAAACGAATATGCGTGTATATCTTTAATATATTGTTCAAAATGAATATACGCGATATATAAATATACCTGAAGATGTGGGAATGGCCTGTGCCCCGGATGTGGAGGCACCTCCTCCAACTAGACAATAAAAAATGACTATATAAGTAACTTCAAAATGAATATAAATATACCTGCAGGTGTGGGAACGACCGCCGCATTACCGTCTTTTTCTTCTTCTTCTCCGTGATATAACCAAGTTGCATAAAATCTGGTAAAACCATGTTTAACGATTTGAAAATCTACCTCCCCTATCTTCCGGTATATCTTATTCCCACAAATGTTGCACGGACAAAGGATTTTCCTCAACACGACCTTATGATATTTGCATGCAAATTCGATGAAAGTAACAACTCCTGCGACGAACTTAGTGTTCGTATGCTGTTGCCGATCCATGTACATCCAGTCCTTAATTTTGATATACCCATGGGCCATGTTAGACTGTGTGTGTGTGTGTATCGTTAACATATCTTAAAAGAAAATATGCGCGTGTGTGTACAAGATATCACTCTCAAGTATGAGTTGCTCATGTGATTTAAACCCTATTACATGTCACTACATTGTTATACTTATTCATCCTTCTTCGTTGATAATAAACCAAATAAAGTATACAATTTGAAGAGATTTTAGTTCTTAATAATATCACATGGTTTAAGATATTCAGGGACCATTCTCAACGGTTATGAAGATTATCAGGGATCGAGAGCAAATTGTAACAACCCTAATTTTCTTATACACTTTTTCCTATACAAAATTTTCAAATATTTTTTCAAAAATCCACAAAGGGGTATTTTAGCCTGAGCACAAGATATAGGTAATTATTTTGTTTTTAATTACAAGCTACAAGAATGTAATAACTCCATTTTTAGTGTATAAGAAATTACTTTAAATTTAATGTATACTTGGAGTATTTACTCTTGCTGCTATCATTTTAAGTAATTAAATAACACTATAATTACAAGAAGGAGCTTGTAGCTCATTGGTAATACATTGCACTGCTGAACCAAGCCACCAGAGTTCAAATCTCATGCCTCACGTTATTTTTATATTATTTTGTTTTAAATTTTTTGGAAAGTCAACAGTCAAACAGCCATAACTCATAAAATTTATACTGAACATAAAAACTAAATACACCAAAATTCCGCCCATGAGTTTCCCCACCCGACGGTAACCCGAGTCGGCCGGCGGATCGGCCGACGCGGGCCGGTGCCGCCGGCCGGACTCGGCCGGACGGCCGAGTCGTCAACACGGAATTTCTCCGTGTTGACCTGGTCTTTCCCCCTGCATACTTTATTTTCTTTGATCGGTTACCAGATTCTCAATAAATGACATTTATTACAAAATTTAATGATTTTTAATATTTTTTTATGTATTTTTATATTTTTTCTAATTAAAACCCTAACCCTAGCCTAGCCCTATATAAACACCCCTACCCTCTACCCTTTCACTCTACATTCCTAAGTCCACTCTTTAAAAAAATTCAAGAGAACTCGGTACGTTAGAAAAAGAGCGAAAGGCGAAGCGCTGCCGAAATCGACGACGAATTCCGGCGATCGTACTAGGACCTTCACGACGTTTCGACGCACCGACAACCCACTACCTTCCTAGCACTCTCTAGCTTGTCCAAACCCGTAAGTCCCCCTCTATCTATCTTTCTTTTCTTTTAAGAAAAATACGACTTTTTAAAACCCGACGGAAATCGGAATAAACCGATTTCCGATTCGGTTTTTCTACAAAATCTCACTTGTCACCAATTCCATAATACCTAAACTTATTTATGATGACCATTAATCACATAACAACTAAATTGGACAAAGTTTCTCACATGAAATGATAACTTTTGCAATATCGTATTCTTTTTCACATTAATACCATAATGTTTATTTTTCTTCTTCTAATCAATTCAGTCATTCCTAAACACCTTCATCTTGACAACTAAACTTGTAAAAATCAATTTGAATAAGTTTTCACACATGAAATGATAACATTTCCAATTTACCGTATTTTCACTTTAATACCATGAAGTTTCAATTTCACATTTAACCCATAACCTTAATATACCTTTAGAATGGAGCATGAGGTAATGACCTACCTCCACACACACGCAAATACAACCCTAAAACGATATCATCAAAACATAGAATACGATAAAACGAAACTTTCATTAAAATACCATAATCTTAATAAAACCATTCTTAAAGGTTTTAGATTTGTTACACTTTTAAGTAAATATTTCTTACTAGGAAAATACGATAAGTTGTGGACATCGATCGTTTATCTAAACTGACTTTGTGGTGTCTAGGCTGGGCAAGTGAGCTTGCGTAACTTTAAAAGGCCCGCCTCACGATTCGTGAGCGGATCCCTCCCTCCTCACTTGTACTTACCTGGCTACAATTGGCGATGAAGAGGCGATTTGAGGCTTCTAACGACTTGTCGTTTAGACCATTTAGAAATAGGCTAGTTGGCTTAGGAAACTCTAGAATCTAAAATACGGAAAACTACACTTTGCGAATAAATACCTTTTATTTTATAAAACCGTTTTCTAAAAGATTAGTGTTTTACAATCTTTGCAAAGCGCCGCTACAACTCATCTTTAGGGAACCCGTTCAGGATCGTGCGGTTTATCGCGCACCCGCGGGATAGTAGTGCGAGATTCAGACCTCCGCAAGGAGTATTCGGTCTCGAAAGGTTTAAAATACGACATCTTAAGAAAATGAGATTTTTTGAAATATAAAATATCTATTAAAATTTAGGTATAAACATATGTATATTTATCTTTTAAATACCTATTTTATTATAATATAAATTTTCCACCTTTTTTCTAAAAATCACAAAAGGATAAAGGTTACACTAAAATACCATGAACTTCAAATAATCAATATTACAGATAAATACCATTATTTATGAAACTAGGATATTTTCATAACATAAAATCCACAACTCTAAAGACGAAAAATAAATACTTGAGGTGTATTTTGAAAAGTATATAAAAGTATTTTTACATAAAACCCCCTCAAGTTTTATAAATTACCCTAAGGACCCTAACAATTATAAGACTTCGTCTGACTCGGGTTTGAGTCTGATTAATCTGACTTGAATATGATTCAAGTCAATCCATAATTTACAAGTTTCCAATTCAATATGAACACATGAATCCATGAATACAATTACCAGTTTATACAATTTGGCTGAACCGAACCATGGATATATTCCTTTTACATGATTCCCAGTATTCCATTTACATGACTCTACGGTTATAACTGTTTCCTGATATCATGGTTTCGGTCAGTCAGTCAATCAATCATACAACCAACACAATTTACAAGATAACAGTACAAACAACACATCGCGGGGTTTAAGGGGTAGATTGGTACGGAAGGTGTTAAAAGTGGCACGAGACGGTAAGATTAAGACACCTAACATGAATCCAATTGTCGTTGTTCCGGTTTGTATAACGGAGCCTTGTACTTCCATTTGCCCTGGTCTCTGGCATACTGAGACCCCTCTCGTATACACTGGCATCCTTCTGTACCAAGCTACAACAACAGCGTTAACACAATACTACCATAATATACAATGTAATACAACTGTAACAGCCTCTCTCTCCCTCTCTCTCTTACTCTCTATCTATTCTCCTCTTATCTTTGGGACTTACCGAGCGATTTGTTCGCTGACGACATTCTGTTTCTCTCTTCTTTGAATGTCGTCAGGTGGTTTGGACCCGGCAGAAGTTGAGCCATCGCAAGAAAACTTGGAGCAGTTTACTGAAGACCCTGCACTGTAGTTTCATTGTACACTTTTCTTTTCAGTACCTTTCATTTCCTGTTATGCCACTGTTTAGGTATCTTTTTATTTCAGTTGTATTTCCTTTCATGCATTGTACAAAGAATGTTAATAAATAAAAGTTGCTGTTCTTTTTATTTCTCGTCTCTTGTGTACTTATTTTATATTGCTTAGATACGCTTAGCGTATGTACTTCTGAGTATATACGTAGCGGACCTCGTCGCGCCCACTTTGCCGTACATTGGGAAGCAGGGCGTGACAGGTTTTGTTAGTGGCTCATGCAGGTCAGAGCTGTATGAATCCCTATCATGCAGTTCTGGTCTGCGTGAACAACCTAAGCAATATAACACAAGAACCAGCAACTAAAACATTCTTTACAATTCATGTTCCTTGAATCTTTCCATTTCGTATTTCATGAATCTTATCATTTCATGTACTTGAATCTGTCCTAACCCAAAATTTTTCTTCAGGGTTATGGATTCTCCGAACAACACCAGCACCAACGTCAACAACACACCCTCAGCACTACCTCTCACACCGGCTGTTCCTGCACCACCTACCGAGCAAACAGTGCTACTTGAAGCAATCCGTAGCCTTATCGAGGGACAGCAACAACTCTTGAACCGTCCCGAGACTGATACTCCTGGAGTGAAGCAATTCAGGGCTTTACATCCGAAGCAGTTCTCAGGAAAGGGGAGCCCACTGGAAGCTGAGAAATGGGCTCAAAGTATTGAGGATGATCTGGCCGCAGCACAAGTGCCAGACGTCGCTTGGGTCCGTGTAGGGAAACTACAACTCACGGACAACACTCGCAACTAGTGGAAGGCGGAAGAAAGCCGTCTTGCGCAACCTATTGAATGGAAAACGTTTCGCAAGAAGTTCGACGCGAAATACTTCCCTGTGACTGCCAGGTTTGCCATGGAGCAGCAGTTCATTCATCTACAGCAAGGATCAATGTGGGACAAATCGGTAGATGAATACGACGCTGAATTCACCATGTTGAGCCGGTAAGATATGTCGCAATAGTTCAGTTTTAAATATCACATACCACACAGCTAACACTATGCTTGAACAGATTCGCAGCACATTTGATACCGACGGACGATATCAGAGCCCGTCGTTTCCAACAAGGACTGGACACGGAGATTCAGGCTGCTCTAGCCACAGGAAAATTTTTGACTCATGAGGATGCTCTGGAAGCTGCCCACAGTTATGAGGCAGTGATAAAAGCAAGGGGCAGACCTCAGTCTGCAGGAGTCAAGCGCCGTGCCAATCAGATGGCAGGTGGAGCCTCTTCCAGGCCATCGTTTGAAACCAGGAGAACTGAAGAAATTTGCCGTTACTGCAATAGAAAGGGACACTTGTGGAAGGACTGTAGGCGCGCAAAAGGTCTGTGTCTAATTTGTGGCGCATCCAACCACGGCATTGGAAACTGTCCTTACAACAGCAACTCATCACACACACACACCAACCAACCGCATCGGCCAACCATCCAGGCTCCTGCAACTCGTCCTGTACTACCTGCTCCACCACCTGCACAGCCTAATCGCCAATTCCAACAAGCAATGAGGGACATGCCTAGAGGACAGAGAAACAGGCCTCAAAGGAAGAATGTGCCTCCAGCTAGAAGGAATATACCACGGACCTGCACATTAGAAGCCGTAGAAGCCGAGACTGTAGGTCAAGGTAACACCGGTAAGCCTTTTTCACCCTTGTATCTCTTTGTTATTTTTATACACTATCTATACTATAGCCACCAAACTTCTTTGCACTGTTACACTTTCTTTTTACAAATTTCGAGGACGAAATTTTTATAAGGAGGGTAGAATGTAACAACCCTAATTTTCTTATACACTTTTTCCTATATAAATTTTTCAAATATTTTTTCAAAAATCCACAAAGGGGTATTTTAGCCTGAGCACAAGATATAGGTAATTATTTTGTTTTTAATTACAAGCTACAAGAATATAATAACTCCGTTTTTAGTGTACAAGAAATTACTTTAAATTTAATGTATACTTGGATTATTTACTCTTGCTGCTATCATTTTAAATAATTAAATAACACCATAATTACAAGAAGGAGCTTGTAGCTCATTGGTAATACCTTGCACTGCTGAACCAAGCCACCAGATTTCAAATCCCATACCCCACATTATTTTTATATTATTTTGTTTTGAATTTTTTGGAAAGTCAACAGTCAAACAGCAATAACTCACAAAATTTATACTGAACATAAAAACTAAATACACCAAAATTCCCCCCATGAGTTTCCCCACACGACAGTACCCCGACTGGGGCCGGCGCCGCCGGACGGCCGAGTCGTCAACCCGCAATTTCTTCGTGTTGACCTGGTCTTTCCCCCTCCATACTTTATTTTCTTTGATCGGTTACCAGATTCTCAATAAATCACTTTTATTCCAAAATTTAATGATTTTTAATGTTTTTTTTATATATTTTTATATTTTTCTAATTAAAACCCTAACCCTAGCCTAGCCCTATATAAACACCCCTACCCTCTACCCTTTCACTCTACATTCCTAAGTCCACTCCCTAAAAAAATTCAAGAGAACTCGGTACGTTAGAAAAAGAGCGAAAGGCGAAGCGCTGCCGAAATCGACGACGAATTCTGGCGATCGTACTAGGACCCTTCACGACGTTTCGACGCACCAACAACCCACTACCTTCCTAGCACTCTCTAGCTTGTCCAAACCCGTAAGTCCCCCTCTTTCTATCTTTCTTTTCTTTTAAGAAAAATACGACTTTTTAAAACCCGACGGAAATCAGAATAAACCGATTTCCGATTCGGTTTTTCTACAAAATCTCACTTGTCACCAATTCCATAATACCTAAACTTATTCATGATGACTATTAATCACATAACAACTAAATTGGACAAAGTTTCTCACATGAAATGATAACTTTTGCAATATCGTATTCTTTTTCACATTAATACCATAATGTTTATTTTTCCTCTTCTAATCAATTCAGTCATTCCTAAACACCTTCATCTTGATAACTAAACTTGTAAAAATCAATTTGAATAAGTTTTCACACATGAAATGATAACATTTCCAATTTACCATATTTTCACTTTAATACCATGAAGTTTCAATTTCACATTAACCCCTAACCTTAATATACCTTTAGAATGGAGCGCGAGGTAATGACCTACCTCCACACACACGCAAATACAACCCTAAAACGATATCATTAAAACATAGAATACGATAAAACGAAACTTTCATTAAAATACCATAATCTTAATAAAACCATTCTTAAAGGTTTTAGATTTGTTACACTTTTAAGTAAATATTTCTTACTAGGAAAATATGATAAGTTGTGGACATCGATCGTTTACCTAAACTGACTTTATGGTGTCTAGGCTAGGCAAGTGAGCTTGGGTAACTTTAAAAGGCCCGTCTCACGATTCGTGAGCAGATCCCTCCTTCCTCACTTGTACTTACCTGGCCACAATTTGCGGTGAAGAGGTGATTTGAGCCTTCTAACGACTTGTCGTTTAGACCATTTAGAAATAGGCTAGTTGGCTTAGGAAACCCTAGAATCTAAAATACGAAAAACTACACTTTGCGAATAAATACCTTTTATTTTATAAAACCGTTTTCTAAAAGATTAGTGTTTTACAATCTTTGCAAAGCGCCGCTACAACCCATCTTTGGGGAACCCGTTCGGGATCGTGCGGTTTATCGCGCACCCGCGGGCTAGTAGTGCGAGATTCAGACTTCCGCAAGAAGCATTCGGTCTCGAAAGGTTTAAAATACGATATCTTAAGAAAATGAGATTTTTTGAAATATAAAATATCTATTAAAATTTCTGTATAAACATATGTATATTTATATTTTAAATACCTATTTTATTATAATATAAATTTTCCACCTTTTTTCTAAAAATCACAAAAGGATAAAGGTTACACTAAAATACCATGAACTTCAAATAATCAATATTACAGATAAATACCATTATTTATGAAACTAGGATATTTTCATAACATAAAATCCACAACTCTAAAGACGAAAAATAAATACTTAAGGTGTATTTTGAAAATTATATAAAAGTATTTTTCCATAAAACCCTCTCAAGTTTTATAAATTATCCTAAGGACCCTAACAATTATAAGACTTCGTCTGACCCGGGTTTGAGTCTGATTAATCTGACTTGAATATGATTCAAGTCAATCCATAATCTACAAGTTTCCAATTCAATATGAACACATGAATCCATGAATACAATTACCAGTTTATACAATTTGGCTGAACCGAACCATGGATATATTCCTTTTACATGATTCCCAGTATTCCATTTACATGACTCTACGGTTATAACCGTTTCCTGATATCATGGTTTCGGTCAGTCAGTCAATCAATCATACAACCAACACAATTTACAAGATAACAGTACAAACAAGATATCGCGGGGTTTAAGGGGTAGATTGGTACGGAAGGTGTTAAAAGTGGCTCGAAACGGTAAGATTAAGACACCTAACATTAATCCAATTGCCGTTGTTTCGGGTTGTAAAACGGAGCCTTGTACTTCCATTTTCCCTGGTCTATGGCATACTGAGACCCCTCTCGTATACACTGGTATCCTTCTGTACCAAGCTACAACAACAGCGTTAACACAATACTACCATAATATACAATGTAATACAACTGTAACAGCCTCTCTCTCCCTCTCTTTCTTACTCTCTATCTATTCTCCTCTTATCTTTGGGACTTACCGAGCGATTTGTTCGCTGACGACATTCTGTTTCTCTCTTCTTTGAATATCGTTGGGTGGTTTAGACCCGGCAGAAGTTGAGCCATCGCAAGAAGACTTGGAGCAGTTTACTGAAGACCCTGCACTGTAGTTTCATTATACACTTTTCTTTTCAGTACCTTTCATTTCCTGTTATGCCACTGTTTAGGCATCCTTTTATTTCAGTTGTATTTCCTTTATGCATTGTACAAAGAATGTTAATAAATAAAAGTTGCTGTTCTTTTTATTTCTCGTCTCTTGTGTACTTATTTTATATTGCTTAAATACGCTTAGCGTATGTACTTCTGAGTATATACGTAGCGGACCTCGTCGCGCCCACTTCGCCGTACATTGGGAAGCGAGGCATGACAGGTTTTGTTGGTGGCCCATGCAGGTCAGAGCTGTATGAATCCCTATCATGCAGTTCTGGTCTGCGTGAACAACCTAAGCAATATAACACAAGAACCAGCAACTAAAACATTCTTTACAATTCATGTTCCTTGAATCTTTCCATTTCGTATTCCTTGAATCTTATCATTTCATGTACTTGAATCTGTCCTAACCCAAAATTTTTCTTCAGGGTTATGGATTCTCCGAACAACACCAGCACCAACGTCAACAACACACCCTCAACACTACCTCTCACACCGGCTGTTCCTGCACCACCTACCGAGCAAACAGTGCTACTTGAAACAATCCGCAGCCTTATCGAGGGACAGCAACAACTCTTGAACCGTCCCGAGACTGATACTCCTGGAGTGAAGCAATTCAGGGCTTTACATCCGAAGCAGTTCTCAGGAAAGGGGAGCCCACTGGAAGCTGAGAAATGGGCTCAAAGTATCGAGGATGATCTGGCCGCAGCACAAGTGCCAGACGTCGCTTGGGTCCGTGTAGCGAAACTACAACTCACGGACAACGCTCGCAACTGGTGGAAGGCGGAAGAAAGCCGTCTTGCGCAACCTATTGTATGGAAAACGTTTCGCGAGAAATTCGACGCGAAATACTTTCCTGTGACTGCCAGGTTTGCCATGGAGCAACAGTTCATTCAACTACAGCAAGGTTCAATGTGGGACAAATTGGTAAATGAATACGACGCTGAATTCACCATGTTGAGCCGGTAAGATATGTCACAATAGTTCAGTTTTAAATATCACATACCACACAGGTAACACTATCCTTGAACAGATTCGCGGCACATTTGATACCGACGGACGATATCAGAGCCCGTCGTTTCCAACAAAGACTGGACACGGAGATTCAGGCTGCTCTAGCCATAGGAAAATTTTTGACTCATGAGTATGCTCTGGAAGCTGCCCGCAGTTATGAGGCAGTGATAAAAGCAAGGGGCAGACCTCAGTCTGCAGGAGTTAAGCGCCCTGCCAATCAGATGGCAGGTGGAGCCTCTTCCAGGCCATCGTTTGAAACAAGGAGAACTGAAGAAATTTGCCATTACTACAATAGAAAGGGACACTTGTGGAAGGACTGTAGGCGCGCAAAAGGTCTGTGTCTAATTTGTGGCGGATCCAACCACGGCATTGGAAACTGTCCTTACAACAGCAACTAATCTCACACACACACCAACCAACCGCAGCGGCCAACTGTCCAGTCTCTTGCAACTCGTCCTGCACTACTTGCTCCACCACCTGCACAGCCTAATCGCCAATTCCAACAAGCAATGAGGGACATGCCTAGAGGACAGAGAAACATGCCTCAAAGGCAGAATGTGCCTCCAGTTAGAATGAATATACCACGGCGACAGACCTTCACACTAGAAGCCGTAGAAGCCAAGACTGTAGGTCAAGGTAACACCGGTAAGCCTTTTTCATCCTTGTATCTCTTTGTTATTTTTATACACTATCTATACTATAGCCACAAAACTTCTTTGCACTGTTACACTTTCCTTTTACAAATTTCGAGGACGAAATTTTTATAAGGAGGGTAGAATGTAACAACCCTAATTTTCTTATACACTTTTTCCTATACAAATTTTTCAAATATTTTTTCAAAAATCCACAAAGGGGTATTTTAGCCTGAGCACAAGATATAGGTAATTATTTTGTTTTTAATTACAAGCTACAAGAATATAATAACTCCATTTTTAGTGTACAAGAAATTACTTTAAATTTAATGTATACTTGGATTATTTACTCTTACTGCTATCATTTTAAGTAATTAAATAACACCATAACTACAAGAAGGAGCTTGCAGCTCATTGGTAATACCTTGCACTGCTGAACCAAGCCACCAGAGTTCAAATCCCATGCCCCACATTATTTTTAAATTATTTTGTTTTAAATTTTTTGGAAAGTCAACAGTCAAACAGCCATAACTCACAAAATTTATACTGAACATAAAAACTAAATACACCAAAATTCCGCCCATGAGTTTCCCCACCCGACGGTACCCCGACTCGGGCCGGCGCCACCGGCCGGACTCGGCCGGACGGCCGAGTCGTCAACATGGAATTTCTCCGTGTTGACCTGGTCTTCCCCCTGCATACTTTATTTTCTTTGATCGGTTACCAGATTCTCAATAAATCACTTTTATTCCAAAATTTAATGATTTTTATTGTTTTTTTTTATATATTTTTATATTTTTCTAATTAAAACCCTAACCCTAGCCTAGCCCTATATAAACACCCCTAACCTCTACCCTTTCACTCTACATTCCTAAGTCCACTCTCTAAAAAAATTCAAGAGAGCTCGGTACGTTAGAAAAAGAGCGAAAGGCGAAGCGCTGCCGAAATCGACGACGAATTCCGGCGATCGTACTAGGACCCTTCACGACGTTTCGACGCACCGACAACCCACTACCTTCCTAGCACTCTCTAGCTTGTCCAAACCCGTAAGTCCTCCTCTTTCTATCTTTCTTTTCTTTTAAGAAAAATACGACTTTTTAAAACCCGACGGAAATCGGAACAAACCGATTTCCGATTCGGTTTTTCTACAAAATCTCACTTGTCACCAATTCCATAATACCTAAATTTATTCATGATGACCATTAATCACATAACAACTAAATTGGACAAAGTTTCTCACATGAAATGATAACTTTTGCAATATCGTATTCTTTTTCACATTAATACCATAATGTTTATTTTTCTTCTTCTAATCAATTCAATCATTCCTAAACACCTTCATCTTGACCACTAAACTTGTAAAAATCAATTTGAATATATTTTCATAAATGAAATGATAACATTTCCAATTTACCGTATTTTCACTTTAATACCATGAAGTTTCAATTTCACATTTAACCCCTAACCTTAATATACCTTTAGAATGGAGCACGAGGTAATGACCTACCTCCACACACACGCAAATACAACCCTAAAACGATATCATCAAAACATAGAATACGATAAAACGAAACTTTCATTAAAATACCATAATCTTAATAAAACCATTCTTAATGGTTTTAGATTTGTTACACTTTTAAGTAAATATTTCTTACTAGGAAAATACGATAAGTTGTGGACATCGATCGTTTATCTAAACTGATTTTGTGGTATCTAGGCTAGGCAAGTGAGCTTGGGTAACTTTAAAAGGCCCGTCTCACGATTCGTGAGCGGATCCCTCCCTCCTCACTTGTACTTACCTGGCCACAATTGACGGTGAAGAGGCGATTTGAGGCTTCTAACGACTTATCGTTTAGACCATTTAGAAATAGGCCTAGTTGGCTTAGGAAACCCTAGAATCTAAAATACGGAAAACTACACTTTGCGACTAAATACCTTTTATTTTATAAAACCGTTTTCTAAAAGATTAGTGTTTTACAATCTTTGCAAAGAGCCGCTACAACCCATCTTTGGGGAACCCATTCGGGATCGTGCGGTTTATCGCGCACCCGCGGGATAGTAGTGCGAGATTCAGACCTCCGCAAGAAGCATTCGGTCTCGAAAGGTTTAAAATACGACATCTTAAGAAAATGAGATTTTTTGAAATATAAAATATCTATTAAAATTTCTGTATAAACATATGTATATTTATCTTTTAAATACCTATTTTATTATAATATAAATTTTCCACCTTTTTTCTAAAAATCACAAAAGGATAAAGGTTACACTAAAATACCATGAACTTCAAATAATCAATATTACAGATAAATACCATTATTTATGAAACTAGGATATTTTCATAACATAAAATCCACAACTCTAAAGACGAAAAATAAATACATGAGGTGTATTTTGAAAAGTATATAAAAGTATTTTTACATAAAACCCCCTCAAGTTTTATAAATTACCCTAAGGACCCTAACAATTATAAGACTTCGTCTGACTCGGGTTTGAGTCTGATTAATCTGACTTGAATATGATTCAAGTCAATCCATAATCTACAAGTTTCCAATTCAATATGAACACATGCATCCATGAATACAATTACCAGTTTATACAATTTGGCTGAACCGAACCATGGATATATTCCTTTTACATGATTCCCAGTATTCCATTTACATGACTCTACGGTTATAACCGTTTCCTGATATCATGGTTTCGGTCAGTCAGTCAATCAATTATACAACCAACACAATTTACAAGATAACAGTACAAACAAGAAATCGCAGGGTTTAAGGGGTAGATTGGTACGGAATGTGTTAAAAGTGGCACGAGACGGTAAGATTAAGACACCTAACATGAATCCAACTGCCGTTGTTCCGGTTTATATAACGGAGCCTTATACTTCCATTTTCCCTGGTCTCTGGCATACTGAGACCCCTCTCGTATACACTGACATCCTTCTGTACCAAGCTACAACAACAGCGTTAACACAATACTACCATAATATACAATGTAATACAACTGTAACAGCCTCTCTCTCCCTCTCTCTCTTACTCTCTATCTATTCTCCTCTTATCTTTGGGACTTACCGAGCGATTTGTTCGCTGACGACATTCTGTTTCTCTCTTCTTTGAATGTCGTCAGGTGGTTTGGACCCGGCAGAAATTGAACCATCGCAAGAAGACTTGGAGCAGTTTACTGAAGACCCTGCACTGTAGTTTCATTGTACACTTTTCTTTTCAGTACCTTTCATTTCCTGTTATGCCACTGTTTAGGCATCTTTTTATTTCAGTTGTATTTCCTTTCATGCATTGTACAAAGAATGTTAATAAATAAAAGTTGCTGTTCTTTTTATTTCTCGTCTTTTGTGTACTTATTTTATATTGCATAGATACGCTTAGCGTATGTACATCTGAGTATATACGTAGCGGACCTCGTCGCGCCCACTTCGCCGTATATTGGGAAGCGGGGCGTGACAGGTTTTGTTGGTGGCCCATGCAGGTCAGAGCTGTATGAATCCCTATCATGCAGTTCTGGTCTGCGTGAACAACCTAAGTAATATAACACAAGGACCAGCAACTAAAACATTCTTTACAATTCATGTTCCTTGAATCTTTCCATTTCGTATTCCTTGAATCTTATCATTTCATGTACTTGAATCTGTCCTAACCCAAAAATTTTCTTCAGGGTTATGGATTCTCCGAACAACACCAGCACCAACGTCAACAACACACCCTCAGCACTACCTCTCACACCGGCTGTTCCTGCACCACCTACCGAGCAAACAGTGCTACTTGAAGCAATCCACAGCCTTATCGAGGGACAGCAACAACTCTTGAACCGTCCCGAGATTGATACTCCTGGAGTGAAGCAATTCAGGGCTTTACATCCGAAGCAGTTCTCAGGAAAGGGGAGCCCACTGGAAGCTGAGGAATGGGCTCAAAGTATCGAGGATGATCTGGCCGCAGCATAAGTGCCAGACGTCGCTTGGGTCCGTGTAGCGAAACTACAACTCACGGACAACGCTCGCAACTGGTGGAAGGCGGAAGAAAGCCGTCTTGCGCAACCTATTGAATGGAAAACGTTTCGAGAGAAGTTCGACGCGAAATACTTTCCTGTGATTGCCAGGTTTGCCATGGAGCAGCAGTTCATTCATCTACAGTAAGGATCAATGTGGGACAAATCGGTAGATGAATACGACGCTGAATTCACCATGTTGAGCTGGTAAGATATGTCGCAATAGTTCAGTTTTAAATATCACATACCACACAGCTAACACTATCCTTGAATAGATTCGCTGCACATTTGATACCGACGGACGATATCAGAGCCCGTCGTTTCCAACAAGGACTGGACACGGAGATTCAGGCTGCTCTAGCCACAGGAAAATTTTCGACTCATGAGGATGCTCTGGAAGCTGCCCGCAGTTATGAGGCAGTGATAAAAGTAAGGGGCAGACCTCAGTCTGCAGGAGTCAAGCGCCCTGCCAATCAGATGGCAGGTGGAGCCTTTTCTAGGCCATCGTTTGAAACCAGGAGAACTGAAGAAATTTGCCATTACTGCAATAGAAAGGGACACTTGTGGAAGGACTGTAGGCGCGCAAAAGGTCTGTGTCTAATTTGTGGCGCATCCAACCACGGCATTGGAAACTGTCCTTACAACAGCAACTCATCTCACACACACACCAACCAACCGCAGCGGCCAACCATCCAGGCTCCTGCAACTCGTCCTGCACTACCTGCTCCACCACCTGCACAGCCTAATCGCCAATTCCAACAAGCAATGAGGGACATGCCTAGAGGACAGAGAAACAGGCCTCAAAGGTAGAATGTGCCTCCAGCTAGAAGGAATATACCATGGCGACAGACCTTCACATTAGAAGCCGTAGAAGCCGAGACTGTAGGTCATGGTAACACCGGTAAGCCTTTTTCACCCTGGTATCTCTTTGTTATTTTTATACACTATCTATACTATAGCCACCAAACTTCTTTGCACTGTTACACTTTCCTTTTATAAATTTCGAGGACGAAATTTTTATAAGGAGGGTAGAATGTAACAACCCTAATTTTCTTATACACTTTTTCCTATACAAAATTTTCAAACATTTTTTCAAAAATCCACAAAGGGGTATTTTAGCCTGAGCACAAGATATAGGTAATTATTTTGTTTTTAATTACAAGCTATAAGAATGTAATAACTCCATTTTTAGTGTACAAGAAATTACTTTAAATTTAATGTATTCTTGGAGTATTTACTCTTGCTACTATCATTTTAAGTAATTAAATAACACCATAATTACAAGAAGGAGCTTGTAGCTCATTGGTAATACCTTGAACTGCTGAACCAAGCCACCAGAGTTCAAATCCCATGCCCCACATTATTTTTATATTATTTTGTTTTAAATTTTTTGGAAAGTCAACAGTCAATTAGCCATAACTCACAAAATTTATACTGAACATAAAAAAATAAATACACCAAAATTCCCCACATGAGTTTCCCCACCCGACGGTACCCCGACTCGGCCGAGTCGGCCGGCGGACCGGCCGACTCGGGCCGGCGCCGCCGGCCGGACTCGGCCGGACGACCGAGTCGTCAACACGGCCTGGTCTTTCCCCCTGCATACTTTATTTTCTTTGATCGGTTACCAGATTCTCAATAAATCACTTTTATTCCAAAATTTAATGATTTTTAATTTTTTTTTAATATATTTTTATATTTTTCTAATTAAAACCATAACCCTAGCCCAGCCCTATATAAACACCCCTACCCTCTACCCTTTCACTCTACATTCCTAAGTACACTCTCTAAAAAAATTCAAGAGAACTCGGTACGTTAGAAAAAGAGCGAAAGGCGAAGCGCTGCCGAAATCGACGACGAATTCCGGCGATCGTACTAGGAACCTTCACGACGTTTCGACGCACGGACAACCCACTACCTTCCTAGCTCTCTCTATCTTGTCTAAACCCGTAAGTTCCCCTCTTCCTATCTTTCTTTTCTTTTAAGAAAAATACGACTTTTTAAAACCCGACGGAAATCGGAACAAACCGATTTCCGATTCTGTTTTTCTACAAAATCTCACTTGTCACCAATTACATAATACCTAAACTTATTCATGATGACTATTAATCACATAACAACTAAATTGGACAAAGTTTCTCACATGAAATGATAACTTTTGCAATATCGTATTCTTTTTCACATTAATACCATAATGTTTATTTTTCTTCTTCTAATCAATTCAATCATTCCTAAACACCTTCATCTTGACCACTAAACTTGTAAAAATCAATTTGAATAAGTTTTCACACATGAAATGATAACATTTCCAATTTACCGTATTTTCACTTTAATACCATGAGGTTTCAATTTCACATTTAACCCCTAACCTTAATATACCTTTAGAATGGAGTACGAGGTAATGACCTACCTCCACACACACGCAAATACAACCCTAAAACGATATCATCAAAACATAGAATACGATAAAACGAAACTTTCATTAAAATACCATAATCTTAATAAAACCATTCTTAAAGGTTTTAGATTTGTTACACTTTTAAGTAAATATTTCTTACTAGGAAAATACGATAAGTTGTGGACATCGATCGTTTATCTAAACTGACTTTGTGGTGTCTAGGCTAGGCAAGTGAGCTTGGGTAACTTTAAAAGGCCCGCCTCACGATTCGTGAGCGGATCCCTTCCTCCTCACTTGTACTTACCTGGCCACAATTGGCGGTGAAGAGACGATTTGAGGCTTCTAACGACTTATCGTTTAGACCATTTAGAAATAGGCTAGTTGGCTTAGGAAACCCTAGAATCTAAAATACGGAAAACTACACTTTGCGAATAAATACCTTTTATTTTATAAAACCGTTTTCTAAAAGATTAGTGTTTTACAATCTTTGCAAAGCGCCGCAACAACCCATCTTTAGGGAACCCGTTCGGGATCGTGCGGTTTATCGCGCACCCGCGGGATAGTAGTGCGAGATTCAGACCTCCGCAAGGAGCATTCGGTCTCGAAAGGTTTAAAATACGACATCTTAAGAAAATGAGATTTTTTGAAATATAAAATATCTATTAAAATTTCTGTATAAACATATGTATATTTATCTTTTAAATACCTATTTTATTATAATATAAATTTTCCACCTTTTTTCTAAAAATCACAAAAGGATAAAGGTTACACTAAAATACCATGAACTTCAAATAAT
Organism: Agapanthus africanus; assembly: GCA_030015575.1. NCBI lineage: Eukaryota > Viridiplantae > Streptophyta > Magnoliopsida > Asparagales > Amaryllidaceae > Agapanthus > Agapanthus africanus. Next base: position 105,126,512 of record CM057344.1, read on the forward strand.
CAATATTACAGATAAATACCATTATTTATGAAACTAGGATATTTTCATAACATAAAATCCACAACTCTAAAGACGAAAAATAAATACTTGAGGTGTATTTTGAAAAGTATATAAAAGTATTTTTACATAAAACCCCCTCAAGTTTTATAAATTACCCTAAGGACCCTAACAATTATAAGACTTCGTCTGACTCGGGTTTGAATCTGATTAATCTGACTTGAATATGATTCAAGTCAATCCATAATCTACAAGTTTTCAATTCAATATGAACACATGAATTCATGAATACAATTACCAGTTTATACAATTTGGCTGAACCGAACCATGGATATATTCCTTTTACATGATTCCCAGTATTCCATTTACATGACTCTACGGTTATAACCGTTTCCTGATATCATGGTTTCGGTCAGTCAGTCAATCAATCATACAACCAACACAATTTACAAGATAACAGTACAAACAAGACATCGCGGGATTTAAGGGGTAGATTGGTACGGAATGTGTTAAAAGTGGCACGAGACGGTAAGATTAAGACACCTAACATGAATCCAATTGCCGTTGTTCCGGGTTGTATAACGGAGCCTTGTACTTCCATTTGCTCTGGTCTCTGGCATACTGAGACCCCTCTCGTATACACTGGCATTCTTCTGTACCAAGCTACAACAATAGCGTTAACACAATACTACCATAATATACAATGTAATACAACTTGTAACAGCCTCTCTCTCCCTCTCTCTCTTACTCTCTATCTATTCTCCTCTTATCTTTGGGACTTACCGAGCGATTTGTTCGCTGACGAAATTCTGTTTCTCTCTTCTTTGAATATCGTCAGGTGGTTTGGACCCGGCAGAAGTTGAGCCATCGCAAAAAAACTTGGAGCAGTTTACTGAAGACCCTGTACTGTAGTTTCATTGTACACTTTTCTTTTCAGTACCTTTCATTTCCTGTTATGCCACTGTTTATGCATCTTTTTATTTCAGTTGTATTTCCTTTCATGCATTGTACAAAGAATGTTAATAAATAAAAGTTGCTGTTCTTTTTATTTCTCGTCTCTTGTGTACTTATTTTATATTGCTTAGATACGCTTAGCGTATGTACTTCTGAGTATATACGTAGCGGATCTCGTCGCGCCCACTTCGCCGTACATTGGGAAGCGGGGCGTGACACAAATGCTTATAGCTCGGGAGTTGTATTCTTCTTCCAAGAAAGATGATGATGATGATATTAACGGTTCTATATTAGATGTCGAGGGTAACTGCTGTCGTGAGTAAGGCTTCTATTCCATTATGAATGTATAAAGCAGACACCCATTCGCTTGTGTTTTCATCCGTTTCGAGAAAATTTCTGCAACACCTCCTCGTTGTTTTCCATGTATACTGTAATAGAATAGAAAATCATTTCAATGCTGTGGAACAATATTGAAATGAACATCTAATTTATCTTTGTACGCAGAGAACCAGCGGAAAGGTACCGACGAAATAACTCGAAACAAATGAAAACACAAGTGAATGCAGATGTTTGCTTTATACATTCCTAACTTGTCCACATTAGAAAAATCTATCGGTTATCATACGATTGAATCTTCTCATCATATAGACTACACGACGGCTGTTAGCACCGAACGATACCGTCCGATTTTTAACAATCTTCGTGTAGTTTTATGTCACGACGAATATCGAACGTATATTAACCGATAGATAAGGACTACGGCTTAGTTTGATAAATTACCTAAATTTCAATTTATGATTTTTCTTAGGTGTAGAATTGTTAGTGTGTATGTGCTTTAGAGAGATGCAGACTATAAATATTGAACATGACGTATAGTAAAACAATTAAAATTTAAAAGTAAAGGAAATTAAAAATATAACAAGTATTGTTATTGTATATTAGATTTAACTTAAAGAAATATCAGAAAATCCTTGAGAAAATAAGTTGCATTGGTGTCACTGACTGCAGGCTATAAATAAAGTAAGGAGGTAGAGGTCTAGTCGAAATTTGTAAAGACTGCAATTTCAAGTAACAAATTACTCCTATATAAGAAGCTGATGACTGTAGTTCATGTGTTTTCCAAATTAGCAACAATTTAGAAGCTATGATAAACTTCAAGGACCATCCAAGATATCAATACATGATCTCAAAACATATAGACAAAATTGAATCAAGTATTTTTCATTATAATTGATCCTAAAAATATATATGAACTAAATATTAGAGCAATGAAACTTATGGAGAGAATCGTAAAACAAGGGCAAAGCTTAGTTTAATTCAAGCATGCATACTAAAACTAGAGTACAATCATAAAATAAGAGACAAATTTATCAACTTGATTAAAAAAGGAAACATTCTCAAAATTTCATACCCTCAAAATTTAAGAATAAATCTCAAAACTAAAGTCTTAACCTTTAAATTGGTAAAAACCATAAAAATTCATAATAATCCATAATGATCAACGAATTCCGCTTAAAATGATGAATTAAACCTTTAAGACCCATAATATATCCATAACGATCAAACCATTCCACTTAAAAAATCATGATCTTAACATTTAAAGCGGCAAAACCCAACCAATCGTAATACATCCATAACGTATACAAATTCCAATTAAAATCGTTAATTTCACCTTTAAAGTGGAAACTATGATGAAAATCCAAGGTACACAAAATCTAAAGCCTAACCTTAAATTTCTCATCTTTGTCCCTTTCTTTCCACTTTCCTTTGAAAAATTACTTTCACAAAATCCGTTGACTCGAATTTCCACCAATCTCATTTTATAGGATTTTCATATTAAAATCCCCAATTATCTAATTTCCACCGATCTCACTTTTTAGGGTTTCATGCAAAACCCCTCAAATTTAAACATCAACTAATTAAAATTAACATTACAATACTAATTAATTTAAACGTCTAAAAATAACAAATATTTTTTAAAAAAAAAATTACCTGTAGAAATTAAGGAAGGGGCTCGACAGAACTGTGAAGGAGGAAACGGGGGCTCGTGGTGGTAGAAGAGATGGGGGCTCGCGGTGGTAGTGGAGATGGTGGGGCCGACAAAGACGACGCGGAGGTGGTGATGAAGACGATGACGGTGGCAGGTGATGGACGGGTAGGCCTACGCTCGAAAGAGAAGGAGGTTAAGACGGCGGCGACGACTTCAAGGAGGAGGAGGAAGAGAAAGGGGTTGGCGACGGATTCGGGAGTGGTTATGGCGGCGATGGATTCGGGAGAGGTTATGGCGGCGATGGATTCGAGGGAGCACGGGGAGGAGGAGGAAGAGGAGGGATTTTGGGTTGAGGATGAGGTCAGAGGAGGAGCGTCGCCAAAGGAGGTCGAAGGAGGAGGACGTGGAACAGGAAGAGGGATTTTGGGTTTTTTTTAATTTTATTTTTTCGCAGTCGGATTGAGAAAGGATGGGGATTTTGGAAAAGATAGGTTTTCTGTTTTATTTTTTTTAAAACCCGACATAGCACCTATGGTTCCCAAAATAGCTGTTTCTCTGTCGGCACCGTAGGGGCAACTGCAAAAATTAATTTTTTTTCTATAACTTGTCCCTACGGTGGTACCCGTACGGGCACTGTTTGCCCCTATGGTGGGAACCGTATGGGAACTTAAAATTGTCCTTATGGTTTTTTCCACCCGTAGGGGAAAGCCATTTTTGTACTAATGAGTATATATGTTGTTCAAAAAATATACACGTGTATCGCACGTGCAAAATACTAGTACTAGTAACTCGAATTTTTGGAGGTATGATAAAAAGTTTCTCATTTTTTTTAAAAAAGTGCAGAAAAAAAAGAACTTTTTTTATGGAACTCAAGCCATGCTAACTCATTCACTTAAAGTCATAAATTTACCTTTCTACCCTTTCAAGTCGCAAAAGTACTAGATCAAAAAGGCCTAAAATTTTTCCACAAAGAACCCCAATAATTAACATATTTATAGCATGACTTGCATATGAACCCTAAACTAATTATTAATAGTATCATAAATTATTTTACATTTCATTTAAAAATAGAGTTGTTCATGAAAATAAAATAGCATATTAAGTGAAATCGCTTTTTTTTTTAATGAATATTAGATATCATATATTTTAAGATTACATAATAAATTATAAATATGTATTTTATACTTATATTTTTATACACATATTTTAATATAAACAAGTGCATCACACTGCAAAAATGCTAGTGTTTATGTACGAGAATTGGAGTTCACTGCCTCAACTCTATTGTGCAGGTATGTAATGGGTTGCTCTCTCTCTCTCTCTCTCTCTCTCTCTCTCAGCAAGCAACACAAATTTGATAGGCTCTGGTGATGCCCTTTTACTTTAATTTTATACATAAACATCTGATATCAACATCATGTTGATGATCCTATGGCTAAAGAAGCAAGCATTTCATGTCACCAATGTCTCGGCGTACGTCGATCATGCATGCATGCATGCATGGCTTCAATACTGCTACACGTGAAACCTTATCTTAGTTTTTAAATTTGATTGGCTTTTAAGCATTAAACTAGCTAATAAACTCTCTATAATTATTTAGCCGCAAGTTGCTATTATCTTTCACTATAATTGTGTTTGTGCCACAGAAAAAAAGCATTAGAGTAAAATGAGAAAAAAAGAAAGAAATAAAAAAGCAGGATTTCTATATTTTGTGGTTATGCATAAGAATACTAGCTAGTATATACTATTATATATGCGAGCACATGGAAGTTACAGCCATGCATGCAGAAGAAAACTATGGTCTTTTTAGATCAAACAAGCAAGTTGCATGCTCATATATATGAACGTAATTAATTAATTACTTCTTCCTAAAGGTTCACGAAAAATATAGGGTTTCATGCTTTTTCCTTTTAATTCCTGACCCCATGATCAAAGAATAGTTCTAGTCCACAAAACACAGTAACTTTAATGACCTATTAAATAGCCCCCCGGCCCCAAGGGTTACCTCCTCTTCTATCACAATTCAATTCAAGTTTATATCTACATTCAAGATTCAAATCATACACAAAGAGCTCGCCAACTTCAACAATGGCGCCAAATGGAGAGTTATTGCTTAGCAACCCCAATTTCATGAGAAGCACCAATTTCAATATCCACCCTCATCCAAAACCTGACAATTTCTCAAAGGAAAGCATCCAAAGAGCCGTATCCGATCTCTCATTCCAACTCCACAAAAAATCCATCGAAATCGGGGATGAAATTACACTTCCACCGATCTCTGAAGTCGAGGACGCAAAATGCGAATGTTGTGGCATGTCTGAAGAGTGCACACCCGAATACATATCGAAAATACGCAATAAATTCCACGGTAAATGGATTTGTGGGCTTTGCTCTGAGGCAGTGAAGGAAGAGATAGTTAAAAATGAAGGGAAACTACAAGAGGCAATCGATGCACATATGAGTGCTTGTGTGAGGTTTAATCGGTTCAGGAGAATGAAGCCCGTGCTTTATCAGGCGGAGGCGATGAGGGAGATGTTGAGGAAGAGCACGAGATCGGGGGTTAATAGAGATCGGGGGTTAATAGCGCTAAGTCGTTGAGCCCTAAAAGAGAAGGGAAGTATGAAGAAAGGGGGGATTGCTAGGAGTTCAAGTTGCATTCCTGCTATCACAAAGGAGATTAGTGAAAGTAGATTGTGCTAGAAAGGAGTCTATCTAGCTTTGCTTGTTTGAATTGAAAAATTAAGGTTTAGGTTGGTTGATCATGAAGCAAGTTTTTTTTGTAGTAGCTATGGGATTTTTGTACTTCTTTTTTGTTGTGTGGGAAGTTTCGTATATTTTTTGGGGGGTCATTCTCTGTTTTCCTCTTAAAGGATGTTTTTGCGGGTAATCTTCCCATCTTGTCTTGTATTTCTAAATGTTACCTCTTCTGATTAATTAATGCATCTTCTATTTTGAAAATTTTGGAAGATTTGTGACCCTCTCTCTCAACACACACACACACACACCCGCCACCAACAAAAAAATGCGCCTCCAGTTTCACTCATGCAAATGGTAGTTTTGTTTTAGCTTTAACTAGAACCATGGTCTCAGAGACATTGTTATTATAAGTACAGGTAAATAACACATGTCCTCCAGTTTCACTCATGCAAATGGTAGATTTGTGACCCTCTCGCTACCGTTGTATTAAAGGTTGGGAGTGGATTAGATGATGACGTGAAGATTACCGATGACAGCAGAATGTGTACGGCTGACAACAATCGGCAGGCGGTCGTAATTTCCTTTTGTCGAGAGGTTGTTAGATGCCTGTGATGGTCTTCGGCAAATTATTATCGGTTGCCGGTGGCAGTCATCGCCGAGCAACTTTTGTTGATGACGCTCTGTTACCAGCAACGGTCATCACGTTTATCAGTTGCAGAAAGCCGTAATCAACGGACGATAGCTGACGTCAATCATCGGTGGTAGTGGCTGGCCAGGCGATTGTAAGGTCAACGGTAGCCACCAACGAGCGAACGCTGGCGACAGACGCTTGCCGGCAAAATCAATGTGCGGTTGTCGATTGCCGACAATGGTCATCAGCAGACAGTGGTGCAGGAAATCATAATACAACGGTAGCGATGACAATCCTTGATCATCGATGGGTAGTAGCAATGGTGATCATCGGTGGTAGTCGACGGTTGTCTATTGTCGGTGATGGTAATCTGTAGGCTATTGACAGTTGCCGAAAGCGGTGATTGACGAGCTGGCTAATGGCAATAATTGATAGATGGTGACAGACGACGGTCATCGAGGTGTCGATGGGCTGGCCAACGGTGTGCAGTTATCAAGCTGCTGACGATGATTAGCGGGCGTACATGGGCAACAATAATCGACGAGAGGTTGTTAGATGCTGGCAACGGTTATTGGCAGTGGAACGCTGACGAGGGACGGTTGCCAATGATGATTATTGGCGAATGGCTGACTGGCAGCAACAATCATGGGCAGGCTGGTGTCGGTTGTCAGCAGCGGTATGAGCGGTTGGCGACAGTCGGTGCCTAATAAAGTCGGCTGCAGGTGGGGCTGTCACTTTCCTGCATCGGTCATTGGTTGGCGGTGGCCGATGTTACACGACGACGGTCATCAGTGAGTAGTAGTCTGTGGATTGTTGCCAACACTAATTGGTGTCGGTGGCCATGACTAAGGGTCTCAAAAAGTTTAGAAATGAATGGGGGCATGAGTGAATTTGTGTACGAGTTAAAGAAATAGTAAGAGAGAGTAAGATAGAGGAGATTAAGAGGAAGAAGAAGTCCTAGAAAATTCTCTCTTATGGCTTTTCTTTTATATTAATTATATGTAAATATGGTTACAACCAGATCAATCTTATACAATCTCTTAAATATATTGTTACAACTAAATCTCTCCAAACTCTCCAATCAAATCTTTCCAATATAATTTCGCGTTAGCCATGGTCGGACGTCTGAACTACATGGGGATAGATGTCTGGCCGCGCTCTGTAAATTATGCAGAGTGAATCCAGACGTCTGAACCCCAATTATGCAGACGTCTTGTAGCTCTCTGTAGATTAACCTAGCCAGGGTCAGACGTCTGTTGTCTGAATCTGTTGATTGTTTTGGTTCGTTATTACGTCCCTCAAACTGAACGACGGCTGGACGACATTGAGCTTGATCCGTAGTTCAACAAAGTTTTGTCGTGATAGTGGCTTGGTGAGATTATCGGTGAAAGGTTATGCTAACGTCCTGGTCCCTCAAACTTGACGCTAGAATAACCCTAAACCGGATCTACCATAAACCTAACTAACAACTAAAGAAGCTATCTACTGTGAAAGAAGTTTATACCATGAGACTCGAGTCATTCGGGTCTTCACTCCTCTCCTTTAGCATGCTCCTAGTGGCCTCCATGATCGAGCTTGGTCGACGGCTTCCTCACGTCAAAGATGATCCACCCGAGAATGTCAACTTTTGGCTCCTACCTTTAAACCAAGGTAACTAGGTTGCTTAGTTTGCTAATCTAAGTAACCTAGGTGATGTAAAGAGTGATGATGGTTTGTTTTGTCTCAAGAACCCTAGGTTTCTCAACACATGAGACTATTAAGGTTTGAGGTAGAAGAAGAGAAGTTTGGAGGAGATGAGAGTGTTGTAGAGAGCAACCCAAGAATTGAGTGAAGCATGGCTAAGTCTTCTGACTAATAAAGCGAGCATGTAAAAAATTATCTCCACCATAAAATATCTAGATGTTTTCTATGAAATATCTAGATGCCATCTTGCCTCAATAGTAACACATGACTCACTAAGTGAGTCAACAAGTAGCCATGCTTCACTTAACAAAATTCAACACCTCATACCTCCATCTCATTTAACATTTAATCAAAAAGATTAAATAACAAATGAGGTGTCTTCTTCTAGAAGCATTCTTGTCAAAAATTACAAGAATACCCCTCATCCGTATATGCATACCCGTATCCGTATTCCGAAAAATACGAATACAAAAGAGACGAAAATAATCTAAAAATGTAATACTAGGATCCGGCTTAAACCAAAACCCGCTAGTATTATCCCCCCGAACATTATACATGCACAAGTACACATATGTGATCGAACCCTGCCGTAAAACCATATAGCCTCTACATCGTTTCGCCCAAAGCAGAGAAACCCTCTGTGTGGGACTCTAAAGACTTGACAGTACGCCGGCAGTGCGTTACTGGATAAATCCATAACCATAAGCACGTCAGCGGTACTAGCTGCACGTAAAGGCTACCCGGGTACCTGTCGAAAAGGAAAGCCGACGAGCAAACTCATCTGGATCCCTACTGAGCTTATCCGTGACAATATCCGTATATTCCGGTCTCTTCGTCTAAGAGTATCGCATACCGGATCTAGAGGGTGGCAAGCGTCAGACCCTAATAATCCGATAATTCGTGCTGATGCGGCTTAGGATCTATCCGGGAAACTACTGATCAACCTATCAGTAAATCCTAACTTTCTTGGCCAAGGTCTTATGGTCCTGACCAATTGAACACAAAGCAATATCAACTCCCAATACCTAGAGAGACGAATCCCTGACAATCACTCACTGCCTCCATGTGGCTCGGGACTGTACCCAACCAAAACATGTTTGCACGACTCAGTAGAGCCATGGTAGGGTAGTCATCAAAGCACAGTAGGAACTTACACGAGACAAATGACGATCTCAGGTCCAAAGGCTAACCTGTACACATGTCATAAGAGAACCGCTATTTGTCGATAGCTATAATACCATCTAGAGGTTCTCAGCGAGTCCGTCCAGTGTACTCACCCCGAGTGAGCATCCGTATACAATCTTAGGTCATCACACCAATGGTTGTGGGACTAACTACTGCCTCTCGTCGGGGTCTAGAAACGTACACGCAAGTCTACTCTGGAGTATCGATGCCTGATCTCGATACTCCTGCGACTTGGGATATTTAAGGATGTGCTTATAGACTACCGTGCTCTCCCACAAGTATGATCGCCATCACAGCGCAGGTAGTCAAGCAAGATCCTACGGGCTTTATCAACATGTAACCGCAATATGTAATAACGTGTATAACATATGTCATGTTAAGATAAAGTCAACCCATAATAGTATACTACTATATCAAATCTTTATCAATATGTGCAAGCTGGATAAAGCATCAATAAAAACAAATACACATATCCTGATAAAGACAACTGAAATAATATATTATATAACTGAGAAAGGTTGTCCTGTATATACATATCCCCAGCATCCACATGTATACATATACAATAATGGCCTCTAGGGCATACATATCCAACAATCTCCCATTTGCACTAAAGGCCAGTTATTAGCGTACCGAATACCCAACGTCTACTCTAAGCCTAGCTGCCGGCATACCGCATACCCAACATCTCGAAAAGTCGCTCGAACTTTGCTTGAGGGAGGGCCTTTGTAAATGAATCCGTCGTGTTCTCTTGTGTATCCACTCTCCGGACCTCGATCTCCTGGCAATCTATGATCTCCCTGATCAGGTGATACCGCCTTAAGATGTGTCTGGTTTTCTGATGGGACCGTGATTCCTTCGCTAAATCTTTAGCCCCATTGTTATCGCAATACAAAGGTATTGGATCAACAATGGACGGAACTACCTGAAGTTCAGTAATGAACTTCTTCATCCAGACCGCTTCTTTTGCGGCATCGCTCGCAGCAATGTATTCAGCCTCCATCGTCGAGTTTGCGACGGTATCCTATTTGAAACTCTTCCAACACACCGCCCCTCCGTTGAGAGTAAACAAAAAACCCGAGACAGACTTGCTGTCATCCTTGTCACTCTGGAAGCTTGAATCGGTAAAAGACTCAACCTTGAGGTCTCCATTACCGAAAACCAAGAACATCTCCTTAGTCCTTCTCAGATACTTGAGAATGTTCTTCACTGCTGTCCAATGGTTCTCACCTGGGTTCGACTGATACCGACTCACCACACTTAGCGCGTAAGCTATATCTGGTCTTGTACATAGCATCGCATACATTATAGATCTTATCGCCGAAGCGTAGGGTATAGTGCTCCTGCGAACCCTCTCCCCATCAGTCTTGGGAGACATCTCCTTGGAAAAGGTGATTCCGTGCAATGCGGGTATGTTACTGCGCTTGAAATCTTCCTTACTAAATCTCTTTAGTATGGTCTCTATATACCTGGACTGCGAAAGTCTCAGTAATCTCTTGGATCTATCTCTGTAGATCCTGATCCCCAGATTGTACAAGGCATCACCCAGGTCCTTCATGGAGAACCTTTGTGATAAGAACAGCTTGACCGATTGTAGCATAGGAATATCGTTTCCTATCAAAAGAATGTTGTCCACATACATGACTAGGAATACGACAGTTCGTCCTACAATTTTCTTGTAAATACATGGCTCATCCTTGTTCTTGATGAATTCAAATTCTTTGATTGTTTCATCAAAACAGATGTTCCAGCTCCGCGATAGCTGCTTTAATCCATAAATGGATTTAAGCAACTTGCACACCTTCCCGCTGCTCCCACTGTCTACAAAACCTTCTGGCTGATCCATACAAACGCACTCTTCCAAACTTCCGTTCAGAAAAGCCGTTTTTACGTCCATCTTCCAGATTCCATAGTCATGGAAGGCAGCAATAGCAAGTGGGATCCGAATGGATTTGAGCATAGCTACGGGAGAAAAGGTTTCGTCATAGTCCAATCCTGGTCTTTGAAGAAAACCTTTTGCAACAAGTCTAGCCTTATAGGTTTCCACCTGCCCATCTACACCAATCTTCCTTTTGTAGATCCATTTTCATCCAACGGGTTTTACCCCAAGTGGAGCAACATCCAAGGTCTACACTTTATTGGCGTACATAGCCTCCATTCCAGATTGCATAGCATCCATCCACTTATCAGAGTCCCTACTGATAATGGCATGCCTGAAACTAGTACGATCATCTTCTTCCAAGATGCAATCCTCTCGATCCCCGTCAATGAGAAAACCGTAGTATCTCTCGGGCGGATCAGAAATCCTACTAGATCTGTGGAGTAGCTGAGTCTCGTCAGGGAATATTGAATTATATGATTCTACCAAATCCTCAATTCTAGTTTGTCCCTCTGGAATTTCTTCCAGTTCTACCGTGCTTCTACAAATTTCTTTTGCAAGAAATTCCTTCTCTAAAAAGACGGCGTGGCGAGAAACAAACGCTTTCTGTTCCTCGATGTGGTAGAACAGATATCCTTGAAAATATTTAGGATATCCTACGAACTTACACAAAATTGATTGTGCCTCTAGTTTATCCGGATTTTGTTTTTTAACATAAGCCGGACAACCTCATATCTTAATAAAATTAAGGTATGGCCTTTTCCGCTCCTATATATCATGAGGAGTGGCAGGCACAGTTTTGGTAGAAACCCTATTCAATACATATATTGTCGTTTCAAGGGCATGTCCCTAGAATGAAAGAGGAAACTCGGCATTACTCATCATGGAGTGAACCATGTCCAATAGGGTACGGTTCCTCCGCTTCGATACACCGTTGTGCTGTGATGTATACAGAGAAGTAAGCTGAGAGAGAATACCATTCTCTTTTAGAAAGTCCCGGAATTCCGTGTTCACGTACTTCCCTCCTCTATCAGATCCAAGGATCTTGATACTTTTGCCAGTTTGGTTTCCTACTTCTTTTCTGAATTTTTGAAATTCTCAAAAGCTTCAGATTTGTATTTCATAAGATACACATACCTGAATCTAGAGAGATCGTCAGTGAATGTGATGAAGTACGAGAACCCACCTCTTGCATGTATATACATTGGACTACATACATCGCTGTGTATGAGTCCTAGGGGCTCTGTTGCTCTTTCTCCGTGTCCGGTGAACGGAGATTTGGTCATCTTTTCCTTGAGATAAGACTGACAAGTTTCATAAGATGAAAATTCGAACGTATTCAAATATTCATCTTTATGCAATTTACTCATTCTTTTCTCTCCGATATGACCAAGTCTACAATGCCACAAGTAGGATTCGTTCGTTTCTGAACTCTTTCTCTTGCGTGTGTTTTATACATTGAAAACTGTGTTTTGATTTAGAACATAGATACCATTACACAGTGTATCTTCTGCAACCAATACCTGATTAAGGTAAATGTTCATGATATTTCTATCAAGAACAAACTTATATTCTTTATCAAGTAAAGAAACTGATATGATGTTGCAAACCATGGAGGGTACATAGTAGCAATTGTTCAAAATCATAGTATTGCCTTTTGGCAACACTAGGTGATATTCACCGACGACAGCAGCATCAACTTGTGCTCAGTTCCCTACTCTGATGGACATATCATCAGGTCCAACTATCCTATTTTTTCTCAGTCCCCGCAATAAATTACAGATATGAGATCCTGATCCGATATGTAGTACCTAGGAGGTAGGACAGACCGAAAAACAGTTCTCAATAACAAAAACACCTGAAAGAGGCGCATTAGTATGCTGCTTCTTCGTTGGGGTCATCAAGGAATTCATACAATCCTCTTTTCCTTGCTCATACTCATGACAGCTGTCATAGTTTAGAGCCGAACCGACGTTCCCCAGCCGCGAATAATAATTCAGATCGGTCAAGCGATACATTTTATTATCTTGATTAGGGCATGAAATGGTTGCTACCTGGAGAGAGAGAAAAGAAATACTTAGCATGCGCTCTTGCAAGATTAGATTGGTTATTAATTTATCTAATCATGATGGCTCTCACTGTTTCCTCAAAATTTTCTTCAAACCCTAAAAGAAGAACCAGTCAGGATTAATCGCACGTCACAATACTTGCTTAACCTTTCGGTCAGGCTAGTGTCGGTACTTCAAGAGAGGTTTTCCAATACTTTCGCGAAATTCCTTAATTATATAATCTTTTTTCCTTGGAGGCGTAGCCCCGCTAACACTGTTCTAGACACCTACTTAGTTTATAGCATTGATTGTTAAGTGAAATAATCTCCCAAGAGTATTCCAACTCATCAGTAGAATCGGGATCCAACTATCATTGTGTGATGACTTAGATGGAATCCACTCTAATCACCACATTCCAGAAGGTAGGCTAAAACTGCAAGTTTCCTGTATATTTGAAACTCCCGATATGGTTTTTGACCCTAACGACCTATAACCTTGACGCTTGCCAACAAGTTATAGGCCATTAGTCAAGTTCAACCCGTCATTGTCTTGGATTAACTCGAACCCACCCGCAAAAACTCTTGACACTTGCCAACAAAGCTGTACGACTGTCTAGATTAATCGCATATCCATGCACCAGATAAATATCACTCAGCTACCGCTCACTATGTCTTAACGCTTGCTAACAAACATAGCATGAATACTAGGTGGTACCCATCTGAAATGACGGAGGGCTACGGCTGGGTTTTTGGCAAAAAACCCTTTAACGTAATGAACTTGATATCGTTGATGGAATCTGAGCAGTTTTGAAAAAGGAGTGGTTTAGGCTCCGCTTTTGAAAACATCTGGTTTTGAAAAAAAAGAGAGTAATCTACCGTATAAACTCCTGCTCAAGAGGTCACTTCCCGTGAAGGGATCTCGGCTCTTGCGTCGTGGAATGAGGTGCTGGATTTTCACAACTGAATACCACTATGCAAAGCGAAAGAATATAATTATAGTTTTTCAAAATTTGTTCCAACAACATCTTTTTAGGTTTCTTTTCTTGTATTAATCAAAATTAATATGGTCCCATCATTTAACCTATTACACCAGAAAAGAACGAAAATACAATGTACGTATATGCCATCCGCATTCGCCACTGGGCCTCGTCATCACCTGTTAGGTTACTTAACTAACGACAGAGCGGGGGCTGGACTAGCGCGGGTGTAAAACATATACAACATCTACTAGTATATATATAACATTCGTCTCAGGCATGATATAATCAATATCACAGAATCTCAGCAAGTAACACAAAGTGGTAGATAATCTTGGAGCCTCGGGTTTCATTTGATCTGCAAATAAAACCCGACGTTCCTGGTCGTGTGGATAGCATGTGCAATGAAACTTGAACCCCTACGAGCGCGACAAGTTACCCGCCAATCCCAGAAGTGAGGCAACCCCAATCAACAAAGTGAATAGACCACCCAGCACTCCACGGGATCCGGTAACTTGAGCGCCCATCCGTGGGTCATCCTATAACCCCTACGAGTGCGGCGAATAGCCCGCTAATTCTAGAGTGAAGCCTCCTCCGTCTCAACACCATAAGACATGGTCTTGTTGCCTTCTAGAACCCGGTTATTCGTGCACTACACCGCGGGGTAATCCTAGTACAGAAAAAATAAAAAAAATATGTACAATGGTAATATCGACCTCATTCCGGTCATGCCCCAAACAAATAATATACAACATGACAGTGACGGCAGCCCACATGTTGGACGCTCGCTCCGCAATAACAAATGTACAAATGAATCTCAACTGTACCACTAACATTGCACCACAAGCTATCCACCACGACTATCCAACTACAACCACAGCACAAACACAGAATATCAACGTGAATGTCATGTTCGCAAACCCATCTAAAAGAATATATAGCAGTTAGACGAGTTATACCGCTCAAATGACATTCACGGTCGCAGATAAAAGTGTATGCACTTAAAACACTAATGCATTTAAAATTTCGATCGACAAAAAACTTATCCGTATTGGCCCCAAGTGCAATCCAGTACTCAGACAAATCTGGGCCAGAAACTAAACATCCCATGAATCACCTTTCCAAATATTAGAACACCAGATGAAATTTCGTGTATTGATTCCTTAATTAGACCGTGGAACCGCGGCAAACAAGGGTGTTTTGTCGCGGTTCCGTGGCCTTCTTATGGGGACACGTGCTCAAATTTCATCTGGGATCCTAAAAAACGCTGCACTAATTTCTGAGACACAGAAAATGATTTTTTGAACACGTTTAAAAATCGGCAGAAACATGAAGTTTGAAAATGTGATTTCGGAAAGTTTTGTCGATCGATCTTTTAAGCATGTTAGAACTAGCTAGTTTAGGTTTTATGGGTTGGCTCTGATACCATGAAAGGTTATGCTAACGCCCTGACCATCAACCGAGGCCGATTGCGGAACAAATTTTTTTCTAACGATTTAAACTTGGCATTAGAATAACGCAAAACCGAATCTACCATTAACCTAACTAGCAACTAAAGATGCTATCTACTGTGAAAGAAGTTTATACCATAAGAGTCAAGTCCTTCGGTTCTTCACTCCTCTCCTTTAGCATGCTCCTAGTGGCCTCTATGATCGAGCTTGATTGACGACTTCCTCACGTCAAAGATGATCCACCCGAGAGTGTTTACTTTGGGCTCCTACCTTTAAACTAAGATAACTAGGTTACTTAGTTTGCTAATCTAAGTAACCTAGGTGATGTAGAGAGTGACGATGGTTTATTTTGTCTCAAGAACCCTAGGTTTCTCAACACATGAGACTATTAGGGTTTGAGCTAGAAGAAGAGAATCTTGGAGGAGATGAGAGTGATGTATAGAGCAACCCAAGAATTGAGTGAAGAATGGGTAAGTCTTGTGACTAATAAAACAAGCATGCCAAGATAATAATAAAAAATTATCTCCGCCACAAAATATCTAGATATTTTCTACAAAATATCTAGATGCCACCATGCCTCAATAGTAACCCATAACTCACTAAGTGAGTCAACAAGTAGCCATGCTTTACTTAACAAAAGTCAACACCTCATACCTCCACCTCATTTAACATTTAATCAAAAAGATTAAATAACAAATGAGATGTCTTCTTCTCAAAGCATTCTTGTAAAAAATTACAAGAATACCTTTCATCCGTATATATATACCCGTATCCGTATTCCGAAAAATACAAATACAAAAGAGACGAAAATAATCCAACAATGTAATACTAGGATCTAGTTTAAACCAAAGTCCGCTAGTATTATCCGCCCGAACATCATACATGCACAAGTACACGTATGTGATCGAACCATGCCGTAAAACCATACGGCCTCTACATCGTTTCGCCCGAAGCAGAGAAACCCTCTGTGTGGGACCTAAAAACTCGACATTACGCCGGCAGTACGTTACTGGATAAATCCATAACCACAAGCACGTCAGCGGCACAAGCTATATGTAACGGCTACCCGGGTACCTGTCGAAAAGGAAATCCAACGAACAAACTCATCCGGATCCCTACAGAGCTTATCCGTGACAATATCCGTACAGTCCGGTCTTTTCGTCTAAAAGTATCGCATACCGGATCTAGGGGTGGCAAGCGTCAGACCCTAATAACTCGATAATTCGTACTGATGCGGCTTAGGACTCATCCGGGAAACTATTGATCAACCTATCAGTAAATCCCAACTGCCTTAGCCAAGGTCTTATGGTCCTGACCAATCGAACACAGTGTGATATCAACTCCTAATACTTAGGAAGACGAATTCCTGACAATCACCCACAGCCTTCATGTGGCTCGGGACTGTACCCAACCAAAACCTATTTGCACGACTCAGTAGAGCCGTGGTAGGGTAGTGATCAAAACACAGTGGGAACTCACACGAGACAAATGACGATCTCAGGTCCAAAGACTAACCTGTACACATGTCACAAGAGAACCGCTATCTGACGATAGGTATAATACCATATAGAGGTTCTCAGCGAGTCCGTCCAGTGTACTCACCCCTAGTGAGCACCCGTATACAATCTTAGGTCATCACACCAATGGTTGTGGGACCAACCACCGCCCCTCGTCGGGGTCTAAAAACGTACACACAAGTCTACTCTGGAGTATCGATGACCGATCTCGATTCTCCTGTGACTTGGGACATTTAAGGATGTGATTATAGAGTACCCTGCTCCTATAAGTATGATCGCCATCACAACGCAGGTAGTCAAGAAAAATCCTACTGGCTTTATCAACATGTAACCGTAATATGTAATAACGTGTATAACATATGCCATGTTAAGATAAAGTCAAGCCATAATAGTATACTACTATATCAAGTCTTTATCAATATGTGCAAGCTGGATAAAGTATCAATAAAAACAAATACACATATCATGATAAAGACAACTGAAATAATATACTATATAACTGAGCAAGATTGTCCTGTATATATATATATATATATATATATATATATATATATATATATATATATATATATATCCCCAGCATCCACATGTATATATATACAATAATGACCTCTAGGGCATACATATCCAACAATCGGTACGTTGATCACGCGTGGAGATGTAATGCACAATAAGTTAGTTGTCAGCGACACATTTACGAACAAAATGAAAGTCAATTTCAATGTGTTTAGTGCGAGCATGAAAAACGGGATTAGCAATAAGATAAGTAGTGCCAATGTTATCACACCATAGCACAGGTGGGAAATGATTGAACCCAAACTTGTGAAGTAATGATTGAACCCAAATGAGCTCAACCATGGCATTTGCAAGCGCCTTGTATTCAGCCTCGGTGCTTGAGTAAGCGACCGTTGCTTGTTTCTTGAAGTTCCAGGAAATGAGATTGTGATCCAAGAAAATAGTGTAGCCGCTGGTAGAACGATGATCCGCAGTATTCCCATTCCAGTGAGAATCATTGAAAGAATAAAGATCACGAAGCAAATCTCGATAGAGAAGAAGGCCATGAGAGTGCGTGTCTTGAAGATAGCGAAGTATGCGCTTAACCAACGACCAATGGTGCTTAGTAAGAGTGTGCATATGCTAACAGGCCCGATTGACTACGAAGGAAATATCATGATGAGTGATGGTGACATATTGAAGAGGGCCCATAATGCTGCTATAAATAGATGGATAGGCGAGGGGAGTGGAAAGTGGATCATCAGTAGTCATGACGGTGGCCATGGATGTGGACACCGGGCGCTCGACGGTCATTTTGGAGCGCTTAAGAATATCCACAATATATTAAGATTGAGATAAGAGGCAGCCGTCGGGATGAAGACAGAGTTCGATGCCAAGGAAATAGTGAGCGGTGCCAAGGTCACGAATGGAAAAATCCTGTTGAAAAGAAGCAATAAGGTCAGTAACGCCCCCTTGATCGGAACCAGTAATTAGAATATCGTCGACATAAATCAAGAAATAAATCCGGGAGCACCGGTTCCAACGAAAGAATATCGAAGTATCCGTTTTGGAACCAAGGAAGCCAAGCTAAAGGAGTCGGGTACTGTAACAACCGTCAAATTCAAGTAAACTTTTAATGACTTATATTCTTGAATATCCTATTTTCCTTAAATCAAGCAGTATTTATATTTTAATATGATGATTTCAATATACGAACGTAAGTTGTTATTTGGTTGTCACCTATCATATCCATCCTATAGGGTACAAGGTTGACCCCTCGTGACTTCAAATAGTATAATTAATTTTCGTTTTTTTAGATCTTGTGCGAGATATACAAAATCCGAGATCTAAAATATAGCATAAAATATATATGTATAAAAACGGTATCCTAAAACAAACTTGAACCCTAGGACCCGAGCTCGAGCCTTTTCCCTGAGACCTGGCTGTCCAACCCTTGCCTAGGCCGGCCCAAGTTTTTGGGGACCACACGATTTTTCTTGTGTGGCTCTATCTTTTCATAATTAGGTTAAATTTTTATTTTAAAATTTATCTTTTAAATTGAGCGTTGGACGACTATATAAACATACCAAAGCCTAGTTCTATTTTTCCCATGCAGCAATCTTCTTCCTCATCCAAATTTTTCTGCATTCTCTTCTTCTCTCTACTGTGATACATCAAGCTCCATAAAACCCAACAACGCTCATCGGAGGAGGAGTCTAATCAAGTAGAGTCTATCGTCTCGGTCAAATCGAGACGATTTTGATCCAAAAGTTAAGGTAAGGTTATTGATCATCCGTGGTTGTAAGTTCCTCTTCTTCCTCTCTCTCCCTCTCCCTCTCTCCATTTGATTCGATTGTAAGATTTTTCTCTTGATCTGCGATGTTTATGTATCCGTGTTGGTGATCTATGATTTGTATGATATTGATTTGGAATTGAAATGTTAGTTTGAATTTAAAATTTATGTATTCCGATGCTTCAGTAGCCTTATTATAATTATTAATAGACTTATCCTCTGACTGGGTGCAAATCAAGATTTGTTTGAAATTCGGTGTCATCCTAGCAACCAATTCGTTAGGGAGCATACGATTTCTGGCTATAATTAGAGAAGCAAGTTGTTTAGCCACTTGTAAGTTGTAACAGCAAGAAAAGATAATAAAATAAAAACAATAAATGAAAGTATAGACAGAAAATAAGCAAAAGGATGAATACTCCAAAGCCAACCATATATTTGCATCATTTATCGTAAGTTCTCCTTATTAATCCAATAATGAAAAATCTTTGATACATGGTGTAGTTTTCAGATGAATACAAAGATTGCAGTAAAAGAATTACTTAAATGTTACTTCAAAAAATGGGAAGCTGATGTGCTGTATGGACATCTATTGAATTAGGCACATTGGTTCTGTTAGCACTAAAGTGAAGTTGTAAAATATTTATTAATGCTTGTATGAATAAATAAATATAAAAAAACAAAGTCCATAGCATATTATTGTAATTCATGTAGTGCAGGGTATATATCTTAAAAGCAATGAAAGTAGTTTAGTTAGTGTGGCCTATATATGGAAACATGGAAAACTCATGCTATTTTCAATATCATTCAGCCTATCCTACTCGGTTACTCTTGATGGGTGGTTGATTGGTTGAGCCATGAAAACTGTAACAAGGGGATCGACCAAAAGAGGGGAGAAGTCCTGTCATATTGTATTTAGGAGGAGATGGGTTCCATATGACCCAACTCCTATAACACAAAATTTTAGCCTATATCTGCTTGTGTTTCAGCTGCCTGTTGGCTGTTCTTTTCCATTTCACAAATTTAAGTTTTATATAACACATCTTGATAATATTTTCCTTAAGTTTTAATCTAGCTTACATACCATGCTTTTACATTAATTTGTAATGCTTTATACACTCAGGGTCATTAAAACTCTTCCATTTAGATATGAATACACATGATTACATAGATTTTGTAACGTGGGGATAAGGAAGGGGATATGGTTGGATGTTGGTAGTTTATTCAGTTGTTTCTCCTCTTTGCGGTTTCCCCCTTTCTTACTTTCAGTGACATATACTATTTTTCCACAACTGCACATAGTATTCGATCTTTATTTATTTTCTTTATGTTAACAATCTAGAAAGGTATTTCTATATAAACATTCTAAATTAGTTATTTATTAAAGTACTATTAATAGTGGGTTGTTTAATATAAGTGTATAAGGTTGTCCATATATTATTATATACGTGGAAACTTAGAACTACATTTAGGACTTGACATATATTCTCAGGAGTATCATGACCAACTCATGAATGGGCCCGTGTTTCCTGACCTCTGGATGATAGTCTTGGGTCTGAGAATACTCTTACGGTACTTAGAGTCCCATTATATGAGCGGGCCCATGTTTCCTTACCCCTGGATGATAGCCTTGGGTTGGTGAATACTCCTGTGACTTGAATTAATTTCCTTCACTCGTGTACCTCTGAACATGTGTCAATTTATAAATGGGTTAACTACATGTATTCATGTATTCTAGTATTCATGTATTCACATATTCCAGTACTCCTGGATTCATGTATAGTATTCTTGTATTACACCATCATGTACTAGAACATGTGTTAAATTATAAACAGTGTGACTAATGCTTGCCGAGGGTGTTGGGGATAGTTAAGGATGAGTAGTTCAGCTCTTTTCGAACCCTCATGTATGCACTCATGTATTCTTGTAATCATGTACTCTTAAAGGGGTTGAACACCTGTCTTAACTTACGTTAAAAATGATCATGACCTATACACTTGCCGGGAGGTGTTGGAAGTTAAGGATGAGTCATCCAATTGATTTACGACTTGGTTGGATGTCATACGTTAGCTTGTGTTAGACTAGAGAATCTTAATATTGAATTATTAAGCCATTTTTAATTATACTCGGTATTCCTTTAATGCCTACCACCTTTAACTCGCTGATTTTTATTAATATCATGATTAGACCGTTACAGTATTGTTATTTATCTTGTATCCAAATTATTGTGTTTATTAACTGTTATTTCCGTTCAAATCGTTTACCATTGCAAGTGATACTTTATGGTATTTAAGTTTTTTTGTTATTTCATTATGCTTATTTATACTACAAGGCTGTAGTGATTCTGAGGAACTTAACAGATGAAAGTTCGCTGACAGACGTTCTCTTTTGTTTTTTCTTATTGGGAATGTCTGTCAGAAGACACATGGATTGTGGACGAGAATTCATAGGAAGTTGGGCTATTTGAGGAGGAGAAGCTTTGCCTCTCATCACAAGATGATAACTAGTTTTTTTTAGTTTAGTGCATTTAGATTTAGAGGTTTAGTTTGAAACTGTTATTTATTTGAATTAACTTTTATTTAGGCGATTTTGCTTTCAGAACATGAATGTATTTAATGGAGTTGGATATTATTAGGACTTTGTTTTGTGATGGTTTAACTTCAAATTATTATTATTTTGCTTGACCATACGCTAACCATATTCATATTGTGGAGGTGTGCTTTTTAGTATGAATACGTTGCGGGTTTGTCGCTCTCGCTCCTTGGTTTTTGGGAAGCGGGGCATGACAAGTTTTATTGGTGGCCCATGCAGGTCCGTTCTGCATGACTGTTGGAAGAATATTATATAAGATTTTAAACATTATATCCAACGGCATTTACGTTCATCCTCAAATTCTTGAATTTTTTCTGATCTTTCGTTTTCGTTTTCAAGGTGATGTCCTCAGGAGACGAAGGATCCAATGCAAACGGAGGTGTCCCACCACCTGTAATGGCGCTACTTGCCGAAACGACAATACAGCTAGAAGCAATCAAGAGCTTATTGGAGAGTCATCAAGCTCAAGCAACGATTCAGCAGGAGCATACTACCCTCCTCCGCCAGGAGATCTCCATCCCATACCAGAGGCGCCAGGAGTGAAGCAGGTTCGGGCATTGGACCCGAAGAAATTTTCAGGGAACGAGAGCCCCCTCGAGGAAAAGGAGTGGGCTAAAAATATTGAGGACAACCTTACAGCAGCATTAGTTCCGCAGGCTAATTGGGTTCGAGTGGCCAAACTTCAACTGACTGATAACGCCAGAGTTTGTTAGAAGGCTGAGGAGAGTCGGATTCAGCAGCCTATCACTTGGGAAACTTTTCGCGAACGTTTTGACGGCAAATACTTTCCTTAAACTTCCCGTTTTGAGATGGAACAACAATTTGTCCACCTTCAGTAAGGATCTATGTGGGACAATTCGGTGGAGGAGTACGATACCGATTTCACTATGCTCAGCGGGTTTGCAGCCCATTTGGTCCCCACCCCGGAAATTCGCTCTAGAAGGTTTCGACAGGGTCTAGACACCGATATTCAGGCGGCACTAGCAACAGGAGACTATCCTACTGACGAGGCTGCTTTGAGGGCCTCCCGTCGTTCTGAGGCCGTTATTAAGGAGCGGGGAAGACCGTAGTCAACAGGATTCAAACGACCAGTCAATCAGATTTCAAGAGGGGCAACCTCAAGGCAGAACTATACCGCACCATTATGGAGGCCAGTCGGGCCATCTTCATCTTCTTGGTCGACTACTTGCAACTTGTGCCAGAGATAAGGACATCAAATGAAGGATTGTCACAGAGCCAATAATCTGTGTCTGGTTTGTGGTTCATCTACACACGGGATAAACACCTGCCCCAAGCGCAAAAATGGTCCCGTAACTGTTTCCCGACCATCTCTACTCGCTCCAAAACCCAAGCTAGCTCTCCCTGCCCTACCTTAGTGCGAGCCATCGCTGCCACCTCAGCAACAGTTGTATACTTGGGCGTAAGAGAATGCGCCAAGACGCCAGGCATTCACTATGACAGTTTCTGAGGCCGAGGCCACGGGTGAGGTTATCACTGGTACGACCCATCTTTTCTTTTCAAATTCATGCATCTTAAATTCTTGTTTTGTTATTTTGTTTCCTTTATCTAAACCGTCCCACATAACCTAGGTACCTTATTAGTAGCCACCTAGCCTGCACTCGTACTTTTTGACACTGGGGCGTCACATTGCTTCATGTTCCAACGGTTTTCGACCACGCATGCCCTTCCGGTAAAACCCCTCGAGTCTGTATGGAACATCAGTTTGGGAAACGGTGTGTTGAAGGAAACACTAAGGTACGAACAATGTCCAGTGATAGTCTGCGGCCGCGAACTTTACGCGAACTTCAAAGTACTCAACATAACAAGTTTTGATGTAGTTCTCGGTATGGATTGGTTAGAGACTTTCTACGCCACCCTCGACCGTCGTCAAAAGAAGGTAGTCTTCGATATACCAAGTTACCCCACCTTTTCATTCGCAAGCGGTGACAGCACCATCGAGCCACCTTTTATCGCGCTAAACCTAAGGAGTCTATGCGTGCTACCCTACCGGCAGGAGAGGAAGAGCGGCCCAATATAGCGTGTGAGTTCGACGATGTTTTTCCAGAAGATATCACAGGTTTTCTACCCGACAGAATTTTAGAATTCTCTATTGATTTGTTGCCCGGTGCCCAACCTATAACTGAGATCCCTTATCGTATGGGTCCTACGCAATTGAAAGAGGTCAAGAAGTAGGTGGATGAGTTATTGCTGAAAGGATGGATTTGGCCGAGTGCCTCGTCTTGGGGTGCTCCGATTCTCTTGGTTCAAAAGAAAGACGGAACCCAGTGGATGTGTGTCGACTATCGGGAGTTGAATGCGGTCACTGTTAAAAACAAGTATCCTATGCCTTGCATTGATGACATGTTCGATGAATTAAGTGGGTCTAAGGTTTTCTCGAAGATGGACCTACGGTCGGGTTACCATTAGGTCAAAGTCAAGAAGGATGACATCTTGAAGACAGCTTTCAGAACTCGATATGGTCATTATGAGTATCTAATAATGCCGTTCGGGGTAACCAACGCTCCTGCCATGTTCATGAATCTAATAAACAGAGTGTTTCACGAGTACCTAGACCAGTTTGTCGTAGTCTTCATTGACTACATCTTGGTATATTTAAAGACCAAAGAGGAGCATGAGGAGCATTTGCGCACTGTGTTGGAGACTTTGCGACATCATCAATTATATGCCAAATACAGTAAGTGCGAGTTTTAGATGGGTCAGGTTATTTTCTTAGGACATTTAGTGTCCGGCGAGGGCATATCAGTAGACCCCGCCAAGGTTGCTGCAGTGAAGAAATGGCTAGTCCCAAAGACAGTCAAAGATATCCCGAGTTTTTTGGGTTTGGCGGGATATTATCACCGTTTTATCGAGGGTTTCTCGAAAATTGAAAAACCGTTAATTAAGGTCACCCTGAAGGAAGTGGATTTCAGATGGCCAGAGGCTTGAAAGAATGCTTTTGCTGAGCTGAAGTCGAGAATGACCTCCGGTCCTATTCTCACCATCCCTGATCGATCGGGAGATTTCGTGGTTTATTGCGATGCATCAAGGATCGGACTCGGGTGTGTCTTACATCAGAATGGCAAGGTTGTTGCTTATGCGTCGCGGAAGTTGAAGACACATGAGCGAAACTACCCTACGCATGATCTTGAATTGGCGGCTGTAATATTTGCATTAAAGTTATGGACGCATTATCTTTTGGGCGAGAGAATTGAAATTTTCGCAGATCATAAAATCCTGAAGTATGTGTTCCTTCAGAAGGAGATGAATTGCAACAGAGGAGATGGTTAGAGCTTATGGCGGATTTTGATATTGATCTCAAGTATCATCCGGGTAAAGAGAACATAGTCCCCGATGCTTTGAGTCACCAACCTTTAGCGATGTGTCTCACCACCCAGTGGAAGCTACAACAAGATTTTCACGAGCTTGAGACCGAGGTTATTCTGTAACGTTTCCTAGCGCCCTAGCCGCTAATCGTGGCCGTTGTAGAAAAAAAAACTTTAACTTTTCAATAAACTTGGCGCTAGAAACAACTATCTAGAATCTAAGCAAATATTAAACTAGTAAAAAGGAGTTCAAGCTACTATGTAAATAGAGTTATATCGATAGTTTTGTGTCCTTCGGGTCTTGACTCTTCTTCTTAAGCTCCTTTGAGGTCCTTGATCTAGCTTGGTTGTCGGCCTCCTCGATCCTAGATGATCCATCCGAAGGTTCTTAATTCAAGATTCTACTTTCAAAAGAAAGTAACTAAACTAGCTAGTTTGCTAATCTAGTTAGTTTAGAATATGTGGAGATGATTAGTAGTGATTTATTCTATCACAAAACCCCATGGCTCTTAACTCATGAGAATGTTTGGAGTTGAGGATAAAGATGAGATCAAGAGAGGAGAGAGAATGGCAATGCTAGAATGAGTTGAAGAATGGCTAGCTCTAAATTGATAAGAAGCATTTTTCTTTTTATTAAAATACTATCCATACTTCAATAGTATTCACAAATGAATAAAGAAATACCAAAGCCATGCTTGAAACCATCTCACCCCTCCACCTCATTTTCTATTTTCAATAAATAGAAAAAATGCATGATGAGGTGTCATCTTCTAGAAGGTATTTTGTATAAATACAAAATAAATTCTACCGTATATACATACCCGTGTTCGTATCAAAATACGAATCCCCGAGAGATAGAATGATACTACTAATATAATACTAGCATTAAATCAAAATCTGATTTAACAAACCGGCTTAATCGTAAGCCTGCTAGTATTATAATCCATCCAATCAAATTCCCCGCAACTAGTACACGTAATTAACCGGAACCCCGCACATATGAACATACGACCTCCACATCGATTCGCCTGAACCAGGGGAACCCTTTGTATGGGAATCTAAAGACTCGACAGTACACTGGCAGTGAGTTTAACCAGAAGTCAGCGGCATTAGCTGTACGTAACGGCTACCCAGATATCTGTCGAAAAGAAGGCCGATGAGAAAACTCATCTGAACCCCTACTGAGCCTAACCGTGACAATATCCATACAGTCTGATCTATTCGTCTGAGAGTATCGCATATCGGGTCTAGGGGGTGGTTAACGTCAGACCCCTACTAACCTGCTAAGTCGTGTTGGTGTGGCTCAAGACCATTCGAGAAACTACTGATCTAACTATCAGTAATCCTCAATTATCCTGGCCAAGGACTTATGGTGTTGACCAACCAAACACGGTGCGATATTGACTCCCTATACCAGGAGAGACGAATCTATAACAATCACACACTGCCTCCATATGGCTTAGGACTGTACCCAACTAAAACCTGTTTGCACGACTCCTTTGAGCCATTATAGGGTAGTAAACAAAGCACAGTAGGAACTCACATGAGACAAATGATGATCTTAAGTCTACAGACTACCAGTACATATGCCACACGAGAACTGCTATTTACGCAAGGTATAATACCATCCAGCAGTTCTCGATAAATCCGTCCAGTGTACCCACCCACAATGAACACCTGTATACAATCTTAGGTGAAACACACCAATAGCTGTGAGACTAACCATCGCCCCTCGTTGGGGTTTAAAAATGTATACACTAATCTACTTTGGAATATCGATGCCCTGTCTCGATATTCCTACGACTACGAACAGTTTAAGGATATGCTTATAGACTATCCAGCCCTCACAAGTATGACCGCCATCACAACGTTGGTAGTCAAACAGTAATCCTACAGGCTTTATCAACATGTATAAGTAGTACGTAATAACAAATAAAACATACACACATGTTAAGATAAAGGCAAACCAGATAGCATACTATCATTTCAAGCAATATTGTCCTGTACATATACACATATCAATAGTATCCATTACAAATAATAGCCTCTAGGGCATATATATATATATATATATATATATATATATATCCAACAATCTCCCACTTGCACTAGAGCCAGTTGTTTGCATAACGCATCCCCAAAATCTCGAACAGCCGCTCGAACTATGCTTAAGATTTGGCCTTCGAGAATGGATCCGTTGTGTAGTCTTTTGTTTCCACTCTCCGAACTTCAATCTCCTTGCGATCCACGATCTCCCTGATCAGGTGATACCGCCTCAAGATTTGTCTGGATTTCTGATGGGACCTTGGTTCCTTCGCTGAAACTACAGCCTCATTGTTATCACGAAACAACGGTATTGGATTGACAATGGACAGAACTACCTAAAGTTTAGAAATGAACTTCGTCATCCAGACCGTCTTTTTTGAGGTATCATTAGCAGCTATGTACTCATCTTTCATCGTTGAGTCTGCGACGATGTCCTGTTTGGAACTCTTCCAACACACCGCTCCTCCATTAAGGGTAAACACATAAACCGAGATGGATTTAGAGTCATCCTTGTCACTTTGGAAGCCTGAGTCGGTAAAAGCCTCGATCTGGAGGTCCTCATTACCGTACACAAAGAACATCTCCTTAGTCCTTCTCAGTTACTTGAGAATGTTCTTTACTGCTATCCAATACTTCACACCTGGGTTTGACTGATACCTACTTACCACACTAAGTGCATAATCTACGTCTGGTCCGGTACATAACATTGCTTATGTTATAGATCCTACCGCCGAAGCGTAGGGTATAATCCTCATGCAAGCCCTCTCTTCATCGGCCTTTGGAGACAACTCTTTAGAAAGGGTGATCCCGTGACAAGCAGGTAAATTACCACGCTTGGAATCTTGCATACTAAACTTCTTTAGTATGGTGTCAATGTACCTGGACTGTGAAAGTCCCAACATTCTTTTAGACCTATCACGATGGATCTTAATCCCCAGAATGTAGAAGGAATCACCCAAGTCTTTCATGGAGAACTTCTGTGACAAGAAGAGCTTGACTGATTAGAGCATAATGATGTCATTCCCTATCAGGAGTATGTCATCCACGTATAATATGAGGAATACCACTGCTCCTCCTACAATTTTTCGATAAATGCATGGTTCATTTACATTTTTGATAAAGTAAAATAATTTAACCGTCTCATCAAAGTAGATGTTCTAATTCCGCGTTACTTGCTTTAATCCATAAATGGATTTAAGCAACTTGCACACTGTTTCGCTGCTCCCACTGTCTAAAAACCCCTCTGGCTGATCCATATAAACGCACTTTTCTAAATTTCCATTTAGAAAAGCGGTTTTCACGTCCATCTACCAAATATCATAGTCATGGAAGGAAGCAATGGCAAACAGGATCCGAATGGATTTAAGCATGGCCACTGGAGAAAAGGTTTCATCATAATCCAATTCTGGTCTTTGACGAAAACCTTTTGCAACAAGCCTACCTTTATACGTTTCCACCTATCCATCTGTACCAATCTTCTTTTTGAAAATCCATTTGCATCCAACGGGTTTTACCCCAGGAGGAGCAACTTCCAATGTCCATACTTTATTGGTGTACATGGATACCATCTCGGACCTCATAGCATCCAGCTACTTTATCGAGTCTTTACTCGTGATAGCCTGTTGAAAACTAGTAGGCTCATCATCGTAGATAATGCAATTCTCTCGATTCTCGTCTATGAGAAATCCATAGTATCTCTCAGGTAGATGAGAATACCTACTAGACTTATGTAGTGGCGTTGGTTCGTCGGGCTCTATTGAAACCAGAGGTTCTACTAAGTCTTCAGTAGTAGTTTATGGTTCTGGAATTTCTTCCAGTTCCACTAATTTCTTTTGCAAGAAATTTGTTCTCTAAAAAAACGATGTGGCGAATGACAAACACCTTTTGTTCTTCATTGTAGTAGATAAGATATCCTGGTGAATTCTTAAGATATCCCACAAACATGCATAAAACTGATCATGCGTCGAGCTTGTCCAAATTCTGCTTTTGACAAAAGCTGGACACCCTCATATATTAAGATACTTAAGCATAAATTTAGTTGGAACCCTATTCAATAGGTATGCAGCTGATTCTAGCGCAAAACCTGTTGGTGATATATGCCCTAGAGACCATTATTGTATCATACTAGTTTGTATATTACATTTTGGGAGCTTAGGATATATACACAGATTTATGACATTCTTGCTCAATATGGTAGTATGCTACTTGGTTTGTATCTATCTAAATATGTGTATATGTTTCTTCTAACGTATCGCTAATACATATTGATAGAGCCCTTAGGATCTTTTGCTTGACTACCAGCGTTGTGATGGCAGTCACACTAGTTGGGGTTGGGTAGTCTACAAGCACATCCTTATACAGATCCCTAGTCGCAGGATTATCGATACAGGGCATCGATACTCCAGAGTAGACTAGTGTATACGCTTCTCTTCCCAGGAGGGGAGATGGTCTGTCCCACAGCCATCAGTACGTCGTACTGGAGATAGTATGCATGTGCTCATTAGGTTATGAGTTACACTGGATGGACTCATTAGGAACTACTGGTTGGCCCTATATCTATCGTCAGATAGCAGTTCCCAAGTGACATGAGTACAGCGTAGTCCGTTGACTTGATACTGCTGTTTCGCCTCAAGTGTGTTCCCACTATTCTTAGATTACTACCCTACCAAAGCTCTGCTGAGTCGTGCAAACAGGTAGTAGTTGGGTGCAGTCCCGAAGCACAAGGAGGCAGTGGCGGTTAGATAGGACTCGTCTCTCCCGGTATTGGGGGTTGATGTCGCGCTGTGTTCGGAATACCATTACACAAAGTCCCTGGCCAGGGGAAGTGAGATTTACTGGTAGGTACTCCAGTAGTTTCTCAGGGTGTTTTGGACTGTACTCCGACACGACTTATACCGCTATTAGGGGTCTGACGTTTACCGCTCCCTAGGCCCAATATGCGACACTCTTAGACGAACAGACCGGACTGTACGGAGATTGTCACATACAGCCTCAGTAGGAGTTCGGATGAGTTATGCTCATCGGCTTTCTTATCGATGATACCTGGGGACCATTACGTACAGCCGGTACCGCTTGCGACCTGTGGTTAAACTCACTGCCAGCGTGGAGTTGAGTCTTTAGAGTCCCACACAGAGCGTTTCCCTGCATCGGGCAAAACGTGTAGATGTCGTATGGTTTTACGAAAGGGTTCGATCACATGCGTACACTTGTGCACGCACGATGATTCGGACAGACAATACTAGTGGGCTTTGGTTTAAGCCGGATCCTAGTATTGAACTGATGGATTGTCTTCGTCTTCGGTATTCGTATTTTTCGGAATACGAATACAGGTATGTATATACAGACGAGGGGCGTTTTTGTAATTGTACAAAAATGAATTTGTAGATGGCATGACCTAATTGTATTAATCATTTTGGTTTAAATAATTAATACATTTAAGTAATTGGAAATGATGTGTATTATGCATAAATAAGGACTTGGGTTTTGAGGACACATGGTGATCATTTGACCAATGAGTTATTGTTTTGTTAACTGAACCTCATATCTATTATTGAAATAGATTATCTATGAGATAATGTGTGGGAGTTCAGTTTACAAGCGAAAGAAAACCATTTTCCTTCTTCATCTTTTAAGTTCACAAAATTTCATTTGCCATCTCCAATTTCCCTCATGCTCAAGAACACTCATGAGTTGAGTAACCTTGAGCATTAGTAGACTCATCAATCCATCTATATCATCCACACACTCTAGGTCTTCTAGTTTAGCACACTAGTTGATCTAGTTTCTTTGGTATGGAAGAGAAAGCTTGGTGCATAAACGTTCGGGTGGATCATCTTGGATTCGAGGAAGCCGACGAGGAGGCGACATCCGTATCACTCCGAAGAGTTCGTGCAGGTGAAAAGGACAGCGGGAGAAGGAGAAGAAGGACCAGATTCTTGAGGTATAATTTCTGTACTCAACTTTATACTTCATATGTTTGTTGCTAGATACGGTTTAGATTACGATCATGGCTAATAGTCGATGTTATGATGCTAAAATTATTGTTTTTTACACCTTCCGCCTCCCCGCGATTCCGTAGGGTGTGTAACATCGAATTACAGTGGTATCAGAGCTAACTAAACCTAATCTAGCATATTAGCAAGTAGTAGGAT
Source organism: Agapanthus africanus (assembly GCA_030015575.1). Taxonomy (NCBI): domain Eukaryota; kingdom Viridiplantae; phylum Streptophyta; class Magnoliopsida; order Asparagales; family Amaryllidaceae; genus Agapanthus; species Agapanthus africanus. Next base: position 105,157,916 of record CM057344.1, read on the forward strand.
TTCGATCATCGGAAAAACCGGAAAACTAAATACCGAAAACCCCAGTTTTTGTCGATTTTCAAAACTGTCTGTAAAATTATTTCAGTACTATGAAAAATACCTGCAGGGTTTTCTAAGATGACACAAGAAATTCGAGCTACTGAATCGCCAAGACAACCGTAGATCCGCGGCAGAATCGTTATTCTGCGGCGGAATCGCGGCCGAGTCAAGGCCGATTCAACTCGTATTTCTTCTGTTATTTCTTAATTTTGGTATTTTGGTTTCTGGAATATTTGGTTTCTACCTAGTAAGTTTCAGAGTGCTGGTTTGCATTTGGGGTAGATACGGAAAATATGTTTCGATCGAATTTCTATTGTACTTAGCTAATTGGTTCTTCTGTATTGTTATATGTGTTTTAAACGTCGACTAATTGCTTTATGTCGATTAGCTGGGGTTGCACATATCTGTTGGTTTGTGTATATAAACATTTTTGATCGTCGATGATGAATAGCCGGGAATGTGAGATGAGTGTTTTTTTTATCTTTCATTCAATGTAAATTGTAAAATTGATGTAATATTATTTTGCGGGGTACAACCGGGTTGAGGTTGTAGCCACCATTGTATTATTTTCTTTTTTACTGTTTTCTGCTCGTAGGATAGACCCAAGGTGTGGTACACAAACTACCGGGTTCTTTGAAGTGCAGAGTGGCCTACTCACTTTGTTGAGGGAGGTTGCTTTACTTCTGGAATTTGGCGGGTAGTTTGCCGTACCTGTATGGGTCTGGGATGGGGTTTGGCTATTCATCGCGACCGTGGAATCCGTCTTTCGTTACAGGCTTTTACGAAACGCGGTATTCCTAGCATATCTGAAATGTTTATCTGTGACTGGAATGATTATTATTGCGTGAGTTGATTGTAAAATATCTATATATGGTATATAGTAGGCGTCACTTATGTTTTACATCCGCGCTAGTCCAGCCCCCGCTCTGTCGTTAGTTAAGTAACCTAACGGGTGATGACGGGGCCCCGTGGCAAATGCGGATGGCATAAGAGGACGTGGTATTTTTTTTTCAATTCTCTCTGTAATGATAGGAGTAAATGATGGGAGTACATTAGATTAATGCAAAGCAAATAAACCAAAGGTGAATCGTTGGAACAAATTTGAAAACTACACGGTTTTTTCAAAATAACAAACTTTTTAAATGCGGAGCTTAAACCACTCCTTTTAAAAGCTATCAAGTTTCTTCGATTATATCAAGTTCACTACGTTCACGGTTTTACCAAAACCAACCGTAGCCCTCCGTCATTTCAGTTGAATGTTCAGTAGTATTCAAGCTATGTATGTTGGCCTTCGTCAAGGCATAATGATTGGTAGCTGCTGAGTATTCATCTGTAGCATAGATAGATGCGTTGGTTTGGGATAGTCGTACTGCTATTTTGGCCTTCATCAAGGGTATGTACGGGTGGGTTCAAATTAACCTGGATAATGACGGGTGGAACTTGACATGTTACTTATGATATGTTGGCCTTCGTCAAGGTCATAAGAGCATGGGGCAAAAACCCACATCGGGAGTTTCTAACGAAACTGAAACTTGCTAGTGTTGCATACCATTTGGAGTGTGATAATTTCGGTAGGATTCCTTCAGCTTTATCACACAATGATATTTGGATCCCCATCCTACTATGAGTATATGCTACTCCTCAGGAGATTTTTTCACTAAACGATCAATGTTATAAACCAAGTAGGTGTCTAGAACGGTGTTAGCGGGGCTATGCCTTCAGGGAAAAGAGGTTATATAATTAAGGAATTTCGCGAAAGCGTTGGAAAACCTCCTTCAAAGTACCAACACTAGCCTGGCTGAACGGTTAAGCAAGAATTGTACGGTGAGATTAATCCTGACTAATTCCTCTTTTGTGGTTTGAAGAGGGATTCGAGAAACAGTGGGAGCCATCCTGTTTAGATAAACTAAAAACCATTCTAAATTTGCAAGAGTATCATGCTAAAGTGTTTCTTCTCTCTCTCCTAATTGCAGCGACCAAACATGACGGGCCTTAAGTTGCTATTAGATAAAAATATATTGACAGGGCCAAACTATAAAGATTGGTTCAGGAATGTCAAGATGGCAATTACTTATGACAAATTGTGCTACCTTCTCACCACTAAATCCCCTGCCGTCCCAGGTCTAGAATCCAGTGTCGCGGATAAGGATATCCGTAAGACCTGGGAGATTGACTGCGCGAAGGCCAAGTACCTCATGCTAGCCTCGATGGACAATGAACATCAAAGGCGGCACGAGAATATGGATCTAGAATCCATATTCTTCCATACCAAGGAATTATATGGAGAGCAATCTCGTATCGCAAGATACGAGACCTCGAAGAAACTTTTTCAAATGAGGTTGGCTGTCGGATTATCTGTAGGGGAACATGTCCTTAAGATGATTAGCTACATTGAGGAGCTCGCGGACCTCGGGACCACGTTAGAGAATGAGCTATATACAGACTTAATTCTCCAGTCCCTTCCATCCACCTACGCCCAGTTTATCTCGAATTTTAATATTCAAGGTGAAGAAGTTGAACTTCCGGAACTTCTCAACATGTTGAGGAGTGATGAAGGCACCCTGCAGAAAGTCAGGAAAACACCCGCTCTGTTTTTTGGTGGAACTTCCTCTTCTAGATCCAAGGCGAAAGCCAAGGGAAAGAAGAAAAAGGCCCCCACCAAACCGAGAGGCGGTGTTAGTAAGGTGGAAGCAAAGGGAAAAGCAAAAGTTGGGGGGCAAACGGTTGGGAAAGAAGAATGATTTTATTGTCACAAGAAAGGCCATTAGAAGAAGGATTGCAGGGCCTGAAAAGCCCAGAACCAGGGAGCGAAGCAGGTTGTGGTTTCGGCTTCAGGTGTGTATGTAATTGAAAACTGTCTGTCAATCAACTCTACTTCCTGGGTATTGGATACCGGATCAGGATCTCATATCTGTAATTCTTTGCAGGCAATGAGAAGCCGTAGGGTTTTGAAGGCGGGTGATATGACCCTCAGAGTTGCAAACGGAGCAAGTATGGATTCTGTGTCCATGGGGGAATATTATTTAGGATTGACTAATGGACATGTTTTGGTTTGCGCAACTGTTATTATGTACCTAGTTTGACTTGTAATATCATATCTGTATCTTTAATGTCTAAAGAAGGTTATGATTTTACATTTGTAAGCGATGTCGTAAACTTCCACCTTAATCATAGTTTGATTGGGTCGGGTACATTAAGCAACGGTATATACGTAGTAAACCAACCGCGGGTTTTCAATGTCCAGAATACACACAAAAGAAAGTCTCCAGAATTAAATCATGCTTTCTTATGGCATTGTAGACTGGGTCACATCAACGAAACAAGGTTGACTAAGTTATATAATGAAGGATACTTGGATCCGTTCGAATATCAATCTTATGCAACTTTTCAATCATGTCTCAAAGGAAAGATGACAAAAGCTCCGTTTACTGGACACGGAGTAAGAGCGAGCGAGCTTTAGGGACTAATATACAGCGACGTGTATGGTCCAATGTCTACAAATGCAAGAAGTGGTTATTCATATTTCATTACTTTTACGGATGATTTCTCTAGGTATGGACATGTCTTCTTGATGAAGCATAAATCCGAGGCCTTTGAGAAATTCCGAGAATATAAGAATGAAGTAGAAAAACAAACCGGCAAAAGTATCAAGACACTGAGATCTGATCGAGGTGGTGAATACTTGAGTGCCGAGTTCCTGGATTACCTAAAAGAGAATGGAATTATCTCTCAGCTTACTCCTCCATACACGCCACAACACAACGGTGTATCGGAGAGATGAAACCGAACCCTATTGGATATGGTACGTTCCATGATGAGTAACGCTGAGTTACCGCGATCATTCTGGGGCTATGCACTAGAATCAGCTGCATATCTTTTGAACAAGGTTCCTACCAAGACTGTGCCTACCATACTATATCAGATGTGGAGTGGGAAGAAACCCTATCTTCAGTATATGAAAATATGGGGATGTCCAGCTTTCGTTAAAAAGCAGCATGTGGATAAACTCGAGGCACGCTCAGTACTATGTAAGTTTGTGGGATACCCAAAGAACTCTAGGGGGTATCTTTTCTATTACGCAGAGGAACAAAAGGTTTTTGTTTCTCGTCATGCCCACTTTTTAGAATATCAATTTTTAGAAAAAGAAATTAGTGGGAGCGCAATAGAACTGAAAGAAATTCCAGAACCACAAGTTATTACTGAAAGCTTGGTGGAACCAGAAGTTTCAAAAGAACAGGACATTCCCACACCACTCCGTAGGAGTAGTAGGCTATCTCATCCACCCGAGAGATACTACGGTTTTCTCATAGACGGGGATAGAGAAGATTGCATCATTGACAATGATGAGCCACTAGCTTCCAGCAAGCCATTCAGAGCGGCGACTCAGTGAAATGGCTGGATGCAATGCGGACCGAAATGGAGTCCATGTACACTAACAAAGTATGGACTTTGGACTTTGCTCCAGAAAGGGTAAAACCCGTTGGCTGCAAATGGATCTTCAAAAAGAAGATTGGTGTAGATGGGCAGGTTGAAACCTATAAGGCTACACTTGTTACAAAAGGTTTTCGTCAAAGACCTGGTTTGTACTATGATGAAACCTTTTCTCCAGCAGCTATGCTCAAATCCATTCGGATTATTCTTGTCATTGTTGCCTTCTACGATTATGAAATCTGGTAGATGGACGTAAAGACGGCTTTCCTAAATGGACATTTAGAAGAGTGCGTCTATATGGATCAACCAAAAGGTTTTAATCAGAGTGGGAGTAGCGAGAAAGTGTGCAAGCTGCTTAAGTCCATATATGGTCTAAAGAATGCATCGCGGAGTTGGAACATCTGTTTTGATGAAACAGTCAAAGATTTTGACTTGATCAAAAATCCAGATGAACCATGCTTATATAGTAAGATTGTAGGGAGAACTGTAGTGTTCCTCGTATTATATGTGGATGACATTCTCTTGATAGGAAATGACATTCCTACACTACAATCTGTCAAAAGATTCTTATCACAAAGGTTCTCCATGAAAGACCTGGGTGATGCCTCTTACATTCTGAGGATCCGGATCTATCGCGATAGATCAAAGAGAATGTTGGGACTTTCGCAGTCTAGGTATATCGACACCATACTGAGAAGATTCAGTATGGAAGATTTCAAACGCGGTAATCTACCGGTTTGTCATGGAGTCACCCTATCCAAAGAGATATCTCCCAAGACTGATTTGGAAAGGGATCGCATGTCAATTATACCATATGCTTCTGCAGTAGGCTCAATAATGTATGCTATGTTGTGTACCAGACCAGATGTAGCTTACGCACTAAGCGTTGTAAGCCGGTATCAGTCAGACCCAGGAAAGAACCACTGGGTAGCAGTAAAGAATATTCTCAAGTACCTAAGAAGGACTAAGGGGATGTTCTTGGTGTATGGCAGAAAAGACCTCCAGATCGAGGCTTTTGCTGACTCCAGCTTCCAGAGTGATAAGGATGACTCCAAGTCCATGTCAGGTTATGTATTTACCCTCAATGGAGGGGCAGTATGTTTGAAGAGTTCCAAGAAGGATACCGTTGCTGACTCAACGATGGAAGCGGAGTATATTGCTGCTTCACACACTGCAAAAGAAGCAGTCTGGATGAGGAAGTTCTTACCAGATCTTCAGGTGGTTCCATCCATTGTTGATCCAATACCTTTGTATTGTGAGAACAACGGGGCTATAGCTTTAGCAAAGGAACCCAGGTCCCATCAGAAGTCCAGACACATCTTGAAGCGGTATCACCTGATCAGGGAGATCGTGGATCGTCGGGAAATCGAGGTTCGGAGAGTTGCTACAGCGGACAACACTGCAGATCCATTCACAAAGGTCATCTCTCAGACCCAGTTCGAGAGGCTGTTCGAGATGATAGGTCTGCGATATGCCAGCACATGGCCTTAGTGCAAGTGGGAAATTGTTGGTGATATATGCCCTAGAGGCCATTATTGTATCATACTAGTTTGTATATTACATTTTGGGAGCTTGGGATATATACACAGATTTATGACATTCTTGCTCAATATGGTAGTTGTAGGGTTACTAGGTACTCTTACAAGGATCTATAAGGCATCAACCATGCCCGATTCAAATTTTAGACGTGCCGAACAACCCTAACCAAGATCTTAGACTAGAGATTAGGTGAAACATTAGCAAGTAAACAACTTTATTTCTAAGAGTTAGGGATTACAACCTTTGTAGTCCGTTCTTTCACTTCTAAAGCTCCGTGTTGAGGTCCCTTCATTGCGATCATCGAGTACCCAGACTCAAGAGAGGCTCCATGAAGAGAAAGATGCAAGCTTGCTTCCGATCTTCGATAACAAAGATGATCTACCTTGAAGAAACTCAAGCCCAAGCTTTTGCTTTGCTAATCAAGTATTAGCAAAGCAAACACCCTAATCTAAACGGCTAGAATAGACAAGGATGATGAAGTAGGAATTTATCTCTCATTTGTTTTCAATTTCTCACTCATTTTCATCACAAGTCAAAAAGCTAGAAGCTTTATCAAGAGGAAGAAGAAGATGAAAACCATTTGTGATGAATAATGAAAAGTTAGTAAGGTTAGAAATGCAACCATGGGTTAAGTATGATAACTTAACCCATGTAGAGACTTAACCATGGTGAAGGGTTGGGTTGGGTTAACAAATATCAACCAAAATATCTTTAGAAAATATCTTTAGTTAAAAACAAAAGCAAAGCTTCTAGAAACTTCAAGAAGGATTAACCCTAATCCAAACCCTAACCATGTTTAAACTCCACAAAGCATGTTGCATTTGTGACCTTAACTTGTTACAATATTATATATCACATATATAATATATTTTGTAACAAAATAAAATAATACAATTAACATATATCGCATATATATCAATGTATTACCCGAGTGAGAAAAAGAATCTTTTAGTGAGCTTATATTAGTTAATGTAATTTAATATATCAAATATATAATTAAACATTAAATTATCGAATCAACACTTGATCCAATAATCCGACTATTTCATAAATAACCGACTAATATAATCTGTATCAGTTCATCGAATCAACACTTGATCCGATAACCCGGCTATATCACATATACCCGGCCGATATCTCATATCGCGAGAATCTAATACGGTATCATATACACGTATTGTTCTCGGTCCCGCACATATCATATATGTGCTCCTACTCCGTTTTGCCTGAGCCAGAAAACCTCTGTGTAAGACTCTAAAGAATCGTCAATACGCCGGCAGTAGGTGATGATCATATCAAACACCCACAAGCTGCAAGCGGTCAGCTAAACGTAACAGCCACCCAGGTATTGAGAGATCAGAAGATCAACAAGCAAGCCTGTACATTCTCCCGTGAATCCAATCAGTAACACTCTCGTACAGTCCGGTCTCTTCGTCTGATATGTCGCATATCTCGCCTAGGGGTGGTAAACGTCAGACCCCAGTAGCTTGATAAGTCATGTCGATATGAGGTCCATAACAGTTCGAGAAACTACTGATAACACTTACCAGTAAATCTCAGCAACCCTGGCCAGGGATTTCCAGTTATAGCCAATCGAACACAGCGCAACATCAACTCCCTATACCGAGAGAGACGAAACCCCTCCTATCGCTCATTGCCTCCATGTGACTCGGGACTGTACCCAAAAGCCACCTTTTTTGCACGCCCTCTTGGATGTGGTATGATGGAAATCAAAGCACAGTGGGAATCACACAAGACTCTATGACGATCTCGGGTCTACAGACTAACCTATACCAGTGTCACCAGAGAACTGCCATCTGACGTGAGGTATAATACCATCTGGGAGTTCTCGGCGAGTCCGTCCAGTGTACCCAGTCTCCACTGAGCACCCGTATACCTTCTATGATGTCAAACACCAATGGATATGGGATCTTCCATCGCCCATCATATGGGTCAAGAAGCGCATACGCTAGTCTACTCTGGAGTATCGATGCCCTTTCTCGGTACTCCTACGACTAGGAATATTTGAAGGATGTACTTGGCGACTACACTGTCCCCACTAGTATGATCTGCATCATAGTCCTGGTAGTCATGTACTCATCCTAAGGGCTTTATCAACATGTGACATAGAGACAATCAGAGTACATGTTAAGATAAAAGAGTAACCAGATAGCATACTATCATGTCGAGCAAGAAAGTCCTCCCTATATATGTCCAAGCATCCACTACAATATACAACGTATGTACAGTAATGGCCTCTAGGGCATACATATAACTAACAGTAGTATGTTACTTGTTTTGTATCTATCTAAATATGTGTATATGTTTCTTCTAACGTATCGCTAATACATATTGATAGAGCCCTTAGGATCTTTTGCTTGACTACCAGCGTTGTGATGGCAGTCATACTAGTGGGGGCTGGGTAGTCTACAAGCACATCCTTATAGAGGTCACTAGTCGTAGGATTATCGATACAGGGCATCAATACTCCAGAGTAGACTAGTGTATACGCTTCTCTTCCCAGGAGGGGATATGGTCTGTCCCATAGCCATCAGTACATCGTACTGGAGATAGTATGCAGGTGCTTATTAGGTTATGAGTTACACTAGACGGACTCATTAGGAACTACTGGTTAGTAATATACCTATCATCAGATAGCAGTTCCCAGGTGACATGAGTACAGCTTAGTCCGTTGACTTGACACTGCTGCTTCGCCTCAAGTGTGTTCCCACTGTTCTTAGATTACTACCCTACCACGGCTCTGCTGAGTCATGCAAACAGGTAGTAGTTGGGTGCAGTCCCGAAGCACTTGGAGGCAGTGGCGGTTAGATAGGATTCGTCTCTCCCGGTATTGGGGGTTGATGTCGCGCTGTGTTCGGAATGCCATTACACAAAGTCCCTGTCCATGGCAAGCAAGATTTACTGGTAGGTACTCCAGTAGTTTCTCAGGGTGTTTTGGACTGTACTCCGACACGACTTATACCGCTATTAGGGGTATGACATTTACCGCCCCCTTAGGCCCGATATGCGACACTCTTAGACGAACAGACCGGACTGTACGGAGATTGTCACATACAGACTCGGTAGGAGTTCGGATGAGTTATGCTCATCGGCTTTCTTATCGACAATACCTGGGGACCGTTACGTACAGCTAGTACCGCTTGCGGCCTGTGGTTAAACCCACTGCCGGCGTAGAGTCGAGTCTTTAGAGTCCCACAAAGAGTGTTTCCCTGCATCGGGCAAAACGTGTAGATGTCGTATGGTTTTACGAAAGGGTTCGATCACGTGCGTACACTTGTGCACGCACGATGATTCGGACAGACAATACTAGTGGGCTTTGGTTTAAACTGGATCCTAGTATTGAACTGATGGATTGTCTTCATCTTCGGTATTCGTATTTTTCGGAATACGAATACAGGTATGTATATACAGACGAGGGGCGTTTTTGTAATTGTACAAAAATGAATTTGTAGATGGTATGACCTAATTGTATTAATTATTTTGGTTTAAATAATTAATACATTTAAGTAATTGGAAATGATGTGTATTATGCATGAATAAGGACTTGGGTTTTGAGGACACATGGTGATCATTTGACCCATGAGTCATTGTTTTGTTAATTGAACCTCATATCTATTATTGAAATAGATTATCTATGAGATAATGTGTGGGAGTTCAGTTTACAAGAGAGAGAAAACCATTTTCCTTCTTCATCTTTTAAGTTCACAAAATTTCCTTTGCCATCTCCAATTTCCCTCATGCTCAAGAACACTCATGAGTTGAGTAACCTTGAGCATTAGTAGACTCATTAATCCATCTATATCATCTACACACTCTAGGTCTTCTAGTTTAGCACACTAGTTGATCTAGTTTCTTTGGTATAAAAGAGAAAGTTTGGTGCAAAAACGTTCGGGTGGATCATCTTGGATTCGAGGAAGCCGACGAGGAGGCGACATCCGTATCAATCCGAAGAGTTCGTGCAGGTGAAGAGGATAGCGGGAGAAGGAGAAGAAGGACCAGATTCTTGAGGTATAATTTATGTACTCAACTTTATACTTCATATGTTTGTTGCTAGATAAGGTTTAGATTACGATAATGGCTAATAGTCGATGTTATGATGCTAAAATTATTGTTTTTTTACACCTTGTGCTTCCCTGCGATTCCGCGGGGTGTATAGCATCGACTTACAAAATCCAAGAAGGAAAGTGGTAACTCGGCACTACTCATCATGGAACGCAACATATCGAGTAGCGTGTCATTCCTTCTCTCTGATACACCATTATGCTGAGGTGTATACAGAGGAGTAAGCTGAGAGAGAATTCCATTATCTTTTAAGCATTCAAGAAAACTGGTACTTAAGTATTCTTCATCCTGATCAGATCGAAGTATCTTGATACTTTTACCTGTTTGTTTCTCCACTTCATTCTTATACTCCGTAAATTTCTTAAAGGCTTCGGATTTATGTTTCATTAAGAATACATATCCATACCTTGAGAAATCATCAGTAAAAGTGATGAAGTAGGAGTAACTGCCTCATGCATGTGTACACACCGGACCACATACATCGCTGTGTATGACTCCTAAGAGCTCAGTGGCTCTTTCTCCGTGTCCTATGAACGGAGATTTGGTCATCTTTTCTTTAATACATGATTGACAAATTGCATATGATACATATTCGAACGGATCCAAATATCCATCTTTATATAACTTAGTTAACCTTGTTTCATTAATATGACCAAGTCTACAATGCCATAAGAAGGCTTGGTGTAACGACTCTGAAATCACTGTACAGAAAATTCTTGTTATTGTACAGAAAAGAGAATTACAGCATGTGTAAGAGTTATAAGTTAGATTTGTTTAATAAAAGAAAGAAATAACTTATAGCTCACTGGTAAAGCCTCTACACTGCTGTGATATACCCTGTGTGTTCGAATCCCAACAGACACAATTATTTTTTCAGATATTTCTTTTTAATTTTTCGGAAGCCCAAGAGTTGCATGTGCAATACACGAGAAAATGAAAAGTTTTAGAAAAATCAAACAGGCATAATGAGGTGCACACACCCAACTTGACACGTGACACAAATCTCGAGACAGATCGACAAAATCCGACCGTCCGTTTCCTTGATTTGGCCGGCCCGAACAGTCCAAAGTGCTCCAAATCACTCCGTACTTTGCACACTTGTCCCTTCGACTCCCCTTAACTCCCCTGCACTGTTTGATTTTCCTGCAATCAAACAGAGACTCTTCAATGCACCATTTAACACATTTTTAATGCATTTTAATCCAAAATTTTAATCCCCAAACCCTAATTCTTCACTATAAATACCACCCCATACTATAGCTCTCGCCCATTCTGAAATTTTAGAAAAAATTCTCTCAAAACTATTTAAGCGCCAAGTGGAGTTAAGCCCCTCCAGTGGAGTAGCGAGCCAAACTCAACGACCGGAGCATCTCCGACGAAATCACGACCCCGAGAGCTTCTTCAATCTCTTCTTAACCATCTAAAAGCCGTAAGTCCTTCTTCTCTCCATTTCTTTCATTTCAATTCGTATTTTAAAACAACTCGACAAAAGAGGAGTTTTCTCCGATATCATTTTTTTTTTACATTTGTAAGGCATGTGTGAAGAAAATTAAAACAAACTAACATGCTACCTTAATCTTAACATAATTTCACGTCATTTAGTTTTTATTTTAACAAAAATTTCATAGGAAACAAACATATAACAAACTTTTTCATTAAAATACCATGAACTTTAGTATAACACATCTCGATAATTAGTTTAAAGACCTTCAGAAAAACTTCACGGGGTAACAAGCTACCCCACACGCACATTATGGTTCCATAGCACGGTATTCTATAGCTATAGTTAATTTAAAGAAGATTTTTTTCATTAAAATACAACACCGTTTCAAAACGGTTTTAAATCGGTATATCGAAATCCTTGGCAATTACGCCACTACAACCCACGTTAGGGGACCCGCTAATAGATGGTGCAGATTATCGCACATTTTTGGGATAGTAGAGCGAGATGCAGAACTCCTCACGGAGAATTCGGTCCCGAAAGGAATAAAAATACGATTTTTAAGAAACACGACTTTTCTAAACAAAACTCATTTTTGAAAAATTATATAAAAAAAATCATAAATCCGTATTTTATTAAGAAACTATATTATTTTAAAAAGAAAGATTAAAAATTGTTAATAAAATACTACGAAGTTTCCAAAAGTAGTAGCTTTTATAAAAATATCACAAACTTTCAAAAATCTAGGTTTTATCACCAAAACACCACAAAAAATAAAATATATGTTCATGAAAACCCTAAATATTAGAAATCACCCTCGAGATTTATTTTTTAAACTATAATAAAGTATTTTTCATAAAACCCCCTCGAGATATGCAAAACAATATTTTAAGGACTCTAGAATTAATATAGGTTTAAGCGTTATCAATTCTCTTGAGCCCCAGAGAGCCGGAGAAAGTGAGTTCTTGACTATTCAGGTTAGACAACTTAACGGAGTTATGAAATGGCAATTGTCTTGGAAAACGACACAAATCCTACCGTCCATGTGCAGCAGTTGCCAATTTCTCCCGAACATAAGATTTTTTTAACAATTTACATTAATTCACATGAAAAAACATGAACTCGATTCGAAATTTTAACTCAAACTCGAACACTAACTTGAACTCTAACCTAACTCGAATCTAAACTCGAATATGTACTCAAACCCCAAACTCAAAACTCGAATCTAAAGTTGAACTTGGACTCGAATCAAAACTCGAATATGAACTCAAACTCAATCTACTCGAACCAACTTGACTCGAACCAAGATTGCAACTGTCATGACTTGCATATTACACGTCTCACTTGAATACATTCTACACCTTTTGCAATCTATGGTTTCGATCAAGACATGTTAATCAATCAATTAAACCAATTAAGTATATTAACCAGTTATAATATATTATACTCGGGGTGCTTGGGATAGTTTCTTTTGTGAATCCAACGGAGCTTCAGAAGTCCCGTATTAATCTCTTTTTTTATTTTACTCAATCAGATCGACTCATCCACAGCCTAGAGTCCTGATACTAACACATAGAACGGGCCCGTGTTTCCTTGCTCCTGGGGCCCCACTCTTGAGCATATGAATACTTCTATGCTGCGTTGACATTCATAATTGGAACTTAACGTTAACATAGTGACCATATAGAGACCTTTGGAATATATTTACCCATGATCAAATACTCTTACTCGTCATATATATTCTACACTTTTTATTTTCTTTACTCTTACCTGTCTTTGGGACTTACCGAGCGCTAGTTCGCTGACGGGAATTCCACCCACTTTTCTTCTCTTGGAATGTTCGTCAGATACGGTCGAGACGGAGGCGGTTGAAGCCACAGAGGAGGACTATAACCAGATCACTACCCAGGCCTAGCTCAGCTTCATGTATGCCACTTGTTTATGCATTTTCCTTATTGTATTTACTTTCCCGCATAAACTCTTGTATTTGTAAATATTGGAAGTTGAATATAAATAAAGATGTTTGTTGAAAATTTTTACTGTCTCAATTTATTCTTACATTGTATATTATTGTTTTCAATATGATTAGTATATTTATTTAGGGAATGATCTTCTCTGGATAAATATGTCGCGGGCTTGCCACGTCACCGTTTCCGTCTATTGGGAAGTGGGTGTGACAGGTTTTATTGGTGGCCCATGCAGGTCAGTTCTGCATGAAGTCATAAACAATATACCTCAAGAATTAATGAGTTCAACAAATATTTACATTCCTTACATTTCAAATTCTTGAATCTATCCTAACCTATCTTTTATATCAAGGTGATGGACTCTCCAAACAACACCAGTACGAATGTCAACGGCAATACTCCACCGTCTACACTACCACCACTACCTAACATTATAGCTCCTATCAGTGTGCAAACGGTACTGCTTGAAACTATCAAGAGCCTATTGGAGGGTCAGCAGCAGCAGACTGCTATCCTCATGCACCGTCCCGAAGCTGAGGCACCCGGAGTTATGTAGTTTCGATCACTGCACCCAAAGAACTTTTCGGGAAAAGAGAGCCCACTTGAGGCAAAATAATGGGCTCAAGCGATCGAAGATGATCTAGTAGCAGCTCAAGTGCCAGATATTTCCTCGGTGAGAGTTGCTAAGTTGCAATTGACCGATAACGCCAGGGTATGGTAGAAGGCTGTGGAGAGCCGTCTCGCACAACCGATAGAATGGAAAAAATTCTGAGACCTCTTCGATGTCAAGTACTTTCCAGAGACTACCCGCTTTGACATGGAGCAGCAATTCATCCATTTACAACAAGGCTCAATGTGGGTCAAGTCGGTGGATGAATATGATGCTAAGTTTACCATGCTCAGCAAGTAAGATATTGTCTCAAATTCAATTTTCTGATCTCACTCAGAAATCTGCTAACACAAGGTCGTAACAGGTTTGCTGCACACCTTATTCCTATTGCTGAGATCCGGGCATGGCGATTTCAGCAAGGGTTGGACCCTGAAATCCAATATGCACTCACTACAGGGGATTTTCCAATCCATGAGCTTGCTTTGAAGGCTGCCGGACACTATGAGGCGGTTGTGAAGAAGAAGGGCAGGCTGCAGACTGCCGGTGTGAAACGCCATGTGCATCAAATCACCGGAGGGGCCTATTCCAGGCAAGCTTTTAACGGACCATCTCGGAGGACACTAGATTCGTTCGCTAACAACAGGCCAGAATTTTGCATCTACTGCAAGAGAACAGGGCATCTTATGAAGAACTGTCGTAGGGAGAACAACTTATGCCTGATATGTGGGTCTTCTACTCACGCCATTGAAGCATGCCCCCAGAACCGAGGACCTAAAAATTCTCCAGCTAGACCGGAGATCCAAGCTCCTCCTACCCAGTTAGCTCTACCAGCTTCAACTCCCCGCACCTAGACTGCTCAACCCCAACGCCGAGTGTTTAACTAGGCACAGAGGAAAGTGCCACGACGCCAAGCATTCACTATGTCGGTCGAAGAGGCCGAAGCAACGGGTTAGGTTATCACTGGTAAATCTCTTCCCTATTCTCTTTCAAGACATAGTCATCTTATATTTGTTATACCTAAACATATCCCACGCGACTTAAGTACCATCTCAGTAGCCTCCCTACCTGTACCCGCACTCTTCGACACTAGGGCATCACATTGCTTTATGTTGCAACGGTTCGTCCGAACTCATGCGATCCCAGTTACACCACTCGTATCCAGCTGGAATGTCAGTTTAGGGAACGGCGTTCTAAAAGCAACTTTAGGATACGATCAATGTCTAGTGGTCATTTTCAGTCGAGAATTCTATGCGGACTTCAAGGTGCTGGACATACCGAATTTCGACGTAGTCTTGGGAATGGACTGGCTGGGAACTTTCTTCGCTACCATCGACTGTCGCCAAAGGAGGGTAGTGTTCAAAATACCAGATCATCCAGTGTTCTATTTCAAGAGTGGAGATCGAATCTTGGAGCCTGGCATCTACCAAGAAAAACAAAAGAAGGCAGAGATTGCAACGTTGCAAGCAGAAGAATTGAAACCAGAGGTAGTTTGAGAGTTTGAGGATGTATTTCCGGAAGATATATCAGGTTTGCCTCCCGATCAAGCTCTTGAATTCAGCATCGATTTACAACCCAGCGCACAACCAGTAATAAAAGCTCTGTACCGATTAAGTCCAGAAGGATTGAAGGAGATCCGCATTCAGTTGGACGAACTACTGATGAAAGGTTGAATTCGTCCCAGTACTTCGAGCTGGGGATCTCCGATGCTACTGGTGAAGAAGAAGGAAGGTTCTTACAGGATGTGTGTGGATTATCGAGCTCTGAACGAAATGATAATTAAGAACAAGTATCCACTACCGTGCATCGATGACCTTTTCGATCAGTTACGTGGGTCTTGTGTCTTTTCAAACCTAGATCTTCGTTCGGGCTATCATCAGGTGAAGGTCAAAGAGTCCGACATTCCGAAGACGGCGTTTAGGACTCGTTATGGTCATTATTAATATCTTGTAATGCTATTTGGAGTGACCAACGCACCTGTCATCTTTATGAACTTGATGAACCAAGTTTTCCGAGAGTACTTAGACATGTTTTGTTATATTCATCGACGACATCCTGGTGTATTCAAAGAATCGGAAAGAACACGCCGAGCACTTACTGATTGTCCTGGGGACATTACAACAACATCATCTCTACGCCAAGTACAACAAGTGTGAATTTTGGCTAGATTAAGTCGGATTTCTCGGATTTATATCGTAATGTATTTGCCGTAAAATCTGTTTTGTCAAATCCACGATCCGGGCTTGTTTGCATCGTTAGAGAGAGATTCAAGAGGTTTAGCTCAGTTTCCTAGCATGTAGATTGCATACTATAAAGGATTCGGTGTCCTTGGATACAAATTTGAAGTTAAGAACATAAATACATCTTGAATCAACCAGAATAGTGGTATTGCCACCGTAGGATCGGATGGTGTAATTTATTATGGATACTTAAATTGCATACTTGGTATCCAATATCCCGGACGATCAGAACCGTTTTATATATTTCTGTGTATTTGGTATGATACACGAACCGATATGGATAAGTGGAGAAACAATCTCGGGACTTGGAAAGATGAATATGGATTGACTAGTGTGAACACACTTCGATTTTACGGTCAGAATGATCCATTTATCTTTCTGCATCAAGCGTTTCAAGTTTGCTACTCACAGTGCTTGAAGCATCCGGGATGGAGTGTCGTATGCCGTTGGAAACCCAGGGATGTTTTCGATGTCCCAGAATTCGATGATCGTATGGAGGACAGCGATGAGGATGAAGAAGAGAGAAGACTTAGACTGCTCCCACCATCTTTTTCCAAAGACGGATTGTCTTCGGCTGATCGTGAAGTTACGTGGGTTAGGAATGATATCGATGATGAAATCCAAGTAGATATATCTAATGCGTCTACGAAACGAAAAAGGTTATCGGTATTGTTATATTATTACTTCACATTTCTACGATCTATACATATATTGAATGCATATGTAATGATTGTACTCTTATCTAGGTCTGATGACGACGCTCGGAGCAGCGAGGGGCGGCAGGAGCACTATCCATGGAAGAGGCAGAGACAGAGCGGTTCTGCCGTCCGGGGAGCTGCGTAGGGAGCTCCAGAAGGCCGGTCTTACACCCCGATCCGTATCCCCTTTGGATGGCTCCTTCCGTGTGGACTTTGCCACACCTCCAGGTTGCACACATATTCATTTTAAATGTAATATTATAGATATACACGCATATTTATTTTAAAATTACTTATATAGTCAATGTTTGATTGTCTAGCTATAGGTGATGCGTCCACATCAGAGGCAGAGGCCACTACCGTGCCTGCAGGTATGTTTATATATCCTATAGTGTATGCATATTGATTTAGAATGTTATATTATAAATATACACACATTCTTTTTGCTCTTACTTAGATAATCAATTTTTGATTGTCTAGCTGTAGGTGGTGCCTCCACATTCCGGGCAAAGGCCACCACCGCACCTGCAGATATATTTATATATCCTATAGTGCATGCATATTGATTTAGAATATTATATTATAAATATACACACATTATTTTTTCTCTTATTTAGATAATCAATTTTTGATTGTCTAGCTTTAGGTGGTGCCTCCATATCCTGGAAAGAGACGACCACCGCACCTGCAGGTATGTTTATATATCCTATATTGCATGCATATTGATTTAGAATGTTATATTATAGATATACACATTATTTTTGCAACTACTTATATAATCTATTTTAAATTGTCTAATTATAGGTGGTGCATCCATATTTGGCACAGAGGCCACTTTCGCCACTTCCGTACCCTCCGCACAGTCTGCAGCTTAGTATTCTTAAATATAAAATATTTTTTTCATTTTACATATCCTCTAAGAATAACCATGAACTTCATGTAATTTTATCGTCAATATTTATTTTCTAGTTGGAGAGGATGCGCCCGCGTCCGGGTCACCGTCTGTTCCTCACTGGAGGAACTATCGTCCCGCTCGTGCTGCTGCCCGGGCCTAAGCTCGTGCTGCTGTTGCCGGAGGTATACATCGCACTTAAATTTTCGTTAATCCTTGATTTCTAATTACCGTTTTGTCTTGATATTTCTTGTAGATGCAGAGCAGCCCCACCCTAAGAGGGAGACTTGAGGGCCGAATCAGTCCCACAGGCTGAGGCCCAAAAGAGCTAGGGGAAGCACCATTCTCCTTCTTCTTTAACCTCGATTATCTCTATACTGGCGATTATGCCGAGAGGTTCGGCTGGTATATGAGGGATTAGAGCCGCATCCAAAAGAAATACCCACTTCACGTTGAGTGGGGCGATCAGCACCGGCGCTCATTTGCCCTCTTCTGGGATCAGGCTCGGGTATTAATATATATTTTCATTTGAATTATGAAATAAATTTATTATTATTTAACACTTATAATTTAAATACATTATATTCTTGTATTTGCAATTGGATTACGACTTTCAGGCTGTACCCGACCCTGATCACCCTGACAGAGTGCTTGATCTTCACGCTCTTTACCTGGGCCTCATGAAAAACATGCAATCTAAGGTCCGATTTAATAGGAACGAGCTGATGATCGATTGCTATTTGGTATGGCTGGCGACCCCCGAGTCGGAGAGAGCGGCTCTCCTACATTCTCCGGTCTTTACCAAAGTCGACGTACATACATGACCACTCTTGTGCCAATATTATGACTCTGAGCGCAAACAGATTTGTAATTTAAATATAATTCATTATTTAGATATAATTTTTTTGTTGTTTAATTAGAAAACTAAATCTGATTGTGTTGTGCAAAAACAGGCCGATCAAAACATGGAGAATAGAAAGTCGGCGAAAAGGGGTCGCCCCACTTACACAGGTGGCTCGAGGAACATTACTCGTGTCATGGAGGCATCGGTAAATTACAATAGATCTATTTTGATATAATGCAATATTAAGAGTTATTTTATAATATATGTAAATTTTTGGCGAATTGCAGAAAGCTCAGACCCTGGTGCAGGGTGGTACACCGAACGTGTTGACCACGTATCTTGCCGTCCACGGCATCTCGACGGATCCCGTTACGGGTGAGCTTCAATTCCCCGACACCGCTACCTAGGAGTATTACGTAAGTGTTAATATTTATTCTAATTCGAATGAGATTTTTGTTTTGATAAATTCAAATTTAAATGATATACTTATATTTTAATGGTTAATGTGGGTGGTGGAGTGGGTGGTGGAGCAGGCGGAGGTATCGGGGATCGATTTTAGTAGACATACCGTTCCGATCCTACTGACCCCAGTCCTAGACGCCGCACACGGAGGGCACCACGGAGGTTGGGAGAGAGGTCGGGGACTGGGTCCTAGCAGGGCCCATATGAAGTTGGTCTCCACTCTGGAAGTTACTTCCCCTACCCCCCATGAGTGACGTCTGGAGCATGATGTTGCCGTCTTAAAGACCATCGTCGAAGTGTTGAAGGAGATTTTAGTACGTATATTAATTATTAGTAAAATATTATATCACATTATAGATGGTAACATATGCAATATTAGTAGCCTGAATTTATTTGGTTTAGACTTAGCTTTGATTAATCAGACTTACATAAAATTATCTAATTAAACTGAAATCTATAATCATAACCATGCCACTTCTTTCTTCATTTTGGAGTTTAAAAAGTTATGATTATCCAAATTCAAAACTTGAGAAGAAAACATTTCTTTGTAAATTAGATAACTCTAAAACCAAGCATCCAATTAAAGCTAAACAATTAAGGAGAGATACGAGCTTACAAATTAGAGTAAACATCATTTCTACCTCTACTTAAAATAAACTACGGTTTTCCAAACTATATATCCAAACTAAGCCTAAGTCCCTAAGTATTCTTAGATTGGGGTATAAAAGCATAGCCCTGAATATGTGGAATTTCAACATGTATAAATTCTCATACATAACATATGAATTTCAACAAAACGTAAGGAATCACAACAAAGCATATATAAATTCGCGGTTTCGCAAAAATCTGATAATGATACGAATTCGACTAAAATCTAATACACCATTCTTACTCGTTTATTACACAAACAAATTTTTTTACAGATTCGGCAGGCTACTTTGGCTGCGGCTCCACATGCATCTCCTTCGGCTGCGGCTCCATAAGCCACTACCTCGGCTGTGGTTGCACATGCCACTCCTATAGATTCACAGCCCGCTCAGTCTCTCGCACAGTCTGCTCCTTCATTAGTCGAGTTTTTGACGACTCAGGGTTGTACCGAGGAGTAGACGCGCTAGATTATGGTGATTATCAGAGGTGGAGAAGCTGGACCGAGCTAGGGTAGTTTTATTTATATTTTTGAGGATGTATGTATTTATTTGATACATATTGTATATATTTTAGATGATATTGGTGGTTGTTTGTATGTTTACGATGATTTTAGATTGATTTCGTATTCTGTTTATTTATTTCATTTATATATTATGCGTGAGATGTTGTTTATAAATATTTATGCATTTGTCTATATGATATATATTTTATTGTACACAGGGCGGGGGAAAAATGGAAAGCCCTTTTTTATAAAAAAAAACTGATATGATGTCCCTACGGATTACTCTGTAGGGGAAACTGTTGCACCTACGGAGTAATCCATAGGGGCAAGTTTTTCTCCTACACATTTCTCCGTAGGGACAAAATATCATAATATCTGATATTTTGTCCCTATAGACTCAGTAATAGGGGAAAAACTTGCCCCTACGGCTTAAGCGGTAGGGTTATTTATCTGGCCCTACGGACAACTCCATAGGGGCATTTATCAGGCCCTACGAATAACTCTGTAGGGGTAATTATTTTATTTTATAAACAGATAAATTAAATAAAGATTATGTCCCTGCGGAATAATTCGTAGGGATAAATAACCTTACGGATTAAGACGTGAGGGTAATTATTACTCCGTAGGGACATGTTCAGGATGAAGACTTACACCTGCGGCCTTTAGACCTACGGAAGAATTTTATGTCCCTACGGATATTTCCGTAAGGGCACGTAATTATTGTCCGTAGGGGCACGTGATTATTGTAGTAGTGCCCTTTACTATGCAAGTTGTGTGCAATGGAGACGATAAAGGGATGTGGAGCCTGCATGCATAGGGCTCACACACATAAATGCGGGGCCCACATGCGCTTACTTTTTGCCCGGTTATTTGCGTAGCAAAAGGGTGCATGACGTCCTTTTACGTATTTGTTTTACTATTATAACTAGAAGTCCCTAGATGATGTCATTAATCAACAAAATAAAAAATAGGAAAATGAGCCAAAGTTAAGAAGTAGGAATGTCCACCTCATCCACCATAAAAGATAAAAATAAGAAAATAAAAAATCAACAATTCTCTCACTCTCATAATCTCATTCGTTACACATTCTCTCTTATGTTCAAAAACTCAAAAAGAGATATATGTCTTCCAAATTTCTTATATCTTTGTTATTTTGTATAACGCATAAATTTCTCAATTTTAATATTACCACTAATCGCATTCGTTTAGTTTAAATTTAGATAAACTATAAATATCTTTAAAATTTTCATATAATGTCCAAGATAAAAAAATTATTAACACCTTCAGTATATATGTTGTTCAAAATAGCAAAATATTTATTATTATAACTAGAAGTCTTTAGATGATATCATTAATTAACAAAAATAAAAAAAAAATTGACAAAATTCCAATAGACAAAGTTGAACATTAAAAATGTCCACCTTACCCACCGGACCACCACAGAAGACAAAAATTGGAAAATGAAAAGTCAACCCTCCCTCCCTCCCTCCCTCTCTCTATTTCGTTACGCATTCTCTCTAATGCACAAAAGCCCAAAAAACGATATGCTTTTCAAATTTATATATAAACCCTTTTATCTTTGTTATTTTGTATAACTCATAAAATTTTCAATTCTAATATTACCACTAACCGAATTCATTTAATTTAAATTTAGAAAAAATATAAATATTCTTAGAAATTTTCATACAATGTTCAGGATAAAAAAAATTGCACATGCCTTCAGTCGCTACTACGAATATGGCTTGCCCCTATGGTTCCCACCATAGAGGCAAAAATATGAACCGCAAGGACAAAAAACGTAGGGGCAGATATAAATTTTCCCCTACGGAGAAATCTGTAGGGATCTCTACCTTTACAGTTTCCAACGTAGGGGCAATTATTTTTTTTATTTTTATCTTGCCCCTACGGTGAGCACCGTAGGGCAATGTACAGCCCCTACGGTTTCAACCGTAAGGCTAAAATATCAGTTTTTTTTATTAAAATAATAATAATATCTTGTCCTTACGGTTAGCACTGTATAGGTAAATTTATGCCCTTACGAGTTACACCCTAGGGGCAAAATACCCCTACGGTGGAACCCATCGGGTCATAAATTTGCCTCTACGTTGCTAACTCTAGGAATAAACATTTAAAAAAAAAATTAAAAATACTGCCTCTGTTTTTTGTCCGCCCTGTACACAATAATATATCACATACTATATCATATACCCAAATACAAAAATATATATCAATAATATCCCACGCATAATATATAACAGAAAAAAATACAATACAAAATCACTCTATAATCAGGATCATAATTATCATATACAACAACTAATATCCAAAATATATATGTCGCAAATATAATACAAACATCCTACAAAAATCTAAAAAATATTTTAAAAAATCACTGTTGGCTCGGTCCAGTTGCTCCATCTCCAAGTATCTGACGCATCTGGTCCTCGCTGTAGCCTTGGAGCCTCAAATGCTCTAGAAATGATGCTGCAGTAGTACCTGGAGCTAGAGCTGAAGTAGCTATAACTGGAGCAAAAGAACTTGGAGGAGCGGCCTGCGAAGCTGCAGCCGAAACAGTGGCCAGCGAAGCCGCGGCTGAAGGATTGGCTTGCGGAACCGCCGACGGTATACCGGACCAGGACGAACGGAAGAATGAAGCAGTAAAGTTTTTAAGTTTTATAATAAAAGAATAAGAAACGGTGTACTGGATTTAGTCTATATATCTTATTGTGAAATTCTAAGTCTAGAAATCAAGTCTTGCGAATTGAACTAATGTGTTATTGATCTATAGAATTTGTGTCAATTCGTATCAATATCGGATTCTTGCAAATTCGCAAATCCTACTTGTATCCGTATTCGAATCTGTGCTACGTAGATTAGAATTATCAAGAAATACATATATACAAACAGAAATAGCATATGTACTAACAACTCATTCAACTTCTTGAAATTGGACTTTAATGTTGCAAGGTTACCTAAGACGGCAGCAAGGTTTCGGGAGACATCGTCCATGCCAAATTCAAAAAATTTCCG
This sequence comes from Agapanthus africanus, assembly GCA_030015575.1. NCBI lineage: Eukaryota > Viridiplantae > Streptophyta > Magnoliopsida > Asparagales > Amaryllidaceae > Agapanthus > Agapanthus africanus. Next base: position 105,181,339 of record CM057344.1, read on the forward strand.
TTTTAGCTAACCCTAACCATGAATCGTTAACTAGAAATCGACGGAAATATAAATGCAAACACTTTGCAAGTCTAAGTGAGCAAGGAATACAACCTTTGTAGACCGGTCCTTCACTTCAATAGCTCCGTGTAGTTGTCCCTTTTACTGCGATCATAAACTCCAGACTCTAGAGAGGCTCTCTTGAAGAAACGAACATGCTTGCTTCGATATTTTCGAGGCCGAAGATGATCTACGTCGAGGAGACACTACCCCAAGCTATTTCTTCACTAGATCAAGAACTTTGTGAAGAGAACACCCTAAACTATATGGCAAGTAGTAGAGGATGATGAAGTAGAAAGTTGGCTCACTTTAGATTTTATTTTCTCACATGTTTTCATCACTTGATCAAGAGCTAAGGAGAAAAAATCATGAAGAAGAATAAGATGAACCTCAAGTGAAGAAGTGATGAAAGAAAAATGAGATAAGGTTAGAAATGCAACCATGGTCAAATAATATCATGGCTAACTCATATAGAGAATAAACCATTGCATAGGGTTAAGGCTTAGGTTAATTAATATCTTAAGCTAGACAAAATAGTGGACTTTGTCAATGATTATCCATAAGCTTCAACCATGACAAATTCACACTAATTTGTTTAACCTAATAATAAATATGAAACCCTAATATTAACCTAGCATGGTGTTAGTCTCATACACCCATGTTGCATGTGTAACCTAGCATGACACAACAATATATATCATATATATATTTTGTGCACAAAACAATACAATTAACATATATCACATATATATCAATATATCATCAAGTGAGAAAAAGTAATCTTAAATGAGCCAATACTAGTTAATGTAAAGTAATATATCAAACATATACTTATACATTAAAGCATTAAATCAACACTTGATTTAATGATCCGGTCATATCACATATAACCGACTAATATCAAATGTAACATCTTATCGAATCAACACTTGATCCGATAACCCGGCTATATCATATATAACCAATCATGTCACACATCGCGAGAAAAGAATACGGTATCTCATATCGTATCAATCTCGGTCCTGCACATACCACATATGTGCTCCTACTCCGTTTCGCTTGAGCCAGGAAACCCCTGTGTAGGACTCTAAAGACTCGTTAATACGCCGGCAGTAGGTGATGATCATATAAAACACCCACAAGCCGCAAGAGGCGTGCTAAGCGGAACGGCCACCCGGGTATTAAGCGATCAGAAGATCAACAAGCAAGCCTGCCCACTCTCCTGCGAATCCAATCAGTAACACTACCATACAGTCCGGTCGCTTCGTCTGATATGTCGCATATCTCGTCTAGGGGTGGTAAACGTCAGACCCCGGTAACTCGATAAGTCGTGCCGATGTGAGGCTCATAACGGGTCGAGAAACTACTGATAACACTTACCAGTAAATCTCTGAAACAGCCCTGGCCAGGGATTTCCTGTTATAGCCAATCGAGCACAGCGCAACATCAACCCCCAATACCAGGAGAGACAAATCCCCTCCTATCGCTCATTGCCTCCATGTGACTCGGGACTGTACCTAAAAACCACCGTTTTGCACGTTCTCATGAACGCGGTAAGGTGCAAATCAAAGCACAGTAGGAATCACACAAGACTCTATGACGATATCGGGTCAACAGACTAACCTGTACCAGTGTCACCAGAGAACTGCCATCTGACGTGAGGTATAATACCATCTGGGAGTTCTCGGCGGGTCCGTCCAGTGTACCCAGTCTCCACTGAGCAACCGTATATCATCTCTGATGTCAAACACCAATGGATATGGGATCATCCATCGCCCATCTGCATGGGTCGAGAAGCTATACGCTAGTCTACTCTGGTATATCGATGCCCCATCTCGATACACCTACGACTAGGGACATTAACGGATGTACTTACCGACTACCTCTATCCCACTAGTATGATCCGCATCATAATACAGGTAGTCAAGTACACATCCTAAGGGCTTTACCAACATGTAACAGAGAGATAATCAGTGTACATGTTAAGATAAAGAGTAACCAGATATCATATTATCATGTCGAGCAAGAAAGTCCTCCCTATATATGTCTAAGCATCCACTAAAATATACATCTCATGTACAGTAATGGCCTCTAGGGCATACATATAACTAACAATCTCCCACTTGCACTAGGGCCATTCTATAGCAGTGGTTGTAGTATCACATACTCAACCATCCCATAAAAGTCTCTCTCTGGGAAAAGGCCTTCGTGAGTGGATCCGTTATGTTGTTCTCTGAGTCTACTCTCCTAATCTTGATCCCCTGAAGATCAACCATCTTCATGATCAGGCGGTACTGCCTTAGAATATGTCTGGAGCACTGATTGGACGGGGGTTCCTAGGCATAAGCCATAACTCCATTGTCATACAATGGTAGGAACGAAGTTCATCTCATGAACTAATATATATCCAGACTACCTCTTTGGCAGCATCCATGGTAGCAATGTATCCTGCCTTTATCGTCTAGTTTGCCACGGTATCTAGCTTGGAACTCTTCCAACATACTGTCTCTACTGAGGGTAAAGACAATGCCTGTGACTGACATTCAGTCGACCTTATCACCCTGGAAGCTATCCAGTGATTCTCCCCAGGATCGATTGATACCATCTCACTACACCTAGTGAGAATCCTAACATCCATTTAGATCTATCTTATAGATCCAAAACCCAGAATTTAGGAGATATCACCTTGATCCTATATGGAGAATCCTTGTGATAAGAGGAGATTGACCGAGCGTAGCATAGGAAACTCCTTCCCTATCAAGAGTATATCATCCACGTACAATACGAGGATTATCACCATACTCCCTACTGCCTTTTTGTATATACAAGGTTCATCTACCATTTTGATGAAGTCAAACTCTTCGACTACCACATCAAAACAGATGTTCCAACTCCGCAATGCCTGCTTTATCCTATAAAGCAACTTGCACACGTTTCCGCTGCTCCCACTGTCTATGAAGCCCTCTGGCTGTGTACTTATAGACGCTCTCTTCTAAATCGCTATTTAGAAAAGCAGTCATGACATCCAACCGCCAGATATCGTAGTCATGGTATGTAGCAATGGCAAATAGGATCCGGATGGACTTAAGTATAGCCACCAGAAAAGGTTTCATCATTATCCAAACATGGTCGATGATGAGAACCTTTTACAACAAGTCAAGCTTTGAAAGTCTCAACCTTTCCATCTACACCAAGTAATCTTCTCAAGATATACTTTCTCCTGATGGGGTTTTAACCCTTCAGATAAAGCAACCAAAGTCCATACTTTGTTGGTGTATATAGATTCCATCTCAGATCGCAGCAAGGTTTTGGGAGGCATCGTCCATGCTAAATTCAAAAATTTGCCGTTTTAGCTAACCCTAACCATGAATTGTTAACTAGAAATCGACGGAAATATAAATGCAAACACTTTGCAAGTCTAAGTGAGCAAGGAATACAAGCTTTGTAGACCGGTCCTTCACTTCAATAGCTCCATGTAGTTGTCCCTTTCGCTGCGATCGTAAACTCCGGACTCTAGAAAGGCTCTCTTGAAGAAACGAACATGCTTGCTTCGATATCTTCGAGGACGAAGATGATCTACGTCGAGGAGACACTAACCCAAGCTATTTCTTCATTAGGTCAAGAACTTTGTGAAGAGAACACCCTAAAATATTTGGCAAGTAGTAGAAGATGATGAAATAAGAAGTGGGCTCACTTTTGATTTTATTTTCTCACATGTTTTCATCACTTGATCAAGAGCTAGGGAGCAAAAATCATGAAGAAGAATAAGATGAACCTCAAGTGAAGAAGTGATGAAAGAAAAATGAGATAAGGTTAGAAATGCAACCATGGTCAAATAATATCATGGCTAACTCATGTAGAGAATAAACCATTGCATAGGGTTAAGGCTTGGGTTAATAAATATCATAAGCTAGACAAAAGAGTGGACTTTGTCAATGATTATCCATAAGCTTCAACCATGACAAATTCACACTAATTTGTGTAACCTAATAATAAATATGAAACCCTAACATTAACCTAGCATGGTGTTAGTCTCATACACCCATGTTGCATGTGTAACCTGGCATGACACAACAATATATATCATATATATATTTTATGCACAAAATAATACAATTAACATATATCACATATATATCAATGTATCATCAAGTGAGAAAAAGTAATCTTAAATAAGCCAATACTAGTTAATGTAAAGTAATATATCAAATATATAATTATACATTAAAGCATTAAATCAACACTTGATTTAATGATCCGGTCATATCACATATAACCGACTAATATCAAATGTAACATCTTATCGAATCGAAACTTGATCCGATATCCCGGTTATATCATATATAACCAATCAGGTCACACATCGTGAGAATAGAATACGGTATCTCATATCGTATCAATTTTGGTCCCGCACATATCACATATGTGCTCCTACTCCGTTTCGCTTGATCCAGAAAACCCCTATGTAGGTTTATTTCCCCCAATCGGAGAAAGCTCTTTTTAAAATTCAAATTTTGAAATGAAGCAACGCTTCAGAAGCAGCGCCAAGTGCGCTGCGCCTAAGCAGCACACCCCGTGCAAAGCACGTGTGCGCTAGCGCTAAGAGCGCTGCACTTAAGCAGCGCACCCGTGCAAATTACGTGTGCGCTAGCGCTAGGTGCGCTGCGCTCTGAGCAGCGCACCACGTGCAAATCATGTGTGCGCTAGTGCCAAGTGCGCTGCGCTCTGAGCAGCGCACCACGTGCAAATCACGGGTGCGCTAGCGCTAAGTGCGCTGAACTCTAAGCAGCGCACCACGTGCAAAGCACGGGTGCGCTAGCGCTGGAACTAAAAGCTCCCCACCGTCAGATCAAAGATTTAATAATAATGATAAATCATTAATTAATTAGAATTAAATTCTGTTAAGGAAAGATTCCTCAAAATCTTTCCAAACAACAACATTGTGCTCTGTAAATCAGAGCACCGTTGGATCAATGATCCAATGGTGATTAAAAAAATCACCAAAATACAGAATAAATTCTGTATGGAAAGATTTTCCAATCTTGTTAAAAACAAGAAAATTGCCTTCTGTAAATCAGAAGCCCTTGGATCAAAGATCCAATGATGGAAAATTCCCTAAATCAATTGGAGAAAAGATCTCCTTAACTGATTGAACAAATCAGCTTGCCCTATATAAAGGCCCATAGACTTCAAGTCTCAAAGATACAGAAGGATAGAGAGGAACCCCCCATAAGCTTTGAGAGAATCTCGGAAAGAAGATCCAAGATCTCAATAGAAGAACTTCTTTTCTTTAAGGTAAAAGAACAGAGAGATGAAATCATCTCATAATTGAAAAGAACTCACTTCTTTAAAGATCATAGATCTACAAAACCAAGGTCTTTCACGGAAAGATCAAAAGATCTCATCATAAATAAAAAGAAGAATTTACTTCTTTCTCATAGATCATAGATATATAAGATAAATTGTCTTTTAAAAAAAGAGAGTATGAACATCTCATTATAAAATAAAGGGGGAGAGAATAATTCAATTCTCTTAAGGATCATAGATCCATAAAGGCAAAGCCTTTCATCAATACAAGAGATTGAAGAATCTCCTATAAAGTAAGAACTTTTGTTCTTAGGATCTTGAGACAAAGTATCTTCTAAGGGAGAATTTATTTCCCAGATCATAAAATTGATCAAATGCGCTTCTGCGCTCTTGGACTGGCGCTCAGCGCCAAGCGCACCACGTGTGACTCACGTGTGCGCCACTCAACAGTTAGCGCTGTGCGCTTTTGAACTAGTGCTCTGTGCTCATGGACTGGCGCTCAGTGCCAAAAGCACCACGTGCTCCTCACGTGTGTGCCACTGAACTAATAGCGCAATGCGCTCGTAAATTAGCGCAATGTCCCTCACATGTGTGCTACTCGGCAGAAGCGCACTGCGCTCTTTGACTGACGCAAAGCGCCAAGCGCACCACGTGCACCTCACGTGTGCGCTGAAAGAACATAAATTGTTCTTTAATAATCCCCAGAGCTATAATGAATGCTCAGCATTCAATAAAAGACAGAAATACTGTCAGAATCCAAATCAATGCTCAGCATTGTTAAAAGGGCTAAGCCCAAATAAATGCTCAACAGCCCAAAATAAATGTTAAACATTTTAACTTGATTGGACTTAGCCTAAGATTGGCCATAAGTCCTCAACTCAGATTAATTGAGCCCATATGCTCATAAATCTATTAACAGATCTTAGTCCCAATTGGACTACAGATCTACCAACCAAAATTGGTTCAAGGGTACATCTCTGATATATGTCGTTGTAATCCTTCAACGTCTTCAGAGAGGTGACGGGTCCCAACAACCATACATTTCATAGAATATGACGTCTTTAAACTGGACTGTGGGGTCCCTTTAAACCCACGGACTATGATGTCCTTAACCTTGGACTGTGGGGTCTCTTTAAACCCACGGACTATGATGTCCTTAACCTCGGACTGTGGGGTCCCTTTAAACCCACGGACTATGATGTCCTTAATCTTGGACCGTAATGTCCTTAAACTAACATTGAACCGTGATGTCCTTAAACTAACGATGGACCGTAATGTCCTTAAACTAATAATCGACCTCAATGTCCCTAAACTAAACAATCGAGCCCGAATGCTCTTTTGTTGGATCTAAACGATCCGGTTAAGTTGATCTTAATATGAAATTAGACTAACGTATCCTTAACATACGTTTAAGTTGATCTTAGTCTTAAATGAGACTAACGTATCCTTAAACCTAACCCCAAACCCAAATCTAAGAAGATACGGATTTGGACTAATCCATGCCCTACGGGCGACAACATAAATTAGTCTCTGTATACAATCCACGGGAAACCAAAAACAAAACAAACACACATGACAGTGACCATCTGGAGAAGGAGAAAGTGGTTACCGCGATGCGGTAGCGTAATTAACTGCGGGGGCTTGCGCCTGCAGGGAAGAGCGTCCCCACAATCAAAAACCCCTCAAATGAGGGGGAATCTGACGAAGTCTGCTACATCGGCCGCATCCGTTTAAAACTTCGATACATGGTGCCATAAATCAACTTGGCATCTTCGGAGAGGTGGACGGATAGCACCAATTAGCATCTGCCCCGAATTCAGGCAAGACGGACCTGCGCGGTCGCGTCTCCATGTTCGGAAGGGAACAGATTCTGGCACGCCCGGTGGGACCTCTTCCTCTTTCCACTCCACACTTCATGTGTCATATTCGCGAACGAATCGCGGTTTAATATGGTTGCCCTTGGGTTCGAGGTAATAAGATTTGGTTTTGCTCTCGTGCAGAAAAAAGAATATCAATGGCCTCTAACTGCTCTAGCTGCAATTGCAATTCCCTTTCCGCCTCATCTGGAGGTGTAACCTACAGGACCCAAGCGGCCTCCCTGTTCAAGATGCCGGTGGAGCAAGTAACTCAGGACGCCACTGGGCTGTTCTTTGGGACCATGATCCCACCGATGAGCTTCAATGCCCCGCTGCTGTCGCAAGAAGCCCCGAAGAAGTCGGTCTTTGATTGACTTACCACTACAGCGGCCCCTCTCAACGGGTCGCCCAAATCATGGGCCTCAGTTTTCAGCAGACTGGGCCAAAGCTCCAACGGGCCCGTGAAGAAGCCCGCGATACCAAAAAGGGTTATCCCTAAGCAGATAGCTATTCCTGCTCATGAAGTCGTCAAGGCGGCTTCTCCTGCCAAAGGGTCGGTCTTCACAAGACTGACTATTTCAGCTCCTGTTCCAGGCGAAATCGTCAAGGCTGCTTCCCCTGCTCGGAAGTCTGCCTTCGATAGGTTGGCCATTCCCACTCAGCGGACATCAGTCTTCAATAGGCTGACGACGATAATTTCTGACCAAGACAGGGGGCATGATGAAGCCACCCCCATAGCTGAGCCAGTAACATCGGCTCGACATGCTCGACGTCTCCACTGGCACCGAGTAAGGAAGGCCAGGGGCAATTCCCCTCCTGGACTGACTCCGCCAGCTCCAATGGTGGAAGTCGACGCTGCTGTTCCAACTGGGAACAGCTTTGAACCACTAAGGAGGGTCCGCAAGAACTCCCCAACTGCTGTGCTGAAAAGATCTCATCCACCTATGGAGAATGCCCGAAAGGTGAAGCTAGAGCAGCCTCCTCAACGGCTGTCCTCTAAAATTTACAAGGTCTGGCGTCAAGTCCAAGACTCGGTGATTGATCAAGATTATCCTCGCCGACAGAAAAAGGTGAAAGTTCAGCGAGAAGACGACCATCCTGTCAAGCTACAGAAGGCGACGGCCACTTGGGTGTCCACTGCAACGGCCCCCTCAACTTCGACCACTCACAAGAGGAGAAGGCCGGAGAAAATCCCTGAGTTTGCAACGAATCGCAAGACCACTGAACCTAAACTCTCTAAATCTGGGGGCATGGTAGTGCACACCATCTATATGGCATCCGGAAAAGAGGATAGCTGTATCTCCATAGGTCATCGACCGCTTACGCGATCGGTGACTAAGGCTCAGGAGAAACAACAACAAAAGCTCCAAGAAATGCTAACAGCTATGGCCGCACTTACGGGACCGAAAGAAAGCCCAGAGACATCCTCGGAGCAGCGCCGTGAGCAGGAAACTGATGCCGAATTCCTCCGCAGAATCCTCGAGAAGAAGGACAAAGAGGCTGCGGAACAAGCGGTCAATATAAAACGAATGGCGCTTTTCTTCCAAGACATGGTCGGGATGATGATACAACCGGATCCTCCAGCTGAAGATCCTCCGATTATCCTCGAAGAAGATAGAGGAGAGACATCAAATCCTCTGCCGGCTCTGTCAGCAGCCAAGGAGGAGACCATATCCAAAGCCACGCTCGATGATTATATAGCTCAACAGATACGAGTGCATTAGGCGAATGAAACGGCCGGTCAGGTTGTTAAAATTGGACGACCCTATCCGGGTTGGTACGACCAAATAAAGTACCCGCCGGGGTATTCGATCCCTAAATTCCATATATATAAGGGGACGGGGAACCCACACCAACATGTCGCTCAATTCAGAGCCTTGTGCGGCAACACCGGAGGCGACGATAAGCTACTGCTTTGCCAATTCGTCGGCAGCTTGACGGAGACGGCGTTCGAATGGTATTCAGAACTTCCCAACGATTCCGTCAAAACTTTTACAAGGATGAAGTTGTTATTCACCCAATGTTTTGCGAGCGCTAGCGAACGCACCCTAATCACGGCATTAATCAATGCCATGGTGAAGCCAGGCAAAACATGGGTTCAGTACGCGATACGGTGGCGGAATCTATGGTCAAAGTGCGAGCAGCGCATTGAAGAAGTGCCTGCGGTAGGCATGTTCGTGGGTACTCTAGACCCTAAAGTGACCATTTTCCAATTTATGATGTTTTTCAAGCCAACCACTTTTCAGGCCTTGATTGACAAGCTGGCCCAAATGGACCAAATGGGCCACAGGCCTTCCTCTTCGAAGCTAGAACCGCGGAATGAAAAAGGAAAAAGGAAAGCGACTTTTGTCGCCAGTACTCAACAACAGCCGAGCAACTTAAAGCCGGTTGTTCGTCAAAACAACGTGCGTCCACGCCCATCCCTCGAGGAGAGTCTGGGACGTCCTTAATCGTTTCCCCATGATAAAATGAGGAGACTGTTCGAGCTGACAGTGTGCAACAGACTCATCAATCTGCCGGACCCTAAACGTCCGTTGCAGCCAGGCGATGTCAACAATCCTAATTACTGCCCTTACCACCAAACAGTAAGCCATCCAATTGAAGATTGCTTCGTCTTCAATGGCTGGATTGAGAATCAATACCAACAAGGCAAGTTCACATTATCCGAAAACTGGAAGATGAACCCGCCACAACCACATGATCCGAAAAAGATGGACATGCCGGGGGCATCGTGCTCATTCATAGAGAAAGCCCCGGGACCGAAAAGTCTGTAAACTAGAAATTTGCCTCGAATACGGCAACGACGGACCGAAATGTCCTAAAACTAACAACGGACCGAAACGTCCTTAAACTAACGGACCGAAATGTCCTAAAACTAACAACGGACCGAGATGTCCTTAAACTGACGGCGGACCGAGATGTCCTTAAACTAATGACGGACCGAGATGTCCTTAAACTAACGATAGACCGAAACGTTCTTAAACTAACGATGGACCGAAACGTTCTTAAACTAACGATGGACCACTATGTCCTAAACTGGCTATTGACCGAGATGTCGATAAACTACTACGGACCGCAGCATCCCAAGGCTGACACAAAAAAAATAATAAAAAGAAAATGGTATGTCCATAAGCAAAACGGGCACGGATGAAAACCCGAAAGGGCTCCGTGAGTAAAAACAGCAGAGCTACCGGCCAGTTTTGTCAAAACCCGAAAGGGCACAAGCTCATTAAAAGACACTTGCAAGGTCCTCTCGACCCTGTAAGGAAAAACCACCTGCGTGAAATCCTTACGACTCACAAGGGAGTAACACACTTAGGGATCCCCACGATTCCTAAGGAGAAGTTACACTTACGAGATCCTCATGACTCGTAAGGAGAATTCCCTTTTGAGACCCTCACGGCTCATAGGATTCAAAAGCCTTAAGCTACAGGAATCTGAACATGTTCTTAAGGCATCATAACCTCCAATGCTGCCCTACAAGCGTCTCGATATCAACCCTCGTATACAATCCACGGGCGCAAATAAACATTTCCCTAACAAAGTCCCACCAAAGACTAGGGATATGCTCATATGGAGAAAAAAACTTGTAAGTCCTCTCGACTTATAAGGAGAAAATGCTCTTATAAGATCCTTACGACTTATAAGAGACCATACACTTGGGAATCCTCACGATTCTTAAGGAGAAAATGCACTTACGAGATCCTCACGACTCGTAGGGAGAAATACCTTTATGAGACCCTTACGACTCATGAAGTCAAAAAGCCTTAGTCAACAGGATCTTAACCCTGTTTGCTAAGCCACCTTTGTTCGACATCGACAGAGGCAAATGATGATGCGCTCCTGGAAATATCCCAGTTGTAGCGATGCTGATGCCTAAATCGGTATCAAATCCCAAACTCGCAGCGAAAAGTCAGCGAACCACAAATGCATACGAAATAGCCGAAATGATTGGGCAACTTGCAACAAATCAGCAAGTAAAAATGTATGCATGCAAAATAGCCAAAATGGTTGGGCAACCCGCAATAAAAAGCAGCGAGTAAATAAAACAAATAGCCGAAATGATTGGGCAATCGCGACTTTCGCGATATTAAAGCTGAAAGATAGAGCTGTTGGATATAGTGCCCTCAGAGTCAATTATTGGATCACAGACATGTGATTGCAATGATTGAAGGAGGGCCTATGCCGGTAGGACAGTCTTACTCGAGATGATAGTATGCTATCTGGTTTGTCTTTATCATCGTGTACTGCTTTAGGTGACCTTACAGGTCGCTATTACACGTTGATAGAGCCTTTAGGATTCTTTCTTGATGGCCAGCAGTATGATGGCGATCATATACGTGGGAGCTGGGGTCTATAAGCACATCCTTAAAGTGGTCCCTAGTCATGGGAGTTTCGAGACTGGGCATCGATACTCTATTAGTAGATTAGTGTATACAGTCGAGACCCCGACGAGGGGCGGTGGCCAGTCTCACAAGCCATTGGTGTCAATTGGATCTCCTAAAATGTATACAGGTGCTCATTGGGTTATGAGTACACTGGACAGGACTCGCCGGGAACATGCTAGTTGGTATTATACCTAACGTCAGATAGCAGTTCCCTGGTGACATGTGTACATGTTAGTTCATCGACCTGAGATCGTCATTTGTCTCGTGTGAGTTCCCACTGTGCTTTGATTACTATCCTACCACGGCTCAAAGGAGTCATGCAAACAGATTTTAGTTTGGTACAGTCCCGAGCCACATGGAGGCAGTGAGCGGATCGGCAGGGGTTTCGTCTCTTCCGGTTTTGGGGGTGAGATCGCGCTGTGTCTAGGAGAGCCATTACACGAAGTCCTTGGCCAAGGCAGGAGATTTACTGGTAGGTATTCCAGTAGTATCTCAGGGTGTCCTAGGCTACACTCCGACACGACTTGTACCGCTTTTAGGGGTCTGACTTTTACCAACCCCCTAGGCCCGCCATGTGACGCTCATAGAAGAACGGACCGGACTGTACGGATATTGTCACTGACAGGCTCAGTAGGGTATCAGGATGAGTTTACTCATCGACCTCCCTTTTGGTTAATACCTGGTAGCCCGTTACGTACAGCTAGTACCTCTGACGTGCTAGTGGTTAGATCCGCAACCAAAGTATTGACGAGTCTTTAGAGTCCCCCACAGATAGTTTTCAAGTTTCGGGCGAAACGTTGTAGATGCCGTATGGTATTATGGCAGGGTTCGATCATATACGTGCAGAAGTGCACGGATCATGATCGGACGGATCATACTAGTGGGCTTTGGTTTAAGCCGAATCCTAGTATTAGATTTGTTGGATTACTTTAGTCTCATCGCATTCGCATTTGTAGGGTTCCTAGGCACTCTAATGAGGTCTCACAAGGCATCAACCATGCCAATTTCAAATTTTACGGGTGCCGAGAAACCCTATTACGGATCGTTAACTAGAATTTTAGGCGAAACATGCAACTAGTTAACAACTTAACTAAGTGAACGGAAATACAACCTTTGTAGATCCGGTGCTCCACCTCCATAGCTCCGTAATGATGTCCCTCCGCTGTCCAAAAAGAATCCCGGACTCTAGCATCGGCTTCATCGAAGAAATGGGCGGGCTTGGTCGTCGGCTTCAATGCCGAAGATGATCTACGTCGAGGCATCACAAGATCAAGCTCCCACTTCACCAAGTCATGAAACTTGTGAAGAAAACACCCTATACTACTTGGCAAGAGATAGAGGACGAAGAAATAGGAAGTGGGTTCACTTTAGAATTGGATTTCTCACTCAATTTCACTAGTTGCCATTGATGGTAGCCAGGTTTTCTTCATGTTAAAGATGAAGAAGAAGAAGAGGTTGAATATGATAAGTTTTTTTCTAAAAAGTAAATAATATGAATACTTATCATATCCTAACCCTAGTTAGGTGTAGAGAATAGACCATGGTTAGTTTAAATGGTTAGGGTTAAGCATGAAGACAAAATGGTTACAAAGTCAAACCTTCATGAAGATTCAACTAAAAAGAAATAATGCCACCATTTTCTCTTTATCTTTTCCAAAACAAATAAATAAATAAATAAGTAAGATAAGCAAAACCCTAATCATTAACTTAACCATGGTTTAATCTTTACACTTAACCAAGTTAACATGTATCATCAAACATGATACAATCAAGTGCACAAAAGTATATCACATATACAACTTGTGCAAAGCAAGTGAGAAAATCCATTTAAAGTGAACAAATACTAGTTAATGCAAAGTAATATATCAAATATATAATTATACATTAAATCATTAAATCAACAATTGATTCAATGATCCGGTCATGTCACACATAACCGACTAGTATCCAATGTATCGACTTATCGAATCAATCTTCGATTCGATAACTAGGTTATATCGCATACAACCATTCGACACATTCATCGCGAGAATGAAATACGGTATCACATACACGCATTATTCTCGGTCCCGCACATATCTCATATGCGCTCCTATTTCGTTTCGCTTGAGCCATGAAACCTCTGTGTAGGACTCTAAAGACTCGTCAATACGCCGACAGCAGGTGATGATCATATCAAACACCCACAAGCCGTAAGCGGTCTGCTAAACGTAACGGCCACCCGGGTATTGAACGATCAGAAGATCGATGAGCAAGCCCGCTCACACTCCTGTGAATCCGACCAGTAACACTTACCGTACAGTCCGGTCTCGTTGTCTGATATGTCGCATATCTCGCCTAGGGGTGGTAAACGTCAGACCCCAATAGCTCGATAAGTCGTGTCGATATGAGGCCTATAACAGTTCGAGAAACTACTGGTAACACTTACCAGTAAATCTCAGCAACCCTGGCCAGGGATTTCCGGTTATAGCCAATCGAACACAGCGCAACATCAACTCCCTATACCGGGAGAAACGAATCCCCTCCTATCGCTCATTGCCTCCATGTGAATCGGGACTGTACCCAAAAACCACCGTTTTGCACGCCCTCTTGGACGGGGTAAATTGGAAATCAAAGCACAGTGGGAATCACACAAGACTCTATGACGATCTCGGGTCAACAGACTACTCTGTACCAGTGTCACCAGAGAACTGCTATCTGACGTAAGGTATAATACCATCTGGGAGTTCTCGGCGAGTCCGTCCAGTGTACCCAGTCCCTACTGAGCACCCGTATATCATCTCTGATGTCAAACACCAATGGATATGGGATCATCCATCGCCCATCTGTATGGGTCGAGAAGGTATATGCTAGTCTACACTGGTATATCGATGCCCCGTCTCGATACACCCACGACTAGGGACCTTGAAGGATGTACTTATGGACTACCATGTCCCCACTAGTAAGATCCGCATCATAGTCCAGGTAGTCAAGTACACATCCTAATGGCTTTACCAACATGTAACAGAGAGACTATCAGTATACACGTTAAGGCAAAGAGTAACCAGATAGCATACTATCATGTCGAGCAAGAAAGTCCTCCCTATATATGTCCCAGCATCCACTATAATATACATCATATGTACAGTAATGGCCTCTAGGGCATACATATAACTAACAGCATTCGGTCGGAATGCGGATGCAGGTATATATATACAGGTGAGGGATACTCTTGTGATCCGTAATGAGTTTACTTTAGTAGATGCCATTCTCTTTTTATTGTTGCAAACATTTGGATTAATGTTTGCATATGGAAATAATGTGCTCAAAATCATGATTAGGTGCATTTAATGTGACATGTACTTTCTTAGTGACTCATGGTCTCTTTTCTTGTGCTAATGTCACATTAAGATTGATTTTATGTGTTGATATGATAAGAGGAGAGAGAGAGGGCAGCCATATGGCTTGAGTTTGCTCTTATGTTTATTGATTCTTACTCTCATTTTATTATAGCAACACATAAGAAAAAGAAAGGAAACTCCTTCTTCCTCTTCTTTCTTGAGCTCACTATCTCCTCACTAATGGCATCCACTAAATCCTCAAGAGACAAAGTGATCACACACATTCTCTGCATCGCCTTGGACACGTCGGCTAGCAAACATCGTGTCCGAGTTGCTTCGGACAAAGCGGGAGCCCGTAAAAAGACTCGAAGATGTGGTGCCCTTTCCGACGAGAAGACCGGAGATCGGAGATGCCGCGAGGAGCTTGGGATGGTGGCCAAAGACCGAAGGACACGGATCGATCGGTATAGCTTTCCAACCCTTTCTCTAGTTGCTAGTTGTAGGTTAATGGTTCGATCCGGGATTAAAGTCTGCGATAGCGCCGGTTGCTAGCTTAGAAAAAGTTTTCGTTTCCGCATTTTGGCCTCGGACAGACGGCCGGGGCGCTACCGTAGACTTACATGGTATCGGAGCCACGCCATTAACCTTTACTAGCTTGCTCTAATGTGTTTAGAATCTCGATCGAACGAAATTTTCCAAAAACTGCATTTTCAATTCTGAGTTTCTGTCGAATTTTTTTTGTCGTCAAAAAATTATTTTGAGTATTGCAGAAAATCAAGCAGGCTTTTTTAAGCAATCTGAGAAAATTTGGTACACGGATTACACTGTAGAGCCGCGGAACAGCAGCCGTACCCACTTTTTGGCCGCGGTTCCGCCGCCGTACTGTAGCCACTACGCGCCAAATTTTCTGCAGTAGTCTCTTACTTGGAAATGGGGTTTCTGGTAATTTTTGTTTTGTCCCAGATTATTTTGAGTACTGGGTATTGTGCTTGGGGCCCACTTCGGGAAATTTTATTGATCGAAAATTTTAAACATGTTAGTTTACAGTATTTACATTATATCTGCGACCGTGAATGTCATTTGATCGGTAAATCTTGTCTAATTGCTATAGCCCTTTTAGACGGATTTGCGAACGTGACATTCACGTTGATGTTCTGTGTTGTGATGTGATATTGCGGATTTGTCGTGGTGGATAGCCTGGATGCAATGGTAGTACAGTTTGGTTATATTTGTACATTTGATATTGCGGGGCGAGCGTCCGACATGTGGACTGCCGTCACTACCTGTTTGTATATTATTCTTTTGGGGCACGACCGGGCTGAGGTCGATGTACCCGTTGTATATATTTTACTTTCTGTATTAGGATTACCCCGCGGTGGGGTGCACGGATAGCCAGGTTCTAGAGGGCAACGGGCCCGCATCTCATGGCTTTGAGACGGAGGGGGCTTCACTCTAGAATTGGCGGGCTATTCGCCGCACTCGTAGGGGGTACAGGTTGACCCAAGGAGGGGTGCTCAAGTTACCGGATTCCGTGAAGTGCTGGGTGGTCCATTCACTTTGTTGAAGGGGGCTGCCTCGCTTCAGGTTTTGGCGGGTAACTTGCCGCGCCCGTAGGGGTCTAGGATTACATTGCACGGGTTATCCACACGACCAGGGGAACGTCGGGTTTCAGTAGCGGCTCTATGAAACCCGAGGATCCCAGATTATCTGTATTGTTCTGTGATGCTTATTGCATTTCTGTGATGTTGCATTTTATCACGCCATGAGCGAATATTATATATTGATATATATATACTAGTAGATGTTGTATATATTTTACACCCGCGCTAGTCCAGTCCCCGCTCTGTCGTTAGTTAAGTAACCTAATTGGTGATGACGGGACCCAGTGGCGAATGCGGATGGCATATACGTACATCATATTTTCGTTCTTTCGTGGTGTGATTAATTGATGGGACTACATTGATTCGGATCAATGCAAGCTAAACAAACCTGTTTGACGTTGTTGGAACATTTTTCAAAAAGCTGTTATTGCAAGGACGTTTTCTTTTGTTTTGCACAGTGGTATTCGGTTATGAATATCCAACACCTCAGTCGACGAGGCAAGGGACGGGATCCCTTCACCGAGAGTGACCCCTTGGACAGAAGTTTGCGTCAGGGTAATAACTTCACTATAGTCGATTACTTTTTGCTTTGCATCGTGGTATTCAGTTGGAATATCCTGCACCTCATTCTATGGGGAAAGAGCCGAGATCCCTTCACCGGGAGTGACCTCTTTAGCAAAAGTTTTCGCCACTATATTTTTATAAAAAGCTATCCGGTTCCTTCAACGATATCAAGTTCATTACGTTAAAGGTTTTTCGCGAAAAACCATTCGTAGCCCTCCGTCATTTCAGACGGGTAGCACTTAGTATTCATGCTATGTTTGTTGACCTTCGTCAAGGCATAGTGAATGGTAGCTGCTTGTTACCTTTCTGTTGCATAGATAGATGCGTTGGTTTGGGACAGTCGTATAGCCTTGTTGACCTTCATCAAGGGCTTGTACGGGTGGGTTCAAATTAACCTGGACAATGACGGGTAGAACTTGACATGTGACTTATGATTTGTTGACTTTCGTCAAGGTCATAAGAGCATGGGGTAAAAAACACATCGGGAGTTTCTAAAGAAACTGAAACTTGCCAGATATGCGCATACCTTCTGGAGTGTGATAACGTGAGTGGATTCCATCACGTTATCATGCGATGATAGTTGGATCCCGATTCCTACTGATGAGTTGGTTTACTCCCTGGGTGATCCCGACTAATTCTTCTTTCAGGTTTGGAGGAGAATTTGACGATATAGTGGGAGATTTCCTGATTGGATAAATTGATAACCATTCTGATCTAGGTTAGAGTGCACGCAGAGTGTTTCTTTTTTCTCTCTCTTTTTGGCAGCGACTATGACCCGACCCTTGACTATGACTCAGTGACTGAGTAGACCGAACTTTCTTAAAACACTGGCTTTTGGATTGTCTGAGTTGCATACCTCATTGCCACTCCTACTTTTACCCTTTTCTCCAGAACACCCCATATTACTACGAACATCCACTTCCATTGGATAAAACCATCATATGGTTATATACGAACTCGAAGGAACTTGTTCCAGATTCGAGGATGGTTTCCGGTTCTGGAGAAAATGAATAGGACTATTCAGTTGTCTTTTCCTTTTACCTTCTCTCAGGTTGCGAGTGCTCCTTGGATTAGGACGGTACACCTATTACGCTAATTGGATAGTCTTCTTCCAAACCATAGGCAGGTGCCGAACGGTGGGGAATGAAGAAAACCAATTAGCCTAACGAAGGTGTACAGAAGGTATTAAGTAACGACAAATAAAGGGATTAGTAAAAGGGCAAAGTAAACGGCGACTGCAATTCACGACCAAACCAAGTATTTCATCGCCACTCCTACTTCACCTTTGTATTTCTCCAGGACACTCTGTATCACTACGAAGATCCACAGTTATTTGGATACTCCATCGTATGGTTATATACGAACTCGATGGGACTTGTTCCAGTTCGGGGATGGATTCTGGTTCAGGAGAAATAGGAATAAGGTTTATTCAGTTGTCTTTTATCTTTATCTTCTCTCGGGTTGCGAGTGCTCCTAGGATTAGGGGAGTATACCCATTATGCTTATTGGATAGTCTTCTTCCAAACCATAGGCTAGTACCGAACGGTAGGGAAGTAAGAAAACCATTTAACCTAAAGGGGTGTACAGAAGGTAATGACTAAAGACATATAAAGGGATTTGGAAAGATGGGAAAGAAATATACGGTTATAGTTGTGAATCTGATAATGGAAGAGGTATTACTAAGAATACCCGGATACCCCTTCGAAACATTTACATGTTTCAGTTTCACTGTGTATTGTTAAAAGAAAACTGATTTCCCAATCAGCCCTTGCTCCAGGGTATGTATTTGCCAGGTTTGATTCTCACATCTGTATGGTTTTACAGATTATGAGTGGGAGTAAGTTATTGGGAATTAGGTGATCATCCTCATTATATCGGAATTCGTTGTAATTGGTGATATTTGAGGAAATTGCCTGGGTTGTTTGCCGGACGGCAAATATTTGGTTTTGAATATCCGTTGTTATGCACCAATTTCAAATTGATATATCTGTACGTTTATTTTTATAAAGTGAGATATAACTTTTTGAAATTATGTCTATGACATTTAACTATATCAGTGGATGGTTAGGTAAGGAGCATTAAACAGCGGTGTAATTCTTCTTAACCATAAGTACAGTTTTCAACCTACGATACACAGGGAATGAGTTATTAGACTCAGGTGACTTATACAGAGTATTGTATGTTGTCCAGTGTCCATGAGGACAGAGGGGTTGGTACTCGTACGATATTCTGTTTACTTGTGACTTCTCTAGTTCTTAGACATGTGTTTCGTAGAAATGCAAGGTCTAAGTTTTGAGAAGTTATAGGTATATGAATAAAGTAGAGAACCAGGTATTGCAAGTATCAGGATTCTTCAAGGTGATCGAAGATGTAGATACTTGTGTATGGTATTCAGTTGATAGTAATGATTATGAGATCTTGCTTCTCTTTCAGGTTACTCATATCTGGATGTATTCCTAAGTTGAGTAATGTTGATCGGCCTCTCTCCATTTAGTTGACATGCACTGGAGACAGCTGCATGATTTGAATCTGGTTCCAATTAAATCAGTGCCTCTGTTTTTATATTGGATATAGAATAGTTCATATCTTAACAATGTTAAGGTACGGGGAGTTGTCCGGCTTATGCTTAAAACCAGACTCGGGATAACTCAAGGCACGTTTCTGTAATGGCTGTTTGTGGGTTGACCCGGGCTATGACGAGGGTTGACTTTCTACCATCTGGAAGATCAATGGTGATATTGTTCTTGACTCGCCAAAGTTTTGATAAAATGGATTTTTCAAAAAACAGTAGTGGGAGTATGGTAGAACTGGAAGTGATTCTAGAACCGCAAATGATTACTGGAAATTTGATAAGAACCTAAAGATTCAATCTGGTTTGACATTCCATTGGCCACTCCGCAGATATGGTGGGTAACCTCAGGCACCCGAGAGGTACTCCGGTAGCCTCAAGGACGGTGACATGGAGGTTCTTGTTTACCCAGACTTGCCATTTCTGTTGTTCCAGACCGTGAGACCCGGCAGGAGGATGAGTATAGCGTCGTTCTAAACTAGCTTTAGAAGTGCACGTGTATATGACTCTGCCAGAGGGTTGTCGTAGTCAGTGGGAGCAGCGGAAGCATAGTGGACAAGTAGCCTATATCTATTTATAGACTAAAGCAGATATAGCGGAGATAGATCATCTATTTCTGATGTGACAGTCATAGGTTTGACTTCATCAGAATAGGGGATAGATCTGTTAAGAAGGTAGTAGGGTGTGATGTCCTGGTATATGGATGACATACACATAGTAGGAAATGAAATTCGTATACTACGATCGGTTATACTTTGGTTGTCACACAGTGGTTTCTCCACATAGGAATTGGATATTATATCAGACATTCTGGTTACTATATCTATGGTTTTAGATCTTGATTTGGGTAGTATCCTAATCTGGATACTCAGACAGCATTCTAAAGGTGTTTTATAATGGATGACTCCTGGCACGGTAGTGTACCTACAGGTGATGGAGTCAGTCTCTCTAAAGGTGTCCTACAGACTAAAGGGGATAGGGATATGCATGATTGGCTAATCACTTGCTTAGGCAATTGAGTCAATCATAAAATGTCAAGTACCACACCAAACGTTGTTTTTGCACTAGATGCAATAGATTGATATTAATCCTATCCTGGAGAAACGTTCGAAAGCAGTTTTAGAACATAAGTGGATGTTCTAGGGATATGATAACAACAGCCTCTTTTAGGAAACAGTTATCATTCCAGGCTTCCATGGTGACCTGGATGACAGAGTGACTGTCAGAGTTATAGTTTTCCCTCTGAAAAGGGGCAATATTTTGGACAGGTGGTCCAAGGGGATACTGAGGGAGGTATGGCGCATGATACTGATTAAATTCGGTTGACGATAGAGTCTAAGAAGTTTGGATTTGGAGTTCATTTATGAACTAGGTCCCATCAGATATCCATACACATTCTAAGACAGGTATTGCTCATTTCGAAAGATGGATTTCTCCGCGAACTTGAGATAAAGAGAGACATAGAAAGAAACATCAAGGCGGATCCACTCACTGAGGCTATTCCTCGAATGCAATAGTTTCGCAAATAGGCTTTATGAAACTGATTAGTAGAGGAGTTGGGTGATCGGTATCACACGGGCTGTGAGTATGCGACATCACAATAATTAGCCTTGAGTGCAAGTGGGAGATTATTGGATATAGTGCCCACAGAATCAATTATTGGATCACAGGCATGTGATTGCAATGATTGAGGGAGGACCTATGCCGGTAGGACAGTCTTACTCGAGATGATAGTATGCTATCTGGTTTGTCTTTATCGTGTACTTCTTTAGGTGACCTTACAGGTCGCTATTACACGTTGATAGAGCCCTTAGGATTCTTTCTTGACGGCCAGCAGTATGATGGTGATCATATACGTGGGAGCTGGGGTCTATAAGCACATCCTTAAAGTGGTCCCTAGTCGTGGGAGTTTCGAGACTGGGCATCGATACTCCATTAGTATACTAGTATATACAGTCGAGACCCCGACGAGGGACGGTAGCTGGTCTCACAAGCTATTGGTGTCAGTTGGATCACCTAAGATATATACAGGTGCTCATTGGATTATGAGTACACCGGACAGGACTCACCGGGAACATGCTAGTTGGTATTATACCCGACGTCAGACAGCAGTTCCCTGGTGACATGTGTACATGTTAGTTCATCGACCTGAGATCGTCATTTGTCTCGTGTGAGTTCCCACTGTGCTTTGATTACTACCCTACCACGGCTCAAAGGAGTCGTGCAAACAGGTTTTAGTTGGGTACAGTCCCGAGCCACATGGAGGCAGTGAGCGGATCGGCAGGGGTTTCGTCTCTCCCGGTATTGGGGGTGAGATTGCGCTGTGTCTAGGAGAGCCATTACATGAAGTCCTTGGCCAAGGCAGGAGATTTCCTGGTAGGTATTCTAGTAGTATCTTAGGGTGTTCTGGGATACACTCCGACATGACTTGTACCGCTTTTGGGGGTCTGACTTTTACCAACCCCCTAGGCCCGCCATGCGATGCTCATAGACGAACGGACCAGACTGTATGGATATTGTCACTGACAGGCTCAGTAGGGTGTCAGGATGAGTTCGCTCATCGA
Organism: Agapanthus africanus; assembly: GCA_030015575.1. Classification (NCBI taxonomy): domain Eukaryota; kingdom Viridiplantae; phylum Streptophyta; class Magnoliopsida; order Asparagales; family Amaryllidaceae; genus Agapanthus; species Agapanthus africanus. The sequence goes on from CM057344.1 coordinate 105,203,547, forward strand.
CCTCCCTTTTGGTCAATACCTGGTAGCCCGTTACGTACAGCTAGTACCTCTGACGTGTTAGTGGTTAGATCCGCAACCAAAGTATCGACGAGTCTTTAGAGTCCCCCACAGACAGTTTTCAAGTTTCGGGCGAAACGTTGTAGATGCCGTATGGTATTATGGCAGGGTTCGATCATATACGTGCAGAAGTGCACGGATCGTGATCGGACGGATCATACTAGTGGGCTTTGGTTTAAGCCGGATCCTAATATTAGATTTGTTGGATTACTTTAGTCTCATCGCATTCGCATTCGGTCGGAATGCGGATGCAGGTATGTATATACAGATGAGGGGTACTCTTGTGATCCGTCACGAGTTTACTTTAGTAGATGCCATTCTCTTTTTATTGTTGCAAACATTTGGATTAATATTTGCATATGGAAATAATGAGCTCAAAATCATGATTAGGTGCATTTAATGTGACATTGACTTGCTTAGTGACTCATGGTCTCTTTTCTTGTGCTAATGTCACATTAGGATTGATTTTATGTGTTGATATGATAAGAGGAGAGAGAGAGGGCAGCCATATGGCTTGAGTTTGCTCTTGTGTTTATTGATTCTTACTCTCATTTTATTATAGAAACACATAAGAAAAAGAAAGGAAACTCCTTCTTCTTCCTCTTCTTTCTTGAGCTCACTATCTCCTCACTAATGGCATCCACTAAATCCTCAAGAGACAAATTGATCACACACATTCTCTACATCGCCTTGGACACGTCGGCTAGCAAACATCATGTCCGAGTTGCTTCGGACGAAGCGGGAGCCCGTAAAAAGACTCGAAGATGTGGTGCCCTTTCCGACGAGAAGACAGGAGATGACGCGAGGAGCTTGGGATGGTGGCCAAAGACCGAAGGACACGGATCGATCGGTATAGCTTTCCAACCCTTTCTCTAGTTGCTAGTTGTAGGTTAATGGTTCGATCCGGGATTAAAGTCTGCGATAGCGCCGGTTTCTAGTTTAGAAAAAGTTTTCGTTTCCGCATTTTGGCCTCGGACAGATGGCTGGGGCGCTACCGTAGACTTACAAGAGCATCGCGGAAAGAAAAACATATAAAATGAAACTTTTTGCCCTACAGGTGAGATCACAACGAGCCCTGTATACAATCCAGGGGCACAAACAAAAATGGGAACCATACCTTCCCACCAGGCTCCATCCGAAAGAAAGCCAAGTCCCAACGGTTCACCAACAACCTAGAGACCACTTCGACGTTCGTCTCGATACAGCAGACTGTAAGTGCACGGCGGCGCCCCGGCCGTCGATCCGACGCCGGAAACGCGGAAACGAAAACTTTGCAATACTTGCAAACCGGCACCACCGCGCACTTTTATCCCGGATCGGGCCATTAACCTAGCAACTAGCAAACTAAAAGATGGGTAGAGAGTTATACCAAGCGATCTGTGTCCTTCGGTCTTCGTTTCCACTCCGATCTCCCGCGGAATCTCCATCCGTCACCTCCTCGTCGTAAAGGGCACCACGTAGCCAGATTCTTTTACGGGCTCCCACCTCTGGACCGAGGCAACTCGGGCGCGAAGTTGGCTAGCCGACGCGTCCAAGGTTTGCTGTAGACTAGTGTAGAAAACTTTGTCTCTTGAGGTTATAAAAGTTGCCATGATGGAGAAGAGAGAAAAATGCTTTGGAGGAAAATGGTGCTCACAATTTTTAGCAAGGAAAATGAGATGAGGAAAATGCCACATACTCAAAATGAAACTCTCTCATCCTCTCCCTCTAATGTGGCCGGCCCCTCTCATATCAAAATGGTGGAGAGAAAAAACTCAAGCATGAAGGGAGGTGAGTGTAGGAAAAGTAGAAAGGTGACCACAACAAAAAGGCAATGATAACATTATCAAATCAATTTCAAATCCTTTCTAATCTCATGATGATAAGAATATCATAATGAAGCTACAAATGCAAGAAACCCCTCCACAATAAGTTATTTGCACTCTTGCAAATAACCCCCTCCATCGGAAAGTCCGGCCACGAAAGAACAAAGGAAAACCGGCCGGAACGGAATGCAAACTGGCAACTTCAGAAAACTGATCCCGTAATAAATTACAGGAAAACCCCGCTATTGCAAATACATGCCTGCATTTGTATTCCCACTGAACACAAATGCAAAGAGACAAAATCTACACTATCTAATACTAGGATCCGGCTTAAGCCAAAGCCGGCTAGTAAAATCCGTCCGATCACGATCCGTGCAATACCGCACGTATCTGATCGAACCCTGCCATATCTCCATACGGCCTCTACAGCGTTTCGTCCGAAACTTGAGTAACTGTGTGTGGTGGACTCTAAAGACTCGTCAATACTATGGTTGTGGATTTAACCACTAGCACGTCAGAGGTATTAGCCATACGTGACGGGCCACTAGCTATTAACCAAAAGGGACGTCGATGAGCGAACTCATCCTGACACCCTACTGAGCCTGTCAGTGACAATATCCGTACAGTCCGGTCCGTTCGTCTATGAGCATCGCATGGCGGGCCTAGGGGGTTGGTAAAAGTCAGACCCCAAAAAGCGGTACAAGTCGTGTCGGAGTGTAACCCAGAACACCCTGAGATACTACTGGAATACCTACCAGTAAATCTCCTGCCTCGGCCGAGGGCTTTATGTAATGGCTCTCCTAGACACAGCGCGACCTCACTCCCAATACCGGGAGAGACGAACCCCTGAAGATCCGCTCACTGCCTCCATGTGGCTCGGGACTGTACCCAACTAAAACCTGTTTGTACGTTTCCTTTGAGCATGGTAGGGTAGTAATCAAAGCACAGTGGGAACTCATACGAGACAAATGACGATCTCAGGTCGATGAACTAAGATGTACACATGTCACCAGGGAACTGCTATCTGACGTCAGGTATAATACCAACTAGCAGGTTCCCGGCGAGTCCTGTCCGGTGTACTCATAACCCAATGAGCACCTGTATACATCTTAGGTGAACCAACTGACACCAGTGGCTTGTGAGACCGGCCACCGCCCCTCGTCGGGGTCTCGACTGTATACACTAGTCTACTCTGGAGTATCGATGCCCTGTATCAAAACTCCCACGACTAGGGACCTTTTAAGGATGTGCTTATAGACTACCAGCTCCCACGTATATGATCGCCCTCATACTGCCGGCAGTCAAGAAAGAATCCTAGGGGCTCTACCAACGTGTAATAGTGATATGTAAGGTCACCTAAAGCAGTACACGATGATAAAGGTAAACCAGATAGCATACTATCATCTTGAGTAAGACTGTCCTACCGGAATAGGTCCTCCCTCAATCATTGCAATCACGTGCCTGTGATCCAATAATTGGCTCTGAGGGCACTATCTCCAACAATCTCCCACTTGCACTCAAGGCTAATTATTGCGATGTCGCATATTCACAGCCCGTGTGATACCGAACACCCAACTCCTCTACTAGTCAGTCTCACAAATCCCGTTTGCGAAACTATTGCGTTCGAGGAATAGCCTCAGCGAGTGGATCCGCTATGATGTTTATTTCTATGTCTCTCTATATCTCAAGTTCGCGGAGAAAGCCATCTCCCGAAATGATCAATACCTGTCTTAGAATGTGTCTGGATGTCTGATGGGACCTGGTTCATAAATGAACTCCAAATCCAAACTTCTTAGACTGTATCGTCAACTGAACTTAATCAGTATCCTGCGCCATGCCTCCCTCAGTATTGCCTTGGACCACCTGTCCAAAATACTGCCCCTCGTCAGAAGGAAAAACTATAACTCTGACAACCTCCTTGTCGTCCAGGTCACCTTGGAAGCCTGGAATGATAACTGTCTCCCTAATGAGGCTGTCGTTATCATATCCCTAGAACATCCACTTATGTTCTAAAACTGCTTCCGACTGTTTCTCCAGGATTGGATCAATATCAACTTATTACTTCTACTGCAAAAACAACATCTGGTGTGGTACTTGACATCTCATGATTGACTCAATTGCCTAAGCAAGTGATCTGCCAATCATGCACATCCCTCTCCCCTTTAGTCTGTAAGACACCTTTAGAGAGGGTGACTCCATCACCTGCAGGTACACTACCGTGCCAGGAGTCGTCCATTCTAAATACTCTTAGAATGCTGTCACAGTACCCTTAATTGGGAAACCACCCAAATCTAGATCTAAAACCATAGATCTAGTAACCAGTATGTCTGATATAATGTCCAAGTCCTATGTGGAGAAACCACTGTGTGACGACCAAAGTATAACCGATCGTAGTATAGGAATATCACTTCCTACACTGTGTATGTCATCCAAATACCATGACATCACACCCTACTACCTTCTTAACTGATCCATCTCCTATTCTGATGAAGTCAAACCTATGACTGTCACATCAGAAATAGATGATCTATCTCCGCTACATCTGCTTTAGTCTATAAATAGACATAAGCCACATGTCCACCAATGCTTCCGCTGCTCCTACTGACTACGACAACCCTCTGGCAGAGTCATATAGGCGTACACTTCTAAAGCTAGTTTAGAACGACGCTATACTCATCCTCCTGCCGGGTCTCACAGTCTGGAACAACAACAATGGCAAGTCTGGGTAAACAAGAACTTCCCTGTCACCGTCTTTGAGGCTACCGGAGTACCTCTCGGGTGCCTGAAGTTACCCACCTTATCTGCGGAGTGGCCAATGGAATGTCAAACCAGATTGAATCTTTAGGTTCCTATCAAATCTTCAGTAATCGTTTGTGGTTCTGGAATCACTTCTAGTTCTACCATAATCCCACTTCTGTTTTCTGAAAAAATCCATTTTTATTAGAACCGTGGCGAGTCTAGAACAATATCACTATTGATCTTCCAGATGGTAGAAAGTCAACTCTCGTCATAGCCTGGGTCAACCCACAAACAGCCATTACAGAAACGTGCCTTGAGTTATCCAGAGTCTGGTTTTAAGCATAGGCCGGACAACTCCCCGTACCTTAACATCATTAAGATATGAACTGTTCTATATCCAATATAAAACCAGAGGCACTGATTTAATTGAACCAGATTCAAATCATGCAGCTGTCACCAGTGCATGTTAACTAAATGGAAGGAGGCCGATCAGCGTTACTCAACTTAGGAATCCTTCCAATTATGAGTAACCTGAAAGAGAAGCAAGTTCTCTTAACCATTACTATCAACTGAATACCATACACAAGTATCTACATCTTCGATCACCTTGAAGAATCCTGATACTTGCAACATCTGATTCTCTACTTTATTCTTATACCCATAACTCCTCAAAACTTAGACCTTGCATTTCTACGAAACACATGTCTAAGAACTAGAGAAGTCATAAGTAAACAGAATATAGTACGAGGACCAACCCTTCTGTCCTAATGGACACTGGACAATACACAAAACTCTGTATAAGTCCGCTGAGTCTAAGAACTCATTCACTGTGTGTCATAGGCTGAAAACTGTACTTATGGTTAAGAAGAATTACACCGCTGTTCAATGCTCCTTACCTAACCATCCACTGATATAGGTAAATGTCATAGATATAATTTCAAAAAGGTATATCTCACTCTATAAAAATAGACGTACAGATATATCAATTTGAAATTGGTGCATAACAACGGATATTCAAAACCAAATATTTGCCGACCGGCAAACAACCCAGGTGACTTCCTCAAATATCACCAATTACAACGAATTCCGATATAATGAGGATGATCACCTAATTCCCAATAACTTACTCCTACTCATAATCAGTAAAACCATACAGATGTGAGAATCATACCTGGTAAATACATACCCTGGAGCAAGTGTCTAATTGGGAAATCAGTTTTCTTTTAACAGTACACAGTGAAACTGAAACATTGAAATGTCTCGATGGGGTATCCGGGTATTCCCAGTAATGCCTCTTCCATTATCCAGATTCACAACTATAACCGTATAATTCTTTGCCACTTCTCCAAATCCCTTTATATGTCTTTAGTCATTACCTTCTGTACACCCCTTTAGGCCAAATGGTTTTCTTCCTTCCCTACCGTTCGGCACCAGCCTATGGTTTGGAAGAAGACTATCCAATAAGCATAATGGGTGTACTGTCCTAATCCTAGGAGTACTCGCAATGCGAGAGAAGGTGAAGATAAAAGACAACCGAATAAACCTTATTCCTATTTCTCCTGAACCAGGATCCATCTCCGAACCGGAACAAGTTCCTTTCGAGTTCGTATATAACCATACGATGGATTATCCAATAAACTTGGGATCTTCGTAGTGATACGGAGTGTCCTGGAGAAATACAAAGGTGATTTAGGATTGGCGAAGAAATACTTGGATTGGTCGTGAATAGCAGTCGCAATTTACTTTGCCCTCTTACTAATCCCTTTCTTTGTCTTTACATAACACCTTCTGTACACCACCGTTAGGCTAATTGGTTTTCTTCATTCCCTACCGGTCGGCACCTGTCTATGGTTTGGAAGAAGACTATCCAATTTGCGTAATAGGTGTGCTATCTCCTAAACCAAGGAGTACTCGCAACCTGAGAGAAGGTAAAAGGAAAAGACAACTGAATAGTCCTATTCGTTTTCTCCAGAACCGGAAACCATCCTCGAATTCTTTCGAGTTCGTATATAAACATACGATGGTTTTGTCCAATGGAAGTGGACGTTCGTAGTAATACGGGGTGTCCTGGAGAAAAGGGTAAAAGTAGGAGTGGCAATGAGGTTTGCAACTCTGACAATCCAAAAGCCAGCGTTAAAAAGGTTCGGTTAATTTTGGTCTCTGAATCATAGTCTAGGGTCGGGTCAATGGTCGCTGCCAAAGAGAGAGAGAAAAGAAACACTCAGCGTGCACTCTAACCTAGATCAGAATGGTTATCACTTTATCTAATCTGAAAACCTCCCACTATAACGTCAAATTCTTCCCCAAACCTGAAAGAAGAATTAGCCGGGATCACCCGAGGAGTAAACCAACTCATCAGTAGGAATCGGGATCCAACTATCATCGCATGATAACGTGACGGAATCCGCTCACGTCATCACACTCCAGAAGGTATACGCATATCTGGCAAGTTTCAGTTTCTTTAGAAACTCCCGATGTGGATTTTTGCCCCATGCTCTTATGACCTTGACTAAGGCCAACAAATCATAAGTCACATGTCAAGTTCTACCCGTCATTGTCCAGGTTGATTTGAACCCACCCGTACAAGCCCTTGACTAGGGCCAACAAGGCTATATGACTGTCCCAAACCAACGCATCTATCTATGCAGCATATGAACACCCAATAGCTACCAAACACTGTGCCTTGACTATGGCCAACAAACACAGCTTGAATACTATTGACTATCCATATGAAATGACGGAGGGTTACGAATGGTTTCTGGCGAAAACCTTTAATGTAATGAACTTGATATTGTTGAAGGAACTTGATAGCTTTTAAAAATATAGTGACGAAAACTTTTGCTAAAGAGGTCACTCCCGGTGAAGGGATCTCGGCTCTTTCCCCGTAGAATGAGGTGCAGGATATTCCAACTGAATACCACGATGCAAAGCAAAAGCAATCGACTATAGTGAAGTTATTGCCCTGACGCAAACTTTTGTCCAAGGGGTCACTCCCGGTGAAGGGATCTCGGCCCTTACCTCATCGACTGAGGAGCAGGATATTCCAACTGAATACCACGATGAAAAACAAAAGAGAACGCCCTTGCAATAACAGCTTTTTGAAAAAATGTTCCAACAACATCAGAATAGGTTTGTTTATCTTGCATTGATCCGAATCAACGCAGTCCCATCAATTGATCACACCACAAAAGAACGAAAATAATGATGTACGTATATGCTATCCGCATTCGCCACTGGGTCCCGTCATCACCCGTTAGGTTACTTAACTAACGACAGAGCGGGGACTGGACTAGCGCGGATGCAAAACATATACAACATCTACTAGTATATATATCAATATATAATATTTCGCTCAAGGCGTGATAAAATGCAACATCACAGAAATGTACAGCATCACAGAACAATACAGATATCTGGGATCCCCGGGTTTCACAGAGCCGCTACTGAAACCCGATGTTCCCCTAGTCGTGTGGATAGCCTGTGCAATGAAATCCTAGACCCCTACGGGAGCGGAAAGTTACCCGCCAAAACCTGAAGCGAGGCAGCCCCTTTCAGCAACATGAATGGACCACCCAGCACTTCACGGAATCCGGTAACTTGGGCACCCCTCCTGGGTCAACCTGTACCCCCTACGAGTGCGGCGAATAGCTCGCCAATTCTAGAGTGAGGCCCCCTCCGTCTTAATGCCATGAGATGCGGGCTTGTTGCCCTCTAGAACCCGGCTATCCGTGCACCCCACCTTGGGGTAATCCTAGTACAGAAAGTAAAATATACATACAACGGGTACATCGACCTCGACCTGGTCGTGCCCCAAAAGAATAATATACAAACAGGCAGTGACGGCAGTCCACATGTCGGACGCTCGCCCCGTAATATCAAATGTACATAATACAACAAAAACAGTACTAGCATTGCATCCAGGCTATCCCCCACGACCAATCCGCAACATCACAGCAATACACAGAACATCAACATGAATGTCACGTTCGCAAATCCGTCTAACCGGGCTATAGCAGTTAGACGGGATTTACCGATCAAGTGACATTCATGGTCGCAGATATAATGTAAATACTGTGAACTAACATGTTTAAAAAATTTGATCGATCAAATTTACCCAAGTGGGCCCCAAGCACTACTGTAGCACATAAAGAAATTCTGGGCCCAAAAAAAATGTTCCAAAAACCCTATTCTCTACACAGGAGCTCTCTGAAAAAATTTGGTGCGCTGAACAGTTAAAACAGCGGCGGAATCACAGCCCAAGCATGGGTTTGGCCGCGGTTCCGCGGTGGGGTAATGAGATCGCGCGACCAAATTTTTACAGGAAGCTTATAATCCCCTGCACATCATTCTGAAACAACCTGAAAAATTTTTGGACTCCAAAAACTTTCGACAGAAACTGATGCTATTGTAAACGCGGGTTTTTGGAATTTTGTTCGATCGAAAGTGTAAACATACTAGACCAAGCTAGACTAGGTTAATGGAGAGTCTCTGATACCAATATAAGTGCACGGCGGCGCCCCGGCCGTCGATTCGACGCTGGAAACGCGGAAACGAAAACTTTGCAATACTTGCAAACCAGCACCACCGCGCACTTTTATCCCGGATCGGGCCATTAACCTAGCAACTAGCAAACTAAGAGATGGGTAGAGAGTTATACCAAGCGATCCGTGTCCTTCGGTCTTCGTCTCCACTCCGATCTCCCGCGGAATCTCCATCCGTCACCTCCTCGTCGGAAAGGGCACCACATAGCCTGATTCTTTTACGGGCTCCCACCTCTGGACCGAGGCAACTCGGGCGCGAAGTTGGCTAGCCGACGCATCCAAGGTTTGCTGTAAACTAGTGTAGAAAACTTTGTCTCTTGAGGTTATAGAAGTTGCCATGATGGAGAAGAGAGAAAAATGCTTTGGAGGAAAATGGTGCTCACAATTTTTAGCAAGGAAAATGAGATGAGGAAAATGCCACATACTCAAAATGAAACTCTCTCATCCTCTCCCTCTAATGTGGCCGGCCCCTCTCATATCAAAATGGTGGAGAGAAAAAACTCAAGCATGAAGGGAGGTGAGTGTAGGAAAAGTAGAAAGGTGACCACAACAAAAAGGCAATGATAACATTATCAAATCAATATCAAATCCTTTCTAATCTCATGATGATAAGAATATCATAATGAAGCTACAAATGCAAGAAACCCCTCTACAATAAGTTATTTGCACTCTTGCAAATAACCCCCTCCATCGGAAAGTCCGGCCGCGAAAGAACAAAGGAAAACCGGCCGGAACGGAATGCAAACTGGCAACTTCAGAAAACTGATCCCGTAATAAATTACAGGAAAACCCCGCTACTGCAAATACATGCCCGCATTTGTATTCCCACTGAACACAAATGCAAAGAGACAAAATCTACACTGTCTAATACTAGGATCCGGCTTAAGCCAAAGCCGGCTAGTAAAATCCGTCCGATCACGATCCGTGCAATACCACACGTATCTGATCGAACCCTGCCATATCTCCATACGGCCTCTACAGCGTTTCGCCCGAAACTTGAGTAACTGTGTGTGGTGGACTCTAAAGACTCGTCAATACTATGGCTGTGGATTTAACCACTAGCACGTCAGAGGTATTAGCCATACGTGACGGGCCACCAGCTATTGAACAAAAGGGACGTCGATGAGCGAACTTATCCTGACACCCTACTGAGCCTGTCAGTGACAATATCCGTACAGTCCGGTCCGTTCGTCTATGAGCATCGCATAGCGGGCCTAGGGGGTTGGTAAAAGTCAGACCCCCAAAAGCGGTACAAGTCATGTCGGAGTGTAACCCAGAATACCCTGAGATACTACTGGAATACCTACCAGTAAATCTCCTGCCTCGGCCTAGGGCTTTGTGTAATGGCTCTCCTAGACACAGCACGACCTCATTCCCAATACCGGGAGAGACAAACCCCTGAAGATCCGCTCACTGCCTCCATGTGGCTTGGGACTGTACCCAACTAAAACCTGTTTGCACGTCTCCTTTGAGCGTGGTAGGATAGTAATCAAAGCACAGTGGGAACTCACACGAGACAAATGACGATCTCAGGTCGATGAACCAACCTTTACACATGTCACCAGGGAACTGCTATCTGACGTCAGGTATAATACCAATTAGCAGGTTCCCGGCGAGTCCTGTCCGGTGTACTCATAACCCAATGAGCACCTGTATACATCTTAGGTGAACCAACTGACACCAGTGGCTTATGAGACCGGCCACCGCCCCTCGTCGGGGTCTCGACTGTATACACTAGTCTACTCTGGAGTATCGATGCCCATTCTCGAAACTCCCACGACTAGGGACCTTTTAAAGATGTGCTTATAGACTACCAGCTCCTACGTATATGATCGCCCTCATACTGCCGGCAGTCAAGCAAGAATCCTAGGGGATCTACCAACGTGTAATAGTGACATGTAAGGTCACCTAAAGCAGTACACGATGATAAAGGTAAACCAGATAGCATACTATCATCTTGAGTAAGACTGTCCTACCGGAATAGGTCCTCCCTCAATCATTGCAATCACGTGCCTGTGATCCAATAATTGACTATGAGGGCACTATCTCCAACACAGACGATATGTCACCCCACCGTTTTTCCCTCAGCAGGATGCAGACGCAACGTCAACAAAAGACCTCATGATCGAAACAAAACGGAGTGACGGCAAAATCCCAGCTCCACCTCAGCATTCGTCTCGATACAACAGATAAGATGTCAACAACGGCGTTCCTCCGCAGTCCAGCAGGATGCAGACGCAACGTCAACAAAAGGCCTCACGGTCAAAACAAAACGGAGTGACGGCAAAATCCCAGCTCCACCTCAGCATTCGTCTTGATACAGCAGACAAGATGTCAACAACGGCGTTCCTCCATAGTCTAGCAGGATGCAGACGCAACGTCAACAAAAGCCCTCACGGTCGAAACAAAGCAGAGTGACGGCAAAATCCCAGCTCCACCTTAGTATTCGTCTCGATACAGCAGACGAGATGTCAACAACGGCGTTCCTCCGCAGTCCAGCAGCATGCAGACGCAACGCCAACAAAAGACCTCATGGTCGAAACAAAGCGGAGTGACGGCAAAATCCCAGCACCACCTCGACGTTCGTCTCGATACAGTAGACACAACGCCAAAAGCAAACGAAGCGAAGGACAAATTCCTACCTTTAGGGTCTTGACGGCAACTCAAATAAAACCTGAAAGACTATCGGAGATCATCCCACACAAGCGTGGAGTGGTCACCACCTCGACGTTCGTCTCGATACAGCAGACGAGATATCACTACAGCATCCTTCCTCCAGCAGAGTTCAGACGCGCCAAAGCAAACGAAGCGAAGGCCAAATTTCTAGCTTCAGGGTCTTGACGGAAACTCAAATAAAACCTGAAAGACTATCAGAGATCATCCCACACCAGCGTGGAGTGGTCACCACCTCGACGTTCGTCTCGATACAGCAGATGAGATGTCACTACAGCGTCCTTCCTCCAACAGGATTCGGACGCGCCAAAGCAAACGAAGCGAAAGCCAAATTCCTAGCTTCAGGGTCTTGACGGCAACTCAAATAAAACCTGAAAGACTATCGGAGATCATCCCACACCAGCGCAGAGTGGTCACCACCTAGACGTTCGTCTCGATACAGCAGACGAGATGTCACCCCAGCGTTCTTCCTCCAGCAAGGTTCAGACACGACAATCAAACAATGGAGCCACGGCAAAATCCCTAGTTCCAAACCTCGACGGTTCACCAACAACCTAGAGACAACCGCGACATTCATCTCGATACAGCAGACGCAATGCCAGCAAACGAAGCAAAGGCCAAATTCCTATCTTCAGGGTCTTGACGGAAACTCATATAAAACCCGAAAGACTATCGGAGATCATCCCACACCAGCGCGGAGTGGTTATGACTCATCGGGGCTCCCAAACTGAGCCTAACTTCAAGTAAAAAGCGGCATGGAAAAATTCCTAACGCTTGCTCTTTCGACGGTCAAACTGCCTAGGAAGATTGCTTGAAAACGTCTTGTCCAACCCCTGAAGGGATCAAAGACACGACAGTGGTAAGGCTGCTCGAACGGCAAGATCGCCTATCGAGGAATACATCAGCCAACGCGACGGTACGACGGAAAAATCCTACTACCACAGACCCTAATAGACCTTTGTCATAAAGAGCAGAGGTTAACTATGACGTTAGGACATCCTTACGGGTCCTCTCAACTCGTAAGGAAGAAAACTCTTCTGTGAGATCCTTACGACTCCCAAGAGAACACACGCTTAGGAATCCTCACGATTCCTGAGGAGAAAATACACCTGCGAGATCCTCTCGACTCGTAGGAAGAAAAGTCTTTATGAGACCCTCACGGATCATAAAGTTGAAAAGCCTTAGGCAGCAGATCTGAACATGCTTCCTAAGCCATCACTACCTCTCGAAAAGTCCAAGATGAAATGCTCTCTATCATCTACAAGCTACGCTTACTAAAGTAACATGCCGGCAACAAAGAAAAGAGAAGAAAGCAAGAGATGACACAAGATAGTACGAAAAAAATGTATCTTTTATTTATAAGTTCAATCGAGTACAAGTTACATCATATGAAAGGATAAAAAAAATGGATACATTTTACTCAAAAATTGCAAATGATATAAAAACAACTATTGGGAGAGAAGCGTTTTCAATAGGCCAATCAGTTGCTCGCGCACTCCCCTCAGCCCTTTTTCACGGTTAGCTACCGCGGCCTACTCCGCTTCAACTTGAGCCTGTTGCTGCAAGTAAGATGAAAGTTGCTCATCAACGACCCGCTGAGCTGCCTCACGACTCTGCGCATCCCGCTCGATGAGGTCGAGCTTCTGCCTCAGCGTTAGCCCATCGGAAATACATCGTAGAATGCCCTCAAAGATAGCTTTCAACTGCGCAGCATTGGCATCAACCTGAGCATGCAGTCGAGCAGATTCGCTTGAAGTCTCTTCATATTCCTTACGCTTTAAGGCCGCTTCTTGTTCAAGATGGCAGAAGTAGGGAGTGCTCTGCTCGACCTACGCAGCCCGTTGAGAGTTCACAGCCAGGACCTCAGGAGCAGGACGTCCGAACTCGAGCTCATGCAGACATGCCTCAATTTTCCTGCAGTGATTAACCCAAGACTCAACGACGCCCTCACTATGAAAGTTCACAAGCGTCACCGGCATAGGATTCACCTCAGCAGCAAAATCCGCAGCAAGGGCAGGGGTCTCCGCATCAAGCTCTTCAATGGATTCACTCAACATACGAAGGCTGGTCGCAGCGCCCTTGGAATATGGACGTCTAGAAAATGGTCCTGCTGGCACTAATATGCGAGATTCGAAGGGAGCAGGGACCAGTGCGACTGCTGGAAAGTGAATTACGGTTAAAAGCCAACTCGTAAAAATAAATAAATCTCATGAACAATAGAGTTTACTTTACCGGCTGAGGTAGATGGCAAGGCCGGGAGTAATGGTGGCACAACTATTCTTTCATCTCATCCTTCAATCTGTAGTGCTGCAGTCAAAACAAAGAAGGATTAGCAACTACTTGGCTTCCCGTAAAAGAAAAGAAAAGACATTAGCTAAAGGTTGTACTCACCAGCGCCACTAGATGAGGCAGTCTCTGACTGAAAGGAGAAATGTGGGTGCAGCACCTGATATAGGTGATCAAAAAGGACTCCTGCAAAGGTGTAATAATGCAATGTCGGTGCATAAAGTATATTGCCTGCAATGAAACCGATAAGTCATAAACCCGTACCTTCCAGCATCTGGGAGGACACGAGAGAAGGCAAAGGGGCGGCCACTGTCAAAGCAGCAACTGGCGATGCTTCCTTGAGTGACACAACTTCAATGCTCGTCACACCTGCATTAGAAATGAAAGAAATACTGTCAGAAGAGATTGAAAGGGATTGTAGAATGAAAAAGAGAGCAATGACCCAAAATCTACCTTATGAGTCGCCGGTTGAAACCGCGATAAGGGCGTCACTGGGTGCAGCGACTGCTTCACCCTCCTCCGTCGGATCGGTTTCACCGCCCGTAGCTTCATCCCCCGACTCCATGAGAGCAGTCGTGACACTCGCGATGCCGGGAGATGGCAAGGAACCGCAGGCGGAAAGAGCGGCAATTGGAGCAGTCCCGGACTCCTGGGAAAGAGTAGCCGCCTCGGGCTCAGTGGTTGCCATCATCTCACCCTCTACTTTCTCACCGAGACTTGGCCCTGCAGTGTAAAATACATGAGAACTTGAAGATCAAATTCAGACAAGAGGACCCAATGTTACGTTACCTTGGGACAGTTTTTCAATTGCTTCCCGAGCCGCACGTGCTACCTGTCTGTGAGCGGTGGACAGGGCGGCCGAAGCACCCTCTGAAGAGGCAAAGGCGGGGGTAGCAGCGCTCGAGCCTGCACCCGCGGCCAAGGCGGCTTTACGCTCCTTTGCTGCACGCATTCTGCGCTTCCTTTCCTCCCGGGCCGTGAGAGCCGAGCTTCTCAAGACCTCTGCCAATGGGACGTCATCGTCCGTGCCAGGAGTTACCTCTGGAACCGTTACGGAATCCGTCATCGGTTGCTTGAGTAAAGCCTCTTTTGGCAACGCTGAGAAGGCCGGGACTTTGATAGCTATCCCTGGAAGCATCTCCGCATCATCCTGCGGGATTGGCACTGTACTGGGCAGGACATGAGTCGAAGTAATCCCTGCGATTAGATGAAAAAGAGGTCAGATTATCCATAAGAAAGGCGAATGAAGGCACAATGAGCCGAAATGTACCAACGCCCAGCGAAGCGCGAATCTTCTCCTCCTCCTCAAAGGTCCTGAGGGAAGCCGCGAGAGCCTCTTCAGTGGAAATGCCTGTTAAAGAAGGAAAAGTGTCAGTCAAAACATGATAATAAAAATATAATGCAATGACAAAAGATACGGCTGAGGTTTACTTGATTGTGCGAGGATGACCAGTCTCGTTTTGTGGCTTGCTAATCGCTCAGAAGCTGCAATAGCAGGTTCGAGGTCGGTATCATCCGGTGCTATGAATAGTCCTTCATTGGTCCCATACTCGCTCAGGCCCTCGCTATAAGGAGCATGAGGCTCCTGGACGAGTACAACGTCTGCAGAAAGAATCGATTTCTTCTTCTTCTTCTTCTGCGAGCGAGCACTGGTCGCCGCTAGCACAAGCTTACACTTGGTGGGCACCTTGGGACGACGAGTCCCGATATCTGAACCTACGCCAGACTCTGTAAACGCTACAGTCACCTCTTTCATAGGAGCACGGGGTAGCGGTAGCTCAGGCGCATCACTCGGGACCTCGACCGCAGTAACTTCTCTTAAGGGAGGACGGACAATGGTCCGTCGCTTCAGAGGAACATTTGGATTGCCAGCCGGAGCGGTGCCTTTGCGATCGAGAAGCAATCGTTTTTCCTCTCTAATGACGGTGCCCATCGAGTGTTAATACCATGCCACATATACATTCAGGGCCTTAGGAACGCAGCTCGGTTCACTAATGAAAATGTTGGACCCTGTGTTTAGGCGCATAAAATGATGCAGCGTGATTCGCATTCCCTCTTCGATAGCAGCAGGTTCTGGCAAGAAAGCCTCAAGCGAGACGCCCTGATTATAGCTCAGCTGCTGGGCGAAACGATGCGGGTTGTATCTCATGAATAACGCCGCATCATTTTTCCTAAATACTTGAAAGCCTAACCTGAAGGAGTACAGATGAAGAATCTCCCGAGCTTTCAACACAGAGGCCCCGTCTTTAAAGATGTCCTATAATAGCAGCACCGTCTTCATGGATTCCTGGACGACGGTCAAAATTTTATCGGTGAAGGACATACCGTCTCCAACTGTACGTGGACGAAGGAGCAAACCCCTAGCTTCCCGCGATGACGGATTTACGATGGATGCGTCGACTAGACGCATTATCCGAGGGAACTTACATCTGTCATAAAAGGAAGGTCTTCTGTGGATACAGAAGACCCCAAGCACGTGCAACTCTAGCCATGAGGTGAAATAATGCATGGAGAAGTTGGCAGGCTGCACCCTTGGCTCAGTAGTATCCGCTTCCAAGCTGAGGCCGTGATACAGGTGGGCTAACCCGGCAATCCCGATGGTCATTTGTATTCCGGCAACCATTCTATGCGCGGGATAGAAGACAGATGGCCTCATGCAGCGAGGGTGCATGGGAAGTGCGAACCAGCTTAACCACAAACCCAGGAACCCTAGAAAGAACGCTTCCTCGTCGAAGCCCGAAGCAACAATTTCTGAAAAGGGGACAATCGCGACGTTTGGAAGAAAGAAATCATTTTGATCGGCTTCCAATATTGGTCAGCGATCCAAGCCAAAGCCGAAAGGATCATCAAGTTTACCAAACTTTTCACCTTGTCGCGACAAAATTTCTGGGCGAAGAAAACGGGCAATGAAGTCCGCAAAGCTGACCCCCCGACCTCCGGATTTAAGAAAGAGGATCTCATACATATTCAACACCCTTATCAAGCTTGGGAACTGGTGTTGAATGGCGTTCTCTGGGGTAAGACCCATTAACCCTGGTTTGGTGGCAAAAATATACTCATCCGGAGGAAGCAGCTCCTCGCAGTGCTCTCCTCTAACGGGTAAACCGGAGACCTCGGGAAATTCCTCTAAGGAAATGGAGACTTCTCGATCCAATAAGAGAAAGGTGTGGGTCGGAATGTTCCACTGCTCTAAAAACGCCTTGATCTACCATGTGGGAGGTGCAGAATACTGGAACAAGGAAGCGCAGATCGCAGGGTATAATCCGAGCTTCATCAGCTGTGACTTCTTCGCCGACAGGATATATCGGGCCCACTGTAAGTATCCGGCCGGGTGGCGGGGAGTTAGTCCTATGTTGTAGGGTTGTCCCTAAAGGCGCGATTCACCCTGGCATATGTGCCGTCCTAAACTATCCAAAGCTACCGACGGCTGCACGGGTATTGCGGCCATAGAAGGCCGAAGAAGACCTTCTGAAATCCAATTTACCTCCTCCACAGTATAATTGATCGGGGGTGCATCTGCATAAGGGATCGTAGAGATAGGCTCCGAGGGTGTCGCATAAGAAAAGCTCCGGCGGCCTCTGATAATTTGATCATACCATCTACCCCATAGGTGAAGATTCTTGTGCTCTGGGTCATGGTCTTTGATCAGCGTAAGAATCTCTCGGTCTACGGGCGCTTTGGGAAATCCGCCTTCTGAGCGGACGAATGGGAAGGAAGCGTCGAAAGACATAGTACCTGCGTGGAAAAGAACAAATTTTCAGCCGCCAATGCTACAATTTAAGTTTTGTCACTAGGTATTTTAAATCGGTACCACACTGCAATGCAGTGAAAAGGGACCAAAGGGACCCACATAATCCAGATGACATTGCATCATTAATAAAACAGTCTCATCATTTGATGAGACTGTCATTAAATGAGGAAATCCTCAATTGATTCTCATTTAATAAGAATTCCTCGGGGCAGGGAGTAAATCTCCCCTTGAGAGCAGTGCTCTGTGAAAGAATGACACCTGTCAAATTCTAATAATGAAGGAATAAAAATTCCTCAAGAGCCCTGCTCTGTGAAAGAATGACACCTGTCAAATTCTAATAATGAAGGAATAAAAATTCCTCAAGAGCCCTGCTCTGTAAAAAAACGATGGAATAACCATCAGAAAATTTAAACTAAGAGTTTTAATGAATTAAAAATTCTGAAATCTATGAACAAACTTTAAGAGTTCTTCATGAGCAAAGCTCTGTTCATTCATGGGCTAAGAAACCCCAAGAAAGATCTCTTTAGATTTATGGGTTCAAGAGAGCAAAGCTCTGTTAATGAAATCCTAAAAGGGTTTTCTTTAGATCAAAGATCTATGAAGAGCAAAACTCTGTTAATGGGTAAAACCCTAGATTATTAAAAGGTCTTTTTAAAAAAAAGATTTAATATTTACCTAAGTTTGGCAGAGTCCTGTTCTTAAAAGAAGTTCTTAAGACAAAGAGCTATGCTCTGCAAGAGAATGAAAATTCTCAGAAAGAAGAAGATGAACAGAAATCATCCTAAGGGCCAAGGGTCCTATTTATAGGCACTGAGATGCCGTTTCAACTTCTGAGTTGATCTAAGTGCGCAGATGCTGCCACCGCTGTACTTACGTGTGGGCTATGTGAGCGCAACGGTGGGGGGGGCATTTGTTTCCCCCAATCAGAGCAAAGCTCTTTTTAAAATTCAAATTTTGAAATGAAGCAATGCTTCAGAAGCAGCGCCAAGTGCGCTGCGCCCTAAGCAGCGCACCCCGTGCAACGCACGTGTGCGCTAGCGCTAAGAGCGTTGCACTTAAGCAGTGCACCACGTGCAAAGCACGTGTGCGCTAGCGCCAGGTGCGCTGCGCTCTGAGCAGCGCACCACGTGCAAAGTACGGATGCGCTAGCGCTAAGTGCGCTGAACTCTAAGCAGCGCACCACGTGCAAAGCACGGGTGCGCTAGCGCTGGAACTAAAAGCTCCCCACCGTCAGATCAAAGATCTAATAATAATGATAAATCATTAATTAATTAGAATTAAATTCTGTTAAGAAAAGATTCCTCAAAATCTTTCCAAACAAAAACATTGTGCTCTGTAAATCAGAGCACCGTTGGATCAATGATCCAATGGTAATTAAAAAAATCACCAAAATACAGAATAAATTCTGTATGGAAAGATTTTCCAATCTTGTTAAAAATAAGAAGATTGCCTTCTGTAAATCAGAAACTCTTAGATCAAAGATCCAACGATGGGAAATTCCCTAAATCAATTGGAGAAAAGATCTTCTTAACTGATTGAACAAATCAGCTTGCCCTATATAAAGGCCCCTAGACTTCAAGTCTTAAAGATACAGAAGGATAGAGAGGAACTCCCCCATAAGTTTTGAGAGAATCTCAGAAAGAAGAGCCAAGCTCTCAATAGAAGAACTTCTTTTTTTCAAGGTAAAAAAATAGAGAGATGAAATCATCTCATAATTGAAAAGAAGAACTCACTTCTTTAAAGATCATAGATCTATAAAACCAAGGTCTTTCACAGAAAGATCAAAAGATCTCATCATAAATGAAAAGAAAAATTTACTTCTTTCTCACAGATCATAGATCTATAAAACAAATTGTCTTTTACAAAAAGAGAGTATGAACATCTCATTATAAAATAAAGAGGGAGGGAATAATTCAATTCTCTTAAGAATCATAGATCCATAAAGGAAAAGTTTTTTATCAATACAAGAGATTGAAGCATCTCCTATAAAGTAAGAACTTTTGTTCTTAGGATCTTGAGACAAAATCTCTTCTAAGGGAGAATTTATTTCCCAGATCATAAAATTGATCAAATACGCTTCTGCGCTTTAGGACTGGAGCCAAGCGCACCACGTGTCACTCACGTGTGCGCCACTCAACAGTTAGCGCTGTGCGCTTTTGAACTAGCGCTCTGCGCTCATGGACTGGCGCTCAGCGCCAAGCGCACCACGTGCTCCTCACGTGTGCGCCACTGAACTAATAGCGCAATACGCTCATAAATTAGCGCAATGCGCTCATCATCTGGCGCTTAGCCCCAAGCGCGCCACGTGTCCCTCAGATGTGCGCTACTCAGCAGAAGCGCACTGCGCTCTTTGACTGGCGCCAAGCGCACCACGTGCTCCTCACGTGTGCGCTGATAGAACATAAATTGTTCTTTAATAAGCCCCAGAGCTATGATGAATGCTCAGCATTCATAAAAGACAGAAATACTGTCAAAATCCAAATCAATGCTCAGCATTGTTAAAAGGGCTAAGCCCAAATAAATGCTCAAAAGCCTAAAATAAATGTTAAACATTTTAACTTGATTGGACTTAGCCCAAGATTGGCCATAAGTCCTCAACTCAGATTAATTGAGCCCATATGCTCATAAATCTTTTAACAGATCTTAGTCCCAATTGGACTACAGATCTACCAACCAAAATTGGTTCAAGGGTACATCTCTGAACCCCTCTGATATATGACGTCTTTAAACTGGACTGTGGGGTCCCTTTAAACCCACGGACTATGATGTCCTTAACCTTGGCTTGTGGGGTCCCTTTAAACCCACGGACTATGATGTCCTTAACCTCGGACTGTGGGATCCCTTTAAACCCACGGATTATGATGTCCTTAACCTTGGACCGTAATGTCCTTAAACTAACATTGGACCGTGATGTCCTTAAACGAACGATGGACCGTGATGTCCTTAAACTAATAATCGACCGCAATGTCCTTAAACTAAACAATCGAGCCCGAATGCTCTTTTGTTGGATCTAAACGATCCTGTTAAGTTGATCTTAGTCTGAAATTAGACTAACGTATCCTTAACATACGTTTAAGTTGATCTTAGTCTCAAACGAGACTAACGTATCCTTAAACCCAAATCCAAACCCAAATCTAAGAAGATACGGATTTGGACTAATCCACGCCCTACGGGCGACAACATAAATTAGTCTCCGTATACAATCCACGGGCAACCAAAAACAAAACAAACACACACGACACGAAGTGACCATCTGTAGAAGGAGAAAGTGGTTACCGCGATGCGGTAGCGTAATTAACTGCAGGGGCTTGCGCCTGCAGGGAAGAGCGTCCCCATAATAAAAAAAACCCTCAAATGAGGGGGAATCTGACGAAGTTTGCTACATCGGCCGCATCCGTTTAAACCTTCGATACATGGTGTCATAAATCAACTTGGCATCTTCGGAGAGGTTGACGGATAGCACCAATTAGCATCTGCCCCGAATTCAGGCAAGACGGACCTGCGCGGTCGCTTCTCCGTGTTCGAAGGGGAACAAGGACTCTAAAGACTCGTCAATATGCCGGCAGTAGGTGATGATCATATCAAACACCCACAAGCCGCAAGAGGCGTGCTAAACGTAACGGCCACCCGGGTATTGAGCGATCAGAAGATCAACAAGCAAGCCTGCTCACTCTCCTGCGAATCCAATCAGTAACACTAAAGTACAGTCCGGTCTCTTCGTCTGATATGTCGCATATCTCGTCTAGGGGTGGTAAACGTCAGACCCCAGTAACTCGATAATTCGTGCCGATGTGAGGCTCATAACGGGTCAAGAAACTACTGATAACACTTACCAGTAAATCTCTGAAACAGCCCTGGCCAGGGACTTCCTGTTATAGCCAATCGAGCACAGCGCAACATCAACCCCCAATACCGGGAAAGACGGATCCCCTCCTATCGCTCATTGCCTCCATGTGACTCGGGACTGTACCCAAAAACCACCGTTTTCACGTTCTCATGAACGTCGTAAGGTGGAAATCAAAGCACAGTGGGAATCACACAAGACTCTATGACGATCACGGGTCAACAGACTAACCTGTACCAGTGTCACCAGAGAACTGCCATTTGACGTGAGGTATAATACCATCTGGGAGTTCTCGGCATGTCCGTCCAGTGTACCCAGTCTCCACTGAGCACCCGTATATCAT
Organism: Agapanthus africanus; assembly: GCA_030015575.1. Lineage (NCBI taxonomy): Eukaryota > Viridiplantae > Streptophyta > Magnoliopsida > Asparagales > Amaryllidaceae > Agapanthus > Agapanthus africanus. The sequence continues at coordinate 105,225,586 of CM057344.1, forward strand.
CTCTGATGTCAAACACCAATAGATATGGGATCATCCATTGCCCATCTACATGGGTCGAGAAGCTATACGCTAGTCTACTCTGGTATATCGATGCCCCGTCTCGATACACCCACGACTAGGGACATTAAAGGATGTACTTACCGACTACCTATGTCCTACTAGTATGATCCGCATCATAATCTAGGTAGTCAAGTATACATCCTAAGGGCTTTACCAACATGTAACAGAGAGACAATCAGTGTACATGTTAAGATAAAGAGTAACCAGATAGCATACTATCATGCCGAGCAAGAAAGTCCTCCCTATATATGTCCAAGCATCCATTACAATATACATCTCATGTACAGTAATGGCCTCTAGGGCATACATATAACTAACAAATGTGGCTATCTCCTTCTCCATACATCGCTCGCTGGGATAGGAAAGTAACCGCCGGAGTGGAGGACAACCTCAAATGGGCTTTGCTGGGACCAAGTCCCCGGCCTCTCTCATAGCCGCCGTGATGCCCTCCGTATACGGTGTCTAGGATAGGGGTCGGTATGGCCGGATTGGTCTCTCCGCTAAAATCAACCCCTGATAAGCTTGTCTGCTCCACCATCCGCATCTACAACCATGTAAAGTATTCAAACATAAGTAAACCATTTAAATTTAAACTTATCAAAACAAAATTTCATTAGAATTAGAACGGATATTAACACTTACGCAATAACTCTCGGTAGCAGCATCGGGATATCTAACCATGCCTGTGGCCGAATCTATCGATGTGGCGTGGACACTCAGATACTCCTGCAACACGATCGATGTACCACCCTATGCCATGATCTGAGCTCTCTGCAATTCACCAAAAACACACATATATAATATAACTTTTCATATTGCATTATATCAGAAGAAATATATTATAATTTACCACTGTCTCTGTGGCACGAGTTATGTTATTCGAGCCACCCGTGTAGATAGCTCGACCCCTCTTCATTGACTTGCAATTCTCCTTGTTCTGTTCGGTCTGTTTCTACACAATACAATCAGATTTAGTTTTCTAATTTAGCAATAAAAATAAATAAATTATATACTAAACACTGAATTGCATATAAATTACAAACCTTCTTGCAATCAAACGCCCAATACTGACACATAAGAGGCCATGTCTCTAAATCGACTCCACTCAATGCTGGAGACTATAGGAGAGCCTCTCTCTCCTCCTCAGGGGTCGCCATCCATAAGCCATAGAAATATGATTTCATCTTATTCATATTATATCGGACCTTACTCTACATGTTGTCCTTGAGGACCCGGTAAATTGTGCAAAGATCGGGCTCTCTGTATTCCTCATCATCAGGTTCATCGGGATTGACTGCAAGAAAGGTGTAATCCACCTGCAAATACAGAAAATTGGCGTCTTTATATTATAAGTGTCAAATGATAGTAAATTTATTTGATAAATCAGATAAATATATATATAATAATAATACCTGAGCCTGATCCTAGAACGCGTTAAAGGAGCGGTTGTGCTGCGCGCCCCAATCAACATGAAAAGGATATTTCTTGGGGTGACGGCTCTCATCCCCCAAATACCGCCCGAATCTCTTGGCATGATCGTCAGTGTAGCAGCCATCAGAGGTAAAGATGAGGGGGAATGCTCGTTGCCCCTTAGTGGGATTGGGCCTCAGCTTGTCGGACTGATTCGGCTCTCGAGTCCTCTGAATGGGCCGTGGCTGCTCTGCTTCCATAAAATACATATATATATATATATATATATATATATATATATATATATATATATAATATCAAGATAAAACAATATTAAGAATGCAAGAATTAACGAAAATTAGAGTGCAATATATACCTTCAGCGACATCACCACGAGCCTACGCACGGGCAATAGCACGAGCAACACGATAGTTCATCGGATAAGGAACAATGGGTGACCCGGACGTGGATGCATCCCCTTCAACTAAATAATAAACAATGACTATATAAGTAAATTTTAAATAAAATAATACACAATCAACTTGACGTATAATATAGTTAAAAATACTAACCTGCAGAGTACTCGGAGGGTATGGATCGTGCGGGAACGGCCTGTATCCCGGATGTAGAGTCACCTGAACCAACTAGAAAATAAAAAATGACTATATAAGTAACTTCAAAATGAATATGCGTGTATATCTATAATATATCGTTCAAAATGAATATGCGCGATATATAAATATACCTGAAGATGTGGGAATTACCTGTGCCCCGGATGTGGAGGCACCTCCTCCAACTAGACAATAAAAAATGACTATATAAGTAACTTCAAAATGAATATAAATATACCTGCAGGTATGGGAACGACCGTCGCATTACCGTCTTCTTCTTCCCCGTGATATAACTAAGTTGTATAAAATCTGGTAAAACCATATTTAACGATTTGAAACTCTACCTCCCCTATCTTCCGGTATATCTTATTCCTACAAATGTTGCACAGACAAAGGATTTTCCCCAACACGACCTTATCATATTTGCATGCAAATTCGATGAAAGTAACAACTCCTGTGATGAACTTAGGGTTCGTGTGCTGTTGCCGATCCATGTACATCCAGTCCTTAATTTTGATGTACCCATGGGCCATGTTAGACTGTGTGTGTGTATCGTTAACATATCTTAAAAGAAAATATGCGTGTGTGTGTATAAGATATCACTCTCAAGTATGAGTTGTTCATGTGATTTAAACCCTATTACATGTCACTACATTGTTATACCTATTCATCCTTCTTCATTGATAATAAACTAAATAAAGTATGCAATTTGAAGAGATTTAGTTCTTACCAAAATCACACGGTTTAAGATATTCAGGGACCATTCTTAACCGTTATGAAGATTATCAGGGATCGAGAGCAAATGCTTATAGCTCGGGAGTTAGATTCTTTCTCCAAAAAAGATGATGATGATGATATTAACGGTTCTATATTGGATGTCGAGAGTAATGGCTGTCGGGAGTAAAGCTTCTATCCCATTATGAATGTATAAAGTAGACACCCATCCGCTTGTGTTTTCATCCGTTTCGAGAAAATTTCTGCAACACCTTCTCGTTGTTCTCTGAGTATACTGTAATAGAATAGAAAATCATTTCCATACTGTGAAACAATATTGAAATGAACATCTAATTTATCTTTGTACACAGAGAACCAGCGGAAAGATTTCGACGAAATAACTCGAAACAAATGAAAACAAAAGTGAATGCAGATGTTTGCTTTATACAATCCTAACTTGTCCACACTGGAAAAATCTATCAGTTATCATATGATTGAATCTTCTCATCATATAGACTACACGACGGTAGTTAAAACCGAACGATACCATCCGATTTTTAACAATCTTCATGTAGTATTATGTCACGACGAATATCGCACGTATATTAACCGATAGATAAAGACTACGGCATAGTTTGATAAATTATCTAAATTTCAATTTATGACTTCTCTTAGGTATAGAGTTGTTAGTGTGTATGTGCTTCAGAGACATGCAGATTGTACATACCGAACATGACGTTGAGTAAAACAATTAAAATTTAAAAGTAAAATAAATTAAAAATATAACAAGTATCGTTATTGTATATTAGATCTAACATAACGAAATATCAAAAAATCCTTGAGAAAATAAGTTGAATTGGTGTCACTGACTGCAAGCTATAAATAAAGTTAAGAGGTAGAGGTCTAGTCGAAATTTGTAAAGACTGCAATTTTAAGTAACAAATTACTCCTATATAAGCAGCTGATGACTGTAGTTCATGTGTTTTCCAAGTTAGTAACAACTTACAAGCTATGATAAACTTCAAGGACCGTCCAAGATATCAATACATAATCTCAAAATATATAGAAAAAATTAAATTAAGTATTTTTCATTATAATTGATCCTGAAAATATATATGAACTAAATATTAGAGTAATGAAACTTATGTAGAGAACTGTAAAACAAGGGCAAAGCTTAGTTTAATTCAAGCTTGCACACTAAAACTAGAGGACAATCATAAAATAAGAGACAAATTTATCAACTTGATTAAAAAAGGAAACATTCTCAAAATTTTATACCCTCAAAATTTAAGAATAAATCTCTAAGCTAAAGCCTTAACCTTTAAATTGGTAAAAACCATAAAAATTCGTAATAATCCATAATGATCAACGAATTCCGCTTAAAATCATGAATTAAACATTTAAGACCAATAATATATCCATAATGATCTAACCATTCCACTTAAAAAATCATGATCTTGACATTTAAAGCGGCAAAACCAAACCAATCGTAATATATCCATAACGTATACAAATTCCAATTAAAATCGTGAATTTAACCTTTAAAGTGGAAACTATGATGAAAATCCAAGGTACACAAAATCTAAAGCGTAACCCTAAATTTCTCATCTTTATTCCTTTCTTTCCACTTTCCTTTGACAAATTACTTTCACAAAATCCATTGAATTGAATTTTCACCAATCTTATTTTATAGGATTTTCATGTTAAAATCCCCAATTATCTAATTTCCACCAATCCCACTTTCTAGGGTTTCATGCAAAACCCCTCAAAACATCAACTATTTAAAATTAGCATTCACTAATACAATAAGGGGTTGCCCCTACGGATAAAGTTATCCATAGGGGCAATAAAAGGTTGCTCCTACGGATTACTCCGTAGGTCCCTATGGTTGTCCCTACGGTGCCATAAGAATTAATTTAAAAATATTAAAACGTAATTTGTTATTTGGCCCTACGGACCCGCAAAAGAAAGACCTACAGGTTAATCCGTAGGGGCATGTATATGGGTTATTGATAAAAAAAAGCACAGAAAAGTCGTCGTTCCCAAAAAATTACTCTCTCACATCACAGATCTCCCGCACGCGCCTCTCGTCGCTACCGCCCGCACCTCGTCGCCACCGCCCTCCTGCGCACGCCTCGTCGTCCCCGACATCACCGTCGACTTCCTCGTCGCCACGACTCATTGACGATTGCGTCATCGACCATCTCCGGTCTCCTCCATCGCCGGCCTAGCTATGTACAGGTTAGTAAATTTCTGTTTTTTTTACTTCTAATTATTATATTTCTGTTTTTGTTGATTAGGGTAAGGGTTAGGGTTAGTGTTAGGGTTCAGTTTAGCTTTATGGTTAGGGTTAGGGTTGGGTTAGGGTTGGGTTGGGTTAGGGTTAGGGTTAGGGTTAGGGTTAATTAGTTGCGGTTAGGGTCAGGCTTAGGGTTAGGGTAAGACTTAGGCTAGGGTTAGGGTTAGGGTTAGGGTTCAGTGTATATGGTTAGGGTTAGGGTTTAGGGTTAGGGTTTGGTTTAGGGTTAGGGTTAGAGGCTAGGGTTAATTTGGGTTAATTAGAGGTTATGGTTAATTTGGGTTAATTAGAGATAATTTGAAAGGGTCAGGGTGTCGATTAGGGTTAATTAGGTTAATTTGGGTAAATTGGATTAATTTTGGGTTAATTAGGGATAATTTGTGTTAGGGTAACGATTATGGTTAATTATGGTTAATTAGGTTAATTTGGGTTATTTAGGGTTAGAGTTTAGGGTTAGGGTTAGGGTTTATTGTGGTTAATTAGGTTAATTTGGGTTAATTTGGGTTAGGGTTTAGGGTGCACTAGTTCATTAAGTAGGATACTCGATGATAACGTAAACGTACAAGTTTACCGTAAACGCAAGAAAAATTTACCCTAAACTAAAAACTTCGAACCCTCAATAACGAAATGTAAACGTAAAACCTATTCAAGTTAAATGTTCAAGTAAAAACCAATATATGATACTCGATGATAATATGAAACTTTCATATTCTCATCGATACTGATATATGAAAATCAAAGCGTGACTTAGTCCCCGTCTATCGGTTAACATACGTTCGATGTTCGTCGTGACATAGAACTATACGAAGGTTGTTAAATATCGGACGGTATAGTTCGGTACTAACAACCGTCGTATAGTCTATATGACGAGAAGATTCAAACGTATGATAACCGATAGATTTTTCTAGTGTGGACAAGTTAGGAAAGTATAAAGCAAACACCTGCATTCACTTGTGTTTTCATCCGTTTCGAGTTATGTCGTCGGTACTTTTCCGCTGGTTCTCCGTGTACAAATATAGATTAGATGTTCATTTCAATGTTGTTTCATAGCTTTGAAATGATTATGTATTCTATTACAGTGTACTCGGAGAACAGCAGGGAGGTGCTGCCGAAATTTACTCAAAACGGTTGAAAGCACAAGCGAATGGGTGTCTGCTCTATACATTCTTATTGTGATAGAAGCCTTACCCCAGACAGCCGAAACATACACATACAACACGAATACACAACAAACGCACACACATCACATACACACTAACAACCCTACACTTAAGCGAAATCATAAATTGAAACACACATATATAGAATACAACTCATAGATGGGTATCCTCAAATCTAATTTTGATTATCGATAATTTATTCTTTTCAACGAAAAATGCATACACAAAGCATATACACGGATTTTCACTTTTGTCAGTAACCATCCCGTTCTTAGATTTCTCAATATAGTCATCATAATTTACAATTTATATGTTATACAGTCTAACATAGTCCATGAGTACATCAGAATTAAGGACTGGATGTATGTGGATTGGCAACAACGTATGCAACCTAAGTTTGTCGCAGGAGTTGCTGCTTTTATTGAATTTGCACGCGTACATAATAAGATCGTGATAGAGAAGATTCTCTGCCCGTGCGATAGATGTTGGAATAAGTACTGGCAGAAGGTAGAATTTGCAGAGCTTCTTTTCGTTAAACATGGTTTTACTAGACTTTATACAACTTGGCTATATCACAGGGAAAGAGAAGAAGACGGTAATGCGGCAGAAGAAGAAGGAGAAGACGATAATAAGGCAGAAGAAGAAGACAGTAATTTCTTTTCAGGAGAAGAAATGGAGGATGTGGTAGAGGCTGCCCTAGGTGAATCTATTCGTACCGAAGATGACATTTCTTCCGGTCAAGGACCGCGTGCGGATAAGTATGAAAATTTCATGAATGATGCTAGAAAACCAATTTATGAGAATGCAAAGTATTCCACCCTCTCATGGTTCGTCCAACTTTTCCAGATTAAGTGCCTAAATGGATGGAGCAACAAGTCATTCACAATACTTCTTTCGTTCTTGAAAGATTCTATACTCCCGGGAAATAACGTGCCCGACAGCTGGTATGCAGCCCAGAAAATGATGTCCGATTTGGGTCTGAAGTGTGAGAAGATTCAAGCATGTCCTAAAAATTATGTGTTGTACCGGAAAGAGAATTCATATTTGAAAGAGTGTCCAACATGCGGAGAGGCCAGGTATAAGCCGAAAGATTCTGATAAGAAGCCCGATATACCTGTCAAGATAGCACGATACTTTCCCATAACACAGAGGCTGTAGAGGCTATTCAGGTGCAAGAAAACAGCCGAGGCAATGATTTGACATCACCATGCTCCTCCAAGTGAAGATAGAAAAATGAGTCATCCAAGAGATTCACCGGCATGGAAGGATTTCAATAGGAGGCACGAAATATTCAGTAGCGATCCTCGCAATGTTAGGCTCGGACTCGCTAGTGCCGGTTTCTGCCCATTCAACTATATGGCTGCAAGCCACATCACATGGCCCGTTGTAATGATAGTTTATAACCCGTCGCCTTAGTTGGCTATGGACCAATCATACTTTATGATCCCTCTTCTTATCGACGGACCAAACTCACCGGGAAACAATATCGATGTCTATCTCCGACCTCTGATCGAGGAGTTAAAATCTTTATTCATTGATGGTGTGGAGACTTACGATGCAAACACAAATACAACCTTCATACTGCGTGCGGCTTTAATATGGACAATTAATTACTTTCCTTCGTATGGAATGCTATCAGGTTGGTCCGTATATGGTCACAAAGCATGTCCTTATTTCCATCAACATACAACATCGAAATTCTTGAATTTTAGCAGGAAGGTTTGTTATTGCGGCCATCGACGTTTCCTACCTCTAGACCACCCCTACAGGTTAGACGCCGTTCACTTTGATGGTCATCAGGAGTTTCTTGGACCTACAGCCCCATTGTCCGGAGAGGACATGACTGATCAGTGAGATGGTTATAATAATGTGACCTTCGGGATGGATCCGACAAAATAGGTCAAACCACCATTCTGGAACAAATTAAGCATTTTCTTCGAGCTACCGTACTGGTCAACAAATTTAGTGCGTCATTGTCTGGACGTCATGCACATAGAGAAGGGAGTATCCGAGCACATACTCAACTTGTTTCTTTGTAAAGACGGAAAATCGAAAGACAGCCTCAATACTCGGATGGATCTATAGGACTGGGAAATTAGAAGTGAATTGTATCCTAAACCGGTAGCGGGTAAACCAGACAAGTTTGTACTTCCCAATGCCGCGTATCATATGTCACAACCGGAGAAGAAAAGATTCCTGCAGGTGTTGCATGGTTTGAAAGTTCCCACAGGTTTCCCAGGATCATTCAGCAAAAGATAAAAATTGTGAAAGGCAAGATCGATGGGCTGAAAGTCATGATCACCATGTTATTATGGAGCACATTCTCACATTAGCCCTCAGGACTTCCCTTCCCGAATCGGTTGGTCTAGTAATCAATGATCTATGTTATTTTTTCAGAGAATTATGCGCTAAAACACTGGATATTGTGACGCTGGAGAAACTAAAGAGTAATATTTCGTTGATACTTTGCAAGTTTGAGCATATTTTCCCACCGCCATTCTTCGATATTACAATACACCTGACGGTTCATCTTACAACTGAGGCTAAGTTAGCCGGACCTGTACAATATCGATGGATGCATCCCGTCGAGAAGTACGTGGAATTTTTCGTTTCACGCAATTTGTAAAATTATTGTTGTCCTGTATGCCGGTATTTATTTATTTAACATATTTTTCTTTAGGTACCTCTACACTCTTAAAAAGTATATATGCAATAGAAATCGACCAGAGGGTTCTATAATGCAAGGTTATCTTCTAGATGAAGCAACCACATTTTGTTCCCGCTATCTGGACGAGAACATTGAGACGGGACTTAACCGGCCTCAAAGAATTCAGGACGGGCCATATGGTAAAACCGATTATGAGAGGGTAGACACTATATTTATCAACAAAATATACCTGTTTATCCTCCTCAATAGCGCATGTCTTGAAAAAATTAGAGAGTAAGTTTTTTTGGATTAATTGATATATTTGTGTTTGTGTGTGTATGAAATGATATAATATTAATGTCATAATTTATTATCGAGAACAGAATTCATTTTAACGAGGTACGTGAGGGCATCATGATTGGAACGATGAACGATTGGAAAAATATTATCAGGATAATTTTTGCGATTGGGTTGCAGATCATTTAAGTTATTCGAATAACATGTTATTGCTATCAGTTTTAATCTAAACTTATATCGTTATGTATTTGTCGTAAAATTTATTTTGTTAGATCCACGATCCAAACTTATCTGCATCATTAGAGAGTGATTCAAAATGTTTAGTTCAGTTTCCTAGTATGGAGGTTGCATATTATAAAGGATTCGGTGTCCTTGGATACAAATTCAAAGTTAAGGACATAGAAACATCTAGAACCACTTAGAATAATGGGATTGCGACGGTAGGATCGGATGGTGTGATTTATTATGGATACTTAAATTGTATACTTGGCATCCAATAGTGTATACATGTTGATTTAGAATGTTATATTATTGATATACACATTCTTTTAGCAATTACTTATATAGTCAATGTTTGATTGTTTAATTATAGGTGGTGCGTCCACGTCTGGTGCAGGGGTTACTCCCGTCACTTCTATACCCTCCGCTCAGTCTGCAGGTTTGTATGAATAAATATAAAATATTTATTCATTTTATATATCCTTTAAAAATAAACATAAACTTCATGTATTGTATTGATGTTTATTTTCTAGTTGGAGATGCGTCCACGTCCAGGTCACCGGCTGCTCCTCACCGGAGGAACTATCGTCCCGCTCATGCTACTGTCCGGGCCCAGGCTCGTGCTTCTGTCGCCGGAAGTATATACCACACTTCAATTTTCGTTAAACCTTGATTTCTAAATACCACTTTTTCTTAATAATGATTGTCTTGATATTTCTTGTAGATGCAGGGCATCTCCATCCCGAGAGGGGGACTTGAGGCCCGAATCAGTCCCACAGGCTAAGGCCCGACAGAGCCAGGGGAGGTAGTATTCCCCCTTTTCTTTACCCCTGATTATCGTTATACCGGCGATTATGCCGAGAGATTCGGCCGGTATATGGGGGATGAGAGCCGCCTCGTGAAGAAGTATCCACTTCACGTTGAGTGGGGCGACCAGCACCGGTGCTCATTTGCCCTCTTCTGGGATCAGGCTCGGGTATTAATTTATAGTTTTATTTGTCTTACCCAATATACTTATTATTATTTAATACTTGCAATTTAATAACATTGTTTTTTTTGTATTTGCAGTTGGATTATGACTTTCAGCCTGTACCCGACCCTGATCACCCTGAGAGAGTGCTCGATCTTCACGCTCTGTACCATGGCCTGATGAAGAACATGCAATCAAAGGTCCGATACAATAGGAACGAGCTGAAGATCGACCGTTATTCCCTGTGGATGGCGACCCCCGAGGCAGAGAGAGCGGCACTCCTACATACTCCGGCCTTTGCGAGAGTCGACGTAGATACATGGCCTTTCTTGTGCCAATATTTCGACTCTCAGCGCAAACAGGTTTGTATTTTAAATGTAATTTATTATTTAGTATATAATTTTTTTTATTGTGTTGCTTAATTAGAAAACTAAATCTGAATGTGTTGTGCAGAAACAGGTCGATCAAAATAAAGAGAATAGGAAGTCGGCGAAGAGGGGTCGCCACACTTATACAGGTGGCTTGAGGAATATTACTCGTGCCATGGAGTTATCGGTAAATTATAATAGACCTACTGTGATATAATGTAATATTAAGAGTTATTTTATAATATATGTAATTTTTTTGCGAATTGTAGAAAGCTCAGACCCTGGCGCAGGGTGGTACACCGAGCGTGCTGTCCGCGTATCTTGCCGTCCACGGCACCTCGACAGATCCTTCCACGGACGAGCTTCGATTCCCCGACACCGCTACCCAGGATTATTGCGTAAGTGTTAATATTTATTCTAACATGTTTGAAATTTTTGTTTTGAAAAGTTCAAATTTAAATGATATACTTATATTTTAATGGTTAATGTGGGTGTAGGAGCGGGTGGTGGAGCAGACAGAAGCATCGGGGATCGATTTTACTGGACAGAACGATCCGATGCTGCTGACCCCAGTTTTAGACGCCGCACACGGAGGGCACTACAGAAGTTGGGAGAGAGGCCGGAGACTGGGTCCTAGCAGGGCCCATATGTGGTTGGACTATACTCCGGCGGTTACTTCCCTTACCCCCCGTGAGCGACGTCTAGAGCAAGATGTTGCCACCTTGAAGACCACCATTCAGGAGTTGAAGGAGATAATGGTATGTATACTACTTAATAGTAAAATATTATATCATATTATAGATAGTAATATTTCCAATATTAGTAGCCTGAGCTTATTTGGTCGTAGACTTAACTTTGATTAATCTTAGATTGGGGTTTTGCAATAACCTGATAAAGAAACTAGTTCGACTAATACACATTTCTTACTTGTTTATTACACACAAAATTGAACAGATGCGACAGGGTAGTTCGGCTGCCGATCCGCATGCATCTCCTTCGGCTGCAGCTCCGCAAGCCACTACCTCAGCTGCGGTTGCGCAGACCACTCCTGCAACTCCACAGCCCGCTTAGACTCCTGCACAGTCCGCTCCTTCATTGGTCGTGTTTTTGACGACTCAGGGCTGCACCGAGGAGCAGATGCGCCAGATTATATCGATTATCAAAGATGAAGGAGCTGGACCGAGCTAGGGTAGCTTTATTTATATTTTTGAGAATTTATATACTTATCTGATACATATTGTATAAATTTTGGACGATAATGGTTGGTGGTTGTTTATGAACGATGATTTATCCTGATATCGTATTTTGTGTTTATGAATGATGATTTATCCTGATATCGTATTCTGTGTGTCTATTTCTTTTATATATAATGCATGAGATGTTAATTATGAATATTTCTGTATACACACACACACACACACACACACACACACGATGTATATATTATTGTGCACAGGACGGGTTAAAAACAGGAAGCCCTTTTTTATAAAAAAAACCCCTGATATTATGTACCTACGGATTAATCTGTAGGGCCATCTGTTGCACCTACGGATTAATCCATAGGGCCACAGGTTGCCCCTACATATTTATCCGTAGGGACAAAATATTAGGATATCTGACATTTTTCTCCTATGGATTCAGTAACAGGAGTTACACATGCCCCTACGGATACACCCGTAGGGGCTTATATGTAGACCTACAGTTAACTCCGTAGGGGCTGGATAACTGACAATTTGTTCCTATGGATTCAGTAACAGAAGTTACACTTGACCCTACGGATGAACCCGTATGGGCATATATGTAGACCTACGGCTTAATCCGTAGGGGCAAGAATTTTATTTTATAAACCACTAAATTAAATAAATATTGTCCCCATGGCATACACCGTAGGTACATAGTCCCCTACGCATGCAACCGTAGGGGCAATTTTTACTCCGTAGGGGCATATTCAGGGCGAAGACTTGCACCTGCGGCGATTGCACCTACGGAGAATTTTCTAGCCCCTACGAATATATCCGTAGGGGCAGTGCTTTTTCCCTACAGATAAAACCGTCGGGGCAACCCCTTGTTGTAGTAGTGATTACAATACTAATTAATTTAAATATCTAAAAATAACAAATTTATTTTATAAAAAAATTACCTCGCACTATAGAAATTAGGGAAGGGACTCAGTAGAACTGTGAAGGAGGAGATGGGGGCTCGCAGTGGTAGTGGAGATGGTGGGGCCGACAAAGACGATGTGGAGATGGTGATGATGAAGATGACGGTGGCGGGTGATGGATGGGAAGGCCTGCGCTCGAAAGAGAAAGAGGTTGAGACGGCGACGACGACGACGACTTCAAGGAGGAGGAGGAAGAGGAGGGGATGGCGACGAATTCGGGAGAGGTCGCGACGGCGATGGATTTGAGGGAGCACGGAGAGAAGGAGGAAGACGAGGGATTTTGGGTTGAGGATGAGGTCGGAGGAGGAGGCCGATCGTCGCCAAAAGAGGTCGGAGGAGGAGGACGAGGAAGTGGAAGAGGGATTTTGGGTTTTTTTTTAATTTTATATTTTCGCAGTCGGATTGAGAGGATGGAGATTTTGGAAAAGATAGGTTTTTCTGTTTTATTTTTTTTTAAAACCCGACATAGCCCTTTTGGTTCCCAGAATAGGGGTTTCTCTGTCGGCACCGTAAGGGCAACTACAAAAGTTCATTTTTCTGTAACTTGTCCCTACAGTGGTACCCGTAGGAGCACTGTTTGCCTCTACGGTGGGAACCGTATGGCAACTTAAAATTGTCCTTATGGTTTTTTCCACCCGTAGGGATAAGCCATTTTTGTACTAATGAATATATATGTTGTTCAAAAAATATACACATGTATTGCACATGCAAAATACTAGTACTAGTAACTAGAACATTTGGAGGTATAATAAAATGTTTCTCATTTTTAAAAAAGAAAGCGCAGAGTTTTTTTTTTATGGAACTCAAGCCTTAGAGCATGCCAACTCATTCACTTAAAGTCATAAATTTATCTTTCTACCCTTTCAACAGTCAAACGCAAAAGCAATACGTCAAAATGGCCTAAATTTTTTCCAAAAAGAACCCTAATAATTAACATATTTATAGCATGACTCGCATATGAACCCTAAACTAATTATTAATAGTATCATAAACTATTTTACATTTCATTTAAAAATAGAGTTGTTCATGAAAATAAAATAGCATATTAAATGAAAACACATTTTTTTAATGAATATTAGATATCATATATTTTAAGATTACATAATAAATTATAAATATGTATTTTATAATTATATTTTTATATACATATTTTAATATACACAAGTGGATAGTACTGCAAAAATGCTAGTGTTTATGTACGAGAATTGGAGTTCACTGCCTCAACTCTATTGTGCAGGTATGTAATGGGTTGCGCTCTCCCTCTCTCTCTCCCTCTCCCTCTCCCTCTCCTCTCTCCTCTCTCAGCAAGCAACACAAATTTGATAGGCTCTGGTGTTGCCCTTTTACTTTAATTTTATACATAAACATCTGATATCAACATCATGTTGATGATCCTATGGCTAAGGAAGCAAGCATTTCATGTCACCAATGACTCGGCGTACGTCGATCATGCATGCATGCATGGCTTCAATACTGCTACACGTGAAACATTATCTTAGTTTATAAATTTGATTGGCTTTTAAGCATTAAACTAGCTAATAAACTCTCTGTAATTATTTAGCCGCAAGTTGCTATTTTCTTTCACCATAATTGTGTTTGTGCCACAGAAAAATAGCATTAGAATAAAATGAGAAAAAAAAGAAAGAAAGAAAAAGCAGGATTTCTATAGTTTGTGGTTTTGCATACATACTATTCACTACTACAAATAGGGGTTGCCCCTACGGATTTATCCGTAGGAGCAACTCACTGCCCCTACGGCTATATCCGTAGGGGCAAGAAATTACCCTGTATATGCAAACGCCGTAGATGCAAGTGTTAGCCTTGAACATGCCCCTGCGGTTAAATACTTGCCCCTACGGAGTAATGTGTAGGTCCATATGTCCCTACGAATTAGTCTGTAGGGACAAAAAAGTTATTTAATTTATCGGTCTATAAAATAAAATAGTTGTCCCTACGGAGTTATCCGTAGGACCAAATCTCTGCACCTACGGATACATGTGTAGGTCCTGATGTGTAGGGGCAAAATATCAGGTATCATGATATTTTGTCCCTATGAATACCTATGTAGGGGTATGTTTAAGCCCCTACGGTCAAATCCGTAGGGACAAGTAGGTCCAGACTTACTGATATCATAGGGGAAAAATATCAGGTATCCTGATATTTTGCCCCTACGGATAAATCTGTAGGGGCAAAGTAGGACCCTACGGATTAATCCGTAGGGGCAATGTTGGGCTCTACGGATTAATCCGTAGAGACATATTATTAGGGTTTTTTTTAAAAATGGCTGCCTGTTTTTTTCTCGTCCTGTGCACAATAATATATGCGTCATATATAAAATTAATCAACACGCAGAATATATACCGAAGTATTCATAATCACATCTCACGCATAATATA
The DNA here is from genome assembly GCA_030015575.1 of Agapanthus africanus. Lineage (NCBI taxonomy): Eukaryota > Viridiplantae > Streptophyta > Magnoliopsida > Asparagales > Amaryllidaceae > Agapanthus > Agapanthus africanus. The sequence goes on from CM057344.1 coordinate 105,240,898, forward strand.
CAAAAGAAATCAACAAGCAGAATACGATATCAATATAAACACGCAAACACCACCAATATCAATATCGTCCAAAATATATACAATATGTATCATATAAATAATTACATGTTTAAAATATAAGAATCAAAAAGCTACCCTAGCTCGGTCCAGCTCTACCTCTGATAAACGCCGTAATCTGGCGCGCCTTCTCCTCGGATATACCCTGAGTCAATAAATCATGCAATGCGGAGTGTGCGGGAGTCTGAGCGGGCTGTGGAGCAGTAGGAGTGGTATGCGCAACCGCCGTCGAGGTAGTGGCTTGCGGAGCCGCAGCTGCGGGAGTCTGAGCGGGCAGTGGAGCTATAGGAGTTGTCTGCGAAACCGCAGCCGAGGTAGTGGCTTGCGGAGCCGAAGCCGAAGGAGATGCATGTGGAGGCTCGGCCAATGTACCCTGACGCGTCTGGACCTACGTGTGTAATAAACGAGTAAGAACTGTGTATTAGTCGAATTCGTTTCATTATCAAGTTATTGTGAAACCCCAATCTATGTATACTTAGGGACTAATAAAAGGAACTCACATTGAGTACTAGCCTATGCTCATGATGATTCACATGTGAGTTGTGACCCTTAGGTGATGGCTTGAGTTGAACCTCCGCTAGGTTGTTAATATTGTGGGCCTAAAAGAAATATCTCAATTGATTTATTAATTGGAGTTTTGATGAATGTTGATGTGTTATTGGGATAATCCTTATGTTTTGTAAAGAATGATCAGCTCCCTTTTCTTGGACCTCATTCTTATGCTTTTATTGGTAAAATCCAATGATAAACTTGTATATCTTCTAGAATATATATAGAACATGTTAGGTACCATGCGTTCGTGATTAAAGGGCTAGCTCTTCAATTAGTTTATTAATGCATGGAGATATAAGATATGAGTAGAGATTTTTGTGGGTCTAATGGATATATGCATCTCATATAATCTAATGAGTGGCCAAAATGTTCAACAAAAGTGTCAACATTTTTAAAGATTTTGGTGCGATAATCTAAGGAAAGCGATATGTATGTATGATTAATCAAAGCTAAGTCTACAACCAAATAAGCTCAGGCTACGTACTAATATTGGATATGTTACTATCTATAATATGATATAATATTTTACTATTAAGTAGTATACATACCAACATCTCTTTCAACTCCTAAACGGTGGCCTTCAAGCTGTCCAGTTCTTGCTGGAAACGTCGCACACCGGAGACGGAGGAAGTAACCGTCCGAGTGGAGTCCAACCTCATATGGGCCCTGCTAGGACCCAGTCCCCGGCCTCTCTCCCAACCTCCGTGGTGCCCTCCGTGTGCGGCGTCTAGAACTGGGGTCAGCAGCATCGGATCGTTCTGTCCAGTAAAATCGATCCCCGATGCCTCCGCCTGCTCAACCACCCACTCCTACACCCACATTAACCAATAAAATATAAGTACATCATTTAAATTTGAACCTTTCAAAACAAAAATTTCAAATAGGGGTTGAATAAATATTAACACTTACGCAATACTCCTGGGTAGCGGTGTCGGGGTATCGAAGCTCTCCCGTGACGGGATCTGTCGAGGTGCCGTGGACGACAAGATACGCGGACAGCACGCTCGGTGTACCACCCTGCACCAGGGTCTGAGCTCTCTACAATATTAGAAAATAACTCTTAATATTAGATATATTAGAAAATAACTCTTAATATTACATTATATCACAAAGGCCGGTCTATTGTAATTTACCGATAACTCCATGGCACGAGTAATATTTCTCGAGCCACCTGTATAAGTGGGGCGACCCCTCTTCGCCGACTTTCTATTCTCTTTATTTTGATCGGTCTGTTTCTGCACAACACATTCAGATTTAGTTTTCTAATTAAGCAACACAAAAAAATAAAGTATATACTAAATAATGAATTACATTTAAAATACATACTTGTTTGCGATGAGAATCGAAATATTAGCACAATAGAGGCCATGTATTTACGTCGACTCTCGCAAAGGCCAGAGTAGATAGGAGGGCCGCTCTCTCTGCCTCGGGGGTCTCCATCCAAAGGGAATAGCAGTCAGTCTTCAGCTCATTCCTGTTGTATCGGACCTTCGTCTGCATGTTCTTCATCAGGCCATTGTACAGAGCGTGAAGATCGAGCACCCTCCCTGGGTGATCAAGGTCGGGTACAGGCTGAAAATCGTAATCCAGCTGAAAATACAAAAAAAAATTGTTATTAGATTGCAAGTGTTAATAATAAATATATTGGATAAATCAAATGAAAATATATATTAATACTCGAGCCTGATCCCAGAAGAGGGCGAATGAGCGCCGGTGCTGGTCGCCCCACTCAACGTGAAGTGGATAGTTCTTCACGAGCCGGCTCTCATCCCCCATATACCGGCCGAATCTCTCGGCATGATCGCCGGTATAGCGATAATCAGGGGTAAAAAAGAGGGGGAATGCTGCCTCCCCCTAGCTCTGTCGGGCCTCAGCCTGTGGGACCGATTCGGGCCTCGAGTCCCCCTCTCGGGATGGGGAGGCCCTGCGTCTATAAGAAATATCAAGAAAATCAATATTAAGACAAAGTTGTATTAAGAAATCAAGGTTTAATGAAAATTAAAGTGTGATATATACCTCCGGCGACTAAAGCACGAGCCTAGGCCCGGGCAGCAGCACGAGCGGGACGATTGTTCCTCCGGTGAGGAACAGCCGGTGTCCCGGACGTGGACGCATCTCCAACTAGAAAATAAACATTGATAAAATTACATGAAGTTCATGTTTATTCTTAAAGGATATGCAAAATGAATAAATATTTTATATTTATTCATACAAACCTGCAGACTGAGCGAAGGGTATGGAAGTGACGGGAGTGGCTCCTGCACCAGACGAGGACGCACCACCTATAATTAAACAATCAAGTATCAGCTATATAAGTAATTGCAAAAAGAATGTGTATATCAATAATATAACATTCTAAATCAACATGTATACACTATAGGATATATAAACATACCCGCAGGTATATGATATATAAACATACCTGGAGGTACGGGAGTGGCCTATGTCCCTGATGTAAGTACGTAAGAGCAAAAAGAATGTATGTATATTTTTGATATAGCATTCTAAATCAATATATATGCACTATATGATATATAAACATACCTGGAGGTGCGGGAGTGGCCTTTGTCCCTGATGTGGACGCATCACCAACAGCTAGACAATCAAACATTGACAATATAAGTAATTTTGACATGAACATGCATGTATATCTATAATATTACATTCAAAATGAATATGCGTGCAATATATCTAGAGGTGTGGCAAATTCCACACGGAAAGAGGCATCCGAAGGGGTCTCCGATAGGGGTGCAAGACCGGCGCTCTGAAGCTCCCTACGCAACTCTCCGGGCGACAGAACCGCTCTGCCTCTGCCTCTGCCGGTGCCGCGGCTGGAGCTCCTGCCGCCCCTCACTGCTCCCGTCATCGTCATCAAATCTAGATAAACGGTTCGTGAACGCATTAGATAATTATTACAAGTATTGACTATATATGTGTAGATCGTAAAATGTGAAGTAATAATATAACATTACTGATAACCTTTTTCATTTCGTGGGCGCATTAGACATATCTACTTGGATTTCATCATCGATATCATTTCTAACCCACGTAACTTCATGATCAGCCGAAGACAACCCGTCTTTCGAAACAGACGGTCGGAGCACTCTAAGTCTTCTCTCTTCTTCATCCTCATCGCTGTCCTCGAATTCTGGGACATTATAGACATCCCTGGGTTTCAAACGATGTACGATACTCCATCCCGGATGCTTCAAACACTATGAGTAGTATATTTGGAACGCTTCGTTCGGAAAGATAAACGGATCTTTCTGACCGTAAAATCGAAGTGTGTTCACACTGGTCAATCCATATTCATCTTTCCAAGTCCCAAGATTGCTTCTCCACTTATCTGTATCGGTACGTGTATCGTACCAAATACACTGAAATATATAAAAGGGTTCTGAACGCCCGAGATAGTGGATGCCGAGTATACAATTTAAGTATCCATAATAAATCACACTATCCGATTCTACCATCGCAATCCCACTATTCTGAGTGGTTCTACATGTTTCTATGTCCTTAACTTCGAATTTGTATCCAAGGACACCGAATCCTTTATAATAAGAAACTTCCATACTAGAAAATTGAGCTAAACATCTTGAATCACTCTCTAATGATGCAGACAAGTTCGGATCGTGGATCTAACAAAAAATTTTTACGACAAATACATAACGATATAAGTTTAGATTAAAACTGATAGCAATAATATGTTATTCGAATAACTTACATGATCTGCAACCCAATCGCAAAAATTATCCTGATGATATTTTTCGAATCGTTCATCATTCTAATCAGGATGCCGCTCACGTACCTCGTTAAAATGAATTCTGTTTTCGACAATAAATTATGACATTAATATCATATCATTTCATACACACACAAACACAAATATAACAATTAATCCAAAATAAACTTACTCTCTAATTTTTTCAAGACATACGTAATTAGATAAACCGGTATATCTTGTTGATAAACATAGTATCTACCCTTTTATAATCGGCTTTACCATATGGCCCGTCTTGAATTCTTCGAGGCCGGTTAAGTCCCGTCTCAATGTTCTCTTCCAGATAGCGGGAACAAAATGTGGTTGCTTCATCAAGAAGATAATCTTGCATGATAGAACCCTCTGGTCGATTTCTATTGCGTATATACTTTTTAAGAGTGTAGAGGTACCTAAAGAAAATATGTTGAATAAATAAATACGGGCATACAGGACAACAATAATTTTAAAAATTGCGTGAAACGAAAAATTCCACGTACCTCTCGACGGTATACATCCATCGATATTGTACCGGTCCGGCTAAGTTATCCTCAGTTGCAAAATGAACCGTCAGGTGTATTATAATATCGAAGAATGACAGTGGGAAAATACGCTCAAACTTGCAAAGTATCAACGCAAACATCCAGTGTTTTAGCGCATAACTCTCTGAAAAAACAACATAGGTCGTTGATTACTAGACAACCGATTCGGGGAGAGAAGTCCCGAGGGCTAATGGAAGAAGGTGCTCCACGATAACATGGTGATCATGACTTTTCAGTCCATCGATCTTGCCTTTCACAATTTTTATCTTCTTGCTGAATGATCCTGAAAAACCTGTGGGAACTTTCAAATCATGCAACACCTGCAGAAATCTTTTCTTCTCCGGTTGTGACATATGATAAGCGGCATTGGGAAGTACAAACTTGTCTGGTTTACCCGCTACTGGTTTAGGATGCAATTCACTTCTTATTTCCCAGTCCTGTAGATTCATCCGAGTATTGAGGCTATCTTTCGATTTCCCGTCTTTACAAAGAAGAAAGTTGAGTATATACTCGGATACTCCCTTCTCTATATGCATGACGCACTAAATTTGTTGACCAGTACGGAAGCTCGAAAAAAATGCTTAACTTGTTCCAGAATGGTGGTTTGACCTGTTTTGTCGGATCCATCCCGAAGGTCACATTATTGTAACCATCCCACGGAGCAGTCACGTCCTCTCCGGACAATGGGGCTGGAGGTCAAAGAAGCTCCTAATGACCATCAAAGTGAACAACGTCTAACCTGTAGGGGTGGTCTAGAGGCAGGAAACGTCGATGGCCGCAATAACAAACCTTCCTGCTAAAATTCAAGAATTTCTATGTTGTGTGCTGATGGCAATGAGGACATGCTTTATGACCATGTACGGACCAACCTGATAGTATTCCATACGCAGGAAAGTCATTAATTGTCCACATTAAAGCCGCACGCAGTATGAATGTTGTATTTGTGTTTGCATCGTAAGTCTCTACACCATCAATGAACAAAGATTTTAACTCCTCGATCAGAGGTTGGAGATAGACGTCGATATTGTTTCCCGGTAAGTTTGGTCCGTCGATAAGAAGAGGCATCATAAAATATGATTGGTCCATAACCAACCAAGACGACAGATTATAAATTATAATTACAACGGGCCATGTGCTGTGGCTTCCAGCTATATAGTTGAATGGGCAGAAGCCATCACTAGCCAGTCCGAGCCTGACATTGCGAGAATTGCTACTGAATATTGCGTGCCTCCTATCGAAATCCTTCCATGCCGGTGAATCTCTTGGATGGCTCATTTTTCCATCTTCACTTAGAGGAGCACGGTGATGCCAAATCATTGACTCGGCTGTTTTCTTGCACCTGAATAGCCTCTGCAGTCTCTATGGGAAAGTATCGTGCTATCTTGACAGGTATATCGGGCTTCTTATCAGAATCTTTCGGCTTATACCTGGCCTCTCTGCATGTTGGACACTCTTTCAAATCTGAATTCTCTTTCCGCTACAACACGCAATTTTTAGGACATACTTGAATCTTCTCACACTTCAGACCCAAATCAGACATCATCTTCTGGGTTCTGTACCAGCTGTCGGGCACGTTATTTCCTGGGGGCATAGAATCTTTCAAGAACGAAAGAAGCATTGTGAATGACTTGTTGCTCCATCCATTTAGGCACTTAATCTGAAAAAGTTGGACGAACCATGAGAGGGTGGAATACTTTGCATTCTCATAAATTGGTTTTCTAGCATCATTTATGAAATTTTCATATTTATCCGCACGCGGTCCTTGACCGGAAGGAATGTCATCTTCGGTACGAATAGATTCACCTAAGGCAGCCTCTACCATATCCTCCATTTTTTCTGATGGAAAGAAATTACCGTCTTCTTCTTCTGCCGCATTACCGTCTTCTCCTTCTTCTCCTGCCACATTATCGTCTTCTCCTTCTTTTTCTGCCGCATTACTGCGTTCTTCTCCTTCCCCATGATATAACCACGTTGTATAAAGTCTAGTAAAACCATATTTTATGATATGAAGCTCTGCCAATTCTACTTTCTGCCAGTACTTGTTCCCACATCTATCGCACGGGCAGAGAATCTTCTCTATCACGATCTTTTTATGTGCGTGTGCAAATTCAATAAAAGCAGCAATTTCTGCGACAAACTTAGGTTGCATACGTTGTTGCCAATCCACATACATCCAGTCCTTAACTCTGACGTACTCATGAGCTATGTTAGACTGTATAACATATAAATTATAGGTTATGATGACTATATTGAGAAATTTAAGAACGGGATGGTTACTGACAAAGGAGAAAATCCGTGTATATGCTTTGTGTGTGCGTTTGTCGTTGAAAAGAATAAATTATCGATAATCAAAGTTAGATTTGAGGATACTCATGTATGAGAATATGAAAGTTTCATATTATCATCGAGTCTCATATATTGGTTTTAACTTGAACATCTTGAATCACTCTATAATGATGCGTTTGTTGTGTATTCTTGTTGTATGTGTGTGTTTTGGCTGTCGGGGGTAAGGCTTCTATCCCATTAAGAATGTATAGAGCGAACACCCATTCACTTGTGCTTTCAACCGTTTCGAGTAAATTTCGGCAGTACTTCCCCGCTGTTCTCTGAGTACACTGTAATAGAATAGATAATCATTTCAAAGCTGTGAAACAACTTTGAAATGAACATCTAATCTATCTTTGTACACGGAGAACCAGCGGAAAGGTATCGACGAAATATCTCGAAATGGATGAAAACACAAGTGAATGAAGGTGTTTACTTTATACATTCCTAACTTGTCCACACGGGACAAATCTATCGGTTATCATACGATTGAATCTTCTCGTCACATAGACTACACGACGGTTGTTAGTATCGAGTTATACCGTCCGATATTTAACAACCTTCGTATAGTTCTATCTCACGACGAATATCGAACGTATGTTAACCGATAGACGGGGACTGAGTGGCGCTTTGAGTTTCATATATGAATATCGATGAGAATATGAAAGTTTCATATTATCATCGAGTATCATATATTGGTTTTAACTTGAACATCTTGAATCACTCTCTAATGATGCGTTTGTTGTGTATTCTTGTTGTATGTGTGTGCTTCGGCTGTCGGGGGTAAGGTTTCTATCCCATTAAGAATGTATAGAGAGAACACCCATTCGCTTGTGCTTTCAACCGTTTCGAGTAAATTTCGGCAGCACCTCCCTGCTGTTCTCCGAGTAAACTGTAATAGAATAGATAATCATTTTAAAGCTGTGAAACAACGTTGAAATGAACATCTAATCTATCTTTGTATATGGAGAACCAGCGGAAAGGTACCGACGAAATATCTCGAAACGGATGAAAACACAAGTGAATGAAGGTGTTTGCTTTATACATTCCTAACTTGTCCACACGGGACAAATCTATCGGTTATCATACGATTGAATCTTCTCGTCACATAAATTACACGACGGTTGTTAGTATCGAGCTAGACCGTCCGATATTTAACAACCTTCGTATAGTTCTATATCACGACGAATATCGAACGTATGTTAACCGATAGACGGGGACTAAGTGGCGCTTTGAGTTTCATATATGAGTATCGATGAGAATATGAAAGTTTCATATTATCATCGAATATCATATATTGGTTTTAACTTGAAAAACGTGCCGTTGAAATAAATTATTGTTCTCTAACTTGCACTCTCTTAACAATGGTACATGCATTAAACAACATGTAAGAACTATCTATAACAACTCTAAACTTTCACCTGTTGGGTTCAACAAAAAGATTTTTGATATAACAAACACAACCTTCCTCAATTTTTTTGGAGACATAAATCAAGGATAAAATAGATTTTAGATGGTGATAAAAATACCAAATTCTTTCATTGTTGGGTTAATGTCAGAAGATGTCAAAATAGAATTACAAAGTTGCAAAATGTAGAAAGCATTTGTTTTGAGGAGCATAAACAGATTGTTCATATGGCAGCTTCTCATTTTGAAAAAGCTTTTACTTCACAAAATATAAATGCAGAATTTGATTGCAGACATATCATTTCTAATATGATTTCAGATGTAGAAATACTTAATGATATTCCTTTTATTGAAGAGCTACACAGTTGTATTAAGAATATGGATCCAAATAGTGCTCCTGGTCCTGATGGGTTCTCTGACAAGTTCTATTTGGCTGCATGGCAGATTATTAGTGAAGATCTTTTGGAAGCTGGGAAATATTTTTTCAAAACTAAAGAGGTGCCCAAGGCTGTTAATTCTACTCTCGTTTGACTTATTCCCAAAAATGCAAATTTTCGCTCCATCATCGATTATAGGCCTATAAACCTTTGTAATTTTCTATACAAAATTTTCATTATCCCTAACCCTAGCCCTACCCCTACCCCCAGCCGAACCCTAACCCTAACCCTAGCCCTAACCCTAACCCCAACTCCAGCCCCAGCCTCAGCCTCAGCTTCAGCCGAACCCCAACCCTAACCCTAACCCCAACCCCAGCCCCAACCCCAGCCGAACCCCAACCCCAACACCAAACCCTAACCTTAACCCTAACCCTAACCCTAACCGATGCCTAACCCTAACCCTCATAGGTACCCAAACCCTGAACCCTAGCCCTAAAATCATCAAAATTATGGTTAATTGGAGATTTACTAACCTGTAGGCAGTGGAGGAGACGCTCGATCGGTGGTCGACGACGCGCGCAATCGGCGACAAGGAAGAACGAGGGCGGTGGCGACGACGAGAACGGACGGCGGTGCCTACGATGAGAACGGAGGGTAGTGGCGCGAACGAGAATTTTGGGACTTTTGGGAATTTTGGGAACGCACGAGCGAGATCGAGGCGTAGGGCATTTCTGTGCCTTTTTTTATTAAATTCCCATTTAGATGCCCCTACGGATTAGTCCGTAGTTCATTGGTTTGCGGCTCCGTAGGGCCAAACAAAAAAATACGATTTAATATTTTTAAATTAAAACGTCGGACACCGTAGGGACAACCATTGGGACCTACGGACTAATCCGTAGGGGCAACAAACATCTGCCCTTATGGTATACACCGTAGGTACATAGTCCCCTACGCATGCAACCGTAGGGGCAATTTTTACTCCGTAGGGGTATATTCAGGGCGAAGACTTGCACCTTCGGCGATTGCACCTACGGAGAATTTTCTAGCCCCTACGAATATATCATAGGGGCAGTGCTTTTCCCCTACGAATAAACCCGTGGGGGCAACCTCTTATTGCAGTAGTGAATTACAATACTAATTAATTTAAATATCTAAAAAAACAAATATTTTATAAAAAAAAAATTACCTCACACTATAGAAATTAGGGAAGGGACTCGGCAGAACTGTGAAGGAGGAGATAGGGGCTCACAGTGGTAGTGGAGATGGTGGGGCCGACAAAGACGATGCGGAGATGGTGATGATGAAGATGACGGTGGCGGGTGATGGATGGGAAGGTTTGCGCTCGAAAGAGAAAGAGGTTGAGACGGCGACGACGACTTCAAGGAGGAGGAGGAAGAGGAGGGGGATGGCGACGGATTCGGGAGAGGTCGCGACGGCGATGGATTTGAGGGAGCACGGAGAGAATTAAGGAGGAAGAGGAGGGATTTTGGGTTGAGGATGAGGTCGGAGGAGGAGGACGACAAAGAGGAAGAGGGATTTTAGGTTTTTTTTAATTTTATTTTTTCGCAGTCGGATCGAGAGGATGGGGATTTTGGAAAAGATGGGTTTTTCTGTTTTATTTTTTTAAAAACCCGACATAGCCCTTTTGGTTCCCAGAATATGGGTTTCTCTATCGGCACCGTAGGGACAACTACAAAAGTTAATTTTTTTCTGTAACTTGTCCCTACAGTGGTTCCCGTAGGAGCACTGTTTGCCTCTACGGTGGGAACCATATGGCAACTTAAAATTGTCCTTATGGTTTTTTCCACCCGTAGGGGTAAGCCATTTTTGTACTAATGAATATATATGTTGTTCAAAAAATATACACATGTATCGCACATGCAAAATACTAGTACTAGTAACTAGAACATTTGGAGGTATAATAAAATGTTTCTCATTTTTAAAAAAGAAAGTGCAGAATTTTTTTTTATGGAACTCAAGCCTTAGAGCATGCCAACTCATTCACTTAAAGTCATAAATTTATCTTTGTACCCTTTCAACAGTCAAAACGCAAAAGCCATAGGTCAAAATGGCCTAAATTTTTTCCAAAAAGAACCCCAATAATTAACATATTTATAGCATGACTTGCATATGAACCCTAAACTAATTATTAATAGTATCATAAACTATTTTACATTTCATTTAAAAATAGAGTTGTTCATGAAAATAAAATAGCATATTAAATGAAAACACATTTTTTTTAATGAATATTAGATATCATATATTATATTTTAAGATTACATAATAAATTATAAATATGTATTTTATAATTATATTTTTATATACATATTTTAATATACACAAGTGGATAGTACTGCAAAAATGCTAGTGTTTATGTACGAGAATTGGAGTTCACTGCCTCAACTCTATTGTGCAGGTATGTAATGGGTTGCGCTCGCTCGCTCTCTCTCTCTCTCTCTCTCTCTCTCTCAGCAAGCAACACAAATTTGATAGGCTCTGGTGATGCCCTTTTACTTTAATTTTATACATAAACATCTGATATCAACATCATGTTGATGATCCTATGGCTAAGGAAGCAAGCATTTCATGTCACCAATGACTCGGCTTACGTCGATCATGCATGCATGCAAGGCTTCAATACTGCTACACGTGAAACCTTATCTTAGTTTTTAAATTTGATTGGCTTTTAAGCATTAAACTAGCTAATAAACTCTCTGTAATTATTTAGCCGCAAGTTGCTATTTTCTTTCACTATAATTGTGTTTGTGCCACAGAAAAATAGCATTAGAGTAAAATGAGAAAAAAAGGAAAGAAAAAAAAGCAGGATTTCTATAGTTTGTGGTTTTGCATAAGAATACTAGCTAGTACATACTATTTTATATGCGAGCACATGGAAGTTACAGCCATGCATGCAGAAGAAAACTATGGTCTTTTTAGATCAAACAAGCAAGTTGCATGATCATATATATGAACGTAATTAATTAATTACTTCTACCTAAAAGTTCACGAAAAATCTTGGGTTTCATGCTTTTTCCTTTTAATTCCTGACCCCATGATCAAAGAATAGTTCTAGTCCACAAAACACAGTAACTTTAATGACCTATTAAATAGCCCCCAAAGGGTTACCTCCTCTTCTATCACAATTCAATTCAAGTTTACATCTACATTCAAGATTCAAATCATACACAAAGAGCTCGCCAATTTCAACAATGGCGCCAAATGGAGAGTTATTGCTTAGCAACCCCAATTTCATGAGAAGCACCAACTTCAATATCCACCCTCATCCAAAACCCAACAATTTCTTAAAGGAAAGCATCCAAAGAGCCGTATCCGATCTCTCATTCCAACTCCACAAAATATCCATCGAAATCGGGGATGAAATTACACTTCCACCGATCTCTGAAGTCGAGGACGCAAAATGCGAATGTTGTGGCATGTCTGAAGAGTGCACACCCGAATACATATCGAAAATACGCAATAAATTCCACGGTAAATGGATTTGTGGGCTTTGTTCTGAGGCAGTGAAGGAAGAGATAGTTAAAAATGAAGGGAAACTACAAGAGGGAATCGATGCACATATGAGTGCTTGTGTGAGGTTTAATCGGTTCGGGAGAATGAAGCCCGTGCTTTATCAGGTGGAGGCGATGAGGGAGATGTTGAGGAAGAGCACGAGATCGGGGGTTAATAGCGGTAAGTCGTTGAGCCCTAAAGAGAAGGGAAGTATGAAGAAAGGGGGGATTGCTAGGAGTTCGAGCTGCATTCCTGCTATCACAAAGGAGATTAGTGAAAGTAGATTGTGCTAGAAAGGAGTCTATCTAGCTAGCTTGCTTGTTTGAATTGTAAAATTAAGGTTTAGGTTGGTTGATCATGAAGCAAGTTTTTTTTGTAGTAGCTATGGGATTTTTGTACTTCTTTTTTGTTGTGTGGGGAGTTTCGTTTTTTTTTTTTTTTGGGGAGGGGGGGGGGTTTCATTCTCTGTTTTTCTCTTAAAGGACGTTTTTTCGGGTAATCTTCCCATCTTGTCTTGTATTTCTACCTCTTCTGATTAATGAATGCATCTTCTATTTTAAAAATTTTGGAAGATTTGTGACCCTCTCTCTCAACACCCCCAACACCCCCCCCCCCCACCCCCACCCCACACACACAAAAAAAAAAGCGCCTCCAGTTCACTCATGCATATGGTAGTTTTGTTTTAGCTTAATTAGAACCATGGTTTCAGAGACATTGTCGTCAAATTAGGCCTAATAAGTTTTTCACTTGCAGATATTGTAAGTACAGGTAAATAACACAAGTCCTATTCCAGTGTTATTCCCAATGTAATTTTATATTAGTGTTTTTAAAATCAAAACATCATAATATTAAAGGTAGGGAGTGGATTAGATGATGACGTGAAGATAACCGATGATAGCAGAATGTGTATGGCTGACAATAATTGGAAGGCGGTCGTAATTTCCTTCTGTTGAGAGGATGTTAGATTCCCATGATGGTCTTCGACAGATTATTATCGGTTGCCGCAGCGGTCATCGCCGAGCAACTTTTGTTGATGACGCTCTGTTACCAGCAACGGTCATCAGCTGACGTTTATCGGTTGCAGAAAGCTGTAATCAACGGATGATAGCTGAAGTTAATCATCGGTGGTAGTGCCTGGCCGGGTGGTTGTAAGGTCAATGGTAACCACCAACGAGGGAACGTTGGCGACAGACGCTTGCCGGAAAAATCAACGTGCGGTTGTCGGTTGCCGACAATGGTCATCAGCGGACAGTGGCGCAGGAAATCATATTAATACAACGGTGGCGATGACGATCCTTGATCATCGATGGGCAGTAGCAATGGTGATCATCGGTGGTAATCGATGGTTGTCTATTGTCGGTGATGGTAATCTGTAGGCTATTGACAGTTGCCGATAGCGGTGATTGACGAGCTGGCTAATGGCGATAATTGATAGATGGTGACAGACGACGGTCATCGAGGTGTCGATAGGCAGGCCAGCGGTGGGCAGTTATCAAGCTGCTGATGATGATTAGCGGGCGGACACATGCAACAATAATCGATGAGAGGTTGTTAGATGCCGGCAACAGTTATTGGCAGTCGAACGCTCACGAGGGACGGTTGCCAATGATGATTATTGGCGAATGGTTGACTGGCAGCAACAATCATTGGCAGGCTAGTGTCGGTTGCCAGCAGCGGTTGGCGACAGTCGGTGCCTAAGAAAGTTGGCAGCAGGTGGGGCGGTCACTTGCCTGCATCAGTCATTGGTTGGCGGTGGCCGATGTTACACGATGATGGTCATCAGCGAGTGGTAGTCTGGGGATTGTTGCCAACACTGATCGGTGTCGGTGTCCATCATTAAGGGTCTCAAAAAGTTTAGAAATCAATGGGGGCAAGAGTGAATTTGGGTATGGGTTCAAGAAATAGTAAGAGAGATGAAGAAAGAGGAGATTAAGAGCAAGAAGAAGCACAATTCTCTCTTGTGGCTTTTCTTTTATATTAATTATATGTAAATATGGTTACAACGAGATCAATCATATACAATCTCTTAAATATATTGTTACAACTAAATCTCTCCAAACTCTCCAATCAAATCTGAATCAAATCTTTCCAATATAATTCCGCGTTTGCTAGGGTCGAACGTCTGAATTACATGGGGGCAGACGTCTGGCCACGCTCTGTAAATTATGCAGAGTGGATCCAGACGTCTGAACCCCAATTATGCAGACGTCTTGCAGCTCTCTGTAGATTAACCTAGCTAGGGTCAGACGTCTGTCGTCTGAATCTGTTGATTGTTTTGGTTCGTTATTACGTCCCTCAAGTTGAACGGCGGCTGGACGACGTTGAGCTTGATCCGCAGTTCAACAAATTGTTGTCGTGATAATGGCTTGGTGAGAGCATCGTTACATTGATCACACGTGGAGATGTAACGCACAATAAGTTGGTTGTCAGCGACCCATTCATGAACAAAATGAAAGTCAATTTCAATGTGTTTAGTGCGAGCATGAAAAACAGGATTAGCAATAAGATAAGTAGCGCTAATGTTATTACACTACAGCACAGGTAGGAAATGATTGAACCCAAGCTTGTGAAGTAATGACTGAACCCAAATGAGCTCAATCGTGGCATTCACAAGCGCTTTGTATTCAGCCTCGGTTCTTGAACGAGCGACCGTTGCTTGTTTCTTGGAGCTCCAGGAAATGAGATTGTGATCCAAGAAAATAGTGTAGCCATTGGTAGAACGACGATCCGCAGTATTCCCAGCCCAGTGAGTGTCATTGAAAGAATAAAGATCACGTGGCAAATCTCGGTAGAGAAGAAGGCCATAAGAGTGCGTGTCCTGAAGATAACGAAGTATGCGTTTAACCAACGACCAATGGTGCTCAGTAGGAGTGTGCATATGCTAACAGGCCCGATTGACTATGAAGGAAATATTAGGATGAGTGATGGTGACATATTGAAGAGCGCCAATAATGCAGCAATAAATAGATGGATCGGCGAGGAGAGTAGAAAGCGGATCATCGGTAGTCGTGACGGAGGCCATGGATGTAGACATCGGGTGCTCGATAGTCATTTTGGAGCGCTTAAGAATATCCACAATATATTGAGATTAAGATAAGAGGCAGCCGTCGGGATGAAGACAGAGTTCGATTCTAAGGAAATAGTGAGCGGTGCCAAGGTCACAAATGGAGAATTCCTGTTGAAAAGAAGCAATAAGGTCAGTGATGCCCCCTTGATCGGAACCAGTAATTAGAATATCGTCGACATAAATCAAGAAATAAATCCGGGAGCGCCGGCTCCAACGAAAGAATATCAAAGTATCCGTTTTGGAACCAAGAAAGCCGAGCTAAAGGAGTCGGGTACTGTAACAACCGTAAGTTGTAATTTATATTCTTGAATATCTTATTTCCCTTAAATCAAGCGGTATTAATGTTTTTATATGATGATTTCGATACACGAACGTAAGTTGTAATTTGGTTGTCACCTATCATATCCATCCTATAGGGTACAAGGTCGACCCCTCGTGATTTCAAATAGTATAATTAAATTTCGTTTTTGGTTTTTTTTTTAGTTCACGTGCGAGATATACAAATTCCAAGATCTAAAATATAGCATAAAATATATATGTATCAAAACGGTCTCCTAAAACAAACTTGAACCTTAGGACCCGAGCTCGAGCCTTTTCCCTGAGACCTGGCCACCAAACCCTTGCCCAGGTCGGCCCAAGTTGTTGGGGACTGATGATGCACAATATTGGGGATCTCCCGGATCACGACACGTGGCAGATGACGCGCCCAAGAACCCAGAAGAGAGGGCCCACAGGGACCGACCCGGCCACCCGTGTACCCGACCTACAAGCCCTAGCCGGCTCTCCTCAGAGCCCCCTTTGGAATTGGCCTCCTCGGTCACTCAACTCGCCCCGAGCCGCCTCAAGACCAGGACTCCTCGGCCCTTCCGCTCGTCCCGAGCTCCCCTGCCGAGTCCGTCTTCCTCGGTCCTCCGACCGACTCCACCACTCGCAGGCGTAACCGCCACTCCGCGAATCTCTCCATGCGCAGATTCTCCGCCAGTAAGATCCCGCGTTCTACGCCATCACGATCCCCATTAATGGGCGATCCGCTCTCTATGCAGGCGTGACGTCAGGAGCGTAACTGCCGGCGAGATCTTCGCGCCTGCTGCTGCATGCTGCCGCCGCTATAAAAAACCCCCATCACAGAGGGGCCAAGTAAGCCATTTTTACTCCACTTACCCATTACTCTGCGCGGATCTAGTACTAACTTGATCGTCGGAAGGTCTTCGGTGGTACCAAACCACCTCAGGACTTCTTTGCAGGTATTCGGTGTTAAACTTCTCAAATCACCAATCTCCTCAAAACCCATTGAGACCCACATGCAATAGGAGATCACCCTCAAAATCCACCGGGAGATTGACGGAAAACAACATCTGACGGAGACCCGAAAAGGACCTCCATCAGTTGTCGCTGTCTGTGGGAAACAGAAACTCCACAAAAAACAAAGTTGGCTTTCCAATCTCCGTCCACATGGCAAGCGATCATCCTGAACATCCAGATACCATCTGCCGCCTCCCCCTCACCAAAGGCGCGGATGAACCTCCCCCAGCGACCGTCATCAACGCCCTCGCCGGCCGAATAGAACGACTACAGCCCATCGCGGAGGCGCTCGTCCGCGTCCAAATGGCCGGGCCAGAGCCCCAGATCGGCGCTCCTCCGCCTCCAGGAGACTCTGCCCTCATCGGCGCGGCTGACCACCGGCAAGCTAAGTCCCATGGCCACGGTTCTCACGGGCCGATACTCTATGAGGCCCGCTGGGCGCCCCATAGCTCCACGCCGAGATCCTCCACCGGGGCGCCTCGCCTCGGGCCTCTTCGCGACCCTCACCGCCCCCCTCGAGGAGATATCGATAACCTCGCCTGTCCCCAGGCATGACCGACACCCCCTCCCTTGACGGGGTCGCACAGAAGAGGCTCGCCACGGCGGCTCGAGGGCCACCTCGCCCAAGGATCTAAGCCCTTACTAAAAGGCAGCCCAGCAGATACCCTGCTCGGCTATCCCTGGCGGGTAGCTTCCCTACCGCAACGCCAGGGATCAGAAAGTCCTCCCAGAGGCAGTCGAGCCTGAAGATCCCTCGCTCGACTATCCCTTGCGGGTAGCTTCCCTACCGCAACGCCAGGAATCAGAAAGTCCTCCCAGAGGCAGTCGAGCCTGAGGATCCCTCGCTCGGCTATTCCTGGCGGGTAGCTTCCCTACCACAACGCCAGGGATCAGAAAGTCCTCTCAGAGGCAGTCGAGCCCGAGGATCCCTCGCTCGGCTATCCCTGGCGGGTAGCTTCCCTACCGCAATGCCAGGGATCAGAAAGTCCTCCCAGAAGCAGTCGAGCCCGAGGATCCCTCGCTCAGCTATCCTTGGCGGGTAGCTACCCTACCGCAACGCCAGGGATCGGAAAGTCCTCCCAGAGGCAATCGAGCCCGAGGACCCCTCGCTCGGCTATCTGTCACGACCTGAAATTGGCACGTGACGGCCCTAATACTACGCAACGTCTACAGGCATAACGCAGTAAAAGAAAGCCAAAACCCAGAAATCTAAACCATTAAAATACCAGAAAAGATAAGAAATATTGTTTAAAAGTCTTTGAAATCACAACCCAAATTCTTTAAAAGTCCAACTTTATTTCCTTTAAATTTCGGCATCACCTCCTTTATAAAAACCAACCCCAAAAATGGGTACAACATAAATATAAAGTAAAGCATCCCCAACGGGAACAAATCCACGCTCAAAGGCGGAAAACAACCACCACAACAAATATACGACGCCGTAGCGAAGAAATAGAAGACGATAGAAAGGAAACTGTATAAAAGACAACAAGTCACAACATAATATACAATATCGTCCTCACCAAGTCTCTAAGTCAATATGAAAATAGTAGATGGAGAGTACAAGGATACAACAAATATACAATACAACGAATAACCACAAACCCACCTAAGCAAACTGCACACTGTGAGCTGATGCTGTATCCGTAGCAAAAGATGATAAGATGTGTGATAATAGCCTGCCTCTGACTATCCTGAGGAACACCTGCAAACACTGTGGCACAACAGGGGTGAGTTGCCAACTCGTGAATAGTAAATAACATATGCAGGTAATCGCGAGTATGCACGTACAGCGTGAATCCAACATGTGCAATTAATAGCAATAAAAAGTCATATGAATGCAATAATCATGAAAGGTACATTAGCAGGTACAACTAATACATGAAGCAATACATATAAATAAAGGTATGTAAATGCAACAGTCATGAAAGGTACTCTAACATGTACTACTAATACATGATCAGTGCATAAACAATAAATGTGAAGTATGAAATGAAATATGTCATTTCCACGGAATCCTGACATCGTGGTAGGATCACAATCCATCAAGACAAATCCAAATCCCAATTCCTCAAATCAGCCCCCAAATTGGCTCTCATATCATATAAGTCTCACAAATCCTGAATGTACAATATCGAATAAATCTCATATATCCTGAATGTACAAATCAGCAATCTCATAAATATCCTGTATCCAATATCAAATGAATCACCTATATCCCAAATCAAATTATCAAGTAAAAATCTAACATCCTAAATATATTTGCATGAATAAATAAGATGATGTATATAATTTAATGTCGATACACATATATTAGCGTCCCATTCCACTAATATTGGTGTAAGGGCATATATAACAACGGCCTAAACCCCTGTTATATATACAAAGGAGTAAAAAAGAAATATCATGAAACCAATGTGTCAAGCATCGACACAGAAATGCTGGTCTATCAGGTGCTGTCACCACGACTGGCCCCCTGATAGGTACGTATCACACGCTATCCGAAAAGCACGAGTGCCTAGCTCTGACCCTCATCTTTCCACGTATCTATTCGTACATGACTCCCAACGGTATCCCCATGATTACCGCCGAGTCATTGGTAATGTCATCGGAAAGTATGGTTCCCCCACTAACTCATCTCCTCACTGAAATTCTTGTCCCGGGGTACCTCCGGGCCCCACCATGTACCCACACACGGACCCCTCCGTTCCTCACGTGGGATATATATATCCGAACCGATAAATCTCATGGTGGCTGCTGAAATATCATATCAAGGGAAACCGGGTTTTTCAAATAATGCATAATTTCATGAACTCCCACGGTCCTCAAATCCAGAAAACATCATGAAAAATCCATATCTTAATGCAAAAATCTATGAATATAATATATGCAACATTAAAGGAAATGTAAGCATATAAAGGAAAAGCCGCTAATTAACTGCAACAAGTTAATATAAATATCACGCGGTTCCTAATTTTCTCCAATTTTAAAATAACATTAGGTAAAGGTAAACATGTAGCTATAACCAGATGTATGTGAAAACATAAAGGTATAACAAGATATACGTATCTACCTATAAATAATGATGTAGTATACCCCTGGGTATAAGTTAAATAGGTGGGCAAGGTATACCTGTAGCTATGTCATAAAGTGTGCATGTACCTATCACTAATGGTACAATACTCTATAGGTATACAGGTAACTAACATGTAAGTATGTCAGAGCATACGTGTAAGCATGTAGGTATACAGGTATGCTATAAGTCAATGCGTAAAGAAATATGAATCAAAGTCTCAATGTCTCTAACCAAGCAATATCATATCTATAAGTGGGTTGTGCGTGACATGGCAATTATTGACGGTGGGTGTAGCATACAATCAGTGACCGTGCAACATGAATCGTCAATAATATGTGCAGTGTCCTAAGGATAGTAGTCCAAGCACAACAATATCTAAGTAGGGTAAATGCGCAAATTCTAAATATGACATAGAATATGCGACAGAAATAACATCTCTAGCCCAGACGCATAACGCCTTGCGGGCGATTCCCCAGTAGATGTTAAATCTACTCACCAATGCTCCTGGCTAAGTGAAGCCTACCACCTGTTTTCCTTTGTCGTAGCGTCCGAAGTCCCCGCTTGCGAACCTAAAATTTCACAAACACATCACATAAGCAAAAATCCTAAAATGACAAAAAGACAACGAAACGCGATGAAAACGCCCGGAAAATTACACTGCGCGCTTAGCGCATCTATCGCGCACGATATCGGCCAAAAACCTTAATTGGGGTCGCTAAACTACAAAACACTAAGTCTAGACCCCGATCGTCCTGATCGCGCAACACAACACAAAAATTACGAGTAATACAATAGATATAATCTCGCAACGACCAATCGAACCCATGTCGGAAAAACCCCGAAATCTAGTAAGCAACCTATCGCAATATTTCGCACTAGTTTCAAGCTAATGCATATCTAGCGATTACAAACACCTTAAAATAGGTTAACTAATCTATCTAAACCATTCCTATATTTTTAACACTCGCTAATTATGTTTTAGCAAAAACCTAGTAAGCTAATTGCATAATTAAACAAAGTGTTCATTAGCAAAAATTAACATTTCCTACTAGGTTAATCATCTCCAAAACAAAAATTAACACTTCAAATGAACACTAAACACTTAACAAAATTTAACCCTAACATGAATTTCTTAAACCAAATATAAATGAATTAATCATAATTTAAAAACTAAACTAAACACATAATTAGCTAACTAAATTAGTTAGAATAAGATTAAAGCAAATATAAAAGGATTAAGGTAAGAATTATACCTCCCCAAGAACACAAAATGAATCTTAATCCAACATCTTAGCATCAAAAACCAAGTTTTATTGAAGATCCATTAAGGATTAGTGAAGGAAATGAAGAAAAATGATTATATTTGAATTTTTGTGATTTTATTTGGATTTTTCATGATTTATTTGATGCAAAATGAGTTGAAAAAGAGTGGGAATGATGGAGGACAGCAAAGGGAAGGGAAGGGCCGGCCAAGGGGGTGAGGGAGTATTTTTATGAATTTTTAGTGAATTTTTTGTGAAGAAATTGCTAGGAAAAAGAGTAATAAATGCTAATAAATGCACTTTGTCACCCTTACACATTTTCTTTTCTTTTTAAAATAAAACCTTTTGCACTCAAAAAAATATCTAGATATTTAAAAAGAAGTTTCCAAAATATTCTACTGACAAAAAATAAATTTATTCTTAAGAAAAGAAATTTCCCGATTTACGTGCACCAAATACCGCTTAAAATAATATTTTATTTGGGAAAAATTCTATCTGAACCAAAACCTCCCAAATACCCCTAAAGTTCGCGCTTAAGCTTTATTTTATCTAAAAAAAAGTGCCGGCAAGCTTATACGGACGTTTGATCGAAATCGGGTTAAAACGGGAAAAACCGACAATTTTGCCCTAAAACGGGAAAATTCACAAAACGATTTCCAAAACGTTACAATCTCCCCCCTTATAAAAATTCGTCCCCGAATTTAAAATTTTCACTAAGCGTACCTTCAAAAAGAAGAGTACAAAACTCCCAATTCTCGCTCGCAGCCTCCCGAGTGATCATCTCACTATACGGCTACGTCCAAGAAAACTCTCCACAGATAGCAAGACCCTTGACCGAAGTTTCTCCACTTGCCGGGCAATTAACACCAATGGCTGCCGGTGAGCGAAAAGATCGCGTCAAAGCAAATGGTCTAATGCTGAATCATGTGAAAAAAGTCATGAAGGTAATTGCAAAGTATCAACACAAAGAATGCGGGGTGAAAACTCAATAATCTGGGCGGAAGTGCCAAATTAAAGGCAATGAACTAACTCGCTTAAAGGATCTCAAAAGGACCTACAATCCTGGGATAAGATTCCCAAAACTCTACACGTCATTTATCGGAAAATCCATAGGAATACATGATCTCCCACTGCGAACTCAGGCCTGTGACCACCCTGGTCGGCATAAGATCTCTGTCCGCAGAGGACTGTCATCATCCTGACCTGAACAACTGGATCATCTCCGAAGTCTCTAGACTAGCTGGGGTCCAAAAATCCAACAACGCAGAGTCAGAAAAAAAACAGATTGGTGATCGACACGACCTAAGCCCTAAACCTAAAGGTTGCCAATTGGAGTGTCTCCTGATAACAACTATCGAAGGAGAATCCTAACAATGGAGAGTGACGATCCCCAACTGCCGACAACAACAACACGAACGCACAAACATATCCTCCAGAGTCGGTATAGCCCGCTCTCACAAACCCATCATCCTGCGGATGGAAAGATGGAGCTAAAGCTTAAGCAGTACCCAAGGCTTCCTGAAGCTTCTGCCCAAGATGGCAAGCAAACATGGTGCCTTCATTGGATACGACCCTCGAAGGAACTCCGTGCAACGCACAAACTTAATAAAGAACAACTTAGCAAACTGAGTATAACCGGACAACAAGCATCCGAATGGAGTCACACCCTGACTAAACCTGGGTATACGCCATAAAGAATATTCATGGAGATCTGCTCCCATTCCCACTTCGGAACGGTTTAACGTTGCAACTCTCCAGCTGGTCTCAGATGCTCAACCAAAACACACAACAAGACAACACCTTGAAACGAAATCCAAAACTTCTCTTTACATCCTTGTCCACCCGTAACTATCTCACAAGTCACGTCAAATGCTGGTGGAACTTGAATGAGTACAGAGAGTTGACAGATGTGCCTGCTTTAGTATTTCACGTCTCTACCCAATAGTATCAGGTACACAAACGCATCCCTAAAGTCAGCACACCCTTGTCACAAATCAAGGACTCCAAATCATTACCCAGCCGAGTATGCTCAAGTATTTCTGACGAACGAGCATCGGCGGGCAGTGTCTCGCGAAAGCTATTAAGGAAAAGTGGTTGAGCGCGGACATGAGTAAGCTGTCCCCTCAGTAGAGGCGAACTTAAGCTATACTCAACGATCGCACAAGAACTGTGAATCTGCAGAAGACTATCTCAACAATCAAAATCCGCTGCAGGAAGATGTACATTAAGCTCTGGTAGTCCATGAAAATCTAACACGACTCTCGAACAAGTAGTGTCTCCAAACTCCAACACAAGACCACCGCGGCCATCTCCAGATCGTGAGTGGAATATCCTGCTAGTACTTCCTCCAAATGTAGGGAAGCAAAAGCGATAACTTTATAGTGCCGCATCAGCGCAAAATCGAGCCCCACTCGTGAAACATCACAGTTACACAACAAAGTCGCCCGAACCAGAAAGCAAAGAAAGAACTGATGCAGTTGTTAATCGAATCTTCAACTGCCGAAACTCCACACACATGCCTCAGTCCAAAGAAAGAAACCTCCACTCCGGTCAATTCAGTCGACTGTGCAGCACTACACTAACGATCCTGCACGAAACGGCGGTAGAAACCTGCTAAGCCCAAAATCTACGGACCTTCTTCCTGCACACAAGTCTGGGCCTAAGCTGTATGGCCACGATCTCCCTTGGAACCTTACAAAACCGTCTCCCATGACTACAAGACCTAGGAGTCAACACAAACAAGCCTGAAGGAACACTCCGAGAATCTAACAAACAGCTGGCACTCTCCCAGCATCTGCATAACAAATCCTCAAGTGCTACTCCTGTCCCTCAAGACACATTAAAATAGACCAGAATGTCGTGAATAACACAACAATAACAGGTCGAGGAACGGCCTGAAGAAATCCGGTTCATCACATCTACTAATGCTGCTAGGGCATTTATGAGTCCAACGACACCACCAAAACACACAAAGCCCGTAGCACACACAAGGCAGTTTTCGGAATGTCATCACTCCGAACCCGCAACTATGATGACCGGATCCCGAACAAACATAGAAAATGTCTCGCACTCTGGAGCCGATCGAAGAAATCGTCAATGCGAGGTAAAGGATACCAATCCGCATGATAAGCCGGTTCAATTGGCGATCCATCAATACACAACCTAAACTGCCGTCTTCCTCCTTGATGAACAGAAATAGGAGCTCCTCAATGAGAAACACTCAGACGCACTAGCCCCCCAACAAACAACTCTGCAGCTGATCCTTAAGCTCCCTAAGCTCCGCCGGCTCATCTGGAACAACATCGGAAAACTCTCGCACGATAAGAACCCGGTCCAACAAACCCACTGTGGCTCCGGTATCACGAATGAATGCAAAGAATCCTCGGCATCCTCTCCTTAAAAGCCGACTAGCGAAAAAGGCTGAATTCGAGCTGTGAGAGGCGACACCACTGTCCCCCTGCACAACAAGAACTGACTTGCCGGGAAAACAAACCTGACTGTTTCCTCACGGTAGTCCACAGACGCCTAGCATGTAACTAACCAGTCCGTGCCCAGGAGAACGTCAAATCCAATATCTTTAGAAGGATCAAGTGACGGATGAATCTCCTAACCGATTGGCATACGACTGAAATACGTGTCACGCAACAAAAGAATCGTGGACAGAAGTTAACACAACAAACGGCTGATCTAGCTAACACGAATCCCCTCATCCCAAACCTCTGCTACTCCCGCAACGGTCACGAAAGCTGTCTCGACGACTAAGCCTCTGTCTCTGAGCTGATACCCCGGTACGAGTCCTCCATGGTTCCGGAACTCCCGAAGTCTCTGGAATACATGTCTCGTCAACTAGGGCTGCATCCACTGGTGCTATGTAAGTAACGGAAAGCTGTGTGCTGATCGCAAGGAACAACTGGGTAACAGGGTGACAACCTCCTGTCGCTGCGCTCGAATGGTCTCCACCAAAGAACTCATCGTCTGGCGCAAGTCCTGGATCTATGCCACAAGCCTGACGATACTATCAGTCGAAGGCGAAACCGTCTGCACCTGTGCAACGAGCGTTCCATCCTGGTCAGTCCTCGCTCTCCCCGAGTCAATACTGACCACGGCCCTCGCTGTACCTCACTGAGTCCCCATAGTCGTCGTCGGCAAAGGCTATAAATAGGGATATGATTCGATATGAACACGGAAATCGAATCACAAGGATATGAATCATCAAGGAAGGAATTTCAAGTAATTGTACTTAGGTCACTTTAGGCGGAGTACTGCATCGTGAGTATGCTGCAGACATACAGACACTACGTTACTCTGCTTAAGCTACCTACTCCATCATATCAAGGTCATCCTACACTCCGTAAGGTAAAAATCTAGCGCTCTGATACCAACTTTATCACGACCCGAAATTGGCACGTGACGGCCCTAATACTACGCAACGTCTACAGGCGTAACGCAGTAAAAGAAAACCAAAACCCAGAAATCTAAACCATTAAAATACCATAAAAAATAAGAAATATTGTTTAAAAGTCTTTGAAATCACAACCCAAATTCTTTAAAAGTCCAACTTTATTTCCTTTAAATTTCGGCAGCACCTCCTTTATAAAAACCAACCCCAAAAATGGGTACAACCTAAATATAAAGTAAAGTATCTCCAACGGGAGCAAATCCACGCCCAAAGGCGGAAAACAACCACCACAACAAATATACGACGCCGTAGCGAAGAAATAGAAGACGATAGAAAGGAAACTGTATAAAAGACAACAAGTCACAACATAATATACAACATCGTCCTCACCAAGTCTCTAAGTCAATATGAAAATAGTAGATGGAGAGTACATGGATACAACGAATATACAATACAACGAATAACCACAAACCCACCTAAGCAAACTGCAAACTGTGAGCTGATGCGGTATCCGTAGCAAAAGATGATAAGATGTGTGATAATAGCCTGCCTCTGACTATCCTGAGGAACACCTGCAAACACTGTGGCACAACGGGGGTGAATTGCCAACTCGTGAATAGTAAATAACATATGCAGGTAATCGCGAGTATGCACGTACAGCGTGAATCTAACATGTGCAATTAATAGCAATAAAAAGTCATATGAATGCAATAATCATGAAAGGTACACTAGCAGGTACAACTAATACATGAAGCAATGCATATAAATAAAGGTATGTAAATGCAACAGTCATGAAAGGTACTCTAACAGGTACTACTAATACATGATCAGTGCATAAACAATAAATGTGAAGTATGGAATGAAATATATCATTTCCACGGAATTCTGACATCGTGGTAGAATAACAATCCATCAAGACAAATCCAAATCCCAATTCCTCAAATCAGCCCCCAAATTGGCTCTCATATCATATAAGTCTCACAAATCCTGAATGTACAATATCGAATAAATTTCATATATCTTGAATGTACAAATGAGCAATCTCATAAATGTCCTGTATCCAATATCAAATGAATCACCTATATCCCAAATCAAATTATCAAGTAAAAATCTAACATCCTAAATATATTTGCATGAATAAATATGATGATGTATATAATTTAATATCAATACACATATATTAGCGTCCCATTCCACTAATATTGGTGTAAGGGCATATATAACAGCGGCCTAAACCCCTGTTATATATACAAAGGAGTAAAAAAGAAATATCATGAAACCAATGTGTCAAGCATCGACACAGAAATGCTGGTCTATCAGGTGCTGTCACCACGACTGGCCCCCTGATAGGTACGTATCACACGCTATCCGAAAAGCACGAGTGCCTAGCTCTGACCCTCATCTTTCCACGTATCTATACGTACATGACTCCCAACGGTATCCCCATGATTACCGCCGAGTCATTGGTAATGTCACCGGAAAGTATGGATCCCCCACTAACTCATCTCCTCACTGAGATTCTTGCCCCGGGGTACCTCCGGGCCCCACCATGTACCCACACACGGACCCCTCCGTTTCTTGCGTGGGATATATATATATCCGAACCGATAAATCTCATGGTGACTGCTGAAATATCATATTAAGGGAAACCGGGTTTTTCAAATAATGCATAATTTCATGAACTCCCACGGTCCTCAAATCCAGAAAACATCATGAAAAATCCATATCTCAATGCGAAAATCCATGAATATAATATATGCAACATAAGCGGAAATGTAAGCATATAAAAGAAAAGCCGCTAATTAACTGCAACACGTTAATATAAATATCATGCGGTTCCTAATTTTCTCCAATTTTAAAATAACATTAGGTAAAGGTAAACATGTAGCTATAACCAGATGTATGTGAAAACATAAAGGTATAGCAAGATATACGTATCTACCTATAAGTAATGATGTAGTATACCCCTGGGTATAAGTTAAATAGGTGGGCAAGGTATACCTGTAGCTATGTCATAAAGTGTGCATGTACCTATCACCAATGGTACAATACTCTATAGGTATACAGGTAACTAGCATGTAAGTATGTCAGAGCATATGTGTAAGCATGTAGGTATACAGGTATGCTATAAGTCAATGCGTAAAGAAATATGAATCAAAGTCTCAATGCCTCTAACCAAGCAATATCATATCTATAAGTGGGTTGTGCGTGACATGGCAATTATTGACGGTGGGTGCAGCATACAATCAGTGCTCATGCAACATGAATCGTCAATAATATGTGCAGTGTCCTAAGGATACTAGTCCAAGCACAACAATATCTAAGTAATAGGGTAAATGTGCAAATTCTAAATATGACATAGAATATGCGACAGAAATAACATCTCTAGCCCAGACGCATAACGCCATGCGGGCGATTCCCCTGTAGATGTTAAATGTACTCACCAACGCTCCTGGCTAAGTGAAGCCTACCACCTGTTTTCCCTTGTCGTAGCGTCCGAAGTCTCCGCTTGCGAACCTAAAATTTCACAAACACATCACATAAGCAAAATTCCTAAAATGACGAAAAGACAACGAAACGCGATGAAAACGCCCGGAAAATTACACTGCGCGCTTAGCGCATCTAACGCGCACGACATCGGCCAAAAACCCTAATTGGGATCGCTAAACTACAAAACACTAAGTCTAGACCCCGATCATCCCGATCGCACAACACAACACAAAAATTACGAGGAATACATTAGATATAAGCTCGCAACGACCAATCGAACCCACGTCGGAAAAACCCCGAAATCTAGTAAGCAACCTATCGCAATATTTCGCACTAGTTTCAAGCTAATACATATCTAGCGATTACAAACACATTAAAATAGGTTAACTAATCTATCTAAACCATTCCTATATTTTTAACACTCGCTAATTATGTTTTAGCAAAAACCTAGTAAGCTAATTGCATAATTAAACAAAGTGTTCATTAGCAAAAATTAACATTTCCTACTAGGTTAATCATCTCCAAAACACAAATTAACACTTCAAATGAATACTAAACACTTAACAAAATTTAACCCTAACATGAATTTCTTAAACCAAATATAAATGAATTAATCATAATTTAAAACTAAACTAAACATATAATTAGCTAACTAAATTAGCTAGAATAAGATTAAAGCAAATATAAAAGGATTAAGGTAAGAATTATACCTCCCCAAGAACACAAAATGAATCTTAATCCAACATCTTAGCATCAAAAACCAAGCTTTATTGAAGATCCATGAAGGATTAGTGAAGGAAATGAAGGAAAATGATTATATTTGAATTTTTGTGATTTTATTTGGATTTTTCATGATTTATTTGATGCAAAATGGGTTGAAAAAGAGTGGGAATGATGGAGGACAGCAAAGGGAAGGGAAGGGCCGGCCAAGGGGGTGAGGGAGTATTTTTGTGAATTTTTTGTGAATTTTTTGTGAAGAAATTGCTAGGAAAAAGAGTAATAAATGCTAATAAAAGCACTTTGTCACCCTTGCACATTTTCTTTTCTTTTTAAAATAAAACCTTTTGCACTCAAAAAAATATCTAGATATTTAAAAAGAAGTTTCCAAAATATTCTACTGACAAAAAATAAATTTATTCTTAAGAAAAGAAATTTCCCGATTTACGTGCACCAAATACCGCTTAAAATAATATTTTATTTGGGAAAAATTCTATCTGAACCAAAACCTCCCAAATACCCCTAAAGTTCATGCACAAGCTTTATTTTATCTAAAAAAAGTGCCGGCAAGCTTATATGGACATTTGATCGAAATCGCGTTAAAACGGGAAAAACCGACAATTTTGCCCTGAAACGGGAAAATTCACAAAACGATTTCCAAAACGTTACAATCTCCCCCCTTATAAAAATTCGTCCCCGAATTTAAAATTTTCACTAAGCGTACCTTCAAAAAGAAGAGTACAAAACTCCCAATTCTCGCTCACAGCCTCCCGAGTGATCATCTCACTATACGGTTACGTCCAAGAAAACTCTCCACAGATAGCAAGACCCTTGACCGAAATTTCTCCACCTGCCGGGCCATTAACACCAATGGCTGCCGGTGAGCGAAAAGATTGCGTCAAAGCAAATGGTCTAATGCTGAATCATGTGAAAAAAGTCATGAAGGTAATTGCAAAGTATCAACACAAAGAATGCGGGGTGAAAACTCAATAATCTGGGCGAAAGTGCCAAATTAAAGGCAACGAACTAACTCGCTTAAATGATCTCAAAAGGACCTACAATCCTGGGATAAGATTCCCAAAACTCCACACGTCATTTATCGGAAAATCCATAGGAATACATGATCTCCCACTGCCAACTCAGGCCTGCGACCACCCTGGTCGGCATAAGATCTCTGTTCGCACAGGACTGTCATCATCCTGACCTGAATAACTGGATCATCTCCGAAGTCTCTAGACTAGCTGGGGTCCAAAAATCCAACAACGCAGAGTCAGAAAAAAAACAGATTGGTGATCGACACGACCTAACCCCTAAACCTAAAGGTTGCCAATTGGAGTGTCTCCTGATAACAACTATCGAAGGAGAATCCTAACAATGGAGAGTGACGATCCCCAACTGCCGACAACAACAACACGAACGCACAAACATATCCTCCAGAGTCGGTATAGCCCGCTCTCACAAACCCATCATCCTGCGGATGGAAAGATGGAGCTAAAGCTTAAGCAGTACCCAAGGCTTCCTGAAGCTTCTGCCCAAGACGGCAAGCGAACATGGTGCCTTCATTGGATACGACCCTCGAAGGAACTCCGTGCAACGCACAAACTTAACAAAGAACAACTTAGCAAACTGAGTATAACCGGACAACAAGTATCCGAATGGAGTCACACCCTGACTAAACCTGGGTATACGCCACAAAGAATATTCATGGAGATCTGCTCCCATTCCTACTTCGGAATGGTTTAAGGTTGCAACTCTCCAGCCGGTCTCAGATGCTCAACCAAAACACACAACAAGACAACACCTTGAAACGAAATCCAAAACTTCTCTTTACATCCTTGCCCACCCGTAACTATCTCGCAAGTCACGTCAAATGCTGGTGGAACTTGAATGAGTACAGAGAGTTGACAGATGTGCCTGCTTTAGGATTTCACGTCTCTACCCAATAGTATCAGGTACACAAACACATCCCTAAACTCAGCACACCCTTGTCACAAATCAAGGACTCCGAATCATTACCCAGCCGAGTATGCTCAAGTATTTCTGACGAACGAGCCTCGGCGGGCAGTGTCTCGCGAAAGCGATTAAGGAAAAATGGTTGAGCGCGGACATGAGTAAGCTGTCCCCTCAGTAAAGGCGAACTTAAGCTATACTCAACGATCGCACAAGAACTGTGAATCTGCAGAAGACTATCTCAACAATCAAAATCCGCTGCAGGAAGATGTACATTAAGCTCTGGTAGTCCATGAAAATCTGACACGACTCTCGAACAAGTAGTGTCTCCAAACTCCAACACAAGACCACCGCGGCCATCTCCAGATCATGAGTGGAATATCCTGCTAGTACTTTCTCCAAATGTAGGGAAGCAAAAGCGATAACTTTATAGTGCCGCATTAGCGCAAAATCGAGCCCCACTCATGAAACATCACAGTTACACAACAAAGTCGCCCGAACCAGAAAGCAAAGAAAGAACTGATGCAGTTGTTAATCGAATCTTCAACTGCCGAAAACTCCGCACACATGCCTCAGTCCAAAGAAAGAAACCTCCATTCCGGTCAATTCAGTCGACTGTGCAGCACTACACTAACGATCCTGCACGAAACAGCGGTAGAAACCTGCTAAGCCCAAAATCTGCGGACCTCCTTCCTGCACACAAGTCTGGGCTTAAGCTGTATGGCCACGATCTCCCTTGGAACCTTACAAAACCGTCTCTCATGACTACAAGACCTAGGAGTCAACACAAACAAGCCTGAAGGAACACTCCGAGAATCTAACAAACAGCTGGCACTCTCCCAGCATCTGCATAACAAATCCTCAAGTGCTACTCCTGTCCCTCAAGACACATTAAAATAGACCAGAATGTCGTGAATAACACAACAATAACAGGTCGAGGAACGGCCTGAAGAAATCCGGTTCATCACATCTACTAATGCTGCTAGGGCATTGGTGAGTCCAACGACACCACCAAAACACACAAAGCCCGTAGCACACACAAGGCAGTCTTCGGAATGTCATCACTCCGAACCCTCAACAATGATGACCGGATCCCGAACAAACATAGAAAATGTCTCGCATTCTGGAGCCGATCGAAGAAATCGTCAATGCGAGGTAAAGGATACCTATCCGCACGATAAGCCGGTTCAATTGGCGATCCATCAATACACAACCTAAACTGCCGTCTTCCTCCTTGATGAACAGAAATAGGAGCTCCTCAATATGAAACACTCAGACGCACTACCCCCCAACAAACAACTCTGCAGCTGATCCTTAAGCTCCCTAAGCTCCGCCGGCTCATCTGGAACAACGTCGGAAAACTCTCGCACGATAAGAACCCGGTCCAACAAACCCACTGTGGCTCCGGTATCACGAATGAACGCAAAGAATCCTCGACATCCTCTCCTTAAAAGCCGACTAGCGAAAAAGGCTGAATTCGAGCTGTGAGAGGCGGCACCACTGTCCCCCTGCACAACAAGAACTGACTTGCCGGGAAAATAAACCTGACTGTTTCCTCACGGTAGTCCACAGACGCCTAGCATGTAACTAACCAGTCCGTGCCCAGGAGAACGTCAAATCCAATATCTTTAGAAGGATCAAGTGACGGATGAATCTCCTAACCGATTGGCATACGACTGAAATACGTGTCGCGCAACAAAAGAATCGCTGACAGAAGTTAACACAACAAACGGCTGATCTAGCTAACACGAATCCCCTCGTCCCAAACCTCTGCTACTCCCGCAACGGTCACGAAAGCTGTCTCGACGACTAAGCCTCTGTCTCTGAGCTGATACCCCGGTACGAGTCCTCCACGGTTCCAGAACTCCCGAAGTCTCTGGAATACGTGTCTCGTCAACTAGGGCTGCATCCACTGGTGCTATGTAAGTGACGGAAAGCTGTGTGCTGATCGCAAGGAACATCTGGGTAACAGGGGTGACAACCTCCTGTCGCTGCGCTCGAATGGTCTCCACCAAAGAACTCATCGTCTGGCGCAAGTCCTGCATCTATGCCACAAGCTTGACGATACTATCAGTCGAAGGCGAAACCGTCTGCACCTGTGCAACGAGCGTTCCATCCTGGTCAGTCCTCGCTCTCCCCGAGTCAATACTGACCTCGGCCCTCGCTGCACCTCACTGAGTCCCCATAGTCGTCGTCGGCAAAGGCTATAAATAGGGATAGGATTCGATATGAACACGAAAATCGAATCACAAGGATATGAATCATCAAAGAAGGAATTTCAAGTAATTGTACTTAGGTCACTTTAGGCGGAGTACTGCATCGTGAGTATGCTGCAGACATACAAACACTACGTTACTCTGCTTAAGCTACCTACTCCATCATATCAAGGTCATCCTACACTCCGTAAGGTAAAAACCTAGCGCTCTGATACCAACTTTATCACGACCCGAAATTGGCACGTGACGGCCCTAATACTACGCAACGTCTACAGGCGTAACGTAGTAAAAGAAAGCCAAAATCCAGAAATCAAAACCATAAAAATACCATAAAAGATAAGAAACATTGTTTAAAAGTCTTTGAAATCACAACCCAAATTCTTTAAAAGTCCAGCTTTATTTCCTTTAAATTTCGGCAGCACCTCCTTTATAAAAACCAACCCCAAAAATGGGTACAACATAAATATAAAGTAAAGCATCCCCAACGGGAGCAAATCCACGCCCAAAGACGGAAAACAACCACCACAACAAATATACGACGCCGTAGCGAAGAAATAGAAGACGATAGAAAGGAAACTGTATAAAAGACAACAAGTCACAACATAATTTACAACATCGTCCTCACCAAGTCTCTAAGTCAATATGAAAATAGTAGATGGAGAGTACATGGATACAATGAATATACAATACAACGAATAACCACAAATCCACCTAAGCAAACTGCACACTGTGAGCTGATGCGGTATCCGTAGCAAAAGATGATAAGATGTGTGATAATAGCCTGCCTCTGACTATCCTGAGGAACACCAGCAAACACTGTGGCACAACGGGGGTGAGTTGCCAACTCGTGAATAGTAAATAACAAATGCAGGTAATCGCGAGTATGCACGTACAGCGTGAATCTAACATGTGTAATTAATAGCAATAAAAAGTCATATGAATGCAATAATCATGAAAGGTACACTAGCAGGTACAACTAATACATGAAGCAATGCATATAAATAAAGGTATGTAAATGCAACAGTCATGAAAAGTACTCTAACAGTTACTACTAATACATGAAGCAGTGCATAAACAATAAATGTGAAGTATGGAATGAAATATGTCATTTCCATGGAATCCTGACATCGTGGTAGGATCACAATCCATCAAGACAAATCCAAATCCCAATTCCTCAAATCAGCCCCCAAATTGGCTCTCATATCATATAAGTCTCACAAATACTGAATGTACAATATCGAATAAATCTCATATATCCTGAATGTACAAATCAGCAATCTCATAAATATCCTGTATCCAATATCAAATGAATCACCTATATCCAAAATCAAATTATCAAGTAAAAATCTGACATCCTAAATATATTTGCATGAATAAATATGATGATGTATATAATTTAATGTCAATACACATATATTAGCATCCCATTCCACTAATATTGGTGTAAGAGCATATATAACAGCGACCTAAACCACTGTTATATATACTAAGGAGTAAAACAGAAATATAATGAAACCAATATGTCAAGCATCGACACAGAAATGCTGGTCTATCAGGTGCTGTCACCACGACTGGCTCCCTGATAGGTACGTATCACACGCTATCCGAAAAGCACGAGTGCCTAGCTCTGACCCTCATCTTTCCATGTATCTATACGTACATGACTCCCAACGGTATCCCCATGATTACCGCCGAGTCATTGGTAATGTCACTGGAAAGTATGGTTCCCCCACTAACTCATCTCCTCACTGAGATTCTTGCCCCGGGGTACCTCCGGGCCCCACCATGTACCCACACACGGACCCCTCCATTCCTCGCGTGGGATATATATATATCCGAACCGATAAATCTCATGGTGGCTGCTGAAATATCATATCAAGGGAAACTGGGTTTTTCAAATAATGCATAATTTCATGATCTCCCACGGTCCCTAAATCCAGAAAACATCATGAAAAATTCATATCTCAATGCGAAAAACCATGAATATAATATATGCAATATAAAAGGAAATGTAAGCATATAAAGGAAAAGCCGCTAATTAACTGCAACAAGTTAATATAAATATCATGCGGTTCCTAATTTTCTCCAATTCTAAAATAACATTAGGTAAAGGTAAACATATAGCTATAACCAGATGTATGTGAAAACATAAAGGTATAGCAAGATATACGTATCTACCTATAAATAATGATGTAGTATACCCCCTGGGTATAAGTGAAATAGGTGGGCAAGGTATACCTGTAGCTATGTCATAAAGTGTGCATGTACCTATCACTACTGGTACAATACTCTATAGGTATATAGGTAACTAGCATGTAAGTATGTCAGAGCATATGTGTAAGCATGTAGGTATACAGGTATGCTATAAGTCAATGCGTAAAGAAATATGAATCAAAGTCTCAATGTCCCTAACCAAGCACTATCATATCTATAAGTGGGTTGTGCGTGACATGGCAATTATTGACGGTGGGTGCAGCATACAATCAGTGCTCGTGCAACATGAATCGTCAATAATATGTGCAGTGTCCTAAGGATACTAGTCCAAGCACAACAATATCTAAGTAATAGGGTAAATGCGCAAATTCTAAATATGACATAGAATATACGACAGAAATAACATTTCTAACCCAGACGCATAACGCCATGCGGGCGATTCCCCTGTAGATGTTAAATCTACTCACCAACGCTCCTGCCTAAGTGAAGCCTACCACCTGTTTTCCCTTGTCGTAGCATCCGAAGTCCCCGCTTACGAACCTAAAATTTCACAAACACATCACATAAGTAAAAATCCTAAAATGACGAAAAGACAACGAAACGCGATGAAAACGCCCGGAAAATTACACTGCGCGCTTAGCGCATCTATCGGGCACGACATCGGCCAAAAACCCTAATTGGGGTCGCTAAACTACAAAACACTAAGTCTAGACCCCGATCGTCCCGATCGCGCAACACAACACAAAAATTATGAGAAATACAATAGATATAATCTCGCAACGACCAATCGAACCCACGTCGGAAAAACCCCGAAATCTAGTAAGCAACATATCGCAATATTTCGCACTAGTTTCAAGCTAATGCATATCTAGCGATTACAAACACCTTAAAATAGGTTAACTAACCTATCTAAACCATTCCTATATTTTTAACACTCGCTAATTATGTTTTAGCAAAAACCTAGTAAGCTAATTGCATAATTAAACAAAGTGTTCATTAGCAAAAATTAACATTTCCTACTAGGTTAATCATCTCCAAAACACAAATTAACACTTCAAAAGAACACTAAGCACTTAACAAAATTTAACCCTAACATGAATTTCTTAAACCAAATATAAATGAATTAATCATAATTTAAAAACTAAACTAAACACATAATTAGCTAACTAAATTAGCTAGAATAAGATTAAAACAAATATAAAAGGATTAAGGTAAGAATTATACCTCCCCAAGAACACAAAATGAATCTTAATCCAACATCTTAGCATCAAAAATTGAAGATCCATGAAGGATTAGTGAAGGAAATGAAGGAAAATGATTATATTTGAATTTTTGTGATTTTATTTGGATTTTTCATGATTTATTTGATGCAAAATGAGTTGAAAAAGAGTGGGAATGATGGAGGACAGCAAAGGGAAGGGAAGGGCCGGCCAAGGGGGTGAGGGGGTAATTTTGTGAATTTTTTGTGAAGAAATTGCTAGGATAAAGAGTAGTAAATGCTAATAAATGCACTTTGTCACCTTTATATATTTTCTTTTCTTTTTAAAATAAAATCTTTTGCACTCAAAAAAATATCTAGATATTTAAAAAGAAGTTTCCAAAATATTCTAGTGACAAAAAATAAATTTATTCTTAAGAAAAGAAATTTCCCGATTTACGTGCACCAAATATCGCTTAAAATAATATTTTATTTGGGAAAAATTCTATTTGAACCAAAACCTCCCAAATACCCCTAAAGTTCGCGCACAAGCTTTATTTTAGCTAAAAAAAGTGCCGGCAAGCTTATACGGACGTTTGATCGAAATCGGGCTAAAATCGGAAAAACCGACAATTTTGCCCTAAAACGGGAAAATTCACAAAAAGATTTCCAAAACGTTACACTATCCCTGGCGGGTAGCTGCCCTACCGCAACGCCAGGGATCAGAATGTCCTCCCAGAGGCAGTCGAGCCCGAGAATCCCTCGCTCAGCTATCCCTGGCGGGTAGCTTCCCTACCGCAATGCCAGGGATCAGAAAGTCCTCCAAGAGGAAGTCGAGCCCGAGGATCCCTCGCTCGGCTATCCCCGGCGGGTAGTTTCCCTACCGCAACGTCAAGGATCAGAAAGTCCTCCCACAGAGGCAGTCGAGCCCGAGGATCTCTCGCTCGGCTATTCCTGGCGGGTAGCTTCCCTACCGCAACGCCAGAGATCAGAAAGTCCTCCCAGAGGCAGTCGAGCCCGAGGATCCCTCGCTCCGCTATCCCTGGCGGGTAGCTTCCCTACCGCAATGCCAGGGATCAGAAAGTCCTCCCAGAGGCCGTCGAGCCCGAGGATCCCTCGCTCGGCTATCCCTGGCAGGTAGCTTCCCTACCGCAACGCCAGGGATCAGAAAGTCCTCCCAGAGGCAGTCGAGCCCGAGGATCCCTCGCTCGGCTATCCCCGGCGGGTAGCTTCCCTGCCACAATGCCAGGGATCAGAAAGTCCTCCCAGAAGCAGTCGAGCCCGAGGATCCCGCGCTTGCCTATCCCTGGCGGGTAACTTCCCTACCACAATCGACAGGGATCAAAGCCCTCACAAGAGGCATCCGAGCGGCTACCCCGATCGGTCATCCCAGGCTGGTAGTTGCCTACCCACGACGCCAGAGATCAAAGCCCTCGCCAAGAGGCAACCGCGCAGCTTCACTGCCCGGTCATCCTTCACAGGCCTCTCACGGCCCCTCCAGCGTCAAGGATCAAAACCCTCGCCAAGGGGCACCGAGCAGCTACCCTGCTCGGCCATCCTTCGCTGGCCTCTCATGGCCCCTCCAGCATCAAGGATCAAAGCCCTCCCCAAGGGGGCACCGAGCAGCTACCCTGCTCGGCCATCCTTCGCAGGCCTCAAACGACCCCTCTAGTGCTGCTCGGCCATCCTTCGCAGGCCTCTCACGGCCCCTCCAGTGCCAAGGATCAAAACCCTCACGAAGGGGCAGCCCTACAGCTACCCTGCTCAACTATCCCTGGCTGGTATCTTCCCTAGCCCACAGCACCAGGGATCAAGCCCTCACCGCGAGGCCGTCGAGTTCCTTCCTGCTCGGCGCATCCCCAGCGGGCATCCTCCTGCCCATCAGATGCTGAGGATCTCAAGCTCCCATCGTGAGGCCGCCGAGTTCCTTCCTGCTCGGCGTATCCCCAGCGGGCATCCCCCTGCCCATCAAACACTGATGGTCTGAAGCCCTCATCGTGAGGCCACCAAGTTCCTTCCTGCTTGGCGCTTCCTCAGCGGGCATCCTCCTGCCCATCAGATGGTGAGGATCTCAAGCCCTCATCGTGAGGCCGCCGAGTTCCTTCTTGCTCGGCGCATCCCCAGCGGGCATCCTCCTGCCCATCAAATGCTGATGGTCTAAAGCCCTCATCGTGAGGCTGCCGAGTTCCTTTCTACTCGGCGCATCCCCAGCGGGCATCCTCCTGCCCATCAGATGCTGAGGATCTCAAGCCCTCATCGTGAGGCCGCCGAGTTCCTTCCTGCTCGGCGCATCCCCAGCGGGCATCCTCCTGCCTATCAGATGCTGAGGATCTCAAGCCCTCATCGTGAGGCCTCCGAGTTCCTTCCTGCTCGGCGCATCCCCAGCGGGCATCCTCCTGCCCAACAGACGCTGAGCCCATCACATACAGCGGATCCAAAGCCCCAACAAGAGGCATCATGTCTATCCAAGTCTGAGTAAATCCCACCTCGACTCCGGGGCCATAGAGATGCCTCCTTCTCAGCAGCGCTTGGCACACTTGGCAAGTGATCGAAATCAACTCGACGACCGATCGCTCCGCTTGTCGTTCTCGCACTGGGCCGCATCCTATCGGACACCGCAGGTCTGCACACGTCGCGTCGGCCAACCGACGCTTGACACGCAGACCGTCGCTTCAGTGACAGGATGCACGAACCGGCCACCTTCCTTAAATGCAAAGATTTCACCCTGATTCGCTGACAGAAAAGACAGCTGATGGCCCGGGGACGCGTCCCGACGAAACCTTAAGAGGGGGCTCACCCCGGGCGGCCCGACAGTCCACTCCTGACCCGACTTGCTAGCTGGTCGGGACAAGAGTGGGGGGCTAATGATGATGCTCAATATTGGGGATCTCCCGGATCATGACACGTGGCAGATGACACGTCCAAGAACCCAGAAGAGAGGG
Organism: Agapanthus africanus; assembly: GCA_030015575.1. Taxonomy (NCBI): domain Eukaryota; kingdom Viridiplantae; phylum Streptophyta; class Magnoliopsida; order Asparagales; family Amaryllidaceae; genus Agapanthus; species Agapanthus africanus. The sequence continues at coordinate 105,280,258 of CM057344.1, forward strand.
CCCACAGGGACAGACCCGGCCACCCGTGTACCCGACCTGCAAGCCCTAGCCGGCTCTCCTCAGAGCCCTCTTTGGAATTGGCCTCCTCGGGCACTCAACTCGCCCCGAGCCGCCTCAAGAGCAAGACTCCTCGGCCCTTTTGCTCGTTCCGAGCTCCCCTGCCGAGGCCGTCTTCCTCGGTCCTCCGACCGACTCCACCACTCGCAAGCGTAACCGCCACTCCGCGAATCTCTCCATGTGCAGATTCTCCGCCAGCAACATCCCGCGTTATACGCCATCACGATCCTCATTAATGGGTGATCCGCTCTCTACGCAGGCGTGACGTCAGGAGTGTAACTGCCGGCGAGATCTTCGCGCCTGCTTTTGCATGCTGCCGCCACTATAAAAAACCCTATCACAGAGGGGCCAAGTAAGCCATTTTTACTGCACTTACCCGTTACTCTGCTCGGATCTAGTACTAACTTGATCGTCGGAGGGTCCTCGGTGGTACCAAACCACCCCGGGACTTCTTTCCAGGTATTCGGCGTTGAACTCCTCAAATCACCAATCTCCTCAAAACCCATTGAGACCCACACGCAACAGGAGATCACCCTCAAAATCCACCGGGAGATCGACGGAAAACAACATCTGACGGAGACCCGAAAAGGACCTCCATCAGTTGGCGCCGTCTGTGGGAAACAGAAACTCCACAAAAAACAAAGTTGGCCTTCCGATCTCCGTCCACATGGAAAGAGAACACCCTGAAGATCCAGATACCAGTTGCCGCTTCCCTCTCACCAGAGACGTGGATGAACCTCCCCCAGCGACCTTCATCAACGCCCTCGCCGGCCGAATAGACCAACTACAGCCCATCGCGGAGGCGCTCGTCCGCGTCCAAATAGCCGGGCCAGGGCCCCACATCGCCGCTCCTCCGCCTCCAGGAGACTCTGCCCTCATCGGCGCGGCTGACCACCGGCAGGCTGCGTCCCATGGCCACGGTTCTCACGGGCCGATACTCTCTGAAGCCCGCTGGGCGCCCCACAACTCCACGCCGAGATCCTCCGCCGGGGCGCCTCGCCTCGGGCCTCCTCGCGACCCTCACCCCCCCCGAGGAGATGTCGATCACATCGCCTGTCCCCAGGCGTGACCGACACCCCCTCCCTTGACGGGGTCGCACAGAAGGGGCTCGCCACGGCGGCTCGAGGGCCACCTTGCCCAAGAATCTAAGCCCTCACTAAAAGGCAGCCCAGCAGCTACCCTTCTCGGCTATCCCTGGCGGGTAGCTTCCCTACCGCAACGCCAGGGATCAGAAAGTCCTCCCAGAGGCAGTCGAGCCCGAAGATCCCTCGCTCGGCTATCCCTGGCGTCTAGCTTCCCTACCGCAATGCCAGGGATCAGAAAGTCCTCCCAGAGGTAGTCGAGCTCGAGGATCCCTCGCTCGGCTATCCCTGGCGGGTAGCTTCCCTACCGCAATGCCAGAGATCAGAAAGTCCTCCCAAAGGCAGTCGAGCCCGAGGATCCCTCGCTCGGCTATCCCTGGCGGGTAGCTTCCCTACCACAACGCCAGGGATCAGAAAGTCCTCCGAGAGGCAGTCGAGCCCGAGGATCTCTCGCTCGACTATCCCTGGCGGGTAGCTTCCCTACCGCAATGCCAGGGATCAGAAAGTCTTCCCAGAGGTAGTTGAGCACAAGGATCCCTCGCTCGGCTATCCCTGGCGGGTAGCTTCCCTACCGCAACGCTAGGGATCGGAAAGTCCTCCCAGAGGCAGTCGAGCCTGAGGACCCCTCGCTAGGCTATCCCTGGCGGGTAGCTGCCCTACCGCAACGCCAGGGATCAGAATGTCCTCCCAGAGGAAGTCGAGCCCGAGGATCCCTCGCTCGGCTATCCCTGGCGGGTAGCTTCCCTACCGCAACGCCAGGGATCAGGAAGTCCTCCCAGAAGCAGTCGAGCCCGAGTATTCTTCGCTCGGCTATACCTGGCGGGTAGCTTCCCTACCGCAACGCCAGGGATCAGAAAGTCCTCCCAGAGGCAGTCGAGCCCGAGGATCCCTCGCTCGGCTATTCCTGTCGGGTAGCTTCCCTACTACAACGCCAGGGATCAAAAAGTCCTCCGGAGTCCTCCCAGAGGCAGTCGAGCCCGAGGATCTCTCGCTCGGCTATCCCTGGCGGGTAGCTTCCCTACCGCAACGCCAGGGATCAGAAAGTCCTCCCAGAGGCAGTCGATCCCAAGGATCCCTCGCTCGGCTATCCCTGGCGGGTAGCTTCCCTACCGCAACGCCAGGGATCAGAAAGTCCTCCGAGAGGCAGTCGAGCCCGAGGATCCCTCGCTCGGCTATCCCCGGCGGGTAGCTTCCCTACCGCAACGCCAGGGATCAGAAAGTCCTCCCAGAAGCAGTCGAGCCCGAGAACCCCTCGCTCGGCTATCCCCGGTGGGTAGCTTCCCTACCACAACCGACAGGGATCAATGCCCTCACAAGAGGCATCCGAGCGGCTACCCCGCTCGGTCATCCCAGGCTGGTAGTTGCCTACCCAAACGCCAGAGATCAAAGCCCTCGCCAAGAGGCAACCGCGCAGCTTCACTGCCCGGTCATCCTTCGCAGGCCTCTCACGGCCCCTCCAGCGTCAAGGATCAAAACCCTCGCCAAGGGGCACAGAGCAGCTACCCTGCTCGGCCATCCTTCACAGGCCTCTCACGGCCCCTCCAGCGTCAAGGATCAAAGCCCTCGCCAAGGGGCACCGAACAGCTACCCTGCTCGGCCATCCTTCGCAGGCCTCAAACGGCCCCTCCAGTGCTGCTCGCCATCCTTTGCAGGCCTCTTACGGCCCCTCCAGTGCCAAGGATCAAAACCCTCATGAAGGGGCAGCCCTACAGCTACCCTGCTCGACTATCCCTGGCTGGTAGCTTCCCTAGCCCACAGCGCCAGGGATCAAGCCCTTACCGCGAGGCCGCCGAGTTCTTTCCTGCTCGGCGCATCCCCAGCGGGCATCCTCCTGCCCATCAGATACTGAGGATCTCAAGCCCTCATCGTGAGGCCGCTGAGTTCCTTCCTGCTCGGCGCATCCCCAGCGGGCATCCTCCTGCCCATCAGACGCTGATGGTATGAAGCCCTCATCGCGAGGCCACCGAGTTCCTTCCTGCTCGGCGCATCCCCAGAGGGCATCCTTCTGCCCATCAGATGCTGAGGATCTCAAGCCCTCATCGTGAGGCCGCCGAGTTCCTTCCTGCTCGGCACATCTCCAGCAGGCATCCTCCTGCCCATCAGACGCTGATGGTCTGAAGCCTTCATCGTGAGGCCGCCGAGTTCCTTCCTGCTCGGCGCATCCCCAGCGGGCATCCTCCTGCCCATCAGATGCCGAGGATCTCAAGCCCTCATCGTGAGGCCGCCGAGTTCCTTCCGGCTCGGCGCATCCCCAGCGGGTATCCTCCTGCCCATCAGATGCTGAGGATCTCAAGCCCTCATCATGAGGCCGCCGAGTTCCTTCCTTCTTCGCGCATCCCCAGCGGGCATCCTCCTGCCCAACAGATGTTGAGCCCATCACATGCAGCGGATCCAAAGCCACAACAAGAGACATCAGGTCTATCCAAGTCTGAGTAAATCCCCCATCGACTCCGGGGCCATAGAGATGCCTCCTTCTCAGCAGCGCTTGGCACACTAGGCAAGTGATCGAAATCAACTCGACGACCGATCGCTCCGCTTGTCATTCCCGCACTGGGACGCATCCCATCGGACGCCGCAGGTCTGCACACATCACGTCGGCCAACCGACGCTTGACACGTAGACCGTCGCTTCAGTGACAGGATGCACGAACCGGCGCACCTTCCTTAAATGCAGAGATTTCGCCCTGATTCGCTGACAGAAAAGACAGCTGACGGCCCGGGGACGCGTCCCGACGAAACCTTAGGAGGGAGCTCACCCCGGGCGGCCTGACAGTCCACTCCTGACCCGACCTGCTAGCTGGTCGGGACAAGAGTGGGGCGCTAATGATGATGCTCAATATTGGGGATCTCCCGGATCACGACACGTGGCAGATGACGTGTCCAAGAACCCATAAGAGAGGGCCCATAGGGACCAACCCGGCCACCCGTGTACCCGACCTGCAAGCCCTAGCCGGCTCTCCTCATAGCCCTCTTTGGAATTGGCCTCCTCGGTCACTCAACTCGCCCCGAGCCGCCTCAAGACCAAGACTCCTCGGCCCTTCCGCTCGTCCCGAGCTCCGCTGCCGAGGCCGTCTTCCTCGGTCCTCCGACCGACTCCACCACTCGCAGGCGTAACCGCCGCTCCGCGAGTCTCGCCATGCGCAGATTCTCCTCCAGCAACATCCCGCGTTCCACGCCATCACGATCCTCATTAATGGGCGATCCGCTCTCTATGCAAACATGACGTCTGGAGCGTAACTGCCGGCGAGATCTTCGTGCCTGCTGCTGCATGTTGCCGCCGCTATAAAAACCCCCATCACAGAGGGGCCAAGTAAGCCATCTTTACTCCACTTACCCGTTACTCTGCTCGGATCTAGTACTAACTTGATCGTCGGAGGGTCCTCGGTGGTACCAAACCACCCCGGAACTTCTTTGTAGGTATTCGGCGTTGAACTTCTCAAATCACCAATCTCCTCAAAACCCATTGAGACCCACACGCAACAGAAGATCACCCTCAAAATCCACCGGGAGATCGACGGAAGACAACATTTGATGGAGACCCGGAAAGGACCTCCATCAGGGACGATTTTTTTTGTGTGGCTCTATCATTTCGTAATTAGGTTAAATTTTTATTTTAAAATTTATCTTTTAAACTAAGCGTTGGACGACTATATAAACATACCAAAACCTAGTTCTATTTTTTCCATACAGCCATCTTTTTTCTCATCCAAAATTTTCTGCATTCTCTTTTTCTCTCTACTGTGATACATCAAGCTCCAGAAAACCCAACAACGCTCATCGGAGGAGGAGTCTAGTCAAGTAGAGCCTATCGTCTCGGTCAAATCGAGACGGTTTTGATCCAAAAGTTAGGGAAGGTTATTGTTCGTCTATGGTTGTAAGTTCCTCCTCTTCCTCTCTCCGCCTCTCTCTATTTGATTCGATTATAAGATTTTTCTCTTGATCTGTGATGTTTATGTATCCGTGTTGGTGATCTATGATTTGTATGATATTGATTTGGAATTGAAATGTTAGTTTGAATTTAAAATTTATATATTCCGATGCTTCAGTAGCCTTATTATAATTATTAATAGACTTATCCTCTGGCTGGGTGCAAATCCAGATTTGTTTGAAATTTGGTGTCATCCTAGCAACCAATTCGTTAGGGAGCATACGATTTCTGGCTATAATTATAGAAGCAAGTTGTTTAGCCACTTGTAAGTTGTAACAGCAAGAAAAGATAATAAAATAAAAACAATAAATGAAAGTATAGACAGAAAATAAGCAAAAGGATGAATACTCCAAAGCCAACCATATATTTGCATCATTTATCGTAAGTTCTCCTTATTAATCCAATAATGAAAAATCTTTGATACATGGTGTAGTTTTCAGATGAATACAAAGATTGCAGTAAAAGAATTACTTAAATTTTACTTCAAGAAATGGGAAGCTGGTGTGCTGTATGGATATCTATTGAATTAGGCACATCGGTTTTGTTAGCACTAAAGCGAAGTTGTAAAATATTTATTAATGCTTGTATGAATAAATAAATATAAAAAACAAAGTCCATGGCATATTATTGTAATTTATGTAGTGCAGGTTATATATCTTAAAAGCAATGAAAGTATTTGAGTTAGTGTAGCCTATATATGGAAACATGGAAAACTCATGCTATTTTCAATATCATTCAGCCTGTCTTACTTGGTTACTCTTCTTGGGTGGTTGATTGGTTGAGCCATGAAAACTGTAACAAGGGGATTGTTCATACCATAATTTTGTATTATTATATTCCACATTCGTATTCATTTTACAAATAAACAGGTGCTTTTGATCCATGTCTGCTACATAGTTGCAGGTTACATGTTCTCGGAACAAAAACAGTGAAATTGATGAAAAGACGATGCAAAAGTGAGACTACGACCGACAAATGGAAGAATCTTGATCAAGCCTACAGTTTGAGAATAAACGAAGATCAATGGACGATTTCACAAAGAATAAATGCAGCGCAAGATTCAAGACTTCAACACGAAACAAGCGGTAAAAGTCCATGACTTTATTCACTGTAGAAATCTGGATGAAATATAGAAGACAATCTGAAAAACCAAGTGAATAAACGAGAAGAAAAATGCAACCAGAATCATCCCTAGAAAGTGCAGCCAACAAGCTCCCTATATGGCCGCGGATCCGCGGCCAAACATGGGTCTTGGCCGCGGTTCCGCGGCCATAAGGAACCCGTGTCAGTGAAAAATCTGTGTCGCGCGTGTCGGTGATGGCGGTGCGTTGACTAGGCTTCTTAGGGTAAAATTGTAAATGCAGATGTGAATCGAATATTACCCTAGGGTTTCTATGATCTATAAATAGAAATCCTAAACCTCTTTTGGAGGTATGTCTCTTCTTGTGCCTCAATGTATTTATCAAAATTCAGAATTCAATTCCTGTAAATGATTGAAGAGAGCATCAAATAAAAATTAGAGTAAATTTTCTTTTTATTGCCCTAGTTAATTTTCTTTCTGCCCTAGGTAATTTTTATTATCTGCCCTAGTTAATTAGTTTAGAACATATTTTTCAATTCCCTAATGAGTGAGTAGTTCCTCACTTATTAGGGTTAGGAATAGGGAAGACTTGAGAGATGAAGATCTCTCACCCCTTTCTTGCCCATCACATCTTTTTATACGACTCCATGCATACATGCACACACCGCTCCCTATGGCACCCTATCCCACGAGGTAGCGGTGATACCGTAGTATAAAAGACCGGTTGCGTATGTTTTCCATGGAGGTTAGGGTAAGAATTAAGAAAGGAAGGACAAGAACCTAGAGGAAGAAACATCGTTTCTTCCCGATGGTACCAATCCACTTTATTAATTATTACTATAACACCTCATAGATCTTAAATAGGGCATAGAAAGCGGTGAAGAATATTGACTTTCCAAACTTAACCTAAACCTAACCCTAGCAAGATTTTAATCCTAGTCTAGATCAACCTTAGTTTTTAGGAATAATCAATCCGACAACAATCGGAATTAACTCGTTAGAACAAATTGAGAATACACAAAATCCCTGTGGACCGACCCGTACTCACCGGCTAGCTACCAAGCGACGCCGTTCTTGATTACGGTAATAAATTCTTTGATTCATCCTTTAAAAGCGCAAGCACGCAAAACCTCTATCAATCAAATGACGCCGTTGCCGGGGATGGCGTAGTATTTTCTTTTTACAATTTCGGGTTAATATAAAATCATAAAAATCATAAAAACTAAAAAATTAAAAAAATAATTTTTTTTTATCATCTTGTTATTTTGTGAAGGGTATTTTCGTTTGAATTTTGCAGGACCGACGAACGAATTCAGATCTGGAAAAATCCAGAGAGAAAAACAGAAAACAGCAAATCTGAACAAACAGAGGAGGATCGCAACAGAGCAACAGAAGAAGTTTGGAGGGCTGAGTCAACGAGTCAACCGCGTTTCCGCCGCGCAAGGCATACCTTGACCGCGCATCCGCGACGCCCTTGTGACGTCAGCACCTGAAATTTTCACTGTAAGCTTCCTCTTCTTCTCTGCAACCCCAATATCTCTTCTGTAAAAATTTCCTGCAGAATTCTTTGCGCCAAAAAATTTCTCCCCCTTCTAATAATTGATCTTGTGCAGGATTCTTTACGCCGCGCTTAAAAATAAAATTTTGTTTGCAAGTGATTGTGTTTGCTGCTTTGCATATTTTAAATTGACTTTAAGGGGCTTTTACACCAATCCAGATTGGGTGGGGATTTCATTACCTTTCCCAGGACCCCAAAAATCACATAAAGCATATTGCATTGACCATCAAGTCAATTAAAAAAGATTAGACTCAGCCCTAAGGACTTCACGCTCAATAGGACAAAGGAACAGTTGTAGGCATCGACCGTTGATCCTAACCTGACTTTGTGGTGCCTAGACTAGACAGGTAGTGAAAAGAAACTTTAAAAGGCCCGTCTCACGGTGATTCGTGAGCGGATCCCTCCTTTCTCTACTTGTGCTTACCGGGCCACAATTGGCGGTGAAGAGGCGGTTTGAGGTCCTACTTCTTGCCCTTTGGAACAGTTAGGAGCTGTCTAGCTGACCTAGGTGACCCTAGATCTAGGCTTGATTTTGCATTTGTGATTGATTGAACGTGTGTCGAATTCTTTTATCGAAAATCTTTTTTTGCAAAAAGCTCCACATAAAAAAAAAACACAAAAAGAAAAAAGGAAATTTTTTTACAAAAACTTGCAACTTGTCGCTAAGAATTCCGTGCACCCCACTTGCACCCACATTCTTTTTCTTCTCCTTCTTACATTATGGGTATCCCACCTCACAAAACTCTTGCCGAACTTTGGTACCCTCATCCAAACATTGCTTCATACGCGAATTGTTTTGGTCGAATTACGGACGACCCCTCCATGCCCAAAATTTCTTTGAAGGATCGAATAGAAGCGTCTAGGAGAAACAGTTCGACTCCACAATCCACTTTGTATCAACCATTTCAACCTTCACCACCTTCTTACGTTGATACTCCTTTTTCGAGTCCTGTTGTAACTCCGAAACCCATGTCTATTGCTGAACGTATTGAACAATCTCGTAACCGATCTTTCACTCCTTTCAACACTTCCAGTTCTTGGGATCAACAAGTCCATTCACCTTTTTATCCAAATGCTGATCCTACTCCTGTCCAACCATTCAATTCCTACCAGTCCTACCCGACTTTCACACCTTCCCTAGACATTGATTCTACACAACCATTTGGGAGTTTCACGTATGTTCCCGTCAAAAATTTCTGCGCAAAAGAGCCCAAGGTATCAAATGACAGCGATACGTTTAAGAAAATACGAACCGGTATCTTCCGGCCTGTATTTTGATAAACTCCTGAAAGAGAAACTGTTAAATTCTGATGGTATCAAAAGCATCTCGAAAACTCCTTCGATTTGATATATTATGGGCTTCATAATTCATCCGGGATCAAAAGTAATGAGCAAATATGCTATGCACTGTTCCTTGATTAAAAATCAGGAATTACCTCAATGAGGTATCACGTGCTCACACGTGATCAATGGTCATGTATTGATACGTGATAGTTAAAACAGAAATAAAAACAAATGGCTGAAGAAGGACCCAATTGGGGGTCACGTGCTCACACGTGACCAATGGTCACGTGTTGACACGTGATACTTAAAACAGAAATAAAAACAAAAGGCTGAAAGATGACTCAATTTGGGGTCACGTGCTCACACGTGACCAAGGGTCACGTGCCAGCACGTGACAGGCTTTGAAAGCCTTACAACTTAAAAGAATTTAATTCTAAAAATTAGGAAATACCTCAACGAGGGTCACGTGCTCACATGTGACCAAGGGTCACGTGCCAGCACGTGACAGGCTTCAAAAAACTTACAGTTTAATTGAATTAAGATTCTGAATTTCTCTAAAATCTTTCCAAATGGGAAAGGATTAAGGAGAACCGTTGGATTAAAAATCCAGGGGTGATTAAATATCACCAATTTATGAAAAAATCTTAGACAAGGAAAGATTTCCCTAAATCTCACCAGAAATAACAAACAGAATATCTTTGGATTGAAAATCCAACGGTGAATAAAATTCACTTAATGATCTAAAAGCTCATATTAATTATGAAAACAAACAAAATCTTTCAATGAAAGATTTGCTAAACAAATTGATACTTTTCCTTCTCCTATAAATAGGAGCCAAGAGAAGAGAAGGAGATAGATAGAGAGTTTGGAGAGAGAGCTTTGGAATCTTGAAATTTCAGAGAGAAAAGAAAAGAGAATTTAATTGTCAACAAAGAAAAACCCTAGGTGAGAAAAGAAAGGGGATCAAAACTCCAAACAGAGAATTTAATTCTCAAATCTAAGAGTTTAACTCTTCTGCACAAAAGAACTTAGTTCTTCCTCTGGTTGAAGATCTACACAGAGCACATCTCCCCATAAGTTGAGAATTTAATTCTCATCGGGTTGAGATCCTGCCATGCTGATCCAAAATTTAGAGGGGGAATTGAGTTTAGAGAATTTAATTCTCCCTAAATAAAACTAGGGTTTAACCCTATATGAGAATTTAATTCTTCCAAACTCACAGGAATTTAATTCCTTCAAGATGAAACTAGGGCTTAACCCTATATGAGAATTTAATTCTCCTAGAATTACAGGAATTTAATTCTTTCAAGATGGACAGAATTAGGGTTTAACCCTAATTGAGAATTTAATTCTCTCAAAATCACAGGAATTTAATTCCTCTTAAAAAATGAAATAGGGTTTCCCCTTATGCAAGAATTTAATTCTTTCATAATAGGAATTTAATTCCTCCAAATCATGATCAGGGTTTAACCCTACAGAGAATTTAATTCTCAAAAGAAAATAAAGAGACTAAAGAGATCTCTGTGCATGAAAAGGACTAAGGTCACGTGTCCCCACGTGACCCTGAAAAGATCCCCAAAAATGAGAAGCAAAAAGTTCCGAGGCAATGCCTCACGTTCTCCTACGTGACGTCCAAAACACAGAAAGAGAAAGCAAATGAAATCTAAGCTTCGGGCGCTCTCACGTGTTATCACGTGACCCCTCAGCAAATGCTTTAACAATTGGCGCGCAGATCTCCATCACGTGTCAACACGTGATCCTCAAAAAATAAAAAAAGGTGTTTAACACTTAATTGCAGAACGAAGTAAAGGGATATGGTCCCACCTCTGGGCGCCCTCATGTGTCCCCACATGACCCCTTTTTTCTTTAGGTGTTTAACACCAATTCGAGAACTTTATTTTTAGTGTTTAACACTAACTTGAGAACCCCATTTCCAGTGTTTAACATTGATTATCTGTTAGTGTTTAACACTAATTTGATGGATATATTTCCAGTATTTAACACTGTTTTCTCTAATGTTTAACACTATTTTTAACCAAATTGGTTAATCTTTCAGAGGCAAAGCCTCCCGTTCAAAATTGAGTAAAAGCCAGAGCTGTAATGTTCACTGCTCAATCAAAGAAAGATAAAAATGTTACCAAAGTTCCCAAACTCTTGTTTAGCATTGCTGAATAATATGGGTTGAAACCAGACAAATGTCTAATGGTCCAACAAAGGTCCAATACTTCAAACTTAATTGGACTTAGCCCAAGTTTGGCCATAAGTCCTCAACTCAGACTCAACTGGGCCAATGTGCTCATAATATAATTAATTGATCTTAGTTCCAAATCGGACTACAGATCATTCAATCCATCTTGGTTCAAGGGTACATCTCTTCACTCCTTTGATATTTGTCGTTGTAATTCCTCAACGTCTTCAAAGAGGTGACGGTTCCCGACAACCACATATTTCCCAGACTATGACGTCTCTAAACTACGGACTGTGGGGTCCTTAAACTCATGGACTATGATGTCCTTAATCTCGACCGTGATGCCTTTAAACTAACATTGGACTGTGGGGTCTTTAAACCCATGGACTATGATGTCCTTAACCTCGACCGTGACGTCTTAAAACTAACATCGGACTGTGAGGTCCTTAAACTCACGAACTATGATGTCCTTAACCACGACCGTGATGTCTTAAAACTAACATCGGACTGTGGGGTCCTTAAACTCATGGACTATGATGTCCTTAACCTCGACCGTGATGTCTTAAAACTAACAACGGATTGTGGGGTCCTTAAAATCATGGACTATGATGTCCTTAACCTCGACCGCGATGTCCTTAAACTACCAATGGACCGTAATGTCCTTAAACTAATTATCGACCGCAATGTCACTAAACTAAACAATAGAGCCCAATTGCTCTCTTGTTAGATCTAAACGATCCCGTTAAGTTAATCTTAGTCTAAAATTAGACTAGCGTATCCTTAACAAACGTTTAAGTTGATCTTAGTCTCAAATGAGGCTAACGTATCCTTAAACCCAAACCCCTCAAACCCAAATCTAAGAAAGATACGGATTTGAACTAGTCCACGCCCTATGGGCGACAACATAACTTAGTCTCCGTATACAATCCACGGGCAACCAAATACAAAACAAACACCCACGACACGAAGTGACCATATGGAGAAGGAGAAAGTTGTTACCGTGATGCGGTAGCGTAATTAACTGCAGGGGCTTGCGCCTTCAGGGAATAGCGTCCCCACAATCAAAAACCCCTCAAACGAGAGGGAATCTGACGATGTCTGCTACATCGGCCGCATCCGTTTAAACCTTCGATACATGGTGCTATAAATCAACTTGGTATTTTCGGAGAGGTGGACGGATAGCACCAATTAGCATCTGCCCCCAGATTCAGGCTAGACGTTCAGTCATCCCGGTTTCCGGCGGTAAACAGATTCTGGCACGCCCGGTGGGACCTTTTCCTCTTTCCACTCCACACTTCGTGTGTCGTGTTCGCGAACCAATCGCTGTTTGCTAATGGTTTCCCTTGGGTTTCGAAGTACTAAAATTTAGCGTTTTGCTTGGTGCAGAAAGCAAAGAATCAATGGCATTCACCTGCTCAAAGTGTTCCACATGTAGCTGCAACTCGCATCCTGCCTCAACCGGGGGCATAACCTACGGGCCCCAAGCGACTTCCCTGTTCACGATGCCCGCGGAACAGGTCACTTAAGCCACCACAGGGTTGTTTTTCGGGACCATGCTCCCGCCAACGAGCTTCACCGCTCCCGTGCCCGTACCGAAAGCTCCCAAGAAGTCAGTCTTTGATCGGCTTATAGATACTGCGGCCCCTCTCAGCGGGTCGTCCGGCTCCAACACTTCAGTCTTCGCCAAATTGGGCCAGAGTTCCTATGGGCCCATGATGAAGCCTGCAACTCAAAAAAAGGCTACTCTGAAGAGAGTAACCAACCCTGCTCCTGAAGTCGTCAAGGCGGCTTCTCCTGCCAAGGGGTCGGTCTTTACAAGACTGACTGTCCCAACTCCCACTCCCGCTCCTGCTACTCAAAGGACATCAGTCTTTAACAGGCTGACACCAGCAACAACCCCTCACATGAACAGGGGGCAAGACGAAGCCATTCCCGTCACCGAGCCAACTCTATCAGCTCGACGCGCTCAACGTCGCTACTGGCGCCGGGTAAGGAAGGCCGGAGGCAACTCCCCCTCTGGGCTAACTCCACCAGCCCTAACGGCGGAAATTAATGCTGCTGTTCCAACTGGGAACAGCTTTGAGCCGCTGAATAAGATGCGTAGGAATTCTCCTACCACCGTACTGAAAAGATCTTCTCCTCAGGTGGAGAATGTTGCGGAAGAAAAGCCAGAACAGTCCCCTCAACGGCTGTCCTCCAAGATCTACAAAGTCTGGCGGCGGGCCCGGAACTCAGTGGTTGATCAAGATTACCCTCGCCGAAAGAAAGGGCGAAGGTTCAACAAGAAGAAAGCCATCCTGCCAAGCCACGAAAAGCTATCTGGGTGCCCACCGCGACAGCCCCCTCAACTTCGACCATTCATAAGAAGAGAAGGCCGGAGAAGATTCCCGTGCCTACGACAAATGTCAAAGGCACTGAGCCCAAACACCCTAAGTCTGGGGGCATGGTGGTGCATACCATCTACATGGCATCCGGGAAGGAGGATAGCCGCGCTTCTACGGGCCACCGACCACTCACCCGATCCATTACAAGAGCTCAGGAACAGCAACATCAGAAGCTTCAGGAGATGCTGACTGCGATGGCCACACTCACCGGACCAAAAGAAAGCCTGGAGGCATCATCGGAGCAGCGCTATGAATAAGAAACCGATACTGACTTTCTTCGCAGAGTCCTCGAAAAGAAGGACAAAGAAGCCGCGGAGTAAGCGGCTAACATAAAGCGAATGGCACTTCTCTTCCAAGACATGGTCGGGATGATGATACAGCCGGAGCCTCCAGCCGAAGATCCTCCATTGATAATTGAAGATGGCAGAGGAGAAACATCGAATCCTTTGCCGGCTCTGTCAACAACCAAGGAGGAAACTATTTCCAAAGCTGCCCTGGATGACTATATTGCTCAACAAATACGAGTTCACCAGGCAAATGAAGCGGCCGGCCAAGTTGTTAAAACTGGACGACCATATCCGGGCTGGTATGACCAGATAAAATACCCGCCGGGATACACAATCCCCAAATTCCATGTATACAAGGGGACGGGCAATCCCCACCAGCACGTCGCCCAGTTCAGAGCTCTGTGCGGCAACACCGGGGGCGATGATAAACTTTTGCTCCGCCAATTCGTCGGCAGCTTATCAGAGACGGCGTTCGAATGGTACTCCGAACTTCCAAACGACTCCGTCAAAACTTTCGCAGAAATAGAGTTATTGTTCACCTAGCGATTCGTGAGTGCTAGTGAACGCACTCCAATAACGGCATTGATCAATGCGAGAGTAAAACCGGGTGAAACTTAGGTTCAATACGCAATCCGATGGCGGAACCTATGGTCGAAGTGTGAACAGCGCATCGAAGAAGCACCAGCGGTGGGTATGTTCGTGGGCACTCTAGACCCTCATGCAACTGTTTCACAGTTCATGATGTTCTTCAAACCGACCACGTTCCAGGCTTTAATCGACAAGCTAGCCCAGATGGACCAGATGGGTCACAGATCATCTCCCCCGAAGACGGAACCGTGGAACGAAAAGGGTAAAGGGAAGGCGATTTTCGTTGCGAACACCCAACAGCAGCCCAGTGCCCCAAAGCTAGCAGATCAACTGGAAGAGAGACGGCGATATTATAATGAGAAAATGAAGCGCCCTTACTCATTCCCGCGGGATAAAACGAAGAGGCTGTTCGAACTAACAATGCTCAACAGGCTCATCAATTTACCGAATCCAAAGCGACCATTGCAACCCGGCGAAGCAAATAATCCCAATTATTGCCCGTACCACCAAACAGTGAGCCATCCAATCGAAGATTGCTTCGTCTTTAAGGGATGGATCGGGGATCAGTACCTACAAGGCAAGTTTGCGCTGTCTGAGAAGTGGAAAGTAAACCCACCACAACCGCACACTCCTAAGAAGACGGACACACCGGGGGTAACGTGCTCTTTTGTTGAGGAAGCCCCATGGGAGGTTGTTCTTTCGGCCAAAACCAAAAGGATGTTGAATGATCTCCAGACATGCCAGGCGATAAGGTGGAAGAATCCGTTGGTGCCTGAAATCATCGAGGGGATGCTAAAACCGCGCCCGACTCCAACAATCGGTGGTAATAGCCAAAGCACATACACCCAGCCGTCGAAATCTTCGAAAAAGAAGAATAAATCCAAGAAGCCCGTGAAGCCTGGCGACAAGCGCATGGACTTACAGAAGCAGATTGACGCGCTGGAAGAGTATAACCAGATGGCACGGACTCCAATCACGCTCCAAAAGTTCCTCAGCCACGTCCTTGAGGACGAAGATGATGGAGAAGACTCATCAGGTGAATCTGAGGATTACATAGCAAGTTGCCATGTGATCTCTCACTCGTCGGTAGACGAAGAAGACACTCCTTGCACTAAGAAACTGGGGGCAAATCATGAACAGGAACTTCCATGGCCATCAGACGAAATGATCAACGCGTTCCTGAATGAAGCTCTTCTGAAAAGTAAAGCCAATCGGGAGAGGGAGATGGCCATATTTGAAAAAGCCAAACGCTGGTGACTGGACGAAAGAGTCGAGACACTTCCGCCGAATCAAGGGACATCCGTCGCGAATAAAAACAAGTTCAAGACGAGGAAAAGGTTTGCTAAAGCCATATCAATGGGGATGAAGCTACCACCCTCCGAAGAAAACATTCTTGATGAAGCAGAAATGCATCCTAGTTACTGCTCATATCATCGAAGGATTTCGTACCCCACCGAAGAGTGCGACGCTTTTAAAAGGTGGTGGCAGGGATATGTTGCTCATAGACAACATTTTAAACGGATGAAACGCAAAACTCGTCGGGAGCAAAGAAATACAACCGAGGAACATAAAAGAACCACCGGCAATTGTCGCGTGATTAACGCCGGGGGATTACAAGTTCTCACATTCGGGAGCGACTCTGACGAGAAAATGGCTCTTGGCCCTCTTTTTAAAGAGTCCACTTTGGGAAAAGAGGAAGAACCAAAGGCTTGCGAAAAATATCCAGCTCCGCAATCGTACACTCTCAGAAAAGAATCTCGGACCCGCGAACAGAAAAGATAAAGGAAAAGAGAAGGTCTCTGAAAATATCGCCCTAGATGACCAAGTCATGAAAGAGCTGACTGCCAAGGACCCGCCAAAGGAAAGTAAGGTGGACTACAATGTTCTGGCGCACTTGAGGAAGTTACCCTCGACGCCCTTTTACTATCAAAAGAAGCAAGAGATTCATTAGTCAAAGCGCTACAAGAGCCAGAACAATTCCAAGCTTTTCTCGCCGAAGAAAAGATGAAAGACGAGCTGGAAGAAGTACACACGGCCGATATTACCTTCGGCGATGAAGGCCTCCTCCTTGGGACGTGCGAGCACAACCGTCCCCTTTATGTCTCCGGATACTGTCACGATATAAAGATAGGCAAAATTCTGGTTGACAATGGGTCTTCCGTCAATCTCCTCAACGTGAGAGTACTGAAGGAGATCTGCATGAGCGTTCAGCATCTCGCTCGCGATAAAATTACCATCTCTGGTTTCGACTCCCAGTCATCGCGGACTCTCGGATCTGTAATACTGACGCTGCGCTTCGGGCTACTCGTCACGGATATTAAATTTCACGTCATTGACGCCAAGACTTGTTACAATGCTTTGCTTGGCCGGCCTTGGTTACAAGAGTACAACATCATCCCTTCGACGCAACACCAATGTATGAAGTACTTCAAGGATGGTCTCAAGTATACTGTGACAGGGGAGTTGAACCCTTTCTCCGTGAACGAAGTCCGAAAATACGAAGATCCAAAAAACTTTTTGCCAGATTTTGAGGATACGGAAATATGTCACCAACCGAAGAACAAAGCTATCACCACTATTCCAGTCTTCGGGAGTGATACCGAGGAGGAAGAAGAGATAGTTTATTCAGGGCCGCCTCAACACAACAACCCGGGGCCATCCACCCCAATGTTGATCTTCGGCAGTGACTCGGAAGATGAAGTTAATGATGTATTCTCTGCTCGGCCATCGATACAAGCTTTCGCTGGTGATAATCAGAGTCTACAAATTATCATGGTCCCACGGGAGCATTACAAAGAGCTTGATGCACTTAAAGCTTATAATGTACAAGAAATGCAGACATTTTACGTCCCTCCCAGGAGAGAAGGTGAACATGTGATCCTATTCTACCGATCTGGAGAAACCAAAGTGGAGAAAGAAATTTGGCATGGCGCCGATTCTACGCTCGACAGGCTCCATCCCATCCGTCTGCCTAGGTATTACTCAGAAGGCTTGAGAAGGCTTTTGAAGCGCCAAGGGGTACCCCTTAAACAAACCATTCGACAAGCTCTGTTCTACAATAGGATTTGGGATGTTCTTGGAACTCAGCGCAAGTTGCCCAACGGGAGAATGGAAACGCTCGGGCTTGGATATGTGAAATCCGGGAAACGGGAACGAGTCCATGGTAGCTACGTCATATATGACTCCGATGAAGAAGAGGACGCCATGTCAGAAAACGCTGACCCTGAACCAAAACGAGATCCTACCATCAAAATGCCGAGTCCGTTGTTCGAAGAACGAATGGACAAGCTTATCAGGGAGGTAGGTCAAAATATCCGAGATGACCATAACCGTGAAATGGTCATTTACGAGAAAGCCAAGACACAGCGCCTCCTTCAGCAGGTCACGGAGAATGACAATGCTCTTCCTTATCAACCCGTCATACAAAAGGCCCGACGCAGAGGCAAAAATAAGTCAAAAAGTGGGAAAAGCATTCGAAAGCGACAAAGCGGGACCAAGAAGACATGCGATCAGGAATCGAGCAATCCGGATTCGTCCCTCATGAAAAAGATGAGTCGAGCATACTCTTTTCCTCAGAACAAAACACGGAAGATATTTAATCTCGCTATAAAACATCAAATGATTACACTTCCGGAGTCCAAACACCCCGAGCAAGTCAACGAGATCTCCCACCCAGACTATTGCTCTTATCACCGAGCAATAGGACATCCTCTCGAAGACTGCTTCACCTTCAAGAACTGGGTTGAAGACTAATATCGGCTCGGCAAATTCGCTCTATCCAGTAGCTGGAGGATGAATCCGCCACAGAAGCACGAACCGAAAGCCGCCCATACAGCGAGAGTAGAACCGGATCAAAATCGGTCTTGGAAGCGAGCTCGTACTTGTTATATGATAACGCTATCAAAAGAAGAGCCCGAGGATATGGATGACCTCCCCTGGTGCTTCGAAAACAATGATGACGAGGTGATCTCAGAATTTCCACCGGCACCGAAAGAGCTGGAAGATGGAATACATACCACTGCAGATGAGCTCAAGAAAATTGACTTGGGGACGGCAAGTGACCCACGACCGACATTCGTCAGTAAGTTGCTGTTTGAAGAAAGGGTAGCTACACTAAAAGACGTGCTTATGCAGCATAAGGATTGCTTCACATAGAACTATTCCGAGATGCCAGGATTAGACCCAGAGATTGCGGTTCACAAACTGGCCATATCCCCGGACGTCAAGCCAATCAAACAAGCGCCGAGAAGAATGCGGCTCGAGCTTGAGATGAGCATCAACGCCGAGGTCAAGAAGCTGATCGACTCTTGCTTCATCCAAGAGGTTCAGTATCCTGACTGGATCGCCAATATCGTCCCGGTAATGAAGAAAAATGGGACAGTGCGCATATGTGTAGACTTTCGGGAGCTCAATAAAGCCTGCCCAAAAGACGACATCCCAGTACTGTTCACCGAGCTGATGATAAACAATACGTCCACTCACGATGTCTTCTCCTTCATGGACGGATCGTCAGGATATAATCAGATAAAGATGCATCCCGAAGACCAGAGGCATACCGCTTTCCGGACCCCTTTGGGTATATTCTGCTATAAGGTAATGCTTTTCGGTCTAAAGAACGCCAGTGCCACCTATCAGAGGGCCATGACGAAGATCTTCGATGACCTCATACATGAAATCGTCGAATGTTATATCGACGACCACGTGGTTAAAAGCAAATCATACGAGGAACATCTCGAACATCTGAAGATCGTATTTCAACGCCTATGGCAATACAACTTGAAGATGAACCCTCTCAAATGCGTGTTCGGGGTGTCCTCAGGTAAATTCCTAGGATTCATCATCCGACACCGAGGCATCGAGATAGATTCGTCAAAGATCAAGGCGATCATGGAAATGCCCCCGCCAAGGACTCTCAAGCAATTGCGATCTCTCCAAGGGAAGCTCGCGTATATTCGGCGATTTATAACCAATCTTTCGGGGAAGTGTCGTCCTTACAACTACCTGATGAAGAAGGGAACCCCGTTCGTCTGGGACCACAAATGCCAAAACGCGCTGGACAAAATCAAGCAATACCTGCAGAATCCGTCAGTGCTGGCTTCTCCGGTCAAAGGAAAGCTTCCCATTCTGTATACAACTGCCCTTGAAGGTTCCTTAGGCGCATTGTGGGCACAAGAGAACGACCAAGGGAAGGAGAGAGCCCTCTACTATTTGAGTCGAGTTCTACTGGGGGCAGAAAGCAATTACTCCCCCATCGAAAAACACTGCCTGACATTAATCTTCGCGATAATGAAGCTCAAGCACTATGCGTTGGCACATGAAGTCCGCCTCATCTCGAAGGTGGATCCTCTCAAATATTTGATGTCAAAGGCCATATTGACGGGGAGACTCGCTAAATGGGCCCTTCTCTTGATGGAGTTCTCAATAACTTATCAGCCTCTTAAGGCAGTGAAAGGTCAGGCCATCGCTGACTTCCTCACTGAGCATCTGATACCGGCCGATTCTCCCCTGAATTGCGAACTGCCAGACGAGCATGCGTTTGACACGATTAACGGGAGTGATACCCGATGGGAACTTTACTTCGATGGAGCATCCTCCATGAATAAGCACAAACAAAGCACCCCCATAATCAAATCAGGGGTAGGCCTCATCTTCGTAACTCCACAAGGAGGGATAATGCGCTTTGCCTTCTCCTTAACAGAGCCGAGGACAAACAATGAAGCCGAGTATGAAGCTCTGATAGCAGGTCTCGAGATCGCCATCGACATGGGGATTGAGAACCTCCTCATATACGGAGACTCTTAACTGGTCGTTAGTCAAGTAAACGGCGACTATCAAACGTGCAAACCAGAACTGGTGAAGTACGGCGAGAGGGTACGGCAACTGCTGACCCAAATACCTTCCTACACCTTGGAAAGCATACCGCGTGCGGAAAATAGCAAAGCGGATGCACTAGCTAAGCTCGCTAAAGAATTGGCCGATGAGAACCTCGATGACGTGAAGATCGTTGTGCAAATCCGTCGGGTTCTCGCACCGGCAGAAGTATCTCCGGAGTCGTCCGAAGAAAAAAGAGTGACCGAGCAAATGGCTATGCAAATAAAAAGGCCAGGAAAAGGCTGAGGATTAGAGAGAAGTCTTTATAGACTACTTCAAATCCCGTCGAACACCTGAAGATGCGTCCTCAAGACATCAGCTTATGAAACGAGCTCTGTCTTTCGATTTCGTCAATGATACTCTGTATAAGAAGTCGTTTGATTCTTTGTGGTTAAGATGCCTGGGACCTGAAGAAGCAAAGAGAGTCGTCCAAGAAACCCACGACGGACTCTGTGGTTCTCACCAAGCCGGGCCGAAGATGAAGCTGAAGATCAAACGGATGGGTTATTATTGGCCCACGATGATCCAGGACTTCCTCGAATATGCGAAGCAATGCCACCCGTGCCAGATCCATGGGGACTTTATCCATCAGCATCCAAATCCACTACATCCAACGGTGGCTAGCTGGCCGTTTGAAATGTGGGGGACCGACATAATTGGCCCCATTGAGCCAGCATCATCCAGAGGACATCGGTTCATTTTGGCGACAATTGATTACTTCTCCAAATGAGCAGAAGCAGTACCGCTGAGGGAAGTGAAGACGGAGAATATCCTCCATTTCTTCAAGACGCACGTCATTTATCGATTTGGAACTCCGAGATGGATCATCTCCGATAACGGGCCAGCCTACAGAAGCCACAAGATCAGCCGCTTCGCACAACAGTACAACATAGATTGGAGATACTCCTCAGTTTATAATCCCCGAGCTAACGGTCTAGCTGAGTCTTTCAACAAGACTCTGACGAAGATCGTGAAGAAGACGGTGTCCCGAAATAAGAACGACTGGCACGAGAGACTGCATGAAGCTCTCTGGGCGTATCGAACTACGTTCAAGACGCCAACGAACACCACTCCGTACGCATTGGTATTCGGTACAAAGGCGGTACTCCCCCTCGAGATAGAGCTGGCCTCTCTACGAGTGGCAGTTCATTACGAGCTAACGGACGAAGAGAATGCTCACCTTCGGCTCGAGGAGCTCGACGCCCTTGATGAAACCCGGCTCCTGGCACAGCAAAATCTGGAAGCTTATAAAGCAAAGATGACGCGCTCATATGAAAGATTGACCAGGCCGAGAACATTCTGCCAAGGCGAACTCATGCTAGTGGTCAAAAGACCTATGATCCCCAATCGTGCCAAGCGGGGGAAATTCGAGCCGAACTATGAAGGCCCATATATCATAGACAAGGTCTACCAGGGTGGAGCCTACCTATTCATGGACATGCATGGTGAAAGGCCCTTTAGGCCAATAAACGGTCGCTTCCTGAAGAAGTACTACGCTTGACGAGTCATGGCCTAGGTCAACGATAGACGACGATGATTATGTCCGCTCGCTATCTTCCTAAGCCTAAACTCTGTAAGTAGTAACCGGCTTCCTTAACAAGAGACCGAAACGTTCTTAAACTAACAGCGGACCGAAACGTCCTTAAACAAACGACGGACCGAAACGTCCTTAAACTAACAACGGACCACTATGTCCTAAAACTAGCTGTTGACCGAGATGTCGATAAACTACGGTGGATTGCAGCATCCCAAAGTTGGTACAAAAAAAAGAATAAAAAGGAATAAAAAGAAAGAAAACGGTATGTCCATAAGCAAAATGGGCACGGATGAAAACCCGAAAGGGCTCCGTGAGTAAAAACAGCTGGGTTACCGGCGAGTCTTATGAAAACCCGAAAGGGCGCAATCTCGTTCGAATAAAAAAAAGAAAAAAAAGAGAGAAAACGGTATGTCCATAAGCAAAATGGGCACGGATGAAAACCCGAAAGGGCTCCGTGAGTAAAAACAGCAGGGCTACCGGCGAGTCTTGTGAAAACCCAAAAGGGCACAACCTCGTTAAAAGACACTTACTGTTGGATATAGTGCCCTCAAAGTCAATTATTGGATCATAGGCACGTGATTGCAATGATTGAGGGAGGACCTATACCGATAGGACAGTCTTACTCAAGATGATAGTATGCTATCTGGTTTATCTTTATCATCGTGTACATGCTTTAGGTGACATTACAGGTCACTATTGCACGTTGGTAGAGCCCTTAGGATTCTTGCTTAACGGCCAGTAGTATGATGGCGATCATATACGTGGGAGCTGGGGTCTAAAAGCACATCCTTAAAGTGGTCCCTAGTCGTGGGAGTTTCGAGACTGAGCATCAATACTCCATTATTAGACTAGTGTATACAGTCGAGACCCCGACGAGGGGCGGTGGCTGGTCTCACAAGCCATTGGTGTCAGTTGGATCACCTAAGATGTATATATGTGCTCATTGGGTTATGAGTATACCGGACAGGACTCGCCGGGAACATGCTAGTTGGTATTATACCTGATGTCAGATAGCAGTTCCCTGGTGACATGTGTACAGGTTAGTTCATAGACCTGAGATCGTCATTTGTCTCGTGTGAGTTCCCACTGTGCTTTGATTACTACCCTACCACGGCTCAAAGGAGTCGTGCAAACAGGTTTTAGTTGGGTACAGTCCCGAGCCACATGGAGGCAGTGAACGGATCGGCAGGGGTTTCGTCTCTCTCGGTATTGGGGGTGAGATCGCGCTGTGTCTAGGAGAGCCATTACACAAAGTCCTTGGCCAAGGCAGGAGATTTACTGGTAGGTATTCCAATAGTATCTCAGGGTGTTCTGGGCTACACTCCGACATGACTTGTACCTCTTTTGGGGGTCTGACTTTTACCAACCCCCTAGGCCCGCCATGCGATGCTCATAGACGAACGTACCGGACTGTACGGATATTGTCACTGACAGGCTCAGTAGGGTGTCAGGATGAGTTCGCTCATCGACCTCCCTTTTGGTCAAATACCTGGTAGCCCGTTACGTACAGCTAGTTCCACTGACGTGCTTGTAGTTAAATCCACAGCCAAAGTATTGACGGGTCTTTAGAGTCCCCCACAGACAGTTTTCAAGTTTCGGGCGAAACGTTGTAGAGGCCGTATGGTATTATGGCAGGGTTCGATTATATACGTGCAGTAGTGCACGGATCATGATTGGGCGGATCATACTAGTGGGCTTTGGTTTAAGCCGAATCGTAGTATTAGATTTGTTGGATTACTTTTGTCTCATCGCATTCGCATTCGGTCGGAATGCGGATGCAGGTATGTATATACAGGTGAGGGGTGATCCGTCACGAGTTTACTTTAGATGTTGCCGTATCATTTTATTGTTGTAAACATTTGGATTAACGTTTACAAATAGAAATTGTGAGCCAGAAATCATCATGAAGTGGAATTAATGTGACATAGACTTCATTAGTGACTCATGGTCTCTTTTCTTGTGCTAATGTCACATCATTTGATTGATTTTGTGTTGATATGATGAGAGGGGAGAGAGAGGGCAGCCAAGAGGTGAGTTTGCTCTTGTAATTTTCACACTTCTCACTCTCTCATTTCATCAAAAGAAACACAAAAGAAAAGGTCTTCTTCTTCTTCTTCTTCCTCTAGCTCACAACCTCCATTGATGGCTTCATCTTCAACCTCCATCCATGCAATGGATGCAAGAGACAAAGTTGTCACACACATTCTCTACTTCGCCTTGGACACGTCGGCTAGCGAACTTCGTGCCCGAGTTGCTTCGGATGAAGCGGGAGCCCGTAAAAAGACTCGAAGATGTGGTGCCCTTTCCGACGAGAAGACCGAAGATCGGAGATGCCGCGAGGAGCTTGGGTTGGTGGCTAAAGACCGAAGGACATGGATCGAATATTTATAGCTTTTCTAACCTTTCTTTAGTTGCTAGTTGTAGGTTAATGGTTCGATCCGGGATTAAATTCTGCGATAGCGCCGGTTTCTAATTTAGAAAAAGTTTTCATTTCCGCATTTTGGCCTCGGACAGACGGCCGGGGCGCTACCGTAGACTTACATGGTATCAGAGCCACGCCATTAACCTTTACTAGCTTGTTCTAACGCGTTTAAAATATCGATCGATCGAAATTTCAGAATCGTGTTTTCATTTCAGTGTGCTTGTTGTCGATTTTCAAAGTTGGTCAAAAAATTATTTTAGGCATCTTAAAAATACATGCAGGCATAACTAAAGCTACAGAAAAAGTTTGGAGACCTAACTCCAAAATTCCGCCGTGGAACTGCCGCGCAATGTCTCATTTGGCGGCCCTTCTGCGGCCCTTTTTGGGCTACAGTAACCCAAAGTTTTTCTGGGGCTTTATTTCTTGGAAATATGATTTTTGTGATATATAGTTTTGGCCCAGATTATTTTGAGTGCTGGAATTGTACTTGGGGCCCACTTCGGGAAGTTTTGTCGATCGGAATTTTAAATACGTTAGTTTACAGTACTTACATTATATCTGCGACCGTGAATGTCATTCGAGCGGTAAATCTTGTCTAATTGCTATAGTTCTTTTGGACGGGTTTGCGAACGTGACATTCACGTTGATGTTCTATGTTGTGCTGTGATGTTGCGAATTTGTCGTGGTGGATAGCCTGGATGCAATGTTAGTACAGTTTGGTTATATTTGTACATTTGATATTGCGGGACGAGCGTCCGACATGTGGACTACCGTCACTGCCTGTTTATATATTATTCTTTTGGGGCACGACCGGGCTGAGGTCGATATACCCGTTGTATATATTTTACTTTCTGTACTAGGATTATCCCGCGGTGGGGTGCACGGATAGCCGGGTTCTAGAGGGCAACGAGCCCGCATCTCATGGCTTTGAAACAGAGGGGGCTTTACTCTAGAATTGGCGGGCCGTTCGCCGCACTCGTAGGGGGTATAGGTTGATCCAAGGAAGGGTGCACAAGTTACCGGATTCTGTGAAGTGCTGGATGGTCCATTCACTTTGCTGAAGGGGGCTGCCTCGCTTCAGGTTTTGGCGGGTAACTTGCCGCGCCTGTAGGGGTCTAGGATTTCATTGCACAGGCTATCCACACGACTAGGGGAACGTCGGGTTTCAGTTGCGGCTCTGTGAAACCCGGGGCTTCCATATTATCTGTATTGTTCTGTGATACTTATTATATTTCTGTGATGTTGCATTTATCACGCCTTGAGCGATTATTATATATTGATATATATACTAGTAGATGTTGTATATGTTTTACACCCACGCTAGTCCAGTCCCCGCTCTGTCGTTAGTTAAGTAACCTAACGGGTGATGACGGGACCCAGTGGCGAATGCGGATGGCATATACGTACATCATATTTTTGTTCTTTTGTGGTGTGATTAATTGATGGGACTGCATTGATTCGGATCAATGCAAGCTAAACAAACCTATTCTGATGTTGTTGGAACATTTTTCAAAAAGCTGTTATTGCAAGGATGTTTTCTTTTGTTTTGCACAGTGGTATTCGGTTATGAATATCCAGCACCTCGGTCGACGAGGCAAGGGCCGAGATTCCTTCTCCGAGAGTGACCCCTTGGACAGAAGTTTGCGTCAGGGTAATAACTTCACTATAGCCGATTACTTTTTACTTTGCATCGTGGTATTCAGTTGGAATATCATGCACCTCATTCTACGGGGAAAGAGCCGAGATCCCTTCACCGGGAGTGACCTCTTTAGCAAAGGTTTTCGCCACTATATTTTTATAAAAAGCTATCCGGTTCCTTCAACGATATCAAGTTCATTACGTTAAAGGTTTTTCGCCAAAAACCATTCGTAGCCCTCCGTCATTTCAGACGGGTAGCACTTAGTATTCATGCTATGTTTGTTGGCCAAAGTCAAGGCATAGTGTATGGTAGCTATTTGTTACTTTTCTGTTGCATAGATAGATGCGTTGGTTTGGGACAATCGTACTGCTTTGTTGGCCAAAATCAAGGGTAGGTACGGGTGGGTTCAAATTAACCTGGATAATGACGGGTAGAACTTGACATGTGACTTATGATTTATTGGCCAAAGTCAAGGTCATAAGAGCATGGGGTAACAATCACATCGGGAGTTTCTAAAGAAACTGAAACTTTCCAGATATGCGCATATCTTCTGGAGTGTGATAACGTGAGCGGATTCCATCACATTATCATGCGATGATAGTTGGATCCCGATTCCTACTGATGAGTTGGTTTACTCCTCGGGTGATCCCGACTAATTCTTCTTTCAAGTTTGGAGGAGAATTTGACAATACAGTGGGAGGTTTCCTGATTAGATAAAGTGATAACCATTCTGATCATGGTTAGAGTGCATGCTGAATGTTTCTTTTCTCTCTCTCTTTGGCAGCGACCATGACCCGACCCTAGACTATAACTCAGTGACCAAGTTAACCGAACTTTCTTAAAACACTGGCTTTTGGATTGTCTGAGTTGCATACCTCATTGCCGCTCCTACTTTTACCCTTTTCTCCAGAACACCCCGTATTACTATGAACATCCACTTCCATTGGATAAAACCATCGTATGGTTATATACGAACTCGAAGGAACTTGTTCCAGATTCGAGGATGGTTTCCAGTTCTGGAGAAAATGAATAGTATTTTTCAGTTGTCTTTTCCTTTTATCTTCTCTCAGGTTGCGAGTGCTCCTTGGATTAGGACGGTACACCTGTTACGCTAATTGGATAGTCTCCATCCAAACCATAGGCAGGTGCCGAACGGTAGGGAATGAAGAAAACCATTTAGCCTAAAAGGTGTACAGAAGGTATTAAGTAAAGACAAATAAAGGGATTAGTAAGAGGGAAAAGTAGATTGCGACTGCTATTCACGACCAAACCAAGTATTTCATCACCACTCCTACATCACCTTTGTATTTCTCCGGAATACCCCGCATCACTACGAAGATCTACAGTTTATTGGATACTCCATCGTATGGTTATATACGAACTCGAAGGGACTTGTTCCAGTTCGGGGATGGATTCTGGTTCAGGAGAAATATGAATAAAGTTTTATTCAGTTGTCTTTTATCTTCACCTTCTCTCAGGTTACGAGTCCTCCTAGGATTAGGAGAGTACACCCATTATGCTTATTGGATAGTCTTCTTCCAAACCAAAGGCTGGTGCCGAACGGTAGGGAAGGAAGAAAACCATTTAGCCTAAAGGGGTGTGCAGAAGGTAATGACTAAAGACATATAAAGGGATTTAGAGAGATGGAAAAGAAATATACGGTTCCAGTTGTGAATCTGATAATGGAAGAGGCATTACTAGGAATACCCGGATACCCCTTCGAAACATATTCATGTTTCAGTTTCACTGTGCATTGTTAATAGAAAACTGATTTCCCAATTAGACACTTGCTCCACGGTATGTATTTACCAGGTATGATTCTCACATCTGTATGGTTTTACAGATGATGAGTGGGAGTAAGTTATTGGGAATTGGGTGATCATCCTCATTATATCGGGATTCGTTGTAATTGGTGATATTTGAGGAAATCGCCTGGGTTGTTTGTCGGACGGCAAATATTTGGTTTTGAATATTCGTTGTTATGCACCAATTTCAAATTGATATATCTGTACGTTTATTTTTATAAAGTGAGATATAACTTTTTGAAATTATATCTATGACATTTACCTATATCAGTAGATGGTTAGGTAAGGAGCATTAAACAGCGGTGTAATTCTTCTTAGCCAGTACAGTTTTCAACCTACGACACATAGGGAATGAGTTATTAGACTCAGGGGACTTTTACAGAGTATTGTATGTTGTCCAGTGTCCATGAGGACAGAGGGGTTGGTACTCGTACTATATTCTGTTTACTTGTGACTTCTCTAGTTCTTAGACATGTGTTTCGTAGAAATGCAAGGTCTAAGTTTTGAGAAGTTATAGGTATAAGAGTAAAGTAGAGAACCACGTGTTGTAAGTATCAGGATTCTTCAAGGTGATTGAAGATGTAGATACTTGTGTATGGTATTCAGTTGATAGTAATGATTATGAGAACTTTCTTCTCTTTCAGGTTACTCATATCTAGATGTATTCCTAAGTTGAGTAATGCTGATCGGCCTCTCTCCATTTAGTTGACATACACTGGAGACAGCTGCATGATTTGAATCTGGTTCCAATTAAATCAGTGCCTCTGTTTCTATATTGGATATAGAATAGTTCATATCTTAACAATGTTAAGATACGGGAAGTTGTCCGGCTTATGCTTAAACCAGACTCTGGATAACTCAAGGCACGTTTCTGTAATGGCTGTTTGTGGATTGACCCGGGCTATGACGAGGGTTGACTTTCTACCATATGGAAGATCAATAGTGATATTGTTCTTGACTCGCCACAGTTTTGATAAAAATGGATTTTTTCAGAAAACAGTAGTGAGAGTATGGTAGAACTGGAAGTGATTCCAGAACCGCAAACGATTACTGAAAATTTGATAAGAACCTAAAGATTCAATCTGGTTTGACATTCCATTGGCCACTCCGCAGATATGGTGGGTAATTTCAGGCACCCGAGAGGTACTCTGGTAGCCTCAAGGACGGTGACAGGGAGGTTCTTGTTTACCCAAATTGCCATTGCTGTTGTTCCAGACTGTGAGAACCGGCAGGAGGATGAGTATAGCGTCGTTCTAAACTAGCTTTAGAAGTGTACGTGTATATGACTCTGCCAGAGGGTTGTCGTAGTCAGTGGGAGCAGCGGAAGCATAGTGGACAAGCAGCTTATATCTATTTATAGACTAAAGCAGATATAGCGGAGATAGATCATCTAATTCTGATTTGGCGGTTATAGGTTTGACTTCATCAGAATAGGGGATGGATCTGTTAAGAAAGTAGTAGGGTGTGATGTCCTGGTATATGGATGACATACATATAGTAGGAAGTGAAATTCTTATACTACGATCGGTTATACTTTGGTTGTCACACAGTGGTTTCTCCACATAGGATATATATATAATATCAGACATTCTGGTTACTAGATCTAGATTTGGGTAGTTTCCCAATCTGGGTACTAAGACAGCATTCTAAAGGTGTTTTAGAATGGACGACTCCAGGCACGGTAGTGTACCTGCAGGTGATGGAGTCACCCTCTCTAAAGGTGTCTTACAGACTAAAGGGGAGAGGGATCTGCATGATTGGCAGATCACTTGCTTAGGCAATTGAGTCAATCATGAGATGTCAAGTACCACACCAGATGTTGTTTTTGCACTAGATGCAATAAGTTAATATTAATCATGTCCTGGAGAAACGTTCGGAAGCAGTTTTAGAACATAAGTAGATGTTCTAGGGATATGATAACAACAGTCTCTTTTAGGAGACAATTATCATTCCAGGCTTCCAAGGTGACCTGGATGACAGAGTAACTGTCAGAGTTGTAGTTTTCCCTCTGACGAGGGGCAGTATTTTGGACAGGTGGTCCAAGCGGATAGTGAGGGAGGCGTGGCGCAGGATACTGATTAAGTTCAGTTGACGATACAGTCTAAGAAGTTTGGATTTGGAGTTCATTTATGAACTAGGTCCCATCAGATATCTAGACATATTCTAAGACAGGTATTGCTCATTTCGGGAGATGGCTTTCTCCGCGAACTTGAGATAAAGAGAGACAAAGAAAGAAACATTAGGGCGGATCCACTCACTGAGGCTATTCCTCGAACGCAATAGTTTCGCAAATGGGCTTTGTGAAACTGATTTGTAGAGGAGTTGGGTGTTCGGTATCACACGGGCTGTGAGTATGCGACATCGCAATAATTATCCTTGAGTGCAAGTGGGAGATTGTTGGATATAGTGCCCTCAGAGTCAATTATTGGATCATAGGTACGTGATTGCAATGATTGAGGGAGGACCTATACCGTTAGGACAGTCTTACTCAAGATGATAGTATGCTATCTGGTTTATCTTTATCATCGTGTACATGCTTTAGGTGACATTACAGGTCACTATTGCACGTTGGTAGAGCCTTTAGGATTCTTGCTTGACGGCCAGCAGTATGATGGCGATAATATACGTGGGAGCTGGGGTCTAAAAGCACATCCTTAAAGTGGTCCCTAGTCGTGGGAGTTTCGAGACTGAGCATCGATACTCCATTAGTAGACTAGTGTATACAGTCGAGACCCCGACGAGGGGCGGTGGCTGGTCTCACAAGCCATTGGTGTCAGTTGGATCACCTAAGATGTATACAGGTGCTCATTGGGTTATGAGTACACCGGACAGGACTCGCCGGGAACATGCTAATTGGTATTATACCTGATATCCAATAGCAGTTTCCTGGTGACATGTGTACAGGTTAGTTCATCGACCTGAGATCGTCATTTTTCTCTTGTGAGTTCCCACTGTGCTTTGATTACTACCCTACCACGGCTCAAAGGAGTCGTGCAAACAGGTTTTAGTTGGGTACAGTCCCGAGCCACATGGAGGCAGTGAACGGATCGGCAGGGGTTTCGTCTCTCCTGGTATTGGGGGTGAGATCGCGCTGTGTCTAGGAGAGCCATTACACAAAGTCCTTGGCCAAGCCAGGAGATTTACTGGTAGGTATTCCAGTAGTATCTCAGGGTGTTCTGGGCTACACTCCGACATGACTTGTACCACTTTTGGGGGTCTGACTTTTACCAACCCCCTAGGCCCGCCATGCGATGCTCATAGACGAACGGACCGGACTGTACGGATATTGTCACTGACAGGCTCAGTAGGGTGTCAGGATGAGTTCGCTCATCGACCTCCCTTTTGGTCAAATACCTGGTAGCCCGTTATGCAGGGTTCCTAGGCACGCTAGTGAGGTCTCCCAAGCCATCAACCATGGCAATTTCAAAAATTATGGTGCCTACAAACCCTAAACTACGGATCGATAACTAGATGTCTAGGCGAAAAAGAAACCTAGTTAACAGTTAACTACAAGATACGCATATACAACCTTTGTAGATCCGTTTGTCCACCTCCAAAGCTCCGCAACGAGGTCGTCTCCGCTGTCCAAATCAAATCCGGGCTCTATGATCGGCTTCGTCGGAGAATGGGCAAGCTAGGTCGTCGATGTCCATGCCGAAGATGATCTACGTCGAAGCATCGCAAGATCAAGCTCTCACTTCACCAAGTCATGAAACTTGTGAAGTAAACACACTCTACTACTTGGCAAGAGGTAGAGGATGAAGAAATAGGAAGTGGGTAGACTTTAGAATTGGATTTCTCACTCCTTTCCAACACTTGCCATTAATGGGGAAAGCTTTCTTCACTTGAAGAAATGGAGGAAGAAGAAGAATGTTATGATAAGTCTTGAATTAAAAATAAAACAAAAACAATACTTATCATACTTTTAACTCTAGTTAAGTGTAGAGAATTAACTTAGGTTAGTTAAATTGGTTAGGGTTAAGAATATGATAAGAATGAAGACTTAGTCAAAGTTTCAAGAAACTTCAACTAAATCCAAAATAAGCCACCATTTATCTTTCTTTTCCTTTTTCCAAAAAAGAATAAATAAGAAAGATAAATGAATAAATAAAAATCAAAACCCTAACCCATTCATTACCATGGTTCATTCTTTACACTTAACCAAGTTTGGCATGCATCATCAAACATGATACAAGCAAGTGCACAAAATCATATCGCATATGCAATGCGCACACCCGAGTGAGAAAATCCATTTTAAAGTGAACCAATACTAGTTAATGCAAAGTAATATATCAAATATATAATTATACATTAAATCATTAAATCAACACTTGATTCAATGATCCGGTCATGTTGCACACAACCGACTAGTATACAATATATCGGCTTATCGAATCAACGCTTGAATCGATAACTAGGTTATATCGCATACAACCATTCGATACATTTGTCGCGAGAATAGAATACGGTATCACATACACGCATTATTCTCGGTCCCGCACATATCTCATATGCGCTCCTATTTCGTTTCGCTTGAGCCAGGAAACCTCTGTGTAGGACTCTAAAGACTCGTCAATACGCCGGCAGCGGATGATGATCATATCAAACATCCACAAGCCGCAAGCGGTCTGCTAAACGTAACGGCCACCCGGGTATTGAGCGATCTGAAGATCGACGAGCAAGCCCGCTCACACTCCAGTGAATCCGACCAGTAACACTACCGTACAGTCCGGTCTGATCGTCTGATATGTCGCATATCTCGCCTAGGGGTGGTATACGTCAGACCCCAATAGCTCAATAAGTCGTGTCGATATGAGGTCTATAACTGTTCGAGAAACTACTGGTAACACTTACCAGTAAATCTCAGCAACCCTGGCCAGGGATTTCCTGTTATAGCCAATCGAACACAGCGCAACATCAACCCCCTATACCGGGAGAGACGAATCCCCTCCTATCGCTCATTGCCTCCATGTGACTCGGGACTGTACCCAAAAACCACCGTTTTGCACGCCCTCTTGGACGTGGTAAGATGGAAATCAAAGCACAGTGGGAACCACACAAGACTCTATGACGATCTCGGGTCAACAGACTACTCTGTACCAGTGTCACCAGAGAACTGCCATCTGACGTGAGGTATAATACCATCTGGGAGTTCTCGGCGAGTCCGTCCAGTGTACCCAGTCTCTACTGAGCACCCGTATATCTCCTCTGATGTCAAACACCGATGGATATGGGATCATCCATCGCCCATCTGTATGGGTCGAGAAGGTACACGCTAGTCTACTCTGGTATATCGATGCCCCGTCTCGATACACCCACGACTAGGGACTTTGAAGGATGTACTTATGGACTACCATGTCCCCACTAGTATGATCCGCATCATAGTCCAGGTAGTCAAGTACAGATCCTAAGGGCTTTACCAACATGTAACAGAGAGACAATCAGCATACACGTTAAGGTAAAGTTCAACCAGATAGCATATTATCATGTCGAGCAAGAAAGTCCTCACTATATATGTCCCAGCATCCACTACAATATACATCCTATGTACAGTAATGGCCTCTAGGGCATACATATAACTAACAATCTCCCACTTGCACTAGGGCCATCTGTAGCAGTGGTTTGAAGTATCTCATACTCAACCATCCCATAAAAGTCTCTCTCTGGGAACAGGCCTTTGTGAGTGGATCCGCTTTGTTGTCCTCTGAGTCTACTCTCCTAACCTCGATCTCCCTGGAGATCAACCATCTCCATGATCAAGTGATACTGCCTTAGAATATGTCTGGATCACTGATGGGACCGGCGTTCCTCGGCATGAGCCACAACTCCATCGTCTCACAATGGTAGGAACGTAGTTCATCTCATGAACCAATATACACCCAAACAGCCTCTTTGGTAGCATCTTAAGTAGCGATGTATCCTGCCTTTATCGTCTAGTATGTCACGGTATCTAGCTTGGAACTCTTCCAACATACCGTCCCTTTACTGAGGGTAAAGACGATGCCTGTGACTGACATTCAGTCGTCTTTATCACCTTGGAACCCTTCCAGTGATTCTCCTCAGGATCGATTGATATCTTCTCACTACAACTAGTGAGAATCCTAACATCCATTTAGATCTATCTCATAGATCCAAAATCTAGGATTTAGTAGGTATCACTTTGATCCTATATGGAGAATTCTAGTGATAAGCGGAGATTGATCGAGCGTAGCATAGGAAACTCCTTCCCTATCAAGAGTATGTCATCCACGTACTCTACGAGGATCACCACCATACTCCCTACTACCTTTTTGTTTATACAAGGTTCATCTACCATTTTGATGATGTTAACTTCTTTGACTAATCCATCAAAACAGATGTTCCAACTCCGCGATGCCTGCTTTATCCTATAAAGCATCTTGCACACGTTTCCGCTGCTCCCACTGTCTACGAAGCCCTCTGGCTGTGTACTTATAGAAGCACTCTTCTAAATCATCATTTAGAAAAGCAGTCAAGACACCCAACCACCAGATATCGTAGTCATGGTATGTAGCCGTGGCAAGTAGGATCTAGATGGACTTAAGCATAACTACTTGAAAAGGTTTCATCATTATCCACGCCTGGTTGATGATGAAAACCTTTAACAAGTCTAGCTTCGAAAGTCTCAACTTTTCCATGTACACCAAGTAATCTTCTCAAGATATACTTGCTCCTGATGGGGATTTAACCCTTCATATATAGCAACCAAAGTCCATACTTTGTTGGTGTATAAGGATTCCATCTCAGATCGCTAAGCATCCAGCCATTCTAACAGAGTCTCACTCCTGATGGCCAGCTCGAAAATAGTTGGGTCATCATCTCATGATGCAATCCTCGCTCCCACTGTCATAGAGAAACTGAAGTATCTCTCAGGTGGGTGAGGAACCCTACTAGATCGGCGGAGAGGCTGAGGTTCGTTGGTATCTACTGAATACTTTGGTTCTATCAAATCATCAGCTGTAGTTCGTATAGCTGGAACATTTCCAGTTCTACATAACTGACATTGCCTCGAGCTTGTCCGGATTTTGTTTTCAGACATAGGCCAGACAACCCCAAATCTTAACTAACTTAAGATATGGGCTCTTCCCTTTCCATATCATATATGAAGTGGTAGGCAACTGATTTGATTCGAACCCTATTCAATAGATATGCAGCTTCTCAAGTGCATAACTCCCTAAAAGGAAATAGGTAACTCAGTAATACTCATCATAGAGCACACCTTATCATATAGGGTGTGATTGCTCCGCCCCGATATACCATCGTGCTATGGTGTATACGGAGGAGTAATGCTGAGAGAGAATCTCATTCTCCTTTAGAAAATTCCAAGATTTCCGTGCTCAAGTATTCTCCTCCTTGATCTCATCAAAGGACATAATACTTATACCCGTATTGGTTCTCTACTTCTCGTTTATATTCTGTGAATATCTCAAAAGGTTCGGACTTGTGTTTCAACAGAAACATAGGTCTGAAACTCGAAAGATCATCAGAGAACGTAATGAAGTATAAAGAATCAGTCTTGGTATGTGTAGACAGGGGACCTTATATACATCAACATGTATCATCCCAAGAGTTCAGTAACTCTTTCTCTGTTTCCAGTAAACGGAGCTATGGTCATCTTATCTTTGTGACATGACTGGCGAGTTTCACAAGATGTAAATTCAAACTGATTTAAATATGCATCTATATGTAACTCCAGCCAGTCGGGTTACATTGATATGACCTAGTCTACAATGCCTCAAGAAGGATTCGTTCATTTCTGAACTCTTCCTCTTGTGTGTGTTCTGTATACAAAAAAACTGTGGTTTGATTTAGAACATTAATGCTTTTAGATAACGTGCCTGAACCGATCAACTTTTGATATAGGAAATGTTCAAAACATTATCCATCTATACAAAATTTTATCGTTTCTTTACTAATAAAGAGACAGATATGATTTTGTATATCAGGTTCGGTATCTAATAACATTCGTTCAGAATCAATGTATCGGTAATACAGGGTGACAGTGACCGACAGACTTGGCTGCAACTCTTGCCCCGTTTTCTGCCTCATGAAACTTATCACCCGTTCTCAGTTCTCTACCTATCTGTAGCCCTATGTAACAGATTACATATCTGGGATCCTGATCCGGTATCATATACCCAGGACGTAAAGGATACTGAGAAACAGTTCTGTATAATGAACACACCCGAAGATGATGCATCAGCATGCACTCTCTTCGTTTGGGCGGCACGGGAAATCTGGTATTCCCCAATTTCCTGCTCTGTCTTATAACAATTATAAGTTGGAGCGGGACCAACGTTCCCCAGCTCAGTATAACAAGCGGGTTCGGTCAATAATCCGTATTATTATCTTGATTAAGGCGTGATATGGTCGCTACCAGGAGAGAGAGAGAAGAAAACACTCAGCGTGCGCTCTGTCAAGAATAGATCGGTTATTATTTTATCTAATCAGGATGGCTCCCACTGCTTTTTATCAAATCTTCCTTCAAACCCTAAAAGGAAAGACTAGCCGGGATTAATTACACACTACAAGTTCGCCAATCTTTCAGCCAGGCCAGTGTCGGTACTTTGAGGGAGGTCTCCCGTGCTTTCGCACGAACCTAATTAATGTAAACCTCGTTTTCCCAGAGGCGTAACCTCGTTAACACCTTTCTAGACACCTACTTGATCGGCTAATCGTAATGTATAAAACTCTTCCAGGAGTAACTCTTACTCGCAGCGGGTATCGGGATCCAACTATCGCATAGAAGGTATGCAATCTCATTGCAAATTTCAACACTTGAAATTCCCGATAATGTTTTGCCCCTAGCAGCTATATGACCTTAACATAGTCAACAAATCATAAGTGCTAGTCAAGTTCAACTCGTCATTTCCCGATTGAATTAAACCCACCCGCACGACCCTTAACATAGTCAACAAAGTCGCACGACTACCCTAATCCAATCGCATCATATGCTAATACAGATAACCAATAGTTAGCTACCGCACACTACGCCTTAACATAGTCAACAAACGTAGCACGAATACTAACTAGTACTTATCTGAAATGACGGAGGGCTACGACAGGTTTTTCTGAAAACCTATTGCGTAATGAACTTGATATCGTTGTAGGATCGAATGAATTTTGAAATGGAGTGTTTTTGAGGCTTTTCTAGTTTTGCTAAAGGAGTCACTCCCGGTGAAGGGATCGTCGGTCCTTTCCTCGTCGAATGAGGTGCGGGATATATCATATATATCACTGTGCAAAGCAAAAACACTTAAAAGCAATCAAAAAACAAACCGAGTGTGTAGCATCTGCCAGTTATTGCTAAAGGAGTCACTCCCGGTGAAGGGATCTCGGTCCTTTCCTCATCGAATAAGGTGCAGGATATATCACATATACCTCTGTGCAAAGCAAAAAACTGTAGCTACCTGTTTTATTTTGAAATTCGATTCTACAACATCTTAGGTTTCTTTTATTTCATTAATCACATTAATGAAGTCCCATCATTTAAATACCTAAACATCACAGATAGATATAACGTACACTTATGCCATCCGCATTCGCCTCGATGTCCCCTCGTGCACCGTTAGGTTAGGTAACTAACGACAGAGCAGGGCAGGGCTA
The DNA here is from genome assembly GCA_030015575.1 of Agapanthus africanus. Classification (NCBI taxonomy): domain Eukaryota; kingdom Viridiplantae; phylum Streptophyta; class Magnoliopsida; order Asparagales; family Amaryllidaceae; genus Agapanthus; species Agapanthus africanus. The sequence continues at coordinate 105,317,592 of CM057344.1, forward strand.
GCGCGGGTGTAAAACATAAGTAACGTCTATATAATATATCATATATACTATATACTGTATCTATCAAAGAACATCACATGATCACATCACAGATATCGCAGCAGAAGAATCATATGAAATATTGGATATACTAGGACGTCCGTGTTTTCAATACGAGCCAGTATAAAACACGGATTCCACGGTCGTGATGAATAGCCAAACCCACACCCCTAGACCCCTACGAGAGCGGCAAGCAACCCTACTAATTCTGGAGTTAGGAGACCCGGACTCGACTCCTCGAGTTGGTCTCCCACTGGACTCCAGAACCCGGTTACTTGTGCCCTCCTCCTTGGGTCTATCCTAGTGCGGAAAAGTAAATAATATACAAAAGGTGACAACTTCCGCAACCTGGAAGCGCCCCAATAAAAGAATATTACATACAAGTTTTTACATGAATGAAAATGAAAAACACCCATCTCACATAAAAACCCCCGGCTATTCAAACACGACGATCCAATATAACATATCCAGCAACACATAACATCACATGTCATCAACGTAAGTAAACATGCGCATCCCAATTGTCGTTGACATATAGCAACGAAACCGGCGATATCACATATTACACTTACGGTCACAGAAAAGAAAGTGTAAAACTACAATAGTTGGAATCCGCAACCACCTCAGACATCGCATGCCTGACCAAATGAATTACTTAGACATCGCATGCCTAACAATTATAAACCCCGCATTTTAGTCTCAAAATCGAAAACTCTTTTCAATATCAAGTCGGGCAATTCAACAAGATTCCCGACATCCTGATCGAATACTCGTCGCAAACTTCAGTAGACGGCTGCACCCCCGATACCGTCGACGAAGTGCACCAAGGCGGAACACCGCTACCGCGAGCACCCGGACGGATGCTTTCGGCGACGGGGTTCTCCTACAGTCACTTGGTCGGGGCTATGGAGTGAAGCTGTCTATTAAGTTTACCCGGCGAGTATCCGCGTACGCTACGTGATTGCGACGGACTTTTGATCACATCAAAATTCCGTGGCAACCGATCAAGTGAGACTAAACCGCTAGATTTATAACATTCATTCAGTTATCATATAACTTATTGTGAATTCCAATTATTGTATCACATTCCAGATAAACAGAAAATGTTAAACTTTCCGATCGAACAATCGAACACCCAAGTTTTCCCGAAACTGATCAACACATGAAACAAGTATAACAACATTCCGTTCGTGCCTCAGTACCAACGATCCAGCCGTAGAAGGGTCAAGCCAACGCCTCACATGTGGCACGCCGTACTGCCCCAAACCCGAAGGTTCAAAGGGCAGTTCAAGACGGTCACATAATCGAGTTAAGGTTTGTGTCTTCTAGAGGGACCATCGCGTTACTTGCACTACTTAGAACGTCGTTAAACTACGGAAAAATCCAACACTTGGAAATTTCCCGACGGGGGAAAATGTGGGTATTTATATCCGGTCGAACTTTTTAACATATTCTAAAATTTATCCGGAAAGCCACATAGACAAAGTTTGACAATCCGATCGAATATATGAACTCCCAATACAACCCAAAATACTCAACTCTTTATTTCAGATTAAAAATTCCCAGGAAAACCAGCACTGAAAAATAGGAGTTACTGTGCAAAATTGAGTGCCTAATAAGACAAAACGGCGGCGGAAGGGCCGCATTAGCACGCTAATGCCGCGGTTCCGCCGCACTTTAGAAAGATCATTAGGTAATTTTTGCATCGTAATTCTTATATTTACTTTCTGATTTTTCTGCATATTTTTAATTTGCAAAAATCCACATTTTACAAAAAAGTACAGAGAGCAATTTGGAAATCGGATTTCGGTTCGATCGGACTTCAAACTCCGTCTACGCTTCGCCTAAGGCTCTAGCTAGGCTCTGATACCACTGCAGGGTTCCTAGGCACGCTAGTGAGGTCTCCCAAGCCATCAACCATGGCAATTTCAAAAATTATGGTGCCTACAAACCCTAAACTACGGATCGATAACTAGATGTCTAGGCGAAAAAGAAACCTAGTTAACAGTTAACTACAAGATACTGATATACAACCTTTGTAGATCCGTTTGTCCACCTCCAAAGCTCCGCAACGAGGTCATCTCCGCTGTCCAAATCAAATCCGGGCTCTAGGATCGGCTTCGTCGGAGAATGGGCAAGCTAGGTCGTCGATGTCCATGCCGAAGATGATCTACGTCGAAGCATCGCAAGATCAAGCTCTCACTTCACCAAGTCATGAAACTTGTGAAGTAAACACACTCTACTACTTGGCAAGAGGTAGAGGATGAAGAAATAGGAAGTGGGTAGACTTTAGAATTGGATTTCGCACTCCTTTCCAACACTTGCCATTAATGGGGCAAGCTTTCTTCACTTGAAGAAATGGAGGAAGAAGAAGAATGTTATGATAAGTCTTGAATTAAAAATAAAACAAAAACAATACTTATCATACTTTTAACTCTAGTTAAGTGTAGAGAATTAACTTAGGTTAGTTAAATTGGTTAGGGTTAAGAATATGATAAGAATGAAGACTTAGTCAAAGTTTCAAGAAACTTCAACTAAATCCAAAATAAGCCACCATTTATCTTTCTTTTCCTTTTTCCAAAAAAGAATAAATAAGAAAGATAAATGAATAAATAAAAATCAAAACCCTAACCCATTCATTACCATGGTTCATTCTTTACACTTAACCAAGTTTGGCATGCATCATCAAACATGATACAAGCAAGTGCACAAAATCATATCGCATATGCAATGCGCACACCCGAGTGAGAAAATCCATTTTAAAGTGAACCAATACTAGTTAATGCAAAGTAATATATCAAATATATAATTATACATTAAATCATTAAATCAACACTTGATTCAATGATCCGGTCATGTTGCACACAACCGACTAGTATACAATATATCGGCTTATCGAATCAACGCTTGAATCGATAACTAGGTTATATCGCATACAACCATTCGATACATTTGTCGCGAGAATAGAATATGGTATTACATACACGCATTATTCTCGGTCCCGCACATATCTCATATGCGCTCCTATTTCGTTTCGCTTGAGCCAGGAAACCTCTGTGTAGGACTCTAAAGACTCGTCAATACGCCGGCAGCGGATGATGATCATATCAAACATCCACAAGCCGCAAGCGGTCTGGTAAACGTAACGGCCACCCGGGTATTGAGCGATCTGAAGATCGACGAGCAAGCCCGCTCACACTCCAGTGAATCCGACCAGTAACACTACCGTACAGTCCGGTCTGATCGTCTGATATGTCGCATATCTCGCCTAGGGGTGGTATACGTCAGACCCCAATAGCTCAATAAGTCGTGTCGATATGAGGTCTATAACTGTTCGAGAAACTACTGGTAACACTTACCAGTAAATCTCAGCAACCCTGGCCAGGGATTTCCTGTTATATCCAATCGAACACAGCGCAACATCAACCCCCTATACCGGGAGAGACGAATCCCCTCCTATCGCTCATTGCCTCCATGTGACTCGGGACTGTACCCAAAAACCACCGTTTTGCACGCCCTCTTGGACGTGGTAAGATGGAAATCAAAGCACAGTGGGAACCACACAAGACTCTATGACGATCTCGGGTCAACAGACTACTCTGTACCAGTGTCACCAGAGAACTGCCATCTGACGTGAGGTATAATACCATCTGGGAGTTCTCGGCGAGTCCGTCCAGTGTACCCAGTCTCTACTGAGCACCCGTATATCTCCTCTGATGTCAAACACCGATGGATATGGGATCATCCATCGCCCATCTGTATGGGTCGAGAAGGTACACGCTAGTCTACTCTGGTATATCGATGCCCCGTCTCGATACACCCACGACTAGGGACTTTGAAGGATGTACTTATGGACTACCATGTCCCCACTAGTATGATCCGCATCATAGTCCAGGTAGTCAAGTACAGATCCTAAGGGCTTTACCAACATGTAACAGAGAGACAATCAGCATACACGTTAAGGTAAAGTTCAACCAGATAGCATATTATCATGTCGAGCAAGAAAGTCCTCACTATATATGTCCCAGCATCCACTACAATATACATCCTATGTACAGTAATGGCCTCTAGGGCATACATATAACTAACAATCTCCCACTTGCACTAGGGCCATCTGTAGCAGTGGTTTGAAGTATCTCATACTCAACCATCCCATAAAAGTCTCTCTCTGGGAACAGGCCTTTGTGAGTGGATCCGCTTTGTTGTCCTCTGAGTCTACTCTCCTAACCTCGATCTCCCTGGAGATCAACCATCTCCATGATCAAGTGATACTGCCTTAGAATATGTCTGGATCACTGATGGGACCGGCGTTCCTCGGCATGAGCCACAACTCCATCGTCTCACAATGGTAGGAACGTAGTTCATCTCATGAACCAATATACACCCAAACAGCCTCTTTGGTAGCATCTTAAGTAGCGATGTATCCTGCCTTTATCGTCTAGTATGTCACGGTATCTAGCTTGGAACTCTTCCAACATACCGTCCCTTTACTGAGGGTAAAGACGATGCCTGTGACTGACATTCAGTCGTCTTTATCACCTTGGAACCCTTCCAGTGATTCTCCTCAGGATCGATTGATATCTTCTCACTACAACTAGTGAGAATCCTAACATCCATTTAGATCTATCTCATAGATCCAAAATCTAGGATTTAGTAGGTATCACTTTGATCCTATATGGAGAATTCTAGTGATAAGCGGAGATTGATCGAGCGTAGCATAGGAAACTCCTTCCCTATCAAGAGTATGTCATCCACGTACTCTACGAGGATCACCACCATACTCCCTACTACCTTTTTGTTTATACAAGGTTCATCTACCATTTTGATGATGTTAACTTCTTTGACTAATCCATCAAAACAGATGTTCCAACTCCGCGATGCCTGCTTTATCCTATAAAGCATCTTGCACACGTTTCCGCTGCTCCCACTGTCTACGAAGCCCTCTGGCTGTGTACTTATAGAAGCACTCTTCTAAATCATCATTTAGAAAAGCAGTCAAGACACCCAACCACCAGATATCGTAGTCATGGTATGTAGCCGTGGCAAGTAGGATCTAGATGGACTTAAGCATAACTACTTGAAAAGGTTTCATCATTATCCACGCCTGGTTGATGATGAAAACCTTTAACAAGTCTAGCTTCGAAAGTCTCAACTTTTCCATGTACACCAAGTAATCTTCTCAAGATATACTTGCTCCTGATGGGGATTTAACCCTTCATATATAGCAACCAAAGTCCATACTTTGTTGGTGTATAAGGATTCCATCTCAGATCGCTAAGCATCCAGCCATTCTAACAGAGTCTCACTCCTGATGGCCAGCTCGAAAATAGTTGGGTCATCATCTCATGATGCAATCCTCGCTCCCACTGTCATAGAGAAACTGAAGTATCTCTCAGGTGGGTGAGGAACCCTACTAGATCGGCGGAGAGGCTGAGGTTCGTTGGTATCTACTGAATACTTTGGTTCTATCAAATCATCAGCTGTAGTTCGTATAGCTGGAACATTTCCAGTTCTACATAACTGACATTGCCTCGAGCTTGTCCGGATTTTGTTTTCAGACATAGGCCAGACAACCCCAAATCTTAACTAACTTAAGATATGGGCTCTTCCCTTTCCATATCATATATGAAGTGGTAGGCAACTGATTTGATTCGAACCCTATTCAATAGATATGCAGCTTCTCAAGTGCATAACTCCCTAAAAGGAAATAGGTAACTCAGTAATACTCATCATAGAGCACACCTTATCATATAGGGTGTGATTGCTCCGCCCCGATATACCATCGTGCTATGGTGTATACGGAGGAGTAATGCTGAGAGAGAATCTCATTCTCCTTTAGAAAATTCCAAGATTTCCGTGCTCAAGTATTCTCCTCCTTGATCTCATCAAAGGACATAATACTTATACCCGTATTGGTTCTCTACTTCTCGTTTATATTCTGTGAATATCTCAAAAGGTTCGGACTTGTGTTTCAACAGAAACATAGGTCTGAAACTCGAAAGATCATCAGAGAACGTAATGAAGTATAAAGAATCAGTCTTGGTATGTGTAGACAGGGGACCTTATATACATCAACATGTATCATCCCAAGAGTTCAGTAACTCTTTCTCTGTTTCCAGTAAACGGAGCTATGGTCATCTTATCTTTGTGACATGACTGGCGAGTTTCACAAGATGTAAATTCAAACTGATTTAAATATGCATCTATATGTAACTCCAGCCAGTCGGGTTACATTGATATGACCTAGTCTACAATTCCTCAAGAAGGATTCGTTCATTTCTGAACTCTTCCTCTTGTGTGTGTTCTGTATACAAAAAAACTGTGGTTTGATTTAGAACATTAATGCTTTTAGATAACGTGCCTGAACCGATCAACTTTTGATATAGGAAATGTTCAAAACATTATCCATCTATACAAAATTTTATCGTTTCTTTACTAATAAAGAGACAGATATGATTTTGTATATCAGGTTCGGTATCTAATAACATTCGTTCAGAATCAATGTATCGGTAATACAGGGTGACAGTGACCGACAGACTTGGCTGCAACTCTTGCCCCGTTTTCTGCCTCATGAAACTTATCACCCGTTCTCAGTTCTCTACCTATCTGTAGCCCTATGTAACAGATTACATATCTGGGATCCTGATCCGGTATCATATACCCAGGACGTAAAGGATACTGAGAAACAGTTCTGTATAATGAACACACCCGAAGATGATGCATCAGCATGCACTCTCTTCGTTTGGGCGGCACGGGAAATCTGGTATTCCCCAATTTCCTGCTCTGTCTTATAACAATTATAAGTTGGAGCGGGACCAACGTTCCCCAGCTCAGTATAACAAGCGGGTTCGGTCAATAATCCGTATTATTATCTTGATTAAGGCGTGATATGGTCGCTACCAGGAGAGAGAGAGAAGAAAACACTCAGCGTGCGCTCTGTCAAGAATAGATTGGTTATTATTTTATCTAATCAGGATGGCTCCCACTGCTTTTTATCAAATCTTCCTTCAAACCCTAAAAGGAAAGACTAGCCGGGATTAATTACACACTACAAGTTCGCCAATCTTTCAGCCAGGCCAGTGTCGGTACTTTGAGGGAGGTCTCCCGTGCTTTCGCACGAACCTAATTAATGTAAACCTCGTTTTCCCAGAGGCGTAACCTCGTTAACACCTTTCTAGACACCTACTTGATCGGCTAATTGTAATGTATAAAACTCTCCCAGGAGTAACTCTTACTCGCAGCGGGTATCGGGATCCAACTATCTCATAGAAGGTATGCAATCTCATTGCAAATTTCAACACTTGAAATTCCCGATAATGTTTTGCCCCTAGCAGCTATATGACCTTAACATAGTCAACAAATCATAAGTGCTAGTCAAGTTCAACCCGTCATTTCCCGATTGAATTAAACCCACCCGCACGACCCTTAACATAGTCAACAAAGTCGCACGACTACCCTAATCCAATCGCATCATATGCTAATACAGATAACCAATAGTTAGCTACCGCACACTACGCCTTAACATAGTCAACAAACGTAGCACGAATACTAACTAGTACTTATCTGAAATGACGGAGGGCTACGACAGGTTTTTCTGAAAACCTATTGCGTAATGAACTTGATATCGTTGTAGGATCGAATGAATTTTGAAATGGAATGTTTTTGAGGCTTTTCTAGTTTTGCTAAAGGAGTCACTCCCGGTGAAGGGATCGTCGGTCCTTTCCTCGTCGAATGAGGTGCGGGATATATCATATATATCACTGTGCAAAGCAAAAACACTTAAAAGCAATCAAAAAACAAACCGAGTGTGTAGCATCTGCCAGTTATTGCTAAAGGAGTCACTCCCGGTGAAGGGATCTCGGTCCTTTCCTCATCGAATAAGGTGCAGGATATATCACATATACCTTTGTGCAAAGCAAAAAACTGTAGCTACCTGTTTTATTTTGAAATTCGATTCTACAACATCTTAGGTTTCTTTTATTTCATTAATCACATTAATGAAGTCCCATCATTTAAATACCTAAACATCACAGATAGATATAACGTACACTTATGCCATCCGCATTCGCCTCGATGTCCCCTCGTGCACCGTTAGGTTAGGTAACTAACGACAGAGCAGGGCAGGGCTAGCGCGGGTGTAAAACATAAGTAACGTCTATATAATATATCATATATACTATATACTGTATCTATCAAAGAACATCACATGATCACATCACAGATATCGCAGCAGAAGAATCATATGAAATATTGGATATACTAGGACGTCCGTGTTTTCAATACGAGCCAGTATAAAACACGGATTCCACGGTCGTGATGAATAGCCAAACCCACACCCCTAGACCCCTACGAGAGCGGCAAGCAACCCTACCAATTCTGGAGTTAGGAGACCCGGACTCGACTCCTCGAGTTGGTCTCCCACTGGACTCCAGAACCCGGTTACTTGTGCCCTCCTCCTTGGGTCTATCCTAGTGCGGAAAAGTAAATAATATACAAAAGGTGACAACTTCCGCAACTTGGAAGCGCCCCAATAAAAGAATATTACATACAAGTTTTTACATGAATGAAAATGAAAAACACCCATCTCACATAAAAACCCCCGGCTATTCAAACACGACGATCCAATATAACATATCCAGCAACACATAACATCACATGTCATCAACGTAAGTAAACATGCGCATCCCAATTGTCGTTGACATATAGCAACGAAACCGGCGATATCACATATTACACTTACGGGCACAGAAAAGAAAGTGTAAAACTACAACAGTTGGAATCCGCAACCACCTCAGACATCGCATGCCTGACCAAATGAATTACTTAGACATCGCATGCCTAACAATTATAAACCCCGCATTTTAGTCTCAAAATCGAAAACTCTTTTCAATATCAAGTCGGGCAATTCAACAAGATTCCCGACATCCTGATCGAATACTCGTCGCAAACTTCAGTAGACGGCTGCACCCCCGATACCGTCGACGAAGTGCACCAAGGCGGAACACCGCTACCGCGAGCACCCGGACGGATGCTTTCGGCGACGGGGTTCTCCTACAGTCACTTGGTCGGGGCTATGGAGTGAAGCTGTCTATTAAGTTTACCCGGCGAGTATCCGCGTACGCTACGTGATTGCGACGGACTTTTGATCACATCAAAATTCCGTGGCAACCGATCAAGTGAGACTAAACCGCTAGATTTATAACATTCATTCAGTTATCATATAACTTATTGTGAATTCCAATTATTGTATCACATTCCAGATAAACAGAAAATGTTAAACTTTCCGATCGAACAATCGAACACCCAAGTTTTCCCGAAACTGATCAACACATGAAACAAGTATAACAACATTCCGTTCGTGCCTCAGTACCAACGATCCAGCCGTAGAAGGGTCAAGCCAACGCCTCACATGTGGCACGCCGTACTGCCCCAAACCCGAAGGTTCAAAGGGCAGTTCAAGACGGTCACATAATCGAGTTAAGGTTTGTGTCTTCTAGAGGGACCATCGCGTTACTTGCACTACTTAGAACGTCGTTAAACTACGGAAAAATCCAACACTTGGAAATTTCCCGACGGGGGAAAATGTGGGTATTTATATCCGGTCGAACTTTTTAACATATTCTAAAATTTATCCGGAAAGCCACATAGACAAAGTTTGACAATCCGATCGAATATATGAACTCCCAATACAACCCAAAATACTCAACTCTTTATTTCAGATTAAAAATTCCCAGGAAAACCAGCACTGAAAAATAGGAGTTACTGTGCAAAATTGAGTGCCTAATAAGACAAAACGGCGGCGGAAGGGCCGCATTAGCACGCTAATGCCGCGGTTCCGCCGCACTTTAGAAAGATCATTAGGTAATTTTTGCATCGTAATTCTTATATTTACTTGCTGATTTTTCTGCATATTTTTAATTTGCAAAAATCCACATTTTACAAAAAAGTACAGAGAGCAATTTGGAAATCGGATTTCGGTTCGATCGGACTTCAAACTCCGTCTACGCTTCGCCTAAGGCTCTAGCTAGGCTCTGATACCACTGCAGGGTTCCTAGGCACGCTAGTGAGGTCTCCCAAGCCATCAACCATGGCAATTTCAAAAATTATGGTGCCTACAAACCCTAAACTACGGATCGATAACTAGATGTCTAGGCGAAAAAGAAACCTAGTTAACAGTTAACTACAAGATACGGATATACAACCTTTGTAGATCCGTTTGTCCACCTCCAAAGCTCCGCAACGAGGTCGTCTCCGCTGTCCAAATCAAATCCGGGCTCTAGGATCGGCTTCGTCGGAGAATGGGCAAGCTAGGTCGTCGATGTCCATGCCGAAGATGATCTACGTCGAAGCATCGCAAGATCAAGCTCTCACTTCACCAAGTCATGAAACTTGTGAAGTAAACACACTCTACTACTTGGCAAGAGGTAGAGGATGAAGAAATAGGAAGTGGGTAGACTTTAGAATTGGATTTCTCACTCCTTTCCAACACTTGCCATTAATGGGGCAAGCTTTCTTCACTTGAAGAAATGGAGGAAGAAGAAGAATGTTATGATAAGTCTTGAATTAAAAATAAAACAAAAACAATACTTATCATACTTTTAACTCTAGTTAAGTGTAGAGAATTAACTTAGGTTAGTTAAATTGGTTAGGGTTAAGAATATGATAAGAATGAAGACTTAGTCAAAGTTTCAAGAAACTTCAACTAAATCCAAAATAAGCCACCATTTATCTTTCTTTTCCTTTTTCCAAAAAAGAATAAATAAGAAAGATAAATGAATAAATAAAAATCAAAACCCTAACCCATTCATTACCATGGTTCATTCTTTACACTTAACCAAGTTTGGCATGCATCATCAAACATGATACAAGCAAGTGCACAAAATCATATCGCATATGCAATGCGCACACCCGAGTGAGAAAATCCATTTTAAAGTGAACCAATACTAGTTAATGCAAAGTAATATATCAAATATATAATTATACATTAAATCATTAAATCAACACTTGATTCAATGATCCGGTCATGTTGCACACAACCGACTAGTATACAATATATCGGCTTATCGAATCAACGCTTGAATCGATAACTAGGTTATATCGCATACAATCATTCGATACATTTGTCGCGAGAATAGAATACGGTATCACATACACGCATTATTCTCGGTCCCGCACATATCTCATATGCGCTCCTATTTCGTTTCGCTTGAGCCAGGAAACCTCTGTGTAGGACTCTAAAGACTCGTCAATACGCCGGCAGCGGATGATGATCATATCAAACATCCACAAGCCGCAAGCGGTCTGCTAAACGTAACGGCCACCCGGGTATTGAGCGATCTGAAGATCGACGAGCAAGCCCGCTCACACTCCAGTGAATCCGACCAGTAACACTACCGTACAGTCCGGTCTGATCGTCTGATATGTCGCATATCTCGCCTAGGGGTGGTATACGTCAGACTCCAATAGCTCAATAAGTCGTGTCGATATGAGGTCTATAACTGTTCGAGAAACTACTGGTAACACTTACCAGTAAATCTCAGCAACCCTGGCCAGGGATTTCCTGTTATAGCCAATCGAACACAGCGCAACATCAACCCCCTATACCGGGAGAGACGAATCCCCTCCTATCGCTCATTGCCTCCATGTGACTCGGGACTGTACCTAAAAACCACCGTTTTGCACGCCCTCTTGGACGTGGTAAGATGGAAATCAAAGCACAGTGGGAACCACACAAGACTCTATGACGATCTCGGGTCAACAGACTACTCTGTACCAGTGTCACCAGAGAACTGCCATCTGACGTGAGGTATAATACCATCTGGGAGTTCTCGGCGAGTCCGTCCAGTGTACCCAGTCTCTACTGAGCACCCGTATATCTCCTCTGATGTCAAACACCGATGGATATGGGATCATCCATCGCCCATCTATATGGGTCGAGAAGGTACACGCTAGTCTACTCTGGTATATCGATGCCCCGTCTCGATACACCCACGACTAGGGACTTTGAAGGATGTACTTATGGACTACCATGTCCCCACTAGTATGATCCGCATCATAGTCCAGGTAGTCAAGTACAGATCCTAAGGGCTTTACCAACATGTAACAGAGAGACAATCAGCATACACGTTAAGGTAAAGTTCAACCAGATAGCATACTATCATGTCGAGCAAGAAAGTCCTCACTATATATGTCCCAGCATCCACTACAATATACATCCTATGTACAGTAATGGCCTCTAGGGCATACATATAACTAACACGTTACGTACAGCTGGTACCACCGACGTGCTTGTGGTTAAATCCACAGCTAAAATATTGACCAGTCTTTAGAGTCCCCCACAGACAGTTTTCAAGTTTCGGGCGAAGCGTTGTACAGGCCGTATGGTATTATGGCAGGATTCGATCATATACGTGCAGTAGTGCACGGATCATGATCGGGCGGATCATACTAATGGGCTTTGGTTTAAGCCGGATCCTAGTATTAGATTTGTTGGATTACTTTTGTCTCATCGCATTCGCATTCGGTCGGAATGCGGATGCAGGTATGTATATACAGGTGAGGGGTGATCCGTCACGAATTTACTTTAGATGTTGCCGTATCTTTTTATTGTTGTAAACATTTGGATTAATTTTTACAAATGGAAATTGTGAGCTAGAAATCATCATGAGGTGCAAGTAATGTGACATGGACCTCATTAGTGACTCATGGTCTCTTTTCTTGTGCCAATGTCACATTATTTGATTGATTTTGTGTTGATATGATGAGAGGAGAGAGAGAGGGCAGCCAAGAGGTGAGTTTGATCTTGTAATTTTCACACTTCTCACTCTCTCATTTCATCATAAGAAACACAAAAGAAAAAGCCTTCTTCTTCTTCTACTTCCTCTAGCTCACAACCTCCATTGATGGCTTCATCTTCAACCTCCATCCATGCAATGGATGCAAGAGACAACGTTGTCACACACATTCTTTACTTCTCCTTGGACACGTCGGCTAGCAAACTTCATGCCCGAGTTGCTTCGGATGAAGCGGGAGCCCGTAAAAAGACTCGAACATGTGGTGCCCTTTCCGACGAGAAGACCGAAGATCGGAGATGCCGCGAGGAGCTTGGGTTGGTGGCTAAAGACCGAAGGACACAGATCGATCGGTATAGCTTTTATAACCTTTCTCTAGTTGCTAGTTGTAGGTTAATGGTTCGATCCGGGATTAAAGTCTGCGATAGCGCCGGTTTCTAGTTTAGAAAAAGTTTTCGTTTCCGCATTTTGGCCTCGGACAGACGGCTGGGGCGCTACCGTAGACTTACACTTACAGGGTCCTCTCGACTTTGTGAGGAGAAATCACCCGCGTGAGATCCTTATGACTCACAAGGGAGCAACACACTTAGGGATCCCCACGATTCCTAAGGAGAAATTACACTTACGAGATCCTCACGACTCGTAAGGAGAATCCTCTTATGAGACCCTCACGGCTCATAAGATTTGAATGTCTTAAGCTACAGAGACCTGAACCTGTTCCTAAGCAACCCCCACAACCTCCGGTACTGCCCTACAAGCGGCTCAATGCTAACCCTTGTATACAATCCACGGGCGCGAATAAACATTTCCCTAACAAAGTCCCACCCGTGACTAGGGATATGTTCGCACGGTGAACAGCCCTTGTAAGTCCTCTCGACTTATAAAGATAAAGCACTCTTGCAACATCCTTACGACTTATAAGAGACCACACACTTAGGATTCCTCACGATTCCTAAGGAGAAAACTCACCTACGAGATCCTCACGACTCGCAGGGAGAAATACCTTTATGAGACCCTTACGGCTCATGAAGTCAAAAGCCTTAGTCGACAGAATCTTAACCCTGTCTACTAAGCCACCTTTGTTCGATATCGACAAAGGCAAATGATGATTCGCTCCTGGCAATATCCCAGTTGTAGCGGTGCTGATGCCGAAATTGGTGTCTAATCCCAAGCTTGCAGCGAAAAGCCAGCGAGCCACACATGCATACGAAATAGCCGAAATGATGGGGCAACTTGCAAATAAAAATCAGCAAGTAATAAAAAAAATGCATGCAAAATAGCCGAAATGATTGGGTAACTCGCAATAAAAAGCGGCGAGTAAAAATAAAATAAATAGCCGAAATGATTGGGCACCGCGAAAAATAGCCGAAATGATTGGGCAATCGCGACCTTCACGATAAAAAAAAGCTAAAATGATAAAGCATCGCGGAAATAAAATGAATGAATGAAAAAATGAAATTTTTGCCCTACAAGCGGTTCAGTATTGACCCTTGTATACAATCCACGGGCGCGAATAAAGATTTCCCTAACAAAGCCCCATCCGTGACTAGAGGTATGTTTACACGGTTAACAGCCCTTATAAGTCCTCTCGACTTATAAGGAGAAAGCACTTTTGTAAGATCCTTACGACTTATAAGAGACCATACACTTAGGAATCCTCACGACTCCTAAGGAGAAAACGCACCTATGAGATCCTCACGACTTGTAGGGAGAAATACCTTTATGAGACCCTTACGGCTCATGAAATCAAAAGCCTTAGTCGACAGGATCCTAACCCTGTTTGCTAAGCCACCTTTGTTCGACATCGACAGAGGCAAATGATGATTCGCTCCTGGTAGCGATGCTGATGTCTAAAACGGTATCAAATTCCAAGTCCTTTTACGGCAAATGATGATTCACTCCTGGCAATATTCCAGTCGCAGCGATGCTGATGCTAAGATTGGTATCAGATCCCAAATCCCCTACTCGCGAGAAAAAATCAACGAGCCAAAAAAAATGCATATGAAATAGCCGAAATGATGGGGCAACTTGCAACAAAATCAGCAAGTAAAAATGTATGCATACAAAACAGCCGAAATGATTGGGTAACTCGCAATAAAAAGCAGCGAGTAAAAAGAAAAATAGCCGAAATGATTGGGCACCGCGAAAAATAGCCGAAATGATTGGGCAATCGCAATTTTCGCGATATAAAAAGCTGAAATAATAGAGCATCGCGGAAAGAATAAAAAATGATGAAAGAATGAAACTTTTTGCCCTACAGGTGAGATCACATCGATCCCTGTATACAATCCAGGGGAAAAAACAAAGAGGGAACCATACCTTCCCAACAGGCTCCATCAGAAAGCGAAGCCAAATCTCGACGGTTCATAGACAACCTAAAGACAATATCGACATTTGTCGCAATATTGCAGACACAATATCAACAAACGAAGCAACGGAAGATCCCTAGCTTCAGGGGCTCGACGTAAATATCGACAACTTAGAGATCACCAACGGCGTTTCTCCTCACTCCAACCAGATGCAGATGTGTCGTCAACAACCGACCTCAGAGTAGCAACGAAACGGAGCCATGGCAAAGTCCCTAGTTCCAAATCTCAATGGCCACATCTACAGCCTGGAGACCAACAACGGTGTGCCTCCTCATACTAGCAGGACACAGATGTTACACCATCAAACGGAGTGACGGCAAAATCCCAGCTCCACCTCAGCATTCGTCTCGTTACACTGGACGCAATGTCAACAACGGCGTTCCTTTGCAGTCCAGCAGGATGCAGATGCAACGTCAACAAAAGACCTCACGGTCCAAACAAAGCGGAGTGACGGCGAAATCCCAGCTCCACCTCAGCATTCGTCTCGCTACACCAGACGCAATGTCAATAACGGCGTTCCTTCGCAGTACAGCAGGATACGGACGTGACGTCAACAAAAGACCTCACGGTCAGAGCAAAGCGGAGTGATGGCAAAATCCTAGCTCCACCTCAGCATTCGTCTCGTTACATCAGACGCAATGTCAACAACGGCGTTCCCTCGCAATCCAGCACGATGCAAATACAACGTCAGCGAAAGACCCCATGGTCGAAACAAAGCGGAGTGACAGCAAAATCCCAGCTCCACCACGACATTCGTCTCGATACAGCAGACGCAGTGCCAGCAAATGAAGCGAAGGCCAAATTCCTAGCTTCAGGGTCTTGACGGTAACTCATATAAAACCTGAAAGACCATCGGAGATCATCACACATCAGCGCGGAGTAGTCACCACCTCGACGTTCGTCTCGATACAGCAGACGAAATGTCACTACAGCGCCCTTCGACCAACTGGATTCGGACGCGCCAAAGAAAATGAAGCGAAGGCTAAATTCATAGCTTCAGGGTCTTGACGGTAACTCATATAAAACCTGAAAGACTATCGGAGATCATCCCACATCAGCGCGGAGTGTTCACCACCTCGACGTTCGTCTCGATACAGCAGACGAGATGTCACTACAGTGCCCTTCCTCCAACTGGATTCGGACGCGCCAAAGCAAACGAAGCGAAGGCTAAATTCCTAGCTTCAGGGTCTTGAAGGCAACTCATATAAAACCTGAAAGACTATCGGAGATCATCCCACATCAGCGCGGAGTGGTCACCACCTCGATGTTCATCTCGATGCAGCAGACGAGATGTCACTACAGCGCCCTTCCTCCAACTGGATTCGGACGCGCCAAAGCAAACGAAGCGAAGGCCAAATTCCTAGCTTCAGGGTCTTGAAGGCAACTCATATAAAACCTGAAAGACTATCGGAGATCATCCCACATCAGCGCGGAGTGGTCACCACCTCGACGTTCGTCTCGATACAGCAGACGAGATGTCACTACAGCGCCCTTCCTCCAACTGGATTCAGACGCGCCAAAGCAAACGAAGCGAAGGCTAAATTTCTAGCTTCAGGGTCTTGACGGTAACTCATATAAAACCTGAAAGACTATCGGAGATCATCCCACATCAGCGCGGAGTGGTCACCACCTCGACGTTCGTCTCGATACAGCAGACGAGATGTCACTACAGCGCCCTTCCTCCAACTGGATTCGGACGCGCCAAAGCAAACGAAGCGAAGGCTAAATTCCTAGCTTCAGGGTCTTGACGGTAACTCATATAAAACCTGAAAGACTATCGGAGATCATCCCACATCAGCGCGGAGTGGTCACCACCTCGATGTTCATCTCGATACAGCAGACGAGATGTCACTACAGCGCCTTTCCTCCAACTGGATTCGGACGCGCCAAAGCAAACGAAGCGAAGGTTAAATTCCTAGCTTCAGGGTCTTGAAGACAACTCATATAAAACCTGAAAGACTATGGAGATCATCCCATATCAGCGCGGAGTGGTCACCACCTCGACGTTCGTCTCGATGCAGCAGACGAGATGTCACTACAGCGCCCTTCCTCCAACTGGATTCGGACGCGCCAAAGCAGACGAAGCGAAGTCCAAATTCCTAGCTTCAGGATCTTGAAGGCAACTCATATAAAACCTGAAAGACTATTGGAGATCATCCCACATCTGTGCAGAATGGTCACCACCTCAACGTTCATCTCGATACAGCAGACGAGATGTCACTACAGCGCCCTTCCTCCAACTGGATTCGGACGCGCCAAAGCAAACGAAGCGAAGGCCAAATTCCTAGCTTCAGGGTCTTGAAGGCAACTCATATAAAACCTGAAAGACTATCGGAGATCATCCCACATCAGCGCGGAGTGGTCAGCACCTCGACGTTCGTCTCGATACAGCAGACGAGATGTCACCCCAGCGTTCTTCCTCCAACAGGACTCAGACGCGACAATCAAACAACGGAGCCATGGCAAAATCCCTAGTTCCAAATCTCGACGGTTCACATGCAACCTAGAGACAACCGCGACATTCGTCTCGATACAGCAAACGCAGTGCCAATAAATGAAGCGAAGGCCAAATTCCTAGCTTCAGGGTCTTGACGGCAACTCATATAAAACCTGAAAGACTATCGGACGTCATCGCACACCAGCGCGGAGTGGTTATGACTCATCGGGGCTCTCCAAAATGAACCTAACTTCATGTAAAAAGCGGCATGGCAAAATTCCTAACGCTTGCTCTTCCGACGGTCAAACTACCTAGGAAGATTGCTTGAAGACGTCTTGTCCATCCCCCGAAGGGATCAGAGACACGACAGTCTCAAGGTTGCTCGAACAGCAAGATTGCCTATCGAGGAATACATCAGCCAACGCGACGGTACGACGGAAAAAATTCTAGTACCACAGACCCTAACGGACCTTTGTCGTAAAGAGCAGAGGTTAACTGTGATGTTAGGACATCCTTGCGAGAACTTCTCGATTCGTCTCGACTCGTAAGGCAAAGCCTTAGGCAATGGGGATTAAAAAACCTGTTTCCTAAGCACTGGGGCCCTGCAAGTCAGTCCAAGATGGACTCTTGCATACTATTCACGGGTCACACTCTTCGAAGTCGAACCATCGACAAAGAGGGAAACAACCACTTACAAGTCCTCTCGACTTGTAAGCGGGAAAAATTCTCTTGTCAGATCCTTACGACTCTCAAGAGAAAATACGCACTTAGGAGTCCTCACGGCTCCTATGGAGAAAATACACCTACGCGATCCTCTTGACTCGTAGGGAAAAAAATTTTTATGAGACCCTCACGGCTCATAAAGTTGAAAAGTCTTAGGAAGCAGATCTTAACCCTGCCTCCTAAGCCATCACTGCCCTACAGAGAGGTCAAGATGGACTATCTATAGGCCATATTCCCCAAAGCAAAATATCGACAAGAAGGGAAACAATCACTTATGAGTCCTCTCGACTTGTAAGAGAGAAAATTCTCTTGTGAGATCCTTACGACTCTCAAGAGAAAACACACTTAGGAATCCTCACGACTCCTAAGGAGAAAAGACACCTATGAGATCCTCACGACTCGTAGGGAGAAAAGTCTTTATGAGACCCTCACGGCTCGTAAAGTTGAAAATTCTTAGGTGGCAGATCCTACCCTTGTCTCCTAAGCCATCACTGCCCTGCAAAGAGGTCAAGATGGACCATCTATGAGTCACACTTGCCAAAGCTACATGCCACTGAAATGGAGAACTTATTCATGAGCGTATAAACTACTTCACGCCAGAGTAATACATAAAAAAATAGAAGGGTGCGGCTCATGGAGTTGAGAGTTTGGAACTATATCTCTTAAAAGTCGAGATTTGAGTCAATGATAAATGACGACGCTTGTGTCCGCTCGTTATCTTCTCAGATCAAGATTCTGAAAGTCATATACCAACCCGAAACTGGTCATACGCTATGCATTACTATGCACTACTTCACTCACGTATATACTTACGTGGGCAAAATAGTGGGGGGCATTTGTTCCCGTCAAAAATTTCTGCGCAAAAGAGCCCAAGGTATCAAATGACAGCGATACGCTTAAGAAAATGCGAACCAGTATCTTCCGGCCTGTATTTTGATAAACTCCCAAAGGAGGAACTGTTAAATTCTGATGGTATCGAAAGCATCTCAAAATATCCTTCGATTTGATATATTATGGGCTTCATAATTCATCCGAGATCAAAAGTTATGAGCAAATATGCTATGCACTGTTCCCTGATTAAAAATCAGGAATTACCTCAATGAGGTATCACGTGCTTACACGTGATCAATGGTCACGTGTTGACACGTGATAGTTAAAACAGAAATAAAAACAAACGGCTGAAGAAGGACCCAATTAGGGGTCACGTGCTCACACGTGACCAATGGTCACGTGTTGACACGTGATAGTTAAAACAGAAATAAAAACAAAAGGCTGAAAGATGACTCAATTTGGGGTCACGTGCTCACACGTGACCAAGGGTCATGTGCCAGCACGTGACAGGCTTTGAAAGCCTTACAGCTTAAAAGAATTTAATTCTAAAAATTAGGAAATACCTCAACAAGGGTCACGTGCTCACACGTGACCAAGGGTCACGTGCCAGCACGTGCCAGGCTTCGAAAACCTTACAGTTTAATTGAATTAAGATTCTGAATTTCTCTAAAACCTTTCCAAATGGGAAAGGATTAAGGATAACCGTTGGATTAAAAATCCAGGGGTGATTAAATATCACCAATTTATGGAAAAATCTTAGAAAAGGAAAGATTTCCCTAAATCTCACCAGAAATAACAAACAGAATATCTTTGGATTGAAAATCCAACGGTGAATAAAATTCACTTAATGATCTAAAGGCTCATATTAATTATGAAAACAAACAAAATCTTTTGAATGAAAGATTTGCTAAACAAATTGATTCTTTTCCTTCTCCTATAAATAGGAGCCAAGAGAAGAGAAGGAGATAGATAGAGAGTTTGGAGAAAGAGCTTTGGAATCTTGAAATTTCAGAGAGAAAAGAAAGGAGAATTTAATTCTCAACAAAGAAAAACCCTAGGTGAGAAAAGAAAGGGGATCAAAACTCCAAACAGAGAATTTAATTCTCAAATCTAAGAGTTTAACTCTTCTGCACAAAAAAACTTAGTTCTTCCTCTGGTTGAAGATCTGCACAGAGCACATCTCCCCATAAGTTGAGAATTTAATTCTCATCGGGTTGAGATCCTGCCATACAGATCCAAAATTTAGAGGGGGAATTGAGTTTAAAATAACACTAGGGTTTAACCCTATATGAGAATTTAATTCTCCCAAACTCAAAGGAATTTAATTCCTTCAAGATGAAACTAGGGCTTAACCCTATATGAGAATTTAATTCTCCTAGAATTACATGAATTTAATTCCTTCAAGATGGACAGAACTAGGGTTTAACCCTAATTGAGAATTTAATTCTCTCAAAATCACAGGAATTTAATTCCTCTTAAAAAGTGAAATAGGGTTTCCCCTTATGCAAGAATTTAATTCTTTCATAATAGGAATTTAATTCCTCCAAATCATGATCAGGGTTTAACCCTACAGAGAATTTAATTCTCAAAATAAAATAAAGAGACTAAAGAGATCTCTGTGCATGAAAAGGACTAAGGTTACGTGTCCCCACGTGACCTCTGAAAAGATCCCCAAAAATGAGAAGGAAAAAGTTCTGAGGC
The DNA here is from genome assembly GCA_030015575.1 of Agapanthus africanus. Classification (NCBI taxonomy): domain Eukaryota; kingdom Viridiplantae; phylum Streptophyta; class Magnoliopsida; order Asparagales; family Amaryllidaceae; genus Agapanthus; species Agapanthus africanus. Next base: position 105,338,483 of record CM057344.1, read on the forward strand.
AATGCCTCACATTCTCCCACGTGACCTCCAAAACACAGAAAGAGAAAGCAAAGGAAATCTAAGCTTTGGGCGCTCTCACGTGTTATCACGTGACCCCTCAGCAAATGCTTTAATAATTGGCGCACAAATCTCCATCACGTGCCAACACGTGATCCTCAAAAAATAAAAAAAAGGTGTTTAACACTTAATCGCAGAACGAAGTAAAGGGATATAGTCCCACCTCTGGACGCCCTCACGTGTCCCCACGTGACCCCTTTTTTCTTTTGGTGTTTAACACCAATTCGAGAACTTTATTTTTAGTGTTTACCACTAACTTGAGAACCCCATTTCCAGTGTTTAACACTGATTTTCTGTTAGTGTTTAACACTAATTTGATGGATATATTTCCAGTATTTAACACTGTTTTCTCTAGTGTTTAACACTATTTTTAACCAAATTGGTTAATCTTTCAGAGGCAAAGCCTCCCGTTCAAAATTGAGAAAAAGCCAGAGCTGTAATGTTCACTGCTCAATCAAAGAAAGATAAAAATGTTATCAAAGTCCCCAAACTCTTGTTTAGCATTTCTGAATAATGTGGGCTGAAACCAGACAAATGTCTAATGGTCCAACAGAGGGCCAATACTTCAAACTTAATTGGACTTAGCCCAAGTTGGCCATAAGTCCTCAACTCAGACTCAACTGGGCCAATGTGCTCATAATATAATTAATTGATCTTAGTTCCAAATCAGACTACAGATCATTCAATCCATCTTGGTTCAAGGGTATATCTCTTCACTCCTTTGATATTTGCCGTTGTAATTCTTCAACGTCTTCAAAGAGGTGATGGGTCCCGACAACCACACATTTCCCAGACTATGATGTCTCTAAACTACGGACTGTGAGGTCCTTAAACTCATGGACTATGATGTCCTTAATCTCGACCGTGATGTCTTTAAACTAACATTGGACTGTGGGGTCTTTAAACCCATGGACTATGATGTCCTTAACCTCGACCATGACGTCTTAAAACTAACATCGGACTGTGAGGTCCTTAAACTCACGGACTATGATGTCCTTAATCTCGACCGTGATGTCTTAAACTAACATCGGACTGTGGGGTCCTTAAACTCATGGACTATGATGTCCTTAACCTCGACCGTGATGTCTTAAAACTAACAACGGGCTGTGGGGTCCTTAAACTCATGGACTATGATGCCCTTAACTTCGACCGCGATGTCCTTAAACTACCAATAGACCGTAATGTCCTTAAACTAATTATCGACCGCAATGTCACTAAACTAAACAATAGAGCCCAATTTCTCTCTTGTTGGATCTAAACGATCCAGTTAAGTTGATCTTAATCTAAAATTAGACTAACGTATCCTTAACAAACGTTGAAATTGATCTTTGTCTCAAATGAGGCTAACGTATCCTTAAACCCAAACCTCCCAAACCCAAATCTAAGAAAGATACGGTTTTGGACTAGTCCACGCCCTACGGGTGACAACATAACTTAGTCTCCGTATACAATCCACGGGCAACCAAATACAAAACAAACACCCATGACACGAAGTGACCATATGGAGAAAGAGAAAGTTGTTACCGCGATGCGGTAGCGTAATTAACTGCAGGGGCTTACGCCTGCAGGGAAGAGCGTCCCTACAATCAAAAACCCCTCAAACGAGGGGGAATCTGATGAAGTCTGCTACATCGGCCGCATCCGTTTAAACCTTCGATACATGGTGACATAAATCAACTTGGCATCTTCGAAGAGGTGGACGGATAGCACCAGTTAGCATCTGCCCCCATATTCAGGCTAGACGTTCAGTCTTCTCGGTTTTCGGCGGTAAACAACGTATCCAAACAATTTTGAATCTTTTACTGAAATCCCTTCACAACACATGTCTAGTCTGGAAAAGTCGTTGGAAGCTTACATTGCAGCAACAAACCGACAGATGAGGAATTTGGATGCGTCCATTGCCGCCCTTATGCAACCTAGTGAACCGGTAGCTAGTTTTCAACTAGCTCCAAATTTTCCAATGTATGATGAGGCGGTTGGACAGATTGAGAATTTGAGTGGAGAGAGTGAGATGTGCACCCTTCCAAATCAAACCTACCCATCACCAATTGAATTCCACAACTCCAGTTTTCAAACAAATGTCCCAAATGATTCACCAGTTGAAAATAAAACGTTTAATGAGTTGTGCGACTTTGTAGTGCTTGATTTACCAGATTGTGAAGGGTCCCTTTCAAGTAAAACCATCACCAATCCTTTCGATCTCTACACCTCCAATCTAGAATCTGAATTGATAAATATCCATGCTTTTGATGAGGTGTCTAAAAAAATTGATTTTCACTTGATTGAGGATATAAACACAAGGAATATTTTGGATGATGAACCCGCAGATTTGACTGAAATTTTATCTCCAATTCATCATCCGGGGTTATTAAATGTTTCTCCTGAACCTCATATGCGTCTTGATTTTGATGATAATTGCATGGATGGGATAACCTTTGAGGAGAATTATGCGGATAGTATTGAGGAGGGTATTGAGGATAGTATTGAGGATAAACCATTTTTGTTTGATGAGTCGGATTTTCCAATTCATCCTCCTGAACCTTTAACTGTTATACTTCGTAAATCACCCCCCCATCCTTCCAATCGTTCCGACCACGCAAAAGATCACGCAGGAGGACAGTGAGCTTGAAAAATTTCTGTTCGATCACAGCAGTTTTGACGCCACTAGTGCGTTCCTCCTTGAATCTGACACAGTTCTCACAACCGATATTGATTACGAGTGTTTCACTTTTGCGGACGATTTTGAAGACTCACCGTCCGAGTTTGAGTCCTTTGAATTTTCAGATGAGTTAGTTGAACCATCAGACTCGGTTGGTTACAGTCATTTCGAACCATTGATGGAATCCTTCGAATTCGAGACAGATTACTTAGGTGAGAATAAGACTATCCCTAAATCACTCCCCTTCGTCCTTTCCATCGTTTCGACCACGCAAGAATCCGTCGCACTTCCATTTTCAATGGATGGTTTGCCAAGTTCAACGTACCCATGTTTTCTTGCGAATCTTGAGGGATTTGACCCCATTTCTCGACGGGTTGATAACTTAGCACAATCACTTTTAACACATCGGTCATCAAAATTTGTGTTAATTTATTCACTCAATTTACACTCTCAAGTTCGTACTACACTTCTTTCTCTCTTCCGCCATTCTTCTCCGAATATATCGAGACCATATTCCACCCTTCTTCCCATACGGTCTCGTGTGTTTCTCAACTCCTTTATCTACACTCCATTCTTCCACCAACCCTACCATTATAACGATAAAAATTTTGAATGGTTGGTGCTAACATTTGACCTGTGTAAGGCCTTATATAGTTTGATTTTTCTCATCCCTAACTCTGAACTTTAAAGCTTAAAACGGTGGAAACACTGTTTCACTTAAGTTTGGGGAGGACCTTATTTTGTGTGTGTGTGTGTGTGTGTGTATTAACAATATAAAAAAAATAAACAGGGGAATACCAGCCATTTTCGACCCTCTTGGTGCAGCCTGACAGTGAGGAACTGTCAAGTTTAAGTTTGGGGGTGTGCTCGGTAAGCTTTCTTCTTTCGCATTCATATGTACATCTTTGCATTTGCATACTTATTTTAAAACCCATAAAAATTGAATAATTTGAAAAATTATAAAAATTAAAACATTCAATTTTGGCCATAATTAGCTTGAGTTTGACATGACAGTTGATTAGCTAGAAAAAAAAACTAGATCCAAAACTTAGTAAATTAAAAACCCTAAAAATAACCTTTCTTAAAATTTAACGGTAGAAAGTATATGTCTTTCTAGTTTATTTAGAAATAGGCAAATTTCGAGTTGACTTCTTGGGCTAAATTAAAACAAGGGAAAAGTATTGATATTTTTATTAAAGTATAAGTTTGAAAAATAATTCCTAAGCTTAAGTCAAGATTCTGAAAATATATACCCTACAAATTGCACAAACACGAACCTTGAAACCTGGAACAGTAGAAGAGACATTGAAATGCTCTTGTCTAAAGTCCTTAGTACAAAGAAAAATAAAAATACAAGTGTGAATAAAGAGATAAAAAAATGAACACTGGTTTTTGTAATTACTTAAGGCTGCATTAATAGAAAAAATATTTAGCGAGGGTGCTTCATCACCTAGTGCCTTAGACCAACTGGTTTGGGAGTCACTGCTAAAAGCCTTATGGATTACAAGACTAGGAATTACGCTTTAAAGTGCAACCACATTTTGTAATCGGTCGTTAGTACCTCAAGAAGTATTAACGGTCGCATGAAGGATGTGTGAGCAATTTCATCTAAAAATTCAAAAATTGAAAAGTACTTTGGATGATGGATAAGAGTATGATAGCTTGATTTGAATTTCCAAGTGTAGGGGTGATATATACACACACGTAGGAGTATGTGATTGGGGTTTAGATGAGAGATAGGAATGAAAAATAGGACTTATATCTTTAGTAGAGATGATAAAAATTCCTAAGTTGAGATAGAACCCTAGAAGAAGAACTCAAAAGATGCCAAAAGCTAAGTAAATTCACAAGAATATATATAATCTTAAGTTAAATGATAAGGAAGCGTGAAAAATACGGGTGGATAATTTATGAGTCGAAGATAAAAGAGTTTCTTGTTAGAAAACCTAATTGGAGAATAAAAGTCAATAGGCCAAATTGATAGGATTTTGTGGGTAGTATCCGCTGAAAACCCTCATGAAACAACACTCCTCCTACTAGGGACACCTAGAGGTTTAATGGCTTGTTGCACGAGCTCAGTGCAATCGCGTTTCCCTGCGAAAGTGAGGTTAGGTCTTTTTCGAGAATAAAACTAGGTTTTCTCTAGGACGAGCAAAAGATAAGTTTGGGTGTATTTGTTTATACCATAATTTTGCATTATTATATTCCCCATTCTTATTCATTTTACAAATAAACAGGTGCTTTTGATCCATGTCTGCTACATAGTTGCAGGTTACAGGTTCTCAGAACAAAAACAGTGAAATTGATGAAAAGACGATGCAAAAGTGAGACTACGACCGACAAATGGAAGAATCTTGATCAAGCCTACAGTTTGAGAATAAACGAAGATCAATGGACGATTTCACAAAAAACAAAGGCAGCGCAAGGTTCAATACTTCAACACGAAGCAAGCGGTAAAAGTCCATGACTTTATTCACTGTGGAAATTTGGATGAAATATAGAAGACAATCTGAAAAACCAAGTGAAGAAACGAGAAGAAAAATGCAACCAGAATCATCCCTAGAAAGTGCAGCCAACAAGCTCCCTATATGGCCGCGGATCCGCGGCCAAACATGGGTCTTGGCCGCGGTTCCACGGCCATAAGGAACCCATGTCGGTGAAAAATCTGTGTCGCGCGTGTCGGTGATGACGGTGCGTTGACTAGGCTTCTTAGGGTAAAATTGTAAATACAGATATGAATCGAATGTAACCCTAGGGTTTCTATGATCTATAAATAGAAATCCTAAACCTCTTTTGGAGGTATGCCTCTTCTTGTGCCTCAATGTATTTATCAAAATTCAGAATTCAATTCCTGTAAATGATTGAAGAGAGTATCAAATAAAAATTAGAGTAAGTTTTCTTTTTATTGCCCTGGTTAATTTTCTTTCTGTCCTAGGTAATTTTTATTATCTGGCCTAGGTAATTAGTTTAGAACATGTTTTTCAATTCTCTAATGAGTGAGTAGTTCCTTACTTATTAGGGTTAGGAATAGGGAAGGCTTGAGAGATGAAGATCTCTCACCCCTTTCTTGCCCATCACATCTTTTTATAGGACTCCATGCATACATGCACACACCGCTCCCTACGGCATCATATCCCATGAGGTAGCGGTGATACCGTAGTATAAAAGACCGGTTGCGTATGTTTTCCATGAAGGTTAGGGTAAGAATTAAGAAAGGAAGGACAAAAACCTAGAGGAAGAAACATCGTTTCTTCCCGATGGTACTAATCCACTTTATTAATTATTACTATAACACCTCATAGATCTTAAATAGGGCATAGAAAGCGGTGAGGAATATTGACTTTCCAAACTTAACCTAAACCTAACCCCAGCAAGATTTTAATCCTAGTCTAGATCAACCTTAGTTTTTAGGAATAATCAATCCGACAACAATCGGAATTAACTCGTTAGAACAAATTGAGAATACACAAAATCCCTGTGGACCGACCCGTACTCACCGGCTAGCTACCAAGCGACGCCGTTCTTGATTGCGGTAATAAATTCTTTGATTCATCTTTTAAAAGCGCAACCACGCAAAACCTCTATCAATCAGGGATCGACTAAAAGAGGGGAGAAGTCCTGTCATATTTTATTTAGGAGGAGATGGGTTCCATATGACCCAACTCCTCTAACACAAAATTTTAGTCTAATATGCTTGTGTTTCAGCTGCCTGTTGGCTGTTTTTTCCCATATCACAAATTTAAGTTTTATATAACACATCTTGATAATATTTTCCTCAAGTTTTAATCTAGCTTACATACCATGCTTTTACATTAATTTGTAATGCTTTATACACTCAGGGTTATTAGAACTCTTCCATTTAGATATGAATACACATGATTACATAGATTTTGTAACGTGGGCGGGGGGGGGGATAAGGGGATATGGTTGGATGTTGGTAGTGTATTCAGTTTTTTTCCTCTTTGCGATTTCCCCCTTTCTTGCTTTCAGTTATCCTAACATATACTATTTTTCCACAACTGCACAGTATTCGATCTTTATTTATCTCTTTATGATGACAATTTAGAAAGGTATTTCTGTATAAACATTCTGAATTGTTATTTATTAAAGTATTATTAATAGTGGGTTGTTTAATATAAGGGTATAAGGTTGTTCATATATTATTATATACCTGGAAACTTAGAACTATATTTAGGACTTGACTTATATTCTCATGAGTCTTATGACCAACTCATGAATGAGCCCGTGTGTAACGACTCTGAATTTACTATACGGAATTTTCCAGTTTAATGTACAGAAATGAGTTATACAGCCTGAGATTGGGTTATAAGTTAATTTTGTTAAATAACAGCAAGAAACAACTTGTAGCTCACTGGTAAAGCCCTTGCACTGCTGTGACGTAGCCCTATGTTCGATCCCCATCAGACACATTATTTTCCCTGATTTTTCTTTTTAACTTTTTGGAAGCCCGAAATTTTACACGTGCAATACACATAATAATGAAAAGTCATAAAAATCAAACATGTGAAAAATGTAGTTAACACTAACTTGTACACGTGGCATAAATCCAGCGACTCAACTCCTCTAATCGACTGGTGGAAATGCCATAATTGCCGGCGCCGACAGTTCAACCGTAGCAAATGATGCCCGGGATTTGCACACTTGATTTTTCCCCTCCCCCTAACTCCCCTGCACTGTTTGATTTTCCTGCAATCAAACAGAGACTCTTTATTTCACCATTTATTATCTTTTTAATGCATTTTAATTCCAAAACCCTAATTCTAAACTATAAATACCACCTCACCTTTTGGCTTAATATCATTCTGAAATTTCTAGCCAAAACTCTCAAAAATTCTCTAAATACAAGTGGAGTAAAGAGAAATTAGCAAGCGGTCAACTTCCGGCGAAGGATCGAAACTATTCCGGCGCTCCCGCGATGCCACGACGACAACCCTCTCTTCTTATACCTTTCTTCAAGCCTCCTAACTTGTAAGTCTCTTCCAATCTTCTTTCTCTTCTTTAAAAATCCATATTTGAAACGAATATCGGTAAGTGGAGTTAATACCGATATCTATTTGCTAAACCCTAAAAACTCACATTTTTCTTACATATTGTTCATCCAAATTTTACACAATAATTGTAATCTTAATTATAAATGTTTAGAATAAATTTTAATCGAGAATTCCATGCAAAATAATTTTAACTTAAGTTTTTTATTAAAATACCATGAACTTTAAATATCACCTCTTTTAGTATCGCTTAAACATACCTTAGGAAAAATTCACGGGGTAACGACCTACCCCTCACATACACTCTTGTTCCATAGCACGATGCCTTTATGTGAATTTTGGTTACGAAGAAAATAGTACATTAAAATACCACTCACTTTAAAAACGGTTTTCTTTTAAAACAGTATTCTTAATTCCTTTGCGAATATGCCTCTACAACCCTCTTTAGGGGACCCGCTATTGGAATGTGCGGATTATCACACATTCTTGGGCTAGTCGAGTGAGATGCAGACCTCCTTACGGAATATTCGGTCTCGAAAGGTTTTAAATACGGTTTTTAAGAAGAACGCATTTTTCTACTTAAATAAAATTTAATTTTTAATAATTATATAAAAATTACAAATCAATGTATTTTCAAAATATAATAAACTTATATTTTTTTTAAATGAAAAAATTACAAGTTTCACTAAAATACCATCAAGATACCAACAAAAGACAAGTTTTACAATAAAATACCATGAACTTTTCAAGCTAAGCAATTATCGCTAAAATACCTCAAATCCTTAAAATTCATATCCATGAAAATCCTAAATAATATAAATAAATTCTCGAGGTTTATTTTAAAAATTTATTATAAATATTTTTCGTAAAACCTGCTCGAGTTATATAAAACAATATTTAAGGACTTTAGTAAATATAGGTTTAAGCAGGATCAATTCTCTTGAGCCCCGGGAAGCCGGAGAAAGTGAGTGCTTGCCTATTTAAGATAGAAAACTTAACGGAGTTATTAATGGTAATTGTCTTGGAAAACGACACAAATCCTGCCGTCCATGTGCAGCAGTTACCGATAACTTCCGAACCTAATTCAAGATTCAAATCAGTTATAAGTGTCTAACTCAAGTCTGAGTCTATCCAAACCTGAATCTAAAATCAAACCTGAATACTTGAACATGAACCTGAATACATGTATTCAAACACCAATATCAACATGAATACTTGACTTGACTTGACCGAACCATGGTTATAACTTGACATGACTACTTGAATACAAGATTACACTCTGAACCTGATTACTTGAACAACTTGTATCCATGGTTTCGGCAAAACTTGTAAATATAACCTATACAATACATTACGCGAGGATAACGGGGTAGATTGGTACGGAACGTATTAACGTGGCACGAGATGATCACTTAAAAGACACCTACATTAACTCTCATGCCGTTGTCCCGTGGGTTTTGACCGGGCCTTGTATTACATGTTACCATATTCCACTGGGTAAGATGGACTCCTCTCGTATACACAAATACCTTCTGTACCAAGCCACAAACAACTACATTAGAATAACAAATATATACCTGTACAACTTACCAGTTTTATTTAACATTACTTGTTCTATTCCATTCATTCTTTTGGGACTTACCGAGCGCTAATTCGCTGACGACATTCTTGTCTTTTTTTCTTTGGAATATTCGTCAGGAGAACCGGACTCTCAGGAGATCGAGCCTAGCCAGGAGGACTTGGACCAGCTCACTGCCCAGCCGGACTTCTAGCTCTCCTTGTATTTACTTTCAGTTTGTATGCCACTGTTTAGGCATTGTTTATATCATTGTATCTTTTCATTTTCAAACAGTTGTATGTAAAGTGAATGTAAATAAAAAAATTTGTTTATTATTTTATATCACTTGTCATTCTTGTGCATTATATATATATGTTGCTTATTTATGCTTAACGTATTTATTTCTTAGTAAATACGTTGCAGCCTGCCACGTCACCGATTCCGTACACCGGGAAGCGGGGCGTGACACCGTGTTTCCTGACCCCTGGATGATAGTCTTGGGTCTGAGAATACTCCTACGATACTTAGAGTCCCATTATATGAGCGGGCCCGTGTTTCCTTTCCCTTGAATGACAGCTTTGGGTCGGTGAATACTCCCGTGACTTGAACTAATTTCCTTTACCCGTGTACCACTGAACATATGCCAACTTATAAATGGGTTGACTACCTATATTCATGTAATCTAGTACTCATGTGTTGACATATTCCAGTACTCCTGTATTCATGTATTCATGTACTCCTGTATTCTTGTATTACACCATCATGTACTGGAACCTGTGTTAAATTATAAACAGTGTGACTAATACTTGCCGGGGGTGTTAGGGGTAGTTAAGGATGAGTAGTTCAGCTTTTTTCGGACCCTCATGTATGTACTCCTGTATTCCTGTAATTTTGTACTCTTAAAAGGGTTGAACACTTGTCTTAACTTACGTTAAAAATGGTCATGACCTTTACACTAGCTGGGATGTGTTGGGAGTTAAGGATGGGTCATCCAATTGATTAACGATTTGGTTGGATGTCATACCTTAGCTTGCGTTAGACTGGAGAATCTTAATATTGAATTATTATGCCATTTTAATTATACTTGGTTTTCCTTTCATGCCTACCACCTTTAACTCGCTGATTTTTATTAATATCATGATTAGACCGTTACAGTGTTGTTGTTTATCTTGTATCCAGATTATTGTGTTTATGAACTGTTTATTTTCGTTCACATCGTTTACTATTGCAAGTGATACTTTATGGTATTTAAGTTTTTTTTATTTCATTATGCTTATTTATACTACAAGGCTGTAGTGATTCTGAGGAACTTACCAGATGAATGTTCACTGACAGACGTTCGCTTTTATTTTTTCTTATTAGGAATGTCTGTCAGAAGACACAGGGATTGTGGACGAGGATTCATAGGAAGTTGGGCTATTTGAATAGGAGAAGCTTTGCCTCCCATCGCAAGCTGATAACTAGTTTTTTCAGTTTAGTGCATTTAGATTTAGAGGTTTAGTTTGAAACTGTTATTTATTTGTAGTAACTTTTAGTTAGGCGATGTTGCTTTCAGAACTTGAATGTATTTAATGGAGTTGGATATTATTAGGATTTTGTTTTGTGATGGTTTAACTTCAAATTATTATTATTTTGCTTGGTCATACGTTAACCATATTCATATTATGGAGGTGTTCTTTTTGGTATGAATACGTCGTGGGTTTGTTGCTCTCGCTCCTTGGTTTTTGGGAAGTAGGACGTGATAAGTTTTATTGGTGGCCCATGCAGGTTCGTTCTGCATGACCGTTGGAAGCATATAATATAAGATGTTAAACATTATATCCAACGACATTTACGTTCATCCTCAAATTCTTGAATTTGTTCTGATCTTTCGTTTTCTTTTTCAAGGTGATCGCCTCAGGAGATGAAGGATCCAACGCCAAAGGAGGTGCCCCACCATCTGTAATGGATCTACTTGATGAAATGACAATACTGCTAGAAGCAATCAAGAGCTTATTGGACAATCAACAAGCTCAAGCAACGATTCAGCAGGAGCATTACTACCTTCCTCCGTCAGGAGATTTACACCCCGTACCAGAGGCGCCAGGAGTGAAGCAGGTTCGGGCATTGAACCCGAAGAAATTTTCAGGGAAGGAGAGCCCCCTCGAGGCAAAGGAGTGGGCTCAAAGAATTGAGGATGGCCTTACAGCAGCATTAGTTCCGCAGGCGAATTGGGTTCGAGTGGCCAAACATCAACTGACTGATAACGTCAGAGTTTGTTGGAAGGCTGAGGAGAGTCGGATTCAGCACCTATCACTTGGGAAACTTTTCGCGAACGTTTTGACGGAAAATACTTTCCTGAAACTGCCCGTTTTGAGATGGAACAACAATTTGTCCATCTTCAGTAAGGATCCATATGGGACAAGTTGGTGGATGAGTACGATACCGATTTCACTATGCTCAGCGGGTTTGTAACCCATTTGGTCCCCACCTCGAAAATTCGCTCTAGAAGGTTTCGGCAGGGTCTAGACACAGAACTTCGGGCGGCACTAGCAACAGGAGACTATCCTACTCATAAGGCCGCTTTGAGGGCCGCCCTTTGTTTTGAGGCCATTATTAAGGAGCGGGGAAGACCGCAGTCAACAGGATTCAAACGACCAGTCAATCAGATTTCAAGAGGGGAAACCTCGAAGCAGAACTATACCGCACCATCAAGGAGACCAGTCGGGCCATCTCCATCTTCTCAGTCGACTACTTGCAACTTGTGCCAGAGACAAGGACATCAAATGAACGATTGTCGCAGAGCCAATAATCTGTGTCTGGTTTGTGGTTCATCTACACACGGTATAAACACCTGCCCCATGCGCAAAAATGGTCCCACGACTGTTTCCCAACCAGCTCCACTCGCTCCAAAACCCAAGCTATCTCTCCCCACCCTACCTCAGTGTGAGCCATCACTGCCACCTAAGCAACATTTGTATACTCGGGCGCAAGGGAATGCGCCAAGACGTCAGGCATTCACTAAGACAGTTTCTGAGGCCGAGTGCACGGGTGAGGTTATTACTGGTAAGACCCATCTTTTCTTTTCAAATTCATGCATCTTAAATTCTTGTTTTGTTATTTTGTTTCCTTTATCTAAACCGTCCCACATAACCTAGGTACCTTATTAGTAGCCACCTGGCCTGTACTCACACTTTTTGACACTGGGGCGTCACTTTGCTTCATGTTCCAACGGTTTTCGACCACGCATGCCCTTCCAGTAAAACCCCTCGTGTCAGTATAGAACATCAGTTTGGGAAACGGTGTGCTGAAGGAAACACTAGGGTACGATCAATGTCCAGTGATAGTCTGCGGCCGCGAACTTTACACGAACTTCAAAGTACTCAACATAACAAGTTTTGATGTAGTTCTCGGGATGGATTGGTTAGAGACTTTCTACGCCACCCTCGACTGTCGTCAAAGGAAGGTAGTCTTCGATATACCAAGTCACCCCACCTTTTCATTTGCAAGCGGTGACAGAACCATCGAGCCACCTTTTATCGCGCTAAACCTAAGGAGTCTATGCGTGCTGCCCTATCGGCAGGAGAGGAAGAGAGGCCCAATATAGCACATGAGTTCGATGATGTTTTCCCAGAGGATATCACAGGTTTGCCACCCGACAGAATTTTAGAATTCTCTATTGATTTGTTGCCCGGTGCCCAACCTATAACTGAGATCCCTTATCGTATGGGTCCTACGCAATTGAAAGAGGTCAAGAAGTAGTGGATGAGTTATTGCTGAAATGATAAATTTGGCTGAGTGCCTCGTCTTGGGGTGCTCCGGTTCTCTTGGTTCAAAAGAAGGACGGAACCCAGCGGATGTGTGTCGACTATCGGGAGTTGAATGCAGTCACCGTTAAAAACAAGTATCCTATGCCTTGCATTGATGACCCGTTCGATCAATTAAGTGGGTCTAAGGTTTTCTCGAAGCTGGACCTACGGTCGGATTACCATCAGGTCAAAATCAAGAAGGATGACATCTCGAAGACAGCTTTCAGAACTCGATATGGTAATTATGAGTATCTAATAATGTCGTTCGGGGTAACCAACGCTCCTGCCCTCTTCATGAATCGGATGAACAGAGCGTTTCACGAGTACCTAGACCAGTTTGTCGTAGTCTTCATTGACGACATCTTGGTATATTCAAAGACCAAAGAGGAGCATGAGGAGCATTTGCGCACCGTGTTGGAGACTTTGCGACATCATCAATTATATGCCAAATACAGTAAAGGCGAGTTTTGGATGGATAGGGTTATTTTCTTAGGACATTTAATATCCGACGAGGGCATATCAGTAGACCCCGCCAAGGTTACTGCAGTGGAGAAATGGCCAGTCCCAAAGACAGTCAAAGATATCCCGAGTTTTATAGGTTTAGCGGGATATTATCGCCATTTTATTGAGGGTTTCTCAAAAATTGCAAAACCGTTAACTAAGGTCACCCGGAAGGAAGTGGATTTCAGATGGCCAGAGGCTTGCAAGAGTGCTTTTGCTGAGTCAAGGCTGACCTCCGCTCTTATTCTCACCATCCTTGATCGATCGGGAGATTTCGTGGTTTATTGTGATGCATCAAGGATCGGACTCGGGTCTGTCTTACTTCAGAATGGAAAGGTTGTTACGTATGTGTCGCGTAAGTTGAATACGCATTAGCAAAACTACCCTATGCATGATCTTGAACTAGCGGCTATAATATTTGCATTAAAGTTATGGACGCATTTGTTTCCCCCAATCAGAGCAAAGCTCTGTTTTGAAATTCAAAATTTAAAAGTTGAAGCAACGCTTCAGATCCAGCGCTACGCGCCACGTGTCAAACACGGATGCGCTAACACCAGGTGCGCTGCGCCCTAGGCAGCGCACCCCCAATCAAAGCAAAGCTCTGTTTTAAAATTCAAAATTCAAAAATTAAAGCAACGCTTCAGATCCAGCGCTAGGCGTGCTGCGTGCCACGTGTCAAACACGGATGCGCTAGCGCCAGGTGCGCTGCGCCCTAGGCAGTGCACCATGAGTGCGCTAGCGCTAGGTGCGCTGCGCGCCACGTGTCAAACACGGGTGCGTTAGCGCAGGTTGCGCTGCGCTCTGCGCTGCACGCCACGTGTCAAACATAGGTGTGCTAGCACAAAGTGCGCCGCGCTCTGAGCAGCGCACCATGTGCAAAGCACGGGTGCGCCAGCGCTGGAATTAAAAATTCCCCACCGTTAGATCAAAAGATCTAATAATGATAAATCATTAATTAATCAGAATAAAATTCTGTTATGGAAAGATCTTTCCAGTCTTGTTAAAAACAAGAAGATTGCCTTCTGTAAAACAGAAGCCCTAGGATCAAAGATCCAACGGTGGGGAAACATCCCCAAATCAATCGGAGAAAGATCTCTTCAACTGATTTAAAAAATCAATTTGCCCTATATAAAGACCCCAAGACTTCAAGTCTGAGATGGACAAACCCCCCTACAAACTTTGAGAAAACTCAAAAGAAAGAGAGCACGCTCTTGAAAGAAGACTTTTCTTCAAGGTAAAGATCATGAATGATGAACACAGAGATGAAATCATCTCATAAAAAAAAGAAGAATTATCTTCTTAAAAGATCATAGATCTGCAAAGACCAAGGTATTTTATAAAAAAACTAAAAGATCTCATCATAAAAACAAAGAAGTACTTGGTTCTTTCACAGATCATTGATCTATAAAGGCAAAGCCCTTTCAAAAAATAAGAACTATTGTTCTTGAATCTTGAGACAAAGTCTCTTTTAAAAGAAGAACATAAATTTGTTCACAGATCATAAAAATTGATCAAATGCGTTTTGCGCTATCGAACAGCGTTTCTGCGCTCTCTGGACTGGCTCTTAGCGCCAAAATGCGCCACGTGTCAATCACGTATGCAACTTGCGCTTTGCGCTTCTGAAATAGCGCACTGGGCTCATGGGCTGGCGTTCAGCACCAAGCGCGCTACGTGTCACTCACGGGAGCGCCATTAAATTAAAAGCGCAATGCGCTCATGGACCAGCGCTCAGCGCTCACAAACAGGCATCTGCGCTCATCATCTAGCACAGAGCGCAACACTTGTCCCTTACATATGCGCCACGTGGAAAAAGCGCATTGCATTGGCACAAAGCGCCTAGCGCACCATAGATTGCACTGACAGAACACAAATTGTTCTTTAATGAGCCTGAGCTCTGATGAATGCTTTGCATTTAATATAAGACAAAAGAAAAGATTTTTTGCCAAGATCTAATGCTCAGCATTATTAAAAGGGCCAAGCCCAAATAAAGGCTTAATAGCCAGAATAAAATGTTAAACATTTTAACCTGATTGGACTTAGCCCAATATTGGCCATAAATCCTCAACTTATATTAATTGAGCCCATCTGCTCATGAATATTTAATAGATCTTAGCCCCAAATTGGACTACAGATCTTTCAACCAACTCACACTGGTTCGAGGGTACATCTCTTTACTCCTCTGATATTTGTCGTTGTAATCCTTCAACGTCTTCAGAGAGGTGACGGGTCCCGACAACCATACATCTTATAGACTACGATGTCTTTAACCTGGACTGTGGGGTCCTTAAACTCACGGACTACGATGTCCTTAACCTCGGACTGTGTGGTCCTTAAACTCACGGACTACGATGTCCTTAACCTTGGACTGTGGGGTCCATAAACTCATGGACTACGATATCCTTAACCTCGGACTGTGGGGTCCTTAAACTGTGGGGTCCTTAAACTCATAGACTACGATGTCCTTAACCTCGGACTGTGGGGTCCTTAAACTCATGGACTACGATGCCCTTAACCTGGACTGTGGGGTCCTTAAACTCACAGACTACGATGTCCTTAACCTCGGACTGTAGGGTCCTTAAACTCATGGACTACGATGTCCTTAACTTCGGACTGTGGGGTCCTCAAACTCACGGACTACGATGTCCTTAACCTGGACCAAGATGTCCTTAAACTAGTATTGGACCGTAATGTCATTAAACTAATCGACCGCAATGTCCCTAAACTAAACAATAGAGTCCAAATGCTCTTTTGTTGGATCTAAACGATCCCGTTAAGTTGATCTTAGTCTAAAATTAGACTAACGTATCCTTAACATACGTTTAAGTTGATCTTAGTCCCAAATGAGACTAATGTATCCTTAGACCCAACCCCCAAACCCAAATCTAAAAAGATACGGATTTGGACTAATCCACGCCCTACGGACGACAACATAAATTAGTCTCCGTATACAATCCACGGGCAACCACAAACAAAAAAAACACCCACAACACGAAGTGATCATCTGGAGAAGGAGAAAGTTGTTACCGCGATGCGGTAGCGTAATTAACTGCAGGGGATTGCGCCTGCAGGGAAGAGAGTCCCCACAATCAAAAACCTCTCAAACGAGGGGGAATCTGACGAAGTCTGCTACATCGGCCGCATCCGTTTAAACCTTCGATACATGGTGCCATAAATCAACTTGGCATCTTCGAAGAGGTGGACGGATAGCTCCAATTACCATCTGCCCCCGGAATTCAGTCCCCGACGTCCCAACGTCCCGGTCGCGTCTTTCGGCGGGGAACAGATTCTGGCACGCCCGGTGGGACCTTTTCCTCTTTCCACTCCACACTTCATGTGTCGTGTTCGCGAATGAATCGCGGCTTGACATGGTTGTCCTGGATTCAAGGTACTAAGATTTGGTTTCTTGCTTGGCGCAGAAAAAGAAACATCAATGGCGTCTACTTGCGCGAAGTGTTCCAACTGCAATTGCAACTCACGCTCCACCTCACCTGGAGGCATAGCTTACGAGCCCCAAGCGGCCTCCTTGTTCACAATGCCGGTAGACCAGGTGACTTAGGCTACCACTGGATTGTTTTTCGGGACCATGCTCCCACCGATGAGCTTCAGCGCCCCTGTACCATCGCAAGAAGCTACCAAGAAGTCGGTCTTTGATCGGCTTGCAACTACAGCGGCCCCCCTCAACGGGTCGTCCAGCTCCGGCGCCTCAGTCTTCGCCGGATTGGGCCAAAGTTCATGCGGTCCCATGATGAAGCCTGCAGTTCCAAAAAAGGTTGTTCCGAAGAGGATAGCCATCCCTGCTCCCGAAGTCGTCAAGGCGGCTTCTCCTGCGAAAGGGTCGGTCTTTACAAGATGACTGTTCCGGCTCCCATTCCGTCACCCGCCCCTGCACAAAAGTCTGTCTTTGACAGATTGGATACTTCTACTCAACGGACGTCGGTCTTCAAGAGGCTGGTACTGGCAACGCCTCACCAGAACAGGGGGCATGACGAAGCCATCCCCATCACCGAACCAACACCATCGGCTCGACACGCTCGACGTCGCCACTCGCGCCGAGTAAGGAAAGCTGGGGGCAACTCCCCCTCTGGGCTAACTCCACCAGCCCCAACGGTGGAAGTCAATGCCGCTGTTCCAACTGGGAACATGTTTGAATTGCTGAATAAGATGCGCAGGAACTCTCCTACCGCCGTACTGAAAAGATCTCCTCCACCCGTAGAGAATGCACCGAAGGCGAAGCCGGAACAACCCCCTCAGCGGCTCTCTTCCAAAATTTACAAAGTCTGGCGACGGGTTTAAGACTCGGTAATCGATCAAGATTACCCTCGCCGACAAAAGAAAGTGAAAGTTCAGCAAGAAGAGAACCATCTTGCCAAGCCACAAAAGACGACGACTACTTGGGTTCCCGCTGCAACGACCCCTTCAACGTCAACTGCTCAAAAGAGAAGGAGGCCAGAGAAAGCCCCTGTGACTACGGAAAATTACAAAGACGCTGAGCCCAAACGCCCTAAGTCTGGGGGCATAATGGTGCATACTGTTTACATGGCTTCCGGAAGAGAGGAAAGCCGTGCTTCGACGGGTCACCGACCGCTCACCCGATCCATGACAAAAACCCAGGAGCAGCAGCAGAAGCTTCAGGAAATGCTGACGCAAATGGCCGCGCTCACCGGGCCAAAAGAAAGCCCGGAGGCGTCATCAGAGCAGCGTCATGAACAAGAAACTGATGCTGACTTCCTCTGCAGAGTCCTCGAAAAGAAGGACAGAGAAGCAGCAGAATAAGCTGCCAACATAAAACGAATGGCGCTTCTCTTCCAAGACATGGTCGGCATGATGTTACAACCGGAACCTCCAGATGAAGACCCTCCGATCATTATTGAAGATGACAGAGGAAAGACATCGAACCCTCCTCCGGCTCTTTCAGCAGCCAAGGAGGAATCCATTTCCAAGGCCGCTCTGGATGACTACATAGCTCAGCAAATACGAGCTCACCAGGCGAATGAAGCGGCCGGCCAAGTCATTAAAACTGGGCGACCATATCCAGGCTGGTATGATCAAATAAAGTATCCGCCGGGATATACGATCCCTAAATTTCATGTATACAAAGGGACGGGCAATCCTCACCAGCATGTCGCCCAGTTCAGGGCTCTTTGCGGCAACACCGGGGGTGATGATAAAGTTTTGCGCCGTCAATTCGTCGGCAGCTTGTCAGAAACGGCGTTCGAGTGGTATTCTGAACTTCCAAACGACTCCGTTAAGACTTTCGCAGAAATGGAGCTATTATTCACCCAGCGATTCGCGAGTGCTAGTGAACGCACCCCAATAACGGCATTGATCAATGCCAGGGTGAAATCTGGAGAGACATGGGTTCAATATGCAATACAATGGCGAAATCTGTGGTCGAAATGCGAACAGCGCATCGAAGAAGCGCCGGCGGTGGGCATGTTCGTGGGCACTTTGGACCATCATGCAACTATTTCCCAATTCATGATGTTCTTCAAGCCGACCACTTTCTAGGACTTGATCGACAAACTGGCCCAAATGGACCAGATGGGTCATAGACCGTCTCCTCCAAAGCTAGAGCCGCAGAACGAGAAGGGAAAGGGGAAGCGACCGTCGTCGCTAATACTCAACAGCAGCCCAGTGGTCTGAGACCAGTTGATCGCCAAAATAATTGAACTCAATCTCTCGAAGATAAAATGAGACGCCCTTACTCGTTCCCTCGAGACAAGACAAAGAGGTTATTCGAGCTCGCACTGCGCAATAGGCTCATCACTCTGCCGGAGCCAAGCTGCCCAGCGCAACCAGGCGACATTAGCAATCCTAACTATTGCCCTTATTACCGAATGTTAGGCCATCCGATCGAGAATTGTTACATCTTCAAAAGCTGGATAGAAGATCAGTACCAACAGGGAAAATTCGTGTTATCTAAGAATTGGAAGGTGAACCTGCCTCGGCCACACACTCCCAAGAAGACGGATACACCGGGGGAATCATGCTCTTTCATAGAAGAAGCTCCATGGCAGGTCGCTCTTTCAGCCAAGACGAAAAGAATGCTGAAGGTGTAGGGTTCCTAGGCACACTTGTGAAGGTTCATGAAGCATCAAACATGCCCGAATAAAATTTTACATGTGCCGAACAATCCAAAGACGGGATCATTGCTAGATTATTAGGGTTTAGCATGCAAGATAACATCTTTAAAGCTAAGTGTGAGGGATTACAACCTTTGTAGTCCGCTCCTTCGCTTCACAAGCTCCGAGTAGAAGTCCCTTCGCCGCGATCCATGATCTCCCGGACTCAAGAGAGGCTCCACGACTCGAACGTCCATGCTAGCTTGAAGTGTTCCGATTCTCCGATGATCTACGTCGAAGTTGCTATAACCCAAGTTTTCTCACTCTAAAGAGATGAACACCCTAATCTAATGGGCTAGATTAGATGAGGATGATGGAGTAGTATTTATGCTATCTTTTTAATTCACTTTCTCACAATAAATCATCACATAAGGAATTTCTAGTGAGCTCTTTCTTTCAAAAACCAAAGAGAGAAGAAGATGAAGAATGAAAGAATAATCCTTTTGTGATGAACAGTAGTCAAGTGTATATGATTGATTATAGAACCATGGTCAAGGATGATAGGATAAAACTTGTAGAGAATAAACTAGAGTTAGGGTTTGGTTTGGTTAAGGATAAGTATCAACCATAATATCTTAACCAAGACAAAATAGAATCCTTCTAGAATGAACAAGAAGGAGCTAACCCTAATCCCTTTTTATCATCCTTAAACATGTTTTATAATAAATCATATCATGTCACAATAATATATATCACATATATATTATAAATTTGCAACAAAAGAAAATAATACAATTAACATATATCGCATATATATCAATGAATTAATCCGGTGAGAAAATGAAATAATAAAGCGAGCCAATATTAGATAATGTAATACAATATATCATATATATCATTATACATTAAATCATCTAATCAACACTTGATATAACGATCCGGCTATATCGAATATAACCGACTAATATATCATGTACCGATTCATCGAATCAACACTTGATCCGATGTCCCGATTCATATCTAAATATCGCGAGAATATAATACGGTATCTCATATCGCATTATCCTCGGTCCTGCACATATCACATATGTGCCTTTACTCCGTTTTGCCTGAGCCAAGAAACCTCTGTGTAGGACTCTAAAGAATCGTCAATACGCCGGTAGCAGGTGATGATCATATCAAACACCCACAAGCTGCAAGCGGTCAGCTAAACATAACAGCCACCCAGGTATTGAGTGATCAGAAGATCAACAAGCTAGCCTGTCCGTTCTCCTGTGAATCCAATCAGTAACACTCCCGTACAGTCCGGTCTGTTCGTCTGATATGTCGCATATCAAGTCTAGGGGGGGTATACGTCAGACCTCAGTAACCAATAAGTCGTGTCGATGTGAGGCTCATAACAGGTCGAGATACTACTGGTAAGACTTACCAGTATATCTCTATATCAGCCCTGGCCAGGGACTTCCAGTTATAGCCAATCGAACACAGCACGACATCAACTCCCTATACTGGGATAGACGAATCCCCTCCTATCGTTCATTGCCTCCATGTGATTCGGGACTGTACCCAAAAGCCACCGTTTTGCACGCCCTCTTGAACGTGGTAAGGTGGAAATCAAAGCACAGTGGGAATCACACAAGACTCTATGATGATCTAGGGTCTACAGACTACCCTGTACCAGTGTCACCGAAGAACTGCCATCTGACATGTGGTATATCACCAACCGGGAGTTCTTGGCGAGTCCGTCCAGTGTACCCAGTCTCCACTGAGCACCCGTACACCATCTCTGATATCAAACACCAATGGATATGGGATCATCCATCGCCCATCATATGGGTCAAGATGCGTATACGCTAGTCTACTCTGGTGTATCGATGACTTGTCTCGATATACCCTCGACTAGGAACAGTTATAGGATGTACTCATCGACTACTATGGCCCCACTTGTATGATCTCATCATAGTCCCAGTAGTCGAGTGCAGATCCTAAGGGCTTTATCAACATGTGAGAGAAAGACAGTAAACCAATACAAGTCAACCTGTTAAGATAAAGTAAAACCAAATAGTATACTATCTGTAGGGTTCCTAGGCACTCTTGTGAAGGTTCATAAGGCATCAAACATGCCCGGATAAAATTTTAGACGTGCCGAACAACCCAAAGCCGGGATCTTTGCTAGATTATTAGGGTTTAACATGCAAGATGATAACTTTTATCTAAGTGTGAGGGATTACAACCTTTGTAGTCCGCTCCTTCACTTCACAAGCTCCGAGTAGAAGTCCCTTTACCGCGATCCACGATCTCCCGGACTCATGAGAGGCTCCACGACTCGAACGATCCATGCTAGCTCGAAGTATTCCAAATCTCCGATGATCTACCTCGAACTTGCAAAGACTCAAGCTTTCTCACTCAAAAGAGATGAACACACTAATCCCATAGGCTAGATGAGATGAGGATGAGAGAGTAGTAATTTTGCTTTCTTTTTATATCATTTTCTCATATTTATTCATCACTTAAGGATTTTCTAGCAAGCTTTTCAAGAGAGAAGAAGATGATAATGGAAAAATCAATAATAAGATTAAACCTTTTGTGATGAATAGAATGAAAGCTATATGATTGATTATAAACCATGGTCAAGGATGAGTGGCTAGGATTTAGTAGAGAAATAACTAGAGTTAGGGTTTGGTTGGGTTAAGAATGTGTCATCCTAAAATATCCTAAGAATGACAAAAGAATAAAGCTTCTAGAAGGTGCATGAAGTATCCAACCCTAATCAAACCCTAACCTCAATTAATCATCCTTAAACATGTTTAACAATTAATTATATCATGTCACAATAATATATATCATATATATATTATATATTTGCAACAAAAGAAAATAATACAATTAACATATATCGCATATATATCAATGTATCATCCAATGAGAAAATGAAATAATAAAGCGAGCCAATATTAGATAATGTAATAATATATCATATATATTATTATACATTAAATCATCGAATCAACACTTGATCCGACGATCCGGCTATATCGAATATTACCGACTAATATATCATGTACCGATTCATCGAATCAACACTTGATCCGATGACCCGGTTCATATCTTAATATACCGAGATAATAATACGGTATCCCATATCGCATTATTCTCGGTCCTGCACATATCACATATGTGCCTCTACTCCGTTTCGCCTGAGCCAAGAAACCTCTGTGTAGGACTCTAAAGAATCGTCAATACGCCGGTAGCAGGTGATGATCATATCAAACACCCACAAGCTGCAAGCGGTCAGCTAAACGTAACAGCCACCCAGGTATTGAGCGATCAGAAGATCAACAAGCTAGCCTGTGCGTTCTCCTGTGAATCCAACCAGTAACACTCCCGTACAGTCCGGTCTGTTCGTCTGATATGTCGCATATCAAGTCTAGGGGTGGTATACGTCAGACCCCAGTAACCGATAAGTCGTGTCGATGTGTGGCTCATAACGGGTCGAGAAACTACTAGTAACACTTACCAGTAAATCTCTATATCAGCCCTGGCCAGGGACTTCCAGTTATAGCCAATCGAACACAGCACAACATCAACTCCCTATACTGGGAGAGACGAATCCCCTCCTATCGCTCATTGCCTCCATGTGATTCGGGACTGTACCCAAAAGCCACCGTTTTGCACGCCCTCTTGGACGTGGTAAGGTGGAAATCAAAGCACAGTGGGAATCACACAAGACTCTATGACGATCTCTGGTCTACAGACTACCCTGTACCATTGTCACCGGAGAACTGCCATCTGACGTGTGGTATATCACCATCTGGGAGTTCTCGGCGAGTCCGTCCAGTGTACCCAGTCTCCACTGAGCACCCGTACACCATCTCTGATGTCTAACACCGATGGATATGGGATCATCCATCGCCCATCATATGGGTCAAGATGCGTATACGCTAGTCTACTCTGGTGCATCGATGCCCTGTCTCGATATATCCTCGACTAGGAACAGTTATAGGATGTACTCATCGACTACCGCGGCCCCACTAGTATGATCTCATCATAGTCCCAGTAGTCGAGTACAGATCCTAAGGGCTTTATGAACATGTGAGAGTAAAACAGTAAACCAACAACATGTTAAGATAAAGTGAAACCAAATAGCATACTATCATGACGAGCAAGAAAGTCTTCTCTATATATAACCAAGCATCCATTATAATATACATCATATGTACAACAATGGCCTTTAGGGCATATACATAACTAACAATCTCCCACTTGCACTAAGGCCAGCTGCTGTAGTATCTCATACCTAGCATCCCGAATAATCTCTCAAGCTGTATCTGGGGAATAGCCTTCGTGAATGGATCCACAGTGTTGTCCTTCGTATCTACTCTCCTGACCTCGATCTCCCGGCAATCAACTATCTCCCTGATCAGGTGATACCGCCTCAGAATATGTCTGGATTTTTGATGGGACCTGGGTTCCTTGGCCAATGCCACAGCTCCATTGTTATCGCAATACAGAGGTATTGGATGCTCAATGGATGGAACCACACCAAGTTCATTAATGAACTTCTTGATCCAGACAGCCTCTTTGGC
The DNA here is from genome assembly GCA_030015575.1 of Agapanthus africanus. NCBI lineage: Eukaryota > Viridiplantae > Streptophyta > Magnoliopsida > Asparagales > Amaryllidaceae > Agapanthus > Agapanthus africanus. The sequence goes on from CM057344.1 coordinate 105,362,703, forward strand.
AGCATCGTTGGCAGCGATGTATTCAGCCTCCATCGTCGAGTCTACAACGGTATCCTGTTTGGAACTCTTCCAACATACCGCCCCTCCATTGAGGGTAAAGACAAAACCCGAATGCGACTTAGAGTCGTCCTTATCACTTTGGAAGCTGGAATCGGTAAAGGACTCCACCTGGAGTTCTCCGTTACCATACACCAAGAACATCTCCTTAGTCCTTCGCAAGTACTTGAGAATGTTCTTCACAGCTGTCCAGTGACTCTCTCCAGGATCTGCTTGATACCGACTCACTACACTTAGTGAGTATGCTACATCGGGTCTGGTACATAGCATCGCATACATGATAGAGCCTACTGCCGAAGCATAGGGTATCCCTTGCATGCGAGCTCTCTCCAAATCAGTCTTGGGAGCATCTCTTTGGAGAGAGTGAGTCCAGAGATCGTGGGTTGGTTCCCACGCTTGGATTCTTCCATACTAAACCTCTTTAGTATGGTGTCAATGTACCTGGATTGGGACAATCCCAGTATCCGTTTAGATCTATCTCTATAGATCATGATTCCCAATATGCAGGAGGCATCACCTAGATCTTTCATTGAGAATCTCTGCGATAAGAAGAGCTTGACTGATTGCAGCATAGGAATATCATTTCCTATCAAGAGTATGTCATCCACGTACAATACGAGGAAGACAACCTTACCCTCTGCTACCTTCTTATAGATACAAGGTTCATCTATATTTTTGATGAAGTCAAACTCTTTGACTACAACATCAAAACAGATGTTCCAGCTCCGCGATGCTTGCTTTAACCCATAAATGGATTTAAGCAGCTTGCACACCTTTCCGCTGCTCCCACTATCTACGAAGCCCTCTGGCTGAGTCATGTACACGCACTCTTCTAAATCACCGTTTAGAAAGGCGGTCTTAACATCCATTTGCCAGATTTCGTAGTCATGGTATGCAGCAATGGCAAGTAAGATCCGGATGGACTTAAGCATAGCCACTGGAGAAAAGGTTTCGTCATAATCCACACCTGGTCGTTGACGAAAACCCTTTGCTACAAGTCTAGCTTTGAAAGTCTCAACTTTTCCATCTACACCAAATTTCCTTTTAAAAATCCACTTGCTCCCAATGGGTTTTACCCCTTCAGGAGCATTTTCCAAAATCCATACTTTATTGGTGTACATGGATTCCATCTCAGATCGCATTGCATCCAGCCATTTCACAGAGTCACCACTCATGATGGCCTGCTCGAAACTAGTAGGGTCATCATCACCCATGATGCAATCTTCGCTTCCACCATCAATGTGAAAACCGTAGTATCTCTCAGGTGGACGAGAAACCCTACTAGATCGGCGGAGAGGCTGGGGTTCGTCGGGTACTACTGAATCCTCTGGTTCCACTAAATCATCTGTTGTAGTTTGCGTTGCTGGAACCTCTTCCAGTTCTACCTCATTGCCCTCAATTTCTTTTGCAAGAAATTCCTTTTCCAAAAAGGTGGCATGTTTAGAAACAAACACCTTTTGTTCCTCAGTGTGGTAGAAGATATACCCTTGTGAGTTCTTGGGATATCCTACAAACTTACATAAGACAGATCTTGTCTCGAGTTTGTCTGGATTTTGTCTTTTGACATAGGCTGGACAACCCCATATCTTAACATACTTAAGAGATGGTCTCTTCCCTTTCCATATCTCATACGGAGTGGTAGGCACTGATTTGGTAGGAACCATATTCAATAGGTGTATGGCTGTCTCAAGCGCATACCCCCAGAAGGAAATAGGTAACTCAGCCTCGCTCATCATAGAGCGCACCATATCTAATAGGGTGCGATTCCTCCGTTCCGATACACCGTTGTGCTGTGGTGTATAAGGAGGAGTAAGCTGAGAGAGAATCCCATTCTCTTTTAGATAATCTAGGAACTCACCGCTTAAGTATTCACCTCCTCGATCAGATCGAAGAATCTTAATACTTTTCCCCGTTTGATTCTCTACTTCGTGCTTATATTCTCTGAATTTCTCAAAAGCTTCAGATTTGTGTTTCATCAGGAACACATGTCCGTATCTAGAGAGATCGTCAGTGAATGTAATGAAGTAGGAAGAACCGTTCCTGGCATGCGTAGACATGGGACCGCATACATCACTATGTATGAGTCCTAAGAGTTCAGTAACTCTATCTCCGTGTCCACTAAACGGAGCTTTGGTCATTTTTCCTTTGAGACATGAATGGCAAGTATTATAAGATGATAATTCGAACGGATTCAAATAACCATCTTTATGTAACTTAGCCAGTCGTGTCGCATTGATGTGACCAAGTCTACAATGCCACAAGTAGGATTCGTTCATATCTGAACTCTTCCTCTTGTGTGTGTTTTGTATATTCAGAACTGTATTCTGATGTAGAATGAATATGCCATTATGTAACGAGCCTGATGCAATCAACTTTTGATCTAGGAATATGTTCATAACATTATCCTGTACTATAAAATTATATCCCTCTTTACTCAATAAAGAAACTGATATAATATTGCACATCATGTTCGGTATATAATAGCACTCATTTAGAATCAGTGTATTACGACTTGGTAATACAAGGTGATATTCGCCAACTGCTTTGGCTACAATACTTGTACCGTTCCCTACTTGAACGGAATGATCACCTTTTCCCAGTTCTCTACCTTTACGTAGCCCATGTAATTGTTTACATATGTGGGATCCTGATCCGGTATCTAATACCCAGGACGTAGGGTGAACTGAGAAACAGTTCTCAATAACTAACACACCTGAAGAAGATGCATCAACATGCATGTTCTTTTGGGCGGCGTGAGAATCTAGATATTCTCCTGTTTCCTGTTCAGTCTTACAACTCTTATAAGAAAGAACGGGTCCAACATTCCCTAGCTCAGTACAATAATTGGGTTCAGTCAATACATCCATATTATTATCTTGATTATGGCCTGACATGGTCGCTACCTGGAGAGAGAGAGAAGAAAAACACTTTAGCGTATGCTCTTGCAAGATTAGATTGGTTATTATCTTATCTAATCAGGATGTCTCCCACTGTTTTTATCAAATCTACCTTAAAACCCTAAAAGGTAAGATTAGCCGGGATTAATTACACCCTACAATTTCGTCAATCTTTCAGCCAGATCAGTGTCGGTACTTTGAGGGAGGTTCCCCATGCTTTCGCACGGACCTAATTAAAGTAAACCTCGTTTTCCCAGAGGCGTAACCCCGTTAACACTTTTCTAGACACCTACTTGATCGGCTAATTGTCTTGTGTAAAACTCTCCCAGGAGTAACTCTTACTCGCAGTGGGTATCAGGATCCAACTATCTCATAGGAGGTATGCAATCTCATTGCAAATTTCAACACTTGAAATTCCCGATAATATTTTGCCCCTAACGTTCTATGACCTTGACGAAAGCCAACAAACCATAGTCCGCTAGTCAAGTTCAACCCGAACATTTCTTGATTGAATTAAACCCAGCCGCACGTCCCTTGACGAAAGCCAACAAAGCCGCACGACTACCCTAACCCAATCTCATCATATGTAACAGATAAGTAATAATTAGCTACCGCACACTACGCCTTGACGAAAGCCAACAAACGTAGCACGAATACTAAGTATTACCTATCTGAAATGTCGGAGGGCTACGCAGGTTTTTCAGAAAACCATGAGCGTAATGAACTTGATATCGTTGTGGAATCAAGTAAAGTTTTGAAAAGGAGTGTTTTTGAGGCTTTTCTTAGTTTCGCTAAAGGGGTCACTCCCGGTGAAGGGATCGTCGGCCCTTTCCTCATCGAATAAGGTGCAGGATATATCATATATATCACTGTGCAAAGAAAAACACTAAAAGCAATCAAAAGACAAACCGCGTTTTGTAGCATCTGCCAGTTTTGCTAAAGGGGTCACTCCCGGTGAAGGGATCGTCGGCCCTTTCCCCATCGAATAAGGAGCAGGATATATCATATATACCGCTGTGCAAAGCAAAACTGTAGCTACCCCTTTTATAAAGTTTTGATTCTACAACATCTTTAGGTTTCTTTCCTTTTTATTAATCTCATTAATAAATATCCCATCAGCTTATGCTTCCTAAGCATCACAGAAGAAACGAAAGCAGTAATATTTATATATCAGCATATATATAGTATAAGCATTCGTCTCAGGCAGTAATATGATCTCATCACAGAACATTGCAGCAGAAGAACATATATGAAATATTGGATATACTAGGACGTCCGTGTTTTCAATACGAGCCTGTATAAAACACGGATTCCACGGTCGCGACGAATAGCCAAACCCACATCCCAAGACCCCTACGAGAGCGGCAAGTAACACTGCCAATTCTAGGGTTAGGAGACCCGGTCTCGACTCCTCGAGATGGCCTCCCACTGGACCCTAGAACCCGGTTACTTGTGCTCCCCACCTTGGGTCTACCTAATGCGAAAAATTAAATAATATACACTGGTGACAGCAACCGCAACCTGGAAGCGTCCCAAATAAAAGAATATTACATTACAAATGAATTTTACATGAATGAAAATAAAAACCCTCATCTCACATAAAACCCCCGGCTATTCTGATCGCGACGATCCAATATAACATATCACAGCAACACATAATATCACATATCATCAACGTAAGTAAATATGCGCATCCCAATTGTCTTTGACATATAGCAACGAAACCGGCGATATCACATATTACACTTACGGTCACAGAAAAGAAAGTGTAAAACTACAACATTTGGAATCCACAACCACTTTAGACATCGTAAATCCAAAATATCACATACTTCGTATTTCATGCCTAACTCTATGAATTCCACATATTGTATCACATTCCAGATAAATAGACAGTATTAAACTTTTCGAACAGATAATCAAACACCCAAAATTTCCTAAACTGCTCAACACTTGAGAGGAGTTCAAATAATCCCAGAATATGTCACAGTACCGGTGATCCAGCCGTAGAAGGGTCAAGCCAACGCCTCACATGTGGCACGCCGTACCGCCCCAAACCCGAAGGTTCAAAAGGCAGTTCAAGACGGTCACATAATCGAGTTAAGGTTTGTTGTCTTCTAGAGGGTCCACCGCTTAACTTGTACAATTTTTCCGAAAGATTTAAACCCGAAGAAATTTCAACACTTGAAAGTTTGCCGTACCGGGAAACAGTGAGTTAATGATATATGTTCAAATAGTTTAACAATTTCTAAATATCGGGAAAGAAATACGAATTTAAAATTTCCGATCGAGTCTACTATTACAAAACAAACCCCAGAATTTTCAACACCTGAAACAGATTAAAAATACTCAGAAGCATCAACAAGCACCTACGGACATTACCATAAAAGCCACGTGTCACAATCCTATCAATCCGCCGCTTAAGCATGCTTACGCCGCGGTTCAGCCGCTGTTTGATCGAATTGGGGGCTCGGGTTTTATGGTAATTCTTAGAATTCCCTGCTGATTTTTTTACATATTTTTAATTCAGAAAAATCCCAAAATTTAAAAAATTTCCAGAGAGGGGTCTAATTTCGTCGTTTCGGGTTCGATCGGAGTTTTAACTTCGTAAACACATGGCCTAATGCTCTAGCTAGGCTCTGATACCACTGTAGGGTTCCTAGGCACTCTTGTGAAGGTTCATAAGGCATCAAACATGCCCGGATAAAATTTTAGACGTGCCGAACAACCCAAAGCCGGGATCTTTGCTAGATTATTAGGGTTTAACATGCAAGATGATAACTTTTATCTAAGTGTGAGGGATTACAACCTTTGTAGTCCGCTCCTTCACTTCACAAGCTCCGAGTAGAAGTCCCTTTGCCGCGATCCACGATCTCCCGGACTCATGAGAGGCTCCACGACTCGAACGATCCATGCTAGCTCGAAGTATTCCAAATCTCCGATGATCTACCTCGAACTTGCAAAGACTCAAGCTTTCTCACTCAAAAGAGATGAACATACTAATCCCATGGGCTAGATGAGATGAGGATGAGAGAGTAGTAATTTTGCTTTCTTTTTATATCATTTTCTCATATTTATTCATCACTTAAGGATTTTCTAGCAAGCTTTTCAAGAGAGAAGAAGATGATAATGGAAAAATCAATAATAAGATTAAACCTTTTGTGATGAATAGAATGAAAGCTATATGATTGATTATAAACCATGGTCAAGGATGAGTGGCTAGGATTTAGTAGAGAAATAACTAGAGTTAGGGTTTGGTTGGGTTAAGAATGTGTCATCCTAAAATATCCTAAGAATGACAAAAGAATAAAGCTTCTAGAAGGTGCATGAAGTATCCAACCCTAATCAAACCCTAACCTCAATTAATCATACTTAAACATGTTTAACAATTAATCATATCATGTCACAATAATATATATCATATATATATTATATATTTGCAACAAAAGAAAATAATACAATTAACATATATCGCATATATATCAATGTATCGTCCAGTGAGAAAATGAAATAATAAAGCGAGCCAATATTAGATAATGTAATAATATATCATATATATTATTATACATTAAATCATCGAATCAACACTTGATCCGACGATCCGGCTATATCGAATATTACCGACTAATATATCATGTACCGATTCATCGAATCAACACTTGATCCGATGACCCGGTTCATATCTTAATATACCGAGATAATAATACGGTATCCCATATCGCATTATTCTCGGTCCTGCACATATCACATATGTGCCTCTACTCCGTTTCGCCTGAGCCAAGAAACCTCTGTGTAGGACTCTAAAGAATCGTCAATACGCCGGTAGCAGGTGATGATCATATCAAACACCCACAAGCTGCAAGCGGTCAGCTAAACGTAACAGCCACCCAGGTATTGAGCGATCAGAAGATCAACAAGCTAGCCTGTGCGTTCTCCTGTGAATCCAACCAGTAACACTCCCGTACAGTCCGGTCTGTTCGTCTGATATGTCGCATATCAAGTCTAGGGGTGGTATACGTCAGACCCCAGTAACCGATAAGTCGTGTCGATGTGTGGCTCATAACGGGTCGAGAAACTACTAGTAACACTTACCAGTAAATCTCTATATCAGCCCTGGCCAGGGACTTCCAGTTATAGCCAATCGAACACAGCACAACATCAACTCCCTATACCGGGAGAGACGAATCCCCTCCTATCGCTCATTGCCTCCATGTGATTCGGGACTGTACCCAAAAGCCACCGTTTTGCACGCCCTCTTGGACGTGGTAAGGTGGAAATCAAAGCACAGTGGGAATCACACAAAAATCTATGACGATCTCGGGTCTACAGACTACCCTGTACCAGTGTCACCGGAGAACTGCCATCTGACGTGTGGTATATCACCATCTGGGAGTTCTCGGCGAGTCCGTCCAGTGTACCCAGTCTCCACTGAGCACCCGTACACCATCTCTGATGTCTAACACCGATGGATATGGGATCATCCATCGCCCATCATATGGGTCAAGATGCGTATACGCTAGTCTACTCTGGTGCATCGATGCCCTGTCTCGATATACCCTCGAGTAGGAACAGTTATAGGATGTACTCATCGACTACCGCGGCCCCCACTAGTATGATCTCATCATAGTCCCAGTAGTCGAGTACAGATCCTAAGGGCTTTATCAACATGTGAGAGTAAAACAGTAAACCAATACAAGTCAACATGTTAAGATAAAGTGAAACCAAATAGCATACTATCATGACGAGCAAGAAAGTCTTCTCTATATATAACCAAGCATCCATTATAATATACATCATATGTACAACAATGGCCTCTAGGGCATATACATAACTAACACTATCATGACGAGCAAGAAAGTCCTCTCTGTATATATCCAAGCATCCATCATAATATACATCATATGTACAACAATGGCCTCTAGGGCATATACATAACTAACAATCTCCCACTTGCACTAAGGCCAGCTGCTGTAGTATCTCATACCTAGCATCCCGAATAATCTCTCAAACTGTATCTGGGGAATGGCCTTCGTGAGTGGATCCGCAGTGTTGTCCTTCGTATCTACTCTCCTGACCTCGATCTCCCGGCGATCAACTATCTCCCTGATCAGGTGATACCGCCTCAGAATATGTATGGACTTCTGATGGGATCTGGGTTCCTTGGCCAAAGCCACAGCTCCATTGTTATCGCAATACAGAGGTATTGGATGTTCAATGGATGGAACCACACCAAGTTCAGTGATGAACTTCTTCATCCAGACAGCCTCTTTGGCAGCATCGTTGGCAGCGATGTATTCAGCCTCCATCGTCGAGTCTGCAACGGTATCCTGTTTGGAACTCTTCCAACATACCGCCCCTCCATTGAGGGTAAAGACAAATCCCGAGTGCGACTTAGAGTCGTCCTTATCACTTTGGAAGCTGGAATCGGTAGAGGATTCCACCCGGAGTTCTCCGTTACCATACACCAAGAACATGTCTCTAGTCCTTCATAAGTACTTGAGAATGTTCTTCACGGGTGTCCAGTGACTCTCTCCAGGATCTGCTTGATACCGACTCACTACACTCAGTGAGTATGCTACATCGGGTCTGGTACATAGCATCGCATACATGATAGAGCCTACTGCCGAAACATAGAGTATCCCTTGCATGCGAGCTCTTTCCAAATCAGTCTTGGGAGACATCTCTTTGGAGAGAGTGAATCCAGAGATCATGGGTTGGTTCCCATGCTTGGATTCTTCCATACTAAACCTCTTTAGTATGGTGTCAATGTACCTGGATTGGGACAATCCCTGTATCCGTTTGGATCTATCTCTATAGATCCTTATCCCCAATATGCAGGAAGCATCACCTAGATCTTTCATTGAGAATCTTTGTGATAAGAAGAGCTTGACTGATTGCAGCATAGGAATATCATTTCCTATCAAGAGTATGTCATCCACGTACAATATGAGAAAGACAACCTTACTCTCTGCCACCTTCTTACAGATACAAGGTTCATCTATATTTTTGATGAAGTCAAACTCTTTGACTATAACATCAAAACAGATGTTCCAACTCCGCAATGCTTGCTTTAACCTATAAATGGATTTAAGCAGTTTGCACACCTTTCCGCTGCTCCCACTATCTACGAAGCCCTCTAGCTGAGTCATGTACACACACTCTTCTAAATCACCATTTAGAAAGGCGGTTTTAACATCCATTTGCCAGATTTCGTAGTCATATTATGCAGCAATGGCAAGTAAGATCCGGATGGACTTAAGCATAGCCACTGGAGAAAAGGTTTCGTCATAATCCACACCTGGTTGTTGACGAAAACCCTTTGCTACAAGTCTAGCTTTGAAAGTCTCAACTTTTCCATCTACACCAAATTTCTTTTTAAAAATCCACTTGCTCCCAATGGGTTTTACCCCTTCTGGAGCATTTTCTAAAATCCATACTTTATTGGTGTACATGGATTCCATCTCAGATCGCATTGCATCCAGCCATTTCACAAAGTCACCACTCGTGATGGCCTGCTCGAAACTAGTCGGGTCATCATCTTCCATGATGCAATCCTCGCTTCCACCATCAATGAGAAAACCATAGTATCTCTCAGGTGGACGAGAAACCCTACTAGATCGACGGAGAGGCTGGGGTTCGTCGGGTACTACCAAATCGTATGGTTCCACTAAATCTTCAGTTACAGTTTGTGTTGCTGGAACTTCTTCCAGTTCTACCTCAGAACCACTAATCTCTTTTTCAAGAAATTCCTTTTCTAAAAAGGTGGCATGTTGAGCAATAAACACCTTTTGTTGTTCACTGTGGTAGAAAAAAAATCCATTTGAATGTTTAGGATATCCCACAAACTTACATAGAACTGACCGTGCCTCGAGTTTGTCTGGATTTTGCCTTTTGACATAGGCCAGACAACCCCATATCTTAACTCGTTTAAGACATGGTCTCTTCCCACTCCATATCTCATATGGTGTGGTAGGTACAGATTTAGTTGGAACTTGATTCAATAGGTATGCTGCTGTCTCAAGCGCATACCCCCAGAAGGAAATAGGCAACTAAGCTGTACTCATCATAGAGCGTACCATATCTAATAGGGTGCGATTCCTCCGCTCCGATACACCGTTGTGCTGTGCTGTATAAGGAGGAGTAAGCTGAGAGAGAATCCCATTCTCTTTTAGATAATCTAGGAACTCATTGCTTAAGTATTCTCCTCCTCGATCAGATCGAAGAATCTTAATACTTTTGCCTGTTTGTTTTTCTACTTCGTGCTTATATTCTCTGAATTTCTCAAAAGCTTCAGACTTGTGTTTCATCAGGAACACATGTCCAAATCTAGAGAGATCATCAGTGAATGTAATGAAGTAGGAAGAACCGTTCCTGGCATGCGTAGACATGGAACCGCATACATCACAATGTACCAGTCCTAAGAGTTCGGTAACTCTTTCTCCGTGTCCACTAAACGGAGCTTTGGTCATTTTTTCTTTGAGACATGAATGGCAAGTATCATAAGATGATAATTCGAATGGATTCAAATAACCATCCTTATGTAACTTAGCCAGTCGTGTCGCATTGATTTGACCAAGTCTACAATGCCACAAGAAGGATTCGTTCATTTCTGAACTTTTCCTCTTGTGTGTGTTTTGTATATTGAGGACTGTATTCTGATTTAGAATGAATATGCCATTATGTAACGAGCCTGATGCAATCAACTTTTGATCTAGGAATATGTTCATAACATTATCCTTTACTACAAAATCATATCCTTCTTTACTTAATAAAGAGACTGATATAATGTTGCACATCATGTTCGGTATATAATAGCACTCATTTAGAATCAGTGTATTACGACTTGGCAATACTAGGTGATATTCACCAACTGCTTTGGCTGCAATACTTGCACCGTTCCCTACTTGAACGGAATGATCACCTTTTCCCAGTTCTCTACCTTTACATAACCCATGTAACAATTTACATATGTGGGATCCTGATCCGGTATCCAATACCCAGGACGTAGGATGAACTGAGAAACAGTTCTCAATAACTAACACACCTGAAGAAGATGCATCAACATGCATGTTCTTTTGGGCGGCTTGAGAATCCAGATATTCTTCTATTCCTTGTTCAGTCTTATAACTCTTATAAGAAAGAACGGGTCCAACGTTCCCCTGCTCAGTATAATAAGCGGGTTCAGTCAATACATCCATATTATTATCTTGATTATGGCCTGACATGGTCGTTACCTAGAGAGAGAGAGAAGAAAACACTTTAGCATATGCTCTTACAAGATTAGATTGGTTATTATCTTATCTAATTAGGATGTCTCCCACTGTTTTTATCAAATCTACCTTCAAACCCTAAAAGGTAAGATTAGCCGGGATTAATTACACCCTACAATTTCGTCAATCTTTCAGCCAGATCAGTGTCGGTACTTTGAAGGAGGTTCCCCATGCTTTCGCACGGACCTAATTAAAGTAAACCTCGTTTTCCCAGAGGCGTAACCCCGTTAACACTTTCCTAGACACCTACTTGATCGACTAATTGTCCTGTGTAAAACTCTCCCAGGAGTAACTCTTACTCGCAGTGGGTATCGGGATCCAACTATCTCATAGGAGGTATGCAATCTCATTGCAAATTTCAACACTTGAAATTCCCGATAATATTTTGCCCTTAGTGTGCCATGACCTTGACAGAGGTCAATAAACCATAGTGCACTAGTCAAGTTCAACCCGTCATTTCTTGATTGAATCAAACCCACTCGCACGACCCTTGACAGAAGTCAACAAGGTCGTACGATTACCCTAATCTAATCACATCACATGCTTTACAGATAATTACTAGTTAGCTACCGCACACTACGCCTTGACAGAGGTCAACAAACGCAGCACGAATACTAAATAGTTTTTATCTGAAATGACGGAGGGCTACGACAGGTTTTTCTGAAAACCTATTGCGTAATGAACTTGATATCGTCGTAGAATCAAGTGAAATTTTGAAATGGAGTGTTTTTTAGGATTTCATTAGTTTTGCTAAAGAGGTCACTCCCGGTGAAGGGATCTCGGCTCTTTCCTCATCGAATAAGGTGCAGGACATATCATATATATCACTGTGCAAAGCAAAACTCTAAAAGCAATCAAAAGACAAACCGAGTTTTGTAGCATCTGCCAGTTTTGCTAAAGAGGTCACTCCCGGTGAAGGGATCTCGGCTCTTTCCTCATCGAATAAGGTGCAAGGTATATCATATATACCGCTATGCAAAGCAAAACTGTAGCTACCCTTTTTATAAAGTTTTGATTCTACAACATCTTTTAGGTTTCTTTTCTTTTTATTAATCTCATTAATAAAAATCCCATCAGCTTATGCTTCCTAAGCATCTCAGATAAATACGACGTACACTTATGCCATCCGCATTCGCCTCGATGTCCCCTCATGCACCGTTAGGTAAGGTAACTAACGACAGAGCAGGGCAGGGCTAGTGCGGGTGTAAAACATAAGTAACGCCTATATAATATATCATATATACTATATACTGTATCCATCACAACATATCAAATGATCACATCACAGATATCGCAGCAGAAACATAGATATAATGTGGGATATACTAGGACGTCCGTATTTAGTATTTAGCCAACAATAGAAAATACGGATTCCACAGTCGCGATGAATAACCAAGTCCACACCCTGGACCCCTACGAGAGCGGCAAGCGACCCTACCAATTCTGGAGTTTAAGAGACCCGGTCTCGACTCCTCGAGATGGCCTCCCAATGAACCCCAGAACCCGGTCACCTGTGCTCCCCTCCTTGGGTCCATCCTAATGCGGAAAAGTAAATAATATACAACACTGGTGGCATCAACCTCAACCTGTAAGTGCCCCAAAAAAAAGAATATTACATTACATTTGAATTTACATGAATGAAAATATAAAACTCTCATCTCACATAAAAACCCCGGCTATTCAATCGCGACAATCCTGCACATCATATCTCAGCAACACATAATATCTCATATCGTCAGCGTAAGTAAGTATGCATACACCGATCGTCGTCGATGTATAGCAACGACAACCGGCAATACAACTACATACTACACTTACAGTCACAGAAAAGAAAGTGTAAAACTACAATATTTGGAATCCACAATCACTTTAGACATCGTAAATCCGAAATATCACATACTTCGCATTTCATGCCTAACACAATGAATTCCACATATTGTATCACATTCCAGATAAATAGACAGTATTAAACTTTTCGAACAGATAATCAAATACCCAAAATTTCCTAAAGTGCTCAACACTTGAGCGAAGTTCAAATAATCCCAGAATATGTCACAGTACCAGTGATCCAGCCGTAGAAGGGTCAAGCCAACGCCTCACATGTGGCACGCCGTACTGCCCCAAACCCGAAGGTTCAAAAGGCAGTTCAAGATGGTCACATAATCGAGTTAAGGTTTGTTGTCTTCTAGAGGGTCCACCGTGTTACTTGCACATTTTTCCGAAAGATTTAAACCCGAAAAAAATTCAACACTTGAAAATTTTGCCGTGCCGGGAAAAAATGAGTTAATGATATCCGTTCGAACATTTTAACAATTTCTAAATATCCGGAAATAAAAACGAATTTAAATATTCCGATTGAATCTACGATTACAAAATAAACCCCAGAATACTCAACTCTTGAGTAAAAATAAAAATACCAGAAACCTTACAAGACTTAAGAAAGAATTACTGTGAAATTAAAACTGTCAAATCAAACAGTACTGCCGCAGAACCGCGACCCAAGCAGGGTACGGCCGCGATTCCGCGGTCTTCTGTACGGATCAAGTCTATGAATTTCACAGTTATTCTTATTTTTATGTGATGTATTTTTCAGGTATTTTTAATTCATAAAAAATCGCATTTTCGAAAAATATCCAGAGAGGGGTTCATTTTCGTCGGTCCGGGTTCGATCGGAGTTTTAACTTCATAAACACGTCACCTAATGCTCTAGCTAGGCTCTGATACCACTGTATGGTTCCTAGGCACACTTATGAAGGTTCATGAAGCATCAAACATGCCCGAATAAAATTTTACATGTGCCGAACAACCCAAAGACGGGATCTTTGCTAGATTATTAGGGTTTAGCATGCAAGATAACATCTTTAAAGCTAAGTGTGAGGGATTACAACCTTTGTAGTCCGCTCCTTCGCTTCACAAGCTCCGAGTAGAAGTCCCTTCGCCGCGATCCACGATCTCCCGGATTCAAGAGAGGCTCCACGACTCGAACGATCCATGCTAGCTTGAAGTGTTCCGATTCTCCGATGATCTACGTCGAAGTTGCTATAACCCAAGTTTTCTCACTCTAAAGAGATGAACACCCTAATCTAATGGGCTAGATTAGATGAGGATGATGGAGTGGTATTTATGCTATCTTTTTAATTCACTTTCTCACAATAAATCATCACATAAGGAATTTCTAGTGAGCTCTCTCTTTCAAAAACCAAAGAGAGAAGAAGATGAAGAAGGAAAGAATAATCCTTTTATGATGAATAGTAGTCAAGTGTATATGATTGATTATAGAACCATGGTCAAGGATGATAGGATAAAACTTGTAGAGAATAAACTAGAGTTAGGCTTTGGTTAGGTTAAGGATAAGTATCAACCATAATATCTTAACCAAGACAAAATAGAATCCTTCTAGAATGAACAAGAAGGAGCTAACCCTAATCCCTTTTTATCATCCTTAAACATGTTTTATAATAAATCATATCATGTCACAATAATATATATCACATATATATTATATATTTGCAACAAAAGAAAATAATACAATTAATATATATCGCATATATATCAATGTATTAATCCGGTGAGAAAATGAAATAATAAAGCGAGCCAATATTAGATAATGTAATACAGTATATCATATATATCATTATACATTAAATCATCAAATCAACACTTGATCAAACGATCCGGCTATATCAAATATAACCGACTAATATATCATGTACCGATTCATCGAATCAACACTTGATCCGATGTCCCGATTCATATCTAAATATCACGAGAATATAATACGGTATCTCATATCACATTATCCTCGGTCCTGCACATATCACATATGTGTCTCTACTCCGTTTTGCCTGAGCCAAGAAACCTCTGTGTAGGACTCTAAAGAATCGTCAATACGCCGGTAGCAGGTGATGATCATATCAAACACCCACAAGCTGCAAGCGGTCAGCTAAACGTAACAGCCACCCAGGTATTGAGCGATCAGAAGATCAACAAGCTAGCTTGTCCGTTCTCCTGTGAATCCAATCAGTAACACTCCCGTACAGTCCGGTCTGTTCGTCTGATATGTCGCATATCAAGTCTAGGGGTGGTATACGTCAGACCTCAGTAACCGATAAGTCGTGTCGATGTGAGGCTCATAACAGGTCGAGATACTACTGGTAACACTTACCAGTATATCTCTATATCAGCCATGGCCAGGGACTTCCAGTTATAGACAATCGAACACAGCACGACATCAACTCCCTATACAGGAAGAGACGAATCCCCTCCTATCGCTCATTGCCTCCATGTGATTCGGAACTGTACCCAAAAGCCACCATTTTACACGCCCTCTTGGACGTGGTAAGGTGAAAATCAAAGCACGGTGGGAATCACACAAGACACTATGACGATCTCGGGTCTACAGACTACCCTGTACCAGTGTCACCGGAGAACTGCCATCTGACGTGTGGTATATCACCAACTGGGAGTTCTCGGCGAGTCCGTCCTGTGTACCCAGTCTCCACTGAGCACCCGTACACCATCTCTGATGTCAAACACCAATGGATATGGGATCATCCATCGCCCATCATATGGGTCAAGATGCGTATACGCTAGTCTACTCTGGTGTATCGATGCCCTGTCTTGATATACCCTCGACTAGGAACAGTTATAGGATGTACTCATCGACTACTATGGCCCCACTAGTATGATCTCATCATAGTCCCAGTAGTCGAGTACAGATCCTAAGGGCTTTATCAACATGTGAGAGAAAGACAATAAACCAATACAAGTCAACATGTTAAGATAAAGTGAAACCAAATAGCATACTATCATGACGAGCAAGAAAGTCCTCTCTGTATATATCCAAGCATCCATCATAATATACATCATATGTACAACAATGGCCTCTAGGGCATATACATAACTAACAGAAGGATCTCCAAACATGCCCGGCGATCAGGTGGAAATATCCACTCGAACCCAAGATCATCGAAGAAATGTTAAAACCGTGTCCAACTCGAAAGATCGGTGGTGATAGCCAAAGCACTCACACCTAGCCGTCAAAATCTTCGAAGAAGAAGAAGAAATCCAAGAAGCCCATGAAGCCTGGTGACAAGCACACGGACCTGCAAAAGCAGATTGACGCGTTGGAAGAATACAATCAGAAGGCGCGGGCCCCGGTCACACTTCAAGAATTTCTCAGCCACGTCATTGAGGACAGAGATGATGATAATGGAGAAGACACGTCGGATGAGCCTGGGGATTATGTGGCGAGCTGCCATGTGATCTCTCACTCGTCGATAAACAGTGAAGAAACTCTGGATGCAGAGAAACTGGGGGCAGATCCCGAGCTGGAGCTTCTAGGACCATCAGATAAAATTATTGACGCATTCCTGAACGAAGCTCTTCTGAAAAGCAAGGCTGATCGAGAGCGCAAAATGACCATATTTGAAAAAGCCAAACGCCGGCGACTGGACGAAAAGGTTAAAACACTCCCACCAGATCAAAGCACATCCGCCGCAAATAAAAACAGGCTCAAGACAAGGAAAAAGTTCGCCAAAGACATATCGATGGGAATGAAGCTTCCCTCTTTCAGAGGAAATTCTCCCACCGATATATACCTTGATGAAGCGAACGTACATCAAAAGATTACACACCCTACTAAAGAATGCAACGCATTTAATAATTGGTGGCAAGGATACGTTGGTCACCGGCAGCACATCAAGAAGATGAAGCATGAAGCTCGTCGACAGCGAAAAAATGCGACAGACAAACGAGGAAGAGCTGTCGACAACTGTCACATGGTCGATAGCAGAAGATCGCAAGCTCTCACCTTCGGGAGCAATTCTGAAGAAGAAATGGCTCTCAGCCCTCTCTTCAAAGAATCCACCTCAGGAAAAGAGGAAAAAATGAAGAGTGGCGAGAACATTCAGCTGCGCAATTGCACGCTACCCTTAAAGAATCTCGAACCCGCAAACAAGGGATCGAACAAAAAGGATAAGGGGAAGAGAAAAGTGACCTTCGTAGCCAACGCTCAACAACAACTGAGTGGCCCGAGACCGGTTGTTCGCCAAAGCAACAAGCGGAAATCCCTCGATAAGAAATTGAGACGTTCTTACTCGTTTCCCCGAGATAAAACAAGGAGACTGTTCGAACTAGCAGTACGCAACTGGCGCATCACTCTACCGGAGTCGAAACATCCATTACAACTGAACGATGTCAACGATCCCAGTTACTGCCCTTACCACCAAGCAGCAAGCCATCCACTCGAAGATTGCTTCGTCTTCAAAGGCTGGATTGAGGATCAGTATCAATAGGGAAAGTTCGCGCTGTCCGAAAACTGGAAGGTGAACCCGCCACAACCACATGCTCCGAAAAAGATGGACATGTCGGGGGAATCGTGCTCTTTCATAGAGAAAGCCTCATGGATCGAAAAGTCCGTAAACTAGAAACTTGCCTCAAATATGGCAACGGTAGACCGAAACGTCGTTAAACTAACGATGGACCACTATGTCCTAAAACTGGGTAAAGACCGAAACGTCGTTAAACTAATGATGGACCGCAATGTCCTAAAACTTGAAAATGACCAAAACGTCGTTAAACTACTACCAACCCGCGGCATCCTCAGGCTGACATGGTAAAAAAACGGTACGTCCATAAGCAAAATGAGCACGGATGAAACCCCGAAAGGGCACCTTGAGCAAAAACAGCAGGACTACCGGCGATATTTGTGAAAACCCGAAAGGGCACAGACTCGTAAAAAAACGGTATGTTCATAAGCGAAATGGGCACGGATGAAAACCCGAAAAGGCTCCGTGAGTAAAAACAGCAGGGCTACCGGCGAGTTTTTGTGAAAACCCGAAAAAGCGCAATCTCGTTAAAAAACACTTGCAAGGTCCTCTCGACCCTCTAAGGAAAAACCACCTGCGTGAGATCCTTACGACTCACAAGGGAGCAACACACTTAGGGATCCCCACGATTCCTAAGTAGAAATTACATGTACGAGATCCTCACGACTCGTAAGGAGAACCCTCTTATGAGACCCTCACGGCTCATAAGATTCAAAAGCCTTAAGCTATAGGGATCTGAACCTGTTCTTAAGCAGTCATACCCCCCGATTTTGCCCTACAAGCGGTTCAGTATTGACCCTTGTATACAATCCACGGGCGCGAATAAACATTTCCCTAACAAAGTCCCACCAGCGACTAGGGATATGCTCACACGGTGAGCGACACTTGTAAGTCCTCTCGACTTATAAGGAGAAGACACTCTTGTAAGATCCTTATGACTTATAAGAGAACACACACTTAGGAATCCTCACGATTCCTAAGGAGAAAACGCACCTACGAGATCCTCACGACTCGTAGGGAGAAACACCTTTTTGAGACCCTTACAGCTCATGAAGTTAAAAGCATTAGTCGACGGGATCCTAACCATGTTTGCTAAGCCACCTTTGTTTGACATCGACAGAGGCAAATGATGATTCGCTCCTGGCAATATCCCAGTTGCAGCGATGCTGATGCCTAAATCGGTATCAAATTTCAAGTCCTTTCATGGCAAATGATGATTCGCTCATGGCAACATTCCAATCGCAACGATGCTGATGCTGAGATTGGCGCCAGATTCCAAGTTACGCACTCGCGATAAAAAATCAGCGAGTCGAAAATTCATATGAAATAGCCGAAATGATGGGGAAACTTGCAACGAAATCAGCAAGTAAAAATGTATGCATACAAAAACAGCCAAAATGATTGGACAACTCGCAATAAAAAGCAGCGAGTAAAAAGAAAAATAGCCGAAATGATTGGGCACCACGAAAAATAGCCGAAATGATTGGGCAATCACGATTTTCGTGATATAAAAAGCTGAAATGATAGAGCATCGTGGAAAGAATAAAAAAAATGATGAAAGAATGAAACTTTTTGCCCTACAGGTGAGATCACATCGATCCCTGTATACAATCCAGGGGCACAAACAAAGAGGGAACCATACCTTCCCAACAGGCTCCATCAGAAAGCGAAGCCAAATCTTGACGGTTCATAGAAAACCTAGAGACAACCTAGACATTTGTCGCAATATTGCAGACACAATGTCAACAAATGAAGCAAAGGAAAATTCCTAGCTTCTGGGTCTCGACGTCAACATCGACAACTTAGAAATAACCAACGGCGTTTCTCCTCGCTCCAACCAAATGTTGACGTGACGTCAACAACCAACCTCAGAGTCGCAACGAAACGGAACCATGGAAAAGTCCATAGTTCCAAATCTCAATGGCCACATCTATAGCCTGGAGACCAACAACGGTGGGCCTCCTCATTCCAGCAGGACACAGATGTTACACCATCAAACGGAGCCACGGCATAGTCCCTATTTCCAAATCTCGACGGATCACAGACAACCTAGAGACCATCTCAGCATTTGTCTCGATACAGCAGACGAGATGTCAACAACGGCGTTCCTTCGCAGTCCAGCAGGATGCAGATGCAACGTCAACAAAAGACCTCATGGTCGAAACAAAGCGGAGCGACGACAAAATCCCAGCTCCACCTCAGCATTCGTCTCGATACAGTAGACGCGATGTCACCACAGCGTTCTTCCTCCAACAGGATTCGGACACGCCAAAGCAAACAAAGCGAAGGCCAAATTCCTAGCTTCAGGGTCTTGACGGTAACTCATATAAAACCTAAAAGACTATCGGAGATCATCCCACATCAGCGCGGAATGGTCACCACCTCGGCATTCGTCTCGATACAGCAGACGAGATGTCACTACAGCGCCCTTCCTCCAAAAGGATTCGGACGTGCCAAAGCAAACGAAGCAAAAGCCAAACTTCTAGCTTCAGGGTCTTGACGGTAACTCATATAAAACCTGAAAGACAATCGGAGATCATCCCACATCAGCGCGGAGTGGTCACCACCTCGGCGTTCGTCTCGATACAGCAGACGAGATGTCACTACAGCGCCCTTCCTCCAAAAGGATTCGGACGCGCCAAAGCAAACGAAGCAAAGGCCAAATTCCTAGCTTCAGGGTCTTGACGGTAACTCATATAAAACCTGAAAGACTATCGGAGATCATCCCACATCAGCGCGGAGTGGTCACCACCTCGACGTTCGTTTCGATACAGCAGACAAGATGTCACCCCAGCGTTCTTCTTCCAAACAGGACTCGGACGCGACAATCAAACAATGGAGCCATGGCAAAATCCCTAGTTCCAAACCTCGACGGTTCACATGCAACCTAGAGACAACCGCGACATTCGTCTCGATACAGCAGACGCAGTGCCAGCAAACGAAGCGAAGGCCAAATTCCTAGCTTCAGGGTCTTGACGGCAACTCATATAAAATCTGAAAGACTATAGGAGATCATCCCACACCAGCGCGGAGTGGTTATGACTCATCGGGGCTCTCCAAAATGAGCCTAACCTCAAGTAAAAAGCGGCATGGAAAAATTCCTAACGCTTGCTCTTCCGACGGTCAAACTGCCTAGGAAGATTACTTGAAGATGTCTTGTCCAGCCCCCAAAGGGATCAGAGACACGACAATCGCAAGGCTGCTCGAACAGCAAGATTGCCTGTCGACGAATACACAGCCAACGCGATGGTACCACAGACCTTTGTCGTAAAGAGCAGAGGTTAACTGTGACGTTAGGACATTCTTGCGAGAACTGCTCGATTCGTCTCGACTCGTGAAGAAATTAATGTCTTTGCGAGAACTTCTCGATTCGTCTCGACTCATAAGGCAAAGCCTTAGTCAATGGGGATTAAAAAACCTGTTTCCTAAGAACTGGGGCCCTACAAGTCAGTCCAAGATGGACTCTTGCATACTATTCACGGGTCACACTCTCCGAAGTCGAACATCGACAAAGAGGGAAACAACTGCTTACAGGTCCTCTCGACTTGTAGGAAGGAAAATTCTCTTGTGAGATCCTTACGACTCTCAAGAGAAAACGCATTTAGGAGTCCTCATGACCCTTAAGGAGAAAATACACCTGCGGGATCCTCTCGACTCATAGGGAGAAAAGTCTTTATGAGACTCTCATGGCTCATAAAGTTGAAAAGTCTTAGGTAGTAGATCTGAACCTGCTTCCTAAGCCATCACTATCTCTCGGAGAGTTCAAGATGAAATGTTCTTTATTATCTACAGGCCACACTTGCCAGAGTAGCATACCAACAACACAGCAAAAGGAAGAAAACAACAGGGGGAGATAAGAAAAATGTGTCTTTATTCATGAACTCAATTGAATACAAGATACATCATAAAAAAAATGGATACATTTTATTCAAAATTACAAATGGTCCAAAAATGATTATTGAGAGGGAAGCGCTTTCAATAGTCTGATCAGCCGCTCGCGCACTCCTCTCAATTCCTTTTCAAGGTCAGCCGCCGCAGCCAGCTCCACTTCGATTCGAGCCTGTTGCTGCAAGCACGATGAAACCTTCTCATCGATTTCCCGTTGGGCAGCTTCGCGTCTCTGCATAACCCGCTCAATGAAGTCGAGTTTCCGCCTCAATGCCAGCCCGTTCGAAATACATTGCAGCAAATTGTCAAAGACGGCTCTCAATTGCGCGGCGTTCGTTTCGACTTGGGCACGCAATTGGACAGACTCAGCAAAAGTCGCCTCACTTCCCTTTCGCTTGAGGATCGCCTCTTGTTCGAAATGACGAAGGAAAAGGGCGCTTTGCTCAACCCATGCAGCCCGCTGGGAATTCACGGCCAGAATCTCAGGAGCAGGATGCCTAAGCTCAAGCTCATGTAAGCAGGCCTCAATCTTCCTGCAGTGATTAACCCAAGACTCGACGACGCCCTCACTATTAAAGTTCACGAGCGTCGCCAGAATAGGGTTAACCTTAGCGGAAAAATCCATAGCGAATGTGGGAGTCTCCACGTCAAGCTCCTCAATATAGTCGCTCAACATACGCAGACTATTCGCGGCACCTTTCGAGGATGCACGTCGAGAAAAGGGTCCGGCCGGCATTATGATGCGAGACTCGAACGGGGCTGGAGTTGATGTAACCGCTACAAAACAAATCACAATCAGATGTCGGCTCAAGAAATAAAGAAAATACATGAATAATAGAGTCTACTATACCGGCTGCAACAGGTGGCAGAGCTGGGAGTACTGGTGCCGCAATGATAGCCTCGTCCCCTCCTTCAATTTGTTAGGCTACAAGCAATACAAAGAAGAATTAGCAATAATGTGACTACCCATTAAAGAAACGACATCGTTTAGAAAAGATACTCACTGACACCAGCAGGCGGACTAATCTCTGATTCGAAGGAGAAGTGTGGGTGCAGCATCTGATACAGGTGGTCAAAAAGGACTCCTGCAAGGACGCAGTAATACAACGTCAGTACATAAGTTATACAGCCTAAAAAATAAGACTGATGGGTCACGAATCCGCACCTTCCAACATCTGAGATGGTACGAGAGAGGGTAGAGGAGGTGTCACCGTCAAAGCGGTAGCTGATGGCGCTGCCTCGGGTAGCCCAACCTCAACGCTCGCCACACCTGCATTACAAACAAGATAAATACTGTCAGGAAAGATTGAAAAGGATTGCAGAATAAAAAGAAAAGCAATGACCCAAAATCTACCTGATGGGTCGCCATTCGGAACCGCGACGAGGGCGTTACTTGATACAGCAACTGCTTCATCCTCTTCCATCGGGATGGTCTCACCTCCCGTCGCCTCATCCCCTGACTCTACAAGAGCCGTCGTAACGCTTGCGACGCCAGGAGATGGCAAAGAGACGCAGGCGGAAAAAGCGATGATTGGGGCAGTGCCCGACTCTTGCGAAAGAGTGACTACCTCGGGCTCGACGGCTGTACCCGTCTCACCCATCGTCACCTCAGGCTCGGCGGCTGTAGCCATCTCACCCATCGCCACCTCGGGTTCGGCAATGGTGGTCATCTCACCTACCGCCATCTCAGGCTTGGTGATCGTGACTGTCTCGCCTGCCGCTACCTCGAGCTCGGCGATCGCAGCCATCTCGCCTACCGCCGCCTCGGGTTCGGCAATCACGACTACCTCCTCTACCACTACCCCAGACTCAGCTGTCGCCGCCACTTCTTCGGTAAGACTTGGCCCTGCAAGGTAAGATATATGAGAATTGATATTTAAAACTTTGACAACGGAACCCCGTGTCACATTACCTTGAGTCGATTTTCCGATTGCTTCCAGAGCGGCACGGGCTGCCTGTCTGTGGGCGGTAGACAAGGCAACCGGAGCATCCTCTGAAGGAGTAGGGGCAGGGGTGGCGGTGCTCGAACTTGCACCCGCGACCAAGGCGGCACTACGCTCCCTTGCCGCGCGCATTCGGCGCTTCCTTTCCGCTCGGGCCGTCAAAGCGGATCTTCTGGACGCCTCCATCAATAGGACGTCGCCATCCGCGCCAAGGGTTACCTTTGGAGCCGTTATAGCTTCCGTCATCGGTCGTTTGTGTAAGGCCTCTTTCGGCAGTCCCGAAGAGGCCGGGACTTCGGTGGCTGGCCCGGGAAGAATCTCCGCATCACCTTGCGGGATTGGCATTGTGGTCCCTGCGATAAGATAAAGAAGGGGTTAGAATGTTCATAAGAAAGGAGAATGAAGATGCAATGAGCCGAGACATACCAATGCCCAACAAAACGCGATTCCTCTCCTCCTCCACAAAGGTCCTAAGGGAAGCCGCCAGAGCCTCTTCAGTGGTAAAGCCTATTACAGAAGGAAAAATGTCAGTCAAGACATGATAATAAAAATAAACATATAATGCAATAACAAGGTGCGACTGATGTTTACTTGATTGCGCGAGGGTGGCCATTTCCGCTTGGTGGCTTGCGGATCGCACAGAAGCTGCAATAGCGGCCTCGAGATCAGTATCTTCCGGCGCTATGAAGAGACCTTCGTTGGTCCCATATTCGCTCAGGCCCTCGTTATAAGGAGCCTGAGGTTCCAGGCCGAGTACAGCGTCCAGAGAGAGGACCGACTTCTTCTTCCTCTTCTGCGAGCGAGCTCCAGTCGCAGCCAGCACAAGCTTACGCTTGGTGGGAACTTTGGGGCGACGAGTCCCGATATCTGAGCCCACGCCAGATTCGGGGGAAGTTACATTTACCGTCCCCACGGGAGCATAGGGCACCGGGAGTACATCCGCCGTCTCCACGGGAGCACGGGGCACCGGTAGCTCAGTCCTGTCGTCGGGGACTTTGATCACGGCAGCTTCTCTTAGCGGAGGAAGGACAATGGTCCGTCGCTTCAAGGGGAGGTTTCGGTCACTAGAAAGGGGTGCACCCTTACGGTCGAGTAGCAGCCACTTCTCCTCCCTAATAACAGCTCCCATTGCATGTTGATACCAGGCCACGTGCACATTAAGGGCCCTCGGGACACAACTTGGTTCGCTAATAAAGAAGTGAGACCCCGTATTCAAGCGCATGAAATGATGCAGCACGCCCCGTGTTCCCTCTTTGGTGGCAACGGGTTCTACCAAGAAAGCCTCCAGCGGGACTCCTTGATTATAACTCAGCTGTTGGGCAAAATGATGGGGGTTGTATCTCATGAATAGTGGGCATCATTTTGCCTGAATACAAGAAAATCCGGCCTGATGGAGTACAAATGGAGAATTTCCCAGGCTTTCAACACGGAGGCCCCGTCCTTAAAAACGTCGAGCAATGCCAGCACCGCCTTGGAAGTTTCCTGGCCGATGGTCAAGACTTTGTCCGTGAAAGACATACCATCTCCGACCATGCGCAGACGAAGGAGCAAGCCCCTAGCTTCCCGCTGTGACGGACTCACGATGGAGGCTTCAACCAGCCGCATAATCCGAGGGAACTTGCATCTCTCGTAAAACGAAGATCTCTTGTGAATGCCGAAGACCCCGAGCGCGTGCATCTCTATCCATGAAGTGAAGTAATGCATCGGGAAGTTGGCAGGATGCACCCCCGGTTCAGTGGTATCCGCCGCTACGCTAAGACCGTGATATAGGTGGGCTAATCCGGCGATCCCGATGGCCAC
The DNA here is from genome assembly GCA_030015575.1 of Agapanthus africanus. Lineage (NCBI taxonomy): Eukaryota > Viridiplantae > Streptophyta > Magnoliopsida > Asparagales > Amaryllidaceae > Agapanthus > Agapanthus africanus. The sequence goes on from CM057344.1 coordinate 105,387,887, forward strand.
TTGTATTCCAGCAACCATGCGATGCGCGGGGTAGAAGACGGAAGGCCTCATGTAACGAGGATGCATAGGGAGCGCGAACCAACTCAACCATAGCCAAAGAAACCCAAGAAAGAACGCCTCCTCGTCAATGCCCGGGGCGGCGATTTCTGACAGAGGGATGATCGCGGCGTCAGGAAGAAAGAAGCCCTTCTGATCAGCTTCCAGTACCGGCTGACGGTCCAAGCCAAAGCCGAAGGGATCATCGAGCTTAGAAAAATTTTCGCCTCGTCGCGACAAAAACTCCTGGCGAAGAAAACGGGCAATGAAGTCCGAAAAACTGACCCCTCGGCCTCCAGATTCCAGGAAGAGGCTCTCGTACATGTTCAGCACCTTTATCAGACTAGGGAACTGGTGCTGAATCGCGTTCTCTGGCATGAGGCCCATTACCACTGGCTTGGTGGCAAAAACATTTTCATCCGAAGGAAGCAGCTTCTCGTAGTGCTCCCTCCTGACCGGTAGACCGGAAACCTCGGAAAATTCATCCAAGGAAATGGAAACCTCTCTGTCCAGTAGAAGGAAGGTATGGGTCGGGATGTTCCACTGCTCCAAGAACGCCTTGATCCACCATGTGGGAGGTGCAGAATATTGGAACAACGAAGCGTAGACCGCAGGGTATAGGCCGAGCTTTAGCAGCTGCGATTTCTTCTCCGACAAGATGTACCTGGCCCACTGCAAATACCCGGCCGGATGACAGGGAGTTAGTCCGATATTGTAGGGTTGCCCGCAAGGGCGCGACTCGCCCTGGCATATGCGCCGCCCTAAGGTGTCCAAAGCCGCCGGCGGCTGCATGGGTACGGCGGCAATCGAAGGCTGAAGGAGACCCTTCGAAGTCTAATTAACAACCTCCACGGCATAGTTCACCGGGGGCGCATCTGCATACGGGATCACCGAGATAGGCTCCGAAGGCGTCGCACAAGAGAAGCTTCGACGACCTCTGATAATCTGGTCGTACCATCTACCCCACAAGTGAAGATTTTTGTGTTCCGGGTCACGGTCTTTGATGAGCGTGAGAACCTCCCGGTCCACAGGTGCCTCAGGGAATCCTCCCTCTGAACGGACGAATGGAAACGTAGCATCGAAAGACATGTCGCCTGCAAAAAAAGGGGGGGACAGAAGTCAACTGCCAGTGCTATAATTTAATTTTAAATTTTGACACTCGGTACTTTAAAATTTGTACCACACTGCAATGCAGTGGAAAGGTCACCAAAGGGGGACCCACAAAATCTAGATGAAAATGCATCAATTAATAAAACAGCCTCATCATTGGATGAAACTGTTAATTAAATGAGGAAATCCTCAGGAAAATTCTCATTAAATGAGAGATCCCTCGGGAAAAGGAGAAAATCTCCCTTTGAGAGCAATGCTCTATGACAGAGTGACACTTGTCAAACTCTGATCATGAAAGAATAAAATTCCTTAAAAGCCTGGCTCTGTAATGATGATGGAAAAATCCATCAGAAAAGAATTAATTAAAATTTATTTCTATGAATTAAAAAATTCTAGGATCTTCAAGATCCATGAAAAAACTCTTAAGAGTTCTTCATCAAAGATTAATAAATCAACATGATTCAAAAGAGCAGAGCTCTGATTCATGGGCTAAGAAATCCCAAGAAAATTTCTCTTTAGATCTATGGGTTCATGAGAGCAAAGCTCTGTTAATGAAACCCTAAATGGGTTTTATTTAGATCAAAGATCTATGAAGAGCAAGGCTCTGTTAATGGGTAAAACCCTAATTTACTAAATTTTTAAACTTTACCTAAGTTTTGATAGAGTTCTGACTCTTGAAAAGTTCTTAAACTAAAGAGCAATGCTCTGAATGAAAATTCTCAAGAAGAAGATGAAAATCATCTAAGAGACCAAAAGTCCTATTTATAGGCATTGAACCGCCTCTTCAACTTCTGAGTTGATCCAAGGGCTCAGATGCTGCCACCGCTGCACTCACGTGTGCGCAACATGAGCGCAACGGTGGGGGGGCATTTGTTTCCCCCAATCAGAGCAAAGCTCTGTTTTGAAATTCAAAATTTAAAAGTTGAAGCAACGCTTCAGATCCAGCGCTAGGTGCGTTGCGCGCCACGTGTCAAACACGGATGCGCTAACACCAGGTGCGCTGCGCCCTAGGCAGCGCACCCCCAATCAGAGCAAAACTCTGTTTTAAAATTCAAAATTTAAAAATTGAAGCAACGCTTCAGATACAGCGCTAGGCGCGCTGCGCACCACGTGTCAAACACGGATGCGCTAGCGCTAGGTGCGCTGCGCCCTAGGCGTGCTGCGCCCTAGGCAGTGCACCATGAGTGTGCTAGCGCTAGGCGCGCTGCGCGCCACGTGTCAAACCCGGGTGCGCTAGCGCAGGTTGCGCTGCGCTCTGCGCTGTGCGCCATGTGTCAAACGTAAGTGTGCTAGCGCAAAGTGTGCTGCGGTCTGAGCAGCGCACCACGTGCAAAGCACGGGTGCGCCAGCGCTAGAATTAAAAATTCCCTACCTTTAGATCAAAAGATCTAATAATGATAAATCATTAATTAATCAGAATAAAATTCTGTTATGGAAAGTGTAAATCCCCGTTTCCATTTTAATAGAAGTTTCCCTATTCTCTGAATTCCAGTGGTTTCTTTCTTTTTCCTTTATATTTTGAATTGGTTGTTTAAGCCTAATACTTATATTTTTCCAAACCCTAAAAGTTAAAACCTAAGAGTTAAAAACCAAAGCCAATTAAACTAAAACACTAAACTAAAACCATTACAAATTTTCCCCAGCCCTTACTGTTCCCTTTTTCATCAGCCCACATTTTTAGGAAAAAAAATCCCTAAACTAAAATACCCTAGCCGGCCCCTCATTACTTTCCCCAGCCCATTTGGTTTTTAAATAAATCCTTTTATTAAAAATCCCTGGCCCGTTTGATTCTCCAGCCCACATCTCATTTAATCCTTCAATTATTTTTATATTCCGGCCCAATCTCTCCCCGGCCTGCTCCCTAATCAACCCGACCCGATTCCTTAACCTCCCTTCTCCCCTCGCGATAAAAAAATTCCCGCCCGTTTTTCCTTCTTCCTCGCGACCCACGTTCCCGAGCTCCCCACGTCGCCCTCGCCGTCGCCCACGACCCCGGCCACGACTCCCTCTAACTCTCGCTCTCCAACTCCTCACCTCCCTCTCACCTCCAAACTCCTTAAAACTCTCTAACCCCTCAAGTTTTTCCCCACGAACCCACTGCAAAACTTCAGACCTCGACCCTCGACGACGACGACGAACCTTCCTCTGATCCCCTTCTTCATCACCTCACCCTAACCTCCTCTTTCATCAACTTCAGCCCCTTCACACCCAACTTCCATACACTCAACCCAATTGCAACAGAGCTCGGCCACCCTACACCCCTCGACGCCGGCGAGCCCCACTTCGCCTGAACCACCTCTGCGACCCTATACATCCTCAGCACCACCCTCATCTCTCCAAACCCGACCCCCACTGCTCCCCCCTCTCTCTCCAAAACCCACACCGTGTGATCACTGCACACTCACTGTTGCACTTCGCCGGAGCGCCGCCGCCGACCATCGTCAATCTCAGCACTACTCAAGGGATCCACAGAGCCTACTCTACACTTCCAGCGCGCACAAGACGACTCCGGAAAACTCCGACGTAAAACCCGTGTTTCGATCGAAGCTCGCGCGAACTTGTTTCGCGGCGTACAACGCGCGTTCGCGACATCGTTGCTGCCGTGCGACCCCGAGGCATTTTCCAGGCAAGTGTTTACTTGCTTCATGCTAATATAGTTGTGTTACAAACCTAGATCACGTAGTTTACGAACTTAACGATTACCGACATAGGTGTTCGATGCTAGTCTCTCATGGAAATAATAGTTTATTTTGACGGAAACTGATACTTTCTATTGGACCATTTGATAATGAATATTGTGTATGAATATCTCTGGAAAATACGATCGTTCGTGACAAAAATCGATACCCCCAAATATGCCGTTAAAACTAGAATTTTCTCGTACCTGAAAACGAATAAAATCACCATAAATTATATTCAAACTGGAATGCTGCGTTCGAGGGCTTAAATCAAAGCCGACTCGACGAACTTTAATCTTATGTAAAATTCTAATGTTTTCTGTTCTGTAACCGTGATGATGATTGGATCGGAATGCGACTCTGGACTGCAGTCCAGAGCGTTTCTGATTATTGTGTTCTGTCCAAAGACCTGCGTCACTGTGTTTTCTGAAGTCGTATGTTGCGGAACCCTGCAGTAGATTAAAGATATTTCTGTTAGTTAAACAAAACTGGTGGTTCCATTCCGATTCATCGTCGTTTGCTATTTTAAACTGTATTTAAAAGGGCAGAACGTATAACTGTCCAGAACAGATTCTGAAATGACACCCTGAGGTTAAATTGTGTATAACTATCAACATACAGATGCTATTGAGGATCTGTCTATGGCTTTGAATACTTTATCGAAAACCCTAAATTTCATTTAACTGTGACATCGCTAAATTCTGAGCCCAACTGGGTGCAAATCGTGTCGCGAAACGGACGTTCAGTTCTGAAACTGAATTTCCAGCCGCGAGCACTTAAAATGAAATAGCTATATATTGAGAACCGGAATCCCGATTGAACTGAAACAAATTTTGATGAATTGCTGACTGAGTATTCTAATTATCTTACTTGTATCATTTTGCTGAATTCTTACCGTAATAATTTATGCAAATTATTTTAGTTAATGACATGCATGTTGATTCATAACATATAGAGCTTATTGGTGGCATACAATACATATATCATACCCTTGCCATATATTTAGTGTTAGTGCGTGTGGATATTGCATTATCGTGCGTGATAGATGTTGGTTTAGAAGTGATGAGTACACCAATGGAAAGTGAATATTCGTGACAGTGATTCATACAGTGAATAGTGATAAAACCGTGTCATTGGTATACTCGTACACGACTAAATCAAGATTTTAACTAGTGAGAACCTGGGAAAAAGGGGAAATCAAAGTGGAAAGAGTATCGTATTTAGCGGGACCGTGTTTAGAGGATGATCATTCGAACTGTGATACTGATACATGTAGGATAGGATCTAGCGATCCGGCTGACAGGGTTATGTCCCGGGCATGTGGGCCGTTGTCTCGGGTATGTACGAGACTCCTGTTAAACATGATCCTCCTTCCACTATGTGATTTCAAACATGACCTAGAGACCGATAGGGACACATATCATATTCTGCATCATATAGTGACATAGTGATTACTTGCATTGTTCTTATACCAGTATTACCTCATTTACCTGTTTCATCGTATTATAATAAAATTGTTATTGTGTCGCTCTGACGACCTGAGTATGCATGCTCAGATCTCGCGGGAGGACCAGCACAGGAGACGGATTTATCCCTTGAGTTCACGGAGATATAGTTTGGTGTACCTTCTTCATTTACTGCTTTCCACAAAAGAGATTGTGAGATTGAACTTGGTTAGTTATTGTTCTTATTATCTGTAATCTGTGAACAATGAAATTTTAATGTAATAATTTAGTGATGTGATTCCTTTAATACTGTGCTTTATTTACTGATTACCATGTAATGCTAGAAGCCGAAGTGTGACTACGGCGGGATGATTCCTTGACCGTAGGAGCATGGCTGGCCTAGTCATCCCTCGTTTCCGTATTTTGGGAAGCGGGGCGTGACATGGTTTAGTTGGTATCAGAGCCTGTGTTTAGTATCAAGGGATAACATTAACTATGCAGTATTACGTTATTCTTGTTTCACTACTCTTGATTTCCATCCTTGAATCTGATCCTATCATTTTGAATCTTCCAGTGATATGACGTCCCCGAACGACCCCTCCTCGGACTCCAGCTCTCAGGACCGCATGGAAAGGATACTCAGCGCACTGACCACTCTCGCGGAAGCTCAGGAGAGGAAGACCGACTTGCTCACTGAAGGACTCAGGGCGATTACCGCCACAGGAGGACCCTCCGCACTTATTACCGCCCCCGAGGGTGTTGTTCCACCAGCTTATCATGCTAGAGCTGGTACAGTATCAGACTTCCGACGGTTACACCCAGCTGCGTTCACAGGGCTAGCTGAACCCCTTGAGGCTGAACAATGGCTGGTGAACATGGAGAATTTATTGACCGCCGCCAGGGTTCCAGAGGAAGACAGAGTGGACGTGATAAAGATTCAATTAGAAGACGAAGCCCGTACATGGTGGTCGGTGGAAGAGAGCAGACTTGACAGGCCGATCGAATGGAGCAAGTTTAAGGAGTGCTTCCTAGATCATTACTTTCCTTCCACAGCCAAGGCAGAAATGGAGGAGAGGTTTATTCTTTTGAAGCAGAATGGACGCCCAGTGGATGTTTATGCGGCAGAGTTCAACCGCTTGAGTCGTTTTGCTCCATACATGGTCGCCTCAGAGGTCACTAGGGCCAGGCGTTTCCTTCAGGGGTTGGATTTTGAGTTGCAGCAGTTGATTGCATCATTGGATTTACAGACTTTCGCACAGGTGCTCAACGCAGCGAGAGTTCAGGAGCAATTGATTAACAAGTTCAAGAGACCCCCAGTCGTTCCAGCACGTACCCACACGCCATCTCGAGGAGCCATACCGGTTCACAGAGCAGGAACGGCACAAATGAAGCGCCCGTTCGTACCACAGCATCGCCCCCAGAGACAGGGCGTAACTTGCGGCTATTGCGGTAGTGGAGGACATACCCAGAAGGACTGTCGCCGTGCCAAGGGACAGTGCTTGATTTGTGGTTCCAGTCAGCACAGGATTGGCAGTTGCCCTGAGCGAGCAGAGGTACAGGGAAGTTCTGGACCGCCACAGCAGAGGCCGCAGGAGCAGAGACAACCCTTTACAGGTCGCGGTCAGGGACGGGCTTTCACCTTGACCGCCGAGCAGGCAGAGGCGTTCGGAGACGTGGTTACAGGTACTCTGCTCGTACATTCCTTGCCAGCTAGAGTACTTTTTGATTCAGGAGCATCGCATTGTTTCTTGTCTGAGCATTTCACTGATACACACTCAATACCACATGAAACACTAACAAAGGGATAGGAAATTCATACGGGTAATGGCATCATAATATCTAGTCGAGAATGTAGATTATGCCCGGTTGTAGTGTGTGGCAGGGAATTCTATGCGAATTTCCTCCTAATTGGGACAGGCAGTTACGACGCAATTCTTGGGATGGATTGGATGAGCACTTTTCATGCGGTTATCGATTGTCGTGCGAGGAATGTGATCTTCCGCATTCCCAATCACCCGGAGTTTATTTTCGAGGGCGGAAGCGAATCTTTGGAGCCAGCTAAATACAGAGCAAAGCCTAAGGAGCTGACAGCTATGGAGATTGATAGGAGCCCAGCCCCAGAAATTGTTCGGGACTTTCTGGACGTATTTCCCGAGGATCCACCCGGTCTACCACCTCCTCGAATCTTGGAGTTCTCAATCGATTTGATTCCAGGTACAGCCCCAGTATCCAGGGCCCCATACAGAATGGCACCGGTTGAATTGGCGGAATTGAAGAAGCAGGTTGAAGAACTATTGGAGAAAGGATTCATTCGGCCAAGCGCTTCACCGTGGGGTGCACCAGTTCTATTGGTAAAGAAGAAGGATGGATCGTTGCGAATGTGTATAGATTACCGGGAGCTGAACAAGGTCACAATAAAGAACAAGTACCCAATACCGCGTATTGACGACCTATTTGATCAGCTAAGTGGAGCCAAGGTTTTCTCGAAGTTGGACCTCCGTTCTGGGTATCATCAAATCAGGGTAGCAGCCGAGGATGTGTGCAAGACGGCTTTCAGGACCCGATACGGACATTACGAGTTCCTTGTGATGCCGTTCGGCATTACCAACGCCCCAGCAATATTCATGGACTTGATGAACAGGGTGTTCGCAAAATACTTGGACACGTTTGTCGTTGTGTTTATCGACGACATACTTGTCTACTCGAAGAATCGGGAGGAGCACGCTGAACACTTGCGCACAGTCCTACAAATTCTTCGGGAGGAGAAGCTATATGCGAAGCTAAGCAAGTGTGAATTCTGGCTCGACAAGGTACAGTTTTTGGGACACATTGTTTCGGGCGAAGGCATCTCAGTGGACCCGGCAAAGATAGAATCTGTCAGAGATTGGCCGACGCCGAAGTCAGTGGCTGAGATCAGGAGTTTTCTGGGATTGGCAGGTTATTATCGGAGATTCGTCCAAGATTTCTCCAGAATCGTGGAACCATTGACGAGGCTAACACGGAAGGACGTGCCGTTTACATGGACAGAGGAGTGCACTCAGGCATTCGACACACTAAAGCAGAAATTAACCACGGCACCTATTCTTACTGTACCAGATGATTCAGGTGGTCTGGTGATACACAGTGATGCCTCAGGAAAGGGTTTAGGCTGTGTTTTGATGCAGCACGGCCGAGTGGTTGCTTACGCCTCTCGACAACTGAGAAATCACGAGAAGAACTACCCCACACATGACTTGGAATTAGCTGCGGTCGCCTTTGCATTGAAGATTTGGAGGCACTATCTATTGGGTGAGAAAGTGGAGGTATACACAGATCACAAAAGTTTGAAGTATGTTTTCACCCAGAAGGAATTAAATATGAGGCAGCGCCGATGGCTAGAGCTGATGGCATATTACGACTTGGACCTTCAGTATCACCCGGGGAGGGTGAATGTGGTACCAGATGTGCTCAGTCGCAAGCCAGCGGTCATGATGTTGACCGATCAGAGGAGCATTATTGAGGACTTTCGGAGGCTTGAACTTGAAGTCGTTACGCCGAACGCACTCAGTCAACTTTGGCAGCTACAGGTGCAATCTTCTCTGGTGGATCGCATCAAGACTGCACAAGCGGACGATCCCCGATTGCAAAATTTCAGAGAGGAAGTGGAAGCTGGACTGAGAACGGATTTGATTATACATGAAGATGGCTCACTGAGATTCGGTAGCAGACTCTGCGTACCTAAGGGAGGTGTTCGAGAAGAATTTTTGGCTGAAGCACACAGTTCAGCTTATTCTGTGCATCCGGGAAGTACAAAAATGTATCAGGACCTAAAGCAGCACTTTTGGTGGAACAGAATGAAGCGGGAATTTGCGAGGTTCGTATCCAGGTGCTTGGTATGTCAGTAAGTGAAGGCGGAGCATCAGAGGACAGCAGGACTGTTACAACCCCTGCCGATACCGGAATGGAAGTGGGAGCACATTACTATGGATTTCGGGACGGCCTTACCACGGAGCCCTAGGGGCAATAACGCCATTTGGGTTATCGTCGATCGCCTCACAAAAGCTGCACACTTTCTACCTTTCCGAGTGGGACAGTCGACAGAATCATTGGCAGAAAGATATATGCAGGAGATTGTACGACTTCACGGTGTTCCAGTCAGCATTGTGTAAGACCGGGACACAAGATTCTTGTCGCACTTTTGGAAGAGCTTACAGGAGAGCTTGGGTACCCGCCTCAATTTCAGCACAGCTTATCACCCACAGACGGATGGACAATCCGAGCGTACGATTCAGACGCTCGAGGACATGTTGAGAGCCTGTATGTTGGACTTTCAAGGTTCCTGGGAGGACCATCTGCATCTAGTCGAGTTCTCTTATAACAATAGTTATCAGGCTAGTATTCAGATGGCTCCTTTTGAAGCACTATAAGGGCGGAAATGTCGATCCCCAGTATGTTGGGATGATGTGGGAGAACGAAGACTACTGGGCCCCGAACTCATTGTTCAGACAGTCAACAAGGTTCAAATGATCAGACAGCATATCAAGGCGGCTCAGGATCGACAGAAGAGTTGGGCGGATGCCAGCAGAAGGGCACTTGAGTTCGAAGTCGGAGATCATGTGTTCTTAAAGATTTCCCCTACTCGTGGAGTTATCAGGTTCGGAGGTCGGGGAAAGCTTAGTCCCCGCTTTATCGGACCTTTTGAGGTGTTAGAGCGAGTAGGAGAGGTGGCCTATCGACTTGCCTTGCCTCCATCGCTAGCTGGTGTGCATAATACCTTCCACATGTCACAGTCGCGGCGTTACGTTTGAGATGAGAGCCATGTCCTGGACCATTCGGAGCTAGTTTTGGGTACCGATTTGTCGTACGAGGAGCAGCCTACTACCATTCTCGACCGTAGAGAGAAAGTGCTGAAGAATAAGGTCATTCCGTTAATCCGAGTGTCTTGGGGCGGTCGTTCCCCAGGAGAATCCACCTGGGAGCGGGAGGAAGACATCCGTGATCGTTATCCACATCTCTTTGTTTAGTACATTGTATTCTTGCATCCTTGTCAAATTTCGAGGACGAAATTTTGTTAAGGGGGGTATGATGTAAATCCCCGTTTCCATTTTAATAGAAGTTTCCCTATTCTCTGAATTCCAGTGGTTTCTTTCTTTTTTCTTTATATTTTGAATTGGTTGTTTAAGCCTAATACTTATATTTTTCCAAACCCTAAAAGTTAAAACCTAAGAGTTAAAAACCAAAGCCAATTAAACTAAAACACTAAACTAAAACCATTACAAATTTTCCCCAGCCCTTACTGTTCCCTTTTTCATCAGCCCACATTTTTAGAAAAAAAAATCCCTAAACTAAAATACCCTAGCCGGCCCTTCATTACTTTCCCCAGCCCATTTGGTTTTTAAATAAATCCTTTTATTAAAAATCCCTGGCCCGTTCGATTCTCCAGCCCACATCTCCTTTAATCCTTCAATTATTTTTATATTCCGGCCCAATCTCTCCCCGGCCTGCTCCCTAATCAACCCGACCCGATTCCTTAACCTCCCTTCTCCCCTCGCGATAAAAAAATTCCCGCCCGTTTTTCCTTCTTCCTCGCGACCCACGTTCCCGAGCTCCCCACGTCGCCCTCGCCGTCGCCCACGACCCCGGCCACGACTCCCTCTAACTCTCGCTCTCCAACTCCTCACCTCCCTCTCACCTCCAAACTCCTCAAAACTCTCTAACCCCTCAAGTTTTTCCCCACGAACCCACTGCAAAACTTCAGACCTCGACCCTCGACGACGACGACGAACCTTCCTCCGACCCCCTTCTTCATCACCTCACCCTAACCTCCTCCTTCATCAACTTCAGCCCCTTCACACCCAACTTCCATACACTCAACCCAATTGCAACAGAGCTCGGCCACCCTACACCCCTCAACGCCGGCAAGCCCCATTTCGTCTGAACCACCTCTGTGACCCTATACATCCTCAGCACCACCCTCATCTCTCCAAACCCGACCCCCACTGCTCCCCCCTCTCTCTCCAAAACCCACACCGTGTGATCACTGCACACTCACTGTTGCACTTCGCCGGAGCGCCGCCGCCGACCATCGTCAATCTCAGCACTACTCAAGGGATCCACAGAGCCTACTCTACACTTCCAGCGCGCACAAGACGACTCCGGGAAACTCCGACGTAAAACCCGTGTTTCGATCGAAGCTCGTGCGAACTTGTTTCGCGGCGTACAACGCGCGTTCGCGACATCGTTGCTGCCGTGCGACCCCGAGGCGTTTTCCAGGCAAGTTTTTACTTTCTTCATACTAATATAGTTGTGTTACAAACCTAGATCACGTAGTTTACGAACTTAACGATTACCGACATAGGTGTTCGATGCTAGTCTCTCATGGAAATAATAGTTTATTTTGACGGAAACTGATACTTTCTATTGGCCCATTTGATAATGAATATTGTGTATGAATATCGCTGGAAAATACGATCGTTCGTGACAAAAATCGATACCCCCAAATATGCCGTTAAAACTAGAATTTTCTCGTACCTGAAAACGAATAAAATCACCATAAATTATATTCAAACTGGAATGCTGAGTTCGAGGGCTTAAATCAAAGCTGACTCGACGAACTTTAATCTTATGTAAAATTCTAATGTTTTCTGTTCTGCAACCGTGATGATGATTGGATCGGAATGCGACTCTGGACTGCAGCCCAGAGCGTTTCTGATTATTGTGTTCTGTCCAAAGTCCTGCGTCACTGTGTTTTCTGAAGTCGTATGTTGCGGAACCTTGCAGTAGATTAAATATATTTTTGTTAGTTAAACAAAACTGGTGGTTCCATTCCGATTCATCGTCGTTTGCTATTTTAAACTGTATTTAAAAGGGCAGAACGTATAACTGTCCAGAACAGATTCTGAAATGACACCCTGAGGTTAAATTGTGTATAACTATCAACATACAGATGCTATTGAGGATCCGTCTTTGGCGTTGAATACTTTATCGAAAACCCTAAATTTCATTTAACTGTGACATCGCTAAATTCTGAGCCCAACTGGGTACAAATCGTGTCGCGAAACGGACGTTCAGTTCTGAAACTGAATTTCCAGCCGCGAGCACTTAAAATGAAATAGCTATATCTTGAGAACCGGAATCCCGATTGAACTGAAACAAATTTTGATGAATTGCTGACTGAGTATTCTAATTATGTTACTTGTATCATTTTGCTGAATTCTTAACGTAATAATTTATGCAAATTATTTTAGTTAATGACATGCATGTTGATTCATAACATATAGAGCTTATTGGTGGCATACAATACATATATCATACCCTTGCCATATATTCAGTGTTAGTGCGTGTGGATATTGCATTATCGTGCATGATAGATGTTGGTTTAGAAGTGATGAGTATACCAATGGAAAGTGAATATTCGTGACAGTGATTGATACAGTGAATAGTGATAAAACCGTGTCATTGGTATACTCGTACACGACTAAATCAAGATTTTAACTAGTGAGAACCTGGGAAAAAGGGAAAATCAAAGTGGAAAGAGTATCGTATTTAGCGGGACCGTGTTTAGAGGATGATCATTCGAACTGTGATACTGATACATGTAGGATAGGATCTAGCGATCCGGCTGACAGGGTTATGTCCCGGGCATGTGGGCCGTTGTCTCGGGTATGTACGAGACTCCTGTTAAACATGATCCTCCTTCCACTATGTGATTTCAAACATGACCTAGAGACCGATAGGGACACATATCATATTCTGCATCATATAGTGACATAGTGATTACTTGCATTGTTCTTATACCAGTATTACCTCATTTACCTGTTTCATCGTATTATAATAAAATTGTTATTGTGTCGCTCTGACGACCTGAGTATGCATGCTCAGATCCCGCGGGAGGACCAGCACAGGAGACGGATTTATCCCTTGAGTTCACGGAGATATAGTTTGGTGTACCTTCTTCATTTACTGCTTTCCACAAAAGAGATTGTGAGATTGAACTTGGTTAGTTATTGTTTTTATTATCTGTAATCTGTGAACAATGAAATTTTAATGTAATAATTTAGTGATGTGATTCCTTTAATACTGTGCTTTATTTACTGATTACCATGTAATGCTAGAAGCCGAAATGTGACTACGGCGGGATGATTCCTTGACCGTAGGAGCATGGCTGGCCTAGTCATCCCTCGTTTCCGTATTTTGGGAAGCGGGGCATGACATAATCTTTCTAATCTTTTTAAAAATAAGAAGATTGCCTTCTGTAAAACAGAAGCTCTAGGATCAAAGATCCAACGGTGGGGAAACATCCCCAAATCAATCAGAGAAAAATCTCTTCAACTGATTTAATAAATCAATTTGCCCTATATAAAGGCCCCAAGACTTCAAGTCTGAGATGGAGAAACCCCTCTACAAATTTTGAGAAAACTCAAAAGAAACAGAACAAGCTCTTGAAAGAAGACTTTTCTTCAAGGTAAAGATCATGAATGATGAACACAGAGATGAAATCATCTCATAAAAAAAAAAGAATTATCTTCTTAAAAGATCATAGATCTGCAAAGACCAGGGTCTTTTATAAAAAGATCAAAAGATCTCATCATAAAAACAAAAAAGTACTTACTTCATTCACAGATCATTGATCTATAAAGGCAAAGCCCTTTCAAAAAATAAGAACTGCTGTTCTTGAATCTTGAGACAAAGTCTCTTTTAAAAGAAGAACATAAATTTGTTCACAGATCATAAAAATTGATCAAATGCGCTTTGCGCTATTGAAATGTGCCTTGCGCTATTGAAATGTGCCTTGCACTCTTGAACAGCGCTTCTGCGCTCTCTGGACCGGCGCTTAGCGCCAAAATGCGCCACGTGTCAATCACGTATGCAACTTGCACTTTGCGCTTCTGAAATAGCGCACCGTGCTCATGGGCTGGCGCTCAGCGCCAAGCACGCCACGTGTCACTCAAGGGCGCGCGATTAAATTAAAAGCGCAATGCGCTTATGGACCAGCGCTCAGCGCTCACAAACAGGCATCTGCGCTCATCATCTGGCGCCTAGCGCAGAGCGCAACACTTGTGTAGGGTTCCTAGGCACACTAATGAGGTCTCACAAGGCATCAACCATGCCAATTTCAAAATTTTACGGTGCCTACAAACCCTAAACTACGGATCGTTTGCTAGATGTCTAGGCGAAAAAGCTAACTAGTTAACACTTAACTACAAGATACGGAAATACAACCTTTGTAGATCCGGTACTCCACCTCCATAGCTCCGCAACGAGGTCCTCTCCGCTGTCCAAATCAAATCCGGGCTCAAGCGTCGGCTTCGTCGGAGAATGGGCAAGCTAGGTTGTCGATGTCCATGCCGAAGATGATCTACGTCGAGGCATCGCTAAATCAAGCTCCGACTTCACCAAGTCCAAAAACTTGTGAAGAGAACACACTCTACTACTTGGCAAGAGGTAGAGGATGAAGAAATAGGAAGTGGGTAGACTTTAGAATTGGATTTCTCACTTGTTTTCATCAATCACCATTGATGAAGTGAACTTTCTTCATGTGAAGAAAGGAAGAAGAAGATAGAAATTGTTATGATAAGTTAAATTAGAAAATAGAAAATAATAGAATACTTATCATAATCAACCATGGTAAAGTGTAGAGACTAAACTAAGGTTAAATAAAGTGGTTAGGGTTAAGCATGAGACAAAAATGGTCACATAGTCAAAAGTTCAAGAAGCTTCAACTAGAATCCAAAATTAGCAACCATTTTCATTTCATTTTCTTTTATTCATTTATCAAAAATAAATGGATAATTAAATAAGATAAATGAATAACAAATAATAAACCCTAACCATTTCATTAACCAAGGTTTAATACTTTACACTTAACCAAAAAGCATGCATCATCAAACATGATACAAGCAAGTGCACAAAATCATATCACATATATAATGCGCACATCCGAGTGAGAAAATCCATTCAAAGTGAACCGATACTAGTTAATGCAAAGTAATATATCAAATATATAATTATACATTAAATCATTAAATCAACACTTGATTCAATGATCCGGTCATGTCGCACATAACCGACTGGTATCAATAGTAACAACTTATCGAATCAACACTTGATCCGATAACCCGGCTATATCGCATATAACCGATCAATGTCACATCGTGAGAATCGAATGCAGTATCACATACTGGTATTATTCTCGGTCCCGCACATATCTCATATGCGCTCCTATTTCGTTTCGCTTGAGCCAGGAAACCTCTGTATAGGACTCTAAAGACTCGTCAATACGCCGGCAGCAGATGATGATCATATCAAACACCCACAAGCCGCAAGCGGTCTGCTAAACGTAACGGCCACCTGGGTATTGAGCAATCAGAAGATCGACGAGCAAGCCCGTTCACACTCCAGTGAATCCAACCAGTAACACTACCGTACAGTCCGGTCTGATCATCTGATATGTCGCATATCTCGCCTAGGGGTGGTAAACGTCAGACCCCAATAGCTCGATAAGTCGTGTTGATATGAGGTCTATAACAATTCGAGAAACTACTGGTAACACTTACCAGTAAATCTCAGCAACCCTGGCCAGGGATTTCCTGTTATAGCCAATCGAACACAGCACAACATCAACCCCCTATACCGGGAGAGACGAATCCCCTCCTATCGCTCATTGCCTCCATGTGACTCGGGACTGTACCCAAAAACCACCGTTTTGCACGCCCACTTAGACGTGGTAAGATGGAAATCAAAGCACAGTGGGAACCACACAAGACTCTATGACGATCTCGGGTCAACAGACTACTCTGTACCAGTGTCACCAGAGAACTGCCATCTGACGTGAGGTATAATACCATCTGGGAGTTCTCGGCGAGTCCGTCCAGTGTACCCAGTCTCTACTGAGCACCCGTATATCATCTCTGATGTCAAACACCAATGGATATGGGATCATCCATCGCCCATCTGAATGGGTCTAGAAGGTATACGCTAGTCTACTTTGGTATATCGATACCCCGTCTCGATACACCCTCGACTAGGGACTTTGAAGGATGTACTTATGGACTACGATGTCCCCACTAGTATGATCCGCATCATAGTCCAGGTAGTCAAGTACAGATCCTAAGGGCTTTACCAACATGTAACAGGGAGACAATCAGTGTACACGTTAAGGTAAAGATCAACCAGATAGCATACTATCATGTCGAGCAAGAAAGTCCTCCCTATATATGTCCCAGCATCCACTACAATATACATCCTATGTATAGTAATGGCCTCTAGGGCATACATATAACTAACAATCTCCCACTTGCACTAGGGCCATCTGTAGCAGTGGTTGCAGTATCTCATACTCAACCATCCCATAAAAGTCTCTCTCTGGGAACAGGCCTTTGTGAGTGGATCCGCTGTGTTATCCTCTGAGCCTACTCTCCTAACCTCGATCTCCCTGGAGATCAACCATCTCCATGATCAAGTGATACTGCCTTAGAATATGTCTGGATCACTGATGGGACGGGCGTTCCTTGGCATAAGCCACAACTCCATTGTCACACAATGGGAGGAACATAGTTCATCTCATGAACCAATATACACCCAAACACCCTCTTTGTTAGCATCTTAAGTAGCGATGTATCTAGCCTTTATCGTCTAGTATGTCACGGTATCTAGCTTGGAACTCTTCCAACATACCGTCCCTCCACTGAGGGTAAAGACAATGCCTGTGACTGACATTCAGTCGTCTTTATCACCCTGGAACCCTTCCAGTGATTCTCCCCAGGATCGGTTGATACCGTCTCACTACATCTAGTGAGAATTCTAACATCCATTTAGATCCATCTCATAGATCCAAAACTCAGGATTTAGTAGGTATCATTTTGATCCTATTGAAGAATCCTTGTGATAAACGGAGATCGATCGAGCGTAGCATAGGAAACTCCTTCCCTATCAGGAGTATGTCATCCACGTACTCTACGAGGATCACCACCGTACTCCCTACTACCTTTTTGTTTATACAAGGTTCATCTACCATTTTGATGATGTCAACTTCTTTGACTAATTCATCAAAACAGATGTTCCAACTCCGCGATGCCTGCTTTATCATATAAAACATCTTGCACACGTTTCCGCTGCTCCCACTGTCTACGAGGCCCTCTGGCTGTGTACTTATAGACGCTCTCTTCTAAATCATCATTTAGAAAAGCAGTCAAGACATCCAACCACCAGATATCGTAGTCATGGTATGTAGCCGTGACAAGTAGGATCTGGATGGACTTAAGCATAGGTACGGGAAAAGGTTTCATCATTATCCACGCCTGGTCAATGACGAAAACCTTTAACAAGTCTAGCTTTGAAAGTCTCAACTTTTCCATGTACACCAAGTAATCTTCTCAAGATATACTTGCTCCTGATGGGGATTTAACCCTTCAGATATAGCAGCTAAAGTCCATACTTTGCTGGTGTATAAGGATTCCATCTCAGATCACTAAACATCCAGCCATTCTTACAGAGTCTCACTCCTGATGGCCAACTCGAAGCTAGTTGGGTCATCATCTCATGATGCAATCCTCGCTCCCACTGTCATAGAGAAACCGAAGTATCTCTCAGGTGGGTGAGGAACCCTACTAGATCGGCGGAGAGGCTGAGGTTCGTTGGAATCTACTGAATCCTTTGGCTCTATCAAATCATCTGCTGCAGTTTGTATAGCTGGAACATTTCCAGTTCTACATAACAGACCTTGCCTCGAGCTTGTCCGGATTTTGCTTTTAGACATAGGCTGGACAACCCCAAATCTCAACTAGCTTAAGATATGGGCTCTTCCCTTTCCATATCACATATGAAATGGTAGGCAACTGATTTGATTGGAACCCTGTTCAATAGGTATGCAGCTTCTCAAGCGCATAACTCCCAAAAGGAAATAGGTAACTCAGTAGTACTCATCATAGAGCACACCTTATCACATAGGGTGTTATTGCTCCGCCCCGATATACCATCGTGCTATGGTGTATACGGAGGAGTAATGCCGAGAGAGAATCTCATTCTCCTTTAGAAAAGTCCAAGAATTTCGTGCTCAAGTATTCTCCTCCTTGATCACATCAAAGGACATAATACTTATACCCGTATTCTGGTTCTCTACTTCTAACTTATATTCTATGAATATCTCAAAAGGTTCAGACTTGTGTTTCAACAGGAACATATGACTGAATCTTGAGAGATTATCAGAGAACGTAATGAAGTATAAAGAACCAGTCTTGGCATGTGTAGACTGGGGACCTACATACATCAACATGTATCATCCCAAGAGTTCACTAACTCTTTCTCTGTTTCCAGTAAACGGAGCTATGGTCATCTTATCTTTGTGACATGACTGGCGAGTTTCATAAGATGTAAATTCAAACTGATTTAAATATGCATCTATATGTAACTCCAGCCAGTCGGATCGCATTGATATGACCTAGTCTACAATGCCTGAAGAAGGATCCGTTCATTTCTGAACTCTTCCTCTTCTGTATGTTCCGTATACAAAGAACTGTAGTTTGATTTAGAACATTAATGCTTTTAGATAACGTGCCTGAGCCGATCAACTTTTGATATAGGAAATGTTCAAAACATTATCCAACAATACAAAATTATATCCTTTCTTTACTAATAAAGAGACTGATATGATTTTGTATATCAGGTTCGGTATCTAATAACATTCGTTCAGAATCAATGTATTGGTAATACAGGGTGACAGTGACCAACAGACTTGGCTGCAACACTTGCCCCGTTTTCTGCCTCATGAAACTTATCACCCGTTCTCAGTTCTCTACCTTTCTGTAGCCCTCTGTAACAGATTACATATCTGGGATCCTGATCTGGTATCACATACCCAGGACGTAAAGGATACTGAGAAACAGTTCTGTATAATGAACACACCCGAAGATGATGCATCAGCATGCACTCTCTTCGTTTGGGTGGCACGGGAAATCTGGTATTCCCCAATTTCCTGCTCTGTCTTATAACAATTATAAGTTAGAGCGGGACCAACGTTCCCCAGCTCAGTATAACAAGCGGGTTCGGTCAATAATCCGTTTTATTATCTTGATTAGGGCGTGATATGGTCGCTACCAGGAGAGAGAGAGAAGAAAACACTCAGCGTGCGCTCTGTCAAGAATAGATTAGTTATAATTTTATCTAATCAGGATGGCTCCCACTGCTTTTTATCAAATCTTCCTTCAAACCCTAAAAGGAAAGACTAGCCGGGATTAATTACACACTACAAGTTCGCCAATCTTTCAGCCAGGCCAGTGTCGGTACTTTGAGGGAGGTCCCCCGTGCTTTTGCACGAACCTAATTACTGTAAACCTCGTTTTCCCAGAGGCGTAACCCCGTTGACACCTTTCTAGACACCTACTTGATCGGCTAATTGTAATGTATAAAACTCTCCCAGGAGTAACAATTACTCACAGCGGGTATCGGGATCCAACTATCTCATAGAAGGTATGCAATCTCATTGCAAATTTCAACACTTGAAATTCCCGATAATATTTTGCCCCTAGCGTCCTATGACCTTGACGCAGGCCAACAAACCATAGTCCGCTAGTCAAGTTCAACCCGTCATTTCCTGATTGAATTAAACCCACCCGCACGACCCTTGACGCAGGCCAACAAAGTCGCACGACTACCCTAATCCAATCACATCATATGCTTATGCAGATAAGCACCAGTTAGCTACCGCACACTACGCCTTGACGCAGGCCAACAAACGTAGCACGAATACTAACTACTACTTATCTGAAATGACGGAGGGCTACGACAGGTTTTTCTGAAAACCTATTGCGTAATGAACTTGATATCGTTGTAGAATCAAATGAATTTTGAAATGGAGTGTTTTTGAGGCTTTTCTAGTTTTGCTAAAGGAGTCACTCCCGGTGAAGGGATCGTCGGTCCTTTCCTCGTCGAATGAGGTGCGGGATATATCATATATATCACTGTGCAAAGCAGAACTCTTAAAAGCAATCAAAAGACAAACCGATTGTGTAGCATCTGCCAGTTATTGCTAAAGGAGTCACTCCCGGTGAAAGGATCTCGGTCCTTTCCTCATCGAATAAGGTGCAGGATATATCGTATATACCGCTGTGCAAAGCAAGAACTGTAGCTACCTGTTTTATTTTGAAATTCGATTCTACAACATCTTAGGTTTCTTTTATTTCATTAATCACATTAATGAAGTCCCATCAATTATGTACCTAATCATCACAGATAAATACGACGTACACTTATGCCATCCGCATTCACCTCGATGTCCCCTCGTGCACCGTTAGGTTAGGTAACTAACGGCAGAGCGGGACAGGGCTAGCGCGGGTGTAAAACATAAGTAACGTCTATATAATATATCATATATACTATATACTGTATCTATCACAGAACATCACATGATCACATCACAGATATCGCAGCAGAAGAAACATATGAAATATTGGATATACTAGGACGTCCGTGTTTTCAATACGAGCCAGTATAAAACACGGATTCCACGGTCGTGATGAATAGCCAAACCCACAACCCTAGACCCCTACGAGAGCGGCAAGCAACCCTACCAATTCTAGGGTTAGGAGACCCGGACTCGACTCCTCGAGTTGGTCTTCCACTGGACCCCAGAACCCGGTTACTTGTGCCCTCCTTCTTGGGTCTATCCTAGTGCGGAAAAGTAAATAATATACAACGGGTGACAACTTCCGCAACCTGGAAGTGCCCCAATAAAAGAATATTACATACAAGTTTTTACATGAATGAAAATGAAAAACACTCATCTCACATAAAAACCCCCGGCTATTCAAACACGACGATCCAATATAACATATCCAGCAACACATAACATCACGTGTCATCAACGTAAGTAAATATGCGCATCCCAATTGTCGTTGACATATAGCAACGAAACCGGCGATATCACATATTACACTTACGGTCACAGAAAAGAAAGTGTAAAACTACAACAGTTGGAATCCGCAACCACCTCAGACATCGCATGCCTGACCAAATGAATTACTTAGACATCGCATGCCTAACAATTATAAACCCCGCATTTTAGTCCCATCATCGAAAACACTTTTCAATATCAAGTCGGGCAATTCAACAAGATTCCCGAAATCCTGATCGAATACTCGTCGCAAACTTCAGTAGGCGGCCGCACCCCCGATACCGTCGACGAAGTGCACCAAGGCGGAACACCGCTGCCGCGAGCACCCGAACGGATGCTTTCGGCGACGGGGTTCTCCTACAGTCACTTGGTCGGGGCTATGGAGTGAGGCTGTCTATTAAGTTTACCCGGCGAGTATCCGCGTACGCTACGTGATTGCGATGGACTTTTGATCATATCAAAATTCCGTGGCAACCGATCAAGTGAGACTAAACTGCTATGTTTATAACATTCATTCAGTTATCTCATAACTACTTGTGAATTCCAATTATTGTATCTCATTCCAGATAAATAGAAAATGTTAAACTTTCCGATTGAACATTCGAACACCCAAGTTTTCCCGATACAGATCAACACATGAAATAAGTCTAACAACATTCAGTTCGTGCCTCAGTAGCAACGGTCCAGCCGTAGAAGGGTCAAGCCAACGCCTCACATGTGGCACGCCGTACTGCCCCAAACCCGAAGGTTCAAAGGGCAGTTCAAGACGGTCACATAATCGAGTTAAGGTTTGTTGTCTTCTAGAGGGACCATCGCGTTACTTGCACTACTTAGAACATCGTTAAACTACGGAAAAATCCAACACTTGGAAATTTCCCGACAGGGGAAAAATTGGGTATTTATATCCGGTCGAACTTTTTAACATATTCTAAAATTTATCCAGAAAGCCACACAGACAAAATTTGATAATCCGATCGAAACACCGAATCCCCAAAACAATCCCAGAAAATACAACTCTGGAAACAGTATTAAAAATTCCCAGAAAATCCAGAATAAAATAATAAGAGTTACTGTGCAAATTGTGGAGGATGACGTCATCAAGTGGCCGCTGATCCGCCGCAGAAGCCATGCTTCTGCCGCGGATCCGCCGCGAATATTACTGTTCACCAGAAACTTTTTGCACCGTAATTCTTATTTTTCCCTGCTGAATTTTTTAGCAATTTTTAATTTGGAAAAACTCACTGTTTTCAAAAAAGTACAGAGAGCAAGATTGATTTGGTGTTTCGGGTTCGTTCGGACTTCAAATTCCGTCTGGACTTCGCCTAAGGCTCTAGCTAGGCTCTGATACCACTGTAGGGTTCCTAGGCACACTAATGAGGTCTCACAAGGCATCAACCATGCCAATTTCAAAATTTTACGGTGCCTACAAACCCTAAACTACGGATCGTTTGCTAGATGTCTAGGCGAAAAAGCTAACTAGTTAACACTTAACTACAAGATACGGAAATACAACCTTTGTAGATCCGGTGCTCCACCTCCATAGCTCCGCAACGAGGTCCTCTCCGCTGTCCAAATCAAATCCGGGCTCAAGCGTCGGCTTCGTCGGAGAATGGGCAAGCTAGGTCGTCGATGTCCATGCCGAAGATGATCTACGTCGAGGCATCGCTAAATCAAGCTCCGACTTCACCAAGTCCAAAAACTTGTGAAGAGAACACACTCTACTACTTGGCAAGAGGTAGAGGATGAAGAAATAGGAAGTGGGTAGACTTTAGAATTGGATTTCTCACTTGTTTTCATCAATCACCATTGATGAAGTGAACTTTCTTCATGTGAAGAAAGGAAGAAGAAGATAGAAATTGTTATGATAAGTTAAATTAGAAAATAGAAAATAATAGAATACTTATCATAATCAACCATGGTAAAGTGTAGAGACTAAACTAAGGTTAAATAAAGTGGTTAGGGTTAAGCATGAGACAAAAATGGTCACATAGTCAAAAGTTCAAGAAGCTTCAACTAGAATCCAAAATTAGCAACCATTTTCATTTCATTTTCTTTTATTCATTTATCAAAAATAAATGGATAATTAAATAAGATAAATGAATAACAAATAATAAACCCTAACCATTTCATTAACCAAGGTTTAATACTTTACACTTAACCAAAAAGCATGCATCATCAAACATGATACAAGCAAGTGCACAAAATCATATCACATATATAATGCGCACATCCGAGTGAGAAAATCCATTCAAAGTGAACCGATACTAGTTAATGCAAAGTAATTTATCAAATATATAATTATACATTAAATCATTAAATCAACACTTGATTCAATGATCCGGTCATGTCGCACATAACCGACTGGTATCAATAGTAACAACTTATCGAATCAACACTTGATCCGATAACCCGGCTATATCGCATATAACCGATCAATGTCACATCGTGAGAATCGAATGCAGTATCACATACTGGTATTATTCTCGGTCCCGCACATATCTCATATGCGCTCCTATTTCGTTTCGCTTGAGCCAGGAAACCTCTGTGTAGGACTCTAAAGACTCGTCAATACGCCGGCAGCAGATGATGATCATATCAAACACCCACAAGCCGCAAGCGGTCTGCTAAACGTAACGGCCACCCGGGTATTGAGCGATCAGAAGATCGACGAGCAAGCCCGCTCACACTCCAGTGAATCCAACCAGTAACACTACCGTACAGTCCGGTCTGATCATCTGATATGTCGCATATCTCGCCTAGGGGTGGTAAACGTCAGACCCCAATAGCTCGATAAGTCGTGTTGATATGAGGTCTATAACAATTCGAGAAACTACTGGTAACACTTACCAGTAAATCTCAGCAACCCTGGCCAGGGATTTCCTGTTATAGCCAATCGAACACAGCGCAACATCAACCCCCTATACCGGGAGAGACGAATCCCCTCCTATCGCTCATTGCCTCCATGTGACTCGGGACTGTACCCAAAAACCACCGTTTTGCACGCCCTCTTGGACGTGGTAAGATGGAAATCAAAGCACAGTGGGAACCACATAAGACTCTATGACGATCTCGGGTCAACAGACTACTCTGTACCAGTGTCACCAGAGAACTGCCATCTGACGTGAGGTATAATACCATCTGCAAGTTCTCGGCGAGTCCGTCCAGTGTACCCAGTCTCTACTGAGCACCCATATATCATCTCTGATGTCAAACACCAATGGATATGGGATCATCCATCGCCCATCTGAATGGGTCTAGAAGGTATACGCTAGTCTACTTTGGTATATCGATGCCCCGTCTCGATACACCCTCGACTAGGGACTTTGAAGGATGTACTTATGGACTACCATGTCCCCACTAGTATGATCCGCATCATAGTCCAGGTAGTCAAGTACAGATCCTAAAGGCTTTACCAACATGTAACAGGGAGACAATCAGTGTACACGTTAAGGTAAAGATCAACCAGATAGCATACTATCATGTCGAGCAAGAAAGTCCTCCCTATATATGTCCCAGCATCCACTACAATATACATCCTATGTATAGTAATGGCCTCTAGGGCATACATATAACTAACAACTTGTCCCTTACATATGCGCCACCTGGCAGAAGCACGCTGCATTGGCGCAAAGCGCCTAGCGCACCATAGGTTGCGCTGACAGAACACAAATTGTTCTTTAATGAGCCAGAGCTCTGATGAATGCTTTGCATTCAATATAAGACAAAAGAAAAGATTTTTTGCCAAGATCTAATGCTCAGCATTATTAAAAGGGCCAAGCCCAAATAAAGGCTCAATAGCCAGAATAAAATGTTAAACATTTTAACCTGATTGGACTTAGCCCAATATTGGCCATAATTCCTCAACTTATATTTAATTGAGCCCATCTGCTCATGAATATTTAATAGATCTTAGCCCCAAATTGGACTACAGATCTTTCAACCAACTCACACCGGTTCGAGGGTACATCTCTTTACTCCTCTGATATTTGTCGTTGTAATCCATCAACGTCTTCAGAGAGGTGATGGGTCCCGACAACCATACATCTTATAGACTACGATGCCCTTAACCTGGACTGTGGGGTCCTTAAACTCACAGACTACGATGTCCTTAACCTCGGACTGTGGGGTCCTTAAACTCATGGACTACGATGTCCTTAACCTCGGACTGTGGGGTCCTTAAACTGACGGACTACGATGTCCTTAACCTGTACCGAGATGTCCTTAAACTAACATTGGACCGTAATGTCCATAAACTAATCGACCGCAATGTCCCTAAACTAAACAATAGAGTCCAAATGCTCTATTGTTGGATCTAAAAGATCCCGTTAAGTTGATCTTAGTCTAAAATTAGACTAACGTATCCTTAACATACGTTTAAGTTGATCTTAGTCCTAAATGAAACTAACGTATCCTTAGACCCAACCCCAAAACCCAAATCTAAAAAGATACGGATTTGGACTAATCCACGCCCTACGGGAGACAACATAAATTAGTCTCCGTATAAATCCATGGGCAACCACAAACAAAACAAACACCCACGACACGATGTGACCATCTGGAGAAGGAGAAAGTTGTTACTGCAATGTGGTAGCGTAATTAACTGCAGGGGCTTGCGCCTGCAAGGAAGAGAGTCCCCACAATCAAAAACCCCTCAAACGAGGGGAATCTGACGAAGTTTGCTACATCGGCCGCATCCGTTTAAACCTTCGATACATGGTACCATAAATCAACTTTGCATCTTCGGAGAGGTGGACGGATAGCTCCAATTAGCATCTGCCCCCGGAATTCAGGCCCCGACGTCCCTACGTCCCGGTCGCGTCTTTTGGCGGGGAACAACATTATCTTTTGGGCGAGAGAATTTAAATTTTCGCAGATCATGTAACAACTCCAATTCTTGTGTACATAAATTTGATTAAAAGTTAATGTATACTTGGGGTATTTACAATTCCTGTAAAGGCTATAAGTATTTGTTTTATTTTAGAACAGCAAGATAGAGCTTGTAGCTCACTGGTAAGACCTTGCACTGCTGAACCATAGCACCAGAGTTCAAATCCCATCAGCCACACATTCTTTTTATTTAAAATTCTTTTAAACTTTTAGAAGCCCAAGAGTCTACACGTGCAACATACGTAATATGGTAAGTTACAGAATAATCAAACAGGTGAACTATAGAATACCAAACTGTTGGATATATGTATGCCCTAGAGGCCATTATATGATAGTGGATGTATTTATACATGTGTGTGTGTATATATATATATATATATATATATTCAGTGTACATTCTTGCTCGACATAATAGTATGCTATCTGGTTCTTCTTTATCTGACATGTTGATTTGATCATGCTTTTATTCATTCACACATGTTGATAAAGCCCTGAGGATATAGACTTGACTACAGTGATTATGATAGAGATCATACTAGTGGGACATCTGTAGTTTATAAGCATATCCTGGAATGTCCCTAGTCGTAGGTGTATCGAGACGGGGCATCGATATACCAGAGTAGACTAGCGTATATGATACTAAACCCATATGATGGGCGATGGATGTTCCTACATTCATCGATGTTTGACATCGAGATCGTATACGGGTGCTCACTGGTGACTGGGTACACTGGACGGACTCACCGAGAACTCCTATATGGAATTATATCTATCGTCGGATAGCAGTTCTCAGGTGACACTGGTACAGGTTAGTCTGTAGACCCGAGATCGTCATAGAGTCTTGTGTGTTCTCCCACTGTACTTTGATTACCACCCTACCACGGCTCTACTGAGTCGTGCAAACAGGTGGCCGTTGGGTACTGTCCCGAGACACACGAAGGCGATGAGCGATAGGAGGGGTTTCATCTCTCCCGGTATTGGGAGTTGATACTGTGTTGTGCTCGATTGGCTATATCAGTAAGTCCCTGGCCAGAGCTGTTGAGATTTACTGATAAGTGTTATCAGTAGTTTCTCGATCTGTTATAAACCATTCATCGGCACGACTTATTGAGTTATTGGGGTCGACGTTACCATCCCTAGACTCGATATGCAGCATATCTGATGAAGAGACCGGACCGTACGGTAGTGTTGCCGGTTAGCTCGACGAGAGTTGTGACAGGTTCGCTTGTTTTCTTCTGATCGCTCAATACCCGGATGGCCGTTACGTTTAGCTGACCGCTTGCGGCTTGGGGGTGCTTGATATGATCATCACCCACTGCCGGCGTATTGACGAGTCTTAGAGTCCCACAATGGAGTTGCCTAGTCCAAGCGAAACGATGTGGTGCGCATATAAGATATGCGCGTGGACCCGGTTAAAATACGCGTATGAGATACCGTATATTAATCGGGCGGTTTGCTTTTGGTCGGGTCGTATGCGATATGACCGGATTGCTAAATCAAGTGTTGATTTATCATTGACCATTAGTTTCTCACTTTAAACCCTTTCTTGTCTTTTTGTTGTATGCATGCATGTATGCATTTATTCTCATTCATGCACATAGGATGTGCATGCACACATACATGCATACATAATTCTATCATGGTTGTTGATATAGTGGATGGTGGCAATATAAGACTCACACCATATATATATAAATATATAGATATTATTTTTGGAAAAAGAAAAATGGAAATGGAAAATTGTTATCATGGTTTATTATTTTATTCATGCACTAACCCCTTGGATTAACCATGATTCATTTTCTATGGCCATTTTTGTTCCAAACTAAATATCTAGATATTTTATAACAATGGTTAAGAATGAGAAAGAGAAAATATATATATTTTCATTTCTCATTTTTTTCTTAAGCTTATCATTATCTTGAGCTCCTCACAAGCCATCATCTTCTTCCTCCTTTCTCTCTTGCTCTCTAGTTTTCTCTTGTGAGCAAAAGAGTCACCAAGTTAGGATTTTGAAGTGAGAAAACAAACCACATCACCATTCTACACTAGTCTTGCCCATTAGTGTAGAGTGTTAGCTTCCATTTCTTCTCTTGATCTAGTGGAGCTTCAAGCTTAGAAAAAGAGAACTCCGGGTGGATCGTCGTGGACCTAGAGAATCTCAAGCGAACCTTTTTCCAACCCTCAAGTAGCCAAGGAGTCTAGCGTAGGGAGGTACAAAGGTTGTACTCTCAAAACCCTAGCTTTTACTACTTGTGTTTATGTTAAAGTTATGTTACCCTAAATTTTCTAGCATGATTCTTAAGATAGTTTCTTTAGCACCATATAAATTTTAAATATGGCATGTGTGTTGCCTCCAAATCCTTGTAGTAGTGCTGTAGGAAACCTTTCGCAAACGACCCTGACCTAATACCCCAACACCAACGACACCCGTCGGCATTGGGCCGGCAACAAGGTCATAAAATCCGGCGAGGTAGGTCTAGACCGTCCCAAATGCCTTCAAATTTCACCCCCTGCTACGTTTGGCCTACCCCACTACTCCCTTATTGCTTGTTTACTCTGAATTAATCAGAGCAATAAAATGCCCATTTAGCCTCATTTTAATGCATATTTTTAATGCATTTTCATCACCACTAAACCCTAATTTTCCCTATAAATACCACCCTCAATTCACACCTCCTCACTCACAATTCCCCGCCAAAACTCTCAAGAAAATTCCAAGATCCTTTTGTGTACAAGTGGAGTTAGCAAATGGCGAAACTCCGACGAACTTCCGGCGACAACTCAAGAAGTTTCCGACGACGAAACGACGCACCGACAACTCCCACCTCTTCCTCTTTCTCTCCTCTAGCCAATCATCCAGTAAGTCCCTACTTCTTCTTCTTTTCTCTATCCTAAAAACATTCAAAACTAAAACCCGACGGAAGCGGAGTTAGTCTGACTTCCGATTCGGTTTTCTTTAAAAACCTACAATTTTTCTTAATCAAGATACCTTCATATCATCACATATTGTTCATTAAACATTAATAAATATTTTTAACAAGTTTCATCACAAAAGATTGTTATATGCATCTTTTGTCGCAATTTTATATTAAAATACCACAAACTTTAGTTTCCGACATAAACTCTATAATACATTTATACCTTTAGATAACTCACGAGGTAATGACCTACCTCCTCATAACACACATATCTAACATAGCACGATGGAATTTGGGAATATAGATTTGGGAAAATACGACTTTACATATAACTACCTTCAACTTATAAAACATTTTTCTATAAGAAATGTATTTAACAAATCTTTGCGATTTTGCCTCTACAACTCATTTTGGGGAACCCGTTCGGTATGGTGTAGATTATCGCACATCCTTGAGCCTAGTAGAGTGAGATGCAGACCTCCGAAAGGAGCATACAATCTTGAAAGATTTTAATACATTTTTTCTTTAGAAAAATATGATTTCTATTATAAATAAAACTTATATTTTTTATAAATAAATATATATGTAATTAATATCAGAATATCTATTTTTAATATTTATAATATTCCACATTTCCAAAATTCAAGAAAAACATTCCATTTACAAGAAAATACCATACAATTCCAATATTTCAAATAAATACGTTATATTTTAAAACTAGGTCATATTCATTAGAAATTTCATATTGAATAAAAGAAACATCTATGAAAACTCTATAAACGATAATTAAGTACTTGAGGTATATTTTGAAAGTATAACAAAACTATTTTACATAAAAACCCCTCAAGTTATACTAAATTACAATAAGGACCCTAGTTAAGCGCATCATCAAGGGAAAACGGTCTGAGAGTTTAAGCGGGAACAGTCTCTTGAGCCTCAGGGAGCCGGAGATATGGGTGCTTGCATATTTAAGGTAGACAACTTAACAAATGGTGTTATCAACACGGTAATTGTCTTTGAAAAAGACACAAATTCTGCCGTCCATGTGCAGCAGTTACCGATAGCACCAAAATATAATTCAGGACTTCAATTTCTTTTCTTATTGTCTGACTCAAACTGAGTCTCAATATAATCAATCTAACTAGAATATGATTCAAGTATATATTCAACATGAATCCATGAATCCATATATTCAATCTATTCAATCTATACAACTTAACTGAACCGAACCATGGATATACTCCATTTACAAGTTCATCCATTATATCTGTTCCATTACTGAAATCATGGTTTCGGCAAGTCATCCATCTATATATAATATACAATTCAAACAATACAATTAAGACATCGCGGGGTTTATAAGGGGTAGACTGGTACAGAAGGCGTTAGAAGTGGCACGAGACTGTAACCATAATACACCTAACCTAAATATCCATTGCCGTTGTACCGTGGCTGAACGGTTCCTTATGCTCCGTATACCTTAGTCTTCGTAATAGTAGGACTCCTCTCGTATACACTGGCATTCTTCTATACCAAGCTACAAACAACAGCGTTAACACTAAATACAACATTATAATAATATACACTCTATTCTGTCTATTCCATTCTTGTCTATTTACGGGACTTACCGAGCGATTTGTTCGCTGACGACATTCTCTTTCTTCTTCTCTAGAATGTCGTCAGGTGATTCGGACTCACTGGAGATCGAGCCCACCAGCGAGGATTTGGACCAGCTAGCTTTCGACCCAGAGCTTTAGATTCCTTGTACACATTTACATTCTATATTTTCCATTTCTGTCATGCCACTGTTTAGGCATTACTTTCCATTCCATGTATTTACTTTTCAGATGTAATGTAAAAAGAATGTTAATAAATAAAGTTGTTGTTCAATTATATCTACTGTCGCTGTCTCTTATGCATTTTACTTATATTGCTTAGATATGCTTAGCGTGTTTACTTCTGAGTAAATACGTAGCGGCCTCGTCGCGTCCTCCACCTGTATACTGGGAAACGGGGCGTGACAGGTTTTGTTGGTGGCCCATGCAGGTCAGTTCTGTGTGGACATACAGGCCAGTTCTGTATGGACATACAAATCAGCACTGTATAGACAACCTAAGCAATATAGCACAAGAACCAGCAACTGAAAATATTCTTTACAATTCATATTCCTTGAATCTTATCATTTCATATAGTTTGAATATGTCCTAACCCAAATTTTCTTTCAAGGTTATGGATTCCCCAAACAACACTAGCACGAATGTCAACAATACTCCCCCACCACTACCACTCACACTTACCGTCGCTGCTCTGATCAATGAGCAGATGGTTCTGCTTGAGGCAATCCACAGCCTCCTGAAAGGACAGCAGCAGCAAACTGCTATCCTGATGAACCGACCAGAGGTAGAAGCACCTGGGGTGAAGCAATTCAGGGCCTTGCACCCCAAGCAGTTTGCAGGAAAAGAGAGCCCTCTGGAAGCGGAGGAATAGGCTCAAAGCATCGAAGATGATCCTACAGCAGCACAAGTGCCAGAGATAGCTTGGCTCCGAGTTGCGAAGCTGCAGCTCACGGACAATGCACGGGTTTGGTGGAAGGACGAAGAAAGCCGTCTTGATCAACCCATCGAATGGAAGACTTTCTGTGACATGTTCGACGCAAAGTACTTCCCAGAGACTGCCAGGTTCGACATAGAACAGCAGTTCATCCACTTACAACAGGGTTCGATGTGGACCAAATCAGTGGATGAATACAATGCTGAGTTCATCATGCTTAGTCGGTAAGATACGTCTCAATAATTCGATTTTTCAATAAGTCACATATTACACAGCTAACACAATACTTAACAGATTTGCGGCACATTTGATACCGATGGATGAGATCAGAGCCCGTTGATTTCAACAAGGGTTAGATCCGAAGATCCAGGCTGCATTAGCTACAGGAGATTTTCCGACCCATGAATCGGCTCTGAAAGCTGCCCGTCGTTATGAGGCAGTGGTAAAGATGAGGGGCAGATCTCAATCTGCTGGAGTTAAGCGCCCTGCCACCCAGATAGCAGGAGGAGCCTCTTTAAGGCCACCATTTGTGCCAAGGAGACCGGAAGTACCGAACAACAGGCCCAGCCCAGCCTTTTGTACCTACTGCAGGAGAGATGGACACTTGGCGAAAGACTGCCGGCGAGCCAACCGTCTTTGCTTAGTTTGCGGCTCAGCTACTCATGATATTGGATCTTTTCCCCAAAGACACAACCCAATTGCTGCACCCAGGCCAGCAATCACATATCAGCAGCGCCCAGCCCTTTAGGCACCTGCTCCAAGACTCGTTTTCCCTGCTCCACCACCTAGAGGACCACCGACTGCACCTCCTCCTCGTCAGTTCCATCAAGCTCAAAAGAACGTTCAGAGGAGTGCTCCTCCGGCCAGGAGGAATATACCACGGCGACAGGCTTTCACGATGACCGTGGAAGAAGTTGAGGCCACTGGCCAAGTCATCACTGGTAACCCTTTCTTCTCAAGCTTTTCTTTCAGTCTTAACACCTACCTACATATTTCTCCTATACCTAAAACATATCCCACATAACTTAGGTACAATTAGTAGCCTCACTTCCTGCACTTGCACTATTCGATACTGGAGCATCTCATTGCTTTATGTCGCAATGGTTCGTCCGAACTCATGCGATCCCAGTCACACCGCTTGTATCCAGCTGGAATGTCGGTTCAGGAAATGGCGTTCTAAAGGCAACAATGGAATACATCTTGTGTCCAGTAGTCGTCTGCAGCAGAGAATTCTATGCTGACTTCAAGATACTGGACATACCGAATTTCGATGTGGTTCTAGGTATGGATTGTCTCGGAACATTCTATGCTACCATTGACTGTCATCAACGGAGGGTAGTATTTGAGATTCCCGAGCATCCGGTCTTCTATTTCAAAAGTGGAGACCATACACTGGAGCCAAGTACATACAAGGAGAAACCAAAGAAGGCAGTGATTGTAGCAATTCAAGCGGAGGAAGGATCAAAGCTAGAAGTGGTTCGAGAGTTCGAAGATGTGTTTCCTGACGATATATCAGGTTTGCCTCTCAATCGAGCTCTTGAATTCAGCATTGATTTAGTACCGGGAGCACAACCGGTAATCAAAGCACCGTATCGACTAAGTACGGAAGGTTTAAAGGAGGTCCGAACTCAATTGGACGAATTATTGGCGAAAAAATGGATTCGTCCCAGCACTTCAAGTTGGGGATCTCCAGTTCTACTTGCGAAGAAGAAGGAAGGTTCATACAGAATGTGCATTGATTATAGAGTCTTGAACGAAGTAATGATAAAGAACAAGTATCCACTCCCGCGCATCGACGATTTATTCGATCAGCTAAGTGAATCTTATTCGTTCAGGTTATCATCAGGTGAAGGTCAAGGAATCTGATATCCACAAAACGGCATTCAGAACTAATTATGGACATTACGAATTTCTTGTGATGCCATTTGGAGTGACCAACACACCGGCGATATTCATGAACCTAATGAATCAAGTTTTCTGGGAGTACTTAGACAGATTTTTTGTCATCTTCATCGACAACATCCTGGTGTATTCTAAGAGTCGGAAAGAACATGCCGAGCACCTATGAATTGTCTTGGAAACTCTATGACAACATCAACTAAATGCCAAGTACAGCAAATGTAAGTTTTGGCTAGATCAAGTTGGTTTCCTCGGACATATTGTATCAAGCGAAGGAATCTCTGTGGATCCAGCGAAAGTTTCAGCAGTAAGCGAATAGACGACACTAAAGTCAGTGAAGGACATTCAAAGTTTCTTGGGTCTAGCTGGATATTAGCGAAGGTTCATTGAAGGCTTTTCGAAGATAGCAACACCCCTGACCAAGCTCACACGTAAAGATGAAGAATTTGTGTGGTCAGAAGCATGCGAACAAGCTTTCGTAGAACTCAAGTCAAGGTTGACATCAGCGCCTATTCTCGTTATACCGGACCAATCTGAAGGTTTCAAAGTGCATTATGATGCATCCGGTAAGGGATTAGGATGTGTTCTACATCAGCACGGAAAGGTTTTGGCTTTTGCTTCAAGACAACCGAAGATTCATGAGCTCAATTATCCGACGCATGATTTTGAATTGGCAGCCGTTATCTTTGCTCTTAAGATTTGGCGTCATTATCTTCTTGGTGAGTGAGTGAACATATACACAGATCACAAGAGTCTGAAATATGTGTTTACTCAGAAGAAGTTGAATATGTGGCAGAGACGATGGTTAGAACTCATGGCCGACTTTGACATCAACCTGCAATATCACCCAGGGAAGGTGAATGTAGTACCCAATGCCCTTAGTCGCCAACCATTAGCAATGAATCTCACCACTCAGTGGAAGCTTCAACAAGACTTGCATCAGATGGAGATTGAAGTGGTCATTCCAGGCAACGCTTCAAGTTTGATGAACTTACAAGTTCAATCTACCATTGTCAATCAGATCAAAGCAGCTCAAGCAAGTGATGCTAATTTGCAAAAGATCAGAGAACAGGTAGAGAATGGACTCAGAATAAACTTCATCATTCATGAAGACGGATGTTTAAGATACGGCAGCAGACTGTGTGTACCAAAAGGTTCTGTTTGGGAAGAGTTAATGAAAGAAGCTCACAGCTCTCCCTACTCAATACACCCTGCAGGTACAAAGATGTACAAAGATCTGCGTCAAAATTACTGGTGGCATGGAATGAAGCGTGAAGTAGCCAGAAGCGTCGCTAAATGCTTAGTGTGTCAGCAAGTAAAGGCTGAACATCACAGGACTGCTGGATTACTTCAACCGTTACCTATTCCAGAATGGAAGTGGCAACACATCACAATGGATTTTATGACTGCACTCCCTCGCAGCACAAAGGGTAACGATGCGGTATGGGTTATTATGGATCGACTCACAAAGTCGGCTCACTTCATCCCATTTCGAGTTGGCCAATCAACCGAAACATTAGCAAAGAAGTACATGGAGGTAAGAATCTGCTTAAGATTTAAACTCTTCATAGTCTACTATCTCTGATATCCATGAACTCATACAGGAAATTGTGAGACTTCATGGAGTACCGGTCTGCATTGTCTTCGATCGTGACACCAGGTTCCGATCACAATTTTGGCAAAGACTGCAAGCGAGCTTGGGAACAAGTTTGAACTTCAGCATGGCTTATCATCCACAAACAGATGGTCAGTCTGAGCAAACTATTTAGATTTTGGAAGATATGCTCAGAGCGTGTATGTTAGACTTTGGAGGATCGTGGGAAGATCACCTACATCATGTGGAGTTTTCATACAACAACAGCTACCAAGCAAGTATCGGAATGGCACCTTTTGCAGCGCTTTATGGAAGGAAGTGTCGATCGCCATTAAGTTGGGACGACGTCGGAGATAGAGAACTCCTTGGAGTAGAGATGATAATAGCAACCGTAGATGTGGTCCGTACTATCAGGGAAAAGATGCGCATAGCCCAAGATCGACAGAATCACTGGGCTGATGCAAAGCTGCGTCATTTGGAGTTCCAACCGGGAGATCACATATTTCTGAAGATATCTCAAAACCGCGGAGTGATTCGTTTTGGAAGATGGGGAAAACTAAGTCCGAGATATATTGGACCGTTCGACATACTCGAACGAGTCGGTGAAGTGGCTTATCGCTTGGCACTTCCACCTTCATTGGAAAGAGTGCACAATGTGTTCTACATATCCCAACTTAGAAGGTATGTGAGTGATCCCAACCATATTCTCGATCATTCTGAGCTCACTATACAGCCCGACTTATCTTGTGAGCAACAACCTGTTGAGATCCTGGACAGGAAAGTGAAGTCACTTCAGAACAAGGAAGTTAACTTCTGTTAATTATATGTATGCCCTAGAGGCCATTGCTATATATAGGATGTATATTGCAGTGGATGCTGGGACATATATAGGGAGGACTTTCTTGCTCGACATAATAGTATGCTATCTGGTTGCTCTTTACCTTAACGTGTACACTGATTGTCTCTCTGTTACATGTTGGTAAAGCCCTTAGGATGTGTACTTGACTACCTGGACTATGATGCGGATCATACTAGTGGGGACATGGTAGTCCATAAGTACATCCTTCACAGTCCCTAGTCGTGAGTATATCGGGACGGGGCATCGATATACCAGAGTAGACTAGCGTATACCTTCTCGACCCATACAGATGGGCGATGGATGATTCCATATCCATTGGTGTTTGACATCAGAGATGATATACGGGTGCTCAGTGGAGACTGGGTACACTGGACGGACTCGCCGAGAACTCCCAGATGGTATTATACCTTACGTCAGATGGCAGTTCTCAGGTGACACTGGTACAGAGTAGTCTGTTGACCCGAGATCGTCATAGAGTCTTGTGTGGTTTCGACTGTGCTTTGATTTCCACCTTACCACGTCCAAGAGGGCGTGCAAAACGGTGGTTTTTGGGTACAGTCCCGAATCACATGGAGGCAATGAGCGATAGGAGGGGATTCGTCTCTCCCGGTATAGGGAGTTGATGTTGCGCTGTGTTCGATTGGCTATAACAGGAAATCCCTAGCCAGGGTTGCTGAGATTTACTGGTAAGTGTTACCAGTAGTATCTCGAATTGTTATAAACCTCATATCGACACGACTTATCGAGCTATTGGGGTCTGACGTTTACCACCCCTAGGCAAGATATGCGACATATCATACGATCAGACCGGACTGTACGGTAAGTGTTACTGGTTGGATTCACTGGAGTGTGAGCGGGCTTGCTCGTCGATCTTCTGATCGCTCAATACCCGGGTGGCCGTTACGTTTAGCAGACTGCTTGCGGCTTGTGGATGTTTGATATGATCATCATCCGCTGCCGGCGTATTGACGAGTCTTTAGAGTCCTATACAGAGGTTTCTTGGCTCAAGCGAAACGAAATAGGAGCGCATATGAGATATGTGCGGGACCGAGAATAATGCGTGTATGTGATACCGTATTCTATTCTCGCGATGAATGTATCGAATGGTTATATGCGATATAACCTAGTTATCGAATCGAGGGTTGATTCGATAAGCCGATACATTGGATACTAGTCGGTTATATGCGATATGACCGGATCGTTAAATCAAGTGTTGATTTAATGCATAATTATATATTTGATATATTACTTTGCATTAACTAGTATTGGTTCACTTTAAATGGATTTTCTCACTTGGATTGTGCACATTGTATATGTGATATACTTTTGTACACAAGTTTGTATCATGTTTGATGATACTTGCTTCTTTGGTTAAGTGTATAGAATTAAACCATGATTAAGATGATGATTAGGGTTTTGCATAATCTTTTATTTATTTATTGATTTATTTGGAAAAGATTTAGGAGAGAATGGTGGCTTTCTTTGTTTCTAGTCAAAGCTTCATGAAGCTTTGACTTTGTGACCATTCTTGTCTCCATGCTTAACCCTAACCATTCCTTTAATCTTGGTCAATTTTCTACACATAACTATAGTTAAAATTATGATAAGGATTGATTTTCTATTCTATTAAAAGAACTTATCATAATATTATCTTCTTCTTCTTCATCTTCTTCATTGAAGAAAACCTTTCTTCATCAATGGTGATTGATGAAATAAAGTGAGAAATCCAATTCTAAAGTGTACCCACTTCCTATTTCTTCATCCTCTACCTCTTGCCAAGTAGTAGAGTGTGTTTCCTTCACAAGTTTTCTAGACTTGGTGAAGTTGGAGCTTGATCTAGCGATGCCTCGACGTAGATCATCTTCGGCACGTCGTCGATGACCTAGCCCGCTCTTTCTCCGATGAAGCCGACGCTAGAGCCCGGGATTTGATATGGACAGCGAGAAGACTTCATTACAGAGCTATAGAGGTGGAGAACCAGATCTACAAAG
This sequence comes from Agapanthus africanus, assembly GCA_030015575.1. Taxonomy (NCBI): domain Eukaryota; kingdom Viridiplantae; phylum Streptophyta; class Magnoliopsida; order Asparagales; family Amaryllidaceae; genus Agapanthus; species Agapanthus africanus. The sequence continues at coordinate 105,425,725 of CM057344.1, forward strand.
GTTGTATTTCCGTTTACTTGTAGTTAAGTGTTAACTATTTTATTGTTTCGCCTAGAAATCTAGCCAACGATCCGTTCTAGGGTTTCTCGGCACCGTTTAAATTTGAAATTGGCATGGTTGATGCCTTGTAAGACCTCATTAGGGTGCCTAGGAAGCCTACAGTGGTATCAGAGCCTAGCCAGAGCCTTAGGCGAAGTCTAGACGGAGTTTGAAGTCCGAACGAACCCGGAAACCCATTTCCAAATTGCTCTCTGTCCAATTTTTAAAAATCTGGATTTTTTGAAATTAAAAATATGCAGAAAATTAAGCAGGGTTTTGTAGGAATTACTGTAAATTTCGTGGACCTAATTCATCTAAACCGCCGCGGTTCCGCGGCATGAGCATGGCTCATGCGGCGGTTCCGCGGCCGTACGGTCGAGTCTCACAGTAAAAGTTTCACAGTAATTCCTCCTTAGTTGTGCTGTATTTTCTGGGATATTTTAATATTTATTATAGAGATGAGTGTTTTGGGGTTGTTTTGGGGATTCGGTGTTTCGATCGGAGTATCAAATTTTGTCTATGTGGCTTTCCGGATAATTTTTGAATATGTTAAAAAGCTCGACCGGATATACATACCCAACTTTTCCCATGTCGGGAAATTTCCAAGTGTTGGATTTTTCCGTGGTTTAAAGACGTTCTAAGTAGTGCAAGTAACGCGATGGTCCCTCTAGAAGACAACAAACCTTAACTCGATTATATGACCGTCTTGAACTGCCCTTTGAACCTTCGGGTTTGGGGCAGTACGGCGTGCCACATGTGAGGCGTTGGCTTGACCCTTCTACGGCTGGACCGTTGGTACTGAGGCACGAACTGAATGTTTTTAGACTTATTTCAAGAGTTGATCTGTTTCGGAAAACTTGGGTGTTTGAATGTTCGATCGGAAAGTTTAACATTTTCTATTTATCCGGAATGGGATACAATAATTGGAATTCACAAGAAATTATGAGATAACTGAATGAATATTATAAACATAGCACTTTAGTCTCACTTGATCGGTTGCCACGGAATTTTGATGTGATCAAAAGTCCGTCGCAATCACGTAGTGTACGCGGATACTCGCCTGGTAAACTTAATAGACAGCCTCGCCTCATAGCCCCGACCAAGTGACTGTAGGAGAACCCCGTCGCCGAAAGCATCCGTTCGGGTGCTCGCGGCAGCGGTGTTCTGCCTTGGTGCACTTCGTCGACGGTATCGGGGGTGCGGCCGTCTACTGAAGTTTGCGACGAGCATTCGATCAGGATGTCGGGAATCTTGTTGAATTACCCGACTTGATATTGAAAAGAGTTTTCGATTTTGAGACTAAAATGCGGGGTTTATAATTGTTAGACATGCGATGTCTAAGGAATTCATTTGATTAGGCATGCGATGTCTATGCAAATTGCGGATTCCAACTGTTGTAGTTTTACACTTTCTTTTCTGTGACCGTAAGTGTAATGTGTGATATCGCCGGTTTCGTTGCTATATGTCAACGACAATTGGGATGTGCATATTTACTTACGTTGATGACATGTGATGTTATATGTTGCTGGATATGTTATATTGGATCGTCGTGTTTGAATAGCCGGGGGTTTTTATGTGAGATGAGTGTTTTTCATTTTCATTCATGTAAAAACTTGTATGTAATATTCTTTTATTGGGGCACTTCCAGGTTGCGGAAGTTGTCACCGTTTGTATATTATTTACTTTTCCGCACTAGGATAGACCCAAGGAGGAGGGCACAAGTAACCGGGTTCTAGGGTCCAGTGGGAGACCATCTCGAGGAGTCGAGTCAGGGTCTCCTAACCCTAGAATTGGTAGGGTTGCTTGCCGCTCCCGTAGGGGTCTAGGGATGTGGGTTTGGCTATTCATCACGACCGTGGAATCCGTGTTTTATACTGGCTCGTATTGAAAACACGGACGTCTTGGTATATCCAATATTTCATATGATTCTTCTGCTGCGATATCTGTGATGTGATCATGTGATATGTTCTGTGATGGATACACTATATAGTATATATGATATATTATATAGACGTTACTTATGTTTTACACCTGCGCTAAGCCTGCCCCGCTCTGCCGTTAGTTACATAACCTAACGGTGCACGAGGGGACATCGAGGCGAATGCGGATGGCATAAGTGTACGTCGTATTTATCTGTGATGTTTAGGTACTTAAATGATGGGACTTCATTAATGTGATTAATGAAATAAAAAAAACCTAAGATGTTGCAGAATCGAATTTCAAAATAAAACAGGTAGCTACAGTTCTTGCTTTGCACAGAGGTATATGTGATATATCCTGCACCTTATTCGATGAGGAAAGGACCGAGATCCCTTCACCGGGAGTGACTCCTTTAGCAATAACTGGCAGATGCTACACACTCGGTTTGTCTTTTGATTGCTTTTAAGTGTTTTTGCTTTGCACAGTGATATATATGAAATATCCCGCACCTCATTCGATGAGGAAAGGACCAACGATCCCTTCACCGGGAGTGACTCCTTTAGCAAAACTGGAAAAGCCTCAAAAGCACTCCATTTCAAAATCATTTGATTCTACAATGATATCAAGTTCATTACGCAATAGGTTTTCAGAAAAACCTGTCGTAGCCCTCCGTCATTTCAGATAAGTGGTAGTTAGTATTCGTGCTACGTTTGTTGGCCTGCGTCAAGGCGTAATGTGCGGTAGCTAACTAGTATTTATCTGCTTATGCATATGATGCAGATTGGATTAGGGTAGTCGTGCGACTTTGTTGGCCTGCGTCAAAGGTCGTGCGGGTGGGTTTAATTCAATCAGGAAATGACGGGTTGAACTTGACTAGCGCACTATGGTTTGTTGGCCTGCGTCAAGGTCATAGGACGCTAGGGGCAAAATTATCGGGAATTTCAAGTGTTGAAATTTGCAATGAGATTGCATACCTTCTATGAGATAGTTGGATCCCGATACCCGCTGCGAGTAAGAGTTACTCCTGGGAGAGTTTTACACATTACAATTAGCCGATCAAGTAGGTGTCTAGAAAGGTGTCAACGGGGTTACGCCTCTGGGAAAATGAGGTTTACATTAATTAGGTTCGTGCGAAAGCACGGGGGACCTCCCTCAAAGTACCGACACTGGCCTGGCTGAAAGATTGGCGAACTTGTAGTGTGTAATTAATCCCGGCTAGTCTTTCCTTTTAGGGTTTGAAGGAAGATTTGATAAAAAGCAGTGGGAGCCATCCTGATTAGATAAAATAATAACCAATCTATTCTTGCAAGAGCGCACGCTGAGTGTTTTCTTCTCTCTCTCTCCAGGTAGCGACCAAATCACGCCTTAATCAAGATAATAATACGGATATTGACCGAACCCGCTTGTTATACTGAGCTGGGGAACGTTGGTCCCGCTCCAACTTATAATTGTTATAAGACAGAGCAGGAAATTGGGGATTACCAGAATTCCCGTACCGCCTAAACGAAGGGAGTGCATGCTGATGCATCATCTTCGGGTGTGTTCATTACAAAGAACTGTTTCTCCGTATTCTCTACGTCCTGGGTATGTGATACCAGATCAGGATCCCAGATATGTAATCTGTTACATAGGGCTACGGAAAGGTAGAGAACTGAGAACGGGTGATAAGTTTTATGAGGCAGAAAACGGGGCAAGAGTTGCAGCCAAGTCTGTTGGTCACTGTCACCCTGTATTCCAAATACATTGATTCTGAACGAATGTTATTAGATACCGAACCTGATATACAAAATCATATCACTCTCTTTAATAGTAAAGAAATGATAAAATTTTGTATTGTTGGATAATGTTTTGAACATTTCCTATATCAAAAGTTGATCGGTTCAGGCACGTTATCTAAAAGCATTGATGTTCTAAATCAAACTACAGTTCTTAGTATACAGAACACACACAAGAGGAAGAGTTCAGAAATGAACGAATCCTTCTTGAGGTATTGTAGACTAGGTCATATCAATGCGACCTGACTAGCTAAGTTGCACATAGATGCATATTTAAAACTGTTTGAATTTACATCTTGTGAAACTTACCAGTCATGTCACAAAGATAAGATGACCTTAGCTCCATTTACTGGAAACAGAGAAAGAGTTAGTAAACTCTTGGGATGATACATGTTGATGTATGAAAGGTCCCATGTCTACATATGCCAAGACCGGTTCTTTGTACTTCATTACATTCTCTGATGATCTCTTTAGATTCAGACATATGTTCCTGTTGAAACATAAGTCCGAACCTTTTGAGATATTCACAGAATATAAGTTAGAAGTAGAGAACCAATACGGGTAAAAGTGTTATGTCCTTTGATGAGATCAAGGAGGAGAATACTTGAGCACGGAATTCCTGAATATTCTAAAGGAGAATGAGATTCTCTCTCAGCATTACTCCTCCGTATACACCATAGCACGATAGTGTATCGGGGCGGAGCAATAACACCCTATATGATAAGGTGTGCTCTATGATGAGTACTACTGAGTTACCTATTTCCTTTTAGGAGTTATGCACTTGAGAAGCTGCATTCCTATTGAATAGGGTTCCAATCAAATCAGTTGCCTACCGTTTCATATGTGATATGGAAAGGGAAGAGCCCATCTCTTAAGCTAGTTAGGATTTGGGTTGTCCGGGCTGTGTCTAAAAGCATAATCCGGACAAGCTCGAGGCAAGGTAATTTATGTAAAACTGGAAAGGTTCCAGCTATACAAACTACAGCTGATGATTTGATAGAACCAAAGGATTCAGTAGATTCCAACGAACCTCAGCCTCTCCGCCGATCTAGTAGGGTTCCTCACCCACCTGAGAGATACTTCTGTTTCTCTATGACAGTGGGAGCGAGGATTGCATCATGAGATGATGACCCAACTAGCTTCGAGCAGGCCATCGAGAGTAAGACTCTGTAAGAATGGCTGGATGTTTAGCGATCTGAGATGGAATCCTTATACACCAACAAAGTATGGACTTTGGTTGCTATATCTGAAGGGTTAAATCCCCATCAGGAGCAAGTATATCTTGAGAAGATTACTTGGTGTAGATGGAAAAGTTGAGACTTTCAAAGCTAGACTTGTTAAAGCTTTTCGTCATCGACCAGGCGTGGATAATGATGAAACCTTTTCAAGTGACTATGCTTAAGTCCATCCAGATCCTACTTACCACGGCTACATACCATGACTACGATATCTGGCAGTTGGGTGTCATGACTGCTTTTCTAAATGAAGTTTTAGAAGAGTGTGTCTATAAGTACACAGCCAGAGGGCCTCGTAGACAGTGGGAGCAGCGGAAACGTGAGCAAGATGCTTTATAGGATAAAGCAGACATCGCGGAGTTGGAACATCTGTTTTGATGAATAGTCAAAGAGTTTGGCATCATCAAAATGGTAGATGAACCTTGTATATACAAAAAGGGTAGTAGGGAGTATGGTGATGATCTTCGTAGAGTACGTGGATGACATACTCTTGATAGGGAAAGAGTTTCCTATGCTACGCTCGATCAATCTCCGCCTATCACAATGATTCTCCACATAGGATCAAATTGATACCTACTAAATCCTGGGTTTTGGATCTATGAGATAGATCTAAATGGATGTTAGGATACTCACTAGTTGTAGTTAGATGGTATCAGTTGATCCTGGGGAGAATCACTGGAAGTGTTCCTGGGTGATAAGGACGACTGAATGTCAGTCACAGGCATTGTCTTTACCCTTGGTAAAGGGACGGTATGTTGGAAGAGTTCCAAGCTAGATACCGTGGCATACTAGACGATAAAGGTAGGATTCATCGCTACTTAAGATGCTACCAAAGAGGCTGTTTGGGTGTATATTGGTTCATGAGATGAACTACGTTCCCACCATTGTGAGACAATGGAGTTGTGGCTTATGCCAAGGAACGAAGGTCCCATCAGTGATCCAGACATATTCTAAGGCAGTATCACCTGATCATGGAGATGGTGGATCTCCAGGGGATCGAGGACAGGAGAGTAGACTCAGAGGACAACACAGCGGATCCACTCACAAAGGCCTGTTCCCAGAGAGAGATTTTTATGGGATGGTTGAGTATGAGATACTACAACCACTGCTATCAGATGGCCCTAGTGCAAGTGGGAGATTGTTAGTTATATGTATGCCCTAGAGGCCATTGCTATACATAGGATGTATATTGCAGTGGATGCTGGGACATATATAGGGAGGACTTTCTTGCTCGACATGATAGTATGCTATCTGGTTGCTCTTTACCTTAACGTGTACACTGATTGTCTCTCTGTTACATGTTGGTAAAGCCCTTAGGATGTGTACTTGACTACCTGGACTATGATGCGGATCATACTAGTGGGGACATGGTAGTCCATAAGTACATCCTTCACAGTCTCTAGTCGTGGGTATATCGGGACGGGGCATCGATATACCAGAGTGGACTAGCGTATACCTTCTCGACCCATACAGATGGGCGATGGATGATCCCATATCCATTGGTGTTTGACATCAGAGATGATATACGGGTGCTCAGTGGAGACTGGGTACACTGGACGGACTCGCCGAGAACTCCCAGATGGTATTATACCTTACGTCAGATGGCAGTTCTCAGGTGACACTGGTACAGAGTAGTCTGTTGACCCGAGATCGTCATAGAGTCTTGTGTGGTTCCCACTGTGCTTTGATTTCCACCTTACCACGTCCAAGAGGGCATGCAAAACGGTGGTTTTTGGGTACAGTCCCGAATCACATGGAGGCAATGAGCGATAGGAGGGGATTCGTCTCTCCCGGTATAGGGAGTTGATGTTGCGCTGTGTTCGATTGGCTATAACAGGAAATCCCTGGCCAGGGTTGCTGAGATTTACTGGTAAGTGTTACCAGTAGTATCTCGAATTGTTATAGACCTCATATCGACACGACTTATCGAGCTATTGGGGTCTGACGTTTACCACCCCTAGGCAAGATATGCGACATATCATACGATCAGACCAGACTGTACGGTAAGTGTTACTGGTTGGATTCACTGGAGTGTGAGCGGGCTTGCTCGTCGATCTTCTGATCGCTCAATACCCGGGTGGCCGTTACGTTTAGCAGACCGCTTGCGGCTTGTGGATGTTTGATATGATCATCATCCGCTGCCGGCGTATTGACGAGTCTTTAGAGTCCTACACAGAGGTTTCCTGGCTCAAGCGAAACGAAATAGGAGCGCATATGAGATATGTGCGGGACCGAGAATAATGCGTGTATGTGATACCGTATTCTATTCTCGCGATGAATGTATCGAATGGTTATATGCGATATAACCTAGTTATCGAATCGAGGGTTGATTCGATAAGCCGATACATTGGATACTAGTCGGTTATATGCGATATGACCGGATCGTTAAATCAAGTGTTGATTTAATGATTTAATGCATAATTATATATTTGATATATTACTTTGCATTAACTAGTATTGGTTCACTTTAAATGGATTTTCTCACTTGGATTGTGCACATTGTATATGTGATATACTTTTGTACACAAGTTTGTATCATGTTTGATGATACTTGCTTCTTTGGTTAAGTGTATAGAATTAAACCATGATTAAGATGATGATTAGGGTTTTGCATAATCTTTTATTTATTTATTGATTTATTTGGAAAAGATTTAGGAGAGAATGGTGGCTTTCTTTGTTTCTAGTCAAAGCTTCATGAAGCTTTGACTTTGTGACCATTCTTGTCTCCATGCTTAACCCTAACCATTCCTTTAACCTTGGTCAATTTTCTACACATAACTATAGTTAAAATTATGATAAGGATTGATTTTCTATTCTATTAAAAGAACTTATCATAATATTATCTTCTTCTTCTTCATCTTCTTCATTGAAGAAAACCTTTCTTCATCAATGGTGATTGATGAAATAAAGTGAGAAATCCAATTCTAAAGTGTACCCACTTCCTATTTCTTCATCCTCTACCTCTTGCCAAGTAGTAGAGTGTATTTCCTTCACAAGTTTTCTAGACTTGGTGAAGTTGGAGCTTGATCTAGCGATGCCTCGACGTAGATCATCTTCGGCACGTCGTCGATGACCTAGCCCGCTCTTTCTCCGATGAAGCCGACGCTAGAGCCCGGGATTTGATATGGACAGCGAGAAGACTTCATTGCGGAGCTATGGAGGTGGAGAACCGGATCTATAAAGGTTGTATTTCCGTTTACTTGTAGTTAAGTGTTAACTATTTTATTGTTTCGCCTAGAAATCTAGCCAACGATCCGTTCTAGGGTTTCTCGGCACCGTTTAAATTTGAAATTGGCATGGTTGATGCCTTGTGAGACCTCATTAGGGTGCCTAGGAAGCCTACAACTTCGTTCGAGTGATGTGGAAAAGAGACACTCCTGGAGAATCAACATGGGAAAGAGAAGACGAGATGCGTGCAAGATATCCTCACTTATTTGTAAACTAGTCCTTAAAATAAATTGTAAATTTCGAGAACGAAATTTTTGTAAGGAGGGTAGACTGTAACAACTCTAATTCTTGTGTACATAAATTTGATTAAAAGTTAATGTATACTTGGGGTATTTACAATTCCTGTGAAGGATATAAGTATTTGTTTTACTTTAGAATAGCAAGAAAGAGCTTGTAGCTCACTGGTAAGACCTTGCACTGCTGAACCATAGCACTGGAGTTCAGCCACACATTCTTTTTATTTAAAATTCTTTTAAACTTTTAGAAGCCCAAGAGTCTACACGTGCAACACACGTAATAGGTGATGGGTTACCTAGCACGACAGCAAGGTTTCGGGAGGCATTGTCCATGCCAATTTCCAATTTTTCCATGCTAAACAACCCTAACCCTAGAATCTTAACTAGAGATTTAGACAATCATACATGTAAACAACTTGACATCTAAGTGAATGAGGAATACAACCTTTGTATACCGGTCCTTCACTTCTAAAGCTCCGTGTAGTAGTCCCTTTACTCCAAGTAGTGAACACCCGAACTCTAGTAAGGGTTCACATGAAAAAATGAACAAACTTGCTCGAAGTCTTCGAGGCCAAAGATGATCTACGTCGAGGAGACTCAAGCTCATGCTAGCTCTTCACTAATGGTAGATTAGTGAAGCAAACACCCTAAACTAAATGGCTAATATAGTAGAAGATGATGAAGTAAGAATTGGGCTCACTTTAGATTTTTTTTTCTCACAATATTTCTTCACCATTTGAAAAGCTAGAAAGCTTTCTCATGAGGAAGAAGAAGATGAAGTGGAGATGAGAATGAAACTCATGAGGTGAGAATAGCAACCATGGGTGAGTTTATATCATACACTAACTCATGTAGAGATTAAACTATGGCTAACGATAATGGTTAGGTTAATAAATATCTTAAGTAAAACAAATTAGTGGACTAAGTCAATGGACACATCAAGCTTCTCCAAGCTTCTAGCCATGAGATAATTCCACCAATTTGTGAATTACTTGGATAAATAAAAACCCTAGATTATCATAAGCATGGTGTAAGTCTCACACACCCATGAAGCATGTATCATCTAGCATGACACAAAATATTGTACATTAATATATATCACATATATACTATATGCACACAAGTGAGAAAAAGAAATGTTTAGTGAGAAAATATTAGTTAATATAAGTTAATATATCAAATATATAATTATACATTAAATTATCAAATCAACACTTGATTTAATAATCCGGCTATATCACATACAACCGACTAATATCAAATGTAACAACTTATCGAATCAACACTTGATCCGATAACCCGGCTATATCACATATAACCGACCGATATCACATATCGTGAGAATAGAATACGGTATCACATACTCGTATTAATCTCGGTCCCGCACATATCACATATGTGCTCCTACTTCGTTTCGCTTGAGTCAGGAATCCTCTGTGTAGGACTCTAAAGACTCATCAATATGCCGGCAGTAGGAGGTGATCATATCAGTCACCCACAAGCCGCAAGCGGTCTTCTAAACATAACGGCCACCCCGGTATTGAGCGATCAGAAGATCAACAACCAAGCCTGCTTATACTCCTGCGAATCCAATCAGTAACACTATCGTCCAGTCCGGTCTCTTCGTCTGATATGTCGCATATCACAGCCTGGGGGGTGGTAGAACGTCAGACCCCAATAGCCTGATAAGTCATGCCGATGCAAGGTCCATAGCGGTTCGAGAAACTACTGATAGCACTTACCAGTAGATCTCAGCAACCCTGGCCAGAGATTTTCTGTTATGGCCAATCGAGCATAGCGTAACATCAACCCCTAATACCGGGAAAGACGAAATCCCCTCGCATCGCTCATTGCCTCCATATGACTCGGGACTGTGCCCAAAAACCACCTGTTTGCATGACTCAGTAGAGCCATGGTAGGGTGGAAATCAAAGCACAGTGGGAGAAACACAAGGCTCTATGACGATCTCGGGTCGACAGACTAACCTGTACCAGTGTCACCAGAGAACTGCTATCTGACGTGAGGTATAATACCATCTAGGAGTTCTCGGCAAGTCCTGTTCAGTGTACCCAGTCTCCACTGAGCACCCGTATACCTTCTCTAATGTCAAACACCAATGGATGTGGGATCATCCATCGCCCATCATATGGGTCAAGAAGCGTATACGCTAGTCTACTCTGGAATATCGATGCCCAATCTCGATACTCCCACAACTAGGAACAATTGAAGGATGTACTCACAGACTACCCAGAACACACTAGTATGATCTGCATCATAATCCTGGTAATCAAGTACTTATTCTAAGGGCTTTATCAACATGTAATAGAGATACAATAAGTGTACATGTTAAGATAAAGTGCAACCAGATAGCATACTATCATGTCGAGCAAGAAAGTCCTCCCTATATATGTCTAAGCATCCACTACAATATATATCGTATGTACAGTAATGGCCTCTAGGGCATATACATAACTAACAATAGGGTAAGTTACAGAATAATCAAACAGGTGAACTGTAGAATACCAAACGACCCTGACCCAATACACCAACACCAACGATGCCCGTCGGCATTGGGCTGGCGACAAGGCCATAAAATCCGGCGAGGCCGGTCTAGACCGTCCCAAATGCCTTCAAATTTCACCCCTGCAACGTTTGGCCTACCCCACTACTCCCTTATTGCTTGTTTACTTTGAATTAATCCAGAGAGTAATAAAATGCCTATTTAACCTCATTTTAATGGATATTTTTAATGCATTTTCATCACCCCTAAACCCTAATTTTCCCTATAAATACCACCCTAAATTCACACCTCCTCACTCACAATTTCCCGCCAAAACTCTCAAGAAGATTCCAAGATCCTTTTGTGTGCAAGTGGAGTTAGCAAAGGGCGAAACTCCGACGAACTTCCGGCGATAACTTAAGGAGTTTCCGAAGACGAAACGACGCACCGGCAACTCCCACCTCTTCCTCTTTCTCTCTTCTAGCAATCATCCAGTAAGTCCCTACTTCTTCTTCTTTTCTCTATCCTAAAAACATTCAAAACTAAAAGCCGACGAAAGCGGAGTTAGTCTGACTTCCTATTCGGTTTTCTTTAAAAAAAACTATAGTTTTCTTTAAAAAAAAACTATAGTTTTCTTAATCAAGATACCTTCATGTCATCATATATTGTTCATTAAACATTAATAAATATCTTTAACAAGTTTCATCACAAAAAATTGTTATATGCATCTTTTGTCGCAATTTTACATTAAAATACCACAAACTTTAGTTTCCGACATAAACTCTATAATACCTTTATACCTTTAGATAACTCACGAGGTAATGACCTACCTCCTCACAACACACATATCTAACATATCAAGATAGAATTTGGGAACATAGATTTGGAAAAATACGACTTTACATATAACTACCTTCAACTTATAAAACATTTTTCTATAAGAAATGTATTTAACAAATCTTTGCGATTGTGCCTCTACAACCCATTTTGGGGAACCCATTCGGTATGGTGAGGATTATCGCACATCCTCGGGCGTAGCAGAGTGAGATGCAGACCTCCGCAAGGAGCATACGATCTCGAAAGATTTTAATATATTTTTTCTTTAGAAAAATGTGATTTCTATTATAAATAAAACTTATATTTTTTATAAATAAATATATATGTAATTAATATCAGAATATCTATTTTTAATATTTATAATATTCCACATTTCCAAAATTCAAGAAAAACATTCCATTTACAAGAAAATACCATACAATTCCAATATATCAAATAAATACCTAATACTTTAAAACTAGGTCATATTCACTAGAAATTTCATATTGAATAAAAGAAACATCTATGAAAACTCTATAAACGATAATTAAGTACTTGAGATATATTTTGAAAGTATAACAAAACTATTTTACATAAAAAAAAACCCTCAAGTTATACTAAATTACAATAAGGACCCTAGTAAACATAGGTTTAAACGGGACCAGTCTCTTGAGCCTCAGGGAGCCGGAGATATGGGTGCTTGCCTATTTAAGGTAGACAACTTAACAAACGGTGTTATCAACACGGTAATTATTTTTGAAAAAGACACAAATCCTGCCGTCCATGTGCAGCAGTTACCGATAGCATCAAAACATAATTCAGGACTTCAATTTCTTTCTAATTGTCTAACTCAGAACGAGTCTCAATATAATCAATCTGACTTGAATATGATTCAAGTATATATTCAACATGAATCCATGAATCCATATATTCAATCTATTCAATCTATACAACTTGACCAAACCGAACCATGGATATACTCCATTTACAAGTTCATCCATTATAGCCGTTCCATTACTGATATCATGGTTTCGGTAAGTCATCCATCTATATACAATATACAATTCAAACAATACAAACAATACAATCAAGACATCGCAGCGTTTATAAGGGTTAGACTGGTATGGAAGGCGTTAGAAGTGGCACGAGACTGTAACCATAATACTCCTAACATGAATATCCATTGCCGTTGTACCGTGACTGAACGGTTCCTTGTGCTCCATATACCTTAGTCTCCGGAATGGTGGGACTCCTCTCGTATACACTGGCATTCTTCTGTACCAAGCTACAAACAAGAGTGTTAATACTAAATACAACACTATAACAATATACTCTCTATTCTGTCTATTCTTGTCTATTTACGGGACTTACCGAGCGATTTGTTCACTGACGACATTCTCTTTCTTCTTCTCTGGAATGTCGTCAGGTGATTCGGACTCACTGGAGATCGAGCCCACCAGCAAAGATTTGGACCAGCTAGCTTTCGACCCAGAGCTTTAGATTCCTTGTACACATTTATATTCTGTATTTTCCATTTCTGTTATGCTACTGTTTAGGCATTGCTTTCCATTCCATGTATTTACTTTTCAAATGTATTGTAAAAAGAATGTTAATAAATAAAGTTGTTGTTCAATTATATCTATTGTCACTGTCTCTTGTGCATTTTACTTATATTGCTTATATACGCTTAGCGTGTTTACTTCTGAGTAAATACATAGTGGCCTCGTCGCGTCCTCCACCCGTATACTGGAAAGCAAGGCGTAACAGATCATACAAGCCTGAAGTATGTTTTCCTTCAGAAGGAGCTGAATATGCGACAGAGGAGATGGTTAGAGCTTATGGCAGATATTGATATTGATCTCAAGTATCATTCGAATAAAGAGAACGTAGTCCCCGATGCTTTGAGTCACCAACCTTTGGCGATGTGTTTCGCCATCCAGTGGAATCTACAGCAAGATCTTCATGAGGTTGAGACCGAGGTTATTCTGTAACGTTTCCTAGCTCCCTAGACACTAATTGTGGCCTTTGCGGAAAAAATTTTAACTTTTCAATAAACTTGGCGCTAGAAACAACTACCTAGAATCTAAGCAAATATCAAACTAGTAAAATGGAGTTCAAGCTACTATGTAAAGAGTGTTATATCGATAGGTTCGTGTCTTTTGGGTCTTGACTCTTCTTCTTAAGCTCCTTTGAGGTCCTTGATCTAGCTTGGTTGTCGGCCTCCTCGATCCTAGATGATCCACCCGAAGGTTCTTAGTTCAAGATTCTACTTTCAAAAGAAAGTAACTAAACTAGCCAGTTTGCTAATCTAGTTAGTTTAGAATATGTGGAGATTATTAGTAGTGATTTATTCTATCACAAAACCCCATGGCTCTCAATTCATAAGAATTTTTGGGGTTGAGGATAAAGATGAGATCAAGAGAGAAGAGAGAATGGCAATGCTAGAATGGGTTGAAGAATGGCTAGCTCTAAATTGATAACAGGCATTTTTCTTTTTATTAAAATATTAGCCATACTTCAATAGTATTCACAAATGAATAAAAAAATACCAAAACCATGCTTGAAACCATATCACCCATCCACCTCATTTTCTATTTTCAATAAATAGAAAAAAAATGCATGATGAGGTGTCATCTTCTAGAAGGTATTTTGTATAAATACAAAATAAATTCTATCGTATATACATACTCGTATTCGTATCAAAATATGAATACCCGAAAGATAGAATGATACTACTAATATAATTCTAGTATTAAATCAAAATCTGATTTAACAAACCGGCTTAATCCTAAGTCCGCTAGTATTATAATCCGTCCAATCAAATTCCGCGCAACTAGTACATGTAATTAACCGGAACGCCGCACGTATAAACATACGGCCTCCACATCGTTTCGCCTAAACCAGGGGAATCCTCTGTATGGGACTCTAAATACTCCACAGTACGCTGGCAATGGGTTTAACCACAAGCACGTCAGCAGCACTAGCTGTATGTAACGGCTACCCAGGTATCTGTCGAAAAGAAGGCCGATGAGCAATCTCATTTTAACCCCTACTGAGCCTAACCGTGACAATATCTGTATAGTTCGATCTGTTCGTCTGAGAGTATCGCATATCGGGTCTAGGGGGTGGTTAACGTCAGACCCCTTCTAACCTGATAAGTCGTGTTGGTGTGGCTCAAGACCATCCGAGAAACTATCGATCTAACTATCAGTAATCCTTAATTACCCTGGCCAGGGACTTATGGTGTTGACCAACCAAACACAGTGCGATATCGACTCCCTATACCGGGAGAGACGAATCCCAAACAATCACACACTGCCTACACGTGGTTCGGGACTGTACCCAACTAAAACTTGTTTGCACGACTCCTTTGAACCGTGGTAGGGTAGTAATCAAAGCACGGTGGGAACTCACATGAGACAAATGATGATCTTAGGTATACATACTTCCTGTACACATGCCATATGAGAACTGCTATCTAACGCAAGGTATAATACCATCCAGCAATTCTCGGCGAGTCCGTCCAGTATACCCACCCACAATGAGCACCTGTATACAATCTTAGGTGAAACACACCAATAGTTGTGAGACTAACCATCGCTCCTCTTCGGGATCTAGAAATGTATACACTAGCCTACTCTGGAATATTGATGCCCTGTCTCGATATTCCAACGACTAAGGGCAGTTTAAGGATATGCTTATAGACTACACAGCCCTCACAAGTATGACCGCCATCACAACGCTAGTAGTCAAACAGTAATCCTACAGGCTTTTTCAACATGTATAAGTAGTACGTAAAAACAAGTAAAACATATGCACATGTTAAGATAAAGGCAAACCAGATAGCATACTATCATTTTGAGCAACATTGTCCTGTACATATACACATATCAATAGTATCCATTATAAATAATGGCCTCTAGGGCATATATATATCTTACAATCTCCCACTTGCACTAGGGCCAGTTTTTTGCATAATGCATCCCTAAAATCTCGAACAGCCGCTCGAACTATGCTTGCGATAAGGCCTTCGTGAATGGATCCGCTGTGTTGTCTTTTGTGTCCACTCTCCGAACCTTGATCTCCTTGCGATTCACGATCTCCCTGATTATATGATACTGCCTCAAGATTTGTCTGGATTTCTGATGGGACCTTGGTTCCTTCACTACAACTACAACCTCATTGTTATCGCAAAACAACGGTATTGGATTGACAATGAACGGAACCACCTAAAATTTAGAAATGAACTTCCTCATCCAGACCGCCTCTTTTGCGGCATCGTTAGAAGCTATATACACATCTTTCATCGTTGAGTCTGTGACGGTGTCCTGTTTAGAACTCTTCCAACACACTGCCCCTCCATTGAGGGTAAACACATAACCCGAGATGGATTTAAAGTCATCCTTGTCACTTTGGAAGCCTGAGCCGGTAAAAGCCTAATCTGGAGGTCCCCATTACAGTACACCAAGAAAATCTCCTTAGTCCTTCTCAGGTACTTGAGAATATTCTTTACTGCTATCCAATATTTCTCACCCAGGCTCTACCGATACCTACTTACCACACTAAATGCATAAGCTACGTCTGGTTGTACATAACATCGCATATATTATAGATCCTACCGCCAAAGCGTAGGGTATAATCCTTATTCAAGCGCTCTCTTCATCAGTCTTTGGAGACAACTCTTTGGAGAGGGTGATCCCTTGATAAGCGGGTAAATTACCATGCTTGGAATCTTCCATGCTAAATCTCTTTAGTATGGTGTCAATGTACCTGGATTGTGAAAGTTCCAACATTCTTTTAGACCTATCATGATAGATCTTAATCCCCAGAATGTAAGAGGCATCACCCAAGACTTTCATGGAGAACTTCTGTGACAAGAAGAGCTTGACTGATTGGAGCATAGAGATGTCATTCCTTATTAGGAGTATGTTATCCACGTATAATTCGAGGAAGACTACTGCTCCTCCTATAATCTTCCTATAAATGCATGGTTCATCTACATTTTTTATAAAGACCAATTCTTTGACCGTCTCATCAAAGCAGATGTTCCAACTCCGCGATACTTGCTTTAATCCATAAATGGATTTAAGCAACTTGCACACCTTTCTGCTGCTCCCACTGTCTAAAAAACCCTCTAGCTGATTCATGTAAACACACTCTTCTAAATTTCCATTTAGAAAAGCGGTTTTCACATCCATCTGCCAAATATCATAGTCATGGAAGGCAGCAATGGCAAACAGGATCCGAATGGATTTAAGCATGGCCACTGGAGAAAAGGTTTCATCATAATCCAATCCTGGTCTTTGACGAAAACCTTTTGCAACAAGCCTACCTTTATAGGTTTCCACCTGTCCATCTGTACCAATCTTTTTTTTCAAGATCCATTTGCATTCAATGGGTTTTACCCCAGGAGGAGCAACTTTCAAAGTCCATACTTTATTAGTGTACATGGATACCATCTCGGACCTCATAGCATCTAGCCACTTCACCGAGTCTTTACTCGTGATACCCTGCTGAAAACTAGTAGGCTCATCATCATCGATGATGCAATTCTCTCGATCTTCGTCTATGAGAAATCCATAGTATCTCTTAGGAGGATGAGAATACCTACTAGACCTGCGGAGTGGCGTCGGTTTGTCGGGCTCTATTGAAACCTGAGATTTACTAAGTCTTCGGTAGTAGTTTGTGGTTCTGGAATTTCTTTCAGTTCTACCGCGCTCCCACTAATTTCTTTTGCAAGAAATTCGTTCTCTAAAAAAACTATGTGGCGAGTGATAAACACCTTTTGTTCATCAGTGTGGTAGACAAGATATCACGGTGAATTCTTGGGATATCCCATAAACTTGCATAAAACTGATCATGTCTCGAGCTTGTCCGGATTCTGCTTTTGACAAAAGCAAGACACCCCCATATCTTAAGATACTTAAGACATGGTCTCTTCCCACTCCACATTTCATATGGAGTGGTTGGCACAAATTTAGTTGGAATCCTATTCAATAGGTATGCAGCTGATTCTAGCGCAAAACCCTAGAAGGAAAGTGTTAACTCAGCACTACTCATCATGGAACGCACCATATCGAGTAGCGTGTGATTCCTTCTCTTTTAAGCATTCAAGGAAACTGGTACTTAAGTATTCTTCACCCCGATCAGATCGAAGAATCTTGATACTTTTACCTGTTTGTTTCTCCACTTCATTCTTATACTCCGTGAATTTCTTAAAGGCTTCGGATTTATATTTCATTAAGAATACATGTCCATACCTTGAGAAATCACCAGTAAAAATGATGAAGTAGGAGTAATCGCCTCGTGCATGTGTAAACACCGGACCACATACATCGCTGTGTATGAGTCCTAAGAGCTCAGTGGCTCTTTCTCCGTGTCCTATGAACGGAGATTTGGTCATCTTTTCTTTGATACATGATTGAAAAGTTGCATATGATACATATTCGAACGAATCCAAATATCCATCTTTATATAACTTAGTCAACCTTGTTTCATTACTATGACCAAGTCTACAATGTCATAAGAAGGCTTGGTGTAACGACTCTGAAATCACTGTACAGAAAATTCTTATTATTGTACAGAAAAGAGTATTACAGCCTGTGTAAGAGTTATAAGTTAGGTTTTTTTAATAAAAACAAGAAACAACCTATAGCTCACTAGTAAAGTCTCTACACTGCTATGACATAGCCTGTGTGTTCGAATCCCTTCAGAAACAATTATTTTTTTCAGATTTTTCTTTTTAATTTTTCGGAAGCTCAAGAGTTGCACGTGCAATACACGAGGAAATGAAAAGTTTCAGGAAAATCAAACAGGCACAATGAGGTGTACACACCCAACTTGACACGCGGCACAAATCTCGAGACAAATCGACAAAATCCGACTGACCGTTTCCTTGATTTGGCCGGCCCCGACGGTCCAAATTTCTCCAAATCACTCCGTGCTTTGCACACTTATCCCTTCAACTCCCCTTAACTCCTCTGTACTGTTTGATTTTCCTGCAATCAATCAGAGACTCTTCAATTCACTATTTAACACCATTTTAATGCATTTTATTCCAAAATTTTAATTCCCAAACCCTAATTCTTCACTATAAATACCACCCCATGCCATAGCTCTCCCCCATTCTGAAATTTTAGCAAAAATTCTGTCAAAACTATCTAAGTGCCAAGTAGAGTTAAGCCATTCCAGTGGAGTAGCGAACCAAACTCGACGGCCGGAGCAGCTCTGACAAAACCACGACCTCGGGAGCTTCTTCAATCTCTTCTTAACCATCTGAAAGCTGCAATTCCCTCTTCTTTCCATTTATTTCATCTCAATTCGTATTTTAAAACAACTCGACAAAAGAGGAGTTATCTCCGATATCATATTCCTTTTACATTTGTAAGGCATGTGTGAAGCAAATTAAAACAATCTAACATGCTATCTTAATCTTAACATAATTTCACATCATTTGTAAAGCATGTGTGAAGCAAACTAAAACAAACCCCACACGCACACTATGGTTCCATAGCACGGTATTCTAGAGCTATAATTAATTTAAAGAAGAACTTTTCATTAAAATATCACACCGTTTCAAAATGGATTTATTTAAATCAGTATTTCGAAATCCTTGGTAATTACACCTCTACGACCCTCGTTAGAGGACCCGCTAATGGATAGTGTGAATTATCGCACATCCTTGAGATAGTAGAGCGAGATGGAGAACTCCTCATGAAGTATTCGGTCTCGAAAGGAATAAAAATAATATTTTTAAGAAACGCGACTTTTCTAAACAAAACTAATTTTTGAAAAATTATATTAAAAAAATCATAAATCCGTATTTTCAATAAAAACAAATTAAGAAACTATATTTTAAAAAAAAGAAAGATTAAAAATTGTTAATAAAATACCACCAAGTTTCCAAAAGTAGTAGTTTTCATAAAAATACCACAAACTTTCAAAAAGCTAGGTTTTATCACCAAAATACCACAACAAATAAAATACATGTTCATGAAAACCCTAAATATTACAAATCACCCTCGAGCTTTATTTTTTAAACTATAATAAAGTATTTTTCATAAAACCCCCTCAAGATATGCAAAACAATATTTTAAGGACTCTAGAATTAATATAGGTTTAAGCGGGATCAATTCTCTTAAGCCCCAGGGAGCCGAAGAAAGTGAGTGCTTGCCTATTCAGGTTAGACAATTTAACGGAGTTATCAAATGGCAATTATCTTGGAAAAAGACACAAATCCTGCCGTCCATGTGCAGCATTTGCCGATTACTCCCGAACATAAGATTTTTTTAACAATTTAAATCAATTCACATGAAAAGACATGAACTCGAATCCAATCTCGAATCTAAACTTGAACTCAAACTTGAACACTAACTCGAACTATAACCTAACTCGAATCTAAACTCGAATATGTACTCAAACCCCAAACTCGAAACTCGAATCTAAAGTTGAACTTGGACTCAAATCAAAACTCGAATATGAACTCAAACTCAACCTACTCGAACCAACTTGACTCGAACCAAGATTGAAATTGTCATGACTCGCATATTACTCGTCTCACTCAAATACATTCTACACCTTTTGCAATTTATGGTTTCGATCAAAACATGTTAATCAATCAATCAAACCAATTAAGTATATTAACCAGTTATAATATATTATACTCGGGGTGCTTGGGATAGTTTGTTGTGTGAATCCAACGGAGCTTCAGGAGTCCCGTATTAACCTCTTTTTTATTTTACTCGACTATCAATCGGATCGAATCATCCACGGCCTAGAGTCCCGAAGCTAACACATGAAATGGGCCTGTATTTCCTTGCTTCTGGGGCCCTACTCTTGAGCTTGTGAATACTTCTACGACTGCGTTGACATTCACACTTGGAACTTAACGTTAACATAGTGACCATATAGAGACTTATAGAATATATTTACCCATGATCAAATACTCTTACTCTTCATATATATTCTACATTTTTTATTTCCTTTACTCTTACCTGTCTTTGGGACTTACCGAGCGCTAGTTCACTAACGGGTATTCCACCCACTTTTTTTCTCTTGGAATGTTCGTCAGATACGGTCGAGACGGAGGAGGTTGAAGCCACAGAGGAGGACTACAACCAGATCGGTACCCACGGCTAGCTCAGCTTCATGTATGCCACTTGTTTAGGCATTTTCCTTATTGTATTTACTTTCCAGCATAAACTCTTGTATTTGTAAATATTGGAAATTGAATGTAAATAAAGATATTTGTTGAAAAATTTTACAGTCTCAATTTATTCTTGCATTGTGTATTATTGTTTTTAATATGCTTAGTATATTTATTTAGGGAATGATCTTCTTTGGATAAATATGTCGCGGGCTTGCCACGTCACCATTTCCGTCTATTGGGAAGCGGGGCGTGACAGGTTTTATTGGTGGCCCATGCAGGTCTGTTCTGCATGAAGTCGTAAATAATATACCACAAGAATTAATGAGTTCAACAAACATTTACATTCCTTGCATTTCAAATTCTTGAATCTATCCTAACCTATCTTTTATATCAAGATGATGGACTCTCCAAACAACACCAGCACGAACGTCAACGGAAATACTCCACCGCCTACACTACCACCACCACCTACCGTTGTGGCTCTTATCAATGCGCCAACGGTACTGCTTGAAGCTATCAAGAGCCTATTGGAGGGTCGGCAGCAGTAGACTGCTGTCCTCATGCACCGCCCCGAAGCCGAGGCACCCGGAGTTAAGCAGTTTCGGGCACTGCACCCAAAAAACTTCTCGAGAAAAGAGAGCCTACTTAAGGAAGAAGAATAGGCTCAAGCGATCGAAGATGATCTGGCAGCAGCTCAAGTGCCAGATATTGCATGGGTGAGAGTTGCTAAGTTGCAACTAACCGATAACGCCAGAGTATGGTGGAAGGCTGAGGAGAGCCGTCTCGCACAACCGATAGAATGGAAAACATTCCAAGACCTCTTCGATGCCAAGTACTTTCCATAGACTGCCCGCTTTGATATGGAGCAGCAATTCATCCATTTACAACAAGGCTCGATGTGGGTCAAGTCGGTGGATGAATATGATACTGAGTTTACCATACTCAGCAGGTAAGATATTGTCTCAAATTCAATTTTCTGATCTCACTCACAACACTGCTAACACAAGGTCGTAACAAGTTCGCTGCACACCTTATTCCCACTGCTGAGATCCGGGCACGGCGATTTCAGCAAGGGTTGGACCCTAAAATCCAAGCTGCACTCGCTATAGGGGATTTCCCAACCCATGAGCTTGCTTTGAAGGCTGCCTGACGCTATGAGGCAGTTGTGAAGAAGAAGGGCAGGCCGCAGACAGCCGGTATGAAATGCCCTATGCACCAGATCACTGGAGGGGTCTCTTCCAGGTCAGCTTTTAACATACCATCTCGGAGGCCAGTAGGTTCGTTCGCCAACAACAGGCCAGACTTTTGCATCTACTGCAAAAGAACAGGGCATCTCGTGAAGAACTGTCGTAGGGCGAACAACTTATGCCTGATCTATGGATCTTCTACTCATGCCATTGGAGTATGCCCCCAGAACCAAGGACCTAACAACCCTCCCGCTAGACCGGCGATCCAAGCTCCTCCTACCCGGTTAGCTCTACCAGCTCCAACTCCCCGCACCCAGACTACTCAACCCCAATGCCGAGTGTTTAACCAGGCACAGAGAAAAGTGTCGCGACTCCAAGCATTCACTATGTCGGTCGAAGAGGCCGAAGCTACGGGTCAGGTTATCACTGGTAAATCTCTTTCCTATTCTCTTTCAAGACATAGTCATCTTATATTTGTTATACCTAAACCTATCCCACGTGACTTAGGTACTATCTTAGTAGCCTGCCTACCTGCACTAGCGCTCTTCGATACTGGGGCATCATATTGCTTTATGTCGCAACGGTTCGTCCGAACTCATGCGATCCCAGTTACACCACTCATATCCAGCTAGAATGTCAGTTCAGGGAACAACGTTCTAAAAGCAACTTTAGGATACGATCTGTGTCCAGTGGTCATTTGCAGTCGAGAATTCTATGCTGAATTCAAGGTGCTGGACATACCGAATTTCGACGTAGTCTTGGGAATGGACTGGCTAGGAATTTTCTTCGCTACCATCGACTGTCACCAAAGGAGGGTAGTGTTTGAAATACCAGATCATCCAGTGTTCTATTTCAAGAGTGGAGACCGAACCTTGGAGCCTAGCATCTACCGAGAAAAACCAAAGAAGGCAGAGATTACAATGTTGCAAGTGGAAGACTTGAAGCCAGAGATAGTTCGAGAGTTCAAGGATGTATTTCCGGAAGATATATCAGGTTTGCCTCCCGATCGAGCTCTTGAATTCAGCATCGATTTACAACCCGGCGCACAACTAGTAATAAAAGCTCCGTACCGATTAAGTCCGGAAGGATTGAAGGAGATCCGCATTCACTTGGACAAACTACTGAAGAAAGGTTGTATTCGTCCCAGTACTTCGAGCTGGGGATCTCCGGTGCTACTGGTGAAGAAGAAGGAAGGTTCTTACAAGATGTGTGTGGATTATCGAGCTCTGAACGAAGTGACAATTAAGAACAAGTATCCACTACCATGCATCGATGACCTTTTTGATCAGTTACGTGGGTCTTGTGTCTTTTCAAAGCTAGATCTTCATTCAGGTTATCATCAGGTGATGGTCAAAGAGTCCGACATTCCAAAGACGGCATTTAGGACTCCTTATGATCATTATGAATATCTTGTAATGCCATTTGGAGTGACCAATGCACCTTCCATCTTTATGAACTTGATGAACCAAGTTTTCCGATAGTGCTTAGACAGGTTTGTTGTTATATTCATCGACGACATCCTGGTGTATTCAAAGAATCGGAAAGAACATGCCGAGCACTTACGGATTGTCCTGGAGACATTATGACAACATCAGCTCTATGCCAAGTACAGCAAGTCTGAATTTTGGCTAGATCAAGTCGGATTTCTCGGACATATCGTTTCAGGTGAAGGAATTTGTAGATCCAGCTAAGGTGTCAGTTGTCAGCGAGTGGCCAACACTAAAGAATGTGAAAGATATAAGAAGTTTCTTGGGCTTAGCAGGATACTACCGACGATTCATCGAAGGATTCTCAAAGATTATAGTACCCCTGACCAAGCTCACATGTAAAGATGAAGCATTCGTGTGGTCAGAAGATGTGAGAAGGCTTTTGTAGAACTCAAGTCAAGATTAACCTCTGCACCTATTCTTGTAATACCGGATCAATATGGAGGATTCTTTGTACATTGTGATGCATCCAGTAAAGGATTAGGATGTGTTCTACAGCAGCATAGAAAAGTTGTGGCTTTTGCATCAAAGCAATTAAAAGTTCATGAAAGCAACTATCCAACACATGATCTGGAACTGGCAGCAGTAGTCTTTGCACTCAAGATTTGGCGCCACTATCTTCTGGGAGAACGAGTGGATATATACACTGACCATAAAACTCTTAAGTATGTATTTACTCAGAAGGAATCTAACATGCGGCAGAGGAGATGGCTAGAACTCATGGCAGACTTCGACATCAACCTACATTATCATCCTGGGAAGGTGAACATAGTTCCTGATGCACTTAGTCACCAGCCATTAACAATGAACCTCACCGCTCAATGGAAGCTACAGCTGTAAGTGCACGGCGGCGCCCCGGCCGTCAATCCGACGGCCAAATGCGGAAGCGGTGATAAACTTTAATTTTTCATGAACTGGCAAACCGCCGCGCACTAATACCCGGATCGAACCATTAACTAGTCCTAGCTAACTACAAGAAAGGGAAGAGAGATATACCGACTGATCCAAGTCCTCCGGTCTTCTCGTCGTCGTCCCGATCGCCTGCGGAATGTCCCGTCTCCTCCTCGTCGCCGGAAGTGCACCACATCGCCTACTTCTTTTACGGGATCCCACCTCAATGCCGAGGCAACTCGGGCACGAAGCTGGCTAGTCGACGTGCCCAAGATTTGCTGTAGAATATCTAGTGAGCAAGTCTCATTTTGGGGTTTGTGGAATTGCCTTTTGTGGAGGAATTGAACTTAGGGCTTTTTGGATTGAACTTGTGGGATTTTTGCAACATGAAATGAGCCAAAAACCCACACCAAAATTTTGGGACAGCCCCCACAAAAGAGAGTGGCCGGCCATGCTCAAAGAGGAAGAGAAGAGAATGAGAGTGTGTTGTATCAAAAATAATGGGAGCCATTCTCATCTCATACAAGAGAGAGAGAGTCAAGACAAAGAGGTGGTTGAAAAGCAAGTGATGATGACAAACAATGATCACTCCCAAAACCAACAATCATCAACAACCATGATTGTCTACAAAGTCAAGCCATCATGATAAAGCTAGAAGTCAAGGTGAAGGAAAAGCTATCATGACACAAGAATATGCAAAGAACCCCTCCATAAATACTTATTTGCAACAATGCAAATAAGCCCTCCTCCACCAATCTTCGGCCAATGAACGATACAAAGGAAATTGGCCGAAACGGAAAGCAAACTGGCAACTCCAGAAAACTGGTCCCATAATAAATTACAGGAAAACCCCGATACTGTGCATACACACCCGCATTTGTATTCCGACCGAAATACAAATGCAATGAGACAAAATCTCCACTGTACTATACTAGAATCCGGCTTATACCAAAACCGGCTAGTAATATCCGTTCGATCCTGATCAGTGCAATACCGCACGTATCTGATCGAACCCTGCCATATATCCATACGGCCTGTAGTACAAACTGTCCTATCCTGATCCGTGCAATACCGTACGTATCTGATCGGACCTTGCCATATCTCCATACGGCCTCTACAACCTTTCGCCCGAAAGCTGAGTAACTGAATGTGGGGGACTCTAAAGACTCGTCAACACCTTGGTTGTGGATTTAACCACTAGCACGTTAGAGGTATAAGCCAATACATAACGGGCTACCAGGTATTGACCAAAAGGGACGTCTGTGAGCGAACTCAGCCTGACAACCCTACTGAGCCTGTCAGTGACAATATCCGTACAGTCCGGTCCGTTCGTCTATGAGCATCGCATGGCGGGCCTAGGGGGTTGGTAAAAGTCAGACCCCCAAAAGCGGTACAAGTCGTGTCGGAGTGTAGCCCAGAACACCCTGAGATACTACTGGAATACCTACCAGTAAATCTCCTTGCCTCGGCCGAGGGCTTCGTGTAATGGCTCTCCTAGACACAGCACGACCTCACCCCCAATACCGGGAGAGACGAACCCCTGAAGATACGCTCACTGCCTCCATGTGGCTCGGGACTGTACCCAACTAAAACCTGTTTGCACGACTCCTTTGAGCCGTGGTAGGGTAGTAATCAAAGTACAGTGGGAACTCACACGAGACAAATGACGATCCCCAGGTCGATGAACTAACCTGCACACATGTCACCAGGGAACTGCCATCTGACGTCTGGTATATGACCAACTAGCATGTTCCCGGCGAGTCCTGTCCGGTGTACTCATAACCCAATGAGCACCTGTATACATCTTAGGTGATCCAACTGACACCAGTGGCTTGTGAGACCGGCCACCGCCCCTCGTCGGGGTCTCGACTGTATACACTAGTCTACTCTGGAGTATCGATGCCCTGTCTCGAAACTCACACGACTAGGGACCATTTAAGGATATGCTTATAGACCCCAGCTCCCACTTATATGATCGCCCTCATACTGCTGGTGGTCAAGCAAGAATCCTAGGGGCTCTACCAACGTGTAATAGCGACTTGTCAGGTCACTTAAAGCAGTACACGATGATAAAGGTAAACCAGATAGCATACTATCATCTCGAGTAAGACTGTCCTACCGGGATAGGTCCTCCATCAATCATTGCAATCACGTACCTGTGACCTAATAATTGACTCTGAGGGCACTATCTCCAACAATCTCCCACTTGCACTCAAGGCTAATTATTGCGATGTCGCATACTCACAGCCCGTGTGATACCGAACACCCAACTCCTCTACTAGTCAGTCTCACAAAGCTCGTTTGCGAAACTATTGCGTTCGAGGAATAGCCTCAGTGAGTGGATCCGCCTTGATGTTTCTTTCTATGTCTCTCTATATCTCAAGTTCGCGGAGAAACCCATCTCCCGAAATGAGCAATACCTGTCTTAGAATATGTCTGGATGTCTGATGGGACATAGCTCATAAATGAACTCCAAATCCAAACTTCTTAGACTGTATCGTCAACTGAACTTAATCAGTATCCTGCGCCATGCCACCCTCAGTATTGCCTTGGACCATCTGTCCAAAATACTGCCCTTCGTCAGAAGGAAAACTATAACTCTGACAACTTCCTTGTCGTCCATGTCACCTTGGAAGCCTGGAATGATAACTGTCTCCCGAATGAGGCTGTCGTTATCATATCCCTAGAACATCCACTTATGTTCTAAAACTGCTTCCGACTGTTTCTCCAGGATTGGATTAATGTCAACTTATTGCATCCAGTGCAAGAACAATATCTGGTGTGGTACTTGACATCTCACGATTGACTCAATTGCCTGAGCAAGTGATCTGCCAATCATGCACGTCCCTCTCCACTTTAGTCTATAAGACACCTTTAGAGAGGGTGACTCCATTATCTGCAGGTACACTAACGTGCCAGGAGTCGTCCATTCTAAATACTCTTAGAATGCTGTCTAAGTACCCCGATTGGGAAACCACCCAAATCCAGATCTAAAACCATAGATCTAGTAACCAGTATGTCCGATATAATGTCCAAGTCCCATGTGGAGAAACCACTGTGTGACGACCAAAGTATAACCGATCGTAGTATAGGAGTTTCTTTTCCTACTATGTGTATGTCATCCAAATACCAAGATATCACACCTTACTACCTCCTCAACAGATCCATCCCCTATTCTGGTGAAGTCAAACCCATGACTGTCACGTCAGAAATAGATGATCTATCTCCGCTACATGTGCTTTAGTCTATAAATAGACATAAGCTACTTGTCCACCAATGCTTCCGCTGCTCCCACTGACTATGACAACCCTCTGGCAGAGTCATATACACGTACACTTCTGAAGCGAGTTCAGAACGACGCTATACTCATCCTCCCGCCGGGTCTCGCAGCCTGGAACAACAGCAATGGTAATTGTGGGTAAACAAGAACTTCCCTGTCACCGTCCTTGAGGCTACCGGAGTACCTCTCGGGTGCCTGAAGTTACCCACCATATCTACGGAGTGGCCAATGGAATGTCAATCCAGATTGAATCTTTAGGTTCCTTGTCAAATCTTCAGTAATCGTTCGTGGTTCTGGAATCACCTCCAGTTCTACCATACTCCCACTACTGTTTTCTGAAAAAAAAATCCATTTTTAATAAAACTGTGGCGAGTCTAGAACAATATTGCTATTGTTCATCCAGATGGTAGAAAGTCAACCCTCGTCATAGCCTGGGTCAACCCACAAACAGCCATTACAGAATCATGCCTTGAGTTGTCCAGTGTCTGGTTTTAATCATAAGCCGGACAACTCCCCGTATCTTAACAACGTTAAGATACGAACTGTTCTATATCCCATATAGGACCAGAGGCACTGATTTAACTGAACCAGATCCAAATCATGCAACTATCTCCAGTGCATGTCAACTAAATGGAGGGAGGCGGATCAGCGTTACTCAACTTAGGAATGCTTCCAATTATGAGTAACCTGAAAGAGAAGCAAGATCTCTTAATCATTACTGTCAACTGAATACTATGCACAAGTGTCTACATCTTCGATCACTTTGAAGAATCCCGATACTTGCTACACCTGGTTCTCTACTCTATTCAAATACCTATAACTTCTCCAAATTCGGACCCTGTGTTTCCACGAAACACTTGTCTAAAAACCAGAGAAGTCATAAGTAAACCGAATATAGTACGAGGACCAACCCCTCTGTCCTGATGGACCCTGGACAACATACAATACTCTGTATAAGTCCCTTGAGTCTGATAACTCATTCACTGTGTGTCGTAGGTTGAAAACTGTACTTATGGTTAAGAAGAATTACACCGCTGTTTAATGCTCCTTACCTAACCATCCACTGATATAGGTAAATGTTACAGACATAATTTCAAAAAGGTATATCTCACTCTATGAAAATAGACGTACAGATATATCAATTTGAAATTGGTGCATAACAGCGGATATTCAAAACCAAATATTTACCGACCGGCAAACTCCCCAGGTGATTTCCTCAAATATCACCGATTACAACGAATCCCGATATAATGAGGATGATCACCCAATTCCCAATAACCTACTCCCACTCATCATCTGTAAAACCATACAGATGTGAGAATCATACCTGATAAATACATACCCTGGAGTAAGTATCTAATCGGGAAATCAGTTTTCTTTTAACAGCACACAGTGGCACTGAAACATTGAAATGTTTCGATGGGGTATCCTGGTATTCCTAGTAATGCCTCTTCCAGATTCACGACTGTAACCGTATAATTCTTTGCCACCTCTCCAAATCCCTTCATATGTCTTTAGTCTTTACCTTCTGCACACCCCTTTAGGCCAAATGGTTTTCTTCCGTCCCTACCATTCGGCACCAGCCTATGGTTTGGAAGAAGACTATCCAATAAGCATAATGGGTGTACTGTCCTAATCCTAGGAACACTCGCAATGCGAGAGAAGGTGAAGATAAAGGACACCTGAATAAACCTTATTCCTATTTCTCCTGAACCAGAATCCATCCCCGAACTGGAACAAGTTCCTTTCGAGTTCGTATATAACCATACGATGGAGTATCCAAATAAACTGTGGATCTTCGTAGTGATACGGAGTGTCCTGGAGAAATACAAAGGTGATTTAGGATTGGCGAAGGAATACTTGGTTTGGTCGTGAATATCTGTTGCAATTTACTTTGCCCTCTTACTAATCCCTTTCTTTGTCTGAACTTAATACCTTCTGTACACCATCGTTAGGCTAATTGGTTTTCTTCATTCCCTACCGGTCGGCACCAGCCTAAGGTTTGGAAGAAGACTATCCAATTTGCGTAATAGGTGTACTATCTCCTAAACCAAGGAGTACTCGCAACCTGAGAGAAGGTAAAAGGAAAAGACAACTGAATAATCCTATCCGTTTTCTCCAGAACCTGAAACCATCCTCGAATAAATTCCTTCGAGTTCGTATCTAACCATACGATGGTTTTGTCCAATGGAAGTGGACGTTCGTAGCAACACGGGGTGTCCTGGAGAAAAGGGTAAAAGTAGGAGTGGCAATGAGGTTTGCAACTCTGACAATCCAAAAGCCAGTGTTTAAGAAGGTTCGGTCAACTTGGTCACTGAGTTATAGTCTAGGGTCGGGTCAATGGTCGCTGCCAAAGAGAGAGAGAAAAGAAACACTCAGCGTGCACTCTAACCTAGATCAGAATGGTTACCAATTTATCTAATCTGGAAACCTCCCACTGTACCTCAAATTCTCCTCCAAACCTGAAAGAAGAATTAGTCGGGGTCATCCGAGGAGTAAACTAACTCATCAGTGGGAATCGGGATCCAACTCTCATCGCATGATAACGTGACGGAATCCGCTCACGGTATCACACTCCAGAAGGTATGCGCATATCTGGCAAGTTTCAGTTCTTTTGAAACTCCCGATGTGATTTCTGCCCCATGCTCTTATGACCTTGGCGTGAGGTCAAAATATCATAAGTCACATGTCAAGTTCTACCCATCATTATCCAGGTTAATTTGAATCCACCCGTACATACCCTTGACGTAGGCCAAAATAATAGTACGACTGTCCCAAACCAACGCATCTATCTATGCAACAGATAAATACCCGGCAGCTACCAAACACTATGCCTTGGCGTGAGGTCAAAATACATAGCTTGAATACTACCGAATATTTAACTGAAATGATGGAGGGCTACGAATGGTTTCTGGCGAAAACCTTTAACGTAATGAACTTGATATCGTTGAAGGAACGGATAGCTTTTTTAGAAATATAGTGACGACAACTTCCGCTAAAGAGGTCACTCCCGGTGAAGGGATCTCGGCTCTTTCCCCGTAGAATGGGGTGCAGGATATTCCAACTGAATACCACGGTGCAAAGCAAAAGTAATCGGCTATAGTGAAGTCATTGCCCTGACGCAAACTTTTTGTCCAAGGGGTCACTCCCGGTGAAGGGATCTCGGCCCTTGCCTCGTCGACTGAGGAGCAGGATATTCCAACTGAATATCACGATGCAAAACAAAAGTGAACGTACTTGCAATAACAGCTTTTTAAAAAGTGTTCCAACAACATCAGATTAGGTTTGTTTTTAACTTGCATTGATCCGAATCAACGCAGTCCCATCAATTGATCACACCACAAAGAACGAAAATATACTGATGTGCGTATATGCCATCCGCATTCGCCACTGGGTCCCGTCATTACCCGTTAGGTTAGCTAACTAACGACAGAGCGGGGACTGGACTAGCGCAGATGCAAAACATATACAACAACTACTAATATATATACCAATATATTATATTTCGCTCAAGGCGTGAATAAAATGCAACATCATAGATATGTACAGCATCACAGAAACAATACAGATATCTGGGATCCCCGGGTTTCACAGAGCCGCTGAAACCCGACGTTCCCCTGGTCGTGTGGATAGCCTGTGCAATGAAAACCTAGACCCCTACGGGCGCGGCAAGTCACCCGCCAAAACCTGAAGCGAGGCAGCCCCCTTCAGCGCCGTGAATGGACCACCCAGCACTTCACGGAATCCGGTAACTTGGGCACCCTTCCTGGGTCAACCTGTACCCCCTACGAGTGCGGCGAATAGCCTGCCAATCCTAGAGTGAAGCCCCCTCCATCCCAATGCCATGAGATGCGGGCTTGTTGCCCTCTAGAACCCGGCTATCCGTGCACCCCTTCGCGGGGTAAGCCTAGTACAGAAAGTAAAATATACATACAACAGGTACATCGACCGCAACCTGGCCGTGCCCCAAAAAAATAATACAAACAGGCAGTGACGGCAGTCCACATGTCGGACGCTCGCCCCGCAATATCAAATGTACATAATACAACAAAATCTGTACTAGCATTGCATCCAGGCTATCCCCCACGACCGATCCGCAACAACACAGCAAAAACAGAACATCAACGTGAAAGTCACGTTCGTAAATCCGTCTAACCGGGCTATAGCAGTTAGGCCGGATTTACCGATCAAGTGACATTCACGGTCGTAGATATAATGTAAATACTGTGAAATAATGTGTTTAAAATATCCGATCGATCAAACTTTAACAAGTGGGCCCCCAAGTACTACTGTAGCAGATCAAGAAATTCTGGGCCCAATATTAATATTCCAAAACCCCAATTTTAACCCCAGAAAGATACTGTAGAAATTTGGTGCAGGGAACCCAACAGTGTGCGGCGGATCCGCGGCCCAAAGGGGTGTTTGGCCGCGGTTCCGCGCTCCAACAGTGGACTTAGTGCATCGAATTTTCACAGAACTCTTAGATTTTCCAGTACATCACTTTTCTGTAACCTGAAAAAATTTTCGACACCAAAAAATTTCAAAAGAAAACTGATGCAAGTAAAAATATAGATTTTGGAATTTTGGTCGATCGGAAACGCAAAACACATTAAGGAAAGCTAGACTAAGTTAATGGCGAGGCTCTGATACCACTGTAAGTGCACGGCGGCGCCCCGGCCGTCAATCCGACGGCCAAATGCGGAAGCGGTGATAAACTTTAATTTTTCATGAACTGGCAAACCGCCGCGCACTAATACCCGGATCGAACCATTAACTAGTCCTAGCTAACTACAAGAAAGGGAAGAGAGATATACCGACTGATCCAATTCCTCTGGTCTTCTCGTCGTCGTCCCGATCTCCTGCGGAATGTCCCGTCTCTTCCTCATCGCCGGAAGTGCACCACATCGCCTACTTCTTTTACGGGCTCCCACCTCAATGCCGAGGCAACTCGGGCACGAAGCTGGCTAGTCGACGTGCCCAAGATTTGCTGTAGAATATCTAGTGAGCAAGTCTCATTTTGGGGTTTGTGGAATTGCCTTTTGTGGAGGAATTGAACTTGGGGCTTTTTGGATTGAACTTGTGGGATTTTTGCAACATGAAATGAGCCAAAAACCCACACCAAAATTTTGGGACAGCCCCCACAAAAGAGAGTGGCCGGCCATGCTCAAAGAGGAAGAGAAGAGAATGAGAGTGTGTTGTATCAAAAATAATGGGAGCCATTCTCATCTCATACAAGAGAGAGAGAGTCAAGACAAAGAGGTGGTTGAAAAGCAAGTGATGATGACAAACAATGATCACTCCCAAAACCAACACTCAACCAACAATCATCAACAACCATGATTGTCTACAAAGTCAAGCCATCATGATAAAGCTAGAAGTCAAGGTGAAGGAAAAGCTATCATGATACAAGAATATGCAAAGAACCCCTCCACAAATACTTATTTGCAACAATGCAAATAAGCCCTCCTCCACCAATCTTCGGCCAATGAACGATACAAAGGAAATTGGCCGAAACGGAAAGCAAACTGGCAACTCCAGAAAACTGGTCCCGTAATAAATTACAGGAAAACCCCGATACTGTGCATACACACCCGCATTTGTATTCCGACCGAAATACAAATGCAATGAGACAAAATCTCTACTGTACTATACTAGAATCCGGCTTATACCAAAACCGGCTAGTAATATCCGTTCGATCCTGATCAGTGCAATACCGCACGTATCTGATCGAACCCTGCCATATATCCATACGGCCTGTAGTACAAACTGTCCTATCCTGATCCGTGCAATACCGCACGTATCTGATCGGACCTTACCATATCTCCATACGGCCTCTACAACCTTTCGCCCGAAAGCTGAGTAACTGAATGTGGGGGACTCTAAAGACTCGTCAACACCTTAGTTGTGGATTTAACCACTAGCACGTTAGAGGTATAAGCCAATACATAACGGGCTACCAGGTATTGACCAAAAGGGACGTCTGTGAGCGAACTCAGCCTGACAACCCTACTGAGCCTGTCAGTGACAATATCCGTACAGTCCGGTCCGTTCGTCTATGAGCATCGCATGGCGGGCCTAGGGGGTTGGTAAAAGTCAGACCCCCAAAAGCGGTACAAGTCGTGTCGGAGTGTAGCCCAGAACACCCTGAGATACTACTGGAATACCTACCAGTAAATCTCCTTGCCTCGGCCGAGGGCTTCGTGTAATGGCTCTCCTAGACACAGCACGACCTCACCCCCAATACCGGGAGAGACGAACCCCTGAAGATACGCTCACTGCCTCCATGTGGCTCGGGACTGTACCCAACTAAAACCTGTTTGCACGACTCCTTTGAGCCGTGGTAGGGTAGTAATCAAAGTACAGTGGGAACTCACACGAGACAAATGACGATCCCCAGGTCGATGAACTAACCTGCACACATGTCACCAGGGAACTGCCATCTGACGTCTGGTATATGACCAACTAGCATGTTCCCGGCGAGTCCTGTCCGGTGTACTCATAACCCAATGAGCACCTGTATACATCTTAGGTGATCCAACTGACACCAGTGGCTTGTGAGACCGGCCACCGCCCCTCGTCGGGGTCTCGACTGTATACACTAGTCTACTCTGGAGTATCGATGCCCTGTCTCGAAACTCACACGACTAGGGACCATTTAAGGATATGCTTATAGACCCCAGCTCCCACTTATATGATCGCCCTCATACTGCTGGTGGTCAAGCAAGAATCCTAGGGGCTCTACCAACGTGTAATAGCGACTTGTCAGGTCACTTAAAGCAGTACACGATGATAAAGGTAAACCAGATAGCATACTATCATCTCGAGTAAGACTATCCTACCGGGATAGGTCCTCCATCAATCATTGCAATCACGTACCTGTGACTTAATAATTGACTCTGAGGGCACTATCTCCAACAACAGCAAGAATTGCACGGATTGGAGATTGAAGTAGTTTTTCCAGGTAACGCTTCATATTTGATGAACTTACAAGTCCATACCACTTTTGTAAATTGGATCAAGGAAACTCAAGCAAATGATGCCAAGCAACAAAAGATCCGAAAACAAGTAGAAAGCGGACTTCGAACTAACTTCATCATCTACGAAGATAGATCCTTACGATATGGAAGCCGTTTATGCATGCCAATCGAACCTTTTCTAAAATAGTTGATAAAAGAAGCTCACAGCTCTCTGATTAGTCTAAAATATTGCACATTTGTATGAACATTTTCCCTACTATTATTAATAAATAAAAGGTGTTAATTGTAAATATAAAACATATGTGGGTTTATTTGTAAAAAATTATTATCATATGTTTCTACATTTTAATTAATATAATTAGGGAAAATATATGCATATAATATTTAAATGAAATATTAGTAAATAAAATATGCATATTATATCAAATATTCCTAATCAATATTCTTAAGATATTATATTATTTAAATGGTTGGAATAATATCTCAAAAATACCAAATACTACTAACACTTTGATTTGAGATATTGTGCAGGCGTTAGCTCAGATCTAAGGTCCAAGTAAGAGATCCAAGTCAAATCGGGATATTGGAACCGAATCTGTCAAATTTTAGAAGCAAATCGTGGAATCTAGTAACGGCAGAGACTCAGAGCATTATTTTCAGAATCCAGACATCAAAAGGATCTCCAAATATCAACACAAAATACCAGAAAAAATATACAAACCTAGTTCCACCAAGTTGTGGCGGATCCACGGCCATACGTGGCGTTATGCGGCGGAAGCGCGGTTAGATATGGGCCGTTGGATGTAGGATTTTGGGATCATGATCTTAACAACATGTTCTCACATATGGAATCTAGGATTTCTGGTTTCAAGGACTATATAAAGGACCGAGAGCTGTACATTCAAAAATCATCATCGAAGAGATCTAAGAGATCCACGTATCTGAGTGATCATCATCTATTCATCTACCTCCTTCAAGAGAGAGATCTAAAACAAACTAGGGTTCTTGTAATCTACTTTCTAAGGAGAATTATAAATGAAATAGTTGATTAATAAAGGTAGTTTTTATTTTAATTCTTTTTGCATTTATTTTTACGCATTTAATTTCTGCACTTACTTTTACGCATTACTTTTCTATATCTTCATTATGCTTTCATTCACCTTCATCCTCTCGTCTAAGTTAACCATGAGCGAGTAATTCCTAACTTGCTAGGGTTTGTAGGATAGGGTAGGATAATGGATGAAGAAATCTTTTAACTTCTTTTAAACATTTTAAAGTTTATAAAATTTGGCAAAATAAATGTTAACCTCCTTATCGGGCGTGCTATCAATTTATTAATAGTCTCGACCGCGATTTGAGATTGGTTAAACACTTGTTTTGTTAAGGGCTTGACATGAATCGAGATCAATAAAACGACAAGGGTTAGTAGTGGGAAACCCTATTCCCTCCAAGAACCCTAATCTACATTCATCACTGTCGCTCTAGTTTTAAATTATTAAAAGATAAAATAGTCATTTTTAATTATTCATCCATTACTACTAAGTCCTATGAACCCTATAAGCCTTTTTATTATAAATTTTATATCCGTTTTAAAATATAACGACAAACAATCACCCATCTTTCATCAACTGGTCTAAAGCAAGAAAAGAGTTCACGTTTCCCTTCGGACGACCCGTACTCATCGCGGCTAGCTACTAGCGACACCGTCTTGATTGCGGTTATTTACAAGACACTTCTTTTCACGATCAATCAAATGGAGCCGTTGCCAGGGAAACGGTCATAATTTTTTTCTTGTTATTCGGGTTGATTTCTTATTAAAACCAGCGAACATAAAATAAATGAGAACCAAAACCGCATCTTGTGTGTCTAATGATTATTGTGCGAGTTTTTCAAGGGAATCTGGAGTAACTGGAGCAAGAAAATAGAGATTCAGAGATTTCAGCTTGGACTAGAGGAGGATAGGAGGGCCCTGAAGAAAATTTAGCAAACGATCTTTCTACACTGCAGCGGAACCGCGGCACATTGGTGAGATTGGCGGCGGAACCGCGGTTCATTGGGGGATTTGAGACCCTAAAATCCACTGATATTTTCCTAATATCTTTCTCTCTCCTCTAAAGCTCTAATAATCCGATTTTGTCTGCAGGATTCTTTGCAAACAGCGCCGCTAAAAAATATTTTTGCGTGTTTTGATTTTGGTTTGTTTTTGCATATCTAAACCAGATTTTAAAAGGCAATAAACCCAAATCCATATTAGGTGGGGATTTCATCACCCTTCCTAGGCCTTATAAATCACAAACGAGCATACTATCACCCTACATTGATTTAAAAAAATATCTAGACCTAGCCTCTAAGGACTGTCGCGCTCAATTAGGACAGAGGAGGGTTGTGGGTAATCCATTTTTTATCCGCATTTCTCTTGTGGTGTCTAGGCAAGTGTGACTAAGGAAAGTGGTTACTTAA
The DNA here is from genome assembly GCA_030015575.1 of Agapanthus africanus. Taxonomy (NCBI): domain Eukaryota; kingdom Viridiplantae; phylum Streptophyta; class Magnoliopsida; order Asparagales; family Amaryllidaceae; genus Agapanthus; species Agapanthus africanus. The sequence continues at coordinate 105,462,904 of CM057344.1, forward strand.
TTAGGCCTGCTATGTCGGTGATTCATATAGCGGATACCTCCCACTTACCTCGCACTTACCTGGCCACAAGATTGATAAGGAGGTAGTAGAAGATGGATCCCGCGACTTGTCCTTTGAAAGCCTAGGAGCAGTATAGTGACTTGACCTAGGAGACCCTAGTTTTATGGATTGATTGTGCATTTTATGATTTGTTGAGTCAAACCTCACGTCCGACATTTTTTCAAAAAAAATTTTCTTAAAATCGTTCTCACATATGCTACCACGTATACTAAACCCGCTTAGTACATGATCCTGGACACGGGATTCTAGCGCCCGTCTAGTCCGCGTTTTTGCTATCGACTCCGAAGTCGGTGCTTCTTCATCTTCTATTTCTTCTCCACCTACCACATCTTCCGAGATGGATGGATCTCCATTAGATTTTAACAACGCCACCCTGCCACCACCCGTAGGTGCGTAGAATCCATCGCACGTCTCTCTTCAAGAAAGATGCTAACCTGTACGCGGGCCCCTTCCTACTTATCTGTCTTTTCCACCAGCCAATGGGGATAATTTTGAAATTAAACCCCACTTCATCAACCTGTTGCCTAAATTTCACGGGCTTGAATCTGAAAACGCATACGTTTTTATAACCAAATTCGAAAACGTATGCAATGATGAGGACAACCCAACTTTCAGGGGATGCTATGCGATTACATCTTCTCTCTTTTACCTTGTGCGATCTAGAAGAAAAATGGCTTTAGAGCACTGCCGCACATTCTATCGCTAAATGGGATGAATTCGTTATAGCATTCCTTAAGAAATTTTATTCTCATCACAAAACCGCCCGTGTTCGAAGCGAGATTAACCAGTTTACCCAACTTCCCAACGAACCATTTTGGAAATGTTTTGAACAGTTTAAAGATCTTCTTGTCCAATGCCCTCATCAAGGAATCGACAGATGGCAACTTTGCCGAATATATATGAGGGTATTAATCCAACCGCGAAATAAATGCTTGAAACCATTTATCAATGTCATTTCATGTCAAAAGACGATGGCGAAGCTTGGCAATTTCTAGAAGATCTTGCCGAACAAACATTACAGTGGGAGAGCACTAGAACTACCACATCGTCTTCATCTAGGGCAGGTATCCATCAGTTCGATGTTTCCATCGCAGTAAAAGTTGAAATGGTCACGATACAAAAGAAACTCGAAGCTATAGAAAACAAACTCTCTTCAGCCTCCCTAAACCAAGTTACGCTCCCTAAAACCGTGTGTGGTTGTTGTTTTGACCCATCACATTTAACAGAAGAATGCCCTTCGAATCCTCCGTCTCAAGGTCAAGAACAAACCAATGCTGTTTTTCTGCAACGACCTAGAAATGATCCTTATGTTGGCTATAATGCTCTCAAGGCAATTATTGTAATTGCACGCAGATGATTATGATGATTGAAGGAGGAACTATACAGGTAGAACAGTCTTACTCAAAATGATAGTATACTATTTGGTTTGTCTTTATCATCATGTACATGCATTATGTGGTATTACAGATCACTATTACATATTGATAGAGCCCATAGGATTCTTACTTGACTACCAGCATTATGATGGCGATCATATACATGGGAGCTGGGTGGTCTATAAGCACATCCTTAAATGTCCCTAGTCGAGTGAGTATCGAGACTGGGCATTGATACTCCATAGTAGACTAGTGTGTACTTACCGAGACCCCGACGAGGGGCGGTAGCCGGTCTCACAAGCCATTGGTGTCAGTTAGTCACCTAAGATAGTATACAGGTTCTCATTGGGTTATGAGTACACTGGACGGACTCGCCGGGAACATGCTAGTTGGTATTATACCTATTGCCAGATAGCAGTTCCCAGATGACATGTGTACATGTTAGTCTGTCGACCTGAGATAGTCATTTGTCTCGTGTGAGTTCCTACTGTGCTTTGATTACTACCCTACCATGGCTCAAAGGAGTCGTGCAAACAGGTTTTAGTCGGATACCGTCCCGAGCTACATGGAGGCAGTGAGCGGATCGTCGGGGATTCGTCTCTCCCGGTATTAGGAGTTGATGTCGCGAGGTGCACGGGTGGCCATCACCAGAAATCCTTAGCCAAGGTAGTCGAGAATTACTGAGTTGGATCAGTAGTTTCTCAGTTGGTGATGGGCTTCATACCGACACGAAATATCGTGTTATTAGGGGTCTGACTTTATCCACCCCCTAGACTCGATATGCGATACTCTTAGACGAACAGACCGGACTGTACGGAGATTGTCACGGACAGGCTTAATAGGGGTTCAGATGAGTTTTCTCGTCGGCTTCTTTTCGCTCAATACCTGGATAGCTGTTACGTACAGCTAGTGCCGCTGACGTGCTTGTGGTTAAACCCACTGCTGGCGTATTGACGAGTCTTTAGAGTCCCACACAAAGGATTTCCTTGCTTCGGGCGAAACGATGTAGAGGCCGTATGGTTTTACGCAGGGTTCGATCATATACGTGCACTTGTGCACGTATCATGATTCGGACGGATAATACTAGTGGCTTTGGTTTAAGCCGGATTCTAGTATTATATTATTGGATTATTTTCGTCTCTTTGTATTCGTATTTTTCGGAATACGGATACGGGTATGTATATACGGATAGGGGTATTCTTGTAATTTATTACAAGGTGCTTCTAGAAGAAGACACCTCATTTAGTTTTAACCATTTAGTTTAAATGGTTAATGAGGTGGAGGATGAGGTATGACTTGGCATTTATGGAAGCATGGCTCACTTGGTGACTCATGGTTTGACTCATGGTTCATTATTGTGGCATGCTTGATATTTGTTGTTGTGAGATATTTTTGAGAGGGATGATTCATTATTCAAGTTCACAACACTTAGCCATTTTTTCAATGGTTGCTTCACACTCTCATCCTCAATCTTCTTCTTCTATCTCCACCCTAAAAGTCTCATGTATTGAGAAACCTAGGATGTTTGGAGACAAATTAATCCATCATTAGACTCTACATCCTTTAAGCTATCTAGTTTGGCGTACTAAATACCCTAGTTACATCGGCTATGAGGTTGGAGCTCGAAATACAAATTCTCAGGTGGATCATCTTCGATGGAGGGAGACCAGCAATCAAGCTTGATCATGGCGGCCTCTATGAGCTTAGGAAGATGGTAGAAGACCGAAGAACTTGGATCATTCGGTATAACCATTCTAAACTCCTTTAAAGTTTGCTAGCTTTAGGTTTATGGTAGATCCGAGTTATCGGGTTGTTCTAGCGCCAGTTTTGAAAAATTTTGTTCCGCAAACGGCCACGGTAGATGGCCAGGACGCTAGCATAACCCAACATAGTATCAGAGCCAACCCATAAACTCTAAACTAGCAGTTTTAGATGATGTTTAAATAACGAAACCGAAACAACTCCGAAACAATCCTCAAAGTATTCAAGTTTCTGTCGAAATTTTATAGTCGTCAATTTTTTTTAAACAATTGCAGAAGACTACTTGTATGATATCTAGAACGCCCTCAAAACACGAGCCCCAAATTCCATAACTTGGCCGGCGAGATGGAGATATTTCCCGACGTCGCCGGTCCAGTGGGAGAGTTGGGACTTGATGTTTTTGGTGTGTTCTAGTCTCTTGACTATTAGTTTTTGGGTATTGTTTGTTTTTGCCCAGATTGTATATTCTGTTATCTCATGGTTTGGGGCAATACGGAGTATTTTGAAGTCACTATTTTTAACACCATTTAAAAGTTTTTAGTACATACATTACTTTCTACGACCGTAAATGTCATTAGAGCGGTACAACCCGACTAGTTGCTATATGTTCTATTAGACGGGTTTGCGAACATGACATTCATATTGATGTTCTGTGTTGTGCAGAGGTTATGGTTGGATTGTCGTGGTGGATAGCCAGTGGTGCAATGATAGTAGTACCATTGAGATTCATTTGTACATTTGATATTACGGGTCGAGCATCCGACATATGCACTGCCGTCTCTGACAGTTTGTATATTATTTGTTTGGGGCACGACCGGGTTGAGGTCGAAGTCACCCTTGTACATATTATTTTCTTTTTCTGTACTAAGATTACCCCGCGGAGGAGTGCTCGAATAGCCGGGTTCTATAGGGCAATGGGCCTGCATCTCATGGCGTTGAGACGGAGGGGGCCTTATTCTAAAATTGGCAGGCAATCCGTCGCACTCGTAGGGGGTATAGGATGACCCACGGAGGGGTGCTCAAGTTACCGGATTCCGTGAAGTGCTGGGTGGCCCATTCACTTTGTTGATTGGGGTTGCCTCACTTCTGGGATTGGCGGGTAACTTTCCGCGCTCATAGGGGTCCAGGTTTTCATTGCACAGGCTATTCACACGACAGGGAACATCGGGTCTCATTTGCGGCTCAAATGAAACCCGAGGCTTCAAGATTATCTACCATTCTGTGTTGCTTAATGAGATTCTGTGATGTTGCTTATATCATGCCTGGGACGAATGTTATATATATTTATATATATACTAGTATATGTTGTATATGTTTTGCATCCGCGCTAGTCCAGCCCCGCTCTGCCGTTAATTAAGTAACCTAACGGTGCATGACGGGGCCCCGTGACGAATGCGGATGGCATATACGTACATTGAATTTTCGTTCTTTTCTGGTGTGATATGGATTAACTAATGGGACTGCATTAATTCTGATTAATGCAAGGAAAAAAAACCTATATGATGTTGTTGGAACCAAGTTTTTAAAAACAGACATTACAGACGTTCTTTTTTGCTTTGCACAGTGATATTTGGTTATGAATATCCAGCACCTCATTCGATGAGGCAAGAGCCGAGATCCCTTTATCGGGAGTGACCTCTTGAGCAAAAGTTTGCGTCAGTGTAATAACTTCACTATAGTCGATTCTTTTTCTTTGCATCGTGGTATTCGGTTTGGAATATCATGCACCTCATTCGATGAGGAAAGAACCGAGATCCCTTCACAGGGAGTGACCTCTTTAGCAAAAGTTTGCGCCACTATATATTTGTAAAACCACTTGGTTCCTTCAACGATATCAAGTTCATTACGCTAAATGTTTTTTGCCAAAAACCAGCCATAGCCCTCCGTCATTTTAGCTTAGTATTGCTTAGTATTCGTGCTACATTTGTCGTTGTTATTCGCCGAGACGTAGTGTGCGGTAGCGCTGTAATATTTTTCTGTTGCATAGATAATGCGATTGGTTAGGACGATCATGTGACTTTGTTGATTATTCGTCAAGGGTCATGCGGGTGGGCTTAATGCAATCTAGAATAATGACGGATTGAACTTGACTAGGACCTTTTGATTTGTTGATTAATCGTCAAGGTCACTTGGGTCCTAAGGGTAAAAATCACATCGGGAGTTTCAAGCATACAGGAAACTTGCCAGGCATGCGCATATCTTCTGGAGTGTGGTGACTTGAGTGTATTCCATCAAATTATCATGCGATGATAGTTGGATCCCGATTCCCACTGATGAGTAGGTGTTACTCCTCGGGTGATTTTAGATGATCCCGACTAATTCTCATTTTAGGGTTTGAAGGAGAATTCGAGGAAACAGTGGGAGACATCCTGATTAGATAAAGTGATTAACCAATCTAATCTATATTAGAGTGCACGCTGAGTGTTTCTTTTCTCTCTCTCTTTGGCAGCGACCGTGGCCTGACCTTAAAAACTCATGAACCAAGTTAACCGAACCTTTTTAAAAACACTTTGGCTTTTGGATTGTCATTTAGTCGCATATATCATTGTCGCTCCTACATCCCCTTTACATTTCTCCGGAACACTCCGTATCACTACGAAGATCCATATTGCTTGGGTATGCCATCGTATAGTTACTTACGAACTCGAAGGAACTTGTTCCAGTTCGAGGATGATTTCCGGTTCTGGAGAAATTGAATAGGATTATTCGGTTGTTTTTTTATCTTTACCTTCTTTCAAGTTGCGAGGGCTCCCAGTATTAGGAGAGTACACCTATTACGCTTATTAGATAGTCTTCTTCCAAACCATAGGCAGGTGCCGAAAGGTAGGGAAGGAAGAAAACCAATTAGCCTAAGTGTGGTGTACAGAAGATAATAAGTAAATACATATAAAGGGATTAGATAAAGGGCAAACGAAATTGCGACTGCTATCATTCACAATGAAACAGCGTATACCCCTGCCACTCCTATATCACCTTTGCTTTTCTCCGGAACACTCCATATCACTACGAAGATCTATATTGCTTGAGTATGCCATCGTATAGTTACATACGAACTCGAAGAAATTTGTTCTAGTTCAAGGATGGTTTCCGGTTCAGGAGAAATAGAATAGGATTATTCAGTTGTTTTTTACCTTTACCTTCTCTCAGGTTGCGAGAGCTCCTAGTATTAGGAGAGTACACTTATTGCGCTTATTGAACAGTCTTCTTCCAAACCATAGGCATGTGCCGAAAGGTAGGGAAGGAAGAAAACCAATTAGCCTAAGTGTGGTGTACAGAAGGTAATAAGTAAAGACATATAAAGGGATTGGAGTGAAGGCAAGAAAATATACGGTTACAGTCATTAATCTGGATAGTGGAAGAGGCATTACTAGGAATACCTGCTTACCCCTTCGAAACATTTTCATGTTTCAGTTTTTCTGTGCGGTGTTAAGTGAAAACTATTTTCCCAATTAGATTCTAATCCAGGGTATGTATTTACCATACTTGATTCTTACATCTGTATGGCGTTACAGATGTTGAGTGGGAGTAAGATATTGGGAATTGGGTGATTAGATCATCTACATATCAGAATTATTTGTAATTGGTGATATTTGAGGAAATCACCTGGGTTTTGCCTGACGGCAAATATTTGGTTTTGAATATCCGTTGTTATGCACAAATTTCAAACTGATATATCTGTACGTTTATTTTATAAAGTGAGATATAACTTTTTGAAATTATGTCTATGATATTTTCCTATATCAGTTGATGGTTAGGTAAGGTGCATTCAACGACGGTGTAATTTTTCTTAACCATAGTACAGTTTTCAACCTACGACGCACAAGGTTTAAGTTATTAAACTCAGTGGACTTATACAAAGTATTGTATGTTGTCCGATGTCCGTAAGGACAAAGGGGTTGGTACTCGTACTATATTCTGTTTACTCATGACTTCTCCAGTTCAAGACAAGTATTTCGTTGAAATACAAGGTCCAAATGTTGAGAAGATATAGGTATAAGAATAAAGTAGAGTACCATATGTTGCAAGTATCAGGATTCTTCAAGGTGATCGAAGATGTAGATACTTGTGTTAGGTATTCCGTTGTAAAGTAATGGTTTTGAGAAATTGCTTCTCTTTCAGGTTACTCATAGGTGGATGCATTCCTTGATGAGTAATACTGCTTAGCCTCCTTCCATTTGGTTGATATGCATTGGAAATAGCTGCATGTTTTTTGAATCTGGTTCCAATTAAATTAGTGCCTTTGTTTCTATATTGGATATATAGAATGGATTCATATCTTAACGATGTTAAGGTATATGGAGTTATCCGGCTGATGGTTAAAACCATAATCTGGACAAAATCAATGCACGTTTCAGTAATGGCAGTTTGTAGGTTATCCCGGGCTTTGACGAGGGTTAACATTCTACCATCTGGAAGATCAATAGTTATATTGTTCTTAACTCGCCACCAATTTTAAGTAAAATAGATTCTTCACAGAAAATATTAGTGGGAGTATGGTAGAACTGGAATTGATTCCAGAACCACAAACGATTACTGAAAATTTAGCAGAACCTGAGGATTCAATTGGTTTCGACGATCCATTAGCCATTCCGCAGATTTAGAGGGTAATCTCAAGCACCCGAGAGGTACTTCGGTCTCCTCAAAGACGGTGACAAGAAGGTTTTTGACTACCTAAACTTGCCACTATTATTGTTCTAGACTATGAGGTCTGGCAGAAGGATGAGTATAACGTTGTTCTAAACTAGGTTTAGAAGTGTACGTGTATATGACTCTGCCAGAGGGTTGTTGTAGTCAATGGGAGCAGCGGAAGCATAGGCAAGTAGCTTATGTCTATTTATAGACTAGAGCAGGTATAGCGGAGATAGATCATCTATTTTTGATGTGACAGACACAGAGTTTGACTTCATCAGAATAAGAGATGGATCTGGTAAGAAGATAGTAGGGAGTGATGTCCTGGTATTTGGATGACATGCACTTAATAGGAAGAGATCTTCCTATACTACGATCGGTTGTACTGTGGTTGTCACAAGGTGGTTTCTCCAAATAGGATATGGATATAATATCTGGGATTCTGGTGACTAGATCTATGGTTTTAGATCTAGATTTGGGAAGTGTCCCAATTCGGGTACTTTGACATTATTGTAAAGTATGTTAGAATGGAAGACTCCTGGCGTGATGGTATACCCGCAGGTGATGGAGTCACCCTCTCTAAAGAGATGTCTTTTAGACTAATAAGAAGAGGGATTTGCATGATTGGCATATCACTTGCTTAGCCAATTGAGTCAATCATCAGATGTCAAGTACAACACCAGATATTGATTTTGCACAGACTGCAATAAGTATATATTAATCCAATCCTGGAGAAACATTTGGAAGCGGTTATGAACATAAGTGGATGTTCTTGGGATATGGTAACGGCAGCCTCCTTCGGGAGGCGGTTATCATTTTAGGCTTCCTAGGTGACCTGGATGACAGAGTGGCTGTCAGAGTTATTGTTTCCTTCTTTTGAGGGGCAATATGTTGGACAGGTGGTCCAAGCGGATACTGTGGAAGGCATGGCGCGGGATACTGATTAAATTCAGTGGATGATACATTCTAAGAAGTTTGTTGGATTTGGAGTTCATATGTGAACTGGGTCCCATCAGATATCCAGACAAATTCTAAGACAAGGTATTGCTCATTTCGGGAGATAGTCTTTCTCCGCGAAGTTGAGATATAGAGAGATATATTAATAGAAACATTGGAGCGAATCCACTCACTGAGGCTATTTCTCAAACGCAATAGTTTTACAAACGAGCTTTGTGAGACTGATTAATAGAGAAGTTGGGTGTTCAGTATCACACGGGCTGTGAGTATGCGACACCGTAATAATTAGCCTTAAGTGCAAGTGGGAGATTGTTGGCTATAGTGCCCTCAAGACAATTTTTGTAATTGCAGGCAGGTGATTATGATGATTAAGGGAGGACCTATATGGGTAGAATAGTCTTACTCATGATAGTATGCTATCTGGTTTGTCTTTATCATCATGTACATGCATTATGTGGTATTACAGATCACTATTACATATTGATAGAGCCCATAAGATTCTTGCTTGATTACCAGCATTATGATGGCGATTATATACGTGGGAGCTGGGTGGTCTATAAGCACATCCTTAAATGTCCTTAGTCGAAGGAGTATCGAGACTGGGCATTGATACTCCATAGTAGACTAGTGTGTACTTATTGAGACCGCGACGAAGGGCGGTGGACGGTCTCACAAGCCATTGGTGTCAGTTAGTCACCTAAGATAGTATACATGTGTTCATTAGGTTATGAGTACACTGGACGGACTCGCCGGGAACATGCTAGTTGGTATTGTACTTATTGTCAGATAGCAGTTCCCAGGTGACATGTGTACAGGTTAGTCTGTCGATCTGAGATCATCATTTGTCTCATGTGAGTTCCCACTGTGCTTTGATTACTACCCTACCACGGCTCAAAAGAGTCGTCCTAACAGGTTTTAGTTGGGTACAGTCCCAAGCCACATGGAGGTGGTGAGCGGATCGTCGGGGATTCGTCTCTCCCGGTATTGGGGGTTGATGTCGCGAGGTGCACGGGTGGCCATCACTAGAAATCCTTGGTCAAGATAGTCGAGAATTACTGATTTGGATCAGTAGTTTCTCAGTTGGTGATAGGCTTCATACCAACACGAAATATCGCGTTATCAGGGGTCTGACTTTATCCACCCCCTAGACTCGATATTGGATACTCTTAGACGAACAGACCAGACTGTACGGAGATTGTCACGGATAGGCTTAGTAGGGGTTCGGATGAGTTTGCTCGTCGGCCTTCCTTTCGCTTAATACCTGGGTAGCCATTACGTACAGCTAGTGTTGCTGACGTGCTTATAATTAAACACACTGACAGCTTATTGACGAGTTTTTAGAGTCCCACACAGAGGGTTTCCCTGCTTCGGGCGAAACGATGTAGAGGCCGTATGGTTTTACTGCAGGGTTCGATCATATACATGCACTTGTGCACGTATTATGATTCGGACGGATAATACTAGTGGGTTTTGGTTTAATCCGAATTCTAGTATTATATTATTGGATTATTTTTGTCTCTTTGTATTTGTATTTTTCGGAATACGGATATGTATATACGGATGAAGGGTATTCTTGTAATTTATTACAAGGTGCTTCTAGAAGAAGACACATCATTTAGTTTTAACCATTTAGTTTAAATGGTTAATGAGGTGGAGGATGAGGTGTGACTTGGCATTTATGGAAGCATGGCTCAATTGGTGACTCATGGTATGACTCATGGTTCACTATTATGGCATGATTCATATTTGTTGTTGTAAGATATTTTTGAGAGGGATGATTCATTATTCAAGTTCACAACACTTAGCCATTTTTTCAATGGTTGCTTCACACTCTCATCCTCAAGCTTCTTCTTCTATCTCCACCCTAAAAGTCTCATGTGTTGAGAAACCTAAGGTGTTTGGAGACAAATTAATCCATCATTAGACTCTACATCATCTAGGTTATCTAGTTTGGCGAACTAGGTACCCTAGTTACCTCGGCTATGAGGTTGGAGGTCGAAATACAAATCCTCAGGTGGATCATCTTCGATGGAGGGAGACTGGCGATCAAGCTTGATCATGGTGGCCTCTAGGAGCTTAGGAAGATGGTAGAAGACCGAACGACTCGGATCATTCGGTATAACCATTCTAAACTCCTTTATAGTTTGCTAGCTTTAGGTTTATGGTTGATCCGGGTTATCGGGTTGTTCTAGCGCCAGTTTTGAAAATTTTTGTTCCGCAAACGGTCACGGTAGATGGCCAGAGCGCTAGCATAACCCAACACCTTATTCCTCCATATACAATCAGGGATGGAGGAATCATCCTAATTTTGCTTGGAACCAAAACCAAACTCAAACTCAGAATCAGTTCCCAAGCCAAAATAACTTTCAAAGGCTTCCCCCACAGCAACAACAGCCACCACACAAAATTCAGCACCCCTTTCAACCGCAATCTTTCCAAAATACGGCTAACAACATTGTCCCTTATAATAATTCTTTACAACCACAGACGAACATTCCAACGGCCGGTATCGAATAAACCTCTGCACTCGAAAGAATCTTAGAAACGTTTATTAAACACTCCACACAAACGACGGCTAATTTAACAACTTCTATCCAAATGTTAGTGCAACACACTGCTTCCCACGGCGAAAGAATAAAATTGATCGAAGAACAAATTGCACAGATAAATGCCGCAATGAGTGAAAGAGAGAAGGGGAGACTTACATCTCAACCTCTACCAAATCACGGCCACTCATAAAGCACAAACATCACCTTTAACCAACAAAATCATAACGTGAGCGCCGTAATTACGTTGAGATCAGGAAGAGTGCTAAACAATAATGTTGGAAACAAGTTGATGATGATGAATCAGATGAAACCCCGGCTACTACTTCTAATCCTACTTCGTCTAGTACACCATCTTCTTTTGAGCCTATTCTCCGTTCTTCACTAGGCTCAAACCCTCAGCCCACTTTCTTGAATGAACTACCATCTTAGACCATCTCGAATCCAATTTCGGGATCCATTCCATCCCCACTAACTTCTCCTCAAATGTTGGACCCAACCCTTATTGATAAAACTTATTTTCCAAACAGGTTGAGGGCCAACAAACCAAATGCAAAAATGGAGAAGATTGTGGAAATGTTTAAGCAAGTTAACATAAATATTCCTCTCCTAGATGTTATTCAACAAGTTCCGTCTTATGCGAAAATCCTTAAGGACTTGTGCACTAGGAAGAGGAAAACTAAAGTGCCTAAAAAGGTTTTCTTAACGAGCAATATGAGCACTGCTTTTACCCAACAATTACCCAAGAAACGTAAGGACTCCGGTTGTCCTACAATATCTATAACTATTGAGAGTAAAAATATCAATCGCGCTCTACTCGATTTAGGTGCTAGTGTTAACTTGCTCCCGTATTCTGTTTATGAGCAACTAGGTATAGGAGAGTTGAAACCTGCGCACTGTACTCTCCAGATGGCTGATCGATCTATCACTCACCCTAGGGGTGAGTTAGAGGACGTGTTAATCAAAGTTGGGGAATTTATATTCCCTGTGGACTTTATAGTTTTAGACACACAGCTTGTGGCGAACCCACGGAACCAAATCCCGGTGATTCTTGGTCGCCCTTTTCTAGAAACTTCCAATACTGTAATCAATTGTCGTAACGGTTCTATAAACCTGTCCTTTAGGAAGATAACAATTGAGGTTAACATTTACAGGATAGGAAGTCAACCCTCCGAACCTTCTGCTCATCTAATTGAAATATGTCATGTTAACGAGATAGCTTCCGATAGTTGCGAAGTTAAGGAACTTTGCGATAATGATCTCGACGCCACTGGAATGTTAGTGTTTGATCCAGATATTTATACGAGTGAGGAACCTTCCGTCTACAAGTCCATCCTCGAGTCTGAATCCTTTGACTTGTCGCAAAAGTTAGTCGAGCTTTCCGAGTCAATCTCTTACGCTGGTCATGAACCTCTTAAAGAATCCAAGTATCATTCTCTTACCCTACCTTCTATCGTCTCTCCTCCGACACTAGATCTCAAGTCACTACCATCTCATCTTAAATATGCATATTTAGGTGAGAATGAAACCTTACCTATTATCATATCAGCTTCTCTAGCTTTAGAGCAAGAGCGAGCTCTTTTGTGGGTCTTGAGATCGAATCGGCAAGCTTTTGGTTAGACAATAGCGGACATCAAAGGGATTAGTCCCTTGATTGTTGAACATCATATACATTTGATGGATGAAGCCAAACCAGCCAGAGACCCACAAAGACGGCTGAATCCCGTCATGAAGGAGGCAGTAAAGAAAGAAATCGTCAAATGCCTAGATAATAGTATAATTTACCCAATATCTGATAGCCAATAGGTAAGTCCTATTCATGTGGTCCCTAAAAAGTCTGGCATCATGGTCATAACTAATGAGGTTAATGAGTTGATCCAAACGCGCACCCAAACTGGATGGCGGGTATATATTGATTATAGAAAACTCAATGCCGCAACGAGGAAAAATCACTTCTCTCTCCCTTTCATTGACCAGATGTTGGAACGATTAGCTGGGCATGAATACTACTGTTTTTTGGACGGATACTCCGGCTATAACCAGATCCATATCGCCGAAAAAGATCAAGATAAGACAACATTTACTTGTCCTTTCGGGGCTTTTGCTTATAGACGCATGCCCTTTGGGTTATGCAATGCTCCCGCTACATTTCAGCGGTGTATGATGGGGATATTCTCGGACATGGTCGATAATTTTCTGGAGATATTTATGGACGATTTCTCCATATTTTAGGACTCCTTTGAGGAATGCCTACGTCATCTTGACGCTATTCTTACCCGCTGTAAGGATAAAAATTTAACTTTGAATTGGGAAAAATGCCATTTCATGATTCAAAAAGGTATTGTCCTTGGGCATATCATTTCATGAAAAAGCATTGAGGTATACAAAGCTAAAATAGATATCATCTACAACCTTCCTCCTCCCAAATGCGTTAAAGATGTACGATCTTTTCTTGGTCATGCAGGATTTTATAGGCGATTCATTAAGGATTTTAGCAAAATTGCTAGACCCTTAACTCTTATCTTGGCCAATGATACAACATTTCACTTCGACTCGGATTGTGTGGCTGCCTTTGAATCGCTTAAAAGTTCCCTCACTACAGCCCCCGTTCTGTCATCTCCGGACTGGAATCACCCTTTCGAGCTTATGTGTGATGCATCCAATTTTTCTATTGGTGCAGTCTTAGGACAGCACATTGATAAGATGCCACATGTAATTTACTATGCAAGTAGGACCTTGAACGATTCCCAAATGAATTATACAACTACCGAGAAAGAACTCTTGGCAGTTGTATTTGCATTAGAAAAATTAAGGCCCTACTTGATTGGCTCTCCAGTAGTAGTTTACACCGATCATTCCGCCCTAAGATATCTTTTGTCGAAGAAGGATGCTAAATCTAGGCTTATACGTTGGATCCTTCTGTTACAAGAATTTGATCTTGTCATACAAGACAAGAGTGGATGTGAAAACGTCGTAACCGACCATCTTTCACGCCTTTCTTTTTCGCCAACGTTGACCTTGCCAATAAATGATTCCTTTCCTGACGAACAGCTCTTGATCATATCCTGCGAACTTTGGTTCGTGGATATTGTGAACTATTTAGCAACAGGACTTCTACCCAGCAAATGGTCAAAACAAGACAATCACCGATTTCTATCCCAAGTAAAACACTTTTACTGGGATGAACCTTTTCTGTTTAAGTATTGTCCCGATCAAATCATTCACCGATATGTCCCTAATAATGAATTCAAGAGTGTATTGTCTTTCTGCCATGATCAGGCATGTGGCGGACACTTTGGTCCAAGGAAAACGACGGAGAAAGTTTTGCAATGTGGCTTTTATTGGCCAACATTGTTTAAATATGCATATGATTATTGCAAAACTTGTTCACGGTATCAACACATGGGTCGAATTTCACAGAGAAATGAGATCCCGCTCCAACCTATCTTGGTTGTGGAGATATTTGATGTTTGGGGAATCGATTTTATGGGCCCATTTCCCAACTCTTTTGGGAATTTATACATCTTATTAGCGGTTGATTATGTTTCTAAATTGGTGGAAGTGGTACCGTGTCGCACTAATGACAACAAGATTGTTATTAAGTTTCTTAAAGAAAATATTTTTTCGCAATTCGGGCACCCTCGCGCTATAATTAGCGACAATGGGACGCATTTCTGTAATCGGTCTTTCGAGGTTTTGATGCGGAAATATTCAATCAATCACAAGCTTTCTATGCCCTGTCATCCTCAAACGAGCGGGCAAGCTGAGATCTCTAATAGACAGATCAATTTTTTTTTGGAGAAAACGGTTTCTAAGAACCATAAAGATTGGTTCACCAAATTGACGGATGCACTTTGGGTATTTCGTACGGCATATAAGACCGATCTTGGCATGTCTCCATACCGACTAGTATTTAGAAAGGCTTGCCACCTTCCTATCGAGATCGAACATAAAACAATGTAGGCTATCAAAGAACTTAACTATGATTTTGATCAAGCCAGCAGCTATAGGAAGCTGCAATTAAATGAGCTAAGCAAACTTCGCGATGAAGCTTACGATAATGCGATTATAGTCAAGAACCGGACAAAAGTGTTCCACGACAAAAATCTTTTAAGAAAAACTTTCACACCGGGACAACAAGTTCTTCTTTACGATTCACGTCTTCATTTTCATTCGGGTAAGCTAAGATCTCGTTGGAAAAGACCTTTTGTGGTGCGTTATGTACACCCGCACGGTGCAGTGGATATAAAAAATGTTAAAAACAATTCTATTTTTAAAGTAAATGGGTATAGATTAAAACCGTACTTTTCCGCTGACCCATCGAAGGAGCTCCTGTTCTTACAGAAGCCGCTTTATCATAACTAACTTTCCCTCGCCCCACCTCCATGTTTCGGTAACACTGTTTCATCTAAGAATAGAGATGAGTATAAAAAATATATAACTGAATATCTGTGCGTGCCAAAGAACAAGTTTGGGGGTGGTTTTTCATTTAACTATTATTTTACTCCTATTATTTTCCTCCCAAGTCTACAGGTCCATGCGCTTAAAGAACAACATCAGTGAGGACACTGCTGCAAACAAGTTTGGGGGGAGCTTTGTATTTACTGAAATATCATTTGGCACTAGGCACTATAAGCATTATTTATGAAAAAAATGAATAAATGAAAATTTTCTTGGAAATAAAAATTAGAAAGTGAAAAATACATATGAAAGATAGGAAGAGATTTAAGAAATGTAAGAAAATTAGATGTTTTAAAACAAAGCTAGTAATAGGTAGTCATGAGCTGTTGTCCCAGGGGTTAGTAAGATGAAAGGAATCACTAATCTGCGGATAGAAATAAGTCTGAAAAATAGTCTCTATTCTTGAGCCCAAACTTTTGAACGTTGATACCTTACTATACACACTTGCACACATCTTGAAACTTGGGATAGTAAAGGATACCTTGAAATGCTCTTGTCTAAAAGCTTTAGTATGAAGGAAAAATATATATAAACAAAAATATAAACGACACATAAAATATAAATGGTGAAGAAAAATGAACACTGGTTTTGTAATTACTTAAAACGGCATAAAAAAATATAGCGAGGGTGTCTTATCACCTAGTGTCTTAGACCAACTGGTTTGGGAGTCACTGCTAAGCCTTAGGTGTTGCAAAACTAGGATATTGCCAATTACGCCTCAATGAGTGAGCACATTTGGTAATCGGTTGGTTAGTGCTTCAAGAAGTATTAACGGTCGCATGAAGAATGTGTGAGCAATTCCATCTTAAAACATTCACCAACTAAAAAGTACTAAGGAAGTTGGACAAGAGTATGATAGCTTGAATTGAATTCTCTAAGTATAGGGATGTCTTTTACACACACGTAGGAGTATATGATCGATGTTTGGGAGAAAGGTAAGGAGGATGACTAAAGACGATGTTTTATTGAGGGGTGATGTGATTTCTGACATCTTTTCATGACTATTAAGATAGGGCTCATGGCAACTAAAAAGCTAGTGTAGTTTGAAACTCTTATTTTCAAGTTCTTTCTCTTATAAGTTCTTTATCTTTATATATAACTTTCATTTCCTTTCTTTTATTATGAGATTTTGTGGGTGTAATCCGCTGAAAGCCTTCAGGAAACAACACTCCTCCTACTAGAGACACCTAGAGGTTTAAAGGCTTGTTGCCTACGAAAGTGTGCTAGTGAGGTTTTTCTTTTTCTCTTTAGTAACTAGTTTGCTCGGGACGATCAAAATTAAGTTTGGGGGTATTTGATTAGTCTAAAATATTGCACATTTGTATGAACATTTTCCCTACTATTATTAATAAATAAAAGGTGTTAATTATAAATATAGAACATATGTGGATTTATTTGTAAAAAGATTATTATCATATGTTTGTACATGTTAATTAATATAATTAGGGAAAATATATACATATAATATTTAAATGAAATATTAGCAATTGAAATATGTATATCATATCAAATATTCATAATCAATAATCTTAAGATATTATATTATTTAAATGGTTGGAATAATATCTCAAAAATATCAAATATTACTAACACTTTGATTTGAGATATTATGCAGGTATTAGCTCAGGTCTAAGGTCCAAGTAAGAGATCCAAGTCAAATCGGAATATCGGAACTGAATCTACCAAATTTTAGAAGCAAATCGAGAAATCTGGCAACGACAGAGACTCAGAGCATTATTTTCAGAATCTAGACATCAAAAGGATCTCCAAATATCAACACAAAATACCAAAAAAAATATACAAACCTAGTTCCACCAAGTTGTGGCGAATCCGCGGTCATACGTGGCGTTATGCGGCGGAAGCGCGATTAAATATGGGCCGTTGGATGTGGGATTTTGGGATCATGATCTTAAAAACATGTTCTCACATATGGAATCTAGAGTTTCTGGTTTCAAAAACTATATAAAGGACCGAGACCTGTACATTCAAAAATCATTATCGAAGAGATCAAAAGATCCAAAAGATCCAAGAGATCCACGTATCCAAGTGATCACCATCTATTCATCTACCTCCTTCAAGAGAGAGATCTAGAGCAAACTAGGGTTCTTGTAATCTACTTTCTAAGGAGAATTGTAAATGCAATAGTTGATTAATAAAGGTAGTTTTTATTTTAATTCTTTTTGCATTTATTTTTACGTATTTAATTTCTGCACTTACTTTTATGCATTACTTTTCTGCATCTTCATTATGCTTTCATTCACCTTCATCCTCTCTTCTAAGTTAACTATGAGCGAGTAATTCCTAGCTTGCTATGGTTTGTAGGATAGGGTAGGATAATGGATGAAGAAATCTTTTAATTTCTTTTAAACATTTTAAAGTTTATAAATTTTAGCAAAATAAATATTAACCTCCTTATCGGGCACACTATCAATTTATTGATAGTCTCGACCGTGATTTGAGATTGGTTAAACACTTATTTTGTTAAGGTCTTGACATGAATAGAGATCAATGAAACGACAAGGGTTGGTAGTGGGAAACCCTATTCCCTCTAAGAACCCTAATCCACATTCATCACTATCGCTCTAGTTTTAAACTATTAAAAAATTAAAAAAGTCATTTTTAATTATTCATCCATTACTACTAAATCCTAAGAACCCTACAAGCCTTTTTATTATAAATATTATATCCGTTTTAAAATATAACGACAAACCATCACCCATCTTTCATCAACTCGTCTAAAGAAAGAAAAGAGTTCACGTTTCCCTGCGGACGACCCGTACTCATCGCGGCTAGCTACTAGCGACATCGTCTTGATTGCGGTTATTTACAAAACACTTCTTTTCATGATCAATCACTCTCCTCATTCTGTACACCCCGGTGGCACGAAAATGTACAAGGATCTACGGCAACACTACTGGTGGCATGGAATGAAGCGCGAAGTAGCAAGGAGTGTAGCCAAGTGTTTGGTGTGTCAGCAAGTGAAGGCTAAATATCACAGAACTGCTGGTCTACTTCAGCCGTTACCAATCCCAGAATGGAAATGGTAGCACATTACCATGGACTTCATGATTGTTCTCCCTCGGAGCACGAAGGGTAACGATGCAATTTGGGTTATTGTGGATCGACACACGAAGTCGGCTCACTTTACTCCATTTCGAGTTGGCCAGTCAACCGAGACGTTAGCAAGGAAGTACATAGAGCTGAGTAAAAATCTCAAGTAAGATTTAAACCTTCAAGATGTACCCTACTTGTCTTGATACCCATAAACTCATGCAGGAGATCGTGAGATTACATGGAGTACCTGTTTGCATCATCTCCGATCATGATACAAGATTCCGATCACAATTTTGGCAGAGTCTGCAAGCTAGCCTAGGAACGAGTCTGAATTTCAGCACGGCGTATCATTCACAAATAGATGGATAGTCCGAGCGAACAATTCAGATCCTGCAAGACATGATGAGAACCTGTATGTTAGACTTCGGAGGATCGTGGGAAGATCACATACACCTTATGGAGTTTTCATACAACAATAGCTATCAGGCAAGTATTGGGATTGCACCTTTTGCAGCACTCTACGGGCGGAAGTGTCATTCCCCGTTGGGTTGGGACGGCGTTAGAGATCGTGAACTCCTTGGACCAGAGATGATCGTAACAACTGTAGATGTGGTTTGCACGATCAGGGAAAAGATACGCATAGCCCAAAACCGACAGAAACATTAGGCAGATGCAAAGCGTCGACATCTGGAGTTCCAACCTGGAGACTATGTATTCCTAAAGATCTCTCCAAATAAAGGAGTGATCTGTTTTGGAAAGAGGGGTACGCTAAGTCTAAGATACATAGGATCATTCAATATACTTGAACGAGTTGGAGAAGTGGCTTATCGTTTGGCACTACCACTCTCATTGGAAAGAGTGCACAATGTATTCCACATATCCCAACTACGACGATATGTGAGTGACCCCAACCAAATATTTGATCACACAGAGCTCACGGTACAAACTGACCTAACCTACGAGCAACAACCAGTTGAGATCCTGGACCGAAAGGTAAAAACATTATGGACCAAGGAGGTAAACTTGGTCCAAGTGATATGGAGAAAGGATTCGCCAGGAGAATCGACTTGAGAAAGAGAAGAAGATATACGTGCACGATACCCTTACCTCTTTGAAAATTAGTCCTTATATAATTGTAAATTTCGAGGACGAAATTTTTATAAGGAGGGTAGAATATAACGACTCTGAAATCACTGTACAGAAAATTCTTGTTATTGTACAGAAAAGAGTATTACAGCTTGTGTAAGAGTTATAAGTTAGATTTGTTTAATAAAAGCAAGAAACATCTTGTAGCTCACTAGTAAAGCCTCTACGCTGCCGTGACATAGCCTTTGTATTCGAATCCCATCAGACACAATTATTTTTCTCAGATTTTTCTTTCTAATTTTTTGGAGGCCCAAGAGTTGCACGTGCAATACATGGGGAAATGAAAAGTTTCAGAAAAATCAAACAGGCGCAATGAGGTGTACACACCCAATTTGACACGTGGCACAAATCTTGAGACAAATCGACAAAATCCAACCGCCCTTTTCCTTGATTTGGCCGGCCCCGACGGTCCAAGCCCCGACGGTCCAAAGTGCTCCAAATCACTCCGTGCTTTGCACACTAGTCCCTTCGACTCCCCTTAACTCCCGTACACTGTTTGATTTTCCTGCAATCAAATAGAGACTCTTCAATTCACCATTTAACACATTTTTAATGCATTTTAATCCAAAATTTTAATTCTCAAACCCTAATTCTTCACTATAAATACCACCATATGCCATAGCTCTCCCCTATTCTGAAATTTTAGCAAAAATTCTCTCAAAAATATCTAAGTGCCAAGTAGAGTTAAGCCCCTCCAGTGGAGTAGCGAGCCAAACTCGACGACCGTAATATCTCCGACAAAACCACGACCCTAAGAGCTTCTTCAATCTCTTCTTAACCATCTAAAAACCGTAAGTCCCTTTTCCCTCCATTTCTTTCATCTCAATTCGTATTTTAAAATAACTCGACAAAAGAGGAGTTATCTCCGATATCATATTCTTTTTACATTTGTAAGACATGTGTGAAGCAAATTAAAACAAATTAACATGCTACCTTAATCTTAACATAATTTCACATCATTTAGTTTTTAATTTAACAAAAATTTCGTAGGAAACAAACATATAACAAACTTTTTCATTAAAATACCATGAACTTTAGTATAACAAATCTTGATAATTAGGTTAAAGACCTTTAGAAAAACATCACGGGGTAACGACCTACCCCACATGCACACTATGGTTCCATAGCACGGTATTCTAGAAATATGGTTAATTTAAAGAAGAACTTTTTCATTAAAATACCACACCGTTTCAAAACGGATTTCTTTAAATCGGCATTTCGAAATCCTTGGCAATTACGCCACTACAACCCTCGTTAGGGGACCCATTAATGGATGGTGTGGATTATCGCACATACTTGGGATAGTAGAGCGAGATGCAGAACTCCTCACGAAGTATTCAGTCTCGAAAAGAATAAATATACGGTTTTTAAGAAACGCGACTTTTCTAAACAAAACTAATTTTTGAAAAATTATATTAAAAAAATCATAAATCCGTATTTTCAATAAAAAAATTAAGAAACTATATTTTAAAAAAAAAGAAAGATTAAAAATTGTTAATAAAATACCACCAAGTTTCCAAAAGTAGTAGTTTTCATAAAAATACCACAAACTATCAAAAAGCTAGGTTTTATCACCAAAACACCACAACAAATAAAATACATGTTCATGAAAACCCTAAATATTATAAATCACCCTCGATGTTTATTTTTTAAACTATAATAAAGTATTTTTCATAAAAAAAAAACCTCGAGATATGCAAAACAATATTTTAAGGACTCTAGAATTAATATAGGTTTAAGCGGGATCAATTCTCTTGAGCCCCACGGAGCCGGAGAAAGTGAGTGCTTGCCTATTCAGGTTAAACAACTTAACGAAGTTATCAACTGGAAATTGTCTTGGAAAAAGACACAAATCCTGCCGTCCATGTGCAGCAGTTGCCGATTTCTCCCGAACACAAGATTTTTTAACAATTTACATCAATTCACATGAAAAGACATGAACTCAAATCCAATCTCGAATCTAAACTTGAACTCAAACTCGAACACTAACTCAAACTCTAACCTGACTCGAATCTAAACTCGAATATGTACTCAAACCCCAAACTCGAAACTCGAATCTAAAGTTGAGCTTGGACTCGAATCAAAACTCGAATATGAATTCGAACTCAACCTACTCGAACCAACTTGACTCGAACCAAGATTTCAATTGTCATGATTCGCATATTAATCGTCTCACTCAAATACATTCTACACATTTTGCAATCTATGGTTTCAATCAAGACATGTTAATCAATCAATTAAACCAATTAAGTATATTAACCAGTTATAATATATTATACTCGGGGTGCTTGGGATAGTTTCTTGTGTGAATCCAACGGAGCTTCAGGTGTCCCGTATTAACCTCTTTTTTTATTTTACTCGACTATCAATTGGATCGACTCATCCACAGCCTAGAGTCTCGATGCTAGCATATAAAATGGGCCCGTGTTTCCTTGCTCCTGGGGCCCCACTCTTGAGCTTGTGAATACTTCTACGGATGCGTTGACATTCACACTTGGAACTTAACGTTAACATAGTGACCATATAGAGACCTATAGAATATATTTACCCATGATCAAATACTCTTACTCGTCATATATATTCTACACTTGTTATTTTTTTTACTCTTACCTGTCTTTGGGACTTACCGAGCACTAGTTCGCTGACGGGCATTCCACCCACTTTTCTTCTCTTAAAATGTTCGTCGGATATGGTCGAGACGGAGAAGGTTGAAGCCACAGAGGAGGACTACAACCAGATCGCTACCCAGGGCTAGCTCAGCTTCATGTATGCCACTTGTTTAGGCATTTTCCTTATTGTATTTACTTTCCAACATAAACTCTTGTATTTGTAAATATTGGAAGTTGAATGTAAATAAAAATATTTGTTGAAAAATTTTACAGTCTCAATTTATTCTTGCATTGTGTATTATTGTTTTCAATACGCTTAGTATATTTATTTAGGGAATGACCTTCTCTGGATAAATATGCCGCGGGCTTGCCACGTCATCATTTCCGTCTATTGAGATGCGGGGCGTGACACTTAGTTTGAATCTGGAGTTTCTCTTTTGAGTGTGTTTTGAACATTGAAAACTTGATATTGATTGAGTACGTATATACCGTCATCCAGTATGCTTGACCCAATCAGTTCTTGATTTAGGTGAATGTTCGTGACATTTCTTTCAAGTGCAAAATTATATCCTTCATTAAACAACAAAGATACCGATATAATATTGCACAGCATGCTTGGTACAAAAAAACAGTTATACAATACCAAAATATTTCCACTCGTCAAACCCAGATGATAATCTCCTACTGCAACAACATCTAAATTTGCTCTGTTGCCATCCCTGAGGGTCATATCACCTGCCTTCAGCACTCTAAAGTTTCTCAGTGCCTGCAAAGAATTACAGATGTGAGAACCAGAACCGGTATCTAGTACCCATGATGTAGAGTTAACTGAAAAACAGTTTTCAATCACGAACACACCTGAAGCCGAAGCATCATCTTGCTTCGTGTCCTTGCCTTTGGCTTTGAAAGCCTTGCAATTTTTCTTCCAGTGCCCCTTCTTGTGACAGTAGTAGCACTCATCCTTTCCCGTTTTTACTCTCCCCGAATTGTTCGTTCCTTACACCTTCTTGTCACCTCCTTTCGGCTTTGTGTGGGTCTTCTTCTTTTTCCCTTTAGCTTTCGCTTTGGATTTAGATGAGGAAAATTCCCCAACAATAAGAACAGATGCCTTTTCATTTTTCAAGGAGTTCTCAGCTACTCTCAACATATTGAGGAGCTTTGGAAGACTGCTTCCATCCCATGCAAGTTGAAATTGAGCACGAGTTGAGAGAAGGTGTGAGGAAGGGACTGTAGAATCAAGTCAATGTATAACTCGTTCTCTAGCGTGTATCCCAGGTTTGCGAGTTCTTCAATGAGACTGATCATTTTTAGGACGTGTTCTCCTATAGGTGATCCAACAGTTAACCTCATCTGGAATAATTTTTTTGAGGTCTCGTATCTTGCGATATGAGAGTGCTCTCCATACAAATCCTTACAATGGAGAAAATGGATTTAATGTACATATTCTCGTGTTGCTTCTGAAGTTCATTATTCATTGAAGCCAGCACAATGCACCTAGCTTTTTCACAATCAAGGTCCCACGTTTTGCGGACCTTGATGTCTGCAACTATGGAATCTGGCCCTGAGACAGGGGGAGCAGTACTGGTGAGGACATATGCCACTTTGTCATAAGTGGGTGCAATATTGACGTTCCTCAGCCAATCTTTATAGTTTGGCCCAGTTAGTGTATTTTTTTCGAGTAGTAGTTTAAGTCCCGTCATGGTGCCTGCTAGAGAGAGAGAAAAAAGAAACACTCAGCGTATGCTTTTGCAAAATTAAATTGGTTTATTATCTTAACTAATCAGGACGGATCTCAATGTTTCTTTGAATTCTCCGTCAAACCTTAAAAAGAGAATTAGTGGGGATCATTTACACTTTACAATTTCGCTAACCGTTCAGCCAGGTGGATGTTGGTACTTCGAGGGAGGTTCCCCGTGCTCTCGCACATACCTAATTAAAATAAACCCCGTTTCCGCAAAGGCGTAGCCCTATTAACACTTTCTAATAGATTAGCTAATTATGAGGTGAAAAAATATCTCCCAAGAGTAATCCTACTCATCAGTGGGATCGGGATCCAACTATCATCGTGTGATAACCTAGATCGAAGCCACTCTAGTAACCACAATTCAGAAGGTATGCTAAATCTGCAAGTTTTCTTTATTTTTGAAACTCCCGATGTGGTTTTTGCCCCATTCTCTTATGACCTTGACGAAGGCCAACAAATCATAAGACGCAAGTCATGTTCTTCACATCATTGTCCTGATTGATTTAGACCCACCCATACTCGCCCTTGATGAAGGCCAATAAGGCTGTATGACTGTCCTAAACCAATGCATCTATCTATTCTACAAACAAGCAACACACCACTACCATTCACTATACTTTGACGAAGGCTAACAAACATAGCATGAATATGATGTGGTGCCCATTTGAAATGGCGGAGGGCTATGGCTGGTTTTTGCAAAAAACCTTAAACGTAATGAACTTGATATCGTTGTAGGAATGATAGCTTTAAAAAGGAGTGGTTCAAGCTCCGCTTTATAAACAAGTGTTTTGAAAAGAACCGAGTGGTTTACCAAATTATTCCAACAGCAACTTTTAGGTTTCTTATCTTGCATTAATGAGGATTAATGTGGTCCCATCAATTAATTCCTATCACACCAGAAAAGAACAAAAATTAAATGTATGTATATGCCATCTGCATTCGCCCCGGGGCCATGTCCTGCACCGTTAGGTTACTTAACTAATGGCAGAGTGGGGGCAGGACTAACGCGGATGCAAAATATATACAGCATCTACTAGTATGTATGTGTGTGTGTGTAACCATTCGTCTCAGGCATGATATAAGCAACATCACAGAAAAACGATAAACAAAATGGAATAGCGGATAATCTAGAAGCCCCGGGTTTCATTTGAGCCATAAATGAAACTCGACGTTCCCGGTCATGTGTATAGCCTGTGCAATGAAGAACTAAGACCCCTATGAGCGCGACAAGTTACCCGCCAATCCCAGAAGCGATGCAACCCTAATCAACAAAGTGAATGGACCACCCAACACTTCATGGAATCCGGTAACTTGAGCACTCCTCCGTTGGTCATCCTATACCCCCTACGAGTGCGGCGAATAGCCCGTCAATTCTAAAGTAAAGCACCCCGATCTCAACGCCATGAGATGGGGCCCTGTTGCCCTCTAGAACCCGGCTACTCGTGCACTCCACCGCGGGTTAATCCTAGTACAGAAAAGAAATAATATATACAACGGTGACATCAACCTCAAACCGATTGTGCCCCAATAAAAGAATATACAAGCTGGCAGAAACGGCAGTCCACATATTGGGCGCTCACCCCGCAATAATGAATATACAAATGAATCAAAACTGTACAACTACTATTGCACTAGGGGCTATCCAACAAGACAATCGGAATAAACCATCACAGATATAAACATCACAGCAGCAGAAACAAGGATGTGCAACCCCGTCTAAATGACATATAGAAATTAGACGATGTTTGAAAACACATACACAACATTACAGATATCAACGATGCAAAAGTTTCAAGTTCTAAAACATTCCAAGTTGCCCCAATAAAAAAATAACACTGAGTGAAATCTGGGGAAAAACAAACAAGACCAAAAATACCAATTTCCAAAACCTAAGACACTGGATGAAAACGAGGATTGGGGAAACCAAAAAACCACCGGTAGTGGGGATTTGAGGAATTCTGGCGGTTTTTTCTTGGCTGTTTTTCCTCGTTTTCATTGTGTGTCACTATCATATCATGAGTAAGCCTCTGCACTTATTTTAAAAAAATTCAGAGACCAAATTTTTTTCGAACAGAAGGTTTTGAAAATCGAATTTTTTCGGGTTTGAAACTTATGCATTGTTTACTACTAGTTTATAATGTTTGGGTGGCTCTGATACCATGTAACGTTTCTTAGTGCCATAGCCACTAACCGCGGCCGTTGCGGAATAAAAGAAAACTTTAACTTTTCAATAAACTTGGCGCTAGAAACAACTACCTAGAATTTAACCAAATATTAAACTAGTAAAAAGAAGTTCTAGCTACTATGTAAAGAGGGTTATACCGATATGTTTGTGTCCTTCGGGTCTTGACTCCTCTGCTTAAGTTCCTTTGAGGTCCTTGATCTAGTTTGGTTGTCGGCATCCTCGATCTTAGATGATCTACCCGAAGGTTCTTGATTCAAGTTTCTACTTTCAAAAGAAAGTTACTAAACTAGCTAGTTTGCTAATCTAGTTAGATTAGAATATGCGGAGACGATTAGTGGTGATTTATTCTATCACAAAGCCCCATTGCTCTCAACTCATGAGAATGTTTGGGGTTGAGGGTGAAGATGAGATCAAGAGAGGAGAGAGAATGGCAATGCTAGAATGAGTTGAATAATGGCTAGCTCTACATTGATATCAAGCATTTTTCTTTTTATTGAAATACTGGCCATACTTCAATAGTATTCATCAATGAATAAATAAATACCAAAGCCATGCTTCATGCCATGCTTGAAACCATCTCACCCCTCCACCTCATTTTCTATTTTCAATAAATAGAAAAAATGCATGATGAGGTGTCATCTTCTAGAAAGTATCGTGTACAAATACAAAATACATTCTACCGTATATACATATCCGTATTCGTATCAAAATACGAATACCCGACAGATAGAATGATACTACTAATATAATACTAGTATTAAATCAATATCTGATTTAACAAACCGGCTTAATCCTAAGCCCGCGAGTATTATAATCCGTCCGATCAAATTCCGTACAACTAGTACACGTAATTAACCGAAACCTTGCACGTATAAACATACGGCCTCTACATCATTTCTCCTGAACAAGGGAAACCCTCTATATGGGACTCTAAATACTCGACAGTTTCTAGCATTGGGTTTAACCACAAGCACGTCAGCGGCACTAACTGTATGTAAGGCTACTCAGGTATCTGTCGAAAAGAAGGCCGACGATCAAACTCATCTAAACCCCTACTGAGCCTAACCATGACAATATCCGTACAGTCCAGTCTGTTCGTCTGAGAGTATCGCACATTAGGTCTAGCGGTGGTTAACGTCAGACCCTTACTAACCTGATAAGTCGTGTTGATGTGGCTCAAGACCATCCGAGAAACTACTGATTTAACTATCAGTAATTCTCAACTGCCCTGGTCAGGGATTTATGGTGTTGACCAACCAAACACAGTGCGATATCGACTCTCTATACCGGGAAAGACGAATTCCTAACAATCACCCACTGCCTTCATGTGGCTCAAGACTGTACCCAACTAAAACCTGTTTGCAAGACTCTTTTGAGCCGTGGTAGGGTAGTAATCAAAGCACATTAGGAACTCACACGAGACAGATGATGATCTTAGGTCTACAGACTACCTGTACACAAGCCATATGAGAACTGTCATCTGATGCTAAGTATAATAACATTCAGCAGTTCTCAGCGAGTTCGTCCAGTGTACCCACCTACAATGAACACTTGTATACAATCTTAGGTGAAACACACCAATGGCTGTGGGACCAACCATCGCCCCTCGTCGGGGTCTAGAAACGTATACACTAGTCTACTCTGGAATATTAATGCCATGTCTCGATATTCCTACGACTAGGGACAGTTTAAGGATATGCTTATAGACTACCCAGCCCTCACAAGTACGACTGCCATCACAACACTGGTAGTCAAGCAGTAATCCTATGGGCTTTATCAAAATGTATAAGTAGTACGTAATAACAAGTAAAACATACGCACATGTTAAGTTAAAGGCAAACCAGATAGTATACTATCATTTCGAGCAAGATTGTCCTGTACATATATACATATCCATAGTATCCATTGCAAATAATGGCCTCTATGGCATATATATTGTAGGATATATGTATGCCCTAGAGGCCATTATTTGTAGTGGATGCTATGAATATATATAGGACAATCTTGCTCGAAATGATAGTATGCTATTTAGTTTGCCTTTATCTTAACATGTGCGTATGTTTTACTTGTTATTACATATTGCTTATGCATGTTGATAAAGCCCGTAGAATGTGCTTGACTACCAGCGTTGTGATGGCGATCATACTTGCGGGGGCTGGATAGTCTATAAGCACATCCTTCAAGTGTCCTTAATCATAGGAATATCGAGACAGGGCATCAATATTCCAGAGTAGGCTGGTGTATACGTTTCTAGACCCCGACAAGGGACGATGGTTAGTCACACAACCATTGGTGTGTTTCACCTAAGATTGTATGCAGGTGCTCATTGTAGGTGGGTACACTGGATGGACTCGCCGGGAACTGTTGGATGGTATTATACCAAGCGTCAGATGGCAGTTCTCATGTGGCATGTGTAAAGGAAGTCTGTAGACCTGAGATCATCATTTGCCTCGTGTGAGTTCCTACTGTACTTTGATTACCATCCTACCACGGCTCAAAAGATTCGTGCAAACAGATTTTAGTTGGGTACAGTCCCAAGCTAAATGGAGGTGATGAGTGATTGTTAGGGATTTGTCTTTCCCGATATAGGAAGTCGATATCGCATTGTGTTTGGTTGGTCAACACCATAAGTCCCTGGCCAGGGTAGTTGAGAATTACTGATGGTTAGATCGGTAGTTTCTCGGATTGTCTTAACCCACACCAACACGACTTATCAGGTTAGTAGGGGTCTGACGTTAACCACCCCTAAACCCAATATGCGATACTTTCAGACGAATAGACCGGACTGTATGGATATTGTCACGGTTAGGCTCAGTAGGGGTTCAGATGAGTTTTCTCGTCGACCTTCTTTTCGACAGATACCTGGGTAGCCGTTACGTACAGCTAGTGCCGCTGACGTGCTTATGGTTAAACCCACTGCCAGTGTACTGTCGAGTTTTTAGAGTCCCACACAGAGAGTTTCCCTGGTTTAAGAAAAACGATGTGGAGGCCGTATGTTTATACGTGCAGGGTTCCGGTTAATTACGTGTACTAGTTGCACGGAATTTGATCGAACGTATTATAATACTATCGGGCTTAGGATTAAGCCGGTTTGTTAAATCAGATATTGATTTAATACTAGTATTATATTAGTAGTATCATTCTATCTGTTGGGTATTCGTATTTTGATTCGAATACAGGTATGTATATATGGTAGTGTTAGTGTATATGCTCTAGGGACCATTATAGTATCATACTTGTATGTGTATTACTTAATGGAAGCTTGGGATATTCACAGTTATATATACAGTCTTGCTAAAAATGGTAGTATGCTACTTGGGTTGTGTCGACTTTAATATGTGCATATGTTTCTTGTAACGTATCACTTATACATATTAGTAGAGCCCATGGGATCTTTGCTTGATTACCAGCGTTGTGATGGCAGTCACACTAGTGGGGGCTGGGTAGTCTGTAAGCAACATCCTATACAGGTCTCTGGTCGTTGGATTATCGAGATAGGGCATCGATATTCCGGAGTAGACTAAGTGTGTACGCTTCTCATCCCAGTTGGGGAGATGGTCTGTCCCATAGCCATCAGTACGCCGTACTGGAGATAGTATACAGGTGCTCGTTAGGTTACGGGTACACCGGACAGGACTCGCAGGGGAACTGTTGGTTGGTATTATACCAATCGTCAGTTAACAGTTCCCAGGTGACATGAGTACAGCATAGTCCGCAGACTTGACACTGCTACTTCGCCTCGAGTGTGTCCCACTGTTCTTAGATTTCTACCCTACCACGGCTCAAAGGAGTCGTGCAAACAGGTAGCAGTTGGGTGCAGTCCCGAGCACTTGGAGGCAATGGCGGTTAGATAGGATTCTTCTCTCCCGGTATTGGGAGTTGATATCGCGCTGTGTCAGAGAGCCATTACGCAAAGTCCCTGGCCAGGGTAAGAGAGATTTACTGGTAGGTTCCAGTAGTTTCTCAGGGTGTAATGGGCTATGCTCCGACACGACTTATACCGCTATTAGGGGACTGACACTTGCCGCCCCCTAGGCTTCATATGCGATAGTCTTAGACGAACAGACCGGACTGTACGGAGATTGTCACATCAGGCTCAGTAGGAGTTCGGATGGGTTTCCTCATCGGCCTTCTTATCGACATCTACCTGGGGACCGTTACGTACAGCTAGTGCCGCTTGCAGTCTGTGGTTAAACCCACTGCCAGCGTAGTGTCGAGTCTTTAGAGTCCCACACAGAGGGTTTCCCTGCTCCAGGCGAAAGATATAGAGGTCGTATGGTTTTACGACAAGGGTTCGGACGCATACGTGTTTAAAAGCACGTACGACATTCGGACAGTTTTTACTAGCTGGCTTTGGTTTAAGCCAGATTCTAGTATCAGGTTATTGGATTTATACAGTCTAAAGTTTTTCCGTGTTTTTACGGATTGGAGGGGCGTTCTCGTAATTTTCCGGGAAGCTTCTAGAAGCATGGTGACTTGGGGGTAAGGTGTCATTAGCATTAAATGATATTGTGACTCAGTATGTGTGATTCATCATGTCATTAATGCATTATTAAATGCTTAATGACTCACATAGTGAATCACTCATAATGCATTTATGTAGCATGATGAATAATCTCATTTTATTCATTTATTCATTTATTCATTATGCTTCATATATCAAGTGAGAAACAATATCTTTTTTCATTCTTATCATGACCTTATCTCTCCTCAAGCTCTCTCATTCTTGAAACCCTAACCCTAACCTCTCATGTGTTGAGATCAAGGGTTAGCTAGACTAATACATCCATAACCTCACTCTATATCCCCTAGGTAGCTTAGATTAGCACTTTGAGCAACCTAGTTATCTCAAGTTAGAGATCAAGCTTGGCGTAGGAGCTCTCGGGTGGATCGTCTTTGACTCGAGGAGGCCGTTGAGGTGCCGATATTCCAAGGAGCCTACGAGGAGTGGAGGACAGCGATGAAGACCCGAAGGACAAGTAACGTGAGGTATAACTTCGAATCCAAGTAGTTAAACCTCTCGTAGTTTGCTAGTAACGGTTTAGATACGATTCATGCGCTCAAGTCCGTGTTACGAAGCTTTGATAATCGTTTTTCATATATTCCGCCTCCCCGCAAGTTCGTGGGGTGCGTGACATGGACTTACAGGTAGAATGTATTTTGTATTTATACAAAATACCTTCTAGAAAATGACACTTCATCATGCATTTTTCTATTTATTGAAAATAGAAAATGAGGTGGAAAGGTGAGATGGTTTCAAGCATGGCATGAAGCGTGGCTTTAGTATTTCTTTATTCATTTATGAATACTATTAAAGAATGGCTTGTAATTTTAATGGGAGAAAATATACTTCATATCTTTTGCCTTATCCACTCTTCAACTCATTCTTGCATTGCCATTCTCTCCCCTCTCTTGATCTCATCTTCATCCTCAACCCCAAACATTCTCATGAGTTGAGATCCATAAGGCTTTAAGATAGAAGAAATCACTACTAATCATCTCCGTATAATTTAAACCAACTACATTAACAAAATAGCTAGTTTAGTTACTTTCTTTTGAAAGTAGAAGCTTGAATCTAGAACCTTTGGATGGATCATCTAGGATCGAGGAGGCTGTCAACCAAGCTAGATCAAGGACCCCAAAAGGAGTTTAAGAAGAGGAGTCAAGACCCGAAGGACACGAACCTATCGGTATAACCCTCCTTACATAGTAGCTTGAACTCCTTTTAACTTGTTTAATGTTTGGTTAGATTCTAGGTAGTTGTTTCTAGCGCCAAGTTTTTTGAAAAAGTTAAAGTTTTTTTTCCGCAACGGCCGCGGTTAGCGGTTAGGGCGCTAGGAAACGTTACATGATATCAGAACCACCCAAACATTTTAAATTAGTAGTAAACGATGCCTAAGTTTCAAAACCGAAAAACCCGATTTTCAAAACCTACTTTCTGTTCGAAAATGTTTTGGTCTCTGAAAAATTTTAAACAGGTGCAGAGACTTACTCATGATATGATAGTGACACACAATGAAAACGAGGAAAATTGGCCAAGAAAAAACCGCCAGAATTCCTCAAATCCCCGCTACCGGCAGTTTTTTGGTTTCCTCTGATCCTCATTTTCATCCAGTGTCTTAGGTTTTAAAAATTGGGATTTTTGTTATTGTTTGATTTTCCCCATATTTTCCTTAGTGTAATCTTTGTATTGGGGTAATTTGGAAAGTTTTAGAAGTTGAAACTTTTGCATCGTTGATCTCTGTAATGTTGTGTATGTGTTTTCAAACGTCGTCTAATTGCTATATGTCATTTAGATGGGGTAGCACATACTTGTTTCTGCTGCTGTGATGTTTATATTTGTGATGGTTAATTCGGATTGTCGTGTTGGATAGCCCCTAGTGCAATGGTAATTGTACAGTTTTGATTCATTTTTATATTCATTATTGCGGGGTGATTGAATGATTTCCTGATGTGGATGTGAAAATATCGATTCAACTAGTCCCCGATTTCGGCACTATTTGATTGATCGTAAAATGCGAGACTGAGTAAGTAAATCAAATCGATAAGAGTCTCTTTGTGTCGGTAATTAGAAAATTGAATAAAGTTCACAATCAAAAAATTATATTTGACCGCAATCAACTACGGTGTCAGTTGTAGATCGTAAGCGAGTGCGAATCGTCCACAGGGATTGTGCGATTCGTTTTTATATTTGATTTGTTTGAATTGAAAAGTTAATCGAAAAGAAAAGAAAACATGATTCAAGAATTTATCAATTGATTCAGGTGTCACGAGTTTAATCAAGAATCAAGAAACTGATAAACAATCAAGAATTGGGTTTCGATAATATTTCCAAACAAAATGTCAAGAATCTAAATGAGGCTCGTAGGAATCGATCGGATCTATAGACGTGATGTAATTTCAAGATTTCGTGTTCTTGTCCTTCGAAGGATTGATACTAGATCGATGATGATCGACGAGAGTTAGGGCTTTCTTGATAAAACTAGGGTTTCATCGTTTAACCCTTGTTCTTTCGTAGATATCATTCACATTCTAGCCTCTAGCAATTTCAAGAAACGATCGTAACTCCCCAATCTCGAGCGATATCAATCAAGAAAGCATCGCAACGAATTGGGTCGTCGATTCTTGAACTTGCTAGGGTTTACAAAACTTGTAGGATTCAAGAATCGATTTAAGATATATTACATCATCATTCTATTGATCGTCTCGACTCCTCGACGAGCGGAGTATTACTCAAACATCACAACAAGAATTATAACTAGAAATTTAGATTGAATCATGATGCAAGAATTTAAAGAAAACAAGATAAAAGAATATCACCTTTTATTTATATCAACAATTTGATTACAATCGCTCAAGAACTACAAGAGGAAGAACTAAATTGTTGAATTGGCGTCGCTCGGCTTCGTAAGTCGCGGATCGGCTTGGACCACTTGCTCCGTTGAAGATCGGCTCGGCTCATAAAAGGTTGCAAGGCTTCTTGCTTGATGGGTACTCGGGATCTTGGCTTTTGATTGGAATTAGGGTTAGGGTTTCACACAAGCCTTCTCACTAGACTTGTGGAAGAAGAAGATGAAGAAAGAGATAGAATGGCTCTAAAATGAACTAATGGAGGGATTTTTCCAAGATTCCAAGATGATTTACAAGTGAGCCTAGGGTCTTATTTATAGAACACCCAAACCCTAAGCCTTTGTGAAGTTCCCTCCAAAAGTTTGTTGAGGAACTTCTAGAAAGAGTTTGTTAGGCTTAGCTTAGGGTTTAAGCTAGGGTTTAGGAAGAAGTTTCTAGAATGTTAGGCTAGTTTAGTGTGTAGGGTTCCTAGGCACCCTAATGAGGTCTCACAAGGCATCGAACATGCCATTATAAAATATTACGGGTGCCGAGAGACCCGACTACGGATCGTTTGCTAGAAAACTAGGCGAAAAACAATCTAGTTAACAACTTAACTAATGGGATATCAGAAATACAACCTTTGTAGATCCGGTGCTCCACCTCCATAGCTCCGCAACGAAGTCGTCTCCGCTGTCCAAAAGGAATCCGGGCTCTAGAGTTGGCTTCGTCGGAGAAAAAGCGAGCTAGGTCGTCGATGTCCATGCCGAAGATGATCTACGTCGAGGCATCGCTAAATCAAGCTCCACCTTCACCAAGCCCTAAAAACTTGTGAAGGAAACACACTCTACTACTTGGCAAGAGGTAGAGGATGAAGAAATAGGAAGTGGGTAGACTTTAGAATTAGATTTCTCACTCTTTTCATCAATCCACCATTGATGAAGAGAAGCTTTCTTCTTTGAAGAAGATGAAGAAGAAGAAGAAAGAATTATGATAAGTTATTTAAAAAAGAAAAGAATATCCAAACTTATCATAATCCTAACTATGGTTATGTGTAGAGAGTTGACCAAGGTTAAAGCAATGGTTAGGGTTAAGGATGAGATAAGAATGGTGGACTAGGTCAAAACATCATGAAGCTTCAACTAAAGAACAAAAAAAGCCACCATTCTTTTCTCTTTTCCATTTATTTTCCCAAAAAATATATATATAAACAAATAAATGAATAAGGAAATAGTAAACCCTAACCATTTTATTAACCAAGGTTTAATTCTTTACACTTAACCAAAAAGGCATGTATCATCAAACATGATACAAGCAAGTGCACAAAATCATATCGCATATGCAATGCGCACATCCGAGTGAGAAAATCCATTTAAAGTGAACCGATACTAGTTAATGCAAAGTAATATATCAAATATATAATTATGCATTAAATAATTAAATCAACACTTGATTCAATGATCCGGTCATGTCGCACACAACCGACTAGTATATAATGTATCGGCTTATCGAATCAATCCTTGATTCGATAACTAGGTTATATCGCATACAACCATTCGACGCATTCATCGCGAGAATGGAATACGGTATCACATACATGCATTACTCTCGGTCCCGCACATATCTCATATGCGCTCCTATTTCGTTTCGCTTGAGCCAGGAAACCTCTGTGTAGGACTCTAAAGACTCGTCAATACGCCGGCAGCAGATGATGATCATATCAAACACCCACAAGCCGCAAGCGGTCTGCTAAACGTAACGGCCACCCGGGTATTGGGCGATCTGAAGATCGACGAGGAAGCCCGCTCACACTCCAGTGAATCCAACCAGTAACACTACCGTACAGTCCGGTCTGATCGTCTGATATGTCGCATATCTTGCCTAGGGGTGGTAAACGTCAGACCCCAATAGCTCGATAAGTCGTGTCGATATGAGGCTCATAACGGGTCGAGAAACTACTGGTAACACTTACCAGCAATTCTCTGATCAGCCCTGGCCAGGGACTTCCTGTTAT
The DNA here is from genome assembly GCA_030015575.1 of Agapanthus africanus. NCBI lineage: Eukaryota > Viridiplantae > Streptophyta > Magnoliopsida > Asparagales > Amaryllidaceae > Agapanthus > Agapanthus africanus. The sequence goes on from CM057344.1 coordinate 105,498,775, forward strand.
AGCCAATCGAACACTGTGCAACATCAACTCCCTATACCGGGAGAGACGAATCCCCTCCTATCGCTCATTGCCTCCATGTGACTCGGGACTGTACCCAAAAACCACCGTTTTGCACGCCCTCTTGGACGTGGTAAGATGGAAATCAAAGCACAGTGGGAACCATACAAGACTCTATGACGATCTCGGGTCAACAGACTACTCTGTACCAGTGTCACCAGAGAACTGCCATCTGACGTGAGGTATAATACCATCTGGGAGTTCTCGGCGAGTCCGTCCAGTGTACCCAGTCTCTACTGAGCACCCGTATATCATCTCTGATGTCAAACACCAATGGATATGGGATCATCCATCGCCCATCTGTATGGGTCGAGAAGGTACACGCTAGTCTACTCTGGTATATCGATGCCCCATCTCGATACACCCACGACTAGGGACTTTGAAGGATGTACTTATGGACTACCATGTCCCCACTAGTATGATCCGCATCACAGTCCATGTAGTCAAGTACACATCCTAAGGGCTTTACCAACATGTAACAGAGAGACAATCAGTGTACACGTTAAGGTAAAGGTAAACCAGATAGCATACTATCATGTCGAGCAAGAAAGTCCTCCTTATATATGTCCCAGCATCCACTACAATATACATCCAATGTACAGTAATGGACTCTAGGGCATACATATAACTAACAATCTCCCACTTGCACTAGGGCCATCTGTAGCAGTGGTTGTAGTATCTCATACTCAACCATCCCATAAAAGTCTCTCTCTGGGAATAGGCCTTCGTGAGTGGATCCGCCGTGCTGTCCTCTGAGTCTACTCTCCTTACCTCGATCCCTTAGAGATCAACCATCTCCATGATCAGGTGATACTGCCTTAGAATATGTCTGGATCACTGATGGGACCTGCGTTCCTTAGCATAAGCCACAACTCCATTGTCACACAATGGGAGGAACATAGTTCATCTCATGAACCAATATACACCCAAACAGCCTCTTTGGTAGCATCTTAAGTAGCGATGTATCCAGCCTTTATCGTCTAGTATGTCACGGTATCTAGCTTGGAACTCTTCCAACATACCGTCCCTTTACTGAGGGTAAAGACAATGCCTGTGACTGACATTCAGTCGTCTTTATCACCCTGGAACCCTTCCAGTGATTCTCCTCCGGATCGATTGACACCATCTCACTACATCTAGTGAGTATCCTAACATCCAATTAAATCTATCTCATAGATCCAAAACTCAGGATTTAGCAGGTATCATCATGATCCTATGTGGAGAATCATTGTGATATGCGGAGATTGATCGAGCGTAGCATAGGAAACTCCTTCCCTATCAGGAGTATGTCATCCACGTACTCTACGAGGATCATCACCATACTCCCTACTACCTTTTTGTATATACAAGGTTCATCTACCATTTTGATGATGTCAACTTCTTTGACTAATCCATCAAAACAGATGTTCCAACTCCGCGATGCCTGCTTTATCTTATAAAGCATCTTGCACACGTTTCCGCTGCTCCCACTGTCTACGAAGCCCTCTGGCTGTGTACTTATAGACGCTCTCTTCTAAATCATCATTTAGAAAAGCAGTCAAGACACCCAACCATCAGATATCGCAGTCATGGTATGTAGCCGTGGCAAGTAGGATCTGGATGGACTTAAGCATAGTCACTTGAAAAGGTTTCATCATGATCCACGCCTGGTCGAATCCTTTGGCTCTATCAAATCATCTGCTGTATTTTGTATAGCTGGAACCTTTCCAGTTCTACATTACAGACCTTGCCTTGAGCTTTTCCGGATTTTGCTTGTAAACATAGGCCGGACAACCCCTAATCTTAACTGGCTTAAGACATGGGCTCTTCCCATACCATATCTCATATGGAGTGGTAGGCAACTGATTTGATTCGAACCGTATTCAATAGGTATGCATCTTCTCAAGCGCATAACTCCCAAAAAGGAAATAGGTAACTCAGTAATACTCATCATAGAGCACACCATATCAAATAGGGTGTATTTGCTCCGCCCCGATATACCATCGTGCCATGGTGTATTCGGAGGAGTAATGCTGAGAGAGATTCTCATTCTCCTTTTAGAAAAGTCCAGGATTTCCGTGCTCAAGTATTCTCCTCCTCGATCACATCAAAGGACATAATACTTATACCCTTATTGGTTCTCTACTTCTTACTTATATTCTGTGAATATCTCAAAAGGTTCGGACTCATGTTTCAACAGGAACATATGACTGAATCTTGAGAGATTATCAGAGAATATAATGAAGTATAAAGAACCGGTCTTGGCATGTGTAGACAGGGGACCTACATACATCAACATGTATCATCCCAAAAGTTCACTAACTCTTTCTCTGTTTCCAATAAACAGAGCTGGTGTCATTTTATCTTTGTGACATGACTGGCGAGTTTCACAAGATGTAAATTCAAACTGATTTAAATATACATCTAAATGTAACTCTACCTAGTCGGGTCATATTAATCTGACCTAGTCTACAATACCTCAAGAAGAATCCGTTCATTTCTGAACTCTTCCTCTTGAGTGTGTTCCATATACTAAGAACTGTAGTTTGATTTAGAACATCAATGCTTTTAGATAACGTGCCTGAACCGATCAACTTTTGATATAGGAAATGTTCAAAACATTATCCAACAATACAAAATTATATCCTTTCTTTACTAATAAAGAGACTGATATGATTTTGTATATCAGGTTCGGTATCTAATAACATTCGTTCAGAATCAATGTATTGGTAATACAGGGTGACAGTGACCAACAGACTTGGCTGCAACACTTGCCCGTTTTCTGCCTCATGAAACTTATCACCCGTTCTCAGTTCTCTACCTATCTGTAGCCCTATGTAACAGATTACATATCTGGGATCCTGATCTGGTATCACATACCCAGGACGTAGAGGATACAGAGAAACAGTTCTTTGTAATGAACACACCCGAAGATGATGCATCAGCATGCACTCTCTTCGTTTGGGCGGCACGGGAATTGTGGTAATCCCTAATTTCCTGCTCGGTCTTATAACAATTATAAGTTGGAGCGGGACCAACGTTCCCCAGCTCAGTATAACAAGCGGGTTCGGTCAATAATCCGTATTATTATCTTGATTAAGGCATGATATGGTCGCTACCTGGAGAGAGAGAAGAAAACACTCAGCGTGCGCTCTGTCAAGAATAGATTGGTTATTATTTTATCTAATCAGGATGGCTCCCACTGCCTTTTATCAAATCTTCCTTCAAACCCTAAAAGGAAAGACTAGCCGGGATTAATTACACACTACAAGTTCGCCAATCTTTCAGCCAGGCCAGTGTCGGTACTTTGAGGGAGGTCCCCCGTGCTTTCGCACGAACCTAATTAATGTAAACCTCGTTTTCCCAGAGGCGTAACCTCGTTAACACCTTTCTAGACACCTACTTGATCGGCTAATTGTAATGTGCAAAACTCTCCCAGGAGTAACACTTACTCGCAGCGGGTATCGGGATCCAACTATCTCATAGAAGGTATGCAATCTCATTGCAAATTTCAACACTTGAAATTCCCGATAATATTTTGCCCCTAGCGTCCTATGACCTTAACGCAGGCCAACAAACCATAGTCCGCTAGTCAAGTTCAACCCGTCATTTCCTGATTGAATTAAACCCACCCGCACGACCCTTGACGCAGGCCAACAAAGTCGCACGACTACCCTAATCCAATCACATCATATGCTTATGCAGATAAGCACCAGTTAGCTACCGCACACTACGTCTTGACGCAGGCCAACAAACGTAGCACGAATACTAACTACTACTTATCTGAAATGACGGAGGGCTACGACAGGTTTTTCTGAAAACCTATTGCGTAATGAACTTGATATCGTTGTAGAATCAAATGAATTTTGAAATGGAGTGTTTTTGAGGCTTTTCCAGTTTTGCTAAAGGAGTCACTCCCGGTGAAGGGATCGTCGGTCCTTTCCTCGTCGAATGAGGTGCGGGATATATCGTATATATCACTGTGCAAAGCAAAAACTCTTAAAAGCAATCAAAAGACAAACCGAGTGTGTAGCATCTGCCAGTTATTGCTAAAGGAGTCACTCCCGGTGAAGGGATCTCGGTCCTTTCCTTATCGAATAAGGTGCAGGATATATCACATATACCGCTGTGCAAAGCAAGAACTGTAGCTACCTGTTTTATTTTGAAATTCGATTCTACAATATCTTAGGTTTCTTTTATTTCATTAATCACATTAATGAAGTCCCATCATTTAAATTACCTAAACATCACAGATAAATACGACGTACACTTATGCCATCCGCATTCGCCTCAATGTCCCCTCGTGCACCGTTAGGTTAGGTAACTAACGGCAGAGCGGGGCAGGGCTAGCACGGGTGTAAAACATAAGTAACGTCTATATAATATATCATATATACTATATACTGTATCTATCACAGAACATCACATGATCACATCACAGATATCGCAGCAGAAGAAACATATGAAATATTGGATATACTAGGACGTCCGTGTTTTCAATACGAGCCAGTATAAAACACGGATTCCACGGTCGTTATGAATAGCCAAACCCACACCCCTAGACCCCTACGAGAGCGGCAAGCAACCCTACCAATTCTGGAGTTAGGAGACCCGGACTCGACTCCTCGAGTTGGTCTCCCACTGGACCCCAGAACCCGGTTACTTGTGCTCCCCTCCTTGGGTCTATCCTAGTGCGGAAAAGTAAATAATATACAAAAGGTGACAACTTCCGCAACCTGGAAGTGCCCCAAAAAAAAAGAATATTACATACAGATTTTTACATGAATGAAAATGAAAAAACACTCATCTCACATAAAAACCCCCGGCTATTCAAACACGACGATCCAATATAACATATCCAGCAACACATAACATCACATGTCATCAACGTAAGTAAATATGTCCATCCCAATTGTCGTTGACATATAGCAACGAAACCGGCGATATCACATATTACACTTACGGTCACAGAAAAGAAAGTGTAAAACTACAACAGTTGGAATCCGCAACCTGCATAGACATCGCATGCCTAATCAAATGAATTCCTTAGACATCGCATGCCTAACAATTATAAACCCCGCATTTTAGTCTCATTATCGAAAACACTTTTCAATATCAAGTCAGGCAATTCAACAAGATTCCCGACATCCTAATCGAATGCTCGTCGCAAACTTCAGTAGGCGGCCGCACCCCTGATACCGTCGACGAAGTGCACCAAGGCGGAACACCGCTACCGCGAGCACCCGAACGGATGCTTTCGGCGACGGGGTTCTCCTACAGTCACTTGGTCGGGGCTATGGGGCGAGGCTGTCTATTAAGTTTACCCGGCGAGTATCCGCGTGCGCTACGTGATTGCGACGGACTTTTGATCACATCAAAATTCCGTGGCAACCGATCAAGTGAGACTAAACTGCTATGTTTATAACATTCATTTAGTTATCTCATAACTATTTGTGAATTCCAATTATTGTATCCCATTCCAGATAATTAGAAAATGTTAAACTTTCCGATTGAACATTCGAACACCCAAGTTTTCCCGATACAGATCAACACATGAAACAAGTCTAACTACATTCCGTTCGTGCCTCAGTACCAACGGTCCAGCCGTAGAAGGGTCAAGCCAACGCCTCACATGTGGCACGCCGTACTGCCCCAAACCCTAAGGTTCAAAGGGCAGTTCAAGACGGTCACATAATCGAGTTAAGGTTTGTTGTCTTCTAGAGGGTCCATCGTGTTACTTGCACTACTTAGAACGTCGTTAAACTTCGGAAAAATCCAACACTTGGAAATTTCCCGGCAGGGGAAAAATTGGGTATTTATATCCGGTCGAACTTTTTAACATATTCTAAAATTATCCGGAAAGCCAAATAGACGAAGTTTGACAATCCGATCGAATATACGAAGTCCCAACACTACCCCAGAAAACTCAACTGTAGAGTAAATTCTAAAAATTTCCAGAAGACTCAGCACTACAAGACATGAATTACTGTGCACGCCACGTGGTGTAACTCAACACAGTGGCCGTGGAACCGCCGCGAATCCCATAGTGGGGCCGCGGTTCCGCGCCTCTGTAGTCGAGTTACCATCACGTGCTTCACAGTAACTCATGAAATTCCCTGCTGAATTTTTTAGCAATTTTTAACTCACAAAAATCCAGATATTTCAAAAATGTCCAGAGAGCATTCTCGGGTGTGGGTTTCGGGTTCGTTCGGGTTTCAAATTCCGTCAGGACTTCGCCTAAGGCTCTAGCTAGGCTCTGATACCACTGTAGGGTTCCTAGGCACCCTAATAAGGTCTCACAAGGCATCGAACATGCCATTATAAAATATTACGGGTGCCGAGAGACCCGACTACGGATCGTTTGCTAGAAAACTAGGCGAAAAACAATCTAGTTAACAACTTAACTAATGGGATATCGGAAATACAACCTTTGTAGATCCGGTGCTCCACCTCCATAGCTCCGCAACGAAGTCGTCTCCGCTGTCCAAAAGGAATCCGGGCTCTAGAGTCGGCTTCGTCGGAGAAAAAGCGAGCTAGGTCGTCGATGTCCATGCCGAAGATGATCTACGTCGAGGCATTGCTAAATCAAGCTCCACCTTCACCAAGCCCTAAAAACTTGTGAAGGAAACACACTCTACTACTTGGCAAGAGGTAGAGGATGAAGAAATAGAAAGTGGGTAGACTTTAGAATTGGATTTCTCACTCTTTTCATCAATCCACCATTGATGAAGAGAAGCTTTCTTCTTTGAAGAAGAAGAAGAAAGAATTATGATAAGTTATTTAAAAAAGAAAAGAATATCCAAACTTATCATAATCCTAACTATGGTTATGTGTAGAGAGTTGACCAAGGTTAAAGCAATGGTTAGGGTTAAGGATGAGATAAGAATGGTGGACTAGGTCAAAACATCATGAAGCTTCAACTAAAGAACAAAAAAAGCCACCATTCTTTTCTCTTTTCCATTTATTTTCCCAAAAAATATATATATAAACAAATAAATGAATAAGGAAATAGTAAACCCTAACCATTTTATTAACCAAGGTTTAATTCTTTACACTTAACCAAAAAGGCATGTATCATCAAACATGATACAAGCAAGTGCACAAAATCATATCGCATATGCAATGCGCACATCCGAGTGAGAAAATCCATTTAAAGTGAACCGATACTAGTTAATGCAAAGTAATATATCAAATATATAATTATGCATTAAATAATTAAATCAACACTTGATTCAATGATCCGGTCATGTCGCACACAACCGACTAGTATATAATGTATCGGCTTATCGAATCAATCCTTGATTCGATAACTAGGTTATATCGCATACAACCATTCGACGCATTCATCGCGAGAATGGAATACGGTATCACATACACGCATTACTCTCGGTCCCGCACATATCTCATATGCGCTCCTATTTCGTTTCGCTTGAGCCAGGAAACCTCTGTGTAGGACTCTAAAGACTCGTCAATACGCCGGCAGCAGATGATGATCATATCAAACACCCACAAGCCGCAAGCGGTCTGCTAAACGTAACGGCCACCCGGGTATTGGGCGATCTGAAGATCGACGAGGAAGCCCGCTCACACTCCAGTGAATCCAACCAGTAACACTACCGTACAGTCCGGTCTGATCGTCTGATATGTCGCATATCTTGCCTAGGGGTGGTAAACGTCAGACCCCAATAGCTCGATAAGTCGTGTCGATATGAGGCTCATAACGGGTCGAGAAACTACTGGTAACACTTACCAGCAATTCTCTGATCAGCCCTGGCCAGGGACTTCCTGTTATAGCCAATCGAATACTGTGCAACATCAACTCCCTATACCGGGAGAGACGAATCCCCTCCTATCGCTCATTGCCTCCATGTGACTCGGGACTGTACCCAAAAACCACCGTTTTGCACGCCCTCTTGGATGTGATAAGATGGAAATCAAAGCACAGTGGGAACCATACAAGACTCTATGACAATCTCGGGTCAACAGACTACTCTGTACCAGTGTCACCAGAGAACTGCCATCTGACGTGAGGTATAATACCATCTGGGAGTTCTCGGCGAGTCCGTCCAGTGTACCCAGTCTCTACTGAGCACCCGTATATCATCTCTGATGTCAAACACCAATGGATATGGGATCATCCATCGCCCATCTGTATGGGTCGAGAAGGTACACGCTAGTCTACTCTGGTATATCGATGCCCCATCTCGATACACCCACGACTAGGGACTTTGAAGGATGTACTTATGGACTACCATGTCCCCACTAGTATGATCCGCATCACAGTCCAGGTAGTCAAGTACACATCCTAAGGGCTTTACCAACATGTAACAGAGAGACAATCAGTGTACACGTTAAGGTAAAGGTAAACCAGATAGCATACTATCATGTCGAGCAAGAAAGTCCTCCCTATATATGTCCCAGCATCCACTACAATATACATCCAATGTACAGTAATGGCCTCTAGGGCATACATATAACTAACATAGTGTTGATCCCAAAGCTTGCTGATCTGGCAGAAGTCTCTGGAGTCTTCTGGAACTTGGAGTGTCTTTCTGAAGTGTAGGAGCTGAGCTAGGCATTTTGCACCAAAATTGAGGGGGTGAAGGGTCAAGACCGCCGCGGAACCGCGGCGCAAGCCGGCTCCGGCCGCGGTTCCGCGGCCATGTTGAAGTCTTGGGGCTTGGGCTCTTTGCAGTAGTCTTGTGTTGACATTTGGGACTTTCTTTGATATGTTGATTTTTGTTTGTCCCTTTGGATTGATACCAGAACTGAAATCATTGAGTTGGCATCATGTTTTAGCGGTACCGTGTACATTTTGGCCTTTCTTCTGGATTTTCCTGCACAGATCTCAAAACAAGTATTGCGCAAATGTAGGGATGATGCGATGCCATGAAATGCGGTCAATTTCCTTTATAGTGTCGGTTTTAGAGTCTAATACATGCAATCTGATATTTTGCGACAATTTTGCTAATATGTAAAATATGATTGCCGAACACTTCTATATGAATGCAAATGATGAGGAAATTGCCGGCTAAAATATGCAATATTTTCGACTAATCAAATTCCCCCAAACTTAATTTCGATCGTCTCGAGCGAACTGTTTTATTAAAAAGAGAAGGAGAAAATAAAGAAAGAGAAAAGCTAACTAGCACACTTTCGTAGGCAACACGATTGCACTGAGCACATGCAACAAGCCTTTAAACCTCTAGGTGTCCCTAGTAGGAGGAGTGTTGTCCCCTGAGGGTTTTCAGCGGATTGCACCCACAAAATCCAATAATAAAAGAAAGATCATGAACATTACATTTAAAGACAAGAATTGTAAAAGAAAAGCCTTGAAAATTAGGGTTTCCAACTAAGCTAGCTTTTCGGTTGTCATGAGCCCTATCTTAATGGTCATGAAAAGATGTTAGAAATCACGTCCTCCCTCAATAAAACATCGTCTTATTTTTCATTCCTATCTGTTTTCCAAACATCGATCATATAACCCTGCGTGTGTGTAAAGACATCCCTACACCCGGAGAATTCAATTCAAGCTATCATACTCTTGCCCATCAGCCTCAGTACTTTTAATTAATGAATATTTAGATGAGATTGCTCACACACTTTCATGCGACCGTTAATACTTCTTGAGATACTAACCGACCGATTACTCCTGTGCTTGCTTACTTGGTGTATTTTCCTCGTCTTGCACCACCTCAGGCATAGCAGTGACTCCCAGACCAGTTGGCCTTAGGGCACTAGGTGAAGAAGCACCCTTGCTATATATTTTTTATTGCCCTTGGTGATAACAAAACCAGTGTCCATTTTTCTCACCACTTTATATTTTTTTTTATTCACTTTTTTTTTATTTCCTTCATACTTTTGGCTTTTAGACAAGAGCATTTCAAGGTATTCTCTACTATCCCAGGCTTCAAGACGTGTGTAAGTGCGAATAGCAGGGTAGCAACGTTCAAAATGTTTGGCTTCCAGAATAGAAACTATTTTTCAGACTTATTTTTATCCTCAGATTAGTGACGTCCTTCATCTTACTAACCCTTGGGACAACGGCTCATAACTACTTATTACTAGTTCGTATAAGAAAACTTCTAATTTTCTTAGTTTTCTTAAATTTTTCTAATCTCATGGATGTAATTTTTCACTATCTAAACTTTCATTATCTTATTTATATACAAAAAAGTGTAAATATTAAAATTATTTTTATACTTGAAAATTTTTAAATTTTTATGGGTTTTGAAAAGTTTTCAATTTTTATAGATTTTTTTAAAAGAAATGTTTTGTGCTTATGCAAATGATATGCAAATGATGCAAAAATAAGCACAAACCTCCCCCAAACTTGTTTTCAACAGTGTCCTCACTGTTGCCAACAGCTATATCTACAAAACCTGTAAGTCTGGGAGGAATTATTAGTGGGGGCAAAATATATAAGTGAAGAACTTCCCCCAAACTTATTCTTTTCACTCACCTCCATTCAAAAGATGATGCAATGATATGCAGGATATGAAGGTGAGACGGAGGAATTTTAATCCAAATAAACTGGCTCTTGTAAGAACAAGAGCTCCTCCGTGGGGTCAGTGGAAAAATAGGCTTTAGTCTATGACCATTCACTTTGAAACAGGTGCCGTTTTTAATATTTTCGACTTTTACTGCCCCGTGCGGGTATACAGACCGCACAACAAAAGGTCCCTTCCATCGAGATCGGAGCTTACCCGCGTGAAGGTGTAATCGTGAATCATAAAGAAGGACTTGTTGACCAGGTGAAAATGTTTTCCTCAAAATGTTTTTATCGTGAAAAACCTTAGTCCTATTCTTTGTGATCACAGCGTTATCATAAGCTTCATCGTGGAGTTCGCTTAGCTCATTAAGTTGCAGCTTCCGAAAGTTGCAAGCAAGGTTTAGATCAAAATTTATTTCTTTAATAGCCTACAATGCTTTATGCTCTATCTCGACGGGTAAATGACATACTTTTCCAAACACTATCCTATATGGAGACATCCCTAGGTTGGTCTTATATGCAGTTCGGAATGCCCAAAGAGCATCCGTTAGTTTGGTCGACCAATCTTTTCTATTTTTAGCAACAGTTTTCTCCAGGATAAGTTTGATTTGTCTGTTTGAGATTTCAGCCTGCCCGCTTTTTTGGGGGTGATAGGGTGTAGAAAGTCGGTGGTTGATTGAGTATTTCCGCATCAGAGTCTCGAAAGATCTATTGCAGAAATGTGTCCCATTTTCGCTAATAATAGCGCGTGGGTGTCCAAATCGCGAAAAGATATTCTCTTTTAAAAACTTAATGACAACTTTCTTGTCATTAGTGCGACATGGAATAGCTTCTACCCACTTTGAGACATAATCAACCGCCAGCAGTATGTACAAATTCCCAAAGGAGTTGGGAAAAGGACCCATAAAATTTATGCCCCAAACATCGAATATTTCAACAACCAAGATGGGTTGCTGAGGCATTTCATTCCTTTGGGAGATTCTACCCGTATACTGACATTGTGTACAGGTTTTGCAATACTCAAATGCGTCCTTGAATAAGGTCGGCCAATAAAATCCACATTGCAAAACCTTCTCCGCTGTCTTTCTAGGACCGAAGTGACCCCCACAGGCCTGATCATGACAAAAAGAAAGAACACTCTTGAACTCTTCATTCGGGACACACCGGCGAATGATCTGATCAGGACAATATTTAAACAAATAGGGTTCATCCCAGTAAAAGTGTTTTACTTGGGATAGAAAACGGTATTTGTCCTGTTTTGACCAATCGCTGGGTATCAGTTCCGTGGCATGATAGTTCACAATATCCCTGAACCATGGTTCATTGGATATGCTCAAGAGCTGTTCGTCAGGAAACGAATCATTGATCGGCAGGGTCACAGGGGAAGAAGAGATGCGTGAAAGATGGTCAGCTACTATGTTTTCACATCCTTTCTTATCTTTGATAACAAGATCAAATTCTTGTAACCGAAGGATCCAACGTATTAGTCGACCTTTTGCATCTTTCTTCGCCAGAAGATGTTTTAAAGCGGAATGGTGAGTATACACAACTATAGGTGAGCCAATTAAGTAAGGCCTGAATTTTTCTAATGCAAATACAACCGCTAAAAGTTCTTTTTCTGTGGTTGTATAATTGATTTGCACATCATTCAGGGTCTTACTTGCATAGTAAATCACGTGTGGCATCTTTTCGATGTGCTGTCCTAAGACTGCACCTACTGCAAAATCAGATGTATCACACATCAGCTCAAAGGGGTAGTCCCAGTTTGGTGATGATAAAACGGGGGCTGAAGTGAGTGAGTGTTTAAGTGAGTCGAAAGCTGTCTCGCAATCCGAGTCAAAATGGAAGGTCGTATCCTTGATCAGGAGAAGAGTTAAAGGTCTAGCAATTTTGCTAAAGTCCTTAATGAATCTCCTATAAAAGCCCGCATGGCCAAGGAAAGAGCGAATATCTTTAACGCTTTTGGGATGAGGGAGGTTTTGAATGACATCTATCTTAGCTCTGTCAACCTCAATGTCTTTCTGTGAAATGACATGTCCAAGAACAATTCCATCTTGGACCATAAAATGGCATTTTTCCCAGTTCAAAGTCAAGTTCTTCTCTTTGCAACGAGTAAGAACAGAGTCAAGATTCGCTAGGCAATCGGAAAAAGAGTCTCCAAAAATCGAGAAATCGTCCATAAAGATCTCCAAAAAATTCTCTACCATATCAGAGAATATCCCCATCATACACCGCTGAAAGGTAGCGGGAGCATTGCATAACCCAAAGGGCATGCGACTGTAAGCAAAGGTACCAAAAGGACAAGTAAAAGTGGTTTTATCTTGATCCTTTTTGGCGATGGGGACCTGATTATAGCCTGAGTATCCGTCCATAAAACAATAATATTCTCGTCCTGCTAAGCGTTCCAGCATCTGATCAATGAATGGTAGAGGAAAGTGGTCTTTCCTCGTGGCAGCGTTGAGTTTTCTATAATCGATACATACACGCCACCCAGTTTGGGCGCGTGTCTGAATCAATCCATTCGCCTCATTGGTTATAACAGTGATGCCGGATTTCTTAGGTACGACATGTATAGGACTCACCCATTGGCTATCGGAGATGGGGTATATAATACCATTATCTAAGCATTTGACGATCTCTTTCATTACAGCTTCCTTCATGACGGGATTCAACCGTCTCTGTGGTTCTCGGGTTGGTCTGGCATCATCCATCACATGTATATGATGTTCAACTATCAAGGGACTAATCCCTTTGATGTCCGCCATACTCTAACCAAACGCCTCTTTGTTAGATCTCAATACCGATAAAAGTGCATTCTCTTGCTCTAATGCTAGAGAAGCGGAAATTATAACCGGTAAAGTCTCCTTCTCACCTAAATAAGCATATTTCAGATGAGACGGTAAAATTTTGAGATCTAATTCAGGCGGAGAAATGATAGAAGGAGGTATCATTGAGTGATTTTTGGATTTACAAAGAAGCTCAGAGCCTGTGAAAGATACAGACTCGGGTGGAGAAAAGTCAGAAATGCAGGACTCAAGTGTAGGTAAAGTGTCCTCACTAAGATCTTGTGTAAAGTCAAACAGAGATGTGGTAATGTCATCAAGATCAGTAAAGCAAAGTTCTTCAGCTCCACAACTATCGGGAGCGATCTCATGGACAGAGCACACATCTAAAATATGAGCAGAGGGTTCTGATGGCTGACTTCCAACTTTGTAGATATTTAGTTCAATGGTCATATTTCCAAATGATAAGTTCATTGAACCGTTTCTACAGTTTATAACAGCGTTGGAAGTGGCAAGAAAAGGACGACCTAGAATCACCGGAATTTGGCCCCGGAGGTTTGCTACAGGATGTGTGTCGAGTACAATGAAGTCTACAGGGAAAAAAAATTCCCCGGCCTTTATCAACACATCCTCTAATTCACCCCTTGGTTTGGTGATAGATCGGTCTGCCATCTGGAGAGTGCAGTGAGCAGGTTTCAGCTCTCCAATCCCGAGTTGCTTATAGACAGAATAAGGGAGTAGGTTAACACTTGCGCCAAGGTCTAAAAGAGCACGATTTATGTTTTTACCCCCAATAGAAATCGATATCGTAGGACATCCTGGGTCCTTTCATTTCTTTGGTAGCTGGGGAATAAAAGCAGTGCTGATATTATTAGCCATGAAGACCTTCTTCGGCACTTGGGTCTTCCTCTTCCTAGTGCACAAGTCCTTAAGAATTTTCGCATAAGCGGGGACTTGTTGAATCGCATTTAGGAGAAGGATATTGATGTTAACATGTTTGAACATTTCTATAATTTTCTCCATATGAGGACTCGTTCTATTACCCCTTAACCGATTCGGGTAAGGAGCTTTTGCAATAAGCGCAGGGTCCATCATAGGAGAAGGAAGAGGGGGTAGACGAGGTCCCAAAAGAGGTGTGGGGACCGTCTGTGGAGAACTATAAGGGTTGGGAGAAGGTGTCGAGCCTAATGGGAAATGGAGAATAGGCTCTCGAGAAGATGGTATGGTAGAAGAAGAAGGATCAGAAGGAGAAGTGTGTGTGTGTGTGGAAATGTCTCAGCCGGGGTGTTGATATGATTTTCAGTATCATCAATACCTTCCCCGACATGATTGTTCAGCACTCTTCCCGATCTCAACGTTGTGATGGCATTTACATTGTAATGCCCAGGATTCTGTAGGGGTTGAGAGGGAAGTTTCCCTTTTTCTCTCGCACTCATTTCGGCTTTTAGGTGTGCGATTTCAGCTTCCATCGATCTGATACTCTCAGCTTGGAACGCTGAGTTTTTCTTTATCTCACTGACGGAAGATCTAACCTCAGTCGAAAGCTCTATGAAATTTGATAAAAGTGATTTCATGGTCTGAGTGAATTGAGAGAATTCGTCAGAACAGGACGACTGCATAGGATTAGACTGTGCAGGATTGTTGCCCTGGTTTTAGAAATTTTGTGACTGATAGGGGTGCTGAGTGAGTTGAAAGAGTTGCTGTTGTGGTGGAGGAAAAGCCCTTTGAAATTGATTCGTGTTTGGAACCGTGTTTTGAGATTGGTTTTGGTTCCAAACGAAATTCGGGTGATTCCTCCAACCCTGATTGTACGTGGAAGAATATGGATCGTTTCGAGGTCTTTAAAATGCGGCATTAGAATGCTCATGACCTTGAAACGCAGAGTTTAATGGACATTCTTCCGTTAAATGAGACGGATCAGAACAGCACCCACAAACAGTTTTGGGGAGCGACATTGGGTTTAGGGAGGCTGCAGAAAATTTGTGTTCCATAGCGTCGAGCTTCTTTTACATTGCTGCCATCTTAGCTCGAACACCTATGGACACATCTATTTGGTGTACGCCACCCCTATTCAATGGTTGGGTTCCACTCTCCCACTGTAGTGATTTTTCAGCGAACTTTTCTAAATACTTCCAAGCTTCCCCATCATCCTTGGTCATAAAAATACCTTGACACATGTTTTCAAGGATCTGTTTAGTGCTTGGGTTAATGCCCTCATAAATAATTCGGCAAAGCTCCCATCTCGGGATGCCGTGATGAGGACACTGAACCAATAGATCCTTGAAACGTTCAAAGCATTTTGAAAATGGTTCAGCAGGGAGCTGGGCAAATTGATTCAGTTCGCTACGGATTCGAGCTGTCTTTTGGATTGGGTAAAATTTCTTAAGGAATGCAGCGACGAATTCTTCCCAATTCGTAATAAAGTGTGCGGTAGTGTTATATAGCCACTTCTCGGCTATATCGCACAATGTAAATGGAAGAAGTCGTAGACGCATCGCATCCACTGAAAGTTGTGACGTACCCATCATTGCGCATACGTTTTCAAATTTGGTAATGAAAACGTAAGCGTCCTCAGTCTCAAGTCCGTAAAATTTGGGTAAAAGGTTGATATACTGGGGCTTAATCTCAAAGTTATCCCCATTGGCTGGTGGTGTGGATAAGCAGGTCGAAAGAGGACCTCGAAGTGGATAGCACCTTTCTTGGAAAGAGATGCGGGGTGGATTCTGTGCACCAACGGACGGCGGCAGATTAGGGTTAAAGAAGTTTGATCGAGGTGGATCCATCTGTGTGGGTGTGGTAGTGGGTAAAGGAAAGGTAAATGGAGAAATATCGACTTCGGAGTCGATAAAGGGTACGCGGACTAAACGGGCACTAGAATCCCGTGTCCAGCCTATCTTGTACTAAAAAGGGTTAGTACAAGTGGCAGCGTTGGCTTATAATTAGGGGTAATGAATGAATGCGGTGTTTGCTTTTGAAAAAGGGACGGATTTTTGAAAAAAAATGATGCGACACAACAAATGCAGCACACAAACCTTAGAATCTAGTGGTCACCTAGGTCCGGCTCTAGACCGCTCCTAACTGCCAAAAGACAAGTCGCAGGATAGAATCCTCCACTGCCTCTTTGTTCCCCTATGGCCAGGTAAGTGCCAGGTAAGTAGGAAGGTACTCCACTACGTAAGTAGTGGGCCTAATTAATAACCACTAGCCTTCGACACACTTTCCTAGGCACCACAAGAAAACGCGGATAAGCAATGAATTACCCACGGCCTTCTTCTGTCCTAATTGAGCGCGACAGTCCTTAGAGTCATCTCTAGATTTCTTTTAGTTAATGTGGGTCAATGCGGATGCAAGTTTTGTGGTTTTCGGGGCCTAGGAAGGGTAATGAAATCCCCACATAATTTGGATTTGGCCGTGCCCCTTAATATCCGTATTTATAATGCAAACAACCAAGAAACAAAATCACGGACAAATTTAATTTTTGCAATTTGCGAGCTGCTATTCTTTGCAAAGAATCCTGCAG
Organism: Agapanthus africanus; assembly: GCA_030015575.1. NCBI lineage: Eukaryota > Viridiplantae > Streptophyta > Magnoliopsida > Asparagales > Amaryllidaceae > Agapanthus > Agapanthus africanus. The sequence continues at coordinate 105,515,606 of CM057344.1, forward strand.
AAAATTGTCAGTTGGAGCTAAAAAGAGGAGAGAGGAGAAGGTAAGAAATTACCTGAATCAAAAATTTTGCAGAGATCCCCCAGAAGGGCCGCGGAACCGCCGCAATAGGCTGCAAATGCCGCGCTTCCGTGGTCTCTTGATGAGATCACCCCACCAAAACTTTTCAGGGAGCTTCTGTAGACTCCCTCAGCTCTTTGGTATTTTCCAAAAAAAAATTCCAATTTCCAACAAGCTCCAGATCTCCTTGCAATGAAACACAACAAATTGTTTAGGGTTTGCATGAATTTTGATCTCAAAAATCACAATGAAATAAATCTTTCAATTCAAACTTTGATCTAAAACAAATTAGCGCGAGATCCCCGGCAACGGCGCCATTTTGATTGAATGATTTCCTGATGTGGATGTGAAAATATCGATTCAACTAGTCCCCGATTTCGGCACTATTTGATTGATCGTAAAATGCGAGACTGAGTAAGTAAATCAAATCGATAAGAGTCTCTTTGTGTCGGTAATTAGAAAATTGAATAAAGTTCACAATCAAAAAATTATATTTGACCGCAATCAACTACGGTGTCAGTTGTAGATCGTAAGCGAGTGCGGATCGTCCACAGGGATTGTGCGATTCGTTTTTATATTTGATTTGTTTGAATTGAAAAGTTAATCGAAAAGAAAAGAAAACATGATTCAAGAATTTATCAATTGATTCAGGTGTCACGAGTTTAATCAAGAATCAAGAAACTGATAAACAATCAAGAATTGGGTTTCGATAATATTTCCAAACAAAATGTCAAGAATCTAAATGAGGCTCGTAGGAATCGATCGGATCTATAGACGTGATGTAATTTCAAGATTTCGTGTTCTTGTCCTTCGAAGGATTGATACTAGATCGATGATGATCGACGAGAGTTAGGGCTTTCTTGATGAAACTAGGGTTTCATCGTTTAACCCTTGTTCTTTCGTAGATATCATTCACATTCTATCCTCTAGCAATTTCAAGAAACGATCATAACTCCCCAATCTCGAGCGATATCAATCAAGAAAGCATCGCAACGAATTGGGTCGTCGATTCTTGAACTTGCTAGGGTTTACAAAACTCGTAGGATTCAAGAATCGATTTAAGATATATTACATCATCATTCTACTGATCGTCTCGACTCCTCGACGAGCGGAGTATTACTCAAACATCACAACAAGAATTATAACTAGAAATTTAGATTGAATCATGATGCAAGAATTTAAAGATAACAAGATAAAAGAATATCACCTTTTATTTATATCAACAATTTGATTACAATCGCTCAAGAACTACAAGAGGAAGAACTAAATTGTTGAATTGGCGTCGCTCGGCTTCGTGAGTCGCCGATCGTCTTGGACCACTTGCTCCGTTGAAGATCGGCTCGGCTCATAAAAGTTTGTAAGGCTTCTTGCTTGATGGGTACTCGGGATCTTGGCTTTTGATTGGAATTAGGGTTAGGGTTTCACACAAGCCTTCTCACTAGACTTGTGGAAGAAGAAGATGAAGAAAGAGATAGAATGGCTCTAAAATGAACTAATGGAGGGATTTTTCCAAGATTCCAAGATGATTTACAAGTGAGCCTAGGGTCTTATTTATAGAACACCCAAACCCTAAGCCTTTGTGAAGTTCCCTCCAAAAGTTTGTTGAGGAACTTCTAGAAAGAGTTTGTTAAGCTTAGCTTAGGGTTTAAGTTAGGGTTTAGGAAGAAGTTTCTAGAATGTTAGGCTAGTTTAGTGTTGATCCCAAAGCTTGCTGATCTGGCAGAAGTCTCTGGAGTCTTCTGGAACTTGGAGTGTCTTTCTGAAGTGTAGGAGCTGAGCTAGGCATTTTGCACCAAAATTGAGGGGGTGATGGGTCAAGACCGCCGCAGAACCGCGGCGCAAGCCGGCTCCGGCCGCGGTTCCGCGACCATGTTGAGTTCTTGGGGCTTGGGCTCTTTGCAGTAGTCTTGTGTTGACATTTGGGACTTTCTTTGATATGTTGATTTTTGTTTGTCCCTTTGGATTGATACCAGAACTGAAATCATTGAGTTGGCGTCATGTTTTAGCGGTACCGTGTACATTTTAGCCTTTCTTCTGGATTTTCCTGCACAGATCTCAAAACAAGTGTTGCGCAAATGTAGGGATGATGCGATGCCATGAAATGCGGTCAATTTCCTTTATAGTGTCGGTTTTAGAGTCTAATACATGCAATCTGATATTTTGCGACAGTTTTGCTAATATGTAAAATATGAATGCCGAACACTTCTATATGAATGCAAATGATGAGGAAATTGCCGGCTAAAATATGTAATATTTTCGACTAATCACAGGGCGAGCGTTCGACATGTGTACTGTCGTTTCTGCCAGCTTGTATATTCTTTTATTGGGGCACGGCCGGGTTAAGGTCGATGTCACCGTTGTATATATTATTTCTTTTCGGTACTAGGATTACCCCGCGGAGGAGTGCACGAGTGGCCGGGTTCTAGAGGGCAACAGGGCCCCATCTCATGGCGTTGAGACTGGGGTGCCTTACTCTAGATTTGATGGGCTATTCGTCGCACTCGTAGAGGGTATAGGATGACCCACGGAGGAGTGCTAAAGTTACCGGATTCCGTGAAGTGCTGGATGGCCCATTCACTTTATTGATTGGGTTTGCCTCACATCCGGGATTGGCGAGTAACTTGTCACACTCGTAGGGGTCTTGGTTCTTCATTACATATGCTATCCACACGACCGAGAACGTCGATTTTCATTTATGGCTCAAATGAAACCCGGGGCTCCTAGATTATCCGCTATTCCATTTTGCTTATCGCTTTTCTGTGATGTTGCTTATATCATGCCTGGGACGAATGGTTACACACACACACTAGGTTAAATTGTATATGTTTTGCATTCGTGCTAATCCTGCCCCCGCTCTGCCGTTAGTTAAGTAACCTAACGGTGCATGACGTTGCCCCGTGGCGAATGCGGATGACTTATACGTACATTTTATTTTCATTCTTTTTCTGGTGTGATAGTAATTAATTGATGGGACCGCATTAATCCTCATTAATGCAAGATAAGAAACCTGAAAGATGTTGTTGGAACAATTTGAAAAACCACTCATTTTCAAAACTATCGTTCCTACAACGATATCAAGTTTATTACGTTCAAGGTTTTCACAAAAACCAGTCGAAGCCCTCCGTCATTTCAAATGGGTAACATATCGTATTCATGCTCTGTTTGTTGGTGATTGTTCGTGCGAAAGTATTTTGTAAATAACCGCAATCAAGACGGTGTTGGTAATAGCTAGCCGTGATAAGTACGGGTCGTCCGTAGGGAAACGTGAACTTCTTTTCTTGCTTTAGACGAGTTGATAAAAGAGAGGATAGTATGTTGTCGTTTTATTTTAATATGGATATAAAATTTATAATAGAAGGGATTGTAGGGTTTATAGGACTTAGTAGTTAATGGATGAATATTTAGACATGACTCTTTTTATCTTTTAATAGTTTAAAACTAGAGAGATGGCGATAAATGTGGATTAGGGTTCTTTGAGAGAATTAGGGTTTCCCACTACTAACCCTTGTCCTTCCATTGATCTCTATTAATCTCAAGCCATTAACAAAACAAGTGTTTAACTAATCTCAAATCGTGGTCGTGATTATCAATAAATTGATAGCGCGCCCAATAAGAAGGTTTACATTTATTTTGCTAAAATTTATAAATATTAAAATGTCAAAAGAAGTTAAAAGATATTTCATTCATTATTCTACCCTATCCTACAAACCCTAGCAAGTAAGAAATTACTCGCTCATGGTTAGTAGGATTTAGAAGAAAGGTTGAAGATGAATGAAGTCATATTAGAAGTGCAGAAAGTAATGCAGAAAATTAATGCGGAAAAGTAATACGTAAAGTAAATGTAGAAAAGTAAATGCAAAAAGAATTAAAACAAGAACTACTTTTATTAATCAACTATTGCATTACAATTTTCTTCTTAAAAAGTAGATTACAAGAACCCTAGTTGCTCGCTAGATCTTTCTCTAGAATTCTACGATGGATGGCTAGATGTAATAGATAGTGTTAGTTGTATGTATGCCCTAGAGGCCAGTATTGTACAGATGATATATATTATATTGGATGCTTGGACATATATAGAGAGGACTTTCTTGCTCGATATGATAGTATGCTATCTGATTGCTCTTTATCTTAACATGTATACTTGTCTCTTTATACTGTCTTATAGTTACATGTTGGTAAAGCCCTTAGGATGTGTACTTGACTACCTGGACTATGATGCGGATCATACTAGTGGGGACATGGTAGTCCATAAGTACATCCTCCAAGGTCCCTAATCGTGGGTGTATCGAGACGGGGCATCGATATACCAGTGTAGACTAGCGTATACGCTTCTCGACCCATGAGATGGGCGATGGATGATCCCATATCCATTGGTGTTTGACATCGGAGATGGTATACGGGTGCTCAGTGGAGACTGGGTACACTGGACGGACTCGCCGAGAACTCCCAGATGGTATTATACCTTACGTCAGATGGCAGTTCTCTGGTGACACTTGTGCAGGTTAGTCTGTAGACCCGAGATCGTCATAGAGTCTTATGTGATTCCCACTGTGCTTTGATTTCCACCTTACCACGTCCATGAGGGCGTGCAAAACGGTGGTTTTTGGGTACAGTTCCGAGTCACATAGAGGCAATGAGCGATAGGAGGGGTTTCGTCTCTCCCGGTATTGGGGGTTGATGTTGCGCTGTGCTCGATTGGCCGTAACAGGGAAGTCCCTGGCCAGGGCTGATTAGAGATTTACTGGTAAGTGTTACCAGTAGTTTCTCGATCCGTTATGAGACTCACATCGGCATGACTTATCGGTTACTGGGGTCTGACGTTTACCACCCCTAGACTTGATATGCGACATATCAGACGAGGAGACCGGACTGTACGGGAAGTGTTACCGGTTGGCTTTTACAGGAGTTGGAGCGGGCTTGCTTGCTGATCTTCTGATCGCTCAATACCCGGGTAGCCGTTACGTCCAGCTAGTACCGCTGACGGCTTGTAGGTGCGTGATGTGATCATCACCTACTGCCGGCGTATTGACGATTCTTTAGAGTCCTACACAGAGGTTTTACTGGCTCAGGCAAAACGAAATAGGAGCACGTATGTGATATGTGCGAGATCGAGAATAAATGCTTGTATGTGATACCGTATTCTATTCTCGCGACTATATGTATCGGTCGGTTATATATATGATATGGCCGGGTTATCGAATCAAGTGTTGATTCGATAAGTCGATACAATGGATGTTAGCCGGTTATATGAGATATGACCGGATTATTAAGTCAAGTGTTGATTTAATAATTAAGTGTATAATTGTATATTAGATATACTAGTTTACATTTACTAACACTTGTTCACTTTAGGGTTTTTCTCACTTGTACACTACTTTAACATATATATGATATATGTTTAAACTGTGTTATCATATTGTATCATGGTTGATGATACACAATTCATGCATGTATGAGACATACACCATTCTATGTATTATGAAGGGTTAAGATTATTTAAGATAATTACAAAATTAGTGGAGTTTTGGAATGAGCATAAAGCTTGTAGAAGCTTAACTTGCATTAACAAAGTCTACTAGTTTTGTCTTTACCTTAGATTCCTTTTAACCCAATCATAATCAATTAGCTATGGTTATGGATCTACAAGGGTTAGTATATGATACTCACCATGGTTACTCTTCTCACTTGATCATTATCCTCATCTCTTTCTTTTCTTCTTCTTCTTCATTTTTGCAAAGAAAGAAAAAGCTTGCTAGGGTTTGATCCAAAGTGAGAAAGAGTGTGAGAAATAAAATTCTAAAGAGAACCCACTTCCTATTTCTGCATCCTCTACTAGATTAGCACTTTAGTATAGGGTGTTTACTTCACTAATTCTCAAGTTAGTGAAGTAGAAGATTGAGTCGGAATTCTCTCGACGTAGATCATCTTCGGCCTCGGAGACTTCAAGCAAAGGTCGCACCTTTTCGCCTCGTGAAGCCATGCAAGGGTCCGGGAGAACCACGATAGCAGCGAAGGGACTTCATCAAAGAGCTAAAGAAGTGGAGGACCGATCTACAAAGGTTGTATTTCGTGATCTCTTAGAGTAAAGTTGTTTACTTGCCTTTCGATTCGCCTAAACTCTAGTATACGATCTTGCTTAGTATTATTCGGCACATAAAAATTTAATTTTGGCATGGTCGATGCCTTGAAGAGCCTTGTTAGTGTGCATAGTAACCCTACAGTGGTATCAGAGCCTAGCTAGAGCATTAGGCGATGAGTTAACGAAGTTAAAACTCCGAACGTACCCGACAACGTCGAAATCAACCCCTCTCTGGACAATTTTTAAAATCTGGGATTTTTGTGAATTAAAAATATCTAAAAAAATCAGCAGGATTTTCTAAGAATTATAGTGCAAAACGATGACATGATTCTTACATATGACCGCGGTTCCGCGGCAAATCCCTGCTTGTGCCGCGGAACCGCGGCAGTATGGAGTCCTTTGGCTGCTCTGTTTGCACAGTAATTCTAGATTCTGTGAATGGTATTTTATGGGTATTTTTAATTTGACTCAAGTGTTGAGTATTCAGGGGTTCATTTTGTAATCGTCGATTCGATCGGAGAATTTAATTTTGTTTTGTTATTCCGGATAATTTAGTAAGTATTAAAATGTTCGAACGGATATCACTAACTCAATTTTTCCCGGCACGAAAAAGTTTCAAGTGTTGAATTTTTCTCGGGTTTAATTATTTCGGAAAAACGTGCAAGAAATGTGACGGACCCTCTAGAAGATAACAAACCTTAACTCGATTATGTGACCGTCTTGAACTGCCCTTTGAACCTTAGGGTTTGGGGCAGTACGGCGTGCCACATGTGAGGCGTTGGCTTGACCCTTCTACGGCTGGACCGTTGCTACTGTGACGTATTCTGGAATTTTTGAACTCCGCTCAAGTGTTGAGCTATTTAGGAAATCTTGGGTATTTGATTATTCGATCGAAAAGTTTAATACTGTCTATTTATCTGGAATGTGATACAATATGTGGAATTCACACGGTTAGGCATGAAATGCAAAATATGTGATATTTCGGATTTACGATGTCTAAAGAGATTGTGGATTCCAAATGTTGTAGTTTTACACTTTCTTTTCTGCGACCGTAAGTGTAATATGTGACGCTGGTTTCGTTGCTATATGTTAACGACAATTGGGATGCGCATATTTACTTACGTTGATGACATGTAATGTTATGTGTTGCTGGATATGTTATATTGGATCGTCGCGTTCTGAATAGCCGGGGGTTTTTATGTGAGATGAGAGTTTTTATTTTCATTCATGTAAAATTTAAATGTATGTAATATTCTTTTATTGGGGCACTTCCGGGTCGAGGTTGATGTCACCTTTTGTATATTATTTACTTTTCCGCACTAGGATAGACCCAAGGAGGAGAGCACAAGTAACCGGGTTCTAGAGTCCAGTGGGAGACCAACTCGAGGAGTCGAGTCCGGGTCTCCTAACTCCAGAATTGGTAGGGTTGCTTGCCGCTCTCGTAGGGGTCTTGGGGTGTGGGTTTGGCTATTCGTCGCGACCGTGGAATCCGTGTTTTATAAAGGCTCAAAATAAAACACGGACGTCCTGGTATATCCAATGTTTCATATATTTCTTCTGCTGCGATATCTGTGATGTGATCATTTGATGTTCTATGATAAATACTGTATATAGTATATATGATATATTATATAGGCGTTACTTATGTTTTACACCCGCGCTAGCCCTGCCCTGCTCTGCCGTTAGTTACCTAACCTAACGGTGCACGAGGGGACATCGAGACGAATGCGGATGGCATAAGTGTACGTCGTATTTATCTGTGATGTTTAGGTGACTTAAATGATGGGACTTCATTAATGTGATTAATGAAAGAAAAGAAACCCAAAAGATGTTGTAGAATCAAAACTTTATAAAAAGGGTAGCTACAGTTTTGCTTTGCATAGCGGTATATATGATATACCCTGCACCTTATTCGATGAGGAAAGAGCCGAGATCCCTTCACCGGGAGTGACCTCTTTAGCGAAACTGGCAGATGCTATAAAACTCGGTTTGTCTTTTGATTGTTTTTAGAGTTTTGCTTTGCACAGTGATATATATGATATGTCCTGCACCTTATTCGATGAGGAAAAAGCCGAGATCCCTTCACCGGGAGTGACCTCTTTAGCAAAACTAATGAAAGCCTCAAAAACACTCCATTTCAAAATTTCACATGATTCTACGACGATATCAAGTTCATTACGCTCATGGTTTTCTGAAAAACCTGCGTAGCCCTCCGTCAATTCAGATAAGTAATATTTAGTATTCGTGCTGCGGTTATTTGGCATGCGTCAAGGCGTAGTGTACGGTAGCTGATTATTACTTATCTGTAGCATGAGATGCGATTGGATTAGGGTATTCGTACGGCGTTGTTTGGCATGCGTCAAGGATCGTACGGGTGGGTTTAATTCAATCACGAATTGTACGGGTTGAACTTGACTAACGGACTATGGGTTGTTTGGCATGCGTCAAGGTCATAGCACTCTAGGGGCAAAAGCATTATCGGGAATTTCAAGTGTTGAAATTTGCAATGAGATTGCATACCTTCTATGAGATAGTTGGATCCCGATACCCACTGCAAGTAATTGTTACTCCTGGGAGAGTTTTACACAGGACAATTAGCCGATCAAGTAGGTGTCTAGAAAGATGTCAACGGGGTTACGTCTCTGGGAAAACGAGATTTACTTTAATTAGGTCCGTGCGAAAGCATGGGGAACCTCCCTCAAAGTACCGACACTGGCCTGGCTGAAAGATTGGCGAAGTTGTAGGGTGTAATTAATCCCGGCTAGTCTTTCCTTTTAGGGTTTGAAAGAAGATTTGATAAAAACAGTGGGAGCCATCCTGATTAGATAAGATAAATAACCAATCTGATCTTGCAAGAGCATACGCTAAAGTGTTTTCTTCTCTCTCTCTCCAGGTAGCGACCATATCATGCCTTAATAAAGATAATAATATGGATGTATTGACCGAACCCGCATGTTATACTGTGCAGGGGAACGTTGGACCCGTTCTATCTTATAAGTGTTATAAGACTGAACAGGAATCAGGAGAATATCTGGATTCTCACGCCGCCCAAACGGAGAACATGCATGTTGATGCACCTTCTTCGGGTGTGTTAGTCATTAAGAACTGTTTTTCAGTTCACCCTACGTCCTAGGTATTAGATACCGGATCAGGATTCCACATATGTAAACAGTTACATGGGCTACTGAAAGGTAGAGAACTGGGAAAAGGTGATCATTCCGTTCAAGTAGGGAATGGTGCAAGTATTGCAGCCAAAGCAGTTGGCGAATATGACCTTGTATTACCAAGTCATAATACACTGATTCTGAATGAGTGCTATTATATACCGAACATGATGTGCAATATTATATCAGTTTCTTTACTGAGTAAAGAAGGATATAATTTTGTAGTACGGGATAATGTTATGAACATCTTCCTAGATCAAAAGTTGATTGTATCAGGCTCGTTACATAATAGCATATTCATTCTCAATCAAAATACAGTCCTCAATTTACAAAACACACACAAGAGGAAAAGTTCAGAACTGAACGAATCCTTCTTGTGGCATTGTAGACTGGGTCACATCAATGCGACACGACTAGCTAAGTTGTATAAGGATGGATATTTGAATTCTTTTGAATTTTCATCTTATGACACTTGCCAGTCATGTCTCAAAGGCAAGATGACCAAAACCCCGTTTACGGGACACGGAGAAAGAGTTACCGAACTCTTAGGGCTGATACATAGTGATGTATGCGGTCCCATGTCTACACATACCAGGAATGGTTCTTCCTACTTCATTACATTCACTGACGATCTCTCAAGATTCGGACATGTGTTCCTGATGAAACACAAGTCTGAAGCTTTTGAGAAATTCAGAGAATATAAGCACGAAGTAGAGAACCAAACGGGCAAAAGTATTAAGATCCTTCGATCTGATCGAGGAGGAGAATACTTGAGCAATGATTTTCTGGATTATCTAAAAGAGAATGGGATTCTCTCTCAGCTTACTCCTCCTTATACACCACAGCACAACGGTGTGTCGGAACGGAGGAATCGTACCCTATTAGATATGGTACGCTCAATGATGAGTACAGCTGAGTTACCTATTTCCTTCTGGGGGTATGCGCTTGAGACAGCCATAGACCTATTGAATAGAGTTCCTACCAAATCTGTGCCACCACTCCATATGAGATATGGAAAGGGAAGAGACCATATCGTAATTACATTAAGATATGGGGTTGTCCGACCTATGTCAAAAGACAAAATCCAGACAAACTCGAGGAAAGATCTGTCTTATGTAAGTTTATAGGATATCCCAAAAATTCACAAGGGTATATCTTATACCACCCCGAGGAACAAAAGGTGTTTGTTTCTCGACATGCCACTTTCTTAGAAAAAAGTTTTCTTATGAAGCAGATTAGTGGCATTGAGGTAGAACTGGAAGAGGTTCCAGCGACATAAACTATAACAGAAGACTTGGTAGAACCAAAGGATTCAGTAGTACCCGACGAACCCCAGCCTTTCCGCCGATCTAGTAGGGTTTCTCATCCACCTGAGAGATACTACGGTTTTCTCATTGATGGTGGGAGCGAGGATTGCATCATGGTTGATGATGACCCAACTAGTTTCGAGCAGGCCATCACGAGTGGGGACTCAGTGAAATGGCTGGATGCAATGCGGTCCGAGATGGAATCCATGTACACCAACAAAGTATGGACTTTGGAAGTTGCTCCTGAAGGGGTAAAACCCATTGGGAGCAAGTGGATCTTCAAGAAAAAACTTGGTGTAGATGGGAAAGTGGAGACTTTCAAAGCTAGACTTGTTGCAAAGGGTTTTCGTCAAAGACCAGGTGTGGACTATGACGAAACCTTTTCTCCAGTGGCTATGCTTAAATCCATCCGGATCATGCTTGCCATCGCTGCATATCATGACTACGAAATCTGGCAAATGGATGTTAAGACCGCCTTTCTAAACGGTGATTTAGAAGAGTGTGTGTACATGACTCAGCCAGAGGGCTTCGTAGATAGTAGGAGCAGCGGGAAGGTGTGCAAGTTGCTTAAATCCATTTATGGATTAAAGCAAGTATCGCGAAGTTGGAACATCTGCTTTGACGTCGTTATCAAAGAATTTGATTTCGTCAAAAATATAGATGAACATTGTATCTACAAGAAGATGGCAGAGAGTACGGTTGTCTTCCTCGTATTGTACGTGGACGATATACTCTTGATAGGAAATGACATTCCTATGCTGCAATCGGTCAAGCTCTTCTTATCACAAAGATTCTCAATGAAAGATCTTGGGGATGCCTCCTGCATATTGGGGATTAGGATCTATAGAGATAGATCTAAAAGGATATCGGGATTGTCCCAGTCCAGGTACATTGACACCATACTAAAGAGGTTTAGTATGGAAGAGTCCAAACGTGGGTTTTTACCCACGATCTCAGGGCTCACTCTCTCCAAAGAGATGTCTCCCAAGACTGATTTGGAGAGAGCTCGCATGCAAGGGATACCCTATGCTTCGGCTGTAGGCTCTATCATGTACGCGATGCTATGTACCAGACCCGATGTAGCATACTCACTAAGTGTAGTGAGCAGGAATCATGCTGATCCTGGAGAGAGTCACTGGACAGCTGTGAAAAGCATTCTCAAGTACTTACGAAGAACTAAAGAGATGCTCTTGGTGTATGGTAACGGAGATCCGAGATGGAATCCATGTACACTAATAAAGTATGGACTTTGGAAATTGCTCCTCCTGGGGTAAAACCCGTTGGATGCAAATGGATCTTCAAAAAGAAGATTGGTACAGATGGACAGGTAGAAACCTATAAAGCTAGCATTGTTGCAAAAGGTTTTCGTCAAAGACCAAGATTGGACTATGATGAAACCTTTTCTCTAGTAGCTATACTTAAATCCATTCAGATCCTGCTTTCCATTGCTACCTTCCATGACTATGATATCTGGCAGATGGACGTGAAAACAGCATTTCTAAATGGAAATTTAGAAGGGTGCGTTTACATGGATCAGCCAGAGGGTTTTTCAGACAGTGGGAGCAGCGGAAAGGTGTGCAAGTTGCTTAAATCTATTTATGGATTAAAGCAAGTATCGCAGAGTTGGAACATCTGCTTTGATGAGACAGTCAAATAATTTGACTTTATCAAAAACGTAGATGAACCATGCATTTATAGGAAGATTGTAGGAGGAGAAGTAGTGTACCTCGTATTATACGTGGATGATATACTCCTGATAGGGAATGATATCCCTATGCTACAATCAGTCAAACTCTTCTTATCACAGAAGTTCTCCATGAAAGACTTGGGTGATACCTCCTACATTTCAAAGATTAAGATCTATCGTGATAGATCTAAAAGAATGTTAGGACTTTCACAGTCCAGGTACGTTGACACCATACTAAAGAGGGTTAGTATAGAAGATTCCAAGCGTGGTAATTTACCCGCTTTTCACGGGATCACCCTCTCCAAAGAGATATCTCCAAAGACTGATGAAGAGAGGGCTCGCATGAGGATTATACCCTACGCTTCGACGGTAGGATCTATAATGTATGCGATGTTATGCACCAGACCATACGTAGCTTATGCACTTAGTGTGGTAAGTAGGTATCAGTCAAACCCAGGTAAGAGGTATTGGATAGCAGTTAAGAACATTCTTAAGTATCTGAAAAGGATTAAGGAGATGTTCTTGGTGTACGGTAATGGGGACCTCCAGATTAAGCCTTTTACCGACTCAAACTTCCAAAGTGACAAGAATGACTCTAAATCCATCTCGGGTTATATGTTTACCCTCAATGGAGGGGCGGTGTGTTGGAAGAGTTCCAAACAGGACACCATCGCAGACTCAACGATGGAAGCTGAGTACATAACTGCTAACGATGCCGCAAAAGAAACGGTCTAGATGAGGAAGTTCATTTCTGAACTTCAGGTGGTTCCGTCTATTGTCAATCCAATATCTTTGTATCGCAATAACAATAGGGATATAGTTTTAGCGAAGGAACTAAGCTCCCATCAGAAATCCAGACACATCTTGATGCGGTATCACCTGATCAGGGAGATCGCGGATCGCAAGGAGATCGAGATTCGGAGAGTGGACACAAAAGACAACACAGCGGATCCATTCACGAAGGCTTTACCTCAAGCATAGTTCGATCGGTTGTTCGAGATGTTAGGGATGCATTATACAAATAGCTGGCCCTAGTGCAAGTGGGAGATTGTAGGATATATGTATGCCCTAGAGGCCATTATTTGTAATGGATGCTATGAATATATATATGTACATGACAATCTTGTTAGAAATGATAGTATGCTATCTGGTTTGCCTTTATCTTAATATGTGCATATGTTTTACTTGTTATTACGTATTGCTTATGCATGTTGGTAAAGCCCGTAGGATGTGCTTGACTACCAGTGTTGTGATGGCGATCATACTTATGGGGGTTGGGTAGTCTATAAGCACATCTTTAAAGTGTCCCTAGTCGTAGGAATATCGAGACAGGGCATCAATATTCCAGAGTAGGCTGGTGTATATGTTTCTAGACCCCGATGAGAGGTGATGGTTAGTCCCACGGTCATTGGTGTATTTCAACTAAGATTGTATACAGGTGCTCACTGTAGGTGGGTACACTGGACAGACTCGCCGGGAACTACTGGATGGTATTATACCAAGCGTCAGATGACAGTTCTCATGTGGAATGTGTACAGGCAGTCTGTAGACCTGAGATCATCATTTGTCTCGTGTGAGTTCCTACTGTGCTTTGATTACCACCCTACCACGGCTCAAAAGATTCGTGCAAATAGATTTTAGTTAGGTATAGTCCCGAACCAAATGGAGGCAGTGAGTGATTGTTAGGGATTCGCCTCTCCCGGTATAGGGAGTCGATATCACACTGTGTTTGGTTGGTCAACACCATAAGTCCCTGGCCAGGGCAGTTGAGAATTACCGATAGTTAGATCAGTAGTTTCTCGGATGGTCTTGAGCACACTAACACGACTTATCAGGTTAGTAGGGGTCTGACGTTAACCACCCCTAGACCCGATATGCGATACTCTCAGACGAACAGACCGGATTGTATGGATATTGTCACTGTTAGGCTCAGTAGGGGTTCAGATGAGTTTGCTCGTCGGCCTTCTTTTCGACAGATACCTGGATAGCCGTTACGTGCAGCTAAGGCCGCTGATGTGCTTGTGATTAAACCCACTGCCAGCGTACTGTCAAGTCTTTAGAGTCCCACACAGAGGGTTTCCCTGGCTCAGGCGAAACAATGTGGAGGCCGTATGTTTATACGTGCAGTGTTCCGGTTAATTACGTGTATTAGTTGCGCGGAATTTGATCGGACGAATTATAATACTAGCGGGCTTAGAATTAAATTGGTTTGTTAATCAAATATTGATTTAATTCTAGTATTATATTAGTAGTATCATTCTATTTCTCGGGTATTCGTATTTTGATACAAATACAGGTGTGTGTATATATACGGTAAAATGTATTTATACAAAATACCTTCTAGAAAATGGCACCTCATCATGCATTTTTCTATTTATTGAAAATAGAAAATGAGGTGGAAAGGTGAGATGGTTTCAACCATGGCATGAAGCATGGCTTATAATTTTAATGGGAGAAAATACACTTCATATCTTTTGCCTTAGCCATTCTTCAACTCATTCTTGCATTGTCATTCTCTCTCCTCTCTTGATCTCATCTTCATCCTCAACCCCAAACATTCTCATGAGTTGAGAGCCATGGGACTTTGAGATAGAAGAAATCACTACTAATCATCTCCACATAATCTAAACTAACTAGATTAGCAAACTAACTTGTTTAGTTACTTTCTTTTGAAAGTAGAACCTTCGAGTGGATTATTTTGGATCAAGGAGACCGTCAACCAAGCTAGATCAAAGACCCCAAAAAGAGTTTAAGAAGAGGAGTCAAAACCCGAAGGACACGAACCTATCGATATAACCCTCCTTACATAGTAGCTAGAACTCCTTTTAACTAGTTTAATGTATGGTTAGATTCTAGGTAGGTATTTCTAGCGCCAAGTTTTTGAAAAAGTTCAAGTTTTTTTTGTTCCTCAATGGACACGGTTAGAGACTAGGGCGCTAGGAAACGTTACATATATATCCTACATATTCTTCTTGGGATTACCTTGTCATTGATGAACCTTTGGATCCAATCATCACTTATTGATCGCAACAAGGAGGCCCAAGCAGGCGATGTCAAATTGCAGAAGATCGGGGAACAAGTTGAAGCCGGACTTCGAACATATTTTCTTATTCACGGGGATGGATCTTTGAGATTTAGGAGTCGTATATATGTGCCCGCCGGTTCGATTAGGCAAGAGTTGATGAAGGAGGCACGCCGCTCTTCATATTCCGTACATCCTGGCGGCACAAAGATGTGCAAGGACTTTCGCCAGAATTATTGGTGGAATGGTATGAAGCAAGAGGTTGCTAGAAGCGTTGCTAAATGCCTTACATGCTAACAGGTGAAGGTTGAACACTAACGAATTGCCGGTTTGCTTCAGCCGTTGCCCATCCCAGAGTGGAAGTGGCAACACATCACCATAGACTTCATGACTGCTCTCTCTCGCAGCACAAAGGATAATGATGCCATTTGGGTAACCGTGGACCACGTAACCAAGTCGTCTCACTTTATTCCTTTTCGAGTGGACCAGTCCACAGAAAGCCTTGCACGAAAATACATGGATGAGATTGTAAGACTGCATGGGGTGCCTGTATGCATCGTCTCCGATAGAGATACCAGGTTTAGATCCCAATTTTGGCAGAGCCTCCAAGCTAGTTTGGGCACAAATCTGAATTTTAGCACTGCCTATCATCCTCAGACAATGGACAGTCAAAGAGGACCATTCAAACTCTCAAAGATATGCTTAAACCGTGTATGCTGGATTTCAGGGGATCATAGGAGGATCATTTGCATCTTATTGAGTTCTCATTTAATAACAGTTACCAAGCTAGCATAGAGATGCCCTATATGGTAGGAGATGTCGATCCCCTCTGAATTGGGATGACGTTGGAGATAGAGAGTTTCTTGGACCGGAGATGATACTAGCAACGGTCGACGTGGTCCGCACAATCAGGGAACGACTTCGTGTGGCTCAGGATAGGCAGGAGTATTAGGCCGATGCGAAATGCCGATAGTCAGAGTTCCAGTCAGGCGACCGCGTTTTTCTCAAAATCTCACCCAATAAAGGGGTCATTCGCTTTGGAAGACGAGGAAGGCTCAGTCCCCGTTACATTGGTCCTTTCGATGTCATAGCAAAGATGGGAGATGTGTCTTATTAGTTGTCCCTACCACCATCGTTGGAAGGTGTACACAATGTCTTTCATATCCCTCAGTTACGTTGATATGTGAGTGACCCCAGTTACATGCTTAACCACTCAGAACTCACCATAAGGACAGACCTGACGATCAAACAGAAACCGGTCGAGATCCTTGACTGGAAAGAGAAAGCTCTTCGTAATAAAGTGGTCCAACTTGTCCGAGTTTTGTGGAGAAGAGATTCCCCAGAAGAGTCAACTTGGGAGAGTGAAGATGCAATGCGTGAATGCTACACCTATCTATTTGATGGTTCTTCTACCACTTAAATTTTGGGGTCGAATTTTTTTACGGAGGGTAACATGTAACAACCGTCAAATCCATGTAAACTTATAATGACTTATATTCTTGAATATCCTATTTTCCTTAAATCAAGCAGTATTTATGATTTTATATGATGATTTCGGTACACGAACGTAAGTTGTATTTTGGTTGTCACCTATCATATCCATCCTATAGGGTACAAGGCCGACCTCTTGTGACTTCAAATAGTATAATTAATTTTCGTTTTTGGTTTTTTTTTTTAAATTCACGTGCGAGATATACAAAATCCGAGGTCTAAAATATAGCTTAAAATATATATGTATCAAAACGGTATCCTAAAGCAAACTAGAACCCGAGCTCTAGCCTTTTCCCTAAGACCTGGCCGTCCAACCTTTGCCCAGGTCGGCCCAAGTTGTCGGGGACCACACGATTTTTTTTGTGTGGCTCTATCTTTTCATAATTAGGTTAAATTTTTATTTTAAAATTTATCTTTTAAACTGAGGATTGGACGACTATATAAACATACCAAATCCTGATTCTATTTTTCCCCTACAGCCATCTTCTTCCTCATCCAAAATTTTCTGCATTCTCTCCTCTCTACTGCGATACATCAAGCTCCAGAAAACCCAGCAGCGCTCATCGAAGGAGGAGTCTAGTCAAGTAGAGGCTATCATCTCGGTCAAATCGAGACGATTTTGATCCAAAAGTTAGGGAAGGTTATTGATCATCCGTAGCCGTAAGTTCCTCCTCTTCCTCTCTCCCCCTCTCCCCATTCGATTAAATTGTAAGATTTTTCTCTTGATCTGCGATGTATATGTATCCATGTTGGTGATCTATGATTTGTATGATATTGATTAGGAATAGAAATTTTAGTTTGAATTTAAAATCTATGTATTCCGATGCTTCAGTAGCCTTATTGTAATTATTAATAGACTTATCCTCTGGTTGGGTGCAAATCTAGATTTTTTTGAAATTTGGTGTCACCCTAGCAACCAATTCGTTAGAGGGCATAGGATTTCTGGCAATAATTAGAGAAGTAAGTTGTTTAGCCGCTTGTAAGTTGTAACAGCAGGAAAAGATAATAAAATAAAAACAATAAATGAAAGTATAGACAGAAAACAAGAAAAGGGATGAATACTCCAAAGCCAACCATATATTTGCATCATTTATCGTAAGTTCTTCTTATTAATCCAATAATGAAAAATCTTTGACACATGGGGTAGTTTTCAGATGAATACAAAGAATGCACTAAAAGAATTACTTAAATGTTACTTCAAGAAATAGGAAGCTGATGTGCTATATGGACATCTATTGAATTAGGTACATCGGTTTTGTTAGCACTAAAGTGAAGTTGTACAATATTTATTAATGCTTGTATAAAAAATAAATAAATAAAAACAAAGCATTTTAGTTAGTTTGGCCTATATATGGAAACATGGAAAGCTCATGCTATTTTCAATATCATTCAGCCTATCTTACTCGGTTACTGTTGATGGGTGGTTGATTGGTTGAGCCATGAAAACTCTAAGGAGACCTGTCATATTTTATTCAGGAGGAGATGGGTTCCATATGACCCAACTCCTATAACACAAAATTTTAGCCTATATCTGCTTGTGTTTCAGCTGCCCGTTGACTATTCTTTTCCATATCACAAATTTAAGTTTTATATAACACATCTTGATAATATTTTCCTCAAGTTTTAATCTAGCTTACATACTATGCATTTACATTAATTTGTAATGCTTTATTGTTGGTGAGTTGTGGTCACTCTACATCGAAGTAGAGAGGCGGAATGCACAAAAATTTTAAATTTTTAGGCAAGCACAACCAACTTAACCCAAGTGATCAAACTATAACCCTAAACCAGCAGCCTACAAGAGATCTATCTACTATGAGAAAAGCTTATACCGATAGACACTTATCATTCGGGTCTTCATTCCTCTTCTTAAACTCCTTGGGGTCTCCTGGATCAAACTTGATAGCTGGCCTCCTCGGTCCTAAATGATTCACCTGAGAGTTTTCGGTCCAAACTTAGCTTCACTAATGAAGCAACTCAACAACCTAGATAGCTAATCTAGGCTGCTAAGAAGATATAGTGAGTGTTTAGTAGTAGTTCTCTATCTCAAATATTTTGGTTCTCAACACATGAGATTGGTAAGAATTTGCTCAAGAGAATGAACTCGAGAAGATGAAGAGAGAAGAGCAAGTAAAGAAAATCACTTCATCAAAGATGAGAAGAAGAATGGCTAACCCTTTTTACATGAAGCGTTTTCTTTCCTTATAAAATCACAACCATACTCCTATAGTATTTGCAATAAATATAAAACCATGTTTCATCCATGCTTCATGTCATCTCACCCTTTCCACCTCATTTTCTATTTTTAACAAAATAGAAAAATGCATGATGAGGTGGCATCTTCTAGAATGTATTTTGTATAAATACAAAATACTTTCTACTGTATATATATACTCGTATTCATACCAAAATACGAATACCCCAAAGATAGAATAATATTACTAATATAATACTAGCATTAAATCAATATCTGATTTAACAAACCGGTTTAATTCTAAGCCCGCTAGTATTATCAATCATCCGATCGAAAACATGGACAACACTAGAATATACATATCGAAATATGTATACGTAAATTATTAAATCAATAACTGATTTAATAATCTGGTTTAATCCTAAACTGGCCAATATTATCATTCGATCGGAACCCTGCTTGATCGAAAAACTGGACGGCACTAGAATATACATATCGAAATGTGTATATGTAAATTATTAAATCAATACCTGATTTAATAATCCGGCTTAATTCTAAGCCGGCTAGTATTATCATTCGATCGAAACCCCGCACGTATAAATATACGGCCACCACATCGTTTCACCTGAACTAGAGAAATCTTCTGTGTGGGACTCTAAAGACTCGACAGTACGCTGGCAATATGTTTAACCACAAACACATCAGCGGCACTAGCTGTACGTAATGGCTACCAAGGTACCTGTCGAAAAGGAAGGCCGACGAGCAAGCTCATCCGGTCCCCTACTGAGCTTATCCGTGACAATCTCCGTACAGTCCGGTCACTTTCTCTAAGAGTATTGCATATCGGGTCTAGGGGATCGTAAACGTCAGACCCCTACTGACCTGATAAGTCGTGTTGATTTGGCTCAGGACCAATCCGAGAAGCTACCGATCTAACCATCAGTAAATCTTAACTGCCTTGGCCAAGGTCTTATGGTTCTAGCCAACCGGACACAGTGCGATA
Source organism: Agapanthus africanus (assembly GCA_030015575.1). Lineage (NCBI taxonomy): Eukaryota > Viridiplantae > Streptophyta > Magnoliopsida > Asparagales > Amaryllidaceae > Agapanthus > Agapanthus africanus. The sequence goes on from CM057344.1 coordinate 105,535,610, forward strand.
TCGACTCCCAATATCGGAAGAGACGAATCCTTGACAATCACTTACTGCCTCCATGTTGCTCAGGACTGTACCCAACCAAAACCTGTTTGCACGACTCCGTAAAGCCGTGGTAGGGTAGTGATCAAAGCACAGTAGGAACTCACACGAGACAAATGATGATCTCAGGTCTTAAGACTAACCTGTACTCATGTCACCTGAGAACCGCTATCTGACGATAGGTATAATACCATCTAGAGCTTCTCGGCGAGTCCGTCCAGTGTACTCACCCCCAGTGAGCACCTGTATACAATCTTAGGTGATCACACCAATGGCTATGGGACCAATCACCGTCTCTCGTCGGGGTCTAGAGACGTATACACAAGTCTACTCTGGAATATCGATGTCCGGTCTTGATATTCCTATGACTTGGGACTTTTAAGGATGTGTTTATGGACTACCCAGCTTCCACAAGTATGATTGCCATCATAGCGCTGGTAGTCAAGCAAAGTCCTACGGGCTTTATCAACATGTATCCGACATGTGTGATATCAAGTATAACATATGCATATGTTAAGATAAAGTCAAATCATAATAGTATACTATTGTATCGAGTCTTTATCAATATGTGTAAGCAATATAAAGCAACAAGAGAAGAAATACACATATTAAGAAGAGCAAGATTGTCCTGTACATACATATTCCTAGCATCCTATACAATACTGGCCTCTAGGGTATACATACCCAACAATCTACCACTTGCACTAAGGCCTATAATTGGTGTACTGAATACCCAACATCTGCTTTGGGCTAGTTGTTAACATACCGTATACCCAACATCTCAAAAAGTCGTTCGAACTGTGATTGAGGGAGGACCTTAGTAAATAGATCCACTGTATTGTCTTTCGTATCTACTCTCCGGACCTCGATCTCCCGGCGATCTACGGTCTCCCTGATCAGGTGATACCGCCTTAAGATGTGTCTGGACTTCTGATGGGATCGTGTTTCTTTCGCTAAAACTATAGCCCCATTGTTATCACAATACAAAAGTATTGGATTAACAATAGACGGAACCGTCTCAAGTTCAGCAATGAACTTCATCCAGACCGCTTCTTTTACAACATCGTTGGCAGCAATATATTCAACCTCCATCGTCGAGTCTGCGACGGTGTCCTATTTGGAGCTCTTCCAACAGGCCGCCCCTCCGTTGAGGGTAAATGCAAAACCCGAGATAGATTTGTTGTCGTCCTTGTCACTTTGGAAGCTTGAGTCGGTAAAGAAGCTTACCTGAAAATCTCCATTACCGTATACCAAAAACATCTCTTTAGTCCTTCTCAAGTACTTGAGAATATTCTTCACAACTGTCCAATGATTCTCATCCGGGTTTGACTGATACTGGCTTACCACGCTAAGCGCGTATGCTACATCTGGTCTGATACACAGCATCGCATATATTATAGATCCTACCACCAAAGCGTAGGGTATAGTGCTCATGCGAACCTTCTCCTCATCAGTCTTGGGAGACATCTTTTTGGAGAGGGTGATTCCATGCAAAGCGAGTATATTACCACGCTTGGAATCTTCCATACTGAATCTATTTAGTATGGTCTCTATATACATGGACTGTGAAAGTCCCAATAACCTCTTGGATCTATCTCTGTAGATCTTAATCCCCAGAATGTAGGAGTCATCACGTAGATCCTTCATGGAGAACTTCTAAGACAAGAACAGCTTAACCGACTGCAGTATAGGAATGCCATTTCCTATCAAGAGAATGTCATCCACGTACAAGACGAAAAATACAACAGTTATCCCTGCAATGTTCTTGTAGGTACATGGCTCATCTTCATTTTTGATGAAGTCAAATTCCTTGACTGACTCATCAAAATAGATGTTCCAGCTCCACAACGCCTGCTTTAATCCATAAATAAATTTAAGCAACTTGCACACCTTCCCGCTGCTCCCACTGTCTACAAATCCCTCCGGCTGATCCATATGAATGCACTCTTCTAAACTTCCATTTAGAAAAGCCGTTTTAACATCCATCTGCCAGATATCATAGTCAAGATTAGCAGTAATAGCAAGTAGGATCCGAATGGATTTCAGTATAGCCATTGGAGAAAAGGTTTCGTCATAGTCCACTCCTGGTCTTTGACGAAAACCTTTTTGCAACAAGTCTAGCCTTATAGATTTCTACATGTCCATCTGCACCAATTTTTGTTTTGAAGATCCACTTGCATTCAACGGGTTTTACCCCAGGAGGATCAACATCCAAAGTCCAAACTTTGTTGGTGTACATGGACTCCATTTCGGATTGCATAGCATCAAGCCATTTACAGAGTTCATACTGTTAATGACCTGCTCAAAACTAGTAGGATTATCTTCTTCCAAGATACAATTCTCTCGATCCCCATCTATGAGAAAACCGTAGTATCTCTCAGGCGGACGAGAAATCCTACTAGTTCTGCGGAGTGGCTAAGATTTGTCCGGGATCATTGAATCCTTTGGTTCTGCCAAATCTTCAGCTGTAATTTGTGTTTCTCGAATTTCTTCTAGTTCTACCATACTCCCACTAATTTCTTTTGCAAGAAATTCCTTCTCTAAAAAGACGGTATGCTGAGCTACAAACACCTTCTGTTTCTCGGTATGGTAGAACATATATCCATTTGAATGTTTTGGATATCCTATAAACTTACACAAAACTGACCATGCCTCTAATTTGTCTGGATCATGTTTTTTAACATAGGCCAGACAACCCCATATTTTAATACGTTTAAGACATGGTTTCTTTCTACTCCATATTTCATATGGAGTCTTAGGCACAGATTTGTAAGGAACCTGATTTGATAGGTATGCCGCTGTCTGTAGCGTATGACCCCAGAATGAAATAGATAACTCGGTGTTACTCATCATTGAGCGAACCATATCCAATAGGGTATAATTCCTCCATTCCGACACACCATTGTGCTGTGGTGTGTACGGAGGAGTAAGCTAAGAGGGAATACCATTATCTTTTAGGTATTCTAGGAATTCCGTGCTTAAGTATTTCCCTCCTCTATCAGATCTGACGATCTTGATATTTTTGCCAGTCTGGTTCTCTACTTCGTTCTTATATTCTTTGAACTTCTCAAAACCTTCAGATTTGTATTTCAAAAGATACATATATCCGAACCTAGAAAGATCATCAGTGAATATAATGAAGTACGAGAACCCACTCCTCGTATGTATAGATATCGGACCACGTACATCACTATGTATGAGTTACAAAAGCTCTGTAGCTCTTTCTCCGTGTCCGATGAACGGATATTTGGTCATCTTTCTTTTGAGACAAGGCTGACAAGTTTCATAGGATGAAAATTTGAACGTATTCAAATATCTATCCTTATGCAACTTATTTAGTCTTTTCTCACCAATATGACCAAGTCTACAATGCCACAAGTAAGTTTCGTTCGTATCTGAACTTTTTCTCTTGCGTGTGTATTGTATATTGAAAACTGTGTTTTGATTAAGAACATATATACCATTACAAAGTGTACCTTCTACAACCAATACCTGATTAAGGTAAATATTCATGATATTTCTATATAGAACAAAGTTATTTCCATCTTTATCAAATAAAGAAACTGATATGATATTGTAGAGTATGGAAGATACATAGTAACAATTGTTCAAAATCATAGTATTGCCGCTTGGCAATACTAGGTGATATTCACCGACGACGGTAGCATCAACTTATACTCCGTTCTTTAATCTGAGCGTCATATCACCGGGTCCAACCATTCTACTTTTTCTCAGTCCTTATAATAAATTACAGATATAAGATCCTGATCCGGTATCTAGTACCCAAGAGATAGGATTGACCGAAAAACAGTTTTCAATAACAAATACACCCGAAGAAGATACATTAGAATGCTTCTCCTTCAATAGGGTCATCTGGAATTCCTTACAGTCCTATTTCCCTTGCCCATACTCATGACGATTATCACAAGTTTGAGTTGAATCGATGTTCCCCAGTCCAGTGTAATAAGCTGGTTCGGTCAAATTAAACATTTTATTATCTTGATTAGAGCGTGACATAGTTGTTACCTGGAGAGAGAGAAAAGAAACACTCAGCGTGCGCTCTTGCAAGATTAGATTGGTTATTAGTTTATCTAATTATGATGGCTCTCATTGTTTCCTCGAATTTTCCCTCAAACCTTAAAAGGAAAACTAGTCGAGATTATTCGCACTTTATAAGTTCGCTAACTGTTCAACCGGGTGAGTGTTGGTATTCCGAGGGAGGTTCCATGTGCTCTCACACGAACCTAATTAAAATAAACCTTATTTCCGCAAAGGCATAGCCCCATTAACACTTTTCTAGATACCTAATAAGTTAGCTAATTATGAAGTGAGAAATATCTCCCAAGAGTAATCATACTCATCAGTTGGATCGAGATCCAACTATCATCGTGTGATAACCTAGATGGAAACCACTCTAGTTACCACACTCCAGTAGGCATGCAGCACTAGCAAGTTTCCTGTATATTTGAAACTCCTGATGTGGTTTTTGCCGCAAGCAACTTATAACTTTGGCAAAGGTCAACAAATCATAAGTTACAAGTCAAGTTCAACCTTTCATTATCCTGGATTATGTTAGACCCACCCGTATGACCCTTGGCAAAGGTCAACAAAGTCATACGAATGTCCTAATTAATCGCTTCAACATGCAACAGAAAAGTAATACTTAGCTACCGAACATCGCGCCTTGGCAAAGGTCAACAAATGCAGCACGAATACTATATAGTACTAATCTGAAATGACGGAGGATTACGGCTGGTTTTTGGCGAAAATCCTTTAACGTAATGAACTTGATATCGTTGAAGGAACCAAGTAGTTTTGAAAAGGAGTGGTTTAGGCTCTGCTTTTAAAAACAAGTGGTTTTGAAGAAAACCGAGTAATCTACATTAATATAAACTTTTGCTCAAGAGGTCACTCCCTGTGAAGGGATCTAGGCTTTTGCCTTCTCGAATGAGGTGCGAGATATTCTTAACCGAATACCACTATGCAAAGTGAAAGAGTATGACTATAGTTTTTTTAAATTTGTTCCAACAACTTTTAGGTTTCTTTTTCTTGAATTAATTAAAATTAACACGGTCCCATTAATTAAATCCTATCACACCAGAAAAGAACGAAAATAAAATGTACGTATATGCCATCCGCATTTGCCACGGGGCCTCGTCATGCACCATTAGGTTACTTAACTACCGACAGAGTGGGAGCAGGACTAGCGCGGATGTAAAACATATACAACAACTACTAGTATATATAAATATATATATAACCATTCGTCCCAGGCATGATATAAGAAACATCACAGAACATCAATAAGCAACATGGAATAGCGGATAATCTAGGAGCCCCGGGTTACATCTGAGCCGCAAATGAAACTTGACATTCCTTGGTCGTGTAGATAGCCTGTACAATAAAAAACTTAGACCCCTACGAATGCGACAAGTTACCTGCCAATCCCGGAAGTGAGGCAACCCCAATTATCAAAGTGAATGGGCCACCCAGCACTTCACGGAATCCGGTAACTTGAGCACCCCTTTATGGGTCATCCTATATCCCCTACGAGTACGGCGAATAGCCCGCCAATTCTAGAGTAAGGCCCCCTCCGTCTCAACACCATGAGATACGGGCCCATTGCCCTCTAGAACCCGGCTATTCGAGCACTCCTCTATAGGGTAATCTTAGTACAGAAAAGAAAAAATATATATACAAACGGTGATATTGACCTCAACCCGGCTGTGCCCCAATAAAAGAATATACAAACTTTCAGAAATGGCAGTCCACATGTCAGACGCTCGCCCTGCAATAATGAATATACAAATGAATCAATACTGTACAACAACTATTGCACTATAGCCTATCCACCACGACAATCCATCCATATCATCAGTTCAATACAGAACATCAATATGAATATCATGTTCGTAAACCCGTTTGATTGTATATATAGTAACCAGTCGGATTATACCGTGCAATGATATTCACAGTCGCAGAAACAAATGCACTGAAAACTAAGAATTTAAAATTTCGATCGATTAAAACTTTCTGGATTGACCCCAAGTACAATCCAGTATATAAACACAGATGGACCAAAAACAAATATTCTAAAAATCATATTTCCATGTATTAAGGCCCCAGAAAAAATTTGGGACACTGTAGCCAAAATTGAACCACGGTTCAGCGGCCAAATGGCGCATTTGGCTTCTGTTCCGCGTTTGGATTTTGGGTTTAGGTGCCCAAATTTTTTTCCTAGCTCTAATTTTGCCTGCACATAATTTTAATGCAACCTGAAATATTTTTTGAACAACCTTAAAATTCGAACAGCAAGTATGGATTTGGAAATGTGATTCGGAAAATTCTGTCGATTGAAACTCTAAATTAGTGTAAACTAGTCTAATTAAAGTTTATGGAGTGGCTCTGATATCATGTTGGTGAGTTGTGCTCACTCTACATCGAACTAGAGAGGCGGAATGCACAAAAATTTTAAATTTTTAAGCAAGCACAACCAACTTAACCCAAGTGATCAAACCATAATCCTAAACTAGTAAGATACAAGAGATTTATCTACTATGAGAGAAGCTTATACCGATAGACACTTATCCTTCGGGTCTTCACTCCTCTTCTTAAGCTCCTTAGGGTCTTCTGGATCAACCTTGATAGCCGGCCTCCTCGGTCCTAAATGATCCACCCGAGAGTTTGTGGTCCAAGATTAGCTTCACTAATGAAGCAACTCAACAAGCTAGGTTGCTAATCTAGGTTGCTAAGAAGATATAGTGAGTGTTTAGTAGTAGTTTTCTATCTCAAATTCTTTAGTCCTCAACATATGAAATTGGTAAGGATTTGCTCAAGAGAATGAACTCGAGAAGATGAAGAGAGGAGAGTCAGTGAAGAAAATCACTTCATCAAAGATGAGAAGAAGAATGTCTAACCCTTTTTACATGAAGCATTTTCTTTCCTTATAAAATCACAACCATACTCTAATATTATTTGCAATAAATATAAAGCCATGCTTCATCCATGCTTCATGTCATCTCACCCTTTCCACCTCATTTTCTATTTTTAACAAAATAGAAAAATGCATGATGAGGTGTCATCTTCTAGAAGGTACTTTGTATAAATACAAAATACTTTCTACTATATATACATACTAGTATTCGTACCAAAATACGAATACTCAAGAGATAGAATAATACTACTAATATAATACTAGCATTAAATCAATATCTGATTTAACAAACCGGCTTAATTCTAAGCCCGCTAGTATTATCAATCGTCCGATCGAAAACCTGGATAACACTAGAATATACATATCGAAATATGTATACGTAAATTATTAAACAAATACCTGATTTAATGATCCGACTTAATCCTAACCCGGCTAGTATTATCATTCGATCGGAATCCTGCTTGATCAAAAACATGGACGACACTAGAATATACATATCGAAATGTATATATGTAAATTATTAAATCAATACCTGATTTAATAATCTGGCTTAATCCTAAACCGGCTAGTATTATCATTCGATTGAAACCCCACGCATATAAACATATGGCCACCACATCGTTTCGCCTGACCAGAGAATCCCTCTGTGTAGGACTCTAAAAAGTCGAGAGTACGCTGGTAGTGGGTTTAACCACAAACACGTCAGCGACACTAGCTATACGTAACGGCAACCTTGATACCTGTCGAAAAGGAAGGTCAACGAACAAGCTCATCCGGACCCCTACTGAGCCTATCCGTGGCAATCTCCATACAGTCCGGTCTCTTCGTCTAAGAGTATCACATACCGGGTCTAGGGGATAGAAAACATCAAACCCCTACTGACCTAATAACTCGTGTCGATTTGGTTCAAAACCAATCCGAGAAACTTCCGATCTAACTATCAGTAAATCTCAACTGGCTTGGCCAAGATATTACGGTTCTAGCCAACCGGACACAGTGCGATATCGACTTCCAATACCGGGAGAGACGAATCCCTGACAATCACTCACTGCCTCTATGTGGCTCGGGACTGTACCCAACCAAAGCCTGTTTGCACGACTTAGTAGAGCCATGGTAGGGTAGTGATCAAAGTAGAGTGGGAACTCACATGAGACAAATGATGATCTCAGGTCTAAAGACTAATATGTACTCATGTTACCTGAAAACCGCTATCTGACGATAAGTATAATACCATCTAAAGATTCTCGGCGAGTCCGTCCAGTGTACTCACCCCCAGTGAGCACATATATACAATCTTATGTGATCACACCAATGGCTGTGGGACCAACCACTGCCTCTCGTCGGGGTCTAGAAACGTATACACAAGTCTACTATGGAATATCGATAACCGGTCTCGATATTCCTATGACTTGGGACTTTTAAGGATGTGCTTATAGACTACCCAGCTCCCATAAATATGATTGCCATCATAACGCTGGTAGTCAAGCAAAGTCCTACGGGCTTTATCAAGATGTATCCGACATATGTGATACCGAGTATAACATATGTGCAGGGTTACCTAGCATGGCAACAAGGTTTCTTGAGGCATCGTCCATGCCATATTCAAATTTTTGCCGTTCTAGCTAACCCTAATTTTGAATCGTTAACTAGAAATCGACGGAAATATAAATGCAAACACTTTGCAAGTCTAGTGAGCAAGGAATACAATCTTTATAGACCGTTCCTTCACTTCAATAGCTCCGTGTAGTAGTCCCTTTCGCTGTGATCGTGTACTCCGGACTCTAGAGAGGCTCCCATGAAGAAACGAACATGCTTGCTTCGATATATTCGAGGCCGAAGATGATCTACATCGAGGAGACACTAATCCAAACTATCTCTTCACTAATTACGGAATTAGTGAAGCAAACACCCTATACTAAATGGTAAGTAGTAGAGGATGATGAAGTAGGAATTTTGCTCACATTAGAAATCATTTTCTCACTCAAAATCATCACTTTTTAAAAAGCTAGAAAGCTTTTGTCAAGAAGAAGAAGAAGAACAAGTTGTGATGAAAAATGAATTATTGTTGAGGTTCGAAATGCAACCAAGGGTTAAGCATGTCATGCTTAACCCTTGTAGAGAGTTAACCATGAGCTAGGGTTAAAGGTTAGGTCAAAAAATATCTTAAGCTAGACAAAGAAAATGGACAAAGTCAAAGATGCTTACAAGCTTCTACAAGCTTTCAACAAATATCAAACATGACATTTATCCATAACATTTAAATTACTTAATGATAAAATTTAAACCCTAATCTTAACCCTAGCATGGTTTAACCCTCATAAACCCTAGTTGCATTTGTAATCTAGCATGATACATTTAACATATATCACATATACATCAATGTATCCAAAATGAGAAAAGAAATCATAAGTGAGCTAATACTAGTTAATGTAATGTAATATATCAAATATATAATTATACATTAGATTATCAAATCAACTCTTGATTTAATAATCCGGCTATATCACCTATAACCGACTAATATCATATGAATCAACTTATCGAATCAACACTTGATCCGATAACCCGGCTATATCATATATAACCGACCAATATCTCATATCGCGATAATAGAATACGGTATCTCATATCGTATCAATCTCGGTCCCGCACATATCACATATATGCTCCTACTCCATTTCGCTTGAGCCAGGAAACCCCTGTGTAGGACTCTAAAGACTCGTCAATATGCCGGCAGTAAGTGATGATCATATCAAACACCCACAAGCCGCAAGCGGTCTGCTAAACGTAACGGCCACCCGGGTATTGAGCGATCAGAAGATCAACAAGCAAGCCTGCTCACACTCCTGCGAATCCAATCAGTAATACTACCGTACAGTCCGGTCTCTTCGTCTGATATGTCGCATATCTCGTCTAGGGGTGGTAAACATCAGACCCCAGTAACTCGATAAGTCGTGTCGTTATGAGGCTCATAACGGGTCGAGAAACTACTGATAACACTTACCAGTATATCTCTGAAGCAGCCTTGGCCAAGGACTTCCTGTTATAGCCAATCGAGCACAGCGCAACATCAACTCCTAATACCGGGAGAGACGAAACCCCTCCTATCGCTCATTGCCTCCATGTGACTCGAGACTGTACCCAAAAGCCACTATTTTGCACGTTCTCTTGAACGTGGTAAGGTGGAAATCAAAGCACGGTGGGAATCACACAAGACTCTATGATGATCTCGGGTCTACAGACTAACATGTACCAGTGTCACCAGAGAACTGCCATCTGACGTTAGGTATAATACCATCTGGGAGTTCTCGGCGAGTCCGTTCAGTATACCCATTCTCCATTGAGCACCCATATAATGTCTCTAATGTCAAACACCAAAGGATATGGGATCATCCATCGCCCATCTACATGGATCGAGAAGCTATACGCTAGTCTACTCTAGTATATCGATGCCCTGTCTCGATACACCTACAACTAGGAACATTTGAAGGATGTACTTAGCGACTACTATGTCCCCACTAGTATGATCCGCATCATAGTCCTGGTAGTCAAGTACTCATCCTAAGGGCTTTATCAACATATAACATAGAGACAATCAGCGTACATGTTAAGATAAATAGCAACCAGATAGCATACTATCATGTCGAGCAAGAAAGTCCTCCCTATATATGTCCAAGCATCCACTACAATATACATCGTATGTACAATAATAGCCTCTAGGGCATACATATAACTAACAATATGCACATGTTAAGATAAAGTCAAACCATAATAGTATATTATTGTATTGAATCTTTATCAATATGTGTAAGCAATATAAAGCAATAAGAGAAGAAATACACATATTAAGACAAAGCAACTCAAATAATATATTATATCCAACTGAGCAAGATTGTCCTATAAATACATATCCCTAGTGTTCTATACAATACAGGCCTCTAGGGTATACATATCCAACATTTATACACACAGGTAGGTCATTAGAACTCTTCCATTTAGATATGAATACACATGATTACATAGATTTTGGAAGGTGGGAATAAGGAAGGGGATATGGTGGGATGCCGGTAGTGTATTCAGCTATTTTTCCCCTTTGCGATTTCTTCCTTTCTTGCTTTCGGTTATCCTGATATATACTATTTTTCCACAACTGCGCATAGTATTCGATCTTTATTTATTCTCTTTATGTTGACAATCTAGAAAGGAATTTATGTATAAACATTGTGAATTAGTTATTTATTAAAGTACTATTAATAGCGGGTTGTTCAATATAAGTGTATAAGGTTGTTCATATATTATTATATACTTGGAAATTTAGAATTATATATAGGACTTGACCTATATTCTCAAGAGTCTCATGACCAACTCATGAATGGGCCCATGTTTCCTAGCCCCTGGATGATAGCCTTTGGTCTGAGAATACTCTTACGGTAGTTGGAGTCCCATTATATGAGCGGGCCCGTGTTTTCTTGTCCCTGGATGATAGCCTTGGGTTTGCGAATACTCCTGTGACTTGAACTAATTTCCTCACCCGTGTACTACTAAATATGTGTCAACTTATAAATGTGTTGACTACCTGTATTCATGTATTCCGGTACTCATGTATTCACATATTCCGGTACTCATGTATTCATGTACTCCTATATTCTTGTATTACACCATCATGTACTGAAACCTGTGTTAAATTATAAACAGCATAACTAATACTTGCCTGGGGTGTTGGGGATAGTTAAAGATAAATAGTTCAGCTCTTTCAGACCCTCATGTACGTACTCCTGTATTCCTGTGCTTTTGAAGGAGTTGAACACCTACCTTAAGTTACGTTAGAAATGGCCATGACCTATATACTTGCCGGGGGTTGTTGGGAGTTAAGGATGAGTCATCCAGTTGATTTACGACTTGGTTGGATGCCATATCTTAGCTTGTGTTAGACTGGAGAATCTTAATATTGAATTATTATGCCATTTTAATTATACCCGGTATTCCTTTCATGCCTACCACCTTTAACTCGCTGATTTTTATTAATATCATGATTAGACTGTAAAGAGAGCGATACAGTATACAGTCGACAGACATGATTAGGAAATTGAGGATGAGTGAAGCCCGGGGTTGATCCATATAGACCACCTCCTCGAGACGACCATGTAAAAAAGCATTCGATACATCCATCTGTCGCAACGACCAACCCGAGCTAATCGTAATTGTAAGAATCAAGCGAACCGCGGTGATCTTGATAATTGGACTAAAAGCGCCAAAGTAGTCGACACCGGGTTGTTGCCGAAACCCCTTGGCTATGAGCCGTGCCTTGTGACGCTCAATTGAGCCATCGGCATGATGATTCAGCTTAAAACCCATTTGCACCCAATAACATTGAAATGATGTTGGCGAGGGACCAATGACCATGTGCCATTGTAAAGTAGAGTATCAAATTCGGAGGATATAGTCGCACGCCAAGACGGGTCCTTGGATGCCTGGGTGAAGCAGGTGGGTGTCACAACCCGAAATTTGGTATGTGACGGCCCTAATACTACGCAACGCCTAAAGACGTAACGCAGTAAAAGAAAGCCAAAACCCAGAAATCTAAACCATGAATACGGAAAAGATGATAAAAGTTTTTGAAACATTTGAAATCGCAACCCAAATTCTTTAAAGTCCAACTTCTTTCTTTAAAATTTTGGCAGCACCCCCTTTGTAAAAACTAACCCCAAAAGGGGTACAACAGATAAAGATAAATAAAGCATCCCAAACGGGAGCAAATACACGCCCAAAGGCGGAAAACAATCACCACCACAAATATACGACGCCGTAGCGAAGAAATAGGGACAATAGAGAGAAAGCTGTATAAAAGACAACAAATCCACAAATAATATACAAGATCATCCTCATCAAGTCTCTAAGTCAACAACATAATAGCAGATGCAGAGTACAAGATACAACGAATGTACAATACAAAATACAGATAACCACCAAAACCCACCTAAGCAAAATAGCACACTGTGAGCCGATGCGGTATCTGTAGCAAAAGATGATAGGTGAATAGCCTGCCTCGACTACTCTGGGGAAACACCCTGCAAAACAACTGTGGCACAACGGGGGTGAGTTGCCAACTCGTGAATAGTAGATAACATATGCAGGTAATCCCAGGAATGTACGTACAGCATGAATCTAAGATATGCAGTTTAACAGTGATAACAGGTCATGTGAATGCAAAATAATGGAAAGTACACTAGCAGGTACAATCAATATGTGAAGCAATAATAACATGACAATAGGGATATAAGAATGTAAAATATGCAGCAATCATAAAGGGTACACTAACAGGTACTACCAATATATGAAACAGTGCATAAATAGGTAAGTGTGAGGTATGGAGAGAAATATGTCATTCCACGGAATCCTGTCATCGTGGTAGGATCACAATCTATCAAGACACACAATTCCCAATTCCTCAAATCAGCCCCCAAGTTGGGTTCTCAAATCATATAAGTCTCACATCTCCTAAATGTACAATATCGAGTAATCTCCTATATCCCGAATGTACAAATCAGTAATCACATATGTATCCGGTATCCAATCTCAATGAATCACCTAATATCCCAAATCAAACTCAAGTGTAATTCTAACATCCTAAATATATATATAAATATGCAGAAATAAATATAATGGGGTCAATACACATATATTAGCGTCCCATTCCACTAATATTGGTGTAAGGGTATATATAACAACGGCTAAATCCCATGTTATATATACAAAGGTGTTAAAAGAAATATCATGAAAACAATGTGCCAAGCATCGACACAAAAATACTGATTTATCAGATGCCGTCACCAAGACTAGCATCCGGATAGGTACGTATCATACGCTATCCGGAAAGCACGAGTGCCTAGCTCTGACCCTCGCCTCTCGACGTATCTATACGTACATAACTCCCAACGGTATCCCCACGATCCCCGCCGAGTCATTGGTACTGTCACCGGTAGGTACTCGCCCGCCTCTAGGCTCAATCGGCAAAGTCCATCGATCATCTTACCGAGGGGAACCATACCGAGCCCCACCATGTACCCTCATACGGCATCCACACCTCGTATGGAGTATATAATCAGAACCGATAAATCTCATGGTGGCTGCGCAAATATCATATCAAGAAAACCGAGTTTTTCAATTAATGCATAATTACATGAACTCCCGCGGTTCCCAAATCCAGAAAACATCATGTAAAATCCAAATAACAATACGCAAATCCAGGAATAAATATGTGCGATATATCTGAAATGCGAGCATATAAAGGAAAATATGTAGCTGAAACCAGATGTATACGAAATCAATAAGGTACAGCTAAGTATAGGTGTCTACTTATAAGTAATTGATGTGGTATACCCCCCTGGGTATAAGTAAAATATGTAGGGTACCCCCCGGGTATAAGTAACATATGTGCCAAGTATACCTGTAGTTGTATCGTAAAGTGTGTATGCACCTATCACTAATGGTACGATACACTATAGGTATACAGATATGGTAAATGTCACATGTGATAAACAGTACAAAACAATGACACAAGGTCCCTAACCAAGCAATATAGTATCTATAAGGGGTTTGTGTATGACATGGCAATTATTGACGGTGTGTGTAGCATACAATCAGTGCTCGTGCAACATGAATCGTCAATAATTTATGCAGTGTCCTACGGCTACTAGTCACTGTACAACTATATCCAAGTAAAATAGGGTAAAGGCGCATTTCTAACAATGACGTAGAATATGCGACAAGTATAAGAATTCTAGCCCAGACGCATAACGCCATGCGGGCGATTCCCCTGTAGATGTTAAATCTACTCACCTACGCTCCACGCTAGGTGAATCCTACCACCTGTTTCTCCCTGTAGCGGTGTCCGTAGTCCCCGCCTGCAAACCTGAAAATGAAACAAGAATTCCATATATAAGCAAAATACCTCGCAAAACGCGATATCGAACCCAAACGAAAAACTCGCATCGCGAACTAAACGCGCGTGTGCACGATACGCTAAAACGTGTGAATACGCGTCTAAAACTACCGCGACACGCCGCGACAGCTGGATCACAGAACCCACTCACGTATCGCGCGTATCGCGCAAACACAACGAGCTAGAAATACGATATATTGTCCCAGATTTTCCCACAGGTCAAATCTCACAAAACTATACATGCCAAAACACTAGATAACACTGCAGAGAACTATAGGAAAAACCCCAACACCCTAGCCCCTAACCTGGCCGCAAATTGCGGCCAATCCTATTAAATTTGCGGCCTGAATTAGGAATGGGGGTCTCGTGTTCTGGTGGTGTGTTCTAGAGCTAGTGATTATACTGCAGTTTTCTTAATTTTAACTTGAAAGGTCCGGGTCAATAGCAGATCACAGAATGCTAAAATATCGCTTTAAAACATCAATTTTGCACAAAACACAAACCCTATGGTATTTTAGTGAAATCTAGGGAATTCTCAGTTAAAGTAACCCTAACAACACTAAAATAGGCTAGGTTAACAACACAATCCTTACTTAATCAATATTCCACATAATCACCATAATTAGCACTAAACTCACAATTAAACACAACCGAAGCTAATTATCATATAAGCTAAGCAAAAAGGGAAATTGGGTTTAAGAGTTATACCCTAAAGGATCCTAAGAAGCAGGAGAATGAGTGAATGGAGGAGAAAGAGCTGCTGCAAGTTGCTGTTGCTTCAGCTGTTGCTGCCACTGCTGCTTGCTGCTGATGCTGATGTTCTACTGCTGCTGCTGAAGCTCTGCTGTTGTTGCTGCTGATGAAGGAGCTGCTGTTGTTTCTGTTGTTGTTGTTGATGCTAATGTTGCTGCTGCTTCAGCTGAAGATGAGTGTGTGTGTGTGTATGAGAGAATGAGAGAACAAGAGAAATGAGAGTGAGGGTGAGAATGAGAGAAATTCAAATACCCCCTCTTCTCACTCTCTCTCATCTCATTAAATGGGCATGGCACAAGCCATGTAGCCCCATGCCCCCTCTCTCTCTCTCCCAAAGTCAACAATGAAAGTCAAATTTTAACACCCCATATAAATTCATTTTTCTTTTAAAGAACAACCATGCACACTTAAAACCCAAAACACTTAAACAAATTTATAAAACTAGATTAAGAAATGGTTAAACCCCAAATTAACACCCTAGTTAACATGCACAAGTGTGTGCAAGCCTAGGAAAAATCTAATAAAATATTCATTAAATAGGATAAAATAATTGGAAATCATTTTGGTAAACTTTTTATTAAAAACCATATATTAAAATATAATTAGCCACAAAACACATTCTAAGGTGTTACAGTGGGCTCGACCGAAGCGGTGACAAGAAGTGTTGTAGGTAATGCGTGACTGCTGGTGAGCGCGCGAGGTGGCAGAATCAACGACCGGGTCAGTGGAGGCATAGATGTCAGCTAGAGAATGCATGCGAAGGATTGGGGACTCATTAGAAGTGCTCGGCGGGATGGTTGTGTTGGATATGTATGCCCTAGAGGCCATTATTGTATAGTACTAGTTTGTATATTACATTTTGGAAGCTTGGGATATATATATGGTTTGACGACAGTCTTGCTCGATATTGTAGTATGCTACTTGGTTTGTATTTATCTTAATATGTGTATATGTTTCTTTTAACATATCGCTAATACATATTGATGGAGCCCTTAGGATCTTTGCTTGACTACCAGCGTTGTGATGGCGATCACACTAGTGGGGCTGGGTAGCTTATAAGCACATCCTTACACAGGTCCCTAGTCGTAGGATTATCGAGACAGGGCATCGATACTCCAGAGTAGACTAGTGTATACGCTTCTCATCCCGGCAGGGGAGATGGTCTGTCCCACAGCCATCAGTACGTCGTACTGGAGATAGTATGCAGGTGCTCGTTAGGTCTGGACAGGACTCGTCAGGAACTGTTGGTTGGTATTATACCTATCATCATGTAGCAGTTCTCAGGTGACATGAGTACAGCTTAGTCCGTTGACTTGACACTGCTACTTCACCTCAAGTGTGTTCCCGTTGTTCTTAGATTACTACCCTACCACAGCTCTACTGAGTCGTGCAAACAGGCAGTAGTTGGGTGCAGTCCCGAAGCACTTGGAGGCAGCGACGATTAGACAGGATTCGTTTCTCCCGGTATTGGAAGTTGACATCGCGCTGTGTTTGGAGAGCCATTACACAAAGTCCCTGGCCAGGGCAAGCGAGATTTACGGATACGTACTCTAGTAGTTTCTCAGGGTGTTTTGGACTACGCTCCAGCACGACTTATACCGCTATTAGGGGACTGACGTTTACCGCCCCTCTAGGCCTGATATGCAATGCTCTTAGACGAACAGACTGGACTGTACGGAGATTGTCACATTCAAGCTCAGTAGGAGTTCGGATGGGTTCACATCATCGGTCTTCTTATCGATATCTACCTGGGGACCGTTACGTACAGCTAGTACCGCTTGTGGCCTGTGGTTAAACCCACTACCAGCGTAGTGTCGAGTTTTTAGAGTCCCACACAGAGGGTTGTTCACTTTTGGGCGAAGCGCGGTAGAGGTCGTATGGTTTTACGACAGGGTCCGTTCACATACGCGCACTTGTGCGTGTTTGGTGTTCGGGCAGTTGATACTAGTGGGCTTTGGTTTAAACCAGATCCTAATATTTGGTTTTTGGTTGGTTCGGTCTCATTGTATTCGTGTTCCTCGGAACACAGATACGGGTATGTATATACAGTTGACAGAGGCAGAGAAACCTCATTAGGGTTTTGACCATTGACTTGATTAAAACCATAATGAGATGGAGAAAATTGATTAATGAGTTTTAATTAGAGATAATTGTATCATGGTAAATTGGTTTGACCATTTGACTTGTTGACTTAGATATTTTTGTTAAGTATGGGATATTTTTTGCTTAGCATTAATTGTGACATGATAATGGTCAAATCAACATCAATCATGACAATTATCCTAATTAAAATTATCGTTATTCTTTTTCCTCATATGAGAGCATACACCTCATTTTATCATGACACATTCTCTCTCTTGCTTGCTCTCTTCTCTTCCTCTCTCAAGGCTCTATTGTTTCATGAGTTGAAAATCAAGAGCATTGTGAGATCAAACCACCAAAACACTTCTCTACTCACTCTAGGGTTCTTATTCTAGCACACCAAGTATCCTAGTTACTTCATTGTTGAGGTTGGAGCTCAAGGTAGAGGCCTTCGGGTGGATCTTCTTTGACGTGGAGAAGCCGGTGAGAATGAGCCATCTACAACCACTCCAAGGAGCTCACAACAAGGAGAAGCACCATAAGAAGAGAAGGAGTTCAAGCTTGAGGTATAACTTTCTATCATAGTAGATAGAACTCTTTTGTGCTAATTAGGTTTATGGTAAAGATCCGGTTTAAGGTTTATTCTAGCGCCAAGTTTGTTATCGTAGTAAAAATTTTGTTCCGCATTTGCCAATGGAAGTTGGCCGGGACGCTAGTGTAACCCTTCAGGTTGAAGGGGCCCATGAGTGGGGATGATTGTGCTGAATGTTGTGGGTCATGATCATCCGTAGGTGGAGGGAGAGTGGGATTGGGTGTTGATGGTGGGGAGTTCGTGGAAGAAGGAGCGACCGTAGATGGGTGGCTGGGTTGGGCGAGTGGCGGCGGCCAGCGGGGGGAAGGCCCAAGTATGTCAGTCATACGAGAGGCGACAAACCCGGGCACTAGTGGTAATGCAAGACGTGGAACAGGACCAGAGCCAAGGATGACAGCTCACAATAAGGGCTCAGTATTCGACAGAAAGTCTTTGGTATAATCTGATCCTGAAAGGGAATGCAATCTTTATCAAAAATAACATGCGTAGACACATACATTCGACAGGATTGGATAGGAAGGCAACGATAACCATGGTGTTGAATACTATAACCCATGAACACACGGTGATTGGATCAATTAGCAAGTTTGTGAGGGACGTAGGGACCAATTAACAACCAGATCAATCATATACAATCTCTCAAATATATTGTTACAACTACATCTCTCCAAACTCTCCAATCAAATCTGAATCAAATCTTTCCAATATAATTCCGCGTCTGCCAGAGCCAGACATCTGAATTACATGGGAGCAGTCATCTGGCCGCACTCTGTAAATTATGCAGAGTGGATCCAGACGTCTAAACCCCAATTATGTAGACGTCTTATCGCTCTCTGTAGATTAACCTAGCCAGGGTCAAACGTCTGACCCGAAGAGGTCGGACGTCTATCGTCTGAATCTGCTCATCGTTTTGGTTCGTTATTTCGAGTGAATTTGAGAATCAAAATTTACTGATGTTTCATTTATATTTTGTTTTATTAAACTATGTCACCTAATTTACAATGTTGATAGATATTCCTAATTTATTTTCTACTTAAGAATTTTAATTTTAAAAAATTTGTAATATTATTAAAATTTCTCAAATAAGTTTCGGCTACTGTAAGAAAAAAATTTCTGACACCGCCATCTAAGGGTTGAAAGATCGCTGCCCTTCTAGCTATGGCCTTTGCTTTTCATTATTTTCTATTGAAAAAGAGGGACCAATCAGTTTATTAGGAAGATGCTTGATCTCTGTAAGGAGCAGGCATGCAAATGGCTTGGGTTGGATCAAATCTATCATGTTTCAATTCCAGTTCTGTTCATTTCTATGATTCAGATCCGTCCATTTATCCAACAGTAGATCAAGATCTAATCGGATCATGCCCATTTACCAGACCCATTTATCCACTTTTCAATTTTATTGGTGTGTCTTTGTAACTCTAAAGTTTATAAATAAATTTCAAAAGTTAACGACATAATAAAAACTAAATGTATAACCATGGATCAATTTTGCAACTGCTATTCTTCAAATCTATAATCAACATCTAAAATAACTTGAAACTATAAACTACAGCTACTTAGCTAACTTAAAATTATACATAAAAAAACATAGCTTGAAAACTAAAACCACACAACTGCTAAGATAACCAGTTGCTAGATTAAGTTAGGATTTAGCTAAATCACTTATAAATATATGATGGATAAATGGGGACCGCAGATATCCGGACCTTATTTAAGCTATTACATGGGTCTAGGTCCGATGGCATCTTGGTCCAGGCACACCCATGCCGGACCGTATTTTTTGAATGAGTTTGGATCGGGCCCGGATCAAAACCTGACTTTTGATAGGCATAGTAAAGATGCATAAACATGTATTTTTTTTCATTTTTTTAAAATCAACCCCCTTCGGGGTCTAAATTACGACCTCTCATATTTTTTCTTGACTAAATCGAAGGGCAAGGCCCATGCATTTCATTAAACGAAAATTTTAACGAAACCTCATTGGAGAGGAAATTGGCACCAACTAGTGTTGTTAGTTTCATACGAAACACGAAACGTATCTTACGAAACGGAGACAATTCTATACAAATCGTAAGTCTGTATCGGATTATTAATTTATCAGTCGATATACATTTTGTATCGTACGAAACGATACGAAACACAAAACACACGATACACTATTTAACCATTAAAATGCATAGTGGGTCGGATATTCGGGTTTAAAACCCGTCTGGTTATATCAAATTATTATCTCAAACAGTCTATTTAACAATTAAAATGCATATTGATGAAAATGGAGAGTTCATCGAGAGTGCAATGATGAAAATGAGTAGAATGAAGTTATCTCTTATTATTATAATGATAGTGATTAATCAATTGGAGAAGATTGATTCTTTATAGCGTTAACTTTGTTCAGTAATGATATTTTGACAAGATGATTGTGATGTTTTAATTATGAATCATAAAACTTATCATGCTTATGTTTATGAATTATGAGATATGAATGAATATTTTGTATTGTTTTTGTATTATTTGATTATCAAATGCATGAGCTTGTGTGATTTATATGTATGTATCTGCGAAGTTGCAATTCCGAAATTTTCTTTAGCATGCATGCTGCTTTACGTTGCTAATTTGACCGTTTTAAAAATTATAACCGGTTCTATACATAATTACTTCGTTATTGTAAAGGGAAATTTTGTTTTTTACGATACGAAACACAATACGATAAATAAGATAACGAAATACGAAACGTATCACAATTTGACAATTTTGGTACCAACTGAGCTGAGCCCCGTTGGTATAAATATGGAAGATGGCTTCACTCGGGTGCTGAAGGAAATATAAAGATAGTAGAGGGGGGTTTTCTAAACGTTTCCTAATAAAATCCAAAATTCAACGAACTTAAAACCCTCAGAAAATTACTGCCTGCTTAAATCCACGGCCCACTAGCCCGAAAGAATCCAATTCGCTCTGCTACTCTCCAGAAGCCCTCCCCTTTCTCCTTCATCTCTCTCCTCACATCCCTTGCCGGCGGCGGCGCCGACGATGCTCCGCCTTGGGTTCGCGCAAGCATCGTGCTTCGCGCGCCCTCACAACTCTCATCTCTTCTTCGCTCCTTCAAGCCGAAATCTCACATCAGAAACCAAGAATCCATCGGTTTCCTTTCCGAAGAATCCGAACTCGAAGAGATTAATGTCGTGTTCTATTTCTCGCACTTCGACTCAAATGAACCAACAGAGCTCGATTGATAGGTAAAAACCCTAACATTTCTCACAAGCATTTCATCGAACAGTTTCAGTTCAATCAATTTGCGTTCTGTTTCTCACGTTTTAGTTTGTTGATGTAGCGAGGATGGGGTATCGATACATGGGGTGTCTGAAACGGTTGTTGGAATATTGGGCGGCGGCCAATTAGGCCGAATGCTGTGCCAAGCCGCGAGTCAGATGGGGATCAAAGTCATCACTTTGGATCCCCTTGAGAATTGTCCTGCAAGCGCGATTTCTCATCAGCATGTCGTTGGGAGTTTCAATGATGGTGCTGCTGTTTGTGAATTTGCAAAAAGGTTCAGCAATCTTCAATATTTGAAATTGACCGTGATTGTTGTTATGGCCTCATTTGGTAACAAGTCTACTGTTTTCGAAATCATGCCTTTTTCACCCCAAGGATACACTTCAAAAATTAAGCAAAGTCTTGGCAACCAAAATAGAGTGTCCTAAACCACAGTTTAAAAAAGTTTTGGTGGCTCGAAACCCTATGTTTCCCAACTTCAAGTCCGGTCTTTTTTCTCCTTCTCTCTCCCACTTTAAGTTAAATAACACCTTGGTTTGAAAATCTATGTTGCTAAACGGCTCTAAACTTTATGAAACCCCAATTTTATGAAACCAGGGTTTGTGTGCTTACGGACTGTGATTTCGTTTTAACTTAAACGAAACCTTGGTTTTGGAAACTATTTTGCCAGACTAGTCTTACCCTTGTTACTTCTGTTGATACTTGCTTTTCTTTGATATGTAGGTGTGGGGTGTTGACTGTTGAAATTGAGCATGTTGATGCTGATGCACTGGAGAAACTTGAGCAACAAGGAGTGGATTGCGAACCGAGGGCTTCAACCATAAGGATAATCCAAGTAGATATCGCTTTCACTTACATTTGCCATCTTTTTAAAGGAGAAAATATTGAATTGCTTTCGAAGTTTGCAATTTAAATTGCATATATAAATGTATCAGTGGCGTACCAAATGCATTACTATTTCAACTAAACTTTGTGTTTTTTCTCTTGTTGCAGGACAAATATATTCAAAAGGTTCATTTTTCATCACATGGCATTCCACTTCCTGATTTTATGCAGGTTAGACCATATTTCTTGTCACTCGATATCTGTAGCTTTGAGGTTAAATAATTTTAATCTGTGCAAGTTCTATGAGCATAGATAGATGATTTAGAAAGTGCAGAGAGAGCTGGTGACTTGTTTGGGTATCCTTTGATGATTAAAAGTAAGAAGTTAGCATACGATGGACGAGGGAATGCTGTTGCTTACAGCAAAGAAGAGCTTCCTTCATCTGTCAGCGGTATGACTCAGCCATTCTAGCTCTGTGTTCGGTTATTACATGCAAGCAATATACTAAATCATGTCATCTCCTCATTTGGAATATCTTGAATTTTATTATGTGAGCTAGAATACCTTTTTAGCGTATATTTCACCTTGTGAACTCATTTCATATTTCGTTTCATAATTTTGTTCCAGAGTTATGTGTGGGCAATAATGTTAAGTTGAAATTTAAGTAACTTCATGGTTTTTGTTCCCCTAAGCTTATATTGGTTTGTGCATTTCTTAATTTTGCAGCATTGGGAGGATTTGATCGTGGATTATATGTTGAGCGATGGACAGAATTTGTGAAGGTTGATGTCTTCTTTCTTTCTCCTTCCTTTTTTATTATAAAGGACGTGCTATCTTTTTTTAATATCTATCAAGTTACTTATGTTTTGCGCAAGTTTAATATATATCAAGATGGACAGAATAATGCTTCTACTTTGAAGCCATTCAGCCGTTAGACTTTGTCATTAATCGGCCTCCGAGTGAACCACCCAGTCGCCAAGTTTCGCTGTTCTTCTGCTTTGGTATCCCCCTCCTTCCCTTGTGTCCCTTCTTTCTATTCTTCTCACACATTCATGCCACACCAAGTGCTCCTTTTATCACCAACCCAGGGCCATGTTATCTCCATTTCCTTCTAATTCAATTCTTAAATTTTCTAAACCAGAATATGAGGAAGGTTCTCAGGTTTTTTTGTTTTGTTTTTTTACAAATTCCAGCTATCTCTATACCTCCAGTCTCTAATTAACGAATTATCAATGAGACGACTATCCACAGTCCTTGGATAAAACACCAGTGGGGCATCTAATATCCACCGATCATGCCATAATCTCACTAGACCTCGCTCTTTGACATTCCAGCTATCATTTTCTTCTTATATTTTTCATCTCTGCCCAAACTGCTCTCCAGGTCCTCGTCATTGGCCCGGTGTTTGTCCATTCTCCAAACCTTTCTATAAAATTCTTCGCCCTGACTAAATCAACCCACAATGAAGATTTCATTTCTATCACCTTCGCAGGTTGTTGTGCTAAATGAACCGAATTCAGGTCCAACGCCGATCTCATCCTTAGGCCGCCATAATTTCTCGGAGTGCAATCCCGTTTCAAACTAATATAATGAACTTTACGCAATCCGCCCCAAAGAAAATTTTCTCATTATTCTATCAATCTTATTAAGCAATAACTTTGGCAAGGCCAACGCTCGGAAATAGGAAGAGGGTAAGATACTTAAGACTGATTTTTCCAATTTTAAAAGAGCAGGGAAAGATAATTCCTTCGCCTTCCATTCAGCTAATCTCCCTTTATTACCTCAGTCATTAATGTATAGGCATCATTACGGTTTGTTAACGTCATTAATTATTGAAAATTATATCAGAAGTTTATAGTTCATTTTTATAGAGTATTAAAACAAACAATTTCAGCATCATTATTTACTGAACAATTTGTCAAATTGTTCATGGTTACTTTATTGCTCATTTTTTAACTACTATAACAAAATCTTTCGGCATCATTATTTGTTGGACAATTTGTCAAATTATTCAAGGTTACTTGCCCTATTTATTTTGTTATTCTACCAATTTTTAAAATTCAATTGTCAAACGATATAAAATCAAATATTACGATCCAAGACGGGCAATACAGTAGAGATGGGCGATTTTGATCCCAAAAGTGTCTGTCTGAAACCGTTACCGAGATTTTAAACCTTGGTTGTGAACCAACAATGCATTCCTATGCCAATGCAAACTATGCATTGCTCTATATTGGTACCTTAGTTTTTTTGAAACTATTATCCTTAAAGTAGATGGCATCGATTATCATTATGCAGTTATGTTCCATTTGGTTGTCCTATCTACCATTCCACCGATGATAAAGTAGCAATGGTATAACTTATGCAAGTTTTATCGTAAGCTTGATATAGTAGTGTGGAATAGAATGTGATAATATTTACATAATTTTAAATGATAATGAAATTATTTAGACATATATATTCAAGGAATCTCTTACTTAATTTAGGAGTTGGCAGTCATTGTAGCAAGGGGAAGAGATGGTTCAATTTCATGCTATCCAGTTGCGGAAACTATTCACAGGTTAGATTATGTATTTTGGTTGTGTTTGAATACCAGTTTCCTTTTCTTGTTCCATGTTAGTTCTTGATGATAAAGGTTCATAGGGTGCTGGTGCCCCCACTTAGATGGTTTGAGCTAATAATGATTTTTCTGAGAATTCTTATAATTTTAGGGATAACATTTGTCACATGGTTGAAGCTCCTGCTGATGTGCCTGCAAACATAAAGAACCATGCTGTTGATGTTGCCCAAAAAGCTGTCAGTTCCTTAGAAGGGGCTGGTGTGTTTGCTGTAGAATTATTTCTAACAAAGGATGGAAAGGTTATTCTTTTTTCTTTACATCCTTCATGATACTTGAGACGTGTGGTATTGCAAAGTTCCATTATTTTGTTCTCCTGGTTTTGTGATACTTTTACAATGTAACTGATTGTAACCTTTTTCTTTTGACAATAGGTTTTGCTAAATGAAGTTGCTCCGAGACCTCATAATAGTGGCCATCACACCATTGAGTCATGTTATACTTCTCAGTATGAACAACATTTGAGAGCTGTCATTGGTCTTCCACTCGGTGATGCATCAATGAAAACCCCGGCTGCAATCATGTACAACATCTTGGGTGAAGATGAGGTAATTCTTTTACTTATCATATCCTCTATAGAATTCATTGTTTTCTTTTAGGAACTGCTGTTTAAGTTACCTTTTACCATACAGTTACATCGAGGTTTGTCATCAGTACTCACTTTATATTAGCGATCAGTGAACTTATCAGACATATAAGACATGAGGCCCATTGCTTATGTCATCTTGTTAGCATCTAGTCTTAAATTTTAGTGAAATGTTCGTTTATGGTGCCTTTTTTCATCTTATGACCAACTTTCTAAATGATAAAATAAAAAAAACAAATGTATTTCATATAAAGTTGAAGTTAAATTCCATACCAGATAAAATGAGGGAGAATCTTTAGACGGTTTGGACATGTGGAGCGGTGACCGGTGAATCCTATTTGTATAAGAACGTAACAAAATTATAGCTAGTGGTGCAACAAGGGTAGGGGGATCGTTAACAAACATGGTCAGTAACAACAAAAAATGATATGTTAGTTGTCCCTTTAAAAAGAAGAATGAAAAAAATGCTGACTCTAAAAAATTAGGGATTATGGGTTTTAAGTTGTCACGCCCCGCTTCCCAAAATACATAAAATTTGGGACACAACTCGGCCAACCATGCTATCTACGGTAAGAAACCATCATTCCATAGTCATATTAAGGCTGTCATGCAGTAATCAAGCGATATCATATATATAAATAACCATCCAACACATGTCCAATGCCACAATAAATAACAATAATAAGAATCAAGCTGGAATAGCGGAAACGTCAAGTCAAACTGATCCAACAATGAAATAGAAAGGGTACACAAGACTATCCCTTAAGGACTCGCAAAATAAAACTAGGGAACATAGTTCAATACTAGAATAAATTAAACGACTAATAACTGGAATAATAGATTCGCCTCTCTAATCGGCTGTCTTGGAGTAGTCCTGACCTGAGGTCTAGTGTCAAAGATCTAAGCCATGCAAAACCCAGACATCAGAGCATCGAATATAACGTCATAAAAATAATAACCGAAATGAATATGTAAATATAACATGATACAAGATCGATGTCAAGTGATCATACAATAATATTAGCAATAGCCGATGACATAACAAGTAGGATATGGCAAAGCAATTATATCATGCAGAACCTATGTGTCAATGTCACTAGCAGTTATTTATCCTACAGGTAATTGAAATCAATGAGTGAAATATGGTAATATATCATATTCAATACAGATGAATGATGTCATGAGTCAGATACATACATGTTGATATACAGATGAATGATGTCATGAGTCAGATACATACGTCCCATAACACGGATACCTCTTTGACTATAATACATATGTCCCCTTTTAACCATGATTCAGATGTCCACTATGACCATACTACAGATGTCCGCTTTGACCATAATTCAAATGTCCATTCAAGTCAAGTCAAGGAGTAATATGCAATATCATAAACTTGTTGGTATTGGATAATAATTACATTACAGGAGTCATGACATGATAATCAATGAACATGTTCAAGCATAGCTACAGATAACAATCAAGCATTAGCATTAACAGGAATAACATGATCAATCAGAATATATAACACAATCATATACATGTCAGATAGCGTGTTGCACATGTGTAACATGATTTAGCATGTCGTATAACATATCAGGTTTAATATCAGTTTGAGACGGCCCGTCAATGGATGAGACGACTCATGTGTGTTAGAGACGGCTCAAGTAATGTTTCAGGATTAATATTTTATCTCTTGCTGTGAGAGACGGCTCATGATGGACTTGAGCCGGCTCAAAGCCTATCTTGAAACGGCCTGTTATGTTTTGAGACAGCTTGTATATGTCTGGAACTTATATTTTCTCTCTGTGTGTATGAGACGACTCAAGTAATGTTGAGCCGACTCCTCGACTCTTTACTGAGACGATCAGATATCTTAATTAGTGTTTTTGTGCATGTGATACTTATTATAATTTCATAGAATCCTCCAAGTTAAATTATAACATATTGAACAACATAAAAGTGACATCTTTAGCAATCAATATCAAGTATTATACTAGATCAAATTTACCGACATATCATAATTCAGATCTCGACATGTCGTTATCCAGGGTTAACTAACAACGCATCAAAAATCAATGTCTATAATACGATACATCAATAACAACATATCAAGGTAAAGGTCACGTCTTGAACTATGATAACATGCATATGTATTGAAATTCTATAACTATTATATTTTAATATTAAGCAAGATTTGATCTTGCTTAGCATGCAACAAGTATTCTAAATACTTGCATCAAACCAATTATAAAACCAGGAAATCCAAATCAATCAATTTCACGTAATAAATGTCATTACCCGATCCGATCGAGTTGCGGCTAGCATGTAGTAAGCATATAAAATACTTGCCTCGATGACGGGCGGAGACGATGAGACTTTGATGATGAAAACAAGATCTTGGCTTTGGATATGTAGCCGAGTGGATGAGACCGTGGTAAGGTTCACATCACATCAGCAAGAAGAAGGCAACGACGATGGTGATGATCCCCTCGAGATGATGATGATGACAATGTGATCGATAAAACGACGTTGATGATGATCGGTGACGAGGGTTTAGGATTTCAGTTTGAGAGAGAAAGAGAGTTGGCTAGGGTTTCAGAGGAAAAATATGGATCGTGGGTTTGCATGAGAATTAAAGGTTTAAATAGGATGGTTAATAACATGGGCCAGATATTCAAGGATTCTTATATCAATTAGGATTTGAGTTCAGAGAAAAGGCAAATAATACTATCAAGCATATGGTAAATCATGTATATCCTTCATAATAACCAAATGATAACCAAGAATAATCCAAAGCAAATTACTAATAACCTAATGGAATAACAAGTCAGAATCTCATTAAGAAACAATATCAGGTCACAAGTCAGGTTTTAAGATGGCTCATAGAGACTTGAGCCGGCTCACCAATCTTTTCCAACAATTGATTCTTCTATCTCCATGAGACGGCTCAGGACAACTTGAGCCCGCTCACAAGTGTTCTAAAACAATATTCCAATAACCAACATAACAATCAATTCAATTTATTAACTTGAACACCGTACGATCGTTCTAGAGTGTTGCGAGTTATCGTTGGAGTTATTTTCATTATTGCAATTCCATTTTGATGGGAAGGGTAAAATAACGGTGATGATGAGTTGCCCATTATGTCTAATAACCTCTTGCCTCAGGGTGACAGGGTCTTCTATAATCTATCAAGTTAACAATTATATACTGAAAAGAACAAGAGGAAATAATTTATTGGTTTAATAAAAACGAGAGTTCATACTACTATATAGAGAGAGTGATATACCACCTCTCATATTTTAACCAATCTAATAACTAATATATAATAACAAATTATATTTATAACATTCTCCCGGAAGCTGGAGTATAGATGTCAATCATGCCAAACTTAGACAAAAGACGAGCGAAAACCGGTCGAGAAAGAGATTTGGTAAGGATTTCTGCTAGTTGAGTTGAAGAGAAAATATGTTGGAATGCAACCACCTTATCTGTTAGCTTGTCATGAATGAAACGACAATCAATTTCAATATACTTGGCCCACTCATGAAAAACTGGATTCTCAGTAATGTGGATCGCGGCCTTGTTATTATATAAGAGTGTAGTTGGAAGAGAAGAAACCCCAAGATCTGTCAGAAAGAAGGTAAGCCATACCAACTCAGCAACTGTATGCGCCATAGATCTATACTCGGCCTCTGCAGAAGAATGAGTCACTGCATTTTGCTTCTTACTCCTCTACGTAACTAAGTTTTCTTCCAAGAAGATACAATAACCACTCGTGAAACGACGATCATCAATGGATCCAGCAAAACCCGCATCCGTAAAGGCTGTGAGCGACACCATAGATAATTGTTTGTAAAGATCCTGTCCTGGAGAACATTTGATATATATGAGAATATGCTCAACTGCTTTAAGGTGAGAGGTCAAAAGATTCTGCATATACTGATTCACTGTGCTAACGGTAAAGGCAATGTCAGGACGAGTGACAGTAAGGTAAATAAACTTCCCAACCAGACGTCGATATCGTTCTGGGTCAGGTAGTGGATGATTCAAGAGAGAGTTCAATCGAGATAGCTTGACCGAGAAATCCATATGAGTGTTTGCTGGTTTACATCTCAGAATTCATGTCTCAGATAGAAGATCAAGTGCATACTTACGCTGAGAGATCTGTAATCTACCAGAATTCCGTGATACTTCAATTCCAAGGAAATTTCTAAGTGGTCCAAGGTCCTTGGTATGGAAGTGTGAAGCCAAATGTTCTTTCATCTTGGAGATGCTAGCAAAATCGTCGCCGGTAATGATAATATTATCAACATACACCAATACAATTATCTTGTCCCGAGGACGATTTTGTGTAAAGAGATATGTGTCGGCGCGACTGCATTTGAAACTAATGTCGTAGAACTGCACTAAAATTTTTAAACCAGACATGCGATGACTGCTTCAATCTGTATAACGATTTATGTAGAAGACAAACCATAAACTCTCCCGGTCGCTCAAAATCAGGAGGCTGTTGCATATAAATAGTCTCTGAAAGATTGCTATTAAGGAAAGCATTCTTCACATCAAGATGATGAAAGTGACCATGCCTTAGAAACAGCCAAGGTCGTAAGAACACGAACCGTGGTCTATTTGTCAACTGGTGAAAAGTCTCAACATAATCTAAACTATACTGCTGAGTAAATCCTTAGGTCACAAGACGGGCTTTGAGATGGTCAATCGTTCCATCTGGATTTTTCTTGACAGTAAAGACTCATCGATAGCCGACAACCTTCTTATCTGAAGACGGATGTACCAATTTCCAATTCTGATTAGAGCGCAGTGCGGCAAACTCCTCTAACATAGCTGCATGCCAATCTGAGTGCTGAAACGCTTTCTGAACATAGGAAGGAAGAGTGATAGGAAGGAAGAGTGATAACAGACAAGGAAGAAACAAACCGACGAGCAAATAATGTCAGTCTATGGTAAGAATCAAAGTTAGAAATCGGATGTGTTGTGGTACATGAACGCTTACCCTTGCGTAAAGCAATAGAAAGAGAGATCTTCTGAAGGCATCAGTGGTGGAGAATCAGGAACAGTGGACTGTATTGGAGTACCTGCAGACATAGTCACATAATTCGCGAATTATTCGCCGAATTCGTGAATTATTCCCGAATTATGTGATAAAACATCGAATAATTCAAAAAAATAACAAATAATTCACAAAATCAAAACTTAGAGTCTCATATATTAATTTCTTGCTCGAAATCCTTCCCGAACATTTTCTGAACACTTACCGAATCTTTCCCGAATACCTGCAGATTTTTTCCGAATAGTTCGCCGAATCCGAATTTTCGACCTCGCCGAATTATTCCCGAACGACGAATTTGTGACTATGCCTACAGAAGAATCATTAGGAGTAGAAATGGTGGGAGTGGGTGGGGCTTTTGGGTCACGACGATGATACACCTGTGGATAAGGGATACATGCTTAAAATTAGGACGCACAGGTCAAACGGACGAATCAAACTCCGAAAAAGGTAGGTGAGGAACATGGATAGTAGAAGTAGGGTCCTTGATAGGTGGTGGAAAATATACTTGATCATTTAAGAAGGTCATATCACATGAAGTACAAACTTTAGAAATGATAGGGTCAAAGTAAACATATTCTTTCTAGGATCGTGAGTAACCTACAAACACCATACGGGTAGCTCGTGAATCAAGTTTGTTTACGTGAAGACCTAGAATATAAGGATAGTATAGGCAACCAAACACTTTAGGAGGAACAGGAAAATGCTTGTCCTGTGAAAACATAATAGAGAAAGAGAACCGGTTGTCAAGGACCGGAGAAGGCATGCGATTGATATAAAAATAGGCAGTTAAGACCGTAAAATTCCACAATCTTTTAGGGACATACAGATGCAAAACCAGAGAACGAGCTAGCTCAAGCAATTGTGGGTTCTTCCGTTCAGCAATCTCATTTTGCTGAGAAGTATAAGAACATGAAGTTTGATACAATATACCATGAGTCTGACAAAATACTGTAAATTCTGTGCTAATATACTCCTTAGCATTATCTGAACAAAGAACCTTTACAGGAACACCAAATTGATTAGTAATCTGAGCTACGAATATTTTAAAGGTGGACAAAAGTTCAGACCTATTACGCAAAAAATACAACCAAGTCATGCGTGAATGATCATCGATAAATGTCACAAAATATTTATAACCAAACACACTAGGAAATTTAAAGGGGCCCTAAATATCAGAGTAAACTAACGCAAAGGATAAATCACGTCTTTTATTAACTGGAGGAAAAGAGGAGCGACAGTGTTTACAAAAAATACATGATTCACAACTGAATTTTGATAAATCAAAAGAAGAAAGAAGGGTGACCAAGCCTCCGATACCATTGGATAGTAGAAACAGCTGCAGACGTACTGGGAAGGTGATCAACGTAGTACAGTTCATTCTGTTTATGCTCTCCATCAATCTGCTGCTTCGTCAGAAGATCTTGTATCATAAAGTGAGATGGATAAAATGCTACTGAGCAATTAGAATCATTTGTAAGCTGACGAATAGAAAACAAGTTTTGTTTTAAAGATGGCACAATTAAATCATTTTTCAGGTAAAAATATGAGATAAGTGATAAATCAGCAGAGTCAGAAACATGTGTGATATTACAATCAGCCATGCAAATAAGCTTGTGAGAAATAGAAGCAAGATCAGATGGTCCATCACGAGACATGTGATGTAAGGCGCCGGAATCAGCGACCCATAAATTAGAATGAGAAAGGAACAATATACCTAATGGAGTAGAAACGTTGGCAGGAGCTACAGAAGAGTGGAGACGACGCAACTGACTCCACTCGGCACTAGATAAAGGTGAATGGCCGGCAGAAGAGGAAGGTCGGTTAGTAGCAAATGTTGTGGATGTCTGACGAGCTATAAGTGTATATCAGGGTAGCCATACTTCTTCCAACACCAATTTTCGCAATGATTAGTACCGTTACAATAAACACAATAAAGGCCGGCACGGCCACGACCACGTCGATGGGAACCATGAACACGAGCAGTAATAGGGAACAACCACGAGCAGTAATGAAGATCGAATCAGAATCCATGATGAATGGCGCATAGGCATATCACGAGAGAGCGAGAATAAGGTTGCATAATATCCAAGCGAGTACAAGTGTAAAGAAATCAGAGCAAGATCGAATAGATCATCGTCATTAACCGAGAGGAGCGGAGACGACTGTTGTCATGTGGCCGTTGGCGAGGGCTAGGACTAGGACTAGGGTTTGAGAGGGTTGTAATTGGTATGGAGGAGGCGACATCATTGGAGGAGGAGGCTGTCAACAAGCAGAGGGCAGAGGCCATGGAGGCTGCGGTGCAGTGAGGGCTGGTGCGTGGTGTGTGGTGCGTGCTACTACTGGTGCATGGAGCTGGTGCGGATGCGGGTGCTGATGCGGGTGGGTGCGGGTGCTGATGCTGGAGCGAATGATGGTGCTGATGTAGGTGGGTGCGGGTGCTAGTCCAGGTGGGTGCAGAGGAGGTGGCTGGTGAGGGTAGAGGAGGCGGCATGGTGGTGAGGGCAAAGGGGGGCGGGTAGGGAAAATAGGGTTAGGGTTTGGGAGATTAATGTTAGGGTTTGAGAAATTAGGGTTTCCTCTCAATTCTTTTCATTGCTATGATACCATAAAAAGAATAAGAGGAAATAATTTATTGGCTTAATAAAAATATGAGTTCATAAAACCGTATACAGAGAGTCATAGATCACCTCTCATATTTTAACCAATCTAATAACTAACTAATTATATTCATAACTAATATATAATAACTGATTATATTCATAACATATACTAATTTTTATTTTGTTAGAAATCGTCTTTAATATAACAAAGTGAATATGGTATCTTATCTAAATTGCGATACTGAAAAGGTTCTCCTTTTAGGGAGAATCAGGTTTCGATTTAGCTCATCAGCTGATAAGAAGGGCGTTGGATATTCCTGGGGCTTCTGTTCATTGGTATGACAAGCCAGGTATATAAAAATTAAGTAAAGATTTCATATTCTTAATATATTCTTATTGAATAACTGGATATAGCAATTTTCTAGAAATGCGGAAGCAACGGAAGATGGGCCATATCACAATTGTAGGCGCTTCAATGAGCATTGTAAAAGCACGTCTGGATTTATTGTTGAAGAGAGAAAATGTTGGAGGTCGAACTTCAGGTGTAATTTCTTTAATTTATCGTTTTGTATTTTTTTTTCTCCCATTGGTTTTTCCCCCAGTTAGTCAAGAATGTGCATTCTAATATTTAATAGGAACATATGTCCAGCCATTATACTTCACCAATCAAAATAGTGAAACTACATTTATACAAGCAGCGTGGACGATTGTTTCTCATATAATTGCGGATTCATTCATTAGATGGAAGATAATTACTTAGTTTCGACAATCCCTTTTTACTTGTTTATCCTATTCCTTTTTTCCTTCTTGGCATTTCTTTAGCCTGTGGAATGTAAATGCATGTTCTTTGTTCTATATTTTATAGGAGTCCGAGTTTCTGAGACACAAGGGAGAAAGAGGTGCATCAGGTTTATTCTAGATAAGGCTGAGGACTTAGGGCCTAAAATTCCACTGTAGGGTGCCCCATAAAGTGGAGGAGCTGATGTGGCAATACCTTTGATTGTTGTCTATCAAATAAAGTAATGCGACGTAAATGTGAATCCAATAGTTAATATTAGAGTGATGACATATCACATTAGATAATGATATCAGTTTATGCCCGTAATAGCGACACTTTAGGCCCCTTTTCCTCTCTCAATATACAGAATTATCCTTATGAAACTTGTATCATTTCGTAGTCGGACAATGAGTTCTTGGTTGCTGCAGTTACTCCATCTGTTGCTATAATTATGGGCTCCGACTCCGATCTTCCTATCATGAAGGATGCTGCCGAAATTTTGAAGAGTTTTGATGTGCCATTTGAGGTTGAATTTATATTTCTGAAAGACTTTAAAAATTATCAAAGACATTTATTAAATATTATGTCATTGTATATCAAATTGTGCAGATAACAGTTGTTTCAGCACACCGAACACCTGAGAGGATGTACTCTTTTGCATTATCTGCTAAAGAAAGGGGAATTCGAACCATCATTGCTGGTGCTGGTGGTGCAGCACATTTACCAGGTCAATCATTTTTATGAGAGAGTAGACCGAAAAATTTAGTACATTCATACACTTTTGCTTCATGTAATAAAGGGTGATAATCAACTCACTTGGGGAACATTTTGACTTGTTCTTAGGTATGGTAGCTTCTTTGACACCATTGCCTGTTATAGGAGTGCCAGTGAGAACCTCCTCGCTTGATGGAGTTGATTCCCTCTACTCTATTGTGCAGGTATGTGATGCATTGCTCAGTCTCTCGCTTTCTTTTCATTCTTTGTTCTGGCAAGCAGCAGCACAAATTTGAAACTGGAATTTAGAGGCATGCTTTATCAATTTATTAAATGTAAAAATTAAATGAAACTGGATAGAATAAAGCAAACAGTCAGTGTTTGAACTTTTAATCAATCATTATTTCTTAAGCATTTCCCCATCAAAATGTATCATCTAATATGACTTCGTAATTATCCAAGGATAAAGAATTCTCCATCTATTTATACATTATAAATTTTGTCTAACTTTAATTATTACTCCCTTTTTCTCAACTTACCGGTCATATTGTACCAGCATATGATTCTTGCTCATATTGTAGTGATAATTATATTATGGCTTAAATCCAAAAAACTTTACCCTGTGGCAAAATGCCCCTTCAGGGACATCCGATAAAATTGGAACGATACCCCGTGGCAATGAATTACCAAATACTTTTTAAATGTTGAGAAACTACCACAGAACATTTTAAATGTACGAAAAAACTACTGCAAAAATTTTAAAAACTACGAAAAGATACCATGGTTAAGGTGCCACATCAGCAATAATTACAATAAATTACCATAAAACTTTCAAACCATGGTAATTTCTCATAATTTTGAGAGTTTTTGGTAGTTTGTTGTCACATAGGTAAAGTTTTTTTTTTATAGTTATCTGAATCTAAGCCTTATATTATATTTATATATTATCTTAAGAATATCACCGGGCCATGACCTTATGACAAATATAAGTTTATTCTTAATTTCATTTTTATGCTTATGCTTTGCATGCTCTTCAAAAGAATGAGATCATTTATACAAAACAAATAGAATTAGCATAAATATTATAAATATACTGAGCAAAAAATAAAGATTTTCCTTGCTTTGATGACGTTCCTAGTATGTTAGTATCCACAAAAAATCCATGGGTATTACTTTAATCATAATCTTGGGTTTCCTGTGATATTAAAATCCATGGATAGTTACATTCTCGTATTCTTTCTTCATACTGTTACAGCTATACAAAATTTTCTTACTCATAGCTATTTAAATTCTAAAAAATGTGAAGTATTTCTCGCTCCTTTTGCTTTACAGATGCCAAAAGGTATACCAGTTGCAACAGTTGCGATTGGCAATGCAGCTAATG
The DNA here is from genome assembly GCA_030015575.1 of Agapanthus africanus. NCBI lineage: Eukaryota > Viridiplantae > Streptophyta > Magnoliopsida > Asparagales > Amaryllidaceae > Agapanthus > Agapanthus africanus. The sequence continues at coordinate 105,571,797 of CM057344.1, forward strand.
CCGGTTTACTAGCTGTAAGGATTCTAGCTTCTACGGATGCTGAACTCTGGGAGAGGTGCAACTCACACACTTTAACGGTCTTCTCAAAGATAAAAATAAACAATAATTGATTACTTATGAATGCATTTTCAGATTAATACCATATATTGTTTTGATAGGTTGATTAAATACCAAGAAGGAATGAAGGATACTGTATTGAGAAAAGCGGAGAAGCTCGAAGGACAAGGCTGGGAAAAATACTTAAACCCTTGAATTCCCTTGTACTGGTAAACATTCAGAAAACATGTAAAATTTGATCAGTTCTATCACATTTACGTAGAAAATAACTGAACTTAATTCAGTTCTATCTTTTCTCACATGCAGGTTTATTTACTAAGGATTATAACTAATTTAAACAATAAATGATTGGAGCTCTAGTTTGTATAAGGTTCTTGCTTTTGGCCCAAAAGAAATGTATCAGGTTCTTGCTTCTGCGTTCAGTTTATAGAGAACATAGTCTTCGGCATAAAATTCTATCTATATTTGGATAATGTCTTCAGGCAATTTTTTGTTTATTTTGGGTCGTTGGCGCATGTGGAAATCTCGTTCTTATTCTTTTCCCTTTTTGATGTATTTTTTTCTTTCAATTTTACACTTGTCTTGTGAAATTTTGAATAGTCTGGATGGTGATGAGTTGCGATTCATTCCTTGCTGTTTAGCAAGAAACTTCTTAGCAACTGATATTGGTTTTGTAGCAATAATATTGTTGAAGATTAATATGTCTGACTTGGATTTGTCATATAATAAAAGGTAGGAAGATTTTTTTGTCTTATGCCAAGTTTTAGATATTTCACAGCAAAATCTGGTTATATTAGTTGCCAGTTAGATTGGCATAACCTCTAGTCAAGGTGGTGGGTATGTGGCATTTTCATATTTAATCTAAGTAACATATATAGAAAAAGGAGAGTTTTTAAATCCTATTATGATCCACATTATCGACTATTTGCATGTCTTGTACACGTGGGCATGCGTCGTCATATGGACAAAAATATTTGAAAAGGATTATTAAGGAATTATGTTAACTTTTGTTAAGATATCGAAGATATCACATCAAACCTTTAATGTAAATATGCACCAGCAAAATACTAATAAAACTCAACCTAAACACAACTTTTTCATAACGTTAGTTCCTGATTGTACAACTCAATGGGACTCTTGAATAAACGTGTGCAAAATGCATTACAACATATTTTATAGGGTGTTTTACTGAACGGTCCATCGAAACTTTGGCTGATTACTAAAAAAAAATCAATACTTGATAATTATTATTTACTCTCCAAAAAACTCTAAATGATTTCTAAAACGTCCTCGACCAAAACACAACTCTTTTTTTTCACTCCGTTAGGCATCTAACGTAGGGATGTCGGGGCTAAGGTTTTAAAGCCCCCAAACCCCTATCTTATATCTAAAATCCCAAGTTTGATCGGTCTCAAATGTTTTATCAAAACCCAATTTGCCATGGATGCATGATCTTCTTTCTCAACCTTCTTCTCATGCATTAGTGGAATGCAAATATGGACGGATTTGCAAGTTAAGCGTAGGTGGAACCTAAATCAAATGGAGAGAAGTTGAGGGTAATTGGGGAAAAAGTTTTGACATGGACAAAAAGATCGATTCTCGAATGAAATTAAGGGAAATTTGGAAAGTAATAAAAAATTCCTAACAACAACGCTATCTTAAGATGAAAATCTTGCGGGGAGATTAAAAGATAATAGTTTAAAATCTTGGGGGGAGATTAAAAGATAATAGTTTAAAGGTTTTGGGGAAGTAAACGGTAATTATCAAGTTTTATGAGGGTTTATAGTAATTAGCCAAGTTTTTAGGGACTGTTTAGTAAAAACCCCTATTTTATATTTTATTTATATTTTATCTTTAACGTAGTCATCTTGTAATAAAAGTCAAAAGTAGAAACAGATAATTAACAATTCCAAAATCCACCATAATTATCATTTGTTAGGGTTTTTATTTTTTATTTTTGATGGAATAAAGTAGAACAAGATTCCCTAATGGACATGCATTACTAAATAAAAATATACAGGTTAGCATGTATAGTAAATAACTGGTCCATAAAGATGAATTTTTACATAGTAAATAACGGGTCCATAAAGATGAATTTTTTGGGAGATCACTAGCTTCTGTAATATTAGCTCAAATTGAATACTAATAGCCATCATCTTCAACTTAACATTGCAAAGGATAGACTAAAGGTTTGTAATTTCCTAGGTCACAAAAAATTGGACTAAAAAAATAGAAAACAAATCGTTTGTATGGTTTGCTGGAAAAAAAACATTATATTTAATTAAAAGTCAGCAACTTCTTTTTTTGAGTACTAAGCCATAACATGATGTAAGCAGGTTCCAACTCGAGATCTGTTACTCAACTGGAAAAGGTTTTACTGCTAGCTTATATATAGCTTACAGTGACACTTGCTGGAAGTCAAATATGTAATTAACTTACACAGTATTAATGAACCATGAGCTTATTTTTTTATTTTTTATTTTTTATTTTTTGACAGGCTAAGTATTGTGCTTATAATGAAAATGATATATACAAACATATTTAATGGCAAGCACGGCAGAATCCAACACATTTTTTCCCCTACAACTTGCATCTCCATACAATCATATTATTTATTAAGCCGCATGTAAAACAACAAAAACCGATCAAATCCAGCTACAATATTTGCTGCGGCAATTCCATTTACATCCAACCAAGCAGCACCTAAAACTAATCCTAGCTTGCTAGCCTGAGCTAAGAGCAACACAATCATAAATTAATATGGAAAGAGAAAAATCTCCACCAACCCAAACTTCAAATATCAAAGGATTAATTGCTTAATAATACCGTAATATTTAACCCTTTTTGCAGAATAATACCACGACGTTGTTTTTCCAGCATTTAAATACCACATGTTTAGAGTTCCCTAACAGTGTTAGCAGAAGTAGTGAAGTTGCCTTCATATCCCCAGTTATTTTGGATTTAAAAACGAAAAAAACTAACCATAACCCTAATTACCTGGCCTAACCTTAACTCACGCCAATTAGCTAATCCCTATCCTAATTAGCGAACCTAACCCAAACCCACGCCTCACCGCCCTCACCTCCGCCCATCACCTTTATCGCCGCATCACCACCTATAATTGTAGGACGTATTCGGAGAGAACAATTTAACTCAAGATGATAATATTCTATCTAATTTTCTTTTATCATTCATGTATATGTTTTACTCGTTATCACGTATCGTTAATATATAATGATAAAACCCATACGATCTTTGCTTGACTATCAGGATTATGATAGAGATCATACTAGTGGAGCCTGTGTAGTCTATAAACAAATCCTTACATGTCCATAGTCGTGGGAATATCGAGACCATGCATCGATATTTCAGAGTAGACTAGTGTATACGTTTCTTGACCCCGACCGAGACGATGGTTGATCTTATAGCCATTGGTGTTTGACACTGAAGTTGTATACATGTGCTCATTTCGATGAATGAGTTTCACTAGACGGACTCGCTTGAGAACTCCTAAATGGTATTGTACCTATTGTCAGATAACAGTTCTCTTATGACATAAGTATATGATAGTCTGTAAACCTGAGATCGTCATAGTGTCTTGTGTGTGTTCCCACTATACTTTGATTACTACCCAACCACGACTCTACTGAGTCGTGCAAGCAGATTTTAGTTGGGTACAGTTCCGAAGCACATAGATGCAGTTAGCGATCGAAAGGATTTCGTCTCTTCCGGTATAGGGAATCGAGGTCGTGTTGTGTCAGATCTACTATAATCATAAGTCATTGGCCAAGACAGTTGAGATTTACTGATAAGTGTTATCAGTAGTTTCTCGGGTGGTTATGAGTTCATGATCGGTACGACTTATCGGGTTATTGGGAGTCTGACGGTTTCCACTTCTCAAAGCTGGTATGCGACACTTTTAGACGAAGAGACCGGACTGTACGGAGATTGTCACTGATAGACTTTCTTTCGATCAATACCTGAACAGCCGTTACGTACAGCTAGTACCACTGACGTGCTTGTGAGTTTTTGGATATGATCCTAACCTACTGCCAGCGTATTGTCGAGTCTTTAGAGTCCTACATAGAGCTTTTCCAGCTCAGACGAAACGATATAGAGCATATATGGTGATACGTGTAGGAATTCGGTCAAACACGTGTATTTGATACACGTAGTTTGATCAGACGTTTTAATAATACTAGCCGACTCTTTTTGAAACCGGATTATTAAATCAATTGTTGATTTAATATATATATATATATATATATATATTATGTCCACTATTTATTCTCTCATTTGTATTTGTATATAACACTAATACTATTTTATGTATATGATACATTATATTATATGTATATTTGAAATACATAATGAGTGCTTCTGGCTGCATGACTCATTTTCTTTATTTATGAAATAAAGAAATGAGTCGTGACATGAGAAAAGAGTAGAATCAATGAGAGGCTTCTGGGTTTTGCTTGATGGATTTGGAAAAGGATGGCCAAGTCTCTCTCTCTCTCTCTCTTTTTCTCTCATGACAAGCCTGGCTCATTCTACACTTCTTTTTCTCTCTCTTGAGATTTCTTATGACAGAATAAGAGAAAAGAAAATGAGGTAATAGATGTGAGAATTCATTACATCTCTTGCTAAATTCTCCTGGCAAGATTATCTAGCAAGTTGCTTTATCATGATATGATCAAGTGAAGCTAGATCTTGTGTTGGGCTATCTCGTGGTGGAGCATCTTCGACGAGGAGTTCTTCATGCAAGTTCGATCCAGATCAAGTGGAAGCTAAACCGGAGTCCAAGAATAGGTGGCCAATGCACTACAAAGATTGTAGCCACCAAACTTTTAGTTTAGCCATCTCTATTTGTTTACAAGTTATATCTTTTGGATTGATTATATAGGGTTTGGATGTTTTAGCTCAGTAGATAATTAAAATTATACGTTCCGCCGCGCTTTAAAACCCTACTAAACGAACTAGGCATCCTAACAGTGGTATCAGAGCCGCCGCAAAAGACTTTAATTTGTTTGGATGAAGTTATTCTTTCGGATCAAGAAATTTTGCCGTTTCCGATTTCCAAACATTAAACCTCCGTTCGATTTTAAAAACATGACTTGAAATTATTTTAAATGATGCCAATGTGTTATTTTTCCTCTGAAAATGATGTGGCGGGAACCCCGGCCCACAACTCCTTTTTCGGCCGACCTTAGCCTTTTTCCGTCCGACTTTAGCCTTTTTCGGCGGCCCAACTATTGTGTTTTGTGCCCAGGTTCCTACCGTGGCTTAATGTCTTGAAAATGGAATTTTTGGGATACTGCTTTTTTTCTCAGATTTTGATTTGATCATATTTGGGTGTACGAAAATTTAATTGATCAAAACTGCAGCATCATATTTGCATCACAATTAAAGAAATGTGTTGGTAAACGTCGCCGAATCAATGTGATCGATTCGGCGGGGTTACACATTAGTTAGTTGCGATATTGTGATATTGCAATTGTTTATTGTTATGGTTTATCAGATTGTCACGATGAATAACCCCTCGTATGAGATACTTGTATGATTGTTATATATATGTTTCATTTATTCGGGACGAGCGGCCGAATTGTGGTCGTCGTTGCTACTTGATGTATATTATTTCATTGGAGCACGGCTTGGTTGCGTTTGATATTACCGTTGTATATATTTCGATTCATATATTAGGATACCCCGCTCGAGTCGCCGGATTCTAGAATACATTGGATGACCATCATAAGGAGTTGAGATCTGGATCATCTTATTTTAGGGCTTTGACAGGTGGTTCGCCGCGCCTATAGAGAGTTAGGTATGACCCATAGAGGATTCCCCAAGTTACTGGGTTCTAGATAGCGTTGAGTGTCCCACTCATAATATTGAGTGTGGGTTGCCTCACTACTAGGATTGGTGAGTGGCTTGCCACACTCATAGGGGTCGTGGATCGATGATGTACGGGCTATTCACATGACCATAGAATTTCGTGTTTCGTGATCGGCTCAAACGAAACGCGTTATTCCAATTATATCTGCTTTTCCATTTTCTGTGATGTTTATCGCTTGCCTGTAATATGATTATCTGCTTACGATGATATATATATATATATATATAAATAAATAATGATATATGTTTTGCATCCGCACTAGCTCTGCCTCCGTCCTGCCGCAAGTTAAGTAATCTTACGGTGAAGACCCGAGGCCCCGTAGCAAATGCAGATGGCATATATAGCATTCTATTTTTCTTTTCATAACATGTTTATTCTGTAATACTGTGAGAAAATGCTAGATAATATATGATTATCTAACTGATGGGATGACATTAATTCGGATTAATGAAAAATAAAACATACTTAAAATACGTTGTTAGAACCAGTCTATTTTTTTAAAAAAAGAAGAAACTATAGCCGTTTGCTTTTGTTTTGCATAGAGATATTCAGTTGGGAATATCCTGTTGCTTATTCGATGAGGAAAGAGCCTTAATCCCTTCACGGAGAGTTCGCTCTTGTGCAAAAGTTTATGTTACTATAAACTTGCAAAACCATTCGGTTTCTTTAATGATATCAAGTTTATTACGTTAAAGGTTTTCTTCAAAACTAGTCGTAGCCTTCTTTCATTTCAGAAAGTAGAGTATTTAGTATTCGTGCTGCGTTTGTTGACTTCGTTAAGGTGTAGTGTACAGTAGCTAAGTGATGTCTTCCTTCTTTCATATGATGCAATTAGTGAGGACAGTCACACTGCTTTATTGACTTCTTTAAGGGCCGTTGCGGGTGGGTCTGAATTAATCACGAAATGACGGGTTGAACTTGACTAGAGACTTATGATGTGTTGACCTCGTTAAGGTCATAAGCCGTTAGGGGTAAAAACCGATATCGGGAGTTTCAAATGTTAAAACTTACAATGTGATTGCATACCTTTTATAGTGTGGGTGACTTATTGACTCCATCATGGTTACTACTCCGTGATAGTTTGGGTCCCGATTCTCACTGCGAGTGATTGTTACTCTCGGGCGATTCTCATTAGGTGTCTAGAAAGTGTTAACGTAGTTATACCACTGTGAAAATGGGGTTATTTAATTGGGTCTGTGCGAAAGCACGGGGACCTCCCTCGGAGTACCAACACTGGCCTGGCCGAATGGTTAGCGAACTTGTGAGTGTAAATAATCCCGGCTAGTTCTCCTTTTAGGATTTGAAGGAGAATTCGACAGAACGGTGGGAGTCATCCTGATTAGATAAATTAATAAACCAATCTAATCTTGATAGAGTGCACGCTGAGTGTTTCTTTTGTCTCTCTTGGGCAGCGACCTATAACTAAAACCTATAAACCAAGTTTAACCGAAGCTTTTTACAATCTTTGGTTTTAGAATGTCATGATTTCCCTAATTCACGAAAAAGTCGCATATGACCATGGCCCTCCTACTTCCAATTTGCTTACTCCAGAACCCTCTGTATCTGGTACAGAGATCCATATTGAATGGACGGCCATCACATATAGTTAGATATGAACTCGAAGAAATTGTTTCAGTCCGAGAATGGCCACTGCTTCTGGAATAGATTAATTGTTCAATTGTTTCTCCCCTCTACCTTATTTCAAGTTTGAGAGATCCTTAAATAAGGAGAACATACCAGTTACGCTTGTTAGATAGTCTTCTTCCAATCTCGAGGCTGGAGCTGAAAGGAAGGATAAGAAGAAAACCAACCAGCCAAAGCTCGGTATACAGAAGGTAAGAAAGAGAGACAAAAAAAAGGGATAAAGTGAGGGTAAAAGAAATTGCAACCACTGTCATGAGCCTGGGCATTGGAAGAGGCAATACTGGGAATACCTGGCCACCCCTTGAAACATTTCGATGTTTCATTTTTCCTGCGAGCTTGTAATTAAGAACTGCTTCTTTATTAACTCTGACTCCTCCATATATGGATACCGGATTAAAATCCCACATCTGTAAGTTATTACAGATATTGAGAAGGAGCAGAGTATTGAGAAATGATGATTTGATCCTCAAACTCGGAATTCAGAGCAATTGTTGCTATTGAGGAAAATTATCGAGTTTTTTTGCCAATCGGCAAACTTTTGGTTTTAAATAGCCGTTGTTGTGCACCAACTTTTAAAACTGATATATCCGTCTCTTTATTCGATAAAGTAGGATGTTATTTTTGAAAAATATATTCTAAATATTTACCTTTATCATTTGAAGATTAGGTAAGGTGCATTGAATAATGGCATAAATATTCTTAATCAAAATACAGTTTTCAACTTACAACACACGAAATTTGAGTTAGTGAACTCTTGTGACTTATACATGTATGTTGTCTGATGTTCATTTGGACAAAGGGTTGGTACTCGGTATTCCGTATTGAGAATTTGATTCTCTCTCATATTACTCCTCCGATGGTGCGCTCAATGATGAGTAATATTGAGTGACATTTTTTATTAAGGCATATGCACTGGAAACAGTTGCATACCAATTGAATATAGTTCTATATAAATAAGTGTCTGTGATTCTATATATGTGATATAGAACGAGAACATATCTTAAGTTTGTTAAGATATAGAGTTATCCGGTTTATGCTTAAAACACAATTCGGACAAATTTAAGGCACGTTTTAGTAATGAGCAGCTTGTGGGTTATCCCAAACTTTTGCAAGGATTTAACTTATACAATTTTCAAGATCAAAAGATTTGTTCTCGATACGCCACCTTTTTAGAAAAGGAATTTCTTGCAAAAGAAATTAGTGGGAGTATGGTAGAACTGGAAGTGGTTCTAGAACCACAAACGATTACTAAAAATTTAGTAGATATTGGAGATTCAATTGTCCCTGACAAACGTTAGCCACTTCGTTGATTTAGTAGGTAATTTCAGCCACCTAAGAGATACTTCGGTTCCATTGTAGACGGTGACAGGGAGGCTTGTATTATGAGATGATAACCCTACTATATCAACATGACATAGGAAGTGGTGACTTCCGACTGATGGCTGGATGCCAAGTTATCCAAGTTGGACTCCATGCACTGCAATAAAGTATGGACTTTGTTGGGTGCTCTTGCAAGGGTAAAACTCATCAGGAGCAAGCAAATATTTCGAGATAAGTGCAGACGGAAAGGTAATTACCTAATAAGGTTAGACTTGTAGTAAAAGGTTTTCATCAAATACCCGGTGTGGATTGTGATGAAACTTTTACTTTAATGTCTGTGAAAAAGTCCGTACGGATATAACTTGCCATTACTGTTTTCCATAATTATGATATTTGGCGGGTGGATGAATATAACGTCTTTCTAAATAGGGATTTAGAAGTGTATGTGTATATGACTTGCCGGAGGGTTATCATGGTCAGTGGGAGCAGCGAAAGGTGTGTAAGATACTTACGTCTTTTTATAGAATAAATCAGATGTAGCGGAGAAAGGGTCATCTGTTTTGATATTACGATCAAAATGTTTTACTTCATTAAAATGAATGATGAACCTAGTGTTCCCGCCAAAATTTTTGGCTAAAAGCTTGTTGTTCCCTTATAAAAATAAAGAGAAGGTCCCACGTGTTAAACACGTGTGCACTCACATGCAAAACATATGAGTACCAGTTTATGGTAGGATTAAATCATATGGTCGCACCTACATGTTAAACACGTGAGCATCTCACGTGATATCTACGTGAGCGCTAGTACAGCCTCTTGGCACCCACGTGACAAACATGTGAGTGTCTCACGTGATACTCATGTGAGGCTAAGACAGTATCTTGGCAGCGTCTCACGTGATATCTACGTGAAACGCTAGTGCAACCACTTGGCAGCTCTCACTTGATGTCCACATGAGTGCTTTGAGCCAGCGTCTCACGTGCAAAACACGTGGCGCACTTACCAACCCATTGGGCAACGCCTCACGTGTGTTCTTTTTAATAGAATTAAATTCTATATAGAATTAAATTCTATGTGGGAAATATTTTCCTGATCTTCCTTAAACAAGAAAGATCTTCTCTGTTAAACAGATAACCCTTGGATCAAACATCCAACGGTGATTATAAAATCACCAATCAATCATGTGACAGAATTAAATTCTATCTTAGAAAAATATTTTCCCGATCTTGTTAAATAAACAAGAATGATATTTTCTGTTAAACAGAAATCCTTTGGATTAAAAATCAAACGGTGAATAAAATTCACCGGTTGATCTTTAAGACCATTTCGACTGATTATGAAATCAATCATGATCTCTCAATGAGAGATTTCCTCCAACATATTGATCTTTTCTCTTTCCTATATAAAAAAACCCGATACTTCAAGTCCCCAAAAATGAGACACGCAGGGAGATAGAAGAGGAAGGAGACCCCCCTAAGCTTTAGTAAAAATATACAGGAGGTTCTCCAAAAACTTCGGCAACAAAGAATTTAATTTTCAATAAAGAAGAAGATCTTCCTCCACTCAAACCCTAGATAAAAAAATACAGAGATAAAAATATCTCCACCTTACCCATCATATCAATGGTTTAACCCTTCACAAGAACTGAATTCTTCCTCTGAATCTGAGATCCACAAGACAGATCTTTCATAAAGAGAATTTAATTCTCGTAGGGAAGATCTTGTTTTTGAGAATTAAAAATTCAGGGGAGAACAAGATTGAAAGAGAACATAGAAGAACATTGTAGGGTGTTTTTCGTCACCCCATTGAGAAGGGAATATGCGTCGCTTGTCAAGTGTACTACAGATTCCCACTGCCTAGGGTAGACGGGGTTTATTGATTATGTGGATCTGAATCTCCGGCAGCCGCGGACTAAGCTGCCGTTAATTACCCTTCGCTTTTGGAGCAAGAGAACCTTCGATTGACGGGTAAAACCGGTCATTCGAACTCAATGTGATGCATTGGTGTGTTTTTTTCCATACATAACAATAGGGACATGTTCATTATTTTGTTCCATCTGTGAATTTTTTATTATTAATTTTTTTTTTTAAAAACATTTTTTTATATGGAGTTAACTCCAAAAGATTTTATTCGGAGTTATACTCCAAAAACAAATTTATTTGGAGTTGAACTCCGAAAAGTTCCTGTATAGAGTTAAACTCTATTTTATTCAGAGAAACATTTTTTCTATAAAAAAAATTTATTATTTATATTTTATTTTTATTTATTTCTCTTTTCTTTAAATAAAAAAAATGATAGAGGGGAAGCCACCCACTCACGTGCGATGGGAAAGAGGCTCCCACTCCCCCTCATGTGAAGAAGCTCCCACTAAGTGGGAGCCTCCCCCTCACGTGAGGGGGAAAAGCTCCCATTTGGTGGGAGCTCCCTCTCCCTCACGTGAGTGGGAGCCTCACCCTCACGTGTGGGGGGAGGGCACCAAAATTAAAATTATATATATATATATATATATATATATATATATATATATTGGAAGGAGTTAAAACTCCAAAACATTTTATTTGGAGTTGAACTCCCAAAACAATTTTATTTGGAGTAAAACTCCCAAAAGTTTTTATATGGAGTTAAACTCCAAAAAAAATTTGTTGTGGAGTTAAACTCAAAAGAATATTAAATGGGGTTAAACTCCTAAAAAGATTTTTATTATGGAATTAAACTCCAAAAGAATTTTTATTTGTGGAGTTAAACTCCAAAAGAATTTAAATGGAGTTAAACTCCGAAAGAATTTTTATTGTGGAGTTAAAGTCCAAAAGAATTTTAAATGGAGTTAAACTCCAGAAAAAAATTATAATAAGTTAAATTTCAAAAGAATTTTTATTGTGGAGTTGAACTCCAAAGACAAAACCTTTTTTTTATTTTGATTCTCTCTCACGTGAGAGGGAGTAAGGGGCTCCCAAAATGGGAGCCTCCCCCTCACATGAGAGGGAGAAAGGGGCTTCCAAAATAGGAGCCGTCCACTCACATGAGAGGAAGCAACCCAAAATGGGAGTCTCTCCCTCATATGAGAGGACGAAAGGGGCTCCCAAAATAGGAGCCTCCCTCTCACATGAGAAGGAGCAACCCAAAATGGGAGCCTCCTCCTCACATGAGAAGGAGTAAAGGGTCTCCAAAAGAATTTTTGTTTTTAAACTCCAAAAACATTTGTATGGAGTTAAACTCCAATAGATTTTTATTGTGGAGTTCAACTCCAAAAGAAATTTAAATGGAGTTCAACTCCTAAAAAGATTTAATATGGAGTTAAACTTCCCAAAAGAATTCTATTGTGGAGTTAAACTCCAAAAGAATTTTTGTTGTGTGAGTTAAACTCCAAAAGAATTTTAAATGGAGTTCAACTCCAAAAAGGTTTTTGTTTGGTGTGGAGTTAAACTCCACTAAATGGGAGCCTCCCCCTCACATAAGAGGGGAGAAAGCTCCCACTTAGTGGGAGTCCACTCTTCCTCGCGTGAGAGAGAGAGCAGGGGCTCCCAATTTATGGGAGCCTCCCCCTCACGTGAGAAGGAGGGAAAGCTCCCACTTAGTGGGAGCTCCCCTCTCCCTTACGTGAGAGGGAGCAGGAGCTCCAAAAGACCCATTTTTTGGAGTTAAACTCCATAAGAATTTATTTGGAGTTAAACTCCCAAGACAATTTTATTCGGAGTTAAACTCCCTAAAAAAAGTTTTATTATGGAGTTAAATTCCAAAAGAATTTTATTTGTGGAGTAAGACTCCAAAAGATTTCCTCTTTTCTCTTTTGAGAAGAAACCCAAAATGTGTTCTCTTGAAACCCTAAGATTTAGATCTTGGATGATAAAAAAAAGATCATTTTTCTTCTCTTGATGAAGTCTTGAGAGGTGGGTTTCCCTTTTTCTCCCTCTCTCAAATTGGATCTTGAGGAGGGAGAAGAAGATAGCGAAAATCTACCCCTCTTTTTTTGATCGGATGTAAAAGTTAAACTCTCCTTCAGTGGGTTTATGGTAAAACTTAATTTAGTTTTTAAAAAAAAGAGAGCTAAGCTCTTGATTTAATTGGAAAATGAAAAGAAAGAGGAAGAACTTGAGAGAGTGGGGATGGAGGCACAAACCCTAGAGATTTGATGAGAAATGAAAAGTTCTTTTTTTTTCTTTATCATGTTGCCTTTTATAGGCTTACAAATTTACACTTAGCCTCTTGGGCTTTACAAAATGGCTTTTTTCCCATCCTATGTCTCATGTGCTCATTTCTTTTGCACATTAGCCATGAGTTTTACAAAAATTTGGTTTTATGCCCATTTTTTCACATTTATGCATAAAAAATTACATCAAAACTATTTATTACAAAATTTTTATTTTGGCATGGGGGAGGCCGGCCGCTTCATGTTCGGGCTCGATTCGGGCATGAGCCCACTTGATTTGGGCGTGGGGTTGACTTTGACTTGGTCAACCGGGGTGTAATTTTTGACCCCAACAAAATGCCCCCATCAATAAATGCACACCACACATGTGGATCGTGTGCATGAAATTGATGGATCTTCTTTCACGTGGAGGCAACTTGATTTGGTTCCCGTTTTTGGGAAGCTGGCACTGCCCTTTTTACGACATGGACGGTCGATGCTTGACGTGTTCCCGAGAGTCGCTGGTCGACGTTTCCCCGGCACGGAGTGTCGCTGGCTGTTCGACTTGTCCCCGGCACGGAGTGTCGCTGATCAACTTTTCCCCGGCATGGAGTGTCGTTGGCTGGTCGACTTGTCCCCGGCACGGAGTGTCGCTGGTCGACTTGTCCCCGGCACGGAGTGTCGCTGGCTGTTCGGCTTGTCCCCGGCACGGAGTGTCGCTGGTCGACCTGTCCCCGGCATGGAGTGTCGCTGGCTGTTCGACTTGTCCTCGGCATGGAGTGTCGCTGGCTGACTTGATTCCGAGGCGGAGCATAATTCCGGTAGGGAAGGTAGATATCCCGAGGCGAAACATGATTTCGACACGGGGTACATTCTGGGATGAAGCATGATTCCGCCGCAAAGGTTGTTGGTTTGATTTGATTTGGGTTGACATCAGCATCGCAACACTGGAATATGGTATCAGGAGCGAATCATCATTTGCCATGAGTGGATTTGGAGATTTTGGTTTTGGTTTGGCATTAGCGTCGCTTCACTGGAATACGGTACCAAGAGCGAATCATCATTTTCCATGAGGATTTCCCTCGTTCCCGATTTAACGACTTAGGGGTCATCTGTTCCCAGTTTAACAACTTAAAGGTAATCTATTCCCAGTTTAAAGACTTAAGGGTCTACTGTTTCCAGTTTAAAAATTTAGAGGTCATCTATTCCCAGTTTAAAGACTTAGGGGTCTATTGGATCGGAAGTTTGGAATTCTAGGGTAGGGGTCGGCATCAGCGTTGCTAACACTGAAGCAATGCCAGGAGCAACTCATCATTTGCCCCGGGAGGACTTGGGAATTTTTTTTGGTTAGCATCAGCACTGCTAACACTGAAGCAATGCCAGGAGCGACTCATTATTTGCCTTTGGGGAGCGATGGCTTAGGAGACAGGGTTAGGTCCCGATCACCTAAGACTTTGCAATTTTATGAGCCGTAAGTGTCCCATAAAAGCATTTTCTCCTACGAGTCGAGAGGATCTCATAGGTGTATTTTCTCCTTAGGAATCGTGGGGACTTCCAAGTGTGTTTTTCCTTTGTGAGTCGTAAGGATCTCACGAAAGTGTTTTCTTACGAGTCGAGAGGATCCCGTAAGTTTGTTCTCCTCAAGTATTGTGAGGACACAAGAGTGGGTCTTCCCAAATGGAGCATAATTCCAAGGGCGGAGACTGGCCGTGTGACGGGTGTTTGTGGTGGGGCATGAATGTGAGGAGAATTATTTAAGCCCATGGATTGTATACGGTAATCAATTTGGGGACCACCCGTAGGGCTGGAAGAATTTTGGGAAATTGGATTTTGGTTGGTGTCTGCATCGCTGCACTGGAATATGGTATCAGGAGCGACTCATCATTCGCCATTGGGACATCCAGGGATTTGAAATTTTGGTTGGCGTCTGCATCGCTGCACTGGAATATAGTACCAGGAGCAACTCATCATTCGCCGTTTTTTTACCGCGATTGTTTTATCATTTCAGCTTTTCTTATCGCGAAGGTCACGATTGCCCTATCATTTCGGCTATTTATTCGCAGTTGCCCCATCATTTCGGCTTTATTTTCATCGTTATTTTACTCGCTGATTTTTATTGCGAGTTGCCCCATCATTTCGGCTTTATTTTTCATTTTTATCTTACTCGCTGTTTTTTATTGCGAGTTGCCCTATCATTTCAGCTTTTCTTTTCTTTTTCTTTTATTTACACATTTTTTTATTTAGACATTTTTTTCCACACTCCCAGTTTAACGACTTAGGGGTCGTATGTTCCTAGTTTAACGACTGAGAGGTCATCTGTTGGAGCCTAGGCTCGATTCTGCAGGAACCATGGGCTCCTTAGGCCTAATTGCATAAGCGGGCTCTTCGTCATCTAGACTGAACCGGTATTGGATGGCAACAACCACGTCATCGTCATGGCTATAGGGCGTAGGAGGACTTGTTCCTCAGGGCTCCATCATGTAGACCGTATGGGTTGTGTACCCATCCACCGCTTCTTCATTGGCAATATTGCTCGTTTAACTCTTAGCTTGTTGCCTTGGTCCGCTCCTTTCATGGAAAGGCAGATGTCTGAGAGAATCAGGTTCCCGAAGGACTTCAGTCTCCGTTCTTATAAAATTGGCGGTCGCAGCTTGACTGTTTGCTAACACGCCTTTAGACAGTTCTATCTCTCCTGCCTTATATTGCTTTTCAACCTAATCTTTGAAGACGAAGCAGTCCTCAATGGCATGCCCTATCACTTTGTGATAGGGGCAATATTTGGGGTCGTCGGTCATATTCGCTTCTTGCGGTGTCTTTGATTCCAGCAGTTGTAGACCGTTTCTTAAGGCATCCTTGAATATCTTGTGGACTTTGTCCCTTCTGAAGGAATAGACTTTATCCAGTTTCTCTTTCAGAGGCGATTCCCCTGCCCCTCCCAACACCGATTTTCGAGGTTGGTCGTATTAGGTTCTCCTGCTGTCCTCTTACGACGTTCGGTGCATGTATTGGATGGACTGGAGGCTGATTGCGACTGTTTTTCACGAAGGCGCTCCACTCTTGGGTTGAAGGGGGTATCAGTTGGCTGCCTCCGGGGCTCTTTATCATTTAGACCAAGCCGATACTGGGTAGTGTAAACCATATCATCACCATGGCTGTGAAGCATAGGAGGGTTCATTTCTTCATGTCCGACCATGTAGACAGTGTGGACCACATATCCATCCATCTCTTTATCTTTGGCGGCTGATTTTTCGGACCATTGTCGCGGCCCTTCGTCTTCTAGAAAGGACAGGCGACTGAAGACGGTTGGCCTGGCTGGGTCTTTGGGCGGCGCTGTCCGGATCGCAGCTTTCTTGACCCTCGCGGTCATGGCATTCTTCTGAACCAATTTCAGCGGTTTAAAAGAGTTAGCGAGATTTACAGCCGTTTCAGCTGTCGTTGCTGGGTAACCTCGTTCTTGGAACCCTACGATGTTCAAATCAGCAGAAGCCCTAGCCCTTTTGTTGGCTCTGTATTTGAACATTTTCTGTCTTAGCTTCTCTATTTTGAGGGCTTGACGGGCATCCGTCATCCAGGAAGCCATCGTGAGTCGATTGACGGGGAGCTCAAAGAAGATACCCGTCGAGCGGTTGTCAAAGGTACCGCAGAAGCTTGCTCGAGACGCCTTATTGCTTTGTTGGTGTTGATGGCCTTGCCCCCAGCTGGAGCAAAGGAAAGTCGTTCAAACACCGACTTGCGTTTGGGTAGTGGTGCCCTCAAGATCACCACATTTGACCTCCTGCCTTTTGAGGTCGGTTTATCCATCACCGGGGCTTGAGGAGCAGAGATGGCGTTAGCTGGCATGAACAGAATAAAGCCGAATGGTAGCGACGGCTCCTCCCACTGTCGCCCGAGACTGGCCGGAAGGACCGTCCTGGCGTCCATCTTCATCGTGTAGGAGATGAGAATTGTGTTGAGAGCTGAGCTTGTCCTTAAAGACATTTTGTTGCGTTCGAATATTGCAGTCGAAAGTCGTTAACTTGCAAATAGAAACATGATTTCAGTACAGGCAATCGATGTATATGTTGCTTGAGTTCGCATGGATGTTTAACTCGAAATATAGGAGGAGAGATCGGTCCCACCGGGCGTGCCAGAGTCTGTAGGGTGTTTTTCATCACCCCATCGAGATGGGAATATGCGTCGCTTGTCAGGCATACTACAGATTCCCCCTGGTTAGGGTAGGCAGGGTTTATTGATTGTGGGGATCCGAATCTCCGACAGCTGCGGACTAAGCTGCCTTTAATTACCCCTGGCTTTTGGAGCGAGAGAACCTCCGATTGACGGGTAAAACCGGTCATGCGAACTCAATGTGATGTATTGGTGTTTTTTTTCATACATAAAAAACACCCAGAATAGGCGAACAATAGGGACGTATTCATTATTTTGTTCCATCTGTGAATTTTTTTTATTATTATTATTAAAAAATTTAAAAAAACATTTTTTATATGGAGTAAAACTCCAAAAGATTTTATTTGGAGTTAAACTCCAAAAACAAATTTATTTAGAGTGAAACTCCGAAAAGTTTCTGTATGAAGTTAAACTCTATTTTATTCAAAGAAACATTTTTTCTAAATTTTTTAAAATTATATATATATATATATATATATATTTTTTATTTATTTCTCTTTTTTTCTTAAATAAAAAAAATAATAGAGGGGAAGCCCCCCACTCACGTGAGGTGGGAAAGAGGCTCCCACTCCCCCTCACGTGAAGAAGGGAAGAAGCTCCCACTAAGTGGGAGCCTCCCCCTCACGTAAGGGAGGAAAAGCTTCCATTTGGTGGGAGCTCTCTCTCCCCCTCACGTGAAAGTTAGTAAGGCTCCCACTTGGTAGGAGCCTCCCCCTCACGTGAGGGGGGCACCAAAATTAAAATTATATATATATATATATATATATATATATATATATATATATATATATATATTTGGAAGGAGATCAAACTCCAAAACATTTTATTTGGAGTTAAACTCCCAAAACAATTTTATTTGGAGTAAAACTCCCAAATTTTTTTGTATGGAGTTAAACTCCAAAAGAATTTTTGTTCTGGAGTTAAACTCCAAAAGAATTTTAAACGGGGTTAAACTCCTAAAAAGATTTTTATTGTGGAATTAAACTCCAAAAGAAATTTTATTTGTGGAGTTAAACTCCAAAAGAATTTAAATGGAGTTAAACTCCGAAAGAATATTTATTGTGGAGTTGAACTCCGAAAGAAATTTTATTATAAAGTTAAAGTCCAAAAGAATTTTAAATGAAATTAAACTCCAGAAAATTTTTTATAATGGAGTTAAACTCCAAAAGAATTTTTATTGTGGAGTTGAACTCTAAAGACAACCTTTTTTTTATTTTGATTTTTAAAAGGAAGCTCCCACAGAGTGGGAGCTTTCCTCTCTCACGTGAGAGGGAGCAAGAGGGCTCCTAAGATGGGAGCTTCCCCCTCACATGAGAGGGAGAAAGAGGCTCCCAAAATGGGAGCCTTCCACTCATATGAAAGGGAGTAACCCAAAATGAGAGCCTCCCCCTCACATGAGAGGAAGAAAGAGGCTCCCAAAATGGGAGCCATCCTCTCACATGAGAATGAGCAACTCAAAATGGGAGCCTCCCCCTCACATGAGAGTGAGTAAAAGGGCCCCAAAAAAATTTTATTTTTAAACTCCAAAAATATTTGTATGGAGTTAAACTCTAAAAGATTTTTATTGTGGAGTTCAACTCTAAAAGAATTTTAAATGGAGTTCAACTCCAAAAAGATTTAATATGGAGTTAAACTCCCAAAAGAATTTTATTGTGGAGTTAAACTCCAAAAGAATTTTTGTTGTGGAGTTAAACTCCAAAAGAATTTTAAATGGAGTTCAACTCTAAAAAGGTTTTTGTTTGGTGTAGAGTTAAACTCCACTAAATGGGAGCCTCCCCCTCATATGAGAATGGAGAAAGCTCCCACTTAGTAGGAGTTCCCTCTTCCTCACGTGAGAGGGAGCAGGGACTCCCATTTTGTGGAAGCCTCCCCCTCACGTGAGAAGGAGGGAAAGCTCACACTTAGTGGGAGCTCCCCTCTCCCTCACGTGAGAGAAAGCAGGAGCTCTAAAAGACCCATTTTTTGATGGAGTTAAACTCCATAAGATTTTATTTGGAGTTAAACTCTCAAGACAATTTTATTCGGAGTTAAACTCTTAAAACAATTTTACTTGGAGTTAAACTCTCTAAAAAAAGTTTTTAGTATGGAGTTAAACTCCAAAAGAATTTTATTTGTGGAGTTAAACTTCAAAAGATTTCCTCCCTTCTCTTTTGAGAAAAAACCGAAAATGAATTCTCTTGAAACTCCAAGATTTAGATCTTGGATGATAAAAAAAAGACCATTTTTCTTCTCTTGATGAAGTCTTGGGAGGTGGATTTCCCTTCTTCTCCCTCTCTCAAATTGGATCTTGAGGAGGGAGAAGAAGGTAGCGAAAAGATATCCCTCTTTTTTTAATCGGATGTGAGAGTTAAACTCTTCTTCAGTGGATTATGGTAAAACTTAATTTAGTTTTAAAAAAAAAGTTAAAACTCTTGATTTAATTGGAAAATGAAAAGGAAGAGTAAGAACTTGATAAAGTGAGGATGGAGGCATAAACCCTAAAGATTTGATGGGAAATGAAAAGTTCTTTTTTTTCCTTATCATGTTGCCTTTTATAGGCTTACAAATTTACTTAGTCCCTTGGGTTTTACAAAATGGTATTTTGCCCATCCTATGTCTCATGTGCTCATTTCTTTTGCAAATTAGCTATGGGTTTTACAAAAAATTGGCTTTATGTCCATTTTTCTCACATTTATGCATAGAAAATTACATCAAAATTATTTATTACAAAATTTTTATTTTGGCATGGGGGAGGCCGGCCACTTCATGTTCAGGCTTGACTCGGGCATGAGCCCACTTGATCTGGGCTTGGGGATGACTTTGACTTTGACTTAGTCAACCGGGGTATAATTTTTTACCCCAACAAACATGAAGATGGAGTCCATACTCCAGGAACTTAGTTCCCCCATGACAAGAGCGTAGTTTTTTAAGAACCCGATCCCAGATCCTTAAAATAATGATCTTGGTGATCTTTAATGGTCAAAATACCATTAATAGAAATTTAATTTCTCTAAAACGTGAACAGAGATTAAACATGTAAGGGCTTAACGCCTCACGTGATACACAGCACTCAAAAGCCATGAAGACAGAGCCTCATGTGATATCCGCATGAGCACTCAGATGTTGCAGACTTAGCGCCTCACGTGCCATACACATGAACATCAGAGTGTGAGCGCCTCACGTGATGCATACGTGAACGCTATATGACTAAGTGCTTAGCGCTGCTATGTGACATAGAAACCCATCTTTAACCCCAAATTGACTGTCTGTGAAGTGAAAACTTCTTTGAGCCCATATGCTCACATGTTTAAATTGATCTTAATCTAAAACATTATTAATGATCATCAATCATATTTCCAAGCTGATCTTAGTCGGATATATGGCTAATGATCGTTCATCCAAGCCGATCTTAGTCGGATATATGACTAATGATCGTTCATCCAAACTGACCGTAGTCGGATATATGACTAAAGATATTTCATCTATGATGATCTTAGTCCCATATACGACTAACGATCTTTCATCAATCTTTCATCCATGATGATCTTAGTCCCATATACGACTAACGATCTTTCATCGATCTTTTATCCATTTGATCTTAGTCTCATATATGACTAATGATTGACCACCCAAATTGATCTTAGTCCAATATACGACTAATGATCTTTATCTTAGTCTTATATAAGACTAACGATTCTCAGTTCTGACATGATCTTTTCCCTCATATATGTGATTTGGTTCAAGGGTATATCTTTCCACACCTTTGATATAATTCGTTGTAATTTCTCAACGTCTTCAGAGAGATGGGGGTCCCAACAACTAACTCCTCGTCCTAACTTGATGAAAGATATGAAATTTCATCAAGACAGGGAATGTCCTAATTCTCACATTGATACATCCCATATTTATGCATTTTCATATTGATGTGCACACCTCATATTGATACGCATCCCATATAAATGTGAATCTCATATTGAGCTCTAGCTTTATACATATATGTATATGTATGTTTTTGAGGGAAATATAAATGCCTTCAAATTGGATCGCATCTCAATATTGGGCGCATCCCGTGTTACCATCATTCACTTCGCCACATTAAATATACATGTGTGCGCAAGATGAAAGATAGACCGAAATGTCCTTAAACTAATACTTCGGTCCGAACACGGGAATGTTGGACCGAAATATCCCTAAACTAATATTGGACCGCATTTTTCTTAAACTAATATATATTTGGCCCTATGACTGGTCTCCATATTGACCTCCGTATACAATCCACGAGCACAAACAATCCATATTCCATCCATGTTTCCCATAAACCGCGATGTCCTTAAACTAATATGTTTTGCCCTGCGGACTGTCTCCATATTGACTACCGTATACTATCCATAGGCTATTCATATATGATCTAATGATCGGTTAAGCCCATATGCTCACTGTTCCTAAGTCGATCATAGTCCGATATACGACTAACGATTCCTAGATAAAACCCATATATCCCAAGAACTGATGGACCTCATTTATATGATATATGCGTCCTATGTTCAAAACCCTAAATCTGATATACGGATTTGGACTAATCCGCGCCCTACGGGCATGAAAAGATTAGTCTCCATATACAATCCAAGAGCAACCTCATATAAAACAAACATAATACAACACGAAGTGATCTGCCAGAAACAGGTGAAAGTTGTTATCACAACGCGATAGCGTAATTAACTATAGGGACTTGCGTCTGTAGGGAAGAGCGTCCTCACAATCAAAAACCCTTCATATATGAAGGAATCTAATAAGTCGCGCTACATCGGTCGCATCTATCTAAATCTCCGATATACGGTGCCTTAAATCAACTTGGTATTTTCGGAGAGGTGGATGGATATGTTCCATATAGTATCTGCCCCTAAATTTAGGCTAGACGTCTCCACTTCTCAGTCCATTTTTCGGCGGTATACAGATTTTGGCACCCCCGGTGGGACCTTTTTCTGTTTTCACTCCACACTTCGTATGTCGTGTTTTTCGCGTATAAATATATATATGTTTGTAGTTGCCCTTGGGTGATGGGATACTGAAGCTGGCGTTTCATGTCTATGTAGAATGGCGTTCGCTTCCACTCACTGCAACTCAGGCTCTGTCATATCTGGTGGAGTCAAATATGGACCATCTGCAGTCTCAAGTCTCTGCAATCCGTCTCTTCAAGAAATTAACGAGATTTTCCTTGGGTCGATACTCTCACCTCCTACCCTCGGTGCCTCAACGCCGAAGGAGGAAGCCCAAATGAAGTTTGTCTTTCATAGGATAGCTCCCCAAGCTTCAGCTCTTCGGATGGCATCGGGATTCATACGACCGGCTCCTGCCGAGAACCAAGGTCAACATAGGAGGCATAATATTCCTGCTCTTAAAGAAAACATGGGGCAAGCTCAGAAAACTCCTGAGACTGATGAAGCTCCGGTCGTAAGACGTTACTGACGTCGATATAAGCATCAACTAAGACAAACTTGTAGGGTTCCTAGGCACACTAAAGAGGTCACACAATGCATCAACCATGCCAATTTCAAATTTTACAAGTGCCGAGAAACCCTAATACGGATCGTTAACTAGAATTTTAGGCGAAACAAGAACTAGTAAACTACTTTACTATAGGGTAAACGGAAATACAACCTTTGTAGATTCGGTTCTCTACCTCCATGGCTCCGCGATGAAGTCTCCTCGCTGCAATCATCGGATCCCGGGCTCTAGCGTCGGCTTCATCGGAGAAATGGGCGGGCTAGGTCATCGACTACGATGCCGAAGATGATCTACGTCGAGGCATCACAAGATCAAGCTCCCACTTCACCAAGTCATGAAACTTGTGAAGAAAACATCCTATACTACTTGGCAAGAGATAGAGGATGAAGAAATAGGAGGTGGGTTCACTTTAGAATTGGATTTCTCACTCATTTGCTCAAGTTGCCATTAAAGCTATCAAGCTTTTTCTTCTTGAAGAAGAAGAAGAAGAAGATGATATGATAGAAATATGATAAGTATTATTTAAAAAAGAAAACAATATGATACTTATCATATATTCAACCATGGTTTAGTGTAGAGATTTAACTAAGGTTAGATGAATGATTAGGGTTAGACATGAGACAAGAATGGTGGACTTGTTCAAAGCTTCAAGAAGCTTCAACAAAAAACAAACTAAGCAACCATTTCTTTTTCTCTTTATCTTTTCCAAAACAATAATAAATAGATAAATAAATAAGAGAAAATAAACCCTAACCATTCACTAAACATGGTTTAAGTCTTTACACAAACCCAAGTTTGCATGTATCATCAAACATGATACAAACTAGTGTACAAAAGTATATCACATATACAATGTGCACATCAAGTGAGAAAATACTTTTTAAGTGAACCTATATTAGTTAATGTAAAGTGATATATTAAATATATAATTATACATTAAATCATTAAATCAACACTTGATTTAACGACCCGGTCATATCGCATATAACCGACTAATATCCATAGTAACAACTTATCGAATCAACACTTGATCCGATAACCCGGCTATATTGCATATAACCGATCAATGTCACAAATCGCGAGAATCGAATACAGTATCACATACTAGTATTATTCTCGGTCCCGCACATATCTCATATGCGCTCCTATTTCGTTTCGCTTGAGCCAGGAAACCTCTGTGTAGGACTCTAAAGACTCGTCAATACGCCGGCAGCAGGTGATGATCATATCAAGCACCCATAAGCCGCAAGCGGTCTGCTAAACGTAACGGCCACCCGGGTATTGAGCGATCAGAAGATCGACGAGCAAGCCCGCTCACTCCTGTGAATCCAACCAGTAACACTTACCGTACAGTCCGGTCTGTTCGTCTGATATGTCGCATATCTCGCCTAGGGGTGGTAAACGTCAGACCCCAGCAGCTCGATAAGTCGTGTCGATATGAGGTCTATAATAGTTCGAGAAACTACTGGTAACACTTACCAGTAAATCTCAGCAACCCTGGCCAGGGATTTCCGGTTATAGCCAATCGAACACAGCGCAACATCAACTCCCTATACCGGGAGAGATGAATCCCCTCCTATCGCTCATTGCCTCCATGTGATTCGGGACTGTACCCAAAAGCCACCGTTTTGCACGCCCTCTTGGACGTGGTAAGGTGGAAATCAAAGCACGGTGGGAATCACACAAGACTCTATGACGATCTCGGGTCTACAGACTAACCTGTACCAGTGTCACCAGAGAACTGCCATCTGACGTAAGGTATAACACCATCTGGGAGTTCTCGGCGAGTCCATCCAGTGTACCCAGTCTCCAATGAGCACCCGTATATCATCTCTGATGTCAAACACCAATGGATATGGGATCATCCATCGCCCATCTGTATGGGTCGAGAAGGTATACGCTAGTCTACTCTGGTATATCGATGCCCCATCACGATACACCCACGACTAGGGACCTTGAAGGATGCACTTATAGACTACCATGTCCCCACTAGTATGATCCGTATCATAGTCCAGGTAGTCAAGTACACATCCTAAGGGCTTTACCGACATGTAACAGAGAGACAATCAGTATACACGTTAAGGTAAAGAGTAACCAGATAGCATACAATCATGTCGAGCAAGAAAGTCCTCCCTATATATGTCCCAGCATCCACTACAATATACATCCTATGTACAGTAATGGCCTTTAGGGCATACATATAACTAACAATCTCCCACTTGCACTAGGGCCATCTGATAGCAGTGGTAGTAGTATCTCATACTCAACCATCCCATAAAAGTCTCTCTGGGAAAAGGCCTTTGTGAGTGGATCCGCCGTATTGTCCTCTGAGTCTGCTCTCCTAACCTCGATCACCCTGGAGATCAACCATCTCCATGATCAGGTGATACTGCCTTAGAATACGTCTGGGTCACTGATGGGACCAGGGTTCCTGGGCTAAAGCCACACTTCCATTGTCACACAATGGCAGGAACCTAGTTCATCTCATGAACCACTATACACCCAAACTTCCTCTTTGGTAGCATCGTAAGTAGCGATGTATCCGGCCTTTATCGTCTAGTATGCCACGGTATCTAGCTTGGAACTCTTCCAACATACCGTCCCTTTACTGAGGGTAAAGACAATGCCTGTGACTGATATTCAGTCCTCCTTATCACCCTGGAACCTTTCCAGTGATTCTCCCCAGGATCGATTGATACCATCTCACTACATCTAGTGAGTATCCTAACATCCAATTACATCTATCTCATAGATGAGAACTCAGAATTTAGGAGGTATCACTTTGATCCTTTATGGAGAATCCTTGTGATAAGCGGAGATTGACCGAGCGTAGCATAGAAAACTTCTTTCCTATCAAGAGTATGTCATCCACGTACTCTACGAGGATCACCACCATACTCTCTACTACTTTTTTGTATATACAAGGTTTATCTACCATTTTGATGAAGTCAAACTCTTTGACTTCCACATCAAAACAGATGTTCCAACTCCGCGATGCCTGCTTTATCCTATAAAGCATCTTGCACACGTTTCCGCTGCACCCACTGTCTACGAAGCCCTCTGGCTGTGTACTTATAGACGCTCTCTTCCAAAACATCATTTAGAAAAGCAGTCATGACACCCAACCACCAGATATCGTAGTCATGGTATGTAGCCGTGGCAAGTAGGATCTGGATGGACTTAAGCATAGATCTTTAGAAAAAGTTTCATCATGATCCACACCTGGTCAATGATGTAAAGCTTTACTAAGTCTAGCTTTGAAAGTCTCAACTTTTCCATGTACACCAAGTAATCTTCTCAAGATATACTTGCTCCTGATGAGGATTTAACCCTTCAGATATAGCAACCAAAGTCCATACTTTGTTGGTGTATAAGGATTCCATCTCAGATCGCTAAGTATCCAGCCATTCTTACAGAGTCCCACTCCTGATGGCCAGCTCGAAACTAGTTGGGTCATCATCTCATGATGCAATCCTCGCTCCCACTGTCATAGAGAAACAGAAGTATCTCTCAGGTGGGTGAGGAACCCTACTAGATCGGCGGAGAGGCTGAGGTTCGTTGGTTACTATTGAATCTTTCGGTTCTACCAAATCATCAGCTGCAATTTGTATAGCTGGAACATTTCCAGTTCTACATAACAGACCTTGCCTCGAGCTTGTCCGGATTTTGCCTTTAGACATAGGCCAGACAACCCCATATCTTAACCAACTTAAGATATTGGCTCTTCCCTTTCCATTTCATATATGAAGCGGTAGGCAACTGAATTGATTGGAACCCTATTCAATAGGTATGCAGCTTCTCAAGCGCATAACTCCCAAAAGGAAATAGGAAACTCAGTAGTACTCATCATAGAGCACACCTTATCATATAGGGTTTGATTGCTCCGCCCCGACACACCATCGTGCTATGGTGTATACGGAGGAGTAATGTTGAGAGAGAATCTCATTCTCCTTTAGAATCATCCAGGAATTCCGTGCTTAAGTATTCTTCTCCTCGATCACATCAAAGGACATAATACTTATACCCGTATTTTGGTTCTCTACTTCTAGCTTATATTCTGTGAATATCTCAAAAGGTTCAGACTTGTGTTTCAACAGGAACATATGTCTGAGTCTCGAGAGATCATCAAAGAATGTAATGAAGTATAAAGAACCGATCTTGGCATGTGTAGACATGGGACCTTTCATACATCAGCATGTATCAATCCCAAGAGTTTACTAACTCTTTCTCTGTTTCAAATAAACAGAGCTATGGTCATCTAATCTTTGTGACATGACTGGCAAGTTTCACAAGATGTAAATTCAAACTGATTTAAATATGCATCTAAATGTAACTTCAGCCAGTCGGGTCGCATTGATATGACCTAGTCTACAATACCTCAAGAAGGATCCGTTCATTTCTGAACTCTTCCTCTTGTGTGTGTTCTATATACTAGGAACTGTAGTTTGATTTAGAACGTCAATGCTTTTAGATAACGTGCCTGAACCGATCAACTTTTGATATAGAAAATGTTCAAAACATTATCCAACAATACAAAATTTTATCATTTCTTTACTACTAAAGAGACTGATATGATTTTGTATATCAGGTTCGGTATCTAATAGCATTTGTTCAGAATCAATGTATTGGTAATACAGGATGACAGTGACCAACAGACTTGGCTGCAACACTTGCCCCGTTTTCTGTCTCATGAAACTTATCACCCGTTCTCGGTTTTTCTACTTTTTTGTAGCCCTATGTAACAGATTACATATCTGGGATCCTGATCCAGTATCATATACCCAGGATGCGGAGGATACTGAGAAACAGTTCTTTATAATGAACACACCCGAAGATGATGCATCAGCATGCACTCTCTTCGTTTGGGCGGCACGGGAATTCTGGTAATCCCCAATTTCCTGCTCTGTCTTATAACAATTATAAGTTGGAGCGGGACCAACGTTCCCCAGCTCAGTATAACAAGCGGGTTCGATCAATATTCCGTATTATTATCTTGATTAAGGCGTGATATGGTCGCTACCTGGAGAGAGAGAAGATAACACTCAGCGTGCGCTCTTGCAAGAATAGATTGGTTTTTATTTTATCTAATCAGGATGGCTCCCACTGCTTTTTATCAAATCTTCCTTCAAACCCTAAAAGAAAAGATCAGCCGGGATTAATTACACACTACAAGTTCGCCAATCTTTCAGCCAGACCAGTGTCGGTACTTTGAGGGAGGTCCCCCGTGCTTTCGCACGAACCTAATTAATGTAAATCTCGTTTTCCCAGAGGCGTAACCTCGTTGACACCTTTCTAGACACCTACTTGATCGGCTAATTGTAAAGTGTAAAACTCTCCCAGGAGTAACTCTTACTCGCAGCGGGTATCGGGATCCAACTATCTCATAGAAGGTATGCAATCTCATTGGAAATTTCAACACTTGAAATTCCCGATAATATTTTTGCCCCTAGCGTGCTATGACCTTGACGCATGCCAAACAACCCATAGTCCGCTAGTCAAGTTCAACCCGTACATTTCTTGATTGAATTAAACCCACCCGCACGACCCTTGACGCATGCCAAACAACGCCGTACGAATACCCTAATCCAATCGCATCATATGCTAGCAGATAAGCACTAGTTAGCTACCGTACACTACGCCTTGACGCATGCCAAACTACCGTAGCACGAATACTAACTAGTACTTATCTGAAATGACGAAGGGCTACGACAGGTTTTTCTGAAAACCTATTGCGTAATGAACTTGATATCGTTGTAGAATCAAATGATTTTAAAATGGAATGCTTTTGAGGCCTTTCTAGTTTTGCTAAAGGGGTCACTCCCGGTGAAGGGATCGTCGGCCCTTTCCTCGTCGAATGAGGTGCGGGATATATCATATATATCACTGTGCAAAGCAAGAACTGTAGAAGCAATCAAAAGACAAACCGAGTGTGTAGCATCTGCCAGTTATTGCTAAAGGAGTCACTCCCGGTGAAGGGATCTGTAGGGTTCCTAGGCACACAGTAGAGGTCTCACAAGGCATCAACCATGCCATTTTACAAAAAAAATGGTGCCGAGAAACCCTAGTTAACGGATCGTTGCTAGAAATCTAGGCGAAAAGTAAACTAGTTAACACTTAACTACTAGAATCTGGAAATTACAACCTTTGTAGATCCGGATATCCACCTCCACGGCTCCGCAACGAAAGCTCCTCGCTGTCCAAGTCGAACTCCGGGCTCTAGCGTCGGCTTCATCGGAGAATGAACGGGCTTGGTCATCGACGACGATGCCGAAGATGATCTACGTCGAGGCATCGCTAGATCAAGCTCCCACTTCACAAAGTGATGAAACTTGTGAAGAAAACACACTCTACTACTTGGCAAGAGGTAGAGGATGAAGAAATAGGAGGTGGGTTCTCTTTAGAATTGGATTTCTCACTCTCAAGCTCAAGTTTCCATTGATGGCCTCAAGGTTTCAAACTTGAAGATGAAGAAGAAGAAGAGCTAGAATTATGATGAGTCTTTTTAAAATGAAAAGAAAAAAGAATACTTATCATAATTCCAACTAGGGTTAAGTGTAGAGAATAGACCATGGTTAATGGATGGGTTAGGGTTAAGCATGATGACAAGAATGGTTAAGAAGTCAAAGCTTCATGAAGCTTCAACTAAAAGACAAAGAAAGCCACCATTCTTATCATAATCATTTCCAAATAAATAAATAAACAAACAAATAAATAAATGGATATGCAAAACCCTAATTATCAAATTAATCATGGTTTAATCCTATACACTTAACTAAATGATCAAGTATCATCAAACATGATACATATATGTGCACAAAAGTATATCACATATACAACTTGCACATCAAGTGAGAAAATCCGTATAAAGTGAACCAATACTAGTTAATGCAAAGTAATATATCAAATATATAATTATACATTAAATCATTAAATCAACATTTGATTCAATGATCCGGTCATGTCGTACATAACCGACTAGTATTCAATGTATCGATTTATCCAATCAATGATTCGATAACTAGGTCATATCGAATATAACCAATCGAAACATTTATCGCGAGAATGAAATGCGGTATCACGTACACGCATTATTCTCGCTCCCGCACATATCTCATATGCACTCCTATTTCGTTTCGCTTGAGCCAGGAAACCTCTGTGTAGGACTCTAAAGACTCGTCAATACGCCGGTAGCAGATGATGATCATATCAAGCACCCACAAGCCGCAAGCGGTCTGCTAAACGTAACGGCCATCCGGGTATTGAGCGATCAGAAGATCGACGAGCTAGCCCGCTCACACTCCTATGAATCCAACCAGTAACACTTACCGTACAGTCCGGTCTCTTCGTCTGATATGTCGCATATCAAGTCTAGGGGTGGTAAACGTCAGACCCCAATAACCCGATAAGTCGTGCCGATGTGAGGCTCATAACGGGTCGAGAAACTACTGGTAACACTTACCAGCAAATCTCTAATCAGCCCTGGCCAGGGACTTCCCTGCTACGGCCAATCGAGCACTGCGCAACATCAACCCCCAATACCGGGAGAGACGAAACCCCTCCTATCGCTCATTGCCTCCATGTGACTCGGGACTGTGCCCAAAGACCACCGTTTTGCACGCCCTCATGGACGTGGTAAGGTGGAGATCAAAGCACAGTGGGAATCACACAAGACTCTATGACGATCTCGGGTCTACAGACTAACCTGTACAGGTGTCACCTGAGAACTGCCATCTGACGTGAGGTATAATACCATCTGGGAGTTCTCGGCGAGTCCGTCCAGTGTACCCAGTCTCCACTGAGCACCCGTATACCATCTCTGATGTCAAACACCAATGGATATGGGATCATCCATCGCCCATCACATGGGTCGAGAAGCGTATACGCTAGTCTACACTGGTATATCGATGCCCCGTCTCGATACACCCACGACTAGGGACCTTGAAGGATGTACTTATGGACTACCATGTCCCCATTAGTATGATCTGCATCATAGTCCAAGTAGTCAAGTACACATCCTAAGGGCTTTACCAACATGTAACCATAAGACAGTATAAAGAGACAAGTGTACATGTTAAGATAAAGAGCAACCAGATAGCATACTATCATGTCGAGCAAGAAAGTCATCTCTATATATGTCCAAGCATCCAATATAATATACATAATCTGTACAATACTGGCCTCTAGGGCATACATACAACTAACAATCTCCCACTTGCACTAGGGCCAGCTGCTGTAGTATCTCATACCGAGCATCCCGAAGAGTCTCTCAAACTGTATCTGGGGAATGGCCTTCGTGAGTGGATCCGCCGTGTTGTTCTTCGTGTCAACCCTCCTGACCTCGATCTCCCGGCGATCAACTATCTCCCGGATCAGGTGATACCGCCTCAGAATATGCCTGGACCGCTGATGGGACCTGGGTTCCTTGGCCAAAGCCACCGCTCCATTGTTATCGCAATACAAAGGTATTGGACGCTCAATGGATGGAACCACTCCAAGTTCAGTAATGAACTTCTTGATCCAGACAGCCTCTTTGGCAGCATCGTTGGCAGCGATGTATTCAGCCTCCATCGTCGAGTCTGCCACGGTTTCCTGCTTGGAACTCTTCCAGCTAACCGCCCCTCCGTAAAGGGTAAAGACAAATCCCGACTGCGACTTAGAGTCGTCCTTATCACTCTGGAAGCTCGAATCGGTAAAGGACTCCACTTGGAGCTCTCCGTTACCATACACCAAGAACATATCTCTAGTCCTTCGTAAGTACTTAAGAATGCTCTTCACAGCTGTCCAGTGACTCTCTCCAGGATCAGCTTGATACCTGCTCACTATACTTAGTGAGTATGCTACATCGGGTCTGGTACATAGCATCGCATACATGATAGAGCCTACTGCCGAGGCATAGGGTATCCCTTGCATGCGAGCTCTCTCCAAATCAGTCTTGAGAGACATCTCTTTGGAGAGAGTGACTCCAGAGATCGTGGGCAAGTTCCCACGCTTGGACTCTTCCATACTAAACCTCTTTAGTATGGTGTCAATGTACCTGGATTGGGACAATCCCAAAATCCGTTTGGATCTATCTCTATAGATCCTAATCCCCAATATGCAGGAGGCATCACCAAGATCTTTCATTGAGAATCTTTGTGATAAGAAGAGCTTGACCGCTTGCAGCATAGGAATATCATTTCCTATCAAGAGTATGTCGTCCACGTACAATACGAGGAAGACAACCTTACTCTCTGCCACCTTCTTGTAGATACAAGGTTCATCTGGATTTTTGACGAAATCAAACTCTTTGATAACGACGTCAAAACAGATGTTCCAACTCCGCGATGCTTGCTTTAATCCATAAATGGATTTAAGCAGCTTGCACACCTTCCCGCTGCTCCCACTGTCTACGAAGCCCTCTGGCTGAGTCATGTACACGCACTCTTCTAAATCACCGTTTAGAAAGGCGGTCTTAACATCCATTTGCCAGATTTCGTAATCATGATATGCAGCGATGGCAAGCATGATCCGGATGGATTTAAGCATAGCCACTGGAGAAAAGGTCGCGTCATAGTCCACACCTGGTCTTTGACGAAAACCCTTTGCTACAAGTCTAGCTTTGAAAGTCTCCACTTTCCCATCTACACCAAGTTTCTTCTTGAAGATCCACTTGCTCCCAATGGGTTTTACCCCTTCAGGAGCAACGTCCAAAGTCCATACTTTGTTGGTGTACATGGATTCCATCTCGGACCGCATAGCATCCAGCCATTTCACTGAGTCCCCACTCGTGATGGCCTGCTCGAAGCTAGTTGGGTCATCATCCTCCATGATGCAATCCTCGCTCCCACCATCCATGAGAAAACCGTAGTATCTCTCAGGTTGGCGAGGAACCCTACTAGATCGGCGGAGAGGCTGAGGTTCGTCGGAAGCTACTGAATGCTCCGGTTCCACTAAATCTCCTGTTGTGTTTTGTTCAGCTGGAACTTCTTCCAGTTCTACCTCAGAGCCACTAATTTCTTTTGCAAGAAATTCCTTTTCTAAAAAGGTGGCATGTTGAGCAACAAATACTCTTTGTTCCTCACTGTGGTAGAAGATATACCCTCGCGAATGTTGGGGATATCCAACAAACTTACACAAAACAGATCTTGCCTCGAGTTTGTCCGGTTTTTGTCTTTTGACATAGGCCGGGCAACCCCATATCTTTATAAAATTAAGATATGGTCTCTTCCCTTCCCATATCTTATATGGTGTGGTAGGCACAGATTTGGTGGGAACCCTGTTCAGTAGGTATGCTGCCGTTTCCAGTGCATATCCCCAGAAGGAAACAGGTAACTCAGCTACACTCATCATAGAGCGCACCATATCTAATAGGGTGCGGTTTCTCCGCTCCGATACACCGTTGTGCTGTGGTGTATATGGAGGAGTTAGCTGAGAGAGAATCCCATTCTCTTTTAGGAAGTCCAGGAATTCAGTGCTTAAGTATTCTCCTCCTCGATCAGATCGTAGGATTTTAATACTTTTTTCCGGTTTGGTTCTCAACTTCTTGCTTATATTCCCTAAATTTCTCAAAAGCTTCTGATTTGTGTTTCATCAGGAACACATACCCGAACCTAGAGAGATCGTCAGTGAATGTAATGAAGTATGAAGAACCATCCCTGGCATGTGTAGACATGGGACCGCATACATCACTATGTATCAGTCCCAAGAGTTCGGTAACTCTTTCTCCGTGTCCCGTAAACGGAGTTTTGGTCATCTTGCCTTTGAGACATGACTGACAAGTGTCATAAGATGAAAATTCAAACGGATTTAAATATCCATCTTTATGCAACTTAGCTAGTCGTGTCACATTGATGTGACCCAGTCTACAATGCCACAAGAAGGATTCGTTGAGTTCAGAACTCTTCCTCTTGTGTGTGTTTGTTATGCTCAGAACTGTTGATTGATTTAGAACAAAAATGCCATTGCATAACGTGCCTGATCCAACCAACTTTTGGTTACGGAAAATGTTCATAACATTATCCTGTAATACAAAATTATATCCCTCTTTACTTAATAAAGAAACCGATATAATGTTGCATATCAGGTTCGGCATGTAATAGCATTCGTTCAGAACCAATGTATTACCAGTTGGTAATACAAGGTGATATTCCCCGACAGTTTTAGCTGCAACAATTGCACCATTTCCAACTCTAATGTCTTTATCACCTTCTCCAAGTTCTCTACCTTTCCTCAGCCCATGTAACTGATAACATATATGGGATCCCGACCCGGTATCCAATACCCAGGACGTAGAGCAAATAGAGAAACAGTTCTCAGTAACGAACACACCCGAAGAAAATGCATCAACATGTACTTTCTTCATTCGGGTGGCATGGGAATCCTGGTATTCCCCTATATCCTGTTCATTCCTATAACTCTTATAGGAAAGAACGGAACCAACGTTCCCCAGCACAGTATAACATGCGGGTTCGGTTAATACATCCATATTATTATCTTCATTAGGGCATGAAATGGTCGCTACCTGGAGAGAGAGAGAAGAAAACACTTTAGCGTATGCTCGTGCAAGATCAGATTGGTTATTATCTTATCTAATCAGGATGGCTCCCACTGCTTTTTTATCAAATCTTCCTCCAAACCCTAAAAGGAAAGACTAGCCGGGATTAATTACACACTACAAGTTCGCCAATCTTTCAGCCAGGCCAGTGTCGGTACTTTGAGGGAGGTCCCCCGTGCTTTCGCACGAACCTAATTAATGTAAACCTCGTTTTCCCAGAGGCGTAACCCCGTTGACACCTTTCTAGACACCTACTTGATCGGCTAATTGCACTGTGTAAAACTCTCCCAGGAGTAACTCTTACTCGCAGCGGGTATCGGGATCCAACTATCTCATAGAAGGTATGCAATCTCATTGCAAATTTCAACACTTGAAATTCCTGATAATATTTTGCCCCAAGCATCCTATGACCTTGACGGAGGTCAACAAACCACAGGGTGCAAGTCAAGTTCAACCCGTCATTTCTTGATTGAATCAAACCCACCCGCACGACCCTTGACGCATGCCAAACAACGCCGTGCGAATACCCTAATCCAATCTGCATCATATGCATAAACAGATAAATACTAGTTAGCTACCGTACACTACGCCTTGACGCATGCCAAACAACCGCAGCACGAATACTAAATAGTACTTATCTGAAATGACGGAGGGCTACGCAGGTTTTTCTGAAAACCTATTGCGTAATGAACTTGATATCGTTGTAGAATCAAATGAAGTTTTGAAATGGAGTGATTTTGAGGCTTTTCTAGTTTTGCTAAAGGAGTCACTCCCGGTGAAGGGATCTCGGTCCTTTCCTCGTCGAATGAGGTGCGGGATATATCATATATATCGCTGTGCAAAGCAAAAACCCAAAAGCAGTCAAAAGCAAACCGAATGTGTAGCATCTGCCAGTTACTGCTAAAGGGGTCACTCCCGGTGAAGGGATCTCGGTCCTTTCCTCATCGAATAAGGTGCGGGGTATATCATATATACCGCTATGCAAAGCAAGAACTGTAGCTACCTGTTTTATTTAAAATCTGATTCTACAACATCTTAGGTTTCTTTCCTTTCATTAATCACATTAATGAAGTCTCATCATTAAAATACTTAAACATCACAGATAGATATGACGTACACTTATGCCATCCGCATTCGCCTCGATGTCCCCTCGTGCACCGTTAGGTTAGGTAACTAACGACAGAGCAGGGCAGGGCTAGCGCGGGTGTAAAACATAAGTAACGTCTATATAATATATCATATATATCATATACTATATCCATCACAGAGTCACAACATAGATATCGCAGCAGAATAAACATATGAAATATTGGATATACTAGGACGTCCGTGTTTTCAATACGAGCAGTATAAAACACGGATTCCACGGTCGTGATGAATAGCCAATCCCACACCCCTAGACCCCTACGAGAGCGGCAAGCAACCCTGCCAATTCTAGGGTTAGGAGACCCGGACTCGACTCCTCGAGTTGGTCTCCCACTGGACCCCAGAACCCGGTTACTTGTGCTCCCCTCCTTGGGTCTATCCTAATGCAGAAAAGTAAATAATATACAAAGGGTGACAACTTCCGCTACCTGGAAGTGCCCCAAATAAAAGAATATTACATACAAGTTTTTACATGAATGAAAATGAAAAACACTCATCTCACATAAAAAACCCCGGCTATTCAAACACGACGATCCAATATAACATATCCAGCAACACATAACATCACATGTCATCAACGTAAGTAAGTATGCATACCCCAATTGTCGTTGACGTATAGCAACGAAACCGGCGATATGAACATACTACACTTACGGTCACAGAAAAGAAAGTGTAAAACTACAACAATTGGAATCCGCAACTGCTTTAGACATCACATGCCTAATCAAATGAAATACTTAGACATCACATGCCTAATTATTATAAATCCCGCATTTTAGTCTCATTATCGAAAACTCTTTTCAATATCAAATGAAACCAAACCGCTAGATTTATATCATTCATTCAGTTATCACATAACTGTTTGTGAATTCCAATTATTGTATCCCATTCCAGATAAATAGAATATATTAAACTTTCCGATCGAACATTCGAACACCCAAGTTTTCCCGAAACCATCCAACACATGAAATAGGTTCAAAGACATTCGTTTCATGCCTCAGTACCAACGGTCCAGCCGTAGAAGGGTCAAGCCAACGCCTCACATGTGGCACGCCGTACTCCCCCAAACCCGAAGGTTCAAAGGGCAGTTCAAGACGGTCACATAATCGAGTTAAGGTTTGTTGTCTTCTAGAGGGACCATCGCGTTACTTGCACTACTCAGAACGTCCTTAAACCACACAATAATCCACACTTGGATATTTTTGGCAGGGGAAAGATTGGGTATTTATATCCGGTCGAACTTTTTAACATATTCAAAAAATTATCCGGAAAACACATAGACAAAGTTCGATAATCCGATCGAATCGTTGATTCCCTACACAACCCCAGAATACTCAAATCTGGAGTCAAATTAAAATTCCCAGAAAACTCAGAACAATTAATCAGGAATTACTGTGCAAAAACCAAGGGCTGACGTCACTATTTAGCCGCGGAACCGCCTCAGAAGCCTAGCTTCTGCCGCGGTTCCGCCGCACTTTGTACTGTTCACAGGAAACGTTTTGCACAGTAATTCTTAGATTTTATTGCTGAATTTTTTAAGCAATTTTAATTGACGAAAAACCACAAATTCGAAAAATTTCCAGAGAGCTATTTTGGGGTTGGGTTTTCGGTTCGTCCGGGTTTCAAACTCCGTCTAGACTTCGCCTAAGGCTCTAGCTAGGCTCTGATACCAGTGAAAGGTTCCTAGGCACTCTAGTAAGGTCTCACAAGGCATCAACCATGCCATTTTACAAAAAAAATGGTGCCGAGAAACCCTAGTTAACGGATCGTTGCTAGAAATCTAGGCGAAAAGTAAACTAGTTAACACTTAACTACTAGAATCTGGAAATTACAACCTTTGTAGATCCGGATATCCACCTCCACGGCTCCGCAACGAAAGCTCCTCGCTGTCCAAGTCGAACTCCGGGCTCTAGCGTCGGCTTCATCGGAGAATGAACGGGCTTGGTCATCGACGACGATGCCGAAGATGATCTACGTCGAGGCATCGCTAGATCAAGCTCCCACTTCACAAAGTGATGAAACTTGTGAAGAAAACACACTCTACTACTTGGCAAGAGGTAGAGGATGAAGAAATAGGAGGTGGGTTCTCTTTAGAATTGGATTTCTCACTCTCAAGCTCAAGTTTCCATTGATGGCCTCAAGGTTTCAAACTTGAAGATGAAGAAGAAGAAGAGCTAGAATTATGATGAGTCTTTTTAAAATGAAAAGAAAAAAGAATACTTATCATAATTCCAACTAGGGTTAAGTGTAGAGAATAGACCATGGTTAATGGATGGGTTAGGGTTAAGCATGATGACAAGAATGGTTAAGAAGTCAAAGCTTTATGAAGCTTCAACTAAAAGACAAAGAAAGCCACCATTCTTATCATAATCATTTCCAAATAAATAAATAAACAAATAAATAAATAAATGGATATGCAAAACCCTAATTATCAAATTAATCATGGTTTAATCCTATACACTTAACTAAATGATCAAGTATCATCAAACATGATACATATATGTGCACAAAAGTATATCACATATACAACTTGCACATCAAGTGAGAAAATCCGTATAAAGTGAACCAATACTAGTTAATGCAAAGTAATATATCAAATATATAATTATACATTAAATCATTAAATCAACATTTGATTCAATGATCCGGTCATGTCGCACATAACCGACTAGTATCCAATGTATCGATTTATCGAATCAATGATTCGATAACTAGGTCATATCGAATATAACCAATCGAAACATTTATCGCGAGAATGAAATGCGGTATCACATACACGCATTATTCTCGCTCCCGCACATATCTCATATGCACTCCTATTTCGTTTCGCTTGAGCCAGGAAACCTCTGTGTAGGACTCTAAAGACTCGTCAATACGCCGGTAGCAGATGATGATCATATCAAGCACCCACAAGCCGCAAGCGGTCTGCTAAACGTAACGGCCATCCGGGTATTGAGCGATCAGAAGATCGACGAGCTAGCCCGCTCACACTCCTGTGAATCCAACCAGTAACACTTACCGTACAGTCCGGTCTCTTCGTCTGATATGTCGCATATCAAGTCTAGGGGTGGTAAACGTCAGACCCCAATAACCCGATAAGTCGTGCCGATGTGAGGCTCATAACAGGTCGAGAAACTACTGGTAACACTTACCAGCAAATCTCTAATCAGCCCTGGCCAGGGACTTCCCTGCTACGGCCAATCGAGCACTGCGCAACATCAACCCCCAATACCGGTAGAGACGAAACCCCTCCTATCGCTCATTGCCTCCATGTGACTCGGGACTGTGCCCAAAGACCACCGTTTTGCACGCCCTCATGGACGTGGTAAGGTGGAGATCAAAGCACAGTGGGAATCACACAAGACTCTATGACGATCTCGGGTCTACAGACTAACCTGTACAGGTGTCACCTGAGAACTGCCATCTGACGTGAGGTATAATACCATCTGGGAGTTCTCCGCGAGTCCGTCCAGTGTACCCAGTCTCCACTGAGCACCCGTATACCATCTCTGATGTCAAACACCAATGGATATGGGATCATCTATCGCCCATCACATGGGTCGAGAAGCGTATACGCTAGTCTACACTGGTATATCGATGCCCCGTCTCGATACACCCACGACTAGGGACCTTGAAGGATGTACTTATGGACTACCATGTCCCCATTAGTATGATCTGCATCATAGTCCAGGTAGTCAAGTACACATCCTAAGGGCTTTACCAACATGTAACCATAAGACAGTATAAAGAGACAAGTGTACATGTTAAGATAAAGAGCAACCAGATAGCATACTATCATGTCGAGCAAGAAAGTCATCTCTATATATGTCCAAGCATCCAATATAATATACATAATCTGTACAATACTGGCCTCTAGGGCATACATACAACTAACAGGATCTCGGTCCTTTCCTCATCGAATAAAGTGCAGGATATATCATATATACCGTTGTGCAAAGTAAGAACTGTAG
This sequence comes from Agapanthus africanus, assembly GCA_030015575.1. NCBI lineage: Eukaryota > Viridiplantae > Streptophyta > Magnoliopsida > Asparagales > Amaryllidaceae > Agapanthus > Agapanthus africanus. Next base: position 105,611,132 of record CM057344.1, read on the forward strand.
CTACCTGTTTTATTTTTGAAATTCGATTACACAACATCTTAGGTTTCTTTTATTTCATTAATCACATTAATGAAGTCCCATCATTTAAGTACCTAAACATCACAGATAAATACGACGTACACTTATGCCATCCGCATTCGCCTCGATGTCCCCTCGTGCACCGTTAGGTTAGGTAACTAACGGCAGAGCGGGGCAGGGCTAGCGCGGGTGTAAAACATAAGTAACGTCTATATAATATATCATATATACTATATACTGTATCTATCACAGAACATCACATGATCACATCACAGATATCGCAGCAGAAGAATCATATGAAATATTGGATATACTAGGACGTCCGTGTTTTCAATACGAGCCAGTATAAAACACGGATTCCACGGTCGCGATGAATAGCCAATCCCACACCCCTAGACCCCTACGAGAGCGGCAAGCAACCCTACCAATTCTAGGGTTAGGAGGCCCGGACTCGACTCCTCGAGATGGTCTCCCACTGGACCCCAGAACCCGGTTACTTGTGCCCTCCTCCTTGGGTCTATCCTAATGCGGAAAAGAAAATAATATACAACGGTGACAACTTCCGCAACCTGGAAGTGCCCCAATAAAAGAATATTACATACAAGTTTTTACATGAATGAAAATGAAAAACACTCATCTCACATAAAAACCCCCGGCTATTCAAACACGACAATCCAATATAACATATCCAGCAACACATAACATCGCATGTCATCAACGTAAGTAAATATGCGCATCCCAATTGTCGTTGACATATAGCAACGAAACCGGCGATATCACATATTACACTTACGATCACAGAAAAGAAAGTGTAAAACTACAACAGTTGGAATCCGCAACCTCTTTAGACATCGCATGCCTAATCAAATGAGTTCCTTAGATATCGCATGCCTAACAATTATAAACCCCGCATTTTAGTCTCATTATCAAAAACATTTTTCAATATCATGTCGGGCAATTCAACAGGATTCCTGACATCCTGATCGAATGCTCGTCACAAACTTTAGTAGTCGGCCGCACCCCCGACGCCGTCGACGAAGTGCACCAAGGCGGAACACCGCTGCCGCAAGCACCCAAACGGATGCTTTCGGCGACGGGGTTCTCTTACAGTCATTTGGTCGGGACTATGGAGCGAGGCTGTCTATTAAGTTTACCTGGCGAGTATCCGCGTACGCTACGTGATTGCGACGGACTTTTGATCACATCAAAATTCCGTGGCAACCGATCAAGTGAGACTAAACCGCTATGTTTATAACATTCATTCAGTTATCTCATAACTGTATGTGAATTCCAATTATTGTATCCCATTCCGGATAAATAGAAAATATTAAACTTTCCGATCAAACATTCGAACACCCAAGTTTTCCCGAAACCGATCAACACATGAAATAAGTTCAAAGACATTCACTTCATGCCTCAGTACCAACGGTCCAGCCGTAGAAGGGTCAAGCCAACGCCTCACATGTAGCACGCCGTACTGCCCCAAACCCGAAGGTTCAAAGGGCAGTTCAAGACGGTCACATAATCGAGTTAAGGTTTGTTGTCTTCTAGAGTGACCATCGTGTTACTTGCACTACTTAGAACGTCGTTAAACTACGGAAAAGTCCAACAATTGGAAATTTCCCAGCAGGGGAAAAGGTGGGTATTTATATCCGGTCGAACTTTTTAACATATTCTAAAATATCCGGAAAGCCGCATAGACAAAATTTGATAATCCGATCAAATCTACGAACTCCTAAAACAACCCAGAAAACTCAACTCTTGAGTCAGATTTAAAATATCCCAGGAAAACCAGCACTGCAAAATAGGAATTACTGTGCAAAATTCAAGTGCTGATGTGACAACTTGACCGCGGAACCGCCGCACAAGCCATGCTTGTGCCGCGGTTCCGCCGCTCTTTGGTGGAATCATGTGCTCGAATTTCACAGTAATTCATAGAAAAGCCTGCTGATTTTTCTGCATATTTTTAATTCACAAAATTCCACAATTTTTAAAAATGTACAGAGAGCAAGTTTGGAGTTAGGGTTTCGGTTCGATCGGACTTCAAACTCCGTCTATGCATCGCCTAAGGCTCTAGCTAGGCTCTGATACCACTGTAAGGTTCCTAGACACACTAAAGAGGTCACACAAGGAATCAACCATGCCAATTTCAAATTTTACAAGTGCCGAGAAACCCTAATACGGATCGTTAACTAGAATTTTAGGCGAAACAAGAACTAGTAAACTACTTTACTATAGGGTAAACGGAAATATAACCTTTGTAGATCCGGTTCTCCACCTCCATGGCTCCGCGATGAAGTCTCCTCGCTGCGATCATCCGATCCCGGGCTCTAGCGTCGGCTTCATCGGAGAAATGGACGGGCTAGATCATCGACTACGATGCCGAAGATGATCTACGTCGAGGCATCACAAGATCAAGCTCCCACTTCACCAAGTCATGAAACTTGTGAAGAAAACATCCTATACTACTTGGCAAGAGGTAGAGGATGAAGAAATAGGAAGTGGGTTCACTTTAGAATTGGATTTCTCACTCATTTGCTCAAGTTGCCATTAAAGCTATCAAGCTTTTTCTTCTTGAAGAAGAAGAAGAAGAAGATGATATGATAGAAATATGATAAGTATTATTTAAAAAAGAAAACAATATGATACTTATCATATATTCAACCATGGTTTAGTGTAGAGATTTAATTAAGGTTAGATGAATGGTTAGGGTTAGACATGAGACAAGAATGGTGGACTTGTTCAAAGCTTCAAGAAGCTTCAACAAAAAACAAACTAAGCCACCATTTCTTTTTCTCTTTATCTTTTCCAAAACAATAATAAATAGATAAATAAATAAGAGAAAATAAACCCTAACCATTAACTAAACAAGTTTTAAGTCTTTACACAAACCCAAGTTTGCATGTATCATCAAACATGATACAAACTAGTGTACAAAAATATATCACATATACAATGTGCACATCAAGTGAGAAAATCCTTTTTAAGTGAACCTATATTAGTTAATGTAAAGTGATATATTAAATATATAATTATACATTAAATCATTAAATCAACACTTGATTTAACGACCCGGTCATATCGCATATAACCGACTAATAGCCATAGTAACAACTTATCGAATCAACACTTGATCCGATAACCCGGCTATATTGCATATAACCGATCAATGTCACAAATCGCGAGAATCGAATACAGTATCACATACTAGTATTATTCTCGGTCCCGCACATATCTCATATGCGCTCCTATTTCGTTTCGCTTGAGCCAGGAAACCTCTGTGTAGGACTCTAAAGACTCGTCAATACACCGGCAGCAGGTGATGATCATATCAAGCACCCACAAGCCGCAAGCGGTCTGCTAAACGTAACGGCCACCCGGGTATTGAGCGATCAGAAGATCGACGAGCAAGCCCGCTCACACTCCTGTGAATCCAACCAGTAACACTTACCGTACAGTCCGGTCTGTTCGTCTGATATGTCGCATATCTCGCCTAGGGGTGGTAAACGTCAGACCCCAGCAGCTCGATAAGTCATGTCGATATGAGGTCTATAACAGTTCGAGAAACTACTGGTAACACTTACCAGTAAATCTCAGCAACCCTGGCCAGGGATTTCCGGTTATAGCCAATCGAACACAGCGCAACATCAACTCCCTATACCGGGAGAGACGAATCCCCTCCTATCGCTCATTGCCTCCAAGTGATTCGGGACTGTACCCAAAAGCCACCGTTTTGCACGCCCTCTTGGACGTGGTAAGGTGGAAATCAAAGCACGGTGGGAATCATACAAGACTCTATGACGATCTCGGGTCTACAGACTAACCTGTACCAGTGTCACCAGAAAACTGCCATCTGACGTAAGGTATAATACCATCTGGGAGTTCTCGGCGAGTCCGTCCAGTGTACCCAGTCTCCACTGAGCACCCGTATATCATCTCTGATGTCAAACACCAATGGATATGGGATCATCCATCGCCCATCTGTATGGGTCGAGAAGGTATACGCTAGTCTACTCTGGTATATCGATGCCCCATTTCGATACACCCACGACTAGGGACCTTGAAGGATGCACTTATAGACTACCATGTCCCCACTAGTATGATCCGCATCATAGTCCAGGTAGTCAAGTACACATCCTAAGGGCTTTACCGACATGTAACAGAGAGACAATCAATATACACGTTAAGGTAAAGAGTAACCAGATAGCATACTATCATGTCGAGCAAGAAAGTCCTCCCTATATATGTCCCAGCAACCACTACAATATACATCCTATGTACAGTAATGGCCTCTAGGGCATACATATAACTAACAAAACTGGGGGCAGTTCTCCGTCTGGTCTTATTTTAACTCTAATGGCGAATGCTGCTATTCCAACCGGGAACATTTCGAGCTGCTGAGAAGGGTTGGACAAAATTCCCCCACCGCAGCACTAAAGAAGTCTCCGCAGTCTGTGGAGATCGAACGAAAGCAGAAAACAGTTCGCTCTCCAAAAGGATTTTCTTCATCTATATATAAGGCGTGGAAGGAAGTGAAGAACTCAGTCATGGCACCTGTATTGATTTTGTGCACGCCCGTTGCACTTAGTTTTGATTCTATGCACATTCGTGGCACCTATATTGATTTCGTTTTCCGTGCGCACCAGACGCACGTAGCATTTTTTTATGTCCTATTTGAGATTGATTTCATTTCGAGCATCATGTTTTTATGATATATACTATACGGCTTAGTAACCGAGCAGGACTGGTCTGAGGACAGTACCTGGGTATTTTTGCATGCATCGATATTTTACCGAGGGGATTTTCAAAAGGAGCTATAGTTTCCATATTTTCCTATGTGTCCGTGAGTGACACGGAAACTTTACTAAGAAAACCCTTCTAAATTATTTTCAAAAAAGGCGGGACGTACCAATTAAACAAAGGATATATATATAACTATTTTCCTTATAAATGAACATCCGCCACTTGTGCCGTGATATGCGCATCGCACGGCGATTTGAAAGGGATTCTGCATGCACTTTCATTTGGTTGTTTTGATAATTTCACAATGATGCGTACTGTATATATGTTATAGTCTTAATTATGCCATGTTTGATTTTCGTATTGGATTTTGACATTTGTATTTTCGTCATAACTCTGATGATTGCGTGACGCTTGACGGAGTTTTGATTTTGAGTTTTGCCCTCGTTTTCATGCGCATGCATTGCGCTATGATATGTTTTATATATTCATGGTTTCGAAGCCTCAACGACTTGATTGTTTACTGAAGTGTTTTATTATTTGGAGGGTTTAAATTTAAATTCGGGGACCGAATTTATTTAGGAATTGGGGGGAGATTGTAACATTTCAGGAAAATAAAATATTATTTTCGGAATTTAAATAATTAAAAATAATAAATTTTATGGATATTATAAAAAGTATGGAAATTGGTTAAAGGATATGGTATAATTATAGACCGATAATTTGGAAAATATTTGGAAAATTAATATAATTATTGATTTTGAAGGTGTTAACTTGATTTGGATATTTTATAAATATTTATATAATTATTTGTATACGAGTTTATTACTAAACTCGATTAGATTAATACTTCACTAATTATGCATTAACCTTGTTTATGACATGCAACATGTAATGTTTGCAACACTTATGTCATTTTCTTTGTTTTGGAAACCATGGCTTCATTTGTCATTTTAATTGTTATTGTTTTTGTTTAAAAAGAAAAGATAAAAGAAAAAGAATTTGTGAGATATTTGCATGAAGGGGGGACATGGAGGTATGGGCTAGGTGAGGGGGAGAGAGGAGGGTTATCTTCACACCATGGCATATACTCTCTTCACTTCATTCATCTTCATCTTCTCCTCCTCCTTCCTCCACCTCCTCTATCTCTATGCACCACCCCACAAACCACTACAAAACCTTATATTCTCTTCACAAATTTTGTGCACAAGCTCCCTTAAAACCCTATGGATCTATCAAGTGAAGATTTTGAGCACTTTGGGCAACTCAAGAAATTTCTTGAGTTGCCACATGAGGTATAATTCTAGATTTTTAGTTAAGTTATTAGTGTTTAATATATCCTTTTGTAGTTAGAGATAAACCAATATCGTTTGGTGATATTAGAATTTTCCTAGATGAGGGTTAGGGGTTTCTATGAATTTTGAAGGTGTAGTGTATGTTTTACATGACCTTAGTAATGTTTACTGGCCTAGACCAGAGAATAGAAACCAATACACGATCTTAGAATTTTCCCGTGTCGGTTTTGTGGAGTTTTAAGGATTTACAGGAAATCTGGAGCAACTTGGAATATTATTAAGAAAATCAAACAACTACATTGACCCAGTTAGACCACTAGGAGACCACCACAGAAGAATGAGACCAAAATACCAAAATTGGGCCGGCGACACCCGTAACTGTAAAACTTCTCGCCGGCCAAATTTTGGAGTCTGGTGTTGGGTTTTGTCCTGCAGCTCATACTCCTCATAACCTAGCCCCTGTATTGTTAGTTTAGTCCCACTTTACCTGAGCAAAAATCTTGAAGCATTTTGAGTTGATTTTGGCAATGTTTTTCCGATTTCTAAAACTTAGTTTTTGGTATTTGAATTTAGATTTAGTCGTTGGACGTTTGTACGTCAACGACGAGAGTTATTTGGTTGTTTTTGCATGCATAGGCTATAGGTTCTAACCTATGAGCACTTCGCGTGAAGTGTCGGTTTTCGAATATGATTTTGATGCGATATGATATGTTTTGATATGTAGGTACCTTCACGTGGACTTCGGGACGGCAAGGAAGAACAAGACGTCATTGACTTCGGCAAGCGAGAATCGAGGTGGGTAGATGTATATCTACGGAGGAAGTCGGGTGGATGGCGTATAGCACCCCCGTAACTGTAGAATAGGATATTTCTTTATTAGTTATATATGTTGATGTGATATATGGATACTTAGCAAATAGGGTATCTAGAAGACCTTAGGTTAGATTAGGTATAATCATAAGAAGATCTACCCATAGTGTTTTTACCTTGTAGCGAATCGTAAGTTATGTGTTGTTACACACACGCATACGCACACACACATACACTTAGTATATACATGTGTGTGTGTACGTGTATATATAAATATATGTGTGTGTGTGTGTATATAAATATATGTGTGTGTGTGTTCACACACGCGCGCGCGCGCGTGAGATGAAAATAGTATATACGAATGGATTTGAGTCGATATGACCGGACATGATGTCGTGAGGCTATGATATATGATCGAGTGAGACCTCGTATATGATATGACATATTTAAGGATCGTTGGGCGAAATATTCTTAACATGCGATAACATGTGACCTGATGATATAATTGAATGTACGAGACCTTAGATCCGTACCCGTGATTATGATACAGTACGATGAATGATACCGTACGAATGATGATATATATATATGATAATTGACCCGTACCCTCAATTTTGAGGATGCCGTACGACGGACTATACCGTACGAGATATATATATATATATGATGATTGATCCACACTCGTGACTCAAGGATGCCGTACGATGTGTTATACTGTACGTGATGCTATGAGGCTGGATCGCCGAGTATTAGCTATATCGACTCAGATACGTATAGATTTCTACATGTTTTGTATTAGCTGTTATGATCTCGTCTGCTAGGACACATGCACCATTACCGATGATGGGTATGTTGCACGTACACTTGCTTGCCGGCTCACACATCATCATCGGTAATTGCCAAGACACGTACACATTAGAAAAACGTTACTTAACTTGTGTAACCTGCTAGCTGGTAGTTTATTCATATTGTTAGTATTCTTGCTCTCACATGCTAGTTTAGATATTGCATTCCTTACTTAGATGCCGCATGCATTTTCATACATACATTCTGTTTTATGCATTGTAAGATGGGCTCTATGCCGATATTCATGATTCATTTCTAGCTCATGATTATGAGATTCCGATTTCATGAGATTTCTGGATTTGGGAAACCGCATGTGAATTTGAAAACATATGCTCCTTTTAAAATGAAAAATGCGGTTTTCGTTGATATGATGTGTGATGTCACCATGAGATTTCTCGGTTCTGGAGCATATATGATATATAATTACCCGCCACGAGGAGCGAGGGCAACACCATCTGCGGGTACATGATGGACCCGGTGCGGTACCCCGGGACAAGATTGACGTATATAGAGAGATAGAGACATTGAGCCCGGCAGGAGAGCACTACCGACCGATGATAGTTTGGGCCGATCCGGATTGACGGAGTCCGAGATAGTTGGCCCGGCGGATATCCGGAGGATACCGACCGTAGTCGTGAGATCAAATGATATGGGCCGATCCAGACTGACGGAGCCCGAGATTCAGATGATATGGGTCAATCCGGACTGACGGAGCCCAAGATACGAGGATTATTTGTCGTTGATGGACACAGTTTTCATGATGTTTTCGAGTGTCGATATTTAGCATTCAGGTTTTATCATGATTTTGTGTGTCGTTGCTGGACACACGTTGGATGATGCATTTATACATGATACACATGACATGTAGTTATTTTGTGACACAGACACGAATACTTGGTTTACACATATTCTTATATTATTATCTTTACTGCTACTCGATGTTATCGTGTTACTATTATTACTGTATCGTACTGTATCACTTAGGAGATAGTCATACATTCGGTTTCTACTCGGTGATGTCTTCTATTCACGAGTTGGCAACTCACACCCGTTGTGCCACAGTTTTCTTGCAGGTTTGGCCACACAGGTTCCGTAGCGGTTTCGCCGGCACTCCATTTTCTTCTGGGTGGTTGCTTTGGTAAGTGGGATCCACTTGCATCGTGACCACCATTTGTATTTGTATAATTATTCGGTTGTATCCAGTTAAAGCTCCATCAACCAAACTATGTATATATTCATAGACTTAGAAACTTTTATTGTATATTCTTTTGGCCTTAGAGTCACACTCATGTATTTATTCTTATTTCTGGTTCTTAATGATGCTTTGTTTTCTTTGCTTTATTCGTGGTTTTGATCCTCGCCTTCGACGTTGTATATTTATATCCTGCGTGGTTGTTTCCGCCAATTGGCAAAGAGCTAGCTCCCGCTTGGGGATGTCTTTTATTATTATTACTTGTATTGTTTTCAGGTTAAATTATACAAAGGAGGTGCTGCCCAAATTTCAAACGACGAAACATGTTTTCAAGATAGTTACAAACATCGTGTTGTCATATACTATGAGTTATGTTTTAAAGGAAGAACCAGATTTCATTAAACCTTTATTTCAAAATTCCGCCTCCACTATTTTCCCTAAAAAGTTTTAGATTTCTGGGCTTTTGGCTTACTTCAATTAGGTGGAGTCTTATAGACTTACATGATTCAAGTGCCAGTCACGTGCCTTTTCGGGGTCGTGACATGATGAAGCCTAGGAATTTGCCTGAGGAGACTCCAAACGCGCACTTTAGAGGGTTCATCTTCATATTATACTTCCAAAGACGCTCGAACACGATCTTTAGATGCCCCCAGTGTTCCTCATGAGATTTACTTTTAACCACAAGGTCGTCGATATAGCATTCGACAATCTTATGCATGAGGTCATCGAATATCTTCGTCATGGCCCTTTGGTACATGGCTCCGGTGTTCTTCAAACCGAAGGGCGTTATCTTATAGCAGAATACGCCCAGTGGAGTTCGGAAAGCGGTATGCTTCTGGTCTTTTTTTTATTTGGTTGTATCCTGAAAATCCATCCATGAAGGAGAAAACTTCGAGGGTGGATGTGTTATCGATCATCAACTCGATAACGGGGACTGGGAAGTCATCTTTTGGGCATACCTTATTAAGGTCCCGAAAGTCCACACAAATGTGAACCGTCCCATTTTCTTCATCACCAAAATGATGTTAGCGATCCAGTCAGGATATTGAACTTCTTGGATGAACGGAATTCGGTTAATTTCTTGACTTCGGCGTTGATACTCATCTCGAGTTCAAGCCACATCCTTCTTGGTGCCTGCTTGACCGGTTTCATCTCTGGTGATATAGCCAGCTTGTGCACTGCTACTTCTGGATCTAAACCCGGCATTTCGGAGTAGTTCCAAGCGAAGTAGTTTGTGTACTGCATAAGCACATCTTTTAACGTGGCTACCTATTTTTCGGACAGCAGCTCACTGACAAACGTCGGCCTCGGATCCTCCTCCGTTCCTAAGTTGATTTTTCTTAGGTTGTCTGTCGTGGTGTGTATCCTATCATCCAGCTCTTTTGGTGCTGGTGGGAATTCTGAGATCTCCTCGTCCTTGTCTTCGTTTGTGAAGCATCTGAAAAGGTCAATCATATTCTCGTCCTCTCCCTCTTTTAAGAAAGCTACCATATGACAGGTACGAGTCCTCTTCCATTTTTGCGGTCGAGCTGGCCCCATCCTGATAGTATAGATCTTCTTTGGCTCATGCTTTTGTGACGGGATTATCCTCCAGCTATCGGATAATATGAACCTGCCTTGTTGATATTGATTTTCCACCCAGTTCTTGAACGTGAAATAATTTTCAAGGGAATGACCTATTACTCGGTGATAAGAGCAATAATCCGGATGATGAACTTTATTTATCTGTTCAGGGTGCCGAGACTCCGGAAGCGTCATCATTTGGTACTTCATGACAAGGCTGAAGATCTTTCCTGTCTTGTCTCGAGGAAATGAATATTTCCAACCCATCTTCTTTATAAGGGACGGGCTACAACCGATTAAACGGCGTCTTGGACCTACTTTGTTGTCCTCGAGTGTTGCTCGCGATTGCTGCCTTATTTTCGTCTCCGCTTCGGAGTTTTCCTTTTTCGTGAGAACACATAACGGGCCGTGGATCATGCTATACTTTTTCCATAGATTTCTTATTGAGACGTCAGGTCTTGGCCTTTTCATATATAGCTATTTCGCGACTGTGGATGTCTCGGCTGGCTTGACAAGGTTATTTTATTATCACGTCAATTTTTTCTTCGAGCAACGGACTTAAGTTACTTCGAGCGAGACTTTTCTCTTGTTCGGAAATATAGCTACTTGGGGAAACGTTTTCTTCTCCATTTGAGCTGTTTATAGCACGACAGCTGTAGATTTGCTCCCGTTTCTTGGACTGAACATATACCGGTCCAGTTGTTTTCATCTTCCTGTTGGGCTTCTTTTGTTGAGTCCCGGTTGTTAGTTATATGTATGCCCTAGAGGCCATTACTGTACATTGGATGTATATTGTATTGGATGCTGGGACATATATAGGTAGGACTTTCTTGCTCGACATGATAGTACGCTATCTGGTTGCACTTTATCTTAACATGTATACTTTCTGTCTCTCTGATTACATGTTGATAAAGCCCTTAGGATGTGTACTCGACTTCCAGGACTATGATGTAGATCATACTAGTGGGGCCTGGGTAGTCCATGAGTACATCCTTGAAATGTTCCTAGTCGAGAGAATATCGAGACGGGGCATCGATATTCCAGAGTAGACTAACGCATATCTTCTCGACCTATGCGATGGGCAATGGATGATCCCATATCCATTGGTGTTTGACATCGAAGATGGTATGCGGGTGCTCAGTAGAGACTGGGTACACTGAACGGACTCGCCGAGAACTCCCAGATGGTATTATACCTCACGTCAGATGGCAGTTCTCTGGTGACACTGGTACAGCTTAGTCTGTTGACCCGAGATCGTCATAGAGTCTTGTGTGTCTCCCACTGTGCTTTGATTTCCATCCTACCACGGCTCTATTGAGTCGTGCAAACAGGTGGTTTTTGGGTACAGTCCCGATTCACATGGAGGCAATGAGCGATAGGAGGGGATTCGTCTCTCCCGGTATTGGGGGTTGATGTTGCGCAATGCACGACTGGCCATAACAGGAAATCCCTGGCCAGGGTTGCAGTGATATACTGGTAAGAGTTATCAGTAGTTTCACGAATGTTATGGACCTCAAGTCGGCATGACTTATCGAGCTATTGGGGTCTGACGTTTACCACCCCTAGGCGAGATATGCGACATATCAGACGATCAGACCGGACTGTACGGTAAGTGTTACTGGTTGGATTCACAGGAGTGTGAGCGGGCTTGCTCGTCGATCTTCTGATCGCTCAATACCCGGGTGGCCGTTACGTTTAGCAGACCGCTTGCGGCTTGTGGGTGTTTGATATGATCAACATCTGCTGCCGGCGTATTGACGAGTCTTTAGAGTCCTACACAGAGGTTTCCTGGCTCAAGCGAAACGAAATAGGAGCGCATATGAGATATGTGCGGGACCGAGAATAATGCGTGTATGTGATGCCGTATTCTGTTCTCGCGATGAATGTATCGATTAGTTATATGCGATATAACCTAGTTATCGAATCAAGGATTGATTCGATAAGCCGATACGTTGGATACTGGCCGGTTATATGCGACATGACCGGATTATTGAATCAAGTGTTGATTTAATGATTTAATGTATAATTATATATTTGATATATTACTTTGCATTAACTAGTATTGGTTCACTTTAAATGGATTTACTCACTTGTATTGCACATTGTATATGTGATATATTTTTGTGCACATGATTATATCATGTTTGATGATACATTCTTTCTTGGTTTTGTGTAAAGTATTGAACCATGGTTAGTTAGTGGTTAGGGTATCATTTCATTTGCTTATTCATTTATCTTTTTATTTATTTCATTTGAAAAGAAAAAGAAAAATGAATGGTGGCTATATTTGTTTTTAGTTGAAGATTCATGAAGCATTGACTTAGTCACCATTCTTGTCTCATGCCTAACCCTAACCACTCATCTAACCTAAGTTAAGTCTCTACACTAAACCATGGTTGAAGATATGATAAGTATTGTATTTTCTTTTCTATTTTTATTAACTTATCATATCTTTTCTTCTTCTTCTTCATCTTGAGCAAGAAAGAGAAAGCTTGACCATCAATGGTGATTGATGGAAAAGTGTGAGAAATCCAAATCTAAAGTTTACCCACTTCCTATTTCTTCATCCTCTACCTCTTGACAAGTTGTATAGGGTGTTTACTTCACAAGTTTTCAAAGCTTGGTGAAGTTGGAGCTTGTTCTTGTGATGCTTCGACGTAGATCATCTTCGGCATCGAACCGACGATCAAGCCCGCCCATTCTTCGATGATGCCAATGCTAGAGTCGTGAGTTCGATTTGGACAGCGGAGGGAGATCATCGTGGAGCTCACGAAGTGGTGGATCGGATCTACAAAGGTTGTAGCCCCTTCCCTATTTCTATATTTCCGTTTACTTGCTTGCTTTGCCTAAATATCTAGTTAACAATCCGTTCTAGGTTTTCTCGGCACCGTAATTTTTAGAAATTTGCATGTTTGATCACTTGTAAGACTCCATTAGTGTGCCTAGGAACCCTACAGTGGTATCAGAGCCTAGCTAGAGCCTTAGGCGAAGTCTAGACGCAATTTGAAGTCCGATCGAACCGAAAACTAGAACCCAAAATAGCTCTCTGGACTTTTTCCAAATTCTGGGATTTTTCCACATTAAAAATATTCAGAAAACACATCAGGAATATCTAAGGGTTACTGTGAAATTCGGCTGCCTAATTCCACTTTCCCACCGCGGTTCCGCGGCATGAGCAAGGCTCATGCGGCGGTTCCGCGGCCGTATGGCCACAATATTTAAATTATTTTGCACAGTAATTCTTAATTTCCAGTGGTGATTTTTCTGGGAATTTTTAATATTTTTTCAAGAGTTGAATTTTCTGGGGTTGTTTTGGGGATTCGGTGTTTCGATCGGAGTATCAGATTTTGTCTATGTGGCTTTCCGGATAAATTTTAGAATATGTTAAAAAGTTCGACCGGATATAAATACCCAATTTTTCCCCTGTCGGGAAATTTCCAAGTGTTTGATTTTTTCCGTAGTTTAACGACGTTCTAAGTAGTGCAAGTAACGCGATGGACCCTCTAGAAGATAACAAACCTTAACTCGATTATGTGACCGTCTTGAACTGCCCTTTGAACCTTCGGGTTTGGGACAGTACGGCGTGCCACATGTGAGGCATTGGCTTGACCCTTCTACGGCTGGACCTTTGGTACTGAGGCACGAACTGAATGTTAGACTTATTTCATGTGTTGATCTGTATCGGGAAAACTTGGGTGTTCGAATATTCAATCGGAAAGTTTAACATTTTCTGTTTATCTGGAATGGGATACAATAATTGGAATTCACAAAAGTTATGTGATAACTGAATGAATGTTATAAACATAGCAGTTTAGTCTCACTTGATCGGTTGCCACGGAATTTTGATGTGATCAAAAGTCCGTCGCAATCACGTAGCGTACGCGGATACTCGCCGGATAAACTTAATAGACAGCCTCACTCCATAGCCCCGACCAAGTGACTGTAGGAGAACCCCGTCGCCGAAAGCATCCGTCAGGGTGCTCGCGGTAGCGGTGTTCCGCCTTGGTGCACTTCGTCGACGGTATCGGGGGTGCGGCCGCCTACTAAAGTTTGCGACGAGCATTCGATCAGGATGTCGGGAATCTTGTTGAATTACCCGACTTGGTATTGAAAAGTGTTTTCGATTTTGAGACTAAAAAACGGGGTTTATAATTGTTAGGCATGCGATGTCTAAAGAATTCATTTGGTCAGGCATGGGATGTCTGAGGTGGTTGCGGATTCCAACTGTTGTAGTTTTACACTTTCTTTTCTGTGACCGTAAGTGTAATATGTGATATCGCCGGTTTCGTTGGTATATGTCAACGACAATTGGGATGCGCATATTTACTTACGTTGATGACATGTGATGTTATGTGTTGCTGGATATGTTATATTGGATCGTCGTGTTTGAATAGCCGGGGTTTTTTATGTGAGATGAGTGTTTTTCATTTTCATTCATGTAAAAACTTGTATGTAATATCTTTTATTGGGGCACTTCCAGGTTGCGGATGTTGTTACCATTTGTATATTATTTACTGTTCTGCACTAGGATAGACCCAAGGAGGGGAGCACAAGTAACCGGGTTCTGGGGTCCAGTGGGAGACCATCTCGAGGAGTCGAGTCCGGGTCTCCTAACCCTAGAATTGGTAGGGTTGCTTGCCGCTCTCGTAGGGGTCTAGGGGTGTGGGATTGGCTATTCATCACGACCGTGGAATCCGTGTTTTATACTGGCTCGTATTGAAAACATGGACGTCCTAGTATATCCAATATTTCATATGTTTCTTCTGCTGTGATTTATCTGTGATGAGATCATGTGATGTTCTGTGACAGATATTATATATAGTATATATGATATATTAAATAGACGTTGCTTATGTTTTACACCCGCGCTAGCCCTGCCTCGCTCTGGCGTTAGTTACCTAACCTAACGGTGCAGACAGGACATCGAGGCGAATGCGGATGGCATAAGCGTACGTTATATTTATCTGTGATGTTTAGGTGGACTTAAATGATGGGATATTCATTAATAAGATTAATGAAAGAAAATAAACCTAATTGATGTTGTGGAATCGAATTTCAAAATAAAAACAGGTAGCTACAGTTCTTGCTTTGCATCGCGGTGTTCATTATAGAACATCCTGCACCTTATTCGATGAGGAAAGGACCGAGATCCCTTCACCGGGAGTGACTCCTTTAGCAATAACTGGCAGATGCTACAACCCTCGGTTTGTCTTTGATCGCTTCTATAGTTTCCGCTTTGCACAGTGATATATATGATATATCCCGCACCTCATTCTACGAGGAAAGGGCCGACGATCCCTTCACCGGGAGTGACCCCTTTAGCAAAACTAGAAAAGCCTCGAAAACATTCCATTTAAAAACCATTTGATTCCGCAACGAGATCAAGTTCAAAGCGTTAAAGGTTTTCACAAAAACCATTCGCAACCCTCCGTCATTTTAGGAAGTAGAGTACTTAGTATTCGTGCTGTGTTTGTTGACCATAGTCAAGGCACAGTGTACGGTAGCTAAGTGATGTCTTCCTACACCGCATATGATGCGATTAGTTAGGACAGTCGCGTGACTTTGTTGACCTTAGTTAAGGGTCATATGGGTGGGTCTAATTAATCACGAAATGACGGGTAGAACTTGACTAGTACTTATGATTTGTTGACCATAGTTAAGGTCATAGGTGCTAGGGGTAAAAACCTTTATCGGGAGTTTCAAGTGTTGAAATTTGCGATGAGATTGCATACCTTCTATGTGATAGTTGGATCCCGATACCCACTGCGAGTAATTGTTACTCCTGGAAGAGTTTTGCACTTTGCAATTAGCCGATCAAGTAGGTGTCTAGAAAGGTGTCAACGGGGTTACGCCTCTGGGAAAACGAGGTTTTCTGTAATTAGGTCTGTGCGAAAGCACGGGGAATCTCCCTCAAAGTACCGACACTGGCCTGGCTGAAAGATTGGCGAACTTGTAGAGTGTAATTAATCCCGGCTAGTCTTTCCTTTTAGGGTTTGAAGGAAGATTTGATAAAAACAGTGGGAGCCATCCTGATTAGATAAAATATATAACCAATCTGATCTTGCAAGAGCGCACGCAGAGTGTTTTCTTCTCTCTCTCTCCTGGTAGCGACCATATCACGCCTTAATCAAGATAATAATACGGATGTATTAACCGAACCCGCTTGTTATACTGAGCTGGGGAACGTTGGTCCCGCTCCAACTTATAATTGTTATAAGACAGAGCAGGAAATTGGGGAATACCAAAATTCCTATGCCGCCCAAACGAAGAAAGTGCATATGATGCATCTCCTTCAGGTGTGTTCATTACAAAGAACTGTTTCTCAGTATCCTCTGCATCCTGGGTATATGATACCGGATCAGGATCCCAGATATGTAATCTGTTACATAGGGCTACAAAAGGGTAGAAAAACTGAGAACGGGTGATAAGTTTCATGAGACAGAAAACGGGGCAAGTGTTGCAGCCAAGTCTGTTGGTCACTGTCACCCTGTATTACGAATACATTGATTCTAAACAAATGCTATTAGATACCGAACCTGATATACAAAATCATATCAGTCTCTTTATTAGTAAAGAAAGGATATAATTTTGTATTGATTGATAATGTTTTGAACACTTCCTATATCAAAAGTTGATCGGTTCAGGCACGCTATCTAAAAGCATTGACGTTCTAAATCAAAATACAGTTCCTCGTATACAGAACACACACAAGAGGAAGAGTTCAGAAATGAACGAATTCTTCTTGAGGTATTGTAGACTAGGTCATATCAATACGACCCGACTAGCTGAAGTTACATTTAGATGCATATTTAAATCAGTTTGAATTTACATCTTGTGAAACTTGCCAGTCATGTCACAAAGATATATGACACCAGCTCTGTTTACTGGAAACAGAGGAAGAGTTGGTAAACTCTTGGGACTGATACATGATGATGTATATAAGGTCTCCTGTCTACACATGCCAGGACTGGTTCTTTATACTTCATTATATTCTCTGATAATCTCTCAAGATTCAGTCATATGTTCCTGTTGAAACATAAGTCTGAACCTTTTGAGGTATTCACAGAATATAAGTTAGAACCAATAACTGGATATAAGTATTATGTCCTATGATGAGATCAGGGAGGAGAATACTTGTGCATGGAATCCTTGGACTATTCTAAAGGAAAATGAGATTCTCTCTCAGTATTACTCCTCTGAATACACCACAGCACAACGGTGTATCGGGGCGGAGCAATCACACAATATTAGATATCGTGTGCTCTATGATGAGTATTACTGAGTTACCTATTTCCTTTTGGGAGTTATGCACTTGAGAAGCTGCATACCTATTGAATTAGGTTCGAATCAAATCAGTGCCTACCACTCCATATAAGATATGGTGCGGGAAGATCCTATCTCTTAAGTAAGTTAAGATTTGGGATTGTCCGGCCTATGTCAAAAGCAAAATCCGGACAAGATTGAGGCAAGGTCAGTTCTGTAGAACTGGAAAGGTTCCAGCTATTCGAAACTACAGCTGAAGATTTGACAGAACCAAAGGATTCTAAAGTTCCCGACGAACCTCAGCCTCTCCGCCGATCTAGTAGGGTTCCTCAACCGCCTGAGAGATACCTCGGTTTCTCGATGACAGTGGGAGCAAGGATTGCATCATGAGATGATGACCCAACTATTTTCGAGCAGGCCATCGAGAGTAGGGACTCTGTAAGAATGGCTGGATGCTTAGCGATCTGAGATGGAATCCATGTACACCAGCAAAGTATGGACTTTAGCTGCTATATCTGAAGGGTTAAATCCCCATCAGGAGCAAGTATATCTTGAGAAGATTACTTGGTGTAGATGGAAAAGTTGAGACTTACAAAGCTAGACTTGTTAAAGGTTTTCGTCATCGACCAGGCACGGGTAATGATGAAACCTTTTCCATGGAATATGCTTAAGTCCATCCAGATCCTACTTGCCATGGCTACATACCATGACTGCGATATCTGGTGGTTGGGTGCCATGACTCCTTTTCTAAATATTGATTTAGAAGAGAACGTCTATAAGAACACAGCCAGAGGACCTCGTAGACAGTGGGAGCAGCGGAAACGTGTGCAAGATGCTTTATAAGATAAAGCAGGCATCGCGGAGTTGGAACATCTGTTTTGATGGATTAGTCAAAGAAGTTGACATCATCAAAATGGTAGATGAACCTTGTATAAACAAAAAGGGTAGTAGAGAGTAAGGTGGTCATCTTCGTATTGTACGTAGACAACATACTCTTGATAGGAAAAGAGTTTCCTATACTACGATCGGTCAATCTCCTATTATCACTAGGATTCCCCAAATAGGATCAAAATGATACCTCCTAAATCCTGAGTTTTCATCTATGAGATAGATGTAATTGGATGTTAGGATTCTCACTAGATGTAGTGAGATGGTATCAATCGATCCTGGGGAGAATCACTGGAAGTGTTCCAGGGTGATAAAGACGACTGAATGTCAGTCACAGGCACTGTCTTTACCCTCAGTAAAGGGACGGTATGTTGGAAGAGTTCCAAGCTCGATACCGTGGCAAACTAGACGATAAAGGCTGGTAACATCGCTATTAAAGATACTACCAAAGAGGAAGTTTGGGTGTATATTGGTTCATAAGATGAACTAGGTTCCTGCCATTGTATGACATTGGAAGCGTGGCTTCGACCCTGGAACCCTGGTCCCATCAGTGACCCAAACATATTCTGAGGCAGCATCACCTGATCATGGAGATAGTTAATCTCCAGGGTGATCGAGGTTAGGAGAGTAGACTCAGAGGACAACACGGCGGATCCCCTCACGAAGGCCTTTTCCCAAAGAGAGACTTTTATGGGATGGTTGAGTATGTGATACTGCAACCACTGCTACAGATGGCCCTAGTGCAAGTGGGAGATTGTTAGTTATATGTATGCCCTAGAGGCCATTACTATACATTGGATGTATATTGTATTAGATACTGGGACATATATAGGTAGGACTTTCTTGCTCGACATGATAGTACGCTATCTGGTTGCACTTTATCTTAACATGTATACTTTCTGTCTCTCTGATTACATGTTGATAAAGCCCTTAGGATGTGTACTCGACTTCCAGGACTATGATGTAGATCATACTAGTAGGACCTGGGTAGTCCATAAGTACATCCTTGAAATGTTCCTAGTCGAGAGAATATCGAGACGGGGCATCGATATTCCAGAGTAGACTAGCGCATATCTTCTCGACCCATGCGATGGGCAATGGATGATCCCATATCCATTGGTGTTTGACATCGAAGATGGTATGCGGGTGCTCAGTGGAGACTGGGTACACTGAACGGACTCGCCGAGAACTCCCAAATGGTATTATACCTCACGTCAGATGGCAGTTCTCTGGTGACACTGGTACAGCTTAGTCTGTTGACCCGAGATCGTCATAGAGTCTTGTGTGTCTCCCACTGTGCTTTGATTTCCACCCTACCACGGCTCTATTGAGTCGTGCAAACAGGTGGTTTTTGGGTACAGTCCCGATTCACATGGAGGCAATGAGCGATAGGAGAGGATTCGTCTCTCCCGGTATTGGGGGTTGATGTTGCGCAATGCACGACTGGCCATAACAGGAAATCCCTGGCCAGGGTTGCAGTGATATACTGGTAAGAGTTATCAGTAGTTTCACGAATGTTATGGACCTCAAGTCGGCATGACTTATCGAGCTATTGGGGTCTGACGTTTACCACCCCTAGGCGAGATATGCGACATATCATACGATCAGACCGGACTGTACGGTAAGTGTTACTGGTTGGATTCACAGGAGTGTGAGCGGGCTTGCTCGTCGATCTTCTGATCGCTCAATACCCGGGTGGCCGTTACGTTTAGCAGACCGCTTGCGGCTTGTGGGTGTTTGATATGATCAACATCTGCTGCCGGCGTATTGACGAGTCTTTAGAGTCCTACACAGAGATTTCCTGGCTCAAGCGAAACGAAATAGGAGCGCATATGAGATATGTGCGGGACCGAGAATAATGTGTGTATGTGATGCCGTATTCTATTCTCGCGATGAATGTATCGATTAGTTATATGCGATATAACCTAGTTATCGAATCAAGGATTGATTCGATAAGCCGATACGTTGGATACTGGCCGGTTATATACGACATGACCGGATCATTGAATCAAGTGTTGATTTAATGATTTAATGTATAATTATATATTTGATATATTACTTTGCATTAACTAGTATTGGTTCACTTTAAATGGATTTACTCACTTGTATTGCACATTGTATATGTGATATATTTTTGTGCACATGATTATATCATGTTTGATGATACATTCTTTCTTGGTTTTGTGTAAAGTATTGAACCATGGTTAGTTAGTGGTTAGGGTATCATTTCATTTGCTTATTCATTTATCTTTTTATTTATTTCATTTGAAAAGAAAAAGAGAAATGAATGGTGGCTATATTTGTTTTTAGTTGAAGATTCATGAAGCATTGACTTAGTCACCATTCTTGTCTCATGCCTAACCCTAACCACTCATCTAACCTAAGTTAAGTCTCTACACTAAACCATGGTTGAAGATATGATAAGTATTGTATTTTCTTTTCTATTTTTATTAACTTATCATATCTTTTCTTCTTCTTCTTCATCTTGAGCAAGAAAGAGAAAGCTTGACCATCAATGGTGATTGATGGAAAAGTATGAGAAATCCAAATCTAAAGTTTACCCACTTCCTATTTCTTCATCCTCTACCTCTTGACAAGTTGTATAGGGTGTTTACTTCACAAGTTTTCAAAGCTTGGTGAAGTTGGAGCTTGTTCTTGTGATGCTTCGACGTAGATCATCTTCGGCATCGAACCGACGATCAAGCCCGCCCATTCTTCGATGATGCCAATGCTAGAGTCGTGAGTTCGATTTGGACAGCGGAAGGAGATCATCGTGGAGCTCACGAAGTGGTGGATCGGATCTACAAAGGTTGTAGCCCCTTCCCTATTTCTATATTTCCGTTTGCTTGCTTGCTTTGCCTAAATATCTAGTTAACGATCCGTTCTAGGTTTTCTCGGTACCGTAATTTTTAGAAATTTGCATGTTTGATCACTTGTAAGACTCCATTAGTGTGCCTAGGAACCCTACACCGGTAATATCCCAAATCTTTTTATAAAACTGGGCTTGCCGAACAGTTTGTTCGAGAGGCACACCTTGGCGCTTTAACAGCTCCTTTAATCGCTTCGCATAATATCTTGGTATACGGATGGGTTGGAACTTGTCGAGAGTGGGGTTGGCACCATGCCAGACTTCTTTTTCCACCTTAATCTCCATAGATTTGTAAGAGAGAATCGCATTTTCACCTCTTCATCTTAGAGGCACGTAGAAAGTTTTTGATTCCTGCATGCTATATGTATTGAGCGCATCAAGTTCTCTGCAGTGTCGAGGCAGAGCCATCATAATATATAGACTTTGATCTGCTTCGGTAAGAGTCTGCGTTGATGGGCGAATGGAGAACACTGTGTTTGTCTCATCTTCAGAGTCGCTGACAAAGACCAGGATATGGGTTGATGGTCCGGGCTTGTTATTTTCCTTCCGAGGCTGTCCCGAGTAGACTATTTGTTCGTCTTCTTCAGTGTTGCTTCCGAAGGCCGGGATGGTGGCCATGGACTTTTACTTATTTTCCGACCTGTTGGGGTCAAAATTTACACCCCGGTTGACCAAGTCAAAATCAAGTCAACCCCAAGCCAAGTGGGCCCAAGCCCAGGTCAAGTGGGCCAATACCCGGGTCGAGTCCGAACATGAAGCGGCCGGCCTCCCCCCGTGCCAAAATAAAAAATTTGCAATAAATAATTTTAGTGTATTTCCTTTTTTTATTTTTATGAATAAATGTAAGAAAAATGTGCATAAAGCTAAATTTTTATAAAGCCCATGGCTTATTTGCAAAAAGAAATAGCACATGAGGCATGGGATGGGCAAAATGCCATTTTTGTAAAGCCCAAGGGGCTATATGTAAAGTGTATAGCCTATAAAGGCAAATATAATGAAAATATCTCAACAACTTTTTTTCTCTCTCTCAAAAATTAGGGTATGTGCTCCTTCTCCTTTCTCAAGGTTCTAAAACCTTCTTCCTCCTTTTGAATTAAATCAAGAGTTTAACTCTTTCTTTTCTAAAAATAAATAGTTTTTCACCATCAAACCCATGAAGGGGAACTCGGATCTTCCATCAGATCTCAAAAAAGGAGAGATTTTGAATCTCACCCTCCTTTTTCTCTAAGATCCGGCCAACAAAGTGTAAGTTGACGTTAGACACCCCACATGATGCGGGGAGGCGGAATAGGTAAAACAATCATTTTGTTTAAGTTAATATCGACTAACTTTACGGATCTTTGCTAAACCCTAACTAACAAACTATCTAGAAGTGCTAAACTACTATGATAGATGATTATACCTCAAGATACTAGTCCTTCTTGTTCTTGTTGTTCACCTCCTCGTCGGCCTCCTCGATGTGATAGAAGATCCACCCGAAAGTTCCTTCTCCGAGCTTTAACCACTCACTTGAGGTAACTAAGTGGCTAGGATTGCCAATCCAAGTAACCTAGAGGATATAGAAAAGGATTAAAGATTAATTAGTCTTTCTAACCCTTGGGATCTCAACACATGAGAGGATTAGGGTTAGGTTGAAGAAGAGGAGAGCTTGAGGAGAGAGAGTGTGTATGTGAGAATGAAATGAAAAATATAACTCATTCTATATTTGATGAAGCATAATAATTATCAAATAAATCATATAGATAATTACAACCATGCTTCATTTAATACAAATGAATGAATCATCTCATGAGTCATTAAGCAATAAATGCTTCATTAACTCACTTGGATGAATCACTTCATGAGTCACAAATTCATTTAATGCAATTTACACCTAACTCTCCACCTCATTTAGTTTAATTCATAAATGAATTAAAACTAAATGAGTCACTTATCTTCTAGAAGCTTCTCGGCTAATTACGAGAATGCCCCTCCCATCCGTAAAAACATGGAAATGCTGAGACTGTATAAATCTAATAATCCAATACTAGAATCTGGCTTAAACTAAAGCCCGCTAGTATAATCTGTCCGAACATCATACGTGCACAAGTACACGTATATGTCTGAACCCTGTCGTAAAACCATACGACCTCTATATCGTTTCGCCTGAAGCAGGGAAACTCTCTGTGTGGGACTCTAAAGACTCGACACTACGCTGGCAGTAGGTTTAACTACAGGCCGCAAGCGGTACTAGCTGTACGTAACGGTCCCCAGGTAGATGTCGATAAGAAGGCCGATGAGGAAACCCATCCGAACTCCTACTGAGCCTAATGTGACAATTTCCGTACAGTCCGGTCTGTTCGTCTAATACTATCGCATATCGAGCCTAGAGGGCGGCAAGCGTCAGTCCCCTAAAAGAGGTATAAGTCGTGTCGGAGTGAAGCCCATTACACCTTGAGAAGATACTGGAAATCCTACCGGTAAATCTCGTTTGCCCTGGTCAGGAACTTTGAGTAATGGCTCTCCAAACACAGTGCGATATCAACTCCCAATACCGGGAGAGACGAATCCTATCTAACTTCCACTGCCTCTAAGTGCTTCGAGACTGCACCCAACTGCTACCTGTTTGCACAACTCCTTTAAGCCGTGGTAGGGTAGTAATCTAAGAACAATGGGAACACACTCGAGACGAAGCAGCAGTATCAAGTCAACGGACTATGCTGTACTCATGTCACCTGGGAACTGTTAACTGACGACAGGTATAATACCAACCAACAGTTCCCTGCGAGTCATGTCCGGTGTACCCGTAACCCAACGAGCACCTGTATACTATCTCCAGTACAACGTACTGGAGATGAGAAGCGTACACACTAGTCTACTCTGGAGTATCGATGCCCTGTCTCGATAATCCTACGACTAGGGACCTGAAAAAGGATGTGCTTGTAGACTACCCAGCCCACACTAGTGTGACTGTCATCACAACGCTGGTAGTCAAGCAAGATCTTATGGGCTCTATCAATATGTATTCGCGATATGCTAAAAGAAACATATACACATATTAAGATAGATATAAACCAAGTAGCATACTACTATGTTGAGCAAGATTATTATTATAACTGTGAATATCCCAAGCTTCCATTAAGTAATATACAAGCTAGTATGATACAATAATGGCCCCTAGGGCATATACACTAACAATCTCCCACCTGCACTAGGGCCATGTACTGGCGTATCGAAGACCTATCATCTCGAACAGCCTCTCGAACTGTCTGAGGTAAGGCTTTTGTGAATGGATCTGCGGTGTTCTCCTCTGTAGCAACTCTCCGGACCTCGATCTCCCGGCGATCTATGATCTCCCTGATCAGGTGATACCGCCTTAAGATGTGTCTGGACTTCTGATGGGACCTGGGTTCCTTCGCTAAAGCTATAACCCCGTTGTTGTCACAATACAGAGGTATTGGATCAACAATGGATGGAACCACCTGTTGTTCTGTAAGGAACTTCTTCATCCAGACAGCTTCTTTTGCGGCATCGCAAGCAGCGATATACTCTGCTTCCATCGTCGAGTCAGCAACGGTGTCCTACTTGGAACTCTTTCAGCACGCCGCCCCTCCATTGAGGGTAAAGACATAACCTGACATGGACTTGGAGTCATCCTTATCACTCTGGAAGCTGGAGTCACCAAAAGCCTCGATCTTGAGGCCTTTTCCACCGTAAACCAAGAACATATCCTTAGTCCTTCTCAGGTACTTGAGAATATTCTTTACTGCTATCCAGTGCTTCTCCCCTGGGTCTAACCGATACCGGCTTACCACGCTCAGTGCGTAAGCTACATCTGGTCTGGTGCACAACATCGCATACATTATAAAGCCTACCGCAGAAGCGTAGGGTATATTTGACATGCGATCCCTTTCCAAATCAGTCTTAGGAGACATCTCTTTGGAGAGGGTGATTCCGTGACAAGCCGGTAAGTTACGCGCTTAGAATCTTCCATACTGAATCTTTTCAGTATAGTGTTGATATACCTGGACTGCGAAAGTCCCAACATCCTCTTAGATCTATCACGACAGATCCGGATTCCCAGAATGTAAGAGGCATCACCCAGGTCTTTCATAGAGAACCTGTGTGACAAGAATTCTTTGACAGATTGTAGCATAGGAATGTCATTTCCTATCAAGAGAATGTCATCCACGTACAAGACGAGGAATACGACAGTTCGTACTACAATTTTACTATATATACATGGTTCATCTGGATTTTTGATAAAGTCATATTCTTTGACCGTTTCATCAAAACAGATGTTCCAACTCCGCGATGCCTGCTTTAGTCTATAAATGGACTTAAACAACTTGCACACTTTCCCGCTGCTCCCACTCTGATTGAAACCTTCTGGCTGATCCATATAGACACATTCTTCTAAATTACCATTTAGAAAAGCCGTCTTTACGTCCATCTGCCAGATCTCATAATCATGGAAGGCAGCAATGGGAAGAAAGATCCGAATGGATTTGAGCATAGCCACTGGAGAAAAAGTTTCGTCATAGTCCAAACCAGGTCTTTGACGAAAACCCTTTGCAACAAGTATAGCCTTATAGGTTTCCACCTGTCCATCTATACCAATCTTTTTCTTGAAGATCCACTTGCATCCTTTGGGTTTTACCCCATCTGGAGCAAAGTCCAAAGTCCATACTTTGTTGGTGTACATGGACTCCATCTCGTTCCGCATTGCATCCAGCCATCTTACTGAGTCGCCGTTCTGGATGGCCTGTTGGAATCTAGTAGGTTCATCATTATCAATGACGCAATCTTCTCTATCCCCGTCTATGAGAAAACCGTAGTATCTCTCAGGCGGATGAGACGGTCTACTACTCCTGCGGAGGGGTGCGGGAATGTCCTGTTCTTCTTGAACTTCTGGTTCTACCAAACTTTCAGTAGTAGTTTGTGATTCTGGAATTTCTTCCAGTTCTATTGCGCTCCCACTTGTTTCCTTTTCTAAAATCTGCTGCTCCAGAAAATGGGCATTACGAGAAACAAAAACCTTTTGTTCATCTGCGTAATAGAAAAAATACCCCTTGGAGTTCTTTGGATATCCCACAAACTTACACTGTACTGATCGTGCATCGAGTTTGTACGCATGCTGCTTTTTAACAAAAACTGGACATCCCCATATCTTCAGATACTGAAGATAGGGTTTCTTCCCACTCCACATCTGATATGGTGTGGTAGGCACAGTCTTGGTAGGAACCCTGTTCAAAAGATATGCAGCTGATTCTAGTGCATAACCTCAGAAAGATCGCGGTAACTCAGCATTACTCATCATGGAACGTACCATATCTAATAGGGTTCGGTTCCGTCTTTCCGATACACCGTTATGCTGTGGAGTGTATGGAGGAGTAAGCTGAGAGAGAATTCCTTTCTCTTTTAGGTAACCCAGGAACTCGGCACTTAAGTATTCACCACCTCGATCAGATCTCAGTATCTTGATACTTTTGCCGGTTTGGTTTTCTACTTCATTCTTATATTCTTGGAATTTCTCAAAGGCCTCGGATTTATGTTTCATCAAGAAAATAAATCCATACCTAGAATAATCATCCGTAAAAGTAATGATATATGAAAAAACGCCTCTTGCATGTGTAGACATTGGACCACATACATCGCTGTGTATGAGTCCTAAGAGCTCGCTCGCTCTTACTCCATGTCCAGTGAATGGAGTCTTTGTCATCTTTCTTTTGAGACATGATTGACAAGTGGCATAAGATTGATATTCGAACGGATCCAAATATCCTTCTCTATGTAACTTAGTTAACCTTGTCTCATTGATGTGACCTAATCTACAATGCCATAAGAAAGCCTGATTTATATCTGGAGACTTTCTTTTTAGTGTGTTCTGGACATTGAAAATCTGCAATTGGTTTAACACGTATATACCGTTATCTAGTGTACCGGATCCAATCAAACCATGATTAAGGTGGATGTTAACAACATCGCTTACAAACGTGAAATCATAACCTTCTTTTGATAACAACGATACTGATATGATATTACACATTAAACTGGGAACACAAAAACAGTTGCGCAAAACCAAAATATGTCCACTCGTCAATCCAAGGTGATAATCCCCTACGGACACAGCATTCACGCTAGCTCCGTTAGCAACTTGGAGGGTCATATCACCAACCTTCAACACTCTACGGTTTCTCAGTGCCTGCAATGAATTGCATAAATGAGATCCTCATCCGGTATCCAATACCCAGGAAGTAAAGTTGATTGACAGACAATTTTCAATTACAAACACACCTAAAGTCGAAACCACAGCTTGCTTCGGAACCTGGTTCTTAGCAATCCAAGCTTTGCAATGTTTCTTCCAATGGCCTTTCCTACGACAGTGGAAGCACTCGTCCTTTGCCACTACTGGCACCGCAACCTTTGCATTTCCCTTGACTCCCACCTTACCAACACCACCTCTTGGTTTGGTAGCGGCCTTCTTCTTCCTTCCTTTGGCCCTTGGCTTAGACCTGGAAGAGGAAGCACCACGAACAAACATAGTGGGTGTTTCCCTTGCTTTCTGCAAGGTGCCCTCTGCACTCCTCAACATGTTAAGGAATTCTGGACGCTCAACTTCCTTACCTTGAATGTTGAAATTCAAGATAAATTGGGCGTAGGTGGAAGGAAGGGACTGAAGAACCAAGTCTGTATATAGCTCGTTCTCTAATGTTGTCCTGAGGTCTGCGAGCTCTTCAATATAGCCAATCATTTTAAGGACATGTTCTCCTACAGATGATCCGATGGCCAGCCTCGACTGAAACAAGTTTTTCGAGGTCTCGTATCTAGCTATATGAGATTGCTCTCCATACAGTTCCTTGGTGTGGAGAAACATGGATTCAAGATCCATATTCCCGTGCCTCCTCTGATGTTCATTATTCATAGAGGCAAGCACGATGCATTTGGCCTTCGCGCAGTCTAACTCTCAGGTCTTGCGGATTTCCTTATCCGCGACACTGAATTCAGGACCTGGGACGGCAGGTGCCTTAGTAGTAAGGACATACCCCAATTTGTCATAAGTTATAGCCATCTTGACATTCTGGAACAAGTCTTTATCGTTTGGCCCTGTCAAAATATTTTTATCTAATAACTACTTAAGGCATGTCATGTTCAGGGTCGCTGCAATTAAGAGAGAGAGAGAAAACACTTTACCATGATGCTCTTACAAGTTTAGAGTGGTTTTTAGTTTATCTAAACAGGATGGCTTCCACTGTTTCTCGAATCCCTCCTCAAACCAAAAAGGAAGAACTAGTCAGACCCATTCTCACCGTACAATACTTGCTTAACCGTTCAGCCAGGCTGGTGTCGGTATTTCGAGGGAGGTTTTACGACGCTTTCGCGAAGTTCCTTAATTAAATAACCTCTTTTCTCTGGGGGTGTAGCCCCGCTGACACCTTTCTCGACACCTACTTGGTTTATAGCATTGATCGTTAAGTGAAAGAATCTCCTGATGAGTAGCATATACTCACAGTAGGATCGGGATCCAAATATCATTGTGTGATAAAGCTGAAGAAATCCTACCAAAATTATCACACTCCAAATGGTATGCAATCTCTTAGCAAGTTTCAGTTTCTTTAGAAACTCCCGATATCGATTTCTACCCCATGCTCTTATGACCTTGGCGTTGGTCAAAATGTCATAAGTCACATGTCAAGTTCTACCCATCATTATCTTGTTAATTTGAACCCACCCGTACATACCCCTGACGTTGGCTAAATGGCAGTACGACTGTCCCAAACTAACTCATCTATCTATGCAACAAATGAATACCCAGCAGCTACCAAACACTATGCCTTGGCGTTGGTCAAAATACATAGCTTGAATACTACTGAATACCCAAATGAAATGACGGAGGGCTACAAATGGTTTTGGCGAAACCGTGAACGTAGTGAACTTGATATGATCGAAAGAACCTGATAGTTTTTAAAATGAGTGGTTTAAGCTCCGCAATTAAAAAAATATTTTCTGTTTTAAAATAACCGAGTGGTTTCTTTTAAACTGTTCCAACGATTCAACTTTGGTTTATTTTCTTTGTATTAATATAATGCGTCCTATCAATTAACCTATCATTGCAGAAAACAACGAAAATACAACGTCCTCTTATGCCATCCGCATTCGCCACTAGGCCCTTTCATTCACCCGTTAAGTTACTTAACTAACGACAGAGCGGGGGCTGGGATAGCGCGGGTGTAAAACATAAGTGACGCCTAATAAATATCATATATAGATATTGTACATTCGTCAGACGCAATAATAGGCATTCCAGATCACAGATGAACATATTGGGTTTTCTAGGAATCCGCCTTCCTTTTGAGCCTACAAAGAAAGACGGATTACAAAGTCGCGATGAATAGCCAAAACCCCACCCTAGACCCCTACCGGTACGAAAAACTACCCGTTAAGTACCCGAAGTGAAGCGGTCTCCCTCAACGACGTGAGTAGGCCACTAAACACTTCTAAGTACCCAGTAGTTTGTGCATCCTACCTTGGGTCTATCCTAGGAGCAGAAAACCGTAAATGAAATAATACAACAGTGGCTTCAACCTCAACCCGGATGTGCCCCGCAAAAGAATATTACAACAAATTACAATTTACATTTGAATGAAAGAAACACTCGTCTCACATCCCCGGCTATCCATTCACGGCAATCCAACAAGTTCATAATCACAAACCAGTAAAAACCATTACAGAAATGTGCAACCCCCTGCTAACCGACATACTAGCAGTTAGGGAAGGTTTACGAACACATTAATCACAACACAGATATAATCAAGTTAGCCAAACATCTTAGAATTTCGATCAAGCAACACAAATGAATCTACTTCAAACAATTCTCTGTGCACATAAAACCTGAGCAGAAACAAAAACATCCCAGAAAACACAACATCAACACAGAAGAATAACTGAGCAAATTTGGGTTGACTCGGTGTCAACTCAGCTGCAGATCCGCGGCGGATCGCTTGGATCGGCGGCGGTTCCGCGGTGGTATGGTCAAGTCACGATCCCAAATTTCTTCACAATTCTTAAAAAACCCTGCTAGTATTTTTAAGGGTCCCTGAAAAATTTTTAGACCCCGTTTAAAAATCGGCAGAAACTTAGTGAAAAAGTCGTATTTTCGGGATTATTTTGCGATCGAATTTCTAAAGACTTTGCTAACATGTTAGTTATGGTTTAGCTAGGCTCTGATACTACTGTAAGTCGACGTTAGACACCCCACATGATGCGGGGAGGAGGAATAGGTAAAACAATCATTTTGTTTAAGTTAACATCGACTAATTTTACGGATCTTTGCTAAACCCTAACTAACAAACTATCTAGAAGTGCTAAACTACTATGATAGATGACTATACCTCAAGATACTAGTCCTTCTTGTTCTTGTTGTTCACCTCCTCGTCGGCCTTCTCGATGTGATAGAAGATCCATCCGAGAGTTCCTTTTCCAAACTTTAACCACTCACTTGAGGTAACTAAGTGGCTAGGATTGCCAATCCAAGTAACCTAGAGGATATAGAGATCGATTAAGGATTAATTAGTCTTTCTAACCCTTGGTATCTCAACACATGAGAGGATTAGGGTTAGGTTGAAAAAGAGGAGAGCTTAAGGGGAGAGAGTGTATGTGAGAATGAAATGAAAAATATAACTCATTCTATATTTGATGAAGCATAATAATTATCAAATAAATCATATAGATAATTACAACCATGCTTCATTTAATACAAATGAATGAATCATCTCATGAGTCATTAAGAAATAAATGCTTCATTAACTCAATTGGATGAATCACTTCATGAGTCACAAATTCATTTAATGCAATTTACACCTAAGCTCTCCACCTCATTTAGTTTAATTCATAAATGAATTAAAACTAAATGAGTCACCTATCTTCTAGAAGCTTCTCGACTAATTACGAGATTGCCCCTCCCATCCGTAAAAACACGGAAATACTAAGACTGTATAAATTCAATAATCCAATACTAGAATCTGGCTTAAACTAAAGCCCGCTAGTATAATCTGTCCGAACATCATACGTGCACAAATACACGTATATGTCCGAACCCTGTCGTAAAACCATACGACCTCTATATCGTTTCGCCTGAAACAGGGAAACTCTCTGTGTGGGACTCTAAAGACTCGACACTACGCTGGCAGTGGGTTTAACCACAGGCCGCAAGCGGTACTAGCTGTACGTAACGGTCCCCAGGTAGATGTCGATAAGAAGGCCGATGAGGAAACCCATCCGATCTCCTACTGAGCCTGATGTGACAATCTCCGTACAGTCCGGTCTGTTCGTCTAATACCATCGCATATCGGGCCTAGGGGGCGGCAAGCGTCAGTCCCCTAAAAGAGGTATAAGTCGTGTCGGAGTGAAGCCCATTACACCTTGAGAAGATACTGGAAATCCTACCGGTAAATCTCGTTTGCCCTGGTCAGGAACTTTGAGTAATGGCTCTCCAAACACAGTGCGATATCAATTCCCAATACCGGGAGACGAATCCTATCTAACTTCCACTGCCTCCAAGTGCTTCGAGACTGCACCCAACTGCTACCTGTTTGCACAACTCCTTTGAGCCGTGGTAGGGTAGTAATCTAAGAACAGTGGAAAACACACTCGAAACGAAGCAGCAGTGTCAAGTCAACGGACTATGCTGTACTCATGTCACCTGGGAACTGTTAACTGACGACGGATATAATACCAACCAACAGTTCCCTGGGAGTCCTGTCCGGTGTACCCGTAACCCAACGAGCACCTGTATACTATCTCCAGTACAACGTACTAATGGCTGTGGGATAGACCATTTCCCCTGCTGGGATGAGAAGCGTACACACTAGTCTACTCTGGAGTATCGATGCCCTGTCTCGATAATCCTACGACTAGGGACCTGAAAATGGATGTGCTTGTAGACTACCCAGCCCCCACTAGTGTGACTGTCATCACAACGCTGGTAGTCAAGCAAGATCATATGGGCTCTATCAATATGTATTCGCGATATGCTAAAAGAAACATATACACATATTAAGATAGATATAAACCAAGTAGCATACTACTATGTTGAGCAAGACTGTTATTATAACTGTGAATATCCCAAACTTCCATTAAGTAATATACAAGCTAGTATGATACAATAATGGCCCCTAGGGCATATACACTAACACAAAGATGAGGAAGAAGGAGGCCCATATCCGAAAATCCCACTTTGGAAAAGATCCAAGGCTCAAGAGAAGATCCAAGACTTAAGAGAGAAGAACCTCTGAAGATTTTTAGGGAGTTCAACTCCAAGACTCAAATTCTCAAAGGAGTTTAACTCCTAATCCAGATCCTTTAGGAGTTTAACTCCAAATCTAAATCTTTTGGAGTTTAACTCCACTCAAAATCCTCTTTTGGAGTTTAACTCCTATTTCCGGGGGTAAAACCCCCTTCTTTTCTTCGGCGCCGCGCCAGCGCCCAAAGCGCTGGCGCGAGCGCCCAAGCGCCCACGTGCCGGACACGTGAGGCGCTAGCGCCGGCGCCCAAGCGCCCACGTGAGGCTCCAGCGCTAGCGCCCACGTGAAGCTCCAGCGCTAGCGCCAGGGCACAAAGCGCCAGTGCCAGGGCACAAAGCGCCCACGCGCCGGACACATGAGGGGCTAGCGCCCAAAGCGCCAGCGCCCAAGCGCTCGCGCCAGCGCCCAAGCGCCCACGTGCCGGACACGTGAGGCGCTAGCGCCCAAAGCGCTAGCACCAGCGCCCAAAGCGCCTACGTGTCGGGCACGTGAGGCACCCAGCGCTAGCACCAGCGCCCAGTGCCAGCGTGCTAGGCATGTGAGGCACTGGCGCTCACGCGTCCTTTGGACGCCATTTTCCCCTCATTTTACATGCACTCCACACTAAAAATACCTCCCCCGTAAGAAAAAAATTTTCTAAACAGGGCGCTGCGCCGCACCCCGCAAGGGGGCTGCTAGCCTCCTTGACCCCCAGCCCGCTATCCGGGTAGCGGGACCCCCGTAAAAACTCTGCGGGGCCCCCGATATATCCAAAACCCTTCAAAACACAACACTGCACATTGAGTTCTCATGACCTGTTTGACCCGTCAATCGGAGGTTCTCTCGCTCCAAAAGCGAGGAGTAATTAACGGCAGCTTAGTCCGCGTCTGCAGGAGATTCGGATCCCCACAATCAATAAACCCCAGCCTACTCTAGGCAGGAGGAATCTGTAATGCGCCCGACAAACGTGCGCGTATTCCCATCTCAATGGGGTGACGAAAAACACCCTACAGATTCTGACACGCTCGGTGGGACACTTCTTTCCTCCCATATCTCGGGTCTACTGTTCATGCGAACTCATTTAACATATATACCGATATTTGTACTGAAATAATGTTTTTTTCCGTGCAGCAATCAACTTTCAACGACGATGTCTTCTTAAAATGAATTCAGCTTCAGACGCAACCCCGATCTCATACGTGGTCAAGATCAATGCTCGTGTGGTTCTCCCCGCAAGCCTCAATCGACAGTGGGAGGAACTGCCCCGCCAGTTTGGTTCCGTCATCATTTACCCTGTCGGAAGCGCTCATCTGGCAGAAATCCCGGCAAAACAGGTGGCCAAGCCGGTCTCAAAGGGCAAGAGGCCGAATGTTGTGATCGCTAAGGCACCACAATCGAAACTTAAAACGATGTCTGAACAACTCTCTGGTGCTCCAGCTGGGGGCAAGACTTCCGGTACAAAGGGCAATATCAAACGTTGCGGATGAGCCCAGGCAACGACTCCAACAAATGCACAATCAGACGTATCTCCAAAGCCCGTCATCGCCCGATCTACGGCGGCTTCCCGAAGAGCCGAAGCCCGCCAAGTGCTCAAATCAGAAAAGTTAAGGTAGAAGCGGCTCAGATATAGAGCCAACAAAAGGGCCAGGACTCGGGCCAAGTGGAATCTTGTGAGGTTCCAAGAGCAAGGTCGTCCCGCGACGACGGCTGAGTCGGCCGTAAGAATCGGCAATTCCTTCGAACCTCTGAAGTGGGTTCAGAAAAATGTCATGATCGCCAGAATCAAGAAGACAGCGGTCCGAACGATACTACAAAGAGACGTGTCCCGGCCCCAGCAGAAAAAGTATGACACTGTCTCTTCAAGAGTCTATCAAGCGCTCTGTGCCGTGCGAAAACAGCGGGGCAAAACCAAAAAGGAAGCGTTAGCACCATTCAAGAATCCGGCCAGGCCAGCCGCCTTCAGTCGACTGCCCGTTACCGAACCAGGAGGGTCAAGATAGCGATCCATGAAATCAGCCGCCGATAATAAAAGACTGCTGGATATGTTATCCATACGGTCTATATGGCGGGCGGGCGCCCCAGCGACAACCTTCGCAGTAAAAGCAAAGATGAGGCCACCACATCCCAAGCCCAATCTGGCTTGAATGCAGTTGCCGCTTCCCAAGAACAGCCGCCTCCGCTGGATGATAAAAACCCTCTCGATGAGGATGATAGGCAGAAAGACCCCTCAGTCCATGTAGAGTCAAGCTCGGACAGCGAGGAAGAGCCGACTTTCCGCCCCAGGACCGCGGAGCAAGAGCTACTTCAAGAGCTTCGAAAATAGCTCAAGAGCAAAGATAAAGAGATGGCC
Source organism: Agapanthus africanus (assembly GCA_030015575.1). Classification (NCBI taxonomy): domain Eukaryota; kingdom Viridiplantae; phylum Streptophyta; class Magnoliopsida; order Asparagales; family Amaryllidaceae; genus Agapanthus; species Agapanthus africanus. Next base: position 105,646,227 of record CM057344.1, read on the forward strand.
AAGCTCTATTCGAAAATTGATGACCTAACGAACGTTGTGATGTAGCTTACGGCTCAAATTGCTCGAGCGCCTCCCAATCAAGCACAAGTCTCTACTCATGAGCAGGGTGATGACAATCCGAAGCAGCCGATGCCTATCCCTTTGGGTCCAAGATTGGTCGAGCCGCACGAAAGCCAGCCTCATTCCGCTTCCGGGGATGCCTTAGCCCCAGATAGCACTATCCTGCTAACACAAGATCGGATAATTGATTTGGTCACCAGCAAGGTTAAAACATTGGTGGCCGAAGCCGAAGCTCAAAAATAAATTGGCAGTAGCGGGCGACCATATCCCGCACAGTACGATCTGATTGAGTTCCCTAGCGGCTACGTCATTCCTAAGTTCGGAAGATTTGACGGGACGGGAAATGCAAATCAGCACGTCGCCCACTTTAAAGCATCGTGCAGAAATACAGGGGACAATGACGCTCTCCTTCTTTGTCAGTTTGTCAACAGCCTGACCAGTGTCGCTTTCGACTGGTACGTGAGTATATCAGACGGGTCCGTCATTACCTTTGCCCAAATGGAGTCTCTGTTTAGGCAAAGGTTCATGAGTGTCAAGGATAAAATCTCCATTGTTGACCTTGTGAGGACCAAGCCGGGGAAGAATGAAAGCAACACCGACTTTATCGCCTGATGGCGTAATCTCACGGTCAAGTGCGAACCGCCGCTGGAGCAGGACCAGTCCGTCAGCCTTCTCATTTGGAACCTCTGCAATTGGATGGTCCCATTCTTGTATACAGCAGGCCTCAAGACGTTTCAGGAGCTAACCAAGAAAATCCAAATGCTGGAACGCTCGAAGCAAGAGTCTACCCCGGACTCTCAGAGAGACAAGACTTGGAAAAGCAAGCGGGATAACAACCGTAGAAGCGGGAATTCCAGCAGTACCAATGTCTTCAATGCGTCCGACAATGAAGACAAGCGAAATGCAGGCGATTCCAAAACCAACCAGTCTCGAAAGCCATTGTTGGGAGGCGAAGGGATTTCCCTAAAGGAGAAAAAGAACAAGCTTTACTCTTTCAGAAGGGACAAGGTCCGCAAGATATTTAAAAATGCCTTGAACAACGGTCTACAATTGCCGAAGTCAAAAAGACCTCAAGAAGCAAAAATGACCGGCAATCCCCTGTATTGCCCGTACCACCGAGTAGTGAGCCATGCGATCGAGGATTGCTATATCTTCAAAGACTGGGTCGAGAAGCAGTACAAGGCTGGAGAGATCGAGCTGTCCAAGAGTGTGTTGATGAACAATCAAGTTGCAACCACCAACTTTATACAGACAGAAGCTGAAGCCTTCTGGAAGCAGACAGCTGAACCTGCTGCCCTGAGAAATGAAACTAACTCACCGCAGCCTCCGTGGAGTACGCACATATCTAATAAGACGAAGAAGATGCTAAAGTTACTTCGAAAAGAGCCCAGAACAGAATGGGAAAGGCAGAAGAAGCCCACCATTCCAGCTGCCAATTCGGCCCAATCAGGCTCAAAATCCAAAAAGCTCAAGAAGAAGAAAAGTGCAGCTCGACGCGAAAAGGAGTCTGCAGGGAGATCGACCATTCAAAAATATATCGATTCTCTCGAAGACTATGAACAGAAAGAAAGAACTCTGATTCAATTGAAAGAGTTCCTCCCTGTAGAAACGGATGAAATTCTGGAGGAGTTAGAAAAAGACTCCAATGAAGAGATCCCTATAGTGACCTGCTACGCCATCCATCTTGGCAGCGATTCTGAGGAGGAGCTCTGTTTTCCCGAAAAGGACGAGGAGCTCGCCACAAAGGCCAACCAAATCCAGCTTAGAAGCGTCAGGGCTCTACCGCCAAATCAGGGAAACACCCCAAAAGGAAAGGAAAAACAGGTGGCTAATGAGGAAGATGGCAAAGAACCGGCTAATGAAAACTCAAGTCCTTCTTCAGTGGACTACAATGTCTTGACTCATCTCCGAAAGCTCCCGTCTCTCCTGAGCATTTACGATGCTTTGGTCCTATCTAAAAAGCTTAGAGATGTTCTCATTCACGCTCTACAGAACCCCGAGCGGTATCAAGCTCGCTTTGCGGAAATCAATATGAAAGAAGCCTAGTACGCTCTGCATTCCGCCATAGTCACGTTTAACGACGAACACTTGCTACTGGAAACAGCTGAGCATAATCGGCCGCTTTACGTAACAGGGTACAGCGACGGAGACCAGATTAATCGCATATTGATTGATCCAGGGTCCTCAGTGAACATCATGAACTTGCGAACCCTGAAGAGTTTGTCAATGGACGTCTGACACCTGTTAAGGGAAATGATTGTCATTCAAGGCTTCAACCAAAATTGCCAGCAAGTTCTGGGATCCATAGCTCTGCCAATCAAATTTGGGGATCTGCAGACCGAAGCTAAGATATACGTGATCGACGCTGACACGTCTTATAAAATTCTCTTGGGACGGCCGTGGCTCCACGATTACGGCATCATTTCGTCAACTCTCCATCAATGCATGAAGTATACTAAAAATGGCGAAGAAAGACCCATTGACGGAGACATCCAGCCGTTCGGTGTGCATGAAGTCCGATATGAGGATTCTCGGTACTTTATGAACCACCAAAATGCTAAGCCACAACTGACTAAGGACAGAGCGGCCCCAAGACTCAAAAGCAAATCTGAGCCAGCTGTCACTTTCAAAAGCAAAAACGCCAAAGTGCGCCCGTGTTTCGGCAGTGACACCGATGAGTCCGACGCTGGAAGTCTGTCCTTCCGTAAAACTCGCCCTCGTTTCGGTAGAGATACAGATGAATCTGATACTGAAGGCCCATCTAACAGCAAAGTCCGCCCTCATCTTGGCAGCGACACTGAAGAGTCGGAGGAAGAAGACCTGCCTTGCAACAGCTGTGAAGATTGGACCCCCATGCAACAAGCGAAACTACGAGAGACCTTCGAAATTGCAGAAGGGTCCCTAGCCATCACAAGGGTGCCGGAGCGGATGTGCAAAGAGCTCGATGCACTGTCAGTCTCTACCGTGGACCAGCTGAAAACTTTCTACGTTTCGGGAGGAAAAGTGGACAAAAGGGCATCCTGTTTTATGGGTCAAACCCCGTTGTGCACCCGGACGATTTGTCTGTCGCGTGCTCTCCCTATAAGAGAGGCATAAGAGCCATCCTCAATCCCAGATACTATGCACCCGAGATGCGGGAATATTTCAAAAGGTGTGGATGCCGGTTATATCAAACGGAGTCCGAAGCAAAGTTTTATGAAGGGTTATGGCATCCGCCTTAGGTCCGAGCACTCATCGATGGACGAATTCCAGATAGACGGGGCATAGGTTTCATCCAGCCCGATTCCAAGGCATGCTACATGATCCATGTTGGTGAAGCCAGCGATAGGTCCAATGATGATGTCGAGCTAGCCGAGCCAGAAGAAGCTCCTCAAGAGCTCGAAGATGGCAGACAAGCAACCTTTAATGAGCTAACCAAGATTGACTTAGGAACGCCCGATAATCCAAGGCCGACCTACATCAGCTCACTCTTGTCATAGGAAATGAAAGAGCAGATAATCGCCCTGCTGCATGAGTTCGTCGACTGCTTTGCGTGGACGTACAAAGAAATGCCTGGCCTTTCCCCTGAAGTGGCCATGCATAAGCCGGCTATATCTCCTGATGCTAAGCCAGTCAAACAGGCTCCTCGAAGAATGAGAAGGGAACTGGAAGAAAAGGTCATCGAGGAAACCAAGAAACTCATCGATGCCGGCTTCATCAGGGAAGAGAAATATGCGGACTGGATCGCATGCATAGTCCCAATGAAGAAGAAAAATGGGCAGATCCGAGTTTGTGTCGATCTCAGGGACCTCAACAAGGCATGTCCTAAAACGACTTCCTGCTACCGGTTATGGAAATGATGGTCGATGATATCTCAAATTACGAGTTGTTCACCTTTATGGATGGCTCGTCTAGATATAATCAGATCAAGATGTCGCCTGAGGATGAGAAACACACAGCATTTCAAACCCCAATCGGAATATACTGCTACAATGTGATGCCGTTAAGCCTGAAGAACGCAGGTGCTACATATCAAAGGGCAATGACCAATATTTTTGATGACCTAATCCATAAAGTCGTCGAATGTTATGTTGATGATCTGGTCGTCAAGACTAAAGCCAAGACTGACCACATCCAAGATCTTAGGACCGTTCTCACCATACTGAGGGAATACGATCTGAAGATGAATCCTCTAAAGTGCGCTTTTGCCGTGTCATCGGGAAAATTCCTGGGCTTCATAGTCCGATATCGAGGGATCGAAGTTGACCCATCAAAGATAAAGACCATCATGGAGATGCCCCCTCCGAAGAATCTGACGCGGCTAAGATCTTTTCAAGGCAAGCTTGCTTATATATGAAAGTTTATCTTAAATTTATCGGGGAGATGTAGGTCCTTCTCAAAGCTCATGAAGAAAGGAGCTCCTTTTGTCTGTGATGTCGAATGTCAAGGAGCGTTCGAAAGCATCAAACAGTACCTGTTGCACCCTCCAGTGCTTGCTGCTCCTATTTCAAATAAACTGTTGATTCTCTATACTGCCGCGCTAGATGAATCATACGGTGCACTCCTTGCCTAGAACAACGAGGAGGGAAAAGAGAATGCCCTCTACTACCTCAGTCGAACTTTAATTGGGGCGAAACACAACTATTCCCCGATCGAAAAGCAATGCCTGGCTCTGATATTCGCTGTGAAGAAGCTGAGGCACTATCTGCTTGCTCATCGGGTTATGTTGATCTCTAAGGTCGACCCGCTTCAACACTTAATGACCAAAGCAAGCCTAGCCGGCAGAATGGCAAGATGGGTTGTCATGCTGCTTGAATTTGACATAGTTTATACTCCTCAGAAAGCAACAAAAGGGCAAGCCTTCGCCGATTTCCTCTCTGCTCATCCTATACCGGAAGGGTCGCCGCTAAATTATGAATTACCCGATGAACAAATATTGCACATCGAGGATAGCGAGCCATGTTGGGAGCTCTATTTCGATGGATCCTCATCAATAAGGACCTCCAGTAAATTAAGCGTCCCGGAGATAAAAGCAGGGATAGGATTGGTGTTCATCACGCCATCGATGGGGACCCTACGGCGCTCTTTTGCTCTCACCGAGCCTCGCACAAACAATGAGGCTGAGTACGAAGCTCTGATGGCTAGTCTGGAACTCGCTATAGAAATGGAAATCATTCGGCTACGAGTCTACGGTGATTCCCAGCTCGTTGTCAACCAAGTGGCGACTATAAAATATACAAACCCGAGTTACCTCGGTACAGAAGCCGAGTGGTAGAACTCATGAAACGGTTCACTCACATTGAACTAACAAGAGTCCCTAGAGCGTTGAACGGAAAAGTCGACATACTCGCTCGCCTAGCTAAAGAGATAGCCGATCCCGACATGGACGAAATTCTAATCACAGTCAGAAGCCGGCAAATTCTGCCTCCAGCCTCTTTGCGTGAAGAAGAAGGCGTAGAACAAGAGAACAATTCTGCCGAAGAAGCTTGATCATCCAAGACGAGCCCGATTGGAGAGAACCCTTCATAGAGTACCTCCGATACGACAAGCTGCCCGAAGGAAAATCTGCGAGAATTCAGCTGAAGAAGAGAGCTCTCCGATACGTGTTTGTAAATGACACGCTATACCGCAGGTCATATGACCAACTCTGGCTCAGGTGTCTATCATTGGCCGGAGCCCAAAGGTTTATGAAAGAAGTTCACTCGGGCGTTTGCGGTGCTCACCAATCTGGCCCAAGATGCGACTTCAAATTAAACAGTTTGGGCATTACTGGCCCACCATGATATGGGATTGCGGAGAGCATGCAAAGAAATGTCATATCTGCCAAATTCACGGTAATTTCATTCACAAGCATCCCAATCCGTTGCATCCTACGGTGGCGTCGTGGCCCTTCGAAGTCTGGGGAACCGACATAGTTGGCCCAATTGATCCTCCGTCATCCAGAGGCCACCGGTTCATATTGGCCGCAACTGACTATTTCTCCAGATGGGCTGAAGCTGCCCCGCTAAAATAAGTCAAGACAAAAAATATTCTGACGTTCTTCCAGCATAATATTCTATACCGCTTCGGTACACCAAGAAGAATCATTTCTGACAACGGGCCTTCTTTCAAGAGCTTCAAACTCTCAAAGTTCGCTACTCAGCACAAGATAGACTGGAGATATTCCTCCATCTATAATCCAAGAGCCAATAGGCTAGCCAAAGCCTTCAATAAGACTCTATGCAAGCTCCTGAGGAAAAATGCTTCAGCCAACAAGAGAGACTGGAATCTCAAACTTCATAAGGCGTTGTGGGCATATCGTACCACGCACCGTACTCTTACTCAGTCCACTCCATACTCATTACTCTTCGGAGTAGAGGCGGTCCTCCCCCTCGAAGTCGAAGTTCCAAGCTTAAGAATGACCGTTCAACACGAGTTGACGGAGGAGGAAAACGTGCTCCTTCGGCTTGAAGAGCTCGACGCCCTCGAAGAAAAGAGGCTCGCGGTGCAGCAAAATCTGGAGCTATACCGAGCCCAAATGTCATGGGCCTATGACAAGATAGCCCGTCTCCGCGCTTTCAAGAAAGGTGAATTGGTGTTGGTCCTCAAAAGACCGATCATCCCAATCGACATGCCAAGGGAAAATTCGAGCCAAACTGGGAAGGACCATACGTCATCGAGAAAGTGTTTGATGGAGGATCCTACCAGCTGATAAATGCCGAAAGAGAAAGGCCCATGCCACCTATCAATGGCCGATATCTCAAGAAATATTACGCGTGAATGCTCCAAGTCGCAGGCGAATTGAGTACACAGGCCCTGCGGTCTAAATCATACATCCTATAAAACCGTATACAATCCACGGGCGTAAACGACCCCTATCTCTCCCAAGTCCTGCCACTGAGACTACTTTTAAAGTCCCACCGTGAAAAAAATAAATAAAAAAATAAATAAAAAAAAAAACGGTTTATCCACAAGCAAAACGGGCACGGATGAAAACCCGAAAGGGCTCCGTGAATAAAAAAAGTAGGACTGCCGGCGAGTTTGTGAAAGCCCGAAAGGGCGCAAACTCGTGAAAAGAGATGAAATACCCTCGCAAAGTCCTCTCGACCTTGTGAGGAGAAAATCCCAGCGTGAGATCCTTACGACTCACAAAAGAGCAACACACTTAGGAATCCCCACGATTCCTAGGGAGGAGAAATACACCTGCGAGATCCACTCGACTTGTAGGGAGAAAGTGATTTTATGAACCCTTACGGCTCATAAAATTGAAAAGCCTTAGGCGCTAGGGATCTAAACCTGTCTCCTGAGCCATCGCTCCCCAACGGGCAACGGCAAATGTTGAGTCGCTCCTGGCATTTCACTTCAGTGTTAGCGGTGCTGATGTCGACCAAAAACCAAATCCCAAGTCCTCCCGGAGCAAATGATGAGTTGCTCCTGGCATTATTCCAGTGCGGCAATGCTGATGCCAAACAAGATCCAAATTCCAAATCCCCAAACGGCGAATGATGAGTCACTCCCGGTACCATATTCCAATGCAGCGATGCAGACGCCAACCAAAATCCAATTTCTCAAAATTCTCCCGGCCCTACGGTTAGTCCCCAAATTGACTACCGTATACAATCTATGGGCTCAAATAATTCTCATCATATTCATACCCCACCGTAATCACCAGTCCAGCGGCCGGTCTTCGCCCTTGGAATTATGCTCCATTGGGAAGACACACTCATGTGTTCCCACGATACATGAGGAGAACAAACCTTCGTGGGATCCTTACGACTCACAAAGAAAAAACACACTTAGGAGTCCTCACGACTCTTAAGGAGAAAATACACCTGCGGGATCCTTTCGACTCATAGGGAGAAAATGCTTTTATGAGACTCTTACGGCTCATAAAATTGAAAAGCCTTAGGTGATAGGGACCTAAACCTGTCGCCTAAACCATCGCTCCCCAACAGGCAAAGGCAAATAATGAATTGCTCCGGGCATATATGCATCAGTGTTAGCAACGCTGATGCCTACCCTAACCCCAAAATTACAAACTCCAATCCATAGACCTCTAAGTCGTTAAACTGGGCACAAATGACCTTTAAGTCGTTAAACTGGAAACGGAAGACCCCTAAGTCTTTAAACTGGACATAGATAACCCCTAAGTCGTTAAACTGGGAACAGAAGACCCCTAAGTCGTTAAACTAGGAACGAGGGAAATCCCCTCACAGCAAATGATGATTCGCTCCTGGTACCATATTCCAGTGCAGCGGTGCTGATGCCAAACCAAAACTAAAATCCCAAATCCTGTCATGGCAGATTATAATTCACTCCTGGTACAATATTCCAGTGTAGCGGTGCTGATGTTAACCCAAATCACATCAAATCAACAAAACAACCAATGACCTCCATGGCAGAATCAAGCTCCACCTCGGAAACAAGTCAACTTCATCCCTGACACCGCAAGAAACGGAGCAAGTCAAATCAAGCACCGACCGTCCAAGTCGTAAAAAGGGCAGCACCGACCGTCCACGTCGCAAAAAGGGCAGCACCGACCGTCCACGTCGCAAAAAAGGCAGCACCGACCGTCCAAGTCGCAAAAAGGGCCGTCCACGTCGCAAAAAGGGCAGCACCGACCGTCCACGTCGCAAAAAGGGCAGCACCGACCGTCCAAGTCGCTAAAAGGGCAGCACCGACCGTCCAAGTCGCAAAAAGGGCAAAACCGACCGTCCAAGCCGCAAAAAGGGCAGAACCGACCGTCCACGTCGCAAAAAGGGCAGAACCGACCGTCCAAGTCGCAAAAAGGACAGCACCGACCGTCCGACCGTCCAAGTCGCAAAAAGAGCAGAACCGACCGTCCAAGTCGCAAAAAGGGCAGCAACGACCGTCCACGTCGCTAAAAGGGCAGCAACGACCTCCACGTCGTCAAAACGGGAACCAGATTAAATCAACCTCCACGCGAAAGAAGATCCATCAATTTCATGCACACAACCCACATATGTGGTGTGCATTTATTGATGGGGGCAATTTGTTAGGGTCAAAATTTACATCCCAGTTGACCAAGTCAAAATCAAAGTCAACCCCAAGCCAAGTGGGCCCAAGCCCAGATCAAGTGAGCCAATACCCGGGTCGAGCCCGAACATGAAGCGGCCGGCCTCCCCCATGCCAAAATAAAAATTTTGTAATAAATAATTTAGTGTATTTTCTTTTTTTTATTTTTATGAATAAATATAAGAAAAACGGGCATAAGGCCAAATTTTTGTAAAACCTATGGCTTATGTGCAAAAAGAAATAGCACATGAGGCATGGGATGGGCAAAATGCCATTTTTGTAAAGCCCAATGGGCTATATGTAAAGTGTATAGCCTATAAAGGCAAAGATAATAAAAATATCTCAATAACTTTTTTCTCTCTCTCAAAAATTAGGGTATGTGCTCCTTCTCCTTCCTCAAGTTTCTGAAACATTCTTCCCCTTTTTGAATTAAATCAAAAGTTTAACTCTTCCTTTTCTAAAAATAAATAGTTTTTCACCATCAAACCCCATGAAGGGGAACTCAGATCTTCCATCAGATCTCAAAAAGAGGAGATTTTGAATCTCACCCTCCTTTCTCCAAGATCCGGCCAACAAAGAGGAGGAAGAAGGAGACCCATCTCCGAAAATCCCACTTTGGAAAAGATCCAAGGCTCAAGAGAAGATCCAAAACTTAAGAGAGAAGAATCTCTGAAGATTTTTAGGGAGATCAACTCCAAGACCCAAATCCTCAAAAGAGTTTAACTCCTAATCCAGATCCTTTAAGAGTTTAACTCCAAATCTAAATCTTTTGCAGTTTAACTCCACTCAAAATCCTCTTTTGGAGTTTAACTCCTATTTCCGGAGGTAAAAACCCCTTCTTTTTGCCGGCGCCTAAGTGCCCACGTGCTGGACAAGTGAGCGCTAGCGCCAGCGCCCAAAGCACTAGCGCCGGCGCCCAAGAGCCCACGTGCCCGACACGTGAGGCGCTAGCGCCCAAAGCCGAAGCGCTCAGCGCCCAAGCGCCAACGTGCTGGACACGTGAGGCGCTAGCGCCCAAAGCGCTAGCGCCAGCGCCCAAGCGCCCACGTGCCGGGCACGTGAGGCGCTACCGCCAGCGCCCAGTGCCAGCGCGCTAGGCATGTAAGGCGCTGGCGCTCACGCGACCTTTGGACGCCATTTTTCCCTCATTTTACATGCACTCCACACTAAAAATACCTCCCCCATTAGAAAAAAATTCTAAACTTACATGCACTCCACACTAAAAATACCTCCCCCGTTAGAAAAAATTTCTAAACGGGGCGCTGCCCCGCACGCCGCAAGGGGGCTGCTAGCCCTCTTGACCCCCAGCCCTCTATCCGTGTAGCGGGACCCCGTAAAAACTCTGCGGGGCCCCCGGTATATCCAAAACCCCTTCAAAACACAACACTGCACATTGAGTTCGCATGACCTGTTTGACTCGTCAATCGGAGATTCTCTCGCTCCAAAGGCGAGGGGTAATTAACAGCAGCTTAGTTCGCAGCTGCCGGAGATTCGGATCCCCACAATCAATAAACCCCAGCCTACCCTAGGCAGGGGGAATCTGTAATGCGCCCAACAAGTGCGCGCGTATTCTCATCTCAATGGAGTGACGAAAAACACCCTACACGACCTATGACACCTTTCAGTATCCTCGAAGTCCGGCTGAAAGTATTTTGCATCCTCATACTTTCGCACATCATTCATCGAGAAAAGATTGAGTTCTCCCGTGACGGTGTACTCCAAGCCATTTTTAAAATATTTCATACACTGATATTGTGTAGAAGGGATGACATTGTACTCGTATAGCCAAGGCCTGCCGAGTAGAGCGTTATAGCAAGTCTTGGTGTCAATGGGATGAAATTTGATGTCAGTGACGAGCAGCCTAAAATGGAGCTCAATATTATAGACCCAAGCGTCCGTGACGACTGCGAGTCTAACCCCGAGATGGTAATTTTGTCTCGGGCGAGATACTGAACATTCATGCATATCTCTTTCAGCACTCTCATATTTAGAAAATTGACGGAGGATCCATTGTCGACAAGAATTTTCCCTATCTTAATGTCGTGACAGTTCCGGTTATATATATAGCGGTCGATTATGATCGCACATACCGAGAAGTATATCTTCATCGCTGAATGTGATATCAGCCGTGTGGACCTCCGCCAATTCATTTTTCATCATCTCTTCTGTGAAGAAGGCTTGAAACTGATCAGGCTTTTGCAAGGCCTTGATTAAGGAGTCTCGTGACTCTTTGGACAAGAGCAGAGCATCCAATATGCTCAATTTGGAAGGGTATCTTCTGTTGGGTTGTTAGGCACCTCTAATAGGGTTTAAAGCATAGCGGAAGCGATAATTTTAAAAATCTAAAGAGCCATTGCAAACCCAAATCAAGAATTAAACCAAACTACAAAAATTGTCACTAAACTAGTAAGGTAAATACAAGAGTTTAGCGGACTGCAACTTTAGTAGCACGTTAGCCACATCTTCTTAGACTCCGGTTAGTCTCCACGAAAACCGGAACAATCTTGCTCGATAATCTCCTCGCCGAAAATGATCCACCTTTAGATAACTCCAACACAAACTATAGCTTCAAATTGATCACATCAAAATGAAGCAACCCACTAATTAAATTTGCTAAGAATGATTAGTATGAGATGTAGAATAATTAGCTCACTTAATTTTTCTCTTTTTTTTTATTTCTCACTTGAAGAAAAATCAAGAGAGGAAGAAGAAGTATGGAGGAGATAAGAGAGTGTCAAAGATAAGCATGAATAAACCTTTTTAACTATAAACAAGAATGAGCACATACAAATGAGTCATTAAAAAAGATTCATCTCATGAATTCTACAATCTTGACTCATTCTCATTTCTTTCATGTAATTCTTATACTCCCATCATACATGTATCAATATACATGTCTCATTATTTATATCAAATATAAATATTAATTAAAAAGAAGAATATAATTAAGTGAACATAATATTAGTTAATATATAAATATATCAATATATAAATATACATTTTATTATTAAATCAACACTTAATTTAATAATCCGGCTATATCATATATATACCGGCTAATATCAACAAACACCCGAATAAAATGCGTGTATCAAATACACGTGTTTAATCGAACTCCTGCACATATCCCTATACGTGTCCTACGTCGCTTCGCATGTGCTGGGAAAGCTCTGTGTGGGACTCTAAAGACTCGATAATACGCTAGCGGTAGGTTAGGATCATATCCATATTCCACAAGCATATCAGCGGTACTACCTGTACGTAACGGCTACCCAGGTATTGAACGAAAGAAGGTCAACGAGCAAGCTCATCTGAACCCAACAAAGTCTATCAGTGACATTATCGTACAGTCCGGTCTTTTCGTCTAAGAGTATCGCATATCGGATCAAGGTTTTGGAATCTGTCAGAACCCAATAACTCGATAAGTCGTGTGACAGAGGACTTATAACCAACCGGAGATACAATTGATAACATTTATCAGTTTATCTCCACTGCGATAGACATCGACTTGTAGTTGTAGTCATGTCCTGCACAGCGCGACACCAACTCCCTATACCCGGAGAGACAAATCCCCTCGACCACTCATTGCCTCCACGTGCTTCAGGACTATACCCAACAAAAACATGTTTGCACGACTCCTTTGAGCCGTGGTAGGGCAGAAGTCTAAGTATAGTACGAACACATATGAGACACTATGGCGATATCAGGTCCTAGGGGCTACCCTGTACATATGTTATAAGAGAACTGCTACCTGACATTGTTATATTACCAATTAGGATTTCTCGGTGAGTCCTTCCAGTGTAACTCATCCAATGAGCACCTGTATACAATCCTTGATGTCAACCACCAATAGCTGTAGGATCAGCTATCGCCCTCCAACCGGGTTAGAAAACGTACACACTAGTCTAAACTTGAGTACAGATACCCGGTCTTGATACTCCTACGACTAGGGACATTTAAGGACGTGCTTATCGACTACTCAGGCCCTACTAGTATGATCTCCATCATCGTCTTGGTTGTCAAGCAAAATTCTAAGGCTTTATCTCAGGTCTGAACAATGCGTGATAATAAATAAAACGCATCACATGAAAGATAAAGACAAACCAGATAGCATACTATCATCTCGAGTGAGATTGTTCTCTCATATAGGTCCTCCTTCAATTACAATAATTACCTTGAGGGCACCTATATCCAACAATCTCCCACTTGCACTTAAGGCCAATTATTGCGGCATCTCATACCCAACTTCTGTACTAACAGTTTTGCAAATTGTGTTCGAGAACTAGTCTCAATGAGTGAACCCGGCATAGTGCATCTCTATGTTTCTTCCTGAATCTCAACTTCGCGGAGATCAAATATCTCCCGAACAGTGCAATACCTGCCTTGGTATTTTCCTGAACAGGCGATGAGATCATGTTCATAAATGAACAATTATATCCAGCGAATTCTCAGGCGGTATCCTTTTGCTGATTCATAATCAGCATCCAGCGTCACGACTACCTCAGTATACCACTTGGAACTCTTTCCAATATACCGCTCCTCTAATTAGGGTAAATTTATAACTCGCGACAGACGATCTGTCTCCCATATTTCCTAGAAAGCTAGAATCGGTAACCACCTCCTTTAGGAGGCTGCCATTACCATATTCCAAGAACATCAAACGCTCTTCATTGCTACCCCATGTTTCTTCAGGATTAGACTGATATTCATATCCTATATGGAGAAACACATGTGACCACCATTGTTTTACCGATTTGCAGCATATGAACATTACTCCTATCATAAGTATGCCATCCACATACCATATGAGGAATCTGACAACACTCCCTACTACCTTCTTATAAATACCAGCTTCATCCATCCACATACCATATGAGGAATCTGACAACACTCCCTACTACCTTCTTATAAATACCAGCTTCATCTATCATTTTAATGAAGTCAAACACTTTGACCGTGACATCAAAACAGATGATCCATTTCCGCTATACCTGATTTAGTCTAAAGATAGACTTAAGCAACTTACACGTTTAGCGCTGCTCCCACTGACTAAGATAACCCTCTGGCAGAGTCATATACACGTACACTTCTAAATCCAATTTAGAAAGGCATTATAGTCATTCACATACCAGATATCATAGTCATAAAAGACAACATTGGCATGTTTTATCCGTATGGACTTCAACACACACTGAAATAATAGTTTCATCACAATCCATAACGGGTATTTGATGAAAACCTTTTTACTACAAGTCTAGCCTTATAATGTCAGTACCTTTCCATTTGTACCAATCTCGAAAGATCTACTTGCTCCTTATAGGTTTTACCTTTTCAGGAGCACATAACAAAGTCAACACTTTGTGGCAGTGCATGGAGTCCAATTAGGATAACTCGGCATCCAGCCATCAATCGGAAGTCACCATTTCCCATGGCCCTCTGATAACTAGTAAGGTCATCATCACATGATGCAAGCCTCCTTGTCACCTTCAATGAGGAAACCGTAGTATCTTTCTGGTGGCTGAGGTCATCTACCAAATCAGCGGAGTAGGCTAAGGTTTGTCACGGTCAATTGAATTTTCAGGTTCTACTAAATCTTCAGTAACCGTTTGTGGTTCTGGAATCACTTCCAGTTCTACCATACTCTCACTAATTTCTTTTGCAAGAAATTCATTTCATAAAAAGGTGGCGTGTCGAGAACAAAACTTTTGATCTCGAAAATGGTAGAATGTTAAACCCTCATCAATGCCCGGGACAACCCACAAACTGCCATTACTGAAACGTGCCTTGTGTTAATCCGGATTCTGGTTTTAAGCATAAAACAGTCAACTAAATATCTTAACAATCTTAAAATGATAACCCATTCTATATCACATATAGAATTTGAGAATTTGAGGCACTGATTTAGATGGAACCGGTATCAATTGATATGCATCTATTTCTGGTGCAACTCTTAATCGAAAAAGGTAATTTAGCATTACTCATCAAGGAGCATACCCACGGATGAATAATCTGAAAGAGAATCAAATTCTTGATTATATTACTACGGAATACCTAGCAAAAGTATCCACATTTTCGAACACTTCGAAGAATTCTGATACTTTCGATATTTGGTTCTCTACTTTATTCCTATATCTTATGAACTTCTCAGAATTTTTAGACTTTGCATTTCATCAAAAATGCGTGTCTAAAACCAGAGAACTCATAGTAAAATGGAACGAAGTATGAGTATCATCCCCTTGTCCGTGCGGACACCGGACAACATACATCATTATGTATAAGCCATATGAGTTTATTAACTGATACTCTGTGTTGCAATTTTAAAACTGTATTTTGGTTAATAATATATATTCCGTTATTCAATGCACCTTACCCAATCATCAAATGATAAAGGCAAATGTTCATAACATAATTTTTGAAAATTTAAATCCCACTTTATCAAATAAAAAGACGGATATATCAGTTTTTAAAAGTTGGTACATAATAACAGATATTCAAAACCAAAAGTTTGCCGAAAGGCAAAACCAAGTAATTTCCCCAATAGCAACCATTGCTCCGATATCCGACACTGAGAATCAAATCACCTTTTTCTAATAATCTAATATTTCTCGGCATCTGTAACAACTTACAGATGTGAGATGTTAATCTGGTATCTATATACTCAGGAGTCAGAATTAATTAGAAAATAGTTTTCGATTACAATCATATGGAGAACATAAAACATCAAAATGTTTCAAGGGGTGGCCGGGTATTCCAAGTAATGCATCTTTCATTGCCCAGGGTCATAACAGTAGTTGTATTTTCTTTTTGGCTCACTTCGTCCCCTATTGTTGTCTCTGTTTCTTACCTTATTTATACCAAACTTAAGTTAGTTGGTTTTTTTCTTTCCCTTCCTTTCAACTTCAGTATCAGGATTGGAAGAAAACTATCCAACAAGCCTAACTGGCATATTCTCTTTATTTAAGTGTAAGTCCGCGGGGACGTCCCGGCCATCGATCCGACGCCGGAAACGCGGAAACAAAAACTTTGCAAACTAGCAAACCGGCACCACCGCGCACTTTTCACCCGGATCGGGCCATTAATCTAGAAACTAGCAAACAAGAAAAGAGTAGAGAAGTATACCAAGTGATCCGTGTCCTTCGGTCTTCGTCTCCACTCTGATCTCCCGCGGAATCTCCGTCCGTCAACTCCTCGTCGAAAAGGGCACCACGTAGCCGGAATCTTTTACGGGCTCCCACCTTTGGACCGAGGCAACTCGGGCGCAAAGTTGGCTAGCCGACGCGTCCAAGATTTGCTGTAGAATAGTGTAGTAGTCATTGTCTCTTTGAGGGTTTTAGAAGTTGCCATGGATGGAGAAGAGAATGAACCTTTTAAGAGGAGGAAGGTGTATCATCTTTTGAAGCATGAAGAATGAGAGATGAATAAAAACCATACTATCAAAAATGAACTCTCTCTCTCTTATTCTCCTCAAGTGCCCCCCCCCCTTTGGAAATATGGTGGAGAGAAAAACAAGAAGGGAGGTGAGTGTAGGAAAAGTAGAGGGTGACCACATCAAAAAGGAAATGATAACAAAATCAAATCAACTTTCATCTCATTTCCAATCTCAAATAAAGCAAAGAATGGATGGAAAAAGAATCTCATCATGATGCCACATAATGCAAGAAAACCCCTCCACAAAATGTTATTTGCACACTTGCAAATAACCCCCTCCAACGGAAAATCCGGCCGTGAAAGAACAAAGGAAAACCGGCCGGAACAGAATGCAAACTGGCAACTCCAGAAAACTGATCCCGTAATAAATTACAGGAAAACCTCACTATTGCATACACATGCACGCATTTGTATTCCCACTGAACACAAATGCAAAGAGACAAAATCTACACTATCTTATACTAGGATCCGGCTTAAGCCAAAACCGGCAAGTAAAATCCGTCCGATCACGATCTGTGCAATACCGCACGTATCTGATCGAACCCTGCCATATCTCCATACGGCTTCTACAGCGTTTCGCCCGAAACTTGAGTAACTGTGTGTGTGGTGGACTCTAAAGACTCGTCAATACTATGGCTGTGGATTTAACCACTAGCACGTCAGAGGTATTAGCCACACGTGACGGGCCACCAGCTATTGACCAAAAGGGACGTCGATGAGCGAACTCATCCTGACACCCTACTGA
This sequence comes from Agapanthus africanus, assembly GCA_030015575.1. Taxonomy (NCBI): domain Eukaryota; kingdom Viridiplantae; phylum Streptophyta; class Magnoliopsida; order Asparagales; family Amaryllidaceae; genus Agapanthus; species Agapanthus africanus. Next base: position 105,663,454 of record CM057344.1, read on the forward strand.
GCCTGTCAGTGACAATATCCGTACAGTTCGGTCCGTTCGTCTATGAGTATCACATGGCGGGCCTAGGGGGTTAGTAAAAGTCAGATCCCCAAAAGCGGTACAAGTCGTGTCGGAGTGTAGCCCAAAACACCCTGAGATACTACTGGAATACCTACCAGTAAATCTCCTGCCTCGGCCGAGGGCTTTGTGTAATGGCTCTCCTAGACACAGCGCGACCTCACCCCCAATACCGGGAGAGACGAACCCCTGCAGATCCGCTTACTGCCTCCATGTGGCTCGGGACTGTACCCAACTAAAACCTGTTTGCACGACTCCTTTGAGCCGTGGTAGGGTAGTAATCAAAGCACAGTGGGGAACTCACACGAGACAAATGAGGATCTCAGGTCAATGAACTAACCTGTACACATGTCACCAGGGAACTGCCATCTGACGTCTGGTATAATCCCAACTAGCAGGTTCCCGGCGAGTCCTGTCCGGTGTACTCATAACCCAATGAGCACATGTATACATCTTAGGTGAACCGACACCAGTGGCTTGTGAGACTGGCCACCGCCCCTCGTCGAGGTCTCGACTGTATACACTAGTCTACTAATGGAGTATCGATGCCCTGTCTCGAAACTCCCACGACTAGGGACCTTTTAAGGATGTGCTTATAGACCCCAGCTCCCACGTATATGATCACCCTCATACTGCTGGTAGTCAAGCAAGAATCCTAGGGGTTCTATCAACGTGTAATAGCGACTCGTAAGGTCACCTAAAGCAGTACACGATGATAAAGATAAACCAGATAGCATACTATCATCTTGAGTAAGACTGTCCTACTGGGACAGGTCCTCCCTCAATCATTGCAATCACGTGCCTGTGATCCAATAATTGACTCTGAGGGCACTATCTTCAACAATCTCCCACTTGCACTCAAGGCTAATTATTGCGATGTCGCATACTCACAGCCCGTGTGATACCGAACACCCAACTCCTCTACTAGTCAGTCTCACAAAGCTCGTTTGCGAAACTATTGCGTTCGAGGAATAGCCTCAGTGAGTGGATCCGCTCTGATGTTTCTTTCTTTGTCTCTCTATATCTCAAGTTCGTGGAGAAAACCATCTCCCGAAATGAGCAATACCTGTCTCAGAATGTGTCTGGATATCTGATGGGACCAAGCTCATAAATGAACTCCAAATCCAAACTTCTTAGACTGTATCGTTAACTGAACTTAATCAGTATCCTGTGCCATGCCTTCCCTCAGTATCCACCTGGACCATCTGTCCAAAATACTGCCCTTCGTCAGAGGGAAAAATTACAACTCTGACAACCTCTCTGTCATCCAGGTCACCTTGGAAGCCTGGAATGATAACGGTTTCCCGAAGGAGAATGCTGTTATCATATCCCTAGAACATCCACTTATGTTCTAAAACTGCTTCCGATTGTTTCTCCAGGATTGGATTAATATCTACTTATTGCATCTACTGCAAGAACAACATCTGGTGTGGTACTTGACATCTCATGACTTACTCAATTGCCTAAGCAAGTAATCTGTCAATCATGCACATCCCTCTCCCCTTTAGTCTGTAAGACACCTTTAGAGAGGGTGACTCCACCACCTGCAGGTATACTACCGTGCCAGGAGTCGTCCATTCTAAATACTCATAGAATGCTGTCTAAGTACCCAGATTGGGAAACCACCCAAATCTAGATCTAAAACCATAGATCTAGTAACCAGAATGTCTGATATAATATCCAAGTCCTATGTGGAGAAATCACTCTGTGACGACCAAAGAATAACCGATCGTAGTATAGGAATTTCACTTCCTACTCTGTGTATGTCATCAAATACCAGGACATCACACCCTACTACCTTCTTAACAGATCCATCCCCTATTCTGATGAAGTCAAACCTATGACTGTCACATCAGAAATAAATGATCTATCTCCGCTATATCTGCTTTAGTCTATAAATAGACATAAGCCACTTGTCCACCATGCTTCCGCTGCTCCCACTGACTACGACAACCCTCTGGCAGAGTTACATACACGTACACTTCTGAAGCCAGTTTAGAACGACGCTATACTCATCCTCCTGCCGGGTCTCACAGTCTGGAACAACAGCAATGGAAAGTCTGGGTAAACAAGAACCTCCCTACCACCGTCCTTGAGCACACCGAAGTATCTCTCGGGTGCCTGAGGTTACCCACCATATCTGCGGAGTGGCCAATGGAATGTCAAACCAGATTGAATTTTTAGGTTCTTATCAAATCTTCAGTAATCGTTTGCGGTTCTGGAATCACTTCCAGTTCTACCATACTCCCACCACTGTTTTCTGAAAAAATCCATTTTTAATTAAAACTGTGGCGAGTTAAGAACAATATCACTATTGATCTTCCAAATGGTAGAATATCAACACTCGTCATAGCCCGGGTCAACCCACAAACAGCCATTACAGAAACGTGCCTTGAGTTGTCCCGTGTCTGGTTTTAAGCATAAGCCGGACAACTCCCCATACCTTAACAATGTCAAGATATGAACTGTTCTATATCCAATATAGAAACAGAGGCACTGATTTAATTGAACCAGATTCAAAACATGCAGCTGTCTCCAGTGCATGTCAACTAAATGGAAGGAGGCCGATCAGCGTTACTCAACTTAGGAGTACTTCCAATTATGAGTAACCTGAAAGAGAAGCAAGTTCTCTTAATAATTACTATCAACTGAATACCATATACAAGAATCTACATCTTCGATCACCTTGAAGAATCCCGATACTTGCAATATCTGGTTCTCTACTTTATTCTTATACCTATAACTCCTCAAAACTTAGACCTTGTGTTTCTACGAAACACATGTATAAGAACTAGAGAAGTCATAAGTAAACAGAATATAGTACGAGGACCAACCCCACTGTCCTAATGGACACTGGATAATATACAATACTCTGTATAAGTCCCTTGAGTCAAATGACTCATTCACTGTGTGTCGTAGGTTGAAAACTGTACTTTTGGTTAAGAAGAATTACACCGCTGTTCAATGCTCCTTACCTAACCATCCACTGATATAGGTAAATGTCATAGACATAATTTCAAAAAGGTATATCTCACTCTATAAAAATAGACGTACAGATATATCAATTTGAAATTGGTGTATAACAACGGATATTCAAAACCAAATATTTGCCGTCCGGCAAACAACCCAGGTGACTTCCTCAAATATCACCAATTACAACGAATCCCGATATAATGAGGATGATCACCTAATTCCCAATAACTTACTCTCACTCATCATCTGTAAAACCATGCAGATGTGAGATTCATACCTGGTAAATACATACCCTGGAGCATGTGTCTAATTAGGAAATCAGTTTTCTTTTAACAGTACACAGTGAAACTGAAACATCGAAATGTTTCGTTGGGGTTTCCTGGTATTCCTAGTAATGCCTCTTCCATTATCCAGATTCACAACTGTAACCGTATAATACTTTGCCACTTCTCCAAATCCCTTTTTATGTCTTTAGTCATTACCTTCTGTACACCCCTTTAGGCCAAATGATTTTCTTCCTTCCCTGCCGTTCGGCAGCAGCCTATGGTTTAGAAGAAGACTATCCAATAAGCATAATGGGTGTACTGTCCTAATCCTAGGAGCACTCGCAATGCGAGAGAAGGTGAAGATAAAAGACACCTGAATGAACTTTATTCCTATTTCTCCTGAACCAGGATCCATCCCCGAACTGGAACAGGTTCCTTTCGAGTTCGTATATAACCATACGATGGATTATCCAATAAACTGGGATCTTCGTAGTGATACGGAGTGTCCTGGAGAAATACAAAGGTGATTTAGGATTGGCGAAGAAATACTTGGTTTGGTCGTGAATAACAGTCGCAATTTACTTTGCCCTCTTACTAATCCCTTGCTTTGTCTGAACTTAATACCTTCTGTACACCGTTTAGGCTAATTGGTTTTCTTCATTCCCCACCGTTCGGCACCAGCCTAAGGTTTGGAAGAAGACTATCCAATTTGCGTAATAGGTGTACTATCTCCTAAGCCAAGGAGTACTCGCAATCTGAGAGAGAAGGTAAAAGGAAAAGACAACTGAATAGTCCTATTCGTTTTCTCCAGAACCGGAAACCATTCTCGAATTCCTTCGAGTTCGTATATAACCATACGATGGTTTTGTCCAATGGAAGTAGACGTTCGTAGTAATACGGGGTGTCCTGGAGAAAAAGGCAAAAGTAGGAGTGGCAATGAGGTTTGCAACTCTGACAATCCAAAAGCCAGTGTTAAGAAGGTTCGGTCAACTTGGTCACTGAGTCATAGTCTAAGGTCGGGTCAATGGTCGTTGCCAAAGAGAGAGAGAAAAGAAACACTCAGCGTGCACTCTAACCTAGATCAGAATGGTTATCACTTTATCTAATCTGGAAACCTCCCACTGTAACGTCAAATTCTTCCCCAAACCTGAAAGAAGAATTAACCAGGATCACCCGAGGAGTAAACCAACTCATCAGTGGGAATCGGGATCCAACTATCATCGCATGATAACGTGACGGAATCCGCTCACGTCATCACACTCCAGAAGGTATGCGCATATCTGGCAAGTTCCAGTTTCTTTAGGAACTCCCGATGTGATTTTTTGCCCCATGCTCTTATGACCTTGGCGTGAGGTCAAAATATCATAAGTCACATGTCAAGTTCTACCCATCATTATCCAGGTTAATTTGAACCCACCCGTACATACCCTTGACGAAGGCCAAAATAATAGTACGACTGTCCCAAACCAACGCATCTATCTATGCAACAGATAAATACCCGGCAGCTACCAAACACTATGCCTTGGCGTGAGGTCAAAATACATAGCTTGAATACTACCGAATATTTAACTGAAATGATGGAGGGCTACGAATGGTTTCTGGCGAAAACCTTTAACGTAATGAACTTGATATCGTTGAAGGAACGGATAGCTTTTTAGAAAATATAGTAACGAAAAACCTTCGCTAAAGAGGTCACTCCCGGTGAAAGGATCTCGGCTCTTTCCCCGTAGAATGAGGTGCAGGATATTCCAACTGAATACCACGATGCAAAGCAAAAGTAATCGGCTATAGTGAAGTTATTGCCATGACGCAAACTTTTGTCCAAGGGGTCACTCCCGGTGAAGGGATCTCGGCCCTTGCCTCGTCGACTGAGGAGCTGGATATTCATAACCGAATACCACTGTGCAAAACAAAAGAGAACGCCCTTGCAATAACAGCTTTTTGAAAAATGTTCCAACAACATCAAATAGGTTTGTTAATCTTGCATTGATCCGAATCAACGCAGTCCCATCAATTAATCACACCACAAAAGAACGAAAATAATTATGTACGTATATGCCATCCGCATTCGCCACTAGGTCCCGTCATCACCCGTTCGGTTACTTAACTAACGACAGAGCGGGGACTGGACTAGCACGGGTGCAAAACATATACAACATCTACTAGTATATATATAATATATAATTTTCGCTCAAGGCGTGATAAAATGCAACATCACAGAAATGTACAATATCACAGAACAATACAGATATCTGGGATCCCCGGGTTTCATAGAGCCGCTACTGAAACCCGACGTTTCCCTGGTCGTGTGGATAGCCTGTGCAATGAAATGCTAGACCCCTACGGGCGCGGCAAGTTACCCGCCAAAACCTGAAGCGAGGCAGCCCCCTTCAGCAACGTGAATAGACCATCCAGCACTTCACGGAATCCGGTAACTTGGGCACCCCTCCTGGGTCAACCTATACCCCCTACGAGTGCGGCGAATAGCCCGCCAATTCTAGAGTGAAGCCCCCTCCGTCTCAATGCCATGAGATGCGGGCTCGTTGCCCTCTAGAACCCGGCTATCCGTGCACCCCACCTTGGGATAATCCTAGTACAGAAAGTAAAATATACATACAACGGGTACATCGACCGCAACCAGGTCGTGCCCCAAAAGAATAATACAAACAGGCAGTGACGGCAGTCCACATGTCGGACGCTCGCCCCGCAATATCAAATGTACATAATACAACAAAACAGTACTACCACTGCAACCAGGCTATCCCCACGACCGATCCGCAACAATACAGCACAATCACAGAACATCAACATGAATGTCACGTTCGCAAATCCGTCTAACCGGGCTATAGCAGTTAGACAGGATTTACCGATCAAGTGACATTCACGGTCGCAGATATAATGTAAATACTGTGAACTAATGTGTTTAAACTTTTCGATCGATCAAATTTATCGAAGTGGGCCCCAAGCATTACTGTAGCACTTAAAGAGAGTCGAGGCCCGAAAAATAATATTCCAAAAACCCCATTTTCAACCCAGGAGCTCACTGCAAAAATTTGGTCCAATGAATAGTAAAAATGGCCGCGGAACCGCGGCAAATACATGGGTTTGGCCGCGGTTCCGCGGTGGAATAGTGAGATCACGCGACCAAATTTTCACAGAATGCATAGAATTCCCTGCACATGTCACTGCAATGTACTGAAAAAATTTTGGAGCCAAAAAAATTTCGACAGAAAACTGTGCAAATGAAAATGGGTTTTCGGAAAATCCGTTAGATCGAACTTGTAAACACGTTAGAGCAAGCTAGACTAGGTTAATGGCATGGCTCTGATACCAATGTAAGTCCGCGGGGGCGCCCCGGCCGTCGATCCGACGCCGGAAACGCGGAAACAAAAACTTTGCAAACTAGCAAACCGGCACCACCGCGCACTTTTAACCCGGATCGGGCCATTAACCTAGCAACTAGCAAACAAGAAAAGAGTAGAGCAGTATACCAAGTGATCCGTGTCCTTCGGTCTTCGTCTCCACTCCAATCTCCTGCGGAATCTCCGTCCGTCAACTCCTCGTCGAAAAGGGCACCACGTAGCCGGAATCTTTTATGGGCTCCCACCTCTGGACCGAAGCAACTCGGGCGCGAAGTTGGCTAGCCGACGCGTCCAAGATTTGCTGTAGAATAGTGTAGTAGTCATTGTCTCTTTGAGGGTTTTAGAAGTTGTCATGGATGGAAAAGAGAATGAACCTTTTAAGAGGAGGAAGGTGTATCATCTTTTGAAGCATGAAGAATGAGAGATGAATAAAAACCATACTATCAAAAATGAACTCTCTCTCTCTCTTATTCTCCTCAAGTTCCCCCCCCCCCTTTGGAAATATGGTGGAGAGAAAAACAAGAAGGGAGGTAAGTGTAGGAAAAGTAAAGGGTGACCACATCAAAAAGGAAATGATAACAAAATCAAATCAACTTTCATCTCATTTCCAATCTCAAATAAAGCAAAGAATGGATGGAAAAAGAATCTCATCATGATGCCACATAATGCAAGAAAACCCCTCCACAAAATGTTATTTGCACACTTGCAAATAACCCCCTCCAACGGAAAGTCCGGCCGCGAAAGAACAAAGGAAAACCGGCCGGAACAGAATGCAAACTGACAACTCCAGAAAGCTGATCCCGTAATAAATTACAGGAAAACCTCACTATTGCATACACATGCACGCATTTGTATTCCCACTGAACACAAATGCAAAGAGACAAAATCTACACTATCTTATACTAGGATCCGGCTTAAGCCAAAGCCGGCAAGTAAAATCCGTCCGATCACGATCCGTGCAATACCGTACGTATCTGATCGAACCCTGCCATATCTCCATACGGCTTCTACAGCGTTTCGCCCGAAACTTGAGTAACTGTGTGTGTGGTGGACTCTAAAGACTCATCAATACTATGGCTGTGGATTTAACCACTAGCATTTCAGAGGTATTAGCCATACGTGACGGGCCACTAGCTATTGACCAAAAGGGACGTCGATGAGCGAACTCATCCTGACACCCTACTGAGCCTGTCAGTGACAATATCCGTACAGTTCGGTCCGTTCGTCTGTGAGTATCGCATGGCGGGCCTAGGGAGTTAGTAAAAGTCAGACCCCCAAAAGCGGTACAAGTCGTGTCGGAGTGTAGCCAAGAACACCCTGAGATACTACTGGAATACCTACCAGTAAATCTTCTGCCTCGGCCGAGAGCTTTGTGTAATGGCTCTCCTAGACACAGCGCGACCTCACCCCCAATACCGGGAGAGACGAACCCCTGCAGATCCGCTCACTGCCTCCATGTGGCTCGGGACTGTACCCAACTAAAACCTGTTTGCACGACTCCTTTGAGCCGTGGTAGGATAGTAATCAAAGCACAGTGGGGAACTCACACGAGACAAATGAGGATCTCAGGTCGATGAACTAACCTGTACACATGTCACCAGGGAACTGCCATCTGACGTCTGGTATAATCCCAACTAGCAGGTTCCCGGCGAGTCCTGTCCGGTGTACTCATAATCCAATGAGCACCTGTATACATCTTAGGTGAACCAACTGACACCAGTGGCTTGTGAGACCGGCCACCGCCCCTCGTCGGGGTCTCGACTGTATACACTAGTCTACTAATGGAGAATCGATACCCTGTCTCGAAACTCCCACGACTAAGGACCTTTTAAGGATGTGCTTATAGACCCCAGCTTCCACGTATATGATCACCCTCATACTGCTGGTAGTCAAGCAAGAATCCTAGGGGCTCTATCAACGTGTAATAGCGACTCGTAAGGTCACCTAAAGCAGTATACGATGATAAAGATAAACCAGATAGCATACTATCATCTTGAGTAAGACTGTCCTACTGGGACAGGTCCTCCCTCAATCATTGCAATCACGTGCCTGTGATCCAATAATTGACTCTGAGGGCACTATCTCCAACATTAAGGAGCTTTCAAACTTGAGATAAGATGGAGAGGAGAGACAAATGAATTGTATCATATACAATTCACTTTCTCCAGAACCTGCAGCCATCCTCTATGGAAACAATTTCTTCGAGTTCGTTTCTAACTATACGATGGCCTTCCAAGCAATATGGATCTCTGTATCATATACAGAATGTTCTGGAGGAAGTAAAAAGGGAAGTGGAAGCGGTAAGGACATATACGACTAGGTCATGAAATAAGGCAATCATGACATTCCAAAACCATTGATTGTAAATGGTTTGGTTAACTTGGTTTACGAGATTTTAATTTAAGGTCAGTCTTAGGTCGCTGCAAGAGAGATAGAAAAGAAACACTCGTCGTGCACTCTATCAAGATTAGATTGGTATATTTATCTAATCAGGATGGCTCCCATTGTTCCATCGAATTCTCTTTCAAACCATAAAAGGAGAATTAGCCGAGATTATATCCCGAAAATAACTATTTGAGAATCGGGGCCCAACTATAACGGCGTGGTAATCTTGACTAAGGATCAACAAATTACCACACTCCATAGAAGGTATGCAATCTCATTGCAAGTTTCAACAGTTGAAACTCCCGATATGGTTTCTGCCCCTAGGACCTTGACTAAAGGTCAACAAATCAAAGAGTCCTAGTCAAGTTCAACCCGTCATTTCGTGATTGGTTTAGACCCACCCGTACAAACCCTTGATTAGAGGCCAACAAAATTATACGACTGTCCTAACCAATCACATCTCATGCTATCATGAAAACATCACTTAGCTACTGTACACTACGTCTTGACTGAGGGTCAACAAACATAGCACGAATACTAAGTACTCTATTTCGTGAAATGACAGAGAGCTACGACTGGTTTTGAAGAAAACCTTTAACGTAATGAACTTGATATCATTGAAGGATCCGAGTGGTTTTGCAAATTTATAGTTACGTAGACTATTGTTTAAATGCGGATTTCCCGTGAAAGAATCAGGGCTCTTACCTTATTGAATGAGGTGCAGGATATTCCTAACCGAATATCTCGATGCAAAGAAAAAGACTACGGCTATTCAATTTGCAAATTTATAGTAACACAATCTTTTGCAAAAGAGATCACCCCCTGTGAAGGGATCTAGGCTCTTTTCTCGTCGAATGAGGTGCGGGATATTCTTGACCAAATACCTCTGTGCAAAGCAAAAGATTCGACTATAACACCATAATATCTGATATTTGGTTTCTACAACATATTTTAGGTTTATTATCTTTGCATTAATCTGAATCAATGCAATCCCATCAAATAGATAATCACATTACCTAGCATCTTCTCATACAATCACGGAAAAACATGAAAAGAAAATAGAATGCATATATACGCCATCCGCATTCGCCACGGGGCCCCGGGTCTTCACCGTAAGGTTACTTAATTTACGGCAGGGCGAGGGCAGGACTAGCGCAAGTGCAAAACGTATATAGCATTTATTTATATATCACATATATATATTCAATATATCATATATATCAATATATCATCATATAAAATATCGCAAGCAGATAATCATCATTACAGTTAAGCGATAAATATCATCACAGGAAAGTAAATATATCGCAAGTAATGAACATTACAGAATAGGAATGGTTGGATCACCTAGGAATCTCGCTTTTCGTTCGAGCCACAAACGAAATGCGACATTCTCCGGTCGTGTGAACAGCCCGTGCATAGCTAAAAACAGGTCCCTACAAGTGCGGTAAGCTACTAAACAACCCAAGAAACGACGCAACCCAACATCATCATCATGAGAGGGCCACGTGACACTTTCTCGAATCCGGTGACTTAAAGCACTCCTCCGCGGATCTATTCTATACTCCCTACAAGCACGGCAAGCAACCCGCCAATCCTAGGCTCGAGCGACCCGATCCCAACTCCTTGAGATGGATACCCACTGCAATCTAGAATTCGGTTGCTCGTGCGCTTCTCCGTGGGGTAATCTTAAACTAGTATTATACAACGGAGACAACGATCGCAACCTGATCGTGTCCCTACAAATAATAATATATCGCGGTGATGACGACCATAAGTCAATCACTCACTCCGAAAAAGAATATACATATAACGGAAACGGCAGCCACAAGTTGGAGCTCGTCCCGAACAAATGATTATATAAGATGGCTACAAGCATGAATGAAAATAACACTTATCGCAACATCACACTTCCGCATGAGGGCTATTCATTTCGTGACAATCCAACACATTCCAACAATACTATATATCAACATATATCAACAACAATGACAATAACAAATACGCAATCTCGTCTAACTGATCACATAGAAATTAGACGACGTTTACCAAGACATATCCTTATTTTATCTGTGTTTGAGCCGACTAAATCAAACACTTTGATTTAGTCGATTCGAACCATGACATTAGAAATCATAAACCATGAGATCGCTAACTTGAAATTCCAAAAACTGAATTTCAAGTTCATCCCGGCAACGAAAATCCCCTCATTTTTGCACGAAATCGAACCGCGATAACCCCATAAAACCCCACACTATATGAGCCTTAATTCGGCCCCGAAACAGGGCCGAATCGAGGCTGAATCAGCCCCAAATCAGGGCTGATCCAGTGGCTGATTCCGCCCCAGATGCGGGGCTAAATCGGCCTAGGTTCGGCCCCGAATCGAGGCCGAATCGAGCTCAAACTGAATGGGTTCGGGTTATCATGAGTCTACTCTAAACTCTTGGTCCGAACCAAGAATTAAGTAGCTCCGACACAAGCAAAAATAAGAGCTTTTTATGCAAATATTTAAAACTACTTTTGAAAATTTTGGGTTTCATGAATTCCAATGTCATCAAAACAAGTTATAGTTTTTTGGTATGGCTCTGATATAATTGTTGGGTTGCTAAGAACCTCTAATAGGGTTTAAAGCGCGGCGGAAACGGTAATTTAAAAAATTTAGAGAGCTATAGCAAATCCAAATCAAGAATCAAACCAAACTACTAAACTTATCACTAAACTAGTAAGGTAAATACAAGAGTTTAGCGAACTACAACCTTTGTAGCGCGTTAGCCACCTCTCTTTAGACTCCGGCCAGTCTCCACGAAACCCGGAACCAGTTTGCTCGATGATCTCCTCACTGAAAATGATCCACCTCGAGATAACTCCAACACAAAATTTAGCTTCAAATTGATCTCATCAAAATAAAGCAACCCGCTCATTAAACTTTCTAAGAATGATTAGTAGAAGATGTAGAATAATTAGCTTGCTTAATTTATCTCTTTTCTTTTCCATTCCTCACTAGAAGAAAAATCAAGAGAGGAAGAAGAAGCATGGAGGAGATAAGAGAGTGTCAAAAATAAGCATGAATAAACCTTTTTAAGTAGAAACAAGAATGAGTCATAAAGCAAATAATGACTCACACAAATGAGTCGTTAAAAAAGAATCATCTCATGAATTCTACAACCATGACTCATTCTCATTTTTTTCATGTAATTCTTATATTCTCATCATACATGTCTCATTATTTATATCAAATATAAATATTAATTAAAAAGAAAAAAATAATTAAGTGAGAATGATATTAGTTAATATATAAATATATCCATATATAAATATACATTTTATTATTAAATCAACACTTGATTTAATAATCCGGCTATATCATATATATACCGGCTAATATCAACAAACACCCGATTAAAATACGTGTATCAAATACACGTGTTTAATCAAACTCCTACACGTATCCCTATATGTGCCCTACATCGCTTCGCATGTACTGGAAAACCTCTGTGTGGGACTCTAAAGACTCGACAATACGCTGACAGCAGGTTGGGATCATATTCATATCCCACAAGCACGTCAGCGGTACTAGCTGCACGTAACGGCTACCCAGATATTAAACAAAAGAAGGTCAATGAGCAAGCTCATCTAAACCCTGCAAAATCTATCAGTGACATTACCGTACAGTCCGGTCTCTTCGTCTAAGAATATCGCATATCGGGTGTAGGGTTTGGAATCTGTCAAACCCCAATAACTCGATCAGTCGTGCGACAGAGAACTCATAACCAACCGGAGATACAACTGATAACACTTATCAGCTTATCTCTACTGCGATGGCCATCGACTTATGGTTGTAATCATGTCCTGCACAGCGCGATATCAACTCGCTATACCAGGAGAGACGAATCCCCTCGGCCGCTCATTGCCTCCACGTGCTTCGGGACTATACCCAACAAAAACCTGTTTGCACGACTCTTTTGAACCGTGGTAGGATAGAAGTCAAAATATAATGGAAACACACATAAGACATTATGGCGATCTCAGGTCCTAGGGACTACCTTGTATATATGGTGATTCCGTCCAGTGTAACTCATCCAACCACTCTCGATGTGAGTATGACAGCTGCATGTATTCGAAATGGTTTAAAGATGGCTCGTCGATATATCTACTCCTATATGTCAATGACATGTTAATTGCTGCTAAGAGCATGGCGAATATAAATATGCTCAAAACTTCATTGAGTGCATAATTTGACATGAAAAATTTAGGTGAAGCAAGAAAAATTCTTGGGATGAAGATTTTTCGAGACAGAAAGGCTGGAAAGTTATGGCTATCCCAAAGAAAGTATATTGAGAAGGTGTTGGAGAGATTCAGCACGAAAGACTCAAGACAGGTGAGTACCCCTATCGTTGGTCATTTCAAGTTATCCTCCAATGAGTGCCCGAAATCAGAGAAGGAGAAGGAACGGATGTCTCGAGTACCATATGCAAGTGCGGTGGGATCACTTATGTATGCTATGGTATGCATACGTCCAGATATATTCTATGCGGTAAGTCCGGTTAGTCGGTATGTGTCAAATCCAGAAAAGCTCCATTGGGAAGCTGTAAAGTGGATGGTTAGGTATCTGAAAAAAAGTAAAAATCTCGATTTACTCTTTCGCAAGTCAGAAGATAAATCGAACCAGTTGCAGGGATATATAGATGTTGATTACGCTAGTGACTTGGACAGGAGAAGATCAACTGCAGGCTATGTATATACAGTTGTAGGATCTCCAGTCAGTTGGAAGTCAACACTTTAAGATACTGTGGCGCTATCAAAGACAGAGGTAAAATACATGATAGCAGTAGAAGCATCGAAAGAAACCTTGTGGTTAAAAATTTTAGTTGGTGAGTTCGGATTCGAGAAAGGGTCGGTTCCTTTGTTTTGTAACAGTTAAAGCGCCATTTACCTAGCGAAGAATCAAATATACCAAAGTCGAATGAAGCACATCGAGGTGCTGTTTCACAAGATAAGAAAGTGGGTCGAAAAGGAGATCGATTTGATAAAAATCGATACTAAGATGAATCTGGCGAACATGCTAACGAAAGTTATTCCTACGAAGAAGTTCAAGTCAGCCTTGGCTTTTATTCAAGTACTCAAACGTGAGGATGGTTTGCGACCTCGGTAGGAGGGTCGCATCAGTTTCGCAGTTCTAAGAAAAAACTGTGACAGTCCGCGGTTTCAAGTTTTGGAGCTGTGCCGGAAAGGAAAAAGGGAAGAACTAAGGAAAAACTAAAGGATACAAGACGAAACAACAAATTTTCAAAATGGTTATAAGGATATACAAGCCAAGGTGGAGATTGTTGTGAAGGTGTCTTATACATCACGAGACTATGCACCATCATATTTCAGGTTCAAATGTCTGGCCTCAATGAACAGACGTCTGTCGGCTCTCGCAAAAAACCTTTAAGCTGGCTCAACATAAATATGAACCGTCTCATAGGAACAAAGGAGAATAGATAAATTCCAGACGTCTTATGAGCCGTCTCAGAATACATCAAGCCGTCTCAAGATAAGAAAAGACGTCTGCCCATTGAGATCAAACGTCATTCGTCAAGTTCGTCGGGCCTTCATGATTCGATTTTATCTCAAAATTCAGGTATCTGATAGCAGTTTCGTAAATTAAATTAAGGATTTCTATTATATTTCAGATTTGTTTTGGGGTATAAATAGGATGGTAGGATTAAGTTATAAAAAGAGCTTGATCATAAGATTTAAGAGAGACGAAAAAACGGCTCATAAGGGATCAAGTAGGCCACTAAAGAGAACTTCAAGAGAGAAAAGAGAAGAAGATAGATCTCGTTGGAGATCTTAAAAGAAGAGGATTTGTAATTTTCTGTAACGTTTTCTCTAAAGTTCTTATAAAGCATTCTCCTCTTTCCCCGTGGTTTTTCCACGTTAAATATCTCGTGTTGTTATTGATTTGCTTTGTTTCTAGTTGTTTTTCGTTAAAAAGGATCTTATGATCAATCAGGTTTTTTCCGCTGCACGCAACCAATAGTGTGTTGGATAAGACAGAACAATTCAATGGGTATTTGTATTTTTTTGCCAAAGATATTGGATTGTTTTGATGATTAATGTGTAGGCTGCATTATTCAAGCATGGAAAATAACAACATCCATCCCAACCCTGGGGAAAAGATCATATAAAATTTTCATTTGACAATTTTAGCAGAGACGGCATATCCATCCTTCATAGGGTTATAGACAAAATCCTTCAGAGTGTTATACGCAAACAGATGAGTTAAAAAAAACAAATCAAATCCTTTTTGAGATAATTTTTCCCCGTACCAGATCTTAACCGCCTATATAGCCATTAAGAATGGATAAACTACTCACTTTGTCAAATTGCCCAATGATCTTCTTAAGGGCACATATGACAAGTTATAAAGCTAAGAAAGCAAGAAAGAAATAAAATTGTTTAAAAAACTAAAAAACAGTATATAAAAAAATAGTAACAAAACTTGTTTGTTCGGTCTCAAAAAAAAAGTATATAAATTGGTGTTTATGTAGCAATAAAAAGAAAACAAAAAATACATATAAAGATTAGAAAAAGTAATTAAGAGATGATCATTTGATGAGTCATTAAGTAGAGAGAAGTACTAAACAATTCCAATAATACTTTACCTGTCCTCCTCAATCCATACGCTTTTGTACTATCGTACCCAAGAGACAAACATCATGAACCCATGTGTGACATTATAATGTGGAGACCGTCCTTTATCTGATATAAAAGGATAGGAATTCAAGGTGGATAGGTAAAGCATTGCTCAAGCATTTCCTTTTTGTACATCCACTTTCCGGCGGTGTAACTAGAAAATGGGAAAAGAAAGACTGATGACACCACTTTCGACGCTTTGATTTTAAAACCAAACAATGAAAGTGGGAAAGCCGAAATCACTTTCCTACTTCCTTCCCACTTTCTATTTAAACCACCATGGATATTTTTTCCCAAAAGACGAGGGGAAAAAGATGTCGCTTTGAGGATTGATGTATCATGTTTTCCAATACTGATAATGTAA
Source organism: Agapanthus africanus (assembly GCA_030015575.1). Taxonomy (NCBI): domain Eukaryota; kingdom Viridiplantae; phylum Streptophyta; class Magnoliopsida; order Asparagales; family Amaryllidaceae; genus Agapanthus; species Agapanthus africanus. The sequence goes on from CM057344.1 coordinate 105,679,542, forward strand.
CAAATTCCGCAGTCAGATAAGTATATTAAAAAAAAATACTACTATTTCATAATCCAATGTTATATAAGTTCCAATCCTGATGATGGCTAGACAAAATAACCGAAAAATGAACAAAAGTCAAATTTCTGCAACACATTTGTAATGGTAAAAATAAATGGCCAAGTGAGACTTCACCTGTCACACAGCCGGTTCACAATTGCTACGAATTTGTCGTATAAATGTTGCATATTACAGAAAATGCAATAAATAAATAGCAAATATTGTACCTGTGATAGCTTAAAAATCACTTGGGCTGAAGAACCTATTTCCTAGATATATATTCAATCAGCCGTCTATCAAGCTCAAAATGCTGGCACAGAAGGTTCTGCAAATGAATAAATAACGAACAAACAACATTAGACTTTCAAGCATAATTCCATATAGCAAATATATCATTTTTGCCCCCTTCTTTTAGACGTATCCATAGTTTATGAGAATTTGGAGGATGTCGGTTCTTCATCTAGGTCTATGGGAAGTCCCTCCCCTGATATAGTTTTCTAAAGCAAGAAGTTGAAACTCATTTGGCAAAGGGTTGATGTCGGGTCGACAACCGGTCGTAAAACTTTGTTAGATGTTTGCTGGAGCTTTGCTTCATAGCCAACCCAATTTGGATAGAAATGATGATGACGAGACATGAGAAATGTAAGTATCAAAGGCTTTCTCTCCTGTATCGGTCAAAAAGTCAATTTCCCATGACTTTTTTTTATGATCGTCATCCTTTATCTCGATCTCATGGCCTAAAGCATACATGAATGCCAATTTTCATTTGATTTTGATACTCTTTTGCCTGTTGATGTTCTTATGAAAATGTCTATTATCAATAAACCATTCAATTTGCGACCCTTCGATGCAAGTGCAAAAAGTATCGAAATCATGTAAATTTTTATGTGCGCGTTATGTTAGAATAAGTTGATCAAGATGCACGGTGGCAATCATTGAATAAGTAGATAAATATTGACTTTTTGACCAACTAGAAAGCCTTGACCCCCCACATTCCTAGATAGACATTCATAAATATTGTGATTTAATAATTTCGAGATATAGAAAAACATCACTGGTGCTGAGACAAGTCGTGCATGTATAAAAACGAGTGCAATGGATCATTATTTAATTATGCTTGCACTTAAACAAATGATTAATTGATTTTAGTCATCATCTAAAATAAATCTACTGCCATACACAGAAACAGAAATTATGAGGTTAAAAGCTAAGTAAATGTAACTTTACAGGGAGGTCGGGTCAACTCCTGACCAAAAAACACCTAAACAAAATGAAATGAAAGATGTTATTGTCATAGCCTCAACATTAGTTTCATATCAAACGATATCAACATGATAGTCCTCGATCAAGGATGGATGTGGCAAAGTAAAATGTTATGAAAAACTAAACATACACGAATATGTATAAATTTCAAAGAAAATTAAAAGAAGGCAATTACAGGATTTCATGTAAGGAAACTTCAGTTAAAAGTGGATATAATCAGATAATAAACCTTGGTAATTGTTGGCATGTGTGATTTTGAATCAATATTGATATCTGGTAATCTCGCAACTTCTGATGCATTCTCAAATAATATGTAGGTCGGAAGCTGACCTGCGATTACAAATCCAAACGGGGGACAATGCTAAGAAAACATAGATACAAAAATTTCTAAAATGATGATTCATATTTCAAGGCAGAGACGCCTTGATGTAGTTTCAAACTAAATGACCCAGACTGCTTTCTACAGCACAAGGACTTCCATTAAATTAAAATGCCAAAAAAGAACAAGCAAAAAATTTGAGAAACAATACCATTCAGCGGTATTCCAAAATTTCCAGCAACATTTGGGAAGTGCCCAAGATTGATTATCCCGAAAGATATGTTCTTATTTGAGTATCTGCAGGTAAGTTCAATATGTTATGTGCCGAGCTTACTTTTTTCTGAAGCAAGCAAGCAAACCACGCAAATAACTATAAAGTAATGTTGATAACAATTATAAATTACATAAACTATATTTTCTTGATTACAAATTGCAACCATGAAATATTTTAAATAAATGGAGGGCTTGGTGCATTATCAAGAAGGAAAACTCTCTAAAATCTCGCTGCAGATTTTACATGAGGGAGTCGATGTGTAACATTTATAATCTTCATATACTGCAAGACTTATGGTAAACTTGTGTGCACAAAAACATTCTCAAAGCTTCAGACTAACTCACGTGATGGAAAGATCAGGGAAAATGCGGCTTGTGCGTACACATGGCGAAGAACACGAAGCTCGAAATTCAACCTGCCAATCAGTAAACTTGGCCCTCTCAGAATATCTCAACCTATAAGAAAAGGCATCCTATTTGTGAACAATTTTGGTTGGCTTGGGGATAAGCCACTTAAACAACTTGGAATAAAGTAAACCAGCTATATGCCTTCAAGAAGGAAAAAAAAAACAAATTTTAATTCTGATGAAGAATCTGGTAAGAGTTTGAAAAGATGATATAACTTAGGTATGGGTCCCAACATCAGGCCGTGTCCATTATTGGGCTGTTTATGTATTGCCTTTGCATTCGGGAACTTTTGTTCATCAAATACTTTTTAATGCTATTGTGGGTAAAAATTAACCCACCATTTTCCTCAAAAAATAAATAAAATGTATCGATCTTATATGTAGGTGTGTTGTCTACATAGAGATTGTGAAACTAGACATTGTCATCTTTACCAATTTGTTTGCAAAGATTTGGCAACAGATACTAAGCCTGAAGATTTACAGCTTAAAAAATATGGTTGTTAAAGGATCAATGACGCCTATCACGAAATGACAAAGGAATCATGGTTACGAGACATAATTCCAGTATATAATCCTGCGAAACACTCTACTATGTATGAAACAATGAACAGCCATTTAAAATGAACACACGATGATTAGTGGAACATACAACAAGTGCAATCTTCTAACATCACACCCCAACTAATGAAGGGCCATATGAAAAGTAACTACATTATCCCTCGCTATATCTAGTGCCCCTTGCTTAGGTTCTTTTCATCATGTAGTTCCTAACTACATCGTCCAAGAAACTTTTAACTTGTGACTTTGGACTATTGCGGATAGTAGTCTCATTCATTGGGCCACATGGGACGAAATCTTTCAGTAATTTAGATGCATGAAAGAAGTGTATAGGTGATGTTTGTAGAACTAACCAGCCAGAATCTTGAGGTGGTTCCTTCTGTCAACAAGCTTTCCAGTTGCAATGGAGTTAGATGACTTGAATCTCCTAAACATGTCAATAGAACAAGATAAGAGGGGGATCACATGATATAAACTAGTTATTTTTTTATGGATATAGTAATAAATATATCTTTATGAATGTAAGGAGGATGGACTTTACCTAGACCATCGTACGGTGGTTGTTGAGTCAAAACAAAAATAACTGCAAAGAAGAAAAAGGAGGTTGAGAACATATGCCAACTATAAATTCTATTGGCATTCAAAATTCTATTTGACATTCAAATATCTAAAGCAGACAAAAAACGCAGACACTTGTCTAAAGACACAGATAAGCTCCAGCAATAAAACATATGTGCATACTAAACCAAAGATGAGAAAACTCAAGATCCATGATTTACAAATTTAAGCTATAACCATATTCTAGAATTAAATCAACAGAGCAGAGCTTTCATGAAAAAATTAAACATAACTACTTTAATATGAAGAATATGAACCCATAATCTTCTACCTACTATTTTTGTGACCTTTAGTTATTAGAAACTCAAGTCTGTAATGACTAGTGAAACAAAGGTGTTGAAAAGTAGCATAGGTAAGGGCTACATAGCATGAATTCGGATACGGATACAGCCATACATGATATGATACAAGTCAGTTCCGCAGATTTCCAAAAATTATGAATATGATGCGGTAGGATATGCTCAAGGTTGTAAAAAACGCTAGGCGAAACTGAGCGGATGGGGTACCGCCTAGCGCCTAACCGCTTAGACGCCGCCAAGACGGTTTTTTTAATTTTAGTTAAAATTATATTTAATATATGAGGATAATAGAGGAAATGTGCCATAGGAAGGAATTTCCTCCTATGGCGTCGAGAAAATAATCCTCCATTGTTTTTTTCGACGATCAGCACCCGTCATCATCATCTTTATCATGTAAGATGTGGATACATTAAATTTCATGTGATTCCATCACTTTTTCACCGTTGATTTAGTGGGTGAAAAATCTACGGTTTACCGACAATAGAACTTTTTACATTGCTAATTCAACGGTGAAAAAGTGGTGGAATCACATGAAATTTGGTGTATCCACATCTTCCATGATAAAGATGATGATGGGTGCCGATCGTCGAAAAAAATCGTGGAGGATTAGATATTTGACGCCACCTAACGAAAAAGCCTCATAGGGTCTTTTTTCTTCATTTTTCTATTAATATATATACATATTGAAATTTCAGCAGTATATTGACATTTCAGCATAGAAAACAGAAACATATTAACAACGGAAAGAGAAATATATTTAAATTTGGCATAATAATATAAACATATTAATGTTTTAACAATAAAAGTCAGCTAAAAATAGATTTTGAGCTATATAATTCAAAAATTATTCAGAAAAAAGGGCCAAAACTGACTAACTTTTAGTTTATTAAGTATATATTCATATTAACGAAACATTATAAAAGTACATCTAAACTAAAAGTACAAAAAATTATTATATTTGGTGTATAGATAGTTTATATGTTAGTCGGTCCGCCATCTTCGATACATCTAGTATAATAATATAAGTTCTAGAATGTGCCAAAAAAAGTTCTACAAGCATCTAGATGAATCTGAAAGAATCCAAAATGGATACATATCTAATAGGAATCTGATACGAATACATCTCCTAGACAATGAATCTATGCAGCTACGCTACATAAGGCAAGGGTATGAACTCCGAGCCACATAGTAACATAAGTCATATGGACAAATAAAACCATGCCAGAGTACATTGAAGTACTAGTACCATGTTAACTTCTACAATAACGATTTCATGAATTTAATCAGCACCTAGTTTGTACCTGCCATTATGAACTTTCTTTGCAACATAATAATGAACGCTGCTCAAGATGAGAAAAATGATTCTTTTCTAGCCTATATTAGTAGACTAGATTCGAGGAAAAAGAAAAATAATATTTTGTAATGAACATTGTTAAAGGAAAAAAAATGAGTACAACTCTTTATATAAGAATTACCGTCCCATATCCTGAAATATGTTTTCTTCTTATATGCTCAACACAGCAACTTGCTCCACACCTTACCATGTCCTATCACTGAAAGTTTCACTTGTGTACTCCCCAAAATTGATGCTTCAAAATTTTGTAAATACAATTTGATCTTCATTCCTGGAAGCAATAATTTAATTGAATCGACAATTCACTAGCCAATGATGAATTGATGGTTATAAATCTTTAGTTATTGTTTCAAACAATTCAAACCATTCGTAACATTACCCAAATTCTTGTTTAAAAATTGTATATTGTTAGCCATTCAAAAATTAGCATGACTTCTTACCCATATTCTTTGTTATGAGTCTCTAACCAGTTTTTGTAAATTTCATCTCCTATTCTCGTCTTTCTCCATTCTTTTGTTCCTCCTCCTCTCTTTTATGAAGAACGGTCATCTGAATCCTTATATAGTATTGTACACATTTTACTACTGTAGATTTGTGCGTTCGAGATTGAAGCAAGTAACCCTTGGCCGATTTCCAACCTTTAAAACATAATCTTTTAGCCATCATCTCTCTACGGTTTTCTTTCCTCCGACTTTTTTCAACAACATTGTGTTTTGACTAAACCTCACTTTTAAGAGACAATCTATATATGTAATTTAAGGTTGAAAACCCACCTAGTTAACCATTCATGCATATGGTATGGGAGATTACATGCAAAGATCCTAAAACTAAAAAAAGCATTTAAGCAGGCCAAGGGTACAATTGTATGAACGCCACAACAAAAGAAGAAGAGGACATGGGATCCCGGAATAGTTCTAAATTTCAAGCTCAATTTAAGACGAATACTTAGATTAATGTGTTAACTTTCATCTATAGTCTACATTGCTCATGTCACGGTATGCTCATAGGATGTTCAAATAAATCAATACGCAAAATCATGTACCTACAAATGCCGCCAAGTAATAGATAGTCAAGTGATGATCGATAAGTGAAGCAACTCCAAAGAGGAAGCCCTGTTACAAAACACTCAAGAAAATTAACATGTCAGTCACGAAGTGAAATTTGCAAAGGAAAACAATAAACCCTGAAAGCAAGAAGCTAACATAGATAACGTGATTAGAAACTTGTAACCCATAGGATTTTTACCCCCAAAGCAGGCCAAATTAGAAGGAAGAGCATAATACTGTGTGGTGATCTTGAAGTAATGCTAAAACAAGGGGCTAGTTAACAATACCTTTGCATATAACAAAGTATCAGCAATAAAAGCTTCCCAAGTCTCCTCCCTCACCAACTGTCCAACATTAGCAAACAATGATAAAGATGTAAATCACCAAATAACAACTTTACAATATCTGTGTAAGAAGAAAAATCATCATCTTAGCCAGAAAATGGTTATGCAATTTCTAGAACCCAAAAACTAAGTAAAGGACATAAGGTTATAATTCAGAATGATATAAGTTTTTAAAATGGATTTCTAGGATAGGTAAATCATGACAGATATTTAGTGAGGAATTCATGTTGTACACAGCTCTGTATGAACAAGATCAACATATATACAGAGTCAGAAAACACCAGGACAGCTGCTTCCCTTTGGATCTTTGGCTTATAATTGAGTGCAACAGATGAATGTGGTTATCAATGACACATGATTGTCTTCCTCCCTTAAGACTCTTGTTTAGTTTAGTGAAACTTTGAGGATTGATATTCGGTACCTTAATTTCTACTTTCCATCATACGCGTTTAATGTGGCTACAATTGCAACAAACGCACAGGGTTGAGAGAGGGTTGTTGTTTTCAAAATTTGAAACGAAGTGACATTTTTATCAATGGCAAATACCTTATGGAAACTATTGCAATTCACAATCAAGAAACAGCTTGCTTTTAGAAAATTTTGAAGCTAATTATACTAAGATGATCAATGCTTAATTAGACAGCATATTCAACAAGAACTGACAATCTGCCCATACAGCCTTGTTCAAGCAATCACTTGTGTCTATCAGAATTCATAGATCTTATGGTCGGCAACTTGAAAATACAAATTTTACGATCAAAGGCTATAATCATGGTAGGGCCACCCAGAAGTTGAAGTAATTGCAAACTGCTGCCCGGTCCAGCTCTCCTCAATATACATTAAAAAAATAAGTGAGTGAACCAACAAAATGATGCTAGTAGGAATAGATGGGGACGAGGGAGAGAGGGAGAGAGGTCCAAATTTCTATCATTCAGACAAGATCTAAATGCATAGTTCCAACAATTTAGCACTTTGTCCCTTTACTTGGCTCCACACGTAGAGCCTGTCACACATTCTTCGAAATACATATGCATAAGCATCAAAGGTTATATACTCCATATGAATAACAATCATTGTCTGAAGAACTCTCCACAGACCTTGCTCAACCATATCCTGAGTAGAAGCATTCAGGGTATTTTGATTTGTCTTAAGCATCAAAATCTCTATGGTAATATATTGGCCTTCACTGACCTAAAAACCTAAATAACCGTTCGATTCCTATGCAACACTTTTTCAATTGTCTAAGGCCTAAGCATAAAATGTGATGATCAAATAAAATCTGTGATCAAAGGAACAACTTTTACCTTACTAGGCATTCCATTCTCTATGCATTTTCGTGCAGAAAAATAAAAAAACATCCCCGCTTCATATTGTCCGGTAAATTGGTCGTAAAATGTGGTAAGTTATGGTAAAAAAAATCAATTAATCAATCGATAAACTAACAATTCTTCCCATTATACTTTAAACCTTACCTTTATCGCTACCAGCACCGAGAATGCAAGAACCGCTTGAATCTCCTGCAAGCAAACAGATCCCAATCACCAACCAAAAATCAATCAAATGAAACAGCCCTAAAATTACACTCAAGAAATCAAAAGAAGAAGAAATGGATCCCATACACGTCGAAAGAGGCGATGGTAGAGATGAGGGGAAAGGGTTTCGGAAGCGTAGGATCGAGCGATGAAGTACGAGAAGAAGGTGAGCAAGTGGAAGAGGTAGAAGGGCTCCGTCACCATCAGATTCAGCCATGGCGGTGGATGATTCTTCCCTCTCTTCGCCGCTGACGTCGCCGCCGTCACCTTTGAGGATTCCATTTTGTGTTTTTTGAAGTGGAAATTTGGGTTTTTTCTTCGATCGGAGCAGCTTGCTGCTGATCGCTTACCTATTGTTTTCTGTCTGAATTTCTTTAGTGTTCATTGGTACGGCCCAAAATTGATGTAAACCCAATGCCAAGTTAAGAACTGCACTGTTTGGGCATTCTATTTTTATGAGCATATTTTTGGTTAAATTATCAACAAAAAAAACCCGGCCTGTTCCAATCTCATCAAAAACTCAACTTTTCAAAATGGATGGAAATGGCTTACTGTCAAAATATTTGTCAAAAAACACATATTCGTCTTAACTGAGCTTTGACTTTTTCTCTCTATTTCTAATCCCTTTCTCTCTTCCTCCTCCCTCGCCGCCTCTCTTTCATCGCAATGCACTCCTCATCCTCCTCCATCGACGCTTCAAGTTCCTCGTTCGCCACTCCACTTCCTCCTCCTTTGTTGCATGTGCTTATTCATTTTACATTATACTAAATAAAATGACTGAAAAAATTTTGAAAATAAAAACTAGAAAGTGAAAAATATATACAAAAGATAGGAAAAAATTTAAGAAATGCTAGAAAATTGGATGTTTTAAAACAAAACTATTAATAGATAGTCATGGGCTGTTGTCCCAAGAGTTAGTAAGATGAAAAGAATCACTAATCTGATAATAGAAATAAGTCTGAAAAATAGTCCATATTCTAGAGCCCAAACTTCTGAACATTGATACCCTACTATACGCACTTGCATACATCTTGAAACTTGGAATAGTAGAGAATACCTTAAAATGCTCTTTTTTAAAAGCCTCAGTATGAAGGGGGGAGGAAATATAAATTAACAAAATATAAATGAAAAAATTTAAATGGTGAAGAAAAATGAACACTGATTTTGTAATCACTTAAGACGGCATAAAAAAAATATAGCGAGGGTGTCTTATCACCTAATGCTTTAGACCAACTGATTTGGGAGTCACTGTTAAGCCTTAGGTGATCCAAGACTAGGATATTGCTAATTACGTCTAAATAAGTGAGCACATTTTGTAATTGGTTAGTTAGTAGCTCAAGAAGTATTAGCGGCCGCATAAAAAATGTGTGAGCAAATCCATCTAAACATTTACCGACTAAAAAGAACTAAGGAATGAGGACAAGAGTATGATAACTTGAATTGAATTCTCCAAGTGTAGGGATGTCTTTTACACACATGTAGCAGTACATGATCGATATTTGGAGGAAAGGTAGGGAGGAAAACAAAAAACGGTGTTTTTTTAAAGGGATGGTATGATTTCTGACGTTTTTTCATGACTATTAAGATAGGGCTCATGACAACTAAAAAGCTAGTATAGTTTGAAACTCTTATTTTCAAGTTCTTTCTTTTATATATTTCCTATCTTTGTATGTAACTTTCATCTTCTTTCTTTTATTATAGGATTTTGTGTGTGTAATCCGCTAAAAACCCTCAGGAGACAACACTTCTCCTACTAGAGACACCTAGAGGATTAACGGCTTGTTGCACGTGTTAAGTGCAATCATGTTGCCTACGAAAGTGTGCTGAGATTTTCCTTTTTTTAATAAATAGTTTGCTGGGACGATCAAACATAAGTTTGGAGGTATTTGATTGGTCTAAAATACTGCACATTTGTATAGACATTTTCCCTATTATTGTTAAGTGCTAAAATGTGCTAATTGTAAATAAAGAACATATGTTGGGTTTATTTGAAAAAGTTTATTATTTTTTATTGTCCCGAGCAAACTATTTATTAAAAAGAAAAAGAAAAACCTTTCTTCTAAATTCCTTTAGAAGAACCTTAGTTTCGCTTGTAGAACTCTTTCTTGAACTTTTTATTTGGGATCTTGAATTGGATTCATTGGATGATTTTTGAATGCACAGCTTTCGGTCTTTTATATAGTCTTTAAAACTAGAAACACTAGATGCCATATGTGAGTAGATGCAGATACGATCTTGCCCCTAAAATCCCAGATCCAACGGCTATTAAAGGACCGCGGAACCGCCGCTCACGTCTGACCGCGGATCTGCTGCCTCCTGGTGGATTGGGATTTGGGATTTTTCTGGCTTTCTGTATCGATATTTGGAGATCCTCTTGATATGTAGATTCTGAAAATATTGTTCTGAATCTCTGCCGTTGTTAGATTTCTCGATTTGCTTATAAAATTTGGCGGATTCGATGTCGATGTTCCGATTTGACTTGGATCTCCTACATAGATTTCAGATCTGAACTAATAGCTGCACAATATCTCAAATCGAAGTGTTAGTAGTATTTGGTATTTTTGAAATATTATTCCAACCATTTATATGATATAATATCTTAAGAACATTGATTAGGAATATTTGATATGATATGCATATTTTAATTACTAATATTTCATTTAAATATTATATGCATATATTTTCCCTAATTATATTAATTATAAATGAAGAAACATATGATAATAAACTTTTACAAATAAACCCCACATATATTCTTTATTTACAATTAACACGTTTTAGCACTTAAAAATAATAGGAAAAATGTCCATACAAATATGCAATATTTTTGACTAATCATCGCACCTCCTCCCTCATCACCTCTCCATCTCTCCACCACTCTAAGCAGTGCTTGTAATATTTATGCACTTGTCTGTAATATCTAATCACTTGCTTATAATATCTAAGGTCTGCAATATCTAAGCATTTACATAAAATATCTAAGTATTTGCCTGCAATATCTATATCTATGTAATTGTCTGTAACATCTAAGCAGCTGTGTACAATATCTAGCAATTGTCTATAATATTTAAGCAGTTACGTGCAATATCTAAACTTGTATGTATAATCACTTGCATGTATTATCTATCAATCAACATGGTAACATGGGTGTCAAAAACTATACTGTAGCATGAATTACTCACATGGGTCGCGTAAGTACAACTTAAGGGGGATTTAATAAAGGTTTTAACAAGGTTTAAGAAAGATTCACATATTGGGCTTGGACCATGGGTTTTTTAAGGAGTTGACAAGTTTTGATAAGGGCAGGATTATTAAATTTTGACAATGCATCCTTTTATTTTGCATTTTCCTATAAGCTTAATCCAAGCACACAACACACCTACGCGCACAGCACACATAAGCATGCGCGCATCCAGAGGACCAACGATTTTTTCCTGAAATGTTAAATTATGTCCACTTTCACTCTAACAGATCAAATACCACGCTCTCCCAAAAAGTGAAGAGCCATACCAACTGAGCTATTGCTCATTGGTACTAGAAGGTTATGAATAAATTACAGTCTTCTTTTTTTCTATTTTTTGGGTAAAAAAATGCCTTTAAGCTCTTGCGAAGAAGCATCATTCTCCCTCATTCTAGACCATTCGCAATAAAGCTCTTGAAAGTGTCATCTCGTTATATTTGACATCACCATTTAACGCTTCAACATTAGCCAAATAATCAATCTTAGCATTCCCTTCATGCAATATGTGAAATCTCAAAAAATTTCGAGCAATATATCAAAGGGATCGAACTTACGACCCGCACATTTGAGAGATTTTTGGTATCAACTGAGCTAAGCCCAGTTGGTTATTAAATGACCATAAACTTTATGAAACATCAATTTTTTATAACCACGGTTTGTATGTATATGATTTCGAAAACCTTATTGCCAAACTACACCTAAGAGCTCATGGGCTTAACAAACTTGGTAAAATTTCACAGATTGTTGCTTTTCCAGTGGTGAAGGTAACATGTCCCTTTCCACACCATTATAGCTTCCCAAGTTATTGTCTCTATTGCGTCACCACCATTTCTCTCCCTCCCCTAGTTCATCATCCCTTCACCATTTGTCTCATTGCTGTATTTTTGTTATCAAGTATATAATGCCTGTGATAGAAACACGTACACCGTATGCTATTCATTGATGTGATTCCTAGTGAATGAGATGGATAGCTATGCTTCTAGATAAAGGGTGGAAAATATCTAGAGTGAAAACTAAATTCTTGATTTTATTCTTCACTTAAGCATTTACTTCTTGCTGTTTTAAGTTATTTCCCATTCTTTCTTTCTTTCTTTCTTTTTCCTTTTTGAATAGTAGTACTTAATGTGATGCAATCGTGATTCCCACTCCAGACCTTCTATTTAATTACAAAATAGTTTTACCACCACTACTACAATAAAGGGTTGCCCTTACGGATAAAGGTTTCCGTAGGGGCAATAAAATGATGCCCCTACGGATTACTCCGCAGGTCCACATGGTTGCCTCTATGGTGTCATACGAGTTAATTTAAAAATATTAAAACGTAATTTGCTATTTGGTCCTACGGAGCCGCAAAGGAAAGACCTACGGTTACATCCGTAGGGGCATATATATGGGTTATTAATAAAAAAATAAAGCACAGAAAAGTCCTCGATCGTTCCCAAAAATTCCTCGCTCTCACTCTCCTGCACGCGCCTCTCGTCGCCACTGCCTGCGCCTCGTCGCCACCGCCCTCCCGCGCACGCCTCGTCGTCTCCGACATCACCGTTGACTTCCTCGTCGACACCGCCCGCGACTCGTCGCCGATTGCGTCGTCGACCATCTCCGGTCTCCTCCATCGCCGACCTAGCTAAAACTTAGTAAATTTCATATTTTTACTTCTAATTATGCTTTTATTTCTGTTTTTGTTGATTATTGGGTTGCTACTTGGGTTGGGGTGAGGGTTCAGGGTTCGGTTAGGATGAGGGTTAGGGTTCAGTTTAGGGTAGGGTTAGGGTTTGGGTTCGGTTCAGTTAGGGTTAGGGTTAGGGTTAATTAGTTGGGTTAGGGTTAGGGTAAGACTTAGGCTTGGGTTAGGGTTAGGGTTCAGTGTATGGTTAGGGCTAGGGTTAGGGTTCAGTGTATGGTTAGGGTTAGGGTTTGGTTCAGATTTAGGGTTAGAGGCTATGGTTAATTTGGGTTAATTAGAGGCTAGGATTAATATTGGTTAATTAGTGATAATTTGGAAGGGTTAGGGTATTGATTAGGGTTAATTAGGTTAATTTGGGTAAATTGGGTTAAGTTTGGGTTGATTAGGGTTAATTAGGTTAATTTGGGTAAATTGGGTTAAGTTTGGGTTAATTAGGGATAATTTGTGTTGGGGTAACGATTATGGTTAATTGTAGTTAATTAGGTTAATTTGGGTTATTTAGGGTTAGGGTTTAGGATGCACTAGTTCATTCAGTGGGATCTCGATGATAACGTAAACGTATAAGTTTACCGTAAACGCAAGAAAAATTTACCCTAAACTAAAAACTTCGAACCCTTAATAACGAAACGTAAACGTAAAACCTATTCAAATTAAAGTTCAAGTTAAAAACAATATATGATACTCGATGATAATATGAAACTTTCATATTCTCATCGATATTGATATATGAAAATCAAAGCGCGACTTAGTCCCCGTTGTTAGGTCCACGTTACCTCTCCCGGTACTTTCGGGGTTGCGGAAACGGTAAATCAAAATTTTTCTAAACTTTGTAACATGGACCGTAAAAGCCGGATCTTTGCTAAACTAAATGATAGAATGAGCAATCTTTTCTTTCTTGCAACCATAATGCCAAAAGAAAAGAATTATCTAAATAATAATAATTCAAAATGAGAATAGTTGATGGCAATTTGGAATGACCACTACCATGCTTCATTTAGTGAAATGTAAGCATGAATCAAGGAGGACTTTTTAAAGCATGATGGTGGTCAACATTCAACCATGGTCAACAAGTCAACCTTGGTCAACAAGTCAACAAAATCAACCATAACATAATTCTCATTTAATTACTATTATTAATAGATAATTCATAAATCCATTAGGGTTTGGAAAATGATAACTGTCAACTGTGCATACGCACCCGTTCCGAAACCCTAATGAAATACCTCATCCTCTGCCTCAAGCAACTGTGCATACACACCTGCATTCTCGTTCCGAGGAACAAGAATACCAAGATATAAAAGCAACCCCAAATATATATACCAGTATCTGGCTCAAACCAGAGCCTGCCAGTATAATCCGTCCGGACTCCAAACGTGCACAAGTGCGCGGATGAGAACGAACCCTGTCGCAAAACCATGCGACCTCTACTCTGTTTTGCCCAGAGGCGAATGCCCTCTGTGTGGGACTCTAAAGACTCGACACTACGCTGGCAGTGGGTTTAACCACAGACCGCAAGCGGCACTAGCTGTGCGTAACGGTCCCCAGGTAGATGCCGACAAGAAGGCTGACGAGGTGAACCCCATCTGAACTCCTACTGAGTCTGAATGTGACATTCTCCGTACAGTCCGGTCTGTTCGTCTGATACATCGCATGTCGGGCCTAGGGGGCGGTAAAACGTCAGTCCCCCAATAGCGGTACAAGTCGTGTCGGAGTGAAGCCCAAAACACCCTGAGATAACACTGGAAACCTACCAGTATATCTCGCTTGCCCTGGCCAGGGACTACTCGTGTAATGGCTCTCCTAGACACAGCGCGATGTCAACCCCCAATACCGGGAGAGACGAATCCTGTCTAACCGTTACTGCCTCCAAGTGTTTCGGGACTGCTCCCAACTACTACCTGTTTGCACGACTCGGAAGAGCCGTGGTAGGGTAGTAATCAAAGAACAGTGGGAACACACTCGAGGCGGAGTGACAGTGTCAAGTCAACGGACTAAGCTGTACTCATGTCACCTGGGAACTGATAACTGACGATAGGTATAATACTAACCATCAGTTCCCGACGAGTCCTGTCCAGTGTACTCGTAACCTAACGAGCACCCGCATACTATCTCAAGTACGACGTACCGACGGCTGTGGGACAGACCGTCTCCCGTGCTGGGATGAGAAGCGCATACGCTAGTCTACTCCGGAGCATCGATGCCCTATCTCGATACTCCCACGACCAGGGACGTATATAAGGATGTGCTTGTAGATTACCCAGCCCCCACGAGTGTGATCGCCATCACAACGCCGGTAATCAAGCAAAGATCCTAAGGGCTCTACTAATGCGTATATGTGATATAATAAATAAACACACATGTACACATTAAAGCAGAGACAAACCAAGTAGCATACTACTATATTGAGCAAGATTGTCAGTACAACTGTGAATATCCCAAGCTTCCATCAAGTAATATACATACTAGTATGATACAGTAATGGCCTCTAGGGCATAAACACTAACAATCTCCCACTTGCACTAAGGCCATGTACTGGCGTATCGAAGACCTATCATCTCGATCAGCCGCTCGAACTGAGTCTGGGGTAAAGCCTTTGTGAATGGGTCCGCAGTGTTGTCCTTTGTATCCACTCTCCGCACCTCGATCTCCTGTCGATCAATGATCTCCCTGATCAGGTGATACCGCCTTAAGATGTGCCTGGATTTCTGATGGGACCTTGGTTCCTTCGCTAAAGCTATAGCCCCATTGTTATCGCAATACAAAGGTATTGGGTCAACAATGGACGGAACCACCTGAAGTTCACTAATGAACTTCTTCATCCAGACCGCTTCTTTTGCGGCATCGCTTGCAGCAATGTATTCAGCCTCCATCGTCGAGTCTGCGACGGTTTCCTGCTTGGAACTCCTCCAACATACCGCCCCTCCGTTGAGGGTAAACACAAAACCCGAGACGGACTTGCTGTCATCTTTGTCACTCTGGAAGCTTGAATCGGTAAAGGACTCGACCCGGAGGTCTCCATTACCGTAAACCAGGAACATCTCCTTAGTCCTTCTCAGGTACTTGAGAATGTTCTTCACTGCTGTCCAGTGGTCCTCCCCTGGGTCTGACTGATACCGGCTTACCGTGCTCAACGCGTAAGCTACATCTGGTCTTGTACATAGCATCGCATACATTATAGATCCTACCGCCGAAGCGTAGGGTATAGTGCTCATGCGAACCCTCTCCTCGTCAGTCTTAGGAGACATCTTCTTGGAGAGGGTAATTCCGTGCAATGCGGGTATGTTACCGCGCTTGGAATCCTCCATACTAAATCTCTTTAGTACGGTCTCTATGTACCTGGACTGCGAAAGTCCCAACAGTTTCTTGGATCTATCTCTATAGATCTTGATCCCCAGAATGTACGAGGCATCACCCAGGTCCTTCATGGAGAACCTTTGTGACAAAAATAGCTTGACCGATTGTAGCATAGGAATATCATTTCCTATCAAAAGAATGTCGTCCACGTACAAGACTAGGAATACGACAGTTCGTCCTACAATCTTCTTATATACACAGGGTTCATCTTCGTTCTTGATGAAATCAAATTCCTTGATTGCCTCATCAAAACAGATGTTCCAGCTCCGCGATGCCTGCTTTAATCCATAAATGGATTTAAGCAACTTGCACACCCTTCCGCTGCTCCCACTGTCTACGAAACCTTCTGGTTGATCCATGTAAACGCACTCTTCCAAACAACCGTTTAGGAAAGCCGTCTTAACATCCATCTGCCAGATTTCATAGTCATGGAAGGCAGCAATGGCAAGTAAGATCCGAATGGATTTGAGCATAGCCACCGGAGAAAAAGTCTCATCATAGTCCAAACCAGGTCTTTGACGAAAACCTTTTGCAACGAGTCTAGCTTTATAGGTTTCCACCTGCCCATCTACACCAAGTTTCCTTTTGTAGATCCATTTGCATCCAACGGGTTTTACCCCAGGTGGAGCAATATCCATGGTCCACACTTTATTGGCGTACATGGACTCCATTTCAGATTGCATTGCTTCCTGCCACTTATCAGAGTCCCTACTGATAATGGCCTGCCTGAAACTGGTAGGGTCATCTTCTTCCAAGATGCAATCCTCTCGATCCCCGTCTATGAGAAAACCGTAGTATCTCTCGGGCGGATGAGAAATCCTACCAGATCTGCGGAGTGGCTGAGGTTCGTCTGGGGTTATTGAATCCTGAGGTTCTGTCAAACTTTCAGTTTCAGTTTGTGGTCGCTGAATTTCTTCCAATTCTACCGTGCTCCCACTAATTTCTTTTGCAAGAAACTCCGTTTCCAAGAAAACGGCATGCTGAGCAACAAACACCTTCTGTTCCTCGGTGTGGTAGAATAGATATCCATAACCATTCTTTGGATATCCCACAAACTTACATAAAACTGACCGTGCCTCTAGTTTATCCGGTTTATGCTTTTTAACATAAGCCGGACAACCC
Organism: Agapanthus africanus; assembly: GCA_030015575.1. NCBI lineage: Eukaryota > Viridiplantae > Streptophyta > Magnoliopsida > Asparagales > Amaryllidaceae > Agapanthus > Agapanthus africanus. The sequence continues at coordinate 105,696,998 of CM057344.1, forward strand.
CATATCTTAGATCTTTTAAGATATGGCCTCTTTCCATTCCATATTTCGAACGGAGTCTTAGGCACAGATTTAGACGGAACATCATTCAATAGGTATGCGGCTGTCAATAGCGCATGTCCCCAAAATGAAAGAGGCAACTCGGCATTACTCATCATGGAGCGAACCATATCCAGTAGGGTACGATTCCTCCGCTCCGAAACACCGTTGTGCTGTGGTGTATAAGGAGGAGTAAGCTGAGAGAGAATACCATTCTCTTTTAAGTAATCTAGGAATTCCGTGCTTAAGTACTCCCCTCCCCTGTCAGACCGGAGGATCTTGATACTTTTGCCTGTCTGGTTCTCTACTTCGTTTCTGAATTCCTTGAATTTCTCAAAAGCTTCAGATTTGTGTTTCATCAGATACACATATCCGAACCTAGAGAGATCGTCAGTGAATGTGATGAAGTACGAGAACCCACCCCTTGCATGTATAGACATCGGACCACATACATCACTATGTACGAGTCCCAAGAGCTCTGCTGCTCTTTCTCCATGTCCGGTGAACGGAGATTTGGTCATCTTTCCTTTGAGACAAGACTGACAAGTTCCATAAGATGAAAACTCGAACGCATTCAAGAGTCCATCTTTATGCAACTTACTCAGTCTTTTCTCTCCGATATGACCAAGTCTACAATGCCACAAGTAGGATTCATTCGTATCTGAATTCTTCCTCTTGCGTGTGTTTTGTATGTTGAGAACTGTATTCTGATTTAGAACGTAGATACCATTAAACAGTGTACCCTCTGCAACCAGTACCTTATCAAGGTAAATGTTCATGATATTCTTTTCAAGAACAAACTTATATCTATCTTTATCGAGTAAAGAAACTGATATGATGTTGCAAACCATGGAGGGTACATAGTAGCAATCGTTCAAAATCATAGTCTTGCCATTTGGCAATACTAGGTGATATTCACCGACGGCTGCCGCATTAACTTGTGCTCCGTTCGCTACTCTGAGCGACATATCACCCGGTGCAACTTTCCTACTTTTTCTCAGTCCCTGTAATAAATTACAGATATGAGATCCTGATCCGGTATCAAGTACCCAGGAGGTAGGGCTGACCGTAAAACAGTTCTCAATTACAAGAACACCTGAAGTAGATGCAAAACCATGCTTCTTCTTCGACTGGGCATCCTGGAAATCCATACTTTCCTCTTTCCCATTCTCATACTCATGACTGTCGTCACAAGTTAGAGCTGAACCAACTTTCCCCAGTCCCGAATAAGAATTCGGATCGGTCAAGCGATACATTTTATTATCTTGATTAGGGCGTGAAAAGGTAGCTGCCTGGAGAGAGAGAAAAGAAACACTCAGCGTATGCTCTTGCAAGATTAGATTGGTTTATTAATTTATCTAACCAGGATGTCTCCCACTGTTTACTCAAATTCTTCTTAAAACCTTTTTAAAAGAAGAACTAGCCGGGTTTTAATTCACGTCACAATACTTGCTTAACCTTTCAGCCAGGCTAGTGTCGGTACTTCGAGGGAGGTTTTCAAACGCTTTCGCGAAGTTCCTTAATTAAAGAACCTCTTTTCCCTGGGGGCGTAACCCCGCTAACACCTTTCTAGACACCTACTAGGTTTATAGCATTGATCGTTAAGTGAAATAATCTCCCGAGAGTAAACCAACTCATCAGTGGGATCGGGATCCAACTGTCATTGTGCGATAACCTAGATGGAATCCACTCTAGTCACCGTACTCCAGAAGGTATGCTAAATCTGCAAGTTTCAGTTCTTTTGAAACTCCCGATGTGGTTTTTGCCCCTAACTGTTCATGACCTTGACTAGGTCAACAAGCCACAAACTGTTAGACAAGTTCTATCTGTCATAATCCTGATTGCATTAGACCCACCCGTACGTGCCCTTGACTAGGTCAACAAGGCCGCACGACTGTCCTAACCAATCACATTTGCAATCCACAGAAAAATATTATTTAGCTACCGTTCACTACGCCTTGACTAGGTCAACAAACGCAGCACGAATACTGAATAATATTAATCCGAAATGACGGAGGGCTACGGCTGGGTTTTTGGCGAAAAACCCGTTAACGTAATGAACTTGATATTGTTGAAGGAACCTGATTGCACCCTTTTGAAAATCATAGTGGCGAAAACTTTTGCTAAAGAGGTCACTCCCTGCGAAGGGATCTCGGCTCTTTCCTCGTCGAGTGAGGTGCTGGCCATTCATAAGATGAATACCTCGATGCAAAGCAAGAATAATCGACTATGGTGAAGTTATTACCCTGACGCAAACCTTTTGTCCAAGGGGTCACTCCCGATGAGGGGATCTCGGCCCTTGCCTCGTCGATTGAGGTGCTGGGCATTCATAACCGAATACCTCGATGCAAAACAAAAGATGAACGTCCTTGTAATAACAGCTTTTTGAAAAACTTGTTCCAACAACGTCTTTTAGGTTTATTTTCTTGCATTAGTTCTTTTAATGCGTGATATTCTTGCATTAGTTCTTTTAATGCGTCCCATCATTTAATCCTACCATTGCAGAAAACAACCAAAATATGACGTATGCTTATGCCATTCGCATTCGCCACGGGGTCCCGTCATCACTCGTTAGGTTACTTAACTAACGACAGAGCGGGGGCTGGGCTAGCGCGGCTGTAAAACATAAGCAACGCCTAAATAGTAAAGCAATGATAGACATTACAGATCACAGATGAATATATTGGATATACTAGCAATCCGCAATCCTTTCGAGCCTGCAACGAAAAGCGGATTACACGGTCGCGGTGAATAGCCAAAAACCCCACCCAAGACCCCTACGGGTGCGGCAAACTACCCGCCAAGTATCCGAAGCGAAGCAACCTCCCTCAATGCCATGAGTAGGCCCCTCGGCACTTCGAGATACCCGGTAGTTTGTGCACCCCCTCCATGGGTCAAATCTAGGAGCAAAAACAGTAAAAAGAATTATACAATGACGGCTACAACCCCGACCCGGTTGTGCGGCCATACAAATAATATTATTACATCAATTTACATTTACAATGAATGAAAGAAAAACAAAAGCTCATCTCACATCCAACCCGGCTATTCACCCGCGACAGTCCAACAGATTCATATACACATTCCAATATCAAACACAGATCATGTATAACCCCGACTAATCGTCTTATAGCGATTAGCCGACGTTCAATACATGCAAGCAACACAGATATAACCAACATAGCCAAAGTGCAGTGAAGTTCGGAAAAAATACGGAATTATAGGACCCCAAAAGTGAATTTCAGTTCTGGAAAATCTGGGCACATATAATATATCTGAAAAATCCCAAAATCCCACCAGAAGAACACTGCACGAAAAACGATGCAGAGAGGGAAACAAACTGCGGCGCTTCCGCGGCACATGCCTACCTCGTGCCGCGGAAGCGCGGCGGTTTAGATGAATTAGGGCATCGAATTTCTTGTGTGTTCAAACAAAACCCTGAGCCGAATTTACAAGTATAAAGTTTTTCATTTAGAGCAGAAAAAAATTCAACAGAAACTTAGGGTTTTGGTTTTTCCGGTTTTGCGATTTTTCGGTTTCGAACTTCCATACACTTCGCTACCAAGCTAGTTTAAGTTTAGTTAGGCTCTGATACCACTGTTAGGTCCACGTTACCTCTCCCGGTACTTTCGGGGTTGCGGAAACGGTAAATCAAATTTTTTCTAAACTTTGTAACATGGACCGTAAAAGCCGGATCTTTGCTAAACTAAATGATAGAATGAGCAATCTTTTCTTTCTTGCAACCATAATGCCAAAAGAAAAGAATTATCTAAATAATAATAATTCAAAATGAGAATAGCTGATGGCAATTTGGAATGACCACTACCATGCTTCATTTAGTGAAATGTAAGCATGAATCAAGGAGGACTTTTTAAAGCATGATGGTGGTCAACATTCAACCATGGTCAACAAGTCAACCATGGTCAACAAGTCAACAAAATCAACCATAACATAATTCTCATTTAATTACTATTATTAATAGATAATTCATAAATCCATTAGGGTTTGGAAAATGATAACTGTCAACTGTGCATACGCACCCGTTCCGAAACCCTAATGAAATACCTCATCCTCTGCCTCAAGCAACTGTGCATACACACCTGCATTCTCGTTCCGAGGAACAAGAATACCAAGATATAAAAGCAACCCCAAATATATATACCAGTATCTGGCTCAAACCAGAGCCTGCCAGTATAATCCGTCCGGACTCCAAACGTGTACAAGTGCGCGGATGAGAACGAACCCTGTCGCAAAACCATGCGACCTCTACTCTGTTTTGCCCAGAGGCGAATGCCCTCTGTGTGGGACTCTAAAGACTCGACACTACACTGGCAGTGGGTTTAACCACAGACCGCAAGCGGCACTAGCTGTGCGTAACGGTCCCCAGGTAGATGCCGACAAGAAGGCTGACGAGGTGAACCCCATCTGAACTCCTACTGAGTCTGAATGTGACATTCTCCGTACAGTCCGGTCTGTTCGTCTGATACATCGCATGTCGGGCCTAGGGGGCGGTAAAACGTCAGTCCCCCAATAGCGGTACAAGTCGTGTCGGAGTGAAGCCCAAAACACCCTGAGATAACACTGGAAACCTACCAGTATATCTCGCTTGCCCTGGCCAGGGACTACTCGTGTAATGGCTCTCCTAGACACAGCGCGATGTCAACCCCCAATACCGGGAGAGACGAATCCTGTCTAACCGTTACTGCCTCCAAGTGTTTCGGGACTGCTCCCAACTACTACCTGTTTGCACGACTCGGAAGAGCCGTGGTAGGGTAGTAATCAAAGAACAGTGGGAACACACTCGAGGCGGAGTGACAGTGTCAAGTCAACGGACTAAGCTGTACTCATGTCACCTGGGAACTGATAACTGACGATAGGTATAATACTAACCATCAGTTCCCGACGAGTCCTGTCCAGTGTACTCGTAACCTAACGAGCACCCGCATACTATCTCAAGTACGACGTACCGACGGCTGTGGGACAGACCGTCTCCCGTGCTGGGATGAGAAGCGCATACGCTAGTCTACTCCGGAGCATCGATGCCCTATCTCGATACTCCCACGACCAGGGACGTATATAAGGATGTGCTTGTAGATTACCCAGCCCCCACGAGTGTGATCGCCATCACAACGCCGGTAATCAAGCAAAGATCCTAAGGGCTCTACTAATGCGTATATGTGATATAATAAATAAACACACATGTACACATTAAAGCAGAGACAAACCAAGTAGCATACTACTATATTGAGCAAGATTGTCAGTACAACTATGAATATCCCAAGCTTCCATCAAGTAATATACATACTAGTATGATACAGTAATGGCCTCTAGGGCATAAACACTAACACCCGTCTATCGGTTAACATACGTTCGATGTTCGTCGTGACATAGAACTATACGAAGATTGTTAAATATCGGATGGTATAGTTCGGTACTAACAACCGTCGTATAGTCTATGTGACGGGAAGATTCAATCGTATGATACCGATAGATTTGTCCAGTGTGGACAAGTTAGGAATGTATAAAGCAAACACCTACATTCACTTGTGTTTTCATCCGTTTCGAGTTATTTAGTCGGTACTTTTCCGCTGGTTCTCCGTGTACAAAGATAGATTAGATGTTCATTTCAACGTTGTTTCACAGCTTTGAAATGATTTTCTATTCTATTACAGTGTACTCGGAGAACAGCGGGGAGGTGCTGCCAAAATTTACTCGAAACGGTTGAAAGCACAAGCGAATAGGTGTCTGCTCTATACATTCTTAATAGGATAAAAGTCTTACCCCCGACAGCCGAAACACACACATACAACACGAATACACAACAAACGCACACACAGCACATACACACTAACAATCCTATACTTAAGCGAAATCATAAATTGAAACACACATATATAGAATACAACTCATACAAGTGTATTCTCATATCTAACTTTGATTATCGATAATTTATTCTTTTCAATGACAAACGCACATACAAAGCATATACACGGATTTTCTCCTTTGTCAATAACCATCCCGTTCTTAAATTTCTCAATATAGTCATCATAACCTACAATTTATATGCTATATAGTCTAACATGGCCCATGAGTACATCAGAGTTAAGGACTGGATGTATGTGGATTGGCAACAACGTATGCAACCTAAGTTTGTCGCAGGAATTGCTACTTTTATTGAATTTGCACGCGCACATAATAAGATCGTGTTAGAGAAAATTCTCTACCCGTGCGATAGATGTGGGAATAAGTACTGGCAGAAAGTAGAATTTGCAAAGCTTCATATCGTTAAACATGGTTTTACTAGACTTTATAAAACTTGGCTATATCACGAGAAAGGAGAAGAAGACAGTAATGCGGCAGAAGAAAAAGGAGAAGACGGTAATGCGGCAGAAGAAGAAGACGGTAATTTTTTTCCAGGAGAAGAAATGGAGGATATGGTAGAGCCTGCCCTAAGTGAATCTATTCGTACCGAAGATGGTATTCCTTTCGATCAAGGACCGCGTGCGGATAAGTATGAAAATTTCATGAATGATGCTAGAAAACCAATTTATGAGAATGCAAAGTATTCCACTCTCTTATGATTCGTCCAACTTTTCCAGATTAAGTGCCTAAATGGATGGAGCAACAAGTCATTCACAATACTTCTTTCATTCTTGAAAGATTCTATGCCCCCGGGAAATAACGTGCCCGACAGCTGGTACGGAGCCCAGGAGTTGATGTCTGATTTGGGTCTGACGTGTGAGAAAATTCAAACATGTCCTAAAAATTGCGTGTTGTACCGGAAAGATAATTCAGATTTGAAAGAGTGTCCAACATGCGGAGAGGTCAGGTATAACCCGAAAGATTCCGATAAGAAGCCCGATATACCTGTCAAGATAGTACGATACTTTTCCATAACACAGAGGCTGCAGAGGCTATTCAGGTGCAAGAAAATAGCCGAGGCAATGATTTGGCATCACCGTACTCCTCCAAGTGAAGATGGAAAAATGAGTCATCCAAGAGATTCACCGGTATGGAAGGATTTCGATAGGAGGCACGAAATATTCAGTAGCGATCCTCGCAATGTCTGGTTCGGACTCGCTAGTGATGGCTTCTGCCCATTCAACTATATGGCTGGAAGCCACAGCACATAGCCCGTTGTAATGATAGTTTATAATCTGTCGCCTTGGTTGGTTATGGACCAATCATACTTTATGATGCCTCTTCTTATCGACGGACCAAACTCACCGGAAAACAATATCGACGTCTATCTCCGACCTCTGATCGATGAGTTAAAATCTTTATTCATTGATGGTGTAGAGACTTATGATGCAAACACAAATACAACCTTCATACTGCGTGCGGTTTTAATATGGACAATTAATGACTTTCCTGCGTATGGAATGCTATCAGGTTGGTCCGTACATGGTCACAAAGTATGTCGTTATTACCATCAACATACAATATCGAAATTCTTGAATTTTAGCAGAAAGGTTTGTTATTACGGCCATCGACGTTTCCTCCCTCTAGACCACCCCTACAGGTTAGACGCTGTTCACTTTGATGGTCATTAGGAGCTTCTTGGACCTCCAGCCCCATTGTTCGGAGAGGACGTGACTGCTCAGTGGGATAGTTACAATAATATGACCTTCGGGATGGATCCGACAAAACAGGTCAAACCATCATTCTGGAACAAGTTAAGCATTTTTTTCGGGCTTCCGTACTGGTCAATAAATTTAGTGCATCATTGTCTGGACGTCATGCACATAGAGAAGGGAGTATCCGAATACGTACTCAACTTGTTTTTTTGTAAAGACGGGAAATCGAAAGACAACCTCAATGCTCGGATGGATCTATAGGACTGGGAAATTAGAAGTGAATTGCATCCTAAACCGATAGTGTGTAAACCAGACAAGTTTGTACTTTCCAATGCCGCGTATCATATGTCATAACCGGAGAAGAAAAGATTCCTGCAGGTGTTGCATGATTTGAAGGTTCCCACATGTTTCTCAGGATCATTTAGCAAGAAGATAAAAATTGTGAAAGGCAAGATCGATGGGCTGAAAAGTCATGATTACCATGTTATTATGGAGCACCTTCTCCCATTAGCCTTCAGGACTTCCCTTCCCGAATCGGTTGGTCTAGTAATCAATGACCTATGTTGTTTTTTCAGAGAATTATGCGCTAAAATACTGGATGTTGTGACGCTGGAGAAACTAGAAAATTCTATTTCGTTGATACTTTGCAAGTTTGAGCGTATTTTCCCATCGTCATTCTTCGATATCATAATACACTCGACGGTTCATCTTGCAACTGAGGCTAAGTTAGCCGGACCAGTATAATATCGATGGATGTATCCCGTCGAGAGGTACGTGGAATTTTTCGTTTCGCGCAATTTGTAAAATTATTATTGTCCTGTATGCCCGTATTTATTTATTTAACATATTTTTCTTTAGGTATCTTTACACTCTAAAAAAGTATATGCGCAATAGAAATCGACCAGAGGGTTCTATCATGCAAGGTTATCTTCTAGATGAAGCAACCACATTTTGTTCCCGCTATCTGGACGAGAACATAGAGACAAGACTTAACCGGCCTCGAAGAATTCAGGACGGGCCATATGGTAAAACTGATTATAAGAGGGTAAACACTATGTTTATCAACAAGATATACCGGTTTATCCTCCTCAATAACGCATGTCTTGAAAAAATTAGAGATTAAGTTTTTTTGGATTAATTGTTATATTTGTGTTTGTGTGTGTATGAAATGATATAATATTAATGTCATAATTTATTGTTGAGAACAGAATTCATTTTAACGAGATACATGAGGGGCATCCTGATTAGAACGATGAACGATTGGAAAAATATTATCAGGATAATTTTTTTGATTGGGTTGCAGATCATGTAAGTTATTCAAATAATATGTTATTGCTACCAGTTTTAATCTAAACTTATATCATTATATATTTGTCATAAAATTTGTTTTGTTAAATCCACGATCCGAACTTATCTGCATCATTAGAGAGTGATACAAGATGTTTAGCTCAGTTTCCTAATATGGGGGTTGCATATTATAAAGGATTCGGTGTCCTTAGATACAAATTCGAAGTTAAGAATATAGAAACATGTAGAACCACTCAGAATAGTGGGATTGAGACGGTATGATCGGATGGTGTGATTTGTTATGGATACTTAAATTGTATACTTGGCATTCAATATCCCAGACGATCAGAACCATTTTATATATTTCAGTGTACTTGGTACGATACACGAACCGATACAGATAAGTGAAGAAACAATCTCGGGACTTGGAAAAATGAATATGGATTGACCAGTATGAACACACTTCGATTTTACAGTCAGGACGATCCGTTTATCTTTCCGAACCAAGCGTTCCAAGTATACTACTCACAGTGTTTGAAGTATCCGAGATAGAGTGTCGTATGCCGTTAGAAACCTAGGAATGTTTACGATATCCCAGAATTCGAGGACATCGATGAGGATGAAGAAGAGAGAAGACTTAGAGTGCTCCGACCGTCTGTTTCAAAAGACGGTTTGTATTCGGCTGATCATGAAGTTACGTGGGTTAGAAATGATATCGATGATGAAATCCAAGTAGATATGTCTAATGCGTCCACGAAACGAAAAAGGTTATCAGTAATGTTATATTATTACTTCACATTTTACGATCTATACATATATAGCATGCATTTGTAATGATTGTCTAATGCGTCCATGAACCGTTTTATCTAGATTTGATGACGATGACGGGAGCAGCGAGGGGCGGCAGGAGCTCTAGCCGCGGCACTGGCAGAGGCAGAGGCAGAGGCAGAGCGGTTCTGCCGTCCGGAGAGCTGTGTAGGGAGCTTCAAAGGGCCGGTCTTGCACCCCGATCAAAGACCCCTTCGGATGCCTCCTTCCTTGTGGACTTTGCCACACCTCTAGGTATATTGCACGCATATTCATTTTGAATGTAATATTATAGATATACATGCATATTCCTGTCAAAATTACTTATATATTCAATGTTTGATTGTCTAGCTGTTGGTGGTGCGTCTACATCAGGGACAGAGGCCACTCCCGCACCTCCAGGTATGTTTATATATCATATAATGCATGTATATTGATTTAGAATGCTATATCATAAATATACATACATTCTTTATGTACTTACATCTCGGGTAGAGGCCACCACCGCACATGCGAGTATGTTTATATATCCTATAGTGTATATATGTTGATTTAGAATGTTATATTATTGATATACACATTTTTTTTACAATTACTTATATAGTCAATGTTTGATTGTCTAATTATAGGTGGCGCGTCCACGTCTGGTGCAGGGGCCACTCCTGTCACTTCCATACCCTCCGCTCAGTCTGCAGGTTTGTATGAATAAATATAAAATATTTATTCATTTTACATATCCTTTAAGAATAAACATAAACTTCATGTAATTTTATCGATATTTATCTTCTGGTTGGAGATGCGTCCACGTCCGGGTCACCGGCTGTTCCTCACCGGAGGAACTATCGTCCTGTTCTGCTGCTGCCCGGGCCCAGGCTCGTGCTTCTATTGCCGGTGGTATATATCACACTTCAATTTTCGTTAAATCTTGATTTCTTAATACCACTTTGTCTTAATATTGATTGTCTTGATATTTCTTGTAGATGCAGGGCATCCCCATCCTGAGAGGGGGATTCGAGACCCGAATCAGTCTCACAGGCAGAGGCCCGACAGAGCTAGGGGGAGGCAGCATTACCCCTCTTCTTTACCCCTGATTATCGCTATACCGGTGATTATGCCGAGAGGTTCGGCCGGTATATGGGGGATGAGAGCCGCCTCATGAAGAAATATCCACTTCACGTTGAGTGGGGCGACCAGCACCGGCGCTCATTTGCCCTCTTCTAGGATCAGGCTCGGGTATTAATATATAGTTTCATTTGACTTACCCAATATATTTATTATTATTTAACACTTGCAATTTAATAATATTGTTTTTTTTTGTATTTGCAGTTGGATTATGACTTTCAGCCTGTACCCGATCCTGATCACCCTGAGAGAGTGCTCGATCTTCACGCTCTGTACCATGGTCTGATGAAGAACATGCAATCAAAGGTCTGATACAATAGGAACGAGCTGAAGATCGACTGCTATTCCCTGTGGATGGCGACCCCCGAGGCAGAGAGAGCGGCTCTCCTACATACTCCGGCCTTTACGAGAGTCGACGTAGATACATGGCCTCTCTTGTGCCAATATTTCGACTCTCAACGCAAACATATTTGTATTTTAAATGTAATTCATTGTTTAGTATATAATTTATTTTTTTGTGTTGCTTAATTAGAAAACTAAATCTGAATGTGTTGTGCAGAAATAGGCCGATCAAAATAAAGAGAATAGGAAGTCGGCGAAGAGGGGTCGCCCCACTTATACAGGTGGCTCGAGAAATATTACTCGTGCCATGGAGTTATCGGTAAATTACAATAGACCTATTGTGATAGAATGTAATATTAAGAGTTATTTTATAATATATGTAAATTTTTGGCGAATTGCAGAGAGCTCAGACACTGGTGCAGGGTGGCACACCGAGCGTGCTGTCCGCGTATCTTGCCGTCTACGGCATCTGGACAGATCCTTCCACGGGCGAGCTTCGATTCCCCGACACCGTTACGCAGGAGTATTACGTATGTGTTAATATTTAATCTAACAGGTTTGAAATTTTTGTTTTGAAAAGTTCAAATTTAAATGATATACTTATATTTTAATGGTTAATGTGGGTGTATGAGCGGGTGGTGGAGCAGGCGGAGGCATCGGGGATCGATTTTACTGGACAGAACGATCCGATGCTGCTGACTCCAGTTCTAGAGGCCGCATACGGAGGGCATCACGTAGGTTGGGAGAGAGGCCGAGGACTGGGTCCTAGCAGGGCCCATATGAGGTTGGACTCTACTCCGGCGGTTACTTCCCCTATCCCCTGTGAGCGACGTCTAGAGTAAGATGTTGCCACCTTGAAGACCACCGTCCAGGAGTTGAAGGAGATGATGGTATGTATACTACTTAATAGTAAAATATTATATCATATTATAGATAGTAACATATCCAATATTAGTAGCCTGAGCTTATTTGGTTGTAGACTTAACTTTGATTAATCTTAGATTGGAGTTTCGAAATAACCTGATAATGAAACTAGTTCGACTAATACACAGTTCTTATTCGTTTATTACACACAAAATTGAACAAATGCGACAGGGTACTTCGGCTGCGGCTCCACATGCATCTCCTTAGGCCGTGGCTCCGTAACCCACTATCTCGGCTGCGGTTGCGCAGGCTACTCCTGCAGCTCCACAGCCCGCTCAGACTCCTGTACAGTCCGCTCCTTCATTGGTCGAGTTTTTGACGACTCAAGATTGCACCGAGAAGCAGATGCGCCAGATTACGTCGATTATCAAAGGTGGAGGAGCTGGACCGAGCTAAGGTAGCTTTATTTATATTTTTGAGAATGTATATACTTATCTGATACATATTGTATAAATTTTGGACGATAATGGTTGGTGGTTGTTTGCTTGTTCACGATGATTTATCCTGATAGCGTATTCTATTTGTCTATTTCTTTTATATATTATGCGTGAGATGTTGATTATGAATATTTCTATATTTGGTTATATGATGTATATATTATTGTGCACAGGACGGGTTAAAAACGGGAAGCCCTTTTTTTTTTAAAAAAAACTCGATATTATGTCCTTACGGATTAATCCGTAGGGCCATATGTTGCACCTACGGATTAATCCGTAGGTCACAGTTTGCCCCTACATATTTATCCGTAGAGACAAAATATCAGGATAACTGACATTTTGCCACTATGGACTCAGTAACAGGCGTTACACTTGCCCCTACGGATATATCCGTAAGGGCTTATATCAGGACCTACGGCTAACTCCGTAGGGGCTGGAAGTTGCCCCTACGGATAGTTCCGGAAGGGCAAGTATTTTATTTTATAAACCACTAAATTAAATAAATATTTTGTCCTTACGGAATACACCGTAGGTATATAGTCCCCTACGCATGAAACCGTAGGGGCAATTTTTACTCCGTAGGGGTATGTTCAGGACGAAAACTTGCACCTGTGGCCATTGCACCTACGGAGAATTTTCGAGCCCTTACAAATATATTCGTAGGGGCAGTGCTTTGGCTCTATGGATAAAACCGTAGGGGCAATCCCTTACTGTAGTAGTGCACTAGGTCAAGAGGCACTCAAGCGTTCCTCGGAACATCATACACCTTTGTTATACTTAAGCTTAATTACCCGTGACTTTCCATCCTTTTCATGAGACACCTTATTACTCAATATCAACCGTTTAAGATATATTTGTATTAAAAAAAACATGACTATTGGAAGAAGAGCAGAACTCGAAGAGGTTGTCCCATGTAAATTTATTAAAACAAAAAGGATAGCACATCACAGTTACACAATAGCAATATACATCATCAGACTCGTGCACATTTGCTCTAACCAACAGTGACATGGTGCACCCTAAACGTGTAAATAACTTCAAACCGTGAATCACCGTTTCTAGCAAACCATCGTTCATTTCTTTTATTATATTTCCGATTTGCAATATTGGACAGAGTACATACTCGGAATATCATTTACAGTTTTGCATAATTAGGCACAACTGAAAATATATTGTCATTTGAATTCGAGACCGCCATCCGTATATGATTTAGCTGTCATCTAAGCCATGTAGTTATATTTGTCAGAAAAAAAAGAAGCTTTGTGTTGTTTTGGTTAAGAGCAATTTACCCCACATATCACAATGGGAGATGAACCTTGGGAAAACAACACATCGGATGGATGCTCATGAATGCGAAGCTGGCTCCCATCACTAGTGCACCAACAAACTGCATGCATGTGGTTAATTGCATCATAAAAATATATGAATTCAAAACCCCCATGTGACCACCGACTCTCTAGGTTCCCCTTATCCTATTAATTTATGAATCAATTGATATAATTAATTGATTAAGTACAAGAAAAACGAGAAGGATTCTTCAAAATTGTGAAAAATTAGGATTAGATTACAAAGCCCAAGAAGCATCCATCTATGGATCAGGAGCAAGTGTCTTGGATCGCGAGGACAATGCTCAGAATAAAATTAATTGAGTTTTATCTCTACTTAATTACTTAATCATCATATGGGGCTCTCACTACTCTTCCATCTCCATGTGATTTCATGTGCAATGTTGAGGATGAAGCTAGCTTAACTTAGCCAGTGTAGTGGAACTCTTTGATAGAGACTCGGGGTAGTGTTTGAATGTTTTGTGTGCGGTTAAAAACTTTGAAGAAGTTGGGCAAAGCAAGGGAGAGGCAATGCAATTGAAAAAAAAATGTATTTTATTTATTTAGATTATAACAACCTTTTTGTACTTAATTTTGCATGGATACGGCGACCCTGCTGGCTGGTTGGTAGACTGAGAGCAATGTATTCCTCCATAGTTTGATGAGTCATGAACATTTTCATGAGACCAACTGCTGAATCTGGAGAATTAGACTTTTATGTCTTGTGCCTTTAAGAATAATTTTCATAATCAATTGGACATAGCTCCTCGGGTAAGAATTCTTTTTCCAAACCGAGGGGTTGCTAATTCAATTCCTCCGGGTGTCGCTTCAAAAAGAAAAAAAACCTTTGCTTTTCGAATATCATTTCTTAAGACATACATGTCTCATTTGGCAACTGTTGCTGTGACATTTTAAAAAAAATCTATAAGCATTTTCAAACCAAGGAAATACGCCATAATAGTAAATGCCAAGAGATTATCTTCGCACTACCGAAGCATGAGAGGGTCATCGTCCACCAATACAACCGAAAGTTGCAGAGCAACTATATTAAAGCTGCAGAGCAACTATATTAAAGCTGTATGCAATTAGACATTAATACATTATTTTTCCAACTACAATAACAAGACATCCTTCAGAAGAGAACGAGGCAGCTCTTTGGAACTCTCAGAGCAGAGAATTCATATGCCAACCTTCACTTGCTCACTGAGACTGAAAAAAGCTTCACACTGACATCATTGTATATATACAGTGAAGTGACTGTGATTGTGATTCCAAGAATTCAGAACTATAGTATCAAGTACTTTTGTGCTGTATTTTTATATGCTTCGTACTATGTGCTGGTTCCATGTATAGAGTAAAACTTGCCCACAGATTGGTTAATAACTCTGACCTGAAAAATATTAAGCATGCACTGAATTGCACAAATGTTTAAGAAAAATAAAATCTACGAGGCTTAGAGATTAGTTGTTTCAAAGCATTTAGATACATACCTAAGTTTGCATGCAACCTTAAATACTTGCACATTGGTGAATATTTTCCTTGAAATTTGATTTAAATTCGGTTTCGTTAGGAGATAATTAAAATTTAAATCTAATCTCTCTTAGTTTAGATTTTAATTTAATTTTTAGATTAAATTCATATTTATTTCTACTTTAAATATGGATTTATCTCATATCATTTATTTATCCTATAAATAGAAAGTTTTCTCTAAGGTTTTTTTTGTGTATCCATAATTCTCTAATAACCTAGAATTTGATTAGAGTGAGAGAAACGGCCAAGCGCAGTTGCAGATAGAGAGAGGTTTTGTAAGAAACAATATTTCTTTATAAAGGATTGATGAGAAGTGGGTGTAATATTTTGTAATTCTTTCTCATAGTGGAAATTTTCGTCGCGGTTTGCAAGTTTAGGTGTTAGTTGTATCGAATCTGAACCTGGATAAATCTTATGTGTTGTTTGGTGTGTTTTTCGTGTGATTTGGTATCCGCCGGATAGTCTTTTTCAGTCTACCCTAAAATAAAAGTCTTTGATTTCCACTGCGCATAGATGCATAATCCTTACATTAAGTGGTATCAGAGCGTCAAGCTCGTATTTTAAAGTTAATTGGGAAGATGGTGTTTACAAGCTGCAAGATCGAAAAGTTCGATGGATGCAATAATTTTAGTCTATGGAGATTGAAAATGATGGCGCTGCTAAAGTAACAAGGTGTGCATAACATTGTCTTTGCGAAAGTCAAAGTTCCGGCGACGACCACGGTAGTGGAAAGTGTAGAGAGAGAAGATGAAGCTCACAATTCGATCCAGATTTCAATGGCCGATAAAGTTCTTTGTGAAGTGACGCAAAAAATGACAGCGACAGAATTGTGGATCAAGCTGAAACTCTTTTACATGAATAAATCTCTTACCAACCGATTTTTATCTAAAACAGTTCGGGAAGCGCATAGAGATTCTTCAGTTCGGATTAGGCGGAGAGTTCGCTTCACAAGAATTTACAGGATTATGCAGGCTGGAGAGAATCGTGCATCAATACACAACATTGGGAGATCTTCGGTCAAATGGAATTGCAGGGCGGATGGTTCGGACAGTTGAGAAGAATATAAGTTTACGGCTTATGGCTGATTTTCCGAGGAAATTTCGGGCCGGAGCCCTATCTACTGCCGAGTGCCTCATTGATCGGTCACCATCGACAGTGGTAGATATGAGAATTCTCGAGGAGTTATGGACTGGAGGGTCTGGAAATTACTCAGGGCTTCATAGTTCTAGATACGGAGCAAAAAAGGTACAGGTCGTGGTGTCCTAATGCTAAGGATGGAATAATCAACCGAAATTTGATAGTCGTCGAGTCTGCAATATTTCGGAAAAAACAAACTCCATCAGATGGTGAGCATAGAATAGGTTCACCGGGCCAGGCGGTGTTCGAGACTTTAATGCAGGTTATAGAAGATGAGGTGGTCGGTACTTCGATTCAGGTGGATAGTCTGGTAGAGCCTGTGGTGCAGAGGTCGAGAACAGTTCGACGCACAGGAGTGGTTAGGGACTGGTCTTCAAGGTAAGAAGATCGGGAGTTCAACAGAAAAACTGTTTGTTTGATTTGTGGCATGGAAAGTGTCATGGACAGGGAGTTGCGTCGGTTACAGCAAAATATCGAGCAGGTTCTAACTCGGTATGGGATGGAGGAGACCCGACTCTTGTTTTCTCAATTAGAGGCGCACTTTAGGTTTTCGGCGATGTTATCATTAGATATAGATTATACTGGTTATAGAGACAGATGGAGGTCGACGACGAGTTACATATTGGGTACGGATGTACTGCTAGGTAGATCGATACTTCATACTGGTATCGCGGTTTCAATAATGGAGGCATGGTTGATAGCCGTCGTGCAGACGGTTAGAGAGGCCATATATTTGCGGAAATGTTGGATTTGGGAGTTTCAGAGGTGGTGAGAGTGTTCTTCTTGCAGACTATGAAGAAGACAATGTCTCTTATGAAGGTTGGTACCTTAGATAATCCGGCAGATGCGTTTCTAAGATGGTTTCGGTCTAAATTCAAGTTTTATGTAGTAGATTGTTGAGATACCTTCGGACACAAGGCGACGAGAACGGAGTTCCAAAGTGCTGAGAAAGTGTAGAGATTATGGTGAATTTGAATTAAGATAGAGATTGTTGAAATTTGATTTAAATCGGATTAGTTAGGATTTAAATCTAATTTCTTTACTTTAGATTTAAATATAATCTCTAAATTAAATTAATATTTATCTTTAGTTTAAATATAAATTTACCTCATAGCATTTATTTATCCTATAAGCAGCCTCTAAGTTTTTTTGTGTATCTATAATTCTCTAATAACTTATGATTTGATTAGAGTTGGAGATGCGACCAAGCACGGTCGCGGATAGAGAGGTTTTATAAGAGAGGGTATTCCTTCATAAAGGAAGGGTGAAAAGTCGGTGTAATCTCTTGTAATTCTTTCTCATAGTGAAAATTTTCGTCGCGTTTTGCAGGATTAGGTGCTAGTTGCACCAAACTTGAATAAATCTTGTGTGTTGTTGTTTGGTGTGCGTCGGATATTCTTTTTCAATCCACTCTAAAACAAAGGTCTTGGATTTCCGCTACGCATAAATACGTAATCCTTACAATAGTTGTTTCTTGTAATCTTTTAGAAGAATTTGAATGTTTGATTATCCAAAACTAATATACAAGAAAAAATTAATAATTAACTAACATAAGATAACAAAATTTCGATTCGACAATGACTACAACATTAGTGACGCTAAACTTAGCAATAGAAACATAGGAAGGCAAAGCAAAGCAAAACAAAACCCGGTCTCTCAATCTAAACTGGCTAGATTAATATCGCTTATACAAAATTAATATTCAAAAAAGAAACAACATCAAATGCTAAGACTCTCTCTAGAGAAACCCTTTTACGACCAGAAATGCATTTGATGCTGATGCTGATGCTGCTTCTCCTTCTCCTTCTGTCTCCTCAACTCCACGACTTTACGGTGCGAGTTCGAATGCTCAGACACAACGAACGAGGGGCTTGCAGCAGGTCGATACTCTGGAACCAACCGCCCTGATTTGTACCGGACACCACAGGCATTGCACAGTGTTTTCGGGCCCATGGGCCCCATCCTCCATTGCGGGGTCTTGTCACTTCCACAATGGAGGCATCTCATCGGATTCCGTGTTTTCGGTTCGTCAAGCACGGAATCCGATGACTGTGATGGTGATGGTGGTGGAGGCGGCGATAGGATTGGGAGGTGAGAGGACCAATTGGTTGGCTTTGCACGTGACCTCTTGCTTCTTGTTTTAGCAGGAACCGGGTTCATTAATGTTGGTGATGATGTGATCAGTGGAGATGAGACTTGAGTTTGGATTGACGATGAAGATGAGTTTGCATGAGAAAATTGAGGCTTTGGATTGTCTTTGTTGGAGAAGCAGTCCTCCATGAAATTTGATAGCCATTCAAGCTCAGCAACTTCTTCACACTGTAAGTAAATAAAATTTGATCAATTTAGTTTCTTCAATTCTTACTACAACTTGCTAAAAAGAAAAAAACCCACAATTAATATCATCACTTTATCATGGACTAAAGCTGTAGAATTTTACCAGATTACTCTAGCATAATAATTTTCATGAACCAAATTAATGTTGGGAGGTAGAGTAAAACTAAATCACACTAAAATATCATGAAACTTAATAAGTTGTTGAGATAAAATATCATATTTTTTTTTGTAAATTTACAAATAAACTCTATAAACTTAGTAAATTGCGCAAAAATAAAAACTCAACTCTAAAAAAGTACAACTTCCAAATTGACTTTTGGTGTAGTGGATGGTTTCAAGCTAATCAAATTTGTAAATTAACAAATTGGGTGCATATATAAAATGAATTTTTTTTATACTAGTTTACAAAGTCAAATTTTTCTCTTGAAAAAAAAGCATTCTCTTAAAACACGAGAAAATGTTAGAGGATAAATATAATGCATCGATTTAGTGTAGATAATTTGTTTGAATTTAGCCAATTTAGAAATGAAAATAGTAACTCGACTAATTAAAAAAAAATTCAATTTCTTGAAATTTCCATTTTTTCTACTTTTAGAAATAGGACGCGTCCCAGAAAAGACACAAAGAGAAAAGAAATAAAAAGCAAAAAGAATAACCTGGCCGTTACTTTACTTGTAGAAAACGCAAAATTTTCTCTTCAAATATTTTAATTAAAACAAAGTAAAATTACAAGAAATTACCGGCTGGCAAAAATCAGCTGAAAAATGCTGCCCATAGCCAGAATTCAAGGAGTTATGATAACCGTTGCCGCCGTCAACGTTAGAAAACTCCGTTGAGTTTCCGTTGACGGCGTCGAAAACGCCGTTATCTTCGCTACCGTCGACTCCGGCTTCAAAGTTGAAGAGGTCTTCAACAATGAAGTGATCCTTGCTCGAGTAGTAATCTGAGAATTCCATTGAGAGCTTATACATTCAAATTTTGAAGCAACGGAGAGAGCTTTGAGGTTTTGGAATTTTGGAAATTTTGAAGGGTTTTGTGTAAAAGGGAGAGGATAAGTGAGAGAGAGGGGGAGAGTGATGGGAGGTTGAGTTGATTGGGGTTTGGGGGTGTATTGAAAGGGGAGCGTGGTATATGGGCCAGGATTGAGGAGTAAATAAAGGGCAGAGGAGGGTGGAAAAAGTGAAAAAGAAAAAAGTAACGTACGTACCGATTTTTACGGACCAATAAATTTGCCCCATCATTTGACATCACACAGCTTTGGATTTTTCGTTGGGTAAATTATTGAAAAGCCCCTGTCCTAAGAAAAAAGGTCAAAAGTATTTTCGAAATAAGAGGAAAGCCCATTCTGGTCAAAAATTTGGTCGAAAACCCCGTGGCCAAGACCTGTGTATTTTAATTTGGTGAAGAGACGAAAATACCCCTAATTTCAAAATCATCTCTCTTTCTCTTTCTCACTCGTACTCTCACACTGTCGCTCGAGCTCCCCCATGCTTCTCGTTGTCGTCGTCACCCCGTCGTTGCACTCGTCGCCGTTGTCTCTCTCGTCTCAACCTCGCCTCCCTAAGTCGTCGAAAACCCTAATCCAT
The DNA here is from genome assembly GCA_030015575.1 of Agapanthus africanus. Classification (NCBI taxonomy): domain Eukaryota; kingdom Viridiplantae; phylum Streptophyta; class Magnoliopsida; order Asparagales; family Amaryllidaceae; genus Agapanthus; species Agapanthus africanus. The sequence goes on from CM057344.1 coordinate 105,717,445, forward strand.
GCAGAATGGCGCATAAATCAAAGGATAAGGACTTAAAATTGACGAAAGAGGCGTAGGCTAAGACAGTGCCTTCAGAATTGGAGTTAACGACGTCGACAGCGGCCGAGGAATCGACTGCTGCCGAGATACAAATTAGGTAAAATTCATACTCTCTCTCTGTTAATCTTACATTGCAATTCGAAATTGTTTCTTTTAAAAAAATTGTCAACATCTATAATGTTTGTGTAACATCTATAATGTTGCCTGTAATATGTACCAAAATTGCCTATATGTTACATGCAACCGCTTACAAGTTACAGGCAAATTTTTTGTTGTTGTTACAAGCAAGTGCTAATTTTTCATTTATTGTTGGTAAGATATTACCGCCGAATTATTTGCTTGTAACATCTAAATAATTGCCTGTAACTTCTATGAAAATTGCCTGTAACATATAAGCAGTTGCCTGTATGTTACATGCAACTGGTTACAAGTTACATGCAACTTCACATATGTTACTTTTAAGTCTTTAATCATAAACAAACTTCCTTAGAAAACTGTTCGAGACGTTTGGAACAGTTTTTTTGTATTGAAGATGTCTGTGGCAGACGTCTCTAGTTCAAAATATGTCTCTCGAAATTGACTTCAGAGATGTTTGATACTTGTAACCAGACATCTCTAGTTCAAAATATGTCTCTAGATATTGACTTCAGAGACGTCTGGTGCTTGAAACCAGACGTCTCCAGTTCAAATCTTTCCTAGAACTTATAGGCAACTGATTACAAGTTACAGGAAACCGCTTACTTCTAAGTAGTTGCTTGTAATTTCTATAAAAGTTGCCTGTAACATCTATAATGTTGCTTGTAAGTTCTAAGCATTTGCGTGTAGCTTGTGAGAACTTACCTATAACTTGTAAGCAGTTGCCTATAACTTTTAAAAAGTTGTTTATAATTTTCAGTTTAAAAAAATTGATAGATATGATTTAATGTTTAAATTTGGTTTTCCGTAGAAGAAAATATGGAGCCAATTCCGCCATTCGGACGTATGTAGACATCACCCGCGGCACAACGGCTTCATGAATAGGTTGAAGCCACACATTCACGAACATCACATACGGAGGCTAAATAAAACTCCGTTCCGCCATTATATGAAGCCGCCAACTTTGGGTCAAGATAGGCTGTAACAACCCTGATTTTACTGTAATTATTTTTAATAAATAAAAATATATTTTCTTTGAAGTGATTCGTTTTGTAAAAAATAAGGTTTTGAAAGATTTTTACAAAGATTTATTTTGATTTCTTTTAATATAAAGAATTTATTCGATTTTGTTTTGAAAGGAAAATTTTGAAAAGAGAATTTGTTTTATTGAAAGAAAAAAATTAGTTTAAGAAAATGATTTATTCCGTATATATTTTAAATTATTCTTTTTTGAAACTATATATATATATATATATATATATATATATATATATATATATATTTGATTCTATTTAATTATATGCAATAGCAAGTGTAACACCCCAGTGTATTTATACTATATATATTTGGGGCATTTCAAATCTTGAGGCAAAACTCTTTACTATTGTTGCTATTGAGTTCCAAATGATGCAGTTAGTAGCTGTGGTTATTATCCGACCCGACCCGCATGTTTGAAGCCCAACATGGTTCAAGATTACATCAAATATTTGCTAGTACAGTGTATCTATGCAAATCTAGAACGAACACACACACACACACACACACACATACATATATAATATATTTTAGAATTCGCATATCTTTTATAATACAATATAAAATCAAATAATATATTTTCTTATCTAACCTTGCATGTTATAGTACCCCATATAAGGTGATTGTGCCCATATATCATGTTCATATCCTAATGGTTAGACAGATCAATTATTGGATCGTTACGAATATACGTAGATCTTTATTTGGGGTATATGTTTTTAATTATATATATTTGCATCATTGTTTAAATTCTTACGTATATTCTTCATATTTAAAAACTAGATTTTTGAAGAGATACGGGTGATATTCGGAGTAATCTGGTATTATCTGTAAAATCCCACAATATAATATATATATATATATATATAAATTTAATTATTTTTTAAAAATCTCTCTCTCTCTAACTCTCTCTGGCTCTCACAATCTCTAATTCTCTCTCTGTCTCTTTCTCTCTCTCTCCCCCGTCCCCACACTCTCTCTTCCTGTATATATATAATATTATAATATAAAAATTTATTAAACCCCCTCTCTCTTCCTTGTCTTCTTCTCCACGTCTTCTTCCCGCGAACCCTAACTACGCCATCACCACCAGTCGCCGCTCCCTCTCATCACTGAACCATTTCTCCTCACCAGAACCCTCTTCTCGCCATCACCTTCCTCTCGTCCTCCTCCTCCTCCCCGTTCTCAAGACCTTGACTGAAGAACCCCGAAGACTGAACCCACTTCCCTCAACCTCTCCCCATCGCCGCTGGTCGCCGCAGCCCTAACGTCGTCGCCTCCGCCCTAACGTCGTCGTTGTCCTCTCCCCTGCCTCGCCATCACCTCCTCCTCCTTCCTCTTCCCCGACGACCACCAAGCTCCCAACCACAGACCCTGACACCAAGAACCCATCACCCCGTCGCCGACCTCGTCGTCGGAAACCCACCAATACTGACCATCTCCATCACCTCCTCGTCTCCCCAGCAACCCCAGAACACCAACACACCACCACCACCGACCCTCCTGCTCGTCCCCGTTCACCATCAGAACTCACGGCCATCCACATCGCCGTCACCTCACCACCGATCGCTTATTCCCTCTCCTTGCCCTCGTCAAGTCTAGAGAATCCCGACAAACCCCCAACAACCATCTCCTCCTCCTCCTCTTCTTCTGTTCTTCTTCTTTTTCTTTCTTTTCTTTTCTTTTCTTTTCTTTTCTTTTTCTGGTCGAATCGTCGGAATTACGCACGTCGCCGACGATCCAGACGACTTAGTCACCGTCGTCGTCTAGCCCAGTTATCACGTCACGCAACTGCTCAGCCAGGTCAAGTCCTGCATGCGTATGTTTTGCGCCGTGACTTTTTTCGGCGTAGGAACATGACATCCGTATCGACGTGAGATTCGATCAGGCAAGTTCTAAACTTGCAACATACTATTTTGATTATATCGATATTTACATGCTTGACTATAGTATATACGTTTCAATATTTAGCAAGTAGTAGCGATTTACATTGTTATAGTATCTGTTTTTATCCGTACCGATAATGGGTTATTTAGTTGCATGCATGATCATCACAATACCATTACACTACTATATCAGTTCAGTATTTTATCTAGATTGCAATATACATGGTAATGGGCGTATAACGGTTATTACAGATAGATACATATGCATTCTGGTATCAGTTGTATTTACCGTGTTTCGATATTGATTACAGTTTTACCTTTGGTGGTTATTTTGGTTAAAATATATATTGCATGACATGTTCACGACTCACTACCAGACTTGTTACTTGAATCGTATTGCTAATGCCGATAATTCTAATTTATTGTCCTGACGGATGTGACTTGTTGTCTACATAGACAAGACCTGTACCTGCTTGTTCCTGTGTTGGTATTAGGTAGACACTCTATTGATACCTGAATTGAACACGAAACCTGGGGGCAAAGGGAAAATCAAGAATGTAATCAAAATGTAACTCAAGAGCATATTATTATTGTTTGCCGTGATTCTGGGCGTGAACGGAATAATCATTGTTTATTGTACCGTGGTCCCGTGGTGAATGAACGGGATATATTGTGCCGTGGTTCTGTGGGGGTTTGAACGGTATATATACTGTTGAGTTACGATGATGATTATATTAATTGATTTTAAAGACTTGTAAAATAAATAACCTAGAAGCATAGAGTTTATGATACACATCATATACATATAGCTCACTATTTATACATGTGTTTATTATTTACATTCTTATTTAATCATGGCATCCTATCCTGGTTATTACTATTATTTTGATATTATGACGTACTGACGTCTGAGTTTTGCATGGCCCAGTTCCTCTGACATTATCGCAGGTAGATCAGGAGTACTTTAGCAAGCAAGCCGAGCACTGAGGAGCTAGCTATTTAGTTTAGAGATACTTAGCTTTCCAAGTCCCAAGTCCGGATGAGAAAAGGTGAGGGTTGTGGTAGGCTTGTGACAGCCAACGTAAAACTTTGTCACATTCTATGACATGAACCATAATAAGAATATCGTTGGGGCGTCACCTACTCAGCGACGCGCTACATCAGATCCCGGATGTAGTGTAAAGTATGCAGGGGCTTCTAGGTCGTCATCCAGAAACGGCGCGCTACATCGGACCCCGGGTGTAGTGATAAATAAGCAAGGGTCGTCGTCCAGAAATGGCGCGCTACATCGAACCCCGGGTGTAGTGACAAATAAGCAAGGGTCGTCGTCCAGAAACGGCGCACTACATTGGACCTCAGGTGTAGTGACAAATAAGCAAGGGTTTCATAGGATCCGTCTAGCTTCCTGGAACATAGGTTCCCTTACGGGTAGACTAATAGAATTAGTGGAGGTGATGATTAGGAGGAGAGTTGGTATTATGTGTTTGCAAGAAACTAAGTAGGTAGGTGAAAAGAGTAGAGTCATAGAGCCTTGAGGTTATAAGCTTTGGTATACGGGTAGAGATAAAAATCGTAATGGGGTAGGCATAATCATAGATAGACGGTTGCTTGAGAATGTAGTTGAGATTAGGAGAAAATGTGATAAAATTTTACTGGTTAAACTTATTCTAGGTGGAGAGATCCTTAATATTATTAGTGCTTATGCACCACAGATAGGTCTTGATGACGCTACTAAGCGTCTATTCTGGAAGGATTTAGACGAGATGGTGCAAAGTATACCTAGTGGAGAGAAGTTATTTATTGGTGGTGATCTTAATGGACATGTAGGTATTAGTCGTAGTGGGTTTGATACTATCCATGGAGGTTTTGGTTTTGGACAAAGAAATGAAATAGGTGACCCGATTCTAGACTTTTCCTTATCTTATGACTTGATCTTAGCAAACACCTGGTTTAGGACAAGAGAGTCCCACCTTATCACTTTTAGGAGCGGATCAAGTGCTAGTCAAATAGACTTTTTTCTGACGAGGAGAATAGATAGAGGTTGTTGTATCGACTGTAAGGTAGTGCCAGGTGAGAGTGTAACCACTCAATATAGACTTTTAGTTCTAAATTTTCGATTCAGAAGAGGACCTAGGAAGATTAGACGTAAGGTAGAGCCTAGAATTAAATGGTGGCGATTGAAAGAAGATAAACAAAAGGCTTTTATAGATCGTGTAGTCCAAGAAGCGGATTGGCAGTCGGAAGATGATTCAGACAGAACATGGAACAAAATGGCTAGTTGTATCAAGAAGGTAGCTAGAGATCTACTTGGTGAGTCGAGAAGTGGTGCTCCACCATCTAAGGACACATCATGGTGGAATGAAGAAGTAAAGGCTGTTATTAAAATTAAAAGGGATTCTTATAAAAATTTGAAGAAAAGTAGAGATGCGGAGAGATTTGAGAAGTATAAAATGGCTAAAACGGAAGTTAAGAAAGCTGTTCGGGAAGCTAAATCTAAGGTCTACAAGGAGGTGTACGAGAAATTAGACACTAAAGAGGCTGAAAATGATATATACCGGATTGCTCGGATGCGGGAAAGGAAGACTAGAGACTTATGTGCGGTGAAGTGTGTCAAAAATGAAAATCAGAAGGTTTTAGTTCGAGATGAGAATATCAAGAAAAGATGGAGAGATTATTTTGACAAATTGTTCAATGAGAGCTTTACTAAGAATTTGGATGGACTTGTCCTTCAATCTCAAGATATAAACTGTGATTTCATGCGTAAAATAAGACTACATAAGGTTAAAGAAGCTTTGAACAGAATGAGTTTAAGAAAAGCGGTTGGTCCTGATGGGATTCCTATCGAGATTTGGAGATACTTAGAAGAAATAGGCGTTAAATGGCTGACAGATCTGTTTAATAAGATTTGGCAGACAAAAAAGATACTAAATGAATGGAGGAAAAGTATCATTGTACCTATCTATAAGAATAAGGGTGACATTCAAAATTGCTCAAACTAGCATGGAATAAAACTTATGTGTCACACCATGAAACTTTGGGAGAGAGTGATTGAACACAGGCTAAGGAAGGATATTAAGATAATAGAGAACCGGTTTGGGTTCATGCCTGGACGATCGACGACAGAGGCTATTCATTTGCTTCGTCAACTTGTCAAGCGTTTTCGAGAGAGAAGAATAGATTTGTATATGATATTTATTGATTTAGAAAAAGCGTACGACAAGGTACCTAGAGAGGTATTATGGGGGACAATGATGAAGAAGAGGGTCCCCGTCAAGTATATTGACATAATCAAGGATATGTACGATGGAGTAGTGGCAAATGTCAGAACTTGCGGCGGCTTAACGAGTGATTTTCCGATTACAATTGGCTTACATCAAGGATCTGCATTAAGTCCATTCCTATTTACCATCGTGATGGATGAGCTTACTAGAACTATCCAAGATGAGGTACCTTCGTGTATGCTATTCGCTGATGATATTGTTCTAGTAAATGAGACAAAAGCAGGGGTTAATGCCAAATTGGAATTATGGAGGCAAACATTGGAATCTCGGGGATTCAAATTGAGCAGGTCCAAGACAGCATATATGTGTTCATATCATAATTTTGTATTATTATATTCCCCATTCCTATTCATTTTACAAATAAACAGGTGCTTTTGATTCATGTCTGCTACATAGTTGCAGGTTACAGGTTCTCGGAACAAAACAGTGAAATTGATGAAAAGACTATACAAAAGTGAGACTACGACCAACAAATGGAAGAATCTTGATCACGCCTACAATTTGAAGAATAAACGAAGATCAATGGACAATTTCACAAAGCAAAAAGACAGCGCAAGGTTCAAGACTTCGACACGAAGCAAACGGTAAAAGTTCACGACATTATACACTGTGGAAATCTGGAAGAAAACTAGAAGACAATCTGAGAAACCTGTAAGTGCACGGCGGCGCCCCGGCCTCCATCCCGAGGCCAAATGCGGAAGCGATGGTTAACTTTAATTTTCTTGAACCGGCACCACCGCGCACTATAAACCCGGATCGGGCCATTAACTAGTCCTAGCTAACTACAAGATGGGGAAGAGAGATATACCGAGTGATCCGAGTCCTCCGGTCTTCTCGCCGTCGTCCCGATCTCCCGCGGATGCTCCGGTCTCCACCTCGTCGCCGGAAGGGCACCATGTCGCCGGCTTCTTTTACGGGCTCCCACCTCTATTCCGAGGCAACTCGGGCACGAAGCTGGCGAGTCGACGTGCCCAAGGTTTGCTGCAGAATGGTGTAGAACCATGTCTCATTTGGGGTTATGGAGTTTGCCATTTGGTGGAGGAATGAACTATACTTTTGAGGTGGAACTATGTGATTTTTGTGAAGCTAAAAGACCAAAAATCCCCCCATGAAATATTGGGACAGCCCCTACCATATAATGGCCGGCCATGGTGAATGGGGAGAGTGAGAATGAGAGAGGGAGAGAGTGAAAAAGGATAGCCACAAGAATAATCAAGTGAAGGGAAAAATGGTTATCATATTCAACCATCATCAAAAGCATGATGACTCCAAAGTCAAGCAATGATCACTAACAAATCCACACTCCACCTACAAATCAACAACTATGATTGCTACAAAAAGTCGAGCAATCATGAACCATGGAAGGTCAAAGGATGGGGCTTCATCATGAAACCATCATGACACAAAAGTATGCAAAGAACACCCTCCATATTGCTTATTTGCACAAATGCAAATAAGCCCTCCTCCACCAAACTTCGGCCAATGAACGATATAAAGGAAATTGGCCGAAACGGAAAGCAAACTGGCAACTCCAGAAAACTAGTCCCGTAATAAATTACAGGAAAACCCCGACACACCCGCATTTGTATTCCAACCGAAATACAAATGCAATGAGACAAAATCTACACTGTACTATACTAGGATCCGGCTTAAACCAAAGCCGGCTAGTAATATCCGTCCGATCCTGATCCGTGCAATACCGCACGTATCTGATCGAACCCTGCCATATCTCCATACGGCCTCTACAGCGTTTCGCCCGAAAACTTGAGCAACTGAATGTGGGGGACTCTAAAGACTCGTCAACACCTTGATTGTGGATTTAACCACTAGCACGTTAGAGGTATAAGCCAATACGTAACGGGCTACCAGGTATTGACCAAAAGGGACGTCGATGGGCGAACTCATCCTGACACCCTACTGAGCCTGTCAGTGACAATATTCGTACAGTCCGGTCCGTTCGTCTATGAGCATCGCATGGCGGGCCTAGGGGGTTGGTAAAGTCAGACCCCCAAAAGCGGTACAAGTCGTGTCGGAGTGTAGCCCGGAACACCCTGAGATACTACTGGAATACCTACCAGTGAATCTCCTGCCTCGGCCGAGGGCTTTGTGTAATGGCTCTCCTAGACACAGCGCGACCTCACCCCCAATATCGGAAGAGACGAACCCCTGAAGATCCGCTCACTGCCTCCATGTGGCTCGGGACTGTACCCAACTAAAAGCTGTTTGCACGTCTCCTTTGAGCGTGGTAGGGTAGTAATCAAAGTACAGTGGGAACTCACACGAGACAAATGACGATTCCCAGGTCGATGAACTAACCTGTACATATGTCACCAAGGAACTGCTATCTGACGTCAGGTATAAGACCAACTAGCATGTTCCCGGCGAGTCCTGTCCGGTGTACTCATAACCCAATGAGCACCTGTATACATCTTAGGTGAACCAACTGACACCAGTGGCTTGTGAGACCGGCCACCGCCCCTCGTCGGGGTCTCGACTGTATACACTAGTCTACTCTGGAGTATCGATGCCCTGTCTCGAAACTCCCACGACTAGGGACCATTTAAGGATGTGCTTATAGACTACCAGCTCCCACGTATATGATCGCCCTCATACTGCTGGCAGTCAAGCAAGAATCCTATGGGCTCTATCAACGTGTAATAGCGACCTGTCTGGTCACCTAAAGCAGTACACGATGATAGAGATAAACCAGATAGCATATTATCATCTTGAGTAAGACTGTCCTACCGGGATAGGTCCTCCCTCAATCATTGCAATCACGTGCCTGTGATCCAATAATTGACTCTGAGGGCACTATCTCCAACAATCTCCCACTTGCACTCAAGGCTAATTATTGCGATGTCGCATACTCACAGCCCGTGTGATACCGAACACCCAACTCCTCTACTAGTCAGTCTCACAAAGCTCGTTTGCGAAACTATTGTGTTCGAGGAATAGCCTCAGTGAGTGGATCCGCTTTGATGTTTCTTTCTATGTCTCCATATATCTCAAGTTCGCGGAGAAAGCCATCTCCCGAAATGAGCAATACCTGTCTTAGAATGTGTCTGGATGTCTGATGGGACCTAGCTCATAAATGAACTCCAAATCCAAACTTCTTAGACTGTATCGTCAACTGAACTTAATCAGTATCCAGCGCCATGCCTCCCTCAGTATTGTCTTGGATTACCTGTCCAAAATACTGCCCCTCGTCAGAAGGAAAAACTATAACTCTGACAACCTCCCTGTCGTCCAAGTCACCTTGGAAGCCTGGAATGATAACTTTCGTTATCATATCCCTAAAACATCCACTTATGTTCTAAAACTGCTTCCGACTATTTCTCCAGGATTGGATTAATGTCAACTTATTGCATCTAGTGCAAGAACAACATCTGGTGTGGTACTTGACATCTCATGATTGACTCAATTGCCTGAGCAAGTGATCTGCCAATCATGCACATCCCTCTCCCCTTTAGTCTGTAAGACACCTTTAGAGAGGGTGACTCCATCACCTGCAGGTACACTACCGTGCCAAGAGTCGTCCATTCTAAATACTCTTAGAATGTTGTCTAAGTACCCTTAATTGGGAAACCACCCAATTCTAGATCTAAAACCATAGATCTAGTTACCAGTATGTCGGATATAATGTCCAAGTCCTATGTGGAGAAACCACTGTGTGACGACCAAAGTGTAACCGATTGTAGTATAGGAATATCACTTCCTACTATGTGTATGTCATCCAAATACCAGGACATCACACCCTACTACCTTCTTAACAGATCCATCCCCTATTCTGATGAAGTCAAACCTATGACTGTCACATCAGAAATTGATGATCTATCTCCGCTATATCTGCTTTAGTCTATAAATAGACATAAGCCACCTGTCCACCAATGCTTCGGCTGCTCCCACTGACTACGACAACCCTGTGGCAGAGTCATATACACGTACACTTCTAAAGCTAGTTTAGAACGACGCTATACTCATCCTCCCGCCGGGTCTCACAGTCTGGAACAACAGCAATGGCAAGTCTGGGTAAACAAGAACCTCCCTGCCACCGTCCTTGAGCATACCGAAGTACCTTTCGGGTGCCTGAGGTTACCCACTTTATTTGCGGAGTGGCCAATGGAATGTCAAACCAGATTGAATCTTTAGGTTCCTATCAAATCTTCAGTAATCGTTTTTGGTTCTGGAATCACTTCCAGTTCTACCATACTCCCACTACTGTTTTCTGAAAAAATCCATTTTTAATAAAACTGTGGCGAGTCTAGAACAATATCACTATTGATCTTCCAGATGGTAGAAAGTCAACCCTCGTCATAGCCTGGGTCAACCCACAAACAGCCATTACAGAAACTTGCCTTGAGTTATCTAGAGTCTGGTTTTAAGTATAAGCCAGACAACTCCCCGTACCTTAACATCGTTAAGATACGAACTGTTCTATATCCAATATAGGACCAGTGGCACTGATTTAATTGAACCAGATTCAAATCATGCAGCTGTCTCCAGTGCATGTCAACTAAATGGAAAGAGGCCGATCAGCGTTACTCAACTTAGGAGTACTTCCAATTATGAGTAACCTGAAAGAGAAGCAAGTTCTCTTAATCATTACTATCAACTGAATACCGTACACAAGTATCTATATCTTCGATCTCCTTGAAGAATCCCGATACTTGCAACACCTGGTTCTCTACTTTATTCATATACCTATAACTTTTCAAAATTCGGACCCTGTGTTTCCACGAAACACCTGTCTAAAAAACTAGAGAAGTCATAAGTAAACCGAATATAGTACGAGGACTAACCCCTCTGTCCTAATGGACACTGGAAAATATACAATACTCTGTACAAGTCCCTTGAGTCTAAAAACTCACTCCCTGTGTGTTGTAGGTTGAAAACTGTACTTATGGTTAAGAAGAATTACACCGCTGTTTAATGCTCCTTACCTAACCATCCGCTGATATAGGTAAATGTCATGGACATAATATCAAAAAGGTATATCTCACTCTATAAAAATAGACGTACAGATATATCAATTTGAAATTGGTGCATAACAACGGATATTCAAAACCAAATATTTGCCGACCAGCAAATAGCCCAGGTGATTTCCTCAAATATCACTGATTACAACGAATCCCGATATAATGAGGATGATCACCTAATTTCCAATAACTTACTCCCACTCATCATCTGTAAAACCATACAGATGTGAGAATCGTACCTGGTAAATACATACCCTGGAGTAAGGACTAATTGGGAAATCAGTTTTCTTTTAACAGTACACAGTGAAACTGAAACATTGAAATGTTTCGATGGGGTATCCCGGTATTCCTAGTAATGCCTCTTCCAGATTCACGACTGTAACCGTATAATTCTTTGCCACCTCTCCAAATCCCTTTATATGTCTTTAGTCATTACCTTCTGCACACCCCTTTAGGCCAAATGGTTTTCTTCCTTCCCTACCGTTCGGCACCAGCCTATGGTTTGGAAGAAGACTATCCAATAAGCATAATGGGTGTACTGTCCTAATCCTAGGAACACTCGCAAAGCGAGAGAAGGTGAAGATAAAAGACAACCGAATATACCTTATTCCTATTTCTCCTGAACCAGAATCCATCCCTGAACTGGAACAAGTTCCTTTCGAGTTCGTATATAACCATACGATGGAGTATCCAATAAACTGTGGATCTTCGTAGTGATACGGAGTGTTCTGGAGAAATACAAAGGTGATTTGGGAGTGGTAATGAAATACCTGGTTTGGTCATGAATATCAGTTGCAATTTACTTTGCCCTCTTACTAATCTCTTGCTTTGTCTTAACTTAATACCTTCTGTACACTATTGTTATGCTAATTGGTTTTCTTCATTCCCCACCGTTCGGCACCAGCCTAAGGTTTGGAAGAAGACTGTCCAATTTGCGTAATAGGTGTACTATCTCCTAAACCAAGGAGTACTCGCAACCTGAGAGAAGGTAAAAGGAAAAGACAACTGAATAGTCCTATCCGTTTTCTCCAGAACCGGAAACCATCCTCGAATAAATCCCTTCGAGTTCGTATATAACCATACGATGGTTTTGTCTAATGGAAGTGGACGTTCGTAGTAATACGGGGTGTCCTGGAGAAAAAAGGGTAAAAGTAGGAGTGGCAATGAGGTTTGCAACCCTGACAATCCAAAAGCCAGTGTTTAAGAAGGTTCGGTCAACTTGGTCACTGAGTCACAGTCTAGGGTCGAGTCAATGGTCGCTGCCAAAGAGAGAGAGAAAAGAAACACTCAGCGTGCACTCTAACCTAGATCAGAATGGTTACCAATTTGTCTAATCTGGAAACCTCCCACTGTACCGTCAAATTCTTCTCCAAACCCAAAAGAAGAATTAGTCGGGATCACCCGAGGAGTAAACCAACTCATTAGTGGGAATCGGGATCCAACTATCATCGCATGACAACGTGACGGAATCCGCTCACGGTGTCACACTCCAGAAGGTATGCGCATATCTGGCAAGTTTCAGTTTCTTTAGAAACTCCCGATGTGATTTCTGCCCCATGCTCTTATGACCTTGACTTTGGCCAACATATCATAAGTCACATGTCAAGTTCTACCCGTCATTCTCCAGGTTAATTTGAGTCCACCCGTACATACCCTTGACTTTGGCCAAAATAGTAGTACGACTGCCCCAAACCAACGCATCTATCTATGCTGCATATGAATACCCAATAGCTACCAATTACCGTGCCTTGACTTTGGCCAACATACACAGCTTGAATACTATTGACCACCCATATGAAACGACGGAGGGCTACGAATGGTTTCTGGCGAAAACCTTTAACGTAATGAACTTGATATCGTTGAAGGAACGGATAGCTTTTTTAAAAATATAGTGACAAAAACCTTCGCTAAAGAGGTCACTCCCGGTGAAGGGATCTCGGCTCTTTCCCCGTAGAATGAGGTGCAGGATATTCCAATTGAATACCACGATGCAAAGCAAAAGTAATCGGCTATAGTGAAGTTATTGCCCTGATGCAAACTTTTGTCCAAGGGGTCACTCCCGGTGAAGGGATCTCGGCCCTTGCCTCGTCGACTGAGGAGCAGGATATTCCAACTGAATACCACGATACAAAACAAAAGTGAACGTCCTTGCAATAACAGCTTTTTGAAAAGTGTTCCAACAACATCAGATAAGGTTTGTTTTTAACTTGCATTGATCCGAATCAACGCAGTCCCATCAATTGATCACACCACAAAGAACGAAAATATACTGATGTACGTATATGCCATCCGCATTCGCCACTGGGTCCCGTCATTACCCGTTAGGTTAGCTAACTAACGACAGAGCGGGGACTGGACTAGCGTGGATGCAAAACATATACATCTACTAATATATATACCAATATATTATATTCGCTCAAGGCGTGATAAAATGCAACATCACAGAAATGTACAGTATCACAGAACAATACAGATATCTGGGATCCCCGGGTTTCACAGAGCCACTACTGAAACCCGACGTTCCCCTGGTCGTGTGGATAGCCTGTGCAATGAAATCCTAGACCCCTACGGGCGCGGCAAGTTACCCGCCAAAACCTGAAGCGAGGCAGCCCCCTTCAGCGACGTGAATGGACCACCCGGCACTTCACGGAATCCGGCAACTTGGGCACCCCTCCTGGGTCAACCTGTACCCCCTATGAGTGCGGCGAATAGCCCGTCAATTCTAGAGTGAAGCCCCCTCCGTATCAATGCCATGAGATGCGGGCTCGTTGCCCTCTAGAACCCAGCTATCCGTGCACCCCTCCACGGGGTAATCCTAGTACAGAAAGTAAAATATACATACAACGGGTATATCGACCGCAACCTGATCGTGCCCCAAAATAATAATACAAACAGGCAGTGACGGCAGTCCACATGTCGGACGCTCGTCCCGCAATATCAAATGTACATAATACAACAAAACTGTACTACCACTGCAACCAGGCTACCCCCACGACCGATCCGCAATATCACAGCAAAATCACAGAACATCAACGTGAAAGTCACGTTCGCAAATCCGTCTAACCGGGCTATAGCAGTTAAACTGGATTTACCGATCAAGTGACATTCACGGTCGCAGATATAATGTAAATACTGTGAAATAATGTGTTTAAAATATCCGATCGATCAAAATTTACCAAGCGGGCCCCCAAGTACTACTGTAGCACATAAAGAAATTCTGGGCCCAAAAATAATATTCCAAAACCCTTATTTCCAAGTCAGGAGCTTTCTGCAAAATTTTGGTACACTGAACAGTTCAAGTAGCGGCGGAACCGCGGCCCAAGCATGGGTTTGGCCGCGGTTCCGCGGTCGTTTAGACTGTTCACGTGACTAAATTTTCCCAGAACTCTTAGATTGTCCTACACATCATTCTGAAACAACCTGAAAAATTTTTAGACTTCAAAAAATTTCGACAGAAACTGATGTGAAGAAAAATACGGTTTTTGGAAAATTGTTCGATCGGAAATGTAAAACACATTAGACAAAGCTAGACTATGTTAATGGCGAGGCTCTGATACCACTGTAAGTGCACGGCGGCGCCCCGGCCTCCATCCCGAGGCCAAATGCGGAAGCGATGGTTAACTTTAATTTTCTTGAACCGGCACCACCGCGCACTATAAACCTGGATCGGGCCATTAACTAGTCCTAGCTAACTACAAGATGGGGAAGAGAGATATACCGAGTGATCCGAGTCCTCCGGTCTTCTCGCCGTCGTCCCGATCTCCCGCGGAAGCTTCGGTCTCCACCTCGTCGCCGGAAGGGCACCACGTCGTCGGCTTCTTTTACGGGCTCCCACCTCTATTCCGAGGCAACTCAGGCACGAAGCTGGCGAGTCGACGTGCCCAAGGTTTGCTGGAGAATGGTGTAGAACCATGTCTCATTTGGGGTTATGGAGTTTGCCATTTGGTGGAGGAATGAACTATACTTTTGAGGTGGAACTATGTGATTTTTGTGAAGCTAAAAGACCAAAAATCCCCCCATGAAATATTGGGACAGCCCCTACCATATAATGGCCGGCCATGGTGAATGGGGAGAGTGAGAATGAGAGAGGGAGAGAGTGAAAAAGGATAGCCACAAGAATAATCAAGTGAAGGGAAAAATGGTTATCATATTCAACCATCATCAAAAGCATGATGACTCCAAAGTCAAGCAATGATCACTAACAAATCCACACTCCACCTACAAATCAACAACCATGATTGCTACAAAAAGTCAAGCAATCATGAACCATGGAAGGTCAAAGGATGGGGCTTCATCATGAAACCATCATGACACAAAAGTATGCAAAGAACACCCTCCATATTGCTTATTTGCACAAATGCAAATAAGCCCTCCTCCACCAAACTTCGGCCAATGAACGATATAAAGGAAATTGGCCGAAACGGAAAGCAAACTGGCAACTCCAGAAAACTGGTCCCGTAATAAATTACAGGAAAACCCCGACACACCCGCATTTGTATTCCAACCGAAATACAAATGCAATGAGACAAAATCTACACTGTACTATACTAGGATCCGGCTTAAACCAAAGCCGGCTAGTAATATCCGTCCGATCCTGATCCGTGCAATACGTCACGTATCTGATCGAACCCTGCCATATCTCCATACGGCCTCTACAGCGTTTCGCCCGAAAACTTGAGCAACTGAATGTGGGGGACTCTAAAGACTCGTCAACACCTTGGTTGTGGATTTAACCACTAGCACGTCAGAGGTATAAGCCAATACGTAACGGGCTACCAGGTATTGACCAAAAGGGACGTCGATGGGCGAACTCATCCTGACACTCTACTGAGCCTGTCAGTGACAATATCCGTACAGTCCGGTCCGTTCGTCTATGAGCATCGCATGGCGGGCCTAGGGGGTTGGTAAAGTCAGACCCCCAAAAGCGGTACAAGTCATGTCGGAGTGTAGCCCAGAACACCCTGAGATACTACTAGAATACCTACCAGTGAATCTCCTGCGTCGGCCGAGGGCTTTGTGTAATGGCTCTCCTAGACACAGCGCGACCTCACCCCCAATACCGGGAGAGACGAACCCCTGAAGATCCGCTCACTGCCTCCATGTGGCTCGGAACTGTACCCAACTAAAAGCTGTTTGCACGTCTCCTTTGAGCGTGGTAGGGTAGTAATCAAAGTACAGTGGGAACTCACACGAGACAAATGACGATCCTCAGGTCGATGAACTAACCTGTACACATGTCACCAGGGAACTGCTATCTGACGTCAGGTATAAGACCAACTAGCATGTTCCCGGCGAGTCCTGTCCGGTGTACTCATAACCCAATGAGCACCTGTATACATCTTAGGTGAACCAACTGACACCAGTGGCTTGTGAGACCGGCCACCGCCCCTCGTCGGGGTCTCGACTGTATACACTAGTCTACTCTGGAGTATCGATGCCCTGTCTCGAAACTCCCACGACTAGGGACCATTTAAGGATGTGCTTATAGACTACCAGCTCCCACGTATATGATCGCCCTCATACTGCTGGCAGTCAAGCAAGAATCCTATGGGCTCTATCAACGTGTAATAGCGACCTGTCTGGTCACGTAAAGCAGTACACGATGATAGAGATAAACCAGATAGCATACTATCATCTTGAGTAAGACTGTCCTACCGGGATAGGTTCTCCCTCAATCATTACAATCACGTGCCTGTGATCCAATAATTGACTATGAGGGCACTATCTCCAACAAAACCAAGTGAAGAAACAAGTACCCAAATGCAACCAGACCAAGACAAGAAAACATGAACCAACGACCCCACCATATGGTCGCGGATCCGCGGCCAAACATGGCTCTTGGCCACGGTTCCGCGGCCATAATGAGCCCGTGTCGGTGCAAAATTAAAACGGCGTGGCGGTGCGTTGACTAGTCTTCTTAGGGTGTATTTGTAAATGCAGATGTGAATCGAATGTAACCCTAGGGTTTCTATGATCTATAAATAGAAACCCTAAACCTCTTTTTGAGGTATGCCTCTTTTTATTTCATCTATCCAGAATTTTAATTCGGTGTAAATGTTTGAAGAGAGCCATCAAATAAAGTAAGATCTTTTTATTTTTGCCATAGTATAGATTTTATTATCTGCCCTAGTTAATTAGTTTAGCACTTTTAATTAATTACCGTAGATAAAAATGTTTCTTTTAATTAATTCCCTAATGAGTGAGTAGTTCCTCACTTGTTAGCGTTAGGAATAGGAGAGATTTGAGAGATGAAAATCTCTCACCCCTTTCTTGCCCATCACATATTTTTATAGGACTCCATGCATACATACACACACCGCTCCCTACGGCACCCTATCCCACGTGGTAGCGGTGATACAATAGTTTAAAAGACCGGTTGTGCATGTTTTCCATGGAGGTTAGGGTAAGAAATAAGAAAGGAAGGACAAGAACCTAGAGGATGAAACATCGTTTCTTCCCGATGGTACTAATCCACTTTATTAATTATTACCATAACACCTCATAGATCTTAATTAGGGCATAAAAAGCGGTGAGGAATATTGACTTTCCAAACTTAACCTAAACCTAACCCTAGCAAGATTTTAATCCTAATGTAGATCAAACTTTGTTTTTAGTGATAATCAATCCAACACCGTTTGGAATTAACTCGTTAGAAAAAATTGAGAATACACAAAATCCCTGTGGACCGACCCGTACTCACCGGATAGCTACCAAGCGACGTCGTTCTTGATTGCGGTTAACAATTCTTTGATCTAAAAACCTATCACAAAATCAAATGGCGCTGTTGCTGGGGATGGCGTAGTATTTTCTTTTTGCAATTTCGGGTTAATATAAAATCATAAAACTCATAAAATTGAAAAAAATCAAAAAAATATAAATTTTTTATTATCTTGTTATTTTTTGAAGGGTGTTTTGTTTGAATTGTGCAGGATCGACGAACAAGTTCGGATCTGGTAAAATCCAGAGAGCAAAACAGAAAACCCTAGATCTGAACAACAGAGAAAAATCAGACCAGAGGAGAAGAAAAATTCTCCGGAACCGAACAGTCTAGCAGACCGCGATTCCGCCGCGCAAAGCGCCTTTTGGCCGCGCATCCGTGGTTCCTTAGTGATGTCAGCAAGGTGGAACCCCTCTGTGAGCTTCTTTTTTTCTCTGAACCCTTGATATCTCCTCTGTAAAAATTTCCTGCACGATTCTTTGCGCAAAAACTTCTCCCCCTTCTCAATAACTTGATCTTATGCAGGATTCTTTGCGCCGCGCTAAAAAAAAATTTTTTGTTTGCGAGTGATTGTGTTTACCACTTTGCATATCTAAATTGACTTTAAGGGGCTTGAACACCAATCTAGATTGGGTGGGGATTTCATCACCCTTTCCAGGACCCCAAAAATCATATAAAGCATATTGCATTGACCATCAAGTTAATTAAAAAAGATTAGACTCAGCCCTAAGAACTTCGCGCTCAATAGGACAAAGGAATAGTTGTAGGCATCGACCGTTGATCTTAACCTGACTTTGTGGTGCCTAGGCTAGACAGGTAGGGAAAGGTAACTTTAAAAGGCCCGTCTCACCGTGATTCGTGAGCAGATCTCTCCTTTCTCTACTTGTGCTTACCTGGCCACAATTGGCGGTGAAGAGGCGGTTTGAGGTCCTTACTTCTTGCCCTTTGGAACAGTTAGGAGCTGTCTAGCTGACCTAGGTGACCCTAGATCTAGGCTTGATTGTGCATTTGTGATTGATTGAACATGTGTCTAAGCCTTTTATCGAAAATCTTTTTGCAAAAAGCTCCTTGTAAAAAAAAGAAAACTCAAAAAGGAATTTTTTTTACAAAAACTTGCAACTTGTCGCTAAGAAATCCGTGTACCCCATTTACACCCACCTTCTTCACATTGACGTTTTCTTACCCCCACCTTCTGTTTTTCACCTTTTGACTACACTAGCTCTTTAGTGTATGTCCGGTTGGACTAGGGACACTAGTGCCCGATTAGTCCGTGTCTCGTTGGTACCGACTGACGACGCTTTCAATTCCGAAGTCGAAATTCCTTCCAATTCCTTACCTTCACCCTCATATTCTTCTTCTAAGGAGATGTCGGGATTTAATCCTAACAACACCTTACTCACGGGACTGATTCCACCTCCGCTAGGTGCGAATAACCCACAACACCCACCTGTTGAAGCGCCCCAACGAATCACGCTCCAGGATCTTTTCTACCCTATCCGCACCGCCTTACCTACTTGTCTTTCACTCCCACCG
Organism: Agapanthus africanus; assembly: GCA_030015575.1. Lineage (NCBI taxonomy): Eukaryota > Viridiplantae > Streptophyta > Magnoliopsida > Asparagales > Amaryllidaceae > Agapanthus > Agapanthus africanus. Next base: position 105,737,048 of record CM057344.1, read on the forward strand.
GCAAATGGGGACAATTTTGAGATCAAACCCCACTTCATCAACATGTTGCCAAAATTTCACGGACTGGAATCCGAAGATGCCTATATCTTCATAAACAAATTCCAGAATGTTTGTGCAATGATGAAAACAACACAACTTTCAGATGATGCTATAAGGCTAAGGGTCATTCCTTTCACCTTATGTGACCTAGCCGAGAAATGGTTGTATAGCACAGCATCATACTCAATTAAAAATTGGGAAGAGTTTGTTAAAGCTTTTCTTAAAAAGTTTTACCCACATCACAAGACCGCGAGAATTCGCAATGAGATCATTCAATTTTCCCAGCTTCCTTCCGAACCCTTTTGGAAGTGTTTTGAAAGATTTAAAGACCTACTTGTTCAATGCCCTCACCACGGTATCGAAAATTGGCAACTTTGCCAAACTTTATACGAAGGATTGAACCCAGCAACGAAGCAGTTGCTGGAAACCATTTGTTAAGGTCACTTTCTAACAAAATCTAGCGAGGAAGCTTGGCAGTTTCTCGACGATCTTGCTGAACAAACACTTCAGTGGGAGAGCACTAAGACCACCTCATCTTCTTCAACAGGTCAGTCTAGGGCAGGCATACATCAATTAGATATGTCGATTGCAATGAAGGCCGAAATGGCCGCACTTACGAAAAAGCTAGAAGCAATTGAGACCAAAATCTCATCGCCTTCTCCTGCCCCTGCTTTACCCCTACGAACTGTTTGTGCTTGTTGTTCGGATCCATCACATCTTACTGAAGAGTGTCCTTACAATCCACCTGTTCAAGGACAAGATCAAGTCAATACTGCCTTTCAGCAAAGACAAAGAAATGATCCACACTCTTCGACTTATAATCCTGGTTGGAGGAGCCACCCAAATTTTACTTGGAATCAAAATCAACAATTCCAAGGCAATAACAACTTTCAAAGGCCTCCTCCTCCACAACAACAAGCACCTCCACAAACTCAATACCGGCAACCTTTCCAACCACAACTTTACCCAAACCAAATGAACAATTTTGTGCCCAACAACTCTTATCCTCCAAACAATTTTGTTCAACCAAATGACGATAAGGTTACCTCGCTAGAAAGAAATCTAGATGCGTTTCTAAAACAATCTACACAATCCGCAGCAAGGTTGGAGACTTCCATTCAGTCTTTGGTGCACAACAGTGCTTCACATGATCAAATCAATCGAGGCCCAAATTTCACAACTAAATGCTGCGTTGAGCGAGCGAGAAAAGGGAAAGCTTCCATCTCAACCATTGCCAAATCCCGGTCACACACACAACGCACATGTTGCATATGAACAACAAAATCATAATGTAAATGCGGTGACCACGTTGAGATTTGGAAAAGTGTTGCACAATAACGTGGGTATTAATAATGACACCCCGGCCGGTGGTTCTTCTTCTTCTTCATCTTCTTCATCTTCATCTTCTTCGTCAGAGCCTGTTCTTCATTTTTCAAAAGGCTCTTCTTCTTCTTCTAATCCGAACGGACCCACATCTCACGTCACGAACACTCCAACACTGGGATCCGCCCCAACTCCGCAATCTACTCCACAGAAATTAGACTCAACAAATTTTCAAAATGTTCCTTTTCCAAACAGTTTGAGATCCAATAAACCAACTCCCCAAATGGAGAAGATTGTGGAGTTATTCAAACAGGTTAGCATAAACATACCTCTCTTGGATGCAATCCAACAGGTCCCTTCTTACGCGAAAATCTTAAAGGGCTTATGCACCTCGAAGAGAAAGTCTCAGATACCCAAGAAAGTGCTAGTAGCTAGTGCCGTGAGCAATACTATTACCCAACCTCAACCCTTGCCCCAAAAACGAAAGGACCCTGGCTGTCCTACAATTTCAATAACAATTGGGGACAAGAACATCAATCGAGCACTTTTAGATCTTGGTTCTAGTGTTAACCTGCTTCCCTACTCCGTGTATGAGCAATTAGGTGTTGGAGAGTTGAAACCCACTCATTGTACTCTCTAAATGGCTGATCGATCAATCACCCATCCTAGGGGTGAGTTAGAGGATGTGTTGATCAAAGTAGGGGACTTCATATTCCCCGTTGATTTTATTGTTATGGACACACAACCTGTTGCTAACCCACGGAACCAAATTCCGGTGATCCTCGGTCGACCATTTTTGGCCACTTCCAATGCCGTAATCAATTGTCGCAATGGCTCTATGACTCTATCCTTCGGGAAGATGTCTAGTGAGTTCAATATTTACAAGATAGGAAGTCTGCCCTCCGTGCCTAAAGCTAGCATACGAGAAGTTTGCTCGATCCACGAAATCACGCAGGAGGACTGCGAGCTTGAAAAATTTCTGTTTGATCACAACAGTTTTGACGCCACTAGTGCGTCCCTCCTTGAATCTGACACAGTTTGCACAGCCGATAACGATTACGAGTGTTTCATTTTTTCGGACGATTTGGACGACTCACCGCCCGAGTATGAGTCCTTTGAATTTTCGTATGAGTTAGTTGAACCATCCGACTCGGTTGCTTGCAGTGATTTCGAACTATTGTTGGAATCCTTCGAGTTCGAGATAGTTTCACCAATTTTACCTTCAATTGTTTCGCCTCCGAAACTCGAACTCAAGCTTCTGCCGTCTCACCTTAAATATGCTTACTTAGGTGAGAATGAGACCTTTCCCGTTATCATATCGGCATCTCTAGCTCTCGAGCAAGAGAAAGCCCTTTTAATGGTCTTACAAAATAACCGGCAACCTTTCGGCTGGACTATGGCGGACATCGAGGAGATTAGTTCCCTCATAATTAAGTATCATATGCATATGATGGATGATGCCAAGCCAGTAAAGGATCCACAGAAACATCTCTGGGATTTTGTGGTTAATCAACCTCACCCTATAGAAGTTGAACCACCCCATTTTCTTTTAATAAAATACGAGAATGCCAATATTCCACTAATTTCTGATCATTCACATTCTCGTTTTTATTCATCACCACCTCCTATCTCTTCACTTCTACGTACATGCAAACCCTTTCCTTACCACCACGTATCTCTTCCCCACTTCTTCTTGGTTCTTTATAACATGTTCTTCCACCGACCTATATGTTACACAGATAAATTTTTCAACTGGTTGGTGTTGACTTTTGGTCTTTGCAAAGCTTGGCATTGACTTGTAATATTGTTTAACTCAAGTTTGGGGGGGGGGGAGGGACCTTTTTGTATATATGTTTTGTTTTTCTTTCAACAAAAAAAAATATATATATATATATAGAAAAAAAATAAATAAACAAGGGAGTGCCGATATTTTTGACCCTCTTGGTGTGGCATGATAGTGAGGACACTGTCAAGTTTAAATTTGGGGGTATGCTCGGTAAGCTTTCTTCCTTCGCATTCATGTGTATATTTTTGCATTTGCATACTTATTTTAAAAACCCATAAAAATTGAAAAAATTATAAAAATTGAAAAATTCAATTTTGGCCATAATTGACTTGAGTTTGACAAGAAGGTTAACTAGCTAGGAACAACTAGATCCTAGACTTAGTAAATTAAAAACCCTAAAAATAACCTTTCTTAAAATTTAACGGTAGAAAGTATATGTCTTTGTAATCTATTTAGAAATAGGAAAATTTTGAGTTCACTTCTTGGGCTAAGTCAAAATAAAAGAAAAGTATTGATATTTTTATTAAAGTATAAGTCTGAAAAATAATTCCTAAGCTTAAGTCTAAATTCTGAAAATATATACCTTACAAATTGCACAAACACGAACCTTGAAACTTGGAATAGTAGAAGAGACCTTGAAATGCTCTTATCTAAAGTCCTTAGTATGAAGGAAAATAAAATAAAAATATAAATGTGAATAAAGAAAAAAAATTGAACACTGGTTTTTGTAATTACTTAAGGCTGCATAAATAGAAAAAATATTTAGCGAGGGTGCTTTATCACCTAGTGCCTTAAACCAACTGGTTTGGGAGTCACTGCTAAAGCCTTAGGTGTTGCAAGACTAGGAATTGCGCCTTAATGTGCAAACACATTTTGTAATCGGTCGTTAGTACCTCAAGAAGTATTAACGGTCGCATGAAGGATGTGTGAGCAATTTCATCTAAAAATTCACCAAATGAAGAGTACATTGGACGATGGACAAGAGTATAATAACTTGATTTGAATTTCCAAGTGTAGGGGTGATATATACATACACGTAGGGGTATATGATTGAGGTTTGGATGAGAGATAGGATTGAAAAATAGGACTTATATGTTTAGTAGAGATGATAGAAATTCCTAAGTTGAGATGAAACCTTAGAAGGAAAACTTAAAAGATGCTAAAAGCTAAGTAAATTTACAAGAACATATATAATCTTAAGTTAAATAATAAGAAAGCGTGAAAAAAATACGGGTGGATAATTTTTGAGTCAAAGATAATAGAATTTCTTGTTAGAAAACCGAATTGGAGAATAAAAGTCAATAGGCCGAATTGATAGGATTTTGTGGGTAGTATCCGCTGAAAATCCTCAGGAGACAACACTCCTCCTACTAGGGACACCTAGAGGTTTAACGGCTTGTTGCACGAGCTCAGTGCAATCGCGTTTCCCTGCGAAAGTGAGGCTAGGTCTTTTTCAAGAATAAAACTAGGTTTGCTCGAGGATGAGCAAAAGATAAGTTTGGGGGTATTTATTCATATCATAATTTTGCATTATTATATTCCCCATTCCTATTCATTTTACAAATAAACAGGTGCTTTTGATCCATGTCTGCTACATAGTTGCAGGTTACAGGTTCTCGGAACAAAACAGTGAAATTGATGAAAAGACGATACAAAAGTGAGACTACGACCAACAAATGGAAGAATCTTGATCACGCCTACAGTTTGAAGAATAAACGAAGATCAATGGACAATTTCACAAAGCAAAAAGGCAGCGCAAAGTTCAAGATTTCGACACGAAGCAAACGGTAAAAGTCCACGACATTATGCACTTTGGAAATCTGGAAGAAAACTAGAAGACAATCTGAGAAACCAAGTGAAGAAACAAGTACCCAAATGCAACCAGACCAAGACAAGAAAACATGAACCAACGACCCCACCATATGGCCGCGGATCCGCGGCCAAACATGGCTCTTGGCCGCGGTTCCGCGGCCATAATGAGCCCGTGTCGGTGCAAAATTAAAACGGCATGGCGGTGCGTTGACTAGTCTTCTTAGGGTATATTTGTAAATGCAGATGTGAATCGAATGTAACCCCAGGGTTTCTATGATCTATAAATAGAAACCCTAAACCTCTTTTTGAGGTATGCCTCTTTTTATTTCATCTATTCAGAATTTTAATTCGGTGTAAATGTTTGAAGAGAGCCATCAAATAAAGTAAGATCTTTTTATTTCTGCCCTAGTATAGATTTTATTATCTGCCCTAGTTAATTAGTTTATCACTTTTAATTAATTGCCGTAAATAAAAATGTTTCTTTTAATCAATTCCCTAATGAGTGAGTAGTTCCTCACTTGTTAGGGTTAGGAATATGAGAGGTTTGAGAGATGAAAATCTCTCACCCCTTTCTTGCCCATCACATATTTTTATAGGACTCCATGTATACATACACACACCGCTCCCTACGGCACCCTATCTCACGAGGTAGCGGTGATACAGTAGTTTAAAAGACCGGTTGTGCATGTTTTCCATGGAGGTTAGGGTAAGAAATAAGAAAGGAAGGACAAGAACCTAGAGGATGAAACATCGTTTCTTCCCGATGGTACTAATCCACTTTATTAATTATTACCATAACACCTCATAGATCTTAATTAGGGCATAGAAAGCGGTGAGCAATATTGACTTTCCAAACTTAATCTAAACCTAACCCCAGCAAGATTTTAATCCTAATCTAGATCAAACTTAGTTTTTTGTGATAATCAATCTAATACCGTTTGGAATTAACTCGTTAGAACAAATTGAGAATACACAAAATCTCTGTGGACCGACCCGTACTCACCGGCTAGCTACCAAGCGACTCCGTTCTTGATTGCGGTTAACAATTCTTTGATCTAAAAACCTATCACAAAATCAATATGCATTGCAAATTTAGTAACCAGAGAAGTCAAAACCATATTGGTATAACATTGGAAGGGCAAGAGATATCACCGAGCGACCGGTTTAGATATCTAGGTTCCATCATCCAAAAGAATGGGGAGATCGATAGTGATGTTAATCAAAGGATCCAAGCTGGTTAGTTGAAATGGAGGAGTGCAACAGGGATTTTGTGTGATCGTAACTTTCCGTTAAAATTGAAAGGGAAGTTTTATCGGAGCGCTATTCGGCCTGCCTTATTATATGGTACAGAATGCTGGGCTCCTAAGAAGCATCATACACAGAAGATGCACGTAGCGGAGATGCACATGTTTCGTTGGATGTACGGTAACACTAGAAAAGATAAGGTGTGAAATGGGGATATTCGTGCAAAAGTTGGTGTAGCACCTGTGGAGGAGAAGATGCGGGAAAACCGGCTAAGATGGTTTGGTCATGTGCGACGTAGACCTATGGAAGCACCGGTTCGACGAATAGATACTCTCGATATGGGCAATGGAAAAAGGACAAAAGGGAGACCGAAGAAAATATGGATGGAGGTGATACGAAACGATATGGTTGCCAAGGGACTCAATGAAAGTATATTGTTCGATAGGAGTGAGTGGAGGCGGAGGATTCATGTGCTGGACCCGGCGTGATTCTCATGTTGGTTCATGTAGCCTACCCCATATGCTTGGGATAAAAGGCTCAGTTGTTGTTGTAGTTGTTGTATACTTAGTTTATTTATTTCCATAGTTTTATTTTTATTGATGTGATCCCATAAGGGACATGATTCAGATATTGTTTTTATTTGGATCTTAATTCGTTTCCAGTATATGCATTTCTTGATTTTATTTATCGTGGCAGATGGACATGTGTTAGCTAGATTTTATTTTATTGTTCTTAATATCCGATTGACAGACGTAATGTGACTATGGAGGAATTATTCCTAGCTATAGGTAGCATGGTTGTCTCGTTCACGTGCCGAGTTTACGTATTTTGGAAAGCGGGGCGTGACATGATTTATTTGGTATCAGAGCCCTAAGATTTAGGGTTAACCGGGTTTGGTTCTTTTGTAGTTGGGTATTGAACCCAATACACTAACCAACAAATCCGGAATTAGGAACATATCCTACCATATTACTATCTTGCCAGTCTTAAGTCTATAGCTATAATATCTTATTTATTGAATCATATTTACCGTTACTAATCCCCTTCAGTGTCTTGGCTTCAGAGTCATGGTGGATAGAGATTTGCGGTCATACCAGAGGCATGTAGACAACGCCGCATTGTTTGGATTTGTACGTGGTATGCTTGAAAACTAGAAGCATCAAACTGAACTGAATCAGCGGCAGGCCGAGCCTTTCCAGGAAGGTCTGCGGACGGTCCAGCAGTCCGTAGTTGCAGCATCATTCAGGCCAACACAGCGTGAGGGCACCGTGGCGGACTTTAGAAAGCTCGGTCCATCTACATTTACAGGACTGGAGGAGCCATTGCCGGTGGAGTAGTGGCTAGTTGATACAGAGAACCTGTTCGTTGCCGCGCAGATTCCAGATGAGAAAATGGTGGATGTAGTACGCATCTAATTAGTAGATTATGCTCGTGAGTGGTGGCTCGTAGAGGAGACCCGTCTGACCAAGACGATCAGTTGGGCGACCTTTTCGTGAAGCTTCTTGGATAAGTTCATCCCACAGTCTGCTCGGGAGGAAATGGAAGAGAAGTTCATTAGCTTGAAGCAGAATGGCGGATTCATTGATACACATGAGACCGAGTGGATCCGGCTCAGTCGATTTGCGGGGCCCTTAGTGGCCAATGAGGCAGATAGGGCACGACGGTTTATGCGTAACTTGGACACGGAGATTCAGAGACATATCATATCTCTGGGATTGACCACTTTCTCCTAAGTTCTCAAGGCAGCCAGGGAGCAACATAGTTTATCAGTGAGAGTAAAGGGTACTCAACAGCAAGCTGTTGTGGTGCGGAAGACTCCGTATGCACCAACTAGAGATCATGTACGTAGAGGCATTCCGATAAATAAACAGGGTACAATACCTATGAAAAGGACCTTTGTTTCAACGCAGAAGAATGATGTGATTTGTGATTACTGCCAGCGACCGGGTCATTTCCGGAGGGAGTGCTAGATGAGGCTTGGGCAGTGTCTGATTTGCGGAGTTGTTGATCATCGAATTAATGCTTGTCCATCGAGAGTTCAGTTGAAGGGTGATGCTCCGAGAGCATAGCAGAAGCAGATTACTCAGAGGCCTAATCAAGTACGGGCCTTCACCTTGACGGCTGAGGAGACCAAAGCTTCAGACGATGTTGTTTCAGGTATCTTACTTGTTTATAATTTTCCCGCATTTTCATTATTCGATTTAGTTGCATCCCATTGTTTCATGCCGTCCAAGTTTATTAGTGCACACTCTATTCCATACACGGCCCTGTCTAGTTGCTGGGGCATACACACTGAGAATGGAAGAATTGTATCCAGCAGTGAGTGCAAGGGTTGCTCAATTGCTATTTGTGGATATGAGTTATTCGCGGATTTATTAGTGATTGATGCTGGCAGCTATGATATTGTTTTGGGAATGGATTTTTTTGGCACTTTCCACGCTCACATTGATTGTAGGGCAAAGAAAGCGATTTTCCAGATTCCTGGTGTAAGTCCACGTTGCTCACCCCGGCTCTTACGGGGAGGCGGAAACGGTAAAAAATGATTTTTTGAAACTAAGCAACATGGACTAAAAAGAAGGATCTTTGCTAAACAAAAACCTAGCAAACTATATGAGGTTCTATCTACTATGTCATAGAGATTATACCTCACGATACCAGTCCTTCGGGTCTTCTCTCCGTTGTCCTGCTCATCCATCCAAGCTCCGAGGATCGATCCGGATCTTGATCACCTCCGCGGCCTCCTTGAGTCGAAGACGATCCACCCGAGAGTTTGTGTTCCGAGCTCCACCTCGAGCCGAGGCAACTAGGGCAACAAGATCGCTAGGCTTGATGTCCTAGGTTGTGTAGAAGTAGTAGATGGATGTTTTTGTCAACTTACTTCCTTATTCTCTCAACACATGAGATCAAAGGAAATTTCAAGAGGAGGAAGAAGAAGGAGGAACCATGGAGCTTTCTCATATCAAGAGAGAGAATGAGAAAAGAATAATGAACAAAGAAAATGAACCATGGTTGTAATAATGCATAAACATCATCATGACTAATCTTTTCATGATAAAGTTGATGGCTACCTTGACTTGACCATTTTCATCACAAAAATAAAATGAAAACCAAAGAATACTCTAGACCTCTCATGAAGATCCTAGTCAACTTTGGTCAAACGGTCAACAAAGTCAAGTATGGTCAAATGGTCAAAGCAATTAGCCATAACAAAATCATCACTAAAAAGATTAGTAAATAATGTCCCCGGCTCATAATGGTTTTAACCGAATCAATTGTCAAAACCCTAATGAGCCCGCCTCATAAAGGTTTTGACCGAATCAACTGTCAAAACCCTAATGAGGCACCTCCTTCTTCTTCGCTCCTCACAACTGTGCATACACACCTGCATCCGCATTCCGTAGAATGCGAATGCACTGAAGACAAAACAAATCCATCCATACAATACTAGGATCCGGCTTAAACCAAAGCCCACTAGTATTGTCTGCCCGAACAGCATACGCACACAAGTGCACGTAAGTGATCGTAGCCCTGCCGTAAAACCATACGGCCTCTACACGTTTCGCTCAGTGCAGGGAAACTCTCTGTGTGGGACTCTAAAGACTCGACACTACGCTGGCAGTGGGTTTAACTACAGACCGCAAGCGGCACTAGCTGTACGTAACGATCCCCAGGTAGATGTCGATAAGAAGGCCGATGAGGTGAACCCATCCGAACTCCTACTGAGCCTGAATGCGACAATCTCCGTACAGTCCGGTCCGTTCGTCTGAGAACATCGCATGGCGGGCCTAGGGGGGTGGTGAACGTCAGTTCCCTAATATCGGTACAAGTCGTGTCGGAGTGTAGCCCAGAACACCCTGAGATAACACTGGAAACCTACCAGTATATCTTGCTTGCCCTGGCCAGGGACGACTATGTGTAATGGCTCTCCTAGACACAGCGCGATATCAACCCCCAATACCGGGAGAGACGAATCCTGTCTAACCGTCACTGCCTCCAAGTGCTTCGGGACTGCACCCAACTACAACCTGTTTGCACGACTCCTTTGAGCCGTGGTAGGGCAGTAATCAAAGAATAGTGGGAACACACTCGAGGCGAAGTGACAGTGTCAAGTCAGCGGACTAAGCTGTACTCATGTCACCTAGGAACTGATAACTGACGATAGGTATAATACCAACCAACAGTTCCCGACGAGTCCTGTCCAGTGTACTCGTAACCTAACGAGCACCCGCATACTATCTCCAGTACGACGTACTGATGGCTGTGGGACAGACCATCTCCCCTGCTGGGATGAGATGCGCATACGCTACTCTACTCCGGAGTATCGATGCCCTGTCTCGATAGTCCTACAACTAGGGACCTGTATAAGGATGTGCTTATAGATTACCCAGCCCCCACAAGTATGACTGCCATCACAATGCTGGTAATCAAGCAAAGATCCTAAGGGCTCTACTAATATGTATAAGCAATATGCTAAAAGAAACACATGCACATATTAAAGTAGAAACAAATCAAGTAGCATACTACCATTTTGAGCAAGATTGTCTATACAACTGTGAATATCCCAAGCTTCCATCAAGTAATATACAAGCTAGTATGATACAGTAATGGCCTCTAGGGCATATACACTAACAATCCCCCACTTGCACTAAGGCCATGTACTGGCGTATCGAAGACCTATCATCTCGATCGGCCGCTCGAACTGAGTCTGGGGTAAGGCCTTCGTGAGTGGATCTGCAGTGTTATTCTCTGAATTTACTCTCTTCACCTCGATCTCCCGGCGATCTACGATCTCCCTGATCAGGTGGTACTACCTCAAAATGTGCCTGGACTTCTGATAGGACCTGGGTTCCTTCGCTAAAGCTATAGCGCCGTTGTTGTCACAATACAGCGGTATTGGATCAACAATGGTAGGAACCACCTGAAGCTCCGTGAGGAACTTCTTCATCCAGACAGCTTCCTTTGCGGCATCGCAAGCAGCTATGTACTCCGCTTCCATAGTTGAGTCAGCAACGGTTTCTTGCTTGGAACTCTTCCAGCAAACCGCCCCTCCATTGAGGGTAAAGACATAACCCGACATGGACTTGGAGTCATCTTTGTCACTCTGGAAGCCGGAGTCAGCAAAGGCCTCGATCTGGAGGTTTTTTCCGCCATACACCTAGAACATCTCCTTAGTCCTTCTCAGGTACTTGAGAATGTTCTTTACTTCTATCCAGTGTTTCTCCCCTGGGTTCGACTGATACCGGCTTACAACGCTCAATGCGTATGCTACATCTGGTCTGGTACATAACATCGCATACATTATAGAGCCTACCGCAGATGCGTAGGGTATAGATGACATGCGAGCCGTTTCCAAATCAGTCTTGGGAGACATCTCTTTGGAGAGGGTGATTCCGTGACAAGCCGGTAGATTACCGCGCTTGGAATCTTCCATACTGAATCGTTTCAGTATGGTGTCGATGTACCTGGACTGTGAAAGTCCCAACATCCTCTTAGATCTATCACGATAGATCTGGATCCCCATAATGTAGTTGGCATCGCCCAGGTCCTTCATGGAGAACCTCTGTGACAAGAATCCTTTGACTGACTGTAGCATAGGAATATCATTTCCTATTAGGAGAATGTCATCCACGTACAAGATGAGGAATACCACAGTTCTCCCTACAATCTTACTGTAAATGCATGATTCATCTGGGTTTTTGATAAAGTCGAATTCTTTGACAGTATCATAAAAGCAGATGTTCCAACTCCGCGATGCCTGCTTTAGTCCATAGATGGACTTGAGCAACTTGCACACTTTACCGCTGCTCCCATTCTGAATGAATCTCTCCGGCTGATCCATATAGACGCACTCTTCCAAATTTCCATTTAGGAAAGCCGTCTTTACGTCCATCTGCCAGATCTCATAATCGTGGAAGGCAGCAATGGCAAGAAGGATCCGAATGGATTTGAGCATAGCCACTAGAGAAAAGGTCCCGTCATAGTCCAAAGCAGGTCTTTGACGAAAACCCTTTGGTATAAGTCTAGCTTTATAGGTTTCAACTTGCCCATCTACACCAATCTTCTTTCTGAAGATTCATTTGCAGCCTACGGGTTTTACCCCTTCTGGAGCAAAGTCCAAAGTCCAAACTTTGTTTGTGTACATGGACTCCATCTCGGTCCGCATTGCATCCAGCCATTTTACTGAGTCACCGCTCTGAATGGCTTGCTGGAAGCTAGTAGGCTCACCATAATCAATAGTGCAATCCTCTCTATCCCCGTCTATGAGAAAACCGTAGTATCTCTCGGGCGGATGAGACTGCCTACTACTCCTGCGGAGTGGCGCTGGGATGTCCGGTTCTCCTGAACCTTCTGGTTCTACCAAGTTTTCAGTAATAGCTTGTGGTTTTAGAATTTCTTCCAGTTCTATTGCGCTCCCACTTATCTGATTTTCTAAAAATTCAGTTTCCAAGAAGTGGGCATGCTGAGAAACAAAAACCTTTTGTTCCTCTGCGGAATAGAAAAGATACCCCCTGGAGTTCTTGGGGTATCCCACAAACTTACACTGTACTGAGCGTGCCTCGAGTTTGTCCGCATGCTGCTTTTTAACAAAAGCTGGACATCCCCATGTCTTAAAGTGTTTAAGACAGGGTTTCTTCCCACTCCACATCTGATATGGTGTGGTAGGCACTGACTTAGTAGGAACTTGGTTCAAAAGATATGCAGCTGTTTCTAGTGCAAAACCCCAGAAGGATCGCGGTAACTCAGCCTTACTCATCATGGAACGAACCATATCCAAGAGGGTTCGATTCCGGCTTTCCGATACACCGTTTTGCTGTGGTGTGTATGGAGGAGTAAGCTGAGAGAGAATTCCATTCTCTTTTAAGTAGTCCAGAAACTCGGCACTCAAGTATTCACCACCTCGACCAGATCTCAGTGTCTTGATACTTTTGCCTGTTTGTTTTTCAACTTCATTCTTGTATTCCCGAAATTTCTCAAAAGCCTCGGATTTATGCTTCATCAGGAAGACATGTCCATACCTAGAGAAATCATCTATGAAAGTAATGAAGTATGAATAACCACTTCGCGCATGTTTAGACATTGGACCACACACATCACTGTGTATGAGTCCCAAGAGCTCGCTTGCTCTTTCTCTGTGTCCAGTGAACGGAGTCTTTGTCATCTTTCCCATGAGACAAGATTCACAAGTGGCATAAGACTGATACTCGAACGGATTCAAGTATCCCTCTTTATGTAACTTTGTTAACCATGTCTCATTGATGTGACCCAGTCTACAATGCCATAAGAAAGCCTGATTTAATTCCGGAGACTTTCTTTTAAGTGTGTTCTGGACACTGAAAATCTGAGCTTGATTCAATACGTATATCCCGTTTTTTAATGTACCTGACCCAATCAGAACTTGATTTAGGTGGATGTGGACCACATCTCTTACAAAAGTAAAATCATATCCTTCCTTAGAAAGTAAGGATACAGATATGATATTACAAGTCGCACCTGGTACATACAAACAGTTACGCAGAATCAATACCTGCCCAGTTGTCAGTCCAAGATGATATTCCCCTACGGATTCAGCGTTCATGCTCATTCCGTTAGCAACCCTGAGAGTCATATCACCTATCCTGATAACCCTACGGTTTCTCAAAGCCTGTAACGAATTACATATGTGAGATCCTGATTCGGTATCCAATACCTAGGAAGTAGGGTTAACTGACATACAGTTCTCTACTACAAACACACCCGAAGCCGAAACCACAATATGCTTCGAATCCTGGCTACTGGCTTTGCTAGCCCTGCAATCCTTCTACCAATGTTCATTCCCATAACAATAGGAACGTCCCTCTTTTACTACATCCAGTCCCGAAACTTTTGCCCTTCCCTTCCCTTCGACTTCCCTGGTTTCCTTCAGGGTAGAAGGCAGAGACTGTAGAATCAAGTCAGTATTTGACCCGTTCTTCAACGTGGTCTTCAGGTCCGTGAGCTCAAAATAGCTGGTCTCTGTAAGGACGTTGCCCCCTACAGATGACCCGATAGCCAACCTCGCTTGAAGCAATTCTTTTGAGGTCTCATATCTTGCGATACGAGATTGCTCTCCATATAAATCTTTGTTATGGAGGAAGATAGAAACTAAGTCCATCTTCTCGTGCTGCCTCTGGTATGCACCATCAACTGAGGCTAACACGAGGCACTTGGCTTTCGCACAGTCTTTTTCCGATGTCTTACGGATATCAATATCCGTGACAGGGGAAACCGGTCCTGAGACGGCAGGGGTTTGATTAGTTAAGAGGTGTCCCAGCTTGTCATGGGCAATGGACATCTGGACAGACCTTTGCCAATTATAACAGTCAGATTCAGTTATTTTATTATCTAGATGTAACCTATGTGTGGTCACTGGGTCGCTGCAATTAAGAGAGAGAGAAGAAAACACTCAGCATGATACTCTTGCAAGTTTAGATTGGTTTTTAATTTATCTAAACAGGATGGCTCCCACTGTCTCTCGAATCCCTCCTCAAACCAAAAAGGAAGAATTAGTCGGGATCAATCTCACCGTTGCTTAACCATTCAGCCAGGCCAGTGTCGGTACTTCGAGGGAGGTTTTCCAACGCTTTCGCGAAGTTCCTTAATTAAGTAACCTCTTTTCCCTGTGGGCATAGCCCCGCTAACACCTTTCTAGACACCTACTTGGTTTATAGCATTGATCGTTAAGTAAGAAAGTTCCCGAGGAGTAGCATATACTCACAGTAGGATCGGGATCCAAATATCATCGTGTGATAAAACTGAAAGAATCCTACTAGAATCATCACACTCCAAATGGTATGCAGCACTAGCAAGTTTCAGATTCTTTAGAAACTCCCGATGTGGATTTTTGCCCCATGCTCTTATGACCTTGACGAAGGTCAACAAATCATAAGTCACATGTCAAGTTCTACCTGTCATTGTCCAGGTTAATTTGAACCCACCCGTATATACCCTTGACGAAGGTCAACAAGGTAATATGACTGTCCCAAACCAACGCATCTATCTATGTTACATATGAACACCCAACAGCTACCAATCACTATGCCTTGACGAAGGTCAACAAACATAGTTTGAATACTATTGAATATTCTTTCGAAATGACGGAGGGCTACGAATGGTTTTGGCGAAACCGTGAACGTAGTGAACTTGATATAATCGAAGGAACGAGATAGCTTTTAAAAGGAGTGGTTCAAGCTCCGCGTTTAAAAGTTGGTTTTTGAAAAGAACCGAGCGGTTTTGAAATTGTTCCAACGACTTTACTTTGGTTTATTTTCTTGCATTTAATTTAATGAGTCCCATCATTTAATCCTACCATTGCAGAAAACAACGAAAATATGACGTACGCTTATGCCATCCGCATTCGCCACGGGGCCCCTTCATCACCCGTTAGGTTACTTAACTAACGACAGAGCGGAGGCTGGACTAGCGCAGATGCAAAACATAAGCAACGCCTAAATAGATATCATATATAGATATATACATTCGTCAGATGCAATGATAGCCATTCCAGATCACAGATGAACACTTTGGATATACTAGGAATCCGCGTTTCGTTCGAGCCTTCAACGAAAGACGGATTACACGGTCGCGATGAATAGCCAAACCCCCACCCTAGACCCCTACGGGTGCGGCAAACTACCCGCCAAGTACCCGAAGTGAAGCAACCTCCCTCAACAATGTGAGTAGGCCACTCGGCACTTCGAGATACCCGGTAGTTTGTGCACCCCACCTTGGGTCTATCCTAGGAGCAAAAACAGTAAAAGAAATTATACAATGGCGGCTACAACCTCATCCCGGATGTGCGGCCATAAAATAATATTACATCAATTACAAATTTTACATTGAATGAAAGAAAAAGAAACTCTCATCTCACATCCCCCGGCTATTCATCCGCGACAATCCAACGAGTTCATATACACAAACCATCAACATTACAGATCACAGATATGTATAACCCCCACTAATCG
The DNA here is from genome assembly GCA_030015575.1 of Agapanthus africanus. Lineage (NCBI taxonomy): Eukaryota > Viridiplantae > Streptophyta > Magnoliopsida > Asparagales > Amaryllidaceae > Agapanthus > Agapanthus africanus. Next base: position 105,753,233 of record CM057344.1, read on the forward strand.
ACGTATAACGATTAGCAGACGTTCAATACATATATCACATCACAGATAAAATCCATTAGCCAAAGTTTACAGAATTTCGATCAAAATACGGATTTGTAAATACCCCAAACACAACTTTGTTCTCTGGAAATTCTGGGTAGAAACAAAATATGCTAAAAATCCCAACACAGAACAGTGAACACTCTGCACCAAAACCGAGTCGCGGCCGAGTCAACTCGGCCGCGGATCCGCGGCCAAACGCATGGTTTGGCCGCGGTTCCGCGGTGAGTTGGCCGAGTCACTGGCTCGTTTTTGGTGTGTGTTTTTAACAAACCCTGAGCCGATTTTTCATATATGTCAAATTATTTTTAGAGCAGTTTTAAAAATCGGCAGAAAGTTGGTTTTTTCGGACGTGTTTTGCGATTTTTTTCCGATCGAAATTCTAAATGCTTTGCTAACATGCTAGTTTGTGTTTAGCTAGGCTCTGATACCACTGTAAGTCCACGTTGCTCACCCCGGCTCTTACGGGGAGGCGGAAACGGTAAAAAACGATTTTTTGATATTAAGCAACATGGACTAAAAAGAAGGATCTTTGCTAAACAAAAACCTAGCAAACTATATGAGGTTCTATCTACTATGTCATAGAGATTATACCTCACGATACCGGTCCTTCGGGTCTTCTCTCCGCTGTCCTTCTCATCCATCCAAGCTCCGAGGATCGATCCGGATCTTGATCACCTCCGCGGCCTCCTTGAGTCGAAGACGATCCACCCGAGAGTTTGTGTTCCGAGCTCCACCTCGAGCCGAGGCAACTAGGGCAACAAGATCGCTAGGCTTGATGTCCTAGATTGTGTAGAAGTAGTAGATGGATATTTTTGTCAACTTACTTCCTTATTCTCTCAACACATGAGATCAAAGGAAATTTCAAGAGGAGGAAGAAGAAGGAGGAACCATGGAGCTTTCTCATATCAAGAGAGAGAATGAGAAAAGAATAATGAACAAAGAAAATGAACCATGGTTGTAATAATGCATAAACATCATCATGACTAATCTTTTCATGATAAAGTTGATGGCTACCTTGACTTGACCATTTTCATCACAAAAATAAAATGAAAACCAAAGAATACTCTAGACCTCTCATGAAGATCCTAGTCAACTTTGGTCAAACGGTCAACAAAGTCAAGTATGGTCAAATGGTCAAAACAATTAGCCATAACAAAATCATCACTAAAAAGATTAGTAAATAATGTCCCCGGCTCATAATGGTTTTAACCGAATCAATTGTCAAAACCCTAATGAGCCCGCCTCATAAAGGTTTTGACCGAATCAACTGTCAAAACCCTAATGAGGCACTTCCTTCTTCTTCGCTCCTCACAACTGTGCATACACACCCGCATCCGCATTCCGTAGAATGCGAATGCACTGAAAACAAAACAAATCCATCCATACAATACTAGGATCCGGCTTAAACCAAAGCCTACTAGTATCGTCTGCCCGAACAGCATACGCACACAAGTGCACGCAAGTGATCGTAGCCCTGCCATAAAACCATACGGCCTCTACACGTTTCGCTCAGTGCAGGGAAACTCTCTGTGTGGGACTCTAAAGACTCGACACTACGCTGGCAGTGGGTTTAACCACAGACCGCAAGCGGCACTAGCTGTACGTAACGGTCCCCAGGTAGATGTCGATAAGAAGGCCGATGAGGTGAACCCATCCGAACTCCTACTGACCCTGAATGTGACAATCTCCGTACAGTCCGGTCCGTTCGTCTGAGAACATCGCATGGCGGGCCTAGGGGGGCGGCGAACGTCAGTCCCCTAATAGCGGTACAAGTCGTGTCGGAGTGTAGCCCAGAACACCTTGAGATAACACTGGAAACCTACCAGTATATCTTGCTTGCCCTGGCCAGGGACGACTATGTGTAATGGCTCTCCTAGACATAGCGCGATATCAATCCCCAATACCAGGAGAGACGAATCCTGTCTAACCGTCACTGCCTCCAAGTGCTTCGGGACTGCACCCAACTACTACCTGTTTGCACGACTCCTTTAAGCCGTGGTAGGGTAGTAATCAAAGAACAGTGGGAACACACTCGAGGCGAAGTGACAGTGTCAAGCCAGCGGACTAAGCTGTACTCATGTCACCTGGGAACTAATAACTGACGATAGGTATAATACCAACTAACAGTTCCCGACGAGTCCTGTCCAGTGTACTCGTAACCTAACGAGCACCCGCATACTATCTCCAGTACGACGTACTGATGGCTGTGGGACAGACCATCTCCCCTGCTGGGATGAGAAGCGCATACGCTAGTCTACTCCGGAGTATCGATGCCCTGTCTCGATAGTCCTACGACTAGGGACCCATATAAGGATGTGCTTATAGATTACCCAGCCCCCATAAGTGTGACTGCCATCACAACGCTGGTAATCAAGCAAAGATCCTAAGGGCTCTACTAATATGTATAAGCGATATGCTAAAAGAAACACATGCACATATTAAAGTAGAAACAAATCAAATAGCATACTACCATTTTGAGCAAGATTGTCTATACAACTGTGAATATCCCAAGCTTCCATCAAGTAATATACAAGCTAGTATGATACAGTAATGGCCTCTAGGGCATATACACTAGGCCTCTAGGGCATATACACTAACACCTGGACATCCGGAGTTTATATTTTTGGGGGGTAGAAGATCTGTCAGGCCAGTCGAATTTAGAGCTAGGCCGATTAATACCGTTCTTTCGTCGATGGAAGTAAGAAAGGAGGAAGCGCTAGCAGTAGTTCGGGACTTTATGGATGTATTCGAGGACATCTCGGATTTACCGCCAAAACTAGATGTGGAGTTCACGATTGATCTTATTCCTGAAATAGTGCCGATTTCAAAGGCTTATTATCCAATGGCACCGGTGGAACTGGAAGAGGTAAAGAAACAAGTTACCGAATTACTAGAGAAGGGTTGGATTCACAGCAGCGGTTTACCCTGAGGAGCTCCAGTTCTTATAGTCAAGAAGAAGAATGGCACGCGGAAGATGTGCATTGACTATCGAGAATTAAATCGGGTGACTATTAAGAATAAGTACCCAATCTCTCGCATCAGCGAATTATTCGATCAACTCAGCGGCGCGAGGGTATTCTCGAAGTTGGACTTGCGATCTGGGTATCATCAAATTCGGGTGAAATCCGAAGACATTTGCAAGACGGCGTTCCGAACTCGATATGGGCATTATGAGTACTTAGTGATGCTATTTGGAGTTACTAACGTGCCGGTAATATTTATGGAATTGATGAACCGAATTTTTTCACCATATCTGGACCAGTTCGTAGTGGTGTTTATTGATGATATCTTGGTCTATTTAAGGAGCAAAGAAGAGTATGCAGAACACTTGAGGATTGCACTGCAAACGTTGAGACAAAAAAAGTTACATGCTAAGATGAGTAAGTGCGAGTTTTGGCTCGAAGAAGTGGAATTCTTGGGTCATGTTGTATCCAGAGATGGAATTGCCGTTGATCCTAAAAAGATTGCAGCTGTTCGTGATTGGTCAATTCCAAAGAACGTAGGGGAGATTAGAAGTTTTCTTTGGCTTGCCGGATACTATAAAAGGTTTGTGGAGAACTTCGCTCGAATAGCAGAACCATTGACTAAGCTAACATGAAAGGAGGTACTGTTCGTATGGACCGAGAAATGTGCGTCGGTTTTTGAAGCGTTGAATTAAAGATTGACCACCGCTCCTATCCTGATAGTGCCAGACGGTTCCGGAGGGCTGGTTATTCACAGCGACACATTTGGGAAAGGCTTGGGATGTGTTCTAATGCAGCATGGGAAGGTCATAGCTTATGCGTCGAGACAATTGAAGACTCCTGAGAAGAACTACCCAACTCATGATTTAGAGTTAGCAGCAGTGATTTTCGCGCTGAAGATTTGGAGACACTACTTATTGGGCGAAAGGGTAGAAATATTTACCGATCACAAAAGCCTAAAATATGTGTTCACACAGAAAGAGCTCAACATGAGGCATCGTAGGTGGTTAGAGCTGATGGTTGACTATGATCTTGATCTAAAATACCATCCGGGAAAAGTTAATGTAGTGCCGGATGCTCTAAGTCGGTTGCCAGCAATACGGATGCTGAATGCACAGAACGAGATTATAGCCGATCTTCAGAGATTCGAATTGGAGATTGTACTACCAAATTCTTCGGGACAGTTGATGCAGTTGCAAGTACAGTCATCCTTGATCGATAACATTAAAGTAGCGCAGTCGAACGATCTAAGGTTGCAACAGTTTCAAGAACAAGTAGAAGAGGGACTTCGAACAGATTTGTTAATCCATGAAGATGGCTTGTTACGATATGAGAGTCGTCTATGTGTACCTGAAGGAGATGTTCATGAATAAGTCATGAAGGAGGCTCATAGTTCCACATACTCAGTACACTCGGGTGGCACAAAGATATACAGAGATCTGCGACAACATTTCTGGTGGGAAGACATGAAAAAGGAGATTGCTCGCTACGTATCGAAGTGCTGGGTGTGTGAGCAAGTCAAGGCTGAATATCAAAGAGTAGATGGTATGTTGCAACCACTTCCGATCCCTTAATGGAAGTGGGAACATATAACCATAGATTTTGTGACAGCTTTACTACGGAGTCCAAAGGGCAGTAATGCAGTTTGGGTCATTATCGATCGATTGACCAAGGCAGCTCATTTTATACCATTTCGAGTTGGTCAGTCGACGGAGGCTTTGGCAAAGAGGTGCATGCAGGAGATTGTGAGATTGCATGGAGTACCCATGAGCATCGTTTCGGATCGTGATACTCGATTTCTATCACACTTTTGGAGGAGCCTACAGAAAAGTTTGGGAACTCGCTTGAAATTTAGCACGGCCTATCATCCTTAGATAGATGGCCAGTCTGAAAGACGATCCAAAGTCTTGAAGATATGTTGAGAGCATGCATGTTAGACTTCAAGGGTTCATGGGAGGATCATTTACACTTAGTGGAGTTTTCATACAATAACGGTTTTTAGGCGAATATACAGATAGCTCCATTAGAAGTATTATACGGTCGTAAGTGTTGCTCGCCTGTCTGTTGGGACGTTATTGGAGAAAGAAGATTATTGGGACCAGATATTATATTGCAAACGGTGAAGAAAGTTAACGTGATCCGAAATCATATGAAGGTGGCACAGGATCGGCAGAAAAGTTGGACTAATATTGGAAGAAGACCTCTGGAGTTCGAAGTTGGTGATCTTATATTTTTAAAGATATCACCGACCAGAGGAGTGATCCGATTTGGCAGTCGAGAGAAGCTTAGTTCTCGATTCGTGGGGCCTTTCGATATTATCGAGCGTGTTGGAGAGGTAGCTTATCGATTGTCTTTACCACCCTCTTTGGCAGGTGTTCATGACGTGTTTCATGTATCTCAATTCCGCAAGTGTGTTAAAGATGAGACGCACATTCTAGATCACTCGGAACTGACAGTAAGGGAAGATTTAACATATGAAGAGCGACTAATGGCGATTGTGGATTGACGAGAAAAGATCCTCAAGAACAAAGTTATCTCACTAGTACTCGTTTTATGGAAGAATCGTTCGCACGGAGAATCTACTTGGGAACGTGAAGACGAGATTTGACAAAAGTTTCCACACCTCTTTTCGTAGATCCGTGTCTTCTTGTCTTTTTCTTGTTCCATGAATTTCGAGGACGAAATTCTTTTATAGTTGGGTATAATGTAACACCCTAGTGCATTTATACTATATATATTTGGAGCATTTCAAATCTTACGGCAAAATTCTTTACTATTGTTGCTATTGGGTTCCGAATGATGCAGTTAGTAGCTGTGGTTATTATCCGACCCGACCAGCATGTTTGAAACCGAACATGGTTCGAGATTACATCAAATATTTGCCAGTACAGTGTATTCATGCAAATCTAGAATATATATACATATATAATATATTTTAGAATTCGCATATCTTTTATAATACAATATAAAATCAAATAATATATTTTCTTATCCAACCTTGCATGTTATAGTACCTCATATCAGGTGGTTGTGCACATATATCATGTTCGTATCCTAAGGGTTAGACAGACCGATTATTGGATCGCTACGTATATTTACGTAGATCTTTATTTGGGGGTATATGTTTTTAATTATATACATTTGCATCATGGTTTAAATTCTTGCGTATATTTTTCATATTTAAAAACTAGATTTTTTAAGGGATACGGGTAATATTCGGATTAATCTGGTATTATCTGTAAAATTCCACAATATATATATATATAATATTATATATAACTAATATATATATATATACAGTTATATATATATTTAAATTTAATTATTTAAAAAAAATATCTCTCTCTCTCTAACTCTCTCTGTCTCTCTCCTTCTCTAATTCTCTCTGTCTGTCTGTCTGTCTCTCTATATCTCCCCGTCCCCCCACTCTCTCTCCCGCTGTATATAAAATTTATTAAACCCTCTCTTCCTTCATCGTCTTCTTCTCCCCGTCTTCTTCTCGCGAACCCTAACTACGCCATCACCACCGTCACCGCTCCCTCTCATCACTGAACCCTTTCTCCTCGCTAGAACCCTCCCCTCGCCATCACCTTCCTCTCGTCCTCCTCCTCGTTCCCAAGACCTTGACTGAAGAACCCCGACGACCGAACCCACTTCCCTCAACCTTTCCTCGTTGCCGTTGGTCGTCGCCGCCGCCCTAGCGTCATCGCCGTCCTCTCCCCTGCCTCGCCATCACCTCCTCCTCCTTCCTCCTCTCCGACGACCACCAAGCTCCCAACCACAGACCTCGACACCAAGAACCCATCACCCCGTCACCGAAATCGTCGCCGGAAACCCACCAACACCAACCACCTCCATCACCTCCTCGTCTCCCTAGCAACCCCAGAACACCACTACAACACCACCACTGACCCCCCTGCACGTCCCCGTTCACCATCAGAACTCACGGCCATCCATATCGCCGTCACCTCGCCGCCGATCGCCTTTTCTCTCTCCTTGCCCTTGCCCAGTCTAGAGAACCCCAGCAAACCCCCAACAGCCACCACCTCCTCCTCCTCCTCTTCTTCTTATGTTCTTCTTTTTCTTTCTTTTCTTTTTCCAATCGAATCATCGGAATTACGCACGTCGCTGACAAGCCATACGATCCAGTCACCGTCGTCGTCTAGCCCAGTTACTACGTCACGCAGCTGCTCAACCAGGTCAAGTCCTGCGTGCGTAAGTTTTGCACCGTGACTTTATTTGGAGTCGGAACGTGACATCTGTATCTCGACGTGAGATTCGATCAGGCAAGTTCTAAACTTGCAACATGCTATTTTGATTATATCGATATTCACATGCTTGATTATAGTATATACGTTTCAATATTCAGCAAGTAGTAGAGATTTATATTGTTATAGTAACCGTCTGTATCCGTACCGATAATGGGTTATTTAGTTGCATGCCTGATCATCACAATACCATTACACTATTATATCAGTTTAGTATTTTATCTAGATTGCAATATACATGGTAATGGACGTATAACGGTTATTATAGATAGATACATATGCATCCTGGTATCAGTTGTGTTTTCCGTGTTTCGATATTGATTACAGTTTTACCTTTGGTGATTATTTTGGTTAAAATATATATTGCATGACATGTTCACGACCCACCACCAGACTTGTTATTTGGATCGTATTGCTAATGCCGACAATCCTGATATATTGTCCTGATGGATGTAACTTGTTGTCTACATAGACAAGACCTGTACCTGCTTATTCCTGTGTTGGCATTAGGTAGACACTCTATTGATACCTGAATTGAACACAAAATCTGGGGAAAAAGGGGAAAACAAGAATGTAACCGAAACATACCTCAAGAGTATATTTTTATTGTTTGCCGTGATTCCGGACGTGAACGGAATAATCATTGTTTATTGTCCCGTGGTCCCGTGGGGAATGAATGGGATATATTGTGCCGTGGTCCCGTGGGGGTTTGAACGGGATATATACTGTTGAGTTACGACGATGATTACATTAATTGATTTCAAACACTTGTAAAATAGATAACCTAAAAGCACAGAGTTTAGGATATACATCACATACATATAGCTCACTATTTATACATGTGTTTATTATTTACATTCTTGTTTAATCATGGCATCCTATCCTGATTTTTACTATTATTTTGATATTATGACGCACTGACGTCTGGGTTTTGCATGGTCCAGTTCCTCTGACATTATTGCAGGCAGATCAGGATTACTTCAGCAAGCAAACCGAGCACTGAGGAGCTAGCTATTTAGTTTAGAGATACTTAGTTTATTTATTTCCGTAGTTTTATTTTTATTAATGTGAGCCCATAAGGGACATGATTTAGATATTGTTTTTATTTGGATCTTGATTCATTTTCGCTATATGCATTTCTTGATTTTATTTATCGTGGCAGAAGGATACGCGTTAGCTAGATTTTATTTTATTGTTCTTGATATCCGATTGACAGCCGTAATGTGACTATGGAGGGATTATTCCTCGCCATAAGTAGCATAATTGGCTCTGTCACATGCCGAGTTTACGTATTTTGGGAAGCGGGGCGTGTCAGCAAGCTTGTATCTCATTGGTTAAGTTATTGGATTGCCAGGCCATATCCTACATGTTCGAATCTCGGGACTTGTATTATTTTTATCTATTTTTTAAACAGCCTACAAACGACCTTTCATTTTCTCTTCTTTTTAACTCCCAAAATCAATGAGAATGGTTATAAATTATAATTAAGTAGAATTTATATGACCATAAATCTCTTTATATTTTACTCTTCCTCCTTCATCCTTCTCATTCTCTATAAAAAATCAAAAGTTCCATCAAATTTAGAGCCCTCCTCTTATGTGTCCTTGTTCTATCTCGAATTGTGAAGGCGCTAGAGTTTGTTTCGTCGCTCAGGACAATTGGCAAGGATGGTTGTTAGACCGCCTTGCAATTATGTAAGTCCCCTCATCCTCCCCCTCGCCTCTTCTTTCCCCTTATTCCTCTCTTTATCTTTCCCTTTCCTTTCGTCCGGACTTGCATGATGCCAGTAACCCTTATTTAAATATTTTTAGTAAAAAGTATTAACTATGCATAATATTTGCATGAATGGTTGTCTATATAATCTATATGTTCTTTTTTAATGCTATTGGTATTTGTGCATAGTCTATGGTAATTGTCACATGCTATTAACGTCGTAATTAGCAACTCATAAGAATTTCATGAAATGCTATATGTGAAAGGTTTGTGATGGTAGTTTTATAAAAGGTCGACGGTTCGTATGTATTTCTTTTTATAACCCGATCACATGCTTGGAATATCGTTGATATCTTTCAATTCACGATATGATTTTATGGAATCACTAGTGTGTTTTTTTATGTATATTCTTAATTATTATGTTTGTAGTTATAAAAGGAAATAAAGTTGCAAACTAATACCATGATTTTATCGCTTTCAAATATGATTCTAAATACCTTTATCTTTACAATAATTTTTAGAAATTAATCCCCACTTCTGGAAATTTCAAGAAATTTATCTATGATAGGATATATTTTTTGTGTACGTGCTATAAATTTTTTAGATTAAACCAAATAACGATTTAGGATTTACGTCGTTTTTTACTAACCGTTTTTAAAATTAGAAAACCGTTTTTAAAATTAGAAAACTGTTTTTATCGGTCACATTCGAAGACACATAACTCAGTCCACCAAGATCCATTTTGAGAAACCTCAATCGTTTTAAATATATAGATCGAAAGATCTAGATTTTATTAGTTTTAAGAATTTTCTGAAAATCAACGTAAATTATAGAAATCCACGTTATAAAATTATCCGACGAATCAAGACAAAATCTGTCCTGATTCGCACCCTGTTTTTAAAAACGACATAACTCAAACTCCCAATGTCGTTTTGTGACAAACTTTAAATGTATAGATGAATAATTGACATACCTATAACTTTCCTATAGAATTGGTGACTCATAAATGCATAGAATAACCTGTTATATGCCCTGCAAGACAACTCATAGTTGTTGTCTAGAAATAAGAATTTCTGTTTTAAACCATAATATTAATATGACCATAACTAGAGTTTCAGGAATCCAAGTTGTTGTTTGGGTAAATAGACCGAAAGACCTACACGTTTGTAATAATTTTCGAGACCTGAAAACCGATGGAAAATAATGCAAACTGTGTTTTAAAAATGTGTGTCAGGGCTGGACAGATTCTGATTTGTTCTGCATCACGATATGATAACGCGAATATCCCCCAAACTAGTAGTCGTAATTAGGCAAAACTTGAACCCACATTTGTATAACACTAGGACTACGCTTCTTGTTTACATTCTGAATTCAATTGACTTGAGTAGTTAGCAGTTCACAACATTTCGTTACGGTACTTTTTTCTGGTCATTACTTTAATATTATACTTACCTCATTTTATACCATGTGACTTCCTCATTTATTGCACCTACATGAATCACATGTTTAGATATATTGCATGCATGATACAAACCTGACTGAACTGTGAATACACGCTTACTTGTTTACTTGAATACTTGAATACATGAATATGCGAACTTAACATGAGCTTGAAATTGATTGATTTGGGCTCGTATTTGGAACTAAGTGCTATGTGGAACAAAGTTCCATGCTCTGGCTAGGCGGGGGCCATCTCTTAAATCCACGACGGCCACCTCTAGAATCCATGCGCAATTATGAAATGAAATATGGGTCGTGTGTGGAACAAAGTGCTACATGAAACAAAGTGCCACACGGAGTAAAGTGCACGCCATGACGATGGTGTGGGTTACCTCTTGAGTCCCTGGGGGCGACCTCTTGAACCCATGGGGGCCACCTCTTAAATCCGCATATGACATGTGATCCACCGGGAGACGTCCGTGGGTACCACACAAACATGACAAGAATAATGATATTGATCTTTGGCAATAATATTATGTATTTCAGATGATCTATTTTATAGTATATAGCTGAGGTTATATTTTTAAGATTTGCATACTGCATTTTCTGCATTGTATCATTGCCCTGGTAAAGTTTGATATTGAATCTCTGAATAACCGCTGATCTGCCATACTATTCATGCTTACACTTGTTATTGTATTGGTATGTTTAAATTACCATGTTATGTTTAATCACTTTATCATGTTATCCATTACACTGCCATGTATAACGCATAAGTACCTATATGTTTTACTATTAAATTACTTTGCATTATAACACTATTTAATTTTGGGATTTACTGAGCGCAAGTTCGCTGACGGACAATCCTTGTATTCTTTTTTTCCTTGGGAATGTTCGTCAGGTGGCTTAGTGACAGAGGAGATCGAGCTGACCGAGAAGGATCATGCTCAACTTTCATCCCACGTGAATTATTAGTCTTCTTACCTTCAGCTTTTACTTCATGTATCTCTACTTGTTCAGGCTTCGTTACTCTATTTCATTGTATCTTATTTTCAGACTCTTGTTAGGTGTTTGAATATTTGTGGGATTCGAATGTAATAATAGTCAGTTAGATTTATACTCTAAGTTAAATTCTTATTATATTTTTAAACATTGCTTACTATACGCTTAACGTATTTATATCGGGAAGGACCACTTCTTGGTATAAATACGTTGCGAAGCTCGTCACGTGTTTTCTGCCGTCTTTTGGGAAGTGGGGCGTGACATAGGCCTACTTTGATCCAACTTATCTCTTGCTATGATGTTGGCACCGAAGAGTTCTATTTTGGAGGCTACAACATTTTGGAAAAATGCTATATATTATTTTGGAATTTAAATAATAATATAATATGTTTTATTAGAATAATAACAATTATTGAATTGGATTATTTTTAAATAAGTATATAATTGCATCTAAACATGTAGGAATGCTAAAACTAGTATTGGTTTTCCTAATTTTGCACTTAAGGTGCCATAGCAAGTTAACAAGAGTTAATATTGTTATTAGAATTTTATTGTTTTCATAAAAATGGATGGCTACATTTTTCTTCTCGTATTATTGAAATGAGAGAGAGTGTATTGCCCACTCCTCCTTATTCCCCTCCTATTCTTCACCTCATTTCTCTCTGGACTTTCTTTCTCCATCTCTTCACAAACTCCATAGCTATCTCCCTCCCATCTTTTGAACTCTCAATCCAAAAACATAACAAATTCCAACTTTAAAAAAAAAAACCTTTTTTCATCTTTCTCAACAACAAACTCAAGCTTGATTTAGTGGAAGCCTTCATCAAAATGTTCTAGTGGTACCCTACAAGCCTTGATCTCCTCAATTGCTCAAATCCTCCTCGGTGAGCTCATTAATCTCAAGTTTTAAGTTTATGGCCATGAAAAGTAGATACTTTGCTTAAAAATCATGCTTTTATAATTTGAATCATGCTTAAAAAAAGTTTTTGATGATTTCTTATAGTAATAGTGATGGAGATTTTATAGTCTCCTAATTTAACCGCAAGTATACAGCCTATCACAGTCGTATTTAAGGATCGTTCACATATAGAGGTGTGTTAACTACTTTTAAAATAAGTTAAAAAGCTTGTTTTTTATAATAAAAAGAAGATCTAGGGTTTTTGAATTGCTTTTCTAATGTGGTGGTTTATAGGATAAAACTTCTATTCTTTTTCCTTGGTTTAATTAAAGATCTATTAATAACATAAAAATATAGAATAAATTATTTGATTTAATTTTATCCTATCAATTATATTATATCATTTAGATTTAATTAAAACCCTAATTCTAGTTTACTAGATTTAACATAGGTTTAACCTTCTATGTGTATTTGTAGGTCTAGAAAGTACAACTACCATATTTTAGATTTTCTCCTAGATCAAATTAATAACCAGTTTGAATATCTATGATTTATAGTTATCTCTACCGTCCCTAATTAGATTTTTAGGTGTCAATTATCATGAACCTAATTAGTTTCTAGGTTTCATATCCATTCCTTATTCTTACTTAAAGGCGTCGAATTTTCATTGAAAAAATTAGATTTTTAGATTAAGAACAAAGAGAGAATAATATAGATTAGAATAGATATTCATATTAAATCAAGAATAAAAGAAAAATTGAAATACTCACCACAATAGATCACAAATCAAAACCCTAGATGTAAAGTTTAGCCAAGCATGGTTAAAAATAAACCAAATATCTTTATCTAAAAAAAAATAGAGAACTTAAAAGTAGTTGATCTCTGAAAAGAAAATCCTAAAGTTTATTCCCAAAAGAGAGAGATGAAATCCTAAGGCTATACAGGTGCTTATATAGGGCTAAGAAAACTTGGAGAACAACTAATGAAAGATACAAGAGAATCACTTGCTAACAACTATGAAAATCTAATCTAATTGCTCTGTTGGATACTGTTGCGTACTTTCAGAATCTTCGAAAAATAAAATGATACATCTTAAAACAATGTATGTGCCAAGACGATCGTGGCCATAAAAATTGAAGATGAACGACCCAGATTATGCGGCTCAACCGCCGTGCCCATGCTTAAACTGTGGCTGATTCACGGCGCTTTGTTGGCTTCATGGCACGAATTATTTTATGCCTGATTCTTTTGATTTTTTGATCTCTTTTTAGTTATCAGATCATGAAAATTATTCTCGTTGTTCTGCAGTTGCGTGGATCTCCGAATTGTTCCCAAATTTGGCATATAATTAAGTAGATTTATTTGTTGATTTTGATTTGATTTAGTTTCTCCAACTGATTTGTTGTTGTGATGATTGATTCTGCTCTATTTGTTGCAACCTTTGCTGATTTGCAATGATATCCCCAAATTTATTCCAAATTTGCAAATTATCTTTTTGATTTTTTGGATAATTCCCTTAAGCCTCCTTTGTATGAACGCAATCCTTTTTAGGATAATTTTCCGTATTTTTGCATCCAAGCCCTGCTATCTGTAATAATTCACAAAAACTACCTGAAACAACATAATATATTGCAATAAAATGATAAATGGCTTAGAAAAATATGCAATAAATTACACCAATCAAATACCCCACACTTATCTTTTGCTAGTTCTCGAGCAAATTTAGGGTTTCAAACTCTAAACTAAACTAAATTACTATCTAGCTAAATTCTACTCCTACTCCTATAAAAGGAAATTAAGGAAACAAAAATAAGAAAATGAAAACTATATATAAAGATAGGAATAGATAAGAAAAATACAAAAAACAAGAGTTTAAACTTTACTATATTTTCAGTCATTGTGAATTATACCTTAATAGACTTTGATCTATACTGAAAATTACTTCTTCATCATTTTCCAATCTTTTCTACTTATCTTGCTTCCAAACATGATCATATATCCCTACGTGTGTGTAAAATCATCCCTACACTTGGAGAATTCAATTCAAGCTCCCATACTCTTGCCCTTAGCTCCCGATTACCTTTTAATTAATGATCAAATTGATGAATTTTTTCCCACATTTTTCGTGCGACCGTTAATATTTCATGAGGCACTAACCAACCGATTACCGAATGTGATCACTTATTAGGTGTAAATAGCAGTATTCTAATCTCGCAACACCTACGGCACAACAAATGATCCCAAGCCAGCTGGTTTAAGTCATTATGTGATGAAGCACCCTTACTGATTTTTTTATGCTATCTAAATAATTGCAAGATAGTGTTCATTTTTTATATTAATTTTTTTTTTTCCGTATTAGAGTATTACAGACAAGAGCATAACAAGTCTCTTCTATTATCCCAAACCTGAAGATGTGTACATGTGCGTATAGTAGGGTATCAACGTTAAAATGTTTGGACTAAAAAATAGGCTTCACTTATATCTTCTCAAATCTAATAACTCCTTCATGATACTTGCCTTTGGGAACAAGCCCATGATAACTTATTACTAAATCTATTTAACCATCTCTTTTTCTTATTTTCTTAAAATCTCTCTCTCCCTTTTATATACATTTTCATGTTTTCATTTCCATTTTCAAAGTTTTCTAATTTTTTTTGAAAGACTAAAAACTATGTACAAAACCACCCCCACATTTATTTTAGACAGTGTCCACACTGTCTACCGCGATCCTTTCCTTGACCATGAACACGACTAAGAAACTAATGATATACATGTATTACAAATGAGGGGATTTAAAATATTTTCAAGTGTATTCCGGCTCATGGAGATCTATGAGCTCTTTCTCTTAATTATCAGCATTTATTACTGACAAAGTTATAACCAATACTGTAGCAAGCCCAAAAATCAAAATTAGCCAATCAAAGAATTTATCAATATACTCATGTGCTTGGTAAAACACGATAGGACAATAAGGCTCAAAATAAAATATCCATATAATAAAATTTAAAATTTTATCGTGTTTAAAATTACAAGAATTAAATTGCTATTTGAAATTTAGAGTTTTAAAAATTTTCAATTTAATTCTAACAGCAGCAGATTTTTGTATAGTATCCATCTAATAACACATATCATCAAACTTTGAGGGGTTTAATTGATGTTCAATAGGATGTTTCTCTTTTACGTGCAAAGTGTTTGAATATGGAGCGCTAGATTCATATAAAATTAAGAGTTAATTCTCAAATAATTCCTCAAAAGTTGGCTTATAGAAATTCATGTTATCCACAGTACATTCATCTCCTCTTACCATAGTGAGTCCATCTTCAAAAATTTCTTCAAAACTACCATTTTCAAAACAACCATCATCACAATTAAATACCTCATCATTAGAAATTACTAGAAAGTCCTCTTCATAAATTCCTTCAAAATTACTGCCCTCCAAGTCAAATTCTTCATCCACAGAAACTTCATCAATTGCATTAATTTCAAGAGATTGCTTATACAGTTCACTTGGTGGGCTTCCTGGTTTAAAGATATTGAGATTAATTGCCATATTTCCAAAAGATAGTGTTATTGAACCGGTTCGGCAATTTATCAACGCATTTGAGGTTGCCAGGAATGACCGTCCTAGTTGAGATCTGACCTTTAGGATTGGAGGCAGATTGTGTTTCTAAAACAATAAAATCAACTGAAAATATGAAATTTCCTATTTTAATTTACACATCCTCAATCTGCCCTATATTTTTTCTAATAGAACGATCAGTCATATGTAAAGTTACTTTAGTAGGTTTAAGCTCACATGACCTTAACTGCTCATAGACTGAAAAAGGGATAAGATTCACACTAGCGCCTAAATCAAGTAAGGCTCTATCTATGACTTTGTCTCCTATAGTGCAAGAAATAGTAGGACAACCGGGATCCTTGTATTTCATGAGCTTATTATTATGTAAGACGTCACAAGTAGTTCCTGCTAGGAAAACTTTTTTAAGTACGCTTTTGTGCCTCTTCTCGGTACGCATAGTTGTTAAAAATTGAGCACGATTGGGTACTTATTGGATTGCATCAAGAAGTGGGATGCTAGTTTTGACTTGTTTGAAATCTTCCATAACCTTCTTTATCTTTGTAGCTCGTTTCTTCACTTTTAATCGTTTTGGGAAAATAACTTTAGGCTCAGTAGATAGTTCAACTTGCGATGAAGACGGGTTTGGTTTAGGAAATTCATCAGACTTATCGATTTTATTTAATAAGATCTGAGGGTTAGGATTGACAGGATTTGAGTGCGTTGCGATCTCATCGCTAGGCAAAACAGTAATAATGTTCACTTGGTGAATTTAGTTATTTGCTATTTGGTCAATCTTCTTTTCTAGTCTTGCAATTGCCTGTTGATTTGCAGCTATAGCTTGCATAAAGATGGCCAATTGCTTTTCTAAATTAGTGGAAACTTGACCTTAATGGCTGCACCTAAGGGGACATTCTTCAGAAAGATGAAAGGAGTCGTGACAATTTAAACATGGAGAGTGTTGATTAACTTGTTGAACGGGAAAAGATGCAGTTATTAGTTTTTCTATTGATTTCTGAATGGCAGCCAACTGGACTTGTATTCCATTTGTTACTTCCACTGCATGTATCCCATCCCTAGAATTAGTTGTCCCTCTTTCACTAGTGCTCTCCCACTGCATGGTCTTGTCGGATAATTCTTCTAAGAAATTCCATGTATCATCTTCCTGCTTCATCATGAAGTCGCCCTGACACATCGATTCTATTATAAACTTAGACTCCCATCATACACTATTTGGCACAACTCCCACTTTGCAACACTATGGTGTGGGCATTTAATTGGAGGTATTTAAAACGTTCAAAATATTTCTAAAAGTATTCCCCTGGTTTTTGTGAAAAAGTTCTAATTTCATTTCGAAATTTAGCAGTTTTAAAATGAGGGTAAATTTTTTTAAGAAAAGTTTTAGTAAATTGCTCCCATGTTTTGATAGTGTTGGCCGGTACGCTGTAAAACCAATATTTAGCTTTATCAGTTAAGGCGAAAGGAATGAGTTTAAGTTTAACCTATCGGCATTTAACTGCTTTAATTTGAATAGTTAACATATATTCTCAAATTCTTTAATAACTACGTAAGCGCGTTCTGATTCTAAACCGTGCAATTTGGGAAGTGAATTAACAAAAGCAGATTTATCTCATAATCACCGGTGGCTAGCGGTAAGATTATGCAAGAAGTTAGAGATGTATGAACAGGATAACATCTATCTGTAGGGTAGGTGTAGCGGGAACAATCTCAGCCATGGTATCTATAAAATCAAGATGAATTAAACGGTTTATTTCTTCTCGATCCCACACGTGCATACACCATAAGTTTTTTTATGCAAAAACTAAGATGCAAAAACTAAACTAGAGATTCTAATAAATCACAATAAAAAATGCACAAACAACCTAGACCTAGAGTTTTTTAGGTCAAGTTACCAGACCCGATCCTAACTGCCAAGAGAAAAATTGCGGGATAGATTCTCCAACAACTCTTTAAAAACCTTGAAGCCAGATCAGTGCCAGTTAAGTGGGAGGGTTCCGCTATTCGAATCACCGTAATAGTGAGCCTTAATTAAATAACCACAATTAGTCACACGTCACTGACACTTCAAAATTGAATCGGATAATCGTTAGATTACTTACAAGCTCCTCTTATCCTATTGAGCTCGATATGTCCTTAGGGCTAAAGTCTAGATATTTTTTAAATTACTGTAGATCAATGCAGATGTTCAGTTGTGATTTGTGGGGCCTACGAAGGGTCATGAAATCCCCACCTAATCTGGATTTGAGTTAATGTCCCTTAAAATCTTTTTAAATATGTAATGCAATCTAAAATAATCAAAGATCTAAAATCTAAACTAATTTTTTTATATGGCGCAAAAAATCCTACAAATATTTGTTAGTTGGAATCAAATCAAGATTTTAGGAAGAACGAGAGCTTACATAGATTTGCCTCTGTTCGTCTTGATCTTCTCTTCCAGTATGTTCGTCTCGATTCTTGAAATTTTAAACAGAAATTTTGCAGAATCAAACGCACTCAAAGAAATCTAATTTAATTTACAACTAAAATCTAAAACTTAAATTTAAATGTAATTAAACTACACCTCCCTAGCAACGACGCCAAAAACTTGATAGGGATTTTATAGTCTCCAAATTTAACCGCAAGCATACAGATTATCGCAGTCGTACTTGAGAATCATTCGCACAGAAAGGTGTGTTAACTACTTTTAAACTAAATTAAAAATGTTGTTTTTTTATAATAAAAAAGAAGATCTAGGGTTTTTGAATTGCTTTTCTAATATGGTGGTTTATATGATAAAAATTATATTCTTTTTCCTAGGTTTAATTAATGATCTATTAATAACATAAAAATATAGAATAAATTATTTGATTTAATCTTATTCCATCAATTATATTATATCATTTATATTTAATTAAAACCCTAACTCTAACCTAGGTTTGACTTTCTATGTGTATTTGTAGGTTGAGAAACTATAACCATCATATTTTAGGTTTTCTCCTAAATCAAATTACTAACCAGTTTGGATATCTATAATTTATAGTTATCTCTACCATCCCTAATTAGATTTCTAGGTGTCAACTATCATGAATCTAATTAGTTTCTAGGTTTCTTATCTATCCTTAATTCTTACTTAAAGGCGTCTACTTTTCATTGAAAAAAAATAGATTTTTAGATTAAGAATAAAGAGAGAATAACATAGATCAGAATAGATATTCATATTAAAAAAAGAATAAAAGAACAATTGAAATACCCACCATAATAGATCATAAATCAAAACCCTAGATGCAAAGTTTAGCCAAGCATGATTAAAAATAAACTAAAATCTTTATTTAAAAGAATAGAGAACTTACAAATAGTCGATCTCTCAAAAGAAAACCCTAAAATTTATTGCCAAAAGAGAGATATGAAACACTAAGACTATAGAGGTGCTTATATAGGGCTAAGAAAGCTTGGAGAACAAGTAATAGAAAATACAAGAGAATCAACTTGCTAACAACTATAAAATCTAATTTAATTGCTCTGTTGGATACTATTGTGTGCCTTCAGAATCTTCGAAAAATAAAATGATGTATCTTAAAACGATGTATGTGCCTAGACGATCGTGACCATAAAAATTGAATATGAATGGTCCAGATTATGCGGCTGAACCACCACGCCCATGCTTAAACTGTGGCTGATCCGCGGCGCTTTGTTGGCTTCATGGCATGAATTTTTTTATGCCCGATTCTCTTGATTTGTTGAGCACTTTTTAGTTATCAGATCATGAAAATTATTCTTGTTGCTCTGCAGTTATATGGATCTCCGAATCGTTCCCAAATTTGGCATATAATTAAGCAAGTTTATTTGTTGTTTTTGATTTGATTTAGTTTCTCCAACCGATTTATTGTTGTTGTTGGATATAGTGCCCTCTAAGTCAATTATTGGATCGCAGATACGTGATTGCAATGATTGAGGGAGGACCTATACCGATATGAAAGTCTTGCTCAGGATGATAGTATGCTATCTGGTTTGTCTTTATCATTGTATTCATGCTTTAGTTCTCTATTGCATGTTGATAGGGCCCATAGGATTCTTGCTTGACTGCCAGCAGTATGATGGCGATCATATACGTGGGAGCAGGGGTCTGTAAGCACATCCTTAAAGTGTCCCTAGTCGTAGGAGTTTCGAGACAGGGCATCGATACTCCAGAGTAGACTAGTGTATACAGTCGAGACCCCGACGAGGGGCGATGGCCGGTCTCACAAGCCATTAGTGTCAGTTGGTTCACCTAAGATGTATACAGGTGCTCATTGAGTACACCGGACAGGACTCGCCGGGAACATGCTAGTTGGTATTATATATATCGTCAGATAGCAGTTCCCTGATGATATGTGTACAGGTTAGTTTGTCGACCTGAGTCGTGTTTCTAGAAGGTTCTAGATTTGGTGACTTGATTTTGGTTCAATGTATGCATTAATGAATGGTGACTAGGTTTAGATGAGTCATTCATTGCATTAATGCATTTTGTTTGTGCTAAGATATTTCTTCATGATCGTTATCCTTATGGTCACCCTCTCCCCTCCTACGCTCACCTCCCTCTTCCTATAAGTGGCCGGCCCCTCTCATATGAGGAAGATGGTTGGTTTTTGAGAAAAGATTATAGTTTTGGATTCATGGAAATTAGATAGCCTCATTTTCTCATTTCACCTGATCGAAAAGGCAACTTCATTAACCATTCGTCCATAGCTTTGGACGTAACGAGACAAAGTGTTCTACTCATTCTGTCCATCAATCTTGGTCATCTCTTTTAGCAAACTTGATGATCGAGTTGCCTCGGTTCAGAGACGGGAGCCCGTTTAAAGATCCATCGATGTGGTGCCACCTGGACGAGAAGACTGGAGATTCAGGAGATCGGAGCAGCCGCAACAAAGCGTGGGATGATGGTTGAAGACCGAAGGACTCGGATCGTTCGGTATAACATTTCTACCCATTTTGTACTTTGTTAGTTTAGCTTTAATGGCAGATCCAGGTTATAGTATGCGATAGCGCCAGTCAAAAAGTTTTTGTTCCGCATTTGGCGTCTGTTAGACGGCCGGGGCGCTACCGTGTACTTACAGTTGTGATGATTGATTCAACTCTATTTGTTATAACCTTTGCTGATTTGCAATGATATTCCTAAATTTATTCCAAATTTGCAAATTATCCCTTTAATTTTATGGATAATTCCCTTAAGTCTCTATTGTACGTACATAATCCTTCTTTTAGGACAAATTTCTGTCCTTTTGCATCCAAACCTTGTTATCTGTAATAATTCACAAAAACTACCTGAAACAACATAATATATACAATAAAATGATAAATGGGTTAAAAAAATGTGCAATAAATTACACCAATCAAGTAGTGAGATGGTGAAGTTTTCATGATAATTTATGGCTTGTATTTGGTAGTTGATGGTACTTTAGTGCAAGATATCTTACTATATTAGCATCACAACTTCATAACCACATCAAGTTATTTCAAGTATTCAAAACTAAGGTTTTTATTGAGTTTTGGCTGAAAATCAGCAGCATGTTAGTGGTTTCGAATTTTTTTGATGACACTATATTGATAATTAGCTAAAGGTTAAAACTAAAAAGTTGTAGATAATTGGATTATATTTTAGCAAAAAAATTTTGGTTAAGTTTTACCGTAAAATGAATTTTATACAAATTTTTAAAGGAAGGATATCTAAACTGGAAATTTCATTTCCAGCGGCTGTTTTTCACTCAAATTGTAACAATTTTCTTAATTTTTCTACTAACAATTTGGAAAATCTTAAGATATCTCTAAAAATTTTATTTTCCTTATTCTGTTTACAAATTCTTGAGACATCAATTTTTTAGTGAGGGTTGTTTTCTGGTTTCTACAGAATATCCAGAAACATATTTTAAAATTGTATTTTATTTTATGTCGTATACTTTGAACCTGGAAAGATATTTTGGGATATCAAATTAAACTCATTTAACTATATGTAGAATTTTAGTTTGAGCCCAAATATTGTGTTTACTATTTTTGGTGATTTTTCAAAACGAGCCTAAAAACTGCTAATTTCGGGACTTCCGTTATATAATCCACAAGCGTTTAAAGCTAAAATTCGATGATGTTTTAAACTTTTCGAACTTGAAAATGAAATTCTAAGGCTACAATTTGATGTTTCTAAGTTGTCGATAAATGGGGGTAGTTTTGCGAAGGTGACACATGAATCACACACATAGTCGTAGGTTTTAAACTTATGCATGTTTAGCTCGCTATATTGATTTCGGTTTCGATCCTTACGCGATATATTATGGTTTCGATTGTAGGTTCAAGTGCGAAGAACTCCGAGACGGCTATGAAGGGCAAGAAAACCGTTGGATACGACTAGCTCGACTGTAGATTGTGAGTAGATTATATCTACGAGTGGGGAATCGGGTGGATGGCGTATAGAACCCCTGTGAAACATATTGATTATTATATTATTGAATTTTCTTAGGATTCATGCCATGTACGTTTATACTTATTCGATATGTAGTATACTTCGTTAGTATCGCTTAGTAGGTTTATTGTAGATACACTTGGTAAGGCACTAACACAAATACGAATGATTGCTATGTTGCATGATCATGGACTCGCATGTACACTACACATCATTAGTACTGTCATGTCACATAGAACTACCATGTTTACACATCATAGCAGGATTGACGTTATAGTAGGATTATGTTATAATACGACTTATATTGGGTGCACGTACAAGACTAGATGTCCATACTGTAAGTACACGGTAGCGCCCCGGCCGTCTAACAGACACCAAATGCAGAACAAAAACTTTTAAGCTGGCGCTATCGCGTACTATAACCCGGATCTGCCATTAAAACTAAACTAACAAACTACAAAGTGGGTAGAAATGTTATACCGAACGATCTGAGTCCTTCGGTCTTCAACCATCATCCCACGCTTTGTTGCGGCTGCTCCGATCTCCTGAATCTCCAGTCTTCTCGTCCAGGTGGCACCACGTCGACGGATCTTTAAACGGGCTTCCGCCTCTGAACCGAGGCACCTCGATCATCAAGTTTGCTAAAAGAGAAGACCAAGATTGATGTAGAGAATGAGTAGAACACTTTGTCTCGCTTCGTCCAAAGCCATGGACGAACGGTTAATGAAGTTGCCATTTGAATAGGGTAAATGAGAAATTGGCTTACTAATTTTCATGAACCAAATACTTAATCCTTTTTTCAAGCAACCATTATCTTTCATCAAGAAAGGGGGTCGGCCATTTAAATGGAGGAGGGAGGTGAGTGTAGGAGGAGGGAGAGTGACCATAACCAAAGCAAACTTATCATCTCACTTCATGAAAAGAATGGGTCACAAAAAACATTAAATATAAACCAATGAACATTAACCTAGTCACCAAAGCATTTAATGCATAATTAAAGCACCCATGAGTCACTAATCCTAGTCACCATATCAAGAAGCTTCCACTCATGACTCACCTCATGACTCACCCACAAGAAGAAAAGATAAATCCGCATTTAACCGAATGTTAAATACGGGTGATAGAAAACTGAAAACTGGCAACTTCCAAAAGCGATCCCGAAACGAATTTCAGGATAGCCCCGTAACAGTATAAACATACCCGCATTTGTATTACGACCGAATACAAATACAACCGAGACAAAGATATTATATCTACACAGTATAATACTCGGATCCGGCTTAAACCAAAGCCCACCAGTATTATCTGCCCGAAATATGACACGTGCGTAAACGAACGTGCATTTTCCGAACCCTGCCATAAAACCATACGGCCTCTATAACGTTTCGCCCGAACTTGGGAAACTGTCTGTGGGGGACTTGATTGATACGAAAAAAGTGTTTTTGTAGAATAACCGCAATCAATGACGGTGTCGCGTGTAGCTAGACCGAGATGAGTACGGGTCGTCCTCTGGGAAACGTGGAACCTTTTACTTTTACTTTAGATGTGTTGAGAAAGAGAGGAGGGATAAAGAATTTTATAGAATGGTTTCTAGATCTACGTTAAACAAGAATGTAAAATATAGATCTAGATTATTTTTAAGATGTAATTAATATAATAAGAGGGCTTGTAGGGTTCGTTAGGATTTAGTAGTTATGGACGATTAATTAAAAGTTACCCTTTTTATCCATTAATAGATTTAGAACTAGAACGACGGTGATGCGTATAGATTAGGGTTTCTGGAGGGAAAAGGAATCCCACTCTTAACCCTTATCTCGACGCGGAACTCCGTTCATATCTAGCCTTTACCAAAACAATCATTAATCTAATCTCTAATCGCGGTCGGAACTAACAAAGAATTGTTAGCGCGCCCGATTAGGATGTTAATGATTCTTTTGATAAAGTTCCTAAACTTTATAGGACTTAAAAAGGGTTTAATTATTTTCATCGTCCATTAGCCTACCCTAATCCTACGAACCCTAACAAGCGGAGAATTACTCGTGCATGTTGGGAGAAGAAGATGAAAAGAGAGAGAGGGAAAACATAATGTAAAATGCAAAAGAATTAGATAAAACAACTACCTTTATTAATCAACTTGAACAATCTACACTTTGATTCCTTAGAAAATGATTACAAAGACTAGTTTGTTTCTCGATCTCTTCCAAGGAGGTAGACGAACAGTTGATGATCAGCCTGGATGCGTGAGCGTCGGGAGCTTCGTGATCTCTTCGGCTTGATAGCTTTTCCAAGAGGCTCTCGGTGCTCTTTTATAGTGCAAAGCCAGAATCTTTTAGTTGGAAACTTGGTAAAATTCACCAAAGATTGATACCCAAAAATCTTGCCTTCTAACTCCATAATATTGCGACGGATCCGCGGCAAATGGGGGCTAAGGCCGCGGATCCGCGGCCAACGGGTGAGATCTCTTGATCAAAATTCTTGTGCTTTCTTCTTGTGACAAGTGTCAATCCTAGGCACCTTCATAATTCAAAAATCTTCTCTCGGTTTCTTCCAGACTTGGTCTCCAAGTTTTGCTTCTTAATTTGGCAAGTTTTCTTCAATAAATTGATTTGTTTGATAAATTCTTCATAACAACTTGGAAATATTCTGCACAACAACTCAAATAAGATTTTAGTAGACTTTGTTCTACTAGGATTAGATCAATAATATTATTTGCATACATTTTCCTACCAAATGATAATTAACATATATTAACACATGGAAAATAATGTTTTTACACATAAACCCTCATATGTATAATATATTATAATAAAGTCCTTTTTTAATATGAAAATGGTAGGAAAAATGTAATACAAATGTGCAGTTTTATCAACTGAACAAATACCCCCAAACTTATCTTTGATCGTCCCGAGCAAACTAGTTTATTTAAGAGGAGAAAAAGAAAGGAGAAAACTAAGCACACTTTCGTAGGCAGACACGAATGCACTGAGCACGTGCAACAAGCCGTTAAACCTCTAGGTGTCCCTAGTAGTAGGAGTGTTGTCTCCTGAGGGTTTTCAGCGGATTACACCCACAAAATCCAATAACAAAAGAAAGATGGTGAAATTTACATATAAAGATAAGAACCATAAAAGAAGGGCCTTGAAAAGAAGAGTTTCCAACTATACTAGCTTTTCAGTTGTCATGAGCCCTATCTTAATAGTCATGAAAAAATGTTAGAAATCACATCATCCCTCAATAAAACATCGTCTTTATTCTTCATTCCTTCCTTTCATCCAAACATTGATCATATAACCCCACGTGTGTGTAAAGAACATCCCTACACTCGGAGAATTCAATTCAAGCTATCATACTCTTGTCCATCTACCTCAGTACTTTTTTATTTTATGAATACTTAGGTTTGCTCACACCTTTTCATGCGACCGTTAATACTTCTTGAGGTACTAACCGACCGATTACTCATGTGCTTGCAGATTCGGTGATAATATTTTCCTCGTCTTGCACCACCTAAGGCTTAGCAGTGACTCCCAGACCAGTTGGCCTTAGGGCACTAGGTGAAGAGGCACCCTCGCTATATTTTTTTATTGCTGCCTTGGCGATAACAAAACCAGTGTTCATTTTTTTCTTTTCACCATTTTCATATTTTCTTCATTTTTTTTTCATTTCCTTCATACTTTGGTTTTAGACAAGAGCATTTCAAGGTATCCTCTACTATCCCAAGTTTCAAGACGTGTGTAAGTGCAAATAGTAGGGTATCAACATTCAAATGTTTGGATTCCAGAATAGAAACTATTTTTCAGACTTATTTTTATTCTCAGATTAGTGACTTCCTTCATCTTACTAACCCTTGGGACAACAGCTCATAACTACTTATTACCAGTTTGTTTAAGAAAACTTCTAATTTTCTTGGTTTTCTTAAACTATTCCTATCTTTTGGATGTAACTTTTCACTTTCTATTCTTTTGTTATCAAAAATTTTTTTTTGTGCTTATATATAGTATAATGCAAAGTATGTGTAAATAAGCACAAACCTCCCCCAAACTTGTTTTCAACAGTGTCCTCACTGTTGCTGTCTGCTGGATCACAAAAACCTGTAAGCTTGGAAGGACATTATTAATGGGGACAAGAATATATGAAAGTGAAAATGCTCCCCCAAACTTATTTTTGGCTCACAAATTTGAGGACAAAAGTTATGATCAAGAGCCAAAAATATACCCCCCCTCAAACATGAGTTAGACAATATGAAGTATTTTAAGTGGGGGTGAGTCATTTGGTCAAAGTAAGGCTTTACAAAGACTAAAAGTTAACACCAACCATTCAAAGATTTTATCAGTATATCGTATAGGTTGGTGGAAGAATGTGTTGTATCGACTCAAGAAAAAGTGGGGAAGGGATAAGAGGTGGTCTGGAAAGGGTTTGAAATTAGAGAAAAGAAAGAATGAGGATGAATGTGAATGATTAGAAAGAAGGAATGGTGACGGTTCAACCTCTAGAGGTGGAGATTGATCAATCAAAAAATCTGTAATGTTTAAAAATTCAAGTTCGTCAGCAAAAAGTTCTTCAAAACTTTTATCGATGGTGTGATTGAACATTTTGCTGTCAAAGAGTTTTGTGCCAGAGTTTATTCTACTTGATTTATCAAAAATCATTGAGGTAGAGGACTCGAAAAACTTATCTACCTCATTTTCAAAAATATCTAAATCAAGTTGAATTTCTGGTATTATTGAACTTGAATTAACGGATTGTGATTTATCAAAACTCACTGAAACTATAGGAACAGAAGAAGAACCGGAGAGAATAGAAGGTGAAATAGGTAAACAAATTGGTGTGTCGAGTGTTGCTGAACCAGATGTGGAAGATGGAGGCTGTATTTCGGTCTGATCTTCGGGTATACCATTATCATCAACTTCAAGACATATTTGGGGTTCGGGAAGAATTAAAGGCTCAAGATGATGACCACAAGGAAGTGAAAGGATTTGATGAATTGGTGGGACAAAATCATCCAAAATTTCTGGTTCATCAATCAAAATATCCCCAACGTCAATCACCTCATTCAAGTGAAGGGTAAAATTCTCAAACTCCTCATCAAAAGTATGGTTTTCAATCAGTTTTGGTTCAAGAGTGGAGGTGTAGAGATCACAAGGGTTGGGTATGGTTTCACTTGAAAGGGACCCTTCACAGTTGGGTAAATCAAACACTACAAAGTCACACAACTTATCAGACATTGTACTTGATGAATCTATGAAACTGGAGTTGTGGAGTTCAGTTTGGAATGGGGAGGTTTGATTAGGAAGGGTGTACAGTTCTGTCTTACTACGCAAATCCTTCATAATTTGATTCGTCAGTTCCATATATTTTTCTAATGTCTGCTCCAGACTAGTCTTGGGTTGATAAGGGGTTTCAGTATACGATTGAAATTCCTGTGGATAATTAAAACTCCCAAATGACTGATTAGAAGAACTGTCTAGAGTAGGTGGAAAGGTCGGATTGGATTGATAGGAACATAATGGTTGCTGAACTTGGGTAGGAGTAGAAGAATATTGATATGGGTTGGTTGGTTGGCTATATACAAACCGCATATCAAACTCTTCTCCGGACAGTGGTGGTGATGGTTGATATTGGTCCGGGTTGAAACTTTGGCCTCTAGACCTAGCTATGTGCTCAGCAATGGACATTCGTCTAGGGGCTTCCTCACTCTGGGTATGAACTGAAACAGGTGTCGGATTAGGATACGGTTGATAAGACCTAGACTGAGGTGGCCAACTGTTTCTTCCTGCTTGTTCTATATGATCTCTTAAGGACATGGAAGAGCCGGACGGTATACCGAAGGGATTTCGAAAACAAGAGATATCTGGTTGTGGACAGCAAAGCTCGGCAAGTATTCTTCTGTTTAGGTCACCAATTATAAGAAGAGAAGAAGGGGGAAGGGGTAAAAAGGAAAGAAAGTAATTGGTTTGTTTTTTAAAAAAAAAGGACGGATTTAGACAAATCATAAAAATGCACAACCTTAGAACTATGGTTACCTAGGTCCAGTCTCTAGACCGCTCGTAGATTTCCAAAGGACAAGCCGCAGGATAAATCCTCTACCGCCTCCGTACTACCCTTGTAGCCAGGTAAGTGCCAGGTAAGTGGGAAGGAACCACGTCGTGGGCCTAATTAAAAACCACTAGCCTTTGTCACACTTTCCTAGGCACTACAAAAGTAATGCGGATAAACGATAGATTACCCACGACCTTCCTCTGTCCTTATTGAGCATGACAGTCCTTAGAGTCTGGTCTAGATATTTTTTAAATTAATGAAGGGTTGATCTATATGCTTGGTTTGTGATTTGTGGGGCTTAGGAAGGGTGATGAAATCCCCACCTAATCTTGATTTAGTCCTTGCCCCTTAAAGATCCGTATTAAAATATGCAAAAACAAACCGAAAAACAAAGCTTTGCAAAAAGATTTTTGAGCGGTGATATTTTGCAAAGAATCCTGCAGAAAATAGATTTTATTGGATTTTAGAGGAGAGAGAAGGGAGTTAGAATCTTACCAGAGAAGTGTGAACCCTAGATCTCCTGTTTCCTCAAGTCCGTGACTCCAGATTTCTTCGCAAAAATTCACACAATAATCGTTAAATATACAATTTGCAGTTTTGTTTTAATAATGATATGACTCGTCTAAGAATTCAACACAAATAGTAAAAATAAAAAATTACGCCGTTTCCCCGGCAACGGCGCCATTTGATTGATACGAAAAAAGTGTTTTTGTAGAATAACCGCAATCAATAACGGTGTCGCGTGTAGCTAGACCGAGATGAGTACGGGTCGTCCTCTGGGAAACGTGGAACCTTTTACTTTTACTTTAGATGTGTTGAGAAAGAGAGGAGGGATAAAGAATTTTATAGAATGGTTTCTAGATCTACGTTAAACAAGAATGTAAAATATAGATCTAGATTATTTTTAAGATGTAATTAATATAATAAGAGGGCTTGTAGGGTTCGTTAGGATTTAGTAGTTATGGACGATTAATTAAAAGTTACCCTTTTTATCCATTAATAGATTTAGAACTAGAACGACGGTGATGCGTATAGATTAGGGTTTCTGGAGGGAAAAGGAATCCCACTCTTAACCCTTATCTCGACACGGAACTCCGTTCATATCTAGCCTTTACCAAAACAATCATTAATCTAATCTCTAATCGCGGTCGGAACTAACAAAGAATTGTTAGCGCGCCCGATTAGGATGTTAATGATTCTTTTGATAAAGTTCCTAAACTTTATAGGACTTAAAAAGGGTTTAATTATTTTCATCGTCCATTAGCCTACCCTAATCCTACGAACCCTAACAAGCGGAGAATTACTCGCGCATGTTGGGAGAAGAAGATGAAAAGAGAGAGAGGGAAAACATAATGTAAAATGCAAAAGAATTAGATAAAACAACTACCTTTATTAATCAACTTGAACAATCTACATTTTGATTCCTTAGAAAATGATTACAAAGACTAGTTTGCTTCTCGATCTCTTCCAAGGAGGTAGACGAACAGTTGATGATCAGCCTGGATGCGTGAGCGTCGGGAGCTTCGTGATCTCTTCGGCTTGATAGCTTTTCCAAGAGGCTCTCGGTGCTCTTTTATAGTGCAAAGCCAGAATC
This sequence comes from Agapanthus africanus, assembly GCA_030015575.1. Taxonomy (NCBI): domain Eukaryota; kingdom Viridiplantae; phylum Streptophyta; class Magnoliopsida; order Asparagales; family Amaryllidaceae; genus Agapanthus; species Agapanthus africanus. Next base: position 105,783,178 of record CM057344.1, read on the forward strand.
TTTTAGTTGGAAACTTGGTAAAATTCACCAAAGATTGATACCCAAAAATCTTGCCTTCTAACTCCATAATATTGCGGCGGATCCGCGGCAAATGGGGGCTATGGCCGCGGATCCGCGGCCAACGGGTGAGATCTCTTGATCAAAATTCTTGTGCTTTCTTCTTGTGACAAGTGTCAATCCTAGGCACCTTCATAATTCAAAAATCTTCTCTCGGTTTCTTCCAGACTTGGTCTCCAAGTTTTGCTTCTTAATTTGGCAAGTTTTCTTCAACAAATTGATTTGTTTGATAAATTCTTCATAACAACTTGGAAATATTCTGCACAACAACTCAAATAAGATTTTAGTAGACTTTGTTCTACTAGGATTAGATCAATAATATTATTTGCATACATTTTCCTACCAAATGATAATTAACATATATTAACACATGGAAAATAATGTTTTTACACATAAACCCTCATATGTATAATATATTATAATAAAGTCCTTTTTTAATATGAAAATGGTAGGAAAAATGTAATACAAATGTGCAGTTTTATCAACTGAACAAATACCCCCAAACTTATCTTTGATCGTCCCGAGCAAACTAGTTTATTTAAGAGGAGAAAAAGAAAGGAGAAAACTAAGCACACTTTCGTAGGCAGACACGATTGCACTGAGCACGTGCAACAAGCCGTTAAACCTCTAGGTGTCCCTAGTAGTAGGAGTGTTGTCTCCTGAGGGTTTTCAGCGGATTACACCCACAAAATCCAATAACAAAAGAAAGATGGTGAAATTTACATATAAAGATAAGAACCATAAAAGAAAGGCCTTGAAAAGAAGAGTTTCCAACTATACTAGCTTTTCAGTTGTCATGAGCCCTATCTTAATACTCATGAAAAAATGTTAGAAATCACATCATCCCTCAATAAAACATCGTCTTTATTCTTCATTCCTTCCTTTCATCCAAACATTGATCATATAACCCCACGTGTGTGTAAAGAACATCCCTACACTCGGAGAATTCAATTCAAGCTATCATACTCTTGTCCATCTACCTCAGTACTTTTTTATTTTATGAATACTTAGGTTTGCTCACACCTTTTCATGCGACCGTTAATACTTCTTGAGGTACTAACCGACCGATTACTCATGTGCTTGCAGATTCGGTGATAATATTTTCCTCGTCTTGCACCACCTAAGGCTTAGCAGTGACTCCCAGACCAGTTGGCCTTAGGGCACTAGGTGAAGAGGCACCCTCGCTATATTTTTTTATTGCTGCCTTGGCGATAACAAAACCAGTGTTCATTTTTTTCTTTTCACCATTTTCATATTTTCTTCATTTTTTTTTCATTTCCTTCATACTTTGGCTTTTAGACAAGAGCATTTCAAGGTATCCTCTACTATCCCAAGTTTCAAGACGTGTGTAAGTGCAAATTGTAGGGTATCAACATTCAAATGTTTGGATTCCAGAATAGAAACTATTTTTCAGACTTATTTTTATCCTCAGATTAGTGACTTCCTTCATCTTACTAACCCTTGGGACAACAGCTCATAACTACTTATTACCAGTTTGTTTAAGAAAACTTCTAATTTTCTTGGTTTTCTTAAACTATTCCTATCTTTTGGATGTAACTTTTCACTTTCTATTCTTTTGTTATCAAAAATTTTTTTTTGTGCTTATATATAGTATAATGCAAAGTATGTGTAAATAAGCACAAACCTCCCCCAAACTTGTTTTCAACAGTGTCCTCACTGTTGCTGTCTGCTGGATCACAAAAACCTGTAAGCTTGGAAGGACATTATTAATGGGGACAAGAATATATGAAAGTGAAAATGCTCCCCCAAACTTATTTTTGGCTCACAAATTTGAGGACAAAAGTTATGATCAAGAGCCAAAAATATACCCCCCCTCAAACATGAGTTAGACAATATGAAGTATTTTAAGTGGGGGTGAGTCATTTGGTCAAAGTAAGGCTTTACAAAGACTAAAAGTTAACACCAACCATTCAAAGATTTTATCAGTATATCGTATAGGTTGGTGGAAGAATGTGTTGTATCGACTCAAGAAAAAGTGGGGAAGGGATAAGAGGTGGTCTGGAAAGGGTTTGAAATTAGAGAAAAGAAAGAATGAGGATGAATGTGAATGATTAGAAAGAAGGAATGGTGACGGTTCAACTTCTAGAGGTGGAGATTGATCAATCACAAAATCTGTAATGTTTAAAAATTCAAGTTCGTCAGCAAAAAGTTCTTCAAAACTTTTATCGATGGTGTGATTGAATATTTTGCTGTCAAAGAGTTTTGTGCCAGAGTTTATTCTACTTGATTTATCAAAAATCATTGAGGTAGAGGACTCGAAAAACTCATCTACCTCATTTTCAAAAATATCTAAATCAAGTTGAATTTCTGGTATTATTGAATTTGAATTAACGGATTGTGATTTATCAAAACTCACTGAAACTATAGGAACAGAAGAAGAACTGGAGAGAATAGAAGGTGAAATAGGTAAACAAATTGGTGTGTCGAGTGTTGCTGAACCAGATGTGGAAGATGGAGGCTGTATTTCGGTCTGATCTTCGGGTATACCATTATCATCAACTTCAAGACATATTTGGGGTTCGGAAAGAATTAAAGGCTCAAGATGATGACCACAAGGAAGTGAAAGGATTTGATGAATTGGTAGGACAAAATCATCCAAAATTTCTGGTTCATCAATCAAAATATCCCCAACGTCAATCACCTCATTCAAGTGAAGGGTAAAATTCTCAAACTGCTCATCAAAAGTATGGTTTTCAATCAGTTTTGGTTCAAGAGTGGAGGTGTAGAGATCACAAGGGTTGGGTATGGTTTCACTTGAAAGGGACCCTTCACAGTTGGGTAAATCAAACACTACAAAGTCACACAACTTATCAGACATTGTACTTGATGAATCTATGAAACTGGAGTTGTGGAGTTCAGTTTGGAATGGGGAGGTTTGATTAGGAAGGGTGTACAGTTCTGTCTTACTACGCAAATCCTTCATAATTTGATTCGTCAGTTCCATATATTTTTCTAATGTCTGCTCCAGACTAGTCTTGGGTTGATAAGGGGTTTCAGTATACGATTGAAATTCCTGTGGATAATTAAAACTCCCAAATGACTGATTAGAAGAACTGTCTAGAGTAGGTGGAAAGGTCGGATTGGATTGATAGGAACATAATGGTTGCTGAACTTGGGTAGGAGTAGAAGAATATTGATATGGGTTGGTTGGTTGGCTATATACAAACCGCATATCAAACTCTTCTCCGGACAGTGGTGGTGATGGTTGATATTGGTCCGGGTTGAAACTTTGGCCTCTAGACCTAGCTATGTGCTCAGCAATGGACATTCGTCTAGGGGCTTCCTCACTCTGGGTATGAACTGAAACAGGTGTCGGATTAGGATACGGTTGATAAGACCTAGACTGAGGTGGCCAACTGTTTCTTCCTGCTTGTTCTATATGATCTCTTAAGGACATGGAAGAGCCGGACGGTATACCGAAGGGATTTCGAAAACAAGAGATATCTGGTTGTGGACAGCAAAGCTCGGCAAGTGTTCTTCTGTTTAGGTCACCAATTATAAGAAGAGAAGAAGGGGGAAGGGGTAAAAAGGAAAGAAAGTAATTGGTTTGTTTTTTAAAAAAAAAGGACGGATTTAGACAAATCATAAAAATGCACAACCTTAGAACTATGGTTACCTAGGTCCAGTCTCTAGACCGCTCGTAGATTTCCAAAGGACAAGCCGCAGGATAAATCCTCTACCGCCTCCGTACTACCCTTGTAGCCAGGTAAGTGCCAGGTAAGTAGGAAGGAACCACGTCGTGGGCCTAATTAAAAACCACTAGCCTTTGTCACACTTTCCTAGGCACTACAAAAGTAATGCGGATAAACGATAGATTACCCACGACCTTCCTCTGTCCTTATTGAGCATGACAGTCCTTAGAGTCTGGTCTAGATATTTTTTAAATTAATGAAGGGTTGATCTATATGCTTGGTTTGTGATTTGTGGGGCTTAGGAAGGGTGATGAAATCCCCACCTAATCTTGATTTAGTCCTTGCCCCTTAAAGATCCGTATTAAAATATGCAAAAACAAACCGAAAAACAAAACTTTGCAAAAAGATTTTTGAGCGGTGATATTTTGCAAAGAATCCTGCAGAAAATAGATTTTATTGGATTTTAGAGGAGAGAGAAGGGAGTTAGAATCTTACCAGAGAAGTGTGAACCCTAGATCTCCTGTTTCCTCAAGTCCGTGACTCCAGATTTCCTCGCAAAAATTCACACAATAATCGTTAAATATACAATTTGCAGTTTTGTTTTAATAATGATATGACTCGTCTAAGAATTCAACACAAATAGTAAAAATAAAAAATTACGCACGTTTCCCCGGCAACGGCGCCATTTGATTGATACGAAAAAAGTGTTTTTGTAGAATAACCGCAATCAATAACGGTGTCGTGTGTAGCTAGACCGAGATGAGTACGGGTCGTCCTCTGGGAAACGTGGAACCTTTTACTTTTACTTTAGATGTGTTGAGAAAGAGAGGAGGGATAAAGAATTTTATAGAATGGTTTCTAGATCTACGTTAAACAAGAATGTAAAATATAGATCTAGATTATTTTTAAGATGTAATTAATATAATAAGAGGGCTTGTAGGGTTCGTTAGGATTTAGTAGTTATGGACGATTAATTAAAAGTTACCCTTTTTATCCATTAATAGATTTAGAACTAGAACGACGGTGATGCGTATAGATTAGGGTTTCTGGAGGGAAAAGGAATCCCACTCTTAACCCTTATCTCGACACGGAACTCCGTTCATATCTAGCCTTTACCAAAACAATCATTAATCTAATCTCTAATCGCGGTCGGAACTAACAAAGAATTGTTAGCGCGCCTGATTAGGATGTTAATGATTCTTTTGATAAAGTTCCTAAACTTTATAGGACTTAAAAAGGGTTTAATTATTTTCATCGTCCATTAGCCTACCCTAATCCTACGAACCCTAACAAGCGGAGAATTACTCGCGCATGTTGGGAGAAGAAGATGAAAAGAGAGAGAGGGAAAACATAATGTAAAATGCAAAAGAATTAGATAAAACAACTACCTTTATTAATCAACTTGAACAATCTACACTTTGATTCCTTAGAAAATGATTACAAAGACTAGTTTGCTTCTCGATCTCTTCCAAGGAGGTAGACGAACAGTTGATGATCAGCCTGGATGCGTGAGCGTCGGGAGCTTCGTGATCTCTTCGGCTTGATAGCTTTTCCAAGAGGCTCTCGGTGCTCTTTTATAGTGCAAAGCCAGAATCTTTTAGTTGGAAACTTGGTAAAATTCACCAAAGATTGATACCCAAAAATCTTGCCTTCTAACTCCATAATATTGCGGCGGATCCGCGGCAAATGGGGGCTATGGCCGCGGATCCGCGGCCAACGGGTGAGATCTCTTGATCAAAATTCTTGTGCTTTCTTCTTGTGACAAGTGTCAATCCTAGGCACCTTCATAATTCAAAAATCTTCTCTCGGTTTCTTCCAGACTTGGTCTCCAAGTTTTGCTTCTTAATTTGGCAAGTTTTCTTCAACAAATTGATTTGTTTGATAAATTCTTCATAACAACTTGGAAATATTCTGCACAACAACTCAAATAAGATTTTAGTAGACTTTGTTCTACTAGGATTAGATCAATAATATTATTTGCATACATTTTCCTACCAAATGATAATTAACATATATTAACACATGGAAAATAATGTTTTTACACATAAACCCTCATATGTATAATATATTATAATAAAGTCCTTTTTTAATATGAAAATGGTAGGAAAAATGTAATACAAATGTGCAGTTTTATCAACTGAACAGGACTCTAATGACTCATCAACACACTGGCACTGGGTATAACCACTAGCACGTCAAAGGTACGAGCTGTGCGTAACGGTTGCCTATGTATTGATAGGAAGGGAAGCTGACGAGCGAACTCATCCAGAAACCCTACTGAGCCTAACAGTGACAATATACATACAGTCCGGTCCGTTCGTCTATGAGTATCGCATATCGGCCTAGGGGCTGGTAAAGTCAAACCCCCAATAGCGATAAAAGTCGTGTCAGAGAGTAGCCCAGAACACCCTGAGATACTACTGGAGTACCTACCAGTAAATCTCCTGCCTCGGCCTAGGGCTTTGTGTAATGGCTCTCCTAGACATAGCGCGATCTCACCCCCAATACCGGGAGAGACGAATCCCCTGCCGATCTGCTCACTTGCCTCCATGTGGCTCGAGATTGTACCCAAAAAAGACCTGTTTGCACGACTTCTTTGAGCCGTGGTAGGGTAGAAATCAAAGCACAGTGGGAACTCACACGAGACAAATGACGACCACAGGTTGATGAACTAACCTGTACACATGTCACCAGGGAACTGCTATCTGACGCTAGATATAATATGAACTAGCAGGTTCCCGGCGAGTCCAGTCCGGTGTACTCATAACCTAATGAGCACCTGTATACATCATAGGTGATCCAACTGACACCAATGGCTTGTGAGACCGGCCATCGCCCCTCGTCGGGGTCTCGACTGTATACACTAGTCTACTCTGGAGTATCGATGCCCTATCTCGAAACTCCCACGACTAGGGACACTTTAAGGATGTGCTTACAGACCCTCAGCTCCCACGTATATGATCGCCATCATATTGCTGGCAGTCAAGCAAGAATCCTATGGGCTCTATCATCATGCAATAGTGAACTAAAGCATGTATACGATGATACAGACAAACCAGATAGCATACTATCATCTCGAGCAAGACTGTCATATCGATATAGGTCCTCCCTCAATCATTGCAATCACGTACATGCGATCCAATAATTGACTTTGAGGGCACTATATCCAACACATACTTATTGTTATGTGTGTGTATAGATTTAATTTCCGCACTACTATGGTTTTGTGTTGGGTACGTAGATTAGATATCCGTACCGATCATTATTATTATATAATGACATATTTGATGGTGATCGTACGAGGAGGGATTCCATACGGAATAATATGATGATGATTAGCCGGATACGACCCTATTTTACTTGACTCGTGGAGTCTTACTATTTTTCCCGATTGTGAGATTATACTGATATGATGGTATTACCCACTTTCTAAAAATAACGATTTGTTTCATGTTTTAAAAGTGATAATGAAAGTATGTGCTACTTGGACTTCAAAGGGGTAAACATATATCTATTTTAAAAATATCGCAGCTTCCTTATTTTCAAACAGCGTTTCGTTCTACTTTAAAAACATATAAGTAGGATTATTCGAAGTAATTACCTATTCACTGTTTGTTTACGCTAAGCCTATGTTTATGTTATTCGATCATGTGTTATTTATCTTATTAGTTATGCTATGCTTTATGATTCTGCTACGCATTATATATTGATGATGATATATCTCATTGGTATGGGACACTTATATATATATATATATATATATATCTCGCTATAATTATATTACCGGGAATACGATGTAATGTGATATCAATCCTAAGAGATTGAATATATATAATAGAATATATGAAAGGGAAAGATGAATCAGACATGGTGGATATAACTGGGGTTCCAGGAGATATATTTATTGTGATCAATCCATGAGAGATCGAGGCAGGGAGAGACAAGATGTCGTTCGGTGATATATGTGTGATTAATCCATGAGTGATTGAGTGTAGTTGACATATGATGTCTCTATGGATATGTGAGGGATTGATATAGACGCCCTGCACGGATATGGATATTATATATATGTGAGGGATCGATATAGATGCCATGCACTAAGATGGATATTATATATATTTGAGGGATCGATATAGATGCGCTCCACTGATGAGACATATTTATGCTATATATAGTAGCTGGACAGGACTGGTCCACGAGACAGCACCTGAATACTATTTTTGCATATCGATGTATATTAAAAAGGTTTTCAAAGGAGCTATAGTCTCACTATTTTCCACGTGTCTATGATCGACAACGGATTTTTACAAAAGAAAACCCTTTTTTAGATAAATCATTTTCAAAAGGCTGGACATATACTTTAAACAAAATACATACCTTTCTTCACAAAACAACGTCCGCTACATGTGTCGTGATATATATCATACGACTATTTTTAAAGGATTTCATATACATACATTTTTCGGCTACATTTATATGATTGCATATGGATGGGTGTTATATATGTATTATAGCCTTGATGGTGTTATGATTGGTTGTGTGCTATAGATATTGCACTATGGCTACGGTGATTGTGATTTGACATCGTTGTATATGTATGCAGTGAGTTATTGACGATTGATGATTGTTAGCGTTTCATTACGCAGTAGTGCATTTACTTCCGTAATTCATATGCTTTCAGATACTTGTGATTATGTTGTGCCTGTACCGGGCCAGATTTTGATTACTTGATGTTGACTTGATAATCACACACAGATTCATATTTCACATGCTAGGATGCAGTACACGAGTTGTACATGAGGGCACTTTATCTTTATATTTTATCGCTCGAACTCTTGTTTCGACGCGTGCTTATTTATCCTCCTTGATCTATACATTGATCATGCTTTAGTTTTTTCACCGCTTATCCTTGTGACTTCTAGCTTGTTATATAATTCTACTAACGAGTTGATAACTCACCCCCGTTGTGCCATAGTTCTTTGTAGGTTTGACCGCTTGGATCCATAGCGGTTTATTTGGCACATTTGCTATATTTTAGGTGTGGTTGCACATATTTTGAGTTGGTGGGTTAGATTTTTGTATCGACATTTATCTTATACCTTATTTGTATCCCGAATTATTCCATCAAAAACCAAGTCTAGTATATTTTCGAGACCTTAGAGTTGTATATTTTGTGGTAGTTGGACTCGTGTGGAGTCGACTTGATATATATTACGTTATTTACATTCCGCTTGTTGATCCCTCGCCTCTTAGCATCGTATATTACTGCGTGATTGTGATTCCGCTATTTGGGCGTTGATTTAGCTCCCGTATGTGGGGATGCTTGATATATACTTATTATTGTACCTATTTTATTCAAAATTTACAAAGGAAGCGCTATCCGCTTTTCAAACAATCTTTCGAACAAGCTTTACTTTTTCATAAAACTTTTCTAAAACTTCAGATTATTATATATTTTCTTATATATATGGTTTAGATTCCTAGTTTTGGTTTACTTGGATTACGGTAGGGTCCACTTTACTTCACGTAATCCTTGTACCGGTCATGTGCCCTTCTCGGGTCTTGACAGAGGTGTCTCGAATAAATTTACTGTGGATTGGGTTAGCGAGCACACTGTCTTGCCGAAGGCCGGCAAAGACATGAAGGCTAACCGTGATATCACCCAGTTTTGAAAGAAGTACTTTAACGAAAAGAAGGATGAAAGGACGTACATCACAATATTGGATGCTGTTTTGGAGCGGACTGTCTACGGTAGAACTCCAGAAGTGATGGACGATTTCGTGTGTTTGCTAATTCTTTATCAGTTTTCGTTATTTTGGATACCTGTCACGTCCCTGCCCGTCCCTAGAGATGCATTCCCATATGTCGATCTATCGGTAGTGTCGAGTGTGAACTGGGCCAAAGCGGTGTAGGAGATGATAATGGACGGTGTCGTGACTAAGCTTAGCTCGAAGTTTGGCTTTGCATAGTTGCTCGGGTGTCAGATCCTTCTCGCCGTAAGTATATGCAAACCATTATAGAGATTATACTATATTTGTACGCAAAATATATACTACATAAATAAATATTGTTGGTAGATGTATTTTGATCATTTAATATTAATAATGCGAATGTGATGTACCCTATATGGGTGGGGATTCAGTACGTCGATGAAGATGTTGGGATTGGAGAAGGAAACGAAGAGAAAGAGGGTCTCTTATGTGCCGAAGGAGGACATGGTTGCGTCGAAACATTCTACTGATATTTCGGTTCTATATCACAAGTGAAGAGCAGTGCAAGAGAAGAGCAGTGGAGACGATGATGCAACAACTGTATCGGTAAGTTGTATATTCTCTATTTACATTAAAAAAAGTTACATTAAAAAAAGTATCTTGTGTATATATATGTATTTGCCTGCAACTTGTAAGTAGTTGCCTGTAATTTCTAAGCACTTGCATGCAACTTCTAAAAAAGTTGCCTGTAACTTATAAGCGATTACTTGTAACTTCTAAGTAGTTGTCTGTAATTTTTAAGAATTTGCATGTAACATCTAAAAAAGTTCTTGTAACTTCTAAGCAGTTGCATGTACCTTCTAAATATCCTAACACAAATACCATACGTCTGATTACAAGTACCAGACGTCTCTGGAGTCAATTTCCAGATACATATTTTGAACTAGAGACGACTGCCACAGACGTCTGCAGTACAATTTTTTTCCAAACGTCTGTGATAGACGTCTGATGTAGTTTTCTAAGGAAGTTTGTTTATGGTTAAAGGTAATTTGTAAGCAGTTGCTTGTAAATTCTAAGCACTTGCATATAATTTCTATAGCAGTTTCCTGCAATTTGTAATAAGTTGCATATAACCTCTAATAACTTGATTATAATATATTGTGGTCTTCATTTATGCAGATTCTGAAAGAACGATCTGTTGAGAAGCTGGAAAATGAGGACATTGCGAAGGGCATGCCCTTTGAAGCACAAGCGATACATTAGAAGAATGTTTGTTCAAAAAAGAAGTTGCTTCATAAAACGGTCCTTTCCAAGCATCAAACGGCATTGGAGGCAGCAGAAGCCGAGAATCAACATCTTCGTAGCCTACTCTCTGAGTTGGGATGCTAAGATATTAGCGATGCTGGGCCAGTGAAGGGAAAGGAAGTGGTCGAGGAAGAAGAAGAGAAGGAGGAGAGAGCCGAAAATGATAGCGCAGAAGAAGAAGATGAGGAGAGTGAGGATGAGGACGAAGTTGGCCGCTTTGATGGCAGTTTCGATGATAGTTTGCTATTACTACTGTATCCCCGCCAGTTGCTCGAGTTGAGGAGGAAGTAGTTGCAGCTGCTTTTGATGAGGGAAACATTTCGAAGGCGGCTGAGGAGCCCATTATCGAGGGTGTTGATGATATGTTGAAGTCTTTTGCGGACACCCTACATCGAAAAGTCTTGAGAAGCGAGTGAAGAATAGGTAGGACCGAAAGCCGTCTAAGTGTCTAAACGAGGACGAGTACGTGATTACAAAAATTAAGAAGGTATGGGTCACTGCGGCGAAAAAAGGAACATGGGGAAAGCGGAGGCCAAAACCGTGATAGAAATTTCAAGCGCCGATGACACCATCAAGGAGACACGTGCTATCACCGTAGCTGATGCATTGACCAAGATGTATAAGTCTTTCGGCTATTACGGGGAGATACGCCCAAAAAAGGTAGAAGATCCTAAATCTCTAGGTGGGAAACAATTATGAAATTATCATAATTGTGTTGTTTGTTACTTGTAAACTATAATCCTTTGTGTATCATATCCATGTAAACTGTAATTTTTTTGTGTGGAAATTGTCTGAATAATGTAAGATGCAATATCCTTTTGTGTCTTAACCGAAACTCTATTCGTTGTCTACAGGCATGCTGGCGAAGGTTTACGGGGATGTGACATTTGTTTCTTATCCTATAATAGAGCATATCGAAGAGCTCGGAAAGGTTGATAAGGATGTCGTCGACGCTTTTATGAAGAAGCGTATTTCATCGAGGGCAGTACCCTTTGAGCCCACTAACCATGGTTTTATTTCCCGCTGCGAGCTCTTCAATTTCTTAACCGGGCAACAGGTGGGAGATAAGGTACGTTTTTAGAGGTTACATGCAACTTATTGGAGGTTAAAGGCAACTGCTATAGAAGTTACAGACTACTAATATAGGAGTTACATGCAACTTATCAGAAGTTACAGGTGTTCATGACTTAAAAGCTTAAGCTTTGCTTCTCTTGCTGGCACATAGCGCTCGAGCATCTTGGGCGCTGCCCCATGTGTAAAGCACGTAGCGCCAATGCAGCCCCGAATGCATCATGCACTAAACCTTTGAAGCGCCTGCTTCGATATAGCTTAAGCTATATTTAATAAATATTTTCCCATCTTTCTTAAATAGAAAGATTTTTTTTATTAATAAGAGATAATTTTAATATCTTTCTAAAATAAGAAAGATATTAATTTTGTTAATAGAGAAACTTTGGATCTATAATTCAATGGTGCTTATGCACCCGTGGCTGATCTTAAAATCAATTAGAGAGATCTCAAATGAGAAATCTTCTCTACTTGCCCAACAATTTCAACCCTATATAAAGAACCCATAAACATTAATCTCAACATATACAGACCCCCCATAAACTTGAGAAAAATCTCAAGAACAAGACCAAAAGTCTCTACTTTTTCCTTCTTCTTCCTCACAAAACTCGAGGTAATGGAGATTAATCTCCATTAAAAGAAGGTTAACATTCATAAGAAGTTAAGTTTTTTCTTGGATCTTAAAATCCTTAAGTCAAAACCCTCCTTATTGAAAACTTAAGCTTTCTTAGGAGGATTTTTGATCTCAAGATCTAGGGTTTGGGAAGAAAGAAGAAACTTAAGAAACTTTTCACCAAAATCATGACAAAAGCATCAAAATTCTAAAGATCATTATACAAAAATTGAAGTGTAAACTTCAAAGGACCCAAAGTTCATACCTTGAACAGAAATAAAATCCAAGATCATAAAGTTTCTATCTTGAAGGTTTTAATAGCCAAGCAGACCATTAAAAACAGAAGTTTAAATTTCAAGAAACTTAAGTTTCAAAAGACAGAGATTAATCTCTATAGAAAACCTTAAGTGTTACGCCCCACGTGCCCTGCATGTGGCGCCAGTGCTAGAAGGGGATTCATCGCTTTGGCATGTGCCATGTGACAACCACATGTCCATGCACCTATACTCTTTTCATGCGCTACGTGATACACACGTGGGCATGCGCCTATGAAATATGACCTTTTTCCTCCCCTAATATGCACGTGAGTTGAACATGCACCAGACATGGCATGCGCCGACATCCTATGCGCTAATGTACCATGCGCAAGACTATGTTATACAAACCTACCCCTAGCCCTAAATTGGCTAAGTATTGATCTTAAGGTCAATTGAGCCCATATGCTTATAAATTCTAACTTGATCTTATTCTTAAACAAGACTAATGGTATTTAGATAAATTCAAGTATCCCCTGAGCTGATGGATCTCATCGATATGAGTAATGTTACCTAAAGTTCACCTACGTTGGTAAACCATATTACTAATGTAGACCCAAACACCAAATTTAAATATGTACGGATATGGACTAACCCGCGCCCTACGGGCAACGACATAAATTAGTCTCCGTATATAATTTAAGGGCAACCCAAAATAAACAAACTAAAACACGATACATGAAGTAATAGTCCCAGAGTGCAGAAAGTTGTTATCGCTTTGCGATAATATAATTAATTGCCGGGGATTGCGCCTACAGGAAAAAGCATCCCCACAATCAATAACCCCCTCATTCGTGAGAGGGAATCTGAAAGTCAGCTACATCAGTCGCATCCCTCTAAATCTCTTATATACGGTTCCATAAATCAACTTGATATTTTCGGAGAGGCGGATAGATATTTCCAAATAGCATCTGCTCTCAGATTCAGGCTGGACGCGCTTCCAGCACCTCAGTCCGGTTTTCGATGGTAAATAAATTCTGACACGTCTGGTGGAAACTTTTTCTCTTTCCACTCCATGCTTCGTGTGTCGTGTTGTCGCGAACAAAATCGCGGTATACTATTTTATGGTTGCTCTTGGTTTTGGGATACTAAAACTGGTGTTCCATCTCTATGCAGATCAATAGCCTCACTCTATAACAACTGCAACGATAAGACTGGTACTAATACCACTCCATTCGGTATGGTCTAGTCAGGTCAAGCCGTGGCTCCGGTGCTCTACATTCCTATGTCTCAAATGGACCAAGAACTGAATGGGCTCTTCTTCAGAACGATGCTTCCACCTCTTACCCTTGGCATCCCAACGCCGAAGGAGGAAATAAAGATGAAGTCGGTCTTTGATAGGCTGAAAACCACCCCTGCAAGATTTGCTGATAAGGCTGCCAAATCTGAAGGTTCGATCCTCAAAAGACTGAGCACAAACTCCGTGGGCCCTGCGAAGAAGTCTATTATCCCCAAGAAGTCAGTTTTTAAGAGGCTGTCCTTCTCAGCTCCTGTTGTTCCCGAAGCACTGAAGAGCGCTTCACCTCTGCAACAATCTGTCTTCAATAGGTTGGTACCTCAAGTTCCCACTCCAGTCTAGCTGAAACTGTCAGCCTTCTATCTAATGGCATTTAATGAAGTTCCTAAGCAACGGGGGGCATATTGTAGAAGCTCCCAAAATCGAAGAAGCTCCTGTCTCAAGACGTGTCTGACGTCATCACCGGCGCTGGTAAAGACAGGCTGGGGGCGGTTGTCACGCCCCGCTTCCTGGTGTACGGGGAAGGGGACGTGGCGAGACACGCGACGTATTTACTCAGAAGTAAACACGTTAAGCGTAAATAAGAAATATATAACTAAAATCACAAGAATGACAAGAGATGTAATATAAACAACAACCTTTATTAATATCCATTCTTTACATTACAACTGGTTTGAAAAGGAAATGTACAATGATAGAAAGCAATGCCTAAACAGTGGAATATGAACTGAAAGTAAATAAGTACAAGTAAGCTAGTAGTCGAGCTGCTCGGGTATCTGCTCCAATTACTCCTGGCTGGGCTTGATCTCCTGAGAGTCGGGTCCTCCTGACAAACATTCCAAAGAAAGAAAGAAACAGGAATGTCGTCAGCGAACTAGCGCTCGGTAAGTCCCAAAAGGAAGAATGGAATAGACTAGTATAGAGAATAGAATTGGTAATTGGACAAGTATATGTTTATTACACTAACGTAGTTGTTTGTAGCTTAGTACAGAATATATCAGTGTTTACGAGAGAAGTCCAACTATCCTGTGGACCATGAGAAACGGAAAGTACAAGGCCCCGCCAATACCCACGGGACAACAGCTCAGATGTACGGTAGGTGTCTTTTAGTGTCCATCATCTTGCCACTTATAATACATTCCATATCAATCTACCCCGTTAAAATCCCGTAATATATATATTGTATAAATTATAATTAACAGAATTGCCAAGACCAAGGTACAAGTTGTTCATGTAAACGGTTTCAGGATGTATCAAGTAGGCATGTAATCAAGTCAAGATATAGCCATGATTCGGTCAAGTCAAGTCTTATTTGCATGTTGATATTGTTCTGGTATTCGGTTCAGGTTCAAGTAGTCATGTTATAGTTTGGATTCATGTTGAATTTGATTCATGTTTGGATTGGATTCATGCTTGGATTGGATTCTGGTTGGATTCAGATTTAGTTAGACTCAGTTTGATTTAGACCCAGACTTGAGTCAGACACTTAAAACAGATTTGGATTCTGAATTAGGTTTAGGTGTTATCGGTAATTGCTGCACACGGGCGGCAGGATTTGTCTCTTTTTTCAAGATAATTACCATTGATAACTCCGTTAAGTTTTCTACCTTAAATAGGCAAGCACTCACTTTCTCCGGCTCCCTGAGGCTCAAGAGAATTGATCCTGCTTAAACCTATATTTACTAAAGTCCTTAAATGTAATTTATATAACTCGAGGGGTTTTATGAAAAATATTTTATATACTTTCAAAATAAATCTCGAGTAATTATTTATCGTATTTAGGGTTTTCATGAATGTAACTTTTAAGATTTGAGGTATTTTGGTGAATATTAACTTAGCTTGAATAGTTCATGGTATTTAAGTGTAAAACTTGTCTTGTAGTGATACTTGATGGTATTTTAGTGAAACTTGTCATTCTTTTAGTTTTAGAAAAACATGGAATTTTATTATAACTTGAAAATATGTGTTTTGATAATATTTATATATTTATAAAAAATTTAATTTTATTATTAATTAGAAAATCTCGTTTTTCTTAAAAATCGTATTAAAATTCTTTCGAGACCGGATGCTCCGTGAGGAGGTATGCATCTTTCTCTACTAGTCCAAGGATATGCGATAATCTGCACCATCCAATAGCGGGTTCCCCAAAATGGGTTGTAGAGACATAATCACAAAGAGTTTAATAATACTATTTAAAAGAAAACCGGGTTTTTATAGTTCAAGGTATTTTGATGAAAAATTGTATTTGCCACAACAATATGATTCCAAGAGTATCGTGCTATGTCAATATGTGTGTATGTGAGGGGTAGGTCATTACCCCATGAAGTTTTCTAGAGGTATGGTATTCACAACATATTAAAAAATGATATGTAAAGTTCATGGTATTTTAAAGAAAAAGTTAAATTAAAGTTATTTTTCATGGAATTATAGGTTACCAATTATTCTAAACATTTATAATAATGTTACAAGTATTGTGTAAAAGTTGTATGAACAATAGGTAATAAAAAGGGTGAGTTTTTTTAGGGTTTAGAAGATCATCATCGGTATTAACACCACTTACCGATGTTTGTTTTGAAAAGAGATTTCAAAGAGGAAAAAGAGAGATTGGGAGCGACTTACTACCTAGAAGGATCAAGATGAGGTAGAAGAAGAGGGTGTGATCGCCGTGGCGTCGTGGGGTCGCCGGAACTTGTGTAGATCATCGCCGGAAGTTGACCTTGGGCTAACTCCACTTCTACTCCACTTGTACTTAGAAAAACTTGATAATTTTGGCTAGGGATTTCTGAATGAGGAGGAGCTAAGGTATGGAGTTGTATTTATAGTGTGGAATTAGAGTTTTGAAATTGAAAGAATGAATTAAAATGCATTAAAATTGGATTAATTAGGAAAATGAATTCTCTGTTAAATTGCAGAGAAAAAAAACAGTGCAGGGATAATGGGGGTAGGCCAATCGACAAGTGTGCAAAGCCCGGGGACTTTTCCCTATGGGTCAACCGTTGCCGCCGGCCTATATTGCCATCTCGCTGGTCGTTTGGGGTAAGGGGGCCGTTGGATCATCGCCACGTGTTCACCTCAGTTCATAGAACATTTTGCACATGTTAGATTTCTTTGACCTTTCATTTTTGTATACAGTGCACGTGTAAACTTTTAGGCTTCAAAAAATTTTAAAAGAAAAATCAGTAAAAATAATATGTGGCTGATGAGATTCGAACACAAGGCCTACGTTACAGCAGTACAAGACTTTACCAATGAGCTACAAGTTGTTTCTTGCTGTTCTTTAACAAAATCAACTTTTAAATTGTGCTCAGGTTTGCAAACTCTTTTCTGTACATTAAGAAGAAAAAATTTTGTACAGAAAATTCAGGGTCGTTACAGCAGTTCCCAATCTGGGCTGACTCGACCCGCTCCGATGCCGACGCTCCATGCTGCTGTTCCAACCGGGAACAGTTTTGAACCGCTAAGGAGGGTAAAGTACAACTCTCCTACCGCGGTGCTGAAGAGATTTTCACTTCCCGCAAAGATACCAAATGAGCCCAAGCCGGTGCGTTTACCTAAGCGACTTTTCTCGACGATCCATAAAGTCTGGAAAGAAGTTCAGAGTTCTGTCTTCAACGACAGCTACTCCCCCAAGCCGAAGAAGATGAAGGGTCAGCTAAACGCTGGCCACTCCCTCTCCAAATGCAAGGGGGCTTCTCCCAAGGTTGTTCCTGCTATAATGGTTCCTCCTAAAGTGGTTTTTTTTTATAAAATACAGAAGCCAGAAAATACTTTAGCGCCGAAGGAAAACCTTAAGCGGATAGATTCCAAGCGCTCTAAGCACAGGGGCATGATCGCCTATGCCGTGTACATGAAAAATTCCGCAGTTAATAGTAATGCTCCCTCTGGTCATAGTCCCCATACTTGGTCTTTGACAAAAGCATAGTAGTAATAGCAAAAGCTGCAAGAAATACTTACTCAAGCAGCGGCGCTCATGATTACTCCGCCCAAAGCAAGCTTGAAGGATGAACCTAAAGAACGCATGGGACAGGAGTCCGATGCTGACTTCTTGAAGCACTTCCTTAAAAAGAAGGACAAAGAAGCGGCAGAGATGGCCGCTAATATGAACAAGATGGCACTCCTGATCCAGAGCATAGCTGGGATGATGATTCAATCAGAACCGTCGGCAGATGCGCCGCCAGTAGTCATTATAGATGACAAAGGAGACACTTCAAGTCCTCTGCAAGCCCCTTCAGTGTCAAAAGAAGAATTGATTTCGAAGAAGAAGCTGGATGAATATATTGCCTAGCAGATTAAAGCCCATGCAGCCAGCGAAGCGATAAACAAACCGGTCAAGAATGGTCGTCCATATCCGTTATGGTGTGACCAAATCTAGTACCTTCCGGGATATATAATCCCAAAGTTCAACATTAACCGAGGGACCGGCAGCCTTCATTAGAATGCCGCGCAGTTTAAAGCTCTGTGCGGCAACACAGGAGATGATGATAAGCCACTCCTCTGTCAATTTGTCAGTAGTCTTGCAGACATCGCTTTTGAGTGGTATTCAGAACTCCTAAATGACTTCGTGCAGACCTTCGAAATCATGGAAATACTCTTTACGCAGAGGTTCGCCAGTGCAACTGAACGCACTGCGATCACTGCATTGATAAATGAAAGAGTAAGATCAAGCGAGACATTGGTCCAATATGCTATTCGGTGGCAGAATCTCTGGTCCAAGTGTGAGAAACGCATTTTTGAAGCTTCGGCCATAAGGATGTTCATAGGTACCCTTGATTCCTGGCCTTTGCCAAACCGACCACTTCTTAAGATCTCATCAATAATCTATCTCTGCTGGACTATATGAGTCAAAACTCATCCTCTTCGGGTGGAGATTCCCGAAATAATAAGGGAAAAGGCAAGGCGGCGTTTGTCGCCAATACTCAGCAACACTAAAGCGGCCCTAAAGCGTCCGGCCGCCAAAATAATAACCGCATGGGTCCCACCCTTGAAAAAAGGTTAGGACATAAATACTCCATCCCCCGTGACAAGACAAATAAGTTGTTCAAGTTTTCCATAAAGAACCGTATGCTGACGTTGCCCGAACCCCGGCGACCGGCTCAAGCTGGTATAGTCAATGATTCAAACTACTATCCCTACCATCGAGTGATAAGACATCCTATCAATGATTGTTATGCGTTTAAGAATTGGGTCGAAGAACAATATAAACATGGCAAGTTTATGTTTTCAGATAACTGGAAGGTGGATCCGCCATAAAGACACCCCCCCAAAAGAACTGCTACGCAGGGGGCATCTTGCTCGCTGGTAGCAGAAGCTCCGTGGGAGATGGTTATTTCTCCGAAAATGAAGAGGATGTTGAAATACCTATAAGCGTGCCCAGGAACCAAGTGGAGAAGCCTGCTTGAATCGAAAATTATCGAAGAGATGTTGAAGCCACATCCCGTTCTAAAGACAGATGATAAGGGGAAAATCCCCCAAATCAAGTCTTCTAAGAAAAAGAAGAAGAAGACAAAGAAGCCTGTGCAGCCTGCTGAATATGTAGATAACCATACAGATTTACAGAAATCATCGACGCGTTAGAGGAATATAATTAGAAGGCGCGCTCGTCAATCACTCTCGAAGAATTTCTTCAGCATCTCTTTGAAAATAAATATGTTGAGGAAGAAGAAGACTCAGTGGAAGAAGTAGAAGAGCATATGGAAAGCTGTCACATGATCTCACACTCGTTCGTATATGATAGAGTGTAACATTTCAAAAAAATAAAATATTATTTTTGGGAATTTTTATAATTTAATAATAAAATATTGAATATTTTAATAAGGCGGCATAATTAAATACCGATAAATTTGTGAAAAATTTGGAAATTATTAAAAGAGGCTGTTTTATGAGAATAATGCAAATTTTAAGTTTTTATGATTAATTATATGCTAATTTAGTGCTAATCGCGATTAAAAATCGCTAATCGGATTTTAAGCTTGTTTTGTGCAAACATGCACCATATCTTTTTTTTTTTACACTTATTGCATTTTAACTACATGTTTTTGGGTGCATGGATTTTGTTTTAAGGTTACTATTGAGGAGAGATGGAAATTAGAAAAGAAAAGAAAAGAATATAATATAGAGATATGGTTAAGAGAGAGAAAGAGTGGGTGAGGGGTCAACCCTTGTCTTGAGCCATTCCCTCATCATTTCTTTCACTCATTCCTCTCCCCTCTCCTCTTCTTCCTGCTGCTGCTGCTCTCTCCCCCTTTTCATCTCCCCAAAACTCCATGCTAAACAACTCAAAACCCAAGTCCCATTTCATTAAAAAGATTCATGAGCTCACTAGCTACCCCATGGACCAAGAAAGCAAAGATTTTTAGGACTTTGGGCAACTCAAGAAAATTCTTGAGTTGCCAAATGAGCTAATTATTCCACCATTAGCATAGTTTTTCCATTACTTTAGCATCCATGTTAGATTAGAACCGATATTGTGTGGTTTTGGGAACTTTGAAAAGTTTAAGATGAGGGTTAGGGTTTGAGCTGAACTAATGGTGAAATTAAGGTTGCTAGAGGCTATTCAACCTCTGTGGGGATTGATTAGAGACCCAAACCAGAGACTAGAATCCCGGAATACGGATTTAGAAAACCCGATATCGGAAAATTGTGAATTCTGTGGATGTGAAATGAAATCTGCTATCACCCGGAGCCTCTAAAAATTATTTTGCAAACACAGAGGAGTGTGCAGGCACCTAGGAAGATAACCCCAAGACCCCAGCCCCTATCTCCCATTGCAGGCCGCAAATAGAAGCCTTCTGGCCGCAAATTGCGGCCAGACCTGGGCCAATGTGCCTCGTATTGGTTCTGTGGTCCCCTCATCAGTAAAATGGAACCTTGGCATATGCAAAATTGTCTGATTTGACCTAGGGTAGAATCTGGAACCTTTTTCCTGAGTTGCTGTTTTGATTCGGAGTTTCGTTTTGCGTATTTTGAATTCTGGATTCTCGTATTTGTGTTTTACCTCGATTACTTGACGTTTGTACGACGATATCGAGAGTTGTTTGATGGTTTTGAAAGCGTAGTCCATAGGTTCTAACCTATAGGCTTTAGCGTGTCGTTTTGGTTTTCCGATGTGATTTTAATGTGTGTTTGCAATTGTGTTATTTTTGTAGGTACCTTCGTGAGGGTTTCATATGAAGAAGAAGATGAAGGCGACATCGACACCGACATGCAGGATGCAGGTGGGTAGATTATATCTACGGGGGAAGTCGGGTGGATGGCGTATAGCACCCCTGCAGTTCGATATTTAGTATACTATATATATATGTATGATAGAATTATGTGTGACTTGGATATTCAAGATGTGATTAGGTGTACTACGGATAGATTAGGGTTTAGAAGTAAACTAGTATAGTTTCCTAGTTGTGAACCCTAGAATAGGTTACACCCACACACACACATGTGTATTGGTTATACTTATACCGGTATGATGAGGATAGCGGATGATATTTGGAGATGAGTCAATGAGATTGGGCATAGTGCCGTGAGATCGGTGATATGATGTGGTTCGTATTTGGGATACGACATGAGATCTTAGCGGGCCTTTGGACGTGTGTTTTACATATGCATTTACATAGATGGTATCGGTTTGTACTAGACTTAGATCAGTACCACAGATCATGAGATATAATGATAAGGATACCAGATAATTGATGAGATGAATGTGATATTGACCCGTACCCATATTTGGGATGCCGTACGATGATTTACCGTACGAGCTTTAATTGATGATAAGATCCGCATTCATGACTCGAGGATGTCATATGATATATTGTATCGTACGCGGTACCTTTGAGGCGGGATCACCGACTATTATATTTATGTATATATATATATATATATCGACTCAGATTTAGGTAGTTTCCATACCCTTCCCGCTTAGCATGTTAGTTAGATCTGTAGCTGCTTAGTAGATGTTAGGCTAGACCTGAGTCATACTTATTTCAAAACTAACGAATCGGGAGTATTTTAAAGACAGGCAAATGGATTCTACGGATATTTTCAAAAGACGCATCTTTTCTTAAAAACACCGTAGCCCTTATTTTTCCAAAAACCCCGATTCGCCTTCTTTCAAATGGCAAAACTGTATGACATAGATACATTGATGTAGATTCGGCACTGTTGTGTTTATTATTCATTTGCCGCATATTCTTGCTGTTCGCATCGCTTTGCATGTTTAAATATGTTTAATGTTATATTAAAACCATGCTGTTAGGACACCAGCACCATTATCGATGATGCATATGTTCCACGTACACCTGCTTGTCGGCTCACACACTTCATCATCGATAATTGCCATGTTACTACACTGTAGGACTGTTGCATCAGGATATGACCCCTTGCATGGCATACTGGTGTACTTACATATTGTACACTCATACTTGTGCACATACCTATTGTACACTCATACTTGTGCACTTACATATTGTACACTCATACTTGTGCACATACCTATTGTACACCCATACTTGTGTACTTACATATCGTATACTCATACTTGTGCACATACCTATTGTACACCCATACTTGTGCACTTACATATCGTACACTCATACTTGTGCACATACCTATTGTACACCCATACTTGTGTACTTACATATCGTACACTCATACTTGTGCACATACCTATTGTACACTTATACTTATGCACTTATATATTGTACACTCATACTTGTGTACTTACATACTGTACACTCATACTTGTGCACATACCTATTGTACACTCATACTTGTGCACTTACATATTGTACACTCATATTTGTGCACATACCTGTTGTACACTCATACTTGTGTACTTATATATTATACACTCATACTTGTGCACGTACATATTGTACACCCATTCTTGCATGCATACGTATTTGCACATACATAGATGATTCTGGCTTGATTTGAGATTTGGGAACCGCAAGATACTTTTTAAAACCGATTCATTTCAAAGGATCGGTCTTCCCTCGCTATATGCATATTACTGTTTTATGTCGCATGATATATTGATATGCTTACATTTCTTTTATATGTCGCATACATCATGCCTTATGATCATACGCATTGAGATATGTTGTTTCCATGATATTTCTGGATTTGGGAACCGTGGGTATTTTCAAAGAAAGTATGTATTGTTTTAAAAATCCGGTTACCCTTGATATGATATTTCAGTGCGTCTACCATGTGTTTTCTCGGTTCTGGGAGCGACATGTGAAACCTGATTCGAGGAGGCGGATGAGGCCGATTGCGGGTACATGGTGGACCCGGTATGGTACCCCGGGGTGAGAGAGAGATTTCGTGTGGATGACGATGAGCCTGCCAGAGGGACTACTACCAACCGGTGATAGTATTTGGGCTCGGCGGATATTCGGAGGATACCGACCGGAGTCGAGAGACTGACGGAGCCCGTGGGCCGATCCGGACTGACGGAGCCCTATATATATATATAAGGATTTACGTGCCGATACTAGGCACAGGTTTCATGATGTTTTCGAGTGTCGATACTAGACATTCAGGTTCCATGATTTTGATATGTCGCGAGCGACACATGTTGATTTTCATCCTCATACTTCCATGCATATGCTTTATGATATTTACATGCATGATGCTTATTGTCATTAGGTGACACGTAGACGAGATCCACACACATACATACATACATTTAGTTGACACTGATTACATTGATCATACCTCACATTATAATATGTTGTTACCCGAGGCACTGGCACGAGCACTTGGTACTACACTTATGCATAGATGTTTACCTTTGCCACCTTATCATGCTTCAGACTTATTCATTTGAGGTTTATATATATATTTGATCGTATTGACCTAGGATTGTGTCATACATACGATTTCTGCTCTGTGATGTTTTTTATTCACGAGTTGGCAATTCACCCCCGTTGTGCCACAGTTCTTGCAGGTTTTGCCGTACAGGTTTCATTGCGGCTTTTCTGGCACACTGCTTCCTTTCTGGATGATTGCATTGGTAGGTGGGTTCACTCGCATCGTGACCACCTTTGTATTTATTTTATTCAGTTGTATCTAGTAATTCCATCAACCAAACTTGTATATTGTTTCAGACTTAGAAAACCAGTTATGTATTATTTCGACCTCAGAGTCGCACGTTGTAGTATTATGGTTTTCATGCTGATTTTGAGTTTTCCTTTGAGTTTTGATCCTCGCCCTTTGCCGTTGTATATTATACTGCTTGCGTGGTTGTGACCGTTGATTGACGAAGAGCTAGCTCCCGCTTGGGGATGCCTTTTATCATTGTGCATATATTATTCTTGTTGTACCCCGTTCGGTGCCAGTATTTACAAAGGAAACTTTGCCGAAATTTTCAGAAAAGACTAGAGGTTTTAAAAATGCATATTCGGCTTATTTATTTAAAAACCTTGTTTTTAAAACATGTTTTCTTCACTTCTTAAAACTATTTTTCCTTCATTTATTATTCAAAATGGTTTTAGATTTCTTGGCTTTTGGCTTACTTGAATTAGATGAGATCCTATAGACTTCATATGATTCAAAGGCCAGTCACGTGCTATTTCGGGTCATGACAAAGTTGGTATCAGAGCGCTAGGTTAACCTTGGTTCGAGTCTAAGTTTGACTATGCGGAGCCTAGAGCATTTATATATATACGGAACTTAGGCTTGACCTTACGGAAATTAGACTTAGTCGAGGGGGTATTATGCCCGAACTTTCGTCGCGTAGGATGACCCTTGGTTGATGGAGTAGGTAGATTGAGTAGAGTGACGTACCGTACGTATGTTCCGCGGAATACTTACGGTACGCTACTCCGCTTAAGAAACCTTAGGATGTACGTTTCCTTGCACAGTATTATATTCATTTCTATGATCTATCCTCATCGATATTGGTTATGATTTTGCTGCCACGATTACACGGGCAGAGAGAGCTACGGCTAGAGTTGCGTCAGCTTGAGATCGTCACGGACGAGGATTGACCAGGGCGTGATTCGAGGGACGTACGATTGTATAGAGAGGCGTCGTTTTAGTGTGTTTTCGCGCCATGAGCGTTTGACAGATCGCTTTTACGAGATTTCTCGGACGTGCAGATCAGCACCAGAGGATCAGGCTACTGCTAGAGGCCAGCTAGAATGTGATGACCATTGATATATCGCTTATTCATGATGATTGAGGCGCTATTCAGCGTACAGACGAATAAGCCAGTTGCTGCTGCAAATGACGAGATATCGCCCAGATGTTGGAACTACTGCAGCATGAGTAAATACTTAGAGATATGATGGAAGGTCGCTAGTCACCCGAGGATGAATGACTAGACATGTGGTTCGTTCGCTTACCCCGATGCGAGGTCATCAGATAGATTGATTCCAGCTAGAGACGACTTCACGCAGATTCGTTGAGAGTTGATAGAGACGATCGAATGTCAGGAACCCATTTCCAAGTTTAAAGTATTCGGAAGACAATGCAAGTAATGCTATGGACCCTATAGAAGAATGAAACCCTAACTCGACATAATGGCCATGGAACGCCTTCGAACCTTAGGGTTTGCGGTAGTTTAGCGGTGCCATTTTGAGGCTTGGGTTTGCCCTTCTACGGTTGGTCCACAGGTGCTGTGGCATGTACCGGAATACTATTAAACTGTACTCAAGATGTTGATCTCTTGGGGGATTATGAGGTTTTGACAAATCGATCGGATGGTTCGACATTATTCAGATATCATGTGATGGGATACATTGCTTAGGAGACTCCAGATACAAGTATAGCCGTTGGAGCGCAGTCCATGCAGCCACGAGAAGACGAGTTCGAATCAGTCGACATTGGAACAGAGTGGAATAAAGAGTTCGCACGAGATTTCGACGAGATGACGTGCCACTCCGCTGACATCAGAGATGTGATAAGCATGCAGAGGCATTGTATATGGATATACATTCTAGAAGGAGTCTCAATGAATTTGCAGCCGTTCCGGAACAAGAAACAGATATAGTAAGGGTGGTAACTTCCGGGCAATTCGGCAGGAACGAGATTTGATAGAGGCCTCGACAGGACATTTCTGGAATACTATACGAGAAGAATTGGACCCAGGAGTGGTCATATTGCGCACACCCAACAGGCCAGAATTCGGCATCGTCGATGAGATAGTTGACGAGGTTCGGATAGAGGATCTCACCCAGATGCGTTGTGCGTTGATCAAGAATGGATGCGTATGGAGTATACCTCCGCGGGTTGGGACGAGTTCCGGAGGACGTGTTCGGCTAGATATCTTCCACAGAGTGATGAAGATACCGAGTTCGTGATTTCGAGTCCGTGTGAGAGACTTCGGATTGACCGTAGCCGAAAACATTTGCAGTGCGCAGATAGAGACGTGACGTCGAAGTGGATGATGATACAGACAAGCGGGACAAGAGGTTCGTGCGAGATGCTGACGAGCTGTTGTTACTCCCCGTTAGGATTAAAGGTCGGATATGTCTACAGAGGCATTGGGATGCGACCAGTTTCCGAGGAAATGCTGTGCTGAGGACATAGATGTTCAGAGAGCGAGAAAAGATTATGCAAGAGTACCAGCCTCCGTACAGTTCGACATAGGCGAGATCGGAAGAGACCTTGAGCAGGATTCCTTCCAGGACACTGCTGCGATAAGATTTGCACCGAGGATCAGATGTGTGATGTGTACTCAGAGGACCAGAGGTCGGCGCCAGTGACATGCTGCTTTACGAGTGGTCGTGAGGATTGACCGAGAGATGACTAGAGAAGTGCCAGGACGGAATCGTCCCCGTTAGCACACCTGATAGGGACGATGAGCCGATGGGCTGCGAGATTAGTAATCCACAGAGAAGATAAGGGTCCAGAGACAGAGGACGCCAGACCGTGAGCAGGAGGAAAGTAGATATCTTGCGCTGCTAGAATTGGATGCACCGACACCTTCTCGACTTTGAAGGAGGATATATCGACGACGGTATTTATGATTTGTGATTTGGTGATTCGATTATCACGTATCCGTCACCATGGATTTCGGTATTTTGGGCGATCTATTCGCATAATTTAGTCTTGATGACCGAGTTCCATGATATTTGTTTTCGTGCACCATGGTTGCACCTACTGGGTATTCAAATTTGTGCACAGTTATTGCACCTGATATCGTTTTTGTGCCTTGGTTGCACATGCTTATGATTTCATGGATTTCATACCGTTGGGTTGATTTTGTGCACGTGGTATGCACACGATTTAGCTTTTTGCACTCGGTATAGCTTATATGTGCTTGTAGTGCATTGATATGTGTTTTGTGCACGCAGTTGCACACGTTTATGATTTTTACACCTTGGTATACTCGGTGTTGCTATTTACGCTTTTGAGTTATTGTTTAGGTTTTATGCACATGATGCACTGTATTTGTATTTTTTGCACAGGATGCGCCAGTTTTATGTTTCGTGCGTTTATCGCACCAGATTTATATTTTGTGCATTTGTTGCACTGGATTTATATTTCGTGCGTTTGTTTCACAGGACTTCGATTTGATGTCATTCGATATGTTGATTTTGATTTCATGCCTATGTTACGCATGTGATTTAACTTATGCTTTTGGCATAGTTTTCATGCACTTTTAGTGTTTTGATTTGAATTGTGCATGCTGATGCACACGGTTGTGAGATTATACACCGCGGTATACCTGATTTGTATTGAGCTTTATTGTATACCGTCGATTTCGATTCTGATATAGATGTTGATTTCGTGCACTCTGTGCACTTCTTTTGGATTCTTGCGCATATGTGACGCGCTGGATATTTGATTTCGTGATTTCGCGCGTGTTGAGCGCATGTTTTGAGATGCGATTTTGGTGCTCACCAGATGCACTAAATCGAGATTCTTCGTGCATATCAGATGCACCTGATTTTGCTGTCAGGTACACACGTTGCCTATGACAGATGTTTCGTGCACACCCATTGCACCTAGATGTTGTTTCTGTACACATGTATGGCACATATATGGATTTTGATTTCCGTGCGCTCCAGACGCACAGGGTATTCTTATATACATTTTGGGATTTATTTCTTATGGAGCAGTACGTTTTTAAGATATTGCTATTTGTTTTCGTACTGAGCAGGACTAGTCAGAGGACAGTACCTGAATATATTTTGCATGCATTGATAGTTATCGAAAGGATTTCCAAAAAAAAAAGCGAGCTATAGTCTCAGTATATACCTACGTGTCTGATATGACACGAAACGTTTAAAACAAGGGAACCCTTCTAAATTGTTTTCAAAAAGGCGGGACATACATATTAAACAAAAGGTATATACACATATGGTTACTTTCTTACAATAGACGTCCGCCACTGTGTAGTGTTATGTGCATCGCACAGCGACTTAAAAAGGTTTGGCATGCATTTCTTTCAGTTATTTATATGTATAGATTTGATGTCTACATGTATAATTATGATGTATGTCATATCGGTTTTGTTTTGGATTTGACCTTTGTGTCTTTACCATGAGTCCGATGATTGCGGGATGCTTGACGGAGTTTTGATTTTGAGTTATCTGCTCATTGTTTATGCGCATGCATTGCGCTATGATGCGCTTTATGCATTGATGATTTCAGAGCCCTGACGAATTAGTCTTTTACTGAAATGTTTTAGAATTTGGGGGTTTAAATTTAAATTCGGGGACCGAATTTCTTTAAGGGGGGAAGATTGTAACATTTCAAAAAAATAAAATATTATTTTTGGGAATTTTTATAATTTAATAATAAAATATTGAATATTTTAATAAGGCGGTATAATTAAATACTGATAAATTTGTGAAAAATTTGGAAATTATTAAAAGAGGGTGTTTTATGAGAATTATGCAAATTTTAAGTTTTTATGATTAATTATATGATAATTTAGTGCTAATCGCGATTAAAAATCGCTAATCGAATTTTAAGCTTGTTTTGTGCAAATATGCACCATATCTTTTTTTTTTACACTTGTTGCATTTTTACTACATGTTTTTAGGTGCATGTCTTTTGTTTTAGGGTTACTATTGAGGAGAGAAGGAAATTAGAAAAGAAAAGAAAAGAATATAATATTGAGGTATGGTTAAGAGAGAGAAAGAGTGGGTGAGGGGTCAACCCTTGTCTTGAGCCATTCCTTCATCATTTCTTTCACTCATTCCTCTCCCCTCTCCTCTTCGTCCTACTGCTGCTGCTCTCTCCCTCCCCTCTTCATCTCCCCAAAACTCCATGCTAAACAACTCAAAACCCAAGTCCCATTTCATTAAAAAGATTCATAAGCTCACTAGCTACCCCATGGACCAAGAAAGCAAAGATTTTGAGAACTTTGGGCAACTTAAGAAAATTCTTGAGTTGCTAAATGAGGTAATTATTCCACTATTAGCCTAGTTTTTCCATTACTTTAGCATCCATGTTAGATTAGAACCGATATTGTGTGGTTTTGGGAACTTTCAAAAGTTTAAGATGAGGGTTAGGGTTTGAGCTGAACTAATGGTGAAATTAAAGTTGCCAGAGGCTATTCAACCTTTGTGGGGATTGATTGGAGACCCAAACCAGAGACTAGAACCCCGGAATACAGATTTAGAAAACCCGATATCGAAAAATTGTGAATTCTGTTGATGTAAAATGAAATCTTCTATCACCCGGAGCCTCTAAAAATTATTTTGCAAACACAGAAAAGTGTGCAAGAACCTAGGAAGATAACCCCAAGACCCCAGCCCCTATCTCCCATTGCTGGCCGCAAATAAAAGCCTTCTGGCCGCAAATTGCGGCTAGACCTGGGCCAACGTGCCTCGTATTGGTTCTATGGTCCCCTCATCAGTAAAATAGACCCTTGGCATATGCAAAATTGTCTGATTTGAGCTAGGGTAGAATCTGGAACCTTTTTCCTGAGTTGCTGTTTTGATTCGGAGTTTCGTTTTGCGTATTTTTAATTCTGGATTCTCGTATTTGTGTTTTACCTCGATCACTTGACGTTTGTACGACGATATCGAGGGTTGTTTGATGGTTTTGGAAGCGCAGTCCATAGGTTCTAACCTATAGGTTTTAGCGTGTCGTTTTGGTTTTCCGATGTGATTTTAATGTGCGTTTGCAATTGTGTTATTTTTGTAGGTACCTTTGCGAGGGTTTCATATGATGAAGAAGATGAAGGCGACATCGACACCGACACGCATGATGCAGGTGGGTAGATTATATCTACGGGGGAAGTCGGGTGGATGGCGTATAGCACCCCCGCAGTTCGATATTTAGTATACTATATATATATATATATATATGTATGATAGCGTTATGTGTGACTTGAATATTCAAGATGTGATTAGGTGTACTACGGATAGATTAGGGTTTGGAAGTAAACTAGTATAGTTTCTTAGTTGCGAACCCTAGAATAGGTTACACCCACACACACACACACATGCATATTGGTTATACTTATACCTGTATGATGAGGATAGCGGATGATATTTGGAGATGAGTCGATGAGATTGGGCATAGTGCCGTGAGATCGGTGATATGATGTGGTTCATAATTGGGATACGACATGAGATCTTAGCGGGCCTTTGGACGTGTGTTTTACACACGCATTTACATAGATGGTATCGGTTTGTACTAGACTTAGATCAGTACTACAGATCATGAGATATGATGATAAGGATACCAGATAATTGATGAGATGAATGTGATATTGACCCGTACCCAGATTTGGGATGTCGTACGATGATTTACCGTACGAGCTTTAATTGATGATAAGATCCACACTCATGACTCGAAGATGTCATATGATATATTGTATCGTACGCGGTACCTTTGAGGCGGGATCACCGACTATTATATTTATGTGTGTGTGTGTGTGTGTCTATATATATATATATCGACTCAGATTTAGGTGGTTTCCATACCCCTCCCGCTTAGCATGTTAGTTAGATCTGTAGCTGCTTCGTAGATGTTAGGCTAGTCCTGAGTCATACCTATTTCAAAACTAACGAATCGGGAGTATTTTAAAGACAGGCAAAGGGATTCTACGGATAATTTCAAAAGACGCATCTTTTCTTAAAAACACCGTAGCCCTTATTTTTCCAAAAACCCCGATTCGTCTTCTTTCAAATGGCAAAACTGTATGACACAGATACATTGATGTAGATTCGGCACTGTTGTGTTTATTATTCATTTGCCGCATATTCTTGCTGTTCGCATCGCTTTGCATTTTTAAATATGTTTAATGTTATATCAAAACCATGCTGTTAGGACACCAACACCATTATCGATGATGCATATGTTCCACGTACACCTGCTCGCCGACTCACACACTTCATCA
Organism: Agapanthus africanus; assembly: GCA_030015575.1. NCBI lineage: Eukaryota > Viridiplantae > Streptophyta > Magnoliopsida > Asparagales > Amaryllidaceae > Agapanthus > Agapanthus africanus. The sequence continues at coordinate 105,814,438 of CM057344.1, forward strand.
TCGATAATTGCCATGTCACTACACTGTAGGACTGTTGCATCAGGATATGACCCCTTACATGGCATACTGGTGGACTTACATAGTGTACACTCATACTTGTGCACATCCCTATTGTACACCCATACTTGTGCACTTACATATTGTACACTTATACTTCTGCACATACCTATTGTACACCTATACTTGTGTACTTACATATCGTACACTCATACTTGTGCACAAACCTATTTTACACCCATACTTGTGCACTTACATATTGTACACTCATACTTGTGCACTGTAAGTCCACGTTGCTCACCCCGGTTCTTACGAGGAGGCGGAAACGGAGAAAAACAATAAATTGGCGCAAGGGCAACATGGGCTTAAAAGCCGGATCTTGGCTAAACTAGAAACTAGCAAACAAGTAGAGGCTTTAACTACTATGCTGTAGAAAATATACCTCACGAAACCGGTCCTTCGGGTCTTCATTCCGCTGTCCCGCTTGTCCATCCAAGCTCCAAGGAACGATCCGGATCTTGGTCACCTCCGCGGCCTTCTTGAGTCGAAGACGATCCACCCGAGAGATGTACACCGAGCTCCACCTCGAGCCGAGGCAACTGGGGCAACGAGATCGCTAGTCTAGATACCCTAGGTTGTGTAGAAGAGAAAGATGGAAGTGTTTGTCTATGTGGATTCTTTTTCTCTCAACACATGAGATCAAAAGAATTTTCAAGAGGAGGAAGATGAAGGAGAAACTCTAGCAACCATGGAGCTTTTCTTTTCTTCTCACTTCAAGAGAGAGAATAAGAAGAGAATAATGAAAAGATTAACTCAAGAAAATGAACCATGGTTGCAATAATACACCAAAACTATCATTACTAATCCTATCATGATAAAGTTGATGCTACATTGAATTGACCATTATCATAATCAAAAATTAAAAAGAAAATCAAAGAAGAGTGTAGACCTCTCTTGAAGGTCAAGGGTCAACACGGTCAACGGGTCAACAAAGTTAAGAGAGGTCAAGGTGGTCAAATGGTCAATGCAATTAGCCATCACTAAACAATCACTAAAAGGATTAGTAAACAATGTCTCCGGCTCATAATGGTTTTGACCAAACGAATTGTCAAAACCCTAATGAGCCTGCCACATTACGGTTTTGGCCTGAACCAACTGCTAAAACCCCAATGGGGCACCTCCTCCTTCATCGCTCCTCAAAACTGTGCATACACACCCGCATCCGCATTCCGTAGAATGCGAATGCACAGAAGACAAAACAAATCCATCTGTGCAATACTAGGATCTGGCTTAAACCAAAGCCCACTAGTATTGCCTGCCCGAACAGCATACGCACACAAGTGCACGTAAGTGATCGTAGCCCTTCCATAAAACCATACGGCCTCTACACGTTTTGCTCAATGCAGGAAAACTCTCTGTGTGGGACTCTAAAGACTCGACACTACGCTGGCAGTGGGTTTAACCACAGACCGCAAGCGGCACTAGCTGTATGTAACGGTCCCCAGGTAGATGTCGATAAGAAGGCCGATGAGGTAAACCCATCCGAACTCCTACTGAGCCTGTATGTGACAATCTCCGTACAGTCCGGTCTGTTCGTCTGATACATCGCATGGCGGGCCTAGGGGGGCGGTGAACGTCAGTCCTCTAATAGCGGTACAAGTCGTGTCGGAGTGTAGCCCAGAACACCCTGAGATAACACTGGAAACCTACCAGTATATCTCGCTTGCCCTGGCCAGGGACTACTCGTGTAATGGCTCTCCTAGACACAGCGCGGTGTCAACCCCCAATACCGGGAGAGACGAACCTGTCTAACCGTCACTGCATCCAAGTGCTTCGGGACTGCACCCAACTACTACCTGTTTGCACGACTCCTTTGAGCCGTGGTAGGGTAGTAATCTAAGTACAGTGGGAACACACTCGAGGCGAAGTGACAGTGTCAAGTCAGCGGACTAAGCTGTACTCATGTCACCTGGGAACTGATAATTGACGATAGGTATAATACCAACCAACCGTTCCCAACGAGTCCTGTCCAGTGTACTCGTAACCTAACGAGCACCCGCATACTATCTCCAGAACGACGTACTGATGGCTGTGGGACAGACTACCTCCCCTGCTGGGATGAGAAGCGCATACGCTAGTCTACTCCGGAATATCGATGCCCTGTCTCGATAGTCCAACGACTAGGGACCTGTATAAGGATGTGCTTATAGATTACCCAGCCCCCACAAGTGTGACTTCCATCATAACGCTGGTAATCAAGCAAAGATCCTAAGGGCTCCACTAATATGTATAAGCGATATGCTCAAAGAAACACATGCACATATTGAAGTAGAGACAAACCAAGTAGCATACTACCATTTTGAGCAAGACTGTCAATATAACTGTGAATATCCCAAGCTTCCATTAAGTAATATACAAGCTAGTATGATACAGTAATGGCCTCTAGGGCATATACACTAACATGCACATACCTATTGTACACCCATACTTGTGTACTTACATATCGTACACTCATACTTGTGCACATATCTATTGTACACTCATACTTGTGCACTTACATATTGTACACTCATACTTGTGTACTTACATACTGTACACTCATACTTGTGCACATACCTATCTTACACTCATACTTGTGCACTTACATATTGTACACTCATACTTGTGCACATACCTGTTGTACACTCATACTTGTGTACTCACATATTGTACACTCATACTTGTGCATGTATATATTGTACACCCATTCTTGCATACATACGTATTTGCACATACATAGATGATTCTGGCTTGATTTGTGATTTGGGAACCGCAAGATACTTTTTAAAACTGATTCATTTCAAAGGATCGGTCTTCCCTCACTATATGCATGTTACTGTTTTATGTCGCATGATATACTGATATGCTTACATTTCTTTTATATGTCGCATACATCATGCCTTATGATCATACGCATTGAGATATGTTGTTTCCATGATATTTCTGGATTTGGGAACCGTGGGTATTTCAAAAGAAAGTATGTATTGTTTTAAAAACCCGGTTACCCTTGATATGATATTTTAGTGCGTCCACCATGTGTTTTCTCGGTTCTGAGAGTGACATGTGAAACCCGATTCGAGGAGGCGGATGAGGCCGATTGTGGGTACATGGTGGACCCGGTATGGTACCTCGGGGCGAGAGAGAGATTTTGTGTGGATGGCGATGTGCCTGCCAGCGGGACTACTACCTACCGATGATAGTATTTGGGCTCGGTGGATATCCGGAGGATACCGACCAGAGTCAAGAGATGATATGGGCCGATCTGGACTGACGGAGCCCGTGGGTCGATCCATACTGACGGAGCCCTATATATATATAAGGATTTATGTGCCGATGCTAGGCACTGGTTTCATGATGTTTTCGAGTGTCGATGCTAGACACTCAGGTTCCATGATTTTGATATGTCGCGAGCGACACATGTTGATTTACATTCTCATACTTCCATGCATATGCTTTATGATATTTACATGCATTATGCTTATTGTCATTGGGTGACACGTAGACGAGATCCACACACATACAGACATACATATAGTTGACACTGATTACATTGATCATACCTCACATTATGATATGTTGTTACCCGAGGCACTGGCACGAGCACTTGGTACTACACTTATGCATAGATGTTTACCTTTGCCACCTTATCATGCTTCAGACTTATTCATTTGAGGTTTATATATATATTTGATCGTATTGACCTAGGATTGTGTCATACATACGATTTCTGCTCTATGATGTTTTTTATTCACGAGTTGGCAACTTACCCCCGTTGTGCCACAGTTCTTGCAGGTTTTGCCGTACAGGTTTCATTGCGGCTTTTCTGGCACACTGCTTCCTTTCTGGATGATTGCATTGGTAGGTGGGTTCACTCGCATCGTGACCACCCTTGTATTTATTTTATTCAGTTGTATCTAGTAATTCCATCAACCAAACTTGTATATTGTTTCAGACTTAGAAAACCAGTTATGTATTATTTCGACCTCAGAGTCGCGCGTTGTAGTATTATGGTTTTCATACTGATTTTGAGTTTTCCTTTGAGTTTTGATCCTTGCCCTTCGCCGTTGTATATTATACTGCTTGCGTGGTTGTGACCGTTGATTGACGAAGAGCTAGCTCCCGCTTGGGGATGCCTTTTATCATTGTGCATATATTATTTTTGTTGTACCCCGTTCGGTACCAGTATTTACAAAGAAAACTCTGCCGAAATTTTCAGAAAAGACTAGAGGTTTTAAAAATGCATATTCGGCTTACTTATTTAAAAAACTTGTTTTTAAAACATGTTTTCTTCACTTCTTAAAACTATTTTTCCTTCATTTATTATTCAAAATGGTTTTAGATTTCTGGGCTTTTGGCTTACTTGAATTAGATGAGATCCTATAGACTTCATATGATTTAAGGGCCAGTCACGTGCTATTTCGGGTCGTTGCATAAAGATGCTCTAACAGCATCAAGAAGTGACACCGATGAGCAGAGGGCAGAATCGGCACCAAACTCTCAAAGTCCCTTACAAGAAGATCCGATTGATAGGTTACTGAAGGAAACCTTTCAAGTGAGCAAGGATAACCGCAAGAGTGAGACGGCCTTATATGAATAGGCTAAGCAATAATGTCTGAGCAAGCAAGTTATGGCTAGGGCGAGTTATGTAACTCCCCGACCAAAGCAAATCCTACTTGTAAAGAGGAAAAGCAAGGCGAAAGCCGAGAAGCAGTTTGCCAAAACCCTGTCAATGGGCATGAAGCTACCGCCCCTTATGATGTACACCCCGGGAGTACTGTATTTTGATAGTGGAAAAGAACATCCAAAATACTGTTTATATCACCGGAGGGTCTCTCACCCCATTGATGAATGTAATACGTTCAAGAAGTGGTGGCAGGGATATGTCTCCTATAGGAGACATCTGAAGAAGAAGAAACAAAAGGCCAAGGCTCACCTGCTCGGGGATGATAACTCGGAAGCAAGCAACAGAACAAGGACAGTTGTGGAAAGCTGTCACATGACCAACGTCCAATCTTCAGAAGAAGGAAGTTCTAAAATTCCTATCTTCGGAAGAGATTCTGAAGACAAAGTCCTCTTCAAACCTCTTTTCACAAGTTCCTCCTTAGGAAAAGAAGAAGAAGGGACAAAGGCATGTGTTAGGACTTCACGCACGTGCGCTTATGTCTTTTGAAAAGAAAGTTTTTAAAAATGCGGCGCACGCGAGCTCAGTCTCGTTTTAAAATTTATAAACTGCAAGTGCACGGCTCATTGTAGCTAGCCGAAAAATACGGGTCGATCCACTGGAATTGGTGATTAGGAGTTTTTATATCATGTTCATGAGAAAAGAATCAGTTTTGGTTTGGTTTGTAACAAAAATAGAAAAACAAAGTATAAGGAAAGAAAGTGGCCGTAGCTCCGGTTCGGATGGCGAATTGTGACGAAATCTTCAACTTTCTCTTGATCATGAGTGTTCCCTCTTCTTGTTAGATCTGATCATGAAGCATGGCTTATTAAAGCTGTTGCGAAGCATAAACCATCAAGAAGATGTGATTTCGCAACGCGAGGCATGAAACTATCCGTTACGTTCTCACTTACCGTTTGTATGTCCGAGCATGATGTATCAATACTAAGCATATGGGTTAGCAAGCATACAACATAACAAATAAAAAAATTAGCATATGAGAAATAAAGTTAGTGTTAAACTTGTTAAGTGTTGGGTGATGGCATAGGATATATGCTAAAATGAAGGGTGTCAACCAATATCAATCAACTAATATCAAGCAAAATACCCTATCTAAACACTTATTAATCTTAACACTTGTGTTGATTCTAACTTTAACATTGCTAAATGAAAACTTGGAGAGAATATGGTATATGATAAGATTACCGAGTAACCATAAAATCAAAATACCATATCAAACCTATTACCAATAAGCAGTCTTAAACTTACAATCTCTTTTAAGCATATTAAATATTCACAAGAGAAGGAGAAAGGCTAAGCCATTCATCTCTATCATCACCATCACCATAGCCAAAGAAACTATTCAAGCATCACAAAAGATAAAATGAAAACACAAGAGAAGAAAATGAATGAGCAAGTAAAGAAAATAGCAAAGAAATTAAACAAAAGAGTGCAAGTTTTATTCACAAAATGGAGGGCTTGAGCTACAAGATAGATAGCAACTTCAACTTCTTTAATGAAGCACTCAAATGAGAGCTCAAGGAGGGAGGAAGAAGAAGAAGTTATCAAGTATTACAATATGTTTTTCTCACTTCAAAAGCCAACCCCTAACTTAATCTATGATCTGCTATTTATAGGCTTCAAAACAGGAAAAAAGAATTATAAAAATGGCTTGACATGACAGATAAGGACCCACCAAAAGAGAATAATGCTAGTTGGCCAAGGCCAGGTCACTAATTGCGGCCAAGAGGATTAAATTGGCAGGCAGCTTCTGGAGAATGAGGCCCATCTTTGTACTATGGTCTTATGTGCTCAATATCATCTCTTTGGGATAATTTATTTCTTCTGATTCTCATTTGGTTGCAATATGGAGTTAAAGAACAGAGATGGTGATCAAGTGGGCAATGTGTTCACACTTCAAATCACACTTTATCAAATACTTATGAACCATGCCCACTTGCCTAAGCCACTTTTGCATGCACTTGTATTCTTCATGATGGTGCTTTCCCACTTGATCCACATGTGTCATTACTTGTTCACACTTGATCATGTTGGACCAGAATGATTTATTTGTTGTACACAACATGCATTGTTGCAAAACTTGTTAGACTTGATCGGTTTTCTGTACCGTTTGCAGTTTGGCTTAATTCTGTCGTAATTTGTGCATGCAGAGCAATGTTTCCAGTGTTTTAGCTTGTGTACCTATAATATGTACTAATGAACAGACACAGATTAAATAGCACTGTTTATTAACAAATGATAAGAAATGATCGGTATTAAAATATAATTAATTGTTCTGAACAAATACCCCCAAACCTATCTTTTGCTCGTCCCGAGCAAAACAAAATCCTAACCTCACTTTCGCAGGGAACGCGATTGCACTGAGCATGTGCAACAAGCCGTTGAGCCTTCAGGTGTCCCTAGTAGGAGGAGTTTTGTCTCCTGAGGGTTTTCAGCGGATTGCGCTCATAAAATCCCATCAAACTTGTTTCATGAGATGACTGTCGTTTCTAATCCTAAAGTTCAGTATCTAAGCTAGAAATTCTATTACCCTAAGTTAAAAACGTCCAACCCTTATTTTTCACTCCTCACATCTTATTTAACTTAATATCCTATACGTCTTTACGTGTTAATGCAAATAGTGTCGTTACATTTCAAAAAACTTCGATTAGAGTCATCATGCCACAAATACGGACCGGACAAAATTTCAAAAGGATCGCGCGAGTTTGTAAAGACTTAAGTTTTTCTCAAGTTTCACTCTCCAGTTAGGTCACAAATCAGAATTTCTATCATTTTTAACAGAAAACTAAGTCTTATCTTTGCTCCTACCATTCACCTGTCTTTGTTCATACACACATTTCGTGATCGTGCAAAAAGTCTTATAATCTTTCAAATCAAACTTCCATATCTCCACTAAAAAACTGTTATAATCGGAACTCGTCCCAGCTAAGATTATTCTCCCAGAAAGAACCGTGAGGATTTTTAATTCAGAGAGAACACTTGCTTGACTTATTTTATTTGGCAATTGGAGACTTAGTGAGTTTTGGGTCAATGACTCCCAAACCAGATGGTTTTAAGATATTAGGTATAGAGACACCCTTAGGACTTAGTTGTCTAAGACACCAGGGCCACAAAACAAACGACTCATTTTTATGCGTTAAAATATTCAGAAAGCAGTGCAAACGGAGATATTGTCAGTTTTTCTTTTTATCCTAAAAACGTGTTCATGTGGATAAGATGTGTAATCACTCCAATCAACTTCCAGATGGGTTATTTTTTAGACTTTTGGATTCCATTAAAGTTTTCAATAATATCATTTCATATCCACTTCACTTTATGAACTATTCTTGATATTATTTATTTTAGAACAAACCTGTTTGATCTTAAAGAAATTTATCAATTTTAAAAAAGTTTTTAAAGACATTTCAAACTTATCATATAATTCTCAAAACTCACGATACATCTAGTGTGGTACAAAGACGTATATTAGCTACGGTGAAATTCAAAGGAGGGTTATCTTTCGGGTGTTCAATTTCTAAAAATATGATTTAGTTGTTTCTATCTTATCAAATTAAACCGTCGGCATTTCGAATCTAAGTTTCCCCACTAGCTAACTTGACGACAAAGTTTTTATGTTTTGAAATTTTTTCAATTTTTATGGGGTTTTTAATATATATATATGCAATGCAGAATTTACACATGATACAAAGGCAAATGGAGTGCTCACTCCCAAACTTGAGATTTACGATGTCCTCATCGTTGCCCCCATCTCCGATTGCTAGACTTAGACATATAGGGTGGGTTTTTATTCACAAAAAGAAAACCTAAAAGCTAAGAAGTTAAAAAGGTATACACAAAATGTTAATTAATTACATCAGTTAAAAGTTAGGAGATTGTGTTAGGCCAGAAATTAGTACCAGTCATTCAAAAATTTGGTCAATATATGACCAAGGCTGGTAAAATGAATAGTATACAAAAAAGAAAAAGAAAATATTAGTAGTATCGTTAGATATTAGTACTGGGCAAGAGTGTGTGAAACGAGGGATCAGAAAATGTTGAAGACGAAGACAAAGTTTTGAACGAGCCAATGAAATGTTGTCCGGATGAATTTTATTTTCAAGAAGCATGTGTTGAGTTCCGAGGTCAAGTTCGATTAAAAACTGGAGTTCATCCTCCAAAATTTCAGCAAAAGAGAGGTCCCTAGGATGCTCCCAAAGTGATCACGACTCAAACTCACTAAGAATATCAACCTCATCCGCATAAATCTCCTCAAAACTCGGCATGAAAAAATGTTTTTCAATATTATCTTCCTCCCTATACTCCTCTATAATCATATTCTCATCAATACAGCTCACATCTCCCAATTCAAGTTCTCCCTCAACACATTGACTTATGGGTAAGTCGATATCATCTAGGAATGTAGATTTCCACTCTAGAGTTTTGTCAAAGACTATATTAATCGATAACATTAAGGTTGTGGGTTCCTGATCGTGAGTTTCGTTGAACATCATATCGAAACCGAACCCGTTAAATTCATAAGTCTCCTCCTCTAAAATTTTATTGCTATAATCATTCGGTGTAAGAATCTCATCTTAAAGTAGTTTATCAATTAAATCATTCTCAAGATCATAAGTGATAGGAGGCCCAATTGGTACCTAAAGGTTTGTGTCGAACTGACTCGGAGGATTTTCTTGCTTGTCCTTATAACACCGAGTCAAGTCAATTATATCTTCACCATCAACTATGAAATCGTTAAAATCTGTTCGATCATTTATCACACTCAGTTGACTACCTAGATGACAGATATTGGCATTATTGATTTCAAATATCCTGTGTTCACTTTCTAGAATTTGTACAGCTAAATGTTTCATTTGTTTGTCGATTCTAGTCAATAATTGAGATTGAGCGTGAAACAATTGATCAGATTGTTGTATGAACATGACCAATGTCGAAGCTGTTTGATTCTCGACTGCTATCATCACTTCTAAACCTTTCTCTAGAGCGGTCAACCTAGCATCTATCTTACTATCATACTCTATTGATATGTCAATTATTTCAGGAAGGGAGGGTTGTGATGATAGCGATGCTCAAGCAGTCATCTTGTCGACCTCTTTCTTTATGTTTTCAATCAAATGCTCTATATTTGAAGTGGGATTGGGTTCAAGAGTATTAGGGGGTGGAAAAATATCAAAATTTTTGCATGGTTGGTTACCCCTTAAGAAAGGACAATTGTTGAAAATATGGAAAGAATTTTGACAATTTGAACAAAAGAATTGGGGATGTGTATTAACAAAAGAATATAGATTGCAAAGAACCGGATTAAAATGTGTGCCACCCATATCAAAAAGCATTAACAAAATCACAAAAACAAAGGATATTACACCTCCAGCAGTCTATATTTTGCTAATTCACTAGACCTGCTCAAGAACTTAATTGTCGAAGTAAAATTGTGTCGAGAAACGCACTCAGAATATACTTATCATGTAGCCAGGTAAGTGCAAAGATAAGGTAAGGTTGTCCAACGCTTTCGCGAAACTTGTTAATTAGAATAACCCTTTCTCTTTTGGCGGTTGCGCCGTTCACACTTTCCTAGACACCCCTTGAACAATATAATATTAAGCCGTGTTCAAAACACAATTAACTTTTCCTAATGAGCGCGAGTGTTTAAAGGCTGAGTTCTAGTTGATTTTAAAATTACTGTGGGTATGCAAGAATGTTCGGTTTTGTGATTTATGGGCTACGGAAAAAAATGATGAAATCCTTTATCCTATCTTGTGGGGTTCGCTTGCCCTTAAGTGTAAGTCCATGTCACGCACCCCACGAACTTGCGGGGAGGCGGAATATAAGAAAAAAGATTATCAAAGCTTCGTAACATGGACTTGAGCGCATGAATCGTTATCTAAACCATTGCTAACTATATGCTAGAGGTTTAACTACTCGGATTCGAAGTTATATTGGATATAGTGCCCTCAGAGTCAATTATTGGATCACAGGCACGTGATTGCAATGGTTGAGGGAGGACCTATACCGGTAGGACAGTCTTACTCGTGTAGGGTTCCTAGGCACCCCAAGGAGGTCTCGCAAGGCATCAACCATGCCAATTTCAAAAATTACGGGTGCCGAGAAACCCTAATACGGATCGTTGGCTAGAAATCTAGGCGAAAAAGCAACTAGTTAACTACTTTAACTAAGAGTACGGAAATACAACCTTTGTAGATCCGGTCCTCCACCTCCACGGCTCCATGATGAAGTCCTCTCCGCTGTCCAAATCAAATCCCGGGCTCTAGCGTCGGCTTCATCGGAGAAAGAGCGGGCTAGATCATCGACGACGTGCCGAAGATGATCTACGTCGAGGCATCACTAGATCAAGCTCCACCTTCATCAAGCCTTGAAAACTTGTGAAGGAAACACACTCTACTACTTGGCAAGAGGTAGAGGATGAAGAAATAGAAAGTGGATTCATTTTAGAATTGGATTTCTCACTCATTTTCATCAATCACCATTGATGAAGTGAAGCTTTCTTCATGAAAGAAGATGAAGAAGAAGAAGCATATCTTATGATAAGTATTATCCTCAAAGAAAATAATATGAATACTTATCATAATATAACCATGGTCAAGTGTAGAGAATGAATCATGGTTGAGTGGAATGGTTAGGGTTAAGCATGAGACAAAATGGTCACTTGGTCAAAGTCTTCATGAGGCTTCAAGAAAGAACAAAGAAAGCCACCATTTTTCTCTTTATGCAAATTATTTTCCAAAAAGAAATGGACAAATAAATAAGTGAATGAATAAATAATCATAACCCTAACCATTCATATAACCATGGTTCAATCTTCACACAAACACAAGTAAACATGTATCATCAAACATGATACAATCAAGTGCACAAAACTATATCGAATATACAATGTGCACATCCGAGCGAGAAAAACCATTTAAAGTGAACCAATATTAGTTAATGCAAAGTAATATATCAAATATATAATTATACATTAAATCATTAAATCAACACTTGATTTAAGGATCCGGTCATATCGCATATAACCGACTAATATCCAATGTATCGGCTTATCGAATCAACCCTCGATTCGATAACTAGGTTATATCGCATATAACCATTCGATACATTCATCGCGAGAATAGAATACGGTATCACATACACGCATTATTCTCGGTCCCGCACATATCTCATATGCGCTCCTATTTCATTTCGCTTGAGCCAGGAAACCTCTGTGTAGGAATCTAAAGACTCGTCAATACGCCGGCAGCAGGTGATGATCATATCAAACACCCACAAGCCGCAAGCGGTCTGCTAAACGTAACGGCCACCCGGGTATTGAGCGATCAGAAGATCGACGAGCAAGCCCGCTCACACTCCTGTGAATCCAACCAGTAACACTTACCGTACAGTCCGGTCTGATCGTCGGATATGTCGCATATCTTGCCTAGGGGTGGTAAACGTCAGACCCCAATAGCTCGATAAGTCGTGTCGATATGCGGTCTGTAATAGTTCGAGAAACTACTGGTAACACTTACCAGTAAATCTCAGCAACCCTGGCCAGGGATTTCCGGTTATAGCCAATCGAACACAGCGCAACATCAACTCCCTATACCGGGAGAGACGAATCCCCTCCTATCGCTCATTGCCTCCATGTGACTCGGGACTGTACCCAAAAACCACCGTTTTTCACGCCCTCTTGGACGTGGTAAGATGGAAATCAAAGCACAGTGGGAACCACACAAGGCTCTATGACGATCTCGGGTCAACAGACTACTCTGTACCAGTGTCACCAGAGAACTGCCATCTGACGTAAGGTATAATACCATCTGGGAGTTCTCGGCGAGTCCGTCCAGTGTACCCAGTCTCCACTGAGCACCCGTATATCATCTCCGATGTCAAACACCAATGGATATGGGATCATCCATCGCCCATCTGTATGGGTCGAGAAGGTATACGCTAGTCTACTCTGGTATATCGATGCCCCGTCTCGATACACCCACGACTAGGGACTTTGAAGGATGTACTTATGGACTACCATGTCCCCACTAGTATGATCCGCATCATAGTCCAGATAGTCAAGTACACATCCTAAGGGCTTTACCAACATGTAACAGAGAGACAATCAGTGTACACGTTAAGAAAAGATCAACCAGATAGCATACTATCATGTCGAGCGAGAAAGTCCTCCCTATATATGTCCCAGCATCCACTGCAATATACATCCTATGTATAGCAATGGCCTCTAGGGCATACATATAACTAACAACTCGAGATGATAGTATGCTATCTGGTTTATCTTTATCATCGTGTACTGCTTTAGGTGACCTTACGAGTCGCTGTTGCACGTTGATAGAGCCCCTAGGATTCTTGCTTGACTACCAGCAGTATGAGGGCGATCATATACGTGAGAGCTGGAGTCTATAAGCACATCCTTAAAAGGTCCCTAGTCGTGGGAGTTTCGAGACAGGGCATCGATACTCCGGAGTAGACTAGTGTATACAGTCGAGACCCCGATGAGGGGCGGTGGCCGGTCTCACAAGCCACTGGTGTCAGTTGGTTCACCTAAGATGTATACAGGTGCTCATTGGGTTATGAGTACATCGGACATGACTCGCCGGGAACCTGCTAGTTGGTATTATACCTGACGTCAGATAGCAGTTCCCTGGTGACATGTGTACAGGTTAGTTCATCGACCTGAAATCGTCATTTGTCTCGTGTGAGTTCCCACTGTGCTTTGATTACTACCCTACCACGCTCAAAGGAGACGTGCAAACATGTTTTAGTTGGGTACAGTCCCGAGCCACATGGAGGCAGTGAGCGGATCTGCAGGGGTTCGTCTCTCCCGGTATTGGGGGTGAGGTCGTGTTGTGTCTAGGAGAGCCAGTACATGAAAAGTCCTTGGCCAAAGCAGGAGATTTGCTGGTAGATATTCCAGTAGTATCTCAGGGTGTTCTGGGCTACACTCCGACACGACTTGTACCACTATTGGGGGTCTGACTTTTACCAACCCCCTAGGCTCGCCATGCGATGCTCATAGACGAACGGACCGGACTGTACGGATATTATCACTGACAGGCTCAGTAGGGTGTCAGGATGAGTTCGCTCATCGACGTCCCTTTTGGTCAATAGCTGGTAGCCCGTCACGTATGGCTAATACCTCTGACGTGCTAGTGGTTAAATCCACAGCCATAGTATTGACGAGTCTTTAGAGTCCACCACACTCAGTTACTCAGGTTTCGGGCGAAACGCTGTAGAGGCCGTATGGAGATATGGCAGGGTTCGATCAGATACGTGCGGTATTGCACGGATCGTGATTGGACGGGTTTTTACTAGCCGGCTTTGGTTTAAACCGGATCCTAGTATTAGACAGTGTAGTTTTGTCTATTTGCATTTGTGTTCAGTGGGAATACAAATGCGGGCATGTATATGCAGTAGCGGGGTTTTCCTGTAATTTATTATGGGATCAGTTTTCTGAAGTTGCCAGTTTGCATTCCGTTCCGGCCGGTTTTCCTTTGTTCTTTCGCGGCCGGACTTTTGGTTGGAGGGGGTAATTTGCAATTGTGCAAATTACTTATTGTGGAGGGGTTTCTTGCTTTTGTTGGCTTCATGATTGTTCCTTCATGATGAGATTCCACTTTGGTCACTTTCTTGCATTTATGAGATTAGAATGAGATGAGAAATGATAGACTTTGAGGTGACCATTTTTCCTTAGCTTGATCTTGCTATCTCTCCTCTTGTTATTGATTCATTTTCTTTTTTCCCCACCATTTTTTGATGAGGGGCCGGCCACCATTTTGGGGAGATGAGAGAGTGATTCATTTTTGGTGATAAGGGGAAATTATCATCTCATTCTTGATACACCAAAAGTTCATCTCCTTTGTTTATTATCTTCCTCCATCATGGCAACTACACTAAACCCCAAAGAGACATGGTTTCTACACTTGCCTACAACAAACCTTGGACGCGTCGGCTAGCCAACTTCGCGCCCGAGTTGCCTCGGTCTAGAGGTGGGAGCCTATAAAAGAAATCGGCTACGTGGTGCCCTTTCCGACGAGGACGTGACGGACGGAGATTCCGCGGGAGATCGGAGTGGAGACGAAGACCGAAGGACACGGATCGCTTGGTATATCTCTTCACCCATCTTTTAGTTTGCTAGTAGCTAGGTTAATGGCCCGATCCGGGTTAAAAGTGCGCGGTGGTGCCGGTTTGTATGTTTCGGAAAGTTTTTCGTTTCCGCGTTTCCGGCGTCGGATCGACGGCCGGGGCCCCACCGCGGACTTACAATGGTATCGGAGCCACGCCATTAACTTAGCCTAGCTTGCTCTAATGTGTTTACAAGTTCGATCGAACAAATTTCCGAAAACCCGTATTTTCTATAGCACAAGTTTCTGTCGAATTATTTTTGTCTCGAAATTTTTTTCAAGTGGTTTCAGAAACATGTGCAGAAAATTCTAAGAATTCTGGGAAATTTTGATGCAGTGATTTGTTAGTATGACCGCTGAAACGCGGCCAAACCCCTGGTTTTGCCGCGGTTCCGCGGTGGGAATGTGTCCTCATTGTACCAAACTTTTCCAGTAGGCTTATGGGTTAGAAATAGGGGTTTTGGGCTATTCTTTTTGGGCCCAGATTTTCTGTGAGAGCTACAGTAGTGCTTGGGGCCCACTTTGATAAATTTGATTGATCGGATAATTTAAACATGCTAGTTCACAGTATTTACATTATATCTGCGACCGTGAATGTCATTTGATCGGTAAATCCTGTCTAACTGCTATAGCCCGGTTAGACGGATTTGCGAACGTGACATTCACGTTGATGTTTTGTGTTGTGCTGTGATGTTGCGGATTGGTCGTGGGGGATAGCTTGGTTGCAATATTAGTACAGTTTTGTTTTATATGTACATTTGATATTGCGGGGCGAGCGTCCGACATGTGGACTGCCGTCACTGCCTATTTGTATTATTCTTTTGGGGCACGACCGGGTCGAGGTCGATATACCCGTTGTATGTATATTTTTACTTTCTGTACTAGGATTACCCCGCAGAGGGGTGCACGGATAACCGGGTTCTAGAGGGCAACGAGCCCGCATCTCATGGCGTTGAGACGGAGGGGGCTTTACTCTAGAATTGGCGGGCTATTCGCCGCACTCGTAGGGGGTATAGGTTGACCCAGGAGGGGTGCCCAAGTTACCGGATTCCGTGAAGTGCTGGGTGGTCCATTCACGTTGTTGAAGGGGGCTGCCTCGCTTCAGGTTTTGGCGGGTAACTTGCCGCGCCCGTAGGGGTCTAGGATTTCATTGCACAGGCTATCCACACGACCAGGGGAACGTCGGGTTTCAGTAGCGGCTCTATGAAACCCGGGGATCCCAGATATCTTCATTGTTCTGTGATGCTGGTTACATTTCTATGATGCTGCATTTTTTATCACGCCTTGAGCGAAAATTATATATTATATACACACTAGTAGATGTTGTATATTTTTTGCATCCGCGCTAGTCCAATCCCCGCTCTGTCGTTAGTTATCTAACCTAACGGGTGATGACGGGACCCAGTGGCGAATGCGGATGGCATATACGTATGTCATTATTTTCATTCTTTGTGGTGTGATCAATTGATGGGACTGCGTTGATTCGGATCAATGCAAGCTAAACAAACCTATTCTGATGTTGTTGGAATATTTTTCAAAAACCTGTTATTGCAAAGGTGTTCACTTTTGTTTTGCATCGTGGTATTCAGTTGGAATATCCTGCTCCTCAGTCGACGAGGCAAGGGCCGAGATCCCTTCACCGGGAGTGACCCCTTGGACAGAAGTTTGCGTCAGGGCAATAACTTCACTATAGCCGATTACTTTTGCTTTGCATCGTGGTATTCAGTTGGAATATCCTGCACCTCATTCTACAGGGAAAGAGCCGAGATCCCTTCACCGGGAGTGACCTCTTTAGCAAAGGTTTTCGTCACTATATTTTTTCAAAGCTATCCAGTTCCTTCAACAGTATCAAGTTCATTACGTTAAAGGTTTTCGCCAGAAACCATTCGTAGCCCTCCGTCATTTCATATGGATAGTCAATAGTATTCAAGCTGTGTTTGTTGGCCAAAGTCAAGGCACAGTGTTTGGTAGCTGTTGGTTATTTATATGCAGCATAGATAGATGCGTTGGTTTGGGACAGTCATATAGCCTTGTTGGCCAAAGTCAAGGGCTTGTGCGGGTGGGTTCAAATCAACCTGGAGAATGACGGGTAGAACTTGACATGTGACTTATGATTTGTTGGCCAAAGTCAAGGTCATAAGAGCATGGGGCAAAAATCACATCGTGAGTTTCTAAAGAAACTGAAACTTGCCAGATATGTGCATACCTTCTGGAGTGTGATAACGTGAGCGGATTCCGTCACGTTATCATGCGATGATAGTTGGATCCCGATTCCCACTGATGAGTTGATTTACGCCTCGGGTGATCCCGGCTAATTCTTCTTTCAGGTTTGGGGAAGAATTTGACGTTACAGTGGGAGGTTTCCTGATTAGATAAAGTGATATCCATTCTGATCTAGGTTAGAGTGCACGCTGAGTGTTTCTTTTCTCTCTCTCTTTGGCAGCGACCATTGACCCGACCCTAGACTATGACCCAGTGACCAAGTAGACCGAACCTTCTTAACACTGGCTTTTGGCTTGTCAGAGTTGCAAACCTCATTGCCACTCCTACTTTTACCCTTTTCTCCAGGACACCCCGTATTACTACGAACGTCCACTTCCATTGGATACTCCATCGTATGGTTATATACGAACTCGAAAGGAACTTGTTCCAGTTTGGGGATAGATTCTGGTTCAGGAGAAATAGGAATAAGGTTCATTTGGTTGTCTTTTATCTTCACCTTCTCTCGCATTGCGAGTGCTCCTAGGATTAGGACAGTACACCCATTATGCTTATTGGATAGTCTTCTTCCAAACCATAGGCTGGTGCCGAACGGCAGGGAAGAAAGAAAACCATTTGGCCTAAAGGGGTGTACAGAAGGTAATGACTAAAGACATATAAAGGGATTTGGAGAGGTGGCAAAGAGATATACGGTTACAGTTGTGAATCTGGATAATGGAAGAGGCATTACTAGGAATACAGGGATACCCTATCGAAACATTTCAATGTTTCAGTTTCACTGTGTACTGTTAAAAGAAAACTGATTTCCCAAATTAGACACTTGCTCCAGGGTATGTATTTACCAGGTTTGATTCTCTCATCTGTATGGTTTTACAGATGATGAGTGGGAGTAAGTTATTGGGAATTGGGTGATCATCCTCATTATATCGGAATTCGTTGTAATTGGTGATATTTGAGGAAGTCACCTGGGTTGTTTGCCGGTCGGCAAATATTTGGTTTTGAATATCCGTTGTTATGCACCAATTTCAAATTGATATATTTGTACGTCTATTTTCATAGAGTGAGATATACCTTTTTGAAATTATGTCCGTGACATTTACCTATATCAGTAGATGGTTAGGTAAGGAGCATTGAACAGCGGTGTAATTCTTCTTAACCATAAGTACAGTTTTCAACCTACGACACACAGTGAATGAGTTACTAGACTTAGGGGACTTATACAGAGTATTGTATATTGTCCAGTGTCTATTAGGACAGAGGGGTTGGTCCTCGTACTATATTCGGTTTACTTATGACTTCTCTAGTTCTTAGACAGGTGTTTCGTGGAAACACAGAGTCTAAGTTTTGAGAAGTTATAGGTATAAGAATAGAGTAGAGAACCAGGTATTGCAAGTATCGGGATTCTTCAAGGTGATCGAAGATGTAGATACTTGTGTATGGTATTCAGTTGATAGTAATGAGAACTTGCTTCTCTTTCAGGTTACTCATAATTGGAAGCATTCCTAAGTTGAGTAACGCTGATCGGCCTCTTTCAATTTAGTTAACATGCACTGGAGACAGCTGCATGATTTGAATTTGGTTCAATTAAATCAGTGCCTCTGTTTCTATATTCGATATAGAACAGTTCATATCTTGACATTGTTAAGATACGCGGAGTTGTCCGGCTTATGCTTAAAACCAGACTCCGGATAACTCAAGGCACGTTTCAGTAATGGCTGTTTGTGGGTTGACCCGGGCTATGACGAGGGTCGACTTTCTACCATCTGGAAAATCAATAGTGATATTGTTCTAGACTCGCCACAGTTTTAACAAAAATGGATTTTTTCAGAAAACAGGAGTGGGAGTATGGTAGAACTGGAAGTGATTCCAGAACCGCAAACGATTACTGAAGATTTGATAAGAACTTAAAGATTCAATCTGTCTTGACATTCCATTGGCCACTCCGCAGATATGGTGGGTAACCTCAGGCGCTCGAGAGGTACATCGGTATGCTCAAGGACGGTGGCAGGGAGGTTCTTGTTTACCCAGACTTGCCATTGCTGTTGTTCTAGGCTGTGAGACCCGGCGGGAGGTTGGGTATAGCGTCGTTCTGAACTAGCTTTAGAAGTGTATGTCTATATGACTCTGCCAGAGGGTTGTCGTAGTCAGTGGGAGCAACGGAAGCATAGTGGGCAAGTGGCTTATGTCTACCTATAGACTAAAGCAGATATAGCAGAGATAGATCATCTATTTCTGATGTGACAGTCATAGGTTTGACTTCATCAGAATAAGGGATGGATCTGTTAAGAAGGTAGTAGGGTGTGATGTCCTGGTATTTGGATGATATACACAGAGTAGGAAGTCATATTCCTATACTACGATCGGTTATACTTTGGTCGTCACACAGTGTTTTCTCCACATAGGAATTGGATCTTATATCGTACATTCTGGTTACTAGATCTATGGTTTTAGATCTAGATTTGGGTGGTTTCCCAATCAGGGTACTTTGACAACATTCTATGAGTATTTAGAATGGATGACTCCTGGCATGGTAGTGTACCTGCAGGTGATGGAGTCACCCTCTCTAAAGGTGTCTTACAGACTAAAGGGGAGAGAGATGTGCATGATTGACAGATCACTTGCTTAGGCAATTGAGTCGATCATGAGATGTCAAGTACCACACTAGATGTTCTTCTTGCAGTAGATGCAATAAGTTGATATTGATCCAATCCTGGAGAAATAGTCGGAAGCAGTTTTAGAACATAAGTGGATGTTTTAGGGATATGATAACGACAGCCTCGTTTGGGAGACGGTTATCATTCCAGGCTTCCAAGGTGACCTGGACGACAGGGTGGCCGTCAGAGTTATAGTTTTCCTTCTGACGAGGGGCAGTATTTTGGACAGGTGGTCCAGGTGGATACTGAGGGAAGGATGGCACAGGATACTGATTAAATTCAGTTGACGATACAGTCTAAGAAGTTTGGATTTGGAGTTCATTTATGAGCTAGGTCCCATCAGACATCCAGACATTCTAAGACAGGTATTGCTCATTTCGGGAGATGGGTTTCTCCGCGAACTTGAGATATAGAGAGACATAGAAAGAAACATCACAGCGGATCCACTCACTGAGGCTATTCCTCGAACGCAATAGTTTCGCAAACGAGCTTTGTGAGACTGACTAGTAGAGGAGTTGGGTGTTCGGTATCACACGGGCTGTGAGTATGCGGCATCGCAATAATTAGCCTTGAGTGCAAGTGGGAGATTGTTGGATATAGTGCCCTCAGAGTCAATTATTGGATCACATGCACGTGATTGCAATGGTTGAGGGAGGACCTATACCGGTAGGACAGTCTTACTCGAGATGATAGTATGCTATCTGGTTTATCTTTATCATCGTGTACTGCTTTAGGTGACCTTACGAGTCGCTATTGCACGTTGATAGAGCCCCTAGGATTCTTGCTTGACTACCAGCAGTATGAGGGCAATCATATACGTGAGAGCTGGAGTCTATAAGCACATCCTTAAAAGGTCCCTAGTCGTGGGAGTTTCGAGACAGGGCATCGATACTCCGGAGTAGACTAGTGTATACAGTCGAGACCCCGACGAGGGGCGGTGGCTGGTCTCACAAGCCACTGGTGTCAGTTGGTTCACCTAAGATGTATACAGGTGCTCATTGGGTTGTGAGTACACCGGACAGGACTCGCCGGGAACCTGCTAGTTGGTATTATATCTGACGTCAGATAGCAGTTCCCTGGTGACATGTGTACAGGTTAGTTCATCGACCTGAGATCGTCATTTGTCTCGTGTGAGTTCCCACTGTGCTTTGATTACTACCCTACCACGCTCAAAGGAGACGTGCAAACAGGTTTTAGTTGGGTACAGTCCCGAGCCACATGGAGGCAGTGAGCGGATCTGCAGGGGTTCGTCTCTCCCGGTATTGGGGGTGAGGTCGCGCTGTGTCTAGGAGAGCCAGTACATGAAAAGTCCTTGGCCAAGGCAGGAGATTTTCTGGTAGGTATTCCAGTAGTATCTCAGGGTGTTCTGGGCTACACTCCGACACGACTTGTACCGCTATTGGGGGTCTGACTTTTACCAACCCCCTAGGCTCGCCATGCGATGCTCATAGACGTACGGACCGGACTGTACGGATATTGTCACTGACAGGCTCAGTAGGGTGTCAGGATGAGTTCGCTCATTGACGTCCCTTTTGGTCAATAGCTGGTAGCCCGTCACGTATGGCTAATAGCTCTGACGTGCTAGTGGTTAAATCCACAGCCATAGTATTGACGAGTCTTTAGAGTTCACCACACTCAGTTACTCAGGTTTCGGGCAAAACGCTGTAGAGGCCGTATGGAGATATGGCAGGGTTCGATCAGATACGTGCGGTATTGCACGGATCGTGATTGGACGGGTTTTTACTAGCCGGCTTTGGTTTAAGCCGGATCCTAGTATTAGACAGTGTAGTTTTGTCTCTTTGCATTTGTGTTCAGTGGGAATACAAATGCGGGCATGTATATGCAGTAGCGGGGTTTTCCTGTAATTTATTATGGGATCAGTTTTCTGAAGTTGCCAGTTTGCATTCCGTTCCGGCCGGTTTTCCTTTGTTCTTTCGCGGCCGGACTTTTGGTTGGAGGGGGTAATTTGCAATTGTGCAAATTACTTATTATGGAGGGGTTTCTTGCTTTTGTTGGCTTCATGATTGTTCCTTCATGATGAGATTCCACTTTGGTCACTTTCTTGCATTTATGAGATTAGAATGAGATGAGAAATGATAGACTTTGAGGTGACAATTTTTCCTTAGCTTGATCTTGCTATCTCTCCTCTTGTTATTGATTCATTTTCTTTTTTCCCCACCATTTTTTGATGAGGGTCCGGCCACCATTTTGGGGAGATGAGAGAGTGATTCATTTTTGGTGATAAGGGGAAATTATCATCTCATTCTTGATACACCAAAAGTTCATCTCCTTTGTTCATTATCTTCCTCCATCATGGCAACTACACTAAACCCCAAAGAGACATGGTTTCTACACTTGCTTACAGCATGCCTTGGACGCGTCGGCTAGCCAACTTCGCGCCCGAGTTGCCTCGGTCTAGAGGTGGGAGCCCGTAAAAGAAATCGGCTACGTGGTGCCCTTTCCGACGAGGACGTGACGGACGGAGATTCCGCGAGAGATCGGAGTGGAGACGAAGACCGAAGGACACGGATCGCTTGGTATATCTCTTCACCCATCTTTTAGTTTGCTAGTAGCTAGGTTAATTGCGCGATCCGGGTTAAAAGTGCGCGGTGGTGCCGGTTTGCAAGTTTCGCAAAGTTTTTCGTTTCCGCGTTTCCGGCGTCGGATCGACGGCCGGGGCGCCGCCGCGGACTTACAAGTTATACCTCACGTTACATGTCCTTCGGGTCTTCATCGCTGTCCTCCACTCCTCGTTGGCTCCTTGGAACATCGGCACCTCTACGGCCTCCTCGAGTCAAAGACGATCCACCTGAAAGCTCTTACGCCAAGCTTAATCTCAAACTTGAGATAACTAGGTTGCTTAAAGTGCTAATCTAAGCTACCTAGGGGATATAGAGTGAGGTTATGGATGTATTAGTCTAGCTAACCCTTGATCTCAACACATGAGAGGCTAGGGTTAGGGTTTGAAGAGAGAGTGAGCTTGAGGAGAGAGAAGGTGAAGATGATAATGAAATGAGATAATGATCTATCATAATATATATGAAGCATTATATATTTATTTAAAAATGAAATAATAGAATTAATAACCATGCTTCATAAATATCTATGAGTGATTCATCTCCATGAGTCATTAAGCATTTATGATGCATTAATGACATGGATGAATCACACAAATGAGTCACTAATCTCATTTAATGCAATGCCACCTTACCCCCTAAGTCACCACTCTTCTAGAAGCTTCCCGACAAATTATGAGAACGCCCCTCCAATCCGTGAAAACACGGAAAAACTTTAGACTGTATAAATTTAATAACCCGATACTAGAATCTGGCTTAAACCAAAGCCGGCTAGTAAAAACTGTCCGAAAAGTCGTACGTGCGTAAACACACGTACGCGTCCAAACCCTTGTCGTAAAACCATACGATCTCTATATCGTTTCTCCTGGAGCAGGGAAACTCTCTGTGTGGAACTCTAAATACTCGACACTACGCTGGCAGTGGGTTAAACCACAGATCGCAAGCGGCACTAGCTGTACGTAACGGTCCCCTGGTAGATGTCGATAAGAAGGCCGATGAGGAAACTCATCCGAACTCCCACTGAGCCTGATGTGACAATCTTCATACAGTCCGGTCTGTTCGTCTAAGACTATCGCATATCAAGCCTAGGGGGCGGCAAGCGTCAGTCCCCTAATAGCTGTATAAGTCGTGTCGGAGCGAAGTCCATTACACCCTGAGAAGCTACTGGAACCTACCAGTATATCTCGCTTGCCCTGGCCAGGGACTTTGCGTAATGGCTCTCTGACACAGTGCGATATCATCTCCCAATACCGGGAGAGACGAATCCTATCTAACCACTACTGCCTCCAAGTGCTCGGGACTGCACCCAACTGCTACCTGTTTGCACGACTCCTTTGAGCCGTGGTAGGGTAGCAATCTAAGAACAGTGGGACACACTCGAGGCGAAGTAGCAGTGTCAAGTCTGCGGACTATGCTGTACTCATGTCATCTGGGAACTGTTAACTGACGACGGGTATAATACCAACCAATCAGTTCCCCTGCGAGTCCTGTCCGGTGTACCCGTAACCTAACGAGCATCTGTATACTATCTCCAGTACGATGTACTGATGGCTGTAGGACAGACCATCTCCCCAACTGGGATGAGAAGCGTACACACTTAGTCTACTCCGAAATATCGATGCCCTATCTCGATAATCCAACGACCAGGGACCTGTATAGGATGTTGCTTATAGACTACCCAGCCCCTACTAGTGTGACTGCCATCACAACGCTGGTAATCAAGCAAAGATCCTATGGGCTCTACTAATATGTATAAGTGATACGTTACAAGAAACATATGCACATATTAAAGTAGATACAAACCAAGTAGCATACTACCATTTTTAGCAAGACTGTATATACAACTGTGAATATCCCAAGCTTCCATTAAGTAATATACATACAAGTATGATACAATAATGGCCCCTAGGGCATATACACTAACATTAAGTCCGTATTAAAATATGCAAATGCGCAATCAATAAAAGAATTCAAGCAATCAAACAATTAAGCACATCTTTTTCATTTTAGGCTTAGGTGTTGCAACAAATTTGTGTTAATTCTCTTTTGGCTATTGGTAGCAAATTTGCAAAGAATCTTGTAGAAAATATAATATTAGAATGCTTCGGATATGAGAGAGGAGTTAGAAAATACGTACCGAAATGTTTTTGGATTAAGAAACCCCCTTTGATTTGATCCTGATAGATTGAAAGGTTTGCTTGTTAGGGCACAACTACCCGGGTCTTTGGCACTGTACTTCAAATTCTCCCTGTTATTGAAAGTTCAATTCGTTCCGCACATTCGCTGGTCGCAAATCCATCTAAAACTGAAATGTCGAAAATATCAAAAAATTTAGCGGAAAAGCGATGTATATGGCCAATTTTCCGCTCAAACACAATAGCGAAATTAAAAGTATAAAAATGGAGCAATAATAGGACAACAAAGCAGACACAAAAAAATTAGAGCAATCAGGGCCAATGGGGTCGCAAATAGCGGCCAGATGAAATAAATGGGCAGCCAAGATAAAGAAATTAGGCTCCAACTTTTTGTAGTATTCTCTGTGTTCTATGATTGTTCCATTTTTATACTCTAGATCTTTTAATGAATCCCAGAGTGATAGTAGATCAAAAACACAGAGAGCAAAATGTCAAAAAGTCAGATTTATTTTTGATTTTTTTTGTTAAAGTTATTTTTATATATACAAATGAACCAGAAATAACAACCCTAAATGACTACCGCATCCCCGGCAACGGCGCCAAAAACTTGTTGCGACTTCACGCACGCGAGCCTATTTGTTTTGAAAAGAAAGGTTTTAGAAATGCGGCGCACGCAAGCGCGGCCTTGTTTTAAAAGTTATAAGCCGTAAGTGCCTGGCTCGTTGTAGCTAGCCGGTAAGTATGAGTCGATCCACAGGGAATTGGTGATTAGGAGTTTTTATATCAAGTTAATGAGAAAAGAATCGGTTTTGGTTTGGTTAGTCACAAAAATAGAAAAACAAAGTATAAGGAAAGAAAGCGGCGGTGGCTCTGGTTCGGATGGCGAATTGTGGAGAATTGTGGCAAAATTTTCGACTTTCTCTTGATCATGAGTGTTCCTTCCTCTTATTAGATCCGATCATGAAGTATGGCTTATCAAAATGGTTGGGAAGTATAAACCATCAAAACGATGCGATATCGCAACGCGAGACATGAAACTATCCGTTACGTTCTCACTTACCGTTTGTATGCCGAGCATGATATATCAAAACTAAGCACAAGGGTTGGCACACATACAACATCTCAAATAAACAAATTAGCACATGAGAAGTAAATTTAGTGTTAAACTTGTTAAGTGTGGGGTGATAGCATAGGATATATGATAAAATGAAAGGTGTCAACCAACATCATGCAAATACCCTATCTAAACACTTATCAATCTTAACACTATTGTTGATTCTAATTTTAATATTGCTAAATGGAAACTTGGAGAGAATATGGTATATGATAAGGTTACCAAGTAACCATAAAATCAAAATACTATATCAAACCTATTACCAATAAGCAATCTTAAACTTACATTCTCTTTTAAGAACATTAACTATTCACAAGAGAAGGAAGAAGGCTAAGCCATTCATCTCCATCTTCACCATCACCATATCCAAAGAAGCTACTCAAGCATCACAAAAAAGAAAATGAAAACACAAGAGAAGAACATGAATAAGCAAGTAAAGAAAATAGCAAAGAAATTAAACAAAAGAGTGCAATTTTTTTCACAAAATAGAAGGCTTGAGCTATAAGATAGATAGCAACTTCAACCACCTTAATAGAGCTCTCAAATGAGAACTCAAAGAGGGAAGAAGAAGAAATTATCAAGTATTACAATATGTTTTTCTCACTCCAAAAGCCAACCCCTAACTTAATTCGTGATCTGCTATTTATAGGCTTCAAAACAGGAAAAAAAGAATTATAAAAATGGCTTGACATGAAATATAGGGACCCACCAAAAGAGCATGAGGCTAGTTGGCCATGTCCATGCTGCTAATTGCGGCCAAGATGATTAAATTGGCTGCTAGCTTCTGGAGAATGAGGCCCATCTTTGTACCGTGGTCTTGTGTGCTCAATATCATCTCTCTGGGATAATTTATTTCTTCTGATTCTCACTTGGTTGCAATTTGGAGTTAAAGAATAGAGATGGTGATTAAGTGGGCAATGTGTTCACACTTCAAATCACACTTTATCAAATACTTATGAATCATACCCACTTACCCAAGCCACTTGTGAACCCATATGTATTCTTCATGTTGGTGCTTCCTCACTTGATCCACATGAGCCCTTACTTGTTCACACTTGATCATGTTGGACCAAAATGATTTATTTGTTGTATACAACATGCATTTATGCAAAACTCATTAGACTTGATCGGTTTTCTGTCCCGTTTGCAGTTTGGCTTAATTCTGTCGTAATCCATGCATGCAGAGCAATGTTTCAAGTGTTTTTCCTGTGTATTTATAACCTGTACTAATGAGCAGACACGGATTAAATAGCACAGTTTATTGACAAAATGAAAAGAAATGAGCGGTATTAAAATGTAATTAATCGTGCCGAACAACATGCGATAATATCCAATTGCAAAATCACACTCTTCCTGAGAAGAACCTTGGACCTTCAAATAAAACTTCGAAGAAGCATGATAAGGCGAAAGGAAGAGTAAACGAAGTGATCGAGGTAGATAAAGGAGTCGCCAAAGATCTCACTACCAAGGATTTGCTCAAGAAAATCAAGATGGACTATAATGTGTTAGCTCATCTAAAGAAGCTTCCTTCACACTTAAGCATATACGATGCTCTGCTCTTGTCAAAGGAACCTCGGGAATCTCTCATTAAAGCCTTGAAAGAATCTGACCAGTTCCAAGCTTACTTTGTGGATGAATAGATGAAGGATGAATTGGCAGAAGTCCGTACTGCCGATATTATCTTCAGCGAGAAAGATCTCCTAAGGAAGTGAGAGCATAATTGACCGTTATATGTAGCCGGGTACTCCGAAGATAAGAAGACAAATAAGATCCTTATCGACAACGGATCTTTGGTCAACCTACTCAATGTGAGGGTTTTAAATGAACTATGCATGGAAGTTCAGTACCTAGCGCGGGGGAAAATTACCATCTAGGGATTCGACTCACAGTCCTCTCGAACACCCGGGTCTGTCATATTGACGCTTCGTTTTGGGAAACTAGTGACGGACGTCAAGCTCCATGTGATCGATGCAAATATGTGCTATAAAGCTCTGCTTGCTAGGCCATGGTTGCATGAGTATAATATCATTTCTTCTACACAATATCAGTGTATGAAATATTTCAAGGATGGTAAAGAGCACGTCATCACAGGTGCTCAATCCTTTTTCAATCAATGAAGTACAAAATTATGAAGTTGCCAAGTACTTCCTGCCATATTTCGAGAATACCGAGAAAGCCAGCAAACCGGAAAGCAAGCAAAAGAAGGCGACCACCATACCAATTTTCGGATGCGATACGAAAGAAGAGGAGGAAATAGTGTTCTCTGGCCAACCGAGTTAAAGAACGGTGAACAAAAACAGACACCCATCATTCCTATCTTTGGGTGTGATTCCGAGAAGGAGGTTAGAGCGATATTCTCCGCACATCCTTTAGTGAAGACCCTTAGTGAAGCTGATCGGACTTTGCATGTTATGATCGTTCCGCCTCAGCACTCTAAAGAGCTCGACATCGTCAGCACCGATAATGTGGATGAGCTGATAACCTTCTTTGTACCTCCCAACCGTAATGGTGAAAAGGCAATTCTCTTTTACAAATCTGAAGAGACTAAAGTGGAGAAAGAAATTTGACATGGACTCGACCCGAATCTCGACAGGTTGCAGCCCATCTGCATGCCAAGATACTTCACAAAAGGTATGGAGGATTTCCTCAAGTGTCAAGGGGTACCTTTCGAGCAAACCGTGCGAGACGCCCAATTCTACAAAAGGATCTGGGAAGTGCCTGGGAATCACTAAGTCAAACCCAACAGGAAGCTTTATACTACCGGGCCGGGATATGTTTGGCCTAAGAAATGGGAGAGAACTCACAGCTGCTATGCTATAAACTCTTTAAACGAAGAAGACACTTTGCCAAGAAACAATGCTACAGAGCAGGTGGCAGGGCCTGCAGAAAGGACTTTGAGCCTGCAAATTGATAAGATGATAAGAAAAGCTTTTCAAGCAAGCAAAAATACCCAAATCCGTGAGATGGTCATATATGAGAGGGCCAGACAACAACGCTTAAACACGGAATCCGTGGAAGGGGTAAAACGTGATGCTCCTAAACTACGGCTACATCCATCCTCCTATGAATAAGGAGAATCTCAAAGCGACAAGGACAAGAAAAAGGAGATGATTGCAGATAATACCCAAAAAACACCTATCCATCGGAATAAGTTTGGTTGGAGTCCATCCCTTATAAAGAAGATGGGGCGGGAATACTCTTTCCCTCGAGATAAGATAAAGAAGATATTTGGTCTCGTCATGAAACACCAAATGATGTCGCTTCCAGAACCTCGACGAACCTAGCAAGCAAATGTAGTCGATCACCCCGATTATTGCCTATACCATTGGGTGAAAAATCACTCGATCGAAGACTTCTTTGTGTTCAAGAACTGGGTTGAAGAACAATACCGAAAAGAAAGGTTCATACTGACTGATAGTTGGAGGGTAAACCCTCTATAGAAGCATGACCCAAAGAAAGTCTATGCCATCAGATTGGGGTCCGTTTGATCCAGAAAGCAGAAGCGAAATCATACCTACTGCGCAATAAGCCTCTCAAATGGAGAAGAAGAGGAAGATATGCCTGAGCTTTTCAGATGCTTCACAAATGAAGATAAAGAAATCTCAGAACTTCCGCCAACACCAAAAGAGCCAGAAGTTAGGATACAAACCACGACGGACAATTTAAAGAAGATTGACTTAGGAACGGAAGATGATCCGAGACTAATATTTGTCAGCGAGTTTCTATCCGAAGAATAGGCAGATACTTTGAAGACGATAATCATAGAGTATCGAGACTGCTTTTCCTGGAAATATTGGGTCTCGATCCAAACATAGCAATGCAAAAACTAGCCATAACGCAAGGTATAAAGCCCGTCAAACATGAACCAAGGAGAATGCGTCTCTAACTCGAATGAGCATCAATGCCGAAGTCAAAAAACTCATAAACTCCGAATTCATCCATGAAGTACAGTATCCTGACTGGATCGCCAATATTTTCCCGTGATAAAGAAGAACAGAACAGTTCGGATCTGCGTGGATTTTCGGGATTGAAACAAGGCATGCCCGAAAGATGATTTCCCCATCCCAGTCATAGAGCCTATGATCGAAAACACCTCCACTCACGAGGTATCTCATTCATGGACGCGTCTTCTGGATACAATCAAATAAAGATGGATCCCGAAGACCAGAAGCATATAGCCTTTTGCACCCCGTTAGGCGTATTTTGCTATAAGGTGATGCCCTTTTGACTAAAGAACGCCAGGGCCAAAAATCAAAGAGCGACGGTGAAGATCTTCGAAGCCCTTATTAATGAAATCGTCGAATGCTACATCGACGATCTTGTGGTCAAAAGTACGTCCCGCGAAGAGCACTGGAAGCATCTCAAGATCGTCTTCGATTGTTTCCAGAAGTATAACCTGAAGATGAACCCATTGAAGTATGCGTTCGGGGTCTCCTTCAGAAAATTCCTAGGCTTTATCATTCGTCACTGAAGGATCGAAATTGACCCCTCCAAAATCCGAGCAATTACAGAAATGCCCCCGCTAAGAAGCCTTAAGCAGCTGCGGTCACTCCACGAGAAGCTAGCATACATTTGACGGTTTATTGCCAACCTGTCTGGCAAGTGTTGTCCATTCAGCCACCTAATGAAGAAAACAACTCCCTATATATGGGACCAAAAATGCTAAAAAGTATTAGAGGAAATTAAACAGTACCTGCAAAATCCACCGGTATTAGATGCCCTAGTCAAGGGAAAGCCCCTTATCATGTATACAACTGCACTCGACGGTTTTCTAGGCATGCTATGGGCATGGGAGAATGCCCAAGGAAAGGAAAGGGTTTTGTACTACCTAAGTTGAGTCCTGTTGGGAGTAAAAAGCAACTAATCCCCCATCGAAAAGCACTGCCTGATGCTGATTTTTGCAATCACGAATCTCAGATACCATTCCTTGACGCATGAAGTTCATCTTATATCGAAGGTGGATCTCCTCAAGTATCTGATGACGAGAGCTATATTGACAGTAAGGCTCGCCAAATGGGACCTTCTGCTGATGGAGTTAACAATAAATTATCACCCCCTTAAAGTGGTAAAAAGACAAGCTATCACTTATTTCCTTGCCGAGCACCCTATTTCAGCCGATTCCCCACTAAATTGCGAGCTACAGGATGAACCTGCATTCAATGCAGTCGAGGAGAAAGAAAAAGAAGAAAAGCCTTAATGGGAGATTTACTTCGATGGGGCTTCCTCGATGAAAGCATGAAAGAAGAACATTCCTATAATCAGAGCCGGAATATGCCTCATTTTCGTTACCCCTCAAGGCGGAATAACACGCTATGCGATCTCGTTGACGGAGCCTAGGACCAACAACGAGGTAGAGTATGAAGTTCTCATAGTTAGCCTTATAATCGCGATCGATATGGGAATCAAGGATTTCTACATATACGGGGATTCTTAGCTAATCGTCAGTCAAGTTAATGGCGATTACTAGACATGTAAGCTTGAGCTAGTAAAATATTCCAAAAGGTACAACAATTGCTAACGCAGATTTCTTTATACATACTAGAAAACATGCCGTGAGCGGAAAACACCAAAGCAGACGCATTAGCTAAGTTGGACAAAGAACTGGCTGATGAAAACCTTGATGATGTAAGGATTATTGTCCAAAGCCGCAAGATCTTAGCACCAACAGAAAAAACTTCGGAACCTCCAAATAAAGCACTCGAAGAAAATTTCCTTCAAACAGAAGAAGAAGAAGAAAAGGAGGAGTGGCGGGATGTATTCGTAAACTACTTCAAGTACCAACAAGTGCCTGAAGATGCATCACAAAGTCATCAGCTTATGAAACGAGCTCTGTCTTTCTTCTTCATCAATGACACATTGTACAAGAGATCAATCGACCACATATGGCTAAGATTCATAGGATTGAAATAAGCCAAAAAGGTCGTCCAAGAAATTCATGACGAGCTTTGCGGATCTCATCAAGCTGGTCCAAAGATGAGGCTGAAGATCAAAGAATGGGCTACTAATGGCCCACTATAATTCAAGATTGCATCGAATATGCAAAGTGGTGCTACTTGTGTCAAATACATAGGGATTTCATATATTAACATCCAAATCCATTGCATTTCAGCCATAGCCAACTGGCCGTTCGAGATGTAGGGGATCGATATAGTGGGCCCCATCGTCGAAAGGGTATCGGTTCATCTTGGCCACTACCGACTACTTCTCCAAATGGGCAGAAGCGGTACCACTGAGGGAAGTGAAGACGGAAAATATTATCCACTTCTTCAAGACTCATGTGATATATGAGTTCGGAATCCCCCGACGGATAGTCTCGGACAACAGACCAACATACAAAAGCCGCAAGATAAGTCGTTTCGCCCAACAGCACAAGATAAGTCATTTTGCCCAACAACACAAGATAGACTAGAGATATTCACCCGTCTATAATCCACGAGCTAATGGTCTAGCTGAAGGTTTCAACAAGACGCTGACCAAGATCATAAAGAAGAGGGTGTCTAAGAATAAGAAGGATTGGCACGAAAGGCTGCATGAACCTCTTTGGTCATATCGAACGGCGTTCAAGACAACCCCGAAGATGACACCTTATGCGTTGGTGTTTGGTACTGAAGCATTGCTCCCACTAGAAATTGAGTTGCCATCACTGCGGATGGCGATCCAGTATGAGCCGACAGATGAAGAAAATGCGCTCCTTCGGCTCGAAGAACTTGATTCACTTGATGAAACCCGTCTCGTAGCCCAATAAAGCGTAGAAGCTCATCGGGAAAGGATGAACCAGGCATATGAAAAGCTAACGAGACCGAGAACATTCCACCAAGACGAATTCTTACTGGTTGTCAAAAGACTGATGATCCCCAATCGCACAAAATGTGGAAAGTTCAATCCAAATTATGAAGGCCCGTATATCGTAGAAAAGGTCTACCTAGGCGCGGCTTACCTGCTGATGGACATGCATGGGGAAAGGCCCCTTCGACCGATAAATGGTCGAGGTACTATGTTTGAAGAGTCTTGACTTGGGTCAATGATAGATGGCGACGCCTATGTCTGTTCCCTATCTTCCTAAGCCAAGATCCTAAAAGCCGTACAGTCCCACCGGGAAACTATACTCCTTAGATATATGCTGTCTTGCAGTTGGTCTCCAAATTGGCCACCGTATACAATTTATGGGCAATTCGCAACAAAGGTTGCACTTTCAAAGTCCCCCGATGAAACGCTATGTGCCTAAACTAGCATTCTGCCATATGGCTGATCCCCAAATTGATCGCCGTATACAATCCACGAGCACAAACAAGCCATACCCCATCCAAATTTCGCATAGACCGTTGTCTTTAAACTAGCATCCTGCCCAATGGCCAGTCTCCAAATTGACTGTCGTATACAATCTAGTATGAACGATCCATATCATCTCCAAGTCCCACCGGCAAGCGATATTGGGTCACTTGTAGCAAAGCTACATCCGAGAGTTCCACCAGCTATATAAGGCTACAAAAAAAATCTGGTACGTTCACAAGCAAAATAGGCACGGATAAAAACCTGAAAGGGGTCCGTAAGTAAAAACAGTAGGACTACCCGCGAGTCTGTGAAAACCCAAAAGGGCGCGAATTCGTGAAAAGAAAGAAACTTCCTTACAAGTAGTTTGACCCGGACATAAAAAAAGTTCCTATGAAGACCCACCAAAGGCGATCGATACTCTCTACACGGTGTACGACATTTATGAGTCTTCTCGACTTACAAGGAGAAAACACTCTTGTGAGATCCTTACGACTGCAAGAGAAAAGACATTTGGGAGTCCCCACGACTTCTAAGGAGAAAATACATATACGAGATCATCTCGACTCGTAGGGAGAAAATACCTTTATGAGACCCTCACGTCTCATAAAGTAAAAAAAGGCTTAGTTTATAGGTATCTAAACCCGTCTTCTAAGCCACCATTGTCCAAATGGGCAATGTCAAATGATGAGTCGCTCCTGGCTATATTCTAGTTGGAGCGATACTGATGTTAAAACATGTATCAAATCCAAAGTTTCCCCAGGCAGATGATGAATTGCTCCATGTATACGTGCTTCATTGTTAGCAACGCTGATGCCGACTTGAAGTCCAAATTAAGTCAACCCTTAAGTCGTTAAAATGGAAAATAAAAATAAAATAGCCGAAATGATTGGGCAACTCACAATAAAAATCAGCGAGTAAAAATAAAATGAAAATCCGAAATGATTGGGCAACTCACAATAAAAATTAGCGAGTAAAAATAAAATGAAAAGCCGAAATGTTGGGCAACCCGCAATGAAGATCAGCAAGTAAAAAAATAAAAATAATAAAAATGATTGGGTGATCGCAAAAAATAGCCGAAATGATAAGACAATCATGACTTTCGCGATAAGAAAAGATGAAATGATAGAGCAATCGCGGATATATAAAAAGAAAGAAAGAAGAAAAGAAAAGAAAAGAAAATTTTTCTGCCCTATAGGTAGGACAATACCGACTCTTGTATACAATACACGGGCATGAACAAATGAAGAGGAGCAATGTGTTTCACCATACTCTGCCAGACGAAGAATTAAGCCTCGATGGAAGTACACACAGCCTGTAAACTATCTCGATGTCCGATCTACTCCAGCAGAGTATAGATGCAACGTCAACAAGGAACAAAAGGTCAAAATGAAAGCGGGGTAATGGCATATTCTTAGGCCCAGGTCTTGATGGCAGTGCGTATAAGCCTAAAGACCATTGGATATCATCTCACCTCATAAGGGTGCAGTTATGACTTCTTTGGGACTGTTAACGGTCTGACCTCAAGGTAAAGTTTCATGGTAATGCCTAACGCTGAATCTTCTGACGGCAATATGGATACTTCGGCCTAGGAAGATTACTTGAGATGTCATTTCTTGTCTCAGAAGGGATTGAAGATACGACAAGTGCGTAGCTACTCGAACCGCAAATCGATGGACTTAAACTGAGAAGAAGTCAGCTAACGCAACAGTGCGACGGACAACACCTAGTACCAAAAACCTGACGTCCTCTTTTACTAACAAGGTCATGTTAACGTCAGTATGAGTTTATCCATACATAAGGGTAAGGTAAACTGAATGCTCCGGAATGAGTAAATAAACTAAGCTAAGCCATTTCAGCGTAAAAGTGGAAGAAATGCGGATATAAAAGAAAAAAGGTGCTTTCTATTCATACGTCAAACATGGATTATAAACTTCCAACTAAGAACAAGTATGGAAAAGCAAAAGACAAACAAAGGCAAACGCTACAACATCACCCAAAGTCTAGAAGGGCAGGATACTAGAATTAGTACATGGGTTCTGGAATTCAAAAACAAGGTCTTGCAAGGCTTCCCAAGTAGCATTCTCCATCTTTTTGTGCTTCCTTTCATGAGCACAAGCATCAGGGTTGTCACTGATATCCTCTGCCCCCGCATATGAGGAAATAATCATCTTTTTGCTGATAAATCCAGTGCAAGATATCAATTGAACGGTCCCTCCGGTTCTTAGGAATTAAGCCCATTAAATAGACTGAGTGCACTTTATCTTTAGCCTGATCCAGTGCATGAAGCGGTATCGCCCCGAAAATCCCTCGTGTAGCGCTCCAGATTGCGATAAAAATCATCTGTAGAAGAGAAAATCGGCAAAGAAGCAACCGTCCGTAATAACCCTCGAAGCGACGGAGTATGGCCTCACATTGAGCGTCAGTGTAACCAGACTCATAAAAGAGGATATTAGCATGAGAAATGATGTCCCTAATGGTTTATGAATGACCATCCATGGTGCCTAAAAAGAAAATAAAAGGAACTTCAGTAAAAAGCACTATAAGTTCAACAGTATGAAGTCCCTAGCTCCAAAGTTAGGAGATCCCACTGGGTTGAAAGTTTAAATCGGGCTCCATTCAAAGTTGGCGCAAGAAAATGTGCTCTATAGAAAATAAAATATTTTTCTATAGAACTAAAGTTCTAAAGTCCTAAAATGGGGAAGACTCAAAGCGCCTGAGTTTACGTTACATTTAAATATAATAAAGCATAGTTCTTAAGCTAAAGCTTGGAAAAACCCTAAATGGGTATTCAAAAATAAACAAATGAATCAAACTTAAGTTCTAACAAGTTTAAATTTTTACCAAAATGTGATGTGAGGTTTTACAAAAATTTTGACAGGGTTTCTCCTGATGTGACAAGGAGAAAAAAAATCTGAAGCTTAAGCTTCGAAAGAACCAGAGCTTAAGCTCTAAGAAGAAAATTTAAGTTTTCAAAAGAGAAGAAAAATAAGAGAGGCACTGAAAATTCTGAAGCTTAGGCCTCTTTTTATAGGGATGGGGTCGGTTGGACTTCCCACGAATCTCGGGAATGATCCAACGACCAAGATCATACACCACAGCCCCCACGTGTAAGGCACGTGGCGCCTATGGTGGGGGCATTTGTTCATGACCAAAAACCTTAAGGTTTGCTTCTCTCGCTGGCACATATCACCCGAGCATCTTGGGCGTTGCCCCACGTGCAAAGCACGTGTTGCTAATGCAGCCCCGGGCGCATCACACGCCAAACCTCTGAAGCGCCTGCTTCATATAGCTTAAGCTATATTTGGGAAATATTTCCCTATTTTTCTAAAACTGAAAGATTTCTCTTATTAATAAGAGATAATTTTAATATTTTTCTAAAATAATAAAGATATTAACTCTATTAACAGAGAACCTTTTGATCTATAATCCAACGGTGCTTAACCATCCGGGACTGATCTTAAGATTAATTAGTGAGATCTCAAATGAGAAATCTTCTCTACTTGCTCAACAATTTCATACGTATATAAAGAACCCCTAAATATCAATCTCAACATATACAGACCCCCTATAAACTTGAGAAAATCTCAAGACCAAGACCAAAAGTCTCCGCATTTTTCCTTCTTCTTCCTTATAAAACCCGAGGTAAAAAAGATTAATCTCCATTAAAAGAAGGTTAACTTTCATAAGGACTTAAGTTCTTTCTCTGATCTTAAAATTCTTAAGTTAAAATCCTCTTCGTTGAAAACTTAAGTTTTCACTGGGTGATTTTTAATCCCAAGATCTAGGGTTTGGGAAGAAACTTAAGAAACCCTTCACCAAATTGATGACAAAAGTATCAGGATCCTAAAGATCATCATATAAAAATTGAAGTGTAAACTTCAAAGGACCCAAAGTTCATACCTTGAATTGTAATAAAATCTACGATTATAAAGTTTCGAACTTGAAGGTTTTAATGGCCAAGAAGACCATTACAAACAGAAGATTAAGCCTTAAGAACCGTAAGTTTCAAAATACAGAGATTAATCTCTATTGAAAACCCTAAGTGTTGCGTTCCACGTGCCCTGTACGTGGCGCCAGCGCCAAAAGGGGATTCATTACTTGGGCATGCGCCTCACGACAGCCACATGACCATATTCCTATAATCTTTCTATGCGTCATGTGATACACATGTAGGCATGCACCAATGAAATAAGACCTTTTTCCTCCACGTAATATGCACGTGAGTTGAACATGCGCCCACATCCTATGTGCCAATGTACCATATGTCAGACCATGTTATGCAAACCGACCCTAGCCCCAATTTGGCTAAGTGTTGATCTTAAGATCAATTGATCCCATATGCTCATAAACTCTAAGTTGATCTTAGTATAAAACAAGACAAACGATTCTTAGATAAATTTAAGTATTCTCGGAACAGATGGACCTCATCGATATGAGAAATGTTACCTAAATTTCACCTACGTTGGTAAACCATATTACTAACGTGGACCCAAACAACAAATCTAAATATGTAAGGATTTGAAATAATCCGCGCCCTACGGACGACGACATAAATTAGTCTCCAAATACAATTCAAGAGAAACCCAAAATAAACAAACTAAAACACAACACATGAAGGAATAGACCCAGAGTGCAGAAAGTTTTTATCGTTTTGCGATAATGTAATTAACTGCAGGGGCTTACGCCTGCAGGAAAAGCGTCTTCACAATCAATTAACCCCTCATCTGGGGGGGGGGGGAATCTGAAAGTCAGGTACATCGGTCGCATCCCTCAAAACCTCCTATATACGGTGCCGTAAATCAACTTGGTATTTTCAGAGAGGTGGATGGATATTTCCTAATAGTATCTGCCCCCAGATTCAGGTTGGACATGCTTCCCGCGTCTCAGTCTAGTTTCCGGCGTTAAACAACAGGCTACTGCTATAGAAGTTACATGTAAATTATTAGATATTATTATCAAGTTAAAAGATGTTACATGCAACTTAGTAGACTTTACAGGAAACTTATTAGAAATTACATGCAACTTATTAGATGTTACAAGAAACTTATGAATATGTGAACTCTTTATATATGATGGACTCCTTTGTCAAGTTAGCAGATAACTTGATGAAGTTTTTGGCTCCTGATACAGCGGTACCTCCATTTATCTTCATGAGACCGTGGATAATGGTAATACCTACTCATCTTATCTGGTTCTCCTAATTACATTCATCAATTTACTAACAAATTAAATACTTGTGGCATGGCATAATTATTGATCCCCTTGACTCTGCCAAGTTGCACATGAATATCCATGCATGGAACATATATGTTGACGATGCATGGCATTCTTCCAGTACTCGCGTTATGAACCCGATATGTTATATCGGGTATTGGACGCTGCTCGTTATAGATTTTTCCACAAGAGAATTGCGATATTATTCTTCACTTGTGGACAACCCCCATTAGGAGGTAGGGGCTAGGCTATACTTGGCGTTCCTTTATCATTTTGGGACGAACAAATTCGACGAGCACGGGGGTTATAATGCATTTCAATTTACTAGTGTCCCTTGTCCGATTCAAAAGAACTCGTAAGCAGTATTTCCTTTACAAGTTTTTTTAAACATTTCTGACTGTTAAGAGTTATAACAGTTTGCAATCGTTAATGTTGTTGGTTAATAGTGATGATTGCGGTATCTTCGTCTACCTATTCATGAAGGCATTGATCGAGGGTCTGGAGATTCCAGATACCATGGAGGGGAAACGGTCGGAGCGGTAGAGGCCAAAACTTACGACTCAAATTCTATTGGCCAATGAGCGAGAAATTGCTTGATATTGCTTCATTTTTTTTCCTTTGAACTCTTTGTTATACATACATGTATTCATATGTTACTGTTTTGTCCACCGAATGTAAAAAATTGTTGATGTATTTAGTTTAATATCGCCGATATTGACCGATACTGTGTTATGAATGATATTTTTGTTAATGTTATCTGTTTTATATCGCTGATGTTGGCTGATGATATGATATGAATGATATTTTTAATGATATTATCTGTTTTATGTAGACGATATTTTTCGATGCTGTGATATGAATGATATTTTTGTTGATATTATCAGTTTTATATAGCCGATGTTAGCCGATACTGTGATATGAATGATATTTTTGTTAATATTATCAGTTTTATATAGCTGATATTAGAGTCAATTTATTAGAGATTACAGGAAACTTATCAGAACTTACAGGCAACAGCTTACAAATTAGAGGCAAGTGCCTAGAAGTTACAGGCAACCACATCGGACGTCTGTTCCAGATGTCTGGAGCAATTTTTTACACTGCAGACGCCTGTGGCAGATGTCTCCATTTCAAAATATGTCTCTAGAAATTGAATTCAGAGACGTCTGGTATTTTTAACCAGACGTATACAACGGCTTAGAAGTTACAGGCAACTGCCTAGAAGTTACATGCAAAAGATTAGAAATTACAGGCAACCGCATTCGACTTTTTTTCCAGACGTCCGAAACTTATGGCTTATGATTTTGTTAGTTTTGATGATGTATATCAAAACATGAATAGTTGTTTAGTGTCACTTGCTTTATCTTTCTTTCTTTATCGACACTAAACTTATATACACTTGTTTATTAGTTTGCATATCATATAACGTGTATATATCGAATAATATTTCAATATCTCATGCTTTATCTTGTTATACACTTGGATATTGAAATACTATTCCTTTTTATTGTTTTGATATTCAAATTACGAACGGTTATTTATGATGTCGTATTATGTGATCTTGCCTATTTGTTAGACATCATAGTTACTTATAGTATACCAATATCCCACGCCTTGCTTTTGATTCCTATCTTGACATGGATATACTATTCATAATTTTGCGATATTGAAACAATGAGTATTCATATACCGTATTTATTATCATGTTTATTTTATAACGTTGTATATAATATACTTAGTCGTTTTGAGATTGCTTTTCAGGATATCTCACGGCACAATCATATAAAAGAGGACGGAGCAAATAGAGCATAAAAGGAAAATCTAATGGAGGTTAGAGGATAAGAACGAGAGCTTCCAAAATTGCACATTCAAACTTCGTGAAGCCAAGTAGTCGAAGTACAAGGGTTCAAGAGTTCATGTTACGTATAGCGAAGAAGCTAGAAGCCAAAGTTTGAGTTTGAATCATCAAAGATTGAAGTTGAAGAGAAGTTCATTTGAAGATCGAATATTGATTTCAAGACGCATGTGAGTTGAGTGATGAAGATCAATGGAAGTCAAGTTGAAGATCAAGTGATTCACTAAAGTTCAAGAGCTCGTGTCGAAGTGTCGAAGATTCAAGTTGTCGAAGAAATGCGACATCGACATAGGATTCAATGTAAGTAATCTACAGAATATAGTTTATATCAATTAGAGCTCTTGAACCCTCACACACGCAAGCACAAAAGTTTTACAAATTTTGAGTTTTCAAGTTTAAATTTTTCGTATTCTTAAAACCCCAAGTTTTCTATTTTTTTTTGCTTGCCATACGTTTGCCTCTTTGAAGCTCAGATGTCTGTGCACTGTTGCTTTTTTCTGATATCAGAAAACATCAGAAATCCAGAGGGACAATAAATGTATGAAGCTTAAACGGAAAGACATCTGATGAAAGATTTGAAAATGGATTTTTTATACATTCATACGTCTGCCAATTGAATTTCAGACGTTTGCCTAAAAATCTCTGGTTAGATTTTTGTTTATCGACGGATGTCTGCGGTTCAATTTGATAGATATCTGCTGAAGGTTTTGAAAAATAAATTTTTATAATATCAGACGTCTACCC
Source organism: Agapanthus africanus (assembly GCA_030015575.1). Classification (NCBI taxonomy): domain Eukaryota; kingdom Viridiplantae; phylum Streptophyta; class Magnoliopsida; order Asparagales; family Amaryllidaceae; genus Agapanthus; species Agapanthus africanus. The sequence continues at coordinate 105,855,063 of CM057344.1, forward strand.
ATTGTTCTTTAGATGTCAGTGTTAAAGTCTCAGGTTGAAAATAATTTTGTTCTTCAGATGTCTGATGCCCAATCTGGCAGACGTCTGATGATGATTTTTTTGAAAAATATAGCCGTTGTGTTGATTTTTAGAAAGGGACAGATGTCTACCCATTTACTCTTCAGACATCTGCCATAAGTGTTTTCTTCTGATTTTGATCCATAACGGCTAGTTTTTCTTTGGGGCTATAAATAGACTTTTGCTTGGGATTTTTGGAGTAATTCACTCACAGATTGACTTGTTTATTCTTGAGTGATATTGAAAAGAAAAATCTCATCTTTTGTGAGAATTGAAAGGGTTTTTCATTTGTTTATCTAAATCATTCTCACGCACATTCAAGAGCTTCAATTGAATATCCATACTATTAGAGTAGTAGCTTGAGCTTGAGAGACTCTTTTAAAGAGTAATTGTGCTTGCATTTCGTCCTCTTCTTATCTTGAGCGACGTCTCTTAAGTGTGAGAGGGCTTTTGTAAGGAAGGAGAACTTGTGGTGAAGAGCCACTCATGTGTCGAGTGACGGGAACGTGAGAAGTTGCGGGTGCGCAACGTGTTGTCTCGGTGGAGACGTGGGTGTAAGAAATTGCAGGTGTGCAATGTGTTGTCTCGGTGTAGACGTGTTTAGTGGAACAGGCTCGACGCCTAAAGAAAGTGGACTATGGGATCTCTCGAACCACTATAAATCATGCTTGTTTGTGTTTGGAATTTCTTACTCTCTAATTGCTTATTTGCTTTAGTGTAGAAATTACATGCTTGTTCTCTACTTGCTTTATATGCTCATTACTTGATATTGTTGCTTTCTTGTTATTCATTGTTTCACAATTGCAATTTGCTTAGCCATTTATCATATTGATATATTATTTGTTCAACTCTGCAATTGTGTTCTCTATTTGAAAGTGTAGATTTTTTTTAATTTGGGCATATCTGTAGTATATTCCTATTCACCCCCTTTGGGAATACTTTTAGGAACAAATTTTTTGCATTGCAAGCGTAATATGTGGTATATCCGTAATATGTGATATTTTGGATTTACGATGTCTAAAGAGATTGTGGATTCCAAATATTGTAGTTTTACATTTTCTTTTCTGTGACCGTAAGTGTAATATGTGGTATATCGCCGTTTTTGTCGCTATAGATCGACGACAATTATGATAGGCATATTTACTTACGTTGATGACATGTGTTGTTATGTGTTGCTGTGATGTGTTATATTGGATCGTCGTGTTTTGAATAGCCGGGGGTTTTATTTGAGATGGGAGTTTTCTTCTTCACTCATGTAAAATTCATTTGTATGTAATATTCTTTTATTGGGACACTTCCGGGTTGAGGTTGATGTCACCATTGTATATTATTTACTTTTCCGTATTAGGACAGACCCGAGGCGGAGGGCACAAGTATCCAGGTTCTAGGGTCCAGTGGGAGGCCATCTCGAGGAGTCGAGACCGGGTCTCCTAACCCTAGAATTGGCAGGGTTACTTGCCGTTCTCGTAGCGGTCTAGGGATGTGGGTTTGGCTATTTATCGCGACCGTGGACCTGTTTTATGCAGGCTCAAAATAAAACACGGACGTCCTAGTATATCCAATATTTCATATGTTGACTTCTGCTGCAATGTTCTGTGATGAGATCATATTACTGTCTATGACGAATACTTATACTATATATATGATATATAAATATTACTGTTTTCGTTTCTTCTGTGATGCTTAGGAAGCTTAAATGATGGGATTTATTAATGAGACTAATAAAAGAAAAGAAACCTAAAAGATGTTGTAGAATCAAATTTTCAAAAAGGGTAGTTACAGTTTTTTCTTTGCATAGCGGTATTCCTTGAAAAATATCCAGCACCTTATTCGATAAGGAAAGAGCCGAGATCCCTTCACCGGGAGTGACCTCTTTAGCAAAACTGGCAGATGCTGCAAACTCACGATTTAGTTTTTGATTGCTTTTATAGTTCTTGCTTTGCACAGCAGTATTTATGAAATATCCTGCACCTTATTCGATGAGGAAAGAGCCGAGATCCCTTCACCGGGAGTGACCTCATTAGCGAAACTAGAAAAGCCTCAAAAACACTCCTTTTCAAAATCACTTGTTTCTACAACGATATCGAGTTCATTACGCAAAAGGTTTGTAGGGTTCCTAGGCACTCCTAGGAGGTCTCACAAGGCATCAACCATGCCACTTTTAAATTTTACGGGTGCCGAGAAACCCTAATACAGATCGTTAACTAGATGTCTAGGCGAAAGATGCAACTAGTAAACTACTTTACTAAGAGAACGGAAATACAACCTTTGTAGATCCGGTCCTCCACCTCTATAGCTCCGCAATGAAGTCTCCTCGCTGTCCAAGTGGAAACCCGGGCTCTAGCGTCGGCTTTATCAGAGAAATGGGCGGGCAAGGTCGTCGGCTTCGTGCCGAAGATGATCTACGTCGAGGCATCACAAGATCAAGCTCCAACTTCACCAAGTCATGAAACTTGTGAAGAAAACACACTCTACTACTTGGCAAGAGGTAGAGGATGAAGAAATAGGAAGTGGGTAGACTTTAGAATTGGATTTCTCACTCTTTTTCATCAATCACCATTGATGAAGTCTAGGTTTTCTTCTTGAAGAAGAAGAAGAAGAAGATGATAATATTATGATAAGTTCTAAGTCAAATGAAAATAAATCAATACTTATCATAATGCAACCATGGTAAAGTGTAGAGAATAGACTAGGGTTAAGTGGAATGGTTAGGGTTAAGCATGAGACAAAATGGTCACTAAGTCAAAGCTTCATGAAGCTTCATAATACAAACAAAGTTAGCAACCATTTTCTCTTTATGCTTTTCATTTTCCAAAATGAATAAATAAATAAATAAATGAATAAGAAAATAAAAACCCTAACCATTACACAACCATGGTTTAATCTTTACACAAACCCAAGTTAGCATGCATCATCAAACATGATACAAACTTGTGTACAAAAGTATATCACATATACAATGTGCACAATCCAAGTGAGAAAATCCATTTAAAGTGAACCGATACTAGTTAATGCAAAGTAATATATCAAATATATAATTATACATTAAATCATTAAATCAACACTTGATTTAACGATCCGGTCATATCGCATATAACCGACTAGTATCCTATGTATCGGCTTATCGAATCAATACTTGATTCGATAACTAGGTTATATCGCATATAACCATTCGATACAATCATCGCGAGAATAGAATACGGTATCACATACATGCATTATTCTCGGTCCCGCACATATCTCATATGCGCTCCTATTTCGTTTCGCTTGAGCCAGGAAACCTCTGTGTAGGACTCTAAAGACTCGTCAATACGCCGGCAGCAGGTGATGATCATATCAAACACCCACAAGCCGCAAGCGGTCTGCTAAACGTAACGGCCACCCGGGTATTGAGCGATCAGAAGATCGACGAGCAAGCCCGCTCACACTCCTGTGAATCCAACCAGTAACACTTACCGTACAGTCCGGTCTGATCGTCTGATATGTCGCATATCTTGCCTAGGGGTGGTAAACGTCAGACCCCAATAGCTTGATAAGTCGTGTCGATATGAGGTCTATAACAATTCGAGAAACTACTGGTAACACTTACCAGTAAATCTCAGCAACCCTGGCCAGGGATTTCCGGTTATAGCCAATCGAACACAGCGCAACATCAACTCCCTATACCGGGAGAGACGAATCCCCTCCTATCGCTCATTGCCTCCATGTGACTCGGGACTGTACCCAAAAACCACCGTTTTGCACGCCCTCTTGGACGTGGTAAGATGGAAATCAAAGCACAGTGGGAACCACACAAGACTCTATGACGATCTCGGGTCAACAGACTACTCTGTACCAGTGTCACCAGAGAACTGCCATCTGACGTAAGGTATAATACCATCTGGGAGTTCTCGGCGAGTCCGTCCAGTGTACCCAGTCTCCACTGAGCACCCGTATATCATCTCTGATGTCAAACACCAATGGATATGGGATCATCCATCGCCCATCTGTATGGGTCGAGAAGGTATACGCTAGTCTACACTGGTATATCGATGCCCCGTCTCGATACACCCACGACTAGGGACCTTGAAGGATGTACTTATGGACTACCATGTCCCCACTAGTATGATCCGCATCATAGTCCAGATAGTCAAGTACACATCCTAAGGGCTTTACCAACATATAACAGAGAGACAATCAATGTACACGTTAAGGTAAAGATCAACCAGATAGCATACTATCATGTCGAGCAAGAAAGTCCTCCCTATATATGTCACAGCATCCACTACAATATACATCCAATGTACAGTAATGGCCTCTAGGGCATACATATAACTAACAATCTCCCACTTGCACTAGGGCCATCTGATAGCAGTGGTTGTAGTATCTCATACTCAACCATCCCATAAAAGTCTCTCTCTGGGAAAAGGCCTTTGTTAGTGGATCCGCCGTGTTGTCCTCAGAGTCTACTTTCCTAACCTCGATCACCCTAGAGATCAACTATCTCCATGATCAGGTGATACTACCTTAGAATATGTCTGGATCACTGATGGGACCTTCGTTCCTTGGCATAAGCCACAACTCCATTGTTTCACAATGGTAGGAACGTAGTCCATCTCATGAACCAATATACATCCAAACAGCCTCTTTGGTAGCATCTTAAGTAGCGATGTATCCTGCCTTGATCGTCTAGTATGTCACGGTATCTAGCTTGGAACTCTTCCAACATACCGTCCCTTTATCGAGGGTAAAGACAATGCCTGTGACTGACACTTAGTCGTCTTTATCACCCTGGAACCCTTCCAGTGATTCTTCCCAGGATCAACTGATACCATCTCACTACAATTAGTGAGTATGCTAACATCCAATTAGATCTATCTCATAGATCCAAATACCAGGATTTAGGAGGTATCACTTTGGTCCTATATGGAGAATCTTTGTGATAAGCGGAGATTGATCGAGCGTAGCATAGGAAACTCCTTCCCTATCAAGAGTATGTCATCCACGTACTCTATGAGGATCATCACCATACTCCCTACTACCTTTTTGTATATACAAGGTTCATCTACCATTTTGATGATGTCAAACTCTTTGACTAACACATCAAAACAGATGTTCCAACTCCGCGATACCTGCTTTATCCTATAAAGCATCTTGCACACGTTTCCGCTGCTCCCACTGTCTACGAGGCCCTCTGGCTGTGTACTTATAGACGCTCTCTTCTAAAACATCATTTAGAAAAGCTTTCATGACACCCAACCACCAGATATCGTAGTCATGGTATGTAGCCGTGGCAAGTAGGATCTGGATGGACTTAAGCATAGGCACTGGAAAAGGTTTCATCATTATCCACGCCTGGTCGATGACGAAAACCTTTAACAAGTCTAGCTTTGAAAGTCTCAACTTTTCTATGTACACCGAGTAATCTTCTCAAGATATACTTGCTCCTGATGGGGATTTAACCCTTCAGATATAGCAACCAAAGTCCATACTTTGTTGGTGTATAAGGATTCCATCTCAGATCGCTAAGCATCCAGCCATTCTTACAGAGTCCCACTCCTGATGGCCAGCTCGAAACTAGTTGGGTCATCATCTCATGATGCAATCTTCGCTCCCATTGTCATAGAGAAACCGAAGTATCTCTCAGGTGGGTGAGGAACCCTACTAGATCGGCGGAGAGGCTGAGGTTCGTTGGATACTATTGAATCCTTTGGTTCTACCAAGTCATCTGCTGTAATTTGTATAGCTGGAACCTTTCCAGTTGTACATAACAGACCTTGCCTCGTGCTTGTCCGGATTTTGCTTTTAAACATAGCCCGGACAACCCCAAATCTTAACCAACTTAAGATATGGGCTCTTCCCTTTCCATATCACATATGAAGCGGTAGGCAACTGATTTGATTTGAACCCTATTCAATAGGTATGCAGCTTCTCAAGTGCATAACTCCCAAAAGGAAATAGGTAACTCAGTAGTACTCATCATAGAGCACACCTTATCATATAGGGAGCAATAGCTCCGCCCCATTATACCATCGTGCTATGGTGTATACGGAGGAGTAATGCTGAGAGAGAATCTCATTCTCCTTTAGAATAGTCCAAGAATTTCGTGCTCAAGTATTCTCCTCCTTGATCACATCAAAGGACATAATACTTATACCCGTGTTTTGGTTCTCTACTTCTAAATCATATTCTGTGAATATCTCAAAAGGTTCGGACTTGTGTTTCAACAGGAACATATGTCTGAATCTTGAGAGATTATCAGAGAATATAATGAAGTACAAAGAACCGGTCTTGGCATGTGTAGACAGGGGACCTTTATACATCAACATGTATCATCCCAAGAGTTCACTAACTCTTTCTCATTTCCAATAAACAGAGCTGGTGTCATCTTATCTCTGTGACATGACTGGTAAGTTTCATAAGATCTAAATTCAAACAGATTTAAATATGCATCTATGTGCAACTTCAGCTAGTCGGGTCACATTGATATGACCTAGTCTACAATACCTCAAGAAGGATTCGTTCATTTCTGAACTCTTCCTCTTGTGTGTGTTCTGTATACTAAGAACTGTAGTTTGATTTAGATCATCAATGCTTTTAGATAACGTGCCTGAACCGATCAACTTTTGATATAGGAAATGTTCAAAACATTATCCAACAATACAAAATTTTATCATTTCTTTACTGATAAAGAGACTGATATGATTTTGTATATCAGGTTCGGTATCTAATAACATTCGTTCAGAATCAATGTATTGGTAATACAGGGTGATAGTGACCAACAGACTTGGCTGCAACTCTTGCCCCGTTTTCTGCCTCATGAAACTTATCACCCGTTCTCAGTTCTCTACCTTTCTGTAGCCTTATGTAACAGATTACATATCTGGGATCCTGATCTGGTATCACATACCCAGGACGTAGAGGATACGGAGAAACAGTTCTCTGTAATGAACACACACCCGAAGATGATGCATCAACATGCACTCTCTTCGTTTGGGCGGCACGGGAAATCTGGTAATCCCCAATTTCCTGCTCTGTCTTATAACTATTATAAGGTGGAGCGGGACCAACGTTCCCCAGCTCAGTATAACAAGTGGGTTTGGTCAAATTTCTGTATTATTATCTTGATTAAGGCGTGATATGGTCGCTACCTGGAGAGAGAGAGAAGAAAATGCTCAGCGTGCGCTCTTTCAAGAATAGATTGGTTATTATTTTATCTAATCAGGATGGCTCCCACTGCTTTTTATCAAATCTTCCTTCAAACCCTAAAAGGAAAGACTAGCCGGGATTAATTACACACTACAAGTTCGCCAATCTTTCAGCCAGGCCAGTGTCGGTACTTTGAGGGAGGTCCCCCGTGCTTTCGCACGAACCTAATTAATGTAAACCTCGTTTTCCCAGAGGCGTAACCCCGTTGACACCTTTCTAGACACCTACTTGATCGGCTAATTGTAATGTGTAAAACTCTTCCAGGAGTAACTCTTACTCATAGCGGGTATCGGGATCCAACTATCTCATAGAAGGTATGCAATCTCATTGCAAATTTCAACACTTGAAATTCCCGATAATATTTTGCCCCTAACGTGCTATGACCTTGACGAAAGCCAACAAACCATAGCCGGCTAGTCAAGTTCAACCCGTACATTTCTTGATTGAATTAAACCCACCCGCACGACCCTTGACGAAAGCCAACAAAGCCGCACGACTACCCTAATCCAATCGCATCGTATGCTAACAGATAAGCAGCATATAGCTACCGCACACTACACCTTGACGAAAGCCAACAAATGTAGCACGAATACTATATACAACTTATCTGAAATAACGGAGGGCTACGCCAGGTTTTTCTGAAAACCTATTGCGTAATGAACTTGATATCGTTATAGAATCAAATGATTTTAAAATGGAGTGTTTTTGAGGCTTTTCTAGTTTTGCTAAAGGAGTCACTCCCGGTGAAGGGATCGTCGGTCCTTTCCTCGTCGAATGAGGTGCGGGATATATCATATATATCACTGTGCAAAGCAGAACTCTTAAAAGCAATCAAAAGACAAACCGAGTGTGTAGCATCTGCCAGTTATTGCTAAAGGAGTCACTCCCGGTGAAGGGATCTCGGTCCTTTCCTCATCGAATAAGGTGCAGGATATATCACATATACATCTGTGCAAAGCAAGAACTGTAGCTACCCTTTTTATTTTAGAAATTCGATTCTACAACATCTTAGGTTTCTTTTATTTCATTAATCACATTAATGAAGTCCCATCAATTAAGTTACCTAAACATCACAGATAAATACGACGTACACTTATGCCATCCGCATTCGCCTCGATGTCCCCTCGTGCACCGTTAGGTTAGGTAACTAACGGCAGAGCAGGGCAGGGCTAGCGCGGGTGTAAAACATAAGTAACGTCTATATAATATATCATATATACTATATACAGTATCTATCACAGAACATCACATTATCACATCACAGATATCGCAGCAGAAGAATCATATGAAATATTGGATATACTAGGACGTCCGTGTTTTCAATACGAGCCAGTATAAAACATGGATTCCACGGTCGTGATGAATAGCCAAACCCACACCCCTAGACCCCTACGAGAGCGGCAAGCAACCCTACCAATTCTAGAGTTAGGAGACCCGGACTCGACTCCTCGAGTTGGTCTCCCACTGGACTCCAGAACCCGGTTACTTGTGCTCTCCTCCTTGGGTCTATCCTAGTGCGGAAAAGTAAATAATATACAAAGGGTGACATCTTCCGCAACCTGGAAGTGCCCCAATAAAAGAATATTACATACAAGTTTTTACATGAATGAAAATGAAAAACACTCATCTCACAAAAAAAACCCCGGCTATTCAAACACGACGATCCAATATAACATATCCAGCAACACATAACATCACATGTCATCAACATAAGTAAATATGCGCATCCCAATTGTCATTGACATATAGCAACGAAAACGGCGATATCACATATTACACTTACGGTCACAGAAAAGAAAGTGTAAAACTACAACAGTTGGAATCCGCAACCTGCATAGACATCGCATGCCTAATCAAATGAATTCCTTAGACATCGCATGCCTAACAATTATAAACCCCGCATTTTAGTCTCATTATCGAAAACACTTCTCAATATCAAGTCGGGTAATTCAACAAGATTCCCGACATCCTGATCGAATGCTCGTCGCAAACTTCAGTAGACGGCCGCACCCCCGATACCGTCGACGAAGTGCACCAAGGCGGAATACCGCTACCTCGAGCACCCGGACGGATGCTTTCGGCGACGGGGTTCTCCTACAGTCACTTGGTCGGGGCTATGGAGTGAGGCTGTCTATTAAGTTTACCCGGCGAGTATCCGCGTACGCTACGTGATTGCGACGGACTTTTGATCACATCAAAATTCCGTGGCAACCGTTCAATTGAGACTAAACTGCTATGTTTATAATATTCATTCAGTTATCTCATAACTATTTGTGAATTCCAAGTATTGTATCACATTCCAGATAATTAGAAAATGTTAAACTTTCCGATCGAACATTCAAACATCCAAGTTTTCCCGATACAGATCAACACATGAAACAAGTCTAACAACATTCAGTTCGTGCCTCAGTACCAACGGTCCAGCCGTAGAAGAGTCAAGCCAATGCCTCACATGTGGCACGCCGTACTGCCCCAAACCCTAAGGTTCAAAGTGCAGTTCAAGACGGTCACATAATCGAGTTAAGGTTTGTTGTCTTCTAGAGGGACCATCGCGTTACTTGCACTACTTAGAACGTCGTTAAATAACGGAAAGATCCAACACTTGGAAATTTCCCGACAAGGGAAAAATTGGGTATTTATGTACGGTCGAACTTTTTAACATATTCAAAAATACCCGGAAAGCCACACAGACAAAATTTGATAATCCGATCGAACTATCGAATCTCCAAAACAACCCCAGAAAATTCAACTCTTGAATAAATATTAAAAATTCCCAGAAAATCCAGCATAATAAAATAGGAGTTACTGTGCAAACAGGGAAGGATGACGTCATCAACTTGCTGCGGAACCGCCGCAGAAGCCAGGCTTCTGCCGCGGTTCCGCCGCGGTTTGTACTGTTCATGAGTCAAATTTTGCACCGTAATTCTTATAATTCCCTGCTGAATTTTTTAAGCATTTTTAATCTGGAAAAAACCCAGTTTTTAGAAAAAGTCCAGAGAGCATGTTTCGGGTTAGGGTTTTGGTTCGATCGGACTTCAAACATCGTCAAGACTTCGCCTAAGGCTCTAGCTAGGCTCTGATACCACTGTAGGGTTCCTAGGCACTCCCAGGAGATCTCACAAGGCATCAACCATGCCACTTTTAAATTTTACGGGTGCCGAGAAACCCTAATACAGATCGTTAACTAGATGTCTAGGCGAAAGATGCAACTAGTAAACTACTTTACTAAGAGAACGGAAATACAACCTTTGTAGATCCGGTCCTCCACCTCCATAGCTCCGCAATGAAGTCTCTTCGCTGTCCAAATGGAAACCCGGGCTCTAGCGTCGGCTTCATCGGAGAAATGGGCGGGCAAGGTCGTCGGCTTCGTGCCGAAGATGATCTACGTCGAGGCATCATAAGATCAAGCTCCAACTTCACCAAGTCATGAAACTTGTGAAGAAAACACACTCTACTACTTGGCAAGAGGTAGAGGATGAAGAAATAGGAAGTGGGTAGACTTTAGAATTGGATTTCTCACTCTTTTTCATCAATCACCATTGATGAAGTCTAGGTTTTCTTCTTGAAGAAGAAGAAGAAGATGATAATATTATGATAAGTTCTAAGTCAAATGAAAATAAATCAATACTTATCATAATGCAACCATGGTAAAGTGTAGAGAATAGACTAGGGTTAAGTGGAATGGTTAGGGTTAAGCATGAGACAAAATGGTCACTAAGTCAAAGCTTCATGAAGCTTCATAATACAAACAAAGTTAGCAACCATTTTCTCTTTATGTTTTTCATTTTCCAAAATGAATAAATAAATAAATAAATGAATAAGAAAATAAAAACCCTAACCATTACACAACCATGGTTTAATCTTTACACAAACCCAAGTTAGCATGCATCATCAAACATGATACAAACTTGTGTACAAAAGTATATCACATATACAATGTGCACAATCCAAGTGAGAAAATCCATTTAAAGTGAACCGATACTAGTTAATGCAAAGTAATATATCAAATATATAATTATACATTAAATCATTAAATCAACACTTGATTTAACGATCCGGTCATATCGCATATAACCGACTAGTATCCTATGTATCGGCTTATCGAATCAATACTTGATTCGATAACTAGGTTATATCGCATATAACCATTCGATACAATCATCGCGAGAATAGAATACGGTATCACATACATGCATTATTCTCGGTCCCGCACATATCTCATATGCGCTCCTATTTCGTTTCGCTTGAGCCAGGAAACCTCTGTGTAGGACTCTAAAGACTCGTCAATACGCCGGCAGCAGGTGATGATCATATCAAACACCCACAAGCCGCAAGCGGTCTGCTAAACGTAACGGCCACCCGGGTATTGAGCGATCAGAAGATCGACGAGCAAGCCCGCTCACACTCCTGTGAATCCAACCAGTAACACTTACCGTACAGTCCGGTCTGATCGTCTGATATGTCGCATATCTTGCCTAGGGGTGGTAAACGTCAGACCCCAATAGCTTGATAAGTCGTGTCGATATGAGGTCTATAACAATTCGAGAAACTACTGGTAACACTTACCAGTAAATCTCAGCAACCCTGGCCAGGGATTTCCGGTTATAGCCAATCGAACACAGCGCAACATCAACTCCCTATACCGGGAGAGACGAATCCCCTCCTATCGCTCATTGCCTCCATGTGACTCGGGACTGTACCCAAAAACCACCGTTTTGCACGCCCTCTTGGACGTGGTAAGATGGAAATCAAAGCACAGTGGGAACCACACAAGACTCTATAACGATCTCGGGTCAACAGACTACTCTGTACCAGTGTCACCAGAGAACTGCCATCTGACGTAAGGTATAATACCATCTGGGAGTTCTCGGCGAGTCCGTCCAGTGTACCCAGTCTCCACTGAGCACCCGTATATCATCTCTGATGTCAAACACCAATGGATATGGGATCATCCATCGCTCATCTGTATGGGTCGAGAAGGTATACGCTAGTCTACACTGGTATATCGATGCCCCGTCTCGATACACCCACGACTAGGGACCTTGAAGGATGTACTTATGGACTACCATGTCCCCACTAGTATGATCCGCATCATAGTCCAGATAGTCAAGTACACATCCTAAGGGCTTTACCAACATGTAACAGAGAGACAATCAATGTACACGTTAAGGTAAAGATCAACCAGATAGCATACTATCATGTCGAGCAAGAAAGTCCTCCCTATATATGTCCCAGCATCCACTACAATATACATCCAATGTACAGTAATGGCCTCTAGGGCATACATATAACTAACAATGTTTTCATAAAAACCTGTCGTAGCCCTCCGTCATTTCAGATAAGTCCTACTTGGTATTCGTGCTGCGTTTGTTGACCTTGTCAAGGCGTAGTGTATGGTAGCTAATTAGTATTTATCTGCTAAAGCATGAGATGCAATTGGATTAGGATAGTCGTACGGCCTTGTTGACCTTATCAAGGGTCGTGCGGGTGGGTTTAATTCAATCGGGAAATGACGGGTTGAACTTGACTTGCGATTTATGGTTTGTTGACCTTGTCAAGGTCATACATCACTAGGAGTAAAAGAATATTATCGGAAATTTCAAGTGTTGAGATTTGCAATGAGATTGCATATCTTCTATGAGATAGTTGGATCCCGATACCTACTGCGAGTAAGAGTTACTCCTGGGAGAGTTTTACACATGACAACTAGCCAATCAAGTAGGTGTCTAGAAAGGTGTTAACGGGGTTATGCCTCTGGGAAAACGAGGTTTATTTTAATTAGGTCCGTGCAAAAGCACGGGGAACCTCCCTCAAAGTACCAACACTGATCTGGCTGAAAGATTGACGAACTTGTAAAGGTGTAATTAATCCCGGCTAGTCTTACCTTTTTGGGTTTGAAGGAAGATTTGATTAAAACAGTGGGAGCCATCCTGATTAGATAAGATTATAACCAATCTAATCTTGCAAGAGCGCACGCTAAAGTTTTTTCTTCTCTCTCTCTCCAGGTAGCGACCATGTTAGGCCTTAATCAAGATAATAATATGGATGTATTGACCGAACCCTCTTGTTATACTGAGAAGGGGAACGTTGGTTCCGTTCTTTCTTATAATTGTTATAAGACTGAACAGGAAATAGGGGAATACCGCAATTCACACGCCGCCCAAACGAAGAATAAACATGTTGATGCATCTTCTTCAGATGTGTTAGTTACCGAGAACTATTTCTCAGTTCACTCTACGTCCTGGGCATTAGATACCGGATCAGGATCCCACATATGCAATATATTGCATGGGCTAAAGAGAGGTAGAGAACTGGGAATAGGTGATCATTCCATAAGAGTAAGGAATGGTGCAAATGTTGCAGCCAAAGCAGTTGGCGAATATCACCTTGTATTACCAAGTGGTAATACATTGATTCTGAACGAATGCTATTATATACCGAACATGATATGCAACATCATATCAGTTTCTTTATTAAGTAAAGAAGGATATAATTTTGTAATACAGGATAATGTTATGAACATCTTCCTAAAATCAAAAGTTGATTGGATCAGGCTTGTTACATAATGGCATATACGTTCTAAATCAAAACAAACACACACAAGTGGAAGAGTTCAGAAATGAACGAATCCTTTTTGTAGCATTGTAGACTAGGTCATATCAATGCACGACTAGCTAAGTTACATAAAGATGGGTATTTGAATCCGTTCGAATTTTCATCTGATGACACTTGCCAGTCAAGTCTCAAAAGAAAAATGACCAAAACTTCGTTTAGTGGACACGGAGAAAGAGTTACGGAACTCTTACGACTGATACATAGTGATGTATGCGGTCCCATGTCTACACATGCCAGGAATGGTTCTTCGTACTTCATTACATTCACTGACGATCTCTCAAGATACGGACATGTGTTCCTGATAAAACACATGTCTGAAGCTTTTGAGAAATTCAAAGAATATAAACACGAAGTCGAGAACCAAACGGGTAAAAGTATTAAAATCCTTTGATCTGATCGAAGAGGAGAATACTTGAGCAATGAGTTTCTAGACTATTTAAAAGAGAATGGGATTCTCTCTCAGCTTACTCCTCCTTATACACCACAGCACAATGGTATATCGGAACGGAGGAATTACACTCTATTAGATATGGTGCGCTCTATGATGAGCTTCGCTGAGTTGTCTATTTCCTTTTGGGGTTATGCGCTTGAGACAGCAGCATACATATTAAATCAAGTTCCATCTAAATCTGTACCTACCACACCATATGAGATATGGAGTGGGAAGAGACCATATTTTAAACGAGTTAAGATATGAGGTTGTCCGGCCTATGTCAAAATGCAAAATCCGGACAAACTCGAGGCACGTTCAGTTCTCTCCAAGTTTGTGGGATATCCAAAGAATTCATATGGATATTTTTTATACCACAGTGAGGAGCAAAAAGTGTTTGTTGCTCAGCATGCCACCTTTTTAGAAAAGGAATTTCTTGTTAAAGAAATTAGTGGCAAAGAGGTAGAGCCGGAAGAAGTTCCAATAACACAAACTGCAACTGAAGATTTAATGGAACCAGAGGATTCGGTAGTTCCCGACGAACCCCCGCCTCTCCGCCGATCTAGTAGGGTTCCCCATCCACCTGAGAGATACTACGGTTTTCTCATCGATGGTGGGAGCGAGGATTGCATCATGAAAGATGATGACCCGACTAGCTTCGAGCAGGCTATCACGAGTGGAGACTCTGTGAAATGGCTGGATGCAATGCGATATTGGCACTGACAGGCTCAGTAGGGGTTCGAATGAGTTTGCTCGTCGGCCTTCCTTTCGCTCAATACCTGGGTAGCCGTTACGTACAGCTAGTGCCGCTGACGTGCTTGTGGTTAAACCCACTGCCAGCGTATTGACGAGTCTTTAGAGTCCCACACAGAGGGTTTTCACGGTTCAGGCGATATGGTGTAGTTGACGTATGTTGATACATACAGGTGTCCGATTAAATATGTGCACGGACTGCACAGACTTTAATCGGACGGTTGATAATACTAGCGGCTTAGGATTAAACCAGATTGTTAAATCAAGTTTTGATTTGATAAATTACATATGTATTTATATATATGTATTCTAGTATTATTGCTCACTATTTATTTTCTCTCTTTGGCTATTCGTATTTTTCGTACGAATACGTGTATGTGTATTTCGATACATGTACCGGGAAGTATTCCGTATTTGTGCGGAATGACTTCTAGAAGATGCCACCTCATTATTGATTTTATTCACATGTTTAAGATGAGGTGGAAATGGTGACTTGGCATGGGTATGGGTCTTTTGGTCAAAGCATAGGTTTTGGACATGGTGTATAGTGTTAGTTTATTTGTTTATTGCAAATTGAAGATGACATTTTATTTTTTTTGTGTGGGCATGAGATGAAGGGGGCCGGCCACTTTAGGGCGTGGATTCTTGCTCATTTTTGGAGGGTTAATTTTTGGTGCTATCTCATTCTCATGCTCACACAAAAATACTTAGCAAAATTGAGCTCATGCCTTCCATGCTTTTGATCATCACCTTAAAATCTTCCATGGTTGCTCTAGTTGAGAGAAAGTTTTAGTGAGATTATCATACACCCCCACCCTCCACTACTAGAGATCTTGGAGGGTCGGCTGGTTCGCTCGGCGAACTTGAAGCTTGCGCCGTTTCCCTCGGGTGGATCATCGGAGACGAAGGAAGACCGGCGACCAAAATCGATCCGCATCACTAGGAGCTTGGAGATGGTTGAAGACCCGAAGGACATGATCCGTTAGGTATAACCATTCTATCTCTTTGTGTTTGGTTTGCTAGTTTTAGGGTTAATGGTTTCGATCTTGCAAATCGGGTAATGGTAACGCCGGGTTTTATGAAATTTTTGTTCCGCATTTGGCCACGGTTCGATAGCCGGGGCGCTCCCACTATCCAGCAATGGCATCAGAGCCACCCATTAAACCCTACTAGCTAGTTTGCACAAGCTTAAAATCTCGATCGATCAAAATTTCCGAAATTTTTTCCCGATTTGTCAAGTTTCTGTCGATTTCTGGCAGTGCTCCAAAAATAATTTCTAGTAGCTTAAAAATCCGTGCAGGCGATTCTATGAGTGCAGAAAAAATTTGGGCTCATGAAGCCTCTAAAGCGCCGCGGAATCGCCTCACTACCCCCTTTTGGCGGCGGTTCCGCGGCCGTTTAGTAGCGACGGGCCATGAAATTTTTACTGTAGCTCAGAACTTAAAAAAGATGTTTTTTGTGATGATTTGTTTTGGCCCAGAATCTTTTGGGTTCTGGATTTGCTTTTGGGGCCTTTGCAGATAAATTTAGTCGATCGAAATTTTAACTGTGTATTTTTCCAGTACTTTACATTTCTATCTGTGACCGTGAATGTCATTTGATCGGTAAACCTTGTCTAATCGCTATAGTCCTTTTAGACGGGTTTGCGAACGCGACATTCCGTTGATGTTCTGTATTGTGCTGTGATGTTGCGGATTGTTGTGGTGGATAGCCTGGGTGCAGTGGTAGTACAATTTTGTTGTATTTGTACATTTGATATTGCGGGGCGAGCGCCTGACAAGTGGACTGCCGTCACTGCCTCTTTGTATATTATTATTTTGGGGCACGACCGGGCTGAGGTCGATGTCACCCTTGTATATTATTTTATTTTCTGTACTAGGATTACCCCAAGGTGGGGTGCACGGATAGCCGGGTTCTAGAGGGCAACGGGCCCGCATCTCATGGCGTTGAGACGGAGGGGGCTTCATGTTAGTTATGTATATGCCTTAGAGGCCATTGTTGTACATTTGATGTATATTATAATGGATGCTTGGATATATACAGAGAGGACTTTCTTGCTCGTCATGATAGTATGCTATTTGGTTTCACTTTATCTTAACATGTTGACTTGTATTGGTTTACTGTCTTACTCTCACATGTTGATAAAGCCCTTAGGATATGTACTCGACTACGGGGACTATGATGAGATCATACTAGTGGGGCCATAGTAGTCGATGAGTACATCCTATAACTGTTCCTAGTCGAGGGTATATCGAGACAGGGCATCGATACACCAGAGTAGACTAGCGTATACGCATCTTGACCCATATGATGGGCGATGGATGATCCCATATCCATCGGTGTTTGACATCAGAGATGGTGTACGGGTGCTCAGTGGAGACTGGGTACACTGGACGGACTCGCCGAGAACTCCCAGATGGTGATATACCACACGTCAGATGGCAGTTCTCCGGTGACACTGGTACAGGGTAGTCTGTAGACCCGAAATCGTCATAGAGTCTTGTGTGATTGCCACTGTGCTTTGATTTCCACCTTACCACGTCCAAGAGGGCGTGCAAAACGGTGGCTTTTGGGTACAGTCCCGAATCACATGGAGGCAATGAGCGATAGGAGGGGATTCATCTCTCCCGGTATAAGGAGTTGATGTTGTGCAGTGTTCGATTGGCTATAACTGGAAGTCCCTGGCCATGGCTGATATAGAGATTTACCGGTAAGTGTTACTAGTAGTTTCTCGACCCGTTATGAGCCACACATCGACACGACTTATCGGTTATTGGGGTCTGACGTTTACCACCCCTAGACTTGATATGCGACATATCAGACGAACAGACCGGACTGTACGGGAGTGTTACTGATTGGATTCACAGGAGAACGCACAGGCTAGTTTGTTTATCTTTTGATCTCTCAATACCTGGGTGGCTGTTACGTTTAGCTGACCGCTTGCAGCTTGTGGGTGTTTGATATGATCATCACCTGCTACCGGCGTATTGACGATTCTTTAGAGTCCTACACAGAGGTTTCTTGGCTCAGGTGAAACGGAGTAGAGGCACATATGTGATATATGCAGGACCGAGACTAATGCGATATGAGATACCGTATTATATTCTCGCGATATTTAGATATGAACTGGGACATCGGATCAAGTGTTGATTCGATGAATCGGTACATGATATATTAGTATATTAGTCGGTTATATTCGATATAGCCGGTTCGTCGGATCAAGTGTTGATTCGATGATTTAATGTATAATGATATATATGATATATTGTATTACATTATCTAATATTGGCTCGCTTTATTATTTCATTTTCTCACCGGATTAATACATTGATATATATGCGATATATGTTAATTGTATTATTTTCTTTTGTTGCAAATATATAATATATATGTGATATATATTATTGTGACATGATATGATTTATTATTAAACATGTTTAAGGATGATTAAAAGGGATTAGGGTTTGATTAGGGTTAGCTCTTTTTTGCACTTTCTAGAAAGATTCTATTTTGTCAAGTATAAGATATTATGGTTGATAATATCTTATGACTCATTTCTAACCTAACCAAACCCTAACTCTAGTTTATTCTCTACAAACTCTTAGCCTATCATCCTTGACCATGGTTCTATAATCAATCATATACATTTCTTTTCTATTCATCACAAAGGGATTCATCTTTCCATTATCATCTTCTTCTCTCTTGATTTTGAGCTCACTAGAAATTCCTTTTGTGATGATATATTGTGAGAAAGTGAATTAAAAAGAAAGCATAAATACTACTCCCTCATCCTCATCTCTTCTAGCCCATTAGATTAGGGTGTTCATCTCTTTAGAGTGAGAAAGCTTGGGTTATTGCAACTTCGACGTAGATCATCGGAGATTTGGAACACTTCAAGCTAGCATGGATCGTTGAGTCGTGGAGCCTCTCTTGAGTCCTGGAGATCGTGGATCGCGGCAAAGGGACTTCTACTCGGAGCTTGTGAAGCGAAGGAGCGGACTACAAAGGTTGTAATCCCTCACACTAAGGTTTAAAGATGTTATCTTGCATGCTAAACCCTAATAATCTAGCAAAGATCCTGTCTTTGGGTTTTTCGGCACATGTAAAATTTTATTCGTGCATGTTTGATGCTTTATGAACCTTCACAAGTGTGCCTAGGAACCCTACAGTGGTATCAGAGCCTAGCTAGAGCATTAGGCGACGTGTTTACGAAGTTAAAACTCCGATCGAACTCGAACCGACAAAGTTAATCCCCTCTCTGGAAATTTTTCAAAAACTGGGATTTTTCTGAATTAAAAATACCTGAAAAATAAAGAAGAAAAAAATAAGAAATTCGGTGAAAAAATTATCCCCTGATCCGTACAAACCACCGCGGAACCGCGGCCGTACCTCGCTTGGGCCGCGGAACCGCGGCAGTTTTAAGGCATCAAGGAATCTTTTTGGCACAGTAATTCATATTTCTATGATTTATTTTTTATGGGTATTTTTAATATGTTTCAAGTCTTGAGAATTTTGGGGTTTATTTTGTAATCGATGATTCGATCGGAAAATTTAAATTCGTTATTATTTCCGGATATTTAGAAACTGTTAAACTATTTGAACGGATATCATTAACTCACTGTTTCCCGGCACGGAAAACCTTCAAGTGTTGAATTTTTATCGGGTTTAAATCTTTCGGAAAAATTGTACAAGTAACACGGTGGACCCTCTAGAAGACAACAAACCTTAACTCGATTATGTGAACGTCTTGAACCGTCTTTTGACTCTTCGGGTTTGGGGCAGTACGGCGTGCCACATGTGAGGCGTTGGCTTGACCCTTCTACGGCTGGATCACTGGTACTGTGACATATTCTGGGATTATTTGGACTCCGCTCAAGTGTTGAGCACTTTGGGAAATTTTGGGTATTTGATTATCTGTTCGAAAAGTTTAACACTGTCTATTTATCTGGAATGTGATACAATATGTGGAATTTATAGAGTTAGGCATGAAATGCGAAGTATGTGATATTTCGGATTTACGATGTCTATAGTGATTGTGGATTCCAAATAGTGTAGTTTTACACTTTCTTTTCTGTGACCGTAAGTGTAGTATGTAGTTGTATCACCGGTTGTCGTTGCTATACATCGACGACGATCGGTGTATGCATACTTACTTACGTTGATGATATGTGATATTATGTGTTGCTGAGATATGATGTGTAGGATTGTCGCGATTGAATAGCCGGGGGGTTTTATGTGAGATGAGAGTTTTATATTTTCATTCATGTAAATTCAAATGTAATGTAATATTCTTTTATTTGGGGCACTTCCAGGTTGAGGTTGATGCCACCAGTGTTGTATATTATTTACTTTTCCGCATTAGGATGGACCCAAGGAGGGGGGCACAGGTGACCGGGTTATGGGGTTCAGTGGGAGGCCATCTTGAGGAGTCGAGACCGGGTCTCCTAAACTCCAGAATTGGTAGGGTCGCTTGCCGCTCTCGTAGGGGTCCAGGGTGTGGGCTTGGCTATTCATCGCGACTGTGGAATCCGTATTTTCTATTGTTGGCTAAATACTAAATACGGACGTCCTAGTATATCCCATATTATATCTATGTTTCTGCTGCGATATCTGTGATGTGATCATTTGATATGTTGTGAGGGATACAGTATATAGTATATATGATATATTATATAGACGTTACTTATGTTTTACACCCGCACTAGCCCTGCCCTGCTCTGTCGTTAGTTAACTAACCTAACGGTGCACGAGGGGACATCGAGGCGAATGCGAATGGCATAAGTGTACATCATATTTATCTGTGATGCTTAGGAAGCATAAGCTGATGGGATTTTTTATTAATGAGATTAACAAAAAGAAAAGAAACCTAAAAGATGTTGTAGAATCAAAACTTTATAAAAAGGGTAGCTACAGTTTTGCTTTGCATAGCGGTATATATGATATACCCTGCACCTTATTCGATGAGGAAAGAGCCGAGATCCCTTCACCGGGAGTGACCTCTTTAGAGAAACTGGCAGATGCTACAAAACTCGGTTTGTCTTTTGATTGCTTTTAGAGTTTTGCTTTGCACAGTGATATATATGATATGTCCAGCACCTTATTCGATAAGGAAAGAGCCGAGATCCCTTCACCGGGAGTGACCTCTTTAGCAAAACTAATGAAAGCCTAAAAAACACTCCATTTCAAAATTTTACTTGATTCTACGACGATATCAAGTTCATTACGCAATAGGTTTTCAGAAAAACCTGTCGTAGCCCTCCGTCATTTCAGATAAAGACTATTTAGTATTCGTGCTGCGTTTGTTGACCTCTGTCAAGGCGTAGTGTGCGGTAGCTAACTAGTAATTATCTGTAAAGCATGTGATGTGATTGCATTAGGGTAGTCGTACGACCTTGTTGACCTCTGTCAAGGGTCGTGCGAGTGGGTTTGATTCAATCAAGAAATGACGGGTTGAACTTGACTAGAGCACTATGGTTTGTTGACCTCTGTCAAGGTCATGGCACACTAGGGGCAAAATATTATCGGGAATTTTAAGTGTTGAAATTTGCAATGAGATTGCATACCTTCTATGAGATAGTTGGATCCCGATACCCACTGCGAGTAAGAGTTACTCCTGGGAGAGTTTTACACAGGACAATTAGTCGATCAAGTTGGTGTCTACAAAAGTGTTAACGAGGTTACGCCTCTGGGAAAACGAGGTTTACTTTAATTATGTCCGTGCGAAAGCACGGGGAACCTCCCTCAAAATACCGACACTGATCTGGCTGAAAGATTGACGAAATTGTAGGGTGTAATTAATCCCGGCTAATCTTACCTTTTAGGGTTTGAAGGTAGATTTGATAAAAACAGTGGGAGACATCCTGATTAGATAAGATATAACCAATCAAATCTTGCAAGAGCATACGCTAAAGTGTTTTCGTCTCTCTCTCTCCAGGTAGCGACCATGTCAGGCCATAATTAAGATAATAATATGGATGTATTGACTGAACCCGCTTATTATACTGAGCAGGGGAACGCTGGACCCGTTCTTTCTTATAAGAGTTATAAGACTGAACAAGGAATAGAAGAATATCTGAATTCTCACGCCGCCCAAAAGAACATGCATGTTGATGCATCTTCTTCAGGTGTGTTAGTTATTGAGAACTGTTTCTCAGTTCACCCTACGTCTTGGGTATTAGATACCGGATCAGGATCCCACATATGTAAATTGTTACATGGGCTACGTAAAGGTAGAGAACTGGGAAAAGGTGATCATTCCGTTCAAGTAGGGAACGGTGCAAGTATTGCAGCCAAAGCAGTTGGCGAATATCACCTTGTATTGCCAAGTCGTAATACACTGATTCTAAATGAGTGCTATTATATACCGAACATGATGTGCAACATTATATCAGTTTCTTTATTAAGTAAAGAAGGATATAATTTTGTAGTAAAGGATAATGTTATGAACATATTCCTAGATCAAAAGTTGATTGCATCAGGCTCGTTACATAATGGCATATTCATTCTAAATCAGAATACAGTTCTCAATATACAAAACACACACAAGAGGAAAAGTTCAGAAATGAACGAATCCTTCTTGTGGCATTATAGACTTGGTCATATCAATGCGACACGACTGGCTAAGTTACATAAGGATGGTTATTTGAATCCGTTCAAATTATCATCTTATGATACTTGCATTCATGTCTCAAAGGAAAAATGACCAAAGCTCCGTTTAGTGGACACGGAGAAAGAGTTACCGAACTCTTAGGACTGGTACATAGTGATGTATGCGGTCCCATGTCTACGCATGCCAGGAACGGTTCTTCCTACTTCATTACATTCACTGACGATCTCTCTAGATTCGGACATGTGTTCCTGATGAAACACAAGTCTGAAGCTTTTGAGAAATTCAAAGAATATAAGCACGAAGTAGAAAAACAAACGGGCAAAAGTATTAAGATCCTTCGATCTGATCGAGGAGGAGAATACTTATGCAATGAGTTCCTAGATTATCTAAAAGAGAATGGGATTCTCTCTCAGCTTACTCCTCCTTATACACCACAGTACAACGGTGTATCGGAGCGGAGGAATCGCACCGTATTAGATATGGTGCGCTCTATGATGAGTACATCTGAGTTACCTATTTCCTTCTGGGGGTATGCGCTTGAGACAGCAGCATACCTATTGAATCAAGTTCCAACTAAATCTGTACCTACCACACCATATGAGATATGGAGTGGGAAGAGACCATGTCTTAAACGAGTTAAGATATGAGGTTGTCTGGCCTATGTCAAAAGGCAAAATCCGGACAAACTCGAGGCACGGTCAGTTCTATGCAAGTTTGTGGGATATCCTAAACATTCAAATGGATATTTTTTCTACCACAGTGAACAACAAAAAGTGTTTATTGCTCAACATGCCCCCTTTTTAGAAAAGGAATTTCTTGAAAAAGAGATTAGTGGCTCTGAGGTAGAACTGGAAGAAGTTCCAGCAACACAAACTGTAACTGAAGATTTAGTGGAACCAGAGGATTCGGTAGTACCCGACGAACCCCAGCCTCTCCGCCGATCTAGTAGGGTTTCTCGTCCACCTGAGAGATACTATGGTTTTCTCATTGATGGTGGAAGCGAGGATTGCATCATGGAAGATGATGACCCGACTAGTTTCGAGCAGGCCATCACGAGTGGTGACTCTGTGAAATGGCTGGATGCAATGCGATCTGAGATGGAATCCATGTACACCAATAAAGTATGGATTTTGGAAAATGCTCCTGAAGCGGTAAAACCCATTGGGAGCAAGTGGATTTTTAAAAGGAAATTTGGTGTAGATGGAAAAGTTGAGACTTTCAAAGCTAGACTTGTAGCAAAGGGATTTCGTCAACGACCAGATGTGGACTATGACGAAACCTTTTCTCCAGTAGCTATGCTTAAGTCCATCCGGTTCTTACTTACCATTGCTGCATACCATGAATACGAAATCTGGCAAATGGATGTTAAGACCGCCTTTCTAAATGGTGATTTAGAAGAGTGCATGTACATGACTCAGCCAGAGGGCTTCGTAGATAGTGGGAGCAGCGGAAAGGTGTGCAAACTGCTTAAATCCATTTATGGGTTAAAGCTAGCATCGCGGAGTTGGAACATCTGTTTTGATGTAGTAGTCAAAGAGTTTGACTTCATCAAAAACATAGATGAACCTTGTATCTATAAGAAGGTAGCAGAGAGTAAGGTAGTCTTCCTCGTATTGTACGTGGATGACATACTCTTGATAGGAAATGATATTCCTATGCTGCAATCAGTCAAGCTCTTCTTATCACAAAGATTCTCAATGAAAGATTTAGGTGATGCCTCATGCATATTGGGGATAAGGATCTATAGAGATAGATCCAAACGGATATTGGGATTGTCCCAATCCAGGTACATTGACACCATACTAAAGAGGTTTAGTACGGAAGAATCCAAGCGTGGGAACCAACCCATGATATCTGGACCCACTCTCTCCAAAGAGATGTCTCCCAAGACTGATTTGGAGAGAGCTCGCATGCAAGGGATACCCTATGCTTCGGCAGTAGGCTCTATCATGTATGCGATGCTATGTACCAGACCCGATGTAGCATACTCACTAAGTGTAGTGAGTCGGGATCAAGCAGATCCTGGAGAGAGTCACTGGACAGCTGTGAAGAACATTCTCAAGTACTTGCGAAGGACTAGAGATATATTCTTGGTGTATGGTAACGGAGAACTCCGGGTGGAGTCCTTTACCGATTCCAGCTTCCAAAGTGATAAGGACGACTCTAAGTCGCACTCGGGATTTGTCTTTACCCTCAATGGAGGGGCGGTATGTTGGAAGAGTTCCAAACAGGATACCGTTGCACACTCGACGATGGAGGCTGAATACATCGCTGCCAACGATGCTGCCAAAGAGGCTGTCTGGATGAAGAAGTTCATCACTGAACTTGGTGTGGTTCCATCCATTGAACATCCAATACCTCTGTATTGCGATAACAATGGAGCTGTGGCTTTGGCCAAGGAACCCAGATCCCATCAGAAGTCCAGACATATTCTGAGGTGGTATCACCTGATCAGGGAGATTATTGATCGCCGGGAGATCGAGGTCAGGAGAGTAGATACGAAGGACAACACTGTGGATCCACTCACGAAGGCCATTCCCCAGATACAGTTTAAGAGATTATTCGGGATGCTAGGTATGAGATACTACAGCAGCCGGCCTTAGTGCATGTGGGAGATTGTTAGTTATGTATATGCCCTAGAGGCCATTGTTGTACATTTGATGTATATTATAATGGATGCTTGGATATATACAGAGAGGACTTTCTTGCTCGTCATGATAGTATGCTATTTGGTTTCACTTTATCTTAACATGTTGACTTGTATTGGTTTACTGTCTTACTCTCACATGTTGATAAAGCCCTTAGGATATGTACTCGACTACGGGGACTATGATGAGATCATACTAGTGGGGCCATAGTAGTCGATGAGTACATCCTATAACTGTTCCTAGTCGAGGGTATATCGAGACAGGGCATCGATACACCAGAGTAGACTAGCGTATACGCATCTTGACCCATATGATGGGCGATGGATGATCCCATATCCATCGGTGTTTGACATCAGAGATGGTGTACGGGTGCTCAGTGGAGACTGGGTACACTGGACGGACTCGCCGAGAACTCCCAGATGGTGATATACCACATGTCAGATGGCAGTTCTCCGGTGACACTGGTACAGGGTAGTCTGTAGACCCGAGATCATCATAGAGTCTTGTGTGATTCCCACTGTGCTTTGATTTCCACCTTACCACGTCCAAGAGGGCGTGCAAAACGGTGGCTTTTGGGTACAGTCCCGAATCACATGGAGGCAATGAGCGATAGGAGGGGATTCGTCTCTCCCGGTATAGGGAGTTGATGTTGTGCAGTGTTCGATTGGCTATAACTGGAAGTCCCTGGCCAGGGCTGATATAGAGATTTACCGGTAAGTGTTACTAGTAGTTTCTCGACCCGTTATGAGCCACACATCGACACGACTTATCGGTTATTGGGGTCTGACATTTACCACCCATAGACTTGATATGCGACATATCAGACGAACAGACCGGACTGTACGGGAGTGTTACTGATTGGATTCACAGGAGAACGCACAGGCTAGCTTGTTTATCTTCTGATCGCTCAATACCTGGGTGGCTGTTACGTTTAGCTGACCGCTTACAGCTTGTGGGTGTTTGATATGATCATCACCTGCTACCGGCGTATTGACGATTCTTTAGAGTCCTACACAGAGGTTTCTTGGCTCAGGCGAAACGGAGTAGAGGCACATATGTGATATATGCAGGACCGAGAATAATGCGATATGAGATACTGTATTATATTATCGCGATATTTAGATATGAACTGGGACATCGGATCAAGTGTTGATTCGATGAATCGGTACATGATATTTTAGTCGGTTATATTCGATATAGCCGGATCGTCGGATCAAGTGTCGATTCGATGATTTAATGTATAATGATATATATGATATATTGTATTACATTATCTACTATTGGCTCGCTTTATTATTTCATTTTCTCACCGGATTAATACATTGATATATATGCGATATATGTTAATTGTATTATTTTCTTTTGTTGCAAATATATAATATATATGTGATATATATTATTGTGACATGATATGATTTATTATTAAACATGTTTAAGGACGATTAAAAAGTATTAGGGTTTGATTAGGGTTAGCTCTTTCTTGCACTCTCTAGAAAGATTCTATTTTGTCAAGTATAAGATATTATGGTTGATAATATCTTATGACTCATTTCTAATCTAACCAAACCCTAACTCTAGTTTATTCTGTACAAACTCTTAGCCTATCATCCTTGACCATGGTTCTATAATCAATCATATACATTTCTTTTCTATTCATCACAAAGGGATTCATCTTTCCATTATCATCTTCTTCTCTCTTGATTTTGAGCTCACTAGAAATTCCTTTTGTGATGATATATTGTGAGAAAGTGAATTAGAAAGAAAGCATAAATACTACTCCCTCATCCTCATCTCATTTAGCCTATTAGATTAGGGTGTTCATCTCTTTAGAGTGAGAAAGCTTGGGTTATTGCAACTTCGACGTAGATCATCGGAGATTTGTAACACTTCAAGCTAGCATGGATCGTTCGAGTCGTGGAGCCTCTCTTGAGTCCTGGAGATCGTGGATCGCGGCAGAGGGACTTCTACTCGGAGCTTGTGTAGCGAAGGAGCGGACTACAAAGGTTGTAATCCCTTACACTAAGGTTTAAAGATGTTATCTTGCATGCTAAACCCTAATAATCTAGCAATGATCCTGTCTTTGGGTTGTTCGGCACATGTAAAATTTAATTCGTGCATGTTTGATGCTTTATGAACCTTCACAAGTGTGCTTAGGAACCCTACACTTCACTCTAGAATTGGCGGGCTATTCACCGCACTCGTAGGGGGTACAGGTTGACCCAAGGAGGGGTGCTCAAGTTACCGGATTCCGTGAAGTGCTGGGTGGTCCATTCACTTTGCTGAAGGGGGCTGCCTCGCTTCAGGTTTTGGCGGGTAACTTGCCGCGCCCGTAAGGGTCTAGGAGTTCATTGCACAGGCTATCCCCACGACTAGGGGAACGTCGGGTTTTCAGTTGTGGCTCGAAGGAAACCCGGGGCTCCCAGATTATCTGTATTGTTCTGTGATGTTTATTACTTTTCTGTGATGTTGCATTTATCATGCCTGGGACGATTGTTATATATATTTATATATATTAGTAGATGTTGTATATGTTTTGCACCCGCACTAGCCCAGTCCCCGCTCTGTCGTTAGTTAAGTAACCTAACGAGTGATGACGGGACCCAGTGGCGAATGCGGATGGCATATACGTACATTTTATTTTCTTTCTTTTCTGGTGTGATTAATTGATGGGACTGTGTTGATTCTTATCAATGCAAGGAAAACAAACCAATATAAAAATGATGTTGTTGGAACCAAGTTTTTTAAAAACTGACATTACAGACGTACACTTTTGCTTTGCATCGTGGTATTCAAATTGGAATATCCTGCACCTCATTCGACGAGGCAAGGGCCGAGATCCCTTCATCGGGAGTGACCCCTTGGGCAGGAGTTTGCGTCAAGATAATAACTTCACTATAGTCGATTACTTTTTGCTTTGCATCATGGTATTCAGTTTGGAATATCCTGCACCTCATTCGATGAGGAAAGAGCCGAGATCCCTTCACCGGGAGTGACCTCTTTAGCAAAAGTTTTCGCCACTATACTTTTATAAAACCACTTGGATTCCATCAACGATATCAAGTTCATTACGTTAAAGGTTTTTCGCCAAAAACCAGCCGTAGCCCTCCGTCATTTCAGACGAGTATTGCTTAGTATTCTTGCTTCGTATGTTGACTTAGTCAAGGCGTAGTGTTCGGTAGCTCTGTAGTACTTTACTGCTGCATGGATATGCGATTGGTTAGGACAGTCGTACGGTCATGTTGACCTAGTCAAGGGCTCGTACGGGTGGTTCTAATTAATCCAGGATAATGACGGGTTGAACTTGACTTGCGATTTATGATATGTTGACCTAGTCAAGGTCATAAGCCGCTTGGGGTAAAAATCACATCGGGAGTTTCAAACATACAGAAAACTTGCCAGGCATGCGCATACCTTCTGGAGTGTGGTGACTTGAGTGGCTTCCATCAAGTTATCATGCGATGATAGTTGGATCCCGATTCCCACTGATGAGTAGGATTACTCCTCGGGTGATTCCGACGAATTCTCCTTTGAGGTTTGGAGGAGAATTTGAGAAAACAGTTGGAGCCATCCAGATTTGATAAAATGATTATCCATTTTGATCTAGGTTAGAGTGCACACTGAGTGTTTCTTTTCCCTCTCTCTCTCTGGCATCGACCATGCCCCGACCTTAGACATTGACTCAGTAACCAAGTTAACCGAACTTTCTTAAAAACACTGGCTTTTGGGTTGTCCAAGTTGCATACATCATTGCCACTCCTTCTTTTAACCTTTGCTTTTCTCCAGAACACCCCATATCAGTACGTATATCCACTTCCATTGGATAAAACCATCGTATGGTTATATACGAACTCGAAGGAACATTTTCGAGGATGGTTTCTGGTTCTGGAGAAAATGAATAGGACTATTCAGTTGTCTTTTCCTTTTACCTTCTCTCAGGTTGTGAGGGCTCCTAGGATTAGGAGACAGTACACCTATTACGCTTATTGGATAGTCTTCTTCCAAACCATAGGCAGGTGCCGAAAGGTAGGGAATGAAGAAAACCAATTAGCCTAAGTATGGTGTGCAGAAGGTAATAAGTAAAGACAAATAAAGGGATCAGAAAGAGGGCAAAGTAAAATGCGACTGCTATAATTCACGACCAAACCACGTATTTCATCGCCACTCCTACTTCACCTTTGTATTTCTCCAGAACACCCCGTATCACTACGAACATCCAATTCCATTGGATAAATCCATCGTATGGTTATATACGAACTCGAAGGAACTTTTTCGAGGCTGGATTCTGGTTCAGGAGAAGTAGGAATAAGGTTTATTCAGTTGTCTTTTATCCTTACCTTCTCTCAGGTTGCGAGTGCTCCTAGGATTAGGAGAGTACACCTATTATGCTTATTGGATAGTCTTCTTCCAAACCATAGGCTGGTGCCAAACGGTAGGGAAGAAAGAAAACCATGTAGCCTAACGATGGTGTACAGAAGGTAATGAGTAAAGAAAAATAAAGGGAATTGGAGAGATGGAAAGGAAATATACGGTTACATTCATGAATCTGATAATGGAAGAGGCATTACTAGGAATACCCGGATACCCCTTCGAAACATATTCAAGTTTCAGTTTCACTGTGTATTGTTAATAGAAAACTGATTTCCCAATTAGACCCTTGCTCCAGGGTATGTATTTACCAGGTTTGATTCTCACATTTGTATGGTTTTACAGATGCTGAGTGGGAGTAAGTTATTGGGAATTAGGTGATCATCCTCATTATATCGGAATTCGTTGTAATTGGTGATATTTGAGAAAATCACCTGGGTACAGTTTTCAACCTACGACGCACAGGGTTTGAAAGATTAAACTCAGGGGACTTATACAAAGTATTGTATGTTGTCCAGTGTCCATTAGGACAAAGGGGTTGGTCCTCGTACTATATTCTGTTTACTTGTGACTTCTCAAGTTTTGGACAAGTGTTTCGTAGAAATACAAGGTCTAAGTTTGAGAAGTTATAGGTACAAGAATAAAGTAGAGAACCAGGTGTCGCAAGTATCGGGATTCTTCAAGGTGATCGAAGATGTAGATACTTGTATGAGGTATTCAGTTGATAGTAATGGTTTTGAGAAACTTGTTTCTCTTTCAGGTTACTCATAATTGGACGCACTCCTAAGTCGAGTAATGCTGATTGGCCTCTCTCCATTTAGTTGACATGCACTGGAGATAGCTGCATGATTTGAATCTGGTTCCAATTAAATTAGTGCTTTTGTTTCTATATTAGATATATATAGAATCAATTTATATCTTAACGATGTTAAGGTATAGGGAGTCGTCCGGCTGATGTTTAAAACCAGAATCCGGATAAACTCAGGGCACGTTTCAGTAATGGCTGTTTGTGGGTTAGCCCGGGCTTTGACGAGGGTTAACTTTCTACCATCTGGAAGATCAATAGTAATATTGTTCTTGACCCGCCACAGTTTTAGCAAAATGGACTTTTTCAAAAAACACTAATGGGAGTATGGTAGAACTGGAAGTGATTCCAGAACCACAAACGATTACGGAAAATTTAATAGGACCTAAAGATTCAATTAGGATGGACATTCCATTAGCCACTCCACAGATATGGTGGGTAACCTCAGGCGCCCCAGAGGTACTTTGGTATCCTCAAGGACGGTGACAGGGAGGTTCTTGTTTACCCAGACTTGACACTACTGTTGTTCCAGATTATGAGACCCGGCAGGAGGATGAGTTCTTTTTTCCCAGGGATTTCTTGGGTAATCAGCTCCCATGCTGCAAACAGTCAAATCTAGCGTCATTCTAAACTAGCTTTAGAAGTGCACGTGTATATGACTCTGCCAGAGGGTTGTCGTAGTCAGTGGGAGCAGCAGAAGCGTAGTGGACAAGTAGCTTGGGTCTATTTATAGACTAAAGCGGATATAGCGTAGATAGATCATCTATTTTTGATGTTACAGTCATAGGTATTTGACTTCATCAGAATAGGAGATGTATCTGTTAAGAAGGTAGTAGGGTGTAATGTCCTGGTATTTGGATGGCATGCACTTTATAGGAAGTGAAATTCCTATACTACGATCGGTTATACTTTGGTTGTCACACAGTATTTTCTCCACATAGGTTATGGATATTATATCAGACATTCTGGTTACTAGATCTATGATTTTAGATCTAGATTTGGGAAGTGTCCCAATCTGGGTACTTAGACAGTATTCTAAAGATATTTAGAATGGACGACTCCTGGCATGGTGGTGTACCTGCAAGTGATGGAGTCACCCTCTTTAAAGGTGTCTTACAGACTAAAGGGGAGAGGGATGCGCATGATTGGCATATCACTTGCTTAGGCAATTGAGTCAATCATGACATGTCAAGTACCACACCAGATTTTGTTTTTGCACTAGATGCGATAAGTTGATGTATTAATCCAATCCTGGAGAAAAATGAATGGAAGCAGTTTATGAACATAAGTGGATGTTCTAGGGATTTGATAACGGTGGCCTCCTTTAGGAGACGGTTATCATTCCAGGCTTCCAAGGTGACCTGGATGACAGAGTGACTGTCAGAGTTATAGGTTTTCCCTCTGACGAGGGGCAGTAGTTTGGACAGGTGGTCCAAGCGGATACTAAGGAAGGCATGGCGCAACATACCGATTAAGTTCAGTAGTCGATACAGTTTAAGAAGTTTGCTGGATTTGGAGTTCATTTATGAACTGGGTCCCATCAGATATCCAGAAATATTCTAAGACGGGTATTGCTCATTTCAGGAGATAGTTTTCTCCGCGAAGTTGAGATAAAGAGAGACATAGAAAGAAATACTGGAGCGGATCCACTCACTGAAGCTATTTCTCGAACGCAATAGTTTTACAAACGAGGTTTGTGAAACTGATTAATAGAGGAGTTGGGTGTTCGGTATCACACGGGCTGTGAGTATGCGACATCGCAATAATTAGCCTTAAGTGCAAGTGGGAGATTGTTGGCTATAGTGCCCTCAAGGCAATTATCAAAGTCGCAGGCATGTGATCATGATGATTGAGGGAGGACCTATACCGATAAAACAGTCTTACTCGAGATGATAGTATGCTATCTGGTTTGTATTTATCATCATGTATATGTTGATAAAGCCCATAGGATTCTTGCTTGACTGCCAACATTGTGATGGCGATCACATACGTGGGAGCTAGGGGTCTGTAAGCACATCCTTAAATATCCCTAGTCGTGGGAGTATCGAGACTGGGTATCGATACTCCAGTGTAGACTGGTGTATACTTATCTAGACCCTGACGAGGGGCGGTGGCCGGTCTTACAAGCCATTGGTGTTAGTTGTTCACCTAAGATAGTATACAGGTGCTCATTAGGTTATGAGTACACTGGACGGACTCGCCGGGAACATGCTGGTTGGTATTATACCTATAGTCAGATAGCAGTTCCCTGGTGACATGTGTACAGGTTAGTCTGTTGACCTGAGATCGTCATTTGTCTCGTGTGGGTTCCCACTGTGCTTTGATTACTACCCTACCATGGCTCAAAGGAGTCGTGCAAACAGGTTTTAGCTGGGTACAGTCCCGAGCCACATGGAGGCAGTGAGCGGATCGTCGGGGATTCGTCTCTCCCGGTATTGGGGGTTGATGTCGCGCAGTGCACGGATGGCCATCACTAGAAATCCTCGGCCGGGGTATGTGAGAATTACCGATCCAGGATCGATAGTTTCTCGGGTAGTGATGGGTTTCATACCGACACGAATTATCGCGTTGTTAGGGGTCTGACTTTATCCACCCCCCTAGACTCGATATGCGATACTCTTAGACGAACAGACCAGACTGTACGGATATTGTCACTGACAGGCTCAGTAGGGGTTCGGATGAGTTTGCTCGTCGGCCTTCCTTTCACTCAATACCTGGGTAGCCGTTACGTACAGCTAGTGCCGCTGACGTGCTTGTGGTTAAACCCACTGCCAGCGTATTGACGAGTCTTTAGAGTCCCACACAGATGGTTTTCACGGTTCAAGCGATATGGTGTAGTTGACGTATGTTGATACATACAGGTGTCCGATTAAATATGTGCACGGACTGCACAGACTTTAATCGGACGGTTGATAATACTAGCGGCTTAGGATTAAGCCAGATTGTTAAATCAAGTTTTGATTTGATAAATTACATATGTATTTATATATATGTATTCTAGTATTATTGCTCACTATTTATTTTCTCTCTTTGGCTATTCGTATTTTTCGTACGAATACGCGTATGTGTATTTCGATACATGTACCGAGAAGTATTCCGTATTTGTGCGGAATGACTTCTAGAAGATTCCACCTCATTATTGATTTTATTCATAAAATCACATGTTTAAGATGAGGTGGAAATGGTGACTTGGCATGGGTATGGGTCTTTTGGTCAAAGCATGGGTTTTGGACATGGTGTATAGTGTTAGTTTATTTGTTTATTGCAAATTGAAGATGACATATTATTTTTTTTGTGTGGGCATGAGATGAAGGGGGCCAGCCACTTTAGGGTGTGGATTCTTTCTCATTTTTGGAGGGTTAATTTTTGGTGCTATCTCATTCTCATGCTCACACAAAAATACTTAGCAAAATTGAGCTCATGCCTTCCATGCTTTTGATCATCACCTCAAAATCTTCCATGGTTGCTCTAGTTGAGAGAAAGTTTTAGTGAGATTATCATACACCCCCACCCTCCACTACTAGCGATCTTGGAAGGTCGGTTGGTTCGCTCGGCGAACCTGAAGCTTGCGCCGTTTCCCTCGGGTGGATCATCGGAGACGAAGGAAGACCGGCGACCAAAGTCGATCCGCATCACTAGGAGCTTGGAGATGGTTGAAGACCCGAAGGACATGATCCGTTAGGTATAACCATTCTATCTTTTTGTGTTTGGTTTGCTCGTTTTAGGGTTAATGGTTTCGATCTTGCAAATCGGGTAATGGTAGCGCCGGGTTTTATGAAATTTTTGTTCCGCATTTGGCCACGGTTCGATGGCCTGGGCGCTCCCACTACCCAGCAGTTCCGTCCATTGAGCATCCAATACCTCTGTATTGTGATAACAATGGAGCTGTGGCTTTGGCCAAGGAACCCAGGTCCCATCAGCGATCCGGGCATATTCTGAGGAAGTATCACCTGATCCGGTAGATATTTGATCGCCGGGAGATCGAGGTCAGGAGAGTTGATACGAAGGGCAACACTGCGGATCCACTCTCGAAGGCCATACCCCAGATACATTTTGAGAGACTCTTCGGGTTGTTGGGTATGAGATACTACAACAGCTGGCCTTAGTACAAGTGGGAGATTGTTAGTTATGTATATTCCTTAGAGGCCATTGTTGTACATATGATGTATATTATAATGGATGCTTTGATATATATAGAGAAGACTTTCTTGCTCGACATGATAGTATGCTATCTGGTTTTACTTTGTCTTAACATGTTGACTTGTATTAGTTTACTGTCTTGCTCTCACATGTTGATAAAGCCCTTAGGATATGTACTCGACTGCTAGGACTATGATGAGATCATACTAGTGGGGCCAGGGTAGTCCACGAGTACATCCTATAACTATTCCTAGTCGAGGGTGTATCGAGACAGGGCATCGATACTCCAGAGCAGACCAGCGTACACGCATCTTGACCCATATGATGGGCGATGGATGATCCCATATCCATTGGTGTTGGACATCAAAGATGGTGTACGGGTGCTCAGTGGAGACTGGGTATACTGAACGGACTCGCCGAGAACTCCTAGATGGTATTATACCTATCGTCAGATAGCAGTTCTCTAGTGACACTGGTACAGGTTAGTCTGTAGACCCGAGATCGTCATAGAGTCTTGTGTGATTCCCACTGTTCTTTGATTTCCACCTTACCATGTCCAAGAGGGCGTGCAAAATGGTGGCTTTTGGGTACAGTCCCGATTCACATGGAGGCAATGAGCGATAGGAGAGGTTTTGTCTCTCCCGGTATAGGGAGTTGATGTTGCGCTGTGTTCGATTGGCTATAACTGGAAGTCCCTGGCCAGGGCTGATATGAAGATTTACTGGTAAGAGTTATCAGTAGTTTCTCGACCCGTTATGAGCCTCACATCGACACGACTTATCGGTTATTTGGGTCTGACGTTTTACCACCCCTAGACTGTATATGCAACATATCAGACGAAAAGACCAGACTGTACGGCTGTGTTACTGATTGGATTCGCAGGAGTATGTACAGGCTTGCTTGTTGATCTTCTGGTCGCTCAATACTCAGGTGGCTGTTATGTTTAGCTGACCGCTTGCAGCTTGTGGGTATTTGATATGATCATCACTTACTGCCGGCGTATTGACGAGTCTTTAGAGTCCTACTTAGAGGTTTCCTGGCTCAGGCGAAACAGAGTAGGAGCACATATGTGATATGTGCGGGATCGAGATTGATACGTGTATGTGATATCGTATTCGATTCTCGCGATATGTGATATTGGCCGGTTATATATGATATAGCCGGGTTATCGGATCGAGTGTCGATTCGATTAAATATAATATGTGTGTGTGTGTGTGTGTGTGTGTGTGTGTGTGTGTGTATTATGTGCTCACTTATATATTTATTATTCTCACTTGTGATACATTTAATATATATG
This sequence comes from Agapanthus africanus, assembly GCA_030015575.1. Lineage (NCBI taxonomy): Eukaryota > Viridiplantae > Streptophyta > Magnoliopsida > Asparagales > Amaryllidaceae > Agapanthus > Agapanthus africanus. The sequence goes on from CM057344.1 coordinate 105,890,970, forward strand.
TGATATATAATATTGTAGCATGCTAGGTTATACATGCAACATGTATGTATGAGAATTATACCATGCTATATGTAATGTTTGGGTTTAAATATCTAAGTAATTCAAATTGTGGAAATTAGTCATGGATGAAGCTTCATGAAGCTTGTAGATTACCAATGACCAAGTCCACCCTTTTTGTTTTGCCCTAGATATTTCTAACCCAACCATGACACATAGCCATGGTTAACTCTCTACAATGGTTAAGGATGATATACTTGACCCATGGTTGCATTTCTAACCTTAATCTCATTCATTCTTCTTCTTCTTCCTCATTTTTTCTCATTTTGCTTTCTAGATTTTGAGATCAAGAAGAAAAATAGTGAGAAATTAAATAATAAAGTGAGCAAAATTCCTACTTCATCATCCTCTTCTATACTAGCTATATAGATTAGTGTGTTAGCTTCACTAATTCATAATTAGTGAAGTCATAACTTGAGTTCGTGTTTCCTCGAAGTAGATTATCTTGGATTTCGAAGTCTTCAAGCAAGTATGGATCATTCGACTTGTGGAGCCGCTCTAGAGTCCGGGAGTTCATGGATCGCGGCGAAGGGACTACTACTCGGAGCTTATGAAGCGAAGGAATGGACTACAAAGGTTGTAATCTCTCTCTCTTAGATGTAAACTTTTTTACATGCAAAGTTAACTCTAATTCTCTAGTTCGATTACTTGGTTGGTTTGTTTAGCACCCCAAAATTTTTAATAAAGCATGTTTGATGCTTGCCAAAACCTTGCTAAGGTGCTAAGATAACCCTACAGTGGTATCAGAGCCAAGATAGAGTATTAGGAGTTGTCTAGACGAAGTTAGAACTTCGATCGAACCCCGAAACCCCGAAACGACCCCTTTTCTGGAAATTTTTTCAAAAGTTGAAAATTTTCATATTAAAAATACTCAGAAAATCATGCAGGGAATTTTATGGACCCACCTGAAGAACGAGTCCCTAACTCGCTACAGTGACCGCGCAACCGCGGCCAAAACCTGGTTTTGGCGACGGTTCCGCGGCGCCACTGTGGAGGCTTGGGACGGGCCCTTCAGCGACGGTCCGTAGGTGATAGGGCATGCTTCTGGGAATTTTTATTTTCTGCTCAAGTGTTGAGCTCACTGGGGTATTTTGGGAATTCGTTGAATCGATCGAATTGTGTAATTTCGCCTAGATATCTATGTTGTGATACAATATGTGGAATTCATTTAGTTAAGCATGAAATCCGTAATATGTGATATTTCGGGTTTACGATATCTAAAGAGATTATGGATTCCAAATATTGTAGTTTTACATTTTCTTTTCTGTGACCGTGAGTGTAATATGTGGTATATCACCGTTTTCGTCGCTATAGATCGACGGCAATTGTGATATGCATATTTACTTACGTTGATGACATGTGTTGTTATGTGTTGCCGTGATGTGTTATATTGGATCGTCGTGTTTTGAATAGCTCGGGGTTTTATGTAAGATGAGAGTTTTCTTTTTCATTCATGTAAAATTCATTTGTATGTAATATTCTTTTATTGGGGCACTTCCGGGTTGAGGTTGATATCACCATTGTATATTATTTATTTTTCCGCATTAGGACAGACCCGAGGCGGAGGGCACAAGTACCCGGGTTCTATGGTCCAGTGGAAGGCCATCTCGAGGAGTCGAGACCGGGTCTTCTAACCCTAGAATTGGCAGGATTACTTGCCGCTCTCGTAGGGGTCTAGGTATGTGGGTTTGGCTATTCATCGCGACTATGGAATCCGTGTTTTATACAGGCTCAAAATAAAACACGGACGTCCTAGTATATCCAATATTTCATATGTTGACTTCTGCTGCAATGTTCTGTGATGAGATCATATTACTGCCTGTGACGAATGCTTATACTATATATATGATATATAAATATTACTGCTTTTGTTTCTTCTATGATGCTTAGGAAGCTTAAATGATGGGATTTATTAATGAGATTAATAAAAGAAAAGAAACCTAAAAGATGTTGTAGAATCAAATTTTCAAAAAGGGTAGCTACAGTTTTTGCTTTGCATAGCGGTATTCCTTGAAGAATATCCAGCACCTTATTCGATAAGGAAAGAGCCGAGATCCCTTCACCGGGAGTGATCTCTTTAGCAAAACTGGCAGATGCTGCAAACTCACGATTTAGTTTTTGATTGCTTTTATAGTTCTTGCTTTGCACAACAGTATTTATGAAATATCCTGCACCTTATTCGATGAGGAAAGAGCCGAGATCCCTTCACCGGGAGTGACCTCTTTAGCGAAACTAGAAAAGCCTCAAAAACACTCCTTTTCAAAATCACTTGTTTCTACAACGATATCGAGTTCATTACGCAAAAGGTTTTCATAAAAACCTGTCGTAGCCCTCCGTCATTTCAGATAAGTCCTACTTGGTATTCGTGTTGCGTTTGTTGACCTTGTTAAGGTGTAGTGTACGGTAGCTAATTAGTATTTATCTGCTAAAGCATGAGATGCGATTGGATTAGGGTAGTCGTAGGGCCTTGTTGACCTTGTCAAGGGTCTTGCGGGTGGGTTTAATTCAATCGGGAAATGACGGGTTGAACTTGACTTGCGATTTATGGTTTGTTGACCTTGTCAAGGTCATAGATCACTAGGGATAAAAGAATATTATCAGGAATTTCAAGTGTTGATATTTGCTATGAGATTGCATACCTTCTATGAGATAGTTGGATCCCGATACCCACTGCGAGTAAGAGTTACTCCTGGGAGAGTTTTACACATGACAACTAGCCAATCAAGTAGGTGTCTAGAAAGGAGTTAACGGGGTTATGCCTCTGGGAAAACGAGGTTTGTTTTAATTACGTCTGTGCGAAAGCACGGGGAACCTCCCTCAAAGTACCAACACTGATCTGGCTGAAAGATTGACGAACTTGTAAAGGTGTAATTAATCCTGGCTAGTCTTACCTTTTTGGGTTTGAAGGAAGATTTGATTAAAACAGTGGGAGCCATCCTGATTAGATAAGATTATAACCAGTCTAATCTTGCAAGAGCGCAAGCTAAAGTGTTTTCTTCTTTCTCCCTCCAGGTAGCGACCATGTCATGCCTTAATCAAGATAATAATATGGATGTATTGACCGAACCCTCTTGTTATACTGAGCAGGGGAACGTTGGTTCCGTTCTTTCCTATAATTGTTATAAGACTGAACAGGAAATAGGGGAATACCAGAATTCACACGCCGCACAAACGAAGAATAAACATGTTAATGCATCTTCTTCAGATGTGTTAGTTACCTAGAACTGTTTCTCAGTTCACTCTACGTCCTGGGCATTAGATACAGGATCAGGATCCCACATATGCAATATATTGCATGGGCTAAAGAGAGGTAGAGAACTGGGAATGGGTGATCATTCCGTAAGAGTAGGGAATGGTGCAAATGTTGCAGCCAAAGCAGTTGGCGAATATCACCTTGTATTACCAAGTGGTAATACATTGATTCTGAACGAATGCTATTATATACCGAACATGATATGCAACATCATATCGTTTCTTTATTAAGTAAAGAAGGATATAATTTTGTAATACAGGATAATGTTATGAACATCTTCCTAAATCAAAAGTTGATTGGATCAGGCTTGTTACATAATAGCATATATGTTCTAAATTAAAACACAGTTCTTAATATACAGAACACACACAAGAGGAAGAGTTCAGAAATGAATGAATCCTTCTTGTGGTATTGTAGACTAGGTCATATTAATGCGACACAACTATCTAAGTTACATAAGACTGGGAGGACAAACGTCTTTCCTGAATTTGGGGGCAGATGTTATTTGGATTTATCCGTCCACCTCTCCGAAGATGCCAAGTTGATTTATGGCACCGTATATTGGAGGTTTAGACGGATGCGACCGTTGTAGCAGACTTCGTCAGATTCCCCCTCATTTGAGGGGTTTTTAATTGTGGGGACGCTCTTCCCTACAGGCGCAAGCCCCTGCAGTTAATTACGTTACCGTATCGCGGCAACAACTTTCTCCTTCTCCAGATGGTCACTTCGCGATGTGTGTGTGTTTGTTTTATTTTTGGTTGCCCGTGGATTGTATACGGAGACTAATGTATGTTGACGCCCGTAGGGCGTGGATTAGTCCAAATCCGCATTTTCTTAGATTTGGGTTTTGGGTTGGGTTTAAGGATCGTTAATCTCATTTGAGACTAAGATCAACTTAAACGTTTGTTAAGGATACGTTAGTCTAATTTTAGACTAAGATCAACTTAACAATTTGTTAAGGATACGTTAGTCTAATTTTAGACTAAGATCAACATAACAGGATCATTTTGATCCAACAAAAGAGCATTTGGGATCTATTGTTTTAGTTTATAGACTTTGCGGTCCAAGGTTAAGGACATCATAGTCCATGGGCTTAAGGACCCCACAGTCCAGGTTAAGGACATCTTAGTCCATAAGTTTAAAGGACCCCACAGTCCAAGGTTAAGGACATCATAGTCAATGGGTTTAAAGGACCCCACAGTCCGAGGTTAAGGACATCATAGTCCATGAGTTTAAGGACCCCACAGTCCATGGAATGTCTGGTTGTCGGGACCCGTCTCCTCTCTGAAGACGGTGAAGGATTACAACGAAAAATATCATAAGAGTGAAGAGATGTACCCTTGAACCAAAGTTGATTGGGAAATCTGTAGTCCAATTTAGGACTAAGATCAATTAATTAGATTATGAGCACATTGGTTCAGTTAAATCTGAATTGAGGACTTATGGCCAACTTGGGCTAAGTCCAATTAAATTTGAAATGTTGGCCCTTTGTTGGACTGTTGAACGTTTGTCTGGGTTCAGCCCACTATTTAGCAATTCTAAACAGGGGTTTGGGGGCTCTGACAACATTTTGTCTTTGGCTGAGCACCAACCATTCATTATAGCTCTGGATTTTAAGGTTCATTTGAAGGGGAGATTTGCCTCTGGAAAACTTAGCCAATTTGGGTTAAGCTTGGTTTTTAAAATAGTGTTAAACACTAGAGGATATTTGGCGGTCACGTGTTCCCACGTGATACGCTTAAAATAGTGTTAAACACTAGGGACGAAGCACTTAAAGTAGTGTTAAACACTAAAAGTGAAGTAGTTACGTGGGGTCACGTGAGGCGCCAGAGAATTGGACCAGACTTCCTTTATTTTTCTCTCAAAATCTGCCAATAAGTGTTAAACACTTAGCCTCTGGAATCATCACATGTGGACATGTGACAATGCCTCTGCGTTGGGCATCAATTTCTCTGTCTTCCCCTATTTTATTCTTTTGAAAAGGGTGTTTGTCAGGGGTCACGTGGGGACACGTGAGGCGCCCTAGATCAGTACTGCCTTTGGCTTTGTTCTTTTTTATTTTGAGAGTCACGTGGGAGCACGTGAGGCATTTCTTCTGGGCTAATTCCTTCTTATTTTGAGGAGTCCATTGAAGGGTCACGTGGGGGCATATGAGCATGCCTTATTCATTCCTTTTTGTTCGTTGGGATGAAGGGTCACGTGTTACCACGTGATCATGTTGGATACTTAATCTTTACGTGCATGGAGAGCTTCAAGTCTCTTGTTTTAAGAATTAAATTATTTTGTAGGGTTAAACCCTAGTTTCATTTAGAGGAATTAAATTCCTATATATTTGTAAGAATTAAATTCTTATGTAGGGTTAAACCCTAGTTTCATTTGGAGGAATTAAATTCCTATGAATTTGGAAGAATTAAATTCTTTAAACTTAATTCTTCCTCTAAGTTTTGGATCTGCATGGCAGAATCTCCCCGATGAGAATTAAATTCTCAACTTGTGGGGAGATCTGCTTCTGCAGATTTTCAACCAAAAAAAGAACTAAGTTCTTATTCAGAAGAGTTAAACTCTTAAATTGAGAATTAAATTCTCTTTTGTTTTATGGAGCTTAGATCTCTTTCCCTTTTCTCACCTAGGGTTTCTTTCTTTTTTAAAGAAGCCTTCTTTTCGCTCTAGAGAATTAAATTCTCTTCTTTTTTCTCACTGTTGTTGTATCTCCCCTCTTTTTTTCTCTTCTTGGCTCCTATTTATAGGAGAAAGAAAATAATCTGTTTGTTTAGTCAATCTTTCATTGAAAGATTTTAAATTGATTTTGTAACCAACATGATCTTTTAGATCACCCAGTGAATTTTATTCACCATTGGATTTTTAATCCAAAAGATATTTTGTCTGTTATTCCTGGCAAATTTCAGGGAAATCTTTCCTTGTATAGATTCTTTCTATAAATTGGTGATTTTTAATCACCATTGGATTTTTAATCCAATGGTGCTCCACTTTACAGAACACAATCTTTTTGTTTGGGAAGATCTAGGGAAATATTTTTCCAACTAGGGTTTTTGATTTTCCTTAATTTAGAATTTAATTCTATTAGTTCAGAAGGTTTAAATGCCTATCACGTGTGGGCACGTGACCCCACTGTTTAAACTTTTCACCAGAATTTAATTCTGTTGTTTTAAAGAACTCAGGAATTGTCACGTGTCAGCACGTGACCCTTGGTCACGTGTGGGCACGTGATGCCCGATTGGGGGTTTTCCTTGCTGTTTTATTATATTTTTAATTCTTTTCAGGGGGTTTAAAGGCCCATCACGTGTGGACACGTGACTCCACCGATTGCTTGTTTGATTAGAATTTAATTTTATTGTTTCAGAGGGTTTAATAGCCTATCACGTGTTGGCACGTGACCCCACTGATTAATTATTTCCAATTATTTATTTTATTCAGAGCCTACAGGCTTTGCCTGTAAATGGTCACGTGTCTGCACGTAGTGCCCAGTCACGTGTGGGCATGTGATGCCCGGTCACGTGTGGGCACGTGATGCCTCATAATTTTTGATCCCGGATGAATTATGATGCCCATAATATATCAAATCGAAGGCTTTTTCGAGACACTTTCGATACCATCAGAATTTTGCTGTTTCTCATTCGGGAGTTTGTCAAAATGCAGCCCGGAAAATACTAGTTCCCATTTTCATAAACGTATCGCTGCCATTTGATACCTTGGGCTTTTTTGCGCAGAAATTTTTTTGGCGGGAACAAATGCCCCCTACTAATTTTCCTACGTAAGTATATACGTGGGTGAAATAGTGCAGAGTAATTCATAGCGTATGACCAGTTTTGGGTTGGTATATAATTTTCAGGATCTTGATCTAAGAAGATAACGAGCGAACACAAGCGTCATCATTTATCATTGACTCAAATCTCGACTCTTAAGGGATATAGTTCCAAACTCTCAGCTCCATGAGCCGCACCCTTCTTTTTCTTTATGTTTTACTCTGGCGTTAAGTAGTTTATATGCTCATGAGTAACTTCTCCATTTCAGTGGCATGTAGCTTTGGCAAGTGTGGCCCATAGATGGTAGGTAACAGTTCATCTTGAACTTTTTATAAGGTAGCGATGGCTTAGAAAACAGGGTTAGGATCTCTTGCCTAAGACTTTCCAACTTTATGAGCCGTGAGGGTCTCACAAAGGCTTTTCTCCCTATGAGTCATGAGGATCTCGTAAGTGTCTTTTCTCCTTAGGAGTCGTGAGGACTCCTAAGTGCGTTTTCTCCTGAGAATTGTAAGGATCTCACAAGAGAATTTTCTTTTTGCGTAGGGATACTAATTTCCCTGCAAGTTGAGACGAATCGAGAGATTCTCGCAAAGACACTGATTTCCTTGCGGGTCAAAATGAATCGAGAGGTTCTCGCCGAGAACGCTGATTTCCCTGAATCGAGATAAGAAGCGATGGCTTAGAAAACAGGTTCAGATCTGCTGCCTAAGACTTTTCAACTTTATGAGCCGTGAGGGTCTCATAAAGATTTTTTTCTCCTTACGAGTCGAGAGGATCTCGTAGGTGTATTTTCTCCTTAGGAACCGTGAGGATTCCTAAGTGTGTTTTCTCTTGAGAGTCGTAAGGATCTCACAAGAGAATTTTCTTCCTTACAAGTCGAGAGGACTCGTAAGTGATTGATGAGTTGACCTACTCCCGAGTCAATGCATTGCTTCAACAGGGAGGTCGAGGGTTAACTTTGGGCTGTCTGTGCACCGCCGAGTCATGGAACTGGGAACTATGCCGTGGCTCCGCTTTGCCGACGTTGTATATTCCTGCAGAGACATTGATTTCTCTGCGGGTCAGTGCGAATCGAGATGTTCTCGTCAAAGATGCTGATTTCCCTGAATCGAGGTATTTTCCAAGGACACTGATTTCCTCGGAGTTGAGATGAATCGAGGTATCCCTGCAAAGACACTGATTTCTCTGCGGGTCGATGCGAATCGAGATGCTCTCGTCAAGGACGCTGATTTCCCTGAATCGAGATTTTTTCCAAGGACGCCGATTTCCTCAGAGTTGAGACGAATCGAAGTATTCCTGCAAAGACACCGATTTCCTTGCGGGTCGACACGAATCGAGATGCTCTCGTCAAGGACGCTGATTTCCCTGAATCGAGGTTTTGCCAAGGACACTGATTTCCTCGGAGTTGAAATGACTCGAGGTATTCCTGCAAAGACACCGATTTCTCCGCGGGTCGACGCGAATCGAGATGCTCTCGTCAAGGACGCTGATTTCCCTGAATCAAGGTTTTTGCCAAGGACGCTGATTTCCTCGGAGTTGAGATGAATCGAGGTATTCCTGCAAAGACACCAATTTCCTTGCAGGTCGACGGGAATCTAGATGCTCTCGTCAAGGACGCTGATTTTCCTGAATTGAGGTTTTGCCGAGGACACTGATTTCCTCGGAGTTGAAACGAATCGAGGTATTCCTGCAAAGACACTGATTTCTCTGGGGGTCGACACGAATCGAGATGCTCTCATCAAGGATGCTGATTTCTCTAAATCGAGGTTTTGCCAGGGATACTCATTTCCCTGGGGTTGAGACGAATCGAGATATTCCTGCAAAGACACTGATTTCCTTGCGGGTCGACACGAATAGAGATGCTCTCGTCAAGGACGCTGATTTTCCTGAATCGAGGTTTTTCCAAGGACACTGATTTCCTCGGAGTTGAAATGAATCGAGGTATTCCTGCAAAGTCGCTGATTTCTCTGTGGGTCGATGCGAATCGAGGTGCTCTTGTCAAGGACGCTGATTCCCTGAATCGAGGTTTTTGCCAAGGACACTGATTTCATCGGAGTTGAGGAGAATCGAGGTATTCCTGCAAAGACGCTGATTTCTCTGCGGGTCGATGCGAATCGAGATGCTTTCGTCAAGGACACTGATTTCCCTGAATCGAGTTTTTTTTCCAAGGACACTGATTTCCTCAGAGTTGAGACGAATTAAGGTATTCCTGCAAAGACACTGATTTCCTTGCGGGTCGACGCGAATCGAGGTGCTCTCGTCAAGGACGCTGATTTCCCTGAATCGAGGTTTTCGCCAAGGACATTGATTTCCTCGGAGTTGAGACGAATCGAGGTATTCTTGCAAGACACTGATTTCCTTGCGAGTCGACGTGAATCGAGATGCTCTCGTCAAGGACGCTGATTTCCCTGAATCGAGGTTTTGCCAAGGACACTGATTTCCTCGGAGTTTAAACGAATGGAGGTATTCCTGCAAAGACACTAATTTCTCTGCGGGTCGACGCGAATTGAGATGCTCTCGTCAAGGACGCTTATTTCTCTGAATCGATGTTTTGCCAAGGATACTGATTTTCCTGGGGTTGAGACGAATCGAGGTATTCCTGCAAAGACACTGATTTCCTTACGGGTCGACGCGAATCAAGATGCTCTCGTCCAGGACGCTGATTTCCCTGAATCGAGGTTTTTCCAAGGACACTGATTTCCTCGGAGTTGAAACGAATCGAGGTTTTCCTGCAAAGATGCTGATTTCTCTGCGGGTTGATGGGAATCGAGGTGCTCTCGTCAAGGACGCTGATTTCCCTGAATCGAGGTTTTTGCCAAGGACACTGATTTCATCGGAGTTGAGACGAATCGAGGTATTCTTGCAAAGACGCTGATTTCACTGCGGGTCGATGCGAATCGAGATGCTCTCGTCATGGACACTGATTTCCCTAAATCGAGGTTTTTGCCAAGGACACTGATTTCCTTGGAGTTGAGACGAATCGAGGTATTCCTGCAAAGACACTGATTTCCTTGCGGGTCGACGCGAATCGAGGCGCTCACGTCAAGGACGCTGATTTCCCTGAATCGAGGTTTTTGCCAAGGTCATTGATTTCCTCGGAGTTGAGACGAATCGAGGTATTCCTGCAAAGACACTGATTTCCTTGCGGGTCGACGCGAATCGAGAAGCTCTCGTCAAGGACGCTGATTTCCCTGAATCGAGGTTTTGCCAAGGACACTGATTTCCTCGGAGTTGAAACGAATCAAGGTATTCCTGCAAAGACACGGATTTCTCTGCTGGTCGACGCGAATCGAGATGCTCTCGTCAAGGACGCTGATTTCCCTGAATCGAGGTTTTTCCAAGGACACTGATTTCCCTAGGGTTGAGACGAATCGAGGTATTCCTGCAAAGACGCTGATTTCTCCGTGGGTCGATGCGAATCGAGGTGCTCTCGTCAAGGACGCTGATTTCCCTGAATCAAGGTTTTTGCCAAGGACACTGATTTCCTCGGAGTTGAAACGAATCGAGGTATTCCTGCAAAGACGCTGATTTCTCTACGGGTCGATGCTAATCGAGATGCTCTTGTCAAGGAAACTGATTTCCCTGAATCGAGGTATTGCCGAGGACACTGATTTCCTCGGAGTTGAGACGAATCGAGGTATTCCTGCAAAGACGCCGATTTCTCTGGGGGTCGACGCGAATCGAGATGCTCTCGTCAAGGTCACTAATTTCCCTGAATCGATATATTGACAAGGACACTAATTTACTCGGAGTTGGTTGACTTGTTTCCGAGATGGAGCGTTGATCCGGCGGGGAAGTCACTGGTTGACTCTAGGTTGTCTGTAGACTGTAGAGTCTTGGAACTGGGGATTTTGCCGTGGCTCCGATTGATGGTGTAGCATCTGTGTCCTGCTGGAATGAGGAGGCACACCGTTGTTGGTCTTCGGGTCATAGATGTGGCCATTGAGATTTGGAACTAGGAACTTTGCCATGGCTCCGCTTCGTTGTGACTCTGAGGTCGGTTGTTGACGTCACGTCTGCATCTGGTTGGAGTGAGGAGAAACGTTGTAGGTGGTCTCTAGGCTGTCTGTGAACCGTCGATATTTGGAACTAGGGGACTTTGTCATGGTTCCGTTGTTTTGACCCTGGGGTCGTTTGTTGACGTCGCATCTGCATCCTGCTGTAGAGTTCTAAGGCACGCTAATGAGGTCTCACAAGGCATCAACCATGCCAATTTCAAATTTTATGGGTGCCGAGAAACCCTAATACGGATCGTTAACTAGAATTTTAGGCGAAAAACGAAACTAGTTAACAACTTAACTAAAGGAGAGAGGCTACAACCTTTGTAGATCCGGTTCTCCACTTCCTTAGCTCCACGTAGGCGTCCTCTCGCTGTCCATCTCGAATCCCGGACTCAATCGTCGGCTTCATCGGAGAAATGGACGGGCTAGGTTTTCGGCTTCGTGCCGAAGATGATCTACGTCGAGGCATCACAAGTTCAAGCTCCAACTTCACCAAGTTGTGAAACTTGTGAAGAAAACACCCTATACTACTTGGCAAGAGGTAGAGGGTGAAGAAATAGGAGGTGGGTTCACTTTAGAATTGGATTTCTCACACTTTGGCTCAAGTTGCCATTGTTGGTAGCAAGCTTTTCTTCATGAAGATGAAGAAGAAGATGAAGCTAGAATATGATAAGTGTTATTTAAAATAGAAAAGAAAATAGATACTTATCATATACTAACTATGGTAGAGTGTAGAGAATAGACCATGGTTACTTGGAATGGTTAGGGTTAAGCATGAAGACAAGAATGGTTACAAAGTCAAAGCTTCATGAAGCTTCAACTAGAAACAAAGAAAGCCACCATTCTCTCCAAAATCTTTTCCAAATAAATGAATAAATAAATAAATGAATAAGCACAACCCTAATCATCTTTTTAACCATGGTTTGATTCTTTACACTTAACCAATTAAACATGCATCATCAAACATGATACAAACATGTGCACAAAAGTATATCACATATACAACTTGCACATCAAGTGAGAAAATCCATTTAAAGTGAACCAATACTAGTTAATGCAAAGTAATATATCAAATATATAATTATACATTAAATCATTAAATCAACACTTGATTTAACGATCCGGTCATATCGCATATAACCGACTAGTATCCTATGTATCGGCTTATCGAATCAATCCTTGATTCGATATCTAGGTTATATCGAATATAACCAATCGATACATTCATTGCGAGAATGGAATACGGTATCACATACACGCATTATTCTCGGTCCTGCACATATCTCATATGCGCTCCTATTTCGTTTCGCTTGAGCCAGGAAACCTCTGTGTAGGACTCTAAAGACTCGTCAATACGCCGGTAGCAGATGATGATCATATCAAGCACCCACAAGCCGCAAGCGGTCTGCTAAACGTAACGGCCATCCGGGTATTGATCGATCAGAAGATCGACGAGCTAGCCCGCTCACACTCCTGTGAATCCAACCAGTAACACTTACCGTACAGTCCGGTCTGTTCGTCTGATATGTCGCATATCAAGTCTAGGGGTGGTAAACGTCAGACCCCAATAACCGATAAGTCGTGCCGATGTGAGGCTCATAACGGGTCGAGAAACTACTGGTAACACTTACCAGCAAATCTCTGATCAGCCCTGGCCAGGGACTTCCCTGTTACGGCTAATCGAGCACTGCGCAACATCAACCCCCAAAACCGGGAGAGACGAAACCCCTCCTATCGCTCATTGCCTCCATGTGACTCAGGACTGTACCCAAAGACCACCGTTTTGCATGCCCTCATGGATGTGGTAAGGTGGAGATCAAAGCACAGTGGGAATCACACAAGACTCTATGACGATCTCAGGTCTACAGACTAACCTGCACAAGTGTCACCTGAGAACTGCCATCTAACGTGAGGTATAATACCATCTGGGAGTTCTCGGCGAGTCCGTCCAGTATACCCAGTCTCCACTGAGCACCCGTATACCATCTCTGATGTCAAACACCAATGGATGTGGGATCATCCATCGCCCATCTCATGGGTCGAGAAGCCTATACGCTAGTCTACACTGGTATATCGATGCCCCGTTTCGATACACCCACGACTAGGGACCTTGAAGGATGTACCTATGGACTACCATGTCCCCACTAGTATGATCTGCATCATAGTCCAGGTAGTCAAGTACACATCCTAAGGGCTTTACCAACAAGTAACTATAAGACAGTTTAAAGAGACAAGTGTACATGTTAAGATAAAGAGCAACCAGATAGCATACTATCATATCGAGCAAGAAAGTCATCTCTATATATGTCCAAGCATCCAATATAATATACATCATCTGTACAATACTGGCCTCTAGGGCATACATACAACTAACAATCTCCCGCTTGCACTAGGGCCAGCTGCTGTAGTATCGCATACCGAGCATCCTGAAGAGTCTCTCAAACTGTATCTGGGGAAAGGCCTTCGTGAGTGGATCCGCTGCGTTGTTCTTCGTGTCAACCCTCCTGACCTCGATCTCCCGGCGATCAACTATCTCCCGGATCAGGTGATACCGCCTCAGAATATGCCTGGATCGCTGATGGGACCTAGGTTCCTTGGCCAAAGCCACCGCTCCATTGTTATCGCAATACAAGGGTATTGGATGCTTAATGGATGGAACCACTCCAAGTTCAATAATGAACTTCTTGATCTAGACAGCCTCTTTAGCAGCATCGTTGGCAGCGATGTATTCAGCCTCCATCGTCGAGTCTGCCACGGTTTCCTGCTTGGAACTCTTCCAGCTAACCGCCCCTCCGTAAAGGGTAAAGACAAATCCCGACTGCGACTTAGAGTCGTCCTTATCACTCTGGAAGCTCGAATCGGTAAAGGACTCCACTTAGAGTTCTCCATTACCATACACCAAGAGCATCTCTTTAGTCCTTCGTAAGTACTTGAGAATGCTCTTCACAGCTGTCCAGTGACTCTCTCCAGGATCAGCTTGATACCTGCTCACTACACTTAGTGAGTATGCTACATCGGGTCTGGTACATAGCATCGCGTACATGATAGAGCCTACAGCCGAAGCATAGGGTATCCCTTGCATGCGAGCTCTCTCCAAATCAGTCTTGGGAGACATCTCTTTGGAGAGAATGACTCCAGAGATCGTGGGCAAGTTCCCACGCTTGGATTCTTCCATACTAAACCTCTTTAGTATGGTGTCAATGTACCTGGATTGGGACAATCCCAATATCCGTTTGGATCTATCTCTATAGATCCTAATTCCCAATATGCAGGAGGCATCACCAAGATCTTTCATTGAGAATCTTTGTGATAAGAAGAGCTTGACCGATTGCAGCATAGGAATATCATTTCCTATTAAGAGTATGTCGTCCACGTACAATACGAGGAAGACAACCTTACTCCCTGCCACCTTCTTGTAAATACAAGGTTCATCTGGGTTTTTGACGAAATCAAACTCTTTGATAACGACATCAAAGCAGATGTTCCAACTCCGCGATGCTTGCTTTAATCCATAAATGGATTTAAGCAGCTTGCAGACCTTGCCGCTGCTCCCACTGTCTACGAAGCCCTCTGGCTGAATCATGTACACGCACTCTTCTAAATCACCATTTAGAAAGGCGGTCTTAACATCCATTTGCCAGATTTCGTAATCATGATATGCAGCGAAGGCAAGCATGATCCGGATGGATTTAAGCATAGCCACTGGAGAAAAGGTTTCGTCATAGTCCACACCTGGTCTTTGACGAAAACCCTTTGCAACAAGTCTAGCTTTGAAAGTCTCCACTTTCCCATCTACACCAAGTTTTTTCTTGAAGATCCACTTGCTCCCAATGGGTTTTACCCCTTCAGGAGCAACTTCCAAAGTCCATACATTGTTGGTGTACATGGATTCCATCTCGGACCGCATAGCATCCAGCCATTTCACTGAGTCCCTACTCGTGATGGCCTGCTCGAAGCTAGTTGGGTCATCATCCTCCATGATGCAATCCTCGCTCCCTCCATCCATGAGAAAACCGTAGTATCTCTTAGGTTGGCGAGGAACCCTACTAGATCGACGGAGAGGCTGGGGTTCGTCGGGTACTACTGAATCCTCTGGTTCTACCAAATCTTCTGTTGTAGCTTTTGTAGCTGGAACCTCTTCCAGTTCTACCTCATGACCACTAATCTCTTTTTCAAGAAATTCCTTTTCTAAAAAGGTGGCATGCCGAGAAACAAACACTCTTTGTTCCTCAGGGTGGTAGAAGATATACCCTTGTGAATTCTTGGGATATCCTATAAATTTGCATAGAACAGAACGTGCCTCGAGTTTGTCCGGATTTTGTCGTTTGACATAGGCTGGACAACCCCATATCTTAACATAGTTAAGACATGGTCTCTTTCCTTTCCATATCTCATATGGAGTGGTAGGCACAGATTTGGTTGGGACCATATTCAATAGATGTATGGCTGTCTCAAGCGCATACCCCCAGAAGGAAATAGGTAACTCAGCTGTGCTCATCATAGAGCGCACCATATCTAATATGGTGCGGTTCCTCCGTTCTGATACACCATTGTGCTGTGGTGTATATGGAGGAGTCAGCTGAGAGAGAATCCCATTCTCTTTTAGGAAGTCCAGGAATTCATTGCTCAAGTATTCACCTCCTCGATCTGATCGAAGGATTTTAATACTTTTTCCGGTTTGGTTCTCGACTTCTTGTTTATATTCTTTAAATTTCTCAAAAGCTTCAGACTTGTGTCTTATCAAGTACACATGTCCGTATCTTGAGAGATCGTCAGTGAATGTAATGAAGTACGAAGAACCATCCCTGGCATGTGTAGACATTGGACCGCATACATCACTATGTACCAGTCCCAAGAGTTCCGTAACTCTTTCTCCGTGTCCCGTAAACGGAGTTTTGGTCATCTTGCCTTTGAGACATGACTGGCAAGTGTCATAAGATGAAAATTCGAATGGTTTCAAATATCCATCCTTATGCAACTTAGCCAGTCGTGTCGCATTGATGTGACCCAGTCTACAATGCCACAAGAAGGATTCATTCAGTTCAGAACTCTTCCTCTTGTGTGTGTTTGTTATGCTCAGAACTGTTGATTGATTTAGAACATAAATGCCATTGCACAACGTGCCTGATCCAACCAACTTTGGTTACGGAAAATGTTCATAACATTGTCCTGTAATACAAAATTATATCCCTCTTTACTCAACAAAGAAACCGATATAATGTTGCATATCAGGTTCGGCATGTAATAGCATTCGTTCAGAACCAATGTATTACCAGTCGGTAATACAAGGTGATATTCCCCGACAGTCTTAGCTGCAACAATTGCACCATTTCCTACTCTAATGTCTTTATCACCTTCTCCAAGTTCTCTACCTTTCCTAAGCCCATGTAACTGATTACTTATGTGGGATCCTGACCCGGTATCTAATACCCAGGACGTAGGGCAAATGGAGAAACAGTTCTCTGTAACGAACACACCCGAAGAAAATGCATCATCATGTACTTTCTTCAATTGGGTGGCATGGGAATCCTGGTATTCCCCTATATCCTGTTCATTCCTATAACTCTTATAAAAAAGAACGGAACCAACGTTCCCCAGCACAGTATAACATGCGGGTTCGGTCAATACATCCATATTATTATCTTTATTAGGGCATGAAATGGTCGCTACCTGGAGAGAGAGAGAAGAAAACACTTTAGCGTATGCTCTTGCAAGATCAGATTGGTTATTATCTTATCTAATCAGGATGGCTCCCACTGGTTTTTATCAAATCTTCCTTCAAACCCTAAAAGGAAAGACTAGCCGGGATTAATTACACACTACAAGTTCGCCAATCTTTCAGCCAGGCCAGTGTCGGTACTTTGAGGGAGGTCCCCCGTGCTTTCGCACAAACCTAATTAATGTAAACCTCATTTTCCCAGAGGCGTAACCCCGTTGACACCTTTCTAGACACCTACTCGATCAGCTAATTGCAATGTGTAAAACTCTCCCAGGAGTAACTCTTACTCGCAGTGGGTATCGGGATCCAACTATCTCATAGAAGGTATGCAATCTCATTGCAAATTTCAACACTTGAAATTCCCGATAATACTTTTGCCCCTAGCGTGCTATGACCTTGACGAAAGCCAACAAACCACAGCCCGCTAGTCAAGTTCAACACGTACATTTCTTGACTGAATTAAACCCACCCGCACGACCCTTGACGAAAGCCAACAAAGCCGTACGACTACCCTAATCCAGTCGCATCATATGCAGCAGATAAACAGCACATAGCTACCGCACACTACACCTTGACGAAAGCCAACAAATGTAGCACGAATACTATATGTAACTTATCTGAAATGACGGAGGGCTACGACAGGTTTTTCTGAAAACCTATTGCGTAATGAACTTGATATTGTTGTAGAATCAAATAAAGTTTTTGAAATGGAGTGATTTTGAGGCTTTTCTAGTTTTTGCTAAAGGGGTCACTCCCGGTGAAGGGATCGTCGGCCCTTTCCTCGTCGAATGAGGTGCGGGATATATCATATATATCGCTGTGCAAAGAAAAAATCCAAAAGTAGTCGAAAGAAAACCGAGTGTGTAGCATCTGCCAGTTATTGCTAAAGGAGTCACTCCCGGTGAAGGGATCTCGGTCCTTTCCTCATCGAATAAGGTGCAGGATATATCACATATACCGCTGTGCAAAGCAAGAACTGTAGCTACCTGTTTTATTTTTGAAATTCGATTCTACAACATCTTAGGTTTCTTTTCTTTCATTAATCACATTAATGAAGTCCCATCATTTAAGTCACCTAAACATCACAGATAAATACGACGTACACTTATGCCATCCGCATTCGCCTGGATGTCCCCTCGTGCACCGTTAGGTTAGGTAACTAACGACAGAGCAGGGCAGGGCTAGCACGGGTGTAAAACATAAGTAACGTCTATATAATATATCATATATACTATATACTGTATCTATCACAGAACATCACATGATCACATCACAGATATCGCAGCAGAAGAAACATATGAAATATTGGATATACTAGGACGTCCGTGTTTTCAATACGAGCCAGCATAAAACACGGATTCCACGGTCATGATGAATAGCCAATCCCACACCCCTAGACCCCTATGAGAGCGGCAAGCAACCCTACCAATTCTAAGGTTAGGAGACCCGGACTCGACTCCTCGAGATGGTCTCCCACTGGACCCTAGAACCCGGTTACTTGTGCTCCCCTCCTTGGGTCTATCCTAATGCGGAAATGTAAATAATATACAAAAGGTGACAGCTTCCGCAACCTGGAAGTGCCCCAAATAAAAGAATATTACATACAAGTTTTTACATGAATGAAAATGAAAAACACTCATCTCACATAAAAACCCCCGGCTATTCGAACACGACAATCCAATATAACATATCCAGCAACACATAACATCACATGTCATCAACGTAAGTAAATATGCGCATCCCAATTGTCGTTGACATATAGCAACGAAACCGGCGATATCACACATTACACTTACGGTCACAGAAAAGAAAGTGTAAAACTACAACAGTTGGAATCCGCAACCTCTTTAGACATCACATGCCTAATCAAATGAAATACTTAGACATCACATGCCTAACAGTTATAAACCCCGCATTTTAGTCTCATTATCGAAAACTCTTTTCAATATCAAATGAAACTAAACCGCTAGATTTATAACATTCATTCAGTTATCTCATAACTGTTTGTGAATTCTAATTATTGTATCCCATTCCGGATAAATAGAAAATATTAAACTTTCCGATCGAACATTCGAACACCCAAGTTTTCCCGAAACCGTTCAACACATGAAATAGGTTCAAAGACATTCACTTCATGCCTCAGTACCAACGGTCCAGCCGTAGAAGGGTCAAGCCAACGCCTCACATGTGGCACACCGTACTGCCCCAAACCCGAAGGTTCAAAGGGCAGTTCAAGACGGTCACATAATCGAGTTAAGGTTTGTTGTCTTCTAGAGGGACCATCGCATTACTTGCACTACTTAGAACGTCCTTAAACCACAGAAAAATCCATCACTTGGAAATTTTCCGGCAGGGGAAAAGTTGGGTATTTATATCCGGTCGAACCTTTTAACATATTCTAAAATATCCGGAAAGCCACATAGACAAGGTTTGATAATCCGATCGAATCGTCGATTCCCAATACAACCCCAGAACACTCAACTCTTGAGTCAAATTAAAAATTCCCAGAAAATTCAGCATAATAAAATAGGAATTACTGTGCAAAAATGGACAGATGATGTCATCAGATGGCCGCGGAACCGCCGCAGAAGCCAGGCTTCTGCCGCGGTTCCGCCGCGCCCTTAGCAGATCATGGGATAAATTTTGCATCGTAATTCTTAGAATTCCCTGCTGAATTTTTTAAGCATTTTTAATATGTAAAAATCCCAGATTTTAGAAAAAGTCCAGAGAGCATATCGGGAATTAGGGTTTCGGTTCGATCGGGTTTCAAACGTCGTCTAGACTTCGCCTAAGGCTCTAACTAGGCTCTGATACCACTGTAGGGTTCCTAGGCACGCTAATGAGGTCTCACAAGGCATCAACCATGCCAATTTCAAATTTTATGGGTGCCGAGAAACCCTAATACGGATCGTTAACTACAATTTTAGGCGAAAAACGAAACTAGTTAACAACTTAACTAAAGGAGAGAGGCTACAACCTTTGTAGATCCGGTTCTCCACTTCTTTAGCTCCACGTAGGCGTCCTCTCGCTGTCCATCTCGAATCCCGGACTCAATCGTCGGCTTCATCGGAGAAATGGACGGGCTAGGTCGTCGGCTTCGTGCCGAAGATGATCTACGTCGAGGCATCACAAGTTCAAGCTCCAACTTCACCAAGTTGTGAAACTTGTGAAGAAAACACCCTATACTACTTGGCAAGAGGTAGAGGGTGAAGAAATAGGAGGTGGGTTCACTTTAGAATTGGATTTCTCACACTTTGGCTCAAGTTGCCATTGTTGGTAGCAAGCTTTTCTTCATGAAGATGAAGAAGAAGATGAAGCTAGAATATGATAAGTGTTATTTAAAATAGAAAAGAAAATAGATACTTATCATATACTAACTATGGTAGAGTGTAGAGAATAGACCATGGTTACTTGGAATGGTTAGGGTTAAGCATGAAGACAAGAATGGTTACAAAGTCAAAGCTTCATGAAGCTTCAACTAGAAACAAAGAAAGCCACCATTCTCTCCAAAATCTTTTCCAAATAAATGAATAAATAAATAAATGAATAAGCACAACCCTAATCATCTTTTTAACCATGGTTTGATTCTTTACACTTAACCAATTAAACATGCATCATCAAACATGATACAAACATGTGCACAAAAGTATATCACATATACAACTTGCACATCAAGTGAGAAAATCCATTTAAAGTGAACCAATACTAGTTAATGCAAAGTAATATATCAAATATATAATTATACATTAAATCATTAAATCAACACTTGATTTAACGATTCGGTCATATCGCATATAACCGACTAGTATCCTATGTATCGGCTTATCGAATCAATCCTTGATTCGATATCTAGGTTATATCGAATATAACCAATCGATACATTCATCGCGAGAATGGAATACGGTATCACATACACGCATTATTCTCGGTCCTGCACATATCTCATATGCGCTCCTATTTCGTTTCGCTTGAGCCAGGAAACCTCTGTGTAGGACTCTAAAGACTCGTCAATATGCCGGTAGCAGATGATGATCATATCAAGCACCCACAAGCCGCAAGCGGTCTGCTAAACGTAACGGCCATCCGGGTATTGATCGATCAGAAGATCGACGAGCTAGCCCGCTCACACTCCTGTGAATCCAACCAGTAACACTTACCGTACAGTCCGGTCTGTTCGTCTGATATGTCGCATATCAAGTCTAGGGGTGGTAAACGTCAGACCCCAATAACCGATAAGTCGTGCCGATGTGAGGCTCATAACGGGTCGAGAAAATACTGGTAACACTTACCAGCAAATCTCTTATCAGCCCTGGCCAGGGACTTCCCTGTTACGGCCAATCGAGCACTGCGCAACATCAACCCCCAATACCGGGAGAGACGAAACCCCTCCTATCGCTCATTGCCTCCATGTGACTCGGGACTGTACCCAAAGACCACCGTTTTGCACGCCCTCATGGACGTGGTAAGTTGGATATCAAAGCACAGTGGGAATCACACAAGACTCTATGACGATCTCGGGTCTACAGACTAACATGCACAAGTGTCACCTGAGAACTGCTATCTGACGTGAGGTGTAATACCATCTGGGAGTTCTCGGCGAGTCCGTCCAGTGTACCCAGTCTCCACTGAGCACCCGTATACCATCTCTGATGTCAAACACCAATGGATGTGGGATCATCCATCGCCCATCTCATGGGTCGAGAAGCGTATACGGTAGTCTACACTGGTATATCGATGCCCCGTCTCGATACACCCATGACTAGGGACCTTGAAGGATGTACCTATGGACTACCATGTCCCCACTAGTATGATCTGCATCATAGTCCAGGTAGTCAAGTACACATCCTAAGGGCTTTACCAACATGTAACTATAAGACAGTTTAAAGAGACAAGTGTACATGTTAAGATAAAGAGCAACCGGATAGCATACTATCATATCGAGCAAGAAAGTCATCTCTATATATGTCCAAGCATCCAATATAATATACATCATCTGTACAATACTGGCCTCTAGGGCATACATACAACTAACACCTGCTGGAGTAAGGAGAAACGCCGTTGGTGATCTCTAGGCTGTCCGTGATCCGTCGAGATTTGGAACTAGGGGAGTTTGCCATGGTTCCGTTTGTTGATGTTGCGTCTGCATCCGATTGGAGGAAGGAAGAACGCCGGTGTTGATCTCTAAGTTGTCGATGTTGACATCGAGACCCTGAAGCTAAGGATCTTCCTTCACTTCATTTTTTGACATTGTGTCTGCAATATTGCGACGAATGTCGAGATTGTCTTTAGGTTGTCTATGAACCGTCGAGATTTGTCTTCGCTTCGACGAAGCCCGGTGGGACGATATGGTTCCCTTCTTGTTTGTGCCCATGGATTGTATACAGGGGTCAATGTGACTCACCTGCAGGGAAAAAGTTTCATTCTTTCATTTTTTAATTCTTTCCGCGATGCTATATCATTTCAGCTTTTTACATCGCGAATTGCCCAATCATTTCAGCTATTTTTTGCGGTGCCCAATCATTTCGGCTATTTTTCTTTTTACTCGCTGCTTTTTATTGCGAGTTGCCCCATCATTTCCGCTATTTCATATGCATTTTTGGCTCGCTGATTTTTTTATCACGAGTGTGGAACTTGGAATCTGGTGCCAATCTCAGCATCAGCATCGCTGCGACTGGAATATTGCCAGGAGCGAATCATCATTTGCCATGAAAGGACTTGGAATTTGATACCGATTTAGGCATCAGCATCGCTACAACAGGGATATTTCCAGGAGCGAATCATCATTTGCCTCTGTCGATATCGAACAAAGGTGGCTTAGCAAACATGGTTAGGATCCTGTCGACTAAGGCTTTTGACTTCATGAGCTTTAAGGGTCTCATAAAGGTGTTTTTCCCTACGAGTCGTGAGGATCTCATAGGTTCGTTTTCTCCTTAGAAATCGTGAGGATTCCTAAGTGTGTGTTCTCTTATAAGTCGTAAGGATCTTACAAGGGTGTTTTCTCCTTGTAAGTCGAGAGGACCTACAAGTGTTTGTTCACCGTGTGAGCATATCCCTAGTCGCTGGTGGGATTCTGTTAGGGAAATGTTCATTCGTGCCGGTGGATTGTATATAAGGGTCAATATTAAACCACTTGTAGGGCAGTCTGGGAAAGGTTATGGCTTAAGAACGGGTTCAGATCCCTATAGGTTAAGGCTTTTGAATCTTATGAGCCATGAGGGTCTCATAAGAGGGTTCTCCTTACGAGTCGTGAGGATCTCGCAAGTGTAATTTCTCCTTAGGAATCGTGGGGATCCTTAAATGTGTTTCTCCTTTGTGAATCGTAAGGATCTCACGTAGGTGGTTTCTCCTTACAGGGTCGAGAGGATCTTGCAAGTGTCTTTTGACAAGATTGCGCTCTTTCGGGTTTTCACAAAACTCGCCGGTAGCCCTGCTGTTTTTACTCACGGAGCCCTTTCGGGTTTTCATCTGTGCCCATTTCGCTTGTGGACATACCGTTTTTTTAACACCACGTCAGCCTGGGGACGGCGCGGGTTGGTAGTAGTTTAACGACGTTTCGGTCAATTGCAAGTTTTAGGACATTGCGGTCCATCGTTAGTTTAAGGACGTTTCGGTCCGCCGTAGCTTTGAGGCGAAGTTTCGCCGGATGCTTTATGAACAAGTAGGTTTCTCCTTGATAGACCTTGTCACATAATCCAAGGGTTTTGGCACTGCTCCTGCCCCCAGCTCCTCTACGTTATCTCCTAACGCCGAGTGAGCTGCTTTGTTACTTAGCGACAAATGAGCGATCATGTGGCAACTTGCCACATAATCTTCGGATTCTTCTGACAAGTCGTCTCCCTCATCATTGCCGTTATCTTCATTCTCAAGGATGTGATTGAGGAACTCTTGAAGCGTGACTGGGGTTCGCGCCCTCTGGTTGTTTTCTTCCAGCGCGTCAATATGCTTTTGCAAATCCGTACGCTTGTCGTTAGACTGCGCGGGCTTTTTGGTCTTCTTCTTTTTCTTCGAAGACTGTGACGGCTGTGCCTTGGTGTTTTGCCCATTGCTATTAATTCTCGATGTTGGGCATGGTTTCAGCATCTCATCGATGATCTTCGGCTCTTGCGGGCTTTTCCACCTAATCGCCGGACATGTTTGAAGATCTTTCAGCATTCTTTTAGTTTTTGTCGAAAGAACAACTTCCCATGGAGCTTCCTTTATGAATGTGCATAATGCCCCCGCCATGTCCATCTTTTTCGGAGCATGTGGTTGTGGCGGATTTACCTTCCAGTTTTCAGATAGCGCGAACTTGCCCTGTTGGTATTGGTCTTCAACCCAGTTTTTGAAAACGTAGCAGTCTTCGATCGGATGGCCCAATACTCGATGGTAGGGGCAGTAAATGGGATCATAGACATCGTTCGGTTGCGGTGGGTGTCTCGACTCCGTTAGAGTAATGAGCCCATTGCGCACTGCCAGTTCAAACAGTTTCCTTGTTTTACCCCAGGGAAATGAGTAAGGACGTCCCAGTTTCTCTTCGAGGGATTGGTGTTTGTTGTTTTGGCGAACAAGCGGTCTCGGGCCACTCGGTTGTTGTTGAGCATTGGCAACGATGGTTGCTTTCCCTTTGCCCTTTTCATTCCAAGGCTCCAACTTTGAAGAGGAAGGCCTATGACCCATCTGGTCCATTTGGGCTAACTTGTCAATCAAGGCCTGGAAGGTAGTCGGCTTGAAAAACATCTTGAGTTGTGAAATGGTCGCCTGTGGGTCAAGGGTCCCTACAAACATGCCTACCGCAGGCGCTTCTTCAATGCCCTTCTCACACTTTGACTATAGATTCCGCCATCGTATCGCGTATTGCACCCATGTTTCACCTGGCTTCACTTTGGCGTTAATTAACGCGGTGATCAGGGTGCGCTCGCTAGCGCTTGCGAAACGTTGGGTGAACAGCAATTCCATCTCCGTAAAAGTTTTGACGGAGTCGTTGGGAAGCTCCGAATACCACTCAAAGGCCGTTTCCGCTAAGCTGCCGACGAATTGGTGAAGCAGTAGCTTATCATCTCCTCCAGTGTTGCCGCAGAGAGCCCTGAACTGAGCGACATGTTGATGGGGATTGCCTGTCCCCTTGTACACATGGAATTTAGGAATCGTGTATCCCGATGGGTACTTTATCTGGTCGTACCAACCCGGATCAGATCGTCCAGTCTTAACAATTTGCCCACCCGCTTCATTCGCTTGATGAACTCGTATCTGCTGAGCGATATAATCATCCAGGGTAGCTTTTGAGATGGTCTCCTCTTTGGTTGCTGAACAAGCTGGAACAGGGTTTGACGTCTCTCCTCTATCATCTTCAATTATTACCGGAGGATCTTCGGTAGGAGAGTCCGGCTGGATCATCAGGCCCACCATATCTTGGAATAAAAGGGTCATTTGTTTTATATTGGCCGCTTGTTCTACAGCCTCTTTGTCCTTTTTCTCAAGCATTCTCCGAAGGAATTTGGCATCAGTTTCCTGCTCACGGCGCTGCTCCGAGGATGTCTCCGGGCTTACTTTCGGTCTCGGGAGTGCGGCCATAGCTGTTAGCATTTCTTGGAGCTTTTGTTGTTGTTGCTCCTGAGCCTTAGTCACTGATCGCGTAAGCGGTCGATGACCTGTGGAGATACGGCTATCTTCTTTTCCAGATGCCATATAGATGGTGTGCACCACCATGCCCCCAGACTTGGGGTATTCAGACTCAGTGTTTTAGCGATTCGTCGCAAACACCGGGATTTTCTCCAGCTTTCTCCTCTTGTGAGCAGTCGAGGTTGA
This sequence comes from Agapanthus africanus, assembly GCA_030015575.1. Lineage (NCBI taxonomy): Eukaryota > Viridiplantae > Streptophyta > Magnoliopsida > Asparagales > Amaryllidaceae > Agapanthus > Agapanthus africanus. The sequence continues at coordinate 105,916,548 of CM057344.1, forward strand.
GGGGGCCGTTGCAGTGGGCACCCAAGTAGCTATCGCTTTCAGTGGTTTGACAGGGTGATCCTCTTCTTGCCGAACCTTCATCTTTTTTGGTCGGTGGGGATAGTTTTGATCTACCACGGAGTCCTGGACCTGTCGCCAAACTTTATAAATTTTAGAGGACAGCCGCTGAGGGGGCCACTCCAGCTTCGTCTTTGTAGCGTTCTCCATTGGTGGAGGAGATCTTTTCAGCACAGTAGTTGGCGAATTCCTGCGTACCCTGTTGAGTAATTCAAAGCTGTTCCTAATTGGAAGAGCAGCATCAACTTCCACCATTGGAGCTGGCGGAGTCAGTCCAGAAGGGAAATTGCCCCCAGCTTTCCTCCTTCGACGCCAGTGGCGGCGTCGAGCATGTCGTGCGGTCGGGATCACCTCCGCTGTCGGACCAGCTTTTCCATGCCGCCTATTCTGATGAGAGTCTGTTGTTGGCGCCATCCTGTCATAGACAGATGCTCGCTGAGAGGGAATGGCCAATCTTGAAAAGGCCAATTTTCGTGCAGGGGAAACGGCCTTAGTTACTTCACCCGGAGTGGGAGCTGAAACAGCCAGTCTTCTGAAGACCGACCCCTTAGCCGGAGAAGCCGCCTTGGGGACTTCAAGAGTAGGAATGGCTATCCGCTTTGGGATAACCTCTTCAGTAATTGTGGGCTTCTTCATGGGCCCATCTGAGCTTTGGCCCAATCTGTTAAAAACTAAGGCAGTGGACTTAGGCGACCCGTTGAGAGGGCCGCAGTAGTTGCAAGCCGATTAAAGACTGACTTCTTGGGCGCTTCTTGCGATGGTACAGGAGCACTGAAACTCGTTGGCGGGAGCATGGTCCCGAAGAACAGCCCAGTAGTGGCTTGGGTCACTTGTTCCACTGGCATTGTGAAAAGGGAGGCCGCTTGGGGCCCGTAGGTTACTCCTCCAGATGAGGCGGAATGGGAGTTGCAGCTGGAGCAGTTAGATGCCATTGATGTTCTCTTTTCTGTACGGGAGCAAAACAAAATCTTAGTACCTCGAAACCAAGGGCAACCATATCAAACCGCGATTCGTTCGCGAACACGACTGTCACGCCCCGCTTCCCAGAGTACGCAAGATTTGGGCACGTGACATAGCCAACCATGCTACCTGTGGGTAGGAAGTATCCATCCACAGTCACATTACGGTTGTACAGATATCAAGAACAGTAAAATAAACTAAACTAATACATGTCCAAATCCATAATACAAGAATCAATAAACAATAAGTGCGGAAGCTAATGATCCAATACAATGAATAAACAGTATGTCCCATAATGCGGGCTCACATCTGGAAATGAAATGACATAAATAAACTAAACTCTCAAGAACTCATAGTTCAGCCTGCTGGCTGAAGTACTCCTGCTCGGTCGACGACAAAGGTACGGAATCTGGGCCATGCAAAACCCAGACGTCAGCGCGTCATGATATCAAGTATATAGCATAACATGGTAATAAACAATGCAAGCATGAATATGAATAAACAGTAATAAGAAGTAACAAGCAGGGTAAAGTGCAAAGGTGATTAAACTGCCCTATCAGGTTTTCTACTCTACAGTCTTTGAAACCAATTGATGAATCGTCGATGTAACTCAATAGTATCCCGTGCGTGCCCGGGACCACGGTCATGATTCTCGGGGCTGAATCCGAGACGTGCCGCTAAGCAGTAAAAGGTAGTAGGATAGATGAGTGATGTCAGCATCAACACTCCGGAGCTGGCCAAGCCCGTAAGACTGATCAGAACAATGTGTCGAACTGTTGAGTTACAAGTCGGTTTCACCTTTGATTTCCCCATACCCCCAAGCTATGTATGTCAGGTCAGGTATTCAGTAGTCAAGGTCTAATGCCAACACAAGTCAAGTAAAGGTAGGTCCGTCTGGATCGACAGCAGGAATGGTTAGGTCTGTCGGCATTAGGCACGAGATCAGGTAACAGGTCAGGTTACGTTCAACAGGTAGAGTCGATATGTACAGGGTGTTGTGTCCGGTGTATCAGTGCATGCGTCAGGTGTATCAAGATCAGTCAATATGTAACGCAATCAGGTATATGATGATAACAGGTATAGCAGCAAATAATGAACAGTAGCAGGAAACAGTAAATAACAAATATTATTCTATGTGACACAGTGATGTTTGTATTTTCATATTAATCCGGTTTACGCACCTTTGAGGTGCAACAGCCACAAGACGAACAATATCAATAATATGCATAATGGAGTTACCGTATTTGAACTAAGTATAATAATTGCCTCATGAGGGGCTTTAACAAATGAAGTGAGGATGATCTAGCAATTTAGGCAAGGATGTGCCAGATTGGTTAATTAGTTAAGGTGTTGATTAAAAGCGTACCGGTTAACTACAAGTAGCAACTACAATGGTTTAACATTACGGATGATTGTAATTGTCATCAAGTCGTGTAGTTATAACATATAACATGATTATTAAGTTTGTAGCATGTTAAAGCAAGTATTCGGATACTTGCCTCGGCGGTTCCGCAAACCGAAACGCGGATGCAAAGTCGGTAGAAACCACGATACGGAAGCACGGGCCACGGATCGAGTCCCAACAGAGGTCACTGGAATCACACGGACCAGGGGACTTCGCTGGAGCGTCGGGTTCGTCAGACGGCACGGTCGGATTCCGGCAACGACAAAGAGCGAAGTTAGCAATATGATAAACATGCAAGATCAGCGGGGTTTGCACCAAGGAAGTAAAGGAATGCTTACAGAGGAGGAACAGGGGCAACTGTGATGAGGCCGACGGCGATGGATCCACCGGCGGTGAACAGGAGGTGCGGCGAGGGTGCTGGACGGCTGAAAGGGCTCGGGGTCGCTGGAAAAGGGGGCTGCGGCGAGTGAGGAAGAGTGTGGTCGGCTTTGGTGATCGTGGGAGAGAGGGAGGTGGTCGGAGGTGGCGTCAACGAGGTCGCCGGCGCGTTTTTCCGGCGAACAGGGGAGGTGCAGGCGTGGGGCTCGGGTCTGAAGGTGGTCCGGCGAGGAGAGGAGGGGGTGACGGCGAGGTCTCGACGAGGAGGGTGAAAGGGGGGTCGTGGGAGGCTTCGACGGTCGGAGGCGACGTCGACGGCGAGGTCGCGAGGGATGGAGACGGGGCCGGGGTTGCGTGCAGGTGCGGGAGAGAGGAGGAAGGAGAGAGGAGGAAGTCGCGGTTGTCGCGGAGGCGTCGCAGGCGGCGACGGCGAGGTCGCGGTGGCGACGGTGGTGAGTTCTGCGGTGAGCTAGGGTTAGGGTTTGCGTGGGTTCGCTCGTGGTGGGTTAAGGGAAGGAGGCGGCTGCATGCGTAGGATTTAAAGAGGAAGAGAGAGAGAGAGATTGGAGAGAGAAAGAGAGAGAGATTGATGGAAGAGAGAGAGAGATTTGGTGAGATAGAGAGAGAGAGAGAATGAGGAGAGAGACAGAGAGAGTTAGGGAAAGGAGGGGCCCACGCGGGGATTTGCAAGCCTGCGATTGGCTGAGGGAAGGGTAAGGAAATAACTGAGTAAAGATGCGAAGGATTAATCTGTTAGGAAAATTTTATTCGTATATAATTTTAGTTTTAGTATTAAATTTAAATGGGCCCTTTTTGGCGCAAAATGAAACATTTCCAAATCGCGCCCGGGTTGCGTCCAAAAGTTCCAAATTCAAATTATAAGATTTTAAGCGGGTTCCAAATTTTGAAAAGAGGTGTTTAATGGTTAAAATGCATGCCCCCAAGTCGGACACTTGCACGCGCACGTAGTCGCCCAATCTTGCCCGTTTAGCCAAACGGAACGGAATCTCGACACGCGGACGCTACCACGCGACTAGTGGCGACGAGTAGGCCAACATGGACATCTTAAATTTCATTTTCGGAGTTAAAAATTGTTATGTGCCAAAATGACTTAACCGGGTAAAATTTAGCAATAACCACCAGAAAATCAGGAAAATTGGAAAGAGCAATAAATAACCCTCAACTAGCAATGTACATAGTATTATTGGGCTCGGGTGTTACATCATACCCAACTACAAAGAATTTCGTCCTCGAAATTCCAAGGATACAAGATAACTAACTACTGGAAAAGATAAGGGAATTTCTGCCGGATCTCGTCTTCTCGCTCCCAAGTAGATTCTCCATGCGATCGGTTACCCCAAGAAACTAGCACAAGAGGGATAACCTTGTTCTTAAGAACCTTTTCTCTTCGATCCGTGATCTCGACTGGTCGCTCCTCAAAAGTCAGGTCTTCCCGAACGGTCAACTCCGAGTGATCCAAAACATGGGTCTCATCACGAACATACCTCCGTAATTGAGACACATGAAATACATCATGAACTCCTGCTAATGACGATGGTAACGCCAACTGGTACGATACCTCTCCGACACGCTCCAATATCTCGAAGGGTCCAACGAATCGGGGACTAAGCTTTCCCCGACTCCCAAATCGAATCACCCCTCTAGTCGGTGATATCTTCAGGAATACCAAATCGCCCACGGCGAACTCTAGAGGTCTTCTTGACGTGTCGGCCCAACTCTTCTGTCTGTCTTGAGCTGCCTTCATATGCTTTCTGATTGTATTTACCTTCTCAACTGTCTGTACCACTAAATCTGGCCCTAGCAACCTTCGTTCACCCACATCATCCCAACATACAGGTGAACGGCACTTACGACCATACAATGCTTCGAACGGAGCCATCTGAATTGTTGCTTGGAAGCTGTTGTTGTACGAAAACTCCACCAGGTGTAGATGATCTTCCCAAGAACCTTTGAAGTCCAACATGCAAGCCCTCAACATATCTTCAAGGGTCTGAATCGTTCTCTCTGATTGTCCATCAGTTTGGGGATGATAAGCTGTGCTGAACTTCAATCGAGTCCCCAAACTTTCTTGTAAACTCCTCCAAAAGTGTGACAAGAACCGAGTGTCCCGGTCGGACACGATGCTTACCGGTACTCCATGCAATCTGACAATCTCCTGCATGTACCGCTCTGCCAAAGTCTCTGTCGATTGACCAACCCGAAACGGAATAAAGTGAGCTGCCTTGGTCAACCGATCGACAATCACCCATACTGCATTGTTGCCCTTTGGACTCCGCGGTAAAGCCGTCACGAAATCCATGGTTATATGTTCCCACTTCCATTGAGGAATCGGAAGTGGTTGCAACAAACCAGCAACCCTTTGGTGTTCAGCCTTGACTTGCTGACACACCAAGCACTTAGCCACGAAGCGAGCGATTTCCCGTTTCATACCTTCCCACCAGAAATGCTGTCGAATATCTCGGTACATCTTGGTCCCTCCTGGATGTACATAGTAAGCTGAACTGTGTGCCTCTTTCATAAGCTCTTCACGCACATCTCCTTTTGGCACACAAAGACGGCTACCATATCTCAACGAACCATCCTCATGGATCAGTAGATCGGTTCGTAGTCCGGCTCCAACCTGCTCTCGAAACTTTTGCAGTCTAGGATCCTGCGATTGCGCCGCTTTAATCTTCTCAACTAAGGACGATTGTACTTGTAACTGCATCAACTGTCCTGTAGCACGCGGTAGCACAACCTCCAAGTCAAATCTCCGAAACTCCTCAACGATCTTTCTCTGTGCCGTCAATAACTGAATTGCCGGCAACCGACTCAGTGCATCCGGCACGACATTAACTTTTCCCGGATGATACTTAAGATCAAGGTCGTAGTCGGCCATCAGCTCCAACCATCTGCGTTGCCTCATGTTCAACTCCTTCTGAGTGAACACATATTTCAAACTCTTGTGATCCGTAAAGACTTCAACTCTCTCGCCCAGAAGGTAGTGTCTCCAAATCTTCAGGGCGAAGATCACGGCTGCAAGCTCCAAGTCGTGAGTCGGATAATTCTGCTCATGAGTCTTCAGCTGTCTCGATGCGTAAGCGACGACTTTCCCATTCTGCATCAAAACACATCCCAATCCCTTTCCAGATGCGTCGCTGTGAATCACCAGTCCTCCTGAATTATCCGGTACGGTCAGGATCGGGGCGGTTATCAACTTTTGCTTCAACGTCTCGAAGGCCAATGCACATCCATCTGTCCAAACAAACGGTACCTCCTTACGCGTAAGCTTGGTTAACGGCTCAGCTAGACGAGCGAAGTTCTCCACAAATCTTCTGTAGTAACCGGCGAGTCCAAGAAAACTTCTTATCTCTGCAACATTCTTCGGAACAGGCCAATCTCGAACTGCTGCAATCTTCTCGGGATCAACGGCGATTCCATCGCCCGACACGACATGCCCCAGAAACTTCACTTCTTCCAACCAGAATTCGCACTTACTCATCTTCGCAAATAATTTCTCCTGTCTCAGCGTTTGCAGTGCGATCCTTAAGTGTTCAGCATGCTCCTCCGGACTCTTCGAGTACACCAGAATGTCGTCAATGAATACCACAATAAACTGGTCCAAGAACGGTGAAAAGATCCTGTTCATCAAGTCCATAAATATTGCCGGCGCATTAGTCACTCCGAAGGGCATCACTAAATACTCGAAATGCCCATACCGAGTTCGAAACGCCGTCTTGCAAATGTCTTCTGCCTTCACTCGGACCTGATGATAACCTGATCGTAAGTCCAGTTTCGAGAATACCCTCGCGCCACTAAGCTGCTCAAAAAGTTCTCCAATGCGAGGGATCGGGTACTTGTTCTTAATAGTCACCCGGTTTAATTCTCGGTAATCGATGCACATTCTTCTCGTGCCATCTTTCTTCTTTACTAAAAGAACTGGAGCTCCCCAAGGTGAGTTGCTGCTTCGAATCCATCCCTTCTCGAGTAATTCACCCACTTGTTTCTTAACTTCTTCCAATTCCACCGGTGCCATCGGATAATAAGATTTTGATACTGGCGCTGCACCAGGAATAAGGTCGATCGCAAACTCCACATCTCGCTTCGGCGGTAGGCCTGAAATATCTTCAAACACATCCATAAAGTCGCGGACAACTGCCGGCTCTTCATTCCTATCCGCAACCATAGCCGCAAGAACATTGTTCGTCGGCCTAGCCCTAAACTCGACTGGCCCGACAGAACTGCTTCCTCCGATGAAAGTAAACTCAGGGTGTCCGGGAATCTGGAAAATTACTTTCCTTGCCCTACAATCAATGTGTGCGTGGAAAGTGCCAAGAAAATCCATTCCCAAGACTACTTCATAACTGCCCGTATCAATCACCAAGAAATCCGCAAAAAGCTCCCGTCCACAAACAACAACAGTACAATCCCTACACTCCTTACTAGCTATGATTTTCCCATTCCCAGTGTGTATGTCCCAAAAACTGGACATGGTCGTGCAGGTGATCGAGTGTGTAGTTATAAACTTTGATGACATAAAACAGTGGGATGCTCCGGAATCAAATAGTGCCAAAGCAGGAAAACCACGAACGAGTACGGTACCTGAAACCACTTCTCCTGATGCCTTGGCTTCCTCAGCTGTCAAAGTGAAAGCTCGACCCTGGTTAGGTCCTTGTGTCAGTTGCTTCTGCCCTTGGAATGGTCTCTGCGGAGGCTTCCGTGTATCATCTCTCGTGCGAAGCTTCGACGGACAAGTACCAACTGCGTGATCGGCTGCCCCACAAACCAGACAAAGTCCTAGTCTCCTTCGACAATCCTTCTGCACGTGCCCAGGTAATCGGCAGTAATCACAAATCACGCTCTTCCTTCGATCAACGATCACAGGCTTCTTCATTGGCGCTACACCTCGACGGTCCACTGGAATACCTCTGCGCCCATGATCTCGGTTAGGTACAAATGCAGGCTTCCTGGCCGCAACTGCTGTCTGGTGAAGGTTCCCTTTCGATCCTGATAGACTCTGTTGCTCTCTGGCTGCCGTAAGAACCTGCGAGAAAGTGGTCAAACCCAGGGAGACAATCTGCCTCTGGATGTCCACATCCAAACTGCGCAAGAACCTTCGTGCCCTGTCTGCCTCCTTGGCGACTAAGGGTCCAGCGAAACGGCTAAGTCTCGTCCACTCCGCTGCATGCACATCCACAGCTGCTCCATTTTGTTTCAGCCCAATAAATCTCTCCTCCATTTCCTCCCGTGCAGTTCGCGGGAAGAACTTTTCCAAGAAACTTTTGGAGAAATCCGCCCAACTGATTGGCTTAGACAGGCGGGTCTCCTCCACAAGCCACCACTCTCGAGCATAATCCACCAACTGAATGCGCACCACATCAACTCTCTTGTCTTCTGGGATCTGCGCCGCAATCAATAGATTCTCTGTGTCCACGAGCCACTGCTCGGCTGGCAACGGCTCCTCCAAGCCAGTAAAAGTAGTAGGACCCAACCGTCTGAAATCTGCCACGGTCCCTACTCGGTCGACTGGCTTTGCTACGGCGGTGTTTACAGACTGCTGCATAGCCTGCAAACCCTCCTGGAATGAATCGGCTTGCTGCTGGATCAGCTCAGTTTGCCTCTTCTGATTTTCCAACATCCCACGTATCACTCCTAGCATGGCGGCTTCGTCCACACGCCTCTGATACGTCTTGAAATTCTTATCTGCCATGGTCCTGAAATCAAAACAACCAACATTAGCATGATGATAGATTCAATATATAAATCAAGGCTAGAACTCCAAGATACTTAAATAGAGTACTGCATTGTAGCTATGCCGCGGTATCATAGCCGCAATTACTTAACTCCACCTAAGTCGCCTAAGTTCTAGAGATAACAAGAATTTAGGTTTTCGAGTTAACAGTGCAAAGTAAGTTTGCATGTCGACATGATCTGGAAGAATGATTCAAGAACGGTAAAACGGTCAAGTGGCAGGACATGTTTCCTAATTACGGGTATTATAATCCGTGTATCGGGTGCAATACCCAACTACAAGAATCAACCCAATTAACCTATGGCTCTGATACCATAAAACCATGTCACGCCCCGCTTCCCAGAGTACGCAAGATTTGGGCACGTGACATAGCCAACCATGCTACCTGTGGGTAGGAAGTATCCATCCACAGTCACATTACGGTTGTACAGATATCAAGAACAGTAAAATAAACTAAACTAATACATGTCCAAATCCATAATACAAGAATCAATAAACAATAAGTGCGGAAGCTAATGATCCAATACAATGAATAAACAGTATGTCCCATAATGCGGGCTCACATCTGGAAATGAAATGACATAAATAAACTAAACTCTCAAGAACTCACAGTTCAGCCTGCTGGCTGAAGTACTCCTGCTCGGTCGACGACAAAGGTACGGAATCTGGGCCATGCAAAACCCAGACGTCAGCGCGTCATGATATCAAGTATATAGCATAACATGGTAATAAACAATGCAAGCATGAATATGAATAAACAGTAATAAGAAGTAACAAGCAGGGTAAAGTGCAAAGGTGATTAAACTGCCCTATCAGGTTTTCTACTCTACAGTCTTTGAAACCAATTGATGAATCGTCGATGTAACTCAATAGTATCCCGTGCGTGCCCGGGACCACGGTCATGATTCTCGGGGCTGAATCCGAGACGTGCCGCTAAGCAGTAAAAGGTAGTAGGATAGATGAGTGATGTCAGCATCAACACTCCGGAGCTGGCCAAGCCCGTAAGACTGATCAGAACAATGTGTCGAACTGTTGAGTTACAAGTCGGTTTCACCTTTGATTTCCCCATACCCCCAAGCTATGTATGTCAGGTCAGGTATTCAGTAGTCAAGGTCTAATGCCAACACAAGTCAAGTAAAGGTAGGTCCGTCTGGATCGACAGCAGGAATGGTTAGGTCTGTCGGCATTAGGCACGAGATCAGGTAACAGGTCAGGTTACGTTCAACAGGTAGAGTCGATATGTACAGGGTGTTGTGTCCGGTGTATCAGTGCATGCGTCAGGTGTATCAAGATCAGTCAATATGTAACGCAATCAGGTATATGATGATAACAGGTATAGCAGCAAATAATGAACAGTAGCAGGAAACAGTAAATAACAAATATTATTCTATGTGACACAGTGATGTTTGTATTTTCATATTAATCCGGTTTACGCACCTTTGAGGTGCAACAGCCACAAGACGAACAATATCAATAATATGCATAATGGAGTTACCGTATTTGAACTAAGTATAATAATTGCCTCATGAGGGGCTTTAACAAATGAAGTGAGGATGATCTAGCAATTTAGGCAAGGATGTGCCAGATTGGTTAATTAGTTAAGGTGTTGATTAAAAGCGTACCGGTTAACTACAAGTAGCAACTACAATGGTTTAACATTACGGATGATTGTAATTGTCATCAAGTCGTGTAGTTATAACATATAACATGATTATTAAGTTTGTAGCATGTTAAAGCAAGTATTCGGATACTTGCCTCGGCGGTTCCGCAAACCGAAACGCGGATGCAAAGTCGGTAGAAACCACGATACGGAAGCACGGGCCACGGATCGAGTCCCAACAGAGGTCACTGGAATCACACGGACCAGGGGACTTCGCTGGAGCGTCGGGTTCGTCAGACGGCACGGTCGGATTCCGGCAACGACAAAGAGCGAAGTTAGCAATATGATAAACATGCAAGATCAGCGGGGTTTGCACCAAGGAAGTAAAGGAATGCTTACAGAGGAGGAACAGGGGCAACTGTGATGAGGCCGACGGCGATGGATCCACCGGCGGTGAACAGGAGGTGCGGCGAGGGTGCTGGACGGCTGAAAGGGCTCGGGGTCGCTGGAAAAGGGGGCTGCGGCGAGTGAGGAAGAGTGTGGTCGGCTTTGGTGATCGTGGGAGAGAGGGAGGTGGTCGGAGGTGGCGTCAACGAGGTCGCCGGCGCGTTTTTCCGGCGAACAGGGGAGGTGCAGGCGTGGGGCTCGGGTCTGAAGGTGGTCCGGCGAGGAGAGGAGGGGGTGACGGCGAGGTCTCGACGAGGAGGGTGAAAGGGGGGTCGTGGGAGGCTTCGACGGTCGGAGGCGACGTCGACGGCGAGGTCGCGAGGGATGGAGACGGGGCCGGGGTTGCGTGCAGGTGCGGGAGAGAGGAGGAAGGAGAGAGGAGGAAGTCGCGGTTGTCGCGGAGGCGTCGCAGGCGGCGACGGCGAGGTCGCGGTGGCGACGGTGGTGAGTTCTGCGGTGAGCTAGGGTTAGGGTTTGCGTGGGTTCGCTCGTGGTGGGTTAAGGGAAGGAGGCGGCTGCATGCGTAGGATTTAAAGAGGAAGAGAGAGAGAGAGATTGGAGAGAGAAAGAGAGAGAGATTGATGGAAGAGAGAGAGAGATTTGGTGAGATAGAGAGAGAGAGAGAATGAGGAGAGAGACAGAGAGAGTTAGGGAAAGGAGGGGCCCACGCGGGGATTTGCAAGCCTGCGATTGGCTGAGGGAAGGGTAAGGAAATAACTGAGTAAAGATGCGAAGGATTAATCTGTTAGGAAAATTTTATTCGTATATAATTTTAGTTTTAGTATTAAATTTAAATGGGCCCTTTTTGGCGCAAAATGAAACATTTCCAAATCGCGCCCGGGTTGCGTCCAAAAGTTCCAAATTCAAATTATAAGATTTTAAGCGGGTTCCAAATTTTGAAAAGAGGTGTTTAATGGTTAAAATGCATGCCCCCAAGTCGGACACTTGCACGCGCACGTAGTCGCCCAATCTTGCCCGTTTAGCCAAACGGAACGGAATCTCGACACGCGGACGCTACCACGCGACTAGTGGCGACGAGTAGGCCAACATGGACATCTTAAATTTCATTTTCGGAGTTAAAAATTGTTATGTGCCAAAATGACTTAACCGGGTAAAATTTAGCAATAACCACCAGAAAATCAGGAAAATTGGAAAGAGCAATAAATAACCCTCAACTAGCAATGTACATAGTATTATTGGGCTCGGGTGTTACATCGACACACGAAGTGTGGAGTGGAAAGAGGAAAAGGTCCCACCGGGCGTGCCAGAATCTGTTCTCCGCCGAAAGACCGGGAAGACAAACGTCTTTCCTGAATTTGGGGGCAGATACTATTTGGATTTATCCGTCCACCTCTCCGAAGATGCCAAGTTGATTTATGGCACCGTATATCGGAGGTTTAGACGGATGCGACCGTTGTAGCAGACTTCGTCAGATTCCCCCTCGTTTGAGGGGTTTTTGATTATGGGGACGCTCTTCCCTGCAGGCGTAAGCCCTTGCAGTTAATTACGTTACCGCATCGCGGCAACAACTTTCTCCTTCTCTAGATGGTCACTTCGTGTCGTGTGTGTGTTTTTTTATTTTTGGTTGCCCGAAGATTGTATACGGAGACTAATGTTTGTTGTCGCCCGTAAGGCGTAGATTAGTCCAAATCCGCATTTTCTTAGATTTGGGTTTTGGGTTGGGTTTAAGGATCGTTAATCTCATTAGAGACTAAGATCGACTTAAACGTTTGTTAAGGATACATTAGTTTAATTTTAGACTAAGATCAACTTAACAATTTGTTAAGGATACGTTAGTCTAATTTTAGATTAAGATCAACTTAACAGGATCATTTTGATCCAACAAAAGAGAATTTAGGCTCTATTGTTTTAGTTTAGGGACTTTGCGGTCCAAGGTTAAGGACATCATAGTCCATGGGCTTAAGGACCCCACAGTCCAGGTTAAGGACATCATAGTCCATGGGTTTAAAGGACCCCACAGTCCAAGGTTAAGGACATCATAGTCCATGGGTTTAAGGACCCCACAGTCCATGGAATGTCTGTTTGTCGGGACCCGTCTCCTCTCTGAAGACGTTGAAGGATTATAACGACAAATATCAGAGGAGTGAAGAGATGTACCCTTGAACCAAAGTTGATTGGAAATCTGTAGTCCAATTTAGGACTAAGATCAATTAATTAGATTATAAGCACATAGGCTCAGTTAAATCTGAATTGAGGACTTATGGCCAACTTGGGCTAAGTCCAATTAAGCTTGAAATGTTGGCCCTTTGTTGGACTGTTGAACATTTGTCTGGGTTCAGCCCTCCCATTATTTAGCAATGCTAAACAGGGGTTTGGGGGCTCTGACAACATTTTGTCTTTGGCTGAGTACCAACCATTCATTATAGCTCTGTATTTTAAGGTTCATTTGAAGGGGAGATTTGCCTCGGGAAAACTTAGCCAATTTGGGTTAAGCTTGGTTTTTAAAATAGTGTTAAATACTTGAGGATATTTGGCGGTCACGTGTTCCCACGTGATGCGCTTAAAATAGTGTTAAACACTACGGATGAAGCACTTAAAGTAGTGTTAAACACTAAAAGTGAAGTAGTCACGTGGGGTCACGTGAGGCGCCAGAGAATTAGGCCAGACATCCTTTATTTTTCTTTCAAGATCTGCCAATAAGTGTTAAACACTTAGCCTCTGGAATCATCACGTGTGGACACGTGACAATGCCTCTGCGTTGGGTATCAATTCCTCTGTCTTCCCCTATTTTATACTTTTGAAAATGGTGTTTGTCAGGGGTCACGTGGGGACACGTGAGGCGCCCTAGATCAGTACTGCCTTTGGCTTTGTTCTTTTTTATTTTGAGGGTCACGTGGGAGCACGTGAGGCATTGCCTCTGGGCTAATTCCTTCTTATTTTGAGGAGTCCATTAAAGGGTCACGTGGGCGCACGTGAGCATGCCTTATTCATTCCTTTTTGTTCATTGGGATGAAGGGTCACGTGTTACCACGTGATCATGTTGGATACTTAATCTTTACGTGCATGGAGAGCTTCAAGTCTCTTGTTTTAAGAATTAAATTAATTTGTAGAGTTAAACCCTAGTTTCATTTAGAGTAATTAAATTCATATATATTTGGAAGAATTAAATTCTTATGTAGGTTTAAACCCTAGTTTCATTTGGAGAAATTAAATTCATATGAGTTTGGAAGAATTAAATTCTTTAAACTTAATTCTCCCTCTAAGTTTTGGATCTGCATGGCAGAATCTTCACGATGAGAATTAAATTCTCAACTTGTGGGGAGATCTGCTTCTGCAGATTTTCAACCAAAGAAAGAACTAAGTTCTTATTCAGGAGAGTTAAACTCTTAAATTGAGAATTAAATTCTCTTTTATTTTATGGAGCTTAGATCTCTTTCCCCTTTCTCACTTAGAGTTTCTTTCTTTTCTAAATAAGCCTTCTTTTCTCTCTAGAGCATTAAATTCTCTTCTTTTTTCCATCTGTTGTTGTATCTCCCTCCCCTTTTTTTCTCTTCTTGGCTCCTATTTATAGGAGAAAGAAAATAATCAGTTTGTTTAGTCAATCTTTCATTAAAAGATTTTAAATTGATTTTCTAACCAACGTGATCTTTTAGATCACCCAGTGAATTTTATTCACCATTGGATTTTTAATCCAAAAGATATTTTGTCCGTTATTCCTGGCAAATTTCAGGGAAATCTTTCCTTGTATAGAATCTTTCTATAAATTGGTGATTTTTAATCACCATTTAATTTTTAATCCAACGGTGCTCCACTTTACAGAGCACAATCTTTTTGTTTAGGAAGATCTAGGGAAATATTTTTCCAACTAGGCTTTTTGATTTCCCTTAATTTAGAATTTAATTCTATTAGTTCAGAAGGTTTAAATGCCCATCACGTGTGGGCACGTGACCCCTCTGTTTAAACTTTTCACCAGAATTTAATTCTGTTGTTTTAAAGAACTCAGGAATTGTCACGTGTCAGCACGTGACCCTTGGTCACGTGTGGGCACGTGATGCCCCATTGGGGTTTTTCCTTGCTGTTTTATTATACTTTTAATTCTTTTTAGGGGGTTTAAAGGCCCATCACGTGTGGACACGTGACTCCACTGATTGCTTGTTTGATTAGAATTTAATTCTATTGTTTCAGAGGGTTCAAGAGCCTATCACGTGTTGGCACGTGGCCCCACTGATTAATTATTTACAATTATTTATTTTATTTAGTGCCTACAGGCTTTGCTTGTAAATGGTCACGTGTCTGCACGTGATGCCCGGTCATGTATGGGCACGTGATGCCCGGTCACGTGTGGGCACGTGATGCCTCATAACTTTTGATCCCGGATGAATTATGATGCCCATAATATATCAAATCGAAAGCTTTTTCGAGGCACTTTCGATACCATCAGAATTTAGCTGTTTCTCATTCGGGAGTTTGTCAAAATGCATCCCGAAAAATACCGGTTCACATTTTCTTAAACGTATCGCTGCCATTTGATACCTTGGGCTCTTTTGCGCAGAATTTTTTTTGGCGGGAACACCTACCTTAATATTTGCCTGGATAGACGATGGGATCATGTCCATAAATGAAAAATTTTATCCAGCGAATTCTTTGGCGGTATATTTTTTCTGATTCACAATTAGCATCTAGCGCTACGACTACCTTAGTATCCTACTTGGAACTCTTTCTAATATACTGCTCTTCAAAAAATGATATATTTATAACTCACGACAGACGCTCTGTCTTCCATGTTACCGGAGAAGCAAAAATCGTTAACCACCTCCTTCAGGAGACCGCCATTACTATATTCCAAGAACATCAAATGCCCTTCACTGCTACCCATGTTTCTCCAGGGCTCGACTGATATCTATATCCTACATGGAGAAACACATGTGACCCCCATTATTTTACCGATTTGCAGTATAGGAACATCACTTCCTATCATAAGCATGTCATCCACATACCATATGTGGAATCTGATAACACTCCCTACTATCTTTTTACAAATACCAGGTTCATCACTCATTTTGATGAAGTCAAACACTTTGACCGTGACATCAAAACAGATGATTTATTTCCGCTATGCATGTTTTAGTTTAAACATAGACTTAAGCAAGTTGCACACTTACCGCTGCTCCCACTGACTAAGATAACCCTCTGGCAGAGTCATATACACGTACACTTCTATATCCAATTTAGAAAGATATTATAGTCATCCATCTGGCAGATATCACAGTCATGAAAAACAACAGTGGCAAATTATATCTGTATGGAGATCAGCACAGACACTGAAATAATAGTTTCATCACAATCCACAACGGGCATTTGATGAAAACCTTTTATTACAATTCTAGCTTTATTAGGTCAATACCTATCCATTTGCACTGATCTTGTAAGATCTTCTTGCTCCTTATGGGTTTTACCTCTTCAGGAGTACCCAATAAAGTCTACACTTTGTTGTAGCGCATAGAGTCCAACTAGGATATCTAGGCATCTAGCCATCAGTCGAAAGTCACCACTTCCCATGGCCTGCTGATAACTCGTAGGGTCATCATCACATGATGTAAGCCTCCTTGTCATTGTTAACGAGAAAACCGTAACTCTCAGGTGGCTGAGACCATCCACTAAATCTGTGGAGTAAGCTAAGGTTTGTCAGAGTCAATTAAATTTTCAGGTTTTACTAAATCTTCAGTAACCGTTTGTGGTTCTGGAATCACTTCCAGTTCTACCAAACATCCACTAATTTCTTTTATAAGAAATTCCTTTTCTAAAATGGTGGAGTGTCGAGAACAAAACTACTTTTGATCCCAAAAATGGTAGAAAGTTAAACTCTCGTCAATGCCCGGGATAACCCACTAACTGCCATTACTGAAACGTGCATTGAGTTAATCCGGATTCCGGTTTTAAGCATAAGCCAGAAAACTCAATATCTTAACAATATAAAGATGATAACCCAATCTCTATCAGATATAGAATATGAGACACTAATTTAGGTGGAACCGGTATTGTTCCTTTATAAAAGAGAGAGAGAAAAGAAAAGAAAGAGAGAAAAAGCGATGGGAGAATTTCCCACTAATAGAGCATCACGTGCCCACACGTGAGTGCCTATGAACAAAGATTATAGGCGCTGCGCTTAAACAATTGACAGGCTGAAATTGAGCATCACGTGCAAGCACGTGAGCATCTATATACAAAGTATATAGGCGCCATATTAAAACAAATAGAAGACCAGATAATCTCACGTGTCAGCACGTGATGCCCTTTTTGGGCTGTTGCACATAAGCGAATGAGTTTAACTCTGTGGGGTCACGTGCTACACGTGAGTGGTCTTAAACGCTTTCTGAGCTGATAGAATTAAATTCTAAATAAAGGGATAAAAACCATATTTGGAAAATATTTCCTTAAATCTTTCTAAACAAGAAAGATCACGCTCTGTAAAACAGAGTACCGTTGGATTAAAAATCCAATGGTGATTAAAAATCACCTATCTACAGAAAAAATTCTGTATGGTAAAATATTTTCCTAATCTTGTTAGAAAACAAGAAAGATATCTTCTGTAAAACAGAAGTCCTTGGATTAAAGATCCGACGGTGGATAAAATCCCTAAATCAATCAGGATCTCTCAACGAGAGATTTCTTTAACTAAATCAACAGACTGGCCTCTACAATAAAAAGGAACCAAGAATTCAAGTATGATACAGAAGAGACCACCCCATAAGCTTCTAAAAAAATATATAGAAGCCTCCCAAAAAGCTCCTACAAAATAAAAGTGAATTTAATTCTCAAAGAACTCAGTTCTTCCTCTGGTTGAGATCTGCAGAAGCAGATCTCCCCACAAGTTGAGAATTTAATTCTCATCGGGGAGATTCTATTATGCAGATTCAAAACTTAGGGGAAAGAACTAAGTTCAAAGAATTTAATTATTCCAAAAGTATATAGAAATTCAATTCCTATGATAAAATTAGAGTTTAACCCTGTAAAAGAATTTAATTCTTATAAAACAAGGGACCTGAAATTCTTAAAATTCAGATCAAAATCTCTATGCATATAAAAGAAAAGACTGGTCACGTGTTCCCACGTGAGCACCTCTGAGGAACAAAAAGGAAGGACTGAGATCGAATCATGTACTCCCACGTGACCCTTTAAAACGAGCGCTCAGCAATTACATGAAAAAGAGAATAAACCAAAAGACAGTCCCATTCTATGGCGCCTCACGTGTTCGCACGTGACCCCCGAATAGTTTCTTAACAGTTATATGGAAAAGGTGAAAATTCCAAAGACAGCGCTCACATTTTGAGCACCTCTTGTGTTCGCACGTGAGAATTATATGAGCTAAGTGCTTAGTGTAGGGTGTTTTTCGTCACCCCATTGAGATGGGAATACGCGCGCGCTTGTCAGGCGCATTACAGATTCCCCCTGCCTAGGCTAGGCTGGGGTTTATTGATTGTGGGGATCCGAATCTCCGGCAGCCGCGGACTAAGCTGCCGTTAATTACCCCTCGCCTTTGGAGCGAGGAAACCTCCGATTGACGGGTTAAACTGGTCATGGGAACACAATGTGCAGTGCTGTATTTTGAAGGGGTTTTGGATATATCGGGGGCCCCGCAGAGTTTTTACGGGGGTCCCGCTACCCGGATAGCGGGCTGGGGCTCAAGGAGGCTAGCAGCCCCCTTGCGGGGTGCGGGGCAGTGCCCCGGCCCAAATTTTTTTTTTGAGGGGGATGGTGTTGTAGAGTGTGTGTGTGTGTGTGTGTCTATATATATATATATATAAAGGGAAAGGGCATCCAAAGGATGCGTGGGGGGGGGGCAGTGCCTCGCGTGTAGGGCACGCAGGCGCTAGCGCACTAGGTGCTAGGTGCGAGCGCTCTAGGCGCTGGACGCGCCACGTGCTCGGCACGTGGGCGCAAGCGCCCTAGGCGCTGGGCGCGCCACGTGTCGGCACGTGGGCGCAAGTACGCTGGGCGGTGGGCGCACCACGTGCTCGGCATGTGGGCGCAAGCGCCCTGGGTGCTGGGCATGTTGGCACGTGGGCGCAAGCGCCCTGGGTGCTGGGCGCACCACATGTCGGCACGTGGGCGCACCACTTGCTCGGCACGTGGGCGCAAGCGTGCTGGGCGCTGGGTGCACCACTTGTCGGCATGTGGGAGCAAGCTCCCTGGGCGCTGGGCGCACCACGTGCTCGGCACGTGGGCGCAAGAGCACTGGGCGCACCACGTGCTCGGCAAATGGGCGCAAACGCTCTGGGCGCTGGGCGTCAAACAGAGAGGGGACTTTGGTCCCTGCACTGGGAGCTGTGCTCCCGATTTGTGGAGTTAAACTCCTAAAAGGTTTTAGAAGTAATCAAAGGGGGCTGCTTTGTTTCTCCCTTTGGCTCCGGATCTTCCCCAGATGAGATTTTTGGAGATGGGTCTCCTCCTTCCTCTTCTATTGGCTGGGTCTTGAAGAACAAGAAGTATAAGATTTTAAAGATCTCTTCTTTTTAAGATCTGATGGGAGATCTGAGTGCCCCTTTGTGGGTTTTGTGGTGGAAAACTACTTAGTTTTGGAAAAGAAAGAGTAAAACTCTTGATTTAATTCAAAAAAAATGAGAAGGTTTAGAACCTTGGAGAAGGAGCGGGAGGCACAAAGAACCCTAGTTTTTTGGGGGAATGAAAATTGTATTAGATATTTTCATCATGTTGCCTTTTATAGGCTTACATGTTTACATATAGCCCCTTGGGCTTTACAAAATTGCATTTTGTCCATCCCATGTCTCATGTGCTATTTCTTTTTGCACATAAGCCATGGGCTTACAAAAATTTGGTTTTATGCCCATTTTGTTTACATTCATGCATAAAAAATTACATAAAAATTATTTATTACATGATCTATATTTTGGCATGGGGGAGGGTCGGCCGCTTCATGTTCGGACCCGACCTGGGCATGGGCCCGTTTGGCTTGGGGTTGACTTTGACTTTGACTTTGACTTGGTCAACCGGGGTGCAATTTTTGACTTCAACAAAGTGCCCCCCATCAATAAATGCACACCACGTATGTGAGTCGTGTGCATGAAATTGATGGATCTTCTTTTGCATGGAGGCGACTTGCTATGGTTCCCACTTTTGGGGATGCACTGCCCTTTTTACGACATGGACGGTCGACGCTTGACGCCTCTCCGAGACGGAGTGTCCGTGGTAGACTTTTCCCTCGCCCGGAGCGATCTGGTTCCTGCTTTGTAGGAAGCCTGCACTGCCTTTTTTATGACATGGACGGTCGATGCTCTGATCCGGAGCGATTTGGTTCCCGATTTGTGGGAAGCCTGCACTGCCCGTTTTGCGACATGGACGGTCGACGCTCTGACCCGGAGCGATTTGGTTCCCGATTTGTGGGAAGCCTGCGCTGCCCGTTTTGCGACATGGACGGTCGACGCTCTGACCCGGAGCGATTTGGTTCCCGATTTGTGGGAAGCCTGCGCTGCCCATTTTGCGACATGGACGGTCGACGCTCTGATCCTGAACGATTTGGTTCCCGATTTGTGGGAAGCCTGCACTGCCCGTTTTGCGACATGGACGGTCGACGCTCTGACCCGGAGCGATTTGGTTCCCGATTTGTGGGAAGCCTGCACTGCCCGTTTTGCGACATGGACGGTCGACGCTCTGATCCGGAGCGATTTGGTTCCCGATTTGTTGGAACCCTGCACTGCCCTTTTTGCGACATAGACGGTCGACGCTCTGATCCGAAGCGATTTGGTTCTCGATTTGTGGGAAGCCTGCTCTGCCCTTTTTGCGACATGGACGGTCGACGCTCTGATCCGGAGCGATTTGGTTCCCGATTTGTGGGAAGCCTGCACTGCCCTTTTTGCGACATGGACGGTCGACGCTCTGATCCGGAGCAATTTGGTTCCCGATTTTTTGGAAGTCTGCACTGCCCGTTTTGCGACATGGACGGTCGACGCTCTGATCCAGAGCGATTTGGTTCCCGATTTGTGGGAATCTTGCACTGCCCGTTTTGCGACTTGGACGGTCGACGCTCTGATCCGGAGCGATTTGGTTCCCGATTTGTTGGATGCCTGCACTGCCTGTTTTGCGACATGGACGGTCGACGCTCTGACCCGGAGCGATTTGGTTCCCGATTTGTGGGAAGCCTGCGCTGCCCGTTTTGCGACATGGACGGTCGACGCTCTGATCCAGAACGATTTGGTTCCCAATTTGTGGGAAGCCCGCGCTGCCCGTTTTGCGACATGGACGGTCGACGCTCTGACCCGGAGCGATTTGGTTCCCGATTTGTGGGAAGTCTGCACTGCCCGTTTTGCGACATGGACGGTCGACGCTCTGATTCGGAGCCTGCACTGCCCTTTTTGCGACATGGACGATCGACGCTCTGATCCGAAGCGATTTGGTTCCCGATTTGTGGGAAGCCTGCGCTGCCCTTTTTGCGACATTGACGGTCGACGCTCTGATCCGGAGCGATTTGGTTCCCGATTTGTGGGAAGCCTGCACTGCCCGTTTTGCGACATGGACGGTCGACGCTCTATTTGACTTGCTCTGCTTCCTGCAGTGTCAGGGGTGAACTTGACTTGCTCCGCTTCTTGCGGTGTCGAGATTGGATTCTGACTTGCTCCGCTTTCTGCGGTGTCGGAGTTGAAGTTGACTTGTTGATTGTGATTTGGGTTGACATCAGCATCGCTATACTGGAATATGGTACCAGGAACGAATGATCATCTGTCTTTGAGAGGATTTTGGGATTGGTTTTTTGTCGGCATCTGCATTGCTGCACTGGAATAATGCCAGGAGCAACTCATCATTTGCCCTGGGAGGATTTGGGAATTGGTTTTTTTTTCGGCATCTGCATTGCTGCACTGGAATAATGCCAGGAGCAACTCATCATTTGCCCCGAAAAGATCTGGAAATTGGTGGCTTATGAGACAGGTTTAGATCCCTATCACCTAAGGCTTTTCAATTTTGTGGGCCGTAAGGGTCCCACAAAAGCATTTTCTCCCTACGAGTCGAAAGAATCTCGTAGGTGTATTTTCTCCTTAGGAGTCGTGGGGACTCCTAAGTGTGTTGCTCCTTTGTGAGTCCTAAGGATCTCACGCGGGCATTTTCTCCTCACAAAGTCGAGAGGACTTTGTGAGTGCATTTCATTTCTTTTTTACGAGTTTGCGCCCTTTCGGGTTTTCACAAACTCGCCGGCAGTCCTGCTGTTTTTACTCACGGAGCCCTTTCGGGTTTTCATCCGTGCCCCTTTTGCTTGTGGACATACCATTTTTTTATTTTTATTTTTATTTTATTTTAATTTTTGGTAGGACTTTGAATGTGGTCTCACCGGTAGGAATTGGGAGAGATTGGGATTGTTTTACGCCCGTGGAATGTATACGTTTTTGCCGGATGTATGATCCAGACCATAGGGCCGGAAAAATTTCGGGACTTTGTTGGCGTCTGCATCGCTGCACTGGAATATGGTACCAGGAGCGACTCATCATTCTCCCCGGGAAGATCTGGGAATTGGTGGATTAGGAGACAGGTTTAGATCCCTATCACCTAAGGCTTTTCAATTTTATGGGCCGTAAGGATCCCACAAAAGCATTTTCTCCCTACGAGTCGAAAGGATCTCGTAGGTGTATTTTCTCCTTAGGAGTCGTGGGGACTCCTAAGTGTGTTGCTCCTTTGTGAGTCGTAAGGATTTCACGCGGGCATTTTCTCCTCACAAAGTCGAGAGGACTTTGCGAGTGCATTTCATTTCTTTTTTACGAGTTTACGCCCTTTCGGGTTTTCACAAACTCGCCGGCAGTCCTGCTGTTTTTACTCACGGAGCCCTTTCGGGTTGTCATCTGTGCCCCTTTTTCTTGTGGACATACCATTTTTTTTAATTTTTTTTATTTTAATTTTTGGTGGGACTTTGAATGTGGTATCACCGGTAGGAATTGGGAGAGATTGGGATTGTTTTACGCCCGTGGATTGTATACGTTTTTGCCGGATGTATAATCCATACCGTAGAGCCAGAAAAATTTCGGGACTTTGTTGGCGTCTACATCGCTGCACTGGAATATGGTACCAGGAGCGACTCATCATTCACCGTTGGGGAATGGGATTTGGAATTTGGTTGGCGTCTGCATCGCTATACTGGAATATTGTACCAGGAGCGACTCATCATTCGCCGTTTTGAGATTTGGAATTTGGTTGGCGTCTGCATCGCTACACTGGAATATGGAACAAGGAGCGACTCATCATTCGCCTTTGGGGTATGGGATTTGGAATTTGGTTGGCGTCTGCATCGCTGCACTGGAATATGGTACTAGGAGCGACTCATTATTCGCCACTTGGGAGTTTGGGTTTGGTTGGCGTCTGCATCGCTGCACTGGAATATGGTACCAGGAGCGACTCATCATTCGCCATTGGGATTGGGAAGCGATGGCTTAGGAGACAGATTTAGATCCCTATCTCCTAAGGCTTTTCAATTTTATAGGCCGTAAGGGTCCCATAAAAGCATTTTCTCCCTACGAGTCATAAGGATCCCATAGGTGCATTTTCTCCTTATGAGTCGTGAGGACCCCCAAGTGTGTTTTTTCCTTTGTGAGTCGTAAGGATCTCACGCGGGGATTTTCTCCTCATGTATCGTGGGGACACATGAGTGGGTCTTCTCAATGGAGCATAATTCCAAAGGCGGAGACCAGCTGCGTAACTGGTGATTGCGGTGGGGCATGGGTATGCTGAGAATTATTTAAGCCCGTGGATTGTATATGGCAGTCAATTTGGTGACTAACCGTAGGGCCGGGAGAATTCTGAGAAATTGGATTTTGGTTGGCATCTGCATCGCTACACTAGAATATGGTACCAGAAGCGACTCATCATTCGCTATTGTTTTGTTTTTGTTTTTGTTTTTTTTGTTTTACCGCGAATGCTCTATCATTTCAGCTTTTCTTATCGCGAAGATCGCGATTGCCCTATCATTTCGGCTTTTATTCGCGGTTGCCCCATCATTTCGGCTTTATTTTTATTTTTATTTTACTCGCTGATTTTTATTGCGAGTTGCCCCATCATTTCGGCTTTTATTTACACATTTTTTGTTTATTTACATTTTTTTTACATTCCCAGTTTAACGACTTAGAGGTCGATTATTCCCAGTTTAATGATGTGGTGGTCGGCGGTTCCCAGTTTAAAGACTTAGAGGTCTATTGTTCCCAGTTTAACGATGTGGTGGTCATCTGTTTCCAGTTTAACGACTTAGAGATCATCTGTTTCCAGTTTAAGGACGTAGAGGTCATCTGTGCTTATCACAGCTCCTTGAATTTTGATCTTGGCGGAGCTGTGTTGATGACCGTAGCTCTGTGGCTTGCCGATACATCCGAGGACTGTGAGGTTTTTCCAAGCTTGTATCGGTCCTCTGCCCAATCTTTGAAAACACAACAGTCTTCAATGGTATGACTCACCACCCTATGGTATGGGCAGTATATGGGATTGCCGGTCATATTCATTTCATGTGGCCTCTTCGGAATAGGCAATTGCAGACCGTTGTTCAAGGCTTCCTCGAATATATTGCGGACCTCATCCCTCCTGAAGGAGTACACCTTCTTCTTTCTCTCCATTAGAGTAGGTGCCCTTACTGATGCTGGTTCTTGAGGCCGATCAGTTTTTGGTTCGCCCTTTTCTGATAGTGGCACATGTCTGGGAGGATTGGGTTCCCGAAAGGCTTCGGTCTCCATTTGTATGGAATCGGCGGTCGTAACTTGACTGTTTGCCAACACGTCTTTAGACAGTTCTATCGCTCCCGTCTTGTATTGCCTTTCGACCCAATCTTTGAAGATGAAGCAGTCCTCAATGGCATGACCTATCATTCAGTGATAGGGGCAATATTTTGGGTCGTCGGTCATATTCGCTTCTTGCGGTCTCTTTGATTCTGGCAGTTGTAGACCGTTTCTTAGGGCGTCCCTGAATATCTTGTGGACTTTGTCCCTTTTGAAGGAATAGACTTTTTCCAATTTCTCTTTCAGAGGCGATTCCCCCCCGGCGTATGTATCAGAGGGACTGGAGGCTGATTGCGGCCGTTTTTCGCGAAGGCGCTCCGCTCTTAGGTTGAAGGGGGTATTAGTTGGCTGCCTCCGGGTATCAATCCCTGGCTCATGAACCAAAATTTGATTCTGCTGAAATTGCAATCGGGCGACTTGGGTCGCGAGATCTGCCGCAACGTTTGCCAATTCGTTGACCTTGTACTGTACCTTGGCTAACTTCTCGTCCCTGTCCTGAAGCTTCCTCTGAATCCATCAGAATAACGCTTGTTCTGTAGTTCCGGCTATGACAACCGGGTCATCTTTGTTGCCTGAGCTCAATTCCGCAGGAACCCCAGGCTCTTTTGGCTTATCGGCCTGAGCGGGCTCTTCGTCATTTAGACCGAGTTGACATTGGGTAGCGTCCACTGTATCATCACCCTGGCTGTGAAGTATAGGAGGGTTCGTTTCTTCATGTCCGACCATGTAGACAGTGTGGACCACATATCCAGCCGTCTCTTTATCTTTGGCGGGGTAACCCCGTCCTTGGAACCTCATGAAGCTCAGCCTAGTATGAGCCCTAGCCCTTTTGTTGGCTCTGTATCTGAGCCTTTTTTACCTTAGCTTCTTGATTTTAAGGGCTTGGCGGGCATCTATTTCCTGGGAAGCCACCGTGAGTCGATTAGCGAGGAGCTTAGAGAAGACACTCGATCGAGCAGTTGTCAGGGGCACCGCCAGAGCTTGCTCGAGATGCCTTGTTGTTTTGTTGGTGTTGATGGCCTTACCCCCAGCTGGGGCCAAGGAAAGTCGTTCAGACACCGACTTGCGTTTGGGTTGGGGCGCCCTCGAGATCACCACATTTGGTCTCCTGCCTTTCGAGACCGGTCTGTCTGTTGCTGGAGCTTGAGGAGCCGGGATGGCGTTAGCTGACACGAACAGGATAGAGCCGAATGGTAGCGGTTCCTCCTCCTATTGTCGCCCGAGACTGGCCGGAAGGACCGTCCTCGAGTCCATCTTCATCGTGTAGGAGACGGGAGACGTGCTGAGAGCTGAGATCGTCCTTGGAGACATTGTTGAAAAGTGATTGCTTGAAGACCTGCATGAAAAAGCATTATTTTAGTATAAATATAGATATATATACTGATTGAGTTCGCATGAACGTTTAACCCAAAATATGGGAGGAGAGATAAGTCCCACGGGCGTGCCAGAATCTGTAGGGTGTTTTTCGTCACCTCATTGAGATAGGAATACGCGCGCACTTGTCAGGCGCATTACAGATTCCCCTTGCCTAGGGTAGGCTGGGGTTTATTGATTGTGGGGATCCGAATCTCCGGCAGCCGCGGACTAAGCTGCCGTTAATTACCCTTCGCCTTTGGAGCGAGGGAACCTCCGATTGACGGGTTAAACTGGTCATGCGAACTCAATGTGCAGTGCTGTGGTTTGAAGGGGTTTTGGATATATCGAGGGCCCCGCAGAGTTTTTACGGGGATCCCGCTACCCGGATAGCAGGCTGGGGCTCAAGGGGGCTAGCAGCCCCCTTGCGGGGTGCGAGGCAATGCCCCGGCCCAAATTTTTTTTTTGAGGGGGATGGTGTTATAGAGTGTATGTGTGTGTGTGTGTATAAAGGGAAAGGGCATCCAAAGGATGCGTGGGGGGCCAGTGCCTCGCGTGTAGGGCACGCAGGCGCTAGCGCACTAGGCGCTGGGCGTGCCACGTGCTCGGCATGTGGGCGCAAGCACCCTGGGCGCTGGGCGCGCCACGTGTTGGCACGTGGGCGCAAGCGTGCTGGGCGCTGGGCGCACCACGTGCTCGGCAAATGGGCGCGCCATGTATCGTCACGTGGGCGGAAGCGCCCTGGGCGCTAGACGCCACGTGGGCGCAAGCGCGCTGGGCGCTGGGCGCACCACGTGTCGGCACGTGGGCGCAAGCGCCCTGGGCGCTGGGCGCACCATGTGCTCGGCACGTGGGCGCAAGCGCGCTGGGCGCTGGGCGCACTGGGCGCAAGCGCCCTGGGCGCTGGGCGCACCACGTGCTCGGCACGTAGGCGCAAGTGCTCTGGGCGCTGGGCGTAAAACAGAGAGGGGACTTTGGTCCCTACACTGGGAGCTGTGCTTCCGATTTGTGGAGTTAAACTCCTAAAAGGTTTTAGAAGTAATCAAAGAGGGAAGCTTTGTTTCTCCCTTTGGCTCCGGATCTTCCCCAGATGAGATTTTTGGAGATGGGTCTCCTCCCTCCTCCTCTATTGGCTGGGTCTTGAAGAACAAGAAGTATGAGATTTTAAAGATCTTTTCTTTTTGAGATCTGATGGGAGATCTGAGTGCCCCTTTGTGGGTTTTGTGGTGGAAAACTACTTAGTTTTGGAAAAGAAAGAGTAAAACTCTTGATTTAATTCAAAAAAATGAGAAGGTTTAGAACCTTGGAGAAGGAGCGGGAGGCACAAAGAACCCTAGTTTTTGGGGGGAATGAAAATTGTATTAGATATTTTCATCATGTTGCCTTTTATAGGCTTACATGTTTACATATAGTCCCTTGGACTTTACAAAATGGCATTTTGCCCATCCCATGTCTCATGTGCTATTTCTTTTTGCACATAAGCCATGGGCTTACAAAAATTTGGCTTTATGCCCATTTTGTTTACATTCATGCATAAAAAATTACATAAAAATTATTTATTACATGATCTATATTTTGGCATGGGGGAAGGCCGGCCGCTTCATGTTCGGACTCGACCTGGGCATGGGCCCGTTTGGTTTGGGGTTGACTTTGACTTTGACTTGGTCAACCGGGGTGCAATTTTCAACTTCAACACTTAGCACTTATTAAAAGGAAGAGGGAATAAACCCAAGGAGGCAGTGCCCAACTCTGAGGCGCCGCACGTGCCCACACATGATGGTCACAAGACTTAAGTGTTTAACACTTGCATATATAAACGGGGATTGAACCGAAGGGTACAACACCAACTTTTAGGTATCTCACGTGCCACATGTGAGCGCCCCAAGTTTCAATGTTTAACACTGCTTTAGAGACTCACGTGAGAGCATATGAGCACCAAGCATATATTAGTGTTTAACACAATAAGAAGCCAACTTCAGCCTCAAATTGGCTAAGTCTTCCTGGGATTAAAATATTTTTGGATCTCCAAATAGACCGAGCCTCTATGCTCATGACTTCCCAAACTAATTGACCAGAAAGATGTCCATCAGACATCTCCTAAGTTAATCTTAGTCTTCCACAAATGACTAATGATTCTTAGATGGTCCACCATGATCTCTCCACACCTCTGATATATGTCATTGTAATTTTTCAACGTTTTCAGAGAGGTGGAGGGTCCCGACAACCAACAACTCTTGGGTGTACTCCCAAACTGATGAGCACATCCTACCGTGGACCGTAATATCCTTAAACTAATGATGGACCATAACGTCCTTAAAATAAAACAATGGAGCCCAAACGCTCTTTTGTTGGGTCTGAATAATCCTAAATCCTGTTGAGTAGATCTTAGTCTAAAATTAGACTAACGTATCCTCAACAAACATTTAAGTTGATCTTAATCTTAAACAAGATTAACGATCCTTAAATCAAACCAAACCCAAATCTAAGAATATACGGATTTGGACTAATCCACACCCTACGGGTGACAACATAAATTAGTTTCTGTATACAATCCACGGGCAACCAAAAATAAAACAAACACACATGACACGAAGTGACCTTCTGGAGCAGGAGAAAGTGGTCATCGCTACGCGGTAATGTAATTAACTGCAGGGGCTTGCGCCTGCAGGGAAGAGCGTCTCCACAATCAAAAACTCCTCAGAAATGAGGGGGAATCTGACGAAATCTGCTACAACGGCTGCATCCGTCCAAATTTCCGATACACGGTGCCATGAATCAACTTGGAATCTTCGGAGAGGTGGACGGATAAATCCAAATGGCATCTGTCCCCAAATTTAGGCAAGACGTTTGTCTTCCCAATTTTCGGCGGTAAACTGATTCTGGCACGCCCGGTGGGACCTTTTCTTCTTTCCACTCCACACTTCGTGTGTCGTGTTTTTCCGCGATCAAGTAATCACGGTATATTTGTTTGTGGTTGCCCTTGCGTGATGAGATACTGAAGCCGGCGTTTCGTCTCTATGAAGAATGGTGTTTGCTCCTACCTTAGCAACTCAGGCTCTGTCATATCCGGTGGAGTCAAGTATGAGCCACTTGCAGCCTCAAATCTCTGCAATCCGGCTCTTCAAAAAATCAACGGGATTCTCTTTAGGTCGATACTCCCACCTCCCACCCTTGGTGACTCAACGTCGATGGAGGAAGCTCAGAGAAAGTTTGTCTTCCACAGGCTGGTTCCCTAAGATGCAGCTCTGCCGACGAAATCAGTCCTCAAACAACTGGCGCCTGCCAAGGACCAAGGTCGACGCAGGGGGCAGTTCAAGCTCTCAAAGGAAACAGGGGGCAGGCTCGGCAAAATCCTGAGGCTGATCAAATCCCGGCCAGAAGAAACGGTCGACGTCGATATCTGCATCATACAAAATGAGCTGGGGGCAGTTCTCCGTATGGTCCTGTTTCAACCCCAGTGGTGAATGTTGTTGTTCAACTGGGAACAGCTTCAAACTGTTGCGAAGGGTCAGAAAAAATTCTCCCACCGCAATATTGAAGAAATCTCTGCAGCCCATGGAGATCCCACGAGAGCAGAAACCAGTTCGCTCCCTATAAAAACTTTCCTCATCTATATATAAGGTATGGAAGCAGGTGAAGGACTCAGTCATCGTCTGTGGTTCTTCCCCTAAACGTCAGCCATATTCTGATAAATCCCCTTTCAAATACAAGGAGACTTATCCCAAGATGGATCCTGATACAACGGTTCCCCCCAAAAACCAAAGCGGCTTCTCAAAAAAGAAAAAAAGAAAAAAGAGCCTAATAAAGCTCAAGTGCCCGAGGTAAACTACGAAGGCCAAAACTCCAAACACCCAAAGTCTGGGGGTACGGCAGTTCATGCAGTCTACATGGTGAACTCCAAAGATGAAGTTCAAGCATCTATTAGACATGGACCACATACTCGGTCCCTGAAAAAGGCACAACTGCAATGTGAAAAGCTGCAGGAGATATTTGCTCAGGCGGAAGCACTCGCTAATCCATCGTCTAAGGTAAATCCCGAAGACGCACCTGGAGAAAGAGCAGAGCACGAGTTGGATATTGATTTCCTAAAGCGTGCTCTGAAAAAGAGAGATGAAGAAGCGGCAGAAATGTCTGGAGCAATGGTTCAATCGGAACCACAAGCAAATGAACTACCGGTAGTCGCGCTTAAAGATAAGGATGACATTTCAAATCCTCTACAAACCCCATCAACGGCCGAAGAGGAAATGATTCCAAAAGAAAAGCTGAATGAATATATCGCTCAGCAAATCAAAGCTCACTACGCCAGTGAAGCCGCAAATAGATCAATCAAGACCGGTCGACCGTATCCGGCGTGTTACGATCAAATACAGTACCCACCAGAATACATACTTTCTACTCCATATATACAAAGGAACTGGGAATCCTCGCCAGCACATTGTGCGATTTAAATCCATGTGCGGCAATTCCGGAGTAAATGACCTAATACTCCTCCGATAGTTCGTCAGCGGTCTGGCGGGCATCGCCTTCGAATGGTATGCGAAACTCCCAAATGATTTCGTGAAGTGCTTCGACGAAATGGATATGCCCTTCTGTCTGGGATTCACTAATGAGAACGAACATACTACCGTGACGACGCTGGTCAACGAAAGGGTTAGACCGAATGAGACTTGGGTTCAATATGTTACCCGATGGCGAAAGCTATCGTCAAATACGAGTAATGCATCGATGAAGTTGCAGCCATGGGAATGCTCATAGCCATCCTTGACACAAATTCAAAGGCGTTCCCGTATATGGCCCTATTCAAGCCGACGACCTTCCAAGAACTCATGGATAAAATGGCTCGATTGGATCAAATGGGTCAAGACTCTTTCTCATCCGATGATGATGAGTGAAAAGCGGAGGCAAGATGCATTTGTCACCTATGCTCAACAAAAATAAGCGGTTCTAAAGCAACCTGTCGCCAAAATAGCGACGACGTGGGTACTCGTTCCCCCTGAGATATACATAGGGGGCATATTTCTCACTGGCGGAAGAATCTCTATGTAGAATAGTCCTTTCTTCTCAAAGGAAAGGAAGGATATTAAGGGGCCTACAAACAGGTCCTACAACCTAGTGGAATGCCCCGCTAAAAAAACGGTATGTCCATGAGCAAAATGGGCATGGATGAAAACCCGAAAGGGCACCGTGAGTAAAAACAGCAGGACTGCCAGTGAGCTTATGAAAACCCGGAAGGGCGCAATCTCATTAAAATAAATACACTTACGAGATCCTCACGACTCGTAAGGAGAATCCCCCCTGTGAGACCCTCATGGTTCATAGGATTCAAAAGCCTTAGGTTACAGGGATCTGGACCTGTTCTTAAGCCGTCATATTCCCCAAATTGCCCTACAGGCGGTCCATATTGACCCTTGTATACAATCCGGGGGCACGAATAAATATTTCTTTGCCAAGTTCTACAAATGGTAAGAAATGTCCCCATATGGTGATAACACTTGTAGGTCCTCTCGACTTATAAGGAGAAAACGCTCTAGGAAGATCCTTACGACTTACAAAAGAAAACACCACTTAGAAGTCCTCACGACTTCTAAGGAGAACATACACCTACAAGATCCTCACGACTCGTAGGGAGAAATACCTTTATGAGACCTTTACGGCTCGTAAAATCAAAATGACTTAGTCGATAGGATCCTAACCATGTCTACTAAGCCACCTTTGTCCAAATCGACAGGGGCAAATGATGATTCGCTCCTGGCAATATCCCAGTTGTAGCGATACTGATGCCTAAACAGGTGTCAAACTCCAAGTCAACCTCTCCGGCAAATGTCGTCCCTACAATCATCTAATGAGGAAGGGGACCCCGTTCGTCTGGGATCAGAAATGCCAATGTACACGGGACGAAATCAAGCATACCTACAGAATCCCCCGGTACTGAACACTCCGGTCAAGGGAAAGCCCCTCATCCTGTACACAACAACCCTTGAAGGTTCTCTAGGTGCGCTATGGGTACAGGATAATAACCAGGGGAAGGAGAGAGCTCTCTATTATTTGAGTCGAGTCCTTCTGGGGGATGAAAACAACTACTCCCCCATTGAAAAGCATTGCTTGGCACTAATCTTCGCGATAACGAAGCTCAGGCACCATGCCTTGGCACATAAGGTCCATCTTATATCAAAAGTGGATCCTCTCAAATATTTGATGTCAGGAGCCATACTAACGGGAAGGCTTGCCAAATAGGCCCTCCTCCTGATGGAGTTCTCGATAACATATCGACCCCTCAAGGCAGTAAAAGGCCACACCATCGCTGACTTCCTCGCTGAACATTCAATACCAGCCGACTCTCCCTTAAATTGTGAATTGCCAGACGAACACGCGTTCGACACAATCAAAGGGAAAAGGAGGAAAATAATGTCCGATGGGAACTATACTTCGACGAAGCATCTTCCTTGAAGAAGCGAAAGCAAAGCATCCCCATAATCAAAGCTGGGGTGGGCCTTATCTTTGTGACTCCACAAAGAGGGATAATGCGTTTTGCCCTTTCTTTAGCGGAGCCAAGAACAAATAACGAAGCGGAATATGAATCTTTGATAGCAGGTCTTGAGATCCCTGTCGACATGGGGATCGAAAACCTCCTCATATATGGTAAAATATGGCCAAAGAGTGCAGCAATTGCTGACTCAAATCCCCTCCTACATCCTGGAAAGCATACCGCGTGCGGAAAATAGCAAAGCGGATGAATTAGCCAAACTCGCTAAAGAACTGGATGATGAAAATCTTGATGACGTATGGATCATTGTGCAAAGCCGTCGGATTCTCGCACCAGCAGAAATATCTCCGGAGGTGTCTGAAGGAGAGGAAGTGACCAAACAAGCAGCCTGCCGAATAGGAGACGAAGAAAAGGCTGAGGATTGGAGAGAAGTATTCATAGAATACTTTAAATCCCATCAAACGCCCGAAGATGCGTCTTCAAGACATCAGCTCATGACGCGAGCCATGTCCTTCGCCTTCGTCAATGATACTCTTTATAAGAGATCATTCGACTATTTTTGGCTGAGATGCCTAGGACCAGAAGAAGCAAAAAGGGTTTTCCAAGAAACTCACGACGGACTCTGCGGTTCTCATCAGGCCGGGCCAAAGATGAAGCTGAAGATCAAAAGAATGGGTTACTATTGGCCCACGATGATTCACGACTGCCTTGAATAGGCGAAGTAGTGTCACTCGTGCCAAATTCACAGGGACTTCATCCACCAGCATCTGAATCCACTACATCCAACATTGGCTAGTTAGCCATTTGAAATGTGGGGAACCGATATAATCGGGCCTATCGAACCAGCGTCATCTAAGGGACATCGGATCATTTTGGCAACAACCGATTACTTCTCTAAGTGGGCAGAGGCAGTACCGCTAAGGGAGGTGAAGATGGACAACATCCTCCATTTCTTTAGAACTCACGTCATTTATCGGTTTGACACTTCACGACGGATTATCTCCGATAACGGGCTAGCTTACAGAAGCCATAAAATCAGTCATTTCGCACAACAGCATAAAATAGATTGGAGATATTCTTCAGTCTATAATCCCCGAGTGAACGGTCTAGCTGAGGCTTTCAACAAGACCTTGACGAAGATCATAAAGAAAATGGTGTCCAGAAATAAAAAAGACTGGTATGAGAGACTGCATGAAGCTCTCTGGGCATATCGAACTACGTTCAAAACGGCCACGAATACTATACCATTCTCGTTGGTATTAGGCACAGAAGTGGTACTTCCCTTGGAGATAGAGCTACCCTCTCTACGAGTAGCAGTCCGATACGAGCTGACGGATGAAGAAAATGCCCATCTTTGGCTTGAGGAGCTCAATGCTCTTGATGAAACTCGTCTCATAGCGCAACAAAATCTGGAAGCTTAAAAAGCAAGGATGACGCGCTCATACGAAAGACTAACCAGGCCGAGAACATTCCGCCAAGGCGAACTCGTGTTAGTCGTAAAAAGACCCATGATCCCCAACCGTGCAAAGCGGGGGAAATTCGAGCCAAACTATGAGGGTCCGTTCATCATAGACAAGGTCTACAAAGGTGTGGCCTACTTGCTTATGGATATGCATGGAAAAAAACCCTTCCGGCCAATAAACGGCCAATTCCTGAAGAAATACTATGCCTGATGAGTCACGACTCCGATCAATGATAGATGACGATGCCTGTGTCCGCTAGCTGTCTTCCTGAGTCTAAACTCTATAAGTAGTATCCAGAAAAACTTCGCCTTGAAGCGGGCCTAGGACCGAGATGTCCCTAAACTAAAAATGGATCGTAATGTCCTTAAACTAAGTGCGTCGCCTCAAACATGGCGACAGCGCAATTCAAGTCCACAAGTCCCAGCGGCAAGGATTGCAACTCAAGTCCTGCTGACTGCGCAGCTGCCCCAGTGGCGATGTCCCCCCTAAGTGCCATTGGCAAATGGAGGGGTTTAAAAAACGGTACCTCCACAAGAGAAATGGGCACGGATGAAAACCCGAAAGGGCCCCGTGAGTAAAAACAGCAGGGCTACCGGCGAGTTTGTGAAAACCAGAAAGGGCGCAATCTCGTTAAAATAAAAACACCTGCAAGGTCCTATCGACTTTATAAGGAGAAAACACCAGCGTGAGATCCTTATGACTCACAAGGGAGAAACACACTTAGGGATCCCCACGATTCCTAAGGAGAAATTATACTTACGAGATCCTCATGACTCGTAAGTAGAATTCCCCCCTACGAGACCCTCACGGCTCATAGGATTCAAAAGCCTTAAGATACAGGGACCTGAATCTGTTCTTATGCCATCGCACTCCCTAAGTTGCCCTATAGGCGGTCAATATTGGCTCTTGTATACAATCCACGGGCACAAATAAACGATTTCCCCACCAAGTTCTACCAATGACGAGGAATGTCCTCATATGGTGAACGACACTTATAAGTCCTCTTGACTTGTAAGGAGAAAACACTTTTGTAAGATCCTTATGACTTACAAGAGAATATATCACTTAGGAGTTCTCATAATTCCTAAGGAGAAAATACACCTACGAGATCCTCATCACTCGTAGGGAAAAATACCTTTATGAGACCCTTACGGCTCATAAAACCAAAAAGCCTTAGTCGGCAGGACCTTAACCATGTTTGCTAAGCCACCTTTGTTCAAATCGACAAAGGAAATGATGATTCACTCATGGCAATATCCCAGTTGTAGCGATGCTGATGCCTAAATTGGTATCAAATTCCAAGTCTTTTCACGGCAAATGATGATTCACTACTGTCAATATTCCAGTTGCGGCGATGTTGATGCTAAGATTGGTATCAGATCACGAGTTACATACTCGCAATAAAAATCAACGAGCAAAATGCATATGAAATAGCCGAAATGATAGGGCAACTCGCAATAAAAATCAGCGAGCAAAATATATGCATATAAAAAAAATAGCTGAAATGTTTGGGCAACTCGCAATAAAAAGCAGCAAGTAAAAAGAAAAATAGCCGAAATGATTGGGCACCGCGATAAAAAGCCGAAATGATTGGTTAATCACGACTTTAGTGATATATAAAGCTGAAAGGATAAAGGATCGTGGAAAGAAAGAATAAAAAATGAAACTATGGTCCTGCAGGCGAGTCCACATCGACCCCTGTATAAAATCCATGGGCACAAACGGAAAAGGGAACCACATTTTCTCACCAGGCTCCATCAGAAGGAGAACCAGGTATCGACAGCAACATCTATAGCCCAGAGATCAACAACGGCGTTTCTTCTCACTCCAGCAGGATGCAGACGCTACATCAACAAAACGGAGCCATGGAAAAGTCCCTAGTTCCAAATCTCGACGGTTCACAGACAATCTAGAGAAAACCTCGACATTCATCGCAATATAGCAGACAAAATGTCAACAAACGAAGCGAAGAAAGATCCCTAGTTTCAGGGTCCCGACGGCAACATCTACAGCCTAGAGATCAACAACATCGTTTCTTCTCACTCCAGCAGGATGCGGACGCTACATCAACAAAACAGAGCCATAGCAAAGTCTCTAGTTCCAAATCTCGACGGTTCATAGACAACCTAGAGACAACCTTGACATTCGTCACAATATAGCAGACAAAATGTCAACAAACGAAGCGAAGGAAGATCCTTAGCTTCAGGGTCCAGACGGCAACATCTACAGCTTAGAGATTACCACGGCGTTCCTTCTCACTCCAGCAGGATGCAGACGCGATGTCAACAACCGATCCCAGGGTCAAAACAATGGAGCCATGGCAAAGTGCCTAGTTCTAAGACTCGACGGTTCACAGACAACCTAGAGACAACCTCGACATTCGTCGCAATATTGCAGACACGAAGTCAACAAACGAAGCAAAGGAAGATCCCTATCTTTAGGGTCTTGACGGCAACTCAAATAAAACTTGAAAGACTATCGGAGATCATCCCACACCAGCGCGGAGTGGTTATGACTCATCGGTGCTCCCAAATTGAGCCCAACCTCAAGTAAAAAGCGGCATGGAAAATCCCTAACGCTTGCTCTTCCGACGGTAATATGACCTGGAAGATTACTTAAAGACGTCTTGTCCATCCCCCGAAGGGAACATAGACATGACAGTCGCAAGGCTACTCAAACATACAAGATTGCATATCGGGGAATACATCGGCCAACGCGACGGTACGACGAACAAAAACCCTAGTACCACAGACCCTAATAGACTTCTATCAGCAGAGGTTAACTGTGACGTTAGGACATTCTTGTGAGAACTTCTCGATTCGTCTTGACTCGTAGGGAAAACAATGTTCCTGCGAGAACTTCTCGACTCGTCTCGACTCGTAAAGAAAAACATCTTCACGTAATCTTCATGAAGGTGAAAAGCCTTAGGCAGCAGGGATCTAAACCTGTTTCCTAAGCACTGGGGCCCTGCAAGTAGGTCCAAGATGGACTATTGCATACTATCCACGGGCCACACTCTCCCAAGTCGAATATTGACAAGGAGGGAAAAAACCACTTACGAGTCCTCTCGACATGTAAAGGGGAAAATTCTCTTGTGAGATCCTTACGACTCTCAAGAGAAAACACACTTAGAAATCCTCACGACTCCTAAGAAGAAAATACACCTACGAGATCCTCACGAATTGTAGGGAGAAAAGTCTTTATGAGACCCTCACGGCTCATAAAGTTGAAAAGTCTTAGGCTGCAGATCCAAACCTATTTCCTAAGCCATCGCTGCCTTATAAGAAAATTAAGATGGACTATCTGCGGGCCACATTTGCCAAAGTTGCATCCCACTGAAATAAAGAAGCTACTTATGAGTCCTCAAGATTCGTAAGCAAAAAAAATATATCCGCGCGAGATCCTGGCGACTCAAGGAGGCGATGAACGCTTGGAAATCGTCATGATTTCTTGAGAGGATGTGCTCTCCCGACGGTAATATGACCTGGGAGATTATTTGAGGATGCCTTGTCTAGCCCCGAAGGGAGCAGAGACACGATAGCAAGACTACGTATTGGGAATGCCTTAGTACCACACACCCTAACGGACATCTGTCGTAAAGAGCAAGGGTTAACTATGACGTTAGGACATGTTTTCCTATAAGTCCAATGGAGGTAAACTAAACAAACTCCGAAATGAGTATATAAACTACTTCACGTCCAGTCAAGACAGAAAGGCGCAACCCACGAGCACCAACCATGTACTATGCAAGGTAGTAAGGAGAGTCTTTGGTTCATGCCCCATTAAGCATGCATTCACGACTGCGTGCCTGCTTAAATGGAAATGGTGTCCAAAACGTGTTGATTTATGTACGACACTACAATGGCGCTCGCACTTAGCAAAAATTCCTAAGGGTAAAGTATAAAGCTCATGTACAGAGGCGAGATACACGTACGAATATATGATGAACAGAAAACATTCAACAGAAAACATTCAACAGGCAATAATAAGAGAAATACATTGAAACAAATATACTACTCTACAGGGAAGAGATCACCAAATATGGGATCAGAGATACAAGGGTTAACAAAATAATAAATAAAGTTCTCCAATTCTCTCTCCGCCCTCTAAACCATGTCGAAGCGGCGGTCTTCGCGAGGAGTTGCTCCCCATCGATTAGCGCCGTGCTCATCGGTGAAGGCAGACATGATGGCCCGCCGAGCTCGTATCTGACTCAGTAAATGAACCGAACGATCCTTCAGAGGCTGAGTAATCAAGTGGGCCTCATGGAAACACTTAATCTTGTCCTCCACCACATCGAGAATCGCCGGAGTCATCTGCTCTGGATGAGGAGGGATATCAGCAAGCACGGACAAGAAAATCATCCGGAGCCAAATGGAGCCCATAGAAAGGGGAAGGCCCTTATGAGCTAGGAGCTCATACAATACCGCATCACATTGGTCATCAGTAAGAAGAGGATCCGCAAACCGCGCGGCAAAGCGAGGAATAATCTCCTCGATAGGCACCTCCCAGGGTTGCCGACGAGCGTGGGGACGGTTGCAAGCCATAATTCTTGGTTTGTTTCTAAAAAATGATCACCCTAAGGTCTGAATGGGTCTCTCTCTGTGAAGAAAGAGGAAGATGTAGCTTTAGGTTATAAAGAGAAGCATTCAAGTCTAGACACAGAAAATTTTGTGCATGGTGGAACTATTTCCAAGGCCGGAAAAAGGGGCATGGGGAACAAGATAGTTGACCCATAGGAATCAGAGTAAGAAGGTGAACCGATCCCAGCAGTTCACAAAAGGTGGAAAAGGTGACAGCGTTGCACTCACGTGCAAGCCATGTGAGAACAACGCTGTGGGGGCATTTGTTCTCTTATAAAATAGAGAGAAAAGAAAAGAAAGAGAGAAAAAACGATGGGAGAATTTCCAACTGATAGAGCATCACGTGCCTACACGTGAGCGCCTATGAACAAAGATTATAGGCGCTGCGCTTAAACAATTGACTGGCTGAAATTGAGCCTCACGTACAAGCACGTGAGCATCTATATACAAAGTATATAGGCGCCATATTAAAACAAATAGCAGGCTAGAAAAGCTCACGTGTCAGCACGTGATGCCCTTTTTAGGATGTTGCACATAAGCGAATGAGTTTAACTCTGTGGGGTCACGTGCTACACGTGAGTGGTCTTAAACGATTTCTGAGCTGATAGAATTAAATTCTAAATAAAGGGATCAAAACAATATTTGGAA
Source organism: Agapanthus africanus (assembly GCA_030015575.1). Taxonomy (NCBI): domain Eukaryota; kingdom Viridiplantae; phylum Streptophyta; class Magnoliopsida; order Asparagales; family Amaryllidaceae; genus Agapanthus; species Agapanthus africanus. The sequence goes on from CM057344.1 coordinate 105,955,396, forward strand.
AATATTTCCTTAAATCTTTCTTAACAAGAAAGATTACGCTCTGTAAAACAGAGTACCGTTGGATTAAAAATCCAATGGTGATTAAATGTCACCTATCTACAGAAAAAATTCTGTATGGGAAAATGTTTCCCTAATCTTGTTAAAAAAACAAGAAAGATATCTTCTTTAAAACAGAAGTCCTTGGATCAAAGATCCGACGGTGGATAAAATCCCCAAATCAATCAGGATCCTCAACGAGAGATTTCTTTAACTAAATCAACAGACTAGCCTTTACTATAAAAAGGACCCAAGAATTCAGGTCTGATACAGAGGAGACCACCCCATAAGCTTCTAAAAAAATATACAGAAGCCTCCCAAAAAGCTGCCACAAAACAAAAGAGAATTTAATTCTCAAAGAACTTAGTTCTTCCTCTGGTTGAGGTCTGCAGAAACAGATCTCCTCACAAGTTGAGAATTTAATTCTCATCGGGAAGATTCTGTTATGCAGATTCAAAACTTAGGCGAAAGAACTAAATTCAAAGAATTAATTATTCCAAAAGTATATAGGAATTTAATTTCTTTGATAAAACTATGGTTTAACCCTGTAAAAGAATTTAATTCTTATAAAACAAGGGACATGAAATTCTTAAAGTTCAGATCAAAATCTTTATGCATATAAAAGAAAAGACTGGTCACGTGTTCCCACGTGAGCACCTCTGAGGAACAAAAAGGAAGGACTGAGATCGAATCACATGCTCCTACGTGACCCTTTAAAACAAGCGCTCAGCAATTACATGAAAAAGGGAATAAACCAAAAGACAGTTCCCATTCTAGGGCGCCTCACATGTTCCCACGTGACCCTCGAACAGTTGCTTAACAGTTATATGGAAAAGGGGAAAATTCCAAAGACAACGCTAACATTTTGAGCACCTCACGTGTTCGCACGTGAGAATTATATGAGCTAAGTGCTTAGCACTTATAAAAGGAAGAGGGAATAAACCCAAGGAGGTAGTGCCCAACGCTGGGGCGCCGCACGTGCCCACACGTGATGGTCACAAGACTTAAGTATTTAACACTTCCATATATAGACGGGGATTGAACACAAGGGTACAACACCAACTTTTAGGTATCTCACGTGCCACACGTGAGCGCCCCAAGTTTCAATATTTAACACTGCTTTTAAGACTCACGTGAGAGCACGTGAGCACTAAGCATATATTAGTGTTTAACACTATAAGAAGCCAACTTCAGCCTCAAATTGGCTAAGTCTTCCTGAGATTAAAATATTTTTGGATCACCAAATAGACCGGGCCTCTATGCTCATGACTTCCCAAACTAATTGACCAGAAAGTCCATCACACATCTCCTAAGTTAATCTTAGTCTTCCAAAAATGACTAATGATTCTTAGATGGTCCACCATGATCTCTCCCCTCAATCTGGAATTTGGTTCAAGGGTACATCTCTCCACACCTCTGATACATGTCGTTGTAATTCTTCAACGTCTTCAGAGAGGTGGAGGGTCCCGACAACCAACAACTCTTGGGTGCACTCCCAAACCGATGAGCACATCCCACTGTTGACCGTAATGTCCTTAAACTAATGATGGACCGTAACGTCCTTAAACTAAGACAATGGAGCCCAAACGCTCTTTTGTTGGGTCAGAATGATACCAAAATCCTGTTGAGTAGATCTTAGTCTAAAATCAGACTAACGTGTCCTCAACAAACATTTAAGTTGATCTTAATCTTAAACGAGATTAACGATCCTTAAATCAAACCAAACCCAAATCTAAGAATATACAGATTTGGACTAATCCACGTCCTACGGGCGACAACATAAATTAGTCTCCGTATACAATCCACGGGCATCCAAAAATAAAACAAACACACACAATACGAAATGGCCTTCTGGAGCAGGAGAAAGTGGTTATCGCTACGCGGTAACGTAATTAACTGCAGGGGCATGCGTGTCGTGACCCGGTTCTTGCTCACGGAATAAAGTGCCACACGGAACAAAGTGCTACGCCAAGTGTCGTGTTAATTGGGCATGGGCCACCTCTTGAATCCGTGGGGGCCACCTCTTGAGTCCGTGGGACCCACTGTAGAACAATGGGGACTCTTCGGAATACATTCCGAATGGGGGCAAATCCTTTCGGAATCGCCGTGTGATGCGTAACCCACGGCACAAGTGACGGACGCTCAATTGTAAAATAGTAAATATACTTATATATGTTTTTGCTCAAATCATACGTTCCGTCGTTTTGAAATATCCCAAAAGGTTTTCCTTTGTAAACGTTCGTGTCGCTCGCGGACACGTAGGAAATAGCGAGACTATAGCGCCTTCTCAAAAATCTCTTGTTAAACTTTTAGTTCATGCAAAGTACTCAGGTACTGTCCTTAGATCAGTCATGTTCGGCTACTACACAATATAGTGCCCATCATGAAAACAAAGTGCTCAAGAGCAAAATCAGCCTCGAAAGGCGTATCAAATAATCACGTGCGTCTGGTGCGCACGGATATCAAATCCAAATACAAGTGCCACAACATGCACAAAAGCAAAACTAAGTGCAACGGGTGTGCACGAAAGCATCTGTCCAGTGCAACGGATGTGCACGACAACAACATCTAGTGCATCTATGGTGCACGAAAATCCAATCCAGTGCACCTAACATACACGAATAAAAATCCTAATCAAGTGCATCCGGTGTGCACAAAATCACATCTCATATCATGCGCCCAACATGTGCGAAAATCCAAATCAAGTGCATCCGTCATGCACGAACGAAATCTAATCAAGTGCATCCAACATGCACGAATAAAATCTAAATCAAGTGCATCCGACATGCACGAATAAAATCTAAATCAAGTGCATCCGATGCGTACCAGATCCAATACCAAGCGCCTAACATGCGCAAAAATCCAACCCAAGCGCGTCAAGTCCGTAATAAGCATCTAGTGCAGTAGCATGCACGAAACGAACATCAAGTGCAAACGCACACAAAAACATAAATCTAGTAAAACGAATGCTCAAAGACATAAATCGGGTGCAACTAAGGTACGGAGTATAAATCTAGTGCAACCAATGCACGAAATAGCCATCTGGTGCAACAAATGTACGAAATGCAAATCTAGTGCATCCAGTGCACGAAATACAATTCCGGTGCATCCAGTGCACGAAATACAACTCCAGTGCATCCAGTGCACGAAATACAAATACAGTGCATCCAGTGCATGAAATAGAAATACAGTGCAACAAATGCACGAAAACTCATCTATAACTCAAATGCGTATAAAAAGCAATACCGAGTGTACCAAGGTGTATAAAATCCAAAAACGTGTGCAACTATGTGCACAAAATCCGTATCAATGCACTGCAAGCACAAGTGAGATATACCAAGTGCAAAAATCAAATCGAGTGCGTACCACATGCACAAAAATCAAATCATCCGTATGAAATCCACGAAGTCAAAAACACGTGCAGCCAAGGCACAAAATGAATATCAAGTGCAATAACTATGCACAAAATGTAAATACCCAGTAGGTGCAGCCATGGTGCACGAAAATAATATCATGAAACTCAATCATCAAAACTCAAATCCAACCGGTATAAGCGTGATACTCGGATCACAAACGCAAATCGCAATAAATGACATTGAGATACACTTCCTACAATGTCGAAAAAATATCGGTGCACCCAAACTGGCAGAGCAAGAACATCCGCTTGCCTCCTGCTCACGATCTGGCGTCCTCTGTCTCTGGGTCCTCATTTCTCTGTGGATTACCAATCTGGAAATCCATCGGCTCATCGGCCCGGTCAGGTGTACTAACGGAAACTATTCCGCTCTGACGCTCCTCTGGTCATCTCTCGGCCAATTAGCATGACCACTCGTAAAGCAGCACGTCACTAGCTTCGGCTTCTGGCCCTCTGAATACACGCAACACAACTGATCCTGGGTGCAAATCTTATCGCAACAGTGTCCTGGAAGGAAGCTGCTCAGGGTCTCTTCCGATCTTGCCTATGCCGTACTATACGGAAACTGGTACTCTTGCCTAATCTTTTCTCGCTTTCTGGACATCTGCGTTCTCGGCACAACATTTCGTCGAGAACTGGTCGTATCTCACGCCTCTGTATACATATCAGATCTCCAATCTCAACGGGGAGTAACAACATCTCGTTAATCTCTCGCACGAACCTCTTGTTCCACTCGTCTTTATTATCGTCTGCTTCGACGTCACGTCATGCTATCAGCGTACTGCAATTGTTCTTGGCTACGGTCAATCCGGAGTCCCTCACATGGACTCGAAATCGCGAACTCGGTATCTTCATCACTCTGTAGAAGATCTCTAGCCGAACACGTTCTTGGGAACTCGTCTCAACCATCGGAGGGATACTCAATACTTGTCTGTTCTCGATCGACTCACAACGAATCTGGGTGAGGTCCTCTATCTAAACCTGGTCAACTTACTGATCTCCTATCGGATCATCTTACGAACTACGTCATCTCTGGATCGATCTACTTTAGATCTGAGTAAGATTCTCCACACTGGAAATCTTCAACTCAACTGGGCCTGCATCGGCACATCAAATCTGACGAATCACATTCGTCTCTCAACTCAAGATAGACTAGCTATCATCTGTCACATCTCTGCCTGAAAGCTCCAGCGATCTCAGCTCATAAAGTTAGGAAGCGACATCCCATCAATCTCAGCAACAGCTGGGTCATCTGTCTGCAAGGTAGACGACATCACAATCTCTAAGGTAGGCTGTACATCAACAGTCCTCTCACAACTGGCAGCCTCTAACAATGGCCCGATCATCCGGCGCAAAACCGAACACTCGCCTCAACAAGAGGTCACAACACAAATACTACATCGATACGTTCCCATGTCACCAGAAAACACGATGGTCAGTCCTCGTCCATGACAAGCTCGCCCTGACCGCATCACTAGCAGCAGCTTAAACTGCGCTCATACCATGGTGACAAGAATCTCAAGTATGTATAGATGAAAATAGATCAACGGAATGAAAGGAATCGACAGATCCAGAATGGATACATGATCATAAGAAGGAATGGAATCAGTGAGGGTATGATCATGGAAACGAATAGAATCAAGGATCTCAAATGGATGTATGATCAAGGGGACGATGAGAATCACAGATCTCAAAATATATACATCCTAAGGTTTCTTAAGTGGAGTATCTTATCGTAAATATGTCGCAGAACATACGTACGGTACGTCACTCTACTCAATCTACCTACTCCATCAATCAGGGTCAACCTATGTAACGAAAGTTCGGGTCTAATACCCCCCCCGTTCAAGTCTAAGTTCCGTAAGGTCAAGCCTAGGTTCCGAAATAGATTACGCCCTAGACTCCACATAGTCAAACCTAGATTCGAACCAAGGTTAAACCTAGCGCTCTGATACCAACTTTGTCACGACCCGAAAATTTAGTTCGTGACTGGCATTTAAATCACGCCACGTCTAAAGGCACAACGTAAATTAAGTAAGCCGAAGCCCAGCAATCTAAACCTTTTTAAGAAAATAAAAGAGGTGAAGTTTTGAAATAAAGGTATAATGAAAATCAAACGTTTTCTTAAATGCATAATTTATGGAACATGAAAAATGCAAGTGGATTTTACTAGTTGAAAAACATGTTTCGTCTTTTAAAAATTTGGGCAGCACCTCCTTTGTATATTTTGATCCAAAACCACATACACAAGATAATATAAAAGGCATCCCCAAGCGGGAGCTAGCTCTTCGCCAATCGGCGGAATCACAACCACGCAAGTCATAAAACATGTATACGACGCCCAATAGCGAAGATCAACACAAGGATAACGAATAAAGCAAGACATCAACCCAATAAGCGAACATAAACCCTTGCTCTAAGTCTCGCAACCACAAGTCTCACTAAGGCTTACTACTTATACAAATACTAGTTTCTGATTGATGGAGTTGACTAGATACAAATGGAATAATTGTACAAGAGTGGCATGATCCAATATGTACCACCTACCAAAGCAAATCACCCGAAAGCAAGCTGTGTACCAGGATGCCGCTACTGATCCATGCGGTCAACCTGCAAGAACTGTGGCACAACGGGGGTGAGTTGCCAACTCGTGAGTAGAAAACATCATCAGGTAGAAATCGAATAAAACAACGATTTCCTAGGTCAACTATATCATAAAGATAATACTATGATATCCAGGGTGATCGTGTCTACATATATGCCAACAATAATCAAAGCCTGCATGCATGTGGATATCATCCAACAATATAATCAACGCCTGTATGCATGTCGATCTCGTCCACTCGAAACATCATTAAAGCATATGCATGTAAATATATGAGGATATCAAAGAACGTGCGTCCATCGATGACACATCAAATTATGGAACTTGAGTGTCCAACACCGACACTTGAAACATCATGAAACCTATGTCCAGCATCGACACGTAAATCCTCATATCTCAGGCGCCACATCCTCATATCGGTCCTCAGGCACCGCACCCTCTGGTCGGCCCTCATATCCATCTCATGACTCCGGTTGGTATCCTCCGGATAACCGCCAGGTCCAAATACTATCACCGGTAGGTAATACTCCCTCTGCCAGGCTCATCGTTTACACCACGAAAATCATCTCTTGCCCCGGGGAACCATACCGGGTCCACCATATACCCGCAGACGGTGCCTCCCGCTCCTTGAATCGGGTCTCACAAGCCACTCTCAGAACCGAGAAAACACATGGTGGACGTCTCAAAATATCATATCAAGAGAAACCGGGTTTTTAAAACAATACATAAATTCCTTTGAAATTTGACCACGGTTCTCAAATCCAGAATCTCATGAAATTAGCAAATCTCAATGCGTATAATCATAAAGCATGATGTATGCAAACATATAACAGAAATGTGAGCATATCCGTATATCATGCAATATGGAACAGTGATGTGACAATATCAGTATATTACGCGACATATCAAATGATGCGAGCATAGCAAGTATATCATGCAATATAGAATAATGATATGGCAAGTCTACTGTGTAAGTGACATAGCAATTATTGATGATGAAGTATGTGAGCCGGCCAATCTGTGTAAGTGTAACATACGCATCATCGATAATGGTGTAGGTGTACTAGCACAGGTATATGTAATGCAATGAGGATGACATGAACGTAGCATAAAGTACATCTTCAGCTAAATGCTATAAGGTATACGTATCTAATCATGGCCGAGTCGGTGAATCTATCAATCGGCATCCAGCCTCACAAAATCACGTACGGTATAATCCATCGTACGACATGCTCTGGTCAAGGGTATGGATCAACCATTATAAAACTCATCACGTATGGTAAATCATCGTACGGAGGCATTAAACAAGTAGGGATTCTATCAACCTATATGACAATGAGGGCACGGACCTAACGTCTCGTACGGTATATCACTCATGATTCACCACATTATATATATCTATATACCCAGGTCACATCCATAACGATCTCATATCAGGGGACCGGCAAAGATATCAATCATCTCAATCGACTCGCATCCGTATACCGATATATCAATCAAGTCATCATATTACTTCGTATATTCTTTTCATCACATTAAGTCATCTTACATATACATTCTAGCTTATTAATCACATATCATGCTACTATAAATCTTATACTTATTCTTGTGCACTACCTAGCTATATATCGTGATTCACGTTCACTTATCCTATCCTTATATATGTATCAATCCGAGACATCATTTCTTTCATATCACGTCAAAGAGTCATATCCCTAAACCTTTCATCTCATATCTCGATAAATATATTACATCATTCTCTAACTATCTTTTTAATCATATCCTTAGTTCTCTAATATAGGTTTCTACGACTGTATTCTATAGATCGGTTTCCATTCATAATTTGCGGGGGTGCTATACGCCATCCACCCGACTTCCCCCGTAGATATAAATCTACTCACCTTGATCCTTGCTTGCCGAAGTCGATGACGCCATGCTCCGTCGTCTCGGAATCCACGCGAAGGTACCTACAATAAATACAAATCGCAAAAGCTATTAACATTAAGTCCGGAAAACCAATACGGCACACGGTGTGCTCATAGGTTAGAATCTATAGCCTACGCATGCAAAAACAACCAAACAACCCTCGTCGTTGACATACAAACATCCAACGACCCAATACAATACAAAATACCAAAACCAAGAATTCAAACATTGGGAAAAATTAACCAAAACCACTCACAACAGCTCCCAGATTCTTTCTCAGGTAAAATGGGATTAAACTAACAAGTACAAGGAGTTGTATATAGGGATTAGGGGCTACAGTCAAAAACTCAACCCCATACCCCACTAAAAAACCGACAACACTACCCCCAGATCCGAGCTCGTCGGCCAAAACCGGTTAGAATGGTCTTATATTTTAGTGGTGGGTTCCTAGTGGTGTATCTAGGTCACTGGTATTGTTTGTTTTCCTCAGAATTACCCTAGGTTGCTCCAGATTCCCTGTAGGCCAATAAAATGCCACAAAACCGACACGGATAATTCCTAAGTCTGTATTCTCTGTTCTAGGACAGTAAAAACACCACTCAAGTCTTGTAACAACCCCTAAACATCACCAAATCTACACCATCACCCAACCCTTTCTTGTGATTTTCCAAACATCATTAATCTAACAAGTTTAACTCTAAACTAAACTAGGATGTTAGGAAACTTAAAACTAAACTAAATGAAAGAAGATATACCTCATTTGGGCAACTCAAGAAAAACCCTAGCTTCCTAAAGTCTCCCAAAATCCAACTTTTATTGGTCCAATGTGTAAAGGATGAGGTGGGGATCAACTTTAATGAAGAGGGTGTATGGTTTTGGTGAAGGATTGGGGATGATATGTGGGGGTGAAGGTGGAGGGAAAATGAGTTAGAGAAGATGAAGAAACAATGGAGAAAATGAATGAATGGCAGCCCCCCCTCTCTCTTACCCTCACTCTCTCTTATTCTCACCCTCTTTCTCTCTCATGGCATGCTTAACCCCTCATCATTGTATCCCCCCCTCTCTTCAATAATTCATTTCTTTCTCAAAACTAATTCACATAACACCACCAAAATAACACAAGGGAAACATGTAACCAAATGAAGCATGTCATGATGCACTAACCTTAGAAAAATGTAGAAACACGGATTTGGCCTAATCGCGATTAGTAGTGCACTAATCAAGTTTTATTTAAACTGCATATAATAAATTTTAAAAATGCCAAATCCAATAAATATCTTTTTAAATGAATAAATCATTTTAATCTCCAATTATTTCACAAATATTGGTATATATTTATACCATTTTACGAAAACCCCAATTTCGCAAATCGGGCTGTTTTCACGAAATATATTATTTTAATATTAAATTCCAAAATTAATATTTTATATTTTATGAAATGTTACAATCTTCCCCCCTTAAATAAATTCGGTCCCCGAATTTAAATTTAAACTCTCAAATGCTAAAACATTTCAATAATCAACGGGGCTCCGAGATCACGGAAGATATAGAAATACTACAGCGCATCGCGTGCGCCTGAAAACGAGTACAAAACTCAAAATTGAACTCCGTCAAGCGTCACGCAAATCATCGGATTTGCACGCATAACATCGGAGTTACAATGGAGATACAGATCCTGAAATCCACTACGCACTAGTCAAATACTATAATACGTGTATAGTACGCATCCTTGGAAAACCTTCAAAAACTGAATAAAACACATGCAAAAATCCTTTCGGAATCGCCGTGTGATGCGTAACTCACGGCATAAGTTACGGACGCTCAATTGTAAAATAGTAAATATACTTATATATGTTTTTGCTCAAATCATACGTTCCGTCGTTTTGAAATATCCCAAAAGATTTTCCTTTGTAAACGTTCGTGTCGCTCGCGGACACATAGGAAATAGCGAGACTATAGCTCCTTCTTGAAATCCTCTTGTTAAACTTTTAGTGCATGCAAAGTACTCAGGTACTGTCCTCAAATCAGTCCTGTTCGGCTACTACACAATATAATGCTCATCATAAAAATAAGGTGCTCAAGAGCAAAATCAGCCTCGAAAAGCGTATCAAATAATCACGTGCTTCTGGTGCGCACGGAAATCAAATCCAAATACAAGTGCCACAACATGCACAAAAGCAAAACTAAGTGCAATGGGTGTGCACGAAAGCATCTGTCCAGTGCAACGGATGTGCACGACAACAACATTTAGTGCATCTATGGTGCATGAAAATCCAATCCAGTGCAACTAACATGCACGAATAAAAATCCCAATCAAGTGCATCCGGTGTGCACAAAATCATATCTCATATCATGCGCTCAACATGCGGAAAAATCCAAATCAAGTACATCCGTCATGCACGAACGAAATCTAATCAAGTGCATCCAACATGCACGAATAAAATCTAAATCAAGTGCATCCGACATGCACGAATAAAATCTAAATCAAGTGAATCTGATGCGTACCAAATCCAATACCAAGCTCCTAACAGTCCGGTCTCTTCATCTACAAGTATCACATATCGGGTCTGGAGTTTGGAATATGTCAGAACCCATTAACTTGATAAGTCGTGCGACAGAGGATTTCATAACCAACCGGGGAGATACAACTAATAACACTTATCGGTTTATCTCCACTGTGGTGGCCATCGACTTGTGGTTGAAGTCATGTCCTGCACAGCTCGATATCAACTCCCTATACTGGGAAAGACGAATCTCCTTGACCGCTCACTATCTCCACGTGATTCGGGACTATACTTAACAAAAACCTGTTTGCATGACTCTTTTGAGCCATGGTATGATAGAAGTCTGAGTATAGTAGGAACACACTATTAGATATAGTGCCCTCAAGAAAATTATTGTGCTCGCGAGTAGGCGATTATGATAATTGAGGAAGGACCTATACAGGTATAACAGTCTTACTTGAGATGATAGTATGCTATCTGGTTTGTCTTCATCATTGATGAAGCTCGTAGGATTGTTGCTTGACAACCAGCATTATGATGGCGATCATATATGTGGGAGCTGGGTTGTCCATAAGCACATTCTTAAATGTCCCTAGTCGTGGGAGTATCGATACTGGGCATCGATATTCCAGAGTAGATTAGTGTATACGCTTCTAGACCCCGACGAGAGACGATGTACGGTCTCACAAGCTATTGGTGTTGTGTCTCCTATGATAGTATACAGGGGCTCACCGGAGGTGAGTACACCGGACGGACTAGTCGACAATTTCTAGATGGTATTATATCTATCGTCAGATGGAAGTTCTCATGTGGTACGAGTACAGGTTAGTCCTTTGACCTGAAGTTGTCATTTTTTGCGTATGAGTTCCCACTGTACTTTGATTACTACCTTACCACGGCTCAAAAGAGGCGTGCAAACAGGTTTTAGTTGGGTACAGTCCCGAGCCACATGGAGGCAATGGTTGACTGTCAGGGATTTGTCTCTCCTGGTATTAGGAGTCGATGTCACGCTATGTTCAGTTGGCTATCACCAGAAATCCGTGGCCACGGTGGATGAGATTTACTGATAGTTGATTAGTAGTATCTCTGTTGGTGATGAGCTTGACTCAGACACGACTTATTGGGTTAGTAGGGTTCTGGCGTTATTCACCCCCTAAACCCGATATGCGATACTTTTTTATGAAGAGACCGGACTGTACTGAGATTGTCACATTCAGGCTTAGTAGGGTAAGGACGCACTTGATTTTCGACCCCTCTTTTCGACAAGTACCTGGGTAGCCATTACATACATCTAGTACTGCTGACGTGCTTATGGTTAAACCCACTGCCAGCGTATTGTCAAGTCTTTAAAGTCCCACATAGAGGGTTTTCCTGGTTCAGACGATAGATGTAAGAGCCGTGCGTTGGTACATGCAGGGGTCCGATTAAATACGTGTACGGGATACACGGACTTTAATCGGGGGGTTGATAATACTAGACGGCTTAGGATTAAACCGGATTGTTAAATCAGGTTTTGATTTAATAATTTATATATTTATTTTGATTTATATATTTTAATATTATTGTTCACTATTCATTTTCTCTCTTTGGTGGTATCCGTATTTTTATACAGATATGCGTATATGTAGTGATACATATACTAGGTGAAGTATTCCGTATTTATACGGGAATGCTTCTAGAAGATGGACACCTCATATTTGATTTTCCATTTGGAAAATCAAATAGGAAAATGAGGTTTAATGAAGCATGGTGATGAGTATAGCTTAGGCATTTATTGTGTGCATTTATTGGTGCACTATTGCACCATGGTTGCAAATAGAGATAGCCATTCTCTTTTGATTTAAGGCTTGATGAGGATTTTTCTTGACTTAGCAAGTTAGGATCATCGGTTTGAGCCTCCTTCGGTTTTTCTCGGGTGGATCGTCTTAAGCGAGGGTGGTCAATTTTCAAGCGCGACTCCGATGGCTACAAGCTTGGAGGGGTCTTCTACAATTGGGTAGACATGTGACAAAAGTTGTAGTTTCTCAACCCTTGCATTATCTAGTTAGCTAGTTTAGGTTTTTGGACCATATCCTGTGTTTTACGGGCATTTGGTGCTCGCAAAAGTTTTTGTTTTCGCTTCCGCCTCGGCCGCGGTTTTCCGCGGCGCGAGCACCGAAACCCAACATGGTATCAGAGTCGCTCCATAATCCTTAACTAGCTATTTTGCGCTTGTTTAGTGTTTCGATCGACAGAATTTTCCGAATCGCATTTCCAATTGCACGCTTGCTATTCGAATTTTAAAGTTGTTCAAAAAATTGTTTAGATTCCTTTAAAATTATGTGCAGGCAATACTACAGGCCACAAAGAAATTGGAAGTACCCAACTTTTGGCCGCGGAACCGCCGCCTATCATGGCATTTGGCGGCAGTTCTGCGGTCAACTTGAGGCCGTTGTGCCCCAAATTTCTTCAGGTGCTCTAGTATATGGAAATGTGATTTTTGGGATATTTGGTTTTGGCCCAGATTTGTTTGAGTACTGGTTTGTATTTGGGGCCAATGCGGGAAATTTTAATCGATCAAAATTTTGAATTCATGGTTTTCAGTGCATTTGTTAGTTTCTGCGACCTTAAATATCATAACATGGTATGATCCGACTAGTTGCTTTATGTACAATCAGACGGGTTTACGAACATGATATTCATGTTAATGTTCTGTGTTGCACTGATGTTATGGATGGATTGTCGTGATGGATAACCTTATGTGCGATGTTAGATGTACAGTTCAGATTCATTTGTATATTCATTATTGCGGGGCGAGGTCCGACATGTGGACCGTCGTTTCTGCCAGTTTGTATATTCTTTTATTGAGGCACGACCGGTCTGAGGTCGATGTCACCATTGTATATATGTTTTCTTTTATGTACTAGGTTTACCCCGTGAAAGAGTGCTCGAATAGCTGGGTTCTAGAGGGCAACGGTCCCGCATCTCATGGCGTTGAGACCGGGGGGCTTTACTTTAGAATTAGCAGGCTATTCGCCGCACTCGTAGGGGGTATAGGTTGACCCATGGAGGGGTGCTCAAGTTACCGGATTCCGGGAAGTGTTGTGTGGACCATTCACTTTGTTGATTGGAGTTGCCTCACTTCGGGGATTGGCGGGTAACTTCCCGCACTCGTAGGGGTCTAGGATCTTCATTGCACAGGCTATCCACATGAACGGGGAACGTCATGTCACATTTACGGCTCAAATGAAACGCGGGGCTCCTAGATTATCCGCTATTCTATATTTTTGTTCGCATGCTTGTAATGATTTTTATCTGCCTGTGATGACTATTATCTGCCTGCGATGTTGATATATATTGTTAGTTATATGTATGCCCTAGAGGCCATTACTATACATAGGATGTATATTGTAGTGGATGCTGGGACATATATAGGGAGGACTTTCTTGCTCGACATGATAGTATGCTATCTGGTTGCTCTTTACCTTAACGTGTATACTGATTGTCTCTCTGTTACATGTTGGTAAAGCCCTTAGGATGTGTACTTGACTACCTGGACTATGATGCAGATCATACTAGTGGGGACAGATAGTCTATAAGTACATCCTTCAAAGTCCCTAGTCGTGGGTGTATCAAGATGGGGCATCGATATACCAGAGTAGACTAGCGTGTACCTTCTCGACCCATACAGATGGGCGATGGATGATCCCATATCCATTGGTGTTTGACATCAGAGATGATATACGGGTGCTCAGTGGAGACTGGGTACACTGGATGGACTCGCCGAGAACTCCCAGATGGTATTATACCTTACGTCAGATGGCAGTTCTCTGGTGACACTGGTACAGAGTAGTCTGTTGACCCGAGATCGTCATAGAGTCTTGTGTGGTTCCCACTGTGCTTTGATTTCCATCTTACCACGTCCAAGAGGGCGTGCAAAACGGTGGTTTTTGGGTACAGTCCCGAGTCACATGGAGGCAATGAGCGATAGGAGGGGATTCGTCTCTCCCGGTATAGGGGGTTGATGTTGCGCTGTGTTCGATTGGCTATAACAGGAAATCCCTGGCCAGGGTTGCTGAGATTTACAGGTAAGTGTTACCAGTAGTTTCTCGAATTGTTATAGACCTCATATCGACACGACTTATCAAGCTATTGGGGTCTGACGTTTACCACCCCTAGGCGAGATATGCGACATATCAGACGATCAGACCGGACTGTACGGTAGTGTTACTGGTTGGATTCACTGGAGTGTGAGCGGGCTTGCTCGTCGATCTTCTGATCGCTCAATACCCGGGTGGCCGTTACGTTTAGCAGACCGCTTGCGGCTTGTGGATGTTTGATATGATCATCATCCGCTGCCGGCGTATTGACGAGTCTTTAGAGTCCTACACAGAGGTTTCCTGGCTCAAGCGAAACGAAATAGGAGCGCATATGAGATATGTGCGGGACCGAGAATAATGCGTGTATGTGATACCGTATTTCATTCTCGCGATGAATGTGTCGAATGGTTGTATGTGATATAACCTAGTTATCGAATCGAGGATTGATTCGATAAGCCGATACATTGGATACTAGTCGGTTATATGCGATATGACCGGATCGTTAAATCAAGTGTTGATTTAATGATTTAATGTATAATTATATATTTGATATATTACTTTGCATTAACTAGTATTGGTTCACTTTAAATGGATTTTCTCACTTGTATGTGCACATTGTATATGTGATATATTTTTGTGCACATGTTTGTATCATGTTTGATGATACTTGCTTCTTTGGTTAAGTGTATAGAATTAAACCATGATTAAGATGATGATTAGGGTTTTGCATAATCTTTTATTTATTTATTGATTTATTTGGAAAAGATTTAGGAGAGAATAGTGGCTTTCTTTGTTTCTAGTCAAAGCTTCATGAAGCTTTGACTTTGTGACCATTCTTGTCTCCATGCTTAACCCTAACCATTCCTTTAACCTTGGTCAATTCTCTACACATAACTATAGTTAAAATTATGATAAGTATTGATTTTCTATTTCTATTCAAACAACTTATCATAATATATGCTTCTTCTTCTTCTTCAAGTTGAAGAAAACCTTTCTTCATCAATGGTGATTGATGAAAAAAGGTGAGATATCCAATTCTAAAGTGAACCCACTTCCTATTTCTTCATCCTCTACCTCTTGCCAAGTAGTAGAGTGTGTTTCCTTCACAAGTTTTCTAGACTTGGTGAAGTTGGAGCTTGATCTAGCGATGCCTCGACGTAGATCATCTTCGGCGCGTCGTCGATGACCTAGCCCGCTCTTTCTCCGATGAAGCCGACGCTAGAGCCCGGGATTTGATTTGGACGGCGGAGAGGAATTCATCACGGAGCCGTGGAGGTGGAGGACCGGATCTACAATGGTTGTATTTCCGTACTCTTAGTTAAAGTAGTTAACTAGTTGCTTTTTCGCCTAGATTTCTAGCCAACGATCCGTATTAGGGTTTCTCGGCACCGTTAAAATTTGAAATTGGCATGGTTGATGCCTTGTGAGACCTCTTGAGAGTGCCTAGGAACCCTACAGTGGTATCAGAGCGTAGCTAGAGCCTTAGGCGATGCATAGACGGAGTTAGAAGTCCGATCGACCCGAAACCCCGACTTGAAAGTGCTCTCTGGACATTTTCTGTTTTCGTGGATTTTTGAGAATTAAAAATATGCAGAAAAATCAGCAGAAAATTTTAAGAATTATGGTGCAAAAAGTAACTAATGATCCCTCAAAAGTGCGGCGGAATCGCGGTATTAGCATGCTAATGCGGCGGTTCCGCGGCCGTTTTGTCTTATTAGGCATTCAATTTTGCACAGTAATTCCTATTTTGCAGTGCTGGTTTTCCTGGGAATTTTTTTTTATCTGAAATCAAGAGTTGAGTTTTTTGGGTTGTATTAGAAGTTCGTACATTCGATCGGATTGACTAATTTTGTCTATGTGTTTTTCGAATATTTTAGAATATGTTAAAAATTTCGACCGGACATAAATACCCACTTTTTCCCCTGCCGGAAAATTTCCAAGTGTTGGATTTTTCCGTGGTTTAAGGACGTTCTGAGTAGTGCAGGTAACGCGATGGTCCCTCTAGAAGACAACAAACCTTAACTCGATTATGTGACCGTCTTGAACTGCCCTTTGAACCTTAGGGTTTGGGGCAGTACGGCGTGCCACATGTGAGGCGTTGGCTTGACCCTTCTACGGCTGGACCGTTGGTACTGAGGCATGAAGTGAATGTCTTTGAACTTATTTCATTCGGTTGATCGGGAAAACATGGGTGTTCGATTGTTCTATCGAAAAGTTTAACATTTTCTATCTTATCCGGAATGTGATACAATAATTGGAATTCACAATAAGTTATGAGATAACTGAATGAATGTTATAAACATAGCACTTTAGTCTCACTTGATCGGTTGCCACGGAATTTTGATATGATCAAAAGTCCGTCGCAATCACGTAGCGTATGCGGATACTCGCCGGATAAACTTAATAGACAGCCTCACTCCATAGCCCCGACCAAGTGACTGTAGGAGAACCCCGTCGCCGAAAGCATCCGTTCCGGTGCTCGCGGCAGCGGTGTTCCGCCTTGGTGCACTTCGTCGGAGGCATCGGGGGTGCGGCCGCCTACTGAAGTTTGCGACGAGTATTCGATCAGCATGTCGGGAATCTTGTTGAATTGCCCGACTTGATATTGAAAAGAGTTTTCGATAATGAGACTAAAATGCGGGGTTTATAATTGTTAGGCATGCGATGTCTAAAGAATTCATTTGGTCAGGCATGCGATGTCTGAGGTGGTTGCGGATTCCAACTGTTGTAGTTTTACACTTTCTTTACTGTAACCGTAAGTGTAATATGTGATATCGCCGGTTTCGTTGCTATATGTCAACGACAATTGGGATGCGCATATTTACTTACGTTGATGACATGTGATGTTATGTGTTGCTGGATATGTTATATTGGATCGTCGTGTTTGAATAGCCGGGGTTTTTTATGTGAGATGAGTGTTTTTCATTTTCATTCATGTAAAAACTTGTATGTAATATTCTTTTATTGGGGCGCTTCCAGGTTGCGGAAGTTGTCACCGTTGTTGTATATTATTTACTTTTCCGCACTAGGATAGACCCAAGGAGGAGGGCACAAGTAACCGGGTTCTGGAGTCCAGTGGGAGACCAACTCGAGGAGTCGAGTCCGGGTCTCCTAACTCTAGAATTGGTAGGGTTGCTTGCCGCTCTCGTAGGGGTCTAGGGGTGTGGGTTTGGCTATTCATCACGACCGTGGAATCCGTGTTTTATACTGGCTCGTATTAAAAACACGGACGTCCTAGTATATCCAATATTTCATATGTTTCTTCTGCTGCGATATCTGTGATGTGATCATGTGATGTTCTGTGATAGATACAGTATATAGTATATATGATATATTATATAGACGTTACTTATGTTTTACACCCGCGCTAGCCCTGCCCCGCTCTGCCGTTAGTTACCTAACCTAACGGTGCACGAGGGGACATCGAGGCGAATGCGGATGGCATAAGTGTACGTCGTATTTATCTGTGATGTTTAGGTACTTAAATGATGGGACTTCATTAATGTGATTAATGAAAGTAAAAGAAACCTAAGATGTTGTAGAATTGAATTTCAAAATAAAACAGGTAGCTACAGTTCTTGCTTTGCACAGCGGTATATGAGATATATCCTGCACCTTATTCGATGAGGAAAGGACCGAGATCCCTTCACCGGGAGTGACTCCTTTAGCAATAACTGGCAGACGCTACACACTCGGTTTGTCTTTTGATTGCTTTTAAGTGTTTTTGCTTTGCACAGTGATATATATGATATATCCCGCACCTCATTCGACGAGGAAAGGACCGACGATCCCTTCACCGGGAGTGACTCCTTTAACAAAACTGGAAAAGCCTAAAAAACACTCCATTTTAAAATCATTCGATCCTACAACGATATCAAGTTCATTACGCAATAGGTTTTCAGAAAAACCTGTCGTAGCCCTCCGTCATTTCAGATAAATCCTGTTTAGTATTCGTGCTGCGTTTGTTGACCTTGTCAAGGCGCAGTGTGCGGTAGCTAACCAGTATTTATCTGCTTATGCATATGATGAAGATTGGGTTAGGGTAGTCGTGCGGCCTTGTTGATCTTGTCAAGGGTCGTGCGGGTGGGTTTGATTCAATCAAGAAATGACGGGTTGAACTTGACTTGCGGTCTATGGTTTGTTGACCTTGTCAAGGTCATAGATCGTTCGGGGCAAAATATTATCGGGAATTTCAAGTGTTGAAATTTGCAATGAGATTGCATACCTTCTATGAGATAGTTGGATCCCGATACCCGCTACGAGTAATCGTTACTCCTGGGAGAGTTTTATACATTACAATTAGCCGATCAAGTAGGTGTCTAGAAAGGTGTCAACGGGGTTACGCCTCTGGGAAAACGAGGTTTACATTAATTAGGTTCGTGCGAAAGCACGGGGGACCTCCCTCAAAGTACCGACACTGGCCTGGATGAAAGATTGGCGAACTTGTAGTGTGTAATTAATCCCGGCTAGTCTTTCCTTTTAGGGTTTGAAGGAAGATTTGATAAAAAGCAGTGGGAGCCATCCTGATTAGATAAAATAATAACCAATCTATTCTTGCAAGAGCGCACGCTGAGTGTTTTCTTCTCTCTCTCTCCAGGTAGCGACCATATCACGCCTTAATCAAGATAATAATACGGATAATTGACCGAACCCGCTTATTATACTGAGCTGGGGAACGTTGGTCCCGCTCCAACTTATAATTGTTATAAGACAGAGTAGGAAATTGGGGAATGCCAGATTTCCCGTGCCGCCCAAACGAAGAGAGTGCATGCTGATGCATCATCTTCGGGTGTGTTCATTATACAGAACTGTTTCTCAGTATTCTTTACGTCCTGGGTATGTGATACCAGATCAGGATCCCGCATATGTAATTTGTTACATAGGGCTACAGAAAGGTAGAAAAACTGAGAGCGGGTGATAAGTTTCATGAGGCAGAAAACGGGGCAAGTGTTGCAGCCAAGTCTGTTGGTCACTGTCACCCTGTATTACCAATACATTGATTCTGAACAAATGTTATTAGATACCGAACCTGATATACAAAATCATATCAGTCTCTTTATTAGTAAAGAAATGATAAAATTTTATATAGTTGGATAATGTTTTGAACATTTCCTGTATCAAAAGTTGATCGGTTCAGGCACGTTATCTAAAAGCATTGATGTTCTAAATCAAACTACAGTTCTTTAGTATACCGAACACACAAAAGAGGAAGAGTTCACCATTGAACGATTCCTTCTTGAGGCATTGTAGACTAGGTCATATCAATGCGACCCGACTAGCTAAAGTTACATGTAGATGCATATTTAAATTAGTTTGAATTTACATCTTGTGAAACTTGCCAGTCATGTCACAAAGATAAGATGACCATAGCTCCGTTTACTGGAAACAGAGAAAGAGTTAGTGAACTCTTGGGACTGATACATGATGATGTATGTAAGGTCTCCTGTCTATATATGCCAGGACTGGTTCTTTGTACTTCGTTACATTCTCTGATAATCTCTCAAGATTCAGACACATGTTCTTGTTGAAACACAAGTCCGAACCTTTTGAGATATTCACAGAATATAAGTTAGAAGTAGAGAACCAATGCGGGTATAAGTATTATGTCCTATGATGAGATCAGGGAGGAGAATACTTGAGCACGGAATTTCTGGACTATTCTAAAGGAGAATGAGATTCTCTCTCAGCATTACTCCTCCGTATACACCATAGCACGATGGTATATCGGGACGGAGCGATAACACCCTATATGATAAGGTGTGCTCTATGATGAGTACTACTGAGTTACCTGTTTCCTTTTTGGGAGTTATGCACTTGAGAAGCTGCATACCTATTGAATAGGGTTCGAATCAAATCAGTTGCCTACCACTTCATATTTGATATGATACGGGAAGAGCCCATCTCTTAAGTTAGTTAAGATTTGGGGTTGTCCGGCCTATGTCTAAAAGCAAAATCCGGACAAGCTCAAGGCAAGATCTGTTATGTAGAACTGGAAATGTTCCAGCTATACAAACTGCAGCTGATGATTTGATAGAACCAATGGATTCAATAGTTACCAACGAACCTCAGCCTCTCCGCCGATCTAGTAGGGTTCCTCACCCACCTGAGAGATACTTCGGTTTCTCTATGACAGTGGGAGCGAGGATTGCATCATGAGATGATGACCCAACTAGTTTCGAGCAGGCCATCGAGAGTAGGGACTCTGTAAGAATGGCGGGATGCTTAGTGATCTGAGATGGAATCCTTATACACCAACAAAGTATGGACTTTGGTTGCTATATCTGAAGGGTTAAATCCCCATCAGGAGCAAGTATATCTTGAGAAGATTACTTGATGTAGATGGAAAAGTTGAGACTTTCAAAGCTAGACTTGTTAAAGTTTTTCGTCATCGACCAGGCGTGGATAATGATGAAACCTTTTCCAGTGGCTATGCTTAAGTCCATCCGGATCCTACTTGCCACGGCTACATACCATGACTACGATATCTGGTGGTTGGGTGTCATGACAGCTTTTCTAAATGATGTTTTAGAAAGAGCGTCTATAAGTACACAGCCAGAGGGCTTCGTAGACAGTGGGAGCAGCGGAAACGTGTGCAAGATGCTTTATAGGATAAAGCAGGCATCGCGGAGTTGGAACGTCTGTTTTGATGAATTAGTCAAAGAGTTTGACATCATCAAAATGGTAGATGAACCTTGTATATACAAAAAGGTAGTAGGGAGTATGGTGATGATCCTCGTAGAGTACGTGGATGACACACTCTTGATAGGGAAAGAGTTTCCTATGCTACGCTCGATCAATCTCTGCCTATCACAATGATTCTCCACATAGGATCAAAGTGATACCTACTAAATTCTGGGTTTTGGACCTATGAGATAGATCTAAATGGATGTTAGAATACTCACTAGCTGTAGTGAGATGGTATCAATTGATCCTGGGAAGAATCACTGGAAGTGTTCCAGGGTGATAAAGACGACTGAGTATCAGTCACAGGCATTGTCTTTACCCTCAATCGAGGGACGGTATGTTGGAAGAGTTCCAAACTAGATACCGTGGCATACTAGGCGATAAAGGCAGGATACATCGCTACTTAAGATGCTACCAAGGAGGATGTTTGGGTGTATATTGGTTCATGAGATGAACTACGTTCCAACCATTGTGTGACAATGGAGTTGTGGCTTATGCCCAGGAACGCCCGTCCCATCAGTGATCCAGACATATTCTAAGGCAGTATCACCTGATCATGGAGATGGTTGATCTCCAAGGAGATCGAGGTTAGGAGAGTAGACTCAGAGGACAACACAGCGGATCCACTCACAAAGGCCTGTTCCCAGAGAGAGATTTTTATGGGATGGTTGAGTATGAGATACTGCAACCACTGCTATAAGATGGCCCTAGTGCAAGTGGGAGATTGTTAGTTATATGTATGCCCTAGAGGCCATTACTGTACATAGGATGTATATTGTAGTGGATGCTGGGACATATATAGGGAGGACTTTCTTGCTCGACATGATAGTATGCTATCTGGTTGCTCTTTACCTTAACGTGTATACTGATTGTCTCTCTGTTACATGTTGGTAAAGCCCTTAGGATGTGTACTTGACTACCTGGACTATGATGCAGATCATACTAGTGGGGACAGATAGTCTATAAGTACATCCTTCAAAGTCCCTAGTCGTGGGTGTATCGAGACGGGGCATCGATATACCAGAGTAGACTAGCGTGTACCTTCTCGACCCATACAGATGGGCGATGGATGATCCCATATCCATTGGTGTTTGACATCAGAGATGATATACGGGTGCTCAGTGGAGACTGGGTACACTGGACGGACTCGCCGAGAACTCCCAGATGGTATTATACCTTACGTCAGATGGCAGTTCTCTGGTGACACTGGTACAGAGTAGTCTGTTGACCCGAGATCGTCATAGAGTCTTGTGTGGTTCCCACTGTGCTTTGATTTCCATCTTACCACGTCCAAGAGGGCGTGCAAAACGGTGGTTTTTGGGTACAGTCCCGAGTCACATGGAGGCAATGAGCGATAGGAGGGGATTCGTCTCTCCCGGTATAGGGGGTTGATGTTGCGCTGTGTTCGATTGGCTATAACAGGAAATCCCTGGCCAGGGTTGCTGAGATTTACTGGTAAGTGTTACCAGTAGTTTCTTGAATTGTTATAGACCTCATATCGACACGACTTATCAAGCTATTGGGGTCTGACGTTTACCACCCCTAGGCGAGATATGCGACATATCAGACGATCAGACCGGACTGTACGGTAGTGTTACTGGTTGGATTCACTGGAGTGTGAGCGGGCTTGCTCGTCGATCTTCTGATCGCTCAATACCCGGGTGGCCGTTACGTTTAGCAGACCGCTTGCGGCTTGTGGATGTTTGATATGATCATCATCCGCTGCCGGCGTATTGACGAGTCTTTAGAGTCCTACACAGAGGTTTCCTGGCTCAAGCGAAACGAAATAGGAGCGCATATGAGATATGTGCGGGACCGAGAATAATGCGTGTATGTGATACCGTATTTCATTCTCGCGATGAATGTGTCGAATGGTTGTATGTGATATAACCTAGTTATCGAATCGAGGATTGATTCGATAAGCCGATACATTGGATACTAGTCGGTTATATGCGATATGACCGGATCGTTAAATCAAGTGTTGATTTAATGATTTAATGTATAATTATATATTTGATATATTACTTTGCATTAACTAGTATTGGTTCACTTTAAATGGATTTTCTCACTTGTATGTGCACATTGTATATGTGATATATTTTTGTGCATATGTTTGTATCATGTTTGATGATACTTGCTTCTTTGGTTAAGTGTATAGAATTAAACCATGATTAAGATGATGATTAGGGTTTTGCATAATCTTTTATTTATTTATTGATTTATTTGTAAAAGATTTAGGAGAGAATGGTGGCTTTCTTTGTTTCTAGTCAAAGCTTCATGAAGCTTTGACTTTGTGACCATTCTTGTCTCCATGCTTAACCCTAACCATTCCTTTAACCTTGGTCAATTCTCTACACATAACTATAGTTAAAATTATGATAAGTATTGATTTTCTATTTCTATTCAAACAACTTATCATAATATATGCTTCTTCTTCTTCTTCTTCAAGTTGAAGAAAACCTTTCTTCATCAATGGTGATTGATGAAAAAAGGTGAGAAATCCAATTCTAAAGTGAACCCACTTCCTATTTCTTCATCCTCTACCTCTTGCCAAGTAGTAGAGTGTGTTTCCTTCACAATTTTTCTAGACTTGGTGAAGTTGGAGCTTGATCTAGCGATGCCTCGACGTAGATCATCTTCGGCACGTCGTCGATGACCTAGCCCGCTCTTTCTTCGATGAAGCCGACGCTAGAGCCCGGGATTTGATTTAGACAGCGGAGAGGACTTCATCACGGAGCCGTGGAGGTGGAGGACCGGATCTACAAAGGTTGTATTTCCGTACTCTTAGTTAAAGTAGTTAACTAGTTGCTTTTTCGCCTAGATTTCTAGCCAACGATCCGTATTAGGGTTTCTCGGCACCGTTAAAATTTGAAATTGGCATGGTTGATGCCTTGTGAGACCTCTTGAGAGTGCCTAGGAACCCTACATATAATATATATATTTAGTAGATGCTTCTATATGTTTTGCATCCGCGCTAGTTCAGCCCACGCTCTGCCGTTAGTTAAGTAACTGTTTCCCCAATAAAAGAGCAAAGCTCTGTTCAAAATTTGAAAGGCAGCGCCAAGAGTTAAAAACTCTGAGGCAGGGCCTCACGTGCCTTGCACGAGGGCGCCTGGGTCGAGAGTTAAAAACTCTGAGGCAGCGCCTCACGTGCCTTGCACGAGGGCGCCAGGGCCGAGAGTTAAAACTCTGAGGCAGCGCCTCACGTACCTTGCACGAGGGCGCCGGGGCCGAGAGTTAAAAACTCTGAGGCAGCGCCTCACGTGCCTTGCACGAGGGCGCAACGCCGAGAGTTAAAAACTCTGAGGCAGCGCCTCTCACGTGCCTTGCACGAGGGCGCAACGCCGAGAGTTAAAAACTCTGAGGCAGCACCTCACGTGCCTTACACGAGGGCGCCAACGTCGAGAGTTAAAAACTATGAGGCAGCGCCTCACGTGCCTCGCACGAGGGCGTCGACGCCCGAACTAAAATCTATCTGTTAAGCAGAGCCATTAGATCAAAGATCCAACGGAGATGATAAATAATCAAAATACAGAATTAAATTCTATTGAGGAAATATTCCTCAAATCTTTCTAAACAAGAAAGATTACTCTCTGTAAAACAGAGTGCCGTTGGATTAAAAAATCCAATGGTGATTAAAAATCACCCATATACAGAAAAAATTCTGTATGGGAAAATATTTCCCTAATCTTGTTAAAAAAAGAAAAATATTTTCTGTAAAACAGAAGTCCTTGGTTCAAAGATCCAATGGTGGATAAAATCCCCAAATCAATCATGATCTCTCTGTTGGGGTAAAAATTTACACCCCGGTTGACCGAGTCAAAGTCAAGGTCAACCCCCAAGCTAGGTGGGCCCAAGCCCAGGTCAAGCGGACCCATGCCCAAGTCAAGCCCACGGACAGCCTCCCCATGGCAACGACAAAATCATGTAATAAATAATTATTATGTAATTTTTTATATATGAATGTATGTAAAATGGGCATAAAGCCAATATTTTGTAAGCCCATGGCTTATGTGCAAAAATGTAATGGCACATGAGCCATGGAATAGGCAAAATGCCATTTTGTAAAGCCTAAGGGGCTATATGCAAATATGTAAGCCTATAAAAGGCAACATGATGATGAATAAAGTAACACTTTTCATTCCCCCAAAAACTAGGGTTCTTTGTGCCTCCTGCTCCTTCTCCAAGGTTCCAAAAACCTTCCTCTTTCTTTTGAATTAAATCAAGAGTTTTACTCTTCCTTTTTCAAAACTAAATAGTTTTCCACCACAAAACCCACAAAGGGGAACTTGGATCTGTCATCAGATCTTAAAAAGGAGAGATTTTGAGATTTCATATCTCTTGATCTTCAAGATCCAGCAAGCAACAGGAGGAAGAAGAAGAACCACTCCCATTAAACCCAGAACACATTCAGGAGCCCGACTCCTCTCTGATTTATCTTTGAGAAATCTTTTTTCAGGCTAAAAACCTCTTGTCCTCTCCAGCGCGCAGCGCAAGTGCGCAAAGCGCCCACGTGCCGACACGTGGCGCGCGCGCTTGCGCACCTGCGTGCTTGCGCAAGTGCGCAAAGCGCCCGCGTGCCGACACGTGGCGCGCGCGCGTTTGCGCACCTGCGCGCTTGCGCAGGTGCGCAAAGCGCCCGCGTGCCGACACGTGGCGCGCGCGCGTTTGCGCACCTGCGCGCTTGCGCAGGTGCGCAAAGCGCCCGCGTGCCGACACGTGGCGCGCGCGCTTGCGCACCTGCGCGCTTGCGCAACGGCGCAAAGCGCCCGTGTGCCGACACGTGGCGTGCGCGCGCTTGCGCACCTGCGCGCCCACGTGCCGACACGTGGCGCGCTTGCGCCTGAGCGCACAGCACCTACGCGCACAGCGCCCAAGGTGCTGCCCCACGCATCCTTTGGATACCTTTTCCCCTTTATTTATATATATATGTATATATATACGTTTGTATACAAATGTACACATACCCCCGTAAAAACACTGCGTGGCTCCCAATATATCCAAAACCCCCCTTTCAAAACAAAACACACGTACACTGCACATTGAGTTCGCATGACCAGTTTAACCCGTTAATCGGAGGTTCCCCCGCCCCAAAGGCGAGGGGTAATTAACGGCAGCTTAGTCCGCGGCTGCCGGAGATTCGGATCCCCACAATCATTAAACCCCCGCCTACCCTAGGCAGGGGAAATCTGTAGTATACGCCTGACAAGCGCGCGCGTATTCCCATCTCACTGGGGTGACGAAAAACACCCTACAGATTCTGGCACACCCGGTGGGACCAATCTCTCCTCCCATATTTCGGGTTAAGCGTTCATGCGAACTCAATCAATATACGTACCTATATTTATACTAAAAATAATGCTTTTTTTCATGCAGGATTTTCAAGCGATCACCTTTCAACAATGTCTCCGAAGATGAACTCAGCTCCCATCTCCTACACAATGAAGATAGACTCCAAGACGGTCCTCCCGGCCAGTCTCGGGCGACAATGGGAGGAGCCGCTGCTACCATTCGGCTCTATTCTGTTCATGCCAGTTGGCGCCATCCCAGCTCCTCAAGCCCCGGTGGCAGACAAACCGGTCTCGAAAGGCAGGAGACCAAATGTGGTGATCTCAAGGGCGCCCCAACCCAAACGCAAGTCGGTATCTGAACGACTTTCCTTGGCCGCAACTGGGGGCAAGGCCATCAACGCCAACAAAGCTACAACGCGTCCCGAGCAAGCTCCAGCGGCGCCCCTGACAAATGCTCGATCGGGTGTCTTCTTTAAGCTCCCCGCTGATCAACTGACAATGGCTTTCCGGATAGCGGATGCCCGCCAAGCCTTCAAGATCGAGAAGCTGAGGCAGAAGCGGCTCAGATATAGAGCCAACAAAAGGGCTAGGGCTCTGGCCATGTTAAGACTTATGAATTTCCAAAGCCCGGACCGCTCCGCGAGACCAGCTGCTAGTGATGAAAGAATGGCTGAATTTGTTATCCACACTGTCTACATGGCCGGACATGAAGAAACGAACCCTCTTCTTCTTCATAGCCATGGCGATGATACGGTTGACGCTACCCAGCATCGGCTCGATCTAAATGATGAAGAGCCCGCTCAGGCCGATAAGCCAGAGGAGCCCGTGGTTCCTACGGAATGGAGCTCAGGCAATAAAGATTACCCGGTTGTCATAGCCGGAACTACAGAGCAAGCATTATTCCAATGGCTTCAAAGGCAATTTCAGGACAGGGATGAGAAGATGGCCGAGGTCTATTCCAAAGTCGACGAGCTGGCAAACGTCGTGGCAGATCTCGCTACCCAAGTCGCCCGATTGCAATTACAACAGAATCAAATTTTGGCTCATGAGCCAGGGATTGATACCCGGAGGCAGCCAACTGATATCCCTTTCAACCTAAAAGCGGAGCGCCTTCGTGAAAAACGGCCGCAATCAGCCTCCAGTCCCTCCGATACATACACTGGGGGGGAATCGCCTCTGAAAGAGAAGCTGGAAAAGGTCTATTCCTTCAAAAGGGAAAAGGTCCACAAGATATTCAAGGACGCCCTGAAGAACGGTCTACAACTGCCGGAATGAAAGAGACCGCAAGAAGCGAATATGACCGACGACCCAGAATATTGCCCCTATCACCGGGTGATCGGTCATGCCATTGAGGACTGCTTCGTCTTCAAAGATTGGGTCGAAAGGCAATACAAGATGGGAGAGATAGAACTTTCTAAAGGCGTGTTAGCAAACAGTCAAGCTACGATCGCCGATTTCCTGCAAATGGAGACTGAAACCTTTCAGGAACCTAATCCTCCCAGACATGTGCCTCGAGGACCAGCATCAGTAAAGGCACCTACTCCAATGGAGGGAAAGAAGAAGGTATACTCCTTCAGGAGGGATGAAGTCCGCAAAATATTCATGGACGCCCTGAACAGCGGTCTGCAACTGCCTGTTCCAAAGAGGCCACAGGAAATGAACATGACCGGCAATCCCCTATACTGCCCATATCATAGAGTGGTGGGTCATACCATCGAAGACTGCTATATTTTCAAAGATTGGGCAGAGGACCAATATAAGCTTGGAAAAACCTCACAATCCTCGGATGCATCGGCAAGCCACAGAGCTAGGTCATCAACACAGCTCCGCCAAGATCAAAGTTCGAGGAGCTGGGATAAGCAAAAAAGACCGCCACGTCATTAAACTGGGAACAAAGGACCACCAAGTCGTTAAACTGGAAACAGTCGACCTCTAAGTCGTTAAACTGGGAATGAAAAAAAATGTGTAAAAAAAATGTGTAAATAAAAGAAAAATAAAGAAAAGCCGAAATGATGGGGCAACTCGCAATAAAAATCAGCGAGTAAAAATGAAAATAAAAATAAAGCCGAAATGATGGGGCAACCGCGAATAAAAGCCGAAATGATGGGGCAATCG
Organism: Agapanthus africanus; assembly: GCA_030015575.1. Classification (NCBI taxonomy): domain Eukaryota; kingdom Viridiplantae; phylum Streptophyta; class Magnoliopsida; order Asparagales; family Amaryllidaceae; genus Agapanthus; species Agapanthus africanus. The sequence goes on from CM057344.1 coordinate 105,984,051, forward strand.
CGACCTTCGCGATAAGAAAAGCTGAAATGATAGAGCAATCGCGGTAAAAAAAAAAAAAAAAAACGGCGAATGATGAGTCGCTCCTGGTACCATATTCCAGTGCAGCGATGCAGACGCCGGCCAAAATCCAATTTCCCAAAATTCTTCCAGCCCTACGTTTAGTCCCCAACTTGACTACCGTATACAATCCACGGGCTCAAATAATTCTCATCATCCCCATATCCCACTGCAATCACCAGTCCAGCGGTTGGTCTCCGCCCTCAGAATTATGCTCCATTGAGAAGACCCACTCATGTGTCCTCACGATACATGAGGAGAACAAACCTTTGTGGGATCCTTACGACTCACAAAGGAAAAACACACTTAGGAGTCCTCACGACTCCTAAGGAGAAAATACACCTGCGGGATCCTCACGACTCGCAGGGAGAAAATGCTTTTATGGGATCCTCATGGTCCATAAAATTGAAAAGCCTTAGGCGATAGGGACCTAAACCCATCTCCTAAGCCATCGCTCCGCCAACAAGAGTAGGCAAACGATGAATTGCTCCGAGCACCTCTGCTTCAGTGTTAGCAACGCTGATGCCGGCCCCTACCCCAAAATTCCAAGCTCGCCATCAATAGACCCCTAAGTCTTTAAACTGGAAACAGATGACCTCCAAGTCGTTAAACAGGAAACAAATGACCTCTAAGTCGTTAAACTGGAAACAGATGACCACTATGTCGTTAAACTGGAAATAGATGACCTCTAAGTCTTTAAACTGGAAACAGATGACCGCTATGTCGTTAAACTGGAAACAGATGACCTCTAAGTCATTAAACTGGAAACAGCAGACCCCTAAGTCTTTAAACTGGAAACAGATGATTGCTACGTCGTTAAACTGGAAACAGATGACCTCTAAGTCGTTAAACTGGAAACAGATGACCTCTACGTCTTTAAACTGGAAACAGATGACCTCTAAGTCGTTAAACTGGAAACAGTCGACCTCTAAGTCATTAAACTGGGAACGAGGGAAATCCACTCATGTGTCCTCACGATACATGAGGAGAACAAACCTTTGTGGGATCCCTACGACTCACAAAGGAAAAGCACACTTAGGAGCCCTCACGACTCCTAAGGAGAACATACACCTGCGAGATCCTTACGACTCGCAGGGAGAAAATGCTTTTATGGGACCCTCACGGCCCATAAAATTGAAAAGCCTTAGGTGATAGGGACCTAAACCTGTCTCCTAAGCCATCGCTCCCCAATCCCCAAGTGGCGAATGATGAGTCGCTCCTGGTACCATATTCCAGTGCAGCGATGCAGACGCCAACCAAATTCCAAACTCAAATTCCCAAGCGGCGAATGATGAGTCGCTCCTGGTACCATATTCCAGTGCAGCGATGCAGACGCCAACAAAGTCCTAAAATGTTTCTGGCCCTACGGTCTGGATCATACATCCTGCAAAACCGTATACAATCCACGGGCGTAAAACAATCCCGATCTCTCCAAAAAAAAAGAAAAAAAAAAAAAAGAAGAACGGTATGTCCACAAGCAAAACGGGCACGGATGAAAACCCGAAAGGGCTCCGTGAGTAAAAACAGCAGGACTGCCGACGAGTTTGTGAAAACCCGAAAGGGCGCAAACTCGTAAAAAAAAAAAAGAGAAATGAAATGCACTCGCAAAGTCCTCTCGACTTTGTGAGGAGAAAATTCCCGCGTGAGATCCCTACGACTCACAAAGGAGCAACACACTTAGGAGTCCCCACGACTCCTAAGGAGAAAATACACCTGCGGGATCCTTACAACCCGTAGGGAGAAAATGCTTTTATGGGACCCTCACGGCCCATAAAAGCCTTAGGTGATAGGGATCTAAACCTGTCTTCTAAGCCACCAATTCCCAAATCCTTTCGGTGCTAATGATGATTCGCTCCTGGTACCATGTTCCAGTGTAGCGATACTGATGCCAAACAAAACCAATTCCCAAATCCTCCCGGGGCAAATGATGAGTTGCTCCTGACATTATTCCAGTGCAACAATGAAGATGCCAAACAAAAAAAACAATTCCCACATCCTCTCAAGACAGATGATGATTCGCTCCTGGTACCATATTCCAGTGTAGCGATGCTGATGTCAACCCAAATCAAATCAAACCAACGACCTCTATGACGGAATCATGCTCCGTCCCAGAATTTACCCCGTGTCGAAATCATGCTTCGCCTCGGGATATCTACCTTCCCTGTCGGAATTATGCTTTGCCTCGGAATCAAGTCGACCCGACACTCCGCGCCGGGGAAAAGTCGATCAGCGACACTCCGTGCCGGGGAAAAGTCAACCCGTGATACTCCGCGCCGGGGAAAAGTCAACCCGTGACACTCCGCGCCGGGGAAAAGTCGATCAGCGACACTCCGTGCCGGGGAAAAATCAACCCGACACTCCACGCCGGGGAAAAGTCCATCAGCGACACTCCGTGCCAGGGAAAAGTCAACCCACGACACTTCGCGCCGGGGAAAAGTCCATCAGCGACACTCCGTGCCGGGGAAAAGTCAACCCGACACTCCGCGCCGGGGAAAAGTCCATCAGCGACACTCCGTGCCGGGGAAAAGTCAACCCGACACTCCGCGCCGGGGAAAAGTCGATCAGCGACACTCCGTGCCGGGGAAAAGTCAACCCGACACTCCGCGCCGGGGAAAAGTCGATCAGCGACACTCCGTGCCGGGGAAAAGTCAACCCACGACACTTCGCACCGGGGAAAAGTCGATCAGCGACACTCCGTGCCGGGGAAAAGTCAACCCGACACTCCGCGCCGGGGAAAAGTCCATCAGCGACACTCCGTGCCGGGGAAAAGTCAACCCACGACACTTCGCGCCGGGGAAAAGTCCATCAGCGACACTCCGTGCTGGGGAAAAGTCAACCCGACACTCCGCGCCGGGGAAAAGTCGATCAGCGACACTCCGTGCCGGGGAAAAGTCAACCCGACACTCCGCGCCGGGGAAAAAGTCGATCAGTGACACTCCGTGCCTGGGACACGTCAACCAGCGACACTCTGCATCGGGGAAACGTCCAACACAGACACTCCATATCAGGGAAACGTCAACTAGCCGATACTCCGCCTCGGGGAAACGTCAAGCAGACACTCCGTGCCGGGGGCACATCGAAAACAGACACTCCGCCTCGAGGAAACGTCGACCAGCGACACTCCGTGCCGGGGACACGTCTACCAAATCGCTTCGGATCAGAGCGTCGACCGTCCATGTCGTAAAAAGGGCAGTGCATCCCAAAAAGTGGGAACCAAATCAAGTCGCCTCCACGTGAAAGAAGATCCATCAATTTTATGCACACGACCCACATATGTGGTGTGCATTTATTGATGGGGGGCAATTTGTTAGGGTAAAAATTTACACCCCGGTTGACCGAGTCAAAGTCAAGGTCAACCCCCAAGCTAGGTGGGCCCAAGCCCAGGTCAAGCGGATCCATGCCCAAGTCAAGCCTACGGACAGCCTCCCCATGGCAACGACAAAATCATGTAATAAATAATTATTATGTAATTTTTTATATATGAATGTATGTAAAATGGGCATAAAGCCAATATTTTGTAAGCCCATGGCTTATGTGCAAAAATGTAATGGCACATGAGCCATGGAATAGGCAAAATGCCATTTTGTAAAGCCCAAGGGGCTATATGCAAATATGTAAGCCTATAAAAGGCAACATGATGATGAATAAAGTAACACTTTTCATTCCCCCAAAAACTAGGGTTCTTTGTGCCTCCTGCTCCTTCTCCAAGGTTCCAAAAACCTTCCTCTTTCTTTTGAATTAAATCAAGAGTTTTACTCTTCCTTTTTCAAAACTAAATAGTTTTCCACCACAAAACCCACAAAGGGGAACTTGGATCTGTCATCAGATCTTAAAAAGGAGAGATTTTGAGATTTCATATCTCTTGATCTTCAAGATCCAGCAAGCAACAGGAGGAAGAAGAAGAACCACTCCCATTAAACCCAGAACACATTCAGGAGCCCGACTCCTCTCTGATTTCTCTTTGAGAAATCTTTTTTCAGGCTAAAAACCTCTTGTCCTCTCCAGCGCGCAGCGCAAGTGCGCAAAGCGCCCACGTGCCGACACGTGGCGCGCGCGCTTGCGCACCTGCGCAAGTGCGCAAAGCGCCCGCGTGCCGACACGTGGCGCGCGCGCGCGTTTGCGCACCTGCGCGCTTGCGCAAGTGCGCAAAGCGCCCGCGTGCCGACACGTGGCGCGCGCTTGCGCACCTGCGCGCTTGCGCAAGGGCGCAAAGCGCCCGCGTGCCAACACATGGCGCGCTTGCGCCTGAGCACACAGCACCTACGCGCACAGCGCCCAAGGTGCTGCCCCACGCATCCTTTGGATGCCTTTTCCCCTTTATTTATATATATATGTATATATATACATTTGTATACAAATGTACACATACACATACTCCGCAACATTCTCCCCCTCCAAAAAATTTTCGGGCCGGGGCGCTGCCCCGAACCCCGCAAGGGGGCTGCTAGCCCCCTTGACCCCCAGCCCGCTATCCGGGTAGCGGGACCCCCGTAAAAACTCTGCGTGGCTCCCGATATATCCAAAACCCCCATTTCAAAACAAAACACACGTACACTGCACATTGAGTTTGCATGACCAGTTTAACCCGTTAATCGGAGGTTCCCCCGCCCCAAAGGCGAGGGGTAATTAACGGCAGCTTAGTCCGCGGCTGCCGGAGATTCGGATCCCCACAATCATTAAACCCCCGCCTACCCTAGGCAGGGGAAATCTGTAGTATACGCCTGACAAGCGCGCGCGTATTCCCATCTCACTGGGGTGACGAAAAACACCCTACACTCTCAACAAGAGATTTCTTTAACTAAATCAATAGATGTGCCTCTACTATATAAAAGACCCAACACTTCAAGTCTTGTACAGAGAGAAACCCCCTTTAAGCTTTAGAGCAAGCAAGAAGAAAGCTTTATGAGGGAAGAAAGAAGAATACCTCTCTTCGAGGAAAATAAAAATAATAATAGAGATCAGAGCATCTCATCTACATATCCAAGGGTTTAACCCTCATAAAAGAACTTAGTTCTTTCCCTGGATCTGAGATCCATGAGACAAGTCTCCCACAAATGAGAATTTAATTCTCATGAGGATGAACTGGTTCTTGGGGATTAAAGATCCAGAAAAGAACAGAGAATTGAACTCTTCAGAACAAAATACACAAAGAAAACCTAGAGCCAAGCGCCTTACGGGTCCCTCACGTGGGTGCTTCTCAATAAAAAGTGCTTAGCACTCAATGGTTGGTGCTTAGCGCCAAGTGCCTCACGTGCCCTTCATATGGGCGCTGCTCAATAAAGAGTGCTTAGCACTTAATGGTTGGCGCTCAGCGCCAAGTGCCTCACGAGTCCCTCACGTGGGCGCTGCTTAATAAAGAGTGCTTAGCACTCAATGGTTGGCGCTCAGCCCCAAGCGCCTCACGTGTCCCTCACGTGGGCGCTGCTCAATAAAGAGTGCCTAGCACTCAGTGGTTGGTGCTCTGCGCCAAACGCCTCACGTGCTCCGCACGTGGGCGCCATAAAGAGTGTTTAACGCTCCATAAAAAACAAAAAAAGAAGGGAAAGCAAAGCAAAGTATGAGTGTCAGAACCCATATGAATGCTCAGCATTGTTTGCACAGAAAAGGGACTGACCCCAAGCAAGTGTTTAACACTTTATTCAAAGACTGAGTGGGTTGAGTCTAAGTTGACCAAATTCCCAATTCAGATCAACCGAGCCCGTGTGCTTATCATTTTCCAAATTGGTCTTAGGCCCAAACACGACTACAGATCTCCCAACAGACATTGGTTCAAGGGTACATCTCCTCACACCTCTAATATATGTCGTTGTAATTCTCCAGCGTCTTCAGAGAGGTGGTGGGTCCCGATCCAATAACTCTTTGGTGCACTCCCAAATTGAAGGGCACATCCAACTGCGGACCTAAACGTTCTTAAACTAGCAACGGGCCGCAACGTCCTTAAACTAACACTTCGTGTGTCGTGTTCATGAACAAATCGCGGTTTAATATGGTTGCCCTAGGATTCGAGGTACTAAGATTTGGTGTCTTGCTGCATACAGAAAAGGAGATAACATCGATGGCCTCCAACTGCACTAACTGCAACAGCAACTCTCGCTCCGCCCCGACTGGAGGAGTGACTTATGGGCCCCAAGCAGCCTCTATCTTTGTAATGCCAGTGGAACAGGTGACTCGGGCCACCACTGGACTGTTCTTTAGGACCATGATCCCGCCAGCAAGCTTCAGTGCCCCAGTGCCATCACAAGAAGCTTCGAAGAAGTCGGTCTTTGATCGACTTGCAACCACCACAACCCCTCTCTACGGGTCGTCCAAGTCTGCCACCTCGGTCTTTGACAGACTGAGCCAAAGCTCCAGTGGGCCTGCAAAGAGGCTCACGATACCTGAAGGGGTTATCCCGAAGCAGATTGCCATTCCAGTTCCAGCAGATAAAGTCGTTAAAGGGGCTTCTCCTACTAAAGGATCGGTCTTCACAAGACTGGCTGTTCCAACTGCTGCTTCCGGCAAAGTCATCAAGACCGCTCCCCTTACCAAAAGGTCGGCCTTCGAAAGATTTACTGTCCCCACTCAACGGACGTCAGTCTTCAATAGGCTGGCACTAGCAGTAGCCCTTCATCAGAGCAAGGGGCATGGCGAAGCCATTCCTATAACGGAGGCAATCCCATCTGCACGACATGCTCGACGTCGCCACTGGCACCGGGTGAGAAGAGATAGGGGCAACTCCCCCTCTAGACTTACCCCACCAGCTCCAGTGGTGGAAATTAACGTTGTTGTTCCAACTGGGAACAACTTTGATCTGCTCAGGAGGGTGCGAAGGAACTCTCCAACCACTGTACTAAAGAAGTCGCCTCCGCCTGCTGAAAACATGACACAGGTGAAACCGGAGCAGCCCTCTCAGCGGCTGTCCTCCAAAATCCACAAGGTCTGGCGGAAAGTCCAAGACTCTGTAATTAATAAAAATTACTCTCGCCGACTAGAAAAAAAGAAGGCTCGGCAGGAGGAGGACCACCCCGCCGTCATACCATGGAAGGTATCGTCCACATAAGTACCTGCTGCAACGGCCCCCTCTACTTCGACCTCCCACAAGAGGAGAAGGCCGTAGAAGATCCCCGTGCCTACAACAAATTTTAAAGGCAATGAACCCAAACGCCCCAAGTCTGGGGGCATGATAGTACACACTGTGTATATGGCTTCTGGGAAAGAGGAAAGATGTACTTCCAGGGTCATCGACCACTCAGACGGTCTGTGACGAAAGCTCAAGAGCAACAACAAAAGCTCCAAGAAATGCTAATGAAGATGTCAGCACTCACTGGGCAAAAAGAAAGCCCGGAAGCATCGTCTGAACGGCGCCGGGAGCAGGAGACTGATACGGAGTTCTTGCGAAGGGTGCTGAAAAGGAAGGATAAGGAGGCCACGGAATAGGCCGCTAATATAGAACAGATAGCGCTTCTATTCCAAGACGTGGTTGGGATGATGATCCAGCCGGAACCTCCAGCCGAAAACCCTCCAATAATCATCGAAGACGACAGAGGGGAAACGTCAAACCCTCCTCCGAACGGCTCAACGGCCCAGGAAGAGACAATTTCCAAAGCTGCCCTCGATGACTACATAGCTCAACAAATACGAGCTCATCAAGCGAGTGAAGCGGCTGGCCAAGTCGTCAGAACTGGGCGAACTTATCCAGGCTGGTACGATCAAATCAAGTACCCGCCGGGATATACGATTCCTAAATTCCACGTGTATAAGGGGACAGGCAATCCCCATCAGCACGTCGCTCAGTTCAGAGCTCTATGCGGTAATACTGGAAGCGACGACAAACTGCTGCTTCGCCAGTTCGTCGGCAGCTTGGCGGAGACAGCATTTGAATGGTACTCGGAGCTTCCGAATGACTCCATAAAAACATTTACATAAATGGAGTTACTGTTCACACAGCGTTTCGCAAGCGCAAGTGAACGCACCCTGATTACGGCATTAATCAATGCCAGGGTGAAGCCGGGAGAAACCTGGGTTCAATACGCAATTCGGTGGCGGAACTTATGGTCAAAATGCGAATAGCGCATAGAAGAAGCTCCTGCCGTAGGCATGTTCGTGGGGACCCTTGATCCTCAGGCAACTATATCCAAATTTATGACGTTCTTCAAGCCGACCATATTCCAAACCTTGATTGACAAGCTGGCCCAAATGGACCAAATGGGCCATATGCCGTCCTCTTCAAAAACGGATCCCCGGAATGAAAAGGGCAAAGGGAAAGCGACCTTCGTTGCCAATGCTCAACAACAACCGAGTGACCCGAAACCAGTTGCTCGCCAAAGCAACAAACCATGGTCCCTCGAAGAGAATTTGAGACATCCTTACTCGTTTCCCCGGGATAAAACGAGGAGACTATTCGAACTGGCGGTGCGCAATAGGCTCATCACTCTGCCGGATCCAAGACGCCCACTGCATCCTGGCGACGTCAACAGTCCTAACTACTGCCCCTACCACAGAGTAATGGGTCACCCAATCGAAGATTTCTATGTCTTCAAAAACTGGGTTAAGGACCAATACCAACAAGGCAAGTTCGCGCTGTCCGAAAACTGGAAGGTAAACTCATCACAGTAGCACGCTCCTAAAAAGGTGGATACGCCGGGGGCATCATGCTCATTTGTAGAAGAAGTTCCGTGGGAAGTTGTCCTTTCAGCTTAAACTAAGAGAATGCTGAAGGATCTTCAAGCATGTCCGGCGATTAAATGGAAAAGCCCGGTAGAGCCCGAGATTATTGAGGGAATGCTTAAACCGCGCTCAACACCGAAAACTGGTAACATTGGGCAAAACACCCAGATCATGCCTTCAAAGTCTTCGAAAAAAAGAAGAAGACCAAGACGCCTGGGCAGCTTGAAGACAAGAGCACGGACCTGCAGAACTACATTGACTCGCTGGAGAAATACAAGCAGAAGGCGTGGACCCCAATCACACTAGAAGAGTTTCTCAACCACATACTTGAGAACGGAAACAGTGACAATGACGAGGGAGAGAACTCGTCAGAAGAACCCGAGGATTATGTGGCGAGTTGCTACATGATCTCTCATTCGTCAGTGAAAGGCAAAGAAGCTCCCTCAGCATTAGAAAATAACGTAGAGAAGCTGGGGGCAGGACCGACATCAAAATCCCTAGAGCCGTCAGACAACTTGATTGACAGGCTGCTAAATGAAGCCCTTCAAAAAAGAAAAGACAACCGAAAACGTGAAACAACCATATACGAAAAGGCCAAGCGTCAGTGTCAGGATGAGGAAGCTGTGGTAAGGAAGAGTCACGAAGTACTCAAACTGGATCGAAGCACAACCACGACAGACAAAAGCAAGTTTAAGACGTGGAAACAGTTCGCCAAAGCCCTGTCACTGGGAATGAAGCTGCCACCTTTTGAAGGAAATACTCCCGGGAGTACGCGCCTTGACGAAGTGGATGTACATCTGAAATACTGCTTATACCATCGGAGGGTCATACACCCTACCGAAGAGTGCAATACTTTCAAGAAGTGGTGGTAGGGATACGTTGCCCACCGACAACATTTCAAGCGAATGAAGCGCAAAGCCTGTCGGGAACAGAGAAGCACGACAGATGAGCGTAAAGGTACAGCCATAACTGTCATATGGTTGATGCCATTTCGATAAAAGGGAAATCTCAAGCTCTTACCTTCGGGAGTGATTCTGACGAAGAAATAGCCCTTGGCCCTCTCTTCAAGGAATTCACCTCTAGAAAAGAAGAAGAGGTGAAGAACTGCGAGAACATTCAGCCGCGTAATCGTACGTTGCCTGAAAAGAACCTCGGGCATGCAAACAAAGGTTCAAGCAAAAGAAACAAGGGAAAGGAAAAAGTCCCTGAGGAAATCACCCTCGATGATAGAGCTGTCAAAGAGCTCGCGGCCAAAGACCCGCCTAAGAAAAACAAGATGGATTACAATGTCCTGGAACACCTGAGGAAGATACCCTCGCAACTAAGCATACTGGACGCTCTCCTCCTGTCCAAAGAAGCACGAGATTCTCTAATCAAGGCACTGCAAGAGCCTGATCAGTTCCAAGCTTTCTTTGCGGAAGAAAAGATAAAGGACGAGCTGGCAGAGGTTCATACAGCTGACATCACATTCGGCGATGAAGATCTCCTCCTCGGAACATGCAAGCACAACCGCCCTCTATATGTCACCAGGTACTACCACGACATTAAGATAGGCAAGATCCTGGTCGACAACGGGTCCTCTGTCAAACTTCTCAATGTGAAGATGCTGAAGGAGATCTGCATGAATGTTCAGCACCTAGCTCGGGACAAAATTACCATATCTGGGTTCGACTCGCAGTCATCACGAACACTCGGGTCTGTAATACTGACGTTACGCTTCGGGATGCTCATCACTGACATCAAATTTCATGTCATCGACGCCAAGACTTGCTATAACGCCCTGCTCGGCCGGCCTTGGTTACACGAATACAATATCGTCCTTTCTATACAACATCAGTGTATGAAGTACTTCAAAGACGGCCTCGAGTACACAGTTACAGGGGAGCTAAACCCATTCTCCATAAATGAAGTCCGCAAATATGAAGACGCCAAGTACTTCCTACCAGACTACAAAGACACGGAAAGATGTCATAAACCGGAGGATAAACAAAAAGCCGTCGCGACTATCCCGATCTTTTGGAGTGATACCGAAGAGGAGGAAGAGATAGTCTTCTCGGGGTAACCCCAATACAACAAACCCGGACCATCTACCCCTATTTTGGTCTTCGGCAGCAACTCTGAAGACGAGGTCAACACAGTATTCTCTGTCCATCCATCAATACAAACCTTCATTGGAGCTGATCAGGGTTTGCTAATCACCATGGTTCCGCAGCAGCATTACAGGGAACTTGATGCGCTCGATACATACGGCGTGCAAGAGCTACAGACCTTTTACGTTCCTCCTAGGCGGAGAGATGAAAAGGCGATCCTCTTCTATCAATCCACAGAGACCAAAGTGGAGAAAGATATCTGGCATGGTGCTGATCTTACACTTAACAGTCTTCAACCAATCCGTCTGCCCAGGTATTACGCAGAGGGATTGAAAAGGGTATTAAGGTGCTAAGGCGTACCCTTCAAACAAATCGCTCGACAAGCCCAGTTCTACAACAAGATTTGGGACGTTCCCGGGACTCAGCGAAAAATGCCCAATGGGAGGATGGAGACGACTAGGCTTGGATATGTTCGGCCCAAGAAACGGGAACAATTCCATGGTTTCCATGTCATAAATAACTCCGGTGGAGAAGCGAATGCATTTCCAGATAGCGCTGATATCGAACCAGAGCGAGATCCCGCCATGAGAATTCCAAGCCCGTCATTCGAAGAACAAATTGACAAGCTAATAAGGGAAGCAGGTCAAAAGGTTCGGGATGACCGCATCCATGAAATGGCCATTTACAAGAAAGCCAGGACGCAACGTCTCATTCAGCAGTTCACGGAAAGAGAAGACGACGATGCCCTTCATCCTCAGCCTGCTGTGCGCTCTCGTGGCAAGGAAAAAGTCCGACGCCGAGGCAATAACAAGATCAAGAACGGGAATGGCGTTAAAAAACAGCGAAGCGGATCCAAGAAGCCACACAATCAAGAAAAAGTCAGCTGGAACCCGTATTTTATGAAGAAGATGGGTCGAGAGTACTCGTTCCCCCAAGACAAGACAAGGAAAATATTCGACCTTATCATGAAGCATCAAATGATGACGCCCCCGGAGTCTCGATACCCTGAACAGATAAACGAGGTCCATCACCCGGATTATTGCTCCTACCACCGAGTAATAGGACATCCGCTTGAAGACTGCTTCATCTTCAAAGACTGGGTTGAAGACCAGTTTCAGCAAGGCAGGTTTGCTCTATCCGACAGTTGGAGGGTAGCCCCACCACGAAAGCATCAGCCAAAAGCGACCTACATTGCGAGGGTAAGTCCAGATCAATATCGAGCTTGGAAACGAGCTCGTACCTGCCACATGATAACACTGTCGAAAGAGGGAGAGCATGAGAATGTGGACAACCTCTCCCGTTGCCTCAAAGATGAAGATGAGGATGAAGTGATCTCAGAATTTCCACCGGCGTCAAAAGAGCTGGAAGATGGGATACACACCTCAGCAGACAATCTGAAGAAAATTGACTTCGGGACGACAAACGATCCGAGGCCAACGTTCGTCAGCGAGCTGCTGTTCGAAGAGCAGGTGACTATATAAAAAGACGTGCTTATGCAGTATAAAGACTGCTTCACGTGGAACTATTCCGAGATGTCGGGACTAGATCCAGAAATAGCTATGCATAAACTGTAGGGTTCCTAGGCACACTAAAGAGGTCTCACAAGGGATCAAACATGCCCAATTCAAATTTTACAAGTGCCTACAAACCCTAATACGGATCGTTAACTAGATTTATAGACTATGCGATGCAAGTAAACGACTTTAACTAAAAAGGAAAGGGGCTACAACCTTTGTAGATCCGGTCCACCACTTCCTAAGCTCCGCGATGATGTCCCTCCGCTGTCCAAATCGGATCCCGGACTCTGGCGTCGGCTTCATCGAAAAAATGGGCGGGCTTGGTCGTCGGCTTCGATGCCGAAGATGATCTACGTCGAGGCATCACAAGATCAAGCTCCCACTTCACCAAGTCATGAAACTTGTGAAGAAAACACCCTATACTACTTGGCAATAGGTAGAGGATGAAGAAATAGGAAGTGGGTTCACTTTAGAATTGGATTTCTCACTCATTTTCACTAGTTGCCATTGATGGTAGCTAGGTTTTCTTTCTTGCTCAAGATGAAGAAGAAGAAGAAAAGATATGATAAGTGTTATTAAAAATAGAAAATAAAAACAACACTTATCATTTACTAACCTTGGTTGAGTGTAGAGAATAGACCATGGTTAGTTTTAATGGTTAGGGTTAAGCATGAGACAAGAATGGTGGATATGGTCAAAGCTTCATGAAGCTTCAACTAGCAAACAAAAACCCCACCATTCTTTCTTTATCTTTTCCAAAATAAGAATTATAAATAAATAGATAAACAAAACCCTAATCATTAGGTTAACCATGGTTTAATTCTTTACACTTAACCAAGTAAACATGTATCATCAAACATGATACAATCAAGTGCACAAAAGTATATCACATATACAACTTGCACAATTCAAGTGAGAAAATCCATTTAAAGTGAACCAATACTAGTTAATGCAAAGTAATATATCAAATATATAATTATACATTAAATCATTAAATCAACACTTGATTTAACGATCCGGTCATATCGCATATAACCGACTAGTATCCTATGTATCGGCTTATCGAATCAATCCTTGATTCGATAACTAGGTTATATCGCATATAACCAATCGATACATTCATCGCGAGAATGAAATACGATATCATATACACGCATTATTCTCGGTCCTGCACATATCTCATATGCGCTCCTATTTCGTTTCGCTTGAACCAGGAAACCTCTGTGTAGGACTCTAAAGACTCGTCAATACGCCGACAGCAGATGATGATCATATCAAGCACCCACAAGCTGCAAGCGGTCTGCTAAACGTAACGGCCACCCGGGTATTGAGCGATCAGAAGATCGACGAGCAAGCCCGCTCACACTCCTGTGAATCCAACCAGTAACACTTACCGTACAGTCCGGTCTGTTCGTCTGATATGTCGCATATCTCGCCTAGGGGTGGTAAACGTCAGACCCCAGTAGCTCGATAAGTCATGCCGACGTGAAGTCCATGACATGTGTGAAACTACTGATAACACTTACCAGTAGGTCACTGCAACCCTGGCCAGGGATTTCCTGTTATGGCCAGTCGAGCATAGCTCAACATCAACCCCCAATACCGGGAGAGACGAATCCCCTCCTATCGCTCATTGCCTCCATGTGAATCGGGACTGTACCCAAAAACCACCTGTTTGCACGACTCAGCAGAGCCGTGGTAGGGTGGAAATCAAAGCACAGTGGGAGACACACAAGACTCTATGACGATCTCGGGTCAACAGACTAAGCTGTACCAGTGTCACCAGAGAACTGCCATCTGACGTGAGGTATAATACCATCTGGGAGTTCTCGACGAGTCCGTTCAGTGTACCCAGTCTCCACTGAGCACCCGCATACCATCTCTGATGTCAAACACCAATGGATATGGGATCATCCATCGCCCATCACATGGGTCAAGAAGATATACGCTAGTCTACTCTGGAATATCGATGCCCCGTCTCGATATTCCCTCGACTAGGAACATTGAAGGATGTACTCATGGACTATCCAGGCCCCACTAGTATAATCTGCATCATAGTCCTGGAAGTCGAGTACACATCCTAAGGGCTTTATCAACATGTAATCAGAGAGACAGAAAGTATACATGTTAAGATAAAGAGCAACCAGATAGCGTACTATCATGTCAAGCAAGAAAGTCCTACCTATATATGTCCTAGCATCCAGTACAATATACATCCAATGTACAGTAATGGACTTTAGGGCATACATATAACTAACAATCTCCCACTTGCACTAGGGCCATCTGTAGCAGTGGTTGCAGTATCACATACTCAACCATCTCATATAAGTCTCTCTCTGGGAAAAAGCCTTTGTGAGTGGATCCGCCGTGTTGTCCTCTGAGTCTACTGTCCTAACCTCGATCACCCTAGAGATCATATATCTCCATGATCAGGTGATGCTGCCTCAGAATATGTCTGGGTCACTGATGGGACCAGGGTTCCTAGGCCAAAGCCACAGTTCTATTGTCATACAATGGTAGGAACCTAGTTCATCTTATGAACCAATATACACCCAAACTGCCTCTTTGGTAGTATCTTTAATAGCGATGTTACCAGCCTTTATCGTCTAGTTTGCCACGGTATGCAGCTTGGAACTCTTCCAACATACCGTCCCTTTACTGAGGGTAAAGAAAATGCCTGTGACTGACATTCAGTCGTCTTTATCACCCTGGAACCCTTTCCAGTGATTCTCCCCAGGATCGATTGATACAATCTTAGTGTACCTAGTGAGAACCCTAACATCCCTTTAGATCTATCTCATAGATCCAAATCTCAGGATTTAGGAGGTATCATCTTTATCCTACTGGAGAATCCATGTGATAAGAGGAGATCGACCGATCGTAGTATAGGAAACTCTTTTCCTATCAAGAGTATGTTGTCCATGTACAATACGAGGACGGCCACCTTACTCTCTACTACCTTTTTGTATATACAAGGTTCGTCTACTATTTTGATGATGTCAAACTGTTTGACTAACTCATCAAAACAGATGTTCCAACTCCGCGATGCCTGCTTCATCACATAAAACATCTTGCACACGTTTCCGCTGCTCCCACTGTTTACGTAGCCCTCTGGCTGTGTTCTTATAGATGTTCTCTTCTAAATCATTATTTAGAAAAGTAGTCATGGCACCCAACCACCAGATATCGTAGTCATGGTATGTAGCCGTGGCAAGTAGGATTTGGATGGACTTAAGCATAGTCCCTGGAAAAGGTTTCATCATTATTCGTGCCTGGTCGATGACGAAAACCTTTAACAAGTCTAGCTTTGAAAGTCTCAACTTGTCCATCTACACCAAGTAATCTTCTCAAGATATACTTGCTCCTGATGGGGATTTAACCCTTCAGATATAGCAACCAAAGTCCATACTTTGTTGGTGTACATGGATTCCATCTCAGATCGCTAAGCATCCAGCCATTCTTACAGAGTCCCTACTCTTGATGACCTGCTCGAAACTAGTTGGGTCATCATCTCATGATGCAATCCTCGCTCCCACTGTCATCGAGAAACCGAAGTATCTCTCAGGTGGATGAGAAACCCTACTAGATCGGTGGAGAGGCTGAGGTTCGTTGGAATCTACTGAATCCTTTGGTTCTACCAAATCACCTGCTGTAGTTAGTATAGCTGGAACCTTTCCAGTTCTACACAACAGACCTTGCCTTGATCTTGTCCGGATTTTTGCTTTTAGACATAGGCCGGACAACCCCAAATCTTAACTAACTTAAGATATGGGCTCTTCCCTTTCCATATCACATATGAAGTGGTAGGCAATTGATTTGATTCGAACCTAATTCAATAGGTATGCAGCTTCTCAAGTGCATAACTTTCAAAAAGGAAATAGGCAACTCAGTAATACTCATCATAGAGCACACCTTATCATCTAGGGTGTGATTGCTCCGCCCCGATATACCATCGTGCTATGGTGTATATGGAGGAGTAATGCTGAGAGAGAATCTCGTTCTCCTTTAGAATAGTCCAGGAATTCCGTGCTCAAGTATTCTCCTCCTTGATCACATCAAAGGACATAATACTTATACCCTTTTTGGTTCTCTACTTTTAACTTATATTCTGTGAATATCTCAAAAGATTCGGACTTGTGTTTCAACAGGAACATAGGTCTGAATCTCGAAAAATCATCAGAGAATGTAATGAAGTACAAAGAACCAGTCCTGGCATATGTAGACAGGGGACCTTACATACATCAACATGTATCATCCCAAGAGTTCACTAACTCTTTCTCTGTTTCCAGTAAATGGAGCTATGGTCATCTTATCTCTGTGACATGACTGGCAAGTTTCACAAGATGTAAATTCAAACTGATTTAAATATGCATCTAATATGTAACTTTAGCCAGTCGGATCGCATTGATATGACCTTGTCTACAATGTCTCAAGAAGGATTCGTTCATTTCTGAACTCTTCCTCTTGTGTGTGTTCCATATACTAAAGAACTGTAGTTTTATTTAGAACATCAATGCTTTTAGATAACGTGCCTGAACCGATCAACTTTTGATATAGGAAATGTTCAAAATATTATCCAACTATACAAAATTTTATCATTTCTTTACTAATAAAGAGATTGATATGATTTTGTATATCAGGTTCGGTATCTAATAACATTCGTTCAGAATCAATGTATTTGGAATACAGGGTGACAGTGACCAACAGACTTGGCTGCAACACTTGCCCCGTTTTCTGCCTCATGAAACTTCTCACCCGTTCTCAGTTCTCTACCTTTCTGTAGCCCTATGTAACATATTACATATCTGGGATCCTGATCTGGTATCACATACCCAGGACGTAGAGGATACAGAGAAACAGTTCTTTGTAATGAGCACACCCGAAGATGATGCATCAGTATACACTTTCTTCGTTTGGGCGGCACGGGAATTCTGGTAATCCCCAATTTCCTGCTCTGTCTTATAACAATTATAAGTTGGAGCGGGACCAACGTTCCCCAGCTCAGTATAACAAGCGGGTTCGGTCAATAATCCGTATTATTATCTTGATTAAGGCGTGATATGGTCGCTACCTGGAGAGAGAGAGAAGAAAACACTCTGCGTGCGCTCTTGCAAGATTAGATTGGTTATAATTTTATCTAATCAGGATGGCTCCCACTGTTTTTATCAAATCTTCCTTCAAACCCTAAAAGGAAAGACTAGTCGGGATTAATTACACTCTACAAGTTCGCCAATCTTTCAGCCAGGCCAGTGTCGGTACTTTGAGGGAGGTTCCCCGTGCTTTCGTACGGACCTAATTACAGTAAACCTCGTTTTCCCAGAGGCGTAACCCCGTTAACACCTTTCTAGACACCTACTTGATCGGCTAATTGCAAAGTGCAAAACTCTCCCAGGAGTAACAATTACTCACAGTGGGTATCGGGATCCAACTATCACATAGAAGGTATGCAATCTCATTGAAAATTTCAACACTTGAAACTCCCGATAAAGGTTTTTACCCCTAGCACTTATGACCTTAACTATGGTCAACAAATCATAAGCACTAGTCAAGTTCTACCCGTCATTTCATGATTAATTAGACCCACCCACATGACCCTTAACTAAGGTCAACAAAGTCACGCGACTGTCCTAACTAATCGCATCATATGCGGTGTAGGAAGACATCACTTAGCTACCGTACACTGTGCCTTAACTAAGGTCAACAAACACAGCACGAATACTAAGTACTCTACTTCCTAAAATGACGGAGGGTTGCGGCTGGTTTTTAAGAAAACCTTTAACTCTTTGAACTTGATCTCGTTGCGGAATCAAATGGTTTTTAAATGGAATGTTTTTGAGGCTTTTCTAGTTTTGCTAAAGGGGTCACTCCTGGTGAAGGGATCGTCGGCCCTTTCCTCGTCGAATGAGGTGCGGGATATATCATATATATCACTGTGCAAAGTAGAAACTATAGAAGCTATCAAAAGACAAACCGAGGGTTGTAACATCTGCCAGTTATTGCTAAAGGAGTCACTCCCGGTGAAGGGATCTCGGTCCTTTCCTCATCGAATAAGGTGCAGGATATATCTCATATACCGCTGTGCAAAGCAAGAACTGTAGCTACCTGTTTTATTTTGAAATTCGATTCTACAACATCTTAGGTTTCTTTTACTTTCATTAATCACATTAATGAAGTCCCATCATTTAAGTACCTAAACATCACAGATAAATACGACGTACACTTATGCCATCCGCATTCGCCTCGATGTCCCCTCGTGCACCGTTAGGTTAGGTAACTAACGGCAGAGCGGGGCAGGGCTAGCGCGGGTGTAAAACATAAGTAACGTCTATATAATATATCATATATACTATATACTGTATCTATCACAGAACATCACATGATCACATCACAGATATCGCAGCAGAAGAAACATATGAAATATTGGATATACTAGGACGTCCGTGTTTTCAATACGAGCCAGTATAAAACACGGATTCCACGGTCGTGATGAATAGCCAATCCCACACCCCTAGACCCCTACGAGAGCGGCAAGCAACCCTACCAATTCTAGGGTTAGGAGACCCGGACTCGACTTCTCGAGTTGGTCTCCCACTGGATCCTAGAACCCGGTTACTTGTGCTCCCCTCCTTGGGTCTATCCTAATGCGGAAAAGTAAATAATATACATCAATGGTGACATCTTCTGCAACCTGGAAGTGCCCCAATAAAAGAATATTACATACAAGTTTTTACATGAATGAAAATGAAAAACACTCTTCTCACATAAAAAACCCCCGGCTATTCAAACACGACGATCCAATATAACATATCCAGCAACACATAACATCACATGTCATCAACGTAAGTAAATATGCGCATCCCAATTGTCGTTGACATATAGCAACGAAACCGGCGATATCACATATTACACTTACGGTCACAAAAAAGAAAGTGTAAAACTACAACAGTTGGAATCCGCAATCTCTTTAGACATCACATGCCTAATCAAATGAATTCTTTAGACATCGCATGCCTAACAATTATAAACCCCGCATTTCAGTCTCATTATCGAAAACACTTTTCAATACCAAGTCGGGCAATTCAACAAGATTCCCGACATCCTGATCGAATGCTCGTCGCAAACTTTAGTAGGCGGCCGCACCCCCGACGCCGTCGACAAAGTGCACCAAGACGGAACACCGCTGCCGCGAGCACCCGAACGGATGCTTTCGGCGACGGGGTTCTCCTACAGTCACTTGGTCGGGGCTATGGAGTGAGGCTGTCTATTAAGTTTACCCGGCGAGTATCCGCATACGCTACGTGATTGCGACGGACTTTTGATCACATCAAAATTCCGTGGCAACCGATCAAGTAAGACTAAACTGCTATGTTTATAATATTCATTCAGTTATCTCATAACTACTTGTGAATTCCAATTGTTGTATCACATTCCGGATAAGATAGAAAATGCTAAACTTTCCGATCGAACAATCGAACACCCAAGTTTTCCCGAAACAGATCAACACATGATATAAGTTTTAAAAACATTCAGTTCATGCCTCAGTACCAACGGTCCAGCCGTAGAAGGGTCAAGCCAACGCCTCATAAGTGGCACGCCGTACTGCCCCAAACCCTAAGGTTCAAAGGGCAGTTCAAGACGGTCACATAATCGAGTTAAGGTTTGTTGTCTTATAGAGGGACCATCGCGTTACTTGCACTACTTAAAACGTCGTTAAACTACGGAAAGATCCAACACTTGGAAATTTCCCGACAGGGGAATAGGTGGGTATTTATATCCGGTCGAACTTTTTAACATATTCTAAAATTTACCCGGAAAACACACTGACAAAATTAGACAATCCGATCGATACACCGAATCCCCAATACAACCCAGAAAATTCAACTCTTGAATTTAAATTAAAAATTCCCAGAAAATACAGGACCACATTATAGGAATTACTGTGCAAAAAGTAAGACCTGATGTGACTACTTGGCCGCGGAACCGCCGCAATAGCCATGCTATTGCCGCGGTTCCGCCACAGTTTAGAGGAATTGGTCGATCGAATTTCACAGTAATTCTTAAATTCTCCTGCTGATTTTTCTGCATATTTTTAATTCTCAAAAATCCACGAATTTCAAAAATGTACAGAGAGCATTTTAGGGTTTGGGTTTCGGTTCGATCGGACTTCTAATTCCGTCTACGCATCGCCTAAGGCTCTATCTAGTCTCTGATACCACTGTAGGGTTCCTAGGCACACTAAAGAGGTCTCACAAGGGATCAAACATTCCCAATTCAAATTTTACAAGTGCCTACAAACCCTAATACGGATCGTTAACTAGATTTATAGACTATGCGATGCAAGTAAATGACTTTAACTAAAAAGGAAAGGGGCTACAACCTTTGTAGATCCGGTCCACCACTTCCTAAGCTCCGCGATGATGTCCCTCCGCTGTCTAAATCGGATCCCGGACTCTGGCGTCGGCTTCATCGAAAAAATGGGCGGGCTTGGTCGTCGGCTTCGATGCCGAAGATGATCTACGTCGAGGCATCACAAGATCAAGCTCCCACTTCACCAAGTCATGAAACTTGTGAAGAAAACACCCTATACTACTTGGCAAGAGGTAGAGGATAAAGAAATAGGAAGTAGGTTCACTTTAGAATTGGATTTCTCACTTATTTTCACTAGTTGCCATTGATGGTAGCTATGTTTTCTTTCTTGCTCAAGATGAAGAAGAAGAAGAAAAGATATGATAAGTGTTATTAAAAATAGAAAATAAAAACAACACTTATCATTTACTAACCTTGGTTTAGTGTAGAGAATAGACCATGGTTAGTTTTAATGGTTAGGGTTAAGCATGAGACAAGAATGGTGGATATGGTCAAAGCTTCATGAAGCTTCAACTAGCAAACAAAAACCCCACCATTCTTTCTTTATCTTTTCCAAAATAAGAATTATAAATAAATAGATAAACAAAACCCTAATCATTAGTTTAACCATGGTTTAATTCTTTACACTTAACCAAGTAAACATGTATCATCAAACATGATACAATCAAGTGCACAAAAGTATATCACATATACAACTTGCACAATTCAAGTGAGAAAATCCATTTAAAGTGAACCAATACTAGTTAATGCAAAGTAATATATCAAATATATAATTATACATTAAATCATTAAATCAACACTTGATTTAACGATCCGGTCATATCGCATATAACCGACTAGTATCCTATGTATCGGCTTATCGAATCAATCCTTGATTCGATAACTAGGTTATATCGCATATAACCAATCGATACATTCATCGCGAGAATGAAATACGATATCATATACATGCATTATTCTTGGTCCTGCACATATCTCATATGCGCTCCTATTTCGTTTCGCTTGAGCCAGGAAACCTCTGTGTAGGACTCTAAAGACTCGTCAATACGCCGGCAGCAGATGATGATCATATCAAGCATCCACAAGCCGCAAGCGGTCTGCTAAACGTAACAACCACCCGGGTATTGAGCGATCAGAAGATCGACGAGCAAGCCCGCTCACACTCCTGTGAATCCAACCAGTAACACTTACCGTACAGTCCGGTCTGTTCGTCTGATATGTCGTATATCTCGCCTAGGGGTGGTAAACGTCAGACCCAGTAGCTCGATAAGTCATGCCGACGTGAAGTCCATGACATGTGTGAAACTACTGATAACACTTACCAGTAGGTCACTGCAACCCTGGCCAGGGATTTCCTGTTATGGCCAGTCGAGCATAGCGCAACATCAACCCCCAATACCGGGAGAGACGAATCCCCTCCTATCGCTCATTGCCTCCATGTGAATCGGGACTGTACCCAAAAACCACCTATTTGCACGGCTCAGTAGAGCCGTGGTAGGGTGTAAATCAAAGCACAGTGGGAGACACACAAGACTCTATGACGATCTCGGGTCAACAGACTAAGCTGTACCAGTGTCACCAGAGAACTGCCATCTGACGTGAGGTATAATACCATCTGGGAGTTCTCGGCGAGTCCGTTCAGTGTACCCAGTCTCCACTGAGCACCCGCATACCATCTCTGATGTCAAACACAAATGGATATGGGATCATCCATCGCCCATCACATGGGTCAAGAAGATATACGCTAGTCTACTCTGGAATATCGATGCCCCGTCTCGATATTCCCTCGACTAGGAACATTGAAGGATGTACTCATGGACTATCCAGGCCCCACTAGTATGATCTGCATCATAGTCCTGGAAGTCGAGTACACATCCTAAGGGCTTTATCAACATGTAATCAGAGAGACAGAAAGTATACATGTTAAGATAAAGAGCAACCAGATAGCGTACTATCATGTCGAGCAAGAAAGTCCTACCTATATATGTCCCAGCATCCACTACAATATACATCCAATGTACAGTAATGGCCTCTAGGGCATACATATAACTAACATAAACTAGCTATATCGCCGGATGTTAAGCCAGTCAAGCAGGCGCCAAGAAGAATGCGGCTCGAACTCGAGATGAGCATCAATGCCGAAGTCAAGAAACTAATTGACTGTGGCTTCATCCAAGAAGTTCAATACCCCGACTGGATCGCCAACATTGTCCCAGTGATGAGGAAAAATGGGACAGTGCGCGTCTGCGTGGACTTTCAAGACCTCAATAAAGCTTTCCCGAAGGATGACTTCCCCGTACCGGTTACCGAGCTGATGATAGATAACACGTTCACTCATGAATTCTTCTCCTTCATAGACGGGTCTTCAGGGTACAATCAAATAAAGATACACCCGGAAGACCAAAAACATACCGCCTTCCGGACTCCGCTAGGCATATTCTGCAATAAGGTGATGCCCTTCGGCTTGAAGAACGCAAGCGCTACCTACCATAGGGCCATGACAAAGATCTTTGAAGAACTTATCCATGAGATCGTTGAGTGCTACATTGACGACCTTGTGGTGAAAAGCAAATCGTATGAAGAACACTGGGAGCATTTGAAAATAGTGTTCCAGCGTCTTCGGAAATATAATCTGAAGATGATCCCTCTGAAATGCGCGTTTGGAGTCTCCTCAGGAAAATTCCTAGGATTCATCGTATGACACCGAGGTATCGAAGTAGACCCATCAAAGATCAAGGCGATTATTGAAATGCCCTCACCAAGAACTCTTAAGCAACTGAGGTCACTCCAAGGAAAGCTCGCGTATATCCGACGGTTCATAGCCAATCTCTCCGGAAAATGCCGCCCCTACAGCCATCTAATGAAGAAGCGGACCCCGTTCATTTGGGGTCGTAAATTCCAAAGTGCACTGGACGAAATCAAGCAATAACTGCAGAATCCACCAGTACTAACCGCTCCGGTCAAGGTAAAGCCTCTCATCCTGTACACAACAGCCCTTGAAGGTTCTTTAGGCGCACTATGGGCCTAAGAGAACGACCAGGGGAAGGAGAGAGCTCTCTATTATTTGAGTCGAGTTCTCCTGGGGGTAGAAAACAACTACTCCCCCATCGAAAAGCATTGCCTAGCACTGATCTTCGTGATAACGAAGCTTCGACATTATGCTTTGGCACATGAGGTCCATCTCATATCCAAGGTGGATCCTCTCAAGTATTTGATGTCAAAAGCCATATTAACATGAAGGCTTGCCAAATGGGCCCTCCTCTTGATGGAGTTCTCGATAATATATCGACCCTCAAGGAAGTAAAAGGCTAGGCCATCGTCGATTTTCTCACTGAGCATCCGATACCAGCCAACTCTCCCTTAAATTGCGAATTGCCAGATGAACACGCGTTCGACGCAATCGACAGAGAGGAGGAAGGAAATAATGCCCGATGGGAACTCTACTTCGATGGAGCATCTTCCATGAAGAAGCGAAAGCAAAACACCCCCATAATCAAAGCTAGTGTAGGCCTTATCTTTGTGACCCCGCAAGGAGGGATAATGCGTTTCGCCCTTTCATTGATAGAGCCAAGAACAAACAACGAAGCAGAATATGAAGATTCGATAGCAGGTCTTGAAATCGCTGTCAACATGGGGATCGAAAACCTCCTCATATATGGAGACTCCCAGCTGCTCGTTAGCCAAGTAAATGGCGACTATCAGACGTGCAAGCCAGAGTTGGTAAAATATGGTAAAAGGGTGCAGCAACTGCTGACTCAAATCCCATCCTACGTCCTGGAAAGCATACCGCGGGCAGAAAATAGCAAGGCGGATGCATTAGCCAAACTCGCTAAAGAACTGGCTGATGAAAATCTTGATGACGTATGGATCATTGTGCAAAGCCGCCGGATTCTTGCGCTAGCAGAAATATCTCCGGAGTCGTCTGAAAGAAAAGAAGCGACCAAACAAGCGGTCCTCCAAATAGAAGATGAATAAAGGGTCAAGGACTGGAGGGAAGTCTTCATAGACTACTTCAAATCCATCGAACACCCGAAGATGCGTCGTCAAGACATCAGCTCATGAAGCGAGCCCTATCTTTCGCCTTCGTCAATGATACTCTATATAAGAGACCATTCGAAAGTTTGCGGCTAAGGTGCCTGGGACCAGAAGAAGCAAGGAGAGTCGTCCAAGAAACTCATGACGGAATCTGCGGTTCTCATCAAGCCGGGCCAAAGATGAAGCTGAAGATCAAAAGAATGGGTTATTATTGGCTCACAATGATTCAGGACTGTCTCGAATATGCGAAGCAGTGTCACTCATGCCAGATTCATGGGGACTTCATCCACCAGCATCCAAATTTACTACACCCAACGTTGGCTAGCTGGTCGTTCGAAATGTGGGTATCCTATATAATCGGGCCCATCGAGCCAGCATCGTCCAGGGGACATCGGTTCATATTGGCAACAACCGATTACTTCTCTAAATGGGCAGAAGTAGTACCGCTAAGAGAGGTGAAGACGGAGAACATCCTCCATTTCTTCAGGACATACGTCATCTACCGGTTCGGCACTCCGCGACGAATTATCACTGATAACGGGCCGGCCTATAGAAGCCATAAAATCAGTCGTTTCGCACAGCAGCATAATATAGATTGGAGATACTCTTCAGTGTATAATCCCCGAGCTAACGGTCTAGCTGCGGCTTTCAACATGACCTTGATGAAGATCATAAAGAAAACAGTGTCCAGAAATAAAAATGACTAGCACGAGAGACTGCATGAAGCTCTCTAGGCGTATCGAACCGCGTTCAAAATGGCCACGAATACAACGCCATTCGCGTTGGTATTCGGGACGGAAGCGGTACTTCCCTTAGAGATAGAGCTACCCTTTCTACGAGTAGCAGTTCGATACGAGTTGACAGATGAAGAAAACGCCCATCTTCGGCTTAAGGAGCTCGATGCCCTCGATGAAACTTGTTTCATGGCGCGGCAAAACCTGGATGCTTACAAAGTAAAGATGACGCGCTCATACGAGAGACTAACCAGACCGAGAGCATTCCGCCAAGGCGAGCTCGTGCTAGTAGTAAAAAGACCTATGATCCCCAACCGTGCAAAGCGGGGGAAATTCGAGACAAACTATGAGGGTCGGCTCATCATAGACAAGGTCTACCAAGGTGGGGCCTACTTGCTCATGAATATGCATGGCGAAAGACCTTTCCGGCCAATAAAAGGCCGATTCCTTAAGAAATACTACGCTTGACAAGTCATAAGTCAGGTTAATGATGGATGACGACGCTCATGTCCGCTCGCTGTCTTCCTGAGTCCAAACTTTATAAGTAGTATCCGACAAAACTTCGCCCCGGGGCCTAACAATGGACCAAGATGTCCCTAAAACTAACAATGGACCGAGACGTCCTTGTTTCCCTCAATCAGAACAAAGCTCTGTTTGAGATTCGAATTTCAAAAATTGAAGCAATGCTTCAGATCCAGCGCCAGGTGCGCTGCGCCCTAGGCAGTGCACCATGTGTGCGCTAGCGCTAGGCGCGCTGCGCGCCACGTGTCAAACACGGGTGCGCTAGCGCAAGCTGTGCTGCGCCCTAGGCAGTGCACCATGTGTGCGCTAGCGTTAGGCGCGCTGCGCGCCACGTGTCAAACACGGGTGCGCTAGCGCAGGCTGCGCTGCGCTCTGAGCAGTACACCACGTGTCAAACACAGGTGCGCTAGCGTAAAGTGCGCTGCGCTCGGAGCAGCGCACCCATGCTTTGCACGGTTGCGCCAGCACTGGAATTAAAAAATTCCCTACCGTTAAATCAAAAGATCTAATAATAATGATAAATCATTAATTAAGCAGAAATAAAATTCTGTTATGGAAAGATTTTCTTTCAATCTTGTTAAAAACAAGAAGATTTCCTTCTGTAAAACAGAAGCCCTAAGATCAAAGATCCAACGGTGGGAAACATCTCCAAATCAATCAGAGAAAGATCTCTTTAACTGATTCAACAAATCAGCTCACCCTATATAAAGGCCCCAAGACTTCAAGTCTGATATAGAGAAACCCCCCCCCCCATAAACTTTGAGAAACTCAAAGATAAAGAGCAAGCTCTTGCAAGAAGATACTTCTTCAAGGTAAAGATGATGAATGATGAACACAGAGATGAAATCATCTTATAAAAAGAAGAATTCTTTTCTTCTCAAAGATCATAGATCTTCAAGAAAAAAAGTCTTTCACAAAAGAGATCAAAAGATCTTATCATAAAATAAAAGAAGAACATATTCTTCTCACAGATCATGGATCTATAAAGGCAAATCCTTTCATCAAAACAAGAGAATGAAATCTCTCATGCAAAATAAGAACTGTTGTTCTTAAATCTTGAGACAATGTCTCTTCTAAAAGAACATAAATTTGTTCCCAGATCATAAAATTGATCAAATGCGCTTTGCGCTCTTGAACTGCGCCTTGCGTTCTTGAACTGCGCTTCTGCGCTCTCTGGACCGGCGCACAGCGCCAAATGTGCCACATGTCAACCACGTATGCGCCAATTAAACAACTTGCGCTTTGCGCTTCTGAAATAGCGCACTGCGCTCATAGGCTGGCACTCAGCGCCAAGCGCACCACGTGTCACTCACGTGTATGCCACTAAACTAGCGCTCTGCGCTCATAAATTGGCATCATGCGCTCATCATCTGGCGCAAAGCGCCAAGCGCGACACGTGTCAACCATGTGTGCGCTACTTGGCAGAAGCGCATTGCGCTCTTTAACTAGCGCAAAGCGCCAAGCGCGACACGTGTCCTCTACATGTGCGCTACTTGGCAGAAGCGCATTGCGCTCTTTAACCGGCGCAAAGCGCCTAGCGCACCACGTGTTGCGCCGATAGAATATAAATTGTTCTTTAATAAGCCAGAGCTCTGATGAATGCTCAGCATTCAATAAAAGACAAAGACATTGTCAAGATATAAATCAATGCTCAGAATTGTTAAAAGGGCCAAGCCCAAATAAAGGCTCAACAGCCCAAAATAAAATGTTAAACATTTATTGGACTTAGCCCAATATTGGCCATAATTCCTCAACTTATATTAATTGAGCCCATCTGCTCATAAATATTTTAACAGATCTTAGCCCCAAATTGGACTACAGATCTCTCAACCAACTCACATCGGTTTGAGGGTACATCTCTTTACTCCTCCGATATTTGTCGTTGTAATCCTTCAACGTCTTCAGAGAGGTGACGGGTCCCGACAACCAAAACATTCTACGGACTGTGGGGTCCTTTAAAACCCACGGACTATGATGTCTTTAACCTTGACTGTGAGGTCTTTAAACTCACGGACTATGATGTCCTTAACCTGGACCGAGATGTCCTTAAACTAACAATGGACCGTAATGTCCTTAAACTAATCGACCGCAATGTCTCTAAACTAAACAATAGAGCCCAATTTCTCTCTTGTTGGATCTAAATGATCCCGTTAAGTTGATCTTAGTCTAAAAATTAGACTAACGTATCCTTAACAAACGTTTAAGTTGATCTTAGTCTCAAATGAGACTAGCGTATCCTTAAAACCAACCCCTAAACCTAAATCTAAGAAGATACGGATTTGGACTAATCCACGCCCTACGGGCGATAACATAAATTAGTCTCCGTATACAATCCACGGGCAACCAAACACAAAAACAAACACCCATGACACGAAGTGACCATCTGGAGAAGGAGAAAGTGGTTACCGCGATGCGGTAGCGTAATTAACTGCAGGGGCTTGCGCCTGCAGAGAAGAGCGTCCCCATAATAATAAAAAAAACCTCAAACGAGGGGGAATCTGACGAAATCTGCTATATCGGCCGCATTCGTTTAAACCTTCGATACATGGTGCCATAAATCAACTTGGCATCTTCGAAGAGGTGGACGGATAGCACCAATTATCATCTGCCCCGAAATTCAGGCGAGACGTTCACCGCGTCTTCGTCCGCGTCTTTCGGTGGGGAACAGATTCTGGCACGCCCGGTGGGACCTTTTCCTCTTTCCACTCCACACTTCGTGTGTCGTGTTCGTGAATGAATCGCGGTTTGATATGGTTGTCCTTGGGTTCGAGGTACTAAGATTTGGTGTCTTGCTCCGTGCAGAAAACAGAAGATCAATGGCTTCAACCTACACTAACTGCAGCTGCAACTCTCACCCTGTACCGTCCGGGGGGGTGACTTATGGGCCCCAAGCGACCTCCATCTTCGATACGCTGGTGGAACAGGTCACTCAGGCCACCACTGGATTGTTCTTCGGGACCATGCTCCCGCCAACGTGCTTCAGCGCTCCTGTACCAACACAAGAAGCTCAGAAGAAGTCGGTCTTTGATTGGCTTACAACTACTGCGGCCCCTCTCAACGGGTCGCCCAGCTCCAACGCCTCAGTCTTTGACAGACTAGGCCAAAGCTTAGTTGGACCCATGAAGAAGCACGCGATACCAGAAAGGGTTGTCCTAAAAAGGATAGCCATCCCTGCTCCCGAAGTCGTCAAGGCGGCTTCTCCTGCCAAAGGGTCGGTCTTCACAAGACTGACTATTTCAGCTCCTGTTCCAGGCGAAATCGTCAAGGTTGTTTCCCCTGCCCAGAGGTCCGTCCTTGATAGATTAGACGTTGCGTCTCAACGGACGTCGGTCTTCAAGAGCCTGGTATCAGCAGCGCCTCACCAGAACAAGGGCATGACGAAGCCATAGTTGAACCAATCCCAACGGCTCGACACGCTCGACGTCGCCACTGGCGCCGAGTAAGGAAGGCTGGAGGAAACTCCCCCTCTGGGCTAACTCCACCAGCCCCAACAGTGGAAGTCAATGCTGCTATTCCAACTGGGAACAGCTTCGAGCTGCTTAACAGGGTGTGCAGGAATTCACCCACCGCCATACTGAAAAGATCTCCTCCATCTATGGAGAATGCTCCAGAGAAGAAGCCGGAGCAGCCCCCTCAGCGGCTGTCCTCCAAAATTTATAAAGTCTGGCGACAGGTTCAGGACTTAGTAATTGATCAAGATTACTCTCGCCGACAGAAAAAAGTAAAAGTTCAGCAAGAAGAGAACCGTCCAGTCAAGCCACAAAAGGCGACAGCTATTTGGGTGCCCACTGCAACGGCCCCTCCAACGTCAACTACTCACAAGAGAAGGAGGCCAGAGAAAGCCTCCGTGACTACGACAAACCGTAAAAGCGCTGAATCTAAACGCCCCAAGTCTGGGGGCATGATGATACATACCGTTTATATGGCTTCCGGAAAAGAGGAAAGCCGTGCTTCTACGGGTCATCGACCGCTTACCCGGTCAATAACAAGGGCTCAGGAACAACAACAGCAGAAGCTTCAGGAGATGCTGACTGCAATGGCCGCACTCACTAGGCCAAAAGAAAATCCAGAGACCTCGAAGCAGCGTCGGGAACAAGAAACTGACACCGAGTTCCTCCGAAGAATGCTCGAGAGGAAAGAAAAAGAGGCTGCGGAACAGGCAGCCAATATAAAACGAATGGCTCTCTTGTTCCAAGACATGGCTGGAATGATGTTACAGCCAGAACCTCCAGTTGACCCCGATCATCATTGAAGACGATAGAGGGGAGACATCGAACCCTCCTCCGGCTCTTTCAGCAGCCAAAGAGGAAACCATTTCCAAAGTCGTTCTGGATGACTACATTGCTCAGCAAATACGAGCTCACCAGGCGAATGAAGCGGCCGGCCAAGTCGTTAAAACTGGGCGACCATATCCAGGCTGGTATGACCAAATAAAGTACCCGCCGGGATATACGATCCCTAAATTTCATGTATATAAAGGGACGGGCAATCCCCACCAGCATGTTGCCCAGTTCAGGGCTCTATGTGGCAACACCGGAGGTGATGATAAATTGCTATTTCGCCAATTCGTCGGAAGCTTGTCAGAAACAGCATTCGAATGGTACTCTGAACTCCCGAACGACTCTGTCAAGACATTTGCGGAGATGGAGCTGTTATTTACGCAAAGATTCGCGAGTGCTAGCGAGCGTACCCCAATAACCACACTAATTAATGCCAGGGTAAAACCTGGAGAAACATGGGTTCAGTACGCGATACGGGGGCGGAACTTATGGTCAAAATGCAAACAGCGCATCGAAGAAGCGCTGGTGGTGGGCATGTTCATGGGCACTTTGGACCCTCAGGCTACTATTTCCTAATTCATGATGTTCTTCAAGCCGACCACGTTCCAGGCCTTGATAGACAAACTAGCCCAAATGGACCAGATGGGTCATAGGCCGTCTCCTCCAAAGCCGGAGCCACGAAACGAGAAGGGAAAGGGGAAAGCAACCATCATCGCTAACGCTCAACAGCAGCCCAGTGGTCTAAGACCAGTTGATCGCCAAAATGATAGAACTCGGTTCTTGGAGATAAAATGAGACGCCCTTACTCGTTCCCTCGAGACAAGACGAAGAGGTTATTCGAGCTAGCACTGCGCAACAGGCTCATCATTCTGCCGGAACCAAGATGCCCAGCGCAACTAGGCGACATTAGCAATCCTAACTATTGCCCTTATCACCGAATGTTGGGCAATCCGATCGAAGATTGTTACATCTTCAAAAACTGGATAGAATATCAGTACCAACAGGGAAAATTCGTATTATTCGAGAATTGGAAGGTGAACCCGCTTCAGCCGCACGCTCTCAAGAAGACGAATACACGGGGGGCATCGTGTTCTTTCGTAGAAGAAGCTCCATGGGAGGTCGCTCTTTCAGCCAAGACGAAAAGAATGCTGAAAGATCTCCAAACATGTCCGGCAATTAGGTGGAAGAATCCACTGGAACCTGAGATCATCGAGGGGATGCTGAAGCCATGCCCAACTCCAAAAATCGGTGGTGATAGCCAAAGCATTCACACCCAGCCGTCAAAGTCTTCAAAGAAGAAGAAGAAGGCCAAAAAGCCCGTGAGCCTGGTGACAAGCGCACGGACCTGCAAAAACAGATTGATGCGTTGGAAGAATATAATCAAAAAGCACGGACTCCAGTCACACTCCAATAATTTCTCAGCCACGTCCTTGAGGACGGAGATGATGACAATGGAGAAGACTCGTCGGATGAATCTGAAGGTTATGTAGCAAGCTGCCATGTGATCTCTCACTCGTCGATAAACGATGAAGAAGCTCCTTACACAAAGAAACTGGGGGTAAATCCTGAACCGGAACTTCTAGGGCAATCAGACGAAATGATTGATGCATTCTTGAATGAAGCTCTTTCAAAAAGCAAAGCTGATCGGGAGCGCAAGATGATCATATTTGAAAAAGCCAAATGCCGGCGACTGGACGAAAGAGTTGAAACACTCCCGCCATATCAAAGTACATCCGTCGCAAATAAAAACAGGTTCAAGATGAGGAAAAGGTTCGCTAAAGCCATATCGATGGGAATGAAGCTGCCACCCTTCGAAGGAAACATTCTTGGTGAAGCGGAAACACATCCTAACTTCTGCTTATATCATCAGAGGATTGCGCACCCCACCGAGGAGTGCGACGCTTTTAAAAGATGGTTGTAGGGATATGTTGCTCACCGGCAATATTTCAAGCGGATGAAACGCAAAGCTCGTCGGGAGTGAAGAAATACGACCGAGGAGCACAAAAGAACTGTCGACAACTGCCACATGGTTGACTATAGGGGATCGCAAGTTATCACCTTTGGGAGCGATTCTGATGAAGAAATAGCTCTTGGCCCTCTCTTTAAAGAATCCACCTCGGGAAAAGAGGAAGAACCGAAGAACTGCGAGAACATTCAGCTGCGTAATCACACGCTGCCCGAAAAGAATCTTGGGCCCTCAAACATTGGGTCAAATAGAAAAGATAAGGGAAAAGAAAAAGTCCCTGAGGATATCATCCTTGATGACCAAGACATCAAAGAGTTGACAGCTAAGGACCCGCCAAAGAAAAGTAAGGTAGACTACAACGTTCTGGCACACTTGAGAAAGCTACCTTCGCAGTTAAGCATTATCGACGCCCTCCTGCTATCCAAAGAAGCAAGAGATTCTTTGATCAAGGCATTACAAGAGCCTGAGCAATTCCAACCTTTCCTCGCCGAAGAAAAGATGAAGGACGAGTTGGAAGAAATGCACACAGCCGATATCACCTTCGGCGTTGAAGGCCTCCTCCTTGGGACGTGCGAGCACAACCGTCCCCTTTACATCTCTGGATACTGTCATAACATCAAGATAGGTAAAATCCTGGTCGACAATGGGTCCTCCGTCAATCTGCTTAATGTAAGGGTGTTAAAGGAAATCTGCATGAGCGTTCAACACCTCGGTCGCGATAAAATCACCATCTCCGGATTTGACTCCCAGTCATCACGGACGCTTAGGTCTGTAATATTGACACTACGCTATGGGCTGCTTGTCACGAACATTAAGTTTCACGTCATTGACGCCAAGACATGCTACAATACTTTGCTCGGCCGGCCCTGGTTATACGAGTACAATATCATCCCTTCTACACAACATCAGTGTATGAAGTATTTCAAAGATGGTCTCGAGTATACCGTGACAGGGGAACTAAACCCGTTCTCCGTGAACGAAGTCCGAAAGTATGAAGATGCAAAATACTTCGTACAGGATTTCGAGGACACGGAAAGATGTCACAAACCAAAGAACAAATCTATCACTACTATTCCGGTCTTCGGGAGTGATACCGAGGAGGAGGAAGAGATAATTTACTCAGGTCCGCCCCAGTGCAACAAGCCAGGACCGTCCGCTCCTATGTTGATCTTCGGCAGCGACTCGGAAGATGAGGTCAATACCGTAATCTCTGCTCGGCCATCAATTCAAACCTTCGCTAATGAAGATCAAAGTTTGCAAGTTGCCATGGTTCCGCCCAAGCATCATAAAGAACTAGACGCGCTT
This sequence comes from Agapanthus africanus, assembly GCA_030015575.1. Taxonomy (NCBI): domain Eukaryota; kingdom Viridiplantae; phylum Streptophyta; class Magnoliopsida; order Asparagales; family Amaryllidaceae; genus Agapanthus; species Agapanthus africanus. The sequence goes on from CM057344.1 coordinate 106,017,570, forward strand.
GATACCTACAGTGTGGAAGAACTGCAGACATTCTACATCCCTCCCACGCGAAAAGGTGAAAAGGCGATTATATTCTACCGATACGGGGAAACCAAAGTGGAGAAAGAAATCTGGCATGGCGCGGATTCTACACTTGACAGGCTCCAGCCCATCCGTTTGCCCAGATATTACACGAACGGACTAAAGAGACTCTTGAGACACCAAGGTGTACATCTTAAGCAAACTGTGCGACAAACACGGTTCTATAACAGGATCTGGAACATTCCTGGAACTCAACGAAAGTTGCCCAACGGGAAAATGGAAACGACCGGGCTTGGGTATGTTCAATCCAAGAAACGGGAGCTACTTCGCGACTACTACGTCATACATGACTTTGATGAAGAAAGAGATGCTCTATGGGAAGACGCTAACCCTGAACTAGAACGAGCTCCCGCCGTGAAAATGCCAAGTCCGCCGTTCGAAGAACATATGGACAAGCTTATAAGGGAAGCATGTCAAAAGGTTCGAGACGACCATAATCGCGAAATGGCCATCTACGAGAAAGCCAGGACGCAACGCTTCCTTCAACAGGCTGTGAAAAATGAAAATGCTCCTCCTTGTCAACCCGTTATACAAAAGGCCCGACGCAGAGGCAGAAACAAACCAAAGAACGGGAAAGGCGTTCGACAGCGACAAAGCGGGTCTAAGAAGCCACGCGATCAGGAATCAAGTAGTCTAGATTCGTCTCTTATAAAAAAGATGGCTCGAGCATATTCTTTTCCCCAAGACAAGACAAAGAAGATATTCGATCTTGTCATCAAACACCAGATGATGACACTTCCGGAGTCCAAGCACCCCGAACAAGCAGGTGAAGTCTCTCACCCGGACTATTGCTCCTATCACAGGGCAATAGGACATCCTCTCGAAGATTGCTTCATATTTAAAGACTGGGTAGAAGACCAGTATCAGCAAGGCATGTTCGCTCTATCCAGCAGCTGGAAGGTAACCCCGCCGCAGAAGCATGAACCCAAAGCCACGAGAGTAGAGCTGGATCAACATCAGTCTTGGAAGCGAGCTCGTACCTGTCACGTGATAATGCTATTAGAAGAAGAGCCCGAGAATATGGATGACCTCCCCTGGTGCTTCGAAAACGATGATAACGAGGTAATCTCAAAGTTTCCACCTACGCCAACAGAGCTGGAAGATGGGATACATACTACTGCAGATAACCTCAAGAAAATTGATTTGGGGACAGCAAGTGACCCGCGGCCGACGTTCGTCAGTGAGCTGTTGTCTGAAGAAAGGGTAGCTACGCTAAAAGACGTGATCATGCAGAATAAAGATTGCTTCGCATGGAACTATTCCGAGATGCTAGGATTAGATCCAGAGATTGCTGTGCACAAACTGGCGATATCTCCGGACGTCAAGTCGATCAAACAAGCACCGAGGAGGATGCGGCTCGAGCTTGAGATGAGCATCAACGCTGAGGTCAAGAAGCTAATCGACTCGGGCTTCATCCAAGAAGTTCAGTATCCTGACTGGATCGCCAACATCGTCCCGGTGATGAAGAAAAATGGGACGGTGTGCATATGTGTGGACTTTCGAGATCTCAATAAAGCCTGCCCGAAGGACGACTTCCTAGTACCGGTCACCGAGCTGATGATAGACAACACGTCCACTCACGAAGTTTTCTCCTTCATGGACGGCTCATCAGGATATAATCAGATAAAGATGCATCCCGAAGACCAGAAACATACTGCTTTCCGGACCCCTTTGGGCATATTCTGCTACAAGATGATGCCCTTCGGTCTAAAGAACGCCGGTGCCACCTATCAGAGGGCCATGACGAAGATCTTCGATGACCTCATACACGAAATCGTCGAATGCTATATCGACGACCTTGTGGTAAAAATCAAATCATACGAGGAACATTTAGAGCATCTGAAGATCGTATTTCAACGCCTTCGGCAATACAACTTGAAGATGAACCCTCTTAAATGCGCGTTCGGAGTTTCCTCGGGCAAATTCCTGGGATTCATCGTTCGACACTGAGACATCGAGATAGACCCGTCGAAGATCAAGGCGATCATGGAAATGCCCCCGCCAAAGACTCTCAAGCAGCTGCGATCTCTCCAAGGAAAGCTCGCATATATCCAGCGATTCATAGCCAATCTTTCCGGCAAATGTCATCCTTACAGTCACCTAATGAAGAAGGGGACCCCGTTCGTCTGGGATCACAAATGCCAAAGCGCACTGGACGAAATCAAACAATACCTACAGAATCCGCCAGTACTGGCCGCTCCCGTTAAAGGAAAACCTCTCGTCCTATATACGACAGCCCTCGAAGGTTCCTTAGGCGCGCTATGGGCACAAGAGAACGACCAAGGGAAAGAAAGAGCTCTCTACTATTTGAGTCGAGTTCTCCAGAGGGCAGAAAGCAATTACTCTCCCATTGAAAAACACTGCCTGGCGTTGATCTTCGCAATAACGAAGCTCAGACACTATGCGTTGGCACATGAGGTCCATCTCATATCAAAAGTGGATCCTCTCAAGTATTTGATGTCGAAGGCCATACTAGCAGGACGGCTCGCTAAATGGGCCCTCCTCTTGATGGAATTCTCGATAACTTATCGGCCTCTTAAGGCAGTGAAAGGCCAGGCCATCGCCGACTTCCTCGCTGAGCATCCGATACCTGCTGACTCTCCCTTGAACTGTGAATTGCCAGACGAACACGCGTTTGACACGATCAACGGGGATGATACCCGGTGGGAACTCTATTTTGATGGAGCGTCTTCCATGAAGAAGCGCAAACAAAGCACCCCTATAATCAAATCAGGGGTAGGCCTCATCTTCGTGACTCCACAAGAAGGGATAATGCGCTTTGCCTTCTCCTTAACAGAGCCGAGGACAAACAATGAAGCCGAGTATGAAGCTTTGATAGCAGGTCTCGAGATCGCCATCGACATGGGAATTGAAAACCTCCTCATATACGGAGATTCCCAATTGGTTGTTAGTCAAGTAAACGGCGACTATCAAACGTGCAAACCAGAGTTGGTGAAGTACGGTGAGAGAGTACAGCGACTGCTGACTCAAATTCCTTCCTACACCTTGGAAAGCATACCGCGTGCGGAAAATAGAAAAGCGGATGCATTAGCCAAACTCGCTAAAGAACTGGCCGACGAGAACCTCGATGACGTGAGGATTATTGTGCAAAACCGTCGGGTTCTTGCACCAGCAAAAATATCTCCACAGTCGTCCGAAGAAAAGGAAGCGACCGAGCAAATGACTCTACAAATAAAAGACCAGGAAAAGGCTGAATTGGAGGGAAGTCTTTATAGACTACTTCAAATCCCGTCGAACGCCTGAAAATGCATCCTCAAGGCATCAACTCATGAAACAAGCTCTGTCTTTTGCCTTCGTCAATGACACTTTGTATAAAAGGTCATTTGATTCTCTGTGGCTAAGATGCCTGGGACCTGAAGAGGCAAGGAGAGTCGTCCAAGAAACTCACGACGAACTCTGCGGTTCTCACCAAACCAGCCCAAAGATGAAGCTGAAGATCAAACGGATGGGTTATTATTGGCCCACGATGATCCAAGACTGCCTCGAATACGCGAAGCAGTGCCATTCGTGCCAGATTCACGGGGACTTTATCCATCAGCATCCGAATCCACTACATCCAACAGTGGCTAGCTGGCCGTTTGAAATGTGGGGGACTGACATAATCGGCCCCATCGAACCAGTATCGTCCAGAGGACATCGATTCATTTTGGCGACAACTGATTACTTCTCCAAATGGGCAGAAGAAGTACCGCTGAGGGAAGTGAAGACCGAGAATATCCTCCATTTCTTCAAGACGCACGTCATTTATCGGTTTGGAACTCCACGACGGATCATCTCCGATAACGAGCCAGCCTATAGAAGCCACAAGATCAGCCGCTTCGCGCAACAGCATAACATAGACTGGAGATACTCCTCAGTCTATTATCCCCGAGCTAACGGTCTAGCTGAGGCTTTCAACAAGACCTTGACGAAGATTGTGAAAAAGACGGTGTCCCGAAATAAGAAAGACTGGCATGAGAGACTGCATGAAGCTCTCTGGGCGTATCGAACTACGTTCAAAACGGCCACAACACAATACCGTACACATTGGTATTCGGTACAGAGACGGTACTCCCCTCGAGATAGAGCTATCCTTTCTGCGAGTGGCAGTTCACTACGAGCTAACAGATAAAGAAAATGCCTACCTTTGGCTTGAGGAGCTTGATGCCCTTGATGAAACCCGGCTCATAGCGCAACAAAATCTGGAGGCTTATAAAGAAAAGATGACGCGCTCATACGAAAGATTGACTAGGACGAGGACATTCCGCCAATGCGAGCTCGTGCTGGTGGTCAAAAGACCTATGATCCCTAATCGTGCCAAGCGGGGGAAATTCGAGCCGAACTATGAAGGCCCGTATATCATAGACAAGGTCTACCAAGGTGGGGCCTACCTACTCATGGACATGCATGGCGAAAGGCCCTTCAGGCCAATAAATGGTCGCTTCCTGAAAAAGTACTACGCTTGACGAGTCACGGCCTAGGTCAATGATAGATGACGACGACGACTATGTCCGCTCACTATCTTCTTAAGCCCAAACTCTATAAGTAGTAGCCGAACAACGGACCGAAACGACCTTAAACTAAAAACGGACCAAAACGTCCTTAAACTAACAATGGACCGAAACGTCCTTAAACTAACGATGGACCACTATGTCCTAAAACTAGCTGTTGACCGAGACGTCGATAAACTACTGTGGATTGCAACATCCCAAAACTGATACAAAAAAAAGAAGAATAAAAGAATAAAAAAAAGAAAGAAAAAGAAGACGGTATGTCCATAAGCAAAACGGGCATGGATGAAAACCCGAAAGGGCTCCATGAGTAAAAACAGCAGGGTTACCGGCGAGTTTTTGTGAAAACCCGAAAGGGCGCAATCTCGTTAAAAGACACTTGCAAGGTCCTCTCGACCTTGTGAGGAGAAACCACCTGCGTGAGATCCTTACGACTCACAAGAGAGCAACACACTTAGGGATCCCCATGATTCCTAAGGAGAAATTACACGAGATCCTCACGACTCATAAGGAGAACGCTCTTAAGGGACCCTCACGGCTCATAAGATTCAAAAGTCTTAAGCTACAGGGATTTAAACCTGTTCTTAAGCGGCCACCACAACCTCCAACTTTGCCCTACAAGCGGCTCAATATTGACCCTTGTATACAATCCACGGGCGCAAATAAACATTTCCCTAACAGAGTCCCATCCGTGACTAGGGGTATGTTTGCACGGTGAACAGCCCTTGTAAGTCCTCTCGACTTAAAAAGAGAAAATACTCTTGTAAGATCCTTACGACTTATAAGAGACCATGCACTTAGGAATCCTCACGATTCCTAAGGAGAAAATGAACCTACGAGATCCTCATGACTCGTAGGGAGAAATACCTTTATGAGACCCTTACGGCTCATGAAGTCAAAAGCCTTAGTCGACAGGATCCTAACCCTGTTCGCTAAGCCACCTTTGTTCGACATCGACAGAGGCAAATGATGATTCGCTCCTGGCAATATCCCAGTTGTAGCGGTGCTGATGCCAAAATCGGTGTCTAATTCCAGGCTTGCAGCGAGTGTAAGTCCACGTTACCTGTCCCGGTTCTTTCGGGGTTGCAGAAACGGTGAAAAACGATCTTTAGGGCTAGGGTAACATGGACTAGAAACTGGATCTTTGCTAAACAACACACTAGCAACTAACTACAAGCTTTACCTACTCGGTTAGGGGGTTATACCTAGTCTTGAACTCCTTCTCTTCTTCTCCTTGGAATGGGTTGAATGGTTCCTCCTCGTCGCCTTCTCTTGCCGAAGAAAGATCCACCCGAGGGCCTCTACCTTGAGCTCCTTCCTCAAACTTGAGGTAACTAAAGTGTTAGGTTTGCTAAACCTTCAACCTTAGGATGAGTAGAGAGTAGTTTTGGTGTTTTATCTCAATGGCAAATGGTTCTCAACTCATGAGAGATGTTTTGCCTTGAGAGAGAGGAAGAGGATGAGAGAGAATGAGAATGAGAGAATGAGAAGAATTTTGCAACCATATCACATATATGTGAATTATCAATTAACAATATTAATCAAAAAGAAAAAGGTGATGGTTGATTTGAAAAGACCATTATCATTTCATATTTAATGAATTTTGCAAAGATCAAAGAGCATCTTTTGTGTGAAATGATGATGGTCAACTTTTCAACTTGGGTCAACAAGTCAACCATGGTCGAATGGTCAACAACCCTAACCATAACACAATTTCCTTTTAATTAACATTATTAATTATATTTCACATATTCATTAGGGTTTGGAAAAATACAACAGTCATCAACCCTAATGAGAATCCTCTGCCTCTGCCTCAGTCAACTGTGTATACACACCCGCATCCATGTTCCGAGGAACACGAATACAATGAGATAAAACCAATCCCAAAACATATACTAGGATCTGGCTTAAACCAAAGCCCGCTAGTAATAACTGTCCGGACACCAAACGTGCATAAGTGCGCGGATGTGAACGAACCCCGTCGCAAAACCATGCGACCTCTACTCTGTTTTGCCCAAAGGCGAATAACCCTCTGTGTGGGACTCTAAAGACTCGACACTACGCTGGCAGTAGGTTTAACCACAGACCGCAAGAGGCACTAGCTGTGCGTAACGGTCCCCAGGTAGATGCCGATAAGAAGACCGATGAGGTGAACCCATCCGAACTCCTACTGAGCCTGTATGTGACAATCTCCGTACAGTCCGGTCTGTTCGTCTGAGAGTATCGCATGGCGGGCCTAGTGGGGTGGTAAACGTCGGTCCCCTAATAGCGGTACAAGTCATGTCGGAGTGTAGCCCAGAACACCCTGAGATAACACTGGAAACCTACCAGTATATCTCACTTGCCCTGGCCAGGGACTTTGTGTAATGGCACTCCTAGACACAGCGCGATATCAACCCCCAATACCGGGAGAGACGAATCCTGTCTAACCATCACTTCCTCCAAGTGCTTCGGGACTGCACCCAACTACTACCTGTTTGCACGACTCCTTTGAGCCGTGGTAGGGTAGTAATCAAAGAACAGTGGGAACACACTCGAGGCGAAGTGACGGTGTCAAGTCAGCGGACTAAGCTGTACTCATATCACCTGGGAACTGATAACTGACGATAGGTATAATACCAACCAACAGTTCCCGATGAGTCCTGTCCAGTGTACTCGTAACCTAACGAGCACCCGCATACTATCTCAAGTACGACGTACTGACGGCTGTGGGACAGACCATCTCCCCTGCTGGGATGAGAAGCGTATACGCTGGTCTACTCCGGAGTATCGATGCCCCATCTCGATAATCCTACGACCAGGGACCTGTATAAGGATGTGCTTGTAGATTACCCAGCCCCCACTAGTGTGACTGCCATCACAGCGCTGGTAATCAAGCAAAGATCCTAAGGGCTCCACTAATGTGTATAAGCGATATGCTAAAAGAAACACATGCACACATTAAAGTAGAAACAAACCAAGTAGCATACTACCATTTCGAGCAAGATTGTCTATCCAACTGTGAATATCCCAAGCTCCATCAAGTAATATACAAACTAGTATGATACAGTAATGGCCTCTAGGGCATATACACTAACAATCTCCCACTTGCACTAAGGCCATGTACTGGCGTATCGAAGACTTATCATCTCAATCAGCCGCTCGAACTGAGTCTGGGGTAAGGCCTTTATGAGTGGATCTGCAGTGTTATCTTCTGAAGCAACCCTCCGAACCTCGATCTCCCAGCGATCCACGATCTCCCTGATCAGGTGATACCGCCTTAAGATGTGTCTGGACTTCTGATGGGACCTGGGTTCCTTCGCTAAAGCTATAGCCCCATTGTTGTCACAATACAGAGGTATTGGATCAACAATGGACGGAACCACCTGAAGTTCTGTCAAGAACTTTCTCATCCAGACGGCTTCTTTTACGGCATCAGAAGTAGCGATATACTCCGCTTCCATCGTCGAGTCAGCAACGGTTTCCTGTTTGGAACTCTTCCAATACACCGCCCCTCCATTGAGGGTAAAGACATAACCCGACATGGACTTGGAGTCATCCTTGTCACTCTGGAAGCTGGAGTCAGCAAAGGCCTCGATCTGGAGGTCTTTTCCGCCATACACCAAGAACATCTCCTTAGTCCTTCTCAGGTACTTGAGAATGTTCTTTACCGCTATCCAGTGCTTCACCTCAGGGTTTGACTGATTCCGGCTCACCACACTCAGTGCATAAGCTACATCTGGTCTGGTACACAACATCGCATACATTATAGAGCCTACCGCAGAAGCGTAGGGTATAATAGACATGTGATCCCTTTCCAAATCAGTCTTGGAAGACATCTCTTTGGAGAGGGTGGTCCCGTGACAAGCCGGTAGATTACCGCGCTTGGAATCTTCCATACTGAATCTTTTCAGTATGGTGTCGATGTACCTGGACTGTGAAAGTCCTAATATCCTCTTGGATCTATCACGATGGATCCGGATCCCCAGAATGTAAGAGGCATCACCCAGGTCTTTCATGGAGAACCTGTATGACAAGAACCCTTTGACAGATTGTATCATAGGAATGTCATTTCCTATCAAGAGAATGCCATCCACGTATAAAACGAGGAATACGACAATTCGTGCTACAATTTTACTATAGATGCATGGTTCATCTGGATTTTTTATAAAGCCAAAATCTTTGACCGTCTCATCAAAACAGATGTTCCAACTCCGCGATGCCTGTTTTAGTCCATAAATGGACTTAAGCAACTTGCACACCTTTCCGCTACTCCCACTCTGAATGAAACCCTCTGGCTGGTCCATATAGACGCACTCCTCTAAATTTCCATTTAGAAAAGCGGTCTTTACGTCCATCTGCCAAATCTTATAATCGTGGAAGGCAGCAATAGCAATAAGGATCCGAATGGATTTGAGCATAGCCACTGGAGAAAAGGTTTCGTCATAGTCCAAACCAGGTCTTTGACGAAAACCCTTTGCAACAAGTCTAGCCTTATAGGTCTCAACCTGCCCATCTACACCAATCTTCCTCTTGAAGATCCATTTGCATCCTACGGGTTTTACCCCTTCTGGAGCAACGTCCAAAGTCCATACTTTGTTGGTGTACATGGACTCCATTTCGGTCCGCATTGCATCCAGCCATTTTACCGAGTCAACGCTCTGAATGGCCTGCTGGAAGCTAGTCGGCTCATCATTATCAATGATGCAATCCTTTCTATCCCCGTCTATGAGAAAACCGTAGTATCTCTCGGGCGGATGAGACTACCTACTACTCCTGCGGAGCGGTGCAGGAATGTCCTGTTCTTTCGAACCCTCTGGTTCTACTAAGCTTTCAGTAATAGCTCGTGGTTCTGGAATTTCTTCCAGTTCTATTGCGCTCCCACTTATCTGATTTTCCAAAAATTCAGTTTCCAAGTAGGCATGACGAGAAACAAAAACCTTTTGTTCCTCTTCGCAATAGAAGAAATATCCCTTGGAGTTCTTTGGATATCCCACAAACTTGCACTGTACTGAGCGTGCCTCGAGTTTGTCCGCATGCTGCTTTTTGACAAAAGCTGGACATCCCCATGTCTTAATGTGCTTAAGATAGGGTTTCTTCCCATACCACATCTGATATGGTGTGGTAGGCACTGTCTTAGTTGGAACTCGGTTCAAAAGGTATGCAGCTGATTCTAGTGCATATCCCCAGAATGATCGCGGCAACTCAGCATTACTCATCATGGAACGTACCATATCCAATAGGGTTCGGTTCCGTCTCTCCGATACACCGTTATGTTGTGGAGTGTATGGAGGAGTAAGCTGAGAGAGAATTCCATTCTCTTTTAGGTAATCCAGGAACTCGGCACTTAAGTATTCACCACCTCGATCAGATCTCAGTGTCTTGATACTTTTTCCTGTTTGTTTTTCTACTTCATTCTTGTATTCCTGGAATTTTCCAAAGGCTTCAGATTTATGTTTCATTAAGAAGACATATCCGCACCTCGAAAAGTCATCCGTAAAAGTAATGAAGTAAGAATAACCGCTTCGCGCATGTGTAGACATTGGACCGCACACATCGCTGTGTACGAGCCCCAAGAGCTCGCTCACTCTTACTCCATGTCCAGTGAACGGAGTCTTTGTTATCTTTCCTTTGAGACAGGATTGACAAGTTGCATATGATTAATATTCGAACGAATCCAAATATCCTTCTGTATGTAACTTCGTCAACCTTCTCTCATTGATGTGACCCAGTCTATAATGCCATAAGAAAGCATGATTTATTTCTGGAGACTTTCTTTTGTGTGTATTCTGGACATTGAAAATCTGTGGTTGGTTTAATACGTATATACCATTGCTTAATGTACCCGACCAAATCAGAACTTGATTAAGGTGAATGTTTACAACATTGCTTATAAATGCAAAATCATAACCTTCTTTAGACATTAAAGATACAGATATGATATTACAAGTCGCACTGGGCACAAAATAACAATCCCGTAAAACCAAAACATGTCCATCTGACAATCCCAAGTGATAGTCCCCCACGGACTAAGCATCCATGCCAGCTCCGTTTGCAACTCTGAGGGTCATATCACCTGCCTTCAAAACCCTACGCTTTCTCAGTGCCTGCAGAGAATTACAGATATGAGATCCTGATCCGGTATCCAATACCCAGGAAGTAGAGTTTATTGATAGACAGTTTTCAATAACATACACACCTGAAGCCGAAGCCACAACTTACTTCGGGTCCTGGTTTCTGGCCTTCCAAGCCCTGCAATCTTTCTTTCAGTGTCCACTCTTGTGACAGTAAAAGACTCTTCCTTTCCCACAAGCTTTCCCGCTACCTTTGTTGCCTTTGCTTTTCCCTTCGTTTCCACTTTACTAACACCACCCCTTTGTTTGGTGGGGGCTTTCTTCTTCTTTCCCTTGGCTTTCGCTTTGGACTTAGAAGAGGAAGATCCTCCAACAAACAATGTGGATGTTTCCTTTACTTTCTGTAAGGTGCCTTCTGCACTCCTCAGCATATTGAGGAGTTCTGAAAGTTCAACTTCCTTTTCTTGCAAGTTGAAGTTCAGGATAAACTGGGCGTAAGTGGAAGGAAGGGACTGGAGAATCAAGTCAGTATAGAGCTCGTTCTCTTACGTGGTCCCGAGGTCCGCGAGCTCTTCAATATAGCCAATCATCTTAAGCACGTGTTCCGCTATGGATGATTCGACGGCTAATCTCGCCGAAAACAGCTTTTTCGAGACTTCGTATCTTGCGATACGGGATTGCTCTCCATATAGTTCTTTTGTATGGAGAAATATGGATTCAAGGTCCATATTCTCGTGCCTCCTCTGATGTTCATTGTCCATAGAGGCAAGCACGAGGCACTTGGCCTTCGCGCAGTCGATCTCCCAGGTCTTACGGATTTCCTTATCCGCGACGCTGGAGGTGGGACCTGGGACAGGGGGAGCTTTAGTGGTAAGAAGATACCCCAACTTGTCATAAGTGATTGCCATTTTGACATTCCTGAGCCAATATTTGTAGTTTGGCCCTGTCAGTATGTTTTTATCTAGTAGTAACTTAAATCCGGTCATAATACTTGGTCGCTGCAATTAGGAGAGAGAGAAGAAACACTTTAGAATGATGCTTGTTCAGTCGAAAATATTGCACTTTTGATATAACATTTTCCTTACTTTTCTTAAATATTTAAAGGTGTTTATTATAAATATAGAACATATTTGGATTTATCTGCAAAATACTATTTACCATATGTTTCTATATTATAATTAACATTATGATGGAAAATATAGGCATTTTATATTTATATAATATTTTGGTAATTGAAAATATGCATATCATATCAAATATTCTAATCACAATTCTTAAAAGATATAATATCATACAAATGGTTAGAATAATATTTCAAAATATATGCATAATATTTTAGTAATTAAAAGATGCATAGCATATCAAATATTCTTAATTAAGTTTCTTAAAGATTTATTACCATATAAAGTGCATAGCATATTAAATATTCTTAATCAAATTTCTTAAACATTTATTACCATATATAGTGATTAAGATACTCTCTCTAATTTAATAAATAGTACTAACATTATTCATAAAGATATTGTGCAAGATTTAGCTCAGGTCAAGAGATCAAGATGTTCAAGATGTCAGGATCAAAAATTTGCCAAAATCATAAAATCAATACTGACAGGGACTCAGAATCCATATATGGAAAGTCACCATATTTGGAAGTCACCATATATGGTAACTAGATTTTCTTCTTTGAGGGCTATATAAAGGACCAAGGGCTAAAGTTAGAAGGCATCAAGCCGAAGAGATCACGAAGTCCAAGATGGCTCACGCATCCAGGCTGATCATCAACTGTTCATCTACCTCCTTCGGAAGAGTTCGAGAAGCAAACCAAGTTTTTGTAATCATTTTCTGAGGAATAAAGTGTAGATTGTTCAAGTTGATTAATAAAGGTAGTTGTTTTATTTAATTCTTAGGCATTTTACATTATGTTTTCCCTCTCTGTCTTTTCATCTTCTTTTCCCAACATGTCGAGTAATTCTCCGCTTATTAGGGTTCATAGGATTATGGTAGATTAATGGATGATGAAGATCCTTAAACTCTTTTTACGTCCTATAAAGTTTATAAACTTTACTAAAAGAATCATTAACATCCTAATCGGGCGCGCTACCAATTTATTGTTAGTCTCGACCACGATTAGAGATTAGATTAATGACTGTTTTGATAAAGGCTAGATATGAACGGAGTTCCATGTCGAGATAGGGGTTAAGAGTGGGAACCTCCCTCCAGAAACCCTAATCTACATGCATCTCTGTCTTTCTAGTTTTAAATCTATTAAAGGATAAAAAGAGTAATCTTTAATTAACCATCCATAACTACTAAATCCTAATGAACCCCACAAGCTCCCTTTTAATATTGAACTTACATCCATAATTAATCTAGATCTATATCTTGCATCCGTGTTTAACGTAGATCTAGAACCTACAACCATTCTTATTTCTTCCTCATTTCTTTCTCAACATGCCTAAAGTAAGAATAAAATATTCCACGTTTCCCTGCGGACGACCCGTACTCATCTCGGCTAGCTATAAGCGACACCGTTATTGATTGCGGTTATTCTACAAACACTTTTCACACCAATCAAATGGCGCCGTTGCCGGGGATCGAACCCGGGTCACCCGCGTGACAGGCCTTAGAGTCTTGTCTAGAATTTTTTTAAATTAATGTAGGGTTGATGCAGATACTCGGTTTGTGATTTGTGGGGCTTAGGAAGGGTGATAAAATCCCCACCTAATCTGAATTTTGGTCTTGCCCCTTAAAATCCGTATTAAAATATGAAATAACAAACCAATAACAAAACTTTGCAAAAAGATTTTTGAGCGGTGATATTTTGCAAAGAATTCTGCAGAAAAGATATTTAATTGGATTTCAGAGGAGAGAGAATGAGTTGAAAATTTCACCAGAGAAGTTTGGAACCCTAATTCCGCACTTAAGCCGCGGATCCGCCGCTAAAATAGCCTTTCTGCCGCGCTTCCGCCGTGCTTTGAGGGAATCTTTTGATGATTTTTGCTATGTGGCCTCATGTGCTCCGCTGGATCTTGATGAATGTCTCTGGCTCTCTGTTTCCTCAAGTCTGCAACTTCAGATCCCCTCGCAAAATTCACACAATAATCGTTAAATATATAATTTGCAGTTTTTTTTTGTTTATGATAATGATCGAATAAGAATTCAACACAAAAAGTAAGAATAAAAAATTACGCACGTATCCCCGGCAACGGCGCCATTTGATTGATCTCAAAAACTATCTATTACCGCAATCAAGAACGGCGTCACTATGCAGCTAGCCGGTGAGTACGGGTCGGTCCATAGGGATGTTGTGAATTTCCTAATCGCGCTAACGAGTTAATTCCAAACGATGTGAATGGATTAATTAAATCTAAAAACTAAATTAATCTAGGGCAATTGAATTAAAGATCTAACTATCTAACTAGGGCAAGGAATTAAATTTAATGTAGGGCAGAGAATGAAAAATTACCTAGGACAAGAATTGAAATTACCTACTTACTTTACAGATGGCTCTCTCCAAACATCAACACAAGACTTGTCAGATCTGAATTTCTGAAATGAAAAGAGGCATCGATGCTCTCCAAAGGAAATCTAAATTTTATTGATAAAAAGAGGCATAGGGAGGCATGGCCTTTACAATGATTTAGAGTTCCTATTTATAGAGGATAGGAAACCCTAGGTTACAATTGATTCGCATGTTTACATTTACCAAAATATCCTTAGGAAGACCTAGTCAAAGTAGACTCCAAGCTTTGGTAAAATTTAATGTCTCTGTCTCTTTAAAAGGAAGTATTGGGCCTTGAAATTTCCTTTGTTGGCTCTTCTGTTTTTGGGCTTCCATATTATTTGGTTCTTTTATTAAAATAGCTTCTATGTTTCTTCCAGATCTCCAGTGAACAATTGCGGTGGACTTTCAACCGTTCGCTTTGTAATCTTGGACCTTGTGCTGCCTTTGTACTCTGTGAATTTTATCTTTGATGTAGGCTTGATCAAGAGTCTTCTGTTTGTTGGTCAAAGTCCACTTTTGCATCGTCTTTTCATCGTTTCCACTGTTTTCTGTCCAAGAACCTGTAACCTGTAATATGTAGCAGACATGCGTCAAAAGCACCTGTTTATTTATAAAAAGAATAAGAATGGGGAATATAATAATGCAATACTATGGTGTGAACAATGCTCTTGCAAGTTTAGAGTGGTTTTTAGTTTGTCTGAACAGGATGGCTCCCACTGTCTCTTGAATCCCTCCTCAAACCAAAAAGAAAGAATTAGTCGGGATCAATCTCACCGTACAATACTTGCTTAACCATTCAGCCAGGCCAGTGTCGGTACTTCGAAAGAGGTTTTCCAACGCTTTCGCGAAGTTTCTTAATTAAATAACCTCTTTTCCCTGTGGGCGTAGCCCCGCTAACACTTTTCTAGACACCTACTTGGTTTATAGCATTGATCGTTAAGTGAGAAATTTCCCGAAGAGTAGCATATACTCACAGTAGGATCGGGAACCAAATATCATCGTGTGATAAAACTGAAGGAATCCTACCAGAATCATCACACTCCAAATGGTATGCAGCACTAGCAAGTTTCAGTTTCTTTAGAAACTCCCGATGTGGATTTTTGCCCCATGCTCTTATGACCTTGACTTTGGCCAACAAATCATAAGTCACATGTCAAGTTCTACCCGTAATTCTCCAGGTTAATTTGAACCCACCCGTACCTACCCTTGACTTTGGCCAACAAGGCAGTACGACTGTCCCAAACCAACGCATCTATCTATGCTGCATATGAATATCCAATAGCTACCGATCACTGTGCCTTGATTTTGGCCAAAAAACACAGCTTGAATACTATTGACTATCCATATGAAATGACGGAGGGCTACGAATGGTTTTGGCGAAACCGTGAACGTAGTGAAGTTGATATAATCGATGGAACGAGATAGCTTTTAAAAGGAGTGGTTCAAGCTCCGCGTTTAAAAGTTGGTTTTGAAAAAGAACCGAGTAGTTTTGAAATTGTTCCAACGACTTTACTTTGGTTTATTTTCTTGCATTAATTTTAATGCGTCCCATCATTTAATCCTACCATTGCAGAAAACAACGAAAATATGACGTACGCTTATGCCATCCGCATTCTCCACGGGGCCCCGTCATCACCCGTTAGGTTACTTAACTAACGACAGAGTGGGGGCTGGACTAGCGCGGATGCAAAACATAAGCAACGCCTAAATAGATATCATATATAGATATATACATTCGTCAGATCTAATGATAGTCATTCCAGATCATAGATGAACACATTGGATATACTAGGAATCCGCGTTTCGTTTGAGCCTGCAACGAAAAGCGGATTACACGGTCGCAATGAATAGCCAAAACCCCACCCTAGACCCCCACGGGTGCAGCAAACTACCCGCCAAATACCCGAAACAAAGCAACCTCCCTCAACAACGTGAGTAGGCCACTCGGCACTTCGAGGTACCCGGTAGTTTATGCACCCCACCTTGGGTCTATCCTAGGAGCAAAAACAGTTAAAAGAAATTATACAATGGCGGCTACAACCTCATCCCGGATGTGCGGCCATACAAATAATATTACATCAATTTACATATTACATGAATTGAAAGATAAAGAAAACTATCATCTCACAACCCCCGGCTATTCATCCGCGACAATCCAACGAATTCATATACACAAACCATCAACATTACAGATCACAGATATGTATAACCCCCACTAATCGACGTATAACGATTAGCAGACGTTCAATACATATATCACATCACAGATATAACCCATTAGCCAAAGTCTACAGAACTTCGATCAAAATACGGATTTGTAACCACCCCGAACGCAAATTTGTTCTCTGGAATTTCTGGGCAGAAACAAACCATCCTGAAAATCCCAAAACACCATTCTAAGAATACTGCAGGAAAAATGAGCCACGGCCGAGTCAACTCGGCCGCGGATCCGCGGCAAGAACCATGTTCTTGCCGCGGTTCCGCGGCGCGTTGACCGATTCAGTGGACCATTTTTCTTGTGTGTTCTTTAAAAACCCTGAACCGATTTTTAGTGTATGTTAAATCATTTTTTGAACAGATATAAAATTCGGCAGAAAGTTCACATTTTGTGCACGTTTTGCGGTTTTTTCCCCGATCAAAATTCTATATACTTTGCTAACATGCTAGTGTGTGTTTAACTAGGCTCTGATACCACTGTAAGTCTACGTTACCTGTCCCGGTTCTTTCAGGGTTGCGGAAACGGTGAAAAACGATTTTTAGGGCTAGGGTAACATAGACTAGAAACCAGATCTTTGCTAAACAACACACTAGCAACTAACTACAAGCTTTACCTACTCGGTTAGGGGGTTATACCTAGTCTTGAACTCTTTCTCTTCTTCTCCTTGGAGTGGGTTGAATGGTTCCTCCTCGTCGCCTTCTCTTGCCGAAGAAAGATCCACCCGAGGGCCTCTACCTTGAGCTCCTTCCTCAAACTTGAGATAACTAAAGTGTTATGTTTGCTAAACCTTCAACCTTAGGATGAGTAGAGAGTAGTTTTGGTGTTTTATCTCAATGGCAAATGGTTCTCAACTCATGAGAGATGTTTTGCCTTGAGAGAGAGGAAGAGGATGAGAGAGAATGAGAATGAGAGAATGAGAAGAATTTTGCAACCATATCACATATATGTGAATTATCAATTAACAATATTAATCAAAAAGAAAAAGGTGATGGTTGATTTGAAAAGACCATTATCATTTCACATTTAATGAATTTTGCAAAGATCAAAGAGTATCTTTTGTGTGAAATGATGACGGTCAACTTTTCAACTTGGGTCAACAAGTCAACCATGGTCAAATGGTCAACAACCCTAACCATAACACAATTTCCTTTTAATTAACATTATTAATTATATTTCACATATTCATTAGGGTTTGGAAAAAGACAACAGTCATCAACCCTAATGAGAATCCTCTGTCTTTGCCTCAGTCAACTGTGCATACACACCCGCATCCATGTTCCGAGGAACACGAATACAATGAGATAAAACCAATCCCAAAACATATACTAGGATCTGGCTTAAACCAAAGCCCGCTAGTAATAACTGTCCGGACACCAAACGTGCACAAGTGCGCGGATGTGAACGAACCCCGTCGCAAAACCATGCGACCTCTACTCAGTTTTGCCCAAAGGCAAATAACTCTCTATGTGGGACTCTAAAGACTCGACACTACGCTGGCAGTGGATTTAACCACAGACCGCAAGCGGCACTAGCTGTACGTAACGGTCCCCAGGTAGATGCCGATAAGAAGACTGATGAGGTGAACCCATCCGAACTCCTACTGAGCCTGTATGTGATAATCTCCGTACAGTCCGGTCAGTTCGTCTGAGAGTATCGCATGGCGGGCCAAGGGGGTGGTAAACGTCAGTCCCCTAATAGCGGTACAAGTCGTGTCGGAGTGTAGCCCAGAACACCCTGAGATAACACTGGAAACCTTCCAGTATATCTCGCTTGCCCTGGCCAGGGACTTTGTGTAATGGCTCTCCTAGACACAGCGCGATATCAACCCCCAATACCGGGAGAGACGAATCCTGTCTAACCGTCACTGCCTCCAAGTGCTTCGGGACTGCACCCAACTACTACCTGTTTGCACGACTCCTTTGAGCCGTGGTAGGGTAGTAATCAAAGAACAGTGGGAACACACTCGAGGCGAAGTGACGGTATCAAGTCAGCGGACTAAGCTGTACTCATGTCACCTGGGAACTGATAACTGACGATAGGTATAATACCAACCAACAGTTCCCGACGAGTCCTGTCCAGTGTACTCGTAACCTAACAAGCACCTGCATACTATCTCAAGTACGACGTACTGACGGCTGTGGGACAGACCATCTCCCCTGCTGGGATGAGAAGCGTATACGCTGGTCTACTCCGGAGTATCGATGCCCCGTCTTGATAATCCTACGACCAGGGACCTGTATAAGGATGTGCTTGTAGATTACCCAGCCCCCACTAGTGTGACTGCCATCACAATGCTGGTAATCAAGCAAAGATCCTAAGGGCTCCACTAATGTGTATAGGCGATATGCTAAAAGAAACAAATGCACATATTAATGTAGAAACAAACCAAGTAGCATACTACCATTTCGAGCAAGATTGTCTATACAACTGTGAATATCCTAAGCTTCCATCAAGTAATATACAAACTAGTATGATACAGTAATGGCCTCTAGGGCATATACACTAACAGCGAGAAGCTAGCAAGCCACACATGCATACGAGATAGCCGAAATGGTGGGGCAACTTGCAACAAAATCAGCAAGTAAAAATGTATGAATACAAAATAGCCGAAATGATTGGGCAACTCGCAATAAAAAGCAGCGAGTAAAAATAAAATAAATAGCCGAAATTATTGGGCGCCGTGAAAAATAGCCGAAATGATTGGGCAATTGCGACCTTCGCGATATAAAACCTGAAATGATAGAGTATCGTGGAAAGAAATAAAAAAAATGAAATTTATGCCCTACATGTGATATCACATCAATCCCTGTATACAATCCAAGGGCGCAAACAAAGAAGGAATCACACCTTCCCTCCCCAGGCTCCATCAGAAAACGAAGCCAAATCTCGACGGTTCAGGGATAGCCTAGAGATCACCAACAGCGTTCCTCCCCATTCCAGCAGGATTCAGACGCTACAATAAACGCTAGAGCTACGGCAAAGCCCCTACTCCAAATCTCGATGGTTCCCAGACAACCTGGAGACCACTTCGATATTCGTCTCATTATAACAGACGATACGTCATCCACATGACCCCGTCGCGGAAATACGTCATCCACATGACCCCGTCGCGGAAATACGTCATTAACATGACTCCGTCTCGGAAATACATCATCCACATGACCCCGTCGCGGAAATACGTCATCCATATGACCCAGTCGCGAAAATACGTCATCCAAATGGCCCCGTCGCAGAAATACGCCATCCAAATGACCCCATCGTGAAGATACGTCATCCACATGACCTCGTCGCGGAAATACGTTATCCAAATGACCCCGTCGCGGAAATACGTCATCCACATGACCCCGTCATGGAAATACGTCATCCAAATGACCCCGTCGCGGAAATACGTCATCCACATGACCCCGTCGCGGAAATACGTCATCCAAATGACCCCGTCTCGGAAATACGTCATCCACATGACCCCGTCTCGGAAATACGTCATCCAAATGACCCCGTCGCGGAAATACGACATCCACATGACCCCGTCACGGAAATACGTCATCCAAATGACCCCGTCGCGGAAATACGTCATCCAAATGACCCCGTCGCGGAAATACGTCATCCACATTACCCCGTCGCGGACATACGTCATCCACATGACCCCCATCGCGGAAATACGTCATCCACATGACCCCGTCGCGGAAACACGTCATCCACATGACCCCGTGCAGAAATATGTCATCCAACGACTCCGTGGAACACGGCCAAAGTTAACCTTGACCCCGTAGAAAACGCCCGGAGCAACTTCTGACGCCGTGAAATGCGGATAACGTCAATCTCATTAAACACTTACGGGTCCTCTCGACCGGTAAGGAAGAAAACTCTCTTGTATAATCCTTACGACTTATGAGGGAAAACGCACTTAGGGGTCCTCATGATTCCTAAGGAGAAAATACACCTACGAGATCCTCTCGACTCGTAGGGAGAAAGTCTTTATGAGACCCTCACGGCTCATGAAGTTGAAAAGTCTTAGGTAGCAGATCTGAACCTGCTTCCTAAGCCATCACTACCTCTCGGAAAATTCAAGATGAAATGTTCTTTATTATCTACAGGCCACACTTGCCAGAATAACATACCAACAATACAGCAAAGAGAAGAAAACGACAGTGGGAGATAAGAAAAATGTGTCTTTATTCATGAACTCAATTGAATACAAGATATATCATATAAAAGAATAAAAAATGGTTACATGTTATTCAAAGATTATAAGTGTTTAATTGATACAAAGGCAGCTACTGAGAAGGAGGCGTTTTCAATAAGTCAGCCAGTTGCTCGCGCACTCCTCTCAACTCCTTTTCAAGGTCAGCCGCCGCAGCCAGCTCCGCTTCGATTCGAGCCCGTTGCTGCAAGCACGATGAAACCTTCTCATCAATTTCCCGTTGGGCAGCTTTGCGACTCTGCGTGACCCACTCAATGAAGTTGAGTTTCCGCCTCAATGCCAGCCCGTCCGAAATTCATCGCTGCAAATTGTCAAAGACGGCTCTCAGTTGCGCGGCGTTCGCTTCGACCTGGACACGCAATTGGACAGACTCAGTGGAATTCGCCTCACAATCCTTTCGCTTGAGGATCGCCTCTTGTTCGAAATGACGAAGGAAAATGGCACTTTGCTCAACCCATGCTGCCCGCTGAGAGTTCACGACTAGAATCTCAGGTGCAAGACGCCTAAGCTCAAGCTCATGCAGACAGGCCTCAATCTTCCTGCAGTGATTAACCCAAGACTCGACGACGCCTTCATTATGGAAGTTCACAAGCGTCGCCAGCATTGGATTAACCTCGGCAGCAAAATCTGCAGCGAATGTAGGGGCCTCCGCGTCAAGCTCCTCGACGTATTCGCTCAACAAACGCAGGCTGGTCACAGCGCCTTTGGAAGATGGACGTCTAGAAAAGGGCCCTGCCGGCATTATGATGCGAGACTCGAATGGAGCTAGAGTCGACGTGATTGCTGCAAAATAAATCATAGTCAAATGTCGGCTCAAGAAATAAAGAAAATACACGAACAATAGAGTCTACTATACCGGCTGCAACAGGGGGCAGAGCTGGGAGTACTGGTGGCGCAACAATACTCTCGTTCCCTCCTTCAATTTGTAAGGCTACAAGCAATGCAAAGAAGAATTAGCAATAACGTGACTGCCCGTTAAAGAAAGGACGTCGGTTAGAAAAGATACTCACCGACACCAGCGGGCGGACTAATCTCTGACTGGAAAGAGAAGTGTGGGTGTAGCACCTGATACAGGTGATCAAAAAGGACTCCTGCAAGGATGCAGTAATGCAATGTCAGTATATAAATTATACAACCTAGAAATAAAACTGATGGGTCACAAACCCGCACCTTCCAACATCTGAGATGGTACGAGAGAAGGTAGAGGAATGGCCACCGTCAAAACGGTAACTGAAGGCGCTGCCTCGGGTAGCGCAACTTCAACGCTCGCCACGCCTGCATTAGAAACGAGATAAATACTGTCAGGAAAGATTGAAAGGGATTACAGAATAAAAAGAAAAGCAATGACCCAAAGTATACCGGGTGAGTCGCCGGTCGGAACCGCGACAAGGGCATCACTTGATGCAGTAACCGCTTCACCCTCCTCCATCGGAATGGTTTCGCCGCCCGTGGCTTCATCCCCCGACTCCATGAGAATCATCATGATACTCACAGCGCTCGGCAACGGCAAGGAGACGCAAGGGGAAAGAGCAACGATTGGGGCGGTGCCCGACTCCTGAGAAAGAGTGGCTACCTCGGGCTCGGCGGCTGTAGCCATCTCACCCATCGCTGCCTCGAGCTCGGCAATTGTAGCCATCTCGCTTACCTCTGCCTCGGGTTCAGCGATCGTGGCTATCTCCTCTACCGCTACCCCAGGCTCACTGGTTGCCGCCACTTCTTCGGCAAGACTCGGCCCTGCAAGATAGGATATATAAGAACATGAAAGTTAAAACTTCGACAAAAGAACCCAATGTCACGTTACCTTGAGTTGGTCTTACGATTGCTTCCTGAGCCGCACGTGCTGTCTATCTGTGGGTGGTGGATAAGGCAGCCGGAGCATCCTCCGAAGGAGTAGGGGCAGGGGTAGCTGTGCTCGAACCTGCACCCGCGGCCAAGGCAGCACTACGCTCACTTGCCGCGCGCATTCTGCGCTTCCTTTCCGCTCGGGCCATCAGATCGGATCTTCTAGATGCCTCTATCAATAGGGCATCATCGTTCACGCTAGGGGTTACCTCTGGAGCCGTTATGGCATCCATCATCGGTCGTTTGAGTAAGGCCTCTTTCGGCAGTCCTGAGGAGGCCGGGACTTCGATAGCTGGCCCGGGAATCATCTCCACATCACCTTGCGAGATTGGCATTGTAGTCCCTGCAATAAGATAAAGAATGGGTCAGATTGTCCATAAAAAAGGAGAATGGAGATGCAATGAGCTGAGAAATACCAATGCCCAGCAAAGCGTGAGTCTTCTCCTCCTCCTCAAAGGTCCTAAGAGAAGCCGCTAGAGCCTCTTAAGTTGAAAAGCCTGTTACAGAAAAAAAAATGTCAGTCAAAACATGATAATAAAAATATAATGCAATAACAGAAGTTATGGCTTATACTTACTTGATTGCGCGAGGATGGCCATTCCCGCTTTGTGGCTTACTGATCGCACAGAAGCTGCAATGGCGGCCTCGAGATCAGTATCGTCCGGCGCTATGAATAGACCTTCTTTGGTCCCATATTCGCTCAGGCCTTCGCTGTAAGGAGCATGAGGCTCCTGGCCGAGTACAGGGTCTAAAGAGAGGATCGACTTCTTCTTCCTATTCTGCGAGCGAGCTCCAGTCGCAGCCAGCACAAGTTTACGTTTAGCAGGCACCTTGGGACGACGAGTCCCAATATCTGAACCCACGCCAGACTCGGGGGAAGCTACATTCACCGTCTCCATGGGAGCACGGGGCACCGGTAGTACATCCACTATCTCCATGGGAGCACGAGGCACCGGTAGCTTAGGCCTGTCATGGGGGACTTCAATTATGGCATCTTCTCTTAGTGGAGGGAGGACAATGGTCCGTCGCTTTAAGGGGACGTTTTGATCACCATCAGGGGGTGCACCCTTGCGGTCGAGTAGCAGTCGCTTCTCCTCCCTGATAACAGCTCCCATTGCATGTTGGTACCAGGCCACGTGTACATTAAGGGCCTTCGGGACACAACTCAGTTCGCTGATAAAGAAGTAAGACCCCGTGTTCAAGCGCATGAAATGATGCAGCGCGCTCTGCATTCCCTCTTCAGTGCCAGCAGGTTCTACCAGGAAAGCCTCCAGTGGGACTCCCTGATTGTAACTCAGCTGCTGGGCAAAACGATGTAGGTTGTATCTCATGAATAGTGCCACATCATTTTGCCTGAATACAAGAAAGCCCGGCCTGATGGAGTATAAATGAAGAATCTCCCGGGCTTTCAACACGGAGGCCCCGTCTTTAAAAACGTCTCGCAATAGCAGCACCGCCTTTGAAGTTTCCTGGCCGATGGTCAAGACTTTGTCTGTGAAAGACATACCATCTCCAACCGTGCACGGGCGGAGGAGCAAGCCCCTAACTTCTCGTGGTGACGGACTCACGATGGAGGTGTCAACCAGCCGCATTATCCGTGGGAACTTGCATCTGTCGTAAAAAGAAGGTCTTTTGTGGATGCCAAAGACCCCAAGCACGTGAAGCTCCATCCATGAAGTGAAGTAATGCATCGGGAAGTTAGCAGGATGCACCCCTGGTTCAGTGGTATCCGCTGCTAAGCTAAGACCGTGGTATAGGTGGGCTAACCCGGCGATCCCGATGGCCACTTGTATTCCGGCAACCATACGATGCGCAGGGTATAAGACGGAAGGCCTCATGTAACGAGGATGCATAGGAAGCGCGAACCAGCTTAACCATAAACTGAGGAACCCGAGAAAGAAAGCTTCCTCATCAATGCCCGGAGCGGCGATTTCTGACAGAGGGACGATCGCGACGTCAGGAAGAAAGAAACCCATTTGATCAGCTTCCAGTATCGGCCGACGGTCCAAGACAAAGCCGAAGGGATCATCAAGTTTAGCAAACTTTTCGCCTTGTCGCGACAAAATTTCCGGGCGAAGAAAATGGGCAATGAAGTCCGCAAAGCTGACCCCCCGGCCTCCGGATTCAAGGAAGTGGCTCTCATACATGTTCAACACCTTTATCAGACTTGGGAATCGGTGCTGAATGGCATTCTCTGGGGTGAGGCCCATCACCACTGGCTTGGTGGCAAAAACATATTCATCCGAAGGAAGCAGCTGCTCGTAGTGCTCCCCCCTAACTGGTAGACCAGAAACCTCGGCAAATTCTTCCAAGGAAATGGAGACCTCTCAATCCAATAGGAGGAAGGTATGGGTCAGGATGTTCCACTGCTCTAAAAACGCCTTGATCCACCATGTGGGAGGTGCAGAATACTGGAACAAGGAAGCGTAGACCGCGGGGTATAAGCCGAGTTTTAGCAGCTGCGATTTCTTTGCCGACAAGATATACCGGGCCCACTGCAAGTACCTGGCCGGATGACGGGGAGTTAGCCCGATTTTGTAGGGTTGTCCCCAAGGGCGCAACTCGTCCTGACATATGCGCCACCCTAGGGTATCCAAAGCCGCCGGCGGCTGCATGGGTATTGCGGCAATCGATGGCTGAAGGAGGCCCTCCGAAGTCCAATTAACCACCTCCACGGCATAGTTCACCGGGGGTGCATCTGCATACAGGATCGCCGAGATTAGCTCCGAAGGCGTCGTACAAGAAAAGCTCCGGCGGCCTCTGATAATCTGATCGTACCATCTACCCCACAGGTGAAGATTTTTGTGTTCCAGGTCATGGTCTTTAATCAGCGCGAGAACCTCTCGGTCTACAGGCGCCTCAGGAAATCCGCCATCTGATCGGATGAACGGAAAGGAAGTGTCGAAAGACATGTCGCCTGCGCAAAAAGAGACAAAAGTCAACTGTCAGTGCTATAATTTAATTTAAGTTCTGACATTTGGTACTTTAAAATTTATACCACACTACAATGCAGTGGAGAGGGACCAAAGGGGGGCCCACAAAATCTAGATGACAATTCATCAATTAATAATTAATAAAAAACAGCCTCATCATTTGATGAGACTGTTAATTAAGTGAAGAGATCCTCAAGAAAATTCTCATTAAATGAGAGATCCCTCGGGAAAAGGAGTAAATCTCCCTTTGAGAGCAATGCTCTGTGATAGAGTGACACTTGTCAAACTCTGATCATGAGGGAATCAAAATTCCTCAAAAGCCTTACTCTGGAAAAATTGATAATGGAAAAACCCATCAGAAAAAATTAAAATCAATTTTTTTTATGAATTAAGAATTTTGAGATCTCCAAGATCTGTGAACAAAGTCTAAGAGTTCTTTATGAGCAAAACTCTGTTCATGGGTTAAGAAACCCTGAAACAAGATCTCCTTAGATCTATGGGTTCATGATTTGAAGAGAGAAAAGCTCTATTAATGAAACCGTAAAAGGGTTTTCTTTAGATCAAAGATCTATGAAGAGAAAGGCTCTGTTAATGGGTAAGACCCTAGTTTATTAAAAGATTTAAATTTTACCTAAAATTTTAACAGAGTTTTTACTCTTGAAAAGTTCTTAAACAGAAGAGCTATGCTCTAAATAAAAATTCTTAAAGAAGAAGATGAGCATCATCTAAGGGACCAAGGGTCCTATTTATAGGCATTGAACGCCTCTTCAACTTCTGAGTTGATCCAAGGGCGCGGATGCTGCCACCGCTGTACTCACGTGTGGGCCACATGAGCGCAACGGTGGGGGGGGAATTTGTTTCCCCCAATCAGAGCAAAGCTCTGTTTGAGATTCGAATTTCAAAAATTGAAGCAACGCTTCAGATCCAGTGCCAGGTGCGCTGCGCCCTAGGCAGTGCACTATGTGTGTGCTAGCGCTAGGCGCGCTGCGCGCCACGTGTCAAACACGGGTGCGTTAGAGCAGGCTGCGCTGTGCCCTAGGCAGTGCACCATGTGTGCGCTAGCGCTAGGCGCGCTGCGCGCCACGTGTCAAACACGGGTGCGCTAGCGCAGGCTGCGCTGCGCTCTGAGCAGCACACCACATGTCAAACACAGGTGCGCTAGCGCAAAGTGCGCTGCGCTCTGAGCAGCGCACCACGTGCAAAGCACGGGTGCGCCAGCGCTGGAATTAAAAAATTCCCTACCGTTAGATCAAAAGATCTAATAATAATGATAAATCATTAATTAAGCAGAAATAAAATTCTGTTATGGAAAGATTTTCTTGCAATCTTGTTAAAAACAAGAAGATTGCCTTCTGTAAAATAGAAGCCCTAAGATCAAAGATCCAACGGTGAGAAACATCCCCAAATCAATCAGAGAAAGATCTCTTTAACTGATTCAACAAATCAGGTTGCCCTATATAAAGGCCCCAAGACTTCAAGTCTGATATAGAGAACCCCCCCCCCCCATAAACTTTAAGAAACTCAAAGATAAAGAGCAAGCTCTTGCAAGAAGATACTTCTTCAAGCTAAAGATGATGAATGATGAACACAGAGATGAAATTATCTTATAGAAAGAAGAATTCTTTTCTTCTCAAAGATCATAGATCTTCAAGAAAAAAAAGTCTTTCACAAAAGAGATCAAAAGATCTCATCATAAAATAAAAGAAGAACATATTCTTCTCACGGATCATGGATCTATAAAGGCAAACCCTTTCATCAAAACAAGAGATTGAAATCTCTCATGCAAAATAAGAACTGATGTTCTTAAATCTTGAGACAAAGTCTTTTCTAAAAGAACATAAATTTGTTCCCAGATCATAAAATTGATCAAATGCGCTTTGCGCTCTTGAACTACGCCTTGCGCTCTTGAACTGCGCTTCTGCGCTCTCTGGACCGGCGCTCAGCGCCAAATGCGTCACGTGTCAACCACGTGTGCGCCAATTAAACAACTTTCACTTTGCGCTTCTGAAATAGCGCACTGCGCTCATGGGCTGGCGCTCAGTGCCAAGCGCACCACGTGTCACTCACGTGTGCGCCACTAAACTAGCGCTCTGCGCTCATAAATTGGCATCATGCGCTCATCATCTGGTGCAAAGCGCCAAGCGCGACACGTGTCAACCATGTGTGCGCTACTTGGCAGAAGTGCATTGCGCTCTTTAACTGGCGCAAAGTGCCAAGCGCGACATGTGTCCTCCACATGTGCGCTACTTGGCAGAAGTGCATTGCGCTCTTTAACTGGCGCAAAGCACCTAGCGCACCACGTGTTGCGCCGACAGAACATAAATTGTTCTTTAATAAACCAGAGCTCTGATGAATGCTCAGCATTCAATAAAAGACAAAGACATTGTCAAGATATAAATCAATGCTCAGTATTGTTAAAAGGGCCAAGCCCAAATAAAGGCTCAACAGCCCAAAATAAAATGTTAAACATTTATTGGACTTAGCCAAATATTGGCCATAAGTTCTCAACTTATATTAATTGAGCCCATCTGCTCATAAATATTTTAACAGATCTTAGCCCAAAATTGGACTACAGATCTCTCAACCAACTCACATCGGTTCGAGGATACATCTCTTTACTCCTCTGATATTTGTCGTTGTAATCCTTCAACGTCTTCAGAGAGGTGACGGGTCCTGACAACTAAACATTCTACGGACTGTGGGTCCTTTAAAACCCACGGACTATGATGTCCTTAACCTTGACTGTGTGGACTTCAAACTCACGGACTATGACGTCCTTAACCTTGACTGTGAGGTCTTTAAACTCAAGGACTATGATGTCCTTAACCTGGACCGAGATGTCCTTAAACTAACAATGGACCGTAATGTCCTTAAACTAATCGACCGCAATGTCCCTAAACTAAACAATAGAGCCCAATTGCTCTCTTGTTGGATCTAAATGATCCCGTTAAGTTGATCTTAGTCTAAAAATTAGACTAGCGTATCCTTCACAAACATTTAAGTTGATATTAGTCTCAAATGAGACTAACGTATCCTTGAAACCAACCCCCAAACCCAAATCTAAGAAGATACGGATTTGGACTAATCAACGCCCTACGGACGACAATATAAATTAGTCTTTGTATACAATCCATGGGCAACCAAACACAAAAACAAACACCCACGACACGAAGTGACCATCTGAAGAAGGAGAAAGTGGTTACCGCGATGCGGTAGCGTAATTAACTGCAGGGGCTTGCGCCTGCAGGGAAGAGCATCCCCGCAATAAAAAAAACCCTCAAACGAGGGGGAATCTGATAAAGTCTGCTACATCGGCCGCATTCATTTAAACCTTCGATACATGGTGCCATAAATCAACTTGGCATCTTCGGAGAGGTGGACGGATAGCACCAATTATTATCTGCCCTGAAATTTAGGCGAGACGTTCACCGCGTCTTCGTCCGCGTCTTTCGGCGGGGAACAGTCCTTAAACTAACAATGGACCAAAATGTCCTTAAACTAAACGTTGCCTTTAAAATGGAAGCCATGGACCGAGATGTCCGTAAACTAACCATGGACTGAGATGTCCCTAAACTAAATACGTCGTCTCGAACACGGTGATAGTGGAATTCAAGTCCACAAGTCCCAGCGGCGTAGACTGCAACTCAAGTCCTGTTGGCTGCACAGTTGCTCACGTGGTGAGGTCCCCCCTAAGTGCTATTGGCAAAAAAAACGGTACGTCCATAAGTGAAATGGGCACGAATGAAAACTTGAAAGGGCGCCGTGAGTAAAAACAGCAGGGCTACCGGTGAGTTTGCGCAAACCCGAAAGGGCGCAATCTCGTTAAAATAAAAACATCTGCAAGGTGCTCTCAACCTTGTGAGGAGAAAACACCTGTGTGAGATTCTTATGACTCACAAGGGAGCAACACACTTAGGGATCCCCACGATTCCTAACGAGAAATTACACTTACGAGATCCTCACGACTCGTAAGGAAAATTCCCCCTTATGAGACCCTCACGGCTCATAAGATTCAAAAGCCTTAAGATACAGGGATCTGAACATGTTCTTAAGCCATCACACTCCACAAGTTACCCTACAGGCGGTCAATATTTGCTTTTGTATACAATCCACATGCACAGATAAACGATTTCCTCACCAAGTTCCACCAATGACGAGGAGTGTCCTCATGTGGTGAACGACACTTATAAGTCCTCTCGACTTGTAAAGAGAAAACACTCTTGTAAGATCGTTACGACTTGCAAGAGAAAATATCACTTAGAAGTCCTCACGACTTCTAGGGAGAACCTACACCTACGAGTTCCTCATGACTCGTAGGGAGAAATACCTATATGAGAACCTTACGGCTCACAAAGTCAAAAAGCCTTAGTCGACAGGATCCTAACCCTATTTGCTAAGCCACATTTGTACGAATCAACAAAGGCAAATGATGATTCGCTCCTGGCAATATCCCGGTTGTAGAGATGCTGATACCTAAACCGGTATCAAATTCCAAGTCCTTTCAAGGCAAATGATGATTCGCTCCTGGCAATATTCCAGTCGCAGCGGTGCTGATGCGAAGATTGGTATCAGATCTCGAGTTCCATACTCACAAAAATCAGCAAGCAAAAAATGCATATGAAATAGCCGAAATGATGGGGCAACTCGCAATAAAAATCAGCGAGAAAAAAATATGCATATGAAATAGCCGAAATGATGGGGCGACTCGCAATAAAAAAAACAGGGAGAAAAAGAAAAATAGCCGAAATGATTGGGCACCGCGATAAAAAGCCAAAATGATTGGGCAATCGCGACTTTCACGATATAAAAAAAGCTGAAATGATAGAGCATCGCAGAAAGAAATAAAAAAATGATGAAACTTATGCCCTGCAGGTGAGTCCACATCGACCCCTGTATACAATCCATAGGCATAAACGAAAAAGGAACCACATTTTCCCACCAGGCTCCACCAAAAAGAGAGCCAGGTCTCGACAGCAACATCTACAGCCTGGAGGCCAACAACGGCGTTCCTTCTTACTCCAGCAGGATGCAGATGCAATGTCAACAAACGACCCCAGGGTCAAAACAACGGAGTCATGGAAAAGTCCCTAGTTCTGAGCCTCGACGGTTCACAGACGACCTAGAGACAACCTCGACATTCGTCGCAATATAGCAGACACAATGTCAATAAATGAAGCAAAGGAAGATCCCTAGCTTTAGGGTCTCGACGGCAACATCTATAGCCTAGAGATCAACAACAGCGTTCTTTCTCACTCCAACAGGATGCAGATGCAACGTCAACAAATGACCCCAGGGTCAAAACAACGGAGCCATGGCAAAGTCCCTAGTTCTAAGCCTCGACGGTTCACAGACGACCTAGAGACAACCTCGACATTCGTCGCAATATAGCAGACACAATGTCAACAA
Organism: Agapanthus africanus; assembly: GCA_030015575.1. Classification (NCBI taxonomy): domain Eukaryota; kingdom Viridiplantae; phylum Streptophyta; class Magnoliopsida; order Asparagales; family Amaryllidaceae; genus Agapanthus; species Agapanthus africanus. Next base: position 106,048,320 of record CM057344.1, read on the forward strand.
ACAAAACAAAGGAAGATCCCTAGATTTAGGGTCTCGACAGCAACATCTACAGCCTAGATATCAAAAATGGCGTTCCTTCTCACTCCAACAGGATGCAGATGCGACGTCAACAAACGACCCCAGGGTCAAAACAACGGAGCCGTGGAAAATTCCCTAGTTCCGAGCCTCGACGGTTCACAGACAACCTAGAGACAACACCGACATTCGTTGCAATATAGCAGACACAATGTCAAAAAATGAAGCAAAGAAAGATCCCTAGCTTCGGGGTCTTGACGGCAACTCAAATAAAATATGAAAGACTATCGGAGATCATCCCACACCAGCGCGAAGTGGTCATGACTCATCGGGGCTCCCAAATTGAGCCTAAATTCAAGTAAAAAGTGGCATGGAAAATACCTAACGCTTGCTCTTCCGACGGTAATATGACCTGGGAGATTACTCGAAGACGTCTTGTCCAGCCCCCAAAGGGATCAGAGACACGACAACCACGGGGCTACTCGAATAGCAAGATTGCGTATCGGGGATTGCCTCAGCCAACGCGACGGTACGACGGAAAAAAACCTTAGTACCACAGACCCTAACGGGCTTCTATCAGCAGAGGTTAACTGTGACGTTAGGACATTCTTGCGAGAACTTCTCGATTCGTCTCGACTCGTAGGAAAAACAATGTTCCTGCGATAGCTTCTCGATTCGTCTCGACTCGTAGGGAAAAACATCTTCACGAAACCTTCATGAAGGTGAAAAGCCTTAGGCAACGGGGATATCAACCTATTTCCTAAGCACTGGGGCCCTGCAAGTAGGTCCAAGATGGACTATTGTATACTATCCACGGGCCATACTCTCTAAAGTCGAATATCGACAACGAGGGAAAAAACCACTTACGAGTCCTCTCGACTTGTAAGGGGGAAAATTCTCTTGTGAGATCCTTACGACTCTCAATAGAAGATATCGGTTAGGAGTCCTTACGACTCCTAAGGAGAAAATACACCTACAGGATCCTCTCGGCTCGTAGGGAGAAAAGTGTTTAAGAGACCCTCACGGTTCATAAAGTTGAAAAGTCTTAGGCGACAGATCTGAACTTGTTTCCTAAACCATTGCTGCCCTATAAGGAAGTCAAGATGGACTATCTACGGGCCATATTTGCCAGAGTTACATGCCAGTATGAAATAAAATATGCCTTTTATTAATGAATTCAAGTGAATACAAGATACATTTCATAAAGGAATCAAAATGAATACATGTTATTCATAAATCATAAGTTTACAGTCGGTACAAAAAAAGGTACAAAGACGGTTATTAAGGAGGAGGCGTCTTCAACAAATTAGCAAGCCGCTCGCGCGCTCCTCTCAATCCTTTCTCATTGTCAGCTACCGCAGCCAACTCCGCTTCAACTTGAGTCCTTTGCCGCAAACAGGACGAAAGCTTTTCATCAGTTTCTAGCATGGCAGCTTCACAGTCCTGCATGACCCGCTTGGTGAAGTCAAGCATCTGCCTAGTGCTAACCCATCCAAAATACATCGCTGGAGGTTGTTGAAAACAGTTTTTAACTGTGCAGCATTCGCTTCAATCTGAGCGCGCAATCGGACAGAATCGCTGGAAGCCACCTCATGTTCCTTTCGTCTCAGGGTCACCTCTTGTTCAAAATGGCGAATGAAAGGAACACTATGCACGACCCACGCAGCCCGCTGGGAGTTCGAAGCCAACACCCCAGGAGCGAGACGCTTGTGCTCAATCTCGTGCAGGCAAGCCTTGATCTTTCTGCAGTAATCAACCCAAGATCCGACGAGATCTTCATCATGGAAGTTCACGAGTGTCGCCAGCGTTGGATTGACTTCAACGGCAAAATCCATAGCAGAACTGAGGGCCTCGGCATTGAGATCTTCGATAAATTCTCTCAACATTCGCCGGCTATTTGCGGCGCCCCTAGAAGATATGCGTTTAGCGAAGGGCGCTGCGGGCATTGGAATACGAGACTCAAAAGGAGCTGGAGCTGGTGCAATTGCTGCAAAATAAATTATGGCCAAATGTCGACTCGGGAGATAAAGAAAACACATGAGAGATGAATTCTATTATACCGGCTGTGACAGGCGGCAGGATGGGGAGTACTGGAAGCACGGCCATTCTCTCGTCTCTTCCTCCAACCCGTGACGCTAGGATCAATATGAAGAAGACTTAGTAACAATACGTCTATCTATAAAGGAAAGGGGGGACATTAACTAAAGAATATACTAACCAATACCAGAAGCTGGAACGATTTCCGACTGAAAGGAAAAATGCGGGTTCAACACCTAGTATAAATGGTCAAAAAGGACTCCTGCAGAGTTGCGACAATATACTGTCAATACAAGGAGGAGGGTACCCACAGTGAAACAAATAAGTCACAAACCCATACCTTCCAATATTTGAGAGGGCACGGAAGAAGGCGAGGGGACAGCGACCGTCAGAGCGGCTACCAGCGACTCTTCTTCAGACGGTATTGCCTCAGGGTTCACCGTGACTATGCTCAAGAAAAAAAAAATATCGTCAGACGGGCTGAACAGGATTGAAAAACTCGAAAATGGTGACTCAAGGACTACCTGATAGATCATGGACTAAAACCATGACGGAGGCGTCACCAGGTGTAATGGCTTCTTCACTCTCTCTCGGAGGAATAGATTTTGCGCCCATAGCCTCATCCCCCGTCTCGACGAGGGCCGTCATAACTCTTGCGACGCCCGCCGATACCAAGGAACCACGGGGAGAAGGAGCAGTGGTTTGGACAGTCCCAGATTCCCGATAAAGAGTAGCCACTTTAGGCTCTATAATCGTCAACGTTTCATATGCCATACTATCACCAGGACTCGGCCCAGCGTGAAAGAAAATGCATATGTCAGAATTTGAGGACCGAGTTCTAATAAAAGACTGGGCGTTACGTTACCTTGGAGTATCTTTTCAGTTTCTTCCCGAGCTGCGCGTGCAACCTGTCTATGGGTGATAGACAGGGCAGAGGGAACATCCACCGAAGGAGTGTCAGCAGGCGGGACACTGCTTGAGCCTGCACCTGCGGCCAAAACGACATCGTGCTCCCTCGCCGTGCGCTCCCTACGCTTTCTGTCAGTCTGAGAAGTGAGAACTGATCTCTTTAAGACTTCCGACAGGGGAACGTCGCCGTCCGTACCGAGCTCTGCCTCTGGAGATGCTCCGGTGTCCATCACCGGCTGCTTCAGTAAAGCCTCCTGCGGTGACTTTGGGATGGCCGTGGCCATAGTAACTGGCTCTAGAAGTTTTGTCGCATCGCCACTTGGGATCAGCACTGCACTTGGAATAACCTGAGTTGAGGAAGTCCTTGCAATAAAGTAAAAGGGAGGGTCAGAGCACGAATAAAAAGAATAAAGGTGTAATGAAGCAACTTATACCAAGACCCAAAGAAGCGCGGAGCCTCTCTTCCTCCTCGAACGTCCTGAGGGAAGCCGCGAGAGCCTCTTCGGCAGAAATACCTGTTGAAGAAGAGAGCGTTAGTAAAAGCATAATAACAAGAAAGGGATAGACGCAAAAGAATACGACTGAAGTATACCTGATTTTGCGATGGAGATCAACACTTCTTCCTCATGAGCTAGTCGCTCGGAAGTTGCGAGGGCTGCCTGAAGATCAGTATCGGTCTCAGGCGTGTCGAACAAATCCTCATTGGTACCGTATTCACACAAGCCCTAGCTGTAGGGAGCATGTGGCTCCTGGCCAAATATGACATCGGCAGAAAATAGCGACTTCTTCTTTTTCTGCAAGCGGACACCGGCGATCGATGACAAGATTTTGCGCTTGACAGGCATTTTCGAGCGGCGGGTCCTGATTTCCGCACCAGCACCAGGTTCTGGGGACGCCACGGCTACTGCAGTTACGGGAACACTTTGCTGAGGCTTCTCAGGGAAGGCGCGTGTGACCACAACCGTAGTGACTTCTCTTAAGGAAGGACGAATGGCGGTCCGTCGCTTCAAAGGGACTGTTTGGTTACCAGCTGGGACAGCATCCTTATCATCAAGTAATAGCCGCTTCTCTTTCCTGATAACAGCACCCGTCGCATGCTGGTACCACGCCACGTAGGCGTTTGAAGCTTTTGGCACGTAGCTCAGTTCGCTGATAAGAAAGTTGGACCTCGTATTTAGTAGTATAAAGTGGTGCAGCGCGCTGTGAATGCCCTCTTCCGTAGCAACCGGCTTGGCTAAGAATGCCTCAAGGGGAACACCCTGATTATAACCCGACTATTGAGCGAAATGGTGCGGGTTATACCTCATAAACAGTACCGAGGCGTTTTGCCTGAACACTAAAAAGCCCGGTCTAATAGAATACATGTGCAGGATTTCCCGAGCCTTCAACGTAGGAGCCCCGTCTTTGAAAGTATCACGCAGCGGTTGTACTGCCTTGGTAGATTCCTTGCCGATAGTTAAGACTCTATCGACAATAGTCATACTATCCCCGACCATACGCGGGCAAAGGACCTAACATCGAGCCTCTCGCTGGGACGGATCTAACGCAGAAGCGTCCGCTAGAAACATGACACGGGGAAAGTTGTAGCTGTCATAGAAGTGGGGTCTTTTGTGAAAACCAAAAGCACCCAGCACATGCATCTCGACCCAGGACGTGAAGTAGTGCAACGAAAGACGTACAGGTTTTACCCCTTACTGAGTGGTATCTGCCGCTAAGCGCAGGCCGTGATATAGATGAGCTAGCCATGCAATCCCAACGGCTACACACGTCCCTATGACAATGCGGTGGGCCGGATGAAAAACGGACGGCCTCATGTAGCGAGGGTGCATCGAAAGCACAAACCATCTCAACCACGGGCCAATGAACCCCATAAAGAACGTCTCTTCATCGACGTTTGAAGCCGCAAGTTCTGCAAAAGGGACGACCGGGGTGTCTGGAATAAAGAAATTTTTCAGATCCACTTCCGCTGTGTAGGGTTCCTAGGCACACTAATGAGGTCTCACAAGGCATCAACCATGCCAATTTCAAATTTTTCCGGTGCCGAGAAACCCTAATACGGATCGTTAACTAGAGTTTAGGCGATACTACAAGCTACTAAACTACTTTAGTGCTAAGTGAACGGAAATACAACCTTTGTAGATCCGGTCCTCCACCTCCAAAGCTCCGTGATGAAGTCCCTTCGCTGCGATCATCGGATCCCGGGCTCTAGCGTCGGCTTCATCGGAGAAATGGACGGGCTAGGTCGCCGACTTCGATGCCGAAGATGATCTACGTTGAGGCAACACAAGATCAAGCTCCAACTTCACCAAGTCATGAAACTTGTGAAGAAAACACCCTACACTACTTGGCAAGTGGTAGAGGATGAAGAAATAGGAAGTGGGTTCACTTTATAATCGGATTTCTCACTCTTTTTCTCATTTCACCATTGAAGCTAGCAAGCTTCTTTCTTCTTGAAGAAGAAGAAGAAGAAGATGATAACATGATAAGAATTAACCAATAATAGAAAATAAGTGATTCTTATCATATTAGCAACCATGGTTATGTGTAGAGAGTAAACTAAGGTTAGGTGAATGGTTAGGTTAGGCATGAAACAAAAATGGTAGACTTTTTCAAAGCTTCATGAAGCTTCAATGCAAAACAAAGCAAGCCACCATTTCTCTTTTTGCCAAAAGAAATAAATGAATAAATTAATTAAAACCCTAACCATTTACTTAACCAAGGTTTAAACTAAACATACACCCAAACATGCATGTATCATCAAATATGATACAATCAAGTGCACAAAAAATATATCACATATACAATGTGCACTTCAAGTGAGAAAATCCATTTAATGTGAACCAATACTAGTTAATGCTAAGTAATATATCAAATATATATAATTATACATTAAATCATTAAATCAACACTTGATTTAATGATCCGGTCATATCGCATATAACCGACTAGTATCAAGTGTATCAATGTATCGAATCAACACTTGATTCGGTAACCCGGCTATATCACATATAACCTGCCGATGATACAAATCGCGAGAATAGAATACAGTATCACATACTGGTATTATTCTCGGTCCCGCACATATCTCATATGCGCTCCTATTACGTTTCGCTTGAGCCAGGAAACCTCTGTGTAGAACTCTAAAGACTCGTCAATACACCGGCAGCAGGTGATGATCATATCGAACACCCACACGCCGCAAGCGGTCTGCTAAACGTAACGGCCACCCGGGTATTGAGCGATCAGAAGATCGACGAGCAAGCCCGCTCATACTCCTGTGAATCCAACCAGTAACACTTATCGTACAGTCCGGTCTCGTCGTCTGATATGTCGTATATCTCGCCTAGGGGTGGTAAACGTCAGACCCCAATAGCTCGATAAGTCGTGTCGATATGAGGTCTATAACAGTTCGAGAAACTACTGGTAACACTTACCAGTAAATCTCAGCAACCCTGGCCAGGGATTTCCGGTTATAGCCAATCGAACACAGCGCAACATCAACTCCCTATACCGGGAGAGACGAATCCCCTCCTATCGCTCATTTCCTCCATGTGATTCGGGACTGTACCCAAAAACCACCGTTTTGCACGCCCTCTTGGACATGGTAAGGTGGAAATCAAAGCACAGTGGGAATCACACAAGACTCTATGACGATCTCGGGTCAACAGACTACTCTGTACCAGTGTCACCAGAGAACTGCCATCTAACGTAAGGTATAATACCATCTGGGAGTTCTCGGGGAGTCCGTCCAGTGTACCCAGTCTCCACTGAGCACCCGTATATCATCTCTGATGTCAAACACCAATGGATATGAGATCATCCATCGCCCATCTGTATGGGTCGAGAAGGTACACGCTAGTCTACTCTGGTATATCGATGCCCCGTCTCGATACACCCACGACTAGGGACTTTGAAGGATGTACTTATGGACTACGATGTCCCCACTAGTATGATCCGCATCATAGTCCAGGTAGTCAAGTACACATCCTAAGGGCTTTACCAACATGTAACAGAGAGACAATCAGTGTACACGTTAAGGTAAAGAGCAACCAGATAGCATACTATCATGTCGAGCAAGAAAGTCCTCCCTATATATGTCCAAGCATCCACTACAATATACATCCTATGTATAGTAATGGCCTCTAGGGCATACATATAACTAACAATTTCCCACTTGCACTAGGGCCATCTGATAGCAGTGGTTGTAGTATCTCATACTCAACCATCCCATAAAAGTCTCTCTCTGGGAAAAGGCCTTTGTGAGTGGATCCGCCGTGTTGTCCTCTGAGTCAACTCTTCTTACCTCGATCACCCTGGAGATGAACCATCTCCATGATCAGGTGATACTGCCTTAGAATATGTCTGGATCACTGATGGGACGAACGTTCCTAGGCATAAGCCACAACTCCATTGTCTCACAATGGTAGGAACGAAGTTCATCTCATGAACTAATAAACACCCAGACTTCCTCTTTGGTAGCATCTTAAGTAGCGATGTATCCAGCCTTTATCGTCTAGTATGCCACGGTATCTAGCTTGGAACTCTTCCAACATACCGTCCTTTTTCTAAGGGTAAAGACAATGCCTGTGATTGACTTTCAGTCGTCCTTATCACTCTGGAACCTTTCCAGTGATTCTCCCCAGGATCAATTGATACCATCTCACTACAACTAGTGAGAATCCTAACATCCATTTAGATCTATCTCATAGATCCAAAAACCCAGGATTTAGTAGGTATCACTTTGATCCTATATGGAGAATCATTGTGATAAGCGGAGATTGACCGAGCGTAGCATAGGAAACTCCTTTCTTATCAAGAGTATGTCATCCACGTACTCTACGAGGATCACCACCATACTCCCTACTACCTTTTTGTATATACAAGGTTCATCTACCATTTTGATGAAGTTAAACTTTTTGACAACTACATCAAAACAGACATTCCAACTCCGCGATGTCTGCTTTATCCTATAAAGCAACTTGCACACGTTTCCGCTGCTCCCACTGTCTATGAAGCCCTCTGGCTGTGTACTTATAGACTCTCTTTTCTGAAACATCATTTTAGAAAAGCAATCATGACACCCAACCACCAGATATCGTAGTCATGGTATGTAGCCGTGGCAAGTAGGATCTGGATGGACTTAAGCATAGCCACTGGAAAAGGTTTCATCATTATCCACGCCTGGTCGATGACGAAAACCTTTAACAAGTCTAGCTTTGAAAGTCTCAACTTTTCCATCTACACCAAGTAATCTTCTCAAGATATACTTGCTCCTGATGGGGATTTAACCCTTCAGATATAGCAACCAAAGTCCATACTTTGTTGGTGTAGATGGATTCCATCTCAGATCACTAAGCATCCAGCCATTCTTACAGAGTCTTACTCCTGATGGCCAGCTCGAAACTAGTTGGGTCATCATCTCATGATGCAATCCTCGCTCCCACTGTCATAGAAAAACCGAAGTATCTCTCAGGTGGGTGAGGAACCCTACTAGATCGGCGGAGAGGCTGAGGTTCGTTGGAATCTACTGAATCCTTTGGTTGTACCAAATCATCTGCTGTAGTTTGCATAGCTGGAACCTTTCCAGTTCTACATAACTGACGTTGCCTCGAGCTTGTCCGGATTTTGCTTTTAGACATAGGCCGGACAACCCCAAATCTTAACTAGCTTAAGACATGGGCTCTTTCCATACCATATCTCATATGGAGTGGTAGGCTGTGATCTGATTCGAACCCTATTCAATAAATATGCAGCTTCTCAAGCGCATAATTCCCAAAAGGAAACAGGTAACTCAGTATTACTCATCATAGAGCGCACCATATCGAATAGGGTGCAATTGCTCCGTCCCGATATACCATCGTGCTATGGTGTATACGGAGGAGTAATGCTGAGAGAGAATCTCATTCTCCTTTAGAATAGTCCAGGAATTCCGTGCTCAAGTATTCTCCTCCCTGATCGCATCAAAGGACATAATACTTATACCCTCATTTTGGTTCTCTATTTCTAACTTATATTCCGTGAATATCTCAAAAGGTTCGAACTTGTGTTTCAACAGGAACATATGTCTGAATCTTGAGAGACCATCAGAGAATGTAATGAAGTACAAAGAACTGGTCTTGGCATGTGTAGACAGGGGACCTTTATACATCAACATGTATCATTCCAAGAGTTCACTAACTCTTTCTCTGTTTCTAATAAACAGAGCTGGTGTCATTACATCTTTGTGACATGACTGGCAAGTTTCACAAGATGTAAATTCAAACTGATTTAAATATGCATCTACAAGTAACTTCAGCTAGTCGGGTCGCATTGATATGACCTAGTCTACAATGCCCCAAGAAGAATTCGTTCATTTCTGAACTCTTCCTCTTGTGTGTGTTCTGTATACTAAGAACTGTAGTTTGATTTAGAACATTAATGCTTTTAGATAACGTGCCTGAACCGATCAACTTTTGATATAGGAAATGTTCAAAACATTATCCAACAATACAAAATTTTATCATTTCTTTACTAATAAAGAGACTGATATGATTTTGTATATCAGGTTCGGTATCTAATAACATTCGTTTAGAATCAATGTATTTGTAATACAGGGTGACAGTGACCAACAGACTTGGCTGCAACACTTGCCCCGTTTTCTGCCTCATGAAACTTATCACCCGTTCTCAGTTCTCTACCTATCTATAGCCCTATGTAACAGATTACATATCTGGGATCCTGATCCGGTATCAAATACCCAGGACGCAGAGGATACTGAGAAACAGTTCTTTGTAACGAACACACCCGAAGATGATCCATCATATGCACTTTCTTCGTTTGGGCGGCACGGGAAATCTGGTATTCCCCAATTTCCTGCTCTGTCTTGTAAAAATTATAAGTTAGAGCGGGACCAACGTTCCCCAGCTCAGTATAACAAGCGGGTTCGGTCAATACTTCCGTATTATTATCTTGATTAAGGCGTGATATGATCGCTACCTGGAGAGAGAGAGAAGAAAACACTCAGCGTGCGCTCTTGCAAGAATAGATTGGTTATTATTTTATCTAATCAGGATGGCTCCCACTGTTTTAATCAAATCTTCCTTCAAACCCTAAAAGGAAAGACTAGCCGGGATTAATTACACACTACAAGTTCGCCAATCTTTCAGCCAGGCCAGTGTCGGTACTTTGAGGGAGGTCCTCCGTGCTTTCGCACGAACCTAATTAATGTAAACCTCGTTTTCCCAGAGGCGTAACCTCGTTAACACCTTTCTAGACACCTACTTGATCGGCTAATTGTGATGTGTAAAACTCTCCCAGGAGTAACTCTTACTCGCAGCGAGTATCGGGATCCAACTATCTCATAGAAGGTATGCAATCTCATTGCAAATTTCAACACTTGAAATTCCCGATAATATTTTGCCCCTAGCGTCCTATGACCTTGACGGAGGTCAACAAACCATAGGCTACTAGTCAAGTTCAACCCGCCATTTCTTGACCGAATCAAACCCACCCGCACGACCCTTGACGGAGGTCAACAAGGTCGCACGACTACCCTAATCCAATCTGCATCATATGCATAAGCAGATAAATACTAGTTAGCTACTGCACACTACGCCTTGACGGAGGTCAACAAACGTAGCACGAATACTAAGTAGGACTTATCTGAAATGACGGAGGGCTACGACAGGTTTTTCTGAAAACCTATTGCATAATGAACTTGATATCGTTGTAGAATCAAATGATTTTAAAATGGAGTGTTTTTGAGGCTTTTCTAGTTTTGCTAAAGGGGTCACTCCCGGTGAAGGGATCGTCGGCCCTTTCCTCGTCGAATGAGGTGCGGGATATATCATATATATCACTGTGCAAAGCAGAAACCATAGAAGCTATCAAAAGACAAACCGAATGTGTAGCATTTGCCAGTTATTGCTAAAGGGGTCACTCCCGGTGAAGGGATCGCCGTCCCTTTCCTCATCGAATGAGGTGCGGGATATATCATATATATCACTGTGCAAAGCAGAAACTATAGAAGCTATCAAAAGACAAACCGAATGTGTAGCATCTGCCAGTTATTACTAAAGGGGTCACTCCCGGTGAAGGGATCGTCGGCCCTTTCCTTATCGAATAAGGTGCAGGATATATCATATATACCGCTGTGCAAAGCAAGAACTGTAGCTAACTGTTTTATTTTTGAAATTCGATTCTATAACATCTTTAGGTTTCTTTTACTTTCATTAATCATATTAATAAAGTCCCATCATTTAAGTACCTAAACATCACAGATAAATACGACGTACACTTATGCCATCCGCATTCGCCTCGATGTCCTCTCGTGCACCGTTAGGTTAGGTAACTAACGACAGAGCGGGGCAGGGCTAGCGCGAGTGTAAAACATAAGTAACGCCTATATAATATATCATATATACTATATACAGTATCTATCACAGAACATCGCATGATCACATCACAGATATCGCAGCAGAAGAAACATATATGAAATATTGGATATACTAGGACGTCCGTGTTTTAGTACGAGCCAGTATAAAACACGGATTCCACGGTCGCGATGAATAGCCAAACCCACACTCCTAGACCCCTACGAGAGCAGCAAGCAACCCTACCAATTCTAGAGTTAGGAGACCCAGACTCGACTCCTCAAGTTGGTCTCCCACTGGACTCCAGAACCCGGTTACTTGTGGTCCCCTCCTTGGGTCTATCCTAGTGCGGAAAAGTAAATAATATACAAAAGGTGACATCTTCCGCAACCTGGAAGTGCCCCAATAAAAAAATATTACATACAAGTTTTTACATGAATGAAAATGAAAAACACCCATCTCACATAAAAAAACCCCGGCTATTCAAACACGACGATCCAATATAACATATCCAGCAACACATAATATCACATGTCATCAACGTAAGTGAACATGCGTATCCCAATTGTCGTTGACATATAGCAACGAAACTTGCGATATCACATATTACACTTACGGTCGCAGAAAAGAAAGTGTAAAACTACAACAGTTGGAATCCGCAACCTCCTTAGACATCGCATGCCTAATCAAATGAATTCCTTAGATATCGCATGCCTAACAATTATAAACCCCGCATTTTAGTCTCATTATCGAAAACTCTTTTCAATATCAAGTCGGGTAATTCAACAAGATTCCCGACATCCTGATCGAATACTCATCGCAAACTTTAGTAGACGGCCGCACCCCCGATACCGTCGACGAAGTGCACCAAGGCGGAATACCGCTACCGCGAGCACCCGAACGGATGCTTTCGGCGACGGGGTTCTCCTACAGTCACTTGGTCGGGGCTAAGGGGTGTAGCTGTCTATTAAGTTTATCCGGCGAGTATCCGCGTCCGCTACGTGATTGCGACGGACTTTTGATCACATCAAAATTCCATGGCAACCGATCAAGTGAGACTAAACTGCTATGTTTATAACATTCAAATCAGTTATCTCATAACTACTTGTGGATTCCAAATATTGTATCACATTCCAGATAAACTAGAAAATGTTAAACTTTCCGATCGAACATTCAAACACCCAAGTTTTCCCAAAACAAATCAACACATGAAATAGGTTTAAAAAACATCCAGTTCATGCCTCAGTACCAACGGTCCAGCCGTAGAAGGGTCAAGCCAACGCCTCACATGTGGCACGCCGTACTGCCCCAAACCCGAAGGTTCAAAGGGCAGTTCAAGACGGTCACATAATCGAGTTAAGGTTTGTTGTCTTCTAGAGGGTCCATCGCGTTACTTGCACTACTTAGAACGTCATTAAACTACGGAAAAATCCAACACTTGGAAATTTCCCGGTGGGGAGAAAATTGGGTATTTATATCCGGTCGAACTTTCTAACATATTCTAAATTATCCGGAAAAACACAGACAAAGTTTGACAATCCGATTGAATCCTTGAACTCCCAATACAACCCAGAAAACTCAACTCTAGAGTGAAAATTAAAAATTCCCAGAAAACTCAGGACCAACTGTTAAACATTACTGTGCAAAATGTGATAAATGAAACCACAGAACGGCCGCGGAACCGCCGCACGAGCCATGCTCGTGGCGCGGTTCCGCGGCGCTTTAATTGAATTAGTCACACGAATTTGCACAGTAACTCTTAAAAAGGCCTGCTGAATTTTCTGCATATTTTTAATTCTCAAAAATCCCCGATTTAAAAAAATGTACAGAGAGCAATTTGAGATTAGGGTTTCGGTTCGATCGGACTTCTAACTCCGTCTACGCATCGCCTAAGGCTCTAGCTAGGCTCTGATACCACTGTAGGGTTCCTAGGCACACTAATGAGGTCTCACAAGGCATCAACCATGCCAATTTCAAATTTTTCCGGTGCCGAGAAACCCTAATACGGATCGTTAACTAGAGTTTAGGCGATACTACAAGCTACTAAACTACTTTAGTGCTAAGTGAACGGAAATACAACCTTTGTAGATCCGGTCCTCTACCTCCAAAGCTCCGTGATGAAGTCCCCTCACTGCGATCATCGGATCCCGGGCTCTAGCGTCGGCTTCATCGGAGAAATGGGCGGGCTAGGTCGTCGACTTCAATGCCGAAGATGATCTACGTCGAGGCAACACAAGATCAAGCTCCAACTTCGCCAAGTCATGAAACTTGTGAAAAAAACACCCTACACTACTTGGCAAGTGGTAGAGGATGAAGAAATAGGAAGTGGGTTCACTTTATAATTGGATTTCTCACTCTTTTTCTCATTTCACCATTGAAGCTAGCAAGCTTCTTTATTCTTGAAGAAGAAGAAGAAGAAGATGATAACATGATAAGAATTAACCAATAATAGAAAATAAGTTATTCTTATCATATTAGCAACCATGGTTATGTGTAGAGAGTAAACTAAGGTTAGGTGAATGGTTAGGTTAGGCATGAAACAAAAATGGTAGACTTTTTCAAAGCTTCATGAAGCTTCAATGTAAAACAAAGCAAGCCACCATTTCTCTTTTTGCTAAAAGAAATAAATAAATAAATGAATAAATAAATTAAAACCCTAACCATTTACTTAACCAAGGTTTAAACTAAAGATACACCCAAACATGCATGTATCATCAAATATGATACAATCAAGTGCACAAAAAATATATCACATATACAATGTGCACTTCAAGTGAGAAAATCCATTTAATGTGAACCAATACTAGTTAATGCTAAGTAATATATCAAATATATATAATTATACATTAAATCATTAAATAAACACTTGATTTAATGATCCGGTCATATCGCATATAACCGACTAGTATCAAGTGTATCAATGTATCGAATCAACACTTGATTCGGTAACCCGGCTATATCACATATAACCTGCCGATGATACAAATCGCGAGAATAGAATACAGTATCACATACTGGTATTATTCTCGGTCCCGCACATATCTCATATGCTCTCCTATTTCGTTTCGCTTGAGCCAGGAAACCTCTGTGTAGGACTCTAAAGACTCGTCAATACGCCGGCAGTAGGTGATGATCATATCAAACACCCACAAGCCGCAAGCGGTCTGCTAAATATAACGGCCACCCGGGTATTGAGCGATCAGAAGATCGACGAGCAAGCCCGCTCATACTCCTGTGAATCCAACCAGTAACACTTATCGTACAGTCCGGTCTCGTCGTCTGATATGTCGCATATCTCGCCTAGGGGTGGTAAACGTCAGACCCCAATAGCTCGATAAGTCGTGTCGATATGAGGTCTATAACAGTTCGAGAAACTACTGGTAACACTTACCAGTAAATCTCAGCAACCCTGGCCAGGGATTTCCGGTTATAGCCAATCGAACACAGCGCAACATCAACTCCCTATACCGGGAGAGACGAATCCCCTCCTATCGCTCATTGCCTCCATGTGATTCGGGACTGTACCCAAAAACCACCATTTTGCATGCCCTCTTGGATGTGGTAAGGTGGAAATCAAAGCACGGTGGGAATCACACAAGACTCTATGACGATCTCGGGTCAACAGACTACTCGGTACCAGTGTCACCAGAGAACTGCCATCTGACGTAAGGTATAATACCATCTGGGAGTTCTCGGCGAGTCCGTCCAGTGTACCCAGTCTCCACTGAGCACCCGTATATCATCTCTGATGTCAAACACCAATGGATATGGGATCATCCATCGTCCATCTGTATGGGTCGAGAAGGTACACGCTAGTCTACTCTGGTATATCGATGCCCCGTCTCGATACACCCACGACTAGGGACTTTGAAGGATTTACTTATGGACTACCATGTCCACACTAGTATGATCCACATCATAGTCCAGATAGTCAAGTACACATCCTAAGGGCTTTACCAACATGTAACAGAGAGACAATCAGTGTACACGTTAATGTAAAGAGCAACCAGATAGCATACTATCATGTCGAGCAAGAAAGTCCTCCCTATATATGTCCAAGCATCCACTACAATATACATCCTATGTATAGTAATGGCCTCTAGGGCATACATATAACTAACACGCTGTTGGCTGGTTATCCAAACCGAAACCAAATGGGTTATCAAGCTTGGCGAATTTTGTGGCATGTTTTGACAAGACTTCAGGGCGAAGAAAGCGGGAGATGAAATCTGCGAAGCCGACTCCATGCCCTCCAGACTCTAAAAACAGACTCTCATAAATGTTCAACACTTTGATTAGGCTAGGGAACCGGTGTTGAATTGCATTCTCCGAAGTGAGGCCCATTACCACTGACTTGGTGGTAAAGATGTACTCATCAGGGGGAAGTATCTCCTCGTAATGTTCCCCTTTGACGGGTAGGTCTGAAATTTCCGCAAACTCCTCCAAGGAAATAGAGACTTCCTGGTCCGATAGAAGAAATGTGTGGGTTGGGATGTTCCACTGTTCCAGAAAAGCCTTAACCCACCACACATGAGGTGCGGGATATTGGAAGAGGGAAGCATATATGGCAGGATATAGCCCAAGCTTTAGCAGCAGCGACTTCTTGACCGACAAGATATACCGGGCCCACTGCAGGTAGCCGGCTGATTGGCGAGGAGTTAACCCTATCATATAGACTTTTCTCTAAGGGCGCGGCTCGCCTTGACATATGCGCCGCCCCAAAATATCCAAAGCCATCGGCGGCTGTATAGGTATTGATGCCATAGAAGGCTGAAAGCAACCCTCCGAAGTCCAATTGACCTCTTCTACAGCATAATTCACTTGAGGAAAATCGGCGTAATGAATTGCTGAAATGGGCTCTGAGGGCACTGCACAAGAAAAACTGCGCTGACCCTGGATAATCTGATTGTACCACGACCCCCATAGGTGAAGAGATTTCTGCTCCGGATCATGAACTTTAATAAGTGCGAATACTTCCTGATCCACGGACGCGTCGGCAAAAGCGCTCTCTGAACGTACAAAAGGGAAAGAAGAGTCGGAAGCTATAGTACCTACAAAGAGAGACGAGGGTTAGTTATCAACGCTATGTTCTGAACTCTGACACTTGGTACTTAAAAATTGTACCGCACTGCAATGCAGAATAAAGGGACAAAAGGGGGACCCACAATATTAAGTTGACACCTCTTCATTGATGGGGCAGTCACTCATTAAGGATGAAATTCTAAGAGAATTCTTATTTAATAAGAAAGCTCATTGGGCTAAGGAGTTAAACTCCCTTGAGAGCTATGCTCTGTAAAAAACAATGGGATAATCTACCAGAACCCTCAAAAGCAAAGCTTTTTAAGAGGGTAAAACCCCAAGATCTTTAAGATCTGCAAAACAAACTCTAAGAGTTCTTCATGGAAGATGAACAGTGTTCTAATTAATGGGTTAAGCAACCCTAAAATACATCTTAAGATCTATGATCTAAGAAGAGCAAAGCTCTGTTAAGGGGTTCGATTATGATCCTTACCAAATTTTTGGGCAGAGTTCTAATTCTAGAATGGATTTCTTTGGGCAGAGATCTAAGCTCTGAAAGGAGAACAAAATTCTCAGAAAAAAGAAGAATAAGATAAGATGAATAGTAGTCATCTCAAGGGCCAAAGGCCCTACTTATAGGCACAGGAAGTCGATTCAACTTTCAAGAAAATCCAACGGTGGAAAAGCTGCTACCGTTGCACTCACGTGTGAGCCACGTGAGCGCAACGGTGGGGGCATTTGTTTCCCTAATAAAATAGCAAAGCTCTGTTCAAATTTGAAAGGCAGCGCCAAAAGTTAAAAACTCTGAGGCAGAGCCTCATGTGCCTTGCACGAGGGCGCCAGCTCCGAGAGTTAAAAACTCTGAGGCAGCGCCTCACGTGCCTTGCACGAGGGCGCCAGCGCCGAGAGTTAAAAACTCTGAGACAACGCCTCACGTGCCTCGCATGACGGCGCCGACGCCAGAACTAAAATCTCTCTGTTAAACAGAGCCATTGGATCAAAGATCCAACGAGATGATAAATCATCAAAATACAGAATTAAATTCTGTTAAGAAAATATTTCTCAAATCTTTCTAAATAAGAAAGATTACTCTCTGTAAAATAGAGTGCCGTTGGATTAAAAAATCCAATGGTGATTAAAAATCACCCATATACAGAAAAAATTCTATATGGGAAAAATTTTCCCTAACCTTGTTAAAAACAAGAGAAATATCTTCTGTAAAACAGAAGTCCTTGCATCAAAGATCCAACAGTTAATAAAATCCCCAAATCAATCAGGATCTCTTAACGAGAGATTTCCTTAAATAAATCAACAGATGTGGCTCTACTATATAAAGGACTCAAGACTTCAAATCTTGTACAGAAAGAACCCCCGCCCCATAAGCTTTAGAGCAAGCAAGAAGAAAGACCCAAGACTTCAAATCTTGTACAGGGAGAACCCCCCCCATAAGCTTTAGAGCAAGCAAGAAGAAAGCTCTATGAGGGAAGAAAGAAGAATACCTCTCTTCGAGGCAAATAAAAATAATAATAGAGATCAGAGCATCTCATCTGCATATCCAAGGGTTTAACCCTCATAAAAGAACTTAGTTCTTTCCCTAGATCTGAGATCCATGAGACAAGTCTCCCACAAATGAGAATTTAATTCTCATGGGGATGAACTGGTTCTTGGGGATCAAAGATCTAGAAAAGAACAGAGAATTGAACTCTTCATAACAGAATACACAAAAAAAACCTAGTGCCAAGCGCCTCACGGGTCCCTCACGTGGGCGCTGCTCAATATAAAGTGCTTAGCACTTAATGGTTGGCGCTTAGCACCAAGCGCCTCACGTGCCCCTCACGTGGGCGCTGCTCAATAAAGAGTGCTTAGCACTTAATGGTTGGCGCTCAGCGCCAAGCGCCTCACGTGTCCCTCACGTGGGCACTGCTCAATAAAGAGTGCTTAGCACTCAATGGTTGGTGTTCAGAGCCAAGTGTCTCATGTGTCCCTTATGTGGGCGCTGCTCAATAAAGAGTGCTTAGCACTCAATGGTTGGCACTCAGCGCCAAGCGCCTCACGTGTCCCTCACGTGGGCGCTGCTCAATAAGGAGTGCCTAGCACCCAGTGGTTGGCTCTCAGCGCCAAGCGCCTCACGTGCTCTACACGTGGCCGCCATAAAGAGTGTTTAACGCTCCATAAAAAACAAAAAAAGAGGGGAAAGCAAAGAAAAGTTTGTGTGTCAGAACCCATATGGATGCTCAGCATTGTTTGCACAGAAAAGGGACTGACCCTAAGCAAATGTTTAACACTTTATTCAAAGACTGAGTAGGTTGAGTCTAAGTTGACCAAATCCCCAATTCAGATCAACCGAGCCTGTGTGCTCATCATTTTCCAAATTGTTCTTAGTCCCAAACACGACTATAGATCTCCCAACGGACATTGGTTCAATGGTACATCTCCTCACACCTCTGATACATGTCATTGTAATTCTTCAGCGTCTTCAGAGAGGTGGTGGGTCCCGATAACCAATAACTCTTTGGTGCACTTCCAAATTGACGGGCACATTCCACTGCAGACCGAAACGTCCTTAAACTAGCAACGGACTGCAACGTTCTTAAACTAACACAATAGAGTCCAAATGCTC
This sequence comes from Agapanthus africanus, assembly GCA_030015575.1. NCBI lineage: Eukaryota > Viridiplantae > Streptophyta > Magnoliopsida > Asparagales > Amaryllidaceae > Agapanthus > Agapanthus africanus. The sequence continues at coordinate 106,067,271 of CM057344.1, forward strand.
TTTTGTTGGATCTGAATGATCCCAAAATCCTGTTGAGTAGATCTTAGTCTAAAATTAGACTAACGTATCCTTAACAAACATTTAAGTTGATCTTAACCTTAAAAGAGATTAACGATCCTTAAATCAAACAAAACCCAAATATAAGAATATACGGATTTGGACTAATCCACGCCCTACGGGCAACAACATAAATTAGTCTCCGTATACAATCCACGGGCAACCAAAAATAAAACAAACACACACGACACGAAGTGACCTTCTGGAGCAGGAGAAAGTGGTTACCGCGATGCGGTAACGTAATTAACTGCAGGGGATTACGCCTGCAAGGAAGAGCATCCCCACAATCAAAAACCCCTCACAACGAGAGGGAATCTGACGAAGTCTGCTACAACGGCCGCATACGTCCAAACCTTCGATACACGGCGCCATAAATCAGCTTGGCATCTTCGGAGAGGTGGACGGGTAAACCCAAATAGCATCTGCCCCTAAATTCAGGCAAGACGACCTACGCGGTTCCGTCTCCCGTTTTCGGCGGTAAACAGTAACCTAACGGTGCATGACGGGGCCCCGAGACGAAAGCGGATGGCATATAAAAAGTATGTTATTTTGGTTGTTTCATTTGTGGTTTGAAAACTTAAAATGATGGGAACGCATTATCTGAATAATGCAAAGAAAAATAAACCTAAATGATATTGTCGGAACCAATTTTAAAACTACTCGGTTTTCTTCAAAACTCATGGTCGTATACTTTTGCTTTGCATAGAAGTATTCGGTTAGGAATATCCCGCACATCATTCTATGAGGGAAGAGCCTTGATCTCTTCAATGGGAGTTCGCTCTTAAGTAAAGGTTTAGTTACTAGTTTTAAAAAGCGGATCTTAAACCACTCCATTTCAATTCCACTCGAGTTCCTTCAACGATATCAAGTTCATTAGGTTAAAAGTTTTTCGCCAAAAACCAGCCGTAGCCCTCCATCATTTCAGATTAGTATCGCACAGTATTCGTTCTACATTTGTCGACCTTTACCGAGGCATAGTGTTCGGTAGCTCTGTAATACTTTTCTGTTGTATGGTAATATGATTAGTTAGGACAGTCTTATGACTTTGTTGACCTTTGCCAAGAGTCGTACGGGTGGGTCTAATGTAATCTAGGATAATGACGGGTTGAACTTGACTTGTGACTTATGATTTGTTGTCCTTTGCCAAGATCATAAGTTGCTTGCGGAAAAAACCATATCGGGAGTTTCAAACATATGGGAAACTTTCCAGGCATGCGCATACCTTATGAAGTGTGGTGACTTTAGTGGATTCCGTCAGGTTATCACATGATGATAGTTGGGTCCCGATTCCCTCTGATGAGTATGTATTACTCCTCGGGAGATTTTTCACTTCATAATTAGTTAACCTATTAGGTATTTAGAAAGTGTTAATGAGATTACGCCTCTGCGGAAATGGGGTTATTAATTGGGTCCGTGCGAAAGCAAGGAGGACCTCCCTCGGAGTACCAACATTGGCCTGGCTGAATGGTTAGCGAACTTGTAAAGTGTAAATGATCCCGACTAGTTCTCCTTTTATGGTTTGAAGAAGAATTCGAGGAAACCGTGTCAGCCATCCTGATTAGATAAAGTGAAAACTAATCTAATCTTGAAAGAGTGCATGCTGAATGTTTCTTCTCTCTCTGTGGTACAAAAACACATAACTTAGCTTAAAAACTCATGAACCAAGTTAACCGAACCTTCTTACACCCTTTTGGCTTTGTTTTGTCTTGATTCACGACAAAGTCACATATATCTCTGCCACTCCTACTTTATCATTTTGCATTTCTTCAGAACACTTCGTATCACTACGATGATCCATATCGCTTGGAACGGCTATTGTTTAGTTACATACGAACTCGAAGAAGTTATTTCAGTCGAGGATAGCCCCAGGTTCTGGGGAAATTGAATAGGATTATTCGGTTATCTCTTCCCTTTACCTTCTCTCAGGTTGTGAGAGCTCCTTGTATTAGGAGAGTACACCTATTACGCTTACTGGATAGTTTTCTTCCAAACCTAAGGCTGGTGCCGAAAGGTAGGGAAGGAAGAAAACCAGTTAGCTCAGGGACGGTGTGCAAAAGGTAAAAAGTAGAGACATATAAAAGGATTGAAGTGAGGGCAAAAGAAATTGCGACTACTATCATGAATCTGGATAATGAAAAACGCATTACTAGGAATACCTGACTATCCCCTATGAAACATTTTCATATTTCAGTATTTCTGTGTACTTGTAAAAGAGAACTGTTTTCCCAATCAATTCTGACTATAGGATATGTATTTACCAGATTTGGATCTCACATCTGTACGGTGTTACAGATGATGAGTAGGATTAGTAATTGATCATGAAAAGGTGTTGTATGTTGTGCTGTAAATAACCACAATCAAGACGGTGTCACAAATAGCTAGCCGCGATGAGTACGAGTTGTCCACAGGGAAACGGTGAATTTATTATCTCACTTTAGACGAGTTGATAAAAAAGTGGAAGGATTGTTGTCATTTCTTTTAAGAAGGGTTGAAAATTTATAATAGAAGGGTTTGTAGGGTTTTTAGGACTTAGTAGTTAATGGATGAAGTAAAAAATATAAATTCTTTTTATCTTTTAATTTTTTAATACTAGAGAGATAGCGATGAATGTGGATAGGGTTCTTAGAGGGAATTAGGGTTTCCCACCACTGCCTCTTGTCCTTCCATTGATCTCTATTTATCTCAAGCTCTTAACAAAACAAGTATTAACGAATCTCAAATCGTGGTCGTGACTATCATTAATTGATAGAGCGCCCAATTAAAGGGTTAACATTTATTTTGCTAAAATTTATAAAAATTAAAACGTCAAAAGAAATTAAGAGATTTTTTATCCATTATTCTACCCTATCCTACAAACCACAACAAGCAAGAATTTACTCGCTCATGGATATTAGCATAGTAAAAGAGAGATGGAAGATGAATGCAACCATATTTAAAATTTAAAAGTGCAGAAAGTAATGCTGAATGTAATTCAGAAAAGTAATGCAGAAAGTAATGTAGAAAAGTAAATGCAGAATGTAAATGCAAAAATAATTAAAACAAAAGACTACCTTTATTGATCAACTATTGCATTACAAATTGCTCGCTGAAAAACTAAATTACAAAAAACCTAATTGCTCCTAGATCTCTATCGATCGAGGGATAGATGATTTGATGAATTTTTTTGAATGTACATCTCTCGGTCCTTTATATAGTCTCTGGAATTAAAAACCCTAGGTACCATATTAGGGTATGTAACATTACGATCTTGTCCTTGAAAATCTACATCCAACGGCTGCCATCAGACCGCGGTTTCGCCGCCCTTATCCACGTTTAACTGCGGATCCGCCTCCTTCTGGTGGGCTTGTGCATCCAATTTTCTCTTTGTTTCTTCTCTCGATATTTGGAGATCTTCTTGATAAAAATATTCTGAAAATATTGATCTTAGTCTCTGCCGTTGCTAGATTTTTCGATTTTCTCCTAATATTCGGCAGATTTGGTTTGATATTTCGATTTGTTGTGGATCTCCTACTCATAGTTCAGACCTGAGCTAATCTTATTATAATACCTGCACAATATCTCAAATTATCTTGTTAGTAGCATTTGTTTTATTTGAGATATTATTCTAACCAACTATATGATATGATATCTTAAAAATATTGGGTAGGAATATTTGATATGATATGCATAGTTTAATTAATAATCTCATGGATATTTTATTTAAATATGATATGCATATATTTCCTAATTATATTATTTATAAATGAAGAAATATATGATAATCATCTTTTTACAAATAAACCCACATATGTTCTTTATTTACAATTAACACATTTTAGTAGTTAATAATAGCAGGGAAAATGTCCATAAAAATATGCAGTAATTTTGACTGATCAAATACCCCCAAACTTATCTTTGATCGTCCCGTGCAAACTATTTATTAAAAAGAAAAAAGAAAAACCCAGCATACTTCCGTAGGCAAGACGATTGCACTTAGCTCGTGCAACAAGCCTTTAAAACTCTAAGTGTCCCTAGTAGGAGGAGTGTTGTCTCCTGAGAGTTTTCAGCGGATTACCCCTACAAAATCCCAAAATAAAAGAAAGAAGACAAAAATTACACGCAAAGATAAGGAACATATAAAAGAAAAACTTTGAAAATCAGTGTTTCAAACTACACTAGCTTTTTAGTTGTCATGAGCTCTTTCTTAATGGTCTTGAAAAGATGTCAGAAATCACATCATCCCTCAATAAAATATCGTCTTTATTCTTCCTCCCCACCTCTCCTCCAAACAGCGATCTATACCCCAACGTGTGTATAAAAGACATCCCTATACTTGGAGAATTCAATTCAAGCTATCATACCCTTTATCCATATTCCTTAGTACTTTTTAGTCGGTGGTGTTTAAGATGGAGTTGCTCACACATTCTTTATATGACCGTTAATACTTCTTAAGATACTAACCAACCGATTACCGAATGTGCTCACTTATTAAGGCCTAATTAGCAATATCCTAGTCTTGCAAAACCTAAGCCTTAGCAGTGACTCCCAAACCAGTTGGTCTAAGGCACTGGGTGATAAGGCACCCTCGCTATATATTTTTATGCTGCCTTAAGTAATTACAAAACCAGTGTTCATTTTTATGCACCATTTATTTTATGTGTCATTTATATTTTTGTTAATTTATATATTTTTTTCCTTCATACTAAGGCTATAGAGCAGTGCATTTCAAGGTATCCTCTACTATCCCAAGTTTCAAGATGTGTGCAGGTGTTTATAGTAGGGTATCAACGTTCAGAAGTTTGGATTCAAGAATAGGGACTAATTTTCAGACTTATTTCTATCCGCAGATTAGTGATTCCTTCATCTTACTAACCCTTGGGACAACAACTCATAACTACGTATTACTAGCTTCGTTTTAAAACTTCTAATTTTCTTGCATTTCTTAAATCTCTTCCTTTCTTTTATATGTACTTTTTACTTTCTAACTTTTATTTCAAAATTTACGCAATGAAATATTTACATATGATGCATACATATATACAAACCATCCCCTCAAACTTGTTTGCAGCAGTGTCCTCACTGATATTGTCCTGTAAGCTCAAAACCTGAAGACTAGCAGGAACAGTTCAATAAGATGGTATAAAAAAGGGGTCAAGAGTGAATGACAGTGAAATTTTCCTCCAAACTTCTTCTTGGCTCACAATCATGCAAAAATTTCTATTTTTTCAAGAGCTATTTTAAAAATATTTTTCTTCTTCCCCCCCCCCCCCCAAACTTAAGTAAAACAGTGTTTTCATTACTAAGCATTGAAATTTAACATAAGAGGGGGGTAAATATTATCGGTCTACACAAAGCATTACAAAGACCAAGAGTTAAAACCAACCATTCAAATATTTTATCAATATAACACCATGGTTGGTTGAAGATCGTATAACAGATATACGTGAAGAAGACTTGAGACTGTATAAGAATGAAGGTTGTGTCATGTCTCAAGTAGAAGAAACAGAAATAAGAGTATCGAGAAGCGAGGGGAAGAAAAGAGGTGTAATCGAAAGGGTTTACATCTTGGTTGGTGGAGACGAAAAAGTGATGGTGAATGAAAACGATAATTTGAAAGATAAGAAATGGATGGAATAGTCGTATTCTCGTATGTGATTAGAAGAAGGGGTGGTGGTTCAACTTCTTCGGCCTCAAAGGAAGGCGCATAAATTTCCTGTGGAGTTTGATTTATCACAACATCCATGTCTTTAAGGAACGCGAGTTCTTCGGCGAAAATATTTTCGAAACTTTCATTGATGGTTCGAGTGATAATCTCATCGGAAAGAAAGGAATCAATATCCATGTTAGTGGAATAAGCAGATTCATTAGAAAGATTTAAAGTTTCAAGGTTAACGTGTTGCACACCAGAATTCAAAACACTCGATTTATCAGAAATTATGGAAGTAGGAGACTCGAAACGACCGTCTATCTTATTTTCAAAAGAGTCTAACTTGAGTGGTCTTTCAAGAATCATAGAACTCGAAATATTGGAGTGTGGTTCATCAAACTAGGTGGAAGTGAAAGAAGACAAGAAGAACCAAAGAAAGTGGGTAAAAAAACGGGTAAACAAACTTGGGTGTCGAGCATTGTTGAACCAGATATGGGAGATGAAGGCTGAATATCGTTTTGCATATCGGATAGGTCGGTAGTAAGAATAGGATCGGTCAAATGTACAGGAAGATGTTCACATTCAATAGAAGGGACATGATGGGTCGGAGAATCCAACTCATCCAACATAGCAGATTCATCTCCAAAGATATTCTCATCACCGCTCTCACTAACACCTCCGGTCAAATCAAACAAATAGTTCTTTAAAAATTCATCAAATATACTATCCTCAATCGATAGATCACTTGGTTCACTTGATAGAATTGGCAGCTTTGGAATGTCAAGTGTAGGCGAATAAGGATCGGTTTGATTTGGAATGGTGTAAGGCTTTCTTTCACACTCACGATTGAAAAAGTCAAACATGTTATTCTCAGGAACCTCATCAATTAGATTATTAAGCAGTTTATCATCAAATACATTCGGTTGGGGTTCAGGATGGAAGGTGTCGAGATCAAAAGAATTGGTTTTGGTTTCACTTTGAGGGATCTCTTGTTGTTTCTCACTACTCAATTCCAACTCTACTGCAAGCCTAGACATGGTTTATGAAAAAGTTTTAATGAAGGATTCTCTTTGAACCGTGGAACTTCCTAATTGATGTTCAGAAGCACTGTTTAGATAAGGTGAAAAAGTTGAGTATGGTTGTAATGGGTTTAATTGTTGGTTACGGGCGAGTTCAATGTGTTCCGCAATCGACATGGGTTTACGATTTGCCACATTAGCCTCAAGAGAAGTATCAACATGAGAGGGTGTGAAAGTTTGGCACTGTTGATAAGAGTTAGAAAGATGTATCCTAGTTTCATAAATAGGATTATGATCAATATTGTGATATGAAGAAGATTAAGATTGGGTGGTTAGTTGGCGACTGGCTTTTACAATTTGCTCAGCAATGGTCATAAGTGTAAAAGTTGCCTTATTTGCCTCAAAATGAGTATCAACATTTTCATATGGAAATGATTGTAATTGTTGTCCTAACGGTTTTGGAGAAGTGAAAGGTATGAAACTTTAGATACGAGGCTTTGCAATATGCTCAGTAATGAATATGGGTTTAGAAGCTTCCTCACCAACCTTAAAAAGATTTTAATTATAAGAAGGTGTTGAATTTTGACGCAGTTGATAGGACTTTGAGTGAGTTGTCCAACTGTTATTTCGAGCGCGTTCTATCCTATCCCTTAAAGAAATGGTAGGGTTGGTATTTGTACCAAAACAATTACGATAATAAGAAATATCTGGTTGTTTGTAACAAAGCTCGGCAAGAGTTGGTCGGTTTGGGTTACCCATAAAAAGAAAAGAGGGTAGCATGGTAATAATTTTAAGCTCTCTTTTTTTTGGATTTTTGAAATTGTTTTGCTTGGAAAGAACGACTCGACAAATGTGCACAAACAATACCTAGAATTAGTGTCACCTAGGTCAAATTATAAGACCGACCCTAGACTTCCAAAGGACAAGACGTAGGATAAATTCTCTATCACCTCCTTATCAATCTTGCTTCCAGGTAAGTGCCAGATAAGTGGGAGGTATCCGCTATACGAATCACCGAAATAGCGGGCCTAATTAATTAACCACTTTCCTTAGTCACACTTGCCTTAGATACCATAAGAAAAATGCGGATAAACAATAGATTACCTACGACCCTCCTTTGTCCTAATTGAGCGCGACTGTCCTTAGAGGTTTGGTCTAGATATTTTTTTATTAGTGTATGATTATACATATACTCGTTTGTAATTTGTAGGGCCTAGGAAGGATGATGAAATCCTTACCTAATCTGAATTTGGGTTTCTTGCCTCTTAATGTCCGGTTTAAATATGCAAAACAAACAAAAATTTAAAACACGCAAAAAGATTTTTAGTGGCGCTGTTTGCGAAAAATTCTGCAGGTAAAAACAGTTTATTGGAGATTTAAAGGAGAGAGAAAGACTATAGAATAATACCAAAGAAAAATTGGTGGCTCAACTCCCCACTATGGCCGCGCTTCCGCTGCCAAAGGCTTATTTGGGCCGCGGTTCCGCCGCCGATTGATGGAATCTCCCCTTCAAAATTTTTTAGAGCACTCCAATGCTCATCTGCTCCTATTTGATAGTCTCTGGATCTCTGTTGGTTTGCTCCAGGTGCTCCAGATTTCTCGCAAAACTCGCACAAAAATTGTTAAAAATACAAAATGCGGTTTTTTATTTCTATTTTTATGTTATCTTGTCTTATATTATAAATAAACCCGAATAACAAGAAATATAATTACGACCGTTTTCCCAGCAACGGCACTATTTGATTGGTCATGAAAATGTGTTGTATTTTGTGTTGTAAATAACGCAATCAAGACGGTGTCGTAAATAGCTAGCCGCGATGAGTACGGGTCGTCCGCAGGGAAACTTTGAATTTCTTATCTTGCTTTAGACGAGTTGATAAAAGAGAGTAGGGATTGATGTCGTTTCTATTAAGAAGGGATGAAAATTTTATAATAGAAGGGCTTGCAGGGTTTATAGGACTTAGTAGTTAATGGATGAAGTAAAAAAATATAATTCTTCTTGTCTTTTAATTGTTTAATACTAGAGAGATAGCGATGAATGTGAATTAGGGTTTCTGGAGGGAATTAGGGTTTCCCACTATTTCCCCTTGTCCTTCCATTGATCTCTATTTATCTTAAGCCCTTAACAAAACAAGTATTAACGAATCTCAAATCGTTGTCGTGACTATCATTAATTGATAGCGCGCCCAATAAGATGGTTAACATTTATTTTGCTATAATTTATAAAAATTAAAACGTCAAAAGAAGTTAAAGGATTTTTCATCCATTATTCTACCCTATCCTACAAACCTTAGATAGCAAGAATTTACTCACTTATGAATATTAGCGTAGTAAAAGAGAGATGGAAGATGAAAGAAACCATATTTAAAATTTAAAACTGCAGAAAGTAATGCTGAATGTAATGCAGAAAAGTAATGCGGAAAGTAATACAGAAAAGTAAATGCAGAAAGTAAATGCGAAAAGAATTAAAACAAAAGACTACTTTTATTGATCAACTATTACATTACAAATTGTTCGCTGAAAAACAGAGACTCCCAAGTAGTCGAGTTGTTTGTTCCAGTTTTCCATCTCGCACGTGCGTCTAAATTACAAAAAACCTAGTTGCTCCTAGATCTCTCTCTCGATCGAGGGATAGATGATTCGATGAATTTTTTTGAATGTACAGCTCTCGGTCCTTTATATAGTCTTTGGAATTAGAAACCCTAAATGACATATTGGAGTATGTAACATTACGATCATGTCCCTAAAAATCCACATCTAACGGCTGCCATCAGACCGCGGTTCCACTGCCCTTATCCACGTTTGACCGCGGATCCGCCGCCTTCTGGTGGGCTTATGCATCCAATTTTCTCGTGGCTTCTTCTTTCGATATTTGGAGATCTTCTTGATAAAAATATTCTGAAAATATTGCTCTTAGTCTATGCCGTTGCTAGATTCTTCGATTTTCTCCTAATATTCAGCAGATTCGGTTTGATACTTCGATTTGTTGTGGATCTCCTACTCATAGTTCAGACTTGAGCTAATCTTATTATAATACCTGCACAATATCTCAAATCATATTTTTAGTAGCATTTGTTTTATTTGAGATATTATTTTAACCAACTATATGATATGATATCTTAAGAATATTGGGTAGGAATATTTGATATGATATGCATAGTTTAATTAATAATCTCATGAATATTTTATTTAAATATAATTTGCATATATTTCCCTAATTATATGAATTATAAATGAAGAAACATATGATGATAATCTTTTTATAAATAAACCCACATATGTTCTTTATTTACAATTAACACCTTTTAGTAGTTAATAATAGTAGGGAAAACGTCCATAAAAATATGCAGTAATTTTGAATGATCAAGTAGAATATTGGGAAATGGGCGATTTGATCCTCAATATCGGAATTCGTTGCAATTGGTGATATTGGATTAAATCGTCTGACTTTGTCTGACTGCGAATATTTAGTTTTGAATAACCGTTTGTTAGTTATATGTATGCCCTAGAGGCCATTACTGTACATTGGATGTATATTGTAGTGGATGCTGGGACATATATAGGAAGGACTTTCTTGCTCGACATGATAGTACGCTATCTGGTTGCACTTTATCTTAACATGTATACTTTCTGTCTCTCTGATTACATGTTGATAAAGCCCTTAGGATATGTACTCGACTTCCAGGACTATGATGTAGATCATACTAGTGGGGCCTGGGTAGTCCATGAGTGCATCCTTGAAATGTTCCTAGTCGAGGGAATATCGAGACGGGGCATCGATATTCCAGAGTAGACTAGCGCATATCTTCTCGACCCATGCGATGGGCGATGGATGATCCCATATCCATTGGTGTTTGACATCGAAGATGGTATGCGGGTGCTCAGTGGAGACTGGGTACACTGAACGGACTCGCCGAGAACTCCCAGATGGTATTATACCTCACGTCAGATGGCAGTTCTCTGGTGACACTGGTACAGCTTAGTCTGTAGACACGAGATCGTCATAGAGTCTTGTGTGTCTCCCACTGTGCTTTGATTTCCACCCTACCACGGCTCTACTGAGTTGTGCAAACAGGTGGTTTTTGGGTACAGTCCCGATTCACATGGAGGCAATGAGCGATAGGAGGGGATTCGTCTCTCCCGGTATTGGGGGTTGATGTTGTGCTATGCTCGACTGGCCATAACAGGAAATCCCTGGCCAGGGTTGCAGTGATATACTGGTAAGTGTTATCAGTAGTTTCACGAATGTTATGGACCTTAAGTCGGCATAACTTATCGAGCTATTGGGGTCTGACGTTTACCACCCCTAGGCGAGATATGCGACATATCAGACGAACAGACCGGACCGTACGGTAAGTGTTACTGGTTGGATTCGCAGGAGTGTGAGCAGGCTTGCTCGTCGATCTTCTGATCGCTCAATACCCGGGTGGCCGTTACGTTTGGCAGACCGCTTGCGGCTTGCGGATGTTTGATATGATCATCATCTGCTACCGGCGTATTGACGAGTCTTTAGAGTCCTACACAGAGGTTTCCTGGCTCAAGCAAAACGAAATAGGAGCGCATATGAGATATGTGCGGGACCGGGAATAATACCAGTATGTGATACTGTATTTGATTCTCGCGATGTGACATTGATCGGTTATATGCGATATAGCCGGGTTATCGGATCAAGTGTTGATTCGATAAGTTGTTACTAATGATACCAGTCGGTTATGTGCGTCATGACTGGATCGTTAAATCAAATGTTGATTTAATGATTTAATGCATAAATATATATTTGATATATTACTTTGCATTAACTAGTATCGGTTTACTTTAAATGGATTTTCTCACTCGGGTGTGCGCATTCCATATCCGATATGATTTTGTGCACTTGGATGTATCATGTTTGATGATACATGCATCTTTGGTTGTGTAAAGCATGAACCATGGTTTATGAATGGTTAGGGTTTAATTTCCTTTTTCTTTTATTTATTCATTAATAACCTTTTTTGGAAAATAAAAGGGAATGAGCAAAGTGGTGGCTTTCTTTATTCATTCATGAAGCTTCATGAAGACTTTGACCACTTTGTCTCATTCTTAACCCTAACCACTCCACTAACCCTAGTTCACTCTCTACACTTTACCATGGTTATGTGATGATAAGAACTAATTATTCTATTCATTTTTGAATTAACTAATTATTCTTATTATAACATATTACTTCTTCTTCTTCCTTTCTTCAAGTGAAGAAAGTTCACCTCCATCAATGGTGATTGATGCATATGAGTGAGAAATCCAAAACTAAAGTTTACCCACTTCCTATTTCTTCATCCTCTACCTATTGCCAAGTAGTATAGGGTGTTTCCTTCACAAGTTTTTCCGACTTGGTGAAGTTGGAGCTTGTTCTAGCGATGCCTCGACGTAGATCATCTTCGGCATCGAACCGACGATCAAGCCCGCCCATTTCTTCGACGAAGCCGATACTTGAGTTCCGGATTCATTTTGGACAGCCGAGGGGACTTCGTTGCGGAGCCGTGGAGGTGGTGGACCGGATCTACAAAGGTTGTATGTCCGTTCCCTTAGTTAATATGTTAACTAGTTTATATTTCGCCTAAATATCTAGTAAACGATCCGTAGTCGGGTTTGTAGGCACCCGTAAAATTTTATTTGTGCATGTTTGATCACTTGTGAAACTTAACTAGAGTGCCTAGGAACCCTACACCGTTGTTATGCACCAAATTTTAAAATGAAATATCTGTGTCTTTATTTTATAAAGTGAGATATACATTTTGAAAATTGTGTTATAAACATTTACTTTTATCAGTTGAAGATAAGGTAAGGTGCATTGAATAACGGTGTAAGAAATTCTTAACCAAGTTACAGTTTTCAATTTACAAAACACAGAATTTGAGTTGGTATACTCTTGGGACTTATACATGAAAATGTATTTTGTTCAGTGTCCTTCGGGACAAGGGGTTGATACTCATACTTTATTCAGGTTTACCTATGAGTTCTTTGGTTTTAGACACGTATTCGTTGTAATGTAAGGTCCAAAGATCTTGAGAAGTTTGTAGGTATAAGAATAAAATAGTGAACAATACATTGGAAGTATCAGGATTCTTCGAGATGATCGAAGATATAGATACTTATTCTAGGTATTCTATCATAGTAATATCGAGAACTTGATTCTTTCACATGTTACTCATCCGTGGACGTGCTCTATTATAAGTAATGTTGTATTGGTCCTTTTCCATTTGGTAAAATGCACTAAAAACAACTGCATGACATTTGAATCTGGTTCCATCTAAATTAGTGCCTTGATTCTATATGGATATAGAATGGTTGCATATCTTAAGATTGTTAAGATACGGAATTATCCAGTTTTTGTTTAAAAGCAGAATCTGGACAAACTCAGGACACGCTTCGATAATGGCGGTTTGTGAATTATCCCAAGCATTCGCTAGAATTTTGTTTCTACAATTTTCAAGATCAATAGTTACATTGTTCTTGACTCGCCATCTTTTTTATAAAAGGAATTTTTTTATAAAAGAAACTAGTGGGAGTATGGTAGAATTGGAAGTAATTCCAAAACCACAAATGGGTACTGAAAATTTAGTAGAACCTAAGGATTCAATTGGACTTGACAAACCATTAGCTACTCCGCAGATTTTAGTAGGTAACCTCAGACACCCGAGAGATACTTCGATTTTCTCATAGACGGTGACAGGGAGGTCAGCATCATGGTGATGATGACCCTACTAGTTATCAGTGGGTCACAGGAAGTGGTAAATTCCTGGTGACCAGATGCTTCATATCTAAGATGGACTCCATGCACTTCAGCAAATCATGGATTTTAGACTTTGCTGGGTGCTCCTGAAGGGGTAAAACCTATTAGGAGCAAGTAGATCTTTCAAGATCTATGCAGGTGGAAAGGTACCAACCTAATAAGGCTGAACTTGTTGTAAAGAGTTTTCATCAAATACCCGTTATGGATTGTGATGAGACTTTTACTTCAGTGTCTATGCTGAAGTCCATGCGGATATGACTTGAAACTGCTATTCCCCCAATTTGTTATCAGCAGGTCATAGGAAGTAGTAACTTCTAGGTGACCAGGTATTTCATATCTAAGACGGACTCCACTCATTTCAGCAAATCATGGATTTTGGACTTTGCTGGGTGCTCCTGAAGGGGTAAAACCCATTAGGAGTAAGTAGATCTTTCGAGATCTGTGCAGGTGGAAAGATACTAACCTAATAAGGCTAGACTTATTTTAAATCGTTTTCATCAAATACCCGTTGTGGATTGTGATGTGATTTTTACTTCAATGTCTACGCTGAAGTCTATATGGATATGACTTGGCGCTGATACAGTTCTTGGCTATGATATCTGGCAGTTGTGTGACTATAACGTCTTTCCAAATGGGATTTTAGAAGTGCACGTGTATATAACTCTTCCAGAAGGTTATCATAGTCAGTGGGAACAGCGGAAGGTATACATGTTGCTTATGTCTGTTCGAAGACTGAAGTATGGATAGCGGAGACGAATTATCTGTTTTGATGTGACAGTCAAAGTGATTGACTTCATCAAAACAAAATATGAACCTAGTAAGAAGGATGTAGGGAGTACTGTCCTAGATTTGGATGATGTACTCCAGATAGGAAGTGATGTTCATATACTACAATCGGTCAAACTTTGGTTGTCTTATAGTGTTTTTTCCACGTTGGATATGGATAGTATATCAGGGATTCTGGTGACTAGATCTAGATTTAGGATGATTCGTAAATCGGGTACTTAGACAACATTCTAAAAGTATTTTAGAATGGATGACTCCTGGCGTAGTAGTGTACTCGCAGGTGATGGAGTCACTCTCTCTAAATAGATATCTTCTAGATTGATGAAGAGAGGGACTGACATGAATGACATATCATTTGCTTAGGCAATTGAGTCAATCATTTAATGTCTTGTACAAAACTAGATGGATAATATATCAGGGATTCTGGTTTTAGATCTAGATTTAGGAAGTTTCCCAATCGGGTATTTAAACAACATTCTAAAAGTATTTTAGAATGGGCGACTCCGGGTGTGGTGGTGTACCCGCAGGTGATGGAGTCACCCTCTCTAAAGAGATGTCTTCTAGACTAATGAGGAGAGAGATTGGCATGAATGACATATCATTTTCTTAGGCAATTGAGTCAATCATGTAATGCCTTGTACAACACCGGATATTGTTTTCGCACTAGTTGCAATAAGCGAATATTAATCCAATCCTGGAGAAACATTGGGAAGCAGTAAATAACATAAGTGGATATTCATGGTATAAGATAACAGCGGCCTCCTCTGGAAGGCGGTTATCGGTTAAGGCTTCCAAGGTGACCTGGATAACAGAGATACTGTCAGAGTTTTGAGTTTAGCCTCTTCTGAGGATCAATATATTGGATAGTGTTCCAATAGAGATACTGAGGTAATCATGGTGCAGGATACTGGTTATAACTCAATAGAGGATACAACCCAAGAAGTTTGTTGGATGGAGTTGTTCATTTATGAACTTGGTCCCATCAAGTATTCAGACAAATTCTTGAGGTGGGGTATCGCTCAGTTTGGGAGATTGTTAATCTTCGCAAAGTTGAGATATAGAGAGATGAAGTTGGAACATTGTAGTGGATCCACTCACTGATGCTATTTCTTGAACAAATTAAGTTTCACAAATATGGTTTGCGAAACTGATTGGTAGAAAAATTGGGTATTTAGTAGCACACGAACTGTAGATACGCGATACCGCAATAATTGACCTTAAGTGCAAATAGGAGATTGTTGGATATAGTGCCCTCAAGGCAATTATTGTGATCGCAAGTAGGCGATTATGATAATTGAGGGAGGACCTATACAGGTATAACAGTCTTACTCAAAATGATAGTATGCTATCTGGTTTGTCTTCATCATTGATGAAGCCCATAGGATTGTTGCTTGACAACCAGCATTATGATGGCGATCATATATGTGGGAGCTGGGTTGTCCATAAGCACATCCTTAAATGTCCCTAGTCATGGGAGCATCGAGACCGGGCATCGATATTCCGGAGTAGACTAGTGTATACGCTTCTAGACCCTGACGAAGGGCGGTGGCCGCTCTCACAAGACATTGGTGTTGTGTCACCTAAGATAGTATACAGATGTTCACTGGAGGTGAGTACGCCGGACGGACTCGCCGAGAACTTCTAGATGGTATTATATCTATCATTAGATGGAATTTCTCAGGTGGTA
Organism: Agapanthus africanus; assembly: GCA_030015575.1. Classification (NCBI taxonomy): domain Eukaryota; kingdom Viridiplantae; phylum Streptophyta; class Magnoliopsida; order Asparagales; family Amaryllidaceae; genus Agapanthus; species Agapanthus africanus. The sequence continues at coordinate 106,083,215 of CM057344.1, forward strand.
TGAGTAAAGGTTGGTCCTTTTACCTGAAGTCGTCATTTGTCTCGTGTGAGTTCCCGTTGTACTTTGATTACTACCCTACTACGGCTCAAGGAGTCGTGCAAACAGGTTTTAGTTGGGTACAGTCCCGAGCCATATGGAGGCAGCGGTCGACTGTCAGGGATTCGTCTTTCCTGGTATTAGGAGTTGATGACGCGCTGTGTTCAGCTGGCTATTGTTAGTGTATATGCCCTAGAGGCCATTACTGTATCAAACTAGTTTGTATATTACTTAATGGAAGCTTGGGATATTCACCTTGTATATACAATCTTGCTCAAAATAGTAGTATGCTACTTGGTTTGTTTTCTACTTCAATGTGTACATGTGTTTATTTTATTATATCACCTATACGCATTAGTGGAGCCCTTAGGATCTTTTCTTGATTACCAGCATTGTGATGGCAGTCACACTAGTGGGGGCTGGGTAATCTATAAGCACATCCTTATGCAGGTCCCTAGTCGCAGGACTATCGAGACAGGGCATCGATACTCCGGAGTAGACTAGCGCATGCGCTTCTCATCCCAGTGTGAGAGATGGTTTGTCCCACAGCCATCAGTACGTCGTACTGGAGATAGTATGCGGGTGCTCGTTAGGTTACGAGTACACTGGACAGGACTCGTCGGGAACTGACCGGTTGGTATTATACCTATCGTCAGTTATCAGTTCCCAGGTGACATGAGTACAGCTTAGTCCACTGACTTGACACTGTCACTTCGCCTCGAGTGTGTTCCCACTGTACTTTGATTACTACCCTACCACGGCTCAAAGGAGTCGTGCAAACAGGTAGTAGTTGGGTGCAGTCCCGAAGCACTTAGAAACAGTGACGGTTAGACAGGATTCGTCTCTCCCAGTATTGGGGGTTGACATCGCGCTGTGTCTAGGAGAGCCATTACACGAGTAGTCCCTGGCCAGGGCAAGCGAGATATACTGGTAGGCTTCCAGTATTGTCTCAGGGTGTATTGGGCTTCACTCCGGCACGACTTGTACCGCTATTAGGGGACTGACGTTTACCGTCCCCCTAGGCCCGCCATGCGATGTATCAGACGAACAGACCGGACTGTACGGAGATTGTCACAGTCAGACTCAGTAGGAGTTCAGATGGGTTTCACCTCGTCAGTCTTCTTGTCGGCATCTACCTGGGGACCGTTACGCACAGTTAGTGCCGCTTGCGGTCTGTGGTTAAACCCACTGCCAGCGTAGTGTCGAGTCTTTAGAGTCCCACACAGAAAGCTATTCGCCTTTAGGCAAAAGAGTAGAGGTCGCATGGTTTTGCGACAGGTCGCATGGTTTTGCGACAGGGTTCGGTCACATCCATGCACTTGTGCACGTACAGTGTCCGGACAGTTAACACTAGCGGGCTTTAGTTTAAGCCGTATCCTAGTGTACATTTTGGGATTGATTTTATCTCGTTTGTATTCGTGTTCCTCGGAACGCGGATGCGGGTGTGTATGCACAGTTGACGGAGAGACAGAGGCAGAGGATTCTCATTAGGGTTGTTGACCGTTGACTGTTGACTATTGACTTTTTGCTCAACCCTAATGAGAATATGATATGTAATTAACAATAATATTAATTAAGTATTGTGGTGACATGTTTGTTGAGGGGTTGACTTTGTTGACTTGTTGACTTTGTTGACCGGTTGACTAGGTTGGACTAGTTGACCATCATGATGACAATGGCTATCATTTCATGGCAAAGACTTTTTACTTACTTGTTCTCTTGTGCAATATGAGTGCATGAAATGATATAGCCATTTTGACTTAAACCATTTACACAATACTTGATTACTATTTTTGTGATGATTGTTTTGGATTATGAGAGACAAGTGAGAAAAGTCTTTCTCATTCTATCATTTTCATTCTCTCTCTTGTGTTCTTGAGCTCTCATCTCCTTCCTCTTGCTCTCCCTCTCTTTAGTCTATGGTTCACTTGTCTCATGTGTTGAGAACCAAGAACCATAGAGAAAAACCCAACACACTCTCCTCTACTCATTCTAGTTCACAAGGTTTAGCCAACCGAGTGAACTAGTTTCTTCAAACTTCGAAGAAGAAGCCAAAGGTAGAAGCTTTCAGGTGGATCGATCTTCGGCGCAAGGAGACGACGGGGTGAAACCGATCCGGACAACCATCGAGGCTTAAAGACGAAGGAGTTCAAGAAAGAAAGGTATAACCCCCTAACCGAGTAGTTAACAACTGCTAGTTAGGTTGTTAGTTAGATGTTTAACAAAGATCCGGATTTGAGTCCATGTTACCGCCTCTAGAAAATTGTTTTTCACCAAATTCCGCATGCCCGAAAGTACCGGGAGAGGTAGCATGGACTTACAGTGGTATCAGAGCCTAGTTAAACTCTATCTAACATGTTAGCATAGTAGCTAGAAATTCGATCGGAGAAAAAGTCCCGAAATAAACCCGAAATTCAAACTTTCTGTCGATTTTCAAAGTGCTGCAAAAAATTATTTGAGATATACCAAAAATCGACTCAGGGTTTTTAGAAGAAACTGCAAAAATTCGACCCACTGAATCGATCAACGCGCCGCGTTTCCACGGCGGGAGCTTGCTCCCGCCGCGGAACCGCGGCCGAGTTGACTCGGTCGTGGGGTTTTATTTTTGCAGTTTGTTCATAGGGGTATTTTGGGATTTTTGGAATATGTATTTTCTGCCCAGATTTTCCAGAACGAAAATTTTGTGTTTGGGGCCTGAAAAACCGTATTTTGATCGAATTTCTTATGACTTAAGCTGACGGGTTTTTATCTGTGATGTGATATTTGTATTGAACGTCTGCTAATCGCTATATGTCGATTAGTGGGGGTTATACAAATCTGTGATCTGTAATGTTATTGGAATGTGTATATGAATTCATTGGATTGTCACGGGTGAATAGCCGGGGGTTGTGAGACGAGAGTTTTCTTTTCTTTCAATTCATGTAAATTGATGTAATATTATTTGTATGACCGCACAACCGGGTCGGGGTTGTAGCCATCATTGTATAATTTCTTTTTACTGTTTTTGCTCCTAGGATAGACCCATGGAGGGGGTGCACAAACTACCGGGTATGCCGAAGTGCCGAGTGGCCTACTCACGGAGTTGAGGGAGGTTGCTTTGCTTCGGGTACTTGGCGGGTAGTTTGCCGCACCCGTAGGGGTCTTGGGTGGGGTATTGGCTATTCACCGCGACCGTGTAATCTGCTTTTCGTTACAGGCTCGTACGAATTGCGGGTTCCTAGTATATCCAATGTGTTCATCTGTGATCTGAAATGGCTATCATTGCAATATATCTATATATGATATTATTTAGGCGTTGCTTATGTTTTACAGCCGTGCTAGCCCAGCCCCCGCTCTGTCGTTAGTTAAGTAACCTAACGGGTAATGACGGGGCCCCGTGGCGAATGCAAATGGCATAAGCGTACGTCATATTTTGGTTGTTTTCTGCAATGGTAGGATTAAATGATGGGACGCATTAAAAGAACTAATGCAAGAATATCACGCATTAAAAGAACTAATGCAAGAAAAATAAACCAAGTAAAAGTCGTTGGAACACTTTCGAAAAACCACTCGGTTCTTTTCAAAATCAACTTTTAAAATGCGGAGTTTGAGCCACTCATTTTAAAAGCTATCTCGTTCCATCGATTATATCAAGTTCACTACGTTCACGGTTTTGCCAAAACCATTCGTAGCCCTCTGTCGTTTCACATGAATAGTCAATAGTATTCAAGCTGTGTATGTTGGCCAAAGTCAAGGCATGGTGATTGGTAGCTATTGGGTATTCATGTGTAGCATAGATAGATGCGTTGGTTTGGAACAGTCATACTGCCATTTTGGCCAAAGTCAAGGGTAGGTACGGATGGATCCAAATTAACCTGGAGAATGACGGGTAGAACTTGACATGTGACTTATGATATTTTGGCCAAAGTCAAGGTCATAAGAGCATGGGGCAAAAATCCACATCGGGAGTTTCAAAAGAACTGAAACTTGCTAGTGTTGCATACCATTTGGAGTGTGATGATTCTGGTAAGATTCCTTCAGTTTCGTCACGCGATGATATTTGGATCCCGATCCTACTGTGAGTATATGCTACTCCTCGAGAAATTTCTCACTTAACGATCAATGCTATAAACCAAGTAGGTGTCTAGAAAGGTGTTAGCGGGGCTACGTCCCCAGAGAAAAGAGGTTATTTAATTAAGGAACTTCGCGAAAGCGTTGGAAAACCTCCCTCGAAGTACCGACACTGGCCTGGCTGAACGGTTAAACAGGTATTGTACGGTGAGATTGATCCTGACTAATTCTTCCTTTTTGGTTTGAGGAGGGATTCGAGAAACAGTGGGAGCCATCCTGTTTAGACAAACTAAAAACCATTCTAAACTTGCAAGAGCATCATGCTGAGTGTTTCTTCTCTCTCCTAATTGCAGCGACCAATCGACATGACTGGACTTAAGTTACTCCTAGATAAAAACATACTGACAGGGCCAAACTACAAATATTGGCTCAGGAATGTCAAGATGGCAATCACTTACGACAAGCTGGGGTATCTTCTTACCACCAAAGCTCCCCCTGTCCCAGGTCCCAAAACCAGCGTCGCGGATAAGGAAATCCGTAAGACCTGGGAACTAGATTGCGCGAAGGCCAAGTGCCTCGTGCTTGCCTCTATGGACAACGAACATCAGAGGAGGCACGAGAATATGGACCTCGAATCCATATTTCTCCATACAAAAGAACTGTATGGAGAGCAGTCTCGTATCGCAAGATACGAAGTGTCGAAGAAGTTATTTTCGGCAAGGTTGGCCGTCGGATCATCGGTAGCGGAACACGTGCTTAAGATGATTGTCTACATAGAAGAGCTCGCGGACCTTGGGACCACGTTGGAGAATGAGCTCTATACGGACTTGATTCTCCAGTCCCTTCCTTCCACTTACGCCCAGTTTATCCTGAACTTCAACTTACAAGAAAAGGAAGTTGAACTTTCAGAACTCCTCAACATGCTGAGGAATGTAGAGGGCACCCTACAGAAAGGTAGGGAAACATCCACTTTGTTTGTAGGAGGATCTTCCTCTCCTATGTCCAAGGCGAAAGCCAAGGGAAAGAAGAAGAAAGCCCCCGCCAAACCAAGGGATGGTGTTAGTAAAGTGGATACGAAGGGAAAGGCAAAAGCAACAAAGAAAGTGGGAAAGCTTGTGGATAAGGAAGAATGCTTCTATTGTCATAAGAAGGGACACTGGAAAAATGATTGCAGGGCTTGGAAAGCCAGGACACAGGAATTGAAGCAGGTTGCAGCTTCAGCTTCAGGTGTGTATGTTATTGAAAACTGTCTTTCAATAAACTCTACTTCCTGGGTATTGGATACCGGATCAGAATCTCATATCTGTAATTCTTTGCAGACGTTGAGAAACCGTAGGGTTTTGAAGGCAGGTGACTTGACCCTCAAAGTTGCAAACGGAGCTAGCATGGATGCTAAGGCCGTGGGGGACTATCACCTAGGGTTGTCAGATGGACACGTTTTGGTTTTGCGTAATTGCTATTTTGTACCCAACGCAACTTGTAATATCATTTCTGTATCTTTGACTTCTAAAGAAGGTTATGAATTTGCGTTTGTAAGTAATGTTGTAAACATTCACCTTAATCAAGTTCTGATTGGGTCAGGTACATTAAGCAATGGTATATACGTATTAAACCATCCACAGATTTTCAATGTCCAGAATACACACAAAAGAAAGTCTCCGGAAATCAATCAGACTTTCTTATGGCATTGTAGACTGGGTCACATCAATGAGAGAAGGTTGACGAAGTTACATACAGAAGGATATTTGAATCCGTTCGAATATCAATCGTATGTCACTTGTCAATCCTGTCTCAAAGGAAAGATGACAAAGACTCCGTTTACTGGACACGGAGTAAGGGCGAGCGAGCTCTTGGGACTCGTACACAGCGACGTGTGCGGTCCAATGTCTACACATGCGCGAAGCGGTTATTCTTACTTCATTACTTTTACGGATGACTTTTCAAGGTACGGTTATGTCTTCTTAATGAAACATAAGTCTGAAGCCTTTGGAAAATTCCAGGAATATAAGAATGAAGTAGAAAAAAAACCGGCAAAAGTATCAAGATTCTAAGATCGGATCGAGGTGGAGAATACTTAAGTGCCGAGTTCCTGGTCTATTTAAAAGAGAACAGAATTCTCTCTCAGCTTACTCCTCCATACACTCCGCAACATAACGGTGTATCGGAGAGACGGAACCGAACCCTATTGGATATGGTACGGTCCATGATGAGTAACGCTGAGTTACCGCGATCATTCTGGGGGATGCGCTAGAATCAGCTGCATACCTTTTGAACCGAGTTCCCACTAAGACTGTGCCTACTACACCATATGAGATGTGGTGTGGGAAGAGACCCTATCTTAATCACATTAAGACATGGGGAAGTCCATCTTTTGTCAAAAAGCAGCATGCGGACAAGCTCGAGGCACGCTCGGTACAGTGCAAGTTCGTGGGATATCCAAAGAACTCCAAGGGATATTTCTTCTATTGCGAAGAAGAACAAAAGGTTTTTGTTTCTCGTCATGCCAACTTTCTAGAACACCAGTTCTTAGAAAAGGAAATTAGTGGGAGCGCAGTATAACTGGAAGAAATTCCAGAACCACGAGCTATTACTGAAAGCTTAATGGAACCAGAGGGTTCAAAAGAACAAGACATTCCTACGCCGCTCCGCAGGAGTAGTAGGCAGTCTCATCCGCCCGAGAGATACTACGGTTTTCTCATAGACGGGGATAGAGAGGATTGCATCATAGATTATGATGAGCCTACTAGCTTCCAGCAGGCCGTTCAGAGCGTTGACTCGGTAAAATGGCTTGATGCAATGCGGATCGAAATGGAGTCCATGTACACCAACAAGGTATGGACGTTGGACATTGCTCCAGACGGGGTAAAACCCCTAGGATGCAAGTGGATCTTCAAAAGGAAGATTGGTGTAGATGGACAGGTTGAGACCTATAAAGCTAGACTTGTTGCAAAGGGTTTTCGTCAAAGACCTGGTTTGGACTATGACGAAACCTTTTCTCCAGTGGCTATGCTGAAATCCATTCGGATCCTTCTTGCCATTGCTGCCTTCCACGATTATGAGATCTGGCAAATGGACGTAAAGACCGCTTTTATAAATGGAAATTTAGAGGAGTGTGTCTATATGGACCAGCCAGAAGGTTTCATTCAAAGTGGGAGCAGCGGAAAGGTGTGCAAGTTGCTTAAGTCCATCTATGGACTAAAGCAGGCATCACGGAGTTGGAACATCTGTTTTGATGAGACGGTCAAGGAATTTGGCTTTATCAAAAATCCAGATGAACCATGCATCTACAGTAGATTTGTAGCGAGAACTGTAGTATTCCTCGTTTTATACGTGGATGACATTCTCTTAATAGGAAATGACATTCCTATGCTACAATCTGTCAAGGGGTTCTTGTCACACAGGTTCTCCATGAAAGACCTGGGTGATGCCTCATACATCCTGGGGATCCGGATCCATCGTGATAGATCTAAGAGGATATTAGGACTTTCACAGTCCAGGTACATCGACACCATACTGAAGAGATTCAGTATGGAAGATTCCAAGCACGGTAACCTACCGGCTTGTCACGGGATCACCCTCTCTAAAGAGATGTCTCCCAAGACTGATTTGGAGAGGGATCGCATGTCTATTATACCCTACGCTTCTGCGGTAGGCTCTATAATGTATGCGATGTTGTGTACCAGACCGGATGTAGCTTATGCACTGAGTGTGGTAAGCCGGTATCAGTCAAACCCTGGGGAGAAACACTGGATAGCGGTAAAGAACATTCTCAAGTACCTGAGAAGGACTAAGGAGATGTTCTTGGTGTATGGAGAAAAAGACCTCCAGATCGAGGCCTTTGCTGACTCCAGCTTCCAGAGTGACAAGGATGATTCCAAATCCATGTCGGGTTTTGTCTTTACCCTCAATGGAGGGGCGGTGTGTTGGAAGAGTTCCAAACAGGAAACCGTTGCAGACTCGACGATGGAAGCGGAATACATCGCTACATCTGATGCCGCAAAAGAAGCTGTCTGGATGAGGAAGTTCTTGAAAGAACTTCAGGTGGTTCCGTCCATTGTTGATCCAATACCTCTGTATTGCGACAACAACGGGGCTATAGCTTTAGCGAAGGAACACAGGTCCCATCAGAGATCCAGACACATCTTGAGGCGGTATCACCTGATCAGGGAGATCGTGGATCGCCAGGAGATCGAGGTTCGGAGGGTTGCTTCAGAAGATAACACTGCAGATCCATTCACCAAGGCCTTGCCCCAAACTCAGTTCGAGCGGCTGATCGAGATGATAGGTCTTCGATACGCCAGTACATGGCCTTAGTGCAAGTGGGAGATTGTTAGTGTATATGCCCAAGAGGCCATTACTGTATCATACTAGTTTGTATATTACTTAATGGAAGCTTGGGATATTCACCTTGTATATATAATCTTGCTCAAAATAGTAGTATGCTACTTGGTTTGTTTTCTACTTCAATGTGTACATGTGTTTATTTTATTATATCACCTATACGCATTAGTGGAGCCCTTAGGCTCTTTGCTTGATTACCAGCATTGTGATGGCAGTCACACTAGTGGGGGCTGGGTAATCTATAAGCACATCCTTATGCAGGTCCCTAGTCGCAGGACTATCGAGACAGGGCATCGATACTCCGGAGTAGACTAGCGCATGCGCTTCTCATCCCAGTGTGGGAGATGGTCTGTCCCACAGCCATCAGTACGTCGTACTGGAGATAGTATGCGGGTGCTCGTTAGTTACGAGTACACTGGACAGGACTCGTCGGGAACTGACCGGTTGGTATTATACCTATCGTCAGTTATCAGTTCCCAGGTGACATAAGTACAGCTTAGTCCGCTGACTTGACACTGTCACTTCGCCTCGAGTGTGTTCCCACTGTACTTTGATTACTACCCTACCACGGCTCAAAAGAGTCGTGCAAACAGGTAGTAGTTGGGTGCAGCCCCGAAGCACTTGGAGGCAGTGACGGTTAGACAGGATTCGTCTCTCCCGGTATTGGGGGTTGACATCGCGTTGTGTCTAGGAGAGCCATTACACGAGTAGTCCCTGGCCAGGGCAAGCGAGATATACTGGTAGGCTTCCAGTGTTGTCTCAGGGTGTATTGGGCTTCACTCCGGCATGACTTGTACCGCTATTAGGGGACTGACGTTTACCGCCACCTAGGCCCGCCATGCGATGTATCAGACGAACAGACCGGACTGTACGGAGATTGTCACAGTCAGACTCAGTAGGAGTTCAGATGGGTTTCACCTCGTCAGTCTTCTTGTCGGCATTTACCTGGGGACCTTTACGCACAGCTAGTGCCGCTTGCGGTCTGTGGTTAAACCCACTACCAGCGTAGTGTCGAGTCTTTAGAGTCCCACACAGAAAGCTATTCGCCTTTAGGCAAAAGAGTAGAGGTCGCATGGTTTTGCGACAGGTCGCATGGTTTTGCGACAGGGTTCGGTCACATCCGTGCACTTGTGCATGTAGGGTTCCTAGGCACCCTAATGAGGTCTCACAAGGCATCAACCATGCTAATCTAAAATTTTACGGTGCCGAGAAACCCTAAACTACGGATCGTTGGCTAGATTTCTAGGCGAAAAGTAAACTAGTTAACACTTAACTAAGAGATACGGATATACAACCTTTGTAGATCCGGTCCTCCACCTCCACGGCTCCGAGATGAGGTCCTCTCCGCTGTCCAAATCAAATCCGGGCTCTAGCGTCGGCTTCATCGGAGAATGAACGGGCTAGGTCATCGATGTCCATGCCGAAGATGATCTACGTCGAGGCATCGCTAAATCAAGCTCCGACTTCACCAAGTCAAGAAACTTGTGAAGAAAACACACTCTACTACTTGGCAAGAGGTAGAGGATGAAGAAATAGGAAGTGGGTAGACTTTAGAATTGGATTTCTCACTCTTTATCATCAATCACCATTGATGAAGAAAGCTTTTTTTTCATGAAAGAAGATGAAGAAGAAGAAGAATATTGTGATAAGATTATTCAAAAAAGAAAAGAATAACAATACTTATCATAATATTAACTCTAGTCAAGTGTAGAGAATGAATCATGGTTAGTGGGAATGGTTAGGGTTAAGAATGAGATAAGAATGGTTGACTTTATCAAAGTTTCATGAAGCTTCAACTAAACTCCAAATTAAGCCACCATTCTTTTCTCCTTTCCATTTATTTTCCAAAAGAAATGGATAAATAAATAAGTGAATAAAACAAAACCCTAACCATAATCATGTAACCATGGTTTGATCTTTACACAAAAACCCTAGCATAACATGTACCATCAAACATGATACAATCAATTGCACAATAAGTATATCACATATACAATGTGCACATCCGAGTGAGAATATCCATTTAAAGTGAACCAATACTAGTTAATGTAAAGTAATATATCAAATATATAATTATACATTAAATCATTAAATCAACACTTGATTCAATGATCCGGTCATGTCGAACATAACCGACTAGTATTCAATGTATCGACTTATCGAATCAACGCTTGAATCGATAACTACGTTATATCGCATACAACCATTCGATACATTCATCGCGAGAATGGAATACGGTATCACATACACGTATTATTCTCGGTCCCGCACATATCTCATATGCGCTCCTATTTCGTTTCGCTTGAGCCAGGAAACCTCTGTGTAGGACTCTAAAGACTCGTCAATACGCCGGCAGCAGGTGATGATCATATCAAACACCCACAAGCCGCAAGCGATCTGCTAAACGTAACGGCCACCCGGGTATTGAGCGATCTGAAGATCGATGAGCAAGCCCGCTCACACTCCAGTGAATCCAACCAGTAACACTACCGTACAGTCCGGTCTGATCGTCTGATATGTCGCATATCTCGCCTAGGGGTGGTAAACGTCAGACCCCAATAGCTCGATAAGTCGTGTCGATATGAGGTCTATAACAATTCGAGAAACTACTGGTAACACTTACCAGAAAATCTCAGCAACCCTGGCCAGGGATTTCCTGTTATAGCCAATCGAACACAGCGCAACATCAACCCCCTATACCGGGAGAGACGAATCCCCTCCTATCGCTCATTGCCTCCATGTGACTCGGAACTGTACCCAAAAACCACCGTTTTGCACGCCCTCTTGGACGTGGTAAGATGGAAATCAAAGCACAGTGGGAACCACACAAGACTCTATGACGATCTCGGGTCAACAGACTACTCTGTACCAGTGTCACCAGAGAACTGCCATCTGACGTGAGGTATAATACCATCTGGGAGTTCTCGGCGAGTCCGTCCAGTGTACCCAGTCTCTACTGAGCACCCGTACATCATCTCTGATGTCAAACACCAATGTATATGGGATCATCCATCGCCCATCTGTATGGGTCGAGAAGGTATACGCTAGTCTACTCTGGTATATCGATGCCCTGTCTCGATACACCCACGACTAGGGACTTTGAAGGATGTACTTATGGACTACCATGTCCCCACTAGTATGATCCGCATCATAGTCCAGGCAGTCAAGTACAGATCCTAAGGGCTTTACCAACATGTAACAGAGAGACAATCAGTGTACACGTTAAGATAAAGAGCAACCAGATAGCATACTATCATGTCGAGCAAGAAAGTCCACCCTATATATGTCCCAGCATCCACTACAATATACATCCTATGTACAGTAATGGCCTCTAGGGCATACATATAACTAACAATCTCCCACTTGCACTAGGGCCATCTATAGCAGTGGTTGCAGTATCTCATACTCAACCATCCCATAAAAGTCTCTCTCTGGGAAAAGGCCTTTGTGAGTGGATTCGCCGTGCTGTCCTCTGAGTCTACTCTCCTAACCTCGATCACCTTGGAGATCAACCATCTCCATGATCAGGTGACACTGCCTTAGAATATGTCTGGATCACTGATGGGATGGGTGTTCCTTGGCATAAGCCACAACTCCATTGTCTCACAATGGTAGGAACGAAGTTCATCTCATGAACTATTATACACCCAGACTGCCTCTATGGTAGCATCTTAAGTAGCGATGTATCCTGCCTTTATCGTCTAGTATGCCACGGTATCTAGCTTGGAACTCTTCCAACATACCGTCCCTTAACTGAGGGTAAAGATAATGCATGCGACTGACATTCAGTCGTCTTTATCACCCTGGAACCCTTCCAGTGATTCTCCCCAGGATCGATTGATACCATCTCACTACAGCTAGTGAGTAGCCTAACATCCATTTAGATCTATCTCATAGATCCAAAATCCAGGATTTAGTAGGTATCATTTTGATCCTATGTGGAGAATCCATGTGATAAACGGAGATTGATCGAGCGTAGCATAGGAAACTCCTTCCCTATCAAGAGTATGTCATCCACGTACTCTACGAGGATCGTCACCATACTCCCTACTACCTTCTTGTTTATACAAGGTTCATCTACCATTTTGATGATGTCAACTTCTTTGACTAACACATCAAAACAGACGTTCCAACTCCGCGATGCCTGCTTTATCCTATAAAGCATCTTGCACACGTTTCCGCTGCTCCCACTGTCTACGAAGCCCTCTGGCTGTGTACTTATAGACGCTCTCTTCCAAATCATTATTTAGAAAAGCAGTCAAGACACCCAATCACCAGAGATCGTAGTCATGGTATGCAGCCGTGGTAAGTAGGATCTGGATGGACTTAAGCATAGCCACTGGAAAAGGTTTCGTCATTATCCACGCCTGGTCAATGAAGAAAACCTTTAACAAGTCTAGCTTTGAAAGTCTCAACTTTTCCATCTACACCAAGTAATCTTCTCAAGATATACTTGCACCTGATGGGGATTTAACCCTTCAGATATAGCAACCAAAGTCCATACTTTGTTGGTGTATAAGGATTCCATATCAGATCGCTAAGCATCCAGCCATTCTTACAGAGTCCCACTCCTGATGGCCAGCTCGAAAATAGTTGGGTCATCATCTCATAATGCAATCCTCGCTCCCACTGTCATAGAGAAACCGAAGTATCTCTCAGGTGAGTAAGGAACCCTGCTAGATCGGCGGAGAGGCTGAGGTTCGTTGGAATCTACTGAATCCTTTGGTTCTATCAAATCATGTGCTGTAGTTTGTATAGCTGGAACCATTCCAGTTCTACATTACAGACCTTGCCTCGAGCTTGTCCGGATTTTGCTTTCAGACACAGGCCGGACAACCCCAAATCTTAACTAACTTAAGAAATGGGCTCTTCCTTTTCCATATCACATATGAAGTGGTAGGCAACTGATTTGATTGGAACCCTATTCAATAGGTATGCAACTTCGTAAGTGCATAACTCCCAAAAGGAAAAAGGTAACTCAGTATTACTCATCATAGAGCACACCATATCAAATAGGGTGTATCTGCTCCGCCCCGATATACCATCGTGCTATGGTGTATACGGAGGAGTAATGCTGAGAGAGAATCTCATTCTCCTTTAGAATAGTCCTGGAATTCCGTGCTCAAGTATTCTCCTCCTTGATCTCATCAAAGGACATAATACTTATACCCATGTTTTGGTTCTCTACTTCTAACTTATATTCTGTGAATATCTCAAAAGGTTCGGACTTGTGTTTCAACAGGAACATATGACTGAATCTCGAGAGATTATCAGAGAATGTAACGAAGTACAAAGAACCAGTCTTGGCATGTGTAGACAGGGGACCTACATACATCAACATGTATCATCCCAAGAGTTTACTAACTCTTTCTCTGTTTCCAGTAAACGGAGCTATGGTCATCTTATCTTTGTGACATGACTGGCGAGTTTCACAAGATGTAAATTCAAACTGATTTAAATATGCATCTATATGTAACTCTAGCTAGTCGGGTCACATTGATCTGACCTAGTCTACAATGCCTCAAGAAGAATTCGTTCAGTTCTGAACTCTTCCTCTTGTGTGTGTTCCGTATACTAAGAACTGTTGTTTGATTTAGAACATCAATGCTTTTAGATAACGTGCCTGAACCGATCAACTTTTGATATAGGAAATGTTCAAAACATTATCCAACAATACAAAATTACATCCTTTCTTTACTAATAAAGAAACTGATATGATTTTGTATATCAGGTTCGGTATCTAATAACATTCGTTCAGAATCAATGTATTGGTAATACAGGGTGACAGTGACCAACAGACTTGGCTGCAACACTTGCCCCGTTTTCTGCCTCATGAAACTTATCACCCGTTCTCAGTTCTCTACCTTTCTGTAGCCCTATGTAACAGATTACATATCTGGGATCCTGATCTGGTATCATATACCCAGGACGTAAAGGACATTGAGAAACAGTTCTGTATAATGAACACACCCGAAGATGATGCATCAGCATACACTCTCTTCGTTTGGGCGGCACGGGAAATATGGTATTCCCCAATTTCCTGCTCTGTCTTATAACAATTATGAGTTGGAGCGGGACCAACGTACCCCAGCTCAGTATAACAAGCGGGTTCGGTCAATAATCCGTATTATTATCTTGATTAAGGCGTGATATGGTCGCTACCTGGAGAGAGAGAGAAGAAAACACTCAGCGTGCGCTCTGTCAAGAATAGATTGGTTTTTATTTTATCTAATCAGGATGGCTCCCACTGCTTTTTATCAAATCTTCCTTCAAACCCTAAAAGGAAAGACTAGCCGGGATTAATTACACACTACAAGTTCGCCAATCTTTCAGCCAGGCCAGTGTCGGTACTTTGAGGGAGGTCCCCCGTGCTTTCGCACGAACCTAATTAATGTAAACCTCGTTTTCCCAGAGGCGTAACCTCGTTAACACCTTTCTAGACACCTACTTGATCGGCTAATTGTAATGTGTAAAACTCTCCCAGGAGTAACTCTTACTCGCAGCGGGTATCGGGATCCAACTATCTCATAGAAGGTATGCAATCTCATTGCAAATTTCAACACTTGAAATTCCCGATAATATTTTGCCCCTAACGTGCTATGACCTTGACGAAAGCCAACAAACCATAGCCCGCTAGTCAAGTTCAACCCGTACATTTCTTGATCGAATTAAACCCACCCGCACGACCCTTGACGAAAGCCAACAAAGCCGCACGACTATCCTAATCCAAGCGCATCATATGCTAGCAGATAAGCAGCATATAGCTACCGCACACTGCACCTTGACGAAAGCCAACAAATGCAGCACGAATACTATATACAACTTATCTGAAATGTCGGAGGGCTACGACAGGTTTTTCTGAAAACCTATTGCGTAATGAACTTGATATCGTTGTAGAATCAAATGATTTTGAAATGGAGTACTTTTGAGGCTTTTCTAGTTTTGCTAAAGGAGTCACTCCCGGTGAAGGGATCGTCGGTCCTTTCCTCGTCGAATGAGGTGCGGGATATATCATATATATCACTATGCAAAGCAAAAAGAGTAGAGGTCGCATGGTTTTGCGACAGGTCGCATGGTTTTGCGACAGGGTTCTGTCACATCCGTGCACTTGTGCATGTAGGGTTCCTAGGCACCCTAATGAGGTCTCACAAGGCATCAACCATGCCAATCTAAAATTTTACGGTGCCGAGAAACCCTAAACTACGGATCGTTGGCTAGATTTCTAGGCGAAAAGTAAACTAGTTAACACTTAACTAAGAGATACGGAAATACAACCTTTGTAGATCCGGTCCTCCACCTCCACGGCTCCAAGATGAGGTCCTCTCCGCTGTCCAAATCAAATCCGGGCTCTAGCGTCGGCTTCATCGAAGAATGAACGGGCTAGGACATCGATGTCCATGCCGAAGATGATCTACGTCGAGGCATCGCTAAATCAAGCTCCGACTTCACCAAGTCAAGAAACTTGTGAAGAAAACACACTCTACTATTTGGCAAGAGGTAGAGGATGAAGAAATAGGAAGTGGGTAGACTTTAGAATTGGATTTCTCACTCTTTATCATCAATCACCATTGATGAAGAAAGCTTTTTTTTCATGAAAGAAGATGAAGAAGAAGAAGAATATTGTGATAAGATTATTCAAAAAAGAAAAGAATAACAATACTTATCATAATATTAACTCTAGTCAAGTGTAGAGAATGAATCATGGTTAGTGGGAATGGTTAGGGTTAAGAATGAGATAAGAATGGTTGACTTTATCAAAGTTTCATGAAGCTTCAACTAAACTCCAAATTAAGCCACCATTCTTTTCTCCTTTCCATTTATTTTCCAAAAGAAATGGATAAATAAATAAGTGAATAAAACAAAACCCTAACCATAATTATGTAACCATGGTTTGATCTTTACACAAAAACCCTAGCATAACATGTATCATCAAACATGATACAATCAATTGCACAATAAGTATATCACATATACAATGTGCACATCCGAGTGAAAATATCCATTTAAAGTGAACCAATACTAGTTAATGTAAAGTAATATATCAAATATATAATTATACATTAAATCATTAAATCAACACTTGATTCAATGATCCGGTCATGTCGAACATAACCGACTAGTATTCAATGTATCGACTTATCGAATCAACGCTTGAATCGATAACTACGTTATATCGCATACAACCATTCGATACATTCATCGCGAGAATGGAATACGGTATCACATACACGTATTATTCTCGGTCCCGCACATATCTCATATGCGCTCCTATTTCGTTTCGCTTGAGCCAGGAAACCTCTGTGTAGGACTCTGAAGACTCGTCAATACGCCGGCAGCAAGTGATGATCATATCAAACACCCACAAGCCGCAAGCGGTCTGCTAAACGTAACGGCCACCCGGGTATTGAGCGATCTGAAGATCGACGAGCAAGCACGCTCACACTCTAGTGAATCCAACCAGTAACACTACCGTACAATCCGGTCTGATCGTCTGATATGTCGCATATCTCGCCTAGGGGTGGTAAACGTCAGACCCCAATAGCTCGATAAGTCGTGTCGATATGAGGTCTATAACAATTCGAGAAACTACTGGTAACACTTACCAGTAAATCTCAGCAACCCTGGCCAGGGATTTCCTGTTATAGCCAATCGAACACAGCGCAACATCAACCCCCTATACCGGGAGAGACGAATCTCCTCCTATCGCTCATTGCCTCCATGTGACTCGGGACTGTACCCAAAAACCACCATTTTGCACGCCCTCTTGGACGTGGTAAGATGGAAATCAAAGCACAGTGAGAACCACACAAGACTCTATGACGATCTCGGGTCAACAGACTACTCTGTACCAGTGTCACCAGAGAACTGCCATCTGACGTGAGGTATAATACCATCTGGGAGTTCTCGGCGAGTCCGTCCAGTGTACCCAATCTCTACTGAGCACCCGTACATCATCTCTGATGTCAAACACCAATGGATATGGGATCATCCATCGCCCATCTGTATGGGTCGAGAAGGTATACGCTAGTCTACTCTGGTATATCGATGCCCCGTCTCGATACACCCACGACTAGGGACTTTGAAGGATGGCTCCCACTGTTTTTATCAAATCTTCCTTCAAACCCTAAAAGGAAAGACTAGCCGGGATTAATTACACACTACAAGTTCGCCAATCTTTCAGCCAGGCCAGTGTCGGTACTTTGAGGGAGGTCCCCCGTGCTTTCGCACGAACCTAATTAATGTAAACCTCGTTTTCCCAGAGGCGTAACCTCGTTAACACCTTTCTAGACACCTACTTGATCGGCTAATTGTAATGTGTAAAACTCTCCCAGGAGTAACTCTTACTCGCAGCGGGTATCGGGATCCAACTATCTCATAAAAGGTATGCAATCTCATTGCAAATTTCAACACTTGAAATTCCTGATAATTTTGCCCCTAACCTCCTATGACCTTGACAAAGGCCAACAAACCATAGGATGCTAGTCAAGTTCAACCCGTCATTTCCTGATTGAATTAAACCCACCCGCACGGCCCTTGACAAAGGCCAACAAGGTCGCACGACTACCCTAATCCAATCTGCATCATATGCATAAGCAGATAAGCACCAGTCAGCTACCGCACACTACGCCTTGACAAAGGCCAACAAACGTAGCACGAATACTAACTACTACTTATCTGAAATGACGGAGGGCTACGTCAGGTTTTTCTGAAAACCTATTGCGTAATGAACTTGATATCGTTGTAGAATCAAATGATTTTAAAATGGAGTGCTTTTGAGGCTTTTCTAGTTTTACTAAAGGAGTCACTCCCGGTGAAGGGATCGTCGGTCCTTTCCTCGTCGAATGAGGTGCGGGATATATCATATATATCACTGTGCAAAGCAAAAACTCTTAAAACCAATCAAAAGAAAAACCGAGTGTGTAGCATCTGCCAGTTATTGCTAAAGGAGTCACTCCCGGTGAAAGGATCTCGGTCCTTTCCTTATCGAATAAGGTGCGGGATATATCACATATACCGCTGTGCAAAGCAAGAACTGTAGCTACCTGTTTTATTTTGAAATTCGATTCTACAACATCTTAGGTTTCTTTTTATTTCATTAATCATATTAATGAAGTCCCATCATTTAAGTACCTAAACATCACAGATAAATACGACGTACACTTATGCCATCCGCATTCGCCTCGATGTCCCCTCGTGCACCGTTAGGTTAGGTAACTAACGGCAGAGCAGGGAAGGGCTAGCGCGGGTGTAAAACATAAGTAACGCCTATATAATATATCATATATACTATATACTGTATCTATCACAGAACATCACATGATCACATCACAGATATCGCAGCAGAAGAATCATATGAAATATTGGATATACTAGGACGTCCGTGTTTTCAATACGAGCCAGTATAAAACACGGATTCCACGGTCGCGATGAATAGCCAAACCCACACCCCTAGACCCCTACGAGAGCGGCAAGCAACCCTACCAATTCTAGAGTTAGGAGACCCGGACTCGACTCCTCGAGTTGGTCTCCCACTGGACTCCAGAACCCGGTTACTTATGCCCTCCTCCTTGGGTCTATCCTAGTGCGGAAAAGTAAATAATATACAAAAGGTGACATCTTCCGCAACCTGGAAGTGCCCTAATAAAAGAATATTACAAACAAGTTTTTTACATGAATCAAAATGAAAAACACTCATCTTACATAAAAAAAACCCGGCTATTCAAACACGACGATCCAATATAACATATCCAGCAACACATAACATCACATGTCATCAACGTAAGTAAATATGCGCGTCCCAATTGTCGTTGACATATAGCAACGAAACCGGCGATATCACATATTACACTTACGGTCACAGAAAAGAAAGTGTAAAACTACAACAGTTGGAATCCGCAAACTTCATAGACATCGCATGCCTAATCAAATGAAATCCTTAGACATCGCATGCCTAACAATTATAAACCCCGCATTTTAGTCTCATTATCGAAAACACTTTTCAATATCAAGTCGGGCAATTCAACAGGATTCCCGACATCCTGATCGAATACTCGTTGCAAACTTTAGTAGGCGGCCGCACCCCCGATACCGTCGACGAAGTGCACCAAGGCGGAACACCGCTGCCGCGAGCACCCGAACGGACGCTTTCGGCGACGGGGTTCTCCTACAGTCACTTGGTCGGGGCTATGGAGTGAGGCTGTCTATTAAGTTTACCCGGCGAGTATCCGCGTACACTATGTGATTGCGACGGACTTTTGATCGCATCAAAATTCTGTGGCAACCGATCAAGTGAGACTAAACTGCTATGTTTATAACATTCATTCAGTTATCTCATAACTACTTGTGAATTCCAATTATTGTATCACATTCTGGATAAATAGAAAATGTTAAACTTTCCGATCGAACAATCAAACACCCAAGTTTTCCCGAAACAGATCAACACATGAAACAAGTTTAAAAACATCCAGTTCATGCCTCAGTACCAACGGTCCAGCCGTAGAAGGGTCAAGCCAACGCCTCACATGTGGCACGCCGTACTGCCCCAAACCCGAAGGTTCAAAGGGCAGTTCAAGACGGTCACATAATCGAGTTAAGGTTTGTTGTCTTCCAGAGGGTCCATCGCGTTACTTGCACTACTTAGAACGTCTCTAAACCACGGAAAAATCCAACACTTGGAAATTTTCCGGCAGGGGAAAAGGTGGGTATTTATATCCGGTCGAACTTTTTAACATATTCTAAAATATCCGTAAAAACACATAGACAGAATTAGACAATCCGATCGAAACACCGAGTTTCCAAAACGACCCCAGAAAACTCAACTGTATAGTAACAATAAAAATACCCAGAAAATATAACATTTAGAATTAAGAATTACTGTGCAGGAAAAAATGGAAATGGAGATAGTACGGCCGCGGAACCGCCGCATGAGCCAAGCTCATGCCGCGGAACCGCGGCGGTATGATGGGATTAGCCTGTCGAACTTCACAGTAATTCTTATAAACTCCTGCTTATTTTTCTGCATATTTTTAATTTGGAAAAATCCCAGTTTTTAGAAAAAGTCCAGAGAGCTATTTTGGGGTTAGGGTTTTGGTTCGATCGGGTTTCAAACGTCGTCTACTCATCG
Organism: Agapanthus africanus; assembly: GCA_030015575.1. NCBI lineage: Eukaryota > Viridiplantae > Streptophyta > Magnoliopsida > Asparagales > Amaryllidaceae > Agapanthus > Agapanthus africanus. The sequence continues at coordinate 106,103,766 of CM057344.1, forward strand.
CCTAAGGCTCTAGCTAGGCTCTGATACCACTGTAGGGTTCCTAGGCACACTAATGAGGTCTCACAAGGCATCAACCATGCCAATTTCAAATTTTACAAGTGCCGAGATACCCTAATACGGATCGTTGGCTAGATATATAGGCGAAAACTAGAATTAGTAAACTACTTTACTAAGAGTAAACGGAAATACAACCTTTGTAGATCCGGTCCTCCACCTCCATAGCTCCGCAATGAAGTCTCCTCGCTGTCCAAATCGAATCCCGGGCTCTAGCGTCGGCTTCATCGGAGAAATGGGCGGGCTAGGTCATCGACGACGATGCCGAAGATGATCTACGTCGAGGCATCACTAGATCAAGCTCCCACTTCACCAAGTCATGAAACTTGTGAAGAAAACACCCTATACTACTTGGCAAGAGGTAGAGGATGAAGAAATAGGAAGTGGGTTCACTTTAGAATTGGATTTCTCACTCATTTTCAAGAGTTGCCATTGATGGAGGAAGCTTTCTTCAAGTGAAGAAGAAGAAGAAGAGAAAGAATATGATAAGTTTCTTATTTTAAAAAGAAACTAATATGAATACTTATCATATCCTAACCATAGTCAAGTGTAGAGAGTAAACTAGGGTTAGTTGGAATGGTTAGGGTTAAGGATGAGATAAGAATGGTGGACTAGGTCAAAGCTTCATGAAGCTTCAATAAAACTACAAATAAAGCCACCATTCTTTTCTTATCATTTCCAAAATGAATAAACAAATAAATAAATGAATAAGAAAATGAAAAACAAAACCCTAACCATTTAAATAACCATGGTTTAATCTTTACACAAACTCAAGTAAGCATGTATCATCAAACATGATACAATCAAGTGCACAAAAGTATATCACATATACAACTTGTGAACTTCAAGTGAGAAAAACCATTTAAAGTGAACCAATACTAGTTAATGCAAAGTAATATATCAAATATATATTTATGCATTAAATCATTAAATCAACACTTGATTCAATGATTCGGTCATGTCTCACACAACCGACTAGTATACAATGTATCGTTTTATCGAATCAATCCTTGATTCGATAACTAGGTTATATCGCATATAACCATTCGACACATTCATCGCGAGAATGAAATACGGTATCACATACACGTATTATTCTCGGTCCCGCACATATCTCATATGCGCTCCTATTTCGTTTTGCTTGAGCCAGGAAACCTCTGTGTAGGACTCTAAAGACTCGTCAATACGCCGGCAGCAGGTGATGATCATATCAAACACCCACAAGCCGCAAGCGGTCTGCTAAACGTAACGGCCACCCGGGTATTGAGCGATCAGAAGATCGACGAGCAAGCCCGCTCATACTCCTGTGAATCCAACCAGTAACACTTACCGTACAGTCCGGTCTGATCGTCTGATATGTCGCATATCTTGCCTAGGGGTGGTAAACGTCAGACCCCAATAGCTCGATAAGTCGTGTCGATATGAGGCCTATAACAGTTCGAGAAACTACAGGTAACACTTACCAGTAAATCTCAGCAACCCTGACCAGGGATTTCCGGTTATAGCCAATCGAACACAGCGCAACATCAACTCCCTATACCGGGAGAGACGAATCCCCTCCTATCGCTCATTGCCTCCATGTGACTCGGGACTGTACCCAAAAACCACCGTTTTGCACGCCCTCTTGGACGTGGTAAGATGGAAATCAAAGCACAGTGGGAACCACACAAGACTCTATGACGATCTCGGGTCAACAGACTACTCTGTACCAGTGTCACCAGAGAACTGCCATCTGACGTAAGGTATAATACCATCTGGGAGTTCTCGGCGAGTCCGTCCAGTGTACCCAGTCTCCACTGAGCACCCGTATATCATCTCTGATGTCAAACACCAATGGATATGGGATCATCCATCGCCCATCTGTATGGGTCGAGAAGGTATACGCTAGTCTACTCTGGTATATCGATGCCCCGTCTCGATATACCCACGACTAGGGACCTTGAAGGATATACTTATGGACTACCATGTCCCCACTAGTATGATCCGCATCATAGTCCAGGTAGTCAAGTACACATCCTAAGGGCTTTACCAACATGTAACAGAGAGACAATCAGTGTACACGTTAAGGTAAAGATCAACCAGATAGCATACTATCATGTCGAGCAAGAAAGTCCTCCCTATATATGTCCCAGCATCCATTACAATATACATCCTATGTACAGTAATGGCCTCTAGGGCATACATATAACTAACAGAGTCCATGTTACCGCCTCTAGAAAATTGTTTTTCACCAAATTCCGCATGCCCGAAAGTACCGGGAGAGGTAGCATAGACTTACAGCTATCACCAGAAATCCATGGCTACGGTGGATGAGATTTACTAATAGTTGATCAGTAGTATCTCTGTTGGTGATTAGCTTGACTCAGACATGACTTATCGGGTTAGTAAGGGTCTGACGTTATCCACCCCTAGACCCGATATGCGATACTCTTTGATGAAGAGAACGGACTGTACTGAGATCGTTACATTCAGGCTCTGTAGGGTAAGGACACACTTGATTGTCGACCCTCCTTTTCGACAAGTACCTGGGTAGCCGTTCCGTACAGCTAGTGCCGCTGACATGCTTGTTGTTAAACCCAATGCCAGCGTATTGTCGAGTCTTTAGAGTCTCACACAGAGGGGTTTTCTAGTTCAGGCGATAGATGTAGGAGTCATACGTTGGTACGTGCAGAAGTCCGATTAAATATGTGTACGGGATACACTGACTTTAATCGGGCGGTTGATAATACTAGCCGGCTTAGGATTTAGCTGGATTATTAAATCAGGTTTTGATTTAATAATTTATATATGTATTTTTATACATATATTTTAGTATTATTGTTCACTATTCATTTTCTCTCTTTGGTGCTATCCGTATTTTTATACAGATACGCGTATATGTAGCAATACATATACCAGGTGAAGTATTCCGTATTTATACGGGAATGCTTCTAAAAGATGGACGCCTCATATTTGATTTTCCATTTGGAAAATCAAATAGGAAAATGATGTTTAATGAAGCATGGTGATGAGTATGTCTTAGGCATTTATTGTGTGCATTTGTTAGTGCACTATTGTACCATGGTTGCAAATAGAGATAGCCATTCTCTTTTGATTTTGGGCTTGATGAGGATTTTTGTTGACTTGAGCCTGCTTCATGGTTGCAAGGATGAGCAACCATCATCCTCTCCTCTTCTCCTTCTTTTTCTTGCTCTCACTTGAGCATGGATTCTAGAGAGAAATCTTTAGTGAAATATCTCTACATCACCGACCATCCTCACTTAGTAAGTTTGGATCATCGGTTAAAGCCTCCGTCGGTTTCCCTCAGGTGGATTGTCTTCGGCAAGGGTGGTCGATTTTCAAGCGCAACCCCGGCGGCTACGAACATGGAGGGGTCTTCCACAATTGGATAGACATGCGACAAAGGTTGTAGTTTCTAAACCCTTGTACTATCTAGTTAGCTAGTTTAGGTTTTTGGACCGTATCCTTTGTTTTACGAACGTTCGGTGCTTCAAAAGTTTTTGTTTTCGCTTCCGCCTCGGCGGCCAACACTCACATGAGACACTATGGCGATCTCAGGTCTTAGAGACTATCCTGTACCCATATCACAAGAGAACTGCTACCTGACATTGGTATATTACCGAATAGGAGTTCTCGGTGATTCCGTCCATTGTAACTCATCTAATGAGCACCTGTATACAATCCTTGATGTCAAATACCAATAGCTGTAGGATCAGGTATCGTCCTCCAACCGGATCAGGAAACATATACATTAGTCTAAACTGGAGTACCGATGCCCAGTCTCGATACTCCTATGACTAGGGACTTTTAAGGATGTGCTTATCGACTATCCAGGCCCCGGTAGTATGATCTCTATCATTGTCCTGGCAGTCAAGCAAAATCCTAGGGCTTTATCTCATGTCTAAATGATACATGATAGTAAATAAAACGCATCACAGGAAAGATAAAGGCAAACCAGATAGCATACTATTATCTTGAGTAAGATTATTCTCTCGAATAGGACTTTGATTACAATAATTAACTTGAGAGCACCTATATCCAACAATTATAACCTTTCGAATTTCAATGATAATAAGAATTTGAACCGTTGCCTCGAGTTCTGAACAGTCACAACGAATCTCAAGCAATCATAACCAATAAAAAATTTGAAATTTTAATTTTTTTTCACCATTTTCTTTCTTCAAGTCATCTTTTCCTCATGCTCTTATTTTCCATGGCCACTCATCTCCGCGTTGCTTCAATTAACTATCACCACTTGCGTCATCTCCTAGAATATGAGGGTTCTTCGTCCAATCTTCCTCTGCACGGTGGAGGAGGAAGCTCACATGCCTTGCCAGTCGTCGTCAGAACTACGACACTAGAAGATGTTCTTCTAGTGCCCTTAGTCTTTGCTACCATGCCGGGGATGACGCCCACAGCTTACCGCTATTTCATTGCTCGTGCTCGATTGGGACCGCCGCTGTGCCTTACTTCACTCTGGTACCAAGTGATCATCAGATCTATACTAGCTTGTTTCCCTTCATGCCCCCTGATCGCACGCTTTTGGCGTGTCGAGTTTTAAGAGTTCTAAAGTTTAACCGCAATCAGGACGGTGTCGCTTCGCAGCTAGCCGGTTGAGCACGGGTCGATCCGCAGGGAGATGGTTGTATGTCCGTTCGTGTTTTAAACGAGTCAATAAAGAATGTGTATATGTTTGTTTAAATCTATCCTAAGTGTTATATTCAAGTATAAAGTTGTTAAGAAAAAGATACGAAAGTGTAAGCTAAGGAAATCCGCACTCAAAACCTTTGAGCCGAGTCTTGACCAATTGAAGCTAGAGCAATCGGCAACAACGTGGATTAGGGAATTTAAGCACGGTATTCGTGGAATCCGGCTTATTGACCCTTGTCCTTCCGTTCTTGTCTCTTGCTTTCGCCTCCGGCCAAACAGAACGCAACCGGTCGCGGTTAGGAATCACCGTTACCTTGATAGGGTAGGGTGCCTAACGGAGCGCTTGCGTAATGTTTGGGCGGAGTTCAAAGGAAAATAACGGGAAAAGGAAATGAGCAAAGAAACATTAATTTACAATATCGTATTTATTCTTAACAACAACATATTACAATCATTCACAAAACGAACCAAAAAGAGCAAAAGAAAAGATAAACAAAGAAAAGAAAAGATTACAAGCAAGTAATTAAAAGTGCATGGAATTTAAGTGCATGAAAGTAAAGCAAGTATTAAAGTGTAAGAAAGTAAATGAGCAAGAAATGAAACTAGGAACCATAGAACCCAAAACAAGACATGGGTTCAATAACCAAATCTTAAACTTGCAAGCTCAATTAAGAGGTTGCAAGATCAAGAAAAGGCAAAGAACTCATGGAGAATGAAGCACAAAAGAGAGAACATTATTGATTCCAAAATGATACAACCCCTTGAGATCAATGACCAAAGCTTAAACTTGCAAGCTCACTTAAGAGGTTGCAAGATCAAGTTAAGGTAGAGAGCTCAAGGGGGAAGCTAAGAAAAAAAGAATGATACAAAATAACCATCATCTTCATTTAACATCCACTCAAAAGCTCTCACAACAATTTAATGGAGGAAAGATGAAGAAGAAGAAGAAGAAGAAGAAGAAGAAAAATAAAAACTAACAAAAAGAGGGTATGAAAAGAACTTTCATGGCTTGGCAAGTTCTGGGCTATTTATAGGAAAGAAACAGAGAACCTAGGACAACATTCTGAACTCAAATAGAGTTACCAAAATACCCCTGAAAAGTAAACAATTGCGGAGCCCATATGGCCGCGGATCCGCGGCCTAAGCATGCTTATGCAGCGGAACCGCGGCCATAAAGAGGGGTTGGACCTTCAAGTTTTGTCGTGTTCCCTGGTTTTCCGTACTCTTCAGTGTGGTATATGTTGTTTCTCAGAATCTCTTCACATTTCTTCCAGAATTTCAGTAGATCAAAAGGTGATGTGATGTGGATCTTTTGCCATGATTTCCTTGAGCTCCGCGTAGATATGTTGGATCTTGTGTTGAAATTGAGCTTTGTGCATGAAAATGACATTGATTTGTCATTTTGTCCCTTAAACTGGTGTGTGGCAACATACGGATAGAGAGCGGAGATCCGTGTTTTATCTGTGGTTGGCAGTAATCCGGAATTTGTCGTACTTTTTCATGAATTTCACTGTTTAGAGCTGAGAACCAGTATCCTGCATTTAACTAACAAATACGGCTCAAGAGTACCTACCGATAAACAAACGAGCGTAAGATTGGGCGGTATAAAATGCAATATTCTGGTATGAACACCCCCAGTCCCTTTTAGCCACAGCCCTAGATGAAGCATTGGAACGTCTTGACAAACTTCGGCAGCTCGGAGTTCTACCAACTCAAATAGTGTAGCGCGTGGTCAAAACCTTTCATAATATGTCCATTCGAAGGGAATTCCTTTCTCATTACTCGATTGAGCTACTCAATCTCGATAGTGCCCGGGTCCGTCTCGGTGAACTTTAAGGTATGATTGATGACATCCTCAAATATCGCCAAGAATGTGTTGGAATAATTCGTCAACTAACCGAGCACCTGACACAACCGATCGACAGTCGACAGGAAGCGCACTTAGCTCGATGTGAGAAGCTGTGCAAAGAAGCAGATCTTGCTCGTTACTTCAACATTCTTCCTATACTGCGGGCCGAGCATTATAAATTCCAACAACAAGTACATCTGCTGGAAGAAGTATCAGCGCTCCATGGTCGGATTATGGAATAAATCTTGGCCGAATATGACGCTCTAGCCTAAGGGATTATTTATCCGCCCGGCCATTAGATGAATGTTTTCATATATATTTTTGCAGGCTGACCGTTCTTCATTTTGTCGTAAGTTGGCTGAAATTATTGCAATCATTATTTTTTTGCTTTAAATGAAATATAAGGAAAAAGGCTTTAATGATTGCTTATGTATTAGTTACTATTTTGTTTTCTGTTATTATGAAGTCTATAATCTAAGGGTCAGTAGTTGTTGTTGTATGAATGCTGTAACCTCTATCCTATTTCTGTTATTATTATGAATTGGTTCATTATATTTCATATCATACTTGAATTATTCATTTGTTATGCTTTATTCAAGTATATTCTTATGTTCAAATGAAATTTCAACAACAAAATTTAGTCATACTGCAGACGTCTGGTACAGACGTCTGCTTAAGAAATTTTTGAAAACCAGATGTCTTGTACAGACGTCTAGTGAAGAAAATTTCCATTTTCAAATCTCTGTTTCTATTTCAGAGACGACTAAGCAGAAGTCTCCTTAAGAAATTTTTGAACTGAAGACGTCTGGTATATACGTCTGCTAAAGAAAATTTTCAAAATGTCAATTTCTGTTTTTAACAAGAGACGTTACAGGCAACTGCTTACAAGTTACAGGAAACTGGTTAGAAGTTACAAGCAACTGCTTAGAAATTATAGAAAACTGCTTACAGGTTACGGGCAATTTCTTAGAAGTTACATGCAACTTATCAGAAGTTACAGGCAAGTGCCTAGATGTTACATGCAACTTCAAATAAATGGATTCATAAATTTCATTCAGATGCAAATTTAGCCAATAGAAAAATTTACAGAAAAATTATAACGAATATCGTAATGTTTTAGTACAAAAGGTCTATGAAACTTGACGGTAGATACATAAATATAAAACAAAATACCGACATGTAGCACTTGGTGCCACTATATATTTGTTGATCTTGAAAAAAAAAATTACAAATTGTATCTTAAAAAATTACAAATTGTACACATTTCACATAATTTGGCTGGAGACTCCATATGTGCCTTTGAAGAGAGATTTGCGGTAGATAGGAACACCCCTAGAACTTGCTCATAGTTGCTCTCTTTGACCTTCTTTTAAGAGGGTGTGATCGTAGAGCTGATGAAGGATTTTAGGCATATTAATATATGCGGTTGACGCTGTAATGGTTGATTTTTTTGGCCGATTGATGATGTAATGTCTGATAAAATGATGATGTTGGTAAAAAAAATTTATCCATCACCAGCCGCTTTCATGACACCAAGTCCTTCCACCTTCAAGAAAGTCTATACTTAGTAAAAAAATTTATCCATCCTAATTACTTTTTAAGAAATGAAACTCTCCACATCTAAAAGAGTAAATCTCTATGCTCTTTCATTTTTTCAGTCTGTTTTTTCCTGAGTTTAAATTGAAAATTTTGCTCAATGTTGAACAAAGAGAAGGTCATGTATTTATAGGAGTTCCAGTTTTGATAAAAAAAACAGAGAATATAGATTCTTTATCATGTAGTCAATGTACTTTAGTTTGTAATAATAGAATCTTTCCTATAGCTAGTCAAGCTGTTTTCTTCAAAAAGATCAGATTCTTCATTGATTGGTCACATTTCATTCTTTATAGGGTTTGGATTTACATGTTAAGATATAAGGTGCTTTGTGTGTATGTCCAGTAACAAGTAGTGCAGAATCTTACCTGTAGCAAGGGTTTCATTCTAACTACTTAGAAGTTACGAGTTGTTAGAATTTACAAGTAACTGCTCACAAGTTACATGCAACTGCTTAGAAATTATAGGAAACTGCTTAGAAATTACAGGCAAATAGTTAGAAAACCACATCAAACATCTGGAACAAATTTTTTGCACTGCAGACGTCTGTGGAAAACGTCTCCAATTCAAAATATGTCTATGGAAATTGACTCCAGAGACGTCGGTACTTGTAACCAGACCTCTTCAATTCAAAATATGCCTCTGAAAATTGACTTCAGATACGTCTGGTAGTTTGAACCAGACGTCTCTATTTCAAATCTTGCTTCTGAAAATTGACTTTAGAGATATCCGGTATTTGAAACCAGACGTCTATAAGGGCTTAGAAGTGACAGGAAATTTCTTACAAGTTACAGACGATTGCTTACAAATTGCAGGCAACTGTCTTGTATATTCCTCCAAACAAAATCAAGTGAAATAAAGATAAACCTGCTCATAATGGTTAGGGTATCAATAGATGCTTGCATATGTATGACCTTCTCGTTCGTCTCTTGATGGATGCAGACCATTTTTATGTAGTTATCTTCATTTATCATCCTAACCTCATGATCTTCATATTTCTCCATTTTTAGAAAGTTTCAATTTCTCAACCGGCATATCGAGAAGAAAGAGATTGTTCCTTTCAGTTCAAACCATATTGTCGTCTCCAAGATGGTCAAGACTGCACCTTTACCATTTGGTCCACTTACAAAACACATTAATTTCCTAGTTTGGGCCATCATCACACTGCAAGAATAATAGATTTATTCCGTCGGGTGCTTCCCTACGTGATAACTATTAAACCGACAAAAAAGGTGTATTCCGTCGGTCATAGTTCGATGAAAAATGATACGACGTAAAAAGATTTATCATATCGGGACATTAACATATTTCGTCAGTTTAGTTTTTTTGTCGGCTTAAAACCGACGGCAAAGGTAAAAAAATAATCGGGCCATTTTCCCCCATATTCTACACTTAATTCGTCGGTTTTTAGACTTGTTTCGTCGGGTAATGCCTGACGAAATAAGTGGCAGACAGAAATTTTTTTTGCTGAATTTCATCGTTTTGAGCAATCTATACATATTCAATTCAATATACTACTATACAAGATATATATTCATCACAAACTCATTTCAATCCATAACAAATTCAATTCAAATATCCACAGACTCATTTCATTCCACGACAAATTCAATCCAAATATCCACAAACTCAATTCGTTTCATCACAAATTCAAATCCATTCAATTCAATTATATACAAATCAATTCAATTACATCTTCTTATAATAAAACAAAGGGTTATCAACTTACATTCGGTACTTTGTAAAAAAATGACAAGAAGACACGGGATCGAGAAAATATGAGTCTTGCTGAGAGAGAGAAAGCGATAAATTCGTTTACTGAAGATGGAGATTAGAGTAAACGAATTTATCGCTCTCTCTCTCTCTCAGTAAAACTCATACTTCTTTGATCACGCGTCTTCTCGAGTTCACTGGGGGGCGCCACCGCCGCCGTGGGCCGGAGGATGGTCAATGAAATTGAGTAGCTCTTACAGTATTATAAATAGACAAGTATTAGAAAAAGATATACACGATAATTATATGAAAATTGTATTGAAAAGAAGGATTATCAATTAAACTTACATCAGATACTTCCCTTCCTTGAAGCACTAGCCTCTGGATCAATAGCGATCGACGTCATTCTTATCCAACTCTGACAAAGCACACATTACAGGTTTAATTGTATGCTCAAAATTTCTGTAAATAATAACAATAGAGTCGTAGCGGTTATCTTACCCAACACAAGAAAAAATTAGTTTGGAAACAAGCCTGCTTCAGTTAACTTCGCATAGATGTGCATAATAAGCCGGGGGCAGTGCAAATGAGGAACAAATCGATAAATTAGCTCAATTTTGTTCATTTACTAATTACACTAAAATACCTTAAACTATTGCTATTTATTCGCTAAACTACCTTTAAATTTTTCGTAACCTACCGGAACTATTAAAATTTTACTTAGTGAAATCGATCGAGTAGGTACTAAAGTGTTATCCATAGAAAAGTATTAATTAGTACACAATACTGTGATAATTATATGAAAAATGTATATAAAATAAGAATTATTAAATTTACATCCGGTACTTTCTTCCATTGAAAGATTAAGCTCTGGATTATCTATCTCCTCGTCTCAAGAGAGAATGATGACTATTGTTTTGTATACCTTGCATACTTCACGCTGCAAGAGGAATCCAAACCCTAATTCTTTCATCGTACAATGCTCAAGTCTGCTTCTGTTAAATCAAATTAAATTAGGTCGTACAAATCAGGTGAGGTTAACAAAAGATGGTCTATACAAGCAAAGATTATCAAACTTACATCTGGTTCTTTCTTCTCTTGAGATCTCAAGCTCTGGACTAGGAAATCACACTGGAATAGAAATCCAAACCATAGTTCTTTTGGCGTTAACTCATTTTTCACATCCAAAAGATGAATAGAGAGTACGAGGAGATGGGCCACGACCACAACTCGGCTAGTAAATATCTTGCCACAAATAAATAAGCAACCATTCCAGTCTCTCTCCTTCCACCACTCATTTTTCACATCCAAATATGGAAAGAGAGTGAGACACAATGCACAACAATCGCAGACGCTCGATGACATACTTTCATCTCAATTCCAATTTGGAAAAGTATTTCATCGATGGTTAACGATTGTTGTGCTTTGTGTCTCACTATCTATTCGTCTTTTGGATGTGAAAAATGAATGGATAGAGAAAGATAAACTAGAATGGTTGCTTATTTATTTGTGAAAAGATATCTACTAGTTAATTTGTTTTTCCTTATTTTTTTCCTGCATTTTTATAATTTTCTGTTAATATATGACAGTTGCTTTCAGGGCTTGGTGTCTTAACAACCATCATGCACGCATACTCACACGCAACCAAACACACACACACACATTTAACTTGATCGATTCGATGATTGATTAACACGTTTGTCTTACTATGACAATTAATTCGGCGATCTACTCCATTTAACTTGTTCTACAAATTGGATGGGATTATAACACCATAAAAATTTCATACACTGAGCCAAGAATCTATCAAACTCAAGTTTTAGAGCCTTAATTTTTCGTTCAATTAAAATAAACAAGCATAAACCATGTATTTAGTTGTCAAACAAGCCAAATGAGCTCTCATTGAACCAAGAATTGAAGTAACAATAATCCAAACAATTTTTTCCACATCTCGTATTAATTTTTTTTTAACATTAGTTGATTTTTAATCAAAAAAATTGTCAAATTGTACTAAAATTGGGGTAAATTGTCATAAAGCATAAATCTTTAGCTAAAAATTAAAACTTACGTGTGACCGGAAGGCGGATGCGACGGTGGAAGGCAGCGATATAGGCGGCTGCGGCCACGCTGTAGAGAGGGAGCATGAGTAGTGAGATAGAGAGAGAGACGGTGAGAGAGAGATACGACGCGAGAGGGAGATGACTTACTACGGCGGTGGAGGGAGCACTTCGTCGCCGGCTGCGACAACTACGGCGGTCTTCGTCGCTGGTCAAGAGAGATAGAGAGTGTGTGTGAGTGAAAGAGAGAGAGATAGAGAGCACGTGAAAGAGAGACTTACGAGGTGGAGTAGTGGCGGCGGTCTTCGTCGGCGGAGCAGTCACTGACCTTGGTTGCCGGGGAGAAGATCGGGGGAGGGGGGATACGTGATTTAGGATTTTCACTTTTTTTAAGGGTAAAATTTGGAGGTCTGAGATCGAACCCATTATAATTAATTAGGTTATTTTGTCTGCGTAAAACGGAGGAAATAACACAAATCAAATGTTAATGCTCCTTGGTGAACATTTTTTTACTTTGGGCTTTATTTCATAGGGTTTCTAGTTATCCCGTCGGCAAGTCACCGACGGAATAATATACCCGACGAAATAGACATTATTTTCTTGTAGTGTCAATGAACAAAATAGTAAATGAAGATTTAGTTTGTTAGGGTAGTATATGAAAGTGGAGTAAACGAGAGAAAATAATGGATAATAGAGAGAATGAATGGGATAATTCTTGTTCTGTTGGCAATATAGGATTTTTAGGGAGGGAAAGTGGTGAAATTGGAGGGAAAAAGGCTAGATTAGAATACTTAATGCTCAGACCATTAAGAAAAAAATTAATAAAACACAATTAGATATAAAAATTACAGACAACTGCTTAAATGTTACAGAAAACTCAACTGCAGATTTTTTTTATAAAAAATAGCAGCTGTCATCTTGTACTTACGCATATGGGTCATAAGGGGCAGTTTTGGGATATACCAAAATACACAAAGTTTAGAGTATTTCAGGAAAAAAATTGATGGGCCTAGTTTTCAATAAGTTCAAAAAGCCCAGGGCCATTTTAACCCTCTTTCTTGGACCGGGTTTTCCAACAATTTACCCTTTTTCTTTTGTGAAGGGTGGGGCCAGATGATATGTGTCGTCATGGAAGAAAGTGACCCGAAGTGAATTGTTTTGGTTTTGGGAAAAAAATTAATATTGATGTGGTCCGACAATTTTTCCGGATGTTATAACACCATAATCGAATTCGAAAGAGTTGTCAGAATAATTGTGATGAGAAAATCATGGATCAAGATGGGAAAATGACATAATAAAAAAGAGAAGGGTAAATTTTACTAAACCCCATCCATATTTTCGGGTTTTGAGATAACCACATTAAACTTAAAATTGATATAAAACCACACCGAACTACCAATATTGTATGAAATCGTTAGTTTAATTAACTCGTGTAAATCACAATTTAGACTGAATAACCCCAAAATGTGTTACAGATATATTAAATACACTCAAATTAAATGAACGAATTATAATTTTTTTACAAAAGTACATTTTTATGAAACTACCATCGAATGTGGTTTTATAGTATTTTTAAAGTTCAATAGGATTATTTTAAAAACTTCAAAAGATGGATGGAGTATAAAAATTTACCAAAAAGAGAAATAACAGCCTTTGTCCTTCTTAAGAACATGATAGTTGGCATATATGGCTCAATTCTTGTTACCCAAAACTAAATATTAGCCATTGAAAAGTACACAAACAAAGTAAAACCGTCGGGCCATGTTTGGGAATGGAATTAAGTTTTCTAAAACTAGTGTTTTATAAAGTTTGCAAAACTCAACTCCAAATTTGATGCCTAAGTTTCTTGAACCCTATTTTTCTAAACACATCCTTTACAACATATTTTGAGATTTTTAATGGAGTTTGGGATTTTCAAACCATAGTTTCCATATTTTCTGGTCATCAGAACTCCATACCAAATATTACCCTAAAGCATCCATGAACAAACCAGAGATTTTCAAACTCAAAATTCTATGTATTATTTATGTAAATTTTCTGTTCTCCATTCATCTCCTGCCAACTAGTCAGTTATTTCATCCAGTTAATTGCTGCATTAATCCAAATTAGTTTGTACCCCAATAAAATTTGAATGCAAAAGATACACATGCTATGGGCAATTTTGGGAATTTACCTTTTCTAACATTGGATTGCGAGGTTATAACTACCAAGGTACTGAAGTTAGACTTGTAAAGTTCAACAATAAAAATTTATTTACCTAGAAAAACAAAAAATTAATCTAAGTTGCATTGGCTGCAGCACCCCCACTAGTAGGAAAATGAGAAGAAACCTTGTTGTCTTTTTATATATATTTATCTTAATAAAAAGATTCCGAATTCAGCAGAGTTGATGCCCATGATCCCAGGACTGGTGCTCTGGTAGTAATGTAATTTTGTTCATATGTTGTTGTTTGTTGTTTTTTCCTCCTACTTCTCAAATCTTCTCAAATTTCATTGCAACACCACACAACAAGCGACTCAGGTCCGGCCAAGCATTATCCATTGCAAATTCCCAAATTCTCAAAACTACACATCAGTAAATTATTGGTAAAAGATAGAGGATATGGACCTTTTATCGAAAATGATGAAAATTTGAATTCAGCATCAGTACCGAAAGAAATCGTTTCTCAAATCAATTTGTACTCTCATTCTGGATTCTAGCTCTTTAGGTGGATCTCTTTCTAGATTCAAAATTATAGTATCATATGGAAGATGTTAAACAGTAAATCACAAAAATTGTGACAAGAAGATCACAGGGTTAGTGAACCCGAAAATAATCAGGGAGAAATAGATTTTCATACAGGAATTTTTTTTTGTAAAAATAAATTTAAACTCATCTTTATTATCAAGTTTGCTTATTGGGGGCTAATTTTACATATGAGGAGGCAAGAGAGCAATTAACAAAGTTGTTAAACTCAACCAATCAATAATAATTTAGATAAACAAACTGATTTTCAGAAGATACATTTGTTAACAACAAATTATACACCTGAATCGATAATCCTTGTGTTGTTCGAGTTTAGGATGGTCAAAAGATATAGAAATTAATATGAATCATGTAGAGTTGTTTAATCGCAATCAACAAGTTTGCGAGTAAGCAAAGTGAAAGAGTACGAGTCATCCTCAGGGACTTGTGTTGGGAATCTTCCCTCTGATACCTATCGTCGAAGGAAAAATCATATTTTTAACGTTCGAACACGCAAGACAGCGATCCATAAGAATCAACACAAAATATTTTTAACATGGCTCGACCGACCGGCCTACTCCACGGGGCAAACATGAGAATTCCATTGATATAAAAAAGTGTACACCCGATATCTTATCTTCTCCTTAATTTGATCATCTAAAATAATATCATTTCTCAAATTTAGATTAGAATCCTAATCTCTCAATGAAGATAAAGCTTATGAGATTCACACATCTTTCACATCATCTCATATTATCTTTCCTCTTTTGAAAACCCTCATAAATCTAGAGACTATGTCTCTCTTATCTTTGCCCGTCTAGACTTTTTCTCGTTCGCTGTTTTACCTTTGACATGTCTCCTTGATTAAAGCATCTTTTTTATTTATAGCATAGAATACCCTTCTCTTCATTAGATTAGGATCAAAATAAATCTATTTTATCCTTAACTAATAAAATATATTCGTTTATCTAAATCTATATTTAAATAAATGACTTATTTTAATTCTATCTATAATAACAAACTTTTTAAATTTAAACCAATATCAATGATCTCCACCTTAGTTTAAATTTAAATAAAATATTTGAGTATGCACTCATCTCGTTATCCATTAGTAGCCTACACCAATGGATTATATTGGCCCAACTGTCTGAGTCCAATCTAGACTTCCCGCAATCCACGTACCGTACATAGGTGATCAACTAGATATAAGACGCAACTCCAACAATCTCCACCTTGACTCAAATCCGTTTAGCCTATAACTTGAGATTCATTGTTTTTCTCATCATCTTCTTTCGCAGACCTCGCACATACACATTGCTCCTTCTTGAAACCCTTGTACCATCTTCGTTGTTTCCATCTCAAGCATACGATAAAATGGCTGCTCTTGAGTACTCAAGATCAGTACACCGTACTCAATCCCTAAGCTCTCATGCCCACTACACCGTACACTACCTTGGTCCAAAACATTAGATCCCCTTATCCGAAAACACGCGAAAAAGTACTTGTAATGCGTCAATGTCTGGAAGTAACCCTTCACCTATCAACACGAGGATACACACATCACCGTGAATCACTGTGCTAAGCTCGAGCTTTCCTTGACCTTTTACCGCTACCATACACTCAACCTTTGATATCGACAACGCCATAATAATCTGGCAACGTTTCTCCAACTGATGGACTCAACCATTTAATGAGTATATGCCCCGTAGTCAATCTCTTGACCATCACAACCATGTACATAGTCTTATCTATTTGCTCGATCAAAACTGCAGTGCACTAAATGCACTTCTCTTAAATTCGACATCTATCAATCCACTAAGCCGACAATAAATAATTATCATCTGACTTGGTTCATACCATATCATATATGTGTGATCCCACCGCTCTTGCATATGGTATCTGAGACATTACTCTCTTCTTTGTTAGATGGACACAATATGGAAAAAATTCGAAGTAGTTGACGATAGGAGTACTCACTAACCAACTTTTCCATTCTGAGTCGCTTCAGAATCATCTCAATGCACATCCTTCAAGATAAGTTTAACCGCCAGCTTCCACGTCCCACTCTATCATAAGAATTTTCCGCAAGATCAAGATTTTTCATGTTGAACTCTAACCCGAACTGATGACTCAGCTTCCTGATCTGTGGCATACTCTTCGCCAGTACTACTGTAGGGTGTTTTTCGTCACCCCATTGAGATGGGAATACGCGCGCGCTTGTCAGGCGTACTACAGATTCCCCCTGCCTAGGGTAGGCCGGGGTTTAATGATTATGGGGATCCAAATCTCCGGCAACCGCGGACTAAGCTGCCGTTAATTACTCCCCGCCTTTGGGGCGAGGGAACCTCCGATTAACGGGTTAAACTGGTCATGCGAACTCAATGTGCAGTGTACGTGTGTTTTATTTTGGAGGGGGGGTTTGGATATATCGGGAGCCACGCAAAGTTTTTACGGGGGTCCCGCTACCCGGATAGCGAGCTGGGGGTCAAGGGGGCTAGCAGCCCCCTTGCGGGGTGCGGGGCAGCGCCCCGTTAGAAATTTTTTTCTAACAGGGACAGTGTCGTGGAGTATGTGCATGTGTACATATGTGTACATATGTATACATATGTATACATATACATGTATATATAAATAAAGGGGGGAAAAGACATCAAAAGGATGCGTGGGGCAGCACCTTGGACGCTGTGCGCCTAGGTGCTATGCGCTCGGGCGCTAGAGTGCCACGTGTCGGCACGTGGGCGCTCTGCGCTTGAGCGCTGGGCGCTTGAGCTCAAGCGTGCCACGTGTCGGCACGGGGGCGACTTGCGCTTGAGCGCTGGGCGCTTGAGCGCAAGCGCGCCACGTGTTGGCACGGGGGCGACTTGCGCTCGAGCGCAACCGCGCCACGTGTCGGCACCGGGACGACTTGGGCTCGAGCGCTTGCGCTGGAGCGCAAGCGCGCCACGTGTCGGCACGCGGGCGCTCTGCGCTTGAGCGCCGGCGAGAAAAAGAGGCTTTTAGCCTAAAAAAATTTCTCTAAAGAGAAATCAGAGAGGAGTTGGACTCCTGAGTGTGTTCTTTTTTTTTTTGGGTTAATGGGAAGGGTTCCTCTTCTTTTCTTCTGTTGGCTGGATCTTGAAGATCAAGAGATATGGGATTCTTTAAAATCTCTCCTTTTTGAGATCTAGTGACAGATCCAAGTTCCCCTTCGTGGGTTTGGTGGTGAAAAACTATTTTGTTTTATAAAAAGAAGAGTAAAACTCTTGATTTAATTCAAGAGAAAGAAGAAGGTTTTGGAACCTTGAAGAAGAAGGAAAGATCTCAGATCTGGAAAATTTTTAGAGAGAGAAAAAAGTTTTTGAGATATTTCATTATCTTTGCCTTTATAGGCTATACACTTTACACATAGCCCCTTGGGCTTCAGAAAATGGCATTTTGCCTATCCCATGGCTCATGTGCCATTTCTTTTTGCACATAAGCCATAGGTTTTACAAAAATTTGGCTTTATGCCTATTTTTCTTATATTTATCCATAAAATAAAAGAAATGCAACAAAATTATTTATTACAAAATTTTTATCTTGGCATGGGGGGAGGCCGGCCGCTTCATGTTCGGGCTCGACCCGGGCATGGGCCCACTGGATCTGGGTTTGGGCCCACTTGGCTTGGGGTTGACTTTGATTTTGACTTGGTCAACCGGGGTGTAAATTTTTACCCCAACAAATTGCCCCCCATCAATAAATGCACACCACATATGTGGGTCGTGTGCATGAAATTGATGGATCTTCTTTCACGTGGAGGCGACTTGATTTGGTTCCCGCTTTTTGGGAAGCTGGCACTGCCCTTTTTACGACATGGACGGTCGTTGCTTGACATGTTGATTGATCTCAAAAACTATTTCTATTTCCGCAATCAAGAACGGCGTCGCAAGTAGCTAGCCGGTGAATACGGGTCGGTCCACAGGGATGTTGTGAATTTCCTAGTCGCTCAAACGAGTTAATTCCGATTGTGGTCGGATTGATTATTAAATCTGAAAACCTAATTATTCTATTATCTAGATCTAGTCTTGCTAGGGTTAGGTCTAGGTTAAGTTTGGAAAGTCTATAAATCTCACCGCTTTCTATACCCATATGAAGATCTAATTAGGTGTTATGGTAAATATTAATAAAAGGGATTAGGATGATTGGGAAGATTGTTCTTCCTCTAGATCCTTGTCCTTCCTTTCTTAATCTTTACCCTAACCTCCATGGAAAACCTTAAAATCCGGGCCTTTAGACTACGGTATCACCGCTACCTCATGGGTAGAGTGCCGTAGGGAGCGGAATAAGAAGGTATGCATGAAGTCCTATAAAAATATATGACGGGCAAGAAAGGGGATGAGAGATCTTCGTCTCTCAAACCTTCCCCAGATCTAACCCTAACAAGCGAGGAGACTACTCACTCATTAGGGAATTGAAATGCATCTATCTAGGGCAGAGAATAAAAATTACCTAGGGTAAGAATTGAAATCTAAACTAGAGCAAGGAATTAAATCTACTTACAGATGCATCTCTCCAATCATCAACGCAGGGTTGTCAGATCTGAATTCATGAATTGAAAAGAAACACCGATGCTCTCCGTAAAGAATTCTAAATTTATTATTAAAAGGAGGCATGAGAAATTACAATGAGTAGAGTTCCTATTTATAGAGAATAGGAAACCTAGGTTACAATTGATTTGCATATCTACATTTACCAAAATATCCTTAGGAAGACCTAGTCAAAGTAGACTTCAAGCTTTGGTAAAATTTTATGTCTCTTTCTCTTTAAAAGAAAGTATTGGGCCTTGGATCTTTGGGCTTCCTTATTATTTGGTTCTTTATTAAAATAGCTTCTATGTTTCTTTCAGTTCTCCAGTGAATAATTGCGGTGGACTTTTAACCGTTCGCTTTGTAATCTTGGACCTTGCATTGCCTTGTACTTTGTGAATTTTATCTTTGATGTCGGCTTGATCAAGAGTCTTCTGTTTGTTGGTCAAAGTCCACTTTTGCATCATCTTTTCATCGTTTTCACTGTTTTAGATCCAAGAACCTATAACCTGTAATATGTAGCAGACATGCGTCAAAAGCACCTGTTTATTTATAAAACGAATAAGAATGGGGAATATAATAATGCAATATTATGGTGTGAACAAATACCCCCAAACTTATCTTTTGCTCGTCCTCGAGCAAACTTATTTTTATTCACTAAAATCCTAACCGCACTTTCGCAGGGAAACGCGATTGCACTGAGCACGTACAACAAGCCGTTAAACCTCTAGGTGTCCCTAGTAGGAGGAGTGTTGTCTTCTGAGGGTTTTCAGCGGATTACACCCACAAAATCCTATCAATTCGGCTGTTCGACTTTGTTTTCCAATTAGGTTTTCTAACAAGGAATTCTATTATCGCCGACTCATAAATTATCCACCCATATTCTTCACACTTCCTCATCATCTAACTTAAGATTATATATGTTCTGCAAATCTACTTAGCTTTCGGCATTTCTTAAGCTTTCCTTCTAGGGTTCCATTTCCACTTAGGAATTTTTACCAACTCTACTAAAGATACAAGTTCTATTCTTCATTCATTTCTCTCATCTAAACTCCAATCACATATCCCTACGTGTGTGTATAAGTCACCCCTACATTTGGAAATTCAAATCAAGCAATCATACCCTTGTCCGTTGTCCAAAGTACTTATTAATTGGTGAATTTTTAATTGAATTTCGCTTACACATCCTTCATGCGACCGTTAATACTTCTTGAGGTACCAACGACCGATTACAAGATACGTTTGCACTTTAAAGCGTAATTCCTAGTCTTGCAACACCCAAGGCTTTTTAGCAGTGACTCCCAAACCAGTTGGTCTAAGGTACTAGGTGATGAAGCACCCTCGCTAAATATTTTTCTATTTTTGCAGCCTTAAGTAATCACAAAAACCAGTGTCCATTTTTTTTATTCTTTATTCACACTTTTTTTCTTTTATTTTCTTCGTACTAAGGACTTTAAACAAGAGCATTTCAAGGTCTCCTCTACTATTCCAAGTTTCAAGGTGCGTGATTGTGCAGATTGTAGGGTATACATTTTCAGAATTTAGACTTAAGCTAGGAACTATTTTTCAAACTTATACTCTAATAAGAACATCAATACTCTTCTCTTGTTTCGACTTAGCCCAAGAAGTGAACCCAAAATTTGCCTATTTCTAAATAAACTACAAGGCATATACTTTTTACCGTTAAACTTTAAGGAAGGTTATTTTTAGGGTTTTTAATTTACTAAGTCTAAGATCTAGTTGTTCCTAACCAGTTAACCTATTTGTCAAACTCAAGTCAATTAGCCAAAATTGAATACATTAATTTTTCAAATTTTTCAAATTTTTCAAATTTTTATGGGTTTTCAAATAAATATGCAAATGCAAAAATATGTACAAATGAATGCGAAGGAAGAAGACGTACCGAGCATACCCCCAAACTTGAACTTGACAGTGCCCTCACTGTCATGCTAAACCAAGAGGGTTAAAATGCCGATACTCCCCTGTTTATTTATTTACAATTTTTTTTTCTAATGTTTTGAATTTTTTTTATATTTTTTTTTATAGAAAAAGAAAAAAAAAATATATATACATATATACAAAGGTTCCCCCCAAACTTAAGCTTGGCCTTACACAAGCCAAAGGTTAATACCAACCATTCAAAAATCTTATCGTGGTAATGGGCTAGTTGGTGAAAGAATGGAGTAGAAAGAAAAGAGATGAGAAACACACGAGACCGTGTGGGAAGAAGAGAATATGGTCTCGGTGGGGGAAAAGAATGGCGGAAAGAAGAAAGAAGTGGAGTACGATCTTGAGGGTGTAAAACGAGTGAATAAATTAGCGTAATTTGTGATGACCGATGTGTTAAAAGCGATTGCGCTAACCTATCAACCCGTCGAGAAATGGGGTCAAATCCCTCAAGATTCGCAAGAAGACACGGGTATGCCGAACTTGGTATTGGAGATGAAAGCGAAACGGTCTCTTGTACGGTCGGAACAATAGGAAGGACGAAAGGGAGTGAATTAGGGATAGTATCATGCTCACCGTAGTAAACTGTTTCGAACTTGAAAGATTCCATCAATGGTTCGAAACTACTATAAGCAGCCGAGTCTGATGATTCAACTAACTCATCTGAAAATGTAAAGGAATCAAACTTGGACGGTGAGTCATCAACATCGTCCGAAAAAGCGAAACACTCGTAAGTGTTATCGTCTGTGAGAACTGTGTCAGATTCAAAGGAAAAATTTTCAAGGTCACAGTCTTCAAGTGTGGTCGGAACGATGGAAAGGAGGGAGGGTGATTTAGTTAAACGTTCAAGAGGATGAATTGGAAAATCCGACACATCAAAGAAAAATGGTTCAACCTCAATATGATCCTCAAAACTCTCCTCAATACTATCCTTATAATTCTCCTCAAAATTCAACTCATCCATGCCATTATCATCAAAATCAAGACGCATATGAGGTTCGAGAGAAATATCTAATGACTCGGGATGATGAGTTGAACATAAAATTTCAATCAAATCGACAGGTTCATCATCCGAAATATTCCCGGCGTCTATATCCTCAATCAAGTGAAAATCAATTTCTTTAGACACATCATCAAAAGCATGGATATTTATCAATTCAGGTTCTAGATTGGAGGTGTAAAGATCGAAAGGGTTAAGTGTGGTTTCACTCGAATAGGGTTCTTCACAATCTGGCAAATCAAGCACTACAAAATCACACAACTCGTTTTTATTTTGAACTTGTGAATCATTTAGAACATTCGATGGAAAACTGGAGTTGTGGGCTTCAATTGGGTAAGGGTAGGTTTGATTTAGTAATCCTCTCAAATTCTCACTCTGTCCAACCGCCTCCTCATACATCGAAAAATTTGGAGCTAGCGGAAAACTAGCTACCGGTTCAGCAGGTTGCATAAGGGCGGCCACGGACGCTTCCACATTCCTAACCATTTTGTTTGTTGCTGCGATATACGCCTCCAACGACTCTTCCAAACTAGACTTGGGTGGTAAGGGGGTTTCGGTAAAACTCCCAACAGGCTGTGTAGAAACAGTGTCTAGTGAAGGTGGGAAGGTCGGGTAGGATTGGTAGGAAGTGGGTGGTTGGGCAGGGGTAGGGTCAATATGTGGATAAAAAGGTGAATAGTCGTGTGGATCCCTAGAACTAGATGAGTGGAGAGGAGTGAAAGATCGACTGCGAAATTGAGCAATATGCTCAGCAATGGACATCGGCTTAGGAGTGACAGAAGGACTTGAAAAAGTGGTATCAACATATGGAAGTGGTAAAGGTTGACTTGGTTGACACAAAGTGGGTTGAAAAGTCAAACTGTTTCTCTTAGACGCCTCTATTTGATCTTTCAAAGATATTTTAGACAAGGAAGGATCGTCTTTAAATTGACCGAACAAATTGACGTATGACGCAAAATTAGGTTCGGGATACCAAAGTTCGGCAAGTGATTTATTATGTGGGGTACCCATGTTAGAAGAAAGGGGAAAAGAAAGAAGGTTGGGTGGTGCAAGGATTTCTCAGCGACAAAAGTTGCAAGTCTTCTAATAAAGATTTTCCTTTTTTTCCTTTTTTTTTTTGCAAGAATTTTCGATAAAGGGCTTAGACACAAATACAATCAACCAGAAATGCACAATCAGGCCTAGATCTAGGGTCACCTAGGTCAGCTAGACAGCTCCTAACTGTTCCAGAGGGCTAGAAATAGGACCTTAAACCGCCTCTTCACCGCCAATTGCGGCCAGGTAAGTGCCAGGTAAGTGGGAAGGAACCACAGTAGTGGGCCTAATTAAAAACCACTAGCCTTTGACACACTTGCCTAAACACCGCAAAGTCAGGTTAGGATAAACGGCCGATGCCTATAACCAGTCCTCTGTCCTATTGAGCTCGAAGTCCTTAGGGCTGAGTCTAGTATTTTTTAATTAATAGATGGTCAATGCATATGCCTTATGTGATTTCTGGGGTCCTGGGAAGGGTGATGAAATCCCCATCCAATCTGAATTGGTCAAAAGCCCCTTAAAGTCCGATTAAAGATATGCAAAACAGTAAATCACATGCAATCAAATCTTTTTTTTTGTGAATTTCAAAGTTTGCAAGTTTTCTAATTAAAATTTTCCTTTTTTCTCTTGCTCTTTATTTGGAAAGATATTTTTAGCAAAAAGATTAAGGATATGCAAATCAGAAAAGATCACTTGCAATCAATTATTATTTTAAGCGCGCGCAAAGAATCCTGCACAAGATTGTTATTTGGAAGGGGAAAGATTTTTTTTAAACGCAAAGAATCCTGCAGGAGATTTTTCAGAAGATATATCGGAGATTTGCAGAGGAGGAGAGGGAAAACTCACAGAGAACTACAGTAGCGGAACCTTTTTTTTGTTTACCGCGCTTCTGTCCCTTTTTTTTTTGACCAACACGCGGCGGTTTCGCGGTCGCAGGTAGGATCTGGCGGCGGTTCCGCGGCCGGAATGGGGTCGCGATTTTTTTTTTGTTGCAGATCGCGCAGTTGACTTGTTGACTCGGTCCTCCAAATTTCTTCTGTTTTCTGTTGTGATATTTCTCTGTTTGTTCGAATTTGATACTTGCTGTTTTGATCTCTGTAGATTTCCAAATCCGAATTTGTTCGTAGATCCTGCAAAACTCACGCAAAAATACCCTTTCCAAAAATAATAGATGATATATATATATATTTTTTTTAATTTTTCAGATTTTTATGATTTTTTGAATTTTGATTAACCCGAAATTGCGAAAAGGAAAGTTCTACGCCATCCCCGGCAACGGCGCCATTTGATTGATCTCAAAAACTATTTCTATTACCGCAATCAAGAACGACGTCGCAAGTAGCTAGCCGGTGAATACGGGTCGGTCCACAGGGATGTTGTGAATTTCCTAGTCGCTCAAACGAGTTAATTCCGATTGTGGCCGGATTGATTATTAAATCTGAAAACCTAATTATTCTATTATCTAGATCTAGTCTTGCTAGGGTTAGGTCTAGGTTAAGTTTGGAAAGTCTATAAATCTCACCGCTTTCTATACCCATATGAAGATCTAATTAGGTGTTATGGTAAATATTAATAAAAGGGATTAGGATGATTGGGAAGATTGTTCTTCCTCTAGATCCTTGTCCTTCCTTTCTTAATCTTTACCCTAACCTCCATGGAAAACCTTAAAATCCGGGCCTTTAGACTACGGTATCACCGCTACCTCGTGAGTAGAGTGCCGTAGGGAGCGGAATAAGAAGGTATGCATGAAGTCCTATGAAAATATATGACGGGCAAGAAAGGGGATGAGAGATCTTCGTCTCTCAAACCTTCCCCAGATCTAACCCTAACAAGCGAGGAGACTACTCACTCATTAGGGAATTGAAATGCATCTATCTAGGGCAGAGAATAAAAATTACCTAGGGTAAGAATTGAAATCTAAACTAGAGCAAGGAATTAAATCTACTTACAGATGCATCTCTCCAATCATCAATGCAGGGTTGTCAGATCTGAATTCATGAATTGAAAAGAAACACCGATGCTCTCCATAAAGAATTCTAAATTTATTATTAAAAGGAGGCATGAGAAATTACAATGAGTAGAGTTCCTATTTATAGAGAATAGGAAACCTAGGTTACAACTGATTTGCATGTCTACATTTACCAAAATATCCTTAGGAAGACCTAGTCAAAGTAGACTTCAAGCTTTGGTAAAATTTTATGTCTCTGTCTCTTTAAAAGAAAGTATCGGGCCTTGGATCTTTGGGCTTCCTTATTATTTGGTTCTTTATTAAAATAGCTTCTATGTTTCTTCCAGATCTCCAGTGAATAATTGCGGTGGACTTTTAACCGTTCGCTTTGTAATCTTGGACCTTGCATTGCCTTGTACTTTGTGAATTTTATCTTTGATGTCGGCTTGATCAAGAGTCTTCTGTTTGTTGGTCAAAGTCCACTTTTGCATCATCTTTTCATCGTTTTCACTGTTTTAGATCCAAGAACCTGTAACCTGTAATATGTAGCAGACATGCGTCAAAAGCACCTGTTTATTTATAAAACGAATAAGAATGGGGAATATAATAATACAATATTATGGTGTGAACACATGTCTCCGAGACGGAGTGTGTGATAGACGTTTTCCCTGGCCCGGAGTGATCTGGTTCCCGCTTTGTAGGAATCCTGCGCTGCCCTTTTTGCGACTTGGACGGTCGATGCTGCCCTTTTTGTGACTTGGACGGTCGATGCTGCCCTTTTTGCGACTTGGACGGTCGGTGCTGCCATTTTAGCGACTTGGACGGTCGGTGCTGCCATTTTAGCGACTTGGACGGTCGGTACTGCCCTTTTTGCGACTTGGACGGTCGGTGCTGCCATTTTAGCGACTTGGACGGTCGGTTCTGCCCTTTTTGCGACGTGGACGGTCGGTGCTGCAATTTTAGCGACTTGGATGGTCGGTACTGCCATTTTAGCGACTTGGACGGTCGGTACTGCTCTTTTTGCGACTTGGACGGTCGGTTCTGCCCTTTTTGCGACTTGGACGGTCGGTTCTGCCCTTTTTGCGACATGGACGGTCGGTGCTGCCATTTTAGCGACGTGGACGGTCGATGCTGCCCTTTTTGCGACTTGGACGGTCAATGCTGCCATTTTACCGACGTGGACGGTCGGTACTGCCTTTTTAGCGACTTGGACGGTCGGTTCTGCCCTTTTTGCGACTTAGACGGTCGGTTCTGCCCTTTTTGCGACATGGACGGTCGGTGCAACCATTTTAGCGATGTGGACGGTCGATGCTGCCCTTTTTCCGACTTGGACGGTCGATGCTGCCATTTTAGCGACGTGGACGGTCGGTTCTGCCCTTTTTTTGCGACTTGGACGGTCGATGATGCCCTTTTTGCGACGTGGACGGTCGGTTCTGCCATTTTAGCGACGTGGACGGTCGATGCTGCCCTTTTTTCGACGTGGACGGTCGATGCTGCCCTTTTAGCGACGTGGACTGTCGATTCTGGATTTGACTTGCCCTGCTTCTTGCGGCGTCAGGGATGAAGTTGACTTGTTTCCGAGATGGAATTTGGTTCTGCCGGGGAGGTCATTGGTTGTTTTGCCGACCTGATGTGATTTGGGTTGACATCAGTATCGCTACGCTGGAATATGGTACCAGGAGCGAATCATCATTTGTCATAACAGGCTTTGGGAATTGGTTTTTGTTTGGCATCTGCATTGCTGCACTGGAATAATGCCAGGAGCAACTCATCATTTGCCCCGAGAGGATTTGGGAATAAATGGCTTAGGAGGCAGGTTTAGATCCCTATCACCTAAGACTTTTCAATTTTATGGGCCGTAAGGGCCCCATAAAAGCATTTTCTCCCTACGAGTCGAAAGGATCTCGTAGGTGTGTTTTCTCCTTAAGAGTCGTGGGGACTTCTAAGTGTGTTGCTCCTTTGTGAGTCATAGGGATCTCACGCGGGAATTTTCTCCTCACAAAGTCGAGAGGACTTTGCGAGTGCATTTCATTTCTTTTCTTTTTTACGAGTTTGCGTCCTTTCGGGTTTTCACAAACTCGCCGGCAGTCCCGCTATTTTTACTCACGGAGCCCTTTCGGGTTTTCATCCGTGCCCATTTTGCTTGTGGACATACCGTTCTTTTTTTTCCCTTCTCCTTCTTCTTTTTCTCTTTTTTTTTTGGAGAGATCTGGATTGTTTTACGCCCGTGGATTGTATACGGTTTTGCAGGATGTATGATCCAGACCGTAGGGCCGGAAAAATTTCAGGGCTTTGTTGGCGTCTGCATCGCTGCACTGGAATGTGGTACCAGGAGCGACTCATCATTCGCCGTTGGGGTATGAGATTTGGAATTTGGTTGGCGTCTGCATCGCTACACTGGAATATGGTACCAGGAGCGACTCATCATTCGCGACTTTGGGGTTGGGGAGCGATAGCTTAGGAGACAGGTTTAGATCCCTGTCACCTAAGACTTTTCAATTTTATGGGCCGTGAGGGTCCCATAAAAGCATTTTCTCCTTACGAGTCGTAAGGATCCCGCAGGTGTATTTTCTCCTTAGGAGTCGTGAGGACTCCTAAGTGTGTTTTTCCTTTATGAGTCGTAAGGATCCCACAAAGGTTTGTTCTCCTCATGTATCGTGAGGACACATGAGTGGGTCTTCTCAATGGAGCATAATTCCAAAGGCGGAGACCAGCCGCGTAACTGGTAATTGTGGTGGGGCATGGGTATGAAGAGAATTAATTGAGCCCGTAGATTGTATACGGTGGTCAATTTGGGGACTAACCGTAGGGCTGGGAGAATTTTGAGAAATTGGATTTTGGTTGGCGTCTGCATCGCTGCACTGGAATGTGGTACCAGGAGCGACTCATCATTCGCCGTTTGAGGACTTAGAATTTGGATCTTGTTTGGCATCGACATTGTTGCACTGGAATAATATCAGGAGCAACTCATTATTTGCCTTGGGAGGACTTGGGATTTGGGTTTTTGGTCGGCATTAGCACCGCTAACACTGAAGCGAAATGCCAAGAGCGACTCATCATTTGCCGTTGCCCGTTGGGGAATGATGGCTTAGGAGACAGGTTTGGGTCCCTACCACCTAAGGCTTTTCAATTTTATGGGTCGTGAGGGTCCCATAAAAGCATTTTCTCCCTACGAGTCGTAAGGATCCCGCAGGTGCATTTTCTCCTTAGGAATCGTGAGGATTCCTAAGTGTGTTGCTCTTTTATGAGTCGTAAGGATCTCACGCAGGGTTTTCTCCTCACAAGGTCGAGAGGACTTTGCGAGTGTATTTCATTTCTTTTCACGAGTTTGCGCCTTTTCAGGTTTTCACAGACTCGCCGGTAGTCCTGCTGTTTTTACTCACGGAGCCCTTTCGGGTTTTCATCCGTGCCCGTTTTGCTTGTGGACATACCGTTTATTATATTTTTTTTATTTCTTTCCTTTTTTTCTTTTTTTTTGCCGCTGGTGGGACTTTAAAAGTAGTCTCACCGGCAGGATTTGTGAGAGATAGGGGTCATTTACGCCCGTGGATTGTATACGGTTTTGCAGGATGTATGATCCAGATCGTAGGGCTGATGTGCTCAATTCGCCTGCGACTTGGAGCATTCACGTGTAGTATTTCTTGAGATATCGGCCATTGATGGGTGGCATGGGCCTTTCTCCCTCGGCACTTATTAGTTGGTAGGATCCTCCGTCGAACACTTTCTCGATGACGTATGGTCCTTCCTAGTTTGGCTCGAATTTTTCCTTGGCATGTCGATTGGGGATGATCGGTCTTTTGAGGACCAACACCAATTCACCTTTCTTGAAAGCGCGGAGACGGGTTATCTTGTCATAGGCCCGTGACATTTGGGCTCGGTATAGCTCCAGATTTTGCTGCACCGCGAGCCTCTTTTCTTCGAGGGCATCGAGCTCTTCAAGTCGAAGGAGCACGTTTTCCTCCTCCGTCAACTCATGCTGAACGGCCATTCTTAAGCTTGGAACTTCGACTTCGAGGGGGAGGACCGCCTCCACTCCGAAGAGCAATGAGTATGGAGTGGACTGAGTTGGAGTACGATGCGTGGTACGATATGCCCACAACGCCTCGTGAAGCTTGAGATTCCAGTCTCTCTTGTTGGCTGAAGCATTTTTCCTCAGGAGCTTGCATAGAGTCTTATTGAAGGCTTCGGCTAGCCTATTGTCTCTTGGATTCTAGATGGAGTAATATCTCCAGTCTATCTTGTACTGAGTAGCGAACCTTGAGACATTGAAGCTCTTGAAAGAAGGCCCGTTGTCAGAAATGATTCTTCTTGGTGTACCGAAGCGGTATAGAATATTATGCTGGAAGAATGCCAGAATATCTTTTATCTTGACTTCTTTTAGCGGGACAGCTTCAGCCCATCTGGAGAAGTAGTCTGTCGCGGCCAGTATGAACCGGTGGCCTTTAGATGACGGAGGATCAAATGGGCCAACAATGTCGGTGCCCCAGACTTCGAAAGGCCACGACGCCACCGTAGGATGCAACGGATTGGGATGCTTGTGAATGAAATCACCATGGATTTGGCAGATCTGAAATTTCTTTGCATGTTCTCCGCAATCCCGTATCATGGTGGGCCAGTAATACCCAAGCCGTTTGATTTGAAGTCGCATCTTGGGGCCAGATTGGTGAGCACCGCAAACACCCGAGTGAACATCTTTCATGACCTTTTGGGATTCGGCCACTGACAGACACCTGAGCCAGAGTTGGTCATATGACCTGCGGTATAACGTGTCATTTACAAACACGTATCGGAGAGCTCTTTTCTTCAGCTGAATCCTCGCAGATTTTTCTTCGGGCAGCTTGTCGTATCGGAGGTACTCTATGAAGGGTTCTCTCCAATCGGGCTCGTCTTGGATGATCGAAGCTTCTTCGGCGGGACTGCTCTTCTGTTCTGCGCTTTCCTCTTCTCGTAGAGAGACTGGGGGTAGAATTTGCCGGCTCCTGACTGTGATCAGAATTTCGTCCATGTCAGGATCAGCCAGCTCCTTGGCTAAGCGAGCGAGTATGTCGGCTTTTCCGTTCAACGCTCTGGGGATTCTCATTATTTCAATATGAGTGAACCGTTTCATGAGTTCCACCACCCGGCCTCTGTACCGAGCTAACTCGGGTTTGTATATCTTATAGTCGCCGCTTACTTGGTTGACGACAAGCTGGGAGTCACCGTAAACCCGTAGCCGAAGGATTTCCATTTCTATGGCGAGTTCCAAACCAGCTATCAGAGCTTCATACTCAGCTTCATTGTTTGTCCGAGGCTCGGTGAGAGCAAAAGAACGCTGTAGGGTTCCCATTGATGGCGTGATGAACACCAATCCTATCCCCGCTTTTACCTCCGGGACGCTTGATCTGCCGGAGCTCCTTATTGATGAGGCCCCAGCGAAGTAGAGCTCCCAACATGGCTCATCTTCCTCAAGGTGCAGCACTTGTTCGTCGGGTAACTCACAATTTAGCGGCGACCCTTCTGGTATGGGATGAGCAGCGAGAAAGTCTGCAAGAGCTTGCCCTTTTACTGCTTTCTGAGGGGTATAAACTATGTCAAACTCAAGTAGCATGACAGCCCATCTTGCCATTCTGCCAGCTAGGCTTGCTTTGGTCATCAAGTGTTTGAGCGGGTCGACCTTGGAGATCATCATAACCCGATGAGCGAGCAAATAGTGCCTCAGCTTCTTCACAGCAAATATTAGAGCCAGGCATTGCTTTTCGATTGGGGAGTAGTTGTGTTCCGCCCCGACTAGAGTTCGACTGAGGTAGTAGAGGGCATTTTCTTTTCCCTCCTCATTATTCTGGGCAAGGAGCGCACCGAGTGACTTGTCCAGCGCGGCAGTGTAGAGAATCAGCGGTTTATTTGGAATGGGAGCGGCCAGCACTGGAGGGTGCAACAAGTATTGTTTGATGCTTCCGAACGTTGCTTGACATTCGGCATCCCAGATAAAAGGAGCTCCTTTCTTCATGAGCTTCGAGAAGGACCTACATCTCCCCGATAAATTTGAGATAAACCTCCGTATATAAGCAAGCTTGCCTTGAAAAGATCTTAGCTGCGTCAGAATCTTCGGATGGGGCATCTCCATGATGGCCTTTATCTTTAATGGGTCAACTTCGATCCCTCGATGTCGGACTATGAAGCCCAGGAATTTTCCCGATGACACGCCAAAAGCGCATTTCAGAGGATTCATCTTCAGATCGTATTCCCTCGGTCTGGTGAGAACGGTCCTAAGATCCTGGATATGACCGGCCTTGGTTTTAGTCTTAACGACCAGATCATCAACATAACATTCGACGACTTTATGAATTAAGTCATCAAAGATATTGGTCATTGCCCTTTGATATGTAGCACCTGCGTTCTTCAATCCGAACGGCATCACCTTGTAGCAATATATTCCGATCGGGATTCGAAATGCTGTGTGCTTCTCATCTTCAGGCGACATCTTGATCTGATTGTATCCAGACGAGCTGTCTATAAAGGTGAACAGCTCGTAATTTGAGGTGTCATCGACCATCATTTCCATGACCGGTAGCGGGAAGTCGTCTTTAGGACATGCCTTGTTGAGGTCCCTGAAATCGACACAAACTCGGATCTGCCCATTTTTCTTCTTCACTGGGACTATGCATGCGATCCAGTCCGCATATTTCTCTTCCCTGATGAAGCCGGCATCGATGAGCTTCTTAGTTTCCTCGATGACCTTTTCTTCAATTTCCCTTCTCATTTTTCGAGGAGCTTGTTTGACTGGCTTAGCATCAGGAGATATAGCCAACTTATGTACGGCCACTTCAGGGGAAAGGCCAGGCATTTCTTTGTATGTCCACGCGAAGCAGTCGACGAACTCATGCAGCAGGGCAATTATCTGCGCTTTCATTTCCTCTGACAAGAGCGAGCTGATGTAGGTCGGCCTGGGATTATCGGGCGTTCCTAAGTCAATCTCGGTTAGCTCGTTAAAGGTTGCTTGCCCGTCATCTTCGAGCTCTTGAGGAGCTTCTTCTAGCTCGGCTATCTCGTCATCATCATTTGATCTTTCGCTGGCCTCACCAACATGGATCATGCAGCACGCTTTGGAATCAGGTTGAATGTAGCCTATGCCCCGTCTATCTGGAATTCGTCCATCGATGAGTGCTCGGACCTCGGGCGGATACCATAGGCCTTCGTAAAACTTTGCTTCGGACTCCGTTTGATATAAACGGCATCCGCACATCTTAAAGTATTCCCACATCTCGGGTGCATAGTATCTGGAATTGAGGACGGCTCTTATGCCTCTCTCATAGGGAAGGCACGCGACTGAAAGATCGTCCGGGTGCACAACGGGGTTTGACCTGTAAAACAGGATGCCCTTCTGTCCATTTTTCCTCCCGGGCACGTAGAAAGTTTTCAGCTGGTCCACGGTAGAGACTGACAATGCGTCGAGCTCTTTGCACATCCGTTCCGGCACCCTTGTGATGGCCAGGGACTCTTCTGCGACTTCGAAGGTCTCTCGTAGTTTCGCTTGCTGCAAGGGGGGCCAATCTGCACAGCTGTTGCACGGCAGGTCCTCTTCTTCTGACTCTTCAGTGTCACTGCCAAGATGAGGGCGGACTTTGCTGCTAGATGGGCCTTCAGTAACAGATTCGTACGTATCGCTGTCGAAATGAGGGCGAGTTTTACGGAAGGACGGGCTTCCAGCGTCGGACTCATCAGTGTCGCTGCCGAAATGCGGACGCACTTGGGCATTTTTGCTTTTGAAAGTGACAGCCGGCGCAGATTTGCTTTTGAGTCTTGGGGACGGTCTATCCTCAGTCAGTTGTGGCTTAGCATTTTGGTGGTTCATAAAGTACCGAGAATCTTCATATCGGACTTCATGCACACCGAACGGCTGGATATCTCCGTCAATGCGTCTTTCTTCGCCATTTTTAGTATACTTCATGCATTGATGGAGAGTTGACGGAATGATGCCGTAATCATGGAGCCACGGCCGCCCTAAGAGAATCTTATAAGATGTGTCGGCGTCGATCACGTATATCTTAGCTTCAGTTTGCAGATCCCTAAATTTGATTGGCAAAGCTATAGACCCCAGAACTTGCTGGCAATTTTGGTTGAAGCCTTGAATGACAATCCTTTCCCTTGACAGGTGTCGGACGTCCATTGACAAACTCTTCAGAGTTCGCAAGTTCATGATGTTCACTGAGGACCCCGGATCAATCAATATGCGATTAATTCGATCTCCATCGCTGTACCCGGTCACGTAAAGCGGCCGATTATGCTCAGCCGTTCCCAGTAGCAAGTCTTCATCCTTAAATGTGACTGCGGCGGCATGCAAAGCGTGCTGGGCTTCTTTCATATTAATTTCCGCAAAGTGAGCCTGATACCGCTCGGGGTTTTGTAGAGCGTGAATGAGAACATCTCTAAGCTCCTTAGATAGGACCAAGGCCTCGTAGATGCTCAGGAGAGACGAAAGCTTCCGGAGATGTGCCAAGACATTATAGTCCACCGAGGAAGGACTTATGTTTTTATCGGCCGGTTCTCTGCCATCTTCTTCATTAGCGACTTGTTTTTCCTTCCCTTTTGGGGCGTTGCCCTGATTTGGCGGTAGAGCCCTGCCGCTTCTGAGCTGGATTTGATTAGTCGTCGTGGCGAGCTCCTCGTCCTCTTCGGGAAAACAGAGCTCCTCTTCTGAGTCGCTGCCAAGATGGATGGCGTAGCAGGTCACTACTGGGATCTCTTCATTGGAGTCTTCTTCTAACTCCTCCAGAATTTCAGTCGCTTGTACAGGGAAGAACTCCTTCAATTGAATCAATGTTCTTTCCTTTTGTTCATATTCTTCGAGAGAATCGATATATTTTTGAATGGTCGATCTCCCTGCAGACACTTTTTCGCGCCGAGCTGCACTTTTCTTCTTCTTGAGCTTCTTGGATTTTGAGCCTGATGGAGCAGCATTGGCAACTGGAATGGTAGGCTTCCTCTGTCCTTCCCATTCCATCCTGGGCTCTTTCTGAAGCAACTTTAGCATTTTCTTCGTCTTATTAGATATGTGCGTACTCCACGGAGGCCGCGATGAGTCAGTTTCGTTTTTCACGGCAGCAGGTTCGGCTGTCTGCTCCCAGAAGGCTTCAACTTCTGTCTGTATAAAGTTGGCGGTTGCAACTTGATTGTTCACCAACACGCTTTTGGACAGCTCGATCTCTCCAGCCTTGTACTGCTTATCGACCCAGTCTTTGAAGATATAGCAATCCTCGATCGCATGGCTCACTACTCGGTGGTACGGGCAATACAGAGGATTGTCGGTCATTTTTGCTTCTTGGGGTCTTTTCGACTCCGGCAATTGTAGGCCGTTGTTCAAGGCATCTTTAAATATCTTGCGGACCTTGTCCCTTCTGAAAGAGTAAACCTTGTTCCTTTTCTCCTCTAGGGAAGGCCCATCTCCTCCCAGCAATGGCTTTCGAGACCGGTTGGTTTTGGATTCGCCCGCCCTTCGCTTTTCTTCATTGTCGGAGGCATTGAAGACATTGGTACTGCCGGAACTCCCGCTTCTACGGTTGTCGTCCCGCTTGCTTTTCCAGGTTTTGTCTCTCTGAGAGTCCGGTGGGGACTCTTGCTTCGAGCGTTCCAGCATTTGTACTTTCTTGGTTAGCTCCTGAAATGTCTTGAGGCCCGCTGTACACAAGAATGGGACCATCCAATTGCTGAGGTTCCCAATGAGAAGGCTGACGGACTGGTCCTGCTCCAGCGGCGGTTCGCACTTGACTGTGAGATTACGCCATCGGGCGATAAAGTCGGTGTTGCTTTCATTCTTCCCCGGCTTGGTCCTCACAAGGTCGGCAATGGAGATTTTATCACTGACACTCATGAACATTTGCCGAAACAGGGACTCCATTTAGGCAAAGGTAATGACGGACCCGTCCGGTATACTCGCATACCAGTCGAAGGCGACGCCGGTCAGGCTGTTGACAAACTGACGAAGAAGGAGCGCGTCATTGCCCTATGTATTTCCGCACGATGCTTTGAAGTGGGCGACGTGCTGATTTGCATTCCCCGTTCCATCAAATCTTCCGAACTTAGGAATGACGTAGCCACTTGGGAACTCAATCAGATCGTACTGCGCGGGATATGGCCGCCCACTACTGCCGATTTCTTTCTGAGCTTCAGCTTCGGCCACCAATGTTTTAACCTTGCTGGTGACCAAATCCATTATACGATCCTGTGTTAGCGGGATAGTGCTATCTGAGGCCAAGGCGTCCCCAGAAGCGGAATGTGGCCGGCTTTCATTCGGCTCAACCAGTCTTGGTCCCAAAGGAATAGGCATTGGCTGCCTCGGATTGTCATCACCCGGCTGATTACTAGCGGCTTGTGCCTGATTGGGAGGCGCTCGAGCAATTTGAGCCGTAAGCTGCATCACCACGTTCGTTAAGTCGTCAATCTTCGAATAGAGCTTGGCCATCTCTTTATCTTTGCTCCTGAGCTGTTTTCGAAGCTCTTGAAGCAGCTCCTGCTCCGCAGTCCTGGGGCGGAAAGTCGGCTCTTCCTCGCTGTCCGAGCTTGACTCTACATGGACCGAGGGGTCAATCTGCCTATCATCCTCATCGAGAGGGTTTTCTTCATCCAGCGGGGGCGGCTGTTCTTAGGCGGCGGCAACCACATTCAGGCTAGATTGGGCTTGGGATGTGGTGGCCCCGTCCTTGCTTTTGCTGCGAAGGTTGTCGCTGGGGCGCCCACCCGCCGTATAGACCGTATGGATGATATATCCGGCCGTCTTTCTATCATTGGCGGCTGATTTCATGGATCGCTGTCTTGACCCCCTTGCTTCGGTAGCCGGTAGTCGATTGAAGGCGGCTGACCTAACCAGGTTCTTGAATGGTGCTGGCGCTTCTTTTCTGGATTTGCCCCGCTGCTTTCGTGCGGCACAGAGCGCTCGATAGACTCTTGAAGAGACAGTGTCATACTTTTTCTGTTGGGGCCGGGACACGTCTTTTTGTGGCACTATTCGGACCGCTGTCTTCTTGATTCTGGCGGTCATGGCATTTTTCTGAACCCACTCCGGAGGCTCGAAGGAATTGCTGATTCTTACGTCCGACTTAGCCGTCGTCGCGGGGCAACCCTGCACTTGGAACTTCAGACGATTCCATTTGGCCGAAGCCTTCGCCCTTTTGTTGGCTCGATACCTGAGCCGCTTCTGCCTTAACTTTTCTGTTCTAAGCACCTGGCAGACTTCGGCTCTTTGGGAAGACGCCGCAGACCGGTCGATGGAGGGCCTTGGAGATACGCTCGATTGTGCATTTGTTGGAGTCATCGCCTGAGCTCGTCCGCAACATTTGATGTTGCCCTTTGTACCGAAGTTCTTGCCCCCTGCTGGAGCACCAGAGAATCGTTCAGATACCGTCTTAAGTTTCGGTTGTGGTGCCTTGGCGATCACGACATTCGGCCTCTTACCCCTTGAGACCGGCTTGGCCACCTGTTCCGCCGGGATCTCTGCCAGATGAGCGCTTCCGGCAGGGTAGATGATGACAGAGCCAAACTGGCGGGGCGGTTCCTCCCATTGTCGACTGAGGCTTGCGGGGAGAACCACACGAGCGTTGATCTTGACCACGTACGGAATCGGAGTCGCTTTGGAAGTTGAATTCGTCTTGGGAGACATTGTCGTTGAAAGTTGATTGCTGCACGAAAATAAAACATCATTTCAGTATAGGCAATCGATATGTATATTGATTGATTTCGCATGAACGTTTAACCCGAAATGTGGGAGGGGAGATTGGTCCCACCGGGCGTGCCAAAATCTGTAGGGTGTTTTTCGTCACCCCATTGAGATGGGAATACGCACGCGCTTGTCAGGCGTACTATAGATTCCCCCTGCCTAGGGTAGGCCAGGGTTTAATGATTATGGGGATCCGAATTTCCGGCAGCCGCGGATTAAGCTGCCGTTAATTACCCCCCGCCTTTGGGGCGAGGGAACCTCCGATTAACGGGTTAAACTGGTCATGCGAACTCAATGTGCAGTGTACGTGTGTTTTGTTTTGGAGGGGGGTTTGGATATATCGGGAGCCACGCAGAGTTTTTACGGGGGTCCCGCTACCCGGATAGCGGGCTGGGGGTCAAGGGGGCTAGCAGCCCCTTTACGGGGTGCGGGCAGCGCCCCGTTAGAAATTTTTTTCTAACAGGGACAGTGTCGTGGAGTATGTGTATATGTACATATATATACATATGTATATATATACATGTATATATAAATAAAGGGGGAAAAAGACATCAAAAGGATGCGTGGGGCAGCACCTTGGGCGCTGTGCGCTCGGGCGCTAGAGTGCCGCCTGTCGGCACGTGGGCGCTCTGCGCTTGAGCGCTGGGCACTTGAGCGCAAGCGTGCCACGTGTCGGCACGGGGGTGACTTGCGCTTGAGCGCAAGCGCGCCACGTGTCGGCACGGGGACGACTTGCGCTGGAGCGCAAGCGCGCCACGTGTCGGCACCGGGGCGACTTGCGCTGGAGCGCAAGCGCGCCACGTGTCGGCACGCGGGCGCTCTGCGCTTGAGCGCCGGGGAGAAAAAGAGGCTTTTAGCCTAAAAAAATTTCTCTGAAGAGAAATCAGAGAGGAGTTGGACTCCTGAGTGTGTTCTTTTTTTTTTTGGGTTAATGGGAAGGGTTCTTCTTCTTCCTCTTCTGTTGGCTGGATCTTGAAGATCAAGAGATATGGGATTTTTTAAAATCTCTCCTTTTTGAGATCTAGTGACAGATCGAAGTTCCCCTTCGTGGGTTTGGTGGTGAAAAACTATTTTGTTTTATAAAAAGATGAGTAAAACTCTTGATTTAATTCAAGAGAAAGAAGAAGGTGTTGGAACCTTGAAGAAGAAGGAAAGATCTCAGATCTGGAAAATTTTTAGAGAGAGAAAAAAGTTGTTGAGATATTTCATTATGTTTTCCTTTATAGGCTATACACTTTACACATAGCCCCTTGGGCTTCAGAAAATGGCATTTTGCCTATCCCATGGCTCATGTGCCATTTCTTTTTGCACATAAGCCATGGGCTTTACAAAAATTTGGCTTTATGCCTATTTTTCTTACATTTATCCATAAAATAAAATAAAAGAAATGCAACAAAATTATTTATGACAAAATTTTTATCTTGGCATGGGGGGAGGCCGGCCGCTTCATGTTCGGGCTCGACCCGGGCATGGGCCCACTGGATCTGGGCTTGGGCTCACTTGGCTTGGGGTTGACTTTGATTTTGACTTGGTCAACCGGGGTGTAAATTTTTACCCCAACAACTACCATAATGAAAGTATGCTTGACTACATAAGAAAAATACTCATTGTAGTCATCCCCTCCTTTATGACATATCTCTTGACCACTAGCTTGACATGTATTGCCCACAACCTTTCTTGCGAAATACCCACAAGCAATCCATAGCTCTCGTTCTTTGTGGTACCTCCATTGATCTCCATGTCCGTATAACGTGGCACTTGTGATCATTGACGTGCTATATCTTTTGCTTGGGTTTTATGGATTTGGTGATGATCCCCTGCATTGGACTCCTGGTCTACTGAAACATCCTCTGGCTCTATCGATGTTCAACGTCTCCATCCTGTCTCCGAGAATCATGTAACTCCACCTTAATTAAAGTCTCCTTACACATTTTAACTCCACCATAATTGAAGTCCCTTACCCTGCAGTAACTTTGACTCCAATTTAATCTGCATAAACACGTGAATAACTTTGGCACATAAACACTCTTCTAAAATCATAAAATACAGATTCAATCCATATCTTCTTCGAGATATGAAGATATATGGTTATAGGCGATGACCAAGTCACCAAATGACACGCATAATTAATTGCTCCTGTCTAAAACCGGCATTTCGAATTGAACTTTCATACTACGAACCCCTTGTAATGTGTCATAATTCATGCGCTCCGCCATCCCCCACTTTTCTTTGGCCTTTACGAACCATAACACCTTGATCTTTGCAAAACTTTGGAAGAAAACTCTCATAGATGCAATAATCTGCTCTGAACAATGGACTTATCCTATCACGTGCAATGCATGTTATTAACTTTGAAGCCTTGTCTTCTTCTGCTTCACGTTCCCCACTAAATATCGCATGGCCAAAATCTTTCATGCTCTTGCATGCTTGAGCACACCCATTGCATGTGGAAATTGCGCAAGCCGGCGTATCCATGCCACTATGCCACCGTGCACCACCATGCTCGCTGCCGCCGAACGCAACGCATCCCGTTCTCTTTCGTGACACTTATGACCAGCTTGCTTTCTTCCTTTGTTCTGCTTCACTGCTCGCTGCCCGCGAGCCCTCGTGCTCAAATCCGATAGAATCTGAACACTCTCGGTCTTCTAAAACAAGATCGGATCTTCAAATGTCTTTGCTGGCACACCTTGACTGATCTAACTTTGACAACCGCCAATCCGACACTTTGTCAGATCAAGCCTTCTTTATGATGCCTCTACCGCTCCGAATTGATATCACATCGATCGTCTAATACAAGATCCGGTTTTCAAATGTCTTTGCTGACATCTACTTGACCGATCTAATTTTGACAACCGCCAACCCGACGCTCTGTTTGATCGAATCATCTTCTTTATGATGCCTCCGTCGCTCCGAATTGATATCACGTCCACCGCTATCTCGCGAAATTGAAACTCTGATCGAACACCATGAGCTCTGATACCACTTGTTGGGAATTTTCCCCTACGATACCTATCGTCAAGGGAAAACCCCCGTCTTTAACGTTCGAGCATGCAAGACAGCGATCCATAAGAAGAAGTAATCAACACAGAGTATTTTTAACGTCGTTTGACCGACCGGCCTACTCTATGAGGCAATATGAGAATTCCATTGATATAAGAAAGAGTACACCCGACACTTTATTTCCCCCTTGATTTGATCATCTAAAATAATAGTATCTCTCAAATTTAGATTAAAACCATAATCTCTCAATGAAGATAATCCTTATGAGATCTCACATGTCTCAACTCTCTCTCACATCATCTCGTCTCATCTCCCCTCTTGATCTCACATCAAGAGAGGGGAGTTACAAACCACTTAAATCTTGAAACTACATTTTTCTTGCATTTTCCCGCCTGGGCTTTTCCTCATTCGTCGTTTTTCCTATGTCAAGTCTCCTTGATGAAACCACCTTCTTATTTATAGCATATAATATCCTTATACTAATTAGATTATGATCAATATAAATCTCTTTTATCCTTATCTAATAGGATATCTTTTTTTAATCTAAATCTATATTTAAATAAAAAAAACTTATCTTAATTCTATTTATAATAACAAACTATTTAAATTTAAACTAATATCAACACTTGGGACAAGAATTGGTTCACTAAGTCGAGTTATGAGAGTGGTTTTGAAATTTTGTTTTATGAAAATAGTGAAAGAATGATATGCAAGGAGAGAGGGAGTTGTTAGGAAATCGGATCAAGTAAAATTAAATCGCTCAACCTTAAACTATCTCCCTCTTTCTTGATTCCTTTGCCACTTACAACTGGTTCAAAAGAGCATGAAATATCAAGCACATGCCACTAGGGTAGTGGAGCATATATTGTCAAACTACCAACTAAATTGCAATTGACAAAAGTTATAGATTCTAGCTTGCAACTAACTTGGTATTATGAGTACAAAATATCAAACACATACCACCATACCTTGTCAAATTAGATGTCATAGCTAGTTACTATCCTAGATAGAA
Source organism: Agapanthus africanus (assembly GCA_030015575.1). Taxonomy (NCBI): domain Eukaryota; kingdom Viridiplantae; phylum Streptophyta; class Magnoliopsida; order Asparagales; family Amaryllidaceae; genus Agapanthus; species Agapanthus africanus. The sequence continues at coordinate 106,144,581 of CM057344.1, forward strand.
TTGATGCTAAGATCGAGATTTGAAAATGTGGATTAGCGACTTGGGCGGAATCATGTGAGAGAGGTGGCAAAGCCTTCCATATTCAAGATCTGTCGCCTAGTAACGCTTGTCCTTCCATTTCCTAACCTTACTCCCTAACCCCTAACTTGAGTAACCACAACTATCACTTGATTGGATCACGGAAACATGCTAGCGACTAGAGAGAAGACGACGTCCATCAAAAGATAGTTCTGGAGAACAAGTTAGGGTCCAATTCCAAATATAAGAGAGAGACACAGAGAGAGAGAGAGAGTTAGCCAAACCAATCACAATTCTACTCTCACCTTATTCCCGGCAAGGAGTTGCTACTCACAAGAAATCATAGTCACACAAAAAAATAACCACAGAGAAGAAGATCATAAGAAAACTCGTAGTCTTTGATGGAGGTCCTTTTCGGGTCTCCTTCAGATGTTGTCTTACGTCGATCTTCCGGTGGATTCTGGTAGGGATCCCCTGTTATGTGTGGGTCTCAATGGGTTTTGAGGAGATTGGTGATTGGAGGAGTTTAGCGCCGAGTACCTGCAAAGAAGTCCCGGGGTGGTTTGGTACCACTGAGGACCCTCCGACGATCAAGTTAGTACTAGATCCGAGTAGCGTAACGGCTAAGTGGAGTAAAAAATCGCTTACTTGACCCCTCTGTGATGGGGGTTTATATAGCGGCGGCGGCACGCAGCAGCAGGCGCGAGAATCTCGCCGGCAGTTACGCTCCCGACGTCACGCCTGCGTAAAGAGCGGATTGCCCATTAATGGGGATCGTGACAGCGTGGAACGTGGGACGTTGCTGGCGCAAAATCTGCGCATGGTGAGATTTGCGGAGCGGCGGTTACGCCTGTGAGTAGTGGAGTTGGTCGATCGGAAGGACCGAGGAAGACGGCCTCGGCTGGGGAGCTCGGAGACGAGCAAGAGGGCCGAGGAGTCTTGGTCCTGTGGCAGCTCGGGGCGAGCTGAGGGACCGAGGAGGCCAATTTGCAGGGGGCCCCGAGGTGGGCCAGCTTGTGCTTGCAGGTCGGGTACAAGGGTGGCCTGGTCGGCCTCTGTGGGCCTTTTCTTCTAGGTCTCGGGACATGTCATCTGCCACGTGTCCTAATCTTTCAAGTCGCCAATATTGAGCATCATCATTAGCCCCCCACTCTTGTCCCGACCAGCTAACGGGTCAGGTCAGGAGTGGACTGCCGGGCCACCCGGGGTAAGCTCCGTCCTAAGGTTTCGTCGGTACGCGTCCCAGGGCTGTTAGCTGTCTTTTTTGCCATCGAATTAGGGCGAGATCTCTGCATTTAAGGAAGATGCGCCGATTCATGCATCCTGCCACTGAAGCGACGGTCCACGTGTCAAGCGTCGGTTGGCCGACGCGACGTATGCAGACCTGTGGCGTCTGATGGGGCGCGGCCCAGTGCGGGAATGACAAGTGGAGCAATCGGTCGTCGAGTTGACTTCGATCACCTGATGTCTTTTGTTGGGGCTTCGGGTCCGCTGCATGTGATGGGCTCAGTGGCCTCGTTATGAGGGCTACAAACCTGCAGTGTCTGTTGGGCAGGAGGATGCCTGCTGGGGATGACCGAGCAGGGAAGCTGCTCGGTTGATCTTGGCGAGGGCCTTGATCCCCGGCGTTGCGAGTAGGGAAGCTACCGGCCAGGGATAGCCGAGCAGGGAAGTTGCTCGGCTGCATCTAAGGAGGACTTCGATCCCTGTCTTTGTTGGGTAGGAAGCTACCCGCGGGGATGCGCCGACCAGAAGGAACTCGGCGGCCTCGCGGTGAGGGCTTGAGATCCTCAGCGTCTGATGGGCAGGAGGACGCCCGTCGGGGATGCGCCGAGCAGAGAGAACTCAGCGGCTTCGCGGTGAGGGCTTGAGATCCTCAGCGTTTGATGGGTAGGAGGATGCCCACTGAGGATGCACCGAGCGAGAAGGATCTCGGCGGCCTCAGGTGAGAGCTTATATCCTCAGCGTGAGAGGGGCTGTGAGAGGCCTGCTGAGGATGGCCGAATAGGGTAGCTGCTCGGTGCCTCATGGCGAGGGCTTGGATCCCTGGCGTCGTGGGTATGGACCTACCAGTCGAGGATGACCTAGCAGGGTAGCTGCTCAGTGCCTCTTGGCGAGGGCTTTGATCCTTAGCGTTGGAGGGGCTGTAAGAAGCCCACTAAGGATGATCGGGCAGTGAAGCTGCGCGGTTGCCTCTTGGCGAGAGCTTTGATCTCTGGCATCGTGGGTAGGCAACTACCATCTTGGGATGACCAAGCGGGGTATCCGCCCAGATTCCTCTTACGAGGGCTTTGATCCCTGGCGTCATGGGCAGGGAGCTACCAGCCGGAGATGACCGAGCATGATAGCTGCTCGATTGCCTCTTGCGAGGGCTTTGATCCTTAGCATTGAAGGGGCTGTAAGAAGCCCACTAAGGATGACCGGACAGTGAAGCTGCGCAGTTGCCTCTTGGCGAGGGCTTTGATCTCTAGCGTCGTGGGTAGGAAACTACCAGCCTGGGATGACCGAGAGGGGTAGCCGCCCGGATGCCTCTTGTGAGGGCTTCGATCCCTGGCGTCATGGGTAGGGAGCTACCAACCGGAGATGACCGAGCAGGGTAGCTGCTCGGTAGCCTCTTACGAGGGATTTGATCCTTCAGGACGAGGACCGAGCAGGGTTACTGCCCAGTGCCTCTTGGCGAGGACTTTGATCCCTGTCGGTTGTGGTAGGAACCTACCAGTCGGGGATAGCCGAGTAAGGACTCGACCGCCTCTGGGGGGACTTTGTTCCTTGGCGCGGGAGGGGCTGTAAGAAGCCTACCAAGGACCCTTGGCCGGGAATGGTTACTGCCCGGTGCCTCTTGGCGGGGTCTTTTGTCCTTAAGGATAGCCGAGCGAGGGATCCTCGGGCTCGACTGCCTCTGGGAGGGCTTTCTGATCCCTGGCGTTGCGGTAGGGAAGCTACCCGCCAGGGATAGCCGATTGACGGTCGGGCTCGACTGCCTCTGGGAGGACTTTCTGATCCCTGGCGTTGCGGTAGGGAAGCTACCCGCCAGGGATAACCGAGAAGGATAGCTGCTGGGTTGTCTCTTGGCGAGGGTTTTCTGATCCCTGGCGTTGCGGTAGGGAAGCTACCCGCCAGGGATAGCCGAGCGAGGGTCGGGCTCGACTGCCTCTGGGAGGACTTTCTGATCCCTGGCGTTGCGGTAGGGAAACTACCCGCCAGGGATAACCGAGCAGGGTAGCTGCTGGGTTGCCTCTTTGCGAGGGCTTTCTGATCCCTGGCGTTGCGGTAGGGAAGCTACTCGCCAGGGACAGCCGAGCAGGGTAGCTGCTGGGTTGCCTCTTGGCGAGGGCTTTCATCCCTGGCATTGCGAGTAGGGAAGCTACCGGCCAGGGGTAGCCGAGCAGAGAAGCTGCTCGGCCGCCTCTACGGAGGACTTTGATCCCTGGCATTGCGAGTAGGGAAGCTACCGGCTAGGGATAACCGAGCAGGGTAGCTGCTCGGCCGATTCTTCATGAGGTTTCGCCCGACCATCCATTTGCAGGTATAGGGAATAGGAACGGTCGCGGTGAACGTGCGCGTAGCATGTGCATCGATTGTGCGGGGAGGCGAAGCGCCAGAGTCGCGTCGTTTCAATTCCGTGAGAGGAGGCTCAATGATCACCCAGCGGACGAGTATCGGCCCGTGAGATCTGTGGCCATGGGACGTAGCCTGCCGGTGGTCAGCCATGACGATGAGGGCAGAGTCTTCTGGAGGCGGGGGAGCGGCGATCTGGGGCCCTGGCCTGGCCGTTTGGACTTTAGTCGGTCTATCGGCCGGCGAGGGCGTTGGTGACGATCGCCGGAGGAGGTTCATCCGCGCCTCCGATGAGGGGGAGGCGGCGGCTGGTACCTGGATCTTCAAGATAATCGCACGCCATGTGGACGGAGATCGGAAGGCCAACTTTTGTTTTTGTGGATTTTTTTTTCCCACAGACGGCGCCAACTGATGGAGGTCCCTTTCGGGTCTTCTTCAGATGTTGTCTTCCGTCGATCTCCTGGTGGATTCTGGTGGGGATCCCCTGTTATGTGTGGGTCTCAATGGGTTTTGAGGAGATTGGTGATTGGAGGAGTTTAGCGCCGAGTACCTGCAAAGAAGTCCCGGGATGGTTTGGTACCATCGAAGACCCTCCGATGATCAAGTTAGTACTAGATCCGAGCAGCGTAACGGCTAAGTGGAGTAAAAAATCGCTTACTTGTCCCCTTTGTGATGGGGGTTTATATAGCGGCGGTAGCACGCAGCAGAATCTCGCCGGCAGTTACGCTCCCGACGTCACGCCTGCGTAAAGAGCGGATCGCCTATTAATGGGGATCGTGATGGCGTGGAATGTAGGACGTTGCTGACGGAGAATCTGCGCGTGGCGAGATTTGCGGAGCGGTGGTTATGCCTGTGAGTGGTGAAGTTGGTCGGTCGGAAGGACCGAGAAAGACGGCCTCGGCTGGGGAGCTCGGAGACGAGCAAGAGGGCCGAGGAGTCTTAGTTCTGTGGCATCTCGGGGTGAGCCGAGGGACCGAGGAGGCCAATTTACAGGGGGCCCCGAGGAGGGTCAGCTTGTGCTTGCAGGTCAGGTATAAGGATGGCCTGGTCGGCCATTGTAGGCCCTTTCTTCTGGGTCTCGGGACATGTCATCTGCCACGTGTCCTGATCTTTCAAGTCGCCAATATTGAACATCATCAGTCGTAAAATGCAAAGAAAAGTTAGAGCACCAATTAATTACCAATTCTTCAATTCATTGATTCTTCATGGATCAAGTACAATTTGAATGGATCTAAAAATGGGAAAACAAAAATCTAACCTAAGCTCTAATTATTCAGAAAGAATTACTATCCGCATTTAGGTCACTTCATAATCCACTGAGTTCCATATGTCGTACTTATCAATCATTGATTTGGCATAACAAAATTTTCTTATGAAGGTTAATGTATTTTAGATCTCTAATTAATTTATTTTTCTTTGCTCCATAAAATCTTAGAGGGAGCTTTTATCATTTTAGACTAATTATGTTATCTCCAATATCCCGTGCAATCTTAACAATATAAAAACACAGATTTTCTAAAATATAAATAATATTTTGAAGATTACTTAATGCTTTTATAAATCAAGAACTCCATAACAACATTACATGATTATCTTGGTTCATTTGAGACGAATGAGATGGAAATGCAACTTAAAATGCTCACAGTTGTTGTATGATTAGTACTTTTATCTATCTGTTAAAGTAACTGTATTTTGTATATATTTAGTTTGATATAAAAAAAATTTGAGCAGGGACATCCCAATTTTTTATCCTTAAAAAAACATCTCTGTTAAATTTCCATTGGCGTTGCATCATAAAAGTTGTCACATTACATTGATACAATCACGACTCGGTGTGTAGCAAAAACATACATAACATAAATTACTACTTCATTAAAATAATATGGTATAACATATATATACATTATAAGATGAATAGAATACAAGCATTCAAATGACTAATTCTAATAATTTACTGCTTTCTATTGAAGTTTTCCAAGGGTATAGAAGTTGCGGTTCTAACACTCGGATTGCAAGTTATGGCCCTAAAAATAATTTACCCTAATATCAGCTACTCATATTTGCATGTTTGGACTTGTTGCGACCCAAACAAAACAGATATTCTTCGGTAACATGCTCTGCATCAAAAAGTTGTAGCTGAAACACAATATTTTTTCGAACATGTCGATGGTGTTGACTGCAGTCACCCTTCCTCCCTTTGAGAACTTCCCCTCTTTCTTCTACAATTTCTTCTTCTTTCTTCTCTGATCAAAACCAAACAAAAATGAGAAGAGCAAATATCATAAATACAAAGTCCATCAAGCCTCAACAGTCACACTCATATCTAAGAGTGCTATCTTTGGGTTTAGGAATTTTTTTTGAGTTTTCAATGGATATTTTATCAATCTCGTTTTGACATGGATTGCAAAGAATTATGTCGCATGCCTTGAATGCTTAGACTGATTTTTATTTGGAGGAATGTTGAAGATTTTGATCTCAATGAGAAACCATGTAGAAATTATTGTCTACCTATGAAGTGATGGATGTAATGGCAGCTGGGTTTTTTCCCCCATGAGTAATACTTTACCTACCAGCTTGAAATCCTACCATTATTAATCTACCCCAAGAAACAAAATGGTGGGATCCACAAAACCTAGATTATGAAAGTATTGCTAGAGAGGGGTGTGTGTGTGATTGGGTTGGGGAGGAGGGTTGAATAGGAATACACTTCTGATATGCCCAAATTAAAAATTCTATCAACACTAGCAAATCAAAATCACAATTGCTTAGCTAGACAAAAGATAAACTAATAGAGATATAGGTAAGCACAAATGCAATTGTGAAACATAAACAACAAACAAGCAAAAACAATATCAAGCAATAAGCAATTAGAGCATATAGGGAACTAGCAAGCAATTTCTAAGTTATGAAACTAAATCAAGATAGAAAGAAATTGCAAACTCAAACACTCGCAAACACGAAGATTTAGAGAGGTTCATCGTCCCGATAATGTCTCGGTCCCTAGTCTTCTTTCTATAGGCCCTCGAGCCCGTTCATTTTAACTTCACGTTTTTTCCAAAGACGACACGTCTCCAATAAGACTACAACACGTCATTCGACACACGAGTGACTCTTCTCTTTACAAGATGATCTTCTCTCTTCTTATAAAGACACCCTTGTATTCAAGAGCTCTTACACAAAAAAAGTAGAAAATTACAAGCACAAATATTCTTAGAAGAGTTTCTCTCAAAACTCATAACTAATACTCAAGGAGTACAGATAATCAAATTAAGCTCTTTGATATTTTTAGAGTATGTGAGAGAAATATATAATCAAAATGAAGATTTTGTTTTCACAAGAGATGAGAAAACACTTTGGAGTTGTTCAGAATATTTTTCCAAATCTTAGCCCTCCAAAACCAAAGGAAATCCTAATAAATAGCACTCAATCAAAACTAGCCGTTATAAGTTAAATCAATCAAAAATAGCTGTTATCAGACGTCTGAAGTGCAACCAGACAAACGAATGAAGAAGAAATGGCAGCAGCTACAAAGTACCTTCAAATGTTTGTCTGAAGGAGCTTCAGACGTTTACCAATAGTTTTTTAAAGAAGGCAAGAAAACACAGAAAGTAAACTGACGTCGGAAGTAGTGTTATAGAAAAGTCTGAAGAGAAATAGTTTTCAAAGATTTCGAACTGTAGACATTTGATGATTATAACTTCAGACGTTTGTTCCTTAAAAAAATTCATACCAATGAAAATATAGAGAACAAACGGATGTCTGAAGAACATGGGACATAGGTCTGAAGAAGAAATAATTTTCAAAGATTTTGAACGTCAGACGTTTGTACCCAATAGGTTCAGACGTTTGTTCCATTAAAAAGTTTCAAGGCAATGAAAATATAGAGAACAAACAGACGTCTGAAGAAGCATTTAAAACTGTCTGAAAAAGAAAAAAATTCAGTCAGTGATTTTGGCATAAACGTTTGTTCTACGTCCAGACGTTTGTTCTAGTAAACTTCAGACGTTTGTTCTGAAGTTTAAAAACAGATATTTAAAACAAATATTTAGTTTTCAAAACAGGAAAGATGTCTAAACCAATATCACACAAACATATGAACAGGGAAAAACCAGAAATCTTGCTTTTCAAAATACGAAAACGTTTTGAATGAAAATCGTCGCAAATCTTGAACCAAAAGTTACAAAGCAAGATAAAGTGTGTGCAAGAGTTTTAATTGATATATTCTATAAACCATAGAGTATTCACATGGTTTCCTATGTCGATATCGAAATTTGCCGAATCTTGAATTTTCAATGTTTCGACACGAGCTCTTAAACTTTGGCGAATCGTTTGACCTTCAACTTGACTTCCATTGATCTTCGCCACTCAACTCACGTGTGTCTTAAAATTGATATTTGATCTTCAAATGAACTTCGCTTTGACTACGAACTTTGACGCTTTAAACTTGGACTTCGGCTTCTTAGCTTCATCAAGTTTGAATTTGACCAATTATGAAGCTCTCATCCATATTCCTCTAACCACTATTAGATATGCTGTTTTAGCTCAATATCCTCCATCCTCCATTAAACGCTTGTGTCGTGAGATATACGATATCCTGAAACTCAATCTCAACATGATCAAGCATATCATATATACAGTGTTATGTAATATAAGTAAGTTAATAAACACAAGTATATGAACATTCATTGTTCCGATATCACAAACCTGAAATGAATAGTATATCAATTATCAAGATAGAAATCAAACTCAAGGCAAGAGATATTGATATAATATATATACGTGATATACGAAAACCAAGATAGACGAGCACATGTGTGTGTGTATTGCGAATCATCAAAACAACGAATGTAAATAATATATCTATATCAAAGTATATAACACAAGTAAATCAAGTTGATATTGATATATTACTCGATATACACAAGATAAAAGATATGCAAGCTAAATATCAAGTGTATGCAAGTTTAGTGTCAATAGGATAAGCAAGATAGGTACGCGACACTAAACGAACTATTCATATTTAAGTTATCATCAAAACTAAATAATAGGATCATTGAAATTCATAAGTCATCATATTAGTGCCAGACAAGTGGGCCCTTGGTATTTGTCTCCTGGGTAAATTATGGTAGGATTTCAAACCCGATAGGTTAAGCATTTTTTTTATTTTAACGGTGTTTTGTGTAGTTCAAAAAATAAGTTACCATGGTAGGTATATTTAACGACAATTTTTTAAAAAGATCCCGATTTAAAATTTCAGTGAAATCGATCTTGCCCGGTGCCACGGAAGGGAATTTTCTCCCACGGCGTCAAAAAAAGTCAACCCTCTACCATCTTTTTGACGATCAACATCTACCTTACTCACCTCTTATCCTCTAAGGTGTGGATATACCGAATTTCATATGATTCTAACACTAGATTGATTTAGTTCCTGGAACAGTTTTGCAGAATTTATCACACCATCGAACGAGTCTAAAGAGAACGAGATCTTAAAAAATCAAATTGAAGAGCTACTAAAGAAGAGCTTGATTCGAGAGAGTATTAGTCCCTATGGTATTCCATATATATTAGTGCCAAATAAAAATGGAAGTTGGCAGATGTGCATTGATAGCCGAGCCATAAACAAGATCATTATGGCATAATAGTTCTGTATTCCCTGCCTAGATGACATGCTAGATATGTTGGAGGGATCAAAGTTATTTTCAAAGATAGATCTATGAAGTAGGTACCATCAAATTCGGATTCGACTTAGTGATGAGTTGAAGACAACGTTCAAAACAAAGAATGGGATATATGAATGGTTAATTATGAAAGTAGTCCTAGAGGGGGGAGGGGTGAACAGGACTATGCGATAGATATGTTCAAATTAAAAAATCTATATTACACTTGCAAAGATAATACAATTGAATACCAAATGATATACCAATAAGATAAGTGGCTGAGCAAACTACAATTGTTAACACATAAGCATATAGCAAGTAAGCACAATATTAAGAGCAAGTAATGAGCACTTAAAGTAAGTAGGGAACAAGCATACAATTGAGCAAATTCTAAGCTATGAATGTAAATCAAGAGGGATAGAGAAATCGCAAAAACAAGTCGTTTTTATAGTGTTTCGAAAGATCCCATAGACCATTTTCTTTAGGCGCATGAGTCCGTTCCACTAAACACGTCTCCACCAAGATAATCACGTTGCGCACCCGCAACCAAACACGTCACTCCACACATAAGTGACTCTTCTCTCTTACAAGCTTCTCTCCTTTATAAAGGCACCCTTGTACTCAAAGATTCTCACACAAAGGAAAAAAAACTTCTCTCATTCTTCTCTCTTACAAAGACACCCTAGCATTCTAGAGTTCTTACACAAAGGAAGAAGAGGGTTACAATAAGCACAATTACTCTTAAAAAAGTTTTACAATTGAAGCACTAATACTTAAAAAGAATGGATAGCAAATAGAGATCTTGAGTGTGTATTTGTGAGAGATTGAATAAGCAAATCAAACACTATTTTAAACTCTCACAAGATATGGGATTGTTCTCTCTTGATCACTTGGGAAAATAGCCACATAAATTATCGAGTGACTGAGGCCAAAAAACCATAGGCAAAACACACGCGCGCGCGCGCACAGGCCTCAAAGAAAACTAGCCGTTATAAGTCAAATCACACATTTTTCAGTATCGACAGACGTCTGGAGAACAATCTGACACACGTCTGAAGGTTTAACAAAATAAATCCCAATGGCTATATTTTCAAAAACTTTCTTCATCAGACGTTTGCCAGATTGGACATCAGACGTCTGAAGAACAAAATCATTTTTAACCCGAGACTTTTACACAAACGTCTGAAGAACAATTGGCAAATGTCTGAAGTTATAAAAATTTATTTTTCAAAACCTTAAGTAGACATCTGTCCCATTGAACCCCAGACGTTTGTCGATAAACAAAAATCCAAGCAGAAAATTTAGTATAGACGCCTGAAGTACAAATGACAAATGTCTGAAGGTATAAAATATCCATTTTCAAAACCTTCTTAAGACGTTTGTCAAATTAACTTTCAGACATCTGTTGTTTCTCTGTGTTTCTGATATTTCCAAATATCAGAAAAAACAACAGTGCACAAGCGTCCGAACTTCGACGAGGTAGACGTTTGGCAAGCATAAAAAACATATATTTGGGTTTTCTGAAAAATGAAAACTTTGAAACAACAAAACCAAAGTTTATGCAATGTAAAATGTTTGTGCTTCATGTGTGAGTTTTCAAGAGTTACTAAATGATATATCCATAATCTATAGAGTACTTACATAGAATCCAATGTCAATGTCGCATCTCTTCAAAAACTTGAATTTTCGACACTTCAATACGAGCTCTTGAACTTTGGCGAATAACATGATCTTCAATTGATCTTTAACTTCACTTCCATTGATCTTCACCACTCAACTCACGTGTGTCTTGAAATCAATATTTGATCTTCAAACGAACTTCGTTTCGACTTCGATCTTTGATGCTTCAAACTCGGACATCGGCTTCTATAGCTATTCATAACTTGAATTTGGCAAATTGAGAAGCTCTCGTCTGTATCCTCCAACCTCCATTAGATATTCCATTTAAGTTCAATTTTCTTCCATCCTCCGTTAGATATTTGTGCCGTGAGATATCCGATATCTTGAAAAATTAATTTCAACACAACCAAGCATATCATATACAATGTTATGAAATATAAGTAAGTTAATAAACACAAGTATATGAACATTCATTGCTTTGATATCACAAATATGATTAACAGATCAATATCAAGAAATAAATCAAGCGCAAACCAAGAGATATTGATATACCAAACATATATATATATATATATATGTATATATATATATATATATATGCTAAATGAAAACCAAGATATAGGACACATATATATACATATTCATATTGCGAATCATCAAAACAATGAATGTGAATAATATATCGACATCAAAGGATATAACATAAGTAAAGCATGTCAATATCGATATATTACTCGATATACATAAGATATAGGATATGCAAGACAAACATTAAGTGTAATACAAATTTAGTGTCAATAAGGTAAAGAAAGATAAGCATGTGACACTAAACGACTATTCATGTTTAAACTATCATCAAAACAAAGCGAGAATGGATAAACTAATATCATCAAAATCCATAAGCTAACATTCTCCCTCTTTTTTATGATGGCAAACATGAATTTGAGACAGTATATCTATATCAAAAATAACCAAATATCCGATATTGATATACTACCCACTCATATTATTCTCCTCCTTTTTGACATAATCAAAAAGTGTGTTTAAGTTATTTAGAATGTTTGAACTACTCTCCCTAAACATATACGTACATCTAAAGCGAATCCAACGTTTGAATCACCCCCCTAAATGTATGCATAGAAGAATACTAGAAAATGAATACGAGCACAAGTTGAAAACGAAGCGAATCAAATTTTGACAATGAAGCTCAACCCGTATCCAAAAGCTTGTATATAAGAGATATGAAAAAAAAGCAAGTATACATGCACAAATATCCACATGAGTAAGATATAAACAAGTTCTAATGGCATATAGGCAAGTATGAGTTGATACCAATTGAAAATGAACAATTTGAAAAACGGAGTTCAACTCATACACAAAAGTATGTTTTGAAAACAATATATAATGAAAAACTCAAAAACATGCGCTAACTCATAAAAAGTAAAACAAATTTTGTAACTTATGAGTTAGAATACATTTCGTAATACGAACCATAGGATATCAATGAAAAACATAATTGTATTACGCATGTACTAAGTATGTGCGTGTATTTAAAAACATGGAATTTTAAAATGTGCACAACACGATATATAGGGAAGTACTCACATAATTTTACCTCTATAGCGCACGAGTTACTTTCTCCATATGCTTAAATCTCCCAAATACGAGAAGCAAGCCCAATGGATCGATTCATGAGTCCTATCTCACAATCACTTGTATACCAAACCATTAGAACTCAAACATAAAATATAATGGAGTACAAGTGAAAGAATTTAGTGATATTAACTCTTGAATAAATCAAAACCAATCATATGAAAAAGATAAATAAGTTGTACTAGAATCCGAAGGTAAGTAACTCACATAACAAAGATACCAATTGAAAACAATATGATACCAATTGAAAATCGTATGCGGGTCTAAGCATGAGTAACTCTCTCATCTTAAGTATCGACTCCCCGGTGAAAGGTCTTTAATTCTCTCCGCTATACCCATAGGATTCGTTGTAATTAACGAAATCCACAAGTGGATCCTCTAAAAGAGTTGCAGAAGCCATTTTGACAAGATCAGCTAAGAATGCAATACCAATGAATAATTCTACTCATGTAAGAAGGTGTGTGTAACATAGATAAGCAAGTTCAAACACCCTGTTCCCGCCAAAATTTTGGCTCACAACTTGCTCCCTTATAAAAAATATATATATATAAATAAATAATAAAATAAAAAATAATAATAAAATAAAAAATGAAGGGAAAAACTCCACATGCAAAGAATGTAACAAATGCCTCAAAGCTAAGAGTTAAAACATTGTGAAGCAACGCTTCAGATGCAGCACCAAGTGCGCTGCGCCCTAAACAGCGCACCACGTGCAAAGCACGTGTGCGCTAGCGCTAGATGCGCTGCGCTCCAAGCAGCGCACCACGTGTCATACACGTGTGCGCTGCCTTTTAAGCAGCGCACCACGTGCAAAGCACGGGTGCGCCAGCACTGGAACCTAAAAGCTCTCCAACCGTCAGATCAAAGATCTAATAATAATGATAAATTATTAATTAATCAGAACTAAAATTCTGTTATGGAAAGATTTTTCAATCTTATTGAAATAAGAAGATTATCTTCTGTAAAACAGAAGCCTTAGGATCAAAGATCCAACGGTGGGAAATATTCCCAAATCAATCAGAGAAAGATCTCTTAAAACAGATTCAACAAATCATTTGGCCCTATATAAAGGCCCCTAGACTTCAAGTCTAATACACAGAAAGAGAGAGAAAACCCTCTAAAAACTTTGAGAAAAAGAAGAGCAAGCTTTTAGAGAAAAGAAGATCATTTCTTCATCTTCAAGGTAAAGAACTAGTTGTTGAACCACAGAGATGAAATCATCTCGTAAAAAGAAGAACCATTTTCTAAAAAAATCATAGATCTAAAAAAGACCAAGGTCTTTAATAAAAAGAAAAAGATCCAAAGATCTAATCATAAAAAAAAAATAAAAGAAGTATTTTACTTCATTCATAGATCTTTGATCTATAAAGGCAGAGCCCTTTTATAAAAACAAGAACTTTTGTTCTTGGATCTTGAGGCAAGGCCTCCTTTAAGAAGAACATAAATTTGTTCTTTGATCTTGAAAGTACCTTGCACTCATGAATTGCGTTCTTGCGCTCATTGGACCGGCGCTCAGCGCCAAAACCTGCCACGTGTCAACCAAAGACACAATCTGCGCTTTACGCTTCTGAAACAGCGCACTGCGCTCATGGGCTGGCGCTCAGCGCCAAGCGCGCCACGTGTCACTCACTGGCGCGCCAACAGACCAGCGCAAAGCGCTCATAAATTAAAAACGCAATGCGCTAATGAACTAGCGCTTAGCGCTGAACGCGACACGTGTCCTCTTCGTGTGCGCTACCTGATAGAAGCGCAATGCGCTCTTTAACTGGCGTAAAGCGCCTGGCGCGCCACGTGGCGCATTATCAGAACACAATTTGTTCTGATGAAGACAAAAGATGTCAGAACCCAATGCTTAGCATTATTAAAAGGGCCGAGCCCAAATAAAGGCCTAATAGCCAGCACAAAAAAATGTTAAACATTTTAATTGGACTTAGCCTAATTCTGGCCATAAGTCCTCAAATTATCTTGAACTGAGCACATCTGCTCATAAATATTCAACAGATCTTAGTCCCAAACTGGGCTACAGATCTTTCAAACAATTCACACTGGTTCGAGGGTACATCTCGTTACTCCTCTGATATTTATCGTTGTAATCGTTCAACGTTTTCAGAGAGGTGACGAGTCCCGGCGACCACACATTTTCATGGACTGTGGGGTCCTTAAACTCATGGACTATGATGTCCTTAACCTCGACCGTGATGTCTTAAAACTAACATTGGACTGTGGAGTCCTTAAATCCTCGGACTATGATATTCTTAACCTCGACCGTGACGTCTTAAAACTAACATTGGACTGTGGAGTCCTTAAATCCACGGACTATGATGTCCTTAACCTCGACCGTGACATCTTAACTAACATTGGACTGTGGAGTTCTTAAACCCACAGACTATGATGTCCTTAATCTCGACCGTGATGTCTTTAAACTAACATTGGACCGAGATGTCCTTAAAACTAACGATGGACCGTAATGTCCTTAAACTAATTGACCGCAATGTCATTAAACTAAACAATAGAGTCCAATTGCTCTCTTGTTGGATCTAAATGATCCCGTTAAGTTGATCTTAGTCTAAAATGAGACTAATGTATCCTTAACTAACGTTTAAGTTGATCTTAGTCTCAAATGAGGCTAACGTATCCTTAAACCCAAACCCCACAAACCCAAATCTAAGAAAGATACGGATTTGGACTAGTCCACGCCCTACGGGCGACAACGTAAATTAGTCTCCGTATACAATCCACGGGAAACCAAACACAAAACAAACACCCACGACACGAAGTGACCATATGGAGAAGGAGAAAGTTGTTACCGCGATGCGGTAGCGTAATTAACTGCAGGGGCTTGCGCCTGCAGGGAAGAGCGTCCCCACAATCAAAAACCTCTCAAACGAGGGGGAATCTGACGAAGTCTGCTACATCGGCCGCATCCGTTTAAACCTTCGATATATGGTGCCATAAATCAACTTGGCATCTTCGGAGAGGTGGACGGATAGCACCAATTAGTATCTGCCCCGAATTTCAGGCAAGACGGACCTACGCGAGCGCGTCTCTGTTATTCGGAGGGGAACAGATTCTGGCATGCCCGGTGGGACCTTTTCCACTCCACACTTCGTGTGTCGTGTTCGCGAACGAATCGCGGTTTGCTATGGTTGCCTGTGGATTCGAGGTACTTAGATTTGGTGTCTTGCTCCGTGCAGAAAACAGAAGATCAATAACTTCAAAATGCACTAACTGCAACTGCAACTCTCGCTCCGTCCCGTCCGGAGGAGTGACTTACGGGCCTCAAGCGGCCTCCATCTTCGCTATGCCGGTGGAACAGGTCACTTAGGCCATCATTGGATTGTTTTTCGGGACTTTGCTCCCACCAGTGAGCATTAACATCCCGCTTCTGTAAGAAATGCAAAAGAAGTCGGTCTTTGATCGGCTCACTACTACCACGACCCCTCTCAACGGGTCGTCTGATGTCAAGCCAACGGCATCAGTCTTCGATAGGCTGAACCTGAATTCCGATGGACCTGCCAAGAAGCCCATGATACCTGAAGCGGCCATCCCAAAGCGGATAGCCATTCCTGCTCTCGAGGCCACTAAAGAAGCCTCCCCGTCAAAGGATCAGTCTTTATGAGGCTAGCCACTCCGGCTCCCATTCCTGCTCAAAGGTCTGTCTTTGACAGATTGAATACTGCTACCCAATGGACGTCGGTCTTCAAGAGGCTGGTACCAGCAGCGCCTCACCAGAACAGGGGGCACGACAAAGCCATCCCCATAGCTGAACCAACACCATCTGCACGACATGCTCGCCGTCGTCACTGGCGCCGAGTACGGAAGGATGGGGGCAACTCTCCGTCTGGATTTACTCCACCAGCTCCGACGGTGGAGATCGATGCTGCTGTTCCAACCGGGAACAGTTTTGAATTGCTAAACAAGGTGCGCAGGAACTCTCCTACCGCCGTACTGAAAAGATCTCCTCCGCCCGTGAAGAATGTTGCAGAAACGAAGCCGGAGCGGTCCCCTCAACGGCTGTCCTCCAAAATTTACAAGGTCTGGCGACAGGTTCAAGACTCAGTAATTGATCAAGATTACTCTAGCCGACAGAAAAAGGTGAAGGTCCAGCGAGAAGAGAACTATTCTGTCAAGCCACAAAAGGCGACAGCTACCTGGGTGCCCACTGCAACGGCTCTCTCAACGTCAACCACTCAAAAGAGAAGGAGGACAGAGAAAGCCCCTGTGACTACGGCAGACCACAAAGATGCTGAGCCCAAACGCCCCAAGTCTGGGGGCATAATGGTGCATACTGTTTATATGGCTTCCGGAAAGGAGGAAAGCCGCACTTCGACGGGTCACCGACCGCTCACCCGATCCGTGACAAAAGCCCAGGAGCAGCAACAGAAGCTTCAGGAAATGCTAACGCAAATGGCCGCACCCACCGGGCCAAAAGAAAGCCCGGAAATGTCATCGGAACAGCGTCATGAACAAGAAACCGATGCTGAGTTCCTCCGCAGAATCCTCGAGAAGAAGGACAAAGAGGCAGCGGAACAAGCTGCCAACATAAAACGAATGGCGCTTTTATTCCAAGACATGGTCGGTATGATATTACAGTCGGATCCTCCAGCTGAAGACCCTCCGATTATCCTTAAAGACGATAGGGGAGAGACATTGAACCCTCCTCCGGTTCATTCAGCAGCCAAGGAGGAAACCATTTCCAAAGCCACACTGGATGACTATATAGCTCAGCAAATACGAGTTCACCAGGCAAATGAAGCGGCCAGCCAAGTCGTCAAAACTGGGCGACCGTATTCGGGCTGGTATGATCAAATAAAATACCCGCCGGGATACACGATCCCCAAATTTCATGTATACAAAGGGACAGGCAATCCCCATCAACATGTCGCTCAGTTCAAGGCCTTATGCGGAAACACTGGAGGCGACGACAAACTGTTGCTTCGCCAATTCGTCGGCAGCCTAGCGGAAACAGCCTTTGAATGGTATTCGGAGCTGCCTAACGACTCTGTCAAAACATTTGTAGAGATGGAGCTACTATTCACCCAGCGTTTCGCGAGCGCTAGCGAGCGCACCCCAATAACTGCACTAATTAACGCCAGGGTAAAGCCGGGCGAGACATGGGTTCAATACGCAATACGATGGCGGAATCTGTGGTCGAAATGTGAATAGTGCATCGAAGAAGCGCCGGCGGTGGGCATGTTCGTGGGCACTCTTGATCCACAGGCGACCATCTCCCAATTCATGATGTTCTTCAAGCCGACCACGCTCCAGGCCTTGATTGACAAGTTGGCCCAAATGGACCAGATGAGTCATAGACCATCTCTTTCAAATACGGATCCTCGGAATGAAAAGGGGAAAGGAAAAGCAACTTTCGTCGCCAATACTCAACAACAGCCGAGCAAATTAAAGCCGGTTGTTCGCCAAAACAATATGCGTCCACGCCCATCCCTCGAGGAGAGATTAGGACGTCCTTACTCGTTTCCCCAAGATAAAACGAGGAGACTGTTCGAGTTGGCAGTGCGCAACAGACTCATCAATCTGCCGGATCCAAAATGACCGTTGCAACCCGGCGAGGCTAATAGCCCCAATTATTGCCCTTACCATCAAACGGTAAGCCATCCAATTGAGAATTGCTTCGTCTTTAAAGGCTAAATTGAAGATCAATACCAACAGGGAAAATTTACCCTGTCCGAGAATTGGAAGGTGAACACACCACAGCCACATGCTCCCAAGAAGACAGACATGCCGGGGGCATCATGCTCTTTCATTGAAGAAGCTCCATGGGAGGTCGCTCTTTCAGCAAAAACTAAAAGAATGTTAAGGAATCTCCAAACATGCCCGGCAATCAGGTGGAAGAATCCGCTGGAACCCGAGATTATCGAGGGAATGCTGAAGCCGCGCCCAATTCCAAAAACTGGTGGTGATGGTCAAAGTGCTCATACCCAGCCGTCAAAGTGTTCCAAGAAGAAAACCAAGAAGCCCGTGAAACCTTATGACAAACGCACGGACCTGCAAAAACATATTGATGCGCTGGAAGAATATAATCATAAGGCGTGGACCCCAGTCATACTCCAAGAATTCCGCAGCCACGTCCTTGAGGACGGAGGTGATGACAATGGAGAAGACTCGTCAAATGAACCTGAGGATTATGTGGCAAGATGCCATATGATCTCTCACTCGTTAATAAACGGTGAAGAAGCTCCTGACGCAAAGAAATTGGGGGCAGATCCTGAGCCGGAACTTCTAGGACCATCAGCCGAAATGATTGATGCATTCCTGAACGAAACCCGTCTTAAAAGCAAAGCTGATCGAGAGCGTGAGATGGCCATATTTGAAAAGGCCAAACCCCGGCGACTGGACGAAAGGGTTAAAACACTCCCCCCAGGTCAAAGCACTTCATCTACCGCAAATAAAAGAAGGTTCAAGACGAGGAAAAGGTTCGCCAAAGCCATATCGATGGGAATGAAGCTGCCCTCTTTTAGAGAAAATTCTCCTGGCAATATACGCCTTAATGATGAGGATGTGCATCCTAATTACTGTTTATATCATCAAAGAATTGCGCACCCCACCAAAGAGTGCAACGCCTTTAAAAATTGGTGGCAGGGGTATGTCGCTCACAGGCAGCACTTCAAGAGGATGGAGCGTGAAACTCATCGACAGCAGAAAAATGCGACAGACGAATGAGAAAGAGCTGCCGATAACTGTCACATGGTTGATAGCAGGGGATCGCAAGTTCTCACCTTCGGGAGAAATTCTGAAGAAGAAATTACTCTCAGCCCTCTCTTCGAGAAATCCACCTCAGGAAAAGAGGAAGAAACGAAGAGCTGCGAGAACATTCTGCTACGCAATCGCACGCTACCTGAAAAGGATCTCGGACCCGCAAACAAGGGATCAAGCAAAAAGGATAAGGGAAAGGGAAAAGCGACTTTTGTCGCCAACGCTCAGAACCAGCCGAGTAACCCGAGACCGTCTGTTCGTCAAAGCAACAAGCCGCGATCCCTCGACGAGAAGTTGAAACGTCCTTACTCATTTCCCAGGGATAAAACAAGGAGACTGTTCGAACTGGCAGTGCGCAACGTGCTCATCACTCTGCCAGATCCAAAACATCCGTCGCAACCGGGTGACGTTAACCATCCTAACTATTGTCCCTACCACAGAGTAATGAGTCACCCACTCGAAGATTGCTACGCCTTTAAAGGCTGGATTGGGGATGAATACCAAAAGGGCAAATTCGAGTTGTCTGACAACTGGAAGGTGAACCCGCCACAACCGCATGCTCAGAAAAGGATGGACACGCCGGGGGCATCATGCTATTTTATAGGGGAAGCTCCATGATAAATTGTTTTTTCGGCAAAAAACTAAAAGAGTGCTGAAAGATCTTCAGACATGTCCGACCTATGAATCAAAGACCGAAACGTCGTTAAACTAACGATGGGCCACTATGTCCTGAAACTGGATATTGACCGAGATGTCGATAAACTACTACAGACCGCAGCATCTCAAGGCTGATACAAGAAAGAGGCAATAAAAAAAGGAAAAAAAAAAGAAACGGTATGTCCATAAGCAAAATGGGTACGGATGAAAACCCGAAAGCGCTCCGTAAATAAAAACAGCAGGGCTACCGGCGAGTTTTGTGAAAACCCGAAAGGGCGCAACCTCGTTAGAATAAAAAAAAACGGTATGTCCAGAAGCAAAATGGGCATGGATGAAAACCCGAAAGGGCTCCGTGAGTAAAAACAGCAAGGCTACCGGCGAGTTTTGTGAAAACCCGAAAGGGCGCAATCTCGTTAAAAGACACTTGCAAGGTCCTCTCGACTTTGTAAGGAGAAACCACCTGCGTGAGATCCTTATGACTCACAAGGGAGCAACACACTTAGGGATCCTCACGATTCCTAAAGAGAAATTACACATGCGAGATCCTCACGAATCGTAAGGAGAACCCTCTTATGAGACCCTCACGGCTCATAAGATTCCAAAGTCTTAAGCTACAGGGATCTGAACCTGTTCTTAAGCGGCCACCACAACCTCCAACACTGCCCTACAAGCGGCTCAATGCTGACCCTTGTATACAATCCACGGGCGCGAATAAACATTTTCCTAACAAAATCCCATCCGTGACTAGGGATATGTCTACACGGTGAACAGCCCTTGTAAGTCCTCTCGACTTATAAGGAGAAAGCACTCTTGTAAGATCCTTACGACTTATAAGAGATCATGCACTTAGGAATCCTCACGATCCCTAAGGAGAAAACGCACTTACGATACCTTTATGAGACCCTTACGGCTCATGAAGTCAAAAGCCTTAGTCAACAGGACCCTAACCCTGTTCGCTAAGCTACCTTTGTTCGACATCGACAGAGGCAAATGATGATTCGCTCCTGGCAATATTCCAGTTGTAGCGGTGCTGATGCCGAAATCGGTGTCTAATCCCAAACTTGCAGCGAAAAGCTGGCGAGCCATACATGCATGCAAAATAGCCGAAATAATGGGGCAACTTGCAACAAAATCAGCAAGTAAAAATGCATGCAAAATAGCCGAAATGATTGGGCAACTTGCAACAAAATCAGCAAGTAAAAATGCATGCATGCAAAATAGCCGAAATGATTGGGCAACTCGCAATAAAAAGCAGCGAGTAAAAATAAAACAAATAGCCGAAATGATTGGGCAACCCGCAATAAAAAGCAGCGAGTAAAAATAAAACATATAGCCGAAATGATTGGGCACCGCGAAAAATAGCCGAAATGATTGGGCAATCGCGACCTTCGCGATACAAAAGCTGAAATGATAGAGCATCACGGAAAGAAATAAAGAAAAATGAAATTTATGCCTTGCAGGTGATATAACATCAATCCCTATATACAATCCAAGGGCGCAAACAAAGAGGGAACCATATCATCCCACCAGGCTCCATCAGAAGCAGAGCGAAGTCTCGATGGTCACATCTGCATCCTAGAAGACCAACAACAGCGTTCCTCCTTATGCCAGCAAGGCACGGAAGCGACACAACAAAATGGAGCCACGGCATAGTCCCTAGTTCCAAATCTTAACGGTAATCTCTACAGCCTAAAAATCAGCAATGGTGATCCACCTCATTCCAATAGGACTCGGATGCAATATCACCAAGCGGAGTGACGGCAAAATCGTAGCTCCACCTCAGCGTTCGTCTCATTACAGCAGACGCAATGTCAACAACGGCGTTCCTTCGCAGTCCAGCAGGATGCAGATACAACGTCAACAAAAGATCTCACGGTCGAAACAAAGCGGAGTGACGGCAAAATCCCAGCTCCACCTTAGCGTTCGTCTTGTTACAGCGGACACAATGTCAACAACGGTGTTCCTTCGCAATCCAGCAGGATGCAGACGCAACGTCAAAACAAAGCGGAGTGATGACAAAATCCCAACTCCACCTCAGCATTCGTCTCGTTACAACAGATGCAATGTCAACAACGGCGTTCCTTCGCAATCCAGCAGGATGCAGACGCAACGTCAAAACAAAGCGGAGTGATGGCAAAATCCCATCTCCACCTCAGCATTCGTCTCGTTACAACGGACGCAACGTCAACAAAAGACCTCACGGTCAGAGCAAAGCGGAGTGATGGAAAAATCCCAACTCCACCTCAGCATTCGTCTCGATACAGCAGACGCAACATCACCAAAAGGAGCCACGGCAAAATCCCTAGTTCCAAACCTCGACGGTTCACCAGCAACCTAGAGACAACTGCGACATTCGTCTCGATACAGCAGACGATATGTCACTACAGCGTCCTTCCTCCAACAAGATTCGGACACGCCAAAGCAAACGAAGCGAAGGCCAAATTCCTAGCTTCAGGGTTTTGACGGCAACTTATCTAAAACCTGAAAGACCATCGGAGATTATCTCACACCAGCGTGGAGTGGTCACCACCTCAACGTTCGCCTCGATACAGCAGACGATATGTCACTACAGCGTCCTTCCTCCAACAGGATTCGGACACGCCAAAGCAAAGGAAGCGAAGGCCAAATTCCTAGCTTCAGGGTCTTGACGGCAACTCATATAAAACCCGAAAGACCACCAGAGATCACCCCACACCAGCGCGGAGTGGTCACCACCTCGACGTTCGTCTCGATACAACAGACGAGATGTCACCACAGCGTTCTTCCTCCAGCAGGATTCAGACGCGACAATCAAACAATGGAGCCACGGTGTCACGCCCCGCTTCCCAGTGTACGGCGAAGTGGACGCGACGAGGTCCGCTACGTATGTACTCAGAAGTACATACGCTAAGCGTAACTAAGCAATATAAAATATTACACAAGAGACAAGAGTATAAAAAGAACAGCAACTTTTATTTATTAACATTCTTTGTACAATACATGAAAGGAAATACAACTGAAATAAAAGATGCCTAAACAGTGGCATAACAGGAAATGAAAAGTACAGAAAGGAAAAGTGTACAATGAAACTACAGTGCAGGGTCTTCAGTAAATTGCTCCAAGTCTTCTTGCGATGGCTCAATCTCGGCCGGGTCCAAATCACCTGACGACATTCAAAGAAGAGAGAAATAGAATGTCGTCAGTGAACAGGTCGCTCGGTAAGTCCCAAAGATAAGAGAGGAATAGACAGAGAGTAAGAGAGGGAGAGTGTAGCTTTTAATGTTGTATTATAATATTGTAATGTTGTATTAACGCTGTTGTTTGTAGCCTGGTACAGAAGAATGCCAGTGTATACGAGAGGGGTCTCAGTATGCTAGAGACCAGAGCAAATGGAAGTACAAGGCTCCATTATACAACCCGGAACAACGGCAATTGGATTCATGTTAGGTGTCTTAATCTTACCGCCTCGTGCCACCTTTAACACCTTTCGTACCAATCTACCCCTTAAACCCCGTAGTGTTTTAACAGTGTTGTAGTATTGGAATATGTAAACTGGATGACTGACCAAAACCATGATATCAGTAAACATGTTGTAACTGTATAATCAGGAAAATGGAATATCAGGATAATGGATGAATATCCATGGTTTGATTCAGGCAAAATGAATATATTGTTAACTGGATTCAGGGATTCTTGTATTCAAATTTGTATTGGAATATGATTGAAAATAGGTTGACTTGAATTATATTCAAGTCAGAATTAGTCAGACTCCAACCCGAGTCAGACTAAAAGAAAGATAATTTGAAGTTCAATATTAGTTAGGGGCCTTATTGTAATTTGTGAAACTTGAGGGGGTTTTATGTAAAAAGTACTTTTGTATAGTTTTCAAAATATACCTCAAGTATTTAATAATCATCTTTATTATTATAATGAATGTGAATTTTATTTGTGTTATTCTAGTGAATATATCCTAATAGAAGAATTAATTGTTTATTTGAAATTCGTGGTATTTTAATGTAACTTTTAATCTTGAATTTTAGGAAAAAGTGGAAACTTTATATTATAACAAAATAGGTGTTTAAATGATAATTATATATAATTAAACACATAAATAATTTTCTTTTATATGAATATTTTATTTACAAAAAGTCTCACGTTCCTTAAATATCGTATTTTAAACCTTTCGAGACCGAATGCTCCTTGCGGAGGTCTGAATCTCGCACTACTAGCCTGCGGGTGCACGATGAACCGTACTATCCCTAACAGGTTCCCCAAAGATGGGTTGTAGCGGCACTTTGCTTAGGTTTTATAAATACTTTTCATTTAGGAAAACGGTTTTATAAATATAGGGTGTTTATTTGCAAAAGAGTATAGTTTCCGTATTTTAGTTATTAGGGTTTTCTAAGCCAACTAGCCTATTTCTAGGGTCTAAACGATGAGTCATTAGAAGCCTCAAATCGCCTCTTCACCGTCAATTGCGGCCAGATAAGTGCCAGGTAAGTGGGAAGGAACCACAGTCGTGGGCCTAATTAAAAACCACTAGCCTTAGACACACTTGCCTAGACCCATAAGACAGTTTAGATAAACGATCGATGTCCATGACCAATCGTGCTTTCATTTTATATAAGATTTTATTTAGAAAAGTTTACAATTTAAAGATTTAACTAAAGGTTATAAAGGTTATGGTATTTTAGTGAAAAGTCCTGTAATTTCGTATTCTGTATTTTTTATATTTATCATTTAGGGTTATATTGAGTGTGTGTAAGGGTAGGTCATTACCCCGTGACTTATATTAGGTTTTGGTGAAGTTTAAAGGTGAAATAAGCTATGTTAAACCTAAAGGTATTAAAGTGCAAGAATACGGTATTCGTAAACGTTATCATTTCATGTGTGAAATTTCATTCAAATTGATTGAAACAAGTTTAGTTATCACAATAAACATGTTTAGGAGTGAGGTACTTGATTACATTAAGAAAAATGAACTTCATGGTATTTTAATGAAAGAAATACGGTTTTGTAAAGAACTTATCATTTCATGTGGAAAAGTGTGATTAAATTGGTTTAAGGGTGATTAATAGTCAACATGCATATGGGTAGATAATATGTATTAGGTGACAAGTGGAATTTTAAAGAAAAATCAAATCGGAAATCGGTTTGTCCGATTTCCGTCGGGTTCCAGAAATTCGTATTTTTACATTAAAGAAAGGAAGGTAGAAGAGGTGGGACTTACGGGTTTAAACTCTTCTAAAGAGTAAAGAGAACTAGGGAGGAAGGCCGAGGATGGTTACATCGCCGGTTGCTCCAAAACACGTCGTCGGAATTCCGTCAGGGCTTCGCCGTGAACTCGGTTTCAAAGCACACTTCTTGTGGAAACTTTTGAGAGAGTGGCTCAAGATTTTGGGGGGTGAGAGGGTAGTGTGTAAGGTTGGTATTTATAGGGTTAGGCTAGGGTTAGGGTAGATGAAAACTTAGAAATAAAAATATGATAAAATATAATAAAAATGTATTAAAAGTGGAGTAACTGGGGTTTTTAAAGATCTCTGGAAGTGGTATGAGGCTGAAACTTTGCAGGTGCGTAGAGAATACCAAAAGACACAACTTTCATGTTGTGACCCTCGCCGGAATCGGCCGAATCGGGGGTGACTCGGCCGTGACTCGGTCGGATCACTGAGTCGGCCGAGTTAAGGCCGAGTTGGCCGATTCCCGACCGAGTCCGGTGACCTGGATCTCCCCCGACGGTTCATCTACCCTCTGAAAGTGTTACATCTTTGGGTGTAGTGGGGTTTTTGTGAGATATGCACGTGTAAACTCTTGGTATTCTAAAGGTTTTTAAAAAATCAATATTAAAAATAATGTGGGGTATAGGATTCGAACTCTGATGGCTTGGTTCAGCGGTGCAAGGTATTACCAATGAGCTACAAGCTCTTTCTTGTAATTATTGTGGTATTTAATTACTTAAACTGATAGCAGCAAGAATAAATACTCCTAGTATACATTAAATTTAAAGTAAATTCTTGTACACTAAAAATTGAGTTATTATATTCTTGTAGCCTGTAATTAAAAACAAAATAATTACCTATATCTTGTGCTCATGCTAAAATACCCCTTTGTGGATTTTTGAAAAAAATATTTGAAAAAACTTTGTATAGGAAAATTAGGGTTGTTACACACGGCAAAATCCCTAGTTCCAAACCTCGACGGTTCACCAGCAACCTAGAGACAACCGCGACATTCGTCTCGATACAGCAGACGCAATGCCAGCAAACGAAGCGAAGGCCAAATTCCTAGCTTCAGGGTCTTGACGGCGACTCATATAAAACCTGAAAGACCATCGGAGATCATCTCACACCAGCGCGGAGTGGTCACCACCTCGACGTTCGTCTCGATACAGCAGACGCGACGTCGCCAAAGCGTTCTTCCTCTAGGAGGATTCAGACGCGACAATCAAACAACGGAACCACGGCAAAATCCCTAGTTCCAAACCTCGACGGTTCACCAACAACCTAGAGACAACCGCGACATTCGTCTCGATACAGCAGACGCAATGTCAGCAAACGAAGCGAAGGCCAAATTCCTAGATTCAGGGTCTTGACGGCAACTCATATAAAACCTGAAAGACTATCAGAGATCATCCCACGCCAGCGTGGAGTGGTCACCACCTCGATGTTCGTCTCGATACAGCAGACGAGATGTCACCACAGCGTTCTTCCTCCAGCAGGATTCAGACGCGACAATCAAACAACGGAGCCACGACAAAATCCCTAGTTCCAAACCTCGATGGTTCACCAACAACCTAGAGACAACCGCGACATTCGTCTCGATACAGCAGACGCAATGCCAACAAATGAAGCGAAGGCCAAATTCCTAGCTTCAGGGTCTTGACGGCAACTCATATAAAACCTGAAAAACTATCGGAGATCATCCCACACCAGCGCGGAGTGGTTATGACTCATCGGGGCTCTCCAAAATGAGCCTAACCTCAAGTAAAAAGCGGCATGGAAAAATTCCTAACGCTTGCTCTTCCGACGGTCAAACTGCCTAGGAGGCTTGCTTGAAGACGTCTTGTCCAGCCCCCGAAGGGATCAGAGATACGACAGTCGCAAGGCTACTCGAACAGCAAGATTGCCTATCGAGAAATACATCAGCCAACGCGACGGTACGACGGACAAAACCCTAGTACCACCGACCCTAACGGACCTCTATCATAAAGAGCAGAGGTTAACTGTGACGTTAGGTAATTCTTCCGAGAACTGCTCGATTCGTCTCGACTTGTAAGGAAATTAGTGTCTTTGCAAGAACTTCTCGATTCGTCTCGACTCGTAGGGAAAAGCCTTAGGCAATGGGGATAAGAACCGGTTTCCTAAGCACTGGGGCCCTGCAAGTTGGTCCAAAATGGACTTTGCATACTATTCACAGGCCACACTCTCTAATGTCGAATCTCGACAAGGAGGGAAACAACCGCTTACGAGTCCTCTCGACTTGTAGGAGGGAAAATTCTCTTGTGAGATCCTTACGACTCTCAAGAGAAAACGCGCCTAGGAATTCTCACGATTCCTAAGGAGAAAATACACATGCGAGATCCTCTCGACTCGTAGGGAGAAAAGTCTTCATGAGACCCTCACGGCTCATGAAGTTGAAAAACCTTAGGCGGCAGATCTGAACATGTCTCCTAAGCCATCGCTACCTTATAAAGAGTTCAGGATGAAATGTCATTTACCATCCATAGGCCAGCGTTGCCAAAGCCACATTCGCCGCTGAAGTAAAGAAGCTACTTACGGGTCCTCACGATTCGTAAGGAAAAATACCTGAGCGAGATCCTTACGACTCACGGAGGTAATGAACACTTAGAAATCCTCATGATTTCTAGGGAGAATTTGCACCTAAGAGATCCTCTCGACTCGTAGGGAGAAAAACCTTCTTGAGATCCTTACGGCTCATGAAGACGAAGAAAGTCTTAGACTACAAGGACCCTAAACTTGTCTTCTAAGCCCTCAATTCTGTGGCCATGCATAACTCTGCACTACTTCACCCACGTACGTACTTACGTGGGCAAAGTAGTGGGGGGCATTTATTCCCGTCAAAATTTTGGCTCACATCCTGCTCCCTTATAAAAAAATATATATATATAAATAAATAATAAAATAAAAAATAATAATAAAATAAAAAATGAAGGGAAAAACTCCACATGCAAAGAATTTAACAAATGCCTCAAAGCTAAGAGTTAAAACATTGTGAAGTAACGCTTCAGATGCAGCGCCAAGTGCGCTGCGCCTTAAACAGCGCACCACGTGCAAAGCACGTGTGCACTAGCGCTAGGTGCGCTGCGCTCCAAGAAGCACACCACGTGTCATACACGTGTGCGCTGCCTTTTAAGCAGCGCACCACGTGCAAAGCACGGGTGCGTCAGCGCTGGAACCTAAAAGCTCTCCAACCGTCAGATCAAAGATCTAATAATAATGATAAATTATTAATTAATCAGAACTAAAATTATGTTATGGAAAGATTTTCAATCTTATTGAAACAAGAAAATTATCTTCTATAAAACAGAAGCCTTAGGATCAAAGATCTAACGGTGGGAAATATTCCCAAATCAATCAGAGAAAGATCTCTAAAAACATATTCAACAAATCATTTGGCCCTATATAAAGGCTCCTAGACTTCAAGTCTAATACACAGAAAGAGAGAGAAAACCCTCTGAAAACTTTGAGAAAAAGAAGAGCAAGCTCTTAGAAAAAAGAAGATCATTTCTTCATCTTCAAGGTAAAGAACTAGTTCTTGAACCACAGAGATGAAATCATCTCGTAAAAAGAAGAACCATCTTCTAAAAAGATCAAAGATCTAAAAAAGACCAAGGTCTTTAATAAAAAGAAAAAGATCCAAAGATCTAATCATAAAAAAAATAAATAAAAGAAGTATTTTACTTCATTCATAGATCTTTGA
This sequence comes from Agapanthus africanus, assembly GCA_030015575.1. Classification (NCBI taxonomy): domain Eukaryota; kingdom Viridiplantae; phylum Streptophyta; class Magnoliopsida; order Asparagales; family Amaryllidaceae; genus Agapanthus; species Agapanthus africanus. The sequence goes on from CM057344.1 coordinate 106,173,377, forward strand.
TCTATAAAGGCAGAGCCCTTTTATAAAAACAAGAACTTTTGTTCTTGGATCTTGAGGCAAGGCCTCCTTTAAGAAGAACATAAATTTGTTCTTTGATCTTGAAAGTGCCTTGCACTCATGAATTGCGCTCTTGCGCTCATTGGACCGGCGTTCAGCGCCAAAACCTTCCACGTGTCAACCAAAGACACAATCTGCGCTTTGCGCTTCTGAAACAGCGCACTGCGCTCATGGGCTGGCGCTCAGCGCCAAGCGCGCCACGTGTCACTCACTGGCGCGCCAACAGACTAGCGCAAAGCGCTCATAAATTAAAAGCGCAATGCGCTAATGAACTAGCGCTTAGCGCTAAACGCGACACGTGTCCTCTTCATGTGCGCTACCTAATAGAAGCGCAATGCGCTCTTTAACTAGCGCAAAACGCCTGGCGCGCCACATGGCGCATTGTCAAAACACAATTTGTTCTGATGAAGACAAAAGATGTCAGAACCCAATACTTAGCATTATTAAAAGGGCCGAGCCCAAATAAAGGCTTAATAGCCAGAACAAAAAAAATGTTAAACATTTTAATTGGACTTAGCCCAATTCTGGCCATAAGTCCTCAAATTATTTTGAACTGAGCACATCTGCTCTTTCAACCAACTCATCCTGGTTCAAGGGTACATCTCTTCACTCCTTTGATATTTTTCGTTGTAATTCCTCAACGTCTTCAAAGAGGTGACGGGTCCCGACAACCACACATTTCACAGACTATGACGTCTTTAAACTGGACTGTGGGGTCCTTAAACTCATGGACTATGATGTCCGTAACCTCGACCGTGATGTCTTTAAATTAACAGGCGACTGTGAGGTCCTTAAACTCACGGACTATGATGTCCTTAACCTCGACCGTGGTGTCTTTAAATTAACATTGGACTGTGGGGTCTTTAAACTCACGGACTATGATGTCCTTAACCTCGACCGTGATGTCTTTAAACTAACATTGGACTGTGGGGTCCTTAAACTCACGGACTATGATGTCCTTAACCTCGACCGTGATGTCTTTAAACTAACATTCGACTGTGGGGTCCTTAAACTCACGGACTATGATGTCCTTAACCTCGACCGTGATGTTTTTAAACTAACATCGGACTGTGGGGTCCTTAAACCCATAGACTATGATGTCCTTAACCTCGACCGCGATGTCTTTAAACTAACAATCGACCGCGATGTCTTTAAACTAACATTGGACCGAGATGTCCTTAAACTAACAATGGACCGTAATATCCTTAAACTAATCGACCGCAATGTCCCTAAACTAAACAATAGAGTTCAAATGCTCTCTCTTGTTGGATCTAAATGGTCCTGTTAAGTTGATCTTAGTCTAAAATTAGACTAACGTATCCTTAACATACGTTTAAATTGATCTTAGTCTCAAATAAGGCTAACGTATCCTTAAACCCAAACCCCCAAACCCAAATCTAAGAAAGATACGGATTTGGACTAGTCCACGCCCTACGGGCGACGACATAAATTAGTCTCCGTAAACAATCCACGGGCAACCAAACACAAAACAAATATCCACGACGCGAAGTGACCATCTGGAGAAGGAGAAAGTTGTTACCGCGATGCGGTAGCGTAATTAACTGCAGGGGCTTACGCCTGCAGGGAAGAGCGTCCCCACAATCAAAACCCGCTCAAACGAGGGGGAATCTGACGAAGTCTGCTACATCGGCCGCATCCGTTTAAACCTTCGATATACGGTGCCATAAATCAACTTGGCATCTTTGGAGAGGTGGACGGATAGCACCAATTAGCATCTGTCTCGAAATTCAGGCAAGACGTCCGCCGTGTCTTCGTCGCGTCTTTCGGAGGGGAACATACCCTAAACAAGGCACAAACCAAAGATACCAATTGAAAATTTTGTTCAAGTTAAAAACAAGTGCCAAATTTTATCCATATGAAAAAGATTTAAATAATTTAAAGCTATATGGATAAACTCTCACTTATAAGATTAAAACCAAATTTTAAGCAAATGAAAGTAATTTATGGAAAGAAAACACAAGGATATGCAAATCTAACAAGTTTTCAAATCATATTGTGCTCAAGTTTAAAAGATTGCAAGTTTAAAGCAAATGAGCACAAGAAATCATATATGTGCAAATGAGTAATACCAATTGTAAATACCAATTGAAATATCCTATAAATAGCATCTCATACATAAACAAAGCATAAATAGGATATTAAGCAAGATATAGCACTTGTGCATCACATGGGGTATATCTAAATAACATACACATTTAGAATATCAATATTAATCACAAATGGGTAGACGATATTCTGAACGAGTATAGAAAAGCAATACATTACCCCACAAATTGATGAGCCAAGTATATATTTCCATTTGAGTGCTCTTGCTCATCATGATCCCGAATCCATCACTTTGTCAAATTGTCTATACCTACAAAAGAAGATATGGAAGAGGATTTCGATATCCAAGTCTTCTTGGATCCAATTGAGTTAGCTTTAGGAATCCAAATCAATTTGACATGCATAGAAATATTTCTCTTTACGCTACATGAATGTGCCAAATGTCCATGCGTACCGTAAAAATAGCAAATGTGGGTGTGCACACGCATGGAGCTAGAAGTGTCAATGCAAGCATGTGAAATAGCAAGTGAATGATGCATATACTTCTTGAAAGATGGTCTCGACCTAAATCTATATAAATATGCATGAGAATGTGCATGACATTTAGTATAAATGGAAGCATGTTTGACACGTTAGAAGAAAAGGGTTTTTGAAATTTAGAATTCATAAAACCAATACCTCTTCGGTTTAAAACTTTCTTCTCTTTGCTATGTGAAGAATCAAAACTAGAAAACTTAGAAAGAGAAGCATTCAAAACCTGATTTTCTTACTTGAGAGAAGAGTTTTCAAATATCAACGAGCCTTGAGAAATAATAGATGATTTCAACAAATCAATTTTGTTTTTAAAACTTGAAATCAAATCAACATTTTCCTTTCTTAAAACTTCGCAAGAAGAAACCAAAAGCTCATTTTCTATCTTGAGAGAAGTATTTTCTAAAACGAGAGATTTTTAAGACGAAATGGATAGTTTTAAAAGATCAATCTCATTTTTAAAGTTCATAATCTACTCATCCTTTTCTCTTCTCAAGTTTTCACAAGATAAAACCAAATTTTCATTTTCAAGCTTCAAAGTATCAATAGCAGCACAATATAAGTCAAGTTTTGAAATCAACTCATTTTTCTCCGCAACTAATTTATCAACTAAAGTGGTTTGAGAATCATGAGCACGCATTAAAACACTAAATTTGGTAATCAAATTTTTGTTCAAATTCTCCAAAGATTTACAACATGAAATCAAATATCTTCTCTTGTTTTCTATGATAGAAATACGATTTTCAGGCAAAACATTTTTAGATACTAATGAAATATGGCTATCATGTAAGGTATTAAAAGCATCTAATAGTTGATCATGGTCAAGTTTGCGGAAATCATAAGTAGGATTGGTTACCATTCTATAATCAAAACACCTCTTTGTTGACTTCATAGAATTGGATTGCCCTTTGAGGTTTGAGCATTGTGGAGGCACATCCAAAGTTGCTATAGGAGTCGTTCTCTTAGAATTTTCTCTTCCATTGCAACCGGCTTTCTCTCCTTATATTCGCTCCAATAAGCACCACATATTATGAGCCGTCTTGTAAGAAAAGAACTTGTTAAGAATATCAACATTCAAAGCATAATGTAAAATTTTCAAAACTTTAATGTTCAAAACAAATAAATCTTTATCACAAGTAGTCCGCATAGATTTAGCAATAGAGGGAATAGAGTACTCATTATCAACTATTTTTCATATATCCCTATCCTGAGATTCAAGAAAATATTGTATCACAATTTTCAAAAAATCAAATTTAGAACTATCAAAATATGAAGGATTATTAATAGACGGTTCATCATGATAAGAGCAAGAAGGTAAATATGATATCATGGATCACTATAGGATGTAAGCTTAATAGATATAAGTACCAAACTCTGATACCAAATGAAAGTAGTCTTAGAGGGGGTGAATAGGACTATGCTATAGATATGCTCAAATTAAAAAAATCTATACTACACTTGCAAAGATAACACAATTGAATAGCTTAGCAAATGATATACCAATATGATAAGTGGCTAAGCAAACTACAATTGATAACACATAAGCATATAGAAAGTAAGCACAATATTAAGTGCAAGTAATGAACACTTAAAGCAAGTAGGGAACAAGCATGCAATTGAGCAAATCTTAAGATATAAATGTAAAGCAAGAGGGATAGATAAATTGCAAACACAATCGCAAACACGAGTCATTTTTATAATGGTTCGGGAGATTCTCTAATCCACTTTTTTTATGCGCACGAGCATGTTCCACTAAACACGTCTTCAACGAGACAATCACGTTGCGCACCCGCAACCAAACACGTCACTCAACACACAAGTAACTCTTCTCTCTTACAACCTTCTCTCCCTTACAAAGGTATTCTTGCACTCAAGGATTCTCACACAAAGAAAGAAAAACTTCTCTCACTCTTCTCTCTTACAAAGACACTCTAACACTCTAGAGCTCTCACACGAAAAAGAAGAAGGTTACAATAAGTACAATTACTCTCAAAAGAGTTTTACAATTAAATCACTAACACTCAAGAAGAATGGATAGCAAATAGAGCTCTTGAGTGTGTGTTTGTGAGAGATTGGATAAGCAAATCAAAAACTATTTTAAACTCTCACAAGACGTGGGATTTTTGTCTCTTTATCACTTGGAAAAATAACTACAGAAATTATCAAGTGATTGAGGCCAAAAAACCATAGGCAAAACATATATATAGGCCTCAAAGAAAACTAGCTGTTATAAGTGAAATTAGGCATTTTTCAGTGTCGACAAACGTCTGAAGAAAAATCTAACATACGTCTGAAGTTTTAACAAAATAAATCCCAATGGCTATATTTTCAAAAACTTTCTTCATCAAACGTCTGCCAGATTGGGCATCAAATGTCTGAAGAACAAAACTATTTTCAATCCGAGACTTTTACGAAAACGGTAAGAATAATTGGCAGACGTCTGAAATTATAAAAAATAATTTTTCAAAACCTTAAGCAAATGTCTGTCCCATTGAACTACAGACGTCTGTTGATAAACAAAAATCCAACCAGAGACTTTAGCATCGACGTCTGAAGTACAAATGACAAACGTGTGAATGTATAAAATATCCATTTTCAAAACCTTCTTTAGACGTCTGTCAAATTAACCTTCAGATTTCTGTTGTCTCTCTGGGTTTCTGATATTTCCAAATATCAGCAAAAACAACAATGCATAGACGTCTGAACTTCAACGAGGTTGACGTTTGGCAAGCACAAAAAACTGATATTTTGGTTTTCTGAAAAATGAAAACTTTGAAACCATAAAACCCAAAGTTTATGTAATGTAAAACTTTTGTTCTTGCATGTGTGAGTTTTCAAGAGCTACTAAATGATATATCCATCCATAGAGTGCTTATATAGAATCCTATGCCGTTTCGCATTTCTTCGAAAACTTGAATTTTTGACCCGAGCTCTTGAACTTTGGCGAATAGGATGATCTTCAATTGATCTTCAACTTCACTTCCATTGATCTTCACCACTCAACTCACGTGCGTCTTGAAATCGATATTTGATCTTCAAATGAATTTTGTTTCGACTTCGATCTTTGATGCTTCAAACTCGGACATCAGCTTCTATAGCTATTCATAGCTTGAATTTGGCAAATTGAGAAGCTCTCGTTTGAATCCTCCAATATGTATTAGATATTCTATTTAAGCTCAATTTTTCTCCATCCTCTGTTAGATGCTTGTGCCGTGAGATATCCGATACCCTGAAAAGTCATTCTCAACACGACCAAGCATATCATATACAGTGTTATGAAATATAAACAAGTTAATAAACAAAAGTATATGAACGGTCATTATTCTGATATCACAATCATGAATAATATATCAATATCAAGAAATTAATCAAGTGCAAACCAAGAGATATTGATATACCAAATATATATACATGCTATATGAAGACCAAGATATATGACACATGTATATACATATTCATATTGCGAATCATCAAAACAAAGAACGTGAATAATATATCGCTATCAAAGGATATAACACAAGTAAAGCATGTCGATTTCGATATATTACTTGATATACACAAGATATAGGATATGCAATCTAAATATCAAGTGTATATAAGTTTAGTATCAATAAGGTAAAGCAAGATAAGTATGTGACACTAAACTGCTATTCATGTTTAAGCTATCATTAAAACAAAGAGAGAATGGATAAACTAATATCATCAAAATCCATAAGCAAACAAGTTATGCTTAGTTATGCCCTTTTGGCTAACCACTGCACAAGTGCTTTTAAGAGGATGATGAATCATGTGTTGAAGCCATTCATAGGGAAGTTCTTTGTGGTATATTTAGATTATGTTTTGATTTATACATGTCTGAGAAAGAGCATTTGAAACAACTGCGAGAAATTGTTCTTGTGTTGAACGAAAACAAGTTGTATATCAACCTTAAGAAATATAACTTTTGAAAGCATACACGTTGATGAGAATAAGGTCAAGAACATCTGAAAGTGGCCGACACCAAGAACCGTTAATGAAGTACGCAGTTTTCAAAAGCTTGATACATTTTACAGGAGATTTATTAAGGACTTCAGATGGATTGTTGCAAAGATTACTGAGTGCCTAAAGAAAGGATGATTCTATTGAGGAGAAGAGGCCGACATAAGTTTTGAAGTGATAAATGATAAGCTATCTAGTACCCCGCTTTTAGTAATACCGGGTTCAAGAAGCCATTTTCCTTGGAGGGTGTCGCCTCAACCTTGGGCATTGAAGCTATTCTTTCTCAAAAGGGCCGACAAGTAACATATTTCAATGAAAAACTAAGCGAGTCGAGGCATAAGTGAACACATTTGAACTTGAGTTCTATGTTATCTATAAAGGTGTCAAACATTGAGAGCAATATTTGTTTCTCGAGAATTCTTGCTTTAGACTGATCACGAGACCTTGAAGTATTTCTATAGCCAGAAAAAGCTGAACTGAATGCATGCTCGATGGGCTTCTTAATTACAACAGTTTACGCTCGTATTGCACATAAGTCAGGACAACAAAACCGAGTGGATGCCTTGAGTAGACGTACAACTCTTTTATTCACCGACTGAGCCGAAGTATTACGGTTTGAATATCATAAGGAGCGAGGATGAAGACTTTAGAGATATTTGGGCCGACTGCATAATGAAGAAGACTACCGTTCTAATGAAAATTCATGAAGGGTGTGTTGATTTGTGATGCAAAATCACTTGAGCCCAAGCCTAAGTTCTTGAGCCCAAACCCAAGATCTAGAGTGTTTTTAGAAAAAGTTTCTAGAAATTGTTTTAGAATCGCTCTAGATATCTTCTAGAAATTCTAGAGAGGTTCTAGAAGCTTTCTAAGACCATTCATTGGATCCCTATAAATATCTTAGAAGTCATTTGAGATGGGTATCAAGCAAACACAAGCACTTGTGAACTATAATGAGCCTTTGTGAGAGATTGAGAGTTTGAGACCTCTTGTAAAATTTGTATTTCTCAAATTCCTTTGTAAAATAGCTTTCTCTTCATTAGTGCAAAGTTTTCTTTCACCAATAAGATGCTCTTCTCATTTTTCCCTTGGTTGCTATATTCCATCCAAAACCGGCGTTTCCGCCAACAACTGGTATCAGAGCTTGATTCGGTTCTGAATTTGATTCCGGAATATAGCATTGATGAATTTAAGGTGGAGAAATTCAAAGGCTGAAACATCTTTAGCCTCTGGAGGATCAAGATGATCACCCTCTCGAAGCAACGGGGCATGTATAAGGTCGTGTTCGAGCCGGAAAAACTCCTGAAGGAGACTACGCCGGAGGCGAAAAAGAAGATGGAGATGAAAGCACATAGTGCAATCTAATTATCATTAGCCAATGAGGTGCTCCCACTAGTAAAATAGGGGGTTGCCCCTACGGATGAAAATATCCGTAGGGGCAGATTTTACTTGGCCCTACGGATTAATCCGTAGGGCTAAAAGGTTGCCCCTACGGGCACAGACCTCCAAGAATAAAAATATTAATTTCTAATTTGGTGTTTGCCCCTACGGAGCCGCAAACAAAGGACCTACGGTTATATCCGTAGGGGCAAGTAAATATCTATTTACCAATACCCCAGATCGATCGCCTACGCTCACTTTCTCTCTCTCTCTCAATCGCGCGCGAGAAAAAACCCCAAATCGCCTCCGTCGTCGCCACCGTCGCCTCCGTCGTCGCCACCGCCGGTTTCGTCGCCACCATCGTTGCCAGCGCCTGTTTCGTCGCCACCGTCGTCGCCACCGTCGTCGCCACCGCCGGTTTCGTCGCCAAATCGCCACCGTCGTCGCTCCAGCCCACCAGCAGCCATTCAGGTATAAATCTCGAGGTAAATTAAAGCATTTTTGGATTATTTTGGGCTTAGGGTTCATGGCTGGGTCTGGGTTGCGCGCGCGAGAGTTGGGGTTGGGCAGGGGTCGCGGTGGCGGTCGGGGTCGGGGTAGGGTTAGGGTTGGGGTTCGGCTGCTGCTGGGGTGGGGCTGGGGTTAGGGTTGGGCAGGGGTCGCGGTGGCGGTCGGGGTCGGGGTCGGGGTAGGGTTAGGGTTGGGGTTCGGCTGCTGCTGGGGTGGGGCTGGGGTTAAGGTTACGGTGGGGCTGGGGTTAGGGTTACGGTAGTGGGGCTGGGGTTAGGGTTACGGTGGGGCTGGTTGAATGGCTCTTCTGATTAGTTGACAAATACAATGTTAATCATAATTTACTCGACACAGATGGTAGAAAATCAGAAAAAGATCAAGAAAAAAATAATCGATTTTGATTTTAACATGCAGGGTGTTGATGCAAGATGTAATATCTAGTAGCAGATGCTAGGTATATAGACTAAAGAATAGTTGTAAATGAACCGCTAGCAAGAAAATCCTATAATTATACGTACACATCGCTTGACTCATGAAGCCTGAAGCTCTTTCTTTTGGGGGATAAAACTAGTTATATTCCTGCATTGCCTAGAAATAGCAGTGAGTTGGTTAAAACTTTTCAAACACAACCCCCACCCCCCCAAAAAATGAAAGAAAGAAAGGACAAGGAAAAAAAAGAATAGCAACAAGCAATACAAGCTAGCAACCGTAAATAACTGCTGAGATTATGTCTACCTTAGCAATTTGAACAATGATGGTCTTGTCTGGATTGTTAAGATCCACTTTATGGGGGTGAGGAACACATTTTGCAACTGTATTTATGATTTTCATTCTGTCAAGTGTTGAAATAAAAATCAACACTTGACAATCAATCCAAGATGCTCAATAACTTGCTTCAAAACCATAATCTAATCTTGATGATGCTCAATATTAGCGATTTCCATGATCACGACACGTGGCAGATGACGTGTCTCATAACGCTTTATGATATCAGTATCCTATATTTGTAGTTTTAATTGTTGATTATTATAGATGTATACCATTCCAATAATAGTTTTTGGTTGATGAATGCTATTGTAATGTAGGATGATCCGTTCTATCAATCTTGATCTCAATGGTTTAAAATCATGTTACACATACAACACGAATGCACAACAAACGCATAATTAGAGAGCGACTCGAGATATTCAGGTTAAAACCAATATATGATACTCGATGATAATATGAAACCTTCATATTCCCATCGATACCCATATATGAAACTAAAAGCGCCACTTAGTTCCCGTCTATCGGTTAACATACGTGCGATGCTCGTCGTGACCTAGAACTATACGAAGGTTGTTAAATATCGGACAGTATAGCTCGATACTAACAACCGTCGTATAGTCTACGCGACGAGAAAATTCAATCGTATGGTAACCCATAGATTTGTCCCGTGTGGACAAGTTAAGAATGTATAAAGCAAACGCCTTCATTCACTTGTGTTTTCATCCGTTTCGAGATATTTCGTCGGTATCTTTCCGCTGGTTCTCCGTGTACAAAGATAGATTAGATGTTCATTTCAACGTTGTTTCACAGCTTTGAAATGATTATCTATTCTATTACAGTGTACTCGGAGAACAGCGGGGAGGTGCTGCCGAAATTTACTCGAAACGGTTGAAAGCACAAGTGATGGGCGTTCGCTCTATACATTCTTAATGGGATAGAAGCCTACCCCCGACAGCCGGAACACATACATACAAACGCATAATTAGAGAGCGATTCGAGATGTTCGGGTTAAAACCAATATATGATACTCGATGATAATATGAAACCTTCATATTCCCATCGATACCCATATATGAAACTAAAAGCGCCACTTAGTCCCCGTCTATCGGTTAACATACGTGCGATGCTCGTCGTGACCTAGAACTATACGAAGGTTGTTAAATATCGGACAGTATAGCTCGATACTAACAACCGTCGTATAGTCTACGCGACGAGAAAATTCAATCGTATGGTAACCCATAGATTTGTCCCGTGTGGACAAGTTAAGAATGTATAAAGCAAACGCCTTCATTCACTTGTGTTTTCATCCGTTTCGAGATATTTCGTCGGTATCTTTCCGCTGGTTCTCCGTGTACAAAGATAGATTAGATGTTCATTTCAACGTTGTTTCACAGCTTTGAAATGATTATCTATTCTATTACAGTGTACTCGGAGAACAGCGGGAAGGTGCTGCCGAAATTTACTCGAAACGGTTGAAAGCACAAGTGATGGGCGTTCGCTCTATACATTCTTAATGGGATAGAAGCCTACCCCCGACAGCCGGAACACATACATACAAACGCATAATCAGAGAGCGATTCGAGATGTTCGGGTTAAAACCAATATATGATAATATGAAACCTTCATATTCCCATCGATACCCATATATGAAACTAAAAGCGCCACTTAGTCCCCGTCTATCGGTCAACATAACGTGCGATAATTTATTCTTTTCAACGACAAACGCACACACAAAGCATATACATGGATTTTCTCCTTTGTCAGTAACTATCCCGTTCTTATATTTCTCAATATAGTCAGCATAACCTACAATTTATATGTTATTCAGTCTAACATGGCCCATGAGTACGTCAGAGTTAAGGACTGGATGCATGTGGATTGGAAACAACGTATGCAACCTAAGTTTGTCGCAGGAGTTGCTGCTTTCCTTGAATTTGCACGAGCACATAATAAGATCATAATAGAGAAGATTCTCTGTCCGTGCGATAGATGTGGCAATAAGTACTGGCAGAAGGTAGAATTGGCAGAGCTTCATATTGTAAAACATGGGTTTACTAGACTTTATTCAACTTGGAAATATCACGGGGAAGGAGAAGAATGCAGTACTGCGGTAGAAGAAGGAGAACACGATAATGCGGCAGGAGAAGAAGAAGAATTCGGTAATACGGCAGGATACGGAAATTTATTTCCATCAGAAGAAATGGAGGATATGGTAGAGGCTGCCCTAGGTGAATCTATTCGTACCGAAGATGACATTCCTTCCGGTCAAGGACCGCGTGCGGATAAATATGAAAATTTCATGAATGATGCTAGGAAACCAATTTATGAGAATGCGAAGTATTCCACCCTCTCATGGTTCGTCCAACTTTTCCAAATTAAGTGCCTAAATGGATGGAGCAACAAGTCATTCACAATGCTTCTTTCGTTCTTGAAAGATTCTATGCCTCCGGGAAATAATGTGCCCGAAAGCTGGTACGAAGCCCAGAAAATGATGTCTGATTTGGGTCTAAAGTGCGAGAAGATTCAAGCATGTCCTAAAAATTGCGTGTTGTACCGGAAAGAGAATTCAGATTTGAAAGAGTGTCCAACATATGGAGAGGCCAGGTATAAGCCGAAAGATTCTGATAAGAAGCTTGATATACCTGTGAAGATAGCACGATATTTTCCCATAACACAGAGGCTACAGAGGCTATTCAGGTGCAAGAAAACAGCCGAGGCAATGATTTGGCATCACCGTGCTCCTCCAAGCGAAAATGGAAAAATGAGCCATCCAAGAGATTCACCGGCATGGAAGGATTTCGATAGGAGGCACGCAATATTCAGTAGCGATCCTCACAATGTCCGGCTCGGACTGGCTGCCGATGGCTTCTGCCCATTCAACTATATGGCTGGAAGTCACAGTACATGGCCCGTTGTAATGATAATTTATAATCTGTCGCCTTGGTTGGCTATGGACCAATCATACTTTATGATGCCTCTTCTTATCGACGGACCAAACTCACCGGGGAACAATATCGACGTCTATCTCCGACCTCTGATTGAGGAGCTGAAAACTTTGTTCATTGATGGTGTAGAGACATATGATTCAAACACAAATACAACCTTCATACTGCGTGCGGCTTTAATGTGGACAATTAATGACTTTCCTGCGTATGGAATGCTTTCAGGTTGGTCCGTACATGGTCACAAAGCATGTCCTCATTGCCATGAACACACAACATCAAAATTTTTGAATTTTAGCAGGAAGGTTTGTTATTGCGGCCATCGACGTTTTCTGCCTCCAGACCACCCCTATAGGTTAGACACAGTTCACTTTGATGGTCATCAGGAGCTTCTTGGGCCTCCATCCCCATTGTCCGGAGAGGACGTGACTGCTAAATGGGATGGTTACAATAACGTGACCTTCGGGATGGATCCGACGAGACAGGTCAAACCACAATATTGGAACAAGTTAAGCATTTTCTTCGAGCTTCCGTACTGGTCTACAAATTCAGTGCGTCATTGTCTGGACGTCATGCATATAGAGAAGGGAGTATCAGAGCACATACTTAACTTGCTTCTGTGTAAAGACGGGAAATCGAAAGACAACATGAATGCCCGGATGGATCTACAAGAGTGGGGAATAAGAAGTGAACTGCACCCTAAACCGGTAGCGGGTAAACCGGGCAAGTTTGTACTTCCCAATGCCGCTTATCATATGTCACAACCGGAGAAGAAAAGATTCCTGCAGGTGTTGCATGATTTGAAAGTCCCCACAGGTTTCTCAGGATCATTCAGCAAGAAAATAAAAATTGTGAAGGGCAAGATCGATGGGCTGAAAAGTCATGACCACCATGTTATCGTGGAGCACCTTCTTCCATTAGCCCTCAGGACTTCTCTCCCCGATTCGGTTGGTCTAGTAATCAACGACCTATGTTGTTTTTTCAGGGAGTTGTGTGCTAAAACACTGGAAGTTGCGACGCTGGATAAACTAGAAAATTCTATTGCGTTGATACTTTGCAAGTTTGAGCGTATTTTCCCACCGTCATTCTTCGATATCATAATACACTTGACGGTTCATCTTGCAACTGAGGCGAAGTTAGCCGGACCGGTACAATATCGATGGATGTATCCCGTCGAGAGGTACGTGTAATTTTTCGTTTCGCGTGATTTATAAATTTATTTTTGTCCTGTATGCCCGTGTTTATTTATTCAACATATTCTCATTAGGTACCTTTACACTCTTAAGAAGTATATACGCAATAAAAATCGACCAGAGGGTTCTATCATGCAAGGTTATCTTCTTGATGAAGTAACCACATTTTGTTCCCGCTATCTGGACGAGAACATTGAGACAAGGCTTAACCGACCACGAAGAATTCAAGACGGGCCATATGGTAATGCCGAGTATAAGAGGGTAGACAATATGTTTATCAACAAGATATACCGGTTTATCTTGCTTAATTGCGCATGTCTTGAACAAATTAGAGAGTAAGTTCTTTTGGATTAATTGTTATATCTGTGTTTGTGTGTATGAAATGACATAATATTAATGTCATAATTATTTGTCGAAAACAGAACTCATTTTAACGAGGTACGTGAGGGGCATCCTGATTGGAACGAAGAGCGTTTGGAAAAATACCATCAGGATAATTTTTGTGATTGGGTCACAGAGCATGTAAGTTATTCGAATTACATTTTATTGCTATCAGTTTTAATCTAAACTTGTATCGTTATGTATTTATCGTAAAATTTGTTTTGTTAGATCCACGATCCGAACTTGTCTGCATCATTTGAGAGTGATTCAAGATGTTTAACTCAATTTCCTAGTATGGAGGTTGCATATTACAGAGGATTTGGTGTCCTTGGATACAAATTCGAAGTTAAGGACATAGAAACATCTAGAACCACTCAGAATAGTGGGATTGCGACGGTAGGCTCGGACGGTGTGATTTACTATGGGTACTTAAATTGTATACTCGGCATCCACTATCCCGGACGATTAGAACCCTTTTATATATTCCACTGTACTTGGTACGATCCGCGAACCGAAACAGACAGGTGGAGAAGCAGTCTTGGGACTTGGAAAGATGAATATGGATTGACCAGTATGAACACACTTCGATTTTACGGTCAGGACGATCCGTTTATCTTTCCGAACCAAGCGTTCCAAGTATACTACTCACAGTGTTTGAAGCATCCGGGGTGGAGTGTTGTATGCCGATGGAAACCTAGAGATGTCTACGATGTCCCAGAATACGAGGACAGCGATGAGGACAAAGAAGAGAGAAGGCTTAAAGTGCTCCGACCGTCTGTTTCGAAGGACGGGTTGTCTTCGACCGATCATGAAGTTACATGGGTTAGAAATGACATCGACGATGAAATCCAAGTAGATATGTATGATGCGCCCACGAAACGAAAAAGTTATCAGTAATGTTATATTATTACTTCACATTTTACGCTTTAGATCATATATAGTCAATACTTTTAATGATTGTCTAATGCGTCCACGAACCGTTTATCTAGATTTGATGACGATGTCGGGAGCAGCGAGGGGCGGCAGGAGCTCCAGCCGCGGCAGAGGCAGAGGCAGAGGCAGAGCGGTTCTGCCGCCCGGAGAGCTCCGTAGGGAGCTTCAGAGGGCCGGTCTTGCACCCAGATCGGAGACCCCTTCGGATGCCTCCTTCCGTGTGGATTTTGCCACACCTCCAGGTATACTGCACGCATATCCATTTTCAATGTAATATTACAGATATTCATGCATGTTTATGTCAAAATTACTTATATTGTCAATGTTTGATTGTCTAGTTGTTGGTCCTGCGTCCACATCTGGGACAGAGGCCACCCCCGCTCCTCCAGGTATGTTTATATATCATATAGTGTATGTATATTGATTTAGAATGCTATATCATAAATATACACATTCCTTTTGCTCTTACTTAGCAATTTTTATTATTGTCTAGCTGTAGGTGGTGACACCACCGCACCTGCGGGTATGTTTATATGTCCTATAGTGCATGCATATTGATTTAGAACATTATATTATTGATCTATACATTCTTTTTGCAATTACTTATAAAATCTATTTTTAATTGTCTAGTTGTTGGTCCTGCGTCCATATCTGGGACAGAGGCCACCCCCGCTCCTCCAGGTATGTTTATATATCATATAGTGTATGTATATTGATTTAGAATGCTATATCATAAATATACACATTCCTTTTGCTCTTACTTAGCAATTTTTATTATTGTCTAGCTGTAGGTGGTGACACCACCGCACCTGCGGGTATGTTTATATGTCCTATAGTTCATGCATATTGATTTAGAACGTTATATTATTGATCTACACATTCTTTTTGCAATTACTTATAAAATCTATTTTTAATTGTCTAATTATAGGTGGTGCGTCCACACCTTCCACAGGGGCCACTCCTGCCGCTTCCATACCCTCCGCATCGTCTGCAGGTTAGTATGAATAAATTTAAAATATTTATTTATTTTACATATGCTATATAGAATAAATATGAACTTCATGGAGATTTAGCGTCGATGTTTATTTTATAGTTGGAGGGAATGCGTCCGGGTCCGGGACCCCGGTTGTTCCTCACCGGAGGAACTATCGTCCCGCTCGTGCTGCTGCTCGGGCCCAGGCTCGTGCGCTAATCACCGGAGGTATATATCACACTTGAATTTTTGTTTAACCTTGATTTCTTAATACAACTTTGTCTTATTATTGATTGTCTTGATATTTCGTGCAGACGCAGGGCCTCTCCATCCCCAGAGGGGGACTCGAGGCCCGAATCAGTCCCATAGGCTGAGGCCTGATAAAGCTAGGGGGAAGGCAGCATTCCCCCTATTTTTTACCCTTGACTATCGCTATACCGGTCCTCATGCCGAGAGGTTCGGCCGGTATTTGGGGGACGAGAGCCGGATCGTGAAGAACTATCCACTTCACGTTGAGTGGGGCGAGCAGCACCAGCGCTCATTCGCCCTCTTCTTTGATCAGTCTCGGGTATGTATTAATATATATTTTCATTTGATCTATCCAATATATTTATTATTAACACTTGCAATCTAATAACAATGTTTTTTTTTGTATTTTCAGTTGGATTACGATTTTCAGCCTGTAGCCGACCCTGATCACTCGGGGAGGGTGCTCGACCTTCATGCTCTGTACAATGGCCTGATGAAGAACATGCAGGCCAAGGTCCGATACAACAGGAATGAGCTGAAGGCCGACTGCTACTCCCTGTGGATAGCGATCCCCGAGGCAGAGAGAGCGGCCCTCCTATCTACTCCGGCGTTTGCGAGAGTCGACGTAGAGACATGGCCTCTATTGTGCGCTTATTTCGACTCCGAACGCAAACAAGTATGTATTTTAAATTTAATTCATTATTTATGATATAATTTATTTCTTTGTGTTTCTTAATTAGAAAACTAAATGTTAATGCGTTGTGCAGAAACAGGCCGCTCAGAATACGGAGAACAGGAAGTCGGCGAAGAGGGGTCGCCCCACTTACACAGGTGGCTCGAGGAACATTACTCGAGCCATGGAGTTATCGGTAAATTAAGAGTTATTCTCTAATATTCTGCAATATTAAGAGTTATTCTCTAATATTTCTAATATTAAGAGTTACTTTCTAATATTGCAGACATCTCGGACCGTGGCGTCAGGTGGTACACCGAGCGTGCTGTCCGCATATCTTGCCGTCCACGGCACCTCGACAGATCCCTCCACGGGCGAGCTTCGATGTCCCGACGTCGCTACCCAGGAGTACTGCGTAAGTGTTAATATTTTTTCTACCCAAATTTGAAATTTTAGTTTTGGAAGGTTCAAGTTTAAATTTTATACTTATACTTTACTTCTTAATGTGGGTGTAGGAGCGGGTGGTTGAGCAGGCCCAGGTCTCGGGGATCGATTTTACCGGATAGAACGATCCGAGGCTGCTGACCCCAGTTCTGGACGCCGCACACGGAGGGCACCACGGAGGTTGGGAGAGAGGCCGGGGATTGGGCCCTAGCAGGGCCCATATGAGGTTGGACTCCACCCCGGCGGTTACTTCCTCCGTCTCCAGTGACCGGCATGTCCATCAGGAACTGGATAGCTTGAGGGCCACCGTTCAGGAGTTGAAGGAGATGCTGGTATGTATACTACTTTATAGTAAAATATCATTTCATATTATATACATATCAACATATCCATAATTAGTACGTAGCTTGAGCTTATTTGGTTTTAGACTTAAGTTTGATTAATCATACATACATATGTAATTAAAATAAACAACGCTTTTCCAAACTAGATATCCAAACAGGGTTTCGAAATAACTTAATAATGAAACGAATTCGAATAATACACAGTTCTTACACGCTTCTTACACACGTTATGTCCAGACGCGACAGGGTAGATCGGCCGAGCCTCCACATGCATCTCCTTCGGCTGCGGCTCCGCAAGCTACTACATCGGCTGCGGTTCCGCAGACAGCTCCTGTAGCTCCACCGCCCACTCAGACTCCCGCAGTCGCGGCTCCGCAAGCGACTACCTCGACGGCGGCTGCGCAGACCACATCGCCAGCTCCACATGCCGCTCAGACTCCCTTATATGTAGCATTGCAGAGTGTATTGACCGAGAAGCAGGCGCGCGTTATTCTAACGTTATTCGGAGGTGGAGCTGGACCGAACTAGGGTAGCTTTTTGGTTCTTATTTTTTGAAACATGTATTTATATCACATTGTACTACATTTTGAAACGATATTGATATTGGTTTGTATTTATATCATATTCAGTTTTTGGGTTTCTTTTGTATATTATATATATGCGTGAGATGTGATTATGAATACTGCAATATATGATTTGATTGATGTATATAGTATTGTGCACAGGGCGGGAAAAAATCTAGCAGCCCATTTTTAAAAAAAAATACAGACAATATGTACCTACGGATTAAGCCGTAGGTACATACGTTGCCCCTACGGCGTTATCCGTAGGGGCAAACTATCAGGAAACCTGATATTTTCCCACCTAATATCAGTGCAGGGTGTTGGGGGTGCCCCTACGGATATGTCCGTAGGGGCCACTGTTTATCCCCTACGGATAAATTCGTAGGGGCAAAATATCAGGTTTCCTGATATTTTTCCCCCCGATCTCAGTACAGGGTGTTGGGAGTGGCCCCTACGGACTTATCCGTAGGGGATACTTTATATCCTCTACGGAGGTATCCGTAGGGGTAGAAAAAGGACCTACGGATATATCCGTAGGTATATACAATATATTCAAAAAAAAAATTACATATATGATTTTATTACCCCTACGGGGTACTCCGTAGGGGCTATAACACCTACCGATATATCCGTAGGGGCTTGAATTTGTCCGTAGGGGCAAGTTCAGGGCCTCAACTTGCACCTGCGGCCTTTGCACCTACGGGGTCTTTTTTCGCCCCTACGTACATATCCGTAGGGGCAGTGCGTTACCCCTACCGATAAATCCGTAGGGGCAACCCTTATTTGTAGTAGTGTCCATGAGGTTGCCGAAGAGGAGACCGTTTCCAAACTGTGGAAGAAGTTAGAGTCGCTCTATTTGAAGAAGTCTCTCACAAATTGATTATACCTGAAGCAACACCTATATACTTTTCGGATGAAAGAAGATACATTTATCAAAGACCATTTAGAATATATGAATAAGATCATGATGGATTTGAAGAATATCTATGTGAAGATTGAAGACGTGGATCAAGCTATGATTCTCCTGTACTCGCTTACTCCATCATATGGTCAGTTTGTCAAAAGTATGGTATATGGGCGAGACACCCTTTCACTGCAAGACGTGAAAGCCGAACTGCACTCCAAGAGAAAGAGTCATCGGATCGCAGAGAAAATCAGGAAGATAGATTGCTCGCTAGAGAACGCTCACTTAGGCTTGACGACAGAGGCTCCAGAGATAAATCTTGGGGAAGATCGAAATTGAGGAACCCAAGAGACGACAAGTGCCACTATTGCAAGAAGAAGGGGCACTGGTGGAAGGACTACCCTCAACTGAAGGATAAGGAGAATAAGAAACCTTTGAACACGACAAGTGTTGTGGTGGAGACTTCAGATTACGGTAGCGACGACTCGGTACTTGCTATTTGCACATCTGCCGATGTGCAAAGCTTGTGGATCCTAGATTCAGGATGTTCCTATCATATCACCCCTGTCAAGCCCCGCTTCCCAAAAGACGGTAACGGCACATGACGATACCCGCGATGTATTTATTCCGAGAAGGTATTTTCTCATAATAAATACGCTAAGCATTTATTAGCAATATAACAGCACACAAGAATTAACAAGAGAATTTAAAATTCAACATCAACTTTATTTACATTCAACATTTCCACATAGTCTTGGATACAAGATAACTTAAAACACGATGCAATGAAAATTTCTAAACAAGTGGCATACTTGAACAGTAAAAAGACTGAAGAAACTAGTAGTCGGTCTTTGCTTCAAGCTGAGCGTAATCCTTCTGACTCGGCTCGATCTTCTCAGTTCCTAAATCACCTGAAGAATATCCCAAAGAAACAAGAGATGGTGGAATGTCGTCGGTGAACTAGCGCTCGATAATTCCCCAAAAAGAGTACGGATATAAAGGGTGATAAAAGACATGTATGTAAGTAGAACATGAATCTAATGCAGTCATGGACATGTAAGAGTATTAATTAGACATGAGTAGATTAATTTATTTTAAGCATGATAATGTGTATGAACGTAGTTATTCTATTCTAACGTGGTTGTTTATAGTTCGATAAGGAAGGTATGCGTGTATACGAGAGTGGTCCGTCAAACCCATGGACCAACATCACAAGAAGTACAAGGCCCCCTCAAACCCACGGGACAACGACACAAGATATCCACGCGTATTTTAATTTATAGATTTAGTTATAAGTCTTGCCCGAATTTATGAATACAAAGAGAGTACAATTCAAGTTCAAGTCGAGTTTGAGTATTCAAGTCGAGTTTGAGTATTCAAGTCGAGTCGTATTCATGGTTCGGGTCATGTCAAGTCTAAAGTGTAGTAGGTGTAATCAAGTGATTCAAGCATGTGGTTCATGACATACGACTAGTATGGTAGTAAAAGTGATTCAGGTTACAAGTCAAGCATTAAAACCAATTTTTTACATTTTGAGACGGTCTGGTTTGACTTTTTCTAAGTTAAGAAGATAGGCAAGTGCCACACATTTTCTCCGACTCTCCGAGACTCAAGAGAAAATAGGTGGCGTAAACCATCTGCTTTCTAAATACCAGCCTTAGAAATTCTAAGGTATTTATGCGAAAAAATAGCATTTTGAAAATTTATGGTATTTAAATGAAATAAGCATTATATTTTCGAGGGATTTTATGTAAAATATTATAATTTAAAATCCCGAGAATGTTTTGATAGAAATATTATTTAGAATGTCGTGGTGTTTTAATAAAATATGTTTTGGTAACTTAGGATATTTTAGTGAAAAACTTAATGTTAGGGTATTTTAGTAAAACCCAGCCTTTAAAAAGTTAAGAATATTTTCTTGAAAATCTAATTTTAAAATCTTGTTTTCTTTTAGCCAATTATAAAAATTATAAGCAATGATATTATTTAAAGTTATTATCTTTTCTTTTATTTTAATTTTATAGATATCGTATTCTTTTACAAAAATTCGTATTTCTTTTCTTTTAAGACCACACTCAATGAAGAGCTTTGTGTCTTGCCCTACTAGACTCAAGATGTGCTATAACCAATATCATCTTTAACAGTGTTCTCTTACGAGGGTTGTAGAGGCGAAATTGCAGAGGAAAGAGTTATAGTTTTATTTATTTAAAACTCAAGGTATTTTCGCACAAAACTAATCTTTAGAAAATATTGTTACGAATATCTGTTATATCTGAGTGCGTTATGATTCAAAAGTGTGCATGCGTGGGGTAAGTCGTTACCACATGGGCTATCACTAAAAATATGTATAACAATTTCTAAAAATTCATATTTAAACATGTAAGGTAGAAGTTACATGAAAACGAATATATATAAAAACTTTTCATGAAAATAATATTAAAAGAGTAGATTACATGTTATAGAAATGTTTGTTATGTAAAGATTAGATTTTGAGGTGTGTTATTTTCTTTTTGGGTTTACAAAGTTAACTGTGTTGCATTTGTTTACCATTAATTATTTAGTATTTAGTTTATTGTTAGTATAAACAAATCATAGGTTAAAGTTGTTAGTTAAGTTAGTATGTCTGTTTGTTTTCATATTATAGTTTTTCTAAGTTGAGCACTATGTTTCATGATCACATGTGATTTGCATAGATTTTTCATGCTATGCATCTTTTTATAACAAAGGGTGGCCACAAGGCAAAAGGAGAGTAGAGCATATACGGAGAAGATACAATGATAGAGAAGGGAGAGAAGGTGAAGGGACTTGCTCGTGTTTAGAATGTGAAAAATGACGGAAATTCCCATTGCGGCATTTCATCAAACACTGTCTCGTGCAAAATCGAAACATCGAAGGGACGGAGATCCAGAGGCATGGAAATGATCGTGGCGTTCACGTGGACTTGGGTCCGGCCTCGGAGCCTTGGTTCTTCCTGGAACATGTCGAAAAGGCTGTTGAAGGTCGAGTGCGTTGCTCGGTTTGTTACTGCGGTTGCTGCTGTTCTCGCTGACGACGGTGATGGGGTCGGGTTGGTGGTGCTGTTGATAGAGGGAATGAGGGTTTGCTCGGCCAAGAGGGGTGGCTGGCCATGGAGATGGGCTAGGGTGGATTTGAGAGGGGGAGAGTGATATATGGTAGTGTGGGAAAGAAAGAGAGTGAGAGAGAGATATATATAGAGAAAGACAGAGAGGGGAAGAGCGAGGGTTAAAGAGTGAGGGGGTCGGTTATGGGGAAGGGGAAGAGGTGAACAGTTTGTGTTAATAGTAGGGTCGGTTTCATGGGGAGGCCAATAGTAATGTGGGGAGATGAACAGTGGGGTTTAATTGGAGAATTAGGGAAGGAGATGGGTCTGCTTAAAAAAGTGAAGAATGAAGTGGGTAATGTATATTTGATTAATTGAGTTAAATTTGAATTTGGGAGTGGGCTGTGTGAGTTTGAGTTTTGGTTGGAAGGAAATGGGTTTTGGGCTTATTTTGGGAGGAAAGATCGGCTTGAGTGTGTGTAGGCATTGAAAAAGAAAATAGGAAAAAATGGATGGGCCTAAAAGAAATAATAAAAAGCATTTAGAGATGAAGGAATAAGTAGAAAATAATAGGAAAAATCGATGGAGGGATTAAAAAGAAATAATAAAATAATATACTTAATAGCAAACCAAAATATACAGAAAATACAAAAACAAATTATTAATACGAAGGTATAGAAATTTTGGGGATTTTTGGGGTCGTTAAAACCCCAAACCGGAGTCACTTTACGACATATCGTGACATTGATGGTGGATCGGTTCGCATGGGCAATGATGTAGCTTGTAAAGTCGTTGGGATAGGGACAGGCTGAATCAAGATGTATAATGGGATTGAAAGGACATTGACAGACGTCAGGCACGCGACGAAACTGAAAAAGAATCTCATTTCCTAGGGTGCTCTGGATTCTCTTGGTTGCAAGTCCGTGATAGAGGGTGGTACTATGAAAATCCTTCGAGGATCTATGGTCATCATGAAAGGAAGGCTGGTAATTTATATCTGCTTCAAGAGCACAATATCACATCTGGGTCCGCATTTACATCTTCACATACAGATCTACATCCGTCAAAATTGTGGCATTTGCAACTTGACCACATGAGAGAACGGAATCTGGAGGTGCACCATAAGAGACGTTTGATTAGAAGTGTAAAATTCGAGAAGTTAGACTTCTGTGAAGAGTGTGTAATGGGAAAGCAATATCGGGTGAAGTTCGGCATAGGCGTGCATGATACCAATGGTATCTTGGATTATATTCACACCGATGTGTGGAGACCGGTGCCGATTCCTTTTCATGGAGGAGCCAGGTACTTTGTTTCTTATATCGATGACTTCTTAAGGAAGTTTTGGATATATTTAATGAAGGTTAAATTTGTAGTATTTGAGAAGTTCAAGCTTCAGAAAGCAATGGTAGAAAAGCATACAGCAAAATTCATGAAGGTCGTTGTCGGGGTAAAAAATTACATCTTTACAACCAAAGTTAAAAAGTCAAAGTCAAAAATCAAAATCAATCCGAAGACCAGGCCCAACCCAAGTCAAGTGGGCCCGAACCCATGTCAAGTGGACCTGAGCCGAGTCCAAGCTCAGACATAGAGGCCAGCCCCATGCTAACAAAAGAAATAAAAATTTAATTGATAGATTTAATATGTAATAAGTAGGAAGTTAATGTAAAAGGAACAGGTAAAAAGCCAATTTTTGTAAAGCCCAAGGGCTAAAGTATAAAAGATATGCACATGTATAAAAAGCCGAAATTGTAATGCTCAAGGGGCTATGTGTAAAATGTAAAGGCTATAAAAATGAAACATATGTCGAAATAATTACAATATTCATTCTCTCTCAATCTTTTCAGGATTTTGAGCCTCCAACAAAAGAGGCAATTTTCTCTCATCTTCTTTTTCTTCAAGAAAAATCATCAAGGAGAGAAGCCTAAAAGGAAAAGGAGAGTTCCTTTTTGGCCTCTCTTATCTCCTATCATCTTTCTCTCCCCAAAGAACCTATCACTTGAAAAAGAAAGCTCATCTCAAAAGTCTAAGATCTAAGGTCAAGATTAAGAAAAAGAGCAAACTTTCTTCATCAAGTTTGAATAATAAGGGAGCACAAGGGTTCTCGGGATGAAAGCCATAGGCTTTTACCCAGAGCAAACATTTTTTTTCGAATAGGGAACTCGATGAAAACCCAAGGCTTCCATGACCGGCGTTGCCTCCACTTGTTGGCGGGGATCTCCAAAGGGATCTCAATCACGGAAATCTCTGTAAAGGGAAACGTCCACTTCAGTAGTCCCCGCAAGGGGATTTTACGCTTTAGAAATCCTCGTAAGGGGATCTTCCGATAATTATGATGCCCGCTTGGATATCTCAAAGAGATACCCGCTCACGGATATCTCAAAGGAGGTACCCGTGGAGGATATCTCAACGAGATACCGGCTCATAGCTATCTCAAGAGATACCTGCCGTGGACATCTCTAATGAGATGCCTGCTATCTCTCACCCCTCTTTTATCCTCCTCGGAGATCTCTGACACACTCAAAACAATTCCCCCGAGAACTCTACGAGGCCCCCGATATACCCAAAGTACCCTTAAAATTGTTACACTCGTATATTACACGATAAGTTCGCATGAACTATATGACTTGTTAATCGGAGGTTCTCTCGCCTCAAAGCGAGAGATAATTAACGATAGCTCTGTCCGTGGTTGCCAGAAATTAGAATCCCCACGAGCAATAAACCTTGCCTATCCTACACAGGGGGAATCTATACACGCTTGACAAGCGAGCACATCCTATCTCAATGGGGTGACAAAAAACACTCTGAAGATTTTGGCATATCCGGTGGGACCTATCTCTCCTCCCATATTTCAGGTCAAACAATCATTAGAACTCATTCAACATAGATATCATTGTTTGTACTAAAATTATGCTTTTCATATAGATTATCAATCTTCAGTAACAACAATCAATATCACTCAACAATGTCTCCGAAGACGAACTCAGCTTCTGATGCAAGCTTAGTCTCGTACACAATCAAGAGGACTGTTTGAGTGATTCTTCTGTTAAACCTTATGCGGCAATGGGAGGAACCACCACTTCAATTCAGTCCCATCCTATTTTCTTCAGCCCTTAGTACTCCTACCGTGGAGGCTCCAGTGAGCCTAACAGACAAGCCGGTCTCGAGTGGAAAGAGCCCGAATGTTATGATTGCAAGGGCACCTGATTGATTGTGAAAAGATGCGTATGTGTGTTGTAAATAACCGCAATCAATAACGGTGTCGCAATAGCTAGCCGATAGTGAGTATTGGTCGTCCACAGAGAAACGGTGAATTTCTTATCTTAGTTTAGACGAGTTGATAAAAGAGAGGAGGGATTATTGTCGTTTTAAACTAGGATGGTCAGAAAAGTTTATAACAGAAAGGCTTGTAGGGTTTAGAGAACTTAGTAGTTAATGGATAAAGTAAAAAGAAATATAATTCTTTTTATCTTTTAATTGTTTAATACTGGAGAGATAGCGATGAATGTAGATTAGAGTTCTTGGAGGGAATTAGGGTTTCCTATTACTGCCCTTTGTCCTTCTATTGATCTCTATTTATCTCAAACCCTTAACAAAACAAATATTAACTAATCTGAAATCGTGGTCGTGACTATCATTAATTGATAACGCGTCCGATAAAAGGGTTAATATTTATTTTCCTAAAGTTTATAAAAATTAAAGCATCAAAATAAATTAAGGAAATTTTCAACTATTATTTTACCTATTCTACAAACCCTAACAAGTAAGAAATTACTCGCTCATGGTTTGTAGTGATTTAAAAGAAAAGCAGAAGATGAATGAACCCATAATTAAAATTTAAAAGTGCAGAAAGTAATACGAAAAAGTAATGCGGATAAGTAATGCAGAAAAGTAAAACGGAAAGTAAAATGCGAAAAGAATTAAAATAAAAGACTACCTTTTATTGATCCCCTATTGCATTACAAAATTTCTCTTTAAATAAAAGTAGATTACAAGAACCCTAGTTTTTTCGTAGATCTCTCTCTTGATCGATCGTTCGATGAACAGATGATGAGATTCAATGATTTTTGGAATGCACAGCTCTCGGTCTTTTATATAACCCCTGAAAGTGTAAACCCTAGATGTCATATTAGAGTAGTTGAGATTACGATCAGATCCATAAAATTCCATATCCAACGGCCCAAAACCGACCGCGGTTTTGCCGCCCTTGCCACCTATTGACTGCGGATCCGCCGCCTCCTAGTGGGTATGGGACTTGGGATTTTTTCTGGCTTTTTCTCTTGATATTTGGAGATCTTCTTGATATATAGATTCTGAAAATATTGCTCTTAGTCTCTACCGTTGCTAGATTCTTTGACTTTCTTCTAATATTTGGCAGATTCGGTTTGATACTTTGATTTGATTTGAATCTCCTACTTAGATTTCAGACCTGTGCTAATACCTGCACAACATCTCAAATCAAATTGTTAGTAGCATTTGGTATTTTTGAGATATTATTCCAACTATTTATATGATATAATATCTTAAGAATATTGATTAGGAATATTTGATATGATATGCATATTTTAATTAATAATATTTCATTTAAATATTATATGCATATATTTTTCCTAATTATATTAATTATAAACGAAGAAACATATGATAATAATCTTTTTACAAATAAATCCATATATGTTTTTTATTTACAATTAACACCTTTTAGTACTTAATAATAATAGGGAAAATGTCCATACAAATATACAATATTTTTAACTAATCAAATACCCCCAAACTTATCTTTGATCGTTTCGAGCAAACTATTTATTAAAAAGAAAAAGAAAAAACCTAGCACACTTTCGTAGGTAACATGATTACACTTAGCTCGTGCAACAAGCTTTTAAATCTCTAGGTGTTCCTAGTAGGAGGAGTGTTGTCTACTTAGGATTTTCAGCGGATTACACCTATAAAATCCTAAAATAAAAGAAAGAAGATGAAAATTACATGCAAAGATAAGGAACATATAAAAGATAGAACTTGAAAACAAGTGTTTCAAACTACACTAGATTTTTAATGGTCATGAGTCCTATCTTAATAGTCATGAAAAGATATCAGAAATCACATCATCCTTCAATAAAATACAGTCTTTAGTCTTCCTTCCTACTTTCTTCCAAATATCAATCATATACCCCTATGTGTGTGTAAAAGAAATCCCTACACTTGGAGAATTCAATTCAAGCTATCATACCCTTTGTCCATATACTTTAGTACTTTTTATTCAGTAATATTTTAGATGGATTTGCTGACACATTCTTCATGCGACTGTTAATACTTTTTGATATACTAACCAACCGATTATCGAATGTGCTCACTTATTAAGGCGTAATTAGCAATATCCTAGTTTTGCAACACCTAAAGCTTAGCAGTGACTCCCAAACTAGTTGGTCTAAAGCACTAAGTGATAAGGCACCCTCGCTATATTTTTTTATGCTGCCTTAAGTAATTACGAAATCAGTGTTCTTTTTTCTTCACCGTTTATATTTTATGTGTCATTTATATTTTTGTTAATTTATATATTTCTCTCTCTCTTCATATTAAGGCTTTTAGACAAGAACATTTCAAGATATCCTCTACTATCCCAAGTTTCAAGATGTGTGCAAGTGCATATAGTAGAGTATCAACGTTCAGAAGTTTGGACTCAAGAATAGAGACTATTTTTCAAACTTATTTCTATGCTCAGATTAGTAATTCCTTCATCTTACTAAGCTTTGGGACAACAACTCATGACTATCTATTACTAGTTTCATTTTACAACATCTAATTTTCTTGCATTTCTTAAATTTTTTCACTTTCTAACTTTTATTTTCAATTTTTTTAATTTAATGCTTTTATTTTTATAGTATAATGCAAAATGATACGTGAATAAGCACAAACCTCCCCCTAAACCTATTTGCAGCAGTGTCCTCACTGATGTCATTCTTTAAGCTCAAAACCTGTAGACTTGGGAGGAAAAGTTCTTAATGATTAGTAAAGGGGACAAGAGTTAACGACAGTGAAATCCTCCCCCAAACTTATTTTTGGCTCACAATCGTGCAAAATTTTTTTTTCTTTCCAGAGCTAGTTATTTTTCTAGTTTCCTCCCAAACTTGAGTAAAACAATGTTTTCATTACTAAGCAGTGAAATTCAATATAAGAGGAGGGGGGTTAATAGTATCGGTCTATTCAAAGTTTTACAAAGACCAAAAGTTAAAACCAACCATTCAAATATTTTATCAATATAACACCATGGTTGGTAGAAGATCATGTTACAGATAGACGTGAAGAAGTGGGGAGGAGATAAGATGTGTAATCGAACGGTTTTACGTCTCGGTTGGTAGAGAAAAAAAGTGATGGTGAATGAAAACGAGAATATGAAAGATAAGGAATAGGTGGAATAGTCGCATTCTCGTACTTGATAAGAAGAAGGGGTGGCGGTTCAACTTCTTCGGATGTTGGTTGATTCAATATCCAAGTCTTTAAGGAAAATGAGTTCTTCAGCGAAAATGTCTTCGAAACTTTCATCGATGATCCAAGTGATAATCTCATCGGAAAGAAGAGTATGATACTCGGACTCCATAAGAGATTCATATCCAGCGTAAGAGATTGACTCGGATAGCTCAGCTAACTTATGCGACAAGTCAAAGGATTCGGACTCGGGGGTAGACTTGTCGACAGAGGGGTTCTCATGAAAGGTTACGCTAGTGCCCCGGCCAACTACCGTGGCCAAATGCGGAACAAATTTTTTTCTAACGATTAGAATATGGCACTAGAATAACCTTTAACCCGGATCTTTCCATAAACCTATTTAGCAAAACTAAAGTGGTGCTATCTACTATGAAAGAAGTCTCACCAAACGATCCAAGTTCTTCGGTTTTCTTTCCTCATCATATGCTCCTAGTGGCCACCTTGAACATGCTTGATCTCCATTTCCGGCTCCATCAGTCCTCCAGGATCGATCTTGTTCTCCGGCCTTCCTTTGTCGTAGATGATCCACCCGAGGGATACGATCCATGGCTTTAGCTTCACACTATATGTCAAGTGGAGCAGCTAGAGAACTTGGGTTGCTAAACTAAGTAGTCTAGGATGTAGTGTGATGATATAAGTGTTTTGCTATCTCTTTCTTGCCTTTTTACTTGTTTCTCAACTCATGAGAAGGGTAGTGAAGAGGAAGATGATGAAAGTGGAGGAAACTCAAGAGGAGGGAGGATGTGATGAAAAATGGGAGCTCAAGAAATAATGAAGCATGCATGAGAGAGAAAATCAACCCCAAGGTTTTGTGTATGAATTCTCATGAATAAACAAGTGTAGCCATGCTTCAATAGTAACCACAAATGAATAAAGAATTCATTTGTGAATTATTGAAGCCATGCCACTCACCATGCCTCCCTCTCCTTAATTTCCACCTCATTTTCATTTATCAATAAATGGAAAAGTCCATGATGAGGTGTCCACCTTCTAGAAGGTAATCTGTAATAAAATACGGATTACAGTCTGCTGTATATACATACCCGCATTCGGATAAAAACACGAATGCCCAAAGAGATAGAATAACATGAAGAATGTAATACTAGAATATACATATCGAAATACATATATGTAAACTATTAAATCAATACCTGATTTAATAATCCGGCTCAAACCCGAGCCAGCTAGTATTACCAACTGTCCGATCTAAAGTCCGAGTACAAAGTACATCTATCGATCGGAACCCTGCACGTATCCAATACGACTACTACATCATTTCGCCTGAACCGAGGAAACCCTCCGTGTGGGACTTTAAAGACTCGATAGTACGCCGGCAGTGAGTTACTGGATAAATCCATAACCACAAGCACGTCAGCGGCACTAGCTGTACGTAACGGCTACCAGGGTACCTGTCAAAAAGGAAGGCCGGCGAGCAAACTCATCCGGATCTCTACTGATCCTATCTGTGACAATCTCCGTACAGTCCGGTCTCTTCGTCTGAGAGTATCACATACCTGGTCTAGGGGGTGGTAAACGCCAGACCCTGATAACCTGGTAATTCGTGCTGATACGGCTCAGGACCAATCCGGGAAACTACTGATCAGCCTATCAGTAAATCCCAACTGCCTTGGTCAAGGTCTTATGGTCCTGAGCATGAATTAAGGATGTGCGTACTAACTACCCAGCTCCCACAAGTATGATCGCCATCTGATTGAGAGGGAATTTGCGCGTATGCGTTTTGAAATCAAAGAATTAACCGCAATCAAGAACGGTGTCACTTGGTAGCTAGCCGGTTGAGTACGGGTCGGTCCACAGGGATTACGTGTATTTTCTGGTTGTTCTGACGAGTCAATTCCTAATTGTGGTAGGTTTTTGATTTTCAATAAAAACTGAAGTTGATTTTGATTAGGATTAAAACCTTGCTAGGATTAGGATTAGGTTGGTTTGGAAAGTCAATTATTCTCACCGCTTTCTTTACCCTAATTAAGAACTTTTTGGTGTTAAGGAAATAGTTAACAAAGGGGATTAGCACGATCGGGAAGAAACTAGGTTTCTTCCCTTTGGTCCTTGTCCGTCATTTCTTAACTCTTACCCCTAACCTCCATAGAAATCAAACACAACCGGTCTTTAACTATGGAATCACCGCTACCTCGTGGGATAGGGTGCCGTAGTGAGCGGTGTGTGCTTGTTTGCATAGAGTCCTAATTTAAAAATATTGAATGGGCAAGAAAGGGGTGAGGGATTTTCATCTCTCAAACCTTCCCCAAACCTAACCCTAACAAGTGAGGAACTACTCACTCATTAGGGAATTAATAAAGGAATTCATTTTTTATGGATTTTATTTAATAACCACGGCAGATAAAAAATTGCGGAAAATAACTACGGCAGAGAAATAAAATTGCTAGATAAAAATTCAAGATAAAAGAAACTTACTTTTTTATTGATGCACTCTTTGACAATTACAAGGAATGAAATTTTAAACTAGGAAAATAAAAAGAGGCATGCTCCAAAAAGAGCTGTAGGATTCCTATTTATAGATAATAGAAATCCTAGAGTTTACATCTGATCCATATCTAGAATTACAAAAATACCCTAAGAAAACCGGGTCAATGCACCGACTCCACCGACATGCACCGACACGCGCCGACACGTGCACAGCACGGCCGCGGATCCGCGGCCATATGCCTTGTTTGGCCGCCGATCCACGGCCATCTTGAAGGCTCTTGGGCTCTGTTTCTTAGGTATACTTCATGTTGCTTTTTCCTTGAATTTTCTTCACTTGGTTCTTCAGAATGTCTTCTAGTTTCTTCCAGATTTCCACAATGCAGAATGTTGTGGACTTTTCCCGTTTGCTTCGTGTTGAAATCTTGAATCTTGTGCTGCCTTTGTACTTTATGAAATCGAACTATTCATTGATTTTCATTTGTTCCATAACTGTAGGCGGCATCATAAAAATTCTTCTATTTGTTGATCATAGTCTCACTTTTGTAGCGTTTTTTCCCATTATTTTCACTGTATTGTTCCGAGAACCTGTAACCTGCAACTATTTAACAGACATGGATCAAACGCACCTATTTATTTGTAATATGATTAAGAATGGGGAATATAATAATGCAAAATTATGATATGAACAAATACTCCCAAACTTATCTTTTGCTCGTCCCGAGCAAAACTAGTTTATTCTCGAAAACACCTAACCTCACTTTCACAGGGAATCGCGATTGCACTGAGCTTGTGCAACAAGCCGTTAAACCTCTAGGTGTCCTTAGTAGGAGGCGTGTTGTCTCCTGAGGGTTTTCAGCGGATACTACCCACAAAATCCGATCAATTTGGCCTATTGACTTTCATTCTTCAATTCGCTGTCCTAGCAAGAAATTCTATTATCTTCAACTCAGGAATTATCAACCCATATTTTTCACGCTTCCTTATAATTTAACTTAAGATTGTATATGTTCTGTAAATTTATTTAACTTTCAGTATATTTTGAATTTTTCTTCTAAGGTTCTATTTCAACTTAGGAATTTTTATCATCTCTACTAAAAATATAAGTCTTATTTTTCATTCCCATCTCTCATCCAAACCCCAATCATATACCCCTACGTGTGTGTATGTATCACCCCTACACTTGGAAATTCAATTCAAGCTATTATACTCTTGTCCATCATCCAAAGTACTTTTAGTTGGTGAATTTTTAGATGAAATTGCTCACATATCCTTCATGCGACCGTTAATATTTCTTGAGATACTAACGACCGATTACAAAATGTGTTTGCACATTAAGACGTAATTCCTCGTCTTGTAATACCTAAGGCTTTAGCAGTGACTCCCAAACCAGTTGGTCTAAGGCACTAGGTGATAAAGCACCCTCGCTATATATTTTTTATTTTACGCAGCCTTAAGTAATTACAAAACCAGTGTTCATTTTTTTATATCTCTTTATTCACACTTATAATTTTTTTTTATACTAAGGATTTTAGACAAGAGCATTTCAAGGTATTCTCTACTATTCCAAGTTTCAAGGTGCGTGTTTGTGCAAGTTGTAGGGTATATATTTTCAGAATTTGGACTTAAGGTTCGGAATTATTTTTCAGACTTTCACTTCAATAAAAATTTCAATACTCTTCCCTTATTTTGACTTAGCCCAAGAAGTGAACTCAAAATTTGCCTATTTCTAAGTAATTTATAAGGACATATATTTTCCACCGTTAAATTTTAAGAAAGGTTATTTTTTAGGGTTTTTAATTTACTAAGCTTAGGATCTAGTTTTTCCTAGCTGGTTAACCGTCTTGTCAAACTTAAGTCAATTATGTCCAAAATTGAATTTTTCAATTTTTATAATTTTTAAAATTTTTCAATTTTTATGCGTTTTAAAATAAGTATGCAAATGCAAAAATATACATATGAATGCGAAGGAAGAAACCTTACCGACCACACTCCCAAACTTAAACTTGACAGTGTCCTCATTGTCATGCCACACCAAGAGGGTCAAAATTGTCGGCACTCCCCTATTTTTTTTATTTTATTAAAACTGGAAATTTACAAAAATACCCAACAAAAAATTTTATTTTAATTTATTTTAATTTTTTATGTTATTTTGGATTTATATAATTACAAATGATACATACCCCCAAACTTGTTTGAAACAATGTTTTGGCTAGATGATCGAAAATTTAGGGGTAGATGGAGGAAAATTAGTCAGTGTAGATCGGCTCCTGTAAAGACAGGAGCTCCTCCGAAGGGTCCGCAGTGAGGAACGACTTAAGTCGATGTCCGTTTACTTTAAACAGTGTACCATCCTCTGGGTTTTCTAGATCCACCGCACCGTGCGGAAAAACGGTGCGTATCATAAATGGCCCTTTCCATCGAGATTTGAGCTTGCCGGGATGGAAATGTAACCGAGTTTCGTAAAGCAAAACTTGTTGACCAGGTTTGAAAGTCTTGCGCATAAGGTGTTTGTCGTGGAACACCTTCTTTCGGTTTTTAACGATTACTGCGTTTTCATAGGCTTCATCCCGCAGCTCATCTAATTCATTCATATGCAGCTTTCGATTGCTGCCCGCATCCCCCAAAGATAGGTTCAACTCTTTGATTGCTCAAAATGCCTTGTGCTCTATTTCAACTGGAAGGTGGCAAGCCTTTCCATAAACAAGTCTGTATGGAGACATGCCAAGATCGGTCTTGTAGGCAGTACGGAATGCCCAAAGTGCATCAATCAGTTTTGATGACCAATCTTTACGGTTTTTGGAAACCGTTTTCTCCAATATTTGTTTAATCTGCCGATTCGAAACCTCGGCTTGCCCACAAGTTTGTGGTTGATATGGCGTTGACAGCTTCTGAGTAATGGAATATTTGCGCATTAAGGACTCAAAAGTCCTATTACAAAAGTGAGATCCATTATCACTGATAATCGCGCGAGGATGCCCAAACCGCGAAAAAATATTTTCTTTGAGAAATCTAACGACGACCTTGTTGTCATTAGTTCGGCTGGGCACAGCCTCGACCCATTTAGAAACATAGTCAACATCAAGTAGAATATACATGTTCCCAAAAGAATTGGGAAATGGTCCCATGAAGTCTATTCCCCAAACATAAAAAATTTCAACAACCAAAATTAGTTGGAGCGATATTTCATTTCTCCGAGATATCCAGCCCAAGTGTTAGCACCGGGAGCATGTCTTGCAGTATTCATATGCATCTTTATAAAGTCGTGGCCAGTAGAAGCCACACTGCAAGATTTTTTCTGCTGTCTTTTTGGGGCCAAAATGCCCGCCACACGCTTGATCGTGGCAGAATGACAGCACACTCTTAAACTCATTGTCAGGGACACACCGACGATTGATTTGGTCGGAACAGTATTTAAAGAGATACGGTTCATCCCGGTAAAAATGTTTTACTTGGGACAGAAATCGGAGTTTGTCCTGATTCGA
Organism: Agapanthus africanus; assembly: GCA_030015575.1. NCBI lineage: Eukaryota > Viridiplantae > Streptophyta > Magnoliopsida > Asparagales > Amaryllidaceae > Agapanthus > Agapanthus africanus. Next base: position 106,207,732 of record CM057344.1, read on the forward strand.
CCAATCGTTTGGTATCAGTCCGGTGGCCAAATAATTTACGATATCAGCGAACCAAGGTTCGCATGACACGGTTAAGAGCTGCTCATCGGGAAAAACATCTTTAATAGGAATTTCAAGTGTAGGCGAAGAAGAGAGTCGTGAAAGGTTGTCGGCGACTACGTTTTCACATCCTCTCTTGTGTCTTATGACAAGGCTAAACTCTTGTAACAAGAGGATCCAACGTATTAGCCGAGATTTAGCATCCTTCTTCGCAAAAAGATGGAGAAGAGCTGAGTGGTCCGTGTAAACAATGACTGGAGAGCCGATTAAATAGGGCCTGAATTTTTCTAGTGCAAACACAACGGCTAAGAATTCTTTTTTAGTTGTTGTGTAATTCAATTGGGCCTCGTTTAATGTTCGGCTGGCCTAATAAATTACATGCGGCATCTTGTTTATGTGCTGTCCAAGGACAACACCAATGGCGAAATCAGATGCATCGCACATAATTTCAAATGGATGCGTCCAGTCGGGAGATGAAAGAATGGGCGCAGAAATAAGTGAGTGTTTCAATGACTCGAATGCCTTCATGCAGCTTGAGTCAAAATCAAAAGTTGTGTCCTTGGCCAACAAAAGAGTCAAGTGTCTAGCTATCTTGCTAAAATCCTTGATGATCCGTCTATAAAAACCGGCATGGCCAAGGAAGGCTCGGATGTTTTTGACGCACTTAGGAGGAGGAAGATTGGAAATGACTTCAATCTTAGCTTTATCAACATCAATGCCGTTTTGCGAGATGATATGTCCTAAGACAATACCTTCTCATACCATAAAGTGACATTTCTCTCAATTTAAAGTGAGGTTCTTATCCCTATAGCGGGTAAGAACTGCGTCTAAGTGTAGCAAACACTCATCAAAGGAGTCGCCGAAAATGGAGAAATCATCCATAAAAATCTCCAAGAATTTTTCCACAATGTCTGAAAAGATCCCCATCATACACCGCTGGAAAGTAGTGGGTGCATTGCATAACCTAAAGGGCATGCGACGGTAAGCGAATGTACCGAAGGGACAAGTAAAGGTGGTCTTGTCTTGGTCCTTTTCGGCGATGGGAACTTGATTATAGCCAGAGTATCCATCCAAAAAGCAGTAAAACTCGTGCCCAGCCAATCGTTCTAGCATTTGGTCAATAAAAGGTAACGGAAAGTGGTCTTTCCGTGTCGCAGCGTTGAGTTTTCTATAATCGATGCAAACTCGCTACCCAGTTTGGGTGCGAGTAGGTATTAACTCATTCGCCTCATTGGTTATGATCGTTATGCCCGATTTCTTTGGGACAACGTGAATGGGGCTAACCCACTGGCTATCAGAGATAGAGTAAATGATACCACTATCAAGACATTTTATAATCTCCTTTTTAACAGCCTCCTTCATTATGGTGTTGAGAGTCTCTGTGGATCCCTTACTGGCTTGGCATCATCCATCATATGTATATGATGTTCAACTATGAGGGGACTAATCCCCTTGATGTCCGCCATAGTCCAGCCAAAAGCTTGCCGATTATTTTGTAAGACCATTGAAAGGGCTTTCTCTTGCTCGAGGGCTAGAGATGCCGATATGATAATAGGAAGGGTCTCATTCTCACCTAGGTAAGCGTATTTAAGGTGAGACGGCAATAGCTTGAGTTCGAGTTTTGGAGGTGAAATAATTGAGGGTAAAATTGGTGAAACTGTCTCGAACTCGAAGGATTCCATCAATGGTTCAAAGCGAGTGTAAGCAACCGAGTCGGATGGTTCAGCTAACTCATCCAAAAATTCAAAGGACTCAAACTCGGGTGGCGAGTCTTCAAAATCGTCCAAAAAAGTGAAACACTCGTAATCGTTATCTGGTGTGAAAGCTGTGTCAGATTCAAGGAGGAACGCACTAGTGGCGTCAAAACTGCAGTGATCAAACAGAAATTTTTCGAGCTCACAGTCCTCCTGCGTGATCTATTGGATCGAGCAAACATCAAGTATACTAGCATTAGGCTCGGAGGGCTGATTCCCCAACTTAAAAATGTTGAGTTCAATTTTCTTGTTTCCAAAAGATAGGTTCATCGAACCGTTTCAACAATTGATCACCGCATTAGAAGTCGCAAGGAATGGTCGACCGAGTATCACCGGAATTTGACTCCGGGGGTTAGCTACAGGCTGTTGTGTCCAAAACAATGAAATCAGCGGGGAAAATGAAATCCTCTACTTTAATTAACACATTCTCTAACTCACCCCTAGGATGGGTGATGGATCGGTCGGCCATTTGGAGAGTACAATATGTGGGTTTCAGCTCTCCAACGTCTAATTGTTCATATACTGAATAGGGAAGCAAATTAACACTGGTACCAAGATCTAAAAGTGAGCGATTGATGTTCTTATCCCCAATTGTTATTGAAATTGCAGGACAGCCAGGGTCCTTGTGTTTTTGGGGTAAAGGCTGGGTAAGAGCATCACTTACAGCACTAGCCATGAAAACTTTCTTGGGTACTTGTGACTTCCTCTTCTTGGTGCATAAGTCCTTTAAGATTTTAGCGTAAGAAGGGATTTGTTGGATTGCATCCAAGAGAGGTATGTTAATGCTAACTTATTTGAATAACTCCACAATCTTCTCCATTTGTGTAGTTTGTTTATTGGATCTCAACCTGTTTGGAAATGGAACATTTTGAAAATTTGTTGAGTCCAATGTTTATGGAGTAGATTGTGGAGTTGGAACGGATCCCAGTGTTGGTGTTTTCGTGAAGTGAGATGTGGTTCCGTTCGACTTAGAAGAAGTAGAGCCTTGTGAAGGATGAGGAACAGGCTCTGAAGAAGAAGATGATGAAGAAGGTGAAGAGGAAGAAGAAGCGGCGGCCAGGGTTTCATCACTAATACCCACATTATTGTGCAACACTTTTCCAGATCTCAACAGCATTTACATTATGATTTTGTTGTTCATAAGCAACATATGCATTATGTGTGTGACTGGGATTTGGTAATGGTTGATGTCACGCCCCGCTTCCTGGTGTACGGTGAAGGGAACGCGACGAGGTCCGCTACGTATATACTCAGAAGTACATACGCTAAGCGTATCTAAGTAATATAAAAGTAAATCACAAGAGACAAGAAATATAGAAATAACAACAACTTTATTAATAACATTCTTTTGTACAATGCATGAAAAGTAAATACAGCTGAAATGAAAAGCGATGCCTAAATAATGGCATAACAGAAAAAGAAAATACTGAATAGAACAAGGTACAATGTCTAGAGCTCGGGGTCTTCGTGAAACTGATCCAAGTCTTCTCCGGTAGGCTCGATCTTTGCTGGGTCCAAAGCACCTGACGACATTCAAAGAAGAAAGAAATAGAATGTCGTCAGCGAACAGGTCGCTCGGTAAGTCCCAAAGATAAAGAGGAATTAGAAAAGACAGAATAAGAGGTATTTTCTAAAGAGATTGTAAAATATTATAGAATATTGTGTTAACGCTGTTGTTGTAGCTTGGTACAGAAGGATGCCAGTGTATACGAGAGGGGTCTCTATATTCTAGAGACCAGGGCAAATGGAATGTATAAGGAACCGTTAAGCCACGGTACAACAGCAACGGAATATAGGTTAGGTGTCTTAATCTAACCACCTCGTGCCACCTTTAACACCTTCCGTACCAATCTACCCCTTAAACCCCGTAGTGTTTTGATAGTATTGTTGTATTGTATTGTGTAAGTTGGATGACTGACCAAAACCATGATATCAGTAAACGGATTGTAACTGCATAATCAGGTAAATGGAATAACGGAAAAAAATGGATGTATATCCATGGTTTGATTCAGTCAAGTTGTATGGATTGTTAACTGGATTCTGGGATTCATGTGTTCATATTGAGTTAGAATATCTAAGAATATAGATTGACTTGAATCGTATTCAAGTCAGAAATAATCAGACTCAAACCCGAGTCAGACTAAAAGAAATGTAAGTCGAAGTTCTATATTTGTTAGGGTCATTATTGTAATTTATAAAACTTGAGGGGGTTTTATGTAAAAATACTTTTGTATAGTTTTCAAGATACACCTCAAGTATTTATTATTCTTCTTTATAGTTATAATGAGTGTAAATTTTATTTGTGTTATTTCTAGTGATAATATCCTAATTACATAAATAAAGGTATTAATTTGTAATATTGATTTATTTGAAATTCATGGTATTTTAATGTAACTTTTAATCTTGTAATTTTTAGGAAAAGGTGGAAACTTTATCTTATAATAAAATAGGTGTTTAAATGATAAATATACATATGTTTATACAAGAATAATTTTTAATAAATATTTTATTTTCAAAAAATCTCCTTTTTCTTAAATGTCGTATTTTAAGCCTTTCGAGACTGAATGCTCATTGCGGAGGTCTGAATCTCGCACTACTAAGCTCGAGGGTGCACGATAAACCGTACTATCCCTAACGAGTTCCCCAAAGGTGGGTTGTAGTGGCGCTTTGCAAAGATTTTATAAATACTAATTATTTAGAAAACGGTTTTATAAATATAAGGTATTTATTTGCAAAAGGGTGTAAATCTCCGTATTTTAGATTCTAGGGTTTCTTAAGCCAACTAGCCTATTTCTAAATGGTCTAAATGACAAGTCATTAGAAGGCTCAAATCGTCTCTTCACAGCCAATTGCGGCTAGGTAAGTGCCAGGTGAGTGGAAGGCTCTCCACTACAAATAGTGGCCCTAATTAAGTAACCACTCGCCTTAGACACACTTTCCTAGACACCATAAAGTCAGGTTTAGATAAACGATCGATGTCCATGACATGTCGTATTTTCCTATTAAAAGATATTGTTTTAAAATTGTTTAAAACTTAGAACTTTTAGAAAAGGTTTTATTAAGAAAAGGGTATTTAAATGTAAAATCTTGTATTATCGTATTCTAAGTTTTGATGATATCAATTAGGGTTGTATTTGCGTGTGTGTGGAGGTTGGTCATTACCTCGTGATCTACTTTAAGGTATAGCAATGTTAAAGGTTTAATTGTGATAAACTAAACATGGTGGTATTTAAGTGAAAGAATACGATATATTAAAAAGGCTATCATTTCATGTGTGAAAACTTGTTCAAATTGATTTTTAAGTGATTAGTAGTCAACATGAAGATGTTTAAGCATTATGGAATTGGTGATAAGTGAGATTTGATAAAAAACTGAATCAGAAATCGGGTTGTTCCGATTTCCGTCGGGTTTATAAAGTCGTATTATTATAAAGGAAAAGAAAGGTAGAAAAGGGGGATTTACGGGTTTGGACAACGCTAGAGAGTGAGAGGAAGGTAGTGGGTTTGCCGGTGCGTCGAAACGTCGTGAAGAGATCCTAGTACAATCGTCGGGATTTCGCCGTCGATTTCGTCAGCGCTTCGCCTTTCGCTTGTTTTCTAACGTACCAAGTTCTCTTGGAATTTTGAGAGAGTGGACTTAGGAAAAGTGATGAGAGGGTAGAGGGTATGGGGGGTTTATATAGGGTTAGGCTAGGGTTAGGGTTTTTAATAAGAAAAAAATATAAAAATATATAAAAATTCATTAAAACTCATTAAAGCTAGGATTAAAAGGGATTTATTGGCCGAATGATAACCGATCCAAGCATTTAAAGTGTGCAGGAGGGTTGACCACTTCAAGACCCAACTTTTCTCTGTTGGTGACTCGGCCGTCCGGCCAAGTCCGGCCGGCGGCGCCGGACCGAGTCGGCCGGTTCGCCGGCCGATGGCGCCGAGTCGGGCCGAGTCAGGCCACCAGAGGCTGGGGAAACTTCGGGGGTACAATTTGGTATATTTACTTTTTATTGTCCAGTACATATTTTGGGAGTTATGGCCTTTTGACTGTTGACTTTCCAAAAAAAATAAAACAAAACAAATACAAAAATAATGTGGGGCATGGGATTTGAACTCTGGTGGCTTGGTTCAGCAGTGCAAGGTATTACCAATGAGCTACAAGCTCTTACTTGTAATTATGGAGTGAAATAAATACTTAAAGAGATATCAGCCGCAATAAATACTCCAAGTATACATTGAATTTAAATCAATTCTTTGTACATTAAAAATGGAGCTGTTACAGTCTACCCTCCTTACAAAAATTTCATCCTCGAAATTTACAACTTTTATTTGAGGACTAGTTTACAAAGAGATGTGGATATCTAGTACGCATTTCATCTTCCCTTTCCCAAGTGGACTCTCCTGGAGTGTCTTTCCTCCACATCACTCGAACCAAGTTAACTTCCTTGTTCCGAAGTGTCTTCACTTTCTTGTCCAGGATCTCCACCGGCTGTTGCTTACAAGACAAGTCGGGCTGTATAGTGAGCTCGGAATGATCGAGAACATGGCCGGGGTCACTCACATACTTTCTGAGTTGGGTTATGTGGAACACATTATGCACTCCTTCCAATGAGGGTGGAAGCGCTAAGCGGTATGCCACTTCACCGACTCGTTCGAGTATGTCGAACGGTCCAATATATCTCGGACTCAATTTACCCCGTCTTCCAAATCGGATCACTCCGCGGTTCGGAGATATCTTCAGGAATACGTGATCTCCTGGCTGGAACTCCAAGTGTCGTCTCTTTGCATTAGCCCAGTGCTTCTGTCGATCTTGGGCTATGCGCATCCTTTCCCTGATAGTACGAACCACATCAACAGTCGCTACTATCATCTCTGGTCCAAGAAGTTCCCTATCTCTGATGTCGTCCCAACTTAATGGCGATCGACACTTCCTTCCATACAATGCTGCAAAAGGTGCCATTCCTATGCTTGCTTGGTAGCTGTTGTTGTACGAAAACTCCACAAGATGTAGGTGATCTTCCCATGATCCTTTGAAGCCTAACATACATGCTCTGAGCATATCCTCCAAGATCTAAATAGTTCGTTCCAACTGACCATCTGTTTGTGGATGATAAGCCGTGCTGAAGTTCAGACTTATTCCCAAGCTTGCTTGCAGACTCTGCCAAAATTGCGATCGGAACCTAGTGTCACGATCGGAGACAATGCAGACCGGTACTCCATGAAGTCTCACAATTTCCTGTATGAGTTCGTGGGTATCAGAGATAGTACATTATAAAGAGTTTAAATCTTAATTAGATTATTACCTTCATGTACTTCTTTGCTAGTGTCTCAGTTGATTGACCAACTCGAAATGGGATGAAGTGAGCCGACTTTGTGAGTCGATCAACAATGACCCATATGGCATCCTTACCCTTTGTGCTGCGAGGAAGAGCAGTCACAAAGTCCATCGTGATGTGTTGCCACTTCCATTCTGGGATTGGTAACGGTTGAAGTAATCCAGCAGTCCTGTGATGTTCAGCCTTTACTTGCTGACACACCAAGCATTTTGCGATGCTTTTAGCTACTTCACGCTTCATTCCATGCCACCAATAATTTTGACGTAGATCTTCGTACATTTTGGTACCTCCATGGTGTACTGAATAGGGAGAGCTGTGAGCTTCTTTCATTAACTCTTTCCGAACAGGACCTTTTGGTACACACAATCTGCTGCCGTATCTCAAAGATCCGTCTTCATGGATGATGAAGTCTTTTCTGAGTCCATTCTCCACTTGTTCTCTGATCTTTTGCAACTTAGCATCACTTGCTTGAGCTGCTTTGATCTGATTGACAATGGTTACCTGGCACGACTGCTTCAATCTCTATCTGATGCAAGTCTTGTTGAAGCTTCCACTGAGCGGTGAGATTCATTGCTAATGGTTGGCGACTAAGAGCATCAGGTACTACATTCACCTTCCCTGGGTGATATTGCAAGTTGATGTCAAAGTCCGCCATGAGTTCTAACTATCTTCTCTGCCGCATATTCAACTCCTTCTGAGTAAACACATACTTTAGACTCTTATGATCTGTGTAGATGTTCACTCGTTCACCAAGTAGATAATGACGCCAAATCTTGAGAGCAAAGATCACGGCTGCCAACTCCAAATCATGCGTCGGATAATTGCGCTCATGAATCTTCAGCTGTCTTGAAGCATAAGCCACAACTTTACCGTGCTGATGTAGAACACATCCTAATCCCTTACCGGATGTATCGCAATGCACTTCAAATCCTCCAGATTGATCCGGTATGACGAGAATAGGTGCTGATGTCAACCTTGACTTGAGTTCTACGAAAACTTGTTCGCATGTTTCTGACCACACAAAATTTTCATCTTTACGTGTAAGCTTGGTCAGGGGCGTTGCTATCTTCAAAAAGCCTTCAATAAACCTTCTGTAATATCCAGCTAAACCCAAGAAACTTCGAATATCCTTCACTGAATTTGGTGTAGGCCATTCGCTAACTGCCGAAACTTTCGTTGGATCCACAGAGATTCCTTCTCCAGATACGATATGTCTAAGAAAACTAACTTGATTTAGCCAAAACTCGCACTTGCTGTACTTGGCATAAAGTTGATGTTGACGAAGAGTTTCCAGGACAATTCGTAGATGTTCTGCATGTTCTTTCCGACTCTTAGAATACACCAGGATGTCGTCGATGATGATGACAATAAACCTGTCTAAGTACTCCCGGAAAACTTGATTCATAAGGTTCATGAATATTGCAGGTGTTTTGGTCACTCCAAATGGCATCACTAGAAATTCGTAAAGTCCATAGCGTGTCTGAAAGCTGTTTTGTGAATATCAGCTTCCTTGACCTTTACCTGATGATAACCTGAACGAAGATCCAATTTAGAGAAAATACAAGATCCACTTAGCTGATCGAATAGATCATCGATACGCGGAAGTGGATACTTGTTCTTTATAGTGACTTCGTTCAAGGCTCTGTAATCGATACACATTCTGTATGAACCTTCCTTCTTCTTCATAAGTAGTACAGATGATCCCCAACTTCAAGTGCTGGGACGAATCCATCCTTTTGCCAGTAATTCGTCCAACTGTGTTCGGACTTCCTTCAAACCTTTCGGACTTAAACGATAGGGTGCTTTGATCACCGGTTGTGCTCCTGGTACTAAATCAATACTGAATTCAAGAGCTCGATCGGGAGGAAAACCTGATATATCGTCAGGAAATACATCATCGAACTCTCGAACCACATCTGGTCTTGATTCTTCCTCCGCTTGAGCTGCTGCAACTACTGCTTCTCTTGGCTTCGCTTTGTAGGTACTTGGTTCTAGTGTACGGTCTCCGCTTTTAAAATAGAAGACCGGATGGTCTGGGATCTCGAATACTACCCTCCTTTTACGACAGTCGATGGTAGCATAAAAAGTTCCAAGCCAATCCATTCCTAGAACCACATCGAAGTTCGGTATGTCCAGCACTTTGAAGTCAGCATAAAACTCTCGACTGTAGACGACGACTAGACACAAGCTGTATCCCATAGTTGCCTTTAGAACGCCATTTCCTGAACTGACATTCCAGCTGGATACAAGCGGTGAGACTGGAATCGCATGGGTTTGGACAAACCGTTGCGACATAAAGCAGTGTGATGCTCCAGTATCAAACAATGCAAGTGCAGGGATTGAGGATACTAAGATTGTACCTAAGGTATGTGGGATTTGTTTTAGGTATAGGAAATATGTGACTAAGTAGTAGAATAGAAAAGCAAAGTTTGAAAAGGAAAATTTACCAGTGATGACTTGGCCAGTGGCTTCAGCTTCTTCCACGGACATCGTGAAAGCCTGGCGCCTTGGTACATTCCTCCTGGCCTGAGGAGCATTCCTCGGAACGTTCCTTTGAGCTTGATGGAACTGACGAGGAGGTGGTGCAACTTGTGGTCCTCTGGGTGGTGCAGGTAGTGCAGGTCTGGGAGCAGGTGCCTGAAGAGCTGGTCGCTGCGGATAAGTAATTTCTGGCCTGGGTGCAGCAACTGGGTTCTGTCTTTAGGGACAAGACCCAATATCGTAAGTAGCTGAGCCGCAGACTAAGTAAAGGCGGTTGGCTCGACGGCAGTCCGTCATCATATGTCCAGTTCTCTTGCAGTAGGTGCAAAAGGATGGGCTGGGACGATGGATTGGTACTCCGGGTCGCCTTGGCACGAAAGGTGGCCTGGACGAGGCTCCACCTGCCATTTGGTTGGCAGGGCGTTTGACTCCTGCAGACTGAGGTCTGCCTCTTGCTTTTATCACTGCCTCATAACTGCGGGCAGCTTCCAGAGCATCCTCATGAGTCAAAATTTTTCCCGTGGCTAGAGCAGCCTGAATCTCCGTGTCCAGTCCTTATTGAAAGCGACGGGCTCTGATCTCGTCCGTCGGTATCAAGTGTGCCGTGAATCTGTTTAAGGATTGTGTTAGCTGTGTAGTATGTGACATTTAAAAATTGAACTATTGTGACATATCTTACCGGCTTAACATGGTGAATTCAGCGTCGTATTCATCTACTGATTTGTCCCACATTGAACCCTGTTGTAGATGAATGAACTGCTGCTCCATTGCAAACCTGGCAGTCACAGGGAAGTATTTCGCGTCGAACTTCTCACGAAAAGTCTTCCATTCAATCGGCTTCACCAGACGGCTTTCTTCCGCTTTCACCAGACGGTTTTCTTCCGCCTTCCACCAGTTGCGAGCATTGTCCGTGAGCTGTAGTTTTGCCACATGGACCCAAGCGATGTCTGGCACTTGAGCTGCTGCCAGATCGTCTTCGATTCTTTGTGCCCATTCTTCAGCTTCAAGAGGGCTTCCTTTACCAGAGAACTGCTTGGGATGTAAAGCCCTGAATTTCTTTACTCCCGGTGCGTCGGTTTCAGGACGGTTCAGTAGTTGTTGCTGTCCCTCAAGAAGGCTGCGAATCGCCTCAAGTAGCACTGTTTGCTCGGTGGGTGGTGCAGGAACAGCTGGTGCGAGAGGTAGTGCTGGAGATGTGTTGTTGACGTTGGTGCTGGTGTTGTTCGGGGAATCCATAACCTTGAAGAAGAAATTTGGGTTAGGACAGATTCAAATACATGAAATGATAAGATTCAAGGAATAGAAATTTGTAAGATTCAAGAAACATGAACTGTAAAGAATGTTTTAGTTGCTGGTTCTTGTGTTATATTGCTTAGGTTGTTCACGCAGATCAGAACTGCATGATAGGGATTCATACAGCTTTGACCTACATGGGCCACCAACAAAACCTATCACGCCCCGCTTCCCGGTGTACGGCGAAGGGAACGCGACGAGGTCCGCTACGTATATACTCAGAAGTACATACGCTAAGCGTATCTAAGCAATATAAAAGTAAATCATAAGAGACAAGAAATATAGAAATAACAACAACTTTATTAATAACATTCTTTTGTACAATGCATGAAAAGTAAATACAACTGAAATGAAAAGCGATGCCTAAACAATGGCATAACAGGAAAAGAAAATACTGAATAGAACAAGGTACAATGTCTAGAGCTCGAGGTCTTCGTGAAACTGATCCAAGTCTTCTCCGGTAGGCTCGATCTCTGCTGGGTCCAAAGCACTTGACGACATTCAAAGAAGAATGAAATAGAATGTCGTCAGCGAACAGGTCGCTCGGTAAGTCCCAAAGATAAAGAGGAATTAGAAAAGACAGAATAAGAGGTATTTTCTAAAGAGATTGTAAAATATTGTAGAATATTGTGTTAACGCTGTTGTTGTAGCTTGGTATAGAAGGATGCCAGTGTATACGAGAGGGGTCTCTATATGCTAGAGACCAGGGCAAACGGAATGTACAAGGAACCGTTAAGCCACGGTACAACAACAACGGAATATAGGTTAGGTGTCTTAATCTGACCACCTCGTGCCACCTTTAACACCTTCCGTACCAATCTACCCCTTAAACCCCGTTGTGTTTTGATAGTATTGTTGTATTGCATTGTGTAAGTTGGATGACCGACCAAAACCATGATATCAGTAAACGGATTGTAACTGCATAATCAGGTAAATGGAATAACGGAAAAAAATTTGGATGTATATCCATGATTTGATTCAGTCAAGTTGTATGGATTGTTAACTGGATTCTGGGATTCATGTGTTCATATAGAGTTGGAATATCTAAGAATATAGATTGACTTGAATCGTATTCAAGTAAGAAATAATCAGACTCAAACCCGAGTCAGACTAAAAGAAATGTAAGTCGAAGTTCTATATTTGTTAGGGTCATTATTGTAATTTATAAAACTTGAGGGGGTTTTATGTAAAAATACTTTTGTATAGTTTTCAAGATACACCTCAAGTATTTATTATTCGTCTTTATAGTTATAATGAGTGTAAATTTTATTTGTGTTATTTCTAGTGATAATATCCTAATTACATAAATAAAGGTATTAATTTGTAATATTGATTTATTTGAAATTCATGGTATTTTAATGTAACTTTTAATCTTGTAATTTTTAGGAAAAGGTGGAAACTTTATCTTATAATAAAATAGGTGTTTAAATAATAAATATACATATGTTTATACAAGAATAATTTTTAATAAATATTTTATTTTCAAAAAATCTCTTTTTTCTTAAATGTCGTATTTTAAACCTTTCGAGACCGAATGCTCCTTGTGGAGGTCTGAATCTCGCACTACTAAGCTCGAGGGTGCACGATAAACCGTACTATCCCTAACGAGTTCCCCAAAGGTGGGTTGTAGTGGCGCTTTGCAAAGATTTTATAAATACTAATCATTTAGAAAACGGTTTTATAAATATAAGGTATTTATTTGCAAAAGGGTGTAAATCTCCGTATTTTAGATTCTAGGGTTTCCTAAGCCAACAAGCCTATTTCTAAATGGTCTAAACGACAAGTCATTAGAAGCCTCAAATCGCCTCTTCACCGCCAATTGCGGTCAGGTAAGTGCCAGGTGAGTGGGAGGCTCTCCACTACAAGTAGTGGCCCTAATTAAGTAACTACTCGCCTTAGACACACTTGCCTAGACACCACAAAATCAGGTTTAGATAAACGATCGATTTCCACGACATGTCGTATTTTCCTATTAAAAGATATTGTTTTAAAATTGTTTAAAAGTTAGAACTTTTAGAAAAGGTTTTATTAAGAAAAGGGTATTTAAATGTAAAATCTTGTATTATCGTATTCTAAGTTTTGATGATATCAATTAGGGTTGTATTTGCGTGTGTGTGGAGGTAGGTCATTATCTCGTGATCTACTTTAAGGTATAGCAATGTTAAAGGTTTAATTGTGATAAACTAAACATGGTGGTATTTAAGTGAAAGAATACGATATATTAAAAAGGCTATCATTTCATGTGTGAAAACTTGTTCAAATTGATTTTTAAGTGATTAGTAGTCAACATGAAGATTTTTAAGCATTATGAAATTGGTGATAAGTGAGATTTGATAAAAAAACCGAATCAGAAATCGGGTTTTTCCGATTTCCGTCGGGTTTATAAAGTCGTATTATTATAAAGGAAAAGAAAGGTAGAAAAGGGGGACTTACGAGTTTGGACAACGCTAGAGAGTGAGAGGAAGGTAGTGGGTTTGCCGGTCCGTCGAAACGTCGTGAAGTGGTCCTAGTACGATCGCCGGGATTTCGCCGTCGATTTCGTCAGCGCTTCGCCTTTCGCTCGTTTTCTAACGTACCAAGTTCTCTTGGAATTTTGAGAGAGTGGACTTAGGAAAAGTGATGAGAGGGTAGAGGGTATGGGGGGTTTATATAGGGTTAAGCTAGGTTTAGGGTTTTTAATAAAAAAAAATATAAAAATATATAAAAATTCATTAAAACTCATTAAACCTAGGATTAAAAGGGATTTATTGGCCGAATGATAACCGATCCAAGCATTTAGAGTGTGCAGGAGGGTTGATCACTTCAAGACCCAACTTTTCTCTGTTGGTGACTCGGCCGTCCGGCCAAGTCCGGCCGGCGGCGTCGGACCGAGTCGGCCGGTTCGCCGGCCGGCGGCGTCGAGTCGGGCTAAGTCAGGCCACCAGAGGCCGGGGAAACTTCGGGGGTACAATTTGGTATATTTACTTTTTATTGTCCAATACATATTTTGGGAGTTATGGCCTTTTGACTGTTGACTTTCTAAAAAAAAATAAAACAAAATAAATACAAAAATAATGTGGGGCATGGGATTTGAACTCTGGTGGCTTGGTTCAGCAGTGCAAGGTATTACCAATGAGCTACAAGCTCTTACTTGTAATTATGGAGTGAAATACATACTTAAAGAGATATCAGCCGCAATAAATACTCCAAGTATACATGGAATTTAAATCAATTCTTTGTACATTAAAAATGGAGTTGTTACAGTTGAGACGGAAGCTTTCCCTTTTCTTGCTCGCTTAACGCAACATTCAGTTGTGCAATTTGGGCCTTAATTGATTTGATGCTCTGATCATGTGAAGCACTGTGTTGCACCAAAGACTAAATGGAAGACTGGATGCTTGCTGATGATTGTGTAGATTGTTTTAAAAATGCATCTAGACTTCGTTCTAGCGAGGAAACCTTATCCTTATTCGGCCGAACAAAATTGTTTTGAGGATAAGAGTTGTCGGGTACAAAATTGTTCATTTGGTTTGGGTAAGGTTAGGGTTGGAAAGGTTGCTGATATTGAGTTTGTTGAGGGGCTTGTTGCTGTGGAGGAGGCCTTTGAAAGTTGTTGTTGCTTTGGAATTGTTGTTGATTTTGATTCCAAGCAAAATTTGGGTGGCTCCTCCAACCAGGATTGTAAGTTGAAGAGTATGGATCATTTCTTTGTCTTTGCTGAAAGGCAGCATTGACTTGATCTTATCCTTGAACAGATGGGTTGTAAGGACATTCTTCGGTTAGATGGGACGGATCCGAACAACAAGCGCAAATAGTGTGTGGGCGTAAAGCTGGGGCAGGAGAAGGCGATGAGAATTTGCTTTCAATTGCTTCTAGTTTTTTTGTGAGTGCAGCCATTTCGGCCTTCATTGCAATCGACATATCAAGTTGATGTATGCCTGCCCTAGACTGACTTGATGAAGTAGATGAAGTGGTTTTAGTGCTTTCCCACTGAAGTGTTTGTTCAGCAAGATCGTCGAGAAATTGCCAACCTTCCTCGCTAGATTTTGTAAGAAAATGACCTTGACAAATGGTTTCCAACAACTGCTTAGTTGCTGGGTTCAGTCCTTCGTATAAAGTTTGGCAAACTTGCCAATTCTCGATACTGTGGTGAGGACACTGAACAAGGAGGTCCTTAAATCTTTCAAAACACTTCCAAAGAGCTTCGGAAGGAAGCTGGGAAAATTGAATAAATTTGTTGCGAATTCTCGCGGTCTTGTGGTATGGGTAAAACTTTTTTAGAAAAACCTTAACAAACTCTTCCCAATTTTTTATGGAGTGTGATGCTGTGCTATATAACCATTTTTAGCTAGGTCACATAAAGTTAATGGAATGACACGTAGCCTTATAGCATCATCAGAATGTTGTGTGGTCTTCATCATTGTGCAAACATTCTGGAATTTGTTAATGAAGATGTAGGCATCTTCGGATTCCAGCCCGTGAAATTTGGGCAACATATTGATGAAGTGGGGTTTAATTTCAAAGTTATCCCTATTAGCCGGTGGAAGTGAAAGACACTTGGAAGTGCGGTGCGGATGGGATAGAAAAGATCCTGGAGCGCGATTCGTTGGGGTGCTTCGACAGGAGGGTGTGGTGGGTTATTCGCACCTAGTGGAGGTGGAATCAGTCCCGTAGGTAAAGGGTTGTTAGGATTGAGTCCCGACATCTCCTTAGAAGATGAAGGTAAAGAAGTGGATGGAATTTCGACTTCGGAGTCGAAAGCGTCGTCAGTCGACACTAACGAGACACGGAATAAACGGGCGCTAGTGTCTCTAGTCCAACTGGACATACACTAAAGAGGTGTAGTGTAGTCAAATGGTAAAAACAGAATGTGGGGGGTAAGAAAACGTCAATGAGAGGAAGTGGGGTGCGATGGATTTCTAGCGACAAATTGGCAAGTTTTTGTAAAAATTTTGTTTTGTGGTTTTTTATAAGGAGTTTTTGCAAAAAGATTTTTATAAGGAGCTTAGACACACTTTCAAGCAATCACAATAGCCTAGAGCTAGGGTCTCCTAAGTCAACTAGACTGCTCCTAACTGTTCCAAAGGGCAAGTTGTGAGATCCTCAAATCGCCTCTTCACCGCCAATTGTGGCCAGGTAAGCACAAGCAAAGAAAGGAGGGATCCGCTCATGAATCACCGTGAGATGGGCCTTTTAAAATTACCTTTCCCACTTGTCTAGCTTAGGCACCACAAAGTCTGGTTTAGATAAACGACCGATGCCTACAACTATTCCTTTGTCCTAATGAGCACGACAGTCCTTATAGGCTGAGTCTAATTTTTTTTAATTAACTCGAAGGTTGATGCAAAATGCTTTTTGTGATTTTTGGGGTCTTAGGAAGGGTAATGAAATCCCCACCCAATCTGGATTGGTGTTATAGCCTCTTAAAAGTCCGTTTTAAAAAAATGCAAAGCAGTAAGCAAAAAAAATCCAAAACACTTGCCAATTTTTTTTTATTTGCGGCGCAAAGAATCCTGCACAAGATCAAGTTATTGGAGAAGGGGGAGAATTTTTTGCGCAAAGAACCCTGTAGGAAAATTTTTCAGAGGACTACAGAGGACAGAAGAGAGGAAAAGAATGCTTACAGAGAAGATTCCACTTGCTGACGTCACTACCACGCGGCGGTTCCGCGGTCAAAAGAGCTGAAATGCGACGGTTCTGCGGTTTACTAGTGGGTTCAGATCTCCAAAATTCTTCTGTTTTCTGTTGCGGTTCTCCTTTGTTTGTTTAGATCTGCTGTTTTCTGTTTTGTTTGCTGGATTTTTCCATATCTGAATCTGTTCGTCTTTCCGATCCTGCACAATTCACACGAAAACCCTTCAAAAAATAACAAGATGATAATTTTTTTTGTTTTTATATTTTTTCAGTTTTTATGATTTTTTAAATTTTTTTTAACTAACCCGAAATTACAAAAAGAAAATAACTACGCCATCCTCGGCAACGGTGCCATCTGATTGAGAGGGAATTTGCACGTATGCGTTTTGAAATCAAAGAATTAACCGCAATCAAGAACGGTGTCGCTTGGTAGCTAGCCAGTTGAGTACGGGTCGGTCCACAGGGATTACGTATATTTTCTAGTTGTTCTAACGAGTCAATTCCTATTTGTCGTAGGTTTTTGATTTTCAATAAAAACTGAAGTCGAGTTTGATTAGGATTAAAACCTTGTTAGGGTTAGGATTATGCTAGTTTGGAAAGTCAATTATTCTCACCGCTTTCTTTGCCTTAATTAAGAACTTTTAGGTGTTAAGGTAATAGTTAACAAAGGGGATTAGCACCATCGGGATGAAACTAGGTTTCTTCCCTTTGGTCCTTGTCCGTCCTTTCTTAACTCTTACCCCTAACCTCCATGGAAATCAAACACAACCGGTCTTTAACTATGGAATCACCGCTACCTCGTGGGATAGGGTGCCGTAGTGAGCGGTGTGTGCTTGTTTGCATAGTGTCCTAATTTAAAAATATTGATCGGGCAAGAAAGGGGTGCGAGATTTTCATCTCTCAAACCTTCCCCAAACCTAACCCTAACAAGTGAGGAACTACTCACTCATTAGGGAATTAATAAAGGAATTCATTTTTTATAGATTTTATTTAATAACTGCGGCAGATAAAAAATTGCGGAAAATAATTACGGCAGAGAAATAAAATCGCTAGATAAAAATTCAAGATAAAAGTAACTTACTTTTTTTATTGATGCACTCTTTCACAATTACAAGGAATGAAATTTTAAACTAGGAAAATAAAAAGAGGCATGCTCCAAAAAGAGCTGTAGGATTCCTATTTATAGATAATAGAAATCCTAGGGTTTACATCTGATCCATATCTAGAATTACAAAAATACCCTAAGAAAACCGGGTCAATGCACCGACTCCACCGACACACACCGATACGCGTCGACACGTGCACAGCACGGCCGCGGATCCGCGGCCATATGCCTTGTTTGGCCGAGGATCCGCGGCCATCTTGAAGGCTCTTGGGCTCTGTTTCTCAGGTATACTTCTGTTTCCCCCAATCAGAGCAAAACTCTGCTTTGAAAATTAAAGTAAAAATTAAAAGTTAAAATAAATGAAGCAACACTTCAGATTCCTTGTGCTGCGTGCAACGCGCCACGTGTCAAAATCAGACACGCCAGTGCAAGGAGCGCAGCGCTCAAAGCAGCGCGCCCAATCAGAGCAAAGCTCTATTTAAAATAAAAATTTAAGGAAGCAACGCTTCAGATAATCTGCGCTCTGCGCTGCGCGCCACGTGGCAGCGCAGTTGCGCTGCGCCGTGTGCTGCGCGACACGTGTCAGCACAGCGACACGTGTCAGCGCAGTTGCGCTGCGCCGTGCGCTGCGTGACACGTGTCATGCGCTGGGGCATTTGCGTCAAACAGAATTAAAATTTTAAAGAAATCTTTCTGTTCTTGTTAAAACAAGAAGATTTTTTTCTGTAAAACAGAAGCCCTTGGATCAAAGATCCAACGGTGGGAAAAATTCCCCAAATCACTCAGAGAAATATCTCTTTAACAAATTTAACAAATTTATGGGCACTATATAAAGGCCCCTAGACCCCAAATCAAAAGGATGAACATTGTGAGAAATCAAGAACTTCAAACAGAGAGAACTCTGAAGAAATTTCAAGAAGAAAAAAGGTAAAAAACCTTTAAGATAGAAGAATTTCTTCTAATAGATTATTGATCTAAGAACAAGATCAATAATCTTTAATAAAATACAAAATAAAAATAGTGCTTTGCACTCTTTTATGAACCACTGGTTCTCTGAGAATAAGAAAAACAAGAAAAACTTGTTTTCTTTGATCTAAATTGGATCAAGAAATCAAACAGTGCTTTGCACTTTTTTATGAACCATTGGTTCTGGAATTTAAAAGATTCTCATGTTAATAGTGCCTTGCACTTGCAAAACTGCACTGTTGCGCTCTTGGGTTGGCGCAAGCCACCAGAGAGCGCCACGTGTCAGCATCTGAAGCACTTGCGCTATGCGCTTTTGATAGAGCCTTGCTCTTTGAAATTAGCACAACTCACCAGAGCGCGCCACGTGTCAGCAGCGCAGCAGCGCAGCGCACTGGTGCAGCGCACTGCGCTAACTGCGCTTGCGCTCACCAGAGCGTGACACGTGTCATCACCAAAAGCACTTGCGCTCAGTGATTAGCGCAAAGCGCTTGACAAATGCAATGCATTTCTTTTACTAAAGGGCCAGGCCCAAATCAGAAAGGGCTAGCAGGCCAAATTAAATTGCAATGCATTAAAAGGGCAGAGCCCAAACAAAGCAGATGCTGTGCATCATTTAAAAGGGGCAGAGCCCAAACAAAGGTCCAACAGAGACCAAGATTAATGCTATGCATTATTTAAAAGGGGCCAAGCCCCAGCACAGGCCTAATAGGCCAAAAACAAATAAAAGTGTTGAACATTTTTTCAACTGGACTTAGCCCAATCATGGCCGTAAGTGCTCAAATTAAATTGACTGAGCACAGCCGCTCTCTTAAATCAATTTACATCCGGTTCGAGGGTACATCTCCGAACTCCTTTGACTCCTATCGTTGTAATCCTTCAACGATGTCAGAGAGGTGACGGGTCCCGACAACCACACATCAATACGGACTGTGGAGTCCTTAAACCCACGGACTTAAGCGTCCTTAAACTAAGATACGGACTGTGGGGTCCTTAAACCCACGGACTTATGCGTCCTTAAACTAACGGACTAATGCATCCTTAAACACACCCATATGGACCGCAATGTCCTTAAACTACCAATGGACCGCAATGTCCTTAAACTACCAATGGACCGCAATGTCCCTAAACTATCTATGGACCACCACGTCTCTAAACTGGAACAATAGATCCCCCAAACGCTCTTTTGTTGGATCTAAACGATCCCGTTTAAGTTGATCTTAACCTCAAATATGGCTAACGTATCCTTAAACATTCAAACAGACTTTAGTCCCAAATTGGACTATAAGACCCCCAATCAACTTTGGTTCAAGGGTACATCTCCGAACTCCTCTAACACATGTCGTTATAATCTTTCAACGTCGTCAGAGAGGTGACGGGTCCCGAGGGCCATATATTAAATGGACCACCATGTCCCTAAACTGGAAATGGATCTAGACGATCCCGTTAAGTAGATCTTAGTCTGGAAATTAGACTAACGTATCCTTAACAAACGTTTAAGTTGATCTTAGCCTCAAATATGGCTAACGTATCCTTAAACCAAAACCCAAAACCCAAATCTAAGAAAGTACGGATTTGGACTAATCCACGTCCTACGGGCGACGAAATAAATAGTCTCCGTATACAATCCACGGGCAACCACAAACAAAACAAACACCCACGACACGAAGTGAAATTCTGGAGAAGGAGAAAGTTGTTACCGCGATGCGGTAGCTTAATTAACTGCAGGGGCTTGCGCCTGCAGGGAAGAGCGTCCCGACAATTAAAAACCCCTCAAGCGAGGGGGAATCTGACGAAGTCTGCTATATCGGCCGCATCCGTCTAAACCTCCGATGCACGGTGCCATAAATCAACTTGGCATCTTCGGAGAGGTGGACGGATAAAACCAAATAGCATCTGCCCCGAATCTCAGGCAAGACGTCCTAACGTCTCGGCTGCCGTTCGGAGGGGAACAGATTCTGGCACGCCCGGTGGGACCTTTTCCTCTTTCCACTCCATATTTCGTGTGTCGTATTCGCGAACGAATCGCGGTTTGTTAATGGTTGCCTTCAGATTTTAAGTTACTAAGATTTGGTCTTTTACCTGGCGCAGAAATCAAGTATCGATGGCCTCTACCTGTTCGAAGTGCTCCAACTGCAGCTGCAGCTCGCGTCCGGCCTCAACTGGGGGCATAACCTACGGGCCCCAAGCGGCCTCTTTGTTCGCCATGCCCGTGGAGCAGATTGCTCAAGCCACCACAGGGTTGTTTTTCGGAACTATGCTTCCGCCAACAAGCTTCAGCACCCCCGTGCCCGTACAAGAAGCTCCTAAGAAGTCGGTCTTCGATCGACTTTCAGTTACTGCGGCCCCTCTCAATGGGTCGCCCAACACTAGTGCCTCGGTTTTCTCCAGACTGGGCCAAAACTCCTGCGGGCCCACAATGAAGCTTGCAATCCCAGAAAAGGTTATCCCAAAAAGAGTAGCCAAACCTGCTCCTGAAGTCGTCAAGGCGGCTTCTCCTGCTAAGAGATCGGTCTTTACAAGATTGACCGTCCCAACTCCCACTCCGGCTCTTGCTGCTCAAAAGACATCAGTCTTCAATAGGCTGACGCCGGAAACAGCCCCGCACCTGAACAGGGGGCAAGAAGAAGCTGTTTCTGTCTCTGAACCAATACCGATGACTCGTCGCGCCCGACGACGCCACTGGCGCCGGATAAGGAAGACCGGGGGAAACTCCCCTTCTGGGATGACTCCGCCAGCTCCAACGGTGGAAGTTAACGCTGCCGTTCCAACTGGGAACAGCTTCGAGCTACTGAATAGAGTACGCAGAAACTCGCCAACTGCGGTGCTCAAAAGATCTCCTCCACCAGTAGAGACTACCATGGAAGCAGAAAAGCCGGAGCAGCCTCCTCAATCGCTGTCCTCCAGGATTTACAAGACATGGCGACGATTCCGAGAATTTGTGATTGATCCTAATTTCTCTTGCCAACACAAAATGTCGAAAGGTCGGCAAGAAGAAAATTCCCCGATCAAGCAGCGGAAGGTAACGACCACTTGGGTGCCCAAAGAAACGGCTCCCTCAACTTCAACGGCCCATAAGAGAAGAAGGCCAGAGAAAGTCCTTACGCCGACGGCAAATATTAAAGGTGGTGAACCTAAACGCCCTAAGTCCGGGGGCATAATAGTTCATACAGTATACATGGCGTCGAGAAAGGAGGACAGCCGTGCATCCACAGGTCATAGACCGCTTACACGGTCAATGACCAAAGCTCAGGAGCAACAGCAAAAGCTCCAGGAGATGATGAACGCGATGGACGCACTCACTAGGCCAAAAGAAATCCCTGAAGCGTCCTCGGATGAACGCCAAGAGCAAGAAACTGACGCTGAATTCCTTCGTCGGATATTAGAGAAGAAGGATAAAGAGGCTGCTGAACAAGCAGCCAACATAAAGAGAATGGCTCTCCTGTTCCAGGACATGGTGGGAATGATGATTCAACAAGATCCTCCTGCCGAAAATCCTCCGATCATCCTTGAAGACGACGGGGGAGAAACGTCAAATCCTCCACCAGTTCTGTCAACAGTTAAGGAGGAGACAATCTCCAAAGCTGACTTGGACGACTAAATAGCTCAGTAGATCCGGGTTCATCATGCGACCTAAGCAGCCGGTCAGGTCGTGAAAACAGGACCATATCCGAGCTGGTACGACCAGATCAAGTACCCGCCGGGCTACACAATTCCCAAGTTCCATGTCTATAAGGGGACGGGCAATCCCCACCAGCATGTTGCCCAATTCAGGGCACTCTGTGGCAACACTGGCGGCGATGATAAATTGTTGCTTTGCCAGTTCGTTGGAAGCTTATCAGATACAGCGTTCGAGTGGTACTCTGAGCTCCCAAACAATTCTATCAAGACTTTCGCGGAGATGGAGCTACTGTTTACCCAGCGTTTTGCAAGTGCCAGCGAATGCACCCCGATGACGGCACTGATTAACGCCAGGGTGAAGCCGGGTGAACCATGGGTCCAATACGCTATAAGGTGGCAGAACTTATGGTCAAAATGCGAGCAACGCATTGAAGAAGCTCCTGCAGTGGGTATGTTTGTGGGAACCCTGGATCCACAAGCAACTATCTCGCAATTTATGATGTTCTTCAAGCCGACTACCTTCCAGGCCCTGATCGACAAACTAGCGCAAATGGATCAGTGGGCCATAGACCTCCTCTTCCAAAGCCGGACTCCCGAAATGAAATAGGGAAGGGGAAAGCGATCGTGGTCGCTAATGCTCAACAACAGCCGAGCAGCTCGAAGCCGGTCGTTCGTCAAAATAATATGCGTCCACGCGTACCCCTTGAAGAGAGGCTAGGACGTCCTTACTCGTTTCCCTGAGATAAAACGAGAAGATTATTCGAGTTGGCATTGCGTAACCGACTCATAAATCTGCCGGATCCAAGACGTCCGTCGCAGCCAAATGATGTTAACGATCCCAACTACTGTCCCTATCATCGAGTACTGGGTCATCCGATTCAGGATTGCTACGTCTTCAAAAATTGGATTGAAGACCAGTACCAACAGGGCAAGTTCGCATTGTCTGACAAATGGAAGGTGAATCCCCCACAGCCCCACACCTCTAAGAGGATGAATACGCCGGGGGCAACATGTTCTGTCGTTGAAGAAGCTCCTTGGAGGTTGTATTATCAGCCAAGACAAAGAGGATGCTAAACGATCTTCAAACATGCCCAGCGATTAGATGGAAGAACCCGTTGGAACCTCAAATCATTGAAGGAATGTTGAAGCCGCGTCCAACGCAAATGATCAATAGAGGTGGCCCAAGCATTCACAATCAGCCGTCAAAATCTTCAAAGAAGAAGAAAAATAAATCAAAGAAGCCCGTGAAGCCTGGCGACAAGCGCACGGACTTGAAAAAACAAATTGACGCGCTAGAGGAATACAACCAGAAGGCACAGACTCCCATTACATTCCAAGAGTTCCTCAATCACGTCTTTCAAGAGGAAGATGAGGGAAAAAGTTCATCTGATGAATCTGAAGAATACGTGGCGAGCTGTCATGTGATTTCCCATTCGTTTATGGATGATGAAGAGACTCCTTGCACTAAAAAGCTAGGGGTAGATCCCGAACCAAAAATTCTGGGGCCATCAGATGAAACCATTGATGCATTCCTCAATGAAGCTCTGTTGAAAAGTAAGGCTGATCGGGAATGCGAGACGGTCCTATTTGTAAAGGCCAAGCGCCGGCGATTAGACGAAAGAGTTGAGGCACTCCCGTCAAATCAAAATACATCCATTGCGGACAAAATCAAATTCAAGACGAGGAAAAGGTTTGCTAAAGCCGTATCACTGGGGATGAAGCTACCACCTTCTCAAGAAAACAGTACCGGCAAAGCAGAAATGCACCCCTTCTATTGCTTATATCATCAAAAGGTTTCACACCCCACCGAAGAGTGCAAAGCTTTCAATAAATGGTGGCAGGGGTATGTCGCTCACCGGCAACATTTTAAACGGGAGAAGCGCAAAACTCGTCGGGAGCGGAAAAGTACGACCGAGGAGCCTAGAAGGACTACCGGCGATTGTTGCATGGTTAACGCCGGGAAAGCGCAAGTTCTCACATTCGGGAGCGACTTTGACGAGGAAATGGAGCTTAGTCCCCTCTTTAAAGAGTCCACTTCGGGAAAAGAAGAAGAGCTGAAGGTTTGCGAAAATATCCGACTGCGTAATCGGACGCTACCCGAAAAGAATCTCGGACCCTCAAACAAAAAAGATAAAGGGAAAGAAAAGGTCTCTGAGGACATCGCCCTAGATGACCAAGTCATGGAAGAGCTAACTGCCAAAGACCCGCCGAAGAAAAATAAGATGGATTACAACGACTTAGCGCATCTGAGAAAACTACCCTCGCAGCTTAGCATTCTTGACGCCCTTTTACTATCAAAGGAGGCGAGAGATTCGTTAATTAAGGCACTACAGGACCCGGAGCAGTTCCAAGGTTTCCTGGCCGAAGAAAAGATGAAGGATGAATTGGAGGAAGTGCACACGGCCGATGTCACTTTCGGTGATGAAGACCTTCTCCTTGGGACATGCGAACACAATCGCCCCCTCTATGTCTCAGGATACTGCCATGATATAAAGATAGGAAAAATACTGGTCGATAACGGATCATCTGTTAATCTACTCAATGTGCGGGTTTTAAAAGAAATCTGCATGAGTGTCCAGCACCTCACTCGAGACAAGATCACCATCTCCGGGTTCGACTCCCAATCATCAAGAACTCTTGGATCTGTGATACTGACGCTACGCTTTGGGCTACTCGTCACGGACATTAAGTTCCACGTCATAGACGCCAAGACATGCTACAATGCGCTGCTCGGCCGACCATGGTTACACGAGTACAACATCATCCCTTCTACACAACATCAGTGTATGAAGTATTTTAAGGATGATTTCGAGTATACCGTGACGGGAGAACTGAACTCGTTCTCTGTGAACGAAGTCCGCAAATATGAAGATGCCAAATACTTCTTACCGGATTTCGAGGACACAGAGAGGTGTCACTGTAAGTCCACGTTGCCCATCCCGGTGCTTGCGGGGAGGCGGAAAACGGAATAAAAATCGGATTTTTATGAGTTTAGGCAACATGGACTAGAGCTAGAAAGATCTTTGCTAAACAAAAACTTGCTAAAGCTAACTAGTAACTAGCTAAGTGCTAGAAAGGTTATACCTTAGGCTTTAAGTCCTTCTCTCCTTGCTCCTTGGAGTGGTGGAAGGAGGTCACCTTGGTCGTCTTCTCACGTCGAAGAAAGATCCACCCGAAAGCCTCAACCTTTGGCTTCAACTCCAAGCTAGAAGTAACTAGGGTGCAAGAAGTGCTAGTCCTTGAACCCTAGATGAGAGTAAAGATGATCAAGAGAGGGTTTTTCTCAAGCTCAAGTGTTACTCAACACATGAGAGGGAGAGAGCTTGAGGGAGAGGAAGAACAAGAGAGAGAAAGGATATGATAGCATGAGAGAATAATAACCATTCTCACATATATGTGTGAATTATTGTAATTAGATAATTAGCTAGATAATTGTCATGGTTAATCAAGACATGACCATTATCATTTCATTTTTAATGCAATTTGCAAGGATCAAAGAGCATCTTCCAAATGAAATGATGATGGTCAAAGTGTCAACAAGGTCAACAAATCAAGATAGGCCAAATGGTCAACAACCATAACCATGCACAATTATTAAACTAATATCAATTAACAATAATACAAACATAAGCATTAGGGTTAATAAAATGACAATAGTCATTAGCCCTAATCAAAGTCCTCTCCCTCAATCTCAAGCAACTGTGCATACGCACCCGCATTCGTGATCCGAGGAACACGAATACAATGAGGAAAACCAATCCCAAATCATATACTAGGATCCGGCTTAAACCAAAACCCGCTAGTATAAACTGTCCGGACAGCAAACGTGCACAAGTGCGCGAATGTGAACGAACCCTGTCGCAAAACCATGCGACCTCTACTCATTTTGCCTAAAGGAGAATAGCTCTCTGTGTGGGGACTCTAAAGACTCGACACTACGCTGGCAGTGGGTTTAACCACAGACCGCAAGCGGCACTAGCTGTACGTAACGGTCCCCAGGTAGATGTCGATAAGAAGACTGACGAGGTGAACCCCATCTGAACTCCTACTGAGCCTGTATGTGACAATCTCCGTACAGTCCGGTCTGTTCGTCTGATACATCGCATGGCGGGCCTAGGGGGGCGGTGAACGTCAGTCCCCTAATAGCGGTACAAGTCGTGTCGGAGTGTAGCCCAGAACACCCTGAGATAACACTGGAAACCTACCAGTATATCTCGCTTGCCCTGGCCAGGGACTACTCGTGTAATGGCTCTCCTGGACACAGCGCGATGTTAACCCCCAATACCGGGAGAGACGAATCCTGTCTAACCGTCACTGCCTCCAAGTGCTTCGGGACTGCACCCAAAAACTACCTGTTTGCACGACTCCTTTGAGCCGTGGTAAGGTAGTAATCAAAGTGCAGTGGGAACACACTCGAGGCGAAGTGACAGTGTCAAGTCAGCGGACTAAGCTGTACTCATGTCACCTGGGAACTGATAACTGACGATAGGTATAATACCAACCAACAGTCCCCGACGAGTCCTGTCCAGTGTACTCGTAACCTAACGAGCACCCGCATACTATCTCAAGTACGACGTACTGACGGCTGTGGGACAGACCGTCTCCCACGCTGGGATGAGAAGCGCATACGCTAGTCTACTCCGGAGTATCGATGCCCTGTCTCGATAGTCCAACGACTAGGGACCTGTATAAGGATGTGCTTATAGATCACCCAGCTCCCACGAGTGTGAGCGCCATCACCACGCTGGTAATCAAGCAAAGATCCTAAGGGCTCTACTAATATGTATATCAGCAATATGCTAAAAGAAACACATGCACATATTAAAGCAGAGACAAACCAAGTAGCATACTACCATTTCGAGCAAGATTGTATATACAACTGTGAATATCCCAAGCTTCCATCAAGTAATATACAAACTAGTATGATACAGTAATGGCCTCTAGGGCATATACACTAACAATCTCCCACTTGCACTAAGGCCATGTACTGGCGTACCGAAGACCTATCATCTCGATCAGCCTCTCGAACTGAGTCTGGGGCAAGGCCTTGGTGAATGGATCTGCAGTGTTATCCTCTGATGCAACTCTCCGGACCTCGATCTCCTGGCGATCTACAATCTCCCTGATCAGGTGATACCGCCTTAAGATGTGTCTGGATTTCTGATGGGACCTGGGTTCCTTCGCTAAAGCTATAGCCCCGTTGTTGTCGCAATACAGAGGTATTGGGTCAACAATGGACGGAACCACCTGAAGTTCTCTCAAGAACTTCCTCATCCAGACAGCTTCTTTTGCGGCATCAGATGCAGCGATGTATTCCGCTTCCATAGTCGAGTCAGCAACGGTTTCCTGTTTGGAGCTCTTCCAACACACCGCCCCTCCATTGAGGGTAAAGACAAAACCCGACATGGACTTGGAATCATCCTTGTCACTCTGGAAGCTGGAGTCAGTAAAGGCCTCAATCTGCAGGTCTTTTCCGCCATACACCAAGAACATTTCCTTAGTCCTTCTCAGATACTTGAGAATGTTCTTTACTGCTATCCAATGTTTCTCCCCAGGGTTTGACTGATACCTGCTTACCACACTCAGTGCATAAGCCACATCCGGTCTGGTACACAACATCGCATACATTATAGAGCCTACCGCAGAAGCGTAGGGTATAATAGACATGCGATCCCTCTCCAAATCAGTCTTAGGAGACATCTCTTTGGAGAGGGTGATCCCGTGACAAGCCGGTAGATTACCGCGCTTGGAATCTTCCATACTGAATCTCTTCAGTATGGTGTCGATGTACCTGGACTGCGAAAGTCCTAATATCCTCTTGGATCTGTCACGGTAGATCCGGATACCCAGAATGTATGAGGCATCACCCAGGTCTTTCATGGAGAACCTGTGTGACAAGAACCCCTTGACAGATTGTAGTATAGGAATGTCATTTCCTATTAAGAGAATGTCATCCACGTATAAAACGAGGAATACCACAGTTCTCGCTACAAATCTACAATAGATGCATGGTTCATCTGGATTTTTGATAAAGCCAAATTCCTTGACCGTCTCATCAAAACAGATGTTCCAACTCCGCGATGCCTGCTTTAGTCCATAAATGGACTTAAGCAACTTGCACACCTTTCCGCTTCTCCCACTCTGAATGAAACCCTCTGGCTGATCCATATAGACAGACTCCTCTAAATGTCCATTTAGAAAAGCTGTCTTTATGTCCGTCTGCCAAATCTCATAATCGTGGAAGGCAGCAATGGCAAGAAGGATCCGAATGGATTTCAGCATAGCTACTGGAGAAAAAGTTTCGTCATAGTCCAAACCAGGTCGCTGACGAAAACCCTTTGCTACCAGTCTAGCTTTATAGGTCTCAACCTGTCGATCTACACCAATCTTCCTTTTGAAGATCCACTTGCATCCTACGGGTTTTACCCCATCTGGAGCAATGTCCAACGTCCATACTTTGTTGGTGTACATGG
Organism: Agapanthus africanus; assembly: GCA_030015575.1. Lineage (NCBI taxonomy): Eukaryota > Viridiplantae > Streptophyta > Magnoliopsida > Asparagales > Amaryllidaceae > Agapanthus > Agapanthus africanus. The sequence continues at coordinate 106,236,400 of CM057344.1, forward strand.
ACTCCATTTCGGTCCGCATTGCATCCAGCCATTTTACCGAGTCGACGCTCTGAATGGCTTGCTGGAAGCTAGTAGGCTCATCAAAGTCTATGATGCAATCCTCTCTATCCCCGTCAATGAGAAAACCGTAGTATCTCTCGGGCGGATGAGACTGCCTACTACTTCTGCGGAGTGGCGTGGGAATTTCCTGATCTTTCGAACCCTCTGGTTCTACTAAGCTTTCAGTAATAGCTTGTGGTTCTGGAATTTCTTCCAGTTCTATTGCGCTTCCACTTATTTCTTTTTCTAAGAACTGATGTTCTAGAAAATGGGCATTACGAGAAACAAGGACTTTTTGTTCCTCTGCGTAATAGAAAAGATACCCCCTGGAGTTCTTTGGGTATCCCACAAACTTGCACAGTACTGAGCGTGCCTCGAGCTTGTCCGTATGCTGCTTTTTGACATAAGCTGGACATCCCCAAATCTTCAGGTATTGAAGATAGGGTTTCTTCCCACTCCATAACTCATATGGTGTGGTAGGCACAGTCTTAGTTGGAACTCGGTTCAAAAGGTATGCAGCTGATTCTAGCGCATATCCCCAGAACGATCGCGGTAACTCAGCGTTACTCATCATAGACCGTACCATATCCAATAGGGTTCGGTTCCGTCTCTCCGATACACCGTTATGTTGCGGAGTGTATGGAGGAGTAAGCTGAGAGAGAATTCCATTCTCTTTTAAGTAACCCCGGAACTCGGCACTCAAGTATTCACCACCTCGATCAGATCTCAGTGCCTTGATACTTTTGCCTGTTTGTTTTTCTACTTCATTCTTATATTCCTGGAACTTATCAAAAGCTTCGGATTTATGCTTCATTAAGAAGACATGTCCGAACCTTGAGAAATCATCCGTAAAAGTAATGAAGTAAGAATAACCGCTTCACGCATGTGTAGACATTGGACCGCACACGTCGCTGTGTACGAGTCCCAAGAGCTCGCTCGCTCTTACTCCGTGTCCAGTGAACGGAGTCTTTGTCATCTTTCCCTTGAGACAGGATTGACAAGTTGCATACAATTGATATTCGAACGAATCCAAATATCCTTCTGCATGTAACTTAGTCAACCTTCTCTCATTGATGTGACCCAGTCTACAATGCCATAAGAAAGTTTTATCGATTTCTGGAGACTTTCTTTTGTGTGTATTCTGGACATTGAAAATCTGTGGTTGGTTTAACACGTATATACCGTTGTTCAATGTACCTTACCCAATCAAAACTTGATTAAGGTGAATGTTCACTACATTACTTACAAATGCAAATTCATAACCATCTTTAGATAATAAAGATACAGAAATGATATTACAGGTTGCATTTAGTACATAATAACAACTACGTAAAACCAAAAAGTGTCCATCAGACAATCCCAGGTGATAGTCCCCCACGGCCTCAGCATCCATGCTAGCACCGTTTGCAACTCTGAGGGTCATGTCACCTGCCTTCAAAACTCTACGCTTTCTCAACGCCTGCAAAGAATTACAGATATGAGATCCTGATCCGGTATTCAATACCCAGGATGTAGAGTTTATTGATAGACAGTTTTCAATAACATACACACCCGAAGCTGAAGCCGCAACTCGCTTCAAATCCTGTGTTCTGGCCTTCCAAGCCTTGCAATCCTGTTTCCAGTGACCACTTTTGTGACAGTAGAAGCATTCTTCCTTCCCCACCAGCTTTCCCGCTACCTTTGTTGCTTTTCCTTTTCCCTTCGTATCCACTTTACTGACACCGCCTCTTGGTTTGGCGGGGGCTTTCTTCTTCTTACCCTTGGCTTTCGCCCTGGATCTAGAAGAGGAAGATCCTCCTACAAACAAAGTGGATGTCTCCCTACTTTTCTGTAGGGTGCCCTCTGCACTCCTCAGCATGTTGAGGAGCTCTGAAAGTTCAACTTCTTTTTCTTGTAAGTTGAAGTTCAGGATGAACTGGGCGTAAGTGGAAGGAAGGGACTGGAGAATCAAGTCCGTATAGAGCTCATTCTCCAACATGGTCCCAAGTTCTGCGAGCTCCTCTATGTAGCCAATCATCTTAAGCACGTGTTCCGCTACCGATGATCCGACGGCCAACCTTGTCGAAAACAACTTCTTCGACACTTCGTATCTTGCGATACGAGACTGCTCTCCATACAGTTCTTTTGTATGAAGAAATATGGACTCAAGGTCCATATTCTCGTGCCTCTTCTGATGTTCGTTGTCCATCGAGGCAAGTACGAGGCATTTGGCCTTCGCGCAATCTATTTCCCATGTCTTACGGATTTTCCTATCCGCGACACTGGTTTTGGGACTTGGGACAGGGGGAGCTTTGGTGGTAAGGAGATACCCCAGCTTGTCGTAAGTGATTGCCATCTTGACATTCCTGAGCCAATCTTTGTAGTTTGGCCCTGTCAATATGTTTTTATCTAGTAATAACTTAAGTCCGGTCATGTTGAATGGTCGCTGCAATTAGGAGAGAGAAAAGAAACACTTTAGCATGATGCTCTTGCAAGTTTAGAGTGGTTTTTAGTTTGTCTAAACAGGATGGCTCCCACTGTCTCTCGAATCCCTTCTCAAACCGTAAAGAAAGGATTAGTCAGGATCAATCTCACCGTACAATACTTGCTTAACCGTTCAGCCAGGCCAGTGTCGGTACTTCGAGGGAGGTTTTCCAACGCTATCGCGAAGTTCCTTAATTAAGTAACCTCTTTTCCCTGTGGGCGTAGCCCCGCTAACACCTTTCTAGGCACCTACTAAGTTTATAGCATTGATCGTTAAGTGAGAGTTTTCCCAAGGAGCAGCATATACTCACAGTAGGATCGGGATCCAAATATCATCGCGTGATAAAACCGAAGGAATCCTACCAGAATCATCACACTCCAAATGGTATGCAGCGCTAGCAAGTTTCAGTACTTATGAAACTCCCGATGTGGATTTTTGCCCCATGCTCTTATGACCTTGGCTTGAGGTCAAAATGTCATAAGTCACATGTCAAGTTCTTCCCATCATTATCCTGGTTAATTTGAACCCACCCGTACCTACCCTTGACGTAGGCCAAAATGGCAGTACGACTGTCTCAAACCAACGCATTCTATCTATGCAACAGATAAATATCCGGCAGCTACCAATCACTATGCCTTGGCGTGAGGTCAAAATACATAGCTTGAATACTACCGAATATTTAACTGAAATGATGGAGGGCTACGGATGGTTTTGGCGAAACCGTGAACGTAGTGAACTTGATATAATCGATGGAACGAGATAGCTTTTAAAAGGAGTGGTTCAAGCTCCGCGTTTAAAAGTTTAGTTTTGAAAAGAACCGAGTGGTTTTCAAAGTGTTCCAATCGACTTTTACTTGGTTTATTTCCTTGCATTAGTTCTTTTAATGCGTCCCATCATTTAATCCTACCATTGCAGAAAACAACCAAAATATGACGTACGCTTATGCCATTCGCATTCGCCACGGGGCCCCGTCATCACCCGTTAGGTTACTTAACTAACGACAGAGCAGGGGCTGGGCTAGCGCGGCTGTAAAACATAAGCAACGCCTAAATAGTTATCATATATAAATATATAGCAATGATAGACATTACAGATCACAGATGAATACATTGGATATACTAGGAATCCGCAATCCGTTCGAGCCTTCAACGAAAATCGGATTACACGGTCGCGGTGAATAGCCAATACCCCACCTAAGACCCCTACGGGTGCGGCAAACTACCCGCCAAGTACCCGAAGCGAAGCAACCTCCCTCACCACCGTGAGTAGGCCACTTGGCACTTCGAGATACCCGGTAGTTTGTGCACCCCCTCCATGGGTCTATCCTAGGAGCAAAAATAGTAAAAAGAATTATACAATGACGGCTACAACCCCGACCCGGTTGTGCGGCCAAACAAATAATAATATTACATCAATTTACATATTACAATGAATGAAAGAAAAAGCAGCACTCATCTCACATCCACCCCGGCTATTCATCCGCGACAATCCAACCCATTCATATACACAAACCAGTATCAATCACAGATCACAGATATGTATAACCCCGACTAATCGACATATAGCGATTAGCCGACGTTCAATACATTCAAACATGACAGATATAACCCTTATAGTCAAAGTGTATTGAAGTTCGAAAAAAATACGGATTTATAGGCCCCCAAAAAATAAATTTCTATTCTGGAAAATCTGGGCACATATAAACTATCTCAAAAATCCTAAAACCAAGCCAGAGATACACTGCACCAAACTCGACCAAGTGAAGAGCCAAGACGGCCGCGGTTGCGCGGCAATAGCTTGCTATTGCCGCGGAACCGCGGCACTTTGGTCGATTCACTTGATCGTTTTTGGTGGCTATCTTTACAAAACCCTGAGATGATTTTTTGAGTATAACAAATTTTGTTTTGACCAGAAAAAATTTTAACAGAAAACTAGGGTTTTGATGTTTTGGTTTTTCGATTTTTCCGTTTCGAACTTCGACACACTTCACTACCTAGCTAGTTTATGTATAGTTAGGCTCTGATACCACTGTAAGTCCACGTTGCCCATCCCGGTGCTTGCGGGGAGGCGGAAAACGGAATAAAAATCGGATTTTTATGAGCTTAGGCAACATGGACTAGAGCTAGAAGGATCTTTGCTAAACAAAAACTTGCTAAAGCTAACTAGTAACTAGCTAAGTGCTAGAAAGGTTATACCTTGGGCTTTAAGTCCTTCTCTCCTTGCTCCTTGGAGTGGTGGAAGGAGGTCACCTTGGTCGTCTTCTCACGTCGAAGAAAGATCCACCCGAAAGCCTCAACCTTTGGCTTCAACTCTAAGCTAGAAGTAACTAGGGTGCAAGAAGTGCTAGTTCTTGAACCCTAGATGAGAGTAAAGATGATCAAGAGAGGGTTTTTCTCAAGCTCAAGTGTTTCTCAACACATGAGAGGGAGAGAGCTTGAGGGAGAGGAAGAACAAGAGAGAGAAAGGATATGATAGAATGAGAGAATAATAACCATTCTCACATATATGTGTGAATTATTGTAATTAGATAATTAGCTAGATAATTGTCATGGTTAATCAAGACATGACCATTATCATTTCATGTTTAATGCAATTTGCAAGGATCAAAGAGCATCTTCCAAATTAAATGATGATGGTCAAAGTGTCAACAAGGTCAACAAGTCAAGATAGGTCAAATGGTCAACAACCATAACCATGCACAATTATTAAACTAATATCAATTAATAATAATACACACATAAGCATTAGGGTTAATAAAATGACAATAGTCATTAACGCTAATCAAAGTCTTCTCCCTCAATCTCAAGCAACTGTGCATACGCACCCGCATTCGTGATCCGAGGAACACGAATACAATGAGGAAAACCAATCCCAAATCATATACTAGGATCCGGCTTAAACCAAAGCCCGCTAGTATAAACTGTCCGGACAGCAAACGTGCACAAGTGCGCGAATGTGAACGAACCCTGTCGCAAAACCATGCGACCTCTACTCATTTTGCCTAAAGGCGAATAGCTCTGTGTGTGGGACTCTAAAGACTCGACACTACGCTGGCAGTGGGTTTAACCACAGACCGCAAGCGGCACTAGCTGTACGTAACGGTCCCCAGGTAGATGTCGATAAGAAGACTGACGAGGTGAACCCCATCTGAACTCCTACTGAGCCTGTATGTGACAATCTCCGTACAGTCCGGTCTGTTCGTCTGATACATCGCATGGCGGGCCTAGGGGGGTGGTGAACGTCAGTCCCCTAATAGCGGTACAAGTCTTGTCGGAGTGTAGCCCAGAACACCCTGAGATAACACTGGAAACCTACCAGTATATCTCGCTTGCCCTGGCCAGGGACTACTCGTGTAATGGCTCTCCTGGACACAGCGCGATGTCAATCCCCAATACCGGGAGAGACGAATCCTGTCTAACCGTCACTGCCTCCAAGTGCTTCAGGACTGCACCCAAAAACTACCTGTTTGCACGACTCCTTTGAGCCGTGGTAGGGTAGTAATCAAAGTGCAGTGGGAACACACTCGAGGCGAAGTGACAGTGTCAAGTCAGCGGACTAAGCTGTACTCATGTCACCTGGGAACTGATAACTGACGATAGGTATAATACCAACCAACAGTCCCCGACGAGTCCTGTCCAGTGTACTCGTAACCTAACGAGCACCCGCATACTATATCAAGTACGACGTACTGACGGCTGTGGGACAGACTGTCTCCCACGCTGGGATGAGAAGCGCATACGCTAGTCTACTTCGGAGTATCGATGCCCTGTCTCGATAGTCCAACGACTAGGGACCTGTATAAGGATGTGCTTATAGATCACCTAGCTCCCACGAGTGTGAGCGCCATCACCACGCTGGTAATCAAGCAAATATCCTAAGGGCTCTACTAATATGTATATCAGCAATATGCTAAAAGAAACGCATGCACATATTAAAGCAGAGACAAACCAAGTAGCATACTACCATTTTGAGCAAGATTGTATATACAACTGTGAATATCCCAAGCTTCCATCAAGTAATATACAAACTAGTATGATACAGTAATGGCCTCTAGGGCATATACACTAACAGTCACAAGCCGGAGAATAAGGCTAACGCCACCATCCCTGTCTTCGGCAGTGATACTGAAGAGGAAGAGGAGATAGTTTATTCGGGTCCACCCCAAAACAACAAGCCGGGACAGTCCGCTCCTATATTGATCTTTGGTAGCGACTCAGAAGATGAGGTCCATGCTGTATTCTCTGCTCGACCTTCAATACAAACGTCCGCTGACGAAGAGCAAAGTCTGCAAGTCACCATGGTGCCGCTCAAACATCATAAAGAACTGGATGCGCTCGATACCTACAGCATAGAGGAGCTGCGGACGTTCGATGTCCCTCCCAGGCGAGTAGGCGAAAAGGCAATTCTATTTTACCGCTCTGAAGAAACCAAAGCTGAGAAAGAAATCTGGCACGGTGCGGATCCTACGCTGGACAGGCTTCAACCCATCCGTCTACCCAGATATTATACAGAAGGCTTGAAGAGGCTATTGAAGCGCCAAGGGATACCCTTCAAACAGACCGCTCGAAAAGCCAAATTCTATGACAGGGTGTGAAACGTTCCCGGGACTCAACACAAGCTGCCTAGTGGGAGGATGGAAACAATCGGACTTGGATACATTCGGTCCAAGAAATGAGAGCTACTCCGTGATTGTTACGTCGTGCATGACTTCAATGAAGAAGCAGATGCTCAATGGGAGGACGCTAATCCTGAAACAGTAAAAGTTCCTGATGCAAAAGTGCCCAGTCCGTCGTTCGAAGAACAAATGGACAGACTTATAAGGGAAGCTGGTCAAAAAGTCCGAAACGACCATAACCGCGAAATGACCATCTATGAGAAAGCCAAAACGCAACGCCTCCTTCAACAGGCCGTGAAAGATGAAGATGCAGCTCCTTATCAACCTGTTATAAAGAAGGCTCGATGCAGAGGCAGAAACAAGTCGAAAAGCGGAAAAGGCGCTCAACAGCAACAAAGCCGGACTAAGAAGCCACGCAAGCGGGAAATGAGCGGTTCCGATCTATCCCTCATGAAGAAAATGGGTCGAGCGTACTCGTTTCCTCGGGACAAGACGAAGAGAATACTTGATCTTGCTCTAAAACATCAAATACTTACACTGCCGGAGTCCAAAAACCCCGAACAAGCAGGCGAAGTCTCTGACCCAAATTATTGCTCTTACCATCGAGTAATAGGGCACCCGCTCGAAGACTGCTTTACCTTTAAGAATTGGGTCGAAGATTAGTACCAGCTCGGCAAGTTCGCTCTGTCTGACAACTGGAGGGTAACGCCGCCACAAAAGCACGAACCCAAAGCCACGAGAACAGAACCAACTCCACATTGGGATTGGAAGCGGATTCCCACTTGTCACATGATAACAATATTAAAAGGAGAGCCCGAGAACATGGATAACCTTCCCTGGTGCTTCGAAAACAACAATGATGAGGTGATCTCAAAATTTCCAGCAGCTCCGAAAGAACTGGAGGATGGAATACATAACACTGCAGATAACCTCAAGAAAATTGAGTTGGGGACGGTGGACGACCCGCGATCGACATTTGTCAGCGAGCTGCTATCTGAAGAAAGGGTGGCTGCGTTAAAAGACGTCCTTGTACAACATAGAGATTGCTTCGCATGGAACTATTCCGAAATGCCGGGACTAGATCCAGAAATTGCTGTGCACAAATTGGCGATATCCCCGGACATCAAGCCAGTCAAACAGACGCCGAGGAGAATGTGGCTCGAGCTTGAAATGAGCATCAATGCCGAGGTCAAGAAGCTAATTGACTCTGGCTTTATCTAGGAGGTTCAATATCCTGAATGGATCGCCAACATTGTCCCGGTGATGAAGAAAAATAGGACGGTGCGCATATGCGTGGACTTTCGGGATCTTAATAAAGCCTGCCCGAAGGATGATTTCCCAGTGCCAGTCACCGAACTGATGATAGACAATACGTCCACTCATGAGGTTTTCTCTTTCATGGACGGCTCATCAGGGTATAATCAGATAAAGATGCATCCCGAAGACTAGAAGCATATCGCTTTCCGGACTCCTTTGGGAATATTTTGCTATAAGGTGATGCCCTTCGGTCTAAAGAACGCCGGTGCCACCTATCAGAGAGCCATGACGAAGATCTTCGATGACCTCATACATGAAATCGTCGAGTGCTATATCGACGACCTCGTGGTTTAGAGCAAATCATACGAGGAACATCTTGAGCATCTAACGACTGTATTTCGACGCCTTCGACAATACAACTTGAAGATGAACCCTTTCAAGTGTGCATTCGGAGTTTCTTCGGGAAAATTCCTGGGATTCGTCGTTCGACACCGAGGTATTGAGATAGATCCATCAAAGATCAAGGCGATCATGGAAATGCCTCCGCCGAGAACTCTTAAACAGCTGCGGTCTCTCCAAGGGAAGCTCGCGTATATACGGCGATTTATAGCCAACCTTTCAGGCAAGTGTCGTCCTTACAGCCACCTGATGAAGAAGGGAACCCCGTTCGTCTGGGATCAAAAATGCCAAGGCGCGCTGGACGAAATCAAGCAGTACCTCCAGAATCCGCCAGTATTGGCTGCTCCGGTCAAGGGAAAGCCCCTCATTCTTTATACAACGGTCCTCGAAGGTTCCTTAGGCGCATTATGGGCACAAGAGAACGACCAAGGAAAAGAAAGAGCACTCTACTATTTAAGTCGAGTCCTACTGGGGGCAGAAAGGAACTACTCCCTCATTGAAAAACACAGTCTGGCATTGATCTTCGCGATAACAAAACTCAGACACTATGCATTGGCACATGAAGTCCGTCTCATCTCGAAGGTGGACCCTCTTAAATATTTAATGCCAAAGGCCATATTGACGGGACGACTCGCTAAATGGGCCCTGCTCTTGATGGAATTCTCGATAACCTATCAACCTCTCAAAGTAGTGAAAGGCCAGGCTATTGCCGACTTCCTCGCTGAACATCCGATACCTGCTGATTCTCCTCTGAATTGCGATCTGCTAGACGAATATGCATTTGACGCGATTGACGGAGGTGATACCCGATGGGAGCTTTATTTCAATGGAGCATCTTACATGAAGAAGCGCAGACAAAACACGCCCATAGTCAAATCGGGGGTAGGCCTTATCTTCGTGACTCCACAAGGAGGCATAATGCGCTTCGCTTTCTCCTTGACAGAGCCGAGGACAAATAATGAAACCGAATACGAGGCTCTGATAGCAGGCCTCGAGATCGCCATCGACATGGGAATTGAAAACCTCCTCATATATGGAGACTCCCAGCTGTCGTTAGTCAAGTAAACGGCGACTACCAAACGTGCAAACCGGAGTTGGTGAAGTACGGCGAAAAGGTGCAACAACTGTTGAACCAAATTCCTTCCTATATCCTAGAAAGCATACCGCGCGCGGAAAACAGCAAAGCGGACGCGTTGACCAAGCTCGCTAAGGAACTGGCTGATGAGAACCTCGATGACGTAAGAATCATGGTACAAAGCCTTCGGGTGCTCGCCCCAGCAGAAATACCTCCGGAATCACCCGAAGAGAAGGGAGCGACTGAACAGACGACCTTGCAAATAAAAGACCGGGAAAAGGCTGAGGATTGGAGAGAAGTCTTTATAGACTACTTCAAATACCGTCGAATGCCCGAAGATGCGTCCTCAAGACATCAGCTCATAAAACGAGCTCTGTCTTTCGCCTTCGTCAATGATACTCTGTACAAGAAGTCATTTGATTCTCTGTGGCTGAGATGCCTAGGACCTGACGAAGCGGAAAGAGTCGTTCAGGAAGTCCATGACGGAATCTGTGGTTCTTACTAAGCAGGCCCAAATATGAAGTTGAAGATCAAACGGATGGGCTACTACTGGCCCACGATGATTCAGGACTGCCTCGAATATGCGAAGCAATACCACTCATGCCAAATTCATGGGGACTTCATCCATCAGCATCCAAATCTACTACATCCAACGGTGGCTAGCTGGCCATTCGAAATATGGGGAACTGACATAGTCGGCCCTATCAAACCAGCATCGTCCAAGGGACATCGTTTCATCCTGGCGACGACTGACTACTTCTCCAAATGGGCAGAAGCGGTACCGCTGAGGGAAGTGAAGACGGAGAATATCCTCCATTTCTTCAAAACGCACGTCATATATCGGTTTGGAACTCCGTGATGGATCATCTCCGATAATGGGCCAGCCTACAGAAGCCACAAGATCAGTCGCTTCGCACAGCAGCATAATATAGACTGGAGATATTCCTCGGTTTATAACCCGCGAGCTAATGGTCTAGCCGAGGCCTTCAACAAGACCCTGACAAAGATCATGAAAAAGACGGTGTCCCGAAATAAGAAGGACTGGCACGAAAGACTGCAAGAGGCTCTTTGGGCATATCGAACTACGTTCAAGACAGCCACGAACAAAACGCCCTACGCGTTGGTATTCGGTACAGAATCAGTACTCCCCCTCGAGATATAGTTACTCTCTCTACGAATGGCAGTCCACTACGAGCTGACGAACGAAGAAAATGCTCACCTTCGGCTTGAGGAGCTTGATGCCCTTGAAGAAACACGGCTCATAGCGCAATAAAATCTGGAAGCTTATAAAGCAAAGATGACACGCTCATATGAAAGATTGACCCGGCCGAGGACATTCCGCCAAGGCGAACTCGTGCTAGTGGTCAAAAGGCCTATGATCCCCAATCGCGCCAAGCGGGGAAAATTCGAGCCAAACTATGAAGGCCCGTATATCATAGATAAGGTCTACCAAGGTGGAGCCTATCTACTCATGGATATCCACGGTGAAAGGCCTTTCAAGCCAATAAATGGTCGATTCCTAAAGAAATATTACGCTTAGCGAGTTATCGCCTAGGTCAATGATAGATGATGACGACTATGTCCGCTCGCTATCTTCCTAAGCTCAAACTTTATAAGCAGTAGCCAGCCTTAAACTAATGACGGACCGAAACGTCCTTAAACTAATGACGGACCGAAACGTCCTTAAATTAATAGCGGACCGAAACGTCCTTAAACTAATACCGCAGCATCCTTAGGCTGACGAGATGAATAAAAAAAGGGAATAAAAAAAAACGGTTGTCCATAAGCAGAAAGGTCACGGATGAAAACCCGAAAGGGCTCCGTGAGTAAAAACAGCAGGGCTACCGGCGAGTGTTCGTGAAAACCCGAAAGGGCGCGACCTCGTAAAAAAAAAGAAGAAAATAAAAAGAATAAAAAAAAACGGTATGTCCATAAGCAAAAAGGGCACGGATGAAAACCCGAAAGGGCTCCGTGAATAAAAACAGCAGGACTACCGGCGAGTGTTTGTGAAAACCCGAAAGGGCGCAACCTCGTTAAAGGACACTTACAAGGTCCTCTCGACCTTGTAAGGAGAAACCACCCGCGTGAGATCCTTACGACTCATAAGGGAGCAACACACTTACGGATCCCCACGATTCCTAAGGAGGAAATACACTTGCAAGATCCTCACGACTCGTAAGGAGAACTCTCTTATGGGACCCTCACGGCTCATAAGATTTGAAAGTCTTAAGTTACAGAGACCTAAACCTGTGCTTAAGCAACCCCCACAACCTCCAATATTGCCCTACAAGTGGCTCAATACCGACCCTTGTATACAATCCACGGGCGCGAATAAACATTTCCCTAAGCAAGTCCCATCTATGACTGGGGATATGTACGCATGATGAACAACCCTTGTAAGCCCTCTCGACTTACAAGGAGAAAACCCTCTTATAGGATCCTTACGACTATAAGAGAAAACATACACTTAGGGATCCTCACGATGCCTAAGGAGAAAATACACCTACAAGATCCTCACGACTTGTAGGGAGAAATACCTTTGTGAGATCCTTACGGCTCATGAAATCAAAAGTCTTAGTCGACAGGACCTTAACCCTGTTCGCTAAGCCACCTTTGTTCGGTATCGACAGAGGCAAATGATGATTCGCTCCTGACAATATCCCAGTTGTAGCGGTGCTGATGCCGAAATCGGTGTCTAATTTCAGGTTTACGGCGAAAAGCCAGTAGGCCGCACATGCATATGAAATAGCCGAAATGATGGGGCAACTTGCAATAAAAAGCAGCAAGTAAAAATGTATGCATGCAAAATAGCCAAAATGATTGGGCAACTCGCAATAAAAAGCAGCCAGTAAAAATAAAATAAACAGCCGAAATGATTGGGCACCGCGAAAAATAGCCGAAATGATTGGGCAATCGCGACTTTCGCGATATAAAAGCTGAAATGATAGAGCATCGCGGAAATAAAACAAAAAAAAAATATATATATAACTTTGGCCTTACAGTTGAGATCACATCGATCCCTGTATACAATCCAAGGGCACAAACAAAGAGGGAACCATACCTTCCCAACAGGCTCCGCCAGAAAGCAAAGCTAAATCTCGACGGTTCACCAACAGCCTAGAGACAACCGTGACATTCGTCTTGATGCAGCAGACGCAGTGCCAGCAAACGAAGCGAAGATCAAATTCCAAGCTTCATGGTTTTGACGGTAACTTATATAAAACCTGAAAGACCACCACAGATCGTTTCAACCCCGAAAAAACTAGTGTCTTCGGCCAAATCCTTCGACTCAGGGAAACCAGTGTCCTTGACGAAGAAAATCCTGATTCGCGTCGACTCGCAGAGAAACCAGTGTCTCCGCGAGAAATTCTCGATTCGTTTCAACACCAGGGAAACGAGTGTCCTTGGCAAACTCCTCAACTCAGGGAAACAAGCGTCCTTGATGAGAGCCTCCTGATTCGCGTCGGCTCACAGAGAAACCAGTGTCTCCGCGGGAAATTCCCGATTCGCCTCAACTCCGAAGAAACCAGTGTCTTCGGCCAAATCCTTCGACTCAGGGAAACCAGTGTCCTTGACAAAGAAAATCCTGATTCGCGTCGACTCGCAGAGAAACCAGTGTCTCCGCGAGAAAATCTCGATTCGTTTCAACACCAGGGAAACGAGTGTCCTTGGCAAACTCCTCAACTCAGGGAAACAAGCGTCCTTGATGAGAGCCTCCTGATTCGCGTCGGCCCGCAGAGAAACCAGTGTCTCCGCGGGAGATTTCCGATTCGTCTCAACTCCGAAGAAACCAGTGTCTTCGGCAAAATCCTTCGACTCAGGGAAACAAGTGTCCTTGACGAAGAAAATCCTGATTCGCGTCGACTCGCAGAGAAACCAGTGTCTCCGCAGGAAATTCTCGATTCGTTTCAACACCAGGGAAACGAGTGTCCTTGGCAAACTCCTCAACTCAGGATAACTAGCGTCCTTGATGAGAGCCTCCTGACTCGCGTCGGCTCGCAGAGAAAATCAGTGTCTCCGCGAGAAATTCTCGATTCGTTTCAACACCAGGGAAACGAGTGTCCGTGGCAAATACCTCAACTCAGGGAAACTAGCGTCCTTGATAAGAGCCTCCTGATTCGCGTCGGCTCGCAGAGAAACCAGTGTCTCCGCGGGAAATTCCCGATTCGTCTCAACTCCGAAGAAACTAGTGTCTTCGGCAAAATCCTTCGACTCAGGGAAACAAGTGTCCTTGATGAAGAAAATCCTGATTCGCGTCGACCCGCAGAGAAACTAGCGTCTTTGCAGGAACACCTCGATTCGTTTCAACCTCAGGGAAACCAGTGTCCCTGGCAAATACCTCAATTCAGGGAAACTAGCGTCCTTGATGAGAACCTCCTGATTCGCGTCGGCCTACAGAAAAACTAGTGTCTCCGCAGGAACACCCCGATTCGTCTCAACTCCGAAGAAACCAGTGTCTTCGGCAAAATCCTTCGACTCAGGGAAACAAGTGTCCTTGACGAAGAAAATCCTGATTCGCGTCAACTCGCAGAGAAACCAGTGTCTCCACGGGAAATTCTCGATTCGTTTCAACACCAGGGAAACGAGTGTCCTTGGCAAACTCCTCAACTCACGGAAACTAGCGTCCTTGATGAGAGCCTCCTGATTCGCGTCGACTCGCAGAGAAACCAGTGTCTCCGCGGGAAATTCTCGATTCGTTTCAACACCAGGGAAACGAGTGTCCTTGGCAAACTCCTCAACTCAGGGAAACTAGCGTCCTTGATGAGAGCCTCCTGACTCGCATCGGCTCGCAGAGAAACCAGTGTCTCCGCGGGAAATTCCCGATTCGTCTCAACTCCGAAGAAACCAGTGTCTTCGGCAAAATCCTTCGACTCAGGGAAACAAGTGTCCTTGACGAAGAAAATCCTGATTCGCGTCGACTCGCAGAGAAACCAGTGTCTTCACGGGAAATTCTCGATTCGTTTCAACACCAGGGAAACGAGTATCCTTGGCAAACTCCTCAACTCAGGGAAACTAGCGTCCTTGATGAAAGCCTCCTGATTCGCATCGACTCGCAGAGAAACCAGTATCTCCGCGGGAAATTCTCGATTCGTTTCAACACCAGGGAAACGAGTGTCCTTGGCAAACTCCTCAACTCAGGGAAACTAGCGTCCTTGATAAGAGCCTCCTGACTCGCGTCGGCTCGCAGAGAAATCAGTGTCTCCGCGGGAAATTCCCGATTCGTCTCAACTTGCAAGATAAAGCCTCAGGCAGCAGGGGTTAAAAAAAAACTTGTTTCCTGAGCAATGGGACCCTGCAAGTCATCCTAAAACGGTCTCTTGTATACAATCCACGGGTCTCACTCTCCAAAGTCGAATCTCGACAAGGAGGGAAACAACCGCTTACGGGTCCTCTCGACTCGTAAGAAGGAAAATTCTCTTATAGGGTCCTTACGACTTATAAGAGAAAACGCGCTTAGGAATCCTCACGATTCCTAAGGAGAAAACCCACCTACGAGATCCTCTCGATCCGTAGGGAGAAAAGTCT
Organism: Agapanthus africanus; assembly: GCA_030015575.1. NCBI lineage: Eukaryota > Viridiplantae > Streptophyta > Magnoliopsida > Asparagales > Amaryllidaceae > Agapanthus > Agapanthus africanus. The sequence goes on from CM057344.1 coordinate 106,251,775, forward strand.
CTGTGAGACCCTCACGGCTCATAGAGTTGAAAAGTCTTAGGCAGCAGATCTGAACTTGCGACCTAAGCCATCGATATCTCTTAAAAAAAAATCTAGATGCTTACCCTATTATCTGTCAATTGTGTTTATCGAGACAGCATGCTGAGAATAAAAGAAAGAAGAAAGCGACAGAAAGAACATCCGATTTACATTTGACCAAGCATTCGAGACACACTCATTCATGCATTGGAAAAAGACTCAGAGCGAGAAATAAGACAAGCCGGGATAAAAATTTTTCATTTTATATTGCCAAAAATCCTTACAATCATAAAAGCAGTAAACGAGAAACATTATTACAATGGAATAACCTCAGATCCAGGGCACGGATTGAGGAATTCAAAAGTAAGGACACCCAGAGTTCTCCTGGCCTTTCTGATTATTCTCGTGCGCAGCCTCTCGCGCTCCTGTGTGTCAAGATCTTCGGCAAGGCCCCCCGGTCTTCGATAAGCAGCGATTATCGTCGTCTGCTGGAAAATTTGATGCAGGATGTCGATAAGGTTATCCCGCCGCTTCTTCGAGATCAGCCCCGAAAAGTATACTGAATGCACCTTGTCTTCGGCATCATCCAGCGCATTGAGCGGTAAGGCCTCGTGGAACCCCGGGAGTGCTCTCCAGATTGCTCCCAGCATGACTTTCAAAAGAGCGGAACGGCGAGGGAGCAGCCAACCGGCGCGTGCGTTCAGACGACCCATGACCTCTGCACATTGGGCGTCTATAAACTCTTGGTTTTGTTGATGGCCCTGTGCACGGATATCCTCGTAGGTAATGAATTCGTGCAGACTATATAGACGCACCGCCATAATACCTGAAGGAGACATCATTGGAAGATTAGCAATGAGGAAAAGTATAGAGAGTTAAAACTCCTCGAGAGCAATGCTCTATAGACGGGAGTGACACCTGCCAAAATCAGTTATGAGGAGAATTTGAGGAAAATCCCCTAAGAACATTGAGAGCTTTGCTCTGGAAAAAATGATATAATAATAATAATAGTACCAAATGCCATCTTTAACTTCCAAGATCCATGAAGAATTCTTAAGAGTTCTTCTATACGATTTGAAAGGAGCAAAGCTCCATTAATGAATTAAGAAAATCCAAGGAAAATCTTTTAGAGAGCAGAGCTCTATTAATGGAACCCTAATTGGGTTCTCCTTAGTCATCTTTAGACCCCTTTAGAGCAAAGCTCTGCTAAGTGAAACCCTAAATGGGTTTTCTTTAGATCAGGGATCTATTGAGAGCAAGGCTCTTAAAATTGATTTAATTTAACCGAAATTAATATTTTTACCTAAAATTCTCTAAACTTTGAACTTTTAAAAGTGCTTGAACAAAAAGAGCAGGGCTCTGGACAAAATTCTTATGAAGAGATGAAAATCATCTAAGGGACCAAAGGTCCTATTTATAAGCATCGAATGCCCTTTCAACTTCCAAGAGTTGCCACGACGGTTGGAATTCTGCCTCCGCTGCGCTCACGTTTGGAGCGCCACGTAAGCGCAACGGTAGGGGGCATTTGTTTCCCCCAATCAGAGCAAAACTCTGCTTTGAAAATTAAAGTAAAAATTAAAAGTTAAAATAAATGAAGCAACGTTTCAGATTTCTTGCGCTGCGTGCAACGCGCCACGTGTCAAAATCAGACATGCCAGTGCAAGGAGCGCAGCGCTCAAAGAAGCGTGCCCAATCAGAGCAAAGCACTATTTAAAATAAAAATTAAAGGAAGCAATGCTTCAGATAATCTGCGCTCTACGCTGCGCGCCACGTGGAAGCGCAGTTGCGCTGCGCCGTGCGCTGCGCGACACGTGTCAGCGCAGTTGCGCTGCGCCGTGCGCTGCGCGACACGTGTCACGCGCTGGGGCATTTGCGCCATACAGAATTAAAATTTTAAAGAAATCTTTCTGTTCTTGTTAAAACAAGAAGATTTTCTTCTGTAAAACAGAAGCCCTTGGATCAAAGATCCAACGGTGGGAAAAATTCCCCGAATCACTCAGAGAAAGATCTCTTTAACAAATTTAAAAAATTTATGGGCACTATATAAAGGCCCCTAGACCCCAAATCAAAAGGATGAACATTGTGAGAAATCAAGAACTTCAAACAGAGAGAACTCTGAAGAAATTTCAAGAAGAAAAAAGGTAAAAAACCTTTAAGATAGAAGAATTTCTTCTAATAGATTATTGATCTAAGAACAAGATCAATAATCTTCAATAAAAAAAAATAAAAATAGTGCTTTGCACTCTTTTATGAACCACTGGTTCTCTGAGAATAAGAAAAACAAGAAAAACTTGTTTTCTTTGATCTAAATTGGATCAAGAAATCAAACAGTGCTTTGCACTTTTTTATGAACCATTGGTTCTGGAATCTAAAAGATTCTCAAGTTAATAGTGCCTTGCACTTGCAAAACTGCACTGTTGGGCTCTTGGGTTGGCGCAAGCCACCAGAGAGCGCCACGTGTCAGCATCTGAACCACTTGCGCTACGCTCTTTTGATAGAGCCTTGCTGTCTGAAATTAGCGCAACTCACCAGAGCGCGCCACGTGTCAGCAGCGCAGCAGCGCAGCGCACTGGTGCAGCGCACTGCGCTAACTGCGCTTGCGCTCACCAGAGCATGAAACGTGTCATCACCATAAGCGCTTGCGCTCAGTGATTAGCGCAAAGAGCCTGACAAATGCAATGCATTTCTTTTACTAAAGGGCCTGGCCCAAATCTGAAAGGGCTAGCAGGCCAAATTAAATTGCAATGCATTAAAAGGGCAGAGCCCAAACAAAGCAGATGCTGTGCATCATTTAAAAGGGGCAGAGCCCAAACAAAGGTCCAACAGAGACCAAGATTAATGCTATGCATTATTTAAAAGGGGCCAAGCCCCAGCACAGGCCTAATAGGCCAAAAACAAATAAAAGTGTTGAACATTTTTTCAACTGGACTTAGCTCAATCATGGCCGTAAGTGCTCAAATTAAATTGACTGAGCACAGCCGCTCTCTTAAATCAATTTACATCCGGTTCGAGGGTACATCTCCGAACTCCTTTGACTCTTATCGTTGTAATCCTTCAACGACGTCAGAGAGGTGACGGGTCCCGACAACCACACATCAATACGGACTGTGGGGTCCTTAAACCCACGGACTTAAGCGTCCTTAAACTAAGATACGGACTGTGGGGTCCTTAAACCCATGGACTTATGCGTCCTTAAACTAACGGACTAATGCGTCCTTAAACACACCCATATGGACCGCAATGTCCTTAAACTACCAATGGACCGCAATGTCCCTAAACTACCTATGGACCACCACGTCCCTAAACTGGAACAATAGAGCCCCCAAACGCTCTTTTGTTGGATCTAAACGATCCCGTTTAAGTTGATCTTAACCTCAAATATGGCTAACGTATGCTTAAACATTCAAACAGACTTTAGTCCCAAATTGGACTATAAGACCCCCAATCAACTTTGGTTCAAGGGTACATCTCCGAACTCCTCTGACACATGTCGTTGTAATCCTTCAACATCGTCAGAGAGGTGACGGGTCTCGAGGGCCATATATTAAATGGACCACCATGTCCCTAAACTGGAAATGGATCTAGACGATCCCGTTAAGTAGATCTTAGTCTGGAAATTAGACTAACGTATCCTTAATAAACGTTTAAGTTGATCTTAGCCTCAAATATGGCTAACGTATCCTTAAACCAAAACCCAAAACCCAAATCTAAGAAAGTACGGATTTGGACTAATCCACGTCCTACGGGCGACGAAATAAATAGTCTCCGTATACAATCCATGGGCAACCACAAACAAAACAAACACCCACGACACGAAGTGAAATTCTGGAGAAGGAGAAAGTTGTTACCGCGATGCGGTAGCGTAATTAACTGCAGGGGCTTGCGCCTGCAGGGAAGAGCGTCCCCACAATCAAAAACCCCTCAAGCGAGGGGGAATCTGACGAAGTCTGCTATATCGGCCGCATCCGTCTAAACCTTCGATACACGGTGCCATAAATCAACTTGGCATCTTCGGAGAGGTGGACGGATAAAACCAAATAGCATCTTCCCCGAATCTCAGGCAAGACGTCCTAACGTCTCGGCCGCCGTTCGGAGGGGAACAGATTCATGTTGCTTTTTCCTTGAATTTTCTTCACTTGGTTCTTCAGAATGTCTTCTAGTTTCTTCCAGATTTCCACAGTGCAGAATGTTGTGGACTTTTCCTGTTTTCTTCGTGTTGAAGTCTTGAATCTTGTGCTGCCTTTGTACTTTGTGAAATCGAACTATTCATTGATCTTCATTTGTTCCTTAACTGTAGGCGGCATCATAAAGATTCTTCTATTTGCTGATCGTAGTCTAACTTTTGTAGCATTTTTTTCATCATTTTCACTGTATTGTTCCGAGAACCTATAACTTGCAACTATTTAACAGACATGGATCAAACGCATCTATTTATTTGTAAAATGATTAAGAATGGGGAATATAATAATGCTAAATTATGATATGAACACCATCACAACGCAGGTAGTCTAGCATTGATCCTACGGGCTTTATCAACATGTATAAAAGATATGCAATAGCAAGTAAAACATGCACATGTTAAGATAAAGACAAATCAGATAGCATACTATCATATCGAGCAAGACTGTCCTGTACATATATATGTCAAAGCATCCATATATATACATATATAATAATTGCCTCTAGGGCATATATATCCAATACCTCACTCGTATAATAAATAGCTGGATCAAACAATAACACACCAGAGGCGCCGAGATCATTATCGTAAAGCAAGAACTCCTCAAATTCGCAACCGTCGGAAGCTATCTCGTTGACAGAACATATTTCAATTACGTGAGCAGAAGGTCCTGAGGGTTGACTTTCTACCTAAAAAATGTTAAGTTCAATTGTCATCTTCCCAAAGAATAGGTTCATAGAACTGTTACGACAATTGATAACTGCATTGGAAATCGCTAGAAAACGTTGACCAAGAATCACCGGAATTTGGTTCCGTGGGTTTGCTATAGGCTGTGTATCTAGAACTATAAAGTCCACAGGGAATATAAATTCCCCGACTTTGATCAACATGTCCTCTAGCTCACCTCTAGGTTGGGTGATAGATTGATCAGCCATCTGGAGAGCGCAGTGTATAGGTTTCAACTCTCATATGCCTAATTGCTCATAAACAGAATACGGGAGCAAGCTAATACTAGCACCTAGATCGAGTAGAGCGCGATTGATGTTTTTACCCCCAATAGTTATAGAAATTGTAGGACAACCGGGGTATTTATGTTTCTTAGGAAAATATTGGGTAAGAGCATCGCTCATATTGCTCGCTGTTCAGTTGAAAATATTGCGCATTTGATATGACATTTTTCTTACTATTTTTATATAATAAAAGGTGTTTATTATAAATATGACACATATGAGGGTTTGTACGTAAAAATACTATTTTCATGTGTTTATATATTAAAATTAACATTATGAAGGAAAATGTAAGTATATAATATCTATGTAATATTTGGTCCATTTAAATATGTTTACCTTATTAAATATCTTTGACCAATTCTTTTAAAACTATAATATCATGTCAAATGGTTAAAGATAATATCTCCATAAAAATAAATTCTACTAACATTATTTATTGAGATAATTGTGCAGAAATTATATCAGGACTGGAATCAAGGAAATCTGAGTTATCGAGATCAAATCTGCCGAAATCTTAAAGTAAACCGAAGAAATCAATTCTGGCAGAGACCTAGAGAAGATTTTCAGATTCCAGATATCAAAATAGTCTACATCTGTCACCAGAAGAAGCCATAAGATTTTTGAAGCAAAGACTTCTCCAACCCACCGTGGATCCGCGGCCAAATCCACCCAATGGCCGTGGTTCCGCCGTAAGATTGAGAAGTTAGGGCTCTGAATTTTCTGGTTGGGATCCTAACAACTAGTTACAATATTAGGAAACTAGGGTTCTGGCTCTGTGACTATAAATAAGGACCGAGAGTCTCTTGGAAAAATCATCAAACCGACGCGATCACGAAGTCCACGACGGCTCAAGAATCCTGGTTGATCATCGACAGTTCATCTACCTCCTTAAGAAGAGATTGAGAAGCAAACTAGGGTTTTGTAATCATTTTCTAAAAGAACAAAGTATACTTGATCTTGTTGATTAATAAAGGTAGTTTTATTCTATTGCATTTTATTTTCTTCATGATTTCTATCTTTTCTTTTCCCAACATGCTAGAGTAATTCTCCGCTTGTTAGGGTTCTTAAGATTAGGGTAGATTAATGGATGATGAAGATTCTTAAACTCTTTTTACGTCCTATAAAATTTATAAACTTTATCAAAAGAATAGTTAACATCCTAATCAGGTGCGCTATCAATTCATTAATATTCACGACACGATTAGAGATCAGATTAACAATTGTTTTGGTAAAGGCTAGATATGAACGGAGATCCATGTCAAGATAGGGGTTAAGAGTGGGAACCCTTTTCCCTCCAGAAACCGTAATCTACATGCATCACTGTCGATCTAGTTTTAAATCTATTAAAGGATAATAGGAGTAATATTTAATTAATCATCCATGACTACTAAATCTTAACGAACCCTACAAGCCCCCTTCTAATATAAAACCTACATCCATAATTAATCTAGATCTATATCCTGCATCCGTGTTTGACATGGATCTAGAAACTATTTTCCACTATTCATTATTTTTCCTCTTTTCCTAATCAACACGCTTAAAATAAGATTAAAAGATTCAACGTTTTCCTGAGGACGACCTGTACTCATCTCGGTTTAGCTACACGCGACACCATTATTGATTGCGGTTACAACACAAACACTTCTTTAAAACATCAAACAATTAAATGGCGCTGTTGCCGGGGAGACGTGCGTAAATTTTTTTTCTTGCTATTCGGGTTGAATTTTTATTCGATCCATAAAATATAAAACAAAACAACAAATTGTGTATTTAACAATTATTGTGCGAATTTTGTAAGGGAATCTGGAGTCGCTTGAACGAGGAATTTGAGATTCAGAGACTTTCAGAGCGGGTTTGAAGGATCATACATCCAAACTCCTCTGGTATTTTCTAAATATCTTTCTCTCTCCTCTAAAATCCAATAAAATATTTTTCTGCAGGATTCTTTGCAAATTTCGCCGCTAAAAAAAAAAAATCTTTTTGCTTGTTTTGTTTTTGCATATTTTTAATACGGACATTAAGGGGTAAAACCAAAAATCAGATTAGGTGGGGATTTCATCACCCTTCTTAGGCCCCACAAATCACAAAACGAGCATCCACATCACCCTACATTAATTAAAAAATATCTAGATCAAGACTCTAAGGACCGTCGCGCTCAATTAGGACAGAGAAAGGTCGTGGGTAATCTATCGCTTATCCGCATTATTTGTGAGGTGTCTAAGGCAAGTGGTTACTTAATTAGGCCCACTATTTTCGGTGATTCGTATAGCGGATACCTCCCACTTACCTGGTCACAAGAGTAGTAAAGAGATGGTAGAGGATTGATCCTGCGGCTTGTCCTATGGAAGTCCAGGAGCGGTTTAGAGACTTGACTTAGGTAACCTTAGTTCTAGGGTTGATTGTAAATTTTTGTGTGATTTGTCTCACGTCCGACACTTTTTAAAACAAACCAATTTTAAATCACACACACGCTGCCACTTGCGTTAAACCCGTTTAGTGCATGCTTGGCTGGACATGGGATTCTAGTGTCCGTCTTGTCCGCGTTCCTGCAATCAACTCCAAAGTCGGTGCTTCTTCATCTTCTTTTCCCCCACCACCCACCACATCGACTGAGATGGACGGTACTCCATCAAATTATAATAGTACCACTCTGCCACCGCCCATAGGTGAGCAGAATCCACCACGCATCTCTCTAAGAAAGATGCTATCTTATACGCGGTCCACTTCCTACCCGTTTATCTATTCCACCAGCCAACGGGGATAATTTTGAAATTAAACCCCACTACATCAACTTGTTGCCCAAATTTCACGGGCTTGAGTCTGAAGACGCGTACGTTTTCATCACTAAATTCAAAAATGTATGTGTAATGATGGGTACTTCACAACTGTCTGTGGATACTATGCGCTTGCGTCTTCTCCCATTCACATTGTGCGACTTGGCAGAAAAATGGATTTATAATACCGCCGCACACTCTATTACCAATTGGGATGAGTTCGTGATAGCATTCCTTAAGAAATTTTATCTAAATCATAAGACCACCCGTGTTCGGAGCGAAATCAACCAGTTTACCCAGCTTCCCAATGAACCATTTTAGAAGTGCTTTGAACGTTTCAAGGATCTGCTTATCTAATGTCCTCATCATGGAATACATAGATGGGATCTTTTCCGAATTATATATGAAGGCATTAATCCAGCGACAAAGCAGATGCTTGAAACCATGTGTCAATGCAATTTCATGTCCAAAGACGATGGTGAAGCCTGGAAATATCTGGAAAATCTCGCTGAAAACACTTTGCAGTGGGAAAGCGTTAGACCACCTTCATCTAAAGGAGGTATTCATCAGCTCGATATTTCTATCGCAGTAAAAGCCGAAATGGCAGCGATGCAAAAGAAACTCGATGCTATTGAGAACAAATTCTCATCAGTCTTCCTAAATCAGGTAACGCTCCCTAAGACCGTGTGTGGTTGCTGTTCCGTTCTATCACACTTGACGGAAGAATGTCCTATGAATGCACCGTTTCAAGGTCACGAACAAACTAATGCTACTTTTCAGTAGCGACCTAGAAACGATCCTTATTCTTCCACGTACAATCAGGGATGGAAGAATCATCCTAACTTTGCCTGGAACAAAAACTAAAACCAAAACCAAAACAAGTTCCAAAGCAATTACCAAAGACCTCCTCCACAGCAACAACAACAGCAACCACCACAACAGACTCAACACCCCTTTTAGTCACAAAATTTTCAAAATCCGGTCAACAATTCTGTACCTTCTAATAATTCTTTCCAAACGACCGGTACCGATAACTCCTCCTCACTCGCACAAACTTTGGATTTGTTTATGAAACATTCCATCCAAATGTCGGCTGATATGAGGTCTTCTATTGATACCATAAAGAAAGACTCCGTCTCCCACGGTGAGAGTATTAAATCAATAGAAGCCCAAATTGCACAGTTGAATGCCGCGATGAGTGAGAGAGAAAAAGGGAAACTTCCGCCTCAACCCCTACCGAATCCTGGCCACTCACAAAGTCATAATGTGAGTGCCGTTACAACGTTGAAATCAGGAAGAGTGTTGAACAATCAAATGGGTGAACAGATTGATGATGAGGAATCAATTGAAACCCCGGCTTCTACTTCTTGCCCTACTTCATCTAGTCTCCCACCTTCTTCCGAGCCTATTCTCCATTTTCCCTAAGGCTCGAACGCTCAGCCCATTTTCTCGAATCTATCTAAAATGATCCCCACTATAATCCTGGAATCCATTCCATCCCCACAATCATCTCCAATGTTGGACCCAACCCTTATTGATAAAGCACCTTATCCAGACAGGTTAAGGGGCAACAGAACAAGTCCATAAATGGAGAAAATTGTGAAATTTTTAAAGTAAGTTAACATAAACATTCCTCTCCTAGATGCTATTCAACAAGTTCCGTCTTATGCGAAAATCCTAAAGGACTTGTGCACTAGGAAGAGAAAAATTCAAGTACCTAAAAAAGTTTTCCTTGCGAGTAATGTGAGCACTGCTTTTACACAACAACTACCTAAGAAACGAAAGGACCCCGGAAGTCCTACAATCTCTATTTCTATTGGGGGTAAAAATATTAATCGTGCTCTACTCGATTTAGCTGCTAGTGTTAACTTACTTCTGTATTCTGTTTATGAGGAATTTGGGATCGGAGAGTTAAAACCGGCTCACTACACTCTTCAGATGGCCGATCGATCTGCCACCCAACCTAGGGGTGTGTTAGAGGATGTTTTAATCAAAGTCGGGGAATTCATATTCCCTGTGGACTTCATCGTTATAGATACACAACCTGTAGCGAACCCACGAAACCAAATTCCAGTGATTTTAGGTCGACCTTTTCTTGCGACTTCCAACGCGACAATCACTTGTCGAAACGGCTCTATGACCCTATCCTTCGGGAAGAAGTCAATTGAGATTAACATTTACAAGTTGGGAAGTGAACCCTCCGAATCCTATGCTCTAGTATTTTTTGTCGAAGCGATAAATACCAACAGCAGCGAATTTAAACAGCTTTACGATACTGATCTCAACTCCGCTATTACGTTGTTATCCGGGTCAACATGTGAACCTTTTATAGAGTCAGAGAATCATCCCGTTCTTTCCGATGAGATTATTATTCGGGATATCGATGAAAACTTCGAGGAAATCTTCGCTGATGAACTCGCATTCTTAGAAGACATGGGCGTTGTGATGAATCAACCCCAACATAAAGATGTTGAACCGCCACATGTTCTTCTTATCAAGAATGAGAATGCGAGTAATCCATCATCATTGTTTCATCTCTACAAATCGAGACGTAAACCTTTTTCATTACACCTCTTATCTCCTCCCCACTTCTTCACGTCAATAGGCGACATGTTCTTCCACCAACTTTGGTGCTTCATCGATAATTTTTTTGAATGATTGGTGTTGACTTTTGGTCTTAGTAAGGCTTTAGTTTGACCAATAATTTTAACCCCCTCAATAATTTTAAATGTTTAATACTATTTTACTCAAGTTTGGGGGGGGGGGGTATTTTGGCTCTTGAAAGAAAATATTTACAAAATTGCGAGCCAAAAATAGGTTTGAGGGAGAATTTCACTTTCATTATTTCTTGTCCCATTTGATAACTTTTCCTCCCAAGTCTACAGATTTTAAGATTTAAAAGATGACAACAGTGAGGACACTGCTGCAAACAGGTTTGGGAGAGCTTTTTGCTTATTTACCCGTTACTTTGCATTATATTATATATATGCACAAAATTTTTTTTGATAATGAAAGTTTGAAAGTGAAAATTTACATATGAAAAATATGAATAGTTTGAGAAAAATACAAAAGTTAGATGTTTTCTTAAATGAAAATAGTAATAAGTAGTTATGAGCCGTTGTTCTAAGGGTTGGTAAGATGAAGGAAATTACTAATCTGAGGATAAAATTAAATCTGAAAAATAGTCCTTATTCTTGACGCCAAACATTTGAACGTTGATACCCTACTATACGCAATTACACACATCTTGAAACTTGGGATAGTAGAGAATACCTTGAAATGCTCTTGTTTAAAAGACTTAGTATGATGAATATATATATATATATATATATATATATATATATATATATAAGTGGTGGAAAAAAAAATGAACACCGGTTTTGTAATTGCTTAAGGCATCATAAAAAAAAAATATAGCGAGGGTGCTTTATCACATAGTGCCTTAGACCAACTGGTTTGGGAGCCACTGCTAAACCTTATGTGTTGCGAAACGAGGAATTACGCCTAAATGCACGAGCACATTTTGTAATCGGTTGGTTAGTATCTCAAGAAGTATTAACGGTCGTATGAAGGACGTGTGAGCAATTTCATAAAAAAATTCACTGACTAAAATGTACTTTCGAAGACGGACAAGAGTATGATAGCTTGAATTGAATTCTCTAAGTGTAGAGATATATTTTACACACACGTAGGGGTATATAATCGATATTTGGATAAAAGGTAGGGAGGAAGACTAAAGGCGATGTTTTATTGAGGGATGATGTGACTTCTAACATTTTTTCACAACTATTAAGATAAGGCTCATAGCAACCGAAAAGCTGGTATAGTTGGAAAATCTTATTTTCAAGTTCTTTCTTTTATAAGTTCTTATCTTTATATGTAACCTTCACCATCTTTCTTTTATTATAGGATTTTGTGGGTGTAATCCGCTGAAAATCCTCAGGAGACAACTCTCCTCCTCCTAGGGACACCTAGAGGTTTAACGGCTTGTTGCACGTGCTCAGTGCAATCGTGTTGCCTACGAAAGTGTGCTACTTAGGTTTTTTTCTTTTTCTTTTCTCTTGGATAACTAGTTTGCTCGGGACGATCAAAGTTAAGTTTGGGGGTATTTGTTCAGTTGAAAATATTGCGCATTTGATATGACATTTTCCTTACTATTTTTATATAATAAAAGGTGTTTATTATAAATATGACACATATGAGGGTTTATCTGTAAAAATACTATTTTCATGTGTTTATATATTATAATTAATATTATGAAGGAAAATGTAAGCATATAATATCTATGTAATATTTGGTCCATTTAAATATGCTTACCTAATTAAATATCTTTGACCAATTCTTTTAAAACTATAATATCATGTCAAATGGTTAAAGATAATATCTCAATAAAAACAAATTCTACTAATATTATTTATTGAGATAATTGTGCAGAAATTATATCAGGACTGGAATCAAGAAAATCCGAGTTATCGAGATCAAATCTGCCGAAATCTTAAAGTAAACCGAAGAAATCAATTCTGGCAGAGACTTAAAGAAGATTTTCAGATTCCAGATATCAAAATAGTCTATATCTGTCACCAGAAGAGGCCACAAGCTTTTTGAAGTGAAGACTTCTCCAACCCACCGCGGATCCGCGGCCAAATCCACCCAATGGCCGTGGTTCTGCCGCAATATCGAGAAGTTAAGGCTCTGGATTTTCTGGTTGGGATCCTAACAACTAGTTACCATATTAGGAAACTAGGGTTCTGGCTCTGTGACTATAAATAAGAACCGAGAGTCTCTTGGAAAAATCATCAAACCGACGCGATCACGAAGTCCACGACGGCTCAAGAATCCTGGTTGATCATCGACAGTTCATGTACCTCCTTAAGAAGAGATCGAGAAGCAAACTAGGGTTTTGTAATCATTTTCTAAAGGAACAAAGTGTACTTGATCTTGTTGATTAATAAAGGTAGTTTTATTCTATTGCATTTTATTTTCTTCATGATTTCTATCTTTTCTTTTCCTAACATGCGCGAGTAATTCTCCGCTTGTTAGGGTTCGTAAGATTAGGGTAGATTAATGGATGATAAAGATCCTTAAACTCTTTTTATGTCCTATAAAGTTTATAAACTTTATCAAAAGAATAGTTAACATCCTAATCGGGTGCGCTATCAATTCATTGATATTCACAACCACGAATAGAGATCAGATTAACAATTGTTTTGGTAAAGGCTAGACATGAACGAAGATCCATGTCAAGATACGGGTTAAGAGTGGGAACCCTTTTCGCTCCAGAAACCCTATTCTACATGCATCACCGTCGATCTAATTTTAAATTTATTAAAGGATAAGAGGAGTAATCTTTAATTAATCATCCATGACTACTAAATTTTAACGAACCCTACAAGCCCCCTTCTAATATAAAACCCACATCCGTTGTTAATCTAGATCTATTTCCTGCATCCGTGTTTGACATGGATCTAAAAATTATTTTCCACTATTCATTATTCTTCCTCTTTTCCTAATTAACACGCCTAAAGTAAGATTAAAAGATTCAACATTTTCCTGAGGACGACCCGTACCCATCTCGGTCTAGCTACACACGACATAATTATTGATTGCGGTTACAACACAAACACTTCTTTAAAACATCAAACAATCAAATGGCGCCATTTTCCGGGGAGACGTGCGTAAATTTTTTTCTTGCTATTCGGGTTGAATTTTTATCCAATCCATAAAATATAAAACAAAACAGCAAATTGTGTATTTAACAATTATTGTGCGAATTTTGCAAGGAAATCTGGAGTCGCTTGAATGAGGAATTTGAGATTCATAGACTTTCAGAGCGGGTTTGAAGGATCATACATCCAAACTCCTCTGGTATCTTCTACATATCTTTCTCTTTCCTCTGAAATCCAATAAAATATTTTTCTGCAGGACTCTTTGCAAATTTTGCCGCTAAAAAAAAAATCTTTTTGCTTCTTTTGTTTTGCAGTTTGTTTTTGCATATTTTTAATACGGACATTAAGGGGCAAGACCAAAAATAAGATTAGGTGGGGATTTCATCACCCTTCTTAGGCCCCACAAATCACAAAACGAGCATCAGCATCACCCTACATTAATTAAAAAATATCTAGACCAAAACTCTAAGGACCAACGCGCTCAATTAGGACAGAGGAAGGTCGTGGGTAATCTATCGCTTATCCTCATTACTTGCGTGGTGTCTAAGGCAAGTGTGTCTAAGGCAAGTGGTTACTTAATTAAGCCCACTATTTTCGGTGATTCGTATAGCGGATACCTCCCACTTACCTGGCCATAAGAGTAGTAAAGAGGTGGTGGAGGATTGATCTTGCGACTTGTCCTTTGGAAGTCTAGGAGCGGTCTAGAGACTTGACCTAGGTAACCTTAGTTCTAGGGTTGATTGTGCATTTTTGTGTGATTTGTCTCAAGTCCGACACTTAGAAAACAAACCAATTTTAAATCACACACACGCTGCCATTTGAGCTAAACCCGTTTAGTGCATGCTTGGCTGGACATGGGATTCTAGTGCCCGTCTTGTCCGCGTTCCTGCTATCAACTCCGAAATTGGAGCTTCTTCATCTTCTTTTCCCCCACCACCCACCACATCGACCGAGATGGACGGTGCTCCATCAAATTATAATAATACCACCCTGCCACCGCCCGTAGGTGAGCAGAATCCACCACGCATCTCTTTCTAAGAAAGATGCTATCCTATACGCGGTCCACTTCTTACCCGTTTATCTATTCCACCAGCCAACGGGGATAATTTTGAAATTAAACCCCACTACATCAACCCGTTGCCCAAATTTCACGGGCTTGAGTCTGAAGACGCGTACGTTTTCATCACTAAATTCGAAAATGTATGCGCAATGATGGGTACTTCACAACTGTCTGTGGATACTATGCGCTTGCGTCTTCTCCCATTCACTTTGTGCGACTTGGCAGAAAAATGGCTTTATAATACTGCCGCACACTCTATTACCAATTGGGATGAGTTCGTGATAGCATTTCTTAAGAAATTTTACCCAAATCATAAGACCGCCCATGTTCGGAGCGAAATCAACCAGTTTACCCAGCTTCCTAATGAACCATTTTGGAAGTGCTTTGAACGTTTCAAGGATCTGCTTGTCCAATGTCCTCATCATGGAATACATAGATGGGATCTTTTCCGAATTATATATGAAGGCATTAATCTAGCGACAAAGCAGATGCTTGAAACCATGTGTCAATGTAATTTCATGTCCAAAGACGATGATGAAGCCTGGAAATATCTGGAAGATCTCGCTGAAAACACTTTGCAGTGGGAAAGCGTTAGACCACCTTCATCTAGGGGAGGTATTCATCAGCTCGATTTTTCTATCGCAGTAAAAGCCAAAGTGGCAGCGATGCAAAAGAAACTCGATGCTATTGAGAACAAATTCTCATCAGTCTCCCTAAATCAGGTAACGCTCGCCAAGACCGTGTGTGGTTGCTGTTCCGATCCATCACACTTGATGGAAGAATGTCTTATGAATGCACCGTTTCAAGGTCACGAGCAAACTAATGCTACTTTTCAGCAGCGACCAAGAAACGATCCTTATTCTTCCACGTATAATCAGGGATGGAGGAATCATCCTAACTTTGCTTGGAACCAAAACCAAAACCAAAATCAAAACCAGTTCCAAAGCAATTACCAAAGTCCTCATCCACAGCAACAACAACCACCATAACAGACTCAACACCCTTTTCTGTCACAAAATTTTCAAAATCCGGTCAACAATTCTGTACCTTCTAATAATTCTTTCCAAACGACCGGTACCGATAACTCCTCCTCACTGGCACAAACTTTGGATTTGTTAATGAAACATTCCATCTAAATGTCGGCTGATATGAGCTCTTCTATTAATACCATAAAGAAAGTCTCCGCCTCCCACGGTGAGTGTATTAAATCAATAGAAGCCCAAATTGCACAGTTGAATGCCGCGATGAGTGCGAGAGAAAAAGGGAAACTTCCGTTTCAACCCCTACCGAATCCACACCACTTACAAAGTCATAATGTGAGTGCCGTTACAACGTTGAGATCAGGAAGAGTGTTGAACAATCAAATGGGTGAACAGATTGATGATGAGGAATCAATTGAAATCCCGGCTTCTACTTCTTGCCCTACTTCATCTAGTCTCCCATCTTCTTCTGAGCCTATTCTCCGTTTTTCCCAAGGCTTGAACACTCCGCCCACTTCCTCGAATCTATCTAAAATGATCCCCACTCCAATCCTGGGATCCATTCCATCCCCACAATCATCACCAATTTTGGGCTC
This sequence comes from Agapanthus africanus, assembly GCA_030015575.1. NCBI lineage: Eukaryota > Viridiplantae > Streptophyta > Magnoliopsida > Asparagales > Amaryllidaceae > Agapanthus > Agapanthus africanus. The sequence goes on from CM057344.1 coordinate 106,268,059, forward strand.
AACCCTTATTGATAAAGCACCTTATCCAAACAGGTTAAGGGGCAACAGACCAAGTCCACAAATGGATAAGATTGTGGAAATTTTTAAGCAAGTTAACATAAACATTCCTCTCCTAGATGCTATTCAACTAGTTCCGTCTTATGCGAAAATTCTAAAGGACTTGTGCACTAGGAAGAGAAAAATTCAAGTACCTAAAAAAGTTTTCCTTGCGAGTAATGTGAGCACTGCTTTTACAGAACTACGTAAGAAACGAAAGGACCCCGGAAGTCCTACAATCTCTATTTCTATTGTGGATAAAAATATCAATCGTGCTCTACTCGATTTAGGTGCTAGTGTTAACTTGCTTCCGCATTCTGTTTATGAGCAATTAGGGATCAGAGAGTTAAAACCGGCGCACTACACTCTTCAGATGGCCGATCGATCTATCACCTAACCTAGGGGCGAGTTAGAGGATATTTTAATCAAAGTCGGGGAATTCATATTCCCTGTGGACTTTATCGTTATAGATACACAACCTGTAGCGAACCCACGAAACCAAATTCCAGTGGTTTTAGGTCGACCTTTTCTTGGGACTTCCAACGCGATAATCAATTGTAGAAACGGCTCTATGACCCTATCCTTCGGGAAGAAGTCAATTGAGCTTAACATTTACAAGTTGAGAAGTGAACCCTCCGAACCCTACTCGAGTATTTTCTGTCGAAGCGATAAATGCCGACAGCAGCGAATTTCAACAGCTTTACGATACTGATCTCAACTCCGCTATTACGTTGTTATCTGGGTCAACATGTGAACCTTTTATAGAGTCAGAGTATCATCCCGTTCTTTCCGATGAGATTATTATTCGGGATATCGATGAAAGCTTCGAGAAAATCTTCGCTGATGAACTCGCATTCTTAGAAAACATGGGCGTTGTGATGAATCAACTCCAACCTAAAGATGTTGAACCGCCACATCTTCTTCTTATCTAGAATGAGAATGCGAGTAATCCATCATCATTATTTCGTCTCTACAAACCGAGATGTAAACCTTTTCCATTACACCTCTTACCTCCTCCCCACTTCTTCACGTTAATAGGAGACATGTTCTTCCACCAACCTTGGTGCTTCATCGATAAATTTTTTGAATGGTTGGTGTTGACTTTTGGTCTTTGTAAGGCTTTAGTTTGACCAATAACTTTAACCCCCCAATAATTTTAAATGCTTAATACTATTTTACTCAAGTTTGGGGGGGGGGGGATATTTTGGCTCTTGAAAGAAAATATTTACAAAATTACGAGCCAAAAATAGGTTTGAGGGAGAATTTCACTTTCATTATTTCTTATCCCCTTTGATAACTTTTCCTCCTAAGTTTACAGATTTTGAGATTTAAAAGATGACAATAGTGAGGACACTGCTGCAAACAGGTTTGGGGGAGGTTTGTGCTTATTTACGCGTTACTTTGTATTATACTATATATAAGCACACATTTTTTTTTTGATAATGAAAGTTTGAAAGTGAAAATTTACATATGAAAAATATGAATAGTTTGAGAAAAACAAGATGTTTTCTTAAACGAAACTAGTAATAAGTAGTTATGAGCCGTTGTTCCAAGGGTTAGTAAGATGAAGGAAATTACTAATCTGAGGATAAAATTAAGTTTGAAAAATAGTCTTTATTCTTGACGCCAAACATTTGAACGTTGATACCCTACTATACGCACTTACACACATCTTGAAACTTGGGATAAAGAGGACACCTTGAAATGCTCTTGTCTAAAAGACTTAGTATGAAGAAAAAAAATATATTTATATAAGTGGTGAAAAAAATGAATATTGGTTTTGTAATTGCTTAAGGCAGCATAAAAAAAATATAGCGAGAGTGCTTTATCACCTAATGCCTTAGACCAACTGGTTTGGGAGTCACTACTAAACCTTAGGTGTTGCGAAACGAGGAATTACGTCTAAATGCGCGAGCACATTTTGTAATCAGTTGGTTAGTACCTCAAGAAGCATTAACGGTCGTATGAAGGATGTGTGAGCAATTTCATAAAAAAATTCATTGACTAAAATGTACTTTGGAAGATGAACAAGAGTATGATAGCTTGAATTAAATTCTCTAAGTGTAGGGATGTATTTTACACACACGTAGGGGTATATGATCGATGTTTGGATAAAAGGTAGGGAGGAAGACTAAAGGCGATGTTTTATTGAGGGATGATGTGATTTCTAACATTTTTTCACAACCATTAAGATAGGGCTCATAGCAACCGAAAAGCTGGTATAGTTGGAAAATCTTATTTTCAAGTTCTTTCTTTTATAAATTCTTTTCTTTATATATAACCTTCACCATCTTTCTTTTATTATAGGATTTTGTGGGTGTAATCCGCTGAAAATCCTCAGGAGACAACACTCCTCCTCCTAGGGACACCTAGAGGTTTAACGGCTTGTTACACGTGCTCAGTGCAATCGTGTTGCCTACGAAAGTGTGCTACTTAGGTTTTTTCTTTTTCTTTTCTCTTGAATAACTAGTTTTCTCGGGACGATCAAAGTTAAGTTTGGGGGTATTTGTTCAGTTGAAAATATTGCGTATTTGATATGACATTTTCCTTACTATTTTCATATAATAAAAGGTGTTTATTATAAATATGACACATATGAGGGTTTATCCGTAAAAATACTATTTTCATGTGTTTATATATTATAATTAACATTATGAATTAAAATTTAAGCATATAATATCTATGTAATATTTGGTCCATTTAAATATGCTTACCTTATTAAATATCTTTGACCAATTCTTTTAAAACTATATTATCATGTCAAATGGTTAAAGATAATATCTCAATAAAAACAAATTCTACTAACATTATTTATTGAGATAATTGTGCAGAAATTATATCAGGACTGGAATCAAGGAAATCCGAGTTATCGAGATCAAATCTGCCGAAATCTTAAAGTAAACCGAAGAAATCAATTCTGGCAGAGACATAGAGAAGATTTTCAGATTCCAGATATCAAAACAGTCTATATCTGTCACCAGAAGAGGCCACAAGATATTTGAAGCGAAGACTTCTCCAACCCACCGTGGATCCGCGGCCAAATCCACCCAATGGTCGCGGTTCCGCCGCAATATTGATAAGTTAGGGCTCTGGATTTTCTGGTTGGGATTCTAACAACTAGTTACCATATTAGGAAACTAGGGTTCTGGCTCTGTGACTATAAATAAGGACCGAGTGTCTCTTGGAAAAATCTTCAAACCGACGCGATCACGAAGTCCACGACGGCTTAAGAATCCTGGTTGATCATCGACAGATCATCTACCTCCTTAAGAAGAGATCGAGAAGCAAACAAGGGTTTTGTAATCATTCTCTAAAGGAACAAAGTGTACTTGATCTTGTTGATTAATAAAGGTAGTTTTATTCTATTGCATTTTATTTTCTTCATGATTCCTATCTTTTCTTTTCCCAACATGCGCGAGTAATTCTTCGCTTGTTAGGGTTCGTAAGATTAGGGTAGATTAATGGACGAAGAAGGTCCTTAAACTCTTTTTATGTCCTATAAAGTTTATAAACTTTATCAAAAGAATAGTTAACATCCTAATCGGGTCCGCTATCAATTCATTGATATTCACGACCACGATTAGAGATCAGATTAACAATTGTTTTAGTAAAGGCTAGACATGAACGGAGATCCATGTCAAGATAGGGGTTAAGAGTGGGAACCCTTTTCGCTCCAGAAACCCTAATCTACATGCATCACCGTCGATCTAGTTTTAAATTTATTAAAAGATAAGAAGAGTAATCTTTAATTAATCATCCATGACTACTAAATCTTAAAGAACCCTACAAGCCTTCTTCTAATATAAAACCTACATCCGTAGTTAATCTAGATCTATATCCTGCATCCGTGTTTGACGTGGATCTAATAACTATTTTCCACTATTCATTATTCTTCCTCTTTTCCTAATCAACACGCCTAATGTAAGATTAAAAGATTCAACAAATTTCCTGAGGACGACCCGTACTCATCTCGGTTTAGCTACATGCGACACCGTTATTGATTGCGGTTACAACACAAACACTTCTTTAAAACATCAAACAATCAAATGGCGCCGTTTGCCGGGGAGACGTGCGTAAATTTTTTTCTTGCTATTCGGGTTGAATTTTTATCCGATCCATATAATATAAAACAAAACAGCAAATTGTGTATTTAACAATTATTGTACGAATTTTGCAAGGAAATCTGGAGTCGCTTGAATGAGGAATTTGAGATTCAGAGACTTTCAGAGCTGGTTTGAAGGATCATACATCCAAACTCCTCATTATTGTGCGAATTTTGCAAGGAAATCTGGAGTCGCTTGAATGAGGAATTTGAGATTCAGAGACTTTCAGAGCGGGTTTGAAGGATCATACATCCAAACTCCTCTGGTATCTTCTACATATCTTTCTCTCTCCTCTGAAATCCAATAAAATATTTTTCTGCAGGACTCTTTGCAAATTTCGCCGCTTAAAAAAAATCTTTTTGCTTCTTTTGTTTTGCAGTTTGTTTTTGCATATTTTTAATACGGACATTAAGGGGCAAGACCAAAAATAAGATTAGGTGGGGATTTCATCACCCTTCTTAGGCCCCACAAATCACAAAACGAGCATCCGCATCTCCCTAAATTAATTAAAAAATATCTAGACCAAGACTCTAAGGACCATCGCGCTCAATTAGGACAGAGGAAGGTCGTGGGTAATCTATCGCTTATCCGCATTACTTGCGTGGTGTCTAAGGCAAGTGTGTCTAAGTCAAGTGGTTACTTAATTAGGCCTACTATTTTCGGTGATTCGTATAGCGGATACCTTCCACTTACCTGGCACTTATCTGGCCACAAGAGTAGTAAAGATGTGGTGGAGGATTGATCGTGCGGCTTGTCCTTTGGAAGTCCAAGAGCGGTCTAGAGACTTGACCTAGGTAACCTTAGTTTTAGGGTTGATTGTGCATTTTTGTGTGATTTGTCTCACGTCCAACACTTTTGAAAACAAACCAATTTTAAATCACACACACGCTTCCATTTGAGCTAAACCCGTTTAGTGCATGCTTGGCTGGACACGGGATTCTAGTGCCCGTCTTGTCCGCGTTCCTGCTATCGACTCTGAAGTCGGTGCTTCTTCATCTTCTTTTCCCCCACTACCTACCACATCGACCGAGATGGACGGTACTCCATCAAATTATAATAATACCATCCTACCACCACCTGTAGGTGAGCAGAATCCACCGCGCATCACTCTCTAAGAAAGATGCTATCCTATACGCGGTCCACTTCCTACCTGTTTATCTATTCTACCAGCCAACGGGGATAATTTTGAAATTAAACTCCACTACATCAAACTGTTGCCCAAATTTCATGGGCTTGAGTCTGAAGACGCGTACGTTTTCATCACTAAATTCGAAAATGTATGCGCAATGATGGGTACTTCACAACTGTCTGTGGATGCTATGCGCTTGCATCTTCTCCCATTCACTTTGTGCGACTTGGTAGAAAAATGGCTTTATAATACTGCCGCACACTCTATTACAAATTGGGATGAGTTCGTGATAGCATTCCTTAAGAAAATTTACCCAAATGATAAGACCGCCCGTGTTCGGAGCGATATCAACCAGTTTACCCAGCTTCCCAATGAACCATTTTGGAAGTGCGTTGAACGTTTCACGGATCTTCTTGTACAATGTCCTCATCATGGAATACATAGATGTGATCTTTGCCAAATTACATATGAAGGCATTAATCCAGCGACAAAGTAGATGCTTGAAACCATGTGTCAATGCAATTTCATATTCAAAGACGACGGTGAAGCCTGGAAATATCTGGAAGATCTCGCTGAAAACACTTTGCAGTGGGAAAGCGTTAGACCACCTTCATCTAGGGGAGGTATTCATCAGCTCGATTTTTCTATCGCAGTAAAAGCTGAAATGGCAGCGATGCAAAAGAAACTCGACGCTATTGAGAACAAATTCTTATCAGTCTTCCTAAATCAGGTAACGCTCCCCAAGACGGTGTGTGGTTGCTGTTACGATCCATCACACTTGATGGAAGAATGTCCTATGAATGCACCGTTTCAAGGTCACGAGCAAACTAATGCTACTTTTCAGCAGCGACCTAGAAACGATCCTTATTCTTCCACGTATAATCAGGGATGGAGGAATCATCTAAACTTTTCTAAGAACCAAAACCAAAACCAAAATCAAAACCAGTTCCAAAGCAATTACCAAAGACCTCCTCCACAGCAAAAACAACCACCACAACAGACTCAACACCCCTTTCAGTCACAAAATTTTCAAAATCCGGTCAACAATTCTGTACCTTCTAATAATTCTTTCCAAACGTCCGGTACCGATAACTCCTCCTCACTCGCACAAACTTTGGATTTGTTTATGAAACATTCCATCCAAATATCGGCTGATATGAGGTCTTCTATTGATACCATAAAAAAAGACTCCGCCTCCCACGGTGAGAGTATTAAATCAATAGAAGCCTAAATTGCACAGTTGAATGCCGCGATGAGTGCGAGAGAAAAAGGGAAACTTCCGTCTCAACCCCTACCGAATCCTCACCACTCACAAAGTCATAATGTGAGTGCCGTTACAACGTTGAGATCAGGAAGAGTGTTGAACAATCAAATGGGTCAACAGATTAATGATGATGAATCAATTGAAACCCCGGCTTCTACTTCTTGCCCTACTTCATCTAGTCTCCCACCTTCTTCCGAGCCTATTCTCCGTTTTCCCCAAGGCTTGAACACTCTGCGCACTTTCTCGAATCTATCTAAAATGATCCCCACTCCAATCTTGGGATCCATTCCATCCCAACAATCATCTCCAATGTTGGACTTAACCCTTATTGATAAAGCACCTTATCCAAACAGGTTAAGGGGCAACAGACTAAGTCCACAAATGGAGAAGATTGTGGAAATTTTTAAGCAAGTTAATATAAACATTCCTCTCCTAGATACTATTCAACTAGTTCCGTCTTATGCGAAAATCCTAAATGACTTGTGCACTAGGAAGAGAAAAATTCAAGTACCTAAAAAAGTTTTCCTTGCGAGTAATGTGAGCACTGCTTTTACACAACAACTACGTAAGAAACGAAAAGACCCCGAAAGTCCTACAATCTCTATTTCTATTGGGGATAAAAATATCAATCGTGCTCTACTCGATTTAGGTGCTAGTGTTAACTTGCTTCCGTATTCTGTTTATGAGCAATTAGGGACCGGGGAGTTAAAACCGGCGCACTACACTCTTCAGATGGCTGATCGATCTATCACCCAACCTAGGGGCGAGTTAGAGGATATTTTAATCAAAGTCGGGGAATTCATATTCCCTGTGGACTTTATCGTTATAGATACACAATCTGTAGCGAACCCACGAAACCAAATTCCAGTGATTTTAGGTCGACCTTTTCTTCCGACTTCCAACGCGATAATCAATTGTCGAAACGGCTCTATGACCCTATCCTTCGGAAAGAAGTCAATTGAGCTTAACATTTACAAGTTGAGAAGTGAACCCTCCGAACCCTACTCGAGTATTTTCTGTCGAAGCGATAAATGCCGACAGCAGCGAATTTCAACAGCTTTACGATACTGATCTCAACTCCGCTATTACGTTGTTATCCGGGTCAACATGTGAACCTTTTATAGAGTCAGAGTATCATCCCGTTCTTTCCGATGAGATTATTATTTGGGATATCGATGAAAGCTTCGAGAAAATCTTCACTGATGAACTCGCATTCTTCGAAAACATGGGCGTTGTGATGAATCAACCCCAACCTAAAGATGTTGAACCGCCACATCTTCTTCTTATCTAGAATGAGAATGCGAGTAATCCATCATCATTATTTCGTCTCTACAAACCGTGACATAAACCTTTTCCATTACACCTCTTACCTCCTCCCCACTTCTTCACGTTAATAGGAGACATGTTCTTCTACCAACCTTGGTGCTTCATCGATAAATTTTTTGAATGGTTGGTGTTGACTTTTGGTCTTTGTAAGGCTTTAGTTTGACCAATAACTTTAACCCCCCAATAATTTTAAATGCTTAATACTATTTTACTCAAGTTTTTTGGGGGGGGGATATTTTGGCTCTTGAAAGAAAATATTTACAAAATTACGAGCCAAAAATAGGTTTGAGGGAGAATTTCACTTTCATTATTTCTTGTCCCCTTTGATGACTTTTCCTCCAAAATCTACAGATTTTGAGATTTAAAAGATGACAACAGTGAGGACACTGCTGCAAACAGGTTTGGGGGAGGTTTGTGCTTATTTACGCGTTAATTTGCATTATACTATATATAAGTACAATTTTTTTTTTGATAATGAAAGTTTGAAAGTGAAAATTTACATATGAAAAATATGAATAGTTTGAGAAAAACAAGAAAGTTAGATGTTTTCTTAAACGAAACTAGTAATAAGTAGTTATGAGCCGTTGTTCCAAAGGTTAGTAAAATGAAGGAAATTACTAATCTGAGGATAAAATTAAGTTTGAAAAATAGTCCTTATTCTTGACGCCAAACATTTGAACGTTGATACCCTACTATACGCACTTACACACATCTTGAAACTTTGGATAGAAGAGGATACCTTGAAATGCTCTTGTCTAAAAGACTTAGTATGAAGGAAAAAAAATATATTTATATAAGTGGTGAAAAAAATGAATATTGGTTTTGTAATTGCTTAAGGCAGCATAAAAAAAATATAGCGAGGGTGCTTTATTACCTATTACCTTAGACCAACTGGTTTTGGAGCCACTGCTAAGCCTTAGGTGTTGCGAAACGAGGAATTACGCCTAAATGCGCGAGCACATTTTGTAATCAGTTGGTTAGTACGTCAAGAAGTATTAACGGTCATATGAAGGATGTGTGAGTAATTTCATAAAAAATTTCACTGACTAAAATTTACTTTGGAAGATGGACAAGAGTATGATAGCTTGAATTGAATTCTCTAAGTGTAGGAATGTATTTTACACACACGTAGGGGTATATGATCGATGTTTGGATAAAAGGTAGGGAGGAAGACTAAAGGCGATGTTTTATTGAGGGATGATGTGATTTCTAACATTTTTTCACAACCATTAAGATAGGGCTCATAACAACCGAAAAGCCGGTATAGTTGGAAAATCTTATTTTCAAGTTCTTTCTTTTATAAATTCTTTTCTTTATATATAACCTTCACCATCTTTCGTTTATTATAGGATTTTGTGGGTGTAATCAGCTGAAAATCCTCAGGAGACAACACTCCTCCTCCCAGGGACACCTAGAGGTTTAACGGCTTGTTGCACGTGCTCAGTGCAATCGTGTTGCCTACGAAAGTGTGCTACTTAGGTTTTTTCTTTTTCTTTTCTGTTGAATAACTAGTTTGCTTGGGACGATCAAAGTTAAGTTTGGGGGTATTTGTTCAGTTGAAAATATTGCGCATTTGATATGACATTTTCCTTACTATTTTTATATAATAAAAGGTGTTTATTATAAATATGGCACATATGAGGGTTTATTCGTAAAAATACTATTTTCATGTGTTTATATATTATAATTAACATTATGAATTAAAATGTAAGCATATAATATCTATGTAATATTTGGTCCATTTAAATTTTCTTACCTTATTAAATATCTTTGACCAATTCTTTTAAAACTATAATATCATGTCAAATGGTTAAAGATAATATCTCAATAAAAATAAATTCTACTAACATTATTTATTGAGATAATTGTGCAGAAATTATATCAGGATTGGAATCAAGAAAATCCGAGTTATCGAGATCAAATCTGCCGAAATCTTAAAGTAAACCGAAGAAATCAATTCTGCCAGAGACTTAAAGAAGATTTTCAGATTCTAAATATCAAAATAGTCTACATCTGTCACCAGAAGAGGCCTCAAGATATTTGAAGCGAAGACTTCTCCAACCCACCGCGGATCCGCGGCCAAATCCACCCAATGGTCGCGGTTTCGCCGCAATATTGAGAAATTAGGGCTCTGGATTTTCTGGTTGGGATCCTAACAACTAGTTACCATATTAGGAAACTAGGGTTCTGGCTCTGTGACTATAAATAAGGACCGAGAGCTGATTGTTGTGGGAAAATTTTAGTGCTTATGCATTTTGAAATCAAAGAATTAACCGCAATCAAGAATGGTGTCGCTTGGTAGCTAGCTGGTTGAATACGGGTCGGTCCACAGGGATTACGTGTATTTTCTAGTTGTTCTAACGAGTTAATTCCTGTTGTGGTAGGTTTGATTTTCAATAAAAACTGAAGTTGAGTTTGATTAGGATTAAAACCTTGTTAGGGTTAGGATTAGGTTAGTTTGGAAAGTCAATTATTCTCATCGCTTTCTTTACCCTAATTAAGAACTTTTAGGTGTTAAGGTAATAGTTAACAAAGGGGATTAACACGATTGGGAAGAAACTAGGTTTCTTCCTTTTGGTCCTTGTTCGTCCTTTCTTAACTCTTAGCCCTAACCTCCATGGAAATCATACACAACCGGTCTTTAACTATGGAATCACCGCTACCTCGTGGGATAGGGTGCCGTAGCGAGCGGTGTGTGTATGTATGCATAGTGTCCTACTTTAAAATGTTGAAAAGCAAGAAAGGGGTAAGAGATTTTCATCTCTCAAACCTTCCCCAAACCTAACCCTAACAAGTGAGGAACTGCTCACTCATTAGGGAATTGATAAACAAGTTCATTTTTTATGGTTTTAATTTAATAACTACGGCAGATAAAAAAATTGCAGAAATTAACTAAGGCAGAGAAATAAAATTGCTAGAGAAATAACTAGGGCAGAAAAGAAACTTACTTTTTTTTATTGATGCACTCTTCGACAATTACAAGGAATAAAAATTCTAAACTAGAGAAATAAAAAGAGGCATGCTCCAAAAAGAGCTGTAGGGTTCCTATTTATAGAGAATACAAATCCTAGGGTTTACATCTGATCCATATCTAGAATTACAAAAATACCCTAAGAAAACCGTGTCAATGTACCGACTCCTACCGACACACACCGACACGTGTTCTATATGGCCGTGGATCCATGGCCATAAGCCTTGTTTGGCCGCGGATCCGCGGCCATCTTGAAGGTTCTTGGGCTCTTTTCTTCAGGTATTCTTTCTGTTGCTTTTTCCTTATATTTTCTTCACTTGGTTCTTCAGAATGTCTTCAAGTTTCTTCCAGATTTCCAAAGTGCAGAATGTTGTGGAATTTTACCGTTCGCTTCGCGTTGAAGTTTTGAATCTGCCTTCGTACCTTGTGCAGTTGAACTGTTCATTGATCTTCATTTGTTCCTTAAACTGTAGGCGGCATTATAAAGATTCTTCTATTTGTTGGTCGTAGCCTCACTTTTTGTAGCGTCTTTTCACTATTTTCACTGTATTGTTCCGAGAACCTGTAACCTGCAACTATTTAACAGACATGGATCAAGCACCTATTTATTTGCAATATGATTAAGAATGGAGAATATAATAATGCAAAATTATGATATGAACAAGAGCCTCTTGGAAAAATCATCAAACCGACGCGATCACGAAGTCCACGACGGCTTAAGAATCCTAGTTGATCATCGACAGTTCATCTACCTCCTTAAGAAGAGATCGAGAAGCAAACTAGGGTTTTGTAATCATTTTCTAAAGGAACAAAGTGTACTTGATCTTGTTGATTAATAAAGGTAGTTTTATTCTATTGCATTTTATTTTCTTCATGATTTCTATCTTTTCTTTTCCCAACATGCGCGAGTGATTCTCCGCTTGTTAGGGTTCGTAAGATTAGGGTAGATTAATGGATGATGAAGATCCTTAAACTCTTTTTACGTCCTATAAAGTTTATAAACTTTATCAAAAGAATAGTTAACATCCTAATCGGGCGCGCTATCAATTCATTGATATTCACGACCACGATTAGAGATCAGATTAACAATTGTTTTGGTAAAGGCTAGACATGAACGGAGATCCATGTCAAGATAGGGGTTAAGAGTGGGAACCCTTTTCGCTCCAGAAACCCTAATCTACATGCATCACCGTCGATCTAGTTTTAAATCTATTAAAGGATAAGAGGAGTAATTTTTAATTAATCATCCATGACTACTAAATCTTAACGAACCCTACAAGCCCCCTTCTAATATAAAACCTATATCCGTAGTTAATCTAAATCTATATCCTGCATCCGTGTTTGGCATGGATCTAGAAACTATTTTCCACTATTCATTATTCTTCCTCTTTTCCTAATCAACACGTCTAAAGTAAGATTTAAAGATTCATCGTTTCGCTGAGGACGACCCGTACTCATCTCGGTCTAGATACACACGACACCATTATTGATTGCGGTTACAACACAAACACTTCTTTAAAACATCAAACAATCTCTCGCTAAGAAAACCTTTTTTGGTACTTGAGTTTTCCTTCTCCTAGTGCACAAGTGCTTAAGAATTTTCGCATAGCATGGAACTTGTTGGATAGCATCTGAGAGAGGAATATTTATGTTAACTTGCTTAAACATTTCTACAATTTTCTCCATTTGTGGACTTGGTTTGTGGAGCCTTAACCGGTTTGGAAAAGAAGATTTATTAACAGGGGTTGGGTCCAACTCTTGTGGAGAAGTTTGTAGGGATGGAATGGATTCCAAAATTGGATTTGGGATGGTCTTAGATGGTAATTCATTCAAGGAAGTGGGCTAAGAGTTCGAGCCTAGTGAAGAACGGAGAATAGGTTCGGAAAAAGATGTTGGATTAGATGAAGTTGGAGTAGAAGTATTAGCCTGGGTATCATCTAAATTATCAACTTGTTCACCAACATGGTTATGCAGCACTATTCCCGATCTCAACGTAGTTATGGCATTCATGTTATAATTTTGTTGGTTAAGGATGATATTTGCGCTTTGTGAGTGGCCGAGGTTTGGTAGAGTTTGAGATGGAAGTTTTCCTTTCTCTCTCACACTCATTGCAGCATTTAACTGTGCAATTTGTGCTTCGATCTATTTTATGCTTTCACTGTGGGAAGCAGTGTGTTGCATTAGCGTTTGGATAGAAGACGTTAAATTAGCCGTCGTTTGTGTGGATTGTTTAATAAACGTTTCTAAGCTTCTTTCGAGTGCAGAGATTTTATCGGTACCGGCCGTTGGAATATTAATCTGTGGTTGGAAAGAATTATTATAAGGGGCAAAGTTGTTGGCTGGATTTTGGAAAGATTGCGGTTGAAAGGGCCGCTGAATTTGTTGTGGTGGCTGTTGTTGCTGTGGGGGAAGCCTTTGATAGTTATTTTGTCTTGGGAACTGATTTTCATTTTGAGATTGGTTTTGGTTCTAAAAAAAATTAGGATGATTTCTTCATCCTTGATTATATGTGGATGAATAATGATCGTTTCCAGGTTGTTGCTGAAAAGAAGCATTGGTTTGTTCATGACCTTGAGATGGTGGATTCAAAGGACATTCTTCCGTTAAATGTGATGAGTCAAAACAGTAACCACACACGGTTTTGGGGAGCGTAACTTGGTTTAGGGAGGCTGAAGAGAATTTGCTCTCCATAGCTTCGAATTTCTTTTGCATTGCAGCCATTTTGGCTTTCATTACGATGTAAGTGTCGAGCTGATGGATACCTTCCCTAGATGAAGACGATGTTGTTGGTTTAGTGCTCTCCTGCTGTAATGTTTGTTCGGTGAGATCTTCCAGAAATTTCCATGCTTCGCCGTCGTCTTTTGACATGAAATGACATTGACAAATGGTTTCTAGCATTTATTATGTAGCTGGATTGATACCATCATACATAATTCGGAAAAGTTGCCATCTGTCAATTCCGTGATGAGGGAATTGGACAAAGAGATCTCTAAACCGTTTAAAACATTTCCAAAAGGGTTCGTTGGGAAGTTAGGAAAACTAGTTAATCTCGCTCCGATTATGGGCGGTCTTATGATGAGGATAAAATTTCTTAAGGAATGTTTTAACGAATTCATCCCATTTAGCGATAAAATGTGCAGCGGTGCTATAAAGCCACTTTTCTTCAAGATCGTACAAGGTAAAAGGGAGAAGACGTAATCGCAGAGCATCTCCTAAAAGTTGGGTGGTGCTCATCATAGCACATACATTTTCGAATTTGGTTATAAAAACATATGCATCTTCAGATTCAAGCCCGTGAAATTTGGACAACAAGTTGATGAAGTGGGGTTTAATTTTGAAATTATCTCCATTGGCTGGTGGAAGAGACAGACACGTAGGAAGGGATCCGCGTACAGGGTAGTATCGGTCTTGAAGAGTGATGCGTGGTGGATTCTGAATTTGCACACCTATGGATGGTGGCAAGTTTGTGGTGTTAAAACCCGATGGAGATCCGTCCATCTAGGGAGATGTGGTAGGTGGAGGAGAAATAGAAGATGAAGAAATATCGACTTCGGAGTCGACAGCAAAAATGCGGACTAGACAGGCACTAGAATCCCGTGTCCAGCCGATCATGTACTAAACGGGTTTAGTGCACTTGACAGCGTGTGGTATGTGTGAGAACGATTTTTAAGAAGGCTTGTTTTGAAAAGAGTGATGGACACAAGGTTTGACTCAACCAATCACAAAATGCACAATCAATCCCTAGGGCTAGGGTCACCTAGATCAAGTCACTAGACCGCTCCTAGACTTTCAAAGGACAACACGTAGGATCAATTCTCTACCACCTCTTTATCAATCTTGCGGCCAGGTAATTGGGAGGTATCTGTTATACGAATCACCAAAATAGCGGGCCTAATTAAGTAACCACCTTCCTTAGTCACACTTTCCCAGACACCACAAGAGAAATGCGGATAAGCAATAGATTACTCATGACCTTCCTTTGTCCTAATTGAGCGCGACAGTCCTTAGAGACTTGGTTTAGATATTTTTTATTAATATAAGGTGATAATATGCTCATTTGTGATTTGTGGGGCCTACGAAGGGTGATGAAATCTCCACCTAATCCGAATTTGGATTTATTGCCCCTTAATGTCTGGTTTAAATATGCAGATTAAACCGAAATCAAAACACGCAAAAAAATTTTTTAGCGGCGCTTTTTGCAAAGAATCCTGCAGGTAAAATTAGTTTATTGAAGTTTTAGAGGAGAGAGGAAGATGATACGAGAATACCAGAGAAGTTTGGAGGCCCAACTCTTTAAAAGGGCTGCGCTTCCACCGCTAAAGGCACCCAAGGACCGCGGTTCCGCAGCCTGTTGACAAGTTCTTCTTGTCAAATTTTTCAGAGCACCCCTATGCTCCTCTGGTCCAAATTGAAAGTCTATGAATCTCTGTCAGTTTGCTCCAATTACTACAGATTCCCTTACAAAACTCGCACAATAATTGTTAAAAGGACAAGATACAGTTTTGGTTCTCTTTTATTTTATGTTTCTGGTTTTTATACAAAATTAACCAGAATAACAAGAAAATTAATTACGACCGTCTCCCCGGCAACGATGCCATTTGATTGATCGTGAAAATGTGTGTTTGTGTGTTGTAAATAACCGCAATCAATAACGGTGTCGCAATAGTTAGCCAATAGTAAGTACGAGTCGTCCATAGAGAAACGGTGAATTTTTTATTTTTCTTTAGATGAGTTGATAAGAGAGAGGAGGGATTGTTGTCGTTTTAAACTAGGATGGTTAGAAAAGTTTATAATAGAAAGGCTTGTAAGGTTTATAGGACTTAGTAGTTATTGGATGAATTAAAAAAGCATAATTCTTTTTATCTTTTAATTGTTTAATATTAGAGAGATAGCGATGAATATGGATTAGGGTTCTTGGAGGGAATTAGGGTTTCCCACTACTGCCCCTTATCCTTCTATTGATCTCTATTTATCTCAAGCCCTTAACAAAACAAGTATTAACTAATCTCAAATTGTGGTCATGACTATCATTAATTGATAGCGTGCCCGATAAGAGGGTTAATATTTATTTTGCTAAAGTTTATAAAAATTAAAATGTCAAAAATTAAGGAATTTTTCATCCATTATTCTACCCTATCCTACAAATCCTAACAAGAAAGAAATTATTTGCTCATGTTTAGTAGCGATTTAAAAGAGAGGTGGAAGATGAATGGACCTATAATTAAAATTTAATAGTGCAGAAAGTAATGCGAAAAAGTTATGCGGAAAAGTAATGCGGAAAAGTAAAGTGGACAGTAAAATGCGAAAAGAATTAAAACAAAAGACTACCTTTTATTGATCCCCTATTACATTACAAAATTTCTCTTTAAATAAAAGTAGATTACAAGAACCCTAGTTTTTCTCGTAGATCTCTTTCTTGATCGATAATATGATGAATAGATGATGAGATTCGATGATTTTTGGAATGCACAACTCTCGGTCTTTTATATAGCCCCTGAAAGTGTAAACCCTAGATTCCATATTGAAGTAGTTGAGATTACGATCAGATCCATAAAATTCCACATCCAACGGCCCAGAACCGACCACGGTTCCGCCGCCTTTGCCACCTATTGACCGCGGATCTGCCGCCTCATAGTGGGTATGGGACTTGGGATTTTTTCTGGCTTTTTCTCTTGATATTTGGAGATTCTCTTGATATATAGATTCTGAAAATATTGCTCTTAGTCTCTGCCGTTGTTAGATTCTTTAATTTGCTTCTAATATTTGACAGATTCAGTTTGATACTTTGATTTGACTTGGATATCCTACTTAGATTTCAGACCTGAGCTAATACCTGCACAATATATCAAATCAAATTGTGAGCAGCATTTGGTATTTTTGAGATATTATTCCAACCATTTATATGATATATTATCTTAAGAATATTGATTAGGAATATTTGATATGATATGCATATTTTAATTAATAATATTTCATTTAAATATTATATGCATATATTTTCCTTAATTATATTAATTATAAATGAAGAAACATATTATAATAATCTTTTTACAAATAAACCAACATATGTTCTTTATTAATAATATTTCATTTAAATATTATATGCATGTATTTTCCCTCAAGAACTCAAAGACGGCGGCCAGGTAACCTTTGACGAAATGATCAAAATCGACCTGGGAATGCTCGATAATCTACGGCCAACCTATATCAACACACTCCTGTCAGAGGGACTAAAAGAGCAAATTATTTCCCAACTGCATGAATTTGTCGATTGCTTAGCATGGGCGTACAAGGAAATGTCTGGCCTCTTCCCGGAGGTGGCTGTGCGTAAGTTGGCTATATCTCCTAATGCTAAACCTGTCAAACAAGCTCTCCGAAGAATGAGGAGGGAACTGGAAGAAAAGATCATTTAGGAATCTAAGAAACTCATAGATGCCGGCTTCATTAGAGAAGAGAAATACGCAGAATGGATCGCATGAATCGTCTTAGTAAAGATGAAAAACGGGCAGATCCGAGTTTGTGTCGACTTCATGGACTTCAACAAGGTATACCTTAAAGATGATTTCCCACTCCCAATCATGGAAATGATGGTCGACGATATCTCAAGTTAGGAGCTGGTCACTTTCATAGATGTGAAAATAGCTTAGAAGGGGGGGTGAATAAGATAACTATGTATTCTATGGAAAATTTAAAAACTTAATTACTTAATTGTGTTTTGATTAACAATTTTCTGCGGAATAATCTAAGCATGTTAAATAATGAAAATTATTGCAATAATCAAAACAACACAGAAAGAAAATTAGAATAAAGAACAATGCAAACACGAGAGAATTGTTGACTAGGGTATCTACAGGTTTTGTTGGTGGCCCATGCAGGTCCGCTCTGTGTGGACATACAGGTTAGCTCTGTATGGACTTGCAAGTCAGTGCTGCATAGAACCCTACCATTGCAGGTCAGTTCTGCGTGGACAACCTAAGCAATATAACACAAGAACCAGCAACTGAAAACATTCTTTACAATTCACATTCCTTGAATCTTCCAATTTCATATATTTTGAATCTGTCCTAACCCAAATTTTTCTTTCAAGGTTATAGATTCCCCAAACAACACCAGCACCAACTTCAACAATACTCCACCACCCTTACCAATTATACCTGCCGTAGCTGCTCCGATCAATGAGCAGACGGTACTGCTTGAGGCGATCTGCAGCCTCCTGGAGGGACAGCAGCAACAGACTGCTATCTTGATGAACCGTCCCGAGGCAGAAGCACCTGGGGTGAAGCAATTCAGGGCCTTACACCCCAAGCAGTTCTCAGGAAAAGAGAGCCCTTTAGAAGCCGAGGAATGGGCTCAGAGTATTGAAGATGACCTGGCAGCAGCACAAGTGCCAGAGATCGCTTGGGTACGAGTTGCAAAGATGCAGCTCACTAACAATGCATGGGTCTGGTATAAGGCGGAAGAAAGCCATCTCACCCAGCCGATCGAATGGAGGAATTTCCGTGATATGTTCTACGCAAAGTACTTCCCCGAGACTGCCAGATTCGACATGGAACAGCAGTTCATCCACCTAAAACAGGGTTCAATGTGGACCAAATTCGTGGATGAGTACGATGCTGAGTTCACCATGCTCAGTCGGTAAGATATGTCTCAATAGTTCAATTTTCTATATATCACATACTACACAGCTAGCACTATACCGCAACAAATTCGCGGCACACTTGATACCGACGGATGAGATCAGAGCCCGTCGATTCCAACAAGGGTTAGATCCGGAGATCCAAGCTGCATTAGCAACAGGGGATTTTCCAACCCATGATTTGGCTTTGAAGGCTGCCCGAAGATACGAGGCAGTGGTGAAGAGGAAGGGCAGACCTCAATCTGCCGGAGTGAAGTGCCCTGCCACTCAGATGGTAAGAGGAGCCTCTTCAAGGCCAATTGTTGAACCGAGGAGACCGGAAGAACCCAATAACCAGCCGAGTACAGATTTTTACTTCTATTGCAAGAAGGAAGGACACTTGTGGAAGGACTGTAGGCGCGCAAAAGGCCTGTGCTTAGTTTGTGGCGCATCCAATCATGAAATTGGAAACTGTCCTTATAGACGCAACCCAGCTCACACACCCACCAACTACCCGTAGCGGCCAGCTATCCAGGCTCCTGCACCTCGCCTTGCACTCCAAGCTCCACCTCCAGCACAACCTACTCGCTAATTCCATCAGGCACCGAGGAACATGCCTCGAGGTCAGAGAAACATGCCTCAAGGACAGAGAAATCTGCCTCTAGCTAGGAGGAATGTACCCCGGCCTTAGGCTTTCACACTAACAGCCATAGAAGCCGAGACTGTAGACCAAGGTAACACTGGTAATTTCTCTCAATCTTTTCAAACCCTTGTATCATCCTATTACTTTTCATGCAATACCAGTATTCCTTTCACACTCATGATCACTAAATTGTTTTGAATCTATTATACTTTCCTTTTACAAATTTCGAGGATGAAATTTTTTTAAGGAGGGTAGAATGTAACAACCCTAACTTTCTGTACAATTTTTTTTCAAAAATACAGAAAGGAACCCCTGAGCTTGAGCACACGTTATAACTTTGATTTTCTTTTGAACAACAAGAAAGTACTTGTAGCACATTGGTAAAGCCTTGCACTGCTGTGGCGTAGCCCCTGTGATCGAATCCCCCGAGCCACATTATCTTTTTAGTTATTTTTCTTTTAATATTTTAGAAGCCCAAGAGTCTACATGTGCCCTTCATGTAAACTGAAGAGTCACACTTTAAACAAACACATACACTGAAGAATACCAAACGACCCCAACACTCTGAACCAAACCCAACCCGCACCCGACAGTAAAGACCCGGCGACAAGTTCAAAAAGGTCGGCGCCGCCGGTCATACCCGTCCCTAATGCTCCCAATTCTTTTCTCTACAACACTTGGCCTACCCCACTTCCTTTCACACTGCTTGTTTTCTCTGCATTCACACAGAGAATTTAAATCACCCATTTAAATCCCATTTTATTACAAATTTTAATGCACCCATTCACTACCCTAAACCCTAGCTTTTCCTAGAAATACCATCTCTCATTCCACACTTCCTCACACAAAAACCCCTGCCAAAACTCTCAAGAATTCCCAAGTCTCTATATTGTGCAAGTGGAGTTAGCAAAGGGCGGAGCTCCGACGAAGTTCCGGCGATGATACGAGAAGTTTCTGGCAATGAAACGAAGCACCGACGAATCCAGACCTCCTTCTACCTCCCCCTCTCATCAAAGCCAGTAAGTCCCATCTCCCCTCGCTTCTTCTTCTTTAAAAAGTTTCATTTCCAAAACCCGACGGAAGCGGAGTTAGTCCGACTTCCGATTCGATTTTCTTTAAAAACTACACTTTTCCTTAACAAGATAAAACCATATTCTCATATGTTGATTAATAAATATAAACAAACTCAATAAAGCAAGTTTCACATCAAAATGGTCATTTTTGTGAAATTTATCGCGTTTTTACATAAAAATACCACAAACTATTCATTTCAATATTATAACCTTTATTCCTTGCTATACCTATAGATAGTTCACGAGGTAATGACCTACCTCATCACAACACACATCTCTATCATAGCACGATGAAATTTTGCGATAATAGAATACGGGAAAATACGACTTTACAAATAAATACCCTAAACTTACAAAACCATTTTCTATAAAAAGGTGTATTAATATTTCCATGCAATTACGCGTCTACAACCCATTTTGGGGATCCCGTTTGGGATGGTGCAGATTATCGCACATCCTTAGACTTAGTAGAGCGAGATGCAGATCTCCACAAGGAGCATTCGATCTCGATGGAATTATTATGCATTTTTCCTTAGAAAATTAGATTTCTACAAGAAAATAAATAAATTATTTTAATTAAATATATACATATTTATTATCAAAATATCTATTTTTAATTATATAAATATTCATAGTTTTTCTAAATCAAAGGAATTACTATTACATGAAAATACCGTTCAAATACAACACAAGTAAAATATTTCTAGAAAATACCACATACTATGAAAACTAGATTCTATTTACTAGAAATTGCACAATTGTAAAATACACATCTATGAAAACTCTAAAGACGATAATTAAATGCTTGAGGAGTATTTTGAAATTATGCCAAAACTATTTTTACATAAAACCCCCTCAAATTATACTAAATTACAATAAGGACCCTAGTAAACATAGGTTTAAGCGGGACCAGTCTCTTGAACCTCAGGAAACCGGAGATATGGGTGCTTGCCTATTTAAGATAGATAATCTAACAAACGATGTTATCAACATGGTAATTGTCTTGGAAAAAGACACAAATCTTGCCGTCCATATGCAGCAGTTACCGATAACATTAAAAAAACAATTCAGGAATTCAATTTCTTTTAAAAGTGTCTGACTCAGACCGAGTCTCAATCTAATTAATCTGACTTGAATATGATTCAAGTATAAACTACAATTCAACATGAATCCATGAATCCATATATTCAAGCTATATCAATCTATACCACTTGACTGAACCGAACCATGGATATACTCCATTTACATGTTCATCCATTATATCCGTTCCATTTACCGATATCATGGTTTCGGCAAGCCATCCATCTATACGATTTATAATTTAAGACAAGACAATACAATCCATACAATCAATACATAAACACTACGGGGTTCTAAAGGGGTAGACTGGTACAGAACATGTTAAAGGTGGCACGAGATGGTCACTTAAGACGTAATTATATTCATGCCGTTGTTCCGCGGTATTATCGACGGAGCCTTGTACTACGGGTTACCAAAGTCTCCGGTGTAAGTGGGACTCCTCTCGTATACATTGGCATTTTCTGTACCAAGCTATAAACAACAGTGTTAACAATATAAACAAACATTATAAGAGATACTCTCTCTCTGTCTACTCTATCTCTACTCATCTTTGGGACTTACCGAGTGATTGTTCACTGAAGACATTCCTTTTCTTCTTTCTTTGGAATGTTGTCAGGTGGATCGGACCTTCTGGAGACAGAGCCCAGCAGTGAGGACTTGGATCAGATAGCTTTCGACCCAGAGCTCTAGTTTACTTGTACATTTCATTTTCATTTCTGTTATGCCACCGTTTAGGCATCGATTTCATTCTATGTATTTACATTTCAGTTGTATTGTAAGAAGAATGTTAAATAAATAAAGTTGCTGTTCTTTTACATCTTATTTCTTGTGTACTTTTATTTTATATTGCTTAGATACGCTTAGCGTGTTTACTTCGGAGTAAATACGTAGCGGACCTCGTCGCGACTCCTTGCCCGTATACTGGGAAACGGGGCGTGACAATGCACCACTCCCAGTAGCTAGTCCCTGCCTGAGACACTTTCTCAGGATTTTCCACTATTTTTTGATGTGAAGAACACAATCCTTCTTCACTAGGATCACCTTGGGAAAAACTCTTTTTCCCGCTTGAACTTGCGATTCCATAGAAAAACTCTTTTTCCTCTCTAATCCGTGATTACCTAGGAAAACACTTTTTGCTCTCGAATCTGCGATTCTCAAGGAAAAACTCTTTTTATGCTCCGAATCTTCAATTCAAACAATGAGAGACCCCTTCTCTCGTTGGGAAGAATATCGAATCTTTTCCAAGGATTTACAATCGTTTACAATGACCAAATTCTCACTCACAATTCTATGATCTCAAAAGCTTAATACCAGTTTGGCATGAGGATTGTATTAAGAGAATACTAAAATTTTAGGCTCTGGGGGAAATGAAAAGATTAAGAACTTTTAGGCAAAATAAGAACAAGAGATTTCTCAATGAATTGATCAATGAATGTATGTCCAAGTATTTGATATCTAGGATATTTATAAGGGTTGCCATCATAACTGCCAATAACTGCTAATAAACAGTTAATGACTGTTGGAAACGGTTTGAAATCAAAATGGCGTAAATATTAGTTCATTTGAAAATACAAACAGAAAATAATTTCCAAGGCAGACGTCTTTACCAGACGTCTGTCGGTCAAAAATTCCTTAAGGAGACATCTGTACTAGACGTCCTCTCCTAAGAGATAAAAACCGATATTTTGAAATTTCCTATAGCAGACATCTGTACCAGACGTATGCAATTCAAAAGTATATTGAAGAGACGTCTACTGAGACATCTCTAAGAGATAGAACAGAAAGTTGAAAAATGAAAATTTTCTTCTACAGACGTCTTTACCAGACATCTAGTGATTCAAAAATTATTAAGAAGACGTCTGGAACAGACGTCTACAGTCTGAATTGTTTGAATTCTAGTTTTGAAAGGTTGAGCAATTTGAATTCCAACAGATATATTAGAAGCCTCTTGATGATAGGGAGTTGTTTGAAGAGTAGAAATATGTTGGAAAGTGGTTTCTAACCTTGTAAGATCAACACTAGACTCAATAACAAAACTTAAGTCTACTTTCTTCAACTTGATTCTTCTTTGGTCTTCATGTCCATGAGTTGTTATTTTGAGACGTCTTTGTATCTTAATAAAGCTTGCATCATGTTCTTTGCTTGTGTCAAGTTTTCATGCCATATCGACATTTTGAATGCGAATCTTATTATATGCAATCTTGCTTGATGTTGAGATGTTATGCTTGCTATATTCAAGAATAAAAATTTAGAAATGTCGTTGGTAACATATGAATTCTTCAAATAAAGTTTTTTTCTTTAAATAATCAAAACTGAAGATCGTTTGACACAAGTGTCAATAATCTCCCCCTTTTGATATTTAGCAAAACTTATTTAAAACATTCATGATATATATAAAAATATAAATTAGAGTTAAATACTCCCCCTCAATTCATGCTCAGTTGAAAAAATCTTTAAACTCATATTAATGTCCCATAACACTAATATTATTTTTCTAGGAGCACTCATGAATACGAGTGTTATGATTTAAATTTTATTGCCATTATATCATATGATATATGGTATTCATGAATATTTTCTCTCCTTTTTTGAAAAATATCAAAATGTTTAAAATAATCAGAGCAAGGGATAAAGAAATAGAAATGAATATATAATTTTGTTCTTGAAATTTTATTTGATAATAAGATAAGAAATGATTAAAATATAGCTAATGAATAATTCAGGCATAACATTAAGCATGATGAACTGATGCATAATAACAACCAAAATAGTACAAGGCTCAAAATGTCATAATAAAAACTAAAAATAGAATTCCCCATGTCTTTAATAAAACAAAAGATAGAAAATAGGTTACACAATTCAGAAAGAAATTGAGTCCAATTTATAGAGAGGGAAGAGAAAAACCACCAGGATGTTTGGATAACTAAATTTATGTTTTTCCGACCCCTCTTTTTATTTGAATTTGAATTTTGTTTAATTGTCACTTATTTAATTTTAATTTGTTTATAGATTTATTATTTTTGTTAATTAGCTATATTATAATTTATAATTTAATTAATTATTAATATATAAAATTAATTAGTAATTATTACAACAGACGTCTGTAGGAAATGTTGATTGATCTCAAAAACTATCTATTACTGCAATCAAGAACGGCGTCGTTTTCAGCTAGCCGGTGAATACGGGTCGGTCCACAGGGATGTTGTGAATTCCCTAATCGTGCTAACGAGTTAATTCCGAACGGTGTGAATGGATTAATTAAATCTAAAAACTAAATTAATCTAGGGCAATTGAATTAAAGATCTAACTATCTAATTAGGGCAGATAATAAATTTAACCTAGGGCAAGGAATTAAATTTAACTAGGGCAAGAAATTAAATTTAACCTTAGGCAGAGAATGAAAAATTACTTAGGGCAAGAATTGAAATTACCTACTTACTTTACAGATGGCTCTCTCCAAACATCAACACAAGACTTGTCACATCTGAATTTCTGAAATGAAAAGAGGCATCAATGCTCTCCAAAAGAAATCTAAATTTTATTGATAAAAAGAGGCATAGGGAGACATGGCCTTTACAATGATTTAGAGTTCCTATTTATAGAGGATAGGAAACCCTAGGTTACAATTGATTCGCATGTCTACATTTACCAAAATATCCTTAGGAAGACCTAGTCAAAGTAGACTCCAAGGTTTGGTAAAATTTTATGTCTCTGAAGTATTGGGCCTTGAAATTTCCTTTGTTGGCTCTTCTGTTTTTGAGCTTCCTTATTATTTGGTTCTTTTATTAAAATGGCTTCTACGTTGATTCCAGATCTCCAGTGAACAATTGCAGTGGACTTTTAATCGTTCGCTTTGTAATCTTGGACCTTGCATTGCCTTGTACTTTGTGAATTTTATCTTTGATGTAGGCTTGATCAAGAGTCTTCTGTTTGTTGGTCAAAGTCCACTTTTGCATCGTCTTTTCATTGTTTTCACTGTTTTCTGTCCAAGAACCTGTAACTTGTAATATGTAGCAGACATGCGTCAAAAGCACTTGTTTATTTATAAAACGAATAAGAATGGGGAATATAATAATACAATATTATGGTATGAACAAATACCCCCAAACTTATCTTTTGCTCGTCCTCGAGCAAACTTATTTTTATTCACTACAAAAACCTAACCTCACTTTCGCAGGGAAACGCGATTGCACTGAGCTCGTGCAACAAGCCGTTAAACCTCTAGGTGTCCCTAGTAGGAGGAGTGTTATCTCCTGAGGGTTTTCAGCGGATACTACCCACAAAATCCTATCAATTTGGCCCATTGATTTTTATTCTCCAATTAGGTTTTCTAACAAGGAATTCTATTATCGTCGACTCATAAATTATCCACCAATATTCTTCACTCTTCCTCATCATTTAACTTAAGATTATATATGTTCTATAGACTTACTTAATTTTCGGCATCTCTTAAGTTTTCCTTCTAGGGTTCTATCTCCACTTAGGAATTTTTATCATCTTTATTAAAGATACAAGTTCTATTCTTCATTCCTTTCTCTCATCTAAACTCCAATCACATATCCCTACATGTGTGTGTATATCACCCCTACACTCGGAAATTCAAATCAAGCAATCATACTCTTGTCCGTTGTCCAAAGCACTTCTTAATTGGTGAATTTTTTAAATGAATTTTGCTTACAAATCCTTCATGCGACCGTTAATACTTCTTGAGGTATCAACGACCAATTACAAAATGCGTTTGCACTTTAAAGCGTACTTCCTAGTCTTGTAACACCTAAGGCTTTTTAGCAGTGACTCCCAAACCAGTTGGTCTAAGGCACTAGGTGATGAAGCACCCTTGCTAAATAGTTTTTTCTATTTTTGCAGCCTTAAGTAATCACAAAAACCAGTGTTCATTTTTTTTTTCTTTTATTCACACTTGTATTTTTTTTCATCGTACTAAGGACTTTAGACAAGAGCATTTCAAGGTCTCCTCTACTATTCCAAGTTTCAAGGTGCGTGTTTGTGCAATTTGTAGGGTATACATTTTCAGAATTTAGATTTAAGGTAGGAACTATTTTTCAAACTTATACTCTAATAAAAATATCAATACTTTTCCTTTGTTTTGACTTACCCCAAGAAGTGAACTCAAAATTTGCCTATTTCTAAATAAACTACAAAGACATATACTTTCTATCGTTAAACTTTAAGGAAGGTTATTTTTAGGGTTTTTAATTTACTAAATCTATGATCTAGTTGTTCCTAGCTAGTTAACCTATCTGTCAAACTCAAGTCAAATAGGCCAAAATTGAATACATTAATTTTTATAATTTTTGAAATTTTCAAATTTTTATGGGTTTTTAAAATAAGTATGCAAATGCAAAAATATGTACAAATGAATGCAAAGGAAGAAGACGTACCGAGCATACCCCCAAACTTAAACTTGACAGTGTCCTCACTGTCATGCTACACCAAGAGGGTCAAAATTGTCGGCACTCCCTTGTTTATTTATTTTAAAAAAAAACAAAATATATATACAACAAGGTTCCCCCCAAACTTAAGCAAGGCCTTACACAAGCCAAATGTTAGCACCAACCATTCAAAAATCTTATCGTGGTAATGGTCGAGTTGGTGAAAGAATGGAGTGGAAAGAAAAGAGATGAGAAGCACACGAGACCGTGTGGAGGTAGAAATGGTATACGGTCTCGGTGGAGGAGAAGAATGACGGAAGGGAAAAAGAAATGGTAGTGGTTCTACTTCTTCGAGTGAAGGTTGATTAATCACAAAATTCGTATCGTTTAAGAATGCGAGTTCGTCGGCGAAAATATCTTCGAAACTTTCATCGAAGGTCCAATTGAAAATTACCGAACTCAAAATATCAGATTGTGATTCATCAACATTCGGTATCAGTAAAGGAAGATTAGAAGAACCAAAGAAGGTGGGAATACGAACTTGAGGGTGGGGATGGGGTGTATAAATTAGCATAATTTGTAATGACCGATGTGTAGAAAGCGATTGTGCTAATCTATCAACCCGCAGAAAAATGAGATTAAATCCCTCAAGATTCATGAGCAAACATGGGTACGTCGAACTTGGTATAGGAGATGAAAGCGTAACGGTCTCTTGCAAGGTCGGAACGAGGACGGAGGGAAGTGAGTGAGGAAGGGTATCAGTTAAAGATTTAGGAGGGTGTACACAATCAGTTGAAGGGACATTATGAATTGGGAAATCCGACTCATCAACTAAAACTGGTTCATCCTCAATAATTTCCTCACTCCTCAATACTATCCTCATAATTCTCCTTAATATTTAACTCATCCATGCTATTATCATCAAATTCAAGACGCATGTGAAGTTCGGGAGAAACATCTAATGACTCGGGATGATGAATTGGACATAAAATTTCAATCAAATCGACAGGTTCATCATCCGAAATATTCCCGGCGTCTATATACTCAATCAAGTGAAAATCAATTTTTTCTGACACCTCATCAAAAGCATGGATATTTATCGATTTAGGTTCTAGAGTGGAGGTGTAAAGATCGAAAGGATTAAGTGTGGTTTCACTCGAAAGGGGTTCTTCACAATTTGGCAAATCAAACACTACAAAATCACACAACTCGTTTTTATTTTGAACTTGTGAATCATTTAGGACATTCGATGGAAAACTGGAGTTGTGGGCTTCAATTGGGTAAGGGTATGTTTGATTTGGAAATCCTCTCAAATTCGCACTCTGTCCAACAGCCTCCTTATACATTGAAAAATTTGGAACTAGCGGGAAACTAGCTACTGGTTCACTAGGTTGCATAAGGGCGGCCACGGACGCATCCACAATCCTAATCATTTTGTTTGTTGCTGCAATGTATGCCTCCAACGACTGTTCCAAACTAGACATGGGTTGTGAAGGGGTTTCGGTAAAAGATTCAAAATTGTTTGGATACGTGAAACTCCCTAATGGCTGTGTAGAAACAGTGTCTAGTGAAGGTGGAAAAGTCGGGTAGGACTGATAGGAATTGAATGGTTGGACAGGAGTAGGGTCAACAGGTGGATAAAAAGGTGAATGGACTTGTTGACCCCTAGAACTAGATGTGTGGAGAGGGGTGAAAGATCGGCTACGAGATTGAGCAATATGCTCAGCAATGGACATCGGTTTAGGAGTTACAGCAGGACTTGGAAAAGTGCTGTCAACGTACGAAGGTGGTAAAGATGGACATGGTTGACACAAAGTGGGTTGCAAAGTCAAACTATTTCTCCTAGACGCTTCTATTTGATCTTTCAAAGATATTTTTGGCATGGAAGGATTTTCTTTAAATCGACCGAAACAATTAGCATACGAAGCAAAGTTAGGTTCGGGATACCAAAGTTCGGCAAGAGATTTATGATATGGGGTACCCATGATAGAAGAAAGGGGAAAAAAAGAAGGTTGGGTGGTGCAAGGATTCCTTAGCGGCAAAAATTTGCAAGTTGTTAAAAAAAATATTTCCTTTTTCCATTTGCTCTTTATTTGGAAATTTTGCAAAAAATTTTTCGAGAAAAGATATGCAACAGAAAAGATTATATGCAATCAATTTCTATTTTAAGCGAGGCGCACAAATCCTGCACAAGACTTGTTATTTGGAAAGGAAAAGATTTTTTAAAGCGCAACGAATCCTGCAGTCAAAGTTACAGAAAATATATCAAGATTTACAGAGGAGAAAGAGGGAAACTTACAGAGCAATTTTCACGAAATGATGTCAAGAGACCGCCGCGTTTCCGCGGTAATAGCGAGTTTATGCGGCGGATCCGCGGTGTAGAAGACGGCACGGTTCCCGAGAAATTTTTGTAGGTGCTGATGTGACGGGAAGGCCGCGGAAACTCGGCGGGAGAGCACTTGCGCGGCGGAAGGGCGGCGGAATTGGAGCTTCAGGTCTCTGAAAAAATTGTGCTGCTCTGTTGTTCCAATCCCTTTCTGTTATGATCTACCTTTTTCTGTTTCACTTTCTGTAGATTTCCAGATCCGAATATGTGTGCAAATCCTGCAAAATTCTCACAAGAACACCCTTTCCAAAAATAACAGATGATATATTTTTATATTTTTTTTTGATTTTTCAGATTCTTATGATTTTTTAATTTTGATTAACCCGAAATTGCAAAAAGGAAATAACACGCGATCTCCGACAATGGCGCCATTTGATTGATCTCAAAAACTATCTATTACCGCAATCAAGAACGGCGTCGCTTTGCAGCTAGCCGGTGAATACGGGTCGGTCCACAGGGATGTTGTGAATTTCCTAATCGCGCTAACGAGTTAATTCCGAACTGTGTGAATGGATTAATTAAATCTAAAATCTAAATTAATCTAGGGCAATTGAATTAAAAATCTAACTATCTAACTAGGGCTGATAATAAATTTAACCTAGGGCAAGGAATTAAATTTAACTAGGGTAAGAAATTAAATTTAACCTAGGGCAGAGAATGAAAAATTACCTAGGGCAAGAATTGAAATTACTTACTTACTTTACAGATGGCTCTCTCCAAACATCAACACAAGATTTGTCAGATCTGAATTTCTGAAATGAAAAGAGGCATCGATGCTTTCCAAAAGAAATCTAAATTTTATTGATAAAAAGAGGCATAGGGAGGAATGGCCTTTACAATGATTTAGAGTTCCTATTTATAGAGAATAGGAAACCCTAGGTTACAATTGATTCGCATGTCTACATTTACCAAAATATCCTTAGGAAGACCTAGTCAAAGTAGACTCCAAGGTTTGGTAAAATTTTATGTCTCTGAAATATTGGGCCTTGAAATTTCCTTTGTTGGCTCTTCTGTTTTGGGCTTCTTTATTATTTGGTTCTTTTATTAAAATGGCTTTTACGTTGATTCCAGATCTCCAGTAAACAATTGCAGTGGACTTTTAGCAGTTCGCTTTGTAAGCTTGGACCTTGCATTACCTTATACTTTGTGAATTTTATCTTTGATGTAGGCTTGATCAAGAGTCTTCTGTTTGTTGGTCAAAGTCCACTTTTGCATCGTCTTTTCATTGTTTTCACTGTTTTCTGTCCAAGAACCTGTAACCTGTAATATGTAGCAGACATGCGTCAAAAGCACCTGTTTATTTATAAAACGAATAAGAATGGGGAATATAATAATATAATATTATGGTATGAACAAATGTCTGGTTTCTTTTACTAACTCGACTAGACGTCTGTACGCCTAATATTTTCTTATGTCTATATCTTTTAAGGTTGTTTTTAAGAAATGATTAAGTCAATCATATTAAGTTCTCCTATAAGATGAAAAAACCTAATTTTATCCAGTGGTTTGGTAAATATATCTGCTAATTGACTATCAGTTGACACATATTCCAAAACAATATCTCCCTTATTGAAATGATCCTTAAGAAAATGATATCGTATGTCTATGTGTTTAGTACTAGAATGTTGATCTGCATTTTTAATCATGTAAACCATACTTGTATTATCACAAAGTATATGAATCTTTGAAATACTTTCTTGATAGTCTTCAATTGTGTATTTCATCCTTAAATTTTGTGCTCAACAAGCACCAACATCAATATATTTTGCCTCGGCCGTCAATAGAGCCACTGAATTTTATTTCTTAGAAATTCAGGAGACAAGACAGTTTTTTAGAAAGTGACATGTGCCACTTGTGCTCTTTCGATTTTTTAAGCTTCCGACATAATCAGCATCTGAATAACCGGTTAAATGAAACAAGTTATTCTTTGGATACCATAAGCCAAAATTTATGGTTTCTTTTAGATATCTAAAAATTCTTTTCACAGCGGTCAAGTGTGATTCTTTAGGATTAGCCTGAAATCTAGCACGCAAATATACACTAAATATGATATCCGGTCTACTTGTAGTCAAATACATTAGACTTCCTATCATTTCACGATAAAACCTTGTGTCAACTTCTGGACCATCTTTATCGTCAGTGACTTTGGTGTTACTAGTCATTGGAGTTTCACAAGTCTTTGCATTTTCTAAACCATATTTCTTTATTAATTCTCTAATGTATTTGGCTTGATTAATGAAGATGCCATCATCCATTTTCTTTATTTGAAATCCGAAAAAGAAGTTAAGTTCTTCCATCATGCTCATTTCAAATTCATCTTGCAGAGATTTGGCGAACTCTTCACAGAGTCTTTCATTTGTTAAACCAAAAATAATATCGTCAGCTTATATTTGGACTAATAAAATGTCTTGTTTAAGAGTTTTAGTAAATAAAGTTTTATCTACCATACCCTCAGTGAAACCTATATTTTCTAGAAACGTACTTAAACGTTCATACCAAACACGGGGATCTTGCTTAAGGCCGTATAGCGCTTTTCTTAATTTATAGATATGATCTGGAAATGCATGATACTCAAAACCGGGAGGTTGAGATACATACACTTTGTTTACTGCCAGAAACCAGACCGAGGCGCGGGGAGCACGTTTAGCCTGAATACGGGGAAGATGCTATATGGAACATATCCATCCACTTCTTTGAAAATATCAAGTTGATTTATAGAACTGTATATCGGAGGTTCGGATGGATGCGACCGCTGTAGTTGAACTTTTCAGATTTCCCCTAAATGATGAGGGGCTTTTGATCGCGGGGACACTTTTTCCTACAGGCATAATCCCTTGCAGTTAATTACGTTATCGCAAAGTGATAACAACTTTCTTTACTCCATGAATATCACTTCGTGTCATATTTTATTTTGTTTATTTTGGGATTGCTCTTGGATTGTATACGGAGCCTAATATATATATTGTTGCCCGTAGGGCGTAGATTAGTCCAAATCCGTACATATTAGATTTGGGTTTGAACGTAGGTAGCATTTCTCATATGAATGAGGTCCATCGGTTCAAGGATATATGTCTAAGGATTGTTAGTCGTATATGAGTCCAATATTGACTTAGATGATATGGTATATGAGATCATTAGTCGTATATGAGACTAAGATCAACTTAGGGAATATATTTAAGAGCCGCTAATCTTGTTTTAGATTAAGGCTAACTTAAAGTATATGAGCTTATGGGCTCAATTGATTCATCTTCAAGAAACTTGGCCAATTTTGGGCTAAGTGATGGGCTTTTATGTCACCCAGTAGTACTAAGCACTTAAATATATGCCGCTCATGTGTGCATCACGTGAGGCGCTGAGTCTCTGACGTGCACGTGGATGTCACATAAGACGCCGAGGCTTCAGCCTCTGAGCGCTTACGTGAATATCACGTGAGACACCCACTTTCAGATGCTCACATGTATGGCACATGAGACGTTGAGTCTTCAGCTTCTGAGCGCTCACGTGGATGTCACATGAGACGCTCACCTTCAGACGTCACGTGTATGGCACGTGAGAAGCTCACTTTCGGACGCTCAAGCGTATAGCACATGAGATGCTGAGTCTTCAGCTTCTGAGCACTCACGTGGATGCTCACTTTCAGACGCTCATGTGTATGGCACGTGAGACGTTGAGTCTTCAGCTCTCGAGCGCTCACATGGATATCACGTGGGACGCTTCTTCCTAAGAGATTAATCTCTGTTTTTTAGAAAACTTAAGATTTCTGAAGGTTAAGCTTTGTTAATTATATTTTGACCATTAACGATCACCAAGATCAATATTTGATGATCTGGGATCATGGGAAGGAAAGTTCTTTAAGAACTTGAAGATCTTGTTCATGTAAGATCTAAGTTCTTAACATATTTTAAAGGAACTAAATTTCTGGAGATAAAAACTCAATCTTTCTTTCTTCCTTTTCTTTTCTATCATGATGGTGGAAAAACACCAAAGTTGTTCTTTCAAGTTTAAGATCAAGATCCCTTAATGATAATTTAATTCTCTTTTTGTGAGAGACTTGTCTTATGGATCATAGATCTGGAGAAAAAACTAAGTTCTTATGAAGGGTTAAACCATGTTTTTACATGTATGATGGGTAAAAGGAGATATATTTCTCCATTGTTTTTACCTAGAGTTTTGGAGGATGATATTGATCTTCAAGGAGAATTCAATTTTAGGTTTTTTAGAAGCTTATGGGGGGTCTTAAGTCTCTCAAATTTAATCTCCTGGGTCCTTTATGCAGGGTATGTTAAAGTGTTGATTTGTTGAGAGAATCTCTTATTTAAGAAATATCGACTTGATTTCATAATCAAATGGTGATTTTTAATCGCCATTGGATCTTAGATCCAAGGGCTCTCTGTTTAACAGAGTATATTTTTCTTATTTTTAACAAGATTGAAGGAAACTATTTTTCATAAAGAATTTAATTATATCTTTTGATTTGAACGGTGATTTTTAATCACCATTGGATTTTTTAATCCAGAGGTTCTCTGTTTAACAGAGCTAATCATTCTCATTTTAGAAAGATTAGGAAAATATTTTCTCATATAGAATTTAATTCTATCTGAAGTGACGCTTATGTGCATTGTGCATGAGGTGCTGCCATATATATGGCCTATAACGTCATGAGCTTTACACATGAGATGCTGCCATATTATATGGCCTTAGTGCTTATGTGCCTTGCATGCGGGCGCTGCCATATTATATGGCCTTAGTACTCATGTGCTTTGCACATGAGGCGTGATCGCACGCTTTCGGCATGCCGAGAGTTTGAAGTTCTAAAGTTTAACTGCAATCAGGATGGTGTCGCTTTGCAGCTAGCCGCGATGAGTATGGATCGATCCACAGGGAGACGGAGCGTTTTACGTTCTAGTTTTGACGAATTAATGCACGTGGGCGGAAAGTTCGTGTCTATCCTATGTGTTATATGCAAATAATAAAGCTTGTTTGGAAAAGATACAATAGTGTAAGCTAGTGAATTCGTATTCAAACCTTTGAGCCAAGTCTTGACCAATTGAAGCTAGAGCAATCGGCAACAACGTGGATTAGGGTATTTAAGCACGGTATTCGAAATCCAGCTTATTGACCCTTGTCCGTCCGTTCTTGTCTCTTGCTTTCGCCTCCGGCGAAACCGAATGCAACCGGTCGCGGTTAGGGATCACCGATATCTTGGTAGGGTAGGGTGCCTAACGGAGCGCTTGCGTAAGGTTTGAGCGGAGTTCAATGGAAAATAACAGGAAAAGGAATGGGAAACGAAATCCTTAACTTACAATATCATATTCTTTTACTAACAATAAATATTTACAACCATTCCTAACAACAAACCAAAAAGAGCAAAAGAAAAGATACAAAGAAAAGAAAAGACAACAAGCAAGTAAGTAAATTGCATGGAATGAAAGTGCAAGTAAGTAAAGCAAGATAATTAAGAGCAAGTAATAAAAAGAGCAAGTAATGAAAAGAAAAAGAAAGTAATACTAAGAACCATAGAACAAAATACAAGCCATGAATTCAATAACCTACACTTCAACTTGCAAGCTCAATGAAGAGGTTGCAAGATCAAGTGAAGGCAAAGAACTCATGGTGAATGAAGGCAAAAAAGAGAGCTTTATTGATTCCAAAATGAAGATACAACCCTTGAGATCAATAGCCAACACTTAAACTTGCAAGCGCAATGAAGAGGTTGCAAGATCAAGTGAAGGCAAGGAGCTCAAGAGGACTGAGCTATGTACAAGAGAACTTAAAAGAGAACAAAAACAAAACTAGAGAGTAAAAAAAATGAGGTAAAGAATTGACCCCTTTTCCCTTTGCCTACTGCCTACTTTTATAGGCCAAAAACAAGATTAAACAAATAATAAAACTAAGATTACAAGGCAGCAAGGGAGGGGCTGTGAGAGATTGGGCCACAGGAGCAGATGGGGCCGGCCAAGGAGGTGTTGTGCTCGGCCTAAATCCGAGCTCTGGGGCTCGTGCTTGGTGTGTTGGTTTGTGTGTTCCCCCACATCACATTCGTGCAGTTTGATTTGTCTATTTGAATTTATGGTGCACTCAGGGATTGGAGGGAAACAAGTAGCTATGCATCACATCACACAACTTGTAGCATTTAATGCATGTCATACCCACTTGTGTCTTGGGCAGACCCCCACTAGTCCATGCCAAAAAGTCTTGTGTACACACTTGTATTGTGTTGGTCCATTTAGATAAAAAGTGTGTACACAAGCATGTTGCAAAAAGAACTCATGGAATATCGGTCGGTTTCCAGTTCCGGTTACAGTGTCGGCTCACAAATGGTATATCCGTGATTTTAAATGTATTTCCAGTATTTTGTCATGGATACCTGTAATCTGTATTACTGAGTAGACACTGATTAATAGTACTGATATATAACAAAATAGATAATGAATGAGCGGTATTAAAATACAGTTTTCTGTGATGAACAAATACACCCAAACTTATTTTTTGCTCGTCCCGAGCAAAACAAAATCCTAGCCTCACTTTCGCAGGGAACGCGATTGCAGTGAGCGCGTGCAACAAAACGTTAAACCTCTAGGTGTCCCTAGTAGGAGGAGTGTTGTCTCCTGAGGGTTTTCAGCGGATACTACACATAAAATCCCGTCAAGCTAGTTTCATAAGTTAACATCGATTCTATTCCTACAGTTTAGTATCTAGGTTAGAAATTCTATTATCCTAAGTTAGAAATATCCAACCCTTATGTTTCACACCTCATATTTATTCAACTCCAGATCCTATACAATTTACAGTTTAGAAAGATCTCGGCTCTCCTGAGTTTTCCTTCTAAAGTGCGGTCTCCAATCAGGAATTTTTATCAGTTTTATGGAAAACATAAGTCTTATTCTTTATTTCTATCTTTCCTCCAAAAATCGATTGTATACCCCCACGTGTGTGTAAATTATTCATCCTTACACTTAAGAATTCAATTCAAGCTATAGTACATTTGCCTTAATACCTAATACTAGTTCTTTTCATTTAATGATGGAAGGATTTGCTCACACACCTTTCATGCGATTATTAATGCTTCTTGAGGCACTAACGGCCGATTACTGAATGTGTGAGCTTTAAAGCGTAAATAGCAGTTTCCAGGCCTTGACTTTATTTCTTATTTTTTTCTTTTTCTTTTCTTTTTTTCTTTTTCAAGACTGGATATATTTTTCAATGATGCGCTTTTAGTGTTTAGCTTTAAATACCGTTTTTTCCTTTCATACTAGATTTTCTGGTAAGAGTATTTCTAGGTATCCTCTACTATCCTAAGTTTCAAGGTGTTTGTATGTGCAGTTTGTAGGGTATATATTTTCTAAATTTGAACTCAAGAATAAAAACTATTTTTCAGACTTATCCTTCAGTAAAGCTTCAATACTTTCCCTTCATCTTGACTTAATTCAAGAACTGAACTCAGGATTACCTATTTCTCCAAAAAAACTGTAAGGACGTATAATTACCAAGGTTAAATAGAAGGATGGTTATTTTTAGGGTTTTCAATTTCTAAGCCTAGGATTTAGTTTTTTTAACGTATCAACTAAGCTTTCGGAATAAAAATCTAAATTACCCTATTAGCTAACTTGACGACAAATTTTTTCTATTTTGGAATTTTTTTCGATTTTTATGGGTTTTTTAAATAAGAATGCAAATGCAGAATATACAAATGAATGCGAAGGTAGAAAGCTTACCGAGCATATCCCAAACTTAAACTTGACAGTGCCTTCACTGTCAGGCTACACCAAGAGGGTCAAAATTGTCGGCGCTTCCTAAAAGAAATATATACAAAGCAAAAAGCAAAACAAAAATATATACACAAAAAAGACTCCCCCCAAAGTTAAGTGAAACAGTGTTTCCACTGTTTAAGCGGTGAAGTTCAGGATTAGGGGGGAAAGAGCAGTATCAATCTATACAAGGCCTTACACTTGCCAAAAGTTTACACCAACCATTCAAAAAATTTATCGCGATAAAGCACGGGCTGGTGAAAGAACGCGGAGAGGAAAAAAATGGAGAATACGCGAGACTGTATGGGAATAGAGGTGGTGTACGGTCCCGTTATATGCGGAGAAGAATGGCGAAAGGGAAAAAGAAATGGAGTACGAACTTGAGGGTGAAAATAGAGTGAATAAATTAGTACAATTTGTGATGACTGATGTGTAACAAGTGATTGTACTAATCTATTAACCCATTGAGAAATGGGGTTAAATCCTTCAAGATTCGTGAGAAAACATGGGTACGCCGAACTTGGTAAACCAGACATAGTAAATGAAAGTGATACGGTGTCTTTCAAGGTCGGAACGATGGAAAGGATAGAGGGGAGTGATCGAGGAGGGGTATCATGTAAAAGTTGAGGATGGTGTACAAAGTCAATGGAAGGGATATGATGAATTGGAAAATTCGACTCATCAAGTAAAACTGGTTCATCCTCAAAACTATCCTCAAAAGTCTCCTCAAAATTCAGCTTATCCATGCATTTATCATCAATATCAAGACGCATATGAAGTTCGGGAAAAACATTTAATGACTCGGGATGATGAATTGGAGAGAAAAACTCAGCCAAATCTACAGGTTCGTCATCCAAAATATCCCCAGCATCGATATCCTCAATCAAGTGAAATCAATATTCTCAGACACCTCATCAAAAGCATGGATTTCAATCAATTCAGGTTCTAAGATGGAGGTGTAGAGGTAAAAAGGATTGGGTGCGGTTTCACTCGAAAGGGTCCTTTCACAATCAGGTAAATCAAACACTACAAAGTCGCACAACTCATTAATTCTTCTATCTTCAATCGGTGAATCGTTTGGAACACTAGATAGACATTCAAAACCGGAGTTGTGGGATTCAATTTGCAATGGGTAGGTTTGATTTGGAAGGTGTGTACAGCTCACTCTCTCCACTCAAATTCTCAGCCTATCCTACCACCACATCATACATTGGAAAATTTGGAGCTAGTTGGAAACTAGCTACCGGTTCACTAGGTTGTATGAGGGCGGCCATAGACGCATTCAAATCCATCATCTGTTGGTACGATGCTATCCGAAAGTCTTCTAACGACTGTTCCAGACTAGACGTGGGTTTTGAAGGGGTTTCAGTAAAAGATTCAAAGTTGTTTAGATACCGGAAACTCCCAAATGGCTGTGTAGAAGCAATGTCTAGGGAAGGTGCAAAAGTCGGGTAGGACCGGTAGGAATTGAATGGTTGGACAGGAGTAGGATCAACATTCGGATATGAAGGTGAGTGGAATTGTTGATCAAAAGAATTGGCAGTGGTGAAAGGAGTGAAAGATTGGCTACGGGATTGTTCGATACGTTCAGCAATAGACATGGGTCTT
The DNA here is from genome assembly GCA_030015575.1 of Agapanthus africanus. Classification (NCBI taxonomy): domain Eukaryota; kingdom Viridiplantae; phylum Streptophyta; class Magnoliopsida; order Asparagales; family Amaryllidaceae; genus Agapanthus; species Agapanthus africanus. The sequence continues at coordinate 106,306,431 of CM057344.1, forward strand.
GAAGATACAACAGGACTCGAAAAAGGGGTATCAACGTAAGAAGGTGGTGAAGGTTGAAACGGTTGATACAAAGTGGATTGTGGAGTCCAATTATTTGTCCTAGATGTGTCTATCCGATCTTTCAAAGAAATTTTTGGCATGGATTGATCGTTCGACGTTTGACCAAAGCAAGAACCGTATGAAGTAATGTTTGGTTGTGGGTGCCAAAGTTCGGCAAAAGTTTTTCTGGGTGGGGTACCCATGATATGAAGAGAGAAAGGAGAAGAAAAAATAATGTGATTTTTTTTATTTTTTGTTAGTTATCAACAAAAGAATGAAATATACCCAAAAAGAATCTGGACAAAAACAATCACGACACAAAAATACCACACACCTAATCGGTCTAGGGTTCACCTAGATCAACTAGACCTGCTCTAGAACTTGATTATCGAAGTAAAACCGTGTCGAGAAATGGGCTCAAGATATACTGATCACGAGGCCAGGTAAGTGCAGAGATAAGGAGAGGTTTTTCGACGTTTTCACGAAGGTCCTTAATTAGATAACCCTTTCTTTTTTGGCGGTTTCACCGTGAACACTTTCCTAGACACCCCGTAAATGATATACCATTAAGCGGTGTTCTAAACACAGTTAACCTCTCCTAGTGAGCGTGAAGTCCTTAAGGCTTAAAGTCTAGTTTCTTTTTAAATTTGTGCGGGTAACGTTATGTTCAAGTTCGTGATTTATGGGCCACGGAAAATGGGATGAAATCCTTTACCGTATGTTGTGGGGCTCGCTTGCCCTTAAGTCCGTATTAATGGATGCAATGCCCAATTCAATAAAAATTTATTCAAAGAATCAAACAATCGTTTTTTTCGTTTAAGCTCGGCACTGCAACAAATACGGGTTAGTTGTTTTTAGCGTTTGCTCGCGAATTTATAAAGAATCCTGCAAAGATATTATAGTGGATGCGTCGGATTTGAGAAGAAGGTGTTAGTAAAAGTACGTACCGATAAATTTTTGGGGTTAAGAAACCCTCGTTGAATTTAAATCCGAATAGCTTGGAAAGTTCGCTTGCGCGGGTCAAACTACCCGGATCTTTGGCACTGTACTTCGCAATCACCTTAACCTTGAATGTACACTTTGCTCCCTACGATCGCAGTTCGCAAAATCCGCAAAAATCTACAAATATCGGAAAATGGATATTAGTGCGAAAAAGCGATACGGATGCCCAAATGCCTGCACACTAAAAATCATAAAAAACAAACAATAAAAATGGGAAAAAAACAGAACACTGTAGCACAGAGGAAAGTTTAGAGGCAGAAGGAAGTGAAGGGGCCGGCGAGCTCGGAATTTTAGGGGATGTCGCCGGCCAACTTGATGAGATAGGGCTCCAAATTTCTTCTGGTGTCTCACTGTTCCACTAGTGTCTCACTGGTATTGTTTATCTTTTCTGTTCAGATCCAGAGTGCTAGCAGGTACAAAATCCAGAGAACAAAAATGTTAAGAAACTTAGTTTATTTGAAAATTTTGATTTTTATGTTGTTTTTAAGAAAAGTGTTATATGGATATTCATAAGGTTAACCCGAAATAACAAGAATTAAAACGTTATCGTCTCCCCGGCAACGGCGCCATTTGATCGCACGCTTTTGGCTTGCCGAGAGTTTGAAGTTCTAAAGTTTAACCGCAATCAGGATGGTGTCGCTTTGCAGCTAGCCGCGATGAGTACGGGTCGATCCACAGGGAGACGGAGCGTTTTACGATCCATTTTTGACGAGTTAATGCGCATGGGCAGAAAGTTCGTGTCTATCCTATGTGTTATATGCAAAGAATAAAGCTTGTTAGGAAAAGATACAATAGTGTAAGCTAGTGAATTCGTATTCAAACCTTTGAGCCGATTCTTGACCAATTGAAGCTAGAGCAATCGGCAATAACATGGATTAGGGTATTTAAGCACGGTAATCGAAATCCAGCTTATTGACCCTTGTCCGTCCGTTCTTGTCTCTTGCTTTCGCCTCCGGCGAAACCGAACGCAACCGGTCGCGGTTACGGATCACCGATACCTTGGTAGGGTAGGGTGCCTAACGGAGCGCTTGCGTAGGGTTTGGACGGTGTTCAATGGAAAATAACGGGAACAGGAATAGGAAATGAAATCCTTAACTTACAATATCATATTCTTTTACTAACAACACATATTTACAACCATTCCTAACAACAAACCAAAAAGAGCAAAAGAAAAGATACAAAGAAAAAAAAAGACAACAAGCAAGTAAGTAAATTGCATGAAATGAAAGTGCAACTAAGTAAAGCAAGATAATAAAGAGCAAGTAATAAAAAGGGCAAGTAATGAAAAGAGCAAGAAAGTAATACTAAGAACCATAGAACAAAATACAAGCCATGGATTCAATAACCTACACTTAAACTTGCAAGCTCAATGAAGAGGTTGCAAGATCAAGTGAAGGCAAAAAACTCATGGTGAATGAAGGCACAAAAGAGATCTTTATTGATTCCAAAATGAAGATACAACCCATGAGATCAATAGCCAACACTTAAACTTGCAAGCTCAATGAAGAGGTTGCAAGATCAAGTGAAGGCAAGGAGCTCAAGGGGACTGAGCTATGTACAAGTGATCTTAAAAGAGAACAAAAACAAAACTAGAGAGTAACAAAAATGAGGCAAAGAATTGACCCCCTTTTCCCTTTGCCCATTGCTTGCTTTTATAGGCCAAAAACAAGATTAAACAAATAATAAAACTAAGACCACAAGGCAGCAAGGGAGGGGTTGTGAGAGACTGGGGCCCACAGGAGCAGATGGGCCCAGCCAAGGAGGTGTTGTGCTCGGCCCAAATCCGAGCTCTGGGGCTCGTGCTTGGTGTGTTGGTTTGTGTGTTCCCCCACATCATATTGGTGTAGTTTGATTTGTCTATTTGAATTTGTGGTGAACTCAGGGATTGGAGGGAAACAAGTATCTATGCATCACATCACACAACTTGTAGCATTTAATGCATGTCACACTCACTTGTGTCTTGGGCAGCCCCCTACTAGTCCATGCCAAAAAGTCTTGTGTACACACTTGTATTATGTTGGTCCATTTAGATAAAAATTGTGTACACAAGCATGTTGCAAAAAGAACTCATGGAATATCGGTCGGTTTCCAGTTCCGGTAGCAGTGTCGGCTCACAAATGATATATCCGTGATTTTAAATGTATTTCCAGTATTTTGTCACGGATACCTGTAATCTGTATTACTGAGCAGACACTGGTTAATAGTACCGATATATAACAAAATAGATAATGAATGAGCGGTATTAAAATGCAGTTTTCTATGATGAACAAGGCGCTGCCATATTATATGTCCTGAGTGCTCACGTGCCTTGTACGCGGACGCTGCTATATATATATTTTTAAGAGGGAACGAATGCTCCCTACTGCTGCTCCTATATGCCTTGTACGTGGGTGCAACGGTGTCCAACCCTTAAAATGTCCGATCATCTTCGGGTTATGGGGGATCTGAACCGTCCCCACATCCCTATAAATAGGGCATTAAGCCCTAGGAGATGGCTGCGCCTCTATTATCTTCTTCTTTCTTTAAGAATTTAATTATCCATTTTAGAGCTTAGCTCTGCCATTGAAGCTTAGTTCTTCATCTTTAAAATCTTTCGAATAGACTTGGTCTTAACGAAATTTCTGTTAAACACCAACATTAGCAGAGCTTAACTCTTATGTATAATTTTGGAAATTTATCCATTAATAGAGCTTAGCTCTGATGCTCGATTTGAAAATTTCCTTTGGGAATTTTGAAGTTCCATATTTTATTGCAGATTTTGAATTTGACGCTTAAACTTTGAGCGTTCTTGAATAATTTTGGAGTTCAACTCTATTTTATTTCTAAAAGGCTTGCCTTTAATGCCGATTTGGGCATTTCTCCATTGGGGAATTTTTGAAGTTTAACTCCATTTTATTACAGATTTTAAATCTGATGCATATTTTTTAAGCACCCCCAATGGGGAATTTGGGGTTTAACTTATCATCATCGTTTTTTATTTAAAAAAAGCTAAGCTTTGATAAAAAATTATTGAACATTATTCCTTTTTGGGTTTTTGTGGAGTTTAACTCCAGCATTTATTTAAGAAGAATCTTTTTAAATCTTTTCATTGGACACATGTTCCAATTTTAATGAGCCGCTATCTTGATTCTGTGGGGTCCACTTACTTCTGGAGTTAGTGATTCAAGCACTTTTTTGCTAATTTTCTATCTGGTTTCTTTTCAGGCACCATTGCTGGACGTTTGTATTCTATCGAGGAAATTGTCTTCGAAGAAGAGATTTGCATTCAGGGTCGCCTTCAAGGTTAAGAATATATCGTCGCACAGTGCGTCACCCTGATACATCGTTTCGAGGATCATACTGGGCGATTACTCTCTTGCCACTTTGCCCTCCTGAAGATAGTTGTTGGATCGATCTGGAAAGCCTTACGTGGGCTCTCCGAGGCTATTCTGCTCCAAGCACTTGACGATGCTGAAGACAAGGTGCATCCAGTATATTTGATGGGACTGATCTCGTAGAAACGAAAAGACAATCTCGTCACCATTCTGCATCGTGTTTTCCAACAGAAAGCAATAATATTCTCGTATCAGAGGATGGAGGATATCAGCGGCGATCCTGACGCTTGTATTTAAGAGAAGATGCATAAAAAAATGGCCGCTGAAGCTGAAGATGCATTACTTAATTTTTTTTAAGTTCGAGAACCCATGTCCCGTATTTAGCATTTTTCCATTATAAATCCTTAATGATTTAGTAGTGCTTATTTTAATTTTGTATTTTGTTTTCTTCACAGCTGTCCTCAATTGACAATATGTAGTTTCTGTTTTTGACATATGAATGAAAATCATCTTCTCTTTTTATATTTGCACTTCTCTTTTCTTTCTGTGCTGCAACGGCTTAGCTTAGTTTATTTGCTCATTCTGGAGTGTTTAGTTCATCTCATCCTTACGTAAAGACAAACTCATCCTAACGTCAAATATGCATAACCCCTATCAATATAGGCGTCTTTTAGGTTTGTGGTGCCGAGTTTAGTCCATAGCACCCTATACGTTGGCAAATTTCTTCTCAATCCACCTCTACTTGTGTCGCTGGCTAGAGTAGCAGTGTACTTGCTGTATCACCAACCCTTCCGATGCAGGATAAAACTGTAACATTTCAGAAATATAAAATATTATTTTTAGAAATTAAATATTAAAATAATATATTTCGCGAAAACTATTCGATTTGCGAATAGTGGTTTTTCGTAAAATGGTATAATTATATACCGATATTTAGAATATAAGTGGAGATTAAAATGATTTATTCATTAAAAATATATTTATCGGATTTTGGCATTTTTATAATTAATGATATGCAAGTTTAAATTAAATTGATTAATGTACTACAAATCACGATTAAGTCAAATCCGTATTTCTACATTTTTCTATGGTTAGTGCACCATGTCATGTGCATTTTGTTACATGTTTGTTCATTTCATTTGGTTTTATTTGAAAAAGAAAAAAAAAGAAAGAGATGCCATGGTTGATGAGAGAGAGAGGAGACAAAATAGAAATTTAGAGAGAGAGAGAGGAGCTTAAGAGAGAGTGAGGTTAAGAGAGAGTGAGAGAGAGACCTTTGACTTCCTTATTCCATTTCCTTCTCATTTATTCTTCTTCCTTCTTCATTCTTCATCTCCTTCATCCTCCTCTATCTCCATGTATCATCTCCAATTAATTACTAAAACCCCATGCCACGTTCATTAAAAAGATGCACACCCTCATGCTAAACCCTTTGAACCATTCAAATTTGGATTTTGAAGACTTTGGGCAACCCAAGAATTTTCCTAAGTTACCAAATGAGGTAATCCTTACACTTTTAGTTAAGTATTTGTGTTTAGTATATCCTAGTCTAGTTTAGAAATTGATTTAGTAAGGTTTTGTGATCTTGGAAATTTCCAAGTTGATGTTAAGTGGTGAATTGAGGTGTAGTGAGTGTTTGCAAGACTTGAGTGATGTTTTTACTGGCCAAGACCAGATAATAGAAACCAAAACACGTGAAACTCCCTAATGGCTGTGTAGAAACAGTGTCTAGTGAAGGTGGGAAATTTGGAGCTAGCGGGAAACTAGCTACCGGTTCACTAGGTTGCATAAGGGCGGCCACGGACGCATCCACATTCCTAATCATTTTGTTTGTTGCTGCAATGTATGCCTCCAACGACTGTTCCAAACTAGACATGGGTTGTGAAGGGGTTTCGGTAAAAGATTTAAAATTGTTTGGATACGTGAAACTCCCTAATGGCAGTGTAGAAACAGTGTCTAGTGAAGGTGCGAAAGTCGGGTAGGACTGGTAGAAATTGAATGGTTGGACAGGAGTAGGGTCAACAGGTGGATAAAAAGGTGAATGGACTTGTTGACCCCTAGAACTAGATGTGTGGAGAGGGGTGAAAGATCGGCTACGAGATTGAGCAATATGCTCAGCAATGGACATCGGTTTAGGAGTTACAGCAGGACTTGGAAAAGTGGTGTCAACGTACGAAGGTGGTAAAGATGGACATGGTTGACACAAAGTGGGTTGCAAAGTCAAACTATTTATCCTAGACGCTTCTATTTGATCTTTCAAAGATATTTTTGGCATGGAAGGATTTTCTTTAAATCGACCGAAACAATTAGCGTACGAAGCAAAGTTAGGTTCGGGATACCAAAGTTCGGCAAGAGATTTATGATGTGGGGTACCCATGATAGAAGAAAGAGGAAAAAAAGAAGGTTGGGTGGTGCAAGGATTCCTTAGCGGCAAAATTTTGCAAGTTGTTAAAAAAAATATTTCCTTTTTCCGTTTGCTCTTTATTTGGAAATTTTGCAAAAATTTTTTCGAGAAAAGATATGCAACAGAAAAGCTTACTTGCAATCAATTTCTATTTTAAGCGAGGCGCACAAATCCTGCACAAGACTTGTTATTTGGAAAGGAAAAGATTTTTTAAAGCGCAACGAATCCTGCAGTCAAAGTTACAGAAAATATATCAAGATTTACAGAGGAGAAAGAGGGAAACTTACAGAGCAATTTTCACGAAATGATGTCAAGAGACCGCCGCGTTTCCCCAGTAATAGCGAGTTTATGCGGCGGATTCGCGGTGTAGAAGACGGCACGGTTCCCGAGAAATTTTTGTAGGTGCTGATGTGACGGGAAGGCCGCGGAAACTCGGCGGGAGAGCGCTTGCGCGGCGGAAGGGCGGCGGAATTGGAGCTTCAGGTCTCTGAAAAAATTGTGCTGCTCTGTTGTTCCAATCCCTTTCTGTTCTGATCTATCTTTTTCTGTTTCACTTTCTGTAGATTTCCAGATCCGAATATGTGTGCAAATCCTGCAAAATTCTCAAAAGAACACCCTTTCCAAAAATAACAGATGATATATTTTTATATTTTTTTTTTGATTTTTCAGATTTTTATGATTTTTTAATTTTGATTAACCCGAAATTGCAAAAAGGAAATAACACGCGATCCCCGACAACGGCGCCATTTGATTGATCTCAAAAACTATCTATTACCGCAATCAAGAACGGCGTCGCTTTGCAGCTAGCTGGTGAATACGGGTCGGTCCACAGGGATGTTGTGAATTTCCTAATCGCGCTAACGAGTTAATTCCGAACGGTGTGAATGGATTAATTAAATCTAAAAACTAAATTAATCTAGGGCAATTGAATTAAAGATCTAACTGTCTAACTAGGGCTGATAATAAATTTAACCTTGGGCAAGGAATTAAATTTAACTAGGGTAAGAAATTAAATTTAACCTAGGGCAGAGAATGAAAAATTACCTAGGGCAAGAATTGAAATTACTTACTTACTTTACAGATGGCTCTCTCCAAACATCAACACAAGACTTGTCAGATCTGAATTTCTGAAATGAAAAGAGGCATCGATGCTCTCCAAAAGAAATCTAAATTTTATTGATAAAAAGAGGCATAGGGAGGCATGGCCTTTACAATGATTTAGAGTTCCTATTTATAGAGAATAGGAAACCCTAGGTTACAATTGATTCGCATGTCTACATTTACCAAAATATCCTTAGGAAGACCTAGTCAAAGTAGACTCCAAGGTTTGGTAAAATTTTATGTCTTTGAAGTGTTGGGCCTTGAAATTTCCTTTGTTGGCTCTTTTGTTTTGGGCTTCCTTATTATTTGGTTCTTTTATTAAAATGGCTTCTACGTTGATTCCAGATCTCCAGTGAACAATTGCAGTGGACTTTTAACCGTTCGCTTTGTAAGCTTGGACCTTGCATTACCTTGTACTTTATGAATTTTATCTTTGATGTAGGCTAGATCAAGAGTCTTCTGTTTGTTGGTCAAAGTCCACTTTTGCATCGTCTTTTCATTGTTTTCACTGTTTTCTGTCCAAGAATCTGTAACCTGTAATATGTAGCAGACATGCGTCAAAAGCACCTGTTTATTTATAAAACGAATAAGAATGGGGAATATAATAATACAATATTATGGTATGAACAAATGTCTGGTTTCTTTTACTAACTCGACTAGACGTCTGTACACCTAATATTTTCTTATGTCTATATCTTTTAAGGTTGTTTTTAAGAAATGATTAAGTCAATCATATTAAGTTCTCCTATAAGATGAAAAAACCTAATTTTATCCAGTGGTTTGTAAATATATCTGCTAATTGACTATCAGTTGACACATATTCCAAAACAATATCTCCCTTATTGAAATGATCCTTAAGAAAATGATATCGTATGTCTATGTGTTTAGTACTAGAATGTTGATCCGCATTTTTAATCATGTAAACCATACTTGTATTATCACAAAGTATATGAATCTTTGAAATACTTTCTTGATAGTCTTCAATTGTGTATTTCATCCTTAAATTTTGTGCTCAACAAGCACCAACATCAATATATTTTGCCTCGGCCGTCAATAGAGCCACTGAATTTTATTTCTTAGAAATTCAGGAGACAAGACAGTATTTTAGAAAGTGACATGTGCACTTCTCTTTTCTTTCTGTGCTGCAACGGCTTAGCTTAGTTTATTTGCTCATTCTGGAGTATTTAGTTCATCTCATCCTTAGGTAAAGACAAACTCATCCTAACGTCAAATATGCATAACCCCTATCAATATAGGCGTCTTTTAGGTTTGTGGTGCTGAGTTTAGTCCATAGCACCCTATACGTTGGCAAATTTCTTCTCGATCCACCACTACTTGTGTCGCTGGCTCGAGTAGCAGTGTACTTGCTGTATCACCAACCCTTCCGATGCAGGATACAACTGTAACATTTCAAAAATATAAAATATTATTTTTAGAAATTAAATATTAAAATAATATATTTCGCGAAAACTATTCGATTTGCGAATAGTGATTTTTCGTAAAATGGTATAATTATATACCGATATTTAGAATATAAGTGGAGATTAAAATGATTTATTCATTAAAAAGATATTTATCGGATTTTGGCATTTTTATAATTAATGATATGCAAGTTTAAATTAAATTGATGAATGCACTACAAATCACGATTAATCCAAATCCGTATTTCTACATTTTTCCATGGTTAGTGCACCATGTCATGTGCATTTTGTTACATGTTTGTTCACTTCATTTGGTTTTATTTGAAAAAGAAAAAAAAAGAAAGAGATGCCATGGTTGATGAGAGAGAGAGGAGACAAAATAGAAATTTAGAGAGAGAGAGAGGAGCTTAAGAGAGAGTGAGGTTAAGAGAGAGTGAGAGAGAGACCTTTGACTTCCTTATTCCATTTCCTTCTCATTTATTCTTCTTCCTTCTTCATTCTTCATCTCCTTCATCCTCCTCTATCTCCATGTATCATCTCCAATTAATTACTAAAACCCCATGCCACGTTCATTAAAAAGATGCACACCCTCATTTTGAATTTTGAACCATTCAAGTTTGGATTTTGAAGACTTTGGGCAACCCAAGAATTTTCATAAGTTACCAAATGAGGTAATCCTTACACTTTTAGTTAAGTATTTGTGTTTAGTATATCCTAGTCTAGTTTAGAAATTGATTTAGTAAGGTTTTGTGATCTTGGAAATTTCCAAGTTGATGTTAAGTGGTGAATTGAGGTGTAGTGAGTGTTTGCAAGACTTGAGTGATGTTTTTACTGGCCAAGACCAGATAATAGAAACCAAAACACGAACTTTGAAATCGTCCGATATCGTATTTTGTGGAATTTGTGATGGGATATTGAGATCTGCTATTACCCCGAAGCTCTGAAAAATATATAGCGAATACAGAGAGACCTGCAGGCACATAGGAACCTACCATAGAAACCCGAGTCCCTCCCTTTTAGTTATGGCAGCAGATTTATTAGTTGTGGCCGCAAATTGCGGTCACATCGAGGTGAATGTTGTTGATTTTTGGTCTGTGGATCCTTTATCTGATATCTAGAGCAACCCCATATGCAAAATTCCCTAGTTTGGCCTAGGGTAGAATCTGGGAGTGAATTCTCATGTTGCTGATTTCGTGTTATGCGATTTCTAATACTTGGTTTTTATATTTGAGTTTGTATTCGGTCTTTGGACGTTTGTACATCAACGGATGAGGGTTATTTGGTTGATCTTACATGCTTAAGCTATAGGTTCTAACTTATAAGCATTTCGTGTGCCGTATCGGTTTTCGGATATTGGTTTTAATAGAATTGTGATTGCGTATTGATTGTAGGTACCTTAGCGTGAACTTCCGAGACGACGAAGCACATCGACTTCGTCTAAGCGAGGAGTTTAACAGGTGAGTAGATTTATATCTACGGGGGAAGTCGTGTGGATGGCGTATAGCACCCCCGCAACCATTGATATGGAAAGATTGTTATATAATATATAATTTTGATAAAGGATATGCTACGAACTTACGGACATGATTAAAGGTTTTATTAAGAGGTGATGTGAGAAAAGTTGACACTAATAGATATATTGGCTTGAGAATATGATATATGTATATAAGATAACTTGACGTGGGATATTGTGATGATAGATATAGATGACTCGGATTGTTATGAGAATATGAAATAAGAAAGTGAATCATGATAAGTATGAATTGAAAGAGGAAAAGCATGAGTTGATATGGCATGATATGGGATCGAGATCGATACGACTTGAGATTAATAAGATATGACGTATATATAAATGTGACATGATATGAGATTGATACAGATATGACTTGAGATATATGTGTGTGTATATATATATATATATATATTTAGTTATGAGGATAACGAGTGTTATGCCGTACGAGATTTTAGATCCGTACCCTTATTGATGAATATGATGATAGAATCCCTATTCTGTTTGATGTCACCGTACGATAGATTACCGTATGCGATGAAATGTATCGGATGATTGATCCACGCTAGTGATTTAAGGATGATGATCAAGGATTATTGTCATATCAGATGATATGAGGCGGGATCGCCGATATAAAGATTGCCACCTGAACCATACCTAATTTCAAAACGACGATTTGTATCTTTTAAAAGTGACCATATGGTTCATGTGTAGATAAATATACCCATTGATTGTCCATGCAGTGTAGGATATTATCCCTCGTGATGCACATACCACGTTCCGGTATTTAATGCTATATGATATCATTTGTTAGTATTACCGTTGATGCGCATGTTACACTTACACAGATTTGCCGGCTCACACACATTCATCATTGGTAATTGCCATGCCACTTACACAGTAGAACTGCCATATCATGATATTATTCTTAACTGTATAGTACTTTCATTGTCCAGCACTATCATAGGACATGCTTGCATGATATACTCGATATGCTCATATTACTACTATGTTGCATACATCGTACTTTATGGTTATATGCTTGAGATGCTGTTTTCATGAGATCTCTGGATTTGAGAACCGCAATTATATTTCAAAGGGAATTATGTATTGCTTTAAAATGCAGTTTCTCTTGATATGATATTTCGAGGCATCCACCATGAGTTTTCTCAGTTCTGAGCTATGATTATATCCGATTCGAGGAGCGGTAGGCACCGTCTGCGGGTACATGGTGGACCCGGTGAGGTACCCCGAGCAAGAAGACTCGTATTGTTAGGCGGTGATCCTGGCACGGGGAGCACTACCTACCGGTGATATTTTTGGGCTCGGCGGTTATCCGGAGGATACCGATCGGAGTCATAAGATGGATATGAGGGCCGATCTGAGTATGCGGCGCCTGAGATGAGATAGATATGAGGGCCGATCTGAGTATGCGGTACTTGAGATATGAGGATTTACGTGTCAATACTGGACACGAGTTTTCATGATGTTTCGAGTGTCGATGTTGGACACTTAGGTTCCATGATTTTGATGTGTCGTTGATGGACAGACGTGGTTGATATCCTCATATATATACATGCATATGTTTTCATGATGATTCGAGTGTCGATGTTGGACACTCAGGTTCCATGATATTGATTTGTGTCGTTGACGGACACGTGGATGATATCCACATGCATATATGCATATGATGTCGGATGTTTATTTATATATGTCATTGCATTGATCGATTGTTGATATATATGCATATGTGGTCACCCTAGATATCATAGTATTACCTTCAGGATATAATGACATAGGAAATCGTTGTTTTTTTCGATTTCTACTTGCTGATGTTTTCTATTCACGAGTTGGCAATTCACCCCCGTTGTGCCACAGTTCTTGCAGGTTTGATCGCTTGGGATCAGTTGCGGTATCGCTGGCACACAGCTTCTTCCAGGATGCTTTGCTTTGGTAGGTGGGCCACATATTTGATCATGCCAACTCTTATACTATTATATTCTGTTGTATCTAGATAAACTCCATCAAATCAGAAACTAGAAATTGTATATTGGTAGACCTAGTCAGACTTGGGTTTTGTGCGAGATTAGAGCTATGGGTTTATGTTCACTTCTTGAGTTTTAATGTCTTGCTTATTTATTGTTCTTTCTGGGTTGATCTTCATCGTTGGGCGTCATATATTTGTTGTTGCATGGTTATAATTCCGCCAGTTGGCGAAGAGCTAACTCCCGCTTGGGGATGCCTATATATTATTGTGTATATGGTTTTGGATCAAAATATATAAAGGGAGGTGCTGCCTAAATTTTTAAAAGACGAAACATGTTTCTAACTAGTATAATCCACGTGCATTTTCATGTTTCATTATCTACGCATTTAAAGAAAAAAACTTGATTTCATTATACCTTTATTTCAAACTGCACCTCTACTATTTTCCGCAAAAAGGTTTAGATTTTCTGGGCTTCGGCTTACTTGATTTACGTTACGCCTTTAGACATTGCGTAATTTAAGTGCTGGTCACGTGCCGTTTTCGACTTCCCGGAAGCGCCAAAAAGTTGGTATCAGAGCGTAAGATTTAACCTTGGTTTGAGTCTGGGTTTGACTATGCGGAGTGTAGGGCGTATATATTTCGGAACCTAGGCTTGACCTTACGGAACTTAGACTTGACGGGGGGTATTAGTCCCGAACTTTCGTTTCATAGGTTCACCTTGATTGATGGAGTAGGTAGCTTGAGTAGAGTGATGTACCGTACGTATGTTCCGCGGCATACTTACGATACGATACTCCACTTAAGTAACCTTAGGATGTACATATCTTGAGATCTGTGATACTATTCGTTCCTATAATCATATACCCATTTGGGATCTGTTGATTTATTTCGTTCCTTGATCTATCTTCATCGTTACCTGCTTGAGGTTCCTGTCACCTTGGTTTGAGCATCGAGAGAGCTGCTGCTAGGGATGCGGTTAGAGCGAGCTCGTCACGGACGAGGGCTGACCATAATGTTTTCCGGTGACATAGGAACATATAGGTATAGTGTTGGTGTTTTGACCTCTCGTTTGAGGCGAGTGTTCGGTTTTGCACGGATGATCGGGCCATTGATAGAGGCTTCCGGATTGAGATGACTGTTGATGTACTGCCTACCCCTGAGGTCATGATGTTGTCCATCGTGCAGACAGATGAACCAGCTGTTGCTGATATTGATGGGATACCGTTTCCATAGTTTATGAGCTGAAACCGCTAGAGCTTTCAGGCAGAGAAGTGACAGGAGATAGCTAGTCTTTCTTGAGTTGAGCAACTGATATGATTCGTCTGATTTGATGTGCCGACGCAGGCTTAGTTGAGTCAAAGAATTCTAGTTGAAGAATCTTACTCAGATCTAGAGTAGATTGATCAAGAGAGGTTGTTGTTCGTCGGATACTCCGATATGGAATCGGTAAGTTGACCAGTTTTAGATAGAAGGACCTCACCCAGATGCGTTGTGAGTTGATCGAGAGCGGACGAATAAAGTGTATTTCTCCGATGATTTAGACGAGTTCCCGAGGACGTGTTCGGCTAGATATCTTCTACAGAGTGGTGGAGATACCGAGTTCTTAATTTTGAGTCTGTGTGAAAGACTCCGGATTGACCATAGCCAAGAACGAATTGTAATACACAGACAGCATGAGATGACGTCGAAGTGGACGATAATAAAGATGATAGGAAAAAGGGGTTCGTGCTAGATGTTAAAGAGCGGTTGTTACGCTCTGTTGATGCCTGAGGATTGATACGTGTGCATAGGCGTTAGATAAAGCCAAATTTTAGAGGAAGGCTATGCTGAGGACGCAACTATCCGGTTATGAGAAAAGAGTTAAGCAAGTGTGCCAACCTTCGTATAGTTCGGCATAGGTGAGATCGGAAGAAGCCATGAGCAGGTTCTTTCCAGGATACCGCAGCGATAAAGATTTGCACCCAGGATCAGTTATATCGTGCATATTCAGAGGGCCAAATGCCGCTGTCAGTAATGTGCCGTTTGAGAGTGGTCATGTTTATTGGCCAAACGGTGATCAGAGGAGTTTCAGAGTGGAACTGTTCCGTTAGTACATCTGACCGGGCCGACGAGTAGAAGGATCGTGAGATTGGTAATCCACAAATGAGAACCTAGAGACCGAAGACGCCATACTGTGAGCAGGAGGCAAGTAGATGATCTTGCTCTGCCAGCTTGGGCGTACCGACATTTTTTGACATTATAGGAGGTGTACCTCAATGTCATTTATTGCGATTGCGTTTTGTGATCCGAGTATCACACTTTTATCACTTGGACTCGAGTTTCGATGATTGGGTTTCATGATTTATGTTTTCGTGCACCATGGCTGCACCTACTGGAGATTTATATTTTGTGCACAGTTATTGCACTTGATTTATGTTTTATACACTGTTACATTGGTTTATGATTGTGCATATCTATTGCACTTGATATCGGTTTGTGCCTTAGCTGCACGTATTTATGATTCCGAGGATTTCAATACCGTCGATTTGATTTTGCACTCGGTATAGCTCACATGTGCTTGCAGTGCATTGATATGTGTTTTGTGCACGCAGTTGTACACGTTTAAGATTTTATACACCTTGGTATGCTCGGTGTTGTTTTTGTGAGCATTTGAGATATTGATGAGTATTTCGTGCATTAATTGCACCAGATTTATGTTTTCGTGCGCGTCTTCACTTGACGCTCGTTATTGTGCATACTATTGCACTAGATGTTTTATACGGACCTGAAGCACTTTTTTTGGATTTTCGCACATATTGGGCGCTTGGTATAGGATTTTTATTCGCGCATGTTGGATGCACTTAATGGATACTTTATTCGTGCATGTTAGTTGCACTAGGTTGAGATTTTCGTGCACTCTAAATACACTTGATATTGCTGTCGTGCACATCCGTTGCACTGGAAAGATGCTTTTGTGCACATTCGTTGCACTTAGTTTTGCTTTTGTGCATATTCGTGGCACTTGTATTGGATTTTATTTCCGTGCGCACCAGACTTACGTGATGTTGGATACGCCTTTTTGAGGCTGATTTTATTTATGAGTATCGCGTTTTGATGATGGGTACTATATTGTATAGTAGCCGAGCATGACTGATCTGAGGACAGTACCTGAGTACTTTTGCATGCATTAAAAGTTACCAAGAGGTTTTCAAAAAGGAGCTATAGTCTCGCTATTTCCTACGTGTCCGTGAGTGACACGAAATTTTACAAGGAAAACCTTCTGGGATATTTCAAAAAGGCGGGATGTATAAGCAAAACCATATATAGGTATATATATTTACTACTTTACAAATGATCGTCCGCCACTTGTGCCGTGAGCTACTCATAGCACGGCGATTTGGAAAAGATTTGGCATGAGTTATTCGGCATTTTAAAATGGTTTTACAAGGATGCGTACTATATACGTATTATGATTTTGAGTATAACATAATTGAGTATGATATTGGATTTCGAGATTTGTATCTCCTTTATAACTTCGATGATTGCGTGATGCTTGACGGAGTTTGATTTTGAGTTTCATACTCGTTTTCAGGCGCACACGATGCGCTGTGGTATTTCTGTGTATTCCGTGATCTCGGAGCCCCGTTGTATTAGACCGATTATTGAAATGTTTTAGTATTTGGGGGTTTAAATTGAAATTCGGGGACCGAATTTATTTATGGGGGGAAGATTGTAACATTTCAAAAATATAAAATATTATTTTTAGAAATTAAATATTAAAATAATATATTTCGAGAAAACTATTCAGATTTGTGAATAGGGTTTTTTGTAAAATGGTATAATTATATATCGATATTTGGAATATAAGCGGAGATTAAAATGATTTATTCATTAAAAAGATATTTATCGGATTTTGGCAATTTTATAATTAATGATATGCAAGTTTAAATTAAATTGATTAGTGCACAACTAATCACGATTAAGCCAAATCCGAATTTCTACATTTTTCCATGGTTAGTGCACCATGTCATGTGCATTTTGTTACATGTTTGTTCATTTCATTTGGTTTTATTTGAAAAAGAAAAATAAAATAAAGAGATGCCATGGTTGATGAGAGAGAGAGAGGAGACAAAATAGATATTTAGAGAGAGAGTGAGCTTAAGAGAGAGTGACCTTTGACTTCTTTCTTATTCCATTTCCTTCTCATTTATTCTTCTTCCTTCATCATTCTTCATCTCCTTCTTCATTTTCCTCATCCTCCTCTACCTCCATGTATAATCTCCAATTAATCACTAAAATCCCATGCCACCTTTATTAAAAAGATACACACTCTCATCCTAAACCCTTTGAACTATTCAAGTTTGGAATTTGAAGACTTTGGGCATCTCAAGAATTTTCTTAAGTTGCCAAATGAGATAATCCCTACACTTTTAGTTAAGTATTTGTGTTTAGTATATCATAGTCTAGTTTAGAAATTGATTTAGTTAGGTTTTGTGATTTTGGAAATTTCTAAGTTGATGTTAAGTGGTGAATTGAGGTGTAGTGAGTGCTTGCGAGACTTGAGTGATATTTTTACTGGCCAAGACCAGATACTAGAAACCAAAACACGAACTTTGAAATCGTCCGATATCGTATTTTATGGAATTTGTGATGGGATATTGAGATCTGCTATTACCCCGAAGCTCTGAAAAATATATAGCGAATACAGAGAGACGTGCAGGCACATAGGAACCTACCATAGAAACCCGAGCCCCTCCCCTTTAGTTATGGCCGCAGATTTATTTGTTGTGGCCGCAAATTACAGCCACATCGGGGTGAATGTTGTTGATTTTTGGTCTGTGGTTCTCTTATCTGATATCTAGAGCAACCCTATATGGCCTAGGGTAGAATCTGGGAGTGATTTCTTATGTTGCTGATTTCGTGTTATGCGATTTCTGAAACATGATTTTTATATTTGAGTTTGGATTCCGTCGTTGTATGTTTGTACGTCAATGGACGAGGGTTATTGATTGATCTTGCATACGTAAGCTATAGGTTCTAACCTATGAGCATTTCGTGTGCCGTATCGGTTTTCGGATATTGGTTTTAATAGAATTGCAATTGTGTATTGATTGTAGGTACCTTCGTGTGGACTTCCGAGATGACGAAGCACATCGACTTCGGCTAAGAGAGGAGTTTAGCAGGTGAGTAGATTTATATCTACGGGGGAAGTTGGGTGGATGGCGTATAGCACCCCCGCAACCATTGATATGGAAAGATTGCTATATAAATTATAATTTTGATAAATGATATGCTACGAACTTACGGACATGATTAAAGGTTTTAGTAAGAGATGATGTGATAAAAGTTGACACTGATGGATATATTGGCTTGAAAATATGATATATGTATATAAGATAACTTGACGTGGGATATTGTGATGATAGTTATAGATGACTCGGATTGTTATGAGAATATGAAATGAGAAAGTGAATCATGATAAGTATGAATTGAAAGATGAAAAGTATGAGTTGATAATGGCATGATACGAGATCGAGATCGATACGACTTGAGATTAATAAGATATCACGTATATATAAATGTGACTTGATATGAGATTGATACAGATGTGACCTGAGATATATGTTTATATATATATTTAGTTTTTAGGATAACGAGTGTTATGCCATACGAGATTTTAGATCCATACCATTATTGATGAATATGATGATAGAATCCCTATTCTGTTTAATATCACCGTACGATAGATTACTGTACGCGATGAGATGTACCGGATGATTGATCCGCGCTAGTGATTTGAGAATGATGATCAAGGATTATTGTCATATCGGATGTTATTCGGCGAGATCGCCGATATAAAGATTGTCACCTGAACCATACCTAATTTCAAAACGACGATTTGTATCTTTTAAAAGTGACCGTATGGTTCATGTGTAGATAAATATACCCATTGATTGCCCATGTTGTGTAGGATATTATCCCTCTTGATGTACATACCACGTTCCGGTATTTAATGCTATATGATATCATTTGTTAGTACACCTGCACAATTACCGTTGATGCGCATGTTACACTTACACAGATTTGCCGGCTCACACACATTCATCATCGGTAATTGCCATGCCACTTACACAGTAGAACTGCTATATCATGATATTATTCTTAACTGTATTGTGCTCATATTACTTCTCTATATTGCATACATCGTACTTTATGGCTATATGCTTGAGATGCTGTTTTCATGAGATCTCTGGATTTGAGAACCGCTGTTATATTTCAATGGGAATTATGTATTGCTTTAAAACGCGGTTTCTCTTGATATGATATTTCGAGGCGTCCACCATGAGTTTTCTCGGTTCTGAGCTATGATTATACCTGATTCGAGGAGCGGTAGGCACCGTCTGCGGGTACATGGTGGACCCGGTGAGGTACCCTGGGGCAAGAAGACTCGTATTGTTAGGCGGTGAGCCTGATAGGGGGAGCACTACCTACTGGTGATATTTTTGGGCTCGGCGGTTATCCGGAGGATATCGACCGGAGTCGTAAGATGGATATGAGGGCCAATCTGAGTATGCGGCGTCTGAGATAAGATAGATATGAGGGCCGATCTGAGTTTGTAGCACCTGAGATATGAGGATTTACGTGGCGATGCTGGACATGGGTTTTCATGATGTTTCGAGTGTCGATGTTGGACACTCAGGTTCCATGATTTTGATGTGTCGTTGATGGACACACGTGGTTGATATCCTCATATATATACAAGCATATGTTTTCATGATGATTCGAGTGTCGATGTTGGACACTCAGGTTCCATGATATTGATTTGTGTCATTGACGGACAAGTGGATGATATCCACATGCATATAAGCATATGATGTCGGATGTTTATTTATATATGTCATTGCATTGATCGATTGTTGCCATATATGCATATGTGGTCATCCTAGATATCATAGTAATACCTTCAGGATATAGTGACCTAGGAAATCGTTGTTTTATTCGATTTCTACCTGCTGATATTTTCTATTCACGAGTTGGCAACTCACCCCCGTTGTGCCATAGTTCTTGCAGGTTTGACCGCTTGGGATCAGTTGCGGTATCGCTGGCACACAGCTTCTTCCAGGGTGCTTTGCTTTGGTAGGTGGGACACATATTTGATCGTGCCCACTCTTGTACTGTTATATTCTGTTGTATCTTGATTAACTCCATCAAATAAAAAACTAGAAATTGTATATTGGTAGACCTAAACCCACCATTGCCGGTCCCAAGTCCAGATGAGAAAGGGTGGGGATTGTGGTAGGCTTGTGACAGCCAACGTAAAACTTTGTCACATTCTATGACATGAACCATAATAAGAATATCGTTAGGGCATCCCTTATTCAGCGACGTGCTACATCGGATCCCAGGTGTAGTGTTAAGTATGCAAGGGCTTCTAGGTCGTCATCCAGAAACGACGCGCTACATCGGACCCCGGGTGTAGTGACAAATAAGCAAGGGTTTCATAGGATCCATCTAGCTTCCTGGAACATAGGTTCCCTTACGGGTAGACTAATAGAATTAGTGGAGGTGATGATTAGGAGGAGAGTTGGTATTATGTGTTTGCAAGAAACTAAGTGGGTAGGTGATAAGAGTAGAGTCATAGAGCCTTGGGGTTATAAGCTTTGGTATACGGGTAGAGATAAAAATCGTAATGGGTTAGGCATAATCATTGATAGATGGTTGCTTGAGGATGTAGTTTAGATTAGAAGAAAAGGTGATATAATATTACTGGTTAAGCTTATTCTAGGTGGAGAGATCCTTAATGTTATTAGTGCTTATGAACCACAGATAGGTCTTGATGACGCCAGTAAGCGTCTATTCTGAGAGGATTTAGACGAGATGGTGCAAAGTATACCCTAGTAGATTATAAGAAAAGGTGATATAATATTACTGGTTAAGCTTATTCTAGGTGGAGAGATCCTTAATGTTATTAGTGCTTATGCACCACAGATAGGTCTTGATGACGCCAGTAAGCGTCTATTCTGAGAGGATTTAGATGAGATGGTGCAAAGTATACCCTAGTAGAGAGAAGTTATTTATTGGTGGTGATCTCAATGGACATGTAGGTACTAGTCGTAGTAGGTTTGATACTATCCATGGAGGTTTTGGTTTTGGACAAAGGAATGAAGGAGGTGGCTCGATTCTAGATTTTGCCTTATCTTATGACTTGATCTTAGCAAACACCTGGTTTAGGAAAGGAGAGTCCCACCTTATCAATTTTAGGAGCGGATCAAGTGCTAGTCAAATAGACTTTTTTTTCTGACGAGAAGAATAGATAGAGGTTGTTGTATCGACTGTAAGGTAGTGCCAGGTGAGAGTGTAACCACTCAACTATACTTTTAGTTCTAGATTTTCGATTTAGAAGAGGATCTAGGAAGATTAGACGTAAGGTAGAGCCTAGAATTAAATGGTGGTGATTGAAAGAAGGTAACCAAAAGTCGTTTATAGATCGTGTAGTCAAAAAAGTGGATTGGAAGTCGGAAGACGATTCAGACAGAATATGGAACAAAATGGCTAGTTGTATCAATAGGGTAGCTAGAGATCTACTTGGTGAGTCGAGAGGTGGTGCTCCACCATCTAAGGACACATCATGGTGGAATGAAGAAGTAAAGGCTTCTATTAAAATTAAAAGGGATTCTTATAAAGATTTGAAGAAAAGTAGAGATGTGGAGAGATTTGAGAAGTATAAAATGGCTAAAAGGGAAGTTAAGAAAGCTGTTCAGGAAGTTAAATCTAAGGTCTATAAGGAAGTGTACGAGAAATTAGACACTAAAGAGGATGAAAATAATATATACCGGATTGCTCGGATGCGGGAAATGAAGACCAGAGACTTATGTGCGGTGAAGTGTGTCAAAAATGAAAATCAGAAGGTTTTAGTTCGAGATGAGGATATCAAGGAAAGCTGGAGAGATTATTTTGACAAATTGTTCAATGAGAGCTTTACTAAGAATTTGGATGGACTTGTCATTTAATCTCAAGATATAAACTGTGATTTCATGCGTAAAATAAGACCACCTGAGGTTAAAGAAGGTTTGAACAGAATGAGTTTAAGAATAGTGGTTGGTCCTGACGGGATTCGTATCGAGATTTGGAGATGCTTAGGAGAAATAGGCGTTAAATGGCTGACAGATCTGTTTAATAAGATTTGGCAGACAAAAAAGATGCCAAATAGATTGAGGAAAAGTACCTTTGTACCTATCTACAAGAACAAGGGTGACATTCAAAGTTGCTCAAACTACCGTGGAATAAAACTTATGTGTCACACCATGAAACTTTGGGAGAGAGTGATTGAACACAGGCTAAAGAAGGATATTAAGATAACAGAGAACCAGTTTGGGTTCATGCCTGGACGATTGACGACAGAGGCTATTCATTTGCTTCGTCAACTTGTCGAGCGTTTTCGAGAGAGGAGAAGAGATTTGCAAATGATATTTATTGATTTAGAGAAAGCGTACAACAAGGTACCTAGAGAGGTATTATGGGTGACAATGATGAAGAAGGGGGTCCCGTCAAGTATATTGACATAATCAAGGATATATACGATGGAGTAGTGGCAAATGTCAGAACTTGCGGCGGCCTAACGAGTGATTTTCTGATTACAATTGGTTTACCTCAAGGATCTGCATTAAGTCCATCCCTGTTTACCATCATAATGGATGAGCTTACTAGAACTATCCAAGATGAGATACCTTGGTGTATGCTATTCGCTGATGATATTGTTCTAGTAAATAAGACGAAAGCAGGGGTTAATACCAAATTTGAATTATGGAGGCCAATATTGGAATCTCGGGGGTTCAGATTGAGCAGGTCCAAGACAGCATATATGCATTGCAAATTTAGTAAACAGAGAAGTCAAAACCTTATTGGTATAACATTGGAAGGGCAAAAGATATCACCGAGCGATCAGTTTAGATATCTAGGTTCCATCATCCAAAAGGATGGGGAGATCGATAGTGATGTTAATCAAAGGATCCAAGCTGGTTGGTTGAAATGGAGGAGCGCAACAGGGATTTTGTGTGATCGTAACTTTCCGCTAAAATTGAAAGGGAAGTTTTATCGGAGCACTATTCGGCATTCCTTATTATATGGTACAGAATGCTGGGTTCCTAAGAAGCATCATACACAGAAGATGCACGTAGCGGAGATGCTCATGCTTTGTTGGATGTGCGGTAACACTAGAAAAGATAAGGTGCGAAATGAGGATATTCGTGCAAAAGTTGGTGTAGCACCTGTGGAGGAGAAGATGCGGGAAAACCGGCTAAGATGGTTTGGTCATGTGTGACGCAGACTTATGGAAGCACCGGTTCGACGAATAGATACTCTCAATATGGACAATGGCAAAAGGGCAAAAGGGAGACCGAAAAAAACACGGATGGAGGTGATACGAAACGATATGGTTTCCAAAGGCCTCAATGAAAGTATATTGTTCGATAGGAGTGAGTGGAGACGGAGGATTCATGTGCTGGACCCGGCGTGATTCTCATGTTGGTTCATGTAGCCTACCCCATATGCTTGGGATAAAAGGCTCAGTTGTTGTTGTTGTTGTATATTGGTAGACCTAGTCAGACTTGGGTTTTGTGCAGGACTTAGAGCGATGGGTTTATGTTCACTTCTTGAGTTTTGATGTCTTGCTTATTTATTGTTCTTTCTGGGGTGATCTTCGCCGTTGGGTGTCGTATATATGTTGTTGCATGGTTATGATTTCGCCAGTTGGCGAAGAGCTAGCTCCCGCTTGGGGATGCCTATATATTGTTGTGTATATGGTTTTGGATCAAAATATACAAAGGAGGTGCTGCCCAAATTTTTGAAATATGAAACATGTTTCCAACTAGTATAATCCACGTGCATTTTCATGTTTCATTATCTATGCATTTAAAGAAAAAAACTTGATTTCATTATACCTTTATTTCAAACTGCACCCCCACTATTTTCCGCAAAAAGGTTTAGATTTTCTGGGCTTCGGCTTACTTGATTTATGTTACGTCTTTAGACGTTGCGTAATTTAAGTGCTGGTCATGTGCTAAATTATGGGTCATGACAATGTCTCAAGTAATCTTCCTAAGCAATCTTCCTAAGCTGGTATCCATATTGCCGTCGGACGATTTAGTTTTAAGCGTCACCATGACGCTTTACCTTAAGGTCAGACTCCATTTTTTGAGTCCCAGGGAAGTCATAGCCGCATCCATCTAAGGTGGGATAACATCCAACGGTCTTAAGGCATTGTATATCTTGCCATTAAGAATTGAAGCTAGAAATATACCGTCATTTCACTTTTTCTTTGATGATGTCGCGTCGATTCTTCACTAAAGTAGAGTAGTCATCCATATGGTCTCTAGCTATATATATCGCAATCAAGATCTGGAGCTAGGAGTTTTCCATCACTCCACTTTTGCTTTGGCTCCTCAAAGCTTTGTTGACACCACGTCTGTACTCTGCTAGAGTAAAAGGGACGTCCGAATAGTCTTTAAGCTATATGTATGCCATCAAAACTTGGTTCTTCATTTGGCGAAGCTGTAGGTCTTTTTGGAACAACCACAAGGTTTCACAAGGCATCTAACATGCTATATTTAAAAAATTTAGTGTGCCAAACAACCCTAATCAAGGATCTAACTAGAGTTTTAGGAGCAAAACAAGAAAGTAAACTACTTTACTTCTAAGTGATAACGGAATACAACCTTTGTAGACCGGTCCTTCACTTCAATAGCTCCTTGTAGTGGTCCCTTCACTGTGATCATGGAACTCCCGGACACTTGCATGGCTTCTCAAGGTGAAAGGAACAATCTTGCTTGAAGTCTTCGAGGTCGAAAATGATCTACGTCGAGGAGACACTAACTCAAGCTACCACTTCACTAATGAAAGATTAGTGAAGATACCATCCTATACTAAAGTGCTAATCTAGTAGAGGATGATGAAGTAGGAAGTGGGCTCACTTTAGTTTTATTTTTCTCACAATATTTTCTCACTTTGAAAAACCTAGAAAGCTTTTTTCCCCAAAGGATGAAGATGATGATCAAGAGAAGAGAATGAACTAATGAAGTGAGAGAATCAACCATGGGTGAGTTTGTATCATATACTAACTCATGTAGAGAGATAACCATAGCTAAATTATAATGGTTAGGTTAATAAATATCTTAAGTAAAACAAAATGAGTGGAATAAGTCAATGCCTCCACAAGTTTCTACAAGCTTCATGCATATGAGCAATTATCCACTAATTTGGATTTACTTTAAATATTTAAACCCCACATTATAATTAGTATGGTGTAAGGCTCATACACCCATGTAGTCTGTATCAACAACCATGACACAAAAGAAAACACAATTAATATATATCACATATATATTAAGTGTGCACATGTGAGAAAATAAATGCTTAAGTGAGCTAATATTAGTTAATGTAAACTAGTATATCAAATATACAATTATACACTAAATTATCAAATCAACACTTGATTTAATAATCTGGCTATATCTCATATAACCGACTAATATTATATGTACAAACTTATCGAATCAACACTTGATTCGATAACCCGGCTATATCGCATATAACCGACCGATAAAAATATCGCGAGAATAGAATACGATATCACATACTCGTATTATTCTCGGTCCCGCACATATCATATATGTGCTCCTACTTCATTTTGCCTGAGCCAGTAAAACCTCTATGTAGGACTCTAAAGACTCGTCAATACGCCGACAGTAGGCGATGATCACATCAAACACCCACAAGCCGTCAGCGGTACTAGCTGGACGTAACGGCTACCCGGGTATTGAGCGATCCGAAGATCAACAAGCAAGCTAGCTCTAGCTCCTGTAAAGCCTGTCAGTAACACTACCGTACAGTCCGGTCTCTTCGTTTAAGATGTCGTATATCAAGTCTAGGAGTGGTAAACGTCAGACCCCAATAACTCGATAAGTCATGCCGATACAAGGCTCCTAATAGGTTGAGAAACTACTGATAACACTTATGAGTAAATCTCTAAATCAGCCCTGGCCAGGGACTTCCCTGTTATAGCCAATCGAGCACATCACGACATCTACCCCCAATACCGGGAGAGACGAAATCCCTTCCTATCGCTCATTGCCTCCATGTGACTCGGGACTATACCCAAAAACCACCGTTTTGCACGTCCTCTTGAATGTGGTAAGGTGGAAATCAAAGCACAGTGGGAATCACACAAGACTCTATGATGATCTTGGGTCTACGGACTAACCTGTACCAGTGTCACCAGAGAACTGTTATCTGACGTCAGGTATAATACCATCTAGGAGTTCTCGGCGAGTCCGTCCAGTGTACCCAGTCTCCACTGAGCACCCGCATACCATCTCTGATGTCAAACACCAATGGATATGGGATCATCCATCGTCCATCACATGGGTCGAGAAGCGTATACGCTAGTCTACTCTGGTATATCGATGCCCTGTCTCGATACACCCGCGACTAGGAACATTAAAGGATGAACTTATGGACTACCCTGGCCCTACTAGTATGATCTGAATCATAATCCTGGTAGTCAAATACACATCCTAAGGGCTTTACCAACATGTATCCATAAGACAGTAAGAGAGACAAGTATACATGTTAAGATAATGAGCAACCAGATAGCATACTATCATGTCGAGCAAGAAAGTCCTCTCTATATATGTCCAAGCATCCACTATAATATACATCATATGTACAATAATGGCCTCTAAGGCATGCATACAACTAACAGAAGCATGGTGGAGAATAAGGTTCCTTTTTTTCATTTGTGCCCTTGGATTGTATACAAGAGTCAGTATCGATCTACTTGCAGGGCAAAAATTCCATATATATTTATTTTTATATTTTTTATATATCTGTGATTGCTCTATCATTTCAGCTTTTCATATCGCGAAAGTCGTGATTGTCCAATCATTTTAGCTATTTTATCACGGAGCCCAATCATTTCGGCTATTCATTATATTTTTACTTGCTGATTTTTATTGCGAGTTGCCCTATTATTTCAGCTCTTTTTTCTTTTTTTTCTTTTTTTGAGTCTGATACCTGCTTTAGCATCAGGATCGCTATAACTGGAATAGCGCCAGGAGAGACTCATCATTTTTCGTTGCCTATTTGGACAAAGGTGGCTTAGAACACAGGGTTAGGTCCCTGCCAACTAAGGCTTTTCGACTTTATGAGCCGTAAGGTTCTCATAAAGTTATTTCTCCCTATGAGTCGAAAGGATCTCATAGGTGTATTTTCTCCTTAGGAATCGTGAGGATTCTTAAGTGGTATTTTTTCTTTCAAGTCATAAGGACTTACAAGCATTGTTCACCATGTTGGGAATATCATTCAGTTTCGGTGGAACTTGGTTGAAACATATTTTGTTTACGCCTGTGGATTGTATACAAGAGTTAGTATTGACCTACTTGCAGGGCAGAAATCTCATAGGGGTATGATGGCTTAAGAAATAGGCTTAGATCCTTGTAACTTAAGGCTTTTGAATTCTATAAGCCGTGAGGGCCTTATAGAGATATTTCTCCTTACGAGTCGAGAGGATCTCGTAAGTGTATTTTCTCTTTAGGAATCATATGAATTCCTAAGTGTGGTGCTACTTTGTGATTCGTAAGGATCCCATGCATGTATTTTCTCCTTACAAAATCGAGAGGACTTTATAAGTGCATCTTCTTTTCTTTCAACGAGTTTGCTCCCTTTCGGGTTTTGATAAGCTCGCCGGTAATCATGCTATTTTACTCACGGCGCCCTTTAGTTTTCATCCATACCCATTTTGCTTGTGGACGTACCGTTTTTTCAATGGAAATCTCTTTGACGTAACTTCCTTGCGGTTGACCTAGTATTTCTTGCCGGTGGGTCTTGGGCGAGATATGGATCGTTTATGCTCGTGGATTGTCTACGGTGATCAATATGGAGATCAGTCGCAGGTCATAACATCTTTTGGAGGACTACATCATCGGTGGGGATTCATAGCCGGTAGGACTTTAGGTGTAGCTCGCAGGTGGGACTTGAGTTTGCAATCTTCGCCGGTGGGACTTCTGGTGCAATCTTCGCTGTGATTAGCCCATAAATAATATACGATAGTCAATATGGAGACCAGCCACAGGGTAACATATTAGTTTAGGGACATTACAGTCTATGGGAAACATGGAGAATATAGATCTTTTGTCCCCGTGGATTGTATACGGCTAGTTATATGATCCATACCGTAGGGCAAATGCTAGTTTAAGGACATCGCGGTCCAATATTAGTTCAGGGATATTACGGTCCAATATTGGTTTTGGGACATTACGGTCTATAGGAAACATGAAGAACATAGATCGTTTGTGCCCGTAGATTGTATACAGCTGGTTATATGATCTATACTATAGGGTAAAATTCTAGTTTAAGGACATCGCGTTCTAATATTAGTTTAGGGAAATTATGGTCCACCATCATGTATATCATGAAGAATAAATAGGGTAACATGTTAGTTTAAGAACATTTCGGTCCAACATCTGGTACTCGGAGGTGCAATCTTTGCTATGGGTAGCCCATGGATAGTATACGGTAGTCAATATGGAGACCAGCCGCAGAGCAACATATTAGTTTAGGGACATTATTGTAGGGTTCCTAGGCACACTAATGAAGTCTCACAAGGCATCAACCATGCCAATTTCAAAAATTACAAGTGCCGAGAAACCCTAATACGGATCGTTAACTAGATTTTAGGCGAAAACTGCAACTAGTTAACAACTTAACTAAGGGAACGGAAATACAACCTTTGTAGATCCGGTCCTCCACCTCCATAGCTCCATGATGAAGTCTCCTTGCTGTCCAAATCCAATCCCGGGCTCTAGCGTCGGCTTCATCGGAGAAAT
The DNA here is from genome assembly GCA_030015575.1 of Agapanthus africanus. Lineage (NCBI taxonomy): Eukaryota > Viridiplantae > Streptophyta > Magnoliopsida > Asparagales > Amaryllidaceae > Agapanthus > Agapanthus africanus. The sequence goes on from CM057344.1 coordinate 106,335,069, forward strand.
GGGCGGGCTTGGTCGTCGGCTTCGATGCCGAAGATGATCTACGTCGAGGCAACACAAGATCAAGCTCCAACTTCACCAAGTCATGAAACTTGTGAAGAAAACACCCTATACTACTTGGCAAGTGGTAGAGGATGAAGAAATAGGAAGTGGGTTCACTTTAGAATTGGATTTCTCACTCTTTTCATCAAATCACCATTGATGGAAGCAAGGTTTTCTTCTTGAAGAAGAAGAAGAAGATGATAGAATATCATAACTATTTTTTTAAAAAGAAAATCAATATGAATACTTATCATATCCTAACCTTGGTTAGGTGTAGAGAATATACCATGGTTAGTTTTAATGGTTAGGGTTAAGAATGAGACAAGAATGGTGGACTTGTTCAAAGCTTCCTGAAGCTTCAACAAACAAACAAACAAAGCCACCATTCTTTCTTTTTCTTTTCCAAAATAAGAATTATAAATAAATAGATAAGTAATATAACAAACAAAACCCTAATCATTAAGTTAACCATGGTTTGATTCTTTACACAAACCCAAGTGAGCAAGTATCATCAAACATGATACAAACAAGTGCACAAAAGTATATCACATATACAACTTGTGCAAATCAAATGAGAAAATCCATTAAAGGGAACCAATACTAGTTAATGCAAAGTAATATATCAAATATATAATTATGCATTAAATCATTAAATCAACACTTGATTTAACGATCCGGTCATATCGCATATAACCGACTAATATCCAATGTATCGGCTTATCGAATCAATCCTTGATTCGATAACTAGGTTATATCGCATACAACCAATCGATACATTCATCGCGAGAATAGAATACGGTATCACATACACGCATTATTCTCGGTCCCGCACATATCTCATATGCGCTCCTATCTCGTTTCGCTTGAGCCAGGAAACCTCTGTGTAGGACTCTAAAGACTCGTCAATACACCGGTAGCAGATGATGATCATATCAAACACCCACAAACCGCAAGCGGTCTGCTAAACGTAACGGCCACCCGGGTATTGAGCGATCAGAAGATCGATGAGCAAGCCCGCTCATACTCCTGTGAATCCAACCAGTAACACTTACCGTACAGTCCGGTCTGTTTGTCTAATATGTCGCATATCTCGCCTAGGGGTGGTAAACGTCAGACCCCAATAGCTCGATAAGTCATGCCGACGTGAGGTCCATAACATGTTTGAAACTACTAATAACACTTACCAGTATATCACTGGAACCCTGGCCATGGATTTCCTGTTATGGCCAGTCGAGCATAGTGCAACATCAACCCCCAATACCGGGAGAGACAAATCCCCTCCCATCGCTCATTGCCTCCATGTGATTCGGGACTGTACCCAAAAGCCACCGTTTTGCACGCCCTCTTGGACGTGGTAAGGTGGAAATCAAAGCACAGTGGGAATCACACAAGACTCTATGACGATCTCGGGTCAACAGACTACTCTGTACCAGTGTCACTAGAGAACTGCCATCTGACGTAAGGTATAATACCATCTGGGAGTTCTCGGCGAGTCCGTCCAGTGTACCCAGTCTCCACTGAGCACCCATATATCATCTCTGATGTCAAACACCAATGGATATGGGATCATCCATCGCCCATCTGTATGGGTCGAGAAGGTATACGCTAGTCTACTCTGGTATATCGATGCCCCGTCTCGATACACCCACGACTAGGGACCTTGAAGGATGCACTTATGGACTACCATGTCCGCACTAGTATGATCCGCATCATAGTCCAGGTAGTCAAGTACACATCCTAAGGGCTTTACCAACATGTAACAGAGAGACAATCAATGTACACGTTAAGGTAAAGAGTAACCAGATAGCATACTATCATGTCGAGCAAGAAAGTCCTCCCTATATATGTCCAAGCATCCACTACAATATACATCCAATGTACAGTAATGGCCTTTAGGGCATACATATAACTAACAATCTCCCACTTGCACTAGGGCCATCTGATAGCAATGGTTGTAGCATGTTATACTCAACCATCCCATAAAAATCTCTCTCTGGGAAAAGGCCTTTGTGAGTGGATCCGCTGTGTTGTCCTCTGAGTCTACTCTCCTAATCTCGATCTCCTTGGAGATCAACCATCTCCATGATCAGGTGACACTGCCTTAGAATATGTCTGGATCACTGATGGGACCGGCATTCCTTGGCATAAGCCACAACTCCATTGTCTCACAATGGTTGGAACGTAGTTTATCTCATGAACCAATATACACCCAAACATTCTCTTTGGTAGCATCTTAAGTAGCGATGTATCCTGCCTTTATCGTCTAGTTAGCCACGGTATCTAGCTTGGAACTTTTCCAACATACCGTTCCTTTACTGAGGGTAAAGACAATGCCTGTGACTGACATTCAGTCGTCCTTATCACCCTGGAACCTTTCCAGTGATTTTCCCCAGGATCAATTGATACCGTCTCACTACAACTAGTGAGAATCCTAACATCCAATTAGATCTATCTCATAGATCCAAAACCCAGGATTTAGGAGGTATAACTTTGATCCTATATGGAGAATCATTGTGATAAGCGGAGATTGACCGAGCGTAGCATAGGAAACTCCTTCCCTATCAAGAGTATGTCATCCACGTCCTCTACGAGGATCACCACCATACTCCCTACTTCCTTTTTGTATATACAAGGTTCATCTACCATTTTGATGAAGTCAAACTATTTGACTACTACATCAAAACAGATGTTCCAACTCTGCGATGCCTGCTTTATCACATAAACCATCTTGCACACGTTTCCGCTGCTCCCACTGTCTACGAAGCCCTCTGGCTGTGTACTTATAGACTCTCTCTTCTAAAACATTATTTAGAAAAGCAGTCATGACGCCCAACCGCCAGATATCGTAGTCATGGTATGTAGCCGTGGCAAGTAGGATCTGGATGGACTTAAGCATAGCCACTTGAAAAGGTTTCATCATTATCCACGCCTGGTCGATGACGAAAAAGTTTTAACAAGTCTAGCTTTGAAAGTCTCAACTTTTCCATCTGCACCAAGTAATCTTCTCAAGATTTACTTGCTCCTGATGGGGATTTAATCCTTCAGATATAGCATCCAAAGTCCATACTTTGTTGGTGTACATGGATTCCATCTCAGATCGCTAAGCATCCAGCAATTCTTACAGAGTCCCACTCCTGATGGCCAGATCGAAACTAGTTGGGTCATCATCTCATGATGCAATCCTCGCTCCCACTGTCATAGAGAAACCGAAGTATCTCTCAGGTGGGTGAGGAACCCTACTAGATCGGCGGAGAGGCTTAGATTCGTTGGTAACTATTGAATCCTTTGGTTTTATCAAATCATCAGCCGCAGTTTGTATAGCTGGAACATTTCCAGTTCTACATAACAGACCTTGCCTCGAGCTTGTCCGGATTTTGCTTTTCAGACATAGGCTGGACAACCTCAAATCTTAACCAGCTTAAGGTATGGGCTCTTCCCTTATCATATCAAATATGAAGTGGTAGGCAACTGATTTGATTCGAACCCTATTCAATAGGTATGCAGCTTCTCAAGTGCATAACTCCCAACAAGGAAATAGGTAACTCAGTAGTACTCATCATAGAGCACACCTTATCATATAGGGTGTGATTGCTCCACCCCGATATACCATCGTGCTATGGTGTATACGGAGGAGTAATGTTGAGAGAGAATCTCATTTTCCTTTAGAAAAGTCCAAGAATTCCGTGCTTAAGTATTCTCCTCTTTGATCTCATCAAAGGACATAATACTTATACCCGTATTTTGGTTCTCTACTTGTAACTTATATTCTGTGAATATCTCAAAAGGTTCGGACTTGTGTTTCAACAGGAACATATGTTTGAATCAAAAGAGATCATCAGAGAATTTAATGAAGTAAAAAGAACCGCTCCCGGCATGTGTAGACAGGGGACCTTACATACATCAACATGTATCAACCCAAGAGTTCACTAACTCTTTCTCTGTTTCCAATAAACGGAGCTATGGTCATCTTATCTTTGTGACATGACTGGCAAGTTTCACAAGATGTAAATTCAAACTGATTTAAATACGCATCTAAAATGTAACTTTAGCCAGTCGGATCGCATTGATATGACCTAGTCTACAATGCCTATAGAAGGATTCGTTCATTTCTGAACTCTTCCTCTTGTGTGTGTTCCGTATACTAAAGAACTGTAGTTTGATTTAGAACATCAATGCTTTTAGATAACGTGCCTGAACCGATCAACTTTTGATATAGGAAATGTTCAAAACATTATCCAACTATACAAAATTTTATCATTTCTTTACTAATAAAGAGATTGATATGATTTTGTATATCAGGTTCGGTATCTAATAACATTCGTTCAGAATCAATGTATTGGTAATACAGGGTGACAGTGACCAACAGACTTGGCTGCAACACTTGCCCCATTTTCTGCCTCATAAAACTTATTACCCGTTCTCAGTTCTCTACCTTTCTGTAGCCCTATGTAACATATTACATATCTGGGATCCTGATCTGGTATCAAATACCCAGGATGTAGAGAATACAGAGAAACAGTTCTTTGTAATGAACACACCCGAAGGAGATGCATCATATGCACTTTCTTCGTTTGGGCGGCATAGGAATTCTGGTATTCCTCAATTTCCTGCTCTGTCTTATAACAATTATAAGTTGGAGCGGGACCAACGTTCCCCAGCTCAGTATAACAAGTGGGTTCGGTCAATTCTTCCGTATTATTATCTTGATTAAGGCGTGATATGGTCGGTTCCTGGAGAGAGAGAGAGAAGAAAACACTCAGCGTATGCTCTTGCAAGATCAGATTGGTTATTATTTTATCTAATCAGGATGGCTCCCACTGTTTTTATCAAATCTTCCTTCAAACCCTAAAAGGAAAGACTAGCCGGGATTAATTACACACTACAAGTTCGCCAATCTTTCAGCCAGGCCAGTGTCGGTACTTTGAGGGAGGTCCCCCGTGCTTTCGCACGAACCTAATTAATGTAAACCTCGTTTTCCCAGAGGCGTAACCTCGTTAACACCTTTCTAGACACCTACTTGATCGGCTAATTACAATGTGTAATATCTCTCCCAGGAGTAACAATTACTCGCAGTGGGTATCGGGATCCAACTATCTCATAGAAGGTATGCAATCTTATTGCAAATTTCAACACTTGAAATTCCCGATAATATTTTGCCCCGAACGATCTATGACTTTGATAAGGTCAACAAACCATAGATCGCAAGTCAAGTTCAACCCGTCATTTCTTGATTGAATCAAACCCACCCGCACGACCCTTGACAAGGTCAACAAGGTCGCACGATTACCCTAACCCAATCTGCATCATATGCATAAGCAGATAAATACTGGTTAGCTACCGCACACTGCGCCTTGACAAGGTCAACAAACGCGGCACGAATACTAAACAGGACTTATCTGAAATGACGGAGGGCTACGACAGGTTTTTCTGAAAACCTATTGCGTAATGAACTTGATATCGTTGTAGAATCAAATGATTTTAAAATGGAGTGCTTTTGAGGCTTTTCTAGTTTTGCTAAAGGAGCCACTCCCGGTGAAGGGATCGTCGGTCCTTTCCTCATCGAATGAGGTGCGGGATATATCATATATATCACTGTGCAAAGCAAAAACTCTTAAAAGCAATCAAAAGACATACCGAGTGTGTAGCATCTGCCAGTTATTGCTAAAGGAGTCACTCCCGGTGAAGGGATCTCGGTCCTTTCCTCATCGAATAAGGTGCAGGATATATCATATATACCGCTGTGCAAAGCAAGAACTGTAGCTACCTGTTTTATTTTTGAAATTCAATTCTACAACATCTTTAGGTTTCTTTTACTTTCATTAATCACATTAATGAAGTCCTATCATTTAAGTACCTAAACATCACAGATAAATACGACGTACAGTTATGCCATCCGCATTCGCCTCGATGTCCCCTCGTGCACCGTTAGGTTAGGTAACTAACGGCAGAGCGGGGCAGGGCTAGCGCGGGTGTAAAACATAAGTAACGCCTATATAATATATCATATATACTATATAAAGTATCCATCACAGAACATATCACATGATCACATCACAGATATCGCAGCAGAAGAATCATATGAAATATTGGATATACTAGGACGTCCGTGTTTTCAATACGAGCCAGTATAAAACACGGATTCCACGGTCGCGATGAATAGCCAAACCCACACCCCTAGACCCCTACGAGAGCGGCAAGCAACCCTACCAATTCTAGAGTTAGGAGACCCGGACTCGACTCCTCGAGTTGGTCTCCCACTGGACTCCAGAACCCGGTTACTTATGCTCCCCTCCTTGGGTCTATCCTAGTGCGGAAAAGTAAATAATATACAGAGGGTGACATCTTCCGCAACCTGGAAGCGCCCCAATAAAATAATATTACATACAAGTTTTTACATGAATGAAAATGAAAAACACTCATCTCACATAAAACCCCCCGGCTATTCAAACACGACGATCCAATATAACATATCCAGCAACACATAACATCACATGTCATCAACGTAAGTAAATATGCGCATCCCAATTGTCGTTGACATATAGCAACGAAACCGGTGATATTACATATTACACTTACGGTCACAGAAAAGAAAGTGTAAAACTACAACAGTTGGAATCCGCAACCTCTTTAGACATCGCATGCCTAATCAAATGAATTCCTTAGACATCGCATGCCTAACAATTATAAACCCCGCATTTTAGTCTCATTATCGAAAACACTTTTCAATATCAAGTCGGGCAATTCAACAAGATTCCTGACATCCTGATCGAATGCTCGTCGCAAACTTTAGTAGGCGGCCGCACCCCCGATACCGTCGACGAAGTGCACCAAGGCGGAACACCGCTACCGCTAGCACCCGAACGGATGCTTTCGGCGACGGGGTTCTCCTACAGTCACTTGGTCGGGGTTAAGGGATGTAGCTGTCTAATAAGTTTATCCGGCGAGTATCCGCGTACGCTACGTGATTGCGACGGACTTTTGATCATATCAAAATTCCGTGGCAACCGATCAAGTGAGACTAAACTGCTATGTTTATAACATTCATTCAGTTATCTCATAACTTCTTGTGAATTCCAATTGTTGTATCACATTCCGGATAAATAGAAAATGTTAAACTTTCCGATCGAACATTCGAACACCCAAGTTTTCCCGATACAGCTCAACACATGAAATAAGTTTAAAAACATTCACTTCGTGCCTCAGTACCAACGGTCCAGCCGTAGAAGGGTCAAGCCAACGCCTCACATGTGGCACGCCGTACTGCCCCAAACCCTAAGGTTCAAAGGGCAGTTCAAGACGGTCACATAATCGAGTTAAGGTTTGTTGTCTTCTAGAGGGAACATCGCGTTACTTGCACTACTTAGAACATCATTAAACTACGGAAAAGTCCAACAATTGGAAATTTCCCGGCAGGGAAAAAGATGGGTATTTATATCCGGTCGAACTTTTTAACATATTCTAAAATTATCCGGAAAAACACACAGACAAAGTTTGATAATCCGATCGAATCTGCGAACTCCCAAAACACCCCAGAAAACTCAACTCTTGAGTGATATTTAAAAATACCCAGAGAACTCAGCACTGAATAAAGGAAGTTACTGTGCAAAATTGGGAGGGTGACGTCACACTATTGCCGCGGAACCGCCGCAGAATCTAGGCTTATGCCGCGGTTCCGCCGCAATCTTGAAGTATCTTTTGTCAAATTTTGCACCGTAATTCTTACAATTTCCTGTTGAATTTTTTAAGCATTTTTAATCTGGAAAAAAAACAGTTTTTGAAAAAAGTCCAGAGAGCGTGAAATTTTAGGGTTTCGGGTTCGTTCGGGTTTCAAATTTCGTCTACGCATCGCCTAAGGCTCTAGCTAGGATCTGATACCACTGTAGTGTTCCTAGGCACACTAATGAGGTCTCACAAGGCAACAACTATGCCAATTTCAAAAATTACAAGTGCCGAGAAACCCTAATACGGATCGTCAACTAGATTTTAGGCGAAAACTGCAACTAGTTAACAACTTAACTAAGGGAACGGAAATACAACCTTTGTAGATCCGGTCCTCCACCTCCATAGCTCCATGATGAAGTCTCCTTGCTGTCCAAATCCAATCCTGGGCTCTAGCGTCGGCTTCATCGGAGAAATGGGTGGGCTTGGTCGTCGGCTTCGATGCCGAAGATGATCTACGTCGAGGCAACACAAGATCAAGCTCCAACTTCACCAAGTCATGAAACTTGTGAAGAAAACACCCTATACTACTTGGCAAGTGGTAGAGGATGAAGAAATAGGAAGTGGGTTCACTTTAGAATTGGGTTTCTCACTCTTTTCATCAAATCACCATTGATGGAAGCAAGGTTTTCTTCTTGAAGAAGATGATAGAATATCATAAGTATTTTTTTAAAAAGAAAATCAATATGAATACTTATCATATCCTAACCTTGGTTAGGTGTAGAGAATATACCATGGTTAGTTTTAAAGGTTAGGGTTAAGAATGAGACAAGAATGGTGGACTTGTTCAAAGCTTCATGAAGCTTCAACAAACAAACAAACAAAGCCACCATTCTTTCTTTTTCTTTTCCAAAATAAGAATTATAAATAAATAGATAAGTAATAAAACAAACAAAACCTTAATCATTAAGTTAACCATGGTTTAATTCTTTACACAAACCCAAGTGAGCAAGTATCATCAAACATGATACAAACAAGTGCACAAAAGTATATCACATATACAACTTGTGCAAATCAAGTGAGAAAATCCATTAAAGTGAACCAATACTAGTTAATGCAAAGTAATATATCAAATATATAATTATGCATTAAATCATTAAATCAACACTTGATTTAACGATCCGGTCATATTGCATATAACCGACTAATATCCAATGTATCGGCTTATCGAATCAATCCTTGATTCGATAACTAGGTTATATCGCATACAACCAATCGATACATTCATCGCGAGAATAGAATACGGTATCACATACACACATTATTCTCGGTCCCGCACATATCTCATATGCGCTCCTATCTCGTTTCGCTTGAGCCAGGAAACCTCTGTGTAGGACTCTAAAGACTCGTCAATACGCCGGCAGCAGATGATGATCATATCAAACACCCACAAGCCGCAAGCGGTCTGCTAAACGTAACGGCCACCCGGGTATTGAACGATAAGAAGATCGATGAGCAAGCCCGCTCATACTCCTGTGAATCCAACCAGTAACACTTACCGTACAGTCCGGTCTGTTCGTCTGATATATCGCATATCTCGCCTAGGGGTGGTAAACGTCAGACCCCAATAGCTCGATAAGTCATGCCGACGTGAGGTCCATAACATGTGTGAAACTCCTGATAACACTTACCAGTAGATCACTGCAACCCTGGCCAGGGATTTCCTGTTATGGCCAGTCGAGCATAGCGCAACATCAACCCCCAATACCGGGAGAGACAAATCCCCTCCTATCGCTCATTGCCTCCATGTGATTCGGGACTGTACCCAAAAGCCACCGTTTTGCACGCCCTCTTGGACATGGTAAGGTGGAAATCAAAGCACAGTGGGAATCACACAAGACTCTATGACGATCTCGGGTCAACAGACTACTCTGTACCAGTGTCACCAGAGAACTGCCATCTGACGTAAGGTATAATACCATCTGGGAGTTCTCGGCGAGTCCGTCCAGTGTACCCAGTCTCCACTGAGCACCCGTATATCATCTCTGATGTCAAACACCAATCGATATGGGATCATCCATCGCCCATCTGTATGGGTCGAGAAGGTATACGCTAGTCTACTCTGGTATATCGATGCCCCGTCTCGATACACCCACGACTAGGGACCTTGAAGGATGTACTTATGGACTACCATGTCCCCACTAGTATGATCCGCATCATAGTCCAGGTAGTCAAGTACACATCCTAAGGGCTTTACCAACATGTAACAGAGAGACAATCAATGTACACATTAAGGTAAAGAGTAACCAGATAGCATACTATCATGTCGAGCAAGAAAGTCCTCCCTATATATGTCCAAGCATCCACTACAATATACATCCAATATACAGTAATGGCCTCTAGGGCATACATATAACTAACAATTATAGTCCAATATTAGTTCAGGGACATTACAGTCTAATATTAGTTTAGGGACATTACGGTCCAACATCAACATAATGCGGGTGCATATCATTTGGTATGAATTTCAGAGTTTTAACTCAGAAAGATCGCGAGCGGATATAAGCGTCGTCATATATCATTGATCTAAGCCGTGACTCTTCAAGTGTAGTACTTCTTAAGGAATTGGCTTTATATTGGCCGAAAGGGCCTATCTCCATGCATACCATGAGTTGGTAAGCTCTATCTTGGTAGACCTTATCTATGACGCCTTAATAGTTCGGCTCGAACTTCCCCTATTTTGTACGATTAGAGATCATCGGTCTTTTGACAACCAGCACGAGTTCGCCTTGGCGGAATGTTCTCGGCCTAGTTAGTCTTTCATATGATTGTGTCATCCTTTCCCTGTAAGCTTCTAGATTTTTTTGTGCTATAAGGCTGGTTTCGTCGAGCGCATCGAGCTCTTCGAGCCAAAGATGAGCATTTTCTTCATCCAAGAGCTCGTATTGAACTGCCATTCGTAATGAGGGGAGTTCTATATCCAGCAGGGGCACTGCTTCAGTGCCAAACACCAGTGCATATGGTGTTGTATTCGTAGCTGTCTTGAACGTCATTTGGTACGCCCAAAGAGCCTCAAGCAGCCTCTCGTGCCAGTCTTGCTTATTTTTTGACACTTTCTTCTTTATAAGCTTGGTCAAGGTTTTGTTGAATGCTTCAGCTAGACCGTTGGCTCGAGAATTATAGATCGAGGAGTATCTCCAGTCTATCTTATATTGCTGTGCGAAGCAGCTTATCTTGAGGCTTATGTATGCTGGTCCATTATCCGAGATTATCCGTCATGGAGTTCCGAACCAGTAGATGACATGTGTTTTGAAAAAATGGAGGATATTCTCCGTCTTCGTCTCCCTTAGAGGTACTGCTTCTGCCCACTTAGAGAAATAATCGGTTGTTTCCAATATAAACCGATGTCCTCTGAATGACGCTGGCTCAATAGGGTCCACGTTATCTGTTCTCTACATCTCGAACGGCCAACTAGCTACCGTTTGATGTATCGAATTTGGATGTTGATTTATGAAGTGTAAGGTCAGATTCGCTCCGTGTGTATGCGCTGTAGAAGCAGAACTGATCGGATATAAAAAATTCCGAAAAGCGCGATCGACCATACACCAAGAAATCATCCAAACACTAGTCTAGCAAACATAGAGAGCAAAGAAAGAGTATAGAAATTGTTACAACCTTTGTAGCGCGTCCGGCTAATCCCGAAAGGCTTCGTTTAAGCTTCGTGAGCTCCCGGACGCGTAGGATCACCGACCGTCTCGCCGTGGATGATCTACGTTGAAAGCGTACTGGCTGAACTCCAACTCCATCACCAGTCGGAGAAACTTTCTCCAGAGGCTTGCTATGAGTAAAGAAAGACGATGTGAATATTGGGTACTCTCTCTTTTTCTCACTCCCTCACCATGGCAACTTTTTTTAACCTAAAGAGCTTGAGGTCTTGTAAGAGGAAGAAGATGTTTTTGATGGCTTGAAAAAGAATTAATCTCTCTTCTTTTTCAACCATGTCATAATCTTATGAAACCAATCACTCTCCCACTTTCTCTCTTTCTCATATGTATGCCACACATACAAGAGAGAGGGTGGGCCCCACCATTATCTAAGCATAATAAATAAATAATATATATATACACATTAATATATATAATGATACACACACACACATGTATATATATGAATATTTATTTATACATAATATAAAATAGAGGGAATTAATATATATATATATATATATATTAAATAAGTATTAGTACAAGTATCCCATACACGTACACATCATGTATCACAACATCATGTATCACATACACGTAATACTATCAATATCTTCTCAGTATCGTATACTGTAGAGTGTGTGTGTATCATATACATTATATTAGAAACCGCATCATAAATATGGTTATCAAGTTAACACTTGACTTGATATTCCGGCTTTTAAACCGGCTAGTATAACAGTTGTCCGATTAAACGCGTATATCTAATATACATGTTAAATCGAACACATGCACATATCCTTATACGTAAGTCACATCGTGTTTTGCCCGGGCATGCACTTTTATTGCGGAACTCTAAAGACCTGTTTATATGCTGGCAGTAGGTTATATATGATCACTTCCGATTGAATATGAAACACTTTCAGATTCAACCCCTTCTCGGGTTAACCCATAAGCTCGTTAGTGGCTCTAGCTGTATGTAACGACTACCCAGATATGAGCAAGATAAAAGAAGGTCGACGAGCGAACTCATCCGGACTCGACAAAGTCTATAAGTGACAGTCATGCAGTCCAGTCTCTTCGTCAAAGAGTATCGCATGCCGGGTCTAAGAGTTGGAATCTGTCATACCCCCAATAACCCTATAGGTCGTGCTGACAGAGGACTCATAACCAAAGAGATACAACTAGTAACTCTTACCTGTTTATCTTTATTACCGTGGCCATGAACTTCTGGTTATATTCGTGTCCTGCACAGCGTAATACCGACTCCCAATACCGGGAGTGACGAATTCTCTCGACTGCTCACTGCCTCCATGTGCTTCAGGACTGTGCCCAATTAAAACCTGTTTGCATGACTAAGTAGAGCCATGGTAGGGTAGTAATTTAAGTACAGTGGGAACACACACAAGACACTGGCGATTTTAGGTCTAAGGACCACTCTGTACTCATGTCACTAGAGAACTGCTATCTGACATTGATATAACACCAATTAGGAGTTTTTGGTGAGTCCTTCCAGTGTAACTCATTTAATGAGCACCTATATACAATCATCGATGTCAAACACCAATGGCTATAGGATCAGGCATCGCCCCATACAGGGTCATGAAACATATACACCAGTCTAAACTGAAGTACCGATGTCCAGTCTCGATACTCCTACGACTAAGGACATTTAAGGATGTGCTTATAAACTACCAGGCCCTACTAGTATGATCCCTATCATCATCTTGGTAGTCAAGCAAATATCCTATGGGTTTTATCTCATATATTTGCGATACGAGATAACAAGTAAAATGCATATACATGACAGATAAAGACAAACCAGATAGCATACTATTATCTCGAGTAAGATAGTTCTCTGTATAGGTCTTCTTGAATTCGTAATTGCATTCCTAAAATTATGATAATTGCCATGAGGGCACCTATATCCAACAATCTCCCACTTGCACTCAAAGCGAATTATTGCGGTATCACATACACACATCTCATGTGCTACTGCATACCCAAATTCTGTACTAACAGTTTTGCAAACTGTGTTCGAGAAATAGCCTCAGTGAGTGGATCTGCTACAATGTTTCTAATTGTATCTCTCTGAGTCTTAATTTCGCGTAGATCAATTATCTCCCGAAATGAGCGATACTACCTTAGAACTTTGTTTGGATAGCTGATAGGACCTTGTTCATAAATGAACGTATTTATCCAAACAAATACTTAGGATGTATTCTCTGCTGATTCACAAGCAGCATCTCGCACCTTGACTACCTTGTCACTTAGAAGAGGGTAAACTAATAATTTGCTATAGATACTCTTTCTACCTTGTCACCTTGGAAACTGGAATCGGTAATCGCCTCCCGAATAACTCAGTATTACCATACACCAAGAACATCTCATATGTTCTTCACGTTTTCCTATATTTCTCCAGGATTGGACTAATAACTGCTTACTACACCAAGTGTAAAAAAATCATCTAGTTTGGTATATAACAACGCATGATTTGAAAGGTTACCCTAGTGCCCCGGCCAACTACCTTGACCAAATGCGGAACAAAATTTTTTCTAACGATTAATACGTGGCACTAGAATAACTTTTAACCCGGATCTTTACCATAAACCTAACTAGCAAAAGCAGTAGTGCTATCTACTATGATGAAGAAATCTCACCAAGCGACCCAAGTCCTTCGGTCTTCTTTCCTCGTCATGTGCTCTAAATGGCTACCTTGAACTTGTTCGATCTCCATTTCCGGCTCCATCGGTCCTCCGGGATCGAGCTTGTTCTCCGGCCCGCCTTTGTCGTAGATGATCCACCCGAGGGATGTGATCCATGGCTCCAGCTCCTAACTAAGTAACAAAAGGAGCAACTAGAGAACTTGGGTTGCTAAACTAAGTAGTTTAGGATGTAGTTTGGAGATCTAAGTGTTTGCTATCTCTTTTCTTCCCTCTTCACTTATTTCTCAACTCATGAGAGGGTAGTGAAAGAGGAAGATAATGAAGGTGGGAAAACTCAAGAGGAGGGAGGAGATGAAGAGAAATGGGAGCTCAAGAAATTATGAAGCATGCATGAGAGTGAAAATCAACACATAGGTTTTGTATATGAATATCTTGAATAAACAATCAACAACCATACTTCAATAGTAACTCCAAATGAATTAAAAATTCATTTGTTAAATATTGAAGCATGGTTATCTCCATTCCTCCCATACCTCATACTTTACAACTCATTTCCATTTATCAAATAAATGGAAAAAAACATAATGAGGTTGCCACATTCTAGAAGGTAATCTGTAATAAATACGGATTACAGTCTGCTGTATATATATACCTGCATTCGGATAAAAACCTGAATGGCCAAAGAGATAGAATAACACGAAGAACGTAATACTAGAATATACATATCGAAATACATATATGTAAACTATTAAATCAATACCTGATTTAATAATCCGGCTCATACCCGAGCCGGCTAGTATTACCAACTGTTCGATCGAAAGTCCGAGTACAAAGTACATCAATCGATCGAGATCCTGCACGTATCCAATACGGCTACTACATCATTTCTCCTGAACTAGGGAAACCCTCTGTGTGGGACTCTAAAGACTCGACAGTATGCCGGCAGCGAGTTACTGGATAAATCCATAACCACAAGCACGTCAGCGGCACTAGCTGTACATAACGGCTACCAGGGTACCTCTTGAAAAGGAAGGCCAGCAAGCAAACTCATACGGATTCCTACTGAGCCTATCTATGACAATCTCCGTACAGTCAGGTCTCTTCGTCTGAGAGTATCACATACCAGGTCTAGGGGTGGTAAACGTCAGACCCTAATAACCTGATAAGTCATGCTGATGTGGCTCACGACCAATCCGGGAAACTACTGATTAGCCTATCAGTAAATCCCAACTGCTTTAGCCAAGGTCTTATGGTCCTGACCAATCGGACATAGTGCGATATCGACTCTCCATACCGGGAGAGATGAATCCCCGACAATCGCTCACTGCCTCCATATGGCTCGGGACTGTACCCAACCAAAACCTATTTGCACGACTCAGTAGAGCCGTGGTAGGGTAGTGATCAAAGCACAGTAGGAACTCACACGAGACAAATGCCGATCTCAGGTCTAAAGATTAACCTGTACTCATGTCACCTGAGAACTTCCACCTGACGATAGGTATAGTACCATCTGGAAGTTCTCGGCGAGTCCGTCCGGTGTACTCACCCCCAGTGAGCACTTATATACGATCTTAGGTCTAAAGACCAATGGTTGCGGGACCAAACCATCGCCCCTCGTCGGGGTCTTGAAACGTATACACTAGTCTACTCTGGAATATCGATGCCTAGTCTCGATACTCCCACGACTAGGGAGCATTTAAGGATGTGCGTACCGACTACCCAGCTCCCACAAGTATGATCGCCATCAAAACACAGGTAGTCTAGCATTGATCCTATGGGCTTTATCAACATGTATAAAAGATATGTAATAGCAAGTAAAACATACACATGTTAAGATAAAGTCAAACCAAATAGCATACTATCATATCGAGCAAGACTGTCCTGTACATATATATGTCCAAGCATCCATATGTATACATATACAATAATGGCCTCTAGGGCATACAATCCAACATGATTGACCTCTTCGCCGAAGTATGTCTAATGTCATTCATACAAATCTCTCTCTTCATTAGTCCTGAAAGACATCTTTTTAGAGAGGGTGACTCCATTACTTGCTGATACACTACCATACTAGGAGTC
This sequence comes from Agapanthus africanus, assembly GCA_030015575.1. NCBI lineage: Eukaryota > Viridiplantae > Streptophyta > Magnoliopsida > Asparagales > Amaryllidaceae > Agapanthus > Agapanthus africanus. Next base: position 106,351,219 of record CM057344.1, read on the forward strand.
GTCTATTTTAAACCCTTTAGAATGGTGTCATTATACCTGAATTGGGACTGTCTTAAAAGCCTTACCAGATCTAACCCTTTAGGCCTAGTCACCAGAATCAATGATATATATGTAATCCATAAAGGAGAAACAAATGTGATAACCAATATTTGACCGAATCATAGTATAGGAACATCACTTCCTATCAAGAGTATGTCATCCACATCAGTATGAAGAACCTGACAGTACTCTCTAAATCCTTCTTACAAATACCAGGTTCATCTCTTATTTTGATGAAGTCAAACACTTTGATCACAACATCAAAACAGATGAACCATCTCTGCTATGCCTGTTTTGGCCTACAAATAGACTTAAGCAATTTGTACACTATCCGCTCCTCCCACTGACTAAGACAATCCTATGGTAGAGTCATATATACGTACACTTCTAAATCCAATTTAGAAAGACGATATAGTCATCCTCATACCAGATATTATAGTCATGAAAGACAAAAGTGATAGGTTATATCCGTATGAACTTCAACACAGACACTGAAGTAACAGTATCATCACAATCCACATAGGGAATTTGATGAATACCTATTTACTAAATGTCGAGCATTATTAGGTTAATACCTTTCCATTTGCACTGATCTTGAAAGATCTGCTTGCTTCTTATAGGTTTTACCCCTTTTGGAGCACACAACAAAACCTATAATTTTTTGTAGTGGATGGAGTCCAATTTGGATAACCTGGCATCCAGCAATCAGTCAGAAGTCACCACTTCGTATGGCCTTTTGATAACTGGTAGGGTCATCATCACATGACGCAAGCCTCCTAGTCACTGTCTATGAGAAAACCGAAGTATCTCTCGGGTAGCTGAGGTCACCTACTAAATCTGCAGAGTAGCTATGGTCTGTCAGGGTCAATTGGATCATCAGGTTCTATCAAACTTTCAGCAATCATTTACGGTTCTGGAATCACTTCCAGTTCTACCATACTCCCACTAATTTTTTTTGCAAAAAAATCCTTTACCAAGGGAATGACAAGTCAAGAACAAAACACTTTTGATCTTGAAAATGGTAGAAGCTATCCTTTGCGAAAGCTTAGGATAACCCACAAACAGCTATTAGCAAAACGCGCCTTGAGTTTGTCCGGATCATGTTATTAAGCACAAAACGGATAACTCAACATCTTAACAATCTTAAGATGAGAACCATTCTATATCATACATAGAAAAAGAGGCAATTGTTTAGGAGGAACCAATATCAATTGATATGCATCTATTTCTAGTGCATCCCCAAAATTAAAAAAAGGCGATTCAACATTACTCATCATGAAGCGCACTCGCAGATGAGCAATCTGACAGAATCACATGCTCAATATCCTGACAGCAACCCCATGTCTGTATGGACGTTGGACAACATACATCAATATGTATAAGTTCCTAGAGTTCACTAACTCAATTTCCGTGTGTTGTTAATTGAAAAACATTCTTTTGGTTAAAAGAAACCAAAAGTTTGTCGTTAAGGAAAAACCTGATGATTTTCCTCAATAGCAACAATTACTCCGAAAACCGACATTGAGGATAAAGTTATCCATTCTCAATTCTCTGCTCCTTTTCAGCATCTATAATGCCCTACAGATATGTGATTCTAATCCGGTATCTATATACTCAGGAGTTAGAGTTTATTAAGAACAATTTTTCAAAAAACAGCCACATAGGATATTCGAAATATCAAAATATTTCAGCGGGGTTAGTCAGGTATTTATAATATTTCCTTTTTCATTGCCCAGGCTCATGAAAATAGTCATAATTGTTAGATATAGTGCCCTCAAGTCAATTATTGTAATCGCAGGCACGCGATTGCGATGATTGAGCGAGGACCTATACGGGTAGAACAGTCTTACTCAAAATGATAGTATGCTATCTGGTTTGTCCATCATGTACATGCATTATGTGGTATTATAGATCACTATTACATATTGACAGAGCCCATAGGATTCTTGCTTGACTATCAGTGTTATGACGGCGATCATACATGTGGGGGCTGGGTAGTCCATAAGCACATCCTTAAATGTCCCTAGTCGTGGGAGTATCGAGACCAGGCATTGATATTCCGGAGTAGACTGGTGTATACGTTTCTAGACCCTGATGAGGGACGATGGTTGGTCCCACAGCCATTGGTCTTTCGCACCTATGATCGTATACATGTGGTGCTCACTGGGAGTGGGTACACTGGACGGACTCACCGGGAACATGATAGATGGTATTATAGCTATTATCAGATAGCAGTTCTCAGGTGACATGAGTTCAGGTTAGTCCTTCGACCTGAGATCGTCTTTTGTCTCATGTGAGTTCCCACTATGCTTTGATTACTACCCTATCACGGCTCAAAGGAGTCATACAAATAGGTTTTAGTTGGGTACATTCCCGAGCCACATGGAGGGAGTGAGCGGATCGTCGGGGATTCGTTTCTCCCATTATTGGGGGTTGATGTCGCGCTGTGTACGGGTAGCCATCACCGAAAATCCTTGGCCAAGAAACGTATACACCAGTTTACTTTGGAATATCGTGTTATTTGGGGTCTGACTTTATCCACCCCTAGACCCGATATACAATACTCTTAGACGAAGAGACTAGACTGTATGAAAATTTTCATAGATAGGCTCAGTAGGGATCTGGATGAGTTTGCTCATCAGCCTTCCTTTTCGACAGGTACCTGGGTAGCCGTTGCGTACAGCTAGTGCCGCTGACATGCTTGTAGTTATGGATTTATCCAATAACTCACTGCCAGCATACTGTCGAGTCTTTAGAATCCTACACAGAGGGTTTCCCCGGTTCAGGCGAAATGATATAATAGCCGTATTTTGATACATGCAGGGTTCCAATCGAATGATTGTACTAGTTACCCGGACTTTCGATTGGACAGTTGGTAATACTAGCCGGCTTAGGATTGAGTCGGATTATTAAATCAGGTATTGATTTAATAATTTACATATATATATTTCGATATGTATATTCTAGTATTATGTTCTTTATATTATTCTATCTCTTCGGGTATTCGTATTTTGATATGAATACGAGTATATATATAGTTGAGTGTATTTCGTATTTATACAGAAAATATTCTAGAAGGTGGACACCTCATTTTAGATTTATCAATTTATTTTTAAATGGAAATGAGGTGTAAAGGTAGTGAAGAGAGAATGGTGAGAACCATGCTTGAATAGTGTTGACAAATGAATTGAAACTTCATTTGTGTAAACTATTCAAGTATGGTTGCTTTATTTTATTTAGAAAATGGTTTTTATAAAACCATGCTTCATAACATACTCTCATTTTTGGATGAGGTTGGATGAAGACTTGGTTGTTTTTTCGTGAAAATTTTTCTCACCATTTGCCTCATCTCTCCTCACTAGACTTTCTTGAGCTCCTCCTCCTTCATCTTGATATTCTATCCTACCATCTCATGAGTTGAGAATCAAGGGTGGAAGTGAGATAGATATACACTTAGAACAACTCACTATATCTCTAGACACTTTAGATTAGCAACCTAGAGTCCATAGTTGCTTCACTAGATTTTTAATATGGAGCTAGAGCAATGAACCACATCCCTCGGATGGATCATCTTCAACGGAGGAAGACCAACGGCCAAGCTCGATCAAGAAGACCATAAGGAGCTAAGGAAGAGGGAAGAAGACCGAAGGACATGGATCTTTTGGTAAAACATTCTATCACGGTAGATAGAACATCTTTTAGCTTGCTAGTTTCATATTTGGTTTCGATTCTAGATAGTTGTTTCTAGCACCAAGTTTTTTAAACACCAAATTTTTTTCATTCCACAACGGCTGCGGTCGAAGGCCAGGGTGCTAGGAACCCCAACATAGTATCAGAGCCACCTAAACATTTGAAACTAGTAGTAGAAGATGCATTAGTTTCAAAACCGAAAAATTCCGATTTCAAAATCCACTCTCCGTTCTGAAATTTTTTTGGTCTCTAAATTTTTTTTAAACAAGTGCAGAGACTTACTCTAGACATGTATGTGACACACGATGAAAAAGAGAGCATTCCATTAAGGTTGGGCAGGCCAAAACTCCAAAATTTCCGTTTCTGCCATTTTACTATTCACTTCTGGGCCCTGTTTTCATCCAGTGTCTTGGGTTTTGTAAATTGGTGTTTTTGGTCTTGTTTGATTTCCCCAGATTTCACTTAGTGTTGTCTTTTCTTTGGGGGAAACTTGAAATTTTGCATCGTTTATATCTGTGATGTGGTGTATGTGTTTTTCAAACGTCATCTATTTGCTATATGTCATTTAGACGGGGATGCACATACTTGCTTATACTGCTGTGATGTTGATATCTATGATGGAATGTTCGGATTGTCATGTGGGATAGCCTCTAGTGTAATGGTAGTTGTATAGTTTTGATTCATTTGTATATTCATTATTACGGGGCGAGCGTCCAACTTGTGGACTGCTGTTTCCACCAGTTTGTATATTCTTTTTTTAGGGCACGACCGGGTTGAGGTCGATGTCACCTTTGTATATATGTTTTTCTTTTCTATATTAGGATTACTCTGCAGAGGAGTGCTCGAATAGCCAGATTCTAGAGGGCAAAGGGCCCGCATCTCATGGAGTTGAGATGGAGGGGGCCTTACTATGGAATTGGTGGGTTATTCGCCGCACTCGTAGGGGGTATAGAATGACCCACGTAGGGGTGCTCAAGTTACCGGATTCCATGAAATGCTGGATGGCCCATTCACTTTGTTGATTGGGGTTGCCTCACTTCTGGGATTGGTGGGTAACTTGTCACATGTTTACCGCCGGAAACCGGGAAGATAAATGTCTTGCCTGAATTTGGGGGCAGATGCTATTTGGGGTTTATCCGTCCACCTCTCTGAAAATGCCAAGTTGATTTATGGCACTGTGTATCGGAGATTTGGATGGATGCGGCCGTTGTAGCAGACTTCGTCAGATTCCCCCTCGTTTGCGAGGGGTTTTTGATTGTGGGGACGCTCTTTCCTGCAGGCGCAAGCTCCTGCAGTTAATTACGTTACCGCGTAGCGATAACCACTTTCTCCTACTCCAGATGTTCACTTCGTGTCGTGTGTGTTTGTTTTGTTTTAGGTTGCCCGTGGATTGTATACGGAGACTAATTTATGTTGTCACCCGTAGGGCGGGAATTAGTCCAAATCCGTATTTTCTTAGATTTGGGTTTGATTTGATTTAAGGATCGTTAACCTCATTTGAGATTAAGATCAACTTAAATGTATGTTAAGTATACATTAGTCTAAATTTAGACTAAGATCTACTTAACAAAGTTTTAGGATCATTTAGATCCAGCGAAAGAGCATTTGAGCTCTATCGTTTTAGTTTAACGACGTTACGGTCCATTGGGTTTAAGGGCATCATAGTCCATAGAGTTTAGTTTAGGACGTTGTGGTCCATTGCGTTTAAGGACATCATGGTCCATGTTTAAGGACATCATAGTCTATAGAGTTTGGTTTAGGGACATTACGGTCCATTGGGTGTAAGGACATCATAGTCCATGGAGTTTAGTTTAGGGACGTTGCGGTCCATTGGGTTTAAGGACATCATAGTCCATAGAGTTTAGTTTAGGGACGTTGCGGTCCATAATTGGTTTAAGGACATCATAGTCCGTGGATTTTGGCTCATCAGTTTGAGTGTGCGCCATTAGTTATTGGTTATTGGGACCCTTCACCTCTCTGAAGACGTTGAAGAATTACAACGACATGTATCAGGGGTGTGGAGAGATGTACCCTTGAACCAATTTTGGTTGGAAGATCTGTAATTGGGTTTGGGGCTAAGACCAATTTGGAAAACTTGTGAGCACATGGGCTCTGTTGATCTTAATTAGGGACTTTTTGGTCAACTTGGACTCAGCCCACTCAGTTTTGAATAAAGTGTGAACACTTGTTTGGGCTCGGTCCCCTTTTATGTGCAACAATGCTAACCATTGACATGGGCTCTGATGCTCACTCTATTTCTTTATTTTTTTATAGAGTGTTAAACACTCTTTGTGGCTTTAGGCTCTATGGGCAAAGCTCTTTATATTAGACAGCGCCCACGTGGGGGGCACGTGGGGCGCTTGGTGCTGGGCGCCAACCAATGAGTGCAGAGCACTCTTTATTTTAGCAGCACCCACGTGAGGGGCACGTGGAGCGCTTGGCGCTGGGCGCTAACCACTGAGTACAGAGCACTCTTTATTTCAGCAGCGCCCACATGAGGAGCACGTGGAGCGCTTAGCGCTGGGCGCCAACCAACGAGTGCAGAGCACTCTTTATTTTATTAGCGCCCATGTGAGGGACACGTGGAGCGCTTGGCGCTGTTTCCTTCTTTATGCATTTTTCTTAAAAAATCAATTCTTTGTTCCCCTCTGGATCTTCAATCCCCAAGAATAAATTCATCCCTGCGAGAATTAAATTCTCATTTGTGGGAGAGTTTTCTCATGGATCTCAGATCCAGGGAAAGAACTATGTTCTTTTATAAGGGATTAACCCTTGGGTATGCAGATGAGGTACTATGATCTCTTATTTATCTTGAAGAAAGCTCTTCTTCTTTCTTCTCTCTGAAATCTCTTTTCGGTTTGCTCTTTTTTTTTTAAGTTGAAACTTATAGGGGGTTCCTCTGTACAAGACTTGAAGTCTTGGGGTCTTTATATAGGGGAGGCTGATTTGTTGATTCAGTTAAGGAAATCTCTCATTGAGAGATTTCTTAATTGATTAGAGGAATTTATCCACCGTTGGATTTTTGATCCAAGGACTTTTGTTTTACAGAAAACATTTTTCTTGTTTTTAACAAGACTGGGAAAATATTTTCCCATACAGAACTTATTCTGTATCTTGGTGATTTTCAATTACCATTGGATCTTTGATCCAACGGTGGTATTATTTACAGAGCACAATCTTTCTTGTTTAGAAAGATTTGAGGAGTATTTCCTCAATCAGAATTTAATTCTGCATCTTGGTGATTTTTATCACCATTGGATTTTTGATCCAACGGTGCTCTGATTTACAGAGCACAATCTTTCTTATTTAGAAAGATTTGAGGAGTATTTCCCCACTCAGAATTTAATTTTGTATCTTGGTGATTTTTAATCACCATTGGATCTTTGATCCTGTTAGGTCCACGTTACCTCTCCCGGTACTTTCGGGGTTGCGGAAACGGTAAAACAAAATTTTTTCTAGACTTGGTAAGATGGACCGTAAAAGCCGGATCTTTGCTAAACTAGAAACTAGAAAACTAAAAGAGGTGCTAACTACCATGCCATAGAAGTTATACTTCACGATACCGGTCCTTCGGGTCTTCACTCCGTTGCGCCGTTTGTCTATCCATGCTCCGAGGGTTGATCCGGACTTTGGTCACCTCCGCGGCCTTCTTGAGTCGAAGACGATCCACCCGAGAGATGTACACCGAGCTCAACCTCGAGCCGAGGTAATTAGGGCAACAAGATTGCTAGTCTTGGTACCCTAGGTTGTGTAGAAGAGAAAGATGGAGGTGTTTGTCTATGTGGATTCTTTTTCTCTCAACACATGAGATCAAAAGAATGAATCAAGAGGAGGAAGAAGGAGAAGCTAGCAACCATGGAGCATTTCTTTTCTTCTCATGAGAAAGAGCAAGAGAGAGAATGAGAAAAGAATTATGAAAAGATTAACTCAAGAAAATGAACCATGGTTGCAATAATACACCAAAACCATCATTACTAATCATATCATGATAAAGTTGATGCTACATTGAATTGACCATTATCATAATAAAAAATTAAAAAGAAAATCAAAGAAGAGTGTAGACCTCTCTTGAAGGTCAAGGGTCAACACGGTCAACGGGTCAACAAAGTCAAGAAAGGTCAAGGTGGTCAAATGGTCAATGCAATTAGCCATCACTAAACTATCACTAAAAGGATTAGTAAACAATGTCTCCGGCTCATAATGGTTTTGACCAAACGAATTGTCAAAACCCTAATGAGCCTGCCACATTACGGTTTTAGCCGAACCAACTACCAAAACCCCAATGGGGCACCTCCTCCTTCATCACTCCTCAAAACTGTGCATACACACCCGCATCCATATTCCGTAGAATGCGAATGCACAGAAGACAAAACAAATCCATCTGTGCAATACTAGGATCTGGCTTAAACCAAAGCCCACTAGTATTGCCTGCCCGAACAGCATACGCACACAAGTGCACGTAAGTGATCGTAGCCCTGCCGTAAAACCATACGGCCTCTACACGTTTCGCTCAGTGCAGGGAAACTCTCTGTGTGGGACTCTAAAGACTCGACACTACGCTGGCAGTGGGTTTAACCACAGACCGCAAGCGGCACTAGCTGTACGTAACGGTCCCCAGGTAGATGTCGATAAGAAGACCGATGAGGTAAACCCATCCGAACTCCTTCTGAGCCTGTATGTGACAATCATCGTACAGTCCGGTCTGTTCGTCTGATACATCGCATGGCGGGCCTAAGGGGGCGGTAAACGTCAGTCCCCTAATAGCGGTACAAGTCGTGTCGGAGTGAAGCCCAGAACACTCTGAGATAACACTGGAAACCTACCAGTATATCTCGCTTGCCCTGGCCAGGGACTACTCGTGTAATGGCTCTCCTAGACACAGCGCGATGTCAACCCCCAATACTGGGAGAGAAGAATCCTGTCTAACCGTCACTGCCTCCAGGTGCTTCGGGACTGCACCCAACTACTACCTGTTTGCACGACTCAGTAGAGCCGTGGTAGGGTAGTAATCAAAGAACAGTGGGAACACACTCGAGGCGAAGTGACAGTATCAAGTCAGCGGACTAAGCTGTACTCATGTCACCTGGGAACTGATAACTGACGATATGTATAATACCAACCATCAGTTCCCGACGAGTCCTGTCCAGTGTACTCGTAACCTAACGAGCACCCGCATACTATCTCAAGTACGACGTACTGACGGCTGTGGGACAGACCGTCTCCAGTGCTGGGATAAGAAGCTCATACGCTAGTCTACTCCGGAGTATCGATGCCCTGTCTCGATAATCCCACGACCAGGGACGTGAATAAGGATGTGCTTGTGGATTACCCAGCCCCCACGAGTGTGATCGCCATCACAACGCCGGTAATCAAGCAAAGATCCTAAGGGCTCTACTAATGCGTATAGGTGATATAATAAAGAAACACATGTACACATTAAAGCAGAGACAAACCAAGTAGCATACTACTATTTCGAGCAAGATTGTCTATACAACTGTGAATATCCCAAGCTTCCATCAAGTAATATACATACTAGTATGATACAGTAATGGCCTCTAGGGCATATACACTAACAATCTCCCACTTGCACTAAGGCCATGTACTGGCGTATCGAAGACCTATCATCTCGATCAGCCGCTCGAACTGAGTCTGGGGCAAGGCCTTCGTGAATGGGTCCGCCGTGTTGTCCTTTGTGTCCACTCTCCGCACCTCGATCTCCTGACGATCAATGATCTCCTTGATCAGGTGATACCGCCTTAAGATGTGCCTGGATTTCTGATGGGACCTTAGTTCCTTCGCTAAAGCTATAGCTCCATTGTTATCGCAATACAAAGGTATTGGGTCAACAATGGACAGAACCACCTGAAGTTCACTAATGAACTTCTTCATCCAGACCGCCTCTTTTGCGGCATCGCTTGCAGCAATGTATTCAGCCTCCATCGTCGAGTCTGCGACGGTATCCTGTTTGGAACCCCTCCAACATACCGCCCCTCCGTTGAGGGTGAACACAAAACCCGAGACAGACTTGCTGTCATCTTTGTCACTCTGGAAGCTAGAATCGGTAAAGGACTCGACCCTGAGGTCTCCATTACCGTAAATCAGGAACATCTCCTTAGTCCTTCTCAGGTACTTGAGAATGTTCTTCACTGCTTCACCGCTGTCCAGTGGTCCTCACCTGGGTCTGACTGATACCGGCTTACCGCGCTCAGCGCGTAAGCTACATCTGGTCTTGTACATAGCATCGCATACATTATAGATCCTACCGCCGAAGCGTAGGGTATAGTGCTCATGCGAACCCTCTCCTCATCAGTCTTAGGAGACATCTTCTTGGAGAGGGTAATTCCGTGCAATGCGGGTATGTTACCGTGCTTGGAATCCTCCATACTAAATCTCTTTAGTACGGTCTCTATGTACCTGGACTGCGAAAGTCCCAGTAGTCTCTTGGATCTATCTTTATAGATCTTGATCCCCAGAATGTACGAGGCATCACCCAGGTCCTTCATGGAGAACCGTTGTGACAAAAATAGCTTGACCGATTGTAGCATAGGATTGTCATTTCCTATCAAAAGAATGTCGTCCACGTACAAGACTAGGAATACGATAGTTCGTCCTACAATTTTCTTATAGACACAAGGTTCATCTTTGTTCTTGATGAAATCAAATTCCTTGATTGCCTCATCAAAACAGATGTTCCAGCTCCGCGATGCCTGCTTTAATCCATAAATGGATTTAAGCAACTTGCACACCTTCCCGCTGCTCCCACTGTCTACGAAACCTTCTAGTTGATCCATGTAAACGCACTCTTCCAAACAACCGTTTAGGAAAGCCGTTTTAACATCCATCTGCCAGATTTCATAGTCATGGAAGGCAGCAATGGCAAGTAGGATCCGAATGGATTTGAGCATAGCCACCGGAGAAAAAGTTTCGTCATAGTCCAAACCAGGTCTTTGACGAAAACCTTTTGCAACGAGTCTAGCCTTATAGGTTTCCACCTGCCCATCTACACAAAGTTTCCTTTTGTAGATCCATTTGCATCCAACGGGTTTTACCCCAGGTGGAGCAATATCCAAGGTCCACACTTTATTGGCGTACATGGACTCCATTTCGGATTGCATTGCTTCCTGCCACTTATCAGAGTCCCTACTGATAATGGTCTGCCTGAAACTGGTAGGGTCATCTTCTTCCAAGATGCAATCCTTTCGATCCCCGTCTATGAGAAAACCGTAGTATCTCTCGGGCGGATGAGAAATCCTACCAGATCTGCGGAGTGGCTGAGATTCGTCTGGGGTTATTGAATCTAGTGGTTCCTCCAAATTTTCAGTTATATTTTGTGGTCGCTGAATTTCTTCCAGTTCTACCGAACTCCCACTAGTTTCTTTTGCAAGAAACTCCCTTTCTAAAAAGGTAGCGTGGCGAGATACAAACACCTTCTGTTCCTCAGTGTGGTAGAACAGATATCCTAGTGAGTCTATAGGATATCCCACAAATTTACACAGAACTGACCGTGCCTCTAGCTTGTCCAGTTTCTGTGTTTTCATATAGGCCGGACAACCCCATATCTTAATAAATTTAAGACATGGTTTCTTACTGCTCCATATTTCATACGGAGTTACAGGCACAGATTTGGACGGAACTTGATTCAAAAGGTTTTCCGCTGTCTGAAGCGCATGTCCCCAGAATGAAAGAGGTAACTCAGCACCACTCATCATGGAGCGAACCATATCCAATAGGGTACGATTCCTCCGCTCCGAAACACCGTTGTGCTGTGGTGTATAAAGAGGAGTAAGCTGAGAGAGAATACCATTCTCTTTTAAGTAATCTAGGAATTCCGTGCTTAAGTACTCCCCTTCTCTATCAGACCGGAGGATCTTGATACTTTTGCCAGTCTGGTTCTCTACTTCCTTTCTGAATTCCTTGAATTTCTCAAAAGCTTCATATTTGTGTTTCATAAGATACACATATCCGAATCTAGAGAGATCGTCAGTGAATGTGATGAAGTAGGAGAACCCACCCCTTGCATGTGTAGACATCGGACCACATACATCACTGTGTATGAGTCCCAAGAGCTCTGTTGCTCTTTATCCATGTCTGGTGAACGGAGATTTGGTCATCTTCCCTTTGAGACAAGACTGACAAGTTTCATAAGATGAAAACTCGAACGCATTCAAGAGTCCATCTTTATGCAACTTACTTAGTCTTTTCTCTCCGATATGACCAAGTCTACAATGCCACAAGTAGGATTCATTCGTATTTGAATTCTTCCTCTTGCATGTGTTTTGTACATTGAGAATTGTATTCTGATTTAGAACGTAGATACCATTACACAGTGTACCCTTTGCAACCAGTACCTTATGAAGGTAAATGTTCATGATATTTCTATCAAGAACAAAGTTATATCCATCTTTATCGAGTAAAGAAACTGATATGATGTCGCAAACCATGGAAGGTATATAGTAGCAATCGTTCAAAATCATAGTCTTGCCATTTGGCAATACTAGGTGATATTCACCGACGGCTGCCGCATTAACTTGTGCTCCGTTCGCTACTCTGAGCGACATATCACCCGGTGCAACTTTCCTACTTTTTCTCAGTCCCTGCAATAAATTACAGATATGAGATCCTGATCCGGTATCTAGTACCCAGGAGGTAGGGCTGACCGTAAAACAGTTCTCAATTACAAGAACACCTAAAGTAGATGCAAAACCATGCTTCTTCTTCAACTGGGTATCCAGGGAATCCATACAATCCCCTTTCCCTTGCTCATACTTATGACTGTTGTCACAAGTTAGAGCCGAACCATCGTTCCCCAGCCCCGAATAAGAATTCGGATCGGTCAAGCGATACATTTTATTATCTTGATTAGGGCGTGAAAATGTTGCTACCTGGAGAGAGAGAAAAGAAACACTCAGCGTGCGCTCTTGCAAGATTAAATTGGTTTATTAGTTTATCTAACCAGGATGTCTCCCACTATTTCCTCAAATTCTTCCTAAAACCTTTTTAAAAGAAGAACTAGTCGGGACTTAATTCACGTCACAATACTTGCTTAACCTTTCAGCCAGGCTAGTGTCGGTACTTTGAGGGAGGTTTTCCAACGCTTTCGCGAAGTTCCTTAATTTAAGAACCTCTTTTCCCTGGGGGCGTAGCCCCGCTAACACCTTTCTAGACACCTACTAGGTTTATTGCATTGATCGTTAAGTGAAATAATTTCCCAAGAGTAATCCAACTCATCAGTGGGATCGGGATCCAACTATCATTGTGTGATGACCTAGATGGAATCCACTCTAGTCACCACACTCCAGAAGGTATGCTAAATCTGCAAGTTTCAGTTTATTTAGAAACTCCCGATGTGGTTTTTGCCCCTAGGACCTAAGTGACCTTGACGAATAATCAACAAATCAAAAGGTCCTAGTCAAGTTCAACCCGTCGTTATCCAGCATTAGACCCGCCCGCATGATCCTTGACGAATAATCAACAAAATCATGCGACCGTCCTAACCAATCGCATCTATCAGTGCAACAGAGAATTATTACTCAGCTACCGTTCACTGTGTCTTGACGAATAATCAACAAACGCAGCACGAATACTAAGTATTAATTATCTGAAACGACGGAGGGCTACGGCTGGGTTTTTGGCGAAAAACCCGTTAACGTAATGAACATGATGTAGTTGAAGGAACATGATAGACTTTTTGAAAACATAGTGAAGAAAACTTTTGCTGAAGAGGTCACTCCCTGTGAAGGGATCTCGGCTCTTTCCTCGTCGAGTGAGGTGCTGGGCATTCATAAGATGAATACCTCGATGCAAAGCAAGAATAATCGACTATAGTGAAGTTATTACCCTGACGCAAACTTTTGTCCAAGGGGTCACTCCCGATGAGGGGATCTCGGCCCTTGCCTCGTCGAATGAGGTGCTGGGCATTCATAACCGAATACCTCGATGCTAAACAAAAATGAACGTCCTTGCAATAACAGTTTTTTTTGAAAAATTGTTCCAACAACGTCTTTTAGGTTTATTTTCTTGCATTAGTTCTTTTAATGCGTCTCATCATTTAATCCTACCATTGCAGAAAACAACCAAAATATGACGTACGCTTTTGCCATTCGCATTCGCCACGGGGCCCCGTCATCACCCGTTAGGTTACTTAACTAACGACAGAGCGGGGGCTGGGCTAGCGCGGCTGAAAAACATAAGCAACGCCTAAATAGTTATCATATATATATATATATATATATATATATAGCAATGATAGCCAGTCCAGATCACAGATGAACACTTTGGATATACTAGGAACCCGCGATTCGTTCGAGCCTGCAACGAAAAGCGGATTACACGGTCGCGATGAATAGCCAATACCCCACCCTAGACCCCTACGGGTGCGGCAAACTACCCGCCAAGTACCCGAAGCGAAGCAACCTCCCTCAACCCGTGAGTAGGCCACTCGGCACTTCGAGATACCCGGTAGTTTGTCCACCCCACCTTGGGTCTATCCTAGGAGCAAAAACAGTAAAAAGAATTATACAATGAAGACTATAACCCCGACCCGGTTGTGCCGCCATACAAATAATATTACATCAATTTACAAATTTTTTTACATGAATGAAAGAAAAAGAAACTCTCATCTCACATCCACCCCGGCTATTCATCCGCGACAATCCAACGAGTTCATATACACAAACCATCAGCATTACAGATCACAGATATGTATAACCCCCACTAATCGACGTATAGCGATTAGTAGACGTTCAATACATATATCACATCACAGATACAACCCATTAGCCAAAGTCTACAGAAAATCGACCAAAAATACGGATTTTTAAGCCCCAAAAACAAATTTTGCTTTCTGGAAAATCTGGGCAGAAAAATCATATTCTAAAAATCCCAAAATACCTATATAAGAACACTGCAGGAAACCGGACCCCCAACCGAGTTAACTCGGCCGCGGTTCCGCGGCATAAGCAAGCTTATGCCGCGGTTCCGGGGCGCTTTAACCGAGTTAGGGGATCGAATTTCTCCAGTGTTCTATAAAAAGCCTGAGCCAATTTTTAGTGCATGATTTATTAATTTTTGAACAGATTTAAAAATCGGCAGAAACTTGAATTTTCCGGGGTGTTTTGCGGTTTTTCGTCCGGTTGAAATTCTAGATACTTTGCTAACTTGCTAGTTTATGTTTAGCTAGGCTCTGATACCACTGTTAGGTCTACGTTACCTCTCCCGGTACTTTCGGGGTTGCGGAAACGGTAAAACAATTTTTTTTCTAGACTTGGTAACATGGACCGTAAAAGCCGGATCTTTGCTAAACTAGAAATTAGCAAACTAAAAGAGGTACTAACTACCATGCCAAAGAAGTTATACCTCACGATACCGGTCCTTCGGGTCTTCACTCTGTTGCGCCGTTTGTCCATCCATGCTCCGAGGGTTGATCCGGACTTTGGTCACCTCCGCGGCCTTCTTGAGTCGAAGACGATCCACCCGAGAGATGTACACCGAGCTCCACCTCGAGCCGAGGTAACTAGGGCAACAAGATTGCTAGTCTTGGTACCCTAGGTTGTGTAGAAGAGAAAGATGGAGGTGTTTGTCTATGTGGATTCTTTTTCTCTCAACACATGAGATCAAAAGAATGAATCAAGAGGAGGAAGAAGGAGGAGCTAGCAACCATGGAGCATTTCTTTTCTTCTCATGAGAAAGAGCAAGAGAGAGAATGAGAAAAGAATTATGAAAAGATTAACTCAAGAAAATGAACCATGGTTGCAATAATACACCAAAACCATCATTACTAATCCTATCATGATAAAGTTGATGCTACATTGAATTGACCATTATCATAATCAAAAATTAAAAAGAAAATCAAAGAAGAGTGTAGACCTCTCTTGAAGGTCAAGGGTCAACACGGTCAACGGGTCAACAAAATCAAGAGAGGTCAAGGTGGTCAAATGGTCAATGAAATTAGCCATCACTAAACTATCACTAAAAGGATTAGTAAACAATGTCTCTGGCTCATAATGGTTTTGACCAAACGAATTGTCAAAACCCTAATGAGCCTGCCACATTACGGTTTTGGCCGAACCAACTGCCAAAACCCCAATGGGGCACCTCCTCCTTCATCGCTCCTCAAAACTGTGCATACACACCCACATCCGTATTTCGTAGAATGCGAATGCACAGAAGACAAAACAAATCCATCTGTGCAATACTAGGATCTGGTTTAAACCAAAGCCCACTATTATTGCCTGCCCGAACAGCATATGCACACAAGTGCACGTTAGTGATCGTAGCCCTGCCGTAAAACCATACGGCCTCTACATGTTTCGCTCAGTGCAGGGAAACTCTCTGTGTGGGACTCTAAAGACTCGACACTACGCTGGCAGTGGGTTTAACCACAGACCGCAAGCGGCACTAGCTGTACGTAACGGTCCCCAAGTAGATGTCGATAAGAAGTCCGATGAGGTAAACCCATCCGAACTCCTACTGAGCC
The DNA here is from genome assembly GCA_030015575.1 of Agapanthus africanus. Classification (NCBI taxonomy): domain Eukaryota; kingdom Viridiplantae; phylum Streptophyta; class Magnoliopsida; order Asparagales; family Amaryllidaceae; genus Agapanthus; species Agapanthus africanus. The sequence goes on from CM057344.1 coordinate 106,367,423, forward strand.
TGTATGTGACAATCTCCGTACAGTCCGGTCTGTTCGTCTGATACATCGCATGGCGGGCCTAGGGGGCGATAAACGTCAGTCCCCTAATAGCGGTACAAGTCGTGTCGGAGTGAAGCCCAGAACACCCTGAGATAACACTGGAAACCTACCAGTATATCTTGCTTGCCCTGGTCAGGGACTACTCGTGTAATGGCTCTCCTAGACACAGCGCGATGTCAACCCCCGATACCGGGAGAGACGAATCCTGTCTAACCGTCACTGCCTCTAAGTGCTTCGGGACTGCACCCAACTACTACCTGTTTGTACGACTCAGTAGAGTCGTGGTAGGGTAGTAATCAAAGAACAGTGGGAACACACTCGAGGCGAAGTGACAATGTCAAGTCAGCGGACTAAGCTGTACTCATGTCACCTAGGAACTGATAACTGACGATAGGTATAATACCAACAATCAGTTCCCGATGAGTCCTGTCCAGTGTACTCGTAACCTAACGAGCACCCGCATACTATCTCAAGTGCGACGTACTGACGGCTGTGGGACAGACCGTCTCCTGTGCTGGGATGAGAAGCGCATATGCTAGTATACTCCGGAGTATCGATGTCCTGTCTCGATAATCCCACGACTAGGGACGTGAATAAGGATGTGCTTGTGGATTACCCAGCCCCCATGAGTGTGATCGCCATCACAACGCCGGTAATCAAGCAAAGATCCTAAGGGCTCTACTAATGCGTATATGTGATATAATAAAGAAACACATGTACACATTAAAGCAGAGACAAAACAAGTAGCATACTACTATTTTGAGCAAGATTGTCTATACAACTGTGAATATCCCAAGCTTCCATCAAGTAATATACATACTAGTATGATACAGTAATGGCCTCTAGGGCATATACACTAACAGATCCAATGGTGCTCTGATTTACAGAGCACAATCTTTCTTGTTTGGAAAAATTTGAGGAGTATTTCCTCAATTAGAATTTAATTCTGTGCTCTGATGATTTATCATCTCCGTTGGATCTTTGACCCAAGGGTAGAGAACTTTTAGTTCTGGCGCTGGCGCTCTCGTGCTTTGCACGTGAGGTGCTGCCTCAGAGTATTTAACTCTTGGCGCTGGCGCTCTCATGCCTTGCACGTGAGGCGCTGCCTCAGAGTTTTTAACTCTTGGCACTAGCGCTCTCGTGCCTTGCACATGAGGCGCTGCCTCAGTTCAAATTTTGAACAGAGCCTTGCTCTCTTATTGGGGGAAACAAATGCCCCCCACTGTTGCGCTCATGTGGCTCACACGTGAGTGCAGCGGTGGCAATCTTTCCACCGTTGGATCATCTTGGAAGTTGGATCGTCTTTCAGCGTCTATAAGTAGGGCCTTTGGCCTTTGAGATAACTTCTGTTCATCTTCTTTCTTTCTTGTTTCTGAGAATTTAATTCTCCCCTTCAGAGCTAAGATCTTTGCCAAAGGAAATTCTTTATAAAGTTAGAACTCTGTCCAAATTTGGTAAGGATCGAGCCTATTAAGAGAGCTTTGCTCTTCTCAGGTCATAGATATTAAAATGGATTTTTAGGGTTACTTAACCCATTAGTTAGAACATTGTTCATCTTTATGAAGAACTCTTAGAGTTCATTTTGTAGATCTAAAAGATCTTGGAGTTTTTACTCTGTAAAAAGCTTTGCTTTTTTAGGGTTCTGATGGATTACTCCATCGTTTTCACAGAGCATGGCTCTTAGAAATTTTTGGAAATTTTTATTCCCCTCATAATTAAAGTTGACAGATGTAATTTCTGTTTGCAGAGCACTGCTCTCGAGGGAGTTTAACTCCTTGGCCCAATAAGTTTCTCATTAAATGAGAATCTTTTTAGGATTTTCTTATTAATGATTGACTGTCTCATCAATGATGAGCTGTCACTTTGATTTTGTGGGTCCCCCTCGGTCCCTTTTTCCTGCATTGCAGGGTGGTACAAATTTAAAGTACCGGATGTCAGAATTTGGAATTAGAATTGACATCTAACTCTCTTTTCTTTTCATGCAGGTACTATGTCTTTTGACTCTTCTTTCCCATTTGTTCGCCCAGAGAATGCATACGCCGACGCGCCTGTGGATCGGGAAGTTTTTGCATTGATCAAAGATCACGACCCGACGCAGAAGTCTCTTCACTTATAGGGGTTGTGGTATAACCAAATTATTCAGGGTCGGCGCAGTTTCTCTTGTGCGGTGCCTTTAGAGCTAATCTCTGCCATCCATTATGCAAACGTACCCCAGGTGAATTACACCGTGGAGGAGGTTAACTGAATTACGGATGGACGCCTCCAGCCCTCTATGGGCTCGATACCTATACAGCCGCTGATGGCTTTAGATATTCTGGGGCGGCGCATATATCAAGGGAGTCGCGCCCTTGGGGACAGGCATACATGATAGGCTTGACTTCTCGCCATTCAGCCGGATACTTGCAGTGGGCTCGATACATCTTGTCGGCCAAAAAGTCGCTGCTACTGAAGCTTGGGTTGTACTCTGCTATCTACGCGTCTCTTTTCCAGTATCCCGCGCCTCACGTATGGTGGGTCAAGGATTTCTTGGAACAGTGGAATACCCTGACTCACACCTTTCTTTTATCGGACCGGGAGGTTTTGATTTTCTTGGAGGAATTTGCAGAAATTTCGGGCCTACCCGTCAGAGGGGAACATTACGAAGAAATACTTCCCCCTGACGAGTACATTTTCACCACCAAATCAGTGGTGATGGGTCTCACTCTGGAGAATGCTATTCAACATCGATTCCTGAGTCTAATCAAGGTGTTGAATATTTACGAGAGTCTGTTCCTCGAGTCCGGAGGGCACGGAGTCAGCTTCGCGGATTTCATCGCCCGCTTTCTTTTCCTGGAAGCCTTGTCAAAACAAACCACGAAATTCGACAAGCTTGACAATCCTTTTGGTTTTGTCTTGGATAGCCAGCCGACAGCAGAAGCAGATCAAAGGATTTGCTTCCTCCCAGACACCCCGGTCGTCCCTTTTGCAGAGCTCGCAACTTCAGACATCGACGAAGAGGCATTCTTTTTGGGGTTCCTCGGCCTATGGTTAAGCTGGTTTGTGCTCCCAATGCACCCTCGCCATATGAGGCCATACGTCTTCTATCTGGCTCACTGAATGGTTGCCAAGACGTTAGTGGCCGTCGGGATCGCTGGGCTGGCTCACTTGTATAATGGCCTCAGCTTAGCGGCAGACACCACTCAGCCGGGGGTACAGCCTTTAAATCTCCTGCTGCACTATTTCACATCGTGGATCGAGCTGCATGTGCTCGGCACTTTTGGAGTCCACAAACGGCCCCGTTTCTACGACAATTATAATTTTCCTCGGGTTATGTTCCTAGTTGACGCTTCTGCTTTAGATCCATCACAGCGAGAGGCTCGGGGTCTGGTCCTTCGCCCGCGTATGGTCAGGGATAGCATGACCTTCGTCGATAAGGTCTTAACTATCGGCAAGGAATCCACTAAAACGGTGCAGCCGCTGTGCGACACCTTCAATGACGGGGCTCCTACATTGAAGGCTCGGGAGATTCTGCATTTGTATTCAATCAGACCGGGCTTTTTAGTGTTCAAGCAAAATGATTCGACGCTGTTCATGAAGTACAACCGACACCGTTTCGCTCAACAATCGATTTACGATTAGGGTGTCCCGCTTGAGGCCTTTTTAGCCGAGCCGGTTGCTACAGAAGATGGTATCCGCAGCGCGCTGCATCATTTCATGCAGTTAAACACCGGGTCCAACTTTTTTATCAGTGAGCCGAGCTGCGTTCCGAAAGTCTCGAACGCATACGTGGTATGGTACCAGCATGCGACGGGTGCTGTTATTAGGGAAGAAAGGCGGTTACTGCTCGATCGTAAGGGTGCAGCCCCTGCTGGTAATCCAGCTGTCCCCTTAAAGCGACGGACCATTGTTCGTCCTTCCTTAAGAGAAGCTACTGTGGTTGTGGTCCCGCGCGCTTTTCCTGAGAAGCCTCTACCCCGTGTTCCTGTTGAAACGGTAGCTGCAGCGTCACCGGAGTCTGGAGTGGGTATGGAAATCGGGACTCGTCGCCCAAAAATGCCTGTCAAGTGTAATCTCGTGTCATCGGCCGCCGGCGTTCGCTCATAGAAAAAGAAGAAGTCGCTCTTTTCTGCTGATGTTGTACTCGGCCAGGAGCCCCATGCTCCCTACAGCGAAGGCTTGTGTGAGTACGACACTAAAGATGGCTTGTTCGACACGCTTGTGACCGACACCGATCTACAGGATGCCCTTCTGGCCTCCGAGCGACTGGCTCACGAAGAAGCAGCGCTAATCACCATCGCGAAGTCAGGTATACTTCAGCTGTATTTTTCCGCGTTCATTCCTTCCTTATTATTATACTTTTACTAATGCCCTTTTCTTCAACAAGTATTTCTGCCGAAGAGGCTTTCACGGCTTCCATCAAGACTTTTGAAGAGGAAGAGAGGCTCCGCGCTTCTTTGGGTCTTGGTATAATTTAGCTCATTGTGCCTTCATTCCCCTTTTTTATTTGTGCTCTGACCCTCTCCTTTATTTTGTTGCAGGGACTACCTTGACTTGGGTTATTCCGAGTGCGGTACCGATCCCGAGCGGTGATGCAGCGATGCTTCCAGAGCTGGCTATTGTATCCCCAGCTCCCCTAACATTACCGCAGGAGGCTTCGCTCAAGCAGCCGATGACAGACGCCGTAACGGCTCCGGAAGCAGAGCTTGGCTCGGACGACGACGTCCCTTTGTCAGAGGTCTTGAGGAGATCGCTTCTCACTGCTCAGACTGAAAAGAAGCGTAGGACGCATGTGGCGAGGGAACGCGATGCTAGTTTGGCCGTGGGTGCAGGCTCAAGCAGCATCCCCCTTGTTGATACTCTTTCGGCGGATGTTCCCCTTGCGTTGTCTACCGCCCGTAAACAGGTTGCACGCACGGCTCGGGAAAAACCTGAAAAGCTGCCCTAAGGTAACGTAACGTTGGGTCTTTTATTAGAACTTGATCTTCAAATTTTGACACATGCATTTTCTTTTAGGGCCGAGTCTTGGCGATGGGATGACGGGTGAAAGCCTGGCAGTTACCGTGCCCGAAATTGCTACCCTTTCTCTAGAATCTGGGACCGTCCAGAGAGCCGCTCTTTCCCTGTGTGGCTCCCTGGTATCGGCGGGCATCGCAAGCGTCACGATGGCCCTCGTCGAATCAGGGGATGAAGCCATGGGCGCAAAAAATACTCCTCTGAGGGAGAGCGAAGAAGCCGCTACGCCTGGTGATGCTTCTATCGCGGTTTTGGTTGATGACCCATCAGGTAAGTCTTGAGTTACTGTTCTCTTTTTATTTTTCAATCCCGTTCAGTTTCTTCTAGAGATATTTTGTTTGTAGGTGCAGTGAACGCTGAGATTGTGCCATCTAAAGCATCTCCGGTCGCCGCCATGACGGTTGTTGTTCCCTCGCCTTCTCCTATGTCCTCCGAAATGCTGAAAGGTATAGGTTTGCGATTTATTTAGTTTAACTATGAACACTATCTTCCTTGTATTGACCGTGTATTGTCGCAACTCTGCAGGAGTCCTTTTCGACCATCTATACCAGGTGTTGAACCCGCATTTCTCCTTCCAGTCCCGCCTGTCGGTATTGGTTAGTATATCCTTCAGCTATTGTCTCTCCCTTTTTTTATGAATAGCCGTATTGTTGCTAAGTATTCCTTGTATTGATCGCAGCGTCACGGATTGGGGGAGGGGACGAGAGAATAAACGCGCCTCCGGTACTCCCAATTTTGCCATCTGCCACAGCCGGTATAGTAGACTCCATCGCTCGTGTATTTTCTTTACCTCCCAAGTCGACATTTGACCATAATTTGTTTTGCAGCAATCGCACCGGCTCCAGCTCCCTTTGAGTCTCGCATCCTAATGCTGGCAGGGCTCTCTGCTAAACGCCCATCTTCCAGGGGTGCTGCGAATAGCCAGCGAATGTTGAGCGAATTCGTCGAGGATCTTGACGTCGAGGCCCTCACATTCGCTGCGGATTTTGCTGCCGAGGTTAATCCTATGCTGGCGACGCTCGTGAACTTCCATGACGAAGGTGTCTTCGAGTCTTAGGTTAATTACTGCAGAAAGATCGAGGTCTGTCTGCATAAGATTGAGCTCCAGCGCCCCGCTCCTGAAGTATCAGCTTTGAACACCCAGCGGGGTGCGTGGGTCAAGAGTAGTGTTCCTTTCATCCGCCATTTTGAACAAGAGGCGACCCTGAGGCGAAAGGAACATGAAGCAGCTTCAAGCGAATCTGCCCGGTTGCACGCCCAGGTTGAAGCGAATGCTGCGCAGTTGAAAGCTGTCTTTGACAATCTCCAGCGAAGCATTTCGGATGGGTTGACGCTGAGACGGGCGCTTGACTCTGCGGAGTGGGTCGTGCAGGACTGCGAAGCTGTCATGCTGGGAACCGATGAAAAGCTTTCGTCTTGTTTGCGACAGTGGGCTCGAGTCGAAGCGGAGTTGGCTGCGACAACAGATTGTGAGAAAGGATTGAGAGGAGCGCGCGAGCAGCTGGCTGATTTGTTGAAAATGCCTCCTCCTCAATAACCGTCTTTGTATCCCCTTTTTTGTTACAGTAAACTTGCGGTCTATGAATAACATGTATTCATTTTGATTCCTTTGTGAAATGTATTTTATATTCACTTGAATTTATGAATAAAAGACATATTTTATCTCATACTATCGTCTTCTTTTCTTTGTCGTGTCATTGGCATGTGACTTTAACAAATGTGGCCTGTAGATGATAGATAACAGTTCATCTTGAACTCCTTGTAGGGTAGCGATGGCTTAGGAAACAGGTTCAGGTCTACTGCCTAAGACTTTTCAACTTTATAAGCCGTGAGGGCCTCATAAAGACGTTTCTCCCCACGAGTCGAGAGGATATCGTAGGTGTAATTTCTCCTTAGGGGTCGTGAGGACTCCTAAGTGCGTTTTCTCTTGAGAGTCGTAAGGATCTCATAAGAAAGTTTTCTTTTTACGGGTTGAGAGGTTTGCGTAGGGACACTGATTTCCCCGGGGGTCGAGACGAGTCGAGAGATTATTGGTGACTTATTTCCGAGACGAAGCGTTGCTCCGGCGAGGAGGTCATTGGCTGACTTGTTTACGAGTCGAAGCATTGCTTCGATGGGGAGGTCATTGGTTGACTTGTTTCCGAGTCGGAGCATTGCTTCGATGGGGAGGTCATTGGTTGACTTGTTTTCGATTCGGAGCATTGCTTCGACGGGGAGGTCATTGGTTGAATTGTTTCCGAGACGGAGCGTTGTTCTGACGGGATGGTCATTGGTTGACTTATTTCCGAGAAGGAGCGTTGTTCCGGTGGGGAGGTCATTGGTTGACTTGTTTCTGAGTTGGAGCCTTGCTTCGACGGGGAGGCCATTGGTTGACTTGTTTTCGAGTCAGAGCATTGCTTCGATGGGGAGGTCATTGGTTGACTTGTTTTCGAGTCGGAGCACTACTGCGATGGGGAGGTCGGAGCATTGCTTCGACGGGGAGGCCATTGGTTGACTTGTTTCCGAGTCGGAGCATTGCTTCGATGGGGAGGTCATTGGTTGATGGGAAGGTCATTGGTTGACTTGTTTCCAAGTCGGAGCATTGCTTCGACGGGGAGGTCATTGGTTGACTCTACGTTATCTGTGAACTGCAGAGTCTTGGAACTGAGGACTTTGTCGTGGCTCCGATTGGTGATGTTGCGTCCGTATCCTGTTTGAATGAGGAGAAACGCCGTTGTTGGTCTCCAGGCTGTAGATGTGGCCATCGAGATCTGACTCTTCCTTTGACTGAGTTTGTTGGGAAATGTGGTTCCCTTTTCGTTGATGCCCATAGATTGTATACAGGGGTTGATGTGATCTTACCTGTAGGGCAAAAGTTTCATTCTTTCATTTTTTCTTTATTTCCTTCCGCGACGCTCTATCATTTCAGCTTTTTATATCGCGAAAGTTGCGATTGCCCAATCATTTCGGCTATTTTTCGTGGTGCCCAATCATTTCGGTTATTTTGCTTTTTACTCACTGCTTTTTATTGCGAGTTGCCCAATCATTTCGGCTATTTTTCTTTTTACTCGCTGCTTTTTATTGCGAGTTGCCCAATCATTTCGGCTATATATATTTTATATATTTTTGGCTCACTGATTTTGTTGTGAGTTTGGACCTGAGATCTGATACCAATCTTAGCATCAATATCGCTCCGACTGGAATATTGCCAGGAGCGAATCATCACTTGCCGTGAAAGGACTTCGAATTTGCTACCGATTTAGGCATCAGCATCGCTACAACTGGGATATTGCCAGGAGCGAATCATCATTTGCCTTTGTTGATTCAAACAAAGGTGGCTTAGCGAACATGGTTAGGATCCTGTCGACTAAGGCTTTTGGCTTCATGAGCCGTAAGGGTCTCATAAAGGTGTTTTCGTGAGGATCTCGCAGGTGCGTTTTCTCCTTAGGAATCGTGAGGATTCTTAAGTGCGTGTTCTCTTATAAGTCATAAGGATCTTAAAAGAGTGTTTTCTCCTTATAAGTCGAGAGGACTTACAAGTGTCATTCACCACATGAGGACATTTCGCGCCATTGGTGGAACTGGGTGAGGGAACGCTTATTTGTGCCCGTGGATTGTATACGAGGGTCAATATTGACCGCCTGTAGAGCAATTTAGGCAGATATGATGGCTTAAGAACTGGTTCAGATCCCTGTATCTTAAGACTTTTGAATCCTGTGAGCCTTGAGGGTCTCATAGGGGGGTACATTCTCCTTACAAGTCATGAGGATCTCGTAAGTGTAATTTCTCCTTAGGGATTGTGAGGTTTCCTGAGTGTTTTGCTCCCTTTTGAGTCGTAAGGATCTTACGCGGGTATTTTCTTCTTACAAGGTCGATAGGACCCAGCAACTGCACAGGACTTTCTTTTACGAGTCTGCGCCATTTCGGGTTTTCACAAACTCGCCGGTAGCCCTGCTGTTTTTACTCACGGAGCCCTTTCGGGTTTTCATCCGTGCCCATTTCGCTTATGGACGTACCGTTTTTTTTACCGCATTAGCCTAAGGATGTTGCGGTTCATAGTAGTTTAAAGACGTTTCGGTCCGTAGCTAGTTTCAGGACATTGCGGTCCATTTTTAGTTTAAGGACGTTTCGGTCCGTCGTTAGTTTAGGGACGTTTCGGTCCGTCGTTAGTTTAAGGACATCTCGGTCCTATCGTTAGTTTAAGGACGCTGCTGTCCGTTGTAGCTTCGAGGCGAAATTTTGCCGGATATAGAGCTTAGACTCAGGAAGACAGCGAGCGGACATGAGTGTCGTCATCCATCAGTGATCTGAGCCGTGACCTGTCAAGCGTAGTATTTCTTAAGGAACCGGCCGTTTATTGGCCAGAAGGGTCTTTTGCCATGCATATCCGTGAGCAAGTAAGCCCCACCTTGGTAGACTTTGCCTATGACATACGAGCCCTTATAGTTTGGCTCGAATTTCCCCCGTTTGGCACGAATGGGGATCATAGGTCTTTTGAAAACTAGCACGAGTTCGCCTTGGTGGAATGTTCTCGGCCTAGTTAATCTTTCGTATGAGCGTGTCATCTTTACTTTGTAAGCCTCCAAGTTTTGTTGTTCCATGAGACGAGTTTCATCGAGGGCGTCGAGCTCCTCAAGCCGAAGGTGAGCATTCTCTTCATCTGTTAGTTCGTAATGAACCGCCACTCGTAGAGAGGGTAGCTCTATCTGTAAGAGGAGTACTGCTTCCGCGCCGAATACCAATGCATACGGCGTTGAATTCGTAGTTGTTTTGAACGTGGTTCGATACGCGCAGAGAGCTTCAAGGAGTCTCTCTTGCCAGTCCTTTTTATTTTGGACACCTTCTTCTTTTTGATCTTTGTCAAGGTTTTATTGAAAGATTCAGCTAGACCGTTATCTCAGGGATTATAGACCGAAGAGTATCTCCAGTCTATGTTATGCTGCTGTGCGAAGCGGCTGATTCTGTGACTTTTGTAGGCCGACCCATTATCGGAGATAATCCATTTTGGAGTGCCGAACCGATAGATAACGTGCGTCTTGAAGAAATGGAGGATGTTCTCCATCTTCACTTCTTTTAGCGGTATGGCTTCTGCCCACATAGAGAAGTAATCAATTGTCGCCAATATGAACCGATGTCCTTTGGATGACGCTGGTTCGATGTGCCCAATCATGTCGGTTCCCCACATTTCGAACGGCCAGCTAGCCACTGTTGGGTTTAGCGGGTTTGGATGCTGATGGATGAAGTTTTCATGAATTTGGCACGAGTGGCACTGCTTCGCGTATTCGAGGCAGTCCTGAATCATCGTGGGCCAATAGTAGCCCATCCTTTTAATCTTCAGCTTCATCTTTGGCCCGGCTTGATGAGAACCGCAGAGTCCGTCGTGGGTTTCTTGGATGACTCTCCTTCCTTCTTCCGGTCCCAGGTATCTCAGCCACAGAGAATCGAACGATCTCTTATACAGAGTATCATTGACGAAGGCGATAGACAGAGCTCGTTTCATGAGCTGATATCTTGAGGATGCGTTTTCCGGTGTTCGACAGGATTTGAAGTAGTCTATAAAGACTTCTCTCCAATCCTTAGCCTTTTCTTGGTCCTCTATTTGTAGGGATGTTTGCTCGGTCGCTTCCTTTTCTTCAGACGATTCCGGAGATATTTCTGCTGGTGCAAGGACCCGATGGCTTTGTACAATGATCCTTACGTCATCGAGGTTTTCGTCAGCCATTTCTTTAGCGAGTTTGGCTAATGCGTCCGCTTTGCTATTTTCTGTACGCGGTATGCTTTCCAGGACGTAGGAGGGAATTTGAGTTAGTAACTGTTGCACTCTTTTTCCATATTTTACCAACTCTGGCTTGTACGTCTGATAGTCACCGTTTACTTGGCTAACGACCAGCTGGGAGTCTCCGTATATGAGGAGGTTTTCGATTCCCATGTCGACAGCGATCTCAAGACCTGCTATCAAAGCCTCATATTCTGCTTCATTGTTTGTCCTCGGCTCTGTTAAGGAAAAGGCAAAGCGCATTATCCCTCTTTGTGGAGTCACGAAGATGAGAACTACCCTAGATTTGATTATGGAGGAGCTGTGCTTTCGCTTCTTCATGGAAAGATGCCCCATCGAAGTAGAGTTCCCACTGGGTATCACTCTCTCCTCTCTCCCCGTCAATCGTGTCAAACACGTGCTCGTCTGGCAATTTGCAATTCAGGGGTGAATCGGCAGGTATCGGATGCTCAGCGAGGAAGTCGGCGATGTCCTGGCCTTTCACTGCCTTGAGAGGTCGGTATGTTATCGAGAATTCCATTAAGAGTAGGGCCCATTTAGCGAGCCGTCCTGTTAGTATGGCTCTTAACATCAAATATTTGAGAGGATCCACTTTTGATATGAGATGGACCTCATGCGCTAAAGCATAATACCGAAGCTTTGTTATCGCGAAGATTAACGCCAGGCAGTGTTTTTCGATAGGGGAGTAGTTGTTTTCTGCCCCCATGAGAACTCAACTCAAATAGTAGAGGGCTCTCTCCTTCCCTTGGTTGTTCTCCTGTGCCTATAGTACGCCTAAAGAACCTTCAAGGGCTGTTGTGTATAGGATGAGGGGCTTTCCCTTGACCGGAGCGGTCAGTACCAGCGGATTCTGCAGGTATTGCTTGATTTCGTCCAGTGCATTCTGGTATTTACTATCCCAAACGAACAGGGTTCCCTTCTTCATCAGGTAACTGTAGGGACGGCATTTTCCGGAGAGGTTGGCTATGAACCGTCGGATATACGCGAGCTTCCCTTGAAGAGACCGCAATTGTTTTAAGTTCTTGGAGTGGGTATTTCCATAATCGCCTTGATCTTCGATGTATCTATTTTGATGCCCCGATGTCGTATGATGAACCCTAGAAACTTGCCTGAGGAGACCCCGAATGCGCATTTTAGAGGGTTCATCTTTAGGTTATACTTACGAAGACATTGGAACACTATTTTCAAATGCTCACAGTGTTCCTCATATGATTTGCTTTTCACTAAGAGATCATCGATATAGCATTCAACGATTTCATGTATGAGGTCATCAAAAATCTTTGTCATGGCCCTCTGATAGGTAGCGCCGGCGTTCTTCAGACTGAAAGGCATCACTTTGTAGTAGAATGCCCAGAGGAGTCCGGAAAGCGGTATGCTTCTGGTCTTCGGGATGCATCTTTATTTGATTGTACCCCGATGATCCATCCATGAAGGAGAAGACTTCATGGGTAGACATGTTATTTATCATCAGCTCGGTAACCCGTACGGGAAAGTCATCCTTCGGTCAGGCTTTGTTGAGGTCCTGAAAGTCCACGCAGATGCGCACCGTTCCATTTTTCATCATCACCGGAACAATATTGGCAATCCAGTCGGAGTATTGAACTTCCTGGATGAAGCCGGAATCGATTAGCTTCTTGACTTCGGCGTTGATGCTCATTTCAAATTTGAGCCGCATTCTTCTTAGTGCTTGTTTGACTGGCTTGACGTCCGGAGATATTGCCAATTTATGCACAGCTATTTCTGGATCTAGCCCCGGCATCTCGAAATAGATCCATGCGAAGCAATCCTTATACTGCATGAGCACATCTTTTAGCGTAGCCACCTACTCTTTAGACAGAAGCTCACCGACGAACGTAGGCCGGGGGTCGTTTGCCGTCCCCAAGTCGACTTTTCTCATGTTGTCCGTCGTGGTGTGTATCCCATCTTCCAACTCTTTTGGCACCGGTGGAAATTCTGAGATCAACTCATCTTCATCCTCATTTTCGAAGCACCAGGAGAGGTTATCCATATTCTCATGCACTCCTTCTTCCGACAGAATTATCACGTGATAGGTAAGAGATCGTTTCCGAGACCAGTGTTGATCTATTCTACTCTCGCCATATACATTGATTTTGGCACATGCCTTTGCGGTGGGGCTACCCTCCAACTGTTGCATAGAGCGAACCTGCCGAGTTGATATTGGTCTTCGACCCAGTTTTTGAAGGTGAAGTAGTCTTCAAGAGGATGTCCTATCGCTCGGTGATAGGAGCAATAATCCAGGTGATGAACCTCGTTTTCTTGATCGGGGTGCCGAGACTCTGGGAGTGTCATCATTTGATATTTCATGATAAGGTCAAAGATCCTCCTTGTCTTGTCTTGAGGGAAAGAATATGCTCGACCCATCTTTCTCATAAGAGACGGATTCCGGCTGACCCTTTCTCGATCGCATGGCCTTTTAGATCTTTGCCGTTGCCGAATGTTTTTTCATTCTTTAACTTGTTTTTTCCTCTGCGTCGGGTCTTTTTCTTATCTTGGGAATGCATGGCGGGCTGACGGTGAAGGGCATTGTCATACTCCGTAGCCTGCTGAAGGAGGCGTTGTGTCTTGGCTTTCTCGTAAATGGCCATTTTGCGGCTGTGGTCATTCCGAACCATTCAACTCGCTTCCCTTACTAGCTCGTCCATCTGTTCTTCAAACGACAGACTCGATATTTGTATGGTGGGACCTCGTTCTGATTGAGCGTCAGCGTACTTTAAAAGAGCATCCCCTTCTTCATCGAGGTCATTTATGACATGGTAGCCATGGAATTGCTCCCGTTTCATGGACTGGATATATCTGAGCCCGATCACTTCCATTTTTCCTATGGGCAATTTTTGTTGAGCCTCCGGGACATTCTAAATCCTGTTGTAGAACTGAGCTTGCCGAGCAGTCCGTTTGAAAGGTACGTCTTGGCATCTTAATAACCTTCTCAATCCCTCCGTATAGTATCTGGGCAGACGGATGGGTTGGAGCCTGTCGAGCGCAAAATCAGCACCATGCCAGACTTCTCTTTCGACTTTAATCTCCGTGGATCGATAGAATTGGATCGCCTTTTCACCTCTTTATCTGGGAGGGACGTAGAATGTCTGCAGCTCTTGCACACTATATGTCTCGAGGGCATCAAGCTTTCTGTAGTTCTGCCGTAGAACCATGGAGATTTGCAAACTCTGATCATTTCCAGTGAGGGCCTACATTGATGGACGGACCGAGAACACTGCGTTGGCTTCGTCTTTAGAGTCACTGCCAAAGACCAGAATATGGGTAGATAGTCCCGACCTGTTGCATTGGGACAGCCCCGAATAGACTATCTCTTCCTCCTCCTCGGTATCGCTCCCGAAGACCGGGATAGTGGCGATAGTTTTTTGTTTGTTCTTCGGTTTATGACATCTTTCCGTGTCTTCGAAGTCTGGTAAGAAGTACTTGGCATCTTCGTATTTGTAGACTTCATTTACGGAGAACGGGTTTAGTTCCCCTGTCACTGTGTACTCGAGGCCATCTTTGAAATACTTGATACACTGATGTTGTGTAGAAGGGATGATGTTGTACTTGTGCAACCAAGGCCTGCCGAGCAAAGCGTTATAGCAGGTCTTGGCGTCAATGACATGAAATTTGATGTCAGTGACGAGCAACCCAAAGCGTAACTTTAGTATTACAGATCCAAGCGTCCGTGATGACTGTGAGTCGAACCCGAAGATGGTGATTTTATCCCGAGTGAGGGGCTGAACGCTCATGAAGATTTGTTTTAGCACCCTCACATTTAGGAGGTTGACAGAGGACCCGTTGTCAACTAAGATCTTCCCTATCTTGATGTCATGGCAGTACCCGGTGACATACAGGGGACAGTTGTGCTCGCACGTTCCGAGGAGGAGGTCTTCATCGCTGAAAGTGCTGTCAGTTGTGTGCACTTCTTCCAGCTCATCCTATATCTTTTCTTTGGAAAGGAAAGCTTGAAACTACTCGGACTCTTGTAATGCCCTGATAAGAGAATCTCGTGCCTCTTTAGATAATAGAAGGGCATCTAAAATGCTTAGCTATGAGGGTATCTTCCTCAAGTGTGCTAGGACATTATAATCCACTTTGTTTTTCTTGGGCGGGTCCTTGGCTGCCAGCACTTCGACGACTCGATCATCGAGGGTGATATCCTCAGGGACTTTTTCCTTCCCCTTATATTTTTTGTTCGATTCCTTATTTGTAGGTCCGAGATTCTTTTCATGCAACATACGGTTACGCAGATGAATATTCTCACATTTCTTTATCTCTTCCTCTTTTCCTGAGGTGGATTCTTTGAAGAGAGGGCCGAGGGCTATTTCGTCGTCAGAATCACTTCCGAAGGTGAGAACTTGCGATCCCCTAGTATCAACCATGTGGCAGTTGCCGGTAGTTCTTTTGTGCTCATTTTCCGTGCTTCTCTGCTCCCGATGAGTTTTTCGCTTCATCCACTTGAAATGTTGTCGGTGAGCAACGTATCCCTGTCACCACTTTTTAAAGGCCATGCATTCTTTTGTATGGTGTGCAATCCTCTGATGGTATAAGCAGTAGTTAGGATATACATCCGCTTCGTCAAGGTGTATACCGCCAGGAGTATTTCCTTTGAAAGATGGTAGCTTCATTCCCATTGACAGGGCTTTAGCGAACCATTTCCTTATCTTAAGCTTGTTTTTGTCTGCCGCGGGCATGCTTCGATCTGGTTGGAATGCTTTGCGACTCATCCCTATCATGAATTCTTCAACTTGATGCCGACGCTTGGCCCTTTCGAATATGGCTATTTCACGCTCTTGATCAGCTTTGCTCTTCTGACGGGCTTCATTCAGCAGCATGTCAATCATCTCGTCTGACGGTTCCAAGGATTTTGGCACCGATCCTGCCCCAGCTCCTCAATATTATCTTCTGACGCCAAGTGAGCTTCTTCGTCATTTATCGACGAATGAGAGATCATGTGACAACTTGCCACATAATCCTCGAGTCCTTCTGACGAGTCTTCTCTCTCATCATTGTCATTATCTCCGCTTTTAATGATATGGTTGAGAAACTCTTGGAGTGTGACCGGGGTTCACGCCTTCTGGTTATATTTCTCCAGTGCGTCAATATGCCTTTGCAGATTCGTGTGCTCGTCATCAGGCTGTGCGGGCTTTTTGGTCTTCTTCTTCTTCTTCGAAGACTTCGACGGCTGGGCCTGGGTGTTTTGCCTATCGCTGCCAATTTTCGGTGTTGGGCACGGTTTCAGCATCCCCTCAATGATCTCAGGCTTTAGCGGGTTTTTCCACCTGATTGCCAGGCATGCTTGAAGATCCTTCAGCATTCTTTTGGTCTTAGCCGAAAGAACAACTTTCCATGGAGCTTTCTCTATAAATGGGCATGATGCCCCCGGTGTGTCCATCTTTTTAGGAGCATGCGGTTGTGGCGGGTTTACCCTCCAGTTTTCAGACAGTGCGAATTTTCCTTGTTGGTACTGGTCCTCAATCCAGTTTTTGAAGATGAAGCAATCTATGATTGGGTGGCCCACTATCCGGTGGTAGGGGTAGTAATTGGGATAGTTGACGTCGCTCGGTTGTAGTGGGCGTCTCGGATCTGGTAGGGTGATAAGCCTGTTGCACACCGCCAGTTCGAACAGTCTTCTCGCTTTATCCCGAGGGAATGAGTAAGGACGTCTCAGCTTTTCTCCGAGTGATTGCTGTTTATCGTTTTGGCGAGCAGCTGGTTTCGGATCACTCAGCTGTTGCTGAGCGTTGGCAATGAAGGTCGCTTTCCCTTTTACCTTTTCATTTCGAAGCTTCGTTTTTGAGGAGGACGGTCTATGACCCATCTGGTCCATTTAGGCCAGCTTGTCGATCAAGGCCTGGAAAGTGGTTGGCTTGAAAAACATCATAAACTGGGATATAGTCGCCTGCGGATCGAGAGTCCCCACGAACATGCCCACTGCAGGAGTTTCTTCTATACATTGTTCGCATCTCGACCATAGGTTCGGCCACCGAATTGCATACTGGACCCACATCTCTCCTGGCTTCACCCTGGCATTGATCAATACCGTGATTGGGGTGCGTTCGCTGGCGCTTGCAAAACACTGGGTGAATAGTAACTCCATTTCTGTGAATTTTTTGATGGAGTCATTCATAAGTTTCGCGTACCATTCAAATGCCGCCTCCGCTAAGCTGCCGACGAATTGGTAAAGCAGCAGTTTGTTGTCACCTCTTGTATTACCGCATAAAGCCCTTAACTGAGTGACGTGCTGATGGGGAGTGACTGTCCCCTTATACATGTGAAATTTAGGGATCGTGTATCCTGGCGGGTACTTAATTTGATCGTACCTGCTTGGATAGGATCGCCCAGTTCTGACGACTTGGTCGGCAGCTTCGCTTGCCTGATGAGCTCGTATTTGTTGAGCTATGTAAACATCAAGTGCAACTATTGAGATTTTCTCCTCCCTAGCTGTTGATAAAGATGGAAGAGGGTTCGATGTTTCCCCTGTGTCGTCTTCAATGATTATTGGGGGATCTTCAGCTGGAGGGTCCGGCTGGATCATCATCCCCACCATATCTTGGAACAGGAGCGCCATTTGTTTTATGTTAGCTGCTTGTTCCACGGCTAATTTATCTTTCTTTTCGAGCATTCTTCGGAGGAACTCGGCGTCGGTTTCCTGCTCTGGCGTTGATCCGACGATACTTCCAGGCTTTCTTTCTACCCAGTAAGTGCGGCCATCTTTGTCAGCATCTCCTAATGTTTCTGTTGATGCTCCTGAGCTTTTGTTACGGACCGCGTAAGTGGTCGACGACCCCCAGAAGCACGGCTTTCCTCTTTTCCGGAAGCTATGTATACGATGTGTACTATCATGCCCCAAGACTTGGGGCGTTTGGATTCAGTGCCCTTGAGATTTGTCGTAGACATGGGGATCTTCTCCAGCATTCTCCTTTTATGGGCGGTTGAAGTTGAGGGGGCTGTTGCAGATAATGCTTTCCATATTACGACGGCGGGATGATCCTCCTCTTGCCGGACCTTCATTTTCTTTTGTCGGTGGGAGTAATCTTTGTCGATTACAGAGTCTTGGACTCTTCGCTAGGCCCTGTGGATTTTGGAGGACAGCCGCTGAGAGGGCTGTTCTGGGTTTACCTTTGTAACGTTCTCCATAGGTGGAGGAGACTTTTTCAACACAGCAGTTGGAGAGTTCTTGCGCACCCTCCTGAGTGGCTCAAAGCTATTCCCAGTTGGAACAACAGCATCAACTTCCACCATTGGAGCTGGTGGGGTAAGTCTAGAAGGGGAACTGCCCCCAGTTTTCCTCACTCGGCGCCAGTGACGACGTCGAGCATGTCGTGTAGCCGGGATCACCTCTATCGTTGGGGTAGCTTCATCATGCCCCCTGCTTTGAGGAGAGGCTGTTATTAGCGCCAGCCTGTTAAAGACTGACATCCGCTGGGAAGGAATGGTCAACCTGTCGAAGGCCGACTTTCGAGTAGGGGAAGTAGTTTGGACGACTTCACCTGCAGAAGGAGTCGGGATAGCCTTCTCTGGGATTGCAAGCATCTTCGCGGGCCTATTTAAGCTTAGGCTCAGCCTGTCGAAGACTGAGGCAGTAGACTTGGACGACCCGTTGAGAGGGGTCGCGGTAGTTGCAAGCCGATCGAATACCGACTTCTTCGGAGCTTCCTAAGACGGCATTAGATCTTTGAAGCTTATTGGCAGGATCATGGTCCCGAAGAACAACCCAGTGATGGCCTGTGTCACTTGTTCCACCAGCATTGCGAAGATGGAGGCCGCTTGGGGCCCGTAAGTTACTCTTCCAGATGGGACGGAGCAGGAGTTGTTGTTGCAGTTGGTGCAGCTGGAAGCCATTAATCTTCTTTTCTCTGCACGGGAGCAAGACACCAAATATCAGTACCTCGAATCTACAGGCAGCTATAGCAGACCGCGATTTGTTCGCGAAACAAGACACACGAAGTGTGGAGTGGAAAGAGGAAAAAGTCCCACCGGGCATGCCAGAATCTGTTTACCACCGGAAACCGGGAAGACAAACGTCTTTCCTGAATTTGGGTGCAGATGCTATTTGGGGTTTATCCGTCCACCTCTCCGAAGATGCCAAGTTGATTTATGGCACCGTGTATCGGAGGTTTGGATGGATGCGGCCGTTGTAGCAGACTTCGTCAGATTCCCCCTCGTTTGCGAGGAGTTTTTGATTGTGGGGACGCTCTTCCCTGCAGGCGCAAGCCCCTGCAGTTAATTACGTTACCGCGTAGTGATAAACACTTTCTCTTGCTCTAGATGTTCACTTCGTGTCGTGTGTGTTTGTTTTGTTTTAGGTTGCCCATGGATTGTATACGGAGACTAATTTATGTTGTCGCCCGTAGGGCGGGAATTAGTCCAAATCCGTATTTTCTTAGATTTGGGTTTGATTTGATTTAAGGATCGTTAACCTCGTTTGAGATTAAGATCAACTTAAATGTATGTTAAGGATACGTTAGTCTAAATTTAGACTAAGATCTACTTAACAAGGTTTTAGGATCATTTAGATCCAGCGAAAGAGCATTTAGGCTTTATCGTTTTAGTTTAACGACGTTACGGTCCATTGGGTTTAAGGACATCATAGTCCATAGAGTTTAGTTTAGGGACGTTGTGGTCCATTGGGCTTAAGGACATCATAGTCCATGTTTAAGGACATCATAGTCCATAGATTTTAGTTTAGGGACATTACGGTCTATTGGGTTTAAGGACATCATAGTCCATAGAGTTTAGTTTAGGGACGTTGCGGTCTATTGGGTTTAAGGATATCATAGTCCATAGAGTTTAGTTTAGGGACGTTGCGGTCCAAAATTGGTTTAAGGACATCATAGTCCGTGGATTTTAGCTCATCAGTTTGAGGGTGGGCCAAGAGTTATTGGTTATTAGGACCCTCCACCTCTCTGAAGACGTTGAAGAATTACAACGGCATGTATTAGGGGTGTGGAGAGATGTACCCTTGAACCAATTTTGGATGGAAGATCTGTAATTGGGTTTAGGGCTAAGACCAATTTGGAAAACTTGTGAGCACATGGGCTCGGTTGATCTGAATTAGGGACTTTTGGTCAATTTGGACTCAGCCCACTCAGTTTTGAATAAAGTGTTGAACACTTGTTTGGGCTCGGTCCCTTTTTATGTGCAACAATGCTAAGCATTGACATGGGCTCTGACGCTCACTCTATTTCTTTATTTTTTTGTAGAGTGTTAAACACTCTTTATGGCTTTGGCTCTATGGGCAGAGCACTTTATATTAGACAGCACCCACGTGGGGGGCACGTGGGGCGCATGGCGCTGGGTGCCAACCAATGAGTGCAGAGCACTTTTTATTTTAGCAGCGTCCATGTGAGGGGCACGTGGAGCGCTTGGCGCTGGGCACCAACCACTGAGTGCAGAGCACTCTTTATTTCAGCAGTGTTCACGTGAGGAGCACGTGGAGCGCTTGGTGTTGGGCGCCAACCAACGAGTGCAGAGCACTCTTTATTTTATTAGCGCCTACGTGAGAGACACGTGGAGCGCTTGGTGCTGTTTTCTTCTTTGTACATTTTTCTGAAGAAATCAATTCTTTGGTCTCCTCTGGATTCTCAATCCCCAAGAACAAATTCATCCTTACGAGAATTAAATTCTCATTTGTGGGAGAGTTGTCTCATGGATCTCAGATCCAGGGAAAGAACTATATTCTTTTATAAGGGTTTAACCCTTGGGTATGCAGATGAGATACTATGATCTCTTATTTACCTTGAAGAAAGCTCTTCTTCTTTCTTCTCTCTGAAAGCTCTTTTTGGCATGCTCTTCTATTTTTTTTAACTTGAAACTTATGGGGGGTTCCTCTGTACAAGACTTGAAGTCTTGGGGTATTTATATAGGGAGGACTGATTTGTTGATTCAGTTAAGGAAATCTCTCATTGAGAGATTTCTTAATTGATTTGGGGAATTTATCCACCGTTGGATCTTTGATCCAAGAACTTCTGTTTTACAGAAGATATTTTTATTGTTTTTAACAAGATTGGGAAAATATTTTCCCATACAGAACTTATTCTGTATTTTGGTGATTTTTAATCACCATTGGATCTTTGATCCAACGGTGCTCTGATTTATAGAGCACAATCTTTCTTGTTTAGAAAGATTTGAGGAGTATTTCCTCAATCAGAATATAATTCTGCATCTTGGTGATTTTTATTTACCATTGAATTTTTGATCCAACGGTGCTACGATTTACCGAGCACGATCTTTCTTGTTTAGAAAGATTTGAGGAGTATTTCCTCACTCAGAATTTAATTCTGTATTTTGGTGAATTTTAATCACCATTGGATCTTTGATCCAACGGTGCTCTGATTTATAGAGCACAATCTTTCTTGTTTGGAAAGATTTGAGAAGTATTTCCTCAATCAGAATTTAATTCTGTGCTCTGATAATTTATCATCTCCGTTGGATCTTTGATCCAAGGGTGGAGAACTTTGAACAGAGCCTTGCTCTCTTATTGGGGGAAACACCGCACTCATAGGGGTCTTGGTTATACATTGCACAGGCTATCCACACGACCGGGGAATGTCAGGTCTCATTTGCGGCTCAAATGAAACCCGGGGCTCCTAGATTATCCGTTATTCTGTGTTGCTTATCGCTTTTCTGTGATGTTGCTTATATCATGCCTGGGACGAATGTTATATATATTTATATATATACTAGTAGATTTTGTATATATTTTGCACCCACGTTAGTCCAGCCCCTGCTTTGCCGTTAGTTAAGTAACCTAACGGTGCATGACGGGGCCCGTGGCGAATGCGGATGGTATATACGTACATTTATTTTTGTTATTTTCTAGTGTGATAGGGATTAATTGATGGGACCACATTAATTTTAATTAATGTAAGGAAAATATGTAAGCCAATGTCGTGCACCCCGCGGTTCGCGGGGAGGCGGAAATTTCAAAAACGGTAATCTTTTGACTACGCAACACCGGCTATTACACCATGATCTTACTAAAGCCTTAACTAGTTAGACTAACTTGAGGATTTATCTACTATGGTAGATTCTAATACCTAGTAGATCAAGTCCTTCGGGTCTTCTTATGGTCCCCTTCAAGGCTCCTTGGTGATCGGATCGAGCTTGCTCCATCGGCCTTCTCTTGTCGAAGATGATCCACCGCGAAGGTTTGTGCTCCAAGCTTCAACCTCCAAGTGAGGTAACTAGGGTAGAAGGATTGCTAAGCCAACTAGCCTAGGAGATGTAGAATGTGTTAATGGATTGTTTTTCTCACTAAACCCTTGGCTCACAACACATGTGAATGATAGAATTTAGTGTTGAGGAAGAAGATGATGGAGGAGACCTAGAGAGCTCAAAAGAGGAGAGCAACTCAAGAAATATCAAGTGAAGAAAATGAAGCATCAAGAAACAAGTGTAGAGAATGGCTCACATATATAATCCCTCATCTCACTCATTAAGCCATGGCATGAAAAACAATAAAATAAGCACCCATGCATCAATAGTGATCCCAATGTAATAAAATATACCATGAGCCATTCCCTCCACCATGCCAAGCATGTCTCCTCCATTTCCACATCATTAATCCATTTAACAAAATGGATAAATCCAATAATGATGTGGCACCTTCTAGAAGCATACCTTGACAAATTACAAGAATTCCCCTCATACCGTATATACATACCCGTATCCGCATTCCGAAAAACACGGATATCCTGAGAAGATTACAATCCAATAATACAATACTAGGATCCGGCTTAAACCAAAGCCCACTAGTACTGTCTGCTCAATCATCATCAGTGTACAAGTACACGTACGTGATCGAAGTCTAGGTCGTAAAACCATACGACGTCTACATCAATTGCCTGAAGTAGGGAAACCCTCTGTGTGGGACTCTAAAGACTCGACACTGCGCTGGTAGCGGGTTTAACCACAAGCCGCAAGTAGTACTAGCTGTACGTAACGGTCCCTAGGTAGATGTCGATAAGAAGGCCGATGAGGAAAACCCATCCGAACTCTTACTGTGCTTGAATGTGAAAATCTCCGTACAGTCCGGTTTGTTCATCTAAGAGTATCGCATATCGGGCCTAGGGGTCGGTAAACGTCAGACCCCATAATAGTGGTATAAGTCGTGTCGGAGTGTAGCCCATAACACCCTGAGAAACTACTGGAATACCTACCAGTAAATCTTATTTACCCTGGCCAGGGACTTTGTGTAATGGCTCTCCAAACAAAGCGCGATATCAACCCCCAATACCGGGAGAGACAAATCCTTTCTAACCGCTACTGCCTCCAAGTGCTTCGGGACTGCACTTAACTACTACCTGTTTGCACGGCTCCTTTAAGCCGTGGTAGGGTACTAGTCAAAGTATAGTGGGAACACGAGGAGAAGTAGCAGTGTCAAGTCGACAGACTAAGCTGTACTCATGTCACCTAGGAACTGCTACCCGACAATAGGTATAATACCCACCAGCAGTTCCCGACGAGTCCTGTCCAGTGTACTCGTAACCTAACAAGCACCTGCGTACTATCTCTAGTACGACGTACTAATGGCTGTGGGACAGACCATCTCCCATGCTAGGATGAGAAGTGTATACACTAGTCTACTCTGGAGTATCGATGCCCCGCCTCGATAATCCTACGACTAGGGACCTGTATAAGGATGTGCTTGTAGATTACCCAGCCCCCACTAGTGTGACTGCCATCACAACGCTGGTAATTAAGCGAAGATCCTAAGTGCTCTACTAATATATATATATAAGTGATATGTTAATAGAAACACATGCACATATTGAAGTAGAAACAAACCAAGTAGCATACAACCATTTTGAGCAAGACTGTCAATACTACTGTGAATATCCCAAGCTTCCATTAAGTAATATACAAACCAGTATGATACAATAATGGACTCTAGGGCATATACACTAACAATTTCCCACTTGCACTAGGGCCATGTCCTGGCGTATCGTAGACCTATCATCTCGATCAGCCGCTCAAACTGTGTCTGAGGGATGGCCTTCGTAGGTAGATCTGCAGTGTTATTCTCCATATCTACTCTCCTTACGTCGATCTCTCGGCGATCTACGATCTCCCTGATCAGGTGGTACCGCCTCAAAATGTGTCTGGACTTCTGATAGGACTTGGGTTCCTTCGCTAAAGCTATATCGCCGTTGTTGTCGCAATACAACGGTATTGGATCAACAATGGTCAGAACCACCTGAAGTTCTGTGAGAAACTTCTTCATCCAGACAGCTTCTTTTGCAGCATTGCAAGCAGCTATGTATTCCGCTTCCATCATCGAGTCTGCAACGGTGTCCTGCTTGGAGCTTTTCCAACAGACCATCCCTCCATGAGGGTAAAGACATAACCCGACATGGACATGGAGTCATCCTTGTCACTCTGGAAGCTAGAGTCAGCAAAGGCCTCGATTTGGAGGTCCTTTCCACCGTACACCAAGAACATCTCCTTAGTCCTTCTCTGGTACTTGAGAATATTCTTTACTGCTATCCAGTGCTTCTCTCCTGGGTTTGACTGATACCGGTTTACAACGCTCAATGCGTATGCTACATCTGATCTGGTACACAACATCGCATACATTATATAGCCTACCGCGGATGCGTAGGGTATAGTTGACATGTGAGCCCTTTCCAAATCAGTCTTTGGAGACATCTCTTTGGAGAGGGTGATTCCTTGAAAAGCTAGTAGATTACCGCGCTTAGAATCTTCCATACTGAATCTTTTCAGTATGCTGACGATGTACCTTGACTATGAAAGTCCTACTATCCGTTTAGATCTATCACGCTAGATCTAGATCCTCAGAATGTAGAAGGCATCACCCTGGTCTTTCATGGAGAACCTCTGTGACAAAAATCTTTTGACTGATTGCAGCATAGGAATGTCATTTCCTATCAAGAGAATGTAATCCACGTACAAGACGAGGAATACCACAGTTCTTCCTACAATCTTACTATATATGCATGGTTCATCTAGATTTTTGATAAAGTCGAATTCTTTGACAGTATCATCAAAACAGATGTTCCAACTTCGCGATGCTTACTTAGAGCATAAATGAACTTAAGCAACTTGCACACTTTTCCGCTGCTCCCACTCTGAATGAAACCCTTTGGCTGATCCATGTAGACTTACTCATCCAAATTTCCATTTAGAAAAGCCACCTTTACGTCCATCTGCCAAATCTCATAATCGTGCAAGGCAGCAATGACAAGAAGGATCCGAATGGATTTGAGCATAGCTACTGGAGAAAAGGTTTCATCATAGTCCAAACCAGGTCTTTGACGAAAACCTTTTGCAACAAGTCTAGCCTTATAGGTTTCAACCTGTCCATCTACACCAATCTTCTTTCTGAAGATCTATTTGCAGCCTACGGGTTTTACCTCAATTTCCAAAGTCTATACTTTGTTGGTGTACATGGACTCCATCTCGGTCCGCATTGCATCCAGCCATTTTACTGAGTCGCCACTCTGAATGGCTTGTTGGAAGCTAGTAGGCTCATCATTGTCAATGATGCAATCCTCTCGATCCCCGTCTTTGAGAAAACCGTAGTATCTCTCGGGCGGATGAGAATGCCTACTACTTCTGCGGAGTGGCGCTGGAATGTCCTATTCTCCTGAAACCTCTGGTTCTACCAAGCTTTCAGTAATAGCTTGTGGTTCTGGAATTTCTTCCAGTTCTATTGCGCTCCCACTTTTCTGATTTTCTAAAAATGCAGATTCTAAGAAGTGGGCATGACGAGAAACAAAAACCTTTTGTTCTTCTGCGCAATAAAAATAATACCCTTTAGAGTTCTTTGGGTATCCCATAAACTTACACAGGACTGAACGTGCCTCGAGCTTGTCCGCATGCTGCTTTTTAACAAAAGTTGGACATCCCCATGTCTTAAGGTACTTAAGATGGGGTTTCTTCCCACTCCACATCTGATATGGTGTGGTAGGCACAGTCTTGGTAGGAACCTTATTCAGAAGATATGCAACTGATTCTATTGCATAACCCAAGAAGGATCGCGGCAACTCAGTGTTACTCATCATGGAGCAAATCATATCCAATAGGGTTCGATTCCGTCTTTCCGATACACCATTGTGTTGTGGTGTGTATGGAGGAGTAAGCTGAGAGAGAATTCCATTCTCTTTTAATCCAGGAACTCGGCACTCAAGCATTCACCACCTCGATCGGATCTCAGTGTCTTGATACTTTTGAATTTTTATTTTTCCACTTCATTCTTGTATTCCCGGAATTTCTCAAAGTCCTCGGATTTATGCTTCATCAAGAAGACATGTCCATACCTAGAGAAATCATCCGTAAAAGTAATGAAATAGGAATAACCACTTCGTGCATGTGTAGACATTGGACCACACACATCGCTGTGTATGAGTCCTAAGAGCTCGCTCGCTCTTACTCCGTATCCAGTAAACGAAGTTTTTGTCATCTTTCCCATCAGACAACATTGACAAGTTGCATAAGACTGATATTCGAACGGATCCAAATATCCCTCTCTATGTAGCTTCGTCAATCGTGTTTCATTGATGTGACCTAGTCTACAATGCCATAAGAAAGCTTGATTTAATTCCGGAGACTTTCTTTTAAGTGTGTTCTTGACACTGAAAACCTGAGCTTGATTTAATACTTATATACCGTTACCTAATGTACCTGACCCAATCAAAGCTTGATTTAGTTGGATGTGGACCACATCGCTTACAAATGTAAAATCATATCCTTCCTTAGAAAGTAAGGATACAGATATGATGTTACAAGCTAGACTAAATACATACAAACAGTTACGTAGAATCAATATCTGCCCACTTGTCAATCCAAGGTGATATTCCCCTATGGATTCAGCGTCCATGCTCATTCCGTTAGCAACCCTAAGAGTCATATCACCTAACCTGATAACTTTACAGTTTCTCAAAGCCTGTAATGAATTACAGATATGAGATCCTGATTCGGTATCTAGTACCCAGGAATAGAGTTAATTGACATACAGTTTTCTATTACAAACACACCCGAAGTCGAAACCACAACATGCTTCGGATCCTGGATTCTGGCTTTCAAAGCCCTGTAATCCCTCTGCCAATGCCCTTTCCCGTGACAATGGGAATATCCCTCTTTTCCTACTGTTAGCCCAGGAACTTTTGCCCTTTCCTGTCCTTCTACCTTACTGACACCACATATCGGCTTTGTGGAGGTCTTCTTCTTTTCATCCTTTGCTTTTGCCTTGGATGTAGAAGAGGAAGATTCCCCAATAAGCTGAGTGGGTGTCACCCTGGTTTCCTTCAGGGTGCCCTCAACTGGAAGTATAACTTTCTTCCCCTGGACAAAAGTAGATGATAGGGACTGTAGAAACAAGTCAGCATAAGACCTGTTTCCCAACGTAGTCTCTAGGTCCTTGAGCTCATCAATATAGCTAGTCATCGTAAGGACGTTGTACCCTACAGATGACCCGATAGCCAACCTCGCTTGAAGCAATTCTTTTGAGGTCTCATATCTTGCGATGCAAGATTGCTCTCCATATAAATCTTTGTTATGGAGGAAGAAGGAAGCTAAGTCCATCTTCTCGTGATGCCTTTGGTTTACACCATCCACTGAGGCCAACACGAGGCACTTGGCATTTGCACTGTCTTTTTCAATGTCTTATGGATATCAATATCCGTGACGATGGAAATAGGACCAGAGACGGCGGGGTTTTGAGTAGTAAAGAGGTGTCCCGGCTTGTCCTGGGAAATGGACATCTGGACAGACCTTTGCCAGTCATTATAGTTAGATTCAGTCATTTTATTATCTAGATGTAACCTATGTCTGGTCACGTGGTTGCTATAGGAGAGATAGAAGACAACACTTAGCATGATGCTCTTGCAAGTTTAGATTGGTTTTTAATTTTTCTAAACAGGTTGGCCCCCACTGTATCTCGAATCCTTCCTCAAACCATAAAAGAAGAATTAGTCAGGATTAATCTCACCGTACAATACTTGCTTAACCGTTCATCTAGGCCAGTGTTGGTACTTCGAGGGAGGTTTTACGACGCTTTCGCGAAGTTCCTTAATTAAATAACCTCTTTTCCCTGGAGGCGTAGCCCCGCTAACACTGTTCTAGACACCTACTTGGTTTATAGCATTGATCGTTAACTGAAGAATGTCCCGAGGAGTAGTGGATACTCACAGTAGGATCGGGATCCAAATATCATTGTGTGATAACCCTGAAGGAATCCTACCAACATTATCACACTCAAAATGGTATGCAACACTAGCAAGTTTCAGTTTCTCTAGAAACTCCCAATGTGGACTTTTGCCCCATGTTCTTATGACCTTGACGAAGGCCAACAAATCATAAGTCACATGTCAAGTTCTACCCATCATTGTCCAGGTTAATTTGAACCCACCCGTATATACCTTTGATGAAGGCCAACAAGGTAATACGACTGTCCCAAACCAATGCATCTATCTATGCTACATATGAACACCCATCAGCTACCAATCATTATGCCTTGACGAAGGCCAACAAACATAGATTGAATACTACTGACTATTTGTTAGTAATATGTATTCCCTAGAGGCCATTACTATACATACGATGTATATTGTAGTGGATGCTTGGACATATATATGGACGACTTTCTTGCTCGACATGATAGTATGCTATCTAGTTGCTCTTTATCTTAACATGTACACTGATTATCTCTATAATACATGTTGATAAAGCCTCTAGGATGAGTACTTGACAACCTGGACTATGATGCAGATCATACTAGTAGGGACAAAGTAGCCGTTACATCCTTCAAATGTTCCTAATCGAGGGTGTATCGAGACAGGGCATCGATATACCAGAGTAGACTAGCGTATACGCTTCTCGACCCATATGATGGGTGATGGATGATCCTATATCCATTGGTGTTTGAGATCAGAGATGGTATGCGGGTGTTCAGCGGAGACTGGGTATACTGGACGGACTCGCCGAGAACTCCTAGATGGTATTGTACCTATCGTCGGATAGCAGTTCTCTGGTGACACTGGTACAGGTTAGTTTGTAGACCCGAGATCGTCATAGAGTCTTGTATGATTCCCAGTGTGCTTTGATTTCAACCTTACCACGTTCAAGAGAACGTGCAAAACGGTGGCTTTTGGGTACAGTCCCGAGTCACATGGAGGCAATGAGCGATAGGAGGGGTTTCGTCTCTCCCGGTATAGGGAGTTGATGTTGCGCTATGCTCGATTGGCCATAACATGAAATCCCTGGCCAGGGTTGCTGAGATCTACTGGTAAGAGTTATCAGTAGTTTCTCGAACGGTTATGGACCTTACATCGGCATGACTTATCAGGTTATTAGGGTCTGACGTTATACCACCCCCAGGCTGTGATATGCGACATATCAGACGAAGAGACCGGACTGTACGGTAGTGTTACTGATTGGATTCGCAGGAGTACGAACAGGCTTGCTTGTTGATCTTCTGATCGCTCAATACCCGGGTGGCCGTTACGTTTAGCAGATCGCTTGCGGCTTGTGGGTGTTTGATATGATCGTCACCTACTGCCGGCGTATTGACGAGTCTTTAGAGTCCTACACAGAGGTTTCCTGGCTCAAGCGAAACGGAATAGGAGCACATATGTGATATGTGCGGGACCGAGGTTGATACGATATGAGATACCGTATTCTATTCTCGCGATATGTGATATCGGTCGGTTATATATGATATAGCCGGGTTATCGGATCAAGTGTTGATTCGATAAGTTAATTCATATAGTATTAGTCGGTTGTATATGATATAGCCGGATTATTAAATCAAGAGTTAATTTGATAATTTAATGTATAATTATATATTTGATATATTATATTACATTAACTAATATTAAGCTCACTTATGATTTCTTTTCTCACTAGATAAGCACATTGTATATATGTGATATGTATATTTGTGTACATGTACTGTGTCATGTTTGATGATACATACAAGATGGGTGTATGAGATTAATACCATGCTAGGGTTAAGTTAGGGTTTCTATTTATGTTAAGCTAATTCAAAAGAGATTGAGTTTGTCATGGTAAAGCTTGGACAAAATCTTTTGGATAAGCTTTGACAAAGTCAACTCTTTTGTCTAGTTAAAGATATTTATCAAACCCAACCCTTAACCATAGTGTGTGGTTTATTCTATACATGAGTTAGGAATGATGGCTTTAACTCACCCATGGTTGAAATAATTCATTTGGATGAATGATTGATGAGATATTTTCTTCATCATCTTCTTCTTCATCAAAAAGCTTCTAGCTTCAATGGAGTTTTGAGAAAAAAATGTGAGAAAATGAAATCTAAAGTGAGCCCACTTCCTACTTCATCATCCTCTACATCTTGCCATTTAGTAGAGCGTGTTTGCTTCACTAATTATATGATTAGAGAATAAATAGCTTGAGTTAGTGTCTCTTCGACGTAGATCATCTTCGGCCTCGAAGACATCGAACCAAGCACGTTCGTTTCTTCAAGGGATCCTCTCTAGAGTCTGGAGTTTGCAATCACAGCAAAGGGGACTACTACATGGAGCTATTTGAAGTGAAGGACCGGTCTACAAAGGTTGTATTCCTTGCTTACTAAAACTTGCAAAGTGTTTGCATATGTTTTCCTTATTATTTGTAGTTACGATTCATGGTTAGGGTTAGCTAGAACGGCAAATTTTTGAATTTGGCATGGACGATGCCTCCCGAAACCTTGCTGCCATACTAGGCAACCCTTCAGTGGTATCAGTGCCATGCTAGAAATTTATACGGATTTTGTTAGAATTACAAAACCGAAATACTCCGAAACTTGCATCGCCAAAACCTACTTGCTGTCGATTTTAAAATGTTGTCAGAAAATTTTTTAAACAAGTGCAGGATCATATTTGAGTAAATATATGAACATGGAAGAAAATTGGGACCTTGTGCTCGGATTTTGGCCTAGCACATGGGGGGAAATCCGAGGAGGCCGGCTCCAAGAAGGAATTTTGGTCTCAAATTTTTTTCATGTTCTGTGCTCTGGGGTTTGGTGTTTCAGGTGTTGTTTATTTTGGCTAATTTTGCATGTGATGTAATCTTGCACTATAAGCAATTCGGAGTGTTTCGTATTCGTAGTTTTAAAATTGTTTTGGGTTTTCTCATGTTGTCTAGACGAAGTTAAAATGTTCGATCGAATGTCAAAAACCCATTTTTCCAAGTTTAACGTATTCAGAAAAACATGCAAGTGATTCTGTGGACCCTCTAGAAGAACGTAAACCTTAACTCAATTATGTGGCCATCAAAACCGCCACTTGAATCCTAGGGTTTGTAGTAGTTTAGCGTTGTCAGATGTGAGGCATTGGTTTGACCCTTCTATGGCTGGTTCATAGGTACTGTGGCATATTCTGGGTATTATTGAACTGTGCTCAAGCGTTGTGCTGTCAGGAAATTGTGGGACTTTGATGAATCGATCGAAAAGTTTAACGTCGTCCTGGTATTATGTGATGGGATACAATATTTGGAATCCACAACTAGTTATGAGATAACTAATTTGAATGTTATAAATCTAGCAGTTTAGTCTCATTTGATCGGTTGCCACGGGATTTTGATGTGATCAAAAGTCTGTCGCAATCACATAGCGTACGCGGATACTTGCTGGGTAAACTTAATAGATAGCCACGCCCTATAGCCCCGACCAAGTGACTGTAGGAGAACCCCGTCGCCAAAAGCATCCGTTCGGGTGCTCGCGGCAGCGGTGTTCCGCCTTAGTGCACTTCATCGACGGTATCGGGGGTGCGGCCGTTTACTAAATTTTTCGACGAGCATTCGATCAGGATGTCGGGAATCTTGTTGAATTGCCCGACTTGTTATTGAAAAGTGTTTTCGGTATCGAGACTAAAATGCGGGGTTTTTAATTGTTAGGCATGCGATATCTAAGGAATTCATTTGGTTAGGCATGTGATGTCTAAGGTGGTTGCGGATTCCAACTGTTGTAGTTTTTCACTTTCTTTTCTGCGACCGTAAGAGTAATATGTGGTGTATCGCCAGTTTCGGTGCTGTATGTCAATGACAATTGGGATACGCATATTTACTTACGTTGATGACATGTGCTGTTATATGTTGCTGGGATATGTTATATTGGATCGTCGTGATTGAATAGCCAGGGGTTTTATGTGAGATGAGAGTTTTTCTTTTTCATTCATGTAAAATTCATTGTATGAAATATTCTTTTATTGGGGAACTTCCGGGTTGAGGATGATGTCACCATTGTATATTATTTACTTTTCCGCATTAGGATAGACCCAAGGCGGGGAGCATAAGTAACCGGGTTCTAGGGTCCAGTGGGAGACCATCTCGAGGAGTCGAGACCGGGTCTCCTAACTCTAGATTTGGCAGGGTTACTTGCCACTCTCGTAGGGGTCTAGGGGTGTGGGATTGGCTATTCATCACGACCGTGGAATCCGTGTTTTATAAAGGCTTAATATAAAACACGGAAATCCTAGTATATCCAATATTTCATATATGTTCTTCTGCTGTGATGTTCTGTGATGAGATCATATTACTTCTTGAGATGAATGTTTATATTATATATATATATATATATATATATATATATATATGATATATATTATATATTGTTGCTTTCATTTCATATGTGATGCTTGGGAAGCATAATAAATAGGACTTCATTAATAAGATTAATGAAATAAAAGAAACCTAAAAGATGTTGTAGAAACTTGTTTTAAAAACTGGTAGCTCTAGTTCATACTTTACATAGCAGTATTCCTTGTACAATATCCAGCACCTTATTCGATAAGGAAAGAGCCAAGATCCCTTCACCGGGAGTGATCTCTTTAGCGAAACTAGCAGATGCTACACACTCGGTTTGTCTTTTGATTGCTTCTATAGTTTTTGCTTTGCATAGTGGTTTTTGTAAAATATCCTGCACCTTATTCGATAAGGAAAGAGCCTATGATCCCTTCACCGGGAGTGACCTCTTTAGCAAAACTAGTAAAAGCCTCAAAAACACACCTTTCAAAATCACTCGATTCTACAATGATATCAAGTTCATTACGCTCATGGTTTTCTTAAAACCTGTGTAGCCCTTCGTCATTTCAGATAAGTACTTCATAGTATTCGTTCTACGTTTGTTGACCTCCGTCAAGGCGTAGTGTGCGGTAGCTATTTATGCTTATCTGCATAAGCATACGATGCGATTGGATTAGGGTAGTCGTGCGGCCTTGTTGACCTCCGTCAAGGGTCGTGCGGGTGGGTTTATTTCAATCAAGAAATGACAGGTTGAACTTGACTATCAGCCTATGGTTTGTTGACATTCGTCAAGGTCATAGGACGCTAGGGGAAAAATATTATTGGGAATTTCAAGTGTTGAAATTTGCAATGAGATTGCATACCTTTTATGAGATAGTTGGATCCCGATACCCACTAAGAGTAAGAGTTACTCCTGGGAGAATTTTACACATTACAATTAGCCGATCAAGTAGGTATCTAGAAAGGTGTTAACGGGTTTACGCTCCTAGGAAAACGAGGTTTATTTTAATTAGGTACGTGCGAAAGCATGGGGAACTTCCCTCAAAGTACCGACACTGGTTTGGCCAAAAGATTGGCGAACTTGTAGGGTGTAATTAATCCCGGCTAGTCTTTCTTTTTAGGGTTTGAAGGAAGATTTGACTAAAACAGTGGGAGCCATCCTGATTAGATATATTAATAACCAATCTAATCTTACAAGAGCATACGCTGAATGTTTTCTTCTCTCTCTCCAGGTAGCGACCATGTCATGCCTTAATCAAGATAATAATATGGATGTATTGACTGAACCCGCTTGTTATACCGAGCTGGGGAACATTGGTCCCGCTCCATGTTAGTTGTATGTATGCCCTAGAGGCCAGTATTGTACAGATGATGTATAATTGGATGCTTGGACATATATAGAGATGACTTTCTTGCTCGATATGATAGTATGCTATCTGGTTGCTCTTTATCTTAACATGTACACTAGTCTCTTTAAACTGTCTTATAGTTACATGTTGGTAAAGCCTTTAGGATGTGTACTTGACTACCTGGACTATGATGCAGATCATACAAGTGGGGACATGGTAGTCCAAAAGTACATCCTTCAAGGTCCCTAGTCGTGGGTGTATCAAGACGGGGCATCGATATACCAGTGTAGACTAGCGTATACGCTTCTCGACCCATGAGATGGGCGATGGATGATCCCATATCCATTGGTGTTTGACATCAGAGATGGTACACGGGTGCTCAGTGGAGACTGGGTACACTGGACGGACTCGCCGAGAACTCCCAGATGGTATTATACCTCACGTCAGATGGCAGTTCTCAGGTGACACTTGTACAGGTTAGTCTGTAGACCCGAGATCGTCATAGAGTCTTGTGTGATTCCCACTGTGCTTTGATCTCCACCTTACCACGTCCATGAGGGCGTGCAAAACGGTGGTCTTTGGGTACAGTCCCGAGTCACATGGAGGCAATGAGCGATAGGAGGGGTTTCGTCTCTCCCGGTATTGGGGGTTGATGTTGCGCTCTGCTCGATTGGCTGTAACAGGGAAGTCCCTGGCCAGGGCTGATCAGAGATTTGCTGGTAAGTGTTACCAGTAGTTTCTTGACCCGTTATGAGCCTCACATCGGCACGACTTATCGGTTATTGGGGTCTGACGTTTACCACCCCTAGACTTGATATGCGACATATCAGACGAACAGACCGGACTGTACGGTAAGTGTTACTGGTTGGATTCACAGGAGTGTGAGCGGGCTTGCTCGTCGATCTTCTGATCGCTCAATACCCGGGTGGCCGTTACGTTTAGCAGACCGCTTGCGGCTTGTGGGTACTTGATATGATCATCATCTGCTACCGGCGTATTGACGAGTCTTTAGAGTCCTACACAGAGGTTTCCTGGCTCAAGCGAAACGAAATAGGGGCGCATATGAGATATGTGCGGGAGCGAGAATAATGCGTGTATGTGATACCGTATTTCACTCTCGCGATGAATGTATCGATTGGTTATATGCGATATAACCTAGATATCGAATCAAAGATTGATTCGATAAGCCGATACATTGGATACTAGTCGGTTATATGCGATATGACCGGATCGTTAAATCAAGTGTTGATTTAATGTATAATTATATATTTGATATATTGCTTTGCATTAACTAGTATTGGTTCATTTTAAAAGGATTTTCTCACTTGATGCACATTGTATATGTGATATATTTTTTTGTGCACTTGTTTGTATCATGTTTGATGATACTTGCTCACTTGGGTTTGTGTAAAGATTAAACCATGGTTATATGAATGGTTAGGGTTTTGATTATTTAATTAGTTATTTATTTATTTATTCATTTTGGATATTATTAAGAATGGTGGCTTATTTTGTTTCTATGTTGAAGCTTCTTGAAGCTTTGACAAAGTCCACCATTCTTATCTCATCCTTAACCCTAACCATTCCAACTAACCTTAGTTTAATCTCTACACTTGACCATGGTTAGTATATGATAAGTATTCATATTAGTTTCTTTTTTAAATAAGAAACTTATCATATTCTTTCTTCTTCTTCATCTTCTTTTCAAGAAAAACCTTGCCTTCATCAATGGCAACTTGAGCAAAAGTGTGAGAAATCCAATTCTAAAGTGAACCCACCTCCTATTTCTTCATCCTCTACCTCTTGCCAAGTAGTATAGGGTGTTTTCTTCACAAGTTTCACAACTTGGTGAAGTTGGAGCTTGAACTTGTGATGCCTCGATGTAGATCATCTTCGGCACGAAGCCGACGACCTAGTCCGCCCAATTCTTCGATGAAGCCGACGTTTGAATTCGGGATTCGAGATGGACAGCGAGAGGATGCCTACGTGGAGCTAAGGAAGTGGAGAACCGGATCTACAAAGGTTGTAGCCTCTCTCCTTTAGTTAAGATGTTAACTAGTTTCGTTTTTCGCCTAAATTTCTAGTCGACGATCCGTATTAGGGTTTCTCGGCACCCATAAAATTTGAAATTGGCATGGTTGATGCCTTGTGAGGCCTCTATAGTGTGCCTAGGAACCCTACAGTGGTATCAGAGCCTAGCTAGAGCCTTAGGCGAAGTCTAGACGTCGTTTGAAACCCGATCGAACCGAAACCCTAATTCCCGATATGCTCTCTGGACTTTTTCTAAAATCTGGGATTTTTCTATATTAAAAATGCTTAAAAAATTCAGCAGGGAAATCTAAGAATTACGATGCAAAATTTATCCCATGAACAGTAAAGAGTGCGGCGGAATCGCGGCAGAAGCCTGGCTTCTGCGGCGGTTCCGCGGCAAAATGATGACATCATCACTCCAGTTTTGCACAGTAATTACTATTTTATTATGCTGAATTTTCTGGGAATTTTTAATTTGATTCAAGAGTTGAGTGTTCTGGGGTTGTATTGGGAATCGACGATTCGATTGGATTATCAAATCTTGTCTATGTGGCTTTCCGGATAACTTTAGAATATGTTAAAAATTTCGACCGGATATAAATACCCAACTTTTCCCCTGCCGGAAAATTTCCATGTGTTGGATTTTTCTGTGGTTTAAGGACGTTCTGAGTAGTGCAAGTAACGCGATGGTCCCTCTAGAAGACAACAAACCTTAACTCGATTATGTGACCGTCTTGAACTGCCCTTTGAACCTTCGGGTTTGGGGCAGTACGGCGTGCCACATGTGAGGCGTTGGCTTGACCCTTCTACGGCTGGACCGTTGGTACTGAGGCATGAAGTGAATGTCTTTGAACCTATTTCATGTGTTGGACGGTTTCGGGAAAACTTGGGTGTTCGAATGTTCGATCGGAAAGTTTAATATTTTCTATTTATCCAGAATGGGATACAATAATTGGAATTCACAAACAGTTATGAGATAACTGAATGAATGATATAAATCTAGCGGTTTAGTTTCATTTGATATAGAAAAAGAGTTTTTGATAATGAGACTAAAATGCGAGGTTTATAACTGTTAGGCATGTGATGTCTAAGTATTTCATTTTGATTAGGCATGCGATGTCTAAAGAGGTTGCGGATTCCAATTGTTGTAGTTTTACACTTTCTTTTCTGTGACCGTAAGTGTAATATGTGATATCGCCGGTTTCGTTGCTATATGTCAACGACAATTGGGATGCGCATATTTACTTACGTTGATGACATGTGTTGTTATGTGTTGCTGGATATGTTATATTGGATCGTCGTGTTTGAATAGCCGGGGGTTTTTATGTGAGATGAGTGTTTTTCATTTTCATTCATGTAAAAACTTGTATGTAATATTATTTTATTTGGGGCACTTCCAGGTTGCGGAAGTTGTCACCTTTTGTATATTATTTACTTTTCCGCATTAGGATAGACCCAAGGAGGGGAGCACAAGTAACCGGGTTCTGGGGTCCAGTGGGAGACCAACTCGAGGAGTCGAGTCCGGGTCTCCTAACCCTAGAATTGGCAGGGTTGCTTGCCGCTCTCGTAGGGGTCTAGGGGTGTGGGATTGGCTATTCATCACGACCGTGGAATCCGTGTTTTATACTGGCTCGTATTGAAAACACGGACGTCCTAGTATATCCAATGTTTCATATGTTTCTTCTGCTGCGATATCTGTGATGTGATCATGTGATGTTCTGTGATAGATACAGTATATAGTATATATGATATATTATATAGACGTTACTTATGTTTTGCACCCGCACTAGCCCTGCCCTGCTCTGTCGTTAGTTACCTAACCTAACGGTGCACGAGGGGACATCCAGGCGAATGCGGATGGCATAAGTGTACGTCGTATTTATCTGTGATGTTTAGGTGATTTAAATGATGGGACTTCATTAATGTGATTAATGAAATAAAAGAAACCTAAGATGTTGTAGAATCAAATTTTAAACAAAACAGGTAACTACAGTTCTTGCTTTGCATAGCGGTATATATGATATACCCTGCACCTTATTCGATGAGGAAGGGACCGAGATCCCTTCACCGGGAGTAACTCCTTTAGCAATAACTGGCAGATGCTACACACTCGGTTTGACTTTTGATTGCTTCTATAGTTTCTGCTTTGCACAGTGATATATATGATATATCCCGCACCTCATTCGACGAGGAAAGGGCCGACGATCCCTTCACCGGGAGTGACCCCTTTAGCAAAACTAGAAAAGCTTCAAAATCACTCCATTTCAAAACTTCATTTGATTCTACGACGATATCAAGTTCATTACGCTCATGGTTTTCAGAAAAACCTGCGTAGCCCTCCGTCATTTCAGATAAGTACTAGTTAGTATTCATGCTACGGTAGTTTGGCCTCCGTCAAGGCGTAGTGTACGGTAGCTAACTAGTGCTTATCTGCTAGCATATGATGCGATTGGATTAGGGTATTCGTACGGCGTTGTTTGGCCTCCGTCAAGGGTCGTGCGGGTGGGTTTAATTCAATCAGGAAATGACGGGTTGAACTTGACTAGCGGACTATGGGTTGTTTGGCCTCCGTCAAGGTCATAGGACGCTAGGGGCAAAATATTATCGGGAATTTCAAGTGTTCAAATTTGCAATGAGATTGCATACCTTCTATGAGATAGTTGGATCCCGATACCCACTGCGAGTAAGAATTACTCCTGGGAGAGTTTTACACATTGCAATTAGCTAATCAAGTAGGTGTCTAGAAAGGTGTCAACGGGGTTACGCCTCTGGAAAAACGAGGTTTACATTAATTAGGTTCGTGCGAAAGCACGGGGGACCTCCCTCAAAGTACCGACACTGGCCTGGCTGAAAGATTAGCGAACTTGTAGTGTGTAATTAATCCCAGCTAGTCTTTCCTTTTAGGGTTTGAAGGAAGATTTGATAAAAACCAGTGGGAGCCATCCTGATTAGATAAGATAATAACCAATCTGATCTTGCAAGAGCATACGCTAAAGTGTTTTCTTCTCTCTCTCTCCAGGTAGCGACCATTTCATGCCCTAATAAAGATAATAATATAGATGTATTGACCGAACCCGCATGTTATACTGTGCAGGGGAACGATGAACCCGTTCTATCTTATAAGTGTTATAAGAATGAACAGGAAACAGGAGATTATCTGGATTCTCACACCGCCCAAAAGGAGAACATGCATGTTGATGCATCATCTTCGGGTGTGTTTGTCATTGAGAACTGTTTCTCAGTTCACCCTACGTCCTGGGTATTAGATACCGGATCAGGATCCCACATATGTAAGATGTTACATGGGCTACAGAAAGGTAGAGAACTGGGAAAAGGTGATCATTCCGTTCAAGTTGGGAATGGGGCAAATGTTGCAGCCAAAGCAGTTGGCGAATATCACCTAGTATTACCAAGTGGTGATACACTGATTCTAAATGAATGCTATTATATACCAAACATGATGTGCAACATTATATCAGTTTCTTTATTAAGTAAAGAAGGATATAATTTTGTAGTAAAGGATAATGTTATGAACATATTCCTAAATCAAAAGTTGATTGCATCAGGCTCGATGTATAATGGCATATTCATTCTCAATCAAAATACAGTCCTCAATTTACAAAACACACACAAAAGGAAGAGTTCTGAACTGAAGGAATCTTTCTTGTGGCATTGTAGACTGGGTCACATCAATGCGACACGACTAGCTAAGTTGCATAAGGATGGATATTTAAATTCGTTTGAATTTTCATCTTATGACACTTGCCAGTCATGTCTCAAAGGCAAGATGACCAAAACTCCGTTTACAGGACACGGAGAAAGAGTTACCGAACTCTTGGGACTAATACATAGTGATGTATGCGGTCCCATGTCTACACATGCCAGGGATGGTTCTTCGTACTTCATTACATTCACTGACGATCTCTCTAGATTCGGATATGTGTTCCTGATGAAACACAAATCAGAAGCTTTTGAGAAATTTAGAGAATATAAACAAGAAGTAAAGAACCAAACGGGCAAAAGTATTAAGATCCTTCGATCTGATCGAGAAAGAGAATACTTAAGTAACGAATTCAGAGATTATCTAAAAGAGAATGGGATTCTCTCTCAGCTTACTCCTCCTTATACACCACAGCACAACGGTGTATCGGAGTGGAGAAATCGCACCCTATTAGATATGGTGCGCTCTATGATGAGTACAGCTGGGTTACCTATTTCCTTCTGGGGATATGCACTGGAGACTGCTGCATACCTATTGAACAGAGTTCCAACCAAATCAGTGCCTACCACTCCATATGAGATATGGAATGGCAAGAGACCATGTCTTAATTTCATTCAGATATAGGGTTGTCCGGCCTATGTTAAAACACAAAATCCGGACAAGCTCGAGGCAAGGTCTGTTCTATGTAAGTTTGTTGGATATCCCAAACATTCGCGAAGGTATATCTTCTACCACTCCGAGGAACAAAAAGTGTTTGTTTCTCGACATGCCACTTTCTTAGAAAAGAGTTTTCTTATGAAACAGACAAGTAGCATTGAGGTAGAACTGGAAGAGGTTCCAGCAACACAAACTGAAACAGAAGACTTGGTAGAACCAGAGAATTCAGTAGAACTCGACGAACCCCAGCCTCTCCGCCGATCTAGTAGGGTATCTCGTCCACCTGAGAGATACTACGGTTTTCTCATTGACGGTAGAAGCGAGGATTGCATCATGGAGGATGATGACCCAACTAGCTTCGAGCAGGCCATCACGAGTAGGGACTCAGTGAAATGGCTGGATGCTATGCGGTCCGAGATGGAATCCATGTACACCAACAAAGTATGGACTTTGGAAGTTGCTCCTGAAGGGGTAAAACCCATCGGGAGCAAGTGGATCTTCAAGAAAAAACTTGGTGTAGATGGGAAAGTGGAGACTTTCAAAGCTAGACTTGTTGCAAAGGGTTTTCGTCAAAGACCAGGTGTGGACTATGACGAAACCTTTTCTCCAGTGGCTATGCTTAAATCCATCCGGATCATGCTTGCCATCGCTGCATATCATGATTACGAAATCTGGCAAATGGATGTTAAGACCGCCTTTCTAAATGGTGATTTAGAAGAGTGCGTGTACATGACTCAGCCAGAGGGCTTCGTAGATAGTGGGAGCAGCGGGAAGGTGTGCAAGCTGCTTAAATCCATTTATGGATTAAAGCAAGCATCGCGGAGTTGGAACATCTGCTTTGACGTCGTTATCAAAGAGTTTGATTTCGTCAAAAACCAAGATGAACCTTGTATCTACAAGAAGGTAGCAGAGAGTAAGGTTGTCTTCCTCGTATTGTACGTGGACGTCATACTCTTGATAGGAAATGATATTCCTATGCTGCAATCGGTCAAGCTCTTCTTATCACAAAGATTCTCAATGAAAGATCTTGGTGATGCCTCCTGCATATTGGGAATAAGGATCTATAGAGATAGATCCAAACGGATATTGGAATTGTCCCAATCCAGGTATATTGACACCATACTAAAGAGGTTTAGTATGGAAGAATCCAAGCGTGGGAACTTGCCCACGATCTCTGGAGTCACTCTCTCCAAAGAGATGTCTCCCCAGACTGATTTGGAGAGAGCTCGCATGCAAGGGATACCCTATGCTTCGGCAGTAGGCTCTATCATGTACGCGATGCTATGTACCAGACCCGATGTAGCATACTCACTAAGTGTAGTGAACAGGTATCAAGCTGATCCTGGAGAGAGTCACTGGACAGCTGTGAAGAGCATTCTCAAGTACTTACGAAGGACTAAAGAGATGCTCTTGGTGTATGGTAACGGAGAACTCCAAGTGGAGTCCTTTACCGATTCGAGCTTCCAGAGTGATAAGGACGACTCTAAGTCGCAGTCGGGATTTGTCTTTACCCTTTACGGAGGGGCGGTTAGCTGGAAGAGTTCCAAGCAGGAAACTGTGGCAGACTCGACGATGGAGGCTGAATACATCGCTGCCAACGATGCTGCCAAAGAGGCTGTCTGGATCAAGAAGTTCATTACTGAACTTGGAGTGGTTCCATCCATTGAGCATCCAATACCTTTGTATTGCGATAACAATGGAGCGGTGGCTTTGGCCAAGGAACCCAGGTCCAATCAGCGATCCAGGCATATTCTGAGGCGGTATCACCTGATCCGGGAGATAGTTGATCGCCGGGAGATCGAGGTCAGGAGGGTTGACACGAAGAACAACACGGCGGATCCACTCACGAAGGCCATTCCCCAGATACAGTTTGAGAGACTCTTCGGGATGCTCGATATGCGATACTACTGCAGCTGGCCCTAGTGCAAGTGGGAGATTGTTAGTTGTATGTATGCCCTAGAGGCCAGTATTGTACAGATGATGTATAATTGGATGCTTGGACATATATAGAGATGACTTTCTTGCTCGATATGATAGTATGCTATCTGGTTGCTCTTTATCTTAACATGTACACTAGTCTCTTTAAACTGTCTTATAGTTACATGTTGGTAAAGCCCTTAGGATGTGTACTTGACTACCTGGACTATGATGCAGATCATACTAGTGGGGACATGGTAGTCCATAAGTACATCCTTCAAGGTCCCTAGTCGTGGGTGTATCGAGACGGGGCATCGATATACCAGTATAGACTAGCGTATACGCTTCTCGACCCATGAGATGGGCGATGGATGATCCCATATCCATTGGTGTTTGACATCAGAGATGGTACACGGGTGCTCAGTGGAGACTGGGTACACTGGACAGACTCGCCGAGAACTCCCAGATGGTATTATACCTCACGTCAGATGGCAGTTCTCAGGTGACACTTGTACAGGTTAGTCTGTAGACCCGAGATCGTCATAGAGTCTTGTGTGATTCCCACTGTGCTTTGATCTCCACCTTGCCACGTCCATGAGGGCGTGCAAAACGGTGGTCTTTGGGTACAGTCCCGAGTCACATGGAGGCAATGAGCGATGGGAGGGGTTTCGTCTCTCCCGGTATTGGGGGTCGATGTTGCATTGTGCTCGATTGGCTGTAACAGGGAAGTCCCTGGCCAGGGCTGATCAGAGATTTGCTGGTAAGTGTTACCAGTAGTTTCTCGACCCGTTATGAGCCTCACATCGGCACGACTTATCGGTTATTGGGGTCTGACGTTTACCACCCCTAGACTTGATATGCGACATATCAGACGAACAGACCGGACTGTACGGTAAGTGTTACTGGTTGGATTCACAGGAGTGTGAGCGGGCTTGCTCGTCGATCTTCTGATCGCTCAATACCCGAGTGGCCGTTACGTTTAGCAGACCGCTTGCGGCTTGTGGGTTCTTGATATGATCATCATCTGCTACCGGCGTATTGACGAGTCTTTAGAGTCCTACACAGAGGTTTCCTGGCTCAAGCGAAACGAAATAGGGGCGCATATGAGATATGTGCGGGAGCGAGAATAATGCGTGTATGTGATACCGTATTTCTCTCTCGCGATGAATGTATCGATTGGTTATATGCGATATAACTTAGATATCGAATCAATGATTGATTCGATAAGCCGATACATTGGATACTAGTCGGTTATATGCGATATGACCGGATCGTTAAATCAAGTGTTGATTTAATGATTTAATGTGTAATTATATATTTGATATATTGCTTTGCATTAACTAGTATTGGTTCATTTTAAAAGGATTTTCTCACTTGATGCACATTGTATATGTGATATATTTTTTTGTGCACTTGTTTGTATCATGTTTGATGATACTTGCTCACTTGGGTTTGTGTAAAGATTAAACCATGGTTATATGAATGGTTAGGGTTTTGATTATTTACTTAGTTATTTATTTATTTATTCATTTTGGATATTATTAAGAATGGTGGCTTATTTTGTTTCTATGTTGAAGCTTCTTGAAGCTTTGACAAAGTCCACCATTCTTATCTCATCCTTAACCCTAACCATTCCAACTAACCTTAGTTTAATCTCTACACTTGAGCATGGTTAGTATATGATAAGTATTCATATTAGTTTCTTTTTTAAATAAGAAACTTATCATATTCTTTCTTCTTCTTCTTCATCTTCTTC
The DNA here is from genome assembly GCA_030015575.1 of Agapanthus africanus. Classification (NCBI taxonomy): domain Eukaryota; kingdom Viridiplantae; phylum Streptophyta; class Magnoliopsida; order Asparagales; family Amaryllidaceae; genus Agapanthus; species Agapanthus africanus. The sequence continues at coordinate 106,411,144 of CM057344.1, forward strand.
TTCAAGAAAAACCTTGCCTTCATCAATAGCAACTTGAGCAAAAGTGTGAGAAATCCAATTCTAAAGTGAACCCACCTCCTATTTCTTCACCCTCTACCTCTTGCCAAGTAGTATAGGGTGTTTTCTTCACAAGTTTCACAACTTGGTGAAGTTGGAGCTTGAACTTGTGATGCCTCGATGTAGATCATCTTCGGCACGAAGCCGACGACCTAGTCCGCCCAATTCTCCGATGAAGCCGACGTTTGAGTTCGGGATTCGAGATGGACAGCGAGAGGACGCCTACGTGGAGCTAAGGAAGTGGAGAACCGGATCTACAAAGGTTGTAGCCTCTCTCCTTTAGTTAAGATGTTAACTAGTTTCGTTTTTCGCTTAAATTTCTAGTCGACGATCCGTAATAGGGTTTCTCGGCACCCATAAAATTTGAAATTGGCATGGTTGATGCCTTGTGAGACCTCTATAGTGTGCCTAGGAACCCTACACTCCAACTTTTAATTGCAATAAGACCGAGCAGGAAATAGGGGATTACCAGGATTACCGTACCACCTAAACGAAGAAAGTACATGTTGATGCATCTTCTTCGGGTGTGTTCATTACAGAGAACAGTTTTCTCAGTATCCTTTACGTCCTGGGTATGGTGATACCAGATCAGGATCCCACATATGTAATATGTTACCTGGGCTACAGATAGGTAGAGAACTGAGAACAGGTGATAAGTTTCAAGAGTTGGAAATGGTGCAATTGTTGCAAGCCAAGCAGTTGGCAATTATCACCATGTATTACCAAATACATTGATTCTGAATGAATGTTATTAGATACCGAACCTGATATACAACTTCATATCAGTCTCTTTATTTAATAAAGAAGGATATAACTTTGTATTGTTGGATAATGTTTTGAACATTTCCTATATCAAGAGTTGATCGGTTCAGGCAATTTATCTAAAAGCATATACGTTCTAAATCAAACTACAGTTCTTAATGTACAGAACACACACAAGAGGAAGGGTTCAGAAATGAACGAATCCTTCTTGAGGTATTGTAGACTAGGTCATATCAATATGACCCGACTAGCTGAAGTTACATAAAAATGCATATTTAAATCAGTTTGAATTTATAACTTCCCAGTCATGTCACAAAGATAAGATGACCATAGCTCCGTTTATTGGAAACAGAGAAAGAGTTAGTGAACTCTTGGGATTGATACATGATGATGTATGTAGGTCCTTTGTCTACACATGTGTAGCAATTTAAAAATTTAGAAATAAATAAAATTAAATAATTAAATAATAAAATGTTAAATTAAAAAGTTATTAAAACCAAATAAGACATTTTCATAAATAGTATGTAAAATAAATTAAATTAAAATTTTAATATGTAACATAAATAAATTATAAGGGTTTAATGTAAAATTTAGCTTTATTTTAATTAAAATAGTGTTATATAATAACATAGTTAGTGAGGCGTCATTGTGTAAAAATTTAGGAAATTGTGCAAATTGGAATTTTTAAGGGTGTAAGTAGAAAAGAGGTTAAATAAGGTTTAGTTCAGAATTTATCACAAGATAAATCAATTTGGAAATGATAATACCTTGACACATTCTTCTTGCATGCACAACGCACACACAACACCTCCTCCTTGCATGAGGATGGCACACCTTGAGTTTTGACACCTCCTTCTACACATCACTCTTACCTTTGTCATATATAGCATGTGTTTAGATCATTTAGCTAATTTAAAATCTGAAAAAAATTAAAAGAAAGAAAAAGAAAACTAGAACAAGCAAGGGAGAACAAAAGAAAGGAGAAGGGAAGAGCTAAGTTCTAGGATTTCCACCATCAAGTTAGGAACTAGGAGCTTGTCCATTTTGGAGGGAGTTCTTCCATCATCCCTTGTAGGTAAAATCCTAAATCACTGTAGGAATTTAGTTTTGTAACTAGTTTAAATTAGAATCAAAATGTCTATAATATCGTATTTTAGGCAAAACTAAGCTTTGTTTTAATCTGCTATAGTTTAGATAAAAGTTAATTTAACCAAACAATGCCTTAATGTTGTATGTTGGACCTAGAACAAACCATAGGAGCACGAACCCAGGGGCTCGGATTTTGGCTAGCGAGGTATAGGCAAATTCCGGCGTCGCCGGATTTGTAGGGAGGTTTGGTGTTTTAGGGTTTGGAGTAGGTCTCTGTATAGATGTTGGGATAATTTGGTATTGTTTAATTAAGTTAGTTTAACTGTATATAAAATCTGGGAGCAAATATCGGAAAAGGGATCAAAATTCTCAAATACGACACGGGTAAAACGTAACGCGTTCTGTTTTCTGTTGCAAAACAGCGTCGAGTTAAATTTCAGTAAAGTCAAGTGTTAGATCGTTTGAAATAGTCGTACGTAGTATAATTAGTACGTACAACTTGTGTTTTCATGATTTTGCCGTATCGGAGTTAGCCGTTTTCCTTATACAAGTAAATTTCGATGTTAGATTCAAATACGGGAACTTCGGAGGCAGCAAGGAAAGGAAAAGGATTGGCGATTTCTGAGTAGTTACGACGTATTCCGGTGAGTAGATTAAACATCTACTGGGGGATCTTGTAAAGATAGCGTGATACGCCCGTAGTTAGATTTAAATTCAAGTTTTGCTTTTGTATGTTAACATTATCATATGCATTCTTAAATCTACATATATACCTCCATGATTAACAGTTGTTAGAACACTGCACCATTATCGACGAGTTATGCCGCACATGCACATATCTACATGACACCTCGTCGATATTAACATGTCATTTCACACTTAGAAATTATTCTGTTAAAAATGATTCTTATCATACCTTAAGTATCAATAGTCGTAGTAATTAGCATATATGACATCATATTTCGTATTCAAGTATTAATAGTTGATATAAGAGGCATTTGTATTATTGAGGATTTATGGTTTTAAGTTTTTATACACTATTACGAAAAATCAGTGATTTTCATGATTATGTGTCACGTCCACCATGATATGTTGTTTTTATGATTTGGTTTTATTCCGGACCGAGTTTGGGGGTATACGGTTATGGATTTACAATTTTATCCAGACTGAGTCGGTGGGGATACAGTTGGATACATGGTGGACCCGGTCGAGACCGAGGAGCAGGATAGCCGCACTTTAGGCAGGGAGCCTAACGAGGATACTCGATTCCGGAGACAGTTATGAAACACGGAGGATATCTAGATGATACCGACCGGTGTTATTGATTACAGGATCATTCGAGGAATGATGCCTGATGAAACACCGAAGATTTGTGTCGATGTTAGGCACGGAGAAAAATGAATATGATTTGGAAAATAATTGATGGGATTTCAGTTTTGATTCATATATGGAGTATTACATATTTATTCCTCCAGTTGTTATCATGTATCGCATTCACTATTGTTGAAATTAGTTCTAATTCGTCATATTTACATTATCAACCATTATATGTTAGTTATATTCACTGAGTTGGCAACTCACCCCCTTTGTGCCACAGTTCCTTGCAGGAGTAGAGTGGACGGTTAGCAGCAGTGCAGATTCACTTTTCAGCTTTTATCACATCTTTTGATAGGTGGGTTACATATGTAGTAACCTTCTCTTTTGGTATTGTATATTGAATCTAGAATATCTCCATCAAACCCTGTATTATGACTTAGAACGAGAGTGGTGGTTGTATGTATATTATTTGACAGATTAGATCGCTTAGCTATGTTAAATGGTATTTCTTTTACTTATGTCTGAGATTCTTTTGATGTCATATAAGTTGTATACTTATTTCCGCTGTTAACATTGTTGATCCCAACTAGGGATGTAACCAAACTTAACACTTTATAATTGTTTTATTATAAATTCAATAGTGAGTTACTGTTAAGATTTAAATTACTTAAAACTGTGATTTTTATTTAAAAACTAAATTTTCATAAAATTTCGCAAAAAGAGCTTTGATCTTGGTTTTTGGCTTACTCGGGTTGTGTAAATATCTTGAGATATTATGCAATCTAAGTGTTGGTCATATCCAAATTTTGGGTCGTGACAAAGTTGGTATCAGAGCTTAGGATTAACCTTACGGAATCGAGTAGTGAGTTAAAGTAAGTCGACTTGAGTTCGTTACGTAGGATGACCTTTGGTTTGATAGAGTAGGTGAATTAGGATGAGTGCAGTACCGTACGCATGTTCCGCTGCATATTTACGTTACCATACTCAGCCTAACTAACCTTAGGATGTCTATCTCGATTTATCCTTCCTTTGACTCTCTGATATTGATTATCCTTATTTGTAAGCCTTATCAACTTTCGTTTCTTGCTCCAATCACTATGGCTATGCGAGCTAGGCGAGCCGCAGCCAGAGATACAGCTAGGGCGAATCCTCCTGTGACGGCGACTGTTACACCGGACATTCCGGCGGTGCATGAGCATGTCGATCCTCCTCTTCCAGACAGACTGACTAGGATAGAGGAAGGCATGTTAGGATTGTAGCACGTGGTAGGACAGTTGGCTGAGGCCACTCGAGTATAGAGACAGGATCCGGCACCGACCATGGTAGAGTCCGAGGTACAACACACGCAGATGGTCGCACTGGTAGACACGAGGGTTATAGAGGTATCACTTCTAGAGTTTATGAGGTTAAGACCTCCGGTATTTACAGGGACCGATGTAGCGGAGGATCCTCAATCCTTTCTTGATAAGATGGCAAGGATTGGTAGATCATTGCGATGTTCTGATGCGAGGTCAGTTGAGCTGACTAGATTTCGTTTGGAGGGACTTGCACAGGAGTGGTGTGAGTTGATGGAGAGAGGGCGAGCTACGGGTCTTCCTCCGATGTCGTGGACCGAGTTTTCCAAGGTCTTTCTTACCAGATTTCTTCCACAGAGTGTGAGGGACGCTAGAGCTAGCAGTTTTGAAGCGTTGCGGAAATTAATGAGTATGTCGGTGGCAGATTATGATTTACGATTCACCCAGTTGTCGCGCTATGCTCCATACTTAGTTCCTACGGAAGATCTTCGGGTGAAGAGATTCATAGGGAGTTTGGATACACAGTTGTTTCTGGCTATAGGCTTCCAGCATTTTGATACGTATGCGCAGGCCATAGATGCAGCGATACGAGTGGAGGAGCGTTTGAGCGAGACAGTGATTGTTCCGGAGCCAAAGAGGATTAGACCGATTAGGTCAATGACTAGACAGTTTGTCAAAGGTAGAGGCAGGTACACTCCAGGCCACAGTTTCGGACGAGGTTGGACCCAGGGACAGATGTTCAATTCATACCCCGATGATCAGAGGACCCCACTTACATGTTATAGTTGCGGACTTCCAGGGCATATGGCTAGAGGGTGTATATGCCATAGCGGGACTGTTACTCCGTAGGCTGCTTTACCCCCTCCACCTTCTACTCCGATGGCCTTACTTCCTCCCCCAGTTAGCACTATGCGCCAGACGGTTGCACCACGAGGCAGAGGTTATGCAGGACGCTTCTAGAGAGGTCGAGGAGATAGAGGTAGAGGACGACAGGATGCGGGCAGGGGCCATGCATGAGTTTTTGCACTGACTCCACAGGATGCCTAGGCATCAAATGCAGTTGTGACAGGTACTCTTGCAGTATGTTCCTTAGATGCACGTATTTTATTTGATCCCGGTTCTACACATTCTTTCATATCTTCACGCTTTGTACTTTCTCTGGGGAGAGAGTCATCGTTGTTAGAGTTACCGTTAGTGGTGATTACTCCGGTGGGAGATTCTTTTGTAGCTCAACATGTATTCATGTCATGTTCAGTACGTATCGGTGATAGGGATTCATTAGTTGATCTAATTATCCTGGATATGTTAGATTTTGATATACTTCTTGGTATGGATTGGTTGGCCACTTGTCATGCTTATGTAGATTGTCGGGGAAAAGTGGTCAGATTTTGTTTTCCGGGTGAACCGAGCTTTATTATGCAAGGAGACTATAATATAACTCCTGCCAACATGATTTCTGCTTTTTGTGTGGGATGACTCTTGAAGAAGGGTTGTCATGAGTTCTTAGCTTTTGTTCAGAACTTAGGAGTCGCTGAAGACCCGTTGGACCAAGTTCCGATCGCACGAGAATTTCCGGATGTGTTTCCTGCTGAATTACCAGGATTGCCAACCGATCGTGATATCGAATTCTGTATTGACTTGATTACTGGTGCGGGGCCTATTTCTATACCACCCTATCGGATGGCCCCGACGGAGTTGAAAGAACTCAAAAGCCAGTTGCAAGAGTAGTTGGATAGAGGAGTTGTTTGTCCAAGTGTATCACCATGGGGAGCTCCTGTCTTATTTGTTAAGAAGAAGGACGGTAGCATGAGATTGTGCATCGACTACCGACAGCTGAATCGAGTTACCGTGCGAAATAGGTATCCATTACCTCGTATCGATGACTTGTTCGATCAGCTGCAGGGAGCTGGCTATTTCTCAAAGATTGATTTACGGTCAGGGTATCACCAGTTGAAGGTTCAGAAGGATGAAATTCCGAAGACTGCTTTTCGCAAACGAAATGGGCATTACGAGTTTCTGGTGATGTCGTCTGGACTCATCAACGCCCCAGCAGCTTTCATGGATATGATGAACCATATCTTCAGTCCATTCCTTGATCGGTTTATTATAGTATTCATAGATGATATTCTTGTTTATTCCCGGAGCCGAGAGGAGCACGAGCAGCATTTGCGTATTACGTTGCAGACCTTGAAGGAGCATCATCTGTTCGCTAAATTTTCCAAGTGTGCTTTCTGGCTGGATAGTGTGGATTTCTTGGGTCACGTAGTTATAAGAGATGGGATACGTGTGGACCCAAAGAAGATCGAAGCGGTACAACAATAGCCCAGACCCGTGTCAGTTACGGAGGTTTGAAGTTTCTTAGGTCTGGCGGGTTATTACAGACGTTTTGTGCAGGATTTTTCTCAGATCGCCGCACCGTTGACCGGGTTGACTAGGAAGGAAGTTCCATTTCTTTGGACAGATGCATGTGAACAGAGTTTGCAGCAGTTGAAGACTCGCTTGACGACTGCACCCGTCTTATCTTTACCTTCTGGGTCAGGTGGTTTTATTGTGTATTGCGATGCGTCTCGAGTTGGTTTAGGCTATGTGTTGATGCAGCACGACAGGGTTGTAGCTTATGCTTCTCGGTAGTTGAAGAGGCACGAGCAGAATTACCCCACTCATAATTTGGAGATGGCTGCAGTAGTTTTCACACTGAAGATTTGGAGGCATTACTTGTATGGAGAGTCGTGCTAGATTTTTACAGATCATAAGAACTTGAAGTATATTTTTCAGCAGATGGATCTGAATCTAAGGCAGCGTAGATGGATGGAACTCATGAAGGATTACGATTGTGAGATCTTGTATCATCCAGGCAAAGCGAATGTTGTAGCAGATGCTTTGAGTCGGAGGCCTAGAGGTAGCTTATCCCATTTGCGCACCTTACAGAGACAGTCTTCTATAGACTGGCAGATTTTATGTGATAGTTATGTACAGTTCGAGTTTACATCTACAGGAGGACAGTTAGCACATGTTCGCACCCGTCCTCAGTTATTGGATCATATTCGAGAGACACAGCCCGCAGATTCTCGTATATCGGAGATTATGGATCAGGTTAGGCAGGGTAGAGAGTCGAAGTCCGTGATAGATGACCGTGGAGTATTACGTTTTGGGACTCGTCTTTGTGTGCCAGATTCTGATGGATTGAGACGTAAGATCTTAGAGGAGGCCCATCGATCAACGTACAGTATTCATCCTGGTTCCACTAAGATGTATCATGGCTGGAGGAATGTTTATTGGTGGGAAGGAATGAAGAGGGATGTTGTAGAGTTTGTTTCGAGATGCTTGACTTGTCAGCAAGTCAAGGCCGAGCACCAGAGGCCGGCAGGAGAGTTGCATCCCTTGCCCATTTTGGAGTGGAAATGGGAACAGATTTCTATGGATTTCGTTGTGGGTCTACCCAGGACTAGCAAAAGGTATGATTCTATCTGGGTGATTGTAGATAGATTGACAAAGGCGGCTCATTTTCTTCCGGTGAAGACGACGTATGGGTTTGCACAGTATGCTCAGATTTATATCGACGAGATTGTTCGATTGCATGGAGTTCCAACGAGCATAGTATCAGATAGAGGTACCCAGTTTACTAGCAGGCTATGGCAGAAACTTCAAGAAGCTCTTAGTACACGATTGAGTTTTAGCACAGCTTTTCACCCATAGACAGATGGTCAGTCAGAGCGGACCATTCAGACGCTAGAGGATATGCTTCGAGCTTGCAACCTTGATTTTGGTGGTAGTTGGGATCGTCACCTACCTTTGATAGAATTTTCGTACAACAACAGTTTTCAGGAGATGATCCAGATGGCACCCTTTGAAGCTTTGTATGGGAGGAAATGTCGATCGCCCGTTTGCTGGACGGAACTAAGCGAGAGTAGCATTTTGGGACCGCAGATAGTACAGGAGACTACGGAAAAGATTCAGCTGATACGAGACAGAATGAGAGCGGCCCAGTGCAGACAGAAATCTTATGCAGATCGACGACGTCATAGACTCGAGTTTGATGTGGGAGTTCATGTGTTCCTTCATGTATCTCCGATGAAAGGTGTGATGCGTTTCAGGAAAAAGGAAAAGCTCAGCACCAGATATGTCGGACCCTACGAGATTCTGGAGAGAGTGGGTGCTATAGCTTATCAGTTAGCTCTTCCACCGAGTTTTCCCGATGTGCATCCGGTGTTTCACGTATCGATGCTTCACAAGTATCTTCACGATCCTTCTCACGCGATCCAGCATCAGACCTTACAGTTTGAGCCGGATTTATCCTACACACTACAGCCTGTAGCTATTCTAGACCGGCAGGCAAAGAAACTGAGATTAAGGGTACTTCCATCTGTAAAGGTTCTTTGGCGGGGAATGAATCGCGAAGAGATCACTTGGGAGACCGAGGATGCGATGCGAAAATAATTTCCACATCTTTTTGAAGGTACGTCTAGTTAAGTTTTAAATTCGGAGACCGAATTTTCTTAAGGGGGAATATTGTGGCAATTTGAAAATTTAGAAATAAATAAAATTAATTAATTAAATAATAAAATGTTAAATTAAAAAGTTATTAAAACCAAATAAGACATTTTCATAAATAGTATGTAAAACAAATTAAATTAAAATTTTAATATGTAACATAAATAAATTATAAGGGTTTTAATGTAAAATTTAGCTTCATTTTAATTAAAATAATGTTATATAATAACATAGTTAGTGAGGGGTCTTTGTGTAAAAATTTAGGAAATTGTGCAAATTGGAATTTTTAAGGGTGTAAGTAGAAAAGAGGTTAAATAAGATTTAGTTCAGAATTTATCACCAGATAAATCAATTTGGAAATGATAATACCTTGACACATCTTTCTTGCATGCACAATACACACACAACACCTCCTCCTTGCATGAGGAAAGTACACCTTAATCTTTAACACCTCCTACTACGCATCACTCTTACCTTTGTCATGTATAGCATGTGTTCAGATCATTTAGCTAATTTAAAATCTGAAAAAAATTAAAAGAAAGAAAAAGAAAGGGAGAACAAAAGAAAGGAGAAGAGAAGAGCTAAGTTCTAGGATTTCCACCATCAAGCTAGGAACTAGGAGCTTGTGTATATTGGAGGGAGTTCTTCCAGCAATCCCTTGCAGGTAAATCCTTAATCACTGTAGGAATTTAGTTTTGTAACTAGTTTAAATTAGAAATCAAAATGTCTATAATATCGTATTTTAGGCAAAACTGAGCTCTGTTTTAATCTGCTATAGTTTAGATAAAAGTTAATTTAACCAAACAGTGCCTTAATATTATATGTTGGACCTAGAACAAACCATATGAGCATGAACCCAGGGGCTCGGATTTTGGCCAGCGAGGTATAGGCAAATTCCGGTGTCGCCGGATTTGTAGGGAGGTTTGGTGTTTTGGGGTTTGGAGTAGGTCTCTGTATAGATATTGGGATAATTTGGTATTGTTTAATTAAGTTAGTTTAACTGTATATAAAATCTTGGAGCAAATATCGAAAAAGGGATCAAAATTCTCAAATACGACACGGGTAAAACGTAACGCGTTCTGTTTTCGGTTGTGAAACAGCGTTGGGTTAAATTTCAGTAAAGTCAAGTGTTAGATCGTTTGCAACAGTCGTACGTAATATAATTAGTACGTACAACTTGTGTTTTCATGATTTTGCCGTATCGGAGTTAGCCGTTTCCTTATAAAAGTAAATTTCAATGTTAGATTCAAATACGGGAACTTCGGAGGCAGCAAGGAAAAGAAAAGGATTGGCAATTTCTGAGTAGTTACGACGTATTCCGGTGAGTAGATTAAACATCTATCAGGGGATCTTGTAAAGATGGCGTGATACGCCCGTAGTTAGATTTAAATTCAAGTTTTGCTTTTGTATGTTAATTTTATCATACGCATTCTTAAATCTACATATATACCTCCATGATTAACACTTGTTAGAACACTGCACCATTATCGACGAGTTATGCCGCACATGCACATATCTATATGTTACACTACACCTCGTTGATATTAACATGTCACTTCACACTTAGAAATTATTCTGTTAAAAATGATTCTTATCATACCTTAAATATCAATAGTCGTAGTAATTAGCATATATGACATCATATTTCGTATTCAAGTATTAGTAGTTGATATAAGAGGCATTTGTATTATTGAGAATTTATGGTTTTAAGTTTTTATATACTATTACGAAAAATCAGTGATTTTCATGATTATGTGTCATGTCCACCATGATATGTCGTTTTTATGATTTGGTTTTATTCTGGACCGAGTCTGGGGGTTTACGGTTACGGATTTACAATTTTATCCAGACTGAATCGGTGTGGATACAGTTGGATACATGGTGGACCCGGTCGAGACCGAGGGGCAGGATAGCCGCACTTTAGGCGGGGAGCCTAACGAAGATACTCGATTCCGGAGACAGTTATGAAACACGGCGGATATCTAGATGATACTGACCGGTGTTATTGATTACAGGATCATTCGAGGAATGATGCCTGATGAAACACCGAAGATTTGTATCGATGTTAGGCACGGAGAAAAATGAATATGATTTTGAAAATAATTGATGGGATTTCAGTTTTGATTTATATATGGAGTATTACATATTCATTCCTCCAGTTGTTATCATATATCGCATTCACTATTGTTGAAATTAGTTCTAGTTCGTCATATTTACATTATCAGCCGTTATATGTTAGTTATATTCACTGAGTTGGCAACTCACCCCCGTTGTGCCACAGTTCCTTGCAGGAGTAGAGTGGACGGTTAGCAGCAGTGCAGATCCACTTTTCAGCTTTTATCGCATCTTTTGATAGGTGGGTTACATATGTAATAACCTTCTCTTTCGGTATTGTATATTGAATCTAAAATATCTCCACCAAACCCTGTATTTGACTTAGAACGAGAGTGGTGGTTGTATGTATATTATTTTACAGATTAGATCGCTTAGTTATGTTAAATAGTATTTCTTTTACTTATGTCTGCGATTCTTTTGATGTCATATAAGTTGTATACTTATTTCCGCTGTTAACATTGTTGATCCCAACTAGGGATGTAACCAAACTTAACACTTTATAATTGTTTTATTATAAATTCAATAGTGAGTTACTGTTAAGATCTAAATTACTTAAAACTGTGATTTTTACTTAAAAACTAAATTTTCATAAAATTTCCACAAAAAAGGCTTTGATTTTGGTTTTTGGCTTACTCGGGTTGTCTAAATATCTTGAGATATTATGCAATCTAAGTGCGGTCACATCCAAATTTGGGTCGTGACAATATGCCAGGACCGGTTCTTTGTACTTCATTACATTCACTGATGATCTCTCAAGATTCAGACATATGTTCCTGTTGAAACACAAGTCTGAACCTTTTGAGATATTCAAAGAATATAAGTTAGAAGTAGAGAACCAAAAATGGGTATAAGTATTATGTCCTTTGATGTGATCAGGGAGGAGAAAACTTGGGCACAGAATTCTTGGACTATTCTAAAGGAGAATGAGATTCTCTCTCAGCATTACTCCTCCGTATACACCATAGCACGTCGGTATATCGGCGCGGAGCAAATCGCACTCTATGTGATATGGTGTGCTCTATGATGAGTACTACTGAGTAGCCTATTTTCTTTTGGGTGTTATACACTTGAGAAGCTGCATACCTATTGAATAAGGTTCCAACCAAATCAGTTGCTTACCTTCCATGTGTGATATGGTATGGGAAGAGCCCATCTCTTAAAGATATTAAGATTTGGGGTTGTCCGGCCTATGTCTAAAAGCAAAATCCGGACAAGCTTGAGGGAAGGTCAGTTCTGTGGAAGTTTGTTGGATATCCCAAGCATTCGCAAGGGAATATCTTCTACCACACCGAGGAACAAAAAGTGTTTTGTTTCTCAGCATGCCACCTTTTTAGTGGTGATGAGGTAGAACTGGAAGGAGTTCCAGCTATACGAACTACAGCTGACGATTTGGTAGAACCGCAGGATTCAATAGTTCCCGACGAACCTCAGCCTCTCCGCCGATCTAGTTGGGTTCCTCATCCACCTGAGAGATACTTCAGTTTTCTCTATGACAGTGGGAGCGAGGATTGCATCATGAGATAATGACCCAACTAGTTTCGAGCAGGCCATCAGGAGTGGGGACCCTGTAAGAATGGCTGGATGCTAAGCGATCTGAGATGGAATCCATATACACCAACAAAGTATGGACTTTGGTTGCTTTATCTGAAGGGTTAAATCCCCATCAGGAGCAAGTATATCTTGAGAATATTACTTGGTGTACATGGAAAAGTTGAGACTTTCAAAACTATGTTTAAATCCATCCGGATCCTACTTGCCATTGCTACATACCATGACTATGATATCTGGCGGTTGGGTGTCATGACTGCTTTTCTAAATAATGATTTAGAAGAGAGCGTCTATAAATACACAGCCAGAGGGCTTCGTAGACAGTGGGAGCAGCGGAAACGTGTGAAAGTTGCTTTATGAGTTAAAGCAGGCATCGCGGAGTTGGAACGTCTGTTTTGATGTGGTAGTCAAAGAGTTTGACTTCATCAAAAGAGTAGAAGAACCTTGTATATACAAAAAGGTAGTAGGGAGTATGGTGGTGATCCTCGTATTGTACGTGGATGACATACTCTTGATAGGAAAAGAGTTTCATATGCTACACTCGGTCAATCTTCTCTTATCACAAGGATTCTCCATATAGGATCAAGGTGATACCTCCTAAATCCTGGTTTTGGATCTATGTGATAGATCTAAATGGACGTTAGGATTCTCACTAGGAGTAGTGAGATATTATCAATTGATCCTGGGGAGAATCACTGGATAGCTTCCAAGGTGGTAAGGTCAACTGAATGTCAGTCGCAGCCATTGTCTTTACCCTTAGTGGAGGGACGGTATGTTGGAAGAGTTCCAAGCTAGATACCGTGACATACTAGACGATAAAGGCTGGATACATCACTACCAAGGATGCTACCAAAGAGGTAGTCTGGATGTACACTAGTTCATGAGATGAACATCGTTCATACCATTGTGTGATAATAGAGTTATGGCTTTGGCCAAGGAACCCCCATCCCATCAGTGATCCATACATATTCTTATGCAGTATCACCTGATCAGTGGAGATGGTTGATCTCCAGGGAGATCCAGGTTCAGGAAAGTAGACACAGAGGACAACACGGCGGATCCACTCACAAAGGCCTATTCACAGGAGAGACTTTTATGGGTTGGTTGAGTATGAGATACTTCAACCACTGCTGATTGTTGGGTATGAGATACTACAACAGATGGCCCTAGTGCAAGTGGGAGATTGTTAGTAATATGTATGCCCTAGAGGCCATTACTGTATATACGATGTATATTGTAGTGGATGCTTGGACATATATATGGAGGACTTTCTTGTTCGACATAATAGTATGCTATCTGGTTGCTCTTTATCTTAACATGTACATTAATTGTCTCTATAATACATGTTGATAAAGCCCCTAGGATGAGTACTTGACTACCAGGACTATGATGCAGATCATACTAGTGGGGACAAAGTAGTCGTTAAGTACATCCTTCAAATGTTCCTAGTCGAGGGTGTATCGAGACAAGGAATCGACATACCAGAGTAGACTAGCGTATACGCTTCTCGACCCATATGATGAGCGATGGATGATCCTATATCCATTGGTGTTTGACATCAGAGAAGGTATGCGGGTGCTCAGTGGAGACTGGGTACACTGGACGGACTTGCCGAGAACTCCTAGATGGTATTGTACCTATCGTCGGATAGCAGTTCTCTGGTGACACTGGTACAGGTTAGTCTGTAGACCCGAGATCGTCATAGAGTATTGTGTGATTCCCACTGTTCTTTGATTTCCACCTTACCACGTTCAAGAGAACGTGCAAAACGGTGGCTTTTGGGTACAGTCCCGAGTCATATGGAGGCAATGAGCGATAGGAGGGGTTTCGTCTCTCCCGGTATAGGAAGTTGATGTTGCGCTATGCTCGATTGGCCATAACATGAAATCTCTGGCCAGGTTTGCTGAGATCTACTAGTAAGAGTTATCGGTAGTTTCTCGAACCGTTATGGACCTTGTATCGGCATGACTTATCAGACTATTGGGGTCTGACGTTATACCACCCCCAGGCTGTGATATGCGACATATCAGACGAAGAGACCGGACTGGACGGTAGTGTTACTGATTGGATTCGCAGGAGTAAGAACAGGCTTGCTTGTTGATCTTCTGATCGCTCAATACCCGGGTGGCCGTTACGTTTAGCAGACTGCTTGCGGCTTGTGGGTGTTTGATATGATCATCACCTACTGCCGGCGTATTGACGAGTCTTTAGAGTCCTACACAGAGGTTTGCTGGCTCAAGAGAAATGGAGTAGGAGTACATATGTGATATGTGCGGGACCGAGGTTGATACGATATGAGATACTGTATTCTATTCTCGCGATATCTGATATCGGTCGGTTATATATGATATAGCCGGGTTATCATATCAAGTGTTGATTCGATAAATTGATTCATATAGTATTAGTCGGTTGTATATGATATAGCCGGATTATTAAATCAAGAGTTGATTTGATAATTTAATATATAATTATATATTTGATATATTATATTACATTAACTAATATTAAGCTCACTTATGATTTCTTTTCTCACTAGATGTGCACATTGTATATATGTGATATGTATATTTGTGTACATGTACTGTGTCATGTTTGATGATAGATACAAGATGGGTGTATGAGATTAATACCATGCTAGGGTTAAGTTAGGGTTTCTATTTATGTTAAGCTAATTCAAAAGAGATTGAGTTTGTCATGGTAAAGCTTGGACAAAAGCTTTTGGATAAGCTTTGACAGTCAACTCTTTTGTCTAGTTAAAGATATTTATCAAACCTAACCCTTAACCATAGTGTGTGGTTTATTCTCTACATGAGTTAAGCATGATGGCTTTAACTCAGCCATGGTTGCAATAATTCATTTGGATGAATGATTGATGAGATATTTTCTTCATCTTCTTCTTCTTCATCAAAAAGCTTCTAGCTTCAATGGAGTTTTGAGAAAAAAGTGTGAGAAAATGAAATCTAAAGTGAGCCCACTTCCTACTTCATCATCCTCTACATCTTGCCATTTAGTAGAGCGTGTTTGCTTCACTAATTATATGATTAGTGAAGAAATAGCTTGGGTTAGTGTCTCCTCGACGTAGATCATCTCGGCCTCGAAGACATCGAAGCAAGCATGTTCGTTTCTTCAAGGGATCCTCTCTAGAGTCCGGAGTTTGCAATCGCAGCGAAGGGGACTACTACATGGAGCTATTTGAAGTGAAGGACCGGTCTACAAAGGTTGTATTCCTTGCTCACTAAAACTTGCAAAGTGTTTGCATATGTTTTCCGTATTATTTCTAGTTACGATTCATGGTTAGGGTTAGCTAGAACGGAAATTTTTTGAATTTGGCATGGACGATACCTCCCGAAACTTTACTGCCGTGCTAGGCAACCCTTCACTATTCATATGAAATGATGGAAGGCTACGAATGGTTTTGGCAAAACCGTGAACGTTGTGAACTTGATATAATCGAAGGAACCTGATAGCTTTTAAAAGGAGTGGTTTAAGCTCCGCATTTAAAAGTCTGTTGTTTTAAAATAACCAAGTGGTTTTAAAATTTGTTCTAACGATTCAGCTTTGGTTTGTTTGCTTTGCATTAATGTAATGTAGTCCCATCAATTAACCTACCATTGCAGAAAACAACGAAAATACAACGTATGCTTATGCTATCCGCATTCGTCATGGGGCCCCGTCATCACCGGTTAGGTTACTTAACTAATGACAGAGCGGGGGCTGGACTAGCACGGATGCAAAACATAAGCAACGTCTATTATATAATACATATATAATAATATCCATTCGTCAGACGCAATGATAGGCATTCCAGATCATAGATGAACACATTGGATATACTACGAATTTCCCGTTTCGTTTGTGCCTGTAACGAAAGACGGATTCCACGGTCGTGATGAATAGCCAAACCCCACCCTAGACCCCTACCGGTGCGGCAAACTACCCGCCAAATACCCGAAGTGAAGCAACCTCTCTTAACAAAGTGTGTAGGCCACTCGGCACTTCAAAGTACCCGGTAGTTTGTGCACCCCATCTTGGGTCTATCCTAGGAGCAAAAAACAGTAAAAGAAATAATACAACGGTGGCTACAAGCTCAACCTGGATGTGCCCCGCAAAAATAATATTACATCACATTGCAAATTTATATAGAGTGAAAGAATGAAAACCCTCATCTCACATCTCCGGCTATTCATTCACGAAGATCCAACAAGTTCATATACACAAACCATCACAACAGCATCACAGATATGTGCAACCCCGACTAATCGACGTATAACAATTAATCGACGTTTCCAAAAACATATATCAAATACAGAAGATCTGATTAGCTCAAGTACTTAGAATTTCGATCGATTATCACATTTGAATCTACCCCAAGTACAACACAGTACACTTAAGATTCTGGGTAGAAACAAAGTATCAAAAAATCATAAAACACCGATATAGACAAACTGCAGGAAAAACGAGTCGACTCGGAGTCGACTCGGCAGCGGATCCGCGGCAAAACGCATGGTTTCGCCGTGCTTCCATGGCTGTCTAACCGAGTTACAATCTCGTTTTTCTTGGGTGTCCCATAAAAAGCCTGCAGGTATTTTTAAGGTTTCTGAAAACATTTTTAGACCAGTTTTGAAAATCGACAGAAACTGTGCAATTCTTGACGCATTTTTGCAATTTTTCCGGCGATCGAATTTCTAACACTTTGCTAACTAGCTAGTTAAGGTTTTATAGGCTCTGATACCATTGTAAGCCAATGTTGGGCACCCCACGGTGCGCGGGGAGACGAAAATTTCAAAAACGGTAATCTTTTGACTACGCAACACCGGTTATTACACCATGATCTTACTAGAGCCTTAACGAGTTAGACTAACTTGAGGATTTATCTACTATGGTAGATTCTTATACCTAGTAGATCAAGTCCTTCGGGTCTTCTTGTGGTCTTCTTCAAGGCTCCTTGGTGATTGGATCGAGCTTTCTTTGTCGGTCTTCTCTTGTCAAAGATGATCCACTGCGAAGGTTTGTGCTTCAAGCTTCAACCTCCAAGTGAGGTAACTAGAGTAGAAGGTTTGCTAAGACAACTAGCTTAGGAGATGTAAAATGTGTTAATGGATTGTTTGTCTCACTAAACCCTTGTCTCACAGCACATGTGAATGATAGGATTTAGTGTTGAGGAAGAAGATGATGGAGGAGACCTAGAGAGCTCAAGAGAGGAGAGCAACTCAAGAAATATCATGTGAAGAAAATGAAGCATCAAGAAGCAAGTGTAGAGAATGGCTCACATATATAATCACTCATCTCACTCATTGAGCCATGGCATGAAAAACAATAAAATAAGCACCCATGCCTCAATAGTGATCCCAATCTAATAAAATATACCATTAGCCATTCCCTCCACCATGCCAAGCATGTCTCCTCCATTTCCACATCATTAATCCATTTAACAAAATGGATAAATCCAATAATGATGTGGCACCTTCTAGAAGCATACCTTGAAAAATTACAAGAATGCCCCTCATACCGTATATACATACCCGTATCCGCATTCCGAAAACATGGATACCCTGAGACGATAATAATCCAATAATACAATATTAGGACACGGCTTAAACTAAAGCCCACTAGTACTGTCTGCCCGATCATCATCAGTGTACAAGTACACGTACGTGATCGAAGCCTAGGTCGTAAAACCATACGACATCTACATCAATTGCCTGAAGTAAGGAAACCCACTGTGTGGGACTCTAAAGACTCGACACTACGCTGGCAGCGGGTTTAACCACAGGCCGCAAGCGGTACTAGCTGTACGTAACGGTCCCCAGGTAGATGTCGATAAGAAGGCCGATGAGGAAAACCCATCCGAACACTTACTGAGCCTGAATGTGACAGTCTCCGTACAGTTCGGTCTATTCTTCTAAGAGTATCGCATATTGGGCCTAGGGGGCGGTAAACGTCAGACCCCTAATAGTATAAGTCGTGTCAGAGTGTAGCCAAGAACACCCTGAGAAACTACTGGAATACCTACCAGTAAATCTCACTTGCCCTGGTCAGGGACTTTGTGTAATAGCTCTCCAAACACAGCGCGATATCAACCCCCAATACCGAGAGAGACGAATCCTTTCTAACCGCTATTGCCTCCAAGTGCTTTGGGAATGCACCCAACTACTACCTGTTTGCATGACTCCTTTGAGCCATGGTAGGGTAGTAATCAAAGTACAGTGGGAACACACTCGAGGCGAAGTAGCAGTGTCAAGTCGACGGACTGAGCTGTACTCATGTCACCTAGGAACTGCTACCTGACGATAGGTATAATACCCACCAGCAGTTCCCGACGAGTCCTGTCCGGTGCACTCGTAACCTAACGAACACCTGCATACTATCTCCATTACGACGTACTAATGGCTGTGGGACAGACCATCTCCCCTGCTGGGATGAGAAGTGTATACACTAGTCTACTCCGGAGTATCGATGCCCTGTCTCGATAATCCTATGACTACGGACCTGTATAAGGATGTGCTTGTAGATTACCCAGCCCCACCTGTGTGACTGCCATCACAACGCTGGTAATCAAGCAAAGATCCTAAACGCTCTACTAATATATATAAGCGATATGTTAAAAGAAACACATGCACATATTGAAATAGAAACAAACCAAGTAGCATACTACCATTTTGAGCAAGACTGACAATATAACTGTGAATATCCCAAGCTTCTATTAAGTAATATACAAACCTGTATGATACAATAATGGCCTCTAGGGCATATACACTAACAATCTCCCACTTGCACTAGGGCCATGTCCTGGCGTATCGTAGACCTATCATCTCGATCAGCCGCTCGAACTGTGTCTGAGGGATGGCCTTCGTAAGTGGATCTGCAGTGTTATTCTCTATATCTACTATCCTCACCTCGATCTCTCGGTGATCTACGATCTCCCTGATCAGGTGGTACCGCCTCAAAATGTGTCTGGGATTCTGATGGGACTTGGGTTCCTTTGCTAAAGCTATAGCGCCGTTGTTGTCACAATACAACGGTATTGGATCAACAATGGTCGGAACCACCTGAAGTTCTGTGAGAAACTTCTTCATCCAGACAGCTTCTTTTGCAGCATTGCAAGCAGCTATGTATTCCGCTTCCATCATCGAGTCTGCAACGGTGTCCTGCTTGGAGCTCTTCCAACAAGCCACCCCTCCATGAGGGAAAAGACATAACCCGACATGGACATGGAGTCATCCTTGTTACTCTGGAAGCTGGAGTCAGCAAAGGCCTTGATCTGGAGGTCCTTTCCGCCGTACACCAAGAACATCTCCTTAGTCCTTCTCAGGTACTTGAGAATATTCTTTACTGCTATCCAGTGCTTCTCTCCTGGGTTTGACTGATACCGGCTTACAACGCTCAATGCGTATGCTACATCTGGTCTGGATGTTCTTGGTATATGGTAACGGCAACCTCTTTCAGGAGGCAGTTATCATTTCAGGCTTCCAAGGTGACTTGGATGACAGAGTGGCTATTAGAGTTAATAGTTTTTCCTCTTTTAAGGGCCAGTATGTTAGACAGGTGGTCCAAGCGGATACTGAGAAAGGCATGGTGCAGGATACTGATTAAATTTAGTGGAAGATATGGTCTAAGAAGTTTGTTGGATTTGGAGTTCATTTGTGAACTGGGTCTCATCAGATATCCAGACAAATTCTAAGACATGCATCGCTCATTTCGGGAGATAGTTTTTCTCCGTGAAGTTGAGATATAGAGAGATAACGATAGAAACATTGGAGTGGATCCACTCACTAGTTTCACAAACGTGCTTTACAAGACTAATTAGTAGAGAAGTTGGGTGTTCGGTATCACACATGCTGTGAGTATGGAACACCATAATAATTAGCCTTAAGTGCAAGTGGGAGATTATTTGATATAGTACCCTCAAGTCAATTATTGTAATCGCAGGCACGTGATTGCGATGATTGAGGGAGGACCTATACGGGTAGAAAAGTCTTACGCCAAATGATAGTATGCTATCTGGTTTGTCTTTATCATCATGTATATGCATTATGTGGTATTACAGATCAGTATTACATGTTGATAGAGCCCCTAGGATTCTTGCTTGATTACCAGTGTTATGATGGAGATCATACATGTGAGGGCTGGGTAGTCCATAAGCACATCCTTAAATGTCCCTACTCGTAGGAGTATCGAGACCGGGCATCGATATTCCGAAGTAGACTGGTGTATACGTTTCTATACCCCGACGAGGGGCGATGGTTGGTCCCACAGCCATTAGTCTTTCGCATCTAAGATCGTATACAGGTGCTAACTATGGGTGAGTACACTAGACGGACTCACCGGGAACATGCCAGATGTTATATACCTATTGTCAGATAGCAGTTCTCGGGTGACATGAGTACAGATTAGTCCTTTGACCTGAGATCGTCATTTGTCTTGTGTGCGTTCCCACTGTGCATTGATTACTATCCTACCATGGCTCAAACGAGTCGTGTCAACAGGTTTTAGTTGGGTAAAGTCCCGAGCCATATGGAAGAAGTGAGCGGATCGTCGGGGATTCATCTCTCCCGTTATTGGGGGTTGATGTTGCGCTGTGCACGCGTGGCAATCACCAGAAATCTTTTGCCTAGGTGGACGAGAATTACTTATTTGGATCAGTAATTTCTCAGTGAGTGATGGGCTTCACACCGACATGAAATATCGTGTTATCAGGGGTCTGACTCTATCCACCACTAGACTCGATATGCGATACTCTTAGAAGAAGAGACCGGACTGTACAGAGATTGTCATAGATAGGCTCAGTAGGGATCCGGATGAGTTTGCTCGTCGGCCTTCTTTTCGACAGGTACCTGGGTAGCCGTTACGTACAGCTAGTGCTGCTGACGTGCTTATGGTTATGGATTTATCCAGTAACCTACTGCCAGCGTACTGTCGAGTCTTTAGAGTCCTACACATAGGGTTTCCTTGGTTCAGGCGAAATGATGTAGTAGCCGTATTTTGATACGTGTAGGGTTTCGATCAAATGATTGTACTAGTTACCCGGACTTTCGATTGGACAGTTGATAATACTAGCCGGCTTAGGATCGAGCCGGATTATTAAATCAGGTATTGATTTAATAATTTACATATATATATTTCGATATGTATATTCTAGTATTATGTTTTTTGTGTTATTCTATCTCTTTGGGTATTCGTATTTTGATATGAATACGGGTATGTATATACAGTTGAGTGTATTCCGTATTTATACGGAAAACATTATAGAAGGTGGAAACCTAATTTTAGATTTATCCATTTAGTTTTAAATGGAAATGAGGTGTAAAGGTAGTGAAGAGTGAATGGTGAGAACCATGCTTAAATAGTGTTGACAAATGAATTGAAAATTCATGTATGCATACTATTCAAGTATGGTTGCTTTATTTTATTTGGAAAATGGTTTTTACAAAACCATGCTTCATAACACACTCTCATTTTTGGATAAGGTTGGATGAAGACTTGGTTGTTTTTTCATGAAATTTTTTCTCACCATTTGCCTCATCTCCCCTCACTAGCCTTTCTTGGGCTCCTCCTCCTTCATCTTGATCTTCCACCCTACCATCTCATAAGTTGAGAATCAATGGTGGAAGAGAGATAGATATACACTTAGAAAAACTCACTATATCCCTAGAAACTCTAGATTAGCAACCTAAAGCCCCTAGTTGCTTCACTAGATTTTTAATATGGAGGTAGAGCTATGAACCACATCCCCTCGGGTGGATCATCTTCGACGGAGGAAGACCGGCGACTAAGCTCAATCAAGGAGACCACAAGGAGCTAAAGAAGAGGGTAGAAGACCAAAGGACATGGATCTTTTGGTAAAACATTCTTTCACAATAGCTAGAACCTCTTTTAGCTTATTAGTTTCATGTTTTGGTTTCGATTCTAGGTAGTTGTTTCTAGCGCCAAGTTTTTTAAACTCCAAAAAATTTTCGTTCCGCAACGGCCGCAGTCGATGGCCAGCCCAACAGTAATTTCCTTTTCTTATTTCAACCCCTATTGATGTCTCTCCATATTACCTTTTTGTATACCGAACTTATGCTAATTGGTTTTCTTCTTACCATTCCTTTAGCTCCAGCTTCGGAATTGAAAGAAGACAATCCATTAAGCATAACTGGTATACTCTCCTTGTGTGTAAGGAGCTCTCGAACTTGAGATAAGATAGAAGAGAGAGAGAAATGAACAATTCATCTAATTCAGAACCAGCGGCCATCCTCGAACAGGAACAATTTTTTCGAGTTCGTATTTTAATACGATAGCTTTCCAAGCAATATGGATTTATATACCGATTACAGAAGGTTCTTAGTTAGTAGAAGGGGAAGTAGGATAGGTAAGGACATATGTGACTATGTAATGGATTAGGTCAATTCAGACATTCCAAAACCATCGATTGTAAAAAGATCGGTCAACGAGATTAACGAGTCTTAATTTAAGGTGAGTCAAGGGTCGCTTCTAGAGAGAGAAAAGAAACACTCAGTGTGCGATCTAACCTATATTAGATTGTTATATTTATCTAATCGGGATGGCTCCCACTGTTCTGTCGAATTCTCCTTCAAACCCTAAAAGGAGAACTAGCCGGAATTTCATATAGAAAATCTCTCACGAGTAACTATTACTCATAGTAGAAATCGGGGCCAAAACTATCATGGCGTGGTAACCTTAATGAATAATCAACAAATTACCCCACTCAATAAAAGGTATGCAATCTCATTGCAAGTTTCAATACATGAAACTCCCGATGAGGTTTTTTCCTCTAGGACCTTGACGAATGATCAACAAAGCAAAGGGTACCAGTCAAGTTCTACCTGCAATTTCGTGATTAATTTAGACCCACCCGTATAGGTCCTTGACGAATGATCAATAAAACTATACGACTTTCCTAGCTAATCAAATCGCATGCAAATATGAAGACATCACTTAGATACCGTACACTACACCTTGAAGAACGATCAACAAACGCAACACGAATACTAAGTACTCTACTTCTCAAAATGACAGAGGGCTACGACTGGTTTTGGAGAAAACCATTAACATAATAAACTTGATCTCGTTGAAGGAACTAAGTGGTTTTGAAAATTTATAGTCACATAGACTTCTGCTCAAGAGTGAACTCTCCGTGAAGAGATCTAGACTCTTTCCTCATCCGGTGTAGGATATTCCTAACCAAATACCACGATACAAAGCAAAAGAATACGGCTACAAAAACAATTTTAGTGACACAAATTTTTACCCAAGAGCGAACTCCCAATGACGGGATCAACGCTCTTTCCTCATCGAATGAGGTGCAAGACATTCCTAACTGAATGCCACGATGCAAAGCAATAGAATCGACTAAAATTTCCCTTTTAGAAAAAGTCAGTTCCTACAAAGTATAGGTTTATTTACCTTGCATTAATCCCATTAACGCAATCCCATCATTTAGATAATCACATTATCCAACAATTTTCTTCTCACATAATCATAACAGAAAAGAGATGAAAAGAAAAATAGAATGCAGATATATGCCATCCGCATTCGCCATGGGGCCCCGGGTCTTCACCGTAAGGTTACTTAATTTACGGCAGGACGGGGGCAGGACTAGCACAGATGCAAAACGTATATAGTATTTATTTATATATACTATATATCACATATATAAATATATCATCACATGCAAATAATCATATTAGAGCATGGGGGAAAACAACATCACAGAGTTTGAATGGTCGGATCACCTATGAATTCCGTGTTTTGTTCGAACCAATAATGATACACAAAATACCCCGGTCAATTGAATAGCCTATGCGCAGCCAAAACCAGACTCCTACAAGTGCGGAAAGTCATCCGCCAATCCAAGAAACGAGCCAACCCGACATCATCACCATGATGGGGCCACCTAATACTTTCCTGAATCCGATGACTTGGGCACCCCACTGCGGGTCTATCCTAACCCCTAACAAGCGCGGCAAGCAGCCCGCCATTCTTAAAATCGAGTGGCCCGGTCTCAACTCCTTGAGATGGCCACCCGCTGCAATTTAGAATCCCGCTGCTCGTGCACTTCTCCGTTGGGTAATCCTAACACCTGTATTAATACAATGGTAATATCGATCACAACCTGATCGACTACTGACAAATAATAATACAAAACATGGAAACGACGGCCACATGTCGACCGCTCGTCCCGAATAAAAGAATATACATTTAACTACAACATGAATGAAATGAAACGCATCATCGAAACACACAAAAACACACGGGACTATTCATTTCGCGATAATCCAATCCTCACCAAGTAAACTTAAACATATATCATATTAGACTCACAAATACATATCAACCAGTATGTATCATCGTATTAACTGGGTTAAACAATTTAACTTCATCAATACGAGAACCTACAATGTAACAGTTTCGATCAATAACTTTCCAGAACAAAACCAGATCAAATCTCAAACCCGGGGAAAAACAAAAAATACTAAAAATCCTTTTTCCTAATGTGTAAACCCCCATTAAAATCTAGCGGCAAAATTCAATAAACTGGCCGCTAATCTACCGCTACTAGCAGCCCCATCATGACCAAATGCCACCAAATTTTAGCCACCTCATTTTCACAAAAAAATGACATTCTGCAGTACTTTAAGAATTTTAAAACGACTTTTGAAATTCGAACAACGAGGGGGTTTAAACTTGGAAATCGGAAACGGAAAATCGTTTGATCGAAACTAAATCACCACCTAATGCTAGTCCTAATGCTTGATTGGCTCTGATAACACTATAAGGTCGGACGCGCTCCGCGCAACGGAAGCGGAACTGATCGGATAACAAAAATTCTGAAGAGCGCGATCAACCATATGCCAAGAAATCATCCAAACACTAGTCTAGCAAACATAAAGAGCAAAGAAAGAGTATAGAAGGTGCTATAACCTTTGTAGTGTGTCCGGCTGATCCCGGAAGATCCCATCTAAACGTTGTGAGCTCTCGGACGTGTAGGAATGCTAACCGCCTCGCCGTAGATGATCCGCATTGAAAGCGGGCTTTTCGAACTCCAACTCCGTCATCGGTCGGAGAAACTTCCTCCAGAGGTTTGCTATGCGTAGAGGAAGGCGATGTGAATATTGGGTTCTCTCTCTTTTTCTCACTCCCTCACCATGGTAACTTTTTTTTAACCTAGCGAGCTTGAGCTCTTATAAGAGAAAGAAGAAGATGTTTTTGATGGCAAGAAAAATAATTAATCTCTCTTCTTTTTCAACCATGTCATAATCTTATGACACCAATCACTCTACCACGCTCTTTCATGTGTGTGTCACACACACAAAAGAGAGGGTGAGCCATACCATTATCTAAGCATAATAAATAAATAATATACATAGACGCATATATATATATATATACACACACGCATATATATATATATATATATATATATATAAGTATTATTACATGTATCCCATATACGTACAGATCATGTATCGCCTACATGAAATGCCATCAATATCTTCTCAGTATCGTATACTATAGAGAGTGCGTGTATCATATACACTAGACTAGAAATCGCATCATAAATACGGTTATCAAGTCAACACTTGATTTGATATTCCGGCTTTTAAACTGGCTAGTAATACAGTCGTCCAATTAAACGCGTATATCCAATATACATGTTAAATCGAACTATGCATGTATCCTTATACGCACGTCACATCGTGTTTTTCCCGGGAAAGCACTTTCGTTGTGGGACTCTAAAGACCTGTCAATATACTGGCAGTAGGTTATATAGGATTACATCTAATTGAATCTGAAACACTTTCAGATTGAACCCCCTTTCGGGTTAACCTACAAGCTCGTCAGTGGCACTAGCTGTACGTAACGGCTACCTAGGTATGAGCAAGATAAAGGCAGGTCGACGACCGAACTCATCCGGACCCTATAAAGTCTATAAGTGACAGTCACCGTTCAGTCCACTCTTTTCATCAAAGAGTATCGCATACCGGGTCTGGGGGTGGAATCTGTTAGACCCTCAATAACCCGATAGGTTATGCTGACAGAGAACTGATAACTAAAGAGATACAATTAGTAACTCTTATCAGTTTAAATCTACTGCCGTAGCCACAGAATTCTGGTTATAGTTGATTGATCGTATGGATTGTGTTTTGAAAAATATATTCACAACCAAAGAATTTATAACCGCAATCAATAACGGTGTCGATGCAGTTTCGTTAATGAGAACGGATCGTCTACTGAGATGCGTGTACTTATTCGATTTTGTTTTAGTTGAGTCGAAATGAGTTATAAAAGAAAATTCAAGACGATGATTCAAGATTTATGAGATTTAATTTTAAGAAACATCAAGAAAAATATCAAGAATCAAGAATTCAAGAAAGTATCCAATATCAATTTAATTATCAAGAATTTGTAGAATAGCTTGTAGGAATCGATCGAATTAGTAGCAATGATGAATACTAATAATTACGAATCTTATCTATTGATGAATTGTAGCTAGATCGATGACAATCAAGGAAGATTAAGGATCTATTGAAGAAACTAGGGTTTCTCCTTTACTATCCCTTGTCTTTTCATTGATCATCATTCAATTCTAGTCTCTAGCAAAGAAAATCATCAATCATTTAATCTTTAATTTGCAACGAAATAATCAAGAACGTGATCTCGCTCCAAATTAGGTCATCGATGATTTTTTTTCCTAAATTTCACAATCCTCATAAGACATAAGATTGGTTTAGGATTTCATCATCATTAGATCTACCGATTCTCTCGATTCCTTTACAAGCGGAGATTTCACTCACGCATCATGAAAATAAATGAATCAAGA
Source organism: Agapanthus africanus (assembly GCA_030015575.1). NCBI lineage: Eukaryota > Viridiplantae > Streptophyta > Magnoliopsida > Asparagales > Amaryllidaceae > Agapanthus > Agapanthus africanus. The sequence goes on from CM057344.1 coordinate 106,438,642, forward strand.
ACTAGAAATTTCATCATGCAAGAATGTAAAGAAAGCGAGAATTACAATTATCACCTTTATTAAATCTCCTTCAAATTACACCTCTTAATTCGAGTTTACAAGACTAGCTCTCGATCGATCCTTTGAAAGGGAATTTGTCGTCAATCTTTGCGTGGCTCGATCGCCATGAGTCGTGGATCGGATGTGGATCTCTTGCTCTTGATGACAATCGGCGTTGCGATAAAGGATCTTCGATTGCCGCTTGATTTTTCTCTCAATGGATCTTGATTTTGATTGGATTTGGATTTGGATCACAAGTTGTGTCACTTAACTTGTGTAATGAACAATTATTGAACAACCTTTGAAATGTAACCCTAGGTCTCCTTTTATAGTTCCCCCAATTTTCCACTAGAAACTAGGTTGTTATGAAGCTTGCATAGGAAGCTTGGCTGTTGTAGGGAAGCTTCTGGAGAAAGCTAGGAATTTCGAAGCGTCTTGAAGAAGTTTGGCAGTTACGAGGAAGTCTCTGGAGAAGTTCAGACCGTCGACGAGCCAACTCGGCCGCGGATCCACGGCGGATTCGGCTGGATCGGCCGCGGTTCCGCGGCCGTTTGAGGAGATCTCTATATCATTTTTAATAGGTCTTCTTGTGTTGGTATTTGGGTTTTCATGTGACATCTAGAATCTTATTATCCTTTCTGAATCTCTGCCAGATTTTATTTCTTTAACTTGCTGCATTTTATCGGCAAATTTGTGATTCCGGTTCTGTGACCTGAATAATTTTCTGCACAAAATCTCACTGAAGATTGTCGAGATATACAATATCATGAGTGAAGTAATAAACCCACAATTCCCTCTAGAATGTTGATTATAACTATAACACGTGGTATTTGGTTTTTTGCAGATGAATTTGTAATCCGTGTTATATTTACAATAAATACCCTTAGATGATTTGAATAATGAGGAAATTGTTATGTTACAGAATGCAATATTTTCGACTGAACAAATTCCCCCGAACTTAATTTTGGTCGTATCGAGCAAACTTCTTTTATTCAAGAGAAGGAGAAAATAGAACAAAAAAAGAAAAACTTACCAACATACTTTCGTAGGCAACACGATTGCACTGAGCATGTGCAACAAGCCTTTAAACCTCTAGGTGTCCCTAGTAGGAGGAGTGTTGTCTCCTGAGGGGTTTCAGCGGATTGCACCAACAAAATCCTATAATAAAAGGAAGACTGTGAAAGTTACATGTAAAGATAAGAATTGTAAAAGAAAAATTTTGAAATTTAGAATTTCCAACTATACTAGCTTTCGGTTGTCATAAGCCCTATCTTAATAGTCATGAAAAGATATTAGAAATCACATCATCTCTCAATAAAACATTGTCTTTATTCTTCATTCTTACCTTTCTTCCAAACACCGATCATATACCCCTACGTGTGTGTAAAAGACATCCCTACACTCGGAGAATTCAATTCAAGCTATCATACTCTTGTCCATCTACCTCAGTACTTTTTAGTCGGTGAATATTTTAGATGGAATTGCTCACACATTCTTCATGCGACCGTTAATACTTCTTGAGGTACTAACCGACCGATTACTAAATGTGCTCACATGTTAGGCGTAATTAGCAATTTCCTCGGCTTGCAACACCTAAGGCTTAACAGTGACTCCCAAACCAGTTGGTCTAAGGCACTAGGTGATGAAGCACCCTCGCTATATTTTTTTATGCTGCCTTGGTTATTACAAAACCAGTGTTCATTTTTCTTCACCATTTATCTTTTATGCTTCATTTATTATTTTCTTCATACTTTGGCTTTTAGACAAGAGCATTTCAAGGTGTCCTTTACTATCCCGAGTTTCAAGACCTGTGTAAGTGTATATAGTAGGGTATCAACATTCAAATGTTTGGCTTCCAGAATAGGAACTATTTTTCAGACTTTTTTTTATCCTCGGATTAGTGACTTCTTTCATCTTACTAACCCTTGGGACAACGGCTCATAACTACTTATTACTAGTTCCGTTTAAGAAAACATCTAATTTTCATGATTTTCTTAAATTTTTCCAATCTTTTAGATGTAATTTTTCACTTTCTAATTTTTTATTATCTTATTTATGTACACATTTTTTTATTATATATTTTGTGCTTATGCAAAGTGATGCGTAAATAAGCACAAACCTCCCCCAAACTTGTTTACAACAGTGTTCTCACTGTTGCCATCTGTTAAATCTCAGAAACCTGCAAACTTGGGAGGAAAAATTTATTAACGGGGGACATGAAATATAATCGTGAAAATCTCCCCCAAACTTATTCTTTATTTATGTACAATTATTTATTTATATATATATATATATATTTATTATTTTTATATATATATTTTTTATATGTATGTACAAGTTGACTCACCTCCACTCTAAAAGATGAGACAATATTACCAAGACATGGAGGTGAGGTGGAGGAAAATCAGTCATTATAAAGCGGCTCCTGTAAAAATAGGAGCTCTGATTGATCTGATCTATTTTATGTGTAGTAGTTAACCGCAATCAATAACAGTGTCGCGTGTAGCTAGACCGAGATGAGTACGGGTCTTCCTCAGGGAAACGTTGAATCTTTTAATCTTACTTTAGGCGTGCAGAGAAATAAAGGAGGGAGAATAAAGAATGGTGAAGAATGGTTATAGGTTCTAGATCTACGTCAAACACGGATGCAAAATATAGATCTAGATTAACTACGGATGTAGGTTTTATAGTAGAAGGGGGCTTATGGGGTTCTTTACGATTTAGTAGTCATGGATGATTACATAAAGATAACTCTTTTTATCTCTTAATAGATTTAAAACTAGATCGACAGTGATGCATGTAGATTAGGCTTTCTGGAGGGAAAAGGGTTCCCACTCTTAACCCCTATCTTGATATGGATCTCCGTTCATGTCTAGCCTTTACCAAAGCAATCGTTAATTTAATCTCAAATCGCGGTCGTGACTATCAATGAATTGGTAGCGCGCCCGATTAGGATGTTAACTATTCTTTTGATAAAGTTTATAAACTTTATAGGACGTAAAAAGAGTTTAAGGATCTTCATCATCCATTAATCTACCTTAATCCTACGAACCCTAACAAGCGGAGAATTATTCGCGCATGTTGGGAAAAGAAAAGATAGAAATCATGATGAAAATAAAATGCAATAGAATAAAACTACCATTATTAATCAACAAGATCAAGTACACTTTGTTCCTTTAGAAAATGATTACAAAACCCGAGTTTGCTTCTCGATCTCTTCTAAGGAGGTAGATGAACTGTCGATGATCAACCAAGATTCTTGAGCCGTCGTGGACTTCGTGATCGCGTCGGTTTGATGCCTTCTAACTTTAGCCATTGGTCCATTATATAGCCCTCAAAGAAGAAAACCTAGTTACCATATATGGTGACTTCCTAATATGGTGGCTTTCCATATATGGTAACTTTCTATATATGGTGACTTTCCATATATGGTAACTTTCCTAATATGGTTACTTTCCATATATGGTAACTAGTTGTTAGGATCCCAACCAGAAAATCCAGAGCCCTAACTCCTCAGAAGTGCGGCGGAACCGCGGCGTAATGGTGGGTTTGGCTGCGGATCCGCGGTGGATTAGGAGGATCGTGGGTTCGTTTCTCTTGAAGCTTCTTCTGGTGACACATGTAGACTATTTTGGTATCTGAAATCTTAAAATCTTCTCCACGTCTATGCAATAATTGATTTCTTCAATTTACTTCACTATTTCGGCAGATTTGATCTCGATAACACGGATTTCCTTGATTCCAGTCCTGAAATAATTTCTGCACAATTATCTCAATAAATAATATTAGTAGAATTTATTTTTATTGAGATATTATCTTAACCATTTGACATAATATTATAGTTTTAAGAGAATTGGTCAAAGATATTTAATAAGGTGAGCATATTTAAATGGACCAAATATTACATATATATTATATGCTTACATTTTCCTTCATAATGTTAATTATAATATATAAACACATGAAAATAGTATTTTTACGAATAAACCCTCATATGTGTCATATTTATAATAAACACCTTTTATTATATAAAAATAGTAAGGAAAATGTCATATCAAATGCGCAATATTTTCAACTGAACAACCTCCTCCGTGGGGTCAGTGGAAAAATAGGTTTTAATTTATGTCCATTCACTTTGAAAATTGTACCGTTTTTTTATCATTTTCAATCTCAACTGGCCAGTGTGGGTATACATACCGCACAACAAATAGTCCTTTCCAACGAGATCGTATCTTACCCGCATGAAGATGGAGACGGGAATCGTAAAGAAGAACTTGTTGACCAGGTGTAAAAGTTTTTCTCAAAATACCTTAGTCCGATTCTTTACTATCACAGTATTATCGTAAGCTTCATCGCAGAGTTCGCTTAGCTCGTTTAATTGCAGCTTCCGAAAGTTGCAGACTTGATTTAAGTCAAAGTTCAGTTCTTTAATTGCCCACATTGCTTTGTGTTCAATCTCGACCAGAAGGTGGCAAGCCTTACCAAACACTAGACGATAAGGAGACATACCTAGATCAGTTTTATATGAAGTACGAAATGCCCAAAGAGCATCCGTCAATTTGGTTGACCAATCTTTCCGGTTTTTAGAAACTGTTTTCTCCAATATTTGTTTGATCTGTCTGTTGGAAATCTCAGCTTGCTCACTCGTTTGGGGATGATAGGGTGTCGAAAGTTTATGGTTGATTTCATATTTCCGCATCAAAGTCTCGAAAGACCGATTACAGAAATGTGTCCCGTTATCGCTAATGATAGCGCGAGGGTGTCCAAATCGCGAAAAGATATTTTCTTTAAGGAACTTAATGACAACCTTTTTGTCATTAGTGCGACAAGGAATAGCTTCAACCCATTTTGAGACGTAATCAACTGCAAGCAATATGTACAAATTCCCAAAAAAGTTGGGAAAATGACCCATAAAATCAATACCCCAAACGTCGAAAATTTCAACCACCAAGATTGGTTGAAGTGGCATCTCATTTCTCCAAGAAATCCTACCCGTATGTTGACACTGTGGACAGATTTTGCAATGATCAAATGCATCTTTGAATAATGTCGGCCAGTAAAAACCGCATTGCAAAACCGTCTCCGCCATCTTTCGAGGACCAAAGTGACCTCCACATGCCTGATCATGACAGAAAGATAGAACGCTCTTGAATTCATCATTGGGGACACATCTGCGAATGATCTGGTCAGGACAATACTTAAACAAATAGGGTTCATCCCAGTAAAAGTGTTTTACTTGGGATAGAAATCGATGTTTGTCCTGTTTCGACCATTTGCGGGGAATAAGTCCTATTGCAAGATAATTCACAATATCTCTAAACCAAGGTTCGGTGGATCATTCAAGAGTTGTTCATCCGGAAAAGTGTCATTAATTGGTAGGGTCACAGGTGAAGAAGAGATACGTGAAAGATGGTCGGCTACTACGTTTTCACTTCCTTTCTTATCTCAAATGAAGACATCAAATTCTTGTAATAGAAGGATCCAACGTATTAACCTACCTTTAGCATCTTTCTTCGATAAAAGATGTTTTAAGGCGTACTGGTCAGTGTACACAACAATTGGTGAGCCAATCAAGTAAGGCCTAAATTTTTCTAATGCAAATATAACTGCTAAGAGTTCTTTCTCGGTAGTTGTATAATTAATTTGAGCATCATTCAGGGTCTTACTTGCATAATAAATCATATGTGGCATCTTATCAATGTGCTGTCCTAAGACTGTACCAACAGCAAAATCTGATGCAACACACATTCGCGCAAACGGGTGGTTCCAATCAGGAGATGATAGAACGGGGGCTGTAGTGAGGGAATTCTTAAGTGAGTAAAATGCAGCCTCACAATCCGAGTCAAAGTGAAAGGTTGTGTCCTTGGCCAAGAGAAGAGTTAAGGGTCTATCAATTTTGCTAAAATCCTTAATGAATCTCCTGTAAAAACCTGCATGGCCAAGAAAAGATCGTATATCTTTGATGCATTTGGCATGAGGAAGGTTATGAATGACATCTATTTTAGCTCTGTCAAGCTCAATGCCTTTCCGTGAAATGACATGTCCAAGCACAATTCTCTCTTGGACCATGAAATGGCATTTTTCCCAATTCAAGGTTAAGTTCTTATCTTTACAACGAGTAAGAACTGCGTCAAGATGAGATAGGAGGTCATCAAAATAATCTCCGAATATCGAGAAATCGTCCATGAAAATCTCCAGAAAATTCTCGAACATGTCCGAGAATATCCCCATCATACACCGCTGAAATGTAGCGGGAGTATTGCATAACCCAAAGGGCATGCATCTATAAGCAAAAGTACCAAAAGGACAAGTAAATGTGATTTTATCTTGATCCTTTTCGGCAATAGGGACCTGGTTATAGCCAGAGTATCCATCCATGAAACAATAATATTCATGTCCAGCTAAGCATTCTAATATCTGGTCAATGAAAGGTAGTGGAAAGTGGTCTTTCCTCATTGCAGCATTGAGTTTTCTATAATCAATACATACATGCCACCCAGTTTAAGCACGTTTCTGGATTAACTCATTTTCCTTATTTGTTATGACCGTGATGCCAGATTTCTTAGGGAGTACATGAATTGGACTTACCCATTGGCTATAAGAGATTGGGTAAATGATACCACTGTCAAGGCATTTGACGATTTCTTTCTTTACCGCCTCCTTCATGACGGGATCCAATCGTCTTTGTGGTTATCGGGTTGGCTTGGCTTCATCCATCAGATGTATATGATGTTCAACAATCAAGAGACTAATCCCTTTGATTTCAGCCATTGTCCAACTAAATACTTGCCTATTGGATCTCAAGACCATCAAAAGAGCGTTCTCTTGCTCTAAGGCTAGAGAAGCTGATATGATGATGGGTAAAGACTCATTTTCACCTAAATATGCATATATATGATGAGATGGTAGCAATTTGAGATTTAATGTCGGCGGAGAAACAATAGAAGGTAAGGTAAAAGAATGACATTCAGACTCACGAAGAAGCTCGTAGTCTGCAAAGGATACAGACTCGGAAAGTGATGAGTCAAAAGTTTCAGACTCAGGAGTGGACTCATCAAAAGTGTCCTCACTAAGGTGTGCAAGATCAAATATTGATGTGCTAATGTCGTCGAGATTATCAAAGCAAAGTTTATCAACCTTGTAGCTTTCAGAAGCTATCTCGTGGACAGAACGGACATCAAGAATGTGAGCAGAGGGTTCAGACGGCTGACTTCCAATCTTATAAATGTTCAGCTCAATTGACATCTTTCCAAAGGATAGGGTCATAGAGCTGTTCGGAAATTAATGACAACATTGGAAGTGGCTAGGAAAGGTCGACCAAGAATCACCGGAATTTGGTTCCGTAGGTTCGCTACAGGCTGTGTATCCAAAACAATAAAGTCTACAGGGAATATATATTCCCCGACTTTAATCAACACATCCTCTAGTTCACCCCTAGGTTTGGTGATTGATCGGTCTGCCATTTGGAGAGTGCAATGAGCTGGTTTTAACTCTCCAATCCCTAATTGCTCATAAACAGAATATGGAAGCAGGTTAACACTTGCGCCAAGGTTAAGTAAAGCATGGTTGATGTTTTTACCCCTAATAGAAATCGAGATTGTAGGACAGCCATGGTCCTTACGTTTCTTTGGTAATTGTGGGGTAAAAGCAGTACTAACATTATTTGTCATGAATACCTTTTTGGGCACTTGAGTCTTCCTCTTCCTAGTGCACAAGTCCTTTAAAATTTTCTCATAAGACGGGACTTGTTATATAGCATCTAGGAGAGGGATATTGATGTTAACCTGTTTAAACATTTCCAAAATCTTCTCTATATATGGACTCGATTTGTTTCCCTTTAACCGATTCGGATAAGGTGCTTTAGTAATAATAGCTGGGTCCAACATTGGTGAAGGTGGTGTGTATAGAACAGATCCCAGAATAGGAGTGGGGATCGTCTTTGGTGGACTAGAAAAAGTGGGCTGAGGGTTCAAGCTTTGAGGAAAATGGAGAATAGTCTTGAAAGAAGGTGGTGGGGTAGACGAACAAGGGTCAGAAGTGGAAGTAGAAGTAGATGTGGAAGTAGAAGGGAAAGCCGGGGCCTTATTGATAGATTCGTCATTATCATCAATATCTTCACTGACTTGATTATTAAGCACTCTTTCAGATCTCAACATTGTAATAGCATTCACATTGTAGTGTTGTGAATGTCCAGGATTCGGTAGGGGTTGAGACGGAAGTTTCCCTTTCTCTCTAGCACTCATTTCGGCATTCAATCATGCAATTTGTGTTTCCATCGATTTAATACTCTTTCCTTGGGAGGCAGAGTTTTTCTTTATATCATCGATAGAAGTCCTTATATCAGCCGACACTTGGATGGATTGTTTCATAAACATTTCCAAGGTTCGTTCGAGTGAAGAAGAGTTATCAGTACCAGTCAATTGCAAAAAATTATTATACGGTGCAGAAGTGTTGACCGGATTTTGAAAATTTTGTGATTAATAGGGGTGGTGAGTCAGTTGTAGTGGCTGCAGTTGTTGTGGAGAGACCCTTTGAAAGTTGTTTTGGTTTGGAACAGTGTTTTGAGTTTGGTGTTGGTTCCAAACAAAGTTAGGGTGATTCCTCCAACCCTGATTATAAGTGGAAGAATACGGATCGTTTCTAGGTCTTCGCTGGAAAGCAGCATTAGTGTGCTCTTGACCTTGAAACAGAGAATTCAAAGGAAATTCTTTTGTCAGATGTTGTAACACCCGGGCCCATTGCTACTATTTTTCTGTTACTGTTTGAGCATTGGGTGGTACTCATTTCATTTATCTTACTTGTTTGTAGCTTACTGTAAAATTTTACCCGACTAAGTCATTTCTGCACATAACAAATTTTATCATCTAAAATAAAATTAAAAATATCCCTCTTGGCCTACTAGACACCCCTAGCCTTGTGGTAGCGTCTGTTCATCGAGTTCTCGTCCCGTTCGGTGAAACGGGCGAGTTTGGACGGCTATGCGCGCGTACAGGTGTCCGTCTTGGGGGTATGCTTTTTAATCATAAAACACTCAATTTTAAAATTTGGAACCCGCTTAAAATCCTATTATTTCAATCTCAAATTTTTGGACCCAACCCGGGCACAATTTGGAAATGTTTTGTTTTGCGCCAAAATCCCAAATTTTATATTATTTAAACCATCATATATTTTACAGTTAACCTTATGATATTACTGTTCACGTAAATCTTAAATCTTTTTTTTAAAAATTTTTTCCCTAACAAACGTTTCCCTCAGCCAATCAGCGAGCTCCGTTTCCGTGGGCCCCGTCTCCCTCTCTCCTCTCTCTCTCCAATCCCCGTCTCTCTCTCCTCTCTCTCTATCTTTCTCTCTCCACTCTCTCTCTCCCATAATTTCTCTCTCTCTCTCTCTCTCATGATATCCCACTCTCTCTCCCCTCTATATAAAAATTTTCCCCCTCCTTTCTTTTTAAAACCACAGAACACAGAACCCAACCTAGCGAGCCCTACCGCCGCGCACCCCCTCGCCGCCTTACCCCAACGCTGGCACCACCGTCGCCTCCACCTTCGCCTCCTCAGCCTCATCCCATCCACAACCTCCTTTTCTCTTCTCCCTATGCATCTCCGACCTGCAACCCCGCGCACCCCTGCACACACCGCCGGATCCATCGCCGCCGACGGCCTCGACTTCGTAGCCCCGGTCTCGCAAACACTCCTCGGTGAGAAAACTTCCCCTCCTCTTTCCTTTCCTCCTTCTTTCTCTTCTCTGTAGAAAATTTTCTTGAACTGCAGATCTCGTCGCTGCCGTCATTGGCCACCGCCGGAGCTCCGTCGACCTCGCCGTCACCCTCACGTCTCCCCTCTAGATAAACCGCAGGAGCAGAACCTTGGTAAGCCTTCTCTCCTTCTTTGTTTCTTTTCTTTTCTTGATCGCAATTCTTGACGTCGCTGTTTTGCATCTCGCCGGAATCCGACGATGCCGACGACGTGACCCGACGTTCCAGCGAGGTACCCCGATCCGCGTGGTCCCATTGTTCGTTGTTTGGGTTCAATCCGTGAACCGTGCGTCCGTCGCGTATTTTTCCCGCCGACGTTACGTTCCGTTTTTCCCGGTTCGCGACCCGTCGAGGTAAGTATCACTTGCTACATGCTATACTATACAATTATATACGTTTTGACTCATTAAACCTGCAAAACTTTACTCGGTATAGTTATTTTCTCATTTGGTTGCAATATAACATATATCATTTTACAGTTAACAATGAAATTACAGTTTGCCACTTTTAACCTAAGAACCAAGTTTACCTGTTAATCCCATTTTACCGTTTAATAGATTGTAGCTCTTTCCCATGTAGTTCTATTACATTCGGATATTCGCATTCAAAGGCTTGATATAACTGTATTGCATCATCATTTAAACTGTTGCACCGCTAAGGGTGCTCAAAACCTGTTAATATAATAAAACGGCTGCACTATATTAATGCACTATTGTGATTGAATGAACTGCTTATTGTTGTTTAATTTATTGCTTATTTCCTGCTGTTAATCCCCTGTTCGATTATATATCTGTTGTGAGCACACCCACGATATTGTTACATCTTGACTTGACTTTGTTACACATGATATATATTGTTACACCTGACATGGTATTGTGCCGTTTACTATTGACTTGACCTGATGTACCATGACCTGACCTGTTACCTGATCTCGTGCCTAATGCCAACAAACTTGACATGTAGTCATCATGGACCATTCCTGTTGTCTATCCAGACAAACCTGTTGTTACCTGATCCTGTGTTGGCATTAGTTCTTGATTACTGAATACCTGACCTGACACATATAACTTGGGGGTATGGGGAAATCAAAAGTGTAAAATAAAGTGTAACTTAAAAGGGTATTACTTGATCCGTGGTCCCGGGGGGTAACGGGACAGAGCTATTCGTGACTCTTACATTTTCCTGATCCGTGGTCCCGGGGGGTAACGGGACAGAGCCATTCGTGACTCTTACATTTTCCTGATCCGTGGTCCCGGGGGGTAACGGGACAGAACCACTATTGGTTCACATATTCCTGATCCGTGGTCCCGGGGGGTAACGGGACATATCCTTTGAGTTACATGGAGGAGTACTCAATTTGATTTCAAAGACTTTAGAATAGAAAACCTGATAGAACAGTTTAGTTTACCCACTGCACGCTACCCTGTACTGGTATGATTCATATTATTGTTATTCTTGCTGTATTCATGTTTATATTACATTGCCTGCTACACTGTTCATATTATATTACTTGATGACATGACGCGCTGACGTCTGGGTTTTGCATGGCCCAGATTCCATACCGCTGTTGCAGTCCGAGCAGGAGTACTTCAGCCAGCAGGCTGAGCTGTGAGTTCAGTAGTAGTTAGTTTTATTTCCTGCATTTATTTCCTTATGTGAGCCCGCATTATGGGACACACTTTTCAGTTATTTGTATTGGATCATTTGCTTCCGCATTTATTTATTATTCACTCCTGTTATTCTGGATGATGGACATGTTTTAGATAGTTTTATCTTGTTCTTGATATCTCTACAGCCGTAATGTGACTGTGGATGGATACTTCCTACCCACAGTTAGCATGGTTGGCTATGTCACGTACCCAATCTAGCGTACTCTGGGAAGCGGGGCGTGACAGATGTGATGGATCAGAACAGCATCCACAGACAGTTTTAGGGAGTGTCATCTGGTTTAGGGAGGTTCATAAAAATTTGTGTTCCATAGCATCAAGTTTCTTTTGCATTGCTTCCATTTCAGCTTTGACTGCTATAGAAACATCCAGTTGATAGACACCACCCCTAGACGATGATTGACTTACACTTTCCCATTGTAAAGTTTTTTCAGTGAAATTTTCTAAAATTTCCAAGCTTCCCCCGTCTTTAAACATGAAGTTGCCTTGACAAATGGATTCAAGCACCAGTTTTGTTGTAGGATTAATGCCCTCATATAGGATTCTTCACAGATCCCATCGATGGATTCCGTGATGAGGACATTGAACTAACAGATCCTTGAAGCGTTCAAAACACTTCCAAAATTGTTCATTGGGAAGCTGGGTAAATTGATTTATTTCGCTACGGACTCGAGCAGTCTTATGATTGGGGTAGAATTTCTTAAGGAAAGTTATGACGAATTCATCCCAGTTTGAAATAGAATGTGCGGCTGTGTTATAAAGCCACTTCTCGGCTAAATCACACAAAGTGAACGGGAGAAGACGTAATCTCATAGCATCTACAGAAAGCTGTGAAGTACCCAACATAGCATATACGTTTTCAAATTTGGTAATAAAAACGTATGCGTCTTCAGACTCGAGACCGTGAAATTTGGGTAAAAGATTGATGTATTGTGGTTTGATTTCGAAATTGTCCCTATTGGCTGGTGGAATGGAAAGACAAGTAGAAAGAGGACCACATATCGGGTAGCATCTCTCTTGGAGAGACATACGCGGTAGATTTTGCGCACCTGCGGGCGGTGGCAAAGTGGTGTTATGAAAGTTTGATAGAGATCTATCCATCGAAGTGGATGTGGTAGTGGGTGAAGAAGAAAAAGATGTAGAAATACCGATTTCGGAGTCGATAGGAGAAACGCGGACAAGACGGGCACTAGAATCCCGTGTCCAGCTGAGCATGGACTAAATAGTTTAGCACAAGTGGCAGCGTAAGTGATAATTAGAGAAAAGTGGATTTGGTGTTTGGCTTGAAAAAGACGGATTTTGAAAAATCACACAAAAAATGCACAAGCAACTCTAGATCTAATGGTCACCTAGGTCAAGTCACTAGACCGCTCCTAGACTTCCAGAAGACAAATCGCAAGATAAATCCTCTACTGCCTCTTTATTCCTCCTGTGGCCAGGTAAGTGCCAGGTAAGTAGGAGGTTCTCCGCTACGTAAGTAACGAGCCTAATTAAGTAACCACTTTCCTTAGACACACTTGCCTTAGACACCACAAAAGAAAAGAGGATAAGCAATAGATTACCCACGACCTTCTTCTTTCCTAATTAAGCGCGACGGTCTTTAGAGTCTTGTCTAGATATTTTCTAGTTAATGAGGGTAATGCGGATGCAAATTTTGTGATTTCCTGGGCTTAGGAAGGGTAATGAAATCCCAACTTAATCTGAATTTGGTCTTTACCCCTTAATTTCCGTATTAAAATATGCAACAACCAATATCAAAACACGCAACAAATTTTTCTTTTAGCGGCGCTGCGAATTTTGCAAAGAATCCTGCAAAAAATGGTTATTGGATAAGAGCGGGGAGGAGATAAGAAAGTAAAGAATATACCAAAGGAAATCGGAGGTCCAATTCGTCTAAACAGCCACGGTTCCGCGGCGAATCCTTGCTAATAGCCGCGGTTTCGAGGTCAGTTCATAAGATCTCTGCACTAAAAGTTTTCCTGGTGCTCCTATTGATTCACTGGCCTTCTTTAATGCTCCAGAATATTTTTTCCCTTGCTCAAATGATTCCAGATTCCCTTGCAAAATTCACAACTAATCGTTAAGTGCTTGATGCGATTTTGATTTAAAAATTCTGATGGAATAATAAAAAATTTTCAACTCAAATTGCAAAAAACGAACAAAATAGCACGCAATCCCCGGCAACGGTGCCATTTGATTGATCGTATGGATTGTGTTTTGAAAAATATATTCACAACCAAAGAATTTATAACCGTAATCAATAACGGTGTCGATATAGTTTCGTTATTGAGAACGGATCGACCACTGAGATGCGTGTACTTATTCGATTTTGCTTTAGTTGAGTCGAAATGAGTTATAAAAGAAAATTCAAGAAGATGATTCAAGATTTATGAGATTTAATTTCAAGAAAAATATCAAGAATCAAGAATTCAAGAAAGTATCCAATATCAATTTAGTTATCAAGAATTTGTAGAATAGCTTGTAGGAATCGATCGAATTAGTACCAATGATGAATACTAATAATTACGAATCTTATCTACTGATGAATTGTAGTTAGATCGATGACAATCAATGAAGATTAGGGATCTATTAAAGAAACTAGGATTTCTCCTTCACTATCCCTTATCTTTTCATTGATCATCATTCAATTCTAGTCTCTAGCAAGGAAAATCATCAATCATTTAATCCCTAATTTGCAACGAAATAATCAAGAACGTGATCTCGCTCCAAATTAGGTCATCGATGATTCTTTTTCATAAAGTACACAATCCTCATAAGACTTAAGATTAGTTAGGATTTCATCATCATTAGATCTACCGATTCTCTCGATTCCTTTAGAAGCGGAGATTTCACTCACGCATCATGAAAATAAAATAATCAAGAACTAGAAATTTCATAATGCAAGAATGTAAAGAAAGCGAGAATTACAATTATCACCTTTATTAAATCTCCTTCAAATTACACCTCTCAATTCGAGTTTACAAGACTAGCTCTCGATCGCTCCTTTGAAACGGTATTTGTCGTCGATCTCTGTGTGGCTCGATCGCCGTGAGTCGTGGATCGAATGCGGATCTCTTGCTCTTGATGACGTTCGGCATTGCAATAAAAGATTTTCGATTGTCGCTTGATTTTACTCTCAATGGATCTTGATTTTGATTGGATTTGGATCACAAGTTGTGTTACTCAACTTGTGTAATGAACAATTATTGAACAACCTTTGAAATGTAACCCTAGGTCTCCTTTTATAGTTCCCCCAATCTTCCACTAGAAGCTAGGTTGTTATGAAGCTTGCATAGGAAGCTTGGTTGTTGTAGGGAAGCTTCTGGAGAAACCTAGGAAGTTCGAAGCGTCTTGAAGAAGCTTGGAAGTTACGAGGAAGTCTCTAGAGAAGTTCAAGCCGCCGACGAGCCAACTCGGCCGCGGATCTGCGGCGGATCGGGCTGGATCGACCGCGGTTCCGTGGCCGTTTGAGGAGATCTTTGTATCATTTTTATAGGGTCTTCTTGTGTTGGTATTTGGGTCTTCATGTAACATCTGGAATCTTATTATCCTTTCTGAATCTCTGCCAGATTTTATTTCTTTGACTTGCTGCATTTTATCGGCTAATTTGTGATTGCGGTTCTTTGATCTGAATAATTTTCTCCACAAAATCTCACTGAAGGTTGTCGAGATATACAATATCATGCGTGAAGTAATAAACACACAATTTCCCTCCAGAATGTTGATTATAACTATAACACGTGGTATTTGGTATTTTGCAGATGAATTTGTAATCCGTGTTATATTTACAATAAACACCCTTAGATGATTAGAATAATGAAGAAATTGATATGTTACAGAATGCAATATTTTCGACTGAACAATAGTCATGTCCTGCATAGCGCGATATCGACTCCCAATACCGGGAGTGATGAATTCTCTCGACTGGTCATTGCCTTCATGTGCTTCGGGACTGTACCTAAATAAAACTTGTTTGCACAAATAAGTAGAGCCGTGGTAGCATAGTAATCTAAGTACAGTGGGAAAACACATAAGAAACTATGGTTATTTCAGGTCTAGGGACTACCCTGTACTCGTGTCACCAGAGAACTGCTATCTGAAATTGGTATAACACCAATTAGGAGTTCTCGGCGAGTCCGTCTAGTGTAACTCATCCAATAACCACCTGTATACAATCATCGGTGTCAAACACCAATGGCTATGGGATCATCCATCGCCCCGTACAGGGTTATGAAACGTATAAACTAGTCTAAACTGGAGTACCGATGCTCCGTCTCGATACTCCTATGACTAGGGGCATTTATGGATGTGCTTATAAACTACTAGGCCTCACTAGTATGATCCCTATCATATCCTGGTAGTCAAGAAAATATTCTATGGGTTTTAACTCATATATTAGTGATACGTGATAACGAGTAAAATCTATACACATGACAGATAAAGACAAATCATATAGCATACTATCATCTCCCGTAAGTCTGTTCTCTGTATAGGACCTCTTGAATTCAGTAATTGCATTCCTACAATTACGATAATTTCCTTCAGGGCACCTATATCTAACATGAAGTCCCCGTGTATTTGGTACGAGTGACACCGCTTCGCATATTCGAGACAGTTTTGAATCATCATGGGCCAATAATAGCCTATTCCTTTTATCTTTAGCTTCATCTTTTGTCCCAGTTGATGCGAGCCGCAAAGTCTATCATGTACTTCTTAGATGAATTTCTTTCCTTCTTTCGGCCTTAGGCATCTTAACCATACAAAATCGGAGGATCTCTTGTATAAGGTATCGTTGACGAAGGCGACGACAGAGCTCGTTTCTTGAGCCGATGTCTAGATGACGCATATTCAGGTGCTCGTTGGGAATTAAAGTAGTCTATGAAGACTCCCCTCCAGTCCTCAACTTCCTCTTCATTTTCTGTTTGGAGAGAATCATTTTTGGTTACTTCTTCTTCTTCTTCTTTGGGTTGCTTCGTCAGAGGCTCCGAGGGTATATCTGCTGGCCCCAGGATCCTGCGGTTTTGGACAATGATCCTTGCATCATCAAGGTCTTCGTCGGCCAGTTCTTTATCTAACTTAGCTAACGAATCTGATTTGCTATTTTTTGCTCGCAGCATGTTTAACAGGGATTTGGGTCAGAAGCTACTGTACTCTTTCGCCATACCTTATTAGTTCCGTCATGCATGTTTTGTAGTCACCATTTACATGATTAACAATCAGCTGAGAATCTCTGGAGGTCCTTGATTCCTATATCAATAGCGATCTCAAGATCGATTATCAAAGCTTCATATTCAGGTTCATTGTTGGTTCTTGGTTCCGTCAAGGAGAGGGTATAATGCAGTATTCCTCCTTATGGAGTCATGAAATAAGGCCCACCCTCGCTTTAATTATGGGGATGTTCTTCTTTTTCCGTTTCATAGAAGATGCTCCATCGAAATAGAGCTCCCATCAGGATTTATTTTCTCATTTTCCATCTTCGACTGCATAGAACGCATGTTCATCTGGAAATTCATAGTTTAGGGGAGAATCGGCTGGTATCGGATGTTCGGCGAGAAAGTCGGCGGTGGCTTTCCCTTTCACCGCTTTGAAAAGGTGATATGTTATCAAAAACTCCATCGGTAGGAGGGCCTATTTAGCAAGCCTTCAGCCCGTGACATCAGATATTTGAGGGGATCCACCTTTGATATGAGATGGACTTCATGCACCTGGGCATAGTGTCTGAGATTCGTTATCGCGAATATCAGCGCCAGGCAGTGCTTTTCGATGGGGGGAGTAATTTCTTTTTGTCCCCAGAAGAACTCGACTTAGGTAATAGAGAGCTCTTTCTTTTCCAAGGTCATTCTTTTGTGTCCACAGTGTGCCTAGAGAACCCTTGAGGGCTGTTGTATATAGGATAATGTGTTTTCCCTTAACTGGGGCGGCCAATATCGACAGATTTTGCAGGCATTGTTTGATTTCTTCCAACGCTTTTTGGAATTTCTGATCCCATATGAATAGGGTTCCTTTCTTCATTAGATTACTGTATGGATGACACTTTCCAGAGAGGTTGGCTATGAACCGTCGGATATATGCAAGCTTTCCTTAGAGAGATCGCAGTTGCTTGAAAGTTCTTGGTGGAGGCATTTCCATAATTTCCCTAATCTTTGAGGGATCGATTTCGATACCCCAGTGGTGGATGATGAAGCCTAGGAATTTGCCTGTTGAGACTCCAAACACACACTTTAAAGGGTTCATCTTCAGATTATATTTCCGGAGACGCTCAAACATGATCCTCAAATGCTCCTAGGGCTCCTCATGAGATTTGTTTTTGACCAAAAGGTCGTCGATGTAGCATTCGAAGATCTTATGAATGAGGTCATCAAATATCTTCTTCATTGCTCTTTGATAGGTTGCTTCGGCGTTCTTCAAACTGAAGGGCATCACCTTGTAGCAAAATACACCCAACGGGATGTGGAAGGCTGTAGGCTTTTGGTCTTAATGATCCATCTTTATCTGGTTATATCCTGATGATCCATCCATAAATAAGAAGACTTCATGGATAGAGTTGTTATCGAACATAAGATCGATAATGGGCACTGGGAAATCATCCTTTGGGCACGCCTTATTGAGATCCCGAAAGTCTATGCAGATCCGAACCATCCCATTTTTCTTCATCATGAGGACAATGTTGGAAATCCAGTCGGGATATTGGACTTCCTGGATGAAGCCGGAGTCTATGATCTTCTTGACTTCAACGTTAATACTCATCTCGAGTTCAAGCTGCGACCTTCTTGGTGCTTTCTTTACCGGATTTATCTTTGGCGATATGGCCAGCTTGTGTACTACTATGTTTGGATCCAAATCTGGCATTTCGGAGTAATTCTAAGGAAAGCAATCTTTGTACTTCATGAGCAAATCTTTTAAAGTGGCTACTTTTTTTTCGGATAGCAGCTCACTGAAGAACGTTGGTCTTGGATCATCCTCCATTCCCAAGTCAATTTTCGATAGGGTGTCTATCGTAGTATGTATCCCATCTTCCAATTCTTATGGTGCTAGTGGAAATTCTGAAATCTCTTCGCCATTGTCTTCAATTGTGAAGAATTTGAAGAAGTCAATCATATTTTTATCTTCTCCATCTTTTGAGAGTCTTATCATGTGGTAGGTGTTAGGAATATGTATGCCCTAGAGGCCATTATTGTATGGTATAATGGATGCTTGGACATATATATAGAGTACTTTCTTACTCGACATGATAGTATGCTATCTAATTGCTCTTTATCTTAACATGTACATTTATTTTAGTATACTGTCCCTTTGATACATGTTGATAAAGCCCTTAGGATGTAAGCTTTACTATCAAGACTATGATGCAGATAATACTAGTGGGGCTTTTGTAGTCCGCAAGCACATCCTTTAACAGTTCCTAGTCGAGGGAATATCGAGACAGGGCATCGATATTTCAAAGTAGACTAGTGTGTACGTTTCTTGACCCTGTATGGGGCGATGGTTGATCCCATAACCATTGGTGTTTGACATCAAAGATTGTATACAGATGCTCATTATAGAGTGGGTACACCGAACATGACCCGCAGAGAACTCCTAGATGATACCATACCTATCGTCATTATAGCAGTTCTCTGGTGACACTTGTACAGGTTGGTCTGTAGACCCGAGATCATCATAGTGTCTTGTGTGGTTCCCACTGCGCTTTGATTTCCTCCCTACCATGTCTCAAAGGAGTCGTGCAAACAGGTGGATTTTGGGTACAGTCCCGAGTCACATGGAGGTATTGAGTGATAGAAAGGGTTTCGTCTCTCCCGGTATTGGCAGTTGATGTTGCGCTATGCTCGATTGGCTATAATAGCAAGTCCCTGGCTAGGGCGGATGAGATTTATTGGTAAGTGTTATCAGTAGTTTCTCGAAAGGTTATAGGCCACACATCGGCATGACTTATCAAGTTAGTGGGGTCTGACGATTCCACCCCCAGACTCGATATGCGACACATCAGACGAAGAGATCGGACTGTACGGTAAGTGTTGCTTATAGGCTCTACGGGAGTTTGGACAAGTTTGCTTGTTGATCGTCTATTCATACAATACCTGGGTAGCCGTTACATCCAGCTAGTACCGCTGACGTCTTGTGGGTAGCTGATGTGATCATTACCTACTGCTGGCGTATTGACGAGTCTTTAGAGTCCCACACAGAGGTTTCCTAGCTCAAGCAAAATGAAGTAGGGCACATATGGAGATATGTGTGGGGGCTTGATTAAGTACAGGTATATGATACCGTATTTGATATCAGCCTGGTTATATGTGATATAACCGGATTATTAAACTAAGTGTTGATTCAATAATTTGATTTATGTATATATATTTAATATTGGCCGGTTATATATGATATGATCGGATTATTGAATCAAGTATTAATTTAATATCTAATATTGAATATTAGCCGGTTATATGTGATATAACCGGATAATTGAATCAAGTGTTGATTTATTGTTTTGATACACACACACACATATGATATTAGTCGGTTATATATAATATAACCGGATTATTGAATCATGTGTTGATTTAATAATTTGATATATATTTATATATTTGATATATATATATATATTAACTAATATTAAGCCCACTTAAGATTTTCTTCTCTTTATATACATACATACATACATACATACATATATATATATATGTGTGTGTGTGTGTGTGTATTTAATTTGTATCATGGTTGATGATACATAGAACATGGGTGTATGAAAATCACACAAGAATAAATGAAAAAGGAAATGATTTATATTTTGAAGAAAAGATAAGAAAAAGAGAGTGAGTCATGGCTTTGGATGCTTGGAGAAGCATTGAGAAGCCATGACCCATCTCTAATTCTTGTTTTATTCTTAAGATATTTAATCATTCCAATCTCATTCTTATCACTTATGACATGGTTCATTCTCTCATCCAAGTTCATCTCCTCCTTCTTCTTCTTTCAAGGGTTTTTCTTAAGTTGAGAAAAGAAAAGAGAAAATTATTTATAGTGAGCAAATCTCCTACTTCATCAACCTACACTAATTTAGCCCATTAGTTTAGGTTGTTTGCTTCACTAATACCTTAATTTGTGGAGAGTGAGTTTGAGTGAGAGAGACTTCAAGGTGGATCATCTTCAGCATCGAAGACTACAAGTAAGCTTGATCCTTTCTTCAAGTGGAGCCTTAAGAAGAGTTCTAGGGACTATTACTTAGAGCTTTAGAAGTAAATGACCGGTCTACAAAGGTTGTAAACTCCAATCACTTAGTTTAGAACTAGTTTTCTTGCTTAAAAACCCTAATTCTCTAGTTCGTTTCTAGGTTAGTATACTTGGCACTCTAAGATTTTTTAAAATTGCATACTTGCTGCTCCTTGAAACCTAATAGAGGTGCTAAGACATACTTTCAGCAGGTATGACTCCGCTTCTGTTTCTTCGGTCGAGTAGGTCCTAACCTGATGGCAAAGGTTTTCTTCGGCTCATGCTTTTTTGGCGGGTTTATCCTCCATCTATCGGATAGCATGAACCTGCCTTATTGATATTGGTCTTCCAACTAATTCTTGAATGGGAAACAGTCTTCGAGTGGGTGACTTATTACTCGATGGTAGGAGCAATAATCCGGATGAATGACTTAATTTACTTGCCTGGGGTGTCGAGACTCCCGAAGTATGATCATCGAGTGTTTCATAACAAGGAAGAATATCTTCTCCGTCTTGTCTAGAGGGAATGAATATTCCCAACCTATCTTCTTTATAAGGGACGGGCTCCAACCGAACTATTATCGATTGAATGGCATCTTAGGCCTGCCTTGTAGTCCTTGAATATCTCTTGAGATCGTCGTCTTATTCTTATCTCCACTTCGGGATTCTCCTTCTTCATAGGAGAACAAAGGAAGCTATGGAAGAGATCGTAATCTACTTCTTCCATTGATTGCTTACTGAGATATCATTTCCTGGCCCTTTCATATATCGCCATTTCATGTCTTTGGTTGTCTCAGCTTTCTTGATAAGATTTCCTTATTATCCTATCAATCTAATCTTCGAGTGATGGACTTGGAGTTCTTTGAGCGAGACTTTGCTCCTGTTCGGCGGCATGGTTTCTTGGGGAAGCATCTTCTTCTCCATTCAAGTTGTTTACGGCGTGGTAGCTATAAATTTGCTCCCGCTTCTTAGACCAAATATATCCTATCCAGATTGTATACATTTTCCCGCCGAGTTTCTTCCGTTGAGTCCCAGGCACATCCCAAATCCTTTTATAGAATTAGGCTTTTCGGACAGTTTATTCGAAAGGTATACCTTGACGCTTTAATAGTTCCTTTAATCCTTTTGCATAATACCTTAGCATGTAGATGGGCTGCAACTTGTCAAGATTTGGATCGGCTCCATGCCAAATTTCTTTTTCTATCTTGGTCTCCTTAGATTTGTAGAAGAAGATCGCCTTTTCACCTCTATACTTTGGAGGCACATAGAAAGTTTCCAGCTCTTGTATGCTATAGGTACTGAGTGAGTCAAGTTCCTTATAGTGCTGAGGTAGAGCCATCATAATATGTAGATCTAGTCCACTCAAGAGTCTGCATTGGTGGACGAGTGGAGAACACCGCATCAGTCTCTTCTTCGGAGTCGCTGCCAAAGACCAGGATAGGGGCCGACGGATATGATTTATTACTTTCCCTATGAGGTTGTCCCGAGTACACTATCTATTCATCTTCTTCAGTATCGCTTTCGAAGACCGGGATAGTAGCTACAGATATTTATTTATTTTTCGGTTTGCGGTATCTTTCTGTATCTTCAAAACCCGGCTGAAATTACTTTGCATCTTCATACTTCCGTAAATCATTCAGAAGGGTTTGAGCTCTCCTTTGATGGTGTACTCTTGACCATTCTTGAAATACTTCATACACTGGTGTTGTGCAGAATGGATAACATTTTACTTGTGTAGCCAAATACTTAGTAGTGCATTGTAACATATTTTGGCGTCGATGACATGGAACATGATGTCAGTGAAGAGCTGCCCGAAGCGGAGCGTCAATACTATGGACCCAAGCGTCTGTGACTGATCGGTCATATTTATTGTACATTTGTACAGTCATTTTCCCTAGTATTATTAGTTACTAAAAGGTGTTATTTGTAAATTAAGAACATATGTGGGTTTATTTGTAAAAAAGATTATTGTCATATGTTTCTTAATTTATAATTAATATAATTGGGGAATATATGCATATCATATTTAAATAAAATATCCATTAGATTATTAGCATATGCATATCATATCAAATAATCTTAACCAATATTATTAAGATATCATATCAATTAATTGGTTGGAATATTATCTCAAATAAAACAAATGCTACTAATAAGATGATTTGAGATATTGTGCAGGTATTATAATAAAATTGGTTTAGGTCTGAAATATATGTAGGAGATTCATATCAAATCGATTTACCAAAGCAAATCTGCCGAATGTTAGGAGCAAATTGAAGAATCTCGCAACGGTAAAGAAAAATCAATATTTTCAGAAATTTTTTATCAGAAAGATCTCCAAATATCGAGAGAGGATGGCATGAGAAATCTGGAGACTCAACTCCAATAGAGGGCGACGGATCCGCGGGCATTAGGGGCATTAGGCTGCTGAACCGTGATTCTTTGGTGGCCGTAGGATGTGAAAAATCAGGGGCTTGATCGTCTTTGCACACACTTCAATATGACGTCTAGGGTTTCAAGTTCCAGAGCCTATAAAAGGACCGAAAGCTATCTATTTATGGAAGAATTTATCGACTGATTAAATAATCTAGAGAAAATTAAGGTTGTAATTTACTTTTTTCAGCGAGCAACTTCTGCAATGCAATAAGGTTATTAAATAAAAATTAGATTATTTTTTTATTATCTTGTTGCATTACTTTCAACATTTAATTTCTGCAATTACTTTCTGCAATTTTAATTTCTGTATTTTCTTATGGGTTCATTCATCTTCAACATTTCTTTTACTTCGTTTATCTTAATGAGCGAGTAAATTTTTGCTTGTTAGGGTTTATAGGATAGGGTAGAATAATGGATGAAAAATATCTCTTAAATTCATTTTAAAGTTTTAAATTTTATAAATTTTAGCAAAATGAATATTAACTCTCTTATCGGACGTGCTATCAATTCATAATAGTCACAACTACAATTTGAGATTCGTTAATACTTATTTTGTTGAGGGCTTGAGATGAATAGGGATTAATGGAAGGACAAGGGTCGGTAGAGAGAAACCCTAATTCCTTCCAAGAACTCTAATCCACATTCATCATTATTTCTCGAGTATTAAATAATTAAAAGATAAAAAGAATTATTTTTAAACTCCATCCATTAACAACTAAATCTTATAAACCTTACAAGTCCTTCTCTTATAAGTTTTTCAAAACTTCCTAGTATAAAACGAGAAAAATCCCATCTTTCTTTTTCAACTCGTCTAAAACAAGATAAGTAGCTCACTGATTGGTCTAATATATTGCACATTTGTATGGACATTTTCCCTATTATTGTTAAGTGCTAAAATGTGTTATTTGTAAATAAAGAACATATGTTGGTTTATTTGTAAAAAGATTATTATCATATGTTTCTTCATTTATAATTAATATAATTAGAGAAAATATATGCATATAATATTAAATATTAGTAATTAAAATATGCATATCATATCAAATATTCCGAATCAATATTCTTAAGATATTATATTATGTAAATGGTTGGAATAATATCTTAAAAATATAAAATGCTACTAACAATTTAATTAGAGATATTGTGCAGGTATTATAAAAGATTAGCTCAGGTCTGAAATCTATATATGAGATCCAAGTTAAATCGGGATATCGAAACCGAATCTGCTAAATTTTAGGAGCAAATCAAGGAATCTAGCAACGACACGGACTAAGGGCAATATTTTTAGAATCTATATATCAAGAGGATCTCCAAATATCAACACAAAAAATCAGAAAAAATCCCAAGTTCCAATCCCACTAGGAGGCGGCGGATCCGCGGTTAAAAGTGCATAACCGCATGGATAAGCTCACACTAACCCGTTAATTTTGGATCCAATTCGGGATTTTCCTTGGGAGGTATAGGGGTATGGGCGGCGGAACCGCGGTCTGATGGTGGCCATTGGATCTGAGATTTTAGGGGCATGATTGTACTTACACCTAATCCAATATGAAATCTAGGGTTTGTACTTTCAGGTCTATATAAAGGACCGAGAGCTGCGCATTCCAAAAGCGTCTAATTATCGAAGGATCGAAGCCAAGGATCCCATTATCTAATAATCTATTCATCTACACTCATCAAAGGAGAATGATATAGAGCAAAACCAGGGTTCTTGTAATCTACTTTTGAAAGAGAGAGTTGTAATGCAATAGTTGATTAATAATGGTAGTTTTTGTTTTAATTCTTTTTGCATTTACTTTACCCTTTAATTTTCCGCATGACTTTTCTGCACTTTTAATTATGGTTTTATTCATCTTCAACCTTTCTTATAAATCGCTACTAACTATGAGCGAGTAATTTTCTACTTGCTAGGGTTTATAGGATAGGATTGAATAGTGGATGAAATATTTTTTAACTTCTTTTGACATTTTAATGTTTATAAATTTTAGCAAAATAAACGTTAACCCTCTTATCGGGCGCGCTATCAATTTATTGATAGTCACAACCACGATTTGATATTAGTTAAACAATTATTTTATTAAAGGCTTGAGATTAATAGAGATCAATGGAAGAACAAGGGGTAGTAATGGGAAACCCTAGTTCCCTCCAAGAACCCTTAATCCACATTCTTCGCTATCTCTCTATGTTTTAAACTATTAAAAGATCAAAAGAGACATTTCTAAATATTTATCCATTAACTACTAAGTTCTATAAACCCTACAAGACTTTATATTATAAATTTTATATCCATATTAAAATAAAACGACCACAATCCCTCCTCTGTTTTATCAACTCGTCTAAAGTAAGAAAAGAAGTTCATGTTTCCCTGCGGACGACCCGTACTTATCACGGCTAGCTATTTGCGACACCGTCTTGATTGCGGTTATTTACAGCATACACATAAAAACACCTTTCGCGATCAATCAAATGGCGCCGTTTCCGGAAAAACGGTCGTAATTACTTTTCTTATTATTCGGGTTGATTTCTAATAAAAACCAGCGAACATAAAAAAAAACGAGAACAAAACCGCATCTTGTGTTTTTAACGATTATTGTGAGAGTTTTGCAAAGACATCTAGAGTAATTGGAGCAATCCAACAGAGATTTAGAGACTTTAAACATGGACCAGAGGAGCATAGGGGTGTTCTGAAGAAATTGTAGCCAGAGACTACATCACACGGCGGCGGAACCGCGGCCAAAGTGTGCATTCGGCGGTGGAACCTCGGCCCTATTGAAGAGTGGGGCCCTCAAACTTTTCTGGTATTCTTCTATCTTTTTCCTCTCTCCTCTAAAACTCCAATAATCTGATTTTACCTGCAGGATTCTCTGCAAACAGCGCCGCTAAAAAAAATCTTTTTGCGTGTTTTGATTTCGGCTTGTTTTGCATATCTAAACCGAGCATTAAGGGGCAATAAACCCAAATTCAGATTAGGTAGGGATTTCATCACTCTTTCTAGTCTCCACAAATCACAAACGAGCATACTATCACCCTACATTAGTAAAAAAATATCTAGACCAAGCCCTTAAGGACATTCGCGCTCAATATGGACAATGGAAGGTTGTGGGTAATCTATTGCTTATCCGCATTTCTCTTATGGTGTCTAGGAAAGTGTGACTAAGGAAAGTGGTTACTTAATTAGGCCCGCTATTTCGGTGATTCGTATAGTGGATACTTCCCACTTACCTGGCACTTACCTGGCTACAGGATTGATAAGGAGGTGATAGAGGATTGATCTTACGTCTTGTTCTTTGGAAGTCTAGAAGCTGTCAAGTGACTTGACCTAGCTGACCCTAGCTCTAGGGATTGATGTGCATTTTGTGATTGGTTGAGTCAAGCCTCACGTCCAACATTTTTTCAAAACAAGCTTTCTTAAAATCGTTCTCACACATATCACACGCTGCCACGTGCACTAAACCCGCTTAGTGTATGATCGGCTGGACATGAGATTCTAGTACCCGTCTAGTCCGCGTTTTTGCTGTCGACTCCGAAATTGATACTTTTTCATCTTCTATATCTCCTCCACCTACCACATCTCCTGAGATGGACCGATCTTCATCGAATTTTAACAATACCACCCTGCCACCACCCATAGGTGCGCAAAATCCACCATGCATCACTCTTCAAGACATATGCTATCCCGTACGCGGACCCCTTCCTATGTGTCTGTCTCTTCCACCAGCTAATGGGGATAATTTCTAAATTATAACCCACTTCATGAACTTGTTGTCCAAATTTCACAAGCTTGAATCTGAAGATGCATATGTTTTTATAACCAAATTCGAAAACGTATGTGCAATGATGAGCACCACCCAACTTTCAGGGGATGCTCTATGATTACGTTTTCTCCTTTTTACCTTGTGCGATCTCGCAGAAAAGTGGCTTTACAGCACCGCCGCAAATTCTATCGCTAAATGGAATGAATTTGTCAAAGCATTCCTTAAGAAATTTTATCCTCATCACAAGACCGCCTGTATTCGGAGCGAGATTAACAAGTTTGCCCAACTTCCTAACGAACCCTTTTGAAAATGCTTTGAACGGTTTAAACCTACTTGTCCAATGCCCTCATCATGGAATCGATAGATGGCGACTTTAACGAATTATGTATGAGGGTATTAAGCAAGTTACGAAACAAATGATAGAAATCATTTGTCAATGTTATTTCATGTCAAAAGACGATGGCGAAGTATGGCAATTTCTGGAAGATCTCGCGGAACAGACATTACAGTGGGAGAGTACCGGACCAACAACATCGTCTTCATCTTGGGCAGGTATCCATCAGCTCGACGTTTCCATCGCGGTGAAAGCCGAAATGGCTGCGATGCAAAAGAAACTCAAAGCTATGGAAAGCAAATTCTCTTCAGCGTCCTTAAACTAAGTTACACTTTTTAAAACCGAGTGTGGTTGCTGTTTTGACTCATCACATTTAACGGAAGAATGTCCTTTGAATCCTCCATCTCAAGGTCAAGAACAAACTAATGCTATTTTTTAGCAACGACCTAGAAACGATCCTTATTCATCCACATATAATCAGGGATGGAAGAATCATCCTAATTTTTCTTGGAACCAAAACCAATTTCAAAATCAAAATCAGTTCCCAAGCCAAAATAACTATCAAAGGCTTCCTCCACAGCAACAACAGCTACCACTACAAATTCAGCAGCCCTTTCAACCGCAACCTTTCAAAAATCTGGCCAACAACTTTGCCCCTTATAATAATTCTTTCCAATCACAGACTAATATTCCAACGGCCGATACCGATAAAATCTTTGCACTCGAATGAAACTTAGAAATGTTTATTAAACAATCTATACAAACGACGGCTAATTTAACATCTTCTATCCAAACGCTGAAGCAACAAACTGCTTCCCACGGTGAAAGCATAAAATCGATATAAGCACAAATTGCACAGTTGAATGCCGCAAAGAGTGAAAAAGAGAACGAGAAACTTCCATCTCAACCTCTACCAAATCCTGGCCACTCACAAAGCGCAAATCTCATCCTTTACCAACAAAATCATAACGTGAGTGTCGTAACTACGTTGAGATAGGGAAGACTATTGAATGACCAGGTTGGTGAACAAGTTGATGATTCAGATGAAACCCCGGCTACTATTTCTACTCCTACTTCGTCTAATCCAACATCTTCTTCCGAACCTATTCTTCGTTTTTCACTAGGCTTGAACCCTCAGCCCACTTCCTTGAATGAATTACCATCTAAAACCATCCCAAATCCAATTTTAGGATCCATTCCATCCCCAAAAAATTCTCCACAAGAGTTGGACCCAACCTTTGTTAATAAAGCCATTTTCTAAACCGGTTGAGGCCCAACAGATCAAGTCCATAAATGGAGAAGATTGTGGAAATTTTTAAGCAAGAAAACATAAATATTCCTCTCTTAGATACTATCTAACAAGTTCCATCCTATGCTAAATTCTAAAGCACTTGTGCACTAGGAAAAGGAAAACTCAAGTGCCTAAAAAGATTTTCTTAGCCAGCAATGTGAGTGATGCTCTTACCTAACATTTGCCCAAGAAATGTAAGGACCCCGGTTGTCCTACAATTTCTATAACTATTGGGGGTAAAAACATCAATCGTGCTCAACTCGATCTAGGTGCTAGTGTTAATTTGCTTCCTTATTCTGTTTATGAGCAATTAGGCATAGGAGAGTTGAAATCTGCACACTGCACTCTATAGATGGCCGATCGATCTATCATCTATCCTAGGGTGATCTAGAGGAGTGTTGATCAAAGTCAGGGAATTTATATTCCCTGTGGGCTTTATAGTTTTAGATACACAGCATATGGCAAACTCACGAAACCAAATTCCGGTGATTCTAGGCCGACCTTTTCTAGCAACTTCCAACGCGATAATCAATTGTCATAATGGTTCTATGAACTTGTCCATTGGGAAGATAACAATTGAGCTTAACATTTACAGGTAGGAAGTCAACCCTCCGAACCTTATGCTCATTTAGTTGATATATGTTCTGTCGACAAGATAGATTCCGACAGTTGCGAATTTGAAGAGTTTCATGATAATGATCTCAATGCCACTAGTGCGTTATTGTGTGATCCAGCTATTTATTATACGAGTGAGGTCCCTTATGATGACAAGTCCACCCCCAAGTCCGAATCCTTTTACTTGTCAAATGACTTAGTCGAGCTATCCGAGTCAGTCTCTTACACTAGATATGAACCTCATATGGAGTCCGAGTATCATACATTTCTTTCCGATGAGATTATCATTCGGAATATTGATAAAAGTTTTGAAGACATTTTCGCTGAAGAACTTGCGTTCCTTAAAGACATGGATGTTGTGATGAATCAACATCCATCCGAAGAAGTTGAACCACCACCTTTTCTTCTTGTCACATACGAGAATACGAATATTACACCTATTCCTTATCTTTCACATTCTCATTTTCATCCACCATCACTGTTTCGTCTCTACCAACCGAGATGTAAAACCGTTCAATTACACCTATTATCTTCTCCACACTTCATCACTTCTTTCTGTAACATGATTTTCTACCAATCATGGTGTTACATCGATAAAATATTTGAATGGTTGGTTTTAACTTTTGGTCTTTGTAAAGCTTTGCATAGACCAATAATTTTACCCTCCCCCTTATGATTTTAAAAGCTTAGTAATGAAAATACTGTTTTACTCAAGTTTGGGGGGGAAAAGAAAAATATTTTGGTTCTTGTAAGAAAAGAAAATTTTGAACAATTGTGAGCCAAGAACAAGTTTGGGGGAGGATTTCACTATCATTAACTCTTGTCCCCTTTACTAATCATTGAGAACTTTTCCTCCCAAGTCTTCAGGTTTTGAGCTTAAAGGATGATATCAGTGAAGACACTGCTGCAAATAGGTTTGGGGAGAGCTTTGTGCTTATTCATTTTGCATTATACTATGAAAATAAAAACACTAAATAAAAAAAATTATTTGAAAATAAAAGTTAGAAAGTGAAAATACATATGAAAGATAGGAAGAGATTTAAGAAATGAAAGAAAATTAGATATTTTAAAACAAAACTAGTAATACGTAGTCATGAGCTGTTGTCGCAAGGATTAGTAAGATGAAGGAAATCACTACTTTGAGGATAGAAATAAATATGAAAAATAGTCTATATTTTTGAGTCCAAATTTCTGAACGTTGATACCGTACTATACGCACTTGCACACATCTTGAAACTTGGGATAGTAGAGTATACCTTGAAATGCTCATGTCTAAAGCCTTAGTATAAAGTAAAAAATATAAATTAACAAAAATATAAATGACACATAGAATATAATTGGTGAAGAAAAATGAACACTGGTTATGTAATTACTTAAGACAGCATAAAAAATATAGCGAGAGTGCCTTATCACCTAGTGCCTTAGACCAATTGGTTTGGGAGTCACTGCTAAGCCTTAGGTGTTGCAAGACTATGATATTTCTAATTACGCCTAAATAAATGAGCACATTTGGTAATCGGTTGGTTAGTAACTCAAAAAATATTAACGGTCGCATGAAGAATTTGTAAGCAAATCCATCTAAAACATTCACCGACTAAAAAGTGAAGGGTTACCTTAGTGCTCCGGCCAACTTCTGTGGCCAAATGCGGAACAAAAATTTTCTAACGAACAAAAACTTGGCACTAGTTTAACTCTAAACCCGGATCTTTCCATAAAACTAACTAGCTACACTAGGAGAGCTATCTACTATGAAAGAAGATATACCAAGAGGCTCAAGTCCTTCGGTCTTCTCTCCTCGTCATGTGCTCCAAGTGGTCTCCTTAAACTTGCTTAATCTCCAACTCCGGCTCCATCGGTCTTCCGGGATCGAGCTTGTTCTCCGGCCTTGCTTTGTCGTAGATGATCCACCCGGGGAGTATGATCCATAGCCTTAGCTCCTAACCAAATAGCTATAAGGAGCAACTAGAGAACTTGGGTTGCTAAACCATGTAGTCTAGGATATAGTGGAGGGTGTCTAAGTGTTTGCTATCTCTTTTCTAACCATTTCACTTGTTTCTCAACACATGAGAATGTTAGTGAAGAGGAAGAAGATGAAGATGGAAGAAAGCAAGAGGAGGGAGGAACTCAAGAGAAAATGAGAGCTCAAAGGAAAATGAAGCATGAAGTGAGATAAAATCACACACCTTGGTTTTGTGTGTGAATTCTTTCAATAAACAATTAACAACCATGCTTCAATAGTAACTCCAAATGAATTATAAATTTATTTGTGAATTATTAAAGCATGGTCATCACCATTCCTCCCATACCTTTTACTTTCCACCTCATTTCCAATTATCAAATAAAAGGAAAATACATAATGAGGTAGCCACCTTCTAGAAGGAAATCTGTAGTAAATATGGATTTCAGTCTACTGTACATATATACCGGCAATCAGATAAAAATCCGAACGCCCAAAAGAGATAGAATAACATGAAGAATGTAATACTATATATATCGAAATACATATACGTAAATTATTAAATCAATACCTGATTTAATAATCCGGCTCAAACCCGAGCCGGCTAGTATTACAAACTGTTCGATCGAAAATCCGAGTACCAAGTACATCAATCGATCGAACCCTGCACGTATCCAATACGGCTACTACATCGTTTTGCCTGGATCAGGGAAACCCTCTGTGTAGAACTCTAAAGACTCGACAGTACTCTGGCAGTGGGTTTAACCACAAGCATGTCAGCGGCACTAGCTGTACGTAACGGCTGCTCAAGTACCTGTCGAAAAGGAAGGCCGACGAGCAAGCTCGTCCGAACTCCTACTGAGCCTATCCGTGACAATATCCGTACAGTCCGGTCTCTTCGTCAAAGAGTATCGCATACCGGGTCTAGGGGGTGGTGAACGTCAGACCCTAACAACCTGATAAGTCATGCCGATGTGGCTCAGGACCAATCCGGGAAACTACTGATCAACCTATCAGTAAATCCCAAGTGCCTTGGCCAAGGTTTTATGGTCCTAACCAATCGAATTACAGTGCGATATCGACTCCCTATACCGGGAGAGACGAATCCCCGACAATCGCTCACTGCCTCCATGTGGCTCAGGACTGAACCCAACCAAAAACCTGTTTGCACGACTCAGTAGAGCCGTGGTAGGGTAGTGATCAAAGTTCATTGGGAACTCACACGAGACAAATGCCGATCTCGGGTCCAAAAGACTAACCTGTACACATGTCACCTGAGAACTTCCATCTGACGATAGGTATAGTACCATATGGAAGTTCTCGGCGAGTCCGTCCAGTGTACTCACACCTAGTGAACACCTGTATACGATCATAGGTGCATCAGATCAATGGCTGCGGGACCAACCATCCCCTCGACGGGGTAGAAACGTACACACCAGTCTACTCTGGAGTATCAGTGCCTAGTCTCGATACTCACGCGACTAGGGACCATTTAAGGATGTGCTTATGGACTACCCTGCTCCCACAAGTATGATCACCATCACAACGCAGGTAGTCAAGCAAGATCCTAGGGGCTTTATCAACATGTAACCGCAATATGTAATAACGAGTATGACATATGCCATGTTAAGATAAAGAAAAACTACAATAGTATACTACCGTATCGAGTCTTTATCAATATGTGCAAACCAGATATAATAACAATAAATACACATATCCTGATAAAGACAAGTCAAATAATATACTATAAAACCAAGAAAGATTTTTCTGTACATACATATCCCTAGTATCCATATGTATACATATACAATACTGGCCTCTAGGGCATATACATCCAACAATCTCCCACTTGCACTAAAGGCCAGTGATTGGCATACCGAATACCCAACGTCTGCTCTAAGGCCAGCTGCTGGCGTACCGCATACCCAACATCCCAAAAAGTCACTCGAACTGTGCTTGAGGGAGGGCATTTGTAAATGGATCCGCCGTGTTGTCTTTCGTATCCACTCTCCGGACCTCGATCTCCTGGCGATCTACGATCTCCCTGATCAGGTGGTACCGCCTTAAGATGTGCCTGGATTTTTGATGGGACCGTGGTTCCTTCGCTAAAGCTATAGCCCCATTGTTATCACAATACACTGGTATTGGATCAACAATGGACGGAACCACTTGCAGTAATTTATTCAGCCTCCATCGTCGAGTCTGCGACGGTATCCTGTTTAGAACTCTTCCAACATACAGCCCCTCCGTTGAGGGTAAACAAAAAACCCGAGACAGACTTGCTGTCATCCTTATCACTCTGGAACCTTGAGTCGGTAAAGGACTCGACCCTGAGGTCTCCATTACCGTAAATCAGGAACATCTCCTTAGTCCTTCTCAGGTACTTGAGAATGTTCTTTACTGCTGTCCAGTAGTCCTCACCCAGGTCTGACTGATACCAGCTCACCACGCTTAGTGTGTAAGCTATATCTGGTCTTGTACACAGCATCGCATGCATTATATATCCTACCGCCGAAGCGTAGGGTATAGTGCTCATGCGAACCCTCTCCTCGTCAGTCTTGGGAGACATCTTCTTGGAGAGGGTGATTCCGTGTAATGCGGGTATGTTACCGTGCTTGGAATCCTCCATACTAAATCTCTTTAGTACGGTCTCTATGTACCTGGACTGTGAAAGTCTCAGTAATTTCTTGGATCTATCTCTGTAGATCTTGATCCCCAGAATGTACGAGGCATCACCTAGGTCTTTCATGGAGAACCTTTGTGATAAGAATAGCTTGACCGATTGTAGCATAGGAATGTCATTTCCTATCAAAAGAATGTCGTCCACGTACAAGACTAGGAACACGACAGTTCGTCCTACAATCTTCTTATAAATACAAAGCTCATCTTCGTTCTTGATGAAGTCAAAGTCCTTGACTGTCTCATCAAAACAGATGTTCCAGCTCCGCGATGCTTGCTTCAATCCATAAATGGATTTGAGTAACTTGCATACCTTCCCGCTACTCCCACTGTCTGCAAAACCTTTTGGCTGATCCATATAAACGCACTCTTCTAAACTTCCGTTTAGAAAAGCCGTTTTTACGTCCATCTGCCAGATCTCATAGTCATGGAAGGCAGCAATGGCAAGCAGGATCCTAATGGATTTGAGCATAGCCACTGGAGAAAAGGTTTCGTCATAGTCCAGTCTGGGTCTTTGACGAAAACCTTTTGCAACGAGTCTAGCCTTATAGGTTTCCACCTGTCCATCTACACCAAGTTTCTTCTTGTAGATCCATTTGCATCCAACAGGTTTTACCCCAGGTGGAGCAACTTCTAGGGTCCATACTTTATTGGTGTATATGGACTCCATTTCAGATTGCATAGCATCCAGCCACTTATCAGAGTCCCTACAGATAATGGCCTGCCTGAAACTAGTAGGATCATCTTCTTCTAAGATGCAATCCTCTCGATCCCCATCTATGAGAAAACCGTTGTATCTCTCGGGCGGATGAGAAATCCTACTAGATCTGTGGAGTGGCTGAGGTTCGTCGGGTATAACTGAATCTAAGGGTTCTTCCAAATCTTCTGCTATTGTTTGTGGTTTCTGAATTTCTTCTAGTTCTACCGTACTCCGACTAATTTCTTGTACAAGAAATTCCTTTTCTAAAAAGGTAGCGTGGCGAGATACTAACACCTTCTGTGCCTCAGTGTGGTAGAACAGATATCCCTTGGAATGCTTAGGGTATCCCACAAACTTGCACAATACAGACCTTGCCTCGAGTTTATCTGGATTCTGCTTTTTAACAAAAGCAGGACACCCCCATATCCGAATGTAATCAAGACATGGTCTCTTCCCAGTCCATACTTCATATGGAGTGGTAGGCACTAATTTTGACGGCGCTCTGTTCAATATGAATGCTGCTAATTCAAGAGCAAACCCCCAGAAAGAAAGAGGTAACTCGGCATTACTCATCATGGAGCGAACCATATCCAATAGGGTACGGTTCCTCCACCCCGACACGCCATTGTGCTGTGGTGTATTCGGAGGAGTAAGCTGAGGGAGAATGCCATTCTCTTTTAGAAAATCCCTGAATTCCATACTTAAGTACTCTCCCCCTCTATCAGATAGGAGGATCTTGATACTTTTGCCAATCTGGTTCTCTACTTCGCTTCTAAATTCTTTGAATTTCTCAAAAGCTTCAGATTTATGTTTCATGAGATACACATATCCGAAGCTAGATAGATCGTCAGTGAATGTGATGAAGTACGAGAACCCACCCCGCGTATGTGTAGACATTGGACCACACACATCACTGTGTATGTGTTAGGTTTACCTAGCACCTTATGAAGGGTTTGGAAGCATCACATGTCTCAAAATTAAATTTTTAAGGTGCTAAGTGAACACACAAAGAATCATTCCTAGAAAATTAAGGTTTCATAACTTAAACAACATCACAAGTAACAAAGGCTAGGGTTTTGAGAGTACAACCTTTGTAGCTCCCTATGCTAGACTCCTTAGCCACTTGAGGGTTGGAAAAGAGTTCGCTTGAGGTCTTCTAATGTCCACGACGATCCACCCGAAGCTCCTTTGTCCAAGCTTGCAACTTCACTTGATCAAGAGAAGGAAATGAAGCTAACACTCTTCACAAGTGGGCAAGACTTGTATAGAATGGTGTTGTGGTGGCTTTTCTCACTTCAAAATCCTAACTTGGTGAGTGTTTTGCTCACTAGAGAAATCTAGAGAGCAAAAGAGGAAGGAGGAAGAAGATGATGGCCTTTTTAGAACAAGAGAAAAAGATAATCCCTTATGAAAAAATGGAAAATATATGTATATATATTTTCCACTCTTCATCTCAAACCATGGTTATATTATATGGATATTATTTCACTTGAGTTAAAACATAAAAGAAAGATTAACACATGGTTAAAAAGTAGGTGAGCATGGTTAGTTGAAGAAGAGTGTAGAATCTAAACCATGAATTATCCTTTTCTTTTTGTTTTAACACAAATAGAAATAATAATCCATATATAAAACCATGGTGTGAGTCTTATATTGCCACCATTTTCTATGTATATACAACCATGAAGGATGATGTATGTATGTATGTGTGCATGCACATCCATATGTGCATGAATAAGAATGAATGCGTACATGCATGCATACATCCAAAATACAAGAAAGGATTTCTAGTGAGAAACTAATGGTTAAATAATAAATCAACACTTGATTTAGCAATCCGGCCATATCACATACGACCCAACCAAAAGCAAGCCGCCCGATTAATAAACGGTATCTTATACGCGCATTTTAACCGGGTCCTTGCGCATATCGCATACGCGGACCACAACGTTTCGCCTGGACTAAGTAACTCCTTTGTGGGACTCTAAGACTCGTCAATACGCCGGCAGTGGGTGATGATCATATCAAGCACCCCCAAGCCGCAAGCGGTCAGCTAAACATAACGGCCACCCGGGTATTGAGCGATCAGAAGAAAACAAGCGAACCTGCTACAACTCCCGTCGAGCCAACCGGCAACACTACCGTACAGTCCGGTCTCTTCGTCAGATATGCTGCATATCGAGTCTAGGGATGGTAACGTCGACCCCAATAACTCAATAAGTCGTGCCGATGAATGGTCTATAACAGATCGAGAAACTACCGATAACACTTATCAGTAAATCTCAGCAGTCCTGTCCAGGGACTTACTGTTATAACCAGTCGAGCACAGCGCAGCATCAACTCCCAATACCGGGAGAGACGAAACCCTTCCTATCGCTCATCGCCTTCGTGTGTTTCGGGACTTTACCCAACGGCCACCTGTTTGCACGACTCAGTAGAGCCGTGGTAGGGTGATAATCAAAGTACAGTGGGAGAACACACAAGACTCTATGACGATCTCGGGTCTACAGACTAACCTGTACCAGTGTCACCTGAGAACTGCTATCCGACGATAGATATAATTCTATATAGGAGTTCTCGGTGAGTCCGTCCAGTGTACCCAGTCACCACTGAGCACCCGTATACGATCTCGATGTCAAACATCGATGAATGTGGGAACATTCATTGCCCATCAAATGGGTCTAGTATCATATATGCTACTCTACTCTGGTATATCGATGCCCCGTCTCGATATACCTATGACTAGGGACATTTCAGGATATGCTTATAAACTACAGATGTCCCACTAGTATGATCTCCATCATAATCACAGTAGTCAAGCCGATATCCTCAGGGCTTTATCAGCATGTATGAATGAATAAAAGCATGATCAAATCAACATGTCAGATAAGGAAGAACCAGATAGCATACTATCATGTCAAGCAAGAATGTACACTGAATATATATATACATGTACAGATACATCCACTATCATATAATGGCCTCTAGGGCATACATATATCCAACAATCTCCCACTTGCACTATGGCCAGTTATTGGCGTATCTCATACCCAACATCTCAAAAAGTCGTTCATGCTGCGGCTGAGGGAGGGCCTTGGTGAATGGATCTGCGGCGTTATTCTTTGTGTCTACTCTCCTAATCTCGATCTCGCGGCGATCTACAATCTCCCGGATCAAATGAAAGCGCTTCAGGATGTGTCTGGACCGCTGATGGGACCTGGGCTCCTTGGCTAACGCCATAGCCCCATTATTATCACAATACAATGGTATTGGATCAATAATGGTTAGAACTACTCCTAGCTCCGAGACGAACTTCTTCATCCAGACGGTTTCCTTGGCTACATCATTGGCAGCAATGTACTCAGCCTCCATCGTAGAGTCTGCAACGGTATCCTATTTGGAACTCTTCCAACTTACCGCCCATCCATTGAGGGTAAATACAAACCCAGAGATAGATTTGCTGTCGTCCTTATCGCTCTTGAAGCTCGAATCGGTAAAGGCCTCCATTTGTAGATCTCCATTACCATATACCAAGAACAATTCTTTAGTCCTTCGTAAGTACTTAAGAATGTTCTTCACAGCTGTCCAGTGATTCTCCCCTGGGTTGGATTGATACCTGCTTACAACACTAAGTGCATAAGCTACATCTGGGCGTGTACATAACATCGCATACATTATAGATCCTACTGCCGAAGCATAGGGTATAACGCTCATGCGAGCTCTCTCTTCATCGGTCTTTGGGCAAGAGTCCTTGGAGAGAGTGACCCCATGGCAAGCGGGTAAGGCACCCCACTTGGAGTCTTCCATACTAAACCTTTTTAGGATGGTGTTGATGTACCTGGTTTGGGACAATCCCAATAACCTTTTGGATCTATCCCTATAGATCCTTATGCCCAGAATGTATGTGGCATCACCCAGGTCCTTCATGGAGAACCTTAGTGATAAGAAAGATTTGACCGACTGTAGCATAGGAATATCATTTCCTATCAGAAGAATGCCGTCTACGTACAATACGAGGAATGTGACAGATCTCCCTGCAGCCTTCTTATAAACACAAGGTTCATCTGGATTTTTGATGAAATCAAACTATTTGATGACATCATCGAAACAGATGTTCCAACTCCGTGATGCCTGCTTGAACCCATATATGGATTTAAGCAATTTACATGCTTTCCCGCTGCTCCCACTGTCAATGAAGCCCTCTGGCTGATCCATATAAACGCATTCTTCTAAATTTCCATTTAGAAATGTTGTTTTAACGTCCATCTGCCAGATTTCATAGTCGTAGTGAGCAAAAATAGCAAGTAGGATCCGAATGGATTTAAGCATGGCTACGGGAGAAAAAGTCTCGTCATAGTCCAAACCTGGCCTTTGACGAAAACCCTTCGCCACAAGTCTTGCCTTATAGGTCTCCACCTGCCCATCTACACCAATCTTTCTTTTAAAGATCCATTTGCACCCCATAGGTTTTACCCCAGGGGTACAACGTCCAAAGTCCATACTTTGTTGGTGTATATAAACTCCATTTCGGATCTCATGGCATCCAGCCACTTCACAGAGTCTCCACTTGTGATAGCTTGCTGAAAACTGGTAGGATCATCATCATCCATGATGCAGTCTTCTCCGTCACCATCAATGAGGAAACCGTAGTACCTCTCCGGTGGGCGAGAAGTCCTACCAGACCTACGGAGTGGCCGAGGTTCCTCAGTTTCTATTGCAACAGCCGGTTCAACCAAATCGTCATTTGTAGTTTGTGTCTCTAGAATCTCTTCTAGATCTACTACTTTGCCATCATCTTTATCTGTGAAAAACTCTTTTTCTAAGAATGTGGCATACTGAGAAACAAACACCTTTTGTTTCTCCTTGTGGTAGAATAGATATCCATAAGTGTTCCTTGGATATCCCACAAAGTTACACATGACTGACCGTGTTTCGAGTTTGTCCGGATTCTGCTTTTTAACATAGGACGGGCAACCCCAAATCTTAATTCTCTAAAGAGATGGTCTCTTCCCATGCCATATCTCATATGGCGTGGTAGATACGGTTTTGGTTGGAACCCTGTTCAGTAGAAACGCTGCAGTCTCCAATGCATGCCCCCAAAATGAGACGGGTAACTCAGCATCACTCATCATGGAATGGACCATATCTAATAGGGTCTGATTCCGTCGTTCTGACACACCGTTGTGCTGTGGTGTGTAAGGAGGAGTGAGCTGAGAGAGAATCCCATTCTCTTTTAGGAAGTTTGCGAATTCTGTACTGAGATACTCTCCATCTCGATCTGATCGAAGCATCTTGATACTCAAGCCGGTTTGTTTTTCTACTACTTGTTTATATTCAATGAATTTCTCGAAAGCTTCGGACTTGTGCTTTAATAAAAATACATGACCGAATCTTGAGAAATCGTCAGTGAACGTAATGAAGTATGAAAAACCGCCTCTAGCCTGTGTAGACATTGGCCCGCATACATCACTTTGTATGAGGCCTAGGAGCTCAGTAGCTCTTTCTCCGTGTCCGGTAAACGGAGTTTTGGTCATTTTACCCTTGATACAAGACTGGCAAGTCGCATAAGATTTATATTCAAAAGGGTTTAAATATCCATCTTTGTGTAACTTGTTTAGTCTTGTTTCGTTAATATGACCAAGTCTACAGTGCCAAAGAAAAGCTTCATTTAATTCTGAAAGTTTTCTTTTATTAGTGTGTTGTATACTGAAAACTGTGTTTTGATTTAGGACATATATCCCGTTATTAAGCATACCATACCCAACCAACATTTGATTCAGGTGAATGTTCATAACATTGTTCTGCAATACAAAATTATATCCTTCATTGTCTAACAAAGAAACGGATATTATATTACAAAGCATACTTGGTACAAAATAACATGGGTTCAAAACCAATATACACCCAGATGGCAACACCAAGTGATACTCTCCCACTGCGACTGTATGTACATTGGAACCATTTCCAACGCGGAGAGTATGGTCACCTGTCTTCAAAACCTTGCTATTTCTCAGCCCCTGCATAGAATTGCAAATGTGAGAACCTGAACCGGTATCCAATACCCAGGAAGCAGAGTTTATTGAAAAGCAGTTTTCTGTCACAAACGCACCTGAAGCAGAAGCATCCCCATGCTTCTTCTTGAGATTTAAGTACTCCGTGCAGTTGCGCTTCCAATGTCCTGTCTTGTGGCAATGAAAACATTCCCCTTTCCCCGAGTCTCCAGTTTTGGACTTTTCCTTTCCCTTCACCTTTTTAACTCCACCCTTAGGATTGGTGGGCTTCTTCTTTTTCTTTCCCTTGGCCTTAGCTTTTGGGCGAGAAGAGGAAGACTGTCCAACAGTCATAACAGGAGTTTTTACTGATTTCATAGTGCTCTCTGCACTTCTTAACATATTAAAGAGTTCAGGGAGTTTCTTCTCCATGTTGTGCATGTTGAAGTTCACTATGAATTGAGCAAAGGTGGAGGGGAGGGACTGCAGAATAATATCCATATATTGTTCATTGTCCATCGTCCATCCAAGGTCTTCAAGCTCTTCTATAAGAGCTATCATCTTCAGAACATGGTCTCCTACTAGTGTGCCAGGGGCCATTTGCATCTGAAACAATTTCTTTGATGCTTCGTATCGTAATACAAGGGATTGCTCTCCATACAACTCCTTTGTATGGAGCAATATGGTGTGAATGTCCATATTCTCGTGCTGCTTTTGATGTGTGTTATCCATCGATGCAAGCGCGAGGCATTTGGCCGTGGCACAGTCAGCGTCCCATGTCTTGCGGACTTCAATATCCGCAACTGAGGATTTTGGACCTGGGACGGGCGGGGCTGAAGCCGTGAGGACATATGATACTTTATCATAAGTCAAGGCTATTTTCAGATTCCTCAGCCAGTCTTTATAATTGGTCCCATTCAGTTTATTTTTATCTAGTAGAAGCTTGAGTCCAGTCATGGGTATCTGCCATTAAGAGAGAGAAAAGAATACACTCAGCGAAAGCTCTTGCATAGATCAGATTGGTTATTATCTTGTCTAATCGATGTTTCCCACTGCTTTAATCGAGTTTTTCTTTCAAACCTTAAAAAGAAAACTAGCCAGGGTTAATTACAGTCTACAACTTCGCTAACCGTTCAGCCAGGCCAGTGTCGGTACTTGAGGGAGGTTCCCCGTGCTTTCGCACGGACCTAATTAAAGTAAACCTCGTTTTCCCAGAGGCGTAGCCCCGTTAACACCTTTCTAGACAGCTAATGAGTTAGCTAATTGTAAACTGCAAAATTCTCCTGGGAGCAACTATTGCCCACAGTGGGATCGGGATCCAACCATCACATGGAAGGTATGCAATCTCATTGCAAATTTCAACTATTGAAATTCCCGATGTGGTTTTTACCCCTAGTACTTATGACCTTAACTAAGGTCAACAAATCATAAGTACCAGTCAAGTTCTACCCGTCATTTCTTGATTAATTAGACCCACTCACATGACCCTTAACTATGGTCAACAAAGTCGCATGAATGTCCTAATTAATCTGCATCATATGCAATGTAGGAAGACATCACTTAGGTACCGTACACTACGCCTTAACTATAGTCAACAAACGTAGCACGAATACTAAGTACTCTACTTCCTAAAATGACGGTGGGTTGCGGATGATTTTTAATAAAATCTTTAACGCTTTGAACTTGATATCTTTGTAGAATCAAATGGTTTTCAAAAGAAGTGGCTTAAGCTTCGCAGTTTTGAAATGTAGCTTTTTCATAAAGAGCCGAGTGGTTTTCAAATCCGATTCTACAACATCTTTTTAGGTTTATTTTCTTTACATTAATCATATTAATGTAATCCCATCATTTAAGTCCTTAAGCCAATCACAGAAAAGAAACGAAA
Source organism: Agapanthus africanus (assembly GCA_030015575.1). Classification (NCBI taxonomy): domain Eukaryota; kingdom Viridiplantae; phylum Streptophyta; class Magnoliopsida; order Asparagales; family Amaryllidaceae; genus Agapanthus; species Agapanthus africanus. The sequence continues at coordinate 106,480,950 of CM057344.1, forward strand.
ATAACACGTACGCTTATGCCATCCGCATTCGCCGCAATGTTCCGTTATGCACCGTTAGGTTACTTAACTAACGGCATACCGGGACGGGACTAGCACGGGTGTAAAACATAAGCAACGTCTACTATATATCATATATATAATATGTCATTCATCTCAGATATCACAGAACACAGGCAGCAGAAACATAGATATAATGTGGGATATACTAGGACGTCCGTATTTAGTATTTAGCTAATAATAGAAAATACGGATTCCACAGTTGCGATGAATAGCCAAACCCACACCCTGGACCCCTACGAGAGCGGCAAGCGACCCTACCAATTCTGGAGCTTAGGAGACCCGGTCTCGACTCCTCGAGATGGACTCCCACTGAACCCCAGAACCCGGTCACCTGTGCTCCCCTCCTTGGGTCCATCCTAATGCGGAAAAGTAAATAATATACAACACTGGTGGCATCAACCTCAACCCGGAAGTGCCCCAAATAAAAGAATATTACATTATATTTGAATTTACATGAATGAAAATATAAAACTCTCATCTCATATAAAACCCCCCGGCTATTCAATTCCGACAATCCTGCACATCATATCTCAGCAACACATAATATCTCATATCATCAACGTAAGTATGCATACACCGATCATCGTCGATGTATAGCAACGACAATCGGCAATACCACTACATACTACAATTACGGTTACAGAAAAGAAAGTGTAAAACTGCAATATCTGGAATCCACATTCTCTTTAGACATCGTAAATACGAAATATCACATACTTCGTATTTCATGTCTAGCTATATGAATTCCACACATTGCATCACATTCCAGGTAAATAGACAGTATTAAAGTTTTCGAACGAATGATCAAATACCCAAAATTCCCTAAAGCTCAACACTTGAGCGGAGTTCAAAAACCCGGAGTGTGTCACAGTAGTAGCGGTCCAGCCGTAGAAGGGTCAAGCCAACGCCTCACATGTGGCACGCCGTACTGCCCCAAACCTTAAAGTTCAAAAGGCAGTTCAAGATGGTCACATAATCGAGTTAAGGTTTGTTGTCTTCTAGAGGGTCCACCACAAAACTTGCACGTATTTCCGAAAGATTTAAACCCCGTGAAAAGTGAGCAAATGATACTCGTTCGAACAATTCAATACTTTCTAATTTACCCGGAAAAGACACGAAATCAAAATTCCGATCGAATCACCGACTCCAAAAAAATCTCCAGAACATATAACATTTAAACCAGATTAAAAATACCCAAAAAATATCAACAAGCAGGTACAAATATAAGTGTACAAAAACGAGACCTTAAAGCCTCTGTACGGCCGCGGAACCGCGGCCCAAGCAAGCTTTGGCCACAGTTCCGCGGTGGGAAGTACGGATTAAGGCTTCGTTTTTTACCACAATTCTTAGAATTCCCTGCTGAATTTTTTAAGGATTTTTAATACTGAAAAATCACAGTTTCAAAAAATTGTCCAGAGAGTGTCCCGAAAATCCGTATTTTGGTTCGAGCGGAGTTTTAACTTCGTTAAAGTGTCGTCTAAAGTTCTAGGTCGGCTCTGATACCAATGTTAGGTTTACCTAGCACCTTATGAAGGGTTTGGAAGCATCACATGTCTCAAAATTTAATTTTTAAGGTGCTAAGTGAACACACAAAGAATCATTCCTAGAAAATTATGGTTTTATAACTTAAACAACATCACAAGTAACAAAGGCTAGGGTTTTGAGAGTACAACCTTTGTAGCTCCCTACGCTAGACTCCTTGGCCACTTGAGGGTTGGAAAAGAGTTCTCTTGAGGTCTTCTAATGTCCACGACGATCCACCCGAAGCTCCTTTGTCCAGGCTTGCAACTTCACTTGATCAAGAGAAGGAAATGAAGTAACACTCTTCACAAGTGGGCAAGACTTGTGTAGAATGGTGTTGTGGTGGCTTTTCTCACTTCAAAATCCTAACTTGGTGAGTGTTTTGCTAACTAGAGAAATCTAGAGAGCAAAAGAGGAAGGAGGAAGAAGATGATGGCCTTTTTAGAACAAGAGAAAAAGATAATCCCTTATGAAAAAATGGAAAATATATGTATATATATTTTCCGCTCTTCATCTCAACCCATGGTTATATTATATGGATATTATTTCACTTGAGTTAAAACATAAAAGAAAGATTAACACATGGTTAAAAAGTAGGTGAGCATGGTTAGTTGAAGAAGAGTGTAAAATCTAAACCATGAATTATCCTTTTTTTTTTCTTTTTGTTTTAATACAAATAGAAATAATAATCCATATATAAAACCAATGTGTGAGTCTTATATTGCCACCATTTTCTATGTATATACAACCATGAAGGATGATGTATGTATGTATGTGTGCATGCACATCCATATGTGCATGAATAAGAATGAATGCATACATGCATGCATACATCCAAAATACAAGAAAGGATTTCTAGTAAGAAACTAATGGTTAAATGATAAATCAACACTTGATTTAGCAATCCGGCCATATCACATACGACCCAACCAAAAGCAAGCCGCCCGATTAATATACGGTATCTTATACGCGCATTTTAACCGGGTCCATGCGCATATCGCATACGCGCACCACAACGTTTCGCCTGGACTAGGTAACTCCTTTGTGGGACTCTAAGACTCTTCAATACGCCGGCAGTGGGTGATGATCATATCAAGCACCCCCAACCGCAAGCGGTCAGCTAAACGTAACGGCTACCCGAGTATTGAGCGATCAGAAGAAAACAAGCGAACCTGCTACAACTCCCGTCGAGCCAACCGGCAACACTACCGTACAGTCCGGTCTCTTCGTCAGATATGCTGCATATCGAGTCTAGGGATGGTAACGTCGACCCCAATAACTCAATAAGTCGTGCCGATGAATGGTCTATAACAGATCGAGAAACTACCGATAACACTTATCAGTAAATCTCAGCAGCCATGGCCAGGGACTTACTGTTATAACCAGTCGAGCACAGCGCAGCATCAACTCCCAATACCGGGAGAGACGAAACCCCTCCTATCGCTCATCGCCTTTGTGTGTCTCGGGACTGTACCCAACGGACACCTGTTTGCACGACTCAGTAGAACCGTGGTAGGGTGGTAATCAAAGTACAGTGGGAGAACACACAAGACTCTATGACGATCTCGGGTCTACAGACTAACCTGTACCAGTGTCACCTGAGAACTGCTATCCGACGATAGATATAATTCCATATAGGAGTTCTCGGTGAGTCCGTCCAGTGTACCCAGTCATTACTGAGCACCCGTATACGATCTCGATGTCAAACATCGATGAATGTGGGAACATTCATCGCCCACCATATGGGTCTTGTATCATATACGCTAGTCTACTCTGGTATATCGATGCCCCATCTCGATATACCTACGACTAGGGACATTTCAGGATATGATTATAAACTACAGATGTCCCACTAGTATGATCTCCATCATAATCACAGTAGTCAAGCCGATATCCTCAGGGCTTTATCAGCATGTATGAATGAATAAAAGCATGATCAAATCAACATGTCAGATAAAGAAGAACTAGATAGCATACTATCATGTCGAGCAAGAATGTACACTGAATATATATATACATGTACAGATACATCCACTATCATATAATGGCCTCTAGGGCATACATATATCCAACAGTATGAGTCCCAGGAGCTCTCTTGCTCTTTCTCCTTGTCCGGTGAAGGGAGATTTCGTCATCTTTCCTTTGAGACAGGATTGACAAGTTTCATAAGATGAAAATTCGGACGTGTTCAAATATCCATTTTTATGTAACTTACTAAGTCTTTTCTCTCCGATATGACCAAGTCTACAATGCCACAAGTAGGATTGGTTCGTATCTGAACTTTTCCTCTTATTTGTGTTTTGTACATTGAGAACTGTGTTCTGATTAAGAGCATAGATACCATTACACAGTGTACCTTCTGCAACCAATACCTTTTGAAGGTAGATGTTCATGATATTTCTATCAGGAACAAAGTTATATCCATCTTTAGCAAGTAAAGAAACTGATGTTATGTTGCATAACATGGAAGGTACATAGTAGCAATTGTTCAAAATCATAGTATTGTCATTTGGCAACACAAGGTGATATTCACCGATGGCCGCAACATTAACTTGTGCTCCATTCCCTACTCTGAGGGACATATCACCAGGTCGAACTATCCTACTTTTTCTCAGTCCCTGCAATAAATTACAGATATGAGATCCTGATCCGGTATCTAGTACCCAGGAGGTAGGACTGACCGAAAAGCAGTTCTCAACTACAAGAACACCTGAAGAAGGCGCAACAGTATGTTTCTTCTTTGATGGGTTTATCAAGGAATTCAAATTTTCCTCTTTCCCTTGCTCATACTTATGACAGTTGTCATAAGTTAGAGTCGAACCGACGTTCCCCAGCCCCGAATAAGAATTCGGATCGGTCAAGCGATACATTTTATTATCTTGATTAGGGCATGAAATGGTTGCTACCTAGAGAGAGAGAGGGAAAACACTCATCGTGCGCTCTTGCAAGATTAGATTGGTTATTAATTTATCTAAACAGGATGGCTCCCACTGTTTCCTCAAATTCTTCTTCAAACCCTAAAAGAAGAACTAGTCAGGATTAATCGCACGTCACAATACTTGCTTAACCTTTCAGCCAGGCTGGTGTTGGTACTTCGAGGGAGGTTTTCCAACGCTTTCGTGAAGTTCCTTAATTACATAACCTCTTTTCCCTGGAGGCGTAGCCCTGCTAACATCGTTGTAGACACCTACTTGGTTTATAGAATTGATTGTTAAGTGAAAAATCTTCCAAGAGTAATCCTACTCATCAGTGGGATCGGGATCCAACTATCATTGTGTGATGCACTAGATGAAATCCACTCTAGTCACTACACTCTAGAAGGTATGCTAAATTTGCAAGTTTCCTGTATATTTGAAACTCCCGATGTGGTTTTTGCCCTAAGCGCTTATGACCTTGACTTTGGCCAACAAATCATAACGCGTAAGTCAAGTTCTACCCGTCATTGTCCTGGTTGATTTAGACCCACCCGTACACACCCTTGACTTTGGCCAACAAGATGGTACAACTGTCCTAAACCAATGCATTTTATCTATGCTATGGATAAGAAACATACAGCTACCATACACGATGCCTTGACTTTGGCCAACAAACACCGCATGAATACTATGTGCTTTTATCCGAAATGACGGAGGGCTACGGCTAGGTTTTTGGCGAAAAACCTGTTAACGTAATGAACTTGATATTGTTGAAGGAACCTGAGTAGTTTTATAAATATATAGTGGCGAAAACCTTTGCTAAAGAGGTCACTCCCTGTGAAGGGATCTCGGCTCTTTCCTCGTCGAATGAGGTGCAGGATATTCCAAAATGAATACCATGATACAAAGCAAAAATAATCGACTATAGTGAAGTTATTACCCTGACGCAAACTTTTACTCAAGGGGTCACTCCCGGTGAAGGGATCTCGGCCCTTGCCTCGTCGAATGAGGTGCTGGATATTCCAAACTGAATACCACTGTGCAAAGCAAAAGAGAACGTCTGTAATGTCAGTTTTTAAAGCTTGGTTCCAACAACATCTTTTAGGTTTATTATCTTGCATTAATCAAAATTAATGCGTTCCTATCAATTTGTAACCTATCACACCAGAAAAGAACGAAAATATGATGTACGTATATGACATTCGCATTCGCCACTGGGTCCCGTCATCACCCGTTAGGTTACTTAACTAACAACAGAGCGGGGGCTGGACTAACGCGGGTGCAAAACATATACAACATCTACTAGTATATATATATATATAAGTATATATAACATTCGTCCCAGGCATGATAATAAACAACATCACAGATAACAATACAGAATAGTGGATAATCTTGGAGCCCCGGGTTTCATTTGAGCCGTAAATAAAACCCGACGTTCCCTGTCGTGTGGATAGCCTGTGCAATGAAAACCTGTACCCCCTATGAGTGTGGCGAATAGCCCGCCAATTCTAGAATGAAGCCCCTTCCGTCTCAACGCCATGAGATGCGGGCTTGTTGCCTTCTAGAACCCGGCTATCCATGCACTCCGCCGTGGGGTAATCCTAGTACAGAATATGAAAATAATATATACAAGCGGTGACATCGACCTCAACCCGGTCGTGCCCCAAAAATAATATACAACCCGGCAAAGACGGCAGTCCACATGTCGGACGCTCGCCCCGCAATAACAAATGTACAAATGAATTATAAACTGTATTTCTAACATTGCACCACTTGCTATCCACCACGAAAATCCAACCACAATCACAGCACAAGCACACAACATCAACGCGAATGTCACGTTCGCAAAACCCGTCTAAAGGAACATATAGCAGTTAGACGAGTTTTACCGATCGAGTGACATTCCCGGTCGCAGATAAAAGTGAATGTACTGAAAAAATACGTATTTTAAAATTACGATCGACTAAACTTTCCAAGTGGGGCCCAAGTATTAAACCAACACTGTAACAAATCTAGGCCCAAAAAGTAATTATTCCAGAAAACACAATTTCCAAAAATAAGAAGCCCAGAAGAAATTTTGTTCACGTGGGCCCCAAAACGGCCGCGGAACAGCCGCCAATAGGGGGTTTGCGCGGCGGATCCGCGGCGGTTTGGAGGGATCACGTGATCAAATTTCTTCAGGGGTCTTAAAAAAGCCTGCATGATTTTCTGGGACCATAAAATTGATTTTTCGAGCACGTTTAAAAATTGAAAGAAAACTCATGATTTGAAATGCAGTTGTTGAAATTTTCGGTCGATCGTTATTCTAAACACGTTTAAACAAGCTAGTATAGGTTTTATGGGTGGCTCTGATACCATGAAGGGTTACCCTTGTGCCCCGGCCAACTTCCGTGGCCAAATGCGGAATTTTTTTTTTCTAACGAACAAAAATTTGGCACTAGTTTAACTCTAAACCCAGATCTTTCCATAAAACTAACTAGCTACACTAGGAGAGCTATCTACCATGAAAGAAGATATACCAAGAGGCTCAAGTCCTTCGGTCTTCTCTCCTCGTCATGTGCTCCAAGTGGTCTGCTTAAACTTGCTTGATCTCCAACTCCGGCTCCATCGGTCTTCCGGGATCGAGCTTATTCTCCGGCCTTTCTTTGTCGTAGATGATTCACCCGGGGAATATGATCCATGGCTCTAGCTCCTAACCAAATGGCTATAAGGAGAAACTAGAGAACTTGGGTTGCTAAACCAAGTAGTTTAGGATGTAGTGGAGGGTGTCTAAGTGTTTGCTATCTCTTTTCTAAGCTCTTCACTTGTTTCTCAACACATGAGAATGTTAATGAAGAGGAAGAAGATGAAGATGGAACAAAGCAAGAGGAGGGAGGAACTCAATAGAAAATGAGAGCTCAAAGGAAAATGAAGCATGAAGTGAGAGAAAATCACACACCTTGGTTTTGTGTGTGAATTCTTTCAATAAACAATTAACAACCATGCTTCAATAGTAACTCCAAATGAATTATAAATTTATTTATGAATTATTAAAGCATGGTCATCACCATTCCTCCCATACCTTTTACTTTCCACCTCATTTCCAATTATCAAATAAAAGAAAAATACTTAATGAGGTGGCCACCTTCTAGAAGAAAATCTGTAGTAAATACGGATTTCAGTTTACTGTACATATATACCGGCAATCAGATAAAAATCCGAACGCCCAAAAGAGATAGAATAACACGAAGAACTTAATACTATATATATCGAAATACATATACGTAAATTATTAAATCAATATCTGATTTAATAATCCGGCTCAAACCTGAGCCGGCCAGTATTACAAACTGTCCGATCGAAAATCCGAGTACCAAGTACATCAATCGATCGAACCATGCACGTATCCAATACGGCTACTACATCATTTTGCCTGGATCAGGGAAACCCTCTGTGTAGGACTCTAAAGACTCGATAGTACTCTGGCAGTGGGTTTAACCACAAGCACGTCAGCAGCACTAGCTGTACGTAACGGCTGCCCAGGTACCTGTCGAAAAGGAAGGCCGACGAGCTAGCTCGTCCAAACTCCTACTGAGCCTATCCATGACAATATCCGTACAGTTCGGTCTCTTCGTCAAAGAGTATCGCATACCGGGTCTAGGGGGTGGTGAACGTCAGACCGTAACAACCTGATAAGTCATGCCGATGTGGCTCAGGACCAATCCGGAAAACTACTGATCAACCTATCAGTAAATCCCAAGTGCCTTGTCCAAGGTCTTATGGTCCTGACCAATCGAATCACAGTGCGATATCGACTCCCTATACCGGGAGAGACGAATCCCCGACAATCGCTCACTGCCTCCATGTGGCTCGGGACTGAACCCAACCAAAACCTGTTTGCACGACTCAGTAGAGCCGTGGTAGGGTAGTGATCAAAGTTCAGTGTGAACTCACACGAGACAAATGCCGATCTCGGGTCCAAAAGACTAACCTGTACACATGTCACCTGAGAACTTCCATCTGACGATAGGTATAGTACCACATGGAAGTTCTCGGCGAGTCCGTCCAGTGTACTCACACCCAGTGAGCACCTGTATACGATCTTAGGTGCATCAGACCAATGGCTGCGGGACCAACCATCTTCCCGATAGGGTAGAAACGTACACACCAGTCTACTCTGGAGTATCAGTGCCCAGTCTCGATACTCACGCCACTAGGGACCATTTAAGGATGTGCTTATGGACTACCCTGCTCCCACAAGTATGATCGCCATCACAACGCAGGTAGTCAAGAAAGATCCCAGGGGCTTTATCAACATGTAACCGTAATATGTAATAACGAGTATAGCATATGCCATGTTAAGATAAAAACAGACCACAATAGTATATTACCGTATTGAGTCTTTATCAATATGTGCAAACCAGATATAATAACAATAAATACACATATCCCGATAAAGACAAGTCAAATAATATACTATAAAACCGAGCAAGATTGTTCTGTACATACATATCCCTAGTATCCATATGTATACATATACAATACTGGCCTCTAGGGCATATACATCCAACAAAAAGTACTAAGGTATAAGGACAGGGGTATAATAGCTTGAATTGAATTTTCTAAGTATAGGGATATCTTTTACACACACGTAGGGGTATATGATCGATGTTTGGAAGAGAGATAAGGAGGAAGACTGAAGACGATATTTTATTGATGGATGATATGATTTCTGACATTTTCTTTAAGACCATTATGATAAGACTCATGGCAACTAAAAAGCTAGTGTAATTTGAAACTCTTATTTTCAAGTTCTTTCTCTTATAAGTTCCTTATTTTTGTATGTAACATTCATTTTCTTTCTTTTATTATGGGATTTTATGGGTGAAATCCACTGAAAACCTTCAGGAAACAACACTCCTACTAGGGAAACCTAGAGGTTTAACGGCTTGTTGCACGTGCTAAGTGTAATCATGTGTTGCCTACGAAAATGTGCTGGTTTTTTCTTTTTCCTTTTAATAAATAGTTTGCTCGGGATGATCAAAGATAAGTTTGGGCGTATTTGATTAGTCTAATATATTGTACATTTTCCCTATTATTGTTAGGTGCTAAAAGGTGTTATTTGTAAATAAAGAACATATGTGGATTTATTTGTAAAAAGATTATTATCATATGTTTCTTCATTTATAATTAATATAATTAGGGAAAATATATGAATATAATACTTACATGAAATATTAGTAATTAAAATATGCATATCATATCAAATATTCCTAATCAATATTCTTAAGATATTATATCATGTAAATGGTTGGAATAATATCTTAAAAATATAAAATGCTACTAACAATTTAATTTGAGATATTGTGCAGGTATTATATAAAATTAGCTCAGGTCTGAAATTTATGTAGGAGATCCAGGTTAAATCGGGATATCGAAACTGAATCTGCCAAATTTTAGAAGCAAATCGAGAAATCTAGCAACGGCACAGATTAAGGGCATTATTTTCAGAATCTATATATCAAGAAGATCTCTAAATATCGACACAAAAAACCAGAAAAAATCCCAAGTCCCAATCCCACTAGGAGGTGGCAGATCCACGGTTAAACAGGGGTATGGGCAGCGGAACCGCGGTTTGATGGTGGCCGTTGGATCTGAAATTTTGGGGTCATGATTGTACTTACACCTAATCCAATATGGAATTTAGGGTTGTACTTTCAGGGGCTATATAAAGGACCGAGAGCTGTGCATTCCAAAAGCATCCAATTATCGAAGGATCGAAGAATCCAAGAATCCCATTATCTAATCATCTATTCATGTACACCCATCAAAGGAGAAAGATCTAAAGCAAAATTAGGGTTCTTGTAATCTACTTTTGAAGGAGAAACTTGTAATGCAATAGTTGATTGATAAAGGTGGTTTTTGTTTTAATTCTTTTTGCATTTACTTTTCCGTATTTACTTTCCGCATTAATTTTCTGCATTACTTTTATGCACTTTTAATTATGGTTTCATTCATCTTCAACCTTTCTTCTAAATCGCTACAAATCATGAGTGAGTAATTTCTTGCTTGCTAGGGTTTGTAGGACAGGATAGAATAATGGATGAAATATCTTTTAAGTTCTTTTGACATTTTACTGTTTATAAAGTTTAGCAAAATAAATGTTAACCCTCTTATCGGGTGCACTATCAATTTATTGATAGTCACAACTATGATTTGAGATTAATTAAACACTTGTTTTGTTAAAAGCTTAAGATTAATAGAGATCAATGGAAGGACAAGGGGTAGTACCAGGAAACCCCAGTTCCCTCCAAGAACCCCTAATCCATATTCATCGCTATCTCTCTAAGTTTTAGACTATTAAAAGATGAAAAGAGACATTTCTAAACAGTCATCCATTAACTACTAAATACTATAAACTCGACAAGCCTTTCTATTATAAATTTTATATTTATATTAAAATAAAACGACAACAATCCCTCCTCTTTTATCAACTCCTCTAAAGCAAGAAAAGAAGTTCACGTTTCCCTGAGGACGACCTGTACTCATCGCGGCTAGCTATTTGCGACACCGCCGTGATTGCGGTTATTTACAGTATACACATACAAACACCTTTCGTGATCAATCACGCACCATTTCCCGGTGGACGACTCGTACTCACTATCGGCTAGCTATTGCGACACTATTATTGATTGCGGTATTTAGAACACTCATAGACACTTTTTTCAACCAACCAAATGTCGCCGTTGCCGGAGAAACGATCGTAATATTTTTCTTGTTATTCGGGTTAATTTCTAATAAAAAAAACCAGAAAAATAAAACTAAAAAGAGAACCAAAAAACCGCATTTTATGTTTTTAACAATTCTTGTGCGAGTTTTACAAGAAATTTGGAGGAATTGGAGTGAACCAATAGAAATTCAGGACCAGTCGAGCATTGGAGTGCTGTGAAAAACCTTGGAGATCTCATCAGACAGCGGTGGAAGCACGACCATCTTAGGGAGTTAAGCCACCAAATCTTTCTTGTATTATCCTATCGTCTTCCTCTCTCCTCTAAAACTCTAATAAACTATTTTTACCTGCAAGATTTTTTGTAAACAACATCGCTAAAAAAAATCTTTTTGCGTGTTTCAGATTTTGGTTTGTTTTGCATATTTAAAACAGACATTAAGGGGAAAGAAACCCAAATTCAGATTAGATGGGGATTTCATCACCCTTCCTAAGCCCCAAAAATCACAAACAAGTATACGAATCACCCTACATTAATAAAAAATATCTAGACCAAGTATCTAAGGACAATCACGCTCAATTAAGACAAAGGATGGTCATGGGTAATCTATTATTTATCTGCGTTTTTCTTGTAGGGTCTAAAGCAAGTGTGACTAAGGAAAGTGGTTTACTTAATTACGCCCGCTATTTCGGTGATTCTTATAGCAGATATTGTTGGCTATAGTGCCTTCAAGTCAATTATTGTAATCGCAGGCATGCGATTGTGATGATTGAGGGATGACCTATACGGGTAGAACAATCTTACTCAAAATGATAGTATGCTATCTGGTTTGTCTTTATCATCAAGTACACGCATTATGTGATATTACAGATCACTATTACATATTGATAGAGCCCATAGGATTCTTGCTTGATTACCAGCATTATGATGGCGATCATATACATGGGAGCTGGGTAGTCTATAAGCACATCCTTAAATGTCCTTAGTCGAGGGAGTATCGAGACTGAGCATCGATACTCCGGAGTAGACTAGTGTATACTTTTTGAGACCCCGGCAAGGAGCGGTGGCCGGTCTCATAAGCCATTGGTGTCAGATAGTCACCTAAGATAGTATACAGGTGTTCATTGGGTTATGAGTACACTGGACGGACTCACCGGGAACGTGCTAGATGGTATTATACCTATTGTGAGATAACAGTTCCTAGGTGACATGAGTACAGGTTAGTCTGTCGACTTGAGATTGCCATTTGTCTCGTGTGAGTTCCCACTGTGCTTTGATTACTACCCTACCACGGCTCAAAGGAGCGTGCAAACAGAATTTAGTTAGATACAGTCCCGAGCCACATGGAGGCAGTGAGTGGATTGTCGGGGGTTCGTCTCTCCCGGTATTGGAGGTTGATGTCACATTGTGCACGGGTAGCCATCACCAGAATGTTGGATATAGTGCCCTCAGAGTCAATTATTGGATCACAGGCACGTGATTGCAATGATTGAGGGAGGACCTATGCCGGTAGGACAGTCTTACTCAAGATGATAGTATGCTATCTGGTTTATCTTTATCATCGTGTACTGCTTTAGGTGACCTTACAGATCACTATTACACATTGATAGAGCCCTTAGGATTCTTGCTTGACTACCAGCAGTATGATGGCGAGCATATACGTGGGAGCTGGGGTCTATAAGCACATCCTTAAAAGGTCCCTAGTCGTGGGAGTTTCGAGGCTGGGCATCGATACTCTATTAGTAGACTAGTGTATACAGTCGAGACCCCGACGAGGGGCAGTGGCCGGTCTCACAAGCCATTAGTGTCAGTTGGATCACCTAAGATGTATACAGGTGCTCATTGGGTTATGAGTACACCGGACAGGACTCGCTAAAAACATGCTAGTTGGTATTATACCTGACTTCAGATAGCAGTTCCCTGGTGACATGTGTACAGGTTAGTTCATCGACCTGAGATCGTCATTTGTCTCGTGTGAGTTCCCACTGTGCTTTGATTACTACCCTACCATGGCTCAAAGGAGTCATGCAAACAGGTTTTAATTGGGTACAGTCCCGAGCCACATGGAGGCAGTGAGCGGATCGGCAGGGGTTTCGTCTCTCCCGGTATTGGGGGTGAGATCGCGCTGTGTCTAGGAGATCCATTACACGAAGTCCTTGGCCAAGGCAGGAGATTTACTGGTAGGTATTCCAGTAGTATCTCAGGGTGTTTTGGGCTACACTCCGACACGACTTGTACCGCTTTTGGGGGTCTGACTTTTACCAACCCCCTAGGCCCGACATGCGATGCTCATAGACGAACGGACCGGACTGTACGGATTGTCACTGACAGGCTCAGTAGGGTGTCAGGATGAGTTCGCTCATCTACCTCCCTTTTGGTCAATACCTGGTAGCCCGTTACGTACAGCTAGTACCTCTGACGTGCCAGTGGTTAAATCCACAGCCAATGTATTGACGAGTCTTTAGAGTCCTTCACAGCCAGTTTTCAAGTTTCGGGTGAAACGTTGTAGAGGCCGTATGATATATGGCAGGGTTCGATCATATACGTGCAGTAGTGCACGGATCATATTCGGACGGATCATACTAGTGGGCTTTGGTTTAAGCCGGATCCTAGTATTAGATTTGTTGGATTACTTTAGTCTCATCGCATTCGCATTCAGTCGGAATGCGGATGCAGGTATGTATATACAGGTGAAGGGTATCCTTGTGATCCGTCACGAGTTTAGTTTAAATGTTGCCGTATCTTTTTATTGTTGTAAACATTTGGATTAATGTTTACAAATGGAAATTGTGAGCTTAAATCATCATTTTGAGCATTTAATGTGACATTGACTTCATTAGTGACTCATGGTCTCTTTTATTGTGCTAATGTCACGTTAAGTGATGGATTTGTGAGTTGAAATTGTTAGTTATATGTATGCCCTAGAGGCCATTACTATACATAGGATGTATATTGTAGTGGATGCTTGGACATATATAGGGAGGACTTTCTTGCTCGACATGATAGTATGCTATCTGGTTGATCTTTACCTTAACGTGTTTGCTGATTGTCTCTCTGTTACATGTTGGTAAAGCCCTTAGGATCTGTACTTGACTACCTGGACTATGATGCGGATCATACTAGTGGGGACATGGTAGTCCATAAGTACATCCTTCAAAGTCCCTAGTCGTGGGTGTATCGAGACGGGGCATCGATATACCAGAGTAGACTAGCGTATACCTTCTCGACCCATACAGATGGGCGATGGATGATCCCATATCCATTGGTGTTTGACATCGGAGATGATATAGGGTGCTCAGTGGAGACTGGGTACACTGGACGGACTCGCCGAGAACTCCCAGATGGTATTATACCTCACGTCAGATGGCAGTTCTCTGGTGACACTGGTACAGAGTAGTCTGTTGACCCGAGATCGTCATAGAGTCTCGTGTGGTTCCCACTGTGCTTTGATTTCCATCTTACCACGTCCAAGAGGGCGTGCAAAACGGTGGTTTTTGGGTACAGTCCCGAGTCACATGGAGGCAATGAGCGATAGGAGGGGATTCGTCTCTCCCGGTATAGGGAGTTGATGTTGCGCTGTATTCGATTGGCTATAACAGGAAATCCCTGGCCAGGGTTGCTGAGATTTACTGGTAAGTGTTACCAGTAGTTTCTCGAATTGTTATAGACCTCATATCGACACGACTTATTGAGCTATTGGGGTCTGACGTTTACCACCCCTAGGCGAGATATGCGACATATCAGACGATCAGACCGGACTGTACGGTAGTGTTACTGGTTGGATTCACTGGAGTGTGAGCGGGCTTGCTCGTCGATCTTCAGATCGCTCAATACCCGGGTGGCCGTTACGTTTAGCAGACCGCTTGCGGCTTGTGGGTGTTTGATATGATCATCACCTGCCGCCGGCGTATTGACGAGTCTTTAGAGTCCTACACAGAGGTTTCCTGGCTCAAGCGAAACGAAATAGGAGCGCATATGAGATATGTGCGGGACCGAGAATAATACGAGTATGTGATACTGTATTCGATTCTTGCGATGTGACATTGATCGGTTATATGCGATATAGCCGGGTTATCGGATCAAGTGTTGATTCGATAAGATGTTACTAATGATACCAGTCGGTTATATACGATATGACCGGATCGTTAAATCAAGTGTTGATTTAATGATTTAATGTATAATTATATATTTGATATATTACTTTGCATTAACTAGTATCGGTTCACTTTAAATGGATTTTCTCGCTCGGTTGTGCGCATTGCATATGCGATATGATTTTGTGCACTTGTTTGTATCATATTTGATGATACATGCAAATTAGGGTTTGTGTAAAGAATTAAACCTTGGTTAAAGAAATGGTTAGGGTTTTTATTTGATTATTCATTTATTCATTTGTTTTTATTTTTTGGAAAATAAATTGCATAAAATAGAATGGTGGCTTCTTTTGTTTTCTTTCATGAAGCTTCATGAACTTTTGACTTAGTCACCATTTTGTCTCATGCTTAACCCTAACCAATTCAATTAACTCAAGTTAATTCTCTACATCTAACCATGGTGAGAATTATGATAAGAATGGATTTTTATTTATTCTTTTATTCTTATCATAATACTTATCTTCTTCTTGCTCTTCTTCTTCTTCATTCTTCTTTGAAGAAAACCAAGCTCCATCAATGGTGATTGTTGGAAAAGAGTGAGAAATCCAATTCTAAAGTTAACCCACTTCCTATTTCTTCATCCTCTACCTCTTGCCAAGTAGTAGAGTGTGTTTTCTTCACAAGTTTCTTGACTTGGTGAAGTCGGAGCTTGATTTAGCGATGCCTCGACGTAGATCATCTTCGGCATGGACATCGACGACCTAGCTTGCCCATTCTCCGATGAAGTCGACGCTAGAGCCCGGATTTGATTTGGACAGCGGAGAGGACCTCATCTCGGAGCCGTGGAGGTGGAGGACCGGATCTACAAAGGTTGTATTTCCGTATCTCTTAGTTAATTGTTAACTAGTTATCTTTTCGCCTAGTTTTCTAGCCAACGATCCGTAGTCGGGTCTCTCGGCACCTAGATTTTTTGAATTTGGCATGTTCGATGCCTTGTGAGACCTCACTAGTGTGCCTAGGAACCCTACAGTGGTATCAGAGCCTAGCTAGAGCCTTAGGCGAAGTCCAGACGAAATTTGAAACCCGAACGAACCCGAAACCCACACCCGAGAATGCTCTCTGTCCAGATTTTAAAATTGTGGATTTTTCAAGATTAAAAATATGCAGAAAATCAAGCAGGGTTTTCTAAGAATTACTGTAAATTTCGTGGGCCTAAGTCAACTTTTCCACCGCGGAACCGCGGCACGTGCTATGCATACCGCGGCGGTTCAGCGGTGGTTTTGTCGTTTTGCGCATTTTTCTTTTCACAGTAATTCTCAGATTTCTGTGCTGATTTTCCTGGGATATTTTAATATTTATTATACAGTTGAGTTTTCAGGGGTTGTTTTGGGTTTTCATGAGTTCGATCGGATTATCAAATTTTGTCTGTGTGGCTTTCCGGATAAATTTTAGAATATGTTAAAAAGTTCGACCGGATATAAATACCCAATTTTTCCCCTGTCGGGAAATTTCCAAGTGTTGGATTTTTCCGTAGTTTAACGACGTTCTAAGTAGTGCAAGTAACTCGATGGTCCCTCTAGAAGACAACAAACCTTAACTCGATTATGTGACCGTCTTGAACTGCCCTTTGAACCTTAGGGTTTGGGGCAGTACGGCGTGCCACATGTGAGGCGTTGGCTTGACCCTTCTACGGCTGGACCGTTGGTACTGAGGCACGAACCGAATGTTGTTAGACTTATTTCATGTGTTGATCTATATCGGGAAAACTTGGGTGTTCGATTGTTCGATCGGAAAGTTTGACATTTTCTATTTATCCGGGATGGGATACAATAATTGGAATTCACAAATAGTTATGAGATAACTGAATGAATGTTATAAATCTAGCAGTTTAGTCTCACTTGATCGGTTGCCACGGAATTTTGATGTGATCAAAAGTCCGTCGCAATCACGTAGCGTACGCGGATACTCGCCGGGTAAACTTAATAGATAGCCTCACTCCATAGCCCCGACCAAGTGACTGTAGGAGAACCCCGTCGCCGAAAGCATCCGTTCGGGTGCTCGCGGCAGCGGTGTTCCGTCTTGGTGCACTTCGTCGACGGTATCGGGGGTGCAGCCGTCTACTGAAGTTTGCGACAAGCATTCGATCAGGATGTCGGGAATCTTGTTGAATTACCCGACTTGGTATTGAAAAGTGTTTTCGATAATGAGACTAAAATGTGGGGTTTATAATTGTTAGGCATGCGATGTCTAAGTTTTTCATTTGGTCAGGCATGCGATGTCTGAGGAGATTGCGGATTCCAACTGTTGTAGTTTTACACTTTCTTTTCTGTGACCGTAAGTGTAATATGTGATATCGCCGGTTTCGTTGCTATATGTCAACGACAATTGGGATGCGCATGTTTACTTATGTTGATGACATGTGATGTTATGTGTTGCTGGATATGTTATATTGGATCGTCGTGTTTGAATAACCGGGGGTTTTTATGTGAGATGAGTGTTTTTCATTTTCATTCATGTAAAAACTTGTATGTAATATTCTTTTATTGGGGTACTTCCAGGTAGCGGAAGTTGTCACCTCTTGTATATTATTTATTTTTCCGCACTAGGATAGACCCAAGGAGGAGGGCACAGGTAACCGGGTTCTGGAGTCCAGTGGGAGACCAACTCGAGGAATCGAGTCCGGGTCTCCTAACTCCAGAATTGGTAGGGTTGCTTGCCGCTCTCGTAGGGGTCTAGGGGTGTGGGTTTGGCTATTCATCGCGACCGTGGAATCCGTGTTTTATACTGGCTCGTATTGAAAACACGGACGTCCTAGTATATCCAATATTTCATATGTTTCTTCTGCTGCGATATCTGTGATGTGATCATGTGATGTTCTGTGATAGATACAGTATATAGTATATATGATATATTATATAGGCGTTACTTATGTTTTACACCCGCGCTAGCCCTGCCCTGCTCTGCCGTTAGTTACCTAACCTAACGGTGCACGAGGGGACATCGAGGCGAATGCGGATGGCATAAGTGTACGTCGTATTTATCTGTGAGGATTAGGTACTTAAATGATGGGACTTCATTAATGTGATTAATGAAATAAAAGAAACCTAAGATGTTGTAGAATCGAATTTCAAAATAAAACAGGTAGCTACAGTTCTTGCTTTGCACAGCGGTATATGAGATATATCCTGCACCTTATTCGATGAGGAAAGGACCGAGATCCCTTCACCGGGAATGACTCCTTTAGCAATAACTGGCAGATGCTACACACTCGGTTTGTCTTTTGATTGCTTTTAAGTGTTTTTGCTTTGCACAGTGATATATATGATATATCCCGCACCTCATTCGACGAGGAAAGGACCGACGATCCCTTCACCGGGAGTGACTCCTTTAGCAAAACTAGAAAAGCCTCAAAAGCACTCCATTTCAAAATTCATTTGATTCTACAACGATATCAAGTTCATTACGCAATAGGTTTTCAGAAAAACCTGTCGTAGCCCTCCGTCATTTCAGATAAGTAGTAGTTAGTATTCATGCTGCGTTTGTTGGGCTTTGTCAAGGCGCAGTGTGCGGTAGCTAACTGGTGCTTATCTGCTTATGCATATGATGCAGATTGGGTTAGGGTAGTCGTGCGACCTTGTTGGCCTTTGTCAAGGGCCGTGCGGGTGGGTTTAATTCAATCAGGAAATGACGGGTTGAACTTGACTAGCATCCTATGGTTTGTTGGCCTTTGTCAAGGTCATAGGAGGTTAGGGGCAAAATATTATCGGGAATTTCAAGTGTTGAAATTTGCAATGAGATTGCATACCTTCTATGAGATAGTTGGATCCCGATACCCGCTGTGAGTAATTGTTACTCCTGGGAGAGTTTTATACATTACAATTAGCCGATCAAGTTGGTGTCTAGAAAGGTGTCAACGGGGTTACGCCTCTGGGAAAACGAAGTTTACAGTAATTAGGTTCGTGCGAAAGCACGGGGGACCTCCCTCAAAGTACCGACACTGGCCTGGCTGAAAGATTGGCGAACTCGTAGTGTGTAATTAATCCCGGCTAGTTTTTCCTTTTAGGGTTTGAAGGAAGATTTGATAAAAAGCAGTGGAAGCCATCCTGATTAGATAAAATAATAACCAATCTATTCTTGCAAGAGCGCACGCTGAGTGTTTTCTTCTCTCTCTCTCCTGGTAGCGACCATGTCACGCCTTAATCAAGATAATAAAACGGATTATTGACCGAACCCGCTTGTTATACTGAGCTGGGGAACGTTGGTCCCGCTCCAACTTATAATTGTTATAAGACAGAGCAGGAAATTGGGGATTACCAGAATTCCCGTGCCGCCCAAACGAAGAGAGTGCATGCTGATGCATCATCTTCGGGTGTGTTCATTATACAGAACTGTTTCTCAGTATCCTTTACGTCCTGGGTATGTGATACCAGATCAGGATCCCAGATATGTAATATGTTACATAGGGCTACAGAAAGGTAGAGAACTGAGAACGGGTGATAAGTTTCATGAGGCAGAAAACGGGGCAAGTGTTGCAGCCAAGTCTGTTGGTCACTGTCACCCTGTATTACCAATACATTGATTCTGAACGAATGTTATTAGATACCGAACCTGATATACAAAATCATATCAGTCTCTTTATTAGTAAAGAAAGGATATAATTTTGTATTGTTGGATAATGTTTTGAACATTTCCTATATCAAAAGTTGATCGGTTCAGGCACGTTATCTAAAAGCGTTGATGTTCTAAATCAAACTACAGTTCTTAGTATATGGAACACACATAAGAGGAAGAGTTCAGAAATGAACGGATCCTTCTTAAGGTATTGTAGACTAGGTCAGATCAATGCGACCCGACTGGCTAGAGTTACATATAGATGTATATTTAAATCAGTTTGAATTTACATCTTGTGAAACTCGCCAGTCATGTCACAAAGATAAGATGACACTAGCTCTGTTTATTGGAAACAGAGAAAGAGTTAGTGAACTCTTGGGATGATACATGTTGATGTATGTAGGTCCCCTGTCTACACATGCCAGAACTGGTTCTTTGTACTTCGTTACATTCTTTGATGATCTCTCGAGATTCAGACATATGTTCCTGTTGAAACACAAGTCCGAACCTTTTGAGATATTCACAGAATATGATTTAGAAGTAGAGAACCAAAACGGGTATAAGTATTATGTCCTTTGATGAGATCAAGGAGGAGAATACTTGAGCACGGAAATCCTGGACTATTCTAAAGGAGAATGAGATTCTCTCTCAGCATTACTCCTTCGTATACACCATAGCACGATGGTATATCGGGGTGGAGCAATTACACCCTATGTGATAAGGTGTGCTCTATGATGAGTACTACTGAGTTACCTGTTTCCTTTTGGGTGTTATGCACTTGAGAAGTTGCATACCTATTGAATAGGGTTCAAATCAAATCAGTTGCCTACCGCTTCATATGTGATATGGAAAGGGAAGAGCCCATGTCTTAAGCTAGTTAAGATTTGGGGTTGTCCGGCCTATGTCTAAAAGCAAATTCCGGACAAACTCGAGGCAAGGTTAGTTATGTAGAACTGGAAAGGTTCCAGCTATGCAAACTACAGAAGATGATTTGATGGAACCAAAGGATTCAATAGTTACCAACGAACCTCGGCCTCTCCGCCGATCTAGTAGGGTTCCTCACCCACCTGAGAGATACTTCGGTTCCTCTATGACAGTGGGAGCGAGGATTGCATCATGAGATGATGACCCAACTAGCTTCGAGCAGCAAGACTCTGTAAGAAAGGCTGGATGTTTATCGATCTGAGATGGAATCCTTATACACCAACAAAGTATGGACTTTGGTTGCTATATCTGAAGGGTTAAATCCCCATCAGGAGCAAGTATATCTTGAGAAGATTACTTGGTGTAGATGGAAAGGTTGAGACTTTCAAAGCTAGACTTGTTAAAGTTTGCATCATTGACCAGGTGTGGATAATGATGAAACCTTTTCAAGTAGCTATGCTTAAGTCCATCCAGATCCTACTTGTCACGGCTACATACCATGACTGCGATATCTGGTGGTTGGGTGTCTTGACTTCTTTTCTAAATGATGATTTAGAAGAGAGCGTCTATAAGTACACAGCCAGAGGGCTTCGTAGACAGTGGGAGCAGCGGAAACGTGTGCAAGATGCTTTATAGGATTAAAGCAGGCATCGCGGAGTTGGAACATCTGTTTTGATGGATTAGTCAAAGAGTTTGACATCATCAAAATGGTAGATGAACCTTGTATAAACAAAAAGGTAGTAGGGAGTATGGTGGTGATCCTCGTAGAGTACGTGGATGACATACTCTTGATAAGAAAAGAGTTTCTTATGCTACGCTCGATCAATCTCCGCTTATCACTATGATTCTCCATATAGGATCAAACTGATACCTCCTAAATCCTGAGTTTTGGATCTATGAGATAGATTTAATTGGATGTTAGGATTCTCACTAGTTGTAGTGAGATGGTATCAATCGATCCTGGGGAGAATCACTGGAAGGGTTCCAGGGTGATAAAGACGACTGATTGTCAGTCACAGGCATTGTCTTTACCCTCAGTAAAGGGACGGTATGGTGGAAAAGTTCCAATCTAAATACCGTGACATACTAGACGATAAAGGCTAGATACATCGCTACTTAAGATGCTACCAAAGAGGCAGTCTGGGTGTATATTGGTTCATGAGATGAACTACGTTCCAACCATTGTGAGACAATGGAGTTGTGGCTTATGCCAAGGAACGTCCGTCCCATCAGTGATCCAGACATATTCTAAGGCAGTATCACTTGATCATGGAGATGGTTGATCTCCAGGGAGATCGAGGTTAGGAGAGTAGACTCAGAGGACAACACAGCGGATCCACTCACAAAGGCCTGTTCCCAGAGAGAGACTTTTATGGGATGGTTGAGTATGAGATACTACAACCACTGCTATCAGATGGCCCTAGTGCAAGTGGGAGATTGTTAGTTATATGTATGCCCTAGAGGCCATTACTATACATAGGATGTATATTATAGTGGATGCTTGGACATATATAGGGAGGACTTTCTTGCTCGACATGATAGTATGCTATCTGGTTGATCTTTACCTTAACGTGTATGCTGATTGTCTCTCTGTTACATGTTGGTAAAGCCCTTAGGATCTGTACTTGACTACCTGGACTATGATGCGGATCATACTAGTGGGGACATGGTAGTCCATAAGTACATCCTTCAAAGTCCCTAGTCGTGGGTGTATCGAGACGGGGCATCGATATACCAGAGTAGACTAGCGTATACCTTCTCGACCCATACAGATGGGCGATGGATGATCCCATATCCATTGGTGTTTGACATCGGAGATGATATAGGGTGCTCAGTGGAGACTGGGTACACTGGACGGACTCGCCGAGAACTTCCAGATGGTATTATACCTCACGTCAGATGGCAGTTCTCTGGTGACACTGGTACAGAGTAGTTTGTTGACCCGAGATCGTCATAGAGTCTCGTGTGGTTCCCACTGTGCTTTGATTTCCATCTTACCACGTCCAAGAGGGCGTGCAAAACGGTGGTTTTTGGGTACAGTCCCGAGTCACATGGAGGCAATGAGCGATAGGAGGGGATTCGTCTCTCCCGGTATAGGGAGTTGATGTTGCGCTGTATTCGATTGGCTATAACAGGAAATCCCTGGCCAGGGTTGCTGAGATTTACGGGTAAGTGTTACCAGTAGTTTCTCGAATTGTTATAGACCTCATATCGACACGACTTATTGAGCTATTGGGGTCTGATGTTTACCACCCCTAGGCGAGATATGCGACATATCAGACGATCAGACCGGACTGTACGGTAGTGTTACTGGTTGGATTCACTGGAGTGTGAGCGGGCTTGCTCGTCGATCTTCAGATCGCTCAATACCCGGGTGGCCGTTACGTTTAGCAGACCGCTTGCGGCTTGTGGGTGTTTGATATGATCATCACCTGCTGCCGGCGTATTGACGAGTCTTTAGAGTCCTACACAGAGGTTTCCTGGCTCAAGCAAAACGAAATAGGAGCGCATATGAGATATGTGCGGGACCGAGAATAATACGAGTATATGATACTGTATTCGATTCTCGCGATGTGACATTGATCGGTTATATGCGATATAGCCGGGTTATCGGATCAAGTGTTGATTCGATAAGATGTTACTAATGATATCAGTCGGTTATATGCGATATGACCGGATCGTTAAATCAAGTGTTGATTTAATGATTTAATGTATAATTATATATTTGATATATTACTTTGCATTAACTAGTATCGGTTCACTTTAAATGGATTTTCTCGCTCGGTTGTGCGCATTGCATATGCGATATGATTTTGTGCACTTGTTTGTATCATATTTGATGATAC
This sequence comes from Agapanthus africanus, assembly GCA_030015575.1. NCBI lineage: Eukaryota > Viridiplantae > Streptophyta > Magnoliopsida > Asparagales > Amaryllidaceae > Agapanthus > Agapanthus africanus. Next base: position 106,504,631 of record CM057344.1, read on the forward strand.
ATGCAAATTAGGGTTTGTGTAAAGAATTAAACCTTGGTTAAAGAAATGGTTAGGGTTTTTATTTGATTATTCATTTATTCATTTGTTTTTATTTTTTGGAAAATAAATTGCATAAAATAGAATGGTGGCTTCTTTTGTTTTCTTTCATGAAGCTTCATGAACTTTTGACTTAGTCACCATTTTGTCTCATGCTTAACCCTAACCAATTCAATTAACTCAAGTTAATTCTCTACATCTAACCATGGTGAGAATTATGATAAGAATGGATTTTTATTTATTCTTTTATTCTTATCATAATACTTATCTTCTTCTTGCTCTTCTTCTTCTTCATTCTTCTTTGAAGAAAACCAAGCTCCATCAATGGTGATTGTTGGAAAAGAGTGAGAAATCCAATTCTAAAGTTAACCCACTTCCTATTTCTTCATCCTCTACCTCTTGCCAAGTAGTAGAGTGTGTTTTCTTCACAAGTTTCTTGACTTGGTGAAGTCGGAGCTTGATTTAGCGATGCCTCGACGTAGATCATCTTCGGCATGGACATCGACGACCTAGCTTGCCCATTCTCCGATGAAGTCGACGCTAGAGCCCGGATTTGATTTGGACAGCGGAGAGGACCTCATCTCGGAGCCGTGGAGGTGGAGGACCGGATCTACAAAGGTTGTATTTCCGTATCTCTTAGTTAATTGTTAACTAGTTATCTTTTCGCCTAGTTTTCTAGCCAACGATCCGTAGTCGGGTCTCTCGGCACCTAGATTTTTTGAATTTGTCATGTTAGATGCCTTGTGAGACCTCACTAGTGTTCCTAGGAACCCTACAGAAATGAGAGGAAGAGGGAGAAGGGCAGCCATGTATATGGTTAGCTCTTGTATTATTTCATACAAACTCCTTCTCATTTCAACACACAACACAAAAGAAAAAGAAAGCTTGTTCTTCTTCTTCTTCCTCTAGCTCACAACCTCCATTGATGGCTTCATCTTCAACCTCCATCCATGCAATGGATGCAAGAGACAAAGTTGTTACGCACATTCTCTACATCTCCTTGGACACGTCGGCTAGCGAACTTCGTTCCCGAGTTTCTTCATACGAAGCGGGAGCCTATAAAAAGACTCGAAGATGTGATGCCCTTTCCGACGAGGAGATCGAGATCGGAGATGCCGCGAGGAGCTTGGGATGGTGGCCAAAGACCGAAGGACACGGATCGATCGGTATAGCTTTCCAACCCTTTCTCTAGTTTCTAGTTGTAGGTTAATGGTTCGATCCTGATTTAAAGTATACGATAGCGCCGGTTTGTAGTCTTGAAAAACTTTTCGTTTCCGCATTTTGGTCTCGGACAGACGGCCGGGGCGCTACCGTAGACTTACATGGTATCAGAGCCACGCCATTAACCTTTACTAGCTTACTCTAACGTGTTTAGAATTTCGATCGAACGAAATTTCCAAAAACTGCATTTCCAATTCTGACTTTCTGCCGAATTTTTTTTGTCGTCGAAAAATTATTTTGAGTATTGCAGAAAATCAGGCAGGCTTTTCTAAGATATCTGTGAAAATTTGGTAGCCTGTTGCTACTGTTGCGCCGCGGAACTGCGGCCTTACCCATGTTTTGGCCGCGGTTCCGCCGCCATTCTATGTTATCACTGCACCAAATTTTCTATAGTTGTCTCTGAGTTGGAATTGGGGTTTCTGGTAATTTTTGTTTTGGTCCAGATTATTTTGAGCATTGGGAATAGTACTTGGGGCCCACTTCGGGAAATTTTATCGATCGAAAATTTTAAACATGTTAGTTCACAGTATTTACATTATATCTGCGACCGTGAATGTCATTTGATCGGTAAATCTTGTCTAATTGCTATAGCCCTTTTAGACGGATTTGCGAACGTGACATTCACGTTGATGTTCTGTGTTGTGCTGTGATATTGCAGATTTGTCGTGGTGGATAGCCTGGATGCAATGGTAGTACAGTTTGGTTATATTTGTATATTTGATATTGCGGGGCGAGCGTCCGACATGTGGACTGTCGTCACTGCCTGTTTGTATATTATTCTTTTGGGGCACAACTGGGCTGAGGTCGATGTACCTGTTGTATGTATATTTTTACTTTCTGTATTAGGATTATCCCGCGGAGGGGTGCACGGATAGCCGGGTTCTAGAGGGAAACGGGCCTGCATCTCATGGCTTTGAGATGGAGGGGGCTTCACTCTAGAATTGGGGGGCTATTCACCGCACTCGTAGGGGGTACAGGTTGACCCAAGGAGGGGTGCTCAAGTTACCGGATTCCGTGAAGTGCTGGGTGGTCCATTCACTTTGTTGAAGGGGTCTGCCGCGCTTCAGGTTTTGGCGGGTAACTTTCCGCACCGTAGGGGTCTAGGATTTCATTGCACAGGCTATCCACACGACCAAGGGAACGTCGGGTTTCAGTAGCGGCTCTATGAAACCCGGGGATCCCAGATTATCTGTATTGTTCTGTGATGCTTATTACTCTCTGTGATGTTGCATTTTATCACGCCTGGAGCGATTATTATATATTGATATATATACTAGTAGATGGTGTATATGTTTTACACCCGCGCTAGTCCAGTCCTCGCTTTGTCATTAGTTAAGTAACCTAACGGGTGATGACGGGACCCAGTGGCGAATGCGGATGGCATATACGTACATCATATTTTCGTTCTTTTGTGGTGTGATCAAATGATAGGACTGCATTGATTCGGATCAATGCAAGCTAAACAAACCTATTCTGATGTTGTTGGAACATTTTTCAAAAACCTGTTATTGCAAGGACGTTTTCTTTTGTTTTGCATAGTGGTATTCGGTTATGAATATCCAGCACCTCAGTCGACGAGGCAAGGGCCGAGATCCCTTCACCGGGAGTGACCCCTTGGACAGAAGTTTGCGTCAGGGTAATAACTTCACTATAGTCGATTACTTTTTGCTTTGCATCGCGGTATTCAGTTGGAATATCCTGCACCTCATTCTACAGGGAAAGAGCCGAGATCCCTTCACCGGGAGTGACCTCTTTAGCGAAGGTTTTCGCCACTATATTTATAAAAAGCTTTCTCGTTCCTTCAACGATATCAAGTTCATTACGTTAAAAGTTTTTCGCCAAAAACCATTCGTAGCCCTCCGTCATTTCAGACGGGTAGCACTTAGTATTCATGCTATGTTTGTTAGCCTTAGTCAAGGCATAGTGTATGGTAGCTATTTGTTACTTTTCTGCTGCATATATAGATGCGTTGGTTTGGGACAGTCGTACAGCCTTGTTGGCCCTAGTCAAGGGCTTGTATGGGTGGGTTCAAATTAACCTGGACAATGACGGGTAGAACTTGACATGTGACTTATGATTTGTTGGCCTTAGTCAAGGTCATAAGAGCATGGGGTAAAAATCACATCGGGAGTTTCTAAAGAAACTGAAACTTGCCAGATATGTACATACCTTCTGGAGTGTGATAGCGTGAGTGGATTCCATCACGTTATCATGCGATGATAGTTGGATCCCGATTCCCACTGATGAGTTGGTTTACTCCTCGGGTGATCCCGACTAATTCTTCTTTCAGGTTTGGAGGAGAATTTGAGGTTACAGTGGGAGGTTTCCTGATTAGATAAATTGATAACCATTCTGATCTAGGTTAGAGTGCACGCAGAGTGTTTCTTTTCTCTCTCTCTTTGGCAGCGACTATGGCCCGACCCTAGACTACGACTCAGTGACCAAGTTAACCGAACTTTCTTAAACCACTGGCTTTTGGATTATCTGAGTTGCATACCTCATTGCCACTCCTACTTTTACCCTTTTCTCTAGAACACCCCGTATTACTACGAGCATCCACTTCCATTGGATAAAACCATCGTATGGCTATATACGAACTCGAAGGAACTTGTTCCAGATTCGAGGATGGTTTCTGGTTCTGGAGAAAATGAATAGGACTATTCAGTTGTCTTTTCCTTTTACCTTCTCTCTGGTTGCGAGTGCTCCTTGGATTAGGACAGTACACCTATTACGCTTATTGGATAGTCTTCATCCAAACCATAGGCAGGTGCCGAAAGGTAGGGCATGAAGAAAACCATTTAGCCTAGAAGGTGTACAGAAGGTATTAAGTAAAGAAAAATAAAGGGATTAGTAAGAGGGCAAAGTAAATTGCGACTGCTATTCACGACCAAACCAAGTATTTCATCGCCACTCCTACTTCACCTTTGTATTTCTCCAGGACACTCCGTATCACTACGAAGATCCACAGTTTATTGGATACTCCATCGTATGGTTATATACGAACTCGAAGGGATTTGTTACAGTTCGGGGATGGATTCTGGTTCAGGAGAAATAGGAATAAGGTTTATTCAGTTGTCTTTTATCTTTACCTTCTCTCAGGTTGCGAGTGCTCCTAAGATTAGGACAGTACACCTATTATGCTTATTGGATAGTCTTCTTCCAAACCATAGGCTGGTGCTGAACGGTAGGGAAGGAAGAAAACCATTTAGCCTAAAGGGGTGTACAGAAGGTAATGACTAAAGACATATAAAGGGATTTGAAGAGATGGCAAAGAAATATTTATAGTTGTGAATCTGATAATGGAAGAGACATTACTAGGAATACCCGGATACCCCATCGAAACATTTACATGTTTCAGTTTCACTGTGTATTGTTAAAAGAAAACTGATTTCCCAATTAGTCCTTGCTCCAGGGTATGTATTTACCAGGTTTGATTCTCACATCTGTATGGTTTTACAAATGATGAGTGGGAGTAAGTTATAGGGAATTGGGTGATCATCCTCATTATATCGGGATTCGTTGTAATTGGTGATATTTGAGGAAGTCGCCTGGGTTGTTTGCCGGACGGCAAATATTTGGTTTTGAATATCCGTTGTTATGCACCAATTTCAAATTGATATATCTGTACGTTTATTTTTATAAAGTGAGATATAACTTTTTGAAATTATGTCTATGACATTTACCTATATCAGTGGATGGTTAGGTAAGGAGCATTAAACAACGGTGTAATTCATCTTAACCATAAGTACAGTTTTCAACCTACGACACATATGGAATGAGTTATTAGACTCAGGGGACTTATACAGAGTATTGTATGTTGTTCAGTGTCCATTAGGATAGAGGGGTTGGTGTAAAGTTACTAGGCACTCTAATAAGGTTCTATAATGCATCAAACATGCCCGTTTCAAAATTTAGCCGTGCCGAATAACCCTAAACAAGATCGTTGCTAGAAAATTAGGGTTTCATATGCTAGTAAACTACGTTTACGACTAAGTGAATACGAAATACAACATTTGTAGATCGATCCTTCACTTCTTTAGCTCCTTGTTGAAGTCCCTTCGCTGCGATCGTGGTTCTCCCGGACTCTTGCATGGCTTCACGAGGCTAAAGAGCGTCCTTGCTTGAAGTCTTCGAGGCCGAAGATGATCTACGTCGAGGGGATGCCAACTCAAGCTTCTACTTCACTAACTTGAGAATTAGTGAAGCAAACACCCTAAACTAAAGTGCTAGTCTAGTAGAGGATGGAGAAATGGAAAGTGGGTTCTCTTTAGAATTTTATTTCTCACAATCTTTCTCACTTTGGATCAAACCCTAGCAAGCTTTTTCTTTTTAACAATGAAGAAGAAGATGAACAAAAGAAAGAGATGAGGATAATGATCAAGTGAGTGAGCTAACCATGGTGAGTGAGTATCATATACCAACTCATGTAGAGACATAACCCTAGCTAATTCAAAATGGTTAGGTTAATAAAAATCTAAAGTAAAACAAATTTAGCGGACTTTGTCAAAGCATCCACAAGCTTCTACAAGCTTCATGCTTATGACCTAAGCTCCACTAATTTGTAATTACCTTAAATAAATATTAACCACCATAATAAATAGAATGGTGTATGTCTTACACACCCATGTCAAGTGTATCATCAACCATGATATAAAAAGAAAACACATTTTAATATATATCACATATATATTAAAGTTGTGTTCATGTGAGAAAAAATCCTTAAGTGAACAAGTGTTAGTAAATGTAAACTAGTATATCTAATATACAATTATACACTTAATTATTAAATCAACACTTGACTTAATAATCCGGTCATATCTCATATAACCGACTAACAACCATTGTATCGACTTATCGAATCAACACTTGATTCGATAACCCGGCTATATCATATATAACCGACCGATACAAAAAGTCGCGAGAATAGAATACGGTATCACATGCACGTATTATTCTCGGTCCCGCACATATCACATACGCGCTCCTATTTTGTTTTGCCTGAGCCAGTAAAACCTCTATGTAGGACTCTAAAGACTCGTCAATACGCCGGTAGTAGGTGATGATCACATCAGATGATCACATCAAGCACCCACAAGCCATCAGCGGTACTAGCTGGACGTAACGGCTACCCGGGTATTGAGCGATCAGAAGATCAGCAAGCAAGCCCGCTCCAACTCCTGTAAAAGCCTGCTGGTGCCGGTAACAGTTCCCGTACAGTCCGGTCTCCTCGTCTGATATGTCACATATCAAGTCTAGGGGTGGTAAACGTCAGACTACAATAACCGATAAGTCGTGCCGATGTGAGGCTCATAACGGGTCGAGAAACTACTGGTAACACTTACCAGTAAATTTCTAAATCAGCCCTGGCCAGGGACTTCCTTGTTACGGCCAATCGAGCACAGCGCAACATCAACCCCCAATACCAGGAGAGACGAAACCCCTCCTATCGCTCATTGCCTCCATGTGACTCGGGACTGTACCCAAAAACTACCGTTTTGCACGCCCTCATGGACGTGGTAAGGTGGAAATCAATGCACAGTGGGAATCACACAAGACTCTATGACGATCTCGGGTCTACAGACTAACCTGCACAAGTGTCGCCAGAGAACTGCCATCTGACGTGAGGTATAATACCATCTGGGAGTTCTCGGCGAGTTCGTCCAGTGTACCCAGTCTCCACTGAGCACCCGTATACCATCTCTGATGTCAAACACCAATGGATATGTGATCATCCATCGCCCAACTCATGGGTCGAGAAGCGTAAACGCTAGTCTACTCTGGTATATCGATGCCCTATCTCGATACACCCACGACTAGGAACATTAAAGGATGTACTTATGGACTACTCTGTCCCCACTAGTATGATCTGCATCATAGTCCAGGTAGTCAAGTACACATCCTAAGGGCTTTATCAACATGTAGCTATAAGACAGTATCAAGAGACAAGTATATATGTTAAGATAAAGAGCAACCAGATAGCATACTATCATATCGAGCAAGAAAGTCCTCTCTATATATGTCCAAGCATCCAATATAATATACATCATCTGTACAATACTGGCCTCTAGGGCATACATACAACTAACAATCTCCCACTTGTACTAGGGCCAGCTGCTGTAGTATCGAATACCTAGCATCCCGAAGAGTCTCTCAAACTGTATCTACGGAATGGCCTTCGTGAGTGGATCCGCAGTGTTGTTCTTCATGTCAACCCTCCTGACCTCGATCTCCCGGCGATCAACTATCTCCCGGATCAGGTGATACCGCCTCAGAATATGCCTGGATCGCTGATGGGACCTGGGTTCCTAGGCCAAAGCCACCGCTCCATTGTTATCACAATACAAAGGTATCGGATGCTCAATGGATGGAACCACTCCAAGTTCAGTAATGAACTTCTTGATCCAGACAGCCTCTTTGGCAGCATCGTTGGCAGCGATGTATTCAGCCTCCATCGTCGAGTATGCCACGGTTTCCGGCTTGGAACTCTTCCAGCTAACCGCCCCTCCGTAGAGGGTAAAGACAAATCCCGAGTGCGACTTAGAGTCGTCCTTATCACTCTGGAAGCTCGAATCGATAAAGGACTCCACTTGTAGTTCTCCGTTACCATACACCAAGAGCATCTCCTTTGTCCTTCGTAAGTACTTGAGAATGCTCTTCACAGCTGTCCAGTGACTCTCTCCAGGATCAGCTTGATACCTACTCACTACACTCAGTGAGTATGCTACATCAGGTCTGGTACATAGCATCGCGTATATGATAGAGCTTACGGCCGAAGCATAGGGTATCCCTTGCATGCGAGCTCTCTCCAAATCAGTCTTTGGAGACATCTCTTTGGAGAGAGTGAGCCCTGAGATCATGGGTAAAAACCCATGTTTGGACTCTTCCATACTAAACCTCTTTAGTATGGTGTCAATGTACCTGGATTGGGACAATCCCAATATCCTTTTAGATCTATCTCTATAGATCATAATTCCCAATATGCAGGAGGCATCACCAAGATCTTTCATTGAGAATCTTTGTGATAAGAAGAGCTTGACCGATTGCAGCATAAGAATGTCATTTCCTATCAAGAGTATGTCGTCCACGTACAATACGAGGAAGACAACTTTACTCTCTGCCACCTTCTTGTAGATACAAGGTTCATCTACGTTTTTGACGAAATCAAACACTTTGATAACGACGTCAAAGCAGATGTTCCAACTCCGCGATACTTGCTTTAATCCATAAATGGATTTAAGCAGCTTGCACACCTTCCCGCTGCTCCCACTATCTACGAAGCCTTCTGGCTGAGTCATGTACACGAACTCTTCTAAATCACCATTTAGAAAGGCGGTCTTAACATCCATTTGCCAGATTTCGTTGTCATGATATGCAGCGATGGCAAGCATGATCCGGATGGATTTAAGCATAGCCACTGGAGAAAAGGTTTCGTCATAGTCCACACCTAGTCTTTGACGAAAATCCTTTACAACAAGTCTAGCTTTGAAAGTCTCCACTTTCCCATCTACACCAAGTTTTTTCTTGAAGATCCACTTGCTCCCAATGGGTTTTACCCCTTCAGGAGAAACTTCCAAAGTCCATACTTTGTTGGTGTACATGAATTCCATCTCGGACCGCATTGCATCTAGCCATTTCACTGAGTTCCCACTCGTGATGGCCTGCTCGAAGCTAGTTGGGTCATCATCAACCATGATGCAATCCTCGCTCCCACCATCCATGAGAAAACCGTAGTATCTCTCAGGTGGGTGAGAAACCCTACTAGATCGACGGAGAGGCTGAGGTTCGTTGGGAACTACCGAATCCTCCGGTTCAACCAAATCTTCTGTCGTAGTCTGTATTGCTGGAACCTCTTCCAGTTCTACCTCCTTGCTACTAATCTCTTTTTCAAGAAATTCTTTTTCTAAAAAGGTGGCATGTCGAGAAACAAACACCTTTTGTTCCTCGGTGTGGTAGAAGGTATACCCGTGCGAATGTTTGGGATATCCAATAAACTTACACAGAATGGACCTTGCTGCGAGTTTGTCCGGATTTTGCGTTTTTACATAGGCCGGACAACCCCATATCTTAACATAATTAAGACATGGTCTCTTTCCTTTCCATATCTCATATGGAGTGGTTGGCACAGATTTGGTAGGAACCATATTCAATAGGCCTGCAGCTGTTTCCAATGCATACCCCCAGAAGGAAATAGGTAACTCAGCTGTGCTCATCATAGAGCGCACCATATCTAATAGGGTGCGGTTCCTCCGTTCCGATACACCGTTGTGCTGTGGTGTATATGGAGGAGTTAGCTGAGAGAGAATCCCATTCTCTTTTAGGAAGTCCAGGAATTCATTGCTCAAGTATTCACCTCCTCGATCAGATCGAAGGATTTTAATACTTTTTCCGATTTGGTTCTCGACTTCTTGTTTATATTCTCTAAATTTCTCAAAAGCTTCTGATTTGTGTTTCATTAAGAACACATATCCGAACCTTGAGAGATCGTCAGTGAATGTAATGAAGTACGAAGAACCATTCCTGGCATGTGTAGACATGGGGCCGCATACATCACTATGTACCAGTCCTAAGAGTTCCGTAACTCTTTCTCCGTGTCCCGTAAACGGAGCTTTGGTCATCTTTCCTTTGAGACATGACTGGCAAGTATCATAAGATGAAAATTCAAACGGATTTAAATATCCATCCTTATGCTACTTAGCTAGTCGTGTCGCATTGATGTGACCCAGTCTACAATGCCACAAGAAGGATTCGTTCAGTTCTGAACTCTTCCTCTTGTGTGTGTTTGTTATGCTTAGAACTGTTGATTGATTTAGAACATAAATGTCATTGCACAACGTGCCTGATCCAACCAACTTTTGGTTAAGGAAAATGTTCATAACATTATCCTGTAATACAAAATTATATCCCTCTTTACTCAACAAAGAAACCGATATAATGTTGCATATCAGGTTCGGCATGTAATAGCATTCGTTCAGAATCAATGTATTACCAGTTGGCAATACAAGGTGATATTTCCCGATGGTTTTAGCTGCAACAATTGCACCATTTCCAACCCTTATGTCTTTATCACCTTCTCCAAGTTCTCTACCTTTCCTAAGCCCATGTAACTGATTACATATATGGGATCCTGACCCGGTATCTAATACCCAGGACGTAGAGCAAATGGAGAAACAGTTCTCTGTAACGAACACACCCAAAGAAAATGCATCAACATGTACTCTCTTCATTTGGGTGGCATGGGAATCCTGGTATTCCCCTATATCCTGTTCAGTCCTATAACTCTTATAAGAAAGAACGGAACCAACGTTCCCCAGCACAGTATAACATGCGGGTTCGGTCAATACATCCATATTATTATCTTTATTAAGGCATGATATGGTCGCTACCTGGAGAGAGAGAGAAGAAAACACTTTAGCGTATGCTCTTGCAAGATCAGATTGGTTATTATTTTATCTAATCAGGATGCTCCCACTGTTTTTATCAAATCTTCCTTCAAACCCTAAAAGGAAAGACTAACCGGGATTAATTACACCCTACAACTTCGCCAATCTTTCAGCCAGGCCAGTGTCGATACTTTGAGGGAGGTTCCCCGTGCTTTCGCACGGACCTAATTAAAGTAAACCTCATTTTCCCTGAGGCGTAACCCCGTTGACACCTTTCTAGACACCTACTTGATCAGCTAATTGTCCTGTGTAAAACTCTCCCATGAGTAACAATTACTCGCAGTGGGTATCGAGATCCAACTATCTCATAGAAGGTATGCAATCTCATTGCAAATTTCAACACTTGAAATTCCCGATAATATTTTGGCCCTAGCGTCCCATGACCTTGACGCAGGCCAACAAACCATAGTGCGCTAGTCAAGTTCAACCCGTCATTTCTTGATTGAATTAAACCCACCCGTACGACCCTTGAGGCAGGCCAACAAAGTCGCAGGACTATCCTAATCCAATCTGCATCATATGCATAAGCAGATAAATACTAGTTAGCTACCGCACACTACGCCTTGACGCAGGCCAACAAACGTAGCACGAATACTAAGTATGACTTATCTGAAATGACGGAGGGCTACGACAGGTTTTTCTGAAAACCTATTGCGTAATGAACTTGATATCGTTGTAGAATCTAGTGAATTTTGAAATGGAGTGATTTTGAGGCTTTCATTAGTTTTGCTAAAGATGTCACTCCCGGTGAAGGGATCTCGGCTCTTTCCTCATCGAATAAGGTGCAGGACATATCATATGTATCACTATGCAAAGCAAAACTCCAAAAGCAATCAAAAACAAACCGAGTGTTGTAGCATCTGCCAGTTTTGCTAAAGAGGTCACTCCCGGTGAAGGGATCTCGGCTCTTTCCTCATCGAATAAGGTGCAGGATATATCATATATATCACTATGCAAAGCAAAAACTGTAGCTACCCTTTTTGAAAACTTGATTCTACAACATCTTTTAGGTTTCTTTTCTTTCATTAATCACATTAATGAAGTCCCATCATTTAAGTCACCTAAACATCACAGATAAATACGACGTACACTTATGCCATCCGCATTCGCCTCGATGTCCCCTCGTGCACCGTTAGGTTAGGTAACTAATGGCAGAGCAGGGCAGGGCTAGCGCGGGTGTAAAACATAAGCAACGTCTATATAATATATCATATATACTATATACAGTATTTATCACAGCACATCAAATGATCACATCACAGATATTGCAACAGAAGAAACATATGAAACATTGGATATACTAGGACGTCCGTGTTTTATTTTGAGCCTCTATAAAACACGGATTCCACGGTCGCGATGAATAGCCAAACCCACACCCCTAGACCCCTACGAGAGCGGCAAGCAACCCTTCCAATTCTAGAGTTAGGAGACCCGGACTCAACTCCTCGAGTTGGTCTCCCACTGGACTTTAGAACCCGGTTACTTGTGCTCTCCTCCTTGGGTCTATCCTAGTGCGGAAAAGTAAATAATATACAAATGGTGACATCAACCTCATCCCGGAAGTGCCCCAATAAAAGAATATTACATATATTTAATTTTACATGAATGAAAATAAAAACTCTCATCTTACATAAAAAAAACCCAGCTATTCATAACGCGACGATCCAATATAACATATCCAGCAACACATAACATCACATGTCATCAACGTAAGTAAATATGCGTATCCCAATTGTCATTGACATATAGCAACGAAACCGGCGATATCGCATATTACACTTACGGTCGCAGAAAAGAAAGTGTAAAACTACAACATTTGGAATCCACAATCTCTTTAGACATCGTAAATCCGAAATATCACATACTTCGCATTTCATGCCTAACTGTATGAATTCCACATATTGTATCACATTCCAGATAAATAGACAGTATTAAACTTTCCGATCGAATAATCAAATACCCAAGATTTTCTTAAGAGCTCAACACTTGAGCGGAGTTCAAAAATTCCAGAATACGTCACAGTAGCAACGGTCCAGCCGTAGAAAGGTCAAGCCAACGTCTCACATGTGGCACGCCGTACTGCCCCAAACCCTAAGGTTCAAAAGGCAGTTCAAGACGGTCATATAATCGAGTTAAGGTTTGTTTTCTTCTAGAGGGTCCATCGCGTCACATGCACGTTTTTCCGAAAGATTTAAACCCGAGAAAAATTCAACACTTGAATGTTTTTCGTGCTGGGAAAAATTGAGTTAATGATATCCGTTCGAACATTTTAATACTTTCTAAATTATCTGGAATAACAAAACAAAATTAAATTCTCCGATCGAATCGACGATTACAAAATAAACCCCAAAATACTCAACACTTGAGTCAGAATAAAAATACCCAGAAAATATAAATCACAGAAATAGAAATTACAGTGTAAAAATGAGTACCTATGTCCCCTCTACGGCCGCGGATCCGAGACCCAAGCGAGGTACGGCCGCGGTTCCGCGGCGGTTTGGAAGTATTATGTGCTCGTTTTTCACCACAATTCTTATCTTTCCCTGCTTAATTTTTAGGTATTTTTAATTCAGAAAAATCACAGATTTGAAAAAATGTCCAGAGAGGGGGTTAAATTTACGTATTCGGGTTCGTTCGGAGTTTTAACTTCGTTAACACATCGCCTAATACTCTAGCTAGGCTCTGATACCACTGTAGGGTTACTAAGCACTCTAATAAGGTTCTACAATGCATCAAACATGCCCGTTTCAAAATTTAGCCGTGCCGAATAACCCTAAACAAGATCGTTGCTAGAAAATTAGGGTTTCATATGTTAGTAAACTATGTTTACGACTAAGTGAATACGAAATACAACCTTTGTAGATCGGTCCTTCACTTTTTTAGCTCCTTGTTGAAGTCCCTTCGCTGCGATCGTGGTTCTCCCGGACTCTTGCATGGCTTCACGAGGCTAAAGAGCGTCCTTGGTTGAAGTCTTCGAGGCCGGAGATGATCTACGTCGAGGGGATGCCAACTCAAGCTTCTACTTCACTAACTTGAGAATTATGGAAGCAAACACCCTAAACTAAAGTGCTAGTCTAGTAGAGGATGGAGAAATAGGAAGTGGGTTCTCTTTAGAATTTTATTTCTCACAATCTTTCTCATTTTGGATCAAACCCTAGCAAGCTTTTTCTTTTTAACAATGAAGAAGAAGATGAACAAAAGAAAGAGATGAGGATAATGATCAAGTGAGTGAGCTAACCATGGTGAGTGAGTATCATATACCAACTCATGTAGAGACATAACCCTAGCTAATTCAAAATGCTTAGGTTAATAAAAATCTAAAGTAAAACAAATTTAGTGGACTTTGTCAAAGTATCCACAAGCTTCTACAAGCTTCATGCTTATGACCTAAGCTCCACTAATTTGTAATTACCTTAAATAAATATTAACCACCATAATAAATAGAATGGTGTATGTCTTACACACCCATGTCAAGTGTATCATCAACCATGATACAAAAAGAAAACACATTTTAATATATATCACATATATATTAAAGTTGTGTTCATGTGAGAAAAAATCCTTAAGTGAACAAGTGTTAGTAAATATAAACTAGTATATCTAATATACAATTATACACTTAATTATTAAATCAACACTTGACTTAATAATCCGGTCATATCTCATATAACCGACTAACATCCATTGTATCGACTTATCGAATCAACACTTGATTCGATAATCCGGCTATATCATATATAACCGACCGATACAAAAAGTCGCGAGAATAGAATACGGTATCACATACACGCATTATTCTCGGTCCCGCACATATCACATACGCGCTCCTGTTTCGTTTTGCCTGAGCCAGTAAAACCTCTATGTAGGACTCTAAAGACTTGTCAATACGCCGGCAGCAGGTGATGATCACATCAAGCACCCACAAGCCGTCAGCGGTACTAGCTGGACGTAACGGCTACCCGGGTATTGAGCGATCAGAAGATCAGCAAGCAAGCCCGCTCCAACTCCTGTAAAAGCCTGCCGGTAACACTTCCCGTACAGTCCGGTCTCCTCGTCTGATATATCGCATATCAAGTCTAGGGGTGGTAAACGTCAGACCCCAATAACCGATAAGTCGTGCCGATGTGAGGCTCATAACGGGTCGAGAAACTACTGGTAACACTTACCAGTAAATCTCTAAATCAGCCCTGGCCAGGGACTTCCCTGTTACGGCCAATCGAGCACAGCGCAACATCAACCCCCAATACCTAGAGAGACGAAACCCCTCCTATCGCTCATTGCCTCCATGTGACTCAGGACTGTACCCAAAAACCACCGTTTTGCATGCCCTCATGGACGTGGTAAGGTGGAAATCAAAGCACAGTGGGAATCACACAAGACTCTATGACGATCTCGGGTCTACAGACTAACCTGCACAAGTGTCGCCAGAGAACTGCCATCTGACGTGAGGTATAATACCATCTGGGAGTTCTCGGCGAATCCGTCCAGTGTATCCAGTCTCCACTGAGCACCCGTATACCATCACGGATGTCAAACACCAATGGATATGGGATCATCTATCGTCCATCTCATGGGTCGAGAAGCGTATACGCTAGTCTACTATGGTATATCGATGCCTTGTCTCGATACACCAACGGCTAGGAACATTAAAGGATGTACTTATGGACTACTCTGTCCCCACTAGTATGATCTGCATCATAGTCCAGGTAGTCAAGTACACATCCTAAGGGCTTTATCAACATGTAGCTATAAGACAGTATCAAGAGACAAGTATACATGTTAAGATAAAGAGCAACCAGATAGCATACTATCATATCGAGCAAGAAAGTCCTCTCTATATATGTCCAAGCATCCAATATAATATACATCATCTGTACAATACTGGCCTCTAGGGCATACATACAACTAACAGTTGGTACTCGTACTATATTCTGTTTACTTGTGACTTCTCTAGTTCTTAGACATGTGTTTCGTAGAAATGCAAGGTCTAAGTTTTGAGCAGTTATAGGTATAAGAATAAAGTAGAGAACCAGGTGTTGCATATATCAGGATTCTTCAAGGTGATCGAAGATGTAGATACTTGTGTATGGTATTTAGTTGATAGTAATGATTATGAGAACTTGCTTCTCTTTCAGGTTACTCATATTTGGATGTATTCCTAAGTTGAGTAATACTGATCGGCCTCTCTCCATTTAGTTGACATGCACTGGAGACAGCTGCATGATTTGAATCTGGCTCCAATTAAATCAGTGCCTCTGTTTCTATATTGGATATAGAATAGTTCATATCTTAACAATGTTAAGGTACGGGGAGTTGTCCGGCTTATGCTTAAAACCAGACTCTGGATAACTCAAGGCACATTTCTATAATGGCTGTTTATGGGTTGACCCGGGCTATGACGAGAGTTGACTTTCTACCATCTGGAAGATCAATAGTGATATTGTTCTTGACTCTCCACAGTTTTAGTAAAATGGATTTTTTCAGAAAACAGTAGTGGGAGTATGATAGAACTGGAAGTGATTACAGAACCACAAACGATTACTGAAAACTTAATAGGACCTAAAGATTCAATCTGGATTGACATTCCATTGGCCACTCCGCAGATATGGTGGGTAACCTCAGGTACTCGAGAGTTACTTCGGTATGCTCAAAGACGGTGACAGGGAGGTTCTTGTTTACCCAGACTTGCCATTACCGTTGTTCCAGACTGTGAGACCCGGCAGGAGGATGAGTATAGCGTCGTTCTAAACTAGCTTTAGAAGTGCACGTGTATATGACTCTGCCAGAGGATTGTCGTAGTCAGTGGGAGCAGCGGAAGCATAGTGGACAAGTAACTTATGTCTATTTATGGACTAAAGCAGATATAGCGGAGATAGATCATCTATTTCTGATATGACAGTCATAGGTTTGACTTCATCAGAATAGAGGATGGATCTGTTAAGAAAGTAGTAGGGTGTGATGTCCTTGTATTTGGATGACATACATAGAGTTGGAAGTGAAATTCCTATACTACGATCGGTTATACTTTGGTTGTCACACAGTGGTTTCTCCACATAGGATATAGATATAATATCAGACATTCTGGTTACTAGATCTATGGTTTTAGATCTAGATTTGGGTAGTTTCCCAATCTGGGTACTTAGACAGCATTTTAAAGGTATTTAGAATGGACGACTCCTGGCACGGTAGTGTACCTGCAGGTGATGGAGTCACCCTCTCTAAAGGTGTCTTACAGACTAAAGGGGAGAGGGATGTGCATGATTGACATATCACTTGCTTAGGCAACTAAGTCAATCATGAGATGTCAAGTACCACACCAGTTGTTGTTTTTTGCACTAGATGCAATAAGTTGATATTAATCCTATCCTGGAGAAACGTTCGGAAGCAGTTTTAGAACATAAGTGGATGTTCTAGGGATATGATAACAACAGCCTCTTTTATGAGACGGTTATCATTCCAGGCTTCCAAGGTGACCTGGATGACAGAGTGGCTGTCAGAGTTATAGTTTTCCCTCTGACGAGGGGCAGTGGTTTGGACAGGTAATCCAAGCGGACACTGAGGGAGGCATGACGCAGGATACTGATTAAGTTCAGTTGACGATACAGTCTAAGAAGTTTGGATTTGGAGTTCATTTATGAACTAGGACTCATCAGATATCCAGACATATTCTAAGACAGGTATTGCTCATTTCGGGAGATGGCTTTCTCCGCGAACTTAAGATAAAGAGAGACATAGAAAGAAACATTAGGGCGGATCCACTCACTGAGGCTATTCCTTGAATGCAATAGTTTCGCAAACGGGCTTTGTGAGACTGATTAGTAGAGGAGTTGGGTGTTCGGTATCACACAGGCTGTGAGTATGCGACATCATAATAATTAGCCTTGAGTGCAAGTGGGAGATTGTTGGATATAGGGCCCTCAGAGTCAATTATTGGATCACAGGCACGTGATTGTAATGATTGAAGGAGGACCTATGCCGGTAGGACAATCTTACTCAAGATGATAGTATGCTATCTGGTTTATCTTTATCATCGTGTACTGCTTTAGGTGACCTTACAGATCACTATTACACATTGATAGAGCCCTTAGGATTCTTGCTTGACTACCGGCAGTATGATAGCGATCATATACGTGGGAGCTGGGGTCTATAAGCACATCCTTAAAAGGTCCCTAGTCGTGGGAGTTTCGAGACTGGGCATCGATACTCTATTAGTAGACTAGTGTATACAGTCGAGACCCCGACGAGGGGCGGTAGCCGGTCTCACAAGCCATTGGTGTCAGTTGGATCACCTAAGATGTATACAGGTGCTCATTGGGTTATGAGTACACCGGACAGGACTCGCCGGGAACATGCTAGTTGGTATTATACCTGACGTCAGATAGCAGTTCCCTGGTGACATGTGTACATGTTAGTTCATCGACCTGAGATCGTCATTTGTCTCGTGTGAGTTCCCACTGTGCTTTGATTACTACCCTACCACGGCTCAAAGGAGTCATGCAAACAGGTTTTAGTTGGGTACTGTCCCGAGCCACATGGAGGCAGTGAGCGGATCGGCAAGGGTTTCGTCTCTTCCGGTATGGGGGTGAGATCGCGCTGTGTCTAGGAGAGCCATTACACGAAGTCTTTGGCCAAGGCAAGAGATTTACTGGTAGGTATTCCAGTAGTATCTCAGGGTGTTCTGGGCTACACTCCGACATGACTTGTACCGCTTTTGGGGGTCTGACTTTTACCAACCCCCTAGCCCGACATGCGATGCTCATAGACGAACGGACCGGACTGTACGGATATTGTTACTGACAGGCTCAGTAGGGTGTCAGGATGAGTTCGCTCATCGACCTCCCTTTTGGTCATTACCTGGTAGCCCGTTACGTACAGCTAATACCTCTGACGTGCCAGTGGTTAAATCCACAGCCAAAATATTGACGAGTCTTTAGAGTCCCCCACAGACATTTTTCAAGTTTCGGGCGAAACGTTGTAGAGGTCGTATGATATATGGCAGGGTTCGATCATATACGTGCAGTAGTGCACGGATCATGATCGGATGGATCATACTAGTGGGCTTTGGTTTAAGCCGGATCCTAGTATTAGATTTGTTGGATTACTTTAGTCTCATCGCATTCGCATTCAGTCGGAATGTGGATGCAGGTATGTATATACAGGTGAGGGGTATCCTTGTGATCCGTCACGAGTTTACTTTAGATGTCGCCGTATCTTTTTATTGCTGTAAACATTTGGATTAATGTTTACAAATGGAAATTGTGAGCTTAAATTATCATTTTGAGCATTTAATGTGACATAGACTTCATTAGTGACTCATGGTCTCTTTTATTGTGCTAACGTCACATTATGTGATGGATTTGTGAGTTGAAATGAGAGGAAGAGAGAGAAGGGCAGCCATGTATATGGTTAGCTCTTGTATTATTTCATACAAACTCCTTCTCATTTCAACACACAACACAAAAGAAAAAAAAAGCTTGTTCTTCTTCTTCTTCCTGTAGCTCACAACCTCCATTGATGGCTTCATATTCAACCTCCATCCATGCAATGGACGCAAGAGACAAAATTGTCACACACATTCTCTACATCGCCTTGGACACGTCGGCTAGCGAACTTCATGCCCGAGTTGCTTCGGACGAAGCGGGAGCCCGTAAAAAGACTCGAAGATGTGGTGCCCTTTCCGACGAGGAGATCGAGATCGGAGATGCCGCGAGGAGCTTGGGATGGTGGCTAAAGACCGAAGGACATGGATCGATCGGTATAGCTTTCCAACCCTTTCTCTAGTTGCTAGTTGTAGGTTAATGGTTCGATCCGGATTTAAAGTATACGATAGCGCCGGTTTCTAGTTTTGAAAAACAGAAATCCTTGGCCAAGGTAGTCGAGAATTACTGATTTGGATCAGTAGTTTCTCGGTGGGTGATGGGCTTCATACCGATACTAAATATCGTGTTATTAGGGGTCTGAATTATCCACCCCCTAAACTCGATATGCGATACTCTTAGACAAAAAGACCGGACTGTACGGAGATTGTCACGGATAGGCTCAGTAGGGGTTCGGATGAGTTTGCTCGTCGGCCTTCCTTTCGCTCAATATCTGAGTAGCCGTTACGTACAGTTAGTGCCGCCGACGTGCTAGTGGTTCAACCTACTACCAGCGTATTGAAGAGTCTTTAGAGTCCTGCACAGAGGGTTTCCCTGGTTCTAGAGAAACGATGTAGTAGCCATATTGCATACGTGCAGGGTTCCGGTCGATTGATTGTACTATGTACCAGGACTTTCGATCGGACAGTTGATAATACTAGCCGGCTCGTGTTTGAGCCGGATTATTAAATCAGTTATTAATTTAATAATTTACGTATATGTATTTCGATATGTATATTCTAGTATTATGTTCTTTGTGTTATTCTCTCTTTGGGTATTCGTATTTCGGTACGAATACAGGTATGTATATACAGTAGAGTGTAATCCATACTTTTTACAGATAACATTCTAGAAGATGGACACTTCATTTTTGATTTATCCATTTATCATAAATAGATAATGAGGTGGAAAAGGAAAAAGGAGAGTATGGTGAGAACCATACATGAATAGTGTTGACAAATGAATTGTTAATTCATTTATGCTCACTATTCAAGTATGGTTGCATTTTAAAAATTGGAAAAATGGGTGTTATAAAACATGGCTTCATTTTCTTTTGATGACTTGATGAAAACTTTATGGTTCATTTTTTCACTTGATGAGTTCTATCCCTCACCATCATGCTTCACTTCCTTCTCTAGATTCTTGAGTTCCTCCACCTTCACCTTCTACCTTCTCTCTACAATCTCATGTGTTGAGAATCAAGAGAAGAGGTGAGGTAGAGATGCACTTAGAACACTCCACTACATCCTAAGCATTCTAGACTAGCCATCTAGAATCCCTAGTTGCTTCACTTGTGTCATTATGTGGAGCTTGAGCCATGAGCTCCATCTCTCGGGTGGATCATCTTCGACGGAGGAAGACCGGCAGCCAAGCTAGATCCAAAGGACCTCAAGAAGCTAAGGGAGATGGTGGAAGGCCGAAGGACATGGATCGTTCGGTATAACACTTTATCACAAAAGTTAGACTCTTTTAGATTACTAGTTTCATGTTTGGATTCGATTCTATGTAGTTGTTTCTAGCGCCAAGTTCTTTAAACGCTAAAATTTTTGTTCTGCAATTGGCCACGGTAGATGGCTACGGTGCTAGGAACCCCAACATGGTATCAGAGCCATCCAAACAATAGAAACTAGTAGTAGATGATGCATTAGTTTCAAAACCGAAAAAGTGCGATTTCGAATCCCACTCTCTGTTCTGAAAATATTTTGATCTCTGAAATTTTTTTAAACAAGTGCAGAGTCTTAGTTTTAACATGCGTATGACACAGAATGAAAACGAGGCAATTTGATGTAAGTTTGGCCGTCCACTTTGCAAAAAAAAAAAACCGGCCTCACCTGTTTACTATTCACTTCAGGGCCTCATTTTCATCCAGTGTCTGGGGTTTTGTAAATTGGTGTTTTTGGTCTTGTTTGTTTTCCCCAGATTTTACTTGGTGTTTTCTTTGCTTTCGGGGAACTTGGAAAGTTTCAAAACAGGAAATTTTGCATCGTTGATATCTGTGATGTGGTGTATGTGTTTTTCAAACGTCGTCTATTTGCTATATGTCGTTTAGACGGGGTTGCACATACTTGCTTATAGTGCTGTTATATTGATATCTGTGATGGTTATGTTCTGATTTTCGTGTGGGATAGCCTCTTGTGCAACGGTAGTTGTACAGTTTAGATTCATTTGTATATTCGTTTTTTTTGCGGGGCGAGCGTCCGACATGTGGACTGCCGTTTCCACCAGTTTGTATATTCTTTTATTGGGGCACGACCGGGTTGAGATCGATGTCACCATTGTATATATACTTTTCTTTTCTGTACTAGGATTACCCCGCGGTAGAGTGCTCTAATAGCCGGATTCTTGAGGGCATCAGGCCCGAATCTCATGGCGTTGAGATGGAGAGGGCCTCACTCTAGAATTGGCAGGCTATTCGCCGCACTCGTTGGGGGTATAGGATGACCCATGGAGGGGCGCTCAAGTTACGGATCCTATGAAGTGCTGGGTGGCCCATTCACCTTATTGATTGGGTTTGCCTCACTTCTGGGATTGGCGGAAAACTTGCTATGCTCATAGGGGTCCAGGTTTTTCATTGCACAGGCTATCCACACGAACGAGGAACGTCGGGTTTTATTTGCGGCTCAAAGGAAATCTGGGGCTCCTAGATTATCTGTTATTCTGTGATGTTTCTGTGATGTTGCTTATATCATGCCCGGGACGAATGTTATATATATTTATATATACTAGTAGATGTTGTATATGTTTTGCACCCGCGCTAGTCCAGCCCCGCTCTGCCATTACTTAAGTAACCTAACCGTGCATGACGGGGCCCCGTGATGAATGTGGATGGCATATACGTACATTTTATTTTCGTTCCTTTTTCTGGTATGATATGGATTAATTGATGGGACTGCGTTAATTTTGATTAATGCAAGGAAAAATAAACCCAAATGATGTTGTTGGAACCAAATTTTGAAAAACTGTTATTATAGGACATTTCCTTTTGCTTTGCATAGCGGTATTCGGTTATGAATATCCAGCACCACATTCAACGAGGCAAGAGTCGAGATCCCTTCATCGGGAGTGACCTCTTGGGCAAAAGTTTACATCATTGTAATAACTTCACTATAGTCGATTCCTTTGCTTTGTATCGTGGTATTCAGTTAGGAATATCCTGCACCTCATTCGATAAGGAAAGAGCCGAGGTCCCTTCACAGGGAGTGACCTCTTTAGCAAAAGTTTGCGCCACTATATATTTGTAAAACCACTCGGATTCCTTCAACGATATCAATTTCATTACGTTAAAGGTTTTTCGCTAAAAACCAGCCATAGACCTCCGTCATTTCCTATGAGTAGTGCTCAGTATTCGTGCTGCGTATGTTGGTATTGTCAAGGCGTAGTGTACGGTAACTGAGTATTACTTGTTTATAGCTTTAGATGTGATTGGTCAAGACAATCGTATGGTCATATTGGCATTGTCGAGGAATTGTAGTTAACAGGTTTTCACAGTGTCGTATTTAGAAAGAATTTGAAATTACCGCAATCAAAGACGGTGTTGTGTGTAGCGAGCCGCGATGAGTACGGGTCGTCCACAGGGAGATGGTAGGATTTTTAGCTTGTTTTAACGAGTTAATACCGTATCTTGAGTTGTTGTTTATACAAAGTGTCGTAATTATGATATGTTCAATAAAAAGACCTGTTACGGGTAGTTTTAGGTTAGCTTGTGCAAGGATGATGTTTTCCATTTCCTTATAGACCTAATTTTGATATTGACACTAAGGCAATAGGCAACAATGTGGATTAGGGAACTTGAAATACTGTATTTGCGATTTTGAGCTAAATCTGTATTCCTTGTCTCTTGTCCTTCCGTTGTTGTCTCTTGACCTTAGCCTTCGGCAAACCATTCGCAATCCAGTCACGATTAAGATTCACCACTACCGTGGTAGGGTACGGTACCTAAAGGAGCGGAATTGCGAGTGGTTTACACGGAGTTCAAATTGCAAAGTTAAGGTTTTTTTTTAGGTTTTAGCAAACGCGTCTCCTAACACAAACTAACCATATTCTACCCTTAATAAGTAAATTAATTACTCACACATATTTACAATTCAAAAATAAAAAAGAAAAGAGTAAGGCAACATAACAAAAATTGCAAGAAAAGAAAAGACAAAGAGAGAATCGATAAATCAAACGTGCAAATTCCTTCAACTGTTCTTTAATCCCGTACCAATGTGAAATCACAAATACCAAACTTTAAGGTTGTAAGCTCACTTAAGAGGTTGTAAGATCAAAGTAAAGCAAGAATTTCACAAGTTCAAGTATGTAGAAAGCAATACATATGAAATGAAATGAGAACTTTTATTGAATTTCCAACAAGATACAACTAATGTTGAATTCAAGAACCTAAATCTTAAGCTTGCAAGTTCAATGAAGAAGTTGCAAGGTCAAGACAAAGGGGCAATTGCTCAAGAGTTCAAAGGAAAAACAAGTTAGAAATTACAAGTGTTCTAAAGCAAAACTAAAGAAAAAGTATCTTCTCTCCTTGCCGATGACCTGGTATTTATAGGCAACAAGGGTTGCTTAATAGCTTTTGGAGGGAAATCATGATGCTTTAAATCACATTACCTCTTTTAGCATTTAATGCACATCACATCACCTCTTTTAGCTTTTAATGCACATCACATCACCTCTTTTAGAATGGTCTAGTGTTCACTTGCATTATGTTGGACCAAAATTTGTGTACACTTTGTTGTTTGCAAAAGAACTTATTGGATATTGATCGGTTTTCTATTCTATTTGCAGTGTTAGCTCCCAAACGTTATATTCGTGATTTTGAGCATATTTCCAGCATTTTATCATGAACGCCTGTAATCTATATTGCAGAGCAGACACTGGTTAATAGTACATATATATAACAAAATAAATAATGAATGAGCGATATTAAAATGCAGTTTTCAGTGATGAAAAAATACCCCCAAACTTATCATTTGCTCGTCCTGATCAAAACAAAATCCTAACCTCATTTTCGCAGGGAATGCGGTTGCACTGAGCTTATGCAACAAGTCGTTAAACCTCTAGGTGTCTCTAGTAGGAGAAGTGTTGTCTCCTGAGGGTTTTCAGTGGGTTTCACCCACAAAATCCCATCAAGCTAGTTTCGCAAAATAACTGTGATTCTAACCCCAAAGTTTTGCTTCAAAACTAGCAAATCTATTATCCTAAATTTAGAAATATCGAACCCTTATTTTTCACACCTCACTTCTTATTTAATCTGAAGATCTTATATATCTTTACGTGTAGTGCAAATAGTGTCGTTTAGTTTCAAAAGGATCGATTAAAGTCATCAAGTCACAAAATAAAGCCCGGATAAAAACTTAAAAAGGATCACACAAGTTTTATAAAGAGTTAAGTACTTCTCAAGTTTCGTTTTTCAGCTAAGTTTCAAATTCAGAATTTCTATTTTCCTTAATAGGAAACTAGGTCTTATTTTCACTCCACATTTTACTTGTTTTTATTTCATACACACCTTCGTGAACGTGCAATAGTATTCATCATAAGATAAAACCTTCATATCTCCGTTATAAATATTTTTATAAGAAGCTGTCTTTTGTCAAGATTATTCTCACACAAAGAACCGTTATGAATTTTAACTCGGAGAGAACACTTGCTTGACTTTGTTTTAATTTGGACTTTCTAGGTTTCTTAGCGAGCTTTAGGCCAATGCTCCCAAACTAGTTGGTTTTCGTGCATTAGGTATAGAGACACCTCGGCGGACTTAATTGCTCAAGTTACCTAGGTCCTAAAACAAAAGACCAATTTTAGCGTGAAAATCATAACGATTTAATGCGAACGGAAATATAACCAGTTGTTCAATTATTTTTAGGATAAAAGACGTATTTAGTGGATCGGGTGTGTAATCACTTCAATCAAGTTCCAGATGGGTTATTCTTCAGAATTAGTTCCTATTAACGTATCTATAATATCCCTTCATATCTACTTCACTTTCAAAACTATTCTTGATATTATTTATTTCAGAACAAACCTATTTGATCCTCAAAAAATAGTTTATCAATTTAAAAGTTTTCAGACATATTAGACTTGTTATCTAATTTTCCAAACTCACAACACGTGTAGTGTAATGTAAAAACGTATATTAGTTATAGTTAAACTCAAAGGAGGGTTATCTTTTAGGTTTTCAAAATCTAAAAATAGAATTTAGTTGTTCCTATCTTAACAAACAAAACCGTCGAAATATCGAATCTAAGTCCTCCCACTAGCTAACTTGACGACAAAGATTTTATATTTTTTAAAAAAAAAAATTATGGGTTTTTTTTAAAAAGTATGCAAATGAAAAATATACACATGAATGCGAAGATTAAAAATGCGTACCGAGCGCACACCCAAACTTGAACTGGACAATGCCCTCATTGTCATTGTACATAAAGAGGGCAAGAGTGTTGAAGGGTCAAAATTGACGGTTTTCTCTTCTTTTTTTATTTTTTTTATATGAAATGAGAGAGCATCACAAGACAAGATTGCTCGTCAAAAAGAAAATGGATACGCACAGGACAATAATATACACACATATATACCAAGAATAGTATAAACATACCCCCAAACTTATTTGAAACAGTGTTTCCACTGTTTATGGCGGGATAACCGAAGTTTGGTGGTAAACAGAGGAAGATTATGTAGGGTAAACCGGCTCTTGAAAGATCAGGAACTCCTCTGATGGTTCTGCGCTAAAGAACGGTTTCAGTCTGTGTCCGTTTACTTTGAATAATGAACCGTCCTTTGGATTCTCCAAATCCACCGCGTCGTGCGAGTACACACACCGCACAAGAAAAGGACCCTTCCAGCAAGATTGAAGTTTACCGGGATAGAAATAGAGTCGGGTGTTATAAAGAAGTACCTGTTGTCCAGGTGTGAAGGTTTTGCGTGTAAGGTGTTTATCATGAAACACCTTTGTACAGTTCTTTATAACAACAGCGTTGTCGTAAGCCTCATCCCGAAGCTCGTTCAGTTCGTTCAGTTGCAGCTTTCGATAGTTGTCCGCATCTTTAAGATTGAGATTCAACTCTTTGATTGCCCAAATAGCACAATGTTCAATTTCCACAGGGTGGTGGCAATCTTTTCCATACACAAGCCGATAGGGAGACATTCTAAGATCAGTCTTGTACGCAGTTTGAAATGCCCAAAGGGCATCGGTTAATTTCAAAGACCAATCTTTACGGTTCTTGGAAACCGTTTTCTCTAAAATCTACTTGATCTGTCGATTCGAAACTTCGGCTTGCCCACATGTTTAGGGATGGTAAGGCATGGAGGCAATCTTTACGGCTTATGATTAATAGAGTATTTCCGCATCAAGGCCTCAAAAATCCTATTGTAGAAATGCGTCCGATTGTCGCTAATGATAGCGCGAGGGTGCCCGAACCGGAAAAAGATGTTTTCTTTAAGAATTTTATGACAACCTTGTTGTCATTAGTCGGGCTTGGCATTGCCTCAACCCATTTTAAGACATAATCAACATCTAAGAGAATGTACGGGTTCCCAAAAGAGTTGGAAAACGGGCCCATGAAATCTATACCCCAAACATCGAACATCTCAACAACCATGATTGGTTGGGGCGGCATCTCATTTCGCCTGAAAATCCGGCCCAAATGTTTGCACCGGGAGCAATTCTTACAGTATTCATATGCATCTTTGAAAAGTTTTAGCCAGTAAAAGACACATTGCAAGACTTTCTCAGCTGTCTTTCTTGGGCCAAAGTGCCCGCCACACGCTTGGTCGTGGAAAAACGACAGCACACTCTTGAATTCCTTATCAGGAACACACCGACGAATTATTTGGTCCGGACATTACTTGAACAGGTAGGGTTCGTCCCAGTAAAAGTGTTTTACTTAGGATAAAAATCTAAGTCTGTCCTGACTCGTCCTGATTCGACCAATCATTAGGTATGAGTCCAGTCTCCAGGTAGTTCACAATATTTGCGAACCAGGGTTCGCAAGATACCGTTAAGAGTTGCTCATCAGGGAAAGTATCATTGATTGGGAGAGGGAGCGTCGGCGAAGAAGGAAGTCGTGAAAGATGATCGGCTACTATATTTTCAAATCCTGTTTTGTTCTTAATGACAAGGTTAAATTCTTGAAGTAAGAGGATCCAACGTATTAACCGAGATTTTGCATCCTTTTTCGCAAAAAGATGTCGCAGAGCTGAATGATCAGAGTAGACAATGACTGGGGAGCCGATCAGATAGGGCCCGAATTTCTCTAAAGCAAACACAATAGCCTAAAACTCTTTCTCGGTTGTTGTGTAATTATTTTGGGCATCATTCAGGGTTCTGCTCGCATAGTAGATTACATGTGGCATCATATCGATATGCTGTCTTAGGACCGCACCGATAGCAAAGTTGGATGCATCGCACATAATCTCAAAAGGATGCGTCCAGTCAGGTGAAGAAAGAACGAGTGCAGTGGTGAGTGAGCTTCGTAGTGATTCGAAAGCAGTCAAACAGCTCGAATCGAAGCTGAATGTGGTATCCTTGGCCAGAAGAAGAGTCAAGGGTCTAGCAATCATGCTGAAGTCCTTGATAAACCGTCTGTAGAAATCGGCATGGCCAAGAAAAGCTCGGATATCTCTGACGCATTTGAGAGGAGGGAGGTTGGAAATGACATCAATCTTTGCTTTGTCAACCTCGATGCCATTTCGTGAAACGATATTTCCTAAGACAATTCCTTCACGTACCATGAAATGGCATTTTTCCCAGTTTAAAATGAGATTTTTATCCTTACATCGGGTAAGGACAGCGTCAAGATGTTGCAGACACTTGTCAAAATAATCGCCAAAGATGGAGAAATCATCGATGAATATCTCTAAAAATTTCTCAACCATGTCAGAAAAAATTCCCATCATACACCGCTGGAAGGTAGCGGGAGCGTTGCATAGCCCAAAGGGCATGCGGTGATATGCAAACGTGCCGAAAAGATAGGTGAAAGTGGTTTTGTACTGGTCTTTCTCGGTGATGGGAATCTGGTTGTAACCTGAGTAACCGTCCAGAAAATAGTAATACTCATGTCCAGCTAATCTTTCGAGCATTTGGTCAATGAATGGTAGCGGAAAGTGATCTTTCCGTGTTGCGGCGTTGAGTTTTCGATAATCAATGCATACTCGCCAACCGTTCTGGGTGTGAGTAGGGATCATCTCATTTGCCTCGTTTGTGATGACCGTAATGCCCGACTTCTTAGGGACAACGTGTATAGGACTAATCCATTGGCTATCTGAAATAAGGTAAATGATACCACTATCCAAACATTTGACGATTTCCTTTTTCACAGCCTCCTTCATGACTGGATTTAATCTCCTCTGTGGATCCCTAACTGGTTTGGCATCATCCATCAGGTGAATGTGATGTTCCATGATCAGGGGACTAATCCCCTTGATGTCCGCCATCGTCCAGCCGAATGCTTGCCGATTGGAATGCAAGACCGTGAGAAGGGCTTTCTCTTGCTCTAGAGCTAGAGAATCCGAGATGATGACTGGGGGGGCCTCGTTCTCACCTAAGTAAGCATACTTGAGGTGAGACGGAAGAGGCTTAAGTTCGAGCATAGGAGGTGAAATGAATGAAGGCAAGATTAGAGAGAATGTCTCGAACTCAAAAGATTCTATCATGGGCTCAAAGTGAGTGTATGCGACCGAGTCAGACAGTTCAACTAACGTTTCCGAAAATTCGAAAGATTCAAACTCGGGTGGCGACAACCCAGGATCGTTTGAAAACGTGAAGCACTCATAATCGTTGTTGGAAGCTGAAGCAGTAGCAGGTTCAGAGAGGAACACACTAGTGGCGTCAAGATTACTGTGATCAAACAAGAATTTCTCAAATTCACAGTCCTCTGGGGTGATCTTCTGGATGGAACAAACATCTAGTATATGAGCACTTGGTTCGGATGGCTGATTCCCTAACGTAAAAGTGTTGAGTTCAATTGTCATGTTGCCAAAGGATAGGTTCATCGAACCATTTCGACAATTGATCACAGCATTTGAGGTTCCAAGGAATGGGCGACCGAGTATCACCGGAATTTGATACTAGGGGTTAGCTATAGGTTGTGTATCTAAAACAATGAAGTCAACGGGGAATTTGAAGTCCCCGACATTTATTAACACGTCCTCTAGCTCACTCCTAGGATGGGTGATAGATCGGTCGGCTATTTGAAGAGTACAATGTGTAGGTTTCAGTTCTCCTACACCTAGTTGCTCATATACAGAATAAGGAAGCAGGTTAATATTGGCACCAAGATCCAAAAGAGCGTGGTTGATGTTCTTATCCCTAATGGTTGTTGAAATCGTAGGACAGCCAGGGTCCTTCCGTTTTGTGGTAAATTTTGGGTAAGAGCACCACTCACGTTACTAGCCGAGAAAACTTTCTTTGGTACCTGAGATTTCCTCTTCTTAGTGCACAAGTCTTTCAAAATTTTTGCGTAAGACGGGACTTGCTGAATTGCATCTAAGAGTGGAATGTTGATGTTAACCTGTTTAAACAACTCCAGAATCATCACCATTTATGGATTTTGTTGATTGGATCTCAACCGGTTTGGAAGTGGAACATTTTTTAAATTGGTTGAGCCCAATGCTTGTGGAGGAGATTGTGGAGTTAGAACGGATCTCAAAACCGGAGTTTGAGTGTAGTGAGATGTGGATCCGTTCGGAGCAGCGATTGAAGAAGAAGAGCCTTTTAAAGAATGGAGAATAGACTTAGACGAAGAAGAAGGAGTAGAAGAAATGGCCGGGGTGTCATCATCATCAATTCGTGTGCCGATATTGTTGTTCAGCATTCTTCCAGATCACAACGTAGTCACGGCACTCAAATTATAGTTCTGTTGTTCAAGAGCAACATGTACATTATGTGGGTGACCAGGATTTGGGAATGGTTGAGATGGAAGCCTTCCTTTCTCTCACTCGCTTAACGCCGCGTTCAGCTGTGCAATCTGGGCTTTGATGGTCTTGATGCTTCACCCATGTGCAGCGGTATGTTGCACCAGAGACTGAATAGAAGACTGGATGTTCGTGATGGATTGAGTCGATTGCTTTACAAAAGCCTCTAGACTCCGTTCTAGCGAGGAAACCTTATCATTGTTTGACGGAACAAAGTTGTTTTGAGGAAAGGTTTGGGTTGGGGTTGGAAAGGCTGCTGAAATTGTTGTTGAGTTTGTTGTTGAGGAGGAAGAGGCCTCTGAAAGTTATTATGGCCTTGGAACTGATGCTGGTTCTGATTCCAGGAGAAATTGGGATGATTCCTCCAACCGGGATTGTATGTAAAAGAGTATGGATCGTTTCCTTGTCTTTGTTGAAATGCAGCATTAACCTGATCCTGTCCTTGAGATGGTGCATTGTAAGGACACTCTTCGGTCAAATGAGATGGATCCGAACAACAAGCGCAAATGGTGCGAGGGGGAAGAGCAGAGGCAGGAGGAGGAGATGAGAATTTGCTCTCAATTGCTTCCAGTTTCCGCGTGATTGCAGCTATCTCGGCCTTCATTGCAATTGAGATGTTGAGTTGATGAACTCCTGCCCTAGAGAGACCTGAAGAAGAAGAAGAAGAAGTCGATGTGCTTGCTCGGGTACTCTCCCACTGAAGCGTCTGTTCTGCTGTAAGGTTCTTAGGCACTAAAACAAGGTTCAACAAGGCATCAAACGTGCCATATTTAAATTTTCACAAGTGCCAAACAACCTAAGCAAGGATCTTAACTAGAGAATTATGGTTAGTAACAACAAGTAAAAACTTTACTTCTAAGAGTTAGGGATTACAACCTTTGTAGTCTGTTCTATCACTTCATAAACTCCGAGATGAGGTCCCTTCGCTGCGATCATCATTCTCCCGGACTCTAGAGAGGCTCCATGAGGTGAATGTTCCATAGTTGCTTGAAGTCTTCACTATCAAAGATGATCTACCTTGAGGAATCATAAACCCAAGCTTACACTTCACTAATTAGGTATTAGTGAAGCTAACACCCTAATCTAAGTGGCTAGAATAGATGAGGATGATGAAGTAGGAATTTTGCTCACTTTTTTTTTCTATTTCTCACGTCATTTCATCACTTAGAAAAATCTATCAAGAAGAAGATGAAGAAAAATAATGAGTGATGAAAATGAATTATTGATAAGGTTAGAAATGCAACCAAGATTTAAGCATGTCATGCTTAACCCTTGTAGAGACTTAACTATGGACTAGGGTTAGGGTTTGGTAAACAAATATCTAAGAAAATATCTAAAGAGTGGACTAAGTCAACTAAAGATAATATCTTAAGTATTTTCCACCATTTAGAAATAACTAAAATAAACCCTAGTTGCATTTGTAACCCTAACATATTACAATAATATATATCACATATATAATATATATTGTAATAAAAGAAAATAATACAGTTAACATATATCTCATATATATCAATGTATCATCAAGTGAGAAAAAGTAATTCTGAAGAGAGCTAATATTAATGTAATTTAATATATCACATATATAATTATACATTAAATTATTAAATCAACACTTAATTTAATAGCCCGGCTCTAATACATATAACCGACTAATATTATATTATTATTTTATCGAATCAACACTTGATCTGATAACCCGGCTATATCACATATACCCAACTGATATCACATATCGCGAAAATAGAATACGGTATCACATATCGTATTAATCTCTGTCACGCCCCGCTTCCCAGAGTACGCAAGATTGGGCACGTGACATAGCCAACCATGCTACCTGTGGGTAGGAAGTATCCATCCACAGTCACATTACGGCTGTAGAGATATCAAGAACAAGATAAAACTATCTAACACTTGTCCAAATCCAGAATAACAAGAGTCAATGATAAATAAAAATGCGGAAGCAAATGATCCAATACAATAATAGAAAAGTATGTCCTATAATGCGGGCTCACATCTGGAAATAAACATGCAGGAAATAAAACTAATCACTACAGAACTCACAAATCAGCCTGCTGGCTGAAGTACTCCTGCTCGGTCAGCGACAGTGGTAAAGAATCTGGGCCATGCAAAACCCAGACGTCAGCGCGTCATGTCAACCAATAATATAATATGAACAGTGTATAAGCAATGCAGAAATAAACATGAATAAAGCAATAGTATGAATCAAGCAGTGCAGGGTAGTGTGCAGTGGATAACTAAACTGTTCCATCGGGTTTTCTATTCTAAAGTCTTTGAAATCAATTCGAGTAAGCCTCCATGTAACTCAAAGGATATGTCCCGTTACCCCCCGGGACCACGGATCAGGAAGATGGGAACCAATAATGGTTCTGTCCCGTTGCCCCCCGGGACCACGGATCAGGAAATGTAAGAGTCACGAATGGCTCTGTCCCGTTACCCCCCGGGACCACGGATCAAGTAATACCCTTTTAAGTTACACTTTAGATTACCCTTTTGATTTCCCCATACCCCCAGGTTATATGTGTCAGGTCAGGTATTCAGTAGTCAAGGACTAATGCCAACACAGGATCAGGTAACAGGTCAGGTTTGTCTGGATAGACAACAGGAATGGTCCATGAGGACTCCATGTCAGGTTTGTTGGCATTAGGCATGAGATCAGGTAAGAGGTCAGGTCATGGTATATCAGGTCAAGTCGATAGTAAAGGGTACCATGTCAGGTGCACCGGTATATATCATGTGTAGCAAAGTCAGGTCAAGATGTAACAATATCGTGGGTGTGCTCACAACAGGTATATATTCGAACAGGGAATTAATCAGCAGGAAATAAGCAATAAATTAAACAACAATAAGCAGTTCATTTAATCACAATAGTGCATTAGTATAGTACAGCCGTTTTATCATATTAACAGGTTTCGAGCACCCCTTGCGGTGCAATAGATCACATGGTGGTGCAATACCGTTATATCAATATCAGAATGTAATAGAGCTACATGTATAAGGCTATCATCCTTTAGACGGTAAAATGTGATTAACGGGTAAACTTCGTTATTAGGGTTAAAGTGGCAAAATGTAATTTTAGGTTAACTGTATCATGATATATGTCATATTGCGACCAAATGAGAAAATATCCATACCGAGTTGAGTTTTGCAGGTTTAATGAGTCAAATATATATAATCGTATAGTATAGCATGTAGCAAGTGATACTTGCCTCGACGGAACGACGAACACGAAAACGGAACGTAACGTCGGCGGGAAAACACGCGACGGACGCACGGTTCACGGATCGAACCCAAACAACGAACAGTGGGATCACGCGGATCGGGTTACCTCGCTGGAAAGTCGGGTCAAGTCGTCGGCACGGCCGGATTCCGGCGAGATGCAAAACAGCGACAAAAGTTTAGAAACCCTACGTACGGACAAAGACCAACCAGAGGGGGAAAAAGAAAGGGGGAAGGTGAAGGGAAGCTTACTGGGATTGCAAAGGTTGCGACAGCGACGGGGTCGACGGCGATGGGGCGCCGGCGAGGAAGCTGCAGGCGGCAGACTCGGCTGTGGGTGCTGGAGGAGGAAAGACGGTGAGGAGGGAGAGGAAGTGGCCGGGTCTGGTGTGCAGGTGAAGAGGAGGTGGTCGGCGGTGGCGCAGGTGACGACGACGAGGGTCAACGGCGGCGTTTCCGGCCAACCAGAGAAGGTGCGGGGGTTGCTGTTGGGTCCTGTTGCGGCGCCGGGCATACGGGAGAAGGAGGAAGACGTTGGGCTGCGGCGGTGGTTGGGTCCTGTTGCTGTTGGGTCCTGTTGCGGCG
This sequence comes from Agapanthus africanus, assembly GCA_030015575.1. Lineage (NCBI taxonomy): Eukaryota > Viridiplantae > Streptophyta > Magnoliopsida > Asparagales > Amaryllidaceae > Agapanthus > Agapanthus africanus. The sequence goes on from CM057344.1 coordinate 106,538,691, forward strand.
CCGGGCATCCTGTGGTTGAGACGAGGATGATGGTGGTGGTGGCGTCGGCGTTGGGCTGCGGCGGCGACGGGCACGGTGGCTGGGCTAGGGTTCGCGATGGGGTTCTCATGATGAGGTTCTGGGGAAAAAGAAGAAGACGAGGATAGTATATATATATCGAGGAGAGAGAGGGTTAGAGAGAGAGAGAGGTACAGATTAGAGAGAGAGAGAGATAGAGATAGAGAGAGATAGAGGCGGGGCCCACGGGGGTTAAACCCTCTGTGATTGGCTTAAAGCTTGGGAAGGAAAATTTTAAAAGATTTAAAGGATTTATAAAATAACAGTAAGATTAGTATATATATTATAGTTTTGATTATTTTATTAAATTGGGATTTTGGCGCTAAATGAAACATTTCCAAATCGCGCCCGGGTTGCGTCCAAAAATTTGAAATTTAAATAATAGAATTTTAAGCGGGTTCCAAATTTTAAAATGAAATGTTTTATGATTAAAAAGCATGCCCCCAAGTCGGACATTTGCACACGCGCGTAGCCGTCCAAACTCGCCCGTTTCACTGAATGGGACGAGAACACAATGCACGGACGCTACCATGAGGTTAGGGGTGTCAAGTAGGCCAAGATGAATATTTTCAATTTTATTTTAGATGCCAAAATTTGTTATATGTAGAAATGACTTTGCCGGATAAATTTTACAGTAAGCAACAAACAAGCAAGTTAAATGAAATGAGTACCACATTATGCTCAAACAGTAACTGAAAATAGTAGCATTGGGCTCGGGTGTTACATTATACCCAACTACAAAAAGAATTTCGTCCTCGAAATTCCAAGAATACAAAGATAGATAACTACAAGAAAAAGTGAGGAAGCTTCTGCCGGATTTCATTTTCTCGTTCCCAAGTGGACTCCATGCGAGCGATTACCCCAAGAAACAAGCACAAGGGGGATAACCTTGTTCTTAAGAACTTTTTCCTTTCGATCCACGATTTCAATCGGTCGCTCCTCAAAAGTCAAGTCTTCTCGTACTGTTAGCTCCGAATGATCCAAAACGTGTGTTTCATCTCGAACATACCTTCGTAGTTGAGATACGTGAAACACATCGTGCACATTTGCTAAGGACTGCGGTAACGCCAAACGATACGCTACCTCACCAACACGCTCCACGATCTCAAGGGTCCAACGAATCGAGGACTAAGCTTTCCTCGACTTCCAAAACTAATCACCCCTCTAGTCGGTGATATCTTCAAGAATACAAAATCTCCCACGGTGAACTCTAGAGGTCTTCTTGACGTATCTGCCCAACTCTTCTGTCGGTCCTGTGCTGCCTTCATATGATTTCTGATAGTGTTAACCTTCTCAACTGTCTGCACAACCAAATCCGGTCCCAATAATCTTCGTTCACCGACATCGTCCCAACAAACAGGTGAACGGCATTTACGACCATACAAAGCTTCAAGTGGAGCCATCTGAATAGTTGCCTGAAAACTGTTGTTGTTAGACAACTCCACCAAAAGTAGATGATCCTCCCAAGACCCCTTGAAGTCCAACATGCATGCTCTCAACATATCCTCAAGAGTTTGGATCGTTCTCTCCGACTGACCATCAGTTTGAGGATAATAAGTTGTGCTAACCTTCAATCGAGTCCCCAAACTTTCCTGTAAACTCCTCCAGAAGTGTGATAAGAACCGAGTGTCCCGATCGGACACGATGCTTACCGGTACTCCATGCAATCTTACAATCTCCTGCATGTACCGCTCTGCCAAAGTCTCTGTTGATTGACCAACCCGAAAAGGAATAAAGTGAGCTGCCTTGGTCAATCGGTTAACAATTACCCATACTGCATTGTTGCCTTTTGGACTCCGCGGTAAAGCCGTCACGAAATCCATGGTTATATGTTCCCACTTCCACTGAGGAATCGGAAGTGGTTGCAATAAACCAGCAACTCTTTGATGTTCAACCTTAACTTGCTGACACACCAAGCACTTCGCCACAAAGCGAGCAATCTCCCGCTTCATGCCCTCCCACCAGAAATGCTGTCGAATATCTCGGTACATCTTTGTACCTCCTGGATGTACAGAGTAAGCTGAACTGTGTGCCTCCTTCGTAAGCTCTTCACGCACATCCCCCTTTGGCACACACACACACGGCTACCATACCTCAACGAACCATCTTCTTGGACCAGTAAATCTGTCCGTAGTCCAGCTTCAACCTGCTCTCGAAACTTTTGCAGTCTAGGATCCTGCGATTGAGCTGCTTTAATATTCTCGATCAAAGACGAATGTACTTGCAGTTGCAACAACTGTCCCGTAGAACGCGGTAGCACAACCTCCAAGTCAAATCTTCGAAAATCTGCGACGATCTCCTTCTGCGTAGTTAACACCTGAATTTCTGGTAACCGACTAAGCGTATCCGGCACAACATTAACCTTTCCCGGATGGTACTTAAGATCAAGATCGTAGTCAGCCATCAGCTACAACCATCTACGATGCCTCATGTTAAGCACCTTCTGTGTGAACACGTACTTCAAGCTCTTATGATCTGTAAAAACATCAACCCTTTCGCCTAAAAGGTAGCGTCTCCAAATCTTCAAAGCGAAAATCACAGCCGCAAGCTCCAAGTCATGAGTTGGATAATTCTTCTCATGGGTCTTCAATTGTCTCGATGCGTACGCTACAACCTTCCCATGCTGCATCAAAACACATCCCAATCCTTTCCCAAATGCATCGCTGTGAATCACCAATCCTCCGGAATTGTCTGGCACGGTCAGAATAGGGGCGGTTATCAACTTCTGCTTCAACGTCTCAAAAGCTAACGCACACTTATCCGTCCATATAAAAGGTACTTCCTTGCGCGTAAGCTTGGTCAACGGCTCTGCCAGACGAGCAAAGTTCTCCACAAATCTTCTGTAGTATCCGGCTAATCCAAGAAAACTTCTTATCTGAGCAACATTCTTTGGAATAGGCCAATCTCGAACTGCTGCAATCTTTTCTGGATCGACGGCAATGCCATCGCCAGACACAACATGTCCCAAAAACTTCACTTCCTCCAGCCAAAACTCGCACTTACTCATCTTCGCATAAAGCTTCTCCTGTCTCAACGTCTGCAGTGCGATCTTCAAATGCTCAGCATGCTCCTCAAAACTCTTCGAGTAAACCAGAATATCGTCAATGAATACCACAATGAACTGATCCAAGAACGGTGAAAAGATTCGGTTCATCAAGTCCATGAATACTGCCGGCGCATTCGTTACTCCGAAGGGCATCACTAAGTACTTGTAATGTCCATACCGAGTTCGGAACGCCATCTTGCAATTATCTTCTATTTTCACTCGGACCTGATGATATCCGGATCGTAAATCCAACTTCGAGAATATCCTCGCGCCACTAAGCTGCTCAAAAAGTTCTCCAATGCGAGGGATCGGGTACTTGTTCTTGATAGCCACCCGGTTTAATTCTCGATAGTCGATGCACATCCTTCTTGTGCCATCCTTCTTCTTTACTAGAAGAACTGGAGCTCCCCAAGACGAGTTACTGCTTCGAATCCAACCCTTTTCAAGCAATTCAGCAACCTGTTTCTTTACTTCTTCCAACTCTACTGGCGCCATTGGATAATACACTTTAGATACTGGCGCTGCACCAGGAATAAGATCAATTGCGAACTTCACGTCTCTCCTCGGCGGTAAACCCGATATATCTTCAAACACGTCCATAGAATCACGAACAACAGCCGGCTCTTTACTTTCATCACTTCCATTGATGCAAGAATATTGTTTGTCGGCCTAGCCCTAAACTAGACCGGCCCGACCGAACTGCTTCCTTAACGCAACTGTTGTCTGCTGCAAACTCCCTTTCATCCCAGATAAACTCTGCTGCTCTTGGCTGCTGCAAGTATTTGTGAGAAAGTGGTCAAACCCAGGGAGCCAATCTGCCTCTGGATGTCCACGTCCAGTCTGCGCATGAACCTCCGTGCCCTGTCTGCATCGTTGGCAACTAAAGGTCCAGCGAAACTACTGAGTCTCGTCCATTCTGCTACATGCACATCTATGGGTGCTCCCTTCTGCTTTAGTCCGATGAACTTCTCTTCCATTTCCTCCCGTGCAGTCCGCGGGAAGAACTTCTCCAGGAAACTTTTCGAAAAATCCACCCACTTGATCGGCTTGGTCAAACGGTTCTCTTCTACAAGCCACCATTCTCGGACGTAATCCACTAGCTGAATGCGTACCACAACAACTTTTTTTTGTCATCTGGAATCTGTGCCGCAAAAAGCAAGTTCTCTGTGTCAACTAGCCACTGCTCCACTGGCAACGGCTCCTTTAAACCAGTAAATGTAGACGGACCCAACCGCCTGAAATCTGCTACGGTCCCTACTCGGTCAACTGGTCTAGCTCCAACATTGTTCACAGACTGCTGAACGATCTGCAAACCTTCCCGAAACGAGTCCGCTTGCTGCTGGATCAGCTCGGTCTGTTTCTTTGATTCTCCAGCATTCCTCTTATCACTCCAAGCATGGCGGCTTCGTCCACACGCCTCTGGTATGTCTTCAATTTCTTACCGGCCATAATCCTGAACTCAAAATACCCAACATTAGCATGATGATAGATTTTGAATATAGATCAAGGCTAGAACTCCAAGATACTTAAATAGAGTACCGCATTGTAACTATGCCGCGGTATCATAGCCACAATTACATAACTCCATCCAAGTCGCCTAAGTCCTAGAGATAGCAAGGAATCAGGTTTTCGAATCGATATGCAAAGGAAGTTTGCACATCGTAAAAGATATAATCAGGAAGAATGTGACTCAAGAATGGTAAAACGGTCAAGGTGGCAGGACATGTTTCCTAAACACGGGTATTCTGATTCGTGTATTGGGTACAATACCCAACTACAAAAGAATCAACCCGACTATCCTATGTCTCTGATACCAAAAGAACCATGTCACGCCCCGCTTCCCAGAGTACGCAAGATTGGGCACGTGACATAGCCAACCATGCTACCTGTGGGTAGGAAGTATCCATCCACAGTCACATTACGGCTGTAGAGATATCAAGAACAAGATAAAACTATCTAACACATGTCCAAATCCAGAATAACAAGAGTCAATGATAAATAAAAATGCGGAAGCAAATGATCCAATACAATAATAGAAAAGTATGTCCCATAATGCGGGCTCACATTTGGAAATAAACATGCAGGAAATAAAACTAATCACTACAGAACTCACAAATCAGCCTGCTGGCTGAAGTACTCCTGCTCGGTCAGCGACAGTGGTAAAGAATCTGGGCCATGCAAAATCCAGACGTCAGCGCGTCATGTCAACCAATAATATAATATGAACAGTGTATAAGCAATGCAGAAATAAACATGAATAAAGCAATAGTGTGAATCAAGCAGTGCAGGGTAGTGTGCAGTGGATAACTAAACTGTTCCATCGGGTTTTCTATTCTAAAGTCTTTGAAATCAATTCGAGTAATCCTCCATGTAACTTAAAGGATATGTCCCGTTACCCCCCGGGACCACGGATCAGGAAGATGGGAACCAATAATGGTTCTGTCCCGTTGCCCCCCGGGACCACGGATCAGGAAATGTAAGAGTCACGAATGGCTCTGTCCCGTTACCCCCCGGGACCACGGATCAAGTAATACCCTTTTAAGTTACACTTTAGATTACCCTTTTGATTTCCCCATACCCCCAGGTTATATGTGTCAGGTCAGGTATTCAGTAGTCAAGGACTAATGCCAACACAGGATCAGGTAACAGGTCAGGTTTGTCTGGATAGACAACAGGAATGGTCCATGAGGACTCCATGTCAGGTTTGTTGGCATTAGGCATGAGATCAGGTAACAGGTCAGGTCATGGTACATCAGGTCAAGTCGATAGTAAAGGGTACTATGTCAGGTGCACCGGTATATATCATGTGTAGCAAAGTCAGGTCAAGATGTAACAATATCGTGGGTGTGCTCACAACAGGTATATATTCGAACAGGGAATTAATCAGCAGGAAATAAGCAATAAATTAAACAACAATAAGCAGTTCATTTAATCACAATAGTGCATTAGTATAGTACAGCCGTTTTATCATATTAACAGGTTTCGAGCACCCCTTGCGGTGCAATAGATCACATGGTGGTGCAATACCGTTATATCAATATCAGAATGTAATAGAGCTACATGTATAAGGCTATCATCCTTTAGACGGTAAAATGTGATTAACGGGTAAACTTCGTTATTAGGGTTAAAGTGGCAAAATGTAATTTTAGGTTAACTGTATCATGATATATGTCATATTGCGACCAAATGAGAAAATATCCATACCGAGTTGAGTTTTGCAGGTTTAATGAGTCAAATATATATAATCGTATAGTATAGCATGTAGCAAGTGATACTTGCCTCGACGGAACGACGAACACGAAAACGGAACGTAACATCGGCGGGAAAACACGCGACGGACGCACGGTTCACGGATCGAACCCAAACAACGAACAGTGGGATCACGCGGATCGGGGTATCTCGCTGGAAAGTCGGGTCAAGTCGTCGGCACGGCCGGATTCCGGCGAGATGCAAAACAGCGACAAAAGTTTAGAAACCCTACGTACGGACAAAGACCAACCAGAGGGGGAAAAAGGAAGGGGGAAGGTGAAGGGAAGCTTACTGGGATTGCAAAGGTTGTGACAGCGACGGGGTCGACGGCGATGGGGCGCCGGCGAGGAAACTGCAGGCGGCAGACTCGGCTGCGGGTGCTGGAGGAGGAAAGACGGTGAGGAGGGAGAGGAAGTGGCCGGGTCTGGTGTGCAGGTGAAGAGGAGGTGGTCGGCGGTGGCGCAGGTGACGATGACGAGGGTCAACGGCGGCGTTTTCGGCCAACCAGAGAAGGTGCGGGGGTTGCTGTTGGGTCCTGTTGCGGCGCTGGGCATACGGGAGAAGGAGGAAGGAGGGCTGTGGTTGAGACGAGGATGATGGTGGTGGTGGCGTCGGCGTTGGGCTGCGGCGGCGACAGGCACGGTGGCTGGGCTAGGGTTCGCGATGGGATTCTCATGATGAGGTTCTGGGGAAAAAGAAGAAGACGAGGATAGTATATATATATCGAGGAGAGAGAGGGTTAGAGAGAGAGAGAGGTACAGATTAGAGAGAGAGAGAGAGAGAGATGTGAGGGAGAGAGAGATAGAGATAGAGAGAGATAGAGGCGGGGCCCACGGGGGTTAAACCCTCTGTGATTGGCTGAAGCTTGGGAAGGAAAATTTTAAAAGATTTAAAGGATTTATAAAATAACAGTAAGATTAGTATATATATTATAGTTTTGATTATTTTATTAAATTGGGATTTTGGCGTTAAATGAAACATTTCCAAATCGCGCCCGGGTTGCGTCCAAAAATTTGAAATTTAAATAATAGAATTTTAAGCGGGTTCCAAATTTTAAAATGAAATGTTTTATGATTAAAATGCATGCCCCCAAGTCGGACATTTGCACGCGCGCGTAGCCGTCCAAACTCGCCCGTTTCACTGAACGGGACGAGAACACAATGCACGGACGCTACCACGAGGCTAGGGGTGTCAAGTAGGCCAAGATGAATATTTTCAATTTTATTTTAGATGCCAAAATTTGTTATATGTAGAAATGACTTTGCCGGATAAATTTTACAGTAAGCAATAAACAAGCAAGTTAAATGAAATGAGTACCACATTATGCTCAAACAGTAACTGAAAATAGTAGCATTGGGCTCGGGTGTTACAATCTCGGACCCGCGCATATCACATATGTGCTTCTACTACGTTTCTCCTGAGCCCGGAAACCTCTGTGTAGGACTCTAAAGACTCGTCAATACGCCGATAGTAGGTGATGATCATATTAAACACTCACAAGCTGCAAGCGGTCAGCTAAATGTAACAGCCACCCGGGTATAAAGCGATCAGAAGATCAATAAGAAAGCTTGTACATACTACTGTGAATCCATTCAGTAACACTACCGTACAGTCTGGTCTCTTCGTCTGATATGTCGCATATCCACTCTAGGGGTGGTAAACGTCATTCCCCAGTAACTGATAAGTCGTGTCGATGTGTGGCCCATAACGGGTCGAGAAACTACTGATAACACTTACCAGTAGATCTCCATATCAGCCTTGGCCAGGGACTTCCAGTTATAGCCAATCGAACACAGCGCAACACCAACCCTCAATACCGGGAGAGACGAAACCCCTCCTATCGCTCATTGCTTCTATATGATTCGGGACTGTACCCAAAAGCCACCGTTTTGCATGTTCTCTTGAACGTGGCAAGGTGGAAATCAAAGCACAGTGGGAATCACACAAGACTCTATGACGATCTCGAGTCTACAGACTAACATGTACCAGTGTCACCAGAGAACTGCTATCTGACGATAGGTATAATACCATCTAGGAGTTCTCGGCGAGTCCGTTCAGTGTACCCAGTCTCCACTGAGCACCCGTACACCATCTTTGATGTCAAACACCAATGGATGTAGGATCATCCATCGCCCATCATATGGGTCAAGATGCGTATACGCTAGTCTACTCTATTGTATCGATGCCCTGTCTCGATACACCCTCGACTAGGAACAATTATAGGATGTACTCGTTGACTACCCTAGCCCCATTAGTATGATCTGCATCATAGTCCTAGTAGTCGAGTACATATGCTAAGGGCTTTATCAACATGTGAGAGCAAGACAGTAAACCAATACAAGTCAACATGTTAAGACAAAGTGAAACCAGATAGCATAATATCATATCGATCAAGAAACTCCTCTCTCTCTATATATATCCAAGCATCCACTATAATATACATCATATGTACAACAATGGCTTCTAGGGCATATATATAACTAACAATCTCCCACTTGCACTAAGGCCAGCTGTTGTAATATCTCATACCCAACATCCCGAAGAGTGTCTCAAATTGTATCTGGGGTATGGCCTTCGTGAGTGGATCCGCAGTGTTTTCCTTTGTGTCAACTCTCCTGACCTTGATCTCTCGGCGATCAACTATCTCCCGGATCAGGTGATACCGCCTCAGAATATGTCTGTATCTCTGATGGGACCTGGGTTCCTTGGCTAAAGCCACAGCTCCATTTTTATCACAATACAAAGGTATTGGATTCTCAATGGGCAGAACCACTCCAAGTTCAATTATGAACTTATTCATCCAGACAGCCTCTTTGGCAGCATCGTTGGCAGCGATGTATTCAGCCTCCATCGTCAAGTCTGCCACGGTTTCTTGCTTGGAACTCTTCCAACAAACCGCCCCTCCATTTAGGGTAAAGACAAATCCCGAGTGCGACTTATGGTCGTCCTTATCACTTTGGAAGCATGAATCGGTAAAGGACTCCACCTGGAGTTCACCGTTACCATAGACAAAGAACATCTCCTTAGTCCTTCTCAAGTACTTAAGAATATTCTTCACAGCTGTCCAGTGACTCTCCTGGATCTGCTTGATACTTACTCACTACACTTAGTGAGTATGCTACATCGGGTCTGGTATATAGTATCGGATACATGATAGAGCCTACTGCCGAAGCATAGGGTATCCCTTGCATGCGAGCTCTCTCCAAATCAGTCTTAGGAGAGATCTCTTTGGAGAGAGTGAGTCTAGAGATCGTGGGTAAATTCCCACGCTTGGATTCTTCCATACTAAACCTCTTTAGTATGGTGTCAATGTACCTGGATTAGGACAATCCCAGTATCCATTTAGATCTATCTCTATAGATCATAATCCCCAAAATGCAGGAGGCATCACCTAGATCTTTCATTGAGAATCTTTGTGATAAGAAGAGCTTGACCGAGTGCAGCATAGGAACTTCATTTCCTATCAAGAGTATGTCATCTACGTACAATACGAGGAAGACAACCTTACTCTTTACAACCTTCTTGTAAATACGAGGTTCATCTATGTTCTTGATGAAGTCAAACTCTTTGACTACCACATCAAAGAAGATGTTCCAACTCGCAATGCCTACTTTAATCCGTAGATGGATTTAAGCAGCTTGCACACCTTTTCGCTGCTCCCACTGTCTACGAAGCCCTCTGGCTGAGTCATGTACACGCACTTCTCTAAATCACCATTTAGAAAGGCGGTCTTAACATCCATCTGCCAGATTTCGTAGTCATCGTATGCAGTAATAGCAAGTAGGATCCGGATGGACGTAAGCATAGCCACTGGAGAAAAGGTTTTGTTATAATCCACACCTGGTCATTGACGAAAACCCTTTGCAACAAGTCTAGCTTTGAAAGTCTTAACTTTTCCATCTACACCAAGTTTCTTCTTAAAGATCCATTTGCTCCCGATGGGTTTTACCCTTTCAAGAGCAACTTCCAAAGTCCATACTTTGTTGGTGTGCATAGATTCCATCTCAGATCGCATTGCATCCAGCCATTTGATAGAGTCACCACTCGTGATGGCCTGCTCGAAGCTAGTGGGGTCATCATCTTCCATGATACAATCCTCGCTCCCACCATCTATGAGAAAACCGTAGTATCTCTCAGGTGGATGAGGAACCCTATTAGATTGGCGTAGAGGCCGGGTTTCGTTGGGAGCTATCGAATCCTCTGGTTCCACTAAATCTTCAGTTGTAGTCTGTGCAGCTGGAGTTTCATCCAGTTCTACCTCATTGCCACTAATTTCTTTTATAAGAAATTCCTTTTCTAAAAAGGTGGCATGTCGAGAAACAAACACCTTTTGTTCCTCGCCGTGGTAGAAAAGATATCCATGTGAATGTTTGGGATATCCCACAAACTTGCAAAAAACCGACCGTGCCTCGAGTTTGTCCGGATTTTGCCTTTTGATATAAGCCGGACAACCCCATATCTTAACTCGTTTAAGACATGGTCTCTTCTCACTCCATATCTCATATGGTGTGGTAGATACAGATTTAGTTGGAACTTGATTCAATAGGTATGCCGCTGTCTCAAGCGCATAACCCCAAAAGGAAATAGGCAACTCAGTAGTGCTCATCATAGAGCGCACCATATCTAATAGGGTGCGATTCCTCCGCTCCGATACACCGTTGTGCTGTGGTGTATAAGGAGGAGTAAGCTGAGAGAGAATCCCATTCTCTTTTAGATACTCCAGGAACTCATTGCTCAAGTATTCTCCTCCTCGATCAGATCGAAGGATCTTAATACTTTTACCCGTTTGATTCTATACTTCGTGCTTATATTCTCTGAATTTCTCAATAGCTTCAGACTTGTGCTTCAACAAGAACACATGTCCGTATCTTGAGAGATCGTCAGTGAATGTAATGAAGTACGAAGAACCATTCCTGGCATGTGTAGACATGGGACCACATACATCACTATGTATCAGTCCCAAGAGTTCTGTAACTCTTTCTCCGTGTCCACTAAACGGAGTTTTGGTCATCTTTCCTTTGAGACGTGACTGGCAAGTGTCATAAGATGAAAATTCGAACATATTCAAATATCCATCCTTATGCAACTTAGCTAGTCGTGTCGCATTGATATGACCTAGTCAACAATGCCATAAGAAGGATTCGTTCATTTGTGAACTCTTCCTCTTGTGTGTGTTTTGTACATTAAGAACCGTGGTTTGATCTAAAACGTATATGTCATTATTTAACGAGCCTGATCCAATCAACTTTTGATTCAGGAATATATTCATAACATTATCCTGTACTACAAAATCATATCCTTCTTTACTCAATAAAGAAACTAATATAATATTGCATATCAGGGTCGGAATGTAATAGCATTCGTTCAGAATCATTGTATTACCATTTGCTAACACAAGGTAATATTCACCAACTACTTTGGCTGCAACATTTGCACCATTCTCTACTCTTACGGAATGATCACTCTCTCCCAGTTCTCTACCTTTCTTTAGCCCATGTAACATATTACATATGTGGGATCCCGATCCGGTATCTAATACCCAGGACGTAGAGTGAACTGAGAAATAGTTCTCGATAACTAACACACCCAAAGAAGATGCATCGACATGCTTATTCTTCGTTTGGGCGGTGTGGGAATCCGGATATTTTTCTATTCCCTGCTCAGTCTTATAACAGTTATAAGAAAGAACGGGACCAACATTCCCCTGCTCAATATAACAAGCGGGTTCGGTCAATACATCCATATTATTATCTTGATTAAGGCCTGATATGGTCGCTACCTGGAGAGAGATAGAAGAAAACACTTTAGCGTATGCTCTTGCAAGATTAGATTGGTTATTATCTTATCTAATCAGGATGGCTCCCACTGGTTTTTATCAAATCTTCCTTAAAACCCTAAAAGGTAAGACTAGCCGGGATTAATTACACCTTACAAGTTTGCCAATCTTTCAACCAGGTCAGTGTTAGTACTTTGAAGGAGGTTCCCCGTGCTTTCGCACGGACCTAAATAAAATAAACCTCGATTTCCCAGAGGCATGACCCTGTTAACACCTTTCTAGTCACCTATTTGATTGGCTAATTGTCCTGTGTAAAACTCTCCCAGGAGTAACTCTTACTCGCAGTGGGTATCGGGATCCAACTATCTCATAGAAGGTATGCAATCTCATTGCAAATTTCAACACTTGAAATTTCCGATAATGCTTTTTCCCCTAGCGTGCTATGACCTTGACAGAGGTCAACAAACCATAGTGCACTAGTCAAGTTCAACCCGTCATTTCTTGATTGAATCAAACCTACCCGCACGACCCTTGACAAAGTTCAACAAGGTCGTACGACTACCCTAATCCAATCTCATCACATGTATTACAGATAAGTACTAATCAGCTACCGCACACTACGCCTTGACAGAGGTCAGCAAACGCAGCGCGAATACTAAATAATCTTTATCTGAAATGAAGGAGGGCTACGCAGGTTTTTAAGAAAACCATGAGCGTAATGAACTTGATATCGTTGTAGAAACAAGTGATTTTTGAAAAGGAGTGTTTTTTAGGCTTTTTCTAGTTTCTCTAAAGAGGTCACTCTCGGTGAAGGATCTCGGCTCTTTCCTTATCGAATAAGGTGCAGGATATTTCATAAATACCGCTATGCAAAGCAAGAACTATAGAAGCAATCAAAGACAAAACCGAGTGAGTTGTAGCATCTGCTAGTTTTGCTAAACAGGTCACTCCCGGTGAAAGGATCTCGGCTCTTTCCTTATCGAATAAGGTGCTGGATATTCTACAAGGAATACCGCTATGCAAAGCAAAACTAGAGCTACCCTTTTTTTTATAAATTTAATTCTACAATATCTTTTAGGTTTCTTTTCTTTCATTAATCTCATTAATGAAGTCCTATCATTTAAGCTTCCTAAGTATCACAGAAGAAACGAAAATACAACGTACGCTTATGCCATCCGCATTCGACACAGTGTCCCGTTATGCACCGTTAGGTTACTTAACTAACGGCATACCGGGGCGGGACTAGCACGGGTGCAAATCATAAGCAATGTTTATTATATATCATATATACAATAATAAAGCATTCATCTCACGCATATAATATAATCACATCACATAATATCAACAGCAGAAGACAACATATGAAATATTAGATATACTAGGAGGTCCGTGTTTTATTTCGAGCCTGTATAAAACATGGATTCCACGGTCGCGATGAATAGCCAAACCCACATCCCTAGACCCCTACGAGAGCTGCAAGCAATCCTACCAATTCTAGAGTTAGGAGACCCGGTCTCGTCTCCTCGAGATGGCCTCCCACTGAACCCTAGAACCCGACTGCTTATGCTCTCCTCCTTGGATCTATCCTAATGCGGAAAAGTAAATAGTATACAATGGTGACATCATCCTCAACCTGGAAGTGCCCCAATAAAAGAATATTACATAGAAAGAATTTTACATGAATGAAAATAAAAACCTTCATCTCACATAAAAACCCCGGCTATTCAAAACACGACGATCCAATATAACATATTACAGCAACACATAATATCACATGTCATCAACGTAAGTAAATATGCGTATCCCAATTGTCGTTGATGTATAGCAACGAAACCGGCGATACTCCGCATACAACACTTACGATCGCAGAAAAAAAAATGAAAAACTACAACAATTGAAATCGTAACTTCCCTTAGACAACATAAACCCGGGATATCACATATCCAAGATTTCATGCCTAACAATGTAAAGCTCGCATTTAGGTCTCACCCATGAAAACACTTTTTCAAAATAAGTCGGATAATTCAACAAGATTTCCGATTACACCCGAGACCAAAATGTTAGATTTACATGCAACAAAAAAATTTGTAGATTCCAATTATTATATCACATTACAGAAAGCTAGACGACGTTAAACAATTCGATCGAAACAACGAATTTCCAAAATTCCCAGAAAGCTCAACACATAAGTAGAATTAAAAATTTCCAGAAGCATGCCCCAGTACCTACAGACCTACAGCTGAAGGGCCCGACCCAAGTCTCTTAAGTGGCGCCGCGGATCCGCCACCAAAACCATGTTTTGGCCACGGGTCCACGGTCACTTAGACGAGTTAGAGTTTCGTTCTTCAGGTGTGTCCATAGAATTACCTGCATGATTTTCTAAGTATTTTTAACATAGAAAAATCCAACTTTTTGAAAAATTTCCAGAGAGGGGGTATAATTTGGGTTTTCAGGGTTCGATCGGACTTTTTCGTCTACGCAACGCCTAATGTTCTAGCTAGGCTCTGATACCACTGTAAGGTTCTTAGGCACTAAAACAAGATTCTACAAGGCATCAAACATGCCGTATTTAAATTTTTACAAGTGCCAAGCAACCTAAGCAAGGATCTTAAGTAGAGAATTAAGGTTAGTAACAAGAAGTAAATAACTTTACTTCTAAGAGTTAGGGATTACAACCTTTCTAGTCCGTTCTTTCGCTTCATAAGCTCCGAGTTGAGGTCCCTTCACTACGATCATCATGCTCCCGGACTTTAGAGAGGCTCCATGAGGTGAATGTTCCATAGTTGTTTGAAGTCTTCACTATCAAAGATGATCTACCTTGAGGAATCACAAACCCAAGCTTACACTTCACTAATTATGTATTAGTGAAGCTAACACCCTAATCTAAGTGGTTAAAATAGATGAGGATGATGAATTAGGAATTTCTCTCTCTTTTTTTTTCTATTTCTCACTTCATTTCATCACTTAGAAAAATCAAGCAAGAAGAAGATGAAGAAAAATAATGAGTGATGAAAATGAATTATCGATAAGATTAGAAATGCAACCAAGGGTTAAGCATGTCATGCTTAACCCTTGTAGAGACTTAACCATGGAC
This sequence comes from Agapanthus africanus, assembly GCA_030015575.1. Classification (NCBI taxonomy): domain Eukaryota; kingdom Viridiplantae; phylum Streptophyta; class Magnoliopsida; order Asparagales; family Amaryllidaceae; genus Agapanthus; species Agapanthus africanus. The sequence goes on from CM057344.1 coordinate 106,553,913, forward strand.
TAGGGTTAGGGTTTGGTAAACAAATATCTAAGAAAATATCTAAAGCGTGGACTAACTCAACTAAAGATAATATCTTAAGTATTTATCCACCATTTAGAAATAACTAAAATAAATAATAAATCTTAAACCCTAATCTTAGCCATGGTAAGAATCCACAAACCCTAGTTGCATTTGTAACCCTAACATGTTACAATAATATATATCACATATATAATATATATTGTAACAAAAGAAAATAATACAATTAACATATATCTCATATATATTAATGTATCATCAAGTGAGAAAAGGTAATTCTTAAGAGAGCTAATATTAGTTAATGTAATTTAATATATCACATATATAATTATACATTAAATTATTAAATCAACACTTGATTTAATAACTCGGCTATAATACATATAACCGACTAATATTATATTTATCATTTTATTGAATCAACACTTGATCCGATAACCCGGCTATATCACATATACCCGATCGATATCATATATCGCGAGAATAGAATATGGTATCATATATCGTATTAATCTCGGTCCCGCACATATCACATATGTGCTTCTACTCCGTTTTTCCTGAGCCCGGAAACCTCTGTGTAGGACTCTAAAGACTCGTCAATATGCCGGCAGTAGGTGATGATCATATCAAACACCCAAAAGCTGCAAGAGATCAGCTAAACGTAACAGACACACGGATATTGAGCGATCAGAAGATCAACAAGCAAGTCTGTACATACTCCTGTGAATCTAATCAGTAACACTACCGTACAGTCCGGTCTCTTCGTCTGATATGTCGCATATCCAGTCTATGGGTGGTAAACGTCAGACCCCAGTAACCGATAAGTCATGCCGATGTGAGGCTCATAACGGGTCAAGAAACTACTGATAACACTTACCAGTAGATCTCCATATCAGCCCTGGCCAGGGACTTCTAGTTATAGCCAATCTAACACAACGCAACATCAACCCCCAATACCGGGAGAGACGAAACCCCTCCTATCGCTCATTGCCTCCATGTGATTCGGGACTGTACCCAAAAGCCACCGTTTTGCACGTTCTTTTGAACATGGTAAGGTGGAAATCAAAGCACAGTGGGAATCACACAAGACTCTATGACGATCTCGGGTCTACAGATTAACCTGTAGCAGTGTCACCGGAGAACTGCTATCTGACGATAGGTATAATACCATCTAGGAGTTCTCGGCAAGTCCGTTCAGTGTACCCAGTCTCCACTGAGCACCCTTACACTATTTTTGATGTCAAACACCAATGGATGTAGGATTATCCATCGCCCATCATATGGGTCAAGATGCGTATACGCTAATCTACTCTGTCGTATCGATGCCCTGTCTCGATACACCCTCGACTAGGAACAATTATAGGATGTACTCGTTGACTACCCTGGCCCCACTAGTATGATCTGCATCATAGTCCTAGTAGTCGAGTACATATCCTAAGGGCTTTATCAACATGTGAGAGTAAGACAGTAAACCAATACAAGTCAACATGTTAAGACAAAGTGAAACCAGATAGCATACTATTATATCGAGCAAGAAAGTCCTCTCTCTATATATATATATATCCAAGCATCCATTATAATATACATCATATGAACAAAAATGGCCTCTAGGGCATATATATAAATAACATCTGCAAGATCATCGAAGAATTGCCAGGCTTCCTCGTCAGATTTGGATAGGAAGTGGCCTTGAAAAATGGTTTCTAGCAACTGCTTAGTTGCTGGATTCAGGCCCTCATATAAAGTTTGGCAAAGTTGTCATCTCTCAATACCGTGATGAAGGCACTGAATAAGAAGGTCTTTGTATCGGTCAAAGCACTTCCAAAATGGTTCAGTAGGAAGCTGGGAGAATTGGTTAATTTCGTTTCGAATCCGTGCGGTCTAATGATTTGGGTAGAATTTCTTTAGAAACGCTTTAACAAACTCATCCCAACTAGTGATCGAATGAGATGCGGTGCTATACAGCCACTTTTCAGTAAGGTCACACAAAGTGAAAGGAATAACTCGTAACCGTATGGCATCATCAGACAGTTAGGTTGTCTTCATCATCGCACAAACGTTCTGGAATTTATTAATGAAGATATAGGCATCTTCGGATGCAAGCCCGTGAAATTTGGGCAACATGTTAATGAAGTGGGGCTTAATTTCAAAACTATTCCCATTGGCCGGTGGTAGTGAAAGACAGGTAGGGAGTGGCGCGCAGGTAGGATAGAATCGATCTTGGAGCGCAATTCGCTGTAGCGCTTCAACAAGAGCTGGTCGCGGGTTATTCGCACCTAATGGAGGTGGAATAATTCCCAGGGAGGTAAAGTGATGTTAGGAGGAAATCCCGACATCTCGGAAGTGTTAGTTATGTGTATGTCCTAGAGGCCATTATTATACATATGATGTATATTATAGTGGATGCTTGGACATATATAGAGAGGACTTTCTTGCTCGACATGATAGTATGCTATCTGGTTGCTCTTTATCTTCACATGTAGACTTGTATTGTAATATTTTCTTGCTCTCACATGTTTATAAAGCCCTTAGGATGTGTACTTGACTACCATGACTATGATGGAGATCATACTAGTGGGGCCAGGGTAGTCCACAAGTGCATCCTTTAATTTTTCCTAATCGAGAGTGTATCGAGACAGGGCATCGATATTCCAGAGTAGACTAGCGTATACGCTTCTTGACCCATATGATAGGCGATGGATGATCCCGCATCCATTGGTATTTGACATCAAAGATGGTATACGGATGCTCAGTAGAGACTGGGTACACTGAATGGACTCGCCGAGAACTCCTAGTTGGTATTATACATATCGTCAGATAGCAGTTCTCTAATGATACTGGTACATGTTAGTCTGTTGACCCGAGATCGTCATAGAGTCTTGTGTGATTCCTACTGTGCTTTGATTTCCACCTTACCACGTTCAAGAGAACGTAAAAAACGGTGGCTTTTGGGTACAGTCCCGAATCATATGGAGGCAATGAGCGATAGGAGGGGATTCGTCTCTCCCGGTATTGGGGGTTGATGTTGCGCTGTGCTCGATTGGCTATAACAGGAAGCCCCTGGCAAAGGCTGATTCAGAGATCTTTTGGTAAGTGTTATCAGTAGTTTCTCGACCCGTTATGAGATTTGCATCAGCACGACTTATCGGTTACTGGGGTCTGACGTTTACCACCCCTAGACTAGATATGCGACATATCAGACGAACAGACCGGATGGTACGGTAGTGTTACTGACAGGCTTTACAGGAGTATGAGAAGGCTTGCTTTTTGATCTTCTGATCACTCAATACCCGGGTAGCCGTTATGTCCAGCTAGTACCGTTGACGGCTTATGGGTGCATGATATGATCATCACCTACTGCCGGCGTATTGACGAGTCTTTAGAGTCCTATACTGAGGTTTACTGGCTCAGGCAAAATGAAGTAGGAGCACATATGAGATATGTGCGGAACCGAGATTAATACGTGTATATGATACCGTATTCTATTCTCACGATATATGATATCGGTCGGTTATACGTGATATAGCCGGGTTATCGAATCAAGTGTTGATTCGATAAATTGAGACATATAATATTAGTCGGTTATATGTGATATAGCCAGATTATTAAATCAAGTGTTGATTTGATAATTTAATATATAATTGTATATATGATATACTAGTTTACATTAACTAATATTAGCTCACTTAAATGTTTCTTTTTCTTACTTGTGGCACATTTAATATATATGTGATATATGTTATTGTGTCATGCTTCATCATATATGCAACATAGGTGTATGAGACTTACACCCTATTTAAGATAATATTAAGGTTTTTATTTATTTAAGTAATTCAAAATTGAGTGGAAATTTGTCATGGTTGGAAGCTTGGAGAATCTTGAGATGACCATTGACTTAGTCAACTAATTTTGTTTTGCCTTAGATATTTATTAACCTAACCATTGTCTAAAACCATGGTTATGTCTCTACAAGAGTTATATGAGATATTTCTCATCCATGATTGTCATTCACTCACTTATCCATTATTTGCTTCATCTTCATCATTGAGCTCTCTAGCTTACTCAAGGTGAAGAAATAGAGTGAGAAAATTAATTCTAAAGTGAGCAAAAATCCTACTTCATCATCCTCTACTAGATTAGCCATTTAGTTTAGGGTGTTAGCTTCACTTATCCCTAATTAGTAAAGAGGTAGATTGTGTTGGTGTCTCCTCGACGTAGCGCCCCGGCCAACTTCCGTGGACAAATGCGGAACAATTTTTTTTTTCTATGAATCGAAATTTGGCGCTAGAATAAACCTACACCAGATCTTACCATAAACCTAACTAGCATGTAAGGATTCTATCTACTATGATAGAAAGTATACCTAAAGAAACCTAGTCCTTCGGGTCTTTGATCATCTCCTTAAGCTCCTCGATGGAAGTATAGATCGTGCTTGAACATCGGCCTCCTCGCGTCAATGATGATCCATCCTAGAGTACCAACTAAGAGCTCCTACCTCCTAATTGAGGTAACTAGAATACTTAGCTTGCTAATCTAAGTAGACTAGAGTGTGTAGAGAGTGATTATGGAATGCTTTGTCTCACTACCCCTAGTTTTCTCAACTCATGAGGCAATTAGGGTTAGTATTAGAAGAAGAGAGTAAGGAGAAGATGAGAGTGTAGAGTGAGCTAGAAAAATGAAGAATGGCAAAGTGAATGAGATAATAATGCAAGCAAAAATATCTCCACAAAATATCAACCATGGAAGAATAGTAAACCATGAGTCATGTAATGAGTCATCAAGCTAGCCATGCTTCATTTAATAAAAATGTACACCTCATTTCTCTGCCTCATTAATCCATTATCAAAAAATGGTAAATCTAAATAATGAGGTGCCTTCTTCTAGAAGCTTCTTGTACAATTAAAAGAATGCCCATCATCGTATATACATACCCGTATTCGTATTCCGAAAAGTATGAATACAAAGAGACAAAATAATCCAAGAGTATAATACTAGAATCTGGCTTAAACCAAAGCCCGCTAGTATTATCCGCCCGAACATCATACGTGCACAAGTGTACGTATGTGATCGAACCCTGCCGTAAAACCATATGGCCTCTACATCGTTTCGCCCGAAGCAGGAAAACCCTCTATGTGGGACTCTAAAGACTCAACAGTACGCTGGCAGTGGGTTTAACCATAAGCACGTCAGCGGCACTAGCTGTACGTAACGGCTACCCAGGTACCTGTCGAAAAGGAAGGCCGACGAGCAAACTTGTCCGAACTCCTACTGAGCGTATCCATGACAATATCCGTACAGTCCGATCTCTTCGTCTAAGAGTATCGCATACCAGTTCTAGGGGGTGGTAAACGTCAGACCCTAATAACCCGATAAGTCGTGCTGATGTGGCTCAGGACCAATCCGGGAAACTACTGATCAACCTATCAGTAAATCCCTGCTGCCTTAGCCAAGGTCTTGTGGTCCTGACCGATCGAATCACAGTGCGATATCAACTCCCAATACTGGGTGAGACGAATTTCTGCCAATCATTCACTGCCTCCATGTGGCTCGAGACTGTACCCAACCAAGACTTGTTTGCATGACTCAGTAGAGCCGTGGTAGGGTAGTGATCAAAGTACAGTGGGAACTCACACGAGACAAATGACGATCTCAGGTCCAAATACTAACCTGTACACATGTCACCTGAGAGCTTCCATCTGAAGATAGGTATAATACCATCTGGAAGTTCTCGGCGAGTCCGTCCAGTGTACTCACACCCTGTGAGCACCTGTATACGATCTTAGGTGCATCAGATCAATGGCTGCGGGACTAACCATCCCCCGACGGGGCTAGAAACGTATACACTAGTCTACTCTGGAGTATCAATGCCCAGTCTCGATACTCACGCGACTAGAGACTATTTAAGGATGTGCTTATGGACTACCCTGCTCCCACAAGTATGATCGCCATCACAATGCAGGTAGTCAAGCAAGATCCTACGGGCTTTATCAACATGTAACCATAATATATAATAACGAGTATGACATATGCCATGTTAAGATAAAGACAAACCATAATAGTATACTACCGTATCATCCTTTCTCAATATGTGCAAGCTGAATAAAACATCAATAAAAATAAATACACATATCAGATAAAGACAACTAAAATAATATATTATAAAACTGAGCAAGATTGTCCTGTACATACATATCCCCAGCATCCATATGTATACATTTACAATACTGGCCTCTGGGGCATACATATCCATCAATCTCCCACTTGCACTAATGGCCAGTAATTGGCGTACCGAATATCCAACGTCTGCACTAAGGCCAGCTGCTGGCGTACCGCATACCCAACATCTCAAAAAGTTGCTCGAACTGAGCTTGAGGGAGGGCCTTTGTAAATGGATCCTCCGTGTTCTCTTTTGTATCCACTCTCCGGATCTCGATCTCCTAGCGATCTATGATCTCCCTGATCAAGTGATACCGCCTAAAGATGTGTCTGGATTTCTGATGGGACTGTGGTTCCTTTGCTAAAGCTATAGCCCCATTGTTATCACAATATACAGGTATCAGATCAACAATGGACGGAACTACCTGAAGTTCATCTATGAACTTCTTCATCCAGACCGCTTCTTTTGTGGCATCGCTTGCAGCAATGTATTCAGCATCCATCGTCGAGTCTGCGACGGTGTCCTATTTGAAACTCCTCCAACACACCGCCCCTCCATTGAGGGTAAATACAAAACCCGAGACAGACTTGCTGTCATCCTTGTCACTCTGGAAGCTTGAATCGGTAAAGGACTCGACCATGAGGTCTCCATTACCGTAAACCAGGAACATCTCCTTAGTCCTTCTCAGGTACTTGATAATGTTCTTCACTGCTGCCCAGTGGTTCTCACCTGGGTCTGACTGATACCGGCTCACCACGCTTAGCGCGTAAGCTACATCTGATCTTGTACACAGCATCACATACATTATAGATCCTACCACCGAAGCATAGGGTATAGTGCTCATGCGAACCCTCTCCTCATCAGTCTTGGGAGCTCCTTGGAGAGGGTGGTTCCGTGCAATGCGGGTATGTTACCAAGCTTGGAATCTTCCATACTAAATCTCTTTAGTACGGTCTTTATGTACCTGGACTGCGAAAGTCCTAATAATCTCTTAGATCTATCTATGTAGATCTTGATCCCCAGAATGTACGAGGTATCACCCAGGTCCTTCATGGAGAACCTTTGTGACAAGAACAACTTGACCGATTGTAGCATATGAATATTATTTCCTGTCAAAAGAATGTCGTCCACGTACAAGACTAGGAATACGACAGTTCGGCCTACAATCTTCTTATAAATACTTGGCTCATCTTCATTCTTAATGAAGTCAAATTCTTTGACTGTTTCATCAAAATAGATGTTCCAGCTCCGCGATGCCTGCTTTAATCCATAAATGGATATAAGTAACTTGCACACCTTCCCTCTGCTCCCACTGTCTACAAAACCTTCTACCTGATCCATATAAACGCACTCTTCCAAACTGCCGTTTAGAAAAGCCGTTTTTACGTTCATCTGCCAGATCTCATAGTCATAGAAGGCAGCAATGGCAAGTAGGATCCGAATGGATTTAAGTATATCCATTGGAGAAAAGGTTTCGTCATAGTCCACACCTGTTCTTTAACGAAAACCTTTTGCAACGAGTCTAGCCTTATAGGTTTCCACCTGCCCATCTACACCAAGTTTCCTTTTGTAGATCCATTTGCATCCAACGGGTTTTACCCCAGGTGGAGCAATATCCAAGATCCACACTTTATTGGTGTACATGGACTCCATTTCGGATCGCATAGCATCCAGCCACTTATCAGAGTCCCTACTGATAATGGCCTGCCTGAAACTGGTAGGGTCATCTTCTTCTAAGATGCAATCCTCTCGATCCCCGTCTATGAGAAAACCGTGGTATCTCTTGGGCGGATGAGAAATCCTACCAGATCTGTGGAGTGGCTGAGGCTCATTTGGGATCATTGAATTTTCTGGTTCTACTAAATCCTCAGTTTGAGTTTGTGGTTCTGATATTTCATCCAGTTCTACCGTGTTCCCACTTATTTCTTTTGCATAAAATTGCCACTCTAAAAAAGTGGCGCGACAAGCAACGAACACCTTCTGTTCCCCAGTATGGTAGAACAGATATCCTAGAGAATTTTTAGGATATCCCACAAACTTGCACAAAACTGACCGTGCCTGTAACTTGTCCGGATTTTGTACCTTTACATAGGCCGGACAACCCCATATCTTAATACGTTCAAGATATGGTCTTTTACTACTCCATATTTCATATGGAGTCTCAGGCACTGATTTAGACGGAACCTGATTCAACAAGTACGCTGCTGTTTCAAGCGGAAGACCCAAGAATGAAAAAGGTAACTCGGCATTACTCATCATGGAGCGAACCATGTCCAGTGGGGTACGGTTCCTCCGCTCCGATACACCGTTGTGTTGTGATGTATATGGAGGAGTAAGCTGAGAGAGAATTCCATTATCTTTTAGAAAGTCCCTGAATTTAGTGCCCAAGTACTCCCTTCCAATATCAGATCGGAGGACTTGATACTTTTGCCAGTCTGGTTCTCTACTTCGTTTCTGAATTCTTTGAATTTCTAAAAAGCTTCAAATTTGTGTTTCATAAGATACACATATTCGAACCTAGAGAGATCGTCAGTGAATGTGATGAAGTAGGAGAACCCACCCCGTGCATGTATAGACATTGGACCGCATACATCACTGTGTATGAGTCCCAAGAGCTCTCCTGCTCTTTCTCCGTGTCCGGTGAACGGAGATTTGGTCATCTTTCCTTTAAGACAAGACTGACAAGTTTCATAAGATAAAAATTCGAACGTATTCAAGAGTTCATCTTTATGTAACTTACTTAGTCTTTTCTCTCCGATATGACCAAATCTACAATGCCACAAGTAGGATTCGTTCGTACCTGAACTCTTCCTCTTGCGTGTGTTTTGTACAATGAGAATTGTGTTCTGATTTAGAACATAGATACCATTACACAGTATACCTTCTGCAACTAATACCTTATCAAGGTAAATGTTCATGATATTTCTATCAAGAACAAAGTTATATCCATCTTTATCAAGTAAAGAAACTGATATGATGTTGCAAACCATGGAAGATATATAGTAGCAATTGTTCAAAATCATAGTATTGCCATTTGGCAACACTAGGTGATATTCACCGATGGTTGCAGCATTAACTTGTTCTCTGTTGCTTACTCTGAGGGACATATCACCAGGTCCAACCATCTTATTTTTTCTCAGTCCCTGTAATAAATTACAGATATGAGATCCTGATCCGGTATCTAATACCCAGGAGGTAGGACTAACCGAAAAGAAGTTCTCAACTACAAGAACACCTGAAGGAGATACAATAGTATGCTTCTTCTTCTATGAGGTCACCAAGGAATTCATGCTTTCCTCTTTCTCTTGCTCATACTCATGACTGCTGTCATAGTTTAGAGCCGAACTGATGTTCCCCAGCCCCGAATAAGAATTCGAATCGGTCAATCGATACATTTTATTATCTTGATTAGGGCGTGAAATGGTTGCTACCTGGAGATAGAGAAAAGAAACACTTAGCGTGCGCTCTTGCAAGATAGATTGGTTATTATTTTATCTAACCAGGATGGCTCCTACTGTTTCCTCAAATTCTTCTTCAAACCTTAAAAGAAGAACTAGTCAGGATTAATCGCACGTTACAATACTTGCTTAACCTTTCTGCCAGGCTAGTGTTGGTACTTCGAGGGAGGTTTTCCAATGCTTTTGCGAAGTTCCTTAATTATAAAATCTCTTTTCCCGGGAGGCGTAGCCCCGCTAACACTGTTCTAGACACCTACTTGGTTTATAGCATAGATTGTTTAATGAAATAATATCCCGAGAGTAATCCTACTCATCAGTGGGATCGAGATCCAACTATCATTGTGTGATTGACCTAGATAGAATCCACTCTAGTCACCACACTCCAGAAGGTATGCTAAATCTGCAAGTTTCCTGTATGTTTGAAACTCCCGATGTGGTTTTTGCCCCTAACGGCTTTATGACCTTGACAATGCCAACATATCATAAGCCGCTAGTCAAGTTCGGCCAGTCATTATCTTGATTGACTTAGACCCACCCGCATAACCCTTGACAATGCCAACATAGCTATGCGACTGTCTTAAATAATCGGAAACAAAGCTGCAAACAAGCAATACCCAGCTACCTATCGCTACGCCTTGACAATGCTAAAATACGTAGCTCGAATACTAAGTAGTACGTGTAGGAAATGACGGAGGGCTACGGCTGGGTTTTTGGCGAAAAACCTGTTAACGTAATGAACTTGATATCGTTGAAGGAACCTGAGTAGTTATGAAAAGGAGTGGTTTAGGCTCCGCTTTTTGAAAATTTTTGGATTTTGAAAAAAACCAAGTAATCTATAGTATAAGCTTTTGCTCAAGAGGTCACTCCCCGTGAAGGGATCTCGACTCTTGCCTCGTGGAATCAAGTGAAGGATATTCATGACCGAATACCACTATGCAAAGCGAAAGAATATAACTGTAGTTTTTAAAAATTTGTTCCAACAACATCTTTTAGGTTTCTTTTCTTGCATTAATCAAAATTAATGCGGTCCCATCAGTTTAATCCTATCACACTGAAAAGAACGAAAATACGATGTACGTATATGCCATCCGCATTCGCCACGCGGCCCCGTCATCACCCATTAGGTTACTTAACTAACGACAGAGCGGGGGCTGGACTAGCGCAGGTGCAAAACATATACAACATCTACTAGTATATATATAAGTATATATAACATTCGTCCCAGGCATGATAATAAGCAACATCATAAAATCTCAGCCAATAATACAGAAAGGTGGATAATCTTGGAGCCCTGGGTTTTGTTTGAACCGCAAATAAACCCGACATTCCCAGTCATGTGGATAGCCTGTGCAATGAAAACCTGGACCCCTTCGAGGTCGGCAAGTTACCCGCCAATCTCAGAAGTGAGGCAACCCCCTTCAACAAAGTGAATGAGCCACCCAGCACTTCACGGAATCCGGTAACTTGGGCGCCCCTCCATGGGTCATCCTATACCCCCGACGAGTGTGGTGAATAGCCCGCCAATTCTAGAATGAAGCCCCCTCCGTCTCAATGCCATGAGATGCGGGCTTGTTGCTTTCTAGAACCTGGCTATTCGTGTATTCCACCGTGGGGTAATCCTAATACAGAAAATGAAAATAATATGTACAAATGGTGATATCGACCTCAACCCGGTCGTGCGCCAAACAAATAATATACAGCCCGGCAAAGATGGCAGTCCACATGTCGGACGCTCGCCCCGTAATAACAAATGTACAAATGAATATAAAATGTACTGCTAACATTGCACCACATGCTATCCACCATGACTATCCAACCACAATCACAGCACAAGCACAGAACATCAACGTGAATGTCATGTTCGCAAACTCGTCTGAAAGAACATATAGTAATTAGACGAGTCATACCGATCGAATGACATTCACGGTCGCAGATAAAAGTAAATGTACTGAAAACTATTAAACAATGTCATATATAACTTCGAAACACTCTGAATTGGCCCAAACATAAAGACAACAGTATATCAAACCTGGGCAAAAATAAACAACACCTAAAATCCAAACTCCACGAGATAAGAACCCAGAACAAAACTCGACCCATTTCTCCACTAGAAAACCGGTGAGGCCGGAATTTTTGAAGGTGTGGCCGGCCATAACATGGTAGAATTGATTCGTTTTCGTTCAGGGTTCATCTCATAGTCAAAGGATCACTCTGCACTTGCTTAAAAAAATTTTTGAAGCCTCTGAAAAATTGACAGAAACTTGAAGTTTGGTTTCAATGTTACGGAGTTGTTTCGGTTTCGCTGTTTTAACATTGTTTAAACTTGCTAGTGTAGGGTTTATGGGCTGGCTCTGATACCATGAAAGGTTATGCTAGCACCCCGGCCAACTTCCGTGGCCAAATGCTAAACAAAATTTTTTCTACGAATCGAAACTTGGCACTAGAATAAACCTACACCGGATCTTACCATAAACCTAACTAGCATATAAGGGTTCTATCTACTATGATAGAAAGTATACCTAAAGAAACCAAGTACTTCGGGTTTTTGATCCTCTCCTTAAGCTCCTCGATGGAAGTATAGATCCTGCTTGAACTTCGGCCTCCTCGCGTCAATGATGATCCATCCGAGAGTACCGACTAAGAGCTCCAACCTCCTAATTGAGGAAACTAAAATACTTAGCTTTCTAATATAAGTAGACTAGAGTATGTAGAGAGTGATTATGGAATGCTTTGTCTCACTAACCTAGGTTTCTCAACTCATGAGACAATTAGGGTTAGTATTAGAAGAAGAGAGCAAGGAGAAGATGAGAGTGTAGAGTGGGCTAGAAAAATGAAGAATGGCAAAGTTAATGAGATAATAATGCAAGCAAAAATATCTCCACAAAATATCAACCTTGGAAGAATAATAAACCATGAGTCATGTAATGAGTCATTAAGCTATCCATGCTTCATTTAATGAAAATGTACACCTCATTTCTCCACCTCATTAATCCATTATCAAAAAATGGTAAATCTAAATAAAGAGGCGTCTTCTTCTAGAAACATCTTGTACAATTACAAGAATGCCCCTCATCGTATATACATACCCGTATTCGTATTCCGAAAAATATGAATATAAAGAGACAAAATAATCTAAGAATATAATACTAGGATCCGGCTTAAACCAAAGCCCGCTAGTATTATCCGCCCGAACATCAAACGTGCACAAGTGTACGTATGTGATCGAACCTTGCCGTAAAACCATACGGCATCTACATCGTTTCGCCCGAAGCAGGGAAACCCTCTGTGTGGGACTCTAAAGACTCAACAGTATGCTGGTAGTGGGTTTAACAACAAGCATGTTAGCGGCACTAGCTGTACGTAACGGCTACCTAGGTACCTGTCGAAAAGGAAGGCCGACGAGAAAACTCGTCCGAACTCCTACTGAGCCTATCGATGACAATATCCGTACAGTCCGGTCTCTTCGTCTAAGAGTATCGCATACTAGTTCTAGGGGGTGGTAAACGTCAGACCCTAATAACCTAATAAGTCGTGCTGATGTGGCTCAAGACCAATCCGGGAAACCACTGATCAACCAATCAGTAAATCCCTGCTGCCTTAGCCAAGGTCTTGTGGTCCTGACCGATCGAATCACAGTGCGATATCAAATCCCAATACCGGGAGAGACGAATCCCTGACAATCATTCACTGCCTCCATGTGGCTCGGGACTGTACCCAACCAAAACCTGTTTGCACGACTCAGTAGAGCCGTGGTAGGGTACTAATCAAAGTACAGTAGGAACTCACACGAGACAAATGACGATCTCAGGTCCAAAGACTAACCTGTACACATGTCACCTGAGAACTTCCATCTGACAATATGTATAATACCATCTGGAAGTTCTCGACGAGTCTGTCCAGTGTACTCATACCCAGTGAGCACCTGTATACGATCTTAGGTGCATCAGACCAATGGTTGCGGGACTAACCATCCCCCGACGGGGCTAGAAACATATACACTATTATATTCTGGAGTATCAATGTGTAGTCTCGATACTCACGCGACTAGAGACCATTTAAGGATGTGCTTATAGACTTTCCTTCTCCCACAAGTATGATCGCCATCACAACACAGGTAGTCAAGCAAGATCCTATAGGCTTTATCAACATATAACCGTAATATGTAATAACGAGTATGACATATGCCATGTTAAGATAAAGACAAACCATAATAGTATACTACCGTATCATGTCTTTATCAATATGTGCAAGCTGGATAAAGTATCAATAAAAATAAATACATATATCAGATAAAGACAACTGAAATAATATACTATAAAACTGAGCAAGATTGTCCTGTATATACATATCCCCAGCATCCATATGTATACATATACAATACTGGCCTCTGGGGCATACATATCCAACAGCTACAACCCACTCGGTTTTGTCTTTTGATTGCTTCTTTAGTTCTTGCTTTGCATAGTGGTATTTGTGAAATATCATGCACCTTATTCGATAAGGAAAGAGCCGAGATCCCTTCACTGGGAGTGACCACTTTAGCAAAACTAGTAAAAAGCCTCAAAAACACTCCTTTTCAAAATCACTCGATTTTGCAACGATATCAAGTTCATTACGCAAAAGGTTTTCTTAAAAACCTATCGTAACCCTCCGTCATTTTAAGAAGTAGAGTACTTAGTATTCGTGCTGCATTTGTTGACCGTAGTTAAGGCGCAGTGTACGGTAGCTCAGTGATGTCTTCCTACATAGCATATGATGCAATTAATTAGGACAGTCATATGACTTTATTGACCATAGTTAAGGGTCATGTGGCTGGATCTAATTAATCAAGAAATGACGGGTAGAACTTAACTAGTGCTTATGATTTGTTGACCATAATTAAGGTCATAAGTCACTAAGGGCAAAATATTATCGGGAATTTCAAGTGTTGAAATTTTCAATGAGATTGCATACCTTCTATGAGATAGCTGGATCCCGATACCCACTGCGAGTAAGAGTTACTCCTGGGAGAGTTTTACACATGACAATTAGCCGATTAAGTAGGTGTCTAGAAAAGTGTTAACGGGGTTACGCCCCTGGGAAAATGAGGTTTATTTTAATTAGGTCCGTGCGAAAGAACGGGGAACCTCCTTCAAAGTACCAACACTGGCCTGGCTGAAAGATTGGCGAACTTGTAAGGTGTAATTAATCCCGGCTAGTCTTACCTTTTAGAGTTTGAAAGAAGATTTGATAAAAACAGTGGGAGTCATCCTGATTAGATAAGATAATAACCAATCTAATCTTGCAAGAGCATACACTAAGTATTTTCTTCTCTCTCTCCCTAGGTAGCGACCATGTCAGGCCTTAATCAAGATAATAATATGGATGTATTGACCGAACAAGCTTATTATACTGAGCAGGGGAATGTTGGTTCTGTTCTTTCTTATAATTGTTATAAGACTGAGCATGGAATAGAGACATATCCGGATTCCCATACCACCCAAACGAAGAATAAGCATGTTGATGCATCTTCTTCGGGTGTGTTAGTTACCGAGAACTGTTTCTCTGTACACTCTACGTCCTGGCTATTAGATACCGGATCGGTATCTCACATATGTAATATGTTACATGAGCTAAGGAAAGGTAGAGAACTGGAAATGGGTGATCATTCCGTAAGACTAGGGAATGGTGCAAATGTTGCAGCCAAAGTAGTTGGCGAATATCACCTTGTATTACCAAATGGTAATACATTGATTTTGAACGAATGCTATTACATACCGACCCTGATATGCAATCTTATATCAGTTTCTTTATTAAGTAAAGAAGGATATAATTTTGTAGTACAGGATAATTTTATGAACATCTTCCTGAATCAAAAGTTGACTGGATCAGGATCGTTAAATAATGGCATATACATTCTAAATCAAACCACGGTTCATAATGTACAAAACACACACAAGAGGAAGAGTTCAGAAATGAACGAATCCTTCTTTTGGCATTGTAGACTAGGTCATATCAATGCGACACGACTAGCTAAGTTACATATGGATGGATATTTGAATCCGTTTGAATTATCATCTTATGAAACTTGCCAGTCATGTCTCAAAGGAAAGACGACCAAAACTCCGTTTACTGGACACGGAGAAAGACTTACGGAACTCTTGGGACTGATACATAGTGATGTATGCGGTCCCATGTCTACACATGCCAGGAATGGTTCCTCATACTTCATTACATTCACTGACGATCTTTCAAGATATGGACATGTGTTCCTGTTGAAACACATGTCTGAAGCTTTTGAGAAATTCAAAGAATATAAGCATGAAGTCGAGAACCAGACAGGTAAAACTACTAAAATCTTTCGATCTGATCGGGGTGGAGAATACTTGAGCACGGAATTCTGTGACTATCTAAAAGAGAATGGGATTCTCTCTCAGCTTACTCCTCCGTATACACCACAGCACAACGGTGTATCGGAATGGAGAAATCGCACCCTATTAGATATGGTGCGCTCTATGATGAGCACTGCTGAGTTACCTATTTCCTTTTGGGGTTATGCGCTGGAGACGTCCGCATACCTATTGAATAGAGTTCCAACCAAATCGGTGCCTACCACTCTATATGAGATATGGAATGGGAAGAGACCATCTCTTAAACAAGTTAAGATATGGGGTTGTCCAGCCTATATTAAGAGAAAAATACGGACAAGCTCGGGGCAACATTAGCTCAGTGAAAGTTATTCTATATCCAAAGGATTCCTATGGATATATCTTCTACCATGGTGAGGAACAAAAGGTGTTTGTTTCTCAATATGCCACCTTTTTAGAAAAGGAATTTCTTATAAAAGAAATTAGTGGCGAAGAGGTAAAGTTATAAGAAGTTCCAGCGGCACAAACTACAACTGATGATTTATTGGAACCAGAGGATTCAATAGTTCCCAACGAACCTCAGCCTCTCTGCCGATCTAGTAGGATTCCTCATCCACCTGAGAGATACTACGGTTTTCTCATTGATGGTGGGAGCGAAGATTGCGTCATGGAAGATGATGACTCAACTAGCTTTGAGCAGGCCATCACGAGTGGGGACTCAGTGAAATGGCTGAATGCAATGCGATCTGAGATGGAATCCATGTACACCAACAAAGTATGGACTTTGGAAGATGCTCCTGAAGTGGTAAAACCCATCAGGAGCAAGAGGATTTTCAAGAAAAAACTTGGTGTAGATGGAAAAGTTAAGACTTTCAATACTAGACTTGTTGCAAAAGGTTTTCGTCAATGACCAGGTGTAGATTATGATGAAACCTTTTCTCCAGTGGCTATGCTTATGTCCATCCGGATCCTAGTTGCCATCGCTGCATACCATGACTACGAAATATGTCAAATGGATGTTAAGACCGCCTTTCTAAATGGTGATTTAGAAGAGAGCGTGTACATGACTCAGCCAGAGGGCTTCGTGGACAGTGGGAACAGCGGGAAGGTGTGCATACTTCTTAAATCCATTTATAGGTTGAAGCAGGCGTCGCGGAGTTGGAACATCTGTTTTGATGTGGTAGTCAAAGAGTTTGACTTCATCAAAAACGTAGATGAACCTTGTATATACAAGAAGGTGGCAGAGAGTAAGGTTGTTTTCCTCGTATTGTACGTGGATGACATACTCTTGATAGGAAATGATGTTCCTATGCTGCACTCGGTCAAGCTCTTCTTATCACAAAGATTCTCGATGAAAGATCTAGGTGATGCCTCCTATATCTTAGGGATTAAGATCTAATGAGATAGATCTAAACGGATACTGGGATTGTCCCAATCCAGGTACATTGACACCATATTAAAGAGGTTAAGTATGGAAGATTCCAAGCGAGGGAATTTACCTACGATCTCAGGACTCACTCTCTCCAAAGAGATGTCTCCCAAGACTGATTTCGAGAGAGCTCGCATGCAACGGATACCCTATGCTTCGGCAGTAGGCTCTATCATGTACGCAATGTTATGTACCAGACCCGATGTAGCATACTCACTAAGTGTAGTGAGTAGGTATCAAGCAGATTTAGGAGAGAGTCACTGGACAGCTGTGAAGAACATTCTCAAGTACTTGAGAAGGACTAATGAGATGTACTTGGTGTATGGTAATTGTGAACTCCAAGTGGAGTTCTTGACCGATTCGAGCTTCCAGAGTGATAAGGACGACACTAAGTCGGTCTCGGGATTTATCTTTACCCTCAATGGAGGGGTGGTTTGTTGGAAGAGTTCCAAGCAAGAAACCGTGCCAGACTCGACGATGGAGGCTGAATACATCGCTACCAACGATGCTGCCAAAGAGGCTGTCTGGATGAAGAAGTTCATAACCGAATTTGGTGTAGTTCCTTCCATCGAGCAGCCAATACCTTTGTATTGTGATAACAATAGAGCTATGGCTTTGGCAAAGGAACCCAGGTCCCATCAGCGATCCAGGCATATTCTGAGGCGATATCACCTGATCTGGGAGATAGTTGATCGCCGGGAGATCGAGATCAGGAGAGTTGACATGAAGAAAAACACGATGGATCCACTCACGAAGGCCATACCCCTGATACAATTTGAGAGACTCTTTGGGATGTTGGATATGAGATACTAAAACAACTGGCCTTAGTGCAAGTAGAAGATTGTTAGTTATGTGGATGCCCTAGAGGCTATTATTGTACATATGATATATATTATAGTGGATGCTTAGACATATATAGAGAGGACTTTCTTGCTCGATATGATAGTATGCTATCTGGTTGCTCTTTGTCTTAACATGTAGACTTGTATTGTGATATTGTCTTGCTGTCACATGTTGATAAAGCCTTAGGATGTGTACTTGACTACCAGGACTATGATGGAGATCAAACTAGTGGGGTCAAGGTAGTCCACAAGTGCATCCTTTAATTGTTCCTAGTCGAGGGTGTATCGAGACAGGGCATCGATATTCCAGAGTAGACTAGCATATACGCTTCTTGACCCATATGATGGGCGATGGATGATCCCACATCCATTGGTGTTTGGCATCAAAGATGGTATACGGGTGCTCAGTGGAGACTAGGTACACTGAATGGACTCGCCGAGAACTCCTAGTTGGTATTATACCTATCGTCAGATAGTAGTTCTCTAGTGACACTGGTACAGGTTAGTCTGTTGACCCGAGATCGTCATAGTGTCTTGTGTGATTCCCACTGTGCTTTAATTTCCACATTACCACGTTCAAGAGAATATGAAAAACGGTGGCTTTTGGGTGCAGTCCCGAATTACATGGAGGCAATGAGCGATAGGAGGGGATTCGTCTCTCTCGGTATTAGGGTTTGATGTTGCGCTGTGCTCGATTGGGTATAACAGGAAGTCCCTGGCCAGGGCTGAATCGGAGATCTACTGGTAAGTATTATTAGTAGTTTCTCGACCCGTTATGAGCCTTACATCGGCATGACTTATCGGTTACTGAGGTCTGACGTTTACCACCCCTAGACTAGATATGCGACATATCAGACGAAGAGACCAGACTGTACGGTAGTGTTACTGACAGGCTTTACAGGAGTATGAGCATGCTTTCTTGTTGATCTTCTGATCGCTCAATACCCAGGTAGCCGTTACTTCCAGCTAGTACTGCTGATGGTTTATGGGTGCTTGATATGATCATCACCTACTGCCGGCGTATTTACGAGTCTTTAGAGTCCTACACAGAGGTTTACTGGCTCAGGAAAAACGAAGTAGGAGCACATATGAGATATGTGTGGGACCGAGATTAATACGTGGATATGATACCGTATTCTATTCTCGTGATATATGATATTGGTGGATTATATGTGATATAGCCGGGTTATCGAATCAAGTGTTGATTCGATAAATTGATACATATAATATTAGTCGGTTATATGTGATAGAGCCGGATTATTAAATCAAGTGTTTATTTGATAATTTAATATATAATTGTATATTTGATATACTAGTTTATATTAACTAATATTAGCTCACTTAAATATTTCTTTTTCTCACTTGTGACACATTTAATATATATGTAATATATGTTATTGTGTCATGCTTGGTTATATATGCAACATGGGTGTATGAGACTTACACCATATTTAAGATAATATTAAGGTTTTTATTTATTTAAGTAATTCAAAATTGAGTGGAAATTTGTCATGGTTGGAAGCTCAGAAAAGATTGAGATGACCATTGACTTAGTCCGCTAATTTTGTTTTGCCTTTGATATTTATTAAACTAACCATTAACTAAAACCATGGTTATGTCTCTACAAGGGTTATATGAGATATTTATCACCCATGGTTGCCATTCACTCTCTTATCCATTATTTGCTTTATCTTCTTCATTGAGCTCTGTAGCTTTCTCAAGGTGAAGAAATAGAGTGAGAAAATTAATTCTAAAGTGAGCAAAAATCGTACTTCATCATCCTCTACTAGATTAGCCATTTAGTTTAGGGTGTTAGCTTCACTAATCCCTAATTAGTAAAGAGGTAGCTTGGGTTGGTGTTGTTAGTTATATGTATGCCCTGGAGGCCATTACTGTTCATAGGATATATATTGTAGTGGATGCTGGGACATATATAGATAGGACTTTCTTGCTCGACATGATAGTACGCTATCTGGTTGCTATTTATCTTAACATGTATACTTTTTGTCTCTCTGTTACATGTTGATAAAGCCCTTAGGATGTGTACTCGACTTCCAGGACTATGATGTAGATCATACTAGTAGGGCCTGGGTGGTCCATGAGTACATCCTTCAATGTTCCTAGTCGTGAGAATATCGAGACGGGGCATCGATATTCCAGAGTAGACTAGCGTATATCTTCTCGACCCATATGATGGGCGATGGATGATCCCATATCCATTGGTGTTTGACATCAGAGATGGTATGCGGGTGCTCAGTGGAGACTGGGTACACTGAACGGACTCGCCGAGAACTCCCAGATGGTATTATACCTTACGTCAGATGGCAGTTCTCTGGTGACACTGGTACAGCTTAGTCTGTTGACCCGAGATCGTCATAGAGTCTTGTGTGTCTCCCACTGTTCTTTGATTTCCACCCTACCACGGCTCTACTGAGTCGTGCAAACAGGTGGTTTTTGGGTACAGTCCCGATTCACATGGAGGCAATGAGCGATAGGAGGGGATTCGTCTCTCCTGGTATTGGGGGTTGATGTTGCGCTATGCTCGACTGGCCATAACTGGAAATCCCTGGCCAGGGTTGCAGTGATTTACTGGTAAGAGTTATCAGTAGTCTCACGCTTGTTGTGGACCTTATATCGGCATGACTTATCAAGCTACTGGGGTCTGACGTTTACCACCCCTAGGCGAGATATGCAACATATCAGACGAACAGACCGGACTGTATGGTAAGTGTTACTGGTTGGATTCACAGGAGTGTGAGCGGGCTTGCTCGTTGATCTTCTGATCACTCAATACCCGGGTGGCCGTTACGTTTAGCAGACCGCTTGCGGCTTGTGGGTGTTTGATATGATCATCACCTACTGCCGGCGTATTGATGAGTCTTTAGAGTCCTATACAGAGGTTTCCTGGCTCAAGCGAAACAAAATAGAAGCGCATATGAGATATGTGCGGGACCGAGAATAATATCAGTATGTGATGCTGAATTCTATTCTCGCGATTTGTATCATCGGACGGTTATATGAGATATAGCCGGGTTACCGAATCAAGTGTTGATTCGATATATTGATACACTTGATATTAGTCGGTTATATTTACTATGACCGGATCATTAAATCAAGTATTGATTTAATGATTTAATGTATAATTATATATTTGATATATTACTTTACATTAACTAATATTGGTTCGCTTAAGATTGTTTTTCTCACTAGATTGTGCATATTGTTTATATGTGATATATGCAAGTGTACATGTTTGTATCATGTTTGATGATACATACAAGATGTGTGTATGAGACTTAAACCAAATTGAGGTTAAATTAGGGTTTACTAATTTCCTAACAAATAACAAAAGAAATAAGACTTTGGTCAAAGTTATCAAGCTTCATGAAGCTTGAAGAAACTTTGAGAAAGTCAATTTCTTTTGTCATTTCCTTAGGAAACTAGTTAACCCAACCCTTAACCCAATACTTTGGTTATTTCTCTACACAAGTTAAGCATGAGGGCTTAACTCAACCATGGTGCAATAATTAAAAGGATAAGTTTCATTTTGGATTCATATTATTATTCATTAATTCTTTCTTCTTCTTCTTCTTCTTCAAGAAGAAGAAAGCTTACTAGCTCTAATGGTGCCATGAGATTAAGAGTGAGAAATCCAATTCTAAAGTGAACCCACTGCCTATTTCTTCATCCTCTACCACTTGCTATATTGTAGAGTGTGTTATCTTCACAAAGTTCATGACCTAGTGAAGATGGAGCTTGAGTTTGAGTCGCCTCGACGTAGATCATCTTCGGCATCGAAGTCAACGACCTAGCCCGCTCATTTCTCCGATGAAACCAACGCTAGAGTCCGGGATCCCGATGATCGCAGCGGAGGGACGTCAACAGGGAGCTAAAGAAGTAGAGGACCGGATCTACAAAGCTTGTAATCCCTTTCACTTGTAGTTAAAGTAGTTAACTTGCATGTATTTCGCTTTACCTCTAGTAACAATTTTGCATTAGGGTTTCTCGGGACATGTAAAATTTTGATTTTGGCATGGTTGATGCCTTGTGGAACCTCTTGATTGTGCCTAAGAACCCTACAGTGGTATCAGAGCCTAGCTAGAGCTTTAGGCGAAGTGTAGACGAAGTTAGAAACCCGATCGAACCCCGAAACCCTAATCAATACCCCTCTCTGTACATTTTCTGAAACTGTGTTTTTTTGTGAATTAAAAATTGTCAAAAAATTCAGCAGGTGCCCCCAAGGCGATAGAACATCTAGGAATTACTGTGGAGCACGTGCCCCCAAGTCGACAAATGCGCCGCGGAACCGCGGCCCCACCTTGGCTTGCGCGGCGGTTCCGCGGCCATAAAAGTTAATTTTGTCACGTGCTTTGCACAGTAATGTCCGCCTGTAATTGTTGTATTTTCTGGGAATTTTTAATCTATACTCAACAGTTGAGTTTTTAGGAGTGTATTGGGGACTCGTTGATTCGATCGGATATTTTAACCTCGTTTATGTTTTTCCGGGTAATTTTAGAACATGTTAAAAAGTTCGACCGGATATAAATGACCCACGTTTTCCCCTGACGGGAAATTTCCAAGTGTTGGATCTTTCCGTAGTTTAAGAACGTTCTAAGTAGTGCAAGTAACGCGATGGACCCTCTAGAAGACAACAAACCTTAACTCGATTATGTGACCGTCTTGAACTGCCCTTTGAACCTTAGGGTTTAAGGCAGTACGGCGTGCCACATGTGAGGCATTGGCTTGACCCTTCTACGGCTGGACCGTTGGTACTGTGGCATGAAATGGATATTTTTAAACTTATTTCAAGTGTTGAGCTTTTCGGGAAAACTTGGGTGTTTGATTGTTCGATCGGAAAGTTTAACATTGTCTATTTATCTGGAATGTGATACAATATTTGGAATCCACATGTAGTTATGAGATAACTAATATGAATGTTATAAATCTAGCAGTTTAGTCTCACTTGACCGGTTGCCATGGGATTTTGATGTGATCAAAAGTCCGTCGCAATCATGTTACGTACGCGGACACTCGCCGGGTAAACTTAATAGATAGTCACGTCCCATAGCCCCGACCAAGTGACTGTAGGAGAACCCCATCCCCGAAAGCATCCGTTCGGGTGCTCGCGGCAGTGGTGTTCCGCCTTAGTGCATTTCGTCGATGGTATCGGGGATGTGGCCGTCTACTAAAGTTTGCAACGAGCATTCGTTCAGGATTTCGGGAATCTTGCCGAATTGCCCGACTTGATATTGAAAAGAGTTTTCGATTTTGAGGCTAAAATGCGGGGTATATAATTGTTAGGCATGCGATGTCTAAGGAATTCATTTGGTTAGGCATGCGATGTCTATGCAGGTTGCGGATTCCAATTGTTGTAGTTTTACACTTTCTTTTCTGGGACCGTAAGTGTAATATGTGATATCGCCGGTTTCGTTGCTATATGTCAACGACAATTGGGATGGGCATATTTACTTACGTTGATGATATGTGATGTTATGTGTTGCTGGATATGTAATATTGGATCATCGTGTTTGAATAGCCGGGGGTTTTATATGAGATGAGTGTTTTTCTTTTTCATTCATGTAAAATTCATTGTATGTAATATTCTTTTATTGGGGCACTTGCAGGTTGCGGAAGATGTCACCGTTGATGTATATTATTTACTTTTCCGCATTAGGATAGACTCAAGGAGGGGAGCACAAGTAACCGGGTTCTAGGGTCCAGTGGGAGACCATCTCGAGGAGTCGAGTCCGGGTGTCCTAACTTTAGAATTGGTAGGGTTGCTTGCCGCTCTCATAGGGGTCTATGGGTATGGGATTGGCTATTCATCATGACCGTGGAATCCGTGTTTTATACAGGCTCAAAATAAAACATGGACGTCCTAGTATATCCAAAATTTCATATGATATTTTCTGCTGCGTTATCTGTGATGTGATCATGTGATATGTTCAGATTGATACTGTATATAGCATATATGATATATTATATAGACGTTGCTAATATTTTACACCCGCGCTAGCCCTGCCCCGCTCTGCCGTTAGTTACCTAACCTAACGGTGAGACGGGACATTGAGGCGAATGCGGATGGCATAAGTGTACGTTGTATTTATCTGTGATGTTTAGGTGGACTTAAATTATGGGACATTCATTAATGAGATTAATAAAAGAAAATAAACCTAAAAGATGTTGTGGAATCGAATTTCAAAAAAAAATTAGGTAGCTTTAGTTGTTGCTTTGCATAGCGGTGTTCCTTGTAGAACATCCAGCACCTTATTCGATGAGGAAAGAGCCGACGATCCCTTCACCGGGAGTGACCTCTTTAGCAATAATTAGCAGATGCTAAAACCCTCGGTTTGTCTTTTGATTGCTTCTATAGTTTTTGCTTTGCACAGCGGTATATATGATATATCCTGCACCTTATTCGATGAGGAAAGGGCCGACGATCCCTTCACCGGGAGTGACCCCTTTAGCAAAACTAGAAAAGCCTCAAAAACACTCCATTTAAAAACCATTTGATTCCGCAACGAGATCAAGTTCAAAGCGTTAAAGGTTTTCTTAAAAACCATCCGCAACCCTCCGTCATTTTAGGAAGTAGAGTACTTAGTATTCGTGCTGTGTTTGTTGATCATAGTCAAGGCACAGTGTACGGTAGCTAAGTGATGTCTTCCTACACCGCATATGATGCGATTAGTTAGGACAGTCATGTGGCTTTGTTGACCTTAGCCAAGGGTCATGTGGGTGGGTCTAATTAATCACGAAATGACGGGTAGAACTTGACTAGTGCTTATGATTTGTTGACCTTAGCCAAGGTCATAGGTGCTAGGGGTAAAAACCATTATCGGGAGTTTCAAGTGTTGAAATTTACAATGAGATTGCATACCTTCTATGAGATAGTTGGATCCTGATACCCACTGCGAGTAATTGTTACTCCTGGGAGAGTTTTGCACTTTACAATTAGCCGATCAAGTAGGTGTCTAGAAAGGTGTCAACGGGGTTACGCCCCTGGGAAAATGAGGTTTACTTTAATTAGGTCCGTGCGAAAGCACGGGAAACCTCCCTCAAAGTACCGGTACTGGCCTGGCTGAAAGATTGGCGAACTTGTAGAGTGTACTTAATCCCGGCTAGTCTTTCCTTTTAAGGTTTGAAGGAAGATTTGATAAAAACAGTGGGAGCCATCCTGATTAGATAAAATATATAACCAATCCAATCTTGCAAGAGCGCACACAGAGTGTTTTCTTCTCTCTCTCTCCAGGTAGCGACCATGTCACGCCTTAATCAAGATAATAATATGGATGTATTGACCGAACCAGCTTGTTATACTGAGCTGGGTAACGTTGGTCCCGCTCCAACTTATAATTGTTATAAGACCGAGCAGGAAATAGGGGAATACCAGGATTCCCATGCCGCCCAAACGAAGAAAGTGCATGATGATGCATCTTCTTCGGGTGTGTTTACTATAAAGAACTGTTTCTCAGTATCCTCTACATCCTGGGTATTAGATACTGAATCAGGATCCCGCATATATAATTTGTTACATAGGCTACAGAAAGGTAGAGAACTGAGAACAGGTGATAAGTTTCATGAGACAGAAAACGGTGCAAGTGTTGCAGCCAAGTCTGTTGGTCACTGTCACCCTGTATTACTAATACATTGATTCTGAACAAATGCTATTAGATACCGAACCTGATATACAAAATCATATCAATCTCTTTATTTATTAAAGAAGGATATAATTTTGTATTGTTGAATATTGTTTTGAACATTTCAAAAGTTGATCAGTTCAGGCAAGTTATCTAAAAGCATTAACGTTCTAAATCAAACTACAGTTCCTAGTATACAGAATACACACAAGAGGAAGAATTCGGAAATGAACGAATCCTTCTTGAGGCATTGTAGACTAGGTCATATCAATATGACCCGACTAGCTAAAGTTACATTTAGATGCATATTTAAATTAGTTTGAATTTACCACTTGTGAAACTTGCCAGTCATGTCACAAAGATAAGATGACCATAGCTCTGTTTATTGGAAACAGAGAAAGAGTTAGTGAACTCTTGGGACTGATACATGTTGATGTATGAAGGTCCCCTGTCTACACATGCCAAGACCAGTTCTTTGTACTTCATTACATTCTCTGATGATCTCTCAAGATTCAGTCATATGTTCCTGTTGAAATATAAGTCCGAAGCTTTTGAGAAATTCAATGAATATAAGTTAGAAGTAGAGAACCAATAACGGGTATAAGTATTATATCCTTTGATGTGATCAGGGAGGAGAATACTTTAGCATGGGATTCCTGGACTATTCTAAAGGAGAATGAGATTCTCTCTCAGCATTACTCCTCCGTATACACCACAGCACGTCGGTGTATCGGGGCGGAGCAATCACACCCTATTTGATATGGTGCGCTCTATGATGAGTACTACTGAGTTACCTATTTCCTTTTGGGGGTTGTGCACTTGAGAAGCTGCATACCTATTGAATTGGATTCTAATCAAATCAGTGCCTACCACTCCATATGAGATATGGTATGGGACGAGCCCATCTCTTAAGCAAGTTAAGATTTGGGATTGTCCGGCCTTTGTCAAAAGAAAAATCCGGACAAGATCATGGCAAAGTCAATTCTGTAGAACTGAAAGTAGTTCCAGCTATACAAACTACAGCTGATGATTTGGTAGAACCAAAGGATTCAATAGATTCCGACGAACCTCAGCCTCACCGTCGATCTAGCAGGGATCCTCATCCGCCTGAGAGATACTTCGGTTTCTCGATGACAGTGGGAGCGAGGATTGCATCATGAGATGATGACCCAACTAGTTTCGAGCAGGCCATCAAGAGTGGGGACTCTGTAAGAATGGCTAGATGCTTTGTGATCTGAGATGGAATCCATGTACACCAACAAAGTATGGACTTTGGTTGCTATATCTGAAGGGTTAAATCCCCATCAGGAGCAAGTATATCTTGAGAAGATTACTTGGTGTAGATGGAAAAGTTGAGACTTTCAAAGCTACACTTGTTAAGGTTTTCGTCATCAACCAGGCGTGGGTAATGATGGAACCTTTTTCCAGTAGCTATGCTTAAGTCCATCCGGATCCTACTTGCCATTGCTGCATACCATGACTACGATATCTGGTGGTTGGGTGCCATGACTGATTTTCTAAATAATGATTTAGAAGAGAACGTCTATAAGAACACGGCCAGAGGGCTTCGTAAACAGTAGGAGCAGCGGAAACGTGTATAAGTTGCTTTACAGAATAAAGCAGGCATCGCGGAGTTGGAACGTCTGTTTTGATGTGGTAGTCAAAGTGTTTGAGTTCATCAAAATGGTAGATGAACCTTGTATATACAAAAAGGTAGTAGGGAGTATGGTAGTGATCCTCGTATTGTACGTGGACAACATACTCTTGGTAGGAAAAGAGTTTCCTATACTACACACGGTCAATCTCCTCTTATCACGAGGATTCTCCAAATAGGATAAAGGTGATACCTCCTAAATCCTGGGATTTGGATCTATGAGATAGATCTAAATGGATATTAGGATTCTCACTAGATGTAGTGAGATAGTATCAATCGATCCTGGGGAGAATCACTGGAAAAGTTCCAGGGTGATGAAGACGACTGAATGTCAGTCACAGGTTTTGTCTTTACCCTCAATAGAGGGACAGTATGTTGGAAGAGTTCCAAGCTAGATACCATGGCAAACTAGACGATAAAGGCTGGTGACATCGCTATCAAAGATACTACCAAAGAGGCAGTTTGGGTCTATATTAGTTCATAAGATGAACTAGGTTCCTACCTTTGTGTGACAATGGAAGTGAGGCTTTGGCCCAGGAACCCTGGTCCCATCAGTGACCCAGACATATTCTGAGGCAGCATCACCTGATCATGGAGATAGTAGATCTCCAGGGTGATCGAGGTTAGGAGAGTAGACTCAGAGGACAACACGGCGGATCCACTCACAAAGGCCTTTTCCCAGAAAGAGACTTTTATGGGATGGTTGAGTATGAGATACTACAACTACTGCTACAGATGGCCCTAGTGCAAGTGGGAGACTGTTAGTTATATGTATGCCCTAGAGGCCATTACTGTACATAGGATGTATATTATAGTGGATGCTAGGACATATATAGATAGGACTTTCTTGCTCGACATGATAGTACGCTATCTGGCTGCTCTTTATCTTAACATGTATAATTTCTGTCTCTCTGTTACATGTTGATAAAGCCCTTAGGATATGTACTCGACTTCCAGGACTATGATGTAGATCATACTAGTGGGACCTGGGTGGTCCATGAGTACATCCTTCAATGTTCCTAGTCGTGGGAATATCGAGACGTGGCATCGATATTCCAGAGTAGACTAGCGTATATCTTCTCGACCAATGTGATGGGCGATGGATGATCCCATATCCATTGGTGTTTGACATCAGAGATAGTATGCGGGTGCTCAGTGGAGACTGGGTACACTGAACGGACTCGCCGAGAACT
The DNA here is from genome assembly GCA_030015575.1 of Agapanthus africanus. Lineage (NCBI taxonomy): Eukaryota > Viridiplantae > Streptophyta > Magnoliopsida > Asparagales > Amaryllidaceae > Agapanthus > Agapanthus africanus. The sequence goes on from CM057344.1 coordinate 106,582,648, forward strand.
CCCAGATGGTATTATACCTTACGTCAGATGGCAGTTCTCTGGTGACACTGGTACAACTTAGTCTGTTGACCCGAGATCGTCATAGAGTCTTATGTGTCTCCCACTGTGCTTTGATTTCCACCCTACCACGGCTCTACTGAGTCGTGCAAACAGGTGGTTTTTGGGTACAGTCCCGATTCACATGGAGGCAATGAGCGATAGGAGGGGATTCGTCTCTCCCGGTATTGGGGGTTGATGTTGCGCTATGCTCGACTGGCCATAACTGAAAATCCCTGGCCAGGGTTGCAGTGATTTACTGGTAAGAGTTATCAGTAGTCTCACGCTTGTTGTGGACCTTATATCGGTATGACTTATCAAGCTACTGGGGTCTGACGTTTACCACCTCTAGGCGAGATCTGCAACATATCAGACGAACAGACCGGACTGTACGGTAAGTGTTACTGGTTGGATTCACAGGAGTGTGAGCGGGCTTGCTCATTGATCTTCTGATCGCTCAATACCCGGGTGGCCGTTACGTTTAGCAGACCGCTTGCGGCTTGTGGGTGTTTGATATGATCATCACCTACTGCCGGCGTATTGATGAGTCTTTAGAGTCCTACACAGAGGTTTCCTGGCACAAGCGAAACGAAATAGGAGCGCGTATGAGATATGTGCGGGACCGAGAATAATATCAGTATGTGATACTGAATTCTATTCTCGCGATTTGTATCATCGGACGGTTATATGAGATATAGCCGGGTTACCGAATCAAGTGTTGATTCGATATATTGATACACTTGATATTAGTCGGTTATATTTACTATGACCGGATCATTAAATCAAGTATTGATTTAATGATTTAATGTATAATTATATATTTGATATATTACTTTACATTAACTAATATTGGTTCACTTAAGATTGTTTTTCTCACTAGATTGTGCACATTGTTTATATGTGATATATGCAAGTGTACATGTTTGTATCATGTTTGATGATACATACAAGATGTGTGTATGAGACTTAAACCAAATTGAGGTTAAATTAAGGTTTACTAATTTCCTAACAAATAACAATAAAAATAAGACTTTGGTCAAAGTTATCAAGCTTCATGAAGCTTGAAGAAACTTTGAGAAAGTCAATTTCTTTTGTCATTTCCTTAGGATACTAGTTAACCCAACCCTTAACCCAATACTTTGGTTATTTCTCTTCACAAGTTAAGCATGAGGGCTTAACTCAACCATGGTGCAATAATTAAAAGGATAAGTTTCATTTTGGATTCATATTATTATTCATTAATTCTTTCTTCTTCTTCTTCTTATTCAAGAAAAAGAAAGCTTACTAGCTCTAACGGTGCCATGAGATTAAGAGTGAGAAATCCAATTCTAAAGTGAACCCACTTCCTATTTCCTCATCCTCTACCACTTGCCATGTAGTAGAGTGTGTTATCTTCACAAAGTTCATGACCTAGTGAAGATGGAGCTTGGGTTTGAGTCGCCTCGACGTAGATCATCTTCGGCATCAAAGTCAACGACCTAGCCCGCTCATTTCTCCGATGAAACCAACGCTAGAGTACGGGATCCCGATGATCGCAGCGGAGGGACGTCAACAGGGAGCTAAAGAAGTGGAGGACCGGATCTACAAAGCTTGTAATCCCTTTCACTTGTAGTTAAAGTAGTTAACTTGCATGTATTACGCCTTACCTCTAGTAACGATCTTGCATTAGGGTTTCTCGGGACATGTAAAATTTTGATTTTGGCATGGTTGATGCCTTGTGGAACCTCTTGAGTGTGCCTAGGAACCCTACAGCTGTCTCCTCGACGTAGATCATCTTCGGCCTCGAAGATTTCGTGCAAGCTTGTTCCTTTCATCTTGTGGAGCCATTCTAGAGTCCGGAAGATCACTACTTGGAGCAAAGGGACTACTAAACGGAGCTATTGAATTGAAGGACTGGTCTACAAAGGTTGTATTACTTATTCACTAAGTTTTAAAGTTGTTTACACTTTGTATTGTCCAAATCTCTATTTATGATTCTAGTGTTAGGGTTATGTAGCATGGCAATTTTTGGAATTTGGCATGGACGATGCCTCCCGAAACCTTGCTGTCGTGCTAGGAAACCCTACAAGAAGAAGAGTCCGGTGAAAGTGAAGGTGAAGAAGTATGGACAGAATCACAGTGAATGTCAAAGTTGACCGGCAAGGGTAAAGGTGAAAGAGGCGTGGCAGGAGTTTCGACTGCGGTGTCGATCGCGTAGTCCGTAGCGATAAACGAAACGCGGACTAAACGGGCACTAGGGTCCCTAGTCCAAGCGGATATACACTAAACGAGTTTAGTGTAGTCAAAGCGTAGAATGTGAGGGTAAGAAATCGAAAGTGGAGAAAAAATTGGGTGAAGGTGGTAAAAATGGCGAATTTGTATTTGTTTCGCAAGAATGGAAAAAGGAAACGACAGTTCAACAAACACAATCACAAATGCACAGTCACAAATGCACAATCAATACCTAGACTAGGGTTCTCTAAGTCCACTAGACCTGCTCCTAATTTTTCCAAAGTGGCAAATTGTGAGATAACCCTCAAATCGCCTCTTCACAGCCAGTTGTGGTCAGGTAAACACAAGTGAGGTAAGGAGGGTTCCGCTCACGAATCACCGTGAGACGGGCCTTTTAAAGTTACCTCCTCACTTGTCTAGCCTAGGCACCACAAAAGTCATGTTTAGATAAACGACCGAATGCCCAAAATCTTCATTTGTCCTATTGAGCGTGACAAGTCCTTAATTGGCTGAGTCTAGATATTTTTTATTAAGTTTGAGATGACACTTATGCAATTAGTGATTTCCGGGGTCTTAGGAAGTGTGATGAAATCCCCACCCAATCTGAATTGGTGTTATAGCCCTTTAAGTCCATATTAATGATGCAATGCGCAAATCAACAAAGTTTTGTTATCAAGCAATCAATCAATTATTCTTTTACTTTAAATGTGGCGCTGCAACAAATACGGTTAGTTTTTTTTTGGCTATTGCGGCGATGTTGCAAAGAATCCTGTAAAGATAGGAATAATGGAGCGTCAGATTTGAGAAGAGGAAGTTTAGAAAAAATACGTACCAAAAGAGTTGAGTTTAAGAAACTCGTGTTGATGTTGCCTCCGAGTGTTTGAATAGTACGCTTCCGCGGGTCAAACTACCCAGGTCTTTGGCACTAAGTGTTCAATCTCATTATACTTGAAAACGCCGCTTGTTCCGCACGATCGTTGCTCGTCAATCCGTCAAATCTGCAAATGTCGGAAAAATACGGATATTTGAGCTAGAAAGCGATATAAATAGCCAAAGTGCTGAAGACAAATAATTAAGAAAATCAAATAATAAAAATGGGATACTAACAGAACACTGGAGGCAACACAAAAACAATTTTTCAAAAACCCACAACAGAGCCGGCGAGAACGGGAAATATCAATATCTCGCCGGTCTATTTTGCAAATTTGGTGCTCAAATTTTGTATGTTTCCTCTGTGTAACAATAGTATTCCATTCGTATACTTTGATTTTTATTTTAAATCACAGAGTGTTAGCAAAAAAAAATCCAGAGAACATTCTTGTTTTAAGTTTTCGTGTTGGTTTGAAAAGAATGTGTTTTATCCGTTGAATGTGTTAGAAAGTTAGTTTTTGTACAAAATATTCACAAATTAACCCGAGTCTACAAGTGTAAAAGTGTTACCATCTCCCCGGCAACGGCGCTATTTGGTTAACAGGTTTTCACCGTGTCGTATTTGAAAGAATTTGAAATTACCGCAATCAAAGACGGTGTCGCGTGTAGCGAGCCGCGATGAGTACGGGTCGTCCACAGGGAAATAGTAGGCTGTTTAGCTTGTTTTAACGAGTTAATCCCGTGTCTTAAGTTATTGTTTATACAAAGTGTCATAACTATGATATGTTCAATAAAAAGACTTGTTAAGGGTAATTTTAGGTTAACTTGTGCGAGGATGATGTTTGTCGTTTCCTTATAGACCTAATTTTGATATTGACACTAAGGCAATAGGCAACAATGTGGATTTGGGAACTTGAAATACGGTGTTTGCGATTTTAAGCTAAATCCGTATTCCTTGTCCCTTGTCCTTCCATTGTTGTCTTTTGACCTTAGCCTTTGGCAAACCATTCGCAATCCGGTCACGATTAGGATTCACCGCTACCGTGGTAGGGTAGGGTGCCTAACGGAGTGGAATTGCGAGTGGTTCACTCGAAGTTCAAATTGCAAAGTTAAGGTTTTTTTTTAAAGGTTTTAGCAAACACATCTCCTAACACAAACTAACCATATTCTACTCTTAACAGGTGAATTAATTACTCACACATATTTACAATTCCAAAATAAAAAAGATAAGAGTAAGGCAACATAACAAAAATTGCAAGAAAAGAAAAGACAAAGAGAGAACAGATAAATCAAATGTGCAAATTCCTTCAACTGTTCTTTAATCCCGTACCAATGTGAAATCCCAAATACCAAACTTTAAAATTGCAAGCTCACTTAAAAGGTTGCAAGATCAAAGTAAAGCAAGAATTTCACAAGTTCAAGTATGTAGAAAGAAAGACATATGAAATGAAATGAGAATTTTTATTGAATTTCCAACAAGATACAACTAATCTTGAATTCAAGAATCTAAATCTTTAGTTTGCAACTTCAATGAAGAAGTTGCAAGGTCAAGACAAAAGGGCAAGAGCTCAAGAGTTCAAAGGAAAAGCAAGTTACAAATTACAAGTGTTCTAAAGCAAAACTAAAGAAAAAGTATCTTCTCTCCTTGCCCATGACCTGGTATTTATAGGCAATATGGGTTGCTTAGTAGCTTTTAGAGGGAAATCATGATGCTTTAAATCACATCACCTCTTTTAGCATTTAATGCACATCACATCACCTCTTTTAACATTTAATGCACATCACATTACCTCTTTTAGCATGGTCTAGTGTTCACTTGCATTGTGTTGGACCAAAATTTGTGTACACTTTGTTGTTTGCAAAAGAACTTATTGGATATTGATCGATTTTCTATTCTGTTTGCAGTGTTGGCTCCCAAACGTTATATTCATGATTTTGAGTGTGTTTCCAACATTTTATCATGAACACCTGTAATCTGTATTACCGAGCAGACACTGGTTAATAATACCGATATATAACAAAATAAATAATGAATGAGCGATATTAAAATCCATTTTTCAGTGATGAACAAATACCCCAAACTTATCATTTGCTCTTCCCGAGCAAAACAAAATCATAATCTCATTTTCGCAGGAAACGCGGTTGCACTGATATTATGTAACAAGCCGTTAAACCTCTAGCTGTCCCTAGTAGGAGGAGTGCTGTCTCCTGAGGGTTTTCAGCGGATTTCACCCAATAAATCCCGTCAAGCTAGTTTCGTGAAATAACTGTGATTCTATCCCTAAGGTTTTGCTTCAAAGCTAGAAAATCTATTATCCAAAATTTAGAAATATCGAACCTTTATTTTTCACACCTCACTTCTAATTTAATCTGAAGATCTTATACATCTTTACGTGCAGTGCAAATAGTGTCGTTTAGTTTCAAAAGGATCGATTAAAGTCGTCATGTCACAAAATAAAGCCCAGATAAAAACTTAAAAAGGATCATACGAGTTTTATAAAGAGTTAAGTACTTCTCAAGTTTCGTTTTCCAGCTAGGTTTCAAATTCAGAATTTCTATCGTCCTTAATAGGAAACTAGGTCTTATTTTTCACTCCACCTTTTACTTTTTTTTGTTTCATACACACCTTCGTGAACGTGCAATAGTCTTCATCATAAGATAAAACCTTCATATCTCCGTTAAAAATATTTTTATAAGAACCTGTCTTTTGTTAAGATTATTCTCACACAAAGAACCGTAAGGAATTTTAACTCGGAGAGAACACTTGCTTGACTTTATTTTAATTTGGACTTTTTAGGTATCATAGCGAGCTTTGGGCTAATACTCCCAAACCAGTTGGTTTTAGGACACTAGGTGTAGAGACACCCCGGTGGACTTAATTGCTCAAGTTACCTAGGCCCTAAAACAAAAGACCAATTTTAGCATGAAAATCATAACGATTTAATGCGAACGGAGATATAACCAGTTGTTCAATTATTTTTAGGATAAAAGATATGTTTAGTGGATTAGGTGTTGTTCACCACAGAAAACTGCATATTAATACCTCTCATCCGTTATCTATTTTGCTATATATTGGTATTATTAATCAGTGTTTGCTCAGTAATTTCAATTTACAGGTATCCATGATAAATACTGGAAAACACATTCAAAATCACAGATATAACGTTTGGGAGCCGACACTGCAAACAGAACAGGAAACTGACCGATATCCTAAGAGCTCTTTTAGAAATAATGCATGTGTACACACTTTTTTTTGTCTAAATTGGTCCAATACATACAAGTGTGCACACATGCTCTTTGGCACTAGACCATTATGAGGCTGCCATGATGCAAGGCACAAGTGGGCATGGGTGTGATGGGCAATAAATGCATAAAGTTGTGATTTGAAGTATGATCATTACACACACCCACTTGATCTTCACTCTGTGATATAGCTCCAGATTGCACATATGTGTTAATTACAAAGAATTGCAACTACAGAGAGATGCCCAGAGGACCAGAAGAACACTGACCAAATATGGGCCCCACTCTCCAAAATAGGGCCGCAGATTTAATCATCTTGGCCGCAATTTGCGGCCAAGTTGGGGCCAAATGGGCTCGTGCTCTTTTAGTGGACCCCTTGTTATCATTCCAGTCCAGTGTCATATGCAACTTTTGATATTTTGTTACTTATAAATAGTAGATGAGTGTTTAGCATGAGATATATATATATACTCCATTTCATAGTCTGTTTAGTTTTTTTTTTTTTTGGTTTAGCTTGAGAGCGAGTGGGCTTCTATCTTGGTTTCTTCTTCTTCTTCCCTCTTGAAGCTCTCTTTGGAGAGCTTCATTAAGGAGCTTGAACAAGCTACCATAATCTTGTATCTCAATTCTTCAAGTGCTTAATATATTGTTGCTTTTTTTTACTTGCTTATTTTCCTTACTTGCTTTTCTTTACCATGCTTAACTAATCTTTCATTTTAGTTGTGGTGTGGGTGAGGAAGTGAGATGAAAGGCTTTGCCTCCTCCACCTCTTGATTATGTTTAAAATGCTTAACTTATGATTCTAACTTAAATATTGCTAATGTATTGATATGATACGGTATTTTGACACATGGTTACTTGTAACCTCCTCATATACCGTATTCATTCCCTTTCCCTATTTCCAATGTTTAAGGTAAAATCTATTTAGTATTAAGTTTGCTAAGCTTGGATATCGTATCTTGTGATTAAGGACTTGACAAATCTCTTAATTTCATATACGATATACCATCACAACTTCTTAGCAAACTCAACACTAATATCATTTCCTCTCACTAACCACTTTGTATTTTGTTGTTGCGATATGCTTGCTAACCCGTGTGTTTAGTGTTAATACCCCAAGCGCGGACATACAAACAGTAAGTCATGCTTCATGCCGGGATCAAGGTAAGGTCGGACAACTCATGATCATAGGAGGGTAGAGGTAAACGTCGCGATTCGACCTTCCGAACCAAGCCATAACCATTCTTCACTTAACTTTTTTTCCTCTTTTCCTTGTTTTCATTCTTTTATATATTTTTTGTGACAAACCCCGATTCATTGATTTTATAACCTTAAACAACAATACTTAATACACAACTCCCAGCGGATCGACCCGTGCTTGCCGTCTCGCTACAACGCGCCGTGCACTTGCGGTTATAAATACTAAAACGAGAACGATCTCGCGTGCGCATTCCGTTTCATTAAAACCATATCTCATATTTCAAAACATACGCGTTTGCGCGCGCGGGTGAATTCCCAACAAGTTTTTGGCGCCATTGCCAGAGAGTTGGTAGTATTGGGTACTGTTATTTCTGGGTCTTACTAACTCATTAACTACTAACTCAATTTTTTTCAAAATTAACACAAACTAACAATTTCTTTTAACTTGTTCTCTGTCTTTTTGATCTGCTGTCACACTGAATTTAATTATAGGATTTTGCATATAACATTGGGACACTAATAGGACAAGAACCACACAGTGAAAATTTGGAGCACCAACTCAAAGAGTTGGCCGCCGAAATATTACTTTTGGCCGCAAATTGCGGCCAGATTTCACCCAATTGCTCCAAATTTTTGGGTTTTGTTCCTCTGACATATTTTTGATCCATTGGTATATGCAGAATTTCACAATTGTGTGTGTGCAGGAATTGGGGCATATATATCGCTTTTGACACTAAATATCATATTTTTCGGCATTTCAGGTTTTTCACGGAATTACGAATAGCGATCATGCAGAGCGAGGCTCAAACTCAATTTCAAGATGTTAGTGAAGTATAGTGCCAAAGATCCGGGTAGTTTGACCCGCGCAAGCGAACATTCAAACACTTGTAATCACTTCAACGGGGGTTTTCTTGACCCAACACACATTGGTACGCTTTTTCTAACACATTCTTCTCGAATCCAACGCATTCCAATATCTCTATCTTATGCAGGATTCTTCGCACAAGTTTGCCACCAATTGTACAGAGAACCGACCGTATTTTTTTTGCAGCGCTTAACAAAAATTGAAAAAGAATTGCTTTAATTGATTGATTTTCTTAAATTCTTTTATTGATTGCGCATTGCATATTAATACGGATTTTAAGGGCGTAAATGACCAAACAAGATACGGTAAAGGATTTCATCACCTTTTCTCCGTAGCCCACAAATCACAAAACTGCATTCTTGCGTACCCCCAGTAATTTTAAAATCAACTAGAAGTTTGACTTTAAGGACTTCACGCTCATTAGGAGAAGTTAACTGTGTTTAGAACTTTGCTTAACGGTATATCGTTCATGGGGTGTCTAGGCAAGTGTTTACAGCGCAACCGCCAAAAGAGAAAGGGTTATTTAATTAAGGACCTTTGCGAAAGCGTTGGAAAACCTCCCCTTATCTCTTGCACTTATCTGGCTTCGCGATCAGTATATCTTGAGCCTATTTCTCGACATAGTTTTACTTCGTCAATCGGGTCCTTGAGCAGGTCTAGTTGACTTAGAATAACATAAACTGCCAGGGGTGTGATATTCTTTATTTTGTGACATTTGTAAATTCTTGTTATTATGGGTGATACATAATACAATTCTATTTTTTAGGACTCTTATTCTTTTGGTTATACCCAATCCCAATTGATTTGTAAAAATTGCCAAAATTCTTCCCACATTCATGATATTTGTCCTTTTCTAGGGGGTGACCAACCGTCCCAAATTGTTGATAACGGTCACCTACCTAACACTCCTGAACTCAGTCCCACTTCAACCATAGACCAAATGATTGAAGATTTAGATAAAGAGGTCGACAGAATGACTGCTCTAGCATCACCACCATCACAACCCCTCCAACCAGAAACAACTGAACCATCATTGGGGAGTGACGGTGAGATAGATGCTAGGTTGACCACTTTTGAAAAGGGTATTGAAGTAATGACCGCGGTCGAGAACCAATCAGCTGCGACGCTAGCCCAGTTTTTACAGCAATCTGAGCAATTATTTGTTGCTCAAGCTCAATCTTTGGCTAGAATCGAGGAACAAATGAAACAATTAGCTGAGAAGATTCTAGTGAGTGAACACAGTCAATTGGAACCCCATAGTGTCAATATCTGTCATCTAGGAAGTCACCCAAGGGAGTTAAACGATCAACCAAATTTTGATGATTTCATAGATGATGATACGATTAAATTGACTGAGCGTTGCCAGGACACATAAGCAAACCCTCTAAGTCAGACCACCACTGGCCTTCAGGTATCCACTGAGCCTTTTGTCACTTGTGATTTAGAGATTGATTTAACTTAAATAATACTTGATGAGGAAATTCTTGAACTTACTGATTTTTGCTTTCCAATTTTAAATAAGGGAGCTTGTGAATTTAACGGGTATGGTTGGGATAGGTTGTTAGAAGATATCAATGATCAGGAACCCACAATTTTTGTATCACCTAGTGATATTGTTTCGGAAAAAACATTAGGGTGGGAACCTACTTTTTTAGATGACATAAACCTACCCATTTGTGAATGTGATGAGGAGGAAATTGTATTGGGAGAGTTTGTAAATAAAGAGAATAGGATTGTGGAAAATCTTAGGGAGGAAGACAGTCTTCAAAAATATTCTTTCATGTCGAGTTTTGAGGAAATTTTTGCTGATGAACTTGATATTCTTGGTGAGTTTGAGTCGGGAACAATTTGGGCACATCCGAGAAACCTTTCTTTTGCTGAACTTTTTGCGGATGAACTCCAGTTTTTGAACGAACCTGATTTTGAAACTCAACACGTGCTTATTGAACATTCAATTCATTCAGAAAACAATTCTTTGATCGCCTCAAAACTTCGTCTTCACCTTCAACGTCTTCTCATCCCTACCTTCACACACCCATGCCCTTTACTAATATTTAACCATTTTTTGTATATTCTCTATTTCTTTTTATTATACCTATTCTTTTGCCAGCCATGGCACTATATCGACAAATTTTTTGAATGGCTGGTATTAATTTCTGCACTAACACAATCGTTTAACTTGTACATGTTGTAATTAGTCATAGGTTTTTTTCTTTTTCTTTGAATAAAAGACTCACACCTATGTCTAAGTCTAGCTACCGAAGCGGGGGCAACGATGAGGACATCGTAAAACTCAGGTTTGGGGGTGAGCACTCCATTTATTTTGCTGCATTATGTGTATATTCTGCATTGCATATATATTTAAAAACCCATAAAATTTGGAAATTTTTCCGAAAAATATAAAAAAAATTCATGTTAGCTAGTGGGGGAACTTAGACTCAAAGTTTGACGGTTCGGTTGATGAGTTAGAAGCAACTAAACACTTTTTGTGAAACTGACGACCCGAAAAATAACCCTCCTTTGAGTTTCACCGTAGCTAATATGTGTTTTTATATCACTTTTCACGTGTCGTATGTTTTTGAGAATTTGATAAATGTCTGACATGTCTGTAAACTTTTAAAATTGATAAATATCTTTAGGATCAAACAGGTTTGTTCTGAGTTAAGTAATATCAGGAATAGTTCATAAAGTAAGGTGAATATGAAGAATATTATTGAAGTTTTAACAAAAGCTATAAGTCTGAAAAATAACCCATCTGAAAGCTTGTTTTAGTAATTACATACCTTATTCATAAATCACGTCTTTTGGATTTTAAAAGGAAAAGCTGGCTATATCTTCATTTTTACTGCTTTTAGAATACTTTAAACGCAAACGAGTCTTTTGTTTTGTAGCCTTGGTAAACTTGGGTAATTAAGTCCTTGGGGTGTCTCCACACCTAATGCCCTAAAACCATCTGGTTTGGGAGTCATTAACCCAAAGCCCGCTAAGTTTTCAAACGTCAAATAAAATAAGCTAAGCAAGTGTTCTCTCCAAGTTAAAAGTCCTCACGGTTCTTCGTGGGAGAATAATTTTGGCGCAGACAAGTTTTCAATTACTAAACAGTTTTTTTCGTAGAGATATGAAGGTTTACATTTTATAAAGACGTTGTATGCAATCACGAAAGTATGTATGACCGACAACAGGTGAAAGGTATGATTGAAAAATAAGACTTAGGTTCTCTATTAAAATTTATATTTATTCTGACTTGAACATAACTGGAGAATAAAACTTGAGAAAATCTTAACTCCTTTCAAACTCGTGTGATCCTTTAGAAGTCTATCCTGGTCTGTATTTGTGACATGATGACCCTAATCAAGTTCTTAAAAACCTGTCAACACTACTGCACAATCACGAAAAGACGCGTATGGGCTTATGTTAAGCAAATTGTGAGGAGTGAAAAATAGGGTTTAACGTTTCTGACTTGGGTAATAGAACTTCTAACTTTGATCTCTAACCTTAAGATTAGAATCAACAGTTTTTCCACGACGCTAACTTGACTGGATTTTGTGGGTGTAATCCGCTGAAAACCCTCAGGAGACAACACTCCTCCTACTAGGGACACCTAGAGGTTTAACGGCTTGTTGCACGTGCTCAGTGCAATCGTGTTTCCTGCGAAAGTGAGACTAGGATTTTTTGTTTGCTCGGGACGAGCAATAGATAAGTTTGGGGATATTTGTTCACCACAGAAAACTGCATATTAATACCTCTCATCCATTATCTATTTTGCTATATATCGGTATTATTAGTCAGTGTCTGCTCAGTAATTTCAGTTTACAGGTATCCATGATAAATACTAGAAAACACATTAAAAATCATAGATATAACGTTTGGGAGCCGACACTGCAAACAGAACAGGAAACTGACCGATATCCCAAGAGCTCTTTTGGAATAATGCATGTGAGCACACTTTTTGTCTAAATTGGTCCAATACATACAAGTGTGCACACATGCTCTTTGGCACTAGACCATGATGAGGCTGCTATGATGCAAGGCACAAGTGGGCATGGGTGTGATGAGCAATAAATGCATAAAGTTGTGATTTGAAGTATGATCATTACACACACCCACTTGATCTCCTCTCTGTGATTTAGCTCCAGATTGCACATATGTGTTAATTACAAAAAATTGCAATTACAGATAGATGCCCAGAAGACCAGAAGAACACTGACCAAATATGGGCCCCACTCTCCGAAATAGGGCCGCAGATTTAATCATCTTGGCCGCAATTTGCGGCCAAGTTGGGGCTAAATGGGCTCGTGCTCTTTTGGTGGGTCCCTTGTTATCATTTCAGTCCAGTGTCATATGCAACTTTTGATATTTTGTTGCTTATAAATAGCAGATGAGTGTTTAGCTTGAGATATATATATATAAACACACACACTCCATTTCATAGTTTGTTTAGTTTTTTTTTTGGTTTAGCTTGAAGGTGAGTGGGCTTCAATCTTGGTTTCTTCTTCTTCCCTCTTGAAGCTCTCTTTGGAGAGCTTCATTAAGGAGGTTGAACAAGCTACCATAATCTTGTATATCAATTCTTCAAGTGCTTAATATATTGTTGCTTTCTTTTACTTGCTTATTTTCCTTACTTGCTTTACTTTACCATGCTTAACTAATCGTTGTAGTATAGTGGTGAGTATTCCCGCCTGTCACGCGGGTGACCCGGGCACGTATCCCCGGCAACGGCGCCATTTGATTGGTCCGAAAAAGTGTGTTTTGTAGTTTAACCGCAATCAGAACGGTGTCGCGCGTAGCTAGACCGAGATGAGTACGGGTCGTCCTCTGGGAAACGTTGAACCTTTTATTTTTACTTTAGATGTGTTGAAAAAGAGAGGAGGAAGAAAGAATTTTGTGAAAAGTTTCTAGATCTACTTTAATGTAAAATATAGATCTAGATTATTTTAGAGATTTAAATAATATAATAATAGGGCTTGTAGGGTTCGTTAGGATTTAGTAGTTATGGAAGATTAATTAAAAGTTACCCTTTTTATCCATTAATAGATTTAGAACTAGAATGACGGTGATGCGTGTAGATTAGGCTTTCTGGAGGGAAAAGGAATCCCACTCGTAACCCTTATCTCGACACGGAACTCCGTTCATATCTAGCCTTTACCAAAACAATCATTAATCTAATCTCTAATCGCGGTTGGAACTAGCAAAGAATTGCTAGCGCGCCCGATTAGGATGTTAATGATTCTTTTGATAAAGTTCCTAAACTTTATAGGACTTAAAATGGGTTTAATTATTTTCATCGTCCATTAGCCTACCCTAATCCTACGAACCCTAACAAGCGGAGAATTACTCGCGCATGTTGGGAGAAGAAGATGAAAAGAAAGAGAGGGAGAACATAATGTAAAAAAAACAAACAATTAAATAAAAAAAACTACCTTTATTAATCAACTCCTTCAAACTACACTTTTAATCCATAGAACATGATTACAAAACTTGATTTGCTTCTCGATCTTTCCTAAGGAGGTAGTCGAACAGTCGATGATCAGCCTGGATGCGTGAGCGTCGGGAGCTTCGTGATCTCTTCGGCTTGATGGCTTTTCCAAGAGGCTCTCGGTGCCTTTATATAGTGCAAACCCAGAATCTTATTGTTGAGAAGTTGGTAAAATTCAGCAGTTGTCAATCTCCCAAAATATTGCCTTCCAACTCATCATTATTGCGGCGGATCCGCGGCCTCAGGGTGGGTTTGGCCGCGGATCCGTGCTCAATGGATGAGATCTCTCTGTCGTTTTTCTTGGGCTCTCATCTGGTGACATGTGGAAATCTCTGGAATCTTCAGAAATTAGAAATCTTTTCTTTTCTTCTGCCAGACTTGATTTCTTCATTTTGATTTCTTAATTAGGCAAGTTTTCTTCAACAACCTGATTTCTCATAACAACTTGGAAATATTCTGCACAACAACTCAAATAAGATTTTAGTAGACTTTGTTCTACTAGGATTAGGCCAATAATATTATTTGCATACATTTTCCTACCAAATGATAATAAAAATATATTAACACATGGAAAATAATGTTTTTACACATAAACCCTCATATGTATAATATATCATATTAAAGTCCTTTTTTTTTTATAAAATGGTAGGAAAAATGTATTACAAATGTGCAGTTTTATCGACTGAACAAATACCCCCAAACTTATCTTTGATCGTCCCGAGCAAACTAGTTTATTTAAGAGGAGAAAAAAAAAGGAGAAAACTAAGCACACTTTCGTAGGCAGACACGATTGCACGGAGCACGTGCAACAAGCCGTTAAACCTCTAGGCGTCCCTAGTAGGAGGAGTGTTGTCTCCTGAGGGTTTTCAGCGGATTACACCCACAAAATCCTATAACAAAAGAAAGATGGTGAAATTTACATATAAAGATAAGAACCATAAAAGAAATACTTTGAAAAGAAGAGTTTCCAACTATGCTAGCTTTTCAGTTGTCATGAGCCCTATCTTAATAGTCATGAAAAAATGTTAGAAATCACATTACCCCTCAATAAAACATCGTCTTTATTCTTTATTCCTACCTTTCTTCCAAACATTGATCATATAACCCCACGTGTGTGAAAATAACATCCCTACACTCGGAGAATTCAATTTAAGCTATCATACTCTTGTCCCTCTACCTCAGTACTTTTTAATTTTATGAATACTTAGGTTTGCTCACACCTTTTCATGCGACCGCTAATACTTCTTGAGGTACTAACCGACCGATTACTCAAGTGCTTGCTGATTTGGTGATAGTATTTTCCTCGTCTTGCACCACCTAAGGCTTAGCAGTGACTCCCAGACCAGTTGGCCTTAGGGCACTAGGTGAAGAGGCACCCTCGCTATATTTTTTTATTGCTGCCTTGGCGATACAAAACCAGTGTTCATTTTTCTTTTCACCATTTATATTTTCTTCAATTTTTTTATTTCCTTCATACTTTGGCTTTTAGACAAGAGCATTTCAAGGTATCCTCTACTATCCCGAGTTTCAAGACGTGTGTAGGTGCATATTGTAGGGTATCAACATTCAAATGTTTGGCTTCCAGAATAGAAACTATTTTTCAGACTTATTTTTATCCTCAGATTAGTGACTTCCTTCATTTTACTAACCCTTGGGACAACAGCTCATAACTACTTATTACTAGTTCGTATAAGAAAACTTCTAATTTTCTTAGTTTTCTTAAGCTATTCCTATCTTTTGGATGTAATGTTTCACTTTCTATTCATTTGTTATATAAAAAAAATTTTAATGCCCGGTGTCAAAGATAATTCAGTGAATACAAACCTCCCCCCAAACCTGTTTTCAGCAGTGTCCTCACTGATGTAGCCTTTGGAGAACATGGACCTGTATACTAAGGGAGAGATACAAGGGGTAAAATAATAGTTAACTGAAAAATTCCCCCAAACTTATTCTTTGACACGCACAGATATTCAATAAAATCCATTTTTTACTCACCTCCATTTCTTAAAATGAGAAATGTTATCAAAACATGGAGGTGAGGCGGAGGAAATTTAGTTTTGATAAAGCGGCTCCTGTAAAAACAGGAGCTCCTCCGCGGGGTCAGCAGAAAAATACCGTTTTAATCTATGCCCATTTACTTTAAAAATCGAACCGTTTTTCAAATTTTCGACTTCAACCGCCCCGTGCGGGTGTACATACCGCACCACAAAAGGTCCTTTCCAACGAGATTTAAGCTTACCCGGATGAAGATGGAGACGGGAATCGTAAAGAAGGACTTGTTGACCCGATGTGAAGGTTTTTCTAGAAAGATTTTTATCGTGGAATACTTTAGTCCTATTCTTTACTATCACCGCATTATCGTAAGCTTCATCGCGGAGTTCGCTTAGCTCATTCAATTGCAGCTTCCGATAGCTGCCTGCATGATCAAGATCAAAATTAAGCTCTTTAATAGCCCACATTGCCTTATGTTCAATCTCGACAGGGAGGTGACATGCCTTCCCAAACACAAGACGGTATGGAGACATACCAAGATCGGTCTTATAAGCGGTGCGAAATGCCTAAAGAGCATCCGTCAATTTGGTTGACCAATCCTTACGGTTTTTGGAAACCGTCTTCTCCAAAATCTGTTTGATCTGCCTATTTGAGATCTCAGCCTGCCCGCTTGTTTGGGGATGATAGGGCGTAGAAAGCTTGTGAGTGATTGAATATTTCCGCATCAAGGCCTCGAAAGACCTATTGCAGAAATGTGTCCCGTTGTCGCTAATGATAGCGCGAGGGTGTCCGAATCGCGAAAAGATATTTTCTTTAAGGAACTTAATGACAACCTTGTTGTCATTAGTGCGACACGGTATAGCTTCCACCCACTTCGAGACATAATCAACAGCTAACAAGATATATAGATTCCCAAAGGAGTTGGGAAAAGGGCCCATAAAATCAATACCCCAAACATCAAATATTTCCACAACCAATATAGGTTGGAGCGGCATCTCGTTCCTTCGTGAAATCCGACCCAAATGCTGACATCGCGGACAAGTTTTGCAATGTTCAAATGCATCTTTAAATAATGTTGGCCAATAAAAGCCACATTGCAAAACTTTCTCCGCCGTTTTTCGAGGTCCAAAGTGACCGCCGCATGCCTGATCATGACAAAATGATAACACGCTCTTGAATTCATCGTTAGGGACACACCTGCGAATGATTTGATCGGAACAATACTTGAATAGATTTGGTTCATCCCAGTAAAAATATTTTACTTGGGATAAAAACCGAAGTCTGTCTTGTTTCGACCAATCACTAGGTATAAGTCCCGTCGCAAGATAGTTCACGATATCCACGAACCAAGGTTCGTAGGATACATTCATGAGCTGTTCGTCGGGAAATGAGTCATTTATCGGCACGGTCACAGTTGGCGAAGAAGTGATGCGTGAAAGATGGTCGGCTACTACGTTTTCACATCCACTCTTGTCTTTGATAACAAGATCAAATTCTTGTAACAATAGGATCCAACGTATTAGCCTGACCTTTGCATCCTTCTTCGTTAAAAGATGTCGTAGGGCGGAGTGATCTGTGTAAACCACAATGGGCGAGCCAATCAAGTAGGGCCTGAATTTCTCTAATGCAAATACAACTGCCAAGAGTTCTTTCTCGGTAGTTGTGTAATTTATTTGTGCATCATTCAAGGTCCTACTCGCGTAGTAAATTACATGTGGCATCTTATCAATATGCTGTCCTAAGACAGCACCAATAGCAAAATCTGATGCGTCACACATAAGCTCGAACGGGTGGTTCCAATCCGGAGATGATAGAATGGGGGCTGTAGTGAGTGATTCTTTAAGCAATTCAAAAGCAGCCTCACAATCCGAATCGAAGTGAAAAGTAGTGTCCTTGGCCAATAGAAGGGTTAAGGGTCTAGCAATTTTGCTAAAGTCCTTAATAAATCTCCTATAAAATCCTGCATGACCAAGGAAGGATCGTATATCTTTGACGCAATTGGGACGAGGGAGGTTTTGAATGACATCTATTTTAGCTCTGTCAACCTCAATGCCTTTATGTGAAATTATATGTCCAAGTACAATACCTTCTTGGACCATAAAATGGCATTTTTCCCAATTCAAAGTCAAGTTCTTATCCTTACAGCAGGTAAGAACAGCGTCAAGATTACGAAGGCAGTCCTCAAAGGAGTCCCCAAAAATGGAGAAATCGTCCATAAAAATTTCTAGAAAATTTTCCACCATATCTGAAAATATCCCCATCATGCACCGCTGAAATGTAGCGGGAGCGTTGCATAACCCAAAGGGCATGCGTCTATAAGCAAAAGTTCCGAAAGGACAAGTAAAAGTGGTTTTATCTTGATCTTTTTCGGCGATGGGGACCTGGTTGTAACCAGAGTATCCGTCCAAGAAACAGTAGTATTCGTGTCCCGCTAATCGTTCCAACATCTGGTCAATGAAAGGTAGAGGGAACTGATCTTTCCTCGTCGCGGCATTGAGTTTCCTGTAATCGATACATACGCGTCACCCAGTTTGGGTGCGTGTTTGGATTAACTCATTAGCCTCGTTAGTGATAACCGTGATGCCAGACTTTTTAGGGACCACATGAATTGGACTTACCCATTGACTATCAGATATGGGGTAAATTATTCCACTATCAAGGCACTTGACGATTTCTTTCTTTACCGCCTCCTTCATAACGGGATTTAACCGTCTTTGTGGGTCTCGGGTTGGTTTGGCTTCATCCATCAGATGTATGTTATGTTCAACAATTAAGGGACTAATCCCTTTGATGTCGGGCATTATCCAACCAAATGCTTGCCGATTCGATCTCAACACTGCCAAAAGTGCATTCTCTTGCTCTAAGGCTAGAGAAGCAGAAATAATCACTGGCAAAGTCTCATTCTCTCCTAAATATGCATATTTAAGATGAGAAGGTAGCGGTTTGAAATCAAGAATTGGCGGAGAGACTATAGAAGGTGGGGTAAGCGAATGATATTCGGACTCCCGAAGAGGTTCAAAACTTGCATAAGATATTGACTCGGAAAGTGCTGCTGACTTTTGCAATGAGTCAACGAGTTCAATCTCAAGGTCTGGCTCATTGAACATATCCTCACTGTAAAGTGGTGCAAGATCAAACGATGTCTCATTAGTGTTGTCGAGAACATCAAAGCAAAGCTCCTCATCCATGCAGCTTTCGGAAGCTATCTCGTGGATGGAACAAACATCCAGCAATTGAGCAGAAGGTTCTGATGGCTGACTTCCTAGCTTGTAAATATTAAGCTCAATTGTCATTTTCCCGAAGGATAAGTTCATAGAACCGTTACGACAATTAATCACAGCGTTAGAAGTTGCTAGGAAGGGTCGACCAAGTATCACCGGGATTTGATTGCGTGGGTTTGCCACAGGTTGTGTATCTAAAACAATAAAGTCCACGGGAAATATGAATTTCCCGACTTTAATTAACACATCCTCTAGTTCGCCCCGAGGTTTGGTGATAGATCGATCAGCCATTTGGAGAGTACAATGGGCGGGTTTTAACTCTCCAATTCCTAACTGCTCGTATACTGAATAAGGAAGCAAGTTGACGCTAGCGCCTAGATCGAGTAAAGCACGATTTATATTTTTACCGCCAATAGAAATAGAGATTGTAGGACAACCGGGGTCCTTACGTTTCTTTGGTATTTGTTGGGTAAAAGCTGTGCTAACATTACTCGTCATGAAAACCTTTTTAGGCACTTGAGTTTTTCTCTTCCTAGTGCGCAAGTCTTTAAGGATTCTTGCATAAGATGGGACTTGTTGAATAGCATCTAGGAGAGGAATATTCACGCTAACTTGCTTAAACATTTCCATAATCTTCTCCATTTGCGGGTTAGGTCGGTTGGCCCTTAATCGGTTTGGAAATGGAGCTCGATCAATAAGTTTTGGGTCCAACGTTTGTGGAGAAGACTCTGGCGACGGATTCGATCCCAAAATTGGAGTGGGAATCGACTTAGATAGATTTGGTGAAATGTTCGAGCCTTGGGGAAAACGGAGAATAGGCTCGGACGAAGGTGGGAGACTAGACGAATTAGGGGAAGAAGAAGAAGAAGAAGGGGTATCAAATGTGTCACTATCATCAATTTCCTCACCCACTTGGTTATTCAGCACTCTCCCCGATCTCAACGTAGTGACGGCATTCACATTATGACTTTGTGAATGGCCAGGATTCGGTAGGGGTTGAGATGGGAGTTTCCCTTTCTCTCTCGCACTCATTGCGGCATTTAACTGTGCGATTTGGTTTTCTATTGATTTAATACTCTCACCATGGGAGGAGGAGTTTTTCGTTAGGGTATCAATGGAAGACCTTATCTCAGCCGAATTTTGCATGGATTGTTTCATGAACATATCCAAAGTTTGTGCGAGTGAGTTGTCAGTACCGGCCACTTGTGGTGTAGAAATGTTGGCCGGATTTTGGAAATTCTGTGACTGAAAGGGGGGCTGATTCTGTGGTTGTGGTTGCTGTGGAGGAGGTCTTTGATAATTACTTTATTGGTTTTGATTCCAAGCAAAGTTAGGATGATTCCTCCATCCTTGATTGTATGTGGAAGAATAAGGGTCGTTTCTAGGTCGCTGCTGAAAAGCAGCATTAGCTTGAAACGATGCATTCACAGGACATTCTTCCGTTAAGTGTGAAGGATCCGAACAGCAACCACAGACAGTCTTGGGAAGCGTGACCTGATTTAGGGAGACTGATGAAAGTTTGTTCTCAATAGAATCGAGTTTCTTTTGCATCGCTGCCATTTCGGCTTTTACTGCGATAGAAACATCGAGCTGGTGAATACCTCCCTTAGTTGAAGGCGGTCTTACGCTTTCCCACTGCAACGTGTGTTCAGCGAGATCTTCCAGATATTTCCATGCTTCACCGTCATCTTTAGACATGAAATTGCATTGACACATTGTTTCAAGCATCTGCTTTGTCGCTGGATTAATGCCCTCATATATAATCCGACATAAATCCCATCTTTGTATTCCGTGATGGGGGCATTGGACAAGCAGATCTTTGAAACGTTCAAAGCACTTCCAAAATGGTTCATTGGGAAGCTGGGTGAACTGGTTGATCTCGCTCCTGATTGATGCATTTTCTGACGTGTATATGTAAAAAGTAACGACAATCAAAAAATTATATTGACCGCAATCAAACTACGGTGTCGGATGTAGTTAATGAATGAGTGTGGATCGTCCACAGGGATTGTGCAATTCAATTGTATTTTGATATGTTTGAAATGAAATGTTAAGCAACAATAAACGAAAACATGATTCAAGATGTGATTTGTATTCGAGTGTCACTATTCTTTACTCAAGAATCAAGAAACTATAAACAATCAAGAATCGGTAGTTTTGATAATATTTCCAATCAACAATCAAGAATATAAGAGAGGCTCGTAGGAATCGATCGGATCTTTAGACGTGATGCAATCTAAAGGGTTTCGTGTTCTTGTCCTTCGAAGAATTTATACTAGATCAATGGTGATCGACGAGAGTTAGGGTTTTCTTGATGAAATTAGGGTTTCATCTCTTAACCCTTGTTCTTTCGAGGATACCATTTATATTCTAGCCTCTAGCAATTCCAAGAAACGATCGGAACTCCCCAATCTCGAGCGATGTCGATCAAGAAAGCATCGCAACGAATTGGGTCGTCGATTCTTGAACTTGCTAGGGTTTACAAACTCGTGGGATTCAAGAATCGATTACAAATTTGTTACATCATCATACTAAAGATCGTTTCGACTCCCCGACGAGCGGAGTTTTATTCACACATCACCACAAAGACAATATTCAAGAATAGTAATGATAACATGATGCGGAATTTAAAGAAAACAAGATAAAAGAATATCACCTTTTATTTAATCAACAATTTCAATACATTCTTTCAAGAATCTACAAGAAGAAGAAATCGATCGTTGACTCGGCTTCGCTCGTCTCTGTGGATCGTGGATCTACTTTGATCTCTTGCCCGATTGAAGATCGGCTCGGCTCATAAAAGGGTTGAAGGCATCTTGCTTGGCTTGCACTCAAGATCTTGAATTGTGGTTGGATTTAGGGTTAGGGTTTCCTACAAGCTCTCTCACTAAACTTGAGGAAGAGGGGATGAAGAAAGAGATTGGCTAAAAATATCCAAAGTTGAATAGATTTTCTAACCTTCAATCCTCTTTTTTACAATGAGCCTAGGGTCTTATTTATAGACTCCCAAACCCTAGGTTTAGATTTGAATTAGAACTTTCCCTCCCAAAGTTTGTTGAAGAGTTTCTAGAAGGAGTTTGTTAGGAGTTAGCTTAGGGTTTAAGCTAGGGTTTAGGGAAAGTTCTAGAAGTATTAGGCTAGTTTAGGTGTTTGCTGATCTGGAGAAAGTATCTGGAATCTTCTGGAAGTTTGTGTGCATTATTGAGCTGTAGCCACTGAAACAGGAGTTTTGGTGAAATTTGAGAGTCTGAACCCTTGGACCCGCCGCGCAACCGCCGCGTTTACCCTACATCTGCCGCTCTTCCGCCGCGCATTGATGGGCTTGGGCCTTGGGCTTTCTTCTGTGGTCTTGGAATGCTGTTTTTAGATTCCTTTGATGTTTAGATTTGTACTTCCTCTTCTGTGTTGATACCAGATTTGAGTTAAGTGAATTTACGAGCAATTGTAATGGTCGAGCACTGTAATGATCGAGCAAGCTTCTCTTTTCCTGCACAGACTTCGAAACAGGGGTTGCAAGATATGGAAAATATGCTATGTAATGCAATGCAGTCAATTTCCCTAGAAATGCCGATTTTAAGGTCGAATACATGTAATCTGATATTTTGCGACCGATTTGCTAATATGTGAATTATGAATACCGTACACTTCTATATGGATGCAAATGATAAGGAAATTGTCGGTTAAAATATGCAATATTTTCGACTGATCAAATACCCCCAAACTTAATTTCGATCGTCTCGAGCGAATGTTTTATTAAAAAGAGAAGGAGAAAATAAAGAAAGAGAAAAACTAACTAGCACACTTTCGTAGGCAACACGATTGCACTGAGCACGTGCAACAAGCCTTTAAACCTCTAGGTGTCCCTAGTAGGAGGAGTGTTGTCTCCTGAGGGTTTTCAGCGGATTGCACCCACAAAATCCAATAATAAAAGCAAGATCATGAATATTACATTTAAAGAAGAGAATCGTAAAAGAAAAGCTTTGAAAATTAGGGTTTCCAACTAAGCTAGCTTTTCGGTTGTCATGAGCCCTATCTTAATGGTCATGAAAAGATGTTAGAAATCACGTCCTCCCTCAATAAAACATCGTCTTATTCTTCATTCCTATCTGTCTTCCAAACATCAATCATATAACCCTGCGTGTGTGTAAAGACATCCCTACACCCGGAGAATTCAATTCAAGCTATCATACCCTTGCCCATCAGCCTCAGTACTTCTTGGCAAACGAGATTGCTTACACACTTTCATGCGACCGTTAATACTTCTTGAGGTACTAACCGACCGATTACTAATGTGCTTGCATGCTTGGTGTATTTTCCTCGTCTTGCACCACCTCAGACATAGCAGTGACTCCCAGACCAGTTGACCTTGGGGCACTAGGTGAAGAAGCACCCTTTTGCTATATATTTTTATTGCCCTTGGTGATAACAAAACCAGTATCCATTTTTCTCACCACTTTAAAACACATTTTTTTTCCATACTTTTAGCTTTAAGACAAGAGCATTTCAAGGTATCCTCTACTATCCCAGGCTTTAAGATGTGTGTAAGTGCGAATAGCAGGGTAGCAACGTTCAAAATGTTTGGCTTCCAGAATAGAAACTATTTTTCAGACTTATTTTTATCCTCAGATTAGTGACGTTCTTCATCTTACTAACCCTTGGGACAACGGCTCATAACTACTTATTACTAGTTCGTATAAGAAAACTTCTAATTTTCTTAGTTTTCTAAAATTTTTCTAATCTCATGGATGTAACTTTTCACTATCTAAACTTTCATTATCTTATTTATATACAAAAAAGTGTAAATATTAAAATTATTTTTATATTTGAAATTTTTTTAAATTTTTATGGGTTTTGAAAAATTTTCAAGTTTTATGGATTTTTAAAAGAAATGTTTTGTGCTTATGCAGATGATATGCAAATGATGCAAAAATAAGCACAAACCTCCCCCAAACTTGTTTTCAACAGTGTCCTCACTGTTGCCGACAGTTATATCTACAAAACCTGTAAATCTGGGAGGAATTATTAGTGGGGGCAAAATATATAAGTGAGGAAATTCCCCCAAACTTATCTTTCACTCACCTTCATTCAAAAGATGATGCAATGATATACAGGATATGAAGATGAGACGGAGGAATTTTTAATCCAAATAAACTGGCTCTTGTAAGAACAAGAGCTCCTCCGTGGGGTCAGTGGAAAAATACGGCTTTAGTCTATGTCCATTTACTTTGAAAAAGGTGCCGTTTTTAACATTTTCAACTTCTACTGCCCCGTGCGGGTATACAGACCGCACAACAAAAGGTCCCTTCCAACGAGATCGGAGCTTACCCACATGAAGGTGTAAACGTGAATCATAAAGAAGGACTTGTTGACCAGGTAAAAATGTTTTCCTTAAAATGCTTTTATCGTAAAAAACCTTAGTCCTATTCTTTGTGATTACAGCATTATCATAAGCTTCATCGCGGAGTTCGCTTAGCTCGTTAAGTTGCAGCTTCCGAAAGTTGCAAGCAAGGTTTAAATCAAGATTTATTTCTTTTATAGCCCACAATGCTTTATGTTCTATCTCAACAGGTAGATGACATGCTTTTCCAAATACTATCCTATATGGAGACATTCCTAGGTCGGTCTTATATGCAGTCCTGAATGCCCAAAGAGCATCCGTCAATTTGGTCGACCAATCTTTTCTATTTTTAGCAACAGTTTTCTCCAGGATAAATTTGATCTGTCTGTTTGAGATCTCAGCCTGCCCGCTTGTTTGGGGGTGATAGGGTGTAGAAAGACGGTGGTTGATTGAGTATTTTCGCATCAGAGTCTCGAAAGACCTGTTGCAGAAGTGTGTCCCATTATCGCTAATGATAGCGCGTGGGTGTCCAAATCGCGAAAAGATATTCTCTTTCAAGAACTTAATGACAACTTTCCTGTCATTAGTGCGACATGGAATGGCTTCTACCCACTTCGAGACATAATCAACCGCCAGCAATATGTACAGATTCCCAAAGGAGTTGGGAAAAGGACCCATAAAATCTATGCCCCAAACATCAAACATTTCAACAACCAAGATGGGTTGCTGAGGCATTTCATTCCTCTGGGATATTCTACCCGTATACTGACATTGTGTACAGGTTTTGCAATACTCAAATGCGTCCTTGAATAAGGTCGGCCAATAAAATCCACATTGCAAAACCTTTTCCGCTGTCTTTCTAGGACCAAAGTGACCCCCACAAGCCTGATCATGACAAAATGAAAGAACACTCTTGAACTCTTCATTTGGGACGCACCGGCGAATGATCTGATCAGGACAATATTTAAACAAATAAGGTTCGTTCCAGTAAAAGTGTTTTACTTGGGAAAGAAAACGATATTTGTCCTGTTTTGACCAATCGCTCGGTATCAGTCCCGTGGCATGATAGTTCACAATATCCCTGAACCATGGTTCAGCGGATATGCTCAAGAGTTGTTCGTCAGGGAATGAGTCATTAATCGGCAGGGTCACAGGGGAAGAAACGATGCGTGAAAGGTGGTCAGCTACTACGTTTTCACATCCTTTCTTATCTTTGATAACAAGATCAAATTCTTGTAACAGTAGGATCCAACGTATTAGTCGACCTTTTGCATCTTTCTTCGCCAGAAGATGTTTTAAAGCGGAATGGTCAGTATACACAACTATAGGTGAGCCGATTAAGTAAGGCCTGAATTTTTCCAATGCAAATACAACCGCTAAAAGCTCTTTCTCGGTGGTTGTATAATTGATTTGCGCATCATTCAGGGTCTTACTGGCATAGTAAATCACGTGTAGCATCTTATCGATGTGCTGTCCTAAGACTGCACCTACTGCAAAATCAGATGCATCACACATCAGCTCAAAGGGGTAGTCCCAATTTGGTGATGATAAAACGGGGGCTGAAGTGAGTGAGTGTTTAAGTGAGTCGAAAGCTGTCTCGCAATCCGAGTCAAAATGGAAGGTCGTATCCTTGGCCAGGAGTAGTGTTAAAGGTCTAGCAATTTTGCTAAAATCCTTAATGAATCTCCTATAAAAGCCCGCATGGCCAAGGAAAGAGCGAATATCTTTGACGCTTTTGGGATGAGGCAGGTTTTGAATGACATCTACTTTAGCTCTGTCAACCTCAATGCCTTTCTGTGAAATGACATGTCCAAGGACTATTCCTTCTTGGACCATAAAATGGCATTTTTCCCAGTTTAAAGTCAAGTTCTTTTCTTTGCAACGAGTAAGAACAGCGTCTAGATTCGCTAGGCAATCAGAAAAAGAGTCTCCAAAAATCGAGAAGTCGTCCATAAAGATCTCCAGAAAATTCTCTACCATATCAGAGAATATCCCCATCATACACCGCTGAAAGGTAGCGGGAGCATTGCATAACCCAAAGGGCATGCGACTGTAAGCAAAGGTACCAAAAGGACAAGTAAAAGTGGTTTTATCTTGATCCTTTTTGGCGATGGGGACCTGATTGTAGCCTGAGTATCCGTCCATGAAACAATAGAACTCTCGTCCCGCTAAGCGTTCCAGCATTTGATCAATAAATGGTAGAGGAAAATGGTCTTTCCTCGTAGCAGCGTTGAGTTTTCTATAATCGATGCATACACGCCACCCAGTTTGGGCGCGTGTTTGAATCAACTCATTCGCCTCATTTGTGATAACTGTGATGCCGGATTTCTTAGGAACGACATGTATAGGACTCACCCACTGGCTGTCGGAGATGGGGTATATAATACCACTATCTAAGCATTTGACGATTTCTTTCATGACAGCTTCCTTCATGACGGGATTCAACCGTCTCTGTGGTTCTCGGGTCGGTCTGGCATCATCCATCACATGTATATGATGTTCAACTATCAAGGGACTAATCCCTTTGATGTCCGCCATACTCCAACCAAACGCCTCTTTGTTAGATCTCAATACCGATAAAAGTGCATTCTCTTGCTCTGATGCAAGAGAAGCGGAAATGATAACCGGTAATGACACGTTCTCACCAAGATATGCATATTTCAGGTGAGAAGGTAAAATTTTGAGATCTAAATCAGGCGGAGAAATGATAGAAGGAAGGGTCATAGATTGATTTTTGGATCTACAAAGAAGCTCAGAGCCTGTTAAAGATACAGACTCGGGTGGAGAAAAGTCAGAAGTGCAGGACTCATGTGTAGCTAAAGTGTCCTCACTAAGATCTTGTGCAAAGTCAAACAGAGATGTGCTAATGTCATCGAGATCAGTAAAGCAAAGATCCTCAGCTCCACAACTATCGGGAGCGATCTCATGGACAGAGCACACATCTAAAATATGAGCACTAGGTTCTGATGGCTAACTTCCAACTTTATAGATGTTTAGTTCAATGGTCATATTTCCAAATGATAAATTCATTGAACCATTTCTACAGTTTATAACAGCGTTGGAAGTGGCAAGGAAAGGACGACCTAGAATCACCGGAATTTGGCCCCGGGGGTTTGCTACAGGATGTGTGTCGAGCACAATGAAGTCTACAGGGAAAACAAATTCCCCGACCTTTATTAACACATCCTCTAATTCACCCCTTGGTTTGGTGATAGATCGGTCTGCCATCTGGAGAGTGCAATGAGCAGGTTTCAGCTCTCCAATCCCTAATTGCTCATAGACAGAATAAGGTAACAGGTTAACACTCGCGCCAAGGTCTAAAAGAGCACGATTTATGTTTTTACCCCCAATCGAAATCGATATTGTAGGACAACCAGGGTCCTTTCTTTTCTTTGGAAGCTGGGGTATAAAAGCAGTGCTAATGTTATTAGACATAAAGACCTTCTTTGGCACTTGGGTCTTCCTCTTCCTAGTGCACAAGTCCTTAAGAATCTTCGCATAAGCGGGGACTTGCTGAATCGCATCTAAGAGAGGGATATTGATGTTAACCTGTTTGAACATCTCTAAAATTTTCTCCATATGAGGACTCGTTCTATTAGCCCTTAGCCGGTTCGGGTAAGGTGCTTTCGCTATAAGCGCGGGGTCCATCACAGGAGAAGGAAAGGGGGGTAGACGAGGTCCCAAAGGAGGTGTGGGGATCGTCTGTGGAGAACTATAAGGGTTGGGTGAAGGTTTTGAGCCTAAGAGGAAATGGAGAATAGGCTCGTGCGAAAGTGGTTTGGTAGAAGAAGAAGGATCAGAAGGTGAAGTGTGTGTGTGTGGGAAAGACTCAGCCGGGGTGTTGATATGATTTTCAGTATTATCAATACCTTCCCCGACATTATTGTTCAGCACTCTTCCCGATCTCAACGTTGTGATGGCATTTACATTGTAATGCCCAGGATTCTGTAGGGGTTGAGAGGGAAGTTTCCCTTTTTCTCTCGCACTCATTTCGGCTTTTAAGCGTGCGATTTCAGCTTCCATCGTGCGAATACTCTCAGCTTGGGACGCTGAGTTTTTCTTTATTTCACTGACGGAAGATCTAACCTCAGTCGAAACATCCATGAAATTTGATAAAAGTGATTTCATGGTTTGAGTGAATTAAGAGAACTCGTCAGAACAGGACTGCATAGAATTAGACTGTGCAGGAGTGTTGCCCTGATTTTGGAAATTTTGTGACTGGTAGGGGTGCTGAGTGAGTTGTAGGGGTTGCTGTTGTGGTGGAGGAAGAGCCCGTTGAAATTGATTCGTGTTTGGAACCGTGTTTTGAGATTGTGATTGGTTCCAAGCAAAATTCGGGTGGTTCCTCCAACCCTGATTGTAAGTGGAAGAATATGGATCGTTTCGAGGTCTTTGAAATGCGGCATTAGAATGCTCGTGACCTTGAAACGCAGAGTTTAATGGACATTCTTCCGTTAAATGTGACGGATCAGAACAGCACCCGCAAACAGTTTTGGGGAGTGACATTGGGTTTAGGGAGGCTGCTGCAAATTTGTGTTCCATAGCGTCGAGCTTCTTTTGCATTGCTGCCATTTCAGCTCGGACACCTATGGACACATCTATTTGGTGTACGCCACCCCTATTCAATGGTTGTGTTCCACTCTCCCAAATTAGTGACTTTTCAGCGAACTCTTCTAAGTATCGCCAGGCTTCCCCGTCATCTTTGGTCATAAAAGTACCTTGACACATGTTTTCAAGGCTCTGTTTAGTGCTAGGGTTACTGCCCTCATATATGATTCGGCAAAGCTCCCATCTCGGGATGCCGTGATGAGGACATTGAACCAATAGATCCTTGAAACGTTCAAAGTATTTTGAAAATGGTTCGGCAGGGAGCTGGGCAAATTGGTTCAGTTCGCTACGGATTCGAGCCGTCTTTTGGACTGGGTAAAATTTCTTAAGGAATGCAGCGACGAATTCTTCCCAATTCGTAATAGAATGTGCGGTGGTGTTATATAGCCACTTCTCGGCTATATCGCACAAAGTAAATGGAAGAAGTCGTAGACGCATCGCATCCACTGAAAGTTGAGACGTACCCATCATTGCGCATACGTTTTCAAATTTGGTAATGAAAACGTAAGCGTCCTCGGTCTCGAGTCCGTGGTATTTGGGTAAAAGATTGATATACTGGGGCTTAATCTCAAAGTTATCCCCATTGGCTGGTGGTGTGGATAAGCAGGTCGAAAGAGGACCTCTATGTGGATAGCATCTTTCCTGGAGAGAAATGTGGGGTGGAGTAGGATTCTGCGCACCTACGGACGGTGGCAGATTAGGGTTAAAGAAATTTAATGGATTCGGATCCATCGGTGTGGGTGTGGTAGTGGGTAAAGAAAAGGTAAATGGAGAATTATCGACTTCGGAGTCGATAAAAGGTACGCGGACTAAACGGGCACTAGAATCCCGTGTCCAGCCTATCTTGCACTAAAAAGGGTTAGTACAAGTGGCAGCGTTGACTTATAATTAGGGATGAATGAATGCGGTGCTTGCTTTGAAAAAGGGACGGATTTTGAAAAAATGATGCGACAAAACAAATGCAGCACACAACCCTAGAATCTAATGGTCACCTAGGTCCGATCTCTAGACCGCTCCTAACTGCCAAAAGACAAGTCGCAGGATAGAATCCTCCACTGCCTCTTTGTCCCCCTGTGGCCGGATAAGTGCCAGGTAAGTGGGAAGGAACCACCACTACAGTGGACCTAATTAATAACCACTAGCCTTAGACACACTCGTCTTAGGCACCACAAGAAAACGCGGATAAGCAATGAATTACCCATGACCTTCTCTTGTCCTATTGAGCGCGACAGTCCTTAGAGTCTTCTCTAGATTTCTTTTAGTTAATGGAGGTAATGCGGATGCAAGTTTGACGATTTTCGGGGCCTAGGAAGGGTAATGAAATCCCCACCTAATTTGGATTTGGCCGTGCCCCTTAAATTTCCGTATTAGAATGCAAACAACCAAGAAATCAAAATCACACACAATTTTATTTTTGCTTTGCGCGCTGCGATTTATTTGCAAAGAATCCTGTAGCAAAGGGTTAGTTGGAGCTAAAAAGAGAGAGGGGAGAGAGACAGAAATCACCTGCACTGAAAATTATGCAGAGAACACCCAAGACTGCGGCGCTTCCGCCGCGATTACTGGGTATCTGCCGCTCTTCCGCGGTCCGATTGTGGGATCACTGTACACAATTTCACCAGAGAGCTTCTGTTGCTATCTCCAGCTCTCTGGTATATTCAAACAAATTTTTCCACAGAACAGAATGCTCCAGATCACCTTGCAATCAAATCACAACACACGTGTAAGAGTTTGTACGAATTTTGATTTCAAGAAGTAAAACGTAATAATTCTTTCACTTCAAACTAAAATTGCAAATGAATTAGCGCGATCCCCGGCAACGGCGCCATTTTGATTGATGCATTTTCTGACGTGTATATGTAAAAAGTAACGACAATCAAAAAATTATATTGACCGCAATCAAACTACGATGTCGGATGTAGTTAATGAATGAGTGCGGATCGTCCACAGGGATTGTGCAATTCAATTGTATTTTGATATGTTTGAAATGAAATGTTAAGCAACAATAAACGAAAACATGATTCAAGATGTGATTTGTATTCGAGTGTCACTATTCTTTACTCAAGAATCAAGAAACTATAAACAATCAAGAATCGGTAGTTTTGATAATATTTCCAATCAACAATCAAGAATATAAGAGAGGCTCGTAGGAATCGATCGGATCTTTAGACGTGATGCAATCTAAAGGGTTTCGTGTTCTTGTCCTTCGAAGAATTTATACTAGATCAATGGTGATCGATGAGAGTTAGGGTTTTCTTGATGAAATTAGGGTTTCATCTCTTAACCCTTGTTCTTTCGAGGATACCATTTATATTCTAGCCTCTAGCAATTCCAAGAAACGATCGGAACTCCCCAATCTCGAGCGATGTCGATCAAGAAAGCATCGCAACGAATTGGGTCGTCGATTCTTGAACTTGCTAGGGTTTACAAACTCGTGGGATTCAAGAATCGATTACAAATTTGTTACATCATCATACTAAAGATCGTTTCGACTCCCCGACGAGTGGAGTTTTATTCACACATCACCACAAAGACAATATTCAAGAATAGTAATGATAACATGATGCGGAATTTAAAGAAAACAAAATAAAAGAATATCACCTTTTATTTAATCAACAATTTCAATACATTCTTTCAAGAATCTACAAGAAGAAGAAATCGATCGTTGACTCGGCTTCGCTCGTCTCCGTGGATCGTGGATCTACTTTGATCTCTTGCCCGATTGAAGATCGGCTCGGCTCATAAAAGGGTTGAAGGCATCTTGCTTGGCTTGCACTCAAGATCTTGAATTGTGGTTGGATTTAGGGTTAGGGTTTCCTACAAGCTCTCTCACTAAACTTGAGGAAGAGGGGATGAAGAAAGAGATTGGCTAAAAATATCCAAAGTTGAATAGATTTTCTAACCTTCAATCCTCTTTTTTACAATGAGCCTAGGGTCTTATTTATAGACTCCCAAACCCTAGGTTTAGATTTGAATTAGAACTTTCCCTCCCAAAGTTTGTTGAAGAGTTTCTAGAAGGAGTTTGTTAGGAGTTAGCTTAGGGTTTAAGCTAGGGTTTAGGGAAAGTTCTAGAAGTATTAGGCTAGTTTAGGTGTTTGCTGATCTGGAGGAAGTATCTGGAATCTTCTGGAAGTTTGTGTGCATTATTGAGCTGTAGCCACTGAAACAGGAGTTTTGGTGAAATTTGAGAGTCTGAACCCTTGGACCCGCCGCGCAACCGCCGCGTTTACCCTACATCTGCCGCTCTTCCGCCGCGCATTGATGGGCTTGGGCCTTGGGCTTTCTTCTGTGGTCTTGGAATGCTGTTTTTAGATTCCTTTGATGTTTAGATTTGTACTTCCTCTTCTGTGTTGATACCAGATTTGAGTTAAGTGAATTTACGAGCAATTGTAATGGTCGAGCACTGTAATGATCGAGCAAGCTTCTCTTTTCCTGCACAGACTTCGAAACAGGGGTTGCAAGATATGGAAAATATGCTATGTAATGCAATGCAGTCAATTTCCCTAGAAATGCCGATTTTAAGGTCGAATACATGTAATCTGATATTTTGCGACCGATTTGCTAATATGTGAATTATGAATACCGTACACTTCTATATGGATGCAAATGATAAGGAAATTGTCGGTTAAAATATGCAATATTTTCGACTGATCAGCTCCTAACATGTGCAGTCTTATGATTTAGGTAAAACTTCTTAAGAAATGCTACGACGAATTCATCCCAATTAGCGATAGAGTGTGCGGCAGTATTATAAAGCCATTTTTCTGCCAAGTCGCATAGTGTGAATAGGAGAAGACGTAAGCGCATAGCATCTAAAGTCAATTGTGAAATACCCATCATTGCACATACGTTTTTGAATTTGGTGATGAAAACGTACGCGTCTTCCGACTCAAGCCCGTGAAATTTGGGCAGCAGATTGATGTAGTGGGGTTTAATTTCGAAATTATCCCCGTTAGGTGGTGGAAGAGATAGACAAGTAGGAAGAGGACCACGAATAGGATAGCATCTCTCTTGGAGAGAGATGCGCGGTGGATTCTGCGCACCTTCGGGCGGTGGCAGCGTGGTGTTATAATTAGATGGAGTGTCGTCCATCACGGTTGATGTGGTGTGTGGTGGGGGAAAAGAAGATGAAGAAGTACCGACTTCGGCGTCGATAGCAGGAACGCGGACAAGACGGGCACTAGGATCCCGTGTCCAGCCGAGCATGCACTAAGCGGGTTTAGTGCAAGTGGCAGCGTGTGTGTGATTTTAAAAATTGGCTTGTTTTGAAAAAGTGGGACTCAACACAAATCACCCTATGATGCACAAGCAACCCTAGAACTAAGGTTACCTAGGTCTACTAGACAGCTCCTAACTAAGGCTAGAAATAGGACCTCAAACCGCCTCTTCACGGACAAGTACGGCCAGGTAAGTGGGAAGGAACCACCACTACAGTGGGCCTAATTAAAAACCACTAGCCTAGACACCGCAATGTCAGTTAGGATAAACGGCCGATGCCTATACTAGTCTTTTTCCTATTGAGCTCGACAGTCCTTAGAGTCTGGTCTAGATATTTTTTTAAATTAATGAAGGGTTGATCTGTATGCTCGGTTTGTGATTTGTGGGGCTTAGGAAGGGTGATGAAATCCCCACCTAATCTTGATTTGGTCTTTGCCCCTTAGAGTCCATATTAAATATGCAAAACAAAACCAATCACAAAACTTTTACAAAAAGATTTTTTTTGAGCGGCGCAATTTTGCAAAGAATCCTGCAGAAAATAGATTTTATTGGATTTGAGGAGAGAGAGAAGGAGTTGAGAATCTTACCAGAGAGTTCTGTAGCCCTAATCCCTCCAAGCAGCCGCGTTTCCACCGCAGGAAGCACCTTTGTGCCGCGGTTCCGCCGCGAGGTGGATGGATCGCTTGCTGAAAATTTTTATGTGATCTCCTTTGCTCCTCTGGATCACTAAAAATGTCTCTGTTTCCTGTTTTCCTCAATTCTGTGACTCCAGATCTCCTTGCAAAAATTCACGCACAAATCGTTAAATATGCAATTTGCAGTTTTGTGTTAATAATGATATGACTCGTCTAAGAATTCAACACAAATAGTAAAAATAAAAAATTACGCACGTATCCCCGGCAACGGCGCCATTTGATTGGTCCGAAAAAGTGTGTTTTGTAGTTTAACCGCAATCAGAACGGTGTCGCGCGTAGCTAGACCGAGATGAGTACGGGTCGTCCTCTGGGAAACGTTGAACCTTTTATTTTTACTTTAGATGTGTTGAAAAAGAGAGGAGGAAGAAAGAATTTTGTGAAAAGTTTCTAGATCTACTTTAATGTAAAATATAGATCTAGATTATTTTAGAGATTTAAATAATATAATAATAGGGCTTGTAGGGTTCGTTAGGATTTAGTAGTTATGGAAGATTAATTAAAAGTTACCCTTTTTATCCATTAATAGATTTAGAACTAGAACGACGGTGATGCGTGTAGATTAGGCTTTCTGGAGGGAAAAGGAATCCCACTCGTAACCCTTATCTCGACACGGAACTCCGTTCATATCTAGCCTTTACCAAAACAATCATTAATCTAATCTCTAATCGCGGTTGGAACTAGCAAAGAATTGCTAGTGCGCCCGATTAGGATGTTAATGATTCTTTTGATAAAGTTCCTAAACTTTATAGGACTTAAAATGGGTTTAATTATTTTCATCGTCCATTAGCCTACCCTAATCCTACGAACCCTAACAAGCGGAGAATTACTCGCGCATGTTGGGAGAAGAAGATGAAAAGAAAGAGAGGGAGAACATAATGTAAAAAAAACAAACAATTAAATAAAAAAAACTACCTTTATTAATCAACTCCTTCAAACTACACTTTTAATCCATAGAACATGATTACAAAACTTGATTTGCTTCTCGATCTTTCCTAAGGAGGTAGTCGAACAGTCGATGATCAGCCTGGATGCGTGAGCGTCGGGAGCTTCGTGATCTCTTCGGCTTGATGGCTTTTCCAAGAGGCTCTCGGTGCCTTTATATAGTGCAAACCCAGAATCTTATTGTTGAGAAGTTGGTAAAATTCAGCAGTTGTCAATCTCCCAAAATATTGCCTTCCAACTCATCATTATTGCGGCGGATCCACGGCCTCAGGGTGGGTTTGGCCGTGGATCCGTGCTCAATGGATGAGATCTCTCTGTCGTTTTTCTTGGGCTGTCATCTGGTGACATGTGGCAATCTCTGGAATCTTCAGAAATTAGAAATCTTTTCTTTTCTTCTGCCAGACTTGATTTCTTCATTTTGATTTCTTAATTAGGCAAGTTTTCTTCAACAACCTGATTTCTCATAACAACTTGGAAATATTCTGCACAACAACTCAAATAAGATTTTAGTAGACTTTGTTCTACTAGGATTAGGCCAATAATATTATTTGCATACATTTTCCTACCAAATGATAATAAAAATATATTAACACATGGAAAATAATGTTTTTACACATAAACCCTCATATGTATAATATATCATATTAAAGTCCTTTTTTTTATAAAATGGTAGGAAAAATGTATTACAAATGTGCAGTTTTATCGACTGAACAATTATGGTGTGGGTGAGGAAGTGAGATGAAAGGTTTTGCCTCCTCCATATCTTGATTATGTTTAAAATGTTTAACTTATGATTCTAATTTAAATATTGCTAATGTATTGATATGATACGGTATTTTGGTACATGGTTACTTGTAACCTCCTCATATACCGTATTCATTCTCTTTCCCCATTTCCAATGTTTAAGGTAAAATCTATTTAGTGTTAAGTTTGCTAAGCTTGGATATCGTATCTTGTGATTAAGGACTTGACAAATCTCTTAATTTTATATACGATATACCATCACAACTTCCTAGCAAACTCAACACTAATATTATTTGCTCTCATTAACCACTTTGTGTTTTTGTTGTTGCAGTATGCTTGCTAACCCGTGTGTTTAGTGTTGATACCCCAAGCGCGGACATACAAACGGTAAGTAATCAAAAGGAATCATTTCGTGCTTTGCGGCGAATATCGGACTTTGACGGTTTGTGCTCCGCAACCGCGTTGACAAGTCGTGCTTCATGCCGGGATCAAGGTAAGGCCGGACAACTCTTGATCACGGGAGGGTAGAGGTAAACGTCACGATTCGACCTTCCGAACCAAGCCACAACCATTCTTCACTTAAGTTGTTTTCCTCTTTTCCTTGTTTTCATTCTTTTATATATTTTTTGTGACAAACTCCAATTCATTGATTTGTTAACCTTAAATAAGAATACTTAATATACAAGTCCCTGTGGATCGACCCGTGCTTGCCGTCTCGCTATTACGCGCCGTGTACTTGCGGTTATAAATAGTAAAACGAGAACGATCTCGCGTGCCCATTCCGTTTCATTAAAACCATATCTCATATTTCAAAATTAACAAAAACTAACAAATTCTTTTAACTTGTTCTCTGTCTTTTTGATCTGCTATCACACTGAATTTAATTATAGGATTTTTCATATAACATTGGGACACCAATAGGACAAGAACCACACAGTGAAAAGTTGGAGCACCATCAGTACTTCTCAAGTTTCGTTTTCCAGCTAGGTTTCAAATTCAGAATTTCTATCTTCCTTAATAGGAAATTAGGTCTTATTTTTTACTCCACCTTTTACTTGTTTTTGTTTCGTATACACCTTCGTGACGTGCAATAGTCTTCATCATAAGATAAAACCTTCATATCTCCGTTAAAAATATTTTTATAAGAACCTGTCTTTTGTCAAGATTATTCTCACACAAAGAACCGTTACAAATTTTAACTTGGAAAGAACACTTGCTTGACTTTGTTTTAATTTGGACTTTCTAGGTTTCTTAGCGAGCTTTGGGCCAATACTCCCAAACCAGTTGGTTTTAGGACATTAGGTGTAGAGACACCCCGGTGGACTTAATTGCTCAAGTTATCTAGGCCCTAAAACAAAAGACCAATTTTAGCGTGAAAATCATAACGATTTAAAGCGAACGGAGATATAACCAATTGTTCAATTATTTTTAGGATAAAAGACGTGTTTAGTGGATCAGGTGTGTAATCACTTCAATCAAGTTCCAGATAGGTTATTCTTCAGAATTAGTACCTATTAAGGTATCTATAATATCCCTTCATATCTACTTCACTTTCAAAACTATTCTTGATATTACTTATTTCAGAACAAACCTATTTGATCCTCAAAAAATAGTTTATCGATTTAAAAGTTTTTAGACATTTTAGACTTGTTATCTAATTTTCAAAACTCACGACACGTGTAATGTGATGTAAAAACGTATATTAGCTATAGTTAAACTCAAAGGAAGGTTATATTTCAGGTTTTCAAAATCTAAAATTAGGATTTAGTTATTCCAATCTTACCAAACAAAACCGTCAAAATATCGAATCTAAGTTCTCCCACTAGCTAACTTAACGACAAAGTTTTTATATTTTTTGTAAATTTTTTTATGGGTTTTTTTTAAAAAAGTATGTAAATGCAAATGCAAAATATACACATGAATGCAAAGGTTAGAAATGCGTACCGAGCGCACCCCCAAACTTGAACTGGACAGTGCCCTCACTGTCATTGTACATCAAGAGGGCAAAAGTGTTGAAGGGTCAAAATTGACGGTTTTCTCTTCTTTTTTTCTTTTTTTTTCTTTTTTATATATGAAATGAGAGAGCATCACAAGACAAGATTGCTCGTCAAAAAGAAAATGGATATGCACAGGACAAGAATATCCATATATATATACCAAGAATAGTATATACATACCCCCAAACTTATTTGAAACAGTGTCTCCACTATTTATGGTGGGATAACCGAAGTTTGGTAGTAAACAGAGAAAGATTATGTAGGGTAAACCAGCTCCTGAAAGATCAGGAGCTCCTCTGATGGTTCTGCGCTAAAGAGCGGTTTCAGTCTGTGTCCGTTTACTTTGAAAAATGAACCATCCTTTGGATTCTCCAAACCCACTGCGACAGTGCGGGTACACACACCGCACAAGAAAAGATCCCTTCCAGCGAGATCGAAGTTTACAGGGATGGAAATGGAGTCGGGTGTCATAAAAAAGTACCTGTTGTCTAGGCGTGAAGGTTTTTCATGTAAGGTGTTTATCATGAAACCTCTTCGTATGGTTCTTTATAACAACCGCGTTGTCATAAGCCTCATCCCGAAGCTCGTTCAGTTCGTTCATTTGCAGCTTCCGATAGATGCCTGCATCTTTAAGATTGAGATTCAACTCTTTGATGGCCCAAATAGCACGATGTTCAATTTCTACAGGGAGGTGGAAAGCCTTTCCATACACAAGCCGATAGGGAGACATTCCAAGATCAGTCTTGTACGCAGTTTGAAATGCCCAAAGGGCATCGGTTAATTTCAAAGACCAATCTTTATGGTTCTTGGAAACCGTTTTCTCTAAAATCTGCTTGATCTGCCGATTCGAAACTTTGGCTTGCCCACATGTTTGGGGATGGTAGGGCGTGGATAGCTTATGATTAATAGAGTATTTCCGTATCAAGGCCTCGAAAGTCCTATTGTAGATATGCGTCCCATTGTCGCTAATGATAGCGCGAGAATGCCCAAACCAAAAAAAGATATTTTCTTTAAGGAATTTAATAACAACCTTGTTGTCATTAGTCCGGCTCGGCGCTGCCTTAACCTATTTTAAGACATAATCAACAGCTAAGAGAATGTACAGGTTCCCAAAAGAGTTGGGAAACAGGCCCATGAAATCTATCCCCCAAACATCGAACATCTCAACAACCAAAATTGGTTAGAGCGGCATCTCATTTTTCCTGAAAATCCGGCCCAAAGGTTGGCACTGGGAGTAAGTCTTGCAGTATTCATATGCATCTTTGAAAAGTTTTTGCCAATAAAAGCCATATTGCAAGACTTTCTCAGCTGTCTTTCTTGGGCCAAAGTGCCCGCCACACACTTGGTCGTAGAAAACCGGCAGCACACTATTGAATTCCTTATCAGGAACACACCGATGAATGATTTGGTCCAGACAGTACTTGAACAGGTAGGGTTCGTCCCAGTAAAAGTGTTTTACTTAGGACAAAAATCTAAATCTGTCCTGACTCGACCAATCGTTAGGTATGAGTTCAGTCGCCAGGTAGTTCACAATATCTGTGAACCAGGGTTCGCAAGATACCGTCAAGAGTTGCTCATCAGGGAAAGTATCATTGATTGGGAGAGGGAGCGTCGGC
This sequence comes from Agapanthus africanus, assembly GCA_030015575.1. Lineage (NCBI taxonomy): Eukaryota > Viridiplantae > Streptophyta > Magnoliopsida > Asparagales > Amaryllidaceae > Agapanthus > Agapanthus africanus. The sequence goes on from CM057344.1 coordinate 106,621,920, forward strand.
GAAGAAGGAAGTCATGAATGATGATCGGCTACTACATTTTCACATCCACTTTTGTCCTTAATGACAAGGTTAAATTCTTGAAGTAAGAGGATCCAACGTATTAACTGAGATTTTGCATCCTTTTTCGCAACAACATGTCGCAGACCTGAATGATCGGAGTAGACAATGACTGGGGAGCCGATCATATAGGGCATGAATTTCTCTAAAGCAAACACAACAGCCAAAAACTCTTTCTCGGTTGTTGTGTAATTCATTTTGGCGTCATTCAGGGTTCTTCTCGCATAGTAGATTACGTGCGGCATCTTATCGATGTGCTGTCCTAGGACCGCACCGATAGCAATGTCGGATGCATCACATATAATCTCAAAAGGATGCGTCCAGTCAGGTGAAGAAAGAATGGGAGAAGTGGTGAGTGAGCTTCGCAGTGATTCAAAAGCAATCAAACAGCTCGAATCAAAGCTGAACGTGGTATCCTTAGCCAGAAGAAGAGTCAAGGGTCTAGCAATCTTGCTGAAGTCCTTTATAAACCGTCTGTAGAAACCGGCGTGGCCAAGAAAAGCTCGGATATCTCTGACGCATTTGGGAGGAGGGAGGTTGGAAATGACATCAATCTTTGCTTTGTCAACCTCGATGCCATTTTGCGAAATGATATGTCCTAAGAAAATTCCTTCACGCACCATGAAGTAGCATTTTTTCAGTTTAAAGTGAGATTTTTATCCTTACATCGGGTAAGGACTGCGTCAAGATGTTGCAGACACTCGTCAAAAGAATCGCCAAAGATGGAGAAATTATCCATGAATATCTTCAAAAATTTCTCAACCATGTCAGAAAAAATTCCCATCATACACCGCTGGAAGGTAGCGGGAGCTTTGCATAGCCCAAAGGGCATGCGGCGATATGCAAATGTGCCGAAAGGACAAGTGAAAGTGGTTTTGTTCTGGTCTTTCTCGGTGATAGGAATCTGGTTGTAGCCTGAGTAACCATCCAGAAAACAGTAATACTCATGTCCAGCTAATCTTTCGAGCATTTGGTCAATGAATGGCAGTAGAAAGTGATCTTTCTGTGTTGCGGCATTGAGTTTTCGATAATCAATGCATACTTACCATCCGGTCTGGGTGCGAGTAGGGACCATCTCATGTGTTGATTAGTTTGCTCGTCGGCTTTCCTTTCGCTCAATACCTGGATAGCCGTTACATACAACTAGTGCCGCTGACGTGCTTGTGGTTAAACCTATTGCCAGTGTATTAACGAGTCGTTAGAGTCCTACATAAAGGGCTTCCCTGGTTCTAAATAAATGATGTAGTAGCCGTATTGCATACGTGCAGGGTTCCGGTCGATTGATTGTACTATGTACCAGGACTTTCGATCGGACAGTTGATGATACTAGCCGGCTGGGGTTTGAGCCGGATTATTAAATCAGGTATTGATTTAATAATTTATGTATATATATTTCGATATGTATATTATAGTATTATGTTCTTTTTGTTATTCTATCTTTTCGGGTATTCATAATTCGATACGAATACAGGTATGTATATACAGTAGAGTGTAATCTGTATTTTTTACAGATAATATTCTAGAAGGTGGACAGCTCATTTTGGATTTATCCATTTATCATAAATGGATAATAAGGTGGAAAAGGAAAAAGGAGAGTATGGTGAGAACCATACTTGAATAGTGTTGACAAATCAATTGTTAATTCATTTGTGCTCACTATTCAAATATGGTTGCATTTTAAAAATTGGAAAAATGGTTTTTATAAAACATGGCTTCATTTTATTTTGATGACTTGATGAAAACTTGATGGTTCATTTTTTCACTTGATGAGTTCTATCCCTCACCATTATACTTCACTTCCCTCTCTAGATTATTGAGTTCCTCCACCTTCACCTTCAACCTCCTCTCTACAATCTCATGTGTTGAGAATCAAGAGAGGAGGTGAGGTAGAGATACACTTAGAACACCCCACTACATCCTAGGCATTCTAGACTAGCCATCTAGAATCCCTAGTTGCTTCACTTGTGTCATTATGTGCAGCTAGAACAATGAGCTGCATCCCTCGGGTGGATCATCTTCGATGGAGGAAGACCGGCGGCCAAGCTCGATCCAAAAAACCTCAAGGAGCTAAAGGATACGGTGGAAGACCGAAGGACATGGTTCATTCGGTATAACACTCTATCACAGTAGTTAGACTTCTTTAGATTACTAGTTTCATGTTTGGATTCGATTCTAGGTAGTTGTTTCTAGCGCCAAGTTCTTTAAACAACAAAATTTTTGTTCCGCAATTGGCCACAGTAGATGGCCACGGCGTTAAGAACACCAACAGATACCTCCCACTTACTTGGTTGCAAGATTGATAAGGAGGTGATAGAGAATTTATCCTACGTCTTGTCCTTTGGAAATTTAGGAGGGGTCTAGTGATTTGATCTAGGTGACCCTAGCTCTAGGGAGTGTTTATGCATGTTTGTGATTGGTTGAGTCGAGTCCCTCTTTCTAAGCAAAACAATTTCAAAAATTCAGAAAAAAAGCTTTAAAAATTAAGATTTCACTATCTTTTCTTTTCATTCTCTTATGATGGGTAACCCAAACCAACCAACTCTTGGCGAGTTTTGCTACACACAACCAGATATTTCATTATATCGTTATTGCTTTGGTAGAACTTCTGACCCTAGTATTTCTCTAAGGGATAGGACCGAGGGCTCTAGAAATAACAATTGGACACCTAACTCAAGTCCTTATCAACCATGTCAAAATTCAACACCTTCTTATGGTGATAATTCTTTTAAGGTTAGCGAGGAAACTTTTAAACCCATTTTCATTACTGAGCATATTGCGAAGGCCCATAACCAAAGTTTCATACCTTTCACTGCACCAAAAACCTTAGGACAACAATTACAATCATTTCTATATGAACATGTTGATACTCTTTTTAAGGAGAATATGGCAACTTTTTAACTCATGACCATTGCTGAGCAAACTGCAAAAGCCAATCGCCAACAATTCAACTAATCTCAATCTTCTTCATATCACAATATTGATTCTAATCCTATTTATGAAAATTGGATACAACCCTCTGACTCTTATCAACAGTACCAAACTTTCACACCCTCTCATGTTGATACTTCTCTTACGGCTAATGTGGCAATTCGTAAACCCATTTCTATTGCGGAACACATTGAACTCGCTCATAGCCAACAATTAAACATATTCCAACCATACTAAACTTTTGCACCTTATCTAGACAATGCTTTTGAACATCAATTAGGAAGTTCCACGGTTCAAAGATAATCCTTCATTGAAACTTCTTCACAAACCATGTTTAGTCTTGAAGTAAAGTTGGAATTGAGTAGTGAAAAAGAACCAGGGATCCCTTAAAGCCAAACAAGAACCAATTCTTTTGATCTCAACACCTTCCATCCTGAACTCCAACCGAATGTATTTGATGATCAACCGCTTAATAATCGAATTGATGAGGTGCCCGAGAATAACATGTTTGACTTTTCCAATCGTGAGTGTGAAAGAGGGTCATACACCATTCCAAATCAAGCTGATCCTTATCCGACTAAACTTGACATTTCAAACCTTCCAATTTCATCAAGTGAACCTAGTGATCCATCGATTAAGGATAATATAATTGATGAATTTTAAAGAACTATTCGTTTGATTTGATTGAAGGTGCTAGTGAGATTGGTGATGAGAATAGCTTTGAAGAAGAACTCGCTATGTTGGATGAGTTGGATTCCCCGACCCATCATATCCCTTCCATTGAATGTGAACACCTTCCTGTACCTTTAACTGATCCTATTCTTACCACCAACCTATCCAATATGCAAAACGATATTCAGCCTTCATCTCCCATATCTGGTCCAACAATGCTTGACACCCAAGTTCGTTTACCCATTTCATTACATACTTTTTTTGGTTCTTCTCATCCTTTTTCACTTCCATTGAGATTTGATGAATCACACTCCGATATTTCAAGTTCTATGATTCTTGAAAGACCACTTGATTTAGATTCTTATAAGAATGGGGGAGATGATCTTTTTGAGTCTCATACCTCCATAATTTCTGACGAATCGAGTGTTTTGAATCCTTGTGCGCAATACATTGACCTTGAAACTTTCAACCTTCCTCGTGAATATGTCTATTCCACTTATTCTTTTCTTTCTGATAAGATCATCAATTGGAATATCGATGAAAGTTTCAAAAGTATTTTATCCGAAGAACTTGCGTTCTTTGAAGACTTGGATGCTGTGATAAATCAACCTCCACCGGAAATTTTTGCGCCTCCCTTTGAGGCCGAAGAAGCTGAACGCCACCCCTACTTCTAATCACATACGAGAATATGACTATTTCATTTATTCCTTATCTTTCACATTCTCGTTTTCATTCACCATCACTTTTTCGTCTCCACCAACTGTGACATAAAACCTTTCGATTACATCTCTTATCTTCTCTTCGCACCATCTCTTATCGTTACTCTCATTTCTGTTTCTTTTACTCAAGACATGATACAACCTCCATTCTTATACAGTCTTGAGTCTTCTTCACGTCTATCCGTTATACTATCTTTCACCAACCATGATGTTACCTTGATAAAATATTTGAATGGTTGATTTTAACTTTTGGTCTTTATAAAGCTTTGTGTAGACCAATAATATTTTTTTCCTCCTCTCTTATGTTGAATTTCAATGTTTAGTAATGAAAACACTGTTTTACTCAAGTTTGGGGGGAAAGAAGAAAAATATTTTCAAAATGGCTCTTGAAAGAAAGGAAATTTTTGCATGATTGTAAGCCAAGAACAAGTTTGGGGGAGGATTTTACTGTCATTCACTCTTGACCCTTTCTTTATACTATCTAGTCTTCAGGTTTTGAGCTTACAGGAAAACATCAGTGAGGACACTGCTGTAAAGAAGTTTGAGGAGGGGGAGATTTGTATGGATAGTTTGTATGTATCCACGCATCATATGTAAATTTTGCATTGCATAAAAAAGTTTGCAAATAAAAGTTTGAAAGTGAAAAATACATATGAAAGAAAGGAAAAAATTTAAGAAATGCAAGAAAATTATATGTTTTAAAACGAAGCTAGTAATACGTAGTCGTGAGCTGTTATCCCAAGGGTTAGTAAGATGAAGGAATTACTAATTTGCGGATAGAAATAAGTCTGAAAAATAGTCCCTATTCTTGAATCCAAACTTCTGAATGTTGATACCCTACTATACGCACTTGTACACATCTTGAAACCTGGGATAGTAGATGATACCTTAAAATACTCTTACTTGAAAACCTTAGTATGAATATATATATATATATATATATATATATATATAATTCAATAAAATATAAATGGTGTATAAAATAAAATTAAAAAGAAAAATGAACACTTGTTTTGTAATTACTTAAGGAAGTATAAAAAAATATAGCGAGGGTGCCTTATCACCTAGTGCTTTAGACCAACTGGTTTGGGGTCACTGCTAAGCCTTAGGTGTTCCAAGACTAGGATATTGCTAATTACGCCTTAATAAGTGAGAACATTCGATAATTGGTTGGTTAGTATCTCAAGAAGTATTAACGGTCGCATGAAAAATGTGTGAGCAAATCCATTTAAAATATCACCAACTAAAAAGTACTAAGGATATGGCCACGGGGTAAGATAGCTTGAATTGAATTCTCTAAATGCAGGGATGACTTTTACACACACATAGGGGTATATGATCGATGTTTGGAAGGAAGGTAGGGAGGAAGACTAAGACGATGTTTTATTGAGGGAAGATGTAATTTCTAACATCTTTGTATGACCATTAAGATAGGGCTCATGACAACTAAAAAGTTAGTGTAGTTTGAAACACTTATTTTTCAAGTTTTTTCTTTTATATGTTTCTTATCTTTGCATGTAATTTTCGTTTTCTTTCTTTTATTTTCTAAATTTTTAGGATTTTGTGGGTGAAATCCTCTGAAAACTCTCAAGAGACAACACTCCTCCTACTAAGGACACCTAGATGTTTAAAGGCTTGTTGCACGAGCTAAGTGAAATCATGTTGCCTACGTAAGTGTACTAGGTTTTTTCTTTTTCTTTTGAAAATAAAATAGTTTTTTCAGGACGATCAAAGATAAATTTGGAGGTATTTGATCGGTCATATTTTTTGTAAATTTGTACGGTCATTTTCCCTACTATTATTAGTTACTAAAAGATGTTATTTGTAAATTAAGAACATATATAGGTTTATTTGTAAAAAATATTATTGTCATATATTTCTTAATTTATAATTAATATAATTGGGATATATATGCATATCATATTTAAATAAATATCCATGAGATTATTAAAATATGCATATCATATCAAATAATCTTAACCTATATTATTAAGATATCATATCAATTAATTGGTTGGAATATTATCTCAAATAAAACAAATGCTACTAACAAGATGATTTGAGATATTGTGCAGGTATTATAATAAATCAGTTCAGGTCTGAAATATAAGTAGGAGATACACATCAAATCAATTTACCAAACCAAATATGCCGAATGTTATGAGCAAATTGAAGAATCATGCAACGGAAGAGAAAAAGCAATATTTTCATAATATTTTTATCAGAAGGATCTCCAAATATTGAGAGAGGAAGGCACAAGAAATATAGAGACTCAACTCCACCAGAGGGCGGCGGATCTGTGGTCATAAGGGGCATTGGGTGGCTGAACCGTGGTTCTTTGGTGGTCGTAGGATGTGAAAATCAGGGGATTGATCGTTTTTGCACACATTTCAATATGACGTCTAGGGTTTCAAGTTCCAGAGCCTATAAAAAGACTGAGAGCTATCTATCTATGGAAGAATCTATCAACTGATCTACCGATCAAGCAATCTAGAGAAAATTAGGGTTGTAATTTATTTTTTCATCGAGAAACTTTTGTAATGCAATAAGGTTATAAATAAAAGGTAGATTATATTTTTATTATCTTGTCGCATTACTTTCCACGTTTTAATTTTTGCATTTACTTTCCGAAATTTTAATTTCTGTATTTTCTTATGGGTTCATTCATTTTCAACCTTTCTTTTTACTTCATTTATTCTAATGAGCGAGTAAATTTTTGCTTGTTAGGATTTGTAGGATAGGGTAGAATAATGGATGAAAAATATCTCTTAAATTTTTTCTAAAGTTTTAAATTTTATAAATTTTAGCAAAATGAATATTAATTCTCTTATCGGGCGTGCTATCAATTCTTGATAGTCACGACCATGATTTCAGATTCATTAATACTTGCTTTGTTGAAGGCTTGAGATGAATAGGGATCAATACAAGGACAAGGGCCAGTAGAGGGAAATCATAATTCCCTCCAAGAACCCTAATCCACATTCATCGCTATTTCTCGAGTATTAAATAATTAAAAGATAAAAAGAATTATTTTTAAACTCCATCCATTAACTACTAAATTCGATAAACCCTACAAACCCTTCTCTTATATGATTTTCAAAACTTCCTAGTATAAAACGATAAAAATCCCACCTTTCTTTGTCAACTCGTCTAAAACAAGATAAGTAGTTCACTATTTCCCTGTGGATGACCCGTACTCACTGTCGGCTAGTTATTGCGACACCGTTATTGATTGCGGTATTTAGAACACACATAGACACACTTTTTCCAACCAAGCAGTGACGACAGTGAGTCAAACCCAGAGATGGTGATCTTTTCTCGGGTAAGGTGTTGAACATTCATACATATCTCTTTCAGCACTCTAACGTTGAGAAGGTTAACAAAAGATCTATTGTCGATAAGGATTTTTCCTATCTTGATATTGTGGCAGTATCCGATAACATACAGTGGTCGATTATGCTTGTATGTTCCAAGGAGGAGATCTTCCTTGCTAAAGGTAATATCAGTGGTGTGGACTTTTGTGAATTCATCCTTCATTGTATTTTCCACGAAGAAGGCTTGAAACTGATCAGGTTTCTTTAAGGCCTTGATCAAGGAGTCTCGCACCTTTTTGGACAGGAGTAGAGTATCCAATATACTCAGCTGCGAGGGTATCTTTCTCAAATGTGCAAGGACGTTATAGTCCACCTTCGTTTTCTTGGGTAAGTCCTTTGCGGCAAGCTCTCTGGCGACTTCTTCATCGATCTCGATCTCCTCGGGCATTTTCCCTTTCCCTTTATATTGTTTCTTTAGATCCTCATTTGCAAATCCAAGGTTCTTTTCATGTAAGGTACGATTGCACAGCTAAATATTCTCGCAATCCTTTTCTTCCTCTTCTTTTTCCAAGGCGGAGCTTTCGAAAAGAAGGTTAATAGGAATTCATCTTCGGATTCACTCCCGGATGTAAGAATCCAGGGGGTTCCCTCTATTTGGGCCGGTATTGGTCATATTGCAGCTGCTGGGTGCCTTTTTGTCTGCTGCATTCTTTTCGCTCTCATATCGACGGGCGCGAGCCTTACGCTTCTCCTTCTTGAAATGTTTTAGGTGGGCAACATATCTTTACCCCGACTTCTTGAAGGCTCGATGGGATAGGGACCCTTCGATGATACAGGAAGTATTTCGGGTGTTCCTCTCCACCATCGAAGTATGGAACCTTAGGAGTATATATCATAAGAGGCGGTAGCTTCATCCCCATTGATAGGGCCTTGGCGAACCACTTCTCGGATTTGGTCCTGCTCTTATTTTTGCAAGCATGATTTGGTCCAGTCGGAGAGCTTCTTAACTCATCCCTACCGTAGCTTCTTTTTTCAGACGTCGTTGCCTAGCCTTTTCATATATGGCTATCTCGCTCCTTTAATCATCTGTACTCTTTTGAAAAGCTTCTTTCAGCAGCCTTTCGATTGGATCTTCATTTGGCAGTTTTAGGATATCTGGTGCCGATTCTGCCCCCAGCTCGTCTATTTCGCTTCTGACATTGGCGGAGCCTCGTCATTATATTTGGAGGAATGGAAGACCATGTGGAAACTTTCCACATGTTCTTTTGTTTCCTTTGATGAGTTGCTTTCCTCATCGTCATCACTGTCATGATCCTCGAGAATATGCTGGAGGAACTCATCAAGTGTGACCGGTATTCGTGCTTTCTGATTATACTCTTCCAGTGCATCAATATACTTTTTTTTATTTTGTGTGGCCGTCCATATATTTGGCAGGTTGCAATGACTTCTTGGTATTCTTGCTTTTTTTTCTCAGAAGACTTTGAAGTTTCGACTTGGGGACTTTTCCCCTTGTCAACGATCTTCGGTGTAGGATGTAGATTTAACATCCCTTGTATGATTTTAGGTTCAAGCAGGCTTTTCCACCTGATTACTGGGCAAGTTTTTAGGTCTTTTAGCATTCTTTTGGTCTTTGCCGAAAGAACCACTTCCCATGGAGCGTCTTCCACGAATGAGCAGGATGCCCCGTGCGTATTAGCTTTCTTAGGGGTGTACTTTTGTGGCGGATCTATTCTCCAATTATCTGGCAGCTCAAACTTGCCATGCTGATATTGGTCTTCTACCCAGTTCATAAAAGACGTAATAATCTTCGATTAGATGGCTTACCACCCGGTGATAGGGACAGTAGCTTGGATTGTTGACATCACCAGCTTATGTGGGTCGCCGCGCCTCAGGAAGAGTTATCAAATTATTCCTCATGGCAAGCTCAAACAATCTTTTCGTCTTGTCGCGAGAGAAGGAATACGCACGTCCTATTCTTTCTTCTAAGGTGGGACCAGTATGGTTGTTGTTTTGGCGAGCGGATGCTTTCGGGCCGTTTTGCTGTTGTTGTGTATTAGCGACAAAGGTTGTCTTTCCCTTGACTTTACTGTTTCAAGAATGTCCGCCTGAAGCGGAAGGGTTATGGCCCATCTAATCCATCTAGGCTAATTTATCGATGAGCACCTGTAATGTGGTAGGCTTGAAGAAGGTCATAAATTGGAACACAGTCGATTGAGTATCGATGGTCCCAATGAACATTCCCATAGCCGGAGCCTCCTCAATGCGTTGTTCGCATTTGGGCCACATGTTTTGCCATCGGATCGCATACTGAACCCATGTCTCGCCTGGCTTGACCCTTGAGTTGATTAGCGCGATGATTGGAATGCGTTCACTTGCGCTGGCGAATCTCTGAGTGAAAAGCAGTTCCATCTCAGAAAATTTCTTAATGAAGTTGTTTAGGAGCTCTGAATACTATTTGAAAGCCGTCTCTGATAGACTTCCGACAAATTGGCGAAGCAGCAACTTATCATCACTCCCAGTGTTGCCATACAGGGCTTCAAACTGTGCAACTTGCTGGTGAGGGTTACCCATTCCATTATATATGGAACTTTAGGATCGTATATCTCAAAAAGTATTTCATCTGGTCGTACTATGCTGGATACGGTTGACCAGTCTTGATCAGCTGATTTTCTGCATCAGTTGCCTGGTAAGGTTTGATCTGTTGGGCGATGTAATCATCTAAGGTCTCCATTGAGATCGTTTCTTCTTTAGCCGATGATAGGGTCCAAGGAGGGTTTGAAGTTTCCCCCTTATCATCATCAATAATCACCGGTGGTTCTTCAGCCGGCAGTTCTGGCTGGATCATCATTTCAACCATGTCTTGAAACAGGAAAGCCTTCTGCTTCATATTAGCAACTTTCTCTGCCGCCTCCTTATCATTCTTTTCCAGCACTCGCCTCAGGAAATCGGTACCGTTCTCATGTTCTTGCCGCTTTTCTTGCTCCTTGTCGGGACATTCTTTATAGCCAGTGAGCACTACCACCTTGGCAAGCATGTCCTGGAGCTTTTCTTATTGCTTCTGGGCCTTTGTCAATGACCGGGTATGCGGTCTGTGATTGACGGAAATACAACTCTCGTCTTTACAGCCAGCCATAAAAACTGTGTGCACCATTATGCCCCCAGGCTTGGGACGCTTGGAACTTTAGCCTTTGGATTTTACTTCGGGTGCTCGAACTTTTCCGGCTTCGCTCTTTTGTGGGAAGCCGTTGTAAGAGGAACCATCATGATAAGAACCATCCTGTTAGAAGTCCCTCGCTGTATGGCAGAGGAGTTGTCATTATCTTGTCGACCCTTGAACTTTTTCGGTCAACGGAAGTAATTGTTATCAATGACAGATTCTTGGAATTTTTTCCAGACTCTATGAATTGGTGAAGAGAACCGCTTATATAAGAGCTCCAACTTCGGCTGATTTGGTGCCTTTGTAGGAAGCGGCGATTTTTTCAATACCGCAGTAAGCGAGTTATGGCGAACCCTTCTAAGCGGTTTGAAGCTGTTACCAGTTGGAACAGCAGCATTGATAGTCACCACCGGAGCTGGCGGAGTCAGTCCAGAAGGAGAACTGCCCCCATCTTGCCTTATTCTATGCTAATGGAGACGTCGAGCATGTCTCGTAGCAGGAACCCTTTGTATCAGAGGCTTCTCCATCATGCCCCCTGCATTGTTTGGGGATTTCGCCAAGTGTCAGCCTGTGAAAGACCAACGCCTTCGGTTGAGCAGGAATAGGGGAAGTCAGTCTGTTGAAGACAGACTGTCTTAGTGGTGAAGCATTATTAATTACTTCAAGCGGAGCAAGAGCTGGGATGGCCAATTGCTTAAGGACAGTCCTTTCATGGATCGTGTACCTCTTAGCAGGGCCCACTGAGCTTGTCTTCATCCTGTTGAAAAATGAAACTTTGGAGCTGGCAGGCTAGTCAGCAGGGCCCGCCAAGGTGGTTAGCCGATCAAAGACCGACTTCTTTATAACTTCTTTCATTGGTGTTGGGGCGCCAAAATGTGGATATGGGAGCATGGTCCCAAAGAATAATCCGTTAGTCGCTTTAATGACCTGCTCAGCCAGAATGGAGAATATCGAGGCCAAATTTAGCTCGTAGATGACCCCTCTCGATGAGGTGGAGCTGGCATGAGACATGTTGTTGAAGTTGGTGCAGCTGAAATCCATTGATCTGCACAAAGGTGAAACACCAATTTTTAGTATCCCAAATTCCAAAAGCAACCATAAACATGGAGAACCGCGATTTCATTCGCGAAACACGACACACGAAGTGTGGAGTGGAAAGTGAAAAAGGTCCCACCAGGCGTGCCAGAATCTGTTTACCGCCGGAAACCGGACCACCAGGCGTGCCAGAATCTGTTTACAGCCGGAAACCGGACCGAGTCGCGGGGAGCACGTCTGGCCTGAATACAGAGACAGATGCTATATGGAACATATCCATCCGCCTCTCCAAAGATACCAAGTTTATTTATGGTATCGTATATCGAAGGTTTAGATGGATGCGACTGCTATAGCTGAACTTTTCATATTCCTCCTCAATGATGAGGGTTTTTGATCGTGGGGACGCTTTTTCCTGCAGGTGCAAGCCCCTGCAGTTAATTACGTTATCGCAAAGCGATAACAACTTTCTTTATTCGATGAATATCACTTCGTATCATGTTTTATTTTGTTTAATTTGGGATTGCCCTTGGATTGTATACGGAGACTAATATATATATATATATATATATATATCTTCGCCCGTAGGGCGTGGATTAGTCCAAATCTATACATATTAGATTTGGGTTTGAACCTAGGTACCGTTTCTCATATGAATGAGGTCTATCAGTTCAGGGATATATGTCTAAGGATAATTAGTCGTATATGAGACTAAGATCGACATAGATGATATGGTATATGAGATCATTAGTCATGTATGAGACTAAGATCAACTTAAGGAATATATTTAAAGGTCGTTAATCTTGTTTTTGAATACCCATTTAGTATCTATTATTGGTTTATCATCAAGCTTTGGTAGTAGATACCATATTTTATTTCTTTCAAATTGATTTAGTTCCTCTTGCCATAGCGATTAACCAATTTTCATCTATTGTGGCTTCATTTACATTTTTTGCTCTATCATAGATATAAAGGCTAAATTTATACATGTGTTGAAAGTTAATGATCGTGTTATAACTCCATTATCAATATCTCCTATGATCAAGCCCTTAAGATGATCTTTATTGAATTGTCAATCGTTTGGAAGATCTTCTTCCACCACTTGCGGAGTATCTTCTAAATGTGGTTCTACAATTCATTTTTCTATTGATATATTCTCTAAAGTATTTAAGATGTTTAGCTTGTTTACCGCCGAAAATAGAGATGAATTGGTGTCAAATGTCTTGGCGGAATATGGGGGCAGATGCATATATATTACCCATCCACATCTCCGAAGACACTAAGTTGATTTGTAGCGCCGTATATCGGAGGTTTAGATGAATGCGACAGATGTAGCTGACTTTCAAATTCCCTCTCACGGATGATAGGTTTATTGATTACGGGGACGCTTTTTCTTGCAGGCGCAAGCCCCTGCAATTAATTACGTTATCACGAACGATAACAATTTTCTGCACTCCAGGTCTATTCCTTCATGTGTCGTGTTTTAGGTTTTGTTTATTTTTGGTTGCCCTTGGATTGTATACGGAGATTAATGTATGCCGTCGCCCGTAGGGTACGGATTAGTCCAAATCTGTACTTTATATTTTTATGATTTGGGTGATGTATTTGCTTGATGGGTTCCACGTTGTTAGCTTGGTTTGCTAACAGGAGTGAACTTAGGACGTATTTCTCATATTTGTGAGGTCCATCCATTCACGGGTACTTGGGTTTGATTTAAGAATCGTTAATCTTGTTTTAGATTAAGATCGACTTAGATAACAGGGTCATGAATTTCAGAATGTATTCTCTGTTGATTATTAAATCACATATGAAGCATAAGCTTCCATACTTAGTTTATTTTACTAAGTCTTCAAGTTTTGGCTTGGTATCATGTACGCTTATATACTGTGGATGCGTATGGCATCAGTGCACGTGCATAACATGGGATGCACATGCCTTTGAATAGTTCTCAATGAGACCTGAATTTATTTGAAGTCAGTGCATACGCACGTGTTTTTCACGTGTACGCAGAGCATCATTTTCAGAGGGGAGCTCTATTGACTTATGAGTATGTGCATAGCACGTGGGTTTGTATATCCTTATAGGATGTGCTTTCCACTTGCGCACACGTGTATAGCACGTGGCAAAGCACATGATAAAAAATTTAGGGTGTGCGCCCAAGGTTGCGATGCGCCTATAATTTTTCAAGAAAGCTTTTGCTTTCAAAAGACCGAAATCTATTCATTGTGGCACGTGGCACTGTATTTTCATACTAGTGTGGACCTCTATTGGGTACGCCCTAGTTTTTGTAGAAGGGAATGGTTTTTTGGAAAAACCATGTTTTTAATGAAGTCAAAACTTCGGCGATTTTCTTTGAGTGAGCATGCCCCTTTTCTAGGGTACACATCATGAAGAAAGAGAAGGCTTTCAAGAAAGAGATAGTTTTCGATGAAGCGAAGGCTTCAAAAGATGATTTTTCATCAAATTTTTGGGTGGGGGTTCCTAAGTTTCTCTTCAAATCCTAAATTTTAAGATCGAAAATCTCTTCATGAGAGCTTAAGTTCTCAAGAATGAGCTTTAACTCAAGAATTTATGATTCAAAAGAAGGATTTAAGTTCTTTTTGAAGGTTAAGCTTCTTTTTTATGGAGATTAACCGCCTTACCTCGAGTTTTTAAGGAAGAAGAATAGAGAGCTTTATTGATTGCAAAAGAAGAACTTGAGTTCTCGGTTGCTGAGAATAATCTCAAGTTTATGGGGGTCTCTATCTCGAGATTAATCTTCCCTTCTTCTATTTATAGAAGACGATATTGTTAAGGAAGTTGAAAGAATCTATCATTGAGAGATCATCAATTGATCTTAAAAACAACATATGGTGTTTAAGCATCGTTGTATCATTGATCTAAAGGGATTTCTTGTTAACAAGAAAATATCTTTATGTTTAAGAAAGATAGGGAAAATATTTTCCCAAATAGAACTTAAGCTATGATTGAAATATGTGCTTCAACCCAACATGCGGCACACAGCCCATAAAAAGCTCGGCCTATGCGTACATGCTTTGCACAGGTCGCAGCCTATCAAAAGCTAGCCTATGTGCACGTCCTTTGCATGGGCCACAGCTTACCAAAAGCTCGGCCTATGCGCACGTGTTTTGCACGGGCCACATACGCAGCCGGCTTGATACTTTTACCTTAGCGTTTTTTTCTTTCCTTGGTGAAACTTTAGCTTCGAGCCTCAAAGTTTGGCAGGAACAAATGCCCCCTAATACTTTTCTCACATAAATATGTACTTGGTCAAGCAGTGCAAAGTGATACACCGCTAGCAATTTGATGTCTTAGGAAACAGGTTTAGCTCCCTTTCTCTTAAAGCTTTTTCAATCTTCATGAGCCATAAGGGTCTCACAAAGTTTTTTTCTCCCTATGAGTTTAGAGGATCTCATAAGTGTATTTTTTCCTAAGGAACCGTGAGGATCCCTAAGTGTATTTTCTCTTGTAAGTCATAAGAATCTTACAAGAGTGTTTTCTCCTTACAATTCGAGAGGATACGTAAGTGACTTCTTCTTCTCATTGGTAGCTTGGTTATCCAATGTAAGTTATTTGGGTGCAACTTCATTGCGAATAGCCCATGGATCGTAAACGGTAGTCAATTTGGTGACAGGCCGCAAGGCAACGATGGTTTAGGAAACAGGTTTAGATCCCTGTCAGGTAAGGCGTTTCAATTTTTTGAGTCATGGGGGTCTTATAAAAGTATTTTCTTCCTATGAGTCGAGAGGATCTCATAGAGCATTTTCTTCTTAGAAGTCATGAGGACTCCTAAGTTTCTTTTCCCCTTATTAGTCGTGAGGATCCCACAAAGGTGAGTAGCACTTCTTTGTGCTAACATGACCTAGCTTAGTTTTTGTATTCATATCGGAGCGTTCAGTTTATCCTCCTTTTAGGCGTGGATAAACTCAGACTAACGTTAAGATACCCCCGCTAGTATAAATGGCTGTCAGGTTTATGGTACTGGGTGTAGTCCATCGCACCGTTGCTTTGGCTGATTTCTTCTTGGTTTGAATTCATTCTAAAATGTCATCCGAGTAGCCGTGCACTTGCTATATCCTCCAATCCGTTCTGAGGCGGGATATGACGCCTTAATTAATCTTCCTAAGATGATATCTCCATATTGTTGTTAGAGGATTCGGCATTAAGCGTCACCATAGCGCTTTATCTTGAGGTCAGACTCTTTTTGAGTCTCAGAGAAGTCATAACTGCACCCTTCTGAGGTGAAATGACATCTATTGGTCTTTAAACATGTATGTGCTGCCATTGAGACCTGGAGCTAGAAATATGTTGTCACTCCAATTTTTCTTTGACCCTTTAATCCTTGTTGATGTCGCATATGTACTCTGCTGGAGCAGGAGAGATGTCCAAACGGTCTTTAGACTGTATATATTGCTATTGAGACATGGAGTTATTAAGTTTTCATCACTCCGACTTTGATTTGATCTTTTGGTCCTAGTTAACGTTGCGTCTGTATCCTGCTGGATTAAGAAAGAACTTCGAAATGGTCTTTAGGCTGTATGTATGGACATTTGGACTTGGATCTAGGATAATTCCATCACTTCGTCTTCGTTTAGACCCTTTGGTCCTTGCTGACGTCATGTGTGTACTCTGCTGGAGTAAATTGGACGTCAAGGTAGTCCCTAGGATGTATGTATGCCCTCAAGACTTGGAGCTAGGAGAATGTCATCACTCCGCTTTTGTTTTGGCTCCTTTGAGCTTTCATGACGTCGTGTCTGTATCCTGCTAGAGTAAGAGAGACGTCCAGATAGTCTCTAGGCTGTATGCATTGCCATTGAGACCCCATTCTTTGTTCAGTTAAACATGGCGGAACACACTTCTTCTTTTTCATTTGTTTGCGTTCGTAGATTGTATACAAGAGCCAGGATCATATTACTTGTATGGCCGAAAAAATTTCTTTTCTTTTTTTTATATCCGTGATTGCTCTATCATTTCAGTTTTTTTATCGCGAAAGTCCCGATTGCCCTATCATTTCGGCTATTTTTTCATGGTCGCCCAATCATTTCGGCTATTTTTTAATTTTACTCGCTGATTTTTATTGCGATCTGCCCAATCAGTTCGGCTATTTTTTTACTGGCTGATTTTTATTTCGAGCTTCCCAATCATTTCAATTGTTTTTCTAGTTTAACGACTTAAGGGTCAAGATTTTGGACTTTAGGTTAGCATCAACGTTGCTAACACTGAAATACATATGCCAGGAGAATTCATCATCTACCTAGGGAAACTTGGAATTTAGATTTTTGGACGGCATCGGCACCACTAACACCGAAACATAGTTTCAGGAGCGACTCATCATTTGCCGTTTCCTATTGGACAATAGTGGCCTAGAAGACAGGTTTAGATCCCTGCCAACTAAGGCTTCTTTTACTTTATAAGCTGTAAGGTTCTCATAAGGGAATTTTCACCCTCTGAGTCGAGAGAATCGCGTAGGTGTATTTTCTCCTTAGGAGTCGTGGGGGCTCCTAAGTTGGTTTTCTTTTATAAGTCGTAAGGATCTTACAAGAGTGTTTTCTCCTTACAAGTCGAGAGGACTCACAAGTGTCATTCACCATGTTGGGAATATTGTCCGTCTCTGGTGGGACTCGGTTTAAACTTTTTCCAATTCTTTTTGTTTCACGAGTTTGCACCTTTTCGGGTTTTCACAAACTCACGGACAATCTTTCTACTTTTACTCATGGAGCTCTTTCGGGTTTTCATCCGTGCCCTTTTTGCTTATAGTCGTGCTGGATTTTTTTTTATTTTTAGCCTTGCACGGTCGGTAGAACTCTCGGATGTAGCTTTGCTATGGGTGACCCAACATCGCTTGCCGATAGGACTTGGGGATGATATATCTCGTTTATGCCCGTGGATTGCATATAGTAGCCAATTTGGATACTGGCCGTAGGGCAAAGATGGCTTATGAGATAGGTTTAGATCCCTGTCATCTAAGCCTTTTCAATTTTTATAAGCCGTGAGGGTCTCATAAAAGTATTTTCTCCCTACGAGCCTAGAGGATCTCATAGGCGTATTTTCTCTTTAGGAGTCGTGAGGAATCCTAAGTGTATTTTCCTCTCATGTGTTATTAGGACGCACGAGTGGATCTTTTGCACAATGGTAGCTTAGTATGCCAGTGTGGGTTGTCTTGAACGAGGGTTTTATCGCCAGTAGCCCATAGATAGTATACAGTAGTCAATTTAGTGACATACCGCTGGGCATCGATGGTTTAGGAAACAGGTTTAGCTCTCTGTCGTTTAAAGCTTTTCAATTTTTATGAGCCGTAAGGGTCTCATAAAAATATTTTTCCCTACAAGTCGAGAGGATCCCGTAGGTATATTTTCTTCTTAGGAATTGTGAGGATCTCTAAGTGTACTTTCACTTGTAAGTCATAAGGATCTCATAAGAGTATTTTCTCCTCATGTATCGTAAGGACACATGAATGGGTTTTCCCCTTTTTGGATGCAACTTTATTATGATTCGCCCATGGATCGTATACGGTAGTCAATTTGGAGACTGACCATAGGCATTAATGGCTTAGGTTTAGATCCCTGTCACCTTAGGCTTTTCAAACTATATGAGCTATGAGGATCTCATAAAGGTATTTTCTCGCTATGAGTCAAGAAGATCTTGAAGGTGCATTTTCTCTTTAGAAGTCTCGGGGACTCCTAAGTTTGTTTTCTCTTGTGAGTCATAAGAATCTTACAAGAGTATTTTCTCCTTACAAGTCGAGAAGACTCACAAGTGTTGTTCACTATGTTGGGAATATCGTCCGCCTCTAGTGGGACTTGGCTAAAACTTTTTCTGTTTCTTTTTATTTCATGAGTTTGAGCCCTTTTGGGTTTTCACAAACTCGCGGGCAGTCCTGCTCTTTTTACTCACGGAGACCTTTCGGATTTTCATCCGTGCTCTTTTTGCTTGTGGACTAACCTCGTTTTTTTGGGTCTAGTTTAATGACTTAGCGATCGATTCGCTCCAATTAAACCAGCTTGTTAAGAAGCTCATCCCAGTTTAATGACTTAGTGGTCGATTCGCTCCAATTCAACAATCTTGTCAAGGAGCTCATCCCAGTTTAATGACTTAGTGGTCGATTCGCTCCAACTGAACCAGCTTTTCAAGGAGCTTTTGATATGTATTAGGCTTAGTGAAGGACAGGAATGGATAAACCTGCGATTGCGAATCAAGGGTGCCTATGAACATCCCAATAGTTGGAGCTTCGGCAATCGACTGCTCGCATTTTGAGGCGAGATTTCTCCACCGAATGGCATACTGCACCAGGGTTTCGTTTGATCTTTTCTCTTCATTGATTAGAGCCGAGATGGTATGCGCTTTCTCGCACTGATGAACCTCTGTGTGAAGAGCAGTTCCATATCAGCACAGGTTTTCACGGAGTCATTTGGGAGCTCTGAGTACCATTCGAAGCAATATCCGCCAGGATGCTGACGAACTGTCGGAGGAGTAACTTATTATCACCTCCGGTGTTACCGCACATGGTTTTGAACTGTACGATATGCTGCTGGGAATTTCCCGTTCCTTTGATGACTTTGAACTTCGGGATCATATATCCCAGAGGGTATTGCTTCTGATCGTACCATGCTGGATATAAACGACCGGTCTTGACCAACTTAGCGTTTGCTTCACTGGCAGTGAGGAGTTTGATCTGTTGGGCTATGTACTCGGGGAGCTGAGCCTTCGAGATCATTTCATCTTTTGAGGTTGAAAGGGACTACAAAGAGCTTTTGGTACCTCCCTTCTCATTATCAGGGACTACTATAGCATCTTATGCTGGTGGTTCTGAAGACTGGACCATCATCTCACACATCTTCTGCATGAGGAGGGCCATTTTGTTTATATTGGTGACCATATTCGCTGCTTCTTTACTTTTCTTATTGAGAGCATGTTTCAAAGAGTCAACTTCAGACCCTTGTCTCTTAAGATCTTCTTCTTCATCCCCCGGACGTGTCTTAGGTAGTGGGCTGACGAGTGCTGCTGCATGAACTGCCTTTCTTGCAGCTTTTGCTGCTTTTGAGCTTAAGTCAAGGACCGAATTTTAGGTCGATGACTGGTGGAATCTTTATTTTCACTTCCATTGATATGAATCATTTGTACAGTATGGACTACTTCGGCCTTCTGTGCGGAGCTTTTGACATTTCGCCTTTTGGGATTTTCCTTAAGTGATGGGGATATTTTTGGCCTTTGCTTTTTAGGAAGGGCCACTTTGGACATGGAAACTGAGTCGTCGGCTTTTGGCGGATTCCTGAGCTTCTCGGATTTTGGAGATCGGCTGCTGTCGATAACAGAGCCACGAACTTCTTTCCAGACTTTATATATCGTCGAGGAAAGTTTTGGCTTGAGCATTGGCTTATTCTTACTTGATGCCCCCACGGATGGTGGAGACTTCTTTAGAACGGCGGTAGGCGAATTCCGCCTTACCCTTTTGAGCAGCTCGAAACTGTTTTTGGTTGAGACGGATACATCGATAGTGGGCATCGGTGGAGTTAGCCTTGATGGGGTGATGCTCCCATCCTTTCTTTGCAGGCACCGGTAACGACGTCGAGCGCATCTTGAAATAGGAGCTTTTTCAGTTTTGGGAGCTTCATATACATGGCCCATGTATGACTGTGGAGCTTCCACAGGTGTCAATCGCTTGAAAACTGACGTATTTAGCAATGTAGGAACATTTGGTGCAAGTTTGTGGAAGATAACCTGTCTTTGGGGTGAAGCATCTTTTGACGCTTCGGGAGCAGCATGAGCTGCAGGTGTCAGCCTCTTAACGAATGACTTCTTTGGAGCGGCCGGAATGGTTGAAGCGGCTGGAGTAGCGAAGGTCAGCCTTTTAAAGACTGAGTTCTTAGAATTCACAGGCTTCTTTGGTGGGCCTTTGGAGCTTGAATTCAGCCTGTTAAAGACTGAGATTTTTGATTTTGCAGGTTTCTTGGAAGGGCATGCAGAGCTTGTTGTCAGCCTGTCGACGACCGACTTCTTTGAGGCCTCCCTTTTTGGCGTTGTGGCACCAATGGTAGGGAGGAGTGGAGGTATTTGCCCGAATTGGAGCCCGATCCATTCTTGCATAAGCTGGGCTATTGGGATACTGATCAGTGGGGCCATAATCTTCCCAGAAAAGATCAGTTAAGGCATAGTGGTCTTGGAGTTTTTGCAGAATCCCATTGAAGTCTATATAGGGGAGAAAGCACTAGCTTCAGTCTTCCTCGGAATCCAAGCACGACCATAAACATAATATACCACGATTTTGTTCTCAAAATACGACACACAAAGTGTGGAGTGGAAAGAGAAAAAGATCCCACCGAGTTTTCTGGAATCTGTTTACCACCAGAAATGGAGACGAACTGGTGTCGAACGTCTTCTCTGAATTTAGGGGCAGATGCATAGGTATGACCCATCCACCACTCTAAAGACACTAAATTGATTTATAGCACCGCATATCAGAGGTTTGGATGAATGCAACTGATGCGCTAACTTTTAGATTCCCTCTCACGGATAAGAGGTTTATTGATTATGGGGACGCTTTTCCTGCAGGTGCAAGCTTCTGCAACTAATTACGTTATCACGAACGATAACAACTTTCTGCACTCCAGTTATATTCCTTCATGTGTCGTGTTTTAGGTTTTGTTTATTTTGGGTAGCCCTTGGATTGCATACGGAGACTAATGTATGTCGTCGCCTGTAGGGCGCAAATTATTCCAAATCCATACCTCATATTTTCATGATTTGGGTCAAGCATTTTCTTAACGGGTTCCACGTTGGTAGCTTGGTTTGCCAACAGGAGTAAACTTAGGACGTATTTCTGACATTTGTGAGGTCCATCTGTTCACCGGTACTTGGGTTTGATCTAAGGATCGTTAATCTTGTTTTAGATTAAGATCAACTTAGATAACAGTGTAACAATCCTAAACTTTCTATAAAACTTTCTGTGCAAATTTTTCAAAAAAATACAGAAAGGGGTACTTTTGTCTGAGCACAAGTTATAAGTTTGTTTTGCGTTTTAATAGCAAGAAGGAGCTTGTAGCTCATTAGTAATACCTTACACTGCTGAACCAAAGCACCAGAGTTCAAATCCCATCCTCCAAATTATTTTTAATATTGATTTCTTTTTAATTTTTTAGAATCCCAAGAGTCTACACGTGCTAAACCCGAAAAACCAATGGTCACACTAAAAACAAACTACCCCACTGTGCAGACCAAGCGACGAGGGACACGTGGCGGCGAACCCCGGCCCGACTCGGACAGGCGACTCGGCCGACTCGGCCGACTCGGCCCGCCGCCGCCGGCCGAACTCGGGCGGATCGCCTAGTTGTCAACAGGAAAAGTGTGTCTTTTGGCCTCCCCATTACCCTTGTATACTTTAAATTTCCTGCAATTTAACAGAGCTCTTTAAAATCCCATTAAACCATAATTTTAATACAATTTAATACATTTTTCTTTACACCCTTTCACCTACCTTAAACCCTAATCTTTCCCTATAAATATCAACCCTAAACACACCCTCTTCACACCAAATTTCTGTCCAAAACTCTCAAGAAAATCCCTAGAACTTTTATGTACAAGTGGTGTTAGTGAAGGACGAAACTCCGGTGAACTTCCGACGACGACCCTAGGAGCTTCCGGCGACGAAACGACGCACCGGTGAATCCTACTTCCTCCTCTACCTCTTCTCTTGATTCTAAGCCAGTAAGTCACACCTCCCTCTTCTCTAATCTATTCTTAAAACTTCTTTTACTAAAACCTGACGGAAGCGGAGTTAAATCCGACTTCCGATTCGGTTTTCTTTATAAAGTTCAGTTTTCCTTAACACAACCATATTAAACTCTTACATCTTGACTATTAATCATTAACAAAACATGTTGAACAAGTTTCATAGCAAAATATTTTATTTTGTAACTTTTACCGCTCTTTTTCAGTAAAATACCATGTAGTATATTTTCGACTTTAAAACATCATTAATCTTGCTATACCTTTAGATAGTTCACGAGGTAATGAGCTACCTCCTCACAACACTCATATGTAGTATAGCACAATACCTTTTGGGAAATATAGATTCGGAAAATACCGTTTTACATAAAACTACCTTAAACTTATAAAAACCATTTTCATAAGATTACGTATTTTTACAAATCTTTGCAAAGTGCTGCTACAACCCATTTTGGGGAACCCGACTGGGATGGTGCGGATTATCGCACATCTCTGGGTTTAGTAGTGCGAGATTCAGACCTTCGCAAGGAGCATTCGGTCTCGAGAGATTTAAAATACAAATATCTTTAAAAAATGAGATTTCTAGAAAATAATAAATTAAAAATTATTTTATAAATATATATGTATTATCAAAATATCTATTTTGTTATAATATCAATATTCCAACTTTTCCAAGTCAAAAGAATCACTTTACATGAAAATACCATGAAATTCCATACAAGTTCAATATTACAATTAAATACCCTATATTATGAAATTAGGTTATTTTTACTAGAAATGTCACATATATAAAATCCATATCTATAACAACTCTAAAGACGATAATTAAATACTTTGGGTGTATTTTGAAAATTATACAAAATTATTTTTACATAAAACCCCCTCAAGTTCTATAAATTACCCTAAGGACCCTAGTAAATATAGGTTTAAGCGGGACCAATATCTTGAGCCTCGGGGAGCCGGAGAAGTGGGTGCTTGCCTATTTAAGGTAGACAACTTAACAAACGGTGTTATCAACACGGTAATCGTCTTTGAAAAAGACACAAATCCTGCCGCCCATGTGCAGCGGTTACCGATGACATCAAAACAATCAGGACTTCAATTTCTTTTCTAATTGTTCTGTCTCAGACTGAGTCTCATTATAATAATCTGACTTGAATATGATTCAAGTACAATCTACGATACTACAATTCAACATGAATCAATGAATCCATTTATTCCATATATTCAATGTATTCAATATTGACCGAACCGAACCATGGATATACTTCCTTTTACATGATTCTCCAATTACATCCATTTACTGATATCATGGTTTCGGCAAGTCATCCAATTATACAATCTATATTACCAGACAATACAAGTTGCAATACAATACAAACAATAAAACAAGACATCGCGGGGTTTATAAAGGGGTAGACTGGTACAGAATATGTTAAAGGTGGCACGAGGTGGTCACTTAAGACGTAATTACATCCATGCCGTTGTTCCGTGGTATTATCGGTGGAGCCTTGTACTTCCATTTGTCCTAGTCTCTAGCATATAGAGACTCCTCTCGTATACACTGGCATCCTTCTGTACCAAGCTATAAACAACAGCGGTAACACTAAATACAACTTTAAAAGCCACACTCTCTCTCTTACTCTCTGTCTATTCTATTTCTCCCTTATCTTTGGGACTTACCGAGCGATTGTTCGTTGACGACATTCCTTCTCTTTCTTCTTTGTAATGTTGTCAGGTGATCTGAACACTCAGGAGATCGAGCCTACCAGCGAGGACTTGGATCAGCTTGCTTACGACCCAGAGCTCTAGCTTCTTTGTACACATTTTATTTCAATACTTTTCATTTCTGTTATGCCACTGTTTAGGCATTTCTTTCATTCAGATGTATTTACTTTTCCATGCATTGTACAAAAGAATGTTAATAAATAAAGTTGCTGTTCAGTTATACCTATTGTCTTTGTCTCCTATGTACATTTCTTTTATATTGCTTAGATACGCTTAGCGTATTTACTTCAGAGTAAATACATAGCGGTCTCGTCGCGTCCCTTTCGCCCTATACCGGGAAGTAGGGCGTGACAAACAGGGTTATGAATTTGAAAATGTATTCTCTGTTGATCATTAAATCACATATGAAGTATAAGCTTCCATATTTAGTTTATTTTACTAAGTCTTCAAACTTTGGCTTGGTGTCATGTACGCTTATGTACTGTAGATGCATATGGCATCAGAGTACGTGCATAGCACGGGGTTCGCATGCCTTTGCAAAGTTCTCAATGGGACCTGACTTTATTTGAAGTCGGTGCGTACGCACATGTTTTTCACATGTACGCAGAGCATCATTTTCAGAGGGGAGCTCTATTGACTTATGCATACGTTCCTAGCCCGTTATGCGTATATCCTTATAAGAAGTGCTTTCCACTTACGCATACGTGTATAGCGCGTTGCGAAGCGCATGGTACAAATTTTAAGGAGTAGGTCCAAGGTAGGGGTGCGCCCTTAATATTTCAAGAAAGCTTTTTCTTTGAAAATACCGACATCTATTCTTTATGGCACGTAGCACTGTATTTCTATGTAGATGCATACTTCTATTGGGTACACCCTAATTTTTGTAGAGGGGACTGTTTTTTTTCTTGGGAGGGGGGAACCATGTTTTCAATGAAGTCAAAACTTCAGTGATTTTCTTTGAGTTGCGGATGCCCTTTTTCTAGGGTGCGCATCATGAAGAAAGCGATGCTTTTCGATGAAGCGAAGCCTTCAAAAGATGATTTTTCATCAAGGTTTTTGATGGAGGGGTTCCTAAGTTTCCCTTCAAACCCTAGATCTTAAGATCGAAAATCCCTACATGAGAGCTTAAGTTCTTAAGGATGAGGTTTGACTTTAGAATCTATGATTCAAAAGAAGAACTTAAGTTCTTTTTGAAGGTTAACCTTCTTCTTTTTATGGAGATTAATCTCCCTGTCTCGATTTTTGGTTGAAAGAAGAGAGAGCTTTATTGATTGCAAAAGAAGAAATTGAGTTATCGGTTACGGAGATTAATCTCATGTTTATGGTGGGTCTCTCTATCTCGAGTTAATCTTCCCCTCTTCTATTTATAGAAGAGGAGATTATTAAGCAAATTGAGAGAATCTCTCATTGAGAGATCTTCAATTGATCTTAAGATCAACAGATGGTGCTTAAGCATCGTTGGATCTTAAGATCTTTTGAATACGTTTGGAGAAGAGTTTGAAAATATTAAACGTTTTGATTCACTTCATTTTGAATACGTTAAGAAAATATTAAACGTTTAATATTTTCAAACTCTTCTCTAAACGTATTCAACAGATGGGATTTCTTGTATTAAGAAAATATCTTTCTGTTGAAGAAAGATAGGGAAAATATTTTCTCAAATAGAGGTTAAGCTCTGATTGAAGTATGCGCTTCAACCCAACATGCGGCGCACAGCTTATCAAAAGCTTGGCCAATGCGCACGTGCTTTGCACGGGTCACAGCCCATCAAAAGCTTGGCCTATTTGCACTTGCTTTGCACGGGCCGCAACTTATCAAAAGGTCGGCCTATGCGGACATGTTTTGCACGTGTTGCATGCGCAACCGGCTTGATACTTTTACCTTGGCGTTTTTTTCTTTCCTTGGTGAAACTTAAGCTTCGAGCGTCAAATTTTGGCGGGAACATAGCTAATCATTAATTTGTAAAGATTTAGAGATGGATCAAATTTAACGTGCATACTTTCTTATATGACTTTTGTTCTTCTATTATAAATACGATAGATTTTGTTAGTTTTAGAGTTACCAATAAAAATGCCTTCGTCGCATTTAGATTCAAATTTACCTAGGTTGTCTAAGATGTTTAAAATAAAACATTTGCAACCAAAAACTTTAAAATATTTAACATTAGGGGTCCTATTATAGAATATTTCATAATGTGTCTTGTTAAGAATTTTCCTAATGCTAACTCTATTAATGATATAGCAAGACGTATTTATGGCTTCAGCCCAAAAGTTCATAGGTAAGTTGTTTTCGTTTAACATGGTTCGTACCATTTCTTGTAAGAAACGATTCTTCCTTTCAACAATACCGTTTTTTATGGTGTTTGGGCACATGAGAACTCATGTTCATATCCTTTCTTATTATAGTATTCTTCGAATAGTTTATTTTCAAATTCTCCACCATGATCACTTTTAATCCTAGAAGTCCTAAGATTTATTTCATTTTGAATACGTTTGGAGAAGAGTATGAAAATATTAAACGTTTCATTCTTAGTTTTAAGAAAAACACCCATGTAAATTTAGAAAAGTCATCTACTATAACATAGGCATATAATTTTCCTCCTAGGCTAGCATTTCAACTGGGATCAAACAAGTCCATATGTATTACTTGTAAAAGATTATTAGGAGAGACTGCATTCTTAGGTTTAATTGAAGATTTAATTTATTTACCTTTTAAACATATTTCACATTATTTATCTTTTTCGTATTTTAAATCAGGGTTTCCTTTAACTAAGTTATTCTTAGTGATTTTAGTCAATGTATCCATAGATGAGTGGCCTGGCCTCCTATGCGAAAGCCACGATTCATCATTGTTGTTTACGACTAAACATTTTATATCTTTATTATTAAAGTCATGGGTGTAGATTATATAGATATTATTATATCGTTTTCCGGTTAGAATTATTATGTTGTTATAGATAATTTTTCAAATATCGTTTTCAAATATAACGTTATATCCACTATCACAAAATTGACTCACACTAAATAGTTATGGTTTAAACTATCTATATACAACACATCATTTTTAATTGTAGTATTAGAATCTTTAATAAATGAAATTGTAATTTTACCGATTATGTTTGCCTTTTTACTATCACCAAACATAACGGTACCACCTTCTTTTCTTGATAGTGTTTGGAAGCAATTGATATTGCCAGTCATGTGCCTCAAGAAACCGCTAACAAGGATCCACTTCTGGCTACGTTGTTTGGGATTCTGCAAAACAAGATAAAATAGGTGTGAACTTGGGAATCCATTTCATTCTCGGTCTACTGGGGTTAGGAGTAAAGTGATATTTATAAGTTGAGTTTAATTTAATACTACAATATTTAGAAATATATCCTAAAGTACAGCAATAATTACATGTAGCATTAGCGTATTTATTATCATATCTATATGTGTTTGAACTTTTAACAAATTTATTAGGTTTTTTATATTTTCAGTCATCGTGGAAACCTACACTTTGACGTTTATAATATTTAATACAGGTTCCTAACATTATATCAAGATTGTCCTTAGTTTTAGTAAATTTAAGAATTATATTATCTTTAATTTCTAATTTCCTTTTTAAATCAAAATTTACATTTTTTAAAATTCCTATTGAATTAAGCATATTCAAACGTGACTCTTCTTTTAAGACTAATTTTTCCTTCAAATCATTATTTTCAAAAATTAATTTTTCACATTGCACTTTAATATCATTTTTGTTATTACTATCTTTTAGTTGTTTATATTTAGAATGAATCTTATCATAATTTGATTTTAAGTAAAAACATAACTTAACTAAGTTTCCTTTAGATAAATTCTCAATATCAAGAATATCATCACTAATCTCGTCATCATTCATAGCCATGAAGCAAATGTTCATGACTTCTTCTTTTTCTGATTCGCTTGAATCAGATTCATCCCAAATGGATTGAAAAGCGCGTTTTTCCGAACCCTTTTTCCATTTGAATTTATCCTTTTTGCCTTTAAGGTTCGGACAATCAGTCTTTACGTGACATTCTTTGTTACATTCAAAGTACCGCGTATCCTTCTTTCAACTCAATCGTTTCTTTAGAGAATTGCCTCTAATGTTAAGAAATAAAATGTCTTACGATGTTTGCTTTTTCATCATCGTCACTCTCGTCGTCGCTTGATGGATGAGATTCTTTGATCTTACTTGTTGATGCCTTCAAAGTGATATTCTTGCGTTGAGTGTCTTCCTTCAACTTAATATCTCCAATTTGCATCTCATAAGTTTTTAATTTACCAATGAGAGTATCAACCTCATTGTACTCATGTCATTTGCTTCTTCTATTGCTGTGATCTTTGGCTGCCAAGACATGGTTAGTGATCGCAGAAGTTTATAATTCTTTTTTTTTCTACAAATTTCTTTTCTAAGTTAAATAATTCAGTTACTATGTTATTAAACCTAGAGTACGTAGAATCAATCGTCTAATTCTCTTTCATAGAAAACATTTTATATTCATGCATAAGACGATTGATTTTACTTTCTTTAACTTGATTCATTCCTTCGTGTGCAGTCTCAAGTATATTCCAGATATCATGTGTCGTTTGGCATATGGAAATTCTATTGAATTCTTCTAGAACAAGTGAGAAATACAAGGCATTCATGGCTTTTACATTTAAAATCATGAATGCTTATCAGTGTCAGAATAGGGTCGTGTAGTCGGAATTACATATGGTGTGCCTAATATATCTTGTATTTCTAAGTCTATGCAATATAAAAATATTCTCATTTTAGTTTTCTAAAATTGAAAGTTTGTGCCATTAAAAAGTGGAGGTCATGTGGTGAATTAACCTTCTAATTGATTTGCCATTATAGGATCTAAAAACTCAAGATGTTAATCTATTAAAATATGAGTAACTTGCTTTGATACCAATTGAAAATACCTTAGAGGAGGAATGAATAAG
Source organism: Agapanthus africanus (assembly GCA_030015575.1). NCBI lineage: Eukaryota > Viridiplantae > Streptophyta > Magnoliopsida > Asparagales > Amaryllidaceae > Agapanthus > Agapanthus africanus. Next base: position 106,651,204 of record CM057344.1, read on the forward strand.
GTAAATACGTATTCTATGGCAAATTTAAAAGCTTAATTATTTAATTTTGTTTTGATTAACAATTTTCTGTGGAATAATCTAAGCAAGTAAAATAATGAAAATTGTTGCAATAATCAAAACAACATAGAAAGAAGCTTAGAGTAAAGATCAATGGAAACACGAGAGAATTGTTGATTAGGATCACCAGTCCCAATTGTTAGTCCCCGCCAGAGACGCCTTATCAGGATTTTCCACTATTTTTCAATGTGAAGAACACAATCCTTCTTCACTAGGATCACCTTGGGAAAAACTCTTTTTTCCCACTTGAACTTGCCATCCCCTTAGAAAACTATTTTTCCTCTCTAATCCACGATTCCCAAGGAAAACTCATTTTCCTCTCGAATTGCGATTCTCTAGGAAAAACTCTTTTTCTACTCCGAATCTGTAATTCAAACAATGAGAGACCTCTTCTTTCGTAGGGAAGAATATTGAACCTTCTTCAAAAATTTACAATCGTTTTCAACGACCAAATGCTTACTCACAATTCTTTGATCTCAAAAGATTAATACCAATTTGGCACAAGGATTGTATTGAGAGATTATTGAAATTTTAGGCTCTGGTAGAAATGTAAAGATTAAGAACTTTTAGGCACAAGAAAAACAAGAGATTTCTCAATGAATATATATCCAAGTGTTTGATCTCTTGGATATTTATAGGGGTTGCCATTATAATTGACAATAACTACCAATAACTGCTAATAAACAGTTAATGACTATTGGAAACGATTTGAAATCAATATGGTGTAATTATCCGTTCATTTGAAAATTCAAACTGCCAATAACTGGCAAAGCAAACGTCTGTACCAGACATCTGTTGGTCAAAATTTCCTTATGGAAATGTCTGTACCAGACGTCTTTATTGAGAGATAAAAACTGATATTTTGAAATTTCCTATAGAAGACGTCTGTACCTGACGTCTGCAGTTCAAAAGTATCTTTGAGGAGACGTCTTTGAGAGATAGAATAGAATGTTGAAAAATGGAAATTTCCTTCTACAGGCATCTGTGCTAGACATCTGGTGATTCAAAAATTATTAAGCTGACGTCTGGTACAGACGTCTGCAGTCTGACTTGTTTGAATATCAGTTTCGAAAGTTTTATCCGTTTGAATTCCAACGGATATGTTATATGTCTCTTGATGAGAGGGGAGACGCCTGAAGAATAGAAATAAGTTGGAATGTGGTTTCTAACTTTGTGAGATCAACACTAGACTCAATAACAAAACTTAAGTCTGCTTTCTTCAACTTGGTTCTTCTTTGGTCTTCATTTCCATGGGTTGATACTTTGAGACGTCTTTGTTTCTTGATAAATCTTGCATCATGTTCTTTGCTTGCGTCAAGTATTCATTCCATATTGACGTTTTGAATGCGAATCTTATCGTAGGCAATCTTGCTTGATGTTGAGATATTATACTTGCTATACTCAAGAATAAAAACTTTGAAACGTCGTTAGTAACATATGAATTTTTTAAATAAAGTTTTGTTCTAAATTATCAAAGCCGAAGTTTGTATGACATAAGTGTCAACAAGATGGCTCATTCGAGTACAACCAAATCAAAATGTCGCCCGAGGATAAGAAACATACAGCGGTTTGAACTCCGATCGGCATATACTGCTACAAAGTCATGCCGTTCGGAATAAAGAACACGGACGCCGCATACTAAAGAGCGATGACAAATATCTTTGATCACTTAATTCATAAATTCGTCAAATGATATGTCGATGATTTGGTTGTCAAGACCAAAGCCGCAACCAATAGCATCCAAGATCTCCGAATTGTCTTCACAGGGCTAAGAGAGTACAATCAGAAAATGAATCCTCTCAAATGCGCCTTCGACGTGTCATCAGGAAAATTCCTAGGCTTCATAATCCGACATTGAGGGATCAAAATCAATCCTTCAAAGATAAAGAAATTATTGAGATGCCTCCTCCAAGGAATCTGACACAGCTTAGGTCTTTTCAAGAAATGTTCGCTTATATACGGAGGTTCATCGCAAACTTATCAGGAAAATGTCGGCCTTTCTCAAATCTCATGAAGAAAGATACTCCTTTTATCTGGGATGCTGAATGCCAAGAAGCGTTAGAAAGAATAAAGCCATACCTGCTGCACGCTCCTATGTTCGCCACTCCCATTCCAAAATAGCCATTGATCCTCTACACTGCTGCATTAAACGGATCACAAATTGCACTCCTCGCCCAAAATAATGAAGACTAAAAAGAAAACACCCTCTACTATCTCTGTTGAACGTTGGTTTGGGCATAGCACAATTACTCCCTAATTGAAAAGCACTGTCTAACTCTCATATTCGTCGTAAAGCAGCTAAGGCACTATTTGCTTGCTCAACGGGTTATGCTGATCTCCAAGATCGACCCACTAAAGTTTCTCATGATGAACGCAAACATGACGGGTAGATTGGCCAGATGGGCTGTAATGATACTAGAGTTTTATATAACCCATTTCTCTCAAAAGAAATAAAAGGGCAATCCCTGGCTGACTTCCTCACTGCACATCCCATACTTAAAGTGTCACCATTAAATTTTGAGTTACCCAATGAACAAGCGATGTACCTCAAAGATAACGAGCTGTGATGGGATCTTTATGTCGAGGGAGCCTCATCAATGAGGTCCTCTAGCAAATCAATCATTTTGCGGATAAAAGCAGGGGTTGAATTGGTGTTCATCATGCCATCAGGAGGGACTCTACGAAATTCTCTCGCTCTTACTGAGCCCGCACAAATAATGATGCTGAGTATGAAGCGCTAATAGCAGGCCTCAAGCTCTCTTTAGAAATAGGGATCACCCGGCTGCGTGTGTACGGAGATTCTCAGCTAGTCATCAACCAAGTAATTGGCGAATGCAATGTATACAAGCCCGAGTTGGCTCGATACAGAATCCGGGTCATCAAACTTATGGGACAATTCATCTATATCAAACTAATGATAATCCCCAGGGCATTGAATAGAAAAGCTAACGTACTCGCTCGCCTGGCAAAAGAACTTGTTGATCCTGACATGGATGCAATTTTAATTACGGTCAGAATCCGGAAAATTATACCTCCCACGGATCAACATGAAGAAAAAAGATCAGAACAAGAAAACTGTCCTGCCGAAGAGACCTTGTCCATTAAAGAAGAGCCCAATTGGAAAGAATCCTATGTAGAGTATCTCCGATACGATAAGCTACCAGAAGACAAATTTGCAAGGGTTCAGCTGAAAAAGGGAGCTCTCCGATATGTGTTCGTAAATGACATGCTATACCGAAGGCCATATGACCAGGTCTGGCTCAGGTGCCTGCCCTTGGCCGAAGCCCAAAAAGTCATGAAGGAGGTCCACTAATGCGTCTGTAGAGCACACCAGTCTGGCCCCAAGATGCATCTTCAAATTAAACGGCTAGGATATTATTGGCTCACCATGATATGGGATTGCGAAAAGCATACAAAGAAATGCCACCTTTTTCAAATACACGGCAACTTCATACATAAGTATCCCAATCCGCTACATCCTACCGTAGCATCATGGCTATTCGAAATGTGGGGCACCAATATAGTTGGCTCAATCGATCCTCCATCATCTAAAATCCATGGGTTCATATTTGTTGTCACTGATTACTTCTCTAAATGGGCTGAAGCCATTCTTTAAAAGAAGTCAAGACAGAAGATATCCTAACATTCTTCCAACATAATGTTCTATACCGTTTTGGCACACAAGGCGGATCATTTCTGACAACGGAAATTCTTTTAAGAGCTTCAGAGTCTCAAGGTTCGCTTCTCAGCACAAAATAGACTGGAGATATTTCTCCATCTATAATCCAAGAGCCAATGGGTTAGCCGAAACATTCAACAAAACTCTATGCAAGGTCTTAAAAATACATTTCGGCCAACAAAAGAGACTAAGATCTCAAGCTCTACGAGACGCTATGAGCGAATCGTACCGCGCACCGCATTCCAACACAATCAAAATGCTTTCAGATTTTGACACAGGCAATCTGGGATAAAAAGAAAAATGCAGTTCCCAACTCAAATTCCTGGCCGCAATTTGCGGCCAAGAGGAATTTATCTACGGCCAAGTAGGGGATTTAGGGGCTCGAGCTTCGGGGTTGGTCTTATACTAGTTCTATTATCTCACATAAATTTTCTTTAAATTTTTAGTGCTCCCAAGTTACTCCAGATTTAAATTGAACTTCAAAAACTCAAAGAAAACCACATTTTAAAACTTTAAAACTCTTTAAATCATGAATCTTGCATATAAGTACCATGTACTACACAAAACAAGTAGTAGTTACAAAATAAACCCTAATACCCACCACTACAAGTCATACCCATAATAAAACTCACTTTATGAAATCACAAGATTATCAAAACTTGAACTTTAGCTACAATATAAATGGTTTGCAAGGAAAGTATCTTAAAACATAAACAAAAATGAGATCTTACCTCTCTTTGAAATTGAAAAGAGAAGGAACTCCAAGCTTTAGAGGCTACCAAAGGATCAAGCTTGAAGAACTTGACAAATGAAGGGGTTTGGACCAAGAAAATATGATTTTAGAGTGTTATCATGGTTGTGTGGGTGAGGGTTGTTTTAGAGATGGTGAAGGAGAAGAAGAAGAAGAAGGAATGAAGATGAATGAATGGTAGGACTTTTAGCCGTGTCTCTCCCTCCCTCTCCCATTCTCAATAGAAAAAGAACAATGTTCCTCCTATGCCTCCATGTCCCCTCTTTCTCTCTTTCTCATCACAAAATAAACCCAATAATTATAACACAAAAGAAATATGCTAAACTTGCATAAATTTGTCATGGCACACTAAAAAGGTAACTAGGAAAATAAGATATTAGTTTTAACATGCTAACTTGTATGGATATAATTACATGCTAATTTATGAAAATCCCAGTTAAATAAATGCTCTCATAATTAATAATACAATTTATTTCCAATTAATCCAAAAATGAAGGTATATATAATTATACCAATCTATGAAAACTCAAATCCATAGTTGGTATTATTTCCATAAAACACTTAAAATTACATTTAAATTATAAAATAATATTTAAAATTTTCAAAATGTTACAATATCCCTCACTTAAAGAAATTCAGTCATTGAATTTAAATTTACCCCAAATCTCAAAACATTTTGTATAATCGACTCAAATCAAATCAAGTCAACGGGGCTCTCAAATCCCACACTAACTATCAATATTATAGCGCAGCATGTGCGCATGAAAGCTCTAACAAGTGCTATGAAAATCACATAAGTTATGATAGAAAATGCAATTTGCGAAATCAACCATTTAAATCAAGCACACAACCAAGCACAAATATAATCAAGGCTATAATACATATATACCATGCACTCATGTGAAATCTTATAAGTAACTGAAAAATCTATATATGAAAAATCCTTTCAAAATAACCGTATAACGTGTATATCATGGCACAAATAGCGGACATCCATTTATGAAGAAATATATGTATTTGTGTGTGTGTGTAGACCCACACACACACACGTTTCGCTTAAAATATAGGTCCCGTCTTGAAAATGTTTTAGAAGGGTTTTTTTGTAAAAATCTTGTGACGCTCCTGGACACAAAGAAAAATAATGAGACTGTAGCTCTTTTGAAAACCTCTTCAATATACATCGGTATATGCAAAATATTCAGGTGCTGTCTCTCAGACCAGTCCTGCTCAGCTACTATATAACACAATATATCTCATAAAAACGTGATACTCGAAAGAAATCAACCTCAACAGGTGTGCACGAAAACCAACTCACGTACGACCGATGTGCATGAAAATCAAATTCAAAACCAAGTGCAACGAGTGTGCATGAAAACGAAAACCGAATGCAACAAGTGTACACAAAAGCATATGTCAAGTGCAACGGGTGTGCACAACAACAACATCGAATGCGCATAAAACAAAATCAAGTGCATCTGAGTGCACGAAATCAATATCAAGTGCAACGGGGTGCAAAAATTCAATACCAAGTGCATCAGGGTGCACAAAATCAACATCATGTGCATCAGGGTGTACAAAAACATATGTGTGACTCCCAAGTCATCAAAACACATAAGAGTCAAAATGACGAAAGCGTGATACTCGGATCACTAAAACAGAAATCGAAAACAAATGATATTGAAGTACACCCTTTTCAATGTCAAAAGGTGCCGGTGCACCCGGAGCTGGCAAAGCAAAGATTTTCACTTACCTTCTGCCTACGGTCTGGCGTCCTCTCTAAGTTCTTGTTCTCTCTGTGGACCACAAAATCCACGGCCTCTTGATACAATTGCCTGGTGAGGAGTAGCAACAGAAACAGTCCCGCTCTGACGCCTCTCTGAACACCCCCTGGCCAAGCAACCTGGCCATTCATAATGTAGCACGTTGACGACGGCGGCCTCCGAGTATGGGCTATACAACTGGTCCTGGGTCCAATCTCTATCACTATAGTATCTCGAAAAGAACCCGCTACGGCCTCTACCGATATCATCTCCGCCGAACTTCCCGAAAATTGGAACTCCATAATGAGTTCGCCTCCGTTCCGAAACAGGTGCAATCACATCAAAACGTCCCTCTGAAAGTGTGGTTGTATCTAACGCCTCTGCATACGCATCAAATCTTTAGCATCAACGGAGATGAACAACTGTGCATCAAAACCTCGCACGAATCTCCTAATCCATTTCTCCTTAGTATCGACCAAGTAGGAATCATATCTCGATAGCTGCGTAAATTGCAATTCATAATCGGCTACGGTCATATCCAGAGTCTTATGCAAAGACTCGAAACCACGAATTCGACATCTCTGACACTCTGCGGATGAAATCTGGCTAAGTACACCCTCGAGAACTCATCCCAAGTCATCGGAGGGAGATCCACTGCTCGGCCCCTCTCAATCGACTCACACCATGTCTAAACAAGATCCTTCAAACAGAAACTAGTCAACTCAACTAATCTCGCATTGAAGAATCTCAACGAACGAAATATCCTAGTCACCCTATCTAGGAATGACTAAGGATCTTCGGTCTCATCCCTACTTGGTAAACGCCAGCGGCTTCAGCTTCATGAACTCAGAAAGCGACACCTCGAAAATCCCAGCAACGACTGGTACAACTGTCCAAACAGTGGGCAGTACAACGATCCCAGAGTAGGCTGTACAACAACAGGCCTCTCAGTCCAGCTGGCCTCAAGTAATGACCTGATTATCTGGTGCGGATCCAGAACACTCGCCTCTAAACGAGAAATCCTAACATAAAAAGGATAATCAATTTGTTCCTGTGTCACCGGGATAACAACTTGGTCAGTCCTCATCCCTGATGAGCTCGCCCTGACCGCATCTCCAGCCGCAGCCCCCTCGGCTCGCGTAGCTATAATGTCAGGAACCACAAACAAGTATCGATAAGGATAGATCCAAAGAACGAATAAAAGAAAGGATCTCAAGATATATATCCTAAGATTACTCAAGCGGAGTATCGTATCATAAATATGCCGTGGAACATACGTACAGTACGTTACACTATTTGAGCTACCTACTCCATCATACCAAGGTCAACATACGTAACGAAAGTTCGGGTCTAATACCCCCAAAGTCAAGTCTAAGTTTTGTAAGGTTAAGCCTGCGTTCCAAAATATACGCCATAGACTCTACATAGTGGATTAGTCATATTTATTGCACATTTGTACGGCCATTTTCCCTATTTTTATTAATTACTAAATGGTGTTATTTGTAATTTAAGAACATATGTGGGCTTATGTGTAAAAAGATTTTGTCATATGTTTCTTAACTTATAAGTAATATAACTGAGAGTATTATATTGTATATCTTATTCAAATAAATATCCATTTGATTCTTAATTTTTAAGTAAAATAATTGCAACCATATCTTTTTAAATAATTATTTTTATGTAATATGATTGTGATTAAATTGTGGGAATATTTTCCCAAATGAAATAAATGCTACTAATAATTTGATTTGAGATATTGTGCAGATTTAATGGTAGCAAATCAGTTCAAGTCTGTAAATAGGATTTAAGAGATCAAATCAAATCAAATCAAATTCAACAAATCAAGCTGCCAAGTTTAGAAGCAAACTGGAGATATATGCAACTGCAGAGATACGAGAATGTTTGCAAGAACTTATCATCTAAGAAATCTCCAAAAATCAAGAAAAGAAAGCAAAAAAAACGTGGAGAATCAATTTCAAAAGATTTAGTAGAAATCTATTAGAATTAGGATTAAAAATTGATAGGAAGAATTGTATTCTCTTGTATCTTTTATTACTTGATCTCCAAACTTCCTAGCCCTATATAAAGAAATGTAATTCTATGGGTGGAGGTATCTCTCTCATGGCATAAATTGAGGGTTGATCATTTAGGATTTTAGTTTTCGTTTTTGTAAAGGAGTTAATTTTTAATAAAAGATATCTTCTATTTTAATTTTTTCTCTTTACTTTCCGCATTGCTTTCTGCATTTATTCTCCGCATTACTTTCTGCATTTATTTTTTGCACTTTTCTTTTTGTTTTTCTTATGGTTTTCTTATTCTTCTACCTTTCTTCTTTTACTTCGTTTTTCCCAATGAACGAGTAAATCCTCACTTGTTAGGATTTGTAGGAGAGGGTGGTATAATGGATGGAAAAAATCCCTTATCTTTTTCTTATATTTTAATTTTTATAAATTTTAACAAAGGGAGTCTTAACCCTCTTATTCGGGTGTGCTACTAATTCATTATAGTAGCGAACTCGATTTGAGATTCATTAACACTTGTTTTGTTGATGGCTTGAGATCAATAAGGATCAATGGAAGGACAAGGGTCAGTAGAGAGAATCCCTAATCCCTCCAAATACCCTAATCCGTATTCATCGCTATTTCTCTAGTATTAAATAATTAAAAGATAAAAAAATATTTTTAAAACTCCATCCTTTAACTACTTAATCCGAAAAACCCTAAAAACCCTTTTATCATTGAATTTTATAACTTTAATATAAAAAGACAAAAATCCAACCTTTCTTCTATGAACTTGTCTGAAACAAGATAAGTAATTCACCATCTCCCTGTGGACAACCCGTACTCACTATCGGCTCTCTATTTGCAACATCATTATTGATTGCGGTATTTAGGACACTTTAAAACTCTGTTTTTCACAACAATCAAATGGCGTCGTTGCCGAGAAGACGGTAGTATTATTTTTCTTGTTATTCAGGTTGATTTTTATAATAAAAAACACAAAAAATTTAAAAATAAAAACCGCATATCGTATTTTTAACGATTCTTGTGCGAGTTTTGCATGAAATCTGGAGCATTTAGAGCGAACCAACAGAGATTCAGAGACTGTCAAATAGAAGCAGATGAGTAGTGGAGTTCAGTGCCAAAAACTAGAGCAGTCAAGAAGAACGGCGGTGGAATGGGGCATTTGGCGGCGAAACCACGGCCTATTAGTGGATTCAGGCCCCTAATTTTTTATGGTATCGTTCTCTCTTCTTCCTCTCTCCTCTAAAACTCCAAAAAACTGTTTCTACCTACAGAATTCTTTGCAAATAACGCCACAAATAAAAAATATCTTTTTGCGTGTTTTATATTTTGGATTGTTGTTGCTTTGCATATTTAAAACAGATATTAAGGGGTAAGAAACCCAAATTTAGATTAGGTGGGGAGTTCATTACCATTCCTAAGCCCCAAAAACACAAACAAGCATACGTATCACCCTACATTAATAAAAAATATCTAGACTAAGACTCTAAGAACAATCACGCTCGATTAGGACAAGGGAGGGACGTGGATAATCTATTTCTCATCCACATTTTTCTTGTGGTATCTAAGGTAAGTGTGACTAAGGCAAGTGGTTTATTTAATTAGGCCCGCTATTTTGGTGATTCGTATAGCGGATACCTCCCACTTACCTGGCACTTATCTGGCTGCAAGATTGATAAAGAGGTGATAGATGATTTATCCTACATCTTATCCTTTGGAAGTCTAGGAAAGGTCTAGTGATTTGACTTAGATGACCCTAATTCTTGGTATTGATTGTGCACATTTGTGATTGGTTGAGACGAGTCCCTCTTTCCAACCAAAACAATTTCAAAAATCCAAAAAAAACTTTAATAAAAATATTTTAAAAACTTACCATTTCACCCTCTTTTCTTTTCAGCTCAAATTCTTTTCACCTCTCTTATGATGAGTAATCCAATCTAACTAACTCTTGGCGAGTTTTGTTACACACAACCAGATATTTCTTTATATCATTATTGCTTTGGTAGAACTTCTGACCCTACCATTTTTTAGGGATAGGATAGAGGGCTCTAGAATTAACAGTTGGACATCTCACTCAAATTTCTATCAACCGTGTCAAAATTCAACACTTTCTTATGTTGATAATCCTTTTAAGGCTAGTGAGGAAACTTTTAAACCCATGCCCATAACCAAAGTTTCATATCTTTCACTACTCCAAACCCCTTAGGGCAACAATTACAATAATTTCCATATGAAAATATTGATACTCTTTTTAAGACGAATATGGCAACTTTTAAACCCATGACCATTGCTGAGCAAATTGCAAAAGTCGGTCATCAACAATTCAACCAATCTCAATTTTCTTCATATCAAAATATTGATCCTAATTCTATTTATGAAAATTGGATACAACCCTCTTAATCTTATCAGCAATACCAAACCTTCACACCCTCTCATGTTGATACTTCTCTTGAAGCTAATGACAATTCGTAAACCCATTTTTATTGCGGAACACATTGAACTCGCTCGTAACCAACAATTAAACTCATTCCAACCATACTCAATTTTTGCATCTTATATAGACAGTGCTTCTGAATATTAATTAGGAAGTTCCGCAGTTCAAAAAGAATTCTTTATTGAAACTTCTTCACAAACCATGTCTAGTCTTGAAATAGAGTTGGAATTGAGTAGTAAGAAAGAACCAGAGATCCCTTCTAGTTCAACCAAAACCAATTCTTTTGACTCAACACCTTCTATACAGAAATCCAACCGAATGTATTTGATGATCAACCGCTTAATAATCTAAATGATGAGGTGCCCGAGAATAACATGTTTGACTTTCCCAATCGTGAGTGTGAAGAGAGGCTTACATGATTCAAAATCAAACTTATCTTTATCCGACTAATCTTGAAATTTCCAGTCCTTCAATCCTATTAAGTGAACTTAGTGATCCATCGATTGAGGACAACATAATTAATGAATTTTTAAAAAAAAATATTCGTTTGATTTGACCGACGGTGCTAGTGAGATCAGTGTTGAGAATATCTTTGAAAATGAACTCGCTATATTGGATGAGTTGGATTTCCCGACCCATCATGTCCCTTCCATTGAATGTGAATATCTTTATGTACCTTCAACCGATCATATTCTTACTACCAACCTATCCGATATGCAAAATGATATTCAGCCTTCATCTTACCTATCTGGATCAACAAAGCTCGTAACCCAAGTTTGTTTACCCATTTCATTAAACACTTTCTTTGGTTCTTCTTATCTTTTTTCACTTCCATCGAGATTTGATGAACCACACCCTAATATCTCTAGTTCTATGATTCTTGACATATAACAGTCCAAGTTAGATTCTTTTAAGGACGAGGTAAACGAACTTTTCGAATCTCCTACCTCTACAATTCCTGACGACTCGAGTTCTTTGAATCCTGGTACGCAACACATTGACCTTGAAACTTTCAACTTCTCTAGTGAATCTGAATATTCCACTGATATAGATATCAATTCCTTTCTTTCCGATGAGATCATCATTAGGGACATCGATAACAGTTTCAAAGATATTTTCTCTAGAGAACTCACGTTTCTTGAAGAATTGGGTACTGTGTTAAATCACCCTCACACGAAAATTTATTCGCCTCCATTTAAGGCCGAAGAAGCTAAACCGCCACCCCCTCTTCTTATCACATACAAGAATGTGGCTATTCCAATCATTTCTTATCTTTCACATTCTCGTTTCCATCCACATGCACTTTTTCATCTCCACCGATCGAGATGTAAAAAATTTCGATTACACCTTTTATCTTCCCTCTACATCATCAATTATCATTACCTTCATTTCCGTTTCTTCTACTCGAGATATGATACCATCTCCATTTTTATATAGTCTCAAGTCTTCTTCACTTCTATCCATTACACTATCTTTCACCAACCATAGTGTTATCATGATAAAATATTTGAATGGTTGGTATTGACTTTTGGTCTTTGTAAAACTTTGTGTAGACCTATGACGTTCTCTCCCCTTTTACTTTGAACTTTACATGTTTAAATAGTGGAAACAATGTTTCAAATAAGTTTGGGGGTATGTATATTATTTTCTTTTTCTTAACACATATTTTTACCTTTTTTCTTTAAAAAAACAAAAAAAAAGAGTCATGCACAATTGTGTGCCAAGAACAACTTTGGGGGAGGATTTCACTGTGATTCATTCTTGAACCCTTCTTTATACCATCTTCTTGATCTTTTCCTCCTAGTCTTCAGGTTTAAGCTTAAAAGACGACATCAGTGAGGACACTGCTACAAAAAAGTTCGGAGGGAAGGTTTGTATGGAGGGTTTCCACGCATCATATGTAAATTTTTCATTGCACGATGTATCTACGCATCATATGCACAAAAAAAACTAGAAGATTTTGAAAATGAAATTTAGAAAGTGAAAAATACATATGAAAAAGAGGAAGAGAGTTAAGAAATGAAAGAAAAATTAGATGTTTTAGAACGAATCTAGTAATACGTGGTCATGAGCTGTTGTCCTAAAGGTTAGTAAGATGAAGGAGTCACTAATCTGTGAATAGAAATAAGTTAGAAGGATAGTCCCTATTCTTGAGTTCAAAATTCTGAATGTTGATACCTTACTGTATGCACATATACAAATCTTAAACCTTGGGATAGTAGAGGATACCGTGAAATACTTTTGCTTGAAAACCTTAGTATAAAAAATATACAAAATATAAATGATGCATAAAATGAAAAAAATGAACACCGGTTTTATAATTACTTAAGACAGCATATAAAAAAATACATAGAGGTTTAAAGGTTAGGATATGCTAACTTTTTAGGATTTTGGGATTTTGTGGGTGTAATCCGCTGAAAATCCTCAGGAGACAACACTCCTCCTTCTTAGGACACATAGAGGTTTAAAGGTTTGTTGTATGAGCTAAGTGCAATCGTGTTGCCTACAAAAATATGCTAACTTTTTCCTTTTCGTTTAAAATAAAAAAGGTTGCTCGGGACGAGCAAAATATAAGTTTAGGGATATTTGATCAATTATATTTATTGCACATTTTTACTGTCATTTTCCCTATTTTTATTAATTACTAAATGGTGTTATTTATAATTTAAGAACATATATGGGTTTATGTGTAAAAAGATTTTGTCATATGTTTCTTAACTTATAAGTAATATAATTGGGAGTATTATATTGCATATCTTATTCAAATAAATATCCATTTGATTCTTAATTTTTAAGTAAAATAATTACAACCATATCTTTTTAAATAATTATTTATATGTAATATGATTGTGATTAAATTTTTGGAATATTTTCCCAAATGAAATAAATGCTAATAAAATTTGATTTGAGATATTGTGTAGGTTTAATGGTAGCAAATCAGTTCAAGACTGCAAATAGGATTCAAGAAATCAAATCAAACCAAATTTAACGAATCAAGCTGCCAATTTAGGAGCAAACTGGAGATCCATGCAACTGCAGAGATACGAGAATATTTCCAAGAACATATCATCTAAGAAATCTCCAAAAATCAAGAAAAGAAAGCAGAAAAAACCTGGAGAATCAATTTCAAAAGATTTAGTGGAAATCTGTTAGAATTAAGATTAAAGATTGATTGGAAGAATTGTATTCTCTTGTAACTTTTATTACTTGATCTCCAAACTTGCTAGCCCTACATAAAGAGATGTAATTCTAGGGGTGGAGGTATCTCTTTCATAGCAAAAATTAAGGGTTGATCATTTAGGATTTTAGTTTTCGTTTTGTGATGGAGTTAATTTTTAATAAAAGGTAGTTTCTCTTTTAATTTGTCTCTTTACTTTCCGCATTACTTTCTGCATTTATTTTCCTCATTACTTTCTGCATTTATTTTCCGCACTTTTCTTTTTGTTTTTCTTATGGTTTTCTTATTCTTCTACCTATCTTCTTTTACTTCGTTTTTCCCAATGAGCGAGTAAATTCTAGTTTGTTAGGGTTTGTAGGAGATGGTGGTATAATGGATGAAAAAATACCTTATTTTCTTCTTATATTTTAATTTTTATAAATTTTAACAAAGGGGGTCTTAACCCTCTTATTCGAGCATGCTACCAATTCATGATAGTTGCAATCTCGATTTGAGATTTGTTAATATTTGTTTTGTTGAGGGCTTGAGATCAATAGGGATCAATGGAAGGATAAGGGTCAGTAGAGGGAATCCCTAATCCCTCCAAGTACCCTAATCCACATTCATTGCTATTTCTCTAGTATTAAATAATTAAAAGATAAAAAAAAATTTAAACTCCATCCTTTACCTACTTAATCCGAAAAACCCTACAAGCCCTTTTATCATTGAATTTTATAACTTTAATACAAAAAGACAACCTTTCTTCTATTAACTCGTCTGAAACAAGATAAGTAATTCACCATCTCCCTGTGGACGACCCGTACTCACTATCGGCTCGCTATTTGCGATATCGTTATTGATTACGATATTTAGGACATTTTAAAACTCGGTTTTTAACAACAATCAATAGTCAAATCTAGACTGAAACAAAGGCTAAACCTAACGCTCCGATACCAACTTTGTCACGACTTGAAAAAGACATGTGAACGGCAGTTGAATCATGTGAAGCCTATAGGACCTCACTGTAACCAAAGTAAGCCAAAAGCCCGAAATCTAAACCTTTTTAAAGAGATAGTGGAGGTGAAGTTTTGAAAAGGTATTTTAAATGAAATCAAGCTCCTTTTTGAAGTAAAAGTAATGTTTGTTTGAAAACACATACGCTGTTTAAAAATCGGGAAGTACTTCCTTTGTAAATTTTGATAAAAATCAACACACACACACGCACGCACGCGCGCGCGCGCGCGCGCACACACACACATATATATATCAGCATCCCCAAATGGGAGCTATCTTATCGCCCAATCAGTGGAAACATAACCACACAGTAATATATGACGCCCAAGGTGAAGATCATCACAAGAGAAAGTAAGAAAAATACTAAAAGCATCATCTAGTCAACTATATCCAAGCTGGACATCCAAAAGAATAGCATACAAGTCTTGTCTCTGAGTCCACAAAAATATACAAAATTTGGTTGATGGAGTTTTTAACTAGATCATAAAAGAATATACATATACAAGAGGCGGTTACGATCCGAAATGTAACCCACTTACCAAGGCAATCATCCGAAGAAGAAGAAGCATGTCGGCAAGCCGCTGCAGATCTAAGCAGCCAATCCTGCAAGAAACTAAGGCACAACGGTGGTGAGTTGCCAACTCGTGAACAGAAGATATCACAAGGTAGAAATCGAAATGCATAATGATCTACCTAGGTCATAAAATATAATACTATCATACTATGTGATAATGAATATAAATGTGTATATGCATAAGTATCACATCTGCATCTAAAAGCACATCATATCGAATCGCGCACAACACACATGAACCCCATGATCAATCAATATATGGAAATATGTTATCCATAACATATATATATATCATCGAGTGAGTGTCCATCATCGACACTCGAAATCATTATAAATCCTGTGTCCAGCATCGACACGTAAAATCCAGATATCGTAGGCACCGCCTCGTCAGACCGATCCTCTCTCGATATCAATAGCCCAGGCCGATATCTCCCGGAAATCCGCCGTGCTCTAATCTATCTTCGGTATCGAGTGTCCTCACTAGGCTCACCGCCTCACATGCAGCTTTCCTGCCCCTCGTTCTCGACCGGATCCACCATATATCCGATTGTATACTCCCTCACTCAGTCCGGATAACGTAGCACGTCTGCAACTGTATATCTCCCCCACTCGGTTCGGAATAAAATCAAATCAGAAAACATCAAGCTCATGGTGGACGTATAATCATCATATCTAGAAAAAACCGCATTTTTTAAAACATACTCAAGTTTTATAAATCACATCGCGGTTTCTCAAATCCATGGAAAATATCAAGTTTCGAAGAACAACATTTGCGTAATTCATTTTGATGATATTATATGTATGTATATATGTATGTATGTATGTATGTAGCAGTGTCCCATACTACTGAGATATATCATCATACATAAAAACATCATAAAATCTATGTCGATCATATACGAATACCCATGACAATGGTATTCACATCTTAAATCAACAAGTATCATAATGTGTCGTGTGTGTGTATAATCAACACACGAATAGGCATGGCAGTTCCTACCATGTCGTGGCAATACTAATGATGTGTAATGTAGCATACGTGTCTATACTCGTGCATCATGGCAATCATTAGTAGTTATGCAAATATTCTATCAATGTGTTCGCATAAGAATAGCTCTCAATTCCTATCAACAGCATATATATATAATTACTAATCAATCCCCTATATATAGGGAAGTCGTGATAAACCGTATCGACATCTACATGAATATAACATAGTATAGCAGTCCTACAGTATCATGGCAGTACCAATGATGTGTTGTGTAATATGCACGTCTGTGATATGTGCAATATAGAAATCATTGATAGTTGTGCAGTGTTCTTATAAGTGTGTTCGTATAGTATATCAATTGTAAACTAGCCTACAAAACTAATTCGAACTAACGGTATAAGCGTAGCATATATAATAAGGTAATCGATGCGTGAGCGTATAAAGAGTAGAATAATCATAACGTGAACAGGCGTTAATATAGATAATTAGTTACGAGCTATACGGTTATAGTTTAAAATAGAACGCAACGTTATTTTGGAAATAATGAGGCTACAATGTTTTTGAAATAGATATCATTTGAAAATTTGTAGCACATCCTTGACATTGTCATTTTAAAGTAGGAAATGGATCGTTAGCTTTTAAAATAAGTATAGTACTAAATATCTCATAAAGTTCCAATCGGGGTTTAATAAGACTCCCCGAGTCAAATGAATATTGGTCGTATTCGGCAATCTATCCTCATCACATCATATACGGAGTCTCCCTTATACGATGTCATCCAATCAATACAGATCTATAGTCGCGTACGTTAACTCATATCTCATATAAAGTATGAACATCTAGTCGCGTATAATACATAACAATAATCATATATATTTCTATATACCTATATATGTACATGTATAGCCTAATAGCTATAAAAAATAGAGACTAAGTATACAACTATCTACTAAGTACACGAATATACGCATATGGGTGTTCTAGCATGACCTTATAGGTTAGGCATAAGGTTCAAATATATAATATCCTAATTACTACGATTGCGAGGGTGCTATACGCCATCCACCCGACTTCCCCCGTAGATATACATCTACTCACCGATGTCTTGAGCTAGTCGAAACTCACGACCGCCTCAAATTTCATCGCCGTCTCGGAAGTCCCCATGATTGTACCTACAATTGAAACTATAACTAAATCGTATAAAAACCCACATTGAAATCGATACAACGAGCGAAGAGCATATAGGTTACAACCTATGGCCAATGCGTGCTAAATACGATAAAATACCCTAGACATCGACGTACGAACGTCGAACGACCAAGTCAAGTCATAGATATCCAAAAACCAAGTTTTAAAAACTCGCAAAATATCGTCAAAATCCAAACAAAATGCTTCTAGATTTTGACACAAGCAATTTAGGACAAAAGAAAATATAGTGGATTAATTATTAAGTATACGAGCTATAAAAGAAACCTCAGATCCAAACTCAAATTCCTAGCCACAATTTGCGGCCAGGAGGGATTCATCTGCGGCCAAGTAGGGGATTTAAGGGCTTGGGCTTCGGGGGTGGTCTTATACTGGTCTTATCATCTCACAAAAAATTTCTTTAAATTTTTAGAGCTCCCAAGTTGCTCCAGATTTAAATTGAACTTCAAAAACTCAAAGAAAACCACATTTTAAAACTTTAAAACTCTTTAAACAATGAATCTTGCACCTAAGTGCCATCAAATACACAAAACAAGTAGTAGTTACAAAATAAACCCTAATACACCACCATTACAAGTCATACCCACAATAAAACTCACTTATGAAATCACAAGACTATCAAAACATGAACTTTAGCTACAATATAAATGGTTTGCATGGGAAGTATCTTAAAACATAAATAAAAATGAGATTTTACCTCTTTTGAAATTGAAAAGAGGAGGAACTCTAAGGTTTAGAGACTACGAAAGGATCAAGTTTGAAGAACTTGACAAATGAAGACCAAGAAAAATATTATTTTAGGGTGTTGCCATGGTTGTGTAGGTGATGGGAGTTTTGGAGATGGTGAAGAAGAAGAAGAAGAAGAAGGAATGAAGATGAATGAATGGTGGTACTTTTAGCCATGTCTCTCTTCCTCTCTCTCTCCCATTCTCAATATAAAAAAAAGAACAATGTTCCACCCATGCCTCCATGTCCCTCTTTCTCTCTCATCATAAAATAAACCCAATAATTAAAACACAAAATAAATATGCTAAACTTGCATTAACTTGCCATGGCACACTAAAAAGGTAATTAGGAAAACAAGTTAATAGTTTTAACATGCTAACTTGTATGGATATAATTACATACTAATTTATGAAAAACCCACTTAAATAAAAGCTCTCATAATTAATAATACACTTTATTTCCAATTAATCCCAAAAATGAAGGTATATGTAATTATACCAATCTATGAAAACCTAAATCCATACTCGGTATTATTTCCATAAAACTCGTAAAATTATATTTAAATTATAAAATAATATTTAAAATTTTCAAAATGTTACATGGCACTATGCTTAAGTCTTAGCGGTGCTGATGTCGACTAATAACCCAGATCCCAAATCCTCCAAAGATAAATGATGGGTCGCTTCTGGCACTTGTGCTTCAGTGCTTTTGGACTTGTGCTTCAGTGCTAGCGGTGCTGATGCCGACTAAGAACCCAAATTCCAAACCCTCAAATTCCAAGTCCCCACTCGGCAATATTTCCAAGCTCAAAAAGTCTTACAAAATGAGACTGGAGCAGATCAAATCAAATCAACCAAGTCAGGTATCGACTGTCCATGTCGCAAAAAAGGCAACATAGACCTCCATGTCGCAAAAAAGGAAGTATCTACCGTCTACATCGCAAAAGGACAATATCGACTGTCCACGTCGCAAAAAGAGCAGTATCAACCGTCTATGTTGCAAAAAAGGCAGTATCGACCTCCATGTCGCTAAAAAGGAATTAAGTCAAGTATCGACCGTCTACGTCGTAAAAATGGAAGTATCGACCGTCTACGTCGCAAAAAAGGCAGTGCCAGCCTCCAAAAAATGAGAACCAAATCAAAACAATCTCTCCACGAAAAAAGATCCATCAATTTCATGCACACAACCCATATATGTAGTGTGCATTTATTGATGGGGGCACTTTATCGGGGTAAAAAATTACACCCCTTCAACCAAAGTCAAAAAGTCAAAATCAAAAGTCAAAGTCATCCTGAAGGTCGGGCCCAATCCAAGTCAAGTGGGCCGAACCTAAGTCAAGTGGACCCGAGCCCAACCCAAGCTGGGTCCAAGCTTAAGCATGGGGGCCGACCCCATATTAAGAAAAGAAATAAAAATGTAATAGATAGATTTAATATGTAATGAGTAGGAATATAATGTAAAAAGAATAGGCAAAAATCCAATTTTTGTAAAGCCTAAGGGCTAAAGTGCAAAAGATGTGCACATGTGTAAAAAAGATGGAAAAAAGCTAAAATTGTAAAACTCATGGGGCTATGTGTATGATGTAAAGGCTATAAAAGCCAAACATATATGGAAATAAATAACAATATTTATTATCTTTTAATCTTCCTAGGGTTTTGAGCCTCCACCAAAAGAGGCAAGTTTCTCTCATCTTCTTCTTCTTCAAGAAAAATCATCAAGAAGAGAAACCTAAAAGGAAAAAGAGAGTTTCTTTTAGGTCTCTCTCATCTCTTATCATCTTCCTCTTCTCCAAAAAAAACCATCACTTGAAGAAAAAAGCTCATCTCAAAATTCCAAGATCCGAGTTCAAGACCAAGAAAAGGAGCAAGTTTTCTTCATCAAGCTTGAAGAACAAGAGAGTATAAGGGTTCTCGGGGTGAAAGCCTGTGGTTTTCACCTCAATCAAACATTTTTTTTTGAATAGGGACCACGATTAAAGCCCAAGGCTTTTGTGACCGGCGTTGCCTCCGCTTGCTAGCAGGGATCCCCAAAAGGATCTCCACCACGGACATCCCCATAAAAGGAAATATCCACCTCGAAAATCCCTGCAAGGGGATTTTCCGCTTTGGAAATCCCCACAAGGAGATCTTACGCTACTTATGATGCCTACTCGGATATCTCAAAAGAGGTACCCACCACGGACATCTCCAATGAGATGCCCGCCATTGGACATCTCAAATAAGATACTGGCTTGCGGATATCTCAAAAGATACCCACCATGGACATCTCCAAGAAGATGCTCGTCATCTCTTTCCCCTCTCTCTCTTTTCTCCTCCTCGGAGATCTCTGACACACTCAAAACACTTCCCCCTGAGAAATTTTTTTAACAGGGCGCTGCCCCGCACCCCGTAAGGAGGCTGCTAGCCTCTTGACCCCCAACCCCGTATCCAGTTAGTGGGACCCTCATAAACTCTGTGAGGCCCCCGATATGCCTAAGGGACCCTCAAAATTGTTTTCAATACACGACATGCGCATATTACATGCTAAGTTCGCATGACCTATACGACGCGTTAATCGGAGCTTCCCTTACCTCAAAATAAGGGATAATTAACGGCAGCTTTGTCCACGGCTGCTAGAAATTAGAATCCCCATAATCAATAAACCCCGCTTACCCTAGCAGGGGGAATCTGTACACGCTTGATAAGCGAGTGCATCCCACCTCAATTGGGTGACGAAAAGTACTCTACATTCATAAGGCCCAATAATGGCGGTGCATACACCTTTGATGAATTCACGAGGTTCTGCAAATCTAAGGATATTATATGCCACTACACCACATCCATAGATCCATAATCAAATGGTGTTGTAGAGCGCATGAATTGGAGGCTGTTGGAAAAGACGCGATGCTTATAGATTACCGCTGGACTTTCATAGGAGTTTTGGGTTGAGGCCCTAACTACCGCCGCTTACCTCATCAACAGGTCACCATCATCGGCGATAACTTTGAAGACTCTCAAGGAAGTATGGAATAGATACGTTGTTGATTTCTCGATATTCTGAGTATTTGAGTTCCCAGCTTACGTTCATGAGAAGAACAGTAAGATTGATCCGCGAGCAAAGAAGTGTATCTTCCTTGGCTATGGAGATGGAGTAAAGGATTATTGGTTGCAATGTCCTGAAATCAGTAAAGTCATAATCAGCAAGCACATGACCTTTGATGAATCTGCAATGCTCAACAAGAAGGTTCAAAGTGAAGATGGTGAGAGAACGACATAATCAACTAATCAGGTGGTGACGAAGGTTCCGGTCCAAGGTGTTAGAGATGAGGTATCGAGAACTCAGACATAGGAGGAGCAGGTTCAGCAGGTGGAGCCAGGACCTTCACCAGTTAAGTAGGTGCATCAAAAGTCGCAGCGAGATAAGCATCCACGGGATCAGTATGGAGATTGGTCGACTTACGGTTTTGAAGATATGACAGCATATTCCTTGACTATTGAAAATGAAGAACCACTTTCTTATAAAGAGGCTACCTAATCACGAGACTTTGAAAAATGGAGACTCGCTATGGAGGAGGAGATGGAATTTCTTTAAAGGAATGGTACATAGGATCTAGTACCGTTTCCAGAAGGCAAACGTGCCATAAGATGCAAGTAGGTCTTCAAGCTAAAGGAGGGTTCTTCGGAAGAGGGCAGTGTCCTATACAAGGCAAAGCTTATGGCTTAGGGGTCCGCTCAAAAGGAAGGATTAGACTTTAATGAAATCTTCAACCTTGTGGTAAGACACACTTCGATACATATTATCTTAGCTATGGTATCCATCTACGACATGGAGTTAGAGCAGCTCGATGTCAAGACCGAGTTCTTGCATAGAGATCTGGAAGAAGATATCTATATGCACCAGCCCGAATGATTTGGAGTCGAATGCAAAGAGGGTCATGTATACAAGCTTAAAAAATCACTGTACGGATTGAAGCAATCCCCAAGACAATGGTACAAGTGATTTAAACGTTTCATGGTGATAATCAGGTTCAGGAGGAGTTTCCGAGACCAGTGCGTGTACTTCAAGATGCTTGATGATGGTACATGGATATATCTCCTCCTAAATGTCGACGACATGCTGATCGCCTCCAAAAGCAAATCAGAAGCTGACAAATTAAAGTAACAGATGAGTCGGGAGTTCGAGATGAAGGATCTGGGAGCTGCAAAGAAGATCATTGGCATGGAGATTGTCAAGGATAGAAAGAGAAGAGAATTGCGTCTTTCACAGAAGAAATACATCGAGAAAGTCTGTAAGTGGGTCATGAACTCCACCATGTTGTTTAAAAGCAAGAGAAAGTGGGTTTTTAAAATTTTAGTAGAGAGCATAAACCCTAAACTAGATCAAGACCAAAACTTTTAACACAAAAACCCAAGCCTGAAGAATTTTCATACAAGGATAGGAGTTACAACCTTTGGTGCTTCTTCAAAATCCCCAAATTGGGTTGGATGGTTGTAGTGACCTCCTTGAACTCTTCTAGGCTCTAGGTGAAGGAAAGGTTGAAGATTGATAGTTGATCTCCTCCATTTTAAAGAAAGATCCACTTGAGGGCTTCAAAACATAGGCTTTTGCTTCACTTGAGGTGATCCTCTTGAAGCTACTTGATCTTTTATCTTGCAAGGATGAAGGATCAAGGGAAGTAGTGAAGAAATATCTAGTCTAGTTCTCTTTTCCTCTCCTTTCTTTTTGAGCTCTAGGAGAAAAGAAATTAGAAGGGAGAGAAAAACATTTCATAAATGAAAAGCATGAAAAGAAAAAGAGTAGAATGTCTGCCCTTTAATCATCCATTACTTTTCTCTCTCTTCCAATTTTGTGGAGGGGGAATGGATCTCTAAGTGATGTCCCCTCACACTTTCCACCTCCAAAAGAATCCAAAAAGAAAGGATATTTGTGTGTGTGTGTGTATACATACATATACATACACAAATACATGTATCCATATCATCATGCAAATACTTTGAACAGAAAATAAAAGTAGAAATAAATAATAATAATAATAATAATAATAATAGTAATAGTAATATGTATATCTAATATACAAACATTAATATATTAAATAACCTCTTCATTTAATTTACCGGCTTTCTTAAAGACGGCTAGTGTTATGGAATGTACGAATTAAAATCAGTGTAGCTAATACACTGCTTTAATCGAACTCCTGCAAGTATCAGCATACTGCCACTACTATATCTTGCCTAAGCTTTGAAACCCTCGGTGTGAGACTATAAAAACTCAAAAATATACCGGTAGTGAATTACTGGATCAAATCCATAATTCACAATCTCGTTAGTGGCACTAGCTGTACGTAACGGCTACCCAGATATTTTTCGATAAGAAGATCGACAAATAAGCTTATCAAAACCCCAAACTGAGCCTATCGGTGATACTCACTATACAGTCCGGTCTCTTCATCTAGGATGTTGCATACCGAATCTGGGGGTGGAATCGTCAGACACCCAATAATAAATAACCAATCAAGAAACTACTGATAACTCTTATCTGTAAATCTCATCTGCCATGGCAAGGGAGTTATGGTTACAACCAATCGCACACAGCACAACATCAACTCCCAATACCGGGGAGACAAAACCCCTTTGATCGCTCACTTCCTTCTTACGATCCGGGACAGTACCCAACTACTACCTGTTTGCACAGCTCTTAAAAGCTATAGTAGGATAGTAATCTAAGCACAGTGGGAACCACGAAAGACACTATGACGATCTCAGGTCTACAGACTACCCTGTACTCGTGTCACCAGAGAACTGCTATCTGACAATAGGTATAGTACCATTTAGGAGTGCTCGGCAAGTCCGTTTGGTGTACTCAGTCTTCAATGAGCATCTGTATACAATCTTTGGTGTTAAACGCCAATAGATGTGGGATCATCCATTGTCCCTTACAGGGTCAAGAAACATATACACTAGTCTACTCTGAAATATCGATGTCCTGTCTCGATACCCCCACGACTAGGAACATTTAAGGATTTGCTTATGGACTACCCAGGCCCCGCTAGTATGATCGTCATCACAATCCTGGTACTCAAGCAAAGATCCTACGGGCTTTATCAACATGCATCAAAGATATGTAATAACAAGTAAAACATACACACACATATTAAGATAAAGACAAACTAGATAGCATACTATCATATCGAGCAAGACTGTTCTATATATACATATGTTCAAATATCCACTATAATATACAATAATAGCCTCTAGGGCATACATATCTAACAAAGTCCTCACTCGATTCGGGATGGAAAAAGCTAAGCCTATAGCCACTCCGTTGGTGGCGCATTTCAAATTGTTGGCAAAATAGTCACCCAGTATAAACGTAGAAAAAGAATATATGTCTCGAGTACTATAGAGGTCTCATGTATATGATGGTGTGCACTCTCTTGGATCTAGAACATGCAGTTGGGGTCGTGGGTCGATATATGGCTAACCCCGGCAAGGAGCATTGGTAAGCGGTAAAGTGGATCATGCGATACTTGAATGGGACTTCTAGTATTAGTTTACAGTTCGGAGAAGACAATATGGAAGACTGCGTCCTATTTGGATATGTGGATGCCAACTTCACGGGTGACCAGGACAGGCAAAGGTCGATGACGAGCTATATATTTACAATACGCACAGGCGTAGTGTCTTACAGGTCGATGCTTCAGACTGTCATCGCATTATCAACAATTGAGGCCGGGTATATAGCTGCAGTTGAAGCAGTTAAGGATGTGATCTGGCTATGTGGTTTACTTGAAAATTTAGGCATGAGTCAAAAGATCACAAAGGTCTATTGTAACAGTTCGTTCGCCATTTTTCTGACCAAGAACCATACTTTCTACGGGAGGATGAGACACTTTGATGTAAAGTATTTCTTCATTGAAGCAATAGAAGAAGACAAGGTGGTCATCCTATCGAAGATTGATACCAAAAAGAACCCAGCAGATACATTGACCAAGTTCATTTCACATGAAATGTTTAAGCTCTGTTTGGACAAGGTCCATATTGTTGATTGCGGAGATAGTTCCAAAAGACGCACCGGAGAAGAAGAAAGCTTTGAAAATTTGGCAATTTTGCATCAAGGAGGAGAATGTTGATTTGTGATGAAAAAGTTCTTGAGCCCAAACCTAAGTTCTAGAGTATTTCTAGAAGAAGTTTAGAAGTTCTAAAGATTTTCTAGAAATTGTTTTAGAATGGCTCTAGACATCTTCTACAAGAACTTCTACAAATAATTTAGAAATTCTAGAAAGGTTCTAGAAGCTTTTTAGAACCATTCATTAGATCCCTATAAATACCTTAAGGGTCATTTGAGATGGGCATCAAACAAACACAAACACTTGTGAGCAATAATAAGAGAATGAGAGTTTGAGAGCTCTTGTAAAATTTGTAGTTCTCAAATTCCTTTGTAAAATAGATTTTCTCTTCATTAGTGCAAAGTTTTCTTTTGCCGATAATATGCTCTTCTCATTTCTCCCTTGAGTGGTATATTCCATCCAAAACTGGTGTTTCCGTCAACAGGTGTTTTTTTCATAACTACCGATTATGTTTACTAAGAGGGTCTTTGTGTGAGAAACCGATATAGGAGTTACTTGGAAGAGGACTTAGAGAACACTTTCGCAATACCCCAGATGGAGCTGGAGATGTATACCTCCTATCCCGTGAGAAGTGAGGTGTTATCCGGTATCGAGGTGGGGATAATTGATATGGATACACATGAGGACCTACTATAGAATAATAGGGAGTTTTATATTACATTCCGAAAGAGGGACGATCCGGAACTATAAAAAGAATGATACCACTCTTATAACACAGATGTGCCTTTTGGGTGCACCGAAACTCCGGAGCTTGAAGAACTCAGGAGTTAAGCATGGTCGAGCTAGGAAAATTCTGGGATAGGTGACCTCCTGGGAAGTGGCCCCTTCTTAAGTCTGGTTCATTACAAGGGACAAAATCGTGTGGTTTCGACCAAAGCGGACAATACTGTCTGTGTGTGGGGTCGGGTCATGACAAATATGTTCTCAGAGGCGATCCCTCAAAAGTAGGTCTATGGTTCGAGGACAAATCATTATTTTAAGTGGGGGAAATGTAATACCCTATGTGGAGTTAGGATGAATACCTCCTACCCCGTAAGAAGTGAGGTGTTATCCGGTATCGATGTGGGGATAACTGATACAGATACATACGGGGACCCACTATAGAACACTGGGGAGTTTCGGATTACATTCCGAAAATGAGCAGATCCGGAACTATAAAAAGAATGATACCACTTCTATAACACAAAGGCGCCTTTTGGGTGAACTGGAACTCCGGAGTTTTAAGAAATCCGTAGTTAAGTGTGCTCAAGCTAGGGAAATTCTGGGATGGGTGACCTCAAGTGACCCGTTCTCGAGACCGGTTCATTTCATGGGACAAAACCGTGCGGTTTTGGCCAGGGCGGACAATACCGTCTGTATTTAAGGATGGGTCGTGACAACTTTGGCCAAAATAAAACCATTGTGATAGTAGAAGAGAGATATTATTAACCAAATTCAAAACACTATGTTGGGAATGTGGTGAAAAGTGCATGATTTGTCAGACTGCTAAGGGGTATTTATAAAACACGGGTCTTATAGGCTTTTACATGTTCCTCAGGAAGATTTGTTGATATATTTTGTGTTTAGACTACCAAAAACACATCAATCTATGGATTCTATTTTTGTTGTAGTTGACAAGTTTTCAAAGATGACTCATTTCATTCCTTGTAAGAAGACCAGCGATACAATACACATTGCTATTATTTTCTTTTGGAAGGTTAGTTCGATTACATGGGATTCCAAAAGCCATTACTCCTAACCAAAACACGATATATCTGAGCCAATATTTCTGGAGGACACTTATGTTATTTTGCGATTAATTAAATTTAAGATTTGTTCTCTTCTCATAGTGCGATAAGGTTTCTCTCGTCGTTGCAGAACATTTTGTAACGATCGCAAAATTTATATACACTTTTCTTTATAACAAAATCTTTTCTTTTGAAACTCGTTATATATTCATTTCCTTTTGAAAATATGCATAGTCATTGCATGTATTCCGTTGGTTAAGACGTTAAGATATTGTTCTAGAGATCATATAATCGAGCCCTTGATGTTGCAAGTTTTTTTTTATTTAAAAGATTTTTTGTTAAAAAGGGGTTATTAGTTTATTTTGAAATGAAAAGAATTTAATGTATTTTAAAGAAATTATATTGAAATTTTGAAATTTAATTTTATAATTTTATTTTTTACCTAAAGTCTATTTTATAAAACCTGTTCTAAAATGTTTGATCTAATCCAATTAAATCCCAGCCCTTGACCTCTAAACCCTAATCCTTGATATTATAAATAAACCCTATCCCTCTCTCACTCCCTCTCATAATTTCTCATCAAAAAAAATGAAACTCTAGGAGACGATCCTCAACACCATCTCCATTGCCTCGATAACATCGAGGCCTAATTTACACATTGTAAGGACAATCCTATATCGTCTGATCGGTAAGTCTCTCCAATCTTAGATCGTTTCATCGCCCTCTTCTCCTAAAAGTGTGTCTTGATCTCTGATTGTTCATCTCTCATGATATGTTTTGTAAAAAAAAGGGTAAGAAAAACGATAAAACGAATAAGATAAATCGCCTTAGGGTTACAAATATATGTTTATTTACGTTCATGTTTCTTGTTAATTATTATGAAAATATAATGGTGAATTTATTGTGTGAATCCGTTTGTGTTCTCGCTGAATTTTTGTCTTATAAAAGATGAGAATTAAGGTTTATAAGATTGACTAATAAAAGTGTCATGATTGATTCCTTTCTTTTATTCAAGTAAATTATTATTTTTATTTCCCTAGGATAGTATTAGCCATAATTGAGAAAGTCATGGCCAACCCAGCATCCGCTCTATCGTAGTCAACTAATCTACAAGCGATTATGTCTCCCCGTGATTACTATGACGGGTATAGTTTAGACTAAACCGAAATAGTTCTTTATTTGCATTTTTTGTATTTTCTGTTGGTTGGAATTATACTGCGCAGCCTGCAAAGATTATGGTAGAACACTATGTTACGGTATTCTTTTGAATTTAAGTCCTTAATATGAAATGTTCATCATAAACTCACGCATACTTTCTCTATATATCACGTTTACTAATAACGATATTTAGACTGAGTTTAATTCCTCTTAATGCCGGGGTTTGCAACCTGTGAATCCCTGAACTATTACAAGTAGTAACCTTAAAATGCATGCATCTTGCTCTTTCTAGATCTAAATGTCATGCAGAGAGTCTCGTACAACTTTTATATTAAGACCTTTTCCTAATTCTGAACAAAAAGCGACGAAAATGGAATTTTACTTTTATTGCGCATTCTGATCTGCTAGCTGAATTTCAGCGACACCAATGTCTTTAAAGGTTTTTATAAAATTCATTGTAACAGATTTTTTTAACATGTATTTTGGAACTTTCAGTAAACTCATGTAACTATCACTGTAAATTTTATTAAGGCCTAATTGTTTGTTTTAAGCCATAACTTAGTGATTTCTTTCATCTTTTGGCTCTCTGGTATAACAGAAAACAGCCATAATAAATATCGTTTAACTTGATGTAACTCCCATCTTTAGACTCCAAATTAGGCAAACCCTTTGATGTCTCACAAGTATACTGTGTGATGCACGTTTTCTTAGTTGACGCCTTTATCATGTTCTACAACAAAACATCCCGAAACGGCACTAACACGTTAACACTATTTTCTGTAACAGCGGTCGAAACATATGCGCAACTTGATTTAAACCCTCCATAGAGTTCCCGATACCTGAATTGGGTAAACCTTTTTGCAAAAACACCGTAATAGAAAACCTTACATCTTTTATTTAGACTCTGCGACTTGAATCCAAAACTTCAAATGCCATATTTATGCTCTAACTCATGAAGTTATTGTTTCTTGATTTGAATGATAACATGATGCATCATGCGGTCAATTATATAACTAAAATCTTGCAAGAGACCTCATTGATTATTGATACATCATTGATTATTGATATTATTGTTCATTGTTCATGGTTCACACTCTCATGTATCAAGTATACTCTGGCAATCAAGATATCAGTTATATGCATGAACATTTAAAACAAGGTTGGGTAGTTTGGTAAAAGTAACAAACAAGGTTTCGGAAGTCCCATGTCGTGTAGCCGTTATTCCGGGCTATAACGACTGTGTTTCCATGTACCCTTTGTTGTACCTTCGTTTGTATTTGATAGTAGTTCAATTGAAATTCTTCTTTGATTCTGATCTTCACTTAACTATTTTGTCATGATATTTTGAAACAAGAAGTCTCTTGTGCTGAGTTAGTTTCAGTATAAGAATTCTAGCCTACAAGTTAGAAGTTCAAATCCATTGGCCCATTTCTTTTTATTCTTTTTTTAATTTTTGGATTTGACTTGGCCTTTGAGGCCAAGTCAATTTTGTTGGATGCTATAAGATTTTGGGGAGATTCTGGAAGCTTTTGAATTTTAAAATTCAAAAGTATTCATGCTATTTAATACTCCCTTCCTCCTTTTCTTTTCTCTTCATATATTTTTCCTAAGTCCAAGTTATAGTCTTTCTTTTTCTTCTTTCTCTTGAGAGCTTGCTGCCCAAACTCCATCACCCTCTCCGGTGCTCCACAAATCATCGAAGGCATTCCAAGGAACCAAGCTCTCTCTCTTCTTCTCTTTAGCGGTCTTGGCTCCTCAAACTGAGGCTTCTTCTTCTTCTTCTTCTTCTCCGTACGAGTGGGAACGGTAAGTCCCACAACCCTCTCACTCTTCTCACCTGGCGCTTCTTATGAAATCTACCTAGTTATAATCAAGTAAATCTCCTATTTCTATAACTTAAAACATATAAAAGTATATGGTATTTAAAGGATGTTGGACTAAGATGTGTACATATACATATATTGGTTATTTCCTTTCCTTATTAAACGGTTGCATGTTTGTGGATTTTTGGTGCACCTCAGGTCACGGGTGCACCGCGTATTCACTGTTCAATTTTTATAACGTATGAATCATTGATTATATATATATATATATATATATAGATATATATATATATATTGTAACGACTGTGTTTCCTTTTACCCATTACTTGTACCTTCGTTTGTATTTTATAGTAGTTCAATTGAAGTTCTTCTTTGATTCTGGTCTTAGCTTAACTATTTTGTCATGATGTTTTAAAACAAGAAGTCTCTTGTGCCGAGTTGGTTTCAGTATAAAAATTCTGACTTACAGGTCATAAGTTCAAATCCGAATGGCCCATTTCTTATTATTCTTTTTTTTAATTTTGACTTTGACTTAGCCTTTGAGGCCAAGTCAATCTTGTTGGATGCTATAGGATTCTGAGGATATTCCAGAGGATTTTGAATTTTAAAATTCAAAAGTGTGCATGCTAGTATAATAATCCCTTCCTCTTTTTCTTTTCTCTTCATATGTTTTTCCTAAGTTCAAGTTGTAGTCTTTCTTCTTCTTCCTCCTCTTGAGAGTTGCTGCCAAAACTCTATCACCCTTCTCTGGTGCTCCACAAATCACCGAAGGCATGCCAAGGAATCAAGCTCTCTCTCCTCTTATCTTTAGCGGTCTCGGTTCTTCAAATCGAGACTTCTTCTTCTTCTTTTTGCTCGTATTCGTATGAGTGGAAACGGTAAGTTACACAGCCCTCCCTTTTCTCACCTGACGCTTCTTATGAAATATAACTAGTTCTAATCATCTAAAACTCCTATTTCTATAACTTAACATATAAAAGTATATGGTATTTAGAGGATGTTGGATTAAGATGAGCACATATACATATATTGGTTATTTCGTTATTAAATGGTTGCATGTTTGTGGATTTTTGGTGTATCTCAGGTCACGGGTGTATCGCGTCTTCGCTGTTCAATTTTTATAACGTATGAATCTTTGATTGTGTGTGTGTACACGCAAGTCTTAGTTTGTATCATCTAAATTCACTGTTTTTGACCTAACTTTGAAAAGTCATAACACCTAGCAATAAAACCCATTTTTATTAAAATTTTGTTTAGAATGCAAGTACTATGAAAACGCAAGTTCCTGTAATTAAGTTTTCAAATGTCAACTTAAAAATACGTTTTTTGACACTTCTATATTGTAACTTAAAATCTAGACTACTACTGGCCAATCTATCATGGCGAAACGGCAACGAGCATAACTCCCTTTTCTGGAACTCAAATAGAACAAACCCCAGGTGTATATTCATCACAACAGAGAGCCCTACAAGTCCCTCCTTCATTTTTTTCACCTGAAAACCAACTGAAATGAACCTAATAAGCTTTATAAGTAGACTCTATAAATCTAGACTGCATGCAGAACCCTTCTGTGCAGTCATATTCGAATGACCATATTTCCTGCCACAGTAGGCAGATTGACGCATTCCTTGATGCATTGTAACCGCGACTCATAGGCGTACATTTTTATGTAGGAAACGTTTTCTTAAATATGAACTGAAACACCCTGAAACTGCACGCAAAGTCATGACTGTTTTCTGAAAAACAAATCTGGACAGAACTGCACACCGTTACCATAAACACCTTAACTCCTTCTCTGGAAGTCGGAATGAGCGTCCTTTGATGCGTTCTAACAGTGATTCAAGACCCATGTTTTACTATATTTTAATTTTTAGCTAATCCTGCACCTATATACCTTAAAACTGCACTCCAAGTCGAGGGTGTTTTCTGAAAAACATTCTGGACATATTTACGCATTGACACCATAACCGATATATCTCTCTCATAAAAAATCGGATCGAGGAAAACTCAGATGCGTTATGACCGTAATTCACTGATCTATAATCGCATAATGGTAGTGACATAACTATACCACCGTAAGCTATACAATTCTGTAGTTGATTGAATGAATGTTTTGGGGCCTTGAAAACCCTAACTTTGCACTTGTATCCATGTTATGCACAATGATCTACTGACTTGAGTATCGTGAATACATGCTCAGCATTAATCCGTGAATCTGCGAACGACATGTACTTGCATTTGAAAACATGTGTTCTTGACTCCGGTATGAATTGCTTAAGTTATCATTGCATGCTAGATAACGACGGGGTTTTAGGGATAGTTTGGGAATGTGATGTACATTTACTTCGGAAGTCCCCTTACTAACAGATGAACCTGTGAACCCATATTGTTGTGGTACCGAGCCGGAACGGTACAGTACTAACTCATGAATCTATGAATCCGTTGTTCCATGGGGCAAACAGAATACTTTCAAAGTAAGTTGGACGCTCTGTACCTAAACTTTACGTTAACTTAGCAAATATCATTATATGCTTCATTCATACTGTGTTGTTACATGTTATACTGCTTATTCTGTATACTTTAGCTTATGCTCATTATCATGTTCCCTCTATTGTTCGCATGTTATTGCTTTTATATGTAAATATATCCATGTTTAAATATGGGGCTTACAGAGCATCGTTCGCTAACGGGAATTTCTCTCTCTTTTTGTTCTTTGAAATGTCTGTCAGGGGACATAGGTGGCGCCGAAGAAGCTATCTTTGAGCCGGAACCCGTCGGGGAGGACGTACCGAACTTTGCTATCCATGAGATTTCTAGCTCCGTAGCCTAATGCAAAGACTTTTGTTTCAGATCTTTTGTTTATTGCGCTTTGGAACAATGTTGAAGTTGTAATAAGTATTTGAACTTGTTTTGTAATAAGTATGGATGATGGCATGTTTTTAATTCTTGTTATTATTATCTGTTTCCGGACGCTTAGCGTATTTATACTGCTAAGGTGTACTTACCAGTATAAATATGTCGCGGGCCTTGTGATTAGTTGTATGTGTTTTAAACGATCACCAAAAATATTTTACCGTAATCAGAAACGGCGTCGCTTTGCAGCTAGCCGGTGAATACAGGTCGATCCACAGGGATGTGTAATTTTCCTAAATGTTTTCATGAGTTGATTCCAATGGTTGTTTGGTTTTGTTGATTGATTTTAAAAACTAAGTTGTACGATGGTTAAAGAACTTGTTAGGGTTAGGTCTAAAGTAGGGTTGATAAGATTGATATTAACACCTCTTTCAATGCCTTCGATTAAAACCTTTTAGAAGTCATAACAATTATTAGTAAAGGGGATTAGGATGATTGGGAAGAAACGAAGTTTCTTCCTCTTGATCCTTGTCCGTCCTTTCCTACTAATTGCTATAACCTTCATGGACGTCATGCATGTCCGGTCTTTTATACTACGGTTTCACCGTTACCTGGAGGGATAGGGTACCGTAGGGCGCGGTGTGTGCGTGTATGCATGGAGTCCTATTGTAAATATTTGATGGGTAAGAAAGGGATGAGAGATCTCATCTCTCAAAAGCCTTCCCCAAAGCTAAACCCTAAACAAGTTCCTAGGGCATGAAATTTAATCTACCTAGGGCAAAGAATTGAAATCTAAACTAGAGCGAGGAATTAAATCTACTTACAGATGCATTTCTCCAATCATCAATGCAGGGTTGTCAGATCTGAATTTCTGAATTTAAGAGAGGCACCGATGCTCTCTATAAAGGATTTCTGAATTTTATTATTAAAAGGAGGCATAGGAAATAGAAACCCTAGGTTACATTTTGATTCGCATGTCTACAATTACAAAAATAGCCCTAGGAAGACTTATTCAGAGCCTATTTAAATTATGGTAAAATTTTCTTTAACTGTAGGCTCTTAATGGCCGCGGAACCGCGGCATGGGTTGGGCTTGGGCCGCGGTTCCGCGGCCCAATAGAGAGAACGTTTGCTGAAAATTTGTGTGCTGTATTTGGGCCTTTTGGGCTTCCTGATTCTTTTGTTTTTTTCTCCATTTGGCTTCTACATTGGTTCCAGATCTCCAGTGGACAATTGCATTGGACTTTTAACCGTTCGCTTTGAGTCGATGTCTTGAATCTTTCTTTGTGAATTGTTCCTTATGTAGGCTTAATCAAGATTCTCTGTTTGTTGGTTAAAGTCCACATTTTCATCGTCTTTAAATCGTTTGCACTGTTTTCTGTCCAAGAACCTGTAACCTGTAACATGTAGCAGACATGCGTCAAAAGCACATGTTTATTTATAAAAAGAATAAGAATGGGGAATATAATAATACAATATTCTGGTCTGAACAAATACCCCCAAACTTATCTTTTGCTCGTCCTCGAGCAAACTTATTTTTATTCACTAAAATCCTAACCGCACTTTCGCAGGGAAACGCGATTGCACTGAGCACGTGCAACAAGCCGTTAAACCTCTAGGTGTCCCTAGTAGAAGGAGTGTTGTCTCCTGAGGGTTTTCAGCGGATTACACCCACAAAATCCTATCAATTCGGCCTATTAACTTTTGTTCTCCAATAAGGTTTTCTAACAAGGAATTCTATTATCTTTTACCCGTAAATTATCCACCCACATTCTTCACACTTCCTCATCATCTAACTTAAGATTATATATGTTCTATAGACTTATTTAGCTTTCGGCATCTCCTAAGTTTTCCTTCTAGGGTTACATCTCCACTCAGGAATTTCTATCAACCCTACTAAAGATACAAGTTTTATTCTTCGTTCCTTTCTCTCATCTAAACTCTAATCACATATCCTCACGTGTGTGTTAATATCACCCCTACACTTGGAAATTCAAATCAAGCAATCGTACTCTCGTCCATTGTCCAAAGCACTTATTAATTAGTGAATTTTTAAATGAAATTTGCTTACGCATCCTTCATGCGACCGTTAATACTTCTTGAGTTACCAACAACCGATTACAAGATGTGCTTGCACATTAAAGCGTAATTCCTAGTCTTGCAACACCCAAGGCTTTAGCAGTGACTCCCAAACCAGTTGGTCTAAGGCACTAGGTGATGAAGCACCCTCGCTAAATATTTTTCTATTTTTACAGCCTTAAGTAATCACAAAAACCAGTGTCCATTTTTTTCTTTATTTACTTTTTTTTATTTTCTTTTATTTTCTTTGTACTAAGGACTTTAGACAAGAGCATTTCAAGGTCTCTTCTACTATTCCAAGTTTCAAGGTGCGTGATTGTGCAAACTGTAGGGTATACGTTTTCAGAATCTAGACTTAAGTTTGGAACTATTTTTCAAACTCATACTCTAATAAGAACATCAATACTCTTCCCTCATTTTGACTTAACCCACGAAGTGAACCCAAAATTTGCCTATTTCTAAATAAACTACAAGGCATATACTTTCTACCGTTAAACTTTAAGGAATGTTATTTTTAGGGTTTTTAATTCACTAAGTCTAAGATCTAGTTGTTCCTAGCCAGTTAACCTATTAGTCAAACTCAAGTCAATTAGCCAAAATTGAATACAATTATTTTTATAATTTTTGAAATTTTTCAATTTTTATGGGTTTTCAAATAAGTATGCAAATGCAAAAATATGTACAAATGAATGCGAAGGAAGAAGACGTACCGAGCATACCCCCAAACTTGAACTTGACAGTGTCCTCACTGTCATGCTGCACCAAGAGAGTCAAAATGTCGGCACTCCCCTGTTTATTTATTTATAATTTTTTTTATTTTATTGTTAAAAGAAAAACAAAAATATGTACAGAAAGGCCCCCCCCCCAAATTTCAGTGAAACAATATTAGACATTACTGCCAGACTTTGCACAGACCAAACATCAACACCAACCAGTCGAAAAATTTATCTGTAAAGAGTGTCGGTTGGTGGAAGAACATGTTGTACCGATCCAAAAAGAATTGGGGAAGATAGGAGTGATGGTAGGGAAAGTATGTAAGTGAATAGATATGATGTGGTGATGAATCAAAATGAGAATGAGAATGATTAGCAGTCAGTGGAATATTGGCATTCTCATAGCTTATTAAAAGAAATGGGGGTGGTTCAACTTCTAAAGGAGGAGGTTGACTCACCACAATACCCCCAAAATGTTTCTGTGGGTCCTTTATTGACTTGGTATCATCTATCAATTGCATATGATATTCAATTATGAGGGAACTAATCCTCTCGATGTCCGCCATAGTCCAACCGAAAACTTGCCGCCTATTTTGTAAGACCTTTAAAATAGCGTTCTCTTGCTCGAAGGCTAGAGAATCTGATATTATAATGGGAAAAGTCTCATTCTCACCTATGTAAGCATATTTAAGATGAGACGGCAAGAACATGAGTTCGAGTTTCGGAGGCGAAAGAATCATAGGTAAAATTGGGGAATCTCCCTCGAACTCAAAGGACTCCAACACAGGTTCGAAATCACTGCAAACAACCGATTCGGATGGTTCAACTAACTCATCCAAAAATTCAAAAGACTCATATTCGGGCTGTGAGTCGTCGTCATCCGAAAAAGTGAAACTTTCATACTCAATATCGGTTGTGTCGACTGTGGTAGGCTTAAGGAGGGACGCACTAGTGGCGTCAAAACTGTTCTCATCAAACAAGAAACTTTCAAACTCGCAGTCCTCCTGCGTGATTTCGTGAATAGAGCAAACTTCTCGTGTACAAGTATTAGGCACGGGGGGCAGACTTCCTGACTTGTAAATATTGAACTCACTAGACGTCTTCCCGAAGGATAGAGTCATGGAGCCATTGCGACAGTTTATTACGGCATTGGAAGTGGCCAAAAATGGTCGACCGAGAATCACCGGAATTTGGATCCGTGAGTTAGCAACAGGTTGTGTATCCATAACAATAAAATCAACGGGGAATATGAACTCCCCAACTTTGATCAACACATCCTCTAGCTCACCCCTTGGATGGGTGATTGATCGATCAGCCATTTGGAGAGTACAATGAGTGGGTTTCAACTCTCCAACCCCTAATTGTTCGTACACGGAATAAGGTAGCAAGTTGACACTAGCACCAAGATCTAATAGTGCTCTATTGATGTTCTTGTCCCCAATTGTTATCGAAATGATAGGACAACCGGGGTCCTTTTGCTTTGGGGGTAAAGAATTGACAAGAGCATCACTAATAGCACTAGCCACAAAAACTTTCTTTGGTACTTGTGACTTCCTCTTTTTGGTGCATAAGTCCTTTAAAATTTTTGCATATGAAGGAACTTGTTGGATTGCATCCAAAAGAGAAATATTTATGCTAACTTGTTTGAATAACTCAACAATCTTCTCCATCTGTGGAGTTGGTTTATTGGATCTCAATCGATTTGGAAAAGGAACATTTTGAAAGGTTGTTGAGTCCAATTTTTGCGGATCAGATTGTCGAGTTGGAACGGCACCCCGTGTAGATGTGTTCGTGTTGTGAGAAATGGGTCCGTTCGAGCTAGAAGAAGTAGAGCCGTGTGAAGGGTGGAGAATAGGCTCTAAAGAAGAAGGTGAAGAAGATGAAGAAGGGCCACCGGCAGGGGTGTCATTGTTAATACCCACATTATTTTGCAACACTTTTCCCGATCTCAACGTGGTCACAGCATTTACGTTATGATTCTGCTGTTGATATGCAGCATGTGCGTGACCGAGGTTGGACAGTGGTTGAGATGGGAGTTTTCC
The DNA here is from genome assembly GCA_030015575.1 of Agapanthus africanus. Classification (NCBI taxonomy): domain Eukaryota; kingdom Viridiplantae; phylum Streptophyta; class Magnoliopsida; order Asparagales; family Amaryllidaceae; genus Agapanthus; species Agapanthus africanus. Next base: position 106,689,076 of record CM057344.1, read on the forward strand.
TTTTTCGCGCTCGCTCAAAGCCGCATTGAGTTGTGCAATTTGTGCCTCAATAGATTTGATGCTTTGATCGTGTGAGGCACTGTTTTGCACCAAAGATTGAATAGAAGTCTCTAGTCTTGCTGTAGACTGTGTAGATTGCTTAAGGAACGCATCTAGACTTCTTTCGAGCGAGCTAACCTTGTCATTATTAGGTTGAACATAATTGTTTGGCTGGTAAGCCGTGTTAGGCACAAAATTGTTCACCTGATTAGGGTAAGGTTGCTGTTGAAATTGAGTTTGTGAAGGTGCTTGTTGTTGTTGTGGAGGAGAAGGTCTTTGAAAATTGTTATTTCCTTAGAATTGTTGATTTTGGTTCCAAGCGAAATTTGGGTGACTCCTCCACCCCGGATTATATGTCGAAGAGTACGGATCGTTTCTTTGTCGTTGCTGAAATGCAGCATTGACTTGATCATGTCCTTGAGTAGATGCATTATAAGGACACTCTTCGGTTAGGTGCGATGGATCCGCACAACAAGAACAAACAGTTCGTGGAGGCATAACAGGGGCAGGAGAAGGTGATGAGATTTTGGTCTCAATCGCTTCTAGCTTTTTCGTAAGAGCGGCCATCTCGGCCTTCATAGCAATCGACATCTCTACTTGATGTAAGCCTGCCCTAGATTGACCACTAGAAAAAGATGATGTGGTCTTGGTACTCTTCCACTGAATTGTTTGCTCACTAAGATCCTCAAGAAACTGCCACGCTTCGTCACTAGACTTGGAGAGAAAGTGACCTTGACAGATAGTTTCTAGCAACTACTTCGTTGCCGAGTTCAATCCCTCGTATAATGTTTGGAAAAGTTGCCAACTTTCGATCCCATGATGAGGGCATTGTGTTGGAGTTAGTGCCCTCAGAGTCAATTATTGGATCACAGGCACGTGATTGCAATGATTGAGGGAGGACCTATCCCGGTAGGACAGTCTTACTCGAGATGATAGTATGCTATCTGGTTTATCTTTATCATCGTGTACTGCTTTAGGTGACCTGACATGTCGCTATTACACGTTGATAGAGCCCCTAGGATTCTTGCTTGACTGCCAGCAGTATGATGGCGATCATATACGTGGGAGCTGGTGTTCTATAAGCACATCCTTAAAAGGTCCCTAGTCGTAGGAGTTTCGAGACAGGGCATCGATACTCCGTTAGTAGACTAGTGTATACAGTCGAGACCCCGACGAGGGGCGGTGGCCGGTCTCACAAGCCACTGGTGTCAGTTGGTTCACCTAAGATGTATACAGGTGCTCATTGGGTTATGAGTACACCGGACAGGACTCGCCGGGAACCTGCTAGTTGGTCTTATACCAGATGTCAGATAGCAGTTCCCTGGTGACATGTGTACAGGTTAGTTCATCGACCTGAGATCGTCATTTGTCTCGTGTGAGTTCCCACTGTGCTTTGATTACTACCCTACCACGGCTCAAAGGAGTCGTGCAAACAGGTTTTAGTTGGGTACAGTCCCGAGCCACATGGAGGCAGTGAGCGGATCTGCAGGGGTTCGTCTCTCCCGGTATTGGGGGTGAGGTCGCGCTGTGTCTAGGAGAGCCATTACGCAAAGCCCTCGGCCGAGGCAGGAGATTTACTGGTAGGTATTCCAGTAGTATCTCAGGGCGTTCTGGGCTACGCTCCGACACGACTTGTACCGCTTTTGGGGGTCTGACTTTTACCAACCCCCTAGGCCCGCCATGCGATACTCATAGACGAACGGACCGGACTGTACGGATATTGTCACTGACAGGCTCAGTTGGGTGTCGGGGTGAGCTTCCTCATCGACGTCCCATTTGGTCAATACCTGGTGGCCCGTCATGTATTGGCTTATACCTCTGACGTGCTAGTGGTTAAATCCACAGCCAAGGTATTGACGAGTCTTTAGAGTCCACCACAGTTACAGTTACTCAAGTTTCGGGCGAAACGCTGTAGAGGCCGTATGGAGATATGGCAGGGTTCGATCAGATACGTGCGGTATTGCACGGATCGTGATCGGACGGTTTTTACTAGCCGGCTTTGGCTTAAGCCGGATTCTAGTATTTGATAGTGTAGTTTTGTCTCTTTGCATTTGTGTTCAGTGGGAATACAAATGCGGGCATGTATTTGCAGTAGCGGGGTTTTCCTGTAATTTATTATGGGATCGGTTTTCTGGGGTTGCCAGTTTGCATTCCGTTCCGGCCGGTTTTCCTTCATTCCTTCTCGGTCGGACTTTCTTGGTGGAGGGTGTTAATTGCAAGTTCGCAATTAACATTTAGTGGAGGGTTTTCTTGCAAGTTTGCATTATGATGAGACTTGTTTCATCATGAGATGCCTTTCTAGTCCATCCATCTTGCTTTTCATTTGATGGTTTGTGAAAGGAAATGGTTGTGACCATTTTCTTTATGTTATTGTTTTTCCATTCTTTTATTCTATACAAATGGTGGTGCTTTTGTTTTTCTCTCTCCAATCTATTTTGAGAGTGTAAGGGGCCGGCCACTTCAAGAGAGAGGGAGAGGAGAGGATCATTTTTTCTAGTGGTGGCATTTTCTCATCTCATTCCAATGTTGCAAAAGATAAGCTTCAAAGCCCATTTTCTTTCTCTCCTTCTCTTCTCCATTCCTCCACATCAAGGCAACCTCAATAACCCCTAAAGAGACAAGTTCACTACACTATTCTATAGCAAGCCTTGGACGCGTCGGCTAGCCAACTTCGCGCCCGAGTTGCCTCGGTCAAGAGGCGGGAGCCCGTAAAAGATTCCGGCTACGTGGTGCCCCTTTCCGACGAGCGAGGAGGTGACGGAGATTCCGCAAGAGATCGGAGTGGAGATGAAGACCGAAGGACACGGATCGCTCGGTATACTTCTCACCCTATCTCTAGATAGCTAGCTAGGTTAATGGTTTCGATCCGGGTTTTAATTGTCCGCGGTAGCGCCGGTTTCCGAGCAAGGAAAAATTTTTATTCCGCATTTTGGCCTCGACTACGAGGCCGGGGCGCTGCCGTGGCGCAAAATGGTATCAGAGCCATGCCATTAACCTAAGCTAGCTTGTTCTAATGTGTTTTTCAGTTCCGATCGACCGAAATTCCAAAAACCGTATTTTTCCTTGACATCAGGTTCTGTCGAAATTTTTTGGAGTCTAAAAATTTTTCAGGTGATCTCAGAATTATGTGCAGGGAGATATAAGACTACTGCAAAAATTTGATACAGTGATCCTTTCTTTTGACCGCGGAAGGGCGGCGTTAGCCCCATATTTGCCGCGCTTCCGCCGCGTGAACAGGAGATCACTTCATCATTTTTTTCCAGTGGGCTTTTGGGCTTTAAATATGGGTTTTGGGATATTAAAATTGGGCCTATGTTTTCTGTGAGTGCTACAGTTTTGATTGGGGCCCACTTGTTAATTTTTGGTCAATCGGAAAATTTGAAACACATTATTTCACAGTATTTACATTATATCTGCGACCGTGAATGTCACTCGATCGGTAAATCCCGTCTAACTGCTATAGCCCGGTTAGACGGATTTGCGAACGTGATTTTCACGTTGATGTTCTATGTTTATGCTGTGATGTTGCGGATCGGTCGTGGGGGATAGCCTGGATGCAATGCTAGTACAGTTCTGTTGTATTATGTACATTTGATATTGCGGGGCGAGCGTCCGACATGTGGACTGCCGTCACTGCCAGTTTGTATTATTCTTTTGGGGCATGACCTGGTTGCGGTCGATGTACCCGGTGTATGTATATTTTACATTCTGTACTAGGATTACCCCAGGAGGGGTGCACGGATAGCCGGGTTCTGGAGGGCAACAAGCCCGCATCTCATGGCATTGAGACGGAGGGGGCTTCACTCTGGGATTGGCGGGCTATTCGCCGCACTCGTAGGGGGTACAGGTTGACCCAGGAGGGGTGCCCAAGTTGCCGGATTCCGTGGAGTGCTGGGTGGTCCATTCACGGAGCTGAAGGGGGCTGCCTCGCTTCAGGTTTTGGCGGGTGACTTGCCGCGCCCGTAGGGGTCTAGGATTTCATTGCACAGGCTATCCACACGACCAGGGGAACGTCGGGTTTCAGCAGCGCCTCTGTGAAACCCGGGGTTTCCAGATATCTGTATTGTTCTGTGATGCTGTACATTTCTGTGATGTTGCATTTTATTCACGCCTTGAGCGAAATACTATATATTGGTATATATATTAGTAGACGTTCTATATGTTTTACATCCGCGCTAGTCCAGTCCCCGCTCTGCCGTTAGTTAGCTAACCTAACGGGTGATGACGGGACCCAGTGGCGAATGCGGATGGCATATACGTACGTCAGTATATTTTCGTTCTTTGTGGTGTGATCAATTGATGGGACTGCATTGATTCGGATCAATGCAAGATAAACAAACCTTATCTGATGTTGTTGGAACATTTTTCAAAAAGCTGTTATTGCAAGGACGTTCACTTTTGTTTTGCATCGTGGTATTCATTTGGAATATCCTGCTCCTCAGTCGACGAGGCAAGGGCCGAGATCCCTTCACCGGGAGTGACCCCTTGGACAGAAGTTTGCGTCAGGGCATTAACTTCACTATAGCCGATTGCTTTTGCTTTGCATCGTGGTATTCAGTTGGAATATCCTGCACCTCATTCTACGGGGAAAGAGCCGAGATCCCTTCACCGGGAGTGACCTCTTTAGTAAAGGTTTTCGTCACTATATTTTTTAAAAGGCTATGCAGTTCCTTCAACGATATCAAGTTCATTACGTTAAAAGTTTTTCGCCAAAAACTAGACGTAGCCCTCCGTCATTTCTTACAAATATTACTTAGTATTCGTGCTGCGTTTGTTGACTGTGTCAAGGCGTAGTGTGCGGTAGCTAAGTAGTGTTTGTTTGCAGCATATAAATGGGATTGGTTAGGACAGTCGTGCGGCCTTGTTGACTGTGTCAAGGGCTCGTACGGGTGGGTTTAATGCAATCCAGGATAATGACGGGTTGAACTTGACTAGGACTCTTTGATTTGTTGACTGTGTCAAGGTCACTTGAGTCCTAGGGGTAAAACTTTCATCGGGAGTTTCAAAAGAACTGAAACTTGCCAGGCATGCGCATACCTTCTGGAGTGTGGTGACTTGAGTGGATTCCGTCAAGTTATCATGCGATGATAGTTGGATCCCGATTTCCACTGATGAGTTGGTTTACTCCTCGGGTGATCCCGACTAATTCTTCTTTCAGGTTTGGAGGAGAATTTGAGGTACAGTGGGAGGTTTCCAGATTAGACAAAGTGATAACCATTCTGATCTAGGTTAGAGTGCACGCTGAGTGTTTCTTTTCTCTCTCTCTGGCAGCGACCATTGACCCGACCCTAAAACTTTGACTCAGTGACCAAGTTGACCGAACCTTCTTAACACTGGCTTTTGGATTGTCAGAGTTGCAGACCTCATTGCCACTCCTACTTTTACCCTTTTCTCCAGGACACCCCGTATTACTACGAACGTCCACTTCCATTGGACAAAACCATCGTATGGTTATATACGAACTCGAAGGACTTCGAGGATGGTTTCTGGTTCTGGAGAAAACGGATAGGATTATTCAGTTGTTTTTTCTTTTCACCTTCTCTCAGGTTGCGAGTACTCCTTGGTTTAGGAGTAGTACACCTATTACGCAAATTGGATAGTCTTCTTCCAAACCTTAGGCTGGTGCCGACCGGTAGGGAATGAAGAAAACCAGTTAGCATAACGATGGTGTGCAGAAGGTATTAAGTTAAGACAAAGCAAGGGATTAGTAGGAGGGCAAAGTAAATTGCGACTGATATTCACAACCAAACCAAGTATTTCTTCGCCAATCCTAAATCACCTTTGTATTTCTCCAGGACACTCCGTGTTACTACGAAGATCCCAGTTTATTGGATACTCCATCGTATGGTTATATACGAACTCGAAAGGAACTTGTTCCAGTTCGGGGATGGATTCTGGTTCAGGAGAAATAGGAATAAAGTACATTCAGGTGTCTTTTATCTTCACCTTCTCTCGCGTTGCGAGTGCTCCTAGGATTAGGACAGTACACCCTTTATGCTTTTTGGATAGTCTTCTTCCAAACCATAGGCTGGTGCCGAACGGTAGGGAAGGAAGAAAACCATTTGGCTTAAAGGGGTGTACAGAAGGTAATGACTAAAGACATATAAAGGGATTTGGAGAGGTGGCAAAGAATTATACGGTTACAGTTGTGAATCTGGATAATGGAAGAGGCATTACTAGGAATACCAGGATACCCCAACGAAACACTTCAATGTTTCAGTTTCACTGTGCAATGTTAAAAGAAAACTGATTTCCCGATTAGACACTTGCTCCAGGGTATGTATTTACCAGGTTGGATTCTCACATCTGTATGGTTTTACAGATGATGAGTGGGAGTAAGTTATTGGGAATTGGGTGATCATCCTCATTATATCGGGATTCGTTGTAATCAGTGATATTTGAGGAGATCACCTGGGCTATTTGCCGGTCGGCAAATATTTGGTTATGAATATCCGCTGTTGTGCACCAATTTCAAATTGATATATCTGTACGTCTATTTTCATAGAGTGAGATATACCTTTTGATATTATGTCGATGACATTTACCTATATCAGTGGATGGTTAGGTAAGGAGCATTAAACAGCGGTGTAATTCTTCTTAACCATAAGTACAGTTTTCAACCTACGACGCACAGTGAAAGAGTTGTTAGACTCAGCGGACTTATACAGAGTATTGTATGTTGTCCAGTGTCCATTAGGACAGAGGGATTGGTCCTCATACTATATTCTGTTTACTTTTAACTTCTCTAGTTCTTAGACATGTGTTTCGTAGAAACACAGGGTCTAAATTTTTGAGGAGTTATAGGTATTTGAATAGAGTAGAGAACCAGGTGTAAAAAGTATCGGGATTCTTCAAAGTGATCGAAGATGTAGATACTTGTGTATGGTATTCAGTTGATAGTGATGATAAAGAGAACTTGCTTCTCTTTCAGGTTACTCATAATTGGATGCATTCCTAAGTTGAGTAACGCTGATCGGCCTCCTTCCATTTAGTTGACATGCACTGGAGACAGCTGCATGATTTGAATCTGGTTCAATTAAATCAGTGCCTCTGGTTCTATATTGGATATAGAACAGTTCATATCTTAACGATGTTAAGGTACGGGGAGTTGTCCGGCTTATGCTTAAAACCAGACTCCGGATAACTCAAGGCACGTTTCTGTAATGGCTGTTTGTGGGTTGACCCAGGCTATGACGAGGGTTGACTTTCTACCATCTGGCAGATCAATAGAAATATTGTTCTAGACTCGCCACAGTTTTATTAAAAATGGATTTTTCAAAAAACAGTAGTGGGAGTATGGTAGAACTGGAAGTGATTCCAGAACCACAAACGATTACTGAAGATTTGATAAGGAACCTAAAGATTCAATCTGATTTGACATTCCATTGGCCACTCCGCAGATAAGGTGGGTAACTTCAGGCACCCGAGAGGTACTCCGGTAGCCTCAAGGACGGTGACAGGGAAGTTCTTGTTTACCCACACTTGCCATTGTTGTTGTTCCAGGCTGCGAGACCCGGCAGGAGGATGAGTATAGCGTCGTTCTAAACTAGCTTTGGAAGTGCACGTCTATATGACTCTGCCAGAGGGTTGTCGTAGTCAGTGGGAACAGCGGAAGCATTGGTGGACATCAGGCTTATGTCTATTTATAGACTAAAGCAGATACAGCGGAGATAGATCATCTATTTCTGATGTGACAGCCATAGGTTTGACTTCATCAGAATAGGGGATGGATCTGTTGAAAAGGTAGTAGGGTGTAATGTCATGGTATTTGGATGACATACACAGAGTAGGAAAGGAAACTCCTATACTACGATCGGTTATACTTTGGTTGTCACACAGTGGTTTCTCCACACAGGACTTGGATATTATATCAGACATTCTGGTTACTAGATCTATGGTTTTAGATCTAGATTTGGGTGGTTTCCCAATCTGGGTACCTTGACAGCATTCTATGAGTATTTAGAATGGACGACTCCTGGCATGGTAGTGCACCTGCAGTTGATGGAGTCACCCTCTCTAAAGGTGTCTTATAGACTAAAGGGGAGAGGGATACTCATGATTGGCAGATCACTTGCTTAGGCAATTGAGTCAATCATGAGATGTCAAGTACCACACCAGATGTTGTTCTTGCACTAGATGCAATAAGTTGATATTGATCCAATCCTGGAGAAACAGTCGGAAGCAGTCTTAGAACATAAGTGGATGTTCTAGGGATATGATAACGACAGCCTCATTTGGGAGACAGTTATCACTCCAGGCTTCCAAAGTGACATGGACGACAAGGAGGTTGTCAGAGTTATAGTTATCCCTCTGACGAGGGGCAGTATTTTGGACAGGTGGTCCAAGGCAATACTGAGGGAGGCATGGCGCAGGATACTGATTAAGTTCGGTTGATGATACAGTCTAAGAAGTTTGGATTTGGAGTTCATTTATGAGCTAGGTCCCATCAAACATCCAGACATTCTAAGACAGGTATTGCTCATTTCGGGAGATGGCTTTCTCCGCGAACTTGAGATATAGAGAGACATAGAAAGAAACATCTGAGCGGATCCACTCACTGAGGCTATTCCTCGAACGCAATAGTTTCGCAAACGAGCTTTGTGAGACTGACTAGTAGAGGAGTTGGGTGTTCGGTATCACACGGGCTGTGAGTATGCGACATCGCAATAATTAGCCTTGAGTGCAAGTGGGAGATTGTTGGAGTTAGTGCCCTCAGAGTCAATTATTGGATCACAGGCACGTGATTGCAATGATTGAGGGAGGACCTATCCCGGTAGGACAGTCTTACTCGAGATGATAGTATGCTATCTGGTTTATCTTTATCATCGTGTACTGCTTTAGGTGACCTGACATGTCGCTATTACACGTTGATAGAGCCCCTAGGATTCTTGCTTGACTGCCAGCAGTATGATGGCGATCATATACGTGGGAGCTGGTGTTCTATAAGCACATCCTTAAAAGGTCCCTAGTCGTAGGAGTTTCGAGACAGGGCATCGATACTCCGTTAGTAGACTAGTGTATACAGTCGAGACCCCGACGAGGGGCGGTGGCCGGTCTCACAAGCCACTGGTGTCAGTTGGTTCACCTAAGATGTATACAGGTGCTCATTGGGTTATGAGTACACCGGACAGGACTCGCCGGGAACCTGCTAGTTGGTCTTATACCAGATGTCAGATAGCAGTTCCCTGGTGACATGTGTACAGGTTAGTTCATCGACCTGAGATCGTCATTTGTCTCGTGTGAGTTCCCACTGTGCTTTGATTACTACCCTACCACGGCTCAAAGGAGTCGTGCAAACAGGTTTTAGTTGGGTACAGTCCCGAGCCACATGGAGGCAGTGAGCGGATCTGCAGGGGTTCGTCTCTCCCGGTATTGGGGGTGAGGTCGCGCTGTGTCTAGGAGAGCCATTACGCAAAGCCCTCGGCCGAGGCAGGAGATTTACTGGTAGGTATTCCAGTAGTATCTCAGGGCGTTCTGGGCTACGCTCCGACACGACTTGTACCGCTTTTGGGGGTCTGACTTTTACCAACCCCCTAGGCCCGCCATGCGATACTCATAGACGAACGGACCGGACTGTACGGATATTGTCACTGACAGGCTCAGTTGGGTGTCGGGATGAGCTTCCTCATCGACGTCCCATTTGGTCAATACCTGGTGGCCCGTCATGTATTGGCTTATACCTCTGACGTGCTAGTGGTTAAATCCACAGCCAAGGTATTGACGAGTCTTTAGAGTCCACCACAGTTACAGTTACTCAAGTTTCGGGCGAAACGCTGTAGAGGCCGTATGGAGATATGGCAGGGTTCGATCAGATACGTGCGGTATTGCACGGATCGTGATCGGACGGTTTTTACTAGCCGGCTTTGGCTTAAGCCGGATTCTAGTATTTGATAGTGTAGTTTTGTCTCTTTGCATTTGTGTTCAGTGGGAATACAAATGCGGGCATGTATTTGCAGTAGCGGGGTTTTCCTGTAATTTATTATGGGATCGGTTTTCTGGGGTTGCCAGTTTGCATTCCGTTCCGGCCGGTTTTCCTTCATTCCTTCTCGGTCGGACTTTCTTGGTGGAGGGTGTTAATTGCAAGTTCGCAATTAACATTTAGTGGAGGGTTTTCTTGCAAGTTTGCATTATGATGAGACTTGTTTCATCATGAGATGCCTTTCTAGTCCATCCATCTTGCTTTTCATTTGATGGTTTGTGAAAGGAAATGGTTGTGACCATTTTCTTTATGTTATTGTTTTTCCATTCTTTTATTCTATACAAATGGTGGTGCTTTTGTTTTTCTCTCTCCAATCTATTTTGAGAGTGTAAGGGGCCGGCCACTTCAAGAGAGAGGGAGAGGAGAGGATCATTTTTTCTAGTGGTGGCATTTTCTCATCTCATTCCAATGTTGCAAAAGATAAGCTTCAAAGCCCATTTTCTTTCTCTCCTTCTCTTCTCCATTCCTCCACATCAAGGCAACCTCAATAACCCCTAAAGAGACAAGTTCACTACACTATTCTATAGCAAGCCTTGGACGCGTCGGCTAGCCAACTTCGCGCCCGAGTTGCCTCGGTCAAGAGGCGGGAGCCCGTAAAAGATTCCGGCTACGTGGTGCCCCTTTCCGACGAGCGAGGAGGTGACGGAGATTCCGCAAGAGATCGGAGTGGAGATGAAGACCGAAGGACACGGATCGCTCGGTATACTTCTCACCCTATCTCTAGATAGCTAGCTAGGTTAATGGTTTCGATCCGGGTTTTAATTGTCCGCGGTAGCGCCGGTTTCCGAGCAAGGAAAAATTTTTATTCCGCATTTTGGCCTCGACTACGAGGCCGGGGCGCTGCCGTGGCGCAACACATTGAACGAGTAGGTCTTTAAATCTCTCGAAGTACTTCCAAAATGGTTCGGAAGGAAGCTGTGAAAATTGTATAATCTCATTACGGATTCTAGCAGTTTTGTGATGAGGATAGAACTTTTTAAGAAAAGCTTTCACAAACTCGTCCCAATTTCTAATAGAATGTGATGCGGTGTTGTATAGCCACGTCTCGGCTAGGTCACATAAGGTAAAAGGAATGACCCTTAGCCTTATAGCGTCATCACTTAATTGGGTCGTTTTCATCATAGCGCACACATTTTGGAATTTATTGATAAAGATATAAGCATCTTCAGATTCCAAACCATGAAATTTTGGCAGCATATTGATGAAATGTGGTTTTATTTCAAAATTGTCCCCATTTGCCAGTGGGGGTGAAAGACAGGTAGGTAAAGAAGTGCGGACGGGGTAAAAGAGAACCTGGAGCGCGACTCGTGCGGGCGCTTCAACAGGCGGTTGATTCGGGTTATTCGCACCCAACGGAGGTGGAATCATTCTCGTCGGTAAGGTATTGTTGGGGTTGAATCCCGACATGCCTTCGGAAAAAGAATTTGATGGTGTAGGTAAGAAAGTGGACGGAATGTCGACTTCGGTGTCGAAGGGTTCGTCAGTCGGTACCAATGAAACACGGACTAATCGGGCGTTAGTTTCCCTAGTCCAAAGTGACATACACTAAAGGGATAGTGTAGTCAGAAAAAAAATGAAAGACAGAATGTGGAGGTAAGATAACGTCAATGAAGGGAAGTGGTGTAAGTGAGTTGCAAGTTTTCTTTAGCGACAAGTTGCAAGTTTTGAAAAGATTTTTCTTTTTCATTTTTTTTTATGTTTTTATGCGAGAGTTTTGCAAAGAGATTTTTGAAAAGAGACTTGTGACACAAATGTATCAACCACACATGCATAATCAGATCTAGATCTAGGGTCACCTAGGTCAGCTAGACAGCTCCTAACTAGGGCTAGAAATAGAAGCTCAAACCGCCTCTTCACCGCCAATTGCGGCCAGGTAAGTGCCAGGTAAGTGGGAAGGAACCACAGTAGTGGGCCCTATTAATAACCATTATCCTAGACACACTTTCCTAGACACCGCAAAATCAGGTTAGGATAAACGGTCGATGCCTATACTAGTCCTTTTCCTATTGAGCTCGAAGTCCTTAGGGCTGAGTCTAGTATTTTTTAATTAATTGTGGTCAATGCAAATGCTTTAAAGTGATTTCTGGGGTCCTGAGAAGGGTGATGAAATCCCCACCCAATCTGAGTTTGGTCAATTAGCCCCTTAAAATCCGATTAAATTATGCAAAACATTAAATTCACTTGCAATCAAATTTTTTTAGCGCGGCGCAAAGAAACCTGCAGAAAATCTGTTATTTAGAAGGGAGAGAAAGAGTTTTTAGCGCAAAGAATTCCTGCAGAAAATTTTCACAAAAGATATATGGAGGTTGACAGAGGAGAGAGAAAGAAAACAAACCAACTAATTTTCAGGTGCTGACGTGGCCAAAGCGCCGCGGTTCCGCGGTTTTGGGTGCTCCTGAGCCGCGGTTCCGCGGTTCTTCTGAGGGATCGTGCTCTGAGAAAAATTCTGCCGCTCCTTTGTCCCAATCCTCCTCTGTTCTGATGTACAACTTTCTGTTTTCCTCTCTGTAAATTTCCAGATCTGCGATTCTCTGCTGTTCCTGCAAGATTCAAACGAGGAACCCTTCAAACAGATAAAAATAATGAAAAAGTTTTTGTACTTTTTATATTTTTATGATTTTTATGATTTTTTTAAAATTTATATCAACCCGAAATTACACAAAAGAAATTTTACGCCATCACCGGCAACGGCGCCATTTGATTCGAATGTCAAAAACTATTTCTATAACCGCAATCAAGAACGGCGTCGCTTGGTAGCTAGCCGGTGAGTACGGGTCGGTCCACAGGGATGTTGTGAATTTCCTAGTCGCGCTTACGAGTTAATTCCGAAGGGTGTTCGGAATGGTTATTAAATCTAAAAACCTAAATTATTCTATACTACGATTATCTAGATCTATTCTTGCTAGGGTTAAGTTTAGGGATGGTTTTGAAATGCAAGTAAATCTCAACGCTTTCATACCCAAATGAAGATCTGTGAGGAGTTATGGTAATTATCAATAAAGGGGATTAGATCCATTCGGAAAGGTGTTCCTTCCTCTAGGTTCTTGTCCTTTCTTTCTAGATCCTTATCCTAACCTCTATGGAAAACGCCCGCAACCGGACCTTTACACTACGGTGTCACCGCTACCTCGAGGGATAGGGTGCCGTAGGGCGCGGTGTGTTCGTGTATGCATGGAGTCCTATTGTAAATATTTGATGGGTAAGAAAGGGATGAGAGATGTCATCTCTCAAAAGCCTTCCCCAAAGCTAAACCCTAAAAAAGTTCCTAGGGCATGAAATTTAATCTACCTAGGGCAAAGAATTGAAATCTAAACTAGAGCGAGGAATTAAATCTACTTACAGATGCATTTCTCCAATCATCAATGCAGGGTTGTCAGATCTGAATTTCTGAATTGAAGAGAGGCACCGATGCTCTCCATAAAGGATTTCTGAATTTTATTATTAAAAGGAGGCATAGGAAATTACAAGGTTTAGAGTTCTATTTATAGGAAATAGAAACCCTAGGTTACATTTTGATCCGCATGTCTACAATTACAAAAATAGCCCTAGGAAGACTTATTCAGAGCCTATTTAAATTATGGTAAAATTTTCTTTAACTGTAGGCTCTTAATGGCCGCGGAACCGCGGCATGGGTAGGGCTTGGGCCGCGGTTCGCGGCCCAATAGAGAGAACGTTTGCTGAAAATTTGTGTGCTGTATTTGGGCCTTTTGGGCTTCCTGATTCTTTTGTTCTTTTCTCCATTTGGCTTCTACATTGGTTCCAGATCTCCAGTGGACAATTGCATTGGACTTTTAACCGTTTGCTTTGAGTCGATGTCTTGAATCTTGCTTTGTGAATTGTTTCTTATGTAGGCTTGATCAAGATTCTCTGTTTGTTGGTTAAATTCCACATTTTCATCGTCTTTAAATCGTTTGCACTGTTTTCTGTCCAAGAACCTGTAACCTGTAACATGTAGCAGACATGCGTCAAAAGCACCTGTTTATTTATAAAAAGAATAAGAATGGGGAATATAATAATACAATATTCTGGTCTGAACACCTTGTAGCGCTCTGTCCTATACTTTGGGAAGCGGGGTGTTACAGGTTTTATTGGTGGTATATACAAGTCAGTTCTACATAACCGTTTTAAAATAGATAATGCAGGAATTTGATGAATCCAACAATGCTTATTCACCTTCTTTGAAATCCCACTCCTTAAATCCTTTTAATCCGTCTATATTCTTTCCAGTTATTGATGGCCCCTGCTCGCAAAACCAATAACAGCCTCCACGCTGGTAATTCAGGTAACCCACCTTCAGCACCTCAACCTATGGCGGTCGCACCGCTAGCACCAGCAACAGCATTAGGTCCATCTGCGGAGGTGCTTATACTTTTAGAGGCAGTCAGAGGATTACTCGAGAGTTAGAATACCCAGGCCACTAACCAGTGAGAGCAGACCGGGTTACAGCGAGAAAGGCTTGCCCCAGTCGCACCAGAGATGCCAGGGGTAAAACAGTTCCGAGTGATGCAACCGAAGCACTTCTCGGGTAAGGAAACCCCTCTAGAGTCAGAATCATGGGCTCAGAGTATTGAGGACGATCTCACCGCAACTACAGTTTTGCAGGATGGATGGGTTGAAATGGAGGAGCTTGAGCTTATCGACAATGCAAGAGAATGGTGGAAGTCAGAGGAGAGCAGACTGGTGAAGCCTATTGCTTGGGCTATGTTCAGGGAATGTTTCGACGATATGTACTTCCGGAGACCACCCGTTTTGAGATGGAGTGGCATTTTATCCACCTAAAATAAGGATCTATGTAGGCCACGTCGGTAAATGAGTACGATGCCGACTTCTTAACCCTCAGCAGGGAAGTAGTGGAATTTTATTGTATGCTTCCTTTATTTGCATGCAAATGAGAAGCAGACACCCCAAATTCCTTAGATTCGCCCCCACACATGGTCGCTACCCCATAGATTCGTGCATGATGTTTTCAGAAGGGTTTGGACCCCGAGATCTAAGACATGATGTCGATGGGAGACTTCCAAACCCATGAGGCTGCACTGAAGGCTGCCTGCAGGTATGAGACAATCGTCAAGAAGAAAGGGAGGCCGTACATCAGGGTTTAAATGCTCTATCAGCCAGGTCTCCGGGGGAGCCTCTTTCAGGCCGGATCCCACCGCATCACGTCAGAGATCAGCAGTATCGTCTTCCTTCTCTTCACCGGGTGTCTGCAACTACTATCAAATATCGGGACACCTTCAGAAGGACTGTCGTTCTAGCTAACGACCTTTGCTTCATCCGTGGTTCATCTGCGCACGTTATGAACATTTTCCCTTAGCGGAACCGAGGTAACGCACCCGCCTAGGACAGCTGCTGCCACCCCACCTCGGTGAGGAACCCCTCTGCCCTCACAGCAGCGTATGTACCAGTAGGCCAGAGGAAAGTACCGAGGCGTTAGTCCTTCACTATGTCGGTTGAAGAGGTCGAGGCCATAGGGCAGGTTATAACTGGTAAAACCCTACACCCTTCTTTTCTATGCTACTTGTAAAACCTTTGCAATCTACTAGTTATTTTCTTTACCTAACCTACCTCCGCACAACCCTAGGTATCATCCTAGTAGCTACTATACCCACTATTGCTCTCTTTGACACTGGGGCATCTCACCGCTTCATGTCTCAACGTTTCGTGAGGACGCACGCTATTCCCCTTAAGCCACTTGTTTCAGAATGGAATGTTCACTCAGGGAACAGCGTGTTAAAGGCAACGCAAGGATACGACATTTGCCCGGTGGCCGTATGCCATTGGGAGTTCTATGCGAACTTCAAGGTGCTCGACAAACTTCGACGTGGTGCTAGGAATGGACTGGATGAGTACCTTCTACACTATTCTTGACTGCCGGCAAAGGAGGATATTTTTCGAGATGCCTAACCACTTGGTGTTCTACTTTTAGAGTGGCAGTAGGATTCTGGAATTGCCAATCTTTCGAGCCAAGCCAAAGACAACTTTGATTTCTTCGCTGCAAGCCAGCCAGGGTAAGCCAGAGGTAGTCTGGAATTTCAAGGACATTTTTCCTGAGGATATAACATGTCTACCTCTTGATCAAGAGCTAGAATTGTCCATTGATTTAACACCCGGTGCACAATTCATGTCTAATACTCCTTACCGAGTAGCACATAGTTCTAGAAGAACTCCAAGTCCAGATAGATGATCTTCTAAAGAAGGGTTGGATTAGACCCAGTGCATCATCGTGGGGAGTCCCTGTGCTCTTAGTGAAGAAGAAGGACGAGACTCATAGAATGTGTGTCGACTATAGAGTGATAAATGAGGATACCATCATGAACAATTACCCGCTTCTGCGCATCGACGATCTCTTTAACTAATTGAGTAGGTCATCTGTCTTCTCCAAGTTGGATCTTCGCTCCAGTTAAAAATAGTGAATCTAGGTGATACAAACTAAGACTTGCGTATGCCATATATATATATATATATATATATATATATATATATATATATATATATAATCAACGATTCATACATTATAAAAACAGAACAACGAAAATGTGGTGCACCCGTGACCTAAGGTGCACCAAAAATCCACAAACCAGCAACCATTTAATAAGGAAATAACCACTCTATGTATATGTACTCATCTTAGTCCAACATCCTCTAAAACCCATATACTTTTATATGTTTTAAGTTATAGAAAAAGGAGTTTTACTTGATTAGAACTAGGTAGATTTCATATGAAGCGTCTGGTGAGAAGAGAGGGAGGGTAGTAGGACTTATCGTTCTCACTCGTACGAATACGAGCGAAAAGAAGAAGAAAAAGAAGTCTCGGTTTGAATAATCGAGACCGCTAAAGTGAAGATGAGAGAGCTTGATTTCTTGGCATTCCTTTTGTGGAGCACCGGAGAGGGTGATGGAGTTTGAGCAGCAAGCTCTCAAGAGGAAGAAGAGGAAAAAAGACTAACTTGGACTTGTAGGGTTCCTAGGCACCCTAATGAGGTCTCACAAGGCATCAACCATGCCAATATAAAAATTTATGGGTACCGAGAGACCCGACTACGGATCGTTGGCTAGAAATCTAGGCGAAAAAGCTAACTAGTTAACACTTAACTAAGAGATACGGAAATACAACCTTTGTAGATCCGGTCCTCCACCTCCACGGCTCCGAGATGAGGTCCTCTCCGCTGTCCAAATCAAATCCGGGCTCTAGCGTCGGCTTCGTCGGAGAATGGGCAAGCTAGGTCGTCGATGTCCATGCCGAAGATCCAATATAACATATCCAGCAACACATAACATCACATGTCAACAACGTAAGTAAATATGCGCATCCCAATTGTCGTTGACATATAGCAACGAAACCGGCGATATCACATATTACACTTACGGTCACAGAAAAGAAAGTGTAAAACTACAACAGTTGGAATCCGCAACCACCTCAGACATCGCATGCCTGACCAAATGAATTCTTTAGACATCGCATGCCTAACAATTATAAACACCGCATTTTAGTCTCAAAATCGAAAACACTTTTCAATACCAAGTCGGGTAATTCAGCAAGATTCCCGACATCCTGATCGAATACTCGTCGCAAACTTCAGTAGACGGCCGCACCCCCGACGCCGTCGACAAAGTGCACCAAGGCGGAACACCGCTACCGCGAGCACTCTGACGGATGCTTTCGGCGACGAGGTTCTCCTACAGTCACTTGGTCGGGGCTATGGAGTGAGGCTGTCTATTAAGTTTATCCGGCGAGTATCCGCGTACGCTACGTGATTGCGACGGACTTTTGATCACATCAAAATTCCGTGGCAACCGATCAAGTGAGACTAAACTGCTATGTTTATAATATTCATTCCGTTATCTCATAACTATTTGTGAATTCCAATTATTGTATCCCATTCCGGATAAATAGAAAATGTCAAACTTTCCGATCGAACAATCGAACACCCAAGTTTTCCCGATACAGATCAACACATGAAACAAGTCTAACAACATTCCGTTCGTGCCTCAGTACCAACGGTCCAGCCGTAGAAAGGTCAAGCCAACGCCTCACATGTGGCACGCCGTACTGCCCCAAACCCGAAGGTTCAAAGGGCAGTTCAAGACGGTCACATAATCGAGTTAAGGTTTGTTGTCTTCTAGAGGGACCATCGCGTTACTTGCACTACTTAGAACGTCGTTAAACTACGGAAAAAATCCAACACTTGGAAATTTCCCGACGGGGGAAAAATTGGGTATTTATATCCGGTCGAACTTTTTAACATATTCTAAAATTTATCCGGAAAGCCAAATAGACAAAATTTGATAAACCCGATCGAATCATCGAAGCACCAAAACATCCCAGATTATGCAACACTTGAATAAATATTAAAAATATCCAGAGAACACATCACTGTTAAAAATAAATTACTGTGCAAAAGTCAACGCAAGGGGAGACCAGTAGGCCACGGAACCGCCGCACGTGCTAAGCTAGTGCCGCGGTTCCGCGGTGGTTTATTCGAATTAGGTCCCCGTATTTCACAGTAATTCATATAAAACCCTGCTTGATTTTCTGCATATTTTTAATTTGGAAAAACTCACTGTTTTCAAAAAAGGACAGAGAGCATGTTAGAATTGGGTTTTCGGGTTCGTTCGGGTTTCAAACTCCGTCTGGACTTCGCCTAAGGCTCTAGCTAGGCTCTGATACCACTGTAGGGTTCCTAGGCACCCTAATGAGGTCTCACAAGACATCAACCATGCCAATATAAAAATTTATGGGTGCCGAGAGACCCGACTACGGATCGTTGGCTAGAAATCTAGGCGAAAAAGCTAACTAGTTAACACTTAACTAAGAGATACGGAAATACAACCTTTGTAGATCCGGTCCTCCACCTCCACGGCTCCGAGATGAGGTCCTCTCCGCTGTCCAAATCAAATCCGGGCTCTAGCGTCGGCTTCGTCGGAGAATGGGCAAGCTAGGTCGTCGATGTCCATGCTGAAGATGATCTACGTCGAGGCATCGCTAGATCGAGCTCCACCTTTACCAAGTCTTGCAAACTTGTGAAGGAAACACACTCTACCACTTGGCAAGAGGTAGAGGATGAAGAAATAGGAAGTGGGTAGACTTTAGAATTGGATTTCTCACTCAAAAACATCAATCACCATTGATGAAGAGAGCTTTCTTCTTGTGAGAAGGAAGAAGAAGAAGATGAAAAAGTTATGATAAGTTAATTAAAAAGAAAAGAATAATCCAATCTTTATCATAACATGACCATGGTTATGTGTAGAGACTAAACCCAAGTTAAGTGAATGGTTAGGTTAGGAATGAAGACAAAAATGGTGACTAAGTCAAAGTATTCATGAAGCTTCATGAATGAACAAAAGAATGCCACCATTTTTCTTTTCTTTTCCTTAAAAGAATAATGAATATAAATAAATGAATAAGTATATAAAACCCTAACCATTCATATAACCATGGTTTAATCTTTACACAAGCACAAGTCAACATGTATCATCAAACATGATACAATGTATATGCACAAAAGTATATCACATATACAACTTGCACATCGAGTGAGAAAATCCATATAAAGTGAACCTATACTAGCTAATGCAAAGTAATATATCAAATATATAATTATGCATCAAATCATTAAATCAACACTTGATTTAACGATCCGGTCATATCGTATATAACCGACTAGTATGCAATGCATCGGCTTATCGAATCAATCCTCGATTCGATAACTAGGTTATATCGCATACAACCATTCGACACATTCATCGCGAGAATAGAATACGGCATCACATACACGCATTATTCTCGGTCCCGCACATATCTCATATGCGCTCCTATTTCGTTTCGCTTGAACCAGGAAACCTCTGTGTAGGACTCTAAAGACTCGTCAATACGCCGGCAGCAGGCGATGATCATATCAAACACCCACAAGCCGCAAGCGGTCTGCTAAACGTAACGGCCACCCGGATATTTAGCGATCTGAAGATCGACGAGCAAGCCCGCTCACACTCCAGTGAATCCAACCAGTAACACTACCGTACAGTCCGGTCTGATCGTCTGATATGTCGCATATCTCGCCTAGGGGTGGTAAACGTCAGACCCCAATAGCTCGATAAGTCGTGTCGATATGAGGTCTATAACACTTCGAGAAACTACTGGTAACACTTACCAGTAAATCTCAGTAACCCTGGCCAGGGATTTCCTGTTATAGCCAATCGAACACGGCGCAACATCAACCCCCTATACCGGGAGAGACGAATCCCCTCCTATCGCTCATTGCCACCATGTGACTCGGGACTGTACCCAAAAACCACCGTTTTGCATGCCCTCTTGGACGTGGTAAGATGGAAATCAAAGCACAGTGGGAACCACACAAGACTCTATGACGATCTCGGGTCAACAGACTACTCTGTACCAGTGTCACCAGAGAACTGCCATCTGACGTAAGGTATAATACCATCTGGGAGTTCTCGGCGAGTCCGTCCAGTGTACCCAGTCTCTACTGAGCACCCGTATATCATCTCTGATGTCAAACACCGATGGATATGGGATCATCCATCGCCCATCTGTATGGGTCGAGAAGGTATACGCTAGTCTACTCTGGTATATCGATGCCCCGTCTCGATACACCCTCGACTAGGGACTTTGAAGGATGTACTTATGGACTACCATGTCCCCACTAGTATGATCCGCATCATAGTCCAGGTAGTCAAGCACACATCCTAAGGGCTTTACCAATATGTAACAGAGAGACAATCAGTATACACGTTAAGGTAAAGTTCAACCAGATAGCATACTATCATGTCGAGCAAGAAAGTCCTCCCTATATATGTCCCAGCATCCACTACAATATACATCCTATGTATAGTAATGGCCTCTAGGGCATACATATAACTAACAATCTCCCACTTGCACTAGGGCCATCTGATAGCAGTGGTTGTAGTATCTCATACTCAACCATCCCATAAAAGTCTCTCTCTGGGAACAGGCCTTTGTGAATGGATCCGCTGTGTTGTCCTCTGAGTCTACTCTCCTAACCTCGATCCCCTGGAGATCAACCATCTCCATGATCAGGTGATACTGCCTTAGAATATGTCTGGATCACTGATGGGACCGGCGTTCCTCGGCATAAGCCACAACTCCATTGTCACACAATGGGAGGAACTAAGTTCATCTCATGAACAAATATACATCCAGACTGCCTCTTTGGTAGCATCTTAAGTAACGATGTATGCTGCCTTTATCGTCTAGTATGTCACGGTATCTAGCTTGGAACTCTTCCAACATACCGTCCCTTTACGGAGGGTAAAGACAATGCCTGCGACTGACATTCAGTCGTCTTTATCACCCTGGAACACTTCCAGTGATTCTCCCCAGGGTCGATTGATACCATCTCACTACAACTAGTGAGAATCCTAACATCCAATTAAATCTATCTCATAGATCCAAAATCCAGGATTTAGTAGGTATCATTTTGATCCTACACGGAGAATCTTTGTGATAAACGGAGATCGATCGAGCGTAGCATAAGAAACTCCTTTCTTATCAAGAGTATGTCATCCACGTACTCTACGAGGATCACCACCATACTCCCTACTACCTTTTTGTTTATACAAGGTTCATCTACCATTTTGATGATGTCAAACTCTTTGACTAATTCATCAAAACAGATGTTCCAACTCCGCGATGCCTGCTTTAATCCTATAAAGCATCTTGCACACGTTTCCGTTGCTCCCACTGTCTACGAAGCCCTCTGGCTGTGTACTTATAGACGCTCTCTTCTAAATCATCATTTAGAAAAGCAGTCAAGACACCCAACCACCAGATATCGTAGTCATGGTATGCAGCCGTGGTAAGTAGGATCTGGATGGACTTAAGCATAGATCCTTAGAAAAGGTTTCAACATAATCCATGCCTGGTCGATGACGAAAACCTTTAACAAGTCAAGCTTTGAAAGTCTCAACTTTTCGATGTACACCAAGTAATCTTCTCAAGATTTACTTGCTCCTGATGGGGATTTAACCCTTCAGATATAGCAACCAAAGTCCATACTTTGTTGGTGTATAAGGATTCCATCTCAGATCACTAAGCATCCAGCCATTCTTACAGAGTCTTACTCCTGATGGCCAGCTCGAAACTAGTTGGGTCATCATCTCATGATGTAATCCTCGCTCCCACTATCATAGAGAAACCGAAGTATCTCTCAGGTGGGTGAGGAACCCTACTAGATCGGCGGAGAAGCTGAGGTTCGTTGGTAACTATCAAATCCTTTGGTTCTTTTAAATCATCAGCTGCAGTTTGTATAGCTGGAACCTTTCCAGTTCTACATTACTGACCTTGCCTCGAGCTTGTCCGGATTTTGCTTTTCAGACATAGGCCGGACAACCCCAAATCTTAACTAGCTTAAGACATGGGCTCTTCCCTTTCCATATCACATATGAAATGGTAGGCAACTAATTTGATTCGAACCCTATTCAATAGGTATGCAACTTCTCAAGTGCATAACTCCCTAAAGGAATTAGGTAACTCAGTAGTACTCATCATAGAGCACACCTTATCACATAGGGTGTGATTGCTCCGCCTCGATATACCATCGTCCTATGGTGTATACGGAGGAGTAATGCCGAGAGAGAATCTCATTCTCCTTTAAAATAGTTCAGGATTTCCGTGCTCAAGTATTCTCCTCCTTGATCTCATCAAAGGACATAATACTTATACCCGTATTGGTTCTCTACTTCTAACTTATATTCTGTAAATATCTCAAAAGGTTTGGACTTGTGTTTCAACAGGAACATATGTCTGAATCTTGAGAGATTATCAGAGAATGTAATGAAGTACAAAGAACCGGTCTTGGTA
Organism: Agapanthus africanus; assembly: GCA_030015575.1. NCBI lineage: Eukaryota > Viridiplantae > Streptophyta > Magnoliopsida > Asparagales > Amaryllidaceae > Agapanthus > Agapanthus africanus. Next base: position 106,711,929 of record CM057344.1, read on the forward strand.
TGTGTAGACAGGGGACCTTACATACATCAACATGTATCAATCCCAAGAGTTCATTAACTCTTTCTCTGTTTCCTTTAAACGGAGCTATGGTCATCTTATCTTTGTGACATGACTGGCGAGTTTCACAAGATGTAAATTCAAACTGATTTAAATATGCATCTATATGTAACTCTAGCTAGTCGGGTCACATTGATCTGACCTAGTCTACAATGCCACAAGAAGAATTCGTTCATTTCTGAACTCTTCCTCTTGTGTGTGATCCGTATACTAAGAACTGTAGTTTGATTTAGAACGTCAATGCTTTTAGATAACGTGCCTGAACCGATCAACTTTTGATATAGGAAATGTTCAAAACATTATCCAACTATACAAAATTTTATCATTTCTTTACTGATAAAGAGATAGATATGATTTTGTATATCAGGTTCGGTATCTAATAATATTTGTTCAGAATCAATGTATTCATAATACAGGGTGACAGTGACCAACAGACTTGGCTGCAACACTTGCCCCGTTTTCTGCCTCATGAAACTTATCACCCTTTCTCAGTTTTCTACCTTTCTGTAGCCCTATGTAACAGATTACATATCTGGGATCCTGATCTGGTATCACATACCCAGGACGTAAAGAATACTGAGAAACAGTTCTCTATAATGAACACACCCGAAGATGATGTATCAGCATGCACTCTCTTCGTTTGGGCGGCACGGGAATTCTGGTAATCCCCAATTTCCTGCTCTGTCTTATAACAATTATAAGTTGGAGCGGGACCAACGTTCCCCAGCTCAGTATAACAAGCGGGTTCGGTCAATATTCCGTATTATTATCTTGATTAAGGCGTGATATGGTCGCTACCTGGAGAGAGAGAGAAGAAAACACTCAGCGTGCGCTCTTGCAAGAATAGATTGGTTTTTATTTTATCTAATCAGGATGGCTCCCACTGCTTTTTATCAAATCTTCCTTCAAACCCTAAAAGGAAAGACTAGCCGGGATTAATTACACACTACAAGTTCGTCAATCTTTCAGCCAGGCCAGTGTCGGTACTTTGAGGGAGGTCCCCCGTGCTTTCGCACGAACCTAATTACTGTAAACCTCGTTTTCCCAGAGGCGTAACCCCGTTGACACCTTTCTAGACACCTACTTGATCGGCTAATTGTAATGCGTAAAACTCTCCCAGGAGTAACTCTTACTCGCAGCGGGTATCGGGATCCAACTATCTCATAGAAGGTATGCAATCTCATTGCAAATTTCAACACTTGAAATTCCCGATAATATTTTGCCCCTAGCTCGCTATGACCTTGACGAATGCCAAACAACCCATAGTCCACTAGTCAAGTTCAACCCGTACATTTCTTGATCGAATTAAACCCACCCGCACGACCCTTGACGAATGCCAAACAACGCCGTACGAATACCCTAATCCAATCGCATCATATGCTCAAGCAGATAAATACTAGTTAGCTACCGTACACTACGCCTTGACGAATGCCAAACTACCGCAGCACGAATACTAACTAGTACATATCTGAAATGACGGAGGGCTACGACAGGTTTTTCTGAAAACCTATTGCGTAATGAACTTGATATCGTTGTAGAATCAAATGAATTTTGAAATGGAGTGTTTTTTAGGCTTTTCTAGTTTTGCTAAAGGAGTCACTCCCGGTGAAGGGATCGTCGGTCCTTTCCTCGTCGAATGAGGTGCGGGATATATCACATATATCACTGTGCAAAGCAAAAACACTTAAAAGCAATCAAATGACAAACCGAGTGTGTAGCATCTTCCAGTTATTGCTAAAGGAGTCACTCCCGGTGAAGGGATCTCGGTCCTTTCCTTGTCGAATAAGGTGCAGGATATATCACATATACCTCTGTGCAAAGCAAGAACTGTAGCTACCTGTTTTATTTTGAAATTCGATTCTACAACATCTTAGGTTTCTTTTATTTCATTAATCACATTAATGAAGTCCCATCATTTAAGTACCTAAACATCACAGATAAATACGACGTACACTTATGCCATCCGCATTCGCCTCGATGTCCCCTCGTGCACCGTTAGGTTAGGTAACTAACGACAGAGCGGGGCAGGGCTAGCACGGGTGTAAAACATAAGTAACGTCTATATAATATATCATATATACTATATACTGTATCTATCATCGAACATCACATGATCACATCACAGATATCGCAGCAGAAGAAACATATGAAATATTGGATATACTAGGACGTCCGTGTTTTCAATACGAGCCAGTATAAAACACAGATTCCACGGTCGTGATGAATAGCCAAACCCACACCCCTAGACCCCTACGAGAGCGGCAAGCAACCCTACCAATTCTGGAGTTAGGAGACCCGGACTCGACTCCTCGAGTTGGTCTCCCACTGGACCCCAGAACCCGGTTACTTGTGCTCTCCTCCTTGGGTCTATCCTAGTGCGGAAAAGTAAATAATATACAAAAGGTGACCACTTCCGCAACCTGGAAGCGCCCCAATAAAAGAATATTACATACAAGTTTTTACATGAATGAAAATGAAAAACACTCATCTCACAAAAAAAACCCCGGCTATTCAAACACGACGATCCAATATAACATATCCAGCAACACATAACATCACATGTCAACAACGTAAGTAAATATGCGCATCCCAATTGTCGTTGACATATAGCAACGAAACCGGCGATATCACATATTACACTTACGGTCACAGAAAAGAAAGTGTAAAACTACAACAGTTGGAATCCGCAACCACCTCAGACATCGCATGCCTGACCAAATGAATTCTTTAGACATCGCATGCCTAACAATTATAAACACCGCATTTTAGTCTCAAAATCGAAAACACTTTTCAATACCAAGTCGGGTAATTCAGCAAGATTCCCGACATCCTGATCGAATACTCGTCGCAAACTTCAGTAGACGGCCGCACCCCCGACGCCGTCGACAAAGTGCACCAAGGCGGAACACCGCTACCACGAGCACCCTGACGGATGTTTTCGGCGACGGGGTTCTCCTACAGTCACTTGGTCGGGGCTATGGAGTGAGGCTGTCTATTAAGTTTATCCGGCGAGTATCCGCGTACGCTACGTGATTGCGACGGACTTTTGATCACATCAAAATTCCGTGGCAACCGATCAAGTGAGACTAAACTGCTATGTTTATAATATTCATTCCGTTATCTCATAACTATTTGTGAATTCCAATTATTGTATCCCATTCCGGATAAATAGAAAATGTCAAACTTTCCGATCGAACAATCGAACACCCAAGTTTTCCCGATACAGATCAACACATGAAACAAGTCTAACAACATTCCGTTCGTGCCTCAGTACCAACGGTCCAGCCGTAGAAAGGTCAAGCCAACGCCTCACATGTGGCACGCTGTACTGCCCCAAACCCGAAGGTTCAAAGGGCAGTTCAAGACGGTCACATAATCGAGTTAAGGTTTGTTGTCTTCTAGAGGGACCATCGCGTTACTTGCACTACTTAGAACGTCGTTAAACTACGGAAAAAATCCAACACTTGGAAATTTCCCGACAGGGGAAAAATTGGGTATTTATATCCGGTCGAACTTTTTAACATATTCTAAAATTTATCCGGAAAGCCAAATAGACAAAATTTGATAAACCCGATCGAATCATCGAAGCACCAAAACATCCCAGATTATTCAACACTTGAATAAATATTAAAAATATCCAGAGAACACATCACTGTTAAATATAAATTACTGTGCAAAAGTCAACGCAAGGGGAGACCAGTAGGCCGCGGAACCGCCGCACGTGCCAAGCTAGTGCCGCGGTTCCGTGGTGGTTTATTCGAATTAGGTCCCCGTATTTCACAGTAATTCATATAAAACCCTGCTTGATTTTCTGCATATTTTTAATATGGAAAAACTCACTGTTTTCAAAAAAGGACAGAGAGCATGTTAGAATTGGGTTTTCGGGTTCGTTCGGGTTTCAAACTCCGTCTGGACTTCGCCTAAGGCTCTAGCTAGGCTCTGATACCACTGTAGGGTTCCTAGGCACCCTAATGAGGTCTCACAAGACATCAACCATGCCAATATAAAAATTTATGGGTGCCGAGAGACCCGACTACGGATCGTTGGCTAGAAATCTAGGCGAAAAAGCTAACTAGTTAACACTTAACTAAGAGATACGGAAATACAACCTTTGTAGATCCGGTCCTCCACCTCCACGGCTCCGAGATGAGGTCCTCTCCGCTGTCCAAATCAAATCCGGGCTCTAGCGTCGGCTTCGTCGGAGAATGGGCAAGCTAGGTCGTCGATGTCCATGCTGAAGATGATCTACGTCGAGGCATCGCTAGATCGAGCTCCACCTTTACCAAGTCTTGCAAACTTGTGAAGGAAACACACTCTACCACTTGGCAAGAGGTAGAGGATGAAGAAATAGGAAGTGGGTAGACTTTAGAATTGGATTTCTCACTCAAAAACATCAATCACCATTGATGAAGAGAGCTTTCTTCTTGTGAGAAGGAAGAAGAAGAAGATGAAAAAGTTATGATAAGTTAATTAAAAAGAAAAGAATAATCCAATCTTTATCATAACATGACCATGGTTATGTGTAGAGACTAAACCCAAGTTAAGTGAATGGTTAGGTTAGGAATGAAGACAAAAATGGTGACTAAGTCAAAGTATTCATGAAGCTTCATGAATGAACAAAAGAATGCCACCATTTTTCTTTTCTTTTCCTTAAAAGAATAATGAATATAAATAAATGAATAAGTATATAAAACCCTAACCATTCATATAACCATGGTTTAATCTTTACACAAGCACAAGTCAACATGTATCATCAAACATGATACAATGTATATGCACAAAAGTATATCACATATACAACTTGCACATCGAGTGAGAAAATCCATATAAAGTGAACCTATACTAGCTAATGCAAAGTAATATATCAAATATATAATTATGCATCAAATCATTAAATCAACACTTGATTTAACGATCCGGTCATATCGTATATAACCGACTAGTATGCAATGCATCGGCTTATCGAATCAATCCTCGATTCGATAACTAGGTTATATCGCATACAACCATTCGACACATTCATCGCGAGAATAGAATACGGCATCACATACACGCATTATTCTCGGTCCCGCACATATCTCATATGCGCTCCTATTTCGTTTCGCTTGAACCAGGAAACCTCTGTGTAGGACTCTAAAGACTCGTCAATACGCCGGCAGCAGGCGATGATCATATCAAACACCCACAAGCCGCAAGCGGTCTGCTAAACATAACGGCCACCCGGGTATTGAGCGATCTGAAGATCGACGAGCAAGCCCGCTCACACTCCAGTGAATCCAACCAGTAACACTACCGTACAGTCCGGTCTGATCGTCTGATATGTCGCATATCTCGCCTAGGGGTGGTAAACGTCAGACCCCAATAGCTCGATAAGTAGTGTCGATATGAGGTCTATAACACTTCGAGAAACTACTGGTAACACTTACCAGTAAATCTCAGCAACCCTGGTCAGGGATTTCCTGTTATAGCCAATCGAACACGGCGCAACATCAACCCCCTATACCGGGAGAGACGAATCCCCTCCTATCGCTCATTGCCTCCATGTGACTCGGGACTGTACCCAAAAACCACCGTTTTGCATGCCCTCTTGGACGTGGTAAGATGGAAATCAAAGCACAGTGGGAACCACACAAGACTCTATGACGATCTCGGGTCAACAGACTACTCTGTACCAGTGTCACCAGAGAACTGCCATCTGACGTGAGGTATAATACCATCTGGGAGTTCTCGGCGAGTCCGTCCAGTGTACCCAGTCTCTACTGAGCACCCGTATATCATCTCTGATGTCAAACACCGATGGATATGGGATCATCCATCGCCCATCTGTATGGGTCGAGAAGGTATACGCTAGTCTACTCTGGTATATCGATGCCCCGTCTCGATACACCCCCGACTAGGGACTTTGAAGGATGTACTTATGGACTACCATGTCCCCACTAGTATGATCCGCATCATAGTCCAGGTAGTCAAGCACACATCCTAAGGGCTTTACCAACATGTAACAGAGAGACAATCAGTATACACGTTAAGGTAAAGTTCAACCAGATAGCATACTATCATGTCGAGCAAGAAAGTCCTCCCTATATATGTCCCAGCATCCACTACAATATACATCCTATGTATAGTAATGGCCTCTAGGGCATACATATAACTAACAGGACTCAGGAAAAATATATGAAGAGAAAAGAAAAAGAGGAAAGGGGTATTTTAATAGTATGAACACTTTTGAATTTTAAAATTCAAACGCCCTCAAAATCTCCCGAGAACCCTATAGCATCCAGCAAGATTGATTTGGCCTCAAAGATCAAGTCAAAGTCAAAAATTAAAAAAAAGAATAAAAAGAAATAGGCCACTGGGATTTAAACTTATGACCTGTAGGCTAGGATTCTTATACTGAAACCAACTCAGCACAAGTGACCTCTTGTTTCAAAATATCATGACAAATAATTAAGCCAAGATTAGAATCAAAGAAGAACTTCAATTGAACTATTATCAAATACAAACGGAAGTACAAGCAAAGGGTACAAGGAAACACAGTCGTTACACGGGCCTAAATGGAACTTAACTTATATAATCGTATAGCCGTGTTTCACAGGCATAAAACGAAACACTTGTTGATCAAGAGTCTCCCCTACTATTCATGTCGTATAGCCGTGTTTCGTTGGTATAAAACGAAACACTTGCTAATCAAAAGTCCCTCTACTATTCCTGTCGTGTAGTCATGTTTTGTCGGCATAAAACGAAACACTCTGATTAGAAGACCCTTGTCGTGTAGTCATGGTTCCGGGCATTGACGGATTCATAGTTTGCTGTTGTTCCGTGGAACTGACGGAATGCTCCATGAAATTATGTGCGCTCCCCTTGCTAGACTAATACGAACAATAGATAGGTTATGCAAACAATATACATCTACATGTACACTTATTCATGCTTCATATACCATTTTATTTCATATGTTCACATGTCGCACCTTCTAAATGCTAGATATCCCATTTATGTATGATCACTGTTCGTGTTCATGCCATTCATTATTTGTCTTTTTGCTTCCATTTTTCTTTCACTTGAGAGACTTACATGAGCTTCAGCTTTCTGATGAATATTTCTGTTTGATTGAAATGTTCATTAAGGGATTGAGACAAATCAGGATTCACAGGGTGAGCAGGACCTTTCTGCGGAGGACTTGGAGTATTTCACAAACTAAACAGATTGATAACCAATTTCTGCGCAGTTCGTCAATGCCTTTTCAATTCCTTGCATTTCTTGAATTTCATTTGAGAATAATGCCTAACTTGTTTAACGCAGGGATGCAACTTTGATATTGAATTTTGGGTGATGTCATAATGCTGGATGTGTTTTATTTATTTCGAAAACTATTTATTATTTCTTGTGATATTATATCTTGCCAGACGCTTAGCGAATTTATATCAAGTGGATGTAATTCTCGATATAAATACGTCGCGGGCCTTGTTCGCACTTGCTCTTTGATTTTTAGGAAGCGGGACGTGACACATCTGCTCTCCCTCGTCCATAAAAGGATGTCACGCTACTCTATGCCAGGAAGGAACAAGGTTTACTGTATTGTAGTATATTTTATCCTCACACGAGAGGGTGGATTACATTAAATACCGTCCAAATTAAGGGTCTCAGAAGATTAATGTTAATTTTAAATAATATTTCATATACTTCAAACATTCAAGGGTATGTTGTATAAAGCTTCAAAATTTAATCATGTGGTCCGAGCAAAGGAGAAAGGTTAAATAGGGTTTTATGTAATTTACATTCTTGAGTTACATAAATTTTCTAGCCATCCAACATATATACATCTCCTACCTCTCACACAACCCCAACCACCTCTCCTCACTCTCACCACCACCACCACCAACATAACCACCTAAGTTAATATACCTCACCAACTCCCTCCTCTCCCTCCACCTCGCCCTACACACCACGCAACTCGCCCCTCGCCTCCCCCGGCTCCGCCTCCACTTCCCAAAGCACTCCCCATGAACCCCGTTCCCGCATGTCGAGCAGCTGACCACATCCCCACCTTCTAACTGCATCTCCTCCAAACATACCGGGCACGGCCCAGGCCTTGTACTGGTGCTACTCATGTTTTGCTCTATTTCCGCTCTGTTGTTGAGTATTTGATGGAATCTATGTTGTGCCCTTTCACTCGCCATAGCCTCGGGCGCGGTAGGTTTAGATAGCATCTCAGCCACCTATTGGGGGTAAGAGAAGGAGAGGTCAGAGAGGAATAAAGTAAAATGTAAACAATTTTACAACACGGAATGGTTTTCTGTGAATCGAACAAAAGTGAAATGTTTCCCATAATCAATAAGCCTATTCACCTGACAGGGGCGGAGGGTCCGTCGGTAGAGGGAAGGGTCATCAAAAGGGAGGCTCAGAACACGAAGGAGGACGAAGAGGATGTGCTTGCATGGGACAGTACGGTCCGGGCACGTGCATGAAGGGGAAGAAGAGATCGTGACGGTGTAGACGTTGGAAGTTGAGCCAAGGATGAAGAAGGTGGGGCCGGAGCGGTGGAGCAGGGCCAGTCTGTTGCTCAACGCACGGATTATCCGGTCGGTGATGGGTTGGAGCGGTTCATATGGGGGGTCATATGGGGTCGGGGAGTTTGACCCTACGGATTCCGACATTGTGGTTGGTTTGTGTACGTTTGTTATGCATGAGGTTTTTAAGACATGGTTCTAATTTGTAGAGGAATTTAAGAGTATATGTGCGTTGAGTGATGTAGGGGTGTGGAAAAAGAATGCAATGAGGGAAATGTGTAGGGTTAAGTAACTTTGGTTTCAAGTTTGGGCCAGCTATGGCTAAAGGAAGACACTACTGCTTTTGTGTTCGTAATTTAGGATCAAGGAATATATTTCTGTATCCTAATGCATCTATGCATCTAGGGTTGAGATTTTTCCTTTTTATGCGCAACGGTATTTTCTTTAATCTTTTAGTCAAATGCATATCCAATAAGATTGAAAGTCGCTTGCTCGAATACCATCTTAATTTTTATTTTCAAGATACTATGTGCTATTGCTCAATTTGGAAGAGTTCCATATCGAAGAATCAACATTATAATGTACGAGACTATTATGAGCTCTTTTGTTTCTTATGTTTGTACGCTCATCCAAAAACCAACCTTCTCGGTGTTGAGCCATGTTGATCTTTTTGGTATGGAATAAAATCGATATTCATCATATCTTGCATTACTAGAAAGCGTAATTATTAAGGACTGGTTATTACAGACCGTTTAGTTTTAAACAGTCGCAAAAAATATATCAAAGACCATATAAATTATACGGTCTCTAATGAGCGGTCTCTAATGGTTTAGAGACCGTTTAATTTTCATTAGCGACCATTATACACGTTCGCTACTGTACCCTACACCTTAACCTCGTGAGAGAGCTTACTCTCCCCCATTTCATCCCCAAAATTTTCTCGAGCCCTCGAATTTTTTCCCAAAGGTAAATTTTTGCCCAATTCTTCCCCCAATTCATTTTGAAAAATTCTCGATTCTCTTCCAATTTTTTTAGGTTGTTTCTGCTGCTATTGCTATTGGTAGTGCTCGCAATCACTTTACTCGTCAACATCCGGTCAAATGTTAGGGTTTTTCCTTCTCCAATCATTATTTATTTTAATTAAATCTTGCAATTGTGATGTTAGGATATGAAAATCTTTGATTTTGATTGCAACATGTTAGGAAGAATTAAATGTGAAATTGAAAATTGTGTTGCTTTCGAAATAATATGGAAAATGAGGAATTGATGATTAGTTGGTGTTGGGTTTTGGGAGGATGCATTGAAGAATGTGTTTGGTGTTGGGTTGTAGGAAATGAAGAATGTGTAAACCCTAAAAAAAACTTAATAACACTTTATAAACACTAATTACAAATTATAAACTCTAATTACAAATTAAGGTATTGAAAAATTTATAAACCCAAAAAAAACCTAATAACAAATTCCAAACCATAATTACAAATTTGGTTTTTTTATTTTAAAATAGGGTATGATAGGATTAAAGTTATTAAAATAAAATGATATTTTTTAAATTTAGCGAAATAGGACGGTTTTGAGCCCGACCCCACCCCCGTGTTTAGAGGGCGAATTCTAGGAAACCGCCCCCTACCCTATATAAGAAAGGGCGGGTTCAGAGGGCGGGTTCCCAGACAAATTAAGATATTGAAAAATCTATAAACCCTTAAAAAACTCTAATGACAATTTATAAACCTTAATTGACAAATTAAGATAATCTTATAAGTACGAGCTATTAAATTCGTAACTAGAGACCGGTAAAACCAAGTTATAAAAATCTCCAATGTTAACGCTAATTAACCTATAGCATTAATTACATTAATTAAGAAATCTTAATTAAGATCAAATAATAGTGAACCGAGATCCTGATTAAAAAACGATTAAATAGAAAATTAGGGGATACCCTAAAATTTTGATTAGAAACTTAACTAGAGTTTTATGTTTTTTTTTAATTAGTAAGTTTAAAATCGAAATGTGTTAAACTTGTTTAGGATCGACCTAAAGTTTCCCGTCTGACAATTGGTGTATGTTAAATCTTTTTCCCATCGAATTGATAGGATCACATTATATATTTATAAGAGTTGAGCATCATGTTTAATTTTTTTAAACGTATGTATAGTATTCGACGAGGGGATTTGACATACAGTAATTATCGGATTTGTCCAGTTTGGTCATGTTACGAATGCAACAAGTCTCACATCTCATGTCCTCTTGTATTTTCGTCCACTTCGAGAAGTTTCGACGGTATTTTCCACCTGTTCCCCGTGTACAGATTTATGTACGAACACGGAAAATAGGGGGAAAGTGCTGCCGAAATTTTCTCGAAATGTACGAAAAACAGGAGGATACGAGATACAAGTGTTGTATTTGTAATGGGAATTAGGAATTTTATCCCTGATAGCCGTGAAACTAATTATTAGTCCTGACCTTTTTCCCTGAGTACTTACGCCGATCTTAAATGACTTTAGATGTTTTGATGCATCCACATCATGAAATTTTATTTAAGACTTGAAAATTTATTTAATGATGAGCTTGTAATAAACTCATAATATATGTTAAACTCATATTATTATCTGTGTGATAATAGATGAGAATTCTTCCGGATAAATCGTTTATGCACATGGGGAAAAAAGATAGGTATAGTTTGAGAGACACCAGATTTAAAGATGGGCTTAAAACCTTCTTAGATTACGCAGATAAGAATCTAAAGCGTAGCCGAGACGGACCTTTTTCTGTCATTGTAAGAAATGTAATAATAGAGCCCGTTTTCGACGTGAAGTGATAGAAGAACATGTGTTTCTAGAGATTTTTGAACCGAACTGCATACATTGGAATTACTATGGCAAGAGAATACATGACGAGAAAACGAGGATGGATAATGAGACCGCGGTTTCGCAAGCTGAATTGCCGATGGGTGACAAGATAGATGACACGCATGAGACATTGAAAGATTTATTTGCTAGAGAGAAAACGAATGATGTTGAACCGTCTGAAGGCACCGGCGAATTAAAGGAATTGCAGAAACTTCTGGAGAAAAACGAACAAGATTTGTACGGAGGCTTTATGAAATTTAATAGGCTGTCATTTGTAATAAGGCTCCTCCATCTGAAGATGATCAGCGGGATGGCTAACGAGCACTTTGACGTGCTTCTCGATCTCCTACGCAAGGCAATTTCTGAAGGAAAGGAAAACATTTCAGAGAGTTATTACCAGGTAAAAAAGATTGTTAAGACACTTGGTTTCTTATATGAGAAGATCGATGCATGTCCCAATGGCTGTGTGCTGTATTGCAATGATTACGCGTCTCTCGATGAGTATCACACTTGCAACTTGTCTAAGTGGAAAAATGTTAAGCGAAATTCAAAGGCAGAAACGTCCGATGTCAGCAAAAAGTGCAAGAAAACTTCAGCAAAAGTCCTTTGTTATTTCCCCCTGGCTAAGAGATTAAATTTTTTATATATTTCAAAGGACATGGCGAAAAGCATGCAATGGCAATCCGATCGTCGGTTCAAAGACAAGAAGCTGAGGCATCCGGCTGATATAGAAGCATGGAAGTAATTAGATAATGTTGATCATTTTGAGGATGAGCCGAGGAATGTACGTCTACATTTGGCAATCGACGATTTCATACCTTATGGACTCATGAGCTCTTGTTGGTCCACGTGGCCGGTATTGCTTATACCTTACAATCTGCCTTCGTGGATGTGTATGAAGTACCGTATGACCTTTCCTTATTAATTCATGGAAAATATTCATCTGTCCAGAATATCGATGTTTATATAGAACCTTTAATTGAAGAGCTGATAGAACTGTAGGAACAAGGAGTAGAGACATATGATGCGTACGCCGAGGAGAAGTTTAGAATGTGAGAGGCTGTTATTTGGACAATCAACGATTTTCTAGCATACGACATGTTATCTGGATGGTCTACCTATGCAAAGCATGCATGTCCATCATGTAGTCTTGATTACACTGCCCTACAGCTGTTTCCCCCAATCAGAGTAAAGCTCTGTTCAAATTTTGAAATTTGAAATGAAACAGCGCTAGCGCTGAGAGTCAAAGACTCTGAGGCAGCGGTCATGTGCAAAGCACATGAGCGCTAGCGCTAAGAGCGCTGCACTATAAGCAGCACACCACGTGCAAAGCACGTAAGTGCTAGTGCTAAGAGCGCTGCACTCTAAGCAGCACACCACGTGCAAAGCACGTAAGCACTAGCGATAGAGCAAAATGTTCTCGGCCTTTGGATCAAAGATCTAACGAATATGATTAAAAATCATCAATTGACCAGAATAAAATTCTGTTAAGGAAATATTCCTCAGAATCTTTCCAAACAGGAAAGATTATGCTCTGAAAATCAGAGCACCGTTGGATCAATGATCTAATAGTGATTAAAAATCACTAAAATACAAAATAAATTCTGTATGGGAAAAGATTTCCCAATCTTGTTAAAAACAAGATGATTGCCTTCTGTAAAACAGAAGCCCTAGGATCAAAGATCCAACGGTGGGGAAATCCACAAATCAATTAGAGAAAAGATCTCTTCAACCGATTCAACAAATCAACCTACCCTATATAAAGGCCCCCAGACTTCAAGTCTCACAGAGAGGAACCCTTCATAAACTTTGAGAAACTTCAGAGAGGAGTAGGCTTTCAGCAGAAGAAGAATTTCTTCAAGGTAAAATAAAGAGATCAATGCATCTCATCACAAAAAGAACTTAGTTCTTATGCTAGATCATAAATCTATAAGAAAACTGTCTTTCACAAAAGAGATCATAATATCTCATTATAAAAAAGGAGGAGAATAATTCAATTCTCTTAAGATCACAGATCTATAAAGGTAAAGCCTTTCACCAAAAACATAAGAGATTGAAATATCTCCTATAAAATAAGAACTTTGTTCTTATATCCACGAGACAAAGTCTCTTATAAGAGAGAATTTAATTCTCAGAGAGAAGAGTTGCCTAAAAAGAGCCTTAGCGCTTCAACTAAAAGAAGCGCTTCAGCGCTCCAAAATCTAGCGCACAGCACTGCAGAGCCTTAGCGCTCCAATTGAAAGAAGCGCTTCAGTGCTCCAAAACTTAGCGCACAGCGCTGCAGAGCTTTAGCGCTCTAATTGAAAGAAGCGCCTCAGCGCTCCAAACTTAGCACACAGAGCTGCAAAGCCTTAGCACTCCAAATTTAAAGATGCACCTCAACGCTTCAAGTCTGTCTCATGGCGCCAAGCGCGCCACGTGCTCCTCACGTGTTCACTACTTCACCAGAAGCACTCTGCGCTCATTGTCTGGCTCACAGCGCCAAGCGCGCCACGTGCTCCTCACGTGTGTGCTACTTCACCAGAAGCGCTCTGCGCTCATTGACTGGTGCTCAGCGCCAAGCATGCCACATGCTCCTCACGTGTGCGCTATTTCACAAAAAGCACTCTGCGCTCATTGACTGGCACACAGCGCCAACCACACCACGTGCTCCTCACGTGTGCGCTGAGAGAACACAAAGTGTTCTTTAAATAAAAACTCCAGAGCTATAACGAGTGCTCACCGCACAGAGCAAGACAAAAAAACAATTATCAGAAACCAAACCAATGCTCAACATTGTTAAATAAAAAATAGGGACTGAGCCTAATTAAATGTCAAACATTGGCCACAGATTCCTAATTCAGATTAATTGAGCCCATATGCTCACAATTTTTTTTTATCTTAGTCCCAAATTGGACTACAGATCTCTCAACCAATATTGGTTCAAGGGTACATCTCTTCACTCCTCTGATATTTGTCGTTGTAATCCTTCAACGTCTTCAGAGAGGTGGCAGGTCCTAACAACCAGACATTTCATGGACTGTGGGGTCCTTAAAATCATAGACTATGATGTCTTTAAACTTTACAGACTACGATGTTTTTAAACTATGGACTATGATGTCCTTAAACTCCATGGACTATAATGTCCTTATACTTTTGGACCGCAAAGTCTCTAAACTAAAATAATAGAGCCTAAATGCTCTTTTGTCGGATCTAAATGATCCTATTAAGTAGATCTTAGTCTAAAATTAGATTAACGTATCCTTAACAAACTGTTGAGTTGATCTTAATCTAAAATTAGACTAACGTATCCTTAACAAATGTTTAAGTTGATCTTAGTCTCAAATGAGATTAACGATCCTTAAACCCAGCCCAAACCCAAATCTAAGAAAATACGGATTTGGACTAATCCACGCCTTACGGGCGACAACATAAATTAGTCTCCGTATACAATCCACGAGCAACCAAAAATAAAACAAATACACACGACACGAAGTGACCATCTGGAGTAGGAGAAAGTGGTTAACGCGATGCAGTAGCATAATTAACTGCATGGGCTTGCGCCTGCAGGGAAGAGCGTTCCCACAATAAAAAAAACCCTCAAATGAGGGGGAATCTGACGAAGTCTGGTACAACGGCCGCATCCGTCTAAACCTTCGATACACGGTGCCATAAATCAACTTGGCATCTTCGAAGAGGTGGACGGATAAAACCAAATAGCATCTGCCCCCAAATTCAGTCCTGACGTCCCAACGTCTGGTCATGTCTTTCGGCGAAGAATAGATTCTGGCACGCCCGGTGGGACCTTTTCCTCTTTCCATTCCACACTTTGCGTGTCGTGTTTCGCGAACAAGTCGTGGTTTGACATGGTTGCCTTTGGATGTGAAATACTAAGATTTGGTATCTTGCTCCGTGCAGAAAAACAGAAGATCAATGGCTTCAAACTGCACTAATTGCAATAACTCTCACTCTGTCCTCGCCGGAAGAGTGATCTACGGGCCTCAGGTGGCCTCCCTTTTTACGATGCCGATGAACCAGGTGACACCACTGGGTTGTTCTTCGGGACCATGCTCCCGCCAATGAGCTTCAACGCTCCAATGCCATCACAGGAAGCTCCGAAGAAGTCGGTCTTTGACCGACTTGCAACTACCGCGGACCCTCTCAACGGGTCGCCCAAGTCTAGTGCCTCAATTTTCAACAGACTGGGCCAAATCTTAAGTGGACCCGTGAAGAAGCCCGCGATACCCGAAGCGGCCATCCCAAAGCGAATAGCCATCCCTGCTCTAGTGAAAGAAGTCGTTAAGGCGGCTTCCCCTGCTAAGGAGTCGATCTTTGCAAGACTGATCGTTTCAGCTCCCATTCCAGGCGAAGTCATCAGAACTGCTACCCATGTCCGAAAGTCTGCCTTCGACATGTTGGCCATCCCCTCTCAGCGGACGTCGGTTTTCGACAGGCTAACGACGAGAACAACCCCTTATCAGAGCAGGGGGCATGAAAAAGCCACCCCTATAACTGAGCCGGTCCCGGCAGCATGACATGCTCGCCGTCATCACTGGCACCGAGTAAGGAAGGTTGGGGACAGCTCTCCTTCTGGACTGACTCCGCCAGCTCCATTGGTGGAGATTAATGCTGATGTTCTAACTGGGAACAGTTTTGAACCACTTAGGAGGGTACGCAAGAACTCTCTGAAGGTCGTGCTAAAAAGATCTCCTCCACCTATGGAGAACACTACAAAGGTGAAGCCAGAGCAGCCCCCTCAGTGGCTGTCCTCTAAAATTCATAAAGTTTGGCGACAGGTCCGAGACTCTGTGATTGATCAAGATTACCTCCGCCGACAAAAGAAAATGAAGGTTTGGCAAGAGAAAGACCAACCTGTTAAGCCACAGAAGGTGTCGTCCATTTGGGTGCCCGCTGCAATAGCTCCCTCAACTTCGATCGCTCACAAAAGAAAAGAGCCGGAGAAAATCCCCGTGTCTGCGACAAAAAACACTGAATCTAAACGCCCCAAGTCCGGGGGCATGGTGGTGCATACTGCCTATATGGCATCCGAGAAAGAGAATAGTCGTATCTCTACAGGTCATCAACCACTCACCAGATCCGAAACAAATGCCCAGGAGCAACAACAGAAGCTTCAGGAAATGTTAACACAGATGGTCGCACTCACTAGGCCAAAAAAAACCCCGGAGACATCGTCAGAGCACCGTCATGAGCAAGAAACTGATGCTGAGTTCCTCCGCAGAATCCTCGAGAAATAGGACAAAGAAGAAGCGGAATAAGCTGCCAATATAAAATAAATGGCGCTGTTATTCCAAGATATGGTTGGGATGATTTTACAGCCAGATCCTTCAGCTGAAGACCCTCCGATTATCCTTGAAGACGATAGGGGTGAGACATCGAACCCTTTTCCGGCTTGTTCAGTAACCAAGGAAGAGACCATCTCCAAAGCCGCCCTAGATGACTATATTGCTCAGCAGATACGAGCTCATCAAGCGAGCGAAGCGGCCGGGCAAATTGTTAAGACTGGACGACCCTATCCGGGTTGGTATGACCAAATAAAGTACCCACCGGGATATACAATCCCTAAATTCCACTTATATAATGGGACAGGAAATCTACAATAGCACGTTGCTCAATTTAGGGCTCTGTGCGGCAACAATGGAGGTGATGACAAACTGCTGCTTCGTAGCTTGTCGGAGACAGCGTTTGAATGGTACTTCGAGCTCCCGAACGACTCCGTTAAGACATTTGCAGAAATGGAGTTACTGTTCATACAAAGGTTCGCAAGCGCTAGCGAGCGCACCCCGATCACCGCATTGATCAATGCCAGGGCTGAAGCCAGGCGAAACATAGGTTCAGTACGCGATACGGTGGCGGAACCTATGGTCGAAATGCGAACAACGCATAGAAGAGGCTCCTGCAGTGGACATATTTGGAGGAACCCTCGATCCGCAGGCGACCATATCCCAGTTCATGATATTTTTCAAGCTGACTACCTTTCAGAGCGTGATTGATAAGCTGGCCCAAATGGACCAGATAGGTCATAAGCCTTCCTTTTCAAAGACAGAACCGCGGAATGAAAAGGGCAAAGGGAAAGCCACCTTTGTCGCCAATTCTTGGCAACAGCTGAGCGATTTAAAACCTGTTGTTCGCCAAAGCAACGTGTGTCCACGCCAATCCCTCGAGGAGAGAATGGGACATCCTTACTCATTTCCCCGTGATAAAACGAAGAGCTTATTCGAGCTAGTAATGCGCAACAGGCTCATCACTCTGCCGGATCCAAAACGTCCGCTGCATCCAGGCGATGCCAACAATCCTAATTACTGCCCCTACCACCGAGCAGTAAGCCATCCAATCAAAAATTGCTTCATTTTCAAAGGATGGATCAAAGATCAGTACCAACAGGGCAAGTTCGCATTATCCGAAAACTGGAAGGTAAACCCGCCACAACCTCACGCTCCTAAAAAGGTGGACACGCCGGGGGCATCATGCTCTTTTATAGAAGAAGCTCTATGTTTCCCCAATCAGAGCAAAGCTCTGTTTTGAATTTCAAAATTCAAAAATTGAAGCAACGCTTCAGATCCTGCGCGCTGTGCGCTGCGCGCCACGTGTCAAAAGCTGACACGCCAGCATCAGGAGCGCTGAGCCCTAGGAAGCGCACCCCAATCAGAGCAAAGCCCTGTTTTCAAAATTCAGAAAAGATAAAGCAACGTTTCAGATCCAGCGCTCTGCACTGCGCGCCACGTATCCAACACGAGTGCGTTAGCGCAGTTGCGTTGCGCACTGCGCTGCGCGCCACGTGTCCAAATTGGGTGTGCCAGCGCTGGAATTAAAATTTCCACCATTAGATCAAAGGATCTAATAATAATAGATCATTTATTAACCAGAATTAAATTTTGTTAAGAAAAGATTTCTCAAAATCTTTCCAAATAACAAGATGGTGCTTTAAGCACCGCTGGATCAATGATCCAATGGTAAATAATGAATTACCAAAAACAGAGCAAATTCTGCATTGGAAAGATTTTTCCAATCTTTATTAAAACAAGAAGATTACCATCTGTCAAACAGGAGCCTTGGGATCAAAGATCCAACGGTGGGAAACATTTTTAGATCAATCAAGAAAAAGATCTCTTAAACCGATTTAATAAATCGATTGGCCCTATATAAAGCCCCCAAGACTTCAAGTCCCAAATATACAGAATAGAGAGGAGAGATAGAAAACCCTCTAAAAACATGGGGAAAAACTCAGAAGAAAAGAAAGGTAAAGAACTGAGCCCTTGGAAAACAGAGATGAAAATATCTCGTAAAAAGAAGCAATGTCTTCTAAAAAAGATCTTAGATATATAACAAAGACCGAGGTCTTTGAATAAAAAGAAAAGATCAAGATCTAAATAACAAAAAAAGGAAGAGAAGTATTTTACTTCACAGATCTCTGGATCTAAAAAGCCAGAGCCTTTTATAAGAATAAGAACTTAGTTCTTGAATCTCGAGGCAAGACCTCTTTTAAGAAGAACATAAACTTTTTCTTTGATTTTAAATTGATCAAAATGCGCTATGCTCTATTGAACGGTGCTTTGAACTTATGAACTGCACCCTTGCGCTCCTTGGATTAGCGCTCAGCGCCATAACATGCCACGT
The DNA here is from genome assembly GCA_030015575.1 of Agapanthus africanus. Classification (NCBI taxonomy): domain Eukaryota; kingdom Viridiplantae; phylum Streptophyta; class Magnoliopsida; order Asparagales; family Amaryllidaceae; genus Agapanthus; species Agapanthus africanus. Next base: position 106,730,956 of record CM057344.1, read on the forward strand.
GTCAACCATAGACACAGTATGCGCTTTGCGCTCCTGAAAACAGCGCACTGCGCTCTTGGGTTGGCACTCAGCACCAAGCGCACCACGTGTCACTCACTGGCGCACCCGTAAACTGGCGCAGCGCACTCTGCGCTAAGCTCCACGTATTACTCTTATATGTGCTAGCGCAATGCGCTCCTTAATTGGCGCAAAGCGCCTGATCCGCAACATGGTGCACTGTCAGAACATACCTTGTTCTGATAAATACTATGCATTTAATTCCAGACGAAATGTCAGAGCTCAATTAAATGGGCAGAGCCCAAACAAAGGCTTACCAGACAGAACAAAAATAAAATGTTCTTTAACTGGACTTAGCCCAATTCTGACCATAAGTCCTCAATTTAAATTGAACTGAGCACGTCTGCTCTTCTAATCAATTTACACCCGGTTCGAGGGTACATCTCTTTACTCCTCTGATATCCGTCGTTGTAATACCTCAACGTCGTCAGAGAGGTAACGGGTCCCGACAACCACACATTACTACGGACTGTGGGGTCCTTAAACTCATGGACTATAATGTCCTTAATCTTGACTGTAATGTCTTAAAACTAATATCGAACTGTGGAGTCCTTAAATCCACGGACTATGATGTCCTTAACCTCGACCATGATGTCTTAATACTAACACCGGACTGTGGAGTCCTTAAATCCACGACCGTGATGTCTTAAAACTAACGTCAGACTGTGGAGTCCTTAAATCCACGGACTATGATGTCCTTAACCTCGACCGTGACGTCTTAAAACTAACACCGGACTGTGAGGTCCTTAAACTCACGGACTATGATGTCCTTAACTTTGACCGCAAGGTCATAAAACTAACAATGGACCGCAATGTCCTTAAACTATTATCGACTGCAATGTCACTAAACTAAACAATAGAGCCCAATTGCTCTCTTGTCGGATCTAAATGATCCCGTTAAGTTGATCTTAGTCTAAAATTAGACTAACGTGTTCTTAACAAACGTTTAAGTTGATCTTAGCCTCAAATAAGGCTAACGTATTCTTAAACACAAACCCCCCTAAACCCAAATCTAAGAAAGATACGGATTTGGACTAATCCACGTCCTACGGGCGACAACATAACTTAGTCTCCGTATACAATCCACGGGAAACCAAACACAAAACAAACACCCACGACACGAAATGACCACATGGAGAAGGAGAAAGTTGTTACCGCGATGCGGTAGCGTAATTAACTGGAGGGGCTTGCGCCTGCAGGGAAGAGCGTTCCCACAATCAAAAACCCCTCAAACAAGGAGGAATCTGACGAAGTCCGCTACATCGGCCGCATCCGTTTAAACCTTCGATACATGGTGCCATAAATCAACTTGGCATCTTCGGAGAGGTGGACGGATAGCACCAATTGGCATCTGCCCCCAGATTTTGGAAAGACGTCCAGTCTTCCCGGCTTCCGGCGGTGAACAGATTCTTGCACGCCCAGAATCTGTTCACTGCCGCAAGCCGGGATGACTGGACGTCTTTCCAGAATCTGGGGGCAGATGCCAATTGATGCTTTCCGTCCACCTCTCCGAAGATGCCAAGTTGATTTATGGCACCATGTATCGAAGGTTTAAACGGATGCATGTAGCAGACTTCGTCAGATTCCCCCTCGTTTGAGGGGTTTTTTATTGTGGGAATGCTCTTCCCTGCAGGCGCAAGCCCTTGCAGTTAATTACGTTACCGCATCACGGTAACAACCTTCAACTTCTCCATGTGGTCACTTCGTGTCGTGGGTGTTTGTTTTGTGTTTGGTTGCCCATGGATTGTATACGGAAACTAAATTATGTTGTCGCCCGTAGGACATAGATTAGTCCAAATCAGTATCTTTTTTAGATTTGGGTTTGGGGGGGTTTGTGCTTAAGAATACGTTAGCTTTATTTGAGGCTAAGATCAACTTAAACGTTTGTTAAGAACACGTTAGTCTAATTTTAGACTAAGATCAACTTAACGGGATCGTTTAGATCCGACAAGAGAGCAATTGGGCTCTATTGTTTAGTTTAGTGACATTGCAGTCAATAAGTAGTTTAAGGATATTGCGGTCCATTGTTAGTTTTATAACTTTGCGGTCAAGGTTAAGGACATCATAGTCTGTGAGTTTAAGGACCTCACAGTCCAGTGTTAGTTTTAAGACGTCACGGTCGAGGTTAAGGACATCATAGTCCGTGGATTTAAGGACTCCACAATTCGACGTTAGTTTTAAGACATCACGGTCGAGGTTAAGGACATCATAGTCCATGGATTTAAGGACTACACAGTCCGTTGTTAGTTTTAAGACATCACGGTCGAGGTTAAGGACATCTTAGTCCATGGATTTAATGATTCCACAGTCCGATATTAGTTTTAAGACATCACGGTCAAGGTTAAGGACATCATAGTCCATGAGTTTAAGGACCCCACAGTCCGTAGTAATGTGTGGTTGTCGGGACCCGTTACCTCTCTGACGACGTTGAGGGATTACAACGACAAATATCAGAGGAGTAAAGAGATGTACCCTCGAACCGGGTGTAAATTGATTAGAAGAGCGGACGTGCTCAGTTCAATTTAAATTGAGGACTTATGGCCAGAATTGGGCTAAGTCCAGTTAAAGAACATTTTATTTTTGTTCTTCCTGTTAGGCCTTTGTTTTGGCTCTGCCCTTTTAATTGGGCTCTGACATTTCGTCTAGAATTAAATGCATAACATTTATCAGAACAAGGTATGTTCTGACAGCGCACCACGTAGCGTATCAGGCGCTTTGCGCCAATTAAGGAGCGCATTGCGCTAGCACATATAAGGGTGACACGTGGTGCTTAGCGCTGAGTGCGCTGCGCTAGTTTACGGGTGCGTCAGTGAGTGACACGTGGCACGCTTTGTGCCGAGCGCCAACCCAAGAGCACAGTGCGCTGTTTTCAGGAGCGCAGATCGCGTCTATGGTTGACACGCTGCATGTTATGGCGCTGAGCGCCAGTCCAAGGAGCGCAAGGGCGCAGTTCATGAGTGCAAAGCACTGTCCAATAGCGCAGAGCGTATTTTGATCAATTTAAGATCAAAGAACAAGTTTATGTTCTTCTTAAAAGAGGCCTTGTCTCGAGATTCAAGAACTAAGTTTTTATTCTTATAAAAGGCTCTGCCTTTTTAGATCCAGAGATCTGTGAAGTAAAATACTTCTCTTCCTTTTTTTTTTGTGATTTAGATCTTGATCTTTTCTTTTTATTCAAATACCTCGGTCTTTCTTATAGATCTAAGATCTTTTTTAGAAGACATTGCTTCTTTTTACGAGATATTTTCATCTCTGTTTTCCAAGGACTCGGTTCTTTACCTTTCTTTTCTTCTGAGTTTTTCTCCAAGTTTTTATAGGGTTTTCTATCTCTCCTCTCTATTCTGTATATTTGGGACTTGAAGTCTTGGGGGCTTTATATAGGGCTAATCGATTTATTAAATCGGTTTAAGAGATCTTTCTCTTGATTGATCTGGAAATATTTCCCACCGTTGGATCTTTGATCCCAAGGCTCCTGTTTGACAGAAGGTAATCTTTTAGTTTTAATAAAGATTGGAAAAATCTTTCCATGCAGAATTTGCTCTGTTTTTGGTAATTCATTATTTACCATTGGATCATTGATCCGGCGGTGCTTAAAGCACCATCTGGTTGTTTGGAAAGATTTTGAGAAATCTTTCCTTAACATAATTTAATTCTGGTTAATAAATGATCTATTATTATTAGATCCTTTGATCTAACGGTGGGAATTTTAATTCCAGCGCTGGCGCATCCAATTTGGACACGTGGCGCGCAACGCAGAGCGCAACGCAACTGCGCTAGCGCACTTGTGTTGGACACGCGGCGCGCAGCGCAACTGCGCTAGCACACTCGTGTTGGATACGTGGCGCGCAGCGCAGAGCACTAGATCTGAAGCGTTGCTTTATCTTTTTGAATTTTGAAAAAAGAGCTTTGCTCTGATTGGGGTGCGCTGCCTAGGGCTCAGCGCTCCTGGCGCTGGCGTGTCAGCTTTTGACACGTGGTGCGCAGCGCACAGCGCCCAGGATCTGAAGCGTTGCTTCAATTTTTGAATTTTGAAATTCAAAACAGAGTTTTGCTCTGATTGGGGAAACAAATGCCCCCCCACCATTGCGCTTACGTGGCGCACGCGTGAGTGCAGCGGTGGCAACATCTGAGCCCTTGGATCAACTCGGAAGTTGAAGAGGCTGCTCAGCGCCTATAAATAGGACCTCAGGTCTTTTAGATGATTATCATCTTCTTCTTGAAAATTTTCATTCAGAGCGCTGCTCCTTCGTTAAGAACTTTCAAGAGTCAAACTCTTAGGTAAAATTTAGAAATTTTAATTTTAACAAATTAGGGTTCTTACCCATTAACAGAGCCTTGCTCTTCATAGATCTTTGATCTAAAGAAAACCCATTTAGGGTTTTTATTAATAGAGCCTTGCTCTCATAGATCTAAACAGATCTTTTCTTGGGGTTTCTTATCCCATGAATCAGAGCTCTGCTCTTTTAACAATGCGCGGATCTTTTGGTCTTTTGATGAAGAACTCTCGAGAGTTTTCTTCACGGATCTCTGAAATCCCAGAAATTTAATTTTCAAACATTAATTTTTATAATCCTTGATGGATTTTCCATCATGATTTCAGAGCTAAGCTCTTTAAGGAATTTTATCCTTTCATGACCAGAGTTTGACAAGTGTCACTCTGTTATAGAGCTTTGCTCTCAAAGGGAGCTTTTCTCCTTCTCCCGAGGGATTTCTTATTCAATAAGAATATTCTTTGAGAATTTTCTCATTAATTGACAGTCTCATCCAATGATGAGGCTGTTTTAGTAATTGATGCATTGCCATCTGGATTTTGTGGGTCCCCCTTTGGTCCCCTTTCCACTACATTGCAGTGTGGTACAAATTTTAAAGTTCCAAGTGTTAGAAATTAAAAATTACAACACTGACAGCTGATCTCCGTCCCCCTTTTTTTTTGCAGGCAACATGTCTTTCGATACCTCATTCCCATTCGTTCGCTCGGAGGGAGGATTCCCTGGAGCACCCGTACAACGGGAGGTCCTAGCTTTGATCAGAGACCATGATCCGAAACATAAGAATCTTCACCTTTGGGGATCATGGTACAATCAGATTATCAGGGGTCGACAAAGCTTTTCATGCGCGGTGCCCTCGGAGCCTATCACGGCGATCCATTACGCCAACTTACCCCCGGTGAAGTATGCCGTGGAGATGGTCGATTAGACTTCAGGAGGCCTTCTTCATCCCGCTATAGCTTCAATTCCTGTTCAGCCTCCCATAGTTTTAGATACCTTGGGAAACCGTATTTGTCAAGAGGAAGCACGACCATGGGGGCAATCATATAATATAGGTCTGATCCCCCGTCATCCGATCGGTTATCTGCAATGGGCTCGCTACATTTTGTCAGCGAAGAAGTCGCAGTTGATGAGGCTTGGGTTGTATACCGCTGTTTATGCTTCTCTCTTCCAATATCCTACGCTTCCTACCTGGTGGGTTAAGGCTTTTTTGGAGCAGTGGAATATCCCTACTCACACTTTCCTCGCACTGGACCGGGAAGTGTCGATTTCTTTAGAGGAGTTCACAGAAGTTTCTGGCTTACCGGTCATAGGGGAGCATTATGAGGAGCTGCTTCCCACGGACGAATATGTCTTCGGTGCCAAGCCAGTGATAATAGGCCTTACTCCAGCGAATGCTGTTCAACACCAGTTTCCTAGTCTGATCAAAGCGTTGAAAATCTACAAGCACCTTTTTCTTGAATCTGGGAGTCGCGAGGTTAGTTTCGAGGATTTCATCGCTCGCTTCCTTCACCCGAAAGTCCTCTCGGTGGAAGCTGCTAAATTTGCCACGCTTGATGACCCTTTCGGTTTAGGTTTGGACAACCTGCCAGCGACGGAAGTAGATCAGAGGAATTTCTTCCTTCTTAACTCCCCGGTCATCCCTTTTGTGGAGGTTGCAGTCCCTGGGATGGATGTGGAAGCATTCTTCTTAGGATTTCTTGGGCTATGGCTGAGTTGGTTTGCGCTCCCGATGCACCTTCGCCGTATAAGGCCATCTGTCTTTTACCCAGCTCACCGGATGACCATTGGGGTAAAAGTGGCCGTCAGGGTCGCCGGCTTAGCCTACCTGTATCACGGCTTCAGTCAAGCGGCGGATGCTAATGAACCTGGAGTACCGCATGTGATCTTCTCAAAGCATTACTTCATGTCATGGTTTTAGCTACATGCACTTGGCGTTTTTGGTATCCACAAAAGGCATTCGTTCTATGACAGGTGCAGCTTCCCTAGGATTATGCGATTGGTCGGCACCTCGATTGTAAATCCGTCGCCACGGGATGCCAGAGGTTTGCTCCTTCATCCCCGCACAGTTGGAGATGGGATGACCTTCACCGACAAAGTGTTAACCATCGGAAAGGCGTCTACTACAACAGTGCGGTCATTGCAAGATACTTTCAAAGATGGAGCCTCAGTTTTGATAGCCCGGGAGACCCTCCATTTATATTTTATCAGACCGGGCTTCCTGGTGTTTAGGCAAAATGATGCGGCACTCTTCATGAGATACAACCCACATCGTTTTTCCCAGCAATTGAGCTATAATCAAGGAGTGCCGTTGGAGGCCTTCTTGCTAGAACCTACTGTCTTTGAAGAAGGGATGCGTAGCGCGCTGCACCACTTCATGCGTCTGAATACAGGCTCTCACTTTTTCATCAGCGAGCCGAGTTGCGTTCCACGGATCCTTAATACATATACGGCATGGTACCAGCATTCGACGGGCGCCGTTATTAAGGAAGAAAGGCGTTTGCTGCTTGATCGCAAAAGTGCACCTCCTGCTAGTGATCGTAAAGTCCTTTTGAGGCAGCGGATCGCTGTACTCCCTCCGCTAAGAGAGGTTGCTGCGGTCGAGCCTCCACACACGCTAAGCCCCATTTGTGGATTGCTTCGTGCTCCTGTAGAGACGGCGAATGTGCCTTCGGTGCCCCATGCTCCCGTGGAGACGGTAAACGTAGCTTCCCCCGAATCTGGTGTGGGCTCAGATATCGGGACTCGCCATCCCAAAGTGCCCACGAAGCGCAAGCTGGTTCTGGCTGTGACCGGAACTCACGCACAGAAGAAAAAGAAGAAGTTGGTCCTCTCTCTTGATGCCGTACTCGGCCTAGAGCCTCAGGCCCCTCTTACCGAAGGCCTAAGCGAGTATGGCACCAATGAGGGTCTCTTCATAGATCCAGCAGACACTGATCTCGATGCCACCATTGCTGCTTCTGAGCGACTTGCGAGGCACCAAGCGAAAATAGACGCCCTCACGCAATTAAGTAAATATTAGGCGTACTTTTATGATTGCGTTATATTTTTATTACCATGTCTTGACTGACATTCTTCTTTTTGTAACAGGCTTCACTACTGAGGAGGCTCTGGCGGCTTCCCTCAGGACTTTCGAAGAGGAAGAGAGGAATCACGCTCTATTCGGCATGGGTATGTCTCAGCTCATTGAGTTTTCATTCTCCTTTTAATGGACAATCTAACTCTTTCCTTATCTCATTGCAGGGACCACAATGCTAGTTCCGCAAGGTGATACGGAGACACTTCCCCGGCCAACCGCCGATGTCCCGGTCTCTTCAATATTGCCGCAAGAGGTCTTACTTAAGAAACTGATGATGGAAGCCTTGACGTCTCTGGAGGTAGGACGAAGACGCCTTGCTGAGGGAGGTTTCCAAAAGGTCTGTCGTGATGGCTCGGGAAGAAAGGGAGCGCTTGAGGCACGTAGCAAGGGAGCGTAGCACTGCTTTGGCTGTGGGGGTGGGTTCAAGCGTCGTTACTCCCGCTGCTACTCCTTCAGAGGAGCTCCCGGTTGCCTTGTCTACTGCCCATAGACGGGCGGCACGTGCAGCTCAGGAAGCCAACGGTAAATAGACTTCAGGTAATGTGTTTTGAGGCTTCGTTATCAAAGCTTTAGACCATCAGTTCTTATATATTTTATCCTGCAGGGCCGAGCCTTACTGAGGGAGTGGCTGTGACCGTTGAGCTTGGGGAAGCGGTGGAAGAGGTAGCTGCTGAACCCGAGGCGATGGTAGGCGATGTAACCATAGTCGCCGGGCCCGAGATAGTGGCTGACGAGACAGTCATGACTGCTGTGCCCGAGATGGCTACCAATGCCGAGCTTGAGGTGGCGGCGGGTGAGACGGCTGTTATGGCCGAACCTGAGGTAGCAGTGGACGAGACGGCTGCTACGGACGAGCCTAAGGCAGTGATAGACGAGACGGCTGCGACCACTGAGCCCGAGGTGGTAGCGGGCGAAACGAGTACTACTGCCGGGACCAAGATGGCCGCTCATTCTCAAGAGTCGGGCACCGCCCCGATCATCGCTCTCCCGGCTTACAGATTTTGCCACAGAGGTTAACCCTATACTGGCGACGCTCATGAACTTTCATGGTGAGAGCGTCATTGAGCCTTGGGTTAATCGCTGCCGGGAGATCGAGGCTTGCTTGCATGAGCTTGAGCTTAAGTGTCCGGCACCTGAGATTCTGGCTATGAGCACTCAACTGGCGGCATGGATCGAGCAGAGCACTTCTTACTTTCTCCATCTTGAGCAAGAAGTGGCTTTGAAGCGAAGGGAATGCAAAGAAACTTCAAGCGAGTCTGCCCGACTGCATGCTGAGGTTAACGCGAACGCTGCCCAGGTGAAAGTTATCTTCGAAGGCCTTCTGCAATGTATCTCTGATGGGTTAACATTGAAGCAGAAGCTCGATGACATTGAGCGTGATGCACAAGATCATGAAGCAGCTCAGCGAGCCGTCGAGGAACAACTCTCATCTTACTTACAGCAGCGAGCCCAGGTCGAAGCAGAGTTGGCCGCGACAGCCGATCAGGAAGAGGGGCTGAGGGAAGTGCGCGAGCGGCTGATTGGATTACTGAAAGCGCTTTCCTCTCAATAAACATTTTTTATCATTTGTAGGTTTGAACAAAATGTACTTGTTCTTTTATTCTTTCATATGATGTATTTCGTACCCAATCGAATTCATGAATAAAAGATACCCGTTCTTCGTAATGTCTTGCATCATTTCTCTGCTTTCTTCTTTCTTGCTGTGTTGTTTGCCATATGACTTTAAAAAGTGTGGTCTGTAGATAGCGTATAGCTGTCAGTCTTAGGCTCTTTATAGAGTGGCGATGGCTTAGAAAACAGGGTTAAGATCTGTCAGCTAAGACTTTTTCAACTTCATGAACCGTGAGGGTCTCATAAAGAATTTGCTCCCTACGGGTCGAGAGGAACCCGTAGGTGTGTTTTCTCCTTAGGAATCGTGAGGATTCCCAACGGCGTTTTTTAGAGTCGTAACGATCTCACAAGAGAATTTTTCTTCCTTACGAGTCGTGAGGACCCGCAAGTGATGGGTGAAGTTGTCCTAATCCGCATTTCACAGAGTCAGGGGTTGCTATGGACATTTTCCAGGATACCGTAGTTTAAAGACATCACGGTCGAGGTTAAGGACATCATAGTCTGTGGATTTAAGGACTCCACAGTCCGTTGTTAGTTTTAAGACATCACGGTCGAGGTTAAGGACATCATAGTCCGTGGATTTAAGGACTCCACAGTCTGATGTTAGTTTTAAGACATTACGGTCGAGGTTAAGGACGTCATAGTCCGTGCGTTTAAGGACCTCACGGTCCGATGTTAGTTTTAAGACATCACGGTCGAGGTTAAGGACATCATAGTCCGTGAGTTTAAGGACCTCACAGTCCGATGTTAGTTTTAAGACATCACGGTCGAGGTTAAGAACATCATTGCCCGTGGATTTACGGACTCCACAGTCCAATATTAATTTTAAGACATCACGGTCGAGGTTAAGGACATCATTGTCCGTGGATCTAAGGACTCCACAGTCCAATGTTAGTTTTAAGACATCACGGTCGAGGTTAAGGATATCATAGTCCGTGGATTTAAGGACTCCACAGTCCAATGTTAGTTTTAAGACATCACGGTCGAGATTAAGGACATCATAGTCCGTGGATTTAAGGACTCTACAGCCTGTGAGATGTGTGGTTGTTGGGACCCGTCACCTCTTTGAAGACGTTGAGGAATTACAATGACAAATATCAAAGGAGTGAAGAGATGTACCCTTGAACCGAGGTAAGATTAGTTTAAAATTACCGCGATTGATTGTTAGTTTTAAGACATCACGGTCTAGGTTAAGGACATCATAGTCCGTGAGTTTAAGGACTTCACAGTCTGATGTTAGTTTTAAGACATCATGGTCGAGGTTAAGGACATCATAGTCTGTGGATTTAAGGACTCCACAGTCCGGTGTTTGCTCTGGATGCTTCCTACGAGTTCGCTGCCGTGTTCGGCGAGGACCAGGCTCCGCTCTGGATACTTCACATGGGTTCGCTGCCGTGCTCTGCGAGGACCAGGATCTGCTCTGGATGTTTTCCACGGGGTCAGGAGTGACGTTATCCGTGTTCCACGTAACTAGGAATTTTTCTCTAGATGCTTCCCACGGGTTCGCCGCCCTATTCGGTGAGGACTAGGCTCCGCTCTGGATGCTTCACACGGGTTTACTGCCGTGCTCTGCGAGGACCAGGATCCGCTCTGGACGTTTTCCACGGGGTCAGGAGTGACGTTATCCGCATTCCACGTAACCAGGAATTTTGCTCTAGATGCTTCCTACGGGTTCGCTACCGTGTTCGGCGAGGACTAGGCTCCGCTCTGGATGCTTCACACGGGTTCGCTGCCGTGCTCTGCGAGGACCAGGATCCGCTCTGGACGTTTTTCATGGGGTCAGGAGTGACGTTATCCGCGTTCCACGTAACCACGAATTTTTCTCTAGATGCTTCCCACGGGTTCGCTGCCGTGTTCGGCGAGGACTAGGCTCCACTCTGGATGCTTCATACGGGTTTGCTGCCGTGCTCTACGAGGACCAGGATCTTCTCTGGACGTTTTCCATGGGGTCAGGAGTGACGTTATCCGTGTTCCACGTAACCAGGAATTTTGCTCTAGATGCTTCCCACGGGTTCGCTGCCGTGTTCGGCGAGGACTAGGCTTCGCTCTGGATACTTCATACGGGTTCGCTGCCATGCTCTGCGAGGACCAGGATCCGCTCTGGACGTTTTCCACCGGGTCAGGAGTGACGTTATCCACATTCCACGTAACCAGGAATTTTGCTCTAGATGCTTCCCACGGGTTCGCTGCCGTGTTCGGCGAAGACTAGGCTTCGCTCTGGATGCTTCACACGGGTTCGCTGCCGTGCTCTGCGAGGACCAGGATCCGCTCTGGACGTTTTCCATGGGGTCAAGAGTGACGTTATCCGCGTTCTATGTAACCAGGAATTTTGCTCTAGATGCTTCCTACGGGTTCGCTGCCTTGTTTGGCGAGGACCAGGCTCCGCTCTGGACGTTTTCCATGGGGGTCAGGAGTGACGTTATCCGCGTTCCACGTAACCAGGAATTTTGATGATTATATCCGCATTTCACGGAGTTGGGATTTGACTCTCGGTCATATGTACACCGCCGAGTCATGGAACTGGGAGTTGCCGCTGTTCCGCTTTGCTTGATGTTGTGTCTGCTGAGACGAATGTTGAGATGATCCTTAGGCTATCTGTGACCCATCTAGATTTGGCTTCTTTTTTTTCTGATGAAACCTGGGGAGGAGGAGTGTGATTCCTTCTTTGTTTGCGCCCCTGGATTGTATACAGGGATTGATGTAATATCGCCTGTAGGGTATAAATTTCAATTTTATTTTTATTTTATTTCTTTCCGCGATGCTCCATCATTTTAGCTTTTTATATCGCGAATGTCGCGATTGCCCAATCATTTCGGCTATTTTTCGCGGTGCCTAATCATTTCGGCTATTTATTTTATTTTTACCCGCTGCTTTTTATTGCGAGTTGCCCAATCATTTCGGCTATTTCGCATGCATACATTTTTACTTGCTGGTTTTGTCGCAAGTTGCCCCATCATTTCGGCTATTTCGTATGCATGTATGACTTGCTGGTTTTCTGCTGCAAGCTTGGAATTAGACATCGATTCCGGCATCAGCATCGCTACAACTGGGATATGGCCAGGAGCGAATCATCATTTGCCTCTGTCGATATCGAACAAAGGTGGCTTAGTAAACAAGGTTAAGATCCTGTCGACTAAGGCTTTTGACTTCATCAGCCGTAAGGGTATCACAAAGGTATTTCTCCCTACAAGTCGTGAGGATCTCGTAGGTGTGTTTTCTCCTTAGGAATCGTGAGGACTCCTAAGTATATGGCTTCTCGTAAGTCGTAAGGATCTTACAAGAGAGTTTTCCCCTTATAAGTCGAGAGGACTCACAAAGGTCGTTCACCACATGGACATATCCCCAGTCACGGATGGGACTTGGTTAGGGAAATGTTTATTCGCGCCCGTGAATTGTATACAAGGGTCAGCGTTGAGCCGCTTGTAGGGCAGTATTGGAGGTTGTGGGGGTAGCTTAAGAACAGGTTCAGGTCTTTGTAGCTTAAGGCTTTCAAATCTTATGAGCCGTGAGGGTCTCATAAGAGGATTCTCCTTACGAGTCCTGAGGATCTCGTAAGTGTAATTTCTCCTTAGGAATCGTGAGGCTTCCTAAGTGTGTTGCTCCCTTGTGAGTCGTAAGGATCTCACGCAGGTGGTTTCTCCTCACAAGGTCAAGAGGACCCTGTAAGTGTCTTTTAACGAGGTTGCACCCTTTCGGGTTTTCACAAACACTCGCCGGTAGCCCTGCTGTTTTTACTCACGGAGCCCTTTCAGGTTTTCATCCGTGCCCACTTTGCTTATGGGCATACCGTTTTCTTTTTTTATTTATTTTAGTATCAGCTTTGGGATGCTGCAATCTACCGTAGTTTATCGACATCTCGGTCTGCAACTAGTTTTAGGACGTTTCGGTCCGTTGTTAGTTTAAGGACGTTTCGGCCCGTTGTTAGTTTAAGGACGTTTCGGTCCGTTGTAAAGTAAGCCGGTTACTACTTATAGAGTTTGGGCTTAGGAAGATAGCGAGCGGACATAATCATCGTCATCTATCATTGACCTAAGCCGTGACTCGTTAGGCTTAGTATTTCTTCAAGCAGCGACCATTTATTGGCCTGAAGGGCCTTTCGCCATGCATGTCGATGAGCAGATAGGCTCCACCCTGGTAGACCTTGTCTATGATGTACGAGCCATCATAGTTCGGCTCGAATTTTCCTCGCTTGGCGCGATTGGGGATCATGGGTCTTTTGACCACTAGTACGAGTTCGCCTTGGCGGAATATCCTCGGTTTGGTCAATCTTTCATATGAGCGCGTAATCTTTGCTTTATAAGCTTCCAGATTTTGCTGCGCCAGGAGCCGGGTTTTATCAAGGGCATCGAGCTCCTCAAGCCGAAGGTAAGCATTCTCTTCGTCCGTTAACTCATAATGAACTGCCACTCGTAGAGAGGGTAGCTCTATTTCGAAGGGGAGCACCGCCTCTGTACCGAATACCAATGCCTATGGGGTGGTGTTCGTGGCCATCTTAAACGTAGTTCGATATGCCCAGAGAGCTTCTTGCAGTCTCTCATGCCAGTCCTTCTTATTTCGGGACACTGTCTTCTTCACGATCTTCGTCAAGGTCTCGTTGAAAGCCTCAGCTAGACCATTGGCTCGGGGATTATAGACTGAGGAGTACCTCCAGTCTATGTTGTATTGTTGTGCGAAGCGGCTGATCTTGTGGCTTCTGTAGGCTGGCCCGTTATCGGATATGATTCGTCTCGGAGTTCCAAACCGATAGATGACGTACGTCTTGAAGAAATAGAGGATATTCTCCGTCTTCACTTCCCTCAGCGGTACTGCTTCTGCCTATTTGGAGAAATAATCAGTCGTCGCCAAAATGAATCGATGTCCTCTGGACGATGCTAGTTCAATAGGGCCAATTATGTCGGTCCCCCATATTTCGAACGGCCAGCTAGCCACTATCGGGTGTAATGGATTTGGGTGCCGATGGATAAAGTCTCCGTGGATCTGACATGAGTGGCATTGCTTCACATACTCGAGGCAGTCTTGGATCATCGTGGGCCAATAATAACCCATCCGTTTGATCTTCAACTTCATCTTCGGCCCGGCTTGGTGAGAACCGCAGAGTCCGTCGTGAACTTCCTGAATGACTCTTTTCGCCTCTTCAGGTCCCAGGCATCTCAACCATAGAGAATCAAATGACCTCTTGTACAGAGTATCATTGACAAAGGCAAAAGATAGGGCTTGCTTCATGAGCTGATATTTTGAGGACGCATCTTCAGGCGTTCGACGGGATTTGAAGTAGTCTATAAAGACTTCTCTCCAATCCTCAGCCTTTTCTTGGTCCTTTATTTGCAGAGTCATTTGCTTGGTCTCTCCCTTTTCCTTGGACGGCTCCGGAGATATTTCTGCCGGTGCGAGGATCCGACGGCTTTGCACAACAATCCTCACGTCATCGAGGTTCTCATCGGCCAATTCCTTAGCGAGCTTGGCTAACGCATCGGCATTGCTATTTTCCGCACGCGGTATACTTTCCAAGGTGTAGGAAGGTATTTGGGTCAGCAGTTGCTGTACCCTCTCGCCGTACTTTACCAACTCTGGTTTGCATGTCTGGTAGTCGCCGTTTACTTGACTAACGACCAGTTGGGAGTCTCCGTGTATGAGGAGGTTTTCAATTCCCATGTCGATGGCGATCTCGAGGCCTGCTATCAAAGCTTCATACCCGGCTTCATTGTTTGTCCTCGGCTCTGTCAAGGAGAAGGCGAAGCGTATTATCCCTCCTTGTGGGGTTACGAAGATAAGGCCTACCCCTGATTTGATTATGGGCGTGCTTTGGTTGCGCTTCTTCATGGAAGACGCTCCATCAAAATAATGTTCCCATCGGATATCACCACCGTCGATCGCATCAAACGCATGTTCATGTGGCAGTTCGCAATTCAAGGGAGAATCGGCCGGTATCGGATGTTCAGCGAGGAAATTAGCGATGGCCTAGCCTTTCACTACCTTAAGAGGCTGATAAGTTATTAAGAACTCCATCAAGAGCAAGGCCCATTTAGCGAGTCGCCCCGCCAGTATGGCCTTTGACATCAAATATTTGAGAGGGTCCACCTTCGATATGAGACGGACTTCATAAGCCAATGCATAGTGCCTGAGCTTTGTTATCGTGAAGATCAACGCCAGGCAGTGTTTTTCGATGGGAGAATAATTGCTTTCTGCCCCCAGGAGAACTCGGCTCAAGTAATAGAGAGCTCTTTCTTTTCCTTGGTCGTTCTCTTGTGCCCATAATGCGCCTAAGGAACCTTCGATGGCGGTTGTTTACAGAATGAGAGGCTTTCCCTTGACCGGAGCAGCCAGCACTGGCGGGTTCTACAGATACTGCTTGATTTCGTCCAGTGCACCTTGGCATTTGTGATCCCAGACGAACAGGGTCCTTTTCTTCATCAAGTGACTGTACGGACGGCACTTGCTAGAGAGATTGGCTATAAATCGCCGGATATACGCGAGCTTCCCTTGGAGAGACCGCAAATACTTAAGAGTTCTTGGCGGAGGCATCTCCCTAATTGCCTTTATCTTTGACGGATCTATCTCGATACCTAGGTGTCGGACGATGAATCCTAGGAATTTACCTGAGGAGACCCCGAACGCGCATTTGAGGGGGTTCATCTTCAAGTTGTATAGCCGAAGGCGTTGAAATACGATCTTCAGTTGTTCGAGATGTTCCTCGTATGATTTGCTTTTAACCATGAGGTCGTCGATATAACATTCGACGATTTTATGTATAAGATCATCGAAGATCTTCGTCATGGCCCTCTGATAGGTGGCACTGACGTTCTTTAGACCGAAGGGCATCACCTTGTAGTAGAATATACCCAAAGGGTCCGGAACGGTGTGCTTCTGGTCTTCGGGATGCATCTTTATCTGATTATATCCTGATGAGCCGTCCATGAAGGAGAAAACTTCATGAGTGGACGTGTTATTTATCATCAGCTCAGTGGCCGGTACTGGAAAGTCGTCCTTCGGGCAAGTTTTATTGAGATCCCGAAAGTCTACACATATGTGCACCGTCCCATTCTTCTTCATCACTGGGACGATGTTGGCGATCCAATCAGGATACTGGACCTGTTGGATGAAGCCAGAGTCGATTAGCTTCTTGACCTCGGCGTTGATACTCATCTCAAGCTCAAGCCGCATTCTCCTTGGCGCTTGTTTGATTGGCTTGACGTCCGGGGATATCGCCAATTTGTGCTGTGATTAGTCGAAAATAGTATTTTTAACACGACAATTTCCCTACCATTTGCACTCATCTAAAGGTGTTCAGTATTAATATCGCACATATTAGCAAATTGACTATAAAATACCAAATAACTTGTGTTATATATTAAAACCGACATTTCTGAGGAAAATTGAGTGTTTATCATGGCATCGCATCATCTTTGTATAGCGCAACAATTGTTTTAAGAATCTGTACAGGAAATTCCAGGAGAAGAGCCAAAACAGTTAAAAGTGCTGAGAAAAATACGCCAAGTCTAAGACTTGAAATCTGGCAGAGATCAAGAAATAATTAAAAGATTCCACATATCAGTAAACATCACTAAGCCAACAGCCAGCAGTACAGGAATTTGCACACAGAGAGGCAACCAAACGGCCGCGGATCCGCAGCCGGAGCAGGGCTTGCGCGGCGGATCCGCGGCCATGTCATGCTTACGTCAGTAGCTCTTTGTCTCATAATTCTTCTCTCTAGGCTTACACGTCATCATGTCAGTGCAAACTCCAGAGAACTCCAGAATCTTCTGCCAGAACAGCAAGGCCCTTTGTTAAGCTAATCATGTTCAAGCTTCCAAAGCAAGCTACTTAACAACCTAAGCAAGAAGCTTCTCCCTAACCTCCAAGCTTATGAAGGAAGCTAAGCCTAACTAACTACCTCTAGAAGCATCTACCTAACTACCAAGCTTACAAGGGAAGTTAAACTAAACCTAACTTCTAAAGGAAGCCAAAGCTAATGAAGGCTATAAAAGGGACCCTAAGGCTTCACTTCTAGGGTTGTTCAATAATTGGTTCTCCAATTCCCCAACACAAGTTGAGTGACATAACTTGTACAACCTAATCCCCAATTCAAAATCCAAGCCAAAAATCAAGAACTCCGAGTAGCAAATCAAGCATGAAGCCTTCGATCCTTTAGAAAGCGACGCCGGACTTCATCGGAGCAAGTGATCCAAGGAGATCCGCGACTCAAGGAGACGAGCGAAGCCGAAATCAACGATCAAGTTCTTTCCTCTTGTAGATCTTGAGAGAGTTGTAACAAAATTGTTGATAAATAAAGGTGAAATTTCTACATCTTGCTTTCTTTACATTCTTGCATCATGATTCGATCTCAATTCTTGATTGTGTTTCTTATTATGATGTTTGAGTAAAACCCCGCTCGTGGAGGAATCGAGACGATCAATAGATGATGATGTTACAAATCATGAAACGATTCTTAAGTCCTATGAGTTTTGTAAACTCTAGCAAATTGAAGAATCGACGACCTAGTTTCGAGCGATACTTTCTTGATTGTGTTCGCTCTTAATTAGGGATCCACGATCGATTCTTGAATTTACTAGAGGCTAGAATATGAATGAAATCAACGAAAGGACAAGAGATAGATGATGAAACCCTAGTTTCCGCAAGAAATCCCTAATTCTCGTTGACCATCATCGATCTAGTATCAAATCATCGATGGATAAAAAACGTAATTAGTAGATCTCATCACGTTTATAGATTTGATCGATTCCTACGAGCCTCACTTCGATTCTTGATTATTGGATTTGGAAATCATCAATTATTAATTCTTGATTTTAAATGTTTTCTTGATTTTAGATTTATATCTAGATAATTCTTGAACTTCATTTTATAAATCTTGAATTGAATTGTCTTTTTTTTCTTTTCTTTAATTTTCAATTCATCTAATTCGAATTCAAACGGATCACACTTTCCCTGTGGACGATCCGCACTCTCTAACGCGCTAGAATCGACACCGTTATTGATTGCGGTCAAAATATTTTTGGTTGTGATTTCTAAACATTTTCTACATACACACCGAAAATTCATATTCAATCAAATGGCGCCGTTGCCGGGGATAGTGCGCTAATTCGTTCGTTTTTGAAATTTGAGTTGAAAACTCTATTCCATCATAATTTTTAGATCTAAATTCGCGCAAACACTAAACGATTTGTTGTGATTTGTTGCGAGGAAATCTGGAATCTTTGGAGCAATAGGAAAATTTTTCAGAGAACTCCAGAGAGCTCAATGAGGCAACAAAAGCAGTTGACTAAATTCTTGTGCAGTGATCTTTTGAACCGACCACGTTTCCGCGGCAATAGCAAGCTCCCGCGGCAGATCCGCGGCAAGTTAGCTTCACTTCTGCATGAAACTTCTCTGGTATTTTCTGTACTTTCTTATCTCCTTCCTCATCTCCTCCAATAACAATTTGCTGCAGGTTTCTTTGCAAAAATTCGCAGCGCCGCAAAAGCAATAAAAATTATGCGTGCTTGATCTTGGTTGTTTGCATATTAATACGGAATTTAAGGGGCGCGACCAAATTCAGATTAGGTGGGGAGTTCATTACCCTTCCTTGTTAGTTATATGTATGCCCTAGAGGCCATTACTATACATAGGATGTATATTGTAGTGGATGCTGGGACATATATAGGGAGGACTTTCTTGCTCGACATGATAGTATGCTATCTGGTTGAACTTTACCTTAACGTGTATACTCATTGTCTCTCTGTTACATGTTGGTAAAGCCCTTAGGATGTGTGCTTGACTACCTGGACTATGATGCGGATCATACTAGTGGGGACATGGTAGTCCATAAGTACATCCTTCAAAGTCCCTAGTCGTGGGTGTATCGAGACGGGGCATCGATATACCAGAGTAGACTAGCGTATACCTTCTCGACCCATACAGATGGGCGATGGATGATCCCATATCCATTGGTGTTTGACATCGGAGATGATATACGGGTGCTCAGTAGAGACTGGGTACACTGGACGGACTCGCCGAGAACTCCCAGATGGTATTATACCTCACGTCAGATGGCAGTTCTCTGGTGACACTGGTACAGAGTAGTCTGTTGACCCGAGATCGTCATAGAGTCTTGTGTGGTTCCCACTGTGCTTTGATTTCCATCTTACCACGTCCAAGAGGGCGTGCAAAACGGTGGTTTTTGGGTACAGTCCCGAGTCACATGGAGGCAATGAGCGATAGGAGGGGATTCGTCTCTCCCGGTATAGGGGGTTGATGTTGCGCTGTGTTCGATTGGCTATAACAGGAAATCCCTGGCCAGGGTTGCTGAGATTTACTGGTAAGTGTTACCAGTAGTTTCTCGAAGTGTTATAGACCTCATATCGACACGACTTATCGAGCTATTGGGGTCTGACGTTTACCACCCCTAGGCGAGATATGCGACATATCAGACGATCAGACCGGACTGTACGGTAGTGTTACTGGTCGGATTCACTGGAGTGTGAGCGGGCTTGCTCGTCGATCTTCAGACCGCTCAATACCCGGGTGGCCGTTACGTTTAGCAGACCGCTTGCGGCTTGTGGGTGTTTGATATGATCATCATCTGCTGCCGGCGTATTGACGGGTCTTTAGAGTCCTACACAGAGGTTTCCTGGCTCAAGCGAAACGAAATAGGAGCGCATATGAGATATGTGCGGGACCGAGAATAATGCGTGTATGTGATACCGTATTCCATTCTCGCGATGAATGTGTCGAATGGTTGTATGTGATATAACCTAGTTATCGAATCAAGGATTGATTCGATAAGCCGATACATTGTATACTAGTCGGTTGTGTGCGACATGACCGAATCATTGAATCAAGTGTTGATTTAATGATTTAATGCATAATTATATATTTGATATATTACTTTGCATTAACTAGTATTGGTTCACTTAAGATGGATTTTCTCACTCGGATGTGCGCATTGTATATGCGATATACTTTTGTGCACTTGTATGTATCATGTTTGATGATGCATGCTAACTTGTGTTTTGTGTAAAGTTTAAACCATGGTTATGTAATGGTTAGGTTTTCATTTTCATATCTATTTATTTATTCATTCATTCATTTTGGAAAATGAAAAGCAAATGAGAAAATTGTGGCTTCTTTTGTTTTGTTCATGAAGCTTCATGAAGACTTTGACCAAGTGACCATTTTGTCTCATGCTTAACCCTAACCATCCCACTAATCATGATTTATTCTCTACACTTGACCATGGTTCAATTATGATAAGTATTCTATTTTCTTTTCATTTTATTATTCTTATCATAACAATTTCCTTCTTCTTCTTCATTTCTTCAAGTGAAGAAAGCTTGCCTCAATCAATGGCAAGTGATGAAAAAGAGTGAGAAATCCAAATCTAAAGTCTACCCACTTCCTATTTCTTCATCCTCTACCTCTTGCCAAGTAGTAGAGTGTGTTTCCTTCACAAGTTTCTTGACTTGGTGAAGTGAGAGCTTGATTTAGCGATTCCTCGACGTAGATCATCTTCGGCATGGACATTGACGACCTAGCTCGCTTATTCTCCGATGAAGTCGACGCTAGAGCCCGGATTTGATTTGGACAGTGGAGAGGACCTCATCTCGGAGCCGTGGAGGTGGAGGACCGGATCTACAAAGGTTGTATTTCCGTTTCTCATTAGTTAAGTGTTAACTAGATTATATTTTCGCCTAGTTTTCTAGCAAACGATCCGTAGTCGGATCTCTCGGCACCTAGAATTTTTGAAATTAGCATGTTCGATGCCTTGTGAGACCTCATTAGGGTGCCTAGGGACCCTACAGTGGTATCAGAGCCTAGCTAGAGCCTTAGGCGAAGTCCAGACGGAATTTGAAGTCCGAACGAACCCGAAACACCAAACCAAACTTGCTCTCTGTCCATTTTTTAAAATCTGGTCTTTTTCCAAATTAAAAATATGGAGAAAAATCAGCAGGCAATTTTAAGAGATACTGTGAAGTTCGACTGTCTAACTCCATCAAACTGCCGCGGTTCCGCGGCACGATCATGGCTCGTGCGGCGGTTCCGCGGCCATACGTCATCATTGGTCAGCGAATCTTACACAGTAACTCCTAATAGTTAGTGCTGCACTTTCTGGGTATTTTTAATTTTTTTTCAAGAGTTGAATTTTCTGCAGTTGTTTTGGGGATTCGGTGTTTCGATCGGAGCATCAAATTTTGTCTGTGTGGCTTTCCGGATAAATTTTAGAATATGTTAAAAAGTTCGACCGGATATAAATACCCAACTTTTCCCCTGTCGGGAAATTTCCAAGTGTTGGATCTTTCCGTAGTTTAACGACGTTCTAAGTAGTGCAAGTAACGCGATGGACCCTCTAGAAGACAACAAACCTTAACTCGATTATGTGACCGTCTTGAACTGCCCTTTGAACCTTTGGGTTTGGGGCAGTACGGCGTGCCACATGTGAGGCGTTGGCTTGACCCTTCTACGGCTGGACCGTTGGTACTGAGGCACGAACTGAATGTTGTTAGACTTATTTCATGTGTTGGATTGTATCGGGAAAACTTGGGTGTTCGATTGTTCGATCGAAAAGTTTAACATTTTCTGTTTATCTGGAATGGGATACAATAATTGGAATTCACAATAAGTTATGAGATAACTGAATGAATGTTATAAACATAGCAGTTTAGTCTCACTTGATCGGTTGCCACGGAATTTTGATGCGATCAAAAGTCCGTCGCAATCACGTAGCGTACGCGGATACTCGCCGGGTAAACTTAATAGACAGCCTCACTCCATAACCCCGACCAAGTGACTGTAGGAGAACCCCGTCGCCGAAAGCATCCGTTCGGGTGCTCGCGGCAGCGGTGTTCCGCCTTGGTGCACTTCGTCGACGGTATCAGGGGTGCAGCCGCCTACTAAAGTTTGCGACGAGTATTCGATCAGGATGTCGGGAATCTTGTTGAATTGCCCGACTTGATATTGAAAAGTGTTTTCGATAATGAGACTAAAATGCGGGGTTTATAATTGTTAGGCATGCGATGTCTAAGGAATTCATTTGGTCAGGCATGCGATGTCTGAGATGGTTGCGGATTCCAACTGTTGTAGTTTTACACTTTCTTTTCTGTGACCGTAAGTGTAATATGTGATATCGCCGGTTTCGTTGCTATATGTCAACGACAATTGGGATGGACATATTTACTTACGTTGATGACATGTGATGTTATGTGTTGCTGGATATGTTATATTGGATCGTCGTGTTTGAATAGCCGGGGTTTTTTATGTGAGATGAGTGTTTTTCATTTTCATTCATGTAAAAACTTGTATGTAATATTCTTTTATTGGGGCACTTCCAGGTTGCGGAAGTAGTCACCCTTTGTATATTATTTACTTTTCCGCACTAGGATAGACGCAAGGAGGAGGGCACAAGTAACCGAGTTCTGGAGTCCAGTGGGAGACCAACTCGAGGAGTCGGGTCCGGGTCTCCTAACTCCAGAATTGGTAGGGTTGCTTGCCGCTCTCGTAGGGGTCTAGGGGTGTGGGTTTGGCTATTCATCACGACCGTGGAATCCGTGTTTTATACTGGCTCGTATTGAAAACACGGACGTCCTAGTATATCCAATATTTCATATGATTCTTCTGCTGCGATATCTGTGATGTGATCATGTGATGTTCTGTGATAGATACAGTATATAGTATATATGATATATTATATAGACGTTACTTATGTTTTACACCCGCGCTAGCCCTGCCCTGCTCTGTCGTTAGTTACCTAACCTAACGGTGCATGAGGGGACATCGAGGCGAATGCGGATGGCATAAGTGTACGTCGTATTTATCTGTGATGTTTAGGTACTTATATGATGGGACTTCATTAATGTGATTAATGAAATAAAAGAAACCTAAGATGTTGTAGAATCGAATTTCAAAATAAAACAGGTAGCTACAGTTTTTGCTTTGCACAGCGGTATATGTGATATATCCTGCACCTTATTCGATAAGGAAAGGACCGAGATCCCTTCACCGGGAGTGACTCCTTTAGCAATAACTGGCAGATGCTACACACTCGGTTTGTCTTTTGATTGCTTTTAAGTGTTTTTTCTTTGCACAGCGATATATGTGATATATCCAGCACCTCATTCGACGAGGAAAGGACCGAAGATCCCTTCACCGGGAGTGACTCCTTTAGCAAAACTAGAAAAGCCTCAAAAGCACTCTATTTTTTAAAATCATTTGATTCTACAACGATATAAAGTTCATTACGCAAAAGGTTTTCTTAAAAACCTGACGTAGCCCTCCGTCATTTCAGATAAGTCCTAGTTAGTATTCGTGCTGCGTTTGTTGACTCAGTCAAGGCGTAGTGTGCGGTAGCTGATTAGTGCTTATCTGCAAAGCATATGATGCGATTGGATTAGGGTAGTCGTGCGACCTTGTTGACTCAGTCAAGGGTCGTGCGGGTGGGTTTAATTCAATCGAGAAATGACGGGTTGAACTTTACTTGTGGTCTATGATTTGTTGACTCAGTCAAGGTCATAGATCGCTTGGGGCAAAATATTATCGGGAATTTCAAGTGTTGAAATTTGCAGTGAGATTGCATACCTTCTATGAGATAGTTGGATCCCGATACCCGCTGCGAGTAAGAGTTACTCCTGGGAGAGTTTTATACATTACAATTAGCCGATCAAGTAGGTGTCTAGAAAGGTGTCAACGGGGTTACGCCTCTGGGAAAACGAGGTTTACATTAATTAGGTTCGTGCGAAAGCAAGGGGGACCTCCCTCAAAGTACCGACACTGGCCTGGCTGAAAGATTGGCGAACTTGTAGTGTGTAATTAATCCCGGCTAGTCTTTCCTTTTAGGGTTTGAAGGAAGATTTGATAAAAAGCAGTGGGAGCCATCCTGATTAGATAAAATAAAAACCAATCTATTCTTGACAGAGCGCACGCTGAGTGTTTTCTTCTCTCTCTCTCCAGGTAGCGACCATATCATGCCTTAATCAAGATAATAATACGGAATATTTGACCGAACCCGCTTGTTATACTGTGCTGGGGAACGTTGGTCCCGCTCCAACTTATAATTGTTATAAGACAGAGCAGGAATTTGGGGAATACCAGATTTCCCGTACCGCCCAAACGAAGAGAGTGCATGCTGATGCATCATCTTCGGGTGTGTTCATTATACAGAACTGTTTCTCAGTATCCTCTACGTCCTGGGTATGTGATACCGGATCAGGATCCCAGATATGTAATCTGTTACATAGGGCTACAGATAGGTAGAGAACTGAGAACGGGTGATAAGTTTCATGAGGCAGAAAACGGGGCAAGAGTTGCAGCCAAGTCTGTTGGTCACTGTCACCCTGTATTACAATACATTGATTCTGAACGAATGTTATTAGATACCGAACCTGATATACCAAATCATATCACTCTCTTTGTTAGAAAAGAAAGGATATAATTTTGTATTGTTGGATAATGTTTTGAACATTTCCTATATCAAAAGTTGATCGGTTCAGGCACGTTATCTAAAAGCATTGATGTTCTAAATCAAACTACAGTTCTTAGTATATGGAACACACACAAGAGGAAGAGTTCAGAAATGAACGGATCCTTCTTAAGGTATTGTAGACTAGGTCAGATCAATGCGACCCGACTGGCTGAGTTACATTTAGATGCATATTTAAATCAGTTTGAATTTACATCTTGTGAAACTCGCCAGTCATGTCACAAAGATAAGATGACCATAGCTCCGTTTACTGGAAACAGAGAAAGAGTTAGTAAACTCTTGGGATGATACATGTTGATGTATGTAGGTCCCCTGTCTACACATGCCAGGAATGGTTCTTTATACTTCATTACGTTCTCTGATGATCTTTCGAGTTTCAGTCCTATGTTCCTATTGAAACATAAGTCCTAACCTTTTGAGATATTCACAGAATATAAGTTAGAAGTAGAGAACCAAAATACGGGTATAAGTATTATGTCCTATGATGAGATCAGGGAGGAGAATACTTGAGCACGAAAATCCTGGACTATTCTAAAGGAGAATGAGATTCTCTCTCAGCATTACTCCTCCGTATATACCATAGCACGATGGTATGTCGGGGCGGAGCAGATACACCCTATTTGATATGGTGTGCTCTATGATGAGTAATACTGAGTTACCTTTTTCCTTTTTGGGAGTTATGCACTTATGAAGTTGCATACCTATTGAATAGGGTTCAAATCAAATCAGTTGCCTACCATTTCATATGTGATATGATAAGGGAAGAGCCCATATCTTAAGATGGTTAAGATTTGGGGTTGTCCGGGCTATGTCTAAAAGAAAAATCCGGACAAGCTCGAGGCAAGGTCTGTAATGTAGAACTGGAAAGGTTCCAGCTATACAAACTGCAGCTGATGATTTGAAAGAACCAAAGGATTCAATAGTTACCAACGAACCTCAGCCTCTCCGCCGATCTAGTAGGGTTCTTCACCCACCTGAGAGATACTTCGGTTTCTCTATGACAGTGGGAGCTAGGATTGCATCATGAGATGATGACCCAACTTGTTTCGAGCTGGCCATCAGGAGTAGGACTCTGTAAGAATGGCTGGATGCTTAGCGATCTGAGATGGAATCCTTATACACCAACAAAGTATGGACTTTGGTTGCGATATCTGAAGGGTTAAATCCCCATCAGGAGCAAGTATATCTTGAGAAGATTACTTGGTGTACATGGAAAAGTTGAGACTTTCAAAGCTAGAATTGTTAAAGGTTTTCGTCATCGACCAGGCGTGGATATGATGAAACCTTTTCAAGTGGCTATGCTTAAGTCCATCCAGATCCTACTTGCCACGGCTACATACCATGACTACGATATCTGGCGGTTGGGTGTCATGACTACTTTTCTAAATGATGTTTTAGAAGAGTGCGTCTATAAGTACACAGCCAGAGGGCCTCGTAGACAATGTGAGCAGCGGAAACGTGTGCAAGATGTTTTATCTGATAAAGCAGGCATCGCGGAGTTGGAACATCTGTTTTGATGAATTAGTCAAAGAAGTTGACATCATCAAAATGGTAGATGAACCTTGTATAAACAAAAAGGTAGTAGGGAGTATGGTGCCGATCCTCGTAGAGTACGTGGATGACATACTCTTGATAGGGAAAGAAGTTTCTTATGCTACGCTCGTTCAATCTCCGTTTATCACTATGATTCTCCATATAGGATCAAAATGATACCTCCTAAAATCCAGAGTTTTGGATCTATGAGATAGATTTAATTGGATGTTGGGATTCTCACTAGTAGTAGTGAGATGATATCAATCGATCCTGGGGAGAATCACTGGAAGAGTTCCAGGGTGATAAAGACGACTGAATGTCAGTCGCAGGCATTGTCTTTACCCTCAGTAAAGGGACGGTATGTTGGAAGAGTTCCAAGCTAGATACCGTGGCATACTAGACGATAAAGGTTGGATACATCGCTACTTAAGATGCTACCAAAGAGGCTGTTTGGGTGTGTATTGGTTCATAAGATGAACTACGTTCCTACCATTGCGTGACAATGGAGTTGTGGCTGATGCCAAGGAACGCCCGTCCCATCAGTGATCCAGACATATTCTAAGGCAGTATCACTTGATCATGGAGATGATTGATCTCCAGGGTGATCGAGGTTTGGAGAGTAGACTCAGAGGACAAACACAGCGGATCCACTCACGAAAGGCCTTGTCCTAGAGAGAGACACTTTTATGGGATGGTTGAGTATGAGATACTACAACCACTGCTATCAGATGGCCCTAGTGCAAGTGGGAGATTGTTAGTTATATGTATGCCCTAGAGGCCATTACTATACATAGGATGTATATTGTAGTGGATGCTGGGACATATATAGGGAGGACTTTCTTGCTCGACATGATAGTATGCTATCTGGTTGAACTTTACCTTAACGTGTATACTCATTGTCTCTCTGTTACATGTTGGTAAAGCCCTTAGGATGTGTGCTTGACTACCTAGGCTATGATGCGGATCATACTAGTGGGGACATGGTAGTCCATAAGTACATCCTTCAAAGTCCCTAGTCGTGGGTGTATCGAGACGGGGCATCGATATACCAGAGTAGACTAGCGTATACCTTCTCGACCCATACAGATGGGCGATGGATGATCCCATATCCATTGGTGTTTGACATCGGAGATGATATACGGGTGCTCAGTAGAGACTGGGTACACTGGACGGACTCGCCGAGAACTCCCAGATGGTATTATACCTCACGTCAGATGGCAGTTCTCTGGTGACACTGGTACAGAGTAGTCTGTTGACCCGAGATCGTCATAGAGTCTTGTGTGGTTCCCACTGTGCTTTGATTTCCATCTTACCACGTCCAAGAGGGCGTGCAAAACGGTGGTTTTTGGGTACAGTCCCGAGTCACATGGAGGCAATGAGCGATAGGAGGGGATTCGTCTCTCCCGGTATAGGGGGTTGATGTTGCGCTGTGTTCGATTGGCTATAACAGGAAATCCCTGGCCAGGGTTGTTGAGATTTACTGGTAAGTGTTACCAGTAGTTTCTCGAAGTGTTATAGACCTCATATCGACACGACTTATCGAGCTATTGGGGTCTGACGTTTACCACCCCTAGGCGAGATATGCGACATATCAGACGATCAGACCGGACTGTACGGTAGTGTTACTGGTCGGATTCACTGGAGTGTGAGCGGGCTTGCTCGTCGATCTTCAGATCGCTCAATACCCGGGTGGCCGTTATGTTTAGCAGACCGCTTGCGGCTTGTGGGTGTTTGATATGATCATCATCTGCTGCCGGCGTATTGACGAGTCTTTAGAGTCCTACACAGAGGTTTCCTGGCTCAAGAGAAATGAAATAGGAGCGCATATGAGATATGTGCGGGACCGAGAATAATGTGTGTATGTGATACCGTATTCCATTCTCGCGATGAATGTGTCGAATGGTTGTATGTGATATAACCTAGTTATCGAATCAAGGATTGATTCGATAAGCCGATACATTGTATACTAGTCGGTTGTGTGCGAAATGACCGAATCATTGAATCAAGTGTTGATTTAATGATTTAATGCATAATTATGTATTTGATATATTACTTTGCATTAACTAGTATTGGTTCACTTAAGATGGATTTTCTCACTCGGATGTGCGCATTGTATATGCGATATACTTTTGTGCACTTGTATGTATCATGTTTGATGATGCATGCTAACTTGTGTTTTGTGTAAAGTTTAAACCATGGTTATGTAATGGTTAGGGTTTTCATTTTCATATCTATTTATTTATTCATTCATTCATTTTGGAAAATGAAAAGCAAATGAGAAAATGGTGGCTTCTTTTGTTTTGTTCATGAAGCTTCATGAAGACTTTGACCAAGTGACCATTTTGTCTTATGCTTAACCCTAACCATCCCACTAACCATGATTTATTCTCTACACTTGACCATGGTTCAATTATGATAAGTATTCTATTTTCTTTTCATTTTATTATTCTTATCATAACAATTTCCTTCTTCTTCTTCATTTCTTCAAGTGAAGAAAGCTTGCCTCCATCAATGGCAAGTGATGAAAAAGAGTGAGAAATCCAAATCTAAAGTCTACCCACTTCCTATTTCTTCATCCTCTACCTCTTGCCAAGTAGTAGAGTGTGTTTCCTTCACAAGTTTCTTGACTTGGTGAAGTGAGAGCTTGATTTAGCGATGCCTCGACGTAGATCATCTTCGGCATGGACATCGACGACCTAGCTCGCTTATTATCCGATGAAGTCGACGCTAGAGCCCGGATTTGATTTGGACAGCGGAGAGGACCTCATCTCGGAGCCGTGGAGGTGGAGGACCGGATCTACAAAGGTTGTATTTCCGTTTCTCATTAGTTAAGTGTTAACTAGATTATATTTTCGCCTAGTTTTCTAGCAAACGATCCGTTGTCGGGTCTCTCGGCACTTAGAATTTTTGAAATTAGCATGTTCGATGCCTTGTGAGACCTCATTAGGGTGCCTAGGGACCCTACATTCCTAAGCCCCGAAAATCACAAAACTGCATCCGCATTACCCTCATTAATTAAAAAATATCTAGACATGACTCTAAGGACCGTCGCGCTCACTTAGGACAAGAGAAGGTTGTGGGTAATCTATTGCTTATCCGCGTTTCTTTTGTGGTGTCTAAGGCAAGTGTTTCTAAGGCAAGTGGTTACTTAATTAGGCCCACTACTTACGTAGTGGAGAACCTCCTACTTACCCGACACTTACCTGGCCACAGGAGGGACAAAAAGGCAGTGGAGGATTGATCCTGCGATTTGTCTTCTGGCAGTTAGGAGCGGTCTAGAGACTTGACCTAGGTGACCACTAGACTTAGGGTTGCTTGTTGCATTTGTTGTGATTTGCATCATTTTTTCAAAAAAAAAATCCGTATATTTTTCAAAACAAACACCACTTCAATCATTTCCCCTAATTATTTTAACGCTGCCACATGTACTAAACCCTTTAGTGCAAGATAGGCTGGACATGGGATTCTAGTGCCCGTTTAGTCCGCGTTCCTTCTATCGACCCCAAAGTCGGTATTTCTACATTTACCTCTTCTTTACCCACCACCACACCTATTTCGATGGACGATTCTCCATCGAACTTCTTTACCACTACTCTGCCGCCGTCCGCAGGTGCACAGAATCCACCCCACATCTCTCTCCATGAGAGGTGCTATCCTACACGAGGTCTTCTTTCGACCTGTCTCTCCATTCCACCAGCTAACGGGGACAACTTTCAGATTAAACCCCAATACATCAACCTTCTACCAAAATATCACGGTCTCGAGTCTGAAGACGCATATGTTTTTATCACCAAATTTGAAAATGTATGCGCAATGATGGGTACCTCACAGCTTTCTGTGGAAGCTATGTGTCTTCGTCTTCTCCCATTTACCTTGTGCGATATAGCCGAGAAGTGGCTGTATAACACTACCGCACATTCCATTTCAAACTGGGAAGAATTCGTAAAAGCATTCCTAAAGAAATTCTACCCGAATCATAAAACAGCTCGAGTCCGTAGCGAAATCAATCAATTCACCCAGCTTCCAAATGAAACATTCTCAAAATGTCTTGAACGCTTTAAGGATCTGTTAGTTCAATGTCCACATCACGGAATCCCCAGATGGGATCTGTGCAGAATCATATATGAGGGCATTAATCCTAACACAAAACAGACCCTTGAATCCTTGTGTCAAGGCAACTTCATGACCAAAGATGATGGAGAAGCCTGAAAATTCCTAGAAGATTTCGCTGAAAAATCTTTACAGTGGGAGGGTGGGAGTCAATCGTCTAGGGGTGGCAATAACCAATCAGATGTTTCCATAGGAGTTAGAGCTGACATTTCAGCTATGCAAAAGAAACTCGAGACTATGGAAAATAAATTTTTAGCCGCCGCCCTAAATCAAATGTCACTCTCCAAAACTGTATGTGGATGCTGTTCTGATCCTTCTCATTTGACGGAAGAATGTCCACTAAATTCTCCGTTTCAAGGTCACGAGCATACCAATGCTGCGTTCCAACAACGACCTAGAAACGATCCATTTTCTTCCATATATAATCAGGGTTGGAGGAATCACCCTAACCTTGCTTGGAACCAACAACAAAATCAAAACACGGTTCCAACTCAAAACAATTTCCAAAGGGCTCCTCCACCACAACAACAACCACTTCCATTGAGTCAGCACCCCTTCCAAGCACAAAACTTCTAAAATCCAGCCAACAATTTTGCACCACATGAAAATTCTTTGCAATTGGCCGGTGCTGATGAATCCTCTTCATTCATAAACTTGCTTCTGACAAATCTCATGCAAGTATCGGCTGAAATAAAGACTTCCGTCGATGATATAAAGAAAAACTCCACCTCCCAAGCGGAGAGTATTAAATCGATGGAAGCAGAAATTGCAAGATTAAAAGCCGAAATGAGTGCAAGAGAGAAAGGGAAACTTCCAGCTCAACCTTTGCCCAATCCTGCCTATTCACATCATGTGAGTGCAATCACGTTGAGATCTGGAAGAGTGCTTGACAATCACATTGGGGAAGAGATTGATGACACTGAAAAATCTATCAATAATACCCCGGCTGAGACCTTTCCTTCCACTTCCACTTCTAATTCTGACCCCAGTTCTTCTACCCCACCACCTTCTTCCGAGCCTATTCTCCGTTTTCCCCAAGGCTCGACACCTCAGCCTACACAGAAAACGATCCCCACTCCTATTCTTAGATCATTTCCACCCACACGATCTTCTTCAATGTTGGACCCTGATCTTATTGCTCAAGCTCCTTACCCGAATCGGTTAAGGGGAAACACACTGAGTCCACAAATGGAGAAGATCACTAAAATGTTTAAACAGGTTAACATCAACATCCCTCTTCTAGATGCAATACAACAAGTCCCCGCGTATGCGAAAGTTCTTAAAGACTTGTGCACTAGAAAGAGGAAGACTCAAGTGCCCAAGAAGATATTCATAGCAAAGACTGTAGACACGGCTTTCCCCCAGCAATTACCGAGGAAACGTAAGGATCCTGGATATCCTACTATTTCCATTTATATTGGGGAAAAACACATCAACCGTAGTCTACTTGACCTTGGTGCAAGTGTTAACCTGCTTCCTTTCTCAGTATATGAGCAGTTAGGGATCGGAGAGTTGAAACCAGCCCATTGCACTCTCCAGATGGCTGACCGATCAATCACCAAACCTATGGGTGAACTGGAGGATGCGTTAATAAAAATAGGGGAATTTGTATTCCCTGTGGACTTTAATGTACTTAATACACAGCCTGTAGCAAACCCACGGAATCAAATTCCGGTGATTTTAGGTCGCCCCTTTTTGGCCACTTCCAATACTATCATCAACTGTCGTAATGGTTCTATGACCCTATCTTTCGGGAATAGGTCAATTGAGCTGAACATTTACAAGTTGGGAAGTGTACCCTCCGAACCTACTACTCAGGTCTGTTCTGTCGACTTAATGGATGTCGACAGCAGCGAAATTGATGATCCTCATGATACTGATCTAGACTCTTTTCATATGTTATTGTTTGACTCAACTATGTATCATACATATACGGACTCTTCCACCGAGTTGTCCGGGTCAACAACAAAAACCGATTATGAACTGCTTTTAGAGTCTGAAGATCACCCCACGCTTTGTGATGACATTATTCTTCGGGGTATTAATGAGACTTTTGAGGAGATCTTCGCTGATGAACTCGCATTTTTAAATGATACGGGTGTTGAGATGAATCATCTCCCAAACAATGAAATTGAACCTCTACCCCTTATTCTGAACTGTAAAAAGAATGCGAGTAATCCATCACAATCACTGCATCGTCTCTCCAAAATGAGACGCACACACATTCTATTCCACCACTTACCCTTTCCCCACTTCTTCTTCCACCAACCTGAGCACTGCATTGATAAAATCTTCGAATGGTTGGTGTTAACGTTCGGTCTTTGCAAAGCTTGGCATCGACCAATAATTCTATGACCCTCTCCTATGATTTTCAAAGCTTAACATTGTTTAATTCAAGTTTGGGGGGTATAATCTGGCTCCTGAAAAGAAAATTTTCACAAAAAAATGAGCCAAAAATAAGTTTGGGAGAGGATCTTCACTTAAATATTTTGCCTCCATTAATAAATTTCCTCCCAAGCTTACAGTTTTTCGAGATTTAGCGCATGGCAACAGTGAGGACACTGTTGAAAACAAGTTTGAGGTAGGTTTGTGCTTATTTTCGCATCATTTGCATATCATACTTTGCATAAGCACAAAACATTTTTTAAAAACCTATAAAAATTTAAAAATTTAAAAAAAAAATTTGTACATAAATAAGATAATAAAAGATTAGATAGTGAAAAATTACATCCAAAAGATTAGAAAAATTTAAGAAAACCAAGAAAATTAGAAGTTTTCTTATACGAACTAGTAATAAGTAGTTATGAGCCGTTGTCCCAAGGGTTAGTAAGATGAAAGAAGTCACTAATCCGAGGATAACAATAAGTCTGAAAATAGTTCCTACTCTGGAAGCCAAATATTTTGAATGTTGATACTCTGCTATTCGCACTTACACACGTCTTGAAACTCGGGATAGTAGAGGATACCTTGAAATGCTCTTATCTAAAAGCAGATGTATGAAGGAAATAAAAAAAAATGATGAATAAAATATAAAATGGTGAGAAAAACGAACACTAGTTTTGTTATCGCCAAGGCAGCAATAAAAAAATATAGCGAGGGTGCCTCTTCACCTAGTGCCTTAGACCAACTGGTCTGGGAGTCACTGCTAAGCCTTAGGTGGTGCAAGACGAGAAAATACACCTAATAAGCAAGCACATGAGTAATCGGTCGGTTAGTACCTCAAGAAGTATTAACGGTCGCATGAAAATGTATGACCAAATTCATCTAAATATTCATTAATTAAAAAGTACTGAGGCAGATGGACAAGAGTATGATAGCTTGTATTGAATTCTCCGGGTGTAGGGATGTATATTACACACACGTAGAGTTATATGATCAATGTTTGGAAGAAAGATAGGAATGAAGAATAAAGACGATGTTTCATTGAGGGATGATGTGATTTTTGATATCTTTTTATGACTATTAAGATAGGGCTCATGACAACCGAAAAGCTAGCATAGTTGGAAACCCTAATTTTCAAAGTCTTTCTTTTACAATTCTTGTCTTTAAATGTAATATTCACGGTCTTCCTTTTATTATTGGATTTTGTGGATGCAATCCGCTGAAAACCCTCAGGAGACAACACTCCTCCTACTAGGGACACCTAGAGGTTTAAAGGCTTGTTGCATGTGCTCAGTGCGATCGTGTTGCCTACGAAAGTGTGCTAGTTAGTTTTTCTCTTTCTTTATTTTCTCCTTCTAATAAAATAGTTCGCTCAAGACAACCGAAAATAAATTTGGGGGAATTTGATCAGTCGAAAATAATTTATTTTTAATACGACAATTTCCCTACCATTTGCACTCATCTAGAGGTGTTCGGTATTAATATCGCACATATTAGGAAATTGAATGTAAAATACCAAATAACTTGTGTTATATATTAAAATCGACATTTCTGAGGGAAATTGAGTGTTTATCATGGCATCGCATCATCTTTGTATAGCGCAACACTTGTTTCGAGAATCTGTGCAGGAAATTCCAGGAGAAGAGCCAAAACAGTTAAAAGTGCTGAGAAAAATACGCCAAGTCCAAGACTTGAAATCTGGCAGTGATCAAGAAATAATTAAAAGATTCCACATATCAGTAAACATCACTAAAGCCAACAGCCAGCAGTACAGGAATTTGCACACAGAGAGGCAACCAAACGGCCGCGGATCCACAGCCGGAGCAGGGCTTGCGTGGTGGATCCGCGGCCACGTCATGCTTACGTCATCAACCCTTTGTCTCATAATTCTTCTCTCTAGGCTTACACCTAATCAAGTCAGTGCAAACTCCAGAGAACTCCAGAATCTTCTGCCAGAGCAGCAAGGCCTTTTGTTAAGCTAATCATGTTCAAGCTACTTAATAACCCAAGCCTAGAAGCTTCTCCTAACCTCCAAGCTTATGAAGGAAGCTAAGCCTAACTAACTACCTCTAGAAGCTTCTACCTAACTACCTAGCTTACAAAGGAAGCTAAACTAAACCAAGCTTCTAAAGGAAGCCAAAGCTAATGAAGGCTATAAAAGGGACCCTAAGGCTACACTTCTAGGGTTGTTCAATAATTGTTTGTCCAATTCCCCAACACAAGTTGAATGCCACAACTTGTAAACTCTAATCCCCAATTCAAAATCCAAGCCAAAAATCAAGAACTCCGAGTACCAAATCAAGCATGAAGCCTTCTATCCTTTAGAAAGCGACGCCGTACTTCATCGGAGCAAGTGATTCAAGAAGATCC
This sequence comes from Agapanthus africanus, assembly GCA_030015575.1. NCBI lineage: Eukaryota > Viridiplantae > Streptophyta > Magnoliopsida > Asparagales > Amaryllidaceae > Agapanthus > Agapanthus africanus. The sequence goes on from CM057344.1 coordinate 106,765,832, forward strand.
GCGACTCAAGGAGACGAGCGAAGACGAAATCAACGATTAAGTTCTTTCCTCTTGTAGATCTTGAGAGAGTTGTAACAAAATTGTTGATAAATAAAGGTGAAATTTCTGTATCTTGCTTTCTTTATATTCTTGCATCATGATTCGATCTCAATTCTTGATTGTGTTTCTTATTATGATGTTTGAGTAAAACTCCGCTCGTGGAGGAATTGAGACGATCAATAGATGATGATGTTACAAATCTTGAAACGATTCTTAAGTCGTATGAGTTTTGTAAACTCTAGCAAATTGAAGAATCGACGACCTAGTTTCGAGCGATGCTTTTTTGATTGTGTTCGCTCTTAATTAGGGATCCACGATCATTCTTGAATTTACTAGAGGCTAGAATATGAATGAAATCAACGAAAGGACAAGGGATAGATGATGAAACCCTAGTTTCCGCCAGAAATCCTTAATTCTCGTTGATCATCATCGATCTAGTATCAAATCATTGATAGATAAAAAAATGTAATTAATAGATTTCATCATGTCTATAGATTCGATCGATTCCTACGAGCCTCACTTCGATTCTTGATTATTGGATTTGGAAATCATCAATTCCTAATTCTTGATTTTAAATGTTTTCTTGATTTTAGATTTAGATCTAGATAATTCTTGAACTTCATTTTTATAACTCTTGAATTGAATTGTCTTTTTTTTTTCTTTAATTTTCAATTCATCTCATTCGAATTCGAACGGATCACACTTTCCCTGTGGACGATCCGCACTCGCTAACGTGCTACAATCGACACCGTTATTGATTGCGGTCAAAATATTTTTGGTTGTGATTTCTATACATTTTCTTCATACATACCGAGAATTCATATCAATCACACAGCAATCTCTGGATCTAATCCTAGCATTTCGGAATAATTCCATGCGAAGCAATTTTTATGCTGCATGAGCACGTCCTTCAGCGTGGCCACCCTTTCTTCAGATAGCAGCTCACTAACGAATGTTGGTTGCGGGTCATTTGCCGTCCCCAAATCAATTTTCTTGAGGTTATCTGCAGTGGTGTGTATTCCGTCTTCCAGCTCTTTTGGTGCTGGTGGAAACTCTGAGATCACCTCGTCATTATCGTTTTCGAAGCACCAGGGAAGATCATCCTTATCCTCAGGCTCTTCTTTTGATAGTGTTATCATATGACAAGTACGAGTTCGCTTCCAAAACCGATGTTGTTCTGGTTCTACTCTCGCGGCTTTGGGTTCATGCTTCTGCGGCGGTGTTACCTTCCAACTGCTCCATAGAGCAAATTTGCCAAGCTGATATTGATCTTCGACCCAGTTCTTGAAAGTGAAGCAGTCTTCGAGGGGGTGTCCTATTGCTCGGTGATAAGAGCAATAGTCTGGATGAGAGACCTCGTTAGCTTGCTCAGGGTGTTTGGACTCCGGAAGTATAAGCATTTGATGTCTTATGACAAGATCAAGTATCTTCTTTGTCTTGTCTTGAGGAAAAGAGTATGCTCGATTCATCTTCTTCATAAGGGACAAATCCGGACCGCTCGATTCATGATCGCGTGACTTCTTGGTCTCGCTTTGTCGCCGTCGAATGCCTTTTCCGCTTTTTAACTTGTTTCTGCCTCTGCGTCTGACCTTTTGCACAACGGGTTGACAGGAAGGAGCCTTTTCATCTTTCGCAGCTTGTTGAAGAAAGTGCTGAGACCTGGTTTTCTCGTAGATGGCCATTTTGCGATTATGGCCGTCTCGAACTTTTTGACCAGCTCCCTTTATAAGCTTGTCCATTTGTTCTTCGAACGACGGACTAGGCACTTTCACGTCGGGGGCTCTTTCTGGTTCAGGGTTAGCATTCTCCCATTGAGCATCTCCTTCTTCATCAAAGTCATGTATGACATAGCAGTCGCGGAGTAGCTCCCGTTTCTTGGATCGAACATATCCAAGCCCGATTGCTTCCATTCTCCCGTTAGGCAACTTGTGCTGAGTTTCGGGAACATTCCAGATCCTGTCATAGAACTTACCTTTTCGAGCGGTCTGTATTAAGGGTATCCCTTGTCGCTTGAATAGCCTTTTCAAGCCTTCTGTGTAATATCTAGGCAAACGGATGGGCTGGAGCCTGTCAAGTGTAGATTCCCCACCGTGCCAGATTTCTTTCTCCACTTTGGTTTCCCTGGAGCGGTAGAATAGGATTGTTGTTCACCTTTTCGCCTGGGAGGGACGTAAAATGTTTGGAGCTCTTGCACGCTATAAGCTTCAAGTGCGTCGAGATCTTTGTAGTGCTCCCGTGGAATCATGGTAATTTGCAAACTCTGATTATCACCAGCGAATGCTTGTATTGGTGGCCGAGCGGAGAATATAGCATGGACCTCATCATCTGAGTCGCTGCCAAAGATCAACATAGGAGCGGACGGTCCCGGCTTGTTGTACTGGGGTGGACCTGAATAAACTATCGCTTCCTCTTCTTCAGTATCACTCCCAAAGACTGGAATGGTGGTGATAGCTTTGCTCTCCGGTTTGTGACATCTCTCCGTGTCCTCGAAATCTGGCAAAATGTATTTTGCATCTTCGTACTTGCGGACTTCGTTCATGGAGAATGGGTTCAACTCTCCTGTTACGGTATACTCGAGACCATCCTTAAAGTATTTTATACACTGATGTTGTGTAGAAGGGATGATGTTGTATTCGTGTAACCAAGGTTGGCCGAGCAAAGCGTTATAGCATGTCTTGGCGTCTATGACGTGGAACTTAATGTCCGTGATGAGTAATCCAAAGCGCAGCGTCAGTATTACAGATCCGAGAGTCTGTGATGACTGGGAGTCAAAACCGGTGATGGTGATCTTACCACGAGCGAGGTGCTGAACGCTCATGTAGATTTCCTTCAATACTCTCACATTGAGGAGATTGAAGGAATACCCATTGTCAACCAGAATTTTTCCAATCTTGATATCGTTACAGTATCCTAAGACATAAAGGGGACGGTTGTGCTCGCATGTCCCAAGGAGGAGATCTTCATCGCCGAAGGTGATATCGGCTGTGTGCACTTCTTCCATCTTGTCCTTCATCTTCTCTTTGGCGAGAAAAGCTTGGAATTGTTCTGGTTCTTGTAGCGCCTTGATCAATGAATCTCTCACTTCTTTGGATAGTAAAAGGGTGTCGAGAACGCTGAGCTGCGAAGGTAACTTCCTCAAGTGTGCAAGAACATTGTAGTCCGCCTTGTTCTTCTTTGGCGGGTCCTTGGCAGTCAGTTCTTGTAAGTCCATATTGCGACCCCCGGTGCTTACGGGGAGGCGGAAACGGTATAAAAAAACAAATTTTTATCGCAAGAGGCAACATGGACTAAACAAGGTCGGGATCGTGTCTAAACTAAACTAGCAAATACGCTAAAAGGAGTTAGCTACTCGGATGAGGGTTATACCTAAACTTGAACTCCTTCTTCTTGAAATCTAGTAGAGGTTGATGGTTCTCTTTTGTCGCCTTCTTCCGTCGAAGATGGATCCACCTCGAGGGTTCGACCTTGGGCTCTTTCTCGGACTTGGAGTGAACTAGAATCTCCGGCTTGCTAATCCTTTGATCCTAGAGTGAGTAGAGAGTGACTAGGGTTTGCTTTTCTTTTTAAAGAGAAGGATTCTCAACTCATGAGAAGGTTTCTCTTTGCTAGAGGAAGAAGAAGATGAAGAGAGGAGAGAGAATGAGAATGATAGAATGAGCTATATTTTTTCTTTCTTGCAACCATAATGCAAAAGAAAAGAATTATCTAATAATAATAATTGAAAATGAGAATAGTTGATGGCAATTTGGAATGACCACAACCATGCTTCATTTAAAAATGTAAGCATAAATCAAGGAAGACTTTTGAAGCATGATGGTGGTCAACTTTCAACCATGGTCAACAAGTCAACCATGGTCAACCATAACAAAATTCTCATTTAATTACTATTATAAATAGATAATCCATAAATCCATTAGGGTTTGGAAAAAGATAACTGTCAACTGTGCATACGCACCCGTTCCGAAACCCTAATGAAATACCTCATCCTCCGCCTCAAGCAACTGTGCATACACACCTGCATTCTCGTTCCAAGGAACAAGAATACCAAGATATAAAAGCAACCCCAAATATATATACTAGTATCTGGCTCAAACCAGAGCCTGCCAGTATAATCCGTCCGGACTCCAAACGTGCACAAGTGCGCGGATGAGAACGAACCCTGTCGCAAAACCATGCGACCTCTACTCTGTTTTGCCCAGAGGCGAATACCCTCTGTGTGGGACTCTAAAGACTCGACACTACGCTGGCAGTGGGTTTAACCACAGACCGCAAGCGGCACTAGCTGTGCGTAACGGTCCCCAGGTAGATGCCGACAAGAAGGCTGACGAGGTGAAACCCCATCTGAACTCCTACTGAGTCTGAATGTGACAGTCTCCGTACAGTCCGGTCTGTTCGTCTGATACATCGCATGGCGGGCCTAGGGGGTGGTAAACGTCAGTCCCCCAATAGCGGTACAAGTCGTGCCGGAACGAAGCCCAAAACACCCTGAGATAACACTGGAAACCTACCAGTATATCTCGTTTGCCCTGGCCAGGGACTACTCGTGTAATGGCTCTCCTAGACACAGCGCGATGTCAACCCCCAATACCGGGAGAGACGAATCCTGTCTAACCGTCACTGCCTCCAAGTGCTTCGGGACTGCACCCAACCACCACCTGTTTGCACGACTCCTTTGAGCCGTGGTAGGGTAGTGATCAAAGTGCAGTGGGAACACACTTGAGGCGAAGTGCCAGTGTCAAGTCAGCGGACTAAGCTGTACTCATGTCACCTGGGAACTGATAACTGACGATAGGTATAATACCAACCTGTCAGTTCCCGACGAGTCCTGTCCAGTGTACTCGTAACCCAACGAGCACCCGTATACTATCTCCAGTACGACGTACTGATGGCTGTGGGACAGACCATCTCCCACACTGGGATGAGAAGCGCATACGCTAGTCTACTCCGGAGTATCGATGCCCTGTCTCGATAGTCCTGCGACTAGGGACCTGTATAAGGATGTGCTTATAGATTACCCAGCCCCCACTAGTGTGACTGCCATCACAACGCTGGTAATCAAGCAAAGATCCTAAGGGCTCCACTAATGCGTATAAGTGATATACTGAAATAAACACAAGTACACATTGAAGTAGAAACAAACCAAGTAGCATACTACTATTTTGAGCAAGATTGTATATACAAGGTGAATATCCCAAGCATCCATTAAGTAATATACAAACTAGTATGATACAGTAATGGCCTCTAGGGCATATACACTAACAATCTCCCACTTGCACTAAGGCCATGTACTGGCGTATCGAAGACCTATCATCTCGATCAGCCGCTCGAACTGAGTCTGGGGTAAGGCCTTGGTGAATGGATCTGCAGTGTTCTCTTCTGAAGCAACCCTCCGAACCTCGATCTCCTTGCGATCCACGATCTCCCTGATCAGGTGATACCGCCTCAAGATGTGCCTGGATCTCTGATGGGACCTGGGTTCCTTCGCTAAAGCTATAGCCCCGTTGTTGTCGCAATACAGAGGTATTGGGTCAACAATGGACGGAACCACCTGAAGTTCTTTCAAGAACTTCCTCATCCAGACAGCTTCTTTTGCGGCATCAGATGCAGCGATGTATTCCGCTTCCATCGTCGAGTCTGCAACGGTTTCCTGTTTGGAACTCTTCCAACACACCGCCCCTCCATTGAGGGTGAAGACAAAACCCGACATGGACTTGGAATCATCCTTGTCACTCTGGAAGCTGGAGTCAGCAAAGGCCTCGATCTGGAGGTCTTTTCCTCCATACACCAAGAACATCTCCTTAGTCCTTCTCAGGTACTTGAGAATGTTCTTTACTGCTATCCAGTGTTTCTCCCCAGGGTTAGACTGATACCGGCTTACCACACTCAGTGCATAAGCTACATCCGGTCTGGTACACAACATCGCATACATTATAGAGCCTACCGCAGAAGCGTAGGGTATAATAGACATGCGATCCCTCTCCAAATCAGTCTTGGGAGACATCTCTTTAGAGAGGGTGATCCCGTGACAAGCCGGTAGGTTACCGCGCTTGGAATCTTCCATACTGAATCTTTTCACTATGGTGTCGATGTACCTGGACTGAGAAAGTCCCAATATCCTCTTGGATCTATCACGATGGATCCGGATCCCCAGGATGTAGGAGGCATCACCCAGGTCTTTCATGGAGAACCTTTGTGACAAGAATCCCTTGACAGATTGTAGCATAGGAATGTCATTTCCTATCAAGAGAATGTCATCCACGTATAAAACGAGGAATACTACAGTTCTCGCTACAAATTTACTATAGATGCATGGTTCATCTGGATTTTTGATAAAGCCAAATTCTTTGACTGTCTCATCAAAGCAGATGTTCCAACTCCGCGATGCCTGCTTTAGTCCATAGATGGACTTAAGCAACTTGCACACCTTTCCGCTGCTCCCACTCTGAATGAAACCCTCTGGCTGGTCCATATAGACACACTCCTCTAAATTTCCATTTAGAAAAGCTGTCTTTACGTCCATTTGCCAGATCTCATAATCGTGGAAGGCAGCAATGGCAAGAAGGATCCGAATGGATTTCAGCATGGCTACTGGAGAAAAGGTTTCGTCGTAGTCCAAGCCAGGTCTTTGACGAAAACCCTTTGCTACCAGCCTAGCTTTATAGGTCTCAACCTGTCCATCTACACCAATCTTCCTTTTGAAGATCCACTTGCATCCTACGGGTTTTACCCCGTCTGGAGCAATGTCCAACGTCCATACCTTGTTGGTGTACATGGACTCCATTTCGGTCCGCATTGCATCCAGCCATCTCACTGAGTCAACGCTCTGAACGGCCTGCTGGAAGCTAGTAGGCTCATCATAATCTATGATGCAATCCTCTCTATCCCCGTCTATGAGAAAACCGCAGTATCTCTCGGGCGGATGAGACTGCCTACTACTCCTGCGGAGCGGCGTAGGAATGTCCTGTTCTGTTGAACCCTCTGGTTCCACTAAGCTTTCAGTAACAGTCTGTGGTTCTGGAATTTCTTCCAGTTCTATTGTGTTCCCACTTATCTGGGTTTCCAAAAACTCAGTTTCCAAGAAGCGGGCATGCTGAGAAACAAAAACCTTTTGTTCCTCAGTGGAATAGAAAAGATACCCCCTGGAGTTCCTTGGGTATCCCACAAACTTACACTGTACTGAACGTGCCTCAAGCTTGTCCGCATGCTGCTTTTTTACAAAAGCTGGACATCCCCATACCTTGAGATAATTAAGACAGGGTTTCTTCCCAGTCCACATCTCATATGGGGTGGTGGGCACAGTCTTGGTAGGAGCCTTGTTCAAGAGATACGCAGCTGCTTCTAGTGCATATCCCCAGAATGATCGCGGTAACTCAGCGTTACTCATCATGGACCGCACCATATCCAATAGGGTGCGGTTCCGTCTCTCCGATACACCGTTATGTTGCGGGGTGTATGGAGGAGTAAGCTGAGAGAGAATTCCGTTCTCTTTTAAATAGTCCAGGAACTCGGCACTTAAGTATTCTCCACCTCGATCCGATCTTAGAATCTTAATACTTTTGCCGGTTTGTTTCTCTACTTCATTCTTATACTCCTGGAATTTTCCAAAAGCCTCGGACTTATGTTTCATTAAGAAGACATAACCGTACCTTGAGAAGTCATCCGTAAAAGTAATGAAGTAAGAATGTCCGCTTCGGGCATGTGTAGACATTGGACCGCACACGTCACTGTGTACGAGTCCTAAGAGCTCGCTCGCTCTTACTCCACGTCCAGTAAACGGAGTCTTTGTCATCTTTCCTTTGAGACAAGATTGACAAGTGGCATATGATTGATATTCGAACGCATTCAAATATCCTTCTGTATGCAACTTAGTCAACCTTCTCTCATTGATGTGACCCAATCTACAATGCCATAAGAAAGTCTGATTTATTTCTGGAGACTTTCTTTTGTGTGTATTCTGGACATTAAAAATCTGTGGTTGGTTTAACACGTATATACCATTACTCAATGTACCTGACCCAATCAATACTTGATTAAGGTGAATGTTTACAACATTACTTACAAACGCAAATTCATAACCTTCTTTAGAAACTAAAGATACAGAAATGATATTACAAGTTGCGTTGGGTACAAAAAAGCAATTACGCAAAACCAAAACATGTCCATCTGACATTCCCAGGTGATAGTCCCCCACGGCTTTAGCATCCATGCTAGCTCCGTTCGCAACTCTGAGGGTCATGTCACCTGCCTTCAAATCCCTACGGTTTCTCAACGCCTGCAAAGAATTACAGATATGAGATCCTGATCCGGTATCCAATACCCAGGAAGTAGAGTTTATTGAAAGACAGTTTTCAATAACATACACACCTGAAGCTGAAGCTGCAACCTGCTTCAATTCCTGTGTTCTGGCCTTCCAGGCCCTGCAATCATTCTTCCAGTGTCCTTTCTTATGACAAAAGAAGCATTCTTCCTTATCCACAAGCTTCCCCGCTATCTTTGTTGCTTTACCTTTTCCCTTCGTATCCACTTTACTAACACCGCCCCTTGGTTTGGCGGGGGCCTTCTTCTTCTTTCCCTTGGCTTTCGCCTTGGACCTAGAAGAAGATGATCCTCCTACAAACAAAGTGGATGTATCCCTACTTTTCTGTAGGGTGCCCTCTGCGCTCCTCAGCATGTTGAGGAGCTCTGATAGTTCAACCTCTTTTTCTTGTAGGTTGAAGTTCAGTATAAACTGGGCGTAAGTGGAAGGAAGGGACTGGAGAACTATATCCGTATATAGCTCACTCTCCAATGTGATCCCTAGGTCAGCGAGCTCCTCAATGTAGCCGATCATCTTTAGCACGTGCTCGGCTACTGATGATCCGACGGCCATCTTTGTCGAAAACAACTTTTTCGACGCTTCGTATCTTGCGATACGTGATTGCTCTCCATACAGTTCTTTTGTATGGAGCAATATGGACTCCATGTCCATATTCTCATGCCTCCTCTGATGTTCGTTGTCCATCGAGGCAAGCAGGAGGCACTTGGCCTTCGCGCTATCAATCTCCCAAGTCTTGCGGATTTCCTTATCCGCGACGCTGGAAGTTGGACCAGGGACAGGGGGAGCTTTGGTGGTAAGAAGATACCCCAGCTTGTCATAAGTGATTGCTATCTTGACATTCCTGAGCCAATCTTTGTAGTTTGGCCCTGTCAGTTTGTTTTTATCTAGGAGTAACTTAAGTCCAGTCATGTTGATTGGTCGCTGCAATTAGGAGAGAGAAGAAGAAACACTCAGCATGATGCTCTTGCAAGTTTAGAGTGGTTTTTAGTTTGTCTAAACAGGATGGCTCCCACTGTTTCTCGAATCCCTCCTCAAACCATAAAGGAAGAATTAGTCAGGATCAATCCCACCGTACAATACTTGCTTAACCGTTCAGCTAGGCCGGTGTCGGTACTTCGAGGGAGGTTTTCCAACGCTTTCGCGAAGTTCCTTAATTAAAGAACCTCTTTTTCCTGGGGGCGTAACCCCGCTAACACCTTTCTAGGCACCTACTAGGTTTATAGCATTGATCGTTAAGTGAGAAATTTCCCGAGGAGTAGCATATACTCACAGTAGGATCGGGATCCAAATATCATCGCGTGACGAAACTGAAGGAATCCTACCAGAATCGCCACACTCCAAATGGTATGCAAATCTAGCAAGTTTCAGTACTTATGAAACTCCCGATGTGGATTTTTGCCCCATGCTCTTATGACCTTGACGAAGGTCAACAAATCATAAGTCACATGTCAAGTTCTGCCCGTCATTATCCAGGTTAATTTGAATCCACCCGTATATACCCTTGACGAAGGTCAACAAGGTAATGCGAGTGTCCCAAACCAACGCATCTATCTATGCTACATATGAACACCCAATAGCTACCAATCACTATGCCTTGACGAAGGTCAACAAACACAGCTTGAATACTATTGAATATTCATACGAAACGACGGAGGGCTACGAATGGTTTTGGCAAAACCGTGAACGTAGTGAACTTGATTTGGTCGATGGAACGAGATAGCTTTTAAAAGGAGTGGCTCAAGCTCCGCATTTAAAAGTTATTTTTGAAAAGAACCGAGTGGTTTTTCGAAAGTGTTCCAACGACTTTAACTTGGTTTATTATCTTGCATTAGTTCTTTTAATGCGTGATATTCTTGCATTAGTACTTTTAATGCGTCCCATCATTTAATCCTACTATTGCAGAAAACAACCAAAATATGACGTACGCTTATGCCATTCGCATTCGCCACGGGGCCCCGTCATTACCCGTTAGGTTACTTAACTAACGACAGAGCGGGGGCTGGGCTAGCGCGTCTGTAAAACATAAGCAACGCCTAAATAGAAAGCAATGATAGACATTTCAGATCACAGATAAATACATTGGATATACTAGCAATCTGTAATTTGTACGAGCCTGTAACAAAAACAGATAACACGGTCGCGGTGAATAGCAAATACCCCACCCAAGACCCCTACGGGTGCGGCAAACTACCCGCCAAGTCCTCGGTAGTTTGTGCACCCCTCCATGGGTCTATCCTAGGAGCAAAAACAGTAAAAAGAATTATACAATGACGGCTACAACCCCGACCCGGTTGTGCGGCCAAACAAATAATATAATTACATCAATTTACATTTACAATGAATTGCAAGAAAAGAAAACTCTCGTCTCACAACCCCCGGCTATTCACCCGCGACAATCCAACATATTTATATACACATTCCAGCACATTACAGATCATGTATAACCCCGACTAATCGTCTTATAGCGATTAGCCGACGTTCAATACATGCAAACATCACAGATATAACCAACATAGCCAAAGTGCAGTGAAGTTCGGAAAAAATACGGAATTATAGGACCCCAAAAGTGAATTTCAGTTCTGGAAAATCTGGGTACATATAATATATCTTAAAAATCCCAAAACCAACACAGAAGAACACTGCACGAAAAACGATGCAAAGATGACACCAACTTGCGGCGGTTCCGCGGCCTGATGAACAGGTGAGGCCGCGGAAGGGCGGCGCTTTGGAGGAATCATGCTATCGTTTTTGGTGGGTGTTCTTACAAAACCCTGAGACGATTTTTAGAGTATAAATTTTTTCATTTTGAGCCAAAAAAATTTCAACAGAAACTCAGGTTTTGTAATTTATCCGGTTTTGTGATTTTTCGTTTCCGAACTTCGTTACACTTCACTACCAAGCTAGTTTAAGTTTAGTTAGTCTCTGATACCACTGTAAGTCCATATTGCGACCCCCGGTGCTTACGGGGAGGCGGAAACGGTATAAAAAACAAATTTTTATCGCAAGAGGCAACATGGACTAAACAAGGTCGGGATCGTGTCTAAACTAAACTAGCAAATACGCTAAAAGGAGTTAGCTACTCGGATGAGGGTTATACCTAAACTTGAACTCCTTCTTCTTGAAATCTAGTAGAGGTTGATGGTTCTCTTTTGTCGCCTTCTTCCGTCGAAGATGGATCCACCTCGAGGGTTCGACCTTGGGCTCTTTCTCGGACTTGGAGTGAACTAGAATCTCCGGCTTGCTAATCCTTTGATCCTAGAGTGAGTAGAGAGTGACTAGGGTTTGCTTTTCTTTTTAAAGAGAAGGATTCTCAACTCATGAGAAGGTTTCTCTTTGCTAGAGGAAGAAGAAGATGAAGAGAGGAGAGAGAATGAGAATGATAGAATGAGCTATATTTTTTCTTTCTTGCAACCATAATGCAAAAGAAAAGAATTATCTAATAATAATAATTGAAAATGAGAATAGTTGATGGCAATTTGGAATGACCACAACCATGCTTCATTTAAAAATGTAAGCATAAATCAAGGAAGACTTTTGAAGCATGATGGTGGTCAACTTTCAACCATGGTCAACAAGTCAACCATGGTCAACCATAACAAAATTCTCATTTAATTACTATTATAAATAGATAATCCATAAATCCATTAGGGTTTGGAAAAAGATAACTGTCAACTGTGCATACGCACCCGTTCCGAAACCCTAATGAAATACCTCATCCTCCGCCTCAAGCAACTGTGCATACACACCTGCATTCTCGTTCCAAGGAACAAGAATACCAAGATATAAAAGCAACCCCAAATATATATACTAGTATCTGGCTCAAACCAGAGCCTGCCAGTATAATCCGTCCGGACTCCAAACGTGCACAAGTGCGCGGATGAGAACGAACCCTGTCGCAAAACCATGCGACCTCTACTCTGTTTTGCCCAGAGGCGAATACCCTCTGTGTGGGACTCTAAAGACTCGACACTACGCTGGCAGTGGGTTTAACCACAGACCGCAAGCGGCACTAGCTGTGCGTAACGGTCCCCAGGTAGATGCCGACAAGAAGGCTGACGAGGTGAAACCCCATCTGAACTCCTACTGAGTCTGAATGTGACAGTCTCCGTACAGTCCGGTCTGTTCGTCTGATACATCGCATGGCGGGCCTAGGGGGTGGTAAACGTCAGTCCCCCAATAGCGGTACAAGTCGTGCCGGAGCGAAGCCCAAAACACCCTGAGATAACACTGGAAACCTACCAGTATATCTCGTTTGCCCTGGCCAGGGACTACTCGTGTAATGGCTCTCCTAGACACAGCGCGATGTCAACCCCCAATACCGGGAGAGACGAATCCTGTCTAACCGTCACTGCCTCCAAGTGCTTCGGGACTGCACCCAACCACCACCTGTTTGCACGACTCCTTTGAGCCGTGGTAGGGTAGTGATCAAAGTGCAGTGGGAACACACTTGAGGCGAAGTGCCAGTGTCAAGTCAGCGGACTAAGCTGTACTCATGTCACCTGGGAACTGATAACTGACGATAGGTATAATACCAACCTGTCAGTTCCCGACGAGTCCTGTCCAGTGTACTCGTAACCCAACGAGCACCCGTATACTATCTCCAGTACGACGTACTGATGGCTGTGGGACAGACCATCTCCCACACTGGGATGAGAAGCGCATACGCTAGTCTACTCCGGAGTATCGATGCCCTGTCTCGATAGTCCTGCGACTAGGGACCTGTATAAGGATGTGCTTATAGATTACCCAGCCCCCACTAGTGTGACTGCCATCACAACGCTGGTAATCAAGCAAAGATCCTAAGGGCTCCACTAATGCGTATAAGTGATATACTGAAATAAACACAAGTACACATTGAAGTAGAAACAAACCAAGTAGCATACTACTATTTTGAGCAAGATTGTATATACAAGGTGAATATCCCAAGCATCCATTAAGTAATATACAAACTAGTATGATACAGTAATGGCCTCTAGGGCATATACACTAACAGTTCTTTCATGACTTGGTCATCCAGGGCGATATCATCAGAGACCTTTTCTTTTCCCTTATCTTTTCTACTCATGGGTCCAAGATTCTTTTCTGGAAGCGTGCGATTGCGCAGCTGAATGTTTTCACAGGCCTTCGGTTCTTCCTCCTTCCCAACGGTGGATTCTTTAAAGAGAGGGCCAAGAGCCATCTCTTCGTCAGAGTCGCTTCCGAAAGTGAGAACCTGCGATCCCCCGGTGTTGATCATGCGACAGTTACCGGTAGTTCTTTTATGCTCCTCGGTCGCCCTTCTTTGCTCCCGACGAGTTTTGCGTTTCATCCGCTTAAAATGTTGCCGGTGAGCAACATATCCCTGCGACCACCTTTTAAAAGCATCGCACTCTTCAGTAGGGTGTGATATCTTTCGATGATATAAGCAGTATCTAGGATGTGTTTCTGCTTCACCGGGAGTGTTTCCTTCAGAGGGTGGTAGCTTCATTCCCATTGATATTGCTTTAGCAAACCTTTTCCTCGTCTTGAACTTGTTATTAACCACGACGGATGTTCTTTGATTCGGTGGGAGTGCCTCGACTCTTTCGTCCAGTCGCCGGTGTTTGGCTCTTTCAAATATGGCCATCTCACGCTTCCGATTAGCTTTACTTTTCAGATGAATCTCATTCAGGATGGCGTCGATCATTTCATCTGACGGCCATAGAAGTTCCGGCTCGGGACCTGCCTCTAGTCTCTCTGTGCAGGGAGCTTCTTCATCGTCTAGCGATGAATGAGAGATCACATGGCAGCTTGCTACGTAATCCTCGGATCCATCCGACGAGTCTTCTCCATCATCTTCGTCCTCAAGGACGTGGCTGAGGAACTCTTGGAGCGTGATTGGAGTCCGCGCCTTCTGATTATACTCTTCTAGCGCGTCGATCTATTTCTGTAGGTCCGTGCGCTTGTCGCCAGGCTTCACGGGCTTTCTGGATTTCTTCTTCTTTTTTGAAGATTTCGACGGCTGAGCATGAACGCTTTGGCTATCACTACCAATCTTTGGAGTTGGGCGCGGCTTCAGCATCCCCTTGATGATCTCAGGTTCCAACGGATTCTTCCATCTGATCGACGGGCATGTCTGGAGATCATTCAGCATCATTTTGGTCTTGGCCGAAAAAGCCACCTCCCATAGAGCTTCCGCAACAAAAGAGCACGTTGCCCCCAGTGTATCCGTCTTCTTAAGAGTGTACGGTTGTGGTGGGCTCACTTTCCACTTTTCGGACAGCGCGAACTTGCCCTGTTGGTACTGATCTTCGATCCATCCCTTAAAGACGAAGCAAGGTGTTTCTTCGATGCGTTGTTCGCACTTTGACCACAGGTTCCGCCATCGGATTGCGTACTAAACCCACGTCTCGCTCGGCTTCACCCTGGCATTGATCAACGCTGTTATAGGGGTGCGTTCACTTGCGCTCGTGAATCGCTGGGTGAATAATAACTTCATTTCTGCGAAAGTTTTGACGGAGTCGTTTGGAAGTTCGGAGTACCATTCAAACTTCGTCTCCAATAAGCTGCCGACGAATTGGTGGAGCAAAAGCTTATCATCATCCCCGGTGTTGCTGCACAGAGCCCTGAACTGGGCGACGTGCTGGTGGGGACTGCTTGTCACCTTATAGACATGGAATTTCGGGATCATGTATCCTAGCGGGTATTTTATCTAGTCATACCAGCCCGGATACGGTCGCCCAGTTTTGACGACTTGGCCGGCCGCTTCATTTACCTGGTGAACTCTTATTTGCTGAGCAATATAGTCATCCAGGGCAGCTTTAGAAATGGTTTCCTCCTTGGCTGCTGAAAGAGCCGGAGGAGGGTTCGACGTCTCCCATCTTTCATCTTCAATAATGATTGGAGGGTCTTCAGTTGGGGGATCCGGCTGGATCATCATGCCCACCATATCTTGGAATAGCAGGACCATTTGCTTTATATTGGCCGCTTGCTCTGCAGCCTCTTTGTCCTTCTTCTCAAGCATTCTCTGAAGGAATTCAGCATCAGTTTCCTGATCACGGCGCTGCTCCGTGGATGTTTCCGGGCTTTCTTTTGGCCCGGTGAGTGCGGCCATTGCAGTCAACATCTCCTGGAGCTTCTGCTGTTGCTGTTCCTGAGCTCTCATGATAGATCGGGTGAGTGGTCGGTGGCCCGTAGAAGCGAGGCTATCCTCCTTCCCGGATGCCATGTAAACAGTATGTACCACCATGCCCCCAGACTTAGGGCGTTTGGGCTCAGTGCCTTTGACATTTGTCGCAGGCACGGGGATCTTCTCCGGCCTTCTCTTCTTATGAGAGGTCGAAGTTGACGGGGCCGTCGCAGTAGGCACCCAGATAGCTTTTCGTGATTCGGCAGGATGGCTTTCTTCCTGTCGGACCTTCAGCTTCTTCTGCCGGCGAGGGTATTCTTGATCCACCACCGAGTTCCGGACTTGCCGCCAGACTTTGTAGATCTTAGAGGAAAGCCGCTGAGGGGATGTTCTAGCTTGGCTTCCGCAACATTCTCCACCGGAGGAGGAGATCTTTTCAGTACGGCTGTAGGAGAATTCCTACACACCTTATTCAGCAGCTCAAAGCTGTTCCTAGTTAGAACAGCAGCATTAGTTTCCGCCGTTGGGGCTGGTGGAGATAGCCTAGAGGGGGAGTTGCCTCCGGCCTTCCTCACTCGGTGCCAATGGCGACGTCGAGCGTGTCGAGCTGATGGAGTTGGCTCGGTGACAGGGATGGCCTTGTCTTGCCCTTTGTTCAGGTGAGGGGTTGTTGCTGGTAATAGCTGTTAGTGTATATGCCCTAGAGGCCATTACTGTATCATACTAGTTTGTATATTACTTAATGGATGCTTGGGATATTCACCTTGTATATACAATCTTGCTCAAAATAGTAGTATGCTACTTGGTTTGTTTCTACTTCAATGTGTACATGTGTTTATTTTTGTATATCGCCTATACACATTAGTAGAGCCCTTAGGATCTTTGCTTGATTACCAGCGATGTGATGGCCGTCACACTAGTGGGGCTGGATAATCTATAAGCACATCCTTATGCAGGTCCCTGGTCGCAGGACTATCGAGACAGGGCATCGATACTCCGGAGTAGACCAGCGTATGCGCTTCTCATCCCAGTGTGGGAGACGGTTTGTCCCACAGCCGTCAGTACGTCGTACTTGAGATAGTATGCGGGTGCTCGTTAGGTTACGGGTACACTGGACAGGACTCGTCGGGAACTGACTAGTTGGTATTATACCTATCGTCAGTTATCAGTTCCCAGGTGACATAAGTACAGCTTAGTCCGCTGACTTGACACTGTCACTCCGCCTCGAGTGTGTTCCCACTGTACTTTGATCACTACCCTACCACGGCTCAAAGGAGTCGTGCAAACAGGTAGTGGTTGGGTGCAGTCCCGAAGCACTTGGAGGCAGTGACGGTTAGACATGATTCGTCTCTCCCGGTATTGGGGGTTGACATCGCGCTGTGTCTAGGAGAGCCATTACACGAGTAGTCCCTGGCCAGGGCAAACGAGATATACTGGTAGGTTTCCAGTGTTATCTCAGGGTGTTTTGGGCTTCGCTCCGGCACGACTTGTACCGCTATTGGGGGACTGACGTTTACCGCCCCCTAGGCCCACCATGCGATGTATCAGACGAACAGACCGGACTGTACGGAGAATGTCACACTGAGGCTCAGTAGGAGTTCAGATGGGTTTCGCCTCGTCGGTCTTCTTGTCGGCATTACCTGGGGACCGTTACGCACAACTAGTGCCGCTTGCGGTCTGTGGTTAAACCCACTGCCAGCGTAGTGTCGAGTCTTTAGAGTCCCACACAGAAAGCTTTTCGCCTTTAGGCAAAAGAGTAGAGGTCGCATGGTATTGCGACAGGTCGCATGGTTTTGCGACAGGGTTCGGTCACATCCGTGCACTTGTGCACGTACAGTGTCCGGACAGTTTACACTAGCGGGCTTTGGTTTAAGCCAGATCCTAGTGTACCTTATGGGATTGGATTTATCCAGTTTGCATTCGTGTTCCTCGGAACGCGGATGCGGGTGTGTATGCACAGTTGACAGGGAGGCAGAGGCAGCGGATTCTCATTAGGGTTGTTGACAGTTGACCGTTGACTATTTGACTTTATGCTCAACCCTAATGAGAATATGATATGTGATTAACTATTATATTAATTAAGTATTATGGTGATATGTTTGTTGACTTGTTGACTTTGTTGACTTGTTGACTTTTGTTGACTTGTTGACCGGTTGACTAGGCTTGACTAGTTGACCATCATGATAACCATAGCCATCATTTCATGGCAAAGACTTTTGTTTACTTGCTCATTTGTGTAAAATGAGTGCATGAAATGATATGGTTGTGGTTGCTTCTAACCATCACATAAGACTTTTGTTAATATGATGAGTTATCATTGCTTTGGATTATGAGAGGGTGAGAGACAAAATACTTGCTCATTCTTTCTTGCTCATTCTCTCTCTTGTTCTTGAGCTCTCCTCTTGCTCTCACCCTCAACCTCTTGCTCCCTCTCTTGATCTATGGTTCTCTTGTCTCATGAGTTGAGAATCAAGAACCATAGATAAAATCCCATTCTAAATCTTCTCTACTCATTCTAGTTCATTAGGTTTAGCAAACCAAGTGAACTAGTTTCTTCAAAGAACGAAGAAGGAGCTAAAGGTTGGAGCTTTCAAGTGGATCTATCTTCGGCGTACGGAGACAACGAGAAGGAGCCATCGAACCACCATCGGAGTTTGAAGACGAAGGAGTTCAAGTTTAGGTATAACCATCTCCATCCGAGTAGCTAACTCTCTTTAGCAAAGTTTGCTAGTTTTAGTTTAGTTAAAGATCCCGACTTTGCTTAGTCCATGTTGCCCCTTGCGCTAAATATTTGATTTTTATACCGTTTCCGCTTCCCCGTAAGAACCGGGGGTGGCAACGTGGACTTACAATAGCCTGTTAAAGACTGATATCCTTTGAGTAGCAGGAGCGGGAGTAGGAGTTGGGACAGTCAGTCTTATAAAGACCGACCCCTTGGCAGGAGAAGCCGTCTTGACGACTTCGGGAGCAGGGTTGGTTGCTTTCTTCAGAGCAGCCTTTTCTTGGATTGCAGGCTTCATTGTGGGTCCACAGGAATTTTGGCTCAATCTGGAGAAGACCGAGGTGCCGGTGCTGGGCGATCCGTTGGGAGGGGCCGCAGCAGCTGTAAGCCGATCAAAGACCGACTTCTTTGGAGTTTTTGGTACTGGTACGGGAGCGGTGAAGTTTGCTGGCGGGAGCATGGTCCCGAAAAACAACCCTGTGGTGGCTTGAGTAACCTGTTCCACGGGCATCGTGAACAGGGAAGCCGCTTGGGGCCCGTAGGTTATGCCCCAGTTGAGGTAGGACGTGGGTTGCAGTTGCATGTGGAACACTTTGAGCAGATGAACGCCATTGATCCTTTGCTTTCTGCACCAAGCAAAACGCCAAATCTTAGTACCACGAAACCCAAAGGCAACCATTAACAAACCGTGATTCTTTTGCGAACACGACACACGAAGTGTGGAGTAGAAAGAGGAAAAGGTCCCACCGGGCATGCCAGAATCTGTTCACCGCCGGAAGCCAGGAAGACTGGACGTCTTTCCAGAATCTGGGGGCATATGCCAATTGGTGCTATCCCTCCACCTCTCCGAAGATGCCAAGTTGATTTATGGCACCGTGTATTGAAGGTTTAAACGGATGCGGCCGATGTAGCAGACTTCGTCAGATTCCCCCTCGTTTGAGGGGTTTTTGATTGTGGGGATGCTCTTCCCTACAGGCGCAAGCCCCTGCAGTTAATTACGCTACCGCATCGCGGTAATAACTTTCTCCTTCCCCATGTGGTCACTTCATGTCGTGGGTGTTTGTTTTGTGTTTGGTTGCCCGTGGATTTTATACGGAGACTAAGTTATGTTGTCGCCCGTAGGACGTGGATTAGTCCAAATCTGTATCTTTCTTAGATTTTGGTTTGGGGGGTTTGTGTTTAAGGATACGTTAGCCTTATTTGAGGCTAAGATCAACTTAAACATTTGTTAAGAACACGTTAGTCTAATTTTAGACTAAGATCAACTTAACGGGATCGTTTAGATCCAACAAGAGAGCAATTGGGCTCTATTGTTTAGTTTAGTGACATTGCGGTCGATAAGTAGTTTAAGGACATTGCGGTCCATTGTTAGTTTTAAGACTTTGCGCTCAATGTTAAGGACATCATAGTCCGTGAGTTTAAGGACTTCACAGTCCGGTGTTAGTTTTAAGACGTCACGGTCGAGGTTAAGGACATCATAGTCCATGTATTTAAGGACTCCACAGTCCGACGTTAGTTTTAAGACATCACGGTCGAGATTAAGGACATCATAGTCCGTGGATTTAAGGACTCCACAGTCCGGCGTTAGTTTTAAGACATCACGGTCGAGGTTAAGGACATCATAGTCCGTAGATTTAAGGACTCCACAGTCCGGTGTTACTTTTAAGACATCACGGTCAAGATTAAGGACATCATAGTCCGTGGATTTAAGGACTCCACAGTCCGATATTAGTTTTAAGACATCACGGTCAAGGTTAAGGACATCATAGTCCATGAGTTTAAGGACCCCACAGTCCATAGTAATGTGTGGTTGTTGGGACCCGTTACCTCTATGACGACGTTGAGGGATTTCAATGACGGATATCAGAGGAGTAAAGAGATGTACCCTCGAACCGGATGTAAATTGATTAGAAGAGTGGACGTGCTCAGTTAAATTTAAATTGAGGACTTATGGTCAGAATTGGGCTAAGTCTAGTTAAAGAACATTTTATTTTTGTTCTGCCTGTTAGGCCTTTGTTTGGGCTCTGCCCTTTTAATTGGGCTCTGGCATTTTGTCTGGAATTAAATGCATAGCATTTATCAGAACAAGGTATGTTCTGATAGCGCGCCATATGGCGCATCAGGCGCTTTGCGCCAATTAAGGAGCGCATTGCACTAGCACATATAAGGGTGACACGTGGCGCTTAGCGTTGAGCGCGCCGCGCCAGTTTACGGGTGCGCCAGTGACTGACACGTGACGCGCTTGGTGCTGAGCGCCAACCCAAGAGCGCAGTGCGCTATTTTCAGGAGCGCAAAGCGCAGATCATGTCTATGGTTGACATGTAGCATGTTATGGCACTGAGCGCCTGTCCAAGGAGCGCAAGGGCGCAGTTCATGAGTGCAATGCACTGTCCAATAGCGCAGAGCGCATTTTGATCAATTTAAGATCAAAGAACAAGTTTATATTCTTCTTAAAAGAGGCCTTGCCTCGAGATTCAAGAACTAAGTTCTTATTCTTATAAAAGGCTCTGCTTTTTTAGATCCAGAGATCTATGAAGTAAAATACTTCTCTTCCTTTTTTTGTGATTTAGATCTTGATCTTTTCTTTTTATTCAAAGACCTCGGTCTTTCTTATAGATCTAAGATCTTTTTAAGACGACATTGCTTCTTTTTACGAAATATTTTCATCTCTATTTTCTAAGGACTCAGTTCTTTACCTTTCTTTTTTTCTGAGTTTTTCTCCAAGTTTTTAGAGTGTTTTCTACCTCTCCTCTATATTCTGTATATTTGGGACTTGAAGTGTTGGGGGCTTTATATAGGGCCAATCGATTTAAGAGATCTTTCTCTTGATTGATCTGGGAATATTTTCCACCGTTGGATCTTTGATCCCAAGGCTCCTATTTGATAGTAGGTAATCTTCTAGTTTTAATAAAGATTGGAAAAATCTTTCCATGCAGAATTTGCTCTGTTTTTGGTAATTCATTATTTACTATTGGATCATTGATCCAGCGGTGCTTAAAGCACAATCTTGTTGTTTGGAAAGATTTTGAGAAATCTTTCCTTAACAGAATTTAATTCTGGTTAATAAATGATCTATTATTATTAGATCCTTTGATCTAACGGTGGGAATTTTAATTCCAGCGCCGGCGCACCCAATTTGGACATGTGGCGCGCAGCGCAGAGAGCAGCGCAACTGCGCTAGTGCACTCGTGTTGGACACGTGGCGCGCAGCGTAGAGCGCTGGATCTGAAGCGTTGCTTTATCTTTTTGAATTTTGAAAACAGAGCTTTGCTCTGATTGAGGTGCGTTGCCTAGGGCTCAGCGCTCCTGGCCCTGGCGTGTCAGCTTTTGATACGTGGCGCGCAGCGCTCAGCGCACAGGATCTAAAGCGTTGCTTCAATTTTTGAATTTTGAAATTCAAAACAGAGCTTTGCTCTGATTGGGGAAACACTCTATGGGAGGTCGCTCTTTCAGCCAAGACGAAAAGAATACTGAAGGATTTCCAAACATGCCCAGCAATCAGGTGGAAAAGTCCGCTGGAACCCGAGATCATTGAGGGAATACTGAAGCCGCACCTGACTCCAAGAATTGGTAGCGATAATCAAAACACTCAGGCCCAGCCGTCAAAGCCTTCGAAGAAGAAGAAGAAGACCAAAAATCCCGTGAAGCATGGTGACAAGCGCACGGACCTGCAAAAACATATTGACGTGTTGGAAGAATATAACCAGAAGGCGCGAACCCCGGTCACACTCCAAGAGTTTCTCAGTCACATATTTGAAGACGGAGATAGCTACAAAGATGAGGGAGAAGACTTGTCAGATGGACCTGAGAATTATGTGGTAAGCTGCCACGTGATCTCTTACTCGCCGAATGACGGTGAAGAAAGCTCCTGATGTAGAGAAAACGGAAGCAGATCCCGAACCAGAACTCCTAGGATTGTCAGACGAGATGATTGACATATTCCTGAATGAAGACCGTCAGAAAAGTAAAGATAATCAAGAGAGCGAACTGGCCATCTACGAAAAAGCCAAACGCCGGCGACTGAATGAAAAAGTTGAAGCACTCCAACCAGATCGAAGCATGTCCGCCGAAGACAAAAGCAAACTTAAGACAAGGAAACGATTCGCTAGAGCCCTGTCAGAGGAAATTCTTCTGGCGGTATATATCTTGATGAAGCGGATGTACATCCTAACTTCTGCTTATACCATCAGAGGATTGCACACCCTACTGAAGAGTGCATGGCCTTTAAAAACTGGTGGCAGGGATATGTTGCCCACCGACAACACGTTCAGCAGATAAAGCGCAAGGCTCGTCGGGAATAAAGAAGCAGGACAGATGAGCATAAAGAACAGCCGGTGAATGTCACATAGTTAATTCCGGGGGATCGCAAGTTCTCACTTTCGGGAGTGATTCTGATGAAGAAATAGCCCTTGGCCCTCTCTTCAAGGAATCCATCTCTAAAACAGAAGAGATGAAGATATGCGAGAACATTCAGCTCCGCAATTGCACGCTACCTGAAAAGAATCTCGGACACGCAAGCAAGAGGTCGAAAAAAGGATAAGGGGAAAGAAAAGGTCCCTGAGAATATCACCCTCGATGACCGAGTCGTCGAAGAGCTGGCAGCCAAGGACCCGCAAAAGGAAAACAAGGTGGATTACAACGTTCTGGCACACCTGAGGAAAATACCCTCGCAACTAAGCATTCTCGATGCCCTTCTGCTATCTAAAGAGGTGAGAGATTCTCTGATCAAAGCACTACAAGAGCCTGACCAATTCCAAGCTTTCCTTACCAAAGAAAAGATGAAGGACGAGCTGGAAGAAGTGCATACAGCTAACATCACTTTCGGCGATGAAGATCTCCTTCTCGGAACGTATGAGCACAACTGTCCCCTATATGTTTCCGGGTATTGCCATGATATTAAGATAGGGAAGATCCTAGTTGACAATGGGTCCTCTGTCAATCTCCTAAATGTGAGGGTGCTAAAAGAAATTTGCATGAGCGTTCAACACCTCGCTCGGGATAAAATCAGTATCTCTGGATTCGGCTCCCAGTCATCACGGACGCTCGGGACTGTGATACTGACGTTACGCTTTGGGCTGCTCGTCACTGATATCAAGTTTCATGTCATTGACGCTAAGACTTGCTACAACGCTTTGCTCGGCAGGCCTTGGTTACACGAGTACAACATCATCCCTTCTACACAGCATCAGTGTATGAAGTACTTCAAAGATGGGCTCGAATACACTGTGACAGGGGAGCTGAACCCATTTTCCGTAAACGAAGTCCGAAAGTACGAAGATGCAAAGGACTTCTTACAAGACTTTGAAGACACGGAAAGATGCCATAAACCTGAGGTTAAGTAAAAAGCTATTACCACCATTCCGGTCTTCGGGAGCGATACCGAGGAGGAAGAAGAGATAGTCTATTCGGGACCTCCTCGATACAACAAACCGGGACCGTCTACCCCTATCCTGGTCTTTGGAAGTGACTCTGAAGACGAGGTCAACGCAGTATTCTCAGCTCGTCCATCAGTGCAAGCCTTCATTGGAGATGATCAGAGTTTACAAATCGTTATGGTTCCGCGGCAGCACTACAAGAGCTCGACGCACTTGATACCTATAGTGTGCAAGAACTGCAGACGTTCTACGTCCCTACCAGGCGAAAAGATGAAAAGACGATCCTCTTTTATCGATCCATAGAAACCAAAGTGGAGAAAGAGATCTGGCATGGTGCCGATTCTACACTTGACAAGCTCTAGCTCATCCGTCTGTCCAGATACTACACAGAAAGATTAAAAATGCTATTGAGGTGCCAAGGCGTACCCTTCAAACAGACTGCTCGACAATCTCAGTTCTACAACAGGATCTAGAACGTCCCCGGAACTCAGCGAAAACTCCCCAACAAATTGCTCGACAAGCTCAGTGAACTGATGTCTAAAGAACAGGTAGCTACACTAAGAGACGTGCTCGTGCAGTATAAAGACTGCTTCGCATTGAACTATTCCGAGATGCCGGGATTAGACCCCGAAATAGCTGTGCATATATTGGCGATATCTCCGGACATCAAGCCAGTCAAACAAGCGCCGAGAAGAATGCGGCTCGAACTTGAAATGAGCACCAATGCCGAGGTCAAGAAGGTAATCGACTCCGACTTCATCTAAGAGGTTCAGTACCCTTACTGGATTGCCAACATCATCCCAGTGATGAAGAAAAATGGGACGGTGCATATCTGCGTAGACTTTCAGGACCTCAACAAAGCATGTCCGAAGGATGACTTCCCCGTACCGATTACCGAGCTAATGATAGGTAACACGTCCATTTACGAAGTTTTCTCCTTCATGGATGGCTCATCAGGGTACAATCAAATAAAGATGAACCTCAAAGACCGAAAGCATACCGCTTTTCGGACCCCGCTAGGCATATTTTGCTATAAAGTGATGCCTTTCGGTCTGAAAAACGCCGGCGCTACCTATCAGTGGGCCATGACGAAGATTTTCGATGACCTCATACATGAAGTCGTTGAATGCTATATCTACGACCTTGTGGTGAAAAGCAAATCGCACGAGGAGCATTGGGAGAATCTAAAAATAGTGTTCCAACGTCTTCGGAAATACAACTTGAAGATGAACCCTCTGAAATGCACGATCGGAGTTTCCTCGGGAAAATTCCTAGGATTCATCGTACGACATCGAAGCATTGAAATAGACCCGTCGAAAATCAAGGCGATCATGGAAATGCTGCCGCCAAGAACTCTCAAGCAACTACGGTCTCTCTAAGGGAAGATCACTTATATTCGGCGGTTCATAGCCAATCTTTCTGGCAAATGCCATCCCTACAGTCACTTGATGAAGAAAGGAACCCCGTTCGTTTGGGATCGCAAACGCCAAAGCGCACTGGGCGAAATCAAGCAATACCTGAAGAATCCGCCAGTACTAACCGCTCCGGTCAAGGGAAAGCCTCTCATTCTGTACACAACTGCCCCTAAGGGTTCCTTAGGCGCCTTATGGGCATAAGAAAACGACCAAGGGAAGGAGAGAGGCCTCTACTATTTGAGTCGAGTGCTCCTGGGGGCAGAAAACAACTACCCCCTATCGAAAAACACTGCCTGGCGTTGATCTTCACGATAATGAAGCTCAGAAACTATGCGTTGGTGCATGAGGTCCATCTCATATCAAAGGTGGATCCTCTCAAATATTTGATGTCAAAAGCCATACTAATAGGATGACTCGCTAAATGGGCCCTACTCTTGATGGAGTTCTTGATAACATATCAACCGTTCAAGGCAGTGAAAGGCCAGGCCATCGCCGACTTCCTCGCCGAGCATCCCATACCTTCCGATTCACCCCTAAATTGCGAATTGCCAGACGAGCATGCATTTGACACAATCGACGGGGAGAAAGGAGAGAGTAACACCTGGTGGGAGCTCTACTTCGACGGGGCATCTTCCATGAAGAAACGAAAGCGCAGCTCCCCCATAATCAAGTCTGCGGTAGGCCTCATCTTCATGACTCTACAAGGAGGAATAATGCGCTTTGCCTTTTCCCTAACAGAGCCGAGGACAAACAATGAAGCCGAATATGAAACTTTGATAGCATGTCTTGAGATCGTTGTCGGCATGGGAATCGAAAACCTCCTCATATACGGAGACTCCCAGCTGGTTGTTAGTCAAGTAAACGGTGATTATCAAACATGCAAATCAGAGTTGGTGAAGTACGGCGAGAGAGTGCAACAATTGCTGATTTAAATCCCTGCCTACGCCTTGGAAAGCATACCGCGTGTGGAAAATAACAAGGCAGACACATTAGCCAAACTTGCTAAAGAACTGGCTGACAAAAACCTCGATGACATGAGGATCGTTGTGCAAAGCCGTCGAGTTTTTGCACCGGCAGAAATATCTCTAGAACCGTCTGAAGAAAAGGGAGCGACAAAGCAAACGGCCCTACAAATATAAGACCAGGAAAAAGCTAAGGATTGGAGAGAAGTCTTTATAGACTACTTCAAATCCCGTCGAATACCTGAAGATGCGTCCTCAAGACATCAGCTCATGAAACGAGCTCTATCCTTCTCCTTCGTCAATGACACTCTATATAAGAGATCATTTGATTCTCTGTGGCTAAGATGCCTGGGACCGGAAGAAGCAAGGAGAGTCGTCCAAGAAACTCATGACGCACTCTGCGGTTCTCACCAAACAGGGCCGAAGATGAAACTGAAGATCAAAAGAATGGGCTACTATTGGCCCACAATGATCCAAGATTGCTTCGAATACGCGAAACAGTGCCACTCGTGCCAGATTCATGGGGACTTTATCCACTAGTATCCAAATCCGCTACATCCAATGGTGGCTAGTTGGCCGTTCGAAATGTGGGGAACTGGCATAATCGGGCCTATTGAACCAGCATCGTCCAGAGGCCATCGGTTCATACTGGCGACAACTGATTACTTCTCCAAGTGGGCAGAAGCAGTACCACTAAAAGAAGTGAAGGCGGAGAATATCCTCCATTTCTTCAAGACACACGTCATCTATCGGTTCGGCACTCCGCAACGAATTATCTCCGATAATGGCCCGGCCTACAGAAGCCATAAAATCAGCCGCTTCGCACAACAATATAATATAGACTGGAGATATTCTTCGATCTATAATTCTCGAGCTAATGGTCTAGCTGAGGCTTTCAACAAGATCTTGATGAAGATCATAAAGAAGACGGTGTCTCGAAATAGGAAGGACTGGCACGAGAGATTGCATGAAACTCTCTGGGCGTATCCAACCATGTTTAAAACGGCCACAAACACAACGCCGTATGCATTGGTATTCGGCGCTGAAGAAGTACTCCCCTTGGAGATAAAGCTACCCTCTCTATGAGTAGCAGTTCATTACGAGCTAACAGACGAAGAGAATGCACATTTCGGCTTGAGGAACTTGACGCCCTTGACGAAACCCGGCTCATGGCGTAGAAAAACTTGGAAGCTTACAAAGCAAAGATGACGCACTCATACAAGAGATTGACTAGGCTGAGAACATTCTGCCAAGCCAAACTCGTGCTAGTGGTCAAGAGACCTATGATCCCTAATCGTGTCAAATGAAGGAAATTTGAGCCGAATTATGAAGGCCCAAACATCATAGACAAAGTCTACAGGGGTGGGGCTTACTTGCTCATGGACATGCATGGCGAAAGACCCTTAAGGCCAATAAACGGCTGTTTCTTGAAGAAATACTATGCCTGACCGAGACATCTATAAACTATTACGGACCGTAGCATCCTAAGGCTAACGAAAAAAACGGTACGTCCATAAGCGAGATGGACACGGATGAAAACCCGAAATGCCTACGTGAGTAAAAACAGCAGGACTACCGGTGAGTTTGTGAAAACCCAAAAGGGCACAATCTCGTTAAAAGACACTTGCAAGGTCCCCTCGACCCTATAAGGAGAAAATACCTGCGTGAGATCCTTACGACTCACAAGGGAGCAACACACTTAGGAATCCCCATGATTCCTAAGGAGAAAACACACTTACGAGATTCTCACGACTCGTAAGGAGAATTCCCCTTTGAGACCCTCACGGCTCATACGATTCAAAAGCCTTAAGCTACAGGGATCTAAAGCTATTCTTAAGCTATCACATTCCACGGTTTGCCCTACAAGCAGTTCAATGTTGACCCTTGTATACAATCCATGGGCACGAATAAACATTTCCCAAATAAAGTCCCACCAGCGACTAGGGATATGCTCACACGGTGAATGACCCTTATAAGCCCTCTCGACTGATAAGGAGAAAACACTCTTGTAAGATCCTTACGACTTATAAGAGAACATACACTTAAGAATCCTCACGATTTTTAAGGAGAAAACGCACTTACGAGATCCTCACGACTCGTAGGGAGAAACACCTTTATGAGACCCTTACGGCTCATAAAGTCAAAAACCTTAGTCAACAAGATCCTAACCCTATTTGCTATGCCACCTTTGTTCGACATCGACAGAGGTAAATGATGATTCGCTCCTGGTAATGTCCCAGTGGTAGGGATGCTGATGCCTAAATCGGTATCAAATTCTAAGCCCTTTCATGGGAAATGATGATTCGATCCTGGCAATATTCCAATCGCAGCGATACTGATGCTAAGATTGGCACCAAATTCCAAGTTCCACACTCGCGATAAAAATCAGCGAGCCAAAAATGCATATGAAATAGCCGAAATGATAGGGAAAGTTGCAACAAAATCAGTAAGTAAAATATATGCATACAAAATAGCCGAAATGATTGGGCAACTCGCAATAAAAAGCAACGAGTAAAAAACGAAAAAATATCCAAAATGATCGGGCACCGCGAAAAATACCCGAAATGATTGGGCAATCGCGACTTTCGCGATATAAAAAGATGAAATGATAGAGCATCACGGAAAGAAATATAAAAAAAATGAAAAATGAAATGAAATGAAACTTTTTGCCCTACAGGTGAGATCACATTGATCCTTGTATACAATCTAGGGGCACAAACAAAGAGGGAACCATACCATCCCACCAGGCTCTATCAGAAAGAGAGTCAAGTCTCAATGGAAACATCTGCAACCTAGATATCAACAATGGCGTTTCGTCCAGTTACAGCAGATGCAACGTAAGCAAAGCGTAGCTACGACAAAGTCCCTAGTTCCAAATCTCGACGGTTTACAGGCAACCTAGAGACCCCCTAGACATTCGTCTCATTACAGCAGATGCAACGTCAGCAAAGCGGAGCCATGGCAATGTCCCTAGTTCCAAATTTTGATGGTTCATAGGTAACCTAGAGACCACCTCGACATTCGTCCCGTTACAGCAGACGCAACGTCAGCAAAGCGGAGCCACGACAAAGTCCCTAGTTCCAAATCTCGACGGTTCACAGACAACCTAGAGACCACCTCGACATTCGTCTCATTACAGCAGACGCAAGTCAGTAAAGCGGAGCCACGGCAAAGTCCCTAGTTCCAAATCTCGATGGTTCACAGACAACCTCGAGACCACCGAGACATTCGTCTCGTTACAGCAGACGCAACGTCAGCAAAGCGGAGCCACGTCAAAGTCCCTAATTCCAAATCTTGACGGTTCACAGACAACCTAGAGACCACCTCGACATTCGTCTCGTTACAGCAGATGCAACGTCAGCAAAGCGGAGCCACGGCAAAATCCCTAGTTCCAAATCTTGACGGTTCACAGGCAACCTAGAGACTACCTCGACATTCGTCTCGTTACAGCAGACGCAACGTCAGCAAAGTGGAGCCACGGCAAAGTCCCTAGTTCTAAATCTCGACGGTTCATAGAAAACCTAGAGACCACTTCGACATTCTTCTCATTACAGCAGACGCAACGTCAGTAAAGCGGAGCCACGGCAAAGTACCTAGTTCCAAATCTCGACGGTTTACAGGCAACCTAGAGACCCCCTCGACATTCGTTTCGTTACAGCAGACGCAACGTCAGCAAAGCGAAGTCACGACAAAGTCCCTAGTTCCAAATTTTGACAGTTCATAGGTAACCTAGAGACCACCTCGACATTCGTCTCGTTACAGCAGACCAACGTCAGTAAAGTGGAGCCATGGCAAAGTCCCTAGTTCCAAATCTTGACGGTTCACTGGCAACCTAGAGACCACCTCGACATTCATCTCGTTATATCAGACGCAATATTAGTAAAGCGGAGCCATGGCAAAGTCCCTAGTTCCAAATCTCGACGGTTCACAGGCAACCTATAGACCACCTCGACATTCGTCTCATTACAGCAGACGCAACGTCAGCAAAGCGGAGCCATGGCAAAGTCCCTAGTTCCAAATCTCGACGGTTCACAGGAAACCTAAAGACCACCTCGACATTCATCTTGTTACAGCAGACGCAACGTCAGCAAAGCGGAGCCACGGCAAAGTCCCTAGTTCCAAATCTCGACGGTTCACAGGCAACCTAGAGACCCCCGCGACATTCGTCTCGTTACAGCAGACGCAACGTCAGTAAAGCGGAGCCACGGCAAAGTCCCTAGTTCCAAATCTTGGCGGTTCACAGGCAAACTAGAGACCACTTCGACATTCGTTTCATTACAGCAGACGCAACGTCATCAAAGCGGAGCCACGACAAATTCCCTAGTTCCAAATCTCGACGGTTCACAGACAACCTAGAGGCCATCTTGACATTCATCTCGTTACAGTAGACACAATGTCAGCAAATGACTCCGTCGCGGAAATACGTCATCCACTGACCCCGTCACGGAAATACATCATCCACTGACCCCGTCGCGGAAATACGTCAGCGCATGACCCCGACTCGGAAATACGTCATCCAATGACCCCATCGCGGAAACAAGTCAGCCAACGACCTCCCCGTCAGAGCAATGCTTCAACTCGGAAACAAGTCAACTCACCAACCACTTATGAGTCCTCTCGACTTGTAAGGGTGAAAATTCTCTTGGGAGATCCTTACGACTCTTAAGAGAAAAACACACTTAGGAATCCTCACGATTCCTAAGGAGAAAATACACCTATGAGATCCTCTCGACTCGTAGGGAGAAAAACCTTTATGAGACCCCCACGGCTTATAAAATTGAAAAGTCTTAGGTGGTAGATTCTAACCCTATCCCCTAAGCTATCGCTGCACTGCAAAGAGTCCAAGAAGAACAGCTACCTACTATCTACAGGCTACACTTGCTAAAATCACATGGCGACAACGCAGTAAAGAGTAGAAAGCAATAGTGGGAGAAAAAAATGTGTATCTTTTATTCATGAATTCAATGAAGTACAATATGAATCATATGAAAGAATAAAAAATGAATACATGTTATTCATAAGTTATAAATGTACAATCAATACAAAAGCAGCTACTGAGAAAGAGGCGTTTCCAGTAAATTAGCCAGCTGCTCGCGCACTCCTCTCAGCTCCTTTTCGTGATCAGCCACCGCGGCCAGCTCCGCTTCGACTCGAGCCCGTTGCTGCAAACAAGACGAAAGTTTCTCGGCGATTTCCCATTGAGAAACTTCGCGATTCTGTATAACTCGCTCTAAGAAGTCGAGTTTCTGCCTTAGCGCTAGCTCGTCCGAAATGCATCGTTGTAAATTGTCAAAAACGGCTTTCAGTTGCGCAGCATTTGCTTCAACCTGGGCATGCAGCCGGGAGGATTCACCTGAAGCTTCCTCACGTTCCTTCCGCATTAAGGTCGCTTCTTATTCAAAATGGTGGAGGAAGAGACCGCTCTGCTCAACCCATGCAACCTGCTGGGAGTTCAGAGCCAGAACCTCGGGAGCCAGACGCTTGAGCTCAAGCTCATGCAGGCAGGCCTCAATCTTCCTGCAGTGATTAACCCACTCAATGACGCCTTAACTATGGAAGTTCATGAGCGTCGCTAGCATGGGATTAACCTCGGCAGCAAAATCTGCAGCAAATGCAGGGACCTCCGTGTTAAGCTCCTTGATGTACTCACTTAACATGCGCAGGCTGGTCACAACGCCCTTGGAAGATGGACGTCTGGAAAAGGGCCCTGCCGGCATTAAGATGCGAGACTCGAATGGAGCTAGAGTCAGCACGATTGCTGCAAAACAAATCATAGTCAGATATTGGCTTAAGAAACAAAGAAGATGCAAGAGCAAGGAAGGCTACTATACCGGCTACGGCAGGTGGCAGAGCTGGGAGTACTGGTGGCGCGGCAATTCTCTTGTCCATTCCTTCAATTTGTAGTGTTGTAATCAATTTAAAGTTAACAACGGCAGGGTCACCCATTAAAGAAAGAAAAGACGTCAGTTAGAAAAGATACTCACCGGCACCAGCAGGCAGACTAACTTCCGACTGGAAGGAGAAGTGTGGGTTCAACACTTGATACAGATGATCGAAGAGAACTCCTACAAGGTTGCGACGATGCATGGTCAGTACAAGGAAGATTACATCCACAATTTAAAGTAGACAAATCGCAAACCCATACCTTCCAGCATTTTAAAGGACACGAGAGAAGGCTAAGGGTCGGCGACCGTCAGAGCAACAATCGGTGACGCTTCTTTGGGTGTCACGACCTCAATGCTCACCACACCTACATTAGAAACAAAAGAAATGCCATCAGAAGGGGTTGAAAGGGATTGCAGAACAAAAAGGAAAACAATAACCCAAAATCTACCTAATGAGTCTCCAATCAAAACCGCGAAAAGAGCATCACTAGGCACAGCGACTGCTTTGCTTTCCTCCATTGGAAGGGTTTCGCCGCCCGTAGCTTCATCCCCCGATTCTATGAGAGCCGTTGTGAGACTCGCGATGCCAGGCGATGGAAGGGAACCGTAAGGGGAAAGAGTGGCAGTTGGGGTAGTCCCGGACTCCTGAGAAAGAGCGGCCACATCGGGCTCGGGGATTGCCGTCATCTCACCTACCACCTCCTCACCAGGACTTGGCCTGCAGGGTATGATATATGAGAATATGAAGATCAAGCGCTAATAAAAGGATCCAGTGTTACGTTACCTTAGGACGGCCTTTCAATTGCCTCCCGAGCCGTGCGTACCGCCTGTCTATGAGCGGTAGACAGGGCGGCCGGAGCACCCTCTGGAGAAATAGGGACAGGGGAAGCAGTGCTCGAGCCTGCACTTACAGCCAGGGTGGCATTGCATTCTTTCGCTGCACGCCTCTTGTGCTTCCTTTCAGCCTGAGCCATGAGAGCTGACCTTCTCAAGACTTCTGATAAAGGTAGACCATCATCTGAACCAAGTTCTGCATCCGACGCCGTTATGACGTCCATCATCGGCTGCTTCTGTGAGACCCCTGGGGGCGACTTAGGGATAGCCGTGGCTGCAGTGGCCGGCGCTAACGATGCTACTGCGTCACCACTCGCGATCGGCACTGCACTTGGGATAATATGATCGAGATAGTCCCTGCAATAAAATGAAAAAGAAGAGTTAGTTTACCCATAAAAAAGGGAATGAAGGCATAGTGAGCTGAAATGTACCAATGCCCAAGGAAGCACGAAGTCTTTCCTCCTCTTCAAAAGTCTTGAGGGAGGCTGCAAGAGCCTTTTCGGCAGAGATACCTGTTGAAAAAGAAAGCGTCAGTTAAAGCATAATAGTTAAAGTAGTCGCGAAAAGGTATGACCGAAGAATACCTGATTGTGCGATGGTGATTCGTGCTGCCTCATCATGAGCTAATTGCTTAGAAGCTGCGATGGCAGCCTCGAGATCGGTATCATCCGGCGCCATGAATAAGCCTTCATTGGTCCCGTATTCGCTTAAGCCTTCGCTGTAAGGAGCATGGGGCTCTTTGCCAAATACAACGTCCGTAGAAAGTATAGACTTCTTTGTCTTCTACGAACGAGTGCTGGCGGCTGATAACATAAGCTTGCGCTTGGCGGACAGCTTTGGGAGACGAGTCCCGATCTCAGTACCCACGTCAGACTCTGGAGACGCCACAGCCACCGCTTCTACAGGCACGCAGGGTAGGGGCAGCTCAGGCATAACACGTGGTACCACAGCCACAGTGGCTTCTCTCAAGGGAGGATGGACGATGGTCCGTCACTTCAGAGGAACGTTTGGATTATCCGCTGGGGCGGTGCCCTTGCGATCAAGCAATAATCATTTTTCTTCTCTAGTAACGGCGCCCATCGAATGTTGGTACCATGCTACATATACATTCAAGGCTTTTGGAACGCAATTCGGCTCACTGATAAAGAAATTGGAGCCGATGTTCAGCCGCATAAAATGGTGCAATGCGCTCCGGATACCCTCTTCAGTAGCAGCTGGCCCAGCCAAGAAGGCCTCGAGTGGGACACCCTGATTATAGCATAATTGCTGGGCGAAGCGATGCAGGTTGTACCTCATAAATAATACCGAATCATTCTGCCTAAACACGAGAAAGCCCGGCCTGATGGAATATAAATGAAGAATCTCCCGAGCTTTCAAGATAGAGACCCCGTATTTAAAAATGTCCCGTAATGGCTGCACCGTTTTTGCGGATTCTTTACCGATGGTTAGAACCTTATCGGTAAAGGTTATACCATCTCCAACTATGCGCGGACGAAGGATCAAACCCCTGGCTTCCTGCTGTGTCGGATTTACAATGGATGTGTCAACTAACCGCATGATCCGAGGGAAGTTATACTTATCGTAGAAGCAAGGCCTTTTGTTGGCACCGAAAACGCCAAGCACATGTAACTCGATCCATGACATAAAATAATGCATCGAGAAGTTCACATGCTGCACCCCTGGTTCAGTAGTGTCTGCCGCCAAGCTGAGGCCGTGATATAAATGGGCTAATCCAGCGATCCCGACGGCCACTTGCATCCCAATAACCATTCGGTGAGCTGGATAAAAAAACGGATGGCCTCATATAGTGAGGGTGCATCGGAAGCACAAACCATCTTAGCCATAGCCCGAGGAACCCTAAAAAGAACGCTTCTTCGTCGATCCCAGGAGCTGCAAGCTCTGCGAAAGAGACGACTGGGGTGTTGGGGAGAAAGAAATTCCTCTGATCCGCCTCTGCTGCTGGCTGGTTGTCCAAACCAAAACAAAAAGGATCATCGAGTTTGGAAAATTTCTTGGTTTCCTTCAACAGGACTTCTGAGTAAAGAAAGCGGGCGATGAAATTTGTGAAATTAACCCCACGGCCTCCGGATTCGAGTAAAAGGCTCTCATAGATATTCAACACCTTAATCAAACTGGGAAAATGATGTTGAATGGCGTTCTTAGGGGTAAGGCCTGTCATCACTAACTTGGCAGCAATGACGTAATCGTCCGGAGGAAGCGGCTCCTCATAGTGTTCTCCCCTAACCGGTAAGCCAAAAACCTCTCCAAACTCCTCTAAAGAGATTGAGACTTCTCGATCCAACAGAAGGAAGGTGTGGGTCGGAATATTCCATTGCTCCAGAAAAGCCTTGACCCACCAAGTAGGAGGCGTAGAATATTGGAAAAGAGAAACGTAAATGGCGGGATACAACCCGAGCTTCAGCACCTGCAACTTCTTGGCTGACAAAATATAGCGGGCCCATTGCAAATACCCAGCTGGATGACGAGGAGCTAGGCCTATCATATATGCTTGTCCCCAAGGGTGCGACTCACCTTGACAGATACGTCGCCCCAAGGTATCCAAAGCCATTAGAGGTTGTACGGGTATGGCATCCATAGAAGGCTGAAGGAGACCCTCTGAAGTCCAGTTGACCTCCTCCACGGTATAGTTCACCGGGGGTGGGTCGGCGTAGTGGATCGCCGAAATAGGCTCTGAAGGTGCTGCGCAAGAGAAGCTACGTCGCCCCCTGATGATCTGATATACCACGTTCCCCACAAATGAAGGTTCTTTTGTTCTGGGTCATGATCTTTGATCAGCGGGAAGACTTCTCTATCCACAGGCGCTTCGGGGAATCCACCTTCCGAAGGGACGAACGGGAAAGAAGTGTCGAAAGACATAGTACCTGCACGGAAAAGAACAAAATTTTCAGCCGTCAATGCTACAACTCAAGTTCTGGTACTTGGTACTTTAATTTCGTACCACACTGTAATGCAGTGAAAGGGGACTAAAGGGGACCCACACAATCTAGATGATGGCTCATCATTAATAAAACAGTCTCATCATTTGATGAGATGGTCATTAAATGAGGAAATCCTAAGAGGATTCTCATTTAATGAGGGCCCCTCGGGCCAAGGAGTAAATCTCCCTTGAGAGCAGTGCTCTTCAACAGACATGACGTCGGTCATAATTAATGATGAAGGAATAAAAATTCCCCCAAGAGCAATGCTCTGTGAAGAAGATGGAATAATCCATCAAAAACTTTAAAAAGCAAAGCTTTATTGAGTTAAAAAAAACTCCGAGATCTTTAAGATCTACAAAATGAACTCTAATAGTTCTTCTTTAGAAATGGGTTAAGAGACCCTAAGAAAGATCTCTTTAAATCTATGAGAGCAAAACTCTGTTAACAAAACTCTAAAAAAAGGTTTTCTTAGATCTATGATCTGAAAAGATCAGGGCTCTGTTAATGGGTGAAACCCTAGATTATTAACTAATCCCTTCAAAGATTTAATCTTTACCTAAATTTTGGACAGAGTTCTTATAAGAAAGTTCTTAAGACAAAGAGCTATGCTTTGAAGGAGAATTAATTCTCAGAAAACAAGAAAGAAGATGAACATAGATCATCTCAAGGGCCAAAGGCCTTATTTATAGGCATAGAGAGCCGTTTCAACTTCTGAGTTGATCCAATGGCAGAGATGCTGCCACTGGTGCACTCACATGTAGGCCACGTGAGCGTAACGGTGGGGGGCATTTGTTTCCCCTAATCAGAGCAAAACTCTGTTCAAATTCTGAAATTTGAAATGAAGCAGCGCTTCATAGCAGCGCCAGCACTGAGAGTCAAAGACTCTGAGGCAGCGCTCACGTGCAAAGCACATAAGCGCTAGCATTAAGAGCGCTGCACTTTAAGTAGCGCACCACGTGCAAAGCACGTAAGCGCTAGTGCTAAGAGCGCTGCACTTTAAGCAGCGCACCACGTGCAAAGCACGTAAGCGCTAGCGATAAAACAAAATGTTCTCGGACTTTGGATCAAAGATCCAACGAACATGATTAAAAATCATCAATTGACCAGAATAAAATTCTGTTAAGGAAACATTCCTCAGAATCTTTCCAAACAGGAAAGATTATGCTCTCAAAATCATAGCACTGTTGGATCAATGATACAATGGTGATTAAAAATCACCAAAATACAGAATAAATTCTGTATGGGAAAAGATTTCCCAATCTTGTTAAAAACAAGAAGATTGCCTTCTGTAAAACAGAAGCCCTAGGATCAAAGATCCAACGGTGGGGAAATCCCCAAATCAATTAGAGAAAAGATCTCTTCAACTGATTCAACAAATCGGCCTACCCTGTATAAAGGCCCCAAGACTTCAAGTCTCATAGAGAGGAACCCCCCACAAACTTTGAGAAGTTCAGAAAGAAGAGCAAGCTCTCAGCAGAAGAAGAATTTCTTCAAGGTAAAATAAAGAGATCAAAGCATCTCCTCAGAAAAAGAACTTAGTTCATATGCTAGATCAAAGATCTATAAGAAAATTGTCTTTCACAAAAGAGATCATAACATCTCATTATAAAAAGGGGGAGAATAATTCAATTCTCTTAAGATCACAGATCCATAAAGATAAAGACTTTCACCAAAAACATAAGAGATTGAAATATCGCCTATAAAATAAGAACTTTGTTCTTATATCCACAAGACAAAGTCTCTTATAAGAGAGAATTTAATTCTCAGAGAGCAGAGTTGCCTAAAAGAGCCTTAGCGCTCCAACTAAAAGAAACACTTCAGCTCTCCAAAACCTAGCGCACAACACTGCAGAGCCTTAGCGCTCCAATTGAAAGAAACGCTTCAGCGCTCCAAAACCTAGCGCACAGCGCTGTAGAGCCTTAACACTTCAATTGAAAGAAACGCCTCAGTGCTCCAAATCTAGTGCACAGCGCTGCAAAGCCTTAGCGTTCCAAATTTAAAGAAGCACCTCAACGCTCCAAGTCTGGTGCACGGCGCCAAGCGCGCCATGTGCTCCTCACGTGTGTGCTACTTCAACAGAAGCGCTCTGCGCTTGTTGTCTAGCTCACAGTGCCAAGCACGCCACGTGCTCCTCACGTGTGCCCTACTTCACCAGAAGCGCTCTGCGCTCATTGACTGCGCTCTGCGCCAAGCGCGCCATATGCTCCTCACGTGTGCGCTATTTCACAAGAAGCGCTCTGCGCTCATTGACTAGCGCACAGCGCCAAGCGCACCACATGCTTCTCACGTGTGTGCTGAGGGAACACAAAGTGTTCTTTAAATAAAAGCTCCAGAGTTATAATGAGTGCTCAGCGCACAGCGCAAGACAAGAAAAAAACAATTATCAAAACCCAAACCAATGCTCAGCATTGTTAAATAGAAAAAGGGACTGAGCCTAATTAAATATCCAACATTGGCCACTGATCCCTAATTCATATTAATTAAGCCCATATGCTCACAAATCTTTGATCTTAGTCCCAAATTGGACTACAGATCTCCCGACCAATATTGGTTCAAGGGTACATCTCTTCACTTCTCTGATATTTGTCGTTGTAATCCTTCAACGTCTTCAGAGAGTTGATGGGTCCCGACAACCAGACATTTCATGGACTGTGGGGTCCTTAAACTCATATACTATGATGTCTTTAAACTTTACAGGCTACGATGTCTTTTAACTATGGACTATGATGTCCTTAAACTCCATGGATTATGATGTCCTTAAACTTTTGGACCGCAAAGTCCCTAAACTAAAATAATAGAGCTCAAATGCTCTTTTGTCGGATCTAAATGATCCTGTTAAGTAGATCTTAGTCTAAAATTAGACTAACGTATCCTTAACAAACTGTTGAGTTGATCTTAGTCTAAAATTAGACTAACGTATCCTTAGCAAATGTTTAAGTTGATCTTAATCTCAAACGAGATTAACGATCCTTAAACCCAACCCAAACCCAAATCTAAGAAAATATGGATTTGGACTAATCCACGCCCTACGGCGACAACATAAATTAGTCTCCGTATACAATCTACGGACAACCAAAAATAAAACAAACACACACGATACGAAGTGACCATCTGGAGAAGGAGAAAGTGGTTACCGCGATGCGGTAGCGTAATTAACTACAGAGGCTTGCGCCTGCAGGGAAGAGCGTCCTCACAATCAAAAAACCCTTCAAATGAGGAGGAATCTGACGAAATCTGCTACATCGGCCGCATCTGTCTAAACCTTCGATACACGATGCCATAAATCAACTTAGCATCTTCGGAGAGGTGGACGGATAAAATTAAATAGCATTTGCCCTCAAATTCAGGCCTGACGTCCCAACGTCCCGGTCGCGTCTTTCGGCGGAGAACAACAGCTTAAGACACATTCTAAGTTTTGCTACTGATTTCATCGTAGGTGGATATCGGTGAATCATCCATACAGAAAAACGGTAAATAAGTTTGATGGAATATTGAAAAAGGGTGAAGCTCCAAAACAATTGTTAGGGATATAAATTTTTTAGCGGGTTATTCCAGTAAACTTCTAATCGTTTTAACTCAGATGGTTCCTTCAATAAACAAAAAAACAGAAGCGATCCAAAGATAATGAATTATTGAGCGTGTGGAAGAAGAAAAGTATATTATAGAATCTTCCTTGCTGAAAAGATCTGTTGATTCGACATAATATTGATATCATGCATGTAGAGAAGGATGTGTTTGATAATATTGCTGGCACATTATTACAGAACGATTCTAAATTCAAGGATAAGTTGAGTTAAGTGCTTGGAGGAGCTTGGTATATGACAGGAATTGCATCCGGTATTTCATGATGATAATATCTATGAATTATCAGTTTCGAGCCATACAATGTCAAAATTGACTACGAAAAGATTTTTGAGGTGTTAAAGAGCGTCAAAATCCTAGATGGATACTCCTCTAACATAGCAAAGAATGTGCAGGTCGAGCCACCAAAGTTCTTGAATCTTAAAACTCGCGATTGTCATATCTTTCTGCATCAATTGCTTCCAGTGGCTCTTCGACATAATTTGCCATCCAATGTCACCAAGGTTTTGATAGAGTATTGCGAATTTTTCAATAAATTTTGTTCTAAATTGATAGATGCGGCCAAATTTGAGGAGTTACTAAAGAGAATTGTTGAAACCCTCTGTAAGTTGGATGTGATATTTCCACCATCTTTCTTCACCATCATAATTTATTTTTCTGTGCATCTAGCTACAGAAGCAATGATTGCTGGACCTGTCTCATATAGGTGGATGTATCCAGTATAAAAGTAATATATTTTTTCAGTCAATTGTGTTATTTAATTCATTATAATATTCGCATTTGTCTAAAATATTCGTTAACATTTTAGATACTTGAGATTCTTGAAACGGTAAGTGCGTAATCGAGCTCGACCGGAAGGGTCAATAGCCGAGAGTTACTGCGCCAACGAGTGTCTCAACTTCACTTCTCATTAATTGCATGGAGTTGAAACAAAATTAAACTGTCCTTCTCGAATTAACGATAATCAGCTATCACATCCATAAGGGGAAGATCGTTCCTTCCGGAAGGAGTGGGTCGATCAAGCGTATTCGTATATCCTTATTAATCTTGAAATTACTGCCAATCACATAAGATATATAAATTAAAACTTTTAATCGTGTCAATATTTTGAGTGTTTATATCTAGATATGCCTAAATAATTAATATTGTTATTCTTTTAGCCGACATATTGAAGAACTTACGAATGCGATTTCCGGAAAGTCTGCTAATTAGAAAATTAATCAAGAACATAAGAAACACTTTCCATATTGGTTCCGTAAACACGTACGTATGTCTTGTATATTTCACGTTTCACATTCATATATCACATATAAATTATACATTTTACGTATAAATGCATTGTAAATTGAAGATGACATAGCAAAAGGGATGCAACTCCCAGATATAATCGTGCGACTATCTAAAGATTCTAGTGCAAATGTGAATCGATAAGGTTCATATTGCATTAATAACCAAAAATTTCTTACAACAGAGAAATTGAGTACCCAAAATAATGGGATTTATTGTCCGTTTGAACAAACGTGCTTCCCAAGTTTTCATGATCAAAGACCGTAGGGAGGAAAAAAAAAGAATACTACGGTTAGTTGTAGGAGATAATAGAGTTATTTTACGGGAGTAATGAGTAAGAAAGATTTGTTATATTCAAAGTTTGTTAGTGCGCTTACATCCAGATAGATGAGTACGGTTTTCAGTTTTTCAATCTCAATAAAGAAATTTATCAAGATGATAAGTTTAAGTTAGCTTCATAAGCTGAGTAGTGTTTATATGTCAAAGATCTTAATCGTGAAAAGCTTAGATTGCATTGCTGGCACCTCCTAAATTCTTGTTCGATAGTTCCACCGACGAGATTGACCTTGATGAAGCAGATCCGGTTTATATATGAAAAACTTTGCGGGTTGTAATAATTTATATGTGTGTGTGTATATTATAAATTTTGCAGTTGTAAACACTTGTAATCAATTGATATATGTTATAAACTTTGCAGTTGTAAAAACTCTAATCACTTGCATATAAATGATATATAAAAAATTGTGCAATTCTAATCACTTGTAATGTATTTATTTGTTAGTTTAATGATTTATGCATATTATATATTTTGTATCGTCATTACTCTTGCATGAAATAGATGGGATGAAAAGGCATATTCGGAAAATTTGCCAAAGCATTTTCTTCAAAGAAAAGATATCGAGATGCTTTCTTCTCGACACAGCCTGATCCTGAGAGTTGCGATATATATTACGAGTCTTAAATATTCGTCGATCGTATCATTTTATTCAAATAACTATTGCATTGATTATAATAAATTAAAATGTGTAGCTACATCTGATCAGAAGGATGCAAGTCCATCAGTGCAGCATGATCCGTACGTATACTTAGACGAGCAGTGCACGGACTTGAGT
Organism: Agapanthus africanus; assembly: GCA_030015575.1. NCBI lineage: Eukaryota > Viridiplantae > Streptophyta > Magnoliopsida > Asparagales > Amaryllidaceae > Agapanthus > Agapanthus africanus. The sequence goes on from CM057344.1 coordinate 106,807,388, forward strand.
AGAAAATCTTGAGCGTTCTTGGATCCCGTCGCCGATGAGTGGATTCATGCATTGCCTCTTCCTCGCGATTTACAAAATGAAAAACCTTATCGAGATAAGGACAATGCGAAGGCACTGATGTGGTGGGCTGCTGCTCGACGTTAAATAGATATGATAATAGAGGTAGCAGACATGAGTATTGATGAGGCACAGACAGGGGGGATAATCTGTCCCGGTTTGAACACCACGGAATAGGAGTTGCAAATGAAATTACGAAATACGATATGCATAGAAAAAGGCAATTCTGCAATGGGTAGGTGGGAAGCCCGTAGGTCTGGGTATGTGGGCTACACATTTCGACGGTTATATCGGTATTCTCATCCGCAATACCGACTTCTAGAATGTCGGCTTCACGTTTGCAGATAATCCCTAGGAAGTATACGTATGGACTTGGCGCTCACTCTTGGTAATACATAACTCAACTATATTTAATTATTACATGCATACCTATTATATGTTATAATTTATTAAATAATATATTTATTAATCTATATTACAGAAACATTTCATCTTAGAAGACGATATAGACAGACATTGGGCACATGTCCGGTATAAGATATCACAAATATTCAAGAGATAGTGTCAAAAATTGAAGAAAAAATGCAAAAAGTCGGAGAAATTTACGGATGATTGGGAACGTTATGCCACTCTTCCCTCCATCATCCCTAGAGATCAGTTTGCGTTTCTACTATTGCATTGAGATACACCCGAAACAAAGGTAATTAAAAATATACTTAAATGATTTGAATACCGAATTTAGATTAAATTATATTTATAAATATTATCTTCTAAATAAGCAGGATGTATTAGAAAAGAATAAACAGAACCGAGAGAAAGCCACAGATGACTATTATGGTGGATCAATTCCTGCTGATCAGTATAACGCTAGTTTGGTTAGCTTATCTTTAATTACATAAATGTTTGATTCTTCAATTTCATCGTTACATATTTTCACGTATAAATAAATCAAATATCCATTATAGAACAAGGCTGGGAAAAAACCTAGCCTCCTTAAGACTTGAGAGACATTGTACATAAGGAGGGCATGTCAGAAAAAATGATGGATATAGCCACTCAACATGTGGTAAGCTTGTATTTTTCAATTCTTTTAAGTAAATTAATTACACTTGTTAATTTCATAAAGAAAATTAATTACACTTGTTAATTTCGTAAAGAAAATTAATTATTGTTTTATTTATCGAAGGAGGATTTCGAGGAGGCGGAGAGGAGCTATCAAGGATCAAATCCCGAATATCCGGCAGACAATATTCTTCCTATGGAGGCCAATGTATCTATTATAGAGCAGTTTTTCTCTCAGTCGAGGGGACACGGTCGTATTCCCCTACACGGTGGTCCCGTTAGTTTTTCGCCGTCTGGTTCCAGAAGAACTACTTCAAGTTTGTTGATCGCTCGCTCTAACCAACAATCGGCTGAGACACAACGGATCAATAAACTAGAGGAGCAGCTCAGGAGAAGGGATGAAGCAGATAAGAAGAGGGCGGTAGATTAAACGGCTTGGAGAGCTCAAATGGAGGTGCGGTAGGAACAATTCTCACAACAATACGTTCCGCCTCTGCAACCGTAGTCAATGCAGGGTCTATTGCTACTGTAGCCGGCATATTACTCTCCTCTGATGCCGCAATTGTATTACCCTACCTCATCACTGGGAACATCGTGCTACCCTTATCCTCCGTCTCCGCAATCATAAGGAGGGCATTACTCTCGGCCTTCACCTCCGCCACAAGATCCTTATTACCCTCACCTTCCGCCACAAGAACCGTATAATCCTGATTAGCCGACCCCACACGGAGGGTTATTAGGTAACTTTTTTTCGAAGGACGACTTAGACGATGTGAATCGATACTATTCAAGGCGAGATTCTGATGGTGATGGTAGCAGTGAGAGTTAGTGAGATACATATAGTTATTATTTACAGAAATTTGAGCATACAATTAAACTATGTTGGGTTTTGATATTTCAAATTCATGTTGTATATTCGTAGGGTTCTTATAACTTAACGGCGATAGGATTATGTTTAGGCGATGGAAGTGGCGGGAGTTAGTGACGTACACATTTGTGTGTGTGTGTTATAGTATATCTAATGTTATTTCGAAGATTATGATTTGCGTTCATATATTTATTTATTTATTTCGATTCACAGGGTTGGGTAAGCCGCGATTGCACGTGATTTGGAGATTTTTTCGTATTGTTGGACACATATATATAGCGTATGTATTGTGTTGTTCGTATTCAAAACAAATTAGTTTATGTAAACTAGTTTATTAAGAATTTAGTTCTTATGTGTTTGATTAAGTTGTTGATATTGGTGGATATATCGTGGATAGTTTTTATATATTGGTTTGTATGCGTATGTGTTCGTATTAGTTGTTGATCTTGTTGTATATATTGTGGATTGTGCATATATATTGATTTGTATGCGAAACGCTATTATGAAGTAATATATTGTGATTTTGTGTATTATTGTATTGAATATTAGCATTTTTCTGTAATTTTTTCCAGGTAAAATAGGTATTAGCAACCGTATTAGCTACAAGAACGGTCGCTCATACCTTATCAGCGACCGTTCGCTGATATTAGGAAACGGTTAAATTCGTTAGGATGTCCACGTATCTCCTGATTAGCGACCAGAACAAACAGTCCCTGATATATATATTAGCGACCGTTCTTATTAGAAACTGTTCATGAACGGTCGCTAATATATGTATCAGCGACCACCCAATCAGCAACCGTGTTATTGTGACCGTTTAAAATATGAACGGTTGCTAATAGACATTAGCGACCATTTATAACTTTTTGGAGACCGTTCCATACGGTTTCTAATATTAACTGTATGCGGTGGTGTTGGTCATGAAAGCACAAGGTATTAGGTATGGTATGGGCATGAGAATTGCTATTTTTTCGGGTTTTTCTATATATCACCCCAAAACTCGAATCTGAATCTATGTAGTTACAAATATCACCCTAAAACGTATAAGTTATCCTAGAAACTCCTCCTAATAAATTTTACGATCCATCTGATGGGAATATTCTCTAAAGGTGTTAATATTCATTTGCGGGTTAGGAAATGACAAATTGCCTCCAAACAATCATTTTCTACATCTAGATTTAGGGCTAAAGTATTATTGACTATTAGGGTATTCTGATTGGTAAAAGTTGGACGGGGTTTTCATTTTTAAATATTAAACCTTTTCTTCTTCTCAATTTGTAATTCTTGTAATTGAATCTCTCATCATCCTACTTGAATTTGCGAAAGATTAAGAAAAAAACTGACCTCTAGCGAGCTTGAACATGAGAAGAGAACTTGAGAGAGGAAAAAGAATGGGAGACTGATGTGGTTCGATATCGGTGACTCTCCAGATACTGACACATTGCAGATGACGTGTCCCAGAACCAATGAGAGAGGATCAGTAAGCTCGGTTGGGATCGCACCCCGGGCCTCTGGCCCGAAGAGTCTCCCGACCTCCGGTGGCCTCCCAGACCACCCTTCGGCTCGCCTCCGAGCTATCATAGAACAAAGAAACCTCGGCCTCCCGCTCGTGCCCGAGCCTCCCGCCGAGCTCATCTTCCTCGGTCTCAACCAGGCCGACCCGCGGCACTGATCACTGGTACCTCCGCTATGGCACCGCGAATCTCGCCATGCGCGAGATATCCGCCGCCCACGACCGCGCGTTCTACGCCACCACGATCCCCTATTAACGAGCCTGTCTCATCATTAATGCAGGATCCTGCCTATCACGCGGGCGTGACGCCAGGGGCGTAACGGCTGGCGTGATTCTCGCACCTGCCTGCCCATTGCTGCCGCTATATAAACCCCTCCGTCAGAAGATCGAGGTACACAATTCTTTCCACTAAACCTCTACTTTTCCCAACTTGCACCACTAATTTGATCGTCGGAGGGTCCTCGGTGGAACAACCACCTCGGGACTTCCTTGCAGGTAGCTCGGCTCAACCTCAAATCCAAGCCCATTGAGATCCACACGCTAAAGGAGTCAACCCCCAGATCAAATCTTAGCCATCCGCCATTACGCGAAGAGATCAAGGGAAGATAACATCTGAAGGAGATCCAGGACTCCAACAGTTGGCGACATACTTGCGAGATAAGCGGCAGGCTGACCGTGAGCAAGAGCAACGTCCTCCTCCCGGCGAGTTGACAATCGGCCAAATCATGGTCATGTCAACGGGGGGTACGTCGAGTACCTACAAGGCTCAACACCCCATGCCGGTCATGGAGGCTAACAGCCGTCCGAGGAAGAAGGCCAGGGAGACCGAGCCGATCATTTTTGACGATGAGTACCTCCACGGTATATCCCTGCCCCACAACAACCCGCTGGTAATCACAGTTCGGGTCCACCACTACGAAGTGCAGAGGATACTGGTCGACTCAAGAAGCTCGGCGGATATACTCTTTTACAACTGCTTTCTGTGCATGGGGCTCACCCCGGCAGACCTAAGGACAACCTCCCACGTCCTGTCAGGATTCACCAACCACTCCATCCTGGCAGAAGGGGTAATCACTCTGCAGTTTAACGTCGGGGAGGCCGACAGTACGCGAATAGTGCCTGTGGAATTCTTCATAGCGAGAATCCCATTGGCTTACAACATCCTTCTCAGCTGCCCAACGCTGAACTCCCTCAGGGTACAGATATTGACTTACCACCTGGCGATGAAGTTCTCGCTCGACCAAGGCGGGATAGGTCGGGCCTACGAAGACCAACGGACTGCAAAGGTTTGCTTCGCCGCAACATCTTCGTCTGAGCGGGCAAACAACGATGTTGAGGCCAAGAATGAAATCAGGGGTTCTCTGGACACTCGGGACGAGCAAAAGGATGTCCAAAGGACCCCGGCGGAGCCATTGACAGAGGTCCCCCTCGTAGAAAGGGACGTTGAATGAACAGTTCAGATCCGGTCACTTCTGACAGGGACTCAGCAAGACGACCAAGTTTTCTTCCTCAGAAACAACTCCGACGTGTTCGCCTGGGCTCCCGTTGACATGCCTGGGATCGACCCTAAAATCATATCTCATAAACTCGGGGTAGATCCTACGGTCCGACCCGTCAGGCAAAAGAAGCAAAGCTTTGCCCCGATCAAGTAGAAGGCAATCGAGGACGAGGTAGACAGGCTCCTCGCCGCCAACTTTATTCGGAATGTGCCTTACTCCGAATGGTTGGGAAATGTGGTCATGGTGAAAAAGCCAAGCGGGAAGTGGCGCATGTGCGTCGACTTCACCGACCTCAATAATGCCTGCCCAAAAGACAACTATCCCCTCCCTCGAATAGATTAGCTCATCGACAGCTCGGCGGGCCACGAGCTACTTAGCTTCATGGATGCCTTCTCTAGCTACAATCAGATCCGTATGAATCCTGCATATGAAGATCTCACCGCATTCACAACGGACTAAGGGGTATACTGCTACAAGGTAATGCCTTTCGGCCTCAAAAATGCCGGGGCTACGTACCAACGCTTGGTCAATCGCATGATCAAGCCGCAGATCGGTAGGAATATGGAAGTTTACGTCGACGATATGATCATCAAATCGATCTCGTCGGTCGACCATGCCAAGGATCTGGGCGAGGCCTTCGAAGTACTCCGCAAGTTCAAGATGAAACCGAACCCCACCAAGTGAGCATTCGGGGTCACCGGGGGAAGTTCCTCGGTTTCATGGTCACTCACCGCGGGATCGAAGCTAACCCGGAGAAAATCAACGCCATCCTCAATATGGCCATGCCCAAGACTAACGTCGAGATCATGCGGCTGACAGGACGAGTAGTCGCTCTGTTGCGTTTCATGTCGATGTATGGGAGAAGTGCCTCCCGTTCTTCAAGGCTCTAAGGAAAATTCCGAGGTTCGAGTGGTCGGAGGAGTGCCAGACCGCCTTTGTCCAATTGAAGAGGCACCTTGCGTCTCCACCTCTACTAACCCGACCAGTGGAAGGGGACGAGCTATCGCTATATATGGCAGTATCCGACCAAGCAGCGGGCGCAGTGCTCGTTCGTGAGGTCGACGGAGTCCAGAGGCCGATATACTATATGAGCTACATCTTCAAAGACGCAGAAACGAGGTACCCAGCGATAGAGAAAATCGTCTTGGCACTCATCGTGGCCTCAAGAAAACTGTGACACTATTTCCAGGCGCACACCATCCTTGTTCTTACCAAGCGCCCCTTGGGGGCTATCCTAGCCTCACCCGAGTCCTCTGGCCGCTTGGAGAAGTGGAGGTAGGAGTTGTCCCAGTTCGACATAAAATACTGCCCGAGGCAGGCCATCAAAGCACAAGCCCTGGTCGATTTTGTCATCGAGTACACCATCCCCAGCAAGGAGCCGGAGTCAACACCGGCCCCCGCAGTTCAACCCTCGGTTGATGGGAAGCCCGACTCAGTTCCTGATTGGATCCTTTACATCGACGGGTCCTCGACCGAGGAAGGCTGTGGTGCCGGCCGCATCATTCGGGGCCCAAACGAGGCAGAAATGGAGTATTCTCTGAAGCTCGGGTTCAAGGCTTCAAATAACGCGGCAGAATACGAGGCCCTGCTGGCCGGACCGCGCATAGCTTCCGGACTGGGGCTGAAAACAATTCGGATCCGCAGCGACTCAGCCCTAGTCGTTGGCCAAGTGACCGGCCATTTAAAGGCTCGGGAACCTCTGATGGTGAAGTATCTGGCCGAGGTAAGAAGACTTCGAAAGAATTTCGACGAAGTCCAGGTAGAGCAAATCCCCAGACAGCTCAACGCCCAAGCCGACGCCTTGAGTAAGCTGACTTCATCCTACTTGGCCAACAACAAGCGGTCCATCCTCTTCGAGATCTTGCCACGGCCCAGCGTAGAAGACGGGGCAACAACACTTCATGTGTACACAGCCCAGGAAGAAGACCGAGACTGGAGGAAGCCCATCGTGGAATTCCTAAGGGAAGGTACGCTCCCAGAATATCGGGGAGAAGCCCGCCGTCTCCGAGCCAAAGCCTGTCACTTCGTCTAGAGCAATAGGAACCTCTACAAGAAGTCCTTCACTCAGCCCTTGCTTCGGTGCGTCGACCCCCATGAAGCCGACTACGTCCTTCGTGAGATCCACGAAGGGGTCGGCGGTGCACACCTAGGGGCCCGCACCTTAATCCAGAAGGAATTTTTCCAGGGGTATTACTGGCCAACTATTCACCAAGATGCCTAGAAGCTCGTCAGGAGATGCAAAAGTTGCCAACTCCACGGAAGCGTACCTCGCCTCCCGGCTACCGAGCTGACCGTCCTAACCTCACCGTGGCCGTTTTCCTAGTGGGGAATGGTCATGATAGCCAGTTCCCTACCGGTACGGGCGGGCATAAGTACGTCCTCATCGCAGTGGATTACTTCACGAAGTGGATCAAGGCCATCCCCATCAGGAAACCGGATACCACCACAACTATCAAGATCCTGCAGAACAACGTGATACTTCAGTTCGGCATCCCGAAGTGTATCATCACCGACCACAGGACGAACTCCGAAAACGAAAAAGTGAAGGAATTCTGCAATGAATATCATATCCTTAAGAAGTTTTCCGCGGTCGCACATCCCCAATGCAACGGGCAAGCCAAAGTCGCTAATCGGGACGTCCTCCGAGGTCTCCGAACACACCTAGAAGGACGACAAAGCAGTGGGGTCGAGGAATTGCCCCGGGTCCTATGGGCCCTGCGCATGTCAAAGAAGACCCCCACCGGGGAAACCCCTTTCAGTCTCTGCTACTAAACCAAGGCAATGGTCCCAGCGGAGATCGGGCTACCTAGTCACCGGGTCGAACACTTTGGCGATGAAGAAAACACCTCGGCACTACGGACCAACTTGGACATCTTGTTTGAGAAACGAGACCAGGATTAGATCAGAGCTGCTGCCTATCAACAACAGATCGCCCGCTACTACAATACGTGAGTTAAGCTTCGCCTCTTTAAGGCCGGAGATTTAGTCCTAAGGCGGAACGAGTTCATCGACCAAGGCAGGCTGCATATGTTTTCCCCAAAATAGGACGGTCCTTTCCTCGTCTCCGAGCTGCTACCCGGTGGAGACTGCCATTTGCAAGACGTGGAAGGACACAAGTTTCCACGGCCTTACAACGCCAAGAAGCTCAAACTATTCCAATAAAAAGAACATCTACTAGCGTGTACTTCTTTTACTAAGGCAGTGTAAACTTTTCTCAAGTTCTTTTTGTTCATATAATAAGAAGGGAACAATAAGACATTGCAAAAAAAAGAGTTTTATTTATTCCAAAGGGTACTATGGGCTCCTCAGCCGTACATTGGAATAAAAAAAAATTACAATAGCGGGGGAAAGGGGTGTAGGAAACATTGCTCGTGGTACTCCGAGCATATTTCCTCCAGCCGAGCCATCGCCGCCTCGGACCTTTTCCTTTGATACCACCTAGGAACGTCTGCATGGTGCTTCAGTTGGTAGCACTCAAGGACGACTGCCACCGAGCGATCCCGCCGACCGGTCGAGATCAGGCCGAAGCGGCACAAAGACCTCAGCTTACTGACCGCCTCGTCCTTCAGCTGCTCGGACAAGGGGTTGTGCAGCCCTGGCGATGCCTTCCAGATTGAGAACATCGGCAGCTGGAGGAGGGGTGAGCGCCGAGGAAGCAATCGGCCAGAGTGATCCTCGATGCGGCCTAATACTAGCTGTACCGTATCCTCGGTGCAGTTCTGGTCGTACAGGTACACGTCTAGGATAGTTATGATATCGGGGATGGTGAAAGAGAAAGTATCCATTCTTACGTTTTAGAGATAGAGGAAGGAATGCTCAACAAGCCCACCACTTTATAGCCCCATTGCGCCCTCAAGAGTCCAACAGTTGCTCGTTCCTTCCACAACTGTACCGCCACACGGCGGGCATCCCGCCTTTCTCAGCGAAATCGGAACGGATCTTATGCTCTGCCTCCCCCTACATGTTAATCACATGTGTCGACCATGAAGGTCACTCTTCCTGATGTTCGAACGCCGTGGAAGATCGGACAGAACCTCACGACTCAACAGGGCAGCAACCCTGCTCGGCCCGTCCTTAAGGATTTAAGCCCTCATCGAGAGGCAACCGGGCTCTCCCTTGCTCGGTTATCCCTGGTTGGTAGTTCCCTACCCCACGACGCTATGGATATAAGCCCTCGCCAAGAGGCAACCAAGCAGCTTCACTGCTCGGTCCATCCTTAGCAGGCCTCTTACGGCCCTTCCCGCGCTAAGGATCAAAGCCCTCCCAAAGAGGCGACAGAGCAGCTACCTTGCTCGGTCATCCCTGGCTGGTAGTTCCCTACCCCACGATGCCATGGATCAAAGCCCTTGCTAAGATGTACTGGGCAGCAACCCTGCTCGGCCCGTCCTTACGGCCCCTCCCGCGCTAAGGATCTAAGCCCTCGCCAAGAGGCAACTGAGCAGCTTCACTGCTCGGTCCATCCTTAGCAGGCCTCTTACGGCCCCTCCCATGCTAAGGATCAAAGCCCTCCTAAAGAGGCGACAGAGTAGCTACCCTGCTCGATCATTCCTGGCAAGTAGTTCCCTACCCCACGATGCCGTGGATCAAAGCCCTCGCCAAGAGGCACCGGGCAGCAACCCTGCTCGGCCCGTCCTTAAGGATCCAAGCCCTCGCCAAGAGGCACCGGGCAGCAACCCTGCTCGGCCCGTCCTTAGCAGGCCTCTTACGGCCCCTCCCGCGCTAAGGATCAAAGCCCTCGCTAAAAGGCACCAGGCAGCAACCCTGATCGTCCCATACTTAAGGATCTAAGTCCTCGCCAAGAGGCAACCGGGTTCGCTCTTGCTCAGTTATCCCTGGCTGGTAGTTCCCTACCCCACGACGCCAGGGATATAAGCCCTCGCCAAGAGGTAACCGGGCCCACCCTTGCTCGGTTATCCCTGGCTGGTAGTTCCCTACCCCACGACGTCAGGGATCTAAGCCCCCGCTAAGTGGAAACAAAGCAGCTTCACTGCTCAGCCCATCCTTAGCAGGCCTCTTACGGCCCCTCCCGTGCTAAGGATCAAAGCCCTCCTAAAGAGGCGACCGAGCAGCTACCCTGGTCGGTCATCCGTGGCTGGTAGTTCCCAACCCCACGACGCCAGGGATCAAAGCCATCGCCAAGAGGCATCAGGCAACGACCCTGCTTGATCCGTTCTCGTCTAAGCAATCTCCACCTCGACTTCGGGGTTATAGAGATATCGTCCTTTTCACTTGTCTTTCAATTCAACTCGACGTGCAATCGCTAGACGAAATACCGACCTAAAGATGAAAGTGGTACTGCGCAAGTACAAATGTTTACCACAAACAAAAAGAAAATGCGCAGGCAAAGAAACTGCAAAATAGATTTTCTATTCACAAAAATCAGAAGTATTTACAAAGGTATTAGGGGCACCCCAGCCTTACAAAAACGCCTAGAGGCCTACAAAATTTTAGCGCAAAGAAAATGAAGAGGCGGGGAAGTTCAGGCCTCGGGGATGGGGTGGACCCCGATGAGCCGAGCGTCCACTACGACCACTGGGGCAGCATCTTCAGGGTCGACGCCCATGGCGGGAACCCCGGTGCCGGGGGCCGTGTCGACCGACTGATCCCCGACGGGCCCACCAGGGACCCCTTCCTTTGTAGCACCGTCGGGATCGTCCCCCTGCACCTCTTCTCCGCAGGGGTACGCAGCCCGGAGTTCACCGGCAGGAAACTCTGGCATCTGGGCCTTGACAGCTGATTGCTTGATTGATTGGTATGAAAAGTGTTATCACAATCAAAGAATTTATAGCTGCAATCAATAACGGTATCGATATAGTTCGTTAATGAGTACGGATCGTCCACTGAGATTCGTGTATTTATTCGTTCTTGCTTTAGTTGAGTCAAAAGAAAATAGTAAAGAAAATTCAAGAAAATGAATCAAGATTCATTAGATGAAATATTTTCAAGAAAAATCAAGAAAGAGTGTAAGATTTAGTATTCAAGAAAATGTCCAATATCAATTTTAGTTATCAAGAAAAATGAAGAATAGCTTGTAGAATTCGATAGGAATTAGTAGTAATGATGAATACTAAAAATGACTCATCTTATCTATTGATGAATTATAGCTAGAACGATGGTGATGAATGAAAATTAGAGATCTTTTGAAGAAACTAGGGTTTCTCCTTCACTATCCCTTTTCTTTTCATTGATCATCATTCAAATCGAGTCTTTAGCAAAGAGAATCATCAATCATTTAATCCCAAATTGGAACGAAATTATTAAGAACAATGATCTTGTTCCAAATTTGGTCGTTGACGATTCTTTTTCCTCAAGTTCATAATTTTCATAAGACTTAAGATGCGTATAGGATTTCATCATTATTTGATCTACCGAATTCCTTTGAATCCTTAGCAAGCGGAGATTTACTCACGTATCATGAAAATAAAAGAATCAAGAATTAGATATTTCATAACGCAAGAATTTAAAGAAAGCGAGAATTAACAATTGATCATCTTTATTAATCAACTTCTGATTACACATTCCTTCAATCCGAGATTACAAGAATTGCTCTCGATCGCTCTCTTGAAGAGGTAACTATTCCGTCGAATTTCGCTTTGCTCGATCTCCGTGAGACTTGGACTTGTCGAGGATCTCGTGCTCTTGATGAGGATCGGCTTCACATAAAGGATCTTGAATGTCGTCGCTCGATATTGTTCTCAACGATTCTTGATTTGGATCTTGATTTTGAATTGGATTTGGTTTTGGTTTGTGTACTAGAAATCAACTACCATCAACAACCCATTAATGTAGGCTTAGGTCTTTTTTTATAGCCTTTCCTCAAGGTTCCCTTAGAAGCTAGGTCAATCTTCCCCAAGAAACTAGGTAGTTGTAGGGAAGCTTCTAGAATAAGGTAGTTGTCAAGATTCCTCAAGATGCTAGGCTGTTGTAGAGAAGTTTCCAGAACAAGGTTGTTACAATGAAGCGTCCTCAGCAAGCTATAACATTGCAGTGAAGATTCTGGAAAAGTGTCATCACCGGAGCCCCCAACTTGGCCGCGGATCTGCGGCGGATCGGCTTGACTCGGCCGCGGATCCACGGCCGTTTGGTGAGCTTGTTGCTTCAAAATTCTTCTGTCTTCTTGTGTTGATCTCTGGGTTTATATTTGATATCTGGAATCCTTTTATCTCTTCTGAATCTCTGCCAGAATTTAACTCTTTGATTTTCTGCATTTTGTCGGCGAATTTGCGATTCCGATATCTTTCCTGAAATAATTTTCTGCACAAAAATCTCAATGAAGAATGTTGAGGTATACAATATCATGCGTGAAATAATAAACATACAATTTCCTTCCAAAATGTTGATTATAATGTATAAAACGTGGTATTTGATATTTTCCAGATGAATTTGTAACACATGTTATATTTATAACAAACATCCTTAGATGATTAAAAAAGTATGGAAATTGTTATGTTAAAAATTGCAATATTTTCGACTGAACAAATTCCCCCAAACTTGACTTTGATCATCCCGATCAAACTTCTTTTATTCAAGAGAAGAAGAAAATATAAAGAAAAAGAAAAACTAACTAGCACACTTACGTAGGCAATACGATTGCACTGAACACGTGTAACAAACCTTTAAATCTCTAGGTGTCCCTAGTTGGAAGAGTGTTGTCTCCTGAGGGTTTTCAGCGGATTACACCCACAAAATCCTATAATAAAAGGAAGATTATGAAAGTTACATATAAAGATAAGAATTATAAAAGAAATACTTTGAAAATCAAAGTTTTAAACTACATTAGCTTTTCGGTTGTCATGAGCCCTATCTTAAAAGTCATGAAAAGATATTAGAAATCACATCATCCCTCAATAAAACATCGCCTTTATTCTTCATCTCTACCTTTCTTCCAAACACCGATCATATACCCCTACGTGTGTGTAAAAGACATCCCTACACTCGGAGAATTCAATTCAAGCTATCATACTCTTGTCCATCTACCTCAGTAGTTTTTAGTCGGTGAATATTTTAGATGGAATTGCTCACACATTCTTCATGCGACCGTTAATATTTCTTGAGTTACTAACCGACCGATTACTAAATGTGCTCACATATTATGCGTAATTAGCAATTTCCTCATCTTACAACACCTAAGACTTAGCAGTGACTACCAAACCAGTTGGTCTAAGGCACTAGGTGATGAAGCACCCTCGCTATATTTTTTTATACTGCTTTGGTGATTACAAAACCAGTGTTCATTTATTTCTTCACCATTTTATCTTTTATTTTTCATTTATTATAATCTTCGTACTTTAGCTTTTAGACAAGAGCATTTCAAGGTATCCTCTACTATCCCGAATTTCAAGACGTGTGTAAGTGCGTATAGTAGGGTATCAACATTCAAATGTTTAGCTTCCAGAATAGGAACTATTTTTCAGACTTATTTTTATTCTCAGCTTAGTGACTTCCTTCATCTTACTAACCCTTGGGACAATGGCTCATAACTACTTATTACTAGTTTCGTTTAAGAAAATATCTAACTTTCTTGGTTTTCTTAAACTTTTCCAATCTTTTAAATGTAATTTTTCACTTTCTAATCTTTTATTATAAAAGAAATTTAAAAAAAAATTAATGCTTATGCATTGTGTAATGCAAAGTGATGCGTAAATAAGCACAAACCTCCCCCAAACATGTTTACAGCAGTGTCCTCACTGTTGTCTCTTTTAAATCTCAAAAACCTGTAGGCTTGGGAGAAAAAGTTATTAACGGGGATAATAATACATGAACGTGAAATTCCTCCCCCAAACTTATTTTTATTTTATTTTATTTATTTATTTTTATGTACAATTTTGCATTTTTTTATATATATTTTTTAAATTCACCTCCATTCTAAAGATGAGACAATATTACCGAGACATGGAAGTGAGGTGGAAGAAAATTAGTCATTATAAAGAGGCTCCTGCAAAAATAGGAGCTACTCCGTGTGGTCAGTGGAAAAATACAGTTTTAATTTATGCCCATTCACTTTAAAAATTATATCGTTTTTTCTATTTTCAACTTCCACTGCTCCATGCTGGTAGACGTATCGCACTACAAATGGTCCTTTCCAACGAGATCGTAGCTTACCCGTATGAATATGGAGACGGGAATCATAAAGAAAGACTTGTTGACCTGGAATAAAAAAATTTCTTAAAATATTTTTATCGTGAAATACCTTAGTCCGATTCTTTACTATCACCGCATTATCGTAAGCTTCATCGCGGAGTTCGCTTAGCTCATTTAATTGCAGCTTCCGAAAGTTGCAGACTTGATTCAAATCGAAGTTAAGTTCTTTAATGGCCCACATTGCTTTATGTTCAATCTCGACAGGAAGGTGGCAAGAATTTTCAAACACTAGGAGGTAAGGAGACATGCCAAGATTGGTCATATAAATGGTACGAAATGCCCAAAATGCATCCATCAATTTGGTTGATCAATCTTTCCGGTTTTTAGAAACCGTTTTCTCCAAAATTAGTTTGATTTGCCTGTTGGAAATCTCAGCTTACCCGCTCGTTTGGGAATGATAGGGTGTCGAAAGTTTGTGGTTGATTGCATATTTCCGCATCAAAGTCTCGAAAGACCGATTACAGAAATGCGTCCCGTTGTCGCTAATGATAGCATGAGGGTGTCCAAATCGCGAAAAAATATTTTCTTTAAGAAACTTAATGACAACCTTGTTGTCATTAGTGCGACATGGAATTTCTCCCACCCATTTCGAGACGTAATCAACTGCTAACAAGATGTACAAATTCCCAAAAGAATTGGGGAAAGGACCCATAAAATCAATACCCAAACGTCGAAAATTTCAACGACCAAGATCGGTTGAAGTGGTATCTCATTTTTTTTAGAAATCCGACCCGTGTGTTGACATTGTGGACATGTTTTGCAATGATCAAATACATCTTTGAATAATGTAGGCCAATAAAAACCATATTGCAAAACCTTCTCCGCCATCTTAAGTGGACCAAAGTGACCTCCACATGCCTAATCATAACAGAAAGACAAAACACTCTTGAATTCATCATTGGGGACACATCTGCGAATGTTTGGTCAGGACAATACTTAAACAAATAAGGTTCATCCCAGTAAAAATGCTTTACTTGGGATAGAAATCGATAATTATCTTGTTTAGACCAATCACTAGAATAAGTCCCGTTGCAAGATAACTCACAATATCCACGAACCAAGGTTTGCCGGATACGGTCAAAAGTTGTTCGTCCGGGAAAGAGTCGTTAATTGGCATGGTCACAGTTGGTAAAGAGATGCGTGAAAGATGGTCGGCTACTACGTTTTCACATCCTTTCTTATCTCGAATGACAAGATCAAATTCTTGTAATAATAGGATCCAACATATTAACCTGCCTTTAGCATCCTTCTTCGATAAAAGATGTTTTAGGGCTGAGTGATCAGTGTAAACCACAATCGGTAAGCCAATCAAGTAAGGCCTGAATTTTTCTAATGCAAATACAACCGCCAAGAGTTCTTTCTCGGTGGTTGTATAATTAATTTGGGCATCATTCAGGGTCTTACTTGCATAATAAATCACATGTGGCATCTTATCAATGTATTGTCCTAAGACTGCACCTACAGCAAAATCTGATGCATCACACATTAGCTCAAACGGTTGGATCCAATCGGGAGATGATAGAACGGGGGCTATAGCGAGGAAATTTTTAAGCGAGTCAAATGCAACCTCACAATTCGAATCAAAGTGAAATGTTGTATTCTTGACCAAAAGAAGAGTTAAGGGTCTAGCAATTTTGCTAAAATCCTTAATGAATCTCCTATAAAATCCTGCATGACCAAGGAAAGATCGTATATCTTTGACGCATTTGGGATGAGGAAGGTTATGAATGACATCTATTTTATCTCTGTCAACCTCAATGCCTTTCCGTGAAATGACATGTCCAAGCACAATACCCTCTTGGACCATGAAATGGTATTTTTCCCAATTCAAAGTTAAGTTCTTATCTTTACAATGAGTAAGAACTGCGTCAAGATGAGATAGGCAATCATAAAAAGAGTCCCCGAAAATCGAGAAATCGTTCATGAAAATCTCCAGAAAATTCTCATCTATGTCCGAGAATATCCCCATCATACACCGCTGAAATGTAGCGGGAGCATTGCATAACCCAAAGGGCATGCGTCTATAAGCAAAATTACCGAAAGGACAAGTAAATATGGTTTTATTTTGATCCTTTTCAGCAATAGGGACCTGTTTATAACCAGAGTATCCGTCCATGAAACAATAATATTCATGTCCAGCTAATCGTTCCAACATCTGGTCAATAAAAGATAGAGAGAAGTGGTCTTTCCTTGTTGCGGCATTGAGTTTTCTGTAATCAATACATACACGCCGTCCAGTTTGGGTGCGTGTCTGAATCAACTCATTAGCCTCAATAGTTATGACCGTAATGCCAGATTTCTTAAGGACTACATGAATAGGACTTACCCATTGACTATCAGAGATTAGGTAAATGATACCACTGTCAAGGCATTTAACAATTTCTTTCTTTACCTCCTCCTTCATGACATGATTTAACCGTCTTTGTGGTTCTCTGGTTGGCTTGGCTTCATCCATCAAATGTATATGATGTTCTACAATCAAGGGACTAATCCCGTTGATGTCAGCCATTATCTAGCGGAAGGCTTGCCTATTAGATCTCAAGACTATCAAAAGAGCGTTCTCTTGCTCTAAGGCTAGAGAAGCGGATATGATCATAGGCAAAGACTCATTCTCACCTAAATATGCATATTTAAGGTGAGAAGGTAACAATTTGAGATCTAATGTCGGCGGAGAGACAATAGAAGGTGGGGTAAGTGAATGACATTCAGATTCTCGAAGAAGTTCATAGCCTGCAAATGATACAGACTCGGAAAGTGTCTTTTGTGATAAGTCAGAAGGTTCAATCTCAGGGGTGGACTCATCAAAGGTGTCTTTACTATAATGTGCAAGAACAAACAATGATGTGCTAATGTCGTCGAGATCATCAAAGCAAAGCTCACCATCCTTGCAGCTTTCGGGAGCTATCTCGTGGACAGAACAGATATCAAGCAAATGAGCAGAAAGTTCAGATGGCTGACTTCCAATCTTGTAAATGCTAAGCTTAATTGTCATTTTCTCAAAGGATAGGTTCATGGAACTGTTTCGACAATTAATGACAGTATTGGAAGTGGCTAAGAAGGGTCGACCAACAATCACCGGAATTTGGTTCTATGGGTTAGCTACATATTGTGTATCTAAAACAATAAAGTCCACAGGGAATATAAATTCCCCGACTTTTATCAACACATCCTTAAGCTCACCCCGAGATTTAGTGATGGATCGAATTGCCATCTGGAGAGTAAAATGAGCTGGTTTTAACTCTCCAATCCCTAACTGCTCATAGACAGAGTATGGAAGCAGGTTAACACTAGCGCCAAGGTCAAGTAAAGCACGGTTAATATTTTTACCCCCAATAGAAATAGAGATTGTAGGACATCTAGAGTCCTTACATTTCTTTGGTAATTGTGGGATAAAAGTTGTGCTAACATTATTCGTCATGAATACCTTTTTGGGCACTTGAGTCTTCCTCTTCCTAGTGCACAAGTCCTTAAGAATTTTCGCATATGACGGAACTTATTGGATAGCATATAGGAGAGAGATATTGATGTTAACCTGTTTAAATAGTTCCATAATCTTCTCCATATGTGGACTTGGTTTGTTTCCCCTTAACCGATTTGGATAAGGAGTTTTAGCAATAAGAGCTGGGTCCGACATTGGAGAAGGTCGAGGGGGTGGAACATATCCCAGAATTGGAGTGGGGATCATATTTGGTTGACTAGAAGAAGTGGGCTGAGGGTTCGAGCCTAGAGGAAAACGAAGAATAGGCTCGGAAAAAGATGTACTAGGGTCAGAAGTGGAAGTGGAAGTGGGAGCCGGGATGTCATTATTATTTCATCATTATCAATTTGTTCACCGACTTGATTATTCAGCACTCTTCCAGATCTCAACATTGTAATGGCAATCACATTGTAGTATTGTGAATGCCCAGGATTCGGTAAAGGTTGAGATGGAATTTTCCCTTTCTCTTTAGCACTCATTTCGGCGTTTAATCATGCAATTTGTGCTTTTATCGATTTAATACTCTAACCGTAGGAGGCGGAGTCTTTCTTTATATTATCGACAGAAGACTTTATCTCAGCCAAAACTTGCATGAAATTTTTCAGAATCAAATTCATGGTTTGTTTGAGTGAAGAGGAATTAACAGTACTGGTTAATTGCAAAGAATTATTATACGGTGCAGAAGTGTTGGCCGGATTTTGAAAATTTTATGATTGAAAGAGGTGCTGACTCAGTTATAGTGGTTGCTGTTGTTGCGGAGGGACCCTTTGAAAGTTATTTTTGTTTGGAACCGTATTTTGAGTTTGGTGTTGGTTCCAAGAAAAATTAGGGTGATTCCTCCAACCCTGATTATAAATGGAAGAATAAGGATCATTTCTAGGTCGTTGCTTAAAAGCTGCATTAGTGTGTTCTTGACCTTGAAACGGAGAATTCAAAGAACATTCTTCCGTCAAATGTGATGGATCGGAACAGCATGCACACACGGTTTTAGGGAGTGTGACCGGGTTTAGGGAGGCTAATAAAAATTTGTGTTCCATAGTTTCAAGTTTCTTTCGCATTTCTGCCATTTCCGCTTTGACTGCTATTGAAACATCAAGTTGATGGATACCATCCTTAGATGATGGTTGACTAACACTCTCCCATTGCAAAGTTTTTTCAACAAAATCTTCTAAAAATTTCCAAGTTTCACCATCGTCTTTAGACATGAAATTGCCTTGACAGATGGATTCAAGCATCAGCTTTGTTGTTGGATTAATGCCCTCATATATGATTCGACAGAGATCTCATATATGGATTCCGTGATGAGGACATTAGACTAGCAGATCGTTGGATCGTTCAAAACACTTCCAAAATTGTTCATTGGGAATTTGCGTAAATTGATTGATTTCGCTACGGACGCGGGCGGTCTTATGATTAGGATAAAATTTCTTAAGGAATGCTATGAAAAATTCATCCCAGTTTGAAATAGAGTGTGCAGCTGTGTTATAAAGCCATTTTTCGGCTAAATAGCACAAAGTGAACGGGAGAAGACGTAAATTCATAGCATCCACAGAAAGTTGCGAAGTGCCCATCATAGCACATACGTTTTCAAATTTGGTAATAAAAACGTATGCGTCCTCAGACTCAAGACCATGAAATTTAGGTAAAAGATTGATATAGTGAGGTTTGATTTTGAAATTATCCCCATTGGCTGGTGGAATGGAAAGACAAGTAGGGAGGGGACCTCAAATAGGGTAGCATCTCTCTTGGAGAGAGATGCGCGGTGGGTTCTACGCACCTGCGGGCGGAGTGGTGTTATTAAAGTTTGATAGAAATCCGTCCATCGCGGTCAACGTGGTGGGTGGTTGGGAAAAAGAAGATGAAGAAATACCGATTTCGGAGTAGATAGGAGGAACGTGGACAAGACGGGCAATTGAATCCCATGTCTAGCCGAGGATGCACTAAACAGTTTAGCACAAGTGGCAGCGTTTGTGATAATTAGAAAAAGTGGTTTGTTTTAGATTTTTTTTGAAGAAGACGGATTTAGAAAAAATCACAATAAAAATGCACAGTCAACCCTAGATCTACGGTCACCTAGGTCAAGTCACTAGACGGCTCCTAGACTTTCAGAAGACAAATCGCGGGATAAATCCTCTACTACCTCTTTATCCTTCCTGTGGTCAAGTAAGTGCCAGGTAAGTGGGAGGTATCCACTACGTAAGTAGCGGGCCTAATTAAGTAACCACTTGCCTTAGACACACTTGTCTTAGACGCTACAAAAGAAATGCGGATAAATAATAGATTACCAACGACCTTCTTCTGTCCTAATTGAGCGCGACGGTCCTTAGAGTCTTGTCTAGATATTTTTTAGTTAATGAAGGGTGATGCGGATGCTAGTTTTGTGATTTGCGAGGCTTAGGAAGGGTAATGAATTCCCCACCTAATCTGAATTTGGTTTTGCCCCTTAATTTTCGTATTAAAATATGTAAAACAACCAATATCAAAACACGCAACAAATTTTCATATTTTGAGCGGCGAAATTTTGCAAAGAATCATGCAGAAAAGTTGTTATTGGATAGATCAGAGAAGAGATGAGAAAGTGGAGAATATACCAGATAATTCTGGAGCCCTAAATCGTCAAGAATGCCGCGGATCTGCCGCCAATACCTGCATTTTGCCGCGGTTCCGCGGTTGATTGAATGGTTCTTTGAACGAAATTTTATACTGCTGCTCCTTTTGCTCCTCTGTCCTAGATGAAATGATCTGAATAATTTTCTCCCTGCTGCAGTGATTCCAGATTTCCTTGCAAAATTCACACACTAATCGTTAAGCACACGATGCGATTTTGATTCAAATTTTCGATGGAATAATAATTTTTCAACTCAAATAGCAAGAACGAACAAATTACACACGCATTCCCGACAACGGCGCCATTTGATTGATCGATTAATTGGTATGAAAAGTTTTATCACAATCAAAGAATTTATAGCCGCAATCAATAACGGTGTCGATGTAGTTCGTTAATGAATACGGGTCGTCCATTGAGATTTATGTATTTATTCGTTCTTGTTTTAGTTGAGTCAAAAGAAAATAGTAAAGAAAATTCAAGAAAATGAATCAAGATTCATTAGATGAAATATTTTCAAGAAAATAAAGAAAGAGTTTAAGATTTAGTAATCAAGAAAATGTCCAATATCAATTTTAGTTATCAAGAAAATTGAAGAATAGCATGTAGAATTCGATAGGAATTAGTAGCAATGATGAATACTAAAAATGGCTCAACTTATCTATTGATGAATTATAGCTAGAACGATGGTGATGAATGAAGATTAGGGATCTTTTGAAGAAACTAGAGTTTCTCCTTCACTATCCCTTGTATTTTCATTGATCATCATTCAAATCTAGTTTTTAGCAAAGAGAATCATCAATCATTTAATCCTAAATTGCAGCGAAATTATCAAGAACAGTGATCACGTTCCAAATTTGGTCGTTGACGATTCTTTTTCCTCAAGTTCATAATTCTCATAAGACTTAAGATGCGTATAGGATTTCATCACCATTTGATCTACCGAATTCCTTCGAATTCTTAGCAAGCGGAGATTTACTCACGCGTCATGAAAATAAAAGAATGAAGAATTAGATATTTCATAATGCAAGAATTTAAAGAAAGCGAGAATTAACAATTGATCACCTTTATTAATCAACTTCTAATTACACATTCCTTCAATCCGAGATTATAAGAATTGCTCTCGATCGCTTCCTTGAAGAGGTAACTATTCCGTCGAATTTCTCTTTGCTCGATCTTCGTGAGATTTGGACCTGTCGAGGATCTCGTGCTCTTGATGATGATCGGCTTCACGTAAAGGATCTTGAATGTCGTTGCTCGATGTTGTTCTCAACGATTCTTGATTTGGATCTTGATTTTGAATTGGATTTGGTTTTGGTTTGTGTACTAGAAATCAACTACCATCAACAACCCATTAATGTAGGCTTAGGTCCTTTTTTATAGCCTTTCCTCAATCTTCCCCTAGAAGCTAGGTCAATCTTCCCCAAGAAGCTAGGTAGTTATAGGGAAGCTTCTAGAATAAGGTAGTTGTCAAGCTTCCTCAAGAAGCTAGGCTGTTGTAGGGAAGTTTCCAGAACAAGGTTGTTACAATGGAGTGTCCTCAGCAAGCTATAATATTGCAGTGAAGCTTCTGGAAAAGTGTCATCACCGGAGCCCCTAACTCGGCCGCGGATCCACGGCAGATCAGCCTGACTAGGCCACGGATCCGCGGCCGTTTGGTGAGCTTGTTGCTTCAAAATTCTTCTATCTTCTTTTGTTGATCTCTGGGTTTATATTTGATATCTGGAATCCTTTTATATCTTCTGAATCTCTGCCAGAATTTAACTATTTGATTTGCTGCATTTTGTCGGCGAATTTGCGATTCCGATATCTGTCCTGAAATAATTTTCTACGCAAAAATCTCAATGAAGAATGTTGAGATATACAATATCGTGCGTAAAATAATAAACACACAATTTTCTTCCAAAATGTTGATTATAATGTATAACACGTGGTATTTGATATTTTCCAGACGAACTTGTAATACATGTTATATTTATAACAAACATCCTTAGATGATTAGAAAAGTGTAGAAATTGTTATGTTAAAGATTGCAATATTTTCTTGCAGCACCGCCGGGATCGTCCCCCTACACCTCTTCTCCGCGGGGTTACGCATCCCGGAGCTCGCCGTCAAGAAAATCCGGCATCTGGGCCTTGACAGCGTCGAGCGCGTCGTGCCAAATAACACCGGCATCTTCAGCAAGGTCGGTATAAAACTGGTTTGACTTCTTATAGTTCTCCACCGTCTTAGATGCAAGAAGCTCAGCTTTTAACACCCGAAGCTCGGCATGCTTCGTCCCCTCCTTCGCCGCCTCATTCTCCTTCTAGAGGGTGCTCACTGTCTTCTTCATGGTGGTGACGAGCACCTCGGAATACTCCAACTGAGAGTCGGCAGCTCGTGTGGCCTCTTGGCACCTGGAGGTCTCCCGATTCGCGGGCGCCACCCGATCTTCGAGGACTGCAATCCTCTCCCTTGCCGCCTCTAGCTCCTGCCTTAAGCTCTCCTCGCGGACTGCGGCCTGCATCGCGGGGGCTATCTCCTCATCCTCCATGTTGACGACGAGGGTGACGTGCTGGAGGACCTGAAGAAAAGGAAGAGGGTTAAAAAGGAAAGGGGGCACCCGATCGCGCAAACGAAAATGCTAAATAAAGAACCACGTGGAGTGCAAACACTAACCTGTATGGCCTCTTGAGCTATGGCTGCCATTTGGGCCCGGAGGATCTCTCGAGGGATTCTGCCCCCGGCCGATCTCTCCATCTCAGAGAGCAGGCTGTCAGCGACGGAAATCCCCGAGGGCACCTCAAAGCGAAGCTCCCCATCTTCCACGAGGATGGGGGAAGCCGGGGAGTGGGGCTCCGTCTTTTGGAACCTCTTGAGAAGCAACGCGGGGGAACCAGTATCGGCTCCCACCTCGAGAGCTCGGGGCTCCTGCTCCCGAGCACGCTTACGGACCGACGCATGGCTGGACTCGGGGGCCCGAGGAGCGTTTGGGTGTCTGGGTGGAGCCGCCGCCGACGGGGACGAAACCGGCAGGGCCGGTGCTTTCAGCCTTCTTCCCCTTCTTCACATCAACCACTGCCGTCCGGAACATGTTTAGGTCCATAGGTTCTGCAAAAGACAAAATACAGAGGAGTCAGCAATGTCAGAAAAGTAAAAGAGTGCTCAAGTCTAAAACAAGCCGACCGAAAATTCCTAACTTACTCGCGAACTGGACGGGGCTGAGCCCGGCCCAACTGAGGGCCTGCTCAGACAGCAACATATCGGCCCAGGGGAGGGACTCCCACTCCGACACCGCCAACGCGTCGGGATCCATCGACCGACTCACCCGCGGGCAGCTGGCCCCTTGCCATTTGGTGGGCACCGGCCAATCCTCGCCCTCAGGCGGCTCAACAAACAAAAACTTCTTTTTCCAGTCATGAATGGAAGAAGGTACTACGATAACCCCCGACCCGATAGTACTCTTTTTGTGCTTCCTAAAGGAGAAGTATACCTAGCTCGGATCGTCCCTATGAGCGCCGGGGTGGTTTTGTAGCAAAGGGAAGACACGAGAAGGCTCCGGCGGAAAGGGATCAGATGCATCTTCAATTGGACCAGAAACCCAAGAAGAATCCTCTAAGAGTTCGGCACTAGCTGGCCCGGGGCTAACTCGAAACAATTCAGCGCCGCACTCACCTCGGGGAAGAAAGGCAGGCGCATCTCGGCCCAAAAGGCTTCCAGGTACAAGGCAATCTCCTTACCCTTTACCTGGTCTACCTTCTCCCCCTCCTCGGCCAGACGAAGCGAATAGCCGGGAGGAATGTGGAAACGAGTCCGGATAGTAGTGAGCTCATCCGCGTGCCTCAGCGTGGATGACGCACCAAGAGCATCCGTGATCTGCGCAGTGGGGGCCACCCCCATCGCACGACCTCGGAGAGCATGACTAACCCTAACTCCCCGGGGGGACTCCGACTCAGACGAGGAAGAAGCGGAAGAAGTAGAAGAGGAAGCTCCAGAAGACTCCATAGACTCTACCCGGACTACATCTATAGACTCCTCAGAAGAAGACATCTAACCTTATCAAAAGGGGTGTCCTCGGGAAATCTAACACAAGGAATCCGACCTGTAGAGAAGAGAGCCGAGCTATCACGACTAGGGAAGAGAAAATTATGAGGAGGTATGGGCCCTGATGGAGATCCCACTTCTATTGATAGCTATCGGCGTACGCATCCTACGGCTCCGATCGCCTCCCGCCAAAGCAACGTTTCGGAACCAACGGCCGACAGCATTCCACCCGTCGCACTCACGTTGGGCACGTCCCATCGGGCACGGGAACTCCTGCGGCGCGTCTCTGCAGCCAACCAACGCCAGACACGTGGGCTGTCGCTTCGACGAACGTACGCACGATCCGGCGCTTCCCTTTGTTGCGAGATCTCTTCCCTGATCCGCTGATACCATCAAGAAAATACTGCTCTCTGCCCGGGAATGCGCGCTGATGATATCTCGAACGAAAGCTCACCTCGAATGATCGGTCAGACCACTCTCGACCCAACCCAGGAGCGGATCGAGACGAGAGTGGGGGGTTAATGATGAGGCTCGATATCGGTGACTCTCCAGATGCTGACACGTTGCAGATGACATGTCCCAGAACAAACGAGAGAGGATCGGTAATCTCGGTTAGGATCGCATCCCGGGCCTCCGGCCTGAGGAGTCTCCCGACTTTCGGTGGCCTTCCAGACCACCCTTCGGCTCGCCTCCGAGCTATCACAGAACCAAGAAACCTCGGCCTCTCGCTCATGCCCGAGCCTCCCGCCGAGCTCATCTTCCTCGGTCTCAACCAGACCGACCCGCGTTCCACGCCACCACGATCCCCATTAATGAGCCTGTCTCGTCATTAATACGGGATCCCACCTATCACGCGGGCGTGACGCCAAGGGCGTAACGGCCGGCGTGATTCTCGTGCCTCCCTGCCCATTGCTGCCGCTATATAAACCCCACCCTCAAACGATCGAGGTATGCAATTCTTTCCACTAAGCCGCTACTCTGCCCAACTTGCACCACTAATTTGATCGTCGGAGCATCCTCGGTGGCACAACCATCCTGGGACTTCCTTGCAGGTAGCTCGGCTCAACCTCAAATCCAAGCCTATTGAGATCCACACGCTAAATGTGTCAACCCCCAGATCAAGTCTTAGCCGTCCGTCATTACACGAAGAGATCAACGGAAGATAATATCTGAAGGAGATCCAGGCCTCCATCAGAGATAAATGAGTTAATGTGTTTTTTATTTCATAAAACCACAAGCCGTAACAACGTAACCCAACTTGGATTAAAATTATAACTTTTGAAGCAAGTGAGCGTTTCTTGAATAATAGCTAAGATTTGAGGATAAATTTGGAAATACAAAGATTTGGAGGTGATATTTGAAAATACATAAGTTTCAAAAGGGGCTCGGTCAGGTCAATTGAGGCATGGGCCTGCATGCAGAGTCCCCACAGGCCCCTCAACCTCAAAGACTTGAATCAACCATTATAAAGTCTTTACAAGTTGATGTTTTGTTAAAGGTCTACTTTGACAATGAGAATTATGACTATGTCATAAGTTCAAGAAACACAAAACATACAAATAAGCTAGAGGCCACACTCAAGTAACCCAACTATTTACTAAAAGAAAAACCATATGATTAATTAATTAGCTATTTCTGATAGAAAACTACCGTCAAAACATAAACATTCTATAATCGGTGTCCTCCAAATTCCTCATATCCTACTTCGAAGAGAATTTTGGAAGATCAAATTCATGACAGATTGGCTACATGAATGCCTTCAAATGCAGGGCAATCCATAGATAAAACCAAGAATGAAACATGGCTTTCCTATATCTTGAACATTGACGATTTTTGCATGTCAAATACTTGTGCACCACTACTATGCCCGACTGTATTTGAACAAGGGTGCCTCCCATATCATCTTAAAGTAGTTTCTGCTGCTATACCACAACTCTGATATCGACCATAACAACAATTAATAAAAGATATATGAAAAATAAGTGAGTGATTCCACCATTGGAAGGCTATGCAACTTTGACGGAAGAACAGACAAACTCATACTCACAATATTTGATCTTTTTGACTGAGTTTTAAAGGATTTTTTTTTACTAGTAATTAACTAGAAAAAGGAAGAAATATGTTATTTTCACACTATAGATTCTGGTACTGGTAAAATACTTAAAATGGAGATGAGAGTGGTTCTCTTAGTTTTGGATTAACAGAGACTTCATCAAAACTTGCAACAGAGCATTCCAATAACTTCTCCATCTGGGCAAGTCTATCGATTCACGGTTCTCATCGACTACTGCCTTCTGAGGATTCAACCCTTTTGCAGATATGTTTGTTATGTGATCCTGCAAATTTTCAACGTTATTCTCTATTTTCAAGTTCCATATTCATAATCAATCATCAAGTTCAATTTTCAGAATTTTCAATGATATTCTCAACACTATATCTGTTGCTTTCATCATCGACGATTATTTTAATAAGAAAATTGTTTAATAAACTCATTTTTTTCCCGATTAATTTTTCTAAGAATAATTCCTGATTTTCCTTTGCTGATTGCAAAAAAATACCTGGTTGACATTAGTTGGGTCTTGGAGTGGTTCGTTGTTTTGGAGTATGACCATTACAGCATCCTGCACAAAAATAAAGAAGTATAATAATTGATAAATAAATAAATAAAAAATGAAGAATTTATTAACATCAACTATTGATATGAATACCCTTGCATTGTCTAATGCTCCTTCATTGAGAGTTCTGGGCTCCATTTCAAGCAAGCAGCAGATGCAGCGATCCATAGCATACAAATTGAAATTTAAATCCCATATATATAGTTATTTATACATGTCGATCACGAATTGTTGGCGACTTTTCATCACATAATATGAATGAAGCAAATATAAGAGGATATAAATCTTTGGAGCTTCACGTTACTGTAGAGTATCGTAACTCTGATACTGATGAGGCTGGATATCGTGACTCCCAGATGCAGACACGTGGCAGATGATGTGCCCCAGAACTACAAGAAAGGATCAAGGACTTCATTAGAGATCGCACCTTGGGATTACGGACCGAGGAGTCTCCCGATCCTTGGCGACCTTCCAGATCTCTCCTGGCTAGCTCCGAGCTGTCATGGTACAAAGATGCTCGGCCTCCCGCCGAGCTCATCTTCCTCGGTCTCATCCTGACCGACCCGCAGTGCCGGTCATAGGCACCTACGCCACGGCTCCGCGAATCTCGCCATGCGCGAGATATCCGCCGCCCACGATCCCACGTTATACGCCACCACGATCCCCCATTAACGAGTCTGGCTTGCCATTAATGCGGGATCCCCCTATCACACGTGCGTGACGTCGTGGGCGTAACGGCCGGCGTGATTCTCGCGCCTGCCCGCCCATTGCTGCCACTATATAATCCCCTCTCTCAGACGATCAAGTTAGGCATTTCTTTCCACTAAGCCGCTGCTCTGCCCAATTTACACCACTAACTTGATCGTCGGAGGGTCCTCGGTAGCACAACCATCCCGGGATTTCCCTGCAGGTAGCTCGGCTCAACCTCAAATCCAAGCCCATTGAGATCCAAACGCTAGAGGAGATAGCCTCGAGTTCAAATCTCAGCCGTCCATCAACCTTTGCAGCAGATCAACGGAGGATAACATCTGAAGGAGATCCAGAGCTCCATCAGTTGGCGCCGTCTGTAGGAACTCTGTTCCACTAAACCGAGAGTTCATCTTCCGATCTCGACTACATGGCAAGCGGTCACCGCGACGATCCGAGCACCAGCCGTCGGCATCCCCACAGTGGAGACGAGGGACAATCCCCTCCTCCGCCGAGCGTCTATAACGCCCTATCCGGCCGGATAGATCGACTCACATCCGTCGTATATGCGCTCATTCGTGTCCAAGCGGCTGGGCAAGCTCCCCATGTCGTCGCTCCCCTCCCGCGGGACCGGGACCCCTATAGAAGGAGAGAAGACTCTGCACACGTTGGCGCAACCGATCATCGCCTCACTGTCTCCAGCGGCCGCGGATCCCCCGGCCGACATATTCAATGACCCAATAGGCACCGCACAGTTTAACTCTGAGGTCTTACGCCAGGGCGCCTCACCCCGAGTCCCGTCGCACCCCTGTCCCTCTCGAGGAAGTGTCGTTCAGCTCACTTGCTCCCAGGCATGACCGGCACCCCCTCCCTCGACGGGGTCGTGCATACGAGACTCGCCATAGCGGTTCGAAAACAACCTCGTCCGGAGACCTGAGGAACGTCATTGAACGGAACCGAGGTCGTGTCCACGCAGAGTCCTCCGCCAGCTGAGGCCAGAAATCTGAGCATGCCGATTCATCAGGATACCACGGCCGACTTGACGTCCTTGAGAAGAAGATCGAGGGCATGCATCGGGAAGGTCGTCATTCGAGCGACGGGGCTAAATATGCCGCCGATTCGCTCACGAAGCCCTTCACCGAGGAGCTTCTCGCCGTCCATGCCTCCTTATGGAACAAGCCCCCGAATGTCTCACTCTTCGACGGGAAATTCGACCCGAATGACCATCTAGACGCGTTTACGGCCGGGATGAGTTTCCAGGACTGTTCTGACGCAGCTCAATGTCACGCTTTCCTAGCCACTCTCATCCGTTCCGGACGAGACTGGTTCCGAGCACTCACGCCACGCTCCATCTCGACCTTCAGTGAGCTGGTCACCCAATTCCTCGTCCATTTCATCGGGAACAAATGGCAGAAGCAGACCGTCGACCATCTCTTCACAATAAAGAGCAGAGACAAGGAGACCTTTAAAGGGTACGTCACCCGCTTCTACAACGCCCTTCTCGAAGTCCCGGAACACTGGGACGAAACGTTCATCATGGCACTTAGGTCGGGTCTTAGGCACAAGAAGTGGTTACGCTCCTTTTCTTTAGCGCAACCTAAGACCATGGCCGAGATCAAGGCCTGGCCCGAACGTGAGATCCAGCTCGAATTCGAGGTGAACGCTAACTTTCCCCAGACAGAACAGACGGATCATAAGAAAAGGCCCCGAGAAGAGAAAAGGAGGATTGAGCGGCAAAAACCCTACTCCCCGAAATTTTAGTACACCCCGCTCAACGTCTCCCAAACGGTACTGCTGGAAGAGGCCAAAGGCGAGAGGTTCTTCAAGCTCCCCCCAGTCTCGCGCATGGCGGCAAAGTGCACCGGGGGCCCCTTCTGCCGCTTCCACAGGTTGCAAGGCCACTCCACGGAGAACTGTAATCAGCTCTGAGATTACATTGAGGAGCTCATCCGTTATGGGCACCTGGCGACATACTTGCGAGACAAGCGGCAGATGGACCGCAAGCAAGCGCAACGTCCCCTTCCCGGTGAGTTGACAATCAACCAAATCATGGTCATGTCAGCGGGAGGTACGTCGGGTACCTATGAGGCTCAGCATCCTATGCCGGTCGCGGAGTCTAGCAATCGTCCGAGGAAGAAGTCCAGGGATACCGAGCTGATCGTTTTCAACGACGAGGACCTCCACGGTATATCCCTGCACCACAACGACCCTCTGGTGATTACGGCTCGTGTCCACCAATACGAAGTGCAGAGGATACTGGTTGACTCGGGAAGCTCGGCGGATATAATCTTTTACGACTGCTTTCTGCGCATGGGGCTCACCCCAGTAGATCTAAGGCCGACCTCCTACGTCCTTTCAGGATTCACCAACCACTCCATCCCAGCAGAAGGAGTAATCACTCTGCAGTTCAACATCGGAGAGGTCGGCCATACGCGAGCAGTGCCTATGGAATTCATTGTACCGAGAATCCCATCGGCCTACAACATCCTCCTCAGCCGCCCAACGCTGAACTCCCTTAGGGCCCAGATATCGACCTTCCACTTGGCTATGAAATTTCTGCTCAACCAAGGCGGGATAGGTCGGCCCTACGAAGACCAGTAGACTGCGAAGCTTTGCTTCACCGCGGCATCTTCGTCTGAACGGGGGAACAACGATGTTGAGGCTGAGGGTGAAATCAGGGGTTCTCTGGACACTCGAGACAGACAGAAGGAGGTCTGAGGGACCCCGGTGGAGCCGCTGACAAAGGTCCCCCTCGTAGAAGGGGACGACGGACGAACAGTCTAGATCGGTTCGCTTTTAGCTGGGGCCCAGCAAGACGGCCTGGTTGGTTTCCTGAGAAACAACTCCGATGTGTTCGCCTGGGCACCTGCTGACATGCCTAGGATTAACCCCAAAATCATATCTCATAAGCTCGGGGCAGATCCTACGACTCGACCCGTCAGGCAGAAGAAGCGAAGCTTCGCCCCGGTCAAGCAGAAGGCAATCGAGGAAGAGGTAGACAGGCTCCTCGCCGCCAACTTCATTCGGAATGTGCCTTACTCCGAATGGTTGGCAAACATGGTCATGGTGAAAAAGTCAAGCGATAAGTGGCGTATGTGCGTCGACTTCACCGAGCTCAACAAAGCATGCCCGAAAGACAACTATCCCCTCCCTCGGATAGATCAGCTCGTCGATAGCTCGGCAGGCCATGAGCTGCTTAGCTTCATGGACGCCTTCTCCGGCTACAATCAGATCCGTATGAATCCGGCAAACGAAAATCTCACCGCATTCACAACATACCGGGGGGTATACTGCTACAAGGTAATGCCCTTCGACCTCAAAAACGCCGGAGCAACATACCAACGGCTGGTCAACCGCATGTTTAAGCTACAGATCGGCAGGAACATAGAGGTCTATGTCGACGACATGCTCATCAAGTCGGTCTCATCGGTCGACCATGCCAAGGATCTGGGCGAGGCCTTCGAATTACTTTGCAAGTTTAAAATGAAACTGAACCCCGCCAAGTGCGCATTCGGGGTCACCGGGGGAAAGTTCCTCGGTTTCATGGTCACTCACCGTAGGATAGAAGCTAACCCGGAGAAAATCAACGCCATCCTCAACATGGTCGCGCCCAAGACTAAAGTCGAGATAATGTGGCTGACAGGATGAGTAGCCACTCTGTCACGTTTCATGTCGAGGTCTGGTGAGAAATGCCTCCCGTTCTTCAAAGCTCTAAGGAAAATTCCAAGGTTCGAGTGGTCGGTGGAGTGCCAGGCCGCCTTTGACCAATTAAAGAGGCATCTTGCAACTCCACCTCTGCTCACCCGACCAGCGGAAGGGGACGAGCTATCGCTGTATCTGGCAATGTCCGACCAAGAAGCAGGCGCGATGCTCGTCTGTGAGATCGACGGAGTCCAGAGGCCGGTATACTATGTGAGCCATGTCTTAAAAGACGCAGAAACGAGATACCCAGCGATAGAGAAAATCGTATTGGCACTCATCGTGGCCTCAACGAAACTCCGGCACTATTTCCAGGCGCACACCATCCTCGTTCTTACCGAGCGCCCCTTGGGGGCTATCCTCGACTCACCCGAGTCCTTTGTCCGCTTGGAGAAATGGAGGTGGGAGTTGTCCCAGTTCGATATAAAATACCACCTGAGGCAGGCCATCAAAGCACAAGCCCTGGTCGATTTTGTCGTCGAGTGCACTATCCCCAGCAAGGAGCCGGAAGCAGCGCCGGCCCCCGCAGCTCAGCCCTCTGTCGATGGGAAGCCTGACTCAGTCCCTGATTGGATCTTTTATGTCGGCGGGTCCTCGACCGAGGAAGGGTGTGGTGCCGGCTTCATCATTCGGGGCCCGAACGAGGCAGAAATTGAGTATTCCCTGAAGCTCAGGTTCAAGGCCTCAAATAACGCGGCGGAATACGAGGCCCTGCTGGCCGGACTGTGCATAGCCTCCGGGCTGGGGCTGAAAACAGTTCGGATCCGCAGCGACTCAGCTCTAGTCGTGGGCCAAGTGACCGGTCATTTCGAGGCTCGGGAACCTTTGATGGTGAAGTATCTGGCCGAGGTAAGAAGACTTCGAAGGAATTTCAACGAAGTCCAGGTAGAGCAGATCCCCAGACAGCTCAACGCCCAAGCCGACGCCTTGAGTAAGCTGGTCTCATCCCACTCGGCCAACAACAAGCGGTCCATCCTCTTTGAGATTTTGCCATGGCCTAGTATAGAAGACGGGGAAGCAACACTCCATTTATACAAAGCCCAAGAGGAAGACCGAGACTGGAAGAAGCCCCTCGTGGAATTCCTGAAGGAAGGTACGCTCCCAGAAGACCGGGGAGAATCCCGCCGTCTCCGAGCCAAAGCCCGTCACTTCGTCTGGAGCAACGGGAACCTCTACAAGAAGTCCTTCACTTAGCCTTTGCTTCGGTCCATCGACCCTCATGAGGCTGACTACGTCTTCCGAGAGATCCACGAAGGGGTCGGCGGCGCACACCAAGGGGCACACACTTTAATCCCGAAGGCATTGCTTCAGGGGTACTACTGGCCAACTATTCACCAAGACGCCCAAAAGCTCGTCAGGAGATGTAAAAGTTGCCAACTTCACGGAAGCGTACCTCGCCTTCCGGATACCGAGCTGACCACCCTAACCTCTCCGTGGTCATTCGCCCAGTAGGGAATGAACGTGATAGGCCAGTTCCCTACTGGCACGGGCATGCACAAGTACGTCCTCTTCACAGTGGATTACTTAACAAAGTGGATCGAGGCCGTCCCCATCAGGAAACAGGATGCCGCCATAACAATCAAGTTTTTGCAGAACAACGTGGTACTCCGGTTCGGCATCCTGAGGTGTATCGTCACCGACCATGGGACGAACTTCGAAAATGAAAAAGCAAATGAATTCTGCAATGAATATCATATCCTCATGAAGTTCGTCGCAGTCACGCATCCCCAATGCAACGGGAAAGCTGAAGTCGCTAATCGGGAGGTCTTCCGGGGTCTCTGGACACGCCTAGAAGGACGCCAAAGAAGTTGGGTCGAGGAGTTGCCCCGGGTCCTATGGGCCCTGCGTATGTCAAAGAAGACCCCCATCGGGGAAACCCCTTTCAGTCTCTGCTACGGGACCGAGACAATGATCCCAGCAGAGATCGGGCTACCCAGTCACCGGGTTGATCACTTCGACGATGAAGCAAACACCTCGGCACTACGAACCAACCTGGACATCTTTTTAGAGAAACGAGACCGGGCTCAGATCAAAACTGCCGCCTATCAACAACAGACCGCCCTCTACTACAATGCACGAGTCAAGCGTCGCCTCTTCAAAGCCGGAGATTTAGTCTTAAGACGGAACAAGTTTGTCGACTAAGGCAGGCTGCACAAATTTTCTCCAAGGTGGAACGGTCCTTTCCTCATTTCCGAGGTCCTTCCCGGCAGAGCCTACCGCTTACAAGACGCGGATGGTCGCAAGTTCCGCGACCTTACAACGCCGAGAAGCTCAAGCTGTACCAATAGAATGAATACCTACGAGCATGCACTTCTTCTTTCGCTAAGGCAGTGTACACTTTTCTCAAGTTCTTTCTGTTTATGTAATAAGAATGGAACAATAAGACATTGCAAAATGAAGAGTTTTTATTTATTCCAAAGGGTACTATGGGCTCCTCAGCCGTACATTGAAATAAAAGAAAATTACAATAGCGGGGGAAGGGGGTGCAGGAAACATTGCTCATGGTACTCCGAGCATATTTCAACAGCCAAGCTATCGCTGCCTCGGACCTTTGCCTCTGATGCCGCCCGCGAATGTCGGCGTGATCCCTCAATCGGTAGCACTCAAGGATGAGTGCCGCCAAGCGATCCCTCCGGCCCATGGAGATCAGGCAGAAGCGCCGCAAAGACCTTAGCTTACCAACCGCCTCGTCCTTCAGCTGCTCGGACAAGGGGTTGTAGAGCCCCGGTGATGCCTTCCAAATGGAGTACATCAACAGTTGGAGCAAGGGGAGCGTCGGGAAAGCAGTAGGTCGAAATGATCCTCAATGCGGCCTATCACTAACTGCACCATTTCCTTTGTGCAGTACTGATCGCAGAGGTACACGTCCACGAAGTTTATGATGTCGGGGATGGTAAAAAGGAAGTCCTCCATTCTTACGTTTTGGGTGTGAAGAAAGGAGTGCTCAATACTCCGTCCGCTTTATAGCTCCGTTGCGCCCTCAGGAGTTCAACAGTCGCTCGTGCATTCCACAACTGTACCGCCGCGTGGCGGGCGTCCCGTCTTTCTCGGGGAGATCGGAACGACTTGTCTCTTATGCTTCGCCTCCCCCCACGCATTAATGACACGTGTCGACCACGACGGTCACTCTTCCCTATGTCTGGGCGCTATAGAAGATCGGATGGAAATCAAAGCCTTCATCAAGAGGCAATCGGGCAGCTACCCTGCTCGGTTATCCCAGGCTGGTAGCTCCCTACCCACAATGCCAGAGATCAAAGCCCACGCCAAGAGGCACCGGGCAGTAACCCTGCTCGGCCCGTCCTTAAGATCAAAGCCCTCGCTGAAAGGCAGCGGGCAGTAACCCTGCTCGGCACGTCCTTAACAGGCCCCTTACGTCCTCTCCCGCGCTAAGGATCAAAGCCCTCATCAAAAGGCAATCGGGCAGCAACCCTGCTCGGTTATCCCTGGCTGGTTGCTCCCTACCCACAATGCCAGAGATCAAAGCCCTCGCCAAGAGGCACCGGGAAGTAACCCTGCTCAGCCCGTCCTTAGCAGGCCCCTTACGACCCCTCCCGCGCTAAGGATCAAAGCCCACATCAAGAGGCAATCGGGCAGCAACTCTGCTCGGTTATCCCTGGCTGGTAGCTCCCTACTTACAACGCCAGAGATCAAAGCCCTCGCCAAGAAGCGCCGGGTAGTAACCCTGCTCGGCCCGTCCTTAAGGATCAAAGCCCTTGCCAAGAGGCACCGGGTAGCAACCCTGCTCGGCACGTCCATAGCAGGCCCCTTACGGCCCCTCCCACGCTAAGGGTCAAAGCCCTCATCAAGAGGCAATCGGGCAGCATCCCTGCTCGGTTATCCCTGGCTGGTATCTCCCTACCCACAATGGAAGAGATTAAAGCCCTCGCTAAGAGGCACCGTGTAGTAACCCAGCTCGGCCCGTCCTTACGGATCAAAGCCCTCGCCAAGAGGCACCGGGCAGCAACCCTGCTCGGCCCATCCTTAGCAGGCCCCTTACGGCCCCTCCCGCGCTAAGGATCAAAGCCCTCATCAAGAGTCAATCGGGAAGCAACCCTGCTCAGTTATCCCTGGCTGGTAGCTCCCTACCCACAACGCAAGAGATCAAAGCCCTCGCCAAGAGGCACCGGGTAGTAACCCTGCTCGGCCCGTCCTTAAGGATCAAAGCCCTCGCTAAGAGGCACCGGGAAGCAACCCTGCTCGGCCCATCCTTAGCAGGCCCCTTACGGCTCCTCCTGCGCTAAGGATCAAAGCCCTCATCAAGAGGCAATCGAGCAGCAACCCTGCTCGGTTATCTCTGGCTGGTAGTTCCCTACCCCACGACGCCAGGGATCAAAGCCCTCACCAAGAGGCAACCGAGCAGCAACCCTGCTCGGTCCATCCTTAGCATGCCTCCTCGGAGCCCCCCGCTAAGGAACAAAGCCCCCGGCAAGAGGCACCTGAGCAGCTACCCTGCTCGGTCATCCATGGCTGGTGTTACTACCCACCGACGCCAAGGATCCAAGCCTTCTCCAAGAGGCCATCCATGTCTAAGCGATCCCCACCTCGACTTCGCGGCTATGGAGATACCGACCCTTCACCGGTCTTTGCACACTTGGCAAATGATAGAATTCAACTCGACGGGCAATTGCCAGACGAAAAACCGACCTAACATGAATGCTGGACCGTGCAAATACAAATGTTTTCCACAAAAAAAAGGAAAATGCGCACGCAAAGAAACTGCAAAAAGATTTTTTATTCACAAAAATCAAAAGTCTCTACAAAGGTATTATGGGCTCCCCAGCCTAACAAAAGTGCCCAGAGGCATACAAAATTTCAGAGCAAAAGAGAGAAATAAGAAGACGTGGGGCTTCAAGCCTCAGGGACGGGGACGAACTCGACAAGCGGTGCCTCCCTTGCGACCACCGAGGCGGCATCTTCAGGGTCGGCACCACCGGCGGGAACTTCAGCGCCGGCAGCCAGGGCGACCGACTTACCCCTTGCACTCCCACCGGGGGCCACTTTCCCCGCATCATGCCCGGGGGCCATCCCCTACGTGTCGTCGTCGAGAGGGTACAAGGCCCGGAGCTCGGCATCGGGGAATTCCGGCATCTGAGCCTTGACAGAGTCAAGGGTGTCGTGCCAAATGATTCCCCCGGCTCTGGAAAGGTTGGCGTAGAACTGATCCGACTTTTTATAGATCTCCACCGCCTTCCGCGCCCAGTCCTTCGCCGCCTCGTTCTCCTTCCGAAGGGTGCTCGCCGTCTTCTTCATGGTGGCGATGAGCACCCTGGAGTCCTCCAACTGGCACTCAGCGGCTCGGGCGACCTCTGGATGCCGAGCGACCTCCCTGTTCCCGGCCTCCACCCGGTCTTCAAGGGTAGCATCCCTCTCTATCGCCTCCCCCAGCTCCTGCCTTAAGCTCTCCTCCCGCAAGAAGAACTCGCCTGCGGCCCGCATCGCTGGAACAATCTCCTCGTCCTCCATGTGGACGACGAGGGCGACATGATGGAGGACCTGAAGAAAGAAAGAGGATCAAAAAGGGGGAAGCACCCGACCACGCGGACAAAAATGCTGGATGAAGAACCAGGCGAAGTGCGAACACTAACCTGTACGGCCTCTTGAGCTATCGCCGCCATTTGGGCCCGGAGAGTTCCTCGAGGGACCTTGCCTTCGGCCGACCTCTCCATATCCGAGAGCAGGCTGTCGGTGATAGAAAGCCCCGAGGGCACCTCGAAGAGAAGCTCCCCATCGTCCACAAGGATCGGGGAAGCCGGAGAGCGGGGCGCCCTCCTGTAAGATCTCTTGAGGGACGACGCAGGAGAACCCTCCTTGTATCCCACCTCGGGGGCCCGAGGCTCTTTCTCCCGAGCACACTTTCGAACCGACGCACGACTAGACTCGAGGGCCCGGGGCTCGCTTGGACACCGGGGTGAAAGGGCCACCGGCGGGGCTAGAACGGACGGCGGGTGAGAAGGGCCGGCGCCTTTGGACTTCTTCTCCCTCTTCGCATCGACCACTGCCGTGCGGAACTTGCTCATATCCATGGGTCTTGCATAAGATAAAAGTACGAGGAGTCAGCGATGCCAGGAGAAATGAAAAAAAAATGCACAAGTCTAAACAGGTCGCCTAAGGGCTCCCAACTTACCCGCGTACTCGGCAGGGCTGAGCCCGGCCCAACTGAGGGCTCGCTCAAACAGCAGCACATCAACCCGAGGGAGGGGCTCCCACTTCGACACCGCTACCGCGTTGGGATCATTCGACCACCTCACCCATGTACAACTGTCCCTTTGCCACAGGGTGGGCACAGGCCAATCCTCACCCTCGGGCGGCACGATAAAGAAAAACTTCCTCTTCCATTCATGAATGGAAGAAGGTACTACAACAATCCCTAACTCGGCAGCGTCCCCCCGTTGTTTTCTAAAGGAAATATATACTCAGCTCGGCTCGCCCTTGCGAGCACCGGGGTGGTTTTTATAGCAAAAGGAGGAAATAAGGAGGCTCAGGCCGAATGGGATCTGACTCAATCTCAACCGGACCAGAAAACCGAGGAGGATCCTCTAAGAGTTCGGCACTAGCTGGACTGAGGCTAACCCAAAATAGTTCAACGCCGCAATCACCTCGGGGGTGAAGGGCAGACGCAACCCGGTCTAAAAGGCCTCTAGGTACAGGGCAATCTCATTGCCCCATACCTGATTTGACCTCTCCCCCTCCTTGGCAAGCCGAAGTGAATAGCCGTGAGGAATAAGGAAACGAGTCTTGATGTTGACAAGCTCCTCGGCACGCCTCAGTGAGGATCGCATGCCAAGAACACCCGAGACCTGTACTTTGGGGACCGCCCCCGTCGCATGACCCCGGGGAGCATTACCAACCTTAGCTTCCCTGGGGGACTCCGACTCAGAAGAGGAAGAGGAAGAAGTGGAAGAGAAATTTCCAGAAAACCCCCTAGAATCTACCCAGACGATATCTACAGACTCCTCAGAAGAAGACATCTAACCTGATCAAAGGGGGTGTCCTCGGGAGATCAAATGCGAGGAATCCGGACTGAGGAGAAGAGCGCCGAGCTGACACAACTAGGGACAAGGAAATTAGAAAAAGATATGGTCCCTGATGAGGATCCCACCTCTATTTATAGCTGCCGGTGTACGCATCCTACAGTTCCGATCATCTCCCGCCAAAACAACGTTCGCAACCAACGGCCGACAGCGTTCTACCTGTCGCACTCATATTGGACACGCCCCTTCGAGCGCAAGGACGCCTGCGACACATCTCGCCAGCCAACCAACGCCAGACACGTAAGCCAGATCAATGACGAGTGTGCACACGATCTGACGCTCCCCCTTTAATGTGAGATCTCTTCCCTGGATCAAAGTGATTTTCCCCCTTTTCCCAAGAAGTCGACGGTCTTACTCTATTGGGAGACTTCGAATAAACTAGAGTGCATATAGGAGAACGTTGTTTTCGGGGAGCTGGGCAGAAGGAAAAGAGGAGTGGTGTCGGCCCAAGCAGTAAGTAGGTGGAGCTGACGTCATCAAGAAAATACTACGCTTTGCCCGGGAATGCACGACCCACGAAATTTTCGAACAAGAACTCACCTCGGATGATCGGTCAAACCACTCTAGACCTAACACAGGAGCGGGTCGAGATGAGAGTGGGGGGTTAATGATGAGGCTCGATATCGTAACTCCCCAGATGCAGACACATGGAAGATGACGTGCCACAGAATTACAAGAAAGGATCAAGGACTTAAGTAGAGATCGCGCCTTGGGATTACGGACCGAGGAGTCTCTCGATCCTTGGCGACCTTACAGACCTCTCCCAGCTCGCTCCGAGCTGTCATGATACAAAGATGCTCGGCCTCCTGCTCATTCCCGAGCCTCCGGCCGAACTCATCTTCCTCGGTCTCATCCTGACCGACCCGCAGTGTCGGTCACAGGCACCTACACCACGGCTCCTCGAATCTTGCCATGCGCGAGATATCTACCACCCATGATCCTACGTTCCATGCCATCACGATCCCCCATTAACGAGCCTGCCTTGCCATTAGTGCGGTATCCCGCCTATCATGCGTGCGTGATGTCGAGGGCGTAACGGACGGCGTGATTCTCGCGCCTGCCTGCCCGTTGCTGCCACTATATAATCCCCTCTCTCAGACGATCGAGATAGGCACTTCTTTCTACTAAGCCGCTACTCTGCCCAATTTGCACCACTAACTTGATCGTCGAAGGGTCCTCGGTGGCACAACCACCCCGGGACTTCCCTGCAGGTAGGTCGGCTCAACCACAAATCCAAGCCCATTGAGATCCGCACGCTAAAGGAGATAACCTCGAGTTCAAATCTCAGCCGTCCATCAGCCCTTGCAGCAGATCAACGGAGGATAACATCTGAAAGAGATCTAGAGCTCAATCAGATACCAACGGTAGAATCTTGTAGCTCTGATACAAATTGTAAAATATCGAAGGTGTGATACAACTTATAGTAAATGGTTAAGTGAACTATAGGCTACACTTTATTAAGGAACTTTTATTATTATAAAGAGACACACACTAATCTTTATTACTTTCACAAGCACACACTACCACTCTTAGCACTCATGTGCTTCTCACTTGCTTGCTTGTACATACCAACATAAAGGACTTACCTTTAATTTATAGGCATTCTAATAAATCTCTAGATATGGAGCTATCTAGTCTTTTATTCTAGAAGTTTCTCATGTTAGAAACTTCAATAATTCTTTATGTTAGAAGCTTCATAGCTTTTAATTATTTCTAAAAGCATCTCTAGAATATCTAGATAATTCTCATATTCCATATAGTTAATTTTAGAATTTCCTAGAAAATCTTTAAGTTGTTGTTGATCTTCAACACTCCGCATCAACAACAACTTCTCTAATCGTACGCCTGATGCATTTTCATTTTCTTCCTCTTGTACCTCCACTTTGATTCTTCAAATTGTCGCATAACTCCTCGAGCCACTGGTTGCATATTATGTCTTCATCGATACATTTGATTGATCCTGGACTCTTAAAGTAGGCTTTTTCTGTTTGAGATCCTTTCGCATATGTTCAGCACCATTTTCTATTTTAGTTGTATAATCTGCTATCAACTTTTTCTCATGATAAACAATGCACCTTCCATTTTTATCCTTTAATGACAAGAAAAATTTGCCCTGCTTTATCTGGTAGTTGCCGCTCGTCATCTTTCTTTGGCTCTTCCATCTTCCCTTGCAGCTTAACTTCCAGATCCTTTATTATAGGATTGTTTATATGTTTAAATTGCTGGGTTCCAAGCGCTCGTGTCACGCCCTGCTTTCCAGTGTACGAGTAAGAAGACGCGACGTGGCCCACTACGTATTTACTCAGAAGTAAACAAGCTAAGCGTATCTAAGCAATATAATGTAAATATACTCAAGAAGACATGAAATCTAAATGAACATCAACTTTTATTTATTAAACATTTCTTTACAAGTACAACTAAAAATATAGATACATGAAATGGAAAGCAATGTCTAAACAATGGTATTGTCACGACCCGAAATATTAGCTCGTGACCAGCACTTGAATCACGCAATGTCTAAAGGCGTAACGGAATTCAAGTAAGCTGAAACCCAGAAATCAAAACCTTTTAAGAAAAATAAAGGAGGTGAAATTTTGAAATAAAGGTATAATGAAATCAAGTTTTCTTAATACATAGAAAAGGAACATGAATGATGCAAGTGAAATTTACTAGTTTGAAAACATGTTCGTTTTTTAAAAAAATTTGGCAGGACCTCCTTTGTATATTTTGATCCAAAACCACAGATACATAATAATGATAAAGTCATCCCCAAGCGGGAGCTAGCTCTTCGCCAAACGGCGGATCACAACCACGCAATACAGCATAAATAAGTATACGACGCCCAACGGCGAAGTTCACCACAAAAAGATAAAGAAATGAGTAAGATATAACCCCAAAAGTGAATATAAAACCCATCGCTCAAATCTCGCAACTACAAGTCTCACTAAATCTCATTACTTATACAATTTACAAATTTTGATTGATAGAGTTAACTAGATACAACATGAAATGTAGATACAAGAGTGTGAATGATACAAGTGTCCCACCTACCAATGCAAAACATCCGAATGCAACTGTGTGCCAGCGAAGCCGCTACTGATCCAAGTGGTCAACCAGCAAGAACTGTGGCACAACAGGGGAAAGTTTCCAACTCGTGAGTAGAAAAATATCAACAGATAGAAATTGAATAAACAACGACTCCTAGGTCAACTATATCATAAAGGTAATACTATGATATCTAGGGTGACCGGGTCTGTATATATGCCAACAAGGTAGTCAATACCTATATGCATGTGGATAACATCCAACAGTAATAATCAATGCATGTATATGGATCTCGTCCAACCATAATCAAGGTATGTAAGCATGTGGATCTCGTCCACCCAAAATCAATGTCTGCATGCACGTAAATATCATAAAGGGGTGTGCATGGAAGTATGAGGATATAAATCAACGGTGTCCCTCCCGACATATCAAAATCATGGAACCTGAGTGCCTAGAATCGACACTCGAAAACATCATGAAAACCGTGCCCAGCATCGGCACGTAAATCCTCATATATCGGGCTCCGTCAGTTCTGATCGGCCCACGGGCTCCATCAGTCCTGATCAGCCCATATCATCTCTCGACTCCGGTAGGTATCCTCCGGATATCCGCCGAGCCCAAATACTATCACCGGTAGGTAGTTGTCCCTCTGCCAGGCTTATCGTCTACTGCGCGACAGATCCGTTCTCGCCCCGGGGTACCATACCGGGTCCACCATGTACCCACAATCGGCCTCATCCGCCTCTCGAATCAGGTTTCACATGTCGCTCTCAGAACCGAGAAAACACATGGTGGACGCACTGAAATATCATATCAAGAGAAACCAGATTTTTTTCTTTAAAACAACACATAATCTCCTTTAAAATGTCAACGGTTCTCAAATCCAGAAATCTCATGAAAACAGCATATCTCAATGCGTAAAATCATAAAGCATGATGTATGCGACATATGATAGAAATGTAAGCATATCCGTATATCATGCAACAAGGAATAGTGATATATCATATTAAGGGAAAACCGCTCCTTTAAAGAATTCCAGTTTTGAAAATATGCCTTGCGGTTCCCAATATCTCCAAAGTCAGATGCAACATCGTATATAAGTGCACGAGTAACTATAGCAAGTAAATGATGTATAGAGTCTTATCATGATGCAGCAATCTTACTGAGTAGTGACATGGCAATTATCGATGATGAAGTGTGTGAGCCGGAAAATCTGTGTACGTGTAACATACGCATCATCGATAATGGTGTAAGTGTACTAACACAGGTATATGCAATGCAATAATAATATCATGAATGCAGCATAAGGTAAAACATCAGATCATCATATTCGTCTTATATTCTTTCATCGCATTTATATTTCACATCAAGTCGAGTTTACTTAAACATTCTATCTCTACTATAAGTATAGGTATCTAATCTAACATACACACCCGAACCATACAATCAGACTTTAAAAGAAGCAAATCGTAGTTTTGAAAATAGGGGTTACGGTGTTTTAAGGAAAAGATATCATTTGAAAATCCGTAACATCCCTCAAAGTATATATTTAAAATACATACGATTCTTCTGTTTAGAAAAGGGAATGGTTCAAATGACTCCTCTACATTGACTATCTAGTCCTACAGTACCCTATATGGCAATATCGATAAACGTCGCCGTCGAATTCCGTCATCACATAATAGCCGTAACATATCACTTCTAACTATCCTCTAGTTACTAATATGGTTTCGTAGCTATCCTCATTGTAACCCTAGTTTCCTAATTTAGGTTTCCTAACTATATTCTATAATCAGTTTTCCATCAATACATTGCGGGGGTGCTATACGCAATCCTCCCGACTTCCCCCGTGGATATAGATCCACTCACCTGGTCTTCGCTTGTCGAAATCGATGACGCCACGTCCTGTCGCCTCAGAATCCACGCGAAGGTACCTACAATAATAAACAATCGCAATACGTATTAAAATTAAGGCGGAAAACCAAAACGGTACACGTTTCGCTCACAGGTCAAAACCTATAGCTTTGCGTGTAAAACGTGACCAAAAACCCTGGTCGTAGACATCCAAACGCCACACGACGGAAACATAATACCAAATACCAAAATCAAGTCAAAAAGAAGTCGTAAAACAATGCACCAACTCAAGGAAATGGTCCCAGATTTTACCCTAAGCCAAATTGGTCAATTTTGCATATATGGAGGGCCTAATTTACATCTAAAGGGACCCCAGAACAAGTACGAATCAATTCTGAGCTACTCTGGCCGCAAATTGCGGTCTTATTGAATAAATCTGTGGCCTCGGTGCAGGGGATGGGGCTCAGGTCTTGGTAGTAGCTTCCTAAGTGCCTGCACGACTCCCAGTAATTGCAAAATCATTTCTAGTGTCCCCGGGTTGCTCCAGATTCCAAAATACCCTCTAAAATCACACATTTATCCGATGTCGGGGTTTCTAAATTCATGTTCTTGGGTTTCTAAGCTCTGTTCCATGTCATTAAATAGCACCCAAGTCTAATTAACAACCTTTAACATCACCAATTTCAACAACACTCAAACCCTAACTAGGAATTTTCTAACCTCACTAAACATCACCATTTCACATCTAAACACATATGAATACTAAAGTAAATGAAAAACTACCCAATTGGTGAAGGGATTACCTCATATAGCACCCATGAATCTCTAAGATCATCAAAATCTGAATTTTCTTGGTCTCATGTGTAGAGGTTGAAGAGAGGATTAATTTTTGTGAAGGGTGTGTAGGGTTTTGGGGCTTATTGGGAGATAGATCTAGGGATGGAAGGGGGGTTGTGGGGTTGAGGAGATGAAGAGGGAGATGAAAAAAAGAAGATGGGGGAATCAAATGGCAGCAGCCCCTTCCCTCTCTCTCACAAAATCACACATACTCTCTCTCTCCAAAAGCCTACCTAACCCAAATTTTGCCCCCTTTTTGACTTTTCTTTTCCTTTTTCTTTTTCTTTTCTCCCACCAATAACACAAATGAAATGAAATATGTAATAAAATGAAACATGTCATGGTGCACTAACCATAGAAAACTGTAGAAAACGCGGATTTGGCTTAATCGCGGTTAGCAGTACACTAATCGGGTTTTTATCAAAACTGCATATAATAAATTTTAAAAATGCCAAATCCAATAATTATATTATTAAATGACTAAATCATTTTAAATTTCCATTTATTTCACAAATGTTGGTATATATTTATACCCTTTTTCGAAAACCCCAATTTCGCAAATCGGGCAGTTTTCGGGAAATATATTATTTTAATATTAAATTCCAAAAATAATATTTTATATTTTCTGAAATGTTACCATCTTCCCCCCCTAAATAAATTCGGTCCCCGAATTTAAATTTAAACCCCCAAAATCTAAAACATTTCAATAATCGGTTCAAAACAATGGGGCTCCGAAATCATGGAAAACGCAGAAATAACACAACGCGTCAAGTGCGCATAAAAACGAGTACAAAGCTCAAAATCGAACTCCGTCAAGCGTTAAGCAAATCATCTAATTTTGCACGCATATCCTCAGAGTTACAATAGAGATACAGATCTCGAAATCCACTACTGAAATCCAATATACACTGGTCAAATACTATAATACGTGTATAGTACGCATCTTTGAAAACTCCAAA
The DNA here is from genome assembly GCA_030015575.1 of Agapanthus africanus. Classification (NCBI taxonomy): domain Eukaryota; kingdom Viridiplantae; phylum Streptophyta; class Magnoliopsida; order Asparagales; family Amaryllidaceae; genus Agapanthus; species Agapanthus africanus. The sequence goes on from CM057344.1 coordinate 106,852,361, forward strand.
ATTTGAATAAAATACATGCAAAATCTTTTCTAAATTGCCGCGGAAATGCGTAACTCACGGCATAACTGACGGACGCCCATTTTTAAAATAATAATATATGTCCATATATATTTTCTTAAATACACGTTCCGTCGTTTTTTCAAAATATCCCAAAAGTTTTTCCCTTATAACGTTCGTGTCGCTCACAGACACGTAGGAAATAGCGAGACTATAGCTCCTTTTGAAAACCCTTTTGGAAATCCTTTAATGCATGCAATGTACTCAGGTACTGTTCTCGGATCAGTCCTGTTTGGCTACTACACAATATAATGCCCATCATAAAGACAAAGTGCTCAAAAGAAAAATCAGCCTCAAAAGGCGTATCCAATAAACACATGAGTCTGGTGCGCATGGAAATCAAATCCAAATACAGGTGCCACAATAGGCACGAAGCAAAACTAAGTGCAACGGGTGTGCACAAAAGCATCTGTCCACTGCAATGACAACAATATCGGGTGCATTTAATATGCACAAGAATCTAATCAGGTGCACAAGGTTCACAAAACAATATCGAGTATCAAAATCGAATCGATGGTATACAACACATTTCAATTCGAATCCAAATCAGGTATACCGTGGTATATAATCGCACAACCATGTGCACCAACGTGCACAAAAGCAAATCGAATAATAAAGTGCATGAAAACTATGCCGATAGCATAAATCAAATCATATGCATGCCCTATGCATGAAATCACAATAAATATCTCGAATGACATCAAAACGAAGTCAGGTGCAACTGTGGTGCATAAAATATGTATCAATGCACTACAAACACATATAAGCTATACCGAGTGCAAAAATCAAATCATCCGTATGAAATCCATGAAATCATAAACATATGCGGCCAAGGCACAAAATCGACATCAAACGCAATAGGTATGCACAAATCGCAAATCAACACAACGGTGTATAAAATATATATCAGGTGCGATAACTATGTGCAAAATATAAATACTCAGTAGGTGCAACCATGGTGCACGAAATCAATATCAGGAAACTGGTCATCAAAACTCAAATCCAAGCGATATAAGCATGATACTCAGATCACAACGCAATCGCAACAAAGGACATTGAGGTACACCTCCTACCATGTCGAAAAATGAATCGGTGCGCCTAAAACCGGCAGAATAAGATTATCCACTCGGCTCCTGCTCACGGTCTGGTGTCCTCTATCTCTGGGTACTCATCTTCTCCTCTGATTACCAATCTCGCAATCCATCGGCTCATCGGCCCTGTCAGGTGTGCTAACGGGGACGAAAACCGTTCTGGCACTTCTCTGGTCATCTCTCGGTCAATCATCACGACCACTCGTAAAGCAGCACGTTGCTGGCGTCGGCTTCTGTCTCTCTGAATATACGTGACACATCTGATCCTAGGTGCAAATCTCATTGCAGCAGTGTCCTGGAAGGAAGCCTGTTCAAGGTCTCTTCCGATCTCGCCTATGCCGAACTGTACGTAGGCTGGTACTCTTACATAATCTTTTCTCGTTTTCTGGACATCTGCGTGTTCCGCACACATTTCCTCGGAAACTGGCCGCATCCTAACACTCGGTATGCCTATCAGATCTCTAATTTCGATGGGGAGTAACCACAGCTCGTCAGCGTCTCGCACGAACCTCTAGTTCCACGTCTCTTTATCATCGTCCATTTTGACGTCATGCCATGCTATCTGCGCACTGCAACTGTTCTCAGCCACGGTCAATCCGAAGTCTCTCGCACGGACTCGAAGTCACGAACTCGGTATCTTCATCACTCTGTAGAAGATGTCTGGCCCAACACATCCTCGGGAACTCGTCCCAACCATCGGAGGAATACTCAATACTCGTCCGTCCTTGATCAGTTCACAACGCATCTGGGTGAGGTCCTCCATCCAAAGATGGTCAGCTTGCTGATCTCTTATCACATGATATCCGGACGATGTCAAACTTTTTGATCGAGTCATCAAGGTCCTAAAATTTCCCGAAGGCTCAACACCTGAGCACAGTCTAAAAATATCTGGTACATACCACAGCACCTATGGACCAGCCGTAGAAGGGCAAACCCAAGCCTCACTGATGGCACCGCTAAACTGCCACAAACCCTAAGGTTCAAAGCGGTTCCATGGTCATCATGTCGAGTTAGGGTTTCATTCTTCTAGAGGGTCCACAGGATTACCTGCATGTTCCTCCGAACACTTTAAACATGGGAAAAGTGGGTTTCTGACACTCGTTCGAACTTTTTTTGCTTTGCCTATACAACATGTGAATATTCTTTGCTCGCATGCTAGACAATGCCTTAATCCTCCAGGAAAGGTGATACATCGGCGGTCGTCACTGGATCGGTCTCCTCTAGACCTGAGTAAGACTCTCCACACTGGAAATCTTCAACTCAACTGGGCCTGCGCCGGCGCATCAATCTGACGAATCACCTTCGTCTCCTAACTCGGGGTAGGCTAGCTATTATCTGTCGCATTTCTGCCTGGAAGCTCCGGCGATCTTAGCTCGTAAGCTCTGGAAGCGACATCCTATCATCTCAGCAACAGCTGGGTCACTTGTCTGCACGGTAGGCGACATCATAATCTCTGAGATAGGTTGTACATCAACAGTCTTCTCGCAACTGGAAGCTCTAACAATGGCCCGATCATCCGGTGTAAAACCAAGCACGTGCCTCCACAAGAGGTCACAACATAAATACTAACTCGAGACGTTCCCATGTCACCAGAAAACACAATGGTGGTCCTCGTACCAGACGAGCTCGCCCTGACCCCAACACTAGCAGTATCTCGAACTGCGCTCAAACTATGGTGACAGGAACCTCAATCGAGTATCGAAGAAAACAGATCAACGGAATGAGAGGAAACGACAGATCCAGAATGGATACACGATCATAAGAAGGAACAGCATCAATGAGAGTATGATCATGAACTAATAGAATCGAGGATCTCCAATGGATGTATAATCATGGGTATAAAGAGAATCATAAGTCTCAAAAAAATATGTACATCCTAAGGTTTCTTAAGTGGAGTATCGTATCATAAATATGCCGCGGAACATACGTACGGTATGTCACTCTACTCAAGCTACCTACTCCATCAATTAGGGTCAGCCTATGAAACGAAAGTTCGGGTCTAATACCCCCCGTCCAAGTCTAAGTTCCGTAAGGTCAAGCCTAGGTTCCGAAATACATACCCGCCCTAGACTCCGCATAGTCAAATATAGACTCGAACCAAGGTTAAACCTAGCGCTCTGATACCAACTTTGTCACGACCCGAAATATTAGCTCGTGACCAGCACTTGAATCACGCAACGTCTAAAGGCGTAACGGAATTCAAGTAAGCTGAAACCCAGAAATCTGAACCTTTTAAGAAAAATAAAGGAGGTGAAGTTTTGAAATAAAGGTATAATGAAATCAAGTTTTCTTAATGCATAGAAAAGGAACATGAATGATGCAAGTGAAATTTACTAGTTTGAAAACATGTTCGTCTTTTTAAAAATTTTGGCAGCACCTCCTTTGTATATTTTGATCCAAAACCAAAAATACATAATAATGATAAAGTCATCCCCAAGCGGGAGCTAACTCTTCGCCAAACGGCGGATCACAACCATGCAATACAACATAAATAAGTATACGACGCCCACCACAAAAAGATAAAGAAATGAGCAAGATATAACCCCAAAAGTGAATATAAAACCCATCGCTCAAATCTCACAACTACAAGTCTCACTAAGACCCATTACTTATACAATTTACAAATTTTGATTGATGGAGTTAACTAGATACAATATGAAATGTAGATACAAGAGTGAGAATGATACAAGTGTCCCACCTACCAATGCAAAACACCCGAATGCAACTGTGTGCCAGCGAAGCCGCTACTGATCCAAGCGGTCAACCTGCAAGAACTGTGGCACAACGGGGGTGAGTTGCCAACTCATGAGTAGAAAAATTTCAACAGATAGAAATCGAATAAACAACGACTCCTAGGTCAACTATATCATAAAGGTAATACTATGATATCTAGGGTGACCGGGTCTGTATATATGCCAACAAGGTAGTCAATACCTATATCCATGTGGATAACATCCAATAGTAATAATCAGTGCATGTATATGGATCTCGTCCAACCATAATCAAGGTATGTAAGCATGTGGATCCCGTCCACCCAAAATCAATGTCTGCATGCACGTAAATATCATAAAGTGATGCGCATGGCAGTATGAGGATATAAATCAACGGTGTCCCTCCCGACACATCAAAATCATAGAACCTGAGTGCCTAGCATCGACGCTCGAAAACATCATGAAAACCGTGCCCAGCATCGGCACGTAAATCCTCATATATTGGGCTCCGTCAGTCCGGATCGGCTCATATCATCTCTCGACTCCGGTCGGTATCCTTTGGATATCCGCCGAGCCCAAATACTATCACCGGTAAGTAGAGGTCCCTCTGCCAGGCTCATCGCCTACTGAGCGACAGATCCGTTCTCGTCCCGGGGTACCATACCGGGTCCACCATATACCCGCAATCGGCCTCATCCGCCTCCTCGAATTGGGTTTCACATGTCTCTCTCAGAACCGAGAAAACACATGGTGGACGCACTGAAATATCATATCAAGAGAAACCGTGTTTTTTTTCTTTAAAACAACACATAATCTCCTTTAAAATGACCACGGTTCTCAAATCCAGAAATCTCATGAAAATAGCATATCTCAATGCGTAAAATCATAAAGCATGATGTATGCGACATATGATGGAAATGTAAGCATATCCGTATATCATGCAACAAGGAACAATGATATATCATATTAAGGGAAAACCGCTCCTTTAAAGAATTCCAGTTTTGAAAATATGCCTTGCGGTTCCCAATATCTCCAAAGTCAGATGCAACATCGTATATAAGTGCATGGGTAACTATAGCAAGTAAATGATGTATAGAGTCATATCATGATGCAACAATCCTACTGTGTAGTGACATGGCAATTATCGATTATAAAGTGTGTGAGCCGTCAAATATGTGTACGTGTAATATACGCATCATCAATAATGGTGTAAGTGTACTAACACAGGTATATGCAATGCAATAATAATATCATGAGTGCAGCATAAGGTAAAACAACAGATCATTATATTCGTCTTATATTCTTTCATCGCATTTATATTTCACATCAAGTCGATTTTACCTAAACATTCTATCTCTACTATAAGTATAGGTATCTAATCTAACATACACACCCGAACAATACAATCAGACTTTAAAAGAAGCAAATCGTAGTTTTGAAAATAGTGGTTACGGTGTTTTAAGGAAAAGATATCATTTGAAAATCCGTAACATCCCTCGAAGTATATATTTAAAATACATACGATTCTTCGGTTTAGAAAAGGGTATGGTTCGGATGACGCCTCTACATTGACTATCTAGTCCTACAGTACCCTAAATGGAAATATCGACAAACATCGCCGTCGAATTCCGTCATCACATAATAGCCGTAACATATCACTTCTAACTATCCTCTAGTTACTAATATGGTTTCGTAGCTATCCTCATTGTAACCCTAGTTTCCTAATCTAGGTTTCCTAACCATATTCTATAATCAGTTTTCCATCAATACATTGCGGGGGTGCTATACGCCATCCACCCGACTTCCCCCGTGGATATAGATCCACTCACCTGGTCTTCGCTTGTCGAAATCGATGACGCCACGCCCCGTCGCCTCGGAATCCACGCGAAGGTACCTACAATAATAAACAATAGCAATACGTATTAAAATCAAGGCGGAAAACCAAAACGGTACACGTTTCGCTCACAGGTCAAAACCTATAGCTTTGCGTGTAAAACGTGACCAAAAACCGTGAAGTCGTAAAACAGTGCACCAACTCATGGAAATGGTCCCAGATTTTACCCTAAGTCAAATTGGTCAATTTTGCATATATGGAGGGCCTAATTTACATCTAAAGGGACCCCAGAACAAGTACGAATCAATTCTGAGCTATCCTGGCCGCAAATTGCGGCCAGATTGAATAAATCTGCGGCCTAGGTGCAGGGGATGGGGCTCAGGTCTTGGTGGTAGCTTCCTAGGTGCATACACGACTCCCAGTAATTGCAAAATCATTTCTAGTGTCCCCGGGTTGCTCCAGATTCCAAAATACTCTAAAATCACACATTTATCTGATGTCAGGTTTCTAAATCTGTGTTTTTGGGTTTCTAAGCTCTGGTCCAGGTCATTAAACATCACCCAAGTCTAGTTAACAGCCTTTAACATCACCAATTTCAACAACACTCAAACCCTAACTAGGAATCTTCTAACCTCACTAAACATCACCATTTCACATCTAAACACATATGAATACTAAAGTAAATGAAAAACTACCCAATTGGTGAAGGGATTACCTCATATAGCACCCATAAATCCCTAAGATCATCAAAATCTGAATTTTCTTGGTCTCATGTGTAGAGGTTGAAGAGGGGATTAATTTTGTGAGGGTGTGTAGGGTTTTGGGGCTTATTGGGAGATAGATCTAGGGATGGAAGGGGAGAGTTGTGGGGTTGAGGAGATGAAGAAGGAGATGAAAAAAAGAAGATGGGGGAATCAAATGGCAGCAACCCCTTCCCTCTCTCTCACAAAATCATACACTCTCTCTCTCCAAAAGCCTACCTAACCCAAATTTTGCCCCCTTTCTGACTTTTCTTTTCCTTTTTCTTTTTCTTTTCTTCCCACTAGAAACCCAAATGAAATGAAACATGTAATAAAATGAAACATGTCATGGTGCACTAACCATAGAAAACTGTAGAAAACGCGGATTTGGTTTAATCGCGGTTAGCAGTGTACTAATCGGGTTTTTTTTAATCAAAACTGCATATAATAAATTTTAAAAATGCAAAATCCTATAATTATATTTTTAAATGAATAAATCATTTTAAATTTCCATTTATTTCACAAATATTGGTATATATTTATACCCTTTTTCGAAAACCCCAATTTCGCAAATCGGACAGTTTTCGGGAAATATATTATTTTAATATTAAATTCCAAAAATAATATTTTATATTTTCTGAAATGTTACAGGTATGAACTGAAAAGAAAATATATACAAATATCTAGAGCTCTGGGTCAATGGCGAACTGCTTTAAGTCTTCAGTACTGGGCTCAACCTCCAGAGAGTCCGATCCACCTGACAATGTTCTAAAGAAAAAGAGAGGGAATGTCATCAGCGAACAATCGCTCGGTAAGTCCCAAAAATAGGTAAGAATAGACAGATGAGAATAGATAGATATGAGAATATAACCAGTGAGTTTGTTATGTTAACGCAGTTGTTTGTATTTTGGTACAGAATATGCCAGTGTATATGAGAGGAGTCCCACTATTCCGGAGACTACAGTATACGGAGCATAAGGAACCGTTAAGCCACGGTACAAAAGCAATGGATATTCAGGTTAGGTGCATTAAGTGACCATCTCGTGCCACTTCTAACACATTTCATACCAGTCTACCCCTTTAAAACCCCGTAACCTCTTTTGTATTGATTGTATTGTTTTATTTTATGGATAGAAGACTTACCGAAACCATGATATCATGTAAATGGAATTGATATAAATGGATAGTCATGTAAACAGAGTATATCCATGGTTCGGTTCGGTCGAGTCATGTTGATATAGATTGAATTATGGTATAAATGGATTCATGTTGTATTATAGTTATACTTGAATTGAATTCAAGTCAGATTGATTTCATATTAGACTGAGACTCTGTCTGAGTCAAACACTTTAAAACAAATTGAAGTCCTGAATTATTTTTTGATGTTATCGGTGACTGCTGCACATGGACGGCAGGATTTGTGTCTTTTTCCAAGAAAATTACCGTATTGATAACACCGTTTTAGGTTGTCTACCTTAGATAGGTAAGCACCCATATTCTCCAGATCTCCGAGGCTCAAGAGAACCGGTCCCGCTTAAACCTATATTTACTAGGGTCCTTATTGTAAATTAATATAACTTGAGGGGATTTTATGAAAAATAGTTTTGATATATTTTCAAAATACACCTCAAGTATTTCATTATCGTCTTTAGGGTTTTCATAATTGTAATGTTTTATAAAGTGAAATATTCTAGTGGTTATAACCTAGATTACCTTGTATATGGTATTTTAGTATAATATTGGAATTTTATCGATTTGTAATGGTAGTTTCATGAAATTTGTGATTCCTTTAATTTAGAAAACATGGAATATATATATTGTATACTTAAATTAGATATTTTGATAATATATATATAATAGAACTTATTTATTAAATAGAAATCATATTTTTCTTAAAAATTGCATTAAAAATTCCATCGAGATCGAATGTTCCGTGAGGAGGTCTGCATTTCGTTCTACTAGGCCCGAGAACTGCGATAACCCGCACCATCTTGATCGGGGTTTCCCAAAATGGGTTGTAGAGACGCATTTGTAAGGAATTAAATAATACACTTTTAAAGAAAACGGTTTTTGAATGTTTAGGGTATTTAAATGGAAACTCGTATTTTCACACAAACTAATGTTCCAAAAATCATCATTCTATGTCAAGAATGTATGTTGTGATGAGGTAGGTCATTATCTCGTGGGTTTTCTAAAGGTAATATAGGTAAAATGAATAAGCAATGTCTTATGTAAACATGATGGTATTTTACCGTAAAAATGGAATAGAAGTTGCAATACATTTTTTTTTGAATTGAAACTTGTTGTGGATGTTATTTTATGTTAGTTAAACAATATAGGAAGAGAAGGTAATTTGTTATTTAATAAAAAATTGAGTTTTTTTTTGAAGAAAAGAGAATCGGAAGTCGGAATAACTCCGCTTTCGACGAGTTTTGAAAAGTGGAATTTTAAACTAGAGATTGAGAAGGGGAGAGGGGAATTATAGGTTAGAAAGAAAGGGAAGAGGTAGTGTGAGCTTAGGAAGGCATCGGGGAGTCGTTTCGTCGCCGGATTCTTCCCGAAACGTCGCCGGAACTTCGACCTTTGCTAACTCCACTTATACAACTTTAGACTTGGAAATTTTAGAGAGTTTTTGTGATAATTTTCAGAAAGAAGAGGGCTAAAGGGTAGGAGGTATTTATAGGATAAAATTAGAGTTTAGGGTGATGAATTGAGAATTAAAAATGCATTAAAATTTGGTTTAATGGTGATTTTTAATTCTTTGGATAATTGTAGAGTAAACAAACATAATGGAACTTAAGGGGGGGAAGCCAAGAGACTAAGGCAAAAGAAAAATGAGGCATTAGGTATGGGGGGCACGGCGGTTGCGGCGCCGGCCCCAGGGATGATCTCGCCGGTCCAATCCAGTGGGATGGGGTCTCGATCTTCGCACGTGTCCATGTCGTCTCAAATATCTCAGTGCACATGTTTGATTTTGTTGTGACTTTTCATTTTACGTGTTTTGCACGTGTAAACTTTTGAGTTTCTAAAATTTTAAAAGAAAATCAAAAAAATATATATGTGGCTGGGGGGATTCGAACACAGGGGCTATGTTACTGCAGTGCAAGGCTTTATTAATGAGCTACAGGTGCTTTCTTGCTGTTCAAAAGCAATTTAAATACTTATAGCCTACACGGGTTTGCAAATACTCCATTTGTACATTAATTTTTAAACAAATTTTCGGTACACTGAAACAGAGTTGTTACATTCTACCCTCCTTACAAAATTTTCGTCCTCGAAATTTAAATTTATTTTAAGTACTAATTTACAAACAATTGAGGATATCTTGCACGCATGCCTTCCTCACGTTCCCATGTTGATTCTCCTGATGAGTCTTTTCTCCACATCACTCAAACCAAGTTTATTTCCTTGTTCCGAAGTGACTTCACCTTTCTATCGAGGATTTCAACAGGTTGTTTCTCACAGGATAAGTCTGGCTGTTCCGTGAACTCAGAGTGACAAAAAATATGACTGGGGTCATTCACATACCTTCTGAGTTGGGATATGCAGAATACATTTTGCACTCCTTCCAATGAAGGTGGAAGTGCCAGGCGATAAGACACTTCTCCGACTCATTCGAGTATGTCGAACGGTCCAATATACCTCAGACCGAGCTTACCCCATCTTCCAAAGCGAATCACTCCATAGTTTGGAGATATCTTTAAAAGGACATGATCTCCCGGTTGGAACTCTAAGTGACGGCGTTTTGCATCAGCCCAGTGCTTCTGTCGATCTTGGGCTATGTGCATTATTTCCCTGATAGTGCAAACTACATCGACAGTTGCCACTATCATCTCAGGTCCAAGGAGTTCTCTATCTCCGATGTCGTCCCAACTTATGGTGATTGACACTTCCTTCCATAAAGAGCTGCGAAGAGTGTCATTCCTATACTTGCATGGTAGCTGTTGTTGTATGAAAATTCTACAAGATGTAGGTGATCTTCCCACGATCCTTCGAAGTCTAGCATACACTCTTTTAGCATATCTTCAAGTATCTGAATCATTCGCTCATACTGTCCATCTATTTGTGGATGGTAAGCTGTGCTAAAGTTTAGACTTATTTCCAAGCTAGTTTGCAGACTCTGCCAAAATTGCAATCGAAATCCGGTGTCATGATCGGAGACAATGCAAACCGTTACTCTATGTAATCTCACGATTTCCTGCATGAGTTCATGGGTATCAGGGATAGTACATATGGAAGAGCTTAAATCTTACTTAGATTCTTACCTCCATGTACTTCTTTGCTGGTGTCTCGGTAGATTGGCCAACTCGAAATGGGATGAAGTGAGCTGACTTTGTGAGTCGATCCATAATAACCCATACCGCATCGTTACCTTTCATGCTGCGAGGAAGTGCATTCATGAAATCCATAGTGATGTGTTGCCACTTCCATTCTGGGATAGGTAATGGTTGAAGTAACCCAGCTGTCCTATGATATTCAGCCTTTACATGCTGACACACTAAGCATTTAATAATACTTCTGGCTACGTCACACTTCATTTCATGCCACCAGTAATTTTGACACAGATCTTTGTACATCTTTGTGCTTCCATGGTGTACTGAATAAGAAGAGCTGTGAGCTTCTTTCATCAACTCTTCCAGCACAGAACCTTTGGTTACACACAACCTGCTTCCGTATCTCAAAGATCCGTCTTCATGGATGATGAAGTCTATTCGAAATCCACTTTCTATTTGTTCTCTGATCTTTTGCAACTTAGCATCACTTACTTGAGCTGCTTTGATCTGATTGACAATAGTAGACTGAACTTGTAAGTTCATCAAACTTGAAGCATTACCTGCCATGACCACTTCTATCTCCATCTGATGCAAATCTTGTTGGAGCTTCCTCTGTGCAGTGAGATTCATTGATAGTAGTTGGAGACTAAGTGCATCAGGTACTACATTCATCTTTCCTGGATGATATTGTAGGTTGATGTCGAAGTCTTCCATAAGTTCTAACCATCTTCTCTGCCCCATATTCAACTCTTTCTGAGTAAACACATATTTCAGACTTTTGTGGTCTATGTATATGTCCACTCATTCTCCAAGAAGATAATGGCGCCAAATCTTGAGTGCAAAAATTACGGCCGCCAACTCCAAATCATGCGTTGGATAGTTGCGTTCATGAATCTTCAGCTGTCATGATGCATAAGCTACAACTTTACCGTGCTGATGTAGAACACATCCTAATCCCTTACCGGATGCATCACAATGCACTTCAAAAACCTCCAGATTGGTTCGGTATGACAAGGATAGGTGCTGATGTCAATCTTGATTTAAGTTCTACGAAAGCTCGTTCGCATGCTTCTGACCACACGAATTCTTCATCTTTACATGTGAGCTTGGTCACGGGTGTTGTAATTTTCGAAAATCCTTCAATAAACCTTCTGTAATATCCTGCTAATCCCAAGAAGTTTCGAATGTCCTTCACCGACTTTGGTGTCGGCTATTCACTTACTACTGATACTTTAGCTGGATCGATAGAGATTCTTTCGCCTGATACAATATGTCCGAGAAAACCGACTTGATCTAGCCAAAACTCGCACTTGCTGTACTTGGCATAGAGTTGATGCTGTCGTAAAGTCTCTAGGACAATTTGTAGGTGCTCGGCATGTTCTTTCCGACTCTTAGAATACACCAGGATGTCGTCGATGAAGATGACAACAAACTTGTCTAGGTACTCTCGGAAAACTTGATTCATTAGGTTCATGAATATAGCTGGTGCGTTGGTCACTCCAAATGGCATCACAAGAAACTCATAATGACCATAGCGAGTCCTGAATGCCGTCTTCGGAATATCATCAGACTCTTTGACCTTCACCTTAATGATAACCCGGACGAAGATCTAACTTGGAGAAAACGCAAGATCCACTTAGCTGATCGAACAGATCATCGATGCACGAAAGTGGATACTTGTTCTTTATAGTTACTTTGTTCAGAGCTCTATAATCAATGCACATTCGATATGAACCTTCCTTCTTCTTCATAAGTTGAACTGGCGATCCCCAACTTGAAGTGCTGGGATGAATCCATCATTTCTTCAATAATTCTTCCAACTGAGTTCGGATCTCTTTCAAACCTTTACGGCTTAACCGATACGGTGCTTTGATCACCGTTTGTGCTCCAGGTACTAAATCAATGCTGAATTCAAAAGCTCGATCAGGAGGCAAACCTGATATGTCTTCAGGAAATACGTCATCGAACTCTCGAACTAGCTCTGGCTTCGATCGTTCTTCTACTTGAAGTGTTGCAATCACCGCCTTCTTCGGTTTTGCTTTGTATGTGCTTGGCTCCAGGGTACGGTCTCCACTTTTGAAATAAAAGACCGGATGCTCTGGAATCTCGAACACTACCCTCCTTTGACAACAGTCGATGGTAACGTAAAAAGTTCCGAGCCAATCCATACCCAAAACAACATCGAAATTCGGTATGTCTAGCACCTTGAAGTCAGCATAGAATTCTCTGCTGCAGACGACCACTGGACACAGGTCGTATCCCATTATTTCCTTTAGAACGTCGTTCCCTGGACTGACATTCAAGCCGAATACAAGTGGTTTGACTGGAATCGCATGAGTTTGGATGAACCGTTGTGACATAAAGCAATGAGATGCTCCAGTTTCGAAGAGTGCTAGTGTAGGAAGTGAGGCTACTAAGATCATAACTAAGTTATGTGGGATAGGTTTTAGGTATAAGATAAAGATATATGGGTATATATAAAGGCTGAAAGAAAGCTTGAAAAGAAAGAGTTACCAGTAATGACTTGGCCAGTGGCTTCAGCTTCCTCCACAGTCATTATGAAAGCCTGTCGTTTCGGTACATTCCTCCTGGCTGGAGGAGTATTCCTCTGTCCATTCCGTTGTCCTTGATGTAAGTTCCTTTGAGCTTGGTGGAACTAACGAAGAGGAGGTGCAGCCAGTCCACAAGGTGGTGGAGCTGGGAGAGCTAGTCGTGGAGCAGGTGCTTGGATGGCTGGTAACTGCGGATAGGTAATTGCTGGTCTGGGTGCAGCATTTGGATTGAATCTTCAAGGACAAGACCCAATATCATGTGTGGGTGAACTACAGACCAAACAAAGGTGATTTGCATGCGACAGTCCTTCGCCACGTGTCCATCCGTCCTGCGGTAGGTGCAAAAGGCTGGGCCGGGCCGGTTGATTGGTACTCCCGGTCTCCTGGGCACAAAAGGTAGCCTTGAAGAGGCTCCTCCTGCCATCTGAGTTGTAGGGCGCTTCACTCCGGCAGATTGAGATCTCCCTTCATCTTCACCACTGCCACATATCGACGGGCAGCTTTCATGGCCAGTTCGTAGGTTGGGAAATCCTCTGTAGCTAAGGCATCTTTGATCTCCGGATCTAATCCTTGCTGAAATCGTCTGGACCTGATCTCAGCAGTCGGTATCAAGTATACCGCGAACCTGTTAAGGTATTGTGTTAGTTGTGTAGTATGTGATATTTGAAAATTGAATATTGAGACATATCTTGCCTACTGAGCATGGTAAACCAAGCATCATACTCATCCACAGATTTGGTCCACATCGAACCCTATTGTAGGTGGATGAATTGCTGCTCCATGTCAAATTGGTCAGTTTCCGGAAAGTACTTTGCTTCGAACATGTCGCGAAAAGTCCTTCATTCGATCGGCTGGTCAAGACGGCTTTCTTCCGCCTTCCACAAAACTCGAGCGTTGTCGCTGAGTTGCAGCTCGTAACTCATACCCAAGCGATCTCTGGCACTTGTGCTGCTGCCAGATCATCCTCAATGCTCTGAGCCCATTCTTCAGCTTCCAGAGGGCACTCTTTTCCTGAAAATTGCTTTAGGTGCAATGCCCGGAATTGCTTCACTCTGGGCGCTTCCGCTTCTGGACGGTTCAGTAATATTGCAGTTTATTGCTGCTGTCCTTCCAGGAGGCTTCGGATTACCCCAAGCAGTACCTTCTGCTCATTGATTGGAGCAGCAACGGTAGATGTAAGCAGTAGAGGTGGTGGTGTGTTATTGAAGGTGGTGCTGGTATTGTTTGGAGAATCCATAACCTTGAAAGAAAAATAGGGTTAGGATAGATTCAAAATATATGAAATTGTAAGATTCAAGGAATATGAAATGTAAATAATGTTTTTAGTTGCTGATTCTTGTGTTATATTGCTTAGGACTTCATACAAAATTGACCTGCATGTCCATGCAGAACTGACCTGTATGGTTCGCCAACAAAACCTGTCACGCCCCGCTTCCCAGTATATGGGTAAGAAGACGCAACGAGGCCCGTTGCGTATTTACTCAGAAGTAAACACGTTAAGCGTATCTAAGCAATATAATGTAAATGTACACAAGAATACATGAAATGTAAATGATCATCAACTTTTATTTATTAAACATTTCTTTACAAGTACAACTAAAAATTTAAATACATGAAATGACAAGCAATGCCTAAACAATGGCATGGACTGAAAAGAAACTATATACAAGTATCTAGAGTTCTGGGTCAATGGCGAACTGCTCCAAGTCTTCAGTACTGGGCTCAACCTCCAGAGAGTCCGATCTACCTGACAACGTTCCAAAGAGAAAAAGAAGGAACGTCGTCAGCGAAAAATCGCTCGGTAAGTCCCAAAGATAGGTAATAATAGACAGATGAGAATAGACAGTATTGAGAATATAACTGGTGAGTTTGTTATGTTAACGCAGTTGTTTGTAGTTTGGTACAGAATATGCCAGTGTATACAAGAGGAGTCCCACTATTACAGAGACTAAGTTATACGGAGCACAAGGAACCGTTAAGCCACGGTACAATAGCAATGGATATTCAGGTTAGGTGTATTAAGTGACCATCTCGTGCCACTTCTAACACATTCCGTACCGGTCTAACCCTTTAAAACCCCGTAATGTCTTTTGTATTGATTGTATTGTTTTGTTTTATAGATGGAAATCTTACCGAAACCATGATATCATGTAAACGGAATGGATATAAATGGATAGTCATGTAAACAGAGTATATCCATGGTTCGGTTCGGTCGAGTCATATTGATATAGATTGAATTCTGGTATAAATGGATTCATGTTGTATTGTAGTTATACTTGAATTGAATTCAAGTTAGATTGATTTCATATTAGACTGAGATTCTGTCTGAGTCAGACACTTTAAAAAAAATTGAAGTCCTGAATTAGTTTTGATGTTATCGGTAACTGCTGCACATGGACGACAGGATTTGTGTCTTTTCCAAGATAATCACCGTATTGATAACACCGTTTTAGGTTTCTAACTTAGATAGGCAAGCACCCATATTCTCCGGCTCCATGAGGCTTAAGAGAACTGGTCCCGCTTGAACCTATGTTTACTAGGGTCCTTATTGTAAATTAATATAACTTGAGGGGGTTTTATGAAAAATAGTTTTGATATATTTTCAAAATACACCTCAAATATTTTATTATCGTCTTTAGGATTTCATAATTGTAATTTTTTATAAAGTGAAATATTCTAGTGGTTATAACCTAAATTACCTTGTATATGATATTTTAGTGTAATATTGGAATTGTATTGATTTGTAATGGTAGTTTCATGAAATTTGTGATTTCTTTGATTTAGAAAATATGGAATATATATATTGTATACTTAAAGTAGATATTTTGATTATATATATATATATTTATAAAAAATAGAGCTTATTTATTAAATAGAAATCACATTTTTCTTAAAAATTGCATTAAAAATTCCATCGAGATCGAATGCTCCGTGAAGAGCTCTGTATCTCGCTCTACTAGGCCCGAGGATGTAGGATAGCCCGCACCATCCCAATCGGGGTTCCCCAAAATGGGTTGTAGAGGCGCATTTGCAAGGAATTAAATAATACACTTTTAAAGAAAACGGTTTTTGAATGTTTAGGGTATTTAAATGAAAACTCGTATTTTCCCACAAACTAATATTCCAAAAGTCATCGTGCTATGTTAAGAATGTGTGTTGTGATGAGGTAGGTCATTAGCTCGTGGGTTTTCTAAAGGTAATAAGGGTAAAATGAATAAGCAATATCGTATGTAAACATGATGGTATTTTACCGTAAAAATGGAATAGAAGTTGCAATACATATTATTTTGAATTAAAAATTGTTGTGAATGTTATTTTATGTTTGTTAAACAATATAGGAAGAGATGGTAATTTTTTATTTAAGAAAATTTTTAGTTTTTTTTAAAGAAAAGAGAATCGGAAGTAGGAATAACTCCGCTTCCGACGAGTTTTGAAAAGTGGAAGTTTTATACTAGAGATTGAAAAGGGGAGATGGGGCTTACAGGTTAGAAAGAAAGGGAAGAGATAGTGTGAACTTAGGAAGGCGTCGGGGAGTCGTTTCGTCACCGTATTCTTCACGAAATATCGCCGGAACTTTGACTATTGCTAACTCCACTTGTACAACTTTAGACTTGGAAATATTAGAGAGTTTTGTGATAATATTCAGAATGAAGAGGGCTAATGGGTAGAGGGTATTTATAGGATAAAATTAGGGTTTATGATGATGAATTGAGAATTAAAAATGCATTAAAATTTGGTTTAATGGTGATTTTTAATTCTCTGGATAATTGCAGAGTAAATAATTGCAGAGTAAACAGACATAATAGGAGTTAAGAAGGGAAGGCCAGGAGACTAGGGCAAAAGAAAAATGATTACGGGGGGCTCGGCGGCGTCGGCCCCAGGGATGATCTCGCCGGTCCAATCTGGTGGGATGGGTCTCGATCTTCGCCACGTGTGCATGTCGTCTCAAATACTTCGGTGCACATGTTTGATTTTGTTGTGACTTTTCATTTTACGTGTTTTGCACGTGTAAACTTTTGAGCTTCTAAAAGTTTAAAAGAAAATCAACAAAAAAATATATGTGGCTGGAGGAATTCGAACACAGGGGCTATGTCACTGCATTGCAAGGCTTTACCAATGAGCTACAAGTGCTTTCTTGCTGTTCAAAAGCAATTTAAATACTTATAGCATACACAGGTTTGCAAATACTCCATTTGTAGATTAATTTTTAAACAAATTTTATGTACACTGAAACAGATTTGTTACAGCTCACGCGGCGAAAGCGAAGACCGAAGTCGGAATCCAAAACGAAAATTTTCATGCAAGTGCGAGAAAACCGCAATCCTATAGATCGATCCAAACACTAAACTAGCAAACTAAACAAGATATCTAGCTATAAATTTGCGAACATACAACCTTTGTAGCACGTACACCCAATCGTAGAAGACCTTTCCAAGCTCTGTAAATGATCTACCCGAGGAAAACCGATCCAGGCTCCAACATCACATCAAGAAGTCTAGTGAAGCAACTAAAATTCATAATTCGCTAGGTTGTGCTGTTTAGAGATGTAAGGATTTTCCTCTATCTTTTTCTCTCATAATCAAAACTCAAGAGAGCTTTAGGAAGGAGGAGGAGAGGATGAAAGAGAGTGAACCATGACATAATGTCATTCCCCGCTTCCCAGTATACGGTAAGGAGATGTGACTATGCCCGCGACGTATTTACTCAGAAGTAAACATGTTAAGCGTAAATAAGAAATATAAAAAAATGTACACAAGAAAGACATGAGATATAAATGAAAATCAACTTTTATTTATTAAACATTCTTTACAATACAACTGAAAAGTAACTACAAGACTGGAAAGCAATGCCTAAACAATAGCATGAACTGAAAGTAAAAGTATATACAAGTGACTAGAGCTCTGGATTCTCGATAAACTGCTCGAAGTCTTCTGAGATGGGCTCGATCTACAGAGAGTCGGATCATTCTGACAACATTCCAAAGAAAGAATAGAAAAGGAATGTCGTCAGCGAACAATCGCTCGGTAAGTCCAAAAGAGAGATATAAATAGGATAGACAGATAAGAGAATATAATTGGTATAATGCATGTTTATTATATTAACGCAGTTGTTTGTAGTTTGGTACAGAATGTGCCAGTGTATACAAGAGGAGTCTAACTTGTTCCATGGACTGAGGTATATGTAGTACAAGGCTCCGTCAAAACCCACGGGACAATGGCAGCGGATGTTCAAGTTAGGTATATTATAGTGACCATCATCGAGCCACTTTTAATACATTCCGTACCGGTCTACCCCTTAAACCCCTAATGCATATTGTCTTGTTTTATAGATGTAAGATTTGTCGAAACCATGATATCAGTTGTTCATGTAAACGGATAAGTATGTAAACGGATAATCATGTGATCAAGTCAATGTATATCCATGGTTTGGTCAGTTCAAGTCATGTTGATATAGATAGTAATATGGTATTTATGTTCAAGTTTCAGTATATATTGATTCATATTGTATTGGAGTTATATTTGAATTATTTTCAAGTATGGATTGTTTTCAGATTTGACTGAGACTCAGATTGAGTCAGACACTTTAAACAGCATTCAATTCTTGAATTAGGTTTGGAGTTATTGGTAACTGCCGCACATGGACGGTAGGATTTATGAATTTTTCCAAGCCAATTACCATTGATAACCCCATTTTAGTTGTCTACCTTAAATAGGCAAGCACCCAATTTCTCCAGCTTCCTGAGGCTCAAGAGAATTTGTCCCGCTTAAACCTATATTTACTAGGGTCCTTAATGTAAATTAATATAAACTTGAGGGGGTTTTATGAAAAATAATTTTAGTATACTTTCAAAATAAATCTTAAGTATTTATTTATCATATTTAGGGTTTTCATGAATGTAATTTTTAAAAGTAAGGTATTCTGGTGAATATAAACCTAGATTGAATAATATATGGTATTTTAGTGTAAATTGAAATTGTATAGATTTGTGATGGTATATTCATGAAATTTGGGATTCCTTTGTTTAGAAAAGATGAAATTTATTATATGTATTTAAAATATATAGTTTGATAATATTATATATAATTATTAGAAAATAAATTTACTTATTAAATAGAAATCACGTTTTCTTAAAAATTGTAATAAAAATTCCATCGAAATCGTATGCTCCGTGAGGAGGTATGCATCTCGCCCTATTAGTCCGATGGATGTGCGATACCTCGCACCAACCAAATTGGATTCCCCAAAATGGGTTGTAAGGACATAATCGTAAGAAATTTAATTAAAATAATTTAAAGAAATACGGTTTTTAATAGTTTATGATATTTTTATGTAAAATTGTATTAACCACCAAAAATATTATTTTCAAACCATCGTTCTATATCATGATGAGTGTTGTGATGAGGTAGGTCATTACCTTGTGAGGTTTTCCTAAAGGTAATATGAGCAAATATGATAAAAGGTGTCGAATATAAGTTTGTGGTATTTAACCGTAAAAGTGAAATACAAGTTGCTAGCATAGTATTTTGAATTGGAAGTTGTTCTAAATGTTGTTTTATGGTTGCTAAACAATATATAAAGAAATGGTTAATTTGTTATCAAGAAAAGTTAGGTTTTTAACAAATTTAGAATCGGAAGTCGGAAAAACTCTACTTCCGACGAGTTTTGAAACAAGAACTTTTTAAGTCAAGAAGAGAGGAGAGGAGGGGGGACTTACTGGATTAGATGAGAGAAGGGAGGTAGAGGAAGGGTTTGAGAACTTCTTGGAGTCGCGGTGTCGCCGGATTTGTCCTGAGTCGTTGCCGAAAGATGACCTTGGGCTAATTCCACTTGTACAACTAATTTGACTTGGAAAAATTTGAGGGTTTTAATGATAGATTTTAGAATGGAGAGGTCTAGGGTGTGGGGTGGTATTTATAGGATTAAATTAGGGTTTAGGTAATTAAAATGAGAATTAAAATACATTAAACATTGGATTAATAGCCTAATTTTAATTCTCTATTTAATTTCAGGAAAAACAAACAGAAGAAGAGTAGTGGGGGGGAGGCCAAGGGGTTAGAGTTTCAAATTAAGAGGCATTTCCGACAGGGGGTCCGGCGCCCCCGGCCCAAATGCATCCCTCGTCGGCCGATTGAATGAGGTAGGGTATGGGATTAGTGCCACGTGTCATGGTCTGTTCATATGTTATTTTCCGCAGGTTTGATTTTAGTGACTTTTCACTTTTACGTGTATTGCACATGCAAACTTTTAGGCTTCCAAAAAGTTTAAAAGAAAAATTATTAAAATTAATATGTGGCTGGGGGGATTTGAACACAGAGACTATGTCACAGCAGTGCAAGACTT
Source organism: Agapanthus africanus (assembly GCA_030015575.1). Classification (NCBI taxonomy): domain Eukaryota; kingdom Viridiplantae; phylum Streptophyta; class Magnoliopsida; order Asparagales; family Amaryllidaceae; genus Agapanthus; species Agapanthus africanus. The sequence goes on from CM057344.1 coordinate 106,872,961, forward strand.
TACCAATGAACTGCAAGTGCTTTCTTTCTGTTCTAAAATAAATTAAATACTTATAGCATACTCAGAGTTGCAAATACTCCATTTAGTAGTTTAACTTTAAACATATTTCTGTACATTAAAAACAGAGTCGTTACATTCTACCCTCCTTATAAAATTTTCGTCCTCAAAATTTACAATTATTTAAGGACTAATTTATAAATAAGAAAGGGTATCTTGAACGCATGCCATCTTCTCTTTCCCAAGTTGATTCTCCTAGTGAGTCTTTTCTCCACATTACTCGAACCAAGTTTACTTCCTTATTCCGAAGTGACTTTACCTTTCTGTCCAGAATTTTAACAGGTTGTTGTTCACAAGATAAGTTTGTTTATACAGTAAGCTCGGAATGATCAAGGATATGGTTATGGTCACTCATATACCTTCGGAGCTGGGATATGTAGAATACGTTATGCACTTCTTCCAATGAAGGTGGAAGTGCCAAATGATATGCCACTTCTCCGACTCATTCAAGTATGCCAAACGGTCCAATGTACCTCGGACTTAGCTTACCCTTCTTTCCAAAGAGAATCACTCCACGGTTTAGAGAGATTTTCAGAAAGACATGATCTCCCGGTTGGAACTCCAAGTGTCGGCGCTCTGCATCAGTCCAGTGCTTCTGTCAGTCTTGGGCTATGCGCATTTGTTCCCTGATAGTACGAACTACATCTACAGTCGTCACTATCATCTTAGGTCCAAGGAGTTCTCTATCTCCGACGTCGTCCCAACTTAATGGTAAACGACACTTTCTTCCATAGAGCGCTGAAAAGGGTGCCATTTCGATACTCGCTTGGTAGTTGTTATTGTATGAAAACTCCACAAGATATAGGTGATCTTCCCACGATCCTCCAAAGTATAGCATACAAGCTCTTAGAATATCTTCAAGGAACTGAATCGTTCGTTCAGACTGTCCATCTGTTTGTGGATGGTAAGCTATGCTAAAGTTCAGACTCGTTCCCAGGCTAGCTTACAGACTTTGCCAAAATTGCGATCGGAATCTGGTATCACGATCGGAGACAATGCAAACCGGTACTCAATGTAATTTCACGATCTCCTGCATGAGTTAATAGGTATCAGAGATAGTACACATTGAAGAGTTAAATCTTACTTAGATTCAAACTTAACTCCATGTACTTCTTTGCTAGAGTCTCGGTAGATTTGCCAACGCGAAAGGGAATAAAATAAGCCGACTTTGTGACTCGATCCATAATAACCCATACAGTATCGTTACCTTTTGTGCTGCGAGGAAGAGCAGTCACAAAATCCATTGTAATGTGTTACCACTTCCATTTTGGGATAGGTAACGGTTGAAGTAAACTAGCAGTCCTGTGATGTTCAGCTTTCACTTGCTGACACACCAAACATTTAGCGACGCTTCTGGCTACTTCACGCTTCATTCTATGACACCAGTAATGTTGACGTAAATCTTTGTACCACCAGGATGTACTGAATAGGGAGAGCTGTGAGCTTCTTTCATCAATTCCTCCCGAACAGGACCTTGTGGTACACACAATCTATTTCCGTATCTCAAAGATCCGTCTTTATGAATGATGAAGTCTGTTCGAAGTTCACTTTCTACTTGTTCTCTAATCCTTTCCAGCTTGGCATCACTTGCTTGAACTGTTTTGATCTGATTGACAATAGTAGACTGAACTTGTAAGTTCATCAACTTTGAAGTATTACCTGGTATAACCACTTCTATCTCCATCTCGTGTAATTCTTGCTGAAGCTTCCACTGTGCGGTGAGGTTCATTGATAGTGGTTAGCGACTGAGTGCATCAGGAACTACATTTACCTTCCCTGGATGATATTTTAGATTGATGTCGAAGTCCTCCATAAGTTCTAACCATCTTCTCTGCCGCATATTCAACTCTTTCTGAGTAAACACATACTTCAGACTTTTGTAGTCTGTGTAAATATCTACCCGTTCACCAAGAATATAATGGCGCTAAATCTTGAGTGCAAAGATAACGGCTGCCAATTCCAGATCATGCGTCGGATAGTTGCGTTCATGAACCTTCAGCTGTCTTGATGCATAAGCTACAACTTTACTTGCTGATATAAAACACATCCTAATCCCTTACCGGATGCGTCGTAATGCATTGTAAAACCTCCAGATTGGTCCTGTATGACGAGAATATGTGCTGATGTCAATCTTGACTTGAGTTCTACGAAAGCTTGTTCGTATGTTTCTGACTACACAAATTCTTCATCTTTACGTGTAAGCTTGGTCAGGGGTGTTGCAATCATCGAAAAGCCTTCTATGAATCTTCGGTAGTATCCTGCTAATCCCAAGAAACTTCGAATGTCCTTCATTGTCTTCGGTGTTGGCCATTCGCTTACTGCTGATACTTTAGCTTGATCTACGGAGATTCCTTTTCTTGAAACGATATGTCCGAGAAATCCGACTTGATCTAGCCAAAATTAGCACTTGCTGTACTTGGCATAGAGTTGATGCTGTCACAAAGTCTCCAGGACAATTCATAAGTCTTCAGCGTGCTCTTTCCGATTCTTTGAGTATACCCAGATGTCGTCGATGAAAATGACAACGAACCTGTCTAGGTACTATCGAAAAACTTGATTCATCAGGTTCATGAATATGGCTGGTGCGTTGGTCACTCTAAATGGCATCACAAGATATTCATAATGTCCATAGCGTGTTCTGAATGCTGTTTTAAGAATATCAGATTCTTTGACCTTCATCTGATGATAACCTGAACGGAGATCTAATTTGGAAAAAACGCAAGACCCACTTAGCTGATCGAACAGATCGTCGATGCGCGGTAGTGAATACTTGTTCTTTATAGTTACTTCATTCAAAGCTTTATAATCAATGCACATTCTGTATGAACCTTCCTTCTTCTTCACAAGCAAAACTTGAGATCCCCAACTTGAAATACTGGGACGAATCCATCCTTTCTTCAGAAGTTCGTCCAGCTGAGTACGGATCTCCTTCAATCCTTCTGGACTTACCCCGTACGGTGCTTTGGTCACTGGTTGTGCACCAGGTACTAAGTCAATACTGAATTCAAGAGCTCGATCGAGAGGCAAACCTGATATGTCTTCAGGAAATATATCGTCGAACTCTCGAACTACCTCTGGCTTGTCTTCTTCCGCCTGTAGAGTTGCAATCACTGCCTTCTTCGGTTTTACTTTGTATATGCTAGGCTCCAGGGTACGGTCTCCATTTTTGAAATAAAGGACCAGATGCTCTGGAATCTCAAACACTACCCTCCTTTGATGACAGTCGATGGTAGCGTAGAATGTTCCTAGCCAATCCATACCCAAAACTACATCAAAGTTCGGTATGTCCAGCACTTTGAAGTCAGCATAAAACTCTCTGCTGCAGACGACCACTAGACATAGGTCATATCCCATTCTTTAGAACGTCGTTCCCTGAACTGACATTCCAGCTGGATACAAGCGGTGTGACTGGAATCACATGAGTTCGGATAAACCGTTATGACATAAAGCAATGAGATGCTCTAGTATCGAAGAGTGCTAGTGCAGGAAGTGAGACTACTAAGATCGTACCTAAGTTATGTGGGATATGGTTTAGGTATAGGAAAAGATATCTTGATAAGTATGAAGATTGAAAGAAAGTTTTGAAAGAAAAGAAGTTACCAGTGATGACTTGGCCAGTGGCTTCAGCTTCATCCACAATCATTATGAAAGCCTATCACCTTGGTACATTCCTCCTTGCTGGAGGAGCATTCCTCTGTCCATTCCTCTATCCTTGAGGTAGGTTCCTTTGTGCTTTATGGAACTGGCGAGGAGGAGGTGCAGTAGGTCCTTGAGGAGGTGGAGCTGGGAGAGCAAGACAAGGTGCAGGTTCCTGGATAGCTGGCCGCTGCGGATAGGTGATTGCTGATCTGGGTGCAGTATTCTGATTGAGTCTGTGAGGACAAGACCCAATATCATGTGTGGATGAACCACAGACTAAGAAGAGGCGATTAGCACGCCTACAATCCTTCGCCAAGTGTCCATTTCTTTTGCAATAAAAGCAGAAATCTGGACCGAGCCGGTTGAATGGTACTCCCGGTCTCCTAGGTACAAACGGTGGCCTGGAAGAGGCTCCTCTTGCTATCCGAGTAGAGGGAGCTTCACACCGGCAAATTGAGGTATGCCCTTCTTCTTTACTACTGCCTCATATCGACGAGCCTTCAGAGCTAGGTCATGGGTTGGGAAATCCCCTATAGCTAGAATAGCTTGGATTTCCTAGTCCAACACTTGCTGAAATCATCTGGCCCGGATCTCAGCAGTCGGTATGAGATGTGCCGTGAACCTGATACGCTCTCGTGTTAGCTGTGTAGTATATGAGATAAGAATATCGAATATTTGAGACATATCTTACCTGCTCAATATAGTGAACTCGGCATCATACTCATCCACAGATTTTCTCCACATAGAACCATATTGTAAGTGGATGAATTGCTGCCCCATGTCGAATCAGGCAGTTTCTGGAAAATACTTCATGTCGAACATGTCGCCAAAGGTCTTCCATTCGATCGGCTGGGCAAGACGGCTTTCTTCCGAGTTCTACCATACTCAGGCGTTATCGGTAAGTTGTAGCTTCGCAACCCTTACCCAAGCAATGTCTGGCACTTGTGCTGCTGCCAGATCGTCCTCAATGGATTGAGCCTATTCTTCAGCTTCCAGAAGGTTCTCTTTCCCAGAAAATTGTTTTGGATGAAGTGCCCAGAATTGCTTCACTCCAGGCGCTTCCGCTTCTGGGCGGTTCATTAGAATAGCAGTCTGCTGCTGCTGTCCCTCCAGGAGGCTCTTAATTGCCTCAAGCGGTACCATCTGCTCGTTGATCGGAGCTACTACGGTAGGTGTAAGTGGAAGAGGTAATGGTGGTGTGTTTCCATTCATGTTGGTGCTTGTGTTGTTCGGAGAATCCATAACCTTGAAAGAAAAATAGAGTTAGGATAGATTCAAGGAATATGAAATGTAAATAATGTTTTAGTTGTTGATTCTTATAATTCTTGTGTTATATTGCTTAGATTTCCATGCAGAACTGACCCTGCTTGGTAGGGTTCCATGCAAAACCGATTTGCAAGGGCTACCAACAAAACCTGTCATGCCCTGCTTCCCGGTGTACGGTAAGGAGACGTGACTAGGCCTGCGACGTATTTACTCAGAAGTAAACACGTTAAGCATAAATAAGCAATATAATAAAAATGTACACAAGAAATACATGAGATGTAAATGAACAAAAACTTTTATTTATTAAACATTCTTGTAGGGTTCTTAGGCACACCCATGAGGTTCCACAAGTGATCAAACATGGCCAATTCAGAAATTTTCTATGTGCCAAGTGACCCTAAGCAAGATCGTAACTAGAGGTATAGGCGATGCAATGCAAGTAATCAACTTTACACTAAAGTGAACGAAAATACAACCTTTGTAGATCCGGTCCTCCACCTCTACAGCTCCGCGTTGACGACCCTCCGCTGCAATCATCGGGTCCCGGACTCTGGCAATGGTTTCGTCGGAGAAATGATCGGGCTAGGTCGTCGACTTCGATGTCGAAGATGATCTACGTCGAGGCAACTCAAGATCAAGCTCTAACTTCACCAAGTCATGAAACTTGTGAAGAAAACACCCTATACTACATGGCAAGTGGTAAAGGATGAAGAAATAGGAAGTGGGTTCACTTTAGAATTGGATTTCTCACTCTTTTTCTCATTTCACCATTGAAGCTAGCAAGCTTTCATGAAGCTTGATGAAGATGAAGAAGAAAAAAAAGAATATGATAAGAATAATAAACAAATGATAAATCAAGTGGAGTTATCATAATTCATCCTTGGTTAAGTGTAGAGAATAAACTAGGGTTAGGTGAATGGTTAGGTTTAGCAAAAGAAACAAAAATGGTTGAACTTTTCAAAGCTTCATGAAGCTTCAAAGTAAATCCAAAAAGAGCAACCATTTCTTTTCTTGCTAAAATGAATAAATAAATAAACAAATAAATAAAACAAACCCTAACCATTAACCTAATCATATTTTAAAGCGCACGCACACCCAAGTTTGCATGTATCATCAAACATGATACAATCAAGTGCACAAAAATATATCATATATACAATGTGCACATCAAGTGAGAAAATCCATCTTAAGTGAATAAATACTAGTTAATGTAAAGTAATATATCAAATATATAATTATACATTAAATCATTAAATCAACACTTGATTTAACGATCCGGTCATGTCGCATATGACCGACTAATATCCAATGTATCGACTTATCGAATCAATCCTCAATTCGATAACTAGGTTATATCGCATACAACCAATCGATACATTCATCGCGAGAATGGAATATGGTATCACATACTAGCATTATTCTCGGTCCCGCACATATCTCATATGCGCTCCTATTTCGTTTCGCTTGAGCCAGGAAACCTCTATGTAGGACTCTAAAGACTCGTCAATACGCCGGCAGCAGGTGATGATCATATCAAACACCCACAAGCCGCAAGCGGTCTACTAAACATAACGGCCACCCGGGTATTGAGCGATCAGAAGATCGATGAGCAAGCCCGCTCACGCTCCTGTGAATCCAACCAGTAACACTTACCGTACAGTCCGGTCTGTTCGTCTGATATGTCGCATATCTCGCCGAGGGGTGGTAAACGTCAGACCCCAATAGCTTGATAAGTCATGCCAACGTGAGGTCTATAACAATCGTGAAACTACTAATAACTCTTACCAGTATATCACTGCAACCCTGGCCAGGGATTTCCTGTTATGGCCAGTCGAGCATAGCGCAACATTAACCCCCAATACCGGGAGAGACGAATCCCCTCCTATCGCTCATTGCCTCCATGTGAATCGGGACTGTACCCAAAAACCACCTGTTTGTACGACTCAGTAGAGCCGTGGTAGGGTGGAAATCAAAGCATAGTGGGAGACACACAAGACTCTATGACGATCTCGGGTCAACAGACTAAGCTGTACCGGTGTCACCAGAGAACTGCCATCTGACGTGAGGTATAATACCATCTGGGAGTTCTCGGCGAGTTCGTTCAGTGTACCCAGTCTCCACTGAGCACCCGCATACCATCTCTGATGTCAAACACCAATGGATATGGGATCATCCATCACCCATCACATGGGTCGAGAAGATATACGCTAGTCTACTCTGGAATATCGATACCCCGTCTCGATATTCCCACGACTAGGAACATTGAAAGATGCACTCATGGACTACCCAGGCCCCACTAGTATGATTTGCATCATAGTCATGGAAGTCGAGCACATATCCTAAGGGCTTTATCAACATGTAACAGAGAGACAGAAAGTATACATGTTAAGATAAAGAGTAACCAGATAGCGTACTATCATGTCGAGCAAGAAAGTCCTACCTATATATGTCCCAGCATCCACTACAATATACATCCAATGTACAGTAATGGCTTCTAGGGCATACATATAACTAACAATCTCCCACTTACACTAGGGCCATCTGTAGCAGTGGTTGCAGTATCACATACTCAACCATCCCATATAAGTCTCTCTCTGGGAAAAAACCTTTGTGAGTGGATCCGCTGTGTTGTCCTCTAAGTCTACTCTCCTAACCTCGATCACCCTGGAGATCAACTATCTCCATGATCAGGTGATGCTGCCTCAGAATATGTCTGGGTCACTGATGGGACCAGGGTTCCCAGGCCAAAGCCACACTTCCATTGTCACACAATGGTAGGAACCTAGTTCATCTTATGAACCAATATACACCCAAACTGCCTCTTTGGTAGTATCTTTAATAGCGATGTTACCAGCCTTTATCGTCTAGTTTGCCACGGTATCTAGCTTGGAACTCTTCCAACATACCGTCCCTTTACTGAGGATAAAGACAATGCCTGTGACTGACATTCAGTCGTCTTTATCACCCTGGAACTTTTCCAGTGATTCTCCCCAGGATCGATTGATACCATCTCACTAAACCTAGTGAGAAGCCTAACATCCATTTAGATCTATCTCATAGATCCAAATCCCAGGATTTAGGAGGTATCACCTTTATCCTATTTGGAGAATCCTTGTGATAAGAGGAGATTGACCGAGCGTAGTATAGGAAACTCTTATCCTATCAAGAGTATGCTGTCCACGTACAATACGAGGATGACCACCTTACTCTCTACTACCGTTTTGTATATATAAGGTTCATCTACCATTTTGATGGAGTCAAACACTTTGACTACCACATCAAAACAGACGTTCCAACTCCGCGATGCCTGCTTTATTCTGTAAAGCAACTTGCACACGTTTCCGCTGCTCCCACTGTTTACGAAGCCCTCTGGCTGTGTTCTTATAGACGTTCTTTTCTAAATCATTATTTAGAAAAGCAGTCATGGCACCCAACCACCAGATATCGTAGTCATGGAATGCAGCAATGGCAAGTAGGATCTTGATGGACTTAAGCATAGTCCCTGAAAAAGGTTTCATCATTATCCATGCCTGGTCGATGACGAAAACCTTTAACAAGCCTAGCTTTGAAAGTCTCAACTTTTCCATCTACGCCAAGTAATCTTCTCAAGATATACTTGCTCCTGATGGGGATTTAACCCTTCAGATATAGCAACCAAAGTCCATACTTTGTTGGTGTACATGGATTCCATCTCAGATCGCTAAGTATCCAGCCATTCTTATAGAGTCCCTACTCTCGATGGCCTGCTCGAAATTAGTTGGGTCATCATCTCATGATGCATTCCTCGCTCCCACTGTCATCGAGAAACCGAAGTATCTCTCAGGCGGATGAGGAACCCTGCTAGTTCGGCGGAGAGGCTGAGGTTCGTCGGGGGCTATTGAATCCTTTGGTTCTTTCAAATCATCAGCTGCAGTTTTGTATAGCTGGAACCTTTCTAGTTCTACAGAACTGACCTTGCCTCGATCTTGTCCGGATTTTGCTTTTGACATAGGCCGGACAATCCCAAATCTTAACTTACTTAAGAGATAGGCTCTTCCCACACCATATTTTATATGGAGTGGTAGACACTGATTTGATTCGAACTCAATTCAATAGGTATGCAGCTTCTCAAGTGCATAACCCCCTTAAAAAGAAACAGGTAACTCAGTGATACTCATCATAGAGCACACCATATCATATAGGGTGCTATTGCTCCGCCCTGATACACCATTGTGCTGTGGTGTATTCAGAGGAGTAATACTGAGAGAGAATCTCATTTTCTTTTAGAATAGTCCAAGAATTCTATGCACAAGTATTCTCTTCCCTGATCTTATCATAGGACATAATACTTATACCCGTATTTTGGTTCTCTACTTCTAACTTATATTCTATGAATATCTCAAAAGGTTCGGACTTATGTTTCAACAGGAACATATGACTGAATCTTGAGAGATCATCAGAGAATGTAGTGGAGTACAAAGAACCAGTCCTGGCATGTGTACACAGGGGACCTTACATACATCATCATGTATCAGCCCCAAGAGTTTACTAACTCTTTCTCTGTTTCCAGTAAACGGAGCTATGGTCATCTAATCTTTGTGACATGACCGGCAAGTTTCACAAGATGTAAATTCAAACTGATTTAAATATGCATCTAAAATGTAACTTCAGCCAGTCGAGTCGCATTGATATGACCTAGTCTACAATGCCTCAAGAAGGATTCGTTCATTTCTGAACTCTTCCTTTTGTATGTGTTCTGTATACTAGGAATTGTAGTTTGATTTAGAACATCAATGCTTTTAGATAACGTGCCTGAACCGATCAACTTTTGATATAAGGAAAAGTTCAAAACATTATCCAACAATACAAAATTTTATCATTTCTTTAATAAATAAAGAGATTGATATGATTTTGTATATCAGGTTCGGTATCTAATAGCATTTGTTCAGAATCAATGTATTGGTAATACAGGGTGACAGTGACCAACAGACTTGGCTGCAACACTTGCCCCGTATTCTGTCTCATGAAACTTATCACCCGTTCTCAGTTTTCTACCTTTCTGAAGCCCTATGTAACGGATTACATATCTGGGATCCTGATCCGGTATCAAATACCCAGGATTCAGAGGATACTGAGAAACAGTTCTTTGTAATGAACACACCCGAAGGAGATGCATCATATGCATTTTCTTCGTTTGGGCGGTATAGGAATTCTGGTATTCCCCTATTTCCTGCTCTGTCTTATAACAATTATAAGTTGGAGCGGGACCAACGTTCCCCAGCTCAGTATAACAAGCGGGTTCGGTCAATAATCCGTATTATTATCTTGATTAAGGCGTGATATGGTCGCTACCTGGAGAGAGAGAGAAGAAAACACTCTGCGTGCGCTCTTGCAAGATTAGATTGGTTATTTACTTTATCTAATCAGGATGGCTCCCACTGTTTTTATCAAATCTTCCTTCAAACCCTAAAGGGAAAGACTAGCCGGGATTAATTACACTCTACAAGTTCGCCAATCTTTCAGCCAGTCCAGTGTCGGTACTTTGAGGGAGGTTCCCTGTGCTTTCGCACGGACCTAATTACAGTAAACCTCGTTTTCCCAGAGGCGTAACCCCGTTGACACCTTTCTAGACACCTACTTGATCGGCTAATTGCAAAGTGCAAAACTCTCTCAGGAGTAACAATTACTCGCAGTGGGTATCGGGATCCAACTATCATATAGAAGGTATGCAATCTCATTGCAAGTTTCAACACTTGAAACTCCCGATAATGGTTTTACCCCTAGCACCTATGACCTTAACTATGGTCAACAAATCATAAGTACTAGTCAAGTTCTACCCGTCATTTCGTGATTAATTAGACCCACCCACAAGACCGTTAACTAAGGTCAACAAAGTCATGCGACTGTCCTAACTAATCGCATCATATGCGGTGTAGGAAGACATCACTTAGCTACCGTACACTGTGCCTTAACTAAGGTGAACAAACACAGCACGAATACTAAGTACTTGATTAGTCGAAAATATTGCATATTTTAGCCGGCAATTTCCTCATCATTTGCATTCATATAGAAGTGTTCGGTATTCATATTTTACATATTAGCAAAACTGTCGCAAAATATCAGATTACATGTATTAGACTCTAAAACCGACACTATAAAGGAAATTGACCGCATTTCATGGAATCGCATCATCCCTATATTTGCGCAACACTTGTTTTGAGATCTGTGCAGGAAAAATCCAGCAGAAGGCCAAAATTCACATGGTGCTGATCAAAACATTACGCCAACTTAATGATTTCAGATCTGGTATAAATCCAAAGGGACAAATACAATTCAACATATCAGATAAAGCCCCAAACAGTATCACAAAGCAGCAGCAGAAGTTTCAAAGCCCAAGCCTCCTACATGGCCGCGGAACCGCGGCCGGAGCCTGCTTGCGCCGCGGTTCCGCGGCGGCTTGTCGATGCCACCATCTTAATTTTGGGCCATAACTCCTATGTCAGCATCCACAACTCAAAAAGGCACTGCAAATTCCAGAAAGCCCCAGAACCTTCTGCCAGATCAGCAAACCCTTGTTCCTACACTAAACTAGCCTATCATTCTAGAAACTTCTCCTAAACCCTAGCTTAAACCCTAAGCTAGCTCCTAACTAACTCTTTCTAGAAACTCCTCAACAAACTTTTGGAGGGAATTGTAATTTCAAACCTAGACCTAGGGTTTGGGAAATCTATAAATAGAAGCCTAGACCTAGGGCTAATAATCTTTTGGAATCCTTTTGATCTTTTGATCTCTGGTTAGCTAATCAATATAAACTTAGATTTAGACCCCTACCACTTTCTTCATCTTCTTCTTCTACAAGTCTAGTGAGAGGACTTGTGTGAAACCCTAACCCTAATTCCAATCAAAAGCCAAGATCCCGAGTACCCATTCAAGCAAGAAGCCTTGCAACCTTTTAGGAGCCGAGCCGGTCTTCAACAGAGCAAGTGGTCCAAGCCGATCCGCGACTCACGGAACCGAGCGAAGCCAAGTTGACAATTTAGTTCTTCCTCTTGTAGTTCTTGAGCGACTGTAATCAAATTGTTGATATAAATAAAAGGTGATATTCTTTTATCTTGTTTTCTTTAAATTCTTGCATCATGATTCAATCTAAATTTCTTGTTGTAATTCTTGTTGTGATGTTTGAGTAATACTCCGCTCATCGAGGAGTCGAGACGATCAATAGAATGATGATGTAATATATCTTAAATCGATTCTTGAATCCTACGAGTTTTGTAAACCCTAGCAAGATCAAGAATCGACGACCCAATTCGTTGCGATGCTTTCTTGATTGATATCGCTCGAGATTGGGGAGTTACGATGGTCTCTTGAAATTGCTAGAGGCTAGAATGTGAATGATAATCAACGAAAGAACAAGGGTTAAATGATGAAACCCTAGTTTCATCAAGAAAGCCCTAACTCTCGTCGATCATCATCGATCTAGTATCAATCCTTCGAAGGACAAGAACACGAAATCTTGAAATTACATCACGTCTATAGATCCGATCGATTCCTACGAGCCTCATTTAGATTCTTGACATTTTGGTTGGAAATATTATCGAAACCCAATTCTTGATTGTTTATCAGTTTCTTGATTCTTGATTAAACTCGTGACACCTGAAACAATTGATAAATTCTTGAATCAAGTTTTCTTTTCTGTTCGATTAACTTTTCGATTCAAACAAATCAAATATAAAAACGAATCGCACAATCCCTGTGGACGATCCGCACTCGCTTACGATCTACAACTGACACCGTAATTGATTGCGGTCAAATATAATTTTTTGATTGTGAACTTTATTCAATTTTCTAATTACCGACACAAAGAGACTCTTATCGATTTGATTTACTTACTCAGTCTCGCATTTTAGGATCAATCAAATAGCGCCGAAATTGGGGACCATTTGAATCGATACTTTTACTTTTACATCCAACCAAGAAATTGTTTCAATCAAAATGGCGCCGTTGCCGGGGATCGCGCGCTAATTCGATTTATATCAAAGTTTGAATTGAAAGATTTATTCCATTGTTATTTTGAGATCAAAATTCGTGCAAACCCTAAACAATTTGTTGTGTTTCATTGCAAGGAGATCTGGAGCTTGCTGGAAATTTGGAAAAAATTTTGGAAAATACCAGAGAGTAGAGGGAGTCTACAGAAGCTCCCTGGTGAAGTTTTGTGCATTGATTCCATCTTTAAACCGCGGAAGCGCGGCATAAGGGAGCATTTGCGGCGGAACCGCGGCATTCTTGGGGGTCTCTGTGCAATTTTTGCTTCAGGTAACTTCTTACCTTCTCCTTCTCCTCTTTTTAGCTCCAACTACTACTTTTCTGCAGGATTCTTTGCAAATAATCGCAGCTCGCAAATTGCAAAATTAAATTTGTGCGTGTTTTTGATTCTTGGTTGTTTGCATAACAAATACGGATATTAAGTGGCACAGCCAAATCCAAATTAGGTAGGGATTTCATTACCCTTCCTAGGCCCCGAAAACCACAAAACTTGCATCCGCATTGACCCACATTAACTAAAAGAAATCTAGAGATGACTCTAAGGACTGTCGCGCTCACTTAGGACAGAAGAAGGCCGTGGGTAATTCATTGCTTATCCGTGTTTTCTTGTGGTGCCTAGGAAAGTGTGTCGAAGGTTAGTGGTTATTAATTAGGCCCACTACTTACGTAGTGGAGTACCTTTCCACTTACCTGACATTTACCTGGCCACAGGGGAACAAAGAGGCAGTGGAGGATTCTATCCCGCGACTTGTCTTTTGGCAGTTAGGAGCGGTCTAGAGCCGGACCTAGGTGACCACTAGATTCTAGGGTTTGTGTGCTGCATTTGTTGTGTCGCATCATTTTTTCAAAAATCCGTCCCTTTTTCAAAGCAAACACCGCATACATCATTTCCCGTGATTATAAGCCAACGCTGCCACCTGTACTAACCCTTTTTAGTACAAGATAGGCTGGACACGGGATTCTAGTGCCCGTTTAGTCCGCGTACCCTTTATCGACTCCGAAGTCGATATTTCTCCATTTACCTTTCCTTTACCTACTACCACACCCACACCGATGGATCCGAATCCATCAAACTTCTTTAACCCTAATCTGCCGCCGTCCGTTGGTGCGCAAAATCCACCCCGCATCTCTCTCCAGGAGAGATGCTATCCACTGCGAGGTCCTCTTTCGACCTTCTTATCCACACCACCAGCCAATGGGGATAACTTTGAAATTAATCCCCAGTATATCAATCTTTTACCCAAATTCCACGGACTCGAGACTGAGGACGCTTACGTTTTCATTACCAAATTTGAAAACGTATGCGCAATGATGGGTACGTTACAACTTTCAGTGGATGCTATGCGTCTACGACTTCTTCCATTTACATTGTGCGATATAGCCGAGAAGTGGCTATATAACACTACCGCACACTCTATCACGAATTGGGAAGAATTCGTTGCTGCATTCCTTAAGAAATTTTACCCAATACAAAAGACAGCTCGAATCCGTAGCGAACTGAATCAATTTGCCTAGCTCCCTACTGAACCATTCTCTAAATGCTTTGAACGTTTCAAGGATCTTCTGGTTCAGTGTCCTCATCACGGCATCCCGAGATGGGAATTGTGTCGAATCATTTATGAGGGCATTAACCCAAGCACTAAACAGAGCCTTGAAAATATGTGTCAAGGTACTTTTATGACCAAGGCTGATGGGGAAGCTTGGAAATATTTAGAAGAGTTCGCTGAAAAATCACTACAGTGGGAGAGTGGAAGCCAACCATTGAATAGGGGTGGCGTACACCAAATAGATGTGTCCATAGGTGTTCGAGCTGAGATGGCAGCCATGCGAAAGAAGCTCGACGCTATGGAACACAAATTTTCTGCAGCCTCCCTAAACCCAATGTCGCTCCCCAAAACTGTTTGTGGGTGCTGTTCTGATCCGTCTCATTTAACGGAAGAATGTCCATTAAACTCTGCGTTTCAAGGTCACAAGCATTCTAATGCCGCATTTCAAAGACCTCGAAACGATCCATATTCTTTCACATACAATCAGGGTTGGAGGAATCACCCGAATTTCGCTTGGAACCAAAACCAATCTCAAAACACGGTTCCAAACACGAATCAATTTCAAAGAGCTCTTCCTCCACCACAACAGCAACCCCTTCAACTCACTCAGCACCCCTACCAGTCACAAAATTTCCAAAACCAGGGCAACACTCCTGCACAGTCTAATCCTATGCAGTCGTCCTGTTCTGACGAATTCTCTCAATTCACTCAAACCATGAAATCACTTTTATCAAATTTCATAGAGGTTTCGACTGAGGTTAGATCTTCCGTCAGTGAGATAAAGAAAAACTCAGCGTCCCAAGCTGAGAGTATCAAATCGATAGAAGCTGAAATCGCACGACTTAAAGCCGAAATGAGTGCGAAAGAAAAAGGGAAACTTCCCTCTCAACCCCTACAGAATCCTGGGCATTACAATGTAAATGCCATCACAATGTTGAGATCGGGAAGAGTGCTGAACAATCATGTCGAGGAAGTTATTGATGATACTGAAAATCATGTCAACACCCCGGCTGAGACCTTTCCACACACACACACTTCTCCTTCTGATCCTTCTTCTTCTACCAAACCACCTTCTCACGAGCCTATTCTCCATTTCCCATTAGGCTTGACACCTTCTCCCAACCCTTATAGTTCTCCACAGACGGTCCCCACACCTCTTTTGGGACCTTGTCTACCCCCTCTTTCTTCTCCTATGATGGACCCAGCGCTTATTGCGAAAGTTCCTTACCCGAATCGGTTAAGGGCTAATAGAACGAGTCCTCAATGGAGAAAATTATAGAAATGTTCAAACAGGTTAACATCAATATCCCTCTCCTAAATGCAATTCAACAAGTCCCCGCTTATGCGAAAATTCTTAAGGACTTGTGCACCAGGAAGAGGAAGACCCAAGTGCCGAAGAAGGTCTTTATGGCTAATAATATCAGCACTGCTTTTATCCCACAGCTACCAAAGAAACAAACGGACCCAGGATGTCCTACAATATCGATTTCTATTGGGGGTAAAAACATAAATCGTGCTCTTTTAGACCTTGTGTTCATATCAAAAAATTGCATTCTAATACCGTTCATTCATTATCTAATTGTTGTATTTATCGGTATTATTGATCAGTGTCTGCTCAGTATTACAGATTACAGGTATCCATGACAAAATACTGGAAATGCATCCAACAGCGCGGATATATCACTTGAGGGAAGACACTGCGACCAGAAACGCTAACCGACCGATACTTCAGGAGTTCCTTTATGCAACAAGTTGTGTACACATTTTTTTCTAAATGGTCCAACACAACAAGTGTGTACACAAGACTTTTAAGCACATGTGGATATGATTTTATATGCAATCAAGGATATGATTCTATATGCAATCAAGGATATGATTCTATATGCAATCAAGGATATGATTTTATATGCAATCATCAAGGATATGATTTTATATGAAATCAAGGATATGATTTTATATGCATATGATATTATATGCATTCAAGACTAAAAAGCATGTGTTCAAATCAAAGGCAATCAAACAAATCAGCATGAGCCATAATGGGGCAGATATGAATATTTCTTTCTGAGCCTATAAATAGAGACCAGAGGGAAGAGGAAAGGGTAGCTTTTTCTTTAGTTCTATCTTAGAATTCTTGTAATTTTTCTTTTCATTCTTGAGCTCTTGCCCCTTTGTCTTGACCTTGCAACTTCTCATTTAGAACTTGCAAGCTTAAGGCTTAGGTTCTTGACTTCAAGATCTCTTGTAACAAGTTTGTTCTTCAATAAAAGTTCGTATTTTTATTACATGTCTTGTTCCACTTTACATGATTTCAATTGTGAAATTCATGCCTTGCTTTGATCTTGCAACCTCTTAAGTGAGCTTGCAACCTTAAAGCTTGGTATTTGGATCTCACACGTTGCCGGGGATTGAACACTGGGAGATAAAACGCTTGAACTCATCGGTTCTCTTTTCCTCTTTATTTCATTGCATGTTTTTATGCATCTTCTCTTTTCTTTCTTGTTAATTTGTAAATATGTGTGAGTAATCTTTTCACTTGTTAAGGGTGTAATATGTTAGATCGTATTCGAAGATTTTCTTTGTCCAAACTTTAAAACCTAAAACTTGCCTATTGAAACTTCGTGCAAATCACCCGCAACTCCGCTCACTAGGCATCCTATCCTACCCCGATAGTGATGATTCCTAATCATAACCGGATTGCCCGTGGTTTGCCGAAGGCTAAAATCAAGAGATAACAACGGAAGGACAAGGGACAAGGAAAACGGATTTAGCGAAATACCGCAAATACCGTATTTCAAGTTCCCTAATCCGCGTTGTTACCTATTGCTTTAGTATCAATACCAAGTCGGGGCTATAAGGAATTGGCAAACACCACCTTCATACAATCTAACTTATTACTACCCTTAACAAGCCCTTTTTATTCATATCTTTGTTACGACAATTAGTTAACCAACAAATCAAAACACGGAATTAACTCGTTAAAACAAGCAATAAGAAACTTACCATCTCCCTGCGGACGACCCGTATTCATCGCGGCTCGCTACAAGCGACACCGTTTTGATTGCGGTAATTTCAGAATTCTTTTTAAACACGACACAGTTAGAGCGTGACAATCAAATGGTGCCGTTGCCGGGGAGACGGTAACGCTTTTTATACTTGTAGTTTCGGGTTAAATTTGTGCATATTCTGTATAAAACTAACTTCTAACACATTCAAACAAATAACCATTCTTTTTGAAACCAACCACAAACACAAATAAAATTCTTTTCTTCTCTGGATTTGAATTCTGCTAACACTCTGATTTTCTTAATTATTTGTGTTCAGAATTGTGGTTGTTAATATTGCTTTTTGGCTCAAATATCCGTATTTTTCCAACATATGCAGATTTGACGGATTTTGAGCAGCGATCATACGGAACAAAGGGGCATTTTCAAGTGCAAAGGAGGGTGAACACTCAGTGCCAAAGATCCGGGTAGTTAGACCCGCGCAAGCGAACCATTCGACCACTCGGAGGCAATATCAACACGAGTTTCTGAAACTCGTGCTTTTTGGTACGTATTTTTCTAAACTTCCCCTCTCAAACCCGACGCTCCAATATTCTTGTCTTTGCAGGATTCTTAGCAAAAATCTCCGCAAAAAGCCAAAAAAAAAAAACTAACCGTATTTGTTGCAGCGCCGCATTAAAAGTAAAAAACGATAACTGATTGCTTGAAAACAAAACTTGGTTGAATTTTGCGCATTGCATCATTTAATATGGACTTAAGGGGCTCTAACACCAATCCAGATTGGGTGGGGATTTCATCACCCTTCCCAGGACCCCAAAAATCACTAAAGCATATGCATTGTCCATTGTAAATTAAAAAATACTAGACTTCAGCTCTAAGGACTTCGCGCTCATTAGGAGAAGATAAACCGTGTTTAGAACCTCGCTTAACGGTATATTGTTTACGGGGTGTCTAGGAAAGTGCTAAAGGCGCAACCGCCGAAAGAGAAAGGGTTACTTAATTAAGGAACTTCGCGAAAGCGTTGGACAACCTCCCCTTATCTCTGCACTTACCTGGCCTTGTGATCAGTGTATTTTTAAGCCCGTTTCTCGACACTGTTTAACTTCGACAATCAAGTTCAGGAGCAGGTCTAGTAGACCTAGATTACCCTAGATCTAGGTGTGATTGTGCATATCTTGTTTGTGATTGCTTAAGCCGTATATCCGTACATATTTCTGTAAATCTCCTTCTAAAAAAAAAAAGGAAAAATCAAAAACTTTTATAAAAAAAACTTGCCCTTTGTCGCCAAATCCATTTTTCACCCATCACCCATCGCCTTTCTCCATTGACGTTTTCTTACCCTCACCTTCTCCGCTTTGACTATACTAAACTCGTTTAGTGTATGTCCGCTTGGACTCGGGACACTAGCGCCCGTCTAGTCCACATTACGTTAGTCGCTACCGACTACACGATCGACTCCGAAGTCGATACTCCTTCCACTCCTCTTTCACCCCTACCTTTGCCGGCCAACTCCGACGTTGACCGGAATTCTGTTCATACTTCTTCACCTTCACCTTCGCTTTCACCAACCTCTTCTTCCGCGATGTCGGGATTCAATCCGAACATCTCTTTGACCACCCCTGCATTGGCTCCACCTCCTACGGAGACCAATATCCCACCACCTCCGCCTGTTGTAGCGCCGCAGCGAATCGCGCTCCAGGATCGTTTCTACCCCACCCGTTCTGCACTTCCCACCTGCCTTTCTCTTCCTCCGGCCAATGGGGACAACTTTGAAATTAAGCCCCATTTCATCAACATGCTTCCACGTTTTCATGGGCTTGAATCTGAAGATGCCTATATCTTCATCAACAAATTTCAAAACGTCTGTGCCATGATGAAAACCACCCAGCTGTCGGACGATGCTATACGTCTACGGGTCATTCCGTTCACTCTATGCGATCTCGCTGAAAAATGGCTGTATAGCACCGCTTCCCATTCCATAACCAGTTGGGATGAGTTTGTTAAAGCGTTTCTCAAAAAGTTTTATCCAAATCACAAAACTGCAAGGATTCGCAATGAAATCAATCAATTCTCCCAGTTTCCTTCTGAACCCTTCTGGAAGTGCTTTGACCGGTACAAAGACCTTCTTGTTCAGTGTCCTCACCACGGTATAGAGAAATGGCAACTTTGCCAAACCTTATACGAGGGCCTGAACCCAGCAACGAAGCAGTTGTTGGAAACCATCTGTCAGGGCCACTTCCTATCCAAATCTGACGAGGAAGCATGGCAATTCTTTGACGACCTTGCAGAGCAAACGCTACAGTGGGAGAGCACGAGACCGACGACTTCTTCTTCTTCTACCTCCACTTCTACCGGTCAGTCTAGGGTAGGAATTCATCAACTTGACGTCTCTATTGCAATGAAAGCTGAAATGGCTGCAATAACTAGAAAGCTTGAAGCGATAGAGAGCAAATTTTCTTCTCCTGCTCCTAGCCCTGTTCTTCCACTTCGTACCATCTGCGCTTGTTGTTCCGATCCCTCTCATTTAACCGAAGAGTGTCCTTACAATTCTCCATCTTAAGGACAGGATCAGGTTAATGCTGCATTTCAGCAAAGACCAAGGAATGATCCGTACTCTTCCACGTACAATCCCGGTTGGAGGAACCA
Source organism: Agapanthus africanus (assembly GCA_030015575.1). NCBI lineage: Eukaryota > Viridiplantae > Streptophyta > Magnoliopsida > Asparagales > Amaryllidaceae > Agapanthus > Agapanthus africanus. The sequence goes on from CM057344.1 coordinate 106,893,143, forward strand.
CCCCAATTTCTCCTGGAATCAGAATCAGAATCAATTCCAAGGCAACCACTTCCAAAGGCCCCCTCCACCGCAACAACAAGCGCAACAATAAACTCAACATCAATATCAGCAGCCCTTCCAACCCCAGCCTTTCCAAAACCAGACGAACAACTTTGCACCCAACAACTCTTTTCCACCAAACAACTTTGTTCCGTCAAACAACGATAAGGTTTCCTCGCTCGAGCGAAGTCTGGAGGCGTTTGTTAAACAATCGACTCAATCCACCGCCAATATCCAGTCTTCGATTCAATCTTTAGTGCAACACACTGCCGCACACGGACAAAGCATCAAGACCATCGAGGCCCAGATTGCACAGCTGAACGCGGCCTTAAGCGAGCGAGAGAAGGGGAAGCTCCCGTCCCAGCCACTTCCAAATCCCGGTCACCCACATAATGCACATGTTGCTCTTGAACAACAAAACCATAATGTGAGTGCCGTGACTACACTGAGATCGGGGAGGATGCTGCAAAACAACATTGGCACACGGATCAACGATGACACCCCGGCCGCTTCTTCTTCTTCTTCTTCTTCTCCTTCTTCTTCTTCATCTTCTGAGCCTATTCTCCGTTCTTCACAAGGCTCTCCTTCCTCTTCTTCTATGAACGGACCCACTTCTCACTCCATGAAAACACCTATTCTGGGATCCGGTCCAACTCCACAATCTCCTCCTCCAGCATTAGACTCAACCAATTTTCAAAATGTTCCATTTCCAAACCGGTTGAGATCTAATAAACAAAATCCTCAAATGGAGAAGATTCTGGAGTTATTTAAGCAAGTTAACATTAACATTCCTCTTTTAGATGCTGTCCAACAAGTCCCGTCTTACGCGAAAATCTTAAAGGACATGTGCACGAAAAAGAGGAAATCTCAGGTACCCAAGAAAGTTTTCTTGGCTAGTGCTGTGAGTGATGCCCTTACCCAATCTTTACCACAAAAACGGAAGGACCCTGGCTGTCCTACGATTTCAATTACCATTGGGGATAAGAACATCAACCGCGCACTATTAGATCTTGGTGCCAGTGTTAACTTGCTTCCGTATTCAGTATACGAGCAATTAGGCGTCGGAGAGCTGAAACCCACGCACTGCACTCTCCAAATGGCCGACCGATCGATCACCCATCCTAGGGGTGAGCTAGAGGATGTGTTGATAACAGTCGGGGACTTCATATTCCCCGTTGACTTCATTGTATTAGATACACAGCTTGTAGCTAACCCCCGGAATCAAATTCCGGTGATACTCGGTCGCCCATTTCTCGCAACCTCAAATGCTGTGATCAATTGTCGCAATGGTTCGATGAACCTCTCTTTTGGAAATATGACGATTGAACTCAACATTTTTAGGTTGGGGAATCAGCCCGCCGAACCTAATGCTCATATACTGGACGTCTGCTCGATCCAGGAGATCACCCCGGAAGAGTGTGAATTCGAGGAGTTTCTGTTTGAACGCGATAACCTTGACGCCACTAGTGCGTTTCACTTCGAACCTGCTGTTGCTTCCGCACCCGACTACGACTACGAGTGTTTTACGTTCTCACACGATCTTAGCCGCTCACAACCCGAGTTTGAATCTTTTGACTTTCTGGATGAGTTACCTGAACCATCCAACTCGGTAGCTTACGCTCGTTTTGAACCTTTGATGGAATCCTTTGAGTTCGAGACCTTTTCTCCAATCCAACCTTCAATCATTTCACCTCCAATTCTCGAACTCAAGCCTTTGCCGTCTCACCTTAAGTACGCTTACTTAGGTGAGAACGAGACCCTCCCGGTTATCATTTCGGCTTCTCTTGCTCCCGAGCAAGAGAAAGCCCTTCTTTCGGTCTTACACGGCAATAGGCAAGCTTTTGGCTGGTCCATGGCGGACATCAAGGGGATTAGTCCCCTGATCGTTGAGCATCATATTCATCTGATGGATGATGCCAAACCAGCCCGGGATCCACAAAGACGTCTCAATCCAGTCATGAAGGAGGCTGTGAAGAAGGAGATCATCAAATGTCTGGATAGTGGTATTGTCACGCCCCGCTTCCCAGAGTACGTAAGATTGGGCACGTGACATAGCCAACCATGCTACCTGTGGGTAGGAAGTATCCATCCACAGTCACATTACGGTTGTAAGGATATCAAGAACAAGATAATAAACTAAACTAACACATGTCCAAATCCATAATAACCAGAGTCAATGATAAATAAGTGCGGAAGCAAATGATCCAATGCAATAATAGAAAGGTACGTCCCGTAATGCGGGATCACACCTGGAAATAAAATGCAATAAATGAACTAACCACTACAGAACTCACAAATCAGCCTGTTGGCTGAAGTACTCCTGCTCGGTCGTCGACAGTGGTACGGAATCTGGGCCATGCAAAACCCAGACGTCAGCGCGTCATGACATCAAGTATATAATGTAAACATGGTGATAAGCAATGCAAATATGAACATGAATAAAGCAGTATTAAGAAATCAGAGCAGGGTAATGTGCGATGGTGACTAAACTATCCTGTCAGGTTTCTACTCTATAGTCTTTGAAATCAATTGATGAATCGTCGATGTAACTCAATAGTATCCCGTGCGTGCCCGGGACCACGGTCAAGATCCTCGGGGCTGAATCCGAGACGTGCCGCTAAGCAGTAAAAGGTAGTAGGATGGGCGAGTGATGTCAGCATCAACACTCCGGGGCTGGCCAAGCCCGTAAGACTGATCAGAACATGTATCGAACTGTTGAGTTACAAGTCGGTTTCACCTTTGATTTCCCCATACCCCCAAACTATGTATGTCAGGTCAGGTATTCAGTAGTCAAGGACTAATGCCAACACAAAATCCGGTAAGAGTAGGTCTGTCTGGATAGACAGCAGGAATGGTCAGGTTTGTTGGCATTAGGCATGAGATCAGGTAACAGGTAAAGCCATGGTATATCAGGTCAACCAGGTAATGTATAAAGGTGTCATGTCATGTCAAGAGTGTACGGTACCATGTCATGTCAAGTAGGAAGTGTAACAGGTCATGTCAGGAAGCACAAGATGTCATGTGGGTGCTCATAATCAAACTAACATAAACATGTGTATAAATAAACAAGCATGAGTACTATCAGAACAATAACTGGAACATGTAATATGATATGCCAATAGATATAATTTCAAGGATATGGATGCACAGTTATCGATTAGGGTTACATTTATAGTTCCAATATTAATTAGGATACAATTTATTAAACATGGAGTGTTAATATCACATTATTATGTAGTGATGTGATCTATGGATGCAATTATATGTATCTTAAATGCGATGGATGCAAACGGGTATCCGAAAAGTTATAAAACTATAAAATGGTAATGTGGGATGTACAACTAAACAATATGTGATATAATAATATTAATATGGATAGCATATTCAAAGCGATTAGTAACTATAAAAGATGTATTGATTAACCATGCACAAGAAGGTTCCGTTCAGAAATTTAGCGTCACCCTAATTTGTAAAATAGCTTAAAAATAACAAATGTTCTCCAAAAGAGACGTATCTTATACCAAAACAAAGATAATTCAATAAGGTTTTCAGTTTTATAAGTATAAGCATCTCAGGTTATCCCTACAAAAAGTTATGAATATTCAAAGTTGAAAGTTTGCTGCTGGAATTTCCCTGGACAGCAGTTTAGAGACGTGTTCATTTGCATTTTACGTTAATTAAACAATTTATTTTGCAAGTAAATATTTCATAGAGTTATAGTATTCTGAATTAGCTTCGTAACAAACTAAAGAACGTATTCTAATGATTTTTCTATGATTTATAATGAATTTTATAAGATAAGGTGTACAGTAAATTTCAGATTTGTCATATCCGATTTTTCAACGACATTTCATATGTAAACTATAAGATTTTCAAATGTATAATATTATAAAATGAAGATTATAAAAGTATATAGCATGTAGCAAGATTAACTTGCCTCGATGGGTCGCGAATCGGGAAAACGGAACGTTAACCGTCGGCGGGGAAAACTCGCGACGGCGCACGGTTCACGGAATGAACCCAAACGACGAACAAAGGAACCACACGGGTCGGGGTATCTCGCTGGAACGTCGAGAAACGTCACCGGCACGACGGAATTCCGGTAACAAAAGAACAGTTAAAAGAAATGAGAAACGAGACATGAAGCAAGAAGAGAAAAATGATAAAGAGAAGTACGAGAGAATATATAAGGGGTAGAGAGAGAGAGAAAGTGGAGAGAGAGAGAGAAGAAGGAGAGAGAGAAAGTGGGGACCACGGGGTTAAAGGGGAGGTTGCGATTGGCTGAGGGAATAAATTGAGAAGGATATAAAAGATTGTAAAAATATTATATGGTTAACTTAAAGATTTAAAAGATAGGTAATGAACAGTAAGATATCAGATTAGTTAGAAAAATATATGCGAAGGTTTTAATAATATTAAAAATTTGGGATTTTGGCGCCAAATGAAACATTTCCAAATTGCGCCCGGGTTGGGTCCAAAAATTCGAAATTCAAATAATAGGATTTTAAGCGGGTTCCAAATTTTAAAATGAAATGTTTTATGATTAAAAAGCATACTCTCAAAACGGACACACGTGCGTGCACGTAGCCATCCAAACTTGCCCGTTTTACTGAACGGGACGAGAACACAATGCACGGACGCTACCACGAGGCTAGGGGTGTCAAGTAGGCCAAGATGAATATTTTCAATTTTATTTTAGATGCTAAAATTTGTTATATGTAGAAATGACTTTGCCGGGTAAATTTTACAGTAAGCAACAAACAAGCAAATTAAATGAAATGAGTACCACACTATGCTCAAACAGTAACTGAAAATAGTAGCATTGGGCTCGGGTGTTACATTATACCCAACTACAAAAAGAATTTCGTCCTCGAAATTCCAAGAATACAAAGATAGATAACTACAAGAAAAGGTGAGGAAACTTCTGCCGGATTTCATCTTCTCGTTCCCAAGTGGATTCTCCATGCGATCGATTACCCCAAGAAACTAGCACAAGAGGGGTAACCTTGTTCTTAAGAACCTTTTCTCTTCGATCCTTGATTTCAACTGGTCGCTCTTCAAAAGTTAGGTCCTCCCATACGGTCAACTCCGAATGATCCAATACGTGGGTTTCATCTCGAACATACCTCCATAGTTGAGATACACGAACCACATCGTGCACACCTGCCAAGGACTGTGGTAACGCCAAACGGTACGCTACCTCTCCAACACGCTCCAATATCTCGAAGGGTCCAACGAATCGAGAACCAAGCTTTCCCCGACTCCCAAAGCGAATCACCCCTCTAGTCGGTGATATCTTCAAGAATACCAAATCACCCACGGTGAACTCCAGAGGTCTTCTTGACGTATCTGCCCAACTCTTCTGTCGGTCCTGTGCTGCCTTCATATGATTTCTGATAGGGTTAACCTTCTCAACTGTCTGCACAACCAAATCTGGTCCCAATAATCTTCGTTCACCGACATCGTCCCAACAAACAGGTGAACGGCATTTACGACCATACAAAGCTTCAAATGGAGCCATCTGAATAGTTGCCTGAAAACTGTTGTTGTAAGACAACTCCACCAAAAGTAGATGATCCTCCCAAGACCCCTTGAAGTCCAACCTGCATGTTCTCAACGTATCCCCAAGAGTTTGGATCGTTCTCTCCGACTGACCATCAGTTTGAGGATGATAAGCTGTGCTAAACTTCAATCGAGTCCCCAAACTTTCCTGTAAACTCCTCCAGAAGTGTGATAAGAACCGAGTGTCCCGATCGGACACGATGCTCACCGGTACTCCATGCAATCTTATGATCTCCTGCATGTACCGCTCTGCCAAAGTCTCTATTGATTAACCAACCCGAAAAGGAATAAAGTGAGCTGCCTTGGTCAACCGATCAACAATCACCCTTACTGCATTGTTGCCTTTTGGACTCCGCGGTAAAGCCGTCACGAAATCTATGGTTATATGTTCCTACTTCCACTGAGGAATCGGAAATGGTTGCAATAAACCAGCAACCATTTGGTGTTCAGCCTTGACTTGCTGACATACCAAGCACTTAGCCACGAAGCGAGCAATCTCCCGTTTCATGCCTTCCCACCAGAAATGCTGTCGAATATCTCGGTACATCTTTGTCCCTCCTGGATGTACAGAGTACGCTGAACTGTGTGCCTCCTTCATAAGCTCTTCACGCACATCTCCTTTTGGCACACACATACGGCTACCATATCTCAACGAACCGTCTTCGTGGATCAGTAAATCGGTTCGTAGTCCGGCTTTAACCTGCTCTCGAAACTTTTGCAGTCTAGGATCCTGTGATTGCGCCACTTAAATCTTCTCAACTAAGGACGACTGTACTTGCAACTGCATCAACTGTCCTGTAGCATGTGGTAGCACAACCTCCAAGTCAAATCTCCGAAAATCCGCAATGATCTCTCTCAGTGCAGTCAATCTCTGAATTGCTGGTAACCGACTCAGCGCATCTGGCACGACATTAACTTTTCCCGGATGGTACTTAAGATCAAGGTCGTAGTCGGCCGTCAGCTCCAACCATCTGCGTTGCCTCATGTTCAACTCCTTCTGCGTGAACACGTACTTCAAGCTCTTATGATCTGTAAAAACTTCGACTCTTACGCCCAAAAGGTAGTGTCTCCAAATCTTCAAAGCGAAAATCACAGCCGCAAGCTCCAAGTCATGAGTTGGATAATTCTTCTCATGGGTCTTCAGTTGTCTTGATGCGTATGCTACGACCTTCCCATGCTGCATCAAAACACATCCCAATTCTTTCCCAGATGCGTCGCTATGAATCATCAGTCCTCCGGAATTGTCTGGTAAGGTCAGGATAGGGGCGGTTATCAACTTCTGCTTCAACGTCTCAAAGCCAACGCACACTTATCCGTCCATACAAAAGGTACCTCCTTACGCATAAGCTTGGTCAGCGGTTCTGCCAAACGCGCAAAGTTCTCCACAAATCTCCTGTAGTATCCAGCTAATCCAAGGAAACTTCTTATCTCAGCTACATTCCTTGGAATAGGCCAATCTCGAACTGCTGTAATCTTTTCGGGATGGACGGCGATTCCATCACCCGACACGACATGTCCCAGAAATTTCACTTCTTCCAGCCAGAATTCGCACTACTCATCTTCGCATAAAGCTTCTCCTGTCTCAACATCTGCAGGACCTAATGATATCCGGATCGCAATCCAGTTTCGAGAATACTCTCGCGCCACTAAGCTGCTCAAAAGTCCTCCAATACGAGGGATCGGGTACTTGTTCTTAATAGTCGCCCGGTTCAATTCTCGATAATCAATGCACATCCTTCTCGTGCCATCCTTCTTCTTTACTAAAAGAACTGGAGCTCCCAAGGCGAGTTGCTGCTTCGAATCCAACCCTTCTCAAGTAATTCACCAACTTGCTTCTTAACTCCTTCCAATTCCACTGGTGCCATTGGATAGTAAGCTTTAGAGACTGGCGCTGCACCAGGACTAAGGTCAATCGTGAACTCCACGTCTCGCTTCGGCGGTAAGCCTGATATATCTTCAAACACGTCCATAGAATCACGAACAACAGCCGGCTCTTTACTTTCATCACTTCCATTGATGCAAGAACATTGTTTGTCGGCCTAGCCCTAAACTCGACCGGCCCGACAGAACTGCTTCCTTACCGCAACTGCTGTCTGCTGTGAACTCCCAATTTTCCTGATATGCTCTGCTGTTCTCGAGCTGCCGTAAGAACCTGTGAGAAAGTGGTCAAACCCAGGGAGACGGTTTGCCTTTGGATGTCCACATCCAAGCTGCGCATGGACCTTCGTGCCCTGTCTGCATCGTTGGCGACTAAAGGTCCAGCGAAACTGCTGAGTCTCGTCCACTCTGCTGCATGCACGTCCACGGGTGCTCCATTCTGCCTCAGCCCAATAAATTTCTCTTCCATTTCCTCCCGTGCAGTCCGCGGAAAGAACTTCTCCAGGAAACTCTTAGAGAAATCCGCCTAACTGCTTGGCTTGGGCAAACGGTTCTCCTCCACAAGCCACCACTCTCGGCGTAATCCACTAGTTGAATGCGCACCACATCAACTCCTTTGTCCTCTGGAATCTGTGCCGCAATCAGCGAATTCTCCGTGCTGACTAGCCACTGCTCGGCTGGCATGGCTCCTCCAAACCAGTGAAAGTAGTAGGACCCACACGTCTGAACTCTGCTACGGTCCCTACTCGGTCAACTGGTCTAGTTCCAATCTTGTTCACAGACTGCTGAACGATCTGCAAACCTTCCTGAAACGAGTCCGCTTGCTGCTGGATCAGCTCGGGCTGTTTCTTTGATTTCCAGCATTCCTCTTATCACTCCAAGCATGGCGGCTCCGTTCACACGCCTCTGGTACGTCTTCAACTTCTTACCTGTCATAATCCTGAACTCAAAACACCCAATATTAGCATGATGATAGATTCTGAGTATAGATCAAGGCTAGAACTCCAAGATACTTAAATAGAGTACTGCATTGTAGCTATGCCGCGGTATCATAGCCGCAATTACTTAACTCCACCCAAGTCGCCTAAGTCCTAGGGATAACAAGAAATTAGGTTTTCGAGTTGACAATGCAAAGTAAGTTTGCATGTCGACATGATCCGGAAGAATGATTCAAGGATGGTAAAACGGTCAAGGTGGCAGGACATGTTTCCTAATCACGGGTATTATGATTCGTGTATCGGGTGCAATACCCAACTACAAAGAATCAACCCAATTAACCTATGGCTCTGATACCAAAAGAACCATGTCACGCCCCGCTTCCCAGAGTACGCAAGATTGGGCACGTGACATAGCCAACCATGCTACCTGTGGGTAGGAAGTATCCATCCACAGTCACATTACGGTTGTAAGGATATCAAGAACAAGATAATAAACTAAACTAACACATGTCCAAATCCATAATAACCAGAGTCAATGATAAATAAGTGCGGAAGCAAATGATCCAATGCAATAATAGAAAGGTACGTCCCGTAATGCGGGATCACACCTGGAAATAAAATGCAATAAATGAACTAACCACTACAGAACTCACAAATCAGCCTGTTGGCTGAAGTACTCCTGCTCGGTCGTCGACAGTGGTACGGAATCTGGGCCATGCAAAACCCAGACGTCAGCGCGTCATGACATCAAGTATATAATGTAAATATGGTGATAAGCAATGCAAATATGAACATGAATAAAGCAGTATTAAGAAATCAGAGCAGGGTAATGTGCGATGGTGACTAAACTATCCTGTCAGGTTTCTACTCTATAGTCTTTGAAATCAATTGATGAATCGTCGATGTAACTCAATAGTATCCCGTGCGTGCCCGGGACCACGGTCAAGATCCTCGGGGCTGAATCCGAGACGTGCCGCTAAGCAGTAAAAGGTAGTAGGATGGGCGAGTGATGTCAGCATCAACACTCCGGGGCTGGCCAAGCCCGTAAGACTGATCAGAACATGTATCGAACTGTTGAGTTACAAGTCGGTTTCACCTTTGATTTCCCCATACCCCCAAGCTATGTATGTCAGGTCAGGTATTCAGTAGTCAAGGACTAATGCCAACACAAAATCCGGTAAGAGTAGGTCTGTCTGGATAGACAGCAGGAATGGTCAGGTTTGTTGGCATTAGGCATGAGATCAGGTAACAGGTAAAGCCATGGTACATCAGGTCAACCAGGTAATGTATAAAGGTGTCATGTCATGTCAAGAGTGTACGGTACCATGTCATGTCAAGTAGGAAGTGTAACAGGTCATGTCAGGAAGCACAAGATGTCATGTGGGTGCTCATAATCAAACTAACATAAACATGTGTATAAATAAACAAGCATGAGTACTATCAGAACAATAACTGGAACATGTAATATGATATGCCAATAGATATAATTTCAAGGATATGGATACACAGTTATCGATTAGGGTTACATTTATAGTTCCAATATTAATTAGGATACAATTTATTAAACATGGAGTGTTAATATCACATTATTATGTAGTGATGTGATCTATGGATGCAATTATATGTATCTTAAATGCGATGGATGCAAACGGGTATCCGAAAAGTTATAAAACTATAAAATGGTAATGTGGGATGTACAACTAAACAATATGTGATATAATAATATTAATATGGATAGCATATTCAAAGCGATTAGTAACTATAAAAGATGTATTGATTAACCATGCACAAGAAGGTTCCGTTTAGAAATTTAGCGTCACCCTAATTTGTAAAATAGCTTAAAAATAACAAATGTTCTCCAAAAGAGACGTATCTTATACCAAAACAAAGATAATTCAATAATGTTTTCAGTTTTATAAGTATAAGCATCTCAGGTTATCCCTACAAAAAGTTATGAATATTCAAAGTTGAAAGTTTGCTGCTGGAATTTCCCTGGACAGCAGTTTAGAGACGTGTTCATTTGCATTTTACGTTAATTAAACAATTTATTTTGCAAGTAAATATTTCATAGAGTTATAGTATTCTGAATTAGCTTCGTAACGAACTAAAGAACGTATTCTAATGATTTTTCTATGATTTATAATGAATTTTATAAGATAAGGTGTACAGTAAATTTCAGATTTGTCATATCCGATTTTTCAACGACATTTCATATGTAAACTATAAGATTTTCAAATGTATAATATTATAAAATGAAGATTATAAAAGTATATAGCATGTAGCAAGATTAACTTGCCTCGATGGGTCGCGAATCGGGAAAACGGAACGTTAACCGTCGGCGGGGAAAACTCGCGACGGCGCACGGTTCACGGAATGAACCCAAACGACGAACAAAGGAACCACACGGGTCGGGGTATCTCGCTGGAACGTCGAGAAACGTCACCGGCACGACGGAATTCCGGTAACAAAAGAACAGTTAAAAGAAATGAGAAACGAGACATGAAGCAAGAAGAGAAAAATGATAAAGAGAAGTACGAGAGAATATATAAGGGGGAGAGAGAGAGAGAAAGTGGAGAGAGAGAGAGAAGAAGGAGAGAGAGAAAGTGGGGACCACGGGGTTAAAGGGGAGGTTGCGATTGGCTGAGAGAATAAATTGAGAAGGATATAAAAGATTGTAAAAATATTATATGGTTAACTTAAAGATTTAAAAGATAGGTAATGAACAGTAAGATATCAGATTAGTTAGAAAAATATATGCGGAGGTTTTAATAATATTAAAAATTTGGGATTTTGGCGCCAAATGAAACATTTCCAAATTGCGCCCGGGTTGGGTCCAAAAATTCGAAATTCAAATAATAAGATTTTAAGCGGGTTCCAAATTTTAAAATGAAATGTTTTATGATTAAAAAGCATACTCTCAAAACGGACACACGTGCGTGCACGTAGCCATCCAAACTTGCCCGTTTTACTGAACGGGACGAGAACACAATGCACGGACGCTACCACGAGGCTAGGGGTGTCAAGTAGGCCAAGATGAATATTTTCAATTTTATTTTAGATGCTAAAATTTGTTATATGTAGAAATGACTTTGCCGGGTAAATTTTACAGTAAGCAACAAACAAGCAAATTAAATGAAATGAGTACCACACTATGCTCAAACAGTAACTGAAAATAGTAGCATTGGGCTCGGGTGTTACAGGTATCATTTACCCTATCTCCGATAGCCAGTGGGTTAGCCCCATTCATGTTGTCCCCAAGAAGTCGGGCATCACGGTCATAACCAACGAGGCGAACGAGTTAATCCCTACTCGCACCCAAACTGGGTGGCGAGTATGCATTGATTACCGAAAACTCAACGCCGCAACGCGGAAAGACCACTTTCCGCTACCTTTTATTGACCAGATGCTCGAACGATTGGCCGGACATGAGTACTATTGCTTTCTTGATGGCTACTCTGGCTATAATCAAATTCCCATCGCCGAAAAAGACCAGGACAAGACTACTTTCACTTGTCCTTTCGGCACGTTTGCATATCGTCGCATGCCCTTTGGGTTATGCAATACGCCCGCTACCTTCCAGCGGTGTATGATGGGAATATTCTCAGACATGGTGGAGAAATTCTTGGAGATCTTCATGGACGACTTCTCCATCTTTGGCGATTCCTTTGACGAGTGTCTGCTGCATCTCGACGCTGTCCTTACCAGATGTAAGGACAAGAATCTCACTTTGAACTGGGAGAAATGCCACTTCATGGTGCGCGAAGGTATTGTCTTAGGACATATCATCTCGCAGAAAGGCATTGAGGTAGACAAAGCAAAGATTGAGGTCATTTCCAATCTTCCTCCTCCCTGATGCGTCCGAGATATCCGAGCCTTCCTTGGCCACGCCGGTTTCTATAGACGGTTTATCAAGGACTTTAGCAAGATTGCTAGGCCCTTGACTCTTCTACTGGCCAAGGACACGCCATTCGACTTCAGCCCGAGCTGTGTGGCTGCTTTTGAATCATTGAAACACTCACTCACTTCTGCTCCCGTTCTCTCTTCCCCTGACTGGACGCACCCATTCGAGATTATGTGCGATGCATCCGACTCTGCCATCGGTGCTGTCCTTGGACAACACATCAACAAGATGCCGCACGTAATCTATTACGCTAGCCGAACCCTGAACGACGCCCAACTCAATTATACAACAACTGAGAAGGAATTCTTGGCTATTGTATTTGCTTTAGAGAAGTTCAGGCCGTACCTCATCGACTCTCCAGTCATTGTTTACACTGATCATTCTGCTCTGCGCCATCTTTTTGCGAAGAAAGATGCCAAATCTCGGCTTATACGTTGGATCCTCTTGCTTCAAGAGTTTGACCTTGTCATTAAGGACAAACGAGGATGTGAAAACGTCGTTGCCGACCATCTCTCACGACTTCCTTCTTCGCCGTCGCTTCAAATCCCGATCAATGACGTTTTCCCGAATGAACAACTCTTGACAATATCTCGCGAACCTTGGTTCGCAGATATTGTGAACTATTTGGCCACAGGGTTACTACCAACCGAATGGTCAAGTCAGGACAGACTTCGCTTTTTATCCCAAGTAAAACATTTTTACTGGGACGAACCCTATCTGTTCAAGTACTGTCCTGACCAGATTATTCGTAGGTGTGTTCCTGATGAGGAATTCAAGAGTGTGCTGTCATTTTGCCACGATCAAGCGTGTGGCGGGCATTTTGGCCCCAGAAAGACAGCTGAGAAGATCTTGCAATGTGGTTTCTACTAGCCACAACTCTTCAAAGACGCTCATGACTATTGCAAGAATTTCTCCCGGTGCCAACATATAGGCCGGATATCCCGGAGAAACGAGATGCCGCTCCAACCAATCTTGGTTGTGGAGATTTTCGACGTGTGGGGGATAGATTTCATGGGGCCGTTTCCCAGCTCTTTCGGGAACTTGTACATCCTTTTAGCTATTGATTACGTCTCTAAGTGGGTCGAGGCTGTGCCCAGCCGGACTAACGACAACAAGGTTGTCGTTAGGTTCCTTAAAGAAAACATTTTCTCCTGTTTTGGGCACCCCCGAGTGATCATTAGCAACAATGGAAGTCATTTCTGCAATAAGACTTTCGAGGCCTTAATGCGGAAGTATTCCATTAATCATAAGCTATCCATGCCCTATCACCCCCAAACCTGTGGTCAAGCCGAAGTCTCAAATCGGCAGATCAAGCAGATACTGGAGAAGACGGTTTCCAAGAACCGTAAGGATTGGTCGCTGAAACTAACTGATGCCCTTTGGGATTTTCACACTGCTTATAAGAACGACCTTGGCATGTCTCCCTATCGGCTTGTATACGGAAAAGCTTGCCACCTCCCTGTCGAAATAGAGCATCGCGCATTTTGGGCGATAAAAGAGCTGAATCTATCTCTCGAAGATGCGGGCAGCCATCGGAAGCTGCAACTGAACGAACTGAGCGAGCTTAAGGATGAGGCTTACGATAACGCGGTTGTCGTTAAGAATAGAACGAAGGTGTTTCACGATAAACACCTTTTGCGCAAAACCTTCGTACCTGGTCAGCAGGTACTGCTTTACGACACCAGACTTCATTTCCATCCAGGAAAGCTCCGATCTCGCTGGAAAGGGCCGTATTTTGTGCGGAATGTGTATCCGCAGGGCGCTGTGGATTTGGAAAATCCAAAGGACGGTTCATTTTTCAAAGTGAACGGACACCGACTAAAACCGTACCTTAGCGCCGAACCAACAGAGGAGCTCCCATTCTTACAGGAGCCGGTTTACCCTGCCTGATCTTCCTCTGCCCACCTCCAAACTTCGGTTATCCAGCCAAGAACAGTGGACACTGTTCCAAATAAGTTTGGGGGTATGTATAAAGCCTTTTGTATATATTTGTGAATATTCTTTTCCATTCTTTTTCTTTTTCTTTTCTTTACAAACAAAAACAAATAAAAATTGTGTATCGCTAACCGACAATTTTTGACCCTTCAAATGATCTCTTCATGCAATGACAGTGAGGACACTGTTCAGTTTAAGTTTGGGGGTACGCTCGGTACGCATTTCTTACCTTCGCATTCATATGTATATTTTGCATCTGCATATTAAAATCCATAAAATCCATAAAAATCTGAAAATTTTCTAAAAACATAAAAACTTTTCTGTCAACTTAGCTAGTGGGAGGACTCTGATTCAACATTTCGACGGTTTTGTTTGATAAAATAAGAATAACTAAATCTTATGTTTAGATTTTGAAAACCTGAAAAATAACTCTCCTTTGAAGTTAACTATAGCTGATATACGTCTTTACATCACACTACACGTGTCGTGAGTTTTTGGGAATTAGATGATAAGTCTTTTATGTCGAAAAACTTTTAAATGGATCAATGATTTTCTGAGGATCAAATAGGTTTGTTCTGAAATAAGTAGTGTCAAGAATAGTTTATGAAGTAAAGCGAATATGAAGGAATGTTATTGATGCCGTAATTGGAACTAAGTCTGAAAAATAACCCATCTGAAACTAGATTGGAATGATTACACACCAAACCCACTAAACACGTCTTTTATCCAAAAAAATAATTGAACTGCCAGTTATATCTCCGTTCGTATTAAATCATCTGATTTTCACGCCAAACTGTCTTTTGTTTTTGGACCTGGGTAACTTGAGTAATTAAGTCCGCCGGGGTGTTTCTACACCTAATGCCCTAAAAGCAACTGGTGTGGGTGCATTGGCCCAAAGCTCGCTAAGAAGCCTAGAAAGTCCAGATTAAAACAAAGTCAAGCAAGTGTTCTCTCCGAGTTAAAATTCCTAACGGTTCTTTGTGTGAGGATAATCTTGATAAAAGACAGGCTTTTTTTAAAAAAATTTAGCGGAGATATGAAGGTTTTATTCTATGATAAAGACTATTGCACGATTCACAGAGGTGTGTATGAAATGAAAACAAGGAAAGGGTGGAGTGAAAAATAAGACCTAGTTTCCTGTTAAGGAAGATAGAAATTCTGAAGTTGAAACTTTTTACTGGAAAACGAAGCTTGAAAAAAATTGCTTAACTCTTTATAAAACTTATGTGATCTTTTTAAAATTTTTATCCGGGCTTAATTGTGTGATATGATGACTTTATTCGACCTTTCGGGAACTTAACGACACTATTTGCACTGCACGTGAAGACATATAAAAGCTGTAGTTAAACAAGAAGCGAGGTGTGAAAAATAAAGGGTCGATAGTCTAGACCTAGGATAATAGAATTGTTATTTTCTGAAACAAAACTTTAGGGTTTGAATCTTAGTTATTTTACAAAACTAGCTTGACCGGATTTTGTGGGTAGTATCCGCTGAAAACCCTCAGGAGACAACACTCCTCCTACTAGGGACACCTAGAGGTTTAACGGCTTGTTGCACTTGCTCAGTGCAATCGCGTTCCCTGCGAAAGTGAGGTTAGGAAATTTTTTGTGAATAAATTGGTTTTGCTCGGGACGAGCAATAGATAAGTTTGGGGGTATTTTTTCATATCAGAAAATTGCATTCTAATACCGTTCATTCATTATCTAATTGTTGTATTTATCGGTATTATTGACCAGTGTCTGCTCAGTATTACAGATTACAGGTATCCATGACAAAATACTGGAAATGCATCCAACAGCGCGGATATATCACTTGAGGGAAGACACTGCGACTAGAAACGCTAACCGACCGATACTTCAGGAGTTCCTTTATGCAACAAGTTGTGTACACATTTTTTTCTAAATGGTCCAACACAACAAGTGTGTACACAAGACTTTTAAGCACATGTGGATATGATTCTATATGCAATCAAGGATATGATTCTATATGCAATCATCAAGGATATGATTCTATATGCAATCAAGGATATGATTTTATATGCAATCATCAAGGATATGATTTTATATGAAATCAAGGATATGATTTTATATGCATATGATATTATATGCATTCAAGACTAAAAAGCATGTGTTCAAATCAAAGGCAATCAAACAAATCAGCATGAGCCATAATGGGGCAGATATGAATATTTCTTTCTGAGCCTATAAATAGAGACCAGAGGGAAGAGGAAAGGGTAGCTTTTTCTTTAGTTCTATCTTAGAATTCTTGTAATTTTTCTTTTCATTCTTGAGCTCTTGCCCCTTTGTCTTGACCTTGCAACTTCTCATTTAGAACTTGCAAGCTTAAGGCTTAGGTTCTTGACTTCAAGATCTCTTGTAACAAGTTTGTTCTTCAATAAAAGTTCGTATTTTTATTACATGTCTTGTTCCACTTTACATGATTTCAATTGTGAAATTCATGCCTTGCTTTGATCTTGCAACCTCTTAAGTGAGCTTGCAACCATAAAGCTTGGTATTTGGATCTCACACGTTGCCGGGGATTGAACACTGGGAGATAAAACGCTTGAACTCATCGGTTCTCTTTTCCTCTTTATTTCATTGCATGTTTTTATGTATCTTCTCTTTTCTTTCTTGTTAATTTGTAAATATGTGTGAGTAATCTTTTCACTTGTTAAGAGTGTAATATGTTAGATCGTATTCGAAGATTTTCTTTGTCCAAACTTTAAAACCTAAAACTTGCCTATTGAAACTTCGTGCAAATCACCCGCAACTCCGCTCACTAGGCATCCTATCCTACCCCGATAGTGATGATTCCTAATCATGACCGGATTGCCCGTGGTTTGCCGAAGGCTAAAATCAAGAGATAACAACGGAAGGACAAGGGACAAGGAAAACGGATTTAGCGAAATACCGCAAATACCGTATTTCAAGTTCCCTAATCCGCGTTGTTACCTATTGCTTTAGTATCAATACCAAGTCGGGGCTATAAGGAATTGGCAAACATCACCTTCATACAATCTAACTTATTACTACCCTTAACAAGCCCTTTTTATTCATATCTTTGTTACGACAATTAGTTAACCAACAAATCAAAACACGGAATTAACTCGTTAAAACAAGCAATAAGAAACTTACCATCTCCCTGCGGACGACCCGTATTCATCGCGGCTCGCTACAAGCGACACGGTTTTGATTGCGGTAATTTCAGAATTCTTTTTAAACACGACACAGTTAGAGCGTGACAATCACCTTGGCGCAAGTGTTAACCTACTCCCTTATTCTGTCTATGAGCAATTAGGGATTGGAGAGCTGAAACCTGCTCACTGCACTCTCCAGATGGCAGACCGATCTATCACCAAACCAAGGGGTGAATTAGAGGATGTGTTGATAAAGGTCGGGGAATTTGTTTTCCCTATAGACTTCATTGTGCTCGACACACAGCCTGTAGCAAACCCCCGGGGCCAAATTCCGGTGATTTTGGGTCGTCCTTTCCTTGCCACTTCCAACGCTGTTATAAACTGTAGAAACGGTTCAATGAACTTATCATTTGGAAATATGACCATTGAACTAAATATCTACAAAGTTGGAAGTCAGCCATCAGAACCCTCTGCTCATATTTTAGATGTGTGCTCTGTCCATGAGATCGCTCCCGATAGTTGCGGAGCTGAGGAACTTTGCTTTACTGATCTCGATGACATTACCACATCTCTGTTTGACTTTACACATGATCTTAGTGAGGACACTTTGCCTACACTCGAGTCCTGCACTTCTGACTTTTCTCCACCCGAGTCTGTACCTTTCACAGGCTCCGAGCTTCTTTATAAATCCAAAAATCACTCAATGATCCCTCCTTCTATCATTTCTCCGCCTGAATTAGATCTCAAAATTTTACCGTCTCATCTGAAATATGCATATCTAGGTGAGAATGAGTCTTTACCGGTTATAATTTCCGCTTCTCTTGCATCAGAGCAAGAGAATGCACTCTTATCGGTATTGAGATCTAACAAAGAGGCGTTTGGTTGGAGTATGGCGGACATCAAAGGGATTAGTCCCTTGATAGTTGAACATCATATACATGTGATGGATGATGCCAGACCAACTCGAGAACCACAAAGACGGTTGAATCCCGTCATGAAGGAAGCTGTAATGAAAGAGATCGTCAAATGCTTAGATAATGGTATTATATACCCCATCTCCGATAGCCAATGGGTGAGTCCTATACATGTCGTTCCTAAGAAATCCGGCATCACTGTTATCACCAATGAGGCGAATGAGTTGATTCAGACACGCGCCCAAACTGGGTGGCGTGTATGTATCGATTATAGAAAACTCAACGCTGCCACGAGGAAGGACCACTTTCCTCTACCATTCATTGATCAAATGCTGGAACGCTTAGCTGGACGTGCATATTATTGTTTTATGGACGGATACTCAGGCTATAATCAGGTCCCCATCGCCAAAAAGGATCAAAATAAAACCACCTTTACTTGTCCTTTTGGTACCTTTGCTTACAGTCGTATGCCCTTTGGGTTATGCAATGCTCCCGCTACCTTTCAGCGGTGTATGATGGGGATATTCTCTGATATGGTAGAGAATTTTCTGGAGATCTTTATGGACGACTTCTCGATTTTTGGAGATTCTTTTTATGATTGCCTATCGAATCTTGACGCTGTTCTTACTCGTTGCAAAGAGAAGAATTTGACTTTGAACTGGGAAAAATACCATTTCATGGTCCAAGAAGGAATTGTACTTGGACATGTTATTTCACAGAAAGGCATTGAGGTTGACAGAGCTAAGATAGATGTCATTCAAAACCTCCCTCATCCCAAAAGCGTCAAAGATATTCGATCTTTCCTTGGCCATGAGGGCTTTTATAGAAGATTCATTAAGGACTTTAGCAAAATTGCTAGACCTTTAACTCTTCTCCTGGCCAAGGATACGACCTTCCATTTTGACTCGGACTGCGAGACAGCTTTCGACTCACTTAAACACTCACTCACTTCAGCCCCCGTGTTATCATCACCAAACTGGGACTACCCCTTTGAGCTGATGTGTGACGCATCTGATTTTGCAGAAGGTGCAGTCTTAGAACAGCACATTGAAAAGATGCCACACGTGATCTACTATGCAAGTAAGACCCTGAACGATGCATAAATTAATTATAAAACCACAGAAAAAGAACTTTTAGCGGTTGTATTTGCATTAGAAAAATTCAGGCCTTACTTAATTGGCTCACCTATAGTTGTGTATACTGACCATTCCGCCTTAAAACATCTTCTGGCGAAGAAAGATGCAAAAGGTCGACTAATACGTTGGATCCTTCTGTTACAAGAATTTGATCTTGTTATCAAAGATAAGAAAGGATGTGAAAACGTAGTAGCTGACCATCTTTCACGCATCACTTCTTCCCCTGTGACCCTGCCGATCAATGACTCGTTTCCTGACGAACAACTCTTGAGCGTATCCAATGAACCATGGTTCAGGGATATTGTGAACTATCATGCCACGGGATTGATACCCAGCGATTGGTCAAAACAGGACAAATATCGTTTTCTATCCCAAGTAAAACACTTTTACTGGGACGAGCCCTATTTGTTTAAATATTGTCCTGATCAGATCATTCGCCGGTGTGTCCCGAATGAAGAGTTCAAGAGTGTTCTTTCTTTTTGTCATGATCAGGCCTGTGGGGGTCACTTCGGTCCTAGAAAGACAGCGGAGAAGGTTTTGCAATGTGGATTTTATTGGCCGACCTTATTCAAGGACGCATTTGAGCATTGCAAAACCTGCACACAATGTCAGTATACGGGTAGAATATCCCAGAGAAATGAAATGCCTCAGCAACCCATTCTGGTTGTTGAAATATTCGATGTTTGGGGCATTGATTTTATGGGTCCTTTTCCCAACTCCTTTGGGAATTTGTACATACCGCTGGCGGTTGATTATGTCTCAAAGTGGGTTGAAGCCATTCCATGTCGCACTAATGACAAGAAAGTTGTCATTAAGTTCTTGAAAGAGAATATCTTTTCGCGATTTGGACACCCACGTGCTATTATTAGTGATAATGGGACACATTTCTGCAACAGGTCTTTCGAGACTTTGATGCGGAAATACTCAATCAACCACCGACTTTTTACACCCTATCACCCCCAAACAAGCGGGCAAGCTGAAATCTCAAACAGACAAATCAAACTTATCCTGGAGAAAACTGTTGCTAAGAATAGAAAAAGACTGGTCGACCAAACCGACGGATGCTCTTTGGGCATTCAGAACTGCATATAAGACCGACCTAGGGATGTCTCCATATAGGATAGTGTTTGGGAAAGCATGTCATTTACCCGTCGAGATAGAACATAAAGCATTGTGGGCCATTAAGGAAATAAATTTTGATTTAAACCTTGCTTGCAACTTTCGGAAGCTGCAACTAAATGAGCTAAGCGAACTCCGCGATGAAGCTTATGATAACGCTGTAATCACAAAGAATAGGACTAAAGTTTTTCACGATAAAAACATTTTGAGGAAAACATTTTCACCTGGTCAACAAGTCCTTCTTTATGATTCACGATTACACCTTCACGCGGGTAAGCTTCGATCTCGATGGAAGGGACATTTTGTTGTGCGGTCTGTTTACCCGCACGGGGCAGTAGAAGTAGAAAATGTTAAAAACGGCACCTCTTTCAAAGTAAATGGATATAGATTAAAGCCGTATTTTTCCACTGACCCCACGGAGGAGCTCTTGTTCTTACAAGAGCCAGTTTATTTGGATTAAAATTCCTCCGTTTCACCTTCATATCCTGTATATCACTGCATCATTTTTTGAATAAAGGTGAGTTAAAAGAATAAGTTTGGGGGAAGTTCTTCGCTTATATATTTTGCCCCCACTAATAATTCCTCCCAGACTTACAGGTTTTGTAGATATAGCTATTGGCAACAGTGAGGACACTGTTGAAAACAAGTTTGGGGGAGGTTTGTGCTTATTTTTGCATCATTTGCATATCATTTGCATAAGCACAAAACATTTCTTTTAAAAAATCTATAAAAAAGAAATTTAAAAATTTTGAAAACCTATAAAATTTTGAAAATTTTCAAAATATAAAAATATTTTTTGTATATAAATAAGATAATAAAAGTTTAGATAGTGAACAATTACATCCATGAGATTAGAAAAATTTAAGAAAACTAAGAAAATTAGAAGTTTTCTTATACGAACTAGTAGTAAGTAGTTATGAGCCGTTGTCCTAAGGGTTAGTAAGATGAAGGAAGTCACTAATCTGAGGATAAAAATAAGTCTGAAAAATAGTTTCTATTCTGGAAGCCAAACATTTTTAACGTTGCTACCCTGCTATTCGCACTTACACACGTCTTAACGCCTGGGATAGTAGAGAATACCTTGAAATGCTCTTGTCTTAAAGCCAAAAGTATGAAGGAAATAAAAAGAAAAAAAAATGAATAAAAAATATAAAGTGGTGAGAAAAATGGACACTGGTTTTGTTATCACCGAAGGCAATAAAAAATATATAGCGAGGGTGCCTCTTCACCTAGTGCCCTAAGGCCAACTGGTATGGGAGTCACTGCTATGCCTAAGGTGGTGCAAGACGAGGAAAATACACCAAGTAAGCAAGCACAAAAGTAATCGGTCGGTTAGTACCTCAAGAAGTATTAACGGTCGCATGAAAGTGTGTGAGCAATCTCATCTAAATATTCATTAATTAAAAAGTACTGAGGCTGATGGGCAAGAATATGATAGCTTGAATTGAATTCTCCGGGTGTAGGAATGTCCTTTACACACACGCAGGGTGATATGATCGATGTTTGGAAGAAAGATAGGAATGAAGAATAAGACGATGTTTTATTGAGGGAGGACGTGATTTCTAACATCTTTTCATGACTATTAAGATAGGGCTCATGACAACCGAAAAGCTAGCTTAGTTGGAAACCCTAATTTTCAAGGCTTTTCTTTTACAATTCTTGTCTTTAAATGTAATATTCATGATCTTTCTTTTATTATTGGATTTTGTGGGTGCAATCCGCTGAAAACCCTCAGGAGACAACACTCCTCCTACTAGGGACACCTAGAGGTTTAAAGGCTTGTTGCACATGCTCAGTGCAATCGTGTTGCCTACGAAAGTGTGCTAGTTAGTTTTTCTCTTTCTTTATTTTCTCCTTCTCTTTTTAATAAAACAGTTCGCTCGAGACGATCGAAATTAAGTTTGGGGGAATTTGATTAGTCGAAAATATTGCATATTTTAGCCGGCAATTTCCTCATCATTTGCATTCATATAGAAGTGTTCGGTATTCATATTTTACATATTAGCAAAACTGTCGCAAAATATCAGATTACATGTATTAGACTCTAAAACCGACACTATAAAGGAAATTGACCGCATTTCATGGCATCGCATCATCCCTACATTTGCGCAACACTTGTTTTGACATCTGTGCAGGAAAAATCCAGCAGAAGGCCAAAATTCACATGGTGCTGATCAAAACATTACGCCAACTTAATGATTTCAGATCTGGTATAAATCCAAAGGGACAAATACAATTCAACATATCAGATAAAGCCCCAAACAGCATCACAAAGCAGCGACAGAAGTTTCAAAGCCCAAGCCTCTTACATGGCCGCGGAACCGCGGCCGGAGCCTGCGTGCGCCGCGGTTCCGCGGCGGCTTGTCGACGTCACCATCTCAATTTTGGGCCATAACTCCTATGTCAGCATCCACAACTCAAAAAGGCACTGCAAATTCCAGAAAGCCCCTGAACCTTCTGCCAGATCAGCAAACCCTTGTTCCTATACTAAACTAGCCTATCATTCTAGAAACTTCTCCTAAACCCTAGCTTAAACCCTAAGCTAGATCCTAACTAACTCTTTCTAGAAACTCCTCAACAAACTTTTGGAGGGAATTGTAATTTCAAACCTAGACCTAGGGTTTGGGAAATCTATAAATAGAAGCCTAGACCTAGGGCTAATAATCTTTTGGAATCCTTTTGATCTTTTGATCTTTGGTTAGCTAATCAATATAAACTTAGATTTAGACCCCTACCTCTTTCTTCATCTTCTTCTTCCACAAGTTTAGTGAGAGGACTTGTGTGAAACCCTAACCCTAATTCCAATCAAAAGCCAAGATCCCGAGTACCCATTCAAGCAAGAAGCCTTGTAACCTTTTAGGAGCTGAGCCGGTCTTCAACAGAGCAAGTGGTCCAAGCCGATCCGTGACTCACGGAACCGAGCGAAGCCAAGTCGACAATTTAGTTCTTCCTCTTGTAGTTCTTGAGCAACTGTAATCAAATTGTTGATATAAATAAAAGGTGATATTCTTTTATCTTGTTTTCTTTAAATTCTTGCATCATGATTCAATCTAAATTTCTTGTTGTAATTCTTGTTGTGATGTTTGAGTAATACTCCGCTCGTCGAGGAGTCGAGACGATCAATAGAATGATGATGTAATATATCTTAAATCGATTCTTGAATCCTACGAGTTTTGTAAACCCTAGCAAGATCAAGAATCGACGACCCAATTCGTTGCGATGCTTTCTTGATTGATATCGCTCGAGATTGGGGAGTTACGATCGTTTCTTGAAATTGCTAGAGGCTAGAATGTGAATGATAATGAACGAAAGAACAAGGGTTAAATGATGAAACCCTAGTTTCATCAAGAAAGCCCTAACTCTCGTCGATCATCATCGATCTAGTATCAATCCTTCGAAGGACAAGAACACGAAATCTTGAAATTACATCACGTCTATAGATCCGATCGATTCCTATGAGCCTCATTTAGATTCTTGATATTTTGGTTGGAAATATTATCGAAACCCAATTCTTGATTGTTTATCAGTTTCTTGATTCTTGATTAAACTCGTGACACCTGAATCAATTGATAAATTCTTGAATCATGTTTTCTTTTCTGTTCGATTAACTTTTCGATTCAAACAAATCAAATATAAAAACGAATCGCACAATCCCTAAGGACGATCCGCACTCGTTTACGATCTACAACTGACACCGTAATTGATTGCGGTCAAATATAATTTTTTGATTGTGAACTTTATTCAATTTTCTAATTACTGACACAAAGAGACTCTTATCGATTTGATTTACTTACTCAGTCTTGCATTTTAGGATCAATCAAATAGCGCCGAAATCGGGGACTATTTGAATCGATACTTTTACTTTTACATCCAATCAAGAAATCGTTTCAATCAGTACTCTACTTCCTAAAATGACGGAGGGTTGCGGATAGTTTTTATGAAAATCTTTAACGCTTTGAACTTGATCTCGTTATGGAATCAAATGGTTTTAAAATGGAATGTTTTTTAGGCTTTTCTAGTTTTGCTAAAGGGGTCACTCCCGGTGAAGGGATCGTCGGCCCTTTCCTCGTCGAATGAGGTGCAGGATATATCATATATATCACTGTGCAAAGCAGAAACTATAGAAGCAATCAAAAGACAAACCGAGTGTGTAGCATCTGCCAGTTATTGCTAAAGGAGTCACTCCCGGTGAAGGGATCTCGGTCCTTTCCTTATCGAATAAGGTGCAGGATGTTCTACAAGGAACACCGCGATGCAAAGTAAGAACTGTAGCTACCTATTTTATTTTGAAATTCGATTCCACAACATCAATTAGGTTTATTTTCTTTCATTAATCTCATTAATGAATGTCCCATCATTTAAGTCCACCTAAACATCACAGATAAATATAACGTACGCTTATGCCATCCGCATTCGCCTCGATGTCCCGTCTGCACCGTTAGGTTAGGTAACTAACGCCAGAGCGAGGCAGGGCTAGCGCGAGTGTAAAACATAAGCAACGTCTATATAATATATCATATATACTATATACTATATCTATCTGAACAAATCACATGATCACATCACAGATAACACAGCAGAAGAATCATATGAAACATTGGATATACTAGGACGTCCGTGTTTTTAATACGAGCCAGTATAAAACACGGATTCCACGGTCATGATAAATAGCCAATCCCTCACCTCTAGACCCCTACGAGAGCAGCAAGCAACCCTACCAATTCTAGGGTTAGGAGACCCGGACTCGACTCCTCGAGATGGTCTCCCACTGGACCTTAGAACCCGGTTACTTGTGCTCCCCTCCTTGGGTCTATCCTAATGCGGAAAAATAAATAATATACAAATGGTGACATCATCCGCAACCTGGAAGTGCCCCAATAAAAGAATATTACATACAAGTTTTTACATGAATGAAAATGAAAAACACTCATCTCACATAAAACCCCCCGGCTATTCAAACACGACAATCCAATATAACATATCCAGCAACACATAACATCACATGTCATCAACGTAAGTAAATATGCGCATTCCAATTGTCGTTGACATATAGCAACGAAACCGGCGATATCACATATTACACTTACGGTCACAGAAAAGAAAGTGTAAAACTACAACAGTTGGAATCCGCAAACTCTTTAGACATCGCATGCCTAACCAAATGAATTCCTTAGACATCGCATGCCTAACAATTATAAACCCCGCATTTTACTCTCATTATCGAAAACACTTTTCAATATCAAGTCGGGTAATTCAACAAGATTCCCGACATCCTGAACGAATGCTCGTCGCAAACTTTAGTAGACGGTCGCACCCCCGATACCGTCGACGAAGTGCACTAAGACGGAACACCGCTACCGCGAGCACCCGAACGGATGCTTTCGGCGACGGGGTTCTCCTACAGTCACTTGGTCGGGGCTATGGGGTGTAGCTGTCTATTAAATTTACCGGCGAGTATCCGCGTACGCTACGTGATTGCGACGGACTTTTGATCACATCAAAATCCCGTGGCAACCGATCAAGTGAGACTAAAGTGCTTGATTTATAACATTCATTCAGTTATCTCATAACTACTTGTGAATTCCAATTATTGTATCACATTCCAGATAAATAGAAAATGTTAAACTTTCCGATCGAACAATCGAACACCCAAGGTTTCCCGAAACAGCTCAACACATGAAATAAGTTTTAAAAACATTCACTTCGTGCCTCAGTACCAACGGTCCAGCCGTAGAAGGGTCAAGCCAACGCCTCACATGGGGCACGCCGTACTGCCCCAAACCCGAAGGTTCAAAAGGCAGTTCAAGATGGTCACATAATCGAGTTAAGGTTTATTGTCTTCTAGAGGGGCCATCGCGTTACTTGCACTACTTAGAACGTCATTAAACTACGAAAAAGTCCAACAATTGGAAATTTCCCGGCAGGGGAAAAAGTGGGTATTTACATCCGGTCGAATTTTTTTAACATATTCAAAAATATCCAGAAAACACATAGACACGGTTTGATAATCCGATCGAATCTACAAACTCCCAATACAACCCAGAAAACTCAACTCTTGAGTAAACATTAAAAATTCCCAGAAAATACAGCACCAAAATATAGGAATTAATGTGCAAAAAACAATGGAAGAAGCGACTAAGTGGCCGCGGAACCGCCGCATTAGCCATGCTAATGCCGCGGTTCCGCCGCGTTTTGATCGAATCATAGGAACGTGCTTCACAGTAATTCTCAAAAAAGCCTGCTGATTTTTCTGCATATTTTTAATTCTCAAAAATCTCCGTTTTCAAAAAATGTACAGAGAGTGCTTTTTCATTAGGGTTTCGGTTCGATCGGACTTCTAACTCCGTCTACGCATCGCCTAAGGCTCTAGCTAGGCTCTGATACCACTGTAGGGTTCCTAGGCACACCCATGAGGTTCCACAAGTGATTAAACATGGTCAATTCAAAAATTTTCTATGTGCCAAGTGACCCTAAGCAAGATCGTAACTAGAGGTATAGGCGATGCAATGCAAGTAATCAACTTTACACTAAAGTGAACGAAAATACAACCTTTGTAGATCCGGTCCTCCACCTCCACAGCTCCGTGTTGACGACCCTCCGCTGCAATCATCGGGTCCCGGACTCTGGCGATGGTTTCGTCGGAGAAATGATCGGGCTAGGTCGTCGACTTCGATGCCGAAGATGATCTACGTCGAGGCAACTCAAGATCAAGCTCCAACTTCACCAAGTCATGAAACTTGTGAAGAAAACACCCTATTCTACATGGCAAGTGGTAGAGGATGAAGAAATAGGAAGTGGGTTCACTTTAGAATTGGATTTCTCACTCTTTTTCTCATTTCACCATTGAAGCTAGCAAGCTTTCATGAAGCTTGATGAAGATGAAGAAGAAGAAAAAGAACATGATAAGAATATTAAACAAATGATAAATCAAGTGGAGTTATCATAATTCAACCTTGGTTAAGTGTAGAGAATAAACTAGGGTTAGGTTTAGCAAAAGAAACAAAAATGGTTGAACTTTTCAAAGCTTCATGAAGCTTCAAAGTAAATCCAAAAAGAGAAACCATTTCTTTTCTTGATAAAATGAATAAATAAATAAATAAATAAAACCCTAACCATTAACCTAATCATAGTTTAAAGCGCGCACACATCCAAGTTTGCATGTATCATCAAACATGATACAATCAAGTGCACAAAAATATATCATATATACAATGTGCACATAAAGTGAGAAAATCCATCTTAAGTGAACAAATACTAGTTAATGTAAAGTAATATATCAAATATATAATTATACATTAAATCATTAAATCAACACTTGATTTAACGATCCGGTCATATAGCATATGACCGACTAATATCCAATGTATCGACTTATCGAATCAATCCTCGATTCGATAACTAGGTTATATCGCATACAACCAATTGATACATTCATCGCGAGAATGGAATATGGTATCACATACTCGCATTATTCTCGTCCCGCACATATCTCATATGCGCTCCTATTTCGTTTCGCTTGAGCCAGAAAACCTCTGTGTAGGACTCTAAAGACTCGTCAATACGCCGGCAACAGGTGATGATCATATCAAACACCCACAAGCCGCAAGCGGTCTGCTAAATGTAACGGCCACCCGGGTATTGAGCGATCAGAAGATCGATGAGCAAGCCCGCTCACACTCCTGTGAATCCAACCAGTAACACCTACCGTACAGTCCGGTCTGTTCGTCTGATATGTCGCATATCTCTCCTAGGGGTGGTAAACGTCAGACCCCAATAGCTTGATAAGTCATGCCGACGTGAGGTCCATAACAATCGTGAAACTACTGATAACTCTTACCAGTATATCACTGCAACCCTGGTCAGGGATTTCCTGTTATGGCCAGTCGAGCATAGCGCAACATCAACCCCCAATACCGGGAGAGACGAATCCCCTCCTATCGCTCATTGCCTCCATGTGAATCGGGACTGTACCAAAAAACCACCTGTTTGCATGACTCAGTAGAGCCGTGGTAGGGTGGAAATCAAAGCACAGTGGGAGACACACAAGACTCTATGACGATCTCGGGTCAACAGACTAAGCTGTACCGGTGTCACCAGAGAACTGCCATCTGACGTGAGGTATAATACCATCTGGGAGTTCTCGGCGAGTCCGTTCAGTGTACTCAGTCTCCACTGAGCACCCGCATACCATCTCTGATGTCAAACACCAATGGATATGGGATCATCCATCGCCCATTGCATGGGTCGAGAAGATATACGCTAGTCTACTCTGGAATATCGATGCCCCGTCTCGATATTCCCACGACTAGGAACATTGAAGGATGTACTCATGGACTACCCAGGCCCCACTAGTATGATCTGCATCATAGTCATGGAAGTCGAGCACATATCCTAAGGACTTTATCAACATGTAACAGAGAGACAGAAAGTATACATGTTAAGATAAAGAGTAACCAGATAGCGTACTATCATGTCGAGCAAGAAAGTCTTACCTATATATGTCCCAGCATCCACTACAATATACATCCGATGTACAGTAATGGCTTCTAGGGCATACATATAACTAACAATTCTTTACAATACAACTGAAAAGTAAATACAAGACTGGAAAGCAATGTCTAAACAATGGCATGAACTGAAAGTAAAAGTATATACAAGTGACTAGAGCTACGGGTCCTCGATGAACTGCTCGAAGCCTTCTGAGCTGGGCTCGATATACAGAGAGTCATGTCCTCCCGACAACATTCTAAAGAAAGAATAGAAAAAGAATGTCGTCAGCGAACAATCGCTCGGTAAGTCCCAAAGAGAGATATAAATAAGATAGACAGATAAGAGAATATAACTCGTATAATGTATGTTTATTATGTAAACGCGGTTGTTTGTAGTTTGGTACAGAATGTGCCAGTGTATACGAGAGAAGTCCAACTTGCTCCGTGGACTGAGGTATATGGAGTACAAGGCTCCGTCAAAACCCACTAAGGGATAATGGCAACGGATATTCAGGTTAGGTGTATTATAGTGACCATCATCTTGCCACTTTTAACACATTCCGTACCAGTCTACCCCTTAAACCCCGTAATGCATATTGTCTTGTTTTATAAATGTAAGACTTGTCGAAACCATGATATCAGTTGTTCATGTAAACGGATAAGTATGCAAACGGATAATCATGTGATCAAGTCAATGTATATCCATGGTTTGCTCAGTTCAAATCATCTTGATATAGATAGTAATCTGGTATTTATGTTCAAGTTTCAGTATATATGGATTCATGTTGTATTGGAGTTATATTTGAATTATTTTCAAGTATGGATTGTTTTCAGAATTGACTAAGACTCAGATTGAGTCAGACACTTTAACCAGCATTGAATTCTTGAATTTGGTTTGGAGTTATCTGTAACTGCTGCACATGGACGGCAGGATTTGTGACCTTTTCCAAGCCAATTACCATTGATAAACCCGTTTTAGTTGTCTACTTTAGATAGGCACGCACCCACTTTCTCCGGCTCCCTGAGGCTCAAGGGAATTGGTCCCGCTTAAACCTATATTTACTAGGGCCCTTAATGCAAATTAATATAAACTTGAGGGGGGTTTATGAAAAATAATTTTAGTATGCTTTCAAAATAAATCTCAAATATTTATTTATCATATTTAGGGTTTTCATGGATGTAATTTTTAAAAGTAAGGTATTCTAGTGAATATAAAGCTAGATTGAATAGTATATGGTATTTTAGTGTAAATTGGAATTGTATGGATTTGTGATAGTATATTCATGAAATTTGGGATTCCTTTGTTTAAAAAATATGGAATTTATTATATGTATTTAAAATAGATAGTTTGATAATATTATATATAATTATTAGAAAATAAATTTACTTATTAAATGGAAATCATGTTTTCTTAAAAATTGTAATAAAAATTCTATTGAGATCGTATGCTCTGTGAGGAGATCTACATCTTGCCCTACTAGTCCGATGGATGTGCGATAACCCGCACCAACCAATCGGATTCCCCAAAATGGGTTGTAAGGACATAATCGTAAGGAATTTAATTAAAACAATTTTAAAAATACGGTTTTTAATAGTTTAGGATATTTTAATGTAAAATTGTATTAACCACTAAAAATATTGTTTTCAAGCTATTGTGCTATATCATAACGAGTATTATGATGAGGTAGGTCATTATCTCGTGAGGTTTTCCTAAACGTAATATGAACAAATATGATAAAAGGTGTCGAATATAAGTTTGTTGTATTTAACCGTAAAAGTGAAATACAAGTTGCATTGCATGGTATTTTGAATTGGAACTTGTTCTAAATGTTGTTTTATAGTTGCTAAACAATATATAAAGAAATGGTTAATTTGTTATTAAGAAAAGTTGGGTTTTTAACAAATTTAGAATCGGAAGTCGGAATAACTCCACTTCCGATGAGTTTTGAAATGAGAACTTTATAAGTCAAGAGTCTAAATGTTCTTTTATGGTTGCTAAACAATATATAAAGAAATGGTTAATTTGTTATTAAGAAAAGTTGGGTTTTTAACAAATTAAGAATCGAAAGTCGGAACAACTCCACTCCCGACGAGTTTTGAAATGAGAACTTTTTAAGTCAAGAGGAGAGGAGATGAGAGGGGACTTACTGGATTAGATGAGAGAGTGGAGGTAGAGGAAGGGTTTGAGATCTTCGTGGAGTCGCGGTGTCGCCGGATTTGTCCCGAGTTATCGCCAGAAGATGACCTTGGGCTAACTCCACTTGCACAACTAATTTGACTTGGAAAAATTTGAGGGTTTTGATGATAGATTTTAGAATGGAGAGGGCTAGGGTGTGGGGTGGTACTTATAGGATTGAATTAGAGTTTAAGGAATTAAAATGAGAATTAAAATACATTAAACATTTGATTAATAGCCTAATTTTAATTCTCTATTTAATTTCAGAAAAAACAAACAGAAAATGCATAGTGGGGGAGGCCAAGGGTTTAGGGTTCCAAATTAGGAGGCATTTCCGACGGGGGGCCCGGCGTTGCCGGCCCAAATGCATCCCTTGTCGGATGATTGAATGAGGTAGGGTGTGGGATTGGTGCCATGTGTCATGGTCTGTTCATAAGTTATATTCCACATGTTTGATTTTAGTGACTTTTCATTTTTACGTGTATTGCACATGTAAACTTTTGGGCTTCCAAAAAATTTAAAAGAAAAATCATTAAAAATAATATATGGCTGGAAGGATTTGAACACAGGGGTTACGTCACAGCAGTGCAAGGCTTTACCAATGAGCTGCAAGTGCTTTCTTGCCGCTTTAAAACAGATTAAATACTTATATCATACTCAGGGTTGCAAATACTCTATTTTGTACTTTAACTTTAAACAAATTTCTGTACATTAAAAACAGAGTTGTTACACATAATGACCTAAAGTGTATGAGATAAGGATGAAAGGGATATTTTATAAAACCATAAAAAAAGATGTCATGAACAGTTTCTAATTTAAAACTGAGCCCATCCGTCTCAACCATTGTCACACTTTACAACTCACCATCTACCTCATTTCATTTGTTTCCTAAAATGGAAATAACAAATGAGGTATCCTCCTTCTAAATGTATTCCGTATAAATACGGAATACAACCCCGGTATATATACTGTACACATATACGCTTATCCATATAAAAATACGAATATCCAAAGAGAGTGACAATGAATACTGAACATAATACTAGAATATATATATATATATATATATGTCAATATATATATATATGTATATTATTAAATCAATACATGATTTAATAATCCGGCTTAATTCTAAGCCGGCTAATATTATCAAATATCTGATTAAAATCCATGTAGCCAGCACACGTATTTAATCAAACCCCTACACGTATCAACATACGGCCTCTATACCATATCGCCTGAACTGGGAAAACCCTCTGTGTGGGACTCTAAAGACTCGAAAATACACTAGCAGTGAATTATTAGATAAATTCATAACCACAAGCATGTCAACAACACTAGCTGTACGTAACGGCTATCCAGGTATATGTCGAAAGGGAGATCGACAATCATGTTCGTCCATAACCTATTGTGCTTGTAAGTGACAATCTTCGTATAGTCCGGTCTCTTCGTCTGAGAGTGTCGCATACCGGGTTTAGGGGATGGATAACATCAAACCCCTAATTACCCGATAATTTGTGCTGGAGTCATGCTCATCACCGACCGAGAAACTACTGATCTCCTATCAGTAAATCCCGTCCACCCTGCCAGGGATTTATGGTGATGGCAAACCGAACACAGCGCGGTATCAACTCGCTATACCGGGAGAGACGAATCTTTTACGATCGCTCAGTGCCTCCATATGGCTCGAGACTATACCCAACTAAAACCTGTTTGCACGGCTCCTTTGAGCTGTGGTAGGGTAATAATCTAAGTATAGTGGTGATCAGTCAAATTTATTGCACATTTGTATGGACATTTTCCTTATTATTATTAATTACTAAAAGGTGTTAATTATAAATAAAGAACATATGTGGGTTTATTTGTAAAAAGATTATTGTCATATGTTTCTTCATTTATAATTAATATAATTAGGGAAAATATATACATATCATATTTAAATAAAATATTCATATTAAAATATGCATATCATATCAAATAATCCTAACCAATATTCTTAAGATATCATATCATATAATTGGTTAGAATAATATTTCAAATAAAAAAAATGCTACTAACAAGATGATTTGAGATATTGTGCAGGTATTATAATAAGATTAGCTCAGGTCTGAACTATAAGTAGGGGATCCACAACAATTTGATTCACCAAACTAAATTTGCCGAATATTAGGAGAATCGAAGAATCTCGCAACGACAGAGACTAAGAGATATATTTTCAAAATCTTTTTATCGGAAGGACCTCCAAATATCGAGAGAAGAAGCCATGAGAAATTTGGAAGCCCAATCCCACCAATAACTAGGGTTTTGTAATTTGGTTTTTCAGCGAGCAAATTTTGTAACGCACTAGTAAATCAATAAAGGTAGTTTTTTCTTTTAAATTCTATCACATTTACTTTCCGTATTACTTTCTGCACTTACTTTCTGTATTTTTAATTTTAATTATGGGTTCTATTTTCTTCAATTTTTCATTCACTTCGCTAATATCCACGAGCGAGTAAATTCTTGCTTGTTAGGGTTTGTAGGAAATGGTAGAATAA
This sequence comes from Agapanthus africanus, assembly GCA_030015575.1. Taxonomy (NCBI): domain Eukaryota; kingdom Viridiplantae; phylum Streptophyta; class Magnoliopsida; order Asparagales; family Amaryllidaceae; genus Agapanthus; species Agapanthus africanus. Next base: position 106,926,903 of record CM057344.1, read on the forward strand.
TGGATGAAAACTATAACTTAAATACTTTTTAAAATTTTAATTTTTATAAAGTTTAGCAAAATGAATATTAACCCTCTTATCGGGCGTGCTATCAATTCATGATAGTCACGACCACGATTTGAGAATCGTTAATGATCGTTTTGTTAAGCGCTTGAGATAAATAAAGATCAATGAAAGGAAAAAGGGTCAGTAGAAGAAAACCCTAATTCTCTACAAGAACCCTAATCCACATTCATCGCTATCTCTCTAGTATTAAATAATTAAAAGATAAAAAGAATTATTTTTAAAAACTTCATTCATTAACTACTAAATCCTATAAATCCTGCAAGTCTTTCTATTATAAACTTTTAAAATCTTCCTGGTATAAAACGACAACAATCCCACCTTTCTTCTATCAACTCGTCTAAAATAAGAAAAGCAGTTCACCATTTCTCTGTGGACGACCCAAACTCACTAGCGGCTAGCTATTACGACACTGTTATTGATTGCAATAATTTAGAATACACATAGACACACATTTTCATGACTAATCAAATGGTGTCATTGCTGGAGAAACGGTCGTAATTATTTTTCTTATTGTTCGGGTTGATTTCTAATATAAAACCAAAGAACATAAAAAACGCATTTTGTATTTTAACGACTTTTTTGCGAGTTTTACGAGAAATCTGGAGCACTTGAAGCGAACCTGCGGCGGAACCGCGGTCCAAACAAGCCTTTGGCGGTAGAAGCGCAGTCATCCTTGGGAGTTGAGCCCCAAAATTTTTTGGTATTATCCTAAAGTCTTCCTCTCTCCTTTAAACCTCCAATAAACTGTTTCTACCTGCAGGATTTTTTGCAAATAGCGCCGCTAAAAATCTTTTGCGTGTTTTAGATTCTGGTTTGTTTTGCATATTTAAAACGGGTAAGAAACCCAAATTCAGATTAGGTGGAGATTTCATCACCCTTCCTAGGCCCCACAAATCACAAATGAGCATACGCATCACCCTATATTAATAAAAGAATTCTAGACCAAGCCTCTAAGGACAGTCATGCTCAATTAGGACAAAAGAGGGTCGTGGGTAATTTATTGATTATCCGCATTTTTGTCGTGCTCAATTAGGACAAAAGAGAGTCGTGGGTAATTTATTGATTATCCGCATTTTTCTTGTGGTATCTAAGGATAGTGTGACTAAGAAAAGTGGTTACTTAATTAGGCCCGCTATTTCGGTGATTCATATAGCGGATACCTCCCACTTATCTGGCACTTACCTGGCTACAAGATTGATAAGGAGGTGATAGAGGATTTATCCTACGACTTGTCCTTTGGAAGTTTAGGAGCGATCTAGTGATTTGACCTAGGTGATCCTAAATCTAGGGATTGTTTGTGCACGTTTGTCGAGTCCCTCTTTCCAAGCAAAACAATTTCAAAATCCATAAAAATGCTTAAAAAATTTACCATTTCACCATCTTTTTTTTCACTCTCTTATGATGGGTAATCCAAACCGACAAACTCTTGGCGAGTTTTTCTATAAACAACCAGATATTTCTTATTATCGTTATTGCTTTGGTAAAAATTCCGACCCTACCATTTCTTTAAGTGTTAGGACAGAACGCTCTAGAAATAACAGTTGGACACCTTACTCAAAGTCCTATCAACCACATAAAAATTCAACTCCTTCTTATGTTGATAATCCGTTTAAGGCTAGTGAGAAAACTTCTAAATATATGTCCATTGCTGAGCATACTGCGAAGGCTCATAGCCAAAGTTTCGTACCTTTCACTTCTCCAAAACCGTTAGAGCAACAATTACAATCATTTCCATATGAAAATGTTGATACTCGTTTTGAGGCGAATATGAAAACTTTTACACGCATGACTATTGCTGAGCAAATTGCAAAAACCAGTCGCCAACAATTCACCCAATCTCAGTTTTCTTCATATCACAATGATCCTAATGCTATTTATGAAACTTGGATACACCCTTCTAACCCTTATCAACAGTACCAAACTTTCACACCCTCTCATATTGATACTTCTCTTGAGGCTAATGTGGCAAATCATAAACCCATTTCTATTGCGGAACACATTGAACTCGCTTGTAGCTAACAATTAAACACATTCCAGCCATACTCAACTGTTGCACCTTATCTAGACAGTGCTTCTGAATATCAATTAGAAAGTTCCACGGTTCAAAGAGAATCTTTTATTGGAGTTTCTTCACAAACCATGTCTAGTCTGAAATAGAGTTGGAATTGAGTAGTGCAAAAGAACCTAGGATCCCTCACAGTTAAACCAAAACCAATTCTTTTGATCTCGACACCTTCCATCCTGAACTCCAACCGAATGTATTTGATGATCAGTCGCTTAATAATCTAATTAATGAGGTGTCCGAGAATAACATGTTTGACATTTCTAATAGTGAGTGTGAAAGAGAGCCTTACACCATTCCAAATCAAACCGATTCTTATTAAACTAAACTTGACATTTCAAACCTTCCAATTCCATCAAGTGAACCAAGTGATCCATCGATTGAGGATAATATAATTGATGAATTTTTAATGAACTATTAGTTTGATTTAACTGAAGGTACTAGTGAAATCGGTGATGAGAATATCTTTGAAGATGAATTCGCTATATTGGATGAGTTGGATTCTCCGACCCATCATGTCCCTTCCATTAAATGCGAGCATCATCCTTTGCATTTAATTGATCCTATTCTGACCACCAACATATCCGATATGCAAAACGATAGTCAGCCTTCATCTTACATATTTAGTTCAACAATGCTCGACACCGAAGTTTATTTACCCATTTCATTACACATTCTCTTTGGTTCTTCTAATCTTCTTTCACTTCCTCCGAGAATTGATGAACCACACTTCAATATTTTGAATTCTATGACTCTTGAAAGACCACTCGATTTAGACTCTTTTAAGAATAAGGTAGACATGCTTTTTGAATCTCCTACCTCCATAATTTCTGACAAATCGAGTGCTTTGAATTCTGGTACGCAACACATTGACTTTGAAACATTAAATTTTCTTAGTGAATCTGCCTATTCCACTTATTCTTTTCTTTCTGATGAGATTATCATTCGGAACATCGATGAAAGTTTCGAAAGTATTTTCGCCAGAGAACTCATGTTGCTTACAAACTTGGATGCTGTAATGAATCAAACTCCACCGGAAATTCATGCGCTTCCCTTTGAGGCTGAAGAAGATGAACCGCCACCCCTTCTTCTTATCACATACAAGAATGCAACTATTTCACCTATTCTTTATCTTTCACATTCTCATTTTCATTCATATGCACTTTTTCGGCTCTACCAACCAAGACGTAAAACCATTCGATTACACCTCTTATCTTCCCCCTCCCCCCACTTCATTTTTTCTCGTTACTCTCATTTATGTTTCTTCTACTCGAGATATGATACAATCTCCATTCTTATACAGTCTCGAGTGTTCTGCATTTCTATTTGTCTCGCCTTTTTTTACCAACCATGGTGTTACCTAGATAAAATATTTGAATGGTTGGTTTTAACTTTTCTTTTTTGTAAAGCTTCATGTAGACCAATAATATTTACCCCCCTCTTATATTGAATTTCTATGCTTAGAAATGAAAACACTATTTTACTCAAAAAAAAAATTGGGGTGGGGGGGGGCGGGGGAAGAGGATTTTTTTTTATAAAATTGTCTCTTGAAAGAAAAGAAATTTTTGCACGATTGTGAGCCAAGAACAAGTTTGGGGGAGTACAATACTGTCATTCACTCTTAACCCCTTTTTTTATACCATCTTATTGAACTATTTCTTCTAATTTTCAGGTTTTGAGCTTATAGGAAAATATCAGTAAGGACACTATTGCAAACAAATTTGGGGGAATGGTTTGTATGGATGGTTTGTATGGATCCACGCATCATATATAAATATTGTATTGCATAAATATTTTTGAAAATAAAAGTTAGAAAGTGAAAAATACATATGAAAGAAAGGAAGAGATTTAAGAAATGCAAGAAAATTAGATGTTTTAAAATGAAGCTAGTAATATGTGGTCATGAGCTGTTATCCTAAGGGTTAGTAAGATGAAGAAATTACTAGTCTGCGGATAGAAATATGTCTGAAAAATAGTTCCTATTCTTGAGTCCAAACTTCTAAACGTTGATACTGTTGGGATACCTACAACGGCAGCAAGGTTTCGGGAGGCATCACACATGCCAAGTTTAAATTTTTGCCATTCTAGATAACCCAAAAACAAGATCTTTAACTAGAGAATCAAGCAAAACATTGAAGCAAACAACTTTACTTCCAAGAGTTAGGGATTACAACCTTTGTAGTCCGTTCCTTCGCTTCATAAGCTCCGTGTTGAGGTCCCTTCGCTGCGGTCATCATGAACCCGGACTCTAGAGAGGCTCCATGAGGTGAATGAGGCATCTTGCTTGAAGTCTTCCTTTTCAAAGATGATCTACCTTGAAGAATCTCAAACCCAAGCTCTCAATTCTCTAATGAAGTATTAGTGAAGTGAACACCATAATCTAAGTGGCTAGAATAGATGAGGATGATGAAGTAGGAATTTTGCTCTCTTTTATTTTCAATTTCTCACTTTAAATCATCACAACACAAAAAGCTAGAAAGCTTTTTCTAAGGAGGAAGAAGAAGAAGAAAACTTTTGTGATGAATAATGAATTGTTGTGTGAGGTTAGAAATGCAACCAAGGTTAAGAATGAGAAGCTTAACCCATATAGAGAATAAACCATAGGCTAGGGTTCAATGGTTGGGTCAATACATATCTAGATATTATCTAAAGGGTGGACTAAGTCAACACTTCCAAAATATCTCATTTTAAATCCACCATTTAGAATTAACCTAAAATGAATGTTAACCCTAATTGAAATCCTAGCATGGTTTAATCTCAAAACCCTAATTGCATTTGTAACCCTAACATGTTACAATATTATATATCACATATATAATATATAATGTAACAAAAGAAAATAATACAATTAACATATATCGCATATACATCAATGTATTATCCAAGTGAGAAAAAGAATCAATAAAGCGAGCTTATATTAGTTAATATAACTTAATATATCACATATATAATTATACATTAAATTATCAAATCAACACTTGATCCGATAACCCAGCTATATTAACATACAACTGACTAATATAACAGGTACTATTTTATCGAATCAACACTTGATCCGATATCACATATCGCGAGAATAGAATACGGTATCTCATATCGTATTATTCTCGGTCCCGCACATATTGCATATATGCACTTACTCCGTTTTGCCTGAGCCAGGAAACCTCTGAGTAGGACTCTAAAGGCGGTAGGTGATGATCATATCAAACACCCACAAGCTGCAAGTGGTCAGCTAAACGTAACAGCCACCCAGGTATTAAGCGATCAGAAGATCAACAAGCAAGCCTGTACATTCTCCTGTGAATCCAATCAGTAACACTCTCGTACAGTCCGATCTCTTCGTCTGATATGTCGCATATCTAGTCTAGGGGTGGTAAACGTCAGACCCCAGTAACTGATAAGTCGTGTCAATGTAAGGCTCATAACAGGTCGAGAAACTACTGATAACACTTACCAGTAGCACTCCATATCAGCCCTGGCCAGGGACTTCCAGTTATAGCCAATCGAATACAGCACAACATCAACTCCCTATACCGGGAGAGACGAAACCCCTCCTATCGCTCATTGCCTCCATGTGATTCGGGACTGTACCCAAAAGCCACCGTTTTGCATGCCCTCTTGGACGTGGTAAGGTGGAAATCAAAGTACAGTAGGAATCACACAAGACTCTATGACGATCTCGGGTCTACAGACTAACCTGTACCAGTGTCACCAGAGAACTGTTATCTGACGATAGGTATAATACCATCTAGGAGTTCTCGGCGAGTCCGTTCAGTGTACCCAGTCTCCACTGAGCACCCGTACACCATCTTTAATGTCAAACACCAATGGATATGGGATCATCCATCGCTCATCATATGGATCAAGATGCGTATACGCTAGTCTACTCTGGTGTATCGATGCCCTGTCTCGATACACCCTCGACTAGGAACAGTTATAGGATGTACTCGTTGACTACCCTGGCCCTACTAGTATTATCTCATCATAGTCCTAGTAGTCAAGTATATATCCCAAGGGCTTTATCAACATGTGAGAGTAAGACAGTAAACCAATACAAGTCAACATGTTAAGACAAAGTGAAACCAGATAGCATACTATCATATCGAGCAAGAAAGTCCTCTCTCTATATATCCAAACATCCACTATAATATACATCATATGTACAATAATGGCCTCTAGGGCATATACATAACTAACGGATACCCAACTATATGCACTTACACACATCTTGAAACATGAGATAGTAGAGAATACCTTAAAATACTCTTGTCTAAAATGCTTAGTATGAAAAAAAATTCAAAACTACAAATGGTGCAAAAAAATGAACATTGGTGTTCCTCCCAATCAGAGAGCAAAGCTCTATTCAAAATTTGAAATTTGAACTGAGGCAGCGCCTCATGAGAGCGCTCGCACCAAGAGCACCAGCGCTAAGAGTCAAAGACTCTGAGGCAGCGCCTCACGTGCAAAGCACGAGAGCGCTCGTGCCAAGAGCGCCAGCTCTAAGAGTCAAAGACTCTGAGGCAGCGCCTCACGTGCTAAGCACGAAAGCGCTGGCGCCAAGAGCGCCAGCGCTAAGAGTCAAAAGACTCTGAGGCAGCACCTCACGTGCAAAGCACGAGAGCGCTAGCGTCAGCGCTAAGAGTCAAAAGACTCTGAGGCACTGCACCAGCGCTAAAGACTCTGAGATAGCGCCTCACGTGCAAAGCATAAGAGTGTCAGCGGTAGAACTAAATGTTCTCTACCCTTAGATCAAAGATCCAACGAAGATGATAAATCATCAGAGCGCAGAATCAAATTCTGACTAGGGAAATACTCCTCAAATCTTACTAAACAAGAAAGATTGTCTCTGTAAATCAGAGCATCGTTGGATCAAAGATCCAATGGTGATTAAACATCACCAAGATACGGAATAAGTTCTGTATGGAAAAATATTATCCCAATCTTGCTAAAAACAAGAAAGATGTCTTTTGTAAAACAGAAGCCCTTGGATCAAAGATCCAATGGTAGAAAACATCCCCAAATCAATCAGAGATCTCTCAAGAAGAGATTTCCTTAACCGATTCAACAAATCAGCCTCCCCTATATAAATGACCTAAGACTTCGAGTCTTGTCGAGAAGAACCTCTCTATAAGTTTCAAATTGAAACAGAAGAACCCCCTAAACTTAAAGTTCTCAGAAAAGAAAAAAGAGAAGAGCAAGCTCTAAGAAGAAGAACCTTTTTCAAGGTAAATAAAAAGAAGAGAGATCATAACATCTCCTCCATATTTGAGAGTTTAACTCTCACAATAGAAGAACTTAGTTCTTTTTTCCAGATCACAGATCTATAAGACAAAGTCTTTAATAAAAGAAGGGAGATCATAGATCTCCTCCACATCTAAGAGTTTAACTCTCACATCAGAAGAACTTAGTTCTTTTCCAGATCTCAGATCTATAAGACGAAGTCTTTCACAAGGGAGAACCAAATTCTCAGAGAATTGAATTGGGCGGAACGAAAAACTCAGTGCATAGCACTCCAATCAGGCACTCGGCGCCGAGCGCTCCACGTGCTCCTCACGTTGGCGCTATTTAATAAAGAGTGCTTAGTACTCAAATCTGGCGGTCAACGCCAAGCGCTCTACGTGCTCCGCATGTGAGCGCTATTTAATAAGAGCGCCCAAAACTCAAATGCCGACGCTCAGCGCTCAGCGCTCCACTTGCCCCTCACGTAGGCACTGCTCAAAATAAAGAGCGCTTAGCGCTCAAATGCTGGCGCTCAGTGCCAAGCGCCCTACGTGCCCATCACGTGAGCGCTACTTAACACAGGGCGCTCTGCGCTCCTCAAGAAGAGCATAGCGCCATGAAGAGTGTTCAACACTCATAAAAAACAAAAAAAAGTGGGTGTTAGTATTCACATAAATGTTTAGCATTATGTGCACAGAGAAAGGACCGTGTCCTAGCAAGTATCTAACACTTTATAAAAAAAGGGAAATGACAGAGACTAAGTGGGCTGAGCCCAAGGTTGGCCAAAACCCAAAATCGACCGAACCCATAGGTCTTCTTCTAAATTGGACTTAGTCCCAAACAAGGTTATCAAATCTTTGATGAACATTCATTGGTTCAAGGGTACATCTCTCCACACTTCTAATACATGTCGTTGTAATTCTTCAACGTCTTCAGAGAGGTGGAGGGTCCCAATAACCAATAACTCTTGGCACATCCCCAAACAGTCAAACCAAGACCCTACAGACTATGATGTCTATAAACATGGACTATGAGGTCCTTAAACTCATGGACTATGATGTCCTTAAACCTAATGGGCCGCAACGTTCCTAAATTAAACTCTATGGACTATGATGTCCTTAAACTCCATGGACTATGATGTCCTTAAACCCTGTGGGCCGCAACGTCCCTAAACCAAGACGATAAAGCCCAAATGCTCTTTTGTTGGATCTAAATGATCCTCAAGCCTTGTTAAGTAGATCTTAGTCTAAAATTGGACTAATGTATCCTTAACAAACATTTAAGTTGATCTTAATCTCAAACGAGGTTAACGATCCTTAAATCCACCGAACCCAAATCTAAGAAAATATAGATTTAAACTAATCCACGCCCAACTGGCGACAACACAAATTAGTCTCTGTATACAATCCATAGGCAACCAAAAATAAAACAAACACACACGACACGGAGTGACCTTCTGGAGCAGGAGAAAGTGGTTATCGCTACGCGGTAACATAATTAACTACAGGGGTTTGCACCTCCAGGGAAGAGCGTCCCCACAATTAAAAACCCCTCACAGCGAGGGGGAATCTGACGAAGCCCGCTATAACGGCCGCATCCGTCCAAACCTCCGATACGCGGTGCCATAAATCAACTTGACATCTTTGGAGAGGTGGACGGATAAAACCAAATAGTATCTGCCCCCAAAATTCAGGCCAGACGTCCCAACGTCTCGATCGCGTCTTTCGGTGGCGAACAGATTCTAGCATGCTCGGTAGGACCGTTTCCTCTTTCCACTCCACACTTCGTGTGTCGTGTTTTTCCGCGATCAAATAATCGCAGTATATATATTTATGGTTGCCCTTGGGTGATGGGTTACTGAAGCCGGAGTTTCGTCTCTATGAAGAATGGTGTTTGCTTCCACCCTAGCAACTCTGGCTCGGTCATATCTGGTGGAGTGAAGTATGGGCCACTTGCAACCTAAAATCTATGTAATCCGGCTCTTCAAGAAATCAACGGGCTTCTCTTTGTGTCGATACTCCCACCTCCCACCCTTGGTGCCTCAACGCCGATGGAGGAAGCCCGGTGAAAGTCTGTCTTCCGCAGGCTGGTTCCCCAAGCTGCAACTTTGCCAATGGAATCGGTCCTTAAACAACTGGCACCTGCCAAGGACCAAGGTCAACGCAGGGGGTAGAATATTCAAGCTCTCAAAGGAAACAGGGGGCAGGCTCGGTAAAATCCTGAAGTTAATTGAATCCCGGCCGTAAGAAACGGTTGACGTCGATATCGGCATAATACAAAATGAGCTGGGGGCAGTTCTTCATATGGTCATGTTTCAACACCAGTGGTGAATGTTGTTGTTCCAACTGGGAACAGCTTCAAACTGTTGTGAAAGGCCAGACAAAATTCCCCTACCGCAATATTGAAGAAGTTTCCACAGCCCATGGAGATCCCACAAGAGCATAAACCAGTACGCTCCCTGAGACGACTTTCCTCATCTATATATAAGGTGTGGAAGCAGGTGAAGGGGACTCATCCCTACAGCGGTTCCTCCCAAAACAAAAAGTGGCTTTTCACAAAAAAGAGAGGCCCAATAAAGCTCAAGTGCCTGAAGCAAACTCCAAAGGTCAAAACTCCAAACACCCTAAGCCTGGGGGCATGGTAGTTCACATAGTCTATGTGGTGGATTCCAAAGACAAAGTTCGAGCTTTTACTAGCCACCGACCTCAAACTCGGTCCCTGACAAAAGTTTAACTGCAACATGAAAAGCTGCAGGAGTTGCTCGCTCAGGCGGCAGCAAACGCTAGTCCATCGCCTAAGGAAAATCTCGAGGACGCACCCGAAGAAAGAATAGAGAAGGAGTCGGATATTTATTTCCTAAAGCGCGCTATGAAAAAGGGAGATGCAGAAGCGGCAGAAATGTCCACTAGAATGAACCAGATAGCCCTTCTGATTCAGAATATGGCTGGAATGATAGTTCAATCGGAACCACTATGTAAAGTTTTAGAAATCGTTTAGGATAATTTTCCGTTAATAGGTAAAATAAACTGTGTTTTCCGTTAAAAACCGAGAAGTAATCATTTTTTAGTATAGAATTAACTGCACCTAGTTTAACTAGGAAATTGCTAGTTGTGGTATTTAGTTAGCCACTTGTAAATTTTAGTTCACGTAAATATTTTTCCTTAATTAAAATATTGTTATAAGATTTTAATTATACACTTAATTAGTGGTAATTACAATTTAGTTTGGGTTAATTATGCTAATTTGAATCCATGCCAACTTAATCACAAGATTAAGCTTTTGTCTTCTTTGCAAAATATCTTGGAAAATATCTAGATATTTTGAAGGTTAATGAAGATTTTAATTAAAATTATTATAAGGTGGCATAAAGTAAAGTGATTTAAGTAAGCTTTAATGATGTTTTAACCTAGAATCTTCCACAACATTCCCCATTTGCTCATCAAAGTGGCCGACCGCCCCTCGGCTGCCCCATTTCTTTTCCCACTCCATTTTCACTTCTTCAAGCTTCTAAAATTCATCAAAAATTATCAAATAATCCCACAAACTCAAAAACAAATCCATACCAATTATTCTTTAGCCTTAACCACATCTTCATAAAAGTTAGCATTTTGGAGGCTATTTTGGAAATCTTTTTGTAAGTTTAGAATCAAGTTTTAAGGTATAAAATCATAACCCTAAACTTAGCTTTTGTTTTAATACATTAATCTAGCTTATTAGATATTTAAATATGGCTTTAATTTGCATGTTTATAAATTCAAGAAAAGATTTTAAAGATCAAGTTAGGGTTTTGATTGTTTGTAATGGTTAAGTGAGTAGTTTAGACTTGGAAAACTTAACCTAGTTGTGAGATTGTTAATTGTTATTTTCCTAATTATCTAATTAAGTTTGATTGCAAACTAGTTTTTACTAAATCTTATATGGGTGAGATTAAAATTGTAGCAAAGTTATGTGTGGCTTAATCAAGCTATTTTGTGATGATTGTGGCCACTAGATTTTGTTAAACTTCTAGATTTGAGCTAAAATGATTAAAATATACTTACTAGGTTTTCGGATAAATTAGGTGTGGGTTTTTTTGACGTTGCGATGTTATATATTATCTTCCACAATATATATTGTGTTTTGTATGCGCGTTCGGTACGATCAGGGTCTAGGCTTGGTGGTTGTGTCGTTTTGCATTCCTAGCAAAGGTTGTGCCGATGTCGTACGTGTTTTGTGTACTAAGTGCATAGCGTGTATATCTTGTGGACGTTATCCTTGTGTTTCGTTGTCTTTATGTCGATGCAGGATATTTAGTCTTATGTGTTGTGTTTGTGCAATTTAGGATCGCAAGCTGGGACTTCGGACGCTGCGAAGAGGGGAAAGCAAGTGGTTGGCTTTACTTAGCTCAAGATCATCGGTGAGTAGATTTAATATCTAAAGGGGAATCGCCCGCATGGCGTTATGCGTCTGGGCTAGATTCAGTGACATAATTATTAGTTATAAGTATATGGACATTGATTGTGCATGTGTACCATTGTTGCATACCTCATTTTCCTATTGCATATGGACATAGTATAAATGAGACACAACACCATTACAGAAGGTTCATATTGCACGAGCACTAATTATATGCTACACCCACACCGTCGGTAATTACCATGACACGCACAACATATATACATATGTGATATTGTATCGGTTATTGCCATTAAGACATTGATTCTTATTCTATTGCACATATGAAATGTAGTATACATGCTATACCTACATACTTACACATATACCTTGCTATAGCTAAATGTACATCATGCATACATACTTACATGTACACCCACATACCTTACTATAGTTACATGTATATCATGCATACACACTTACATGTATACTCACATACCTTGCTAGATATACCCTATGTGGTATTGTATTGTCGTTGACATTGAGACGTTGATTATTGTGCTATTGCGCATATGCAATGCATTATACATACATGTTTACATGTAAATACACATATCTTGCTATACCTACATGTACACCTCATATGATGTTGCACTTGATTTCGGAGGAATTGGGAACCGCATGATATATTTTAAAACTGGATTCATTTAAAAGAGCGGTTTTCCCTTAATATACTCATATTACCGTTTTATGTTGCATATATTATATTTCATGGATTTACGCATTGAGATATGGATTTCATGTGATTTTATGGATTTGAGGACTGTGGTATTTCAAGAAATTATGCATTTTTTGAAAAACCCAGCTTCTCTTGATATGATATTTTAGTGCGTCCACCATGAGTTTTCTCGGTTCTGAGACTTGTGTTAGAAACCCGATGCGAAGAGTTGGACGAGGTCGTGTGCGGGTACATGGTGGGTCTGGAGGTACCCCGGGGCAAGAAGATCACAAATGATGGTGTTGAGCCCGAGGTAGGGGAGTACTACCTTACCGGTGATAGTATTTGGACTCGGCGGATATCTGGAGGATACCGACCAGAGTTATGAGATAGACATAGACCGACCGTTCTGTCAGAGTCACGGGCCGATCTGGGTAGATGGAGCCCATGGTACGTAGATTTACATGTCGATACTGGACACGAGTATTTCATGATGTTTTCGAGTGTCGATGTTGGAAACTCAGGTTCCATGAGACTTACAGGATATGAGGGCCGATCTGAGGATGCGGTGCCTGAGGTATTGGGATTTGGAGTGTTGTTGATGGACACTGGTTTTTCCACGATGAGGATTCCGTGATGATGATATGTTTTATCCCATACTCAGCTTTCATTGATATGCATTGTTTCATGTATTAGCAGTACCTGATTGAGTACCTTTCATGATTGTTGCATATACATATTGCCATATTATACTATCAGTTTGCATGTGATAGATTATTGCAGTACGTGCATACCTGCGATTTCCTGCATGATGTTATTTACTATTCACGAGTTGGCAACTCACCCCCGTTGTGCCACAGTGTTTCGCAGGTTGACCCTCAGAGTATTCACGGCAGGGCTTCTTCTTATCGTATCATCTTTTGTAGCGGATACCGCTACGGCTGACTGTGAATAGTTTTGCTATAGGTAGGTTTTACGGTTATCCGATGATGCTCATTGTATATCTTATTGTATCTAGTACTCTCCATCTACTACCTTCATGTATTTGACTTAGAGTGAGTTGTGAGGATCGATGTTGTATTATTTTGTGACTTTGGGTGCCGTGCTCGTGGGAGCTGGTCTTGTTATGTAGTTTTACCTCCTGATGCTGTTTCATTTATATTTCTTTGCTACGGCGCTGTATATCTTCTTGTGGTGGTTGTTTCCGCCTTTGGGCGAGATTTGCTCCCGTTTGGGGATGCTTTATTTATATTCTATGTTGTACCCGTTTCGGGGCTAGTTTTTGCAAAGGAGGTGCTGCCGAAATTTTTATGAAAGAAACTTAAGTTAAAGATTTTTTACTTGAGATTCCCAAAAGTTTTTAACAATGTTCTTATCACTTACTACTTTTGATATTTTAGATTTCTGGGTTTTCGGCTTACTTGAATTGCGTTACGCCTGTAAACATTATGTGGTTTAAGGGTCATCACATACCAAATTTTGGGTCATGACAAAGTTGGTATCAGAGCACTAGGTTTTACCTTTCGGAGTGTAGAATGACCTTGGTATGATGGAGTAGGTAGCTTAAGCAGAGTGACGTTGCGTGTGTATATCCGCGACATACTTACGACACGGTACTCCTGTAGGGTTACCAAGGACTGTCACAAGGGTCTATAAGGCATCAACCATGCCCGATTTAAAATTTAGACGTGCCGAATAACCCAAAGCGAGGATCTTTGCTAGATAATTAGGGTTAAACATGCAAGTAAATATCTTTACATCTAAGAGAGAGGGATTACAACCTTTATAGTCCACTCCTTCGCTTCATAAGCTCCGAGTAGTAGTCCCTTCGCCGCAATCCATAATCTTCCGGACTCAAGAGAAGCTCCACAACCTGAATGATCCATGCTTGCTTGAAATCTTCCTTTTCGAATATGATCTACCTTGAAGTTTCTTTAACTCAAGCTCTCACTTCTCTAATCAAGTATTAATGAAGTGAACACCCTAATCTAATTGGCTAGATTAGATGAGGATGATGAAGTAGGAATTATTCTCTCTTTTTATTTCAATTTCTCACACACACTCATCATAAAATCAAAAGCTAGAAAGCTTTTCAAAGAGGAAGAAGAAGATGATTTCTTTTGTGATGAATAATGAAATGTTACTATGCTTACAAATGAACCTTGAGTTAATAATATGAATCATTAACTCATGTAGAGAGTTTACTAGGGTTAAGGGTTTGGGTTGGGTTAAATAATATCTTCAAAATATCAACACATAATATCTTTGGATAAAACAAAACAAAAGCTTCTAGAAGCTTCAAGAAAAGACTAACCCAAATCAAACCTTAACCATGTTTAATCTCCACTAATTATTTTGCATTTGTAAATATAACTTGTTACAATATTATATATCATATATATAATATATTTTTGTAACAAAAGAAAATAATACAATTAACATATATCGCATATATATCAATGTATTACCCGGTGAGAAAATGAATTAATAAAGAGAGCCAATATTATATAATGTAATGTAATATATCACATATATAATTATACATTAAATTATCGAATCAACACTTGATCCGACAATCCGGCTATTTCTCAAATAACCGACTAATATAAACCGTATCAGTTCATCGAATCAACACTTGATCCGATGACCCGGCTATATCACATATACCCGGCCGATATCAAATATCGCGAGAATAGAATACGGTATCTTATATCGTATTATCCTCGGTCCTGCACATATCACATATGTGCTCCTACTCCGTTTTTCCTGAGTCAAGAAACCTCTGTGTAGGACTCTAAAGAATCGTCAATACGCCGGCAGTAGGTGATGATCATATCAAACACCCACAAGCTGCAAGCGGTCAGCTAAACATAACAGCCACCCAGGTATTGAGCGATCAGAAGATCAACAAGAAAGTCTGTACATTCTCCTGTGAATTCAATCAGTAACACTACCGTACAGTCCGGTCTCTTCGTTTGATATGTCGCATATCTGGTCTAGGGGTGGTAAACGTCAGACCCCAGTAACCGATAAGTCGTATCGATGTGAGGCTCATAACAGGTCGAGAACTTACTGATAACACTTATCAGTAGTACTCTATATCAGCCCTGGCCAGGGACTTCCAGTTATAGCCAATCGAACACAGTACAACATCAACTCCCTATACCGGGAGAGACGAATCCCCTCCTATCGCTCATTGCCTCCATGTGATTCGGGACTGTACCCAAAAGCCATCGTTTTGCACGCCCTCTTAGACATGGTAAGGTGGAAATCAAAGCACAGTGGGAATCTCACAAGACTCTATGACGATATCGGGTCTACAGACTAACCTATACCAGTGTCACCGGAGAACTGCCATCTGACGTGAGCTATAATACCATCTGGGAGTTCTCGGCGAGTCCATCCAGTGTACCCAGTCTCCACTAAGCACCCATACACCATCTTTGATGTCAAACACCGATGGATATAAGATTATCCATCGCCCATCATATGGGTCAAGATACGTATACGCTAGTCTACTCTGGTGTATCGATGCCCTGTCTTGATACACCCTCGACTAGGAACAGTTATAGGATGTACTCATCGACTACCGTGACCCCACTAGTATGATCTCATCATAGTCCTAGTAGTCGAGTAAATATCCTAAGGGCTTTATCAGCATGTGAGAGCAAGACAGTAAACTAATATAAGTCAACATGTTAAGATAAAAAGAAACCAAATAGCATACTATCATGACGAGCAAGAAAGTCCTCTCTCTATATATCTAAGCATTCATTATAATATATATCATATGTACAACAATGGCCTCTAGGGCATATATATAACTAACAACTCCGCCTAAGTGACCTTATGACTTATTGCTTGAAATTCCTTCCATGATTATATATATCATTGTGATTCGATTTCCGTGTTATTATCGGATCCTATTTCCATTTCTAGCCATTATGCCGCTGAAGACTACGAGGGCACAGGGAGAGGCAGCGAGATCCGAGGTCAGAGTTGGCTCGTCTGAAATGAGGACTGACTAGGACGGTACGCTCACTGTACAGGAGCAGATTGATCCGCCTTCGATAGATCATATCGCTAGGCTAGAGACAGAGATGCAGGATTTGCGCCAGATGATGGGATCGTTGGTTGAGGCCAGTCGAGCACAGAGCGTCAGGGATGCTCGAGCGCACAGTTTCGAGTCGCTACTCCAGACTCCGGGCATGACGGTGGCAGAGTACGATGTTCAGTTTACCCAGTTATTGGTGTATGCTCCATATTTGGCAGACACGGAGGAGATGCGGGTCGAGAGATTTGTTCGAGGCTTGACCACCCGGTTGTTCGTCATTATCGGCGCCCAGCATTGGGACACATATGCAGCCGCAGTGGACGCAGACCTACTAGTTGAGGAGCGTCTTTCCGAGACTTTGGAAGTTCCAGGACCAAGGAGGGCTCGTACAGGTGTATCAGCCCAGAGACAGATGTTTAGACGCCGCGACAGGTTTCGTTCAGGTCATGGGAGTAGCAGAGGCTTCGGATGAGGTCAGTTGATTAGCTCTTATCCCCAGGAGGGTCAGCAGTCATCGTACGAATGTTTCCGGTGTGGGACATTCTATCATTATGTTCGACATTATACCGTGATACGCCAGAGAAAGGCAGCCGTACCATATGTTACCGTACCACCTTCACCTTAGGGAGAATTGTCTTTTGCGCCTGTTGTTGATCCGCGTCAGACTTATGTTCAGAGAGGTCATGGTCGCGGAGTGTTTGTTTAGAGAGGACAAGGCGGCAGAGGACAGACACGAGCTATTGCTTTGAGTCATCTAGACGCGCAGGCGTCCAATGCAGAGTTTTCAGGTATTCTTT
Source organism: Agapanthus africanus (assembly GCA_030015575.1). Classification (NCBI taxonomy): domain Eukaryota; kingdom Viridiplantae; phylum Streptophyta; class Magnoliopsida; order Asparagales; family Amaryllidaceae; genus Agapanthus; species Agapanthus africanus. Next base: position 106,944,194 of record CM057344.1, read on the forward strand.
TTCGTATGTTCTTTTGATGCACATGTTTTTTTAATCAGGGATCTACGAACTCGTATGTTTCTACACACTTCATTCCGAGGTTGGGCCGAGAGTCGTGTATGCTAAATCAGTCGTTTGTTGTGATTACTCCTGTTGGCGATTCTTTTGTTGCGCGGCACGTATTTCGGTCGAGTGCCAATCAGATAGGAGATAGAGATTCGTCCGTCGATTGATCCTTCTAGATATATTGGACTTTGACGTTCTCCTGGGCACGGACTGGTTAGCTACGTACTATGCGTTTGTGGACTGACGCGAAAAGACAATCAGGTTTTGTTTTTTTGGCGAGTCAGTTCTTGTTGTGCAGGGGGACCGTGGTGCCTACCCTCACAGCTTGATTTCAGCCTTTTTCGCTAGTCGGCTTTTGAGGAGAGGATGTCGAGGATTCTTAGCTTCCATTCATGATACTGGAGCCATAGTAGATTCGTTGGACCGGGTTCCTATCGTGCGAGAGTTTCCTGACGTTGTTCCAGATGAGCCGGCGGAGCTTAGGGAGCCTTAAGATCAGTTGCAAGAGTTTCTTGATAGGGGACTTGTACGTCCAAGTGTTTTGCCTTGGGGAGATCCTGTGCTATTCGTCAAGAAGAAGGACGGCAGTTTGAGATTGTACATTGATTTCGTCAATTGAACTGAGTTACGGTGCGGAATAGGTATTCTTTACCTCGCATTGACGATTTGTCTGATTAGCTCCAGGGTGCGGGACATTTGTCTAAGTTTGATTTGTGATCAGGTCATCATCAGTTGCGGGTTCGGAATGATGACATTCCGACGACTGCTTTTCATACGCGCTATGGACATTATGAGTTTTTGGTGGTGTCGTTTGGACTCACGAATGCCCCAGCAGCGTTCATGGATTTGATAAACCAGATTTTTCAGGACGTTCCTCGACCAGTCTATTATTGTGTTATTTATGACATTTTGGTCTATTCCAAGAGTCGAGAGGAACATGAGCAACACTTGAGGATGGCTTTGCAGACATTGAGAGAGCACCAGCTGTTTGCTAAATTCTCGAAGTGTTCCTTCTGGCTTGATTGTGTTGACTTCCTAGGTCATGTGGTTACGGGAGACGGTATTTTTATGGACCCGAGAAAGATCGAGGCCGTACAACTTTGGCCCAGACCTGTATCTGTGACAAAGGTCCGCAGCTTTTGGTCTTAGCCAGTTTTTACCGCCGTTTCGTGCAGGATTTCTCGAGTATCGTTGCACTGCTGACCAACTGATCAGGAAGGGGGTTCATTTTCTTTAGACTGAGACATGCGAGTTGAGTTTTCAGTAGTTGAAGACTCGGTTGACGACTGCACCAGTTCTATCTTTGCCTTCTGGATCGGGAAACTTTGTCGTTTACTGTGATGTTTCATGAGTGGGACTCGATTGTGTATCGATGCAGCATGATAGAGTTATCGCTTATGCTTCCCGACAGTTGAAAGAGCATGAGAAGAATTATCCCACTCATGATCTTGAGATGGCCGGTGGTCTTGCGCTGAAAATTTAGAGACACTGCTTGTACGAGAAGTTGTGTCAGATTTTCACAGACCACCAGTGCTTAATGTACATCTTCCTACAGCGGGATTAGAATCTGAGACAACGCCGTTGGATGGAGCTTGTAAAGGATTATGATTGTGAGATCCTTTATCATCCGGGCAAGGCGAATGTGGTAGCTGATGCTTTGAGTCGTAAGCCCGGAGGTAGCTTGTCCCAGTTGAGCGCAGTTCAGAGACATTCTTCTGCAGATTTGCAAATCTTGTGCGACAGCTGAGTACAGTTAAGTTCACCTCCACTTGAGGACAGCTTGCTCACGTTCGCGCCCGTCCACTTTTACTTAATCGTTTTCGTGAGGCATAGCCCACCGATGCCCATTTGTCTGAGATGCCTGAGCATGTTAGGCAGGGTAAAGATTCGGAGTTCTTGATTTATGACAAGGGTGTGCTACGTTTCGGGACTCGTTTGTGTGTACCTAATACCGATGGGTAGGGACGCGAGATCTTAGAGTAGGCACATCAGTCAGCTTTTAGTGTTCGCCCAAGTTCCACCAAGATGTAACATGACTTGAGAGCTAGTTACGGGTGGGCAGGGATGATATGTGATGTTTCAGATTTCGTTTCGAGGTGTCTGACTTGTCAGCGAGCTAAGGCTGAGCATTTGAGACCAGCAGAAGAGTTGCAACCTTTAACCATTCCAGAGTGGGAATGGGAGCAAATCTCCATGAATTTCGTTGTGGATCTACCTAGGTCCAGTCAAGGGTATGACTCCATTTGGGTGATTTTGTTGTCCGATAAACGAAAGTGGCTCACTTCTGTCTAGTGAAAACCACTTTTGGTTATGGTCAGTAAGCTCAGTTGTTTTTAGATGAGTTTGTGCGTTTACACGGAGTTCCTTCATCCATTGTATCCAATAGAGTCACCCAGTTCACTATCTATCTTTGGTAGAAGCTTCAGGAAGCCTTGGGTACCTGGTTGAGCTTTAGCTCTACTTTCGATCCATAGACCGATGGTCGGTCAAAGCGGACTATACAAACTCTAGAGGATATGCTTCATGCATGCATGCTTAATTGTGTCGGCAGTTGGGATCGTCACTTGCCATTGATGGAGTTCTCCTACAATAACAGTTATCAGGAGACGATTTAGATGGCAACTTTTTAGGCTTTGTATGGTAGATTGTATCGATCGCCAGTCTGTCAGATCGACTCAGCAAGTGCAGGATTTTCGGACCCCAGCTAGTCAAGAGACTACGGAGAAGATCCAGTTGATTCAGGACAGGATGAGAGCAGCCCAGTGCAGCCAGAAGTCTTATGCCGACCGTCGTCGTCACAGACTTGAGTTCACGGCGGGGGATCATGTATTCTTACGGATTTCTCTGATGAAGGCTGTGATGAATTTTGGGAAGAAGGGGAAACTTAGTTCCAGAATTGTAGGTCCTTTTGAGATCCTTGAGCTGGTCGATACCGTTGCCTATCGTTTGGCACTTCCACCCAGATTTCCGGATGTTCACTCCGTATTCCTTGTGTCGATACTTCGCAAATACCTTCATGGCCCTTCTTACATAATTCAGCACCAGACCATTTAACTAGGACACGATCTTTCGTTCACCAAGCAGCCGATAATTTTATTGGATTGGCAGGTGGAGAAATTTCGGTCAAAGGTCTTGCCATCTGTGAAGGTTCTTTGACATAGCCCATCTAGTAAGGAGATCACTTGGGAGGCTGCGAGCGAGATGCGGAAGATTTCCCTCATCTCTTCGAGGGTACGCGTAGTAAGAATTTTAAATTCGGGGACCGAATTTCTTTAAAGGGGAAGATTGTAACGTTTTAGAAATCGTTTAGGCGAATTTTCCGTTAATAGGTAAAATAAACTGTGTTTTCCGTTAAAAACCTAGAAGTGATCATTTTTCAGTATAGAATTAACTGCATCTAGTTTAGCTAAGAAAGTGCTAGTTGCGGTATTTAGTTAGTCACTTGTAAATTTTAGTTCGCTTAAATATTTTCCTTAATTGAAATATTATTATAAGCTTTTAATTATACACTTAATTAGTGGTAATTACAATTTGGATTAGTTTAATTATGCTAATTTGAATCCATGCCAACTTAATCACAAGATTAAGATTTTTTCTTCTTTGCAAAATATCTAGATATTTTGAAGGTTAATGAAGATTTTAATTAAAATTATTATGAGGTGGAAAAAAGTAAAGTGCTTTAATTAAACTTTAATGATGTTTTAACCTAGAATCTTCCACAACATTCCCCATTTGCTCATCAAAGTGGTCGACCCCCCCTGGCTGCCCATTTCTTTTCCCAGTCCATTTTCACTTCTTCAAGCTTCTAAAATTCATCAAAAATCATCAAATAATCTCACAAACTCAAAAACAAATCCATACCCATTATTCTTTAGCCTTAACCAAGTTTGGATCTTCATGAAAGTTAGCATTTTGGAGTCTATTTTGGAAATCTTTTTGCAAGTGTAGAATCAAGTTTTGAGGTATAAAATCCTAACCCAAAACTTAGTTGTTGTTTTAATACATTAAGCTAGCTTATTAGATGTTTAAATATGGTTTTAATTTGCATATTTAGAAATTCAAGAAAAGGTTTTGATGATCAAGTTAGGGTTTTGATTGTTTGTAATGGTTAAGTGAGTAGTTTAGACTTGGAAAACTTAATCTAGTTGTGAGATTGTTAATTGTTATTTTTCTAATTGTCTAATTAAGCTTGATTGCAAACTAGCTTTTACTAAATCTTAAATGGGTGAGATTAAAATTATGGTAAAGCTTTGTGTGGCTTAATCATGCTATTATGTGATGATTGTGGCCACTAGATTTTGTTAAATTTCCAGATTTGAGCTAAAATGATTAAAATATGCTTACTAGGTTTTCGGATAAATTAGGCGTGGGTTTCTTTTGACGTTGCGATGTTATATATATTATCTTCCATGATATATATTGTGTTGTGTGTGTGCGATCGGTACGATCAGGGTATAGGCTTGTTGGTTGTGTCGTTTTGCATTCCTAGCTAAGGTTATGCCGATATCGTAGGCGTTCTGTGCACTAAGTTCACAGTGTGTATATCTTGTAGACGTTATCCTTGCGTTTCGTTGTCTTTGTGTCGGCGCAGAATAGTTAGTCTTATGTGTTGTGTTTGTGAAATTTAGGATCGCAAGCTGGGACTTCAGACGCTGCGAAGAGGGGAAAGCAAGTGGTTGGTTTTACTTAGCTCAAGATCATCGAAGAGTAGATTTAATATCTACAGGGGAATCGCGCATGACGTTATGCGTCTGGGCTAGATTCAATGACATGATTATTAGTTATGAGTATATGAACATTGATTGTGCATGTGTACCATTGTTGCATACCTCATGTTCCTATTACATACGGACATAGTATATATGAGACACAACACCATTACTGACGGTTCATGTGGTACGAGCACTAATTGTATGCTACAACCACAACGTCGGTAATTGCCATGACACGCACAACATATATAAATATGTGATATAGTATCGGTTATTGCCATTGAGACATTGATTCTTATTCCATTGCGCATATGAAATATAGTATACATGCTATACTTACATGCTTACACATATACCTTGCTATAGCTACATGTACATCATGCATACATACTTACATGTACACCTACATACCTTACTATAGTTACATGTACATCATGCATACATACTTACATGTACACTCACATACCTTGCTATAGCTATATATACCCTTATATGGTATTGTATTGTCATTGACATTGAGACGTTGATTATTGTGCTATTGCGCATATGCAATGCATCATACATACATGTTTACATGTAAATACACATATCTTGCTATAGCTACATGTACACCCCATATGATGTTGCACTTGATTTCGGAGGAATTGGGAACTGCATGACATATTTTAAAACTGGATTCATTTAAAAGAGCGGTTTTCCCTTAATATGCTCATATCACCGTTTTATGTTGCATATATTATATTTCATCGATTTACGCATTGAGATATGGATTTCATGTGATTTTATGGATTTGAGGACCGTGGTATTTCAAGAAATTATGCATTGTTTGAAAAACTCGGCTTCTCTTGATATGATATTTTAGTGCGTCCACCATGAGTTTTCTCAGTTCTGAGACTTGTGTTAGAAACCTGATGCGAGGAGTTGGATGAGGCCGTGTGCGGATACATGGTGGGCCCGGAGGTACCCCGGGGCAAGAAAATCGCAGATGATGGAGTTAATTCCGAGGCAGGGGAGTACTACCTTACCGGTGATAGTATTTGGACTCGGCGGATATCTGCAGGATACCGACAAGAGTTATGAGATGGACATGGACCGACCGTTCTGCCGGAGTCGCGGGCCGATTCGGGCAGACGGAGCCCATGGTACGTGGATTTACGTGTCGATGCTGGACACGAGTATTTCATGATGTTTTCGAGTGTCGATATTGAACACTCAGGTTCCCTGAGACTTACAGGATATGAGGGCCGATCTGAGGATGCGGTGTCTGAGGTATTAGGATTTGGAGTGTCGTTGATGGACACTGGTTTTTCCACGATGAGGATTCCATGATGATGATATGTTTTATCCCATACTCAGCTTTCATTGATATGCATTGTTTCATGTATTAGCAGTACCTGATTGAGTACCTTTCATGATTGTTGCATATACATATTGCCATATTATACTAACAGTTTGCATGTGATAGATTATTGCAGTACGTGCATACCTGCTATTTCCTACATGATGTTATTTACTATTCACGAGTTGGCAACACACCCCCGTTGTGCCACAGTGTTTCGCAGGTTGACCCTCAGAGTAGTCGCGGCAGGACTTCTTCTTATCATATCATCTTTTGCAGCAGATACCGCTACGGCTGACTGTGAGCAGTTTTGATATGGGTGGATTTTGCGGTTATCCGATGATGCTCATTGTATATCTTATTGTATCTCCATCTACTACCTTCATGTATTTGACTTAGAGACGAGTTGTGAGGATCGATGTTGTATTATTTTTTGATTTTGGGTGCCCTGCTCGTGGGAGCCGGTCTTGTTATGTAGTTTTACCTCCTTATGCTGTTTCATTTATATTTCTTCGCTTCGGCGTCGTATATCTTCTTGTGGTGGTTGTTTTCGCCTTTGGGCAAGATTTTCTCCCGTTTGGGAATGCTTTATTTATATTCTATGTTGTACCCGTTTCGGGGCTAGTTTTTACAAAGGAGGTGCTGCCAATATTTTTATGAAAGAAACTTAAGTTAAAGATTTTTTACTTGAGATTCCCAAAAGTTTTTAACAATGTTCTTATTACTTACTATTTTTGATGGTTTAGATTTCTGGGTTTTCGGCTTACTTGAATTGCATTACGTCTGTAGACGTTACGTTGTTTTAGGGCCGCCACGTGCCAAATTTTGGGTCGTGACACACTGGCAGATGAACCGCTGGTAGTCGGTCTCAAAGATAAGGACGGCATTTCAAATCCTCTGCAAACGTCATCAATGGCTGAGGAGGAAATGATTCCTAAAAGCAAAGCTGAACGAATATATTGCTCAGCAAATCAACGCTCACTACGCTAGTGAAGCTGTAAATAGATCAATCAAGATTGGTCAACCGTATCCGACATGGCACAATCAAATACAGTACCCGCCAGAGTACACACTTCCAACATTCCACCTGTACAAAAGAACTGAGAATTCTCGTCGGCACATTACGCGATTTGAACCCATGTGTGGCAATACTGATATACTTCTCCTCTGACAGTTCGTCAGCTGTATATCGAGCATTGCCTTCGAATGGTATGCGGAACTCCCGAACGACTTCATGAATGCCTTCGACGAAATGGAGATGCCCTCCTCTCAGAGATTCGCTAGTGTGAATAAACGCACTACCGTGATGGCACTGGTCAATGAAAGTGTTAGACCGAATGAGACTCGGGTTCAATATGTTACCCGATGGCGAAATCTCTGGTCAAATACAAGTAACGCATCGATGAAGTTGCATCCATGGGAATACTCATAGCCACCCTTGACCCAAATTCAAAGGTGTTCTCGTATATGGCCCTCTTCAAGACGACAACCTTCCAAGAGCTCATGGATAAGATGACTCGATTGGATCAGCTGAGTCAAGACCCTTCATCATTTGATGAAGATGAATGAAAAGCGGAGGTAAGGTGGTATTTGTCGCCGACGCTCAACAAAAAATGAGCAACTTTGAAGCAACCTGTCGCCAAAATAGCGACGGCGTGGGTACTCGCTCCTCCAAGGTATACACAGGGGGTATATTTCTCACTGGAGAAAGAATCTCTATGTAAGATGGTCATTTATTCTTAAAGAACAGAAAGGATATCAAGGGGATTGCAAGCGGGTCTTGCAATCAAGTGGAATATCCCACTTGAACCCTAAAAAACGGTATGTCCACAAGCAAAATGGGCATGGATGAAAATCCGAAAGGATGCCGTGAGTAAAAACAGCAGGACTGCCGGCGAGCTTGTGAAAACCCGGAAGGGCGCAATCTCGTTAAAAAAAAGAAAGAAAACGGTACGTCCGCAAGCAAGATGGGCACGGATGAAAACCCGAAAGGGCGCCGTGAGTAAAAACAGAAGGACTGTCGGCGAGCTTGTGAAAACCCGGAAGGGCGCAACCTCGTTAAAATAAATACACTTACGAGATCCTCACGACTCGTGAGAAGAATCCCCCCTGTGAAACCCTCATGGCTTATAGCATTCAAAAGCCTTAGGTTACAGGGATCTAGACATGTTCTTAAGCCGTCATATCTCTCAAATTGGCCTACAGGCGGTCCATATTGACCCTTGTATACAATATATAGGCATGAATAAATATTTCTTTGCCAAGTTCTACAAATGGCAAGAAATGTCCCCATATGGTGAATAACACTTGTAGGTCCTCTAGACTTATAAGGAGAAAACAATCTTATGAGATCCTTACGACTTATAAGAGAAAACACCACTTAGAACTCCTTACGACTTCTAAGGAGAACATACACCTGTGAGATCCTCACGACTCGTAGGGAGAAATACCTTTATGAGACCCTTACGGCTCGTAAAGTCAAAAAGCCTTAGTCGACAGGATCTTAACCCTGTCTACTAAGCCACCTTTTTCCAAATCGACAGGGGCAAATGATGAGTCGCTCATGGAAATATCCCAGTTATAGGAATACCGATTCCTAAACAGGTGTCAAACTCCAAAGTCAACCTCTCCAGCAAATGCCGCCCCTACAGTCATCTAATGAAGAAGGGGACTCCGTTCGTCTAGACTCAGAAATGCCAGAGTGCACGTGACGAAATCAATCAATACCTGCAGAACCCACCGGTACTGACCGCTCCAGTCAAGGAAAAGCCTCTCATCCTGTACACAACAGCCCTTGAAGGTTCTTTAGGCGCGCTATGGGCATAGGAGAACGACCAAGGGAAGGAGATAGCCCTCTATTATTTGAGTCGAGTTCTCCTAGGGGTAGAAAACAACTACTCCCCTACCGAAAAACACTGCCTGGCGTTAATCTTCATGATAATGAAGCTTCGGTATTATGCTTTAGCGCATGAGGTCCATCTTATATCAAAAGTATATTCTCTCAAATATTTGATGTCAAGAACCATACTAACGGGACGGCTCGCTAAATGGGCCATACTCTTAATGCAATTCTCGATAACATACTGACCTCTCAAGGCAGTGAAAGGCCAGGCCATCGCCGACTTCCTCGCTGAGCATCCGATACCTGCCGACTCACCCCTAAATTGCGAATTTCTAGACGAGCACACGTTTGACACGATCGACGGGAAAGAGGAGGGAGTGATACCCGATAGGAACTCTACTTCGATGGGGCATCTTCCATGAAGAAGCGAAAGCACAACACCCCCATAATCAAATCGGGGATAGTCCTCATCTTCGTGACTCCACAAGGAGGGATAATGTGCTTTTCCTTTTCCTTAACAGAGCTGAGGACAAAAAACGAAGAGGAATATGAGGCTTTGATAGCATGTCTTGAGATCGCTGTCGACATGGGAATCGAAAACCTCCTCATATACGAAGACTCCCAACTGGTCGTTAGTCAAGTAAACGACGACTATCAAACATGCAAACCAGAGTTAGTAAAGTACGGTGAGAGAGTGCAACAATTGCTGACTCAAATCCCTTCCTACGCCCTGGAAAGCATACCGCGAGCGGAGAATAGCAAGGCGGATGCGTTAGCCAAGCTCACTAAAGAACTGGCTGATGAAAACCTCGATGACGTAAGGATCATTGTACAAAACCGTCGGGTTCTTGCATCAGCGGAAATATCTCCAGAGTCGTCTGAAGAAAAGGAAGTGACCGGGGAAACAGCTTTGCAAATTGAAGACCAGGAAAAGGCTAAGGATTGGAGAGAAGTCTTTATAGATTACTTCAAATCTCGTCGAACACCTGAAGATGTGTCCTCAAGACATCAGCTCATGAAACAAGTTCTGTCTTTCGCCTTCGTCAATGATACTCTATATAAGAGATCATTCGACTCTCTATGGCTGAGATGCCGGGGCCAGAAGAATCAAGAAGAGTCGTCCAAGAGACTCACGACGGACTCTGTGGTTCTCATCAATCCGGGCCAAAGATGAAGCTGAAGATCAAAACGATGGGTTACTATTGGCCCACGATGATTCAGGATTGTCTCGAATATACGAAGAAGTGCCACTCGTGCCAAATTCATGGAGACTTCAGCCACCAGCATCCAAACCCGCTACACCTAACGGTGGCTAGCTGGCCGTTCGAAATGTGGGAAACCGACATAATTGGGCTCATCGAACCAGTGTCATCCAGAAGACATCAGTTCATATTGGCGACAACCAATTATTTCTCAGTGGGTAGAAGCAGTACCGCTAAAAGAAGTGAAGACGGAGAACATTCTCCATTTCTTCAAGACACACGTCATCTATCGGTTCGGCACTCCGCGACGGATTATCTCTGATAACGAGCCGGCCTACAGAAGTCAAAAAACAGCTGCTTCGCACAGCAACATAATATAGACTGGAGATACTCTTCGGTCTATAATCCCCGAGCTAACGGTCTAGCTGAGGCTTTCAACAAGCCCTTAATGAAGATCATAAAGAAGACGGTGTCCAAAAATAAAAAGGACCGGCATGAGTGACTACATGAAGCTCCCTAGGCTTATCGTACCACATTCAAAACAGCCACAAATACAACGCCGTACGCATTGGTATTCGGCACAGAAGAGGTACACCCCCTCAAAATAGAGCTACCCTCTCTCCGAGTGGTGGTTCATTATGAACTAACAGACGAAGAGAATACTCATCTTCGGCATGAAGAGCTCGATGCCCTCGATGAAACTCGTCTCATGGCGCAGCAAAACTTGGAGGCTTACAAAACAAAAATGACGCGCTCATACGAGAGATTGACCAGGCCGAGAACATTTCGCCAAGGCAAACTCATGCTAGTGGTCAAGAGACCTATGATCCCTAATCGTGCCAAATGGGGAAAATTCGAGCCGAACTATGAGGGCCCGTACATCATAGACAAAGTCTACCAAGGTGGGGCTTACTTGCTTATGAATATATATGGCGAAAGACCCTTCAGGCCACTAAACGGCCGGTTCCTGAAGAGATACTAGGCATGACGAGTCACGGCCTAGGTTAACGATAGATGACGACGCCTATGTCCGCTCGTTAACTTCCCAAGCCCAAACTCTATAAATAGTATCCAGCGAAAACTTGACTCAAAATCGCTGTGGACCGAAACGTCCCTAAACTAACAACGGACCGAAATGTCCTAAAACTAGCTATGGACCAAAACGTCTTTAAACTACTACAAACCGCAGCATCCTAGGGCTGACGCAAAAAAATGGTATGTCCATAAGCAAGATGGGCACGGATGAAAACCCGAAAGGGTTCCGTGAGTAAAAACAGCAAGACTACTAGCGATGTTTGTGAAAACCCGAAAGGGCGCAAACTCGTAAAAAAAATTTCATGCACACTTGCAAGGTCCCCTCGACCTTGTAAGCAGAAAATACCTGCGTGAGATCCTTACGACTCACAAGGGAGCAACATACTTAGGGATCCCCACAATTCCTGAGGAGAAATTACATTTACGAGATCCGCAAGACTCGTAAGGAGAACCCTCTTATGAGACCCTCACGGCTCATAAGATTCAAAAGCCTTAAGCTACAGGGATCTGAACCTGTTCTTAAGCCATCACATTTCCCGGACTGCCCTACAAATGGTTCAATGTTGACCCTTGTAAACAATCTACGGGCACAAATAAACTTTTCCCCACCCAGTTCCAACAATGGCACGAAATTTCCTCATGTGGTGAATGACACTTGTAAGTCCTCTCGACTTATAAGGAGAAAACACTCTTGTAAGATCTTTACGACTTATAAGAGAATGCACACTTAAGAATCCTCACGATTCTTAAGGAGAAAACGCACCTACGAGGTCCTCACGACTCGTTGGGAGAAACACCTTTATGAGACCCTTACGGCTCATGAAGTCAAAAGCCTTAGTTGACAGGATTCTAATCTTGTTTGCTACGCCATCTTTTTTTAAATTGACAAAGGCAAATGATGATTCGCTCCTGCCAATATCCCAGTTGTAGCGATTCTGATGCCTAAATCGGTATCAAATTCTAAGTCCTTTCACGGCAAATGATGATTCGCTCTTGGCAATATTCCAGTCGCAGCGATGCTGATGCTAAGATTGGCATCAGATTCCAAGTTCCATACTCACAACAAAATCAGCGAACCAAAAATACATATAAAAATAGCCGAAATGATTGAGTAACTCGCAATAAACAGCAGCGAGTAAAACAAAAAATAGCCGAAATGATTGGGCACCGCTAAAAATAGCCGAAATGATTGGGTGATCGCGACTTTCGCGATATAAAAAGCTAGAATGATAGAGTATCGCGGAAAGAAATAAAAAAATGAAAGAGTGAAACTTTTTCCCTGCAGGAAAGTCTATACTGACCCCTGTATATAATCCATGGGCATAAACGAAAAAGGAACAACATGTCCCAACAAACTCTGCCGAAGGGAAAGTCAGATCTCGACAGCAACATATGCATCCCAGAAGACCAACAACGGCATTCCTCTTCATGCCAGCAGGGCACGGACGCGACACCACTAATCGGAGCCACGGAAAAGTCTCTAGTTCCTAGACTCTACGGTTCACAGACAATCTAGAGTCAGCCCCGACACCGCAGAAAGCGGAAACACGTCAGCAAATGACCTCCATCTCGGAAATACATCATCCAGTGACCTCAATCTCGGAAACACGTCATCCAATGACTTCGTCTTGGAAATATGTCATCCAATGACCCCGTCGCGGAAATATGCCATCCATTGACCCCGTCGCGGAAATACATCAGCCAGCGACCTCCGTCTCGGAAACACGTCATCCAATGACCCCATCTCGGAAATACGTCATCCAATGACCCCGTGTGCGGAAATATGTCATCCAATGAGTCCGTCGCGGAAATACGTCAGTCAGTGACCTCCGTCTTGGAAACCCGTCAGCCAGTGACCCCGACTCGGAAACACGTCAGCAAATGACCTATGTGTCGGAAACACGTCAGCCAGTGACCTCCGTCTCGGAAACATGTCATCTAATGACCCCGTCTCGGAAATATGTCATCCAATGACCCCGTCGCGGAAATATGTCATCCAATGACCCCGTCACGGAAATACGTCAGCCAGTGACCTCCATCTCGGAAATACGTCATCCAATGACCCTGTCGCGAAGATACGTCATCTAATGACCACGTCGCGGAAATACGTCAGCAAATGACCCCGTCTCGGAAACACGTCAGCCAGTGACGCCGACTCGGAAACACGTCAGCAAATGACCTCCGTCTCGGAAACACGTTACCAAGTGACCTCCGTCTCGGAAACACGTCATCCAATGACCCCGTCTCGGAAATACGTCATCCAATGACCCCATCGCGGAAATATGTCATCCAATGACCCCGTCGCGGAAATACGTCAGCCAATGACCCCGTCACGGAAATACATCATCCAATGACCTCGTCGCGGAGATACGTCATCCAATGACCCCGTCGTGGAGATACGACCCCGTCGCAGAAATACGTCATCCAATGACCTCCGTCCCGGAAACACGTCAGCCAATGACCTTCGTTCCGGAAACACGTCATCCGATGACCCTGTCTCGGAAATACGTCATCTGATGACCCCGTCACGGAAATACGTCAGCAAATGACCCCGTCTCGGAAATACGTCATCCAATGACTTCGTCTCGGAAATACGTCATCCAATGACCCCGTTGCGGAAACACGACAGCCAATGACCTCCGTCTCGAAAATATGTCATCCGATGACCCCGTCGCAGAAATACGTTAGCAAATGACCCCATCTCGGAAATACGTCATCCGATGACCCCGTCGCGGAAATACGTCAGCAAATGACCCCGTCTCGGAAATACGTCATCCAATGACCCCGTCACGGAAATACGTCAGTAAATGACCCCGTCTCGGAAATACGTCAGCCAATGACCTCCATCTCAGAAATACGTCATCCAATGACCCCGTCACAGAAACACGTCAGCCAATTACCTCCGTCTCATAAATACGTCATCCGATGACCCCGTCATGGAAATACGTCAACAAATTACCCCGTCTTGGAAAGACGTCATCTAATGACCGCGTCGCAGAAATACGTCAGCAAATGACCCCGTCTCGGAAATACGTCATCCAATGACCTCCGTTTTAGAAATACATCATCCAATGACCCCGTCGCGGAAACACGTCAGCCAATGACCTCCGTCTCGGAAATACGTCATTCGATGACCCTGTTGCAGAAATACGTCATCCGATGACCCTGTTGCAGAAATACGTCATCCGATGACCCCGTCACGGAAATACGTCAGCAAATGACCCCGTCTCGGAAATACGCCATCCAATGACCCCGTTGTGGAAATACATCAGCATATGACTCCGTCACGAAAACACGTCAGCCAATGACCTCCGTCTCGGAAATACATCATCCGATGTCCCCATTGCGGAAATACGTCAGCAAATGACCCCATCTCGGAAATACGTCATCCAATGACCCCGTCGCGGAAATACGTCAGCAAATGACACCATCTCGGAAATACGTCATCCAATGACCCCGTCGCGGAAATACGTCATCCAATGACCCCGTCGCGGAAATACGTCAGCAAATGACCCCATCGCGAAAATAAGTAAGCAAGTGACCCCATCTCGGAAATACGTCATCCAATGACTCCGTCTCGGAAATACGTCAGCCAACGACCTCCGTCTCAGTAACACGTCAGCAAATGACCTCCACCTCGGAAAAAAGTCAGCCAACGACCTCCCCGTCGGCGCAATGCTTCGACTCGGAAACAGGTCAACTCACCAACCACTTACGAGTCCTCTCGACTTGTAAGGGAGAAAATTCTCTTGTGAGATCCTTACGACTCTCAAGAGAAAACACACTTAGGAATCCTCACGATTTCTAAGGAGAAAATACACCTACGAGATCATCTCGACTCGAAGGGAGATAAGTTTTTATGAGGCCCTCACGGCTCATAAAATTGGAAAGTCTTAGGTGGCAGATCTGAACCTGTTTCCTAAGCCATCATTGCCCTGCAAGGAGGTCAAGATGGACTATCTACAGGCCACACTCACCAAAGTAACATGCCAATAAAATGGAGGTGCTACTCAAATGTACATAAACTACTTTGTGCCAAGTTAAAACAAAAAGGCATAACCCATGGACATCAGCCACATACTATGCAAGGCAACAAAGAGAACATTCGACTCGCATCCAATTAAACTTTCGAAGCATACTGATTGGTGTGAAAATTGTTTTGTAGTGTAACCGCAATCAATAACGGTGTCGTGTGTAGCTAGACCGAGATGAGTACGGGTCCTCCTCTGGGAAACGTTGAATCTTTTATTCTTACTTTAGATGTGTTGAAAAAGAGAGGAGGGATAAAGAATTTTGTGGAATGGTTTCTAGATCTACGTTAAGCACTTAATGCAACAATATAGATCTAGATTATTTATGGATGTAGTTAATAAAGAAGGGGGCTTGTAGGGTTCGTTAGGATTTAGTAGTTATGGATGATTAATTAAAAGTTACCCTTTTTATCCTTTAATAGATTTAAAACTAGAATGACGGTGATGCGTGTAGATTAGGGTTTCTGGAGGGAAAAGGAATCCCACTCTTAACCCTTATCTCGATACGGAACTCCGTTCATATCTAGCCTTTACCAAAACAATCATTAATCTAATCTCTAATCGCGGTCGGAACTAACAAAGAATTATTAGCGCGCCCGATTACGATGTTAATGATCCTTTTGATAAAGTTCATAAACTTTATAGGACTTAAAAAGAGTTAAAAGATTTTAATCATCCATTGATCTACATAACCATACGAACCCTAACAAGCAGAGAATTACTCGCGCATGTTGGGAAAAGAAGATGAAAAGACAGAGAGGGAAAACATAATGTAAAATGCAAAAGAATTAAATAAAACAACTAGCTTTATTAATCAACTTGAACAATCTACACTTTATTCCTTAGAAAATGATTACAAAAACTTGGTTTGCTCCTCGAACTCTTCCGAAGGAGGTAGATGAACAGTTGATGATCAGCCTGGATGCGTGAGCCGTCTTGGATTTCGTGATCTCTTCGGCTTGATAAATTTTCCAAGAGGCTCTCGGTCCATTTTTATAGTCCAAAGGCCAGAAATTTAGCTTCCAAAATTGGAAGCTAACAGTATAGATTCACCCCCAAAAAATGCATCCTCTAACTCCTCTATCATGCCGCGGATCCACGACCAACAGGGGGGTTTGGCCGCGGATCCGCGGCCAAGGGTGGGGATCACTTCATCAAATTTTTGGGGGCTTTCTCCTTGTGACATGTGGCTATCTCTGGTATCTTTGGATCTTTGAAATCTTCTCGTAGTTGCTGCCAGACTTGATCTCCATGTTTTGATTCCTTAATTAGGAAAGTTTTCTTTAACAACTTGATTTCCTTGATTTTAGTCTTAGAAAAATTCTGCACAACAACTTGGAAAAATTCTGCACAACAACTTGAATAATAATTAGTAGACTTAGTTCTACTAGGATTAGATTAATAATATTATATACATTTTCCTACCAAATTCTAATTATAATATATCAACACATGGAAAATATTATTTTTACACATAAACCCTCATATGTATGATATATTATAATAAAGACCTTTTTAATATGGAAATGGTAGGAAAAATGTAATAACAAATGTGCAGTTTTATCAACTGAACAAATACCCCCAAACTTATCTTTGATCGTCCCGAGCAAACTAGTTTATTCAAGAGAAGGAAAAGAAAGGAGAAAACTAAGCACACTTTCGTAGGCAAACACGATTGCACTGAGCACGTGCAACAAGCCGTTAAACCTTTAGGTGTCCCTAGTAGGAGGAGTGTTGTCTCCTGAGGGTTTTCAACGGATTACACCCACAAAATCCTATAAGAAAAGAGAGATAGTGAAATTTACATATAAAGATAAGAACTATAAAAGAAAGACTTTAAAAATAAGAGTTTCCAACTACACTAGCTTTTCAGTTGTTATGATCCCTATCTTAATAGTCATGAAAAGATGTTAGAAATCACATTATCCCTCAATAAAACATTGTCTTTATTCTTCATTCCTACCTTTCATCCAAACATTGATCATTTACCCCTACGTGTGAATAGAACATCCCTACACTCGAAGAATTCAATTCAAGCTATCATACTCTTGTTCATCTACCTCAGTACTTTTTTACTTGATGAATATTTAGATTTGCTCACACATTTTCATGCGACCGTTAATACTTCTTGAGGTACTAACCGACCGATTACTTATGTGCTTGCTGATTAGGTGATAATATTTTCCTCGTCTTGCACCACCTAAGGCTTAGCAGTGACTCCCAGACCAGTTGGCCTTAGGGCACTAGGTGAAGAGGCACCCTCGCTATATTTTTTTTTATTGCTGTCTTGGCGATAACAAAACCAATGTTCATTTTTCTTCTCACCATTTTTATATTTTCTTCATTTTTTTTTTCATTTCCTTCATACTTTGGCTTTTAGACAAGAGCATTTCAAGATATCCTCTACTATCCCGAGTTTCAAGACGTGTGTACGTGCATATAGTAGGGTATCAACATTCAAATGTTTGGCTTCCAAAATAGAAACTATTTTTCAGACTTATTTTTATCCTCAGATTAGTGACTTCCTTCATCTTACTAACCCTTGGGACAACAGCTCATAACTACTTATTACCAGTTCGTTTAAGAAAACTTCTAATTTTCTTGGTTTTCTTAAACTATTCCTATCTTTCATATAGAATTTTTCACTTTCTATTCTTTTATTATCAAAAAAAAAATTTGTGCTTATATATAGTATAATGCAAAGTAACACGTAAATAAGCACAAACTTCCCCCAAACCTGTTTGCGGCAGTGTCCTCACTGTTGTTATCCGTTAAGCTCAAAAACCTGTAGACTTGGGAGGAAAGGTTATTAACGGGGGCAACAAAAATTTAAAGTGAAATTCTCCCCCAAACTTATTTTTGGCTCACAATTTTGAGGACAAATTTTATTTTCAAGAGCCAAAAATATACCCCCCCAAACTTGAGTAAAATAGTTTTAAGCAATTAGAATCATTGGAGGGATTAAAGTTATTGGTCAAAGTAAAGCTTTACAAAGACCAAAAGTCAACACCAACCATTCAAAATTTTTGTCAATGCAACATATAGGTCGGTGGAAGAACATGTTATATCGAGCCAAGAAGAAGTAGGGAAAAGATAAGAGGTGGTATGGAAAGGGTTTGCGTGAACGTGAATGTGAGGAGATAAGAGGTTATGATAAATAAAAACGAGAATGTGAATGATCAGAAATGAGTGGAATATTAGCATTCTCGTATTTTATAAGAAGAAAGGGTGGTGGTTCAACTTCTATAGGTGGAGGTTGATTAATCACAAAATCCGTGTTATTTAGGAATGCAAGTTCGTCAGCAAAAAGTTCTTCAAAACTTTCATCGATGGTGTAATCGAACATTTTGCTGTCAATAAGTTTTGTGCCAGAATTTATCATACTTGATCCGTCAAAAATTATGGAGATAGAAAACTCGAAAAACTCATCTACCTCATTTTCAAAAATATCCAAATCAAGTTGAATTTCTGGTATTATTGAACTTGAATTAACGGATTGTGATTCGTCAAAACTCACTGAAACTATAGGAACAGAAGAAGAACCGTAGAAAGTAGAAGGTGAAATGGGTAAACAAATTGATGTGTCGAGTGTTGCTGAACCAGATGTGGAAGATGGAAGCTGTATTTCGATCTGATCTTCGGGTATACCATTATCATCAACTTCAAGATGCATTTGGGGTTCGGGAAGAATTAAAGGCTCAAGATGATGACTACAAGGAAGTGAAAGGATTTGATGAATTGGTGGGACAAAATTATCCAAAATTTCGGGTTCATCAATCAATATATCCCCAACGTCAATCACCTCATTCAAGTGAAGGTTAAAATTCTCAAACACCTCATCAAAAGTATGGTCTTCAATCAGTTTTGGTTCAAGAGTGGAGGTGTAGAGATCATAATGGTTGGGTATAGTTTCACTTGAAATGGACCCTTCACGGTCGGGTAAATCAAACACTACAAAGTCACACAACTTATCAGACATTGTACTTGATGAATCTATGAAACTGGAGTTGTGGATTTCAGTTTGGAATGGGGAGGTTTGATTAGGAAGGGTGTACAATTCTGTCTTACTACCCAAATCCTTCCTAATTTGGTTCGACAGTTCCAGAAATTTTTCTAATGTCTGCTCCAGACTAGTCTTGGGTTGATAAGGGGTTTCAGTATAAGATTGAAATTCCTGTAGATAATTAAAACTCCCAAATGACTGATTAGAAGAATTATCTAGAGTAGGTGGAAAAGTCGGATTGGATTGATAGGAATAGAATGGGTGCGGAACTTGGGTAGGAGTAGGATCAATATTATGATAAGAAGAATATTGATATGGGTTGGTTGGTTGGCTATTTTCAATAGACATCTTATATGCCACAAACCGCATATCAAACTCTTCTCTGGACAGTGGTGGTGATGGTTGATATTGGTCCGGGTTGAAACTTTGGCTTCTAACCCTAGCTATGTGCTCAGCAATGGACATTCGTCTTGGGGCTTCCTCACTCTGGGTATGAACTGAAACAGGTGTAGGATTAGGATACAGTTGATAAGACCTGGACTGAGGTGGCCAACCGTTTCTTCCCTCTTGTTCTATATGATCTCTTAAGGACATGGAAGAGCCGGACGGTATACCGAAGGGATTACGAAAACAAGAAATATTTGGTTGTAGACCACAAAGCTCGGCAAGTGTTCTTCTGTTTAGGTCACCCATTATAAGAAAAGAAGAAGGGGGAAGGGGTAAAAAGGGGAGAAAATAATTGGTTTGCTTTAAAAAATGACGGATTTAAGACAAATCACTCTAAAATGCAAAAACAACCCTAAAACTATGGTTACTTAGGTCCAGTCTCTAGACCGCTCCTAGACTTCCAAAGGACAAGCCGTAGGATCAATCCTCTACCGCCTCTGTACTACCCTTGTAGCCAGGTAAGTGCCAGGTAAGTGGGAAGGAACCACAGTAGTGGGCCTAATTAAAAACCACTAGCCTTTGACACACTTGCCTAGGCACTACAAAAGTAATGCGGATAAGCGATAGATTACCCACGACCTTCCTCTGTCCTTATTGAGCGCGACAGTCCTTAGAGTCTGGTCTAGATATTTTTTTAAATTAATGAAGGGTTGATCTAGATGCTCGGTTTGTGATTTGTGGGGCTTAGGAAGGGTGATGAAATCCCCACCTAATCTTGATTTGGTCTTTGCCCCTTAAAGTCCGTATTAAAATATGCAAAACAAAACCAATCACAAAACTTTTGCAAAAAGATTTTTGAGCGGCGCTATTTTGCAGAGAATTCTGCAGAAAATAGATTTTATTGGATTTGAGAGGAGAGAGAAAGAGTTGAGAACGATACCAGAGGAGTTTGGAACCCTAGATCTCCTGTTTCTTCAAGTCTGTGACTCCAGATTCCCTCGCAAAAATTCACGCACAAATCGTTAAATATGCAATTTGCAGTTTTGTTTTAATAATGATATGAATCGTCTAAGAATTCAACACAAATAGTAAGAATAAAAAAATTACGCACGTATCCCCGGCAACGGCGCCATTTGATTGGTGTGAAAACTGTTTTGTAGTGTAACCGCAATCAATAACAGTGTCGGGTGTAGCTAGACCGAGATGAGTACGGGTCGTCCTCTGGGAAACGTTGAATCTTTTATTCTTACTTTAGATGTGTTGAAAAAGAGAGGAGGGATAAAGAATTTTGTGGAATGGTTTCTAGATCTACGTTAAGCATTTAATGCAAAAATATAGATCTAGATTATTTATGGATGTAGTTAATATAAGAAGGGGGCTTGTAGGGTTCGTTAGGATTTAGTAGTTATGGATGATTAATTAAAAGTTACCCTTTTTATCGTTTAATAGATTTAAAACTAGAACGACAGTGATGCGTGTAGATTAGGGTTTCTGGAGGGAAAAGGAATCCCACTCTTAACCCTTATCTCGACACGGAACTCCGTTCATATCTAGCCTTTATGCAAACAACCATTAATCTAATCTCTAATCGCGGTCGAAACTAACAAAGAATTATTAGTACGCCCGATTAGAATGTTAATGATTCTTTTGATAAAGTTCATAAACTTTATAGGACTTAAAAAGAGTTAAAAGATTTTAATCATCCATTGATCTACATAACCATACGAACCCTAACAAGCGGAGAATTACTCGCGCATGTTGGGAAAAGAAGATGAAAAGACAGAGAGGGAAAACATAATGTAAAATGCAAAAGAATTAAATAAAACAACTACCTTTATTAATCAACTTGAACAATCTACACTTTATTCCTTCGAAAATGATTACAAAACCTTGGTTTGCTCCTCGAACTTTTCCGAAGGAGGTAGAAGAACAGTTGATGATCAGCCTGGATGCGTGAGCCGTCTTGGACTTCGTGATCTCTTCGGCTTGATAAATTTTCCAAGAGGCTCTCGGTCCCTTTTTATAGTCCAAAGGCCAGAAATTTAGCTTCCAAAATTGGAAGCTAACAGTATAGATTCACCCCCTAAAAATGCATCCTCTAACTCCTCTATCATGCCGCGGATCCGCGGCCAACAGGAGGGTTTGGCCGCGGATCCGCGGCCAAGGATGGGGATCACTTCATCAAATTTTTGGGGCTTTCTCCTTGTGACATGTGGCTATCTCTGGTATCTTTGGATCTTTGAAATCTTCTCATAGTTGCTGCCAGACTTGATCTCCATATTTTGATTCCTTAATTAGACAAGTTTTCTTTAACAACTTGATTTCCTTGATTTTAGTCTTGGAAAAATTCTGCACAACAACTTGGAAAAATTCTGCACAACAACTTGAAAAATATTTAGTAGACTTAGTTCTACTAGGATTAGGTTAATAATATTATATACATTTTCGTACCAAATTCTAATTATAATATATCAACACATGGAAAATATTATTTTTACACATAAACCCTCATATGTATGATATATTATAATAAAGACCTTTTTAATATGGAAATGGTAGGAAAAATGTAATAACAAATGTGCAGTTTTATCAACTTAACACATACCCCCAAACTTATCTTTGATCATCCCGCGCAAACTAGTTTATTCAAGAGAAGGAAAAGAAAGGAGAAAACTAAGCACACTTTCGTAGGCAAACACGATTGCACTGAGCACGTGCAACAAGCCGTTAAACCTCTAGGTGTCCCTAGTAGGAGGAGTGTTGTCTCCTGCGGGTTTTCAACGGATTACACCCACAAAATCCTATAACAAAAGAGAGATAGTGAAATTTATATATAAAGATAAGAACCATAAAAGAAAGACTTTGAAAATAAGAGTTTCCAACTACACTAGCTTTTCAGTTATTATGAGCCCTATCTTAATAGTCATGAAAAGATGTTAGAAATCACATTATCGCTCAATAAAACATCGTCTTTATTCTTCATTCCTACCTTTCATCTAAACATTGATCATTTACCCCTACGTGTGTGCATAGAACATCCCTACACTCGGAGAATTCAATTCAAACTATCATACTCTTGTCTATCTACCTCAGTACTTTTTAACTTGATGAATATTTAGATTTGCTCGCACATTTTCATGCGACCGTTAATACTTCTTGAGGTACTAACCGACCGATTACTTATGTGCTTGCTGATTAGGTGATAATATTTTCCTCGTCTTGCACCACCTAAGGCTTAGCAGTGACTCCCAGACCAGTTGGCCTTAGGGCACTAGGTGAAGAGGCACCCTCGCTATATTTTTTTTATTGCTGCCTTGGCGATAACAAAACCAGTGTTCATTTTTCTTTTCACCATTTTTATATTTTCTTCATTTTTTTTCATTTCCTTCATACTTTGGCTTTTAGACAAGAGCATTTCAAGGTATCCTCTACTATCCCGAGTTTCAAGACGTGTGTAAGTGCATATAGTAGGGTATCAACATTCAAATGTTTGGCTTCCAAAATAGAAACTATTTTTCAGACTTATTTTTATCCTCAGATTAGTGACTTCCTTCATCTTACTAACCCTTGGGACAATAGCTCATAACTACTTATTACCAGTTCGTTTAAGAAAACTTCTAATTTTCTTGGTTTTTTTAAACTATTCCTATCTTTCATATATAATTTTTCACTTTCTATTCTTTTATTATCAAAAAAAAAATTGTGCTTATATATAGTATAATGCAAAGTAATACGTAAATAAGCACAAACCTCCCCCAAACCTGTTTGCAGCAGTGTCCTCACTGTTGTTATCCGTTAAGCTCAAAAACCTATAGACTTAGGAGGAAAGGTTATTAACGGGGGTAACAGAAATTTAAAGTGAAATACAAGCGTCAGGATTTTCACTGATATCATTCTCCCTTTGATAGGCAGAGATTATCGTTGTCTGTTGGAAAACTTGATGTAAGATATCAACAAGACTATCTCGCCGCCACTTCGAGATCAAGGCCATCAGATACACTGAGTGTACCTTATCTTCGGCGTTATCAAGTGCCTCCAGCGGCATGGCTTCGTAAAATCCAGGAAGGGCTTCCCAAATTGCTCCCACGATGATCTTCAACAAAGCAGAACGACGGGGGAGTAGTCGACCGTTGTGTTCATCGAGGCAACGCATGACCTCAGCACATTGAGCGTCCGTAAACTCTTGGTTTTGGCAACGGCCTAGGACGTGAATGTTTTCATAGGAGATAATTTCGTCAATATCATACAAATAAACGGCTATTGTACCTGTGCTAAAAAGAACAAGGGTTAGATGCTAATGCTACAGTCCGAATTCAAATGCTTGGTACTTTAAATTTGTACCACACTGCAATGCAGTGGGAAAGGACCAAGGGGGCCCCACAAAATCATGGTGAAGGCTCATCGTTGATGAGATAATCACTCATTAAAAAAAGAAATCCTAAAAAAAGAGATCCTCATTTAATGAAAGACTCCTTGGGCCAAGGAGTTAAACACCCTCGAGAGCAGTGCTCTACAACAGAAATCAAATCTGTCATTATAAGGGGAATAAAAATTCCCCAAGAATTCTAAAGAACCATGCTATGTGAAGAAGATGGAACAAGCATCAGAACCCTTAAAAAGTAAAGCTTTTACAGAGGTAAAACCCCAAGATCTTTAAAGACCTGAAACACAAATCTTAGAAACTCTAAGAGTTCTTCATTAATGGGTTAAGAAACCCTAAAAAAGATCTCTTTAGATCTATGATCTAAGAAAGAGCAAAGCTCGGTTAAGAAACCCTAAAAAAGATTTCTCTAGATCTATGATCTAGGAAGATCAAAGCTCTATTTTAATTAAAGGTTTGAAGATCTAAGATCTAGTAAGAGCAAAGCTCTGTTAATGGGGTCGAACATAATTCTTACCAACTTTTTAAACAAAGTTCTAACTTAAAGAAAGTTCTTTGGACAAAGATCTATGCTCTGAAGAGAGAATTGAATTCTTAGAAAAAAAAGAAGGGGAGAAGATGAACAGAAATCATCTCAAGGGCCAAAGGCCCTATTTATAGGCGCTGGAAGTCGATCCAACTTTCAAGTTGATCTAACAGTGGAAAGGCTGCCATCGCTGCACCCATGTGTAAGCCACGTGAGCGCAACGGTGGGGAGGAATTTGTTTCCCCCAATCAGAGAGCAAAGCTCTATTCAAAATTTAAAATTTGAACTGAAGTAGCGCCTCATGAGAGCGCTCGTGCCAAGAGCGCCAGTGCTAAGAGTCAAAGACTATGAGGCAGTGCCTCACGTGCAAAGCACGAGAGCGCTAGCGCCAAGAGCGCCAGCTCTAAGAGTCAAAGACTCTAAGGCAGCGCCTCACGTGCAAAGCACGAGAGCGCTAGCGCCAAGAGCACCAGCGCTAAGAGTCAAAAGACTCTGAGGTAGCGCCTCACGTGCAAAGCAAGAGAGCGCCAGCGCTAGAACTAAATGTTCTCCACCCTTGGATCAAAGATCCAACGAAGATAATAAATCATCATAGCGCAGAATCAAATTCTGACTGGGGAAATACTCCTCAAATCTTGCTAAACAAGAAAGATTGTGCTCTGTAAATCAGAGCACTGTTGGATCAAAGATCCAATGGTGATTAAACATCATCAAGATACAAAATAAGTTCTGTATGGGAAAATATTTTCCCAATCTTGCTAAAAACAAGAAAGATGTCTTCTGTAAAACAGAAGCCCTTGGATCAAAAATCCAATGGTGGGAAACATCCCCAAATCAATCAGAGATCACTCAATAAGAGATTTTCTTAACTGATTCAACAAATCAACCCCCTATATAAAGGACCCAAGAATTCAAGTCTTGTAGAGAAGAACCTCTCTATAAGTTTCAAATCGAAACAGAAGAACCCCCCCTAAACTTCAAGTTCTCAGAAAAGAAAAAAGAGAAGAGCAAGCTCTAAGAAGAAGAACCTTCTCTAAGGTAAATAAAAAGAAGAGAGATCATAGCATCTCCTCTATATTTGAGAGTTTAACTCTCACAACAGAAGAACTTAGTTCTTTTTCCAGATCACAGGTCTATAAGACAAAGTCTTTAATAAAAGAAGGGAGATCATAGATCTCCTCCACATCTAAGAGTTTAACTTTCACATCAAAAGAACTTAGTTCTTTTTCCAGATCTCAGATCTATAAAACGAAGTCTTTCACAAGGGAGAACCAAATTCTCAGAGAATTGAATTGGGCAGAACGAAAAACTCAGTGCTTAGCACTCCAATCTGGCACTCAGCGCCGAGCGCTCTACGTGCTCTTCACATGGACGCTATTTAACAAAGAATGCTTAGCACTCAAATCTGGCACTCAACGCCGAGCGCTCCACGTGCTCCTCACGTGAGCGCCATTTAATAAGAATGCTCAACACTCAAATGCTGGCGCTCGGCGCCAAACGCTCTATATGCCCTCACGTGGGCGCTGCTTAAAATAAAGAGCGCTTAGCGCTCAAATTCTGGCGCTCAGCGCCAAGCGCCTCACGTGCCCCTCACGTGGGCGCTACTTAACACAGAGCACTCTGCGCTCCTCAAGAAGAGCATAGCGCCATGAAGAGTGTTCAACACTCATAAAAAACAAAAAGAAAGTGGGTGTCAGTATTCACATAAATGATTATGTGCACAGAGAAAGGGCTGTGTCCTAGCAAGTGTCTAACACTTTATAAAAATGGGAAATGACAGAGACTAAGTGGGTTGAGCCCAAGGTTGGCCAAATCCCAAAATCGACCAAGCCCATAGGTCTTCTTCTAAATTGGACTTAGTCCCAAATAAGGTTATCAAATCTTTGATGAACATTTATTGGTTCAAGGGTACATCTCTCCACACCTCTGATACATGTCGTTGTAATTCTTCAACGTCTTCCGAAAGGTGGAGGGTCCCAATAACCAATAACTCTTAGCATATTCCCAAACTGTCAAACCAAGACCCTACAGACTATGATGTCTATAAACATGGACTATGAGGTCCTTAAACTCATAGACTATGATGTCCTTAAACCCAATGGACCGCAACATCCCTAAACTAAACTCTATGGACTATGATGTCCTTAAACTCCATACACTATGATGTCCTTAAACCCTGTGGACCGCAATGTCCCTAAACTAAGATGATAGAGCCTAAATGCTCTTTCGTTGGATCTAAATGATCCTCAAGCCTTGTTAAGTAGATCTTAGCCTAAAATTGGACTAACGTATCCTTAACAAACATTTAAGATGATCTTAATCTCAAACGAGGTTAACGATCCTTAAATCCACCGAACCTAAATCTAAGAAAATACGGATTTGGACTAATCCACGTCCTACGGGCGACAACACAAATTAGTCTCTGTATACAATCTACGGGCAACCAAAAATAAAACAAACACACACGACACGAAGTAACCTTCTGGAGCAGGAGAAAGTGGTTATTGCTACGCGGTAACGTAATTAACTGCCGGAGCTTGCGCCTGCAGGGAAGAGCATCCCTACAATCAAAACCCGCTCACAACGAGGGAGAATCTGACGAAGTCCGCTACAACGGCCGCATTCGTCCAAAAGTCCGATACGCGGTGCCATAAATCAACTTGACATCTTCGAAGAGGTGGACGGATAAATCTAAATAGCATCTGCCCCCAAAATTCAGGCCAGACGTCCCAACGTCCCGGTCGTGTTTTTCGGCGGCGAACAACTGGTTTTGTAATTACTTAAGGCAGCATAAAAAAAAATATAGCGAGGGTGCCTCATCACCTAGTGTCTTAGACCTATTGGTTTAGGAGTCACTGCTAAGCCTTAAGTGTTGCAAGACTAGGATATTGCTAATTACGCCATAATAAGTGAGCACATTTGGTAATTAGTTGGTTAGTAACTCAAGAAATATTAACGGTCGAATGAAGAATGTGTGAGCAAATCCATCTAAAATATTATCAACTAAAAAGTACTAAGGAAGATGGACAAAGAGTATGATAGCTTGAATTGAATTCTCCAAGTGTAGGGATGTCTTTTACAGGCACGTAGGGGTATATGATCGATATTTAGAGGAAATGTAGGGAGGAAAACTAAAGATGATATTTTATTGAGGGATGATGTAATTTCTGTTGGATATATGTATGCCCTAGAGGCCATTATATGATAGTAGATGTATCGGTATGTGTGTGTGTATTCAGAGGACATTCTTGCTCGACAAGATAGTATGCTATCTGGTTGTTCTTTATCTTGACATATTCACTTGATCATGCTTATTATTCATTTGGTACATGTCAATAAAGCCCTTAGGATATTTGCTTGACTACTGGGACTATAATGCAGATCATACTAGTGGGACATGAGTAGGTTATAAGCATATCCTTGAAATGTTCCTAGGCATGGGTGTATCGAGACGGGGCATCGATATTCCAGAGTAGACAAGCGTATACGTTACTTGACCCATATGATGGGCAATGGATGATCCCATATCCATTGGTGTGATGACACCAAAGACTGTATACGGGTGCTTAGTGGAGACTGGGTACACTGAACTGACCCACCGAGAACTCCTATATGGTATTATATCTATCGTCGGATAGCAGTTCTCAGGTGACACCGGTACAGGTTAGTCTGTAGACCCAAGATCGTCATAGAGTCTTGTGTGTCCTCCTATTGTACCTTGATCTCCACCCTACCACGGCTCTACTGAGTTATGCAAACAGGTGGATTTTGGGTACATTCCCAAGGCATATGGAAGCAATGAGCGATAGGAGGGGTTTCGTCTCTCCCGGTATTAAGGGTTGATGTTGCGCTATGCTCGATTGGTTATAACAGGAAGTCTCTGGCCATGGCTGATAAGTTTTACTGATAAGTGTTATCAGTAGTTTCTCGATCTGTTATGAGCTAGATACCGGCATGACTTATTAAGTTATTGGGGTCGACGTTACCGTCCCTAAACTCGATATGCAGCATATCTGACGAAGAGACCGGACTGTACGGTAATTGTTGCCAGTTGGCTCGACGGGAGTTTTGACAGGTTCGCTTGTGTTTCTTCTGATCGCTCAATACCTGGGAGCCGTTACGTACAGCTTGTACCACTGACGATTTGTGGGTATGCGATATGAGCACTGCCTACTGCTAGCGTATTGACGAGTCTTAGGGTCCTACAAAAGGATTTCCTAGCTCAGGAGAAAAGATGTGGGGTGCATATGGGATATGCGCGGTAGCTCGATTAAATGCGTGTATTTGATACCGTATTTTAATCGGGCGTTTACTATTGGATGGGTCGTATGTGATATGACCGGGTTATTAAATCAAGTGTTAATTTAATATTAAGTCCATTAGCTCATTTATTAAAACCTATTTCGTTATGATGCATGCAAAAGTGTATATAAATATTGATATGCATGCACATATGCATGCATACATGTGTCATGGTTGATGATACATTGGTGATGGCAATACAAGACTCACATGGTAACACGCACACACACACACACACACATACACACATATATGTATGTATGTATATATATATGTATGTATGTGTGTGTGTGTGTGTGTGTATATATATATATATATATATGTATGTATGTATGTATGTATGTATGTATCTATATATATGTATGTATATATATATATATATATATATTGATTATTGAGAAAAGAAAAATGGGAATAAAATCATGGTTGACTTTCTACACATTTCTTTTGTATTGACTAAAGTCAAAACCATGGTTTCATTTCCTTGCCCATTGTTTTGCTTAAACTCAAGTATCAAAATATCTAGATATTTTGTAACCATGGTTTGGGATGAGATAACCCTCTCTCTCTCTCTATCTTGATTTTGTTGATCATTCTCTCTTGAGTTAAGCTTAGCCATTCTTCTTCTTCTCCCTCATTCAAGCTCTCTAGCTTTTTCAAGTGAGTGAAGAGCATAAAAAGAAAAGGTTTTTAAGTGAGATTCAAATCCACATCACCAATCTATATTACTCTAGCCCACTAGTGTAGGTTGTCTGCTCCACTTCCATTTGGTTCAAGTGAAGCTAGGAGCTTATGCAAAGGGACTTCGTGGTGGATCGTTGTAGACTTCGAAAAACTCAAGCAGACTGGTCCAAACACCAAGTTGATCCAAGGAGTTACAAGAGGAGGTCTACAAAGATTGTATTACTCACCTCTTAGTGTTAGACACCTGATAGTATGTGATACTAGTTCTTGTTACCCTAATTTTCTAGTTCGATTCATGGTTGGATTTGTTTAGCATCCCCTAAATTTTTATTATAGCATGTGTGATGCAACCCAAACCCTAGGGATGGTGCTATAGAATCCCTATGGTAGTATCAGAGCCAAGCTAGAAACTTAGACGATGTTAGAAATATGACGAAACCGAAACAACTCCGAAACTTCGATAAACTGAAACCCTGAAAACTGTTCTCTGTCGATTTTTAAATGACCTCCTACAATTTTTTAAGCAACTGCAGAAGCTTGCATATGATGCACTGAGAACACTGGAGAAAAATGAGGCTGTTTCACCGGTTTTGACCCGGTGAAAAGCACATTATAACCGGCATGGCCGGCCCTATCCCCTCCTTTCCCCATCGTTTTTCTTTGGTGCTCTGGTCTGTATATTTTGGGGTTTCAGGTATTGTTTGTTTAGCCCAAAATTTCATATGATGTTAATTTTGTTAAGGGGCTAATTCAGGGTATTTTGTAGTCATAATTTTAGCATTTATTTAGGTAACATAGACAACGTTTAACATATCGAATGAACATCAAACACCACTTCATTACTCTTGCTGGAAATTTTCCAAGTGTTAGAATTTTCCAAGTTAAAGATATTCGAAAGATCATGCAAGTAACCCTATGGACCCTCTAGAAGAACGTAACCCTAACTCGATTCTATGACCATGGAACCACGGCCAAACCTTAGGGTTTGCCGTAGTTCCGTGGCACCATAGTTGAGGCAAGGGTTGACCCTTCTACGGTTGGTCCGTAGGCACTGTGGCATGTTTTGGGTATTTTAACTTTGCTCGAGTGTTGAGCTCTCGGGAAAATTTGTGGGTGTTTGTTAATTCGATCGAAACGTTTAATATCGTCTAGATATTCTTGAATGCGATACAATAATTGGAATCTACACTAATTAGTTTTGTGAAAAGTAATTAGTTGTGTGTAAATCTAACATTTTGGCCTCGAGTGGAATCGGGAATCTTGTTGAATTACCCGACTTCTTTTGAAAAGGTGTTTTCATAGATGAGACCCAAATGTAAGATTTGCATCGTTAGGCATGAAATCCAGAATATGTGATAATCCGGGTTTATGATGTCTAAAGGCAGTGATGATTCCAATTATTGTAGTTTTTCACTTTCTTTTCTGCGACCATAAGTGTAGTATGTGGTTTATCATCGGTTTCGTTGCTATATATCAACGACAATTGGGGTACGCATATTTACTTACGTTGATGATATGTGATGTTATGTGTTGCTGAGATATGATGTACAGGATCATCGTGATTGAATGGCCGGGGTTTTTATGTGAGATGAGAGTTTTTCTTTTCATTCATGCAAAATTCATTGTATATAATATTCTTTTATTGGGGCACTTCCAGGTTGAGGATGATGTCACCATTGTTGTATATTATTTACTTTTCCGCATTAGGATAGACCAAGGTGGGGAGCACAAGTGACCGGGTTCTAGGGTCTAGTGGGAGGCCATCTCGAGTAGTCGAGACATGGTCTCCTAACTCTAGAATTGGTAGGGTCACTTGCCGCTCTCGTAGGGGTCTAGGGGTGTGGGCTTGGCTATTCGCGACCGTGGAATCCGTATTTTCTATTGTTGGCTAAATACAAAATACGGACTTCTTAGAATATCCTATATTTTCGTATATGTGCTTCTGCTGTTGATATTCTGTGATGTGATCACTTTATATGCTGAGACGAATGATGTATTATATAAGATATATAATAAACGTTGCTTATGTTTTGCATCCACTCTAGTCCCGCCCCGCTATGTCGTTAGTTAAGTAACCTAACGGAACATTGTTGCGAATGCGGAATGCATAAGCGTACGTTCTATTTTCGTTTCTTTTCTGTAATGGCTTAAGGATTTAAATGATGGGACTACATTAATGAGATTAATGTGAAGAAAAAGAAACCTAAAAGACGTTGTAGAATCGGATTTGAAACCTACTTGACTTTTTGTGAAAAACCAAGTTTTAAAAGTGCGGAGCTTAAGCCACTCCTTTTTAAAACCGTTAGATTCTACAACGATATCAAGTTCAAAGCGTTAAAGGTTTTCTTAAAAAAATCATTCGCAGCCCTCCCTCATTTTAGGAAGTAGAGTACTTAGTATTCGTTCTGCGTATATTGACTATAGTTAAGACGCAGTGTACGGTAGCTAAGTGATGTCTTCCTACACAGTATATGATGCGATTAGTTAGGATATTCATATGATTATGTTGACTATAGTTAAGGGTCATATGGGTTGGTCTAGTTAATCATGAAATGACGGGAAGAACTTGACTGGTACTTATGATATATTGACTATAGTTAAGGTCATGAGTGCTAGGGGTAAAAACCATATCGGGAGTTTCCAGAGTTGAAATTTACAATGAGATTGTAGACCTTCTATTTGATAGTAGGATCCCGATCCCACTGTGAGCAAGAGTTGCTCACGGGAGAGTTTTGCACTTTATAATTAGCTAACCTATTAGGTGTCTAGAAAGGTGTCAACGGAGCTATGCCTATGGAAAAAAGAGGTTTATTTTAATTAGGTCTGTGCGAAAGAATGGGGAACCTCCCTCAAAGTACTGGCTCTGATCTGGATGAACGGTTAGCGAAGTTGTAGAATGTAATTAATCCTAGCTAATTTTCTTAGTAAGGTTTGAAAGAAAATTTGATAAAAGCAGTGGGAGACATCGATTAGATAAGATAATAACCAATCTGATCTTTGTAAGAGCTTTCGCTGAGTGTATTCTTTTCTCTCTCCTAATGGCAGATAATCATGACTAGACTTAAGCTTTTGTTAGAGAAAAATAAGCTAACTGGGCCAAACTATAAAGACTAGCTGAGGAACATTAATATTGCTCTCACATATGATAAAGTATCATATGTCCTCACTGCCTCAGCCCCTCCCAGCCTAGGCCCTGAATTTTCTGTTGCGGATAAGAAGATCCGCAAAACATAGGATATTAACTGTTCTACTGCTAAATGCCTCACGCTTGCATCGATGGACAATACACATTAAAAGCAGCACGAGCAGATGGATGTTCAATCCATTTTTCTCCATACAAAAGAGTTGTATGGTGAGCAATCTCGTATCCTACGATACAAAGCGTCTCGAAAGTTGTTTCAGATGCAGATGGCTCCTTGCACACCAGTAAGTGATCACGTTTTGAAGATGATAGCTCTTATTGAAGAGCTTGAGGGCCTCGGATGGACAATGGAGAATGAGCAATATGTTGATATTGTTCTACAGTCTCTTTCCTCTGCCTTTACTCCATTCATAGTAAACTTCAACATATATAACATAGAGAAGTCACTACCCGAACTTCTCAATATGTTGAGAAGTACGGAGAGCATGCTTAAGGCGAAGTCTCCCTCTCTGATTGTTGGACAATCTTCCTTTTCCGTCCCAAAAGCCAAGGCCAAGGGAAAGAATAAGAAGAAATCCACCAAACCGAGAGGTGGAATCAAGAAGACATAAGGAGGAGACAAATCCAAGGTTGAGAAGTCGAGAAAAGGAGAATGTTTCTATTGCAAGAAGACGGGGCATTGGAAGAGGAATTGTGTCGTGTATATTGCTGATCTCAACAAAAAGAAGCATGGTGATGCTTCCGCTTCAGATGTGTTTGTGACTGAAAACTGTTTTTCTATAAACTCTGCTTCCTGGGTATTGGATATCTTTTCGGGTTCTCATATCTGCAATTCTGTGCAGGGCTTGATAAATGGCAGAGTTTTGAAGACCAGTGATCACACTCTCTGAGTTGGAAATGATTCCAATGTACATACAGTTTCAGTGGGGGAGTATCACCTAAGATTGCCGTCGGGTTGTATATTGGTTTTGAACCCATGTTATTTTGTACCTAGCATGCTTTGTAATATAATATCCGTTTCTTTGTTAGAGAATGAAGGATATCATTTTGTATTGCAGCATAATGTTATGAACATTAAACTGAATCAAGAGTTGATTGGTTCTGGTACACTTAATAACGGAATATACGTCCTAGATCAACACACAGTTTTCAACATAAAACACACAAATAAAAAAAGTTTTCAGATATAAATGAAGCGTTTCTTTGGTATTGTAGACTCGGTCATATTAATGAAACAAGACTAAACAAGCTTCATAAAGATGGATATTTAAATCCTTTTGAATATAAATCTTATGCGACTTGTCTGTCTTGTATCAAAGGGAAAATGACCAAAACTCCGTTTACTGGACACGGAGAAAGAGCTACAGAGCTCTTGGGCCTCATACATAGTGATGTATGTGGACCAATGTCTACACATGCGAGAGGCGGTTTTTCTTACTTCATAACTTTTACTGATGATTTCTCAAGATTCAGTCATGTGTTTTTATTAAAGCATAAGTCTGAACATTTCAAGAAATTCAAGGAGTACAAAGTTGAAGTAGAAAAACAAACAGAAATGACCATCAAAATACTTCGATCAGATCGAAGTGGAGAGAATCTTAGTACAGAGTTTTCGAACTTCTTAAAAGAGAATGGGATTCTCTCTCAGCTCACTTCTCCTTACACACCACAGCACAACGGTGTGTCAGAGCGGCGGAATCGTACCCTATTGGATATGGTACAATTTATAATGAGTGATACTGAGTTACCTCTCTCCTTTTGGAGGCATGCATTGGAGACTGCAGCTTTTCTGCTGAACAAAATTCTAACCAAGTCCATGTCTACCACTCCATATGAGATATGGTAGGGGAAGATACCATTGTTGGATATATGTATGCCCTGGAGGCCATTATGTGATAGTGTATGTACTGATGTGTGTGTGTGTGCGTGTGTGTGTGTATGTATGTATGTATGTATGTATTCACAGGACAATCTTGCTCGACATGATAGTATGCTATCTGGTTTCTCTTTATCATATGTTCTCTTGATCATGTTTTTACTCATTTGGTACATGTTGATAAAGCCCTAAGGATATTGGCTTGACTACTGGGATTATGATATGGATCATACTAGAGGGGCAACTGTAGTTTATAAGCATATCCTTGAAATGTTCCTAGTCATAGGTATATCGAGACAGGGCATCGATATTCCAGTGTAGACTAGCGTATACTGTTCTTGTTCCATATGATGGGCGATGGATGATCCCATATCCGTCTGGTGTGTTGACACCAAAGATTGTATACGGGTGCTCAGTGAGACTGGGTATACTGAACGGACTCACCGAGAACTCCTATATGGTATTATATCATACGTCAGATAGCAGTTCTCAGGTGACACTAGTACAGGTTAGTCTGTAGACCCGAGATCGCTATAGAGTCTTGTGTGACCTCCCACTGTACTTTGATCTCCACCCTACTGCAGCTCTAAGGAGTCGTACAAACAGGTGGATTTTGGGTACAGTCCCGAGGCATATGGAGGCAGTGAGCGATAAGAGGGGTTTCGTCTCTCCCGGTATTGGGGGTTGATACTGTGCTATGCACGATTGGCTATAACAGGAAGTCCCTAGCTAGGGCTGCTGAGATATTACTGATAAGTGTTATCAGTAATTTCTCGATCTGTTATGGACCATATACCGGCATTACTTGTTGAGTTATTGGGGTCGACGATTCCATCTCTAGACTCAATATGCAGCATATTTGACGAAGAGACCGGACTGTACGGTAAGTGTTGCCAGTTGGATTGACGGGAGTTTTGACAGGTTTTCTTGTTCTTCTTCTGATCGCTCAAAACCCGGGTGGCCATTACGTTTAGCTGACCGCTTGCGGCTTGTAGATATTTGATATGATCATCACCTACTGCTGGCGTATTGACGAGTCTTAGAGTCCCATATAGAAGTTTCCTGGCTCAGGCGAAACGAAGTGGTGCGCATATGAGATATGTGCGGAAGCTCGATTAAATACGAGTATATGTTACCGTATTTTAATCGGGCGTTTTATATTAGTCGGGTCGTATAAGATATGACTGGTTTATTAAATCAAGTGTTGATTTAATATTGACTTTTATCTCATTTATTTAAACCCTTTTCTTTTAATGGATGCATGCATGTATATGTACATGTTGATGTGCATACACATATACATACATGCATTTGTATCATGGTTGATGATACAACTTAGATGGAAATATAAGACTCACATAGTTCATAATTATATATATAGATATTTTGTTTTAAGTAAAAGATAAAGGAAATTAAAAGAATGACTCATTTCTTCACAAATAACTCATAGTTTCTACACATTTCCATGGTTGACATTTGACTTAACCATGGTTAATTTCCTTTGCTCTTTAACTCATCACAAAATATCTAGATATTATTATTAACCATGGTTTGTATTATGATATTCATCTCTCTCTTTCATTATCATTATGATTATTATTCATCCAAAAGAAAAATATCAAGCTATTTTCATCTTCCTCTCTCTAGCTCTATTTTGAGTTCTAAATTGAGTGAGATTAAAAGAAAGAAACGGTTTTAAGTGAGAATCTAAACCACTTCATCATTCTACACACCTCTTGCTACTTTGTGTAGGGTGTTTGCTTCAAGGATTTCATTGATCAAGTGAAGCAACAAGCTTTGAGCAAAGGACTTCGGGTGGATCGTCGTGGACTTGGAAGTGATCTAGCGAACCGTTCCAAACCAAAGGAGATCCAAGGAGTTGCCCTAGGAGGTCTACAAAGGTTGTAGTCTCTCCACTTAGTGTTAGATTATCTTTTATATGTGATACTATTAATTGTTACTCAATAATTCTAGTTCGATTCCTAGTTAAGTTTACTTAGCACCTCATAAAATTAAAGTTGTGGCATGTGTGATGCTTCCAAACCCTATACGAGGTGTTAAGGAAACCTTACAGTGGTATCAGAGCCAAGCTAGAGCTTTGGAGTAACCTAGACGACGTTAAAAACCTCGAACGAACGAAATACGACGCCCGGTGGGTGCTCTCTGGAAATTTTTCAAAAACGTGGATATTTTCACATTAAAAATACTTAAAAAATTCAACAGGGTATTTTATGGGCCCACAAGAAGTACGAAGCCCTAACTCCACCATACGACCGCGGAACTGCGGCCATAGTGGCCTTTCTGCGGCGGTTCCGCGCGCCGTAGGTGGATCTTGGGCCGTGTCTTCTTGTGCCGGCCCGTATGTACTTTGTGCAGTTTCTGGTAATTTTTAAAACTGCTCAAGTGTTGAGCTTTCTGAGAAGTCTTTGGGTGTTTAATCGTTCGATCGAATGTTTTAACTGCGCCTAGTTTATTAGTATGTGATACAATAATTGGAATCTATAATTTTGTTTGTTGCGTGTATATCTAGCAGTTCGGTCTCGGGAATAGAAGGAAATCTTGTTGAATTATTCGTCTTGTTTTGAAAAAGTGTTTTCATGGATGAGACCCAAATGCGAGCTTTACATTGTTAGGCATGAAATCTTGTATATGTGATATTCCGGGTTTGTGTTGTCTAAAGGCAGTTACGATTCCAATTGTTGTAGTTTTTCATTTTATTGCTCTGTGACCGTAAGTGTAGTATGTAGTTGTATCGCCGGTTTTCTTTTCTATACATCAACGACAATCGGTGTATGCATACTTACTTACGTTGATAATATTTGATATTATGTGTCGATGAGATTTGATGTGCAGGATTATCGTGATTGAATAGCCGGGGGTTTTATGTGAGATGAGAGTTTTCTTTTCATTCATGTAAAATTAAATTGTATGTAATATTCTTTTATTTGGGGCACTTCTGGGTTGAGGTTGATATCACCAGTGTTGTATATTATTTACTTTTCCGCATTAGGATAGACCCAAGGAGGAGGGCATAAGTGACCGGGTTCTATGGTTCAGTGGGAGGCCATCTCGAGGAGTCGAGACTGGGTCTTCTAAACTCCAGAATTGGTAGGGTCGCTTGCCGCTCTTGTAGGGGTCTAGGGGTGTGGGCTTGGCTATTCATCACGACCGTGGAATCCCTATTTTTATTGTTGGCTAAATACAAAATACGGACCTCCTAGATATCCTATATTAAATGTGCTTCTGCTGCTTTTATTATCTGATGTGATCATTTAATATATATATCTGAGACGAATAGAATATTATATATATGATATATAATAGACGTTGCTTATGTTTTGCACCCGCACTAGCCCTGTCCCGGTATGCCGTTAGTTAAGTAACCTAACGGTGCATATCAGGACACTGTGGCGAATGCAAGTGGCATAAGCGTACGTTATATTTTCGTTTCTTTCTGTGATGTCTTAGGTTTTAAATGATGGGACTACATTAATGAGATTAATGTAAAAGGTAAATGAACCTAAAAAGATGTTGTAGAATCGGATTTGAAACACACTCGGCCTTTTATGAAAAAGCAAGTTTCAAAATGCGGAGCTTGAGCCACTCCTTTTAAACCCATTGGATTCTATAACGATATCAAGTTCAAAACGTTAAAAGTTTTCTTAAAAACTATCCGCAGTCCTCCGTCATTTTAGGAAGTAGAGTACTTAGTATTCGTGCTGCGTATTTTGACTTTAGTTAAGGCGCAGTGTTCGGTAGCTAAGTGATGTCTTCCTATACTGCATATGATGCAGATTAGTTAGGGCATTCATATGATTATGTTGACTTTAGTTAAGGGTCATATGGGTGGGTCTAGTTAATCACGAAATGACGGGAAGAACTTGACTGGTACTTATGATATGTTGACTTTAGTTAAGGTCATGAGTACTAGGGGTAAAAATCATATCGGGAGTTTCAAGAGTTGAAATTTACAATGAGATTGTATACCTTCTATATGATAGTAGGATCCCGATCCCACTGCGAGCAAAAGTTGCTCCCGGGAGAATTTTGCAGTTTACAATTAGCTAACCCAGTAGGTGTTTAGAAAGGTGTCAAACCGGGCTACGCCTCTGGGAAGATGAGGTTTATTTTAATTAGGTCCATGCGAAAGCACGGGGAACCTCCTTCAAGTACTGACACTGGCCTGGCTGAACGGTTAGCGAAGTTGTAGAATGTAATTAATCCTGGCTAGTTTTCTTTTTAAAAAGTTTTAAAGAAAATTTGATAACAACAGTAGGAGACATTGATTAAACAAGATAATAACCAATCTGATCTTTGCAAGAGCTTTCGCTAAGTGTATTCTTTTCTCTCTCTTAATGACAGATACCTATGACAGGACTTAAGCTTCTATTAGATAAAAACAAGCTGAATGGGACCAACTATAAAGACTGGCTGAGGAATCTAAACATTGCCTTGACTTATGATAAGGTATCATATGTCCTCACGGCTCCAACCCCGCCCACCCTAGGTCCTAAACCTTCAGTTGAGGAAAGGGAAATCCGCATGACATGGGACGCTGACTGTGCCACGGCTAAATGCATCACACTTGCATTGATGGATAACACACATCAGAAGAAGCACGAGAATATGGACGTACAATCCATATTCCTCCATACAAAAGAGTTGTATGGAGAGCAATCTCGCGTATTACGATACGAAGCATCCAGAAAGCTGTTTCAAATGCGAATGTCCCCTGGCACACCAGTAGGAGACCATGTTCTAAAGATGATAGCTCTTATAGAAGCCCTTGAGGACCTTGAGTGGACAATGGAAAATGAACAATATATGGATATTATTCTGCAGTCTCTCCCCTCCACCTTTGCTCAGTTCATAGTTAACTTCAACATGCACAACAAGGAGAAGGAACTGCCTGAACTCCTTAATATGTTAAGGAGTGCAGAGAGCACACTGAAGTCAGTGAAGACTCCCGTTATGAGTGTTGGGCCATCCTCCTCCTCTCGCCCGAAGCCTAAGGCCATGGGAAAGATGAAGAAGAAACCCACCAAACCTAAGAGTGGAGTCAAAAAGGTTAAGGGGAAAGGCAAGTCCAAGGTTGGGGAATCGGGGAAAGGAGAATGTTTCCACTGCAAAAAGATGGGACACTGGAAGCGGAACTGTACTGAGTACCTAGAACTCAAGAAGAAGCATGGTGATGCTTCAGCTTCAGGTGTGTTCGTAATTGAAAACTGTTTTTCTATTAACTCTGCTTCCTGGGTATTAGATACCGGTTCGGGTTCTCATATTTGCAATTCTGTGCAGGCGTTGAGAAATAGTAGAGTTTTGAAGACAGGTGATCAAACTCTCCAAGTTGGAAATGGTTCCAATGTAAATGCAGTTTCAGTAGGAGAGTATCACCTAGGGTTGCCGTCGGGTTGTATATTGGTTTTGAACCTATGTTATTTTGTGCCAAGTATGCTTTGTAATATTATATACGTTTCTTTGTTAGACAATGAAGGAGATCATTTTGCTGTGCAACACAATGTTATGAACATTAGACTTAATCAAGAGTTGATTGGTTGTAGTACACTAAATAACGGGATATATGTCCTTAATCAACACACAGTTTTCAACGTTCAACACACAAATAAAAGAAAATTTTCAGATATAAATGAAGCTTTTCTTTGGCATTGTAGACTTGGTCATATTAATGAAACAAGACTAAACAAACTTCATAAAGATGGATATTTAAATTCTTTTGAGTTTAAATCTTATGCAACTTGCCAGTCTTGTATTAAAGGTAAAATGACCAAAACTCCGTTTACAGGACACGGAGAAAGAGCTACTGAGCTCCTAGGCCTCATACATAGTGATGTATGTGGACCAATGTCTACACATGCAAGAGGCAGTTTTTCTTACTTCATAAATTTTACTGATGATTTCTCAATATTCGGTCATGTGTATTTGATAAAGCATAAGTCTGAAGCTTTCGAGAAATTCAAGGAGTATAAACTTGAAGTAGAAAACCAAACAGGAAAGAGTATCAAGATACTTCGATCAGATCGAGGTGGAGAGTACTTAAGTGCTGAGTTCTTGGACTTCCTAAAAGAGAATGGGATTCTCTCTCAGCTCACTCCACCTTACACACCACAGCACAACGGTGTGTTAGAGCGGTGGAATTGTACCCTATTAGATATGGTACGATCCATGATGAGTGATTCTGAGTTACCTCTCTCGTTTTGGGGGCATGCATTGGAAACAACAGCTTTTCTATTAAACAAAGTTCCAACCAAAACCGTGTCTACCACTCCATATGAGATATGGCATAGGAAGAAACCATCTCTTAAAAGTGTTAAGATTTGAGGTTGTCCGGCTTTTGTCAAAAAGCAGAATCCAAACAAACTCGAGACACGATCAGTCAAATGTATATTTGTAGGATATCCAAAACATTCGTTTAGGTATCTTTTCTACCACAAGGAGGAACAAAAGATATTTGTTTCTCAATATGCCATATTTTTAGAAAATGAATTTTTTTCAAATGATGCTGATGGTAATGTGGTAAATATAGAAGAGGTTCTAGAGACACAAGTTACAAATGATGACTTGGTTGAACCTGATATTACAACAGAATCGAATGAACCTCAGCCACTCCGTAGATCTGGTAGGACTTCTCGCCCACCGGAGAGATACTACGGTTTCTTATTGATGATAATAGAGAAGATTGCATCATAGATGATGATGATCCTGCCAGTTTTCATCAAGCTATCACGAGTGGTGACTCTGTGAAATGGCTGGATGCCATGAGATCCGAAATGGAGTCCATGTACACCAACAAATTATGGACTTTGGAAGATGTACCTTCCGGGATAAAACCTGTGGGTTGCAAATGGATCTTTAAAAGAAAGATCGGTGTA
The DNA here is from genome assembly GCA_030015575.1 of Agapanthus africanus. Lineage (NCBI taxonomy): Eukaryota > Viridiplantae > Streptophyta > Magnoliopsida > Asparagales > Amaryllidaceae > Agapanthus > Agapanthus africanus. The sequence goes on from CM057344.1 coordinate 106,985,591, forward strand.
GATGGACAGGTAGAGACCTATAAGGCAAGGTTGGTAGCGAAAGGTTTTCTTCAAAGACCTGGTTTGGACAATGACGAGACTTTCTCTCTAGTAGCCATGCTTAAATCCATTCGGATCCTACTTACTATTGCTGCTCACTACAACTATGAAATCTGGCAGATGGACGTTAAAACTGCATTTCCAAATGGTGATTTAGATGAATGCGTTTATATGGATCAGCCATAGGGCTTCATTGACAGTGGGAGCAGCGGAAAAGCATGTAAGTTGCTTAAATCCATTTATGGATTAAAGCAGGCATCACGGAGTTGGAACATCTGTTTTGATGATGTTATTAAAGAGTTTGATTTCATCAAAAATCCAGATGAACCTTGTGTTTATAAGAAGACTGTAGGGAGAAATGTCGCATTCCTCGTATTATACGTGGATGACATACTTCTGATAGGAAATGACATACCTATGCTACAGTCGGTCAAATCATTCTTATCACAAAGGTTCTCCATGAAGGACCTGGGTGATGCCACATACATATTGGGCATACGGATCTATAGGGATAGATCCAAACGGTTATTGGGATTGTCCCAAACCAAGTACATTAACACCATCCTAAAGAGATTTAGTATGGAATACTCCAAGCGGGGTACCTTACCCGCTTGCCACGGAGTCACTCTCTCAAAGGACGATTGCCCAAAGTCTGATAAAGAGAGAGCTCGCATGAGCATTATTCCCTATGCTTCGGCAGTAGGATCGATAATGTATGCGATGTTATGTACACGCCCTGATGTTGCTTATGCATTTAGTGTAGTAAGCAGGTATCAATCAAACCCAGAGGAGAATCACTGGACTGCTGTAAAGAACATTCTTAAGTACTTGCGAAGGACTAAAGAATTGTTCTTGGTGTATGGTAACGGGGATCTCCAAATGGAGGCCTTTACCGATTCGAGCTTCCGGAGTGACAAAGATGACAGCAAGTCTATCTCAGGGTTTGCATTTACCCTCAATGGAGGGACGGTGAGTTGGAAGAGTTCCAAATAGGATACCGTTGCAGACTCAACGATGGAAGCTGAATATATTGCTGCAAATGATGCTGCCAAGGAAGCCGTCTGGATGAGGAAGTTCATCGCGGAGCTAGGAGTAGTTCCAACCATTATTGATCCAATACCTTTGTATTGTGACAATAATGGGTCTATGGCGTTGGCCAAAGAGCCCAGGTCCTATCAGAAGTCCAGACACATCCTGAGGCGATATCATGTGATCCGAGAGATAGTTGATCGCCACGAGATCGAGATTAAGAGAGTAGACACAAAGAACAACACTGCGGATCCATTCACTAAGGCCCTCCCTCAGCCGCAGCATGAGCGATTTTTTTAGATGTTGGGTATGAGATACACCAATAATTGGCCTTAGTGCAAGTGGGAGATTGTTGGATATATGTATGTCCTAGAGGCCATTATGTGATAGTGTATGTACTGATGTGTGTGTGTGTGTGTGTGTGTGTGTATATGTATGTATATATTCACAGGACAATCTTGCTCGACATGATAGTATGCTATCTGGTTTCTCTTTATCATATGTTCTCTTGATCATGTTTTTACTCATTTGGTACATGTTGATAAAGCCCTAAGGATATTGGCTTGACTACTGGGATTATGATGTGGATCATACTAGTGGGACACCTATAGTTTATAAGCATATCCTTGAAATGTTCCTAGTCGTAGGTATATCGAGACAGGGTATCGATATTCCAGTGTAGACTAGCGTATATTGTTCTTGTTCCATATGATGGGCGATGGATGATCCCATATCCGTCTGGTGTGTTGACACCAAAGATTGTATACGGGTGCTCAGTGAGACTGGGTATACTGAACGGACTCACCGAGAACTCCTATATGGTATTATATCATACGTCGGATAGCAGTTCTCAGGTGACACTAGTACAAGTTAGTCTGTAGACCCGAGATCGCCATAGAGTCTTATGTGACCTCCCACTGTACTTTGATCTCCACCCTACTACGGCTCTAAGGAGTCGTACAAACAGGTGGATTTTGGGTACAGTCCCGAGGCATATGGAGGCAGTGAGCGATAGGAGGGGTTTCGTCTCTGCCGGTATTGGGAGTTGATGCTGTGCTGTACACGATTGGATATAACAGGAAGTCCCTAGCCAGGGCTGCTGAGATATTATTGATAAGTGTTATCAGTAATTTCTCGATCTGTTATGGACCATATACTGGCATGACTTGTTGAGTTATTGGGGTCGACGATTCCATCCCTAGACTCAATATGCAGTATATCTGACGAAGAGATCAGACTGTACGGTAAGTGTTGCCAGTTGGATTGACGGGAGTTTTGACAGGTTCGCTTGTTCTTCTTCTGATCGCTCAATACCCGGGTGGCCATTACGTTTCGATGACCGCTTGCGGCTTGTAGATGTTTGATATGATCATCACCTACTGCTGGCATATTGACGAGTCTTAGAGTCCCACATAAAAGTTTCCTGGCTCAGGCAAAACGAAGTGGTGCGCATATGAGATATATGCGGAAGCTCGATTAAATACGAGTATATGATACCGTATTTTAATCGGGCGTTTTATATTAGTCGGGTCGTATGAGATATGACCGGTTTATTAAATCAAGTGTTGATTTAATATTGACTTTTATCTCATTTATTTAAACCATTTTCTTTTGATGGATGCATGCATGTATATGTACATGTTGATGTGCATACACACATACATACATGCATTTGTATCATGGTTGATGATACAAATTAGATGGAAATATAAGACTCACATGGTTCATAATTATATATATGGATATTTTGTTTTAAGTTAAAGATAAAGGAAATTAAAAGAATGACTTATTTCTTCACGAATGACTCATAGTTTCTACACATTTCCATGGTTGACCTTTGACTTAACCATGATTAATTTCCTTTGCTCTTTAACTCATCACAAAATATCTTGATATTATTATTAACTATGGTTTGTATTATGATATGTATCTCTCTCTCTCATTATCATTATGATTATGATTATTATTCATCCAAAAGAAAAATATCAAGCCATCTTCATCATCCTCTCTCTAGCACTGTCTTGAGTTCTAAATTGAGTGAGATTAAAAGAAAGAAAGGGTTTTAACTGAGAATCTAAACCACTTCATTATCCTACACACCTCTTGCTACTTTGTGTAGGGTGTTTGCTTCAAGGATTTCATAGATCAAGTGAAGCAACAAGCTTTGAGCAAAGGACTTCGGGTGGATCGTCGTGGACTTGGAAGTGATCTAGCGAACCGTTCCAAACCAAAGGAGATCCAAGGAGTTGCCCTAGGAGGTTTACAAAGGTTGTAGTCTCTCCACTTAGTGTTAGATTATCTTTTATATGTGATACTATTAATTGTTACTCTATAATTCTAGTTCGATTCCTAGTTAAGTTTACTTAGCACCTCATAAAATTAAAGTTGTGGCATGTGTGATGCTTCCATACCATATACGAGGTGTTAAGGAAACCCTACAACCATCTCTTAAACGAGTTAAGTTTTGGGGTTATCCGGCTTTTGTCAAAAAGCAGAATCCAGACAAACTTGAGACACGATCAGTTAAATGTATATTTATGGGATATCCAAAACATTCATTTGGATATCTGCTCTACCACAAGGAGGAACAAAAGGTGTTTGTTTCTCAATATGCCATATATTTAGAAAATGAGATTTTTCCAAATGATACTGATGGCAATGTGGTAGATCTAGAATAGGTTCTAGAGACACAAGTTATAAATAATGACTTGGTTGAACCTGATGTTGCAACAGAATCTTATGAAGCTTAGCCACTCCGTAGATCTAGTAGGAATTCTCGCCCACCGGAGAGATACTACGGTTTTCTCATTGATGGTGATGGAGAAGATTGCATCATGGATGATGATGACCCTACCAGTTTTCAGCAAGCTATCATGAAGGGTGACTCTGTGAAGTGGATGGATGCCATGAGATCCGAAATGGAGTCTATGTACACCAATAAATTATGGATTTTGGAAGTTGTACCCTCTGGGATAAAACCTGTAGGGTGCAAATGGGTCTTTAAGAAAAAGATCGGTGTAAATGGACAAGTGGAGACCTATAAAGCAAGGCTTGTGGCGAAAGGATTTCGTCAAAGACCGGGAATGGACTATGACGAAACCTTTTCTCCTGTAGCTATGGTTAAATCCATTCGGAGCCTACTTGCTATTGCTGCTCACTACGACTGTGAAATCTGGCAGATGGACGTTAAAACTGCTTTTCTAAATGATGATTTAGAAGAATATGTTTATATGGATCAGCCAGAGGAATTCATTGATAGTGGGAGCAGCGGGAAAGCGTGTAGGTTTCTTAAATCCATTTATGGATTAAACCAGGCATCACGGAGTTGGAGCATCTGTTTTGATGATGTTTTAAAAGAGTTTGATTTCGTCAAAAATCCAGATGAACCTTGTGTTTATAAGAAGATTGTAGAAAGTACTATCGCATTCCTTGTATTTTACGTAGATGATATTCTTCGGATAGGAAACGATGTTCCTATGCTACAATCGGTCAAACTGTTCTTATCACAAAGGTGTAGGGTTCCTAAGCACTCCAATGAGGTCTCACAAGGCATCAACCATGCCAATTTCAAATTTTAGGGGTGTCGAGAAACCCTAATACGGATCGTTGGCTAGAAGTTTAGGCGAACACATGCAACTAGTTAACAATATAACTAAAAGAACGGAAATACAACCTTTGTAGATCCGGTCCTCCACCTCCATAGCTCTGCAATGAAGTCTCCTCGCTGTCCAAATGGAATCCCGGGCTCTAGCGTCGGCTTCATCGGAGAAATGGGCGGGCAAGGTCGTCGGCTTCGTGCCGAAGATGATCTACGTCGAGGCATCACAAGATCAAGCTCCCACTTCACCAAGTCATGAAACTTGTGAAGAAAACACCCTATACTACTTGGCAAGAGGTAGAGGATGAAGAAATAGGAAGTGGGTTCACTTTAGAATTGGATTTCTCACTCATTTTCTCAAGTTGCCATTGATGGAGGCAAGCTTCTTCTTGAAGAAGAAGAAGAAGAAGAACATGAATATTATGATAAGTTTTTTTTTTCAAAAAGAAAATAAAATGAATACTTATCATAATCCAACCATGGTCAAGTGTAGAGAATAGACTAGGGTTAAGTGGAATGGTTAGGGTTAAGCATGAGACAAAATGGTGACTTAGTCAAAGCTTCATGAAGCTTCAACATGCATCCAAAGAAAGCCACCATTTTCCTTTATGCTTATTATTTTCCAAAAAGAATAAATAGACAAATAAATGAATAAGAAAACAAAACCCTAACCATTCATATAACCATGGTTTAAACTTTACACAAACCCAAGTTAGTATGCATCATCAAACATGATACAAACTTGTGCACAAAAAATATATCACATATACAATGTGCACAAACAAGTGAGAAAAACCATTTAAAGTGAACCAATACTAGTTAATGCAAAGTAATGTATCAAATATATAATTATGCATTAAATCATTAAATCAACACTTGATTTAACGATCCGGTCATATCGCATGTGACCGACTAATATCCAATGTATCGGCTTATCGAATCAATCCTTGATTCGATAACTAGGTTATATCGCATACAACCATATCGATACATTCATCGCGAGAATAGAATACGGTATCACATACACGCATTATTCTCGGTCCCGCACATATCTCATATGCGCTCCTATTTCGTTTCGCTTGAGCCAGGAAACCTCTGTGTAGGACTCTAAAGACTCGTCAATACGCCGGTAGCAGATGATGATCATATCAAGCATCCACAAGCCGCAAGCGGTCTGCTAAACGTAACGGCCACCCGGGTATTGAGCGATCAGAAGATCGACGAGCAAGCCCGCTCACACTCTAGTGAATCCAACCAGTAACACTTACCGTACAGTTCGGTCTCGTCGTCTGATATGTCGCATATCTTGCCTAGGGGTGGTACACGTCAGACCCCAATAGCTCGATAAGTCGTGTCAATATGAAGTCTATAACAGTTCGAGAAACTACTGGTAACACTTACCAGTATATCTCAGCAACCCTGGCCAGGGATTTCCGGTTATAGCCAATCGAACACAGCGCAACATCAACTCCCTATACCGGGAGAGACGAATCCCCTCCTATCGCTCATTGCCTCCATGTGATTCGGGACTGTATCCAAAAACCACCGTTTTGCACGCCCTCTTGGACGTGGTAAGGTGGAAATCGCACAGTGGGAACCACACAAGACTCTATGACGATCTCGGGTCAACAGACTACTCTGTACCAGTGTCACCAGAGAACTGCCATCTGACGTAAGGTATAATACCATCTGGGAGTTCTCGGCGAGTCCGTCCAGTGTACCCAGTCTCCACTGAGCACCCGTATATCATCTCTGATGTCAAACACCAATGGATGTGGGATCATCCATCGCCCATCTGTATGGGTCGAGAAGGTATACGCTAGTCTACTCTGGTATATCGATGCCCTGTCTCGATACACCCTCGACTAGGGACCTTGAAGGATGTACTTATGGACTACCATGTCCCCATTAGTATGATCCGCATCATAGTCCAGGTAGTCAAGTACACATCCTAAGGGCTTTACCAATATGTAACAGAGAGACAACTAGTATACACGTTAAGGTAAAGAGCAACCAGATAGCATACTATCATGTCGAGCAAGAAAGTCCTCCCTATATATGTCCCAGCATCCACTACAATATACATCCTATGTACAGTAATGGCCTCTAGGGCATACATATAACTAACAATCTCCCACTTGCACTAGGGCCATCTGTAGCAGTGGTTGCAGTATCTCATACTCAACCATCCCATAAAAATCTCTCTCTGGGAATTGGCCTTCGTGAGTGGATCCGCCGAATTGTCCTCTGAGTCTACTCTCCTTACCTCGATCACCTTGGAGATCAGCCATCTCCATGATCAGGTGATACTGCCTTAGAATATGTCTGGATCACTGATGGGACGGACGTTCCTTGGCATAAGCCACAACTCCATTGTCACACAATGGGAGGAACGAAGTTCATCTCATGAACTAATATACATCCAGACTGCCTCTTTGGTAGCATCTTAAGTAGTGATGTATCCAGCCTTTATCGTCTAGTATGCCACGGTATCTAGTTTGGAACTCTTCCAACATACCGTCCCTTTACTGAGGGTAAAGACAATGCCTGTGACTGACATTCAGTCGTCTTTATCACCCTGGAACCTTTCCAGTGATTCTCCCCAGGATCGATTGATACCATCTCACTACTACTAGTGAGATTCCTAACATCCAATTAGATCTATCTCATAGATCCAAAATTCAGGATTTAGTAGGTATCACTTTGATCCTATATGGAGAATCTTTGTGATAAGCGGAGATTGACCGAGCGTAGCATATGAAACTCCTTCCCTATCAAGAGTATGTCATCCATGTACTCTACGAGGATCACTACCATACTCTCTACTACCTTTTTGTTCATACAAGGTTCATCTACCATTTTGATGAAGTCAAACTTTTTGACTAATACATCAAAACAGATGTTCCAACTCTGCGATGCCTGCTTTATCCTATAAAGCATCTTGTACACGTTTCCGCTGCTCCCACTGTCTACGAAGCCCTTTGGCTGTGTACTTACAGACGTACTCTTCTAAAACACCATCTAGAAAAGCAGTCATGGCACCCAACCGCCAGATATCGTAGGCATGGTATGTAGCCGTGGCAAGTAGGATCTGGATGGACTTAAGCATAGATCATTAGAAAAGGTTTCAACATAATCCATACCTGGTCAATGATGCAAACCTTTAACAAGTCTAGCTTTGAAAGTCTCAACTTTTCCATGTACACCAAGTAATCTTCTCAAGATATACTTGCTCCTGATGGGGATTTAACCCTTCAGATATAGCAACTAAAGTCCATACTTTGTTGGTGTATAAGGATTCCATCTCAGATCGCTAAACATCCAGCCATCCTTACAGAGTCTCACTCCTGATGGCCATCTCGAAACTAGTTGGGTCATCATCTCATGATGCATTCCTCGCTCCCACTGTCATAGAGAAACCGTAGTAACTCTCAGGTGGGTGAGGAACCCTATTAGATCGGCGGAGAGGCTGAGGTTCGTTGGTTACTATTGAATCCTTTGGTTTTGTCAAATCATCAGCTGCAGCTTGTATAGATGGAACATTTCCAGTTCTACATAAGAGATCTTGCCTCGAGCTTGTCCGGATTTTTCTTTTAGACATAGGCCGGACAACCCCAAATCTTAACTAACTTAAGATATGGGCTCTTCCCTTTCCATATCTCATATGAAGTGGTAGGCAACTGATTTGATCGGAACCCTATTTAATAGGTATGCAGCTTCTCGAGTGCATAACTCCCAATAGGAAAAAGGTAACTCAGTAGTACTCATTTTAGAGCACACCATATCAAATAGGGTGTATCTGCTCCGCCCCGATATACCATCGTGCTATGGTGTATACAGAGGAGTAATGCTGAGAGAGAATCTCATTCTCCTTTAGAAAATTCCAGGATTTCCGTGCTCAAGTATTCTCCTCCTCGATCACATCGAAGGACATAATACTTATACCCATATTTTGGTTCTCTACTTCTAACTTATATTCTGTGAATATCTCAAAAGGTTCGGACTTGTGTTCCAACAGGAACATATGTCTGAATCTAAAGAGATCATCAGAGAATGTAATGAAGTACAAAGAACCGGTCTTGGCATGTGTAGACAGGGGACCTTTATACATCAACATGTATCATCCCAAGAGTTCACTAACTCTTTCTTTGTTTCCAATAAACAGAGCTGTGGTCATCTTATCTCTGTGACATGACTGGCAAGTTTCATAAGATGTAAATTCAAACTAATTCAATATGCATCTAAATGTAACTTTAGCTAGTCGGGTCGCATTGATATGACCTAGTCTACAATACCTCAAGAAGGATCCGTTCATTTCTGAACTCTTCCTCTTGTGTGTGTTCCGTATACTAAGAACTGTAGTTTGATTTAGAACGTCAATGCTTTTAGATAACGTGCCTGAACCGATCAACTTTTGATATAGGAAATGTTCAAAACATTATCCAACAATACAAAATTTTATCATTTCTTTACTAATAAAGAGACTGATATGATTTTGTATACCAGGTTCGGTATCTAATAGCATTTGTTCAGAATCAATGTATTGGTAATACTGGGTGACAGTGACCGACAGACTTGGGTGCAACACTTGCCCCGTTTACTGCCTCGTGAAACTTATTACCCGTTCTCAGTTCTTTACCTATCTGTAGCCCTATGTAACAGATTACATATCTGGGATCCTGATCCGGTATCATATACCCAGGATGCAAAAGGACACTGAGAAACAGTTCTATGTAACGAACACACCCGAAGATGATGCATCAACATGCACTCTCTTCGTTTGGGCGGCACGGGAAATCTGGTATTCCCCAATTTCCTGCTCTTTCTTATAATAATTATAAGTTGGAGCGGGACCAACGTTCCCCAGCTCAGTATAACAAGCGGATTCGGTCAATAATCCGTATTATTATCTTGATTAAGGCGTGACATGGTCGCTACCAGGAGAGAGAGAGAAGAAAACACTCAGCGTGCGCTCTTGCAAGATCAGATTGGTTATTATTTTATCTAATCAGGATGGCTCCCACTGCTTTTTATCAAATCTTCCTTCAAACCCTATAAGGAAAGACTAGCCGGGATTAATTACACACTACAAGTTCGCCAATCTTTCAGCCAGGCCAATGTCGGTACTTTGAGGGAGGTCCCCCGTGCTTTCGCACGAACCTAATTAATTTAAACCTCATTTTCCCAGAGGCGTAACCCCGTTGACACCTTTCTAGACACCTACATGATCGGTTAATTGCAATGTGTAAAACTTTCCCAGGAGTAACAATTACTCGCAGTGGGTATCGGGATCCAACTATCTCATAGAAGGTATGCAATCTCATTGCAAATTTCAACACTTGAAATTCCCGATAATATTTTGCCCCTAGCGTCCTATGACCTTGACAGAGGTCAACAAACCCTAGGCTGCTAGTCAAGTTCAACCCGTCATTTCCTGATTGAAGTAAACCCACCCGCACGACCCTTGACAGAGGTCAACAAGGTCGCACGACTACCCTAAATCAATCACATCATATGCTTATGCAGATAAGCGCTAATCAGCTACCGCACACTACGTCTTGACAGAGCTCAACAAACGCAGCACGAATACTAACCAGTACATATCTGAAATGACGGAGGGCTACGACAGGTTTTTCTGAAAACCTTTTGCGTAATGAACTTGATATCGTTGTAGAATCAAATGATTTTAAATGGAGTGTTTTTTAGGCTTTTCTAGTTTTGCTAAAGGGGTCACTCCCGGTGAAGGGATCGTCGGCCCTTTCCTTGTCGAATGAGGTGCAGGATATATCATATACATCACTGTGCAAAGCAAAAACTATAGGAGCAATCAAAAGACAAACCGAGGGTTGTAGTATCCGCCAGTTATTGCTAAAGGAGTCACTCCCGGTGAAGGGATCTCGGTCCTTTCCTTATCGAATAAGGTGCAGGATATATCATATATACCGTTGTGCAAAGCAATAACTGTAGCTACCTGTTTTATTTTGAAATTCGATTCTACAACATCTTAGGTTTCTTTTATTTCATTAATCACATTAATGAAGTCCCATCATTTAAGTACCTAAACATCACAGATAAATACGACGTACACTTATGCCATCCGCATTCGCCTCGATGTCCCCTCGTGCACCGTTAGGTTAGGTAACTAACGGCAGAGCGGGGCAGGGCTAGCACGGGTATAAAACATAAGTATCGTCTATATAATATATCATATATACTATATACAGTATCCATCACAGAACATCACATGATCACATCACAGATATCGCAGCAGAAGAAACATATGAAATATTGGATATACTAGGACGTCCGTGTTTTCAATACGAGCCAGTATAAAACACGGATTCCACGGTCGTGATGAATAGCCAAACCCACACCCCTAGACCCCTACGAGAGCGGCAAGCAACCCTACCAATTCTAGAGTTAGGAGACCCGGACTCGACTCCTCGAGTTGGTCTCCCACTGGACTCCAGAACCCGGTTACTTGTGCCCTCCTCCTTGGGTCTATCCTAGTGCGGAAAAGTAAATAATATACAAAAGGTGACAACTTCCGCAACCTGGAAGTGCTCCAAATAAAAGAATATTACATACAAGTTTTTACATGAATGAAAATGAAAAACACTCATCTCACATAAAACCCCCCAGCTATTCAAACACGACGATCCAATATAACATATTCAGCAACACATAACATCACATGTCATCAACGTAAGTAAATATGCACATCCTAATTGTCGTTGACATATAGCAACGAAACCGGCGATATCACATATTACACTTACGGTCACAGAAAAGAAAGTGTAAAACTACAACAGTTGGAATCCGCAACCTCCATAGACATCGCATGCCTAATCAAATGAATTACTTAGACATCGCATGCCTAACAATTATAAACCCCGCATTTTAGTCTCTTTATTGAAAACACTTTTCAATATCAAGTCGGGTAATTCAACAAGATTCCCGACATTTTGATCGAATGCTCGTCGCAAACTTTAGTAGGCGGCCGCACCCCCGATGCCGTCGACGAAGTGCACCAAGGCGGAACACCGCTGCCGCGAGCACCCGGAAGGATGCTTTCGGCGACGGGGTTCTCCTACAGTCACTTGGTCGGGGCTATGGGGTGTAGCTGTCTATTAAGTTTACCTGGCGAGTATCCGCGTACACTACGTGATTGCGACGGACTTTTGATCACATCAAAATTCCGTGGCAACCGATCAAATGAGACTAAAGTGCTAGATTTACAACATTCATTCAGTTATCTCATAACTACTTGTGAATTCCAATTATTGTATCACATTCCAGATAAACAGAAAATGTTAAACTTTCCGATCGAACAATCGAACACCAAGTTTTCCCGATACATCTCAACACATGAAATAAGTCTAAAAAACATTTAGTTCGTGCCTCAGTACCAACGGTCCAGCCGTAGAAGGGTCAAGCCAACGCCTCACATGTGGCACGCCGTACTACCCCAAACCCGAAGGTTCAAAGGGCAGTTCAAGACGGTCACATAATCGAGTTAAGGTTTGTTGTCTTCTAGAGGGACCATCGCGTTACTTGCACTACTTAGAACGTTATTAAACCACGGAAAGATCCAACACTTAGAAATTTCCCGATAGGGGAAAAGGTGGGTATTTATATCCGGTCGAACTTTTTAACATATTCTTAAATATCCGGAAAAACACATAGACAAAGTCTGATAATCCGATCGAATCTTCGAATCCCCAAATCAACCCCAGAAAACTCAACTGTGGATTAAACATTAAAATATCCCAGAAAATAAAGCACTAAATTATAGGAATTACTGTGCAAAAATTATGACAAGATGCCCCTTTATAGCCGTGGAACCGCCGCACATGGCATGCATTCGCCGCTGTTCCGCGGTCAATTGGTCGATTCATGCTCACGTGCTTCACAGTAATTCTTACAATTCCCTGCTTGTTTTTCTGCATATTTTTAATTTGGAAAAATCCCCGTTTTTGGAAAAAGTCCAGAGAGCTTGAAATTTTAGGGTTTCGGGTTCGTTCGGGTTTCAGACTTCGTCTGTACATCGCCTAAGGCTCTAGCTAGGCTCTGATACCACTGTAGGGTTCCTAGGCACTCCAATGAGGTCTCACAAGGCATCAACCATGCCAATTTCAAATTTTAGGGGTGTCGAGAAACCCTAATACGGATCGTTGGCTAGAAGTTTAGGCGAACACATGCAACTAGTTAACAATATAACTAAAAGAACGGAAATACAACCTTTGTAGATCCCGTCCTCCACCTCCATAGCTCCGCAATGAAGTCTTCTCGCTGTCCAAATGGAATCCCGGGCTCTAGCGTCGGCTTCATCGGAGAAATGGGCGGGCAAGGTCGTCGGCTTCGTGCCGAAGATGATCTACGTCGAGGCATCACAAGATCAAGCTCCCACTTCACCAAGTCATGAAACTTGTGAAGAAAACACCCTATACTACTTGGCAAGAGGTAGAGGATGAAGAAATAGGAAGTGGGTTCACTTTAGAATTGGATTTCTCACTCATTTTCTCAAGTTGCCATTGATGGAGGCAAGCTTCTTCTTGAAGAAGAAGAAGAAGAAGATGAATATTATGATAAGTTTTTTTTTTCAAAAAGAAAATAAAATGAATACTTATCATAATCCAACCATGGTCAAGTGTAGAGAATAGACTAGGGTTAAGTGGAATGGTTAGGGTTAAGCATGAGACAAAATGGTGACTTAGTCAAAGCTTCATGAAGCTTCAACATGCATCCAAAGAAAGCCGCCATTTTCCTTTATGCTTATTATTTTCCAAAAAGAATAAATAGACAAATAAATGAATAAGAAAACAAAACCCTAACCATTCATATAACCATGGTTTAAACTTTACACAATCCCAAGTTAGTATGCATCATCAAACATGATACAAACTTGTGCACAAAAAATATATCACATATACAATGTGCACAAACAAGTGAGAAAAACCATTTAAAGTGAACCAATACTAGTTAATGCAAAGTAATATATCAAATATATAATTATGCATTAAATCATTAAATCAACACTTGATTTAACGATCCGGTCATATCGCATGTGACCGACTAATATCCAATGTATCGGCTTATCGAATCAATCCTTGATTCGATAACTAGGTTATATCGCATACAACCATATCGATACATTCATCATGAGAATAGAATACGGTATCACATACACGCATTATTCTCGGTCCCGCACATATCTCATATGCGCTCCTATTTCGTTTCGCTTGAGCCAGGAAACCTCTGTGTAGGACTCTAAAGACTCGTCAATACGCCGGTAGCAGATGATGATCATATCAAGCATCCACAAGCCGCAAGCGGTCTGCTAAACGTAACGGCCACCCGGGTATTGAGCGATCAGAAGATCGACGAGCAAGCCCGCTCACACTCCAGTGAATCCAACCAGTAACACTTACCGTACAGTCCGGTCTCGTCGTCTGATATATCGCATATCTTGCCTAGGGGTGGTAAACGTCAGACCCCAATAGCTCGATAAGTCGTGTCAATATGAAGTCTATAACAGTTCGAGAAACTACTGGTAACACTTACCAGTATATCTCAGCAACCCTGGCCAGGGATTTTCGGTTATAGCCAATCGAACACAGCGCAACATCAACTCCCTATACCGGGAGAGACGAATCCCCTCCTATCGCTCATTGCCTCCATATGATTCAGGACTGTACCCAAAAACCACCGTTTTGCACGCCCTCTTGGACGTGGTAAGGTGGAAATCAAAGCACAGTGGGAACCACATAAGACTCTATGACGATCTCGGGTCAACAGACTACTCTGTACCAGTGTCACCAGAGAACTGCCATCTGACGTAAGGTATAATACCATCTGGGAGTTCTCGGCGAGTCCGTCCAGTGTACCCAGTCTCCACTGAGCACCCGTATATCATCTCTGATGTCAAACACCAATGGATATGGGATCATCCATCGCCCATCTGTATGGGTCGAGAAGGTATACGCTAGTCTACTCTGGTATATCGATGCCCTGTCTCGATACACTCTCGACTAGGGACCTTGAAGGATGTACTTATGGACTACCATGTCCCCACTAGTATGATCCGCATCATAGTCCAGGTAGTCAAGTACACATCCTAAGGGCTTTACCAATATGTAACAGAGAGACAACTAGTATACACGTTAAGGTAAAGAGCAACCAGATAGCACACTATCATGTCGAGCAAGAAAGTCCTCCCTATATATGTCCCAGCATCCACTACAATATACATCCTATGTACAGTAATGGCCTCTAGGGCATACATATAACTAACAAAAGGTTCTCCATGAAGGACCGGGTGATGCCTCGTACATATTAGGCATGAAGATCTATAGGAATATGTCTAAAAAGTTGTTGGTATTGTCCCAAACAAGGTACATTAACACCATCCTAAAGAGGTTTAGTATGGAAGACTCCAAGCGGGGTGCCTTACCCACTTGTCATGGAGTCACTCTCTTCAAGGACTTTTGCCCAAAGACTAATGAAGAGAGAGCTCGCATGAGCATTATACACTATGCTTCAGCCGTATGATCTATAATGTATGCAATGTTACGTACATGCCATGTAGCTTATGTGCTGGGTGTAGTAAGCAGGTATCAATCTAACCTAAGGAAGAATCACTGGACAGCTGTGAAGAACATTCTTAAGTACTTGCGAAGGAATAAAAAAATGTTCTTGGTGTATAGTAACGAGGATCTCCAAATAGAGGCCTTTAGCGATTCGAGGTTCCAGAGTGATAAGGATGACAGAAAATCTTTCCCAGGGTTTGTATTTACCCTCAATGGAGGGGTGGTATGTTGGAAGAGTTCCAAACAGGATACCGTTGCAGACTCCACGATGGAAGCTAAGTATATTGCTGCAAATGATGCTGCCAAGGAAGCCGTCTGGATGAGGAAGTTCATCTCGGAGCTAAGAGTAGTTCCTACAATTATTGATCAAATATCATTGTATTGTGATAATAATGGGGCTATGGCGTTGGCCAAAGAGCCCAGGTCCTATCAGTGATCCAGACACATCCTGAGGCGATATCATCTGATCCAGGAGATAGTTGATCGCCGCGAGATCGAGATTTGGAGAGTAGATACAAAGAATAACACCACGGATCCACTCACCAAGGCCCTCCCTCTACCGCGGCATGAGCGATTTTTTGAGATGTTGGGTATAAGATACGCCAATAATTGGCCTTAGTGCAAGTGGGAGATTGTTGGATATATGTAAACCTTAGATGCCATTATATGATAGTAGATGTATCGGTATTATATGATAGTAGATGTATCGGTATGTGTGTGTGTGTCTATATATATATATATATATATATATATATATATATATATATATATATTCAGAGGACATTCTTGCTTGACATGATAGTATGTTATCTGCTTGTTCTTTATCATGACATGTTCACTTGATCATGCTATTATTCATTTGGTATATGTTGATAAAGCCCTTAGGATATTTGCTTGACTATTAGGACTACGATGCAGATCATACTAATGGGACATGAGTAGTTTATAAGCATATCCTTGAAATGTTCCTAGTCATGGGTGTATCGAGACGGGGCATCGATATTCCAGAGTAGACTAGCGTATACGTTACTTGACCCATATGATGGACGATGGATGATCCCATATCTACTAGTGTGGTGACACCAAAGACTGTATACGGGTGCTTAGTGGAGACTAGGTACACTGAATGGACTCGCCGAGAACTCCTATGTGGTATTATATCTATCGTCGGATAGCAGTTCTCAGGTGACACTGGTACAGGTTAGTCTGTAGTCCCGAGATCGTCATAGAGTCTTGTGTGTCCTCTTACTGTACTTTGGTCTCCACTAAACTACGGCTCTATTGTGTCGTGCAAACAGGTGGATTTTTAATACAGTCCCAAGGCACATGGAGGCAATGAGTGATAGGAGGGGTTTCGTCTCTCCCGGTATTGGGGGTTAATGTTGCGCTATGCTCGATTGGCTATAACAGGAAGTCTCTGGCCATGGCTGATAAGATTTACTGATAAGTGTTATCAGTAGTTTCTCGATCTGTTATGAGCCAGATACCAGCATGACTTATTAAGTTATTGGGGTCGACGTTACCGTCCTTAGACTCGATATCCAGTATATCTGACGAAGAGACCGGATTGTACGGTAAGTGTTGCCAGTTGGCTCGACGGGAGTTTTGACAGGTTCGCTTGTGTTTCTTCTGGTCGCTCAATACCTGGGAGCCGTTACGTACAGCTTGTACCACTGACGACTTGTGTGTATGTGATATGAGCACTGCCTACTGCTAACGTATTGACGAGTCTTAGGGTCCCACAAAAGGATTTCCTAACTCAGGCGAAAAGACATGGGGTGCATATGGGATATGCGCGGGAGCTCGATTAAATGCGTGTATTTGATACCGTATTTTAATCGGGCATTTACTATTGGACGGATCGTATGTGATATGACCGGGTTATTAAATCACGTGTTAATTTAATATTGAGTCCATTAGCTCATTTATTAAAACCTATTTCTTTATGATGCATGCAAAAGTGTATGTATATATTGATATGGATGCACACGTGTATGCATACATGTGTCATGGTTGATGATACATTGATGATGGCAATGCAAGACTCACATGGTAGCACATATATGTATGTATGTGTGTGTGTGTATGTATTGATTATTGAAAAAAGCAAAATGGGAATAAAATCATGGTTGACTTTCTACACTCTTCTTTTGTGTTGACTAAAGTCAAAACCGTGGTTTCATTTCCCATGGTTTTTGTTGCCCACTGTTTTACTTAAACTCAAGTATCAAAATATCTAGATATTTTGTAACCATGGTTTGGGATGATATAACCCTCTCTCTTTCTCTTGATTATGTTGATCATTCTTTCTTGAGTTAAGCTTAGCCATTCTCCTTCTTCTTCCTCATTCAAGCTCTCTAGCTTTTTCAAGTGAGTGAAGAACATAAAAAGAAATGGTTTTTAAGTGAGATCCAAACCCACATCACCAATCTATATTAGTCTAGCCCACTAGTGTAGGTTGTTTGCTCCACTTCCATTTGGTTCAAGTGAAGCTAGGTGCTTGTGCAAAGGACCGGTCCAAACACCAAGTTGTGGACTTCGAAGAACTCAAGCGGACCGGTCCAAACACCAAGTTGATCCAAGGAGTCACAAAAGGATGTCTACAAAGGTTGTATTACTCACCTCTTAGTGTTAGACACCTGATAGTATATGATACTAGTTCTTGTTACCCTAATTTTCTAGTTCGATTCATGGTTGGTTTTGTTTAACACCCCCTAAATTTTTATTATAGTATGTGTGATGCAACCCAAACCCTAGGCATGGTGCTAGAGAATCCCTACAATTTCTGACATCTTTTCAAGACCATTAAGATAGGGATCATGACAACTAAAAAGCTAATGTAGTTAGAATTTCTTATTTTCAAAGTTTTTCTTTTATATGTTCATTAGTTTTGCATGTAATTTTTATCTTCTTTTATTTTAGGATTTTGTGAGTGTAATCCGCTGAAAACCCTCAGGAAACAACACTTCTCCTACTGAGGACACCTAGAGATTTAAAGGCTTGTTGTACGAGCTAAGTGCAATCGTGTTGCCTACGAAAGTGTGCTAGATTTTTCTTTTTCTTTTTAATAAATAGTTTACTCGGGACGATCAAAGATAAATTTGGGGTATTTGATTAGTCAAATTTATTGCACATTTGTATGGATATTTTCCTTATTATTATTAGTTACTAAAAGGTGTTAATTGTAAATAAAGAACATATATGGGTTAGTTTGTAAAAAAATTATTGTCATATGTTTCTTCATTTATAATTAATATAATTAGGGAAAATTATGCATATCATATTTAAATAAAATATTTATATTAAAATATCCATATCATATCAAATAATCCAAACCAATATTTTTAAGATATCATATCAAATAATTGGTTAGAATAATATCTCAAATAAAACAAATGCTACTAACAAGATGATTTGAGATATTTTGCAGGTATTATAATAAGATTGGCTCAAGTCTGGACTATAAATAGGAGATCCACAACAAATCGATTCACCAAACTAAATCTGCCGAATATTAGGAGCAAATCGAAGAATCTCGCAACGGTAAATACTAAAAGATATATTTTCAGAATCATTTTATCAGAAGGGCCTCTAAATATCGAGAGAACAAGCCACAAGAAATTTGGAAGCTCAATCCCACCAACTGACGGCAGATCCGCGGTCAAATGGCGGTATAGGCCGCGGAAGCGCGGTCTTCTCGCGGCCTTTGGATATGAAACTTCAAGGTCTTGATCATAATTTGACACACTTCAACGTGAAGTATAGGGTTTCACATTCCAGATCTTATAAAAGGACCGAGAAAAAAAATTATCGAACTATCCATCGAAGGATCGACTGATCTACTAAGCAAGCTATCTAGAGAAAACTAGGGATTTGTAATTTGGTTTTCAGCGAGCAACTTTTGTAATGCACTAGTAAATCAATAAAGATAGTTTTTTCTTTTAAATTTTGTCGCATTTACTTTCCTCATTTACTTTCTGCACTTTTAATTTTAATTATGGGTTCTATTTTCTTCAACATTTCTTCTACTTCGCTAATATCCATGTGCGAGTAAATCTTTACTTGCTAGGGTTTGTAGGAAAGTGTAGAATAATGGATGAAAACTATAACTTAAATTCTTTTTAAAATTTTAAGTTTTATAAATTTTAGCAAAATGAATTAACCCTCTTAATGCGCACGCTATCAATTCATGATAGTCACGACCACGATTTGAGAATCGTTAATAATCGTTTTATTAAGGGATTGAGATAAATAGAGATCAATAGAAGGACAAAAGTCAATAGAGGGAAACCCTAATTCCCTACAAGAACCATAATCCACATTTATTACTATCTCTTTAGTAATAAATAATTAAAAGATAAAAACAATTATTTTTAAAAACTCCATCCATTAACTACTAAATCCTATAAATCCTATAAGTCCTTCTATTATAAACTTTTAAAACCTTCCTAGTATAAAACAACAACAATCCCGCATTTCTTCTATCAACCCGTCTAAAACAAGAAAAGCAATTTACCGTTTCTCTGTGGACGACCCGTACTCACTAACGGCTAGCTATTACGACACAGTTATTGATTGAGGTAATTTAGAACACACATAGGCACACATTTTCACGACCAATCAAGTGGGAACTTACATAAGACAAATGACGATCTCAGGTCTAAAGACTACCCTATACTCATGTCACTAGAGAACTGCTATCTGATGGTAAGTATAATATCATCTAGAATTTTTCGGCGAGTTCGTTCGATGTACTCACCTCCAATGAGCATATGTATACAATCTTAGGTGTCCTAGTACCAATAGCTTGTGAGACCGGCCACCGCCCTTCGTCGGGGTCTAAAAAGTATACACTAATCTACTCTTGAATATCTATGCCCAGTCTCGATATTTCTACGACTAAGAACATTTAAGGATGTACTTATGGACTACCCAGCTCCCACGTATATGATCACCATCATAATACTGGTAGTCAAGCAAGAATCCTATCGGCTTTATCATTATGTATTCGTGACACATAACAGCAAGTAAAACATATACACTTAATGATAAAGACAAACAAAATAGTACACTATCATCTCAAGTAAGACTGTTCTACCTGTATAGGTCCTCCTTCAATTATTATAATCACTTGCCTGCTATTACAATAATTACCTTGAGAGCACTATAGCCAACAATCTCCCACTTGTACTGAAGGCTAATTATTGAGGTATCGCATACTCATGGCTCTGTGTGCTATCGAATACCTAACTTCTCCAATAATCAGTTTCAACCGTGTTTGAGAAACAACCGTGTTCGAAAAATAGCCTCAATGAGTGGATTCACTACAATATTCCTTACTTTATCTTACTCACGACTCTGTGTGCTATCGAATACCTAACTTCTCTACTAATCAGTTTCGCAAACCGTGTTTAAGAAACGACCGTGTTAGAGAAATAGCCACAGTGAGTAGATTCGCTACAATGTTCTTTTACTTTATCTCTCTATTTCTCAACTTCACGGAGATCAACTATCCCCCGAACTGAGCAATACCCTCTTTAGAATTTGTCTGAATAGATGATAGGACCGAGTTCATAAATGAACACCTTTATCCAATAAACTTCTTGGGTTATATCCTCCGCTGAATCTAAACAGCATCTTGCATCATGTATACCTCAGTATCCGCTTGGAATACTTTCCAACATACTGCACCTCAGAAAAGGGTAAACTTATAAGTCTAACGGCCATTCTTTCATCCAAGTCACCTTGGAAGCTAAAACCGGTAACCGTCTCCTATAAGAAGCTGCCATTACCACTCCAAGAATATCTAGATATATTCTTCACTACATCCCTTTGTTTCTCTAGAATTGGATTAATATCTGCTGAATACAGCAAGTGCAAAAGCAATATCCGGTCTAGTACATAACATCGTATGATTGACCTAATTGCTAAAGCAATTGAAATGTCATTTATGTGAGTCCCTCTGCTAATCAGTCTAGAAGACATTGCTTTAAAGAGGGTGACTCTATCACCTGCAGGTATACTACCAAGCCAGAAGTCGTCCATTCTAAACCCCTTTAGAATTGTGTCCAAGTACCCAGATTAGGACACTTCCTAAATCTAGATCTATCGGTATAGATCTAGTTACCAGAATTCTTGACATAGTATCCATATCCTATGTGGAAAAATACTCATGACAATCATAGTTTGACCGATTATAGCATAGGAATATCTCTTCCTATCATGAGTATGTCATCCATGTACCATATGTTAGTTATATGTATGCCCTAGAGGCCATTACTGTACATGCGATGTATATTGAAATGGATGCTTGGACATAAATAGGGAGGACTTTCTTGCTCGACATGATAGTATACAATATGGTTGTACTTTATCTTAACATGTACACTTATTGTCTCTCTATTACATGTTGATAAAGCCCTTAGGATGAGTACTTGACTACCAGGATTATGATGTGGATCATACTAGTGGGGCAGAGGTAGCCGGCAAGTACATCCTTCAATAGTTCCTAGTCGTGGGAGTATCGAAACAGGGCATCGATACTACAGAGTAGACTAGCGTATGCGCTTCTTGACCCATATGATGGGTGATGGATGATTCCACAACCATTGGTGTTTGACATCAGAGAAGGTATACGGGTGCTCAGTGGAGACTGGGTACACTGAACGGACTTGCCGAGAACTCCTAGATGGTATTATACCTATCGTCAGATAGCAGTTCTCTAGTGACACTGGTACAGGTTAGTCTGTCGACCCGAGATCATCATAGAGTCTTGTGTGATTCCCACTGTGCTTTGATTTCCACCTTACCACGTTCAAGAGATCGTACAAAATGGTGTTTTTTGGGTACAGTCCAGAGTCACATGGAGGCAATGAGCGATAGGAGGGGATTTCGTCTCTCCCGGTATTGGAGGTTGATGTTGCGCTATGCTTGATTGGCCATAACAGGAAATCTATGGCCAGGGATGCTGAGATCTACTGGTAAGTGTTATCAATAGTTTCTTGAACCATTATGGACCTTGCATCGGCATGACTTATCAGGCTATTGGGGTCTGACGTTATACCACCCCCAGGCTGTGATATGCGACATATCTGACGAAGAGACCGGATTGTACGGTAGTGTTACCAATTGGATTCGCAGGAGTATGAGCAGGCTTACTTGTTGATCTTCTGATCGCTCAATACCCGGGTGGCCGTTACGTTTAGCAGACCGCTTACGGCTTGTGGGTGTTTGATATGATCATCACCTACTGCCGGCATATTAACGAGTCTTTAGAGTCCTACACAGAGGTTTCCTGGTTCATGCAAAAAGAAGTAGGAGCACATATGTGATATGTGCGGGACCGAGATTAATGCGCGTATGTGATACTGCATTCTATTCTCGCGATATGTGATATCGGTCGGTTATATGTGATATACCCGGGTTATCAGCTCAAGTGTTGATTCGATAGATTGTTACATTTGATATTAGCCGGTTGTATGTGATATAGTCGGATTATTGAATCAAGTATTGATTTAATAATTTAATGTATAATTATATATTTGATATATTGAATTACATTAACTAATATTAGCTCACTTAAACATTTCTTTTTCTCACTTGTGTGCATATAGTATATATGTGATATATATTAATGTACATTTTATTTGTGTTATGCTTGATGCCACATGCTTCATGGGTGTATGAGACTCACACCATGCTTGATATAATGAAGGGTTTTATTTATTTAAAGTTAATCAAAATTAGATGAAATTAAGTCACATGGTTCAAGCTTGTAGAAACTTGTGGAATCATTGACCAAGTCCACTAATTTTGTTTTACTTGTAGATATTCATTAACCTAACCATTATTGTTAGCCATGGTTTATTTTCTACATGAGTTAGTGTATGACACTAACTTACCCATGGTTGCTTTTCTCACCTCATGAGTTTCATTCTCTTCTTCACTTCATCTTCTTCTTCCTCAATGGAAAAGCTTTCTAGCTTTTGAAATGGTGAAGAAATATTGTAAGAAAATAAATCTAAACTGAGCCCATTTCCTACTTCATCATCCTCTACTATATTAGCCATTTAGTTTAGGGTGTTTGCTTCACTAATCTACCGTTATTGAAGAGATAGCATGAGCTTGAGTCTCCTCGACGTAGATCATCTTCGGCCTCGAAGACTTCGAGCAAGTTTATTCATTTCTTCATGTGAACCCTTAATAGAGTTCGGGTGTTCACTACTTGGAGCGGAGGGACTACTGCACGAAGCTTTAGAAGTGAAGGACTGGTCTACAAAGGTTGTATTCCTTATTCACTTAGATGTAAAGTTGTTTGCATTGCTAGTTCGTCTAAATCTCTAGTTAAGATTCTAAGTTAGGGTTCTTTAGAACGGCAAATTTTTGAAATTGGCATGGACGATGCCTTCCTAAACCTTGCTCCGCGCTACGTAACCCTGTAGTGATATCAGAGCCAAGCTAGAGATTTAAATGATCTTTGTTAGATTACGAAACCGAAGAAACTCTGAAACAACCGATACACATTCCTAGTTTCTGTCGAATTTTAAATGGCCTCTAATAAATTTTTTAGCAACTGCAAAATGTTGTATGTGATATAACATGAACACCATAGAAATTTGAAGAAATTTTGTCTGAAATTGGCCGGCCACATAGGTTTAAAAACCGACCTGCTCGGTTCACTTGGCTCCTCTGGGCTTCAACTTTTTAGGGTGTTCCACTCTCTGGGTATTGGTGTTTCAGGTGTTGCTTGTTTTTGCTAAATTTGCATGTAATGTTAACATTCTGTAACGGCAATTTGGAGTGTTTCGTAATGATAATTCTAACATCTATTCGGGTTATTTAGACGATGTTAAAATGTTTGAACGGATAACAATAACCCAATTTTTCCCTCGCTGGAAATTTTCTAAGAGTTGGATTTTTTCCAAGGTTAAAATTTTCAGAAAATCATGCAAGCGATTCTATGGACCCTCTAGAAGAACGATACCCAAACTCGACTTTTTGGATCGCGGAACCGCTGTCATACCCTAGGGTTTGCGGCAGTTCCGTGGCGACATGAGTGAGGCATGGGTCGACCCTTCTACGGATGGTTCATAGGAGCTGTGGCATGTTCTGGATATTTTTTGAACTTCGCTCAAGTATTGAGCTTTTAGGGAAATTTTGGATGTTTGTTTATTCGATCAAAAAGTTTAACATCGTCTAGCTATCTATGATTGTGATACAATATTTGGAATCCACAAAAATTAGTTATGTGATAACTAGTTTGAATTTTATAAATCTAGCAGTTTAGTCTCATTTGATCGGTTGCCACGGAATTTTGATGTGGGTCAAAAGTCCGTCGCAATTTCGTA
Source organism: Agapanthus africanus (assembly GCA_030015575.1). Lineage (NCBI taxonomy): Eukaryota > Viridiplantae > Streptophyta > Magnoliopsida > Asparagales > Amaryllidaceae > Agapanthus > Agapanthus africanus. The sequence goes on from CM057344.1 coordinate 107,010,193, forward strand.
GTGTACGCGGATACTCTCTTGGTAACCTTATTAGATAGCCATGCCCCATAGCCTCGACCAAGTAACTGTAGGAGAACCTCGTCGTCAAAAGCATCCGTCGGGTGCTCGCGGCCGCGATGTTCCGCCTTAGTGCACTTCGTCGATGGCATCGGGGGTGCGTCCGTCTACTAAAGTTTCCAACGAGCATTCGATCAGGTTATCGGGAATCTTGTTGAATTACCCGACAGGTTATTGAAAAGTGTTTTCAATGTCGAGACTAAAATGCATGTTTTATAATTGTTAGGAATGTGATGTCTAAAGAATTAATTTGGTTAGGCATGAAATCCAAAGTATGTGATACATTGGGTTTATGATGTCTAAGGTGGTTGCAGATTCCAATTGTTGTAGTTTTTCACTTTCTTTTCTGCGACCGTAAGTGTAATATGTGGTGTATCGCCGGTTTCGTTGCTATATGTTAACGACAATTAGGATACGCATATTTATTTACGTTGATAACATGTGATGTTATGTGTTGCTGTGATATGTTATATTGGATCGTAGTGTTTTGAATAGCCGGGGTTTTTTATGTGAGATGAGAGTTTTTCATTTTCATTCATGTAAAAGCTTGTATGTAATATTCTTTTATTGGGGCACTTCCGAGTTGAGGATGATGTCACCATTGATGTATATTATTTAATTTTCCGCATTAGGATAGACCCAAGGCGGGGAGCATAAGTAACCAGGTTCTAGGGTCCAGTAGGAGACCATCTCGAGGAGTCGAGGCCGGGTCTCCTAACTCTAGAATTGGTAGGGTTGCTTGACGCTCTCGTAGGGGTCTATGGATATGGGTTTGGCTATTCATCGCGACCGTGGAATCCGCGTTTTTTATTGGTTTAAATAAAACACGGAATTCCTAGTATATCCAATATTTCATATGTGTTCTTCTGCTGCTGATATTCTGTGATGTGATCACTTGATATGTTGAGACGAATGCTTATATTGTATATATGATATATAATAAATATTGCTGCTTTTGTTTCTTCTGTGATATTTAGGAAGCATAATTGATGGGACTTCATTAATGAGATTAATGATATAAAAGAAACCTAAGGATGTTATAGAAACTTGTTTTAAAAATTGGTAGCTCTAGTTCTTGCTTTGCATAGAAGTATTCCTTGTAGAATATCCAGCGCCATATTCGATAAGGAAAGAGCCGAGATCCCTTCACCGGGAGTGACTTCTTTAGCGAAACTGGCAAATGCTATAACCCACTCGGTTTGTCTTTTAATTGCTTCTATAGTTTTTACTTTAGATAGTGTTATTTTTTAAATATCCTGCACCTTATTTGATAAGGAATGAGCCGAGATCCCTTCATCGGGAGTGACCTCTTTAGCAAAACTAGTAAAGGCCTAAAAAACACTCCTTTTCAAAATCACTCGATTCTACAACGATATCAAGTTCATTACGCAAAAGGTTTTCTTAAAAACCTGTCGCAGCCCTCCGTCATTTCAGATAAGTACTATTTAGTATTCGTGCTACGTTTGTTGACCATGTTAAGGCGTAGTGTGCGGTAGCTGATTAGTGCTTGTCTGCTTAAGCATATGATGCGATTGGATTAGGATAGTCGTACGACTTTGTTGACCATGTTAAGGGTCGTACGGGTGGGTTTAATTCAATCAGGAAATGACGGGTTGAACTTGGCTAGCGATTATGATTTATTGACCATGTTAAGGCCATAAGTCGCTACGGGCAAAAAGATTATCGGGAATTTCAAGTGTTGAAATTTGCAATGAAATTGCATACCTTCTATGAGATAGTTGGATCCAGATACCCACTGCGAGTAAGAGTTACTCCTGGGAAAGTTTTACACATTATAATTAGCCGATCAAGTAGGTGTCTAAAAAGGTGTTAACGGGGTTACGCCTCTGGGAAAACGAGGTTTATTTTAATTAGGTCCGTACGAAAGCACGGAGAACCTCCCTCAAAGTACCGACACTGGCCTAGCCGAAAGATTGGCGAACTTGTGGGGTATAATTAATCCAGGTTAGTCTTACCTTTTAGGGTTTGAAGGAAGATTTGATAAAAACGGTGGGAGCCATCCTGATTAGATAAAATAATAACCAATCTGATTTTGTAAGAGCACACGCAGAGTGTTTTCTTCTCTCTCTCTCTCTCTCTCTCTCTCTCCTGGTAGCGACCATGTCACGCCTTAATTAAGATTATAATATGGATGCATTGACCAAACCTGCTTATTATACTGAGCTAGGGAACGTTGGTTCCGCTCTAACTTATAATTATTATAAGTCTGAGCAGGAATAGGGGAATATCCGGATTTCCATGCCACCCATTTGAGGAATAAGCATGTTGATGCATATTCTTCGGGTGTGTTCATTACCAAGAACTGTTTCTCAGTGTCCTCTATGTCCTAGGTATGAGATACCAGATTAGGATCCCACATATATAAGTTGTTACATGGGCTATAGAAAGGTAAAGAACTGAGAAAGGGTGATATGTCTCTAAGTGTTAGAGAATGGTGCAATTGTTGCAGCCAAGTCAGTTGGCAAATATCATCTTGTATTAATACATTGATTCTGAACAAATGTTATAAGATACCGAACCTGATATACAACATTCCATCAGTTTCTTTATTAAGTTAAAAAAGGATATAATTCTGTATTGGAGGATAATGTTGTGAACATTTTCCTGAATCAAGAGTTGATTGGATCAGGCACGTTATGTAATGGCATATACGTTCTAAATCAAACCACAGTTCAAAGTATACCGAACGCGCATAAGAGGAGTGGTTCAGAAATGAACGAATCCTTCTTATAGCATTATAGACTAGGTCATAACAATGCGACACGACTAGCTAAGTTACATAAGGATGAATATGAGAATCTGTTTGAATTTTCATCTTATGATACTTACCAGTCTTGTCTCAAAGATAAAATGACCAATACTCCGTTTACTGGAAACAGAGTAAAAGTTGCTAAACTCTTAGGACAGATACATGATGAAGTATATGGTCCTATGTCGATAAATGACAGGATTGGTTCTTAGCACTTCATTACATTCATCGACGATCTCTTATGATTCGGACATGTGTTCCTGTTGAAACACGAGTCTGAAACTTTTGAGAAATTCAAGGAATATAAGCTTGAAGTTAAGAAGCAGACGGGTAGAAGTATTAAAGTCCTTCGATGTGATCGAGGAGGCGAATACTTGGACATGGAGTTCCTGGATTTTCTAAACGGAGAATGTGATTCTCTCTCAGCTTACTCCTTCGAATACACCACAACACAATGGTGTATCAGGGCAGAGGTATCGCGCTCTATGAGATATGGTGCGCTCTATGATGAGTACTGCTTAGTTACCCATTTCCTTTTTGGGTGCTATGCACTTAAGAAGCTGCATACCTATTGAGTAGGGTTCCATCCAAATCAATGCCTACCACTCGATATGAGATATGGTATGGGAAGAGACCATCTCTTAAAACGAGTTAAGATATGGGGTTGTCTAGGCTATGTTGAAAAGCAAAATCCGGACAAGCTCGAGGCAAGGTCAGTACTGTATAAGTTTGTTAGTATATCTCAAACATTTGCGATGGAATATCTTCTACCACACTAAGGAGAAAAATGTGTTTTGTTTCTCAGCATACCACCTTTTTAGAAAAGGAATTTCTTGTGAAGAAATCAGTGGACATGAGTTAGAACTGGAAGGAGTTCCAGCTAGACAAACTAACAGCTGATGATTTGGTAAAACCAAAGTATTCAGTAGTCTCCAACGAACCTCAGCCTCTCCGTGAATTTTGTATGGTTCATCATCTACTTGAGATATACTACGGTCTTCTCGGTGATAGTGGAAGCGAGAATTGCATCATGGTAGATGATGGCCCGACTAGATTCATACAGGCCATCATGGGTGGGGGCTTTGTGAATTTGCTGGATGCTATGCAATAAAAGATGGAATCTATGTACACCAACAAAGTATGACTTTGAATGATGCACCTAAAGGGTAAAACCCATCGGGAGCAAATGGATCTTGAGAAGATTCTTGGTTTAAATGGAAAAGTTGATAATTTCAAAGCTAGACTTGTAGTAAAAGGTTCTCGTCATGCAACCAAGTATGGATTATGATGAAACCTTTTCTCCATTGGCTATGCTTAAATCCATTAAGATCAATGCACGCATCGCGGAGCTGGAACATCTGTTTTGATGTGGCAGTCAAAGAGTTTGATTTTATCAAAATGGCAGATGAACCTTGTATATACAAGAAAGTTGTGGAGAGTGAAGTTGTCTTACACGTACTGTACGTAAATGACATACTCTTGATAGGAAATGGTTTCCTATGGTACACTCGGTGAATCTCCTCTTATCATGAGGATTCTCCATGGAAGATCTGGATGATACATACTTCACCTTGTGGATTATGATCTATGATGATAGATCTAAATGGATGTTAGGATTGTCCCAAATCCAGGTACAATAACACCATACTAAAGGGGTTTAGTATGGAAGATTCTAAGCGTGGTGGTTCACCTACCTACTCATGAATCACTCTCTCCAAAAAGAAGTCTCCCAAGACTGGTTTGGAGAGAGCTTGCGTGCAAGGGATAACCTATGCTTCGGCAGTAGGCTCTGTCATGTGTGATTTTATGGACAAGACCAGATATAGCTAACTCACTAGGCGTAGTGACCAGGAATCAATAGGATATTGGGAGAATCACTGGATAGCTATGGAGGACATTCTTAAGTACTTGAGGAACACTAAATGAATGTTCTTGGTTCGAGCTTCCAGAGTGATAAAATCGACTGAAAGTCAGTCACAGGCATTGTCTTTACCTTTAGTGGAGAGACAGTATGTTGGAAGAGTTCCAAGCTAGATACCGTGACATACTAGACGATAAAGGCTAAATACATCGCTACCAACGATGCTACCAAAGAGTTTGTCTGGATATTTCTTGTTCATAAGATGAACATGGTTCCTACCATTGAGCGTCCAATAATTGTTATTGTGACAACAATGGAGTTATGGTTTTGGCCAAGAAACACCGGTCCCATCAGTGATCCAGACATATTCTGAAGCAAGTATCACCTGATCAGGGAGATGGATGATCTCCCAGGGATCAAGGTCAGGAGAGTTGACGCGAAAGATAACACGGCGGATCCACTCACAAAGGCCTTTCCCTAGAGAAACTTCTATAAGACGTTTAGTATGAGATACTACAACAAATGGGCTTGGGAGATTATTAGTTATATGTATGCCCTAGAGGCCATTACTGTATATGCGATGTATATTGTAGTAGATGCTTGGACATATATAGGGAGGACTTTCTTGTTCAACATAATAGTATGCTATCTGGTTGCACTTTATCATACATGTTGATAAATCCCTTAGGATGAGTACTTGACTACCAGGATTATGATGCGGATAATACTAGTGGGGCAGAGGTAGTTGGCAAGTACATCCTTCAATAGTTCCTAGTCGTGGGAGTATCGAGACAGGGCATCGATACTCCAGAGTAGACTAGCGTATGCGCTTCTTGACCCATATGATGGGTGATGGATGATCCCACATCCATTGGTGTTTGACATCAGAGAAGGTATACGGGTGCTCAGTGGAGACTGGGTACACTGAACGGACTCGCCGAGAACTCCTAGATGGTATTATACCTATCGTCATATAGCAGTTCTCTGGTAACACAGGTACAGGTTAGTCTATCGACCCGAGATCGTCATAGAGTCTTGTGTGATTCCTACTGTGCTTTGATTTCTACCTTACCACGTTCAAGAGATCGTGCAAAACGGTGGTTTTTGGATACGGACCCGAGTCACATGGAGGCAATGAGCGATAGGAGGGGATTTCGTCTCTCCCGGTATTGGGGGTTGTTGTTGCGCTATGCTTGATTGGCCATAACAGGAAATCCGTGGCCAGGGTTGTTGAAATCTACTGGTAAGTGTTATCAGTAGTTTCTTGAACCATTATGGACCTTGCATCGGCACGACTGTCATGACCCGAAATTGGCATGTGACAGCCCTAATACTACGCAATGCCTACAGACGTAACGCAGTAAAAGAAAGCTAAAACCCAGAAATCTAAACCATTAAAAAGACAAGAAAAAATAATAGAAGTTTTTTAAAATATTTGAAATCACAACCCAAATTCTTTAAAAGTCCAACTTTTCTTTCTTTAAAATCTTGGCAGCACTTCCTTTGTAAAAACTAGCCCCAAAAATGGGTACAACAAAAATATAAATGAAGCATCCCCAAACGGAAGCAAATACACGCCCAAAGGCGAAAAACAACACCACAACAAATATACGACGCCATAGCAAAGAAATAAAAGACGATAGAAAGAAAGCTGTATAAAAGACAAACAAGTCATAAATAATATACAATATCGTCCTCACCAAGTCTCTAAGTCAACAAAATAATAGTAGATGGAGAGTACAAGGATACAATGAATATACAATACAACAATACGGATAACCACAAAACCCACCTAAGCAAAACTGCACACTATGAGCTGAAGCGGTATCCGTAGCAAAAGATGATCAGATAGATGAATAGCCTGCCTCGACTACTCTAGGAAACACCCTGCAAAACAACTGTGGTACAACGGGGGTGAGTTGCCAACTCGTGAATAGTAAATAACATATGCAGGTAATCGGAAGTATGCACGTACAGCGTGAATCTAACATATGCAATTAATAACAATAACATGTCATATGGATGCAAAAATCATGAAAAGTACACTAGCAGGTACAACTGATACGTGAAGCAATAATAATATGACAATCAGTATGCAATAATCATACAATAATGATATGAAAATATGTTTATGCAACAATCATGGAAAGTACACTAACAGGTACTACTAATACATGAAACAGTGCATAAACAATAAATGTGGAGTATGGAAAGAAATATGTCATTTCCACGGAATCCTGATATCGTGGTAGAATCACAATCCATCAAGACAATCCAAATCCCAATTTTCTCAAATCAGTCCCCAAATTGGCTCTCATATCATATAAATCTCACAAATAAAATCCTTAATGTACAATATCAAATAAATCTCCTATATCCTGAATGTACAAATCAAGTGAATGTCATATGTCCTAAATCCAATATCAAGTGATTCTCTTATAACCTAGGTATATTTGCATGAATAATTATGATGTATATAAAATTAATGTCAATACACATATATTAGCGTCCCATTCCACTAATATTGGTGTAAGGGCATATATAACAGCGGCCTAATCCCCTGTTATATATACAAAGGAGTAAAAGAAATATCATGAGACCAATGTGTCAGGCATCGACACAGAAATACTGATCTATCAGGTGCTGTCATCAAGACTGGCACCTGATAGGTACGTATCATACGCTATACCAAAAACAAGAGTGCCTAGCTCGGACCCTCGCCTTTCGACGTATCCATACGCACATGACTCCCGTCGGTATCCCCATGATAACCGTAGAGCCATAGGTAATGTCACCGGATGGTATGGTTCCCCTGCCGGGCTCATCGGCGTGGTGCATCGACATCCCTTTCTTGCCCCAGGGTACCTCCGGGCCCCACCATGTACCCTCATACAGCCTCGACATCTTCTCGTAGGGGTATATATATATCAGAACCGATAAAACTCATGGTGGATGCTAAAATATCATATCAAGGGAAATCGGGTTTTTCAAATAATGCATAATTTCATGAACTCCCACGGTCCCCAAATCCAGAAAACATCATGAAAAATCCATATAACAATGCGAAAATCCATGAATATGATATATGCAACATAAAACTGAAATGTAAGCATATAAAGGAAAAGCCGCTAATTAACTGCAACAAGTTAATATAAATATCATGCGGTTCCTAATTTATCAGATATGTAAATAACATCATGTAAAGGTAAACATGTAGCTATAACCAGATATATATATGAACAATAAGGTATAGCAAGGTATATGTATCTACCTATAAGAAATGATGTAATATACCCCCTGGGTATAAGAGAAGTATGTGTGCAAGATATACCTGTAGCTATGTCATAAAGTGTGTATGTACCTATCACTAATGGTACAATACTCTATAGGTTTACGGGTATCTAGCATATAAGTATATGAAGGCATATGTATAAGCATGTAGATATACAGGTATGCTATATGTCATATGCGATAAGAAATATGAATCAATGTCACAATATCCCTAACCAAGCAATATCATGTCAATAAGTGATTTATGTGTGACATGGCAATTATTGACGGTGTGTGTAGCATACAATCAGTGCTCGTGCAACATGAATTATCAATAATATGTGCAGTGTCCTAAGGCTACTAGTCCAAGCACAACAACATCTAAGTAATAGGGTAAATGCGCAATTCTAAATATGACATAGAATATGCAAAAAGCATTAACATTTCTAGCCCAGACGCATAACGCCATGCGGGCGATTCCCCTGTAGATGTTAAATCTACTCACCTACGCTCCAAGCTAGGTGAAGTCTACCACCCGTTTTCCCCTTGTAGCAGTGTCCGAAGTCCTCGCCTGTGAACCTGCAACATTAAAACAATAAAACAAGTATATATATTAATAATAGACTTAAAATACTTACAAACTAAATTAGACCAACACAACAACACAAAACATACTCTCAAGTGTTCGTATTATGGCTAACGTGCATAGCGACACGACGAAACTAATCCCAAGAGCAAAACCAAACAAAGTGCACGATCCGTGTCGAATAACGTATCGCGCTTAAACGAAACAATACCAACTACCTAAGTGATCCCAGATTTCGTATACAGAGAAAACTCAAAATCAAACAAGACCAAAACACCCAAACCACAGCATAGACCTACCTTCAAAAACCCACACCCCAACTCTTTCCCCGAGCTGAGGTCACCGGAATCCCCTTCATATGTCGCCGACCCTGGCCGGTGGGGTGGGTCTCGTGTCTCAGGTGGGGTCTTAGGTTCACAGGTACAACACAACCACATTGTTTGGTTTTCTAGTAAACTTTCCGGGTCACAGCAGATTACATATATCACAAATCGACACTAAAATACGATATTTCGCACAAAAACTAAACTTTACACTATCTAAACTGAAACTAACTAGCTACACAACACAAAAACATCATAAACAATGGAAAGAGAACATTACCTACACAAAAGAACTCAAAGATCCTAGCTTTGCGTGCTCTATAGCTACCAAGAGGGAAAATCAAGGAAAAGATGTGATTTTGTGAATTTGTGATGGATTTTGTGAAGAAAAGATCAAGTGTTCAGTTTGCAAATGTGAGAGAGAATAAAATGAGAAGGGAAATGAGTAGAAGAGAGAGTGATTGATCAAGAGAGAGGGAGGTGAGTGTAGGGTGAGAATGAGAGGTGAGTGTATCATTGCAATTAATGCTAACCATGTCTTCACATTAAATGCACCATACCTCATCATTCCAACACAATTATCTCTTTCTCTCTCTCATAAAAGATTAATGGTTAATTCAAGGTAAAGGATTAAAGCAAAGGGATAAGTGTTAGTTATATGTATGCCCTAGAGGCCATTACTGTACATTGGATGCATATTGTAGTGGATGCTAGGACATATATAGGACGGACTTTCTTGCTCGACATGATAGTACGCTATCTGGTTGCTCTTTATCTTAACGTGTATACTTTTCGTCTCTCTGTTACATGTTGATAAAGCCCTTAGGATGTGTACTCGACTTCCAGGACTATGATGCAGATCATACTAGCGGGGCCTGGATAGTCCATGAGTACATCCTTGAAATGTTCCTAGTCGAGGGAATATCGAGACGGGGCATCGATATTCCAGAGCAGACTAGCGTATATCTTCTCGACCCATGCGATGGGCGATGGATGATCCCATATCCATCGGTGTTTGATATCGGAGATGGTATGCGGGTGCTCAGTGGAGACTGGGTACACTGAACGGACTCGCCGAGAACTCCCAGATGGTATTATACCTCACGTCAGATGGCAGTTCTCTGGTGACACTCGTACAGCTTAGTCTGTTGACCCGAGATCGTCATAGAGTCTTGTGTGTCTCCCACTGTGCTTTGATTTCCACCCTACCATGGCTCTACTGAGTTGTGCAAACAGGTGGTTTTTGGGTACAGTCTCGATTCACATGGAGGCAATGAGCGATAGGAGGGGATTCGTCTCTCCCGGTATTGGGGGTTGATGTTGTGCTATGCTCGACTGGCCATAACAGGAAATCCCTGGCCAGGGTTGCAGTGATATACTGGTAAGAGTTATCAGTAGTTTCACGAATGTTATGGACTTCAAGTCGGCATGACTTATCGAGCTACTGGGGTCTGACGTTTACCACCCCTAGGCGAGATATGCGACATATCAGACGAACAGACCGGACTGTACGGTAAGTGTTACTGGTTGGATTCACCGGAGTGTGAGCGGGCTTGCTCATCGATCTTCTGATCGCTCAATACCCGGGTGGCCGTTACGTTTAGCAGACCGCTTGCGGCTTGTGGGTGTTTGATATGATCATCATCTGCTGCCGGCGTATTGACGAGTCTTTAGAGTCCTACACAGAGGTTTCCTAGCTCAAGCGAAACGAAATAGAAGCGCATATGAGATATGTGCGGGACCGAGAATAATTCGTGTATGTGATACCGTATTCCATTCTCGCGACGAATGTATCGATTGGTTATATGCGATATAACCTGGTTATCGAATCAAGGATTGATTCGAGAAGCCGATACATTGAATACTAGTCGGTTATATGCGACATGACCGGATCATTGAATCAAGTGTTGATTTAATGATTTAATGCATAATTATATATATTTGATATATTACTTTGCATTAACTAGTATTGGTTCACTTTAAATGGATTTACTCACTTGGTTTGTGCACATTGCATATGTGATATATTTTGTGCACATGATTGTATCATGTTTGATGATACATGCAAGCTAGGGTTAGTGTAAAGAATTAGACCATGGTTAAGATTATGATTAGGGTTTTCTTTTTTCTTATTTATTTATTTATTTATTTTGGAAAAAGATGAGAAAAGAATGGTTGCTATTTTTGTTTGCTAGTTGAAGATTCTTGAAGCTTTGAATTAGTCCACCATCCTTGTCTTTTACTTAACCCTAACCATTCTAGTTAACCATGGTCCATTCTCTACAACTAACCAAGGGTTAGTAAATGATAAGTATTGATTTATTTATCATTTACAATATACTTATCATATTCTTTTTCTTGATCTTCCTTTTCTTCAACATGAGAAGAAAGCTTGCTACATCAATGGTGATTGATGAAAAAGTGTAGGAAATCCAAAACTAAAGTCTACCCACTTCCTATTTCTTCATCCTCTACCTCTTGCCAAGTAGTATAGGGTGTTTCCTTCACAAGTTTTCAAGGCTTGGTGAAGTTGGAGCTTGTTCTTGTGATGCCTCGACGTAGATCATCTTCGGCATCGAACCGACGATCAAGCCCGCCCATTTCTCCGATGAAGCCGATGCTAGAGTCATGGTTTTGATTTGGACAGCGGAGGGACCTCATCACGGAGTCTAGGATGTGGAGGACCGGATCTACAAAGGTTGTAGCCCCTTTCCTTTAGATACATTTCCGTTTACTTGCTTGTTTCGCCTATATATCTAGTTAACGATCCGTATTAGGGTTTGTAGGCACTAGGAATTTTTTTGATTTGTGCATGTTTGGTCACTTGTGAGACTCCATTAGAGTGCCCAGGAACCCTACAATAAGATTAAGGTTAAGTGTCATGGTTGCTAAAACTAGATTAGCACAAACAAAACTCACATTTACATGCACACGTGCGTGCGTGCATGCTTATAACAAATAATAATAAATTATTAATTAAATGTTATAAAATGTGAGGAACCCGAATTGGTAAACTTTTTACAGTAAACCCGCATGAACGTCTAAACGAACACTAACCGAAATCTAAGGCGTTACAATCCCCCCTTATAAAAATCCGTCCCCGAATTTAAAATTCTCACTAAGCGTACCTTCAAAGAGAAGATTACTGTAAGTGCACGGCGGCGCCCCGGCCGTCAATCCGACGCCGGAATGCGGAAGCGGTGAAAAACTTAAATTTTGCGGACTTAGCAAACCGGCACCACCGCGCACTATAACCCGGATCGAACCATTAACTAGTCCTAGCTAACTACAAGAAAGGGAATAGAGATATACCGACGATCCAAGTCCTCCGGTCTTCTCGTCATCGTCCCGATCTCCTGCGGAATGTCCCGTCTCCTCCTCGTCGCCGGAAGTGCACCACATCGCCTACTTTGTTTACGGGCTCCCACCTCAATGCCGAGGCAACTCGGGCACGAAGCCGGCTACTCGACGTGCCCAAGATTTGCTGTAGAATGTGTAGTAGAGGATTGTGTCTCATTTGGGGTTCATGGAGGTGCCTTTTGGTGGAGGAAAAGAGAGCTTGGAGAGAGGTGGGGAAAATGTAGCATACCAAAAATAAGAGTAACATTTTCCCACCACTAAAAGAAAATGAATCCCATTCCATTCAAGGAATGGCCGGCCCCCCCCTTTCATGTGTGATTGGAGAGAGAGAGAGAGCAAACAAGGGGGTGGGTGGAAAAAGAGTAATAATGGAGAAACAAATGATCACCACAAAGAAAATAACACTCCAAAGCAACCATCACCACAAAACAAGGGTCAAGCCATCATGACACAACCATGAAGCAAAAAGTCAAGTCAATGGATGGGACAAGTATCATGACATGATAATATGCAAAGACCCCCTCCACAAATGCTTATTTGCAACAATGCAAATAAGCCCTCCTCCACCAATCTTCGGCCAATGAACGGAACAAAGGAAATCGGCCGAAACTAAAAGCAAACTGGCAACTCCAGAAAACTGGTCCCGTAATAAATTACAGGAAAAACCCCGATACTGTGCATACACACCCGCATCTGTATTTCGACCGAAATACAAATGCAATGAGACAAAATCTACACTGTACTATACTAGGATCCGGCTTATACCAAAGCCGGCTAGTAATATCCGTTCGATCCTGATCCGTGCAATACCGCACGTATCTGATCGAACCCTGCCATATAACCATACGGCCTATAGTACAAACTGTCCGATCCTGATCCGTGCAATACCGCACGTATCTGATCGGACCTTGCCATATCTCCATACGGCCTCTACAACCTTTCGCCCGAAAGCTGAGTAACAGAATGTGGGGGACTCTAAAGACTCATCAACACCTTGGTTGTGGATTTAACCACTAGCACGTTAGAGGTATAAGCCAATACATAACGGGCTACCAGGTATTGACCAAAAGGGACGTCTGTGAGCGAACTCAGCCTGACTCCCTACTGAGCCTGTCAGTGACAATATCCGTACAGTCCGGTCCGTTCGTCTATGAGTATCGCATGGCGGGCCTAGGGGGTTGGTAAAAGTCAGACCCCCAAAAGCGGTACAAGTCGTGTCGGAATGTAGCCCAGAACACCCTGAGATACTACTGGAATACCTACCAGTAAATCTCCTTGCCTTGGCCAAGGACTTTGTGTAATGGCTCTCCTAGACACAGCACGACCTCACCCCCAATACCGGGAGAGACGAACCCCTGAAGATACGCTCACTGCCTCCATATGGCTCGGGACTATACCCAACTAAAACCTGTTTGCACGACTCCTTTGAGCCGTGGTAGGGTAGTAATCAAAGTACAGTGGGAACTCACACGAGACAAATGACGATCCCCAGGTCGATGAACTAACCTGCACACATGTCACCAGGGAACTGCCATCTGACGTCTGGTATATGACCAACTAGCATGTTCCCGGCGAGTCCTGTCCGGTGTACTCATAACCCAATGAGCACCTGTATACATCTTAGGTGATCCAACTGACACCAGTGGCTTGTGAGACCGGCCACCGCCCCTCGTCGGGGTCTCGACTGTATACACTAGTCTACTAATGGAGTATCGATGCCCAGTCTCGAAACTCCCACGACTAGGGAACTTTTAAGGATAAGCTTATAGACCCCCAGCTCCCACTTATATGATCGCCCTCATACTGCTGGTGGTCAAGCAAGAATCCTAGGGGCTCTATCAACGTGTAATAGCGACGTGTCAGGTCACCTAAAGCAGTACACGATGATAAAGGTAAACCAGATAGCATACTATCATCTCGAGTAAGACTGTCCTACCGGGATAGGTCCTCCCTCAATCATTACAATCACGTACCTGTGACCTAATAATTGACTCTGAGGGCACTATCTCCAACAATCTCCCACTTGCACTCAAGGCTAATTATTGCGATGTCGCATACTCACAGCCCGTGTGATACCGAACATCCAACTCCTCTACTAGTCAGTCTCACAAAGCTCGTTTGCGGAACTATTGCGTTCGAGGAATAGCCTCAGTGAGTGGATCCGCTTAGTTGTTTCTTTCTATGTCTCTCTATATCTCAAGTTCGCGGAGAAAGCCATCTCCCGAAAAGAGCAATACCTGTCTCAGAACATGTCTGGATGTCTGATGGGACCTAGCTCATAAATGAACTCCAAATCCAAACTTCTTAGACTGTATCGTCAACTGAACTTAATCAGTATCCTGCGCCATGCCTCCCTCAGTATTGCCTTGGACCAACTGTCCAAAATACTGCCCCTCGTCAGAAGGAAAACTATAACTCTGACAACCTCCTTGTCGTCCATGTCTCCTTGGAAGCATGGAATGATAACTGTCTCCTGAATGAGGCTGTCGTTATCATCTCCCTAGAACATCCACTTATGTTCTAAAACTGCTTCCGACTGTTTCTCCAGGATTGGATTAATGTCAACTTATTGCATCTAGTGCAAGAACAACATCTGGTGTGGTACTTGACATCTCACGATTGACTCAATTGCCTGAGCAAGTGATCTGCCAATCATGCCCGTCCCTCTCCCCTTTAGTCTGTAAGACACCTTTGGAGAGGGTGACTCCATTACCTGCAGGTACACTACCGTGCCAGGAGTCGTCCATCCTAAATACTCTTAGAATGCTGTCAAGTACCCTGATTTGGAAACCACCCAAATCTAGATCTAAAACCATAGATCTAGTAACCAGTATGTCTGATATAATGTCCAAGTCCCTATGTGGAGAAAACATTGTGTGACGACCAAAATATAACCGATTGTAGTATAGGAGTTTCTTTTCCTATTCTGCGTATGTCATCCAATACCAGGATACCACACCCTACTACCTTCTTAATAGATCCATCCCCTATTCTGATGACGTCAAACCCATGACTGTCACGTCAGAAATAGATGATCTATCTCCGCTACATCTGCTTTAGTCTATAAATAGACATAAGCTACCTGTCCACCAATGCTTCCGCTGCTCCCACTGACAACGACAACCCTCTGGCAGAGTCATATAGACGTATACTTCTAAAGCAAGTTTAGAATGACGCTATACTCATCCTCCCGCCGGGTCTCGCAGCCTGGAACAACAGCAATGGTAATTGTGGGTAAACAAGAACTTCCCTGTCACCGTCCTTGAGGCAACCGTAGTACCTCTCGGGTGCCTGAAGTTACCCACCATATCTGCGGAGTGGCCAATGGAATGTCAATCCAGATTGAATCTTTAGGTTCCTTATCAAATCTTCAGTAATCGTTTGTGGTTCTGGAATCATTTCCAGTTCTACCATACTCCCACTTCTGTTTTCTGAAAAAATCCATTTTTAATAAAACTGTGGCGAGTCAAGAACAATATCGATATTGTTCATCCAGATGGTAGAAAGTCAACCCTCGTCATAGCCTGGGTCAACCCACAAACAGCCATTATAGAAACGTGCCTTGAGTTGTCCAGTGTCTGGTTTTAATCATAAACCGGACAACTCCCCGTACCTTAACATCGTTAAGATATGAACTGTTCTATATCCAATATAGAAACAGAGGCACTGATTTAATTGAACCAGATTCAAATCATGCAGCTGTCCCCAGCGCATGTCAACTAAATGGAAGAAGGCCGATCAACGTAACTCAACTTAGGAATGCTTCCAATTATGAGTAACCTGAAAGAGAAGCAAGTTCTCTTTATCATTACTATCAACTGAATACCATATACAAGTATCTACATCTTCGATCACTTTGAAGAATCCCGATACTTGCTACACCTGGTTCTCTACTCTATTCAAATACCTATAACTTCTCAAAATTCAGACCCTGTGTTTCCACGAAACACCTGTCTAAAAAGTAGAGAAGTCATAAGTAAACCGAATATAGTACGAGGACCAACCCCTCTGTCCTGATGGACCCTGGACAACATACAATACTCTGTATAAGTCCCTTGAGTCTGATAACTCATTCACTGTGTGTCGTAGGTTGAAAACTGTACTTATGGTTAAGAAGAATTACACCGCTGTTTAATGCTCCTTACCTAACCATCCATTGATATTGGTAAATGTCGTAGACATAATTTCAGAAAGGTATATCTCACTCTATGAAAATAGACGTACAGATATATCAATTTGAAATTGGTGCATAACAGCGGATATTCAAAACCAAATATTTGCCGACCGGCAAACAGCCCAGGTGATTTCCTCAAATATCACCGATTACAACGAATCCCGATATAATAAGGAAAATCACCCAATTCCCAATAACTTACTCCCACTCATCATCTGTAAAACCATACAGATGTGAGAATCGTACCTGGTAAATACATACCCTGGAGTAAGTATCTAATCAGGAAATCAGTTTTCCTTTAACATTACACAGTGAAACTGAAACATTGAAATGTTTCGATGGGGTATCCTGGTATTCCTAGTAATGCCTCTTCCAGATTCACGACTGTAACCGTATAATTCTTTGCCACCTCTCCAAATCCCTTCATATGTCTTTAGTCTTTACCTTCTGCACACCCTTTTAGGCCAAATGGTTTTCTTCCTTCCCTACCGTTCGGCACCAGCCTATGGTTTGGAAGAAGACTATCCAATAAGCATAATGGGTGTACTGTCTCAATCCTAGGAACACTCGCAATGAGAGAGGGTGAAGATAAAAGACAACCGAATAAACCTTATTCCTATTTCTCCTGAACCAGAATCCATCCCCGAACTGGAACAAGTTCCATTCGAGTTCGTATATAACCATACGATGGAGTATCCAAATAAACTGTGGATCTTCGTAGTGATACGGAGTGTCCTGGAGAAATACAAAGGTGATGTGGGAGTGGTAACGAAATATTTGGTTTGGTCGTGAATATCTGTTGCAATTTACTTTGCCCTCTTACTAATCCCTTGCTTTGTCTGAACTTAATACCTTCTGCACACCATCGTTATGCTAATTGGTTTTCTTCATTCCCTACCGGTCGGCACCAGCCTAAGGTTTGGAAGAAGACAATCCAATTTGCGTAATAGGTGTACTACCCCTAAACCAAGGAGTACTCGTAACCTGAGAGAGGGTAAAAGGAAAAGACAACTGAATAATCCTATCCGTTTTCTCCAGAACCGGAAACCATCCTCGAATAACTTCTTTCGAGTTCGTATCTAACCATACGATGGTTTTGTCCAATGGAAGTGGACGTTCGTAGTAAAACGGGGTGTCCTGGAGAAAAGGGTAAAAGTAGGAGTGACAATGAGGTTTGCAACTCTGACAATCCAAAAGCCGGTGTTTAAGAAGGTTCGGTCAACTTGGTCACTGAGTCATAGTCTTAGGGTCAGGTCAATGGTCGCTGCCAAAGAGAGAGAGAAAAGAAACACTCAGCGTGCACTCTAACCTAGATCAGAATGGTTACCAATTTATCTAATCTGGAATCCTCCCACTGTACCTCAAATTCTCCTCCAAATCTGAAAGAAGAATTAGTCGGGGTCACCCGAGGAGTATACTAACTCATCAGTGGGAATCGGGATCCAACTATCATCGCATGACAACGTGACGGAATCCGCTCACGGTATCACACTCCAGAAGGTATGCGCATATCTGGCAAGTTTCAGTTCTTTTGAAACTCCCGATGTGATTTCTGCCCCATGCTCTTATGACCTTGACTTTGGCCAACAAATCATAAGTCACATGTCAAGTTCTACCCGTCATTCTCCAGGTTAATTTGAATCCACCCGTACATACCCTTGACTTTGGCCAACAAGGTAGTACGACTGTCCCAAACCAACGCATCTATCTATGCTGCATATGAATAACCAACAGCTACCAAACACTGTGCCTTGACTTTGGCCAACAAACACAGCTTGAATACTATTGACTACCCATATGAAACGACGGAGGGCTACGAATGGTTTCTGGCGAAAACCTTTAACGTAAAGAACTTGATATCGTTGAAGGAACTGATAGCTTTTAAAAATATAGTGACGAAACCTTCGCTAAAGAGGTCACTCCCGGTGAAGGGATCTCGGCTCTTTCCCCGTAGAATGGGGTGCAGGATATTCCAAATGAATACCGCGATGCAAAGCAAAAGTAATCGGCTATAGTGAAGTTAATGCCCTGACGCAAACTTTTTGTCCAAGGGGTCACTCCCGGTGAAGGGATCTCGGCCCTTGCCTCGTCGACTGAGGAGCAGGATATTCCAATGAATACCACGATGCAAAACAAAAGTAAACGTCCTTGCAATAACAGCTTTTTGAAAAGTGTTCCAACAACATCAGATTAGGTTTGTTTTTAACTTGCATTGATCCGAATCAACGCAAGTCCCATCAATTAATCACACAAAAAAGAACGAAAATATACTGATGTACGTATATGCCATCCGCATTCGCCACTGGGTCCCGTCATTACCCGTTAGGTTAGCTAACTAACGACAGAGCGGGGATTGGACTAGCGCGGATGCAAAACATATACAACATCTACTAATATATATACCAATATATTATATTCGCTCAAGGCGTGAATAAAATGCAACATTACAGAGAATGAACAGCATCACAGAAACAATACAGATATTTGGGATCCCCGGGTTTCACAGAGCCGCTGAAACCCGACGTTCCCCTGGTCGTGTGGATAGCCTGTGCAATGAAATCCTAAACCCCTACGGGCGCGGCAAGTTACCCGCCAAAACCTGAAGCGAGGCAGCCCCCTTCAGCACCGTGAATGGACCACCCAGCACTTCACGGAATCCGGTAACTTGGGCACCCCTCCTGGGTCAACCTGTACCCCCTACGAGTGCGGCGAATAGCCCGCCAATCCTAGAGTGAAGCCCCCTCCGTCTCAATGCCATGAGATGCGGGCTTGTTGCCCTCCAGAACCCGGCTATCCGTGCACCCCTCCGCAGGGCAATCCTAGTACAGAAAGTAAAATATACATACAACGGGTACATCGACCGCAACCAGGTCGTGCCCCAAAATAATAATACAAACAGGCAGTGACGACAGTCCACATGTCGGACGCTCGCCCCGCAATATCAAATGTACATAATACAAAAAAACTGTACTAGCATTGCATCCAGGCTATCCCCCACGACCGATCCGCAACATCACAGCAAAAACAAAACATCAACGTGAAAGTCACGTTCGCAAATCCGTCTAACCGGGCTATAGCAGTTAGACCGGATTTACCGATCAAGTGACATTCACGGTCGCAGATATAATGTAAATACTGTGAAAAATGTGTTTAAAATATCCGATCAATCAAATTTGAACAAGTGGGCCACCAAGCAATACTGTAGCGGTTAAAGAAATTCTGGGCCCAAATTTAATATTCCAAAACCCATATTTTAAGCCCAGAAGGCCTCTGTAAAAAATTGGTGAAGTGATCTCCACAGTGCGCGGCGGAAGGGCGGCGGGAAGGGGGTTTTCGCGGCGGTTCCGCGCTCCCACTGTGGGGTTACTTCGTCGAATTTTTACAGAGCTCTTAGATTTTCCAGTACATCAATATTTTACAACCTGAAAAATTTTTCGACACCAAAAATTTCCAACAGAAAACTGATGTGGGCAAATACGGGTTTTTGGACATTTCGATCGATCGGAACTGAAAAATACATTACACAAAGCTAGACTAAGTTAATGGCGAGGCTCTGATACCACTGTAAGTGCACGGCGGCGCCCCGGCCGTCAATCCGACGCCGGAATGCGGAAGCGGTGAAAAACTTAAATTTTGCGGACTTAGCAAACCGGCACCACCGCGCACTATAACCCGGATCGAACCATTAACTAGTCCTAGCTAACTACAAGAAAGGGAATAGAGATATACCGACGATCCAAGTCCTCCGGTCTTCTCGTCATCGTCCCGATCTCCTGCGGAATGTCCCGTCTCCTCCTCGTCGCCGGAAGTGCACCACATCGCCTACTTTGTTTACGGGCTCCCACCTCAATGCCGAGGCAACTCGGGCACGAAGCCGGCTACTCGACGTGCCCAAGATTTGCTGTAGAATGTGTAGTAGAGGATTGTGTCTCATTTGGGGTTCATGGAGGTGCCTTTTGGTGGAGGAAAAGAGAGCTTGGAGAGAGGTGGGGAAAATGTAGCATACCAAAAATAAGAGTAACATTTTCCCACCACTAAAAGAAAATGAATCCCATTCCATTCAAGGAATGGCCGGCCCCCCCCCTTTCATGTGTGATTGGAGAGAGAGAGAGAGCAAACAAGGGGGTGGGTGGAAAAAGAGTAATAATGGAGAAATAAATGATCACCACAAAGAAAATAACACTCCAAAGCAACCATCACCACAAAACAAGGGTCAAGCCATCATGACACAACCATGAAGCAAAAAGTCAAGTCAATGGATGGGACAAGTATCATGACATGATAATATGCAAAGACCCCCTCCACAAATGCTTATTTGCAACAATGCAAATAAGCCCTCCTCCACCAATTTTCGGCCAATGAACGGAACAAAGGAAATCGGCCGAAACTAAAAGCAAACTGGCAACTCCAGAAAACTGGTCCCGTAATAAATTACAGGAAAAACCCCGATACTGTGCATACACACCCGCATCTGTATTTCGACCGAAATACAAATGCAATGAGACAAAATCTACACTGTACTATACTAGGATCCGGCTTATACCAAAGCCGGCTAGTAATATCCGTTCGATCCTGATCCGTGCAATACCGCACGTATCTGATCGAACCCTGCCATATAACCATACGGCCTATAGTACAAACTGTCCGATCCTGATCCGTGCAATACCGCACGTATCTGATCGGACCTTGCCATATCTCCATACGGCCTCTACAACCTTTCGCCCGAAAGCTGAGTAACAGAATGTGGGGGACTCTAAAGACTCATCAACACCTTAGTTGTGGATTTAACCACTAGCACGTTAGAGGTATAAGCCAATACATAACGGGCTACCAGGTATTGACCAAAAGGGATGTCTGTGAGCGAACTCAGCCTGACTCCCTACTGAGCCTGTCAGTGACAATATCCGTACAGTCCGGTCCGTTCGTCTATGAGTATCGCATGGCGGGCCTAGGGGGTTGGTAAAAGTCAGACCCCCAAAAGCGGTACAAGTCGTGTCGGAGTGTAGCCCAGAACACCCTGAGATACTACTGGAATACCTACCAGTAAATCTCCTTGCCTTGGCCAAGGACTTTGTGTAATGGCTCTCCTAGACACAGCACGACCTCACCCCCAATACCGGGAGAGACGAACCCCTGAAGATACGCTCACTGCCTCCATATGGCTCGGGACTATACCCAACTAAAACCTGTTTGCACGACTCCTTTGAGCCGTGGTAGGGTAGTAATCAAAGTACAGTGGGAACTCACACGAGACAAATGACGATCCCCAGGTCGATGAACTAACCTGCACACATGTCACCAGGGAACTGCCATCTGACGTCTGGTATATGACCAACTAGCATGTTCCCGGCGAGTCCTGTCCGGTGTACTCATAACCCAATGAGCACCTGTATATATCTTAGGTGATCCAACTGACACCAGTGGCTTGTGAGACCGGCCACCGCCCCTCGTCGGGGTCTCGACTGTATACACTAGTCTACTAATGGAGTATCGATGCCCAGTCTCGAAACTCCCACGACTAGGGAACTTTTAAGGATAAGCTTATAGACCCCCAGCTCCCACTTATATGATCGCCCTCATACTGCTGGTGGTCAAGCAAGAATCCTAGGGGCTCTATCAACGTGTAATAGCGACGTGTCAGGTCACCTAAAGCAGTACACGATGATAAAGGTAAACCAGATAGCATACTATCATCTCGAGTAAGACTGTCCTACCGGGATAGGTCCTCCCTCAATCATTACAATCACGTACCTGTGACCTAATAATTGACTCTGAGGGCACTATCTCCAACAATTACAAACTCTCAAATCTCGTTCGCAGCCTCCCAAGTGAATACGGCTACGTCCAAGAAAACCCTTCACAGATGGCAAGACCCTTGACTAAAGTTTCTTCACCTGACGAGCCATTAACACAATTGGCTGCTGGTGAATGAAAGATCGCGTCCAAGCTAAATGGTCTGGTGCTGAATCATGTAAGAAAGATCATTAAGGTAATTGCAAAGTATCAACACAAGGAATACGGGGTGAATACTCAATAATCTGGACGGAAGTGCCAAATTAAAGGCAACGAAACTAACTCGCTTTAAGGATCTCAAAAGGACCTACAATTTCGGGGTAAGCTTCCCAAAACTCAATACGTCATTCATCGGAAAAATCCGTAAGAATACATAATCTCCCACTGCGAACTCAAGTCTGCGACCGCAACGGTCGGCATATGATCTCTATCCGCAATGGACAATTCTCATCCTGACCTAAAGCAACTGGATCATCTCCGAAGTCTTTAGACTAGCTGGGGTCCAAAAATCCTACAATGCAGAGTCAGAAAAACAGACTGGTGATCGACACGACCTAACCCCTAAACCTAAAGTTTGCCAATTGGAGTGTCTCCTGGTAACAGCTACCGAAGGAGAACCCTAACAATGGCGAGTGACGATCCCCAACCGCCGACAACAATTAATACGTACGCACAAACAAATCCTCCAGAGTCGGTATAGCCCGCTCTCACAAAACCATCATCCTGCGGATGGAAAAATGGAGCTAAAGCTCAACCAGTACCCAAGGCTTCCTGAAACTCCTGCCAATGACGGCAAGAAAATAGGGTGCCTTTATTGGATACGACCCATGAAGGAACTCCGTGCAACGCACAAACTTAACAAAGAACAATTGAGCAACTGAGCATAACCAGACAACAAACACCCGAATGGAGTCACACCCTTACTAAACTTGGGTAGACACCAAAACGAAATTCGTGAAGATCTGCTCCCATTCCCACTTCGGGACGGTTAAAGGTTGCAACTCTCCAGCCGGTCTCAGATGCTCAACCAAAGCACACAACAAGACAGAAACCTTGAAATGAAATCCGAAACTTCTCTTTACATCCCTGCCCACCTGTAACTATCTCACAAGTCAGTCAATGTTGGTGGAACTTGAATGAGTACAGAGAGTTGACAGATGTGCCTGCTCTAGGATTTCACGTCTCTACCCAATAATATCAGGTACACAAACGCGTCCCTAAACTTAGCACACCCTTGTCACAATCAAGAACTCCGAATCATTACCCAGCCGAGTATGCTCAAGTATCTCTGACGAACGAGCATCAGCGGGCAGTGCCTCCCGAAAGCGATTAAGGAAAAGTGATCGGGCGCGGACATGAGCAAGCTGTCTCCTCAGTAAAGGCGAACACAAGCTGTACTCAACGATCGCACAAGAACTGTAAATCTGCAGAAGACTGTCTCAACAATCAACACCCGCTGCAGGAAGATGTACATTAAGCTCTGGTGGTCTATGAAAATCTGACACGACTCTCGAACAAGTAGTGTCTCCAAATCTCCAACGCAAGACCACCGCAGCCATCCCCAGATCATGAGTAGGATATCCTGCTAGTACTTCCTCCAGATGTAGGGAAGCAAAAGCGATAATCTCTATAGTGTTACCTCAGTACACAATCGAGCCCCACTCGCGAAACATTACAGTTAAACAACAAAGTCGCCCGAACCAGAAGCAAAGAAAGAACTGATGCAGTTGTTAACTGAATCTTCAACTGCCGAAAACTCCGCACACATGCCTCAATCCAAAGAAAAGAAACCTCCTTTCCGGTCAGTCCAGTCAACGGTGAAGCACTACACTAGCAATCCTGCACAAAACGGCGGTAAAAAACTGCTAAACCCAAATATCTGCGGACCTCCGTCCTGTACACAAGTCTGGGCCTAAGCTGTACGGCCACTATCTTTCTCTGGACCATATAAAACCGTCTCCCGTAACTACAAGACCTAGGAGTCAACACAAACAAGCCTAAAGGAACACTCCGAGAATATAGCAAACTGCTGGGGCTCTCCCAATGTCTGCAAAACAAATCCTCAAGTGCTACTCCTGTCCATATTAAATAGACCAGAATGTCCTAAATAATACAACAATAACTGGTCGAGGAACGGCCCGAAGAAACCCGGTTCATCACATCTACGAATGCTGCTAGGGCATTGGTGAATCCAATGACACACCAATACACACAGAGCCCGTAGCACGCACAAGGCAGTCTTCGGAATGTCATCACTCCGAACCCGCAACAATGATGACATAATCCCGAGCAAACTTAGAAAATGTCTCGCACTGTGGAGCTGATCGAAGAAATCGTCAATGCGAGGTAAAGGATACCTATCTGCACCGTAAGCCGGTTGAATTAACGATCAATCAATACACAACCTCAATATGCCGTCTTTTTCCTTGACGAACAGAAATAGGAGCTCCCTAATGCGAAACACTCAGACGCACAAACCCCCCAACAACAACTCTGCAGCTGATCCTTAAGCTCCTTTAAGCTTCGCCGGCTTATCTGGAACAACGTCGGAAAACTCTCGCACGAAAGGAACCGGGTCCAACAAACCAACTGTGGCTCCGGGACCACAAATGAACGCCAAGGATCTGTAGGGATACTAGGCACACACAAGAGGTTCCACAAGGCATCAACCATGCCAAATTCAAAAATTATGTGCCGAGAAACCCTAATGAAGATCGTTAACTAGAGAATAGGCGAAAAACTACCAAGTAAACTACTTTATTGCTAAGTTAAAGGGACTACAACCTTTGTAGATCCGGTCCTCCACCTCCATAGCTCCGTGTTGATGTCCCTCCGCTGCGATCATTGGATCCCGGACTCTGGCGATGGTTTCGTCGGAGAAATGATCAGGCTAGGTCGTCGACTTCGATGCCGAAGATGATCTACGTCGAGGAAACTCAAGATCAAGCTCCAACTTCACTAAGTCATGAAACTTGTGAAGAAAACACCCTATACTATATGGCAAGTGGTAGAGGATGAAGAAATAGGAAGCGGGTTCACTTTAGAATTGGATTTCTCACTCTTTTCCTCAAGTCACCATTGAAGCTAGCAAGCTTCTTTCTTCTTGAAGAAGAAGAAGAAGAAAAAGAATATGATGATAATAATAAAAAACAATTGATTAATAATAAAAAATCAAGTGAAGTTATCATAATGCAACCTTGGTTAAGTGTAGAGAATAAACTAGGGTTAGGTGAATGGTTAGGTTAAGCAAAAGAAACAAAAATGGTTGAACTTTTCAAAGCTTCATGAAGCTTCAAAGTAAATCCAAAAGTAGCAACCATTTCTTTTCTTGCTAAAAGAATAAATAAATGAAATAAATAATTAAGAAAAGATTACTAAACCCTAACCATTAACCTAAACAAGGTTTAAAGCATACACATACCCAAGTTTGCATGTATCATCAAACATGATACAAACTAGTGCACAAAACTATATCATATATACAATGTGCACATCAAGTGAGAAAATCCATCTTAAGTGAACAAATACTAGTTAATGTAAAGTAATATATCTAATATATAATTATACATTAAATCATTAAATCAACACTTTATTTAACGATCCGGTCATATCGCATATGACCGACTAATATCGAATGTATCGACTTATCGAATCAATAGTCGATTCGATAACTAGGTTATATCGCATACAACCAATCGATACATTCATCGCGAGAATAGAATACGGTATCACATACACGCATTATTCTCGGTCCCGTACATATCTCATATGCGCTCCTATTTCGTTTCGCTTGAGCCAGGAAACCTCTGTGTAGGACTCTAAAGACTCGTCAATACGCCGGCAGTAGGTGATGATCATATCAAACACCCACAAGCCGCAAGCGGTCTGCTAAACGTAACGGCCACCCGGGTATTGAGCGATCAGAAGATCGACGAGCAAGCCCGCTCACACTCCTGTGAATCCAACCAGTAACACTTACCGTACAGTCCGGTCTGTTCGTCTGATATGTCGCATATCTCGCCTAGGGGTGGTAAACGGCCGACCCCAGTAGCTCGATAAGTCGTGTCGATATGAGGTCTATAACAGTTCGAGATACTACTGGTAACACTTACCAGTAAATCTCAGCAACCCTGGCCAGGGATTTCCGGTTATAGCCAATCGAACACAGTGCAACATCAACTCCCAATACCGGGAGAGACGAATCCCCTCCTATCGCTCATTGCCTCCATGTGATTCGGGACTGTACCCAAAAACCACCGTTTTGCACGCCCTATTGGATGTGGTAAGGTGGAAATCAAAGTACAGTGGGAATCACACAAGACTCTATGACGATCTCGGATCTACGGACTAACCTGTACCAGTGTCACCAGAGAACTGCCATCTGACGTAAGGTATAATACCATCTGGGAGTTCTCGGCGAGTCCGTCCAGTGTACCCAGTCTCCACTGAGCACCCGTATATCATCTCTGATGTCAAACACCAATGGATATGGGATCATCCATCGCCCATCTGTATGGGTCGAGAAGGTATACGCTAGTCTACTCTGGTATATCGATGCCCCGTCTCGATACACCCACGACTAGGGACCTTGAAGGATGTACTTATGGACTACCATGTCCCCACTAGTATGATCCGCATCATAGTCCAGGTAGTCAAGTACACATCCTAAGGGCTTTACCAACATGTAACAGAGAGACAATCAGTGTATACGTTAAGATAAAGAGCAACCAGATAGCATACTATCATGTCGAGCAAGAAAGTCCTCCCTATATATGTCCCAGCATCCACTACAATATACATCCTATGTACAGTAATGGCCTCTAGGGCATACATATAACTAACAGAATCCAAGACATCCTCTCCTCAAAAGCCGACTAGCGAAAAAGGCTGAATTCGAGCTGTGAGAGGTGGCATAACTATCCACCCGCACAACAAGAACTGACTCGACGGGGAAAACAAAACTTTACTGTTTCCTCACGGTAGTCCACAGACGCCTAACACGCAGCTAACCAGTCCGTGCCCAGGAGAACGCCAAGTCCAACATCTCTAGAAGGATCAAGTGACGGATGAATCTCCTAACCGATTGGCACACGACTGAAATACGTGTTGCGCAACAAAAGAATCGCTGACAGAAATTAACACAATAAACGGCTGATCTACTTAACACAACTCTCGTCCCAACCACGGCACAAGTGTGAAAAACAACAAATACATCAAAAGAACATACAAATTAAGGATACCTGAAAACTCTGCATTGGACGCCCTCGCGTCCCGATGAGTAGAAACAAACTCTCGTGTCTGCCCTCTACCCGTAACTGGCTGAACTCCTCCTCTGCCAACCTGTCCCCTCTGAGCAAACCTTCCACGTCCACGACCTCTCTGAATACGACCCTGATCTGGTGTTAGGGAACAACTCCTGATGTGGTGATGAAGGCTCCCGCACCGATAGCATCCAGAATAACGCTGCTGACCCTCCTGGGGTTGAGAGCTGGACGACTGTCCTCGTCCAAAGCCTCTGCTACTCCTGTGACGGTCACGAAATCTGTCTCGACGGATAAGCCTCTGTCTCTAGGCTGGTACACCGGTATGAGTCCTCCACTGTTCCGGAACTCTCAAAGTCTGTGGAAGACGTGTCTCGTAAACTGGGGCTGCATCCACTGGTGCTATGTAGGTGACGGACTGCTGCATGCTGATCGCAAGGAACAACTGGGTAACAGGGGTGACAACCTCCTGTCGCTGCACCCGAACGGTCTCAACCAATGAGCTCATCGTCTGGCACAAGTCCTGCATCTCTGCCATAAGCCTAGCGAGCTGATCTGTCGAAGGCGGATCCGTCTGCACCTATGCAACAAGCGTGCCATCCTGGTCAGTGCTCGTCTCACCCGAACCAACTCTGACCTCGACCCTCGCCGCATCACTCTAAGTCCCCATAGTCATCGGCGGCAAGACTATAAATGGAAATAAGATTCGATAAGAACACGGAAATCGAATCACAAGGATATGAATCATCAAAGAAGGAGTTTCAAGCAATGTATTTAAGTCACCTTAGGCGAAGTACTGCATCGTGAGCATGCTGCAGACATACACACACTACGTTACTCTGATTAAGCTACCAACTCCATCATACCAAGGTCATCCTACACTCCGAAAAGTAAAACATAGCGTTTTGATAACAACTTTGTCACAACCCGAAATTGGCACGTAACGGCCCTAATACTACGCAACGCCTACAGACGTAACGCAGTAAAAGAAAAACAAAACCCAGAAATCTAAACCATTAAAAAGACAAGAAAAAATAATATAAGTTTTTTAAAACATTCGAAATCACAACTCAGATTCTTTAAAAGTCCAACTTTTCTTTCTTTAAAATCTTGGCAGCACCTCCTTTGCAAAAACTAGCCCCAAAAATGGGTACAACAAAAATATAAATGAAGCATCCCTAAACGGGAGCAAATACACGCCCAAAGGCGGAAAACAACACCACAACAAGTATACGACGCCGTAGCGAAGAAATAAAAGACGATAGAAAGAAAGCTGTATAAAAGACAAACAAGTCACAAATAATATACAATATCGTTCTCACCAAGTCTCTAAGTCAACAAAATAATAGTTGATGGAGAGTACAAGGATACAACGAATATACAATACAACAATACGGATAACCACAAAACCCACCTAAGCAAAACTGCACACTATGAGCTGAAGCGATATCCGTAGCAAAAGATGATCAGATAGATGAATAGCCTGCCTCGACTACTCTGGGGAACACCCTGCAAAACAACTGTGGCACAACGGGGGTGAGTTGTCAACTCGTGAATAGTAAATAATATATGCAGATAATCGCAAGTATGCACGTACAGCGTGAATCTAACATATGCAATTAATAGCAATAAAAGGTCATATGAATGCAAAAATCATGAAAAGTACACTAGCAGGTACAACTGATACATTAAGCAATAATAATATGACAATCAGTATGCAATAATCATGCAATAATGATATGAAAATGTGTATATGCAACAATCATAGAAAGTACACTAACAGGTACTACTAATACATGAAACAGTGCATAAACAATAAATGTGGAGTATGGAAAGAAATATGTCATTTCCACGGAATCATGACATCGTGGTAGGATCACAATGCATCAAGACAATCCAAATCCCAATTTCTTCAAATCAGCCCCCAAATTGGCTCTCATATCATATAAATCTCACAAATCCTTAATGTACAATATCGAATAAATCTCCTATATCCTGAATGTACAAATCAAGTGAATGTCATATGTCCTAAATCCAATATCAAGTGATTCTCTTATAACCTAGGTATATTTGCATGAATAAATATGATGTATATAAAATTAATGTCAATACACATATATTAGCGTCCCATTCCACTAATATTGGTGTAAGGGCATATATAACAGCGGCCTAATCCCCTGTTATATATACAAAGGAGTAAAAGAAATATCATGAAACCAATGTGTCAAGCATCGACACAGAAATGCTGATCTATCAGGTGCTGTCACTAAGACTGGCACCCTGATAGGTATGTATCATACGCTATACCGAAAGCACGAGTGCCTAGCTCGGACCCTCGCCTTTCGACGTATCCATACGCACATAACTCCCGTCGGTATCCCCATGATAACTACCAAGTCATAGGTAATGTCACCGGAAGGTATGGCTCCCCTGCCGGGCTCATCGGCGTGGTGCATCGACATCCCTTTCTTGCCCCGGGGTACATCCGAGCCCCACCATGTACCCTTATACGGCCTCGACGCCTCCTCGTAGGGGTATATATATATCAGAACCGATAAAACTCATGGTGGATGCTGAAATATCATATCAAGAGAAACCGGGTTTTTCAAATAATGCATAATTTCATGAACTCCCACGGTCCCCAAATCCAGAAAACATCATGAAAAATCCATATAACAATGTGAAAATCCATGAATATGATATGTGCAACATAAAACTGAAATGTAAGTATATAAAGGAAAATCCGCTAATTAACTGCAACAAGTTAATATAAATATCATGCGGTTCCTAATTTATCAGATGTCTAAATAACATCAAGTAAAGGTAAACATGTAGCTATAACCAGATATATATATGAACAATAAGGTATAGCAAGGTATATATATCTACCTATAAGAAATGATGTAATATACCCCCTGGGTATAAGTGAAGTATGTGTGTAAGGTATACCTGTAGCTATGTCATAAAGTGTGTATGTACCTATCACTAATGGTACAATACTCTATAGGTTTACGGGTATCTAACATATAAGTATATGAAGGCATATGTGTAAGCATGTAGATATACAGGTATGCTATATGTCATATGCGATAAGAAATATGAATCAATGTCACAATGTCCCTAACCAAGAAATATCATGTCTATAAATGGTTTGTGTGTGACATGGCAATTATTGACGGTGTGTGTAGCATACAATCAGTGCTCGTGCAACATGAATCGTCAATAATATGTGCAGTGTCCTAAGGCTACTAGTCCAAGCACAACAACAACTAAGTAATAGGGTAAATGCGCAATTCTAAATATGACAAAAAATATGCGACAAGTATTAACATTTCTAGCATAGACGCATAACGCCATGTGGGCGATTCCCCTGTAGATGTTAAATCTACTCACCAACGCTCCAAGCTAGGTGAAGTCTACCACCTGTTTTCTACTTGTAGCAGTGTCCGAAATCCCTGCCTGCGAACCTGCAACATTAAAACAATAAAACAAGTATATATATTAATAATAGACCTAAAATACTTACAAACTAAATTAGACCGACACAACAACACAAAATATACTCTCAAGTGTTCGTATTGTGGCTAACGTGCACAGCGACATGACGAAACTAATCCCAAGAGCAAAACCAAACAAAGTGTACAATCCATGTCGAATAACGTATCGCGCTTAAACGAAACACTACCAACTACCTAAGTGATCCCAGATTTCGTATACAGAGAAAACTCAAAAATCAAACAAAACCAAAAACACCCAAATCACAGCATAGACCTACCCTCAAAAACCCACACCCCAATTCTTTCCCCGAGCCGAGGTCGCCGGAATCCCCTTCATACGTCGTCGGCCCTGGCCGATGAGGTGGGTCTCGTGTCTCTGGTGTGGTCTTAGGTTCATAGGTACAACACAACCACATTGTTTGGTTTTCTAGTAAACTTTCCGGGTCACAGCAGATTACATATATCACAAATCGATACTAAAATACGATATTTCGCACAAAAACTAAACTTTACACTATCTAAACTGAAACTAACTAGCTACACAACACAAAAACATCATAAACAACAGAAAGAGAACATTACCTGCACAAAAGAACTCAAAGATCCTAGCTTTGCATGCTCCATGGCAACCAAGAGGGAAAATCAAGGAAAAGATGTGATTTTGTGAAGCTTTTTTGTGAATTTGTGATGGATTTTGTGAAGAAAAGCTCAAGTGTTCAGTTTGCAAATGTGAGAGAGAATAAAATGAGAAGGGAAATGAGTAGAAGAGAGAGTGATTGATAAAGAGAGAGGGAGGTGAGTGTAAAGTGAGAATGAGAGGTGAGTGTATCATTGCAATTAATGCTAACCATGCTTTCACATTAAATGCACCATACCTCATCATTCCAACACAATTATCTCTTTGTCTCTCTCACAAAAGATTCATGGTTAATTCAAGGCAAAGGATTAATGCAAAGGGATAAGATTAAGGTTAAGTGTCATGGTTGCTAAAACTAGATTAGCACAAACAAAACTCACATTTACGTGCACACGTGCGTGCATGCTTATAACAAATAATAATAAATTATTAATTAAATGTTATAAAATGTGAGGAACCCGAATTGGTAAACTTTTTAAAGTAAACCAGCATTAACGTATAAACGAACACTAACCGAAATCTAAGGCGTTACAATGACTTATCAAGCTATTGAGGTCTGACTTTATACCACCCCCAGGCTGTAATATGCGATATATCTGACGAAGAGACCGGATTGTACGGTAGTGTTACTGATTGGATTCGCAGAACTATGAGCAAGCTTGCTTGTTGATCTTCTGATCGCTTAATACCCGGGTGGCCATTACGTTTAGCAGACCGCTTGCGGATTGTGGGTTTTTGATATGATCATCACCTACTGCCGGTGTATTGACGGGTCTTTAGAGTCTTACACAGAGATTTCCTGGTTCATGCAAAAAGAAGTAGGAGCACATATGTGATATGTGCGGGACCGAGAATAATGCACGTATGTGATACCGCATTCTATTCTCGCGATATGTGATATTGGTCGGTTATATATGATATAACCGGGTTATAGGATCAAGTGTTGATTCGATAGATTGTTATATTTGATATTAGCCGGTTGTATGTGATATAGCCGGATTATTGAATCAAGTGTTGAAATAATTTAATGTATAATTATATATTTGATATATTGAATTACATTAACTAATATTATTTCACTTAAACATTTCTTTTTCTCACTTGTGTGCATATAGTATATATGTGATATATATTAATGTACATTTTATTTGTGTCATGCTTGATGCCACATGCTTCATGGGTGTATGAGACTCACACCATGCTTTATATAATGAAGGGTTTTATTTATTTAAAGTTAATCAAAATTAGATAGAATTAAGTCACATGGTTCAAGCTTGTAGAAGCTTGTGGAACCATTGACCAAGTCCACTAATTTTGTTTTACTTGTAGATATGTATTAACCTAACCATTATTGTTAGCCATGGTTTATTCTCTACATGAGTTAGTGTATGACACTAACCCACCCATGCTTCCTATTCTCACCTTATGAGTTTCATTCTCTTCTTCACTTCATCTTCTTCTTCCTCAATGAAAAAGCTTTCTAGCTTTTGAAATGGTGAAGAAATATTGTGAGAAAAATAAATCTAAAGTGATCCAATTTCCTACTTCATCATCATCTACTATATTAGCCATTTAGTTTAGGGTGTTTGCTTCACTAATCTACCATTAGTGAAGAGGTAGCATGAGCTTGAGTCTCCTCGACGTAGATCATCTTCGGCCTCGAAGACTTCGAGCAAGCTTATTCATTTCTTCATATGAACCCTTACTAGAGTTTGGGTGTTCACTACTTGGAGCGGAGGGACTACTACACGGAGCTTTAGAAGTGAAGGACCGGTCTATAAAGGTTGTATTCCTCATTCACATAGATATAAAATTGTTTGCATTGCTAGTTTGTCTAAATCTCTAGTTAAGATTCTAAGTTAGGGTTCTTTAGAACGGCAAATTTTTGAAATTGGCATGGACGATGCCTCCCGATACTTTGCTACCACGCTACGTAAGCCTGCACTATATGACAATACTCCCTATGCTCTTCTTACTAAGTTCATCTGTCATTTTGATGAAGTCAATCACTTTGATTGTCGCATCAAAACAGATGATCCATCTCCTCTATACCCTCTTTAGTTTACAAATAGATATAAGCAACTTGCACACCTTCCATTGCTCCCACTGACTACAACAACCCTTTGGCAGATTCATATACACGTGCATTTCTAAGTTCCCATTTAGAAAGAAATTATAGACATCCACTTACCAGATCTCATAGTCATGAATAGCAGCAGTGGCAAGTCACATCCATATGGATTTCCGCATAGATACTGAAGTAAAAGTTTCATTACAATCCATGACAGGTATTTGATGAAAACTTCTTACTACAAGTCTAGCCTTATTAGGTTACTACCTTTCTACCTGCACTGATCTCGAAAGATCTACTTGCTCCTAATGGGTTTTACCCCTTCAAGAGCATCTAGAAAAGTACAAAGTCCATAGTTTGCTGGTGTGCGTGGAGTCCAACTTGGAGATCTTGCATCTGGCCATCTGGAAGTCACCACTTCATATAACCTGTTAATAATTAGTACGGCCACCATCATTATGATGCTGACCTCCCTATCACCATCTACGAGGAAACCAAAATATCTCTCAGGTGGCTGAGGTCACTTACTAAATATGTGGAGTGGTTATGGTTTGTCGGTTCCAATTGAATCTCCAGATTCTACTAAATTTTCAATAACCGTTTGTAATTCTGGAATCACTTCCAATTCTACTATACTCCCACTAGTTTTTTTGCAAAAAGATTTTTTTCATAAAAAAAAGATGTCGGGTCAAGAACAAACCAATTTTTGATCTTGAAAATGGTAGAAGTTAAATCCTTGCTGAAGTTTGGGATAACCCATAAACTGCCATTACTGAAACGTGCCTTAAGTATGTCCGGATTATGATTTTAAACAAAAGCCGGATAACTTCATATCTTAACAATCTCAAGATATACTACCATTCTATGTCCATACAGAATCAAAGGTACTAATTTAGATGGAACCAAATTCAATTGGTATGCAGCTGTTTCCAATGCATATCTCCAAATGGAAAAAGGTCATACATCATTACTCATCATGGAGTGCACCCAGGATGAGTAATCTGAGAAAGAATCACATTCTCAATATTACTACTACGGAATATCTAGCACAAGCATCTATATTTTTTATCACTTCGAAGAATCTTGGATACTTTCAACGTTTGGTTCTCTACTTTATTCTTATACCTATGAACTTCTCATAATCTTTAAATTTTGCATTTCAATGAATGCTTGTTTAAAACCAAAAAAATAATAGGTAAAACTGAAAGAAATAAGAGTATCATCCCCTTGTCCTAAAGGATACCAGACAACATATATTATCATGTATAATTCCTAAGAGTTCAATAACTCAAATCCCGTGTGTTATAAGTTAAAAACTGTATTTTGGTTAAGAATGTCTATACCGTTATTTAATACACCATATCTTATTCTCGACTGATAAAGATAAAAAAAATTCAAAAAATTATATCTCGCTTTATAAAATAAAGAGACTGATATATTAGTTTTTCAAAATTTGTGCGTAACAATGGTTATTCCAACCCAAAAGTTTGTCGTTGGGCTAAACTAGATGATTTTGCTAATAGCACCAATTACTATGAATTCCGATATTGAGAATAAAATCACCCATTTCCTAATATTCTACTCCTTCTCAGTATCTGTAACGCCCTACAGATGTAGAATTCTAATCCGGTATACATATATCCAGAAGTCAGAATTAATTGGCAAACAGTTTTTCAATTACAACAACACAGAAAAACTATGTTTCAAGGGGATGGTCAGGTATTCCTAGTAATGCATCTTACATAGCCCAAATTCATTACACTAGTTACAGTTTCCTTTGCCCTCACTTCAGCCCCTTTAAATGTCTCTACATCTTACAATCTGTACACCATATTTAGGCTAGTTGGTTTTCTTCCTTCCCAACTTTTCAGCACCAGCCTAAGGTGTTAGGATTTCCTCAGCATCTAGCCTAGGGTTTGCATGCATCAAGCATGCCACAACAAAATTTTAAGGGGGTGCTAAGCAAACATCTAAGGATTCATACTAGAAAACTAGGGTAACATAACAATGTAATCAATCATTACATAAGAAGTGAACAAGAATACAACCTTTGTAGACCTGGTCTTTCACTTCTAAAGCTCCGTGTTAACGTCCCTTCACTGCAATCATGAATCTCCCGAACTCTAGTATGAGTTCCCTCGGAGAAATGAACAAGCTTGCTCATAGTCTTCAGGGCCGAAGATGATCTATGTCGAGTAGACTCAAACTCAAGCTAACCCTTCACTAGGTCATGAACTTTGTGAAGAGAACACCCTATAATACCCAAGCAAGTGTATAAGATGATGAAATAGGAAGTAGGCTCACTTTAGATTTTAGTTTCTCACTTGATATCACCATTTTCCTTGGAGCTAGAGAGCTAGAGGAAGAAGATGAAGAAAATGAAGAATGGAAAAAATCAAGTGGTGAATTGAAACCATGGGTGAGTTAGTATCATCCACTAACTATTGTAGAGACATAACCATGGCTAATTATAAGGGTTTGGTTAATAAATATCTTAAGTGAGAAAAAATAAGTGGACTTTGTAAAAGATGCTTCAAGCTTCTCCAAGCTTCCAAGCATGACAAAATGTTTACTAATTTTGAATTATTAAGATAAATAAAAACCTAAATTATAATTAGCATGGTGTATGTCACACACACACCCATGTTTGCATGTATCATCAATCATGATACAAACATGTACACTAGTATATATCACATATATACTTAATACATTATCAAGTAAGGAAAACAATCTTAAGCGAACCAATACTGGTTAATGTAAAGTAATATATCAACTATATAATTATACATTAAATCATTAAATCAACACTTGATTTAATGATCCGGTCATATCGCATATAACCGACTAATATCATGTGTATCAATTTATCGAATCAACACTTGATTCGATAACCCGGCTATATCGCATATAACCGACCGATGATACAAATCGCGAGAATAGAATACGGTATCACATACGCGTATTGATCTCGGTCCCACACATATATCATATGTGCTCCTACTCCATTTCGCCTGAATCAGGAAACCTCTGTATAGGACTCTAAAAACTCGTCAATACGCCGGCAGTGGGTGATGATCATATCAAACACCCACAAGCCGCAAGAGGCATGCTAAATGTAACGGCCACCCGGGTATTGAGCGATCAGAAGATCAACAAGCAAGCCTGCTCATACTCCTGCGAATCCAATTAGTAACATTTACCGTACAGTCCGGTCTTTCGTCTAATATGTCGCATATCTCTCCTAGGGGTGGTAAACGTCAGACCCCAATAGCTTGATAAGTCATGCCGATGTAAGGTCCATAACGGACGTGAAACTACTGATAACACTTACCAGTAAATCACATCTACCCTGGCCAGGGATTTCAGTTATGGCCAATCGAGCATAGCGCAACATCAACTCCCAATACCGGGAGAGACGAATCCCCTCCTATCGCTCATTGCCTCCATGCGACTCAGGATTGTACCCATAAACCACCTATTTGTACGACTCAGTAGAGCCGTGGTAGGGTGGAAATCAAAGCACGGTGGGAGACACATAAGACTCTATGACGATCTTGGGTCAGCAGACTAACATGCACCAGTGTCACCAGAGAACTGCTATCTGACGTGGGGTATAATACCATCGAAGAGTTCTCGGCTAGTCCGTTTAGTGTACCCAGTCTCCACTGAGCACCCGTATACCATTTCTGATGTCAAACACCAATGGATATAGGATCATCCATCGCCCATCACATGGGTCGAGAAGATATACGCTAGTCTACTCTGGAATATCGATGCCCCGTCTCGATATTCCCATGACTAGGAACATTGAAGGATGAACTCATGGACTACTCAGGCTCCACTAGTATGATCTGCATCATAATCCTGGAAGTCGAGTACACATCCTAAGGGCTTTATCAACATGTAACAGGGAGACGGTAAGTATACATGTTAAGATGAAGAGCAACCAGATAGCGTACTATCATGTCGAGCAAGAAAGTCCTCCCTATATATGTCCCAGCATCTACTATAATATACATCTCATGTACAATAATGGCCTCTAGGGCATACATAAAACTAACAATCTCCTACTTGCACTAAGGCCAGTTGTTGTAGTATAGCATACCCAACACCCCATAAAAGTCTCTCGCAGGAAAGGCCTCAGTGAGTGGATCCGCCGTGTTAACCTCTGAGTCTACTCTCCTAACCTCGATCTCTTGGAGATCAACCATCTCCTTGATCAGGTGATACTGCCTTAGAATATGTCTGGGTCACTGATAGGATCGGGGTTCCTAGGCCAAAGCCATACCCCTATTGTCACATAATGGTAGGAACCTAGTTCATCTCATGAACAAATATACACCCAGACTTTCTCTTTGGTAGCGATGTATCCAGCCTTTATCGTCTAGTTTGCCACGGTATCTAGCTTGGAACTCTTCCAACATACCGTCCCTCCACTAATGGTAAAGACAATGCCTGTGACTGACATTCAGTCGACCTTAACACCCGGGAAGCCATCCAGTGATTTCCCCCAGGGTCGATTGATACCATCTCACTACACCTAGTGAGAATCCTAACATCCACTTAGATCTATCTCATAGATCCAAAAAACAGGATTTAGGAGGTATCACCTAGATCCTAGATGGAGAATCAATGTGATAAGAGGAGATTGACCGAGTGTAGCATAGGAAACTCCTTTCCTATCATGAGTATGGCATCTACGTACAATACGAGGAAAAGCACCTTACTTTCAACTACCTTTTTGTATATACAAGGTTCATCTACCATTTTGATGAAGTCAAACGCTTTGACTATCACATCAAAACAGATGTTCCAACTCAGCGATGCCTGCTTTAACGCATAAAACAACTTGCACACGTTTCCGCTGCTCCCACTGTCTACGAAACCATATGGCTGTGTACTTATAGGCGCTCTCTTCTAAATTGGTATTCAGAAAAGCGGTCATGACACCCAACCGCCAGATATCGTAGTCATGGTATGTAGTAAATGGTAAGTAAGATCTGGATGGACTTAAGCAAAGGTACTGAAGAAAAAGTTTTATCAAAAACCATACCTGGTTAATGGCAAGAACCTTTTACAACATGTCTAGCTTTGAAAGTCTCAACTTTTCCATCTACACCAAGTAATCTTCTCAAGATACAGATGTAGCAACCAAAGTCCATACTTTATTGGTGTATATAGATTCCATCTCAGATCGCTTAGCATCCAGCCATTCTTACAGAGTTGCCACTCTTGATGGCCTGCTCGAAACTAGTTGGGTCATCATCTCCATGATGCAATCCTCGCTCCTACTGTCATCGAGAAATCGAAGTATCTCTGAGGTGGATGAGGAACCCTACTAGATCGGCGGAGAGGCTGAGGTTCGTCGAAAACTATTGAATCCTCCGGTTCTACTAAATCATCAGCTGTAGTTTGTATAGCTGAAACTCCTTCCAGTTCTACAGAACTGACCTTGCCTCGAGCTTGTCCGGATTTTGGTTTTAGACATAGGCCGGACAACCCCAAATCTTAACTTGCTTAAGACATGGGCTCTTCCCAGACCATATCTCATATGGAGTGGTAGGCACTGATTTGATTGGAACCCAATTCAATAGGTATGCAGCTTCTTTAAGTGCACAACCCAAAAGGAAATAGGCAACTCAGTAATACTCATCATAAAGCACACCATATCTAATAGGGTGCAATTGCTCCACCCCGATACACCGACGTGCTGTGGTGTATACGGAGGAGTAATGCTGAGAGAGAATCTCATTCTCCTTTCGAATAGTCCAGGAATTCCATGCACAAATATTCTCCTCCCTGATTACATCATAGGACATAATACTTATACCCGGTTTTGGTTCTCTACTTCTGACTTATATTCTATGAATTTTTCAAAAGTATCAGACTTGTGTTTCAATAGGAACACATGTTCGAATCTTAGGAGATCATCAATGAATGTAATGATGTACAAAAAACCAGTCCTGGCATGTGTAGACAGGGGACCTACATACATCACTATGTATCAGTCGCAAGAGTTCGCTAACTCTTTCTCTGATTCTAATAAATGGAGCTATGGTCATTTTATCTTTGTGACATGACTGGCAAGTTTCACAAGATGTAAATTCAAACTGATTTAAATATGCATCTAAATGTTACTTAGCTAGTCGGGTCGCATTGATATGACCTAGCCTACAATGCCTCAAGAAAGATTTGTTCATTTCTGAATTTTTCCTTTTATGTGTGTTCAGTACGTTAAGAACTGTGGTTAGATTTAGAACATATATGCTTTTAGATAACGTGCCTGAACCGATCAATCACTTTGATATAGGAAATGTTCAAAATATT
Source organism: Agapanthus africanus (assembly GCA_030015575.1). Lineage (NCBI taxonomy): Eukaryota > Viridiplantae > Streptophyta > Magnoliopsida > Asparagales > Amaryllidaceae > Agapanthus > Agapanthus africanus. The sequence goes on from CM057344.1 coordinate 107,050,183, forward strand.
ATCCAACAATACAAAATTATATCCTTCTTTATATGATAAAGAGACTGATATATTGATGCATATCAGGTTCGGTATCTAATAACATTCGTTCAGAATCAATATATTTAGTAATACAAGGTGATATCTACCAACACCTTGGCTGCAACAATTTGCACTATTCTCTACACTTAGAGACATATCACCCATTCCCAATTCTCTACCTATCTGTAGCCCATGTAACAGATTGCATATGCGGGATCCTGATCCGGTATCACATACCCAAGACATAGAAGATACTGAGAAACAATTCTCTGTAACGAACACACCCGAAGTAGATACATCAGCATACACTTTCTTCATTTGGGCGGCATGGGAATCCTGGTATCCCCCTATTTCCTGCTCGGTCTTATAACAATTATAAGGTGGAGCGGGACCAACGTTCCCCAGCTCAGTATAACAAGCGGGTTCGGTCAATACATCCATATTATTATCTTGAATAAGGCATGACATGGTCACTACCTGGAGAGAGGGAGAAGAAAATGTAAGTCGATGCTATGCACCCCACGAAATCGCGGGGAGGCGGAAGGTGTAAAAAACGATAATTTTAGCATCATAACATCGACTGTAAGCCATGATCGTAATCTAAACCGTATCTAGCAAAAGCAAATGAAGTATAAGTAAAAGTACAGAAGTTTATACCTCAAGAAATCTGGTCCTTCTTCTCCTTATCTCGCTGTCCTCCTCACCTGCACGAACTCTTCGAAGTGGTACGGATGTCGTCTCCTCGTCGGCTTGCTCGAATCCTAGATGATCCACCCGAACGTTTGTGCACCAAGCTTTTCTTCTAAACCAAAGAAACTAGATCAAGTAGTTTGCTAAACTAAATGATCTAGGATGTGTAGATGATGTAGATGGATTGAGGAGTCTAATTTAACTCAAGGTTACTCAACTCATGAGTGTTCTTGACCTTGAGGGAATTGGAGATGGTGAAAAGAAATGGCAAGAACTAAGAGATGAAGAATGATAGGGTTTTTCTCTCTCTTGTTCTAAACTGAACTCTACACCATTATGAATTAGAAAAACTAAATCAATAATAGATAATAGGTTCAATGGTCAAACAAATGACTCATGGGTCAATTGACCAACATGTGTCCTTAAAACCCAAGTCCTTATTCATGCATAATACACATCATTTCTTAATTACCTAAAATATATTAATTATTCAAAACTAAATGCTTAATACAATTAGGTCATGCCATATACAAATACATTTTGTACAAATTACGAAAACGCCCATCGTTCGTATATACATACCTGTATTCGATTTCCGAAAAATATGAATACCGAAGACGACAATCCATCAGTACAATACTAGGATCCAGCTTAAACCAAAGACTACTAGTATTGTCCGTCCGACTCATCGTGCGTGCACGAGTGTACGCACGTGATCGAACCCTTTCGTAAAACCATACGATATCTACACGTTTTGCCCAATGCAGGAAAACGCTCTGTGTGGGAATCTAAAGACTCGACTCTACGCTGGCAGTGGGTTTAACCACAGGCCGCAAGCGGTACTAGCTGTACGTAACGGTCCCTAGGTATTATCGATAAGAAATCCGATGAGCATAACTCATCCGAACTCCTACTGAGTCTGTATGTGACAATCTCCGTACAGTCCGGTCTGTTCGTCTATGAGTATCACATGTTGGGCCTAGGGGGCGGTAAATGTCAGACCCCTAATAGCGGTACAAGTTATGCCGGAGTGTATCCCAGAACACCCTGAGAAACTACTGGAAACACTACCAGTAAATCTCGCTTTCCCTGGCCAGGGACTTTATGTAATGGCTCTCCTAGACACAGCGCGATATCAACCCCCAATACCGGGAGAGACGAATCCTATCTAACTGCTACTGCCTCTAAGTGCTTCGAGACTGCACCCAACTACTACCTGTTTGCACGACTCCTTTGAGCCATGGTAGGGTAGTAATCAAAGTACAGTGGGAACACACTCGAGGTGAAGTAGCAGTGTCAAGTCGACGGACTAAGCTGTACTCCTGTCACCTGGGAACTGTTATCTGACGATAGGTATAGTACCAACCAACAGTTCCCGACGAGTCATGTCCAGTGTACTCGTAACCTAACGAGCACCCGCATACTATCTCTAGTACGACGTACTAATGGTTGTGGGACAGACCATCTCTCCTGCTGGGATGAGAAGCATATACGCTAGTCTACTCCGGAGTATCGATGCCTCGTCTCGATAATCCTACGACTATGGACCTGTATAAGGATGTGCTTGTAGATTACCCAGCCCCCACTAGTGTGACTGCCATCACAACGCTGGTAATCAAGCAAAGATCCTTAGGGCTCCACTAATATGTATAAGCGACATGCAAAAAGAAACACATGCACATATTGAAGTAGACACAAACCAAGTAGCATACTACCATTTTGAGCAAGACTGTCTATACAACTGTGAATATCCCAAGCTTCCATTAAGTAATATACAAACTAGTATGATACAGTAATAGACTCTAGAGCATATAACTAACAGAAAACACTCTGCGTGCGCTCTTGCAAGATTAAATTGGTTATATATTTTATCTAATCAGGATGGTTCCCACTGTTTTTATCAAATCTTCCTTCAAACCTTAAAAGGAAAGACTAGCCGGGATTTATTACACCGTACAAGTTCGCCAATCTTTTAGCCAGGCCGGTGCCGGTACTTTGAGGGAGGTTCCCCGTGCCTTCACACGGACCTAAATAAAATAAACCTCGTTTTCCCAGGGGCGTAACCTCGTTGACACCTTTCTAGACACCTACTTGATCTGCTAATTGTAAAGTGCAAAACTCTTCCAGGAGTAACAATTACTCGCAGTGGGTATCGGGATCTAACTATCACATAGAAGGTATGCAATCTCTTTGCAAATTTCAACACTTGAAACTCCCGATAGTGGTTTTTACCTCTAGCACTTATGACCTTGGCTATGGTCAACAAATCATAAGCACTAGTCAAGTTCTACCCGTCATTTCGTGATTAATTAGACCCACCCACATGACCCTTGGCTAAGATTAACAAAGTCACGTGACTGTCCTAACTAATCGCATCATATGCTGTGTAGGAAGACATCACTTAGCTACCGCATACTACGCCTTGGCTAAGGTCAACAAACGTAGCACGAATACTAAGTACTCTACTTCCTAAAATGACGGAGGGTAGCGGATGGTTTTAAGAAAACCTTTAACGCTTTGAACTTGATATCGTTGTAGAATCAAATAGTTTTAAATGGAGTGTTTTTGAGGGTTTTGCTAGTTCCGCTAAAGAAGTCACTCCCTGTGAAGGGATCTCGGTTCTTTCCTAGTCGAATGAGCTGAAGGATATTCACAATACCACTATGCAAAGCAAGAACTAGAAAAGCAATCAAAAGACAAACCGAGAGTTGTAGCATCTGCCAGTTATTGCTAAAGAGGTCACTCCCGGTGAAGGGATCTCAGCTCTTTCCTTATCGAATAAGGTGCTGGATATTCTGCAAGGAATACAGCTATGCAAAGTAACAACTGGAGCTACCTGTTTTTGAAAATTCAATTCCACAACATCATTAGGTTTATTTTCTTTTATTAATCTCATTAATAAAGTCCCATCATTTTAAGTTACCTAAACATCACAGATAAATACAACGTACGCTTATGCCATCCGCAATCGCCTCAATGTCCCGTCATGCACCGTTAGGTTAGGTAACTAACGACAGAGCGGGACAGGGCTAGTGCAGGAGCAAAACATAAGCAATGTCTATATAATATATCACATATACTATATATAGTATCTATCTCATTATATCAAATGATCACATCACAGATATCAGCAGTAGAAGACAATATGTGAAATATTGGATATACTAGGATGTCCGTGTTTTATTTTGAGCCTGTATAAAACACGGATTCCACGGTCGTGATGAATAGCCAAACCTACATTCCTAGACCCCTACGAGAGCGGCAAGCAACCCTACCAATTCTAAAGTTAGGAGACCCGGTCTCGACGCCTCGAGATGGTCTCCCACTGGACATTAGAACCCAGTTACTTGTGCTCCCCTCCCTGGGTCTATCCTAATGCGGAAAAGTAAATAATATACATCGGCGGTGACATCTTCCTTAACCCGAAAGTGCCCCAATAAAAGAATATTAAATACATTGAATTTTACATGAATGAAAATGAAAAACTCTCATCTCACATAAAACCCCCCGGCTATTCAAACACAACAATCCAATATAATATATCACAGCAACACATAACATCACATGTCATCAACGTAAGTAAATATGCGTATCCCAATTGTCGTTGACGTATAGCAACGAAACCGGCGATACCCCACATATTACACTTACGGTCGCAGAAAAGAAAGCGAAAAACTATAACAGTTGGAATCCACAACCGCCTTAGACATCACATGCCTAACCAAATGAATTCCTTAGATATCGCATGCCTAAAAATTGTAAACCCCGCATTTTAGTCTCGATATTGAAAACACTTTCCAATAACTAGTCGGGCAATTCAACAAGATTCCCGACACCCTGATCGAATGTTCGTCGGAAACTTTAGTAGACGGTCGCACCCCCGATGCCATCAACGAACTGCACTAAGGCGGAACACCGCTACCGCGAGCACCCGAATGGATGCTTTTGGCGACGGGGTTCTCCTACAGTCACTTGGTCGGGGCTATAGGGCGTGGCTATCTAATAATGTTACCCGGCGAGTATCCACATACACAACATGATTGCGACGGACTTTTGATCGCATCAAAATCCCGTAGCAACCGATCAAATGAGACTAAACTGCTAGATTTATAAAATTCAAATACTGTGGATTCCAATTATTGTATAACAATATACTAGACGATGTTAAACGTTTCGACCGAATCAACCAACACCCACATCACCCGATTAGCTCAACACTTGAGCAAAATTAAAGTATCCAAAACGTGCCACAATACCTATGATCCGGCCGTAGAAGGGTCAAACCAACGCCTCACCTATGACACCGCAGAACTACGGCAAGCCCTAGGGTTCAAGTCGCGGTTCCGAGGGCATAGAATCGAGTTAAGGTTTTTGTTCTTCTAGAGGGTCCATAGAGTTACTTGCACGACCATTGAATACACTTAACTTAGAAAATTCCAACTCTTGGAAAATTTCAGAGGGGGTCATGGGGTGACGTTTGAAGTTAGTTCGAACTGTTAAACATAGCCTAGGTTACCATTACAATGTTAAATTATACGACTACGAAACACTCTGTTTTAGTCCTATATCAGAATTTACATCACATGAAATTTTAGACTAAACAAACAATACCTGAAACCCCAAAACAAGCATACCAGAGCACAGAACAAATTCGACACAAAATAGAGCAAAGGGGGTCGGCCTCCTCGGATTAATGGGGAAAGTGCTCGGGTCAAAACCGAGCAAATGGTCTCGTTTTTGTTATGTGCACTATATGTATCACATACATGACTCTGCACTTGTTTAAATAATTTTTCTAGAACTTTGAAAAAACAACAGAGAGCATATATGCAGGGTTGCAGAAATTGCATTACGGATTTGTTTCAGTTTCGTATTACTTCTAACATCGTCTAAGTTTCTAGTTAGGCTCTGATACCATGTTGGGATTTCCTCGGCACCTAGCCTAGGGTTTGCAAGCATCAAGCATGCCATAACAAAATTTTAAGGGGGTGCTAAGCGAATTTCTAAGGATTCATACTAGAAAACTAGGGTAACATAACAATGTAATCAATCATTACATAAGAAGTAAATAAGAATACAACCTTTGTAGACCCGGTCCTTCACTTCTAAACCTCCGTGTTGACATCCCTTCACTGCGATCATGAATCTCCCGAACTCTAGTATGGGTTCCCTCGGAGAAATGAACAAGCTTGCTCGTAGTCTTCGAGGCCGAAGATGATCTACATCGTGAAGACTCAAACTCAAGCTAGCCCTTCACTAGGTCATGAACTTTGTGAAGAGAACACCCTATAATACCCAAGCAAGTGTATAGGATGATGAAATAGAAAGTAGGATCACTTTAGATTTTAGTTTCCTACTTGTGTCACGACCCGAAGGTATGGAATGTGACCGGCACTTAAATTACGAAACGTCTAAAGGCATAACGTAATCTAAGTAAGCCGAAACCCAGAAATTTAAACTATTTAAAAGAAGAAGCGTAGGAAAAAAAATTTAAAAGCAACATCAAATTTTCTCAAAAATTTCGGCAGAGTCTCCTTTGTAAAAACTGGCCCCCAAACGGGTACAAACAAGAATATATACATAAGCAATAATAAAAAGGCATCCCCAAGCGGGAGATAGCTCTTCGCCAATTGGCAGAAACAACCACACAATGCACTATAATATACAACGCCGAAGGGCAAGGATCAAAACTCAAAAGAAAACCAAACCACCAGAAAACCATAATAGTACAAGTGCGGCTCTAAGGTCGAAAGAATAAGCAACTGGTCTACTAAATCTAACAATAATACAAGTCTGGTTGATGGAGCTTACTAAATACAAATGAAATAATAAAAGTACAACGGCAGTCCTGATACTGTAGGGTTCCTAGACACACTAGTGAGGTCTCACAAGGCATCGAACATGCCAAATTCAAAAAATCTAGGTGCCGAGAGACCCGACTACGGATCGTTTGCTAGAAAACTAGGCGAAAAAGCTAACTAGTTAACACTTAACTATGAGAATCGGAAATACAACCTTTGTAGATCCGGTGCTCCACCTCCATAGCTCCGCAACGAAGTCCTCTCCGCTGTCCAAAAAGAATCCAGGCTCTAGCGTCGACTTCATCGGAGAATAAGCGAGCTAGGTCGTCGATGTCCATGCCGAAGATGATCTACGTCGAAGCATCGCAAGATCAAGCTCTCACTTCACCAAGGCAAGAAACTTGTGAAGAAAATACACTCTACTACTTGGCAAGAGGTAGAGGATGAAGAAATAGGAAGTGGGTAGACTTTAGAATTGGATTTCTCACTCAAATCATCAATCCACCATTGATGACCTCAAGCTTCTTCAAAGAAGAAGATGAAGAAGAAGAAGAAAGTTATGATAAGTTTTTTTAATATGAATAATAAAAGCATTCTTATCATAATCTTTACCATGGTTAAGTGTAGAGAGTGAACCAAGGTTAAGTGAAATGGTTAGGGTTAAGCATGAGACAAAATGGTTACAAAAGTCAAAGTCTTCATGAAGCTTCATAATAAGAACAAAGAAAGCCACCATCTTATCTCTTTTGCCTTTTTTTTTCTCATTTATCTTTTAAATGCAAATGAAAAGATAAATGAATGAATAAAAGAAAACCCCAATCATTTACTTAACCTAGGTTTAATTCATTACACTTAACAAAAAAGATATGTATCATCAAACATGATACAATCAAGTGCACAAAAATCATATCGCATATGCAATGCGCACACCCGAGTGAGAAAATACATTCAAAGTGAACCGATACTAGTTAATGCAAAGTAATATATCAAATATATAATTATGCATTAAATCACAATCAACACTTGATTCAATGATCCGGTCATGTCGCACATAACCGACTGGTATCTTCAGTAACAACTTATCGAATCAACACTTGATCCGATAACCCGGCTATATCGCATATAACCGATCAATGTTACATCGCGAGAATCGAATACAGTATCACATACTGGTATCATTCTCGGTCCCGCACATATCTCATATGCACTCCTATTTCATTTCGCTTGAGCCAGGAAACCTCTGTGTAGGACTCTGAAGACTCGTCAATACGCCGGCAGCAGATGATGATCATATCAAACATCCACAAGCCGCAAGCGGTCTGCTAAACGTAACGGCCACCCGGGTATTGAGCGATCTGAATATCGACGAGCAAGCCCGCTCACACTCCAGTGAATCCAACCAGTAACACTACCTTACAGTCCGGTGTGATCGTCTGATATGTCGCATATCTCGCCTAGGGGTGGTAAACGTCAGACCCCAATAGCTCAATAAGTCGTGTCGATATGAGGTCTATACCAATTCGAGAAACTACTGGTAACACTTACCAGTAAATCTCAGCAACCCTGGCCAGGGATTTCCTGTTATAGCCAATCGAACACAGCGCAACATCAACCCCCTATACCGGGAGAGACGAATCCCCTCCTATCGCTCATTGCCTCCATGTGACTCGGGACTGTACCCAAAAACCACCTTTTTGCACGCCCTCTTGGACGTGGTAAGATGGAAATCAAAGCACGGTGGGAACCACACGAGACTCTATGACGATCTCGGGTCAACAGACTACTCTGTACCAGTGTCACCAGAGAACTGTCATCTGATGTGAGGTATAATACCATCTGGGAGTTCTCGGCGAGTCCGTCCAGTGTACCCAGTCTCTACTGAGCACCCGTATATCATCTCTGATGTCAAACACCAATGGATATGGGATCATCCATCGCCCATCTGTATGGGTCGAGAAGGTATACGCTAGTCTACTCTGGTATATCGATGCCCCGTCTCGATACACCCACGACTAGGGACATTGAAGGATGTACTTATGGACTACCATGTCCCCACTAGTATGATCCGCATCATAGTCCAGGTAGTCAAGTACATATCCTAAGGGCTTTACCAACATGTAATTGAGAGACAATCTGTGTACACGTTAAGGTAAAGTGCAACCAGATAGCATACTATCATGTTGAGCAAGAAAGTCCCCCCTATATATGTCCCAGCATCCACTACAATATACATCCTATGTACAGTAATGGCCTCTAGGGCATACATATAACTAACAATCTCCCACTTGCACTAGGGCCATCTGTAGCAGTGGTTGTAGTATCTCATACTCAACCATCCCATAAAAGTCTCTCTCTGGGAACAGGCCTTTGTAAGTGGATCCGCTGTGTTGTCCTCTGAGCCTACTCTCCTAACCTCGATCTCCCTGGAGATCAACCATCTCCATGATCAAGTGATACTGCCATAGAATATGTCTGGATCACTGATGGGACCGGCGTTCCTTGGCATAAGCCACAACTCCATTGTCACACAATAGGAGGAACATAGTTCATCTCATGAACCAATATACACCCAAACAGCCTCTTTGGTAGTATCTTAAGTAGCGATGTATCGAGCCTTTATCGTCTAGTATGTCACGGTATCTAGCTTGGAACTCTTCCAACATACCGTCCCTTTACTGAGGGTAAAGACAATGCCTGTGACTGACACTCAGTCGTCTTTATCACCCTGGAACCATTCCAGTGATTCTCCCCAGGGTCGATTGATACCTTCTCACTACAACTAGTGAGAATCCTAACATCCATTTAGATCTATCTCATAGATCCAAAACCTAGGATTTAGTAGGTATCACTTTGATCCTATATGGAGAATCATTGTGATAAGCGGAGATTGACCGAGCGTAGCATAGGAAACTCCTTCCCTATCATGAGCATGACATCCACGTACTCTACGAGGATCGCCACCATACTCCCTACTACCTTTTTGTATATACAAGGTTCATCTACCATTTTGATGATGTCAAACTATTTGACTTATCCATCAAAACAGATGCTCCAACTCCGCGATGCCTGCTTTATCCTATAAAGCATCTTGCACACGTTTCCGCTGCTCCCACTGTCTACGAGGCCCTCTGGCTGTGTACTTATAGACGTACTCTTCTAAAACATCATTTAGAAAAGCAGTCAAGATACCCAACCACCAGATATCGCAGTCATGGTATGTAGCTGTGACAAGTAGGATCTGGATGGACTTAAGCATAGATACTTGAAAAGGTTTTATCATTATGATCCATATCTGGTCAATGATGCAAACCTTTAACAAGTCTAGCTTTGAAAGTCTCAACTTTTCCAAGTACACCAAGTAATCTTCTCAAGATATACTTGCTGCTGATGGGGATTTAACCCTTCAGATATAGCAACCAAAGTCCATACTTTGTTGGTGTATAAGGATTCCATCTCACATCGCTAAGCATCCAGCCATTCTTACAGAGTCGTCACTCTCGATGGCCTGCTCGAAACTAGTTGGGTCATCATCTCATGATGCAATCTTCGCTCCCACTGTCATAGAGAAACAGAAGTATCTCTCAGGCGGGTGAGGAACCCTACTAGATCGGCGGAGAGGCTAAGGTTCGTTGGAATCTACTGAATCCTTTGGTTCTACCAAATCATCTGCTGTAGTTTGTATAGCTGGAACATTTCCAGTTCTACATAACAGACCTTGCCTCGAGCTTGTCCGGATTTTGCTTTTAGACATAGGCCGGACAACCCCAAATCTTAACCAACTTAAGATATGGGCTCTTCTCTTTCCATATCACATATGAAGCGGTAGGCAACTGATTTGATTGGAACCCTATTCAATAGGTATGCAGCTTCTCAAGTGCATAACACCCTAAAGGAATTAGGTAACTCAGAAGTACTCATCATAGAGCACACCTTATCACATAGGGTGTGATTGCTCCGCCCCGATATACCATCGTGCTATGGTGTATACGGAGGAGTAATGCTGAGAGAGAATCTCATTCTCCTTTAGACTAGTCCAGTATTTCCGTGCTCAAGTATTCTCCTCCTTGATCTCATCATAGGACATAATACTTATACCAGTATTGGTTCTCTACTTCTAACTTATATTCTGTGAATATCTCAAAAGGTTCGGACTTATGTTTCAACAGGAACGTATGTCTGAATCTTGAGAGATTATCAGAGAATGTAATGAAGTATAAAGAACCGGTCCTGGCATGTGTAGACAGGGGACCTACATACATCAACATGTATCAATCCCAAGAGTTCATTAACTCTTTCTCTGTTTCCAATAAACGGAGCTATGGTCATCTTATCTTTGTGACATGACTGGCAAGTTTCACAAGATGTAAATTCAAACTGATTTAAATATGCATCTTTATGTAACTTAGCAAGTCGGGTCGCATTGATATGACCTAGTCTACAATGCCTCAAGAAGGATCCGTTCATTTCTGAACTCTACCTCTTGTGTGTGTTCTGTATACTAAAGAACTGTAGTTTGATTTAGAACGTCAATGCTTTTAGATAACGTGCCTGAACCGATCAACTTTTGATATAGGAAATGTTCAAAACATTATCCGACAATACAAAATTTTATCGTTTCTTTACTAATAAAGAGACTGATATGATTTTGTATATCAGGTTCGGTATCTAATAACATTCGTTCAGAATCAATGTATTGGTAATACAGGGTGACAGTGACCAACAGACTTGGCTGCAACTCTTGCCCCGTTTTCTGCCTCATGAAACTTATCACCCATTCTCAGTTCTCTACCTATCTGTAGCCCTATGTAACATATTACATATCTGGGATCCTGATCTGGTATCACATACCCAGGACGTAAAGGATACTGAGAAACAGTTCTCTGTAATGAACACACCCGAAGATGATGCATCAGCATGCACTCTCTTCGTTTGGGCGGCACGGGAATTCTGGTATTCCCCAATTTCCTGCTCTGTCTTATAACAATTATAAGTTGGAGCGGGACCAACGTTCCCCAGCTCAGTATAACAAGCGGGTTCGGTCAATATTCCGTATTATTATCTTGATTAAGGCGTGATATGGTCGCTACCTGGAGAGAGAGAAGAAAACACTCAGCGTGCGCTCTGTCAAGAATAGATTGGTTATTATTTTATCTAATCAGGATGGCTCCTACTGCTTTTTATCAAATCTTCCTTCAAACCCTAAAAGGAAAGACTAGCCGGGATTAATTACACACTACAAGTTCGCCAATCTTTCAGCCAGGCCAGTGTCGGTACTTTGAGGGAGGTCCCCCGTGCTTTCGCACGAACCTAATTAATGTAAACCTCGTTTTCCCAGAGGCGTAACCTCGTTAACACCTTTCTAGACACCTACTTGATCGGCTAATTGTAATGTATAAAACTCTCCCAGGAGTAACACTTACTCGCAGCGGGTATCGGGATCCAACTATCTCATAGAAGGTATGCAATCTCATTGCAAATTTCAACACTTGAAATTCCCGATAATATTTTGCCCCTAGCAGCTATATAACCTTAACATAGTCAACAAATCATAAGTGCTAGTCAAGTTCAACCCGTCATTTCCCGATTGAATTAAACCCACCCGCACGACCCTTAACATAGTCAACAAAGTCGCACGACTACCCTAATCCAATCACATCATATGCTTATGCAGATAAGCACTAATTAGCTACCGCACACTACGCCTTAACATAGTCAACAAACGTAGCACGAATACTAACTAGTACTTATCTGAAATGACGGAGGGCTACGACAGGTTTTTCTGAAAACCTATTGCGTAATGAACTTGATAACGTTGTAGAAATAAATGATTTTGAAATGGAGTGTCTTTGAGGCTTTTCTAGTTTTGCTAAAGGAGTCACTCCCGGTGAAGGGATCGTCGGTCCTTTCCTCGTCGAATGAGGTGCGGGATATATCATATATATCACTATGCAAAGCAAAAACACTTAAAAGCAATCAAAAGACAAACCGAGTGTGTAGCATCTGCCAGTTATTGCTAAAGGAGTCACTCCCGGTGAAGGGATCTCGGTCCTTTCCTCATCGAATAAGGTGCAGGATATATCACATATACCGCTGTGCAAAGCAAGAACTGTAGCTACCTGTTTTATTTTGAAATTCGATTCTACAACATCTTAGGTTTCTTTTATTTTCATTAATCACATTAATGAAATCCCATCATTTCAGTACCTAAACATCACAGATAAATACGACGTGCACTTATGCCATCCACATTCGCCTCGATGTCCCCTCGTGCACCGTTAGGTTAGGTAACTAACGGCAGAGCAGGACAGGGCTAGCGCGGGTGTAAAACATAAGTAACGTCTATATAATATATCATATATACTATATACTGTATCTATCACAGAACATCACATGATCACATCACAGATATCGCAGCAGAAGAAACATATGAAATTTTGGATATACTAGGACGTCCGTGTTTTCAATACGAGCCAGTATAAAACATGGATTCCACGGTCGCGATGAATAGCCAAACCCACACCCCTAGACCCCTACGAGAGCGGCAAGCAACCCTACCAATTCTGGAGTTAGGAGACCCGGACTCGACTCCTCGAGTTGGTCTCCCACTGGACTCCAGAACCCGGTTACTTGTGCCCTCCTCCTTGGGTCTATCCTAGTGCGGAAAAGTAAATAATATACAAACGGTGACTACTTCCGCAACCTGGAAGCGCCCCAATAAAAGAATATTACATACAAGTTTTTACATAAATGAAAATGAAAAACACTCATCTCACATAAAAACCCCCGGCTATTCAAACACGACGATCCAATATAACATATCCAGCAACACATAACATCACATGTCATCAACATAAGTAAATATGCGCATCCCAATTGTCGTTGACATATAGCAACGAAACCGGCGATATCACATATTACACTTACGGTCACAGAAAAGAAAGTTTAAAACTACAACAGTTGGAATCCGCAACCACCTCAGACATCGCATGCCTGACCAAATGAATTACTTAGACATCGCATGCCTAACAATTATAAACCCCGCATTTTAGTCTCATTATCGAAAACACTTTTCAATACCAAGTCGGGCAATTCAACAGGATTCCCGACATTCTGATCGAATGCTCGTCGCAAACTTTAGTAGACGGCCGCACCCCCGATACCGTCGACGAAGTGCACCAAGGCGGAACACCGCTGCCGCGAGCACCCGAACGGATGCTTTCGGCGACGGGGTTCTCCTACAGTCACTTGGTCGGGGCTATGGAGTGAGGCTGTCTATTAAGTTTACCCGGCGAGTATCCGCGTACGCTACGTGATTGCGACGGACTTTTGATCACATCAAAATTCCGTGGCAACCGATCAAGTGAGACTAAACTGCTATGTTTATAACATTCATTCAGTTATCACATAACTAATTGTGAATTCCAATTATTGTATCACATTCCAGATAAACAGAAAATGTTAAACTTTCCGATCGAACAATCGAACACCCAAGTTTTCCCGATACAATCCAACACATGAAATAAGTCTAACAACATTCAGTTCGTGCCTCAGTACCAACGGTCCAGCCGTAGAAGGGTCAAGCCAACGCCTCACATGTGGCACGCCGTACTCCCCCAAACCCGAAGGTTCAAAGGGCAGTTCAAGACGGTCACATAATCGAGTTAAGGTTTGTTGTCTTCTAGAGGGTCCATCGCGTTACTTGCACTACTTAGAATGTCGTTAAACTTCGGAAAAATCCAACACTTGGAAATTTCCCGACAGGGGAAAAATTGGATATTTATATCCGGTCGAACTTTTTAACATATTCTAAAATTTATCCAGAAAGCCACACAGACAAAATTTGATACTCCGATCGAAACACCGAATCCCCAAATCAATCCCAGAAAATACAACTCTGGAATAACCTTTAAAAATACCCAGAAAATCTAGCATAAAATAATAGGAGTTACTGTGCAAACAGTGTACGATGACGTCATCATTCCGCCGTGGAACCGCCGCAGAAGGCAGGCTTCTGCCGCGGTTCCGCCGCGGTTTGTACTGTTCATCGAAAAAAATTTGCATCATAATTCTTATTTTTTCCTACTGAATTTTTTAGCAATTTTTAATTTGAAAAAATCCACGTTTTCAGAAAACGTCCAGAGAGCATTTTCCGGTTGGGGTTTCGGGTCGTTCGGACTTCAAAATCCGTCTAGACTTCGCCTAAGGCTCTAGCTAGTCTCTGATACCACTGTAGGGTTCCTAGGCACACTAGTGAGGTCTCACAAGGCATCGAACATGCCAAATTCAAAAAATCTAGGTGCCGAGAGACCCGACTACGGATCGTTTGCTAGAAAACTAGGCGAAAAAGCTAACTAGTTAACACTTAACTATGAGAATCGGAAATACAACCTTTGTAGATCCGGTGCTCCACCTCCATAGCTCCACAACGAAGTCCTCTCCGCTGTCCAAAAAGAATCCGGGCTCTAGCGTCGACTTCATCGGAGAATAAGCGAGCTAGGTCGTCGATGTCCATGCCGAAGATGATCTACGTCGAAGTATCGCAAGATTAAGCTCTCACTTCACCAAGTCAAGAAACTTGTGAAGAAAACACACTCTACTACTTGGCAAGAGGTAGAGGATGAAGAAATAGGAAGTGGGTAGACTTTAGAATTGGATTTCTCACTCAAATCATCAATCCACCATTGATGACCTCAAGCTTCTTCAAAGAAGAAGATGAAGAAGAAGAAGAAAGTTATGATAAGTTTTTTTAATAAGAATAATAAAAGCATTCTTATCATAATCTTTACCATGGTTAAGTGTAGAGAGTGAACCAAGGTTAAGTGAAATGGTTAGGGTTAAGCATGAGACAAAATGGTTACAAAAGTCAAAGTCTTCATGAAGCCTCATAATAAGAACAAAGAAAGCCACCATCTTATCTCTTTTGCCTTTTTTTTTCTCATTTATCTTTTAAATGCAAATGAAAAGATAAATGAATGAATAAAAGAAAACCCCAATCATTTACTTAACCTAGGTTTAATTCATTACACTTAACAAAAAAGATATGTATCATCAAACATGATACAATCAAGTGCACAAAAATCATATCGCATATGCAATGCGCACACCCGAGTGAGAAAATCCATTCAAAGTGAACCGATACTAGTTAATGCAAAGTAATATATCAAATATATAATTATGCATTAAATCACTAAATCAACACTTGATTCAATGATCCGGTCATGTCGCACATAACCGACTGGTATCTTCAGTAACAACTTATCGAATCAACACTTGATCCGATAACCCGGCTATATCTCATATAACCGATCAATGTTACATCGCGAGAATCGAATACAGTATCACATACTGGTATCATTCTCGGTCCCGCACATATCTCATATGCACTCCTATTTCATTTCGCTTGAGCCAGGAAACCTCTGTGTAGGACTCTAAAGACTCGTCAATACGCCGGCAGCAGATGATGATCATATCAAACATCCACAAGACGCAAGCGGTCTGCTAAACGTAACGGCCACCCGGGTATTGAGCGATCTGAAGATCGACGAGCAAGCCCGCTCACACTCCAGTGAATCCAACCAGTAACACTACCGTACAGTCCGGTCTGATCGTCTGATATGTCGCATATCTCGCCTAGGGGTGGTAAACGTCAGACCCCAATAGCTCAATAAGTCGTGTCGATATGAGGTCTATAACAATTCGAGAAACTACTGGTAACACTTACCAGTAAATCTCAGCAACCCTGGCCAGGGATTTCCTGTTATAGCCAATCGAACACAGCGCAACATCAACCCCCTATACCGGGAGAGACGAATCCCCTCCTATCGCTCATTGCCTCCATGTGACTCGGGACTGTACCCAAAAACCACCTTTTTGCACGCCCTCTTGGACGTGGTAAGATGGAAATCAAAGCACAGTGGGAACCACACGAGACTCTATGACGATCTCGGGTCAACAGACTACTCTGTACCAGTATCACCAGAGAACTGCCATCTGACGTGAGGTATAATACTATCTGGGAGTTCTCGGCGAGTCCGTCCAGTGTACCCAGTCTCTACTGAGCACCCGTATATCATCTCTGATGTCAAACACCAATGGATATGGGATCATCCATCGCCCATCTGTATGGGTCGAGAAGGTATACGCTAATCTACTCTGGTATATCGATGCCCCGTCTCGATACACCCACGACTAGGGACATTGAAGGATGTACTTATGGACTACCATGTCCCCACTAGTATGATCCGCATCATAGTCCAGGTAGTCAAGTACATATCCTAAGGGCTTTACCAACATGTAATTGAGAGACAATCTGTGTACACGTTAAGGTAAAGTGCAACCAGATAGCATACTATCATGTTGAGCAAGAAAGTCCTCCCTATATATGTCCCAGCATCCACTACAATATACATCCTATGTACAGTAATGGCCTCTAGGGCATACATATAACTAACAGATACAAGTAAACCAACCTACCAAGCAATAATCCTGAATGAAATGGTGTGCTAGCAAGCCGCCAAAGAAACCTGTACATCTGAGCCTGAAAGAAAATTTGGCACAACGGGGATGAGTTGCTAACTCGTGAGTAAAAGACATCTGCGAGTAGAAATCGCATGCACGACGATCTCCTTGGTCATAATAATATACTTAATATAATACTAGTCATCTAGTAGTGACAGGGTAATAATCTATGCGTAAGTGCAATAGTCAGTGTTCGTGTCAGTGCCTCACGTAGTAACATGTTATGTGTATGAGTATGCATGCACCATGCATGTAAAACAATCAACCATGAAATCCGGATATATCTGTATAAGAAATCTTTAATTTTTATCATAGTAAAATTTGTACGGTAATCCGAAACATCATCAATGAAATCCATGGAAATCCGTGTCAAGTATCGACACAAAACATGTAAATCTCAAAGTCTTAATACCTCATAGTCTCAATATCTCATAGTCTCAATATCTCGGGTTCCGTCAGTCCGGATCGGCCCATATCATCAAATCTCACGACATCGGTCGGTATCCTCCGGATATCCTCTGCGCCAGACATCACCGGTAGGTAGCCTCCCCTACCAGGTTCATCGTCTACAACTCGATCTTCTTACCCCGGGTACCATACCGGGCCCACCATGTACCCGAGACGGTTCATCCACTCCTCGAATCGGGTCTCGAAATCTAATAGAAAACATGAAATCTCATGGTGGACGACACATAGAAAACCGCAACTTGTATTTTAAAATGAGAGGGGGAGAGAGAGAAGTTTTTATATATATTCTTGCGGTTTTCCCCAAAATCCAGAAATCTCATAGAAATACAAAATCCCAAAATCATGAGTAAGTAAATAATGAGTGTCGGCATAAGCCCCACAATACTGCACGATAATATGAATATGTGAATGCATGAAGTGTCTAAGTAATAAATGCAATGCCTAAACTAGCACAAGAGGGTAATCACACAATATTATACTGGACTAGCATTTAGCTGATTATATCAATAAAAGATAATATGTTCTAAAGTGTGCATGACATGGAAATTACCGATGATGATGTGTGTGAGCCGGCAAATAAGTGTACGTGGAACATGCGCATCATCGGTAATGGTGCTGGTGTCCTAACAGGCAGAGTTTCATATTAGCTAAAAAAACATATGTGTGAACATGCAATGCGATGAATACAACATGAATATAACAGTGAATGTGTAGTAAACGCACAACTAGAGAATACGTACTAATTACGAGTCATACAGTTTATTGTTTGAAACAACACGGATCGTGGTTTTAGTAAATTAGGCTACGGGGTTTTTTTGAAAAGATCCGTCCTTTGAAAAAAACCGTAGTATCCCTCAGGCTGTTTTTAGAAATGCGCACGATTCGTTATTTTTGAAAATAAGTATGACTCGAGCCTAAACTGAGATCTTCCTAACCAATAAAGGAACTAACTAAAGACACTAGTCGAACGGTAAGAAGAATCCTCCTAAAGTCTGAGTCAATATCTCTAGTAGTCGGCGATCCAGCCTCAATAGCGTTACGTACATAGTACGACTTCCTCAAGTCAAGAGTGTGGATCAATCATCAATCATCACATCTATGCCTCGTATGGTAAAATCCATCGTACGGCTTCCCAAAATCGGGGTACGGGTCAACTATCACATATATACATCATCGTTCGTATAGTATCATCCTCAAACAATATCATGATCAAGGGTACTGTACTATAATCGCATACATCCCAATATCATCAAACATATATCATTGTCTGTGTAAATGTACATCGTCAAATGATCCACTAAAATATCATGTCATATATCATATCGTAATTAAGTCACATATTACAATCCGGGTTCTATTTTAGAGTCGCGTATATTTCAATTTCATCATCACCTATTATCGTTTATGTATAAATATACATTTTCTCATTTCCCAGCGATCCGCTAATATCATAACACATCTCATGTCATAACTCGATCGTATATCTAATATCTCACGGCATCATGCCCAATCATACCGACTCATCCCCAGATATCATATAACCTCCTCACATCATATGTATATATTGTGTGTATGTGTGTATAACTACACACATTCCTATATCTATATATACACACACACATATACACCAAGTCAAGTTATGTGTGTGCGTGTGTGGGTGTGTCTACATGAAACCTACGAATTCCCTCCAAGACAGTCATCCTCTGGTTAAGTCTTTCTAAATCAGTCTAGTCCAACCTAAAGTCTTCAATAGGACCCTACTCGTCAAGAATCTAAGGTCACGTCCGACTTCCTAATAACAGTACGTAATATCCTTATTCTACGTTTGTGGGAGTGCTATACGCCATCCACCCGACTTCCCCCGTAGATATACATCTACTCACCTGGTCTTTGTCAGCCGCAATCGATGCCGCCATCCTTTTCCTCATCGTCCGAAGTCCACGTGAGGGGTACCTATACGCAAACATATATAATTTCATAAACCGAAATCGCGGACAAAACCAAAACAACACACGAAACGCGCATAGGTTAAAACTTATGACCCGCTCATGCAAAAGAACCAAATAACCCTCGATATCGGCGTACAAACGCCGATTGATCGAGATAAAACACAAACGTACAAATCGTAGTTCCAAAACTCACTAATTATAATATAAATAGGGTTTAAATCATCAAAACCTTAAAATTAATCAAATCGTTTTATTTCGTAAAAACCTAGAAAACACTAAATTTTCATTTTAATTCAAAACTTGATATTTTAACAAAACTAATGGCTATAATATTAACTAAATATCATAACTAGGTTATATAAACCATTTCTATAATTTATTCTCATCAATTTGCATTGAATTGAAAATTCTAGTTTGCAAAAATATCAAATTTTAACACTTTTTAAAGCAAAATTCACAATTCAACAACTAAGCTAGATTTTGCATATTTTAAATTGTTAAACCACTCATGGAAACCTTAACGGTGTGCTAAAAACCCTAACTAGATTTTAATCCCACATTTTAAATTAATTTCTAAAAATCTAGTTAGCAAAATAGCATAATTATCACAATTTTTAAACTAACAATTAGCAACTAGAAACCAAATTAGGTTTTACATTCAATTAAGATGTTAATCTCCTCATTAAAACCATAATCTAATGATAGAAACTCTCATCATAATTTTATCTCACCAATATATACGATTTATAAAAATCTAGCTCACAAATAGCTTAATTTGAACAATTAAAATGTAACAATTAGTAATTTAACAATCTAGATTAGATTTTACATGTCTTTATGTGTTAATCCACTTATTAAAACCATGAATAATTTATAAAAACCCTAGCTTGATCACAACCCTTTCTTGAATTTCACAAATTAGAAATCAAAACCAATTTATTACATGAAAAGCTTAGATTAGAATAGTTAAACAACTGATTAGCCATTAGGTTAGAATTATACCTCACAAGTTTAGAAATTTAGCTTGCAACCTAGCCACCCCAACATGCTCTCTTGCTCCCAAAATCCATGCTTGATTGGCCAAGGAACAAGGGTTAAAGGTTGGATTAGGAATTAATGAAAATTAGTGTTGATTTTATTGGATTTTTGAGGCAAATGATGAATTTTTGAGAGAAAAAGATATGGGGGAAAATAAGGGCAGCCCAAGGTGAGGCTCGGCCAAACCCTAAGGAGGAAAAGAGAGAGAGAATAGAGCATAGAATGGTGTAGAAAGTTCTTTAATTAAACATCTCCTTTAAGTCTTTTCACTAATTTAATTAATTTTATTTATTTTCTTAATTGTTTCATGCTAGAATCTACTAGAATAATGAAGAGAAATTAAGAAAAGGGTGACTATGCTACGAACTTGTTTTAATTTTTCATGGTTCACATTTTTCAAATTTACCCATTGCAATTTGTAATTTGCACCAATTTAATGTATAATTAAAGCTTATGTTAATATTTGAATTTAATTAATTAAGGAAGAATATTTAAGTAAACTAATAATTTATATGTCACTAAATAAACACAATTTACTATTAATTACATAGTTAAAATAGGCGTATTTAAATTTATATTGAAAAATAACTATAGTTGAGTTTTACGGAAAATACGGTTTATTTTACCGATTATCAGAAAATTCGCCTAAAGGGTTTTATTTAATTAATTATTTATTTATTTATTTTTAAAACATTACAATCTTCCCCCCTTAAAGAAATTCGGTTCCCAAATTTAAATTAAAACTCTCCCCAAATTCTAAAACTTTTAGCAAAACACTCAAATCGTCGGGGCTCCGAAATCATCAATACATAAAACACATCTTAGCACAATGCATGCGCATGAAAAACAAGTACATAATTCAAAATCAAAACTCCGTCAAGCACAACGCAATCATCAGAGTTATAGTGAAAATACAATGTCAAAATCCAATACGAAAACCAACATGATATACATCGAAATCCTAGGTACTATTCTCAGAACAGTCATGCTCGGCTACTAAACCAAATAATAAATAACGTAAAAACGTACTGCTCAAGATGAAATCAGCCTCAAATACAGCATACAAAAACACCGCGTGCGTCCAGTGCGCACGACAATCGAAATCAAATACGGATGCATGATTATGCACAGAAACGAAACTGATTGCAACTGGTGTGCACGACAACAATATTAGGTGCATCTAATCTGCACAAATCCCGATTTAGTGCATCTGGTGTGCACAAAATCGCATCAAGTGCGCCAAGTGTGCGTTAGAATCTCAATCAAGTGCACATGGTGCACGAAAACGTATACCGAATATCAAAATCGAAATCACAGTATGAAAAGTGCATGAAAACTATGTCAAAGCATACGTCAAAATCATGTGCAACCCATATGCACGAAATCAAATCAATATTTCAAAATGTATTAACCAAATCGAGTGCACTGGGTATGCACAAAAAAACATCAATACAACTGATATATGAAACACGAATAGAGTGTAATGAATATACACATAGGAATTACCAATCATAGAACAAAATCCTCAAAATACCAAAATCCAAATAACGGAAATATGAAATTCAAATCACTAAATCGCAATCTTAAACACTATCATCAATGTGCGCCTTTTCTAATGTCGACTGATTCGGACTCGTCTCCTCATAACTGTGTTGACTGCGCTACAAACGGCTATGCTCATATCTAGAGTCTCCCACGTAATCTATCCCTTCACCTGATATCTGGACTACGTTAAACTTTTCGATTGATTCATCAAAATCCCATAATTTCCCGAGAGCTCAACACTCAAACACAGTTTAAAAATATCCAGTACATGCCCCAGCATCTGCGGACCAGCCGTAGAAGGGCAACCCAAGCATCACTAATGGCACCGCGAAACTGCCGCAAACCCTAAGGTTCACCAGTGTTCTTATAGTCATTATGTCAAGTTAGGGTTTCATTCTTCTAGAGGGTCCATAGAAATACCTGCATGTTCTTCCAAATACCTTAAACTTGGGAAAATAGGTCTCTGACATTCGTTCGAACCTTTTAACTTCGTCTGGACGACATGTGAATACCCTTCGTCCGCACACTAAACAATGCTTCAATCCTCAAGAATAGACGATACCCTAACGTTCATCGCATTCTAACCGCAGCTCTCTCTGTCCGTGCGACCGTGGTAACAGAAACCACCATTCGATATCGACGAAGATAGATCAAGGAATGAATAGAATACGGTGCAAAGAAATGTACATCCTAAGGCTTCTTAAGTAGAGTAGCGTATCGTAAGTATGCCGCGGATCATACCCACGGTACGTCACTCTATCTAAATCACCTACTCCATCAACCAAGGTTAACCTAGACTCGGACAAAGGTTAAACCTAGCGCTCTGATACCAACTTTGTCATGACCCGAAGGTACGGAACATGACCGGCACTTAAATTACGAAACGTCTAAACGCGTAACGTGATCTAAGTAAGCCAAAGCCCAGAAATCTAAACCATTTAAAAAAAGAATTGTAGGAAAACAAGTTTAAAAGCAACATCAAATTTTCTCAAAAATTTCGGCAGAGTCCCCTTTGTAAAAACTGGCCCTCAAACGGGTACAAACAAGAATATATACATAAGCAATAATAAAAAGGCATCCCCAAGCGGGAGCTAGCTCTTCGCCAATTGGCGGAAACAACCACACAATGCACTATAATATACAACGCCGAGGGGCGAGACTCAAAACTCAAAAGAAAACCAAACCACCAGAAAACCATAATAGTACAAGCGCGACTCTAACATCGAAAGAATAAGCAACTGGTCTACTAAATCTACCAATAATACAAGTCTGGTTGATGGAGCTTACTAAATACAAATGAAATAATAAAAGTACAACAGCGGTCCAGATACAAGTGAACCAACCTACCAAGCAATCACCCTGAATGAAATGGTGTGCCAGCAAGCCGCCAAAGAAACAGGTACATCTGAGCCTGAAAGAAAATTTGGCACAACGGGGGTGAGTTGTCAACTCGTGAGTAGAAGACATCTGCGAGTAGAAATCAAATGCATGACGATCTCCTAGATCATAATAATATACTTAATATAATACTAGTCATCTAGTAGTGGCAGGGTAATAATCTATGCGTAAGTGCAATGCTCAGTGCTCGTGTCAGTGCCTCAAGTAGTAACATGTCAAGTGTATGAATATGCATGCACCATGAATGTAAAACAATCAACCATGAAATCTGGATATATCTGTATAAGAAATCTTTAATTTTTATCATAATAAAATTTGTATGGTAATCCGAAATATCATCAATGAAATCCATGAAAATCTGTGTCAAGCATCGACACAAAACATGTAAATCTCAAAGTCTCAATACCTCATAGTCTCAATATCTCATAGTCTCAATATCTCAGGTTCCGTCAGTCCGGATCGGCCCATATCATCAAATCTCACGACATTGGTCGGTATCCTCCAGATATCCTCCGCGCCAGACATCACCGGTAGGTAGTCTTCCTCTGCCAGGCTCATCGTCTACAACTCAATCTTCTTGCCCCGGGGTACCATACCTGGCCCACCATGTACCCGAGACGGTTCATCCACTCCTCGAATCGGGTCTCGAAATCCAACAGAAAACATGAAATCTCATGGTGGACGACACATAGAAAACCGCAACTTGTATTTTAAAATGAGAGGGAGAGAGAGACAGAGAAGTTTTTATATATATTCTTGCGGTTTTTCCCAAAATCCAGAAATCTCATAGAAATCCAAAATCCCAAAATCATGAGTAAGTAAATAATGAGTGTCGGCATAAGCCCCACAATACTGCATGATAATATGAATATGTGAATACATGAAGTGTCTAAGTAATAAATGCAATGCCTAAACTAGCACAAGAGGGTAATCACACAATATTATACTGAACTAGTGTTTAGCTGATTATATCAATAAAAGATAATATGTTCTAAAGTGTGCGTGACATGGTAATTACCGATGATGATGTGTGTGAGCCGGCAAATAAGTGTACGTGGAACATGCGCATCATCGGTAATGGTGCTGGTCTCCTAACAGGCAGAGTTTCATATTAGCTAAAGAAACATATGTGTGAACATGCAATGCGATGAATACAACATGAATATAACAGTGAATGTGTAGTAAATGCACAACTAGAGAATACATACTAATTACGAGTCATACAGTTTGTTGTTTGAAAAAACACGGATCGTGGCTTTAGTAAATTAGGGCTACGGGGTTTTTAAGAAAAGATCTGTCCTTTGAAAAAAACCGTAGTATCCCTCAGGCTGTTTTTAGAAATGCGCACGATTCGTTAGTTTTGAAAATAAGTATGTCTCGAGCCTAAACTAAGATCTACCTAACCAACTAAGGAACTAACTAAAGACATTAGTCGAACGGTAAGAAGAATCCTCCTAAAGTCTGAGTCGATATCTCTAGTAGTCGGCGATCCAGCCTCAATAGCATCACGTACATAGTATGACTTCCTCAAGTCAAGAGTGTGGATCAATCATCACATCTATGCCTCGTACAGTAAAATAGATCGTACGGCTTCCCAAAATTGGGGTACGGGTCAACTATCACATATATACATCATCGTTCGTATAGTATCATCCTCAAACAATAATATGATCAAGGGTACTGTACTATAATCGCATACATCCCAATATCATCAAAAATATATCATTGTCTGTGTCAATATATATCGTCAAATGATCCACTAAAATAGCATGTCATATATCATATCGTGATTAAGTCACATATTACAATCCGGGTTCTATTCTAGAGTCTCATACATTTTAATACCATCATCACCTATTATCGTTTATGTATAAATATACATTTTCTCATTTCCCAACGATCCGCGAATATCATAACACATCTCATGTCATAACTCGATCGTATATCTAATATCTCACGGCATCAAGCCCAGTCATACCGACTCATCCCCAGATATCATATAACCTCCTCATATCATATGTATATGTTGTGTATGTGTGTGTGTGTACCTACACACATTCCTACATACACACACACACACACACACATACACCAAGTCAAGTTATGTGTGTGCGTGTGTGCGTGTGTCTACATGAAACCTACGAATTCCCTCCAAGGCAGTCATCCTCTGGTTAAGTTTTTCTAAATCAGTATAGTCCAACCTAAAATCTTCAATAGGAACCTACTCGCCAAGAATCTATGGTCACGTCCGACTTCCTAATAACAGTTCATAATATTCTTATTCTACGTTAGCGGTGGTGCTATACGCCATCCACCCGACTTCCCCCGTAGATATACATCTACTCACCTGGTCCTTGTCTGCCAAAATTGATGCCGCCATCCTCTTCCTCATCATCCGAAGTCCACGTGAGGGGTACCTATACGCAAAAATATATAATATCGTAAACCGAAATCACGGACAAAACCAAAACAACGCACGAAACGCGCATAGGTTAAAACCTATGACCCGCTCATGCAAAAGAACCAAATAACCCTCGATATAGGCATACAAACACCGATTGATCGAGATAAAACACAAACGTACAAATCATAGTTCCAAAACTCACAAATTATAATATAAATAGGGTTTAAATTATCAAAACCTTAAAATTAATCAAATCATTTTATTTCGTAAAAACCTAGAAAGCACTAAATTTTCATTTTAATTCGAAACTTGATATTTTAACAAAACTAATGGCCATAATATTCACTAAATATCATAACTAGGTTATATAAATCATTTCTATAATTTATTCTCATCAATTTGTATTGAATTGAAAATTCTAATTTGCAAAAATATCAAATTTTAACACTTTTTAAAGCAAAATTCACAATTCAACAAATAAGCTAGATTTTGCATATTTTAAATTGTTAAACCACTCATGGAAACCTTAATGATGTGCTAAAAACCCTAACTAGATTTTAATCCCACATTTTAAATTAATTTCTAAAAACCTAGTTAGTAAAATAGCATAATTATCACAATTTTTAAACTAACAATTAGTAACTGTTGGAGATAGTGCCCTCAGAGTCAATTATTGGATCGCAGGCACGTGATTGCAATGATTGAGGGAGGACCTATCCCGGTAGGACAGTCTTACTCGAGATGATAGTATGCTATCTGGTTTATCTTTATCATCGTGTACTGCTTTAGGTGACCTTACAGGTCGCTATTACACGTTGATAGAGCCCCTAGGATTCTTGCTTGACTGCCAGCAGTATGAGGGCGATCATATACGTGGAAGCTGGTAGTCTATAAGCACATCCTTAAAAGGTCCCTAGTCGTGGGAGTTTCGAGACAGGGCATCGATACTCCAGAGTAGACTAGTGTATACAGTCGAGACCCCGACGAGGGGTGGTGGCCGGTCTCACAAGCCACTGGTGTCCGTTGGTTCACCTAAGATGTATACAGGTGCTCATTGGGTTATAAGTACACCGGACAGGACTCGCTGGGAACATGCTAGTTGGTCTTATACCAGACGTCAGATAGCAGTTCCCTGATGACATGTGTACAGGTTAGTTCATCGACCTGGGGATCGTCATTTGTCTCGTATGAGTTCTCACTGTACTTTGATTACTACCCTACCATGCTCAAAGAAGACGTGCAAACAGGTTTTAGTTGGGTACAGTCCCGAGCCACATGGAGGCAGTGAGCGGATCTTCAGGGATTCGTCTCTCCCGGTATTGGGGGTGAGGTCGCGCTGTGTCTAGGAGAGCCCTTACACGAAGTCCTTGGCCAAGGCAGGAGATTTACTGGTAGGTATTCCAGTAGTATCTCAGGGTGTTCTGGGCTACACTCCGACACGACTTATACCGCTTTTGGGGGTCTGACTTTTACCACCCCCTAGGCCTGCCATGCGATGCTCATAGACGAACGGACCGGACTGTACGGATATTGTCACTGACAGGCTCAGTAAGGTGTCAGGATGAGTTCGCTCACAGACGTCCCTTTTGGTCAATAGCTGGTAGCCCGTCACGTATGGCTAATACCTCTGACGTGCTAGTGGTTAAATCCATAGCCATAGTATTGACGAGTCTTTAGAGTCCCCCACAGACCAGTTGCTCAAGTTTCGGGCGAAACGCTGTAGAGGCCGTATGGAGATATGGCAGGGTTCGATCATATACGTGTAGTATTGCACGGATCATGATCGGACGGATAATACTAGCGGGCTTTGGCTTAAGCCGGATCCTAGTATTGTACAGTATGGATTTTGTCTTACTGCATTTGTATTCAGTGGGAATACAAATGCGGGTATGTATATACAGTAGCAGGGTTTTCCTATAATTTATTACGGGATCAGTTTTTGGAAGTTGCCAGTTTGTATTCCGTTTCGGCCATTTTCCTTTGTATCTTTCATTGGCTGAAAATTGGTGGAGGAGGGCTTATTTGCAAGTATGCAAATTTGATTTGTGGAGGGTGTTATTTGCATATTGTAGTGTCATGATGGTTCCACCATGCATTGACCTCTTTTGACTTCATCATTGCTTGACTTCCTAGTTCATGATGATTCACGATGGCTTGACCTTTTGGAGTTATGATTGGGTTGTTGGAGTGTTGGTTTGGTTGATGATCATTTTCTTCTCATCATTTCTCTCTTGCATGATAGCCATTTCTCTTCCTCTCCTTTGGATGATTTTTTGGTGGTCCCCCATTCTCACTCCCTTGGCCATGCATGGGCCGGCCACAACAAAGGGGGTT
Organism: Agapanthus africanus; assembly: GCA_030015575.1. Classification (NCBI taxonomy): domain Eukaryota; kingdom Viridiplantae; phylum Streptophyta; class Magnoliopsida; order Asparagales; family Amaryllidaceae; genus Agapanthus; species Agapanthus africanus. The sequence continues at coordinate 107,078,349 of CM057344.1, forward strand.
GTCCCAAATTTTGTAGTGGGTTTCTCTTCATGCTTGCTAAAAATCCCCAAGTTCACCACAAAAATTCCACATCTCATTTCCTCCATCAAAAGGCAACTTCCTCAAACCCCATGAGACATAGAGTTCCACACTTATTCTACAGCAAATCTTGGGCACGTCGACTCGCCAACTTCGTGCCCGAGTTGCCTCGGTCAAGAGGTAGGAGCCCGTAAAAGAAGCCGGCGTTGTGGTGCCCTTCCGGCGAGAAGGTGGAGACCGGACATTCCGCGGGAGATCGGGACGACGACGAGAAGACCGAAAGACACGGATCGCTCGGTATATCTCTCTACCCGTTCTTTAGTTAGCTAGGACTGGATTAATGGCCCGATCCAGGATTTTTGTGCGCGGTGGTGCCGGTTCAAAAGTTTTGTAAAAGTTTCGTTTCCGCATTCCGGCGTCGGATTGACGGCCGGGGCGCCGCCGTGCACTTACAATGGTATCAGAGCCACGCCATTAACCTAATCTAACTTGGTCTAATGTGTTTACATTTCCGATCGAACAAAATTCTAAAACCCGCGTTTTCAAGAGCATCAGGTTTCTGTCAAAATTTTTTGGAGTCGAAAATTTTTTCAGGTTGTTGCAGAAACATGTGCAGGGAAGTAGGAGAACTCTTGTAAAATTTGGTTGCATGAACCCATTATACCACCGCGGTTCCGCCGCCACCTTTAATGTTCAGTGCATCAATATTTTACAGAGAGTCTCTGTGTTGAAAATAGGGGCTTTGGTATATTCTGTTTGGGCCCAGAATTTCTTTAAGTGCTACAGTAGTGCTTGGGGGCCCACTTGGGTAAATTTGATCGATCGAAAATTTTAAACACATTAGTTCACAGTATTTACATTATATCTGTGACCGTGAATGTCACTTGATCGGTAAATCCAGTCTAACTGCTATAGCCCGATTAGACGGATTTGCGAACGTGACATTCACGTTGATGTTCTGTGTTGTGCTGTGATTATGCGGATTGGTCTTGGGAGATAGCCTGAATGCAATGTTAGTGCAGTTTTGATTGTATTATGTACATTTGATATTGCGGGGCGAGCGTCCGACATGTGGACTGCCGTCACTGCCTGTCTGTATATTATTCTTTTGGGGCACGACCGGGTCGAGGTCGATGCACCCGTTGTATGTATATTTTATTTTCTGTACTAGGATTACCCCAAGGAGGGGTGCACGGATAGCCGGGTTCTAGAGGGCAATGGGTCCGCATCTCATGGCATTGAGACGGAGGGGGCTTTACTCTAGAATTGGCGGGCTATTCGCCGCACTCGTAGGGGGTATAGGTTGACCCAGGAGGGGTGCCCAAGTTACCGGATTCTGTGAAGTGCTGGGTGGTCCATTCACGGTGCTGAAGAGGACTGCCTCGCTTCAAGTTTTGGCGGGTGACTTGCCACGTCCGTAGGGGTCTAGGATTTTATTGCACAGGCTATCCACACGACCAGGGGAACGTCGGGTTTCAGTAGCGGCTCTGTGAAACCCGGGGATCCCAGATATCTGTATTGTTCTGTGATGCTTATTACATTTCTGTGATGTTGCATTTTATCACGCCTTGAGCGAAAATTATATATTATATATATACTAGTAGATATTGTATATGTTTTGCATCCGCGCTAGTCCAGTCCCGCTCTGTCGTTAGTTAACTAACCTAACGGGTAATGACGGGACCCAGTGGCGAATGCGGATGGCATATACGTACGTCATTATTTTCGTTCTTTATTGGTGTGATCAATTGATGGGACTGTGTTGATTCGGATCAATGCAAGCTAAACAAACCTATTCTGATGTTGTTGGAACAATTTTTCAAAAAGCTGTTATTGCAAGGGCGTTCTCTTTTGTTTTGCACAGTGGTATTCGGTTATGAATATCCAGCACCTCAGTCGACGAGGCAAGGGCCGAGATCCCTTCACCGGGAGTGACCCCTTGGACAGAAGTTTGCGTCAGGGCAATAACTTCACTATAGTCGTTTACTTTTGCTTTACATCGTGGTATTCAGTTGGAATATCCTGCACCTCATTCTACGGGGAAAGAGCCGAGATCCCTTCACCGGGAGTGACCTCTTTAGCAAAGGTTTTCGCCACTATATTTTTAAAAGCTATCCAGTTCCTTCAACGATATCAAGTTCATTACGTTAAAGGTTTTTCACCAGAAACCATTCGTAGCCCTCCGTCATTTCAGAAAGGTAGCACTTAGTATTCATGCCATGTATGTTGGCCTTCGTCAAGGCATAGTGTATGGTAGCTACTTGTTACTTTTCTGCAACATAGATAGATGCGTTTGTTTGGGACAGCCGTACTACTATTTTGGCCTTCGTCAAGGGTATGTATGGGTGGGTTCAAATTAACCTGGATAATGACGGGTAGAACTTGACATGTGACTTATGATATGTTGGCCTTCGTCAAGGTCATAAGAGCATGGGGCAAAAATCACATCGGGAGTTTTTAAAGAAACTGAAACTTGCCAGATATGCGCATACCTTCTGGAGTGTAATAACGTGAGCGGATTCCGTCACGTTATCATGCGATGATAGTTGGATCCCGATTCCCACTGATGAGTTGGTTTACTCCTCGGGTGATCCCGACTAATTCTTCTTGCAGGTTTGGAGGAGAATTTGACGGTACAGTGGGAAGTTTCCTGATTAGATGAAGTGATAACCATTCTGATCTAGGTTAGAGTGCACGCTGAGTGTTTCTTTTCACTCTCTTTTTGGCAGCGACCATGACCTGACCCTTGACTATGACTCAGTGACCAAAATTAACCGAACCTTCTTAAACACTGGCTTTTGGATTGTCAGAGTTGCAAACCTCATTACCACTCCTACTTTTACCCTTTTCTCCAGGACACCCCGTATTACTACGAACGTCCACTTCCATTGGACAAAACCATCGTATGGTTATATACGAACTCGAAGGAATTTATTCGAGGATGGTTTCCGGTTCTGGAGAAAATGAATAGGACTATTCAGTTGTCTTTTCCTTCTACCTTCTCTCAGGTTGCGAGTACTCCTTGGTTTAGGAGATAGTACACCTATTACGCAAATTGGATAGTCTTCTTCCAAACCTTAGGCTGGTGCCGAACGGTGGGGAATGAAGAAAACCAATTAGCGTAACGATGGTGTACAGAAGGTATTAAGTTAAGACAAAGAAAGGGATTAGAAGGAGGGCAAAGTAAACTGCGACTGCTATTCACAACCAAACCAAGTATTTCATTACCACTCTCATTTCACCTTTGTATTTCTCCAGAACACTCCGTATCACTACGAAGATCCACAGTTATTTGGATATTCCATCGTATGGTTATATACGAACTCGAAAGGAACATGTTCCAGTTCGGGGATGGATTCTGGTTCAGGAGAAATAGGAATAAGGTTTATTCGGTTGTCTTTTATCTTTACCTTCTCTCGCATTGCGAGTGCTCCTAGGATTAGGACAGTACACCCATTATGCTTATTGGATAGTCTTCTTCCAAACCATAGGCTGGTGCCGAACGGTAGGGAAGGAAGAAAACCATTTGGCCTAAAGGGGTGTCCAGAAGATAATGACTAAAGACATATAAAGGGATTTGGAGAGGTAGCAAAGAATTATACGGTTACGGTTGTGAATCTGGATAATGGAAGAGGCATTACTAAGAATACCAGGATACCCCTACGAAACATTTAATGTTTCAGTTTCACTGTGTACTGTTAAAAGAAAACTGATTTCCCAATTAGCACTTGCTCCAGGGTATGTATTTACCAGGTTTGATTCTCATATCTGTATGCTTTTACAGATGATGAGTGGGAGTAAGTTATTGGGAATTGGGTGATCATCCTCATTATATCGGGATTCGTTGTAATCGGTGATATTTGAGGAAGTCACCTGGGTTGTTTGCCGGACGGCAAATATTTGGTTTTGAATATCCGCTGTCATGCACCAATTTCAATTGATATATCTGTACGTCTATTTTCATAGAGTGAGATATACCTTTTTGAAATTATGTCGATGACATTTACCTATATCAGTGGATGGTTAGATAAGGAGCATTAAACAGCGGTGTAATTCTTCTTAACCATAAGTACAATTTTCAACCTACGACACACAAGGATAGAGTTGTTAGACTCAAGGGACTTATACAGAGTATTGTATGTTGTCCAGTGTCCATTAGGACAGAGGGGATGGTCCTCATACTATATTCAGTTCACTTATGACTTCTCTAGTTTTTAGACAGGTGTTTTGTGGAAACACAGGGTCCGAATTTTGAGAAGTTATAGGTATATGAATAAAGTAGAGAACCAGGTGTTGCAAGTATCGGGATTCTTCAAGGTGATTGAAGATGTAGATACTTGTGTATGGTATTCAGTTGATAGTAATGATTAAGAGAACTTGCTTCTCTTTCAGGTTACTCATAATTGGAAGCACTCCTAAGTTGAGTAACGCTGATCGGCCTCCTTCCATTTAGTGGATATGCACTGGAAACAGTTGCATGATTTGAATCTGGTTCAAATTAAATCAGTGCCTCTGGTTATTGGATACAGAACAGTTCATATCTTAACGATGTTAAGTTACGGGGAATTGTTCGGCTTATGCTTAAAACCAGACTCTGGATAACTCAAGGCACGTTTCCGTAATGGCTGTTTGCGGGTTGACCCAGGCTATGACGAGGGTTGACTTTCTACCATCTGGAAGATCAATAGTGATATTGTTCTTGACTCGCCACAGTTTTAATAAAAATGGATTTTTTCAGAAAACAGTAGTGGGAGTATGGTAGAACTGGAAGTGATTCCAGAACCGCAAACGATTACTGAAAATTTGATAAGAACCTAAAGATTCAATCTAGTTTGACATTCCATTGGCCACTCCGCAGATACAGTGGGTAACCTCAGGCACCCGAGGGGTACTCCGGTAGCCTCAAGGACGGTGATAGGGAGGTTCTTGTTTACCCAGACTTTCCATTGCTGTTGTTCCAGACTGTGAGACCCGGCAGGAGGATGAGTATAGCGTCGTTCTAAACTAGCTTTAGAAGTGTATGTCTATATGACTCTGCCAGAGGGTTGTCATGGTCAGTGGGAGCAGCGGAAGCATAGTGGACAGGTGGCTAATGTATATTTATAGACTAAAGCAGATATAGCAGAGATAGATCATCTATTTCTGATGTGACAGTCATAGGTTTGACTTCATCAGAATAGGGGATGGATCTGTTAAGAAGGTAGTAGGGTGTGATGTCCTGGTATTTGGATGACATACACAGAATAGGAAGTGAAGTTCCTATACTATGATCGGTTAAACTTTGGTTGTCACACAGTAGTTTCTCCACATAGGTCTTGGATATTATATCAGACATTCTGGTCACTAGATCTATAGTTTTAGATCTAGATTTGGGTAGTTTCCCAATCTGGGTAGTTAGACAGCATTCTAAAGGTGTTTTAGAATGGACGACTCCTGGCATGGTGGTGTACCTACAGGTGATAGAGTCACCCTCTCCAAAAGTGTCTTACAGACTAAAGGGGAGAGGGATGTGCATGGTTGACAGATCACTTGCTTAGGCAATTGAGTCAATCATGAGATGTCAAGTACCACACCAGATGTTGTTTTTGCAGCAAATACAATAAGTTGATATTGATCCAATCCTGGAGAAACATTCAGAAGCAGTTTTAGAACATAAGTGGATGTTCTAGGGATTTGATGACGGCAGCCTCCTTCGGGAGACAGTTATCATTCCAGGCTTCCAAGGTGACCTGGACGGCAGAGGGGCTGTCAGAGTTATAGTTTTCCTTCTGACGAGGGGCAGTATTTTGGACAGGTGGTCCAAGGGGATACTGAGGGAGGCATGATGCAGGATACTGATTAAGTTCAGTTGACGATACAGTCTAAGAAGTTTGGATTTGGAGTTCATTTATGAGCTAGGTCCCATCAGACATCCAGAGACATTCTAAGATAGGTATTGCTCATTTTGGGAGATGGCTTTCTCCGCGAACTTGAGATAAAGAGGGACATAGAAAGAAATATCACAGCGGATCCACTCACTGAGGCTATTCCTCGAACGCAATAGTTTCGCAAACAAGCTTTGTGAGACTGACTAGTAGAGGAGTTGGGTGTTCGGTATCACACGGGCTGTGAGTATGCGACATCGCAATAATTAGCCTTGAGTGCAAGTGGGAGATTGTTGGAGATAGTGCCCTCAGAGTCAATTATTGGATCACAGGCACGTGATTGCAATGATTGAGGGGGGACCTATCCCGGTAGGACAGTCTTACTCGAGATGATAGTATGCTATCTGGTTTATCTTTATCATCGTGTACTGCTTTAGGTGACCTTACAGGTCGCTATTACATGTTGATAGAGCCCCTAGGATTCTTGCTTGACTGCCAGCAGTATGAGGGCGATCATATACGTAGGAGCTGGTAGTCTATAAGCACATCCTTAAAAGTTCCCTAGTCGTGGGAGTTTCGAGACAGGGCATCGATACTCCAGAGTAGACTAGTATATACAGTCGAGACCCCGACGAGGGGCGGTGGCCGGTCTCACAAGCCACTGGTGTCAGTTGGTTCATCTAAGATATATACAGGTGCTCATTGGGTTATGAGTACACCGGACAGGACTCGCCGGGAACATGCTAGTTGGTCTTATACCAGACGTCAGATAGCAGTTTCCTGGTGACATGTGTACAGATTAGTTCATCGACCTGGGTATCGTCATTTGTCTCGTGTGAGTTCCCACTGTACTTTGATTACTACCCTACCACGCTCAAAGGAGACGTGCAAACAGGTTTTAGTTGGGTACAATCCCGAGCCACATGGAGGCAGTGAGCGGATCTTCAGGGGTTCGTCTCTCCCGGTATTGGGGGTGAGGTCGCGCTGTGTCTAAGAGAGCCCTTACACGAAGTCCTTGGCCAAGGCAGGAGATTTACTGGTAGGTATTCCAGTAGTATCTCAGGGTGTTCTGGGCTACACTCCGACACGACTTGTATCGCTTTTGGGGGTCTGACTTTTACCAACCCCCTAGACCCGCCATGCGATGCTCATAGACGAACGGACCGGACTGTACGGATATTGTCACTGACAGGCTCAGTAGGGTGTCAGGGTGAGTTCGCTCACAGACGTCCCTTTTGGTCAATAGCTGGTAGCCCGTCACGTATGGCTAATACCTCTGACGTGCTAGTGGTTAAATCAACAGCCATAGTATTGACGAGTCTTTAGAGTCCCCCACAGACCAGTTGCTCAAGTTTCGGGCGAAACGCTGTAGAGGTTGTATGGAGATATGGCAGGGTTCGATCATATACGTGCAGTATTGCACGGATCATGATCGGACGGATAATACTAGCGGGCTTTGGTTTAAGCCGGATCCTAGTATTGTACAGTGTGGATTTTGTCTCACTGCATTTGTATTCAGTGGGAATACAAATGCGGGTATGTATATACAGTAGCGGGGTTTTCCTGTAATTTATTACGGGATCAGTTTTTGGAAGTTGCCAGTTTGCATTCCGTTTCGGCCATTTTCCTTTGTATCTTTCATTGGCTGAAAATTGGTGGAGGAGAGCTTATTTGCAAGTATGCAAATTTGATTTGTGGAGGGTGTTATTTGCATATTTTAGTGTCATGATGGTTCCACCATGCATTGACCTCTTTTGACTTCATCATTGCTTGACTTCCTAGTTCATGATGATTCACGATGGCTTGACCTTTTGGAGTTATGATTGGGTTGTTGGAGTGTTGGTTTGGTTGATGATCATTTTCTTCTCATCATTTCTCTCTTGCATGATAGCCATTTCTCTTCCTCTCCTTTGGATGATTTTTTGGTGGCTCCCTCATTCTCACTCCCTTGGCCACGCATGGACCGGCCACAACAAAGGGGGCTGTCCCAAATTTTGTAGTGGGGATTTTTCTCTTCATGCTTGCTAAAAATCCCCAAGTTCACCACAAAAATTCCACATCTCATTTCCTCCATCAAAAGGCAACTTCCTCAAACCCCATGAGACATAGAGTTCCACACTTATTCAACAGCAAATCTTGGGCACGTCGACTCACCAACTTCGTGCCCGAGTTGCCTCGGTCAAGAGGTGGGAGCCCGTAAAAGAAGCCGGCGTTGTGGTGCCCTTCCGGCGAGGAGGTGGAGACGGGACATTCCGCGGGAGATCGGGACGACGACGAGAAGACCGAAGAACACGGATCGCTTGGTATATCTCTCTACCCATTCTTTAGTTAGCTAGGACTGGATTAATGGCCCGATCCGGGATTTTTGTGCGCGGTGGTGCCGGTTCAAAAGTTTTGTAAAAGTTTCGTTTCCGCATTCCGGCGTCGGATTGACGGCCGGGGAGCCGCCGTGCACTTACAGTAACTAGTAACCAAATTAGCTTTTGCATTCAATTAACATGTTAATCTCCTCATTAAAACCATAATCTAATGATAGAAACCCTCATCATAATTTTATCTCACCAATATATATGATTTATAAAAATCTAATTTACAAATTGCTTAATTTGAATAATTAAAATGTAACAATTAGTAATTTAACAATCTATATTAGATTTTACATGTCTTTATGTGTTAATCTACTCAATAAAACCATGAACAATTTATAAAAACCCTAGCTTAATCACAACCCTTTCTTGAATTTCACAAATTAGAAATCAAAACCAATTTATTACATGAAAAGCTAAGATTAGAATAGTTAAACAACTAATTAACCATTAGGTTAGAATTATACCTCCCAAGTTTAGAAATTTAGCTTGCAACCTAGCCACCCCAACATGCTCTCTTGCTCCCAAAATTCATGCTTGATTGGCCAAGGAACATGGGTTAAAGGTTGGATTAGGAATTAATGAAAATTAGTGTTGATTTTATTGGATTTTTGAGGCAAATGATGAATTTTTGAGAGAAAAAGAGATGGGGGAAAATGAGGGCAGACCAAGGTGAGACTCGGCCAAACCCTAGAGAGGAAAAGAGAGAGAGAAAAGAGCGTAAAATGGTGTAGAAAGTTCTTTAATTAAACATCTCCTTTAAGTCTTTTCACTAATTTAATTAATTTTATTTATTTTCTTAATTGTTTCATGCTAGAATCTACTAAAATAATGAAGACATATTAAGAAAAGTGTGAGCATGCTACAAACTTGTTTTAATTTGTCATGGTTCACATTTTTCAAATTTACCCATTGCAATTTGTAATTTGCACCAATTTAATGTATAATTAAAGCTTACGTTAATATTTGAATTTAATTAATTAAGTAAGAATATTTAAGTAAACTAATAATTTATAAGTCACCAAATAAACATCATTTACTAGTAATTATATAGTTAAAATAGGCGTATATAAATTTATATTGAAAAATAACTATAGTTGAGTTTTACGGAAAATACGGTTTATTTTACCGATTATCAGAAAATTCACCTAAAGGGTTTTATTTATTTAATTAATTAATTATTTATTTTTAAAACATTACAACTTGATATCACCATTTTCCTTGGAGCTAGAGAGCTAGAGGAAGAAGGCGAAGAAAATGAAGAATGGAAAAAATCAAGTGGTGAATTGCAACCATGGGTGAGTTAGTATCATCCACTAACTATTGTAAAGATATAACCATGGCTAATTATAATGGTTTGGTTAATAAATATCTTAAGTGGGGCAAAATAAGTGGACTTTGTCAAAGATGCTTCAAGCTTCTCCAAGCTTCCAAGCATGATAAAATGCTCACTAATTTTGAATTATTAAGATAAATAAAAACCTAAATTATAATTAGCATGGTGTATATCACACACACACATGTTTGCATGTATCATCAATCATGATACAAACATGTACACCAGTATATATCACATATATACTTAATACATTATCAAGTGAGAAAAACAATCTTAAGTGAACCAATACTAGTTAATGTAAAGTAATATATCAAATATAATATTATACATTAAATCATTAAATCAACACTTGATTTAATGATCCGGTCATATCGCATATAACCAACTAATATCATGTGTATCAATTTATCGAATCAACACTTGATTCGATAACCCGGCTATATCGCATATAACCGACCGATGATACAAATCGCAAGAATAGAATACGGTATCTCATACGCTTATTGATCTCGGTCCCGCACATATCTCATATATGCTCCTACTCCGTTTTGCCTGAGTCAGGAAACCTCTGTGTAGGACTGTAAAGATTCGTCAATACGCCGGCAGTGGCGCCGGCAGTGGGTGACGATCATATCAAACACCCACAAGCCACAAGAGGCGTGCTAAACGTAACGGCCAGCCGGGTATTGAGCGATCAGAAGATCAACAAGCAAGCCTGCTCATACTCCTGCGAGTCCAATCAGTAACACTTACCGTACAGTCCGGTCTGTTCGGTCAATATGTCGCATATCTCGCCTAGGGGTGGTAAACATCAGACCCCAATAGCTTGATAAGTCGTGCCGATGTAAGGTCCATAACGGACGTGATACTACTGATAACACTTACCAGTAAATCACATCTACCATGGCCAGAGATTTCAGTTATGGCCAATCGAGCATAGCGCAACATCAACCCCCAATACCGAGAGAGACGAATCCCCTCCTATCGCTCATTGCCTCCATGTGACTCGGGACTGTACCCAAAAACCACATGTTTGCACGACTCAGTAGAGCCGTGGTAGGGTGGAAATCAAAGCACAGTGGGAGCCACACAAGACTCTATGATGATCTCGGGTCAGCAGACTAACCTGCACCAGTGTCACCAGAGAACTGCTATCTAACGTGAGGTATAATACCATCTAGGAGTTCTCGGCGAGTCCGTTCAGTGTACCCAGTCTCCACTGAGCACCCGTATACCATTTCTGAAACACCAATGGATATGGGATTATCTATCGCCCATCATATGGGTCGAGAAGATATACGCTAGTCTACTCTGGAATATCGATGCCCCGTCTCAATATTCCCACGACTAGGAACATTGAAGGATGAACTCATGGACTACCCAGGCACCACTAGTATGATCTGCATCATAATCCTGGAAGTCGAGTAAACATCCTAAGAGCTTTATCAACATGTAACAGAGAGACAATAAGTATACATGTTAAGATAAAGAGCAACCAGATAGCGTACTATCATGTCGAGCAAGAAAGTCCTCCCTATATATGTCCCAGCATCCACTATAATATACATCTCATGTACAATAATGTCCTCTAGGACATACATACAACTAATATAAGGTTTGGATAAAGACTATCCAACAAGCATAACAGGTGTACTCTCCTTACATAAGGAGCTCTCAACTCGAGAGAATGTAAAGGGAAAAGACAACAGAACTATACAATTCAAGATCTCCAAAACCTGTGACCATACTCGGACTGAAATAAATTTCTTTGAGTTCGTATGTAACCATACGAGATGGTCTTTCCAAGCAATATGGATTTTTGTAGTGATACGGAGTATTCTGGAGAAAGCAAAGGGAAAGTAGGAGTAGCAGGGATATATGAAAATTTGTCATGAATCATGACATTCCAAAGCCAGATGGTAAAAAGGTTCGGTTAACTTGGTTTACGAGTTTTAGTTTAAGATCAGTCATGGTCTTAAACCAGAGAGAAAAGAAATACTCAGCGTGCACTCTATCAAGATTAGATTGGTTTATTAATTTATTTAATCAGGATGGCACCCACAGTTTTCTCGAATTCTCCTTCAAACCCTAAAAGAAGAACTTATCGAGATCATGTATACTTTACAAGTTCGATAACCGTTCAGCTAGGCCAGTGTTTGTACTCCGAGGGATGTCCCCTGTGATTTCATACGGACACAATTTAATAACCCCATTTCTGCAGAGGCATAATCTCATTAACGCTTTATAGACACCTACTGAGTTAGCTAGTTGTGAAGTGAAAATCTCCCGGAAGTAATACCTACTCATCAGTGGGAATCGGAACCTAACTATCATCGCGTGATAACCTTGATGGAAACCAACCAAAGTCACCATACTCCAGAAAGTATGCGCATACTTGGCAAGTTTCCCTTACATTTGAAACTCCCGATATAGTTTTTGCCCATAACGGCTTATGACCTTAACGAAGTCAACAAATCATAAGTCGCTAGTCAAGTTTAACCCGTCATTATCTTGATTACATTAGATCCACCCGCACAAGATCTTAACGAAGTCAATAAAGCTATGTAGCTATCCTAACAAATCGCATCTCCATGCAACAGAAAAACATCACCTAGCTACCATACACTACGCCTTAACGAAGTCAACAAACGTAACATGAATACTAGGTGACACTGATCTGAAATGATAGAGGGCTACGACTGGTTTTTGGCGAAAAACGTAATGAACTTAATATTGTTGAAGGAACTCGAGTGGCTTTGAAAATGAGTGGTTTAGGATCTGCTTTTAAAACGAGTGGTTTTGAAAAAAACCGAGTGGTTTATAGTAACATAAAAGTTTGCTTAAGAGCGAACTCCCCGTAAAGGGATCGAGGCTCCTGATGTGCAGGGTATTCCTAACCAAATATCTCTATGAAAAGCAAAAGAATACGACTATAAAATCTTTAAAATTTTTGTTCCAACAACATCATTTTAGGTTAATCTTCCTTGCATTAAACATATAATGCAGTCCCATCATTTAAATTTCTATCCACAACAGAAACAACCAAAATGGCATGCTTTTATATACCATCCACATTCGTCACGGAGTCTCGGGTCTTCACCGTAAGGTTACTTAACTTACGACATGGCTAGCATGGATGCAAAACATATAGAAGCATCTAATATATATGTTTCCCCCAATCAGAGCAAAGCTTTGTTTTGAATTTCAAAATTCAAAAATTGAAGCAATGCTTCAGATCCCGTGCGCTGCGCGCTGCGTGTCAAAAGCAGACACGCCAGCGCCAGGAGCGCTGCGCCCTAGGCAGCGCACCCCAATCAGAGCAAAGCTCTATTTCAAAAATTCAAATTTTAAAAAGTTGAAACAACGCTTCAGATCCAGCGCTCTGCGCTGCGCGCCACGTGTCAAACACAGGCGCGCTAGCACAGTTGCGCTGCGCGCCACGTGTCAAACACAGGCGCGCTAGCGCCAAATGCGCCAGCGCTGGAATTAAAAGAATTCCCCACCGTTAGATTAAAAGATCTAATAATAATAATAAATTATTAATCAGAATTAAAATTCTGTTCTAGAAAGATCTTTCCAATCTTATTAAAATAAGAAGATTATCTTCTGTAAAACAGAAGCCTTAGGATCAAAGATCCAACGGTGGGAAATATTCCCAAATCAATCAGAGAAAGATCTCTTCAACTAATTTAACAAATCAATTGGCCCTATATAAATGCCCCAAGATTTCAAGTCTCAGATAGAAGAAACCCTCTGCAAACTTTGAGAAAAAACTCAAAGAGAAAGAAAGGCAAGCCTTTGAAGAAAGAAGATCATTTTCTTCATCTTTAAAGGTAAAGAATTATATTCTTGAAAAACAGAGATGAAATCATCTCATTAAAAAAAAGAAGAACCATCTTCTAAAAAGATCAAAGATCTAAGAACAAGATCAAGGTCTTCAATAAAAAAAAGAAAAAAGATCAAAAAGATCTAATTATAAAAGATTAAAAGAAGTAATTTACTTCATTCACAGATCTTTTGATCCATAAAAGCAAAGCCTTTTGATAAGAACAAGAACTTTGGTTCTTGGATCTTGAGGCAAGGCCTCCTTTGAAGAACAAAAAAAACTTGTTCTTTGATCTTAAATTTGATCTGATGTGCTTTGCGGTACTGGAAAGTGCTTTGCACTCTTGAACTGCGCCTTTGCGCTCCTTGGACCGGCGCTCAGCGTCAAAACATGCCACGTATCAACTACAGACACGGTCTGCGCTTTGCGCTCCTGAAAACAGAGCACTGCGCTCTTGGGTTGGCGCTCAGCGCCAAGCGTGCCACGTGTCATTCACTGGCGCACCCACGAACCAGCGCAGCGCGCTCATGAATTAAAAGCGCAGTGCGCTAACAAACTAGCGCTTAGCGCTAAGCGCGACATGTGTCACCCTCATGTGCGCTAGCGCAATGCGCTCTTTAATTGGTGCAAAGCGCCTGATGCGCCACGTGGCGCGCTGTCAAAACACCACTTTGTTCATGATAAATGCTATGCATTCAATACCAGACAAATGTCAGAGCCCAATGCTTGGCATTATTAAAAGGGCAGAGCCCAAATAAAGGCCTAATAGGCAGAACATAAATAAAAATGTTAAACATTTTTAACTGGACTTAGCCCAATTCTGGCCATAAGTCCTTAATTTAAATTGAACTGAGCCCAACTGCTCTTCCAATCAATTTACACCCGGTTCAAGGGTACATCTCTTCACTCCTCTGATATCTGTCGTTGTAATCCTTCAACGTCGTCAGAAAGGTGACGGGTCCCGACAACCACATATTACTACGGACTGTGGGGTCCTTAAATTCACGGACTATGACGTCCTTAACCTCGACTGTGATGTCTTAAAACTAACGTCGGACTGTGGAGTCCTTAAATCCACGGACTATGATGTCCTTAACCTCGACCGTGATGTCTTAAAACTAACGTCGGACTGTGGAGTCCTTAAATCCACGGACTATGATGTCCTTAACCTCGACTATGATATCTTAAAACTAACACCGGACTGTGAAGTCCTTAAACTCACGGACTATGATGTCCTTAACCTTGACCGCGATGTCTTAAAACTAACATTAGGCCGTAATGTCCTTAAACTAATTATGGACCGCAATGTCCTTAAACTAATTATCGACCGCAATATCATAAAACTTAACAATAGAGCCCAATTGCGCTTTTGTTGGATCTAAACGATCCCATTAAGTTGATCTTAGTCTAGAATTAGACTAACGTGTCCTTAACAAACATTTAAGTTGATCTTAGCCTCAAATAAGGCTAACGTATCCTTAAACACAACCCCCTCAAACCCAAATCTAAGAAAGATACGGATTTGGACTGGTCCACGCCCTACGGGAGACAACATAACTTAGTCTTCGTATACAATCCACGGGCAACCAAACACAAAACAAACACCCACGACACGAAGTGACCATATGGAGAAGGAGAAAGTTGTTATCGCGATGCGGTAGCGTAATTAACTGCAGTGGCTTGCGCCTGCAGGGAAGAACATCTCCACAATCAAAAACCCCTCAAATGAGGGGGAATCTGACGAAGTCTACTACATCGGCCGCATCCATTTAAACCTTCGATACATGGTGCCATAAATCAACTTGGCATCTTCGGGGAGGTGGACGGATAGCACCAAATGGCATATGCCCCCAGATTCAGGCAAGACGTCCAGTCTTCCGGCTTCCGGCGGTGAACAGATTCTGGCATGCCCGGTGGGACCTTTTTCTCTTTCCACTCCACACTCCGTGTGTCGTGTTTGCGAACCAATCGCGGTTTGCCAATGGTTGCCCTTGGGTTTTGAGGTACTAAGATTTGGCGTGTTGCTTGGTGCAGAAAGCAAAGGATCAATGGCGTTCACCTGCTCAAAGTGCTCCACATGCAGCTGCAACTCGCGTCCTGCCTCAACTGGGGGCGTAGCCTATAGGCCCCAAGCGGCTTCCCTGTTCACGATGCCCGTGGAACAGGTCACTCAAGCCACTACTGGATTGTTTTTCGGGACCATGCTCCCGCCAACGAGCTTCACCGCTCCCGTGCCCGTACCAGAAGCTCCCAACAAGTCGGTCTTCGATCGACTTACAGCTACTGCGGCCCCTCTCAACGGGTCGTCCAGCACCGGCGCCTCGGTCTTCTCCAGATTGGGCCAAAATGCCTGTGGGCCTACAATGAAGCTTGCAATCCCAGAGAAGGTTATTCCGAAGAGAGTAGCCAACCCCGCTCCCGAAGTCGTCAAGGAGACTTCTCCTGCCAAGGGGTCGGTCTTTACAAGACTGACCGTCCCAACTCCCACTCCTACTCCTGCTACTCAAAGGACATCGGTCTTTAACAGGCTGACACCAGCAGAAGCCCCTCACCTGAACAGGGGGCAAGACAAGGCCATCCCCGTCACCGAGCCAAGTCTATTAGCTCGACACGCTCGACGTCACCACTGGCGCCGAGTGAGAAAAGCCTGAGGCAACTCCCCTTCTGGGCTAACTCCACCAGCCCCAGCGGCGGAAATTAACGCTGCCGTTCCAACCGGGAACAGCTTCGAGCTGCTGAATAAGGTGCGCAGGAATTCTCCAACCACCATACTGAAAAGAACTCCTCCTCCGGTGGAGAATGTTGCGGAAGCAAAGCAGAACAGTCCCCTCGGCGACTGTCCTCTAAGATCTACAAGGTCTGGCGTCAAGTCCAAGACTCGGTGATTGATCCAAATTTCTCCCGCCAGCAGAAGAAGCTGAAGTCTCGGAAGGAAGAGAGCCATCCTGTCAAAACACAAAGGACGACAACCACCTGGATGCCCGCCGAACAGCCCCCCAACCACTCAGAAAAGAAAGAGGTCAGAAAAAACCCTCTGCAAACTTTGAGAAAAAACTCAAAGAGAAAGAAAGGCAAGCCTTTAAAGAAAGAAGATCATTTTCTTCATCTTTAAAGGTAAAAAATTATATTCTTGAAAAACAGAGATAAAATCATCTCATTAAAAAAAAAGAACCATCTTCTAAAAAGATCAGAGATCTAAGAACAAGATCAAGGTCTTCAATAAAAAAAAGAAAAAAGATTAAAAAGATCTAATTATAAAAGATTAAAAGAAGTAATTTACTTCATTCACAGATCTTTTGAGCTATAAAGGCAGAGCCTTTTGATAAGAACAAGAACTTTGGTTCTTTGATCTTGAGGCAAGGCCTCCTTTGATGGAAAAAAAAACTTGTTCTTTGATCTTAAATTTGATATGATGCGCTTTGCGCTACTGGAAAGTGCTTTGCACTCTTGAACTGCACCTTTGCGCTCCTTGGACCAGCTCTCAGCACCAAAACATGCCACGTGTCAACCACAAACACGATATGCGCTTTGCACTCCTGAAAACAGAGCATTGCGCTCTTGGGTTAGCGCTCAGCGCCCAGCGTGCCACTTGTCATTCACTGGCGCACCCACGACCAGCACAGCGCGCTCATGAATTAAAAGCGCGTTGCGCTAACAAACTAGCGCTTAGCGCTAAGCGCGACACATATCACCCTCATGTGTGCTAGCGCAATGCGCTCTTTAATTGGCGCAAAGCGCCTGATGCGCCACGTAGCGCGCTGTCAGAACACCACTTTGTTCATGATAAATGCTATGCATTCAATACCAGACAAATGTCAGAGTCCAATGCTTAGCATTATTAAAAGGGCAGAGCCCAAATAAAGGCCTAATAGGTAGAACATAAATAAAAATGTTAAACATTTTTAACTGGACTTAGCCCAATTCTGGCCATAAGTCCTCAATTTAAATTGAACTGAGCCCAACTACTCTTCCAATCAATTTACACCCGGTTCGAGGGTACATCTCTTCATTCCTCTGATATCTGTCGTTGTAATCTTTCAACGTCGTCAGAGAGGTGACGGGTCCCGACAACCACATATTACAACGGACTGTGGGGTCCTTAAATCCATGGACTATGACGTCCTTAATCTCGACCGTGATGTCTTAAAACTAACGTCGGACTGTGGAGTCCTTAAATCTACGGACTATGATGTCCTTAACCTCAACCGTGATGTCTTAAAACTAACGTCGGACTGTGGAGTCCTTAAATCCACGGACTATGATGTCCTTAACCTCGACCGTGATGTCTTAAAACTAACACCGGACTGTGAAGTCCTTAAACTCACGGACTATGATGTCCTTAACCTTGACCACGATGTCTTAAAACTAACATTGGACCGTAATGTCCTTACACTAATTATGGACCGCAATGTCCTTAAACTAATTATCGACCGCAATGTCATAAAACTAAACAATAGAGCCCAATTGCTCTTTTGTTGGATCTAAACGATCCCGTTAAGTTGATCTTAGTCTAGAATTAGACTAACGTGTCCTTAACAAACGTTTAAGTTGATCTTAGCCTCAAATAAGGCTAATGTATCCTTAAACACAACCCCCCAAACCCAAATCTAAGAAAGATACGGATTTGGACTAGTCCACGCCCTACGGACGACAACATAACTTAGTCTCCGTATACAATCCACGGGCAACCAAACACAAAACAAACACCTACGACACAAAGTGACCATATGGAGAAGGAGAAAGTTGTTACCACGATGCGGTAGCGTAATTAACTGCAGGGGCTTGCGCCTGCAGGGAAGAGCATCCCCATAATCAAAAACCCCTCAAATGAGGGGGAATCTGACGAAGTCTGCTACATCGGCCGCATCCGTTTAAACCTTCGATACATAGTGCCATAAATCAACTTGGCATTTTCGGAGAGGTGGACGGATAGCACCAAATAGTATCTGCCCTCAAATTCAGGCAAGACATCCAGTCTTCCCGGCTTCCGGCGATGAACAGATTCTGGCACGCCCACCATGTCATGTAAACGGTATGCACCACCATGTAGACGGTATGCACGACTATCTTTTTTCCCAGATGCCATGTAGACGGTATGCACCACCATGCCCCCAGACTTAGGGCGTTTGGTCTCGGCGTCTTTGCGTTCTGCCGTATTCATAGGGGCATCCATCGTGAATAAAAACAAGTTCAAGACGAGGACTATCTAGTCAAAGAGCGGTTAGGGGTACCCTTCAAATAGACCATTAGACAAGCTCGGTTCTACAACAGGATTTGGGATATCCCTGGAACTCAGCGCAAGTTGCCCAATGGGAGAATGGAAGCGATCGGGCTTGGATACGTTCGATCCAAGAAATGGGAGCTACTCCGCGACTGCTATGTCGTACATGACTTTGATGAAGAAGGAGATGCTCAATGGGAGAATGCTAACCCTGAACCAGAAAGAGCCCCCGACGTGAAAATGCCCAGTCCGTCGTTCGAAGAACAAATGGACAAGCTTATAAGGGAAGTTGGTCAAAAAGTTCGAGACGACCATAATCGTGAAATAGCCATCTACGAGAAAGCCAGGACTCAGCGCCTTCTTCGACAGGCTGCGAAAGATGAAATGCCCCTCCCTGTCAACCTGTTGTACAAAAGACTCGACGCAGAGGCCGAAACAAGTCAAAGAGCGGAAAAGGCGTTCAGCAACGACAAAGCGAGACCAAGAAGTCACATGATCGGGAATCGAGCGGTCCGGATTTGTCCCTTATGAAGAAGATGAGTCGAGCATACTCTTTTCCTCAAGACAAGACAAAGAAGATACTTGATCTTCCCATAAGACATCAAATGCTTACACTCCCGGAGTCCAAGCACCCCGAGCAAGCCAACGAGGTCTCTCACCCAGACTACTGCTCTTATCACCGAGCAATAGGACACCCTCTCGAAGATTGCTTCACCTTTAAGAACTAGGTCGAAGATCAATATCAGCTTGGCAAATACGCTCTATCCAGCAGTTGGAGGGTAACACCGCCGCAGAAGCATGAACCCAAAGCAGCGAGAGTGGAACCAGATCAACATCGGTCTTGGAAGCGAGCTCGTACTTGTCATATGATAACGATATCAAAAGAAGAACCCGAGAATATGGGTGACCTCCCCTGGTGCTTCGAAAACAATGATGACGAGGTGATCTCAGAGTTTCCATCGGCACCGAAAGAGCTGGAAGATGGAATACACATTACTGCAGATAACCTCAAGAAAATTGATTTGGGGATGGCAAACGACCCGCGTCCGACATTCATCAGTGAGCTATTGTTTGAAGAGAGGGTGGCTGCGCTAAAAGACGTGCTTATGCAGCATAGAGATTGCTTTGTATGGAACTATTCTGAAATGCCAGGACTAGATCCAGAGATTGTCGTCCATAAATTGGCAATATCCCCAGACGCCAAGCCGATCAAACAAGCGCCGAGAAGAATGCGGCTCGAGCTTGAGATGAGCATCAACGCCGAGGTCAAGAAGCTGATCGACTCTGGTTTCATCCAAGAGGTTCAGTATCCTGACTGGATCGCCAACATCGTTCCGGTGATGAAGAAAAATGGGACGGTGCACATCTGTGTAGACTTTCGGGATCTCAATAAAGCTTGCCCGAAGGACGACTTCCTAGTACCGGTCACCGAGCTGATGATAGATAATACGTCCACTCACGAAGTCTGCTCCTTCATGGACGGATCGTCAGGATACAATCAGATAAAAATGCATCCCGAGGACCAGAAACATACCGCTTTCCGGACCCCTTTGGGTATATTCTGCTATAAGGTAATACCTTTCGGTCTAAAGAAAACCGGTGCCACCTATCATAGGGCCATGACGAAGATCTTCGATGACCTCATACATGAAATCGTCGAATGCTATATCGACGACCTCGTGGTTAAAAGCAAATCATACGAAGAACATCTCGAACATCTGAAGATCGTATTTCAACGCCTTCGGCGATACAACTTGAAGATGAACCCTCTCAAATGCGCATTCGGGGTGTCCTCAGGAAAACTCTTAGGATTCATCGTCCGACACCGAGGTATCGAGATAGATCCGTCGAAAATCAAGGCGATCATGAAAATCCCCCGCCAAGTACTCTCAAACAATTGAGGTCTCTCCAAGGGAAGCTCGCGTATATCCGGCGATTTATAACCAATCTCTCTGGCAAGTGCTATCCTTATAGTCACCTGATGAAGAAGGGGACCCCGTTCGTCTGGGATCATAAATGCCAAGGCGCGCTAGACGAAATCAAGCAGTATCTGCAGAACCCGCCAGTGCTGGCCGCTCCGGTCAAGGGAAAGCCCCTCATTATTTATACAACAGCCCTGGAAGGTTCTTTAGGCACATTATGGGCACAAGAGAACGACCAAGGGAAAGAAAGAGCTCTCTATTACTTGAGTCGAGTTCTCCTGGGGGCAGAAAGCAATTATTCTCCCATCGAAAAACATTGCCTGGCGTTGATCTTCGCGATAACGAAACTCCGGCACTATGCATTGGCACATGAAGTCCGCCTCATATCGAAGGTGGATCCTCTCAAGTATTTGATGTCAAAGGCCATATTGACGGGGTGACTCGCTAAATGGGCCTTGCTCTTGATGGAGTTCTCAATAACTTATCAGCCTCTTAAATCAGTGAAAGGCCAGGCCATCGCCGACTTCCTCGCTGAACATCCGATACCGGTCGATTCTCCCTTGAATTGCGAACTGCCAGACGAACATGCGTTTGACACGATCGACGGTGGTAATACCCGATGGGAACTTTATTTTGATGGAGCGTCTTCCATGAAGAAGCGCAAACAAAGCACCCCTATAATCAAATCGGGGGTAGGCCTTACCTTCATGACCCCATAAGAAGGGATAATGCACTTCGCCTTCTCCTTGACAGAGCCGAGGACGAACAATGAAGCTAAATACAAATCTTTGATTGCAAGTCTCGAGATCGCCATCGACATGGGGATTGAAAACCTCCTCATATACGGAGACTCCCAACTGGTCGTCAGTCAAGTAAACGGTGATTATCAAACATGCAAACCAGAGCTGGTAAAGTACGGCGAGAGGGTACAGCAACTGCTGACCCAAATACCTTCCTACACCTTGGAAAGCATACCGCGTGGGGAAAATAGCAAAGTGGATGTATTGGCCAAACTTGCTAAATAATTGGCCGATGAGAACCTCGATGACGTAAGGATCGTTGTACAAAGACGTCGGGTTCTTGCACCGGCAGAAATATTCCCAGAGTCGTCCGAGGAAAAAGGAGCGACTAAGCAAACGACTATGCAAATAAAAGATCAGGAAAAGGCTGAGGATTGGAGGGAAGTCTTTATAGACTACTTCAAATCCCGTCGAACGCCTGAAGATGCGTCCTCAAAACATCAGCTCATGAAGCGAGCCCTATCTTTCGCCTTCGTCAATGATACTCTGTACAAGAGGTCGTTTGATTCTCTGTGGTTGAGATGCCTGGGACCTGAAGAGGTGAAGAGAGTCGTTCAGGAAGTTCACGACGGGCTCTGCGGTTCTCACCAAGCTGGCCCTAAAATGAGGTTGAAGATCAAATGAATAGGTTATTATTGGCCCACGATGATCCAGGATTGCCTAGAGTATGCGAAGCAATGCCACTCATGCCAGATCCATAGGGACTTCATCCACCAGCATCCAAATCCACTACACCCGACAGTGGCTAGCTGGCCGTTCGAAATGTGGGGAACCGACATAATCGGCCCCATCGAACCAGCATCATCCAGAGGACATCGATTCATTTTAGCGACAACTGACTACTTCTCCAAATGGGCAGAAACAGTACCGCTGAGGGAAGTGAAGACGGAGAATATCCTCCACTTCTTCAAGACGCACATCATTTATCGGTTTGGAACTCCACGACGGATCATCTCCGATAACGGGACAGCCTACAGAAGCAACAAGATCAACCGCTTCGCACAACAGCACAACATAGATTGGAGATACTCCTCAGTTTATAATCCCCGAGCCAACGGTCTAGCGGAGGCTTTCAATAAGACCCTGACAAAGATCGTGAAGAAGACGGTGTCCCGACATAAGAAGGACCGGCACGAGAGACTGCAAGAAGCACTCTAGGCGTATTGAACTACGTTCAAGATGGCCACGAACACAACGCCGTACGCATTGGTATTCGGTACAGAAGCGGTACTTCCCCTCGAAATAGAACTACCCTCTTTACGAGTGGCAGTTCATTATGAGCTAACGGACGAAGAGAACGCTCGCCTTCGGCTTGAGGAGCTCGATGCCCTTGATGAGACCCGGCTCCTGGCGCAGCAAAATCTGGAAGCTTACAAAGCGAAGATGACGCGCTCATATGAAAGATTGACTAGGCCGAGGACATTCCGCCAAGGCGAACTCGTACTAGTGGTCAAAAGACCTATGATCCCCAATCGTGCCAAGCGGGGAAAATTCGAGCCGAACTATGAGGGCCCGTACATCATAGACAAGTTCTACCAGGGTGGAGCCTATCTACACATGGACATGCATGGTGAAAGACCTTTCACGCCAATAAACGGTCGCTTCCTGAAGAAATACTGCGCTTGACGAGTCACGGCCTAGGTCAATGATAGATGACGACGACTATGTCCGCTCGCTATCTTCCTAAGCCCAAACTCTATAAGTAGTAACCGGCTTACTTTACAATGGACCGAAACATCCTTAAACTAACAACGGACCGAAACGTCCTTAAACTAAAAGTGGACCGAAATGTCCTTAAACTAACAATGGACCACTATATCCTAAAACTAGCTGTTGACCGAGATGTCGATAAACTACGGTGGATTGCAGCATCCCAAAGCTAAAAAAAAGAATAAAAAAAAGAGAAAACGGTATGTCCATAAGCAAAATGGGCACAGATGAAAACCCGAAAGGGCTCCGTGAGTAAAAACAGCAGGGCTGCCGGCGAGTCTTATGAAAACCCGAAAGGGCGCAACCTCGCTCAAAAAAAAAAAAGAGAGAGAAAAAGAATAAGAAAAAACAAAAAAAATGGTATGTCCATAAGCAAGGTGGGCACGGATGAGAACCTGAAAGGGCTACGTGAGTAAAAACAGCAGGGCTACCGGCGAGTGTTTGTGAAAACCCGAAAGGGCGCAACCTCGTTAAAAGACACTTGCAAGGTCCTCTCGACCTTGTGAGGAGAAACCACCTTTGTAAGATCCTTACGACTCACAAGGGAGAAACACACTTAGGAATCCCCACGATTCCTAAGGAGAAATTACACTTGCGAGATCCTCACGACTCGTAAGGAGAATCCTCTTATGAGACCCTCACGGCTCATAAGATTTGAAAGTCTTAAGCTACAGAGACCTGAACATGTTCTTAAGCAACCCCCACAACCTCCAATAATGCCCTACAAGTGGCTCAATGCTGACCCTTGTATACAATCCACGGGCGCGAATAAACATTTCCCTAACAAAGTCCCATCCGTGACTAGGGATATGTTCGCACGGTGAATAACCCTTGTGAGTCCCCTCGACTTATAAGGAGAAAAAACTCTTGTAAGATCCTTATGACTTATAAGAGACCATGCACTTAGGAATCCTCACGACTCCTAAGGAAAAACGCGCCTACGAGATCCTCACGACTCGTAGGGAGAAATACCTTTATGAGACCCTTACGGCTCATGAAGTCAAAAACCTTAGTCGACAGGATCCTAACCCTGTTCGCTAAGCCACCTTTGTTCGATATCGACAGAGGCAAATGATGATTCGCTCCTGGCAATATCCCAGTTGAAGCGATACTGATGCCGAAATCGGTATCTAATCCAAAGCTTGCAGCAAAAAGCCAGCAAGCCATACCTGCATACAAAATAGCCGAAATGATGGGGCAACTTGCAACAGAAGCAGCAAGTAAAAAAAATGTATGCATGCAAAATAGCCGAAATGATTGGGCAACTCGCAATAAAAAGCAGCAAGTAAAAAATAAAAAAATAGCCGAAATGATTGGGCACCACGAAAAATAGCCGAAATGATTGGGCAATTCGCAATAAAAAGCAGCGAGTAAAAAATTAAAAAAAATAGCCGAAATGATTGGGCACCGCGAAAAATAGCCGAAATGATTGGGCAATCGCGACCTTCGCGATATAAAAGCTGAAATGATAGAGCATCGCGGAAAGAAATAAAATAAAAATAAAAATAAAAATGAAATTTATGCCCTACAGGTGATATCATGTCAATCTCTGTATACAATCCAGGGGCACAAACGAAGAAGGAATCACACCTTTCCTCCCCAGGTTTCATCGGAAGAAGAAGCCAAATCTCAACGGCTCATAGATAGCTAGGAGAGCATCTCAACATTCGTCTCATTACAACAGACACAACATCAAGAAAATCGGAACAGCGGAAACTCCCAGTTCCATGACTCGGCGGTGCACAGATAACCAAGAGTCAAATCTCGACTCCGCAAAATGTGGATAAAGAGCAAAATTCCTGGTCACATGGAACGCGGATAACGTCACTTCTGACCCCGTGGAAAACGTCCAGAGCGGATCCTGGTCCTCGCAGAGCACGGCAGTGAACCTGTGTGAAGCATCCAGAGCGGAGCTTAGTCCTCGCCGAACGCGGCAGTGAACCCGTGGGAAGCATCAAGTGCAAATTCCTAGTTACGTGGAATGCGGATAACGTCACTTCTGACCCCGTGGAAAACGTCCAGAGCGGATCCTGGTCCTCGCAGAGCACGGCAGTGAACCCGTGTGAAGCATCCAGAGCGGAGCCTAGTCCTCGCCAAACACGGCAGTGAACCCGTGGGAAGCATCTAGTGCAAAATTCCTGGTCACGTGGAACACGGGTAACGTCACTTCTGACCCCGTGGAAAACGTCCAGAGCGGATCCTGGTCCTCGTAGAGCATGGCAGTGAACCCGTGTGAAGCATCCAGAGCAGAGCCTAGTCCTCGCCGAACGCGGCAGTGAACCCGTGGGAAGCATCTAGTGCAAATTCCTGGTTACGTGGAATGCGGATAACGTCACTTCTGACCCCATGGAAAATTTCCAGAGCGGATCCTGGTCCTCGCAGAGCACGGCAGTGAACCCGTGTGAAGCATCCAGAGCGGAGCCTAGTCCTCGCCAAATATGGCAGTGAACCCGTGGGAAGCATCTAGTGCAAAATTCCTGGTGATGTGGAACGCGGGTAACATCACTTTTGACCCCGTGGAAAATGTCCAGAGCGGATCCTGGTCCTCGCAGAGCACGACAGTGAACCCGTGTGAAGCATCCAGAGCGGAGCCTAGTCCTCGCCGAACACGGCAGTGAACCCGTGGGAAGTATCTAGTGCAAAATTCCTGGTCACGTGGAACGCGGATAACGTCACTTCTGACCCCGTCGAAAACGTCCAGAGCGGATCCTGGTCCTCGCAGAGCACGGTAGTGAACCCGTGTGAAGCATCCAGAGCGGAGCCTAGTCTTAGCCGAACACGGCAGTGAACCCGTGAGAAGCATCTAGTGCAAATTCCTGGTTACGTGGAACGCGGATAACGTCACTTCTAACCCCGTGGAAAACGTCCTAAGAGGATCCTGGTCCTCGCAAAGCACGGAAATGAACCCGTGTGAAGCATCCAGAGCGGAGCCTAGTTCTCTCCGAACACGGCAATGAACCCGTAGGAAGCATCTAGTGCAAAATTCCTGGTCACGTGGAACACGGGTAACGTCACTTCTGACCCCGTGGAAAACGTCCAGAGCGGATCCTGGTCCTCGCAGAGCACGGCAGTGAACCCGTGTGAAGCATCCAGAGCAGAGCCTAGTCCTCGCCAAACACAGCAGTGAACCCGTGGGAAGCATCTAGTGCAAAATTCCTGGTCAAGTGGAACGCGGGTAACATCACTTCTGACCTCGTGGAAAATGTCCAGAGCGGATCCTGGTCCTCGCAAAGCATGACAGTGAACCCATATAAAGCATCCAGAGCGGAGCCTAGTCCTCGCTGAACACGGCAGTGAACCCGTGGGAAGCATCTAGTGCAAAATTCCTGGTCACGTGGAACGCAAATAACGTCACTTCTGACCCCGTGGAAAACGTCCAGAGCGGATCCTGGTCCTCGCAGAGCACGGCAATGAACTCGTGTGAAGCATCCAGAGCGGAGCCTAGTCCTAGCAGAACACGGCAGTGAACCCGTGGGAAGCATCTAGTGCAAATTCCTGGTTACGTAGAACGCGGATAACGTCACTTCTGACCCCGTGGAAAACGTCCAGAGCGGATCATGGTCCTCGCAGAGCACGGAAATGAACCCGTGTGAAGCATCCAGAGCGGAGCCTAGTCCTCACCGAATATGGCAGTGAACCCGTGGGAAGGATCTAGTGCAAAATTCCTGGTCACGTGGAACGTGGGTAATGTCACTTCTGACCCCGTGGAAAACGTCCAGAGCGGATCCTGGTCCTCGCAGAGCACGGCTGTGAACCCATGTGAAGCATCCAGAGCAAACATCGGACTGTGGAGTCCTTAAATCCACGGACTATAATGTCCTTAACCTTGACCGCGATGTCTTAAAACTAACGTCGGACTGTGAGGTCCTTAAACTCACGGACTATGATGTCCTTAACCTCGACCGTGATGTCTTAAAACTAACAGTCAACCCCAATGATTTTACACTAATTTTACCTTGGTTCAAGGGTACATCTCTTTACTCCTTTGATATTTGTCGTTGTAATTCATCAACGTCTTCAAAGAGGTGACGGGTCCCAACAACCACACATTTCACAGATTGTGGAGTCCTTAAATCCATGGACTATGATGTCCTTAACCTCGACCGTGATGTCTTAAAACTAGCAACGGACTGTGGAGTCCTTAAATCCACGGACTATGATGTCCTTAACCTCGACCGTGATATCTTAAAACTAACATTGGACTGTGGAGTCCTCAAATCCACGGACTATGATGTCCTTAACCTCGACCGTGATGTCTTAAAACTAATATTGGACTGTGGAGTCCTTAAACCCACGGACTATGATGTCCTTAACCTCGACCGTGATGTCTTTAAACTACGGTATCCTGGAAAACGTCCAGAGCGGAGCCTGGTCCTCGCCAAACACGGCAGTGAACCCGTGGGAAACATCCAGAGCCACCCCTGACTCCGTGAAATGCGGATAAGGACAACTTCACCCATCACTTGCGAGCCCTCACGACTCGTAAGGGAGTAAATTCTCTTGTGAAATCCTTATAACTCTCAAGAGAAAACACACTTATGAATCCTCATGATTCTTAAGGAGAAATTACACCTACGGGATCCTCTCGACCGGTGGGGAGAAAATTCTTTATGAGACCCTCACGACTCATAAAGTTGAAAAGTCTTAGATGACAGATCCTTACCCTGTTTTCTATGCCATCGTCACTCTACAAAGAGCCTAAGACTGACAACTATACGCTATCTACAGACCACACTCGCTAAAGTCACATGGCAAACAACACAGCAAGAAAGAAGAAAGTAGAGAAATGACACAAGACATTACGAAGAACGTGTATCTTTTATTCATGAATTCGATTGGATATAAAATACATCGTATTAAAGAATAAAAGAACAAATACATTTTATTCAATATTACAAATGATACAAAATTTTTATTGAGAGGAAAGCGCTTTCAATAATCCAATCAACCGCTCGCGCACTTTCCTCAGCCCCTCTTCCAGATCGGCTACCACGGCTAACTCTGTTTCGACCTGGGCTCGCTGCTGCAAGTAAGATGAGAGTTGTTCCTCGACGGCTCGCTGAGCTGCTTCATGATCTTATGCATCACGCTCAACGACATCGAGCTTCTGCTTCAATGTTAACCCATCAGAGATACATTGCAGAAGGCCTTCGAAGATAACTTTCACCTGGGCAGCGTTCGCGTCGACCTCAGCACGCAGTCGAGCAAACTCGCTCGAAGTTTCTTTGCATTCCCTCCGCTTTAAAGCCACTTCTTGTTCAAGATGGCGGAAGTAAGAAGCGCTATGCTCGATCCATGCCGCCCGTTGAGTGCTCATAGCCAAAATCTCAGGCGCGGGACGCTTAAGCTCGAACTCATGCAAGCAAGCCTCGACCTCCCGGCAGCGATTAACCCAAGACTCAACGACGCCCTCACCATGAAAGTTCATGAGGATCACCAGCATAGGATTAACCTCTGCGGAAAAATCCGCAGTAGAGGTGAGAGTCTCTGCGTCAAACTCCTCGATATACTTGCTTAGCATGCGTAGGCTGGTCACAGCACCTTTGGTTGATGGACGCTTGGAAAAGGGACCGGCCGGCATTATAACACGAGACTCGAATAGAGTTGGAGTCGATGTGATTGCTGCAAAATAGATTATAATCAGATATCGGCTCAGGAAGTAAAGAAAACACGCAAAAAGTAGAGTCTATCATACCGGCTGCAGCAGGGGGCAAAGCTGGGAGTGCTGGTGGCGCAATGACAGCCTCGTCCCCTCCTTCGATTCATAAAGCTACAAGCAATATAAAGAAGAGTTAGCAATAATGCGACTGTCCATTAAAGAAGAGGACGTCGTTTAAAGAAAATACTCACCGACACCAGCAGGCGGACTAATCTCGGACAAGAAGGAGAAGTGTGGGTGCAGCACCTGGTACAAGTGCTCAAAAAGGACTCCTAGAAAGACACAATAATGCAACGTCGGCACATAAATTATGCAGCCTAAAGATAAGACTGGTGGGTCACAAATCCATACATTCCAGCATCTGAGACGGTGCTAGAGAAGGAAGAGAAGTGGTCACCGTCAGAGCGGTAACTGACGGCGCTCCCTCGGGTAACGCGGCATCAGCACTAGCCGCACCTGCATTAGAAATAAGATAAACACTATCAGGAAGGATTACAGAATAAAGAAAGAAGGGTGGTGACCCAAGATTTACCTGAAGAGTCGCCGGCCGGAGCCCTAACGAGGGCATCACTTGATGCAACGGTGGCGTCTCCCTCCTCCATTGGGATGGTCTCACCTCCCGTTGCCTCATCGCCCGACTCTACAGGAGCCGTCGTCACGCTCGCGACGCCGGGAGACAACAAGGAACCATAAGCAGGAAGAGCGATGATCGGAGCGGTGCCCAACTCTTGAGAAAGAGCGGCCATCTCGTGCTCAGCGATCATGCCCGTTTCGCCCGTTACCACCTCGGGCTCAGTGGTCGCAGCCGTTTCGTCCACTGCTTGTTAGTGTATATGCCCTAGGGGCCATTATTGTATCATACTAGATTGTATATTACTTAATGAAAGCTTAGGATATTCACATTTGTATATACAGTCTTGCTGAAAATGGTAGTATGCTACTTGGTTTGTGTCTACTTTAATATGTGCATATGTTTCTTGTGATGTATCACTTATACATATTAGTAGAGCCCATAGGTTCTTTGCTTGATTACCAGCGTTGTGATGGCAGTCACACTAGTGGGGGCTGGGTAGTCTATAAGCAACATCCTATACTTGTCCCTAGTCGTAGGATTATCGAGACAGGGCATCAATACTCCAGAGTAGACTAGTGTGTACGCTTCTCATCCCAGTTGGGGAGATGGTCTGTCCCATTGCCATCAGTACGTCGTACTGGAGATAGTACACAGGTGCTCGTTAGGTTACGGGTACACCGGACAGGACTCGTAGTGGAACTGTTGGTTGGTATTATACCCACCGTCAGTTAACAGTTCCCAGGTGACATGAGTACAGCATAGTCTGCAGACTTGACACTGCTACTTCGCCTCGAGTGTGTCCCACTGTTCTTAGATTGCTACCCTACCACGGCTCAAAGGAGTCGTGCAAACAGGTAGCAGTTGGGTGCAGTCCCGAGCACTTGGAGGCAGTGGCGGTTAGATAGGATTCGTCTCTTCCGGTATTGGGAGATGATATCGCACTGTGTCAGAGAGCCATTACGCAAAGTCCCTGGCCAGGGCAAGCGAGATATACTGGTAGGTTCCAGTAGCTTCTCAGGGTGTAATGGGCTTCGCACCGACACGAATTATACAGCTATTAGGGGACTGACGCTTGCCGCCCCCTAGGCTTGATATGCGATAGTCTTAGACGAACAGACCAGACTGTACGGAGATTGTCACATCAGGCTCAGTGGGAGTTCGGATGAGTTTCCTCATCGGCCTTCTTATCGACATCTACCTGGGGACCGTTACGTACAGCTAGTGCCGCTTGCGGTCTGTGGTTAAACCCACTGCCAGCGTAGTGTCAAGTCTTTAGAGTCCCACACAGAGAGTTTCCCTACTCCAGGAGAAATGATATAGAGGTCGTATAGTTTTACGACAAGGGTTCGGACGCATACGTGTGTTTACGCACGTACGACTTTTCGGACAGTTTTTACTAGCCGGCTTTGGTTTAAGCCAGATTCTAGTATCAGGTTATTGGATTTATACAGTCTAAAGTTTTTCCGTGTTTTCACGGATTGGAGGGGCGTTCTCGTAATTTGTCGGGAAGCTTCTAGAAGCATGGTGACTTGGGGGGTAAGGTGGCATTGCATTAAATGAGATTAATGACTCATTTGTATGATTCATCCATGTCATTAAAGCATCATAAATGCTTAATGACTCATGGAGATGAATCACTCATAGATATTTATGAAGCATGGTTGTAAATTATTTTATTTCATTTTTTGGTAAATAAACAATGCTTCATATATATTATGATATATCATTATCTCATTTGATATTCATCACCACCTTCTCTCTCCTCAAGCTCTCCCATTCTTCAAACCCTAACCCTAACCTCTCATGAGTTGAGATCAAGGGTTAGCTAGACTAATACATTCATAACCTCACTCTATATCCCCTAGGTAGCTTAGATTAGCACTTTAAGCAACCTAGTTATCTCAAGTTTGAGATTAAGGTTGGCGTAGGAGCTTTCTGGTGGATCATCTTTGATTCGAGGAGGTCGTTGAGGTGCCGATGTTCCAAGGAGCCTACGAGGATTGGAGGACAGCGATGAAGACCCGAAAGACATGTAACGTGAGGTATAACATCGGAACCGAGTAGTTAAACCTCTAGTTGTTGTTAGCAATGGTTTAGATTACGATTCATGCGCTCAAGTCCGTGTTACGAAGCTTTGATAATCGTTTTTCATATATTCCGCCTCCCTGCAAGTTCGTGGGGTGCGTGACATGGACTTACAGTGGTATCAGAGCCAACTAAACCATTACTAGCTTATTAGCAACTGATTAGAAGTTCGATCGATGGAAAACACGAAAACAAAACCCTGAAAATTCAAAGTTTCTGTTAATTTTAAACCTGTCTGAAAAATTATTAGACATACTTTAAAATTCACAGCAGGGTATTTTAAGACTACTGAGAAAAAACGAGCCAGTGACTCGGCAAAACGGCCGCGGATCCGCGGCAATAGAGAGCTTGTGCCACGGATCCGCCACCGAGTCAACGCCAAGTTGACTCGGATTTGCCCAGTAATTCCTATTTTGTTGTTTTCTGTTTTCTTGTATGTTCTGTTTCTGCCCAGGTTGCCTCAGTGCTTGTTTGCTTTTGGGGTAGACACGGATATAGGTAATCGATCGATGTTCTAAACTATTTGCTAATTGGATCTTTATTTGTAATGTTTAATTTGTTCGTAAACCTCCCCTAACTGCTAGTATGTCGGTTGGCAGGGGGTTGCACATTTCTGAAATGTTTACTGTTTGTGTATATGAACTTGATTGGGATGTTGTGATGATTAGCCGGGGTTTGAGATGCGTTTTAAATTCATTCATTCGATATAATTGTAATAAGTTGTAATATTCTTTTGCGGGGCACATCCAGGTTGCGGTTGTAGCCACCGTTGTATTATTTCTTTTTACTGTTTTTTCTCCTAGGATAGACCCAAGGTGGGGTGCACAAACTACCGGGTACTTTGAAGTGTTGAGGCAGACCGCTTCACTTCTGGTACTTGGCTGGTAGTTTACCGTACCCGTAGGGGTCTGGGGTGAGGTAATGGCTATTCATCACAACTGTGTAATCCGTCTTTTATTGCAGGCTCAAAGCAAAATGCGGATTGCTAGAATATCCAATAAAGTTCATATGTAATCTGGAATGCTTATTATTGCGTTTGACGAATGTACAATATCTATATATAAATAGCTATTAGACGTCACTTATGTTTTACACCCGCGCTAGCCCAGCCCCCGCTCTGTCGTTAGTTAAGTAACCTAACGGATGATGACGGGACCCCGTGGCGAATGCTGATGGCATAAGAGGACGTGGTATTTTCGTTGTTTTCTGCAATGATAAGATTAAAAGATGGGACACATTATTATAATGCAAAGAAAATAAACCATAGTTTAATCGTTGGAACAAATTTAAAAGAAACCACTCGGTTATTTTAAAAGATCGGACTTTTTAAATTGCGGAGCTTTAACCACTCCTTTTAAAAAGTATCAGGTTCTTTCGATTATATCAAGTTCACGGTTTTGCCAAAACCAGTCGTAGCCCTCCGTCATTTCAGTTAAATATTCAATAGTATTCAAGCTATGTATTTTGACCTTCGCCAAGGCATAGTGATTGGTAGCTGCTGGATATTTATCTGTAGCATAAATAGATGCGTTGGTTTGGGACAGTCGTACTACTATTTTGGCCTTCGTCAAGAGTATGTACGGGTGGGTTCAAATTAACCTGGATAATGACGGGTAGAACTTGACATA
This sequence comes from Agapanthus africanus, assembly GCA_030015575.1. Lineage (NCBI taxonomy): Eukaryota > Viridiplantae > Streptophyta > Magnoliopsida > Asparagales > Amaryllidaceae > Agapanthus > Agapanthus africanus. The sequence continues at coordinate 107,111,361 of CM057344.1, forward strand.
TGACTTATGATATGTTGGCCTTCGTCAAGGTCATAAGAGCATGGGGCAAAAATCCATATCGGGAATTTCTAAAGAAACTGAAATTTGCAGAGAGATGCATACCATTTTGGAGTTTGATGAATGTTGGTAGGATTCCTTCAACATTATCATACGATGATATTTTGGATCCCGATCCTACTGTGAGTATATACTACTTATCAGGAGATTCGTCACTTAACGATCAATGCTATAAACCAAGTAGGTGCCTAGAAAGGTGTCAGAGGGGTTAAGCCCCCAGAGAAAAGAGGTTCTTTAATTAAGGAACTTCGCGAAAGCGTTGGAAAACCTCCCTCGAAGTATCGACACTAGCCTGGCTGAACGGTTAAGAAAGTATTGTACGGTGAGAATAGTCCTGGCTAATTCTTCTTTTATGGTTTGAGGAAGGATTCGAGAAACAGTGGGAGCCATCCTGTTTAGATAAATTAAAACCAATCTAAGCTTGTAACAGCATCATACTAAAGTGTTTTCTTCTCTCTCTCTTAAATTGCAGCGACCTTGTAACCACACATAGGTTACATCTAGATAATAAATTGACTAAATCTGACTTATATCACTGGCAAAAGTCTGTCCAGATGTCCATTACCTATGACAAGCTGGACCACCCTATTACTACTCAAGATCCCGCCGTCCCAGGTCCAGTTTCCACTGTCGCGGATATGGATATCCGTCAGACAATGGAAAAAGATAAAGCGAAAGCTAAGTGCCTCGTGTTTGCTTCAGTTGATGGTGTAGACCAGAAGCAGCACGAGAAAATGAACTTATTTTCTATCTTTCTCCATAACAAAGATTTATATGGAGAGCAATCTCATATCACCAGATATGAAACCTCGAACGAATTAATTCAAGCGAGGTTAGCTGATGGGTCATCTGTAGAGGACAACGTCCTTACATTGCCTAGCTATATTGCTAAGCTCACGGACCTAAAGACCGCGTCGGAGAACGGGTCAGATACTGAACTGATTCTACAGTCTCTACCTTCTACCCTGAAGGAAACCAAGGAAGTAGAAGGAAAGAGAAGGGCAAAAGTTTCAGGACTGGATATAGTAAAAGAGGGACGTTCCTATTGTTATGGGATTAGGCATAGGCAGAAAGATTGCAGGGCTTTAGAAGCCAGTAGCCAGGATACGAGGCATGTTGTGGCTTTGACTTCGGGTGTGTTTATGATAGAGAACTGTATGTCAGTTAACCATACTTCCTGGGTATTGGATACCAGGTCAGGATCTCACATCTGTAATTCATTACAGGCTCTAAGAAACCGTAGGGTTATCGGGATAGGTGATATGACCCTCACAGTTGCTAACGGAATGAGCATGAACGCTGAATCCGTAGGGGAATATCATCTTGGACTGACAACTGGGCAGATATTGATTCTGCGTAACTGTTTTTATATACCAGGTACGACTTGTAATATCATATCTATGCCCTTACTTTCTAAGGAAGGATATGATTTTACTTTTGCAAGAGATGTAGTTCACATCCACCTAAATCAAGTTTTGATTGGGTCAGGTACATTAGAAAACGGAATATACGTATTAAATCAAGCTCAGATTTTCAGTGTCCAGAACACACTTAAAAGGAAGTCTCCGGAAACAAATCAGGCTTTCTTATGGCATTGTAGACTGGGTCACATCAATGAGAGAAGATTAACAAAGTTACATAGAGAGGGATACTTGGATCCGTTCGCGTATCAGTCTTATGCCACTTATGAATCTTGTCTCATGGGAAAGATGACAAAGACTCCATTCACTGGACACGGAGAAAGAGCAAGCGAGCTCTTAGGACTCATACACAGTGACGTATGTGGTCCAATGTCTACACATGCGCGAAGTGGTTATTCATACTTCATTACTTTCACAGATGATTTCTCTAGGTATGGACATGTCTTCTTGATGAAGCATAAATCCGAGGCTTTTGAGAAATTTCAGGAATACAAGAATGAAGTTGAAAAAAAAACAGGCAAAAGTATCAAGACACTGAGATCTGATCGAGGTGGTGAATACTTAAGTGCCGAATTCCTGGGTTACTTAAAAGAGAATGGAATTCTCTCTCAGCTTACTCCTCCATACACACCACAACACAACGGTGTATCAGAAAGGAGGAATCGAACCCTATTAGATATGGTTCGTTCCATGATGAGTAAGGCTGAGTTACCGCGATCATTCTGGGGATATGCACTAGAATCAGCTGCATATCTTTTGAACAAGGTTCTAACCAAAACTGTGCTTACCACACCATATCAGATGTGGAGTGGGAAGAAACCCTGTCTTCAGTACCTGAAGGTATGGGGATGTCCAGCTTTTGTTAAAAAGCAGCATGCGGACAAGCTCAAGGCACGCTCAGTACTGTGTAAATTTATGGGATACCCAAAGAACTCCACGGGGTATTTTTTCTATTATGGAGAAGAACAAAAGATTTTTGTTTCTCGTAATGCCCATTTTCTAGAATATCAGTTTTTAGAAAAGGAAACAAATGGGAGCGAAATAGAACTAGAAGAAATTCCAGAACCACAAACTACTACTGAAAGTATGGTAGAACCAGAGGTTTCAGAAGAACTGGACATCCCAACGCCACTCCGCAGGAGTAGTAGGCAATCTCATCCGCCCGAGAGATACTACGGTTTTCTCATAGACGGGGATAGAGAGGATTGCACTATTGACTATGATGAGCCTACTAGCTTCCAACAAGCCATTAAGTGCGGTGACTCGGTAAAATGGCTGGATGCAATGCGGACCGAAATGGAGTCCATGAACACTAACAAAGTATGGACTTTGGACATTGCTCCAGATGGAGTAAAACCCGTAGGATGCAAATGGATCTTCAGAAGGAAGATTGGTGTAGATGGACAGGTTGAAACCTATAAAGCTAGACTTGTTGCAAAGGGTTTTCGTCAAAGACCTGGTTTGGACTATGACGAGACCTTTTCTCCAGTGGCTATGCTTAAATCCATTAGGGTGCTTCTTTCTATTGCTGCCTTCCACGATTATGAGATCTGGCAGATGGACGTAAAGACAGCCTTTCTAAATGGAAATTTGGAAGAGTGCGTCTATATGGGTCAGCCAGAGGGATTCATTCAGAGTGGGAGTAGCGGTAAAGTATGCAAGTTGCTTAAGTCCATTTATAGACTAAAGCAGGCATCGCGGAGTTGGAACATCTGTTTTGATGATGCTGTCAAAGAATTTGACTTTATCAAAAATCCAGATGAACCATGCATATACAGTAAGATTGTAGGGAGAGCTATAGTATTCCTCGTCTTATACGTGGATGACATTCTCCTAATAGGAAATGATATTCCTATGTTACAGTAAGTCAAAAGATTCTTGTCACATAAGTTCTCCATGAAAGACCTGGGTGATACCACCTACATTCTAGGGATCCAGATCTATCGTGATAGGTCAAAGAGGATGTTGGGACTTTCACAGTCCAGATACATAGACACCATATTGAAAAGATTCAGTATGGAAGATTCTAAGCGCGGTAACCTACTGGCTTGTCACGGAATCACCATCTCCAAAGATATGTCTCCCAAGACTGATTTGGAAAGGGATCGCATGTCGATTATACCCTACGCTTCAGTGGTAGGCTCTATAATGTATGCGATGTTATGTACCAGACCAGATGTAGCATACGCATTGAGCGTAGTAAGCCGGTATCAAGCAAACCCAGGGGAGAATCATTGGATAGCAGTAAAGAACATTCTTAAGTACCTGAGGAGGACTAAAGATATGTTCTTGGTGTATGGCGGAAAAGACCTCCAGATTGAGGCCTTTGCCGACTCCGGCTTCCAAAGTGACAAAGATGACTCCAAATCCATGTCGGGTTATGTCTTTACCCTCAATGGAGGGGCGGTCTGTTGGAAGAGTTCCAAACAGGAGACCGTTGCTGACTCAACAATGGAAGCGGAGTACATAGCTGCTTGCGATACCGCAAAAGAAGCTGTCTGGATGAAGAAGTTCTTCACAGAACTTCAAGTGGTTCCTACCAGTGTTGATCCAATACCTCTGTATTGTGACAACAACGGCGCTATAGCTTTAGCGAAGGAACCCAGGTTCCATCAGAAGTCCAGACACATCTTAAGGCGGTATCACCTGATCAGGGAGATCGTCGATCGCCGGGAGATCGAGGTGAAGAGAGTAAAGACGGAGGATAACATTGCTGATCCATTCACAAAGGCCATTCCTCAGACGCAGTTCGAGAGGCTATTCGAAATGATAGGTCTACGATATGCCAGCTCATGGCCCTAGTGCAAGTGGGAGATTGTTAGTGTATATGCCCTAGGGGCCATTATTGTATCATACTAGATTGCATATTACTTAATGAAAGCTTGGGATATTCACATTTGTATATACAGTCTTGCTGAAAATGGCAGTATGCTACTTGATTTATGTATACTTTAATATGTGCATATGTTTCTTGTGACGTATCACTTATACATATTAGTAGAGCCCATAGGTTCTTTGCTTGATTACCAGCGTTGTGATGGCAGTCACACTAGTGGAGGCTGGGTAGTCTATAAGCAACATCCTATACTTGTCCCTAGTTGTAGGATTATCGAGACAGGGCATCGATACTCCAGAGTAGACTAGTGTGTACGCTTCTCATCCCAGTTGGGGAGATGGTCTGTCCCATTGCCATCAGTACGTCATACTGGAGATAGTACACAGGTGCTTGTTAGGTTACGGGTACACCGGACAGGACTCGTAGGGGAACTGTAGGTTGGTACTATACCCACCGTCGGTTAACAGTTCCCAGGTGACATGAGTACAGCATAGTCCGCAGACTTAACACTGCTACTTCGCCTCGAGTGTATCCCACTGTTCTTAGATTGCTTCCCTACCACGGCTCAAAAGAGTCGTGCAAACAGGTAGCAGTTGGATGCAGTCCCGAGCACTTAGAGGCAGTGGCGGTTAGATAGGATTCGTCTCTCCCAGTATTGAGAGATGATATCGCACTGTGTCAGAGAGCCATTACGCAAAGTCCCTGGCCAGGGCAAGCGAGATATACTGGTAGGTTCCAGTAGCTTCTCAGGGTGTAATGGGCTTCGCTCCGACACGACTTATACAGCTATTAGGGGACTGACGCTTGCCGCCCCCTAGGCTTGATATGCCATAGTCTTAGACGAACAGACCGGACTGTACGGAGATTGTCACATCAGGCTCAGTGGGAGTTCGGATGAGTTTCCTCATCGTCCTTCTTATCGACATCTACCTGGGGACCGTTACGTACAGCTAGTGCCGCTTGCGGTCTGTGGTTAAACCCACTGCCAGCGTAGTGTCGAGTCTTTAGAGTCCCACACAGAGAGTTTCCCTGCTCCAGGCAAAATGATATAGAGGTCGTATAGTTTTACGACAAGGGTTCGGACGCATACGTGTGTTTACGCACGTACGACTTTTCGGACAGTTTTTACTAGCCGGCTTTGGTTTAAGCCAGATTCTAGTATCGGGTTATTGGATTTATACAGTCTAAAGTTTTTTCGTGTTTTCATGGATTGGAGGGGCGTTCTCGTAATTTGTCGGGAAGCTTCTAGTAGCATGGTGACTTGGGGGGTAAGGTGGCATTGCATTAAATGAGATTAGTGACTCATTTGTGTGATTCATCCATGTCATTAAAGCATCATAAATGCTTAATGACTCATGGAGATGAATCACTCATAGATATTTATGAAGCATGGTTGTAAATTCTTTTATTTCATTTTTTGGTAAATAAACAATGCTTCATATATATTATGATATATCATTATCTCATTTGATATTCATCACCACCTTCTCTCTCCTCAAGCTCTCTCATTCTTCAAACCCTAACCCTAACCTCTCATGAGTTGAGATCAAGGGTTAGCTAGACTAATACATCCATAATCTCACTCTATATCCCCTAGGTAGCTTAGATTAGCACTTTAAGCAACCTAGTTATCTCAAGTTTGAGATTAAGGTTGGCGTAGGAGCTTTCGGGTGGATCGTCTTTGATTCGAGGAGGTCGTTGAGGTGCCGATGTTCCAAGGAGCCTACGAGGATTGGAGGACAGCGATGAAGACCCGAAGGACATATAACGTGAGGTATAACATCGGAACCGAGTAGTTAAACCTCTAGTTGTTGTTAGCAATGGTTTAGATTACGATTCATGCGCTCAAGTCCGTGTTACGAAGGTTTGATAATCGTTTTTCATATATTCCGCCTCCCGGCAAGTTCGTGGGGTGCGTGACATGGACTTACACTGCTACCTCAGGCTAGGCCATAGCAGTCGTCTCACCCGCTACCATCTCGGGCTCAATGGTCGCAGCTGTCTCATCCATCACTGCCGTAGGCTCGTCCGTAGCAGCCATTTCATCCACTACAGCCTCAGGCTCGGCCGTAGCAGCCGTCTCACCCGCCGCCACCTCGGGCTCGACAATAGTAGCCATCTCGGGCATAACAGTCGTGACTGTCTCGTCAGCCACTATCTCGGGCCCGGCAACTATGGTTACATCGCCTACTGTTGCCTCGGGTTCAGCAGCTACCTCCTCCACCGCTTCCCCAAGCTCGACGGTCGTAGCCACTCCCTCAGTAAGGCTCGGCCCTGCAGGATAAAATATATAAGAAGTGGCGGTCTAAAGCTATGATAACGAAGCCTCAAAACACATTACCTGAAGTCGATTTACCGTTGGCTTCCCGAGCTGCACGTGCCGCCCGTCTATGAGCGGTAGACAATGTAGGGTTCCTAGACACTCTTGTGAGGGTTCATAAGGCATCAACCATGCACGAATAAAATTTTAGACATGCCGAACAACCCAAAGCCGGGATCTTTGCTAGATTATTAGGGTTTAACATGCAAGAAAACATCTTTACTACTAAGTGTGAGGGATTACAACATTTGTAGTCCGCTCCTTCGCTTCATAAGCTCCGAGTAGAAGTCCCTTTGCCGTGATCCATGATCTCCCGGACTCAAGAGAGGCTCCACGACTCGAACGATCCATGCTAGCTTGTAGTATTCCTTTTCTCCGATGATCTACGTCGAAGTTGCAATAACTCAAGCTCTCTCACTCTAATGAGGTGAACACCCTAATCTAATGGGCTAGATTAGATGAGGATGATGGAGTAGTATTTATGCTATCTTTTTATATCAATCTCTCACAAGAAATCTTCACAAAATGAATAACTAGTAAGCTTTCTCAAAGCTTAAGAGAGAAGAAGATGATGAAAAAAGAGTTAAGTCTTTTGTGATGAATAATAGAAATGAATATATGATTAATCATGGAACCATGGTCAAGGATGACTAGGATAACCTTTGTAGAGAATAAACTAGGGCTAGGGTTTGGTTGGGTTAAAATAATGAGTCATAAGAAAATATCTATCATAATATCTTCTTCATGACAAAAGGAAAAGTTCTAGAAGGTGCAAGAAAGAACTAACCCTAATCAAACCCTAACCTTGCTTAATCTCCACAAAACAGGTTCCATTATTAATCATATCATGTTACTATAATATATATCACATATACATTATATATTTGTAACAAAATAAAATAATACAATTAATATATATCGCATATATATCAATGCATTATCCGGTGAGAAAATGAAATAATAAAGCGAGCCAATATTAGATAATGTAATACAATATATCATATATACTATTATACATTAAATCATCGAATCAACACTTGATCCGACAATCCGGCTATATCGAATATAACCGACTAATATATCATGTACCGATTCATCGAATCAACACTTGATCCGATGTCCCGGTTCATATCTAAATATCGCGAGAATATAATACGATATCTCATATCGCATCATCCTCAGTCCTGCACATATCACATATGTGCCTCTACTACATTTTGCCTGAGCCAAGAAACCTCTGTGTAGGACTCTAAAGAATCGTCAATACGCCGGTAGCAGGTGATGATCATATCAAACACCCACAAGCTGCAAGCGGTCAGCTAAACGTAACAGCCACCTAGGTATTGAGCGATCAGAAGATCAACAAGCTAGCCTATACGTTCTCCTGTGAATCCAATCAGTAACACTCCCGTACAGTCCGGTCTCTTCGTCTGATATGTCGCATATCAAGTCTAGGGTTGGTATACATCAAACCCCAGTAACCGATAAGTCGTGTCGATGTGTGGCTCATAACGGGTCGAGAAACTACTGGTAACACTTACCAGTAAATCTCTATATCAGACCTGGCCAGGGACTTCCAGTTATAGCCAATCGAACACAGCACAACATCAACTCCCTATACCGGGAGAGACGAATCCCCTCTTATCGCTCATTGCCTCCTTGTGATTCGGGACTACACCCAAAAGCTACCGTTTTGCACGCCCTCTTGGACGTGGTAAGGTGGAAATCAAAGCACAGTGGGAATCACACAAGGCTCTATGACGATCTCAAGTCTACAGACTACCCTGTACCAGTGTCACCGGAGAACTGCCATCTGATGTGTGGTATATCACCATCTGGGAGTTCTCGGCGAGTCCGTCCAGTGTACCCAGTCTCCACTGAGCACTCGTACACCATCCTTGATGTCCAACACCAATGGATATAGGATCATCCATCGCCCATCATATGGGTCAAGATGCGTATACGCTAGTCTACTCTGGTGTATCGATGCCCTGTCTCGATATACCCTCGACTAGGAACAATTATAAGATGTACTCATCGACTACCGTGGCCCCACTACTCATCATAGTCCCAGTGGTCGAGTACAGATCCTAAGGGCTTTATCAACATGTGAGAGAAAAACAGTAAACCAATACAAGTCAACATGTTAAGATAAAGTGAAACCAAATAGCATACTATCATGACGAGCGAGAAAGTCTTCTCTATATATATCCAAGAATCCATTATAATATACATCATATGTACAACAATAGCCTCTAGGGCATATACATAACTAACAATCTCCCACTTGCACTAAGGCCAGCTGCTGTAGTATCTCATACCTAGCATCCCGAATAATCTCTCAAACTGTATCTGGGGAATGGCCTTCGTGAGTGGATCCGCAGTATTTTCCTTCGTATCTACTCTCCTGACCTCGATCTCCCGGCGATCAACTATCTCCCTGATCAGGTGATACCACCTCAGAATATGTATGGACTTTTGATGGGACCTGGGTTCCTTGGCCAACGCCACAGCTCCATTGTTATCACAATACACAGGTATTGGATGTTCAATGGATGGAACCACACCAAGTTCACTAATGAACTTCTTTATCCAGACAGCCTCTTTGGCAGCATCGTTGGCGGCGATGTATTCAGCCTCCATCGTCGTATCTGCAACGGTATCCTGTTTGGAACTCTTCCAACATACCGCCCCTCCATTGAGGGTAAAGACAAATCTCGAGTGCGACTTAGTGTCGTCCTTATCACTTTGGAAGTTGGAATCGGTAAAGGACTCCATCCGGAGTTCTCCGTTACCATACACCAAGAACATCTTTTTAGTCTTTCGCAAGTACTTGAGAATGTTCTTCACAGCTGTCCAGTGACTCTCTCCAGGATCTACTTGATACCGACTCACTACACTTAGTGAGTATGCTACATCGGGTCTGGTACATAGCATCGCATACATGATAGAGCCTACTGCCGAAGCATAAGGTATCCCTTGCATGCGAGCTCTCTCCAAATCAGTCTTGGGAGACATCTCTTTGGAGAGAGTGAGCCCAGAGATCGTGGGTTGGTTCCCACGCTTGGATTCTTCCATACTAAACCTCTTTAGTATGGTGTCAATGTACCTGGATTGGGACAATCCCAGTATCCGTTTAGATCTATCTCTATAGATCATGATTCCCAATATGCAGGAGGCATCACCTAGATCTTTCATTGAGAATCTTTGTGATAAGAAGAGCTTGACTGATTGCAACATAGGAATACCATTTCCTATCAAGAGTATGTCATCCACGTACAATACGAGGAAGACAACCTTACTCTCTGCTACCTTCTTATAGATACAAGGTTCATCTATATTTTTGATGAAGTCAAACTCTTTGACTACAACATCAAAACAGATGTTCCAACTCCGCGATGCTTGCTTTAATCCATAAATGGATTTAAGCAGCTTGCACACCTTTCCGCTTCTCCCACTATCTACGAAGCCCTCTGGCTGAGTCATGTATACGCACTCTTCTAAATCACCGTTTAGAAAGGTGGTCTTAACATCCATTTGCCAGATTTCATAGTCATGATATGCAGCAATGGCAAGTAAGATACGGATGGACTTAAGCATAGCCACTGGAGAAAAGGTTTCGCCATAATCCACACCTGGTCGTTGACGAAAACCCTTTGCAACAAGTCTAGCTTTGAAATTCTCAACCTTTCCATCTACACCAAATTTCTTTTTAAAAATCCACTTGCTCCCTATGGGTTTTACCCCTTCAGGAGCATTTTCCAAAGTCCATACTTTGTTGGTGTACATGGATTCCATCTCGGATCGTATTGTATCCAGCCATTTAATAGAGTCACCACTCGTGATGGCCTGCTTGAAACTAGTCGGGTCATCATCTTCCATGATGCAATCCTCGCTTCCACCATCAATGAGAAAACCGTAGTATCTCTCAGGTGGACAAGAAACCCTACTAGATCGGCGGAGAGGCTGAGGTTCGTCGGGTACTACTGAATCCTCTGGTTCCACTAAATCATCTGTTGTAGTTTGTTCTGCTGGAACTTCTTCCAGTTCTACCTCATTGCCACTAATTTCTTTTATAAGAAATTCCTTTTCTAAAAAGGTGGCATGCCGAGAAACAAACACCTTTTGTTCTTCGGTGTGGTAGAAGATATACCCGTGCAAATGTTTGGGATATCCAATAAACTTGTATAGAATAGACCTTGCGCCGAGTTTGTCCGGATTTTGTGTTTTCACATATGCCGGACAACCCCATATCCTAACATAATTAAGATATGGTCTCTTTCCTTTCCATATCTCATATGGAGTGGTTGGCACAAATTTGGTGGGAACCATATTCAATAGATCTGCAGCTGTCTCCAGTGCATATCCCCAGAAGGAAATAGGTAACTCAGCTATACTCATCATCGAGCACACCATAACTAATAGGGTGCGATTCCTCCGTTCTGATACACCGTTGTGTTGTGGTGTATAAGGAGGAGTAAGCTGAGAGAGAATCCCATTCTCTTTTCGATAATCTAGGAACTCATTGCTTAAGTATTCACCTCCTCGATCAGATCGAAGAATCTTAATACTTTTGCCCCTTTGGTTCTCTACTTCGTGCTTATATTCTCTGAATTTCTCAAAAGTTTCAGACTTGTGTTTCATCAAGAACATATATCCGAATCTTGAGAGATCGTCAGTGAATGTAATAAAGTAAGAAGAACCATTCCTGGCATGCGTAGATATGGGACCGCATACATCACTATGTACCAGTCCTAAGAGTTCCGTAACTCTTTCTCCGTGTCCACTAAACGGAGCTTTGGTCATTTTTCCTTTGAGACATAAATGGCAAGTATCATAAGATAATAATTCGAATGGATTCAAATATCCATCCTTATGTAACTTAGCTAGTCATGTCGCATTGATATGACCAAGTCTACAATGCCACAAGAAGGATTCGTTCATTTCTGAACTCTTCCTCTTGTGTGTGTTTTGTATATTGAGGACTGTATTTTGATTGAGAATGAATATGCCATTATGTAACGAGCCTGATGCAATCAACTTTTGATCTAGGAATATGTTCATAACATTATCCTTTACTACAAAATTATATCCTTCTTTACTTAATAAAGAATGATATAATGGTGTACATCATGTTCGGTATATAATAGCACTCATTCAGAATCAGTGTATTACGACTTGGTAATACTAGGTGATATTCGCCAACTGCTTTGGTTGCAATACTTGCACCATTCCCCACCTGAACGGAATGATCACCTTTTCCCAGTTCTCTACCTTTACGTAGCCCATGTAACAATTTACATATGTGGGATCCTGATCCGGTATCTAATACCCAGGACGTAGGGTGAACTGAGAAACAGTTCTCAATAACTAACACACCCGAAGAAGATGCATCAGTATGCATGTTCTTTTGGGCGGCTTGAGAATCCAGATATTCTCCTGTTTCCTGTTCATTCTTATAACTCTTATAAGAAAGAACGGGACCAACGTTCCCTTGCTCAGTATAATAATCGGATTCAGTCAATACATCAATATTATTATCTTGATTATGGCCTGACATGGTCGCTACCTGGAGAGAGAGAAAGAAGAAAACACTTTAGCGTATGCTCTTACAAGATTAGATTGGTTATTATCTTATCTAATCAGGATGTCTCCCACTGTTGTTATCAAATCTTCCTTCAAAGCCTAAAAGGTAAGATTAGTCAGGATTAATTACACCATACAATTTCGTCAATCTTTCAGCCAGATCGGTGTCGGTACTTGAGGGAGGTTCCCCGTGCTTTCGCACGGACCTAATTAAAGTAAACCTCGTTTTCCCAGAGGCGTAACCCCGTTAACACTTTTCTAGACACCTACTTGATCGGCTAATTGTCCTGTGTAAAACTCTCCCAGGAGTAACACTTACTCGCAGTGGGTATCAAGATCCAACTATCTCATAGGAGGTATGCAATCTCATTGCAAATTTCAACACTTGAAATTCCCGATAATACTTTTACCCCTAGCGTTCTATGACCTTGACGCAAGCCAACAAACCATAGTCCGCTAGTCAAGTTCAACCCGTACATTTCTTGATTGAATTAAACCTACCCATACGACCCTTGACGCAGGCCAACAAAGTCGTATGACTACCCTAATCCAATCTCATCTCATGTTGCAGATAAGTATTAGTTAGCTACCGCACACTACGCCTTGACGTAGGCCAACAAACATAGCACGAATACTAAATAATATCTATCTGAAATGATGGAGGGCTACGCAGGTTTTTCAGAAAACCTTGAGCGTAATGAACTTGATATCGTCGTAGAATCAAGTGAATTTTGAAAAAGGAGTGTTTTTTAGGCTTTTCCAGTTTCGCTAAAGAGGTCACTCCCGGTGAAGGGATCTCGGCTCTTTCCCCATCGAATAAGGTGCAGGGTATATCACATATACCGCTGTGCAAAGCAAGAACTATAGAAGCTGTCAAAAACTAAACCGTGAGTTTGTAGCATCTGCCAGTTTCGCTAAAGAGATCACTCCAAGTGAAGGGATCTCGGCTCTTTCCTCATCGAATAAGGTGCAGGGTATATCATATATACCGCTATGCAAAGAAAAACTGTAGCTACCCTTTTTATAAAGTTTTGATTCTACAACATCTTTTAGGTTTCTTTTCTTTTTATTAATCTCATTAATAAATCCCATCAGCTTATGCTTCCTAAGCATCACAGAAGAAACAAAAGCAGTAATATTTATATATTAGCATATATATATAGTATAAGTATTCGTCTCAGGCAGTAATATGATCTCATCACAGAACATTGCAGTAGAAGAACATATATGAAATATTGGATATACTAGGATGTCCGTGTTTTTAATACGAGCCGGTATAAAACACGGATTCCACGGTCGCGATGAATAGCCAAACCCACATCCCTAGACCCCTACGAGAGCGGCAAGTAACACTGCCAATTCTAGGGTTAGGAGACCCGGTCTCGACTCTTCGAGATGGCCTCCCACTGGACCCCAGAACCCGGTTACTTGTGCTCTCCTCCTTGGGTCTACCTAATGCGGAAAAGTAAATAATATACAATGGTGACATCAACCTCATCCCGGAAGTGCCCCAATAAAAGAATATTACATACAAATGAATTTTACATGAATGAAAATAAAAACTCTCATCTCACATAAAACCCCCGGCTATTCAGAACGCGACGATCCAATATAATATATCACAGCAACACATAATATCACATATCATCAACGTAAGTAAGTATGCATACACCGATCATCGTTGATGTATAGCAACGAAAACCGGTAATACAACTACATACTACACTTACGGTCACAGAAAAGAAATTGTAAAACTATAATATTTGGAATCCACAATCACTTTAGACATCGTAAATCCGAAATATCACATCGCATTTCATGCCTAACTATATGAATTCCACATATTGTATCACATTCCAGATAAATAGACAGTATTAAACTTTCCGAACACATAATCCAATACCCAAAATTTCCTAAATAACTCAACACTTGAGCGGAGTTCAAATAATCCCAGAATCTGTTACAGTACCGATGATCCAGCCGTAGAAGGGACAAGCCAACGCCTCACATGTGGCACGCCGTACTGCCCCAAACCCTAAGGTTTAGAGACGGTTCAGACAGTCACATAATCAAGTTAAGGTTTGTGTTCTTCTAGAGGGACCGCTGCGTTACTTGTACGTTAATCCGAAAGATTTGAACCCGATAAAAGATCAACACTTGAAAAAAAAATTTGTGTCGGGAAAAAGTGAGTTAATGATATCCGCTCGAACATTTTAACAGTTTCTAAATATCCGAAAAACATAACAAAATTAAATTTTCTGATCGAATCAACGATAACAAAATAAACCCCAGAATACTCAACACTTGAATCAGTTTAAAAATACCGAGAAATATATAGGAATAGCTACGGAGGTTACTGCATAAAATACTGTTCACAATTCACTTTCCCGCCACGGAACCGCCGCTAAAAGTGGGTTGCGGCCGCGGTTCCGCAGCGGATGTACGAAATTATGAGCTCGAATTTTATGGTAATTCTTAGAATTCCCTGCTGATTTTTTTTAGGTATTTTTAATTCAGAAAAATCACAGTTTTTAAAAATTGTCCAGAGAGGGGTTCGTTTTGACGTTTCGAGGTTCGTTCAGAGTTTTAACTTCGTATACACGTCGCCTAATGCTCTAGCTAGGCTCTGATACCACTGTAGGGTTCCTAGGCACTCTTGTGAGGGTTCATAAAGCATCAATCATGCCCGAATAAAATTTTAGACGTGCCGAACAACCCAAAGCCAGGATCTTTGCTAGATTATTAGGGTTTAACATGCAAGAAAACATCTTTACTACTAAGTGTGAGGGATTACAACCTTTGTAGTCCGCTCCTTCGCTTCATAAGCTCTGAGTAAAAGTCCCTTTGCCGCGATCCACGATCTCCCGGACTCAAGAGAGGCTCCACGACTCGAACGATCCATGCTAGCTTGTAGTATTCCTTTTCTCCGATGATCTACGTCGAAGTTGCAATAACTCAAGCTCTCTCACTCTAATGAGGTGAACACCCTAATCTAATAGGCTAGATTAGATGAGAATGATGGAGTAGTATTTATGCTATCTTTTTATATCAATCTCTCACAAGAAATCATCACAAAATGAATAACTAGTAAGCTTTCTCAAAGCTTAAGAGAGAAGAAGATGATGAAAAAAGAGTTAAGTCTTTTGTGATGAATAATAGAAATGAATATATGATTAATCATGGAACCATGGTCAAGGATGGCTAGGATAACCTTTGTAGAGAATAAACTAGGGCTAGGGTTTGGTTGGGTTAAAATAATGAGTCATAAGAAAATATCTATCATAATATCTTCTTCATGACAAAAGGAAAAGTTCTAGAAGGTGCAAGAAAGAACTAACCCTAATCAAACCCTAACCTTGCTTAATCTCCACAAAATATGTTCCATTATTAATCATATCATGTTACTATAATATATATCACATATACATTATATATTTGTAACAACAGAAAATAATACAATTAATATATATCGCATATATATCAATGCATTATCCGGTGAGAAAATGAAATAATAAAGCGAGCCAATATTAGATAATGTAATACAATATATCATATATATTATTATACATTAAATCATCGAATCAACACTTGATCCGACAATCCAGCTATACCGAATATAACCGACTAATATATCATGTACCGATTCATCGAATCAACACTTGATCCGATGTCCCGGTTCATATCTAAATATCGCGAGAATATAATACGGTATCTCATATCGCATCATCCTCAGTCCTGCACATATCACATATGTGCCTCTACTCCGTTTTGCCTGAGCCAAGAAACCTCTGTGTAGGACTTTAAAGAATCGTCAATACGCCGGTAGCAGGTGATGATCATATCAAACACCCACAAGCTGCAAGCGGTCAGCTAAACGTAACAGCCACCCAGGTATTGAGCGATCAGAAGATCAACAAGCTAGCTTGTACGTTCTCATGTGAATCCAATCAGTAACACTCCCGTACAGTCCGATCTCTTCGTCTGATATATCGCATATCAAGTCTAGGGGTGGTATACGTCAGACCCCAGTAACCGATAAGTCGTGTCGATGTGTGGCTCATTACGGGTCGAGAAACTACTAGTAACACTTACCAATAAATCTCTATATCAGACCTGGCCAGGGACTTCCAGTTATAACCAATCGAACACAACACAATATCAACTCCCTATACCGGGAGAGACGAATCCCCTCCTATCGCTCATTGCCTCCATGTGATTCGGGACTGCACCCAAAAGCCACCGTTTTGCACACCCTCTTGGACGTGGTAAGGTGGAAATCAAAGCACAGTGGAAATCACACATGGCTCTATGACGATCTCGGGTCTACAGACTACCCTGTACCAGTGTCACCGAAGAACTGCCATCTGACGTGTGGTATATCACCATCTGGGAGTTCTCGGCGAGTTCGTCCAGTGTACCCAGTCTCCACTGAGCACCCGTACACCATCCTTGATGTCCAACACCGATGGATATGGGATCATCCATCGCCCATCATATGGGTCAAGATGCGTATACGCTAGTCTACTCTGGTGTATCGATGCCCTGTCTCGATATACCCTCGACTAGGAACAGTTATAGGATGTACTCATCAACTACCGTGGCCCCACTAGTATGATCTCATCATAGTCCCAGTGGTCGAGTACAGATCTTAAGGGCTTTATCAACATGTGAGAGAGAGAAAGTAAACCAATACAAGTCAACATGTTAAGATAAAGTGAAACCAAATAGCATACTATCACGACGAGCAAGAAAGTCCTCTCTATGTATATCCAAGCATCCATTATAATATACATCATATGTACAACAATGGCCTCTAGGGCATATACATAACTAACAGACAAGGCGACCGGGAGCTCCTCTGAAGGAGTAGCAGTGGGAGTAACGGCGCTTGAGCTTGCCTCCGCAGCCAAAGCAGCGCTACGCTCCCTTGCTACGCACCTCAGTCGCTTCCTTTCCTCCCGGGCCGTCATGACAGGCCTTTTGGAAGCCTCCTTCAGCAAGAAGACGTCGTCCGCATTCAGGGTTGCCTCCACAGCCGTCAAGGCTTCCATCATCGGCTTTTTAAGAAGGGCCTCCTGCGGCAATCCCGAAGAGGCCGGGACTTCGGTAGCTGACCCGGGGAGAATTCCCTCATCGGCTTGCGAGGTAGGTCTTGTGGTCCCTGCGATAAGAAGAGAGGATCGGATTACTCATAAAAAATGGAAGCAGAAACATAGCGAACCGAAATGTACCAAGGCCTAAGGACGCTCTAAGTCGTTCCTCCTCCTCGAAAGTCTTAAGAGAAGCGGCGAGGGCTTCTTCGGTAGAAATGCCTGTTAAAGAAGGAAAAGCGTTAGTCAAAAACAACGGTAGAGGTACGATGCAATGATGAAAAATACAACTAGTGATTACCTGATTGCGCGAGTTTAGCCAACCACTCGTCGCGCCTTGCTAATCACTCAGAAGCTGCGATGGCGGCCGCCAGATCAGTGTCATCTGGCGGCATAAATAAGCCCTCGTTGGTCCCGTACTCACCCAAGCCCTCACTATAAGGAGTATGAGGTTCCTGACCAAATGCAACGTCAGCAGAAAGGATCAACTTCTTCTTCCTCTTCTGCGCGCGAACTCCGGTCGCACCCAAAATCAGCTTACGCTTCGTGGGCACCTTGGGACGGCGGGTCCCGATGTCCGAGCCCACGCCGGATTCAGGTGAAACCACGTTTACCGTCTCCACGGGAGCACGGGGCGCTGATGGCACGTCCACAGGATCGCGGGGCAATCCACGCGTGGGGCTTAGCATACGTGGAGACTCAACTCCAGCATCTCCTCTTAGTGGAGGAAGGACAGGGGTCCTTCGTTTTAAGGGGACGTTGCAATCGCTGGCGGGGGGCGCACTCTTGCGATCAAGCAGCAACCGCCTCTCTTCCCTGATGACAGTGCCCATCGCGTGCTGATACCAAGCCCCGTATACGTTAAGGGCCCTTGGAATGCAAGTCGACTCGCTAATGAAGAAGTGGGAGCCCGTATTTAACCGCATAAAGTGATGCAGTGCACTCCGTATTCCCTCTCTGGTGGCCGCAGGCTCTTCCAAAAACGCCTCCAGTGGGACCCCCTGGTTATAACTTAACTGCTGGGCGAAACGATGGGGGTTGTATCTCATAAAAAGCGCCGCCTCATTCTGCATGAACACGAAGAAGCCCGGCCTAATGGAGTATAGATGTAGAATCTCCCGTGCTTTCAACACGGAGGCCCCGTCCTTGAAATTATCACGCAACGCCAGCACCGCCTTGGAGGTTTCCGGGCCGATTGTCAGGACCTTGTCCATGAAATAAATACCCGCTCTGACTGTGCGGAGACGAAGAAGCAACCCCCTAACCTCCCGCGGAGGAGGATTCATGATAGAAGCACCGATCAGCCGCATAACTCTCGGGAATCTGTACTTCTCGTAAAACGGGGGTCTTTTATGAATACCAAATACCCCGAGCACGTGTATTTCCATCCACGAAGTAAAGTAGTGCATCGGGAAATTAGTGGCTTGCACCCCCGGTTCAGTTGCGTCCGTCGCCATGCTAAGACCATGGTACAAGTGGGCCAACCCGGCAATCCCGATGGCCAATTGTATACCAGCCACCATTTGATGTGCTGGGTAGAAGACGGACGGCCTCATATAGCGAGGGTGCATGGGGAGCGCGAACCAGCACAACCATAGCCCTAGAAACCCGAGAAAGAAAGTCTCATCGTCGATGCCCGGAGCAGCGATTTCCGACAAAGGGATGATTGCAGTATCGGGGAGGTAAAAACCTTTTTGATCGGCTCCCAGTACTGGTCGACGATCTAAGCCACGGCCGAAGGGGTCGTCAAGCTTGACAAATTTTTCGCCCCGTTGCGATAGAATCTCCAGTCGAAGAAAGCGGGCGATGAAGTCTGCGAAACTAACTCCCCGGCCTCCCGATTCCAAGAAAAGACTTTCATACATATTCAGCACCTTTATCAGACTCGGAAACTGGTGCTGAATAGCATTCTCCGGCATTAAGTCCATCACCAATGGCTTGGTGGAAAAAACGTATTTGTCCGAAGGAAGTAGCTCCTCATATTTCTCCCCCCTCACCGGCAAACCGGAAATCTCAGCAAATTCTTCTAGAGAGATGGAAACTTCCCTGTCCATTAGAAGAAAGGTATGGGTAGGGATGTTCCATTGCTCTACGAACGCCTTAATCCACCATGTCGGAGGAGCAGAATACTCGAACAGCGAGGCGTAAACTGCAGGGTATAGACCGATCTTCAGCAGATGCGCCTTCTTCACTGACAATATGTACCTTGCCTACTGCAGATATCCTGCCGAGTGTCGAGGGGTCAACCCGATGTTGTAGGGTTGTCCCTAAGGGCGCGACTCGCCCTGGCATATGCGTCGTCCCAAAATATCCAAAGCTGCTGGCAGCTGCATGGGTATGGCAGCAATCGAAGGTTGAAGAAGACCCTCCGAATTCTAATTTACGACCTCCACGGCATAGTTCACCGGGGGTATATTTGCATACGAGATCGAAGAGATCGGATCCGATGGCGTCGCACAAGAGAAGCTTCGGCGACCTTTGATTATTTGGTCGTACCATCTACCCCACAAGTGAAGGTTTTTGTACTCCGGGTCGTAGTCCTTAATGAGAGCAAGAACCTCCCGGTCTACCGGTGCTTCAGGGAATCCTCCCTCTGAGCGGAAAATTGGGAACGAGAGATCAGAAGACATGTCGCCTGCAAGAAAGAACGAAATTCAATTATCAGTGTCATAATTTAATTTTTTCTTTTTTAAAAAAAATCCCGACACTCGGAACTTTAAAATTTGTACCACACTGCAATGCAGTGGAGAGGGGACCAAAGGGGGACCCACAAAATCCAGATGACAATGCAGCAATTAATAAGACAGCCTCATCATTAGATGAGACTGTCAGTTAATAAAGAAATCCTCAAAGAATATTCTCATTGAATGAGAAATCTCTCGAGACAAGGAGAAAATCTCCCTTTCAGAGCAAAGCTCTGTAACAGAGTGACACTTGTCAAACTCTGGTCACGAGGGAATAAAATTCCTTAAAGAGCCTAACTCTGTAATGATGATAGAAAATCCATCAAAAGTTAATGAAAATTAATTCCTGAGAATTAAAATTCTGGGATCTTAAAGATCCATGAAAAAAACTCTTAAGAGTTCTTCATCAAAAGATTAAAAGATCTATATATTGTCAAAAAAGCAGAGCTCTGACCCATGGGCTAAGAAACCCTAAGGAAAGATCTATTTAGATCTATGGGTTCATGAGAGCAAGGCTCTGTTATGAAACCCTAAAGGGGTTTTCCTTAGATCAAAAGATCTATGAGAGCAAGGCTCTGTTAATGGGTAAAAACCCTAAGTTATTAGAATTAATTTAATTTAATTTAATTTAATTTAATTTTTACCTAAAATTTTCTAGAGTTCTAACTCTTGAAAGTTCTTGGAAAGAAGAGCAAGGCACTAAAATAAAAATTCTTAAGGAGAAGATGATAATCATCTGAGAACCAAGGGTCCTATTTATAGGCGCTGAAGCGCCTCCTCAACTTCTGAGTTGATCCAAAGGCTCAAATGTTGCCACCGCTGCACTCACGTGTGCGCCACGTGAGCGCAACGGTGGGGGGGCATTTGTTTCCCCCAATCAGAGCAAAACTCTATTTTGAATTTCAAAATTCAAAAATTGAAGCAACGCTTCAGATCCCATGCGCTGCGCGCCACGTGTCAAAAGCAGATAGGCCGGCGCCAGGAGCGCTGCGCTCTAGGCAGCACACCCCAATCAGAGCAAAGCTCTGTTTCAAAAATTCAAATTTTAAAAAGTTGAAGCAACGCTTCAGATCCCATGCTCTGCGCTGCGCGCCACGTGTCAAACACAGGCGCGCTAGCGCAGTTGCGCTGCACTCTGTGCTGCGTGCCACGTGTCAAACACAGGCGCGCTCGCGCCAAATGCGCCAGCGCTGGAATTAAAAGAATTCCCCACCGTTAGATCAAAAGATCTAATAATAATAAATTATTAATCAGAATTAAAATTCTGTTGTAGAAAGATCTTTCCAATCTTATTAAAATAAGAAGATTATCTTTTGTAAAACAGAAACCTTAGGATCAAAGATCTAATGGTGGGAAATATTCCCAAATCAATCAGAGAAAGATCTCTTCAACTAATTTAACAAATCAATTGGCCCTATATAAAAGCCCCAAGACTTCAAGTCTCAAATAGAAAAAACCCTCTGCAAACTTTGAGAAAAAACTCAAAGAGAAAGAAAGGCAAGCCTTTGAAGAAAGATGATCATTTTCTTCATCTTTAAAGGTAAAGAATTATATTCTTGAAAAACAGAGATGAAATCATCTCATTAAAAAAAAGAAGAACCATCTTCTAAAAAGATCAGAGATCTAAGAACAAGATCAAGGTCTTCAATAAAAAAAAGAAAAAAGATCAAAAAGATCTAATTATAAAAGATTAAAAGAAGTAATTTACTTCATTCACAGATCTTTTGATCTATAAAGGCAGAGCCTTTTGATAAGAACAAGAACTTTGGTTCTTGGATCTTGAGGCAAGGCTTCCTTTGAAGAACAAAAAAAAAACTTGTTCTTTGATCTTAAATTTGATCTGATGTGCTTTGCGCTACTGGAAAATGCTTTGCACTCTTGAACTGTGCCTTTGCGCTCCTTGGACCGGCGCTCAGCGCCAAAATATGCCACGTGTCAACCACAGACACAATCTGCGCTTTGCGCTCCTGAAAACGGAGCACCGCGCTCTTGGGTTGGCGCTTAGCGCCAAGCGCGCCACGTGTCATTCACTGGCGCACCCATGAACCAGCGTAGCGCGCTCATGAATTAAAAGCCGAGTGCGCTAACAAACTAGCGCTTAGCGCTAAGCGCGACACGTGTGACCCTCATATGCGTTAGCGCAATGCGCTCTTTAATTGGTGCAAAGCGTCTGATGCGCCACGTGGCGCACTGTCAGAACACCACTTTGTTCATGATAAATGCTATGCATTCAATACCAGACAAATGTTAGAGCCCAATGCTTGGCATTATTAAAACGGCAGAGCCCAAATAAAGGCCTAATAGGCAGAACATAAATAAAAATGTTAAACATTTTTAACTGGACTTAGCCAAATTCTGGTCATAAGTCCTTAATTTAAATTGAACTGAGCCTAACCGCTCTTCCAATCAATTTACACCCGGTTCGAGGGTACATCTCTTCACTCCTCTGATATCTGTCGTTGTAATCCTTCAACGTCATCAGAGAGGTGACGGGTCCCGACAACCACATATTACTACGGACTGTGGGGTCCTTAAATCCACGGACTATGACGTCCTTAACCTCGACCGTGATGTCTTAAAACTAACGTCGGACTGTGGAGTCCTTAAATCCACGGACTATGACGTCCTTAACCTCGACCGTGATGTCTTAAAACTAACGTCGGACTGTGGAGTCCATAAATCCACGGACTATGATGTCCTTAACCTCGACCGTGATGTCTTAAAACTAACGTCGGACTATGAAGTCCTTAAATCCACGGACTATGATGTCCTTAACCTCGACCGTGATGTCTTAAAACTAATACCGGACTGTGAAGTCCTTAAACTCACGGACTATGATGTCCTTAACGTTGACCGCGATGTCTTAAAACTAACATTGGACCGTAATGTCCTTAAACTAATTATGGACCGCAATGTCCTTAAACTAATTATCGACCGCAATGTCATAAAACTAAACAATAGAGCCCAATTGCTCTTTTGTTGGATCTAAACAATTCCGTTAAGTTGATCTTAGTCTAGAATTAGACTAACGTGTCCTTAACAAACGTTTAAATTGATCTTAGCCTCAAATAAGGCTAACGTATCCTTAAACACACACACCCCCAAACCCAAATCTAAGAAAGATACGGATTTGGACTAGTCCACGTCCTACAGGCGACAACATAACTTAGTCTCCGTATACAATCCACGGGCAACCAAACACAAAACAAACACCCACGACACAAAGTGACCATATAGAGAAGGAGAAAGTTGTTACCGCGATGCGGTAGCGTAATTAACTGCAGGGGCTTGCGCCTGCAGGGAAGAGCGCCCCCACAATCAAAAACCCCTCAAATGAAGGGGAATCTGACGAAGTCTGCTACATCGGCCGCATCCGTTTAAATCTTCGATACATGGTGCCATAAATCAACTTGGCATCTTCGAAGAGGTGGACGGATAGCACCAAATAGCATCTGCCCCCTGATTCAGGCAAGACGTCCAGTCTTCCCGGCTTCCGGCGGTGAACAATACACACACACACACACACACACACACACACATACAGGCATGTAGCAAACAATATGATATGGAATAGTGGATAAACTAGGAGCCCTGTGTTTCATCTGAGCAGTAAATAAAACGCAACGTTCCCCGGTCGTGTAGATAGCCCATACAACGCCAAACCAATACCCCTACGAGAGTGGCAAGCTACCCACTAATCCTAGAAATGGAGCAACCCAGCCTTAATGTCATGAGTGGGTCATCCGGCGCTTTCTAAAATCCGGTAACTTGAGCACCCCTGCACGGGTCTATCCTAAAACCCCTAAAAGTGCGGTGAGAAACCCGTCAATTCTAGAGCGAAGTAGCCTGGTATAACCTCCATGAGATGGCCACCTAACACACTCTAGAATCCGGTTGCCCGAGCACTTCTCCGCGGGTTCACCCTAATAGATGTGATGAAATATATACAATGGCAACAACGCCCATATCCTTGACGTGTCCCAACAAAAGAATATACATCAAGCGGCAACGACGACTACAATCCGGCCGCTCGTCCTGAATAAATGAATATACAATGATATAAATCAAAACTGTACAAACATCACACGAGGGTCTATCCATCACAACAATCCGGCTAAACCATAACAATATATATCATAAGATCAATACAAGTAATGACAACATATGTGCAACTCCGTCTAATCGAACATATAGCAATTAGATGACATTTATCAACACAAATACACAAATACGGATTATAAACGATGCAAAAGTTTCGACCGAAAAGTTTCTGACTTGCCCAAATACAAATATAACACCAAGTGAAATCTTGGGCAAAAAGATAGGTCCTAAAAATCATGTTTCTGTAACTCCAAGACACTACACAAATTTCGAGGTAAAAACACTCTACCTGGCCGACCCAGGCTGCCAGAAGTCGGGTTTGGGAGGCTAGGTCAAAAAGGTTTTGCCTCGAACTTTGTGCCAATCAATCTTACTCAAAATATTATCCAATGGCAAGAATCAAAAAAATTTCATAGGCGGGTTTTAAAATTGGACAGAGGCTTGGAATTTGAAACACAATACAGTCAAATTTTGGTTTTGAAACTACGACACCGTTTACAACTAGTTCTAGTGTTTGGTTGGCTCTAATACCACCGCTGGGTTCCTGGCGCTCGTGCAGCGGAAGTGAAGACCGAAGTCCGAATCCAAAACAAAAATTTTCATGCGAATGCGAGGAAACCACAATCTTAGAGATCGATCCAAACACTAACTAGCGAACTAAAAAAGATATCTAGCTATGATTTTGTGAATATACAACCTTTGTAGCGTGTCCACCCAATCGTGGAAGACCCCTCCAAACTCCGTAGGCCGTCGGGAACGAGCTTGAGAGACATCCTCCCTTGCCCAAGATGATCCATCCGAGAGAAACCGATCCAAGCTCTAGCTTCACATCAAGAAGTCTAGTGAAGCAACTAGTTCACAATTCACTAGGTTGTGATACTTAGGGGTGTAAGGATTTTTCTCTACCTTTTTCTCTCATAATCAAAACTCAAGAGAGCTTTAGGAAGAAGGAAGAGGAGAGGAAGAGAGAGTGTGAACCATGACATAATGAGCAAGAGTGTATGAGATAAGGATGAGAGGGATATTTTTAAAACCATTAAAAAGATGTCATGACCATTTTCCAATTTATAATTGAGCCCATCTCTCTCAACCATGCTCACACTTTACACCTCACCCTCCACCTCATTTCCTTTATTTCCTAAAAAGGAAATAACAAATGAGATGTCCTCCTTCTAGATGTATTCTAAATAAATATGGAATATAGCCCCGGTATATGTACCGTACACATATACGC
This sequence comes from Agapanthus africanus, assembly GCA_030015575.1. Lineage (NCBI taxonomy): Eukaryota > Viridiplantae > Streptophyta > Magnoliopsida > Asparagales > Amaryllidaceae > Agapanthus > Agapanthus africanus. The sequence goes on from CM057344.1 coordinate 107,136,690, forward strand.
GTATCCGTATAAAAATACGAATAGCCAAAAAGAGAGAAAATGAATAGTGAACATAATACTAGAATATATATATATATATATATCAATAAATATATATATATATGGGTGGGTGGGTGTATTATTAAATCAATTCATAATTTAATAATCTGGCTTAATTCTAAGCCTGATAGTATTATCAAATGTCCGATTAAAGTCCGTGTACCCATTACATGTACTTAATCAGACCACTGCATATATCAACATACGGCCTCTACATCATATCGCCTGAACCGGGAAAACCCTCTATGTGGGACTCTAAAGACTCAACAATACGCTGATCGTGAGTTATTGGATAAATTTATAACCACAAACACGTCGGTGGCACTAGCTGTACGTAACGACTACTCAGGTATATGTCGAAAAGGAGGTTGACAATCATGTTCGTCTGTACCCTATTGAACTTGTAAGTGACAATCTCCGTACAGTCCGTTCTTTTCATCTAAAAGTGTCGCATACAGGGTCTAAGGGGTGGATAACGTCAGACCCCTAATAACCTGATAAGTCGTGCCAGTGTCAAGCCCATCACCGACCGAGAAACTACTGATCTCCTATCAATAAATCCTATCTACCCTGCACAGAGATTTATGGTGATGTTCAACAGAACACAGTGCGACATCAACTCTTTATACCAAGAGAGACGAATCCCTTCTGATCGCTCACTTCCTCTATATAGCTCGGGACTGTACCCAACTAAAATCTGTTTGCATGACTCCTTTAAGCCGTGGTAGGGTAGTAATCTAAGTACGGTAGGAACTTACACGAGACAAATGACGATCTCAGGTCTAAAAACTACCCTGTACTCATGTCACCAGAGAACTGCTATCTGACGATAAGTATAATAACATCTAAAAGTTCTCGATGAGTCCGTTCGATGTACTCACCTTCAGTGAGCACCTGTATACAATCTTAGGTCCCCTAGCACCAATTGATTGTGAGACTGGTCACCGCACCTCGTCGGGACCTAAAAAGTATACACTAGTCTATTCTGGAATATCAATGCCCGGTCTCGATACTCCCACGGCTAGGAACATTTAAAAATATGCTTATGGACTACCCAGCCTCCATGTATATGATCGCCATCATAATGCTGGTAGTCAAGCAAGAATCCTTTGGGATTTATCATTACGTATTAGTGACACGTAATAGCAAGTAAAACGTATACATATAATGATAAAGACAAACCAATAATATACTATTATCTCGAGCAAGGCTGTTCTACCTGTATAGCTCCTCCTTCAATTATCATAATCGCCTAGCTGCAATTACAATTATTGCTTTGAGGGAACTATGGCCAACATAAATTCCTTTAGCTTTTTCTCATACTCTTTGCTTTCTGTTGATTCTCGGTCATCGAACAATTCAGAAGCTTCTTCGAAAACAATCTTCATCTTTTCCTCGCAGTTTGAATCGATTGTTAGTTGTATGTATGCCCTAGAGGCCATTATTGTACATGATTATATATTATAATGGATTCTTGGACATATATAAGGAGGACTTTCTTGCTCGACATGATAGTATGCTATCTGGTTACTCTTTATCTTAACATGTAGACTAGTATAGTGATACTGTCTTGCTCTCACATGTTGGTAAAGCCCTTAGGATGTATAATTGACTACCAGGATTGTAAATCCCCGTTACCATTTTAATAAAAGTTTTTTTCCTATTTTTTAAATCCCAAAGATTTACTTTTCCTCGTATATTTTTGTAGAAGGTGGTTGCGTGAATCCCCATATTTATAATTTCCCTAACCCTAAAAGCCAAAACCCAAGATTTAAAACCAATTTGGAAAACCAAACACAAACCTAAAAGTTAAAAACAAATAAAATATTTTACAAAACCCCAAACCCAAACTACATTCAATCCCAGCCTACTCACTATTTTTCTAAATGAAATCCTTATTAAAATTACCCCCGGCCCACTCTTCCCTCACTCAGCCCACACACAATTAAAATTAAAATGAATTCTTTTTAAAAAAACTGTCGGCCCAGCCCACTTCCTCCAGCCCGCTCCTCAACTGACCCGACCCGCTTCTCCTATTCACTTCCTCCTCCAACGGCTCTCCCCCTTTCCCGCTCGCGAACGCCTCCTCCGCCGCAGCTCGCGCCTACGCCCACGCCCCCGTTCTCGCAACATTTCACCCACGACATTCAACCCTCATTCATTCCTCACGCCCTCACCTCTCTCTTCTCCTTCATTTTCAGAAATCCCTAACTCTCTCCATCCTCCAAAAAAAGACCACCGAGCACCCAACTTCGCTCGAACCCACTGCACCCTCCACCGCCGGCGATCACCCCATCACTTCGCTCGACCCCACGACGACGACAGCCCCTCATTCACCTTCCTTCTCCGTCTACGACTCCCCCGACCCAATACACCCGAGCCCCTGCACACAAATCCCCAGTACACCCGAGCCGACCACCACCTTGCACCCTCGACGCCGGCGAACTCCCCACCATATTGCCGACCACCCTACGACCTCCTCGTCATCAGCATCAACACCCACACACCCCCTACACCCACACCTGAGCACCACCATTGCTCCTTCTCTTTCAAATTTCTTTACAAACCAGAGCACTCACTGCAGCCCATCGCCGGAGCGACGCCGTCGACCGTCATCGACCCCAGTGCACTCGCAGAGGACCATCAAGCACCCCTCAACCTCCCGTGATCGTGCAACGACTCCGGACAACTCCGACGCAAATTCCGCATCTCGAGCCAAGCTCGCACAAATCCGTTTCACGGCGTACCTCACGTGTTCGTGACGCCGCTGCTGCCGTGCAACTCCGAGGAATTTCCAGGCAAGTGTTTACTTGCTACATGCTAATATAGTTATGGTACAAACCTAAATCACATAGTTTACAAATTTGCCGATTCCCGATATATTATGCGACCTATGTGTTCGATGCTAGACCCCAACAAAAATAATTGTTTAATTTGACAGAAATAAATGTTTTCTGTTGGCCCTCATAATGATAAGTATCTTGTATGAATCTCACTGGAAAATACGATTGTTAGAGACTAAAAATTGATACCCCCAATTACGCCGATAAAACTAGAATCTTTCCCGTATCTGAAAATGAATAAAATCACCGTAAATTATGTGCATACTGGAATGATACGTTCGAGGGCTTAAATCGAAGCCGACTCGACGAACTTTAACCCTATGTAAACTTCTAATGATTTCTGTTCTGTAACTGCGATGATATTTAGATCGGAGTGCGACTCTGGACTGCAGTCCAGAGCGACTCTGATTATTGTGTACTGTTCCAAAATGTGTGTCACTGTGTTTCCTGAAGTCGTGTGTTATGGAACTCTGTAGTAGATTAAAGATAATTCTGTTAGATAAACAAAACAAGTGGTTCTATTCCGTTTCATTGCCGTTTGCTATTTTAAACTGTAAATAAAAGGGCAGAACGTATAACTGTCCAGAACAGATTCAGAAATGACACACTGAAGTTAAACTGTGTATAACTTTCGACGTACAGACGCGATTTGGAATCCGTCTATTGCGTTGAATATTCTTTCAAAAACCCTAGATTTTATTCAACTGTAGCATCGCTAAATTCTGAGCCCAACTGGGTGCAATTCGTGTCGCGAAACGGACGTTCAGTTCTGAAACTGAATTTCCAGCCGCGAGCACTTAAAATGAAACAGCTATATCTTGAAAACCGGAATCCCGATTGAACTGAAACAAATTTTGATGAATTGCTGACTGAGTGTTCTATTTATCTTACATGCATCATTTTGTCGAATTGTTAACATATGAATTTATGCAATTTTTGTAAGATAATGACATGCATATTGATTCATAATACTCATAGCTTAATGATGGCATACCTACATATATCATACCCCATTTGCCATGTACATAGTGTTAGTGCGTGTTAGAGTCAGTGGACATTGCATTATCGTGCATGGTTGATGTTGGTTTAGAAGTGACGAGTATACCAATGGGAAGTGAATATTCGTGACAGTGATTGATACAGTGAGCAGTGATAAAACTGTGCCATTGGTATACTTGCACACGACTGAATCAAGATCACAAATAGTGTAAACCTGGGAATAAAGGGAAAATCGAAGTGGAAAGAGAATCGTATTTAGCGGGACCGTGTTTTAGAGGATGATCATTCGAGCAGTGATATATATATATTAGGTAGGATCTAGCGATCCGGCTGACAGGGTTATGTTCCGAGCATGTGGGCCGTTGTCTCGGGTATGTACGAGACTCCTGTTAAACATGATCCTCCTTCCACTATGCGATTTCAAACATGACCTAGAGACCGATAGGGACACAGAACATATTCTGCATCATATAGTGACATGGTGATTACTTGCATTGTTCTTACACTAGTACTACCTCATTTACCTGTTTCATCTTATTTTAATAATATTGTTATTGTGTCGCTCTGACGACCTGAGTATGCATGCTCAGATTCCGTGGAAAGACCAGCACAGGAGACGGATCTACCCTTCGAGTTCACGGAGATATAGTCTAGTGTACTTTCTTCATTTACTGCTTTCCATAAAAGTGATCATGAGATTGAATTTGGTTAGTAATTGTTCTTGTTATCTGTAATTTGTGAACAATGGATTATTAATGTAATAAATTAGTGATGTGATTTCTTTACTACTGTACTTTATCTACTGATTACCATGTAATACTAGAAGCCGAAGTGTGACTACGGCGGGATGTTTCCCTGACCGTAGGAGCATGGCTGGCCTAGTCATCCCTCGTTTTCCGTATTTTGGGAAGCGGGGCGTGACATGGTTTAGTTGGTATCAGAGCCGTGTTTAGTATCAAGGGATAACATTAACTATACTGTATTACGCTATTCTTGTTTCACTACTCTTGATTTTCATCCTTGAATCTAATCTTATCCTTTGAATCTTCCAGTGATATGACATCCCCGAACGACCCCTCCTCGGACTCCAGCTCTCAGGACCGCACAGAAAGAATACTTAGTGCACTGACCACTCTCGTGGAAGCTCAGAAGAGGAATATAGATTTACTCACTGAGGGACTCAGGGCGATTACCGCCGCAGGAGGACCCTCCGCACCCATTACCGCCCCCGAGAGCGCTACTCCACCAGCTTATCATGCTAGGGCTGGTACCGTATCAGACTTCCGACGGTTACACCCAGCTGCATTCACAGGGCTAGCTGAACCCCTTGAGGCTGAGCAATGGCTGGTGAACATGGAGAACTTATTGATGCCGCCAGGGTTCCAGAGGAAGATAGGGTGGATGTGATAAAGATACAATTGGAAGACGAAGCCCGTACATGGTGGTCGGTGGAAGAAAGCAGACTTGACGGGCCAATTGAATGGAGCAAGTTTAAGGAGCGCTTCTTAGATCATTATTTTCCTTCCACAGCCAAGGCAGAAATGGAGGAAAGGTTTATTCTTTTGAAGCAGAATGGACGCCCAGTGGACGTATATGCGGCAGAGTTCAACCGTCTGAGCCGCTTTGCTCCATACATGGTTAAATCAGAGACCACCAGGGCCAGACGCTTCCTTCAGGGGTTAAATTTTGAGTTGCAGCAGTTGATTGCATCGTTGGATTTGCAGACTTTCGCACAGGTACTCAACGCGGCAAGAGTTCAGGAGCAATTGATTAACAAGTTCAGAAGACCCCCAGTCGTTCCAGCACATACCCACGCGCCTTCTCGAGGAGCCATACCGGTTCACAGGCCAGGAACGACACAAATGAAGCGCTCGTTCGTACCGCAGTATCGCCCCTAGAGACAGGGCGTAGTTTGCGGCTATTGCGGTAGAGGTGGGCATACCCAGAAGGACTGTCGCCGTGCCAAGGGACAGTGCTTGATTTGCGGATCCAGTCAGCACAAGATTAACAGTTGCCCTGAGCGAGCAGAGATACATGGAGGTTCTGGACCGCCACAGCAAAGGCCACAGGAGCAGAGGCAGTCCTTTACAGATCGCGGTCAGGACGGGCCTTCACTTTGACCGCCGAGCAGGCAGAGGTGTCAGGAGACGTAGTTACAGGTACTCTACTCGTACATTCCTTGCCAGCTAGAGTACTATTTGATTCTGGAGCATCGCATTGTTTCTTGTCTGAGCATTTCACTGATACACACTCAATACCACATGAACCACTAACCAAAGGATGGGAAATTCATATGGGTAATGGCATTATAATATCTAGTCGAGAATGTAGGTTATGCCCGGTTGTAGTGTGTGGCAGGGAATTCTATGCGAATTTCCTTCTGATTAGGACAGGCAGTTATGACGCAATTCTCGGGATGGATTGGATGAGCACTTTCCATGAAGTTATCGATTGTCGTGCAAGGAAGGTGATCTTCCGCATCCCCAATCACCCGGAGTTTATTTTCGAGGGCGGAAGCGAATCTTTGGAGCGAGCTAAATACAGAGCAAAGCCTAAGAAGCTGGCAGCTATGGAGATTGATAAGAGCCCAGTCCCAGAAATTGTTCAGGACTTTCTGGACGTATTTCCCGAAGATCTACCAGGTCTACCACCTCCTCGAATCTTGGAGTTCTCAATCGATTTGACTCCAGGTACAGCCCCAGTATCCAGAGCCTCATACAGAATGGCACCAGTGGAGTTGGCGGAATTGAAGAAGCAGGTTGAAGAACAATTGGAGAAGGGATTTATTCGGCCAAGCACTTCACCGTGGGGTACACCAGTTCTGTTAGTAAAGAAGAAGGATGGATCGCTGCGAATGTGTATAGATTATCGGAAACTAAATAAGGTCACAATAAAGAACAAGTATCCAATCCCGCGCATTGACGACCTATTCGATCAGCTAAGTGGAGCCAAGGTATTCTCGAAATTGGACCTCCGTTCTGGATATCATCAAATCAGAGTACCAGCCGAGGATGTATGCAAGATGGCTTTCAGGACCCGATACGGACATTACGAGTTCCTTGTGATGCCATTCGGTGTTACCAATGCCCCAGCAATATTCATGGACTTGATGAACAGGGTGTTCGCAAAATACTTGGACACGTTTGTCGTTGTGTTTATCGACGACATACTTGTCTACTTGAAGACCCGGGAAGAGCACGCTGAACATTTGCGCACGGTACTACAAATTCTTCGGGAAGAGAAGTTGTATGCGAAGCTAAGCAAGTGTGAATTCTGGATCGACAAGGTTCAGTTTTTAGGACATATCGTTTCGGGCGAAGGCATCTCGGTGGACCTGGCAAAGATAGAATCTGTCAGAAATTGGCCAACGCCGAAGTCAGTGGCCGAGATTAGGAGTTTTCTGGGGTTGGCAGGTTATTATCGGAGATTCGTCCAAGATTTCTCAAGAATCGCTGAACCATTGACGAGGCTGACACGGAAGGACGTACCGTTTACGTGGACAGAGGAGTGCACTCAGGCATTCGACACACTAAAGCAGAAGTTAACCACGGCGCCTATTCTTACAGTACCAGATAATTCCGGTAGTTTGGTGATACACAGTGATGCCTCAGGGAAGGGTTTAGGCTGTGTTCTAATGCAGCACGGCCGAGTGGTTGCTTACGCCTCTCGACAACTGAGAAACCATTAGAAGAACTACCCTACGCATGACTTGGAGTTAGCTGCGGTAGTTTCTCCGTTGAAGATTTGGAGACACTATCTATTGGGTGAGAAAGTGGAGGTGTACATAGATCACAAAAGTTTGAAGTATGTTTTCACTCAGAAGGAACTAAACATGAGGCAGTGCCGATGGCTAGAGCTGATGGCAGATTATGACTTGGACCTTCAGTATCACCCGGGAAAAGTCAATGTTGTACCAGATGCGCTCAGTCGCAAGCCAGCGGTCATGATGTTGACCGATCAGAGGAACATTATTGAGGACTTCCAGAGACTTGAACTTGAAGTCGTTACGCCGAACGCACTCAGTCAACTTTGGCAACTACAGGTGCAATCTTCCCTGGTGGATCGCATTAAGATTGCACAAGCGGATGATCCCCGATTGCAAAAGTTCAGAAAGCAAGTGGAAGCTGGACTGAGAACGGATTTGATTATACATGAAGATGGCTCTCTGAGGTTCGGTAGCAGACTCTGCGTACCTAAGGGAGATGTTCGAGAAGAAGTATTGGCTGAAGCACACAGTTCAGCTTATTCTGTGCATCCGGGAGGTACAAAAATGTATCAGGACCTAAAGCAGCACTTTTGGTGGAACGGAATGAAGCAGGAAATTGCGAGGTTCGTATCCAGGTGCTTGGTATGTCAGCAGGTGAAGGCGGAGCATCAGAGGACAGCAGGATTGTTACAACCACTGCCGATACCTGAATGGAAGTGGGAGCATATTACTATGGATTTTGTGACGGCCTTGCCACGAAAGCCCTAGGGGAAATAACGCCATTTGGGTTATCGTCGATCGCCTCACAAAAGCTACACACTTCCTACCTTTCCGAGTGGGACAGTCGAAAGAATCACTGGCAGAAGGATATATGCAAGAGATTGTACGACTTCACGGTGTTCCAGTCAGCATTGTGTCAGACCGGGACACCAGATTCTTGTCACACTTTTGGAAGAGCTTACAAGAGTGTTTGGGAACCCGCCTTAAATTCAGCACGGCGTATCACCCGCAGACGGATGGACAATCCGAGCGTACGATTCAGGCGCTCGAGGATATGTTGAGAGCCTGTATGTTGGACTTTCAGGGTTCCTGGGAGGACCATTTGCATCTAGTCGAGTTCTCTTACAACAAAAGTTATCAGGCTAGTATTCAGATGGCTCCTTTTGAAGCACTATACGGGCGGAAGTGTCGATCCCCAGTATGTTGGGATGATGTGGGAGAACGAAGATTACTAGGCCCCGAACTCATTGTTCAGACAATCGACAAGGTCCAAATGATCAGACAGCGTATCAAGGCGGCTCAGGATCGACAGAAGAGTTGGGAAGATACCAGCAAGAGGGCACTAGAATTCAAAGTCGGAGATCACGTATTCTTGAATATTTCCCCTACTCGTGGAGTTATCAGGTTCGGAGGTCGGGGAAAACTCAGTCCCCGTTTTATCGGACCTTTTGAGGTGCTAGAGCGAGTAGGAGAGGTGGTCTATCGACTTGCCTTGCCTCCATCGCTAGCTGGTGTGCACAATACTTTCCATGTGTCACAGTTGCGGCGTTATGTTCGGGATGAGAGCCATGTCCTGGACCATCGGAGCTAGTTCTAGGTACCGATCTATCGTACGAGGAGCAGCCTACTACCATCCTCAACCGCAGAGAGAAAGTGCTGAAGAATAAGATCATTCCTTTAGTCCGAGTGTCTTGGGGCGGTCGTTCCCCAGGAGAATCCACCTGGGAGCGGGAGGAAGATATCCGTGATCGTTATCCACATCTCTTTGTTTAGTACATTGTTTCCATGTATCTTTATTAAATTTCGAGGACGAAATTTTTGTTAAGTGGGCTATAATGTAAATCCCCGTTACCATCTTAATAAAAGTTTTTTTCCTATTTTCTAAATCCCAAAGATTTACTTTTCCTCGTATATTTTTATAGAAGGTGGTTGCTTGAATCCCCATATTTATAATTTCCCTAACCCTAAAAGCCAAAACCCAAGATTTAAAACCAATTTGGAAAACCAAACACAAACCCAAAAGTTAAAAACAAATAAAATATTTTACAAAACCCCAAACCCAAACTACATTCAATCCCAGCCCACTCACCATTTTTCTAAATAAAATCCTTATTAAAATTACCCCCGGCCCACTCTTCCCTCACTCAGCCCACACACAATTAAAATTAAAATGAATTCTTTTAAAAAAAACTGTCGGCCCAGCCCACTTCCTCCAGCCCGCTCCTCAACTGACCCGACCCGCTTCTCCTATTCACTTTCTCCTCCAACGGCTCTCCCCCTTTCCCGCTCTCGAACGCCTCCTCCGCCGCAGCTCGCGCCCACGCCCACGCCCCCGTTCTCGCAACGTTTCACCCACGACATTCAACCCTCATTCATTCCTCACGCCCTCACCTTTCTCTTCTCCTTCATTTTCAGAAATCCCTAACTCTCTCCATCTTCCAAAAAAAACCACCGAGCACCCAACTTCCCTCGAACCCACTGCACCCTCCACCGCCGGCGATCACCCCATCACTTCGCTCGACCCCACGACGACGACAGCCCCTCTTTCACCTTCCTTCTCCCTCTACGACTCCCCCGACCCAATACACCCGAGCCCCTGCACACAAATCCCCAATACACCAGAGCCGACCACCACCTTGCACCCTCGACGCCGGCGAACTCCCCACCACATTGCCGAACACCCTACGACCTCCTCGTCATCAGCATCAACACCCACACACCCCCTACACCTACACCTGAGCACCACCATTGCTCCTTCTCTTTCAAATTTCTTTGCAAACCAGAGCACTCACTGCAGCCCATCGCCGGAGCGACGCCATCGACCGTCGTCGAACCCAGTGCACTCGCAGAGGACCATCAAGCACCCCTCAACCTCCCGTGACCGTGCAACGACTCCGGACAACTCCGACGCAAATTCCGCATCTCGAGCCAAGCTCGCGCAAATCCGTTTCACGGCGTACCTCACACGTTCGTGACGCCGCTGCTGCCGTGCGACTCCGAGGAATTTCCAGGCAAGTGTTTACTTTCTACAAGCTAATATAGTTATGGTACAAACCTAAATCACATAGTTTACGAATTTGCCGATTCCCGATATATTATGCGACCTATGTGTTCGATGCTAGACCCTAATGAAAATAATTGTTTAATTTGACGGAAATAAATGTTTTCTGTTGGCCCTCATAATGATAAATATCGTGTATGAATCTCACTGGAAAATACGATTGTTAGAGACTAAAAATTGATACCCCCAATTACGCCGATAAAACTAGAATCTTTCCCGTATCTGAAAATGAATAAAATCACCGTAAATTATGTGCATACTGGAATGATACGTTCAAGGTCTTAAATCGAAGCCGACTCGACGAACTTTAACCCTATGTAAACTTCTAATGATTTCTGTTCTGTAACTGCGATGATATTTAGATCGGAGTGCGACTCTGGACTGCAGTCCAGAGCGACTCTGATTATTGTGTACTGTTCCAAAATGTGTGTCAATGTGTTTCCTGAAGTCGTGTGTTACGGAACTCTGCAGTAGATTAAAGATAATTCTGTTAGCTAAACAAAACAAGTGGTTCCATTCCGTTTCATTGCCGTTTGATATTTTAAACTGTAAATAAAAGGGCAGAACATATAACTGTCCAGAACAGATTCAGAAATGACACACTGAAGTTAAACTGTGTATAACTTTCTACGTACAGACGCGATTGGGAATCCGTCTATTGCGTTGAATACTCTCTCGAAAACCCTAGATTTTATTCAACTGTAGCATCGTTAAATTCTGAGCCCAACTGGATGCAATTCGTGTCGCGAAACGGACGTTCAGTTCTGAAACTGAATTTCCAGCCGCGAGCACTTAAAATGAAACAGCTATATCTTGAAAACCGGAATCCCGATTGAACTGAAACAAATTTTGATGAATTTCTGACTGAGTGTTCTATTTATCTTACTTGCATCATTTTGTTGAATTGTTAACATATGAATTTATGCAATTTTTGTAAGATAATGACATGCATATTGATTCATAATACTCATAGCTTAATGATGGCATACCTACATATATCATACCCCATTTTCCATGTACATAGTGTTAGTGCATGTTAGAGTTAGTGGACATTGCATTATCGTGCGTGATTGATGTTGGTTTAGAAGTGAAGAGTATACCAATGGGAAGTGAATATTCGTGACAGTGATTGATACAGTGAGCAGTGATAAAACTGTGCCATTGGTATACTTGTACACGACTGAATCAAGATCACAAATAGTGTAAACCTGGAAATAAAGGGAAAATCGAAGTGGAAAGAGAATCGTATTTAGCGGGACCGTGTTTTAGAGGATGATCATTCGAGCAGTGATATATATATTAGGTAGGATCTAGCGATCCGGCTGACAGGGTTATGTCCTGAGCATGTAGGCCGTTGTCTCGGGTATGTACGAGACTCCTGTTAAACATGATCCTCCTTCCACTATGCGATTTCAAACATGACCTAGAGACCGATAGGGACACAGAACATATTCTGCATCATATAGTGACATAGTGATTACTTGCATTGTTCTTACACTAGTACTACCTCATTTACCTGTTTCATCTTATTATAATAATATTGTTATTGTGTCGCTCTGACGACCTGAGTATGCATGCTCAGATTCCGTGGAAGGACCAGCACAGGAGACGGATCTACCCTTCGAGTTCACGAAGATATAGTCTAGTGTACTTTCTTCATTTACTGCTTTCCATAAAAGTGATCGTGAGATTGAATTTGGTTAGTAATTGTTCTTGTTATCTGTAATTTGTGAACAATGGATTATTAATGTAATAAATTAGTGATGTGATTCCTTTACTACTGTGCTTTATCTACTGATTACCATGTAATGCTAGAAGCCAAAGTGTGACTACGGCGGGATGTTTTCCTGACCGTAGGAGCATGGCTGGCCTAGTCATCCCTCGTTTTCCGTATTTTGGGGAGCGGGGCGTGACAAGAATTATGATGCAGATCATACTAGTGGGGCCAGGGTAGTCCACAAGTTCATCCTTTAATTGTTCCTAGTCGTGGGTGTATCGAAACGGGGCATCGATATTCCAGAGTAGACTCGCGTATACGTTTCTTGACCCATTTGATGGGAGATGGATGATCCCACATCCATTGGTGTCTGACATCAAAGATTGTATGCGGGTGTTCAGTGGAGACTGGGTACACTGAACAGGACTCGCCGAGAACTCTTAGATGGTATTATACCTAATGTCAGATAGCAGTTTTCTGGTGACACTGGTACAGGTTAGTCTGTAGACCCGAGATCGTCATAGAGTCTTGTGTGATTCCCTCTATGCTTTGATTTCCACCATACCACGTTCAAGAGAGCATGCAAACAGGTGGTTTTTGGGTACAGTCCCGAGTCACATGGAGGCAGTGAGCGATAGGAGGAGTTTCGTCTCTTCCGGTATTGAGGGTTGATGTTGCGCTGTGCTCGATCGGCCATAACAGAAAGTCCCTGGCCAGGGCTGATGATGAGATTTACTGGTAAGTGTTATCAGTAGTTTCTCGACCCGTTATGAGCCTCACATCGGCATGACTTATCAAGTTATTAGGGTATGACGTTTACCACCCCCATACTCGATATGTGACATATCGGACGAAGAAACCGGATTGTACAGTAGTGTTACTTATTGGATTCACAGGAGTTTGGACAAGCTTGTTTGTTGATCTTCTGATCGCTCAATACCTAGGTAGTCATTACGTCCAGCTGGTACTGCTGACGGCTTGTGGGTAACTGATATGATCATTACCTACTGCCGATATATTGACGAGTCTTTAGAGTCCTACACAGAAGTTTCTTGGCTCAAGCGAAACGAAGTAGGGAACATATGTGATATGTGCGGGACTGAGATTAATACGTGTATGTGATACCGTATTCTAATCTCGCGATATATGATATCAGTCGGTTATATGAGATATAGCCGGATTATAGAATCAAGTATTGATTCGATAAGTTGATATAAATGATATTAGTCGGTTATATGTGATATAGCCGGATTATTAAATCAAGTGTTGATTTAATAATTTAATATATAATTATATATTTGATATGTTAATATATATTAACTAATATTAGCCCATTTAAGAATTTCTTTTCTACTTATACATTTAATATATATGTGATATATGTTAATGTATTTATTTTGTATCATACTTGATGATACATTGCACATGGGTGTATGAGCTCATACCATACTTAAGATAATTAGGGTGATTATTTATTTAGGGAATAAACAAAATTAGGTGGAAAATGGCTTGGTTTGGATGCTTGTAGAAGCATGTGGAATCCTTGACTTAGTCCACTAGTTTTTGTTTACTCTAGATATTTATTAACCTAACCATTATCTTTAGCCATGGTTAAGTCTCTACAAATATCTTGGAGATGTTTTTTTGCACCCATGGTTGATCACTTATTCTTCTTCTTCTTCTTCTTCTTCTTCTTCTTCGTCTCATTTAAGCTCACTAGGTTTTCTTGAGTGAAAAGGAAAAAGAGAAAAATAAATCTAAAGTGAGAAAAATTCCTACTTCATCAATGTATACCAAACTAGCCATTTAGTATAGGTTGTTTACTTCACTAATTCATCAATTAGTGAAGAGCTAGCTTGAGTTTGCGATTCTTCGACGTAGATCATCTTCGGCCTCGAAAATCTTTGAGCAAGCTCGTTCTTTTCGCCTAGTGGAGCCTAAGGAGAGTCTGGGACACCACTACTTGGAGCAAAGGGGCTACTACACAAAGCTTTAGAAGCGAAGGACCGGTCTACAAAGGTTGTATTCCTGTTCACTTAGAGTAAAGTTGTTTACTTGCTTAGTTAAACCCTAATTCTCTAGTTAGATCCTTGGTCGAGCTCGCTCGGCACCCTGAATTTTTTTAAATAACATACTTGATGCTTGCCGAAACCCGTCGAGGGTGCTAAGCGAATCCAGTATCGATCACTTATAAGATGTTTGTCTTGTCGTTGATGACTAAGAATTCATTGTCGTTGTCTCCTTCAAGATTAAAATTGATTGTAGTTGCTTCATATGTATCAACCAAGATTGCGGTCAAAACTGCATCGCCAACCTCCTCTTCATTAGGGCATGCATCCTTTCTCCATATAGAAGGATTATGCAAAATCTCAATCATATTCACTGTCATATCCCTCACCAAACCATGCCTCCTCCTTAATTTCGGAGGGTGCTGGAGCATCCCACTTTTCTTTATTTTCATATGCTTCATTGTTGATATCGGAGAACGTTGGAGCATCCCACTTTTCCTTACTTTCATATGCTTCATTGTTGACAGCAGAGAATGTTAAGGTATCCTACTCTTCTTCACTTTCATATGCTTCATTCTTGACAGTGAAGTATGCTAAAGCATCCCACTCTTCTTCACTGTCGTATATATGACCAATCGTAGCTACAATATTACTTTTCACCAATCCCTTCATGTAGTGACAGTCTCGGGCAAAATGGCCTATCTTTCCACTATTATAACATTCTCTATTGCATTGTCTCTCGGTCTTGGCATCTTCTTGGTACCAATTGAAAAGAAACGAGCAAGTGGAACAAAGGAAAAAACAAACACTTTATTATTAAGCTCTTACAATTACAACACTCACACTCTCACTTTATTACACTCCTCACAATATAAGGATTTGGAATTCTCAGTCTCACTCTCACTACGTTAGTGCTTGAGTGAAAGCAATAAACGCTGGTATAGTGAGAGTGAGAGTTCCAAATCCTTATAATGTGAGGAGTGTAATAAAGTGAGTGTGAGTGTTGTAATTGTAAAAGCTTGATAATAAATACCAATTGAAGAATCTCGTAGCTCTAATACCAATTGTAAAGTATTGAAGTTTTGATACTACTTATAGAGAATGGATAAGGGAAATAAAGGCTACACTTTATTAATGAACTTTTATTATTACAAAGAGACGCTCAAACTAATCTTTATTACTTTCACAATCACACTTTACCTCTCTTAGCACTCATGCACTTCTCACTTGCTTGCTTGTTCATACCAACATGAGGGACTAACCCTCTATTTATAGGCATTCTAAGAAAACATTAGATATGAAGCTTTCTAATCTTTTATTTTAGAACTTTCTCATACTAAAAACTTCAATAATTCTTTATCTAGAAGTTTCATAGCTTCTAAATATTTCTAAAAGCTATAATGAGTTTTTGTGAAAGATTGAGAGTTTGAGAGCTCTCATAAATTTTTTAGTTCTTAAATTCCTATGTAAAATAGCGTTCTCTTCATTAGTGTAAAGTTTTCTTTCTCCCATAAGATCCCCTTCTCATTTCTTCCTTGGTTGCTATATTCTATTCAAAACCGACGTTTCCACCAACCGTTTCAGTATTGTGCACCTCTAATTTTCTCCCATAAGATCCCCTTCTCATTTCTTCCTTGGTTGCTATATTCTATTCAAAACCGACGTTTCCACCAACCGTTTCAGCATTGTGCACCTCTAATTTGAAGCGCTCTCTCTCTCTCTCTCTCTATATATATATATATATATATATATATATATATATATATAATGGAGGAAAGAGGCCATAGGAGGGAATTTTTACCAACGATCGGCACCCATCATCTTCATCGTTATCAACTAAGATGTGGATACACCAAATTTTATGTGATTCTATAACCTTTTCACCGTTGATTTAGAAAAACAAAAAGTTATGTTGTCGGTAAACCGTTAATCTTGAACCCACTAAATCAACGCTGAAAATATTATAGAATCACATGAAATTTGGTGTACCCGCATCTTAGATAATAACGATAAAGATAATGGGTGCCGATCGTCGGAAAAAAGATGAAGGGTGCATTTTTCCGAAGCCATAGGAGGAAATTCCCTCTTATGTTATCTTTCCTCCATTATTCTCTCTCTCTCTCTCTCTCTCTCTGTGTGTGTGTATATATATATATATATATAAGAGGTTAATGGAGGAAAGGTGACATAGGAGGGAATTTCTTCCTATGGTGTCGGAAAAATGCACCCTTCATGAATTTTTTCGATGATCGGCATACATCATCTCCATCTTTATCATCTAATATGTGGATACACCAAATTTCATGTGATTATACCATTTTTCACCGTTGATTTAGTTGGCGCAAAATTAATGGTTTACCGACAATAGAACTTTTTACATTGCTAATTCAACGGTGAAAAGTGGTGGAATCACATGAAATTTGGTATATGCATATCTTAGATGATAACGATGATGATGATGGGTACCGATCGTCGGAAAAAATGATGGATGTTGTATTTTTTCGATGGCATAGGAGGAAATTTCCAACTATGGCATCTTTCCTCCATTATATATATATATATATATATATAGAGAGAGAGAGAGAGAGAGAGAGAGAGAGAGAGAGAGAATAATGGAGAAAAGAGACCATAAGAGGGGATTCCCTCCTATGGCGTCGAAAAAAACAACCCTTACCATTTTTTCCGACGATCGGCATCCATCATCATCATCGTTATCATCTAAGATGTGCATACACAAAATTTCATGTGATTCCACCACTTTTTCACCGTTGAATTAGCAATATAAAAAGTCACGGAGGATGTATTTTTCCGACGCCATAGGAGTAAATCCCCTTCTATGGCACATTTCCTCCATTAACCTCTCACACACACACACACACATATATATATATATATATATATATATAATTTTCTGTCATGTTGACAGCTAAAATTTGCATGATCTCATTGTCTATCATTAATCATGAGATGGTGACAATTTCTTCAATTTTTCGCATCCTAAATCCAAAATCCTACAAGTTGAAGGCTAAAAGCTAAATTTTGCATCATCTACAGTGAATAATTTTATGGAAAAGTCATATATGAAGTGCAACATCCAAAATTTACTTGAATGTTTTTTGCCCTGTGAACATAGCCTGATCAGTTGAACCACGTTAAATCAGGCGTTCTTCTTCTTTAGTGTATTGTGTTATCTTATGCGTTAGATGTATTCGATGTGGTGAGAGGATCGGATTTCCCTATACTATACCGCACTCTTAAACACACCAAGCGCACAAGACTATTTTGGCATTTCATCAAACTTTATAGCTTAAATTAGTCTACCATTTTTTCATCTATTTCACTTTATCATCTTTTCGCTTAATTAGAACTCAAATTATAAACTTAAACAGATGAATCTGTAGGTAAAAAAAGTTTAGGCATAAACAACATGTTTTATAATGTTTTATAAAACATGTTTTATAATGTTTTATAAAACTTAAACAGATGATCTAGCTATTGCGCTCCGTATATGTAGTCAATAATGTTTTATATCAATAAACCAATAATGTTTTATATGCACCCACACTAAAAATATCGAAACAACATAATTAAAGTTGTAATAGGAAGTCAATATCTAAATATATCACTGGGACTCATTCTTTACTACTTTTTCTGCTATTAATCTATTTGTTGATCTTAGCCGTTCATCAAATATCAAAAAAACACAAACTCATGACCCTCCCTCTTTGGATCCACTCCTCGTAGTTGCTAATAGTGTGGTGATAATAATAGCAAATACTGCAAGCCCCTCTCCTCCCTCCTTCCAAAAAAATAAAAATAACAATAAATAAAATCAAGGTCTCCTTGTCCTCTTGAGAGGGGAAGGGATCGGGAGCAGCGCCTACATAACCAACTGCACTGTTCTGAGATAGGTGTTAGTTGACCGTCGGGAGTAGTTATTATCAAAAGAAACCCGCTTTATTATATTTCCATTTTTATATTTAAAATTCTAATTCGATGAGCTCTTCTATTCTATATTTGACTAAATCTTGGTTATCCTATATTGACTAAATCTCAGCTATTCTAACTGCTTGACATGCTAACTTGAGCCGTTGAGCATTGGGAGAGACGACATCGGAGGAATCTCCAACATTGTCTTTTTTTTGGAAGGATCTTGGAGCTCGTTGATACCCTGCGATCGATTTGGAACCTGTTCTTTCCATGGCTTCTCTCAGCTAAGATTTTTTTTTATTTATATCTATTCTATAGTTTGCTCTTTCCGAGTACCCTTCAAGATATTTATTCCTGGTAAGACCATTTCTTAGACTCAGAAGAAGCATATATAAATATATCCTTTCGGGGACATCCGATAAAACTGGAAAAATACAAAGAAGTGGATACAAATACGAAGGAATTACGAATGTAAATAAAGGGGTATTTTAAAAAATAGATCATCAACAGTAACATTCGTCACTCTTCAACCCTAATCGATCACCGACTGTTCGATGAAAATCCTGACAGAAAGCTAACCCCTAAAGCAGTTCGCACTAAGATTCTATCACTGCGCAACCTCAAACATAAGGAAATAGAAGGAGCTTTGATGCTTATACCGATCGATTTGCTCAGATTACGGGTACAAAAAAGATCTGCCCTTGAACTGTTTGTTTCCTGAGAATTAGTCGTGAATATCAATATTGATCGTATCCTTTCTAATGGCATTCGAAAAATAAAGCTCAACTTCTCAATGATCAATACACCTAGCTGTTAGCTACTCATATTATATCTGTGCAGTATCATTATATAATGCAAATGCTGGCCCTTGAGATGCCCAAATCTGTAAATTAGAAAATTTTAGTACATCTTTAGATTGCGAGTTGAAAGGACTAATCCTGAAATCATGGGCTTATATGGTGAAGATGCACTAGAAGAGGATTGGGGTCGCAGTAAAATGGTTTTATACACATAATATAGTATAGTGTGATGCTATCTGACCTAATGGGAAAGGAGACATATTATGTACATATCGTACGCGCGTGCGATTCGTGCGTCCAAGCCAGTGAGCCAGCGATAAGTATCCTGAAACTGATCAAAGATTGTAGAAATACCCAAGATGAGTTAAAAAAAATTTTGTAAGGATTTATGTAAATGGGTAATAAGCTAAGAAGTATTTGAGTTAATTTTGGTGTTGACAATGAAGAATGGAAATTGTTCAAAATCCATTTATGTATAACAATACTTAGTCTTTGAGAAATGGCTGCATGTGTGTCTGTTTGTAAGCATATTTCTACATGTTTCTGTTTGTAATTGTTATGGAAGAACATTATATGCTAATGATGATGTATTACTGCCTCTTGGATCTCTCCATGGATTCGGATACATTGGAGGATCAATACAAATACAGCGGAAGCAAATATGTAACTAGCAGCCTACACGAATACTAGGATCTTGCAAAGCTTAGCTGGGTAGAAGATCTTCCTTTTCGATTGGTGGATCTCTGATCTTTATTTCTTTTGCGTTCTCCTCTCCTCTTCGCGATGGTTGGCAAGAGACGATCATAACATTGGTCGGAAAACCCTCTTATTCACCACAACTGCTACTATGCGGAAGAAGATGAAGAGCCTAGAAAACTCTAGTTTTTGTAGGGTTATTAGGCACTCTCACAAGGTTCTTTAAGGCATCAATCATGCCCGATTCAAATTTTAGACATGCCGAACAACCCTAACCAAGATTTTAGACTAGAGATTAGGCGAAACAAAGCAAGTAAACAACTTTACTTATAAGAGTTTAGGATTACAACCTTTGTAGTCCGGTCCTTCACTTCTAAAACACCATGTTGAGATCGCTTCGCTGCGATCATCAAGTATCCGGACTCTAGAGAGGCTCCACAAAAGAAAGATTTAAGCTTACTTCCGATTTTCGATAACAAAGATGATCTACCTTGAAGAAACTCAAACCCAAGCTCTTTCTTTGCTAATCAAGTATTAGCAAAGCAAACACCCTAATCTAAGTGGCTAGAATAGATGAGGATGATGAAGTAGGAATTTAGCTCTCATTTATTTTCTATTTCTCACTCATTTTCATCACTTCACAAAAAACTAGAAAAGTTTTTATGCAAGGAAGAAGAAGGAAGAAGATGATCTATCCTTTTGTGATGAATAATAAAATCTTGTGAGATTAGAAATGCAACCATGGGTTAAGTATGATAACTTAACCCATGTAGAGACTTAACCATGGTGAAGGGTTAGATTGGGTTAACAAATATCAACCAAAATATCTTTAGAAAGTATCTTTAGTTAAAAACAAAAAAAAACTTCTAGAAGCTTAAAAAAGGTTTAACCCTAATCCAAATTCTAACCATGTTTAAACTCCACAAAACATGTTGCATTTGTAAGCTTAACTTGTTACAATATTATATATCACATATATAATATATTTTATAACAAAATAAAATAATACAATTAACATATATCGCATATATATCAATATATTAACCGAGTGAGAAAAAGAATCTTTTAGTGAGTTTATACTAGTTAATATAATTTAATATATCAAATATATAATTATACATTAAATTATCGAATCAACACTTGATCCG
The DNA here is from genome assembly GCA_030015575.1 of Agapanthus africanus. Lineage (NCBI taxonomy): Eukaryota > Viridiplantae > Streptophyta > Magnoliopsida > Asparagales > Amaryllidaceae > Agapanthus > Agapanthus africanus. Next base: position 107,157,638 of record CM057344.1, read on the forward strand.
ATAATCCGGCTATTTCATAAATAACCGACTAATATAATCTGTATCAGTTTATCGAATCAACACTTGATCCGATGACCCGGCTATATCACATATACCCGGCCGATATCTCATATCGCGAGAATCTAATACGGTATCACATACACGTATTGTTCTAGGTCCCGCACATATCATATATGTGCTCCTACTCCGTTTTGCCTGAGCCAGGAAATCTCTGTGTAGGACTCTAAAGAATCGTCAATACGCCGGCAATAGGTGATGATCATATCAAACACCCACAAGCTGCAAGCGGTCAGCTAAACGTAACAGCCATCCACGTATTGAACGATCAGAAGACCAACAAGCAAGCCTGTACATTCTCCTGCGAATCCAATCAGTAACACTCCCGTACAGTCCGGTCTCTTCGTCTGATATATCGCATGTCTCGCCTAGGGGTGGTAAACGTCAGACCCCAGTAGCATGATACGTCGTGTCGATATGAGGTCTATAACAGTTCGAGAAACTACTGATAACACTTACCAGTAAATCTCAGCAACCCTGACCAGGGATTTCTAGTTATAGCCAATCGAACACAGCGCAACAGCAACTCCTTATACCGGGAGAGACGAATCCCCTCCTATCGCTCATTGCTTCCATGTGATTCGGGACTGTACCCAAAAGCTACCTTTTTGCACGCCCTCTTGGACGTGGTATGATGGAAATCAAAGCACAGTGGGAATCACATAAGACTCTATGACGATCTCGGGTCTACAGACTAACCTGTACCAGTGTCACCAGAGAACTGCCATCTGAGGTGAGGTATAATACCATCTGGGAGTTGTCGGCGAGTCCGTCCAGTGTACCCAGTCTACACTGAGCACCCGTATACCTTCTCTGATGTCAAACACCTGTTAGTTATATGTATGCCGTAGAGGCCATTACTGTACATATGATGTATATCGTAATGGATGCTTGGACATATATAGGGAGGACTTTCTTGCTCGACATGATAGTATGCTATCTGGTTGTATTTTATCTTAACATGTACTCTGATTGTCTCTATGTTACATGTTGATAAAACTCTTAGGATATGTACTCGACTACTGGGACTATGATGAGATCATACTAGTTGAGCCACGGTAGTCGACGAGTACATCCTATAACTGTTCCTAGTCGAGGGTGTATCGAGACAGGGCATCGATGCACCAGAGTAGACTAGCGTATATGCATCTTGACCCATATGATAGGTGATAGATGATCCCATATCCATCGGTGTTTGACGTCAAGGATGGTGTACGGGTGCTCAGTGGAGACTGGGTATACTGGACGGGCTTGCCGAGAACTACCAGATGGTATTATACCTCACGTCAGATGGCAGTTCTCCGGTGACACTGGTACAGAGTAGTCTGTTGACCCGAGGTCGTCATAGAGTCTTGTGTGATTCCCACTGTGCTTTGATTTCCATCATACCATGTCCAAGAGGGCGTGCAAAAAGGTGGCTTTTGGGTACAGTCCCGAATCACATGGAGGCAATGAGCGATAGGAGGGGATTCGTCTCTCCTGGTATAGGGAGTTGATGTTGTACTGTGTTCGATTAGTTATAACTCGAAATCCCTGACCAGGGTTGCTGAGATTTACTGGTAAGAGTTATCAGTAGTTTCTCGAACTGCTATAGACCTCATATTGACACGACTTATCGAGCTACTGGGGTCTGACGTTTACCACCCCTAGGCGAGATATGCGACATATCAAACGACGAGACCGGACTGTACGGGAGTGTTACTGATTGGATTCACGGGAGAATGTACAGGTTTGTTTGTTGATCTTCTGAGCGCTCAATACTTAGGTGGCTGTTATGTTTAGCTGACCGCTTGCAGCTTGTGGGTGTTTGATATGATCATCACCTACTGCTGGCGTATTGACGATTCTTTAGAGTCCTACACAGAGGTTTCTTGACTCAGGAAAAACGGAGTAGGGGCACATATGTGATATGTGCGGGACCGAGGATAATGCGATATGAAATACCGTATTCTATTCTCGCGATATTTGATATCGGCCGGGCCATCGGATCAAGTGTTGATTCGATGAATCGGTAAATAATATATTAGTCGGTTATATGGGATATAGCCGGATTGTCGGATCAAGTGTTGATTCGATAATTTAATGTATAATAATATATATGATATATTAAATTACATTAATTAATATTAGCTCACTAAAAGATTCTTTTTCTCACTCGGGTATTACATTGATTTATATACGCGATATATGTTAATTGTATTATTTTATTTTGTTACAATAAATATTATATATATGATATATAATATTGTAACATGATATGATTACTAATGCAACATGTTTAGTGGAGATTAAACAAGCTTAGGGTTTGAATTGGGTTAGTTCATTCATGAACATTCTAGAAGGTTTCTTTTTGTTTTGTGTTATGATATTTTCAAGTGACTCACCTTTAACCCAATCCAAACCCTAACCCTAGTTAAATCTCTACAAAGGTTTTGTTAACCGTGGTTGCATTATTCATCACAAAAGGAACACTATTCTTCTTCTTCATCTTTGAGCTTCATGGAAAAGCTTTCTAGGTTTTTCCTAAGTGATGAAAATGAGTGAGAATATGAAAACAAATGAGAGAAAAAATCCTCCTTCATCATCCTCATCTATTCTTGCCCTTTAGATGAGAGTGTTCGCTTCATTTAGTGAGTGAGAGCTTGTGTTAATGAAACTTCAAGGTAGATCATCTTTGCTATTGAAGATTGGAAGCAAGCTTGCATCTTTCTCTTCGTGGAGCCTCTCGAGAGTCCGGAACTTGATGATCACAGCGAAGGGACCTCAACACGGAGCTTATGAAGTGAAGGACCAGATCTACAAAGGTTGCAATCCCTCTCACTTAGTGTTAAAGTGTTTAACATGCTTGTTTCGCCTAATCTCTAGTTTAAAGATCCGGCTTTGCGTTGTTCGGCACGGCTAAATTTTAAATCGGGTATGGTTGATGCCTCGTAGACCCTTGTGAGCGTGCCTAGCAACCCTACAGTGGTATCAGAGCCAAGCTAGAGGTTTAGGCGAAGTCTAAGCGAAGTTTAAAGTCAGATCGAACCCGGAAACCCCGATATATACCCTTCTCTGGATATTTTTCAAAAATGTGATTTTTTATGGATTAAAAATACTCAGAAAATTAAGCAGGAAAATATAAGAATTACTGTGAAGTACGGCCCATTAATACGCTCGCGTGACCGCGGAACCGAGGCCAAACCAAGGGTTTGGCGGCGGTTCCGTGGCCTAAATTTTGACTTGGTCCCTGGTACTTCAGGTAGTTATTCTTAGGTCCTTTTTAATTGTTCTGGGAATTTTTAATTTATACTCAAGAGTTGAGTTTTCAGGGTTGTATTGGGGACTCATTGATTTGATCGGATAATTTAACTTTGTTTAGTTTGTCCGGGTAAGTTTTAGAACGTGTTAAAAAGTTCGAACGAATATCAATAACTCATTTTTTTCCCCTGCCGGAGAATTTCCAAGCGTTGGATTTTTCCGCAGTTTAAGAACGTTCTAAGTCGTGCAAGTAACGCGGTGGACCCTCTAGAAGACAAAAAAACCTTAACTCGATTATGTGACCGTCTTGAACTGCCTCTAAACCTTAGGGTTTGTGGCAGTACGGCGTGCCACATGTGAGGCGTTAGCTTGACCCTTCTACGGCTGGACCATTGGTACTGTAGCATGTGATGGATGTTTTTAAAACTAATTTCAAGTGTTGAGAACTATTTGGGAAAACTTGGGTGTTTGATTATTCGATCGGAAAGTTTAACATTGTCTATTTATCTGGAATGTGATACAATATTTGGAATCCATAAGTAGTTATGAAATAACTAATTTGAATGTTATAAATCTAGCAGTTCAGTCTCAATTGATCGGTTGCCACGGAATTTTGATATGATCAAAAGTCCATCACAATCACATAGCGTACGCGGATACTTGCCGGGTAAACTTAAAAGATAGCCATGCCACGGAATTTTGATGTGACCAAGTGACTGTAGGAGAACCCCGTCGCCGAAAGCAGCCGTTCGGGTGCTCGCGGCAGCGGTGTTCCGCCTTAGTGCACTTCGTCGACGGCATCGGGGGTGCGGCCGTCTACTAAAGTTTGCGACGAGCATTCGATCTAGATGTCGAGAATCTTGTTGAATTGCCCGACTTGATATTGAAAAGAGTTTTCGATAATAAGACTAAAATGCGGGGTTTATAATTGTTAGGCATGCGATGTCTAAGGAATTCACTTGGTTAGGCATGCGATGTCTAAGGAGGTTGTGGATTCCAACTGTTGTAGTTTTACACTTTCTTTTTTGTGACCGTAAGTGTAGTATGTAGTTGTATCGCCGGTTTTCGTTGCTATACATCGATGACAGTCGGCGTATGCATACTTACTTACATTGATGATATGTGATGTTATGTGTTGCTGTTATATTGGATCGTCGTGTTTGAATAGCCGGGGGTTTTATGTGAGATGGGGGTTTTTATTTTCATTCATGTAAAATTCATTTGTATGTAATATTCTTTTATTGGGGCACTTCCGGGCTAAGGATGATGTCACCATTGTATATTATTACTTTTCCGCATTAGGTAGACCCAAGGCGGGGAGCACAAGTAATCGGGTTCTGGGGTCCAGTGGGAGACCATCTCGAGAAGTCGAGACCGGGTCTCCTAACCCTAGAATTGGCAGTGTTGCTTGCCGCTCTCGTAGGGGTCTAGGGATGTAGGTTTGGCTATTCATCGCGACCGTGGAATCGGTGTTTTATACAGGCTCGTATTAAAACATGGACGTCCTAGTATATCCAATATTTCATATATGTTCTTCTGCTGCAATGTTCTGTGATGAGATCATATTACTGCATGAAACGAATGTTTATATTATATATATGAGATATATATTATGTATTGTTGATTTCGTTTCATATCTGATGCTTGTGAAGCATAATTAAATGGGACTTCATTAATGAGACTAATGAAATAAAAGAAACCTAAGATGTTGTAGAAACTTGTTTAAAAACTGGTAGCTCTAGTTTTTGCTTTGCATAGCGGTGTTCCTTATAGAACATCCAGCACCTTATTCGATAAGGAAAGAGCCGAGATCCCTTCACCGGGAGTGACCTCTTTAGTGAAACTAGCAGATGCTACAAACTCGGTTTGTCTTTTGACTGCTTCTATAGTTTTTGCTTTGCACAGCGGTATATATGATATACCCTGCACCTTATTCGATGAGGAAAGAGCCGACGATCCCTTCACCGGGAGTGACCTCTTTAGCAAAACTAGAAAAGGCCTAAAAAATACTCCATTTAAAATCACTCAATTCTACGACGATATCAAGTTCATTAGGCAAAGGGTTTTCTTAAAAACCTGTCGTAGCCCTCCATCATTTCAGATAAGTCCTACTTAATATTCGTGCTACGTTTGTTGACCTCCGTCAAGACGTAGTGTGCGGTAGCTGACTAGTATTTATCTGCTTATGCATATGATGCATATTGTTTTAGGGTAGTCATGCGGCCTTGTTGACCTCCGTCAAGGGTCGTGCGGGTGGGTTTAATTCAATCAGGAAATGACGGTTAGAACTTGACTAGCAGCCTATGGTTTGTTGACCTCCGTTAAGGTCATAGGACGCTAGGGGTAAAATATTATTGGAAATTTCAAGTGTTGAAATTTGCAATGAGATTGCATACCTTCTATGAGTTAGTTGGATCCCGATACCCGCTGCGAGTAAGAGTTACTCCTGGGAGAGTTTTACAAATTACAATTAGCCGATCAAGTAGGTGTCTAGAAAAGTGTTAACGGGGTTACGCCCCTGGGAAAACAAGGTTTACTTTAATTAGGTTCGTGCAAAAGCACGGGAAACCTCCCTCAAAGTACCGACACTGGCCTGGCTGAAAGATTGGCGAACTTGTAGTGTGTAATTAATCCCGGCTAGTCTTTCATTTTAGGGTTTGAAGGAAGATTTGACTAAAACAGTAGGAGACATCCTGATTAGATATATTAGATAACCAATCTAATCTTGCAAGAGCATACGCTGAGTGTTTTCTTCTCTCTCTCTCTCCAGGTAGAGACCATATCACGCCTTAATCAAGATAATAAAATGGATGTATTGACCGAACCCGCTTGTTATACTGAGCTGGGGAACGTTGGTCCCGCTCCAACTTATAATGGTTATAAGACAGAGCAGGAAATAGGGGATTACCAGAATTCTCGTGCCGTCCAAACGAAGAAAGTGCATGTTGATGCATCATCTTCGGGTGTGTTCGTTACAGAGAACTGTTTCTCAGTATCCTTTACGTCCTGGGTATGAGATACCGGATCAGGATCCCGCAAATGCAATTTGTTACATGGGCTACCGATAAGTAGAGAACTGAGAACGGGTGATAAGTTTCATGAGATAGAAAACGGTGCAAGTGTTGCAGCCAAGTCTGTTGGTCACTATCACCCTGTATTACCAGAATACATTGATTCTAAACGAATGTTATTAGATACCGAACCTGACATACAATATCATATCAGTCTCTTTATTAGTAAAGAAGGATATAATTTTTTATTGTTGGATAATGTTTTGAACATTTCCTAGGTCAAGAGTTGATCGGTTCAGGTACGTTATCTAAAAGCATAGACGTTCTAAATCAAACCACGGTTCTTAGTATATAGAACACACACAAGAGGAAAAGTTCAGAAATGAACGAATCCTTCTTGAGGTATTGTAGACTAGGTCATATCAATGCGACCCGACTAGCTGAAGTTACATTAAGATGCATATTTAAATTTGTTTGAATTTACATCTTGTGAAACTTGCCGGTCATGTCACAAAGATAAGATTACCACAGCTCTGTTTATTGGAAACAGAGAAAGAGGTAGTGAACTCTTGGGATTGATACATGCTGATGTATAAAAATCCCCTGTCTACACATGCCAATACTGGTTCTTTATACTTCATTACATTCTCTGATGATCTCTCAAGATTCGGACATATGTTCCTGTTGAAACACAAGTCTGAACCTTTTGAGATATTCACAGAATATTAGTTAGAAGTAGAGAACCAAAAACGGGTATATATATTGTGTCCTTTGATGAGATCAGGGCGGAGAATACTTGAGCACGGAATTCCTGGACTATTCTAAAAGAGAATGAGATTCTCTCTCAGCATTACTCCTCCGTATACACTATAGCAAGATGGTATATCGGGGCGGAGAAATAGCACCCTATGTGATATGGTGTGCTCTATGATGAGTACTACTGAGTTTCTTATTTCCTTTTGGGAGTTATGCACTTGGGAAGTTGCATACCTATTGAATGTGGATTCAATAGTTTCCAACGAACTTCAGCCTCTCCGCCGATCTAGTAGGGTTTCTCACCCACCTGAGAGATACTTCGGTTTCTCTATGACAGTGGGAGCAAGGATTACATCATGAGATGATGACCCAACTAGTTTCGGCTGGCCATCAGGAGTGGGACTCTGTAAGAATGGCTGGATGCTTAGCGATCTGAGATGGAATCCTTATACACCAACAAAGTATGGACTCTGGTTGCTTTATCTGAAGGGTTAAATCCCCATCAGGAGCAAGTATATCTTGAGAAGATTACTTAGTGTACATGGAAAGGTTGAGACTTTCAAAGCTATGCTTAAGTCCATCCAGATCTTACTTGCCATGGCTACATACCATGACTACGATATCTGGTGGTTGGGTGTCATGACTGCTTTTCTAAATGATGTTTTAGAAGAGAGCGTTTATAAGTACACAGCCAGAGGGCTTCGTAGATAGTGGGAACAACGGAAACGTGTGCACGATACTTTATAAGATAAAGCAGGCATCGCGGAGTTGGAACGTCTGTTTTGATATGGTAGTCAAAGAGTTTGACTTCATCAAAATGGTAGATGAACCTTGTATATACAAAAAGGTAGTAGGGAGTATGGTGGTGATCCTCGTAGAGTACGTGGATGACATACTCTTGATAGGGAAGGAGTTTCCTATGCTATGATCGGTCAATCTCCGCTTATCACAAGGATTCTCCATATAGGATCAAAGTGATACCTCCTAAATCCAGGGTTTTGGATCTATGAGATAGATCTAATTGGATGTTAGGATACTCACTAGTTATAGTGAGATGGTATCAATCGATCCTGGGGAGAATCACTGGAAAGGTTCCAGGGTGATAAGGACGACTGAATATCAGTCGCAGGCATTATCTTTACCCTCAGTGGAGAGACGGTATGTTGGAAGAGTTCCAAGCTAGATACCGTGACTTACTATAGGATTAAAGGCAAGATATATCATTACCATGGATGCTACCAAAAAGGCAGTCTGGATATATAAGTTCATGAGATGAACTTTGTTCTAACCATTTTGTGACAATGGAATTATGCCTTTGGCCTAAGAACGCCCGTCCCGTCAGAAATCCAGATATAATTCTTTGGCAGTATCACCTGATCATAAAGATGGTTGATCTCCAGGGAGATCGAGGTTAGGAGAGTAGACACAGAGGACAACAGCGCAGATCCACTCACAAAGGCATTTTTCCCAGTAGAGACTTTTATGGGATGGTTGAGTATGAGATACTACAACCACAGCTAATTGTTGGGTATGTGATACCACAACAGATGGCTCTAGTGCAAGTGGGAGATTGTTAGTTATATGTATGCCCTAGAGGCCATTACTGTACATATGATGTATATTGTAATGGATGCTTGAACATATATAGGGAGGACTTTCTTGCTCGACATGATAGTATGCTATCTGGTTGTACTTTATCTTAACATGTACTCTCATTGTCTCTATGTTACATGTTGATAAAGCCCTTAGGATATGTACTCGACTACTGGGAGTATGATGAGATCATACTATTGGGCCACGGTAGTCGATGAGTAAATCCTATAACTGTTCCTAGTCGAGGGTGTATCGAGACAGGGCATCGATACACCAGAGTAGACTAGCGTATACGCATCTTGACCCATATGATGGGCGATGGATGATCCCATATCCATCGGTGTTTGACATTAAGGATGGTGTACGGGTGCTCAGTGGAGACTGGATACACTGGACGGACTCGCCGAGAACTCCCAGATGGTATTATACCTCACGTCAGATCGCAGTTCTCCGGTGACACTGGTACAGAGTAGTCTGTAGACCCGAGATCGTCATAGAGTCTTGTGTGATTCCCACTGTGCTTTGATTTCTATAATACCACGTCCAAGAGGGCGTGCAAAAAGGTGGCTTTTGGGTACAGTCCCGAATCACATGGAGGCAATGAGCGATAGGAGGGGATTCGTCTCTCCCGATATAGGGAGTTGATATTGTGTTGTGTTCGATTGGTTATAACTGGAAATCCCTGACTAGGGTTGCTGAGATTTACTGGTAAGAGTTATCAGTAGTTTCTCGAACTGTTATAGACCTCATATCGACACGACTTATCGAGTTACTGGGGTCTGACGTTTACCACCCTTAGACGAGATATGCGACATATCAGACGACGAGACCGGACTGTACAGGAGTGTTACTGATTGGATTCACAGGAGAATGTATAGGCTTGCTCGTTGATCTTCTGAGCGCTCAATACCTTGGTGGCTGTTACGTTTAGCTGACCACTTGCAGCTTGCGGGTGTTTGATATGATCATCACCTACTGCTGGCGTATTGACGATTCTTTAGAGTCCTACACAGAGGTTTCTTGACTCAGTCAAAACGGAGTAGGGGCACATATGTGATATATGCGGGACCGAGGATAATGCGATATGAGATACCGTATTCTATTCTCGCGATATTTGATATCGGCCGGGTCATCGGATCAAGTGTTGATTCGATGAATCGGTAAATAATATATTAGTCGGTTATATGCGATATAGCCGGATTGTCGGATCAAGTGTTGATTCGATAATTTAATGTATAATAATATATATGATATATTAAATTAAATTAACTAATATTAGCTCACTAAAAGGTTCTTTTTCTCACTCGGGTAATACATTGATATATATGCGATATATGTTAATTGTATTATTTTATTTTGTTACAATAAATATTATATATGTGATATATAATATTGTAACATGATATGATTACTAATGCAACATGTTTAGTGGAAATTAAACAAGGTTAGGGTTTGAATTGGGTTAGTTCATTCAAGAACATTCTTGAAGGTTTCTTTTTGTTTTGTGTTATGATATTTTCAAGTGACTCACCTTTAACCCAACCCTAACCCTAACCCTAACCCTAGTTAAATCTCTACAAAGGCTTTGTTAACCATGGTTACATTATTCATCATTATTATCTTTTCATTATTCATCACAAAAGGAACACTATTCTTCTTCTTCATCTTTGAGCTTCATGGAAAAGCTTTTTAGGTTTTTCCTAAGTGATGAAAATGAGTGAGAATATGAAAACAAATGAGAGCAAAAATCCTCCTTCATCATCCTCATCCATCCTTGCCCTTTAGATGAGAGCGTTCACCTCATTTAGTGAGTGAGAGCTTGTGTTAATGAAACTTCAAGGTAGATCATCTTTGCTATCGAAGATCGGAAGCAAGCTTGCATCTTTCTCTTCGTGGAGCCTCTCGAGAGTCCGGAACTTGATGATCGCAACGAAGGGACCTCAACACGGAGCTTATGAAGTGAAGGACCAGATCTACAAAGGTTGTAATCCCTCTCATTTAGTGTTAAAGTGTTTAACATGCTTGTTTTCGTCTATTCTCTAGTTTAAAAATCCGGTTTTGGGTTGTTCGGCACGGCTAAATTTTATATTAGGCATGGTTGATACCTCGTAGACCCTTGTGAGCGTGCCTAGCAACCCTACAACACCAATGGATATGGGATCATCCATCGCCCATTATATGGGTCAAGAAGCGCATACGCTAGTCTACTCTGGAGTATCGATGCCTTGTCTCGGTACTCCCACGACTAGGAACATTTGAAGGATGTATTTGGCGACTACACTGTCCCCACTAGTATGATCTGTATCATAGTCCTGGTAGTCAAGTACTCATCCTAAGGGCTTTATCAACATGTAACATAGAGATAATCAGAGTACATGTTAAGATAAAGAGCAACCAGATAGCGTACTATCATGTCGAGCAAGAAATTCCTCCTTATATATGTCTAAGCATCCACTACAATATACATCGTATGTACAATAATGGCCTCTAGGGCATACATATAACTAACAATCCCCCACTTACACTAGGGCCATCTGTTGTGGTATCGCATACCCAACAATCATCTGTGGTTGAAGTATCTCATACTCAACCATCCCATAAAAGTCTCTACTAGGAATTAGGCCTTTGTGAGTGGATCCGCGTTGTTGTCCTCTGTGTCTACTCTCCTAACCTTGATCTCCCTGGAGATCAACCTTCTCCATGATCAGGCGATACTATCTAAGAATATGTCTGGATCTCTTATGGGACGGGGGTTCTTAGGCCTAAGCCACAACTCCATTGTCTCACAATGGCAGGAACGAAGTTCATCTCATGAACTTATATATATATATCCTGACTGCCTCTTTGGTAGCATCCTTGGTAAAGATGTATCTTGACTTTAATCGTCTAGTAAGTCACGGTATCTAGCTTGGAACTCTTCCAACATACCGTCCCTCCACTGAGGGTAAAGACAATGCCTGCGACTGACATTCAGTCGTCCTTATCACCCTGGAACCTTTCCACTGATTCTCTCCAGGATCGATTGATACCATCTCACTACAGCTAGTAAGAATCCTAACATCCAATTAGATCTATCCCATAGATCCATAATCTAGGATTTAGGAGGTATCACCTTAAACCTATATGGAGAATCTTTGTGATAAGAGTAGATTGACCGAGTGTGGCATAGGAAACTCCTTCCTTATCAAGAGTATGTCATCCACGTACTCTACGAGGATCATCACCATACTCTCTACTATCTTTTTGTATATACAAGGTTCATCTAGCATTTTGATGAAGTCAAACTCTTTGACTACCACATCAAAACAGACGTTCCAACTCCGTGATGCCTGATTTATCACATAAAACAACTTGCACACATTTCCGCTGCTCCCACTATCTGCGAAGCCCTCTGGCTGTATACTTATAGACGCTCTCTTCCAAATCAATATTTAGAAAAGCTGTCATGACACCCAACCGCCATATATCGTAGTCATGGTATGTAGCAGTGGCAAGTAGGATCTGGATGGACTTAAGCATAACTTTGAAAGTCGCAACTTTTCCATGTACACCAAGTAATCTTCTCAAGATATACTTGCTCCTGATGGGGATTTAACCCTTCAGATAAAGCAACCAAAGTCCATACTTTGTTGGTGTATAAGGATTCCATCTCAGATCGCTAAGCATCCAGCCATTCTCACAGAGTCCCCAATCCTGATGGCCTGCTCGAAACTAGTTGGGTCATCATCTCATGATGCAATCCTTGCTCTCACTGTCATAGAGAAACCGAAGTATCTCTCAGGTGGGTGAGGAACCCTACCAGATCGGCGTAGAGGCTGAGATTCGTTGGAAACTATTGAATCCTCCAGTTCTTCCAAATCATCAGCTGCAGTCTGTATAGCTGGAACTCTTTCTAGTTCTACCTCATGACCACTAATTTCTTCATAAGAAATTCCCTTTCACAAAGGTGGCATGCTGAGAAACAAAACATCTTTTGTTCCTCGATGTGGTAGAAGATATTCCCTTGCGAATGCTTGGGATATCCAACAAACTTCCACAGAACTGACCTTGCCTCGAGCTTATCTGGATTTTTCTTTTAGACATAGGCCGGACAACCCCAAATCTTAACATCTTTAAGAGATGGGCTCTTCCCATACCATATCATATATGGAGTGGTAGGCATTTGATTTGATTGGAACCCTATTCAATAGGTATGCAGCTTTTCAAGTGTATAACTCCCAAAAGAAAATAGGCTACTCAGTAGTACTCATCATAAAGCACACCATATCACATAGGGTTTAATTGCTCCGCCCCGACACACAGACGTGCTGTAGTGCATACGGAGGAATAATGTTGAGAGAGAATCTCATTCTCCTTTAAAATAGTCCACGAAATCCGTGCTCAAATATTCTCCTCCTTGATCTCATCAAAGGATATAATACTTATACCTGTTTTTGGTTCTCTACTTCTAACTTATATTCTGTGAATATCTCAAAATCTTCGGACTTGTGTTTCAACAGGAACATATGTCTGAATCTTGAGAGATAATCATTGAATGTAATGAAGTATAAAGAACCAGTCCTGCCATGTGTAGACAGGGGACTTACATACATCATCATGTATCAATCCCAAGAGTTCACTAACTCTTTCTCTGTTTCCATTAAACAGAGCTGTGGTCATCGTATCTTTGTGACATGACCAGCAAGTTTCACAAGATGTAAATTCAAACTAATTTAAATATGCATCTAAATGTAACTTATCTAGTCGGGTTGCATTGATATGACCTAGTCTACAATACCTCAAGAAGGATTCGTTCATTTCTGAACTCTTCCTCTTGTGTGTGTTCTGTACATTAAGAACTGTGGTTTGATTTAGAATGTCTATGCTTTTAGATAACGTGCCTGGTCCGATCAACTCTTGATATAGGAAATATTCAAAACATTATCCAACAATACAAAATTATATCCTTCTTTACTAATAAAGAGACTGATATGATGTTGTATATCAGGTTCGGTATCTAATAATATTCGTTCAGAATCAATGTATTCTGGTAATACAGGGTGATAACTGCCAACAGACTTGGCTGCAACATTTGCACCGTTTCCAACTCTTGAAACTTATCACCCGTTCTCAGTTCTCTACCTATCTGTAGCCCACATAACAGATTACATATGCGGGATCCTAATCCGGTATCTCATACCCAGGACGTAAAGGATACTGAGAAACAGTTCTCTGTAATGAACACACCCGAAGAAGATACATCAGCATGCACTTTCTTTATTTAGGCGGCTCGGGAATTCTGGTAATCCCCTATTTCCTGCTCTTTCTTATAACATTTATAAGTTGGAGCGGGACCAACGTTCCCTAGCACAGTATAACAAGCTGGTTCAGTCAATACATCCGTATTATTATCTTGATTAAGGCGTGACTTGGTCGCTACCTGGAGAGAGAGAGAGAAGAAAACACTCAGCGTATGCTCTTGCAAGATTAGATTGGTTATCTAATATATCTAATCAGGATGTCTCCCAATTCTAGGGTTAGGAGACCCGGTCTTGACTCCTCGAGATGTCTCCCACTGGACCCTAGAACCCGGTTACTTGTGCTCCCCGTCTTGGGTCTACCTAATGCGGAAAAGTAAATAATATACAATGGTGACATCATCCTCAGTCCGGAAGTGCCCCAATAAAAGAATATTACTTACAAATGAATTTTACATGAATGAAAAAGAAAAACTCTTATCTCACATAAAAACCCCGGCTATTCAAAACACGACGATCCAATATAACATATCACAGCAACACATAATATCGCATATCATCAACGTAAGTAAATATGCGTATCCCAATTGTCGTTGATGTATAGCAACGAAACCGGAGATACACCACATATTACACTTACGGTCGCAGAAAAGAATGTGTAAAACTACAACAGTTGGAATCCGCAACCTCCTTAGACATCGCATGCCTAACCAAATGAATTCCTTAGACATCGCATGCCTAACAATTATAAACCCCGCATTTTAGTCTCGATCTCGAAAACACTTTTCAATATCTAGTAGGGCAATTCAACAAGATTCCCGACATCCTGATCGAATACTCGTCGCAATCTTTAGTAGACGGCCGCACCCCCGGATGCCGTCGACAAAGTGCACTAAGGCGGAACACCGCTGCCGCAAGCACCCGAACAGATGCTTTTGGCGACGGGGTTCTCCTACAGTCACTTGGTCGGGACTATGGGGTGTGGCTATCTATTAAGTTTACCCGGCGAGTATCCGCGTACGCTACGTGATTGCGACGGACTTTTGATCACATCAAAATCCCATGAAAACCGATCAAATGGGACTAAACTGCTAGATTTATAACATTCAAATTAGTTATCTCATAACTACTTGTGGATTTCAAATATTGTATCACATTCCAGATAAATAGACAATGTTAAACTTTTCGATCGAATAATCAAACACCCAAGATTTCCCAAATAGCTCAACGCTTGAGCGGAGTTCAAAACGTATCCATCACATGCCACAGTACCAATGGTCCAGCCGTAGAAGGGTTAAACCAACGCCTCACATGTGGCAACACCGTACTGCCCCAAACCCTAAGGTTTAGAGACGGTTCAGACGGTCACATAATCGAGTTAAGATTTGTGTTCTTCTAGAGGGTCCACCGCGTTACTTGCACGACTTAGAACGTTCTTTAACTAAGGAAAAATCCAACACTTGGAAATTTTCCGGCAGGGGAAAAAGTGAGTTATTGATATCCGTTCGAACTTTTTAACACTTTCTAAATTACCCGGAAAAAGTTAAACAAAGTTAAACTTTCCGATCGAATTAACGAATACAAAAGATCTCCAAATAACTCAACACTTGAGAAGAATTAAAAATTCCCAGAAGCATGCAAAATTAACTAAGAATATACACCAGAAGAATTAGCACCTGAAACCCTAAGATGGCTCTGGAACCGCCGCCAAACGCATGCTTTGGCCGCGGTTCCACGGTCCTTTTAAGGGATCATTGCTGCGTACTTCACAGAGATTCTTACAATTCCCTGCTTAATTTTTTGAGTATTTTTAATACAGAAAAAATCAACATTTTAAAAAATTTCCAGAGAGGGGGTGTAAAATGGGGTTTCGGGGTTCGATCGGACTTTAAATTTCGTCTAGACTTCGCCTAAAACTCTAGCTTGGCTCTGATATCACTGTAGGATTACTAGGCACTTTCACAAGGTTCTTTAAGGTATCAACCATGCCCGATTCAAATTTTAGACGTGCCAAACAACTCTAACCAAGATCTTAGACTAGAGATTAGGCGAAACAAAGCAAGTAAATAACTTTACTTCGAAGAGTTTGGGATTACAACCTTTGTAGTCCGGTCTTTCACTTCTAAAGTTCCGTGTTGAGCTCCCTTCGCTGTGATCATCAAGTATCCAGACTCTAAAGAGGCTCCACAAAAGAAAGATGCAAGCTTGCTTCCGATCTTCGATAACAAAGATGATCTACCTTGAAAAAACTCAAACTGAAGCTCTTGCATTGCTAATCAAGTATTGGCAAAGCAAACGCCCTAATCTAAGTGGTTAGAATAGATAAGGATGATGAAGTAGGAATTTAGCTCTCATTTATTTTCTATTTCTCACTCAATTTCATCACTTCACAAAAAGCTAGAAAGCTTTTCATGCAAGGAAGAAGAAGGAAGAAGATGATCTATCCTTTTGTGATGAATAATGAAATCTTGTGAGATTAGAAATGCAACCATGGGTTAAGTATGATAACTTAACCCATGTAGAGACTTAACCGTGGTGAAGGTTTGGGTTGGGTTAACAAATATCAACCAAAATATCTTTAGAAAATATCTTTAATTAAAAACAAAAACAAAACTTCTAGAAGCGTCAAGAAGGTTTAACCCTAATCTAAACCCTAACCATGTTTAAACTCCACAAAACATGTTGCATTTGTAACCTTAACTTGTTACAATATTATATATCACATATATAATATATTTTGTAACAAAATAAAATAATACAATTAACATATATCGCATATATATCAATGTATTACCTGAGTGAGAAAAAGAATCTTTTAGTGAGCTTATATTAGTTAATGTTATTTAATATATCAAATATATAATTATACATTAAATTATCGAATCAACACTTGATCCGATAATTCGGCTATTTCATAAATAACTGACTAATATAATCTGTATCAGTTTATCGAATCAACACTTGATCCGATGACCCGGCTATATCACATATACCCGACCGATATCTCATATCGTGAGAATCTAATACGGTATCACATACACGTATTGTTCTCGGTCCCGCACATATCATATATGTGCTCCTACTCCGTTTTGCCTGAGCCAGGAAATCTCTGTGTAGGACTCTAAAGAATCGTCAATACGCCGGCAGTAGGTGATGATCATATCAAACACCCACAAGCTACAAGCGGTCAGCTAAACGTAACAGCCACCCAGGTATTGAACAATCAGAAGACCAACAAGCAAGCCTGTACATTCTCCTGTGAATCCAATCAGTAACACTCCCGTACAGTCCGGTCTCTTCGTCTGATATATCGCACGTCTCGCCTAGGGGTGGTAAACATCAGACCCCAGTAGCTTGATAGGTCGTGTCGATATAAGGTCTATAACAGTTCGAGAAACTACTGATAACACTTACCAGTAAATATCAGCAACCCTGACCACGGATTTCTAGTTATCGCCAATCGAACAAAGTGCAACATCCACTCCCTATACCGGGAGAGACGAATCCCCTCCTATCGCTCATTGCCTCCATGTGATTCGGGACTGTACCCAAAAGCCACCTTTTTGCATGCCCTCTTGAATGTGGTATGATGGAAATCAAAGCACAGTGGGAATCACACAAGACTCTATGACAATCTCGGGTCTACAGACTAACCTGTACCAGTGTCACTAGAGAACTGCCATCTGACGTGAGCTATAATACCATCTGGGAGTTCTCGGCGAGTCCGTCCAGTGTACCCAGTCTACACTGAGCACCCGTATACCTTCTCTGATATCGAACACCAATGGATATGGGATCGTCCATCGTCCATCATATGGGTCAAGAAGCGCATACGCTAGTCTACTCTGGAGTATCGATACCCTGTCTCGGTACTCCCACGACTAGGAACATTTGAAGGATGTACTGGCAACTACACTGTCCTCACTAGTATGATCTGCATCATAGTCCTGGTAGTCAAGTACTCATCCTAAGGGCTTTATCAACATGTAACATAGAGACAATCAGAGTACATATTAAGATAAAGAGCAACCAGACAGTGTACTATCATGTCGAGCAAGAAAGTCCTCCCTATATATGTCCAAGCATCCACTACAATATACATCGTATATACAGTAATGGCCACTAGGGCATACATATAACTAACAGTTTTCTCTCTTGTTTCTCTATCTCAAATAAAACCCTTGATTGATTATCAAATCCTAGCCTTTATATGCATATATATAGCAAAGGGAAAGACAACAGACGGCCTAGATTAATATCTTGGAAGCCAACTCCTAATAGGTCTTGCACTTCATTAATAGGCAGACCCCACCCTTAAACTAACTCCCTATAGGAGCCGGCCCCAATATGGAGCTCGAGCCCGACTTGGGCCCGGCTTTAGTCAGGTCGGGTCGGCTCATCCACTCGATTGGACGGGCCTAATGCTAACATACTCCCACTCGTACAATCAATCGAGTGGGCATCATCATGTCTTTTCTGTTTTCACTGGTTCCCTTTCATCAATTCTTCTCCATACTAAATATAGTGTCTCCGTGCGACCATCGATACCTGCAAGCGGGTATTCTTGCAGCCATATCCGTTAGGACCGACATAAGGATCTTCTTAATGAACAAACGAAGTTATTCGATAACTCGAATATCGTGCACCCCAAATCCAATCAGCAAAATTTATGTCTTGTTTGAATATCTTCAATCCCTCAAGAAGCATATTCAACCACCATGAAAACCATTTGATTCACCACACCTTAATGACGCCTTCTCAGGCTCATGCAAAAGTTGTGCAAGCAGTGCAATCAAAAAGACATGTCCGATTGAGTATCTTCTCAAATCGTCAAGTTGGGTCCACCACTTACCCGCTTTCCTGACACTATCCACTCTGTACGGTATGGTAATCATCATACTATTGTGATAGCAGCCAAACTTGCAGACGCTCACGGCTTTTCTTTCTTGACAGTTGAAATCACAAATGGTACGATTGATCAGGTCATTTACCACAGAATACCTATAATGGGGCTCACATAGTCAGAGAGATAGAATCGATCCATGAGCCTCCTCTAGGTCGTCTGCACACATCGTATGGAAAAACGCATTATGATCCAAGTTCTCTCTTATGAAAACTATACGTCATATTGGTACCATCCAGATTTCAAGCTACATCACTCAGCGACGCACTTGATAGCCACATTCCAAATATTCCTAGATCCGTATCATCAAGATCGAGTTCCAGCCCGACTTTATAAGATTCGAAATCTGGCTTCTCAACAGATATCTAAATAATGGAATGCGGGGAAATTCTATTACATTGAAGACTTATCAAGTCTTCGGCTCATCCTCATCACCGAATAAGAGTCATCTGAATGCTCCCACCATCGCACACATCCTAGCGCTGAGTCGGTGTATGGTCGTTAGCTCCAAGCCAGCACCAAAAAGAAACAAATATTCGTACCTCGCATGCCTCTAAGCATCGAAGGGATCGCTCGTGCAAGAGAGCCGATCCTACCTATCAACGTATCTTTCTTTTAATAAAATGAAAATAAATATGTCAAAACATATTTACTATTATTACTCCATGCTCAAGAATTAAACTATCAAATACAACACGTGTCCCAAAAATAAAAAAAACTATCATCAATAAATAAATATCAATAACTAATCGTGCAATGTAGGTAAGCCACAATCCATAAACTAGTGTTTAAAAGATAAGTACAAAGTTCAAGCTAATATAATGTACCATCATTATAGATGCAACCTTGACGCTCTCACGTTACGAACGGAGCGATACTCAGCCACTCCCTATGTAACATTTCATAATTTTATTATATTTATTTTAGAATATAATTAATAATATAATGAATTTTATTAAAATTATAACATTTATCGAATTGGGTTTTCATGAATTAATATTAAAACATATATCTATACAAATAAGAATAATAAAACTAATGCTTTCCTCCAAGCATGCTAATATTTTCTTATTCTAATATTAATATTTTCATCTTCTTATTTCTTTAAATTTAAAATATTAAGAAAGAGGGAGGCATAGGAAGATGGAGGTACGGGAGAAATAAAATATAGGAGGTGAGGCATGGATGAGCCCATATGCACCATATCCTATCCTTATCATTTCTTATTCTTCTTTAAATCTTCCCTCTCTCACCCTTGTCCTCCAGTCCAACACATGGCTACCCAAAAACCCCATTAGCTCTCTCTCAACCTCACTCAAACCTTAGTTTTTCTCCATGCAAGCCAACGTTCTCTCTCAGGCTTGATCATCTTGAATTCACCATCAACCTCCTCGTAGTCTCCTTCAAGCTTGGATCTCCTCTTTCCTTCCACTTTAAAAAGGTAAAAAAAATTCCATCTTTGATAAGTATTTAAAATGTTTCAATGAAAAATATATTTTCTACTTAAAAATCATGTTTTTATGGTTTAAATCTTGCAAACATAGGTTTTTAAATGGGTACTTGTAGTTGTAGTATGTTGGTATAGTTTTTTAGTTGTTACAACTTGTTTTGGGATTGTAAAAGGTAGTTTAAAGAAAATTATTGGTTTTAAATCTTACAAAACACTTTTCGCATGAGCTGTTGTCTCAAATCGTGGTCGTGACTATTAATAAATTGATAGCGCGTCCGCTAAAGAGGTTAACATTTGTTTTGCTAAAGTTTATAAACTTTAAAATATTAAAAAAGGTTAAAAGATTTTCCATCCATTATCCTACCCTATTTTACAAATCCTAGCAAATAAAGAATTACTCGCTCATGGTTAGTGGTGATTTAGAAGAAAGGTTGAAGAAGAATGAAATCATAATTAAGATGCAGAAAAGTAATGCGTAAAAGTAAGTGCAGAAAAATTAAATACGTAAAATAAATGCAAAAAGAATTAAAATAAAAACTACCATTATTAATCAACTATTGCATTACAACTTTTCTCCTTAGAAAGTAGATTACAATAACCCTAGTTTGCTCTAGATCTCTCTCTTTTAAGGAGGTAGATGAATAGATGATTATGTGATCATTTGGATAATTTTTGAATGCACAGCTCTTGGTCCTTTATATAGTCTCTGAAACCAGAAATCCTAAATGCCATATGTGAGTAGATACAGTTATGATCATGATCCCAAAATCCTACATTCAACGGCCCATATCTGACTGCGGAATCGCCGCATAATGATATGTTTGGTCGCGGTTCAACCGCATCCTAGTGGAATTGGGATTTGAGATTTCTTCTGCCTTTTGTGTCGATATTTGAAGATTCTTTTGATATATAGATTCTGAAAATATTGCTCCGAGTCTCTGCCGTTGCTTGATTTCTCGATTTGCATCTAAAATTTAGTAGATTGGTTCCGATATCCCGATTTAACTTGGATCTCTTATTTGAATTTCAGACCTGAGCTAATACCGGCACAATATCTCA
This sequence comes from Agapanthus africanus, assembly GCA_030015575.1. Lineage (NCBI taxonomy): Eukaryota > Viridiplantae > Streptophyta > Magnoliopsida > Asparagales > Amaryllidaceae > Agapanthus > Agapanthus africanus. Next base: position 107,178,944 of record CM057344.1, read on the forward strand.
AATCAAATTGCTAATACCATTTTATATTTTTGAGATATTATTCCAACCATTTATATGATATTAAATCTTAAAAATATTGATTAGGAATATTTGATATGATATACATATTTTAATTACTAATATTTCATTTAAATATTATATGCATATATTTTCCTTAATTATATTAATTACAAATGTAGAAACATATGATAATAATCTTTTACAAATAAACCCGCATATGTTCTATATTTACAATAAACATGTTTTAGCAGTTAATAATAATAGGGAAAATAATCATACAAATGTTCAATATTTTAGACTAATCAAATACTCCCAAACTTATCTTTAATTGTCTCGAGCAAACTATTTATTAAAGAGAAAAAGAAAAACCTAACTAGCACATTTTTGTAGGCAACATGATTACACATAGCATGTGCAACAAGCCTTTAAACCTCTAGGTGTCTCTACTAGGAGGAGTGTTGTCTCCTAAGGGTTTTCAGCGGATTACACCCACAAAATCTCATAATAAAAGAAAGAAGATGAAAGTTACATAAAAAGATAAGAAACTTATAAAAGAAAGAACTTGAAAATAAAAATTTCAAACTATACTAGCTTTTTAGTTGTCATGAGCCATATCTTAATGGTCTTGAAAAAATGTTAGGAATCACATCATCCCTCAATAAAATATCGTTTTTAGTCTTCCTCCCTACCTCTCTTCCAAACATCGATCATATACCCCTACGTGTGTGTAAAAGACATCCTTACACATAGAAAATTCAATTCAAGCTATCATACTCTTGTCCATCTTCCTTAGTACTTTTTAGTCGGTGAATGTTTTTAGATGGAATTTCTCACACATTCTATATACGACCGTTAATATTTCTTGAGGTACTAACCAACCGATTACCAAATGTGCTCACTCTTTTCGGCGTAACTAGAAATATCCTAATCTTGCAACACTTAAAACTTAGCAGTGACTCCCAAACCAGTTGGTCTAAGGTATTAGGTGATAAGGCACGCTCGCTATATTTTTTTTTGCTGCCTTAAGTAATTACAAAACTAGTGTTCATTTTTCACCATTTATCTTTTATGTATCATTTATATTTTTGTTTATTCTTTTCTTCATACTAAGGCTTTTAGATAAGAGCATTTCAAGGTATCCTTTACTATCCCAAGTTTCAAGATGTGTGTAAGTGCATATAGTAGGGTATCAACGTTCAGAAGTTTGGACTCAAGAATATGGACTCTTTTTCAGACTTATTTCTATCCGCAGATTAGTGATTCCTTTCATCTTACTAACCCTTAGGACAACAGCTCATGATTATCTATTACTAGCTTTGTTTTAATACATCTAATTTTCTTGCTTTTCTTAAATCTCTTCCCCTTTTTCATATGTACTTTTCACTTTCTAACTTTTATTATCAAAAAATTTTAGTGTTTTTATTTAGTATAAAGCAAAATGATACGTGAATAAGCACAAACCTCTCCCAAACCTATTTGCAGCAGTGTCTTTATTGATGTCATCTTTTAATCGCAAAACCTGTAGACTTGGGAGGAAAGGTTCTCAATGATTAGTAAAAGGGGACAAAAGTCAATGACAGTGAAATCCTCCCCCAAACTTATTTTTGGCTCACAGTTGTACAAAAAAATTCCTTTTTCTTTTTTTAGAGCCAAAATATTTTTCTCCCTTCCTAAACTTGAGTAAAACAGTTTTTTCATTACTAAGCATTTAAAATCATAAGAGGGGGGGGGGTAAAATTATTGGTCTATTCAAAGTATTACAATGACCAAAAGTCAACACCAACCATTCAAATATTTTATCAATGTAATACCATGGTTGGTAGAAAATCATGTTACATATAGACGTGAAGACATGGGGAGGAGATAAGAGGTGTAATTGAACGGGTTTACGTATGGGTTGGTAGAGACGAAACGGTGATGGTGGATGAAAACAAGAATATGAAAGATAAGGACTAGGTGGCATAGTTATATTCTCGTATGGGATAAGAAGAAAGGGTAGCGGTTCAACTTCTTCGGGTGGAGGTTGATACACCTGATTGTAATATTTTCTTGATTGGATGTAAAAGTAAAAAGTAAAAGTATCGATTCAAATAGTTCCCGATTTCGGCGCTATTTGATTGATCGTAAAATGCGAGACTGAGTAAGTAAATCAAATCTATAATTTGTGTCAGTAATTAGAAAATTGAATAAAGTTCACAATCAAAAAATTATATTTGACCGCAATCAACTACGGTGTCAGTTGTAGATCGTAAGCGAGTGCGGATCGTCCACAGGGATTGTGCGATTCGTTTTTATATTTTATTTGTTTGAATCGAAAAGTTAATCGAAAATAAAAAAAAACCACGATTCAAGAATTTATCAATTGATTCAGGTGTCACGAGTTTAATCAAGAATCAAGAAACTGATAAACATTCAAGAATTGGGGTTTCGATGATATTTCCAACCAAAATGTCAAGAATCTAAATGAGGCTCGTAGGAATTGATCGGATCTATAGACGTGATGTAATCTCAAGATTTCGTGTTCCTGTCCTTCGAAGGATTGATACTAGATCGATGATGATCGACGAGAGTTAGGGCTTTCTTGATGAAACTAGGGTTTCATCATTTAACCCTTGTTCTTTCGTTGATTGTCATTCACATTCTAGCCTCTAGCAATTTCAAGAAACGATTGTAACTCCCCAATCTCGAGCGATATCAATCAAGAAAGCATCGCAACGAATTGGGTCGTCGATTCTTGATCTTGCTAGGGTTTACAAAACTCGTAGGATTCAAGAATCGATTTAAGATATATTACATCATCATTGTATTGATCGTCTCGACTCCTCGACGAGCGGAGTATTACTCAAACATCACAACAAGATTTACAACTAGAAATTTAGATTGAATCATGATGCAAGAATTTAAAGAAAACAAGATAAAAGAATATCACCTTTTATTTATATCAACAATTTGATTACAGTCGCTCAAGAACTACAAGAGGAAGAATTAAATTGTCGACTTGGCTTCGCTCGGCTCCGTGAGTCGCGGATCGACTCGGACCACTTGCTCTGTTGAAGACCGGCTCGGCTCCTAAAAGGTAGCAAGGCTTCTTGCTTGAATGGGTACTCGGGATCTTGGCTTTTGATTGGAATTAGGGTTAGGGTTTCACACAAGTCCTCTCATTAGGCTTGTGGAAGAAGATGATGAAGAAAAAGATAGAATGGCTCTCAAATGAACTAATGGATTGATTTTTCCAAGCTCATGAATTCTTTTTTTACAAATGAGCCTAGGGTCTTATTTATAGAGCACCCAAACCCTAAGCCTTCTTGAGTTCCCTCCAAAAGTTTGTTGAAAGACTTCTAGAAAGAGTTTGTTAGGCTTAGCTTAGGGTTTAAGCTAGGGTTTAGGAAGAAGTTTCTAGAATGATAGGCTAGTTTAGTGTTGATCCCAAAGCTTGCTGATCTGGCAGAAGTCTCTGGAGTCTTCTGGAAATTGACATGTCATTTTGAGCTTTAGCCACAGAGAGAGAAGTTTTGCAAAAAATTTGGGAAGCTAATTCCTTGGACCCACTGCGGATCCGCGGCGCAAGCAGGCTCCTGCCGCGGATCCGCGGCTCTTTGTAAGGCTTGGGCCTTGGGCTTCCTGGTATGGTCTTGGAACAACATTTGTAGCTTAATCTGATGTGTTGATTTGTATTTGCCTTTTTGGATTTATACCAGATTTGAAATCATTGAGTTGGCGTAATGTTTGATCGGTACCCTGTAAATTTTGGCCTTTCTTCTGGGTTTTCCTGCACAGATCTCAAAACAAGTGTTTCGCAAATGTAGGGATGATGCGATGCCATGAAATGCAGTCAATTTCCTTTATAGTGTCGGTTTTAGAGTCTAATACATTCAATCTGATATTTTGCGACAGTTTTGCTAATATGTAAAATATGAATGCCGAACACTTCTATATGAATGCAAATGATGAGGAAATTACCGGCTAAAATATACAATATTTTCGACTAATCAAATTCCCCCAAACTTAATTTCGATCGTCTCGAGCGAACTGTTTTATTAAAAAGAAAAGGAGAAAATAAAGAAAGAGAAAAAAAACTAACTAGCACACTTTCGTAGGCAACACGATTGCACTGAGCACGTGCAACAAGTCTTTAAACCTCTAGGTGTTCCTAGTAGGAGGAGTGTTGTCTCCTGAGGGTTTTCAGCGGATTACACCCACAAAATCCAATAATAAAAGAAAGATCATGAATATTATATTTAAATAAAAGAATTGTAAAAGAAAAGCCTTGAAAATTAGGGTTTCCAACTAAGCTAGCTTTTCGGTTGTCATGAGCCCTATCTTAATGGTCATGAAAAGATGTCAGAAATCACGTCCTCCCTCAATAAAACATCGTCTTATTCTTCATTCCTATCTTTCTTCCAAACATCGATCATATAACCCTGCGTGTGTGTAAAGACATCCCTACACCCGGAGAATTCAATTCAAGCTATCATACTCTTGCCCATCAGCCTCAGTACTTTTTAATTAATGAATATTTAGATGAGATTGCTCACACACTTTCATGCGACCGTTAGTACTTCTTGAGGTACCAACCGACCGATTACTCCTGTGCTTGCTTACTTGGTGTATTTTCCTCGTCTTGCACCACCTCAGGCATAGCAGTGACTCCCAAACCAGTTGGCCTTAAGGCACTAGGTGAAGAAGCACCCTCGCTATACATTTTTTTATTGCCCTCGGTGATAACAAAACCAGTGTTCATTTTTCTTACCACTTTATATTTTTCCATTTTCATTTTTTTTTATTTCCTTCATACTTTTGGCTTTAAGACAAGAGCATTTCAAGGTATCCTCTACTATCCCAGGCTTCAAGATGTGTGTAAGTGCGAATAGCAGGATATCAATGTTCAAAATGTTTGGCTTCCAGAATAGAAACTATTTTTCAGACTTATTTTTATCCTCAGATTAGTGACGTCCTTCATTTTACTAACCCTTGGGACAACGGCTCATAACTACTTATTACTAGTTCGTATAAGAAAACTTCTAATTCTCCATTTATGAAATTTACTAAAGTTTTATTTAAGACAAGTGAGCTTATGACGACGTTTCGCTCGTAAAACTCGCTTCACTCGCCTATCCGTATTTTCTTGGTTTTCTTAAATTTTTTCTAATCTCATGGATGTAATTTTTCACTATCTAAACTTTTATTATCTTATTTATATACAAAAATATTTTTATAGTTTTGAAATTTTTTAAATTTTTATGGGTTTTCGAAAATGTTTTGTGCTTATGCAATGTATGATGCAAATGATGCACAAATAAGCACAAACCTCCCCCAAACTTGTCTCCAACAGTGTCCTCACTGTTGCCAAATGCTATATCTGAAAAACCTGTAAGTCTGGGAGGAATTATTAGTGGGGGAAAAATATATAAGTGAAGAACTTCCTCCAAACTTATTCTTTTCACTCACCTTCATTCAAAAAATGATGCAATGATATACTGGACATGAAGGTGAGACGGAGGAATTTTAATCCAAATAAACTGGCTCTTGTAAGAATAAGAGCTCCTCCGTGGGGTCAGTGGAAAAATACGGCTTTAGTCTATGTCCATTCACTTTGAAACAGGTGCCGTTTTTAACATTTTCTACTTCTACTGCCCCGTGCGGGTATACAGACCGTACAACAAAAGGTCCCTTCCATCGAGATCGGAGCTTACCTACGTGAAGGTGTAATCGTGAATCATAAAGAAGGACTTGTTGACCAGGTGAAAATGTTTTCCTCAAAATGTTTTTATCGTGAAAACCCTTAGTCCTATTCTTTGTGATTACAGCGTTATCATAAGCTTCATCGCGGAGTTCGCTTAGCTCGTTAAGTTGCAGCTTCCGAAAGTTGCAAGCAAGGTTTAGATCAAAATTTATTTCTTTAATAGCCCACAATGCTTTATGCTCTATCTCGACGGGTAAGTGACATGCTTTTCCAAACACTATCCTATATGGAGACATCCCTAGGTCGGTCTTATATGCAGTTCGGAACGCCCAAAGAGCATCCGTCAGTTTGGTCGACCAGTCTTTTCTATTTTTATGAACAGTTTTCTCCAGGATAAGTTTGATTTGTCTGTTTGAGATTTCAGCCTGCCCGCTTGTTTGGGGATGATAAGGTGTAGAAAGTCGGTGGTTGATTGAGTATTTCCCCATCAGAGTCTCGAAAGATCTGTTGCAGAAGTGTGTCCCATTATCGCTAATAATAGCGCGTGGGTGTCCAAATCGCGAAAAGATATTCTCTTTTAAGAACTTAATGACAACTTTCTTGTCATTAGTGCGACATGGAATGGCTTCTACCCACTTTGAGACATAATCAACCGCCAGCAGTATGTACAAATTCCCAAAGGAGTTGGGAAATGGACCCATAAAATCAATGCCCCAAACATCGAATATTTCAACAACCAAGATGGGTTGCTGAGGCATTTCATTCCTCTGGGAGATTCTACCCGTATACTGACATTGTGTATAGGTTTTGCAATACTCAAATGCTTCCTTGAATAAGGTCGGCCAATAGAATCCACATTGCAAAACCTTTTCCGCTGTCTTTTTAGGACCAAAGTGACCCCCACAGGCCTGATCATGACAAAAAGAAAGAACACTCTTGAACTCTTCATTCGGGACACACCGGCGAATGATCTGATCAGGACAATATTTAAACAAATAGGGTCCATCCCAGTAAAAGTGTTTTACTTGGGAAAGAAAACGGTATTTGTCCTGTTTTGACCAATCGCTGGGTATAAGTCCCGTGGCATGATAGTTCACAATATCCCTGAACCATGGTTCATTGGATACGCTCAAGAGTTGCTCGTCAGGAAACGAGTCATTGATCGGCAGGGTCACAGGGGAAGAAGAGATGCGTGAAAGATGGTCAGCTACTACGTTTTTACATCCTTTCTTATCTTTGATAACAAGATCGAATTCTTGTAACAGAAGGATCCAACGTATTAGTCGACCTTTAGCATCTTTCTTCGCCAGAAGATGTTTTAAAGCGGAATGGTCAGTATACACAACTATAGGAGAGCCAATTAAGTAAGGCCTGAATTTTTCTAATGCAAATACAACCGCTAAAAGTTCTTTTTCTGTGGTTGTATAATTGATTTGCGCATCATTCAGGATCTTACTTGCATAGTATATTACGTGTGGCATCTTTTCGATGTGCTGTCCTAAGAATGCACCTACTGCAAAGTCGGATGCGTCACACATTAGCTCAAAGGGGTAGTCCCAGTTTGGTGATGATAAAACGGGGGCTGAAGTGAGTGAGTGTTTAAGTGAGTCGAAAGCTGTCTCGCAGTCCGAGTCAAAATGGAAGGTCGTATCCTTGGCCAGGAGAAGAGTTAAAGGTCTAGCAATTTTGCTAAAGTTCTTAATGAATCTCCTATAAAAGCCCGCATGGCCAAGGAAAGAGCGAATATCTTTGACGCTTTTGGGATGAGGGAGGTTTTGAATGACATCTATCTTAGCTCTGTCAACCTTAATGCCTTTCTGTGAAATGACATGTCCAAGAACTATTCTTTCTTGGACCATAAAATGGCATTTTTCCCAGTTCAAAGTCAAGTTCTTCTCTTTGCAACGAGTAAGAACAGCGTCAAGATTCGCTAGGCAATCGGAAAAAGAGTCTCCAAAAATCGAGAAATCGTCCATAAAAATCTCCAGAAAATTCTCTACCATATCAGAGAATATCCCCATCATACACCGCTGAAAGGTAGCGGGAGCATTGCATAACCCAAAGGGCATGCGACTGTAAGCAAAGGTACCAAAAGGACAAGTAAAAGTAGTTTTATCTTGATCCTTTTTGGTGATGGGGACCTGATTGTAGCCTGAGTATCCGTCCATGAAACAATAATACTCTCGTCCCGCTAAGCGTTCCAGCATCTGATCAATGAATGGTAGAGGAAAGTGGTCTTTCCTCGTGGCAGCGTTGAGTTTTCTATAATCGATACATACACGCCACCCAGTTTGGGCGCGTGTCTGAATCAACTTATTCGCCTCATTGGTTATAATTGTGATGCCGGATTTCTTAGGAATGACATGTATAGGACTCACCCATTGGCTATCGGAGATAGGGTATATAATACCATTATCTAAGCATTTGACGATCTCTTTCATTACAGCTTCCTTCATGACGGGATTCAACCGTCTCTGTGGTTCTCGGGTTGGTCTGGCATCATCCATCACATGTATATGATGTTCAACTATCAAGGGACTAATCCCTTTGATGTCCGCCATACTCCAACCAAACGCCTCTTTGTTAGATCTCAACACAGATAAAAGTGCATTCTCTTGTTCTAATGCTAGAGAAGCAGAAATTATAACCGGTAAAGACTCCTTCTCACCTAAATAAGCATATTTCAGATGAGACGGTAAAATTTTGAGATCTAATTCAGGCGGAGAAATGATAGAAGGAGGGATCATTGAGTGATTTTTGGATTTACAAAGAAGCTCAGAGCCTGTGAAAGATACAGACTCGAGTGGAGAAAACTCAGAAGTGCAGGACTCAAGTGTAGGTAAAGTGTCCTCACGAAGATCTTGTGTAAAGTCAAACAGAGATGTGGTAATGTCATCGAGATCAGTAAAGGAAAGTTCCTCAGCTCCACAACTATCGGGAGCGATCTCATGGACAGAGCACACATCTAAAATATGAGCAGAGGGTTCTGATGGCTGACTTCCAACTTTGTAGATGTTTAGTTCAATGGTCATATTTCCAAATGATAAGTTCATTGAACCGTTCCTACAGTTTATAACAGCGTTGGAAGTGGCAAGGAAAGGACGACCTAGAATCACCCGAATTTGGCCCCGGGGGTTTGCTACAGGATGTGTATCGAGTACAATGAAATCTACAGGGAAAATAAATTCCCCGACCTTTATCAACACATCCTCTAATTCACCCCTTGGTTTGGTGATTGAGCGGTCTGCCATCTGGAGAGTGCAGTGAGCAGGTTTCAGCTCTCCAATCCCTAGTTGCTCATAGACAGAATAAGGGAGCAGGTTAACACTTGCGCCAAGGTCTAAAAGAGCACGATTTATGTTTTTACCCCCAATAGAAATCGATATTGTAGGACATCCTGGGTCCTTACGTTTCTTTGGTAGCTGGGGAATAAAAGCAGTGCTGATATTATTAGCCATAAAGACCTTCTTTGGCCCTTGGGTCTTCCTCTTCCTAGTGCACAAGTCCTTAAGAATTTTCGCATAAGCGGGGACTTTTTGAATTGCATTTAGGAGAGGGATATTGATGTTAACCTGTTTGAACATTTCTATAATTTTCTCCATATGAGGACTCGTTCTATTATCCCTTAACCGGTTCGGGTAAGGAGCTTTCGCAATAAACGCTAGGTCCATCATAGGAGAAGGAAGAGGGGGTAGACGAGGTCCCAAAAGAGGTGTGGGGACCGTCTGTGGAGAACTATAAGGGTTGGGAGAAGGTGTCGAGCCTAATGGGAAATGGAGAATAGGCTCTCGAGAGAGTGTGGTAGAAGAAGAAGGATCAGAAGGAGAAGTGTGTGTGTGTGGAAAGGTCTCAGCCGGGGTGTTGATATGATTTTCAGTATCATCAATACCTTCCCCGACATGATTGTTCAGCACTTTTCCTGATCTCAACGTTGTGATGACATTTACATTGTAATGCCCAGGATTCTGTAGGGGTTGAGAGGGAAGTTTCCCTTTTTCTCTCGCACTCATTTCGGCTTTTAGGCGTGCGATTTCAGCTTCCATCGATCTGATACTCTCAGCTTGAGACGCTGAGTTTTTCTTCATCTCACTAACGGAAGATCTAATCTCAGTCGAAACCTCTATGAAATTTGATAAAAGTGATTTCATGGTTTGAGTGAATTGAGAGAACTCGTCAGAACAGGACTGCATAGGATTAGACTGTGCAGGATTGTTGCCCTGGTTTTGGAAATTTTGTGACTGGTAGGGGTGCTGAGTGAGTTGAAGGGGTTGCTGTTGTGGTGGAGGAAGAGCCCTTTGAAAATTATTCGTGTTTGGAACCGTGTTTTGAGATTGATTTTGGTTCCAAGCAAAATTCGGGTGATTCCTCCAACTCTGATTGTACGTGGAAGAATATGGATCGTTTCGAGGTCTTTGAAATGCGGCATTAGAATGCTCGTGACCTTGAAACGCAGAGTTTAATGGACATTCTTCCGTTAAATGAGACGGATCAGAACAGCCCCCACAAACAGTTTTGGGGAGCGACATTGGGTTTAGGGAGGCTGCAGAAAATTTGTGTTCCATAGCGTCGAGCTTCTTTTGCATTGCTGCCATTTCAGCTCGAACACCTATGGACACATCTATTTGGTGTACGCCACCCCTATTCAATGGTTGGGTTCCACTCTCCCACTGTAGTGATTTTTCAGCGAACTCTTCTAAGTACTTCCAAGCTTCCCGATCATCTTTGGTCATAAAAGTACCTTGACACATGTTTTCAAGGCTCTGTTTAGTGCTTGGGTTAATGCCCTCATAAATGATTCGGTAAAGCTCCCATCTCGGGATGCCGTGATGAGGACACTGAACCAAAAAATCCTTGAAACGTTCAAAGCATTTAGAGAATGGTTCAGTAGGGAGCTGGGCAAATTGATTCAGTTCGCTACGGATTCGAGCCGTCTTTTGGATTGGGTAAAATTTCTTAAGGAATGCAGCGATGAATTCTTCCCAATTCATAATAGAGTGTGCGGTAGTGTTATATAGCCACTTCTCAGCTATATCGTACAATGTAAATAGAAGAAGTCGTAGACGCATCGCATCCACTGAAAGTTGTGACGTACCCATCATTGCGCATACGTTTTCAAATTTGGTAATGAAAACGTAAGCGTCCTCAGTCTCGAGTCCGTGGAATTTGGGTAAAAGATTGATGTACTGGGGTTTAATCTCAAAGTTATCCCCATTGGCTGGTGGTGTGGATAAGCAGGTCGAAAGATGAATTCTAAGTGGATAGCACCTCTCCTGGATAGAAATGCGGGGTGGATTCTGCGCACCAACGGACGGCGGCAGATTAGGGTTAAAGAAGTTTGATGGATTCGGATCCATCGGTGTGGGTGTGGTAGTGGGTAAAGGAAAGGTAAATGGAGAAATATCGACTTCGGAGTCGATAAAAGGTACGCGGACTAAACGGGCACTAGAATCCCGTGTCCAGCCTATCTTGTACTAAAAGGGTTAGTACAAGTGGCAGCGTTGGCTTATAATTAGGGGTAAATAAATAAATGCGGTGTTTGCTTTTAAAAAAGGGACGGATTTTTTTTTTTTTGAAAAAATGATGCGACACAACAAATGCAACACACAAACCCTAGAATCTAGTGGTCACCTAAGTCCGGCTCTAGACCGCTCTTAACTGCCAAAAGATAAGTCGCAAGATAGAATCCTCCACTGCCTCTTTGTCCCCCTGTAGCCAGGTAAGTGCCAGGTAAGTGGGAAGGTACTTCACTACGTAAGTAGTGGGCCTAATTAATAACCACTAGCCTTCGACACACTTTCCTAGGCACCACAAGAAAACGCGGATAAGCAATGAATTACCCACGGCCTTCTTCTGTCCTAATTGAGCGCGACAGTCCTTAAAGTCATCTTTAGATTTCTTTTAGTTAATGTGGGTTAATGCGGATGCAAGTTTTGCGATTTTCGGGGCCTAGGAAGGGTAATGAAATCCCCACCTAATTTGGATTTGGCCGTACCCCTTAATATCCGTATTTAGAATGCAAACAACCAAGAAACAAAATCACGCACAAATTTAATTTTGCAATTTGCGAGCTGCTATTCTTTGCAAAGAATCCTGCAGAAAATTGTCAGTTGGAGCTAAAAAGAGGAGAGAGGAGAAGATAAGAAATCACATGAAGCAAAAAGTTTGCAGAGATCCCCCAGAAGGGCCGCGGTTCCGCCGCAATTCCTTCCTTATGCCGCGCTTCCGCGGTCTCTTGATGAGATCACCCCACCAAAATTCTTCAGGGAGCTTCTGTAGACTCCCTCAGCTCTCTGGTATTTTCCAAAAATTTTCTCAATTTCCAGCAAGCTCCAGATCTCCTTGCAATGAAACACAACAAATTGTTTAGGGTTTGCACGAATTTTGATCTAAAAAATCACAATGGAATAAATCTTTCAATTCAAACTTTGATATAAAACGAATTAGCGCGCGATCCCCGGCAACGGCGCCATTTTGATTGTAATATTTTCTTGATTGGATGTAAAAGTAAAAAGTAAAAGTATCGATTCAAATAGTTCCCGATTTCGGCGCTATTTGGTTGATCGTAAAATGCGAGGATGAGTAAGTAAATCAAATCTATAAGAGTCTCTTTGTGTCGGTAATTAGAAAATTGAATAAAGTTCACAACCAAAAAATTATATTTGACCGCAATCAACTACGGTGTCAGTTGTTGATCGTAAGCGAGTGCGGATCGTCCACAGGGATTGTGCGATTCGTTTTTATATTTTATTTGTTTGAATCGAAAAGTTAATCGAAAAGAAAAGAAAACATGATTCAAGAATTTATCAATTGATTCAGGTGTCATGAGTTTAATCAAGAATCAAGAAACTGATAAACATTCAAGAATTGGGGTTTCGATGATATTTCCAACCAAAATGTCAAGAATCTAAATGAGACTCGTAGGAATCGATCGGATCTATAGACGTGATGTAATCTCAAGATTTCGTGTTCTTGTCCTTCGAAGGATTGCTACTAGATCGATGATGATCGACGAGAGTTAGGGCTTTCTTGATGAAACCAGGGTTTCATCGTTTAACCCTTGTTCTTTCGTTGATTGTCATTCACATTCTAGCCTTTAGCAATTTCAAGAAACGATCGTAACTCCCCAATCTCGAGCGATATCAATCAAGAAAACATCGCAACGAATTAGGTCGTCGATTCTTGATCTCGTTAGGGTTTACAAAACTCGTAGGATTCAAGAATCGATTTAAGATATATTACATCATCATTCTATTGATCGTCTCGACTCCTCGACGAGCGGAGTATTACTCAAACATCACAACAAGATTTACAACTAGAAATTTAGATTGAATCATGATGCAAGAATTTAAAGAAAACAAGATAAAAGAATATCACCTTTTATTTATATCAACAATTTAATTACAGTCGCTCAAGAACTATAAGAGGAAGAATTAAATTGTCGACTTGGCTTCGCTCGGCTCCGTGAGTCGCGGATCGGCTTGGACCACTTGCTCTGTTGAAGACCGGCTCGGCTCCCAAAAGGTAGCAAGGCTTCTTGCTTGAATGGGTACTCGGGATCTTGGCTTTTGGTTGGAATTAGGGTTAGGGTTTCACACAAGTCCTCTCACTAGGCTTGTAGAAGAAGATGATGAAGAAAGAGATAGAATGGCTCTCAAATGAACTAATGGATTGATTTTTCCAAGCTCATGAATTCTTTTTTTACAAATGAGCCTAGGGTCTTATTTATAGAGCACCCAAACCCTAAGCCTTCTTGAGTTCCCTCCAAAAGTTTGTTGAAAGACTTTTAGAAAGAGTTTGTTAGTCTTAGCTTAGGGTTTAAGCTAGGGTTTAGGAAGAAGTTTCTAGAATGATAGGCTAGTTTAGTGTTGATCCCAAAGCTTGCTGATCTGGCAGAAGTCTCTGGAGTCTTCTGGAAATTGACATGTCATTTTGAGCTTTAGCTACAGAGAGAGAAGTTTTGCACAAAATTTAGGAAGCTAATTCCTTAGACCCACCGCGGATCCGCGGCGCAAGCAGGCTCCTGCCGCGGATCCGCGGCTCTTTGTAAAGCTTGGGCCTTGGGCTTCCTGGTATGGTCTTGGAACAACATTTGTAGCTTAATCTGATGTGTTGATTTGTATTTGCCTTTTTGGATTTATACCAGATCTGAAATCATTGAGTTGGCGTAATGTTTGATCGGTACCCTGTAAATTTTGGCCTTTCTTCTGGGTTTTCCTGCACAGATCTCAAAACAAGTGTTTCGCAAATGTAGGGATGATGCGATGCCATGAAATGCAGTCAATTTCCTTTATAGTGTCGGTTTTAGAGTCAAATACATGCAATCTGATATTTTGCGACAGTTTTGCTAATATGTAAAATATGAATGCCGAACACTTCTATATGAATGCAAATGATGAGGAAATTACCGGCTAAAATATACAATATTTTCGACTAATCAACACCACAACACCCATGTCTTTTAGGAATGCGAGTTCTTTGCCAAAAATATCTTCAAAACTTTCATCGATATTCCGAATGATAATCTCATCGAAAAGAAAGATATGATACTCGGACCGAGGTTCATATTTAGCGTTAGAGATTAACCCGGACAGCTCAAGTAACTCATTCGACAAGTTAACGGATTTCGACTTGGGTGTGGACTTGTTGACAGAAGGGTCCTCACGTGTATAATAAACAGCAGGATCAAATAATAAAGCATTAGTGGCGTTGAGATCAGTATCGTGAAGCTCCTCAAATTAGCAACTGTAGGAAGCTATCTTGTCGACAGAACATACATCAATTATATGAGCATAAGGTTCGGAGGGTTGACTTCCTAACCTGTAAATGTTAAGCTCAATTGTTATCTTTCCAAAAGACAGGTTCATGGAACCGTTACGACAATTGATTATCGTGTTAGAAGTTGCTAGAAAATGTCAACCTAGAATCACCGGAATTTGGTTCTGTAGGTTTGCCACAGGCTGTGTATCTATAACTATAAAGTCTACAAGGAATATAAATTCCTCAATAACACGTCCTCTAGCTCACCCCTAGGATGGGTGATAGATCGATCGGCCATCTGGAGAGTGCAGTGCACAGGTTTCAACTCTCCTATGCCTAATTGCTTATAAACAGAATAAGGGAGCAAGTTAATACTAGCACCTAAATCAAGTAGAGCGCTATTGATATTTTTATCCCCAATAGAAATAGATATTGTAGGACAACCGGGATCCTTATGTTTCTTGGGCATATGGTTGGTAAGAGTATTGCTCATATTACTTGCTAAGAAAACCTTTTAAGGCACTTGAGTTTTCCTTTTTATATTGCACAAATCCTTTAGAATTTTAGCATAAGATGGAACTTGTTGGATAGCATCTAAGAGAGGAATATTTATGTTTACTTGCTTAAAAATTTCCACAATCTTCTCCATGTGTGGACTTGGTCTGTTTGGCCTCAACCGGTTTGGAAAAGGAGCTTTATTGACAAGGGTTCGGTCCAACTCTTGTAAAGAAGTTTATGGGATGTAATGGATCCCAAAATTGGATTTGGGATGGTCGTAGATGGTAATTCCTTCAAGGAAGTGGTCTGAAGGTTCGAGCCTAGTAAAGAACGGAGAATAGGCTCAGAAGAAGATGTTGGATTAGACGAAGTAGGAGTAGAAGTAGTAGCCGGGGTATCATCAATATCATCAACTTGCTCACCAACCTAGTTATTCAGCACTCTTCCCGATCTCAACGTAGTTACGACACTCACATTATGATTTTGAAGGATGAGATTTGCGCTTTGTGAATGGCCAGGATTTGGTAGAGCTTGAGATGGAAGTTTTCATTTCTCTCTCACTCATTGCGGCATTTAACTGTGCAATTTGTGCTTCTATCGATGTTGGGAGTTCACATGCGCACGCAAACGCGTATGTTTTGGAAACGGATATGATTTTAAGGAAATGGAATGCGCACGCGAGATCATTCTCATTTTAAAATTTATAAACCGCAAGTGCACGGCGCGTTGTAGTAAGCCGGCAGGTACGGGTCGATCCGCAGGGAATTGTGTATTAGGTCTTGTTGTTTAAGGTTCAACAAATAACGAATGGTTGGTTTGTCACAAAGAATAGAAAGAATACGAAAACAAGAAAAGCAAGTAAAGAAGATAAGAAAGAAGTGGTTGTGGCTTTGGCTCGGAAGGTCGAATCGCGACGATTCCTTCGACACTCCCTTGATCATGAATTGTCCGTCCTTACGTCGATCCCGGCATGAGTCATGATTTGTCAAGGCGGTTGCGAAGCACAAATCATCAAATTCCGATATTCGCCTCAAAACACGAAACAAGTCCGTTTGTTCACTTACCGTTTGTATGTCCAAGTTTGAGGTATCAACACTAAGCGCAAGGTTTAACAAGCATACATCAACATCAAATATACAAGTTAGTGAGTGAGAGAAATTGATTTCAGTGTTAAGTGTACTAAGTGTTTGTGATGGTATATGGTATATGAAACCAAAAGATTTGTCAAGCCATTTAATCATAAAATACTAGATCCAAACTTAGCAAACTTAACACCAAATTGATTCTAACCTTAGGCTTGCAAGATAGGGTGTGTGGGGAGAATATGGTGTGTGATGAGGTTACAAAGTAACCATGGAATCAACATACCATATCAACCCATCCAAGTTACAATACTAAGTTTATAGTCACATTAAAGTACATTAAACATTAACAAGAGGAGGAAGAGGTAAGGCCTTTCATCTCACTTCCTCACCATTATCATAACCAAAGAAGAATAGTTAAGCATAATAATGAAAAGAAAAAGAAAGCAAGTAAAGAAAAGAAAGCAAATAACAAAGCAATATATTAACACTTGAAGTTAAGTTACAAGATATTGGTAACTTGTTCAACCTCCATAATGAAGCTCTCAAGCGAAAACTTCAAGAGGGAAGAAGAAGAAGAAAGCAAGTGATAGTCCACTCACTCTCAAGTCTAAACCAAAAATAAACAAAAACAAAACTATCTATTGTGAATATGAGAGAGTATGAGAGAGAGCCCATCCCTTGCTCACTGATCTGGCTTTTATAGGCACCAAAAAAGACTAAACAAGTAATAAGAATGAGGTGATGTGACTGTAAGGAAGGGACGGAGAAAATATGGGGAAAATGGGACAAGGGGGGCCGGCGAGCTCGGACAATTTGATTGTGTGGCCGGCCAAAATCCGAGCACATGGGCTCGTGTTGGTTGTGTGGTCTCATGTCAACTCCAACATCATCCTGGTGCTGTTTGATCTGTCTAAAATAACCTGATTTGCATTTAGAGATTTGGAGGGAAACTTGAAGCAATACATCACATCAACACTTTTTGGATTTATTGCCCATCACACCACACATGTGCTCACTTGCATAAATTGTGCAAGGGTAGCCCCCATATGGTCCATGTCATAGAGCTAGTGTCACACATGTATTGTGTTGGACCAAAAATTGTGTGCACACTTGTTTATTGCAAAAGAGCTCTTTGGATATCGGTTGGTTTTCTGTTCTGTTTGCAGTGTCGGCTCCCAGACGCTATATTCGTGATATTGAGTTTGTTTCCAGTATTTAGTCACGAACACCTGTAATCTGTAATTACTGAGCAGACATTGATTAAAAGCACCGATATATAACAAAATAGATAATGAATGAGCGGTATTAAAATGCAGTTTTCTGTGATGAACAAATACCCCCGAACTCATCTTTTGCTTGTCCCAAGCAAAACAAAAAATCCTAGCCTCACTTTCATAGGGAATGCGATTGCATTGAGCATGTGCAACAAACCGTTAAACCTCTAGGTGTCCCTAGTAGGAGGAGTGTTGTCCCCTGAGTTTTCAGCGGATTACACCCACAAAATCCAGTCAAGTTAGCGTTGCACGAAAACTGTTGATTCTAATATTAAGGTTAGAGATCAAAGCTAGAAGTTCTATCACCCTAATTTAGAAACATCAAACCCTATTTTTCACTCCTCACAATTTGTTTAACATAAGCTCATATGCGTCTTAACGTGATAGTGCGGATAGTGGCCATAAGTTTTTTTAAGAACTTTGATTAGGGTCATCATGTCATAGTTACAGATCAGAATAGACTTCTAAAGGATCACACGAGTTTGAAAGGAGTTAAGATTTTCTTAAGTTTTATTCTCCAGTTAGGTTTCAAGTCAGAATATATATTATTTTTAACAGAGAACTTAAGTCTTATTTTTCACTCCTACTTTTCACCTGTTGTTGTTCATACACACCTTTCGTTATCATGCAAAACGTCTTTTATAAATATACCTTCATATTTCCGTGAAAATAAAACTGTTTTAATAGAAAACTCATCTCCGCCAAGATTATTCTCCTACAAAGAACCATGAGGACTTTTAACTCGGAGAGAACACTTGCTTAGCTTGTTTTATTTGGTAATTGGAAACTTAGCGAGTTTTGGATCAATGACTCCCAAACCAGATGGTTTTAAGGCATTAGGTGTGGAGACACCCCCAAGGACTTAATTACCCAAGTTACCAAGGCCACAAAACAAAAGACTCATTTTATTTTAAAATATTCTGAACTCAGTGAAAACAGAGATATAGCTAGCATTTTCTTTTAAATCCGAAGACGTTACATGTGGATAAGGGGTGTAATTACTCCAACAAGATTTCAGATGGGTTATTTTTTCAGACTTATAATTTCTGTTAAAACCTCAATGATATCCTTCATATTCACCTTACTTTATGAACTATTCTTGATATCACCTAACTCAGAACAAACCCGTTTGATCCTAAAGATGTTTATCAATTTTAAAAGTTTACAGACATGTCAGACTCTCATCAAATTCTCAAAAACATACAACACGTGTAAAATGTTATAAAAGATGTATATCAGCTATGCTTAAACACAAAGGAGGGTTATTTTTTCAGGTCGTCGGTCTCACAAAAGTGATTTAGTTATTTCTAACTTTTCAATCGAACCATCAGACTTCGAATCTAAGTTCCCCCACTAGCTAAAATGAAAAAGTTTTATATTTTTGGGAATTTTTTTCAATTTTTATGGGTTTTTTAATATGTATGCAATGCAGAATATACATATGATGTAGCAAAATAAACGCAGTGCTCACCCCCAAACCTGAGTTTTACGATGTCCTCATCGTTGCCCCATCTCCGGTAGCTAGACTTAGACATCAAGGTGAGAATTTTATTCAAAGAAAAAGAAAAAACCTAAGACTAATTACAACATATACATGTTAAAAGATTGGGTTAGTCCAGAAATTAATACCAGCCATTTAAAGATTTTGTCTATATTGTGCAATGGCTGGTAAAAGAATATGTATATACAAAGAAAAAAGAAAAAGAAAAGGTATAAGTTAGATGTTTGTGAAGGGTATGGGCATGTAAAAGTAGGGATCAGAAGACGCAAAAGATGAAGATGAAGTTTTGATGAGGTCAAAGAATTGCTTCCTGGATGAATTGAATGTTCATAAAGCATATGTTGAGTTCCGAAGCCAGGTTCATTTAAAAACTGGAGTTCATCCGTAAAAAGTTCGGCAAAAGAAAGGTTTCTAGAATGTTCCCAAATTGATCCTGACTCAAACTCACCCAGAATATCAAGTTCATCCACAAAAATTTCTTCAAAACTCTGTATGAAAGAATGTTTTTCAATGCTGTCTTCCTCCCTATAATCTAGCACAATTCTATTCTTATTGCTACAACTCACAATTCCTAATACAAGTTCTCCCTCATCACATTCACAAATAGGTAGGTACATGTCATCCAAAAAAGTAGGTTCTCACACTAACATTTCATTCAAAACAATATCACTAGGTGATACAAAAATTGTGTGTTCATGATCATTGATCTCTTCTGACAATCTATCCAAACCATATCCGTCAAAATCACAAGATTCCTCCTCTAAAATTGGAATGCAAAAATCAGTCGGAGGTTTTTCTTGTGTGTCCTGATAACACTTAGTCAATTCAATTGCATCGTCATCTATGAAATCATTAAAATTCAAATGATTGTTTATCTCACTCGGGTGACTTCTAGATGACAGACTTTAACACTATTGGGTTTCGATTGACTATGTTCACTCCCTATAATCCTCACAGCTAAATGTTTCGCGTGTTCCTCTATTCTAGCCAATGATTGGGCTTGAGCAAGAAACAATTGCTCAGACTGTTGTATGCACAGGGCTAGCGTAGAAGCTGATTGATTCTCGACCGCAGTCATTACTTCAATACCCTTCTCTAACGTGATCAACCTAGCATCCATCTCATTATCATTCCCTAATGATGGTTCAATTGTTTCAGGAAGATAGGGTTGTAACGGTGGTGATGCTAAAGCAGTTACTCTGTCGACCACATTCTCTAAATCTTTAATCATTAGGTCTCTAATTGAAGTGGGACTGAGTTCAAGAGTGTTAGGTGGGTGACCATTATCAAATCTGGGACGGTTGGTCACCCCCTAGAAAAGGATCATTTTCATGAATGTGGGAAGAATCGTGGCAATTTGAACAAAAGTATTGGGACTGAGTATAAACAGAGGAATAAGAATTGTAAAAATTGAATTAAATCGTGTATCACCCATATCAACAAGAATTCACAAATGTCACAAATATAAAGAATATCACACCCCTAATAGTCGATGGTATACTAGTCAACTAGACCTGCTCAAGAACCTGATTGTTGAAATAAAACTGTGTCGAGAAACGGGCTCAAGATATACGGATCACGAAGTCAGGTAAGTGCAAGAGATAAGGGGAGGTTTTCCAACGCTTTCGCAAAGTTCTTTAATTAGATAACCCTTTCTCTTGAACACTTTCCTGGACTGTTAGTTATATGTATGCCCTAGAGTTCAATACTGTACATGAGATGTATATTGTAGTGGATGCTTGGACATATATAGGGAGGACTTTCTTGCTCGACATGATAGTATGCTATCTGGTTACTCTTTATCTTAACATGTACACTGATTGTCTCTCTGTTACATGTTGGTAAAGCCCTTAGGATACGTACTTGACTATCTAGATTATGATGGAGATCATACTAGTGGGACAAAGGTGGTCTGTGAGTACATCCTTTAATATCCCTAGTCGTGGGTGTATCGAGACGGGGCATCGATATACCAGAGTAGACTAGCGTATAGCTTCTCGACCCATGTAGATGGGCGATGGATGATCTCATATCCATTGGTGTTTGACATCAGAGATGATATAAGGGTGCTCAGTGGAGACTGGGTACACTGGACGGACTTGCCGAGAACTCCCAGATGGTAATATACCTCACGTCAGATGGCATTATAACTCACGTCAGATGGCAGTTCTCTGGTGACACTGGTACAGATTAGTCTGTCGACCCGAGATCATCATAGAGTCTTGTGTGATTCCCACTGTGCTTTGATTTCCACCTTACCACGTTCAAGAGAACATGTAAAATGGTGGTTTTTGAGTACAGTCCCGAGTCACATGGAAGCAATGAGCGATAGGAGGGGATTCGTCTCTCCCGGTATTGGGAGTTGATGTTGCACTATGCTCGATTGGCTATAACATGAAATCCCTGGCCAGGGCTGTTTCAAAGATTTACTGGTAAGTGTTACCAGTAATTTCTCGACCTGTTATGAGTCTCACATCGGCATGACTTATCGAGTTACTGGGGTCTGACGTTTACCACCCCTAGATGAGATATGCGACATATCAGACGAAGAGACCGGACTGTATGGTATTGTTACTGATTGGATTCATAGGAGTATGAGCAGACTTGCTTGTTAATCTACTGATCGCTCAAAACCTGGGTGGCCGTTACGTTTAGCACGCCTCTTGCGGCTTGGAGGTGTTTGATATGATCATCACCTACTGCCGGCGTATTGACGAGTCTTTAGAGTCCTACACAGAGGTTTCCTGGCTCAGGCGAAACGAAGTAGGAGAACATATGAGATATGTGTGGGGCCGAGATTAATATGCGTATGAGATATCGTATTCTATTCTCGCAATTTGTATCATCGGTCAGTTATATGCGATATAGCCGGGTTATCGAATCAAGAGTTGATTCGATAAATTGATACACATGATATTAGTCGGTTATATGTGATATAGCTGGATTATTAAATCAAGTGTTGATTTAATAATCTAATGTATAATTATATATTTGATATATTACTTTACATTAACTAGTATTGGCTCACTTAAGATTGTTTTTCTCACTTGATGTGCACATAGTGTATATGTGATATATGTTTGTGTACATGTTTGTATCATGCTTGATGATACATGCAAACATGGGTGTGTGTATGACTTACACCATACTTAAGATAATGGTTAGGGTTTTTATTTATTTTGTAATTCAAAATTAGTGTATTTTGTCATGGAATGAAGCTTCATGAAGCTTAGTGATAACCATTGACCAAGTCCACTTGTTTTGTTTTACTAAAGATATTTATTAACCAAACCATTAGCTTAAACCATGGTTATGTCTCTACAATGGTTAGTATGTGATACTAACTCACCCATGGTTGCATAACTCATTCTCATTATTCACCTTAGTTTTTTTTCCTTGAGTTCTTCTTCTTCTTCTTCATCTAAACCCAAAAGCTTTCTAGGTTTTTGGTAAATGGTGAAAATGAGTGAGAAAATAAAATCTAAAGTGAGCCCACTTCCTACTTCATTATCCTATACACTTGCTTGGATAGTAAAGGGTGTTCTCTTCACAAAGTTCATGACCTCGTGAAGGGTTAGCATGAGTTTGAGTCTCCTCGACGTAGATCATCTTCGGCCTCGAAGACTACGAGCAATCTTGTTCATTTCTCCGATGGAACCATTCTAGAGTTCGGGAAATCTTCACTTGCTAAGATCACAGCGAAGGGACGTCAACACGGAGCTTTAGAAGTGAAGGACTGGTTTACAAAGGTTGTATTCTTTGCTCACTACTTGTAATGGTTGATTACATGTTATATTGTCTAGTTACTTTAGCTTGATCCTAGGGTTAGGGTTCAATAACACCTTTGAATTTTTTAATTTGGCATGGTAGTTGCTGTGAAAACCCAGTAGGGTGCTAAGGAATCCCAACAGTGGTATCAGAGCCGGGCTAGAGTATTAGACGGTGTTTATTAGATTACGAAACCGAAACTGCTCCAAAACTTTAAACATCAAAACCTGCATTCTGTCGTTTTTTAAATGACCTCAAAAAATTTTTCAAACAAGTACAGAGTTTTATATGGGTGATAACATGAACAATGGTGAAATTTGGAGCCATTTGGGTATTTTTTGGCCGGCGAGACCACACCCATCTCGGCCAAATCCGAGCCCCCCTCCAAATTTTTCCAGTGTTCTATTCCATAGGTTTTGGTGTTTCAGGTGTTGTTTGTTTTTAATAATTTTGCATGAGATGTATTGTTACACTATAAACAATTCGGAGTGTTTTTTATTCATAGTTTAACATTGTATTTGGGTTTTCACAAGTTATCTAGGCAAAGTTAAAAAGTTCGATCGAATGTCAAAAACCCATTTTTCAAAGTTTAACGTATTCGGAAAAACATGCAAGTAATTCTGTGGACCCTCTAGAAGAATGAAACCCTAATCGACTTTTTTGGATCGCAAAATCGCGGTCATACCCTAGGATTTGCCGCAGTTTCGTGGCAACATGAGTGAGGCTTGGGTTTTCCCTTCTATGGTTGGTCTATAGGTACTGCGGCATGTTCCGGGTATTATTAAAACTGTGCTCAAGTGTTGAGCTATCGGGAAATTGTGTGACTTTAATGAATCGATCGAAAACTTTAACGTCGTCCGGATATTTGTGACGGGATACAATAATTGGAATCTATCTAGTTGCATGCAAGTTTAACATTTCGGCCTCGGACATAATCGGGAATCTTGTTGAATTACCTAACTTTTTTTGAAAAGTGTTTTCATGGTTGAGACCTAAATGTAAAATTTGCATTGTTAGGCATGAAATCCAGAATATGTGATATTCCGGGTTTATGATATCTAAGGGCAGTGCGGATTCACATTGTTGTAGTTTTTCACTTTCTTTTCTGCGACCGTAAGTGTAATATGTGGTGTATCGCCGGTTTCATTGCTATATGTCAACGAAAATTAGGATACACATATTTACTTACGTTGATGACATGTGATGTTATGTGTTGCTGGGATATGTTATATTGGATCGTCGTGTTTGAATAGCCGGGGGGTTTATGTGAGATGAGAGTTTTTTCATTTTCATTCATGTAAAATTCAATGTATGCAATATTCTTTTATTGGGGCACTTCCGGGTTGAGGATGATGTCACCATTGTATATTATTCACTTTTCCGCATTAGGATAGACCCAAGGAGGGGAGCACAAGTAACCGGGTTCTACAGTCCAATGGGAGACCATCTCGAGGCGTAGAGTCCGGGTCTCCTTCTAGAATTGGCAGGGTTGCTTGCCGCTCTCATAGGGGTCTAGGGATGTGGGTTTGGCTATTCATCACGACCGTGGAATCCGTGTTTTATACAAGCTTAATATAAAACCCGGAAATAGTAGTATATCCAATATTTCATATGTTGTTTTCTGTTGCTATATCTGTGATGTGATCATTTGATATGTTGAGATAGATACTGTATATAGTATATATGATATATTATATAGACGTTGCTTATGTTTTACACCCGCGCTAGCCCTGCCCCGCTCTGCCGTTAGTTACCTAACCTAACGGTGCATGACGGGACATCGAGACGAATGCGGATGGCATAAGCGTACGTTGTATTTATCTGTGATACTTAGGTAACTTAAATGATGGGACTTCATTAATGCGATTAATGAAAAAAAAGAAACCTAAAGATGTTGTAAAAACTTGTTTTAAAAACTGGTAGCTCTAGTTGTTGCTTTGTATAGCGGTATTCCTTGTAGAATATCCATCACCTTATTCGATAAGAAAAGAGCCGAGATCCCTTCACCGGGAGTGACCTTTTTAGCGAAACTGGAAGATGCTACAAACTCGGTTTGTTTTATTGCTTTTAAAGTTTTTGCTTTGCATAGTGGTATTTGTGAAATATCATACACCTTATTCGATAAGGAAAGAGCCGAGATCCCTTCACCAGGGGTGACCTCTTTAGCAAAACTAGTAAAAGCCTAAAAAACACTCTTTTTCAAAATCACTCGATTCTACAACGATATCAAGTTCATTACGCAAAAGGTTTTCTTAAAAACCCGTCGTAGCTCTCCGTCATTTCAGATAAGTACTTTATAGTATTCGTACTACGTTTGTTGACCTCCGTCAAGGCGTAGTGTGCGGTAGCTATTTATGCTTATCTACAAAAGCATATGATGTGATTAAGTTAGGGTAGTCATGCGACCTTGTTGACCTCCGTCAAGGGTCGTGCGGGTGGGTTTAATTCAATCATGAAATGTACGGATTGAACTTGACTAGTAGCCTATGGTTTGTTAACCTCCGTCAAGGTCATAGGATGCTAGGGGCAAAATATTATCGGGAATTTCAATCGTTGAAATTTGCAATGAGATTGCATACCTTCTATGAGATAGTTGGATCCCGATACCCACTGCGAGTAAGAGTTACTCCTGGGAGAGTTTTACACATTACAATTAGCCGATCGAGTAGGTGTCTAGAAAGGTGTCAACGGGGTTACGCCCCTGGGAAAATGAGGTTTATTTTAATTAGGTCCGTTCAAAAGCACGGGGAACCTCCCTCAAAGTACCGGCACTGGCCTGGCTGACAGATTGGTGAAATTGTATGGTGTAATTAATCCCGGCTAGCCTTTCCTTTTAGGCTTTGAAGGAAGATTTGATAAAAACGGTGGGAGCCATCCTGATTAGATAAAATAATAATCAATCTGATCTTGCAAGAGCATACGCTGAATGTTTTCTTCTCTATCTCTCCAGGTAGCGACCATGTCACGCCTTAATCAAGATAATAATATGGATGTATTGACCGAACCCGCTTGTTATACTGCGCTGGGGAACGTTGGTCCCGCTCCAACTTATAATTGTTATATGACCGAGCAGGAAATAGGGGATTACCAGAATTCCCGTGCCGCCCAAACGAAGAAAGTGCATGTTGATGCATCTTCGTCGGATGTGTTCATTACCTAGAACTATTTTTCAGTATCCTCTACATTCTGGGTATGATGATACCGGATCAGGATCCCATATATGTAATCTGTTACATGGGCTACAGATAGGTAGAGAACTGGAAATGGGTAATAAGTTTCAAGAGTTGAAAACGGTGCAAGTGTTACAGCCAAGTTGTTGGCAGTTATCACCCTGTATTATCAAGTACATTGATTCTGAAAGAATATTATTAGATACCGAACCTGATATACAACATCATATCAGTCTCTTTATTTACTAAAGAAGGATATAATTTTGTATTGTTGGATAATGTTTTGAACATTTCCTATATCAAGAGTTGATCGGTTCCGGCACATTTTCTAAAAGTATATACGTTCTAAATTAAACCACGGTTCTCACTGTTCAGAACACACACAAGGGGATGAGTTCAGAAATGAACGAATCTTTCTTAAGGCATTGTAGACTAGGTCATATCAATCCGACCCGACTAGCTAAGTTGCATTAAGATGCATATTTAAATCAGTTTGAATTTACATCTTATGAAACTTGCCAGTCATGTCACAAAGATAAAATGACCACAGCTCTGTTTACTGGAAACAGAGAAAGAGTTGATGAACTCTTGGGATTGATACATGATGATGTATGTAGGTCCCCTGTCTACACATGCCAGGACCGGTTCATTATACTTCATTACATTCACTGATGATCTCTCAAGATTCGAACATATGTTCATGTTGAAACACAAGTCTGAAACTTTTGAAGAAATTCAAAGAATATAAGTCAGAAGTAGAGAACCAAAATGGGTATAAGTATTATGTCCTATGATGAGATCAGGGAGGAGAATACTTGAGCACGGAGATCTTGGACTATTCTAAAAGAGAATGAGATACTCTCTTAGCATTACTCCTCCGTATACACCACAGCACATCGGTGTATCGGGGCGGAGCAATCACACCCTATGAGATATGGTGCGCTCTATGATAAGTACTACTGAGTAGCCTATTTCCTTTTAGAGAGTTTGCACTTGAGAAGTTGCAAACCTATTGAATAAGGTTCCAGCAAAATCAGGCGCTTACTGATTGTTAGAGGTTTTATGCTTGCGCTTTCAAAAGATGAATCAATGAATTAATTACCGCAATCAAGAACGGCGTCGCTTAGTAGCTAGCCGGTGAGTACGGGTCGGTCCACAGGGATTTTGTGTATTTTCTATTTGTTCTAACGAGTTAATTCCAATTGGTGTTGGATTGATTATCACTAAAAACTAAGATTGATTTAGAATAGGATTAAAACCTTGTTAGGGTTAGGTTTAGGTTAAGTTTGGAAATTTAATATTTCTCACCGCTTTCAATGCCCTAATTTATATCTATTTAGGTGTTATGGTAATAATTAATAAAGAGGATAAGCACGATCGGGAAGAAAAGATGTTTCTTCCTCTAGGTCATTGTCCGTCCTTTCTTAATTCTTACCCTAACCTTCATGGAAAACATACACAACCGGTCTTTTAAACTATTGTATCACCGCTACCTCGTGGGATAGGGTGCCGTAGTGAGCTGTGTGTGTATGTATGCATGGAGTCCTATAAAAAATATGTGGTGGGCAAGAAAGGGGTGAGAGATTTTCATCTCTCAAACCTTTCCTATTCCTAACCCTAACAAGTGAGGAACTACTCACTCATTAGGGAATTGATAAAAGGCATTTTTTATGATTTTTTTAATAACCTAATTATCTAAACTACGGCAATTAAATAAAAGTACTAAACTAATTAACTAGGGCAGATAAATGAAATTTATACTAGGGCAGAAAGGAAAAATTAGACTAAGGCATAAAAAGAAGACTTACTTTATTCGATGCACTCTTCAAAACATTACATAGAATTCTGAATTTTTATCAATAAAAAGAGGCATGCTAAAAAAAGAGCATTAGGGTTTATATTTATAGATTATAGAAACCCTAGGGTTACATCCGATCCCCATTTGCATTTACAAATTTACCCTAAGAAGCCTAGTCAACGAACCGCCACACCGTCAAATTTTTGCACCGACACGTGCCTGGCACGGCCTCGGATCCACGGCCATATGCCCTGTTTGGCCGCGGATCCGCGGCCATGTGTTAGGGTCTTGGGCTGGATTTTTCTGGGCTTCTTCTGCTTGCATTTGGCTTCTTGTTTCTTCACTTGGTTTCTCAGATTGTTTTCTAGTTTCTTCCAGAATTCCACAGTGCATAATATTGTGGACTTTTACCCTTTGCTTCGTATCGAAGTCTTGAACCTTGTGTTGCCTTTGTGCTTTGTGAACTTGTTCATTGATCTTCATTTGTCCCTCAAACTGTAGGTATGATCAAGATTCTTCCATTTGTTGGTCGTAGTCTCACTTTTGCATCGTCTTTTCATCATTTTCACCGTTTTGTTCCGAGAACCTGTAACCTGCAACTATGTAGCAAACATGGATCAAAAGCACCTGTTTATTTGTAAAATGAATAAGAATGGGGAATATAATAATGCAAAATTATGATATGAACAAATACTCCCAAACTTATCTTTTGCTCGTCCTCGAGCAAAACTAGTTTTATTCTCGAAAATGACCTAGCCTCACTTTCGCAGGGAAACGCGATTGCACTGAGCTCGTGCAACAAGCCGTTAAACCTCTAAGTGTCCCTAGTAGGAGGAGTGTTGTCTCCTGAGGGTTTTCTGCGGATACTACCCACAAAATCCTATCAATTCGGCCTATTGATTTTTATTCTCCAATTCGGTTTTCTAGCAAGAAATTCTATTATCTTCAACTCAGAAATTATCAACCCGTATTTTTCACGCTTCCTTATCATTTAAGTTAAGATCGTATATGTTCTGTAGATTTATTTAGCTTTTAGCATCTTTTGAATTTTCCTTCTAAGATTCCATCTCAACTTAGGAATTTTTATCATCTCTACTAAAGATATAAGTACTATTTTTCATTCCTATCTCTCATCCAAACCCCAATCATATACCCCTACGTGTGTGTATATATCACCCCTGCACTTGGAAATTCAAATCAAGCTATTATACTCTTGTCTATCGTCCAAAGTACTTTTCAATTGGTGAATTTTTAGATGAAATTGCTCACACATCCTTCATGCGACCGTTAATACTGCTTGAGGTACTAACGACCGATTACAAAATGTGTTTGCACATTAAGGCATAATTCCTAGTCTTGTAATACCTAAGGCTTTCGCAGTGACTCCCAAACCAGTTGGTCTAAGGCACTAGGTGATAAAGCACTCTCGCTAAATATTTTTTCTATTTATGCAGCCTTAAGTAATTACAAAAACTAGTGTTCATTTTTTTCTCTTTTATTCACACTTGTATTTTTATTTTATTTTCCTTCATACTAAGGACTTTAGACAAGAGCATTTCAAGGTCTCTTCTACTATTCTAAATTTCAAGGTTTATGTTTGTGCAATTTATAGGGTATATATTTTCATAATTTAGACTTAAGCTTAGGAATTATTTTTCAGACTTATACTTTAATAAAAATATCAATACTTTTCCTTTATTTTGACTTAACCCAAGAAGTGAACTCAAAATTTGCCTATTTCTAAGTAAACTACAAAGACATATATTTTCCTATCGTTAAATTTTAAGAAAGGTTATTTTTAGGGTTTTTTAATTTACTAAGTCTAAGATCTAGTTGTTCCTAACTAGTTAACCTTTTTATCAAACTCAAGTCAATTATGGCCAAAATTGAATTTTTCAATTTTTATAATTTTTTTTTCAAATTTTTCAGTTTTTATTTGATTTTTATATTTTTATATTTTTTTTTCAATTTTTATGATTTTTTATATGGATGCAATGCAGAATTTAAACATGCAAAAGAAAAGGAAAAATATATACAAAAATTTAAAAGAAAATATGCAATGCAAATGATAACTATATACAACCACCAACTCCCCCAAACTTATCACAAGCAGTGCCCTCACTGCTCGGCCTCATGCCGTGCCTTCGAGCGTGAACAGAAACGCTCAGTCCTACCCAGCAGGGTTCGAATCCCCTGCTCTATCTCAGTCAACCGCCTATCATGCTCCCTAGATATCCCCCTCAACTCCTCTATGCCCCTAACAGCTCTTCGCATCAAATTTGCATGTTCTAAAGGGGTCATTTCTCCTTCGCGCTGTCGAGCTAGAGCTAGGTGTTCGGGCGGGCACGTTCTCCGCCGGTTCAGTTCTAGACCACGCATCCGTCAATCGTGAATAGGATGTAGAAACGCCCTCAACGAGAGGCCTAACAGGTATGCCTCCAAGCATGAAAAATTCGAACTCCTCCACGGGGAGGAACGTAGTTGTGTAACAAGCATGGGACAAGGGTAATTTGCGGCTCGTTTGCCCGCACCTATAAAGTTTAGCAGAACTGTGCACATGTCGAAACGAGGGTTTCTTGTCATGAAGGTATGTACAATATGCAATGAGGGTGTGAAAAATGTGGTGTTGTGGGAGCTTCCAAAAATATTGTTTTGTGCCCACCGGCACACAGTTAAGACATTGGCGAAAAGGGTTCTCGCTTGGATCCCCTTCCACGGCTCCCTTGAGCAATCATTGCCCATCAAGGGCATGTAATCCTCAAATTGTAAAGGTTGGTCATGAGCGGGTATCCGAGAGATTAATGTAATTTCATGTATGATATCCCTATCGATGATAATTTCCCTATCACCCCACTGCAATTTTATAAACCCAAATTAGGTGAGACACCCATCTTCCATACACTCGTAAAAACGAGTGACTAATTCCGGAAGTGCATAGGCGTAAGGGTGATTATATATCAAAAAGTTCCAACCCCTACGTGCTATCTCATTTGCAAAATAACTTCCATACACCTCATGTGAAAAAAATTGTGAAAAATCACGTTCAAGTTGCATACTGTGTGCCATCAGATAATTACAGATCTAAAAAAAATTAAAGACAGAGAGGGTTTTCAAATATCTGACCTCCCCTGAAAAATTCAGAGGGTGAAGACACTAGGCAGCGGCAGAAGCGCGGCGGGAAGTAGACTCGTGCGGCGGAAGCGCGGCGGCACGGAGGGTTCTTGCTGCAGTTTTTGAGTGTGGCGGCGCTTCGGTTTTTAGAAGATGAAAATTAGGGTTTGTGAAAACAGGGGGGGTCAGGTTCTTTATATAGGGGGAGAGTGGTGGATATTTGCAAATAAACCCCTCTAAAAAGAGGGAATTATTTGCAAATAAAAATTTAATTTTATTTATTTAATTAGTAAATTTACAAAAATACCCAAAAAAAATTTATTTTCAAAATTTTTTTATGTTATTTTGTATTTATATATTTACAAATGATACATACCCCCAAACTTGTTTGAAACAAAGTTTTGGCTAGATGATCGAAAATTTGGGGGTAAATAGAAGAAGATCAGTAAGTATAAATTGGCTCCTGCAAAAACAGGAGTTCCTCCGACGGGTTCGCAGTGAGAAACGGTTTGATCCAATATCCGTTTACTTTAAATATTGTACCGTCCTCCGGATTCTCGAGATCTACTGCACCGTGCGGATATACGGTGCGTACCAAAAACGGCCCTTTCCATCTAGATTTGAGCTTGACGGGGTGGAAGTGTAACCGAGTGTCATAAAGAAAAACTTGTTGGCCAGGTTTAAAAGTTTTGCGCATAAGATGTTTGTCATGGAACACCTTCGTTCCGTTTTTAACAATTACCGCATTTTCGTAAGCCTCATCCCGCGGCTCATCTAATTCATTCAATTGCAGCCTTCTATTGCTGCCCATATCTCCCATCGATAAGTTCAACTCTTTAATCGCCTAAAATGCCTTGTGCTCAATTTCAACAGGAAGGTGGCAAGCCTTCCCATAAACAAGCCGGTATGGAGACATGCCAAGATCGGTCTTGTAAGCAGTACGGAATGCCCATAGTGCATTAATCAGTTTGTGTGACCAATCTTTATAGTTTTTAGAAACCGTTTTCTCCAAAATTTGTTTAATCTGCCAATTTGAAACCTCGGCTTGCCCACAAGTTTGGGGGTGATATGGTGTTGACAATTTATGAGTAATGGAGTATTTTCGCATTAAGGACTCAAAAGTCCTATTACAGAAGTGAGATCCATTATCACTTATAATCGCTCGAGGATGCCCAAACCGAGAAAAGATGTTTTCTTTAAGAAATCTAACGACAACTTTGTTGTCATTAGTTCGGCTGGGCACAGTCTTGACCCATTTTGACACATAGTCAACAGCTAATAGAATATACATATTCCCATAGGAATTGGGAAATGGTCCCATGAAGTCTATTCCCCAAACATCAAAAATATCAACAACCAAAATTGGTTGGAGCGGAATTTCATTTCTCCGCGATATCCAGCCTAAGTGTTGGCACCGGAGCATGTCTTGCAGTATTCGTATGCATTTTTAAGGAGTCGTGGCCAGTAGAAACCATACTGCAAGATTTTCTCTGCTGTCTTCTTGGGGCCAAAGTGCCCGCCACACGCTTGATCGTGGCAAAAAGACAGCACACTCTTAAACTCGCTTTCGGGGACACACCGACGAATGATTTGGTCGGAACAGTATTTAAAGAGATACGGTTTATCCCAGTAAAAATGTTTTACTTGGGATAGGAATCGGAGTTTGTTCTGTTTCGACCAATCTTTAGGTATCAGTCCGATGGCCAAGTAATTTACTAAATCAGCGAACCAAGGTTCGCACGACACAGTTAAGAGCTGCTCATCGGGAAAAACATCTTTAATAGGAATGTCAAGTATAGGCGAAGAAGGAAGTCGTGAAAGGTGGTCGGCAACTACGTTTTCACATCCTCTTTTGTCCCTTATGACAAGGTCAAACTCTTGTAGCAAGAGAATCCAACGTATTAGCCGAGATTTAGCATCCTTCTTCGCGAAAAGATGGCGAAGAGCTGAATGGTCCGTGTAAACAATCACTGGAGAGCTGATTAAATAGGGCCGGAATTTTTCAAGTGCAAACACAACGGCTAAAAATTCTTTTTCTGTTGTTGTGTAATTCAATTGGGCCTCATTTAATGTTCGTCTAGCATAATAAATTACGTACGGTATCTTATTAATGTGCTGTCCAAGGACAGCACCAATGGCGAAATCAGATGCATCACACATAATTTCAAATGGATGCGTCCAATCGGTAGATGAAAGAATGGGCGCAGAAATGAGTGAGTGTTTCAATGACTCGAACGCTTCCATGCAAGTTGAGTCAAAATCAAAAGTTGTGTCCTTGGCCAATAAAAGAGTCAAGGGCCTAGCTATCTTGCTAAAATCCTTGATGAACCGTCTATAAAAACCGGCATGGCCAAGGAAGGCTCGGATGTCTTTGATGCATTTAGGAAGAGGAAGATTGGAAATGACTTCAATCTTGGCTTTATCAACTTTTATGCCATTTTGCGAGATGACATGTCCTATGACAATACCCTCTCGTACCATAAAGTGTCATTTCTCCCAATTTAAAGTGAGGTTTTTATCCCTACAGCGGGTAAGAACTGCGTCTAAGTGTAGCAAACACTCATCGAAGGAGTCACCGAAAATGGAGAAATCATCCATAAAAATCTCCAAAATTTTCTCCACCGTGTCAGAAAAGATCCCCATCATACACCGCTGGAATATAGCGGGTGCATTGCATAACCCAAAGGGCATGCGACGGTAAGCGAATGTACCGAAAGG
This sequence comes from Agapanthus africanus, assembly GCA_030015575.1. NCBI lineage: Eukaryota > Viridiplantae > Streptophyta > Magnoliopsida > Asparagales > Amaryllidaceae > Agapanthus > Agapanthus africanus. The sequence goes on from CM057344.1 coordinate 107,212,307, forward strand.
ACAAGTAAATGTGGTCTTGTCTTGATCCTTTTCGGTGATGGGAACTTGATTATAGCCAGAATAGCCATCCAAAAAGCAGTAAAATTCATGCCCAGCCAATCGTTCTAGCATTTGGTCAATAAAAGGTAACGGAAAGTGGTCTTTCCTTGTCGCGGCGTTAAGTTTTCTATAGTCGATGCAAACTCGCCATCCAGTTTGGGTGCGAGTAGGTATTAACTCATTCGCCTCATTGGTTATGACCGTTATACCCGATTTCTTTGGGACAACATGAATGGGGCTAACCTACTGGCTATCCGAGATAGGGTAAATGATATCACTATCAAGACATTTGACAATCTCCTTCTTGACAGCCTCCTTCATTATAGGTTTGAGGCGTCTTTGTGGATCCCTTACTGGCTTGGCATCATCCATCATATATATATGATGTTCAACTATGAGGGGACTAATCCCCTTGATGTCCGCCATAGTCCAGCCAAAAGCTTGCCGATTATTTTGTAAGACCATTAAAAGGGCTTTCTCTTGCTCGAGGGCTAGAGAGGCCGATATGATAACAGGAAGGGTCTCATTCTCACCTAGGTAAGCATATTTAAGGTGAGACGGCAAAATCTTGAGTTTGAGTTTTGGAGGTGAAACAATTGAAGGTAACATTGGTGAAACTGTCTCGAACTCGAAGAATTCCAACAATGGTTCAAATCGAGTGTAAGCAACCGAGTCGGATGGTTCAACCAACTCATCCGAAAATTCAAAGGACTCAAATTCGGGTGGTGAGTCTTCAAAATCGTCCAAAAAGGTGAAACACTCATAATCGTTATCCGGTGTGAAAGCTGTGTCAGATTCTAGGAGGAACGCACTAGAGGCGTCAAAACTGCTGTGATCGAACAGAAATTTTTCGAGCTCACAGTCCTCCTGCGTGATCTCGTGGATCGAGCAAACATCAAGTATACTAGCATTAGGCTCGGAGGGCTGATTTCCCAACTTAAAAATGTTGAGTTCAATTGTCATATTTCCAAAATATAGGTTCATCGAACCATTTCGACAATTGATCACCGCATTAGAAGTCGCAAGGAATGGTCGACCGAGTATCACCGGAATTTGACTCCGAGGGTTAGCTACAGGCTGTGTATCCATAACAATGAAATCAACGGGGAAAATGAAGTCCTCTACTTTAATTAACACATCCTCTAACTCACCCCTAAGATGGGTGATGGATCGGTCGGCCATTTGGAGAGTACAATGAGTGGGTTTAAACTCTCCAACGCCTAATTGTTCGTATACTGAATAGGGTAGCAAATTAACACTAGCACCAAGATCTAATAGTGCTCTATTGATGTTCTTATCCCCAATTGTTATTGAAATTATAGGACAGCCAGGGTCCTTATATTTTTGGGGTAAAGATTGGACAAGAGCATCACTTACAGCACTGGCCACGAAAACTTTCTTTGGTACTTGTGACTTCCTCTTCTTGGTGCATATGTCCTTTAAGATTTTAGCGTAAGAAGAGACTGGTTGGATTGCATCCAAGAGAGGTATGTTTATACTAACCTGTTTGAATAACTCCACAATCTTCTCTATTTGTGGAGTTGGTTTATTGGATCTCAAGCTGTTTGGAAATGGAACATTTTGAAAATTTGTTGAGTCCAATGTCTGTGGAGTAGATTGCGGAGTTGGAACGGATCCCAGTGTTGGTGTGTTCGTGAAGTGAGATATGGGTCCGTTCGAATTAGAAGATGTAGAGCCTTGCGAAGAATGAAGAATAGGCTCTAAAGAAAATGAAGATGAAGAAGGAGAAGAAGATGAAGAAGAAGAAGAAGCACCGGCAGGGGTGTCATCACTATTACCCACGTTATTGTGCAACACTCTTCCAGATCTCAACGTGGTCATAACATTTACATTATGATTTTGTTGTTCATAAGCAACATGTGTGTTGTGTGTGTGACCGTGATTTGGCAATGGTTGAGATGGAAGCTTTCTCTTTTCTTGCTCGCTCAACGCAGCATTTAGTTGTGCAATTTGGGTCTCAATTGATTTGATGCTTTGATCATGTGAAGCACTGTTTTACACCAAAGATTGAATGGAAGTCTCCAGCCTTGCTGCGGATTGTGTAGATTGTTTCAAAAACGCATCTAGACTTCGTTCTAGCGAGAAAACCTTATCATTATTTGGTTGAAAAAATTGTTTTGAGAATCAGAGTTGTTGGGCACAAAATTGTTCATTTGGTTTGGGTAAGGTTGTGGTTGGAAAGGTTGCTGGTATTGAGTTTGTTGAGGTGCTTGTTGTTGTGGAGGAGGAGGCCTTTGAAAGTTGTTATTGCCTTGGAATTGTTGATTTTGATTCCAAGCAAAATTTGGGTGGCTCCTCCAACCAGGATTATAAGTCGAAGAGTATGGATCGTTTTTTGTCTTTACTGAAAGACAGCATTGACTTGATCTTGTCCTTGAACAGGTGGATTGTAAGGACACTCTTCGGTAAGATGGGATGGATCTGAATAACAAGCGCAAACAGTGCGTGGGAGTAAAGCAGGGGCAGGAGAAGGCGATGAGATTTTGGTCTCAATTGCTTCTAGCTTTTTCGTAAGTGCGGCCATTTCAGCCTTCATTGCAATCGACATATCTAGTTTATGTATGCCTGCCCTAGACTGACCTGTTGAAGAAGATGAGGTGGTCTTAGTGCTTTTCCACTGAAGTGTTTTTTCAGCAAGATCGTCGAGAAACTTCCAAGCTTCCTTGCTTGATTTTGTTAGAAAGTGACCTTGACAAATGGTTTCCAACAACTGCTTAGTTGCTGGATTCAATCCTTCGTATAAAGTTTGGCAAAGTTGCCAATTCTCGATACTGTGGTGAGGGCACTGAACAAGTAGGTCTTTAAATCTTTCAAAACACTTCCAAAAGGGTTCGGAAGGAAGCTGGGAAAATTAAATGATTTCGTTGTGAATTCTCGCGGTCTTGTGATGTGGGTAAAACTTTTTTAGAAAAGCTTTAACAAACTTTTCCCAATTTTTAATCGAGTGTGATGCTGTGCTATATAACCATTTCTCGGCTAGGTCATATAAGGTGAATGGAATGACACGTAACCATATAGTATCATCAGAAAGTTGTGTTGTCTTCATCATTACGCAAACATTCTGGAATTTGTTTATGAAGATATAGGCATCTTCGGATTCCAGCCTGTGAAATTTGGGCAACATGTTGATGAAGTGTGGTTTAATCTCAAAATTATCCACATTAGTCGGTGGAAGTGAAAGACAAGTGGGCAAAGCGGTGCGGATAGGGTAGAAAAGATCCTGGAGCACGATTCGTTGGGGCGCTTCAACGGGTGGGTGTTGTGGGTTATTCGCACCTAGTGGAGGTGGAATCAGTCCCGCGGGTAAGGGGTTGTTAGGATCGAATCCCGACATCTCCTTAGAAGACGAAGAATATGATGATGAAGGTAAAGAAGTGGATGGAATTTCGACTTCGGAATCGAAAGCGTCGTCAGTCGGCACTAACGAGACACGGACTAATCGGGCACTAGTGTCCCTAGTCCAACCGGACATACACTAAAGAAGTATAGTGTAGTCAAAAGGTGAAAACAGAAGGTGGGGGTAAGAAAACGTCAATGGAAAGAAGTGGTGTAGGTGGGGTGCAATGGATTTCTTAGAGACAAGTGGCAAGTTTATGTAAAAAAAAATTCCTTTTTGTGTTTTTTTTATATAAGGAGCTTTTTGCAAAAAGATTTTCAATAAAAGGCTTAGACACACGTTCAAGCAATCACAAAATGCACAATCAAGCCTAGATCTATGGTCACCTAGGTCAACTAGACCGCTCCTAACTATTCCAAAGGGCAAGATGTGAGGACCTCAAATCGCCTCTTCACCGTCAATTGTGGCCAGGTAAGCACAAGTAGAGAAAGGAGGGATCCGCTCACGAATCACCGTGAGACGGGCCTTTTAAAGTTACCTTTCCCCACCTGTCTAGCCTAGGCACCACAAAGTCTGGTTTAGATCAACGATCAATGCCTATAACTATTCCTTTGTCTTATTGAGCACGAAGTCCTTATAGGCTGAGTCTAATCTTTTTTAATTAACTTGATGGTCAATGCAATATGCTTTATGTGATTTTTGGGGTCCTAGGAAGGGTAATGAAATCTACACCCATTCTGGATTGGTGTAAAAGCCCCTTAAAGTCAATTTTAAATATGCAAAGCAGTAAACACAATCAAGCACTTGCAAACAATTTTTTTATTGCGGCGCAAAGAATCCTGCACAAGATTAAGTTATTGGAGAAGGGGAGAAGTTTTTGCGTAAAGAACCCTGCAGGAATTTTTTTTCAGAGGATATCAGGAGGTCCAGAAGAAGAAAAGAAGCTTACAGAGGGGTTTTGGGTTGCTGACGTCAGCAACCCGTGGCGGATCCGCGGTCCAAGGTGGCTTCTGGCTGCGGAAACGCGGTCAAAACGAAGGATCAGGCCTCCAAACTTCTTCTGTTGCTCTATTGTGGTACTTCTCTATTGTTCAGATCTGCTGTTTTCTGTTTTACTCTCTGGATTTTTACAGATCTGAACTCGCTCGTCGATCCTGCACAATTAAAACGAAACACCCTTCAAAAAATAACAAGATGATAAATTTTTTATATTTTTTTATTTTAGTTTTTATGAATTTTATGATTTTATATTAACCCGAAATTGCAAAAAGAAAATAACTACGCCATCCCCGGTAACGGCGCCATTTGATTGTTAGAGGTTTTATGCTTGCACTTTCAAAAGATGAATCAATGAATTAATTACCGCAATCAAGAACGGCGTCGCTTAGTAGCTAGCCAGTGACTACGGGTCGGTCCACAGGGATTTTGTGTATTTTCTATTTGTTCTAACGAGTTAATTCCAATTGGTGTTGGATTGATTATCACTAAAAACTAAGGTTGATTTAGAATAGGATTAAAACCTTGCTAGGGTTAGATTTAGGTTAAGTTTGGAAATTTAATATTTCTCACCGCTTTCAATACCCTAATTTAGATCTATTTAGGTGTTATGGTAATAATTAATAAAGGGGATTAGCATGATCGGAAAGAAAAGATGTTTCTTCCTCTAGGTCTTTGTCCGTCCTTTCTTAATTCTTACCCTAACCTCCATAGAAAACATACACAACCGGTCTTTTAAAATACGGTATCACCGCTACCTCGTGGGATAGGGTGCCGTAGTGAGCGGTGTGTATATGTATGCATGGAGTCCTATAAAAAATATGTAGTGGGCAAGAAAGGGGTGAGAGATTTTCATCTCTCAATGCTTTCCTATTCCTAACCCTAACAAGTGAGGAACTACTCACTCATCAGGGAATTGATAAAAGACATTTTTTTATGATTGTTTTTAATAACCTAATTATCTAAACTACGGTAATTAAATAAAAGTGCTAAACTAATTAACTAGGGCAGATAAATGAAATTTATACTAGGGTAGAAAGGAAAATTAGACTAAGGTATAAAAAGAAGACTTACTTTATTCGATGCACTCTTCAAAACATTGCATAGAATTCTAAATTTTTATCAATAAAAAGAGGCATGTTCCAAAAAGAGCATTAGGGTTTTTATTTATAGATTATAGAAACCCTAGGGTTACATCTGATCCCCATCTGCATTTACAAATTTACCGTAAGAAGCCTAGTCAGCGCACCGCCACACCGTCAATTTTTTGCACCGACACGTGCCTGGCACGGCCACAGTGTAAGTCGATGTACAACACCCCACGACTTGCGGGGAGGCGGAAATATGAAAAACGATCTTGTTTATATGCTAAACATCGACTAACCGCATGAATCGAAGCTAAACGATAACTAACAAGAAACATAGAAGTTCTATACTACTATGTTTAGGGATTATACCTAACGAATCGTGTCCTTCGTCTTTGCGAACTCCACCTCCTCCTCGGCCTTCTCGAAGTAGTAGACGATCCACCCGAGAGCTTTACTCCAAGCTTAGCCTCTAAACTTGAGGCAACTAACTTTCTTCAAGTGCTAATCAAAGAAGCTAGGTGATATAGAGTGAAGGTTATGGTTTAATTAGTCTAACTAATCCTTGTACTCAACACATGAGAAGGGAGGATTAGGGTTTGAAGAGGGAGAGCTTGAGGAGAGAGAAGGTGAAGATAATAATGAAGTGAGAATAATGAGTTATGATAATATATATCAAGCATTTCTTTTTATCAAGAAAAGAAAATAAAACAATTTAACAACCATGCTTGATAATATCTAGTGATGATTCATCTCCATGAGTCATTAAGCATTTATGATGCATTAATGACATGGATGAATCATCCATATGACTCACTAATCACATTCATTGTATATGCCACCTAAACCTCCTTAGTCACCACCTTCTAGAAGCTTCTCGCGCAATTACGAGAACGCCCCTCCTTTCCGCAAAAATACGGAAAAACTTTAGACTGTATAAATCCAATAACCGGATACCAGTAACTGGCTTAAACCAAAGCCGACTGGTAAAAACTGTCCGAAAGTCGTACGTGTGTAAACACACGTATGCGTCCGAACCCTTGTCGTAAAACCATACGACCTCCATATCGTTTCGCCTGGAGTAGGGAAACTCTCTGTGTGGGATTCTAGAGACTCGACTACTACGCTGGTAGTGGGTTTAACTACAGACCGCAAGCGGCACTAGCTGTACGTAACGGTCCCCAGGTAGATGTCGATAAGAAGGCCGATGAGGAAACCCATCCGAACTCCTACTGAGTCTGATGTGACAATCTCCATACAGTCCGGTCCGTTCGTCTAAGACTATCGCATATCGGGCCTAGGGGACGGCAAGCGTCAGTCCCCTAATAGCGGTATAAGTCGTGTCGGAGGGAAGCCCATTACACCCTGAGAAACTACTGGAACCTACTAGCAAATCTCGCTTGCCCTGTCCAGGGACTTTGCGTAATGGCTCTCTGACACAGCGCGATATCAACCCCCAATACCGGGAGAGACGAATCCTGTCTAACCGCCATTGCCTCTAAGTGCTCGGGACTGCACCCAACTGCTACCTGTTTGCACGACTCCTTTGAGCCGTGGTAGGGTAGCAATCTAAGAACAGTGGGACACACTCGAGGCGAAGCAGCAGTGTCAAGTCTGCGGACTATGCTGTACTCATGTCACCTGGGAACTGTTCACTGACGACTGGTATAAAACCAACCAACAGTTCTCTGTGAGTCCTGTCCGGTGTACCCATAACCTAACGAGCACCTGCATACCATCTCCAGTACGACGTACTGACGGCTGTGGGACAGACCATCTCCCCAACTGGGATGAGAAGCGTACACGCTAGTCTACTCCGGAGTATCGATGCCCTGTCTTGATAATCCAACGACTAGGGACCTATATAAGGATGTGCTTGTAGACTACCCAGCCCCCACTAGTGTGACTGCCATCACAACGCTGGTAGTCAAGCAAGATCCTAAGAGCTCTATCAATACGTATACTCACATATTAAGATAGAAAAACCAAGTAGCATACTACCATATTTAGCAAGACTGTTATATACATGTGAATATCCCAAGCTTCCATTAAGTAATATACAAACTAGTATGATACAATAATGGCCCCTAGGGCATATACACTAACAATCTCCCACTTGCACTAGGGCCATGTACTGGCATATCGAAGACCGATGATCTCGAGTAGCCTCTCGAACTGAATCTGAGGTAGGGCCTTTGTGAATGGATCAGCAATGTTCTCTTCAGAAGCAACTCTCCGAACCTCGATCTCCCGACGATCAATGATCTCCCTGATCAGGTGATACCGCCTTAAGATGTGTCTGGATTTCTGATGGGACCTTGGATCCTTTGCTAAAGCTATAGCTCCGTTGTTGTCTCAATACAGAGGTATTGGATCAACTATGGTAGGAACCACCTGAAGTTCTGTTAGGAACTTCTTCATCCAGACTGCTTCTTTTGCGGCATCGCAAGCGGCTATATACTCCGCTTCCATCGTCGAGTCAGCAACGGTGTCCTGCTTGGAGCTCTTCCAGCACACCGCCCCTCCATTGAGGGTAAAGACATAACCCGACATGGACTTGGAATCGTCCTTATCACTCTGGAAGCCGGAATCAGCAAAGGCCTCCAACCTGAGGTCTTTTCCGCCGTAAACCAAGAACATCTCCTTAGTCCTTCTCAGGTACTTGAGAATGTTCTTTACTGCTATCCAGTGCTTCTCCCCTGGGTCTAACTGATACCGGCTTACCACGCTCAGTGCGTAAGCTACATCTGGTCTGGTGCACAACATCGCATACATTATAGAGCCTACCGCAAAAGCGTAGGGTATAATAGACATGCGTTCCCTTTCCAAATCAGTCTTGGGAGACATCTCTTTGGAGAGGGTGATTCCGTGACAAGCCGGTAGATTACCGCGCTTAGAATCTTCCATACTGAATCTTTTCAGTACAGTGTCGATATACCTGGACTGCGAAAGTCCCAACATTCTCTTGGATCTATCACGATAGATCCGGATCCCCAGAATGTAAGAGGCATCACCCAAGTCTTTCATGGAGAACCTGTGTGACAAGAATACTTTGACAGATTGTAGCATAGGAATGTCATTTCCTATCAATAGAATGTCATCCACGTACAAGACGAGGAATACGACACTTCTGGCTACAACTTTACTATATATGCACGGTTCATCTGGATTTTTGATAAAGTCATATTCTTTGACTGTTTCATCAAAACAGATGTTCCAACTCCGCGATGCCTGCTTTAGTCCATAAATGGACTTAAGCAGCTTGCATACTTTCCCGCTGCTCCCACTCTGATTGAAACCCTCTGGCTGATCCATATAGACGCACTCTTCTAAATTTCCATTTAGAAAAGCTGTCTTTACGTCCATCTGCCAGATTTCATAATCATGGAAGGCAGCAATAGCAAGAAGGACCCGAATGGATTTGAGCATAGCCACTGGAGAAAAAGTTTCGTCATAGTCCAAACCAGGTCTTTGACGAAAACCCTTTGCAACAAGTCTAGCCTTATAGGTTTCCACCTGTCCATCTACACCAATCTTTTTCTTGAAGATCCATTTGCATCCTATGGGTTTTACCCCATCTGGAGAAAAGTCCAAAGTCTATACTTTGTTGGTGTACATGGACTCCATTTCGGTCCGCATTGCATCTAGCCATCGTACCGAGTCGCCGCTCTGGATGGCCTGCTGGAAGTCAGTAGGTTCATCATCATCTATGATGCAATCCTCTCTATCCCCATCTATGAGAAAACCATAGTATCTCTCAGGCGGATGAGACGGCCTACTACTCCTGCGGAGGGGTGCGGGAATGTCCTGTTCTTCTTGAACTACCGGTTCTACCAAACTTTCAGTAGCAGTTTGTGGTTCTGGAATTTCTTCCAGTTCTATTTCGCTCCCACTTATTTCCTTTTCTAAAAACTGATATTCTAGAAAATGGGCATTACGAGAAACAAACACATTTTGTTCCTCTGCGTAATAGAATAGATACCCCTTGGAGTTCTTTGGATATCCCACAAACTGACACTTTACTGATCGTGCCTCGAGCTTGTCCACATGCTGCTTTTTAACAAAAGCTGGACATCCCCATATTTTCAGATACTGAAGATAGGGTTTCTTCCCACTCCACATCTGATATGGCGTGGTAGGCACAGTCTTGGTAGGAACCATGTTCAAAAGATATGCCGCTGATTCTAGCGCATACCCCCAGAAAGATCGCGGTAACTCAGCATTACTCATCATGGATCGTACCATATCCAATAGGGTTCGATTCCGTCTCTCCGATACACCATTATGCTGTGGAGTGTATGGAGGAGTAAGCTGAGAGAGAATTCCTTTCTCTTTCAGGTAACCTAGGAACTCGGCACTCAAGTATTCACCACCTCGATCAGATCTTAGTGTCTTGATACTTTTGCCGGTTTGGTTTTCTACTTCATTCTTATACTCTTGGAATTTCTCAAAAGCCTCGGATTTATGTTTCATCAGATAAATGAATCCGTACCTTGAGTAATCATCCGTGAAAGTAATGAAATAAGAAAAACCACCTCTTGCATGTGTAGACATTGGACCGCATACATCACTGTGTATGAGTCCTAAGAGCTCGCTCGCTCTTACTCCTTGTCCAGTAAATGAAGTCTTTGTCATCTTTCCTTTGAGACAAGATTGACAAGTGTCATAAGTTTGATATTCGAACGAGTCCAAATATCCTTCTCTATGCAACTTAGTCAACCTTCTCTCATTGATGTGACCCAGTCTACAATGCCATAAGAAAGCTTTATTTAAATCTGGAGACTTTCTTTTTAGTGTGTCTGGACGTTGAAAATTTGGAGTTGATTTAAAACATATATACCGTTATTTAGTGTACCGGACCCAATCAAACCATGATTAAGGTGGATGTTAACAACATCTCTTACAAACGTGAAATAATAACCTTTATTTGATAACAAGGAAACTGATATGATATTACACGTTAAGCTTGGTACAAAAAAACAGTTATGTAAAACCAAAATATGTCCACTCGTCAATCCCAGGTGATAATCCCCGACGGACGCAGCTCCCACGCTAGCTTCGTTAGCAACCTTTAGGGTCATATCACCTTCCTTCAGCGCTCTACGGTTTCTCAGTGCCTGCAATGAATTGCAAATATGAGATCCTGATCCTGTATCCAATACGCAGGAAGTAGAGTTAATTGACAGACAATTCTCAATTACAAACACACTTGAAGTCGAAGCCACAGCTTGCTTCGGTTCCTGGTTCTTGGCGTTCCACGCCTTGCAATCTTTCTTCCAGTGCCCTTTCCTATGACAATGGAAGCACTCATCCTGGCCCACTACCGGTACTGCAAACTTTTTCTTTCCCTTCCCTCCCACCTTACTAACACCTCCTCTAGGTTTGGTGGCGGCCTTCTTCTTCCTTCCTTTGGCCCTAGCCTTGGACCCGGAAGAAGATGCACCGCCAACAAACATAGCGGGTGTTTCCCTTGTCTTCTGCAAGGTGCCCTCTGCACTCCTTAACATGTTTAGGAGTTCCGGAAGTTCAACTTCTTTTCTTTGAAGGTTGAAGTTCAGGATAAACTGGGCGTAGGTGTGAGGAAGGGACTGGAGAATAAGGTCTATATAGATCTCATTATCCAAAGTCATCCCAAAGTCTGCGAGCTCTTCAATATAGCCGATCATCTTTAGGACATGTTCTCCTTCTGTTGACCCGACAGCCAACCTCGCTCGAAACAAGTTCTTAGAGGTCTCGTATCTTGCTATACGAGATTGCTCTCCATAAAGTTCCTTTGTATGGAAAAATATGCCATCTAGGTTCATATCTTCGTGCCTCCTCTGATGTTCATTGTTCATTGAGGCAAGCACGATGCACTTGGCTTTCGCGCAATCTAAATCCCAGGTTTTGCGGATTTCCTTATCCGCATTACTGGATTTGGGACCAGGGACAGCAGGTGCTTTAGCGGTGAGGACGTACCCCAGTTTGTCATAGGTCAAAGCCATTTTGACATTCCGCAGCCAATCTTTATAGTTTGGCCCTGTCAGTATATTTTTCTTTAAAAGTAACTTAAGTCCAGTCATTTTCAGGGTCGCTGCAAATAGGAGAGAGAGAAGAAAACTCTTTAGCATGATGCTCTTGCAAGTTTAGAGTGGTTTTTAGTTTATCTAAACTGGATGGCTCCCACTGTTTCTCGAATCCTTCCTCAAACCATAAAAAAAGAATTAGCCAGGACTATTCTCACCGTACAATTCTTGCTTAACCGTTCAGCCAGGATAGTGTCGATACTTCGAGGGAGGTTTTCCAACGCTTTCGCGAAGTTCTTTAATTAAATAACCTCTTTTCTCTGGGGGCTTAACCCCGCTGACACCTTTCTTGACACCTACTTGGTTTATAGCATTGATCGTTAAGTGACGAATATCCTGATAAGTAGCATATACTCACAGTAGGATCGGGATCCAAATATCATCGTATGATAATGTTGAAGGAATCCTACCAACATTCATCAAACTCCAAATGGTATGCAACTCTTTGCAAATTTCAGTTTCTTTAGAAATTCCCGATATATATTTTTGCCCCATGCTCTTATGACCTTGGCGTTGGTCAAAATATCATAAGTCACATGTCAAGTTCTACCCATCATTATCTTGTTAATTTGAACCCATCCGTACATATCCTTGACGTTGGCCAAAATGATCATACGACTGTCCCAAACTAACTCATCTATCTATGCAACAAATGAATACTCAGCAGCTACCAAACACTATGCCTTGGCGTTGGTCAAAATACATAGCTTGAATACTACTGAATACCCAGATGAAATGACGGAGGGCTACGAATGGTTTTGGCGAAACTGTGAACGTAGTGAACTTGATATAACCGAAGGAACCTGATAGCTTTTTAAAAGGAGTGGTTAAAGCTCCGCATTTAAAAAATATCTGTTTTTAAAATTAACCGAGTGGTTTCTTTTAAATTGTTCCAACGATTAAACTTTTGGTTTATTTTCTTTGCATTATAAATAATGCGTCCCATCATTAACCTATCATTGCAGAAAACAACGAAAATACAACGTCCTCTTATGCCATCCGCATTCGCCACGGGGTCCCGTCATCACCCGTTAGGTTACTTAACTAACGACAGAGCGGGGGCTGGGCTAGCGCGGGTGTAAAACATAAGTGACGTCTAAATAGCTATCATATATAGATATTGTACATTCGTCAGACGCAATAATAGGCATTCCAGATCACAGATGAACTTTATTGGATTTGCAAGCAATCCGTGTTTGTTTTGAGCCTGCAACAAAAGACGGATTACACAGTTGTGATGAATAGCCATTACCCCACCCAAGACCCCAACGGGTACGGCAAACTACCCTCCCGGCAGTTTGTGCACCCCACCTTGGGTCTGTCCTAAGAACAAAAAACAGTAAAATGAAATAATACAACGGTGGCTACAACCGCAACCTGGATGTGCCCCGCAAAATAATATTACAACAAATTACATTTATATCAAATGAATTAAATAATAACCCATCACATAACCCCGGCTATACATCACAACAGTCCAACACAGCTCATATACACAAACAGATAAAATCCATTACAGAAATGTGCAACCCCCTGCCAACCGACATACTAGCAGTTAGGGGAGATTTACGAACACATTATACAAACACAGATATTATCCAACAAGCAAATACTGTATAATTTCTATCGATTAAACACTTTTAATTTTGCTCTAATACTTCTCTGTAAATCTGAAACCTGAGCAAAAATAAAATATTCCAGAAAATACCAAATATCACAGAGAAGCAACAGAGGAAAACTGGGTTCCTGAATCGCCAACTCGGCGGCGGAATCGCGGCGGATCGGTGGTATCCGCCGCGGTTCCGCGGCTCTTTAGGCGATTCAGGGGCCCAATTTTCTTGGGTGTTCTTCTACTGTCTTTTCAAGCTTTCTGAACATCCCTGAAAAATTTTTGGACTTCATTTAAAATTCGACAGAAAACCATGATTTCGGGCTTTTCCGGTTTCGTTTTTTCCGTTCGAAATTCATACAAATTTGCAAGTAAGTTATTTATTATTTAGCGAGGCTCTGATACCACTGTAAGTCGATATACAACACCCCACGACTTGCGGGGAGGCGGAAATATGAAAAACGATCTTGTTTATATGCTAAACATCGACTAACCGCATGAATCAAAGCTAAACGATAACTAACAAGAAACATAGAAGTTCTATACTACTATGTTTAGGGATTATACCTAACGAATCGTGTCCTTCGTCTTTGCGAACTCCACCTCCTCCTCGGCCTTCTCGAAGTAGTAGACGATCCACCCGAGAGCTTTACTCCAAGCTTAGCCTCTAAACTTGAGGCAACTAACTTTCTTCAAGTGCTAATCAAAGAAGCTAGGTGATATAGAGTGAAGGTTATGGTTTAATTAGTCTAACTAATCCTTGTAATCAACACATGAGAGGGGAGGATTAGGGTTTGAAGAGGGAGAGCTTGAGGAGAGAGAAGGTGAAGATAATAATGAAGTGAGAATAATGAGTTATGATAATATATATCAAGCATTTCTTTTTATCAAGAAAAGAAAATAAAACAATTTAACAACCATGCTTGATAATATCTAGTGATGATTCATCTCCATGAGTCATTAAGCATTTATGATGCATTAATGACATGGATGAATCATCCATATGACTCACTAATCACATTCATTGTATATGCCACCTAAACCTCCTTAGTCACCACCTTCTAGAAGCTTCTCGCGCAATTACGAGAATGCCCCTCCTTTCCGCAAAAATACGGAAAAACTTTAGACTGTATAAATCCAATAACCGGATACCAGTAATTGGCTTAAACCAAAGCCGACTGATAAAAACTGTCCGAAAGTCGTACGTGTGTAAACACACGTATGCGTCCGAACCCTTGTCGTAAAACCATACGACCTCCATATCGTTTCGCCTGGAGTAGGGAAACTCTCTGTGTGGGACTCTAGAGACTCGACTACTACGCTGGCAGTGGGTTCAACCACAAACCGCAAGCGGCACTAGCTGTACGTAACGGTCCCAGGTAGATGTCGATAAGAAGGCCGATGAGGAAACCCATCCGAACTCCTACTGAGTCTGATGTGACAATCTCCATACAGTCCGGTCCGTTCGTCTAAGACTATCGCATATCGGGTCTAGGGGGCGGCAAGCGTCAGTCCCCTAATAGCGGTATAAGTCGTGTCGGAGGGAAGCCCATTACACCCTGAGAAACTACTGGAACCTACCAGCAAATCTCGTTTGCCCTGGCCAGGGACTTTGCGTAATGGCTCTCTGACACAGCGCGATATCAACCCCCAATACCGGGAGAGACGAATCCTGTCTAACCGCCACTGCCTCCAAGTGCTCGGGACTGCACCCAACTGCTACCTGTTTGCACGACTCCTTTGAGCCGTGGTAGGGTAGCAATCTAAGAACAGTGGGACACACTCGAGGCGAAGCAGCAGTGTCAAGTCTGCGGACTATGCTGTACTCATGTCACCTGGGAACTGTTCACTGACGACTGGTATAAAACCAACCAACAGTTCCCTGTGAGTCCTGTCCGGTGTACCCGTAACCTAACGAGCACCTGCATACTATCTCCAGTACGACGTACTGACGGCTGTGGGACAGACCATCTCCCCAACTGGGATGAGAAGCGTACACACTAGTCTACTCCGGAGTATCGATGCCCTGTCTCGATAATCCAACGACTAGGGACCTGTATAAGGATGTGCTTGTAGACTACCCAGCCCCCACTAGTGTGACTGCCATCACAACGCTGGTAGTCAAGCAAGATCCTAAGAGCTCTATCAATACGTATACTCACATATTAAGATAGAAAAACCAAGTAGCATACTACCATGTTTAGCAAGACTGTTATATACATGTGAATATCCCAAGCTTCCATTAAGTAATATACAAACTAGTATGATACAATAATGGCCCCTAGGGCATATACACTAACACGCGGATCCGCGGCCATATGCCCTGTTTGGCCGCGGATCCACGGCCTTATGTTAGGGTCTTGGGCTGGATTTTTCTGGGCTTCTTCTGGTTGCATTTGGCTTCTTGTTTCTTCACTTGGTTTCTCAGATTGTCTTCTAGTTTCTTCCAGAATTCCACAGTGCATAATGTCGTGGACTTTTACCTTTTGCTTCGTGTCGAAGTCTTGAAGCTTGCGCTGCCTTTGTGCTTTGTGAATTTGTTCATTGATCTTCATTTGTCCCTCAAACTGTAGGTATGATCAAGATTCTTCCATTTGTTGGTCGTAGTCTCACTTTTGCATCGTCTTTTCATCATTTTCACTGTTTTGTTCCGAGAACCTGTAACCTGCAACTATGTAGCAGACATGGATCAAAAGCACCTATTTATTTGTAAAATGATTAAGAATGGGAAATATAATAATGCAAAATTATGATATGAACACCTACCACTCCATATGTGATATGGTATGGGAAGAGCCCATCTCTTAAGTAAGTTAAGATTTGGGGTTGTCCAGCCTATGTCTAAAAGCAAAATTCGGAGAAGCTCGAGGTAAGGTCGGATCTGTGGAAGTTTGTTGGATATCCCAAGCATTCGCAAGGGAATATTTTCTACCACACCGAGGAACAAAAGGTGTTTTAATTCTCGGCATGCCACCTTTTTTAAAAAGGGAATTTATTTTGGAAACAAATTTGTGGTCATGAGGTAGAACTGGAAGGAGTTTCAGCTATACAAACTACAGCTGATGATTTGGTAGAACCGGAAGATTCAATAGCTCCCAACGAACCTCAGCCTCTCCGTCGATCTGGTAGGGTTCCTCATTAGCCTGAGAGATACTTCGGTTTTCTCTATGACAGTGGGAGCGAGGATTGCATCCTGAGATGATGACCCAACTAGTTTCGAGCAGCCCATCAAGAGTAGGGACTCTGTAAGAATGGCTGGATGCTAAGCGATCTGAGATGGAATCCATATACACCAACAAAGTATGGACTTTGATTGCTATATCTGAAGGGTTAAATCCCCATCAGGAGCAAGTATATCTTGAGAAGATTACTTGGTGTACATGGAAAAGTTGAGACTTTTAAAGCTAGACTAGTTGTAAAAGTTTTTCGTCATTGACCAGGTGTGGATTATGATAAAACCTTTTCTCCTGAAGCTATGCTTAAGTCCATCCGGATCCTACTTGTCATTGCTACATACCATGACTACGATATCTGGTGGTTGGGTGTCTTGACTGCTTTTCTAAATATTGATTTAGAAGAGAGCGTCTATAAGTACACAGCCAAAGGGCTTCGTAGACAGTGGGAGCAGCGGAAACGTGTGCAAATTGCTTTGCGGGTTAAAGCAGGCATCGCGGAGTTGGAACATCTATTTTGATGTGGTAGTCAAAGCGTTTGACTTCATCAAAATGGTAGATGAATCTTGTATATACAAAAAGGTAGTAGAGAGTATTTTGGTTTTCCTCGTATTGTATGTGGATGACATACTCTTGATAGGAAAGGAGTTTCCTATGCTATGCTCAGTCGATCTCCTCTTATCACAAGGATTCTCCATATAGGATCAATGTGATACCTCCTAAATCCTGGGTTTTGGATCTATGAGATAGATCTAAGTGGATTTTAGGATTCTCACTAGGTGTAGTGAGATAGTATCAATCGATCCTGGGGAGAATCACTGGATAGCTTTCAGGGTGGTAAGGTCGACTGAATGTCAGTCACATGCATTATCTTTACCCTCATTGGAGAGACGGTATGTTGGAAGAGTTCCAAATTAGATACCGTGGCAAAATAGACGATAAAGGCCGGATACATCGATACCTAAGATGCTACCAAAGAGAAAGTCTGGGTGTATATTAGTTCATGAGATGAACTTCGTTCATACCATTGTATGACAATGGAGTTGTGGCTTATGCCTAGGAACCCCCATCCCATCAGTGATCCAGACATATTCTAAGATAGTATCACCTGACCAAGGAGATGGTTGATCTCCAGGGGATCGAGATTAGGAGAGTAGACTCAGAGGACAACACAGCGGATCCACTCACAAAGTTCTTTTCCCAGAGAGAGACTTTTATGGGATGGTTGGATATGAGATACTACAACCACTGCTATATGATGGCCTTAGTGCAAGTGGGAGATTGTTAGTTATATGTATGCCCTAGAGGCCATTACTGTACATGAGATGTATATTATAGTGGATGCTTGGACTTATATAGAGAGGACTTTCTTGCTCGACATGATAGTATGCTATCTGGTTACTCTTTATCTTAACATGTACACTGATTGTCTCTCTGTTTCATGTTGGTAAAGCCCTTAGGATGCGTACTTGACTACCTAGATTATGATGGAGATCATACTAGTGGGACAAAGGTGGTCTGTGAGTACATCCTTTAATGTCCCTAGTCGTGGGTGTATCGAGACGGGATATCGATATACCAGAGTAGACTAGCGTATAGCTTCTTGACCCATGTAGATGGGCGATGGATGATCCCATATCCATTGGTATATGACATCAGAGATGATATATGGGTGCTCAGTGGAGACTGGGTACACTGGACGGACTCTCCGAGAACTCCCAGATGGTATTATACCTCACGTCAGATGGCAGTTCTCTGGTGACACTGGTACAGGTTAGTCTGTCGACCCGAGATCGTCATAGAGACTTGTGTGATTCCCACTGTGCTTTGATTTCCACCTTACCACATTCAAGAGAACGTGCAAAACGGTGGTTTTTGGGTACAGTCCCGAGTCACATGGAGGTAATGAGCGATAGGAGGGGATTCGTCTCTCCTGGTATTGGGAGTTGATGTTGCGCTGTGCTCGATTGGCTATAACATGAAGTCCCTGACCAGGGCTGTTTCAGAGATTTACTGGTAAGTGTTACCAGTAGTTTCTTGACCTGTTATGAGCCTCACATTGGCACGACTTATCGAGTTACTGGGGTCTGGCGTTTACCACCCCTAGACGAGATATGCGGTATATCAGACGAAGAGACCGGACTATACAGTAGTGTTACTGATTGGATTCGCAGGAGTATGAGCAGGCTTGCTTGTATATCTTCTGAACGCTCAATACCCGGGTGGCCGTTATGTTTAGCATGCCTCTTGCGGCTTGTGGGTGTTTGATATGAATCGCCTACTGCCGACGTATTGACGAGTCTTTAGAGTCCTACACAAAGGTTTCCTGGCTTAGGCGAAACGGAGCAGGAGCACATATGAGATATGTGCGGGACCGAGATTAATACGCGTATGAGATACCGTATTCTATTCTCACGATTTGTATCATCAGTCGGTTATATGTGAAATAGCTGGGTTATCGAATCAAGAGTTGATTCGATAAATTGATACACATGATATTAGTCGGTTATATGTGATATAGCCGGATTATTAAATCAAGTGTTGATTTAATAATCTAATGTATAATTATATATTTGATATATTACTTTACATTAACTAGTATTGGCTCACTTAAGATTGTTTTTCTCACTTAATGTGCACATAGTGTATATGTGATATATGTTTGTGTACATGTTTATATCATGCTTGATGATACATGCAAACATGGGTATGTATGACTTACACCATACTTAAGATAATGGTTAGGGTTTTTATTTATTTTGTAATTCAAAATTAGTGTATTTTGTCATGGTATGAAGCTTCATGAAGCTTAGTGATAACCATTGACCAAGTCCACTTATTTTGTTTTACTAAAGATATTTATTAACCAAACCATTAGCTTAAACCATGGTTATGTCTCTACAATGGTTAGTATGTGATACTAACTCACCCATGGTTGCATAACTCATTCTCATTATTCACCTTAGTTTTTTTCCCTTGAGTTCTTATTCTTCTTCTTCATCTAAACCCAAAAGCTTTCTAGGTTTTTGGTAAATGGTGAAAATGAGTGAGAAAATAAAATCTAAAGTGAGCCCACTTCCTACTTCATCATCTTATACACTTGCTTGGGTAGTAAAGGGTGTTCTCTTCACAAAGTTCATGACCTAGTGAAGGGTTAGCTTGAGTTTGAGTCTCCTCGACGTAGATCATCTTCGGGCTCAAAGACTACGAGCAATCTTGTTCATTTCTCCGATGGAACCATTATAGAGTTCGGGAAATCTTTACTTGCCATGATAACATCGAAGGGACGTCAACACGGAGCTTTAGAAGTGAAGGACCGGTCTACAAAGGTTGTATTCTTTGCTCACTACTTGTAATGGTTGATTACATATTATATTGTCTAGTTACTTTAGCTTGATCCTAGGGTTAGGGTTCATTAGCACCTTTGAATTTTTTAATTTGGCATGGTAGTCGCTGTGAAAACCCAGTAGGGTGCTAAGGAATCCCAACATAGACACCCCGTGAACGATATACCGTTAAGCGGTGTTCTAAACACAGTCAACTTCTCCTAATGAGCGCGAAGTCCTTAAAGTCAAAGTTCTAGTTGATTTTAAATTACTGTGGGTATGCAAGAATGCAGTTTTGTGATTTGTGGGCTACGGAAAAGGTGATGAAATCATTTACCGTATCTTGTTTGGTCTTTTTTCCTTTAAATCTGTATTAAGATGCAAATGCGCAATCTATAAAAGAATTCAAGTCATCAAGCAATTTAAGCAATTCTTTTTCGTTTAAATTTAAGCGCTGCAAAAAATACGGTTAGTTCTCTGTGCAATTGGTGGCAAGCTTGTGCGAAGATTCTTGCAAAAGATAGAATAGTGGAATGCGTCGGATTCAAGAGGAATGCGTTAGGAAATACGTACCGATGAGATTTGGTTAAGAAAACCCCCTTGAAAGTGATCCGAGTTTTTGATTGTCCGTTTGCGTGGGTCAAACTACTTGGATCTTTGGCACTATACTTCACTAACATCTTAAAATTGAGTTTGAGCCTCGCTCCGCACGATCGCTAGTCGTAATTCCGTGAAAAACCTGAAATGTCGGAAAATACGATATTTAGTGTCAAAAAGCGATATATATGCCCCAATTCCTGCACACTCAAAATTATAAAAATACAAAAATACCACTAGAGTACTGACAACACACTGGAGATCACACAAAAAGAAAAAATCAAAAACACCCTTATTGGGCCGGCGAGCTCGGATTTTTTATTGATCTCGCCAGCCAAATGAAGTTGGTTTGTGCTCGAATTTTGTGTGAGTTCTCTAGGCTAGCTAAGTGTTCTTATGGTATAACTTGATTATTAAAATAAATATCAGGGTTCTAGCAGGTCTGAAGGATAGAGAACAAGTTAGAAAAATTTTGTATTGTTAGTTTTGAAAAAAATGAGTTAAAAGTTATTTTTGTTAGTAAGAACTATAAATAACAATACCCAATACTACCAACTCCCCGGCAACGGCGCCAAAAACTTGTTAGGAGTTCACCCGTGTGCGCAAACGCGTATGTTTTGGAAACGGATATGATATTAAGGAAATGGAATGCGCACGCGAGATCGTTCTCGTTTTAAAATTTATAAACCGCAAGTACACGGCGCGTTGTAGCAAGCCGGCAGGTACGGGTCGATCCGCAGGGAATTGTGTATTAGGTCTTGTTGTTTAAGATTCAACTAATAACGAATGGTTGGTTTTTCATAAAGAATAGAAAGAATACGAAAACAAGAAAAGCAAGCAAAGAAGATAAGAAAGAAGTGGTTGTGGCTTTGGCTCGGAAGGTCGAATCCAACGATTCCTTCGACGCTCCCTTGATTATGAGTTGTCCGTGCTTACGTCAATCCCGGCATGAGGCATGATTTGTCAAGGTGGTTTCGAAGCACAAATCATCAAATTCCGATATTCACCGCAAAACACGAAACGAGTCCGTTTGTTCACTTACCGTTTGTATGTCCAATCTTTAGGTATCAACGCTAAGCACAAGGTTTAACAAGCATACACCGACATCAAAGATACAAGTTAGTGAGTGAGATCAATTGATTTCAGTATTAAGTGTGCTAAGTGTTTGTGATGGTATATGGTATATGAAACCAAGAGATTTGTCAAGTCATTTAATCACAAAATACCACATCCAAACTTAGCAAACTTAACACCAAATTGATTCTAACCTTAGGCTTTCAAGATGGGGTTTGTGGGGAGAATATGGTGTGTGATGAGGTTACAAAGTAACCATGGAATCAACATACCATATCAACCCATCCAAGTTACAATACTAAGTTTATAGTCATATTAAAGCACATTAAACATTAACAATAGGAGGAAAAGGTAAGGCCTTTCATCTCACTTCCTCACCATTATCACAACCAAAGAAGATTAGTTAAGCATAATAATGAAAAGAAAAGCAAAGCAAGTAAAGAAAAGAAAGAAAATAACAAAGCAATATATTAACACTTGAAGTTGAGTTACAAGATATTGGTAACTTGTTCAACCTCCATAATGAAGCTCTCAAGCGAAAGCTTCAAGAGGGAACAAAAAGAAGAAACCAAGTGATAGCCTATTCACTCTCAAGCCTAAACCAAAAATAAACAAAAACAAAACAATCTACTGTGAATATGAGAGAGTATGAGAGAGAGCCCTTCCCTTGCGCACTGATCTGGCTTTTATAGGCACCAAAAAAGACTAAATAAGTAATAAGAATGAGGTGATGTGACTGCAAGGAAGGGACAGAGAAAAGATAAAGACAAATGGGGCAAGGGGGGCCGGTGAGCTCAGACAATTTGAGTGTGTGGCCGGTCAAAATCCGAGCACATGGGCTCGTGTTGGTTGTGTGGTCTTGTGTCAACTCCAACATCATCCTGGTGCTGTTTGATTTGTCTAAAATAACCTGATTTGCATTTAGAGATTTGGAGGGAAAGTTGAAGCAATATATCACATCAACACTTTTTAGATTTATTGCCCATCACACCACATATGTGCTCACTTGCATGAATTGTGCAAGGGCAGCCCCCATATGGTATATGTCAAAAAACTAGTGTCACACATGTATTGTGTCAGACCAAAAATTGTGTGCACACTTGTTTATTGCAAAATAGCTCTTTGGATATCGGTCGGTTTTCTGTTCTGTTTGCAGTGTCGGCTCCCAAACGCTATATCCGTGATATTGAGTTTGTTTCCAGTATTTAATCACGAACACCTATAATCTGTAATTACTGAGCAGACACTGATTAATAGCACCGATATATAACGAAATAGATAATGAATGAGCGGTATTAAAATGCAGTTTTATGTGATGAACAATCAATTTTATGCTTTCACCGTGGGAAGCAGTTTGTTGCATCGGCGTTTGGATAGATGATGTTAAATTGGCTGTCGTTTGTGTGGATTGTTTAATAAATGTTTCTGAGCTTCGTTCAAGTGCAGAGATTTTATTGGTATCGGTTGGTGAAATATTATTATAAGGAGCAAAGTTGTTGGCCGGATTTTGAAAAGCTTGCGATTGAAAGGGCTGCTGAATTTGATGTTATGGCGGTTGTTGCTGTGGAGAAAACCTTTGATAGTTATTTTGGCTTAGGAACTGATTTTGATTTTGAGATTGGTTTTGGTTCCAAGCAAAATTAGGATGATTCCTCCATCCTGATTAAATGTGGATGAATAAGGGTCACTCCTAGGTTGTTGCTGAAAAGCAGCATTGGTTTGTTCATGAACTTGAGACGGAGGATTCAAAGGACATTCTTCTGTTAAATGTGATGGGTTAAAACAATAACCACACACGGTTTTGGGGAGCGTAACTTAGTTTAGGGAGGCTGAAGAGAATTTGCTTTCCATAGCTTCGAATTTCTTTTGCAATGCAGCCATTTCTGCTTTCATTACGATGGAAGCGTCAAGATGATGGATGCCTGCCCTAGATGAAGATGATGTTGGTCTAGTGCTCACTCATTGTAAGGTTTGTTCGGCGAGATCTTCCAGAAATTGCCATGCTTCGCCATCGTCTTTTGACATGAAATGACATTGACAAATGGTTTCTAGCATTTGTTTTGTCGCTGGATTAACACCCTCATATATAATTCGGCAAAGTTGTCATCTATCGATTCCGTGATGAGGGCATTGGACAATAAGATTTTTAAACCGTTTAAAGCAATTTCAAAAAGGTTCGTTGGGAAGTTGGGCAAACTGCTTAATTTCGCTCCGAATGCGGACGGTCTTATGATGAGGATATAATTTCTTAAGGAATGCTGTGACGAATTCATCCCATTTAGTGATAAAATGTGCAACGGTGCTATAAAGCCACTTTTCTGCGAAATCGCACAAGGTAAAAGGGAGAAGACGTAATCGCAGTGCATCCCCTGAAAGTTGGGTTGTGCTCATCATCGCACATACGTTTTCGAATTTGGTTATAAAAACGTATGCATCTTCGGATTCAAGCCCGTGTAATTTGAGCAACAAGTTGATGAAGTGGGGTTTAATTTCGAAATTATCCCCATTGGCTGGTGGAAGAGACAGACATGTAGGAAGGGGTCCGTGTACGGGATATCATCTGTCTTGAAGAGTGATGCGTGGTAGATTTTGCGCACCTACGGGTGGTGGCAGGGTGGTGGTGTTAAAAACCCGATGGAGATCCGTCCATTTCGGGAGATGTGGTGGGTGGTGGAGAAATAGAAGATGAAGAAGTATCGACTTCGGAGTCGACAACAAAAACACTGACTAGACGGGCACTAGAATCCCGTATCCAGTCGATCATGCACTAAGCGGATTTAGTACATGCGGCACCGTGTGATATATGTGATAACAATTTTAAGAAGGTTTGTTCTGAAAAAATAGTTGGACTTGAGGCTTGACTCAACAAATCACAAATGCACAATCAATCCCTAGAGCTAGGGTCTCCTAGGTCAAGTCACTAGACCGTTCCTAGACTTCCAAAGGACAAGTTGTAAGTCTACGCTAGCGCTCCTGTCCGTCTTTCAGACGCCAAATGCGGAACTAAAACTTTTTAACTGGCGCTATCGTATACTATAACCCGGATCTACCATTATTGCTAAACTAACAAACTACAAAGTGGGTAGAAATGTTATACCGAACGATCCGAGTCCTTCGGTCTTTAACCATCATCCCACGCTTTGTTGCGGCTGCTCCGATCTCGCTCGATTTCCGGTCTCCTCGTCCAGGTGGCACCACGTCAGCGGATCTTTAAACGGGCTCCCGCCTCTGACCCGAGGCAACTCGGTCATCAAGTTTGCTAAAAGAGATGACCAAGATTAATGTAGAGAATGAGTAGAACACTTTGTCTCGTTACATCCAAAACTATGGATGAACGGTTAATGAAGTTGCCTTTTTTGATAGAATGAAATGAGAAATGGGTATACAAATTTTCATGAATCAAATCCATAATCTTTTTTAATCAACAACAACCATAATTCCTTCAAGAATGAGCCGGCCACATAATATGAGGAGGGGGGTGAGTGTAGGAGGAAGAGAGTGACCATAAACAATAAATGATATGAATGATTCATCTAACACCTTGCATAAATCATTAATGCAACAATGAGTCATTTTAACCTAGTCACCAAAAACCATTAATGCAATAATGTGTCACTAATCCTAGTCACCTTCTAGAAGCTTCCACACTTATGACTCATCCTCATGACTCACCCAAATGAAGAAAAGATAAATCCGTATTAAACTGAATGTTTAAGACGGGTGATAGAAAACTGGCAACTTCCAAAAGCGATCCCGAAATGAATTTCAGGATAACCCCGTAATAGTATAAACATACCCGCATTTGTATTATGACCGAATACAAATGCAACTGAGACAAAGATATTATATCTACACAGTATAATACTCGGATCCGGCTTAAACCAAAGCCCATCAGTATTATCTGCCCGAAATATGACACGTGCGTAAACGCACGTGCATTTTCCGAACCCTGCCATAAAACCATACGGCCTCTACAACGTTTCGTCCGAACTTAGGAAACTATCTGTGGGGGACTCTAATGACTCGTCAGTACCCTGGCAGTGGGTTTAACCACAAGCCGTCAGCGGCATTAGCTGTGCGTAACGGCTGCCCATGTACTGACCTCAAGGGAAGCCGATGAGCGAACTCATCCTGGAACCCTACTGAGCCTAACAGTGACAATATACATACAGTCTGGTCCGTTCGTCTATGAGTATCGCATATCGGCCTAGGGGGCTGATAACGTCAGACCCTCAATAACGGTATAAGTCGTGTCGGAGTGTAGCCCAGAACACCCTGAGATACTACTGGAGTACCTACCAGTAAATCTCCTGCCTCGGCCGAGGGCTTTGTGTAATGGCTCTCCTAGACACAGCGCGATCTCACCCCCAATACCGGGAAAGACGATTCCCCTGCCAATTCGCTCACTTGCCTCCATGTGGCTCGGGACTGTGCCCAAAAACTACCTGTTTGCACGACTCCTTTGAATCGTGGTAGGGTAGATATCAAAGCACAGTTGGAACTCACACGAGATAAATAACGACCTCAGGTCGATGAACTAACCTGTACACATGTCACCAGGGAACTGCTATCTGACGATAGGTATAATACCAACTAGCAGATTCCCGGCGAGTCCTGTCCGGTGTACTCATGAACCAATGAGCACCTGTATATATCTTAGGTGATCCAACTGACACCAGTGGCTTATGAGACCGGCCACCGCCCCTCGTCGGGGTCTTGACTGTATATACTAGTCTACTCCGGAGTATCGATGCCCTATCTCGAAACTCCTATGACTAGGGACCACAATTAAGGATATGCTTATGGACCACAATTAAGGATATGCTTATGGACCACCAAACTCTCACGTATATGATCGTCATCATACTGTTGGTAGTCAAGTAAGATCCTAAGGGCTCTATCAACGTGTAACAGTGATCAGTCACCTGAACCTGTACACGACTGATAAAGGAAAATCAGATAGCATACTATCATCTCGAGTAAGACCGTACTACCGGTATAGGTCCTCCTCAATCATTGCAATCACGTACCTGCGATCCAATAATTGACTTTGAGGGCACAATATCCAACACAAGTCATAAAATCAATCCTCTTTTACCTCCTTATCAATTTTACGGCCAGGTAAGTGCCAGGTAAGTGAGAGGTATCCGCTATACGAATCACCGAAATAGCGGGCCTAATTAAGTAACCACTTTCCTTAGTCACACTTGCCTAGACACTACAAAAGAAATACGGATAAGCAATAAATTACCCATGACCCTCCTCTTTGCTAATTGAGCGCGAATGTTCTTAGGGGCTAGGTCTAGACATTTTTTATTAATGCAGGGTGATAGTATACTCGTTTGTGATTTGTGGGGCCTAAGAAGAGTGATGAAATCCCTACTTAATATGAATCTGGGTTTATTACCCCTTAAAGTCTGGTTTAGATATGTAAAAATAAACCGAAATCAAAACACGTAAAAAGATTTTTGAGCAGTGCTGTTTGCAAAGAATCTTGCAGGTAAAATCAGATTATTGGAAGTTTAGAGGAGAGAGAAAGATAATAGCAAAATACCAGAGGATTTTGGTGTCCCAATTCTCCTAATGTACCACGGTTCCGCCGCTAACTGTACCCAAGCGCCGCGGTTCCGCCACTTATTGAGGTGTTCTTCCTGTAAAAATTCTTCTGAGCCCTCCAAT
The DNA here is from genome assembly GCA_030015575.1 of Agapanthus africanus. Taxonomy (NCBI): domain Eukaryota; kingdom Viridiplantae; phylum Streptophyta; class Magnoliopsida; order Asparagales; family Amaryllidaceae; genus Agapanthus; species Agapanthus africanus. The sequence continues at coordinate 107,239,308 of CM057344.1, forward strand.
ACTCCTTTGGTGCAAGCTGAAAGTCTCTGAATCTCTATCTGCCTGCTCCAATTACTCCAGATTCTTTTGCAAAACTCACGCAATAATCGTTAAAAATACAAGATGCGGTTTTGGTTCTCTTATATTTTATGTTGGTTTTTATAAGAAATCAATCCGAATAACAAGAAAAAAAATTACGACCGTCTCCCCGGCAACAGCGCCATTTGATTGATCGTGCAAAAAGTGTTTTGTAAATAACCGCAATCAAATGGTGTTGCTAGTAGTTAGCCACGATGAGTACGGGTCATGCGCAGGGAAACATGAATTCTTTTCTTTCTTTAGACGAGTTGATAAAAGAGATGGGTGATTGTTGTTATTCTATTTTAAGACGGATATAAAATTGATAATAAAAAGGGTTGTAGGGTTCATAGGACTTAGTAGTTAATGGATGAATATTTAAAAATGGCTCCTTTTATCTTTTAATAGTTTAAAACTAGGGCGATAGCGATGAATGTGAATTAAGGTTCTTAGAGGGAATTAAGGTTTCCCACTATTGACCCTTGTTCGTTTATTGATCTCTATTCATGTCAAGCCCTTACCAAAACAAGTGTTTAACCAATCTCAAATCGTGGTCGTGACTATTGATTAGTTCAAAAATATGAGTTTACCGCAATCAGAAACGGCGTCGCTTCGCAGCTAGCCGGTGAGTACGGGTCGATCCACAGAGACGGGTAAATTTCTTTAAAGTGATTTAACGAGTTGATTCTTTTTGTAGTTTTGGTAGGTTTATAAAAATCTAAAGACTAGATCTAATTAATTTAATTAAGAATCTTGCTAGGGTTAGGATTAGGGGAAGTTTTGGAAATTAAATATTTTTCCTCACCGCTTTCAATACCTTCCTTTTTTAGATCTCTTAGATGTTAAGTTAATTATCAATAAAGTGGATACAAATCTTTTGGGAAGATGTTTCTTCCTCTAGATTTGTACCCTACCTTTATTGATAATTATCCTAACCCTCACGGAAAACGCGCGGAACCGGCCCTTTATACTACGGTTCATCGTTACCTCGAAGGGTAGGATGCCGCAGGGAGCGGTTGTGCTCGTATGCGTGAAGTTCTTATTCATTAGGTGAAGGTGGTATTGAAAGGGGCGAGAGATTTCATCTCTCAACCCTTTCCCTAAGGCTAACCCTAACAAGCGAGGAGACTACTCGCTCATTAGGGGATGAGAAGACATTAAATTAAAAGAGATAAAAATACTTACTAGTTTGACGGCTCCCTCCAAACAAGAAGAACAGATCTGAATTTTTATCTCAGAAATTCTGAATTTTATTGATTGAAAAGAGGCATCAGAATTTACAATGATTAGGGTCCTATTTATAGATAATAGAAACCCTAGGGTTTACAATTGCACCACATGTCTAAAGTTACAAATATACCCCTAGAAAATCTTTCCATAGCCGTCAAGAAAAATTGGTAAAATTTGATTTGCGCACTGGCACAGGAAGGCCGCGGAAGCGCCGCGTATATGCGCTTTGGGCCGCGGAAGCGCGGCCCAATGATGAGATCATATTTGGATTTTTCTTGGGCTTCTTGGGGTTCTTCTGTTCTTCCTGGTTCTGTATTCAGGTTATCATTTGGGCTTCTACAGTGATACCAGATTTTCAACGAACACTTTGCAATGGATCTTGTAACCGTCTTTCTTGTAAATTTGGATATTTTGTTGTCTTGTTGATGGTGAACCGTTCTTCTGCTGAGCTTTACTAAGATCTTCCTATTTGTTGGTCAAAATCCTTCTTTTGTGTCTTCTTTTGTGTTTTTCACTGTTTTTGCTCCAACAACCTGTAACCTGTAACATGTAGCAGACATGGGTCAAAAGCACCTGTTTTTATTGTAAAATGCATAAGAATGGGGAATATAAAATACAATATTATGGTGTGAACAAATACCCCCAAACTTATCTTTTGCTCGTCCTCGAGCAAACTTATTGTTTTATCCTAACCGCACTTTCACAGGGAAACGCGATTGCACTGAGCTCGTGCAACAAGCCGTTAAACCTCTAGGTGTCCCTAGTAGGAGGAGTGTTGTCTCCTGAGGGTTTTCAGCGGATACTACCCACAAAATCCTATCAATTTGGCCCATTGACTTTTGTTCTCCAATTAGGTTTTCTAACAAGGAATTCTATTATCTTTTGACTCGCAAATTATCCACCCATATTCTTCACACTTCCTCATTATTTAACTTAAGATTATATATGTTATGCAGACTTACATAGCTTTCGGCATCTCTTAAGTTTTCCTTCTAGAGTTCCATCTCCACTTAGGAATTTCTATCAACTCTATTAAAGACACAAGTTCTATTCTTCATTCCTTTCTCTTATCTAAACTCCAATCACATATCCCCACGTGTGTGTAAATATCATCCCTACACTTGGAAATTCAAATCAAGCAATCGTACTCTCGTCCATTGTCCAAAGCACTTATTAATTGGTGAACTTTTCACTTTCACATCCTTCATGCGACTGTTAATACTTCTTGAGGTACCAACAACCGATTACAAGATGCGTTAGCACTTTAAAGCGTACTTCCTAGTTTTGCAACACCCAAGGCTTTTAGCAGTGACTCCCAAACCAGTTGGTCTAAGGCACTAGGTGATGAAGCACCCTCGCTAAATATTTTTCTATTTTTACAGCCTTAAGTAATCACAAAAACCAGTGTCCATTTTTTTTCTTTATTCACTTTTTTTTTTCTTTTATTTTCATTGTACTAAGGACTTTAGACAAGAGCATTTCAAGGTCTCCTCTACTATTCCAAGTTTCAAGGTGCGTGATTGTGCAAATTGTAGGGTATACGTTTTCAGAATCTAGACTTAAGCTAGGAACTATTTTTCAAACTTATACTCTAACAAAAGTTTTAATACTCTTCCCTTGTTTCGACTTAGCCCAAGAAGTGAACCCAAAATTTGCCTATTTCTAAATAAACTACAAGGCATATACTTTCTACCGTTAAACTCTAAGAAAGGTTATTTTTAGGGTTTTTAATTTACTAAGTCTAAGATCTAGTTGTTCCTAACCAGTTAACCTATTTGTCAAACTCTAGTCAATTAGCCAAAATTGAATACATTAATTTTTATAATTTTTTGAAATTTTTCAAATTTTTATAGGATTTCAAATAGGTATGCAAATGCAAAAATATGTACAAATGAATGCGAAGGAAGAAGACGTACCGAGCATACCCCCAAACTTGAATTTGACAGTGTCCTCACTGTCATGCTAAACAAAGAGGGTCAAAATGCCGATACTCTCCTGTTTATTTATTTACAATTTTTTTATATTTTTAATGTTTTGAAATTTTTTTTTATTTTATTAGAGAAAAAGAAAACAAAAATATATACAAAAAGACCCTCCCCCAAACTTCAATTAAACTATGTTAGACAATACTGCCCAACTTTGCATAGGCCAAAAGTCAACACCAACCATTTGAAAAATTTATCAGTAAAGAATATTGGTGGGTGAAAAAATAAGTAGTGGTGGTCCGCAAAGAATTGGGGAAGATAGAAGTAATGGAATGGGAGGTGTGGAGGTGAATATACAGGTGATGGTGATGCATCGATATGAGAATGTAAGTGATCAGCAATCAATGGAGTGTTGGCATTCTCGTACCTTATTAAAAGAAATGGGGGTATTTCAACTTCTAAGGGAGGAAGTTGGCTCACCACAATACCCCCAAGATGTTCCCGTGTGTCCTCTATTGACATGGCATCATCCATCAAAGGTGTATAATATTTACTTAGGAGGGAACTGATCTCCTCGATGTCCGCCATAGTCCTACCGAAAACTTGCCGTCCATCTTGTAAGACTTTTAAAATAGCGTTCTCTTGCTCGAAGGCTAGAGAGGCTGATATGATAATGGGAAAAGTCTCATTCTCACCTATATAAGCATATCTACGGTGAGACGGCAAGGGCATGAGTTCGAAATTATGAGGCGAAAGAACCATTGCGGAATCTACCTCGAACTCAAAGGACTCTAACACAGGTTCGAAATCATTGCAAACAACCGATTCGGATGGTTCTACTGACTCATCCAAAAACTCAAACGACTCATATTCGGGCTGTGAGTCGTCGTCATCCGAAAAAGTGAAACATTGATAATCAGCATCGGTTGTGTCAACAGTAGTAGGCTCAAGGAGGGACGCACTAGTGGCGTCAAAACTGTTTTCATCAAATAGAAATCTTTCAAGCTCGCAGTCCTCCTGCGTGATTTCGTGAATAGAGCAAACTTCTCGTGTACTAGTTTTAGGCACGGGGGGCAGACTTCCCATCTTATAAATATTGAACTCACTAGACCTCTTTCCGAAGGATAGAGTCATGGAGCCATTGCGACAATTTATTACGGCATTGGAAGTGGCCAAAAATGGTCGACCAAGAATCACCGGAATTTGGTTTCTTGGGTTAACAACAGGTTGTGTATCCATAACGATAAAGTCAACGGGGAATATGAATTCCCCGACTTTGATCAACACATCCTCTAGTTGACCCCTTGGATAGGTGATTGATCGATCAGCCATTTGGAGAGTGCAACGAGTGGGTTTCAACTCTCCAACCCCTAATTGTTCGTACACGGAGTAAGGAATCAGGTTAACACTAGACCCAAGATCTAAAAGTGCTCGATTAATTTGCTTATCCCCAATTGTGATTGAAATAGTAGGACAGCCGGGGTCCTTTCGTTTTTGGGGTAAGGTTTGATGGTGGTTAATAGCATTGCTCACTGCACTAGCCACTAGCACTTTCTTGGGTACTTGAGATGCCTTTCTCTTCGAGGTGCACAAGCCCTTTAAGATTTTCGCGTATGAAGGGACTTGTTGGATAGCATCCAAGAGAGGTATATTTATGCTAACCTGCTTAAAGATCTCCACAATCTTCTCCACTTGTGCATTTGGTTTATTAGGACTCAACCTGTTTGGAAATGGTGCATTTTGAAAATTTGTTGAGTCACAAGTCTGTGGATTAGAATGTGGAATAGGAACGGATCCCAGTGTGGATGTGTTCGTGTTGTTAGAAATGGGTCCGTTCGAGTCAGAAGAAGTAGAGCCGTGTGAAGGGTGGAGAATAGGCTCTAAAGAAAAAGGTGAAGAAGGAAGTGAAGAAAATGAAGAAGGGGAAGAAGAACCACCGGCAGGGATGTCATCACTAGTTTCCACATTATTTTGCAACTCTCTTCCGGATCTCAACGTGGTCACCGCATTCACATTGTGATTGTTATATGCGTTTAGTGTGTGACCGGGATTGGGCAATGGTTGAGATGGAAGCTTTCCTTTTTCTCTCTCGCTCAACGCAGCAGTTAATTGTGCAATTTGTGCCTCGATAGATTTGATACTTTGATCGTGTGAGGCATTGTTATTCATTAAAGATTGAACATAACTTTCAAATCTTGCTGCGGAATCTGTAGTTTGCTTGAGAAATGCTTCAAGACTTTTCTCGAGCGAGCTAACCTTATCATCATTAGGTTGAACCAAATTGTTCGTTTGATTTGTATAAGGTTGTTGTTGGAAAGGTTGCTGGTTTTGAGTTTGTAAGGGTGCTTGTTGTTGTTGTGGAGGAGCTCTTTGAAAATTGTTATTCCCTTGGACTTGTTGATTTTGGTTCCAAGCGAAATTTGGGTGACTCCTCCACCCCTGATTGTATGTCGAAGAGTAAGGATCGTTTCTTTGTCTTTGCTGGAATGCAGCATTGACTTGATCCTGCCCTTGAATGGGTGCATTATAAGGGCACTCTTCGGTGAGATGTGATGGATTAGAACAACAAGCACAAACAGTTCGTGTGGGTAGAGTAGGGGCAGGAGAAGTCGATGAGATTTTGGTCTCAATCGCTTCTAGCTTTTTCATAAGTGAGGCCATCTCGGCCTTCATAGCTATCGACATATCTATTTGATGTATGCCTGCCCTAGATTGACCAACTGAAGAAGATGATGTAGTCTTGGTACTCTCCCATTGAATTGTTTGCTCACTTAGGTCCTCAAGAAACTGCCAAGCTTCGTCGCTAGACTTGGAGAGAAAATGACCTTGACATATTGTTTCTAGCAACTGCTTCGTTGCTGCGTTCAATCCCTCGTATAATGTTTGGCAAAGTTGCCACTTTTCTATCCCATGATGAGGGCATTGAACAAGTAGGTCTTTAAATCTCTCGAAGCACTTCCAGAATGGTTCGGACGGAAGCTGTGAAAATTGTATAATTTCGTTTCGGATTCTAGCAGTTTTATGATGAGGGTAGAACTTTTTCAGAAAAGCTCTCACAAACTCGTCCCAATTTCTAATGGAGTGTGATGCGGTGCTGTATAGCCACTTCTCGGCTAGGTCACATAAGGTAAAAGGAATGACCCTTAGCCTTATTGCGTCATCACTTAATTGGGTTGTCTTCATCATGCCGCAAACGTTTTGGAATTTATTAATAAAAATATATGCATCTTCGGATTCCAAACCATGAAACTTAGGCAGCATATTGATGAAGTGTGGTTTTATCTCAAAGTTGTCCCCATTTGCCGGTGGGAGGGAAAGACAAGTGGGAAGGGCGGTGCGGACGGGGTAGAAAAGATCCTGGAGTGCGACTCGTGCGGGCGCTTCGACAGGCGGGAGATTTGGGTTATTCGCACCTAACGGAGGCGGAATCATTCCCGTCGGCAAGGTATAGTTGGGGTCGTGTCCCGACATACCTTCGAAAGAAGAATTTGAAGATGGAGGTAAGGAGAAGGAGGGAACGTCGACGAAGGGTTCGTCGAAGGGTTCGTTGGTCGGTACCAACGAAACACGGACTAATCGGGCGTTAGTATCCCTAGTCCAAGATGACATACACTAAAGGGTAGTGCAGTCAGAAAACAGAATGTGAGGGTAAGAAAACGACTTTGAGAAGAAGTGGTGTAAGTGAGTGCAAAGATTCTTTAGCGACAAGTTGCAAGTTTTGAAAAGATTCTCCTTTTTCTATTTAAGTGAGCTTTTGCAAAAAGATTTTGAAAAGAGACTAGTGACACAACTGCAATTAACCACACATGCACAATCAGGCCTAAGTCTAGGGTCACCTAGGTCAGCTAGACAGCTCCTAACTGTTCCAAAGGGCTAGAGATAGAACCTCAAACCGCCTCTTCACGGACAAGTACGGCCAGATAAGTGGGAAGGAACCACCACTACAGTGGGCCTAATTAAAAACCACTAGACTAGTCACCGCAATGTCGGTTAGGATAAACGGCCGATGCCTATACTAGTCCTCTGTCCTATTGAGCTCGACGTCCTTAGGGCTGAGTCTAATATTTTTTAGATTAAAAGTGGTCAATGCAGATGCTTTAAGTGATTTCTGGGGTCCTGGGAAGGGTAATGAAATCCCCACCCAATCTGAATTGGTCAATAGCCCCTTAAAGTCAGATTAAAGTATGCAAAGCAGTAAATCACTTGCAATCAATTTGCTTTTAAGCGCGGCGCAAAGAATCCTGCAAAAAAAATCAATTATTGGAAGGGGGAAGAAGATTTTTTTAGCGCGAAGAATCCTGCAGAAGATTTGACAGAGATATATGGAGATTTGAAGAGGGGAAGAATAAGGAAACAAACAGTGCAAAAATTTCGCAGAGAAGGCTCCAAGTTGCGGCGGAAGCGCGGCGCTAGGTAGAGTTATGCGGCGGAAGGGCGGCTCTTTGGGGGCTTCAGGTCTCCAACTTTCTTCAGCTGCTCTGGACTTCCAATATACTCCTGTTATGATGTATTGTTCTCTGTTTCCCCTCCTGTATTGTTTCAGATCCGTCAAACCTGCAAAGATTCACAAAGAGTACCCTTCAAACAATAAAAGATGATATATTTTTTTTTATATTTTTTGATTTTTTCAAATTTTTATGATTTTTTTTAAAATTTCTATCAACCCGAAAATTCACAAAAAAGAAAGATTACGCCGATCCCCGGCAACGGCGCCATTTGATTGATTCAAAAATATGAGTTTACCGCAATCAGAAACGGCGTCGCTTCGCAGCTAGCCGGTGAGTACGGGTCGATCCACAGAGACGGGTAAATTTCTTTAAAGTGATTTAACGAGTTGATTCTTTTTGTAGTTTTGGTAGGTTTATAAAAATCTAAAGACTAGATCTAATTAATTTAATTAAGAATCTTGCTAAGGTTAGGATTAGGGGAAGTTTTGGAAATTAAATATTTTTCCTCACCGCTTTCAATACCTTCCTTTTTTAGATCTCTTAGATGTTAAGTTAATTATCAATAAAGTGGATACAAATCTTTTGGGAAGATGTTTCTTCCTCTAGATTTGTACCCTACCTTTATTGATAATTATCCTAACCCTCACGGAAAACGCGCGGAACCGGCCCTTTATACTACGGTTCATCGTTACCTCGAAGGGTAGGATGCCGCAGGGAGCGGTTGTGCTCGTATGCGTGAAGTTCTTATTCATTAGGTGAAGGTGGTATTGAAAGGGGCGAGAGATTTCATCTCTCAACCCTTTCCCTAAGGCTAACCCTAACAAGCGAGGAGACTACTCGCTCATTAGGGGATGAGAAGACATTAAATTAAAAGAGATAAAAATACTTACTAGTTTGACGGCTCCCTCCAAACAAGAAGAACAGATCTGAATTTTTATCTCAGAAATTCTGAATTTTATTGATTGAAAAGAGGCATCAGAATTTACAATGATTAGGGTCCTATTTATAGATAATAGAAACCCTAGGGTTTACAATTGCACCACATGTCTAAAGTTACAAATATACCCCTAGAAAATCTTTCCATAGCCGTCAAGAAAAATTGGTAAAATTTGATTTGCGCACTGGCACAGGAAGGCCGCGGAAGCGCCGCGTATATGCGCTTTGGGCCGCGGAAGCGCGGCCCAATGATGAGATCATATTTGGATTTTTCTTGGGCTTCTTGGGGTTCTTCTGTTCTTCCTGGTTCTGTATTCAGGTTATCATTTGGGCTTCTACAGTGATACCAGATTTTCAACGAACACTTTGCAATGGATCTTGTAACCGTCTTTCTTGTAAATTTGGATATTTTGTTGTCTTGTTGATGGTGAACCGTTCTTCTGCTGAGCTTTACTAAGATCTTCCTATTTGTTGGTCAAAATCCTTCTTTTGTGTCTTCTTTTGTGTTTTTCACTGTTTTTGCTCCAACAACCTGTAACCTGTAACATGTAGCAGACATGGGTCAAAAGCACCTGTTTTTATTGTAAAATGCATAAGAATGGGGAATATAAAATACAATATTATGGTGTGAACAACTATCAATAAATTGATAGCGCTTCTGATAAGAAGATTAACATTTGTTTTGCTAAAATTTATAAACTTTAAAATGTTAAAAAGAAGTTAAAAGATTTTCCATCAATTATCCTACCCTATTCTACAAACCCTAGCAAGTAAGGAATTACTCGCTCATGGTTAGTGGTGACTTAAAAGAAAGGTTGAAGAAGAATGAAATCATAATTAAGATGCAGAAAAGTTATGCGTAAAAGTAAGTGCGGAAAAATTTAATGCGTAAAATAAATGCAAAAAGAATTAAAATAAAAACTATCTTTATTAATCAACTATTGCATTGCAACTTTTCTCCTTAGAAAGTAGATTACAAGAACTCTAATTTGCTCTAGATATCTCACTTTTATGGAGGTAGATGAATAGATGATTATGTGATCACTTGGATAATTTTTAAATGCACAGCTCTCGGTCCTTTATATAGTCCCTGAAACCAGAAACCATAGATGTCATATGTGAGTAGATACAGTTAAGATCATGATTCCAAAATCCCACATCCAACAGCCCATATCTGACCGCGGAACCACCGCATAATGCCATGTTTGGCCGCAGTTCAGCCATATCCTAATGGAATTGGGATTTGAGATTTCTTCTGGCTTCTTGTGTCGATATTTGGACATTCTTTTGATGTATAGATTCTGAAAATATTGCTCTGAGTCTCTGTCGTTGCTTGATTCCTCGATTTGCTTCTAAAATTTGGCAGATTCGGTTCCGATCCCGATTTGACTTCGATCTCTTACTTGGATTCCAGACCTGAGGTAATATGTGCAAAATATCTTAAGTCAAATTGTTAGTAGCATTTTATATTTTTGAGATATTATTCCAACCATTTATATGATATTAAACTTTAAGAATATTGATTAGGAATATTTGATATGATATGCATATTTTAATTACTAATATTTCATTTAAATATTATATACATGTATTTTCCCTGATTATATTAATGTCACGACCCGAAATGGCACGTGACTGGCACTTGAACCATATGAAGTCTATAGGACCTCATCTAATTCAAGTAAGCCAAAACCCAGAAATCTAAACCATTTAAAAGAAGAGGGTGAAGGAAAACTTGTTTTAAAGTTGCATACAATCACTTTGAAAAGTCGTTGTAAACATTTTTAAAACATCATATCTTTTCCGAAAATTTCGTTAGAGTCTCTTTTGTAAATACTAGCCCCAAAAGAGGTACAACATGAATAATATGAATAAAAGCATCCCCAAGCGGGAGCTAGCTCTTCGCCAATTGGCGGTCACAACCACGCAAGCAATATAATATACAACGCCGAAATGCGAGGATCAAAGCTCAGAAGGAAACTCAATATCATCAAGAAAACCATAATAATACAACGCGCGACTCTAAGGTCGAAATAATATACAACTGGTCTTCTAAGTCTATCAATATACAAATCTGGTTGATGGAGTTTACTAGATACAACAATGTAAATAAAATACAAGAGTGGTCACGATGCGAGTGAACCCACCTACCAAAGCAATCACCCGGAAGTAATGTGCCAGCAAAGCTGCCAAGGAAAACCTATACAGCAAAACCTGCAAGAAACTGTGGCACAACGGGGGTGAGTTGCCAACTCGTGAGTAGAAAACATCACCGAGCAGAAATCGTATGTATGACTCAATCCTAGGTCCATACGATCAAATATATAAATCCTCAAAATGATAAAGCCGGAAGCATGATAAGGTGGCAAGGATAAACAACTATACATAAGTGTAATACTGAGTGCTTGTGTCAGTGGCTCAGGTAGCAACATATCATAAATATGAGGTATGAATGCAATATAATGAAAACAGAATACATCATACATGTGAAAATTGTTTTCTCAATTTAGTGAGATTCTGTATATTTAAATCGAGGTATCATCAATGAAATCAACATAAAATCAGTGTCAAGTATCGAAACATATATAAATCCCAATGTCCCAAAATCTCAGGCTCCAGCTATCCGGACTGGCCTGTATCCTCTAATCTCAATATCTAGGGCTCCAGCTATCCGGACTGGCCCAAATCATCAAATCTCAATATCCAGGGGTCCGGCTATCTTAAAATGATAATCAGTTTATAAAATCATTGTGGTTCCTCTAAATCCAGAAATCTCATGAAAATCTGAAATCTCAATCTCAAGGGTAAATAAACAGTGAATACTAGGCTCCGGCAAATCCGGACTGGCCCAAAATATCGCATGGTAAATAAATATATAAATATGCATGGAATATCACAGTAATGAATGCAATATCTAAATTAGCATATAAAGGCATGCACACTAGTACTATGTAGAAACTATCAGCTAGCAATTTGTACTAATGAAATAGTATCCTCTAAAGTGTACGTGACATAGCAATTACCGATGATGATGTTTGTGAGCCGGAAAGCATGTGTACGTGGAGCATACGCATCATCGGTAATGGTGTTGGTGTCCTGACAGCATGATTTTAATACTAACTAATGAAAACACAATATAAGCATGCAATGCGATGCGAACAGCAAGAATATGCAGAACATGAATAATAACGTAACATGTAAGAATCTGCATTACTATATATGAGTCATACAGTTTTGCCATTTGAAATAATACGAATCATGGTGTTTGGAAATAAGGGTTACGGTGTTTTTAAGAAAATGTACGTCCTTTAAAATATCCGTAGAATCTCTTGGCATGTCTTTAAAATACTCATGATTCGTTAGTTTGAAATAGGTATGACTCGAATCTACTCTAACATCTATAAGTAAACTACAGGACTAAACTAACATACTACTCGAAAAGGGTAAGGAAAACCACCTAAGTCTGAGTCGATATATATATATATATATATATATATATAATAGTCGGTCATCCCGCCTCAATAGTATCACATACGATACAATAATATGATATTCTCGAGTTAAGAGTGCGGATCTATCATCATAATCATAGCTCGTACGGTAAATCCATCGTACGGCATCTCAATCTGGGTACAGGTTAAATATCACATTATCTCATTATTCATCCGGTATTCTTATCATCATATCCTGTATAGGGGTACTGATCTAAGTCTAGTACATTCTGATACCATCAATATATAAATATATATGCGTGTGTATGAAAACACATCGCCTAAAGACCTGCTATAATATCATGTCATATCTCATAATACGAACCAAATCATATCACCGATCTCGTGGCATCATGCCCAATCTCATCGACTCATCACCAAATACCATGTACTATCCTCATTATCCATGTATATGTATACATATATGTATACACACACACACACATACTCACAACATGTGTGTGTGTGTGTGTGTGTCTCCATATACGCACAAGAATAAAATGTATGCAATTGTGTGTGTGCGTGTGGGTGTAATCTTATTCTAGGGTTCGCGACTAATACTAATTAACGACACTATCATCCGATATACTAAAATTTAATCTATGATCTCCTAAGATCTTATTTGCTATCTATCCATGTTTCACATAACACATATTCATATATAATATAAAATATCATAGACTACACTACGAACTGCGGGGGTGCTATACGCCATCCACCCGACTTCCCCCGTAGATATATATCTACTCACCTTGATCTTCGCTTGCCGAAATCGATGCCGCCATCCTATTCTTTATCATCCGAAGTCCTCATGGGGGTACCTACATATATACACATATAGCATCGTAAACGGAAATCACGCATGAAAACCAAAATGTCGCACGAATCACACATAGGTTAAAATCTATAGTTTACGCATGCAAGAATAACCAACAACTCTCGACAATTGATGTATAAACATGAATCGACCGATAAAAACACAATTATCAAAACTTCAATTCATAAATAGCCGCAAAACAAAATCAGAAACTATGTAAAACACTTCCAGATTTTACCCTATGTGTAATTAGCCAATTTTGCATATAGGAAGGGTCTATTTTACTGGAGATAAAGCCATGGACCAAACACTGACACATTTCACCCTACCCTGGCCGCAAATTGCGGCCAGGAACATTAAATTTGCGGCCAAGCTTGGTGGTTTAGGTCTCGGGTCTTGGGGTTAGCTTCCTGAGTGCCTGCACTACTCACTGTGTTTGCTAAATAATTTTCCAGATCCCCGAGTCATAGCAGATATCAATTTCCCTTCACAATTTCCACAAAATACGATATCAGGTATTTCTAAGTTCATGTCTTGGGTTTGATTCTATGGTTTCATTCCATGAAACTAATACTATAGGGGTTATAAGATCTCTACTAATCTCAATTACATGTTTGGATTCAAATCAAACACTAACCACTTCTAAAATTTATCAAAGTTCACTAATCTCCACTAAATCGATTCTAAACATGTATGGATGCTTAAGGAATTGAAATACTACACTAATAGTGATGAAATTATCTCATTTGGCAACTCAAGAAAATTTTTAGTTGCCCCAAGTCTCCAAAATCCAAACTTTCTTGGTCCAAAGTGCTTGTAGGGAGCTTGTGTATGTTTTTAATGAAGTGGGGATGATGTTTTGAGGTGGGAATGGGGGTGTTTAATGGAGGTAGAGGAGGTGGGAGGAAGTGGGCTGCCATGGAGAGAAAAGAGGAAAGAGGATGAAGGAAATGAAATGAAGGGGATAATGAGCCATGCCAAGGTTGACCCCATCATCCTCTCTCTCTCATGCCCATTCCTTTTTGTTTAATCTTATCATTTTTCTTTTCTTTTTCTTTTCTTCTTTTTTCTTTTTAAAGAAAACAGAGCCATGCATGATAAAAGAAAAGAAACCATTGTAGAAAAAATGTAATAATGTGAAATATGACATGGTGCATGTCATGTGCACAAATCAAGCTTAATGCACGATTAGTGATACTTAATCGCGATTAACATTAAAATGGAATATGATTAATTATAAAAAATCTATGAATGCTCCATTCTTATAATTTCTTTCAAATTCAATAATTAACATAATTTCCAAATATTTCCCAATTTATCGGTATATACCTATACTGCATTATTAAAATATTCATAATATTTATTATTTAATTATATATAAATTCCCAAAAATAATATTTTATTTTTCTGAAATGTTACAATTAATTACAAATGTAGGAATATATGATAATAATTTTTTACAAATAACCCACATATGTTTTATATTTATAATAAACACCTTTTAACAGTAAATAATAATAGGGAAAATGTTCATAAAAATGTGCAATATTTTAGACTAATCAAAAATATTTTACAAATTTCTGTTTTCTCGAGAAGCATTTTCGTTCTTCGGAATTCTAAGCTTAGAGCTTCAGACGTCTGTGTGTGCTCTATATGAGCACACCATGTTTTTCACACGTCTGATCTTAGAGCTTCAGACGTCCGGTCGTTCTCTGAGTTTCATTGTGTTTTTGATCAGACGTTTGTTCACCCTTCATCAGACGTTTGCTTTTTGTATGGGTTTCCTCTGTGCCTTTGGCTGGACGTCTGACACTTATTTTTCAGACGTCTCTCCACTCTCTGGAACTTCTGTTAGATGTAGGTACCCTTAGAGACAATTAATTGCAATTATAATCTACATGTATAGAACTTTCTTGTTCGTAATAATAGTATGCTATTTGGTTTTTCTTTTATTGGTATATCTTTTATTTATAATACTATGTTTATTATTGATTACTAATTAAGTCCGTAGAATAATACTAAACTACGGGATTGTGATGTAGATTATAATAATGAGACCTGACTATTCAATAAGTGTATTCTTAAATATTTCTAGTGGTAGAAGTATCGAGACAGGACATTGATACTCAGGAAAACTAATGTATACTATACTTACTCATTAGATAGTAATGATTGTTCTCATAGTCATCTGGTGTGGTGACATCAGAGTATTGTATGCAGGTGTTTATAGAAGATAAGTACACCGAACGACTCAACTTGAATTTCCAGTTGGCAATTGTACATAACTGTCAGGTGGAAATTCATATAGTGACAACTGGTACGATTTAGTCTCCATACCTGAGATTCTCCATAGTACCTTGCGTGTGCTAAAGATTACTTTAATTACTACCCAACCACAGATCTATTGATATTGTGTATAACGGTAGTAGTTGGGCATGATCGAATACATGTGAAGGTTGTAAGGAATGAACATGGGATTTCGTCTCTCCGGTATAAGGAGAACAGTGTTCTGCAATGTGTGATATATCGGTAACCTAAAATCTCTGGTCAGAGTACTAGAAATCAAATGATAAGTAGTTATCGGTTTGATCTCATAGTTATGTGATAATATCAACACAATAGTTATTTAAGTTATTAGGGTTTGACAGTATTACCAAGCCCTAGACCAAATAAGGAACACAAGGAGGCGAAGAGACCGGACCGTACAATAGTTGTCACTGATAGGTATTGATTTACTTGGATAGCATTTTCCTATTCCAATTTAGTCATCGACAGTTTACCCAGATAGTCTAAATATGTAGCTATCATTCCTATAGACTTGTGGATTTTACTGCTTATAGAATTTGTTCAAATTGTTCGAATTAATTATCCACTGCTGACTAAACGTCAAGCATTCAGAGTCACACATAGGTGAACTCTTACTTACCACTATTAAAGAAAAGAAAGTATATGGTTCTATATCGGATGGCCCCGGCGAAGCTCAAGGAGCAGTTGCAAGAGTTGCTTGGTAAATTACTTGTCCATCTGAACGTATCGCCTTAGGGAGCCCCTGTTCTATTCGTGAAGAAGAAGGATGACAGTATGAGATTGTGTATAGATTGTCGGTATCTATATCGTGTTACGGTGCAGAATAGGTATCCTTTAGCTCGCATCGATGATTTATTCGATCGGCTCCAGGAAGCGGGCTATTTCTCAAAGATAGTCCTGCGATCGGGTTACCGTCAGTTAAGGGTCAAGAAGGAGGACGTTCCGAAGACTGTTTTTCGGACGTGCTATGAGCATTATGAGTTTTTGGTGATATCGTTCGGGGTCACCAATTCCTCGGTAGCATTCATGAATCGGATCTTCAAGTCGTTCTTCGACCAGTTTGTCATCATGTTCATAGATGATATCTTGGTCTATTCTAGAAGTCGAGAGGGTCATGAGCAGCACTTGAGAATTGCATTACAGACCTTGAGAGAGCACCAGTTTTTTGCCAAGTTCTCAAAGTGCACATTCAGGCTCGATAGCATGGAATTCTTGGGTCACATTGTCACGAGAGACGGGGATTCGAGTTGATCCAAAGAAGATTGAGGCGGTAAAGCACTGGCCCAGACCCGTTTTAGTGACTGAGATTTGTAGCTTTTTGGGCTTGGCGGGTCATTAGTGTCGCTTTGTGTAGGACTTCTATCGTGTTACTGCACCACTGACCGGTCTGACTCGTTAGGGAGTTCCTTTCCTTTGGACTGATGCCTGCGAGCAGAGCTTCCAGCAGTTAAAGACTCGTCCGACGACTACGACGGTTTTATCATTTCCTTTTGGCTCAGGCGGTTTCGTTATCTTTTGTGATGCTTCTTGAGTAGGTCTTTGTTGTGATTGATGCAGAACGGCAAGGTGATCGCTTATGCTTTTCGGTAGCTGAAGAAGCACGAGCAAAACTACCCTACTCACGATCTTGAGATGGCCATGGTGAGATTCACGCTAAAGATTTGGAAGCACTGCTTATACGATGATATGTGCCAGATTTTTACGGACTACAAGAGTCTGAAATACATCTTTCAGCAGTGGGATATGAACTTGAGGCAACGTCGTTGGATGGTTCTTGTGAAGGATAATGATTGTAAGATTCTCTATCATCCGTGCAAGGAGAATGTTATAGTCGATACTTTAAGTCATAAGCCAAGAGGTAGATTGTCTCATATGGACATAGTACAGTGGAAGTCGACTGCAGATTAGGAGACTTTACATGACAATGGCATATAGTTTGAGTTCACATCCACAGGAGGATAGCTAGCTCATGTTCATGCTCGTCCACTTTTGCTCGATCAAATCAGGGAGGCATAAACCAGTGATACCCGTTTATCTGAGGTCATGGAGCAAGTTCAGAAAGGGAAGGGTTCCGAGTTTGTTATCGATAGTGGTAGAGTGTTACGGTTTGTTACTCGATTGTGTGTACCTGACTCTGAAGGGCTGAGGCATGAGGTCTTAGAAGAAACACATCAGTTTGCTTACAACATACATCCAGGGTCTACGAAGATGTATCACGACTTGAGAGATGTGTACTGGTGTGAAAGGATGAAGATGGATGTTCTGATTTCGTTTCGAGATGCCTGAATTGCCAGCAAGTTAAGGCCGAGTATCAGAGGCCGGTAGAAAAGTTGCAACCCTTACCCGTTCTAGAGTGAACATGAAAGCAGATCTCTATGGATTTCTTTGTGGGCCTACCTAGGTCCAGCAAGGGGTATGACTCCATTTGGGAGATCATGGATCGGTTAACGAAGGAGGCTCACTTCCTTCCAATGAAGATCACTTTTGGTTATGCTCAGTACGCCCAATTGTATATTGACGAGATTGTGAGGTTGCATATAGTTCCGATTTGTATTGTATTCGACCGAGGCACAGTTTACTAGCCGTCTCTGGCAGAAGCTACAAGATGCTTTGGGTACCCGCTTGAGTTTCAGTACTTCTTTCCACCCACAGACCAATGGTCAATCAGAGCGAACAAATTAAACTCTCAAGGATATGCTCAGAACCTGTGCGTTAAATTTGGGAGGCAGTTGGGATCGTCACTTGTTCTTGATCGAGTTCTCCTATAAAAACAGCTATCAGGAGACGATTCAAATGGCACCTTTTGAGGCCTTTTATGGGAGAAAGTATTGATCACCGGTTTGTTAGACTGAGCTTAGTAAGACCAGGCTCCTAAGGCCACAGTTGGTCCAGGAGACTACTGAAAAGTTTCAGCTGATACGTGATAGAATGAGAGTAGCCAAGAACATGCAAAAGTACTATGCCGATCACCGCCGCCTTAGACTTGAATTCGCAGTGGGTGACCATGTTTTCCTTCGGGTTTCTCCTATGAAGGGAATGATGAGGTTTGGGAAGAAAAGGAAGCTCAATCCTAGGTATATTGGACCCTTCAAGACTTTAGGAAGGGTCGGTACTATAATGTATCGTTTAGCGCTCCCACCCAGCTTTCTGGATGCGCACCCCATGTTTCACGTTTCCATGCTTCGCAAGTACCTTCGCGACCCTTCTCACGTGATTCAGCACCAAACGATCCAGCTGGAGCACGACTTATCTTACATCGAGCAACTGGTGGTCATTCTTGACCGGCAGGTGAAGAAGTTGTGATCAATGGTACTACCTTCAGTAAAGGTTTTATGGCGGGGCCTGAACTGCAAAGAGATCACCTGGGAGGCCGAGAGTAAAATGAGGAAAAAATTCCTCATTTCTTTGAAGGTACAAGTGGTTAAATTTTAAATCCGGAAACCGAATTTATTCAAGTTGGGATATTGTAACATTTCATATTTTCATTATGTTTATTTTAGAATTTAATTAATGATATAATGAATTTTATTAAAATTATAATATTTATCGAATTGGGTTTTCATGAATCAGTATTAAAACATATATCTAGAGAAATACGAATAATAAAACTAATGCTTTCCTCCTAATTAACACTTAATTTGGCATGGCAAGTATACTAATATTTTCTTATTCTAATATTAATATTAATATGAAATCTCGATCTCAAATGTAAAGGAACAGGTTGTTACATCTATCATACCTGAAATCTCCCACTTGAAATATTTAGTGTTAGAAAATCTAACTCTAATTATCATTTAAATGATTAACCATCCAAAATCAAAATTTAAGATGTTAAAAGTTTTATTTCATCGACTCCACTACATGCGCTCCCGCTTAAGTTAGCTATTCTATGCCTCCTAGGATATTTAAGATTTAAAAGGAAAACTTATTCAGTATCATAAATATATTTATCGTGGCTCTGACTTAAGCAAAAATGTTCCAATAGACCCCAGATAATTTCTGAAACCTAAAATCTTTTTTTTTGGAATTTTCTGCAATTTATCTGAATTTATTTTCAAAATAAAACAAAATTTATAAAAGAAATTAAAATCAGTCCAGGCCCAGGCTTACTGAGCCTCAGGCTCACGCTCGAGGCACGGCTCAACCAAGCAGTTGGCTCCGAACCGAGCCGTGGCCCATTTTGAACCTTTTTTTCTTTTTTTTTAAATATAAAAAATATCTAATAAAATCTTTACAAAATTTTAGAATTTTTAAAAATATTTTCTAATCAAAAAAAATGTTTTCTCAACCTAAAAAATTTCTTACAAAAGAAAATATTTTCTTTCATATTTTTTTAGAAAATCTTTGAAAAAGGATCAAAATAATACAAACAAATCCCTATTGATTTTAGCATATCAACAAAATAAATTTTCAAAATTAGGGTTAGGGATTTTCAAGCATGGTGGCTGCTATCGATACAAATATCGCGGCGCCATCCTCTAACTTGAAAAGAACAATTTTTAATATCGATAAAATTAGTATCAATGCCAAACTTAATTTTACAATAATTTTTAAAACAAAAAATATTAACTTTTAAAATCACAATTTAAATTAATCCGAGACGATCACAAAAGAGTCTCTAAAAATATCATGCGTCCCTTTGGATCGTAAAAATAAAATAAAAATTTAATTTTTAGCATTGATCAGGCTTAAATGGTCTTCCTTAGATCTAATTAAAAATAAAATTTTTAATAATCTAAGACATCTAAGCAAGATAATCTTATAGAGAGAAACTCTTTAGTGCTTTGATATCAATGTAGGCTGATGAGATGCATTGGATGATCAACACAAATACAGCGGAAGCAAATATGTAACCAGTGGCCTACACGAATACCAGGATTTTGCAAATCTTAGTGGGGCAGAAAATCTCCTTTATCGATTGATGGGTCTCTGATCTTTATTCTTTGAGTGTTCTCCTCTCCTCTTCACGGTGGTCGGCGAGAGACGATCACAACATTGGTGAGAAAGCTCTCTTGTTCACTATGGCTACTACTATATAGAAGAAGATGAATAATTTCTCTCTTGTTTCTTTATCTCATATGAAACATTTGATTGATTATCAAACCCTAGCCTTTGCATGTATATATATAGCAACGGACGACCTATATTGCATCTAGGGATCCAGGTCCTAATAAGACTTACTCTTCTTTAATAGGTAGACTCCACCTCTAATCCGACTTGCTATAGGACGCTATAGGAGCGGGCCCCAATATGGACGACCCCTGCATGAGCCCGAGCCTGACTTGGGCTTGGCTCGGGTCTGGTCGCCCACTTGATTGGGCGGGACCCAATGCCAACAAACATTGAAGAAAAAATTTAATGAACGAGACTATTGAAAATCTAAGAAGTTTTATCAAAATCAGAAAAAATCTAATGAACGAGGTACTATTGGAAATCTAATAAGTTTTATCAAAATCAGTGGATCACAGTATGCCAAACAAATAACTAGAAGTAGACACTTTAGTGTTGTAGGGTTGCTAGGCACACGCACAAGGGTCTACGAGGCATCAACCATGCCCGATTAAAAATTTAGCCGTGCCGAACAACCCGAATACGGAACTTTAAACTAGAGATTAGGCGAAAACAAGCATGCTAAACACTTTAACACTAAGTGAGAGGGATTACAACCTTTGTAGATCCGGTCCTTCACTTCATATGCTCCGTGTTGTGGTCCCTTCGCTGCGATCATCGGGATCCGGACTCTCGAGAGGTTCCACGAAGAGAAAGACGCAACCTTTGCTTCCGATCTTCGATACTAAGATGATCTACCTTGAAGTTTCTTTAACACAAGCTAACACTCATGAAATGATGTGAACACCCTCATCTAAATGGCAAGGGAAGATGAGGATGATGAAGTAGGATTTTTGCTCTCTTTATTTATCTTTTTCTCATATTTATT
This sequence comes from Agapanthus africanus, assembly GCA_030015575.1. Taxonomy (NCBI): domain Eukaryota; kingdom Viridiplantae; phylum Streptophyta; class Magnoliopsida; order Asparagales; family Amaryllidaceae; genus Agapanthus; species Agapanthus africanus. Next base: position 107,260,457 of record CM057344.1, read on the forward strand.
CATCACTTTTGAAAAATCAAGCAAGGTTTTTCATGAAAGAATGAAGGAGGAAGAAGAATAGTGATCCATTTTCTTTTGTGATGAATAAGAAAGGATTAATATGAAGAATAATGCAACCATGGTTGACTTAACCATTGTAGAGAATTGACTAGGGTTAGGGTTTGGGTTGGGTTAAAGCATGAGTCACTTGTAAATATCTTTATCATGACAAAAAGAAAACCTTCTAGAAATATCTAGAAAGCTTAACCCTAATCCAAACCCTAATCATGTTTAAACTCCACTAAACAAGTTGCATTAGTTATCATATCATGTTACAATATTATATATCACATATATAATATTTATCGTAACCAAATAAAATAATACATTTAACATATATCGCATATATATCAATGTATTACCCGAGTGAGAAAATGAATCTTTTAGTGAGCAAATATTAGTTAATGTAATTTAATATATCATATATATTATTATACATTAAATTATCGAATCAACACTTGATCCGACAATCCGGCTATATCGCATACAACCGACTAATATTTATCCGTACCGATTCATCGAATCAACACTTGATCCGATGACCCGGCTGATATCAAATATCGTGAGAATAGAATACGATATCACATATCGCATTATCCTCGGTCCCGCACATATCACATATGTGCCCCTACTCCGTTTTTCCTGAGTCAAGAAACCTCTTTGTAGGACTCTAAAGAATCGTCAATACGCCGGCAGTAGGTGATGATCATATCAAAGACCCACAAGCTGCAAGCGTTCAGCTAAACGTAACAGCTACCCAGGTATTGAGCGCTCAGAAGATCAACAAGCTAGCCTGTACATTCTCCTGTGAATCCAAACAGTAACACTCCCGTACAGTCCGGTCTCGTCGTCTGATATGTTGCATATCTCGCCTAGGGGTGGTGAACGTCAGACCCCAGTAGCTCGATAAGTCGTGTCGATATGAGGTCTATAACAATTCGAGAAACTACTGATAACACTTACCAGTAAATCTCAGCAACCCTGGCCAAAGATTTCCGGTTATAGCCAATCGAACACAGCACAACATCAACTCCATATACCGGGAGAGACGAATCCCCTCCTATCGCTCATTGCCTCCATATGATTCGGGACTGTACCCAAAAGCCACCTTTTTGCACGCCCTCTTGGACGTGGTATGATGGAAATCAAAGCACATTGGGAATCACACAAGACTCTATAACGATCTCGGGGCGACAGACTACTCTGTACCAGTGTCACCGGAGAACTGCCATCTGACGTATGGTATAATACCATCTGAGAGTTCTCGGCGAGTTCGTCCAGTATACCCAGTCTCCACTGAGCACCCATACACCATCCTTGATGTCAAACACCGATGGATATGGGATCATCCATCGCCCATCATATGGGTCAAGATGCGTATACGCTAGTCTACTCTGGTGCATCGATGCCCTGTCTCGATACACCCTCGACTAGGAACAGTTATAGGATGTACTCGCCGACTACCGTGACCCCACTAGTATGATCTCATCATAGTCCCAGTAGTCGAGTACATATCCTAAGGGCTTTATCAACATGTAACATAGAGACAATCAGAGTACATGTTAAGATAAAGTACAACCAGATAGCATACTATCATGTCGAGCAAGAAAGTCCTCCCTATATATGTCCTAACATCCACTACAATATACATCGTATGTACAGTAATGGCCTCTAGGGCATACATATAACTAACAATCTCCCACTTGCACTAGGGCCATCTGTTATGGTATCGCATACCCAACAATTAGCTGCGGTTGAAGTATCTCATACTCAACCATCCCGTAAAAGTCTCTACTGGGAAAAAAGGCCTTTGTGAGTGGATCCGCGCTGTTGTCCTCTGTGTCTACTCTCCTAACCTCGATCTCCCTGGAGATCAACCATCTCCATGATCAGGTGATACTGCCTAAGAATTATATCTGGATTTCTGATGGGACGGTAGTTCCTTGGCATAAGCCACAACTCCATTGTCACACAATGGTAGGAACGAAGTTCATCTTATGAACTTATATATATCCAGACTGCCTCTTTGGTAGTATCCTTGGTAACGATGTATCTTTCCTTTAATCGTATAGTATGTCACGGTATCTAGCTTGGAACTCTTCTAACATACCGTCCCTCCACTGAGGGTGAAGACAATGCCTTCGACTGACATTCAGTCGTCCTTATCAGTCTGGAACCTTTCCAGTGATTCTCCCCAGGATCGATTGATACCATCTCACTACAACTAGTGAGTATCCTAACATCCAATTAGATCTATCTCATAGATCAAAACCTAGGATTTAGGAGGTATCAATTTAATCCTATATGGAGAATCCTTGTGATAAGCGGAGATTGACTGATCGTAGCATAGGAAACTCCTTCCCTATCAAGAGTATGTCATCCACGTATTCTACGAGGATCACTACCATACTCTCTACTACCTTTTTGTATATACAAGGTTCATCTATCATTTTGATGAAGTCAAACTCTTTGACTACCATATCAAAACAGATGTTCCAACTTCGCGATACCTGTTTTATCATATAAAACATCTTGCACACGTTTCCGCTGCTCCCACTGTCTACGAAGCCCTCTGGTTGTGTACTTATAGATGCTATCTTTTAAATCATCATTTAGAAAAGCAGTCATGACACCCAACCACCAGATATCGTAGTCATGATATGTAGCCGTGGCAAGTAGGATCTGGATGGACTTAAGCATAGCTTTGAAATTCTCAACTTTTCCATGTACACCAAGTAATCTTCTCAAGATATACTCGCTCCTGATGGGGATTTAACCCTTCAGATAAAGCAACCAAAGTCCATACTTTGTTGGTGTATAAGGATTCCTTCTCAGATCGATAAGCATCCAGCCATTCTTACAGAGTCCCACTACTGATGGCCAGCTCGAAACTAGTTGGGTCATCATCTCATGATGCAATCCTCGCTCCCACTGTTATAGAGAAACCGAAGTATCTCTCAGGTGGGTGAGGAAGCCTACTAGATCGGCGGAGAGGCTGAGGTTCTTTGGAAACTATTGAATCCTTTGGTTCTACCAAATCATCAGCTGCATTTTGTATAGCTGGAACCATTCCGGTTCTACATAACAGACCTTGCCTCGAGCTTGTCCGGATTTTGCTTTTAGACATAGGCCGGACAACCCCAAATCTTAACAAACTTAAGATATGGGCTCTTCCCTTTCCATATCACATATGAAGTGGTAGGCAACTGATTTGATTTGAACCCTATTCAATAGGTATGCAGCTTCTCAAGCGCATAACACCCAAAAGGAAATAGGAAACTCAGTAGTACTCATCATAGAGCACACCATATCAAATAGGATGCTATTGCTCCACCCCGATACACCGACGTGCTGTGGTGCATACGAAGGAGTAATGCTGAGAGAGAATCTCATTCTCCTTTAGAATAGTCCAGGAATTCCGTGCTCAAGTATTCTCCTCCTTGATCTCATCAAAGGACATAATACTTATACCCGTATTTTGGTTCTCTACTTCTAACTTATATTCTGTGAATATCTCAAAAGCTTCGGACTTGTGTTTCAGCAGGAACATATGTCTGAATCTTGAGAGATTATCAGAGAATGTAATGAAGTACAAAGAACCGATCTTGGCATGAGTAGACAGGGGACTTTCATACATCAGCATGTATCAATCCCAAAAGTTCACTAACTCTTTCTCTGTTTCTAATAAACAGAGCTATGGTCATCTTATCTTTGTGACATGACTGGCAAGTTTCATAAGATGTAAATTCAAACTAATTTAAATATGCATCTAAATGCAACTTCAGCCAGTCGGGTCGCATTGATATGACCTAGTCTACAATGCCTCAAGAAGGATTTGTTCATATCTGAACTCTTCCTCTTGTGTGTGTTCCGTATACTAAGAACTGTAGTTTGATTTAGAACGACAATGCTTTTAGATGACGTGCCTGAACCGATCAACTCTTGATATAGGAAATGTTCAAAACATTATCCAACAATACAAAATTATATCCTTTCTTTACTAATAAAGAGACTGATATGATTTTGTATATCAGGTTCGGTATCTAATAACATTTGTTCAGAATCAATGTATTCTGGTAATACAGGGTGATAGTGACCAACAGACTTGGCTGCAACACTTGCACCGTTTTCTGTCTCATGAAACTTATCACCCGTTCTCAGTTCTCTACCTATCAGTAGCCCATGTAACAGATTACATATGCGGGATCCTGATCCGGTATCTCATACCCAGGACGTAAAGGAAACTGAGAAACAGTTCTCTGTAATGAACACACCCGAAGATGATGCATCAGCATGCACTTTCTTCGTTTGGGCGGCACGGGAAATCTGGTATTCCCCAATTTCCTGCTCTGTCTTATAACAATTATAAGTTGGAGCGGGACCAACGTTCCCCAGCTCAGTATAACAAGCGGGTTCGGTCAATATATCCGTTTTATTATCTTGATTAAGGCGTGATATGGTCGCTACCTGGAGAGGGAGAGAAGAAAACACTCAGCGTATGCTCTTGCAAGATTAGATTGGTTATATAATATATCTAATCAGGATGTCTCCCACTGTTTTAGTCAAATCTTCCTTCAAACCCTAAAAGGAAAGACTAGCCGGGATTAATTACACGCTATAAGTTCGCCAATCTTTCAGCCAGGCCAGGGTCGGTACTTTGAGGGAGGTCCCCCGTGCTCTCGCACGAACCTAATTAATGTAAACCTCGTTTTCCTAGAGGCGTAACCCCGTTAACACCTTTCTAGACACCTACTTGATCGGCTAATTGTAATGTGTAAAACTCTCCCAGGAGTAACTCTTACTCGCAGCGGGTATCGGGATCCAACTATCTTATAGAAGGTATGCAATCTCATTGCAAATTTCAACACTTGAAATTCCCAATAATATTTTTACCCCTAGCGTCCTATGACCTTGACGAAGGCCAAACTACTCATAGTCCGCTAGTCAAGTTCAACCGGTTCATTTCTTGATTGAATTAAACCCACCCGCACGACCCTTGACGAAGGTCATACTACGCCGTACGAATACTCTAATCCAATCGCATCATATGCAAGCAGATAAGCACTAGTCAGCTACCGTACACTACGCCTTGACGGAGGCCAAACTACCGCAGCACGAATACTAACTACTACTTATCTGAAATGACGGAGGGCTACGACAGGTTTTTAAGAAAACCCTTTGCGTAATGAACTTGATATCGTTGTAGAATCGAGTGATTTTAAATGGAGTGTTTTTGAGGCTTTTCTAGTTTTGCTAAAGGAGTCATTCCCGGTGAAGGGATCGTCGGTCCTTTCCTCGTCGAATGAGGTGCGGGATATATCATATATATCACTGTGCAAAGCAAAAACACTTAAAAGCAATCAAAAGACAAACCGAGTTTGTAGCATCTGCCAGTTATTGCTAAAGGAGTCACTCCCGGTGAAGGGATCTCGGTCCTTTCCCTATCGAATAAGGTGCAGGATATTCTACAAGGAACACCGCGATGCAAAGCAAGAACTGTAGCTACCAGTTTTTATTAAACAAGTTTCTACAACATCTTAGGTTTCTTTTATTTCATTAATCTCATTAATGAAGTCCCATTTTATTATGCTTCACAAGCATCTCTTTTGAAACGAAATCTGCAATATAACATATATCTCATATATATAAAATATAAACATTCGTCTCAGGCAGTAATATTATCTCATCACAGAACATTGCAGCAGAAGAACATATATGAAATATTGGATATACTAGGACGTCCGTGTTTTCAATACGAGCCTGTATAAAACACGGATTCCACGGTCGCGATGAATAGCCAAACCCACATCCCTAGACCCCTACGAGAGCGGCAAGTAACACTGCCAATTCTAGGGTTAGGAGACCCGATCTCGACTCCTCGAGATGGTCTCCTACTGGACCCTAGAACCCGGTTACTTGTGCTCCCCGCCTTGGGTCTACCTAATGCGGAAAAGTAAATAATATACAACGGTGACATCTTCCGCTACCTGGAAGTGCCCCAATAAAAGAATATTACATACAAATGAATTTTACATGAATGAAAAAAAAAAACTCTCATCTCACATAAAAACCCCTGGCTATTCAAACGCGACGATCCAATACAACATATCACAGCAACACATAATATCACATATCATCAACGTAAGCAAGTATGCGTATCCCGATTGTCGTTGATGTATAGCAACGAAGCCGGCGATACACCACATACTACGCTTACGGTCACAGAAAAGAAAGTGTAAAACTACAACAGTTGGAATCCGCAACCTACTTAGACATCACATGCCTAACCAAATGAATTCCTTAGACATCGCATGCCTAACAATTATAAACCCCGCATTTTAGTCTCATTTATCGAAAACTCTTTTCAATATCAAGTCGGGCGATTCAACAAGATTCCCGAAAAATTGATCGACTGCTCGTCGCAAACTTTAGTAGACGGCCGCACCCCCGATACCGTCGACGAAGTGCACCAAGGCCGAACACCGCTACCGCGAGCACCCGAACGGATGCTTTCGGCGACGGGGTTCTCCTACAGTCACTTGGTCGGGGCTATGGGGCGTGGCTGTCTATTAAGTTTACCCGGCGAGTATCCGCGTACGCTACGTGATTGCGACGGACTTTTGATCACATCAAAATTCCGTGGCAACCGATCATCTGAGACTAAACTGCTATGTTTATAATATTCAAATTAGTTATCTCATAACTACCTGTGGATTCCAAATATTGTATCACATTCCAGATAAATAGAAAAAGTTAAACTTTCCGATCGAATCATCAAACACCCAAGATTTCCCCAATATATCTCAACACTTGAAATCAGTTTAAAACACATCCATTACATGCCACAGTAGCAATGGTCCAGCCGTAGAAGGGTCAAGCCAACGCCTCACATGTGGCACGCCGTACTCCCCCAAACCCTAAGGTTCAAAAGGCAGTTCAAGACGGTCACATAATCGAGTTAAGGTTTGTTGTCTTCTAGAGGGTCCACCGCGTTACTTGCACGACTTAGAACGTTCTTAAACACGAGGAAAAATCCAACTTTTGAAAAAATTTCCGACAGGGGAAAAAGTGAGTTATTGATATCCGTTCGAACTTTTTAACAGTTTCTAAAAATTATCCGGACAAAACTAAACAAAGTTAAAATATCCGATCGAATCTTTATGTCCCCAATACAACCCAGATAATTCAACAGTTGAATAAAAAAAATAAAAATTTCCAGAAGACTCAGCACTTGAAGACAAGAATTACTGTGCAAGCCACGTGGTGTAACTCACCATAATGGCCGCTGATCCGCCGCGAAAGCCAGGGTGGGGCGGCGGTTCCGCGGCTCGTTTATCGAGTTATCAACACGTGGTTCACAGTAACTCATATAATTCCCTGCTGAATTTTTTGGCAATTTTTAATTCACAAAAGTCCAAATTTTCAGAAAATTTCCAGAGAGTGGGTTTTATCGGGTTTTCCGGGTTCGATCGGACTTCAAACTTCGTCTAGACTTCGCCTAAAGCTCTAGCTTGGCTCTGATACCACTGTAAGGTTGCTAGGCACGCGCACAAGGGTCTACGAGGCATCAACCATGCTCGATTAAAAATTTAGCCGTGCCGAACAACCCGAATACGGAACTTTAAACTAGAGATTAGGCGAAAACAAGCATGCTAAACACTTTAACACTAAGTGAGAGGGATTACAACGTTTGTAGATCCGGTCCTTCACTTCATATGCTCCGTGTTGTGGTCCCTTCGCTGCGATCATCGGGATCCGGACTCTCGAGAGGTTCCACGAAGAGAAAGACGCAACCTTTGCTTCCGATCTTCGATACTAAGATGATCTACCTTGAAGTTTCTTTAACACAAGCTAACACTCATGAAATGATGTGAACACCCTCATCTAAATGGCAAGGGAAGATGAGGATGATGAAGTAGGATTTTTGCTCTCTTTATTTATCTTTTTCTTATATTTATTCATCACTTTTGAAAAATCAAGCAAGGTTTTTCATGAAAGAATGAAGGAGGAAGAAGAATAGTGATCCATTTTCTTTTGTGATGAATAAGAAAGGATTAATATGAAGAATAATGCAACCATGGTTGACTTAACCATTGTAGAGAATTGACTAGGGTTAGGGTTTAGGTTGGGTTAAAGCATGAGTCACTTGTAAATATCTTTATCATGACAAAAAGAAAACCTTCTAGAAACATCTAGAAAGCTTAACCCTAATCCAAACCCTAATCATGTTTAAACTCTACTAAACAAGTTGCATTAGTTATCATATCATGTTACAATATTATATATCACATATATAATATTTATCGTAACCAAATAAAATAATACATTTAACATATATCGCATATATATCAATGTATTACCCGAGTGAGAAAATGAATCTTTTAGTGAGCAAATATTAGTTAATGTAATTTAATATATCATATATATTATTATACATTAAATTATCGAATCAACACTTGATCCGACAATCCGGCTATATCGCATACAACCGACTAATATTTATCCGTACCGATTCATCGAATCAACACTTGATCCGATGACCCGGCTGATATCAAATATCGCGAGAATAGAATACGGTATCACATATCGCATTATCCTCGGTCCCGCACATATCACATATGTGCCCCTACTCCGTTTTGCCTGAGTCAAGAAACCTCTTTGTAGGACTCTAAAGAATCGTCAATACGCCGGCAGTAGGTGATGATCATATCAAACACCCACAAGCTACAAGCGGTCAGCTAAACGTAACAGCTACCCAGGTATTGAGCGCTCAGAAGATCAACAAGCAAGCCTGTACATTCTCCTGTGAATCCAAACAGTAACACTCCCGTACAGTCCGGTCTCGTCGTCTGATATGTTGCATATCTCGCCTAGGGGTGGTGAACGTCAGACCCCAGTAGCTCGATAAGTCGTGTCGATATGAGGTCTATAACAGTTCGAGAAACTACTGATAACACTTACCAGTAAATCTCAGCAACCCTGGCCAGGGATTTCCGGTTATAGCCAATCGAACACAGCACAACATTAACTCCCTATACCGGGAGAGACGAATCCCCTCCTATCGCTCATTGCCTCCATATGATTCGGGACTGTACCCAAAAGCCACCTTTTTGCACGCCCTCTTGGACGTGGTATGATGGAAATCAAAGCACAGTGGGAATCATACAAGACTCTATGACGATCTCGGGTCGACAGACTACTCTGTACCAGTGTCACCGGAGAACTGCCATCTGACGTATGGTATAATACCATCTGGGAGTTCTCGGCAAGTCCGTCCAGTGTACCCAGTCTCCACTGAGCACCCGTACACCATCCTTGATGTCAAACACCGATGGATATGGGATCATCCATCGCCCATCATATGGGTCAAGATGCGTATACGCTAGTCTACTCTTGTGCATCGATGCCCTGTCTCGATACACCCTCGACTAGGAACAGTTATAGGATGTACTCGCCGACTACCGTGGCCCCACTAGTATGATCTCATCATAGTCCCAGTAGTCGAGTACATATCCTAAGGGCTTTATCAACATGTAACATAGAGACAATCAGAGTACATGTTAAGATAAAGTACAACCAGATAGCATACTATCATGTCGAGCAAGAAAGTCCTCCCTATATATGTCCTAGCATCCACTACAATATACATCGTATGTACAGTAATGGCCTCTAGGGCATACATATAACTAACAAGTGTGTCCAAATTAGAAGCTGGAACATGGAAAAGGTTACCTTTTGCAATAGTTATTGAAATAAATAGGTTTTTTTTAAATAGGGTATTTTTTATTTAAAATTATTAAAGTAGGATAGTTTTTTTTAAAATTAGGAGAATATGACGGTTTGTAGACCCCACCCCCACCCCCCAGTTTTGAGGGCGGGTTCCTAGAACCCGCCCCCTATAGTATATATAGGAGAGGGAACCCGCCCTCTTTCCTATATGAAGGAGAGGGCGGGTTCTGGGAACCCGCCCTATTAATTAAAAAAAAATTAAATAAATAAAGGAAAATGCGAATAAAATAATAAAATTGTATTATATGAATGTGGTGTACAAAGTGAATCCGTCAAATTTACAATACAAAAAATCCTATCTGTTTCTAAAATGTAAATTCTATCTCGACGGTCAAATTTATAATATCAAAATGAATCCGTCAAATTTACAATACAAAAAAATCCTATCTGTTTGTAAAATGTAAATTCTATCTCGACGGTCAAATTTATAATATCAAAATGAATCTGTCAAATTTACAATACAAAAAAAATCTTCCGGTGCACTTGTCACGATCTCGAAGGTCCCGCCCCTGATGACTGTCCTGGACATCTGGTCCTATAATGACCTGGTTGTTTGCATAGGCTACATTTGGCGTGCCTTTGCTGAGGATCAGCATCCATTGTCATTCGATCTCGACGCACTTTAGGTCTTCCGGGCCTTACATTTTTTTCCAGCGGTAATACAGTCGATGTTTGTCTGTTCCCAATATAATAGTGCCAATAACGACTGTCCGGTATAGGATGAAATTTTGGATCGTATGCGTCTTGGTAATTGGAAATTGTAGAGTAATAGGAAGCAAAATTGTAATGTGAGTTATCCATGCTGCTGATAGCAGCAATTGCATGGGCACAAGGTAAATGTTGTGGCTGGAAAACACCACATGTGCATTAAGAGAGCCCTTCATCTCTAAAGTTTATGGTATATTGATTTCTATTACTCCCCGTTACTTGAAACTCTGCTGTGTCAAACTTTTCGGATCTGTAGTATTGCGCCCAGCGCTCTCTTTTCCGTAATATATCTTCGTAATACGCGGTGAGCGGAATCTCTATCGCCAAGGACTTTTCTCTTCTTTGCATAAAGTAAGCATTCACCCGGAAAAAGGTTCGAACAATCAACCCCTGTATCGGTAAGCCTCTAACTCCTTTAAGGACCCTGTTGAAGCTTTCAGATATATTAGTGGTCATTAGTAGATATCTGCATCCATTATCATGTGCTTTGACCACATGCGTATTGAATACTCATCTAACCACGCTTTCGCAGCTTGACTCATCTCCCCAATTTTCGTCATGTACATGCCATGGACATTAGGGTCAGAAGCTTCACCGGCTTTGTACATAAGCTTATGTAGATCTGAATTTTTAAATTTTCTATCAAAATTTTGCCTGAAGTGTCGCAGGCAAAATCTATATGGGGTCCTCGAAAATACAGCTCTCATTGCAGCTGGTATTCTTAGATGTATATCAGATATGATGCATAAATCTATTTTATCAATAACAGATGAGATACTTTTGAGTTGACCGAAAAACCATGACCAGGATGATGTATTTTCACCCTCGACAATAGAAAATCCCAACGGAAATATACCGTTATCAGCATCAACACCTGTAGCGATTAGCATGCAGCCTATGTACTTACCGTATAGATACGTCCCATCAACGCATAATACCGGCGGCCAGTGTGTGAAACTGTCAGTGTATATGACCTAGAGGCCATTACTGTATCATACTAGTATGTATATTACTTGATGGAAGCTTGGGATATTCACAGTTGTACAGACAATTTTGCTCAATATAGTAGTATGCTACTTGGTTTGTCTCTGCTTCAATGTGTATATGTGTGTTTCTTTATATCATCTATACGCATTAGTAGAGCCCTTAGGATCTTTGCTTGATTACCGGCGTTGTGATGGCGATCACACTCGTGGAGGCTGGGTAATCCACAAGCACATCCTTATACACGTCCCTAGTCGTTGGATTATCTAGACAGGGCATCGATAATCCGGAGTAGACTAGCGTATGCGCTTCTCATCCCAGCACGGGAGACGGTCTGTCCCACAGCCGTCAGTACGCCGTACTTGAGATAGTATGCGGGTGCTCGTTAGGTTACGAGTACACTGGACAGGACTCGTCGGGAACTGATGGTTGGTATTATACCTATCGTCAGTTATCAGTTCCCAGATGACATGAATACAGCTTAGTCCGCTGACTTGACACTGTCACTTCGCCTCGAGTGTGTTCCCACTGTTCTTTGACTACCACCCTACCACGGCTCTACTGAGTCGTGCAAACAGGTAGTAGTTGGGAGCAGTCCCGAAGCACTTGGAGGCAGTGACGGTTAGACAGGATTCGTCTCTCTCGGTATTGGGGGTTGACATCGCGCTGTGTCTAGGAGAGCCATTACACGAGTAGTCCCTGGCCAGGGCAAACGAGATATACTGGTAGGTTTCCAGTGTTATCTCAGGGTGTTCTGGGCTTCACTCCGACACGACTTGTACCGCTATTAGGGGACTGACGTTTACCGCCCCCCTAGGCCCGCCATGCGATGTATCAGACGAACAGACCGGACTGTACGGAGATTGTCACATACAGGCTCAGTAGGAGTTCGGATGGGTTTACCTCATCGGCCTTCTTATCGACATCTACCTGGGGACCGTTACGTACAGCTAGTGCCGCTTGCGGTCTGTGGTTAAACCCATTGCCAGCGTAGTGTCGAGTCTTTAGAGTCCCACACAGAGAGTTTCCCTGCACTGAGCGAAACGTGTAGAGGCCGTATGGTTTTACGGCAGGGCTGCGATCACTTACGTACACTTGTGTGCGTATGGTGTTCGGACAGGCAATACTAGTGGGCTTTGGTTTAAGCCGGATCCTAGTATTGCACGGATGGATTTGTTTTGTCTTCTGCGCGTCCGCATTCTACGGAATACGGATGCAGGTTTGTATGCACAGTTTTCCGGAGCGGAGAAGGAGGAGGTGCCTCATTAGGGTTTTGGCAGTTGGTTCAGCCAAAACCGTTATGTGGCAGGCTCATTAGGGTTTTGACAGTTGATTCGGTCAAAACCATTTTGAGGCGGACTCATTAGGGTTTTGACAATTCGTTTGGTCAAAACCATTATGAGCCGCGGATATCATTTACTAATCCTTTTAGTGATAATTTTATGATGGCTAATTGTATTGACCATTTGACCCCGTTGACCTCTCTTGACTTTGTTGACCGCGTTGACCATTGACTTTCAAGAGGGATCTACACTCTTCTTTTCTTTTTTTTTCTTTTTCTTTTGGATTATGATAATGGTAATTTCAATGTAGCCATCAAACTTTATCTTGATGGGATTAGTAATGATATTGTTTTTACATTATTGCAACCATGGTTACTTTTCTTTGTATCATAATTTCTTTCTCATTCTCTCTCTTGTTTTTTCTTCAAGTGAGAAGAAAAGAAATGAACCATGGTTGTTGCTCCTCCTTCTTCTTCTTCCTCTTGATTCATCTTTTGATCTCATGTGTTGAGAGATAAAGATCCCACAAAGACAAAACCATCCATTGATCACTTCTACACAATCTAGGGCTTCTAGATTAGCAATCTCTTTGCCCTAGTTACCTCGGCTCGAGGTGGAGCTCGGTGTACATCTCTCGGGTGGATCGTCTTCGACTCAAGGAGGCCGCGGAGGTGACCGAAGTCCGGATCAAGCCTTGGAGCAAGCAAGGAGAAGAACAACAAGAAGAGAAGGAGTTCAAGTTGAGGTATAACCCCTATCCGAGTAGATAATTCTCTAGTTAGGATGCTAGTGTATTGTTTAGCAAAGATCCGGTTTTTACGGTCCATGTTACCAAGTCTAGAAAAATTTTTGTTTTACCATTTCCGCAACCCCGAAAGTACCGGGAGAGGTAACGTGGACCTAACAGTGGTATCAGAACCTAACTAAACACACCCTAGCATATTAGCAAAGTATTTAGAATTTCGACCGGACGAAAAACCGCAAAACACCCCGGAAATTTGTAGTTTCTGCCGATTTTTAGAACTGTTCCAAAATTAAAAAATCATACACTAAAAATCAGCTCAGGCTTTTTGTAGAGTACTGAAGAAAAATGGTCACCTAACTCGGTTAAAGCGCCGCGGTTCCGCGGCATAAGCTTGCTCGGTTGGCGATTTTCTTTTCTGCAGTATTCTTATATGGGTATTTTGCGATTTTTGATATATGAATTTTCTGCCCAGATTTTCCAGAAAGCAAAATTTGTTTTTGGGGCTCAAAATCCATATTTTTGGTCGATGTTCTGTAGACTTTGGCTAATGGTTATATCTGTTATGTTATATGTGTATTGAACGTCTACTAATCGCTATACGTCGATTAGTGGGGGTTATACATATCTGTGATCTGTGTTGTTGATGGTATGTGTATATGAACTCGTTGGATTGTCGCGGATGAATAGCCGGGGTGGATGTGAGATGAGAGTTTCTTTTTCTTTCATTCATGTAATAAATTTGTAAATTGATATAATATTATTTGTATGGCCGCACAATCGGGTCGGGGTTGTAGCCGTCATTGTATAATTCTTTTTACTGTTTTTGCTCCTAGGATAGACCCATAGAGGGGGTGCACAAACTACCGGGTATCTCGAAGTGCCGAGTGGCCTACTCACGGCGTTGAGGGAGGTTGCTTCGCTTCGGGTACTTGGCGGGTAGTTTGCCGCACCCGTAGGGGTCTTGGGTGGGGTTTTGGCTATTCATCGCGACCGTGTAATCCGCTTTTCGTTGCAGGCTCGAACGAATCGCGGGTTCCTAGTATATCCAAAGTGTTCATCTGTGATCTGGATTGGCTATCATTGCTATATATCTATATATAATAACTATTTAGGCGTTGCTTATGTTTTACAGCCGCGCTAGCCCAGCCCCCGCTCTGTCGTTAGTTAAGTAACCTAACGGGTGATGACGGGGCCCCGTGGCGAATGCGAATGGCATAAGCGTACGTCATATTTTGGTTGTTTTCTGCAATGGTAGGATTTAAATGATGGGACGCATTAAAAGAACTAATGCAAGAAAATAAACCTAAAAGACGTTGTTGGAACAAGTTTTTCAAAAAGCTGTTATTGCAAGGATGTTCATTTTTGTTTTGCATCGAGGTATTCGGTTATGAATGCCCAGCACCTCAGTCGACGAGGCAAGGGCCGAGATCCCTTCATCGGGAGTGACCCCTTGGACAAAAGTTTGCGTCAGGGTAATAACTTCACTATAATCGATTATTCTTGCTTTGCATCGAGGTATTCAGTTTGGAATATCCTGCACCTCATTCGACGAGGAAAGAGCCGAGATCCCTTCACAGGGAGTGACCTCTTTAGCAAAAGTTTTCGCCACTATATTTAAAAAAAAAAAAGAGGTCACAATGTTCCTTCAACGATATCAAGTTCATTACGTTAACGGGTTTTTCGCCAAAAACCCAGCCGTAGCCCTCCGTCATTTCCTACAAGTACTACTTAGTATTCGAGCTACGTATTTTGGTATTGTCAAGGCGTAGTGATCGGTAGCTAAGTATTGCTTGTTTGCAGCCTTATTTTCGGATTATTTAGGACAGTCGCATAGCTATGTTGGCATTGTCAAGAGTTATGCGGGTGGGTCTAAGTTAATCAAGATAATGACGGGCCGAATTTGACTAGCGGTTCATGATATGTTGGCAATGTCAAGGTCATAAATCGTTAGGGGCAAAAACCACATCGGGAGTTTCAAAAGTACTGAAACTTGCAGATTTAGCATACCTTCTGGAGTGTGGTGACTAGAGTGGATTCCATCTAGGTCATCACACAATGACAGTTGGATCCCGATCCCACTGATGAGTTGGACTACTCTCGGGAGATTATTTCACTTAACAATCAATGCTATAAACCTAGTAGGTGTCTAGAAAGGTGTTAGCGGGGTTACGCCCCCAGGGAAAAGAGGTTCTTAAATTAAGGAACTTCGCGAAAGCGTTGGAAAACCTCCCTCGAAGTACCGACACTAGTCTGGCTGAAAGGTTAAGCCAGTATTGTGACGTGAATTAAATCCCGGCTAGTTCTTCTTTTAAAAGGTTTTAAGAAGAATTTGAGGAAACAGTGGGAGACATCCTGGTTAGATAAATTAATAAACCAATCTAATCTTGCAAGAGCGTACGCTGAGTGTTTCTTTTCTCTCTCTCCAGGTAGCAACCTTTTCACGCCCTAATCAAGATAATAAAATGTATCGATTGACCGATCCGAATTCTTATTCGGGGCTGGGGAACGTTGGTTCAGCTCTAACTTGTGACAACAGTCATAAGTATGAGCAAGGGAAAGGGGATTGTATGGATTTCCAGGATACCCAGTTGAAGAAGAAGCATGGTTTTGCATCTACTTCAGGTGTTCTTGTAATTGAGAACTGTTTTACGGTCAGCCCTACCTCCTGGGTACTTGATACCGGATCAGGATCTCATATCTGTAATTTATTGCAGGGACTGAGAAAAAGTAGGAAAGTTGCACCGGGTGATATGTCGCTCAGAGTAGCGAACGGAGCACAAGTTAATGCGGCAGCCGTCGGTGAATATCACCTAGTATTGCCAAATGGCAAGACTATGATTTTGAACGATTGCTACTATGTACCCTCCATGGTTTGCAACATCATATCAGTTTCTTTACTCGATAAAGATGGATATAACTTTGTTCTTGACAAGAATATCATGAACATTTACCTTCATAAGGTACTGGTTGCAGAGGGTACACTGTGTAATGGTATCTACGTTCTAAATCAGAATACAGTTCTCAATGTACAAAACACACGCAAGAGGAAGAATTCAGATACGAATGAATCCTACTTGTGGCATTGTAGACTTGGTCATATCGGAGAGAAAAGACTGAGTAAGTTGCATAAAGATGGACTCTTGAATGTGTTCGAGTTTTCATCTTATGAAACTTGTCAGTCTTGTCTCAAAGGGAAGATGACCAAATCTCCATTCATCGGGCATGGAGAAAGAGCAACAGAGCTCTTGGGACTCATACACAGTGATGTATGTGGTCCGATGTCTATACATGCAAGGGGTGGGTTCTCGTACTTCATCACATTCACTGACGATCTCTCTAGGTTCGGATATGTGTATCTGATGAAACACAAATCTGAAACTTTTGAGAAATTCAAGGAATTCAGAAACGAAGTAGAGAACCAGACAAGCAAAAGTATCAAGATCCTCCGGTCTGATAGAGGAGAGGAGTACTTAAGCACGGAATTCCGAGATTACTTAAAAGAGAATGGTATTCTCTCTCAGCTTACTCCTCCTTATACACCACAGCACAACGGTGTATCGGAGAGAAGGAATCGTACCCTATTGGATATGGTTCGATCCATGATGAGTAATGCTGAGTTACCTCTTTCATTCTGGGGACTTGCGCTAGATACAGCGGCATACTTACTGAATCAGGTTCCGTCTAAATCTGTGCCTAAGACTCCATATGAAATATGGAGTGGTAAGAAACCATATCTCGAACGAATTAAGATATGGGGTTGTCCGGCCTATGTAAAAGTACAAAAACCAGACAAGCTTGAGGCACGGTCAGTTTTATGCAAGTTTGTGGGATATCCTAGAAATTCTCTAGGATATCTGTTCTACCACACTGAGGAACAGAAGGTGTTCGTTGCTCGCCGCGCCACCTTTTTAGAGTGGCAATTTCTTGCAAAAGAAATAAGTGGGAGCACGGTAGAACTGGATGAAATATCTGATCCACAAACTCGAACTGAGGATTTAGCAGAACCAGAAAATTCAATAACCCCAAACGAACCTCAGCCACTCCGCAGATCTGGTAGGATTTCTCATCCGCCCGAGAGATACTACGGTTTTCTCATTGACGTGGATCGAGAGGATTGCATCTTGGAAGAAGATGACCCTACCAGTTTCAGGCAGGCCATTATTAGTAGGGACTCTGATAGGTGGCAGGAAGCAATGCAATCCGAAATGGAGTCCATGTACGCCAATAAAGTGTGGACCTTGGATATTGCTCCACCTGGGGTAAAACCATTGGATGCAAATGGATCTACAAAAGGAAACTTGGTGTAGATGGGCAGGTGGAAACCTATAAAGCTAGACTCGTTGCAAAAGGTTTTCGTCAAAGACCTGGTTTGGACTATGACGAAACTTTTTCTCCGGTGGCTATGCTCAAATCCATTCGGATCCTACTTGCCATTGCTGCCTTCCATGACTATGAAATCTTCCAGATGGATGTTAAAACGGCTTTCCTGAACGGTTGTTTAGAAGAGTACGTTTATATGGATCAACCAGAAGGTTTCGTAGACAGTGGGAGCAGCGGGAAGGTGTGCAAGTTGCTTAAATCCATTTATGGATTAAAGCAGGCATCGCGGAGCTGGAACATCTGTTTTGATGAGGCAATCAAGGAATTTGATTTCATCAAGAACGAGGATGAACCCTGTGTCTATAAGAAGATTGTAGGACGAACTGTCCTATTCCTAGTCTTGTAATTCTTTTGATAGGAAATGATATTCCTATGCT
Source organism: Agapanthus africanus (assembly GCA_030015575.1). Lineage (NCBI taxonomy): Eukaryota > Viridiplantae > Streptophyta > Magnoliopsida > Asparagales > Amaryllidaceae > Agapanthus > Agapanthus africanus. The sequence goes on from CM057344.1 coordinate 107,278,762, forward strand.
ACAATCGGTCAAGCTATTTTTGTCACAAAGGTTCTCTATGAAGGACCTGGGTGATGCCTCGTACATTCTGGGGATCAAGATCTATAGAGATAGATCCAAGAAACTACTGGGACTTTCGCAGTCCAGGTACATAGAGACCGTACTAAAGAGATTTAGTATGGAGGGTTCCAAGTGCGGTAACATACCCGCATTGCACGGAATTACCCTCTCCAAGAAGATGTCTCCTAAGACTGACGAGGAGAAGGTTCGCATGAGCACTATACCCTACGCTTCGGCGGTAGGATCTATAATGTATGCGATGCTATGTACAAGACCAGATGTAGCTTACGCGCTGAGCGCGGTAAGCTGGTATCAGTCAGACCCAGGGGAGGATCACTAGACAGCAGTGAAGAACATTCTCAAGTACCTGAGAAGGACTAAGGAGATGTTCCTGGTTTACGGTAATGGAGACCTCAGGGTCGAGTCCTTTACCGATTCAAGCTTCCAGAGTGACAAAGATGACAGCAAGTCTGTCTCGGGTTTTGTGTTTACCCTCAACGGAGGGGCGGTATGTTGGAGGAGTTCCAAACAGGATACCGTCGCAGACTCGACGATGGAGGCTGAATACATTGCTGCAAGCGATGCCGCAAAAGAGGCGGTCTGGATGAAGAAGTTCATTAGTGAACTTCAGGTGGTTCCGTCCATTGTTGACCCAATACCTTTGTATTGCGATAACAATAGGGCTATAGCTTTAGCGAAGGAACCAAGGTCCCATCAGAAATCCAGGCACATCTTAAGGCAGTATCACCTGATCAGGGAGATCATTGATCGCCAGGAGATCGAGGTGTGGAGAGTGGACACAAAGGACAACACAGCGGACCCATTCACGAAGGCCTTACCCCAGACTCAGTTCGAGCGGCTGATCGAGATGATAGGTCTTCGATACGCCAGTACATGGCCTTAGTGCAAGTGGGAGATTGTTAGTGTATATGCCCTAGAGGCCATTACTGTATCATACTAGTATGTATATTACTTGATGGAACCTTGGGATATTCACAGTTGTACAGACAATCTTGCTCAATATAGTAGTATGCTACTTGGTTTGTCTCTGCTTCAATGTGTATATGTGTGTTTCTTTATATCATCTATACACATTAGTAGAGCCCTTAGGATCTTTGCTTGATTACCGGCATTGTGATGGCGATCACACTCGTGGGGGCTGGGTAATCCACAAGCACATCCTTATACACGTCTATAGTCGTTGGATTATCGAGACAGGGCATCGATAATCCGGAGTAGACTAGCATATGCGCTTCGCATCCCAGCACGGGAGATGGTCTGTCCCACAGCCGTCAGTACGCCGTACTTGAGATAGTATGCGGGTGCTCGTTAGGTTACGAGTACACTGGACAGGACTCGTCGGGAACTGATGGTTGGTATTATACCTATCGTCAGTTATCAGTTCCCAGGTGACATGAGTACAGCTTAGTCCACTGACTTGACACTGTCACTTCGCCTCGAGTGTGTTCCCACTGTTCTTTGACTACCACCCTACCACGGCTCTACTGAGTCGTGCAAACAGGTAGTAGTTGGGAGCAGTCCCGAAGCACTTGGAGGCAGTGACGGTTAGACAGGATTCGTCTCTCCCGGTATTGGGGGTTGACATCGCGCTGTGTCTAGGAGAGCCATTATACGAGTAGTCCCTGGCCAGGGCAAACGAGATATACAGGTAGGTTTCCAGTGTTATCTCAGAATGTTCTGGGCTTCACTCCGACACGACTTGTACCGCTATTAGGGGACTGACGTTTACTGCCCCCCTAGGCCCGCCATGCGATGTATCAGACGAACAGATCGGACTGTACGGAGATTGTCGCATATAGGCTCAGTAGGAGTTCGGATGGGTTTACCTCATCGGCCTTCTTATCGACATCTACCTGGGGACCGTTATGTACAGCTAGTGCGCTTGAGGTCTATGGTTAAACCCACTGCCAGCGTAGTGTTGAGTCTTTAGAGTCCCAAACAGAGAGTTTCCCTGCACCGAGCGAAACGTGTAGAGGCCGTATAGTTTTACGGCAGGGCTGCGATCACTTACGTACACTTGTGTGCATGTGGTGTTCGGGCAGGCAATACTAGTGGGCTTTGGTTTAAGCCGGATCCTAGTATTGCACGGATGGATTTATTTTGTCTTCTGCGCGTCCGCATTCTACGGAATACGGATACAGGTGTGTATGCACAGTTTTCCGGAGCGGAGAAGGAAGAGGTGCCTCATTAGGGTTTTGGCAGTTGGTTCGGCCAAAACCGTTATGTGGCAGGCTCATTAGGGTTTTGACAGTTGATTCGGTCAAAACCATTTTGAGGCGGACTCATTAGGGTTTTGACAGTTCGTTTGGTCAAAACCATTATGAGCCGCGGATATCATTTACTAATCCTTTTAGTGATAATTTTATGATGGCTAATTGTATTGACCATTTGACCCCGTTGACCTCTCTTGACTTTGTTGACCGGTTGACCGTGTTGACCATTGACTTTCAAGAGGGATCTACACTCTTCTTTTCTTTTTTTTTCTTTTTCTTTTGGTTTATGATAATGGTCATTTCAATGTAGCCATCAAACTTTATCTTGATGGGATTAGTAATGATGTTGTTTTTACATTATTGCAACCATGGTTACTTTTCTTTGTATCATAATTTCTTTCTCATTCTCTCTCTTGTTTTTTCTTGAAGTGAGAAGAAAAGAAATGAACCATGGTTGTTGCTCCTCCTTCTTCTTATTCCTCTTGATTCATCTTTTGATCTCATGTGTTGAGAGATAAAGATCCCACAAAGACAAAACCATCCATTGATCACTTCTACACAATCTAGGGCTTCTAGATTAGCAATCTCTTTGCCCTAGTTACCTCGGCTCGAGGTGGAGCTCGGTGTACATCTCTCGGGTGGATCATCTTCGACTCAAGGAGGCCGCGGAGGTGACCAAAGTCCGGATCAAGCCTTGGAGCAAGCAAGGAGAAGAACAACAAGAAGAGAAGGAGTTCAAGTTGAGATATAACCCCTAACCGAGTAGATAAATCTCTAGTTAGGATGCTAGTGTATTGTTTAGCAAAGATCCGGCTTTTACGGTCCATGTTACCAAGTCCAGAAAAATTTTTGTTTTACCGTTTCCGCAACCCCGAAAGTACCGGGAGAGGTAACGTGGACCTAACAGAAACCAGCTGCACTTGGAGCAAAGCACCAGAAAATTCTTTGAAACCTGATAAAGCCATCGACATCTGTTTCTGTGGTTTTTAACCGGTATACGGTCCCCAGATTTGATACTTTCATGACTTCCATAAAAAGGACTAGTGAGTTGTACGAGCTTTCCCAGTCCCCAAATATCATGCATAAAGCCTTTCTACGAGCATCCCATGCCTTCACATACGAAATCTGAATTTTGTGCTCTCCGCTAACGTAGAGCCGTATCTCTCGGGGAATCATCACCACATCTGTACGGATTAGTGGCATGATTAGTGAGCAAATGTAAGATGAAGTGTAATTCCTGTGATCTTGCAACATAATAGAATTGATGCATGTATGTTCTTGGTTGTATTTCGTGACCTTCTAAGCATTGGCTCTTTTGGAACAACATACATGCAATCTTCACTTACATTCAGGAGCTTTCGTACATACCACAGTATAGTACGTCTTATTTGACAATTCGGTTTTAAATGTAACGTTTTGCTGAATAGACCATGACTTCAGCTTACAAATAAGATCTCATTTTTCCTGAAATAAATCCCCAACAGTGACGCAATCTTCGCTTGCTGCTGTCTCTTTCAAATAGGGTGCCGTATTTAATTCTGCCACGGCTAAGTCTACCCAACTATCATCTTCCAGCGGATCGAGGCCGGGAACTTCTAATTCGATGAAATCATTGTTCGCAACCATATCATCAAACAATGCCACCTCATTCAATCCAGCGGCATATTCCACGCTATCCTCCCCTTGATGACCTTCACCAATTTCATCATCATCACTGCCACACATATCAATGTCACCCGTAGCAACATAAGGCTCGAGTGCAATATATGATGGTTGTGGTCGGTGTAATGTGGATGGTTCGGGGTGAGAAGACCGGAAAGATGTGGACGGACATACTTGGAATGCGCTAAGTAGATCGTGTTGGAATGATGCGGAGGTATGGGAAAATCTGCGTTTAGTATATAAATTGTTATTATACTATTATTCCTTAATATTTTTGTAAATAAATCACCACTTGTTTCAGATTTATTTACCTTTGGAAGGTTGTATATGGTAATCCTTGTTGTTCTTCTGAGGTGCATGTAACTGCAGCAGTCGATTGGGAAAATCTGTATTCAATATATAAAACATATTAGTATTTTGGTATTACTAAAATATTTGAAAGTAGATTTATAAAATGTTTACCCTTGAATTTGAAGGTTTGAATAATGTTGTGTATAGTCGTATCCACCGAGACTGACGGTATCATCGTTAACCATGTGACCATACCCCTAGGAACTACCTCCAGCATTACCATCAAAATTACCTGTTGGAGGAACATCTGATACTTCCAATTGTTCCTTCTGAACTAAAAGTTCAAAAGAATACTGGGTGTTTGACAGACCGAAGTCTATCATCGAAGATATTGATGCATCGTCTATAATTTCAGCCAATGCATTTCCACTAAACATAGGCCATATACAACTTAACTTAAGCCTAATTTCACGGGGATCGTATTTCATGATTTTGAACACTTTATTCTCGATTTCATTATAAGTCGTTGATGGTTCTAATCGCATGATTCTTACGGTCCCGCTCATATACTCGGGACCTTGTGCACTTGTGATAATCCGGCCATCGTATTTACATACAACAAATAAACTTGAACTTTCCATAATCTGCATCAAACAATATCAAGCCAACAATAAAAAAAAGCCTTAACAACTTCATATAATCACAGTCAAAACATGCACAATCATACCTAGAGCTATGGTCTTCAAAGTCCATTAGACTGCTCTTAACTGTTCCAAAATGACAAGTTATGAGATAACCCTCAAATCGTCTCTTCACTGCCAATTGTGGCCAGGTAAGCACAAGTGAGGAAAGGAGGGTTCCGCTCATGAATCACCGTGAGACGGGCCTTTTAAAATTACCTTTCTCACTTGTCTAGCCTAGGCACCACAAAGTCAAGTTTAGATAAACGATCGAATGCCCACAACCTTCCTCTGTCCTATTGAGTATGACAGTCCTTAGTTGGCTGAGTCTAGATATTTTTTTAATAAGCTCAAGGGTAATGCGTATGCTTTTAGTGATTTTTAGGGTCTTAGGAAGGGTGATGAAATCCTCACCCAATCTGAATTGGTGTTATAGCCCCTTAAAGTCCGTATTATTTATACAAAACAGTAACAAACAAAAATCGAAAACACTTGCAAACAACTTATTTGGCGACGGCGCAAAGAATCCTGCACAAAAACAGTTTTATTGGAGAGGGGAAGAGAGTTTGTGCAAAGAATTCTGCAGGAAGAATAGTTCAGAGGAGTTCAGAGGAGGGGAGAAGATGAGGGAAATACCCACAGAGAATTTGGAACTTCAAATTTCTTCCCTGTGCTTGTTTTGGTCTTCTCTTCCTGTTTAGAGCCCCTGAACCTTGGTTTGGTCACTGAATTTGCTCCAGAAATTTACAGCAAGCCGTGGTTCCGTCTTGATCCTATCCAGCAGCTCCGCACGACTATGGCACTGAACTTGACCTTCTTCCTAACCTGCACACTTGCACAAAATAAGAGTTAATGGAGAGTTGCTGGATAGAAGAGAGCTGTATTTATAGGAACACACCGACATTTAATTATTGAAGAAGGCGCGTTCTAAGAACTCGCCCTCTTCGTTTCAGAATTTTAATTATTAGTCCTAATTGATCTCACAACACACTGTTAAAAAAATAATAATAAAAGATTAAGGTGGGTTCCTAGAATACGCCCTCATTTAATTATTGAAGAAGCGGGTTCTAAGAACCCGCCCTCTTCGTTTCAGACTTTTAATTATAGGTCCTGCTTGATTTGACAACACACTGTTAAAATATAATAATAAAAGATGAGGGTGGGTTTTTGGAACACGCGCTCATTTAATTATTGAAGAGGGCGGGTTCTTAGGACCCGCCCTCTTCATTCTGATAAAAATATAAAAAATTAAAAAAACCGATTTGACTTAACACTATAATACATAACACTAAAAATTGATTTGACTTGACACTATAATGCATAACATTAAAAAATCAATTTGACTTGACACAATAATACATATCCCGGGAATCCAACAAATATGAGGGCAGGTTCCTGGAATACGCCCTCATTTAATTATTGAAGAGGGCGGGTTCTAAGAACCCACCCTCTTCGTTCAGATAAAAATATAAAACATTAAAAAACTGATTTGACGTGACACTATAATACATATCCCAGGAATTCATACAATCACTTTAATTAAATAATTGATGTGACAAATATGAGGGTGGGTTCCTGGAACCCGCCCTCCTTTCCCTATAAAACCCTGCCCTCTTCAGTATGGTTTTCATTAAATTAACTCTGTCCAAAGTCCATTCTCATATCTAAAATATCAAAATTGTCTCAATGGAGAATCAACCATTCGACAAATCTCTGCTCGTTGATCAAAACAAACACAGATCTTTTAATATTTACACGAAGAGGAAAGATTCAAAACTTATTCAATTTTTTTTTAATTCTCCGTTTCTTTTAATTCTAGTAGTTGAAAATAATATGATTTAATTTTGCAGGGTGAAGATAATCTCACCGTCGTCATCCATGGTTCTGACAAGTGGATAGTTACCGACCAGTGAATAATCGAGCGGATTTGAAAGGCTGGATTTTATGAAGCTTCATTGCTTCGTCATATCCAAATCGACCACGCCCTCGTTACCTTTCTAGTTGAGCGCTGGAGAAAAGAGACCCATACTTTTCATCTAAGATGGGGTGAGGCCACTATAACACTCCAGGATATTGGCCTCTTACTCGATTTACGGGTCAATGGGGTTGGATTGGTTGGAGGAAAAATTGTTGGTCCAGATAGCGACCATCCATACTGGGATATATATGCCGAATTTGCTCTCGGACAGGTAAAGAAATTAATATCAATAAACTCTCGATATCTTTGTTTTTAGCTAAGTAAATTATTTATATCTAATATTCAGATTCAGATTTTCTCTTATTGGTTCCCCTCTTTAGTGTACCTATTGCATGAACATTTTTTACATTATTTTTAGCTTTAATATTTCACAAAAAATGCTAATATCAGGCACCAGGAGGCTATAGTAAGGGGTATAAGATCAATTTAAACTGGTTGAAAGATACACTCACTAATATCCCTGGTGAAGCCACCGATGAACTCTTGGATAGACATGCACGTGCCTACATTCTCTACATGATCGGTTCTTGGTTGATGCCGGACCAATCGGCAATGCATGTCCATCCTTTATACCTTGGGTTCCTTACGGACTTTGATGTGTGTGGCCAATATGCTTGGGGAGCAGGGGTCTTGGCCTATCTTTACAAGGAACTCGATAAGGCATGTGCTCTAATGAAGAATAAAATTTGTGGCTGCATTATATTATCTCAGGTACATTCCTTGTTTTTAACAGCAAGAAATTTACAAAATTGTAATATTGGTTCTTTCTCTTATCATCTGACACTTTATTTATAGATTTGGTCATGGGAGCACATGTGTATGGGAAGACCGGATCAAGTTAAAATAGCTGCCTTGGATACCCCTGTAAAGCCGCTTGGCTCTTGGTGGAATGGCAAGAAAGCGTATAAGGCTCCTCATTGAGTACTTGGTACTATAGAGATGGTTGGATCGCATGGAGGTGACTCAGGTAACCATAACTTAGGTAATTAAGTTTGTTTTAAAATTTTGAAATACCTTCATCACAATTTTTGTACTATATTATTTGCGCAGTTCACGTGGACGCCTTATACAGTAAATCATCTGCAAGGATTACCCGGCATCTGTATCGAAGGAGAGCCGGTTTGGCGGGCTCGATATCCATTCCTCTGCATTAATATCGTTTTCATGCACCTACCGGACCCGGCACCTACCGGACCGGTTTGTAAAAAATTTCTTTTCAAGAGCCAGAAAAAAAAATTGTCCCCCCCAAACTTGAGTTATGCAATGTTAAGCTTTGAAAATCTCATGAGGGGGTCAAAAATCATTAGTCGATGCCAAGCTTTGCAAAGATCGAATGTCAACACCAACCATTCAAAAATTTTGTCAATGCAGTGCTCTGGTTGGTGGAAGAAAAAGTGGGGAAAGGGTAAGGGGTGGGAGAGAATGTGTGTGCGTCTCATTTTGGAGAGACGATGCAGTGAATGTGATGGATTGCTCGCATTCTTTTTACAGCTCAGAAGAAGGGATGGAGGTTCAATTTCAATGGTTTGGACATGATTCATTTCAACACCCGTGTTATTCAGAAATGCGAGTTCATCAGCGAAGATCTCCTTAAAAGTTTCACCGAAGAATAATGTCATCACAAAGTGCGGGGTGATCTTCAGACTCTAAAAGCAATTCATAATCCGTGTTAATTGTTGACCCGGACATCTCGGTGGAAGAGTCCGTATGTGTATGATACATAGTTAGGTCAAACAATAACGTATGAAAAGAGTCAAGATCAGAATCAGGTGGATCATCAAATTCGCTGCTGTCGACATCCATTAAGTCGACAGAACAGACATGAGCAGTGGGTTCGGAGGGTACACTTCTCAACTTGTAAATGTTCAGCTCTATTGACCTATTCCCGAAGGATATGGTCATAGAACCATTACGACAGTTGATGATAGTGTTGGAAGTGGCCAAAAGGGGCGACCTAAAATCACTGGAATTTGATTCCGTGGGTTCGCTACAGGCTGTGTATCAAGTACAATAAAAGACACAAGGAATACGAATTCTCCGATTTTTATTAACACATCCTCTAGTTCACCCCTAGGTTTGGTGATTGATCGGTCAGCCATCTGGAGAGTGCAATGGGCTGGTTTCAACTCTCCGATCCCTAGTTGCTCATAGACTGAGAAAGGAAGCAAGTTAACACTAGCGCCAAGGTCTAAAAGGGCATGGTTGATGTGTTTATCCCCAATAGAAATCGATATTGTAGGACATCCTGGGTCCTTACGTTTCTTTGGTAGCGGAGGGATAAAAGCAGTGCTAATGCTATTGGACATGAAGACCTTCTTTGGCACTTGAGTCTTCCTCATCCTAGTGCACAAGTCCTTAAGAATTTTCGCATAAGCGGGGACTTGTTGGATGGCATCTAGGAGAGGGATGTTGATGTTAACTTGCTTGAACATGTCCATGATCTTCTCCATATGTGGACTCGATGTGTTAGCCCTTAACCGATTTGGGTAAGGTGCTTTAGCAATGAGCGCTGGGTCCATCATAGGAGAAGGAAGTGTGTGTGGCCCCGATCCCAAAATAGAAGCGGGGATTGTCTGTTGAGGAGTAAAAGAGGTGGGCTGAGGTGTCGAGCCTAGTGGGAAATAGAGAATAGGCTCGTGAGAAGACGGTGGGGTAGAAGAACAAGAATCAGACGTAGAAGTGTGTGTGTGAGGAAAGGTCTCAGCCAGGGTATTGATAGGATTCTCAATATCATCAACTTCTTCCCCAACATGGTTATCCAGCACTCTCCCAGATTTCAACGTGGTGATTGCATTCACATGATGTGAATAGCCAGGATTGGGTACAGGTTGAGCTGGGAGTTTCCCTTTCTCTCTTGCACTCATTTCAGCCTTAAGTCGTGCAATCTCAGCTTCCATCGTTTTAATACTCTCAGCTTGGGACGCTGAGTTTTTCTTTATCTCACCAACGGAAGACCTAATCTCGGCCGACACTTCCATGAAATTTGACAGGAGTGATTTCATGGTTTGAGCGAATTGAGAGAATTCGTCAGAACAGGTCGACTGCGCAGGATTAGACGGTGCAGAAGTGTTGACCTGGTTTTGGAAATTTTATGACTGGTAGGGGTGCTGGGTGAGTTGAAGTGGTTGGTGTTGTGGAGGAAGGACCCTTTGGAATTGATTCGGGTTTGGAACCGTGTTTTGGGATTGGTTCCAAGAAAAATTCGGGTGATTCCTCCAACCCTGATTGTATGTGGAAGAAAAGGGATCGTTTCCAGGTCTTTAAAATGCGGCATTGGTATGCTCGAGACCTCGAAACCGAGAGTTCAATGGACATTCTTCCGTCAAGTGAGAAGGATCAGAACAGCACCCACAAACAGTTTTGGGGAGCGACATTGGGTTTAGGGAGGTTGCTAAGAATTTGTGTTCCATAGCGTCGAGCTTCTTTTGCATTGCTTCCATCTCAGCTCGAACACCTATGGACACGTCTATTTGGTGTACGCCACCCCTATTCGATGGCTGGGTTCCAGTCTCCCACTGTAAGGACTTTTCAGCGAACTCTTCTAAAAATTTCCATGCTTCCCCATCATCCTTGGTCATAAAGGTGCCTTGACACATGTTTTCAAGGTTTTGTTTAGTGGTAGGGTTACTGCCCTCATATATAATTCGGCAAAGTTCCCATCTCTGGATGCCGTGATGTGGGCATTGAACCAAAAGATCCTTGAATCATTCAAAGCATTTAGAGAATGGTTCAGCTGGAAGCTGGGAGAATTGATATAGTTCGCTACGGATTCGAGCTGTCTTTTGCATAGGGTAGAATTTCTTAAGGAATGCCGCAACGAATTCTTCCCAATTCGTAATGGAATGTGTGGTGGTGTTATACAGCCACTTCTCGGCTATATCGCACAAAGTAAATGGAAGAAGTCGTAGACGCATGGCATCTACAGAAAGTTGTGATATATCCATCATTGCGTATACGTTTTCAAATTTGGTAATGAAAACGTACGCGTCTTCAGTCTCGAGACCGTGGAATTTGGGCAGGAGGTTGATGTACTGGGGCTTAATCTCAAAGTTATCCCCGTTGGCTGGTGGAATGGATAAGCAGGTCGAGAGAGGACCTCGCAGAGGGTAGCACCTCTCTTGGAGAAAGATGTAGGGAGAATTCTGCGCACCAACGAACGGCGGCAGAGTAGCGGTAAAGAGGTTCGATTGAGACTGATCCATCCGTGTGGGTGTGGTGGTGGGTAAAAGAAAGGTAAATGGACAAATACCGACTTCGGAGTCGATCGAGGGGACGCGGACAAGTCGGGCACTAGAATCCTGTGTCCAGCCTATCTTGCACTAAAAGGGGTTAGAACAAGTGGCAGCGTGATTTATAATTAGGGGAAATGAAGTGAATGCGGTGTTTGTTTTGAAAAATGATACGGATTTTGAAAAGATGATGCGATCACAACAAATGCAACAAGCAACCCTAAAATTTATGGTCACCTAGGTCCAATCTCTAGACCGCTCCTAACTTCCAAAAAACAAGTCGCAGGATAAAATCCTCCACTGCCTCTTTGTTTCTCCTGTGGCCAGGTAAGTGCCAGGTAAGTGGGAGGTTCTCCACTACGTAAGTAGTGGGCCTAATTAAGTAACCACTAGTCTTTGACACACTTGCCTTAGACACCACAAAAAAAACGCGGATAAGCAACGAATTACCCACGGCCTTCTTCTGTCCTAAGTGAGCGCGACGGTCCTTAGAGTCATCTCTTGATTTCTTTTAATTAATGAGGGTAAATGCTGATGCAAGTTTGTGATTTTTGGGGCCTAGGAAGGGTAATGAACTCCCCACCTAATCTGGATTTGGTCGTGCCCCTTAATGTCCGTATTAATTATGCAAACAACCACAAAATCAAAAACAAGCACAATTTATTTTTTGCAATTTGCGCGCTGCGAATATTTTCAAAGAAAGCTGCACAAAATGTTAATTGGAGCTAAAAAGAGGAGAGAGAAGAAGGTAAGAAAGCACCTGAAAGAAAAATTTTACAGAGAACCCTCAACAAGGACGCGGTTCCGCCGCATATGGGCTCTATTGCCATGGAATCGCGGTTGGGTCGTGAGATCACTGCACAAGATTTTTACAGAGAGCTTCTGTTCAGCTCCTGAGTCCTCTGGAAATCTCCAAAAAAATTTCCAATTGCACAGCAAGCTCCAGATTTCCTTGCAATTAACCACAACAACTTGTTTAGTGTTTTACGCGAGTTTTGATCTAAAAAATATTGATGGAATAAACTTTTCAACTCAAATTTCAAAAACTGAACAAATAGCACACGATCCCCGGCAACGGCGCCATTTGATTGTTGAAATGTCGGATTGATATGTTTGATTTTCTTGGATGTGTCGGTATTTGGAAAATTGTAAAGAGAAATCACAACCAAAAATATTTGACCGCAATCAATAACGGTGTCGGATATAGCGCGTTAGCGAGTGCGGATCGTCCACAGGGAAAGTGAGAATCCGTTCAATTTTCGAATTAGATGAGTTGAAAATTTAAGGCAAAGAAAAGAAAACAATTCATGATTTGCATTTGAAGATCAAGAAATAAGAAAAATCTAGATCTAGAAAAGACATTTAAAAACAAGAATTGAGATGTGTGATAGTTTCCAACCAACAATCAAGATTAGAAGTATGGCTCGTAGGAGTAGATCGGATCTATAGATATGATGAGATCTAAAGATTACTAATTCTTATCCATTAATGAATTGATACTAGATCGATGCAAATTCATTGAGGTTTAAGGATCTTGCGAGGAAATTATGGATTTCGCAACTCATCCTTTGTCCTTTCAATGGATCGCATTCAAATTCTAGCTTCTAGTTAATCAAATGGTCAATAGTTGTTCCCTAGTTTCGAGTGAACACGATCTAGAAAGCATCATCTCGAAACTAGGTCATTGATCATTTGATTCACTAGAATTTCCAAACATTATAGGATTTAAGAATTGTAAAAATATCTAAATCATCATCATCTAAAAGATCGTCAGAACTCCTACACGAGCGGAGATTACTCAAACATCATGATCACAAACACAATCACAAATTGAGATCTAATCATTATGCTTGAATTAAAAGATAAGCAAGAATATAGAAAATTCACCTTTATTTATCGACAAATTTCGTTACAACTCTCTTGGATTTACAAAAGGAAGGAACTAGATCGTCGATTTAGGCTTCGCTCGGCTCCTTGAGTCGCGGATCGGCGTGGATCTCTTGCTCCGTTGGACTCCGGCGTCGCTTGCTAAAGGTTGAAGGCTCTCTTGCTCAAATTGCTCTCGGGATCTTGATCTTGATTTTTAATTGGATTTTTGAGGCACAAGTCGTGTCACTCCACTTGTGGGTTGAAGATGGTGATGATTCTTAAACAATTTGCACCTTAGATCTAGGCTCCTTTTTATAGACCTCTAGATCTAGAATTGAAATTTGAATTCCCCCCACAAGTTAGTTAACCAAATGATTTAAATTTCCCTCCAAAAAGTTAGTTAAGCCCAAAATTTGAATTTCTCTCCAAGAGTTTGTTAAGCCGAGCCTTCTAGATGTGCCACGTGGAGCTTCTGGGGTCTTCTGGAAGGTTTGGCCGTTACAAATAGGCATGTGACAAAATTGGGCACTTTGATCTCCTCAAAAGGCCTTTGGTGATTTATTTTTTATGGTAATTCTTGGGCTGACATATGGGCCTCTTTCTGATGTGTGGATTTTTATTTGGCCTTTTGTATCACTACCAGATTTTCAGCCTTTGAGTTGGCGCATCTTTTATCAGATCTTTTTCCAATTTTGGGCTCTGCTTCTGTGATTTCCTGCATTAGACCCCAGACAAGAGTTGCGCAATACATGGATGATGCGATGCCATGAAAAACACACAATTTCCCTAAAAGTGCCGGTTTTAGTATATAGTACAAGTATTCCAGTATTTTACATGTGTTTTGCAAATATGTGTGATATGAATACCGGATACCTTTACTTGACCGCAAAAGGTAGGGACATTGAAATGCAGTATTTTTGACTGATCAAATTCCCCCAAACTTATTTTCGATCGTCTCGATCGAACTGTTTTATTAAAAAGAGAAGGAGAAAATAAAGAAAGAGAAAAGCACACTTTCGTAGGCAACACGATTGCACTGAGCATGTGCAACAAGCCTTTAAACCTCTAGGTGTCCCTAGTAGGAGGAGTGTTGTCTCCTGAGGGTTTTCAGCGGATTGCACCCACAAAATCCAATAATAAAAGGAAGATCATGAATATTACATTTAAAAACAAGAATTGTAAAAGAAAAGCCTTGAAAATTAGGGTTTCCAACTAAGCTAGCTTTTCGGTTGTCATGAGCCCTATCTTAATGGTCATGAAAAGATATCAGAAATCGCGTCCTCCCTCAATAAAACATCGTCTTATTCTTCATTCCTATCTTTCTTCCAAACATCGATCATATCACCCTGCGTGTGTGTAAAGGACATCCCTACACCCGGAGAATTCAATTCAAGCTATCATACTCTTGCTCATCAGCCTCAGTACTTTTTAATTAATGAATATTTAGATGAGTTTTGCTCACACATTTTCATGCGACCGTTAATACTTCTTGAGGTACTAACCGACCGATTACTCATGTGCTTGCTTATTTGGTGTATTTTCCTCATCTTGCACCACTTTAGGCATATCAGTGACTCCCAGACCAGTTGGCCTTAGGGCACTAGGTGAAGTGGCACCCTCGCTATACATTTTTATTGCCCTCGGTGATAACAAAACCAGTGTCCATTTTTCTCACCACTTTATATTTTTTATTCACCATTTTTTTATTTCCTTCATACTTTTGGCTTTAAGACAAGAGCATTTCAAGGTATCCTCTACTATCTCAGGCTTCAAGACGTGTGTAAGTGCGAATAGCAGGGTATCAACGTTCAAAATGTTTGGCTTCCAGAATAGAAACTATTTTTCAGATTTATTTTTATCCTCAGATTAGTGACGTCCTTCATCTTACTAACCCTTGAGACAACGGCTCATAACTACTTATTACTAGTTCGTGTAAGAAAACTTCTAATTTTCTTAGTTTTCTTAAATTTTTCTAATCTCATGGATGTAATTGTTCACTATCTAATCTTTTATTATCATAAATATTAAATATTTTTATGTTTTGAAAATTTTTAAATTTTTATGAGTTTTGAAAAATTTTGAATTTTTATAGATTTTGAAAATTTTTAAATTTTTAAATTTTTATAGGTTTTAATTGGTTTTGAAAAATTATTTACAAAAAATGATGAGCCAAAAGAAAAATATTTACACAAAATTTTTATGGGTTTTGAAATTTTTTGAATTTTTATGGTGTTTTAAAGAAATGTTTTGTGCTTATACAAATGATATGCACATGATGCAAAACTAAGCACAAATCTCCCCCAAACTTGTTTTCAACAGTGTCCTCACTGTTGCCATCCTCTATATCTCGAAAAACCTGTAAGCCTGGGAGGAATTTATTAGTGGGGGCAAAATATATAAGTGAAGACCCTCCCCCAAACTTATTCTTGGCTCAAAATTTTTGTAAAAATTTTCTTTTCAAGAGCCAGAAAAAAAAATTGTCCCCCCCAAACTTGAGTTATGCAATGTTAAGCTTTGAAAATCTCATGAGGGGGTCAAATATCATTAGTCGATGCCAAGCTCTGCAAAGACCGAATGTCAACACAAACCATTCAAAAATTTTGTCAATGCAGTGCTCTGGTTGGTGGAAGAAAAAGTGGGGAAAGGGTAAGAGGTGGGAGAGAATGTGTGTGCGTCTCATTTTGGAGAGACGATGCAGTGAATGTGATGGATTGCTCGCATTCTTGTTACAGCTCAGAAGAAGGGGTGGAGGTTCAATTTCAATGGTTTGGACATGATTCATTTCAACACCCGTGTTATTCAGAAATGCGAGTTCATCAGCGAAGATCTCCTTAAAAGTTTCATCAATACCCCGAAGAATAATGTCATCACGGGGTGATCTTCAGACTCTAAAAGCAATTCATAATCCGTGTTAATTGTTGACCTGGACATCTCGGTGGAAGAGTCCGTATGTATATGATACATAGTTAGGTCAAACAATAACGTATGAAAAGAGTCAAGATCAGTATCAGGAGGATCATCAAATTCGCTGCTGTCGACATCCATTAAGTCGACAGAACAGACATGAGCAGTG
Organism: Agapanthus africanus; assembly: GCA_030015575.1. Lineage (NCBI taxonomy): Eukaryota > Viridiplantae > Streptophyta > Magnoliopsida > Asparagales > Amaryllidaceae > Agapanthus > Agapanthus africanus. The sequence continues at coordinate 107,294,817 of CM057344.1, forward strand.
GGTTCGGAGGGTACACTTCCCAACTTGTAAATGTTCAGCTCTATTGACCTATTCCCGAAGGATATGGTCATAGAACCATTACGACAGTTGATGATAGCGTTGGAAGTGGCCAAAAGGGGCGACCTAAAATCACTGGAATTTGATTCCGTGGGTTCGCTACAGGCTGTGTATCAAGTACAATAAAATCCACAAGGAATACGAATTCTCCGATTTTTATTAACACATCCTCTAGTTCACCCCTAGGTTTGGTGATTGATCGGTCAGCCATCTGGAGAGTGCAATGGGCTGGTTTCAACTCTCCGATCCCTAGTTGCTCATAGACTGAGAAAGGAAGCAAGTTAACACTAGCGCCAAGGTCTAAAAGGGCATGGTTGATGTGTTTATCCCCAATAGAAATCGATATTGTAGAACATCCTGGGTCCTTACGTTTCTTTGGTAGCGGAGGGATAAAAGCAGTGCTAATGCTATTGGACATGAAGACCTTCTTTGGCACTTGAGTCTTCCTCATCCTAGTGCACAAGTCCTTAAGAATTTTCGCATAAGCGGGGACTTGTTGGATGGCATCTAGAAGAGGGATGTTGATGTTAACTTGCTTGAACATCTCCATGATCTTCTCCATATGTGGACTCGATGTGTTAGCCCTTAACCGATTTGGGTAAGGTGCTTTAGCAATGAGCGCTGGGTCCATCATAGGAGAAGGAAGTGTGTGTGGCCCCGATCCCAAAATAGAAGTGGGGATCGTCTGTTGAGGAGTAAAAGAGGTGGGCTGAGGTGTCGAGCCTAGTGGGAAATAGAGAATAGGCTCGTGAGAAGGCGGTGGGGTAGAAGAACAAGAATCAGACGTAGAAGTGTGTGTGTGAGGAAAGGTCTCATCCGGGGTATTGATAGGATTCTCAATATCATCAACTTCTTCCCCAACATGGTTATCCAGCACTCTCCCACATTTCAACGTGGTAATTGCATTCACATGATGTGAATAGCCAGGATTGGGTACAGGTTGAGCTGGGAGTTTCCCTTTCTCTCTTGCACTCATTTCAGCCTTAAGTCGTGCAATCTCAGCTTCCATCGTTTTGATACTCTCAGCTTGGGACGCTGAGTTTTTCTTCATCTCACCAACGGAAGACCTAACCTCGACCGACACTTCCATGAAATTTGACAGGAGTGATTTCATGGTTTGAGCGAATTGAGAGAATTCGTCAGAACAGGTCGACTTCACAGGATTAGACGATGCAGAAGTGTTGACCTGGTTTTGGAAATTTTGTGACTGGTAGGGGTGCTGGGTGAGTTGAAGTGGTTGCTGTTGTGGAGGAAGGACCCTTTGGAATTGATTCGGGTTTGGAACCGTGTTTTGGGATTGGTTCCAAGAAAAATTCGGGTGATTCCTCTAACCCTGATTGTATGTAGAAGAAAAAGGATCGTTTCCAGGTCTTTGAAATGCGGCATTGGTATGCTCGAGACCTCGAAACTAAGAGTTCAATGGACATTCTTCCATCAAGTGAGAAGGATCAGAACAGCACCCACAAACAGTTTTGGGGAGCGACATTGGGTTTAGGGAGGCTGCTAAGAATTTGTGTTCCATAGCGTCGAGCTTCTTTTGCATTGCTGCCATCTTAGCTCGAACACCTATGGACACGTCTATTTGGTGTACGCCACCCCTACTCGATGGCTGGGTTCCAGTCTCCCACTGTAAGGACTTTTCAGCGAACTCTTCTAAAAATTTCCATGCTTCCCCATCATCCTTGGTCATAAAGGTGCCTTGACACATGTTTTCAAGGTTTTGTTTAGTGGTAGGGTTACTGCCCTCATATATGATTCGGCAAAGTTCCCATCTCTGGATGCCGTGATGTGGGCATTGAACCAAAAGATCCTTGAATCGTTCAAAGCATTTAGAGAATGGTTCAGCTGGAAGCTGGGAGAATTGATATAGTTCGCTACGGATTCGAGCTGTCTTTTGCATAGGGTAGAATTTCTTAAGGAATGCCGCAACGAATTCTTCCCAATTCGTAATGGAATGTGCGGTGGTGTTATACAGCCACTTCTCGGCTATATCGCACAAAGTAAATGGAAGAAGTCGTAGACGCATGGCATCCACAGAAAGTTGTGATGTACCCATCATTGCGTATATGTTTTCAAATTTGGTAATGAAAACGTACGCGTCTTCAGTCTCGAGACCGTGGAATTTGGGCAGGAGGTTGATGTACTGGGGCTTAATCTCAAAGTTATCCCCGTTGGCTGGTGGAATGGATAAGCAGGTCGAGAGAGGACCTCGCAGAGGGTAGCACCTCTCTTGGAGAAAGATGTAGGGAGGATTCTGCGCACCAAAGGACGGCGGCAGAGCAGCGGTAGAGAGGTTCGATGGAGACTGATCCATCGGTGTGGGTGTGGTGGTGGGTAAAAGAAAGGTAAATGGAGAAATACCGACTTCGGAGTCGATCGAGGGGACGCGGACAAGTCGGGCACTAGAATCCCGTGTCCAGCCTATCTTTCACTAAAAGGGGTTAGAACAAGTGGCAGCGTGATTTATAATTAAGGGAAATGAAGTGAATGCGGTGTTTGTTTTGAAAAAGGATACGGATTTTGAAAAGATGATGCGATCACAACAAATGCAACAAGCAACCCTAAAATTTATGGTCACCTAGGTCCAATCTCTAGACCGCTCCTAACTTCCAAAAAACAAGTCGCAGGATAAAATCCTCCACTGCCTCTTTGTTTCTCCTGTGGCCAGGTAAGTGCCAGGTAAGTGTGAGGTTCTCCACTACGTAAGTAGTGGGCCTAATTAAGTAACCACTGGCCTTTGACACAATTGCCTTAGACACCACAAAAAGAAACGCGGATAAGCAATGAATTACACACGGCCTTCTTCTGTCCTAAGTGTGCTCGACGGTCCTTAGAGTCATCTCTAGATTTCTTTTAATTAATGAGGGTAAATGCGGATGCAAGTTTGTGATTTTTGGGGCCTAGGAAGGGTAATGAACTCCCCACCTAATCTGGATTTGGTCGTGCCCCTTAATGTCCGTATTAATTATGCAAACAACCACAAAATCAAAAACAAGCACAATTTATTTTTTGCAATTTGCGCGCTGCGAATATATGCAAAGAAAGCTGCACAAAATGTTAATTGGAGCTAAAAAGAGGAGAGAGAAGAAGGTAAGAAAGCACCTGAAAGAAAAATTTTACAGAGAACCCTCAACAAGGCCGCGGTTCCGCCACATATGGGCTCTATTGCCACGGAATCGCGGTTGGGTAGTGAGATCACTGCACAAGATTTTTACAGAGAGCTTCTGTTCAGCTCCTGAGTCCTCTGGAAATCTCCAAAAAAAATTCCAATTGCACAGCAAGCTCCAGATTTCCTTGCAATTAACCACAACAACTTGTTTAGTGTTTTGCGCGAGTTTTGATCTAAAAAATATTGATGGAATAAACTTTTCAACTCAAATTTCAAAAACTGAACAAATAGCACACGATCCCCAGCAACGGCGCTATTTGATTGTTGAAATGTCGGATTGATATGTTTGATTTTCTTGGATGTGTCGGTATTTGGAAAATTGTAAAGAGAAATCACAACCAAAAATATTTGACCGCAATCAATAACGGTGTCGGATGTAGCGCGTTAGCGAGTGTGGATCGTCCACAGGGAAAGTGAGAATCCGTTCAATTTTCGAATTAGATGAGTTGAAAATTTAAGGCAAAGAAAAGAAAACAATTCATGATTTGCATTTGAAGATCAAGAAATAAGAAAAATCTAGATCTAGAAAAGACATTTAAAAATAAGAATTAAGATGTGTGATAGTTTCCAACCAACAATCAAGATTAGAAGTATGGCTCGTAGGAGTAGATCGGATCTATAGATGTGATGAGATCTAAAGATTACTAATTCTTATCCATTAATGAATTGATACTAGATCGATGCAAATTCATTGAGGTTTAAGGATCTTGCGAGGAAATTATGGATTTCGCAACTCATCCTTTGTCCTTTCAATAGATCGCATTCAAATTCTAGCTTCTAGTTAATCAAATGGTCAATAGTTGTTCCCTAGTTTCGAGTGAACACGATCTAGAAAGCATCATCTCGAAACTAGGTCATTGATCATTTGATTCACTAGAATTTCCAAGCATTATAGGATTTAAGAATTGTAAAAATATCTAAATCATCATCATCTAAAAGATCGTCAGAACTCCTACACGAGCGGAGATTACTCAAACATCATGATCATAAGCACAATCACAAATTGAGATCTAATCATTATGCTTGAATTAAAAGATAAGCAAGAATATAGAAAATTCACCTTTATTTATCGATAAATTTCGTTACAACTCTCTTGGATTTACAAAAGGAAGGAACTAGATCGTCGATTTCGGCTTCGCTCGGCTCCTTGGGTCGTGGATCGGCGTGGATCTCTTGCTCCGTTGGAATCCGGCGTCGCTTGCTAAAGGTTGAAGGCTCCTTGCTCAAATTGCTCTCGGGATCTTGATCTTGATTTTTAATTGGATTTTTGAGGCACAAGTCGTGTCACTCTACTTGTGGGTTGAAGATGGTGATGATTCTTGAACAATTTGCACCCTAAATCTAGGCTCTTTTTTATAGACCTTTAGATCTAGAATTGAAATTTGAATTCCCCCCACAAGTTAGTTAACCAAATGATTTAAATTTCCCTCCAAAAAGTTAGTTAAGCCCAAAATTTAAATTTTCCTCCAAGAGTTTGTTAAGCCGAGCCTTCTAGATGTGCCACGTGGAGCTTCTGGGGTCTTCTGGAAGGTTTGGCCATTACAAATAGGCATGTGACAAAATTGGGCACTTTGATCTCCTCAAAAGGCCTTTGGTGATTTATTTTTTATGGTAATTCTTGGGCCGACATATGGGCCTCTTTCTGATGTGTGGATTTTTATTTGGCCTTTTGTATCACTACCGGATTTTATCAGATGTTTTCCCAATTTTGGGCTCTGCTTCTGTGATTTCCTGCATTAGACCCCAGACAAGAGTTGCGCAATACAAGGATGATGCGATGCCATGAAAAACACACAATTTCCCTAAAAGTGCCGGTTTTAGTATATAGTACAAGTATTCCAGTATTTTACATGTGTTTTGCAAATATGTGTGATATGAATACCGGATACCTTTACTTGACCGCAAAACGTAGGGAAATTGCCGTGTTAGAAATGCAGTATTTTCGACTGATCAGTGACCAAACAACCACCAACGCTACCGAAGCATATCTACAGTGGTAAAAGCGTGTCACCATAAGATATCTTTCTGCTCCCCCTAACGACTTCCCAAACATAGAGCGGTACGAGCCTAGAGACCACGTGGAACGAGATTTGGTAAGTTGGATTATTTAGATTATATTACTTTTTAACATCCAGCGGTATGAGTCAATACTTATTTCTTTTTTCTAATGTTATGACAGGCTCGTGGGTGTTCCCCGCCGAACACAGAGACGCGACCGTGCAGGTCCGTCTTGTCTGAGATTCGGGACAGATGCTAATTGGTGCTATCCATCCACCTCTCCGAAGATGCCAAGTTGATTTATGGCACCATGTATCGAAGGTTTAAATGGATGCGGCCGATGTAGCAGACTTCGTCAGATTCCCCCTCGTTTGAGGGGTTTTTGATTGTGGGGACTCTCTTGCCTACAGGCGCAAGCCCCTACAGTTAATTACGCTACCGCATCAAGGTAACAACTTTCTCCTTCTCCAGATGGTCACTTCGTGTCGTGGGTGTTTGTTTTGTTTGCGGTTGCCCGTGGATTGTATACAGAGACTAATTTATGTTGTCGCCCGTAGGGCGTGGATTAGTCCAAATCCGTAACTTCTTAGATTTGGGTTTGTGGTTTGGGTTTATGGATACGTTAGCCTCATTTGGGACTAAGATCAACTTAAACGTATGTTAAGGATGCGTTAGTCTAATTTTAGACTAAGATCAACTTAACGGGATCATTTAGATCCAACAAAAGAGCATTTGGACTCTATTGTTTAGTTTAGAGACATTGCGGCTGATTAGTTTAAGACATTACGGTCCAGTGTTAGTTTAAGGACATCTCGGTCTATGGGTTTAAGGACCCCACAGTCCAGGTTAAGGACATCGTAGTCCATGAGTTTAAGGACCCCACAGTCCGTAGTTTAAAGACATCGTAGTCTATGAAGTTTAAGGATATCGTAGTCCATAAGTTTAAGGACCCCACAGTCCGGTTTGGAGACATCGTAGTCTATAAGGTTTAAGGACATCGTAGTCCATGAGTTTAAGGACCCCACAGTCCGTAGTTTAAAGAATCGTAGTCTATAAGGTTTAAGGACATCCTAGTCCATGAGTTTAAGGACCCCACAGTCCGGTTTAGAGACATCGTAGTCTATAAGGTTTAAGGACATCGTAGTCCATGAGTTTAAGGACCCCACGGTCCGTAGTTTAAAGACATCGTAGTCTATAAGGTTTAAGGATATCGTATTCCATGAGTTTAAGGACCCCACAGTCCGGTTTAGAGACATCGTAGTCTATAAGGTTTAAGGACATCGTAGTCCATGAGTTTAAGGACCCCACAGTCCGGTTTAGAGACATCGTAGTCTATAAGGTTTAAAGACATCGTAGTCCATGAGTTTAAGGACCCTACAATCCGTAGTTTAAATACATCGTAGTCTATAAGGTTTAAGGACATCGTAGTTCATGAGTTTAAGGACCCCACAGTCCGATTTAGAGACATCGTAGTCTATAAGGTTTAAGGACATCGTAGTCCATGAGTTTAAGGACCCCACATTCCGTAGTTTAAAGAAATCGTAGTCTATAAGGTTTAAGAACATCGTAGTCTATGAGTTTAAGGACCCCACAGTCCGTAGAAATGTGTGGTTGTCGGGACCCGTCACCTCTCTGAAGACGTTGAAGGATTACAACGACAGATATCAGAAGAGTAAAGAGATGTACCCTTAAACCGGTGTGAATTGATTGGAAGATCTGTAGCCCAGTTTGGGACTAAGATCTGTTGAATATTCGTCAGCAGATGGCTCAGTTCAATATAAGTTGAGGACTTATGGTCAGAATTAGGCTAAGTCCAATAAGATTAAAAGGTTTAACATTTTATTGTTCTGAGTTGTTGAGCCTTTATTTGGGCTTGGCCCTTTTAATAATGCAGAGCATCAGATCCTGACAATTTTTGTCTTGTATTGAATGCATAGCATTCGTCGGAACAATGTGTGTTCTAACAGCACGCCACATAGCGCGTCAGGCGCTTTGCGCCAACTAAAGAGCGCATTGCGTTTCTGCCAAGTAGCGTACACGAAAAGGACACATGTCGTGCTTGGCGCTAAGCGCCGGTTTATGAGCGCATCGCGCTTTTAATTTATGAGCGCGTTGCGCTAGTTTAGTGGCGCACCAGTGAGTGACACGTGGTGCGCTTGGCACTGAGTGCCAGCCCATGAGCGCAGTGTGCTGTTTCAGAAGCGCAAAACGCAAGTTGTATCTGTGGTTAACACGTGGCACGTTTTGGCGCTGAGCGCCGGTCCAAGGAGCGCAAAAGCACAGTTCAAGAGTGCAAGGCACTTTTCAATAGTGCAAAACGCATTTGATCAAATTTATGATCTGTGAACAAGTTTATGTTCTTCTTAAAGGAGGTTTTGCCTCAAGATTCAAGAACAACAGTTCTTATTTGGAAAAGGCTTTTCCTTTGTAGATCAATGATCTGTGAATGAAGTAAATACTTCATTATTGTTTGATGAGATCTTTTGATCTCTTTTATTAAAGACCTTGGTCTTTTTTAGATCCATGATCTTTTTAAGAATATAGTTCTTCTTTTTATGAGATGATTTCATCTCTGTGTTCATTGCTCATGTTCTTTACTTTGAAGAAATGATCTTCTTTTGCTAAAAGCTTGCTTTTCTTTCTTTTAGTTTTCTCAAAATTTGTAGGGGGGTTTCTTTATCTTAGACTTGAAGTCTTGGGGCCTTTATATAGGGCAAATTGATTTGTTCAATCAGTTAAAAAGATCTTTCTCTGATTGATTTGGGGATGTTTCCCCACCGTTGGATCTTTGATTCTAGAGTTTCTGTTTTACAGAAGGCAATCTTCTTGTTTTGAACAAGATTGGAAAAATCTTTCCATAACAGAATTTTAATTCTAATTAATTAATGATTTATCATTATTAGATCTCTTGATCTAACGGTGGGGAATTTTTAATTCCAGCGCTAGCGCACCTACGCTTGACACATGGCGCGCAGCGCAGAGCGGCCTGTGCTAGCGCACTTGTATTTGACACGTGGCGCGCAGCGTTCCTAGCGCTGGATCTGAAGCGTTGCTTCAAATTTTTGAATTTTGAATTTTAAAACAGAGCTTTACTCTGATTGGGGGTGCGCTTCCTAGGGCGCAGCGTACCTGGCGCTAGCACATCTGTGTTTGACACGTGGCGCGCAGCGCGCCTAGCGCTGAATCTGAAGCGTTGCTTCAATTTTTAAATTTTGAATTTTAAAACAGAGCTTTGCTCTGATTGGGGGAAACAGTGGGTTGCATCATATACAATCAATGGTGCAGGATCCATTCGACTGATGCTGGTCCGGAAACTCAGGCTCTATTTTCAAATGTAGACCAATATATTGGTGGTATATTCGGTTCATATAATATGTTTCCACATTTATCGCCAGCACCGGAGCAGCAGTATGAGCCGGCACCGGAGCAGCAGTATGAACCGGCACCAGAGCCGCAGCATGAGTCGGCACCAGAGCCGCAGCATCACGGAGATCCAGCGCAGCAGGATCAGTGGTTTGGATCACCATACTGTCAGCAGCAGCTCTGGCATACCGGACAAGCGCAACAACCAGAGGAACAACAGTTTTGGGGGACCGGTTTTGCGCAACAACACCAGTCTTGGGGGTCAGGTTTTGCAGAACAGACGTCTTGGGGGTCAGGTTTTGCGCAACAACAGCAACCTTGGGGGTCAGAATTTGCGCAGCCATGGGGCCCAGGTTTTGTGCAACAGCAGCCGCATGAAACCGGGACAGGTTCTTCGCTACAACTGTCCAGTTGGGAGACGGATTTAACGTCCTACATACAGTTGTTGGGAGGCAGCACATATACGACACCTGTCCCACATTCAGGATTTGCGGAACAACAGCCTGTCCAAGACGCTGCTGAAGACGAAGCTGAAGCTGAAGCCGAATCAGAAGAGCAGACGACGCCGCTGCCGCTATATACCCAAGAAACGGGTGGGCCCTCCAGTCATCCCAAGAGGCATAGGCTTATGTTAAGCCTCCTCGGATTTCATAAGGGAAAGGGAAAAGAAAAGAGAAAACGATAGTTATTTACATTTTACAAACAGATAGGATTTTTTTGTATTATAAATTTGACAGATTCTTTTTGATATTATAAATTTAACCGTCGAGATAGAATTTACATTTTAGAAACAGATAGGATTTTTTTGTATTGTAAATTTGACGGATTCATTTTGTACACCATATTCATATAATACAATTTTATTATTTTATTCGCATTTTCCTTTATTTATTTAAAAAAAATTAATTAATAGGGCGGGTTCCCGGAACCCGTCCTCTTTATAATAATAGAGAGGGTGGGTTAGGGGCGGGTTCTAGGAACCGGCCCTCTGAACTGGGGGGTCCACAAACCGTCCTATTCTCCTAATTTTAAAAAAAATTAACCTATTTTAATACTTTTAATAAAAAATATCCTATTTCGCAAAAAAACCCAAATAAATATGCTACTCATAACCCTGGAAAGTTATGGAAATAAATATGCTACTCGGATGAAGTTTTAACATTCCACTCGGTAAATATCTAGAATTATTTTTATACTAATAGAAATTGGCAAGAGGGGTAGTGAACTTTTAGTGGTTACACCTATGCCATCACTTCAATCATATTGAATGCATAATATTGGTATATTTGAAATTAAAATTACAATACAAGGTTAATTATGTAAAGTAGGCTATAGAAATTGCTCTTTGCATAGTCTCTACTTGCTATTTAAGCTGTTGACGAAAGAAATAGGACGTGTGCCCCACTTGACAAAAATACCGCCCCTAACTTTCACCGTACACAAGCACCACACACAAGCACATGCTCTTTCTTATTTTACATAGAGATAAATTGAAGCATGTTATGAATGTGAAGGCAATTTGTTCACGCCAATTTTGTTCAATTAAAGATAGCAATTAACAAAATTCTTATTTTTTGATGTAAAAGGGTAAAATTTAAATCTCTCACTTAAGCATAACTTAACTTTATTTACGGTTTTCCTATCAATTCAAACCCCAATTATATTTTCACTAAACTATCATGCATTTCAATGCTTTTCAAATAAATACTATGAACTTTTTCTGTTTAAAATAAATACTATGCATATTTTACGTTTTTCATATAAATACCATGGATTTTGTTACAAATAATTACATGGCCTTTTACCGTTTTCATATAAATACCATGGAATTTTGTTATAAATAAATACCATAGCTTTTTTACCGTTTTTTTTATAAATACCATAGATTTTGTTATAAATAAATATCGTGGCCTTTTACCATTTTTCAGATAAATGCCATAGACTTTGCACTTTACGAATAAGTAATATGATCTTTAATCGTTTTTCAGATAGATATTATGGACTTTGTTCTCTACAAATCATCTATTGTCAAAGGTTTTCAATAAATAATGTGGACTGTGTTGTATAGCATGGATCCATCATTTTTGGATAAATATCTTCGTTTTGTTTGTTGCAAATAATTACCACGGATTTCCACCATCTTTTTGGATAAATACCATGTGACTTTGTTTTCTCAAACAATATCTTGTTCATTGCAAATAAAAAAACATGGACTTGTACACACACAGAGCGGATCCGTTAGGGCAGGTTTGTGTTTTTCAAATTCACGAACCTTTTCGTGTGGGCTCCTTTTAACCATCTGCTCCATTCAAGATGTTCTACACGCTGTAGATAGTATATGAATGAAACATCATCTCGAATGGAAGTGTTTTGCATGTGCAAAGCCCTGTTTAAAAATTTTAAAAACTGCACGGCTGCAATAAATCGACACATTTAGAGTGTGGATCCATTAGGATGGGTTTGTGTTTTTTCAAATGCACGAACTTTTTCGTTTGACCTACTTCCAACGATCTGTTCTGTCTAAGATATTGTACATGTTCTAGATAGTGTATGGATAAAATATCACCTCGAATGGAAGTGTTTTGCATAGGCAAAACCTTATTTAAAAATTTAAAAAACTGAACGGCTGAAATAAATCCATCAATTTTGCACATGCAAAACACTTCCATTCAAGGTGATCTGACATGGAGAACACCTTGAACGGAGCGAACCGTTGAAAAGAGGTCATACGAAAAAATTCGTGAATTTGAAAAAGCACGAACCCGTCCTAATACATCCGCACTATTTTTATAGTGTGGATCCGTTAGGACAGGTTCGTGTTTTTCAAGTACACAAATTTTTTCACGTGACCTCCCAAGGTATTCTACACACTTTAGATAGTATATGGATGCAAGATCACCTCGAATGGAAGTGTTTTGTACATGCAAAATGTGTGGATTTATTTCATCCATGCAGTTTTAAAAAATTTTAAACAAGGTTTTGCGCATACAAAACTCTTCCATTCATGGTGATCTTTCATCCATACACTATTGTAATACCCGGTTCAGTTTGTACCATATCCGTATTTTTAATAAATAATTTCCTAATATATTTCCCCCAAATTTTTCTTGCATAAGTTTCTATATTATTCCTAAAACCTAATTTCTAAACTTTTTACCTAAAACTATATCCAAACTTCTTTTTCCCCCAACTCATAAACCCTCGGCCCATCCCAGCCACAGCCTAAAGCCCACAAACCCTGTCCCAACTCGAACCCGACCCAAACTCCCCCAACACCATTTCCCTTCTTCTTCTTCTTCTTCTTCTTCTTCTCTTTCTCTCACTCATTTCTGTTCTCACCCTCTCGCCAGGACCTTCCCCCTCTCACGCCATCCCCGAGACCCGCTCCCCTTAACAACCCAAGACCTCGACCTCGACCTCGTCCCAACGGCCATCCCCGAGACTCGCTCCCTCTTTCCCTCCTCCTCACCCCTCGTCTTCGCCCCAATGAACCCCCATCTCCCTCGCCCACGTCTCGCCCTCCCCGCTCGACTCGCTCCCACGACGGAGCCCATGCCAACTAACCCCGCGACCCCCATCTCCCTCGCGTTACCCCCTCTCTCGTTCTCATTCCCTCACTCTCGTTCTCCCCTCTTCCTCACCCCGAGCACCTTACTGTAAACCTACCGCCGAGCTCCCCCGCTAACATCGTACCCACAACCCCGACCTCATCTCTGCACCTGTCACGCCCCTTTCCTAAAAGAATGTGAAGGATTACGTGGCAAAGTCCACAACCTAACTGTATTGAAGGTGGTCTATTCAATACAATTACGTTAAGTGTATGAATATCTAACATGCAGGATGTGTACTAAAACCAAAGTAATAAAAGTGAAAGACATTTATTTCCAATAACCAAACTTTATTATATCCCAAAAGAAAGAGTAAAATAAACTAAATAGTTTAATTACATCAAAGGAGAAACAAAAGCCCTAAACATGTGGGCAGCAACAAAAATTAAATCTAGCTAATCTTCCATCGTCCAGTCTGCATAATCTTCATAAGTTGCTTCACACCTTGATCCTCGCCATAATACTCATTCTTATCCGACGGGCATTCCAAAGATAGAGGAAGAAAAGGAAGGTCCGTCAGCGAGTTATACTCGGGTAGGATTGCCTCATAAGGAAGTAGGTATAGAAACAAACAGGTGTATATAAATATAATAAACATGATGTACATGGGTATACAGGTATGAGGTTGTACGCAAATTAGATATGTTGACAGAGGTATATATGAATATAAGTAGATTGTGTGAGGTATATATATTTGGTAATGGTTCAAGTTAAGTCAAACGAATATTCAGTCTAAGAGTTAGATCAGGTTAAATCAGGTGTGTATTGATGGAATTGATTGGTGAACATACTCATATCCTTGAGATATCCCATGACTAGCTGGAAGCAGTATAAGCTGGTGCCCGTGCCTGGGATGGCAATCAATGTGGTAGCATGAACATCCTCGAAAGGTATCCCATAACTACGATGGAGCTTTGTCTAGCGTGAATATCACTCAAGTGCACAGGTATTACCACCCTTCAGTTCCATAATAAACAACAAGTCTAAACTGGTAATATATCCCATCCAAGATACTGAATAACTCGTGTCTCATAAAGAAAGGTAGCTAAGGTAACAGGCGGGTATAGTACATGATGTGAGTTTAGTGTTGAGTATCAATAGGTATTGTAAACGTTTTAGTTTGTTAAAAAAGGGTCCAGATACTCGCGATTATTCCGTTATGGCCACGGAACAACAACGGGGGAGGTGAAATGTACCGTTTCACTTCCCGGGATCATGATCGAGTAGTAGGGGAATCCGAGTTCCGAGTCTCCTTGCCTAATCAAACTACCCATCCCCGTGGTTCAGTATAAAGGTTTTGACGAATTAGAGTTAGTGCATATACCTCTAGGCATGAAATTTCCACATTGTATGTCATCCATATTTTGGATCATTCGCCCTCAAATAGGGTTAGTATTCACCCGAATATCGGATTAGTAGTCGTCCACACCTTGGAATGGTCACCCTGCCTGCAGGGATCTTCATATATGTATAGTCGTCTGTACATCAGACTGGTCACCCGAAATATCGGGATCTTCTCAATAAGTATTCCATACCTAGGTCCGCTCATTCTAACCCTAACCGTAACATGTGTCATGTATGTCATAAACTTGTAATCAAGAAGATGATCTCATTTAATATGGCTTTCCACAACCGCTCGTTTTATCTTGTTATCTTCTAAAGTTTGTAATGTACTTCGTATCATCTTATAGAACACTTAGTTAATAAAGGATAATAGTGTTTAAGTATATTTATTATTTCTAAGAAAACCATGATGTTTGAAATATTCGTCATTTTTAGAAAACCCTAATGTTTTACTGAAAATATCCTTCCGATAAAAGGTTATGGTATTCATTTGAAAATTATCTTTTAATAAGGTTTTAGACATCCTTTTTGAAAAATATCGTTTATAAGAGTTATGGTCTTTGTTGAAAATAGTCTTTTAGTAAAGGTCAAGATATTTAAATGAATGTTCCCCGCCGAAAGACGCGACCAGAATGTTGGGACGTCCGGGCCTGAATTCCGAGGGCAGATGCTTATTGGTGCTATCCGTCCACCTCTCCGAAAATACCAAGTTGATTTATGACACCATGTATCGAAGGTTTAAACGGATGCGTCCGATGTAAACTTCATCAGATCCCCCCTCATTTGAGGGGTTTTTTATTTAGGGGATGCTCTTCCCTGCAGGGGCAAACCTCTGCAGTTAATTACGCTACCGTATCGCGGTAACCACTTTCTCCTTCTCCAAATGGTCACTTCGTGTTGTGGGTGTTGATTTAGAGACATTTTTCGATCAAAAATATATTACCGCAATCAAGAACGGCGTCGCTTGGTAGCTAGCCGGTGAGTACGGGTCGATCCACAGGGATTTTGTGAATTTCCTAATCGCTCTAACGAGTTAATTCCGATGGGTGCTGGATTGATTATTAAATCTAAAAACTAAATCTATCTATACTAAGATTATCTAGATCTAAATCTTTCTACGGTTAGGTTTAGGAATGGTTTGGAAATGAAAATAAATCTCAACGCTTTCTATACCCAAATTAGGATCTAAGAGGAGTTATGGTAATTATTAATAAAGGGGATTAGATCCATTCGGGAATGTGTTCCTTCCTCTAGGTTCTTGTCCTTCCTTTATCAATCCTTACCTTAACCTCCATGGAAAACACATGCAACCGGGCATTTATACTACGGTATCACCGCTACCTCGAGGGATAGGGTGCCGTAGGACGCGGTGTGTGCGTGTATGCATGGAGTCCTATTGATTATATGTGATGGGTAAGAAAGGGATGAGAGATCCCATCTCTCAAAAGCCTTCCCCAAAGCTAACTCTAACAATTATCTAGGGCAAGGAATTAAAATCTAAACTAGAGCAATTAAATAAAACTACTTACAGTTGGCTCTCTCCAAACATCAATACAGGGTTGTCAGATCTGAATTCATGAAATGAAAAGAGGTACCGATGCTCTCCAAAAGAATTCTAAAATTTATTAATGAAGGGAGGCATAGCCTTTACAATGATTTAGAGTTCCTATTTATAAAGGATAGGAAACCCTAGGTTACAATTGATTCGCACGTCTGCATTTACCAAAATATCCTTAGGAAGACCTAGTCAAAGTAGACTCCAAGCTTTGGTAAAATTTTATGTCTCTGTCTCTTTAAAAGGAAGTATTGGGCCTTGAAATTTCCTTTGTGGGCTCTTTTGTCTTTGGGCTTCTTTATTATTTGGTTCTTTTTTTAAAATAGCTTCTATGTTTCTTCCAGATCTCCAGTGAATAATTACGGTGGACTTTTAATCGTTCGCTTTGTAATCTTGGACCTTGCATTGCCTTGTACTTTGTGAATTTTATTTTTGATGTAGGCTTGATCAAGAGTCTTCTGTTTGTTGGTCAAAGTCCTCTTTTGCATCGTCTTTTCATCATTTTCACTGTTTTCTGTCCAAGAACCTGTAAACTGTAATATGTAGCAGACATGCGTCAAAACCATCTGTTTATTTGTAAAATATATAAGAATGGGGAATATAATAATGCAATATTATGATATGAAAAAATACCCCCAAACTTATCTTTTGCTCGTCCTCGAGCAAACTTATTTTTTATTCTCTACAAAAACCTAACCGCACTTTCGCAGGGAAACGCGATTGCACTGAGCACGTGCAACAAGCCGTTAAACCTCTAGGTGTCCCTAGTAGGAGGAGTGTTGTCTCCTGAGGGTTTTCAGCGGATACTACCCACAAAATCCTATCAATTCGGCTCATTAATTTTTATTCTCCAATTAGGTTTTCTAACAGGGAATTCTATTATCGTCGACTCGTAAATTATCCACCCTTATTCTTCACACTTCCTTATCATTTAACTTAAGATTATATATGTTCTGCAGACCTACTTAGCTTTCGGCATCTCTTAAGTTTTCCTTCTAGGGTTCTATCTCCACTTAGAAATTTTTATCAACTCTTACTAAAGATACAGGTTCTATTCTTCACTCCTTTCTCTCATCTAAACTTCAATCACATATCCCCACGTGTATGTATAAATCACCCCTACACTTGGAAATTCAAATCAAGCAATCACACTCTTGTCCGTTGTCCAAAGCACTTATTAATTGGTGAATTTTTAATTGAATTTTGCTTACACATCCTTCATCCGACCGTTAATACTTCTTTAGGTACCAACAACCGATTACAAGATGCGTTAGCACTTTAAAGCGTACTTCCTAGTCTTGCAACAGCCAAGGCTTTAGCAGTGACTCCCAAACCAGTTGGTCTAAGGCACTAGGTGATGAAGCACCCTCGCTAGATATTTTTTTCTATTTTTGCAGCCTTAAGTAATCACAAAAATCAGTGTTCATTTTTTTATTCTTTATTCACACTTGTATTTTTTTTTCATTTTTCATTGTACTAAGGACTTTAGATAAGAGCATTTCAAGGTCTCTTCTACTATTCTAAGTTTCAAGGTGCGTGATTGTGCAATTTGTAGGGTATACATTTTCAGAATCTAGACTTAAGCTAGGAACTATTTTTTTAAACTTATACTCTAATAAAAATATCAATACTTTCCTTCGTTTTGACTTAGCCCAAGAAGTGAACTCAAAATTTGCCTATTTCTAAATAAACTACAAAGACATATATTTTCTACCATTAAACTTTAAGAAAGGTTATTTTTAGGGTTTTTAATTTACTAAGTCTAAGATCTAGTTTTTCCTAGCCAGTTGACCTATTTGTCAAACTTAAGTCAAATACAACCAAAACTGAATACATTAATTTTTTATAATTTTTATGGATTTTTAAAATAAATATACAAATGCAAAAATATGTATAAATGAATGCGAAGGAAAGAAGACGTTTCGAGCATGCCCCCAAACTTAAACTTGACAGTGTCCTCACTGTCATGCTACACCAAGAGGGTCAAAACGTCGGCATTCCCGTGCTTATTTATTTATAAATTTTTTTAATTTTTTTTAACTTTTTTAATTTATTTTGTTATTTTTATTGTTAAAAGAAAAACAAAAATATATATACAACAAGGTTCCCCCCAAACTTAACCTTGGCCTTACACAAGCCAAAGGTTAGCACCAACCATTCAAAAATCTTATCGGGGTAATGAGCGAGTTGGTGAAAGAATGGAGTGGAAAGAAAGGAAATGAGAAGCACACGAGACCATGTAGGAAGAAAGGTAGAATATGGTCTCGGTGGGGGAGAAGAATGGCGGAAAAGAGAAAGAAGTGGAGTACGATCTTGAGGGTGTAAATCGAGTGAATAAATTAGCGCAATTTGTGATGACCGATATGTTAAAAACAATAGTGCTAATCTATCAACCCGTCGAGAAATGGGGTCAAATCCCTCAAGATTCGCAAGAAAGTATGGGTACGTCGAACTTGGTAATGGAGATGAAAGCGTAACGGTCTCTTGTAAGGTCGGAACGATAGGAAGGACGAAAGGGAGTGAATTAGGGATAGTCTCATTCTCACCATAGTAAACTGTCTCGAACTGGAAAGATTCCATCAATAGTTCGAAACGACTGTAAGCAATCGAGTCATATGGTGCAACTAACTCATCTGAAAACTCAAAGGACTCAAACTCTGGTGGTGAGTCTTCAACATCGTCCAAAAAAGTAAAACACTCGTAAGTGTTGTCGGCTGTGAGAACTATGTCAGATTCAAAGGAAAATTTTTCAAGCTCACAGTCTTCAAGCGTGATATTTTGCGTAGTCGGAACGATGGAAAGGAGGGAGGGTGTTTTAGGAAGTATAACAGTTAAAAGTTCAGGAGGATGAATTGGAAAATTCGACACATCAAACAAAAATGGTTCAACCTTAATATTATTCTCAATACTATTCTTATAATTCTCCTCAATATTTAACTCATTCATGCCATTATCATCAAAATCAAGACGCATATGAAATTCAAGAGAAACATTTAATGACTCGGGATGATGACTTGGACATAAAATTTCAATCTAATCGACAGGTTCATCATCCGAAATTTTCCCGGCGTCTATATCCTCAATCAAGTGAAAATCTATTTTTTTGACACCTCATCAAAAGCATGGATATTTATCAATTTAGGTTCTAGAGTGGAGGTGTAAAGGTCAAACGGATAGGTGTGGTTTCACTCGAAAGGGGTTCTTCACAATTTGGCAAATCAAGCACTACAAAGTCACACAACTCGTTTTTATTTTCAACTGGTGAACTATTTGGGACAATCGATGGAAAACCGGAGTTGTGGGCTTCAATTGGGTATGGGTAGGTTTGATTTGGGAATGTGTAGAACTCACTCGCTCCTCTCAAAATCTCACTTTGTCCAACCGCCTCCTCATACATTGAAAAATTTGAAGCTAGTTGGAAACTAGCTACCGGTTCACTAGGTTGCATAAGGACTGCCACGGACACATCCACATTCCTAATCATTTTGTTTGTTGCTGCGATGTACGCCTCCAACGACTGTTCTAGACTAGACATGGGTTGTGAAGGGGTTTCGGTAAAAGATTCGAAACTGTTTTGATACGTGAAATTCCCAACTGGCTGTGTAGAAGCAATGTCTAGTGAAGGTGGAAAAGTCGAGTAGGACTGGTAGGAATTGGATGGTTGGATAGGAGTAGGGTCAACATGTGGATAAAAAGATGAATAGTCTTGTGGATCCCTTCAACTAGATGAGTGGAGAGGGGTGAAAGATCGGCTACGAAATTGAGCAATATGCTCAGCAATGGACAACGGTTTAGGAGTTACAACAGGACTTGAAAAGGTGGTATCAACATATGAAGGTGGTAAAGGTTAACACAAAGTGGGTTGAAAAGTCGAACTGTTTCTCCTAGACGCTTCTATTTGATCTTTCAAAGAAATTTTGGGCATGGAGGGATTTTCTTTAAATCGACCAAAACAATTGACGTACGAAGCAAAGTTAGGTTCGGGATACCAAACTTCGGAAAGTGATTTATGATGTGGGGTACCCATGTTAGAAGAAAGGGGAAAAAAAAGAAGGTTGGGTGGTGCAAGGATTTCTTAGCGGCAAAATTTTGCAAGTTTTTATAAAAGATTTTTCCTTTTTCCTTTTTTTTATTTGTTTGGAACTTTTTGCAAAAAAGATTTTCGATAAAGGGCTAAGACACACTTTCGATCAACCAAAAATGCAAAATCAGGCCTAGATCTAGGGTCACCTAGGTCAGCTATACAGCTCCTAACTGTTCCAAAGGGCTAGAAATAGGACCTCAAACCGCTTCTTCACCACCAATTGCGGCCAGGTAAGTGCCAGGTAAGTGGGAAGGAACCACAGTAGTGGGCCTAATTAAAAACCACTAGCCTTGACACACTTGCCTAGTCACCGCAAAATCAGGTTAGGATAAACGGCCGATGCCTATAACTAGTCCTCTGTCCTATTGAGCGCGACGTCCTTAGGGCTGAGTCTAGTATTTTTTAATTAAGATTGGTCAATGCAAATGCCTTATGTGATTTCTGGGGTCCTAGGAAAGGTGATGAAATCCCCACCCAATCTGAATTGGTCAAAAGCCTCTTAAAGTCCGATTAAAGATATGCAAAACAGTAAATCACTTGCAATCAAATCTTTTTTTATTTTATGCGCGGCGCAAAGAATCCTGCACAAGATTGTTATTTGGAAGGGGAAAGATTTTTTTAAGCGCAAAGAATCCTGCAGGAGATTTTTCAGAGGAGATATCAGAGATTTGCAGAGGAGGAGATTAGAAGACTTACAGTTTTTTTATTTTTTTAATGAACCGCCGCCCGAAGCCACCAACGACCGCGGATCCGCCGCAAGGCGATGACATCAGCAGGAGATTTTTTTTTGTTTCACCAGATCACGCGGTTGACTTGTTGACTCGGTCCTCCAAATTTCTTCTGTTGTCTGTTGTGATATTCCTCTGTTTGTTCGAATTTGATACTTGCTGTTTTGATCTCTGTAGATTTCCAGATCCGAATTTATTCGTAGATCCTGCAAAATTCACACAAAAATACCCTTCCCAAAAATAACAGATGATATATTTTATATTTTTTTATTTTTCAGATTTTTATTATTTTTTTAATTTTGATTAACCCGAAATTGCAAAAAGGAAATTTTACGCCATCGCCGGCAACGGCGCCATTTGATTTAGAGAGATTTTATCGATCAAAAATAATATTACCACAATCAAGAACGGCGTCGCTTGGTAGCTAGCCGGTGAGTACGGATCGGTCCACAGGGATTTTATGTTTTCCTAATCGCGCTAACAAGTTAATTCCGATGGGTGTCGGATTGATTATTTTTAAAAAAAAACTAAATTAATTTATACTAAGATTATCTAGATCTAATTCTTACTAGGGTTAGGTTTAGGGGAAGTTGAGAGATTAAAGGTTTCCTCACCGCTTTCAATGCCCTATTATAGATCTATTAGGTGTTATGGTAATTATCAATAAAGTGGATTAGAATCATTTGGGAAGATATTTCTTCCTCTAGGTTCTTGTCCTTCCTTTATCGATCCTTACCCTAACCTCCATGGAAAACACGCGCAACCGGTCCTTTATACTACGGTATCATCGTTACCTCGAGGGGTAAGATGCCGCAGGGAGCGATGTGTGCGTGTATGCATGGAGTTCTAATTATTATGTGTGAAGGGGTAAGAAAGGAGTGAGAGATCTCATCTCTCAAACCTTTCTCTAAAGCTAACCCTAACAAGCGAGGAGATTACTCGCTCATTAGGGAATTAAAAGACATTCTAAATTAAAGTAAACTAAGGCAAAGAAAATAAAGAACTTACTAATTTTTATTGACGGCTCTCTCCAAACATGAACACAGTACAGATCTGAATTTATGAAGTGAAAAGAGGTATAGCCTAGAAAAGGTTTTTAGGGTTCTATTTATAGATTCATAGAAACTCTAGGTTACAATTGATTCGTACATCTGCTTTTACAAAAATGCCCTCTAAGAAAAGACCTAGTCAAAAATTTGCGCCGCCTCTGGAATTTTGGTAAAATTTTATTCAATTATGGGCTCTTGATGGCCGCGGAACCGCGGCCGCAGCAGGGTTTGGGCCGCGGTTCTGCGGCCCAATAGTTGACTTGATGGCTCGATTTTCTGCTACAGGCTCTGGGCTTTTTGGGCTTCTTATTTCTTTGGTTCTTTTATTAAAATAGCTTCTAGGTTTCTTCCAAATCTCCAGTGAACAATTGCAGTGGACTTTTAACCGTTCGCTTAGAAATCTTGGACCTTGCGTTGCCTTGTACTGATCTTTGTGTAGGCTTTATCAAAATCCTTCTGTTTACTGGTCGTAGTTCCACTTTTGCATCGTCTTTTCTCTTTTTCACTGTTTTAGATCCAAGAACCCGTAACCTATAATATGTAGCAGACATGCGTCAAAAGCACCTGTTTATTTATAAAACGAATAAGAATGGGGAATATAATAATACAATATTATGGTGTGAACAAATACCCCCAAACTTATCTTTTTCTCGTCCTCGAGCAAACTTATTATTTTTTTATTCTCGATAAAAAAAACCTAACCGCACTTTCGCAGGGAAACGCGATTGCACTGAGCTCGTGCAACAAGCCGTTAAACCTCTAGGTGTCCCTAGTAGGAGGAGTGTTGTCTCCTGAGGGTTTTCAGCGGATACTACCTACAAAATCCTATCAATTCGGCCCGTTGATTTTTATTCTTCATTTAGGTTTTCTAACAAGGAATTCTATTATCTTCGACTTGGAAATTATCCACCCATATTTTTTACACTTCCTCATTATCTAACTTAAGATTATACATGTTGTATAGACTTACTTAGCTTTCGGCATCTCCTAAGTTTTCCTTCTAGGGGTCCATCTCTACTTAGGAATTTTTATTAACTCTATTAAAGATATAAGTTCTATTCTTCATTCCTTTCTCTCATCTAAACTCCAATCACATACCCCTACATGTGTGTATAGATCACCCCTACACTTGGAAATTCAAATCAAGCAATCATACTCTTGTCTGTTGTCCAAAATACTTCTTAATAGGTGAATTTTGCTTACGCATCCTTCATGCGACCGTTAGTACTTCTTGAGGTACCAACGACCGATTACAAAATGCGTTTGCACTTTAAAGCATAATTCCTAGTCTTGCAACACCCAAGGCTTTAGCAGTGACTCCCAAACCAGTTGGTCTAAGGCACTAGGTGATGAAGCACCCTCGCTAAATATTTTTTCGATCCCCGGCAACGGCGCCATTTGATTTAGAGAGATTTTTCGATCAAAAATATATTACCGCAATCAAGAACGGCGTCACTTGGTAGCTAGCCGGTGAGTACGGGTCAGTCCACAGGGATTTTTTGAATTTCCTAATCGCTCTAACGAGTTAATTCCGATGGGTGCCGGATTGATTATTAAATCTAAAAACTAAATCTATCTATACTAAGATTATCTAGATCTAAATCTTGCTATGGTTAGGTTTAGGAATGGTTTGGAAATGAAAATAAATTTCAACGCTTTCTATACCCAAATTAGGATCTAAGAGGAGTTATGGTAATTATTAATAAAGGGGATTAGATCCATTCGGAAAGGTGTTCCTTCCTCTAGGTTCTTGTCCTTCCTTTATCAATCCTTACCCTAACCTCCATGGAAAACACACGCGACCGGGCCTTTATACTACGGTATCACCGCTACCTCGAGGGATAGGGTGCCGTAGGACGCGGTGTGTGCGTGTATGCATGGAGTCCTATTGATTATATGTGATGGGTAAGAAAGGGATGAGAGATCCCATCTCTCAAAAGCCTTCCCCAAAGCTAACTCTAACAATTATCTAGGGCAAGAAATTAAAATCTAAACTAGAGCAATTAAATAAAACTACTTACAGTTGGCTCTCTCCAAACATCAACACAGGGTTGTCAGATCTGAATTCATGAAATGAAAAGAGGTACCGATGCTCTCCAAAAGAATTCTAAAATTTATTAATGAAGGGAGGCATAGCCTTTACAATGATTTAGAGTTCCTATTTATAGAGGATAGGAAACCCTAGGTTACAATTGATTCGCACGTCTACATTTACCAAAATATCCTTAGGAAGACCTAGTCAAAGTAGACTCCAAGTTTTGGTAAAACTTTATGTCTCTGTCTCTTTAAAAGGAAGTATTGGGCCTTGAAATTTCCTTTGTGGGCTCTTCTGTTTTTGGGCTTCCTTATTATTTGGTTCTTTTATTAAAATAGCTTCTATGTTTCTTCCAGATCTCCAGTGAATAATTACGGTAGACTTTTAACCGTTCGCTTTGTAATCTTGGACCTTGCATTGCCTTGTACTTTATGAATTTTATTTTTGATGTAGGCTTGATCAAGAGTCTTCTGTTTGTTGGTCAAAGTCCACTTTTGCATCGTCTTTTCATCGGTTTCACTGTTTTCTGTCTAAGAACCTGTAACCTGTAATATATAGCAGACATGCGTCAAAAGCACCTGTTTATTTATAAAATATATAAGAATGAGGAATATAATAATGCAATATTATGATATGAACAGGTGTTTGTTTTGTTTTTGGTTGCCCGTGGATTGTATACGGAGACTAATTTATGTTGTCGCCCGTAAGGCGTGGATTAGTCCAAATCCGTATTTTCTTAGATTTGGGTTTGGGGGTTGGGTTTAAGGCTACGTTAGTCTCATTTGAGACTAAGATCAACTTAAACATTTGTTAAGGATACATTAGTCTAATTTTAGACTAAGATCAACTTAACAGTTTGTTAAGGACAGGTTAGTCTAATTTTAGACTAAGATCAACTTAACCATTTGTTAAGGATACGTTAGTCTAATTTTTAGACTAAGATCTACTTAACATGATCATTTAGATCCAACAAAAGAGCATTTGGGATCTATTGTTTTAGTTTAGGGACTTTGCAGTCGATTGCCAGTTTAAGGACATGGTGGTCCAATGCTAGTTTAAAGACATCGCGATCGAGGTTAAGGACATCATAGTCCGTGAGTTTAAAGATCTCACAGTCAAGGTTAAGGATATCATAGTCCGTGAGTTTAAAGACCTCACAGTCAAGGTTAAGGACAGCATAGTCCATGAGTTTAAGGACCCCACAGTCCAGTTTAAAGACGTCATAGTCTGTGAAGTGTGTAGTTATCGGGACCCGTCACCTCTCTGAAGACGTTGAAGGATTACAACGACAAATATCAAAAGAGTGAAGAGATGTACCCTTGAACCAAGGTTGATTAGGGATCTGTAGTCCAATTTAGAACTAAGATCAATTAATTAGATTATGAGCTCATTGGCTCAATTAAATCTGAATTGAGGACTTATGGCCAGTTTGGGCTAAGTCCAATTAGATTTAAAGTGTTGGCCCTTTATTAGACCATTAGACATTTGTCTGGGTTCAACCTCCTATTATTTAGCACTGCTAAACAGGGGTTCTGACAAAATTTTATCTTTGTTGAGTGCTGGGCACTCATATGCCATATAAAATGATTAATTTTGGAAGGCAAGGATGTACTTGAGACTCAATAAAAAGAGAAGTCTCGCCTCAGAAGGACTTAGCCAATTTAGGCTAGGGTTGATTTGAATATAGTGTTAAACACTAACATATATTTTATGGTCACGTGTTCCCACGTGATGCGCTGAAAATAGTGTCAAACACTAAGAACAAAACGCTTCAAAAATAGTGTTAAACACTAAAATGTGAATGGGTCACGTGGGGACACGTGAGGGCACCCAAATGTGGGGCCAGATCCCCTTTTACTTTGTTTTGCAAATAAGTGTTAAACACTTTTTGACATTCTGGCTATCGCGTGTTGGCACGTGATGGAGATTTGTACGCTGATTGTAAAAGCATTTATCAAGGGGTCACGTGGTAACACGTGAGAGCGCCCAAATTAGAATCTGCCTTTGCCTTTATTCTCGTTGTTTTGGAGGTCATGTGGGAGCACGTGAGGTATTGCCTCAGGGCTAATTCCTTCTCATTTTGGGGGATCTTTTCAGGGGTCACGTGGGGGCACGTGACCTAGTTTATTCTTTCTTTTCTGATCACTGCGGATTGGGGTCACGTGTCATCACGTGACCAATGTTCTTTACGTGCATGGAGATCTTTCAAGTCTCTTTATTTTTTTAAGAATTAAATTCTCTGTAGGGTTAAACCTTAATTATGTTTTAGAGAAATTAAATTCCCATGTATGTGAAAGAATTAAATTCTTATATAGAGTTAAACCCTAGTTCTGTCTTGGAGGAATTAAATTCCTATAACTTTAAGAGAATTAAATTCTCCTATAGGGTTAAACCCTAATTTTATCTTGAAGGAATTAAATTCCTGTGAATTTGGGAGAATTAAATTCTCATGTAGGGTTAAACCCTAGTTTTATCTTGGAGGAATTAAATTCATGTGAATTTGGGAGAATTAAATTCTCTAAACTCAATTCTCCCTCTAAATCTTGGATCTGCATGGCAGAATCTCAACCCGATGAGAATTAAATTCTCAACCTATGAGGAGATTTGCTTCTGCAGATTTTCAATCAGAGGAAGAACTAAGTTCTTTTTGCAGAAGAGTTAAACTCTTATATCGAGAATTAAATTCTCTTTTAGAAGTTTTGATCCTTTTCCCCTTTCTCATCTAGGGTTTTTTTTCTTGAGAATTAAATTCTTCTTTCTTTTCTCTCTGCTATTTTCTTTTAGAAAATTTCAAGATCCCAAAATTCTATCTCCCCAAAATTTTCTATCTTTCTTCTCCTCTTGAATCCTATTTATTGGAGAATGAAAAGAATCAATTTGTTTAGTAAATCTCTCATTAAAAGATTTTGTTTGTTTTTCATAACTAATATAATCTTTTAGATATCTCAGTGAATTTTATTCACCATTGGATTTTTAATCCAAAAGATATTCTATTTGTTATTTTTGGTGAAATTTAGAGAAATCTTTCCTTATCTAAAATCTTTCCATAAATTGGTGATTTTTAATCACTTTTAGATTTTTAATCCAACGGTGCTCCACTTTACGGAGCATAATCCTTTTTTATTTGGAAAGATTTAAAGAAGTGTTTTCCCAGTTGGGGTCTTTGATTTCCCTTAATTAGAATTTAATTCTATTAATTCATAGATCTTTAGAAACCCATCACGTATTGGCACGTGACCCCCTGATTAAGCATTTGACCAGAATTTAATTCTGTTATTGTAAAGAACTCAGGAATTATCACGTGTCAGCACGTGACCCTTGGTCACGTGTTGGCACGTGATGCCCCATTATGGATTTTCCTTGTTATTTTATTATACTTTTAATTCTTTTCAGTTGGTTTAAAAGCCCATCACGTGTTGGCACGTGCCCCACCGATTAATTATTTCCAATTATTTATTTTATTCAGTGCTTGCAGGCTTTGCCTGTAAATGGTCACGTGTCTGCACGTGATGCCCGGTCACTTGTGGGCACGTGATGCCCGGTCACTTGTGGGCACATGATGCCTCATAACTTTTGATCCTGGATGAATTATGAGGCCCATAATATATCAAATCGAAGGCTTTTTCGAGACGCTTTCGATACCATCAGAATTTAGTTGTTTAACATTCGGGAGTTTGTCAAAATGCAGCCCGGAAAATACTGGTTCACATTTTCTTAAACGTATCGCTGCCATTTGATACCTTGGGCTTTTTTGCGCAGAAATTTTTTAGCGGGAACAAATGCCCTCCACTACTTTGCCCACGTAAGTATATACGTGAGTAAAATAGTGCAGAGTAATTCATAGCGTATGACCGGTTTTGGGTTGGTATATAACTTTCAGAATCTTGATCTGAGAAGATAACGAGCGGACACAAGCGTCGTCATTTATCGTTGACTCAAATCTCGACTCTTAAGAGATATAATTCCAAACCCTCAGCCCCATGAGCCGCACCCTTCCATTTTTTTATGTCTTACTCTGGCGTGAAGTAGTTTATATACTCATGAGTAACTTCTCCATTTAAGTGGCATGTCGCTTTGGCAAGTGTAGCCCAGAGATGGTAGATAACAGTTCATCTTGAACTATTTATAAGGTAGCGATGGCTTAGAAAACAGGGTTAGTGTAACGTTTTAAAAATAAATAATTAAATAAATAAAAAACTCTAGCCTTTTCTCATAAAAGGATCATCTTCTCTCGTCGAAAACCCCCAATCAAAATCCAAACCATATTCTCAATCCTCCACCATTCCCCATTCCCCAATCCCCATCCCCAAAACACTAAACCTCTCCCCTCGAATCTCTAAAACTCCCCCTTTTCGACCTCCAAGTTCCCCGAGTACGAGATGCCCACGGTCACCTGGGGCGCCATCCACGGCCACAAGGAGCGCCTCTTCTCTCGCGTCATCATCTCCGACTACCTCAAATCCCTCGGCATCGTCCCCGACGACCTCGCCCCCATCGAGCTCCCCTCGACCATCGAAGTCATGAAGGAGCGCATCGAGTTCCTGCAGAAGCTCGGCCTCACCATCGACAACATCAATTCATACCCCCTGATGCTTGGCTGCTCGCCGCGTAAGAATATCATACCTGTTTTAACTTATTTGCAGAAATTAGGGTTCCCAAAATCGAAGTTGGGGGAATTTGTCAGGAATTATCCCCAAGTGGTGCATGCTAGCGTGATTGTCGAATTAGCTCCTGTTGTTAGCTTTCTTAGAGGTTTGGATGTTGAGACGCAGGATATACCTTATGTGCTATCGAGTTTTCCGGAATTGTTTGGGTTTAATCTCGAAGGCATGATGAGCACGAGTGTCGCGTATTTGGTCAGTATTGGTGTTTCCCCGAGGGATATTGGGCCGATGGTTACCCAGTTCCCGTACATTCTTGGGATGAGAGTCGGCACGATGATTAAGCCACTGGTTGAGTTTTTGATTGGGTTGGGGATTCCGAAGCGGATTTTGGCAAGGATGCTTGAGAAGAGGACGTATGTTCTTGGGTATGATTTGGAGGAGACGGTGAAGCCCAATGTGGATGCTTTGATTAGTTTCGGAGTGTGTAAGGAGATGATCCCGATGATAGTCACACAGTTTCCGCAGATTCTTGGGTTGCCGTTGAAGGCTAAGTTATCGACGATGCAGTATTTCTTTAGTTTGAAGCTTAAGATTGACCCGGAAGGCTTTGTGAAGGTGTTGGAGAAGCTGCCTCAGATTGTTAGTTTGAATCAGAGCTTGATGATGAGGCCTGTGGAGTTTCTTACAGGCAGGGGGTTTTCGGATGGGGATGTGGCTAGAATGGTTGTGAAGTGCCCGCAGCTGCTTGTGCTACGAGTCGAGTTGATGAAGAATGGTTTTTACTTCTTTAAGAGCGAGATGAGGGGGGAGTGGAGGAATTGTTGGAATTCCCAGAGTATTTTACTTACAGCTTGGGATCGAGAATAAAGCCAAGGTACCAAAGGCTGGCGAGCAAAGGGATCCATTATGGGTTGGGGTGGTTCTTGAATTGTAGTGATAAGAGGTTTGAGGAGAGGTTGCAGGGGGATTACATCGAGGGAGAGACTATGGGGCATTCCTTTGTTATGGGTGGAAAATTGGATATGCCCGGCCATGAACCGGTGTCTGAAGAACAAGATGATGGAAGTGATGGTGAGGTTCTCTATAGGCGAACTGTTTCACTTTAGTGATTGGTGTGAACTTCAGCCATATCCATTCCCGGATATGGGTATCATGGATCCTTAGACTGATCCTGGTTATATTTATAATTAGTGATTGCTGGCTATCTTTTGTCATATTTTTGTCCTGTAGAAGCTCCTTTGACATGGCAAGGTTCTGTGTCGAGTTGCCATATACTTGCTTGACTGCTATTGTTGGCAAGAGCCGATCATAAATATATGGTAAAGCCTTCAAGCACCCTTAAGCAGCAGCAGCAAGCCTTTATCCTACATTTCTGGGTGGGCTGTTTGAGTCCATTTCTTCCATTCTCCTTTGTTAAAGGTCATCTACCAGGTACCCCTCACGTGGACTTCGGACGAGGAAGAAGATGAGGGCGACATCGTCTTCGGCAAACAAGGACCAGGTGAGTAGATGTATATCTACAGGGAGGAAGTCGGGTGGAAGGTGGAAGGCGTTTAGCACCCCCGCAACGTAGAATAGGAATATTACTTATTGTCATTAGGAAGTCAAACGTGACCTTAGATTCTGGGCGAGTAGGACCCTATTAAAGACCTTAGGTTGGATTAGACTGATTTAGATAGACTTTACCAGAGGATGAATGTCTTGGAGGAAATTTGTAGGTTTCAGGTAGACACACACACACACGTACACGCAGAAACTTGACTTGGTGTATATGTGTATGTGTATATATATAGGACTGTGTGTAGGTATATATATATATATACACACACAACATGTATAGGTGATATACGGATGTTATATGTTACATGGGGATGGGACAATATAACTGGGCTTGATGCCGTGATCTCTTGGCTATACAGTCGTGTTATGATATTAGCGGATTGTTGGAAAATGAGAAAATGGATATGTATACATAAACGATAATAGGTGATGATGACATTGAGATATACGAGACTCTAGAATAGAACCCGGACTGTAACCTGTGACTTGATTACGATATGAGATATGTGTGACTTGCTTACGATATGATATATATATGACCTGATTATGATATGATATATATGACATGATATTTCTGAGGAACAATTGACGATCTATATGTACGTAGACAATAATATATGATGATGATATTATACGAATGATGATGTACATAGGTGATACTTGACCCGTACCCCGATATTGGGATGCCGTACGATGGATTTTACCGTACGAGGCATAGAGGTGATGATTGATCCACACTCTTGATTCGAGGAAGTCGTACTACGTACGTGACGCTATTGAGGCTGGATCGTCGACTATTAGAGATATGGACTCAGACCTTAGGTGGATTCTTATTTCTTATCGACTAGTTTCTTAGATTTAGTTCTTTAGGGGTTAGATAGATACTAGTTTAGGCTCGAGTCATATAGTTGTAGTTAGACATGTATATTACAAATGAGTGGTTAATACACATCCATCTTTACATTCAGATCGTAATCATCATGTTGCATATTCATACATATGTTTCTTTAATCGGTATGAAACTCTGCCTGTTAGGACACCAGCACCATTACCGATGATGCGCATATTCCACGCAAACTTATTGCCGGCTCACACACATCATCATCGGTAATTGCAATGTCACGTATACTTTAGAACATATTATCTTTTATTGATAGAATCAGCTAAAGGCTAGATCAATATAATATTGTGATTACTCTCAGATGTTAGTCTAGACATTGCATTTATTACTTAGACATTTCATGCATTCACATTTTCATGTTATCATGCAGTATTGTGGGGATTATGCCGACACTTATCATTTGCTTACTCATGATATTGGGATTTTGGATTTCTATGAGATTTCTAGATTTTTGGGGAAAACCGCAAGAATATATATAAAAACTTCTCTCTCTCCTCCACTCTTTTTAAAATATAAGTTGCGGTTTTTTCGTGATGTATGTGTCGTCCACCATGAGATTTCATGTTTTCTGTTAGATTTCGAGACCCGATTCGAGGAGTGGATAAACCGTCTCAGGTACATGGTGGGCCCGGTATGGTTCCCCGGGGCAAGAAGATCGAGTTGTAGACGATGAGCCTGGCAGGGGAAGACTACCTACCGGTGATGTCTGGCGCGGCGGATATCCGGAGGATACCAACCGTTGTCGTGAGATTTGATGATATGGGCCGATCCGGACTGACGGAGCCCGAGATATTGAGACTATGAGATATTGAGACTATGGGGTATTGAGACTTGAGATTTACTTTTTTTGTGTCGATACTTGATACGGATTTTCATGGATTTCATCGATGATAATTTCAGATTTCTATATCAATTTTACTATGATAAAAGTTAAAGATTTCTTATACCGATATATCCAGATTTCAGGATTGGTTGTTTTACATTCATAGTACATACATACTCATTCACATGATATATTACTATTTGAGGCACTGACACGAGCACGGTGCATTTGCACTTACACGTAGTTTATTACCCTGCCATTACTAGATGACTGGTGATATATTAGTATATTATTATGACCTAGGACAGCGTCGTGCATTCGATTTCTTTTCGTAGATGTTTTCTACTCACGAGTTAGCAACTCACCCCCGTTGTGCCAAATTTTATTACAGGTTCGATGTACAGGTTTCCTTGGCAGCTTGCTGGCACATCATTTCATTCAGGATGATTTGCATGGTAGGTTGGTTCACTTGTATCAGGACCGCCGTTGTACTTTATTTATTTCATTGGTATCTAGTATGCTCCATCAACCAAACTTGTATTACTTGATAAGTTTAAAGGACCAGTTATTTATTTCGACCTTAGAGTCGCGCTTGTATTATTATAGCATCTGGTGGATTTGTGTTCTTTTGAGTTTTGAGCATCGCCGTTTGGCGTTGTATATTATTGTGCTTGGTGTGGTTGTTTCCGCCTATTGGCGTAGAGCTAGCTCCCGCTTAGGGATGCCTTTTTATTGTTTATATATATATTATTCTTGTTTGTACCCGTTTAGGGTCAGTTTTTACAAAGGAGACTCTGCCGAAATTTTTGAGAAAATTGGATGTTACTTTTAAACATGTTTTTCTACATGTTTTCCTTTATTTCTTCTTTTATATGGTTTAGATTTCTGGGCTTCGGCATACTTAAATTACGTTGCGCCTCTAGACGTTTCGTAATTTAAGTGCCGGTCACGTTCCGTACCTTCGGGTTGTGATAGTTAGAATCTGTTGCCTAAGACTTTCCAACTTTATGAGCCGTGAGGGTCTCACAAAGGCTTTTCTCCCTACGAGTCGTGAGGATCTCCTAGGTGTCTTTTCTCCTTAGGAGTCGTGAGGACTCCTAAGTGAGTTTTCTCCTGAGAATCGTAAGGATCTCACAAGAGAATTTTCTTTATGCATAGGGACACTAATTTCCCCGCAAGTTGAGACGAATCGAGAGATTCTCGCAAAGACACTGATTTTCTTATGGGTCGAAACGAATCGAAAGGTTCTCGCCAAGAACGCTGATTTCCCTGAATCGAGATAAGAAGCGATGGCTTAGAAAGCATGTTCAGATCTGCCGCCTAAGACTTTTCAACTTTATGAGCCGTGAGGGTCTCATAAAGATTTTTCCTCCCTACGAGTCGAGAGAATCTCTCCCTACGAGTCGAGAGAATCTCATAGATGTATTTTCTCCTTAGGGATCGTAAGGATTCCTAAGTGTGTTTTCTTTTAAGAGTCGTAAGGATCTCACAAGAGAATTTTCTTCCTTACAAGTCGAGCAGACTCGTAAGTGATTGATGAGTTAACCTACTCCTGAGTCAAAGCACTGTTTCAACAGGGAGGTCGAGAGTTGACTTTAGGTTGTCTGTGCACCGCCGAGTCATGGAACTGGGAACTTTGCCGCGGTTCCGCTTTGCTGACGTTGTATATTCCTGCAGAGACACTAATTTCTCTGCGGGTCGGCGCGAATCGAGATGTTCTCGTCAAGGACGCTGATTTCCCTGAATTGAGGTATTTGCCAAGGACACTGATTTCCCTAGAGTCGAAACAAATCGAGGTATTCCTGCAAAGATGCTGATTTCTCTGCGGGTCGACGTGAATCGAGATGTTATCGTCAAGGACGCTGATTTCCCTAAATCGAGATTTTTGCCGAGGACACTGATTTCTCTGGGGTTGAGACGAATCGAGATATTCCTGCAAAGACACTGATTTCTCTGCGAGTCGACGCGAATCGAGATGTTCTCATCAAGAACGCTGATTTCCCTGAATCGAGGTTTTTTGCCAAGGACACCGATTTCCTCGGAGTTGAAACGAATCAAGCTATTCCTATAAAGACGCTGATTTCTCTGCGGATCGATGCGAATCGAGATGCTCTCGTCAAGGATGTTAATTTTCCTGAATCGAGGTGGTTGCCAAGGACACTGATTTCCTCGGAATTAAAACGAATCGAGGTATTCCTGCAAAGACGCTGATTTCTCTGCGGGTCAACGTGAATCGAGATGCTCTCGTCAAGGACGCTGATTTCCCTGAATCGAGGTTTTTGCCAAGGACAATGATTTCCCTAGGGTTGAGACGAATCGAGGTATTCCTGCAAAGACGCTGATTTCTCTGCGGGTCGACGCGAATCGAGATACTCTCGTCAAGGATGCTAATTTCTCTGAATCGAGGTTTTTCGCCAAGGACACCGATTTCCTCGGAGTTGAAACGAATCGAGGTATTCCTGCAAAGACGCCGATTTCTCTACGGGTCGATGAGAATCGAGATGCTCTTGTCAAGAATGCTGATTTCCCTGAATCGAGGTGGTTGCCAAGGACACTGATTTCCTCGGAGTTGAAACGAATCGAGGTATTCCTGCAAAGACGCTGATTTCTTTACGAGTCGACGCGAATCGAGATGCTCTCGTCAAGGACGCTGATTTCCCTGAATCGAGTTTTTTGCCAAGGACGCTGATTTTCTCGGAGGTTGAGACGAATCGAGGTATTCCTGCAAAGACACTGATTTCTCTATGAGTCGATGCGAATCGAGATGCTCTCGCCAAGGACGTTGATTTCCCTGAACCGAGGTTCTGCCAAGGACACTGATTTCCCTGGAGGTTGAAACGAATCGAGGTATTCCTGGAAGGACACTGATTTCTCTACGGGTCGACGCGAATCGAGGTGCTCTCGTCAAGTACGCTGATTTCCCTGAATTGAGGTTTTTGCCAAGGACACTGATTTCCTCGGAGTGGAGACGAATCGAGGTATTCCTGTAAAGACGCTGATTTCTCTACGGGTTGACGCGAATCGAGATGCTCTCGTCAAGGACGATGATTTCCCTGAATCGAGGAGGTTGCCAAGGACACTGATTTCCTTGGGGTTGAGACGATTCGAGAGATTCCTGCAAAGACACTTATTTCCTTGCTGGTCGACGCGAATCGAGATGCTCTCGTCAAGGACTCTGATTTCCTTGAATCGAGGTTTTGCCAAGGACACTGATTTCCTCGGAGTTGGTTGACTTGTTTCCGAGACGGAGCGTTGATCCGGCGGGGAAGTCATTGGTTGACTATTGGTTGTCTGTGAACCGTAGAGTCTTGGAACTGGAGACTTTGTCGTGGCTTCGATTGATGGTGCAGCATCTGTTTCTTGCTGGAATGAGGAGGCACACCGTTGTTGGTCTTCGGGCCGTAGATGTGGCCATTAAGATTTGGAACTAGGGACTTTTCCATGGCTCCGTTTGTTGATGTAGCGTCTGCATCCGATTGGAGGGAGGAAGAATGCCGGTGTTGATCTCTAAGTTGTCGATGTTGACGTCGAGACCCTGAAGCTAGGGATCTTCCTTCACTTCGTTTGTTGACATTGTGTCTACAATATTGCGACGAATGTCGAGATTTTCTTTAGGTTGTCTATGAACCGTCGAGATTTAGCTTCGCTTCGATGAAGCCTGGTGGGACGATATTGTTCTCTTCTTGTTTGTGCCCATGGATTGTATACAGGGGTCAATGTGACCTCACCTGCACGGCAGAAAGTTTCATTCTTTCATTTTTTTAGTTCTTTCCGCAATGCTCTATCATTTCAGCTTTTTACATCGTGAAAATCGCAATTGCCCAATCATTTCGGCTATTTTTCGTGGTGCCCAATCATTTCGGCTATTTTTCTTTTTACTCGCTGCTTTTTATTGCGAGTTGCCCAATCATTTCGGCTGTTTTTGTATGCATACATTTTTACCTGCTGATTTCGTTGCAAGTTGCCCCATCATTTCGGCTATTTCATATGCATTTTTGGCTCGCTGATTTTTATCGCGAGTGTGGAACTTGGAACCTGTTGCCAATCTTAGCATTAGCATCGCTATGACTGGAATATTGCCAGGAGCGAATCATCTTTTGCCATGAAAGGGCTTGGAATTTTATACCGATTTAGGCATCAACATCGTTACCACTGGGACATTGCCAGGAGCGAATCATCATATGCTATGAAAGGACTTGGAATTTAATACCGATTTAGGCATCAGCATCGGTACAACTGGGATATTTCCAGGAGCGAATCATCATTTGCCTCTTTCGATGTCGAACAAAGGTGGCTTAGCAAACAGGGTTAGAATCCCGTCGACTAAGGCTTTTGACTTCATGAGCCGTAAGGGTCTCATAAAGGTGTTTCTCCTTGCGAGTCGTGAGGATCTTGTAGGTGCGTTTTCTGCTTAGGAATTGTGAGGATTCCTAAGTGTGTGTTCTCTTATAAGTCGTAAGGATCTTACAAGAGTGTTTTCTCCTTACAAGTCGAGAGGTCCTACAAGTGTTTGTTCACCGTGTGAACATATCCCTAGTCGCTGGTGGGACTCTGTTAAGAAAATGTTCATTCGTGCCCGTGGAATGTATACAAGAGTCAATATTGAACCGCTTGTAGGGCAAAATCAAGGGGATATAACTGCTTAAGAACAGGTTCAGATCCCTGTAACTTAAGGCTTTTGAACCCTGTGAGCCGTGAGGGTCTCAAAGGGGAATTCTCCTTACGAGTCGTGAGGATCTTGTAAGTGTAAGTTCTCCTTAAGAATCGTAGGAATCCCTAAGTGTGTTTATCCTTTGTGAGTCATAAGGATCTCATGCAGGTGGTTTCTCCTTACAGGGTCGAGAGGACCTTACAAGTGTCTTTTGATGAGATTGCGCCTTTTCGGGTTTTCACAAAACTCGCCGGTAGTCCCGCTGTTTTTACTCATGGAGCCCTTTCAGGTTTTCATCCGTGCCCATTTCGCTTATAGACGTACCCTTTTTTTTACACGTCAGCCTGGGGATGCCCGGGTCTGTAGTAGTTTAAAGACGTTTCGATCATAGGTCCGAGATTTTTCGGGCAACGTACGATTACGAAGCTAGATTTTCTCGCAAATCTTCCCATATTTTGTGTCGGAGGTGGATTCCTTAAAGAGAGGGCTGAGGGCGATTTCTTCGTCAGAGTCACTTCCAAAGGTGATGACTTGCGATCCCTTGGTGTCGACTATGTGACAATTGCCAGCAGCTCTTTTGCGCTCATCTATCGTGCTTTTCTGTTCCCGACGAGCCTTGTGCTTCACCCGTTGAACGTGTTGTCGGTGGGCAACATATCCCTGCCACCAGTTTTAAAGGCTATGCATTCCTCGGTAGGGTGTGCAATCCTCTGATGGTATAAGTAGAAGTTAGGATGTATGTCTGCTTCATCAAGACGTATACTGTCGGGAGAATTTCCTCTGAAAGAGGGCAACTTCATTCCTATTTACCGGGCCCTAACGAATCGTCTCCTTACTTTAAGCTTACTTTTGCTGGCGATAGGAATGCTTCGATCCGGTTGGGGTGCCTCGACCTTTTCATCCAGTCGTCGGCGTTTGGCTTTTTCGAATATAGCCAGTTCGCGCTCTCGATTGGCTTTGCTTTTCTGACGGGCTTCGTTCAGTAGCAAGTCGATCATCTCGTCAGACGGTTCCAAGGGTTTTGGATTCGATCCTGCCCCCAGCTCTTTTATGATGTCTTCTATCGCCGAGTGAGCTTCTTCGTTAGTTAACGCCGAATGAAAGATCATGTGGCAACTTGCCACAGAGTCCTCAGATTCTTCTGACGAGTCATCCCCGTCGTTATTGTCATTATCTCCGCTCTCAAGGATATTGTTGAGAAATTCTTGGAGTATGACCGGGGTCCGCGTCTTCTGGTTATATTCCTCCAGCGCGTCAATATGCTTTTGCAAGTCCGTGCGCTTGTCATCAGGCTTCACGGGCTTCTTCTTCTTCTTTGAAGACTTTGATGGCTGGGTCTGAACGTTTTGACCATCGCTACCAATTCTCGGCGTCAGGCGCGGTTTTAGCATTCCCTCAATGATCTCAGGCTCTAGCGGGCTTTTCACACCTGATTCTCGGGCATGTATGAAGATCCTTCAGCATTCTTTTCGTCTTGGCTGAAAGAGCGACCTCCCATGGAGCTTCTTCAATAAAAGAGCATGATACCCCCGGTGTGTCCACCCTTTTAGGAGTGTGCTGTTGTGGCGGATTCACCTTCCAGTTTTCGGATAGCACGAACTTGCCCTGTTGGTATTGGTCTTCAACCCAGTTTTTAAAGACGTAGCAGTCTTCGATCGGATGGCCCAATACTCGGTGGTAGGGGCAGTAATTAGGATCGTTGATGTCGTTCGGTTGCAGTGGGTGTCTCGACTCCGGTAGAGTAATGAGCCTATTGTGCACTGCCAGTTCAAACAGTTTCCTTATTTTATCCCGGGAAAACGAGTAAGGACGTCTCAACTTCTCATCGAGGGATTGCCGCTTGTTGCTTTGGCGAACAACCGGTCTCGGGCAACTCGGTTGTTATTGAGCGTTAGCGACGAAGGTTGCTTTCCCTTTCCCCTTCTCATTCCAAGGCTCCGTCTTTGAAGAGGAAGGCCTATGGCCCATCTGGTCCATTTGGGCTAGCTTGTCAATCAAGGCCTGGAAGGTGGTCGTCTTGACGAACATCATGAATTGGGATATGGTCGCCTACGGATCGAGGGTTCCCACAAACAAGCTTACTGCAGGAGCCTCTTCTATGCGTTGTTCGCATTTCGACCATAGGTTCCGCCACCGTATCGCGTACTGAACCCATGTTTCTCCAGGCTTCACTCTGGCGTTGATGAGTGCCGTGATCGGGGTGCGTTCACTAGCGCTTGCGAAACGTTGGGTGAACAACAATTCCATCTCTGTAAACGTCTTGACAGAGTCGTTCGGGAGCTCAGAGTACCATTCAAAGGCCGTCTCTGCCAAGCTGCCAACGAATTGGCGAAGCAACAGTTTTTCGTCGCCTCCAGTGTTGCTGCAGAGAGCCCTGAACTAAGCGACGTGCTGGTGTGGATTTCCCGTCCCCTTATATACGTGGAATTTGGGGATCGTGTATCCCGGCGGGTACTTTATTTGGTCATACCAATCCAGATAAGGTCGTCCAATTTTAACAATTTGGTCAGCCGCTTCATTCGCTTGATGAACTCGTATCTGCTGAGCGATGTAATCATCCAGGGCAGCTTTGGAGATTGTCTCCTCTTTGGCTGTTGACAGAGCCGGCAGAGGATTTGATGTCTCTCCTTTATCATCTTCAATTATTACTGGAGGATCTTCGGCTGGGGGATCAGGCTGGATCATCATGCCCACCATATCTTGGAATAAAAGGGCCATTTGTTTTATATTGGCCGCTTGTTCCGTGGCCTCTTTTTCCTTGTTCTCAAGCATTCTCCGAAGGAATTCAGCATCAGTTTCTTGTTCACGGCGCTGCTCCGAGAATGTCTCCGGGATTGCTTTCGGTCCCATGAGTGCAACCATAGTTGTTAGCATTTCCTGGAGCTTCTGTTGTTGCTCCTGGGCCTTTGTTACGGATCTGGTGAGTGGTCGATGACCCGTAGAGATACAGCTATCCTCTTTCCCGAATGCCATATAAACAGTGTGCACCACCATGCCCCAAGACTTGGGGCGTTTAGGTTCGGTGCCTTTCATCGCAGACACGGGGATTTTCTCCGGCCTTCTTCTCTTTTGAACGGTTGACGTTGAGGGAGCCGTTGCAGCGGGCACCCAGACGGCTGTCGCCTTTGGTGGCTTGACAAGATGGTTATCTACTTGTCGAGCTTTAAGCTTCTTTGATCGGTGAGAGTAGTCCTGGTCAATCACCGATTCCTGGACCTGTCGCCAGACTTTATAAATTTTGGAGGACAGCCGCTGAGGGGGCTGCTCCGGTTTCTTTTCTGTAGTAATCTCTATAGGTGGATGAGGTCTCTTCAGCACGGCAGTCGGAGAGTTCTTGCGAACCCTCCTAAGCGGTCCAAAGCTGTTTCCAGTTGGAACAGCAGTATTGATTTCCACCATGGGAGCTGACGGAGTTAGTCCAGAAGGGGAGCTGCCCCCAGCCTTCCTTACTCGGCGCTAGTGACGACGGCGAGCATGTCGTGCGGATGGAGTTGGTTCAGCTATGGGGATGGTCTTGTCATGCCCCCTGTCTTGGCGGAGGGTTGTCGCCAGTGTCAGCCTTTTAAAGACCGACGTTCGCCGAGAAGTAATGTCCAACCTATCGAAGGCAGAATTTCAAGTAGGGGAAGCAACCTTGACAATTTCGCCTGGAACAGGAGCTGAAATAGTCATTCTTGTGAAGACCAACCCTTTGGCAGGAGAAGCCGTCTTGACGACTTCGGGAGCAGGGATGGCTATCCTTTTTGGATTAGCCTTTTCTTGAATTGCAGGCTTCATCATGGGTCCACGGGAACTTTGGCCCAATCTGGCGAAGACCGAGGCGCTGGAGCTGGACGACCCGTTGAGAGGGGCCGCAGTAGTTGTAAGCCGATCAAAGACCGACTTCTTGGAAGCTTCTTATGTTGGTATAGGAACGCTGAAGTTCATTAGCGGGAGCATGGTCCCGAAAAACAATCTAGTGGTGGCCTGAGTGACCTGTTCCACCGGCATCGTGAACAGGGAAGCCGCTTGGGGCCCGTAAGCTATGCCTCCAGATGAGGCAGAACGTGAGTTGCAGCTACAGCTGGAACACTTCACGCAAGGGGACGCTATTGATCCTTCGCTTTCTGCACCAAGGAAAACGCCAAATCTTAGTACCTCGAACCTAAGGGCAACCATTAGCAAACCGCGATTCGTTCGCGAACACGACACATGAAGTGTGGAGTGGAAAGAGGAAAAGGTCGCACCGGGCGTGCCAGAATCCGTTCCTCGCCGAAAGACGCGACTGGGATGTTGGGACGTCAGGGCCTGAATTCCGAGGGCAGATGCTAATTGGTGCTATCCGTCCACCTCTCCGAAGATGCCAAGTTGATTTATGACACCATGTATCGAAGGTTTAAACGGATGCGTCCAATGTAGCAGACTTGTCAGATTCCCCTCATTTGAGGGGTTTTTGATTGTGGGGACGCTCTTCCCTGTAGGCGCAAGCCCCTGCAGTTAATTACGCTACCGCATCGCGGTAACCACTTTCTCCTCTTCTAGATGGTCACTTCGTGTCGTGGGTGTTTGTTTTGTTTTTGGTTGCCCGTGGATTGTATACGGAGACTAATTTATGTTGTCTCCCGTAGGGCGTGGATTAGTCCAAATCCGTATTTTCTTATATTTGGGTTTGGGGGTTGGGTTTTGTTGGGGTCAAAATTTGCACCCCGGTTGACCGAGTCAAAGTCAAGGTCAACCCCAAGCCGGGTGGGCCCAAGCCCAGGTCAAGCGGGCCCATGCCCAAGCCAAGCCCGCGGCCAAGCCTCCCCATGCCAACAACAAAATCATGTAATAAATATTTTTTATGTAATTTTTTATGCATGAATGGGCATAAAGCCAATTTTTTGTAAGCCCATGGCTTATGTGCAAAAAGAAATGGCACATGAGCCATGGGATAGCTAAAATGCCATTTTTTGTAAAGCCCAAGGGGCTATATGTAAAGTGTATAGCCTATAAAGG
Source organism: Agapanthus africanus (assembly GCA_030015575.1). Lineage (NCBI taxonomy): Eukaryota > Viridiplantae > Streptophyta > Magnoliopsida > Asparagales > Amaryllidaceae > Agapanthus > Agapanthus africanus. Next base: position 107,335,323 of record CM057344.1, read on the forward strand.
CCAAGATAATGAAAATATCAAAAAAAAAAACTTTTTCACTCTTAAAAGAAAATTCTAGATCTGTGATCTTCTCCTTCCTCAAGGTTCTAAACCTTCCTCTTTCTTTTGAATTAAATCAAGAGTTTTACTCTTCCTTTTATAAAACTAAATAGTTTTTCACCACAAAACCCACAAAGGGGAACTCAGATCTTCCATCAGATCTTTAAAATAAGAGATTTTTAAAATCTCATATTTCTTGTTCTTCAAGACCCAGCCAACAAAGGAGGAAGGAGGAGACCCATCTCCAAAAATCCCACCTTGGGAAGATCCAGAATCAAAGGGAGAAATAAAGCAACCCCCTTTGATCATTTCTAAACTTTTTAGGAGTTTAACTCCAAAAATCGGAAGCATAGCTCCAAGTGCAGGAACCAAAGTCCCCTTTCTGTTTGACGCCCAGCGTCCAGCGTCCGGAGCGCTTGCGCCCACGTGCCGAGCACGTGGCGCGCCAGCGCCCAGTGCGCTTGCGCCCACGTGCCGAGCACGTGGTGCGCTAGCGCCCAGAGTGCTTGCGCCCACTGTTTCCTGATTTAAAATCAGGAAAGTTTACGGAGGAGGCATCACGTGCTAGCACGTGGCCAGCAGTCACATGTTGGCACGTGACATTTAAAAGCAGCGGCAAAGGCAGATTCAGCTCCTTGATTAAATCAAAAAAAAGACTCCAGAAAGGGTCACGTGCTCACACGTGACCAGGGGTCACGTGTTGGCACGTGACGGTTGAACAGCGGCTAGAAAACAGAGCGCAAAAGGAGAAGAAAGCTCGTTCCAGGGGGTCACGTGCCTACACGTGACCAAGGGTCACGTGGCCACACATGACCGGCTTTCAAAGCCTCTCTATTTAACAGAATTAAATTCTGAACAGCATTCAAATCTTTCCAAAGGAGGATGATTATTTAGAACCGATTGGATTAAAAATCTAAAGGTGATTAAATATCACCTATTCATGGAAAAATCTTGAACTTGGAAAGATTTCCCCTTAAAATCTAACCGAAATAACAAAGGAATATCTTTGGATTTAAAATCCAATGGTGAATAAAATTCACCTAATAATCCAAAAGTCTAAATGAATGATGAATGCAAATCAAATCTCTAATGAATACAAATCAAATCCCTCAATGAATGATTCACTAAAACTAATTGATTCTGCTCCTTCTCCTATAAATAGGAGCCAAGGGATATAGAGAGACATAGAGACACAGAGACATAGAGAGAGAGAGAAATAGAGCCTTGAGACTTTGGAAGAATTTGATCTTCTGCAGAAGAAAACCTTAGGTAAGAAAGGAGAGGCTTTTAAAAAAGAGAATTTAATTCTCAAAAGAGTTTAACTCTTATATTAAAAAGAAGAACTTAGTTCTCTCTTTAGTAGAGGATCTGCAAAGTGCACATCTCCCCATGAATTGAGAATTTAATTCTCATTGGGTTGAGATCCTGCCATGCAGATCCAAAGCATAGAGAGGGAATGGAAGTTTAAGAATTTAATTCTCATAAGATTATAGGAATTTAATTCCTTTGAAATAAAATTAGGGTTTAACCCTATGTTGAAGGAATTTAATTCCTTCAAAATGAACAGAACCACGGTTTAACCCTAGTTAAGAACTTGATTCTGTCAAAATAACAGGAATTTAATTCCCTTAAGAAAGAAGAAATTAGGGTTTCACCCTATGACAGAACCTAATTCCTCACATATATGGGAATTCAATTCTTACAGAATATAAATCAGGGTTTAACCCTATCTAAGAGTAATTCTTTAAAAGAAAGTGGGAATTTAATTCCTCTAAAGTTATTATTAGGGTTGAACCCTATGATAGAATTCAGTTCTTCACATATATGAGGGATTTAATTCCTACAGAAAAGAAGTTAGAGTTCAACTCTATCTAAGAATATAATTCTTCAGAAGAAAGTGGGGATTTAATGAAGAATTTGATTCTTAAACAAACATGCAAAGAAGCAGGGTCACGTGCTACCACGTGACCCCTGAAAAGCTCCACAGGGGAGGGCGCCCTCACGTGCTACCACATGACCCCTCTTGCCTTAGTGTTTAACACTAAATTGGAACTTCTGAATCCAGTGTTTAACACTGATTTGCCTTAGTGTTCAACATTAATTGAAGAACTTTATTTACAGTGTTTAACACTGAATTTCTTAGTGTTTAACAATAAATTAAATCACTGTTAACAGAGTTTAACATTAATTTTCAACACTAAATTAAAATCTCTGTCACCAGTGTTTAACACTGATTATCTTAGTGTTTAACACTAATTTGAGATCTCTGTTGCCAGTGTTTAACACTGATTTGTTTTAGTGTTTAACACTAATTTGAAAGCCCTGTTGCTGGTGTTCAATACCAACTATCTTTTAGTGTTAAACACTAACTTGTCAATCTCATTCCCAGTGTTCAACACTGATTGGTCTTTAGTGTTTAACACTAGCTTCAGCCCAATTGGCTAAGTTCTATAGGCAAAGCCTCTCCTTCAATGGACCAACAAAAAGCCAATATGCCAAACATGATTGGACTTAGCCCAAGATGGCCATAAGTCCTCAATCCAAACTTAACTGGGCCAATGGGCTCATAACATAATTAATTGTTCTTGGTCCCAAATTGGGCCAAAGACTATTTAATCTACCTTGGTTCAAGGGTACATCTCTTCACTCCTTTGATACTTGGCGTTGTAATCCCTCAACGTCTTCAAAGAGGTGGCGGGTCCCTATGACCACACATTGATATGGACTGTGGGGTCCTTAAACCCATAGACTATGACGTCCTTAACCTTGATCGAGATGTCTTAAGACTAACTACGGACTGTGGGGTCCTTAAATCCATGGACTATGACGTCCTTAACCTTGACCGGGATGTCTTAAAACTAACGACGGACTGTGGGGTCCTTAAACCCATGGACTATGACGTCCTTAACCCTTACCGAGATGTCTTAAAACTAGCTCCGGACTGTGGGGTCCTTAAACCCATGGACTATGATGTCCTTAACCTTGACCAGAATGTCTTAAAACTAATAACGGACTATGACGACCTTAACCTTGACCGTGATGTCTTAAAACTAACATTGGATTGTGGAGTCCTTAAATCCACGGACTATGATGTCCTTAACCTTGACCGCAACGTCTTAAAACTAACATTGGACCGCAATGTCCTTAAACTACCTATTGACCACAATGTTACAAAACTAAACAACAGGGCTCTCTTAATTGCTCTTTTGTTGGATCTAAACGGTCCCGTTAAGTCGATCTTAGTCTAAAAACTAGGCTAACGTATCCTTAACGAACGTTTAAGTTGATCTTAGTCTCCAATGAGGCTAACGTATCCTGAAACCCAAACCCCCAAGCCCAAATCTAAGATAATACGGATTTGGACTAGTCCACGCCCTACGGGCGACGACATAACTTAGTCTCTGTATACAATCCACGGGCAACTAAACACAAAATAAACACACACGACTCGAAGTGACCATCTGGAGAACGAGAAAGTGGTTACCGCAGTGCGGTAACGTAATTAACTGCAGGGGCTTGCGCCTGCAGGGAACAGCGTCCCCACAATCAAAAACCCCTTAAGCGAGGGGGAATCTGACGAAGTCTGCTACATCGGACGCATCCGTTTAAACCTTCGATATACGGTGCCATAAATCAACTTGGCATTTTCGGAGAGGTAGACGGTAGCACCAATTAGCATCTGCCCCGAATCTCAGGCAAGACGCCCGTCGCGCCGTCATTCAGAGAGGAACAGATTCTGGCACGTCCGGTGGGACCTTTTCTTCTTTCCACTTCATACTTCGTATGTCGTGTTCGCGAACCAAACATGGTTCGCTAATGGTTGCCCTTGGGTTTCAAGGTACTAAGATTTGGCGTCTTGCTTATTGCAGAAAGCAAAGGATCAATGGCTTCCATTTGTGCGAAATGCTCCAACTGCAACTGCAGCCAGCGCTCCGCCTCGCCAGGAAGTATAGCCTACGGGCTCTAAGCTGCTTCGCTATTCACAATGCCCGTGGAACATGTCACTCGAGCCACCACAGGGTTGTTTTTCGGGACCATACTCCCGCCAACGAGCTTCACCGCTCCTGTGCTGACACCGGAAACTCCCAAGAAGTCGGTCTTCGATCGACTTACACCTACCGCGGCCCCTCTCAACAAGTCGCCCAACACCAGCGCCTCGGTCTTCTCCAGACTGGGCCAGAGCTCCTGTGGACCCGCAATGGGGCCTGCAATCCCAGAGGAGGCTGCTCCTAAGAAAATAACCAGTTCTGCTCCTGAAGTCGTCAAGGCGGCTTCTCCTACCAAAAAGTCAGTCTTTACAAGGTTGACTGTTCCAACTCCCGCGCCTACTACCCAAAGGACATCAGTCTTTAACAGGATGACACCAGCAGTGACCCCCCATCTACACAGGGGGCAAGACGAGGCTGTCGCCATCACTGAGCCGATTCCATCAGCACGACACGCTCGACGTCGTTACTGGCGCCGAGTGAGGAAGGCCGGAGGCAACTCCCCTTCTGGGCTAACTCCTCTAGCCCCGACGGCAGAAGTTAATGCTGCTGTTCCAACTGGGAACGGCTTTGAAATGCTAAATAAGGTGCGTAGGAATTCTCCTACCGCGGTGCTAAAGAGGTCTCCCCCTCCGCTGAAAAAGGCTGTAGAAGTAAAGCCAGAACAGCCCCAATCTCCTCAACGGCTGTCCTCCCAAATCTATAAAGTCTGGCGGCAGACCCGAGACTCGGTGATCGATCCAAATTTCTCCCGCCAGTACAAGAAGCTGAAAATCCAACAGGAAGTCAGTCACCAGGCTAAGCCACGAAAAGCTGTTTGGTTGCCCATCTCAACGGCCCCCTCAACTTCCACTGCTCATAAAAAGAAGAGGCCAGAGAAGATCCCTGGGCCTGCAACGAAAGCTAAAAGCGCTGAGCCCAGACGCCCTAAGGCTGGGGGCAGGATGGTCCATACTGTATACATGGCGTCGGGGAAGGAAGACAGCCGCGCGTCTACAGGTCATAGACCGCTTACACGGTCGGTGACCAAAGCTCAGGAGCAATAGCAAAAGCTCCAGGAAATGATGATCGCAATGGCCGCGCTTACTGGGCCAAAAGAAAGCCGCGAAGCGTCCTCGGATCAGCGACAAGAACAGGAAACCGACGCTGAGTTCCTTCGAAGGATATTGGAAAAGAAAGATAAAGAGGCTGCGGAACAAGCGGCCAATATAAAGCAAATAGCCCACTTATTTCAAGACATGGTTGGGATGATGATTCAACAAGATCCTCCCGCTGAAGATCCCCCGACCATCCTCGAAGATGATAGTGGAGAAACATCGAATCCGCCACCGGCTCTTTCAGCAGCCAAGGAGGAGACAATCTCCAAGGCTGACTTGGACGACTATATAGCCCAGCAGATCCGGGTTCATCATGCGACTGAGGCAGCTGGTCAAGTCGTAAAAACGGGGCGACCATATCCAAGATGATACGACCAAATCAAATATCCGCCGGGTTATACAATACCGAAATTCCATGTGTATAAGGGGACTGGCAATCCCCACCAACATGTTGCCCAGTTCAGGGCCCTTTGCGGTAACACCGGAGGTGATGATAAACTGTTGCTTCGCCAGTTCGTGGGCAGCTTACCAGAAACAGCATTCGAATGGTATTCGGAACTCCCGAACGATTCTATCAAGATGTTCGCTGAAATGGAGTTGCTATTCACTCAGCGATTCGCAAGCGCCAGCGAACGCACTCCGATAACAGCATTGATTAATGCCAGGGTGAAACCAGGCGAAACGTGGGTCCAGTATGCTATACGCTGACGAAATTTGTGGTCAAAATGCGAGCAATGCATTGAGGAAGCGCCCGCAGTGGGCATGTTCGTGGGAACCCTAGACCCTCATGCAACTATTTCCCAGTTCATGATGTTCTTTAAGCCAACCACGTTCCAGGCTTTAATCGACAAGTTGGCCCAGATGGACCAGATGGGTCACAGACCGTCTCCCCCGAAGCCGGAGCCTCGGAGTGACAAGGGTAAAGGGAAGGCAACCTTCGTCGCGAATGCTCAGTAGCAACCCAGTGCCTCAAAGCTGGCGGATCAGCTGGAAGAAAGACGGCGGTATTATAATGAGAAGATGAAGCGTCCCTACTCGTTCCCGCGGGACAAGACGAAACGGTTATTCGAGCTGGCGGTACGCAACAGGCTTATAAACTTGCCAAATCCGAGGCGACCGCCACAACCCACTGAGGTGAATAACCCCAATTATTGCCCTTACCATCAAACGGTAAGCCATCCGATTGAGGATTGCTTCGTCTTCAAAGGATGGATTGAGGACCAATACCTCCAGGGAAAGTTTGCACTGTCCGAAAAGTGGAAGGTCAACCCGCCACAGCCGCATACTCCTAAGAAAGTGGATACACCGGGGGCAACATGTTCCTTTATTGAAGAAGCTCCATGGGAGGTCATGCTATCAGCTAAAACCAAAAGAATGCTGAGGGATCTTCATGCGTGCCCAGCGGTCGAATGGAAGGACCCGCTCGAACCTCAAATCATCGAAGAGATGTTGAAGCTACGCCCAACTACAAAGATCGGTGGTGATGGCCCAAGTACTCATACCCAACCGTCAAAATCTTCGAAGAAAAAGAAGAAGAAGTCCAAGAAGTCCGTGAAGCCTGGAGACAAGCGCACGGATTTGCAGAAACAGATTGATGCGCTGGAAGAGTACAATCAAAAGGCGCGAACTTCCGTCACACTCCAAGAGTTCCTCAACCACGTCTTTCAGGAGGAAGATGATGGAGAAAACTCGTCGGATGAATCCGAGGGATATGTGGCGAGTTGCCATGTGATCTCCCACTTGTTTACGGAAGATGGAAAAACTCCTGGCACTGAGAAACTGGGGGCACAGCCTGAGCCAGAACTTGTATGGCCGACAGATGAAATGATCGACGCCTTTCTAGACGAGATTCGTTTGAAAAGTAAAGCCAATCAGGAGCGTGGGATGGCTACATCGGAAGGAGCCAAACGCCAGCGACTAAACGAAAGTGTCGAAGCACTCCTGCCAGATCAAAAGACACCCAATGTGGATAAAAACATATTGAAGACGAGGAAAAGGTTTGCCAAAGCCATGTCAATGGGAATGAAGCTACCACCCTCGGAAGAGAACACGTTCGATGGGACGGAGAGGCACCCTAGTTATTGCTCATATCATCGGAAGATTTCACGCCCTACGGAAGAGTGCGACACTTTTAGGGTATTGTGGCAAGGGTATGTTGCTCACCGGCAACATTTTAAGCGCATGAAACGCAGAACTCGTCGGGAACAGGGAAGAACGACCGAAGGGCGCAAAAGAACTGCCGGCAACTGTTACATGGTCAACGCCGGAGGGTCACAAGTTCTCACCTTTGGGAGAGACTCTGATGAAGAAATGGCTCTGGGCCCTCTCTTTAAAGAATCCGTTTCAGGGAAAGAGGAAGAACCCGAGGCCTGCGAAAACATTCAGTTGCGCAATCGCACGCTCCCGGAAAAGAATCTCGGATCCGTAACTAGAAGAGATAAGGGAAAGGAAAAGGTCGCTGAGGATATCGCCTTAGATGACCATGTCATGAAAGAGTTGACTGCCAAGGACCCTCCCAGGAAGGGTAAGGTGGACTACAACATCCTAGTACACCTAAGGAAGCTACCTTCGCAGCTCAGCATTCTCGACGCCCTCCTATTATCAAAAGAAGCAAGAGATTCATTAATTAAGGCGTTGCAAGAACCCGAGCAATTCTAAGCCTTCCTCGCCGCGGAAAGGATGAAGGATGAACTGGAAGAAGTGCACACGGCCGACATCACTTTCGGTGACGAAGACCTTCTCCTCGGGACTTGCGACCACAACCGTCCCCTATACGTCTCCGGATATTGCCATTATATCAAGATAGGCAAAATCCTGGTTGATAATGGATCCTCCGTCAATCTCCTTAATGTTCGGGTGTTGAAAGAAATCTGCATGAGCGTGCAGCACCTCACTCGTGACAAAATTACCATCTCCGGTTTCGACTCCCAGTCATCATGGACTCTCGGATCTGTGATATTAACATTACGCTTCGGACTACTCGTCACGGACATCAAGTTTCACGTCATTGACGCCAAGACCTGCTACAATGCCTTGCTCGGTCGTCCTTGGTTACACGAGTACAACATCATCCCTTCTACACAACATCAGTGTATGAAGTACTTTAAGGATGGTTTCGAGTATACCGTAACAGGTGAGCTGAACCCATTTTCCATGAACGAAGTCCGCAAGTACGAAGATGCAAAGTACTTTTTGCCAGATTTCGAGGATACAGAAAGGTGTCACAAGCCGAAGAACAAAGCCGCCGCCGCTATCCCTGTTTTCGGAAGCGATACCGAAGAAGAAGAAGAGATAGTTTACGCCGGTCCGTCTCGACGCAACAACCCGGGACCGTCCGCCCCCTTGTTGATCTTCGGAAGTGACTCGGAAGATGAAGTTAATGCCGTGTTCTCCAGTCGGCCGTCAATACAAGCATCCCCTGGCAATGATCAGAGTTTGCAAATCACCATGGTGCCGCGGGAACACTACAAGGACCTTGACGCACTTGAAGCTTACAATGTGCAAGACCTGCAAACATTTTACGTCCCTCCCAGGCAAAAAGGTGAAAAGGTGATCCTATTCTACCAATCCACAGAAACGAGAGTAGAGAAAGAGATATGGCATGGCGCGGACGCTACACTTGACAGGCTCCAACCCATCCGTTTGCCCAGATATTACACAAACGGATTAAAAGACTATTGAAGTGCCAAGGGGTACCCTTAAAACAGACTGTTCGACAAGCTCGGTTCTACAACAGGATTTGGGAGGTCCCTGGGACTTAGTGCAAATTGCCCAACGGGAGAATGGAAACACTTGGGCTTGGATATGTGCGATCCGAGAAACGGGAGTGAGTCCACGGTAGCTACGCCATATATAACTTCGATAAGGAGGAGGACGCCCTGTCAGGAGATGCTAACCCCTCATCAAAACTGGATCCCGCAAGCGAAGTGCCGAGTCCGCCATTTGAAGAACGAATGGACAAGCTTATCAGGAAAGCGGGTCAAAAGGCTCAGGATGACCATAATCGCGAGATGGCCATCTACGAGAAGGCCAGGGCGCAACGTCTGTTTCAACAGGCTGCAAAAGACGAAGATGCTCCTCCCTGTCAACCCGTTGCGCAAAGGCCCGACGCAGAGGCAGAAGTAAGTCAAGAAGCAGAAAAAGAAGTCGACAACAACGACGCAGGATTAAAGAGTCAGGTGATCGGGTATTGCGCGGTCCAGACTAGTCCCTCATGAAGAAGATGAGTCAAGCGTATTCCTTCCCTCGAGACAAGACTAAGAAGATACTCGAACTCGCTATAAAACATCAAATGATCACATTTCCGGAGTCCAAGCACCCTGAGCAAGTTAACGAAGTTTCTCATCCGGGCTATTGCTCTTATCACCGAGCCATAGGACACCCCCTCGAAGACTGCTTTACCTTCAAGAACTGGATCGAAGACCAGTACCAGCAAGGCAAGTTTGCTTTATCCAGCAGCTGGAGGATAACGCCGCCACAAAAGCACGAACCCAAAACCGCAAGAGCAGAACCAGATCCACATGGGTCTTGGAAGCGAGCTCGTACCTGTCATATGGTAACGATATCGAAAGAAGAGCTCGAGAATGTGGATGACCTCCCTTGGTGCTTCGAAAACAATGACAATGAGGTAATCTTAGAATTTCAACCAGCACCAAAAGAGCTGGAAGATGGCATACATACTTCTGCAGATAACCTCAAGAAGATTGAGTTGGGGTCGGCAGAAGATCCGCGACCGGCATTCGTTAGCGAGCTGCTATCTGAAGAAAGGGTAGCTGCGTTAAAAGACGTGCTTCTACAGCATAGAGATTGCTTCGCGTGGAACTATTCCGAGATGCCAGGATTAGATCCAGAGATTGCTGTGCATAAATTAGCAATATCCCCGGATATCAAGCCAGTCAAACAGGCGCCGAGAAAGATGCGTCTCGAGCTGGAGATGAGCATTAACGCCGAAGTCAAGAAGCTGATCGATTCTGGGTTTATCCAGGAAGTACGGTATCCTGACTGGGTCGCAACATCGTCCCGGTAATGAAGAAAAATGGGACAGTGCGCATATGTGTGGACTTCCGAGATCTCAATAAAGCCTGCCCGAAGGACGATTTCCCAGTGCCGGTCACCGAACTGGTGATAGACAATACGTCCACTCATCAGGTTTTCTCCTTCATGGACGGTTCATCAAGGTACAATCAGATAAAGATGCATCCCGAAGACCAGAAGCACACCGCTTTCTGGACTCCTTTGGGTATATTCTGCTACAAACTTATGCCTTTCAGTTTAAAGAATGCCGGCGCCACCTATCAGAGGGCCATGACAAAGATCTTCGATGATCTCATACATGAAATCGTCGAGTGCTATATCGACGACCTCGTAGTGAAGAGCATGTCATACAAAGAGCATTTAGAGCATCTGAAGACCGTATTTCAACGCCTTCGGCAATATAATTTGAAGATGAATCCCCTCAAATGCGCATTCGGAGTTTCCTCGGGTAAATTCCTGGGATTCATCATCCGACACCGAGGCATCGAGATAGATCCGTCAAAGATCGAGGCGATCATGGAAATGCCACCGCCAAGGACTCTCGAACAGCTGCGATCTCTCCAAGGAAAGCTCGCGTATATCCGGCGGTTTATCGCCAACCTGTCAGGCAAGTGCCGTCCTTACAGCCACCTGATGAAGAAGGGAACCCCGTTCGTCTGGGACCAAAAATGCCAGAGCGCGCTAGATGAAATCAAGCAGTACCTGCAGAACCCGCCGGTGCTGGCAGCTCTGGTCAAGGGAAAGCCCCTTATTCTTTATACAACAGCCCTTGAGGGTTCCTTTGGCGCATTATGGGCGCAAGAAAACGACCAAGGGAAGGAGAGAGCGCTCTACTATTTAAGCCGAGTTCTTCTGGGCATAGAAAGCAATTACTCTCCTATCGAAAAACATTGCCTGGCGTTAATCTTTGCGATAACAAAACTCCGGCACTATGCATTGGCACATGAAGTCCGTCTTATATCAAAGGTGGACCCCCTCAAATATCTGATGTCAAAGGCCATATTGACAGGGAGACTCGCTAAATGGGCCCTGCTCTTGATGGAATTCTCGATAACCTATCAGCCTCTCAAGGCAGTGAAAGGCCAAGCCATCGCCGACTTCCTTGCTGAGCATCCAGTACCTGCCGGTTCTCCTCTGAATTGCGATTTGCCAGACGAACATGTGTTTGACGCGATCGACGGTGGTGATACCCGATGGGAGCTTTATTTCGATGGAGCGTCCTCCATAAAGAAGCGCAAACAAAGTACCCCTATAATCAAGTCGGGGGTAGGCTTTATCTTCGTGACTCCACAAGGAGGGATAATGCGCTTTGCTTTCTCCTTAACAGAACCGCGGACGAACAATGAAGCCTTGATAGCAGGTCTCGAGGTCGCCATCGACATGGGAATTGAAAACCTCCTCATATACGGAGACTCTCAGCTGGTCGTTAGTCAAGTAAACGGCGACTACCAAACGTGTAAACCGGAGTTGGTAAAGTACGGGGAAAAGGTGCAACAACTGTTGACCCAGATTCCTTCCTATACTTTGGAAAGCATACCGCGCGTGGAAAACAGCAAAGCAGACGTGTTGGCCAAGCTCGCTAAAGAATTGGCCGACGAGAACCTCGATGACGTAAGGATCGTGGTGCAAAGCCGTCGGGTGCTTGCCCCAGCAGAAGTATCTCCGGAATCATCCGAAAAAAAGGGAGCGAATGAACGGACGACCCTACAAATAAAAGACCAGGAAAAGGCTAAGGATTGGAGAAAAGTCTTTATAGACTACTTCAAATGCCGTCAAACGCCCGAAGACGCGTCCTCAAGACATCAGCTCATGAAACGAGCTCTGTCTTTCGCCTTCGTCAACGACACTTTGTATAAGAGGTCGTTTGATTCTCTGTGGTTGAGATGTCTGGGACCTGACGAAGCAGAAAGAGCCGTTCAGGAAGTTCACGACGGACTCTGTGGTTCTCATCAAGCAGGCCCGAAGATGAAGTTAAAAATTAAACGGATGGGTTACTACTGGCCCACGATGGTCCAGGACTGCCTCGAATATGCGAAGCAATGCCACTCATGCCAAATCCATGGGGATTTCATCCACCAGCATCCAAATCCACAACATCCAACGGTGGCTAGCTGGCCATTCGAAATGTGGGGAACTGACATAGTCGGCCCCATCGAACCAGCATCGTCCAGGGGACATCGTTTCATCTTGGCGACAACTGATTACTTCTCCAAATGGGCAGAGGCAGTACCGCTGAGGGAAGTGAAGACGGAGAATATCCTCCAATTTTTCAAGACGCACGTCATTTATCGGTTTGGAACTCCGCGGCGGATTATCTCCGATAATGGGCCAGCCTACAGAAACCACAAGATCAGTCGCTTCGCGCAACAACACAATATAGACTGGAGATACTCCTCAGTTTATAATTCCCGAGCTAACGGTCTGGCCGAGGCCTTCAATAAGACCTTGACAAAGATCATAAAAAAGACGGTGTCCCGAAACAAGAAGGACTGGCATGAGAGACTGCAAGAAGCTCTTTGGGCGTATCGAACTACGTTCAAGACGGCCACAAACACGATGCCATACGCATTGGTATTCGGTACGGAAGCAGTACTCCCCCTCGAGATAGAGCTACCTTCTCTACGAGTGGCAATCCACCACGAGATGACAAACGAAGAAAATGCCCACCTTCGGCTTGAGGAGCTTGACGCCCTTGATGAAACCCGGCTCATAGCGCAACAAAATCTGGAAGCTTATAAAGAAAAGATGACGTGCTCATATGAAAGATTGACCCGACCGAGGACATTCCGCCAAGGCAAACTCGTGCTAGTAGTCAAAAGGCCTATGATCCCCAATCGCGCTAAGCGGGAAAAATTCGAGCCGAACTATGAAGGCCCGTACATCATAGACAAGGTCTACCAGGGTGGAGCCTATCTACTCATGGATATACATGGTGAAAGGCCTTTCAGGCCAATAAACGGCCGCTTCCTAAAGAAATACTACGCTTAATGAGCCACAGCCTAGGTCAATGATAGATGACGACGACTGTGTCCGCTCGCTATCTTCCTAAGCTCAAGCTCTATAAGTAGTAGCCGGCCCTCTCCATAACGGACCGAAACATCCTTAAACTAACGGCGGATCGAAACGTCCTTAAACTAACGACGGACCGAAACGTCCTTAAAACTACTACCGCAGCATCCGTAGACTGACGAGATAAAAGAAAAAAAAGAAAAAGAGAAGAAAAATATAATAAATAAAAACGGTATGTCCATAAGCAAAAGGGGCACGGATGAAAACCCGAAAGGGCTCCGTGAGTAAAAACAGCAGGGCTACCGGCGAGTGTTCGTGAAAACCCGAAAGGGCGCGACCTCGTAAAAAAAAAGAAAAAAAAATATAATAATAACGGTATGTCCCTAAGCAAAATGGGCACGGATGAAAACCCGAAAGGGCTCCGTGAGTAAAAACAGCAGGACTACCGGCGAGTGTTTGTGAAAACCCGAAAGGGCGCAACCTCGTTAAAGGACACTTGCAGGGTCCTCACGACCTTGTAAGGAGTAACCACCCGTGTGAGATCCTTACGACTCACAAGGGATCAACACAGTTAGGGATCCTCACGATTCCTAAGGAGAAAATACACTTGCGAGATCCTCACGACTCGCAAGGAGAACTCTCTTATGGGACCCTCACGGCTCATAAGATTTGAAAGTTTTAAGTTACAGAGACCTAAACCTGTGCTTAAGCAAAATCCCCCATAACCTTCGACAATGCCCTACAAGCGGCTCACGCTGACCCTTGTATACAATCCACGGGCGCGAATAAACATTTCCCCAGCAAAGTCCCACCCGTGACTAGGGATATGTCCCTATGGTGAACAACCCTTATAAGTCCTCTCGACTTATAAGGAGAAAGCCCTCTTGTAGGATCCTTACGACTTACAGAGGAACATACACTTAGGAATCCTCACGATTCCTAGGGAGAAAATACACCTACAAGATCCTCACGACTTGTAAGAAGAAATACCTTTGTGAGACCCTTACGGCTCATGAAGTCAAAACCCTTAGTCGACAGGACCCTAACCCTGTTTGCTAAGCCACCTTTGTTCAACATCGACAGAGGCAGATGATGATTCGCTCCTGGCCATATCCCAGTTGTAGCGGTGCTGATGCCGAAATCGGAGTCTAATTTCAGGTTTATGGCGAAAAGCCAGTAGGCCGCACATGCATACGAAATAGCCGAAATGATGGGGCAACTTGCAATAAAAAGAAGCAAGTAAAAATGTATGCACGCAAAATAGCCGAAATGATGGGGCAACTCGCAATAAAAAGCAGCGAGTAAAAATAAAAAAAATAGCCGAAATGATTGGGCACCGCGAAAGATAGCCGAAATGATAGGGCAATCGCGACCTTCGCGATATAAAGCTGAAATGATAGAGCATTGCGGAAAAAGAAATTAAAAAAAAATAATTTATGCCCTACAAGTGATGTTATATCACTCCCTGTATACAATCCAAGGGCGTAAACAAAGAAGTGATCATACTTCCCCCCAGGTTTCATCAAAGAAAGAAACCAAATCTCGACGGGCCGCAAATGACCTAGAGATCATCCCAACACTCGTCTCGTAACAACGGACACAACTTCAAACAAAGCGGAACAGCGGCAACCCCCAGTTCCATGGCTCGGTGATATCCTGATCACCGAAAAGTCAAATCCCAATTCCGTGAAATGCGGATACAATCAACAAAATTCCTGGTTACGTGGAACGCGGATAACGTCACTCTTTGACCCCGTGGAAAACGTCCAGAGCGGATCCTGGTCCTCGCAGAACACGGCAGTGAACCCTTGTGAAGCATCCAGAGCGGAGCTTAGTCCTCGCCGAACACGGCAGTGAACCCGTGTGAAGCATCTAGTGCAAAATTTCTGGTTACGTGGAACGCGGATAACGTCACTCTTTGACCCCGTGGAAAACGTCCAGAGCGGATCCTGGTCCTCGCAGAGCACGGCAGTGAACCCGCGTGAAGCATCCAGAGCGGAGCCTAGTTCTCGCCGAACACGGCAGTGAACCCGTGTGAAGCATCTAGTGCAAAATTCCTGGTTACGTGGAACGCGGATAACGTCACTCTTTAACCCCTTGTAAAACATCCAAAGCGGATCCTGGTCTTCGCAGAGCACGGCAGTGAACCCGTATGAAGCATCCAGAGCGGAGCCCAGTCCTCGCCGAACACGGCAGTAAACCCGTATGAAGCATCTAGTGCAAAGTTCCTGGTCACATGGAACGCGGATAATGTCACTCTTTGACCCCGTGAAAAACGTCCAGAGCGAATCCTGGTCCTCGCAGAGCACGGCAGTGAACCCGTGTAAAGCATCCAGAGCGGAGCCTAGTCCTTGCCGAACACGGCAGTGAACCCGTGTGAAGCATCTAGTGCAAAATTCCTGGTCACGTGGAACACGGATAATGTCACTCTTTGACCCCGCGGGAAATGCCCAGAGCGGAGCCTGGTCCTCGCCAAGCACGACAGTGAACCCGTGTGAAGCATCCAGAGCAAACATCGGACTGTGGAGTCCTTAAAATCCACGGACTATGACGTCCTTAATCTCGACCGTAATGTCTTAAAACTAATGATCAACCACCCTGATTCTATATTGATTCCACCTTGGTTTAGGGGTACATCTCTTCACTCCTTTGATACCTGGCATTGTAATTCCTCAACGTCTTCAAAGAGGTGATGGGTCCCCGCAACCACACATCGGACTGTAGAGTCCTTAAATCCACGGACTATGACGTCCTTAACCTTGACCGTGATGTCTTAAAACTAACATCGGACTGTGGAGTCCTTAAATCCACGGACTATGACGTCCTTAATCTTGACCGTGATGTCTTAAAACTAACATCAGACTATGGAGTCCTTAAATCCACGGACTATGATGTCCTTAACCTTGACCGTGATGTCTTAAAACTAACATCGGACTGTGGAGTCCTTAAATCCACGGACTATGATGTCCTTAACCTTGACCGTGATGTCTTAAAACTAACATCGGACTGTGGAGTCCTTAAATCCACGGACTATGACGTCCTTAACCTTGACCGTGATGTCTTAAAACTAACATCGGACTGTGGAGTCCTTAAATCCACGGACTATGACGTCCTTAATCTTGACCGTGATGTCTTAAAACTAATATCGGACTGTGGAGTCCATAAATCCATGGACTATGACGTCCTTAACCTTGACCGTGATGTCTTAAAACTAATATCGGACTGTGAAGTCCTTAAATCCACGGACTATGATGTCCTTAACCTTGACCGGGATGTCTTAAAACTAATATCGGACTGTGGAGTCCTTAAATCCACGGACTATGATGTCCTTAACCTTGACCATGACGTCTTTAAACTACGATACCTTGAGCAACCCCTGACCCCGTGAAACACGGATAAGGGTGACCACATCCAGCACTTGCAGGTCCTCATGACCTGTAAGGAAGAAAACTCTCTTGTGAGATCCTTATGACTCTCAAGGGAAAACCCGCTTAAGAATCCTCACGATTCTTAAGAAGAACTCACACCTACGGGATCCTCTCGACCTGTAGGGAGAAAAACTCTTTATGAGACCCTCGTGGCTCATAAAGCGCAAAAGTCTTTGGAAGCAGATCCTAACCCTGAATCCTAAGCCATCGCTGCCCTGTAAGGAGATCAAGATAAATTGTCCGCAAAACACATTCAATGAAAAGAGACACACCATTGAGAAGAAAAATGTATCTTTTATTCATAAATCAAAATGGATACAAAGTACAATTCATGAAAGAACAAAAAGAAAGTACTCTCATCCATGAGTATGTAAAAAAAAAAAAAGGAAAGGATACAAGTCTTCAAGCCGGCGGGCGATGTAGCAATTTTACCAGCTCATCCTTCTGTTGCTGAGTCACGGCTTCATGATTCAGGATCGCCTGAAGATGAGCCTCCGCCTGAGCCTGCTGGGCCTGATACAAAGCAAGCCGACCTTCAAGCTCTCTCTCGGTGGCCCTATGGGCTTCGACCCTTTCGTGAGTGAACGTGGCAGCTTTATCAAGAGCCTCCACCTCTTTGATAGACTCTTGAAGCACCCGCCAGAGTTCATATGCTTTGTCGGCTTTGGCGGTAAGATTAGCTTGAAGTTCGCTCAGCGCCTTAGAAGCTAGCTCCGTCTCCGAGAATTTACGGCCGAGCCTCTTCTCGCACGACGTCATGTTCGCCGTGCACCGTGCTATCAGCCCCCGTAACTCCGCCTTTGCAGCCACGGCCTCCGAGGAAAGGTGGGAACATTCAAGGGCGTGCAAACAAGCCTCCACCTTCCGACAGAACTCCACCCAGACTCGCACCACCTCTTCGCTATGATTGGTGGCAAGAAAAGGAAGAGAGCCATTAGCTTCGGCGGCAAACGCTTCAGCTGTGGTCGCGCTACCAGCACGAAGCTCCTCGATAAAAGAAGATAACGAGACAAGGCTTAATTAGACCAAGCGTTCTGAAGCCCGCAAGGCATAAGGGCCGGACGGCATCACGATGCGCGATTCCAACGCCATGGAGACTGGAAGGGCTGTTCAAATTTGAAAGATGTCAATAAAATTCTTAAGCAAAGAACGAATGGGATTATTATGAAATGTCGCTTACCGACAGTCATGCAAGTAGGAGCTGAAGGTTTCCCTGGCCCTTCAACGACCTCGACCTCATCGTCAGCTTCCAAAACTATAAGAGACATCAACGTCATTTCGCAAAAATGGCAACATTGCTATAATAAAAAAAATGGCGAATGACGCTAACCTTGCCCAGAGGAAAGGACAATGCGCTGAGGGGAGATCTCCTGCGGAGCTGCCATCTCCAATAAACACTGAAATGATTGTCGAGGCGACAAATCAGCGATAGAAGCCGCCAAACCGCGCAATTCTGGGAAAGACAAAAGAGTTCAGACCACGGAAGGGTTGCTAATTTAAAATGCAGAGGGTTACCTTCAACACTCCTCCCGTTCTGAGTCGGGGGAATAGCGGCTTCGACAGCTTCTGCCGGAACCTCAGGCTCCAACAAAGGGAGGGTAGTCCCGACTACCTCCATCTCAGCCTCTAGGCCGCCTTCGGGAAGAGCCGTTGGAGCGGTAACCTCCAAAGGAGCCTCCCCCAAAGGGGAAAGCACTCCCCGATCAAGAACCGCCACTGGAGACTCTACCATAAGAGGAGCAGCCTCATCAGCCCCCTCCACATCGAGCAATGCTTCATCGGGAATTTCGGCAGGCTTTAGCTTCAATGAGCCCGCAGGGAGCTCCCCCAGCGTTGAAGATTCTGTATAATTCAAATAAGAATAAGGATACATATATACAGGCGTAAATAATCTGAAAAACTACAAAAAAGAACAACAACGTACCGATGCGCAAAGAAGCCTTCAATATGGCTTCTTCAAGCCGCTGCTCCTTCTCAAGGAGGCGTGCTCGCCGGGGTTCAAGGGTAGACTCATGGCCGCCGGTCCACAAAGAAAGTGCGTCCGTTGCATCTTCTGAAGCGGCCTGCTTTAGGGCCCTTTCCCCCCATTCCTCCAAAGGACCGATAAACCGCCGCCGAATCCACGAGGGGTCTTCATAAAAGATTACAGCGGGATAGGGCTTCTTCGGAACCCTGGCGTTATGAGACGCGTCTTTGGAACGCCGTATTGCCTCGGCCAACTGTGCGGCTTCCACAGCGGCCGAACTCGGGAAAAGAAGTCCAGCGTCTGACTCTTGCAAGGCCAATGGTTCGTCTTCAAGAATAGGCTCAGACTCCGCCAAAGAATCGAGAAAATTGGTGGCCACTTTTCTCCGCCGCTTGGACCCAGAGCCGGTCGCCGAGGATGACCGCTTCCTCCCCCGCGGAGCCTTAGGGCGACGCCGACCCACATCACCCTCGACACCCTCATCCCTATTACCCTCGCTCAGTGCCACAACCGAGGATGACACTGCCATTGTCGATGCCACGGGGGGCGGTGCTGCCGCAGGCGGTGGTGTTACTACTGGGGCCCGTCTGCCCCGCGATCGGGAACCCAGGGGCATACCAGCTGTTGGAGTAAGGTCTACCCCCGATTCCCCTGGGATGAGCGCGATGCCGGTATCCCTTAGAGGGAAGTGGACCGGAGCCCTCGGTCGCAGCTTAGCTCCCGGAACCTGAGGAGGGGCGTCATGACCAAGAAGCACCCTCCTTTCCTCAAGAATAATTGGGCTGATCCGATAAAGATACCAACCCGTAAACGAGCCCACGCACCGGGGCATGTACTCAGCTTCAGGGACCATGAAGTGGGAGTCGGTGTTTAGCCTCACGAAATGATGAGCGGCATCGCGAACGGCATCAAGCGAAGGGACCGGTGCGACTATGAAAGCCTCGAAAGGAACACCCTGGTCGTATCCAAGCTGTCGGGCGAATCGATGCGGGTTGTTCCGCATGAAAAGAGCTGCACTGTCCTGGCGAAACACCAAGTAGCCCGGTCTAATTGTATACAAGTGCGCGGCCTCCCGGGGCTTCAAAGAAGGTACGTTGTCTTTTGACCGGTCCCAGAGTTGTTGAACCGGACCTGAGGGAGTAGACAAGACCCGATCATTAAAAACCAGCCCACCAGCGGCAGCGTAAGGAGAAATCAGCACCCGAATAGCCCCAAATAGGGTCGGGTCGGCGGCAGAAGCATCCACTAATCGCATAAGTCACGGGAAAGGGTAGGCATCGTAAAATGTGGGCCTCTGATGCATAGCGAAAGCCCCCAAGACGTGCATTTCGATCCAAGATGTGAAGTAATGAAGCAAAAAATTTACCACGTCTACGTCGGAACTGGAAGTGTTAGCGTCCAACCCGTGGTAAAGATGCGCCAGCACCGGGATGCCGATAGCCAACCGCGTCCCCTCAGCGATACAATGAGCCGGGTAGATAACCGAGACTCTCATGAAGCGACGATGCATGGGAATGACAAACCAACTGAGCCAGACACTGACAAACCCCACGAAGAACGTCTCCTCATCTATACCGGGTGCTGCAATGGACTCAAAAGACATCGGCGACATGATGGGGATATAGTATTGTGGTAGATCCGATTCAGTGGTCGGCAGCTTCTTCGGACCAAACCCAAAGGGGTCTTTGATGTTGGCAAACTTCGGAGCTGTCTTCGAAACGACGTCCTCGCGAAGGAAGCAGGCAATGAAGCTCTTAAAAGTAACGCCATGTTCCTCAGATTTGGTGAATAATCGGTCGAAGATACCTAGCGCCTTGATCAAGCTGGGACGCTTGTGGCGAACGGCGTTCTCAGCAGACAAGCCGTCAACCGGTGCAGGCTCGGACTCAATGACGTACTCGTCAGGAGGCAACAACTCCTGATACAGTGTACCCCTAATTGGCAATCCCGAGATTTCATAAAATTCTGCCAGAGAAATCGAGACCTCGCGATCTCCTAGAATAAAAGTGTTGGTGGGAAGATTCCATTGATTCAAGAACGCCCTAACCCACCAAACATGCGGGGACTGATAATGGAAGAGTGACGCGTATATTGCCTGGTAAAGCCCGACCTTCTGCAGCCGCGCACGATGGGTGGCAAGGATATAGCGAGCCCAGAGAAGGTAGCCCGTGGGGTGTCGAGGAGTGAGCCCTATCTTATAAATCTGTCCCCATGGGTGGGCCTCACCCTGACAAATACGACGTCCCAGGATATCTATAGCGAGGACCGGATGGTTCGGGATACCTGTTGTTGAAGGCTCGAGTCGTCCCGTTGGAGTCCAGTTGGGCATCTCCACAGCAAAAACCGTCCTCGGAGGGTCCATCGGCAAGAACGGGAAAGTAGGCTCTGTCGATACTGCGCAGAGGAAACTCCGGTGACCCCGGATGATATGACTGTACCAAGATCCCCATAGAAGTAGCCTGGTACAGTTCGTGTCCTGAGCCCGGATCATCGCCATCGCTTCCTCGTCAGATGGTGATTGAGGAAAAGCGGCCTCCGAACGAGTGAAGGGAAAATACGGAACAGAAGCCAGTGCACCTGAAATCGAATAAAAGAAGACTGTCAAAAGCAAAGCCAGCAATATATATACATGCATGAACATGAAGACAAGTTGAAGAAAGCAACAGCAGACTCTTTTTATGGGACCATTGGCTACAAAACACATGGGCCCCACAGAATCAGGATGACGGCTCATAAATAATGAGACCAAGCAATTGTAATAAGACAAAGGGGATATCCTCATTAAATAGAAGATGGGTTTCAAGCGGCCCTGCACATCTCTTAGAAGACAAGCCTACCTTGGAATCTACAACAAATCCAACAGGATCAAAGGAATTAAATTCCCACAGAAGACATCATTGCAAGCTTCTGTTCCATTAATTACAGAAGGGCAACCTAGGGCAAAGAGACCCTAAGAAGCCTCCATGAGAAGAACTTAGTTCTTCACAGGAATTAAATTCCTTATTAAGAAAAGGGAATTAAATTCCCAGAAACTTTTTTTTTGGGATGGAATTAAATTCCATAAATTTTAACCACCACCATTATCTCCTTAAAGATCATATGAACCCTAAAAAGATCTACTGTTGAAGGTTAAATGGTTTCATACTTTGGTTGAAAAACTTGAAGAAAAAATGGGTTCATATTCAAAAAGGGTAAAAACTCTTGTTTTGAATTTAAAATCCAGAGGAATGTGAAAGTTCATCGTTTTTTCAAGAACATTACCTGAAGAAAAGAGTCTTTTTGAACAGAGTTAAACTCTGAAAAGGTTTCAAGGTAGAGAACTAAGCTCTGGAAGAAGAGAATTAAATTCTCAGAAAAATTTTGCAAGGAGAAAGATAAGCAAAGTGGAGGCGTCTCTGAAATGACCCCTATATTTATAGGATGTGATGGAAACGCTTCATCTACCCGAGTCCCTAGAGGAATCCAACGGTCACCAAGGTGACAGCGTTGCACTCACGTGCAGACACGTGAGAACAATGCTGTGGGGGCATTTGTTTCCTGATTTAAAATCAGGAAAGTTTACGGAGGAGGCATCACGTGACCAGCAGTCACGTGCTGGCACGTGACATTTAAAAGCAGCGGCAAAGGCAGATTCAGCTCCCTGATTAAATCAAAGAAAAGACTCCAGAAAGGGTCATGTGCTCACATGTGACCAGGGGTCACGTGTTGGCACGTGACGGTTGAACAGCGGCTAGAAAACAGAGCGCAAAAGGAGAAGAAAGCTCGTTCCAGGGGGTCACGTGCCTACACGTGACCAAGGGTCACGTGGCCACACGTGACCAGCTTTCAAAGCCTCTCTATTTAACAGAATTAAATTCTGAACAGCATTTAAATCTTTCCAAAGGAGGATGATTATTTGGAACCCATTGGATTAAAAATCTAAAGGTGATTAAATATCACCTATTCATGGAAAAATCTTGAACTTGGAAAGATTTCCCCTTAAAATCTAACCGAAATAACAAAGGAATATCTTTGGATTTAAAATCCAATGATGAATAAAATTCACCTAATAATCCAAAAGTCTAAATGAATGATAAATGCAAATCAAATCTCTAATGAATACAAATCAAATCCCTCAATGAATGATTCACTAAAACTAATTGATTCTGCTCCTTCTCCTATAAATAGGAGCCAAGAGATATAGAGAGACATAGAGACACAGAGACATAGAGAGAGAGAGAGAAATAGAGCCTTGAGACTTTGGAAGAATTTGATCTTCTGCAGAAGAAAACCTTAGGTAAGAAAGGAGAGGCTTTCAAAAAAGAGAATTTAATTCTCAAAAGAGTTTAACTCTTATATTAAAAAGAAGAACTTAGTTCTCTCTTTAGTAGAGGATCTGCAAAGTGCACATCTCCCCATGAATTGAGAATTTAATTCTCATTGGGTTGAGATCCTGCCATGCAGATCCAAAGTATAGAGAGGGAATGGAAGTTTGAGAATTTAATTCTTATAAGATTATAGGAATTTAATTCCTTTGAAATAAAATTAGGGTTTAACCCTATGTTGAAGGAATTTAATTCCTTCAAAATGAACAGAACCAGGGTTTAACCCTAGTTAAGAACTTGATTCTGTCAAAATAACAGGAATTTAATTCCCTTAAGAAAGAAGAAATTAGGGTTTCACCCTATGACAGAACCTAATTCCTCACATATATGGGAATTCAATTCTTACAGAATATAAATCAGGGTTTAACCATATCTAAGAGTAATTCTTTAAAAGAAAGTGGGAATTTAATTCCTCTAAAGTTATTATTATGGTTGAACCCTATGATAGAATTCAGTTCTTCACATATATGAGGGATTTAATTCCTACAGAAAAGAAGTTAGAGTTCAACTCTATCTAAGAATATAATTCTTCAGAAGAAAGTGGGGATTTAATGAAGAATTTGATTCTTAAACAAACATGCAAAGAAGCAGGGTCACGTGCTACCACGTGACCCCTGAAAAGCTCCACAGGGGAGGGCGCCCTCACGTGCTACCACGTGACCCCTCTTGCCTTAGTGTTTAACACTAAATTGGAACCTCTGAATCCAGTGTTTAATACTGATTTGCCTTAGTGTTCAACACTAATTGAAGAACTTTATTTGCAGTGTTTAACACTGAATTTCTTAGTGTTTAACACTAAATTAAATCACTGTTAACAGAGTTTAACATTAATTTTCAACACTAAATTAAAATCTCTGTCACCAGTGTTTAACACTGATTATCTTAGTGTTTAACACTAATTTGAGATCTCTGTTGCCAGTGTTTAACACTGATTTGTTTTAGTGTTTAACACTGATTTAAAAGCCCTGTTGCTGGTGTTCAACACCAACTATCTTTTAGTGTTAAACACTAACTTGTCAATCTCATTCCCAGTGTTCAACACTGATTGGTCTTTAGTGTTTAACACTAGCTTCAGCCCAATTGGCTAAGTTCTAGAGGCAAAGCCTCTCCTTCAATGGACCAACAAAAAGCCAATATGCCAAACATGATTGGACTTAGCCCAAGATGGCCATAAGTCCTCAATCCAAACTTAACTGGGCCAATGAGCTCATAACATAATTAATTGGTCTTGGTCCTAAATTGGGCCAAAGACTATTTAATCTACCTTGGTTCAAGGGTACATCTCTTCACTCCTTTGATACTTGGCGTTGTAATCCCTCAACGTCTTTAAAGAGGTGATGGGTCCCTAAGACCACACAATGATACGGACTGTGGGGTCCTTAAGCCCATGGACTATGACGTCCTTAACCTTGACTGAGATGACTTAAAACTAACTACGGACTGTGGGGTCCTTAAACCCATGGACTATGACGTCCTTAACCTTGACCGGGATGTCTTAAAACTAACGACGGACTGTGGGGTCCTTAAACCCATGGACTATGACGTCCTTAACCTTGACCGAGAGGTCTTAAAACTAGCTCCGGACTGTGGGGTCCTTAAACCCATGGACTATGATGTCCTTAACCTTGACCGGAATGTCTTAAAACTAACAACGGACTATGACGTCCTTAACCTTGACCGTGATGTCTTAAAACTAACATTGGACTGTGGAGTCCTTAAATCCACGGACTATGATGTCCTTAATCTTGACCGCAACGTCTTAAAACTAACATTGGACCGCAATGTCCTTAAACTACCTATTGACCGCAATGTCACTAAACTAAACAACAGGGCTCTTTTAATTGCTCTTTTGTTGGATCTAAACGGTCCCGTTAAGTCGATCTTAGTCTAAAAACTAAACTAACGTATCCTTAACGAACGTTTAAGTTGATCTTAGTCTCCAATGAGGCTAAAGTATCCTTAAACCCAAACCCCCAAACCCAAATCTAAGATAATACGGATTTAGACTAGTCCACGCCCTACGGGCGACGACATAACTCAGTTTCCGTATACAATCCACGGGCAACTAAACACAAAATAAACACACACGACATGAAGTGACCATCTGGAGAAGGAGAAAGTGGTTACCGCAGTGTGGTAACGTAATTAACTGCAGGGGCTTGCGCCTGCAGGGAAGAGCGTCCCCACAATAAAAAAACCCTTAAGCGAGGGGGAATCTGACGAAGTCTGCTACATCGGACGCATCCATTTAAATCTTCGATATACGGTACCATAAATCAACTTGGCATTTTCGGAGAGGTAGACGGATAGCACCAATTAGCATCTGCCCCGAATCTCAGGCAAGACGCCTGTCGCGCCGTCTTTCGGAGGGGAACACCCACGTGCCGAGCACGTGGTGCGCCCAGCGCCCAGAGCACTTGCGCCCACGTGCCGAGCATGTGGTGTGCCCAGAGCGCTTGCGCCCACGTGCCACGCATGGGGTGCACCCAGCGCCCAGAGCGCTTGCGCCCACATGCCGCGCACGGGGTGCGCTAGCGCCCTGTGCGCTTGCGCCCACGTGCCGAGCACGTAGCGCACCCTGCGCCCGGCATGCTTGCGCCCACGTGCCGGGCACGTGGTGCGCTAGCGCCCACGTGCCGGGCACGTGGTGCGCTAGCATCCTGTGCGCTTGCACCTATGTACCGAGCACGTGGCGCGCCCTGCACCCGGCGCGCTTGCGCTCATGTGCCGGGCATGTGGTGCGCTAGCGCCCTGTGTGCTTGCGCCCACGTGCCGAGCACGTAGCGAGCCCTGCGCCCGGCGTGCTAGCACCCACGTGCCGAGCACGTGGCGCGCCCTGCGCCCGGCACGCTAGCACCCACGTGCCGAGCATATGGTGCGCCTAGCGCCCAGAGCGCTCGCGCCCAGCGCCTAGTGCGCTGGCCCCCACGCATCCTTTGGATGCCCTTTTTCCTTTATATACATATGTATACATATGTACACACACACATACTCCACGACACTGTCCCTGTTAAAAAAAATTTTCTAACGGGGTGCTGCCCCGCACCCCGCAAGGTGGCTGCTAGCCCCCTTGACCACCAGCCCGCTATCTGGGTAGCGGGACCTCCGTAAAAAACTCTGCGTGGCTCCCGATATATCTAAAACCCTCTTTCAAAACACAACACACGTACACTGCATATTGAGTCTGCATGGCTAGTTTAACCCGTCAATCGGAGGTTTCCTCGCTCCAAAGGCGGGGGGTAATTAACGACAGCTTAGTCCGCGACTGCCGGAGATTCGGATCCCCACAATCAATAAACCCTGGCCTACCCTAGGCAGGGGGAATCTGTAGTATTCCTGACAAGCGCGCGCGTATTCCTATCTCAATCGGGTGACGAAAAACACCCTACAGGTTTAAGGATACGTTAGTCTCATTTGAGACTAAGATCAACTTAAACGTTTGTTAAGGATACATCAATCTAATTTTAGACTAAGATCAACTTAACAGTTTTTTAAGGACACGTTAGTCTAATTTTAGACTAAGGTCAACTTAACCATTTGTTAAGGATACGTTAGTCTAATTTTTAGACTAAGATCTACTTAACAGGATCATTTAGATCCAACAAAAGAGCATTTGGGCTCTATTGTTTTAGTTTAGAGACTTTGTGGTCGATTGCCAGTTTAAGGACATGGCGGTCCAATGTTAGTTTAAAGACATCGCGGTCGAGGTTAAAGACATCATAGTCCGTGAGTTTAAAGACCTCACAGTCAAGGTTAAGGACATCATAGTCCGTGAGTTTAAAGACCTCACAGTCAAGGTTAAGGACATCATAGTCCATGAGTTTAAAGACCACACAGTCCAGTTTAAAGACGTCATAGTCTGTGAAGTGTGTGGTTATCGGGACCCATCACCTCTCTAAAGACGTTGAAGGATTACAACGACAAATATCAAAGGAGTAAAAAGATGTACCATTGAACCAAGGTTGATTAGGGATCTGTAGTCCAATTTAGAACTAAGATCAATTAATTAGATTATGAGCTCATTGGCTCAGTTAAATCTGAATTAAGGACTTATAGCCAGTTTGGGCTAAGTCCAATTAGATTTAAAGTGTTGGCCCTTTATTGGACCATTAGACATTTGTCTGGGTTCAACCCCCCATTATTTGGCACTGCTAAACAGGGGTTCTAACAACATTTTATCTTTGTTGAGTGCTGGGCACTCATATGCCATATAGAATGATTAATTTTGGAAGGCAAGGATGTACTTGAGACTCAATAAAAAGAGAAGTCTCGCCTCAGAAGGACTTAGCCAATTTAGGCTAGGGTTGATTTGAATATAGTGTTAAACACTAACATATATTTTATGGTCACGTGTTCCCACGTGATGCGCTGAAAATAGTGTCGAACACTAAGAACAAAACGCTTCAAAAATAGTGTTAAACACTAGAATGGGAATGGGTCACGTGGGGACACGTGAGGGCACCTAAATGTGGGGCCAGATCCCCCTTTACTTTGTTCTGCAAATAAGTGTTAAACACTTTTTGACTTTCTGGCCATCACGTGTTGGCACGTGATGGAGATTTGTACGCTGATTGTTAAAGCATTTATCAATGGGTCACGTAGTAACACGTGAGAGCGCCCAAGTTAGAATTGCCTTTGCCTTTATTCTCATTGTTTTGGAGGTCACGTGGGAGCACGTGAAGCATTGCCTCAGGGCTAATTCCTTCTCATTTCGGGGAATCTTTTTAAGGGTCACGTGGGGGCACGTGACCTAGTTTATTCTTTCTTTTCTGATCACTGCGGATTGGGGTCATGTGTCATCACGTGACCAATGTTCTTTACGTGCATGGAGATCTTTCACGTCTCTTTATTTTTTTAAGAATTAAATTCTCTGTAGGGTTAAACCCTAATTATGTTTTAGAGAAATTAAATTCCCATATATGTGAAAGAATTAAATTCTTATATAGAGTTAAACCCTAGTTCTGTCTTGGAGGAATTAAATTCCTATAACTTTAAGAGAATTAAATTCTCATATAGGGTTAAACCCTAATTTTATCTTGAAAGAATTAAATTCCTGTGAATTTGGGAGAATTAAATTCTCATGTAGAGTTAAACCCTAGTTTTATCTTGGAGGAATTAAATTCTTATGAATTTGGGAGAATTAAATTCTCTAAACTCAATTCTCCCTCTAAGTCTTGGATCTGCATGGCAGAATCTCAACCCGATGAGAATTAAATTCTCAACCTATGGGGAGATTTGCTTCTGCAGATCTTCAACCAGAGGAAGAACTAAGTTTTTTTTGCAGAAGAGTTAAACTCTTAGATTAAGAATTAAATTCTCTTTTTGAAGTTTTGATCAT
The DNA here is from genome assembly GCA_030015575.1 of Agapanthus africanus. Classification (NCBI taxonomy): domain Eukaryota; kingdom Viridiplantae; phylum Streptophyta; class Magnoliopsida; order Asparagales; family Amaryllidaceae; genus Agapanthus; species Agapanthus africanus. The sequence continues at coordinate 107,363,584 of CM057344.1, forward strand.
TTTCCCCTTTCTCACCTAGGGTTTTCTTTCTTGAGAATTAAATTCTCCTTTCTTTTCTCTCTGCTATTTTCTTTTAGAAAATTTCAAGATCCCAAAATTCTATCTCCCCAAAATTTTCTATCTTTCTTCTCCTCTTGGCTCCTATTTATAGGAGAAGGAAAAGAATCAATTTGTTTAGTAAATCTCTCATTGAAAGATTTTGTTTGTTTTTCATAACTATTATGATCTTTTAGATCTCTCAGTGAATTTTATTCACCATTGGATTTTTAATCCAAAAGATATTCTGTTTGTTATTTTTGGTGAAATTTAGGGAAATCTTTCCTTGTCTAAAATCTTTCCATAAATTAATGATTTTTAATCACCCTTGGATTTTTAATCCAACGGTGCTCCACTTTACAGAGCATAATCCTTTTTTATTTGGAATGATTTAAAGAAGTGTTTTCCCAGTTGGGGTATTTGATTTCCCTTAATTAGAATTTAATTCTATTAATTCATATATCTTTAGAAACCCATCACGTGTTGGCACGTGACCCCCTGATTAAGCATTTGACCAGAATTTAATTCTGTTATTGTAAAGAACTCAGGAATTATCACGTGTCAGCACGTGACCCTTGGTCACGTGTTAGCACGTCATGCCCCATTGGGGATTTTCCTTGTTATTTTATTATACTTTTAATTTTCTTCAGTTGGTTTAAAGGTCCATCACGTGTTGGCACGTGACCCCATTGATTAATTATTTCCAATTATTTATTTTATTCAGTGCCTGCAGGCTTTGCCTGTAAATGGTCACGTGTGGGCACGTGATGCCTGGTCACTTGTGGGCACGTGATGCCTCATAACTTTTGATCCCGGATGAATTATGAGGCCCATAATATATCAAATCGAAGGCTTTTTCGAGATGCTTTTGATACCATCAGAATTTAGCTGTTTAAAATTTAGGAGTTTGTCAAAATGCAGCCCGAAAAATACTGGTTCGCATTTTCTTAAACGTATCGCTGCCATTTGATACCTTGGGCTCTTTTGCGCAGAAATTTTTTGGCGGGAACAATGAAGTTATCTTCTTTTAGGATGGATTGAGGTATTTTATTGTAAATAATAATTTTATGAAATTATAGTGTTTTAAGTTTGAGATAACATTTTAGAAAATACGTTCGTGTTGGCAACCGCTGCACATGGACGGTAGGATTTGTGTCCTTTTCAAGGATGATTGCCTATAAACCACGAGGTGCTCGCGTAAAACATTACCCTATTATTAGAGTAACTCATTAAACTTTAGTTCACATTCTAAGAAGAATTAATTTAAAAATATCCTTTCGAGTGAAAGGGGCTAAGTTGGAAAAACCATATGCCGTTATTTAAATTTAGTATTATCCCCTTTCAAAAGATGAAGGAATTTTTAACAAAACTAAGTTAGTTGGTGGAAAAATGTAAGTAAAATATATATATCGTATCTAAAACATTTATTCCAAATATTTTATCTCAGGTGGATATTTTAAACAAATACAACATTTTAATAAAACGAGGGTATTTCGTGGAAGTACGCTATTTCGAGATCAAATTGGCAGTATGGGTAATTGTGGGTATGTGAAGGCTGAAGTGATACCCCGTGAGTTATAACATTAGGCATATCACATTTCATGTAGTACGAGGGTGCAATATTTTGTATAGGAGTGATTAAGGAAACCATTTTAAACATGGGGTAATATAATCATCATTGAGAGATACAAAAGAATAAGCATGCAAGAATAATTTTTAATATCATTTTAATATGAGATTAGGGATTAGGAGTTGAAACCAAGACTATTATGAACAAGAAGGCGACAGAGGAGTGGAGAGAGGCGGATTCTACCTTTGATTAGAGTTGGCTGTAGACGGGTTGAAAATGTAGGCTTGTGCAAAATCCTCAATAGCTCCGCGCTCAGATTTTTCCTTGGTGATTGGGTGGAGCCGTAGCGTCGATGTCGTCGATACGAAGGCGCTGGTATTTTTTTTAGAATTTTTGGAGTTCTGAGGTATGAGAAATCAATGTTTGAAGTGCTTATTTATAGGGTTTTTTCAATAACCAAAAAATCCAAAAAAATTTGTTAAATCAACGCAAAAATCTGCGCTGCCAATGATTTTCGAATCATCTATTAATGATTGCGCAGCCGCCCATGATTTTTAGCCGTTGGATTTTGATCCAACGGCCTAGGGTGCACCGTCACGCCGCCGCCAACTTGCCACGTGTCCGCGTGGCTGGGGATCATGCGGTTTCACGTGGTCCCCACCACATGGGCGCCGCCGCGCATCCTGGGCCGTTGGATCTTGTATCCAACGGTCCAGATCAAAGAGATTTAAATATATTTTTCTTATATATAAAAATAATAATCTGATTATTATTTTAAAAATTGAATTTAGTTTTAAAATAACTGTTAAAAATAGTTAAAAATATGGAAAAATTATGGAAAAATTTTAGAAAATATATTTTATTGTTATCTTTAGTATAAAAATAATTTTGGGCTAAAAATAAATAATATATCCATTTCTATGTTGTTAGCTAGTTATTATAATTATTTAAAATCTAGTTTATCCTTTAAAATATTTTTAATTATGAATTAATTATTTTAATTGACAATAAAAATATGAAGATTATTTTAAGGCATTATAAAATTTCATTAAGACATTTTAAGTCTAGGAAAATAATAAATAGATTTTATAAAATTCCCTAAATCATATTTCACTGCTCTGAAAATTATTAATATTACAAAAAAATATTTTTCTATCAAAGAAACACGTAAATAATTATTTGATACTAGAATTTAAATAGAATATATTTTATTAAGTATTAGAAAACACGGTCGTTACAGCACCCACCGTCGATCACCTTGCCGGAGCTTCGACCCCGTCGCCTCCATCGCCTGCACCGAGTCCCGCGACCCAACACCACCAGACACCCGAGCTCCCCACAGTCCTTACACCTGAGCTCCGGCCATCTCGAGCACCCGCCTCTCCTACCTCCTCCAAGCATCTCGCCCAACACCCATCACCGTCACCGACTCCCCTCACCGCCGGTGCCACCCTGCAATGCTCTGCTGACGAGCCACTGCACCTCATCTCCTCTCTCCGCCCATCACCACCACAACCTTCGAGCTCCACCTCGTCGCCTCCACCAACTCCTCCATCGATGACGACCTGCGAGCACCGCAACCCCTCGAACTCACGTCACCGTGACCACCTCACTCCACCTCCAAGCACTCTGACCACGCCTTTAAACCACCGACGATCTCTGCAACCCCGCTACCACTGTCATCGACATCAAGCCCCCTAAATCCATCACCGCAGCCGCCACCAACTCCTCTACCCTCCCCATCTGCAGCCACAGCCGACCACTACCCCAATTCACCTCGTCGCCAAAACCACCACCACCTTGAGAACCCCAACGCATCCGCCTGACATGGCCACCTAAACACCCGGAGCGCCACCGTAGCAGCCTCCTCTCCGTCGAGCCACCGCCATCATCAACGACCACTCCACTCCGAGCCCAAGCTTCCGCTGTACTCCCTCCAACTGAACCCCTCATCATCGGAGCTCCCCCGACCGTTGCTGGACCACCGTTGCCTTGCCGCTGACCCGTGCCCTACAGCTTTGCGTCGTACCCCAGCCGAGCCTAAGTTCCAACCCAAAATCAATGCCTGACATTTTATCGAACACTTACGTTTGTTGCGATCCCTGCTGTTCCAGTCGCCGAAATTACCGTCCAAGCCATGGCCTCGGTCCCTGTGACCATCATAGTCGTTAATATAGTCACCGTCGCAACGCAGCACATGTCCTTCACAGTGTGTATCGCGTTCGAGCCTCGCACCATATCTGCCTCCGTGTCACCGCATACCCAGATGTGTCGCGCCCCGTACCCACTCCCCGTGCCACGTCGTGCCAGCCCCCGTACCATAACGTACCCGATCCAGTGCACACGTCGTGCCGCACCCGGACAACATACCGAGTCAAGACCGTGCCCAGTACCGTGTTGCGCCCGCATCATCACCACGCCCACTACCGTGTCACACTTGCATCGCCACCGCGTCCAGTACCGAGTCACCGCGCATCGCGCCACGCGTCCGTGTCCAGTATCGCATCGTCTCGTGTGTCAAGACGAAGTCCGCGAACGGTGTCGCTTCCATATCAAGCGACCGAAGGCAAGTGAAATCTCACTTGCTTCTACATGCTACATACTTATAACTATAGACTCAGATTAACTGCATGCTAGATAGCTTGTTACAGGTCCATATTTGGATATTTAATTGTTTAGTTTAGCTATTAAGAGAAATTTGAATATGTTATAATACAATATGAGAGAAAAATAATATAATAGGCACAAATCTAAATTACCGGAAAAATTAATAATATAATTCCATAATGTCACTCAGCCCAAGATTTCATATCAGCCAGTTTACTATCACATATTTTTCGTAAGTTATCCATGTCTTTAAGAAAAACCACAGTAATTTAGGATGACTGGTTTGAGTATAATTAGATCTGAACATCACGTTAATACCATGTGGAGTTGTAAGCATTTGACACCATTTTCACGTGTTTGGCAAAACCAACTTTAATTAGATAGTTCTCGATATTGTGTGATGATAGTTTGATGTGGGGAACTGAACTAAAAGCATGTCGATCATGCTCAAAACTTTATCCATATTTTCCTTTTTGCTACTTACGAATTTCGTATAGAAAACTGAACTCTAAATAACGAAGTATCGCACGTATAACGACGTCCCAAAGAGACGATGTCAATTCTGATTTTGCCGTACATGTCGAGATATTAAATTGATACAAATTTTAATACAGATTGGAATGTGATGTTCTATGGCTCATATCGAAGCCGACTCGATAATCTAGAACCATATATAGTTTATTTTCGATATCGATAGATTACGGCAGCAAGAGTTGACCGGGAATGCAACTCTAGACTGCAGTCCGGAGCAGCATTCCATGGGGGAAATCTGAATTTAAGCACCTGTACATACCTGCATAAAACTGAAAATACACGTAGCCCCATATGGTCGCGTAGATAACTTAATTATCTAACACATGAATCTGGTCCCGTGCATTTTCACTGTCGTTTGATATTTAAATTGTATTTTAGAGTGTCGCTATGTTCTGCAGTTTCTGCAATAATATTCCTGACACCGTCACATTAATCTGAACATAACTTCTAATATAGAGGTGCTATTGATAATCCGTTTGATGCGTTGGAAACTTAACTTTTAGAACTATATTTCATTTAACTGGAGCAACATCTGAATCTGAACACAATTACTGGTAAAACGCGCGCGAAGTTGGGCTTCCAGTTCTGAAACTGGAATTCCAGCAATCGATTGCTGCCTTAAAATGTTGATAATTCCCTGACATGAATTCCGATTGACATGAAACTAATTTTACTGGTTAGATAATCAAGTTTACTTCATACACTTTTTATAATATTTTGGTCGATTCCATACGTGTGATTTATCGTAAATTTTACAATTTATATGGTATTGGTCGCCATTGAAATAGTGAATACCTGTCCAGTGCATTTCTACTTATTTTTCGTGTTTGCTTTATACCCGCTGCATAGTGATCATTTACATTGAAACCTAGCGATTGATTTGCATTGTCGATATATTAGGGTTAGTGATTGGGTTGTGGCAAATACGACAGTGATATTGATAAGTGGAAAAGTGATTGAAAGTGATAGCGATACGTATTTGTTCACAACCTATCTAATACATGAATGCATACTATAACCTGGGGAATGGGGAAATCAAGGTGGAATTGAACTCGTATTTAGCGAGGTACAGAGATTTAGAGGATGATCATTCGCTATCAGTGACACACACACACACACACACACATACTTTCGGTCGTAGGCCTAGCGGCGCGGCTGACAGGGTTATGTCCCGGGCACAGTTGACCATAGTTTTGGGAATGCACGAGACCCTTGTTAAACACGAGCATCCTTTCCACCAATTGATTTCATTGACTTAGTGATCGATAAGTAGTGACATGCGCATTGCCAGTTTATTGACATGATACCCATATTGCACTTTTCATATTCAGTTGATGTTTATTATACGCATGTTCTGCATTTTGTTGTACTTCTCATGTTCAATAATATTGCATATCCATTATATATATATATATATATATACATATATTGCTATATGTGTCGCCCTGACGACCTGAGTGTGCATGCTCAGAGTGAGAAGTAGACTTAGCTCAGATCAGGATCGATCGTACCTCGAGGATATGGTGAACATCTAGATCTGCCACGTCAGCGCTGTCTTTTCCTTGATTTCCATCTGGTTAGTTTTGTATCTATTTTGGTAGTATTTAGTGACTGCATTTCTCATTACTTGTGCTATGATTACTGATTACCACGTAGTGCAAGAAGCCGAAGTATGACTACGACAGGATATTTTCTCGACCGTAGGAGCATGGCTGGCCTTGTCACCCATCGTATTCTGTATTTTGGGAAGCAGGGCATGACATGGTTTTGTTGGTATCAGAGCAAGGTTGATTTGGATTAAGATTACAGTTCCGATTAGAGCTTGACAATTTAAGCCACCCTTTCGGTTTAGATTGTAAACTTGTTATCTTTAACATTGATTCATATAGTGTGTCCTGCTACATATTTTGATCCATTCGCTAGAATTTTGGGTAACTTGGTAGAGTTATGTGGTTGTAATTATGAACAACAGCATAGTTACAATTCTGTACTCTGTTGAGTGACTTGAGGTTCTACCTTTGATTCCCTCCTCAATTGAATATTACTTTACCGCATAATCTGGTTTTGATCGTCAAATCTCTACCTCCGTTTATAACTTATATCATTCCCGAGTCTTCAAATCTATTTTACATTTTCATCCTTGTACTTTTCCTATTGATTCTACCCCGCTTACGTTTCTTATCGGACTCGCTGCATTCTCATGTCTTCGTTTCTTCAAAGTTATCATATCACGTTGTATAGCTTTAAGTACCTATCATCATCACACCGCGGAAGCTAAAACATGGTTTTCAACGACTCTTCTTCCACCTCCACTTCTCGGAGTTAGGCTGCCGAGATTTTGGGCGTACCGCGAAGATTTAGAAAAGCCCGGGAAAAGACGAACGATTTTTTTTTTGCTGATGGTAAGGAGGCAGCTAGTTCGCGATGTCACGCCCCGCTTCCCAGTGTACGGGCAGAGGACACGACGAGGCCGCTACGTATTTACTATGAAGTAAATACGCTAAGCATATCTAAGCAATATAAAAATAAATGCAAAAGAGACAAGATATAATAAAAAAAATAACTTTATTTATTCACATTCTTTCTGTACAATGCATGGAAAAGTAAATACAATTGAATGAAAGTAATGCCTAAACAATAGCATAACAGAAAAAGAAAAGTACTGAAATAAAAGTGTACAATGAACTAAACCTCTGGGTCTTCAATGAAGTGGTCCAAGTCTTCTCTAGTAGGCTCGATCACCGGAGTGTCCAGATCACCTGACGACATTCAAAGAAGAAAGAAAGAGAATGTCGTCAGCGAACAAATTGCTCGGTAAGTCCCAAAGATAAGGAAGAAATAGAATAGACAGAATAAGAAGATAGCTTTTAAAATTGTATTATATTGTTATAATGTGGTGTTAACGCTGTTGTTTGTAGCTTGGTACAGAAGGATGCCAGTGTATACGAGAGGAGTCTCTATATGCTATAGACTAGGGTAAACGGAATGTACAAGGAACCATTGGGCCACGGTACAACAGCAACGGAATATAGATTAGGTGTCTTAATCTTACTGTCCCGTGCTACTTCTAGTACCTTCCATACCAATCTACCCCTTAAACCCTTAGATGTCTTGTTTGTATAGTTGTATTGTATTGTCTTGTATTGTAAACTGTATAGATTGTATAATTGGATGACTTACCGAAACCATGATATTAGTAAATGGATGTAACTATAGAATCATGGATGTAACTGGAGAATCATGTAAATAGAAGTATATCCATGGGTCGGTTCAGTCGATATAGATTGAGTGGATTCATATTGAATTGTAATATCGTAAATTGCAGATTGTAGATTGTACTTGAATCATATTCAAGTCAGTTTATTAATAAGACTCAGTCTGAGTCAGACAATTAGAAAAGTAAATTGAAGTCCTGATGGTTTTGATGTTATCGGTAACCGCTGCACATGGACGGCAGGATTTGTGTCTTTTTCAAAGACGATTACAGTATTGATAACACCGTTATTAAGTTGTCTACCTTAGATAGGCAATCACCCACTTCTCTGGCTCCTTGAGGCTCAAGGGATTGGTCCCACTTAAATCTATGTTTACTAGGGTTCTTAGGGTAATTTATGGAATTTGAGGGGGTTTTATGAAAAAATACTTTTGTATAATTTTCAAAATACACCCCAAGTATTTAATTACCGTATTTAGAGTTCTCATAGATGTAAATTTTATATTTGTGATATTTCTAGTGAAAATATCCTAAATTCATAATAAAGGGTATTTATTTGTAATATTGACTTGTATGGAATTCATGGTATATTAATATAAAGTGATTCTTATGATTTTTAAAAAGAGTTAGAATATTTATATTATTTCAAAATAGATATTTTAATGTTACATATATTCTTAATTATATAAAAATAATTTTATTATATATTTTATATTTTTAAAAATCTCATTTTCTTAAGATGTCGTATTTTAAATCTCTCGAGCTCAAATGCTCCTTGCGGGGGTCTGAATCTCGCACTACTAAGCCCAGGAACGTGCGATAATCCGCACCATCCCAGTTGGGTTCCCCAAAATGGGTCGTAGCGGCACTTTGCAAAGATTTGTGTAAAATACTAATGTTTTAGAAAACGGTTTTAATATTAACGGTATTTATTTGAAATGTTTCGTTTTTCCGTATTCTATATTCCTGAAAGGTATTGTGCTATGTTGCATATGAGTGTTGTGAAGAGGTAGGTCATTACCTTATGATCTATTTAAAGGTATAGCAAGTTTGTGATGTTTAAATGTCGAAAATGAAACTATATGGTTATTTAAGAAAAAGTACGGTAAAATGGAAATAGCAATTTCTTTTGATATGGAACTTGTTTAATATGATTATTTAGTGTTTAATAGTCAACATGTAATGGTTTAACAACATTGTATTAAAGGAAAAGTGAGATTTTTGGAAGAACCGAATCGGAAATCGGATTTGTTCTGATTCCGTCTGGTTTTAGAATTTCGTATTTTTAGAAAGAGTAGAGAAGGGGAAAGGTGGGACTTACGGGTTTAGCTTAAAGAGGAGAGGGAGAGGGAGTGGACGTAGTTTTCGGTGCGCCGTTTCGTCGCCGGGAACTCCTAGGGTTGTCGCCGGAAAATTCCCTGGAGCTTTGTCTCTTTGCTCACTTCAAATGCACACTAGGGTTCTAGGAAATTTCTTGAGAGTTTGCTCAGAATTTTGGGGTGAGGGGGTAGTGTTTAGGGGTTGTATTTATAGGGTTAGGCTAAGGTTAGGGTAGATGAAAGGTTTAATTGAAAAAAATGTGATAAATGTAATAAAATGTAATAAAAATTAGGTTTAATGTGACTTAAAGGGCTCTGCTATTGGTCTATGTATTTAAACCATACAGGTGTGCAAGGGAGGCCAAGAGGCACACTTCACCTGTTGGTGACTCGTCAGAATCAGCAACTCCGGCCGGCGGTGGCGTCCCAAGTCGGCCGGTCCGCCGGCCGAGTTGGCCGATTCCGGCCGAGTCAGGCGGCCGGAATCGCCCTCGATGCTTAGGGATTCCTCTGGTACGGTTACTTTTCTAATGCAGTGGGGTTTTTATGAGATATGTACGTGTAAACTGTTGGTATTCTAAAACTTCAAAAATAAAACAATACTAAAAATAATGTAGGGTGTGGGATTTAAACTCTGATGGCTTGGTTCAGTAGTGCAAAATCTTACCAATGAGCTACAAGCTCTTACTTGCTATTAAAAAGCAAAACAAACTTATATTTTATACTCAGGCAAAAATACCCCTTTCTGTAATTTTGAAAAAAATTGTACAGAAAGTTTGGGGTTGTTACATTCTACCCTCCTTATAAAAATTTCGTTCTAGAAATTTGAAAAAGGAAAGTGTAACAGATTCATGAAAAGTTTGGTGATAGAAGTACTTGATAGTGTATGAAAAATGTGTGAAGGAATGAAAGAATGCGAAGATTTTGGTAAGATTGTAAAAGAGGTTGGGGAATATTGGGATAGGACTGATTCAAAGTATATAGAATGATAAGATTCATGGAATATGAATTGTAAAGAATGTTTTAGTTGCTGGTTCTTGTGTTATATTGCTTAGGTTGTTCACGCAGAACAGAACTGCATGGTAGTGTTGAATACAACTCTGACCTGTATGAGCCGCCAACAAAATCCGTCACGCCCCGCTTCCCAGTGTACGGGGAGAGGCCGCTACGAGGCCGCTGCGTATTTACTATGAAATAAATACTCTAAGCGTATCTAAGCAATATAAAAATAAATGCACAATAGACAAGATATAATAAAACAGCAACTTTATTTATTCACATTTTTTCTGTACAATTCATGGAAAAGTAAACACAACTGAATGAAAGCAATGCCTAAACAATGGCATAACAGAAAAAGAAAAGTACGAAAATAAAAGTGTACAATGAACTAAAGCTCTGGGTCTTCAATGAAGTGGTCCAAGTCTTCTCTAGTGGGCTCGATCTCCAGAGTGTCCAGATCACCTAACGACATTCAAAGAAGAAAGAAAGAGAATGTCGTCAGCGAACAAATTGCTCGGTAAGTCCTAAAGATAAGGAAGAAATAGAATAGATAGAATAAGAAGGTAGTTTTTAAAGTTGTATTATATTGTTATAATATGGTGTTAACGCTGTTGTTTGTAGTTTGGTACAGAAGGATACCAGTGTATACGAGAGGAGTCTCTATATGCTAGAGACTAGGGCAAAAGAAATGTACAAGGAACTGTTGGGCCACGGTACAACAGCAATGAAATATAGGTTAGGTGTCTTAATCTTACTGTCTCGTGCCACTTCTAACACTTTCCATACCAATCTACCCCTTAAACCCCGAGATGTCTTGTTTGTATAGTAGTATTGTATTGTCTTGTATTGTAAACTGTATAGATTGTATAATTGGATGACTTACCGAAACCATGATATCAGTAAATGGATGTAACTATAAAATCATGGATGTAACTGGAGAATCATGTAAATGGAAGTATATCCATGGTTCGATTCAGTCGATATAGATTGAATGGATTCATGTTGAATTGTAATATCGTAGATTGCATATTGTAGATTGTAAATTGTATTTGAATCATATTCAAGTCAGTTTATTAATGAGACTCAGTCTGAGTCAGAAAATTAGAAAAGTAAATTGAAGTCCTGATGGTTTTGATGTTATCGGTAACCGCTGCACATGGGCGGCAGGATTTGTGTCTTTTTCATAGACGATTACCGTATTGATAACACCGTTGTTATGTTGTCTACCTTAGATAGGTAAGCACCCACTTCTCCGGCTCTCTGAGGCTCAAGAGATTGGTCCCACTTAAACCTATATTTACTAGGGTCCTTAGGGTAATTTATAGAATTTGAGGGGGTTTTATGTAAAAATACTTCTGTATAATTTTCAAAATACACCCCAAGTATTTAATTATCGTATTTAGAGTTGTCATAGATGTGGATTTTATATTTGTGATATTTCTAGTGAAAATATCCTAAATTCATAATAAAGGGTATTTATTTGTAATATTGACTTGTATGGAATTCATGGTATATTAATGTAAAGTGATTCTTGTGATTTTTGAAAAGAGTTGGAATATTTATATTATTTCAAAATAGATATTTTAATGTTACATATATACATAATTATATAAAAATAATTTTAATATATATTTTATATTTCAAAAAATCCCATTTTCTTAAGATGTTGTAATTTAAATCTTTCGAGACCGAATGCTCCTTGCGGAGGTCTGTATCTCGCACTACTAAGCCCAGGGATGTGCGATAATCCGCACCATCCAAGTCGGGTTCCCCAAAATGGGTTGTAGCGGCGCTTTGCAAAGATTTGTGTAAAATACTAATGTTTTAGAAAACGGTTTTAATATTAATGGTATTTATTTGAAGTATTTCGTTTTCCCGTATTCTATGTTCCCGAAAGGTATTATGCTATATTGCATATGAGTGTTGTGAGGAGGTAGGTCATTATCTCGTGATCTACTTAAAGGTATAGCAAGTTTGTGATGTTTAAATGTCGAAAATGAAACTATATGGTATTTTGATGAAAAATTACGGTAAAATGGAAATAGAAATTTCTTTTGATATGGAACTTGTTCAATATGATTAGTTAGTGTTTAATAATCAACATGTAATGGTTTAACAAGATTGTATTAAAAGAAAAGTGAGATTTTTGGAAGAACCGAATCGGAAATCGGATTTGTTCTGTCTCCGTCGGGTTTTAGAATTTCGTATTTTCAGAAAGAGTAGAGAAGGGGAAAGGTGGGACTTATGGGTTTAGCTTAAAGATGAGAGGGAGAGGGAGTGGACGTAGTTTCAGGTGGGCCGTTTCGTCGCCGGGAACTCCTAGGGTTGTTGCCGCAAAATTCGCCGGAGCTTCGACTCTTTACTCACTTCAAATACACACTAGGGTTCTAGGAATTTTCTTGAGAGTTTGCTCAGAATTTTGGGGTGAGGGAGTAGTGTTTAGGGGTTGTATTTATAGGGTTAGGCTAGGGTTAGGGTAGATGAAAGGTTTAATTGAAAAAATGTGATAAATGTAATAAAAATTGGGTTTAATGTGATTTAAAGGGCTCTATTACTGGTTTATGTATTTAAACCATACAGGTGTGCAGGGGAGGCCAAGAGGCACACTTCACCTGTTGGTGACTCACCGGAATCGGCAACTCCAGCTGGCGGTGACGGCCCGAGTCGGCCGGACCGCCGGCCGAGTTGGCCGATTCCTGCCGAGTCAGGCGGCCGGAATCTCCCTCGACGCTTGGTGATCCTTCTGGTATAGTTACTTTTTCTAGTGTAGTGGGGTTTTTGTGAGATATGCATGTGTAAACTGTTGGTATTCTAAAAATTCAAAAATAAAACAATACTAAAAATAATGTGGGTTGTGGGATTTGAACTCTGGCTGCTTGGTTCAGCAGTGCAAAGTCTTACCAATGAGCTACAAGCTCTTACTATCTATTAAAAAGCAAAACAGACTTATATCTTGTGCTTAGGCAAAAATACCCCTTTCTGTAATTTTACAAAAAAATTATACAGAAAATTGTACAGAAAGTTTGGGGTTGTTACAGCGCACCAGGAGGAGCCCCCGATCGTGAGGGAATCCCTGTTAGTGAAAAAGGAGGCGTACAGATGAAGCAGCGAAGAACCCGAGTGTGCGGTTATTGCAAGAGACTGGGGTACCTATAGAGAGACTGTCGCCAGACCAAAGGGCAGTGGTTGATTTGTGAATCCGACGAATATTTTGTCAATGGTTGCCCGAGAAGGAAGGAGCTGCAAGGAAGAGATTTATCGACGCCCTCCACATCTAATTGCGAAACTTGGTTGTTTCATTGTTTTGTATCTTGAATTTTGAAGATGAAACGGACCCAACACGAGATTCAGACTTGCTTCAAAAGATCGCAGAGATTTAGAGATCGACGCGGAGTTATCACCTTCCCTGCCATCAACAAAGATATTGTTTTCTCAGTTGTTTTTTTCGTTCAACTTTTGTATATATTGAACTTCTTGGTTTGAATACAATAAAGTTGTGATACGTGAGTAACTACTTTTGTTTGACTCTCTATATTTAGCCCCTAAACTCTGTCGACACCATAGTTCATCACCGCACCTCCTGACTCTTTTCCCAATTAGGTTGTATCTTGCCTCATACTCCTGTCCGAAACTGTCAAACCCTATCCTCATTGTAAATTTGTATCTTCCCAGATTTGGAGTCCAAATTTCATCCTTTTATCCTTTTGTCATTCTGGACAACTCAATTTCTATTTACGTTTCTTTCATTTGAGTGCTTGCTTGCGGCGTCGACCTTAGAAGCATATACCGCAATACCTTCTCTGGCTAGTCAACCATATATTACTGGTGTTATTTTCCTATTAACATAGTTATAACTAGTAGTGCCTACTATCTTAAATTTAGAGTTCTGCCTATTTATGGTTATTTATATTTTCATCATGTGTTGGTAAGTATTTTAGTTTTACTCACTGTCTTGAAGTGCTCTACTATTTTTATTTTCTCAATAGTTTAAACATACACCGTATATTCTACTTATAGTAAATTGTTCCCATTAATACTTTTCATTCTATTGTCTTTTTATGAAGTTCCATTCTTCGTGCCTTTTGGCTTTTTGTATCTGCTCTAATTACATGATATCATTTTGAATTATTTTCTACTCTAATTTTCTTTTAATGTATACTGTTTATTATACTGTTATCATTCCTATTCATTTCGGTTGTTGACGTTATTTTGATTAACTTTCAAAATTTATATTATTGCGGTTTGAGTTTCTTTAAAATGAGCTTCATATTGATTTTTATATAGTATTTTCCTTTTCTTTGTTCATATTTATGCCAATTATCTTTTGTTTTCTTATTTAAGTTTAATTCCGTATTCTTGTGCTCCAATCGATTTAAATTTTCTATTTACTGTAATAAATTATGGTTATCTTGTATGCTGATACACTTTATGTACGTGTACGTATATCATTATCTCGGTATTATCTTAGTTTCTCTTGTGTTGTATTATCACCGCACTTTTGCAAATACAATATATTCTTGGCAATTATGTTAATTGTTGACATCTTAGTTATTTACCAGCCCACTTATATTTTTTTCGTTTTATTATTTTTCTGTATTTCACCGTATGAATATCCTCAAGTTATTTTATAATGGATTGATTTGTAGTTTTACTAAAGTAGTTTCGGTTCTTAAGACCTATCAGTCAACCATTCACTATTACTTATTATTGTCATTCTAAAATTTTTCTTTGTAATATATATATGTGTGTGTGTGTGTGTGTGTGTGTGTGTGTGTGTGTGTAGTTTATTACTATTATGTGCTATTTATTTTGACTTTACATATGATTTTTCCTGCCTTGTGTGCTTACATATAAGTGCTCGATTTTTCTAATGGTTGCTTTTCGCATGATTTTATAACTTCTAATTTATTTTAATTTCGAGGACGAAATTTTTTATAAGTGGGGTATAATGTAATACCCGGTTCAATTTGTACCATATCCGTATTTTTAATAAAAAATTTCCTAATATTTTTCCCCTGAATTTTTTCTACACAAGTCCTGATTAGTGTAGAGGTTTTACGATCACCAAAAATATTTACCGCAATCAAGAACGGCGTCGCATGAAGCTAGCCGGTGAATACGGGTCGGTCCACAGGGATGTGTAATTTTCCTAAGTGTTCTTACGAGTTAATTCCAATGGTTGTTTGGTTTTGTTTCAATTGAATCTAAAACTAAGTTATATGATGATAAAGAAACTTGCTAGGGTTAGGTCAAAGGTGGGGTTTGGTAAGATTTGATGACACACCTCTTTCAATGCCCTACATGAAATCTTTTAGAAGTTATAGCAACTATTAGAAAAAGGGATTAGGATGATTGGGAAGAAACGAAGTTTCTTCCTCTAGATCCTTGTCCGTCCTTTCCTAATATTTTCTCTAACCTTTATGGAAGACATGCATGTCCGGTCCTTTATACTACAGTTTCACCGTTACCTCGGTGGTAGGGTGCCGTAGGGAGCGGATCATGCATGCATGCATGAAGTTCTAGTTATTAAAAATAATTGGGCACGAAAGAGATGAGAGATCTTCATCTCTCATTCCCTCCCTTATTCCTAACCCTAACAAATGAGGAAATTACTCGCTCATTAGGGGATTTATTAAAAACATCATTTTGAGATTTTGCATTTTTAGATCTATTGGATTAATTTTCTACTGTAGTTTTAAGAGATTCTATGCTAGAAGTAATTAGGGAAAAAGATTAATTAGTCTAAAGCAAGAATTTAATTATAAAACTAGGGCAAGAAATTACTTTTAAACTAAGGCAGAAAATTAAATGACTTACAAGAAATGATGCTCTTCAATTCTCAAAAGAATTTGAATTTTTATTAATTGAAAAGAGGCATCCCTAATACAATCTCTAGAATACATTTTTATAGGGAATGGGAAAATTAGGGTTACAATTGCTCGCATATGTGATATTACAGATATACCCCGAAAAATCCCAACAAAACCACCGTCGCACCGCCAGAAGAAATCTGCACCGACACGTGCATCAAATGGCCGTGGAACCGCGGCAAATGTGGGGGTAGGGCCGTGGTTCCGCGGCCCTTTAGTGAGATCATTTGCTCAATTTTTGTGGGCTTGATCTTGATGCTTTAGGATTTCTATTTCTATAGTTCTTTTCTTCATTTGGCTTTTGTGTTTTCTCCAGATCTTTCAGTGAAACTTGTAGTGGTCTTGTAACTGTTTCCTTTGACATTTCGGACCATGCGTTGCCTTGTACAATTGTGAATTGTTCTTTGTCTAGGCTTGACTAGGATCCTTCTACTTGTTGGTCAAAAGTCCCTCTTTTGTATCATCTTTTGCCTTTTTCACTGTTTTCGCTCCAAGAACCTGTATCCTGTAACATGTAGCAGACATGCGTCAAAAGCACCTGTTTATTTATAAAACGAATAAGAATGGGGAATATAATAATGCAATATTATGGTGTGAACATATACCCCCAAACTTATCTTTTGCTCGTCCTCAAGCAAACTTATTATTTTATTCTCGATAAGACCTAACCGCACTTTCGCAGGGAAACGCGATTGCACTGAGCACGTGCAATAAGCCGTTAAACCTCTAGGTGTCCCTAATAGGAGGAGTGTTGTCTCCTGAGGGTTTTCAGTGGATACTACCCACAAAATCCTATCAATTTGGCCCATTGACTTTTATTCTCCAATTAGGTTTTCTAACAAAGAATTCTATTATCGTCGACTCGTAAATTATCCACCCAAATTCTTCACACTTCCTTATCATTTAACTTAAGATTATATATGTTCGATAGACTCATTCAGCCTTCGGCATTTCTTAAGTTTTCCTTCTAAGGTTCCATCTCCATTTAGGAATTTTTCTATCAACTCCACTAAAGATACAAGTTCTATTCTTCATTCCTTTCTCTTATCTCAACTCTAATCATATATCCCCACGTGTGTGTATAAATCACCTCTACACTTGGAAATTCAAATCAAGCAATCATACCCTTGTCCGTTGTCCAAAGCACTAATTAACTGGTGAATTCTTCATTAATTTTTGCTTACACATCCTTCATGCGACTGTTAATACTTCTTGAGGTACCAACAACCGATTACAAGATATGTTTGCACTCTAAAGCGTAATTACTAGTCTTGCAACACCCAAGGCTTTTAGCAGTGACTCCCAAACCAGTTGGTCTAAGGCACTAGGTGATGAAGCACCATCGCTAAATGTTTTTTTTCTATTTTTGCAGCCTTAAGTAATCACAAAGACCAGTGTTTATTTTTTTCTTTATTCACACACAAATTTTTTTATTTTCTTCGTACTAAGAACTTTAGACAAGAGCATTTCAAGGTCTCTTCTACTATTCCAAGTTTCAAGGTGCGTGATTGTGCAATTTGTAGGGTATACATTTTCAGAATATAGACTTAAACTAGGAATTATTTTTCAAACTTATACTCTAATAAGAATATCAATATTTTTCCTTTATTTCAACTTAGCCCAAAAAGTGAACTCAAAATTTGCCTAGTTCTAAATAAACTACAAAGACATATACTTTCTACCGTTAGTCTTTAAGGAAGGTTATTTTTAGGGTTTATCAATTTACTAAGTCTAAGATCTAGTTGTTCGTAGCCAGTTAGCCTATTTGTTAAACTCAAGTTAAATATGGCCAAAAATTGAATACAATATTTTTTGTAATTTTTTTGAAATTATTCAATTTTTATGGGTTTTCAAATAAATATGCCAATGCAAAAGTATGTACAAATGAGTGCGAAGGATGAATACGTACCGAGCATACCCCCAAACTTAAACTTGACAGTGTCCTCACTGTCATGTCACACCAAGAGGGTCGAAATATCGGCACTCCCCTGTTTATTTTAAATTTTTTTTATTTTAAAGAAAAACAAAAATATATACAGAAAGGCCCCCCCAAAACTTTAGAGAAACAATGTTAGACATTACCGCCAAACTCTGCATAGACCAAACGTCAACACCAACCAGTCGAAAAATTTATCTATAAAGATATCGGTTGGTGGAAGAATATGTTGTACCGATCCAAAAAGAATTGAGGAAGATAGAAGTGGTGGTATAGAAAGTGTGGAAGTGGATAGATAGGAGGTGGTGATGAATCAAAACGAGAATGTGAATGATCAGCAATCAGTGGAATATTGGTATTCTCGTAGCTTATTAACAGAAATGGGGGTGGTTCAACTTCTAAAGGAGGAGGTTGACTAACTACAATATCCCCAAGATGTTTCTGTGGATCCTCTATTGACTTGGCATCGTCCATCATATGCATATGATATTCAATTATGAGGGAACTAATCTCCTCGATGTCCGCCATAGTCCAAACGAAAACTTGCCGCCTATCTTGTAAGACCTTTAAAATAGCGTTCTCTTGCTCGAAGGCTAGAGAGGCTGATATTATAATGGGAAATGTCTCATTCTCACTATGTAAGCATATTTAAGGTGAGACGGCACGGACATGAGTTCGAGTTTCGGAGGCGAAAGAATCATGGCGGAATCTACCTCGAACTCAAAGGACTCCAACACAGGTTCGAAATCACTGCAAACAACCGATTCGGATGGTTCAAGTAACTCATCCAAAAATTCAAAAGACTCATATTCAGGCTGTGAGTCATTATCATCCGAAAAAGTGAAACTTTCATAATCAATAACGGTTGTGTCAACTGAGGTAGGCTCAAGGAGGGACGCACTAGTGGCGTCAAAACTGTTTTCATCAAACAAAAATCTTTCAAACTCGCAGTCCTCCTGCGTGATTTCGTGAATAGAGCAAATTTCTCGTGTACTAGTTTTAGGCACGGGGGGCAGACTTCCCAACTTGTAAATATTGAACTCACTAGACGTCTTCCCGAAGGATAGAGTCATGAAGCCATTGCGACAATTTATTACGGCATTGGAAGTGGCCAAAAATGGTCGACCGAGGATCACCGGAATTTGGTTTCGTGGGTTAGCAACAGGTTGTGTGTCCATGACAATAAAATCAACGGGGAATATAAAATCCCCAACTTTGATCAACACATCCTCTAGCTCACCCCTAGGATGGGTGATTGACCGATCAGCCATTTGGAGAGTACAACGAGTGGGTTTCAACTCTCCAACCCCTAATTGTTCGTACACGGAGTTGGGAAGCAGGTTAACACTAGACCCAAGATCTAAAAGTGCTCTATTGATGTTCTTGTCCCCAATTGTTATCGAAATAGTAGGACAACCGGGGTCCTTTTGTTTTTGGGGTAAAGATTGGACAAGAGCATCGCTAACAGTACTAGCCACGAAAACTTTCTTAGGTACTTGTGACTTCCTCTTTTTGGTGCATAAGTCCTTTAAGATTTTTGCATATGAAGGAACTTGTTAGATTGCATCCAAAAGAGGGACATTTATGCTAACCTGTTTGAACAACTCTACAATCTTCTCCATCTGTGGAGTTGGTTTATTGGATCTCAACCGGTTTGGAAAAGGTACATTTTGAAATGTTGGTGAGTCCAATTTTTGCGGATCAGATTGTGGAGTTGGAACGGATCCCCGTGTAGATGTGTTCATGTTATGAGAAGTGGGTCCGTTCGAGCTAGAAGAAGTAGAGCCATGTGAAGAATGGAGAATAGGCTCTAACGAAGAAGAAGAAGGTGAAGAAGATGAAGAAGAACCACCGGCAAGGATGTCATTGTTAATACCCACATTATTTTGCAACACTTTTCCCGATCTCAACGTGGTCACAGTATTTACGTTATGATTCTGCTGTTGATATACAGCATGTGCGTGACCGGGATTGGGCAGTGGTTGAGATGGGAGCTTTCCTTTTTCGCGCTCGCTCAAAGCTGCATTGAGTTGTGCAATTTGTGCCTCAATAGATTTGATGCTTTGATCGTGTGAGGCACTGTTTTGCACCAAAGATTGAATAGAAGTCTCTAATCTTGCTGTAGATTGTGTAGATTGCTTTAGGAACCCATCTAGACTTCTTTCGAGCGAGCTAACCTTGTCGTTATTAGGTTGAACAAAATTGTTTGGCGGGTAAGCAGTGTTAGGCACAAAATTGTTCACTTGATTAGGGTAAGGTTGCTGTTGAAAAGGTTGCTGTTGAAATTGAGTTTGTGGAGGTGCTTGCTGTTGTGGAGGAGGAGGAGGCCCTTGAAAATTGTTATTTCCTTGGAATTGTTGATTTTGGTTCCAAGCGAAATTTGGGTGACTCCTCCAACCCGGATTATATGTAGAAGAGTATGGATCGTTTTTTTGTCGTTGCTGAAAGGCAGCATTGACTTGATCATGTCCTTGAGTAGATGTATTGTAAGGACACTCTTCGGTTAGGTGTGATAGAGCCGAACAACAATCACACACAGTTCGTGGAGGCATAACAAGGGCAGGCAGGAGAAGGCGACGAGATTTTGGTCTCAATCGCTTCTAGCTTTTTCGTAAGAGCGGCCATCTCGGCCTTCATAGCAATCGACATCTCTACTTGATGTATGCCTGCCCTAGATTGACCACTAGAAGAAGATGATGTGGTCTTGGTGCTCTCCCACTGAATTGTTTGTTCACTAAGATCCTTAAGAAACTGCCACGCTTCCTCATTAGATTTGGAGAGAAAGTGACCTTGACAGATGGTTTCTAGCAACTGCTTCATTGCCGAGTTCAATCCCTCGTATAATGTTTGGCAAAGTTGCCAACTTTCGATCCCATGATGAGGGCATTGAACGAGTAGGTCTTTAAATCTCTCGAAACACTTCCAAAATGGTTCGCAAGGAAGCTGTGAAAATTATATAATCTCATTGCGGATTCTAGCAGTTTTGTGATGAGGATAGAACTTTTTAAGAAAAGCTTTCACAAACTCGTCCCAATTTCTAATGGAATGTGATGCGGTGCTGTATAGCCACTTCTCGGCTAGGTCACATAAGGTGAAAGGAATGACCCTTAGCCTTATAGCGTCATCACTTAATTGGGTCGTTTTCATCATAGAGCAAACGTTTTGGAATTTATTAATAAAGATATAAGCAACTTCAGATTCCAAACCATGAAATTTTGGCAGCGTATTGATGAAATGTGGTTTTATTTCAAAATTGTCCCCATTTGCCGGTGGGGGTGAAAGACAGGTAGGTAAAGAAGTGCGGACAAGGTAGAAGAGATCCTGGAGCGCGACTCGTGCGGGCGCTTCAACAGGCGGTTGATTCGGGTTATTCGCACCTAACGGAGGTGGAATCATTCCCGTCGGTAATGTATTGTTGGGGTTGAATCCCGACATGCCTTCGGAGGAAGAATTTGAAGGTGGAGGTAAGGAAGTGGACGGAATTTCGACTTTGGTGTCGAAAGGTTCGTCGGTCGGTACCAACGAAACACGGACTAATCGGGCGCTAGTGTCCCTAGTCCAAAATGACATACACTAAAGGGGTAGTGTAGTCAAAAAAAAAATGAAAGACAGAATGTGGAGGTAAGATAACGTCAATGAAAGGAAGTGGTGTAAGTGAGTTGCAAGATTTCTTTAGCGACAAGTTGCAAGTTTTGAAAAGTTTATTTTTTTCTTTTTTTATGTGAGAATTTTGCAAAGTGATTTTTGAAAAGAGACTTGTGACACAATTGCGATCAACCATACATGCACAATCAGACCTAGATCTAGGGTCACCTAGGTCAGCTAGACAGCTCCTAACTAGGATTAGAAATAGGACCTCAAACCGCCTCTTCACCGCCAATTGCAGCCAGGTAAGTTCCAGGTAAGTGGGAGGCTCTCCGCTACAAGTAGCGGTCCTAATTAAGTAAACACTTGCCTTGACACACTTGCCTAGACACCGCAAAGTCAGGTTAGGATTAACTGCTGATGCCTATGACTAGTCCTTTTTCCTATTGAGCTCAAAGTACTTAGGGCTGAGTCTAGTATTTTTTTAATTAAAAGTGGTCAATGTGGATGCTTTAAAATGATTTCTGGGGTCCTGGGAAGGGTGATGAAATCCCCACCCAATCTGAGTTTGGTCAATAGCCCCTTAAAGTCCGATTAAAATATGCAAAACATTAAATTCACTTGCAATCAATTGTTTTTAGCGCGGCGCAAAGAAACCTGCAGAAAATCTGTTATTTAGAAGGGGGAAGAAGATTTTTAGCGCAAAGAAATCCTGCAGAAAATTTCGCAAAAAGATATATTGTAGGTTGAAGAGGGGAGAAGGAGAGATCAAACCATGCAAAATTGAGGAGCTGACGTGGCTATAGTGCGGCGGAACCGCGGTTTGGGGCACACTTATGCCGCGGAAGGGCGGCGGAGTAGTGGGTTCGCTTTCTGAAAAAATTTCTGTAGCTCCTGTTCTCCAATTCTCCTCTGTTCTGATATACTAATTTCTGTTTCGCCCTCTGTAATTCTCCAGATCCGAGATTCTTCGCTGTTCCTGCAAAACATCAAAAGAGAAACCCTTCAAACAGATAAAAATTGATAAAAATTTTTTGTACTTTTTCTATTTTCAGATTTTTATGATTTATAAGATTTATATCAACCCGAAATTACAAAAAGGAAATTTTTACGCGATCCCCGGCAACGGCGCCATTTGATTAGTGTAGAGGTTTTACGATCACCAAAAATATTTACCACAATCAAGAACGGCGTCGCATGAAACTAGCCGGTGAATACGGGTCGGTCCACAGGGATGTGTAATTTTCCTAAGTGTTCTTACGAGTTAATTCCAATGGTTGTTTGGTTTTGTTTCAATTGAATCTAAAACTAAGTTATATGATGATAAAGAAACTTGCTAGGGTTAGGTCAAAGGTGGGGTTTGGTAAGATTTGATGACACACCTCTTTCAATGCCCTACATGAAATCTTTTAGAAGTTATAGCAACTATTAGAAAAAGGGATTAGGATGATTGGGAAGAAACGAAGTTTCTTCCTCTATATCCTTGTTCGTCCTTTCCTAATATTTGCTCTAACCTTTATGGAAGACATGCATGTCCGGTCCTTTATACTACGGTTTCACCGTTACCTCGTGGGTAGGATGCCGTAGGGAGCGGATCATGCATGCATGCATGAAGTTCTAGTTATTAAAAATAATTGGGCACGAAAGAGATGAGAGATCTTCATCTCTCATTCCCTCCCTTATTCCTAACCCTAACAAGCGAGGAAATTACTCGCTCATTAGGGGATTTATTAAAAACATCATTTTGAGATTTTGCATTTTTAGATCTATTGGATTAATTTTCTACTGCAGTTTTAAGAGATTCTATGCTAGAAGTAACTAGGGCAAAAGATTAATTAGTCTAAGGCAAGAATTTAATTATAAAAGCTCCCCACAGTCCTTGCACCTGAGCTCCGGCCATCTCGAGCACCCGCCTCTCCTACCTCCTCCGAGCATCTCGCCCACCACCCATCGCCGTTACCGACTCCCCTCACCACCGGTGCTACCCTGCAATGCTCCGCTGATGAGCCACTGCACCTCATCTCCTCTCTCCGCCCATCACCACCACAACCTTCGAGCTCCACCTCGTCGCCTCCACCAACTCCTCCATCGACGACGAGCTGCGACCACCGCAACCCCTTGAGCTCACGTCACCGTGACCACCTCACTCCACATCCAAGCACTCCAACCATGCCTCCGAACCACCGACGATATCCGCAACCCCGCTGCCACTGTCGTCGACATCAAACCCCCTGAATCCATCACCGCGGCCGCCACCAACTCCTCTACCCTCCCCATCTGTAGCCACAGCCGACCACTACCCCAATTCACCTCGTCGCTAAAACCACCACCACCTTGAGAACCCCAACGCATCCGCCTGACACGGCCACCTAAACACCTGGAGCGCCACCGTAACAGCCTCCTCTCCGTCGAGCCACCGCCATCATCAACGACCACTCCACTCCGAGCCCAAGCCTCCGCTGTACTCCCTCCAACCGAACCCCTCATCACCGGAGCTCCCCCGACCGTTGCTGGACCACCGTTGCCTCGTCGCTGACCCGTGCCCTACAGCGTTATGTCATACCCCAGCCGAGCCTAAGTTCCAAGCCAAAATCAATGCCCAACATTTTGTCGAACACTTACGTTTGTTGCGATCCCCGCTATTCCAGTCACCGGAACTGCCGTCCAGGCCATGGCCTCGGTCCCTGTGACCGTCATAATCGTCAATGTAGTCACCGTCGCAACGCAGCACATGTCCGTCACAGTGTGTATCACGTTCGAGCTTCGCACCGTGTCCGCCTCCGTGCAACCGCGTACCCAGACGTGTCGCGCCCTGTACCCACTCCCCGTGCCACGTCATGCTAGCACCCGTACCATACCGTACCCAATCCAATGCACGCGCCGTGCCGCTCCCGGACCACATACCGAGTCAAGACCATGCCCAGTACCGTGTTACGCCCACGTCATCACCACGCCTACTACCGTGTCACACTCGCATCGCCACCGCGTCCAGTACTGAGTCACCGCGCATCGCACCACACGTCCGTGTCCAGTATCGCATCGTCTCGTGTGTCGAGAAGAAGTCCGCAAACGGTGTCGCTTCTATATCAAGCAACCGAAGGCATGTGAAATCTCACTTGCTTCTACATGCTACATACTTATAACTATAGACTCGGATTAACTGTATGCTAGATATATTGTTACGGGTTCATATTTGGGTATTTAATTGTTTAGTTTAGCTATTAAGAGAAATTTGAATATGTTATACTACAATATGAAAGAAAAATAATATAATAGGCAAAAATCTAAATTACCGGCAAAATTAATAATATGATTCCATAATGTCACTCATCTCAAGATTTCATATCGGCCGGTTTACTATCACATATTATTCGTAAGTTATCCATATCTTTAAGGAAAACCACAGTAATCTAGGATGACTGGTTTGAGCATAATTAGATCTGAACATCACGTTAATACCATGTGGAGTTGTAAGCATTTGACACCATTTTCACGTGTTTGGCAAAACCAACTTTAATTAGATAGTTCTCGATATTGTGTGATGATAGTTCGATGTGGGGAACTGAACTAAAACCCCGTCGATCATGCTCAAAACTTTATCCATATTTTCCTTTTTGCTACTTACAAATTTCGTATAGCAAACTGAACTCTAAATAACGAAGTATCGCACATGTAACGACGTCCCAAAGAGATGATGTCAATTCTGATTTTGCCGTACATGTCGAGATATTAAATTGATACAAATTTTGATATAGATTGAAATGTGATGTTCTATGGCTCATATCGAAGCCGACTCGATAATCTAGAACCATACATAATTTATTTTCGATATCGATAGATTACGGCAGCAAGAGTTGACCGGGAATGCAACTCTGGACTGCAGTCTGGGGCAGCATTCTACGGGGGAAACCTGAATTTAAGCACCTGTACATACCTTCATAAAACTGAAAATGCACAGAGCCCCATATGGTCACGTATATAACCTAATTATCTAGCACATGAATCTGGTCCCGTGCATTTTCACCGTCGTTTGATATTTAAATTGTATTTTAGAGTGTCGCAATGTTCTACAGTTTCTGCAGTAATATTCCTGACACCGTCACATTAATCTAAACATAACTTCTAATATAGAGATGATATTGATAATCTGTTTGAAGCGTTGGAAACTTAACTGATAGAAATATATTTCATTTAACTGGAGCAACATCTGAATCTAAACACAATTACTGGTAAAATGCGCGCGAAGTTGGGCTTCCAGTTCTGAAGCTGGAATTCCAGCAATCGATTGCTACCTTAAAATGTTTATAATTCCGAAACATGATTTCCGATTGACATGAAACTAATTTTACTGGTTGGATAATCAAGTTTACTTCGTATGCTTTTTATATTATTTTGGTCGATTCCATACGTGTGATTTATCGTAAATTTTACAAGTTATATGGTATTGGTCGCCATTGAAATAGTGAATACATGTTCAGTGCATTTCTGCTTATTTTTCGTGTTTTCTTTATATCTGCTGCATAGTGATCATTCACATTGAAACCTAGCGATTGATTTGCATTGTCGATATATTAGGGTTAGTAATTGGGTTGTGGCAAATACGACAGTGATATTGATAAGTGGAAAAGTGATTGAAAGTGACGGCGATACGTATTTGTTCACAGCCTATCTAATACATCAATGCATACTATAACCTGGGGAATGGGGAAATCAAGGTGGAATTGAACTCATATTTAGCGAGGTATAATGATTTAGAGGATGATCATTCGCTATCAGCGATATATATATAAATACACACACACACACACACACACACATACTTTAGGTCATGGGCCTAACGGCACGACTGACAAGGTTATGTCCCGGGCACAGTGGACCGTAGTCTCGGGCATGCACGGGACCCTTGTTAAACACGAGCATTCTCTCTACCAATTGATTTCATTAACTTAGTGATCGATAAGTAGTGACATACGCATTGCCAGTTTACTGACATGATACCCATATTGCACTTTTCATATTCAGTTGATGTTTATTATATGCATGTTCTGCATTTTGTTGTACTTCTCATGTTCAATAATATTGCATACCCATTATATATGTGTATATATATTTTTTGTTGTTCTTCTCATGTTCAATAATATTGCATACCCATTATGTGTGTGTGTGTGTGTATTGCTATATGTGTAGTCCTGATGACCTGAGTGTGCATACTCAGAGTGAGAAATGGACTTAGCTCGGATTAGGATCGGTCGTACCTCGAGGATATGGTAGACATCTAGATCAGCCACGTCAGCGCTGTCTTTTCCTTGATTTCCATCTGGTTAGTTTTGTATCTATTTTGGTAGTATTTAATGACTGCATTTCTCATTACCTGTGCTATGATTACTGATTACCACATAGTGCAAGAAACCGAAGTGTGACTACAGCAGGATATTTCCTCGACCGTAGGAGCATGGCTGGCCTTGTCATCCATCGTATTCCGTATTTTGGGAAGCGGGGTGTGACATGGTTTTGTTGGTATCAGAGCCAAGTTAGTTTGGATTGAGATTACAGTTCCGATTAGAGCTTGACAATTTAAGCCACCCTTTCGGTTTACATTGTAAACTTGTTATTTTAACCTTGATTCATATAGTGTGTCCTGCTACATATTTTGATCCATTTGCTAGAATTTTGGGTAACTTGGTAGAGTTATGTGGTTGTAACTATGAACTGTAGCATAGTTATAATACTGTACTCTGTTGAGTGACTTGGGGTTCTACCTTTGATTCCCTCTTCGATTGAATATTACTTTACAGCATAATCTTGTTTTGATCGTCAAATCTCTACCTTCGTTTATATCTTATATCGTTCCCGAGTTTTCAAATCTATTTTACATTTTCATCCTTATACTTTTCCTATTGATTCTACCCCTGCTTACGTTTCTTATCGGACTCGCTGCATTCTCACGTTTTCGTTTCTTCAAAGTTATCATATCGTGTTGTATAGCTTTAAGTTCCTATCATCGTCTCACAGCGGAAGCTAAAACCTAGCTTTCAACGACTCTTCTTCCACCTCCACTCATCGGAGTCAGGCTGCCGAGATTTTGAGCATACCGCGAGGATTTAGAGAAGCCTGGGAAAAGACGAACGATTTTTTTTTGCTGAAGGTAAGAAGGCAGCTAGTTCGTGCACCAGGAGGAGCCCCCGATCGTGAGGGAATCCCTGTTAGTGAAAAATGAGGCGTACAGATGAAGCAGCGAAGAACCCGAGTGTGCGGTTATTGCAAGAGATTGGAGCACCTACAGAGAGGCCGTCGCCAGGCCAAAGGGCAGTGCTTGATTTATGGATCTGACGAACATCTTGTCAATGGTTGCCCGAAAAGGAAGGAGCTGCAAGGAAGAGATTTATCGACGCCATCCACATCTAATTGTCAACTCGGTTGTTTCATTGTTTTGTATCTTGAATTTCAAGGATGAAACAGACCCAACACGAGATTCAGACTTGCTTCACGAGATCGCGGAGATTTAGAGATCGACACGGATTTATCACTTTCCCTGCCGTCAACAAAGATATTGTTTTCTCAGTTGTTCCTTTTCGTTCAACTTTTGTATCTGTTGAACTTCTTGGTTTGAATACAATAAAGTTGTGATATCTGACTAACTACTTTTATTTGACTCTCTATATTTAGACCCTAAACTCTGTCGACACCATAGTTTATCACCGAACCTCCTGACTCTTTTCCCAATTAGGTTGTATTTTGCCACATACTCCTGTCCGAAACTGTCAAACCCTATCCTCATTGTAAATTTTTATCTTCCCAAATTTGGAGTCCAAATTTCATCCTTTTATCCTTATGTCATTCTGGAAAACTCAATTTCGATTTATGTTTCATTCATTTGAGTGCTTTCTTACGGCGTCAACCTTCGAAGTATATACCGCAATACCTTCTCTGGCTAGTCTACCATATATTACTGGTGTTATTTTCCTATTAACATAGTTATAACTAGTAGTGGTTACTATCTTAAATTTAGAGTTCTGTCATTTATGATTATTTAGATTTTCATCATGTGTTGGTAAGTATTTTAATTTTACTCACTGTCTTGAAGTGCTCTACTATTTTTATTTTTTCAATAGTTTAAACGTACACCGTATATTCTACTTATAGTAAATTGTTCCTATTAATACTTTTCATACTATTGTCTTTTTATGAAGTTCTATTCTTCGTGCCTTTTTGGCTTTTTGTATCTGCTCTAATTACAGGATGTCATTTTGAATTATTTTCTACTCTAATTTTCATTTAATGTTTATTGTTTATTATATTGTTATCATTCCTATTCATTTCGGTTGTTGGCGTTATTGTGATTAACTTTCAAAGTTTATATTATTGTGGTTTGAGTTTCTTTAAAATGAGCTTCATATTGATTTTTATGTAGTATTTTTCTTTTCTTTGTTCATATTTATGCCAATTATCTTTTGTTTTCTTATTTACGTTTAATTCCGTATTCTTGTGCTCCAGTCGATTTAAATTTTCTATTTACTGTAATAAATTATGATTATCTTGTATGCTGATACACTTTATGTACGTGTACATATATCATTATCTCGGTATTATCTTAATTTCTCTTGTGTTGTATTATCACTGCACTTTTGCAAATACTGTCTATTCTTGGCCATTACGTTAATTGTTGACATCTAGTTATTTACCAACCTACTTATATTTTTTCGTTTTATTATTTTTCCGTTTTTCACCGTATGAATATTCTCAAGTTATTTTATGATGGATTGATTTGTAGTTTTACTAAACTAGTTTCAGTTCTTAAGACCTATCAGTCAATCATTCATTATATATATATATATATATATATATATATATATATATATTATTACTATTATTTGATATTTATTTTGACCTTACATATAATTTTTCCTGCCTTGTTTGCTTACATATAAGTTTTCGATTTTTCTAGTGGTTGCTTTCCGCATGATTTTATAACTTCTAGTTTATTTTAAATTCAAGGATGAAATTTTATATAAGTGGGGTATGATGTAATACCCGGTTCAGTTTGTACCATATCCTTATTTTTAATAAATAATTTCCTAATATTTTCCCCTAAATTTTTCCTACATAAGTACCTATATTATTCCTAAAACCAAATTTCTAAACTTTTTAGCCCACGAACCCTGTCCCAACCCGAACCCGACCCGAACTCCCCCAACACCATTTCCCTTCTTCTTCTTCTCTTTCTCTCTCTCATTTCTTTTCTCACCCTCTCGCCACGACCTTCCCCCTCCCGAGCCATCCCCGAGACCCGCTCCCCTCAACAACCCAAGACATCGACCTCGTCCCATCCCCGAGACACTTTCCCTCTTTCCCGCCTCCTCACCCATCGTCTTCGCCCCAACGAACCCCCATCTCCCTCGCCCACGTCTCGCCCCAACGAACCCCCATCTCCCTCGCCCACGTCTCGCCCTCCCCGCTCGACTCGCTCCCACGATGGAGCCCACGCCAACTGACCCCGCGACCCCCATCTCCCATGTGTTACCGCCTCTCTCGTTATCATTCCCTCGCTCTCGCTCTCCCCTCTTCCTCATCCCGAGCACCCTACTGTAAACCTGCCGCCGAGCTCCCCCGCTACCATCAAACCCACAGCCCCGACCTCACCTCTGCCCCCACTATCGATCACCTTGCCGGATCTTCGACCCCGTCGCCTCCATCGCCTGCACCGAGCCTTACGACCCAACACCACCAGACACCCGAGCTCCCCATAGTCCTTGCACCTAAGCTCCGGCCATCTCGAGCACCCGCCTCTCCTACCTCCTCCGAGCATCTCGCCCGCCACCCATCGCCGTCACTGACTCCCCTCACCGCCGGTGCTACCCTGCAATGCTCCGCCGACGAGCCACTGCACCTCATCTCCTCTCTCCGCCCATCACCACCACAACCTCCGAGCTCCACCTCGTCGCCTCCACCAACTCCTCCATCGACGAAGAGCTGCGACCACCGCAACCCCTCGAGCTCACGTCACCGTGCCCACCTCACTCCACCTCCAAGCACTCCGACCACGTCTCTGAACCACCGACAATCTCCGCAACCCCACTGCCACTGTCGTCGACATCAAGCCCCCTGAATCCATCACCGTGGCCACCACCAACTCCTCTGCCCTCCCCATCTACTGCTACAGCCGACCACTACCCTAATTCACCTCGTCGCTAAAACCACCACCACCTTAAGACCCCAACGCATCCACCTGACCCGGCCACCTGAAAACCCGGAGCGCCACCGTAGCAGCCTCCTCTCCGTCGAGCCACAGCCATCATCAACGACCACTCCACTCTGAGCCCAAGCCTCCGCTGTACTCCCTCCAACCGAACCCCTCATCACCGGAGCTCCCCCGATCATTGCTGGACCACCGTTGCCTCGCTGTTGACCCATGCCCTACAGTATCGCACCGTACCCCAGCCGAGCCCAAGTTCTAAGCCAAATCAATGCCCGGCATTTCGTCGAACACTTATGATTGTTGCGATCCCCGCTATTCCGGTCGCCGGAATTGTCGTCCAAGCTATGGTCTCGGTCCCTATGACCGTCATAGTCGTCAATGTAGTTGTCGTCGCAACGCCGCACATGTCCATCGCAATGTGTATCACGTTCGAGCCTCACACCGTGCCTGCCTCCATGCCACCGCGTATCCAGACATGTCGCGCTCCGTACCCACTCCCCATGCCACGTCGTGCCAGCCTCCGTACCACACCGTACCCGATCTAGTGCACGTGCCGTGCCGCTCTCGGACCACGTACCGAGTCAAGACCGTGCCCAGTACCGTGTTGCGCCCGTGTCGTCACCACGCCCACTACCGTGCACACTCGCATCACCACCGCGTCCAGTACTGAGTCACCGTGCATCGCGCCATGGGTCCGTGTCCAGCATCGCATCGTTTCGTGTGTCGAGACGAAGTCCGCAAACGGTGTCGCTTCCATATCAAGCGACCGAAGGCAAGTGAAATCTCACTTGCTTCTACATGCTATATACTTATAACTATAGACTCTGATTAACTGTATGCTAGATAGATTGTTACGGGTCCATATTTGGATATTTAATTGTTTAGTTTAGCTATTAAGAGAAATTTGAATATGTTATACTACAATATGAAAGAAAAATAATATAATAGGCACAGATCTAAATTACCGGCAAAATTAATAATATGATTCCATAATGTCACTCATCCCAAGATTCCATATCAGCCAGTTTACTATCACATATTATTCGTAAGTTATCCATATCTTTAAGAAAAAACACAGTAACCCAGGATGACTGGTTTGAGCATAATTAGATCTGAACGTCACGTTAATACCATGTGGAGTTGTAAGCATTTGACACCATTTTCAGGTATTTGGCAAAACCAACTTTAATTAGATAGTTCTCGATATTGTGTGATGATAGTTCGATGTAGGGAACTGAACTAAAACCCTTTCGATCATGCTCAAAACATTATCCATATTTTCCTTTTTGCTACTTACGAATTTCGTATAGAAAACTGAACTCTAAATAACGAAGTATCGCACGTGTAATGATGTCCCAAAGAGACGATGTCAATTCTGATTTTGCCGTACATG
Organism: Agapanthus africanus; assembly: GCA_030015575.1. Taxonomy (NCBI): domain Eukaryota; kingdom Viridiplantae; phylum Streptophyta; class Magnoliopsida; order Asparagales; family Amaryllidaceae; genus Agapanthus; species Agapanthus africanus. The sequence goes on from CM057344.1 coordinate 107,395,843, forward strand.
TCGAGATATTAAATTGATACAAATTTTAATACAGATTGGAATGTGATGTTCTATGGATCATATCGAAGCCGACTCGATAATCTAGAACCATATATAGTTTATTTTCGATATCGATAGATTACGGCAGCGAGAGTTGACCGGGAATGCAACTCTGGACTGTAGTCCGGAGCAGCATTCCATGGGGGAAATCTGAATTTAAGCACCTGTACATACCTGCATAAAACTGAAAATGCACGTAGCCCCATATGGTCGCGTAGATAACTTAATTATCTAACACATGAATCTGTTCCCGTGCATTTTCACTGTCGTTTGATATTTAAATTGTATTTTAGAGTGTCGCTATGTTCTGCAGTTTCTGCAATAATATTCCTGACACCGTCACATTAATCTGAACATAACTTCTAATATAGAGGTGCTATTGATAATCCGTTTGATGTGTTGGAAACTTAACTTTTAGAACTATATTTCATTTAACTGTAGCAACATCTGAATCTGAATAAAATTACTGGTAAAATGCGCACGAATTTGGGCTTCCGGTTCTGAAGTTGGAATTCCAGCAATCGATTGCTACCTTAAAATGTTGATAATTCCCTAACATGAATTCCGATTGACATGAAAATAATTTTACTGGTTAGATAATCAAGTTTATTTCGTATGCTTTTTATATTATTTTGATTGATTCCATACGTGTGATTTATCGTAAATTTTACAGCTTATATGGTATTGGTCGTCATTGAAATAGTGAATACTTGTTCAGTGCATTTCTGCTTATTTTTCGTGTTTGCTTTATACCTGCTGCATAGTGATCATTCACATTGAAACCTAGCGATTGATTTGCATTGTCGATATATTAGGGTTAGTGATTGGGTTGTGGCAAATACGACAGTGATATTGATAATTGGAAAAGTGATTGAAAGTGACAGCGATACGTATTTGTTCACAACCTATCTAATACATGAATGCATACTATAACCTGGGGAATGGGGAAATCAAGGTGGAATTGAACTCGTATTTAGTGAGGTACAGTGATTTAGAGGATGATCATTCGCTATCAGTGAGATACACACACACACACACTTTAGGTTGTGGGCCTAGCGGCACGGCTGACAGGGTTATATCCCGGGCACAGTGGATCGTAGTCTCGGGTATGCACGAGACCCTTATTAAACATGAGTATCCTCTCCACCAATTGATTTCATTGACTTAGTGACTGATAAATAGTAACATAAGCATTGCCAGTTTACTGACATGATACCCATATTGCACTTTTCATATTCAGTTGATATTTATTATACACATATTCTGCATTTTGTTATACTTCTCATGTTCAATAATATTGCAAACCCATATATATATATATATATATATATATATATATATATATATATATATATATATATGTCGCCCTGACGACTTTAGTGTGCATGCTCAGAGTGAGAAGTGGACTTAGCTCGGATCAGAATCGGTCGTACCTCGAGAATATGGTGGACATCTAGATCAGCTACGTCAGCACTGTTTTTTCCTTGATTTCCATCTGGTTAGTTTTGTATCTATTTTGGTAGTATTTAGTGACTGTATTTCTCATTACCTGTGCTATGATTACTGATTACCACGTAGTGCAAGAAGCCGAAGTATGACTACGGTAAGATATTTCTTCGACTGTAGGAGCATGGCTGACCTTGTTATCCATCGTATTCCGTATTTTGGAAAGCGGGGCGTGACAACTATTTACGATGCGTAGAACATTTTGGACGGAGCGGACCGTTGAAAGGGGATCACACGAAAAGGTTTGTGAATTTGTAAAATACGAACCCGCCCTAACAGATCCGCACTATATATAAATATATGAGAATAATGGAGGAAAGATGCAATATGATGGAATTTCCCCATACGGTGTTGAAAAAATACATTCTTCATGATTTTTTTCGACGATCGGCACCCATAACGTCCATTCTTATCGTCTAAAATTTGGATACACCAAATTTCATTTGATTTCAATACCTTTTCACCGTTGATTTAGTGTTGATTTAGTGGGTGCAATATTAACGGTTTACTGACAATAGAAATTTTTAAATTGCTAATTCAACGGTGAAAAAATGGTAGATTCATATGAAATTCGGTGTATACACATTTTAGATGATAAAAATGGAGGTGATGGGTGTTGATCGTCGATAAAAAGGATGGAATGTGTAGTTTTTTATGTCACTTGACGAAAAAACTTCCTAGGGTCTTATATATATATATATATATATATATATATATATATATATATATATATTCCAACGTATAAAAGAATTATGGATTCTTCATTACTTCTCGCGCAAAGGGGTTTAACCATAGTGTATACCTATGTATGTTATAAAACACCAATTAATACTGGTGAAAAGTTAGTTTATTTTTAAGCTATAGGGTTTGCTTACTAGAGCTTGCAAAATTTATTTTTATACATTTTTCTTAAAAGTGAAATTAGTTTTTAATGCCCCTTTACAAAACATTAAATTTCCAATTTCTTTTAAAATTTAATAATTGCGGTCTAAATTGTAAGACGGTTTTTTTATATTATTTAGTTGGTCTTATCAATAAAACATTATTTTCTTCATTCTACGATTTAGGCTCCTTCCCTTTTATGCATAGTTGCCACATAATATGCTATGAACCTTTTAACCAAATTTCTTGTCTTCCCGTGCCTACAATAATGTGCGCAAAATTTCTTCTACAAATATATATGTCATAAAATACCAATAATGGAGTCTTATTTAAAATGATATAAGTTAGTTTATTTGTTAGAATAAGATGTAGGGGTTAATTCCCCCAACTTATAAAATTTATTTTGATACTTTTATTAAATGATAGAAGTTCCAATGTGCCTTTATAATATATCAAATTTCCAATTTCTTTTAGATTTTCTTAAACGGCAATTTAAATTGTATAATTGTTTTAATAATATTATTTAATTCGCCTATTCAATAGAATATCATTATCCTTATTCACCGATATATGTTTTTTCCTTTTTACCGTACAGCGGGGATATTAGGTACTCTGAGCCCTCCGACCAGAATTCATGCCCTTGCCTCTGCCTATAATAATGTGCCCTTGTAATAGAGCAAATACGTGGCTAAGAAATATATTCCTGAGAACTATGTTTAACAGCAAAAATTATTTTTTATTCTACAAATAATAACCATATATCTCTAATGCATTAAGGACATTCGTGACACCTATACGAACTAAACTCTCTCTACGTTTTATTATTATTTATTTTGTGAAGGAAGAGCTGGACTCAAAAGAAGTCTGTCCCGTGGAATTTTATTAAAGATTTCTCTCAAAATTATCTTAATATCTTTAATTGTTTATTTTTAATTTCTGTCTTATCATTTATTCATCAAAACATGTCTATTGGATCCTTACCCATTATGTTCAGTCCATGAGCTCCATTGCCTTCCGTGTATGTGTTAACATTGTGGATGGATTCTTGAGAAGGATTTTATAGTGTGAGGAAGAGATTTTCCAAAGGAAAATTTTGAATGTCTTTTTAAAAATATTTTTTGGTCATGTGACAATTTTCTCTTTTGCGGCCAGAGACCCGAACATTAAATTAGCTTGCAATGTTCCTTTTGCATTTCTTTAGTTGCTAATGCGATTATTGACACTCGCTATATTTTGGCCCAATTAAATTTATGTTTTTTATACTTTTCTTCGGTAATATGTTCTCCCTCCTTAGAAGTAGATTGTTACCAAGAGAATATTAGTAAGAGGGCAAATTCGCTTGGTGGTGTACATATTGCTGAGGGAAATTTATCCTTCGTAAATGTTACCCTTGGTATTGCAATTTTTTCTACCGGTGATCTATTAGTTTATATAGGAGTAATTATAGTGGATTGAAAAGTATCTATCTATTACTCTAATACAAAATTGGATTGGTCAAGAAATCGTTTTACAAGTCAAAATACTATTTTTGGTATTTTCCCTTTTGCCCTACCCTTTATCCCTATTTATTTCTTTATCCATTTCTAATACCAAAATGGAAGGGAAAAAAACTTATTTATGGGCTAATGTAGTAACAATCAATTTGCATTCTATTTTATTTTATTTGGCTAAAAATCATTTTCCAAAGGGTTTTTTATAATTAAAAACAATAAAGTAAATATTTTTTGTCCTTATTTTTAAGTATTAATGTTCAAAAAATATTCATGATTTAATATTCGAAAATATTTATTCTTAGAATGTCATCAATGCTAAATTGTTAGTTTATATGGAGTTTTCGCTTAAGTATCTTTTATTATTTTCCAAATTGATGAGAATTTTGAATAGTTAGCATGGTCGATTGTTGCGTGGCATGTGGTTCTTAAGTAATTGGGTGGATTGATGAAATAATAGTTTATTGTATTTTTTCCGAAGATAATGGACCGAACTAAATTTCTCAAGAAGAAAAACTTTTTTATTTTTATTGTTGGGTTTCGGTGCCAGTGCCGTGGAAGCCGCGGCCGAGGCGGAAGCGAAAATAAAAATTTACACGAGCACCGAACACCCGTAAAACCCAAGATACGGTCCAATAACCTAAACCAGCAAACTAAGAGTGCAAGAGTTGAGAAACTACAAATTTTGTCGCGTGTTCACCCAATTGTGGAAGACCTTTCCAAAATCGTAGTCGTTAGGATCGTGCTTGAAAATCGACCACCCTCGCCGAAAACGATCCATCCAAAAGAAACTGGAGGAGGCTCTAACCGATGATCCAGACTTATTAGGTGTGGATGATCGGTAATATAAGAGTACTTCATTAAATTTTTCTCTCTTTAATTCTCAAGCTCAAATGAGCAAGAGAAAAAAGGAGCAGAGGTATGGAAGAGAATCGCTAAAACTCACACAACTATGAAGCATGCTTACAAGAATATAGAATGATCCAATTATCGAGTGTAGAAAAATCAAAATGGCATTCATTTTACAAGAATGAATCAATAGTGCATCTAAATGATTTTATCAATATAAAATCCAAGCCATACTTCTCTACATATTTTCACCCATGTCTCATTACACCTCACTCTACACCTCATTTCCTTTTATTTTTCTAAATAGAAAAATAAATATGAGGTGTCTTTCTTCTAGAAATATTTCTATATAAATACGAAATATTTCACCTGGTATATGTATCGCTACATATACGCATATTCGTATAAAAATACGGATAGTACCAAAGAGAGAAAATGAATAGTGAACAATAATACTAAAATATAAGCATCAAAATACATATATAAATTATTAAATCAAAATCTGATTTAATAATCTGGCTTAATCCTAAACATGCTAGTATTATTGTAGGGTTCCGTAGCACCGACCACTGGGTTTCGGGAGGTATCAACCATACCGTTTTCAAAAATTTGGCGCGCTAAAGAAGCCTAATCTAGAATCTTAAATAGAGAATTAGACGAAACTAGAATGTAAACATCTTTACATCTAAGTGAATAAGAAATACAATCTTTGTACACCGGTCGTTCACTACAATAGCTCCGTGTAGTAGTCTCTTCACTCCAACTAATGAACTCCCGGACTCTAAAAAGTTCTACAAGATGAAAGGAACAAGCTTGTTTGAAGTTTTCGAGGCCGAAGATGATCTACGTCGAGACACTAACTCAAGCTACCTGTTCAGTCGAAAAAACTGCACTTTTGATATAACATTTTCTTTACTTTTCTTAAATATTTAAAAGTGTTTATTATAAATATAAAACATATTTGGATTTATCTGCAAAATACTATTTACCATATGTTTATATATTATAATTAATATTATGAAGAAAAATATATGCATTTTATATTTATATAATATTTTGGTAATTGAAAATATGAATATCATATCAAATATTCTAATCAAGATTCTTAAAAGAAATAATATCATACAAATGCTTAGAATAATGTTTCAAAATATATATATAATATTTTAGTAATTAAAAGATGCATAGCATATTAAATATTCTTAATCAAGTTTCTTAAAAATTTATTACCATATATAGTGATTAAGATACTGTCTCTAATTTAATAAATAGTACTAAAATTATTCATGGAGATATTGTACAAGATTTAGCTCAGATCAAGAGTTCAAGATGTTCAAGATGTCAGAATCAAAAATCTGCCAAAATCATAAAATCAATACTGACAGAGACTCAGAATCTAGGCATGGAAATCGCCATATTAGGAAATCACCATATTAGGCAATCACCATATTATGTAACTTGGTTTTTTGATTTGAGAGCTATATAAAGGACCGATGGCTAAAGTTAGAGGGGATCACCTTTACCACAAAGCAAATCACCGTCAAAGAACAAGTGATCCACGACAGGTCCACGATTCGACGTGATGGAACGACGTGAAAATCGACGGAGCATCTACTTCCTACGGGGCAGAGATCGAGAGCAACTTCTTTCTCTTGTAATCTAAATTCATAGGATTTGTACTTATGGGGTTGATTAATAAAGGTAGATCATTTTATTTAATTAATTATTTTCTGTATTTTTACTTTCTGCATTTTAATTATGATCTCATTCTCTATCCTTTCTTCTTCTTCTCACAACATGCGTGAGTAATTCCTAACTTACTGGGGTTCGTAGGATTATGGTAGAACAATGGATGAGAAAATATTTTAATTTCTTTTATGTCTTATGAAATTTATAAAGTTTAGCAAAAGAATCGTTAACATCCTAATCGGGCGCGCTACCAATTTATTGCTAGTCTCGACCGCGATTTGAGATCAGATTAACAATTGTTTTGTTAAGGGCTAGACATGAATAGAGATCAATGAAAGGACAAGGGTCAATAGTGTGGAAAACCTAGTTTCTTCCAAGAACCCTAATTCTCATTCATCACTATCAATCTAGTTTTAAATCTATCAATAGAAAAAAAAGTAATCTTTATTAGTTATCCATGACTACTAAATTCTAACGAACTCTACAAGTCTTCTTCTTATATATTCTATATCCTATTTAAACTAGATCTAGAATATATTATTCACTATTCTCTATTCTCCTTCCTCTTTTCTAATCAACACGTCTAAAGCAAAAATAAAAGTTCCATGAATCCCTGAGGACGACCCGTACTCATCTCGGCTAGCTACACGCGACACCGTTATTGATTGCGGCTATTCTACAAACACTTTTCCACGATCAATCAAATGGCGCCGTTGCCGAAAATACGTGCGTAATTTTTTTCTTACTATTCATGTTGAATTTTTATAAATCCAGAAAACATAATATAAAAATAAAACAAAATAGCAAATTATGTATTTAACGATTAGTGTGCGATTTTTGTGAGGAGATCTGGAGTCATAGATTTGAGAAAATAGAGATTTAGAGACATCAAAACAATTCCAGAGGAGAAAGAGAGGCCACCGTAGCAAAAATCTTCAAAAGATCTCTCAATTTGGCGGCGGAACTGCGGCAGAAAAGGCTATTTGGCGGCGGAACCGCGGCGGAGTTGGGGATTTGTGCCCCCAAAATTCTCTGGTATATTTCTCAACTTCTTCTCTCTCATCTAAAAACCAATAAAATAATTTTCTGCAGGATTCTCTGCAAAATATCTCCACTCAAAAAATCTTTTTGCAAGTTTTGTAATAGGTTTGTTTGTGCATATTTTAATACGGGCTTTAAGGGGTAGACCAAAATTCAGATTAGGTGGGGATTTCATCACCCTTCCTAGGCCCCAAAAATCATAAAACAAGCATCCGCATCAACCTGTATTAATTAAAATATATCTAGACCAAGACTCTAAGGACCTTCGTGCTCAAATAGGATAGAGGAAGGTCGTGGGTAATCTATCGCTTATCCGCATTACTTTGTGGTGTCTGGGTAAGTGTGTCTAAGACAAGTGGTTATTTAATTATGCCTGCTATTTCGGTGATTCGTATAGCGGATGCCTCCCACTTATCTGGGCACTTGAGTAATAAAGAGGTGGTAGAGGATTGATCCTGCAACTTGTCCTTTGGAAGTCTAGGAGCGGTCTAGTGACTTGACCTAGGTGACCTTAGTTCTAAGTTTGATTGTGCATTTTTTTTGTGATTTGTCTCACGTCCGTCTGTTTCAAAACAAACCATTTTTTTATAAATCATACACACGCTGCCACGTGCACTAAACCAGCTTAGTGCATGCTCAGCTGGACAAGGAATTCTAGTGCCCGTCTTTTCCGCGTTTCTGCTATCGACTCCGAAGTCGGTGCTTCTTCATCTTCTTTTTCCCTTCCACCCACCACATCGACCGAGATGGACGGTTCTCCATCAGATTATAATACCACCCTGCCACCACCCATAGGTGCGCAGATTCCACCGCACATCTCTCTCCAAGAGAGATGCTACCCCGTGCGTGGACCCCTTCCTACCTGTCTATCTATTCCACCAGCTAATGGGGATAATTTTGAAATTAAACCCCAATTCATAAACTGTTGCCTAAATTTCACGGGCTTGAATCAGAAGACGCATACGTTTTTATAAACAAATTCGAAAACGTATGTGCATTGATTGGCACATCACAACTTTCCGTGGATGTTATGTGATTAAGTCTTCTCCCTTTTACCTTGTGCGATCTGGAAGAAAAATGGTTTTATTACACTGACGCACATTCTATTTCTAAATTAGATGAATTCGTTGTAGCATTCCTTAAGAAATTTTATCCGAATCATAAGACCGCCTACGTTCGAAGCGAGATCAACTAGTTTACCAACTTTCCAATGAACCATTTTGGAAATGTTTTGAACGGTTTAAGGATCTTCTTCTACAATGCCCTCATCACGGAATCAATAGATGGAATCTGTGTCGCATTATATATGAGGGTATTGATCCTGCAACAAAACAAATGCTTGAAACCATGTGTCAATGTCATTTCCTGTCTAAAGATGATGGTGAAGCTTGGCAATTTCTGAAAGATCTCGCCGAACAACTTTGCAGTGGGAAAACGTTAGACCAATATCGTCTAGGGGAGGTATCCATCAGCTCGAGGTTTCCATCGCAGTGAAAGCCGAAATGGTCGCGATACAAAGGAAACTCGATGCTATAGAAAACAAAGTCTCTTCAGCCTTCCTAAACCAATTTACGCTCCCCAAAACCATATGTGGTTGCTGTTCCAACCCATCGCACTTAACGTAAGAATGTCCTTTGAATCCACCGTTTCACGGTCAAGAACAAATGAATGCTACTTTTCAGCAGCGACCTAGAAACGATCCTTATTCTTCCACATAAAATCAGGGATGGAGGAATCATCCTAATTTTTCTTGGAACCAAAACCAAATTCAAAATCAAAACCAGTTCCCAAGCAACTATCAAATACCTCATCCACAGCAACAACAACTACCACAGAGTCAGCACCCCTTTCAACCACAATTCTTTCAGAATCCGGCCAACAATTCTACACCTTATAATAATTATTTCCAAACGGACGATACTGAAAACTCCTCTGCACTCGAACGAACCTTGGATATGTTTATGAAACAGTCCATGCAAACGTCGGCTGATATAAAGTCTTCTATTGGAACGTTAATGAAGGACTCCGCCTCTTACGGTGAGAGTATAAAATTGATAGAAGCACAAATTGCATACTTAAATGCCGCAATGAGTGCGAGAGAGAAAGGAAAACTTCCATCTTAACCCCTACCGAATCCTGGCCACTCGTAAAATTATAATGTGAGTGTCGTTACCACGTTGAGATCGGAAAGAGTGCTGAACAACCAAATGGGTTAACAGATTGATGATGAGGAATCAATTGAAACCTCGGCTTCTACTTCTTTTCCTAATTCGTCTAGTCTCCCACCATCTTCCGAGCCTATTCTCCATTTTCCACAAGGCTCGAACCTTCAGCCCACTTTCTCGAATCTATTTAAACAGATCTCCACTCCAATTCTGGGTTCCATTCCATCCTCACAATCCTCTCCAATGTTGGACCAAACCCTTATTGATAAAGCACTTTATCCAAACAGGTTAAGGGGCAACAGACCAAGTCCACAAATGGAGAAGATTGTGGAAATTTTTAAGCAAGTTAATATAAACATTCCTCTCCTAGATGCTATCTAACAAGTTCCGTCTTATGCGAAAATTTTAAAGGACTTGTGTACTAGGAAGAGAAAAACTCAAGTACCTAAAAAGGTTTTCCTTGCAAGTAATGTGAGCACTACTTTTACATAACAACTACCTAAGAAACGAAAGGACCCATGAAGTCCTACAATTTCTATTTCTATTGGGGGTAAAAATATAAATCGTGCTCTACTCGATTTAGGTGCTAGTGTTAACATGCTTCCATATTCTGTCTATTAGCAATTAGGGATCGGAGAGTTAAAACCGGCGCACTGCACTCTTCAGATGGTCGATCGATCTATCACCCAACCGAGTGGTGAGCTCGAGGATGTGTTAATCAAAGTCGGGGAATTTATATTCCCTGTGGACTTTATCGTTATAGATACATAGCCTGTAGTTAACCCACGAAACCAAATCCCGGTGATTTTAGGTCGACCTTTTCTTGCGACTTCCAACGCAATAATCAATTGTCGAAAGGGCTCTATGACCCTATCTTTCGGGAAGATGTCAATTGATCTTACATTTACAAGTTGGGAAGTGAACCCTCCGAACCCTATACTCAAGTATTTTCTGTCGAAGCAATAAATTCCGACAGCAGTGAATTTGAACAGCTTCACGATACTGATCTCGACTCCGCTATTACGTTGTTGTTTGACCCTGTTATTTATTATACACATACGGACCCTTCTATCGAGTTGTTCAGGTCAACATCTAACGCTAATTATGAAACTTTTATGGAGTCTGAGTATCATCCCATTCTTTCCGATGATATTATTATTCAGGATATCGATGAAAGCTTTGACGAAATCTTCGCTGAAGAATTCGCATTCTTAGAAAATATAAGAGTTGTGATGAATCAACCCCAACACAAAGAAGTTGAACCACCACCCTTTCTTCTTAACAATAACGAGAATGCGAGTAATCCATCATCATTGTTTCATCTCTATGAACCAAGACGTAAACCCGTACTATTCCACCTCTTATCTCCTCCCCACTTCTTTACGTCGATAGGTGACACGTTCTTCTACCAACCAGTGCGTTACATCGATAAGATTTTTGAATGGTTGGTGTTGACTTTTGGTCTTTGTAAAGCTTTATATTGACCAATAACTTTAACCCCCCCTCATAATTTTAAATACTTAATACTATTTTACTCAACTTTGGGCGGGGGGGAGAAATATTTTGGCTCTTGAACGACAAGAATTTTTTATTGTGAGCCAAAAATATGTTTGGGGAGAATTTCATTGTCCTAATTTCTTGTCCCCTTTCATAACTTTTCCTCCCAAATCTACAGTATTTTTCGGTAAGGACACTGCTGCAAACAGGTTTAGGGGAGGTTTGTGCTTATTCACGCATTATCTTGCATTATACTATATATAAGCAAAAAAAATTGATAATGAAAGTTAGAAAGTGAAAAATTACTTATGAAAGATAGGAAGAGTTTAAGAGAAACAAGAAAATTAGATGTTTTCTTAAACGAAACTAGTAATAGGTAATTATGAGCCGTTGTCCCAAGAGTTAGTAAGATAAAAGAAATTACTAGTCTGAGGATAAAAATAAGTCTGAAAAATAGTCCATATTCTTGAAGCCAAACATCTGAACGTTGATATCTTTCTATACACACTTGCACACGTCTTGAAACTTGGGATAACAGAGGATACCTTGAAATGCTCTTGTTTAAAAGCCTTAGTATGAAAAAAATTTATATAAGTGGTGAAGAAAAAAAATGAACACTGGTTTTGTAATTACCAGTGTTCATAAAAAAATATAGCGATGGTGCTTTATCACCTAGTGCCTTAGACGAACTGGTTTGGGAGCCACTGCTAAACCTTAGGTGTTGCAAGACGAGAATATTACTAAGAGAGAGCACATTTGGTAATCGGTTGGTTAGTACCTCAAGAAGTATTAACGGTCGTATGAAGAATGTGTAAGCGAGAAGTATCTAAAATATTCACCATAAAAAAAATAATATTGAGGTAGATGGACAAGAGTATGATAGTTTGAATTGAATTCTTCAAGTGTAGAGATGTCTTTTACACACACGTAGGGGTATATGATCGATGTTTGGATGAAAGGTAGGGAGGAAGACTAACGGCTATGTTTTATTGAGGGATGATGTGATTTCTGACATCTTTTCATGACCATTAAGATATGGCTCATGGCAACCGAAAAGCTAGTGTAATTGGAAACTCTTATTTTTAAGTTCTTTTTTTATAGTTCTTATCTTTATATGTAACTTTCACCTTCTTCTTTTTATTATGGGATTTTGTGGGTGTAATCCGCTAAAAATCCTCAGGAGACAGCACTCCTCCTACTAGGGACACCTAGAGGTTTAAAGGCTTGTTGCACGTGCTCAATGCAATCGTATTGCATACGAAAGTGTGCTAGTTAGTTTTTCTTTTTTCTTCTTTCTCCCTCTCTTAAATAACAAGTTTGCTCGGGACGATCAAAGTTAAGTTTGGGGGTATTTGTTCAGTCGAAAAAATTGCACTTTTGATATAACATTTTGCTTACTTTTCTTAAATATTTAAAGGTGTTTATTATAAATATAGAACATATTTGGATTTATCTGCAAAATAATATTTACCATGTATTTATATATTATAATTAAAATTATGAAGGAAAATTTATGCATTTTATATTTATATAATATTTTGGTAATTGAAAATATGCATATCATATCAAATATTCTAATCAAGATTCTTAAAAGAAATAATATCATACAAATGGTAAGAATAATGTTTCAAAATATATGCATAATATTTTAGTAATTCAAAGATTTATAGCATATTAAATATTCTTAATTAAGTTTCTTAAAGATTTATTACCATATATAGTGATTAAGATACTCTCTTTAATTTAATAAATAGTACTAACATTATTCATGGAGATATTGTGCAAGATTTAGCTCAGGTCAAGAGACCAAGATGTTCAAGATGTCAGGATAAAAAATCTGCCAAAATCATAAAATCAATACTGACAGAGACTCAGAATCCAGGCATGGAAATCACCATATTAGGACATCACCATATTAGGCAATCACCATATTAGGTAACTTGGTTTTCTTATTTGAGAGCTATATAAAGGACCGATGGCTAAAGTTAGAGGGGGGATCACCTTTACCACAAAGCAAATCACCGTCAAAAAACAAGTGATCCACGACAGGTCCACGATTCGACGTGATAGGACGACATGAAAATCGACGGAGCATCTACTTTCTACGGGGTAGAGATCGAGAGCAACTTATTCCTCTTGTAATCTAAATTCGTAGGATTTGTACTTGTGAAGTTAATTAATAAAGGTAGATAATTTTGTTTAATTATTTATTTTCTGTATTTTTACTTTCCGTATTTTAATTATGATCTCATTCTCTATCCTTTCTTCTTCTTCTCACAACATGCGTGAGTAATTCCTAACTTACTAGGGTTCGTAGGATTATTGTAGAACAATGGATGAGAAAATATTTTAACTCTTTTTAAGTCTTATGAAGTTTATAAACTTTAGCAAAAAAATCGTTAAGATCCTAATCGGGCGCGCTACCAATTTATTGCTAGTCTTGACCGCGATTTGAAATTAGATTAACAATTGTTTTGTTAAGGGCTAGACATGAATAGAGATCAATGAAAGGACAAGGGTCAATAGTGTGAAAACCCTAGTTTCTTCCAAGAACCCTAATTCTCATTCATCACTATAAATCTAGTTTAAAATCTATCAATAGATAAAATGAGTAATCTTTATTAGTCATCCATGACTACTAAATCCTAACGAACCCTACAAACCTTCTTCTTATATATTTTATATCCTTATTTAAACTAGATCTAGAATCCATTCTTCACTATTCTCTATTCTCCTTCCTCTTTTCTAATCAACACGTTTAAAGAAAGATTAAAAGTTCCACGAATCCCTGAGGAAGACCCGTACTCATCTCGGCTAGCTACACGCGACACCGTTATTGATTGCGGTTATTCTACAAATACTTTTTCACGATCAATCACTACCTCTTCACTAATTGTGAAGCAAACAACCTAAACTAAATGGCTAATCTAGTGTAGGTTAATAAAGTAGGAATTTTGCTCACTTTAGAAATATTTTTCTTTCTAATTTTCTTCACCTCCCAAAAAGCTAGAGAGCTTGAGGAAGGAGATGAAGAAAAGCAACCACGGAAAAAAGGCAAGTGTAGAATGGGAACCATGAGTGAGTTAATATCATATACTAACTCATGTAGAGATTAAACCATGGCTAATCATAATGGTTAGGTTAATAAATATCTTAAGTAAAACAAAATTAGTGGACTAAATCAATGGTTCCATAAGCTTCTATAAGTTTCAACCATTAGACTAATTTCCAACTAATTTTGATTTACTTTAAATAAATAAAACCCTTCATTATGTTAAGCATGGTGTGAGTCTTATACACCCATGTTACATGTAGCAACAAGCACGACACAATAATATATATCACATATATATTAAGTGTACACACAAGTGAGAAAAAGAAATGCTTAAGTGAGCTAATATTAGTTAATGTAAATTAATATATCAAAAATATAATTATACATTAAATTATTAAATCAACACTTGATTTAATAATCCGGATATATCACATATAACCGACTAATATCATATGTATCAATTTATCGAATCAACAATTGATCCGATAACCCGGCTATATCACATATAACCGACCGATATCACATATCACGAGAATAGAATGTGGTACCATATACATGTTGGATATAGTGCCCTCAGAGTCAATTATTGGATCACAAGCACGTGATTGCAATGATTGAGGGAGGACCTATGCCGGTAGGACAATCTTACTCGAGATGATAGTATACTATCTGGTTTATCTTTATCATCGTGTATTGCTTCAGGTGACCTTACAGGTCACTATTGCGCATTGATAGAGCCCTTAGGATTCTTGCTTGACTGTCAGCAGTATGACGGCGATCATATACGTGGGAGCTGGGGTCTATAAGCACATCCTTAAAAGGTCCCTAGTCGTGGGAGTTTCGAGACCGGGTATCGATACTTTATTAGTAGACTAGTGTATACAGTTGAGACCCCAACCAGGGGCGGTGGCTGGTCTCACAAGCCATTGGTGTCAGTTGGATCATCTAACATGTATACATGTGCTCATTGGGTTATGAGTACACCGGACAAGACTCGCCGGGAATATGCTAGTTGGTATTATACCTGACGTCAGATAGCAGTTCCCTGGTGACATGTGTACAGTTTAGTTCATCGACCTGAGATCGTCATTTGTCTCGTGTGAGTTCCCACTGTGCTTTGATTACTACCCTACCACGGCTCAAAGGAGTCATGCAAACAGGTTTTAGTTGGGTACAGTCCCGAGCCACATGGAGGCAATAAGCGGATGACAGGGGTTTCGTCTCTCTCGGTATTGGAGGTGAGATCGCGCTGTGTCTAGGAGAGCCATTACACGAAGTCCTTGGCCAAGGCAAGAGATTTACTGGTAGACATTCCGGTAGTAACTCAGGGTGTTCTGGGCTACACTTCGACACGACTTGTACCGCTTTTAGGGGTTTGACTTTTACCAACCCCTAGGCCCGCCATGCGATGCTCATAGACGAACGGACCGGACTGTATGGATATTGTCACTGACAGCCTCGGTAGGGTGTCAGGATGAGTTCTCTCATCGACTTCCCTTTTGGTCAATACCTGGTAGCCCGTTACGTACGGCTAATACCTCTGACGTGCTAGTGGTTAAATCCACAGCCAAAATATTGACGAGTCTTTAGAGTCCTCCACAGACAGTTTCTCAAGTTTCGGGCGTAACATTGTAGAGGCCGTATGGATTTATGGCAGGGTTCAAACGTACGCGTGCACTTGTGCACGAGTTATGGTTCGGACGGATAATACTAGCGGGCTTTGATTTAAACCGGATCCTAGTATTATACAGTGTAGATTTTGTCTCATTGCATTTGTATTCGGCCGGAATACAAATGCGGGTATGTATATACAATCGCGGGGTTATTCTGTAATTTATTACGAGATCGCTTTTTGAAGTTGTCAGTTTGCATTCCGTTTCGGCCATTTTTCTTTATTCCTTCTTGGCTGAAATTCCTTTGTTGGAAGGGGGCTTATTTGCAAATGTGAAATTAGTGGAGGGAAGGGGTTTTTTGTGGTAAGGGGATCTCTTGATGGTTCTAGCATCTTTTGATTCTTTTGTGCATCATTTCATTGCATTTATTGGATGGGATATTGGTGTTGATGTTGGTGTGACATTTTTGCTTATCATCACCCCTTACTTTTTCCTACACTCACCTCCCTTCACTACCTCCCTCCTCTCAAATATGGCCGGCCACTATTTTTTGGGTGTGCCACATTCTTTTTGGTGTGGGGAAAAAGATTGATCTCATTTGATCACTACAAAATTCCTAAGCTTCATTTTTCATTGCTTATTTCTTCTTCACTCCAAAAATGGCAACTTCAATCAACCCTTGAGACAAAGTGATCTACGTATATTCTACAGCAATCTTGGACACGTCGGCTAGCAAACTTCGTGTCCGAGTTGTCTCGGTTCAGAGGTGGGAGCCCGTAAAAAGACTCGGTGATGTGGTGCCCTTTCCGACGAGGAGATCGAGACCGGAGATGCCGCGAGGAGCTTGGGATGGTGGCCAAAGACCGAAGGACACGGATCGATCGGTATAGCTTTCTATCCCTTCTCTAGTTAGCTAGATATAGGTTAATGGTTCGATCCGGGTTTTAAGCATACGATAGCGCCGGTTTCTAGTTTAGAAATCGTTTCCGCATTTTGGCCTCGGAAAGACGGCCAGGGCGCTACCGTAGACTTACATGGTATCAGAGCCACACCATTAACATTTACTAGCTTGTTCTAACGTATTTAAAATATCGATCGAACGAAATTTCCATAACCGCGATTCCATTTTAGCAGTTTCTGTCGAATTTTTTTTGTCGTCGAAAAATTATTTTGAGTGTTGCAGAAAAACAGGCAGGCTTTTTTAAGAAATCTGAGAAAATTTGGTAGCATGATGCTACAGTAGTGCCGTGGAACCGCGGACATACCCTTGTTTTGGCCGCGGTTCCGCCGCCATTTTGTGGCTTCTCTGCACCAAAATTTCTACAGTTGTAACAACCCTAATTTTCCTATACACTTTTCTACACAAAATTTTAAATTTTTTTTTCAAAATCATAAAGGGGTATTTTAGACTGAGCACAAGATATAAGTAATTATTTTGTTTTTAATTACAACTTACAAGAATGTAATAACTCCATTTTTAGTGTATAAGAAATTACTGTAAATTTAATGTATACTTGGAGTATTTACTATTGCTGCTATCATTTAAAGTAATTAAATAACTCCATAATTACAAGAAGGAGCTTGTAGCTCATTGGTAATACCTTGCACTGCTGAACCAAGCCACCAGAGTTCAAATCCCATACCCTACATTATTTTTTAATATTGATTTTTTTTTAAACCTTTAGAATACCAAGAGTTTACACGTGCATATCTCACAAAAACCCCACTACACCCAAACATGTAACACTTGCAGGAGTTAGATGAACCATTGGGGGGATCCAGGCCGCCGGACTCGGCCGGGAATCGGCCAACTCGGCCTTGACTCAGCCGACTCAGTGCTCCGACCGAGTCAGGGCTGAGTCGCCCCCGAGTCGGCCGATTCCGACGACGGCCACACCATGAAAGTTATGCCTTTTCATATTCCCTATGCACCTGCAAAATTTCAGCTTCAGACCACTTCCAGAGCTCTTTAAAAACCCCAATTACTCCACTTTTAATACATTTTTTATTACATTTTATCACATTTTTATTTTTAACTTTTCATCTACCCTAACCCTAGCCTAACCCTATAAATACCAACCCTACACACTACCATCTCACCCCCAAAATCTTGAGCCACTCTATCAAAAGTTTTCCAAGAAGTGTGTGCTTTGAAAACAAGTTCGCGGCGAAGCTCCGACGAGATTTCGGCGGGAATTCCGGCGACGTTTTTAGAAACAACCGGCGACGAAGTAACGCCTCAGCAACTTCTTTAATTCCTCTACACTCCTTAGTATAGATCGAAAGCCGTAAGTCCCTTTCTATCCTTCTTTCTATTCCTCTAAAATACGAAATTACGAAACCCGACGGAATCGGAACAAATCCGATTTCCGATTCGGTTTTCTATAAAATTTCATTTCTAACCAATACATTCATGTCTAAACATCTTTATCTTGACTATTAAACTTTTAAAAATCAATTTGAACAAGTTTTCTCACATGAAATGATAACCTTTTCAATTTATCGTATTTTTTTCACTCTAATACCATCATGTTTCTATTTCACATTTAACCCTTACCTTTGCTATACATTTAAAGTAGAGCACGAGGTAATGAGCTAGCTCCACACACATGCAAATACAACCCTAAAACGATATCATCAAAACTTAGAATACGATAAAACGAAACTTTCATTAAAATACCATATTCTTAATAAAAACTATTCTTAAAAGTTTTAGATTTGATACACTTTTAAATAAATACCTCTTATTAGGAAAAACACGATAAGTTGTGGACATCGATCGTTTATCTAAACCTGACTTTGTGGTGTTTAGGCAAGTGTGTCTAAGGCGAGTGGTTACTTAATTAGGGCCACTGCTTGTAGTGGAGAGCCTCCCACTCATCTGGCACTTACCTGGCCGCAATTGGCGGTGAAGAGGTGATTTGAGGCTTCTAACGACTTGTCTTTTAGACCATTTAGAAATAGGCTAGTTGGCTTAGGAAACCCTAGAATCTAAAATACGGAAAATTACACTTTGCAAATAAATACCTTTTAGTTTATAAAACCGTTTTCTAAAAGATTAGTATTTTACAATCTTTGCAAAGCGCCGCTACAACCCATCTTTGGGGAACCCGTTCGAGATCGTGCGGTTTATCGCGTACCCTCGGGCTAGTAGTGCGAGATTCAGACCTCCGCAAGGAGCATTCGGTCTCGAAAGGTTTAAAATACGACATCTTAAGAAAATGAGATTTTTGGAATATAAAATATTTATTAAAAATTATTTTTGTATAAACATATGTATATTTATTATTTAAATATCTATTTTACTATAATATAAATTTTCCACTTTTTCCTAAAAATCACAATAATAAATTTTACACTAAAATACCATGAATTTCAAAGAATCAATATTACAGATAAATACCTATAACTAGGATATTTTCACTAGAAATGTCACGACATAAAATCCACCCTCATTACAACTCTAAAGACGAACAATAAATACTTGAGGTGTATTTTGAAAAGTATATAAAAGTATTTTTACCTAAAACCCCCTCAAGTTTTATAAATTACCCTAAGGACCTTAGCAATTATAAGACTTCGATTCACATTTCTGATTGTCTGACTCGGGTTTGAGTCTGATTAATCTGACTTGAATATGATTCAAGTCAATCTATAATCTACAAGTTTCCACTTCAATATGAACTCATGAATTCATGAATCCAATATCAATCTATACAACTTGACTGAACCGAACCATGGATATACCTATTCCTTTTACATGATTCTCAGTTATTCCATTTACATGACTCTATGGTTACAACCGCTTACTGATATCATGGTTTCGGTCAGTCAATCAATCTTACAACCAATACAATTTACAAGATAACAATACAAACAAGACATCACGGGGTTTAAGGGGTAGATTGGTATGGAATATGTTAAAGGTGATATGAGGTGGTCACTTAAGACGTAATTACATCTATGCCGTTGTTCCGTGGTATTATCGACGGAGCCTTGTACTACAGGTTACCAAGGTCCCCGGTGTAAGTGGGCCTCCCCTCGTATACACTGGCATTTTCTGTACCAGGCTACAAATAACAGCGTTAATACAACATTACAATATTATAATACAACATTAAAAGCTACTCTCTCTCTCTTACTCTCTGTCTATTTCTCCCTTATCTTTGGGACTTACCGAGCGACCTGTTCGCTGACGACATTCTATTTCTTTCTTCTTTGAATGTCGTCAGGTAGTTTGGACCCGGCGGAGATCGAGCCATCTATAGAAGACTTGGAGCAGTTTGCTGAAGACCCTGCACTTTAGTTTCATTGTACACTTTTCCTTTCTGTATTTTTTTTCATTTCCTGTTATGCCACTGTTTAGGCATCATTTTATTTCAGTTGTATTTTCTTTTCATGCATTGTACGAAAGAATGTTAATAAATAAAAGTTGTTGTTCCTTTTATATCTTATCTCTTGTGTATTTATTTTATATTGCTTAGATACGCTTAGCGTATGTACTTCTGAGTATATATGTAGCGGGCCTCGTCGCGTCCCCTTCGCCGTATACAGGGAAGCGGGACGTGACAACAGTGGTTTATTTCTTGGAATTGGGGTTTCTGGAATGTTTTGTTTTGGCCCAGATTATTTTGAGTGCAACAGTTGTGCTTGGGGCCCACTTCGGAAAATTTTGTCGATCGAAAATTTTAAATATGTTAGTTCACAGTGCTTACTTTATATCTGTGACCGTGAATGTCATTCGAGCGGTAAATCTTGTCTAATTGTTATGGTTCTTTTAGACGGATTTACGAACGTGACATTCACGTTGTTCTGTGTTGTGCTATGATGTTGCGGATTTGTTATGGTGGATAGCCTGGATGCAATGGTAGTACAGTTTGGTTGTATTTGTACATTTGATATTGCAGGGCGAGCGTCGGACATGTGGACTGCCGTCACTGCCTGTTTGTATATTATTCTTTTGGGGCACGACCGGGCTGAGGTCGATGTACCCATTGTATATATTTTATTTTCTGTACTAGGATTACCCCGCGGTGGGGTGCACGAATAGCCGGGTTCTAGAGGGCAACGAGCCCGCATCTCATGGCTTTGAGACAGAGGAGGCTTCACTCTAGAATTGGCGGGCTATTCACCGTACTCGTAGGGAGTATAGGTTGACCAAAGGACGGGTGCCCAAGTTACCGGATTCCGTGAAGTGCTGGGTGGTCCATTCATTTTGTTGAAGGGGGCTGCCTCGCTTCAGGTTTTGGCAGGTAACTTGCCATACACGTAGGGGTCTCGGATTTCATTGCACAGGATATCCACACGACCAGGGGAACGTCGGGTTTCAGTAGCGGCTCTATGAAACCCGGGGATCCCAGATTATCTGTATTGTTCTGTGATGCTTATTACATTTCTGTGATGTTGCATTTTATCACGCCTTGAGCGAATATTATATATTGATATATATACTAGTAGATGTTGTATATGTTTTACACCCACGCTAGTCCAGTCCCCGCTCTGTCGTTAGTTAAGTAACCTAACGGGTGATGACGAGACCCAGTGGCGAATGCGGATGGCATATACGTACATCGTATTTTCGTTCTTTATTGGTGTGATCAATTGATGGGACTGCATTGATTCGGATCAATGCAAGCTAAACAAACATATTCTGATGTTGTTGGAACATTTTTCAAAAAATACTGTTATTGCAAGGACGTTCTCTTTTGTTTTGCACGGTGGTATTTGGTTATGAATATCCTGCACCTCAGTCGACGAGGCAAGGGCCGAGATCCCTTCACCGGGAATGACCCCTTGGACAGAAGTTTGCGTCAGAGTAATAACTTCACTATAGTCGATTACTTTTTGCTTTGCATCGTGGTATTCAGTTGGAATATCCTGCACCTCATTCTACGGGAAAAGAGCCGAGATCCCTTCACCGGGAGTGACCTCTTTAGTAATGGTTTTCGCCACTATATTTTTATAAAAAGCTATCCGGTTCCTTCAACGATATCAAGTTCATTATGTTAAAGGTTTTTCGCCAAAAACCATTCGTAGCCCTCCGTCATTTCAGACGGGTAGCACTTAGTATTCATGCTATGTTTGTTGGCCAAAGTCAAGGCATAGTGTATGGTAGCTATTTATTACTTTTCTGTTGCATAGATAGATGCGTTGGTTTGGGACAATCGTACTGCCTTGTTGGCCAAAGTCAAGGGTAGGTACGGGTGGGTTCAAATTAACCTGGAAAATGACGGGTAGAACTTGACATGTGACTTATGATTTGTTGGCCAAAGTCAAGGTCATAAGAGCATGGGGTAAAAATCACATCGGGAGTTTCTAAAGAAACTGAAACTTGCCAGATATGCGCATACCTTCTGGAGTGTGATAACGTGAGTGGATTCCATCATGTTATCATGCGATGAAAGTTGGATCCCGATTCCCACTGATGAGTTGGTTTACTCCTCGGGTGATCCTGACTAATTCTTCTTTCAGGTTTGGAGGAGAATTTGACGATACAGTGGGAGGTTTCCTGATTAGATAGATTGATAACCATTCTGATCTAGGTTAGAGTGCACGCAGAGTGTTTCTTTTCTCTCTCTCTTTGGCAGCGACCATGGCCCGACCCTTGACTACGACTCAGTGACCAAGTTGATCAAACCTTCTTATAATACTGGCTTTTGGATTGTCTGAGTTGCATACCTCATTGCCACTCCTACTTTTACCCTTTTCTCCAGAACACCCTGTATTACTACGAACATCCACTTCTATTGGATAAAACCATCGTATGGTTATATACGAACTCGAAGGAACTTGTTCTAGATTCGATGATGGTTTCCGGTTCTGGAGAAAATGAATAGAACTATTCAGTTGTCTTTTCCTTTTACCTTCTCTCAGGTTGCGAGTGCTCCTTGGATTAGGACGGTACACCTATTACGCTAATTGGATAGTCTTCTTCCAAACCATAGGCAGGTGCCGAACGGTGGGGAATGAAGAAAACCAATTAGCCTATAGATGGTGTACAGAAGGTAATAAGTTAAGACAAATAAAGGGATTAGAAAGAGGGCAAAGTAAATTGTGATTGTTGTTCACGACCAAACCAAGTATTTCATTACCACTCCCACTTCACCTTTGTATTTCTCCAGAACACTCCGTATCACTATGAAGATCCACAGTTATTTGGATACTCCATCGTATGGTTATATACGAACTCGAAGGAACTTGTTCCAGTTCGGAGATGGATTCTGGTTCAGAAGAAATAGGAATAAGGTTTATTCAGCTGTCTTTTATCTTTACCTTCTCTCGGATTGCGAGTGCTCCTAGGATTAGGGGAGTACACCCATTATGCTTATTGGATAGTCTTCTTCCAAACCATAGGCTGGTGCCGAACGGTAGGGAAGGAAGAAAACCATTTGGCCTAAAGGTGGTGTACAGAAGGTAATGACCAAAGATATATAAAGGGATTTGGAGAGATGACAAAAAAATATACGGTTACAGTTATGAATTTGATAATGTAAGAGGCGTTACTAGGAATGACCGGATAACCCTTTGAAACATTTACATGTTTCAGTTTCACTGTACATTGTTAATAGAAAACTGATTTCCCAATTAGACACTTGCTCCAGGGTATATATTTACCAGGTATGATTCTCATATCTGTAAGGTTTTGCAGATGATGAGTGGGAGTAAGTTATTGGGAATTAGGTGATCATCCTCATTATATCGGGATTCGTTGTAATTGGTGATGTTTGAGGAAATCACCTGGGTTGTTTGCCGGATGGCAAATATTTGGTTTTGAATATCCGTTGTTATGCACCAATTTCAAATTGATATATCTGTACGTTTATTTTAATAAAGTGAGATATAACTTTTTGAAATTATGTCGATGACATTTACCTATATCAGTTGATGGTTAGGTAAGGAGCATTAAACAGCGGTGTAATTCTTCTTAGCCATAAGTACAGTTTTCAACCTACGACACATAGGGAATGAGTTATTAGATTCAGGGGACTTATACAGAGTATTGTATGTTGTCCAGTGTCCATTTGGACAGAGGGGTTGGTACTCGTACTATATTCTGTTTACTTGTGACTTCTCTAGTTCTTAGACATGTGTTTCGTAGAAATGCAAGGTCTAAGTTTTGAGAAGTTATAGGTGTAAGAATAAAGTAGATAATCAGGTGTTGCAAGTATCAGGATTCTTCAAGGTGATCGAAGATGTAGATACTTGTGTATGGTATTCAGTGGATAGTAATGATTATGAGAACTTCCTTCTCTTTCAGGTTACTCATATCTGGATATATTCCTAAGTTGAGTAATCCTGATCGGCCTCTCTCCATTTAGTTGACATGCACTGGAGACAGCTGCATGATTTGAATCTGGTTCCAATTAAATCAGTGCCTCTGTTTTTATATTAGATATAGAAAGGTTCATATCTTAACGATGTTAAGGTACGGGGAGTTGTCCGGCTTATGCTTAAAACCAGACTCTGGATAACTCAAGGCACGTTTCTGTAATGGTTGTTTGTGGGTTGACCCGGGCTATGACGAGGGTTGACTTTCTACCATCTGGAAGATCAATAGTGATATTGTTCTTGACTTACCACAGTTTTAACAAAAATGGATTTTTTCAGAAAACAGTAGTGGGAGTATGGTAGAATTGGAAGTGATTCCAGAACCGCAAACGATTACTGAAAATTTGATAAGAACCTAAAGATTCAATCCGGTTTGACATTTCATTGGCCACTCCGCAGATATGGTGGGTAACCTCAGGCACCCTAGAGCTACTCCGGTAGCCTCAAAGACGGTGACAGGGAGGTTCTTGTTTACCCAGACTTGACATTACTGTTGTTCCAGACTATGAGACCCGGCAGGATGATGAGTATAGCGTCGTTCTAAACAAGCTTTAGAAATGCACGTCCATATGACTCTGCCAGAGGGTTGTCGTGGTCAGTAGGAGCAGCGGAAGCGTAGTGGACAAGTAGCTTATGTCTATTTATAAACTAAACCAGATATAGCGGAGATAGATCATTTATTTCTGATGTGACAGTCATAGGTTTGACTTCATCAGAATAGGGGATGGATCTCTTAAGAAGGTAGTAGGGTGTGATGTCCTGGTATTTTGATGACATACACATAGTAGGAAGTGAAATTCCTATACTACCATCGGTTATACTGTGGTTGTCATACAGTGGTTTCTCCACATAGGGATTAGATATTATATTTGACATTCTGGTTACTAGGTCTATGGTTTTAGATCTAGATTTGGGTAGTTTCCCAATCTGGGTACTTAGACAGCATTCTAAAGGTGTTTTAGAATGGACGACTTCTGGCACGGTAGTGTACCTGTAGGTGATGGAGTCACCCTCTATAAAGGTGTCTAATAGACTAAAGGGGAGAGGGATGTGCATGATTGGCAGATCACTTGCTTAGGCAATTGAGTCAATCATGAGATGTCAAGTACCAAACCAGACGTTGTTTTCTGCACTAGATGCAATAAGTTGATATTAATCCCATCCTGGAGAAATGTTCGGAAGCAGTTTTAGAACATAAGTGGATGTTCTAGGGAAATGATAACGGCAGCCTCATTCGGGAGACGGTTATCATTCCAGGCTTCCAAGGTGACCTGAATGACAGAGTGACTGTCAGAGTTATAGTTTTCCCTCTGATGAAGGGCAGTAGTTTGGACAGGAGGTCCAAGCTGATACCGAGGGAGGCATGGCATAGGATACTGATTAAGTTCAGTTGTCGATACAGTCTAAGAAGTTTGGATTTGGAGTTCATTTATAAACTAGGTCCCATCAGATATCCAGACATATTCTAAGACAGGTATTGCTCATTTCGGGAGATGGGTTTCTCCGCGAACTTGAGATTAAGAGAGACATAGAAAGAAACATCAGGGTGGATCCACTCACTGAGGCTATTCCTCGAACGCAGTAGTTTCACAACCGGTCTTTGTGAGACTGATTAGTAGAGGAGTTGGGTGTTCTGTATCACACGGGCTGTGAGCATGCGACATCGCAATAATTAGCCTTGAGTGCAAGTGGGAGATTGTTGGATATAGTGCCCTCAGAGTCAATTATTGGATCACAGGCATGTGATTGCAATGATTGAGGGAGGACCTATGCCGGTAGGACAGTCTTACTCGAGATGATAGTATGCTATCTGGTTTATCTTTATCATCGTGTATTGCTTCAGGTGACCTTACAGGTCACTATTGCGCATTGATAGAGCCCTTAGGATTCTTGCTTGACTGCCAGCAGTATGATGGCGATCATATACGTGGGAGCTGGTGTCTATAAGCACATCCTTAAAATATCGCTAGTCGTGGGAGTTTTGAGACTGGGCATCGATACTCTGTTAGTAGACTAGTGTATACAGTCGAGACCCCAACCGGGGGCGGTAGCCGGTCTCACAAGCCATTTGTGTCAGTTGGATCACCTAAGATGTATACAGGTGCTCATTGGGTTATGAGTACACTGGACAGGACTCGCCGGGAATATGCTAGTTGGTATTATACCTGACGTCAGATAGCAGTTCCCTGGTGACATGTGTACATGTTAGTTCATCGACCTGAGATCGTCATTTATCTCGTGTGAGTTCCCACTGTGCTTTGATTACTACCCTACCACGGCTCAAAGGATTCGTGCAAATAGGTTTTAATTGGGTACAGTCCCGAGCCACATGGAGGCAGTGAGCGGATCGGCAGGGGTTTCGTCTCTCTCGGTATTGGGGGTGAGATCGCGCTGTGTCTAGGAGAGCCATTACACGAAGTCCTTGGCCATGGCAGGAGATTTACTGGTAGTCATTTCAGTAGTATCTCAGGGTATTCTGGGCTACATTCCGACACGACTTGTACCGCTTTTGGAGGTCTGACTTTTACCAACCCCCTAAGCCCGCCATGCAATGCTCATAGACGAACGGACCGGATTGTACGGATATTGTCACTGGCAGGCTCGGTTGGGTGTTAGGATGAGTTCGCTCATCGACTTCCCTTTTGGTCAATACATGGTAGCCCGTTACGTACGGCTAATACCTCTGACGTGCTAGTGGTTAAATCCACCACCAAAATATTGACGAGTCTTTAGAGTCCCCCACAGACAGTTTCTCAAGTTTCGGGCAAAACGTTGTAGAGGCCGTATGGATTTATGGCAGGGTTCGAACGTTTTATGCACGCGTTATGGTTCGGACGGATAATACTAGCGGGCTTTGATTTAAGCCGGATCCTAGTATTATACAGTGTAGATTTTGTCTCATTGCATTTGTATTCTGTCAGAATACAGATGCGGGTATGTATATACAATCGCGGGGTTATCCTGTAATTTATTACGGGATCTCTTTTTGAAATTTCCAGTTTGCATTCCGTTTCGGCCATTTTTCTTTATTCCTTCTTGGCTGAAATTCCTTTGTTGGAAAGGGGCTTATTTGCAAATGTGAATTAGTGGTGGGAAGGGGTTTTTTGTGGTAAGGGGGTCTCTTGATGGTTCTAGCATCTTTTGATTCTTTTGTGCATCATTTCATTGCATTTATTGGATGGGATATTGGTGTTGATGTTGGTGTGACATTTTTGCTTATCATCACCCCTTGCTTTTTCCTACACTCACCTCCCTTCACTACCTCCCTCCTCTCAAATATGGCCGGCCACTATTTTTTGGGTGTGCCACATTCTTTTTGGTGTGGGGAAAAATATTGACCTCATTTGATCACTACAAAAGTCCTAAGCTTCCTTTTTCATTGCTTATTTCTTCTCCACTCCAAAAATGGCAACTTCAATCAACCCTTCAGACAAAGTGATCTACGTATATTCTACAGCAATCTTGGACACGTTGGCTAGCAAACTTCGTGTCCGAGTTGCCTCGGTTCAGAAGTGGAAGCCCGTAAAAAGACTCGGTGATGTGGTGCCCTTTCCGACAAGGAGATTGAGACCAGAGATGCCGCGAGGAGCTTGGGATGGTGGCCAAAGAACGAAGGACACGGATCGATCGGTATAGCTTTCTATCCCTTATCTAGTTAGCTAGATATAGGTTAATATTTCGATCCGGGTTTTAAGCATACGATAGCGCCGGTTTCTAGTTTAGAAAAAGTTTTCGTTTCTGCATTTTGGCCTCGGAAAAACGGCCGTGGCGCTACCATAGACTTACAATACGCGCATTAATCTCGGTCCTGCACATATCACATATGTGCTCCTACTTCGTTTTGCCTGAGCCAAGAAATCTCTGTGTAGGACTCTAAAGACTCGTCAATACGCCGGCAGTAGGTGATGATCATATCGGTCACCCACAAGCCGTCAGCGGTATTTGCTGGACGTAACGGCTACCCGGCTATTGAGCAATCAGAAGATTAACAAGCAAGCCTGCTCATACTCCTGTGAATCCAATAAGTAATACTACCGTACAGTCCGGTCTCTTCATCTGATATGTCGCATATCTTAGCCTGTGGTTGGTAAACGTCAGACCCTAATAGCCTGATAAGTCATGCCGATGTGAGGCCCATAACGATTCGAGAAACGACTGATAACACTTACCAGCAAATCTCAGCAACCATGGCCATAGATTTCCTGTTATGGCCAATCGAGCATAGCGCAACATCAACCCCCAATATCGGGAGAGACGAAATCCCCTCCTATCGCTCATTGCCTCCATGTGACTCGGGACTGTACCCAAAAACCACCGTTTTGCACGATCTCTTGAACGTGGTAAGGTGGAAATCAAAGCACGATGGGAATCATACAAGACTCTATGACGATCTTGGATCAACAGACTAACCTGTACCAGTGTCACCAGAGAACTGCTATCTGACGTGAGGTATAATACCATCTAGGAGTTCTTGGCGAGTCCGTTCAGTGTACCCAGTCTCTACTGAGCACTCGTATACCATCTCTGATGTCAAACATCAATGGATATGGAATCATCCATCGCCCATCATATGGGTCGAGAAGCGTATACGCTAGTCTACTCTGGAATATCAATGCCCCGTCTCGAAACTCCCACGACTAGGAACAATTGAAGGATGCACTTACCGACTACCTCTGCCCCACTAGTATGATTTGCATCATAATCCTGGTAGACAAGTACTCATCCTAAGGGCTTTATCTGTTGGCTATAGTGCCCTCAAGTCAATTATTGGATCATAGGCACGTGATTGCAATGATTGAGAGAGGACCTATACCGGTAGAACAGTCTTACTCGAGATGATAGTATGCTATCTGGTTTGTTTTTATCATCATGTATATACTTCAGGTGACATTACAGATCACTATTACACGTTGATAGAGCCCATAGGATTCTTTCTTGACTATCAGCAGTATGATGGCGATCATATACGTGAGAGTTGGGTAGTCTATAAGCATATCCTTAAAGTGTCCCTAGTCGTGGGAGTTTCGAGACTGGGCATCGATACTCCGATAGTAGACTAGTGTGTACAGATCGAGACCCCTACGAGAAGCTATGGCCGGTCTCACAAGCCATTGGTGTCAGTTGGTTCACCTAAGATAGTATACAGGTGCTCATTGGGTTATGAGTACACCGGACGGACTCATAGAGGCACTGCTGATTGGTAATATACCTATCGTCAGGAGAAGTTCACAGGTGACATGAGTTCAGCTTAGTCCGTTGACTTGACACTGCTACATTGCCTCAAGTATGTTCCTACTGTTCTTTGATTGCTACCCTACCGCGGCTCAAAGGAGTCGTGCAAACAGGTAGTAGTTGGGTGCAGTCCCGAAGCATTTGGAGGCAGTGGCGGTTAGACAGGATTCGTCTCTCCCGGTATTGGGGGTTGATATCGCGTTGTGTCTGGAGAGCCATTACACAAAGTCTTTGGCCAAGGCAAGTGAGATTTACTGGTAGGTATTCCAGTAGTTTCTCAAGGTGTTCTGGGCTACACTCCGACACGACTTATACCGCTATTGGGGGTCTGATGTTTACCATCCCCTAGGCCCGATATGCGATACTCTTAGACGAACTGACCGGACTGTACGGAGATTGTCACAGATAGGCTCAGTAGGGTTTCTGGATGAGTTCGCTCGTCAGCTTCTCTTTCGCTCAATATGCACAGCTAGTGCCACCGACGCTCATGTGGTTAAATCCACCGCCAGTGTATTGATGAGTCATTAGAGTCCCCCACAGACAGTTTCCCAAGTTCGGGCGAAACGTTGTAGAGGCCGTATGGATTTATGGCAGGGTTCGATCATATACGTGCACTTGTGCATGGATCATAATCGGACGGATCATACTAGTGGGATTTGGTTTAAACCGGATCCTAGTATTAGATTTTTGGAATATTTTCATCTCGTTGTATTCGTATTCAGTTGGAATACGGATGCAGGTACGTATGTTCGGACGATGGGTAATCTTGTAATTCATTACGAGATTATTTTTGAAGTTGCCATTTTCTTTTGTTCTATTTTAAACATTTGGTTTAATATTTAATTAATGGAATTTATGTGTGTTTGTTTTGACCATTTTCCTTTGCATGAAAATTTTTGTTTGTATGGGACATTTTTGGGCTTGGCTAATTTCGGCCGGTGAGAATTTTTTGTGGGCCTTGGCATTTCATGACACATTTCATGGGAGAGGGGATTAATTTGTTTTGATACAATCACCACTTGCTTTTTCTTACACTCACCACCTCACTCACAACATTTCAGTAAATCCCCATAGAACAATGCTTCATGGCCGAGCCCCATTTCTATTCTTGGCTTCACAAAATTTCTTAGCATGCTCACAATTTTCCCTCACCAATGGCAACTTCAATTTACCTCCACCCAAATCATTGGGTGCCTTAAAACAAAATGTTCACACACTATCTCTATTTCATGTTGGATATCTAGGCCAGCAAACTGGATGCCCGAGTTGTTTCAATTTGAAGCGAGAGCCCGTATAAAGATTCCTTGACGTGGTGCCACTTCGACGAGCGAGATCGGAGAGCGAACTTCATTGGGGCAGCCGCAACAAGCTAGGGGAAGAGATTGAAGACCGAAGGACACAGATCGATCGGTATAATCTTTTTTACCACTTTACAGTTTACTAGTATAGGGTTAATGGCACGATCCGGGTTTTAGGATTACGATAGCGCCAGTTTAAAATTTTTTATTCCGCATTTGGCCTCGGATTGACGGCCGGGGCGCTGGCGTAGACTTGCATGGTATCAGAGCCAAACCTATTAACCGTATTCTAGTTGTTTAGACGATGTTAAAATATCGAAACCGAAACAACCCGAAACAATACCAATGATATTTTTGGTGATGAGGGAAATTTGTAGCAAGTTGTGATTGATTTTTGTTGGTGGAAATATAGTGGCTGTTGTTTTTGGAGGGACCAAATTCGTCGCAAATTTTTGGGTGTGCACGGAGTGTATTGCTTGAGGTTGCTGATTTTTTTTGTAGTGAGAAAAAAAATAAATAAAAATGAGCCACTATAGAAATACACTTCACCACTTCATTCAAAATCCACAGCCACTTCGTTTCACAGCAACTTCTTTACTTTTCAAGACTTGGCCAAAACCATTGCTTCATATTTTCTTCACCCCATTGGAATTTAGTCTCTGTAATGTTGGTTCAGTGATATTGTTTGTTTAGCCCAGTTTGGATATGGTTTTATCTACTTGTTTGGGGCTATTCGGGAGTTATTTCGAAGTCGATATTTCTAACATTATTTAAAGTTTACAGTACATACATTTCTATCTGCGACCGTGAATGTCATTCGAGCGGTAAATCTTGTCTAATTGCCATACCACTTTTAGACGGGTTTGCGAACGTGGCATTCACGTTGATATTCTGTGTTATGCTGTATTATTGCGGATTTGTCGTGGTGGATAGCTTGAATGCAATGTTAGTACAGTTTAGTTTTATTTGTACATTTGATATCGCGGGGCGAGCGTCCGACATGTGGACTGCCGTCACTGCCTGTTTGTATATTATTCTTTTGGGGTACAACCGGATTGAAGTCGATGTACCCGTTGTACATATTTTCTTTTCTGTACTAGGATTACCCCAAGGTGGAGTGCACGGATAGCCGGGTTCTAGAGGTAACGGGTCCGCATCTCATGGCTTTGAGATGGAGGGGGCTTCACTCTAGAATTGGTGGGCTATTCGCCGCACTCTTAGGGGGTACAGGTTGACCCAAGGTGGGGTGCTCAAGTTACCGGATTTCGTGAAGTGCTCGGTGGTCCATTCACTTTGCTGAAGGGGGCTGCCTCGCTTTTGGTTTTGGCGGGTAACTTGCTGCGCTCGTAGGGGTCTAGGTTTTCGTTGCACAGGCTATCCACACGATCAGGGGAACGTCGAGTTTCAGTTGTGGCTCAAAGGAAACCCGAGGATCCCAGATTATTTGCATTGTTCTATGATGCTTATTACTTTTCTGTGATGTTGCATTTATCACGTCTGGAATGATTATTATATATTGATATATACCAGTAGATGTTGTATATGTTTTACATCCGCGCTAATCCATTCCCCGCTCTGTCGTTAGTTAAGTAACCTAACGGGTGATGACGGGACCCAGTGGCGAATGCGGATGGTATACACGTACATCATATTTTCGTTCTTTTGTGGTGTGATTAATTGATGGGACTACGTTGATTTAGATCAATGCAAGGAAAACAGACCTATTCGATGTTGTTGGAACAATTTTCAAAAAAACTGTTATTGCAAGGACGTTTTCATTTGCTTTGCATAGCGAAATTCGGTTATGAATATCCAGCACCTCATTCGACGAGGCAAGGGCTGAGATCCCTTTACCAGGAGTGACCCCTTGGGCAGAAGTTTGCGTCAGGGTAATAACTTCACTATAGTCAATTACTTTTTTCTTTGCATCGTGGTATTCAGTTTGGAATATCCTGCACCTCATTCTACGGGAAAAGAGCCGAGATCCCTTCACTGGGAGTGACCTCTTTAGCAAAGGTTTTCGTCACTATATATTTAAAAAGCTATCCAGTTCCTTCAACGATATCAAGTTCATTACGTTAAAGGTTTTTCGCCAAAAACCATTCGTAGCCCTCCGTCATTTCAGACGGGCAGCACTTAGTATTCATGCTATGTTTGTTGGCCTTCGTCATGGCATAGTGTATGGTAGCTATTTGTTAATTTTCTGTTGTATAGATAGATGTGTTGGTTTGGGACAGTCGTACTACTATTTTGGCCTTCGTCAAGGGTATATACGGGTGGGTTCAAATTAACCTGGATAATGACGGGTAGAAATTGACATGTGACTTATGATATGTTGGCCTTCGACAAGGTCATAAGAGCATGGGATAAAAATCACATCGGGAGTTTCTAAAGAAACTGAAACTTCCCAGGCATGCGCATACCTTCTGGATTGTGATAACGTGAGTGGATTCCATCACGTTATGATGTGATGATAGTTGGATCTCGATACCCACTGATGAGTTGGTTTACTCCTCGGGTGATCCCGACTAATTCTTCTTTCAGGTTTGGAGGAAATTTAAGGATACAGTGGGAGACATCCTGATTAGATAAAGTGATTAACAATTCTGATCTAGCTTAGAGTGTACGCAGAGTGTTTCTTTTCTCTCTCTCTTTGGCAGCGACCATGGCCCGACCCTGGACTATAACTCAGTAACCAAGTTGACCGAACTTTCTTAAAACACTGGTTTTTGGATTGTCTGAGTTGCATACATTATTGCCACTCCTTCTTTTACCCTTTGCATTTCTCCAGAACACCCCGTATCACTACGAACATCCACTTCTATTGGATAAATCCATCGTATAGTTACATACGAACTTGAAGGAATTTGTTCCAGATTCGAGGATGGATTCGGGTTCTGGAGAGAATGAATATGACTATCCAGTTGTCTTTTCCGTTTACCTTCTTTCAGGTTGTGAGGGCTCCTAGAATTAGGAGAGGGTACACCTATTGCGCTTATTAGATAGTCTTCTTCCAAACCATAGGCAGGTGTCGAAAGGTAGGGAATGAAGAAAACCAATTAGCCTAAGTGTGGTGTACAGAAGGTAATAAATAAAGACAAATAAAGGGATTAGAAAGAAGGCAAAGTAAATTGCGACTGCTATCATTCACGACCAAACCGCGTATATACGGTTACAGTCATGAATCTGGAAAATGGAAGAGGCATTACTAGGAATACCCGGATACCCCTTCGAAACATTTTCATGTTTCAGTTTCACTATGCGTTGTTAATAGAAAACTGATTTCCCAATTAGCCCTTGCTCCTGGGTATGTATTTACCATGTTAGATTCTCACATTTGTATGGTTTTACAAATGATGAGTGGGAGTGAGTTATTGGGAATTAGGTGATCATCCTCATTATATCGGAATTCGTTGTTAATTGGTGATATTTGAGGAAATCGCCTGGGTTTTTGCCGGACAGGAAATATTTGGTTTTGAATATCCATTGTTATGCACCAATTTCAAACTGATATATCTGTACGTTTATTTTATAAAGTGAGATATAACTTTTTGAAATTATGTCTATGACATTTACCTATATCAGTTGATGGTTAGGTAAGGAGCATTAAACAACAGTATAATTCTTCTTAACCATAAGTACAGTTTTCAACCTACGACGCACAAGGTATGAGTTATTAAACTCAGGGGACTTATACAAAGTATTGTATGTTGTCCAGTGTCTATTAGGACAGAGGGGTTGGTTCTCATACTAAATTTTGTTTACTTGTGACTTCTCTAGTTTTAGACATGTGTTTCATAGAAATACAAAGTTTAAGTTTTGAAAAGTTATAGGTACAAGAATAATGTAGAGAACCAGGTGTCGCAAGTATCGGTATTCTTCAAGGTGATCGAAGATGTAGATACTTGTGTGAGGTATTCAGTTGATAGTAATGGTTTTGAGAACTTGCTTCTCTTTCAGATTACTCATATCTGGATGCACTCCTAAGTTGAGTAATGCTGATCGGCCTCTCTACATTTAGTAAACAAGCACTGGAGAGAGCTGCATGATTTGAATCTGGTTCCAATTAAATCAGTGCCTCTGTTTCTATATTGTATATAGAATGGATCATATCTTAACGATATTAAGCTATTTGTAGTTGTCCAGCTTATGCTTAAAACCAGACTCTGGATAACTCAATGCACGTTTCTGTAATGGCAGTTTGTGGGTTAACCCAGGCTATGACCAGGGTTAACTTTCAACCATCTGGAAGATCAATAGTGATATTGTTCTTGACTCACCACCGTTTTAGTAAAATAGATTTTTTCAGAAAACAGTAGTGGGAGTATGGTAGAACTGGAAGAGATTCCAGAACCACAAATGATTACTGAAAATTTAATAGAACCTAAAGATTCAATCGGGTTTGACATTCCATTAGCCACTCCGCAGACATGGTGGGTAACCTCAGGCACCCGAGAGGTACTCTGGTATCCTCAAAGAAGGTGACAGGGAGGTTCTTGTTTACCCAGACTTGACACTACTGTTGTTCCAGGCTATGAGATCCGGCAGGAGGATGAGTATAGCATTGTTCTAAACTATCTTTAGAAGTGCACGTGTATATGACTCTGCCAGAGGGTTGTCATAGTCAGTGGGAGCAGCGGAAGCGTAGTGGAAAAGTAGCTTGTGTCTATTTATAGACTAAAGCAGATATAGCGGAGATAGATCATCTATTTCTGATGTGACAGTCATAAGTTTGACTTCATCAGAATAGGAGATGGATCTGTTAAGAAGGTAGTAGGGTGGTATGTCTTGGTATTTGGATGACATGCACCTTATAGGAAGTAAAATTCCTATCCTACAATCGGTTATATTTTGGTTGTCACACAGTTGTTTCTCCATATAGGGCTTAGATATTATATCAGGCATTCTGGTTACTAGATTTATGGTTTTAGATCTAGATTTGGGTAGTGTCCCAATCTGGGTACTTAGACAGCATTCTAAAAGTATTTAGAATCGACGACTCCTGGCATGTTGGTGTACCTGCAGGTGGTGGAGTCACCCTCTCTAAAGGTGTCTTACAAACTAAAGAGGAGAGGGATGTACATGATTGGCATATCACTTGCTTAGGCAATTGAGATGTCAAGTATCACACTAGATGTTGTTTTTGCTCTAGATGCAATAAGTTTATATTAATCCAATTCTGGAGAAACGTTCGGAAGCAGTTTTTGAACATAAGTGGATGTTCTAGGGATATGATAACAACAGCCTTGTTCGGGAGACGGTTATCATTCCAGACTTCCAAGGTGACCTGGTTGACAGAGTGACTGTCAGAGTTATAGACTTTTCTCTGTGAGGGGCAATAGTTTGGACAGATGGTCCAAGAGGATACTGAGGGAGGCATGGCGCAGGATACTGGTTAAATTCAGTTGATGATACAGTCTAAGAAGTTTGCTGGATTTGGAGTTCATTTGTGAACTGGGTCCCATCAGATATCTAGACATATTCTAAGACAGGTATTGCTCATTTCGGGAGACGGCTTTCTCTGTAAACTTGAGATATAGAGAGACATAGAAAGAAACATTAGAGCGGATCCACTCACTGAGGCTATTTCTCGAAAGCAATAGTTTCACAAACGAGCTTTGTGAAACTGATTAGTAGGGGAGTTGGGTGTTCGGTATCACACAGGCTGTGAGTATGCGACACCGCAATAATTAGCCTTAAGTGCAAGTGGGAGATTGTTGGCTATAGTGCCTTCAAGTCAATTATTAGATCATAGGCACGTGATTGCAATGATTGAGGGAGGACCTATACCGGTAGAACAGTCTTACTCGAGATGATAGTATGCTATCTAGTTTATCTTTATCATTGTGTACATGCTTCAGGTGACATTACAGATCAATATTAAACGTTGATAGAACCCATAGGATTCTTGCTTGACTACTAGCAGTATGATGTCGATCATATACATGAGAGTTGGGTAGTCTATAAGAACATCCTTAAAGTGTCCCTAGTCGTGGGAGTTTCGAGACGGGGAATCGATACTCTGAGAGTAGACTAGTGTATACGGATCGAGACCCCGATGAGGGGCGATGGCCGGTCTCACAAGCCATTGTTGTCAGTTGGTTCACCTAAGATAGTATACAGGTGCTCATTGGGTTATGAGTACACCGGACGGACTCGCAGGGGCACTGCTGATTGGTACTATACCTATCGTCAGGAGCAGTTCTCAAGTGACATGAGTCCAGCTTAGTCCGTTGACTTGACACTGCTACATTGCCTCAAGTGTGTTCTTACTGTTCTTTGATTGCTACCCTACCACGGCTCAAAAGAGTCGTGCAAACAGGTAGTAGTTGGGTGCAGTCCCGAAGCACTTGGAGGCAATGGCAGTTAGACAGGATTCGTCTCTTCCGGTATTGGGGGTTGATATCGCACTGTGTCTGGAGAGCCATTACACAAAGTCTTTAGCCAAGGCAAGTGAGATTTACTAGTAGGTATTCCGGTAGTTTCTCAAGGTGTTCTGGGCTACACTCCGACATGACTTATACCGCTATTGGGGGTCTGACGTTTATCTTCCCCCTGGGCCCGATATGTGATACTCTTAGACGAACAGACCAGACTGTACGGAGATTGTCACAGATAGGCTCAGTACGGTTTGGGGATGAGTTCGCTCATCAGCTTCCCTTTCGCTCAATACATGGGCAGCCGTTATGCACAGCTAGTGCCACTGACGTCCTTGTGGTTAAATCCACCGCCAGCGTATTGATGAGTCATTAGAGTGCCCCACAGACAGTTTTCCAAGTTCAGGTGAAACGTTGTAGAGGCCATATGGATTTATGGCAGGGTTCGATCATATACATGCACTTGTGCACGTATCATAATCGGACGGATCATACTAGTGGGCTTTGGTTTAAGCTAGATCCTAGTATTAGATTGTTGGAATATTTTCGTCTTGTTGTATTCGTATTCAGTTGCAATACGGATGCAGGTACGTATGTACGGACGAGGGGTAATTTTGTAATTCATTACGAGATTACTTTTGAAGTTTCTATCTTCTTTTGTTCCATTTTAAACATTTGGTTTAATGTTTAATTAATGGAATTTATGTGTGTTTGTTTTGGCCATTTTCCTTTGCATGGAAATTTTTGTTTGCATGGGACATTTTTAGGCTTGGCTAATTTCTTCCAGTGGGAATTTTTTGTGGGCCTTGGCATTTCGTGACACATTTCATGGGTTGAGGGTTTTATTTCATGAGTTGATTTTGTGTGTGAGGTGGCAAATGGAGTGGGAGAGATATTTCCTTTGGCATTTATTGGTTTTGTTTATGAGTGGGTAGGATATTTGTGTATGAGTTTAGGGGGGCTGTTGATATTCTTTTTGGTGAGAGGGGATTAATTTGTTTTGCTACAATCACCACTTGCTTTTTCTTACACTCACCACCTCACTCACAACACTTGAGGAAATCCCCAGAGAACAATGCTTCATGGCCGAGCCCCATTTCTATTCTTGGTTTCACAAGATTTCTTAGCATGCTCACAATTTTCCCTCACCAATGACAACTTCAATTTACCTCTACCCAAATCATTGGGTGCCTTGAGACAAAATGTTCACACACTATCTCTACTTCATCTTGGATATCTAGGCTAGCAAACTACATGCCCGAGTTGCTTCGGTTTGAAGCGGGAGCCCGTATAAAGATTCCTTGACGTGGTGCCACTTCGAAGAGCGAGATCGGAGAGCGAACTTCGTTGGGGAAGCTGCAACAAGCTAGGGGAAGAGATTGAAAACCGAAGGACACGGATCGATCGTTATAATCTTTTTTACCACTTTACAGTTTACTAGTATAGGGTTAATGGCACGATCCGGGTTTTAGGGTTACGATAGCGCCAGTTTAAAAGTTTTTATTCCGCGTTTGGCCTCGGATTGAAGACCGGGGCGCTGGCGTAGCCTTACATTATCAACATGTAATAGAGAGACAATAAGTGTACATGTTAAGATAAAGAGCAATCAGATAGCATACTATCATGTCGAGCAAGAAAGTCCACCCTATATATGTCCAAGCATCCACTATAATATACATCACATGTATATTAATGGCCTCTAGGGCATACGTATAAATAACAATCTCCCACTTGCACTAAGGCCATTTGTTGTAGTATTTCATACTCAACATCCCTTAAAAGTCTCTCTAGGGAAAGGCCTCTATGAGTGGATCCGCCGTGTTATCCTTTACGTCAACTCTCCTTACGCCGATCCCTTGGAGATCAACCATCTGTCTAATCAGGTGATACTGTCCTCAGAATATTTCTGGATTGCTGATGGGACCGGCATTCCTAGGACAAAGCCACAACTCCATTGTTGTCACAATAACAGTTATTGGACGCTCAATGGTAGGAACTATGTTCATCTCATGAACAATAAATGTCCAGACATTCACTTTGGCAGCATCGTTGGTAGCGATGTATTCAGCCTTTATCGTCTAGTTTTCCACGGTATATAGCTTGGAACTCTTCCAATATATCGTCCTTCTACTGTGGGTAAAGACAAAGCCTGTGACTAAGTTTCAGTCGACCTTATCACTCTGGAAGCTTGAATTGGTAAAGGACTCCCACTGGAGTTTACCGTTACCAAACACCAAGAACCTTTCTTTAGTGCTTCTCAAGTACTTAAGAATGTCCTTCACAGCTTTCCAGTGATTCTCCCAAGATCCGATTGATTCCTGATCACTACACCTAGTGAGTTAGCTACATCTGGTCTGGTACATAACATCGCATACATGATAGAGCCTAGTGCCGAAGCATAGAGTATCCTTTGCACGTGAGCTCTTTCCAAATCAGTCTCGGGAGACTTCTTTTTGGAGAGAATGATTCATGAGTAAGTAGGCAAACCACCACGCTTCAAATCCTCCATACTAAACCCTTTTAGTATGGTGTTAATGTACCTGGATTTGGGACTCTCCCAACATCCACTATAGATCATAATCCACAAGATGTAGTAGGTATCATCCAGATCTTCCATGGAGAATTCTCGTGATAAGAGGAGCTTGACCGAGTGTAGCATAAGAAACCATTTCTTATCAAGAGTATGTCATCTACGTACAATACGTAGAAGACAACCTTACTCTTTACAACTTTCTTGTATATACAAGGTTCATCTACTTTTTTGATGAAGTCAAACTTTTTGACAGCCACATCAAAACAGATGTTCCAACTCCGCGATGCATGCTTTAATCCTGATGGACTTAAGCATAGCCTACTGGAGAAAAAGGTTTCATCATAAACCTCACCTGGTTATTGACGAAAATCTTTTACTATAAGTCTAGCTTTAAAAGTCTCAACTTTTCCATTTACACCAAGAA
This sequence comes from Agapanthus africanus, assembly GCA_030015575.1. NCBI lineage: Eukaryota > Viridiplantae > Streptophyta > Magnoliopsida > Asparagales > Amaryllidaceae > Agapanthus > Agapanthus africanus. The sequence goes on from CM057344.1 coordinate 107,435,861, forward strand.
TTTTCTCAAGATCCACTTGCTCCCAATGGATTTTACTCCTTCAGATGCAACATTTAAAGTCATACTTTGTTGGTGTACATGAATTCTATCTTTGATCGCATAGCATCCAGCCATTTCACATAGTCCCCACTCGTGATGGCCTGACTGAACCTGGTTGGGTCATCATCTACCATGATGCAATCCTTGCTCCCACCATTACCGAGAAAACCGTAGTATCTCTCAGGTGGATGGGGAACCCTACCAGATTCGCGGAGAGGCTGAGATTCGTTGGAGACTATTGAATCCTTTGGTTCCACTAAATCATCAGCTGTTAGTTTGTTTAGCTGGAATTCCTTCCAGTTCTACCTCATGACCACTAATTTCTTCCATAAGAAATTCCTTTTCTAAAAAGGTGGCATGCTGAGAAACAAAACACCTTTTTCTCCTCAGTGTGGTAAAAGATATACCCTCGCGAATGTTCGGGATATCCAACAAACTTATACAGAACTGACCTTGCCTCAGTTTGTCCGGATTCTTCCTTTCAACATAGGCCGAACAATCCCATATCTTAACTCGTTTAAGACATGGTCTCTTCCCATTCCATATTTCATATGGAGTGGTAAGCACTGATTTGGATAGAACCCCATTTGATAGGTATGCAGCTTCTCAAGTGCATAACACTAAAAGGAATCAGGTAACCCAGCAGTACTCATCATAGAGCGCACCATATCTCATAGGGTGCGATACCTCCGCCCCGATACACCGTTATGCTTGTGGTGTATACGAAGGAGTAATCTGAGAGAGAATCCCATTCTCTATTTAGAAAATCCAGGAACTCCATGCCCAAGTATTCGCCTCCCCGATCTCATCGAAGGACTTTAATTCTTCTACCCGTCTGGTTCTTAACTTCAAGCTTATATTCCTTGAATTTCTCAAAAGTTTCAGACTTGTGTTTCAACAGGAACATATGTCCGAATCTTGAGAGATGATCAGTGAATATAATGAAGTACGAGGAACCATCCCTGGCATTTGTAGACATAGGACCGTATACATCACCATGTATCAGCCCCTAGAGTGAGTATTGGTCATTTTACCTTTGAGACAAGATTGGCACATATTATAAATGAAAATTCGAACGGATTCAAATATTCATCCTTATATAACTTAGCTAGTCGTGTCGCATTGATATGACATAGTCTACAATACCACAAGAAGGATTCGTTCAATTCTGAACCACTCCTCTTGTTTGTGTTCTATATACTTTGAACTATGGTTTGATTTAGAATGTGTATGCCATTACATAGCGTGCCTGACCCAATCAACTCTTGATTCAGGAAAATGTTCACAACAGTATCCTGTAATACAAAATTATATTCTTCTTTAACTTAATAAAGAAACCGATGTAATGTTGTATATCAGGTTCGGTATGTAATAACATTCGTTCAGAATCAATGTATTAATACAGGGTGATCTTTGCCAACTGATTTGGCTGCAACAATTGCACCAATCTCTAAAACTTTGAGACATATCACCCAATTCCAGTTCTCTACCTTTCTGTAGCCCATATAACAGATTACATATGTGGGATCCTGATCCGGTATCTCATACCTAGGACATAGAGGATACTGAGAAATGGTTCTCGGTAACGAACACACCCGAAGAATATGTATCAACATGCTCATTCCGCGAATGGGTTGCGTGGGAATCCGGATATTCCCCTGTTTCCTGCTAGGACTTATAACAATTATAAGATAGAGCAGAACCAATGTTCTCCAGCTCAGTATAATAAGCAGGTTCGGTCAATACATCCATATTATTATCTTGATTAAGGCATGTCACGGTCGCTACCAGGAGAGAGAGAGAAGAAAACACTCAGCGTATGCTCTTGCAAGATCAGATTGGTTATTATTTTATCTAATCAGGATGGCTCCCATTGTTTTTATCAAATTTTCCTTCAAACCCTAAAAGGTAAGACTGGCTGGGATTAATTACACCCTATAAGTTCGCCAATCTTTCGGCCAGGCCAGTGTCAGTACTATGAGGGAAGTTCCCTGTGCTTTCGCACGGACCTAATTAAAATAAACCTCGTTTTCCCAGAGGAGTAACCCCGTTAACACCTTTCTAGACACCTACTTTGATCGGCTAATTGTAATGGGTAAAACTCTCCCAGGAGTAACTCTTACTCGCAGTGGGTGTCGGGATCCAACTATCTCATAGAAGGTATGCAATCTCATTGCAAATTTCAACACTTGAAATTCCGATAATATTTTGTACCAAGCGATCTATGACCTTGACAAAGTCAATAAACCATAAATCGCAAGTCAAGTTCAACCCGTACATTTCATGATTGAATTAAACCCACCCGCTCGACCCTTGAAAAGATCAACAAGGCCGTACGACTACCCTAATCCAATCACATCCCATGCTTTGCAGATAGGCACTAATCAGCTACCGCACACTACGCCTTGACAAGGTCAACAAACGCAGCACGAATACAACATAGTCCTTATCTGAAATGACGGAGGGCTAAGACAGATTTATAAGAAAACCCTTTACGTAATGAACTTGATATCGTTGTAGAATCGAGTGATTTTGAAAAGGAGTGTTTTTTAGGCTTTTGCTAGTTTTTCTAAAGAGGTCTGCTTACCGCCGAAAACTAGGAAGACAAACGTCTTGCCTGAATTTGGGGCCAGATGATATTTGGTTTTATTCGTCCACCTCTCTGAAGATGCCAAGTTGATTTATGGCACCATGTATCGGAGGTTTGGACGGATGCGGCCGATGTAGCAGATTTCGTCAGATTCCCCCTCGTGTACAAGGGGTTTTTGATTGTGGGAACGCTCTTCCCTGCAGGCGCAAGCCCCTGCAGTTAATTACGCTATCGCATAGCGGTAACAACTTTCTCCTCCTCCAGATGGTCACTTCATGTCGTATGTGTTTGTTTTGTTTTTGGTTGCCCTTGGATTGTATACAGGGACTAATTTATGTTGTCTCCCGTAGGGCATGGATTAGTCCAAATCCGTATTTTCTTATATTTGGGTTTGGGTTGGGTTTAAGGATCGTTAATCTCATTTGAGACTAAGATCAACTTAAACATTTGTTAAGGATACGTTAGTCTAATTTTAGACTAAGATCTACTTAACAGGATCATTTAGATCCAACAAAAGAGCATTTGGACTCTATTGTTTTAGTTTAGGGACATTGCGGTCCATATTTCATCGATTTGGGTGTATACCCGGAGTTATTGGTTATTGGGACCCCCCACCTCTCTGAAGACGTTTAAGAATTAGAACGTCATGTATCAGAGGTGTAGAGAGATATACCCTTGAACCAAATTCCAGATAGGAGGTCAGTAGCCATCTTTGGGATTAAGATTGGTCTAGGGAGGCCCGAGTATAAGAGGGCTCGGTTGATTAATGACCGCAGGGTTTTTTTTTGTCTTGGGAGACTTGTCTGTTTTAGACTGAGGCTAAATTCTCAAAAGCAATGTTAAACACTGCAATTTGTAGTAATCACGTGTGGTATGTGAGGCACCTGAAGATTGGGCCCTACTTCTTTTATTTTACTTCCGGAATATGCATATAAGTGTTAAAAACTTGATCCTTATGACCATCACGTGTGGACACGTGAGGGTATCCACTCGTTGGATTTTAATCCTTTGGTTTTACCCCTTTTTTCTTTAAAAAGTGTTTGTCAGGGATCACGTGGGGACACGTGAGGCGCCTTTTAGGCAGGAATTGCCTTTGGGTGTTTTCCTCTTTTTTTTATGAGTGTTTGATAACTGCTAGGGGTCATGTGGGGAAACGTGAGGCGCCCTAAAAGTGAAACTGTCTTGGATGTACTCCCTTTTTATTTTGAGAGGCTTGTTCAAGGGCCATATGGGAGCATGTGACCTAATCTTATTTGTTCTCTTTTGATCATTGAGGGGGGGCTTACGTGGACACACGTGATATGACATTTATCATGTTGGGAGTTGATCTCTTTTACGTGCATGGAGAGTTAAATCCTTTGTTTAAGAATTAAATTCTTTTATAGGGTTATACCCCAATTTTATTTAGAGGAATTAAATTCCTATGTGTTGTGTTAAAAGAATTAAATTCTTTAAACCCAATTCTCCCCCTAAGTTTTGAATCTGCATGACAGATCTCCCCGATGAGAATTAAATTCTCAACTTGTGGGGAGATATGCTTCTGCAGATCTTCAACTAGAGGAAGAACTGAGTTCTTTTCTAGAAGAGTTAAACTCTTGTCTTGAGAATTAAATTCTCTTTTGTTTCGTGGGAGCTTATGGAACGCTCTCCTTCCTTCTCTTACCTAGAGTTTCTTTCTTCTTTGAAGAGATCTTCTTCTCTCTGGAAAATTAAATTCTCTTCTTCTTTTTTTGCTTTCAAGTGGGGTTTTCTCTCTCTTTTTCTTTTCTTCTTGGCTCCTATTTATAGGAGAGAAAAAAGAATCAATTTGTTTAGTCAATCTCTCATTGAGAGATTTTAATTGATTTTATAACCAACATGATCTTTTAGATCACTCGGTGAATTTTATTCACCGTTGGATTTTTAATCCAAAGACTTCTATTTCACATAAGATATTTCATTTGTTGTTCCAGGAAAATTTTAGGAAAATATTTCCTTGTACAGAATCTTCCTATAAATTGGCGATTTTTAATCACCATTGAATTTTTAATCCGACGGTGCTCTACTTTACAGAGTGCAACCTTTCTTGTTTGGAAAGATCTAGGGAAATATTTTTCCAATTAGGGTTTTTGATTCCTTTTAATTAGAATTTAATTTTATTCATTCAGAGGGTTCAGGAACCCATCACATGTTGGCACGTGACCTCACCAATTAAGCATAAAGCTTCTAATTAGAATCTAATTCTATTAGTTTAGAGGGCTCAGGAACCCATCACGTGTTGGCACGTGACCTCACCAATTAAGCATAAAACTTCTAATTAGAATCTAATTCTATTAGTTCAGAGGGCTCAGGAACCCATCATGTGTTGGCACGTGACCTTACCAATTAAGCATCTCCAATTGTTTATTTCATTCAGGCGCCTATAGACTTTGCCTATAAAAGGTCACGTGTTTGCACGTGCGGCCCGATTTTTAGTTCAGTTTTGCCAAGCACATCGCCTATCACGTGTGGGAACGTGATGCTCCACTTGGGGGTTTTCCTCATTACTTTATTCATATGTTTTATTTAGTTCCCATGAGGGAACAAATGCCCCCACAGCGTTGTTCTCACGTGCTTTGCACGAGAGTGCAACGTTGTCACCTTTATACCTGTTGGATTTTCCTAGGGAGCGGGGAAGATGAACTGTTTCCTATCATGTCTTATAAATGCAGAGTTATCATTCTCAGCAGCGCCTCCGTTCCTTCATCTCACTCCTTCTTCATTTTTGCTTTGAGAATTTAATTCTCTTCCTCAGAGCTCAGTTCTCTGCTAAAAAATTCTAGAGTTTAACTCTGTCCAAAAAGAATCCTTTTTTAGGTAAGGATCTTGAACGGCCAACGAACTTTTTCTTAAAATTTTCTTCGGATTTTAAATCCACACCAAGGGTTTTTCCTTGAAACTTATCTTTCCGAGCTCTAAAATGCACAATCTTTAGGTGATAAGCCCCAATGTTGGGCGTTTTTTTCTTATCTTAGGGGATTGATGATGGCACATATTTTTCTCTGGAATTTAATTCCACTCCAAAGAGCTCAGCTCTAAAAACTTTTCCTGGAATTTAATTCCTCTATTCAAAAAGGAATTTAATTCCCCCCAGAGAATCTAGCTCTAACGATCAAGAAGACCTTTTGGGATTTTTATTCTCAGTTGTTCTTGAGAAAGATTTTTTTTTAAAGGGATTCTTTTTTGATCTGCATAGAGTTTGTAATGGGTTTTTCTTTGGGGGAATGTGCAGAGGTGTTTAAACTCCCCTGTTCATTTATTGAGAATCTCCTTTTTGTTCTCATAATGATTACCCTGTCTCATCATTAGTGAGCCGCCATATTGATTTTGTGGGGTCCATGTGTTTTGCAATCAATGGTCCCATGGAATAAGCTGCTTGTCATTTTCTTCCGCTGTCTTTATATATATTTATACACACACACACACACACACACAGACACGTGTGGGTTTCATTAACAGCTTTCCCTTCCTTTATTTCAGGAACAATGGTTTCTCTTCTATATTTTCTTTTTACTTGCTCGGAGGCTGCTTTTCCTCAGTCACCATCTGACGAAGAAGTGATGGCAATGATTAGGGCCCATGACCCAGATTGCACCAATCTGCTTTTGTGGGGAACCTGGTACGGTCATATCATCCGTGGTCGCCGCAGCTTTCTTTGCGAAGTGCCAACAGAGCCCCTTCGCCCAATTTTGCTGATGGAGCGTCTGCAGACTGCTTTTGCGGTGGAGGCGGCCGATTGGACTCCTACAGGCCTGCTTGAGCCGTCAACAATGGGGATACCCAACCAACCTTTGTCGTCCATAGACATTTTGGGGCGTCACATTTGTCAAGGTGAAGCCCAACCTTGGGGACAAATTTATAAGATAGGGCTTACCCCTCGCCACCCAACGGGTTATCTTCCCTGGGCTCGATACATTCTGTCTGCTCATCGCGCAAGATTGCAGAAGGTTGGGCTTTATCGGGCGGTATATGCGTCCATCTTCCATTATCAGTCCCCTCATGTCTGGTGGGTCAAAGCTTTCCTAAACCAATGGAACATTCCCACTAACACTTTCTTGCTAGGGGATCGTGAGGTTTCAATTTCTCTGGAAGAGTTCCGTGAAATTTCTGGATTGCCTATTAGGGGAGAGCAATATGAAGAGTTGCTTCCTCCTGATGAGTATATATTCACGACCGTGCCTGCTATGCTTGACGGCTTGACTACCGAAAACGCCGTCCGTCACAAGTACCCCAGTCTAATCAAGACTCTAGCTTTTTTCGAGAAGCTTTTTGCGGAGTCAGAGGAACATGGCTTCACCTTTAATAGCTTCATTGCCTGCTTCCTCCGTGAAGATGTCTTATCAAAGGAGACCCCGAAATTTATGAATATTAACGACCCCTTTGGGTTTGGGCTGAATAAGCTGCCGGCCAAAGAAGAAGATTTACCGCAGTTTTACATCCCGATCTTTTCAGCCGTGTCCTTTGATTCGATTGCGGCTCCCGTATGGACGAAGAGACCTTCTTCATCGGTTTTATTAGTGTTTGGCTTAGCTGGTTTGCCATCCCAATGCATCGTCACTTCATGAGAGCTTCCGTCATCTACCCTGCTTACCGAGTGGCTGAAGGGACACGACTGGCCGTGGGTATTGCAGGGTTATTGCACTTATATCATGGGCTGAGCACTGCGGTTAGTACTTCGACCCCGGGTGTAGATGTGGTGAGTTTCTCCCTCCATTATTTTACGTCGTGGATTGAGATGCACGTATTGGGGGCATTCGCAGCACACCAGAGGCTGGATTTCTATAGTGCTTACACCTTCCTGCGGCTCATGAGGTTGGTGGATGCTTCTGCTCCTGATCCGACTCAGCTATGGGCTCTTCGTGTTTTTCTTAACCCGTATGCTAATGAAGGCGGGATGGTATTCAATGACCGAGTCCTTTCTGCTCCTTCGGGACCTATTCAACAGCTATTCGATTTATCGAAAGGGGGAGCACCATCCTTGAAGCCTAAGGAAATTATGCACTTATATTTGATTAGGTCAGGTTATTTGGTGTTTCGTCGAAATGATGCGGCTCTTTTCATGTGGTACAATCCGCACCGCTTTGCCCGGCAATTGGGTTATAACCAGGGTGTTCCCTTCGAGGCATTTTTGGTGGAGCCCAGCTCGTCTCTGGGAGTTGTTCGTAACATCACCCATCACTTCATGCGACTGAACACCGGCTCTCGTTTCATGATCCCCGAGGCCGATTATATTCCAAGGTGTGTATGGTCCTTTACGGGCTGGTACCGCCATCGAGTGAGTCCCATTATTGCCAAGGAAAAGTGGATACTTTTCGGATATAGAGCTCCCGTCCCAACCCAAGCCACGGGCGTTCCGCCGTGATCGCGAACAGTGGTTTGCCTTCCATTGAGGGGTACCGGTGCTTTACTTATCCCTGAGGTGGCGGATGCGGAATCGACTCCTCCTATAGTTGGCATGCCAATGCGTACTAGAGCCCAAGCAAAGGCTTCCGATAAGGTGCCAGCAGTAGTTCCATCAGTTGCGTCGTCGTCAATGGCAGCGTCATCTTCGGTAGTACCGCCAAAAGAGGACACTGGAGGCGAGGTTGGGCAACGTCGCGCCGAAGCGCCGAAGGGAAGGAAGCGATCTTCTACCTCTGGCGTCACCTCTGGCTCGAAAAGGAGGAAGAAGACGGTCACCAGTCTGTCCGGCCTTTTGCTGGAATCTGAGCCTATTGTTCAAGATAAGCCGATATCCATGCAAGAGTTGGATGACGGTCTTCTTTTTCTAGGTTCATCTGCCCAGGAAGCCGCACAATTAGCTGAGGCTATAAGGCGTTCCCATGATGAGATGAGAACGTGCGCGTCCTAAAGATTTCTTATCCTGCCGTCATATTCTATGAAGATCCTCCATCAATACGGCGAATATTTTTAGGTCATCTGGAACAAGGAGGTGAGATAGCTCTCAAACAGCCTATCTCAGCCGCTTCTGAAGATGAGTTGTCATTGTGGACCGGCGGCCATGAATCTACATTTGAACCCCGGCGAGCATACCTTCTCAGGAAGGAACGTCGGCTTGAAAAAGCCATACTAGAGGCATCTTGGCGTATCGGTATGCATGTTTTATGTATTTTTCCTTCGGCAAGTAATTTGTTCCGCTTTTTATGTCTTCCTACCTTCGTAAAACTTTGCAGGGACTTCAGCAATGGCAGAGAATTTGAGCTCAAGTCGCGTCCTGACCGTGGACTCTGTAAATATCCCCGATAAGACACCAGTAGGTGTGGAGGAGGTCATTACAGTTGCTATTCCTGCTGTAGAGCTTCCATTGGTGGCTTCTGTTCTCCTGATGCTTGCTCTCCCAGAAGAGGCATCCTCATTGGCCACAGATTTAATGGATCTTTCTGATGACGACCCGGAGATTGTGGAACAGATAGTCGAGACCGCCGTCCTTTAATTAGAGCTTGAAGTGGTGGCCGCTGCCCATCAGTTGGAAGCTGTTACACCAGCCCATGTCCCCGGTGATGTGCCTGAGGGTGCGGAGGAAGCTGCCGAAGCTGCTATCCCTCCCGTTCAAAGCGGGAGGAGCATCGAAGGCATTCTTCCATATTTTGTTTTAATGATCTCTTCATTATCTGAATCTTTCTGTCTTTTCAGAATTACAAGGATTGGCGGCGTCCATCGCGGATCTATCCCCCAGAAAGTCTTTCCAGCGTCTGCTCGAGATGGCTGCTCCGCAAACAATATCCCCGCAACGCATCGTCCTCTCTTCTGGGCAAGGTCGGTGTTATTTGACCCTCTCATTGCATTATCATTATTTCGTAGAACGATGCTAATGTCTTCTGTAGTTTTGGAAGCTGACGATGAAGTTGAAATCCTCGACGGGTCTGGGGATCTTTTAAAACCTCCTTGCATGACTGTGGGTTAGTAAAGTTCTGACGTTGTTCCATATATTCTTTGTTTGCAAATTTTGCTGATTGTTTATGAAACTTGACAGCTTTGCCCGTTCTTATACCGCAGGAATCTCGCATCATTATGCCACCCGGCCCTTATGCCCGGCGCGCATCTGAACGGATGGCGAAGCAAAGCCTTCACTCCTTGTCAGCTTTTATCGAAGATCTTCGTGCTGATAGTTCGATCATAGCCGAAGAATTCACCACCGAAGCCAACATTTCTCTGCCTTTTCTCGCCACTTACCATGATGAAACATTGGTGCATGTGTTGGGTTGAGTTTTGTTGTCGAGTGGAGGCTTGCTTACATAGTCTCGAGTGCACACGCCTTCCCTCGGAGGTCGTGGCTGCAAAGACGAGCTTGCAGAAGCTGATTAAACGGTGCGCCGCAAATCTACTGTCATGTGAGAAGAGACTCAACCGAAAATTTTCGGAGAGGGAGCTAGCTTCAAATGCTTTGGGGGAACTTCAAGCCGAACTCATGGCTAAGACCACTCATGTGTATGAACTTTGGTGGGTGCTTCAAGAAGCTATTAGGAAGGTGGTAGCTATTGATAAAGCCGTTATTTTTATTCGCGGGATGGTTGAAGCTCACAAAGTTGCTGAAAAGGAGCTTGAAAGTCGGCTCGCCTTATATCAGGCTCAACGGTCTCAGGCGGCGACCCATCTCATAGCAATAACAAATCACGAAGCCAAGACCCAGTGGAAGAAAGATGAACTGGTGAATTTATTAAATCGTCCACCGGCTTAAAAAAATATATATGTTTTTTTTATTCTCCCTTTTGTAGTTTCTCCTGAATGAGAGTATTTTTTTATTCTTTTATAGATTGTACTTTGTATTCTTTTTTATTCATGAATAAAAGACATATTTTGTTTCATGGTGGTGTGTCCATTTTAGCAAATGCATTTTGTAGATAATCTATTTTGATTTCCTTGCAGGATCGCGATGGCTTAGGAGTCAGGTTCAGATCTGCCACCTAAGCCTTTCCAACTTTATGAGCCATGAGGATCTCATAAAGATTTTTCTCCCTACGAGTCGAGAGGATCTCGTAGGTGTATTTTCTCCTTAAGAATTGTGAGGATTCCTAAGTGTGCTTTCTCTTGAGAGTCGTAAGGCTCTCACAAGAGAATTTTCCCGCCTACAAGTCAAGAGGACTCGTAAGTGGTTGTTTCCCGCCTTGTCAATGTTCGACTTCGGAGAGTGTGGCCTGTGAATAGTATGCAAGAGTCCATCTTGGACCGACTTGCAGGGCCCCAGTGCTTAGGAAACAGGTTTTTTTAATCCCCGTTGCCTAAAGCTTTGCCCTACGAGTCGAGACGAATCGAGAGGTTCTCGCAAGGATGTCCTAACGTTACAGTTAACCTCTGCTCTTTACGACAGAGGTTCGTTAGGGTCTATGGTACTAGGGTTTTTTACCCGTCGTACCGTCGCGTTGGACGGTGTATTCCTCGATATGCAATCTTGCTGCTCGAGTAGCCGCACGACTGTCGTGTCTTTGATCCCTTTGGGGTTGGACAAGACGACTTTAAGCAATCTTCCAGGTGATATTACCGTCGAAAGAACAAGCGTTAAGGATATTCCATGTTGCTTTTTGCTTGAGGTTAGGCTCAGTTTGGGAGCCCCGATGAGTCATGACCACTCCGTGCTGATGTGGGATGATCTCCGATAGTCTTTCAGGTTTTATTTGAGTTGCCGTCAAGACCCTGAAGCTAGGGATTTTCCTTGGATTCGTTTGCTGGTATTGCGTCTGCTGTAACGAGACGAATGTCGAGGTTGTCTCTAGGTTTTCTGTGAACCGTCGAGACTTGGAACTAGGGGACTTTGCCATGGCCATTTGTTGGTGTCGCATCTGCATCCTGCTGGAGGAAGAATTCTGTTGTTGATCTCTAGGCTGTAGATGTTGCCGTTGAGGCCTGGAATTAGGGACTCTGCTATGGCTTCGAGGTAGTCTTTAGGTTGTCTGTGAACCGTCGAAATTTGGAACTAGGGGACTTTGCCATGGCTCTGTTAGTTAATGTCGCGTCTGCATCCTACTGGAGGAAGAACGCTGTTGTTGATCTCTAGGCTGTAGATTTTGCCATCAAGATCTGACTTTCCCTTTTTGACAGAGTTTGTTTGGGACCTATGATTCCCTTTTCGTTTATTCCCATGGATTGTATACAGGGATCAGTATGGACTTATCTGCAGGGCAAAAGTTTCATCATCATTTTTTATTTCTTTCCGTGATACTCTATCATTTCAGCTTTTTATATCGCGAAAGTCGCAATTGCCCAATCATTTCGGCTATTTTTCGCGGTGCCCAATCATTTCGGCTATTTTTCTTTTTCTTTACTCGCTGCTTTTTATTGCGAGTTGCCCAAATATTTCGGCTATTTTTATATGCATATATTTTACTTGCTGATTTTGTTGCAAGTTGCCCCATCATTTCGGCTATTTTGTATGCATTTTTGGCTCGTTGATTTTTTTGCCGCGAGTATGAGACTTGGGATCTGATACTGATTTAGCATCAGCATCGCTGCGACTAGAATATTGCCATGAGCGAATCATCATTTGCCTTAAAAAGACTTGGAATTTGTTATCAATTTAGGCATCAGCATCGCTACTACTGGAACGTTGCCAGGAGCGAATCATCATTTGCCTTTGTTGATTCGAACAAAGGTAGCTTAGCAAACAGGGTTAGGATCCTGTCGACTAAGGCTTTTGACTTCATGAGCCGTAAGGGTCTCATAAAGGTGTTTTTCCTTATGAGTCGTGAGGATCTCATAGATGTATGTTCACCTTAGAAGTAGTGAGGACTCTTAAGTGGTGTTCTCTCTTATAAGTCGTAAGGATCTTGCATTAGCGTTTTCTCCTTATAAATCGAGAGGACTTACAAGTGTCATTCACCAAATGAGGACATTTCGCGTCATTGGTGGAACTTGGTGAGGAAATGATTATTTGCGCTCGTGTATTGTATACAAGGGTCAATATTGAACCGCTTGTAGGGCAAAAACGGGGTATATGAGGGCTTAGTATCTCGTAAGTATATTTTTTCCTTAGGAATCGTGTTGATCCCTAAGTGCATTGCTCCCTTGTGATTCGTAAGGATCTCAAGCGGGTATTTTCTCCTAACAAGGTCGAAAGGACCTTGCAAGTGTCTTTTAACGAGATTGCGCCCTTTCGTGTTTTCACAAACTCGCCGGTAGCCCTGCTGTTTTTACTCACGGAGCCCTTTCAGGTTTTCATCCGTGCCCATTTCGCTTGTGGACGTACCGCATTTTCTTTCTTCTCTTCTCTTTTATTTATTATTATTTTTCATTATTTTTTTACGAGCCTACGCCCTTTCGGGGTTTTTTACAAACTCGCCGGTAGCCCTGCTGTTTTTACTCACGGAGCCCTTTCAGGTTTTCATCCGTGCCCATCTCGCTTGTGGACGTACCGTTTTTTTTATATTATTTTTTTATTATATTTTTTTTGTCACGTCAGCCTAAGGATGCTGCGGTTCGTAGTGGTTTTAGAGACGTTCCGGTCCGTCGCTAGTTTTAGGACATTGTGGTCCATCGTTAGTTTAGGGAAGTTTCGGTCCGTCGCTGCCATTTTGGAAACAATGGTTTCGCTGGATACTACTTATAGAGTTTGGGCATAGGAAGATAGCGAGCGGACATAGGCGTCGTCATCTATCATTAACCCAGGCCGTGACTCATCAAGCACAGTATTTCTTAAGGAACCGGCCGTTTATTGGCCGGAAGGGTCTTTCTCCATGCATATCCATGAGCAAGTAAGCCCTACCTTGGTAGACTTTGTCTATAGTGTACGGGCCCTCATAGTTCGGCTCGAATTTCCCCCGTTTGGTACGATTGGGGATCATAGGCCTCTTGACTACTAGCACGAGTTTGCCTTGGCGAAATGTTCTCGGCCTAGTCAATCTCCCGTATGAGCGCGTCATTTTTATCTTTGTAAGCCTCTAAGTTTTGCTGCGCCATGAGACGCGCTTAATCGAGGGTGTCGAGCTCCTCAAGCCAAAGATGAGCATTCTCTTTGTCTGTTAGCTCGTAATGAACCGCCACTCGTAGAGAGGGCAACTTTATCTCCAAGGGGAGTACTGCTTCAGTATCGAATACCAATGCGTACGGTGTTGTGTTTGTAGCCATTTTGAACGTGGTCTGATATGCCCAGAGAGTTTCATGCAGTCTCTCGTGCCAATCCTTCCTATTTCTGGACACCGTCTTCTTTATGATCTTCATCAAGGTCTTGTTGAAGGCCTCAGCTAGACCATTGGCTCGGGGATTATAAACTGAAGAGTATCTCCAGTCAATATTATGCTGTTGTGCGAAGCGGCTGATTTTGTGACTTCTATAGGCCGGCCCGTTATCGGAGATAATCCGTCGCAGGGTGCCGAACCGATAGATAACGTGTGTCTTGAAGAAATGGAGAATATTCTCCGTCTTCACTTCTCTTAGTGGTACTGCTTCTGCCCACTTATAGAAGTAATCAGTCGTCGCCAATATGAACCGATGTCCTCTGGACGACGCTGGTTCAATGGGCCCGATTATATCAGTTCCCCACATTTCGAACAGCCACCTAGCCACTATTATGTGTAGCGGGTTTGGATGTTGGTGGATGAAGTCCCCGTGAATTTGGCACGAGTGGCACTGCTTCGCGTATTCGAGGCAGTCTTGGATCATCATGGACCAATAATAGCCCATCCTTTTGATCTTCAGCTTCATCTTTGGCCCGGCTTGATGGGAACCGTAGAGTCCGTCATGAATTTCTTGAATGACTTTCTTTGCTTCTTCCAGTCCTAGGCATCTCAGCCATAAAGAGTCGAACGATCTCTTATACAGCGTGTCATTAACGAAGGCGAAAGACAGAGCTCGTTTCATGAGTTGATGTCTTGAGGACGCATCTTCAGGCGTTCGATGGGATTTGAAGTAGTCTATAAAGACTTCTCTCCAATCCTTAGCCTTTTCCTGGTCATTTATTTATAAGGCCGTTAGCTTGGTCACTCTCTTTTCTTCGAACGACTCCGGAGATATTTCTGCCGGTGCGAGAACCTGACGGCTTTGCACAACGATCCTCACGTCATCGAGGTTTTTGTCAGCCAGTTCTTTAGCGAGTTTGGCTAACGCATCCGCTTTGCTATTTTCTGTATGCGATATGCTTTCCAGGATGTAGGAAGGGATTTGAGTCAGCAGTTGTTGTACTCTCTCACCGTACTTCACCAATTCTGGTTTGCATGTTTGGTAGCCGCCGTTTACTTGACTAACGACAACTTGGGAGTCTCCGTATATGAGGAGGTCTTCGATTCCCATGTCGACAGCGATCTCAAGACCTGCTATGAAAGCTTCATATTTGGTTTCATTGTTCGTCCTCGGCTCTGTTAAGGAAAAGGCGAAGCGCATTATTCCTCTTTATGGAGTCACGAAGATAAGGCCTACCCCCGATTTGATTATAGGGGTGTTGTGCTTTCGCTTTTTCATGGAAGTTTGCTCCATCGAAGTAGAGTTCCTTTTGGGTATCACTCCCTTCTTTCTCCCTGTCAATCGTGTCAAACGCATGCTCGTCTGGTAGCTCGCAATTTAAAGGTGAATCGGCAGGTATCGGATGCTCAGCGAGGAAGTCGGCGATGGCCTGTCCTTTCACTGCCTTGAGAGGACGATATGTTATCGAGAACTCCATCAAGAGGAGGGCCCATTTAGTGAGTCATCCCGTTAGTATGGCTCTTGACATCAAATATTTGAGAGGATCTACTTTTGATATGAGGTGGACCTCATGCGCCAATGCGTAGTGTCTGAGCTTCGTTGTCACGAAGATTAACGCCAGGCAGTGTTTTTCAATGGGGGAGTAATTATTTTCTACCCTCAGGAGAACTCGACTCAAATAGTAGAGTGCTCTCTCCTTCCCTTGGTCATTCTCTTGCGCCCATAGCGCACTTAAGGAACCTTTAAGGGCTGTCGTGTACAGGATGAGGGGCTTTCCCTTGACCGGAGCGGTCAGTACCGGCGGATTCTGCAAGTATTGCTTGATTTAGTCCAGTGCACTTTGACATTTGCGATCCCATACGAACGGAGTTCCCTTCTTCATTAAGTGACTGTAGAGACGGTATTTGTCGGAGAGATTGGCTATGAACCGCCGAATATACGTGAGCTTCCCTTGGATAGACCGCATTTACTTGAGAGTTCTTAGCGGGGGGCATTTCCATAATCGCCTTGATCTTTGACGGGTCTATTTCGATACCTCGATATCATACGATGAATCCTAGGAATTTGCCCGAGGAAACTCCGAACGCGCATTTCAGAGGGTTCATTTTGAGGTTGTATTTCCGAAGACGTTGGAAAACTATCTTCAGATGCTCCGAATGCTCTTCATATGATTTGCTTTTCACTACGAGATCGTTGATATAGCATTCGACGATTTCATGTATGAGGTCGTCGAAGATCTTCGTCATGGCCCTCTGGTAGGTAGCGCCGGCGTTCTTCAGACCGAAAGGCATCACTTTGTAGAAAAATATACCTAGAGGAGCCCAGAAAGCGGTATGCTTCTGGTCTGCAGGATGCATCTTTATTTGATTGTACCCTGATGATCCATCCATGAAGGAGAAGACTTCGTGAGTGGACGTGTTTTCTATCATCAGCTCGGTGACCGGTAAGGGAAAATCATCCTTCGGGCGTGCTTTGTTTAGGTCCCGAAAGTCTACGCAGATGCGCACCGTCCCGTTCTTCTTCATCACTGGGACGATGTTGGAAATCCAGTCAGGGTATTGAACTTCTTGGATGAAGTCGGAGTTGATTAGTTTCTTGACTTCGGCGTTGATGCTCATTTCAAGTTCGAGCCGCATTCTTTTCGGTGCTTGTTTGATTGGCTTGATGTCCGGAGATATCGCCAATTTGTGAATAGTAATCTCTAGATCTAGTCCCGGCATCTCGGAGTAGTTCCATGCGAAGCAGTCTTTATACTTCATGAGCACGTCTTTGAGTGTAGCCACCTTTTCTTCAGAAAGCGGCTCACTGACGAATGTAGGTCGCGGGTCTTTTGTTGTCCCCAAGTCGATTCTTCTGAGGTTATCTACAGTAGTATGTATCCCATCTTCCAGCTCTTTTAGCGCCGGTGGAAACTCTGAGATCACCTCATCATCACTGTTTTCGAAGCACCATGAGAGGTCATTCTTATTCTCGGGCACTCCTTCTTCTGTCAGCGTTATTACGTAACAGGTACGAGATCGTTTCCGAGACCGATGTTGATCTGGTTCTACTCTCGCTGCATACATGGTTTTCAGTTCATGCTTCTGTGGCGGGGTTACCTTCCAACTGCTGGATAAAGCGAACCTGCCATGCTGATACTGGTTCTCGACCCAGTTTTTGAAGGTGAAGCAGTCTTCAAGAGAATGTCCTATCGCTCGGTGATAGGAGCAATAGTCTGGGTGATGAACCTCACTTGCTTGTTCGGGGTGCTTGGACTCCGGGAGGGTAATCATCTGATATTTCATGACAAGACCGAATATCTTCCTTGTCTTGTCTTGGACAAAAGAATATGCTCGACCCATCTTCTTTATAAGAGACGGATCCCGGCTGCTCAATTTTCTATCGCGTGACTTCTTGGACCCGCTTTGCTGCTGTCGAACGTTTTTTCCGTTCTTCAGTTTGTTTTTCCCTCTGCGTCGGGTCTTCTTTGTGACGGGCTAGCGATGAAGGGCATCGTCATTCTTCGTAGCCTGTTGAAGGAGGCGCTGCATCCTGCCTTTCTCGTAAATGGCCATTTCACGGTTGTGTTCATCCCGGAACTTTTGACCTGTTCTTCGAACGACGGACTTGGCACTTTCATGGCAGGATCTTGTTTTGGTTCAACTACAGCGTCTTCTAACAGAGTGTCCCCTTCTTCATCAAAGTCATGTATAACGTAGCAGCCATGGAATCGCTCCCGTTTCTTGGATTGAACATATCCAAGCCCGATCGTTTCCATTCTCCCGTCGGGCAATTTTCGCTGAGTTCCGGGGACGTTCCAGATCTTGTTGTAGAACTGAGCTTGTCACAGAGCCTATTTGAAAGGTAGGCCTTGGCATCTTAATAACCTTTTCAATCCTTCAGTGTAATACCTGGGCAGACGAATGGGTTGGAGCCTGTCGAGCGCAGGATCCGCACCATGCTAGATTTCTTTCTCCACTTTGGTTTCCGCAGATCGATAGAAGAGGATCGCCTTTTCATCTTTTCGTCTGAGAGGGACGTAGAACATCTGCAGTTCTTGCACACTATAGGTATCAAGTGCGTCGAGCTCTTTGTAGTGATGCCGTGGAACCGTGGCGATTTGCAAACTCCGTTCATCTCGAGTGAAGGCCTGCATTGACGGACGGGCCAAGAACACCGCATTGACTTCGTCTTCAGAGTTACTGCCAAAGACCAGAATAGGGTTGGACGGTCCTGGCTTGGTGTATTGGGGTGGCCCTGGATAAACTATCTCTTCTTCCTCTTCGGTATCGCTCCCAAAGACCGGAATAGTGGTGATAGCCTTCTGCTTATTCTCCGGCTTATGGCATCTTTCCGTGTCTTCAAAGTCTGGCAGGAAATACTTTGCATCCTCGTACTTTCGGACTTCATTTACGGAAAATGTGTTCAGTTCCCTTGTCACGGTGTACTCAAGACCATCTTTGAAATACTTCATACACTGATGTTGTGTAGAAGGGATGATATTTTACTCGTGTAACTAAGGCCTGCCGAGCAAAATGTTGTAGCAAGTCTTGGCATCAATGACATGAAATTTGATGTCAGTGATGAGCAGCCCAAAGCGCAATGTCAGTATCACAGACCTGAGCGTCCTGATGACTGGGAGTCGAACCCGGAGATAGTGATTTTATCCCGAGCGAGGTGTTTAACGCTCATGCAAATCTCCTTCAACACTCTCACATTGAGAAGGTTGACGGAGGATCCATTGTCGACCAGGATTTTGCCTATCTTGATGTCATGACAGTATCCGGTGACATACAGGGGACGGTTGTGCTCGCACGTCCCGAGGAGGGGGTCTTCATCACTGAAAGTGACGTTGGCAGTGTGTACCTCTTCAAGCTCGTCTTTCATCTTTTCTTCGTCAAGAAAAGCTTGAAACTGCTCGGGCTCTTATAGTGCCTTGATCAGTGAATCTCTCGCTTCTTTAGATAGCAGAAGGGCATCGAGAATGCTTAGCTGCGAGGGTATCTTCTTCAGGTGTGCCGGAACGTTGTAATCCACCTTGTTTTTCTTAGGTGGGTCCTTGGTTGCAAGCTCTTCGACGACTCGGTCATTGAGGGCGATATCCTCAGGGATTTTCTCTTTCCCTTTATCTTTTCTGCTTGAACCGTTGTTTGAAGGCCCGAGATTCTTTTCCGGCAACATACGATTACACAGCTGAATGTTCTCACAGGTATTTATCTCCTCCTCTTTTCCTGAGGTGGATTCTTTGAAGAGAGGGCTGAGGGCTATTTCTTCATCAGAATCGCTCCTGAAAGTGAGAACTTGCGATCCCCCGAATCAACCATGTGACAATGGCCAGCAGTTCTTTTATGCTCATCGGTCGCCCTTCTTTGCTCTCGACGAGTTTTGCGCTTCATCCGCTTGAAATGCTGTCGATGAGCAACGTATCCCTGCCACCAATTTTTAAAGGTCATGCATTCCTCGGTAGGGTACGCGATCCTCCGATGGTATAAGCAGTAGTTTGGATGTGCGTTTAGTTTGCCGGGGAACATATTTTCTGAAGTGTCTTCTTTGAAAGGTGGCAACTTCATTCCCATCGACAGGGCTTTAGCGAATTTCTTCCTTGTCTTAAGCCTGCTTTTGTCTGCTGTAGGCGTGCTTCGATCTGGTTGGGGTACTCTACGGTTTCTCAATACCGGAGCTTCTTCATCTTGACGCTGATGCTTGGCCGTCTCGTATATGGTCATTTCCTACTCTCAGTCAGACTTGATTTTTTGACGGGCCTCGTTCAGCAACATGTCAATCATCTCATCTGACAGTTCTAAGAGTTCCGGTTCGGGATCTATCACCAGTTTCTCTGCATCAGGAGCTCCTTCACCATCTATTGACAAGCGAGAAATCATGTGGCAGCTCACCATATAGTTCTTAGGTTCATCTGACGAGTCTTCTCCCTTATTATTGTCATCATCTCCGTCCTCAAGGATATGGTTGAAAAACTCTTGGAGCATGACCAGGGTTCACGCCTTCTGGTTATATTCTTCCAGCGCGTCAATATGTTTTTGCAGGTCCGTGCGCTTGTCATCAGGCTTTACGGGCTTTTTGGTCTTCTTATTCTTTTTTGAAGACTTTGACGAACGGACATGGGCGTTTTGAATATCACTACCAATTATTGGCGTCGGGCGCGGTTTCAGCATTCCCTCGACGACCTCGGGTTCCAGCGGACTTTTCCACCTGATCGCCGGGCATGTTTGGAGATCCTTTAGCATCTTTTTGTTTCGGCTGAAAGGGCGACCTCCCATGGAGCTTCTTCGATAAATGAGCATGATGCCCCCGACGTGTCCACCTTTTTAAGAGCATGTGGTTGTGGCGGGCTTACTTTCCAATTTTCAGACAGCGTGAATCTGCCCTGCTAGTATTGGTCCTCAATCTAACCTTTGAAAATGAAGCAATCTTCGATTGGATGGCTTACTGCTCGGTGGTAAGGGCAGTAATTAGGATTGTTGGCATCACCTGGCTGCAGCAGACGTCTTAGATCTGGCAGATGGATGAGTCTATTGCGCACTGCCAGCTCGAACAGTCTCCTTGTTTTATCCCGAGGGAATGAGTGAGGACGTCCCAGTCTCTCCTCGAGGGATTGGCGTGGAAGCACGCTGCCGTGGCGAACTACCGGTTTTAAGTTGCTCGGCTGTTGTTGAGTATTGGTGACAAAGGTCGCTTTCCCTTTGCCCTTTTCATTCCGCCGTTCTGTCCTTGAAAAGGAAGGCTTATGACCCATCTGGTCCATTTGGGCTAGCTTATCAATCAAGGCCTGGAAGGTGGTCGGCTTGAAGAACATCATGAATTGGGATATGGTCGCCTGCGGATCGAGGGTTCCCACAAACAAGCCCACGACAGGAGCCTCTTCTATGCGCTGTTCGCACTTCGACCATAGGTTCCGCCACCGTATCGCAAACTGAACCCATGTTTCGCCTGGCTTCACCCTGGCATTGATCAACGCCGTGATTGGGGTGCGTTCGCTGGCGCTTGCGAAACGCTAGGTGAATAACAGCTCCATCTCCGTGAATGTTTTGACGAAGTCGTTGGGAAGCTCCGAATACCATTCGAAAGCCGTCTCTGCCAGGCTGCCGACGAATTGGCGAAGCAACGGCTTATCATCACCTCTAGTATTACCGCAGAGAGCCCTAAACTGGGCAACATGCTAATGGGGATTGCCGGTCCCCTTATATACATGAAACTTAGGAATCGTGTATCCTGGAGGGTACTTAATTTGATCGTACCATCCTGGATATGGTCGCTCAGTTCTGACGACTTGGCCAGCGGTTTCGTTCGCTTGGTGATCTCGTATTTGTTGAGCTATATAATCATCGAGTGCCGCTTTTGAGATTGTTTCCTCCTTTGCAGCTGAAGAGGTCGGAAGAGGGTTTGATGTCTTCCCTCTATCGTCTTCAATTATTACTGGAAGCTCTTCGACTGGAGGGTCCGGTTGAATCATCATGCCGACCATGTCTTGGAATAAAAGCGCCATTCGTTTTATATTGGCCGCTTGTTCCGCGGCCTCTCTGTCTTTCTTCTCGAGGATTCTGCGGAGGAACTCAGCATCGGTTTTTTGTTCATGACGCTGCTCTGAGGATGTCTCCGGACTTTCTTTTGGCCCAGTGAGTGCGGCCATTTGTGTTAACATTTCCTGGAGCTTCTGTTGTTGGTCCTGGGCCTTTGTTATAGATCCGGTGAATGTTCGATGACCCGTAGAGATACGGCTATCCTCTTTCCCGGATGCCATATAAACAGTATGCACCACCATGCCCCCAGACTTGGGGCGTTTAGGTTCGGCGTCCTTAAGATTCGTCGTGGACATGGGGACTTTCTCCGGCCTCCTTTTGTGGGCGGTCGAAGTCGAGGGGGCCATTGCAGCGGGTGCCTGAATAGATGACACCTCTTGTGGTATGACAGGGTGGTCCTTCTCTTGCCGAACTTTCATCTTCTTTGGTCGGCGAGAGTAGTCTTGGTCGATCACCGAGTCCTGGACCTGTCGCCAGATCTTGTGAATTTTAGAGAACAGCCGCTGAAGGGGCTACTCTGGCTTTACCTTTGTAACGTTTTCCATAGGTGGAGGAAATCTTTTTAGCACGGCCGTCGGAGAGTTCTTGCGCACCCTCCTAAGTGGTTCAAAGCTGTTCCCAGTTGGAACAGCAGCATCGACTTCCACCATTGGAGCCGGCGGGGTAAGTCCAGATGGGGAGCTGCCCCCAGCTTTCCTCACTCGGTTCCAGTGGCGACGTCGAGCATGCCTTGCGGACGGTACTGGCTCGGTTATGGGGGTGACCTCATCATGCCCCCTGTTCTGGTGAAGCGTTGTTGTAGTTGCTAGCCTATTGAAGGCTGACGTCCGCCAAGAAGAAATGACTAGTCTATCAAATATAGACCTCTGGGCAGGGGAAGCCTTGGTGAATTTGCCTGAAGCGGATTTGGAGTGGCCAGCCTTGTGAAGATTGACCCCTTGGCAGGAGAAGCCTCTCTGATGATTTCGTTTATTGGAGCCGGAATGGCCATCCGCTTTGGGATAACCCCTTCGGGTATTGTAGGCTTTTTCACGGGCCCACCTGAGCTTTGGCCAAATTTGTTGAAAACCGAGTTGCTGGATTTGGGCGACCCGTTGAGAGGGGCCGCAGTAATTGTGAGCCGATCAAAGACCGACTTCTTAGGAGCTTCTTGCGACGGCAGTGGGGCGTTAAAGCTCACTGGTAGGAGCATGGTCCCAAAGAAAAGCCCAGCGATGGCTTGCGTCACATGTTCTACCGGCATCGTGAAAACGGAGGCCGCCTGAGGCCCATAGGTTACTCCTCCAACAGGAACGGAGTGAGAATTGTTGCAGTCGTTGCAGTGAGTGCAGTTGGAACCTATTGATCTTCTGTTTTCTGCATGGAGCAAGACACCAAATCTTAGTACCTCAAATCCAAGGGTAGCCACATTAAACCGCGATTCATTCGCGAACACGACACACGAAGTGTGGAGTGGAAAGAAGAAAAGGTCCCACCGGGCATGCCAGAATGTTTACCACCGAAAACCGAGAAGACAAACGTCTTGCCTGAATTTGGGGGCATATGCTATTTGGTTTTATCCGCCTACATCTCCGAAGATGCCAAGTTTATTTATGGAACCGTGTATCGGAGGTTTGGATGGATGCGGTCGATGTAGCAGACTTCGTCAGATTCCCCCTTGTGTATGAGGGGTTTTTGATTGTGGGGACGCTCTTCCCTGCAGGCGCAAGCCCCTGCAGTTAATTACGCTACCGCATAGCGGTAACAACTTTCTCCTTCTCTAGATGGTCACTTCATGTCGTGTGTATTTTTTTTGTTTTTGGTTGCCCATGGATTGTATACAGAGACTAATTTATGTTGTCGCCCGTAGGGCGTGGATTAGTCCAAATCCGTATTTTCTTAGATTTGGGTTTGGGTTGGGTTTAAGGATCGTTAATCTTATTTGAGACTAAGATCAACTTAAACATTTGTTAAGGGTACGTTAGTCTAATTTTAGACTAAGATCTACTTAACATGATCATTTAGATCCAACAAAAAAGCATTTGGACTCTATTGTTTTAGTTTAGGGATATTGCGGTTCACATTTCATCGATTTGGGAGTATACCCGGAGTTATTGGTTATTGGGACCCCCCGCCTTTCTGAAGACGTTGAAGAATTACAACGTCATGTATCAGAGGTGTAGAGAGATGTACCTTTGAACCAAATTCCAGATAGGAGGTCAGTAGTCATCTTTGGGATTAAGATTGGTCTAGGGAGGCCTGAGTATAAGAGGGCTCGATTGATTAATGACCGCAGGGTTTTTTTTTGGTCTTGGGAGACTTGTCTGTTTTAGACTGAGGCTAAATTCTCAAAAGCAGTGTTAAACACTGCAATTTATAGTAATCACGTGTGGCATGTGAGGCGCCTGAAGATTGGGCCCTACTTCTTTTATTTTACTCTCGGAATATGCATATAAGTGTTAAAAATTTGATCCTTATGACCATCACGTGTGGACACGTGAGGGTATCCACTCGTTGGATATTAATCTTTTGGTTTTACTTTCTTTTTCTTTAAAAAGTGTTTGCCAAGGGTCACGTGGGAACACATGACGCGGCTTTTAGGCAGGAATTTCCTTTAGGTATTTTCCTCTTATTTTTATAAGTGTTTGATAACTGCTAAGGGTCACGTGGAGACACGTAAGGCGCCCTAATAGTGAAACTGTCTTGGCTGTACTCCCTTATTATTTTGAGAGGCTTGTTCAAGAGCCAAGTGAGAGCACGTGACCTAATCTCATTTGTTCTCTTTTGATTATTGAGGGGGGGAGCTCACGTGGACACACGTGATATGACATTTATCATGTTGGGAGCTGATCTCTTTTACGTGCATGGAGAGTTAAATCCTTTGTTTAAGAATTAAATTCTTTTATAGGGTTATACCCTAATTTTATTTAGAGAAGTTAAATTCCTCTGTGTTGAGTTAAAAGAATTAAATTCTTTAAAACCAATTCTCCCCCTAAGTTTTGAATCTGCATGACAGATCTCCCCGATGAGAATTAAATTCTCAATTTGTGGGGAGATCTGCTTCTGCAGATCTTCAACCAGAGGAAGAACTGAGTTCTTTTTTAGAAGAGTTAAACTCTTGGCTTGAGAATTAAATTCTCTTTTGTTTCGTGGGAGCTTATGGAACGCTCTCCTTCCTTCTCTTACCTAGAGTTTCTTTCTTCTTTGAAGAGATCTTCTTCTCTCTGGAGAATTAAATTCTCTTCTTTTTTTTTGCTTTCAAGGGGGGTTTTCTCTCTCTTTTTCTTTTCTTCTTGGCTCCTATTTATAGGAGAAAGAAAAGAATCAGTTTGTTTAGTCAATCTCTCATTAAGAGATTTTGATTGATTTTATAACCAACATGATCTTTTAAATCACTCGGTGAATTTTATTTACCGTTGGATTTTTAATCCAAAGACTTCTATTTCACATAAGATACTTTATTTGTTGTTCCTGGAAAATTTTAGGAAAATATTTCCTTGTACAGTATCTTCCAATAAATTGGTGATTTTTAATCACCATTGGATTTTTAATCCAATGGTGCTCTACTTTACAGAGTGCAACCTTTCTTGTTTGGAAAGATCTAGGGAAATATTTTTCCAATTAGGTCTTTTGATTCCTTTTAATTAGAATTTAATTCTATTCGTTTAGAGGGTTCAGGAACCCATCACGTGTTGGCACGTGACCTCATCAATTAAGCATAAAGCTTCTAATTAGAATCTAATTCTATTAGTTCAGGGGGCTCAGGAACCCATCACGTGTTGGTGATTTGAAGAGATTTATGATCAAAAATATTTGTTAACCGCAATCAAGAACGGCGTCGCTTGATAGCTAGCCGGTGAATACGGGTCAGTCCACAGGGATATTGTGTCTTTTTCTAATTTGCTCAAACGAGTTAATTTCAAACGTTGTGAATGGATTATCTCTAAAACCTAAATTGATTTATACTAAGACTAGAATCTTGCTAGGGTTAGGTTTAGGGTAAGTTGGGAAATTGAATGTTTCCTCACAGCTTTCAATGCCCTATTTTAGATCTATTAGGTGTTATGGTAATAATTAATAAAGGGGATTAGTACCATCGGGAAGAAACGATGTTTCTTCCTCTAGGTTCTTGTCCTTCCTTTCTTAATTATTACCCTAACCTCCATGGAAAACATACACAACCGGTCGTTTATACTACGGTTTCACCGTTACTTCAAGGGGTAAGGTGCCGCAGGGAACGGTGTGTGTATGTATGCATGGAGTCCTAATTATTATGTGTGATGGGGCAAGAAAGGGGTGAGAGATTTCATCTCTCAAGCCTTTCCCTAAAGCTAACCCTAACAAGCGAGGAGACTACTCGCTCATTAGGGAATTAAATGACATTCTAACTATCTAACTAGGGAAAATAATTAAAAGTTAACTAAGGCAATGAAAAATAAATCTTACTTTATTGATGGCTCTTTCCAAACATCAACACAGGAATTACAGATATGAATTTATGAAATGAAAAGAGGCATGACCTAATACAAGATTTAGGGTTCCTATTTATAGATTCATAGAAACCTTAGGTTACAATCGCGTCACATCTGCTTTTACAAAAATACCCCCTAAGAAAAAGACCTAGTTAACGCACCGCCAGCGCCTCAAACTTTCTGCACCGACACGGACCCCACACGGCCGCGGTTCCGCGGTCAAACCCTATGTTTGGTCGCGGTTCTGCGGCCAAATAGTGGTCTTGTTGGCTGCAAATTATTGGGGTTCTGTCTGTTGCTAATGTCTTCTGTTTTCTTCAGTTTGTTCTTAAGAATGTCTTCTGGTATTCTTCCAGATTTCCACAGTGAATATAGTCGTGGACTTTTACCGCTTGTTTCGTGTTGGAGTCTTCAACCTTGCGCTGCGTTTTTCCATTGATCTTCGTTTGTTCTCCAAAATGTAGGCTTGATCAAGATTCGTCTACTTGTTGGTCGTAATCTCACTTTTGCATCGTCTTTTCATCATTTCACTGTTTTTATTCCGAGAACCTGTAACCTGCAACTAAGTAGCAGACATGGGTCAAAAGCACCTGTTTATTTGTAAAATGTCTAGGAATGGGAAATATAATAATGCAATATTATGATATGAACAAATACCCCAAACTTATCTTTTGCTCGTCCTCGAGCAAACCTAGTTTTATTCTCGAAAAATCCTAACCTCACTTTCGCAAGGAAACGCGATTGCACTGAGCTCGTGCAACAAGCCGTTAAACCTCTAGGTGTCCCTAGTAGGAGGAGTGTTGTCTCCTGAGAGTTTTCAGCGGATACTACCCACAAAATCCTATCAATTCGGCCTATTAACTCTTATTTTCCAATTAGGTTTTCTAACAAGGAATTCTATTATCTTCGACTCATAAATTATCCACTCGTATTCTTCACGCTTTCTTATCATTTAACTTAAGATTATATATGTTCTTGTGAATTTACTTAGCTTTTGGCATCTCTTAAGTTTTCCTTCTAGGGTTCCATCTCAACTTAGAAATTTTTATCATCTCTACTAAAGATACAAGTCCTATTCTTCATTCCTATCTCTTATCTAAACCCCAATCGCATCCCCTACGTGTGTGTATAAATCACCCATACACTTGGAAATTCAAATCAAGCAATCATACTCTTGTCCGTTGTCCAAAGCACTTCTTAATAGGTGAATTTTTAGATGAATTTCGCTCACACATCCTTCATGTGGCTGTTAATACTTTTTGAGGTACCAACAACTGATTACAAGATGTGTATGCACATTAAAGCGTAATTCCTAGTCTTGTAACACTTAAGGCTTTAGCAGTGACTCCCAAACCAGTTGGTCTAAGGCACTAGGTGATGAAGCACCCTCGCTAAATATTTTTTTCTATTAATGCAGCCTTAAGTAACCACAAAAACCAGTGTTCATTTTTTTTATTATCTCTTTATTCACACTTTTATTTTTATTTTATTTTTTTCTTCGTACTAAGGACTTTAGATAAGAGCATTTCAAGGTCTCTTATACTATTTCAAGTTTCAAGGTGCGTGTTTGTGCAATTTGTAGGGTATATATTTTCAGAATTTAGACTTAAGCTAGGAATTATTTTTCAAACTTATACTTTAATAAAAACATCAATACTCTTCTTTTGTTTTAACTTAGCCCGAGAAATGAACTCAAAATTTGCCTATTTCTAAATAAACTACAAAGACATATACTTTCTACCGTTAAACTTTTAAGAAATGTTATTTTTAGGGCTTTTAATTTACTAAGTCTAAGATCTACTTTTTCCTAGCTAGTCAACCTTTTTGTCAAACTCAAGTCAATTATGGCCAAAATTGAATACTTTAATTTTTATAATTTTTAAAATTTTCAATTTTTATGGGTTTTAAAATAAGTAATGCAAATGCAAAATGTACAAATGAATGCGAAGGAAGAAGGCTTACCGAGCATACCCCCAAATTTAACCTTGACAGCGTCCTCAGTGTCATGCTACACCAAGATGGTTAAGAATGTCGGCACTCCCCTGTTTATTTATTTATAAATTTTTTTTATTTTTTATTGTTAAAAGAAAAACAAAAATATATATATAGAAAGGCCCCCCCAAACTTCCTTGAAACAATGTTAAACGTCATCGCCAAACTTTGCAAAGACCAAACGTCAACACCAACCAGTCGAAAAATTTATCTGTATAGACTATCGGTTGGTGGAAGAACATGTTGTACCGATCCAAAAAGAATTGGGGAAGATAGAAGTGGTGGTATGGAAAGTGTGGAAGTGAATAGATAGGAGGTGATGATGAATTAAAACGAGAATGTGAATGATCAGCAATCAGTGGAATATTGACATTCTCGTAGCTTATTAACAGAAAATGTGGTGGTTCAACTTCTAAAGGAGGAAATTGACTATCCACACTATCCCCAAGATGTTTCTGTGGATCCTTTATCGACTTGGCATCATCCATTATATGCATATGATATTCAATTATGAGGGAACTAATCTCCTCGATGTCCGCCATAGTCCATCCGAAAGCTTGCCGCTTATCTTGTAAGACCATTAAAAGGGCTTTCTCTTGCTCGAGGGCTAGAGAGGCCGATATGATAACGGGACAGGTCTTATTCTGACCTAGGTAAGCATATTTAAGGTGAGACGGTAAGGGCTTTAGTTTGAGTTTCGGAGGAGAAACAATCAAAGGTAAAATTGGGGGATCTACCTCGAACTCAATGGACTCCAACACTGGTTCGAAATCACTGCAAACAACCAATTCGGATGGTTCAACTAACTCATCCAAAAATTTAAAAGACTCGTATTCGGGCGGTGAGTCATCAAAATCATCCGAAAAAGTGAAACATTCATAATCAATATCGGTTGTGTCAACTGTGGTAGATTCAAGGAGGGACGCACAAGTGGCATCAAAACTATTGTCATCAAACAGAAATATTTCAAGCTCGCAGTCCTCCTGCGTGATTTCGTGAATAGAGCAAACTTCTCATGTACTAGTTTTAGGCACAGGGGGCAAACTTCCTATCTTGTAAATATTGAACTCACTAGACATCTTCCCGAAGGATAGAGTCATGGAGCCATTACGACAATTTATTACGGCATTGGAAGTGGCCAAAAATGGTCGACCAAGGATCACCAGAATTTGGTTCCGTGGGTTAGCAACAGGTTGTGTGTCCATAACAATAAAATCAACGGGGAATATGAAATCCCCTACTTTGATCAACACATCCTCTAACTCACCCCTAGGATGGGTGATTGATCGATCAGCCATTTGGAGAGTACAACGAGTGGGTTTCAACTCTCCAACCCCTAATTGCTCGTACACGGAGTAGGGAAGCAGATTAACACTAGACCCAAGATCTAAAAGTGCTCGATTGATGTTCTTATCCCCAATTGTTATTGAAATTGTAGGACTGCCAGGGTCCTTTCGTTTTTGGGGTAAGGGTTGAGGTTGGTTAATAGCATTGCTCACTGCACTAGCCACCAGCACTTTCTTGGGTATTTGAGACTTTCTCTTCGAGGAGCATAAGCCCTTTAAGATTTTCGCGTACGAAGAGACTTGTTGGATTGCATCCAAGAGAGGTATATTTATGCTAACCTGTTTAAATAACTCCACAATCTTCTCCATTTGTGCAATTGATTTATTGGGACTCAACCTGTTTGGAAATGGAGCATTTTGAAAATCTGTTGAGTCCAATGTCTGTGGAGTAGAATGTGGAGTTGGAACGGATCCCAGTGTGGGTGTGTTCGTGAAGTGAGAAGTGGGTCCGTTCGGATTAGAAGAAGAAGAGCTTTTTGAAGAATAAAGAATAGGCTCTAGCGAAGAAGATGAAGGTGAAAAATAAGAGGATAGAGAAGAAGAAGAACCACCGGCGGGGGTGTCATCACTAATACCCACGTTATTTTGCAACACTCTTCCAGATCTCAACGTGGTCACCGCATTTACATTATGATTTTGATATTCATATGCGACATGTGTGTTGTGTGTGTGACCGGGATTTGGCAATGGTTGAGATGGAAGCTTTCCCTTTTCTCTCTCGCTCAACGCAGCAGTTAGTTGTGCAATTTGTGCCTCAATAGATTTGATGCTTTGATCGTGTGAAGTATTATTGTGCACCAAAGACTGGATGGAAGTCTCCAACCTTTCTGTGGATTGTGTAGATTGTTTGAGAAACACATCTAGACTTTTTCTAGCGAGACAACCTTATCATCATTTGGTTGAACAAAATTGTTTTGAGGGTAGAAATTGTTAGGCACAAAATTGTTCGTTTGATTTGGATAAGGTTGTGGTTGGAAAGATTGCTGGTATTGAGTTTGTTAGGGTGCTTATTGTTGTGGAGGAGGAGGCCTTTGAAAGTTGTTTTCTTGGAATTGTTGATTTTAATTCCAAGCAAAATTTGGGTGACTCCTCCAACCCGGATTATAAGTCGAAGAGTAAGGATCATTTCTTTGTCGTTGCTGAAAGGCAGCATTGACTTGATCTTGTCCTTGAACAGGTGGATTGTAAGGACACTCTTCGGTAAGGTGTGATGGATCCGAACAACAAGCACAAATAGTTCGTGGGGGTAAAGCAGGGGCAGGAGAAGGCGATGAGATTTTGGTCTCAATGGTTTCTAGCTTTTTCGTAAGTGCGGCCATCTCGGCCTTCATAGCAATCGACATATCTAATTGATGTATGCCTGCCATAGATTGACTAATAGAAGAAGATGAGGTGGTCTTGGTGCTTTCCCACTGAAGTGTTTGTTCAGCAAGATCCTTGAGAAACTGCCACGCTTCCTCACTAGATTTGGTTAGAAAGTGACCTTGACAAATGGTTTCTAGCAACTGCTTCGTTGCTGGGTTCAATCCCTCGTATAATGTTTGGCAAAGTTGCCAATTTTCGATCCCATGGTGAGGGCATTGAACAAGTAGGTCCTTGAATCTTTCAAACACTTCCAAAATGGTTCGGAAGGAAGCTGGGAAAATTGTATAATCTCATTGCGAATTCTCGCGGTCTTGTGATGAGGATAAACATTTTAAGAAAAGCTTTAACAAACTCGTCCCAATTTCTAATTGAATGTGATGTTGTGCTATATAACCACTTCTTAGCTAAGTCACATAAAGTGAAAGGAATGACCCTTAGCCTTATAGCATCATCTGATAATTAGGTTGTTTTCATCATTGCACAAACGTTTTGGAATTTTTTTATGAAGATGTAGGCATCTTCGGATTCCAGTCCGTGAAATTTTGGCAGCATATTGATGAAGTGGGGTTTTATATCAAAATTATCCCCATTTGCCGGTAGGAGTGAAAGACAGGTAGGTAAGGCGGTGCAGACAGGGTAGAAGAGATCCTGGAGCGCGATTCGTTAGGGCGCTTCAACAGTCGGGTGATTCGGGTTATTCGCACCTAACGGAGTTGGAATCAGTCTCGTGGGTAAGGTGTTGTTAGGATTATATCCCGACATACCTTCGGAAGAAGAATTTGAAGGTAGAGGTAAGGAAGTGGAAGGAATTTCGACTTCGGAGTCAAAATCTTCATCGGTCGGTACCAACGAAACACGGACTAATCGGGCGCTGGTGTCCCCAGTCCACACGGACATACACTAAAGAGGTAGTGTAGTCAAAAATGTGAAAAAATAGAATGTGGGGGTAAGAAAATATCAATGAGAAGAAAGTGGGTGGTGGTGGGGTGCACGGATTTTAAGCGACAAGTTGCAAGTTTTTATAAAAAAAATTTCCTTTTTCCTTTTTCTCTTTATTTAGAACTTTTTTAAAAAAGATTTTCGATAAAGGGCTTAGACACACTTTCGATCAACCACAAATGCACAATCAGGCCTAGATCTAAGGTCACCTAGTGTAAGTCCACGGTAGCGCCCCGGCCGTCTAACAGACGCCAAATGCGGAACAAAAACTTTTTACGAACTGGCGCTATCGTGTACCGTAACCCGGATCTGCCATTAAAGCTAAACTAACAAATTGCAAAGGGGGTAGAAACGTTATACCGAATGATCCGAGTCTTTCGGTCTGCAACCATCATCCCACGCTTTGTTGCGGCTGTTCCGATCTCCTGAATCTCCAGTCTTCTTGTCCAGGTAGCACCACGTCAACGGATCTTTAAACGGTCTCCCGCCTCTGAACCGAGGCAACTCGATCGTCAAGTTTGCCAAAAGAGACGACCAAGATGAAGTAGAGAATGAGTAGAACACTTTGTCTCGTTACGTCCAAGGCTATGGACGAACGGTTATGGAAGTTGCCTTTTGGAACGGGTGGAAATGTGAAATGAGTATGCTTAATTTCCATGAACCTAAAATAATTATAACTTTTTTCTAGCAACCATATCATCTCTCCAAGAGAGGTGGACGGCCTTATAAGGTGGGGGGGTGAGTGTAGGAGAGAGGGGGGTGAGTGTAAGCAAAGCTTATGAAGAAAATATCTAAGCACAAACAAAAAATGCATTAATGCAAATGGTGACTCAAAAACCTTAGTCACCATTTCATTAAATGCTACCAATGAACAAAGAACACCTCACAAACCCTAGAAGCTTCCACACACATCACCCTTATGACTCACCCAAGAGAAGAAAAGATAAATCCGCATTTAACCGAATGTCAAAATACGGCTGATAGAAAACAGGAAACTGGCAACTTCCAAAAGTGATCCTGAAACGAATTTCAGGATAACCCCGTATCAGTATAAACATACCCGCATTTGTATTACGACCGAATACAAATGCAACTGAGACAAAAATATTATATCTACACAGTATAATACTGGGTTCCGGCTTAAACCAAAGCCTACCAGTATTATCAGCCCGAAAACTGACACGTGCGAAAACGCACGTGCATTTTCCGAACCTTGCCATAAACCCATACGGCCTCTACAACGTTTCACCCGAACTTGGGAAAGTGTCTGTGGGGGACTCTAATGACTCATCAATACACTGGCACTGGGTATAACCCCTAGCACGTCAGAGGTACAAGCTGTACGTAACGGTTTTCCTATGTATTGATTGGAAGGAAGCTGACGAGCGAACTCATCCATAAACCCTACTGAGCCTGACAGTGACAATGTATATACAGTCCGGTCCATTCGTCTAAAGAGTATGGCATATCAAGTCTAGGGGGTGGATAAAATCAGACCCCTAACAACGCGATAAATCGTGTCGGTATGAAGCCCATCACCACCTGAAAAACTACTGATCCAAATCAGTACTTCTCCACTACCTCGCCCGAGGATTCCTAGTGATGGCCATCCGTGCACTGCGTGACATCAACCCCCAATACCGGGAGAGACGAATCCCCGACGATCCGCTCACTTGCCTCCAATGTGGCTCGGGACTGTACCCAACTAAAACCTGTTTGCAGAACTCCTTTGAGCGTGGTAGGGTAGTAATCTAAGCACAGTGGGAACTCACATGAGACAAATGACGATCTCAGGTCGATGAACTAACCTGTACACATGTCACCAAGGAACTGCTATCTGACGATATGTATAATACCAACTAGCAGGTTCGCGGCGAGTACTGTCTGGTGTACTCATAACTCAATGAGCACCTGTATACATCTTAGGTGAACCAACTTACACCAATGGCTTGTGAGACCGGCCATCTCCCCTCGTCGGGGTCTCGACTGTATACACTAGTCTACTTTGGAGTATCGATGCCCTGTCTCGAAACTCCCACGACTAGGGACACTTTAAGGATGTGTTTATAGACCCCAGCTCCCATGTATATGATCACCATCATACTGCTGGCTGTCAAGCAGAATCCTATGGGCTCTATCAACATGCAATAGCGAACTAAAACATGTATACGATGATAAAAACAAACCAGATAGCATACTATCATCTTGAGCAAGACTGTCATACTGGTATAGGTCCTGCCTCAATCATTGCAATCGCGTACCTGCGATCCAATAATTGACTTTGAGGGCACTATCTCCAACAATCTTCCACTTGCACTCAACGATAATTATTGCGATGTCGCATACTCACAGCCCGTGTGATACCGAACATCCAACTCCTCTACCAATCAGTTTCACAAAGCGAGTTTGTAAAACTCTTGTGTTCGAGAAATAGCCTAAGTGAGTGGATCCGCCCTGATGTTTCTTTCTATGTCTCTCTTAATCTCAAGTTCGCGGAGAAAGCCATCTCCCGAATTGAGTAATACCTGTCTTAGAATATGTCTGAATATCTGATGGGACCTAGTTCATGAAGGAACTCCAAATCCAAACTTCTTAGACTTTATTGATAACTGAACCTAATCAGTATCCAGCACCATGCCTCCCATAGTATCCTCTTGGACCACCTGTCCATAATACTGTCCCTCGTCAGAGGGAAAACTATAACTATGACAATCACTCTGTCATCCATGTCACCTTGGAAGCCTGGAATGATAACCGTCTCCCGAAGGAGGCTGCCGTCATCAAATCCGTAGAACATGCACTTATGTTCTAAAACTGCTTCCTAATTGTTTCTTCAGGATTGGATTAATATAAACTTATCACATCTAGTGCAAAAACAACATCTGGTGTGGTACTTGACATCTCATGATTGACTCAATTGCCTAAGTAAGTGATCTGCCAATCATGCACATCCCTCTCTCCTTTAGTCTGTAAGACACCTTTAGAGAGGGTGATTCCATCACCTGCAGGTACACCACCATACCAGGAGTCATCTATTCTAAAATACCATTTAGAATAATGTCAAAATACCCATATTGGAAAACTACCCAAATCTAGATCTAAAACCATAGATCTAGTAACCAGAATGTCTGATATTATATCCATGTCCTTTATAGAGAAACAACTCTGTGACGACCAAAGTACAACCGATCGTAGTTTAGGAATTTTACTTCCTAATCTGTGTATGTCATCCAAATACCAGGAAATCACACCCTACTACTTTCTTAACAGATCCATCCCTTATTCTGATGAAGTCAAAGCCATGACTGTCACATCAAAATTAGATGATCTTTCTCCGCTATATCCGCTCAAGTCTATAAATAGACATAAGCTACTTGCCCACTATGCTTCCGCTGCTCCCACTGACTATGACAACCCTCTGGCAGAATAATATATACGTACACTTCTAAAGCTAGTTTAGAACGACGCTATACTTATTCTCCTGCCGTGTCTCATAGTCTGGAACAACAGTAGTATCAAGTCTGGGTAAACAAGAACCTCCCTGTCACTGTCCTTGAGGCTACCGGAGTACCTCTTGGGTGTCTGAGGTTACCCACCATGTCTGCGGAGTGGCTATTGGAATGTCAAACCTGATTGAATATATAGGTCCTATTAAATTTTCTATAATCGTTTGCGGTTCTGGAATCACTTCCAGTTCTACCATACTCCCACTACTGTTTTCTGAAAAAGTCCATTTTTAATAAAACTATGGCGAGTCTAGAACAATATCACTATTGATCTTCCAGATGGTAGAAATGTCAACCTTCGTCAAAGCCAGGGTCAACTCACAAACAGCCATTACAGAAACGTGCCTTGAGTTATCCAGTGTCTGGTTTTAAGCATAAGCTGGACAACTCCCCTTACCTGAACATCGTTAAGATATGAACTATTTTATATCCAATATAGAAACAGAGGCACTAATTTAATTGGAACCAGATTCAAATTATGCAGCTGTCTCCAGTGCATAACAACTTAATGAAAAGAGGCTAATCAACATTACTCAACTTAGGAATCTATCCAATTATGAGTAACCTGAAAGAGAAACAAGTTTCTCAAAACCATTACTATTATCTGTATACCAATCACAAGAATCTACATCTTCAATCTCTTTGAAGAATCCCGATACTTGTGATACCTGGTTCTTTACTTTATTCTTATACCCACAACTTCTCAAAACTTAGACATTGTATTTCTACGAAACACTTGTCTAAAACTAGAGAAGTCATAAGTAAACAGAATATAGTACGAGGACCTACCCCTTCGTCCTGACGGACACTGGACAACATACAATACTCTATATAAGTCCGCTGAGTTGAATAACTCATAACCTGTGCAACGTAGGTTGAAAACTGTACCCAGGTGATTTCCTCAAATATCACCAATTACAACGAATTCCGATGTAATGAGTATGATCACATAATTCCCAATAACTTACTCCTACTCATCATCTGTAAAACCATACAGATGTGAGAATGAAAACCTGGTAAATTCATACCCTGGAGCAAGTATCTAATTGGGAAATCAGTTTACAATTAACAATGCATAGTGAAACTGAAACATGAAAATGTTTCGTAGGGGTATTCTGGTATTCATAGTAATGCCTCCTCCATAATCCAATTCATGATTTTAACCGTATATCTCTTTGCCATCTTCCAAATCCCTTTATTTTTCTTTATTCATTACCTTCTGTACACCATCGTTAGGCTAAGTGGTTTTCTTCCTTCCCTACCGTTTGGCACCAGCCTATGGTTTGGAAGAAGACTATCCAGTAAGCATAACAGGTGTACCCTCCTAATCCTAGGAGTACTCGCAACTTGAGAGAAGGTGATGATAAAAGATAACTGAATAATACCTTATTTTATTTCTCCCAAACTGGGGAAAAAGCAAAGGTGAAATAGGAGTAGCGATGAAGTACGCGGTTTGGTCGTGAATGATAACAGTCGCAATTTACTTTGCCCTCTCTTTCTAATCCCTTTATATTGTCTTTACATATTACCTTCTGCACACCCTACTTGGGCTAATTGGTTTTCTTCATTCCCTACCTTTCGGCACCTGCCTATGGTTTGGAATAAGACTATCCAATAAGCGTAATAGGTGTACTCTCCTAGACTAAGGAGCCCTCGCAACCTGAGAGAAGGTGATAATAAACGACAACTGAATAAACTAATTCTATTTCTCCTGAACCTGGATCCATCCTCGAAGAAGTCCCTTCGAGTTCGTATATAACCATACGATGGATCTATCCAATGGAAGTGGATATCCGTAGTAATACGGGGTGTTCTGAGAAATGCAAAGGGTAAAAGAAGGAGCGGCAATGACTTATGCAACTTGGACAATTCAAAAGCCAGTATTTTAAGAAGGTTCGGTCAACTTGGTCACTGCCAAAGAGAGAGAGAGAGAGAAGAAACACTCTGCGTGCACTCTAACCTAGATCAGAATGGTTATCACTTTATCTAATCAAGAAACCTTCCACTGTTATCTCAAATTCTCCTCCAAATCTGAAAGAAGAATTAGGCGGGATTACCCGAAGAGTAAACCAACTCATCAGTGAGAATCGGGATCCAACTATCATCGCATGATAACTTGATGGAAGCCACTCAAGTTATCACACTCCAGAAGGTATGCGCATACTTGGCAAGTTTCAGTTTCTTTAGAAACTCCCGATATGATTTTTGCCCCATGCTCTTATGACCTTGACTAAGGGCCAACAAATCATAAGTCACATGTCAAGTTCTTCCCGTCATTGTCCTGGTTGATTTGAACCCACCCGTACATACTCTTGACTAAGGGCCAACAAAGTAATACGATTGTCCCAAACCAACGCATTTATCTATGGTACAAATGAATACCCAGCAGCTACCAAACACTATGCCTTGACTAAGGGCCAACAAACATAGCTTGAATACTACTGACCATCCATAAGAAATGACGGAGGGCTACGGCTGGTTTTTGGCGAAAAACCTTTAACGTAATGAACTTGATCTCGTTGAAGGAACCTGATAGCTTTTTATAAAAATTTAGTGGCGAAAAACCTTTGCTAAAGAGGTCACTCCTGGTGAAGGGATCTCGGCTCTTTCCTCGTGGAATGAGGTGCAGGATATTCTAACTGAATACCGCGATGCAAAGCAACTTGTAATCGACTATATTAAAGTTACTACCCTGAGGTAAACTTCTGCCCAAGGGGTCACTCCCGGTGAAGGGATCTCGGCCCTTGCCTCGTGGAATGAGGTGCGGGATATTCCAACTGAATATTACTATGCAAAACAAAAGGAAATATCTTTGTAATAATATCTTTTAAAATTTGTTCCAACAACATCAAATATAGGTTTGTTTTACTTCGCATTGATAAGAATCAACGCAATCCCATCATTCAATCACACCAGAAAAGAACGAAAATAAAATGTACGTATATGCCATCCGCATTCGTCACTGGGTCCCGTCATCACCCGTTAGGTTACTTAACTAACGACAGAGCGGGGATTGGACTAGCGCGGGTGTAAAACATATATAATATCTAATAGTATATATACCAATATACAATAATCGCTCCAGGCGTGATAATATGCAACATTACAAAAAAGTAATAAGCATCACAGAATAATACAGATAATCTGGGATCCCCGGGTTTCACAGAGCCGCTGCTGAAACCTGACGTTCCCCTGGTCGTGTGGATAGCCTGTGCAATGAAACCTAGATCCCTACGGGTGCAGCAAGTTACCCGCCAAAACCTGAAGCGAGGTGGTCCCCACAGCATAGTGAATGGAACACCCGGCACTTCACGGAATCCGGTAAATTGAGCACCCCTTCTTGGGTCAACCTGTACCCCCTACGAGTGCGACGAATAGTCTGCCAATTCTAGAGTGAAGTCCCTTTGCCTCTCAAAGCCATGAGATATGGACCCGTTGCCCTCCAGAATCCGGCTATTCGTGCACTCCTTCGCGGGATAAACCTAGTACAGAAAATAAAATATGTACAACGGGTATATCGACCTCGACCCGGTCGTGCCCCAAAAGAATATTATACAAACAGGCAGTAACGGCAGTCCACATGTTGGACGCTCGCCCTGCAATATCAAATGTACAAATAAATCCAAACATCACTATCATTGCACCCTGCTATCCACCACGACATATCCGCAACATCACAGCACAACACAGAACATCAACGCGAATGTCACATTCGCAAACCCGTCTAAAAGAACTATAGCAATCAGACGCGGTTTACTGATCAAATGACATTCCCGGTCGGAAATATAATGTAAATACTGCATACTAACAAATTTAAAATTTCGATCGACTAAATTTCCCGAAGTGGGCCCCACGTACATCTGCTGTACAGTAACAAAATCTGGGCCCAAAATATATATACCAAAAACCACAAATTCCAAAACTAAGCTCTCTGGGAAAAATTGATGCACAGTTCCCACTAAAGCACCGCAGTTCCGCAGTCAAACCTAGGGTTTGACTGCGGAACCGCCGTGCTCTTGTGGGATCACGTGACCAACTTTTTCCAGTATGCTTAGAAAACCCTGCACAATATTCTGTGACATGCAAAATTATTTTAAGGCCCTTTAAAAAATCGACAGAAACTCAGGGGCTGAAAAAATATGATTTTCGAAATTCGGTTCGATCAACGTTTTAAACGTGTTAGCACAAATTAGTATAGCTTAATGGTGAGGCTCTGATACCACTGTAAGTCCACGTTAGCGCCCCGGCTGTCTAACAGACGCCAAATACGGAACAAAAACTTTTTACGAACTGGCGCTATCGTGTACCGTAACCCGGATCTGCCATTAAAGCTAAACTAACAAATTGCAAAGGGGGTAGAAACGTTATACCGAATGATCCGAGTCTTTCGATCTTCAACCATCATCACACGCTTTGTTGCGGCTGTTTCGATCTCCTGAATCTCCAGTCTTCTTGTCCAGGTGGCACCACGTCGACGGATCATTAAACGGGCTCCCGCCTGTGAACCGAGGCAACTCGATCGTCAAGTTTGCCAAAAGAGACGACCAAGATGAAGTAGAGAATGAGTAGAACACTTTGTCTCGTTACGTCCAAGGCTATGGACGAACGGTTATGGAAGTTGCCTTTTGGAACGGGTGGAAATGTGAAATGAGTATGCTTAATTTCCATGAACAAAAAATAACTATAACTTTTTTCTAGCAACCATATCATCTCTCCAAGAGAGGTGGCCGGCCTTATAAGGTGGGGGGGTGAGTGTAGGAGAGAGGGGGGTGAGTGTAAGCAAAGCTTATGAAGAAAATATCTAAGCACAAACAAAAAATGCATTAATGCAAATGGTGACTCAAAAACCTTAGTCACCATTTCATTAAATGCTACCAATGAACAAAAAACACCTCACAAGCCCTAGAAGTTTCCACACACATCACCATCATGACTCACCCAAGAGAAGAAAAGATAAATCCGCATTTAACCGAATGTCAAAATACGGCTGATAGAAAACAGGAAACTGGCAACTTCCAAAAGTGATCCTGAAACGAATTTCAGGATAACCCCGTATCAGTATAAACATACCCGCATTTTTATTACGACTGAATACAAATGCAACTGAGACAAAGATATTATATCTACACAGTATAATACTGGGTTCCGGCTTAAACCAAAGCCTACCAGTATTATCAGCCCGAAAACTGACACGTGCGAAAACGCACGTGCATTTTCCGAACCTTGCCATAAACCCATACGGCCTCCACAACGTTTCGCCCGAACTTGGGAAAGTGTCTGTGGGGGACTCTAATGACTCATCAATACACTGGCACTGGGTATAACCCCTAACACGTCAGAGGTACAAGCTGTACGTAACGGTTTGCCTATGTATTGATTGAAAGGGAAGCTGACGAGCGAACTCATCCATAAACCCTACTGAGCCTGACAGTGACAATGTATATACAGTCCAGTCCATTCGTCTAAAGAGTATCGCATATCGAGTCTAGGGGGTGGATAAAGTCAGACCCCTAAGAACGCGATAAATCGTGTCGGTATGTAGCCCATCACCACCTGGGAAACTACTGATCCAAATCAGTAATTTTCCACTACCTCGGCCGAGGATTCCTAGTGATGGCCATCCGTGCACTGCGCGACATCAACCCCCAATACCGGGAGAGACGAATCCCCGACGATCCGCTCACTTGCCTCCAATGTGGCTCGGGACTGTACCCAACTAAAACCTGTTTGCACAACTCCTTTGAGCGTGGTAGGGTAGTAATTTAAGCACAGTGGGAACTCATATGAGACAAATGATGATCTCAGGTCGATGAACTAACCTGTACACATGTCACCAGGGAACTGCTATCTGACGATATGTATAATACCAATTAGCAGGTTCGCGGCGAGTCCTGTCTGGTGTACTCATAACTCAATGAGCACCTGTATACATCTTAGGTGAATCAACTTACACCAATGGCTTGTGAGACCGGCCATCGCCCCTCGTCGGGGTCTCGACTGTATACACTAGTCTACTCTGGAGTATCGATGCCCTGTCTCGAAACTTCCACGACTAGGGACACTTTAAGGATGTGCTTATAGACCCCAGATCCCACATATATGATCACCATCATACTGCTGGCTGTCAAGCAGAATCCTATGGGCTCTATCAATATGCAATAGCGAACTAAAGCATGTATACGATGATAAAGACAAACCAGATAGCATACTATCATCTTGAGCAAGACTGTCATACTGGTATAGGTCCTGCCTCAATCATTGCAATCACGTACCTGCGATCTAATAATTGACTTTGAGGGCACTATCTCCAACACCTAGGTCAGCTAGACAGCTCCTAACTGTTCCAAAGGGCTAGAAATAGGAGCTCAAACCGCCTCTTCACCTCCAATTGCGGCCAGGTAAGTGCCAGGTGAGTGGGATGCTCTCCACTACAAGTAGTGTCCCTAATTAAGTAACCACTCGCCTTAGACACACTTGCCTCGACACTGCAAAGTCAGGTTTGGATCAACGGCCTATGCCTACAACTAGTCCTCTGTCCTATTGAACGTGAAGTCCTTAGGGTTGAGTCTAGTCTTTTTTAATTAAGAGATGGTCAATGCATATGCCTTATGTGATTTCTGGGGTACTGGGAAGGGTGATGAAATCCCCACCCAATCTGGATTGGTTTCAAGCCCCTTAAAGTCCGATTAAATATATGCAAAGCAGTAACAATCACTTGCAATCAATTTTTTTATTTTTTAGCGCGACGCAAAGAATCCTGTACAAGATCAATTATTGGAAGGGGGGAGATTTTTTAGCGCAAAGAATCCTGCAGGAGATTTTACAGAAGATATATTGAGATTTGTAGAAGAGGAGAGAGAAAGCTCACAGAAATTTTTCCAAATGCCGACTCGACCAAGGCGCGGCGGTTCCGCGGCCGGAATGGGGGTCGCGCGGCAGCTCTGCGGTGGAGGTGGCGTCTCGGTTCCTGAAAATTTTTCTGGTCTGCTGATGACGTCAACAGACCGCGGATACACGGCTAAATAGTGCCTCCGGCGGCGGAAACGCGGTCGTGTTGACGGTTCGGTTCTCGAGATTTTTTCTGTTGTTCTGTTGTGCAAATCCTCTGCTGTTCAGATTTTCAGTTTTCTGTTTCGCTCTCTGGATTTTTCCAGATCCGAACTCGATTGTAGATCCTGCAAAATTCAAACAAAAATACCCTTCACAAAATAAAAAGATGATAAATTTTTATATTTTTTTTAGTTTTTATGATTTTTTAAATTTAAGATTAACCCGAAATTGCAAAAAGAAAATAACACGCCATCCCCGGCAACGGCGCCATTTGATTTGAAGAGATTTATGATCAAAAATATTTGTTAACCGCAATCAAGAACGGCGTCGCTTGGTAGCTAGCCGGTGAATACAGGTCGGTCCACAGGGATGTTGTGTTTTTTCTAATTTGCTCAAACGAGTTAATTCGAAACATTGTGAATGGATTATCTCTAAAACCTAAATTGATTTATACTAAGACTAGAATCTTGCTAGGGTTAGGATTAGGGTAAATTGGGAAATTGAATGTTTCATCCCCGCTTTTAATGCCCTATTTTAGATCTATTAGGTGTTATAGTAATAATTAATAAAGGGGATTAGTACCATCGGGAAGAAACGATGTTTCTTCCTCTAGGTTCTTGTCCTTCCTTTCTCAATTATTACCCTAACCTCCATGGAAAATATACACAACCGGTCGTTTATACTACTGTATCACCGTTACCTCGAGGGGTAAGGTGCCGCAGGGAACGGTGTGTGTATGTATGCATGGAGTCCTAATTATTATGTGTGATGGGGCAAGAAAGGGATAAGAGATTTCATCTCTTAAGCCTTTCCCTAAAGCTAACCCTAACAAGCGAGAAGACTACTCACTCATTAGGGAATTGAATGGCATTCTAACTATCTAACTAGGGCAAATAATTAAAAGTAAACTAAGGCAATGAAAAATAAATCTTACTTTATTGATGGCTCTCTTCAAACATCAATACAGGAATTACAGATCTGAATTTATGAAATGAAAAGAGGCATGACCTAATACAAGATTTAGGGTTCTTATTTATAGATTCATAGAAACCCTAGGTTACAATCGCGTCACATCTGCTTTTACAAAAATACCCCCTAAGAAAAAGACCTAGTTTACGCACCGCCAGCGCCTCAAACTTTCTGCACCGACACGGGCCCTACACGGCCGCGGTTCCGCGGCCAAACCCCATGTTTGGCCGCGGTTCCGCGGCCAAATAGTG
Source organism: Agapanthus africanus (assembly GCA_030015575.1). NCBI lineage: Eukaryota > Viridiplantae > Streptophyta > Magnoliopsida > Asparagales > Amaryllidaceae > Agapanthus > Agapanthus africanus. The sequence goes on from CM057344.1 coordinate 107,479,003, forward strand.
GTCTTGTTGGCTGCAAATTCTTGGGGTTCTGTCTGTTGCTAATGTCTTCTGTTTTCTTCAATTTGTTCTTCAGAATGTCTTCTGGTATTCTTCCAGATTTCCACAGTGAATATAGTCGTGGACTTTTACCGCTTGCTTCGTGTTGGAGTCTTCAACCTTGCGCTGCCTTTTTCCATTGATCTTCGTTTGTTCTCCAAAATGTAGGCTTGATCAAGATTCTTCTACTTGTTGGTCGTAATCTCACTTTTGCATCGTCTTTTCATCATTTCACTGTTTTTATTCCGAGAACCTGTAAGCTACAACTAAGTAGCAGACATGGGTCAAAAGCACCTGTTTATTTGTAAAATGTCTAGGGATGGGGAATATAATAATGCAATATTATGATATGAACAGTTGGCACGTGACCTCACCAATTAAGCATAAAGCATCTAATTAGAATCTAATTCTATTAGTTCAGAGGGCTCAGGAACCCATCACGTGTTGGCACGTGACCTCACCAATTAAGCTTAAAGCATCTAATTAGAATCTAATTCTATTAGTTCGGAGGGCTCAGGAACCCATCATGTGTTAGCACGTGACCTCACCAATTAAGCATCTCCAATTGTTTATTTCATTCAGGCGCCTATAGACTTTGCCTATAAAAGGTCACGTGTTTGCACGTGCGGCCCGATTTTTAGTTCAGTTTTGCCAAGCACAGCGCCTATCACGTGTGGGCACATGATGCTCCACTTCAGGGTTTTCCTCGTTGCTTTATTCATATGTTTTATTCAGTTCCTATGAGGGAACAAGGTCACTTCCGGTGAAGGGATCTCGGCTCTTTCCTTATCGAATGAGATGCTGGATATTTCATAAATACTACCATGCAAAGCATGAACTAAAAAGGCAATAAAAAAACCGAGTGGGTTGTAGCATCTGCTAGTTTCGCTAAAGAGGTCACTCCTGGTGAAGGGATCTCGGCTCTTTCCTTATCGAATAAGGTGCTGGATATTCTACAAGGAATACCTTTATGCAAAGCAAGAACTAGAGCTACCAGTTTTAAAAAAAAGATTCTACAACATCATTAGGTTTCTTTTATTTCATTAATCTCATAAATGAAGTCCCATCAATTATGCTTCCTAAACATTACAGAAGAAACGAAAATATAACGTACGCTTATGCCATCTGCATTCGCCACAGTGTCTCGTTATGTACCGTTAGGTTACTTAACTAACGGCATAGCGGGGCGGGACTAGCGCGGGTGCAAAACATAAGCAACGCTTATTATATATCATATATATAATAACAACATTCGTCTCATCATATAAAGTGATCACATCACAGAATATCAGCAGCAGAAATCCACATATGAAATATTGGATATATTAGGATTTCCGCGTTTTAAATTAAGCCGGTATAAAACATGGATTCCACGGTCGTAATGAATAGCCAAACCCACATCCCTAGACCCCTACGAGAGAGGCAAGCAACCCTATCAATTCTAGAGTTAGGAGACCCGGTCTCCACTCCTCGAGATGGTCTCCCACTGGACCCTAAAACACGGTTACTTGTGCTCCCTACCTTGGATCTATCCTAACGCGGAAAAGTAAATAATATACATCAATGGTGACAACATCCTTGTTAGTAATATGTATTCCCTAGAGGCCATTATTGATGATATATTGGATGCTTGGACATATATATAGAGGACTTTCTTGCTCGACATGATAGTGTGCTATCTGGTTACTCTTTATCTTAACATGTTGACTGGTATTCTATATTGTCTTGCTCTCGCATGTTGATAAAGCCCTTAGGATATGTACTTGACTACCAGGACTATGATGAGATCATACTAGTGGAGCCAGGGTAGTTCACAAGTACATCCTTTAATTGTTCCTAGTTAAGAGAATATCGAGACAAGCTATCGATATTCCAGAGTAGACTAGCATATACGCTTCTTGACCCATATGATGGGCAATGGATGATCCCACATCTATTGGTGTTTGACATCAAAGATGGTATACGGGTGCTCAGTGGAGACTGGGTACACTGAACAGGACTCGCTGAGAACTCCTATGTGGTAGTATACCTATCGTCAAATTGCAGTCCTCTGGTGACAATGGTATAGGTTAGTCTATAGCCCCGAGATCGTTATGGCGTCTTGTGTGGATCCTATTGTGCTTTGATTTTCTCCCTACCACGGCTCAAAGGAGTCGTGCAAACAGGTGGATTTTGGGCACAGTCCCGAGTCATATGGAGGTAATGAGCGATATGAGGTGTTTCGTCTCTCCCGGTATTGGTGGTTGATGTTGCGCTATGATCGATTGGCTATAACTAGAAGTCCCTGGCCAGGGCTGCTGATGAGAACTACTGATAAGAGTTATCAGTAGTTTCTCAAACCGTTATAGGCCAGACATCGGCATGACTTATCACGTTACTGGGGGCTAACGTTTACTACCACTAGATATGATATGTGACATATCAGACGAAGAGACCGGACTGTACGGTAGTGTTACTGATAGGCTTCATGGAGAGTATGGATGAGCTTGCTTGTTGATCTTCATATCGCTCAATACCCAGGTAGCCGTTACGTCTAGCTAATACCGCTGACGGCTTGTAGGTGACTGATGTGGTCATCACCTACTGCTGGCGTATTGACGGGTCTTTAGAGTCCCATACAGAAGTTTCCTAGTTCAAGCGAAACGAAGTAGGACACATATATGATATGTGTGTGGGCCTAATTAAATACGAGTATGTGATACCGTATTGTAATAAGGCAGTTATCTGTTATCAGTCAGGTTATATATGATATAACCGGATTATCGAATCAAGTGTTGGTTTGATAATGTGATATTCAGATTAATGATATTAGTCGGTTATATGTGATATAACCGGATTATTAGATCAAGTGTTGATTTAATAATGTGATATATATTATATGTGATATAAGTATATCTTAACTAATATCATTAGCTCACTAATTGCTTTATATATATATATATATATTAATGTATATTTGATATATATATATAATTATATGAAGCATGGCATGTTTTTCTATTTTTAGAAAATAGAAAAATGAGGTGTAAATTGTAGAGATATTTGTGGTATGGTTCAAGGCATGGGTTTATATGTTTTTATATTACTCTTGACTCACTATTCAAGCATGGTTGCAATTTTAATTGCATTTTTATTCCATGCTTGAATGAGTGAGGAGAGAGATAATTCATATTATTCATTCTACACTTGCTTCATGGTTCATTCCTTAGCCATTTTTTCTTGAGCCCTTTTCTTCTCTTGCTATCTATAATTTTCTTCACCTCACCTCTAAGCTCAAAACCCTCACATGAGATGTGAATCATTGAGCTTGTGAGACCTTAGTGAGCATTACTTTTCCCCTACTTCATCATCCCACACCAAACTAGCAATTTGGTGTGGTGTGTTTCCTACATTAAAAGTGTTTAGTGTAGTGAAAAGCTTGTGCTTGTGGACTTCGGGTGGATCGTCTTTGGCGCGAAGATCACGAAGGAGGTTCGTTCAACTTGGAGAGGAGCCTTGAAGAGTCGCGTGGACTTCATCCCGGAGCTTTTGAAGAGAAGGACATGAACTACAAAGGTTGTATGCTATTAAACTTTCTCTTAAGTTTAATCACATCATAAAGGAAAACCTTAAAATTCTAGTAATGATCTTGTTAGTCTAGCTTAGCACCAAATAAAATTAAAATTTGGCATGCTTGATGCCTCTTGAACCCCTTGACGGTGCTAAGGTTGACTTTCATGGTATCAGAGCTAAGCTAGAATATTAGGATTACTTATAGTGACGTTAGAAATCCACCGTTTTTATCGCACAAAAACTGCCGAAAAAACAGTTTCGAAATTAATGTTTTGAGGTCTTTGCACACCCCGCGGGCTCACGGTTTGAACCGAGAAGCCGCGGGATGGAGAGTGCGCACCCCGGGGACACCCCGAGGTGGGGGACCGAATGGCTGGGCCAGCTTCCCAAGACCACCACAAGGTGGTCTTGGCGGTGGGGACCCGAAACTGTCCCACCAAAGGCAGTTTTGGTTCTGCCTCACCCCCTGGCCACCTCGTGGTGGCTTTGGGGGTAGGGTACCCCCTAGGCTCCCATTCGACACTAATCTTGGGTCTTTGCCCCCGTGAAGATTCGGGAGGGTTTCGAGTTCGTTTCGACTCCCGAATTGGCTTAAAACAATCGGTTTTGAAACTTTAGCTCATTGTTTTTTCAAGTTTTGAAAAAAATTGGGTTAAGTTTGCTAAAAGCGTGCAGAATTCTAATATCGTGATTACTTTACAAGATTTGTGATGTGTGATACAATTATTAGAATCCGGATTAATTAGTTTTATGAAAACTAGTTAGTAAACCTAGCCGTTTAGTCTCAATTGATCGATTACAACGAAGTTTTGATTCGGATCAAAACTCTGTCGCAATTGCGTATTGTACGCGATCACCTAGTCGGGAATCTTGTTGAATTATCCGACACATTATTGAAAAGTGTTTTCAATTTGAGACTAAAATGCAAGTTTTACATGTTAGGCATGAAATTCGGAATATGTGATATTCCGGGTTTATGATGTCTAAGGATAATGCGGATTCTAATCATTGTAGTTTTCTATTTCTTTTCTGCGACCGTAAGTGTAATATGTGGGGTATCCTGATCTCGTTGCTATATGTCAAAGAGTTTTCGGGATACGCATATTTACTTACGTTGATGACATGAGATGTTATGTGTTGCTTATGATATGATTTATTGGATCGTCGTGATTGAATAACCGGGGGATTTTATGTGAGATGAGAGTTTTTATATTTTCATTCATGTAAAATTCAATGTAATATTCTTTTATTGGGGCACTTCCGGGTTGAGGATGATACCACCACTGTTGTATATTATTTACTTTTCCACATTAGGATAGACCCAAGATGGGGAGCACAAGTAACCGGATTCTAGGGTCCAGCGGGAGACCATCTCAAGGAGTTGAGGTCGGGTCTCCTAACTCTAGAATTGGTAGGGTTACTTGCCGCTCTCGTAGGGGTCTAGAGATGTGGGTTTGTCTATTCATCATGACCATGGAATCTGTGTTTTACATTACTGGCTAAATTTAAAACACGGAAATCCTAGTATCTCCAATATTTCATTTGTTGCTTCTGCTGCTTGTTTCTGTGATGTGATCATGTTATATTATATATATGATGTATAATAAATGTTGCTTATGTTTTGCACCCGCGCTAGTCTATCCCCCGCTCTGCCGGTAGTTAAGTAACCTAACGGTGCATGACGGGGCCCCGTGGCGAATGCGGATGGCATAAGCGTACGTTCTATTTTTGTTTGTTTTTCTGCAATGTTTAGGAAACGTTATATGATGAGACTTCATTAATGTGATTAATGAAAAGAAAGAAACCAAAAGATATTGTAGAATCAAATTTTCAAAAAAGGTTGCTCTAGTTCTTGCTTTGCATAGCGGTATTCCTTGTAGAATATCCAGCACCTTATTCGATAAGGAAAGAGCCGAGGTCCCTTTACCGGGAGTGACCTCTTTAGCGAAATTAACAGATACTACAACCCACACGGTTTTGTTTTTTGATTGCTTCCCTAGTTCTTGCTTTGCATAGCAGTATTCCTTGTTGAATATCCAGCACCTTATTCGATAAGGAAAGAGCCGAGATCTCTTCACCGGGAGTGACCTTTTTAGCGGAACTAGTAAAAGCCTAAAAAACACTCCCTTTCAAAATCGCTTGATTCTGCAACGATATCAAGTTCATTACGCAAAAGATTTTTTTCTTAAAAACCTGACGTAGCCCTCCGTCCTTTCAGATAAGTACTATTTAGTATTCGTGCTACGTTTGTTGGCCTACGTCAAGGTGTAGTGTGCAGTAGCTATTTAGTGCTTATCTGCTGTATATGATGCGATTGGATTAGGGTATTCGTGCGACTTTGTTGGCCTGCGTCAAGGGTCGTGCGGGTGGGTTTAATTCAATCAAGAAATGTACGGGTTGAACTTGACTAGCGGCCTATGGTTTGTTGACCTCAGTCAAGGTCATAGAAAGCTAGGGGTAAAAATATTATCGGGAATTTCAAGTGTTGAAATTTGCAATGAGATTGCATACCTTTTATAAGATAGTTGGATCCCGATACCCACTACGAGTAAAAGTTACTTCTGGGAGAGTTTTTACACATCACAATTAGCCGATTAAGTAGATGTCTAGAAAGGTGTTAACGGGGTTACGCCCCTGGGAAAACAAGGTTTATTTTAATTAGGTCCATGCGAAAGCACGGGAAAGCTCCCTCAAAGTACCAACATTGGCCTGGCCGAAAGATTGGCGAACTTGTAAGATATAATTAATCCCGGCTAATCTTACCTTTTAGGGTTTGAAGAAAGATTTGATAAAAATAGTGGGAGCCATCCTGATTAGATAAAAATAACCAATCTAATCTTGTAAAGAGCGCACGCAAAGTAATTATCCTTCTCTCTCTCTCCTGGTAACGACTAATGACATGCCTTATTCAAGATAATAATATGGATGTATTGACCGAACCTACTTATTATACTGGGCTAGGTTCCGCTCTATCTTATAATTGTCATAAGTCTGAGCAATAGGGGAATATTCGGATTCCCACGCCACCCAAACGAAGAAAAAACATGTTGATGCATTGTCTTAGGGTGTGTTCGTTACCAAGAATTGTTTCTCAGTTTACCTCTACGTCCTGGGTATTGAATACCGGATCAGAATCCCACATATGTAATTTGTTACATGGGCTATAGATAGGTGGAGAACTGGGAAAGGGTGATATATCTCTAATAGTAGAGATGGTGCAATTGCTGCAGCCAAAGCAGTTGGCAAATATCACATAGTGTTACCAACTGGTAATACATTGATTCTTAGCGACTGTTATTTCGTACCAACAAATATTGTGAATATTTTTCTAAATCAAGTGTTGATTGGGTAAGGTATGTTGTGTAACAGTGTTCACGTTCTGAATCAAATTACAGTTCTAAACGTACACACACAAGAGGAACAGTTCAGAAATGAACGAAATCTTCTTGTAGCATTGTAGACTGGGTCATATCGATGAAACAAGACTAGCTAAAGTTTCATAAGGATGCATATTTGAATCCGTTCGAATTTACATCTTATGAAACTTATCAGTCATGCCTCAAAGACTAGGTGACCAGATCTCCGTTTACTGGAAACGGAGAAAGAGCTATTGAACTCTTGGACAGATACATGGTGATGTATGCGGTCTTATGTCTACAAATGCCAGGGATGGTTCTACGTACTTTATTAAATTCACCGATGTTCTCTCAAGATACGGATATGTGTTCTTGTTGAAAAACAAAAACTGAATCTTTTTAGAATTTCAAGGAATATAAGTACGAAGTTGAGAACCAGATGGGTAAAGGTATTCAAATCCTTCGATGTGATCGGGGAGAAGAATACTGGAGCACAGAACATCGAGACAATTTAAAAGAGAATGACATTCTCTTTCATCTTATTCCTCTGTATACACCACAGCACAACGGTATATCGGGATGGAGGAATCACACCCTATGAGATATGGTGCGCTCTATGATGAGTACTGCTGAGTCGCCTATTTTCTTTCATGGACATGCACTTGAGAAGTTGCATACCTATTGAATAGAGTTCTAATCAAATCCGTTTCCTACCACTCCATATGAGATATGGAATGGAAAGAGACCATCTCTTAAACGAGTTAAGATATGGGTTGTCCGGCCTATGTTGAAAAACAAAATCCGGACAAGCTCGAGGCAAGGTCAGTTCTGTGCAAGTTTGTAGGATATCCCAAACATTAACTAGGGTATGTCTTCTACCACACCGAGGAACAAAAGATGTTTTGTTTCTCGACATGCCACCTTTTTGGAAAAGGAATTTCTTGTGGAAGAAATTAGTGGTGATGAGATAGAACTAAAAGAAGTTCCAGCAAAGCAACCTATAACTGACGATTTGGTGGAACCGGCGGATTCAAATAGTCCCTGATGAACCGAAGCCACTCCGCAGATCTAGTAGGGTTCCTCATCCACCTGAAAGATACTACGGTTTTCTCGTAGACGGTAGGAGCGAGGATTACATCATGGAGATGGTGACCTAATTAGTTTCGAGCAGGCCACTACAAGTGGAGACTATGTGAAATGGCTGGATGCTATGCGATCTGAGATGGAATCCATGTACACCAGCAAAGTGTTGACTTTGCATGTTGCTCCTGAAGAGGTAAAACCCATTGGGAGCAAGAGGATTTTTGAGAAAGATAAATTGGTATAGATGGAAAAGTTAAGACTTTCAAAGCTAGACTTGTCGCTAATCTTAAGTCCGTCAGGATCCTACTTGCCATTACTGCATATCATGACTACGATATATGGTAGACTGCACGTCAAAACCGCTTTTCTAAATGGTGATTTAGAAAAGAGCGTGTATATGACACTGCCAGAGGGCTTCGTAGACAGTGGGAGCAGCGGAAGCATGTGCAGGCTGCTTAATCCACATACGGGTTAAAGCAGGCATCACGGAGATGGAACATCTGTTTTAATGAAGCTGTCAAAGTGTTTGACTTCATCAAAAAGATAGATGAACCATGTATAAATAAAAAGGTTGTAGAGAGTATGGTTGTCTTCCTCGTATTGTACGCGGATGAGATACTCTTGATAGGAAAAGGTATTCCTATGCTACACTCGGTCAAGCACCTCTTATCACACAGATTCTCCATGAAAGATCTAACTGATGCCTCTTACATTCTGGGGTTATAGATCTATAGAGATAGATCTAAATGGATTTGGGATTGTCCCAATCCGGGTATATAGACACCATGCTAAAAGGGTTTTAGTATGGATGATTCTCAGCGTGGTAAGGTACCCGCTTTTTTAGGAATCTCTCTCTCCAAAGAGATGTCTCTCGAGACTGATTTGGAGAGGGCTCGCATACAAGGGATACCCTATGCTTTGGCAGACGGGTCAACCATGTATACGATGTTATGTACCAGACCAGATGTAGCTTACTCACTAGGTGTAGTGAATAAGTATCGAAAAGATCTTTGGGAAAACCACTGGACGGCAGAAGGACATTCTTAAAGTACTTGAGTAGTACTAAAGAGATGTTCTTGGGGCTTTGGTAATGGTGAACTCCAGTGGGAGTCCTTACCAATTCGAGCTTCCAGAGTGATAAGGTCGACTGAAAGTCAATCACAGGCATTGTCTTTACCCTCAGTGGAGGGACGGTATGTTGGAAGAGTTCCAAGCTAGATACCGTGACATACTAGACGATAAAGGCTGAATACATTGCTACCAACGATACTGCCAAAGAGGTTGTCTGGATGAATAGAGTTCATGAGATGAACTAGGTTCCTACCATTGGGCATCTAATACCTGTGTATTGGGATGACAATGGAGCTGTGGCTTTGGCCTAGGAACCCTGGTCCCGTCAGCGATCTAGACATATTCTTAGACAGTATCACCTGATCAGGGAGATAGTTGATCTCCAGGAGATCGAGGCCAGGAGAGTTGACACAGAGGATAACACAGCGGATCCACTCACCGAGGCCATTCCCGAGATGCTATTCGAGAGACTTTTGGGACGTTGGGTATGAGATACTACAACAACTGGCCTTAGTGCAAGTAGGAGATTGTTAGTAATATGTATGCCCTAGAGACCATTATTGATGATATAGTGGATGCTTGGACATATATATAGAGGACTTTCTTACTCGACATGATAGTGTGCTATCTGGTTACTTTTTATCTTAACATGTTGACTAGTATTCTATACTGTCTTGCTCTCGCATGTTGATAAAGCCATTAAGATATGTACTTGACTACCAAGACTATGATGAGATCATACTAGTAGGACCCGGGTAGTTCACAAGTACATCCTTTAATTGTTCCTAGTCGAGAGAATATTGAGAAAGGCCATCAATATTCCAGAGTAGACTAGCGTATACGCTTCTTGACCCATATGATGGGCGATGGATGGTACCACATCCATTGGTGTTTGACATCAAAGATGGTATACGGGTGCTCAGTGGAGACTGGGTACACTGAACATGACTCGCCGAGGACTCCTATGTGGTAGTATACCTATCGTCAGATAGCAGTCCTCTGGTGACACTGGTACAGGTTAGTCTGTAGACCCGAGATCGTCATAGAGTCTTGCGTGCCTCCCACTGTGCTTTGATTTCCTTTCTACTACGGCTCAAAGGAGTCATGCAAACAGGTGGATTTTGGGTACAGTCCTGAGTCACATGGAGGCAATGAGCGATATGAGGAGTTTTGTCTCTCCCGGTATTGGGGGTTGATGTTGCGCTATGCTCGATTGGCTATAACTGGAAGTCCCTGGCTAGGGCTGCTGATGAGAACTACTGATAAGAGTTATCAGTTGTTTCTCAAACCGTTATAGGCCAGACATCGGCATGACTTATCACATTACTGGGGGCTGATGGTTACCACCCCTAAACATGATATGCGACATATCAGACGAAGAGACCGGACTGTACGGTAGTGTTACTGATAGGCTTCATGGAGAGTATGGACGAGCTTGCTTGTTGATCTTCATATCGCTCAATACCCGGGTAGCCGTTACGTCCAGCTAATACCGCTGACGGCTTGTAGGTGACTGATGTGGTCATCACCTACTGCTGGCGTATTGACGAGTCTTTAGTGTCCCACATAGAAGTTTCCTAGTTCAAGCGAAACGAAATAGGACACATATATGATATGTGTGTGGGCCTGATTAAATACAAGTATGTGATACCGTATTGTAATCTGGCAGTTATCTGTTATCAGTCAGGTTATATATGATATAACCGGATTATCGAATCAAGTGTTGGTTTGATAATGTAATATTCAGATTAATGGTATTAGTCGGTTATATGTGATATAACCGGATTATTAGATCAAGTGTTGATTTAATAATATGATATATATTATATGTGATATAATTATATCTTAACTAATATCATTAGCTCACTAATTGCTTTATATATATATATATATATATATATTATATGAAGCATGGCATGTTTTTCTATTTTTAGAAAATAGAAAAATGAGGTGTAAATTGTGAAGATATTTGTGGTATGGTTCAAGGCATAGGTTTATATGTTTTTATATTACTCTTGACTCACTATTCAAGCATGGTTGCAATTTTAATTGCATTTTTATTCCATGCTTGAATGAGTGAGGAGAGAGATAATTCATATTATTCATTCTACACTTGCTTCATGGTTCATGTCTTAGCCATTTTTTCTTGAGCTCTTTTCTTCTCTTGCTCTCTATAATTTTCTTCACCTCACCTCCAAGCTCAATACCCTCACATGAGATCTGAATCATTGAGCTTGTAAGACCTTAGTGAGCATTACTTATCCCCTACTTCATCATCCCACACCAAACTAGCAATTTGGTGTGGTGTGTGTTCACACCAGAATATTGCATTATTATATTCCCCATTCTTATTATTTTTATAAATAAACAGGTGCTTTTGACGCATGTCTGCTACATGTTACAGGTTACAGGTTCTTGGACAGGAAACAGTGAAACGATGTAAAGACGATGAAAATGTGGACTTTCACCAACAAACAGAGAATCTTGATCAAGCCTACATAAGGAACAATTCATAAAGCAAGATTCAAGACATCAACTCAAAGCGAACGGTTAAAAAGCCATTGCAAATTGTTCACTGGAGATCTGGAACCAACCTAGAAGCCCAAATGGAAAAAGATATATAGAACATAGAAGCCCAAGCCACTAGAAATCGGCCCAAGAAAATTAGAAGCCTAATTCCTTCTTTTGGCCGCGAAACCGCGGCCAAACCAGGCCTCGGGCCGTGGTTCCGCGGCGGTCTAGGGTAATCAAGAGATAAAAGTTTTACCAAAATGTGGCGGCGGCTTTGACTAGTCAACTTAGGGCTATTTTTGTAATTGTAGACATGCGGGTCAAATGTAACCCTAGGGTTTCCTATTCTTTATAAATAGGAACTCTAATCATTGTAATTCTTTATGCCTCCTTTTAATAATAAATTCAGAAATTCTTTATGGAGAGCATCGGTGCCTCTCTTCAATTCAGAAATTCAGATCTGACAACCCTGCGTTGATGATTGGAGAAATGCATCTGTAAGTAGATTTAATTCCTTGCCCTAGTTTAGATTTTAATTCTTTGCCCTAGGTAGATTTAATTTCTCGCCGTAGATAAATTGTTTAGAGTTAGCTTTGGGGAAGGCTTTCGAGAGATGAGATCTCTCATCCCTTTCTTACCCATTATATATTTACAATAGGACTCCATGCATACACGCACACACCGCGCCCTACGGCACCCTATCCCTCGAGGTAGCGGTGATACCGTAGTATAAAGGCCCGGTTGCGCGCGTTTTCCATGGAGGTTAGGGTAAGGATCTCTAAAGGAAGGACAAGAACCTAGAGGAAGGAACACCTTCCCGAATGGATCTAATCCCCTTTATTGATAATTACCATAACTCCTCATAGATCTTCATTCGGATATAGAAAGCGTTGAGATTTACTTGCATTTCCAAACCATCCCTAAACCTAACCCTAGCAAGAATAGATCTAGATAATCGTAGATAGAATAATTTAGGTTTTTAGATTTAATAATCAATCCGAACACCCTTCGGAATTAACTCGTTAGCGCGATTAGGAGATTCACAACATCCCTGTGGACCGACCCGTACTCACCGCTAGCTTCATACGACGCCGTTCTTGATTGCGGTAATAGATATTTTTTGACATACAAATCAAATGGCGCCGTTGCCGGGGATGGCGTAGAATTTTCCTTTTCGCAATTTCGGGTTAATCAAAATATAAAAAAAATCAAAAAAATCTGAAAAATCATAAAAAAAAAATATAAAAAATATATAATCTGTTATTTTTGGAAGGGATACTTTGTTGTTTGAATTTTGCAGAATATACAAAAATCGGATCTGGATATTTCCAGAAAGCAAAACAGAAAATAGAAGATCAGAATAGAGGAGAATTTCAGAAACAGAGCAGCAGAAAAAATTTGGTGTCTCGAACTTCCCACCCCACCGCGCTTCCGCGGCCAAAACCCACCTTAGGCCGCGGAATCGCGGCTGTCTTGTAGAATCAGAACGTCAGAAAATTTTTGGGGATCCGCACCGGTAATTTGACCGCCTTTCCGCGGTGAAATCAACGTTAGGACCGCGGAAACGCGGCTTCATGGTGTCTTCAGTTCGTAAAAACGGCTCTGTAAGTTTCTCTGTTCCTCCTCTGTAATTTTTGAAATATATTTTCTGAAAAATACCTGCAGGATTTTGTGCACTTTAAAAATATATTCCCTTCCAAATAACGATTTTGTGCAGGATTTTTGGGCCCCGCTCAAAATAGAAATTGATTGCAAGTAATCTTTTTTTTGTTACATATCTTTTCTCGAATATCTTTTTGCAACAATTTTTCCAAATAAAGATTCTTGTGATATGCTTAAAATAATAACTGATTGCAAGTAATATTTTTTCGGTTACATATCTTTAACTAAAAATCTTTTTTGCAACAATTATCAAGAAAAGAATAAAAATAAAAAGGACAAATCTTTTATAGAAACTTGCAAAAATTTTGGCCGCAAATAGATCCTTGCACCACAAACCTTCTTTCTTTTCACCCCTTCTTCTAACATGGGTACCCCACATAATAAATCACTTGCCGAACTTTGGTATCCCGAACCTAATTTTGCGTCGTACGTCAATTTGTTCGGTCAATTTAAAGATGATCGCTCCTTGCCAAAAATATCTTTGAAAGATCAAATAGAGGCGTCTAGGAGAAACAATTTGACTTTTCAACCCAGCTTGTGTCAACCAAGTCAACCTTCACCACCTCCATATGTTGACACCAATTTTCCAAGTCCTGCTGTAACTTCTAAGCCGATGTCCATTGCGAGGCATATTGCTCAATCTCGCAGCTGATCTTTCACCCCTCTCTACTCATCTGGTTCTAGGGATCCGCACGATTATTCACCTTGTTATCCATATGTTGACCCTATCCCTGCCCAACCACCCACTTCCTACAAGTCATACCCGACCTTCCCACCTCCACTAGACATTGATTCTACACAGCCATTAGGGAGTTTCACATATCCAACCAATTTTGAATCTTTTACCGAAACCCTCTTACCACCCAAGTCTAGTTTGGAAGAGGCGTTGGAGGCGTATATCGCAACAACAAACAAAATGACTAGGAATGTGGAAGTATCCGTGGCCGCCCTTATGCAACCTAGTGAACCGGTAGCTAGTTTCCAACTAGCTTCAAATTTTTCAATGTATAAGGAGGCGGTTGGACAGAGTAAGAATGAGAGAGAATTTCCAAATCAAACCTACCCTTACCCAATTGAAGCCCACAACTCTAGTTTTCCATCGAATGTCCTAAATGAGTTACCAGTTGAAAATAAAAACGAGTTGTGTGATTTTGTAGTGTTTGATTTTCCAAATTGTGAAGAACCCCTTTCGAGTGAAACCGCACTTAATCCTTTCGATCTTTACACCTCCACTCTAGAACCCAAATTGATAAATATCCATGCTTTGGATGAGGTGCCTAAAGAAATTGATTTTCACTTGATTGAGGATTTAGACGCCGGGAATATTTCGGATGATGAACCTGTCGATTTAATTGAAATTTTATGTTCAAATCATCATCCTGAGTTATTAAATGTTGCTTCCGAATCTCATATGCGTCTAGATTTTGATGATAACGGCATGGATGAGTTAAATATTAAGGATAGTATGGAGGGGAGTCTTGAGGATAATATTGAGGTTGAATCATTTTTGTTTGATGTGTCTGATTTTCCAATTCATCCTCCTGAACCTTTGACTGTTATATCACCCTCTCTCCTTCCCATCGTTCCGACCCCACTTGAAGACTGTGAGCTTGAAAATTTTTCCTTTGAATCTAACACAGTTCTCACAGACGATAACACCTACGAGTGTTTCACTTTTTCGGACGATGTTAATGACTCGCCGCCCGAGTTTGAGTCCTTTACATTTTCAGATGGGTTAGTTGAACCATCAGACTCGGTTGCTTACAGTAATTTCGAACCATTAATGGAATCTTTCAAGTTCGAGATAGTTTATTACGGTGAGAATGAGACTATCCCTAATTCACTCCCTTTCGTCTTTCCCATTGTTCCGACCGGACAAAAGACTGTTACGCTTTCATCTCCTATACCAAGTTCGGCGTACCCATGTTTTCTTGCGAATCTTAAGGGATTTGACCCCATTGCACGACGAGTTGATAGGATAGCGCAATCACTTTTAACACATCGGTCATCACAAATTGCGCTAATTTATTCACTCAATTTACACTCTCAAGATCGTACTCCACTTCTTTTTTCTTTCCGCCATTTTTCTCCCCCACCGAGACCATATACTACCATTCTTCTTTCCACACGGTCTCGCGTGTTTCTCATTTTCTTGCACCAACTATACCATTACCACGATAAGATTTTTGAATGGTTGGTGCTAACCTTTGGCTTGCGTAAGGCCAAGCTTAAGTTTGGGGGGAATCTTTGTATATATGTATATATTTTTTGTTTTCTTTTCTATAAAAATAAAAAAAAATTCAAAACATTAAAAATATATAAAAAAAACTATAAATAAATAAACAGGGGAGTGCCGGTATTTTGACCCTCTTGGTGCAGCATGACAGTGAGGACACTGTCAAGTTTAAGTTTGGGGGTATGCTCGGTACGTCTTCTTCTTTCGCATTCATTTGTACATATTTTTGCATTTGCATACTTATTTGAAAACCCATAAAAATTGAAAATTTTCAAAAATTATAAATATTAATGTATTCAATTTTGGCCTAATTAACTTGAGTTTGATAAAAGGTTAACTAGTTAGGAACAACTAGATCTTAAACTTAGTAAATTAAAAACCCTAAAAATAACATTCCTTAAAGTTTAACGGTAGAAAGTATATGCCTTGTAGTTAATTTAGAAATAGGCAAATTTTGGGTTCACTTCTTGGGCTAAATCGAAACAAGGGAAGAGTATTGATGTTCTTATTAGAGTATAAGTTTGAAAAATAGTTCCTAGCTTAAGTCTAGATTCTGAAAATGTATACCCTACAATTTGCACAATCACACACCTTGAAACTTGGAATAGTAGAAGTGACCTTGAAATGCTCTTGTCTAAAGTCCTTAGTACGAAGAAAATAAAAATATATATATAAGTGTGAATAAAGAATAAAAAAATAGACACTGGTTTTTGTGATTACTTAAGGCTGCAAAAATAGAAAAATATTTAGCGAGGGTGCTTCATCACCTAGTGCCTTAGACCAACTGGTTTGGGAGTCACTGCTAAAAGCCTTGGGTGTTGCAAGACTGGGAAGTACGCTTTAATGTGCAAACACCTTGTAATTGGTTGTTGGTACCTCAAGAAGTATTAACGGTCGCATGAAGGATGTGTAAGCAAAATTCAATTAAAAATTCACCTACTAATAAGTACTTTAGACAACGGACAAGGGCATGATTGCTTGATTTGAATTTCCAAGTGTAGGGGTGATTTATACACACACGTAGGGATATGTGATTGGAGTTTAAACGAGAGAAAGGAGTGAAGAATAGAACTTGTATCTTTAGTAAGGGTTGATAGAAATTCCTAAGTGGAGATGGAACCCTAGAAGGAAAACTTAAGAAATGCTGAAAGCTAAGTAGGTCTGCAGAACATATATAATCTTAAGTTAGATGATGAGGAAGTGTGAAGAATGTGGGTAGATAATTTGCGAGTCGACGATAATAGAATTCCTTGTTAGAAAACCTAATTGGAGAACAAAAGTCGAAAAGCCGAATTGATAGGATTTTGTGGGTAGTATCCGTTGAAAACCCTCAGTAGACAACACTCCTCCTACTAGGGACACCTAGAGGTTTAACGGCTTGTTGCATGAGCTCAGTGCAATCGCGTTTCCCTGCGAAAGTGCGGTTAGGATTTTAGTGAATAAAAAATAAGTTTGCTCGAGAACGAGCAAAAGATAAGTTTGGGGGTATTTGTTCACATCAGAATATTGCATTATTATATTCCCCATTCTTATTATTTTTATAAATAAACAGGTGCTTTTGACGCATGTCTGCTACATGTTACAGGTTACAGGTTCTTGGACAGGAAACAGTGAAACGATGTAAAGACGATGAAAATGTGGACTTTAACCAACAAACAAAGAATCTTGATCAAGCCTACATAAGGAACAATTCACAAAGCAAGATTCAAGACATCGACTCAAAGCGAACGGTTAAAAAGCCATTGCAAATTGTTCACTGGAGATCTGGAACCAACCTAGAAGCCCAAATGGAAAAAGATATATAGAATATAAAAGCCCAAGCCACTAGAAATCGGCCCAAGAAAATTAGAAGCCTAATTCCTTCTTTTGGCCACGAAACCGCGGCCAAACCAGGCCTCGGGCCGCGGTTCCGCGGCGGTCTAGGGCAATCAAGAGATAAAAGTTTTACCAAAATGTGGCGGCGGCTTTGACTAGTCAACTTAGGGCTATTTTTGTAATTGTAGACATGCGGGTCAAATGTAACCTTAGGGTTTCCTATTCTTTATAAATAGGAACTCTAATCATTGTAATTCTTTATGCCTCCTTTTAATAATAAATTCAGAAATTCTTTATGGAGAGCATCGGTGCCTCTCTTCAATTCAGAAATTCAGATCTGACAACCCTGCGTTGATGATTGGAGAAATGCATCTGTAAGTAGATTTAATTCCTTGCCCTAGTTTAGATTTTAATTCTTTGCCCTAGGTAGATTTAATTTCTCGCCGTAGATAAATTGTTTACAGTTAGCTTTGGGGAAGGCTTTTGAGAGATGGGATCTCTCACCCCTTTCTTACCCATTATATATTTACAATAGGACTCCATGCATACACGCACACACCGCGCCCTACGGCATCCTATCCCTCGAGGTAGCGGTGATACCGTAGTATAAAGGCCCGGTTGCGCGCGTTTTCCATGGAGGCTAGGGTAAGGATCTCTAAAGGAAGGACAAGAACCTAGAGGAAGGAACACCTTCCCGAATGGATCTAATCCCCTTTATTGATAATTACCATAACTTCTCATAGATTTTCATTCGGATATAGAAAGCGTTGAGATTTACTTGCATTTCCAAACCATCCCTAAACCTAACCCTAGCAAGAATAGATCTAGATAATCGTAGATAGAATAATTTAGGTTTTTAGATTTAATAATCAATCCGAACACCCTTCGGAATTAACTCGATAGCGTCATTAGGAGATTCACAACATCCCTGTAGACCGACCCGTACTCACCGGCTAGCTTCATTCAACGCCGTTCTTGATTGCGGTAATAGATATTTTTTGACTTACAAATCAGTGTGTTTCCTACATTAAAAGTGTTTAGTGTAGTGAAAAACTTGTGCTTGTGGACTTCGGGTGGATCGTTTTTGGTGCGGAGATCATGAAGGAGGTTTGTTCAACTTGGAGAGGAGCCTTGAAGAGTCACGTGGACTTCATCCTGGAGCTTTTGAAGAGAAGGACACGAACTACAAAGGTTGTATGCTCTTAAACTTTCTGTTAAGTTTAATCACATCATAAAGCCATAACCTAATATTCTAGTAGTGATCTTAGTTGTCTAGCTTAGCACCAAATAAAATTATAGTTTGGCATGCTTGATGCCTCTTGAACCCCTTAACGGTGCTAAGGTCGACTTTCAATCCTCAACCCGGAAGTGCCCCAATAAAAGAATATTATATACAAGTTTTTACATGAATAAAAATGAAAAACTCTCATCTCACATAAAAAAAACCCGGCTATTCAAACACGATGATCCAATATAACATATCACAGCAACACATAACATCACATATCATCAACGTAAGTAAATATGCGTATCCCAATTGTCGTTGACATATAGTAATGAAACCGGTGATACACCACATATTACACTTACGGCCGCAGAAAAAAGTGAAAACTACAACAATTGGAATCCGCAACAACCTTAAACATCATAAACCCAATGCATCACATACTTTGGATTTTATGCCTAACCTAGTGAATTCCTTAAATATCGCATGCCTAACAATTATAAACCCCGCATTTTAGTCTCGATATTGAAAACACTTTTCAATAACCAGCCGGGTAATTCAATAAGATTCCCGACAACCTGATCGAATGCTTGTCGGAAACATTAGTAGACGGCTGCACCCCCGATGCCGTCGACGAAGTGCACTTAGGCAGAACCCCGCGGCCGTGAGCACCCGGATAGATGCTTTTGGCTACGGGGTTCTCCTATAGTTAGTTGGTCGGGGCTATGGGGCGTGGATATCTAGTAATGTTAGCCGGCGAGTATCCGCATACACTGCATAATTGCAACGGACTTTTGATCCGAATCAAAATCCCGTGGCAACCGATCAAATGAGACTAAATTGCTAGATTTATAAAATTCAAATTAGTTTTCACAAAACTAAATATTATGGATTCCAAGTATTGTATTACAGTCACAGATAGTTAGATGATGTTAAAATTTTCGATCGAATCAACAAACACCCAAAATTTCCCAGAAAGCTCAACACTTGAGCACAGTTTAAAAAATTGCCCAGAACATGCCACAGTACCTATGGACCAACCGTAGAAGGGCCGACCCATGCCTCATTCATTGCGCCGCGGAACTGCCACAAACCCAAGGTTTTGCCCGCGGTTCCGTGGTCAAAGAGTAGAGTTTGGGTATCATTCTTTTAGAGAGTCCATAGAATCACCTACATGATTTTCTGAAGATTTTAAATTTGGAAAATCCAACTCTTGGAAAATTTCCAGCGAGAGAGAAAAATGGGTGTTTGATATTCGTTCGAACTTTTTAACGTCGTCAAGATAACTCGAAATGATAGAATTACGACTACGAAACACTCCGAATTGCCGTTACACAAAGATAACATCACATGCAATCTTAGCAAAAACAAGCAACACCTGAAACACCAAAACCCAGAGCCTGAAGCACCAAACCAAAACGAACCCCAAACTCAAAGCCCAGACTGGCCAGGCCGATTTTATTGCTAGTTTCGACGGGTCAAATCCGGCGAAAAGGGTTCGTTTTTGTTTGGTGTTCATGTTACATCTCATGCAACATTCTGCAGTTGCTTAAAAAAATTTTAGACACTCTGAAAATTTTGACAGAAACTAGGTTTTATGTTTCGATATTTCGGAGTTGTTTCGGTTTCGTAATTCTACAAATTTCGTCTAATTCTTTAGCTTGGCTCTGATACCACTGTAGGGTTCCGCAGCACCGGCCGCTGGGTTTTGGGAGGCATCGACCATGCTGTTTTCAAAAATTTGGCGTGCTAAAGAAACCTAACCTAGAATCTTAAATAGAGAATTAGACGAAACTAGAATGTAAATATCTTTACATCTAAATGAACAAGGAATACAACCTTTGTAGACCGGTCCTTCACTTCAATAGCTCCGTGTAGTAGTCCCTTCGCTCCAAATAGTGAACTCTCGGACTCTAGAAAGGCTCCACAAGATGAAAAGAACAAGCTTGCTTAAAGTTTTCGAGGCCGAAGATGATCTACGTCGAGGAGACACTAAGTCAAGCTACCTATTCACTAATTGTGAAGAAAACAACCTAAACTAAATGGCTAATCTAGTGTAGGTTGATGAAGTAGGAATTTTGCTCACTTTAGAAATATTTTTCTCACTAATTTTCTTCACCTCCCAAAAATCTAGAGAGCTTGAGGAAGGAGATGAAGAAAATGTTAGTGTATATGCCCTAGGGGCTATTATTGTATCATACTAGCTTGTATATTACTTAATGGAAGCTTGGGATATTCACAGTTATATTAACAGTCTTGCTAAATATGGTGGTGCGCTACTTAGTTTGTATCTATCTTAATATGTGTATATGTTAAGCATATCGAGAATACATATTGATAGAGTCCTTAGGATCTTGCTTGACTACCAGCGTTGTGATGGCAGTCACACTAGTGGGGGCTGGGTAGTCTACAAGCACATCCCTTTTCAGGTCCCTAGTCGTAGGATTATCGAGACAGGGCATCGATACTCTGGAGTAGACTAGTGTGTACGCTTCTCATCCCAGCAGGGTTAATGGTCTGTCCCACAGCCATTAGTACGTTATACTGGAGATAGTATACAGGTGCTCGTTGGGTTACGGGTACACCGGACATGACTCGTAGGGAACTGTTGGTTGGTATTATACCCGTCGTCAGTTAACAGTTCCCAGATGACATGAGTACAGCATCGTCCGCAGACTTGACACTGCTGCTTTGTCTCAAGTGTGTTTCCACTGTTCTTAGATTGCTACCCTACCACGGTACAAAGGAGTCGTGCAAACATGTAGCAGTTGGGTGCAGTCCCGAAGCACTTGGAGGCAGTGGTGGTTAGATAGGATTCGTCTCTCCCGGTATTGGGAGTTGATATCGCGCTGTATTTGGAGAGCCATTACGCAAAATCCCTGGCCAGGGAAAACGAGATTTACTGGTTGGATTTCCAGTAGCTTCTCAAGGTGTAATAGGCTTCGCTCCGACACGACTTATACCACTTTTAGGGGACTGACGCTTGCCGCCCCTAGGCCCGATATGCGATAGTCTTAGACGAACAGACCAGACTGTACGGAGATTGTCACAACAGGCTCAGTAGGAGTTCGGATGAGTTTCCTCATCGGCCTTCTTATCGACATCTACCTGGGGACCGTTACGTACAGCTAGTACCGCTTGCGGCCTGTGGTTAAACCCACTGCCAGCGTAGTGTCGAGTCTTTAGAGTTCCACACAGAGAGTTTCCCTGCTTCAGGCAAAACGATATAGAGGTCGTATGGTTTTACGACAGGGTTCGGACACATACGTGTTAAAATTTCTTTTTCAATTTTATCATTTTTTTTACGCACGTACGATGTTCGGACAGTTTTTACTAACAGGCTTTGGTTTAAGCCAGATTCTAGTATTGGATTATTGGATTTATACAGTCTCAATATTTCCGTGTTTTCACGGATGGGAGGGGTATTCTCGTAATTAGTCGATAAGCTTCTAGAAGATTGATGAGTTGGAGGCTTAGGTGGAATTTGCATTAAATGGATTAATGACTCATGGTGTGATTCATCCAAATGAGTGAATGAAGTATTTATTGCTGAATGACTCATGAGATGATTCACACAAGGTGAGTTAATGAAGCATGGTTGATATTATCATATGTTATTCATTTAATAATTATCATGCTTCATATATTCACAAATGAGATATTATTCATATCATTCTCACTCTCACCTTCTCTCTCCTCAAGCTCTCTCTCTTCAAGAACTAACCCTAATCCTCTCATGTGATGAGATCCTAGGGTTAGCAAGACTAATAGATCCCTAATCTTTTTCTATATCCTCTAGGTTGCTTTGATTAGCACTCATAGCCACCTAGTTACCTCAAGTGTGAGGTTAAAACTTGGAGAAGTAGCTCTCGGGTGGATCTTCTATCACAACGAGGAGGCCGACGAGGAGGTGATCAAAGAGAACAAGAAGGACTTGATTCATTAGGTATAATCATCTATCATAGTAGCTAATCACTTCTATGTAGTTGTTAGTTAGGGTTTAGCAAAGATCCGTAAAGTTAGTCGATATTAGTTTAAACAAAATGATTGTTTTACCTATTCCGCCTTCCCGTATCATATGGGGTGTCTAACGTCGACTTACAGTGGTATTAGAGCCTCGCTAAACCATAACTAACTTGTTATCAAAGTCGTTAGAAATTCGATCGCAAAACGAACCCGAAAATACGACGTTTTCACCATGTTTCTGCCGAATTTAAAACGGGATCTAAAAATTTTTCAGGGACCCTTAAAAATACAGGCAGGGAATTTTAAGAATTATGAAGAAATTTAGGACTGTGACTCGACCAATGCGCCGCGGAACCACCGCCGATCCAAGCGATCCGCCGCGGATCCGCGGCCGAGTTTACTCCGAGTCAACCCAAATTTGCTCAGTTATTCTTCTGTGTTGATATTGTATTTTCTGGGATGTTTTGTTTCTGCTCAGGTTTCATGTGCACAGAGAATTATTTGGAGTAAAATCATTTGTGTTTGCTTGATCGAAATTCTAAGATGTTTGGCTAACTTGATTATATCTGTGATGTGTTTAATGTGTTCGTAAACCTCCCCTAACTGCTAATATGTCGGTTAGCAGGGCGTTGCACATTTCTGTAATGGTTTTTACTGGTTTGTGTTTGTGGACTTGTTGGATTGTCGTGAATGGATAGCTGGGGATGTGAGACGAGCGTTTCTTTCATTCAAATGTAATTTTTAAATTGTTGTAATATTATTTTGCGGGGCACATCCGGGTTGAGGTTGTAGCCACCGTTGTATTATTTCATTTACTGTTTTCTGCTCTTAGGATAGACCCAAGGTGGGGTACACAAACTACCGGGTACTTTGAAGTGTTTAGTGGCCTACTCATGTTGTTGAGGGAGACCGCTTCACTTTGGGTACTTGGCGGGTAGTTTGCCGTACCCGTAGGGGTCTAGGGTGGGGTTTTGGCTATTCACCGCGACTGTGTAATCCGTCTTTCTTTGCAGGCTCAAAAGGAATGCGGATTCGTAGAAAATCTAATATGTTCATCTGTGATCTGGAATGCCTATTATTGCGTCTGACGAATGTACAATATCTATATATGATAGCTATTAGACGTCACTTATGTTTTACACCCACGCTAGCCCAGCCACCGCTCTGTCGTTAGTTAAGTAACCTAACGGGTGAATGACGGGGCCCAATGGCGAATGCGGATGGCATAAGAGGACGTTGTATTTTCGTTGTTTTCTGCAATGATAGGTTAATTAATGGGACGCATTATATTAATGCAAAGAAAATAAACCAAAGTTGAATCGTTGGAACAGTTTAAAAGAAACAACTCGGTTATTTTTAAAACAGAAGATATTTTTAATTACGGAGCTTCAACCACTCCTTTTAAAAGCTATCAGGTTCCTTCGATCATATCAAGTTTACTACGTTCACGGTTTCGCCAAAACCATTCGTAGCCCTCCGTCATTTCATTTGGGTATTCAGTAGTATTCAAGCTATGTATTTTGACCAACGCCAAGGCATAGTGTTTGGTAGCTGCTGGGTATTCATTTGTTTCATAGATAGATGAGTTGGTTTGGGACAGTCGTATTACCATTTGGCCAACGTCAGGGGTATGTACGGATGGGTTCAAATTAACAAGATAATGATGGGTAGAACTTGACATGTGACTTATGACATTTTGACCAACACCAAGGTCATAAGAGCATAGGGCAGAAATTTATATCGGGAATTTCTAAAGAAACTGAAATTTGCAAAGAAATGCATACCATTTGGAATGTGATAATTTTGGTAGGATTCCTTCAGTTTTATCACACGATGATATTTGGATCCCGATCCTACTGTGAGTATCTGCTACTCATCAGGAGATTCGTCACTTAACGATCAATGCTATAAACCAAGTAGGTGTTGAGAAAGGTGTCAGCGGGGCTACACCCCCAGAGAAAAGAGGTTATTTAATTAAGGAACTTCGCGAAAGCGTCGTAAAACCTCCCTCGAAATACCGACACCGGCCTGGCTGAACGGTTAAGCAAGTATTGTACGGTGAGAATAGTCCTGACTAGTTCTTCCTTTTTGGTTTAAGGAGGGACTCGAGAAACAGTGGGAGCCATACAGTTTAGATAAACTAAAAACCACTCTAAACTTGCAAGAGCATCATACTAAAGTGTTCCCTCTCTCTCTCAATTGCAGCGACCCGGAAAATGACAGGCCTTAAGTTACTATTAGATAAAAATATTTTGACAGGGCCAAACTATAAAGATCGGTTCCGGAATGTCAATATGGCAATTACTTATGACAAATTGGGGTATGTCCTTACTACTAAGGCACCTGCTGTCCCTGGTCCAGAATCTAGTGTCGTGGATAAGGAAATCCGCAAGACCTGGGAGTTAGACTGAGCGAAGGCCAAATGCATCATGCTTGCCTCTATGAATAATGAACATCAGAGGAGGCACGAAAATATGGATCTTGAGTCCATATTTCTCCACACCAAGGAACTGTATGGAGAGCAATCTCGTATAGCTAGTTACGAGACCTCGAAGAACTTGTTTCAGTTGAAGCTGGCCGTCAGATCATCTGTAGGAGAACATGTCCTAAAGATGATTGGCTATATTGAAGAGCTCGCGGAACTCGGGACGACTTTAGAGAACGAGCTATATACAGACTTGGTTCTTCAGTCCCTTCCTTCCACCTACGCCCAGTTTATTCTGAATTTCAACATTCAAGGAAAAGAAGTTGAACTTCCGGAACTCCTTAACATGTTCAGGAGTGCAGAGGGCACCTTGCAGAAAGCAAGAGATACACCCACTATGTTTTTTCACGGTGCTTCCTCTTCCGGGTCCAAGGCTAGGGCCAAAGGAAGGAAGAAGAAGGCCGCTACCAAACCAAGAGGTGGTGTAGGTAAGGTGGGAGCTAAAGGAAAGGCAAAGGTTGCGGTGCCAGTAGTGGCAAAGGACGAGTGCTTCCACTGTCGTAAGAAAGGCCATTGGAAGAAAGATTTCAAACCTTGGATTGCCAAGAACCAGGAACCGAAGCAAGCTGTAGCTTCGACTTCAGGTGTGTTTGTAATTGAAAATTGTTTGTCAATCAACTCTACTTCCTGGGTATTGGATACCAGATCAGGATCTCATATATACAATTCATTGCAGGCATTGAGAAACCGTAGAGTGCTGAAGGTTGGTAATATGACCATCCAGGTTGCTAACGGACCTAGCGTGGGTGCTGTGTCCATAGGGGATTATCACCTTGGATTGACGAGTGGACATATTTTGGTTTTACATAACTGTTTTTGTGTACCCAGTTTAACGTGTAATATCATATCAGTATCGTTGTTATCAAAAGAAGGTTATGATTTCACGTTTGTAAGCGATGTTGTTAACATCCACCTTAATCATGGTTTGATTAGGTCCGGTACACTAGATAACGGTATATACGTGTTAAACCAATTACAGATTTTCAATGTTCAGAAAACACTAAAAAGAAAGTCTCCTGATATAAATCAGGCTTTCTTATGGCATTGTAGACTAGGTCACATCAATGAGACAAGGTTAACTAAGTTACATAGAGAAGGATATTTGGATTCATTCGAATATCAATCTTATGCCACTTGTCAATCATGTCTCAAAGGAAAGATGAAAAAGACTCTATTCACTGGACATGGAGTAAGAGCGAGCGAGCTCTTAGGACTCATACACAGCGATGTATGTGGTCCAATGTGTACACATGCAAGAGGTGGTTTTTCATATTTCATTACTTTTACGGATGATTACTCTAGGTATGGATTCATTTTTTTAATAAAACATAAATCCGAAGCCTTTGAGAAATTCCAAGAATATAAGAATGAAGTAGAAAACCAAACCGGCAAAACTATCAAGACACTGAGATCTGATCGAGATGGTGAATACTTAAGTGCCGAGTTCCTGGGTTACCTAAAAGAGAAAGGAATTCTCTCTCAGCTTACTCCTCCATACACTCCACAACATAACGGTGTATCGAAAAGACGGAACAGAACCCTATTAGATATGGTACGTTCCATGATGAGTAATGCTGAGTTACCGCAATCTTTCTGGGTTATACGCTAGAATCAGCTGCATATCTTTTGAACATGGCTCCTACCAAGACTATGCCTACCACGCCATATCAGATGTGGAGTGGGAAGAAACCCTATCTTCAGTATCTGAAGATATGGGGATGCCCATCTTTTGTTAAAAAGCAGCATGCGGACAAACTTGAGGCACGATCAGTGCAATGTCAGTTTGTGGGATATCCAAAGAACTCCAAAGGGTATTCCTTCTATTACGCAAAGGAACAAAAGGTTTTTGTGTCTCGTAATGCCTATTTTCTAGAACAACAGTTTTTAGAAAAGGAAAAAAGTGGGAGAGCAATAGAACTGGAAGAAATTCCAGAACTACAAATTACTACTGAAAGTTTGGTAGAACCAAAAGTTCAAGAAGAACAGGACATTCCCGCACCCCTTCGCAGAAGTAGTAGGCCGTCTCATCCGTCTGAGAGATACTACAGTTTTCTCATAGACGGGGATAGAGAAGATTGCATCATTGATAATGATGAACGTACTAGCTTCCAGCAGGCCATCCAGAGTGGCGACTCAGTAAGATGGCTGGATGCAATGCAGACCGAGATGGAGTCCATGTACACCAACAAAGTATGGACTTTGGACTTTGCTCTAGATGGGGTAAAACCCATAGGATGCAAGTGGATCTTCAAGAAAAAGATTGGTGTAGATGGACAGGTGGAAACCTATAAGGCTAGACTTGTTGCAAAGGGTTTTCGTCAAAGACCTGGTTTGGACTATGACGAAACTTTTTCTTCAGTGGCTATGCTCAAATCCATTCGGATCCTACTTTCCATTGCCGCCTTCCATGATTATGAGATCTGGAAGATGGACGTAAAGACGGCTTTTCTAAATGGAAATTTAGAAGAGTGCATCTATATGAATCGGCCAGGAGGTTTCAATCAGAGTGGGAGCAGCGGGAAAGTGTGCAAGTTGCTTAAGTCTATTTATGGAATAAAGCAGGCATCGCGGAGTTGGAACATCCGTTTTGATGAAACGGTCAAAGAATATGACTTTATCAAAAATCCAGATGAACCATGTATATATAGTAAAATTGTAGCACGAACTGTCGTATTCCTCGTCTTGTACGTGGATGGCATTCTCTTGATAGGAAATAACATTCCTATGCTACAATCTGTCAAAAGATTCTTGTCACACAGGTTCTCCATGAAAGACCTGGGTGACGCCTCTTACATTCTGGGGATTCGGATCTGTCGTGATAGATCCAAGAGGATGTTGGGACTTTCGCAGTCTAGGTATATTAACACTATACTGAAAAGATTCAGTATGGAAGATTCTAAGCGCGGTAGTTTACCGGCTTGTCACGGAATCACCCTATCCAAAGAGATGTCTCCCAAGACTGATTTGGAAAGGGATCGCATGTCGATTATACCCTACGCTTCTGCGGTAGGCTCTATAATGTATGCGATGTTGTGCACCAGACCAGATGTAGCTTACGCACTGAGCGTGGTAAGCCCGTATCAGTCAGACCCAGGGGAGAAGTACTGGATAGCAGTAAAGAACATTCTAAAGTACCTGAGAAGGACTAAGGATATGTTCTTGGTTTACGGTGGAAAAGACCTCAAGATCGAGGCTTTTGCTGACTCCAGCTTCCAGAGTGACAAGGATGACTCCAAGTCCATGTCAGGTTATGTCTTTACCCTTAATGGAGGAGCGGTGTGCTGGAAGAGTTCCAAGCAGGACACCGTTGCTAACTCAACGATGGAAGCGGAGTATATCGCTGCTTGCGATGCCGCAAAAGAAGCAGTCTGGATGAAGAAGTTCCTCACAGAACTTCAGGTAGTTCCATCCATTGTTGATCCAATACCTCTGTATTGTGACAACAACGGGGTTATAGCTTTAGCGAAGGGACCTAGATCCCATCAAAATTCCAGACACATCTTAAGGCGGTATCACATGATCAGGGAGATCATAGATCGCCGGGAGATCGAGATTCGGAGAGTTGCTACAGAGGAAACACTGCAAATCCATTCACAAAGGCCTTACCCCAGACTCGGTTTGAGAGGCTATTCGAGATGATAGGTCTTCGATACGCCAGTATATGGCCCTAGTGCAAGTGGGAGATTGTTAGTGTATATACCCTAGGGGCCATTATTGTATCATACTAGCTTGTATATTACTTAATGGAAGCTTGGGATATTCACAGTTATATTAACAGTCTTGCTAAACATGGTAGTACGCTACTTGGTTTGTATCTATCTTAATATGTGTATATGTTAAGCATATCGAGAATACATATTGATAGAGCCCTTAGGATCTTGCTTGACTACCAGCGTTGTGATAGCAGTCACACTAGTGGGGGCTGGGTAATCTACAAGTACATCCTTTTTCAGGTCCCTAGTCGTAGGATTATCGAGACAGGACATCGATACTCCGGAGTAGACTAGTGTGTATGCTTCTCATCCCAGCAGGGGAAATGGTTTGTCCCACAGCCATTAGTACGTTGTACTGGAGATAGTATACAGGTGCTCGTTGGGTTACGTGTACACCGAACAGGACTCGCAGGGAACTGTTGGTTGGTATTATACCCGTCGTCAGTTAACAGTTCCCAGGTGACATGAGTACAACATAGTCCGCAGACTTGACACTGCTGCTTCGTCTCAAGTGTGTTCCCACTGTTCTTAGATTGCTACCCTACTACGGCTCAAAGGAGTCGTGCAAACAGGTAGCAGTTGGGTGCAGTCCCGAAGCACTTGGAGGCAGTGGTGGTTAGATAGGATTCGTCTCTCCCGGTATTAGGAGTTGATATCGCGCTGTGTTTGGAGAGCCATTACGCAAAGTCCCTGGCCAGGGCAAACGAGATTTACTGGTAGGATTTCCAGTAGCTTCTCAAGATGTAATGGGTTTCGCTCCGACACGACTTATACCGCTTTTAGGGGACTGACGCTTGTCGACCCTCTAGGCCCGATATACGATAGTCCTAGACGAATAGATCGGACTGTACGGAGATTGCCACAATAGGCTCAGTAGGAGTTCTGATGGGTTTCCTCATCGGCCTTCTTATCGACATCTACCTGGGGACCGTTAAGTACAGCTAGTACCGCTTACGGCCTGTGGTTAAACCCACTGCTAGCGTAGTGTTGAGTCTTTAGAGTCCTACACAGAGAGTTTCCCTGCTTCAGGCAAAATGATATAGAGGTCGTATGGTTTTACGACAGGGTTCGGACACATACGTGTTTTTACGCACGTACAATGTTCGGACAGTTTTTACCAGCAGGTTTTGGTTTAAGCCAGATTCTAGTATTGGATTATTGGATTTATACAGTCTCGGTATTTCCGTGTTTTCACGGATGGGAGGGGCATTCTCGTAATTAGTCGAGAAGCTTCTAGAAGATTGATGAGTTGGAGGCTTAGGTGGAATTTGCATTAAATGGATTAATGACTCATGGTGTGATTCATCCAAATGAGTTAATGAAGTATTTATTGCTGAATGACTCATGAGATGATTCACACAAGGTGAGTTAATGAAGCATGGTTGATATTATCATATGTTATTCATTTAATAATTATCATGCTTCATATATTCACAAATGAGATATTATTCATATCATTCTCACTCTCATCTTCTCACTTCTCAAGCTCTCTCTCTTCAAGAACTAACCCTAATCCTCTCATGTGATGAGATCCTAGGGTTAGCAAGACTAATAGATCCCTAATCTTTTTCTATATCCTTTAGGTTGCTTTGATTAGCATTCATAACCACCTAGTTACCTCAAGTGTGAAGTTAAAGCTTGGAGAAGTAGCTCTCGGGTGGATCTTCTATCACAACGAGGAGGCCGACGAGGAGGTGATCAAAGAGAACAAGAAGGACTTGATTTAATAGGTATAATCATCTTTCATAGTAGCTAATCACTTCTATGTAGTTGTTCGTTAGGGTTTAGCAAAGATCCGTAAAGTTAGTCGATATTAGTTTAAACAAAATGATTGTTTTATCTATTCCGCCTCCCCGCATCATGTGGAGTGTCTAACGTCGACTTACAGAAAAGAAACCATGGAAAAAGGAAAGTGTAGAATGGGAACCATGGGTGAGTGAATATCATATACTAACTCATGTAAAGACTAAACCATGGCTAATCATAATGGTTGGGTTAATAAATATCTTAAGTAAAACAAAATTAGTGGACTAAGTCAATGGTTCCACAAGTTTCTACAAGCTTCAACCATTAGACTAATTTCCAACTAATTTTGATTTACTTTAAATAAATAAAACCCTTCATTATGTTAAGCATGGTGTGAGTTTTATACATCCATGTTATATGTAACAACAAGCATGGCACAATAATATATATCACATATATATTAAGTGTACACATAAGTGAGAAAAAGAAATGCTTAAGTGAGATAATATTAGTTAATGTAAATTAATATATCAAATATATAATTATACATTAAATTATTAAATCAAGACTTGATTTAATAATCCGGCTATATCACATATAACCGACTAATATCATATGTATCAATTTATCGAATCAACACTTTATCCGATAACCCGGCTATATCACATATAACCGACCGTTATCACATATCGCGAGAATAGAATACGGTATCACATATGCGCATTAATCTCGGTCCCGCACATATCACATATGTTCTCCTACTTCGTTTCGCCTGAGCCAGGAAACCTCTGTGTAGGACTCTAAAGACTCGTCAATACACCGGCAGTAAATGATGATCATATCAGTCACCCACAAGCCGTCAGCGGTACTAGCTGGACGTAACGGCTACCCGGGTATTGAGCGATCAGAAGATCAACAAGCAAGCTTGCTCATACTCCTGCGAATCCAATAAGTAACACCACCTTACAGTCCGGTCTCTTCGTCTGATATGTCGCATATCTCAGCCTGGGGGTGGTAAACGTCAGACCCCAATAGCCTGATAAGTCATGCCGATGTGAGGTCCATAACGATTCGAGAAACTACTGATAACACTTACCAGTAAATCTCAGCAGCCCTGGCCAGGGATTTCCTGTTATGGCCAATCGAGCATAGCGCAACATCAACCCCCAATACCGAGAGAGACGAAATCCCCTCCTATCGCTCTTTGCCTCCATGTGACTCGGGACTGTATCCAAAAACCACCGTTTTACACGATCTTTTGAATGTGGTGAGGTGGAAATCAAAGCATAGTGGGAAGACTCTATAATGATATTGGGTCAACAGACTAACCTGTACCAGTGTCACCAGAGAACTGCTATCTGACGTGAGGTATAATACCATCTAAGATTTCTCGGCGAGTCCGTTCTGTGTACCCAGTCTCCACTGAGCACCCGTATACCATCTCTGATGTCAAACATCAATGGATATGGGATCATCCATCACCCATCATATGGGTCGAGAAGCGTATACGCTAGTCTACTCTGGAATATCGATGCCCCATCTCGATACTCCAACGACTAGGAACAATTGAAGGATGTACTTACCGACTACCTCTGCACCATTAGTATGATCAACATCATAATCCTAGTAGTCAAGTACTCATCCTAAGGGCTTTATCAACATGTAATAGAGAGACAATAAGTGTACATGTTAAGATAAAGAATAACTGGATAACATACTATCATGTCGAGCAAGAAAGTCCTCCCTATATATGTCCAAGC
Source organism: Agapanthus africanus (assembly GCA_030015575.1). Lineage (NCBI taxonomy): Eukaryota > Viridiplantae > Streptophyta > Magnoliopsida > Asparagales > Amaryllidaceae > Agapanthus > Agapanthus africanus. The sequence continues at coordinate 107,511,220 of CM057344.1, forward strand.
ATCTACTATAGTATACATCACATGTATAATAATGGCCTGTAGGGTATACATATAACTAACAATTATCAACCGTCCGATTAAACTCCGTGTATCCTATACACGTATTTAATCGGACCCCTGCACGTACCAACATATAACTCCTACATTTGTCGCCTGAACCGGAAAATCCTCTGTTTGAGAATTTAAAGACTCGACAATACACTGGCAATGAGTTTAACCATAAGCACGTCAGCGGCACTAGCTGTATGTAATGGCTATCCAGGTATCGAAAGGGGGGTCAATAATCAAGTGCGTCCTTACCCTACTGAGCCAGAATGTGACAATCTTTGTACAGTCCGGTCTCTTCGTCAAAGAGTATCGCATATCAGGTCTACGGGTGGATAACGTCTTACCCTTACTAACCCGATAAGTCGTGTCTGAGTCAAGCTCATCACCAACAAAGATACTACCGATCAACTATCAGTAAATCTCATCCACCGTGGCCACGGATTTCTGGTGATAGCCAATTGAACATAGCGCGACATTGACTTCTAATACCAGGAGAGGCGAATCCCTAACAATCGACCACTGCCTCCATGTGGCTCGGGACTGTGCCCAACTAAAACCTATTTGCAGGACTCTTTTGAGCCATGGTAAGGTGGTAATCAAAGTACAGTGGGAACTCACACGAGACAAAGGACGACTTCAGGTCAAAGGACTAATTTGTACTCATGCCATCTGAAAACTTACATCTGATGATAGATATAATACCATCTAGAAGTTCTCGGTGAGTCCGTCCAGTGTATTCATCTCCGGTGAGCATGTATACTATCTTATGTGACACAACACCAATGGTTTGTGAGACCGGCCACCGCCTCTCGTCGGGGTCTAGAAGCGTATACATTAGACTATTCCGGAATATCGATACCCAGTGCCGATACTCTCACGACTAGAAACATTTAAGGATGTATATAGACAACCCAGCTCCCATATATATGATCTTCATTATAATGTTGGTTGTCAAGCAACAATCCTATGGGCTTCATCAATGATGAAAATAAACCAGATAGTATACTATCATCTCGAGTAAGACTGTTATATCTGTATAGGTCCTCTCTCAATTATCATAATCGTCTACTTACAATTATAATAATTGCCTTGAGGGTGCTATATCCAAAATTTATGAGTAATGTAATTCTTCTTTTCTATGAAAAAGATGCGTTAAATATAAGTATCACTAAGTTTTTTTCTTCATTTTTTATTTGGCTCTATGTAAACAACAACTCAAATATCATGCACTTACAAGATTTTATGATCCCTTGCAATATGTTTTTGACCATCTTCAAAACTTCTGAAAATTTGCTACGTCGCCGATATGCTCAATTGATATCTAATTGATAATTATTTTCTTGTTTGCTATTGACTTTTGGTATGAAACTCCAATATTTTTTAAATGGTTAAACATTTGATTTCAAAGTTATAATCTTTATTTTCTTTTATTCTTAGTTGCAAGAATTTTATTTAGATATGAAATACCAATATATTTTTTTGGTAATAAACTTTCTAATACTTTTCTATATATTATTAGTTAATTTGAGCAATATATTTTTTGTGATAAAGTAATGAAATTTATGTAAATTTTTTGATTTTACAATATTCAGAAGAAAACAGATCAGTTTTGACCCAAGCTTTATGTGTGGGTGGGGTCAAGGAATATTTTGCAAGTTAAAACACTATTTTTGATTTTCTTCTTTTTCCCTTCTCTTTATCGATATTTATTTCCATATTCTTTGCTAATGGCATATTCATGAGAGGCCTAATAAAAAAATATTTAGTTGATAGTTCTTTGGAAGAGTTGGTCTATTAATTTTTTTATCAATTATTATAATTAGTTATGTGCTAAAATATTTTAGTTTTTATAATTAGTTTATGTGCTAATATATTGTTTATCATTAATAATGGGTTGTTGATGGGCTATCGCTCATTTCTATAAAATTATAAAAAGATGAATCATGCACAAAGATCTACCGAAAGTTTATTATATGGATATTTACAAACATTATAAATAGTTTTAATTTAAATCATATTATATTATTTATAATGCATAGTATAAAGTATATAAATTTTTTTAAAGTTACATTCAATAATTATTTTTTTCCGTCAAAAACTTATAATGTACTTATAATTCATACTTATAATTCATATGTACAAAATTAAATACAAATGTTGACTTTGTTAATTTTTCCAAAGCTATTGTGTTTATCACAATCTATAAAAACTTTAATTCATGAAGATTATTTTAAGCTAGAAGAAGCGTTCTTTTTAACCTATATTTTTCTTACATGTTAAGTTCTAATGCGTATGTAGATTCAACTATAAATATTTTAGATCATTTTTGGTCCCACGTTTTGCGTGTGGAGTCAAAATCTAGTATAACATATGATGAAGGAAGAAAGGAGGATTTTCTTTTTTACCATTAAATAAATAGCAGATGACAATTGAAATTGATGTGGCTTGTTTGGTGATGCTGCAGCTGTTTTCACATAATATAGGGTTTCCTTGGAGTTCAAATATATTTCACTTGGATTTTAAAGCGTTTTTCTTGAAAATTAATAAGGATATATTAGAGAGGGCTACGGAACTTGGGAGAAGAAAATGTAAGAGATAGAATGAAAATCGATAGAGGAGGCAGTTTCTTGAGCAAAGAAGAACTTTCGGAGTGATAATTAAATATCGAATGTGTTGAAATGATGCCCTAAAATACCTTTATTTTATCTTTGTTTCATCTTTGTAATTTTGGGATGGTATGTTGAAAGAAACCAAAAAAATTGGATTCTTTATACCTCCCTACAATCTTTTATATTTATACAAACCCCTCTAATATATGTATTTGTATATATCCATTAAATCTTGTGGTGTTTCAGAAAACCCTTCACCATCAAAGTGGAAGTACACACAGCGGACATTAGCTTAGTTAATAGAAAGCTTATTATATTTATCTAATAGCGTTTAACTCAATTTTTTATTTTCTTTGTTAAACTCTATCACTTATGTCTACCTAAGCATATATATTCTTCAGATTTATCACTCAAAAACCTTCATAACTGTAGTTATATTTCAGCAAGATGATATGAATGGATGACAAAAATGATAAATTTGCATAAACAAAGATAATTTAATTAGGTGTTAGTAATATACTTCTTGTATATAATTACTAAAAATGATAAGAAAAAACTAAAAGAAATGGAACTAATCTTCATTTTCAATATTTATACTGCGTAGACAAAGTAAAATTTATCATTAAAGGTGTGAAATTTTGAGCAAATATCGATAAAAATGTGGTTTTGATAGCAGCTCTATAGATTTCAAGAGCTTCTTACGAATACAAAGATAAGAAGGGGTGTATATAAAATACTGAAGATTGCAAGTGGGTACACAAAAAGATCCCAAAAAATATTAGGCCATATTTGAGAATGAAGGTTAGATAACATGAGTTTCGTAAAGTTATCTAAACAGACTAAACTTAACTCTAAAATCCTAACCATGTCATGTTTGAATGGATTTTGGGTTTTAGAAATTTTAGTTATCTAAACTCTAAAGTTGATATAAGCGTATTTATAAACTTCAATCCAACCAAAGTTTTCTAAACTCTAGAATTTATGAAGAGAACACCTAATTTGGGGTTTAGATAACCCAAAACAACATTTTATAGTTTACAAAACTCCAAATCCAAATACCCTTCAAAATTAAAGTTTAAAATAGAGGTAGGGTTTTACAAACTAGAGTCTGCATAATCTCTAAGGCCCTTTTTGGAAATAAAGTTAGGATAACCGTAGTTTATATTTAAGTGGAGGTAAGAGGATACAAGCTATGGTTCGCAAGCCCAAACTCCAAAAATGGAGTTTATAAAACTTTGATCAAATTCGAGTTGAGATTACTGCAGTTATTTCAATATTTAGGCTCAGATAACTGCAGTATCTCATCTTAATGATCCCCAAACAAGGTTTAGTCAACATTTTGGAGTTTAGTTTTTTAAACTTTGGGTGTATGATTTGCAACAAAACAAAACTATACACTACAGAAAAATCAAGCTTATTTCGTCGGGGGTTTATTCCGTCGGCTATTCTCCAACAAAATAAAGCTAATTAAGACAAGGGCGAGGAACCAAAGCCTTAATATTTTTGGTGGCTTATTCCGTATATAGTCAAATATCCAGATAAGGGAGGGAGCCTCGGGTTTGAGATCATTTCTTCTGTCTCAAACCCAAGCCCCCAATTCTCTGCTCCCTCCTCTTCAGATCGCCGTCGACCCCTCCTCCTTCCACCTTGTCGTCATCTTCGACGCCTCCTCCCTCTCCTCGTTGTCTTCGGTGATGCGTCGATCCTCCGTCCTCCTCGTCACCGATGCCTCTTCCCTATCCCGTCAACGAGCTCGACGCCGACCCTTCCTCGAGCTAGTCGCCGACCCTCTTCCTAGCCTCCCCATCCTAGATCCTTGATTCCACGCCGATCCTCCTCCAAGCCGACGCTCCTCCTCCCTTTCCTCCTCCTCGTCCTCAATTCCATGCCGCCTTCTCCTAGCTTAGGTCGCCACCTCCACCTCCAAGCTCAGATCGTCGCCTCCTCCAAGCTCAGTCCGCAGCCTCCTCCAAGTTCAGGTCGCCACCTTGTCCTCCACATCGTCCAAGTTCAAGTTGGCACAGCCTCCTCTAAGCTCGACACTGTTCTCGCTACCATCTAGCATACTCCCTCAAATTCTTCGCCTCCTCAACTCTCCATTTTACAATCAAGGTACTTTTTTTTTATTTATAATTTTCATTTTTTTCAATTTTAATTGATATTTGTTGGTTGATATTATTTTGATTGATGTTCTTGTAAGAATCTTTGATGAAAGGGTGATTGTGGTTAGGATTGTTGATGGCGTTAATGTTTTTGCTATGTTATTGATTCCAAATAGAGAGAGATTATCGGTTGGTTTTGAGGTTTTAGAGAGAGAAAGGAGGTTCGGGAAGGAGAGGAGGGACTGAGAGATGAAGGGATAGGGTGCAGAGGGGAAAGTGAATGATCGGTTTTAGATGTACATATAGAAATTTGAATTAAAAAACAAAATTTTAATTTAATTCTTTACGATAATTGTTATAATAAAAATTAAATCTTGGAAATGAAACCATAAACCTTAACCTCGAATCGGAAATCCTAAACATGACGCTTGATGTAGAACCAAAACTATAACATGAAAGCAAAACCATAAGTTGCAATGAAAAACTCTCAAAAACCTTGGAATTGAACCTTGAACCCCAAAATGATACGAAAATCTTATACTACGTGTATGAAACTCAATGATAACATGAAATTTAAATGTTCTCATCGAGGATCTCACATTCAAAAAACACAACGCGCCTTAGACCCCTTCTATCAGTTATATACGTAATGGTTTTTGTCATGACATAAAACTACATGATGGTTGTCATTTGTTTTTGACAACCGTCATGTAGTTTATGTGACTAGAAAACTAGTCGTGCTATAACTGATAGATTTGTTCAGTGCGGATAACTTAAGAATTTATAACGCAAACACCCCATGCATTTGTGGTTTCATTCTTTTCGAGATTAGTTTCGTCGGCACCTTTTTGTTTGTTCTCCGTATACAAATATAGAGGGGATGGTCATTTCAATTTTGATATTTAGTATTGAAATAATTATTATCCCTTATATTGCAGTACTCGGAGAACATCGAGAAGATACTGCCGAAATTTTCTCGAAATGAATGAAAGCACAAATGCAGAGGAGTATGCGTTATAAATTTTTAATGGGATAGCAGCCTTACCCCCGACATCCAATGTGATATATTGTTAACAGTGCGTGTCTTTATTGGTCAAACCGAAACATTAAACCAAATCTACAAGCTATAAAATAAAATGTTAAACGGATATGCTAATTATTTAAAACGTGATATCAGCTATCGGAGAGTTATGGATAGAACTTAGATGAAATTTTCGAAATTTAGTGATAATTACAAGGCCGACATTTAAGAGTTTATGAAATTTCCATTGAGAGATCGATCCCTTAAAGAAATGATTTTGTGTCCGTGGAGAAAGTGCATGAACAGCGCTGACCTTCATCGAGATACCGTTTTTAGCATCTACTGAATAACAAGATTTCGCAAGGGTACATAAAATGGAAGTACCATGGAGAAGCTGCACCGAGCATCGAACTTCCTGCGAGTCGTTGGATTAGAAATAATGATCCTTCGCGTACGTGTTTTAGGGACATGGGTTTGAATAATATGTTGGACGAGTTTCAAACTAGCATGCATCCTGAGCCTGATATTGCTCCTGAACCTAATGTTGGAAAGGAAAATAACCGTAGTGTCCCTGATGCAGAATGGGCGAAATATATGAAGTATATGGATGATGCGAATGTACCCCTTTTTGAAGCCGTAAACATCTCTAAGTTGGATTGGATTGCCAAAATCTTTCATATTAAATGCCAGAATAATTGGACTAACAAGTCATTTGATCAGTTTCTTGAGATGCAAAGAGAGACTTACCTTAAAGCGATAGTGCCGGAAAATTCCGCAGAGATGAAGAAGATCTTGAAGGAGATAGGCTTTAGTTATTAGAAAATCGACTCGTGTCTGAAAGATTGCCTGTTATACTAGACAGAGGAGGATAAAAAGTCTGAGAAATATAAAACCTATAACTTATTTAGATGGATCATCTCTCGAAGGGATAGCGGTGAAGATGAATCTACACTCGATGCTACTAGACGTATTCCAGCAAAGGTTTTGTGATATTTTTCAAAGACTTCGGCGATTATTTTTGTCATCAAAAACCGCCAAAAGCATGACATGGCATGAAAATGGTCGAACTAAGGACGAAGTTTTATGGCATCCAGCCGATGGTGAAGAGTGGAAACACTTTGATGCCCTGCATGAAGGTTTTGATGCGGATGCCCGTAATGTGAGGCTTGGTTTGTCTGCAAATGGCATGCAACCGTTCAATCAAAATGCAAATCACAGTATATGGTCAGTTACTCTTGTTTACAACCTTCCTCCATGGACAAGGATAACACATTCTTACGCGCAAATACCCTTGTTGATCTTTGGAAGTAGCTCTCTTTCAAATAACATCGATGTATACTTGAGCCCGTTGATTGAGGACCTGAAGGAGTTGTGGGAGCCAGGTATACAAGTTTACGATGCCTATAAGAAGGAGACATTTACACTTTGTGCGCCACTCTTGTGGACAATCAACGATTTTCCAGCATATGCTATGCTGTCTGGATGGAGCACCAAAGGTTACAAAGCTTATCCGAAATGTCTAAAGGAAATCGTATGTAATCTAAAAGTAGGCGTGTGGAAGATCAAGTGTTGTATAGGTTACCGTCGATGGTTAGATATAAACCATCCATATCGTCGTAATTGCAGCAAGTTCAATGGTAAACAAGAGCATATGCATGCCCCACCAAAGCCGACGGGTTTGAAGTTGTGGGTGGCCACACAAGGTTTCAATACTATTGTTTTCGGGATGACGATAGAGAATATAATTCCACTCGTTGCTAGCAGTCACTGAAAGAAGAATCCTGTTTTCAATGAGCTAGTATATTGGCGTGATTTCAATCAGCGTAATAACTTAGACTTCATGCACATCGAGAAGAACGTATGTGATCTACTCTTTCATACCTTGTTGAATGTGAAATCCAAATCTAAGGATACACTTGCGGTGCGACAGTGGTTCTTGCAAAAGTGGTTGTGTCCTGAATTACATCCATGAGAAGCGAAGAACGGTAGATGGGCAATTCCTGTAGCAAAGTGCACGATGTCGCAAGAAAGGTGCTTTCTTCAGAGTTTTTGAGCAAGGAAGGGTTCCTGACGGTTACTCGTCAAATATCTCTAAGTGTGTGGACATGAAACATAAAAATCTTTCTCACTTTAAAATTCATGACTGCCACGTGATTATGCAACAGTTACTGCCCGTTGCAATTAGGGCGTTAAAGGATAAGGACGTTGTTTTGGTTATGACGGATCTTTGTCATTGCTTGTGAGATTTAAGCTCTAAGAAATATAGGGCAGATAATTTTAGAAATCTGGAGAACAAAGTTCCTATCATTATCTGTAGATTGGATATGTTGTTTCCGTCTATGCTTTTCACAATCATGTTGCATCTCACAGTTCATCTTGCAAGAGAGGCGCGTATAAATTGACCCGTAAACTATCGGTGGATGTATCCATTCGAGAGGTAAGTAACGATTACATATTTAATAGTTGTTTTTAACTTTCGAATAATATTTATTATATCATCAATTAAACTTAGCAAAATAAAATCCATAGGTTTATATTTAAGATAAAACGATATATTCATAATAAAACTAGACTTGAGGGGTCGATTGCTGAAGGGTTTCTCGCCGAGAAATGTATGAAATTTTGTTCTATATACCTTGAGGGGGTCAAGATTGTATTCAGCAGGCCGCGCTGAGGACATGAGCAACGAGGGATGTAACGATTGTAATTTTCATATACGGAATAAAAGTTTTTTATAATTATTTGGAGTCATTAATTATTTTCTAAGTTGTTTTGATAGAAAAGTTTGGGAAAAGGTTGCTTTGAGTTTATAAATGATTAATATAATTTTTGGGAGAAAAAAGAATTTAAATATTATTTTTAGTATTTCCTAAGATTTATTTAGAAGAGGGAACTTTGAAGAAAAATAATTTTCTTGATAAGAAAATGGTTGAAACTGAAAAAATATTTATTTAGAATTTTCAGAGATATTTTCATAATTTTCCGAATTAAAAGTATTTTTAATTAAATTTTAGAAAGAAAAATCGAATTTAAAAACAGTTTAAAAAATGAAATGAAAAGAAAAAAATAAAAAGGTTTTTAGAACCGGGCCGAAGCACAACTAGACTTAGGCCCGGCGACCCGACCTAGGTCCTCCATGAGCAGCAGCAGCAACTGCCGCCGCCGTGTAGGTCCCACGTGCCTGCATGCGTAGGCGCGTGCGAGCACGTGAGCGGCCCACTCCTATGCGAGCGAATACACAGCCGTCCGATCCCAAGATCGAATGGCTAGGGGGCAGCGGAGCGTGATTCACGGCTCCGGTCGGCGCAATTTGGGCCGGTGTCGGCTTGAGTATATGGTTTTCAAACCCTATATATACTTCGCACTATTTTGGGGTTTTCTCCTTCGTTTTTTGCTCAAAAATTATGAAAAAATTGCGTTGAAACTGGGACTCGATCCTCCATGCATTGGTACCACCCAAGTGCTCAGAAAAAAAATCCAAGGTGAGAGGTATACGCAGAAAATCAGAGCTTCAACAATCTTCGACACCGTCTTCTTTTTCAAGTAGGATTCTGTATCTTTCCTCATAGCCCCCGTTACCTTCTTTGCACATATTCATCTTGATAAATCTTGCTTGCTTCCAATGTTAACACAGTCATTATATGTTGTATTAAGTGTAATGTTAAATAACCCGAGGGTTGTTTTAACTTTGACTTGCAATTTAACTATACTCATGCTAGAACCTTACACCTGTTAAGGTTGGGATAATGACCTATCCCAAACCCTTTTCAATGTTAGACTCGTGGACTCTGCCACGCCATTATACTGCCCATTTCTAAAATGATAAAACGCTAGATATAAGTTGAAGTGCTGCCGAAATTGTAAATGAACATTTTGTCACACTAAATACACTAAATATACGCAACGAACGTTTTCCTTTAAAACACCTTAGAGTTTTATAACTTCGTATGGACACATAAATACTTCAAGTTTTCCCAAAATTGGTATTTTCATGTAAATACCATATCCCTCTAGACATCGTATTTTCAGTTAAATACCATATATATCCAAAACTTGTATTTTATTATATCAATACACTAAACTTCTGAAAAGATGTATTTCTATTTAAACACCTCAAGTTTCCCTAAACTTGTATTTCAAAATAATACCCCCCGCTTTCCCAAAACCCGTATCTCACATAAATACCCTAACTTTTAAAAACCCTTTCTACATTAAAATACCCCGACTTTCCCAAGTTACATGTTTTGCAATAAAATACCTTATACCTTCCTTTTTAACTATACTTTGCAAAACACCGTTAAACTCGATGTGGCTTACATAACCAAACTTGACTCGAATCATAACTTGTTTTACCTGAACGGTTATGCGTGAGTGTTTACCACCGAAGATGAGGAACCGAGGCAATCCGGGATGGATCACCTAGCATGAATTTAGGGGCAGATGCATAGGTTTGATCCATCCACCTCTTCGAAGACACTAAGTTGATTTAAAGCGATATATATCGAAGGTTTGGATGAACGAACTAACTTCGGTTTCCCTCTCACGAATTAGAGGTTTATTGATTGTGGGGATGCATTTTTCCTGCAGGCGCAAACCTTTGCAGTTAATTACGTTGTCTCATACGACAACAACTTTCCGCACTCCAGATTTTTGCTTTGTGTATCGTGTTTTAGTTTTTTTTTATTTTGGATTGCCCTTGGATTGTGTACGAAGACTAATTTCTTCGTTGTCTGTAGGGCGCGGATTAGTCCAAATCCGTACTTATAATTTCATGATTTGGGTCAAGCATTTGCTTGACAGGGTCCATATTGGTGTCTTGGTTTGCCAACGAGAGTGAACTTAGGTAGCATTTCTCATGTTTGTGAGATCCGTCAATTCAGATGAGAGAATAAGCTCTATCTAAGAATCGTTAGTCTCATTTGAGAACTAAGATCAGACTTAGAGTTTGGGGAGCATAGGCGCTATCTAAGGATACTTGGTCTCATTTGAGAACTAGGTCAACCTAGGTGGCTTGAGAAATTACTTTAAAATTGATCATATGATCATATCAGAACCTTAAGCTTTAAGACTTTGAGAACTAGGTCAACCTACCAATTTAGGCTAAGTATGGGGTCTGTTTGACACCCAAAACATGCTTGGTGCATACCAACTTGGCGCATAGTCCATGGCTCGAATATCGGCTCACGGCTCAGGCGCACGCTCATGTGCATCTCACGTGGAGCCCGGTGGGATGAGAAGCATGTTGGTGCTTGGCTTGAGCTCGGCTCAGCTTGGTTTAGTGCTTGGCGCAAGGAGCGTCAATCTTCGAGGTTAACTTCTGGAGGGAATCTTTGGCGCTGCGCCACATTTTTTGCACGTGGATACGCTGCCAGGGCCTTGAAGATTAATCTCAACAGAAAGATTAATCTTTCCTATGATCTTTCGATCAAAGTTCACAAAAATCATTTTTTTATGATTTCTAGATCTTAAGTTCTCAAATATGAATCTTTTCTGGGGTGCTATGTCCTATGAAGTTTAAACTTCGGTTATTTTATGTCTATAGTGATCTTTTAATGGAAGGAACACTTAAGTTTTCCCCTTGATCTTGGATTTTGAGATCAAATCCCTTCATGAGAACTTAAGTTCTTATTTCGGAGGAGACTTGACTCATGAATCTTCGATTCAGGAGAAGAACTTAAGTTCTTATGAAGGTTAATCTTTTTTAATAGAGAAAATAGACAAAGAGGAGATTTTTCTCTGCTGTTTTACCTAGAGTTTGGGAGATTTAAATCTCGGTTGAACTTTGAAGTTTTGAGAAAGATGAAGATCTTGGCAGAGGCTTTAGTCTCTATTATCTTCACCTTATGGGGAGTATTCTCTCTATGGAGATTAATCTTTTGGGCTTCTATTTATAGGAGAGGAGAATAATCAATTAGTTGAGAGAATTTCTCATTGAGAGATCTTAAATTGATCTTAAGATCAACCGGTGGTTCTTAAGCACTGTTGGATCATTGATCCAAGGGGTCTCAATTAACAGAGAAAATATTTTTCTTGTTTTAGAAAAATACAGAGAAAAATTCTTGTTAACAAGAAATATCTTTCCGTCTGTGAAAGATAAAGGGAAATTAATTTCTCACAATGAAGCAGGCCTTTCACAAAGATTGGCGCTAGTGCGGCTTGGGTCGGATTGGCGCCACGAGAGCATTGGCGCTGTTTGCGCTAAGAGAACTTTGGTGCTGCTTGCGCTAGTGCCAGGGTTTTGAGCTTAAGCTCCTAAGCCAGAATTTTAGCCGTGAACAAATGCCCCCTACCATGGCGCTCATGTGCATTGCACGTGAGGGCTATGGTGTTAAGATCTGGGCCACTGGATCCGTCTTAAGATCCGTGGGAAGCCCAACCGACCCCACACCCCTATATATAGGGCTTAAGACCTGCGGGGAGGGCTGAACGTTTCATTTTCTTTTCTTTCTGAGAACTTAAGTTCTCATTTCATAGAGCTTAAGCTCTGATTTTGAAGCTTATGCTTCAGTTTTGAAAACGTCCCATCAAAGACTTGTCTTTTCAAATCTTTGGTAAGGACCCAAATTTTGAGCTTAAGCTCAGTCATTTTATTTATTTTAAATGCCCACTTTGGGATTTTCAGTGCTTAAGCTCAGGCGCTTTTAGAGCATTCCCTATTTTGGGAATTAGGAGCTTAAGCTCTATAGGAAAAATATTTTTTATTCCCCAAAGAGTACATTCTCGTGCTCCAATTATTTAATGGGTCAAAGTTTAGACTTTGACCCGGTGGGGTCTCCTAGTTCTGAAGCTAGAGGCTCCACACTTTGAACTTACAGTATCTTTTTAATTGATGTTCCTTTTTCTCCTTTCTTTCCTTTCAGGTACGATGGCTCTATTGTCCCGCTGCTCGTACACCGTTCGCGAATCTTCATGCTCATGAGCCTACTGACCTGGAAGTTTTTAAGCTAATTTGGGAGTATGACCCGAAGCTTGAATACTTACGCCTATGGGCCGATTGGTATAACCAAATCATTGAAGGACGCTCCAGCTTCACATGTGAGAAGGCGTCCAATCCGGTCCTTTCGATATGTTAACGGCAACTCCGTCAATTGCCTTTACGAAGGAGCTTAATGATTGGAATGCTTTTGGATTGCCTCAACCATCTGTGGAATCAGTCCAATCGCCGATCGTATATATTTTAGGGCGCCAAATATGCCAAGGGAAATCCCGTCCATAGGAAAAAGCTTTCCATATTGGCGTGATGCCTCGATTCTTATGCGGATATGCTACCTGGGTCCGCTATATTTTGGCCACCGAAAAGTCATTATTAATAAAGACTGGCATTTATTCAGCCGTGTATGCATCCCTGTTCTGCTACCCCAAGCTCCATGCTTGGTGGGTTAAGGCATTTGTAGAACGGTGGAATACTGAGACTAACACCTTCATGTTATCAGACCGGGAGGTGTCAATTTCTTTACGGGAACTCTCTGGGCTTTCGATCACTGGCGACCACTACGAGGAGTTGTTACTTCCAGACGAGTACATACCTGACGACCACGAATGTCACTGAGCATAAATTTCCTAGCTTCTGTAACGTATTGCAGATATATGAGAAGCTACACGTATCGTCCTGAAGGAAGGGAGTGAAATTTGACAGGTTTATCAAGGAGTTCCTTAATCCAACTACCCTATCAAAAGAGACTCTGGAGTTCGCACAGATCAAGAACCCCTTTGAAGTCAATATGGAGGAGCTGCCAAAAGATACTGGGGCATTGAAGCATTTTTTCACTCCAAATAAATCTTTCACCCGTCTCGAGGATATCGCTGTTCCAGGAATGGACAGAGAATCCTTCCTAATTGGCTTCCTTGGCTTATAGTTGAGCTGGTTTGTGATACCTACACATGGCCGGCTCATGCGCGCATCAGTTTTCTATCCCGCTCATCGGATAATTCATGGCACACAGTTGGCTGTTGGCATTGCAGGGTAGGCAAATTTGTATGAGAGCTTAAGTTTGGCTGCCAACATGGATCACTCTGGGGTATGGCACGTCCACCTTCCTCTCCATTATTATGCCTCATGGATCAAGATGCACGTGTTAGGTGCATTCAACGAACACAAGTGTCCTTCGTTCTATGACACGCATCCGTTCCTGAGAATGATGATGTTGATTAAAGCTGTTGCGACCTCATCGTCTCATTAGGAGTCTTCTCCTCAGTCCCTAAAGCCTTCAGCACTTTACCTTCACCGACAGGGCCAGCGCTGTGGTGCTCCATGCCGGAGAACCCTTGCATGACGATATGAAGGATGTGATCCTAACTTTACAAGCCAAGGAGGCCGTAGGGTTCTTCTATTCTATTAGACCTGGCTATCTTGTCTGCAGGAGAAACAAGATTGTTTTTCACATGGCTTATAATCCACATCGTTTATCCCGGCAGTTTTTGTTAGATATAGTGCCCTCAAGGCAATTATTGTGATTGCAGGTAGGCGATTATGATAATTGAAGAAGGATCTATACAGGTAGAACATTCTTACTCGAGATGATAGTATGCTATCTGGTTTGTCTTTTTCATTATATGGATACGTTTTATTTGTTATTACGTGTCGCTGATACATAATGATAAAGCCCATATGATTATTGCTTGACTACCAATATTATGATGGCAATCATATATGTGGGAGTTGTATGGTCCATAAGCACATCCTTATATGTCCCTAGTCGAGGGAGTATTGAGACTGAGCATCGATACTCTGGAGTAGACTAGTGTATACGTTTCGAGACCCCGACGAGAGGCGGTGGCCGGTCTCATAAGCCATTAGTGTTGAGTCACCTAAGATAGCATATAGGTGCTCACTGGAGGTGAGTACACCGGACGGACTCGCCGAGAACTTCTAGATGGTATTATAGCTATTGTCAGATAGAAGTTCTCTTGTGGCATGAGTACAGATTAGTCCTTTGACCTGAAATTGTCATTTATCTCATGTGTGTTCTTATTGTACTTAGATTGCTACCTTACCACGGCTCAAAGGAGTCATGAAAAAATGTTTTAGTTGGGTACAGTCTCGAGCCACATGGAGGCAGTAATCAATCATCAAGGATTCATCTCTCACGGTATTGGGAGTCGATGTCGCGTTGTGTTGGATCATCTTTCACCATAAATTCCTTGGCCAAGGTGGATAAGATTTACTGATGTGATATCAGTAGTTTCTCAGTGGGTGATGAGCTTCAGACCGACACGACTTATTGGGTTTTTAGGGGTCTGACGTTATCCACCCCTAGACCCGATATGCAATACTCTTAGACAAAAAGACCGGACTGTACGAAAATTATCACATACATGCTCAGTTGGGGTATGAATGAGTTTGCTCGTCGGCCTTTCTTTCGTCCAATACTTGGGTAGCCGTTATGTACAGCTAGTGCCGCTGACTTGCTTGTGGTTAAACCCACTGCCAGCGTATTGACGAGTCTTTAGAGTCCCACACAGAGGGTTTTCCCAATTCAGGCGAAATGATGTAGTGGCCGTATATTGATACGTGCAGGGTTCCGATTAAGTATGTGTACTAGCTACATGGACTTTAATTGGACGGATGATAATACTAGCCAGCTTAGGATTAAGCCGGATTATTAAATCAAGTTTTGACTTAATAATTTACACACATATATTTTGATATGTATATTCTAGTATTATGTTCATTGTATTTTTCTATCTCTTGGATATTCGTATTTTTATATGAATATGAGCATGTATTTGCGGGGACGTATTCTTTTATTCATACAAGAATACTTCTAGAAGGAGGACACCTCATTTCAAGGATTTTCTTTTATAGAAATTATGAAATAAGGTGGAGGGAAGAAATGGTGGGGAGTATGGGCAAATGAATTATTTATTCATTTGCTCACATTATTCAAGCATGGTTGCATTTTTAAACTTGTAAAAACATTTTAACAAAAGAAAATAACGCATGCTTGAATTTAATAGAATTTATTCATTTAACCGTCTAGTTTTTCTCTCCTCAATGGCTCCTCCTCCTTCTTCCTTTATATTCTCATGTGTTGAGATTCAAGGGTATTAAAAGAAAGATTAATACTACTAACACTACACTACATCCTAAGTATCCTAAATCAGCTACCTAGGATATTTAGTTACTTCATTTTGATAAAGTTGAAGCTTGGACTTGGTTTCCTCAGGTGGATTATTTTCGGCGAAGGAAGACCAGCCTACAAGCTCGATCAAGATGCCTTGAGGAGCTCAAGAAGAGGATCTAAGACGAAGGACACAACTAGAAAGTTTGTAACCATAACCGAGTAGTTAAATCTTTGTTTGTATTTTCTAGTTTTGGTGTTTGGTTAAGATTCTAGGGTTAAGTTTCTAGTGCCATCACGATTTTTTTTTTCGTTTTTGGATTCCGCATCGGTTGTGGGTTAGCGACGAGGGTACTGGGAACTTTCAGGTTGATTACTCTTAGGGCATCCCTACCGAGTCCTTTCTTATCGCGCCCTATCCTTCGTGGGAATCGACAAGGGACGCTCTCCATCACTTCATGCGGTTGAGTACCGATTCTTGTTTTACAGTAGTAAGACCAAGTTTTCCTCCAAATGCCTTGTTTACCTATACGAAGTGGTACATGTACTCTATGAGTGCCATTATTCAAAATGAGGTTAGGCTTCTCGCTGATCGTCATGTCCTTGTGCCAGTACAAGATTCCGCGGTCCCTTTGAGGCGACAGTCTGTTTTCCCTTATCGCCCACTGGAGAGAGGGAGTGTTCTGATAGTTCCTTTCAGGGCGTCCGAACCCCAAACTGTTGGTAGCCTCTCGCCAGATTCCATGGCCTCTGACTCTCGATCGAATGCCAGAGATGTTGCAACGGCTGCCGCAACGTCTCAGTTAGCTGCTAAATTATGCGAAGACTGTGTTATTGAAGTCAGGCAGAAAGAGCCCAAGGGAAAGAAGCGAGTTTCATCGGGTGTTGTTTCAAGCTCCAGAAAGAAGAGACCAGTACTCTTTATTGACGTGGTATTGGGTTAGGGCGAAGATGTTCCCTCATTTGATTTGGAGATTGCATTGGACGAAGTCCTTTCACAATATAGCACGAATGCTGGTCTTGTCAGCGAAATCTTGCCTCCTGATGTGCCTGAACCATCCACCCTTTTGGAGATGATTAATGAGGCGGATGCCGCCCTCTTAGCGGCTCTCCAGGAATCCTAGCAAACATTCCACGAAGAAGCGGGAATGCGTGCACTAGCGGAGATCGGTATACTTCATTTACCCTCTTTTTTGTATTCTACAGTAAAGGATATTGTGCGTATTTTAATAATTTTTTTCTTCCGACAGGGCTTTCTACCGTCAAAGCTCTCCAGGAGTCGATGCAGACGCATCGTGAGGAAGAAAGGTTTCGTGCCTCCATGGGTGCTGATATGACTTATCTCTTTTCCCTTGTGCATTTCATAGTAAACGATTTATATCGTCCGTATTCTAACGCTTGTCTTTTGCAGGATCTTCTATGGCGGGCACTAGTTCCAGCCAGCAGCTTCCTCCTAACATACATGTAGAGGGTACTATTCCTCCTGTCGAGACTCTTATACCACCGACGGAGCCTTTGGGCGTTGATGATGAGCCAGCTGGCCCTTTGCGTAATGCGGCAGAGCCGGAGAATTCTGGGACAGAGAGCCATGATCTTGCCGTCAATATTCTCGAGCATATGGATGTTTCTTCAGACGCCACTGCTCCTCTAAGCGGATCTCAAGTATCTACTGATAATGCTAGTGCAGTGATGGTAGCCCTTGGTTCATGAGATGAGGGTACACATCTTGATTCCGTCACCTCCATTGCGATGGAGAATGATGTAAGCGACATTGTCGAGGTGGGTGTTAAGGATAGCAGTGCTCAGGAAACAGTTGTGACTCCTACCCTGCTGACTCTCGAATGATCCCCTTATGTGGTTCTGTTGATCCCTAGTATATTTGCATTGTACCATTTTATGTTTACTTTATTCTTCTTTGAACGTATCCTTTGATGCTCTCTTTGTTTCAGATGTGGATATGACGGCTGCCCTCTCGGCTTCAACATCCCTGGCTATTGTTCTAGTATCTTTTGGCAACTTCCAAACCGGGGAGTCTTCTTCAGTCAACGCTTTAGTCGTTGTCACTCTTCCTGCCTTTTTCGAGTTCTCATTGGTCTTACCAGGAGTTGAGAGGGAGATCGAAGGTAATTTTTTTTTGATTTCACCATATTTCGATCCCAAGGTTGATCTTACTCTCATGTTAGCTGTCTGATGTTTCAGAGATGAGAATAATGGCATTTCACATGATGTCGAATCCTGCAGGAGTTATTTTGGGGAGGTTGCTTCGTGGCTTAGCCGTTCGTTTGGAACCTCAATTGAGGCTTGCTACTCCATCCAGCGTTGGTAAGTATTACTTTTTTTCCCTTACCCTTTTTTTTAGAGAAAT
This sequence comes from Agapanthus africanus, assembly GCA_030015575.1. Classification (NCBI taxonomy): domain Eukaryota; kingdom Viridiplantae; phylum Streptophyta; class Magnoliopsida; order Asparagales; family Amaryllidaceae; genus Agapanthus; species Agapanthus africanus. The sequence goes on from CM057344.1 coordinate 107,529,426, forward strand.
ACTCAGATAGTGGTTATTTGTGACTATAGTCTTGCAATTTGAAGAAGGTGAGGACACAGCCGAACCCTCTACACTTCCCGAATTGCTACTTCTGACCATAGGTGAGCCAAATTTTAAACTCCCACATGTTTTCCTTTGACTGGAGATGTAAACTGTTCTTCATACATACTTTGCTTTATAACAGCTCTGCCAGCCCCAACTCCTTTTGAGTCTCGCATATCTATGCCTACAGGACCTTATGCCAGACGTGTGTCCTCAAAGGGAGCGGAGAACAGCAAGCGAACGCTGACCGATTTTATTGAAAAGCTTGGTACTTAGGCTCTTCTCTCTCAGGCGGAATTTTCTACCGAGATCAACTTTATGTTGGTTACTTTCAGCGCCTTCCATAATGAGGCCTCAGTCTATGCCTGGGTTGATTATTGCAAGAAGGTCGAAGCGTGTCTGCATGAGCTTGAGCACAAATGACCTACCCCCGAGGGCTTATCATCGAGAGCTCATTTAGGTGAATGAATTGAACGGTGTGTCGCTCTCTTTCAGTCATATGAGCAGAAGCTGACCAGAAAGTAAGCAGAATATGAAGCGACTTCCGAAGGACTAGACCAATTAAAAACTTGGATAGAGGCTAATGCTGTGCAGGTTCAGGTCACCTTTGGGATCTTCAGTACCTTCTGATCAGAGGGATAGCATTAGAGAGGGATATCGACTCCAGGGAGAGAACAATGCTGGGCTATGAGACTACCAAGCAGGGGATTGCTGATAAACGTGACTTATATCTGCAAAAAAAAGCACAGGCTGAAGCGCTATTGGCCATACTAGTTGAGTGTGAAAAAGAACTCCAACAGGAGATCATGCATGTTACCACCTTATTGAAAGCTCCAGCAGGATACAAAGCAACTGATATTTTCAGGGGCTTTTAGAGTCTTGACTAAGGAAGATAGGGAGCAGGCATAGGCGTCGTCATCTATCGTTGACCCGATTCGTGACTCTTCAAGCATTGTACTTCTTGAGAAAATGACCGTTTATCGGTCGAAAGGGCCTTTCTCCATGCATGTTCATCAGCATGTAGGCTTCACCTTGGTAGACTTTGTCTATTATATATTGGCCTTTATAGTTCGGCTTGAACTTTTCATGCTTTGCACGGTTAGGGATCATCGGCCTTTTGATGACTAGGACGAGTTCGCCTTTGGAAAATGTTCTCAGTCTGGTTAACTTTTCATATACTTGAGTCATCTTCGCCCTGTGAGCTTCTAGGCTTTTTTGTGCCGTAAGACGGATTTCATCGAGAGCATCGAGTTCTTCGAGCCGAAGATGGGCATTTTCCTCATCAGTAAGCTCGTATTGGATTTCCATTCGTAATGAATGGAGTTCGATCTCTAATGGGAGTACCGCTACAGTGTCGAACACCAGGGAGTAAAGCGTCGTCTTTGTGAAAGTCTTGAACGTTGTTCGATATGCTCAAAAAGCTTCACATAATCTTTCGTGCCAATCCTTTTTTTCTTGGACACCATCTTTTTTATGAGCATGGTCAAAGTCTTGTTGAAGGCCTCAGCTAGACCGTTTCTCGAGGATTGTAGAAGGAAGCGTATCTCCATTCTATCTTGTGCTGTTGTGCGAAGCGACTTATCTTGTGGCTTCGGTATGCTGGTCCATTGTCTGAGATTATTCTTCTTGGGACTCTGAACCGGTAGATCACATGAGTCTTGAAGAAGTATAGGATGTTCTCCATCTTCACTTCCCTTACTAGCATTGTTTCTGTCCATTTGCAGAAGTAATCGGTGGTGACTAGGATGAACCGATGTCCCTTGAACGATGCTGGTTCAATGGGGCCAACTATGTTTTCCCCCATATCTCGAATGGCCAGCTGGCTACTGTAGAATGTAGCGGATTACGATTCTAATGGATGAAATCTCTATGTATTTGGCATGAATGACACCTTTTGGCGTATTTGATGTAGTCTTGAATCGTCGTTGGCTAGTAGTAACCCATTCTCTTGATTTTGAGCTTCATTTTTGGACCGTCTTGATGGGATCTGCTGTTAGGTCCACGTTACCCACCCGGGTTCTTTCGGGGAGGCGGAATAGGTAAAAATCAAAATTTTCTCACAAGGTGATATGGACCAACTAGGAAGGATATTTGCTAAACAAAACTAACATACTAACAACAAGTTCTAGCTACCATGTTGAATGGTTATACCTCACGAACCAAGTCCTTCGGGTCTTCTCTCCGCTTTCCTCTTCGTCCATGCAAGCTCCAAGGATCGATCCGGATCTTGGTCACCTCCGCGGCCTCCTTGAGTCGAAGACGATCCACCCGAGAGTTTGTAATCCGAGCTCCACTTCAAGCCGAGGTAACTAGGGCAACAAGTATGCTACTCTTGATGTCCTAGGCAATGTAGAAGATGGTAGTGGATTTGTTTGTCTATTTTGTTTCTATTTTAATCAACACATGAGAGCTATAGAAAAATCAAGAAGAGGAAGAAGGAGGGGGAACTATGGGAGCTCTAAAATGAAGAGAGAGAATCCCTAAAGAATAATGAACCATGGAAAAATAAAAACCAATTTTTTTTATCATAATTATGATGGCTAAGATTGATTTGACCACTATCATGTCTTGATAAAGCAAAAAGCAAAAGAAGAGTCTAGTGCTCTCATGAAAGATACAAGTCAATAATGGTCAAAATGTCAACATGGTCAAGTATGGTCAAAAGATCAAAGCAATTAGCCATAACATAATTATCATTAAAAAGATTAGTAAATATTTTCCTCACCTTATAATGGTTTTGACCGAACCAACGGTCAAAATCCTAATGAGGCACCTCCTCCTTCGCTCCTCACAACCGTGCATTCACACCTGCATCCGCATTCCGTAGAATGCGAATGCACAGAAGACAAAACTAATCCATCCATACAATAGTAGAATCCGGCTTAAACCAAAGCCCACTAGCATTGTCTGCTCGAACAGCATACGCGCACAAGTGCATGTAAGTGATCGTAGCCCTGCCGTAAAACCATACGGCTTCTACACCTTTCGCCCAGTGCAAGGAAACTCTCTGTGTGGGACTCTAAAGACTTGACACTACGCTGGCAGTGGGTTTAACCACAGACCGCAAGCGGCACTAGCTGTACGTAACGGTCCCCAGGTAGATGTCGATAAGAAGGCCGATGAGGTAAACCCATCCGAACTCTTACTGATCCTGAATGTGACAATCTCCGTACAGTCCGGTCTGTTCGTCTGAGAGTATCGCATGGCGGGCCTAAGGGGGCGGTAAATGTCAGTCCTCTAATAGCGGTACAAGTCGTGTCGGAGTATAGCCCAGAACACCCTGAGAAACTACTGGAAAACCCACCAGTAATTCTCGCTTGCCCTGCCCAGGGACGAATATGTGTAATGGCTCTCCTAGATACAGCGCGATATCAACTCCCAATACCGGGAGAGACAAATCCTGTTTAACCGTCACTGCTTCCAAGTGCTTCGGGACTGCACCCAACTACTACCTGTTTGCACGACTCAGTAGAGCGGTGTTAGGGTGGTAATCTAAGAACAGTGGGAACACACTCGAGGCAAAATAACAGTGTCAAGTCAGCGGACTAAGCTGTACTCATGTCACCTGAGAACTGTTAACTGACGATAGGTATAATACCAACCAACAGTTCCCGACGAGTCCTGTCCAGTGTACTCATAACCTAACGAGCACCTGCATACTATCTCCAGTACGACGTACTGATGGTTGTGGGACAGACCATCTCCCCTGCTGGGACGAGAAGCGTATGCACCAGTCTACTCTGGAGTATCGATGCCCTGTCTCGATAATCGTACGACTAGGGACCAAAATAAGGATGTGCTTGTAGACTATCCAGCTCCCATTAGTGTGATCGCCATCACAACGCCGGTAGTCAAGCAAAGATTCTAAGGGCTCCATCAATATGTATCAGCGATATATTAAAAGAAACATATACACATATTAAGATAGAAACAAACCAAGTAGCATACTACTGTATTAAGCAAGACTGTCGTAAACCCGTATATATATCCCAAGCTTCCAAAATGTATTATACAAACTAGTACTATACAATAATGGCCTCTAGGGCATACATATCCAACAATCTCCCACTTGCACTAAAGGCCAATAATTGGTGTACCGCATACCCAACGTCTGCTCAAGGCCAGTTGCTGGCGTACCGCATACCCAATAGCTCAAAAAGTCGCTCGAACTGTGTTTGAGGGAGAGCCTTTGTGAATGGATCCACCGTGTTGTCTTTTGTGTCCACTCTCCGTACCTCGATCTCCTGGCGATCAATGATTTCCCTGATCAGGTGATACCGCCTTAAGATGTGTCTGGATTTCTGATGGGACCTTGGTTCCTTCGCTAAAGCTATAGCCCCATTGTTATCGCAATACAAAGGTATTGGGTTAACAATGGACGAAATTACTTGAAGTTCACTAATGAACTTCTTCATCCAGACCGCCTCTTTTGCGGCATCGCATGCAGCAATGTATTCAGCCTCCATCGTCGAGTCTGCGATGGTATCCTGTTTGGAACTCCTCCAACACACCGCCCCTCCGTTGAGGGTAAACACAAAACTTGAGACAGACTTGCTGTCATCTTTGTCACTCTGGAAGCTTGAATCGGTAAAGGACTCGACCCTGAGGTCTCCATTACCGTAAACTAGGAACATCTCCTTAGTCCTTCTCAGGTACTTAAGAATGTTCTTCACTGCCATTCAGTGGTCCTCACCTGGGTCTGACTGATACCGGCTCACCACGCTCAGCGTGTAAGCTACATCTGGTCTTGTGCATAGCATCACATAGATTATAGATCCTACCGCCGAAGCGTAAGGTATAGTGTTCATGCGAACCCTATCCTCGTTAGTCTTAGGAGACATCTTCTTGGAGAGGGTGATTCCGTGCAATGCGGGTATATTACTGCGCTTGGAATCTTCCATACTAAATCTCTTTAGTACGGTCTCTATGTACCTGGACTGCGAAAGTCCCAGTAATCTCTTGGATCTATCTCTGTAGATCTTGATCCCCAGAATGTACGAGGCATCACCCAGGTCCTTCATGGAGAACCGTTGTGATAAGAATAGCTTGACCGATTATAGCATAGGAATGTCATTTCCTATCAAAAGAATGTCGTCCACGTACAAGACTAGGAACACGATAGTTCGTCCTATAATCTTCTTATAGATATAAGGTTCATCTTCGTTCTTGATGAAATCAAATTCCTTGATTGCCTCATCAAAACAGATGTTCCAGCTCCGCGATGCCTGCTTTAATCCATAAATGGATTTAAGCAACTTTCACACCTTCCCGCTGCTCCCACTGTCTACAAAACCCTCTGGCTGATCTATGTAAACACACTCTTCCAAACAGCCGTTTAGAAAAGCCGTTTTTTCGTCCATCTACCAGATTTCATAGTCATGGAAGGCAGCAATGGCAAGTAGGATCCGAATGGATTTGAGCATAGCCACTGGAGAAAAAGTTTCGACATAGTCCACACCAGGTCTTTGACGAAAACTTTTTGCAACGAGTCTAGTCTTATAGGTTTCCATCTGCCCATCTACACCAAGTTTCCTTTTGTAGATCCATTTGCATCCAACGGGTTTTACCCCAGGTGGAGCAATATCCAAGGTCCACACTTTATTGGTGTACATGGACTCTATTTCGGATTGCATAGCATCTAGCCACTTATCAGAGTCCCTACTGATAATGGCCTGCCTGAAACTGGTAGGGTCATCTTCTTCCAAGATGCAATCCTCTCGATCCCCGTCTATGAGAAAATCGTAGTATCTCTCGGGCGGATGAGAAATCCTACCAGATCTGCGGAGTGGCCGAGGTTCGTTGGGTGTAACTGAATCTAGCGGATCCACCAAATCTTCAGTTATAGTTTGTGTCTCTGGAATTTCATCCAGTTCTACCGTGCTGTCACTAATATTTTTAACAAGAAATTCTTTTTCCAAAAATGTGGCGTTCCTGGAAACAATTATCTTCTGTTCCTCTGCATGGTAGAATAGATACCCACTAGAATCTTTTGGGTATCCCACAAACTTACACAAAACTGCCCGTGCCTCAAGTTTGTCTGGGTTCTGCTTTTTGACATAAGCTGGGCAACCCCAAATCTTAATACGTTTAAGATACAAACTCTTACCACTCCATATTTCATACGGAGTCTTAGGCACGGATTTGGATGGAACTTGATTCAATAGATGTGCTGCTGTTTGAAGTGCATATCTCCAGAATGAAAGAGGCAACTCAGCACTACTCATCATGGAGCGAACCATATGCAATAGGGTACGATTCCTCCGTTCTGATACATCGTTGTGCTGTGGTGTATAAGGAGGAGTAAGCTGAGAGAGAATACCATTCTCTTTTACGTAATCTAGGAATTCCGAGCTTAAGTACTCCCCCCTATCCGATCGGAGGATCTTGATACTTTTGCCAGTCTGATTCTCTACTTCGTTTCTGAATTCCTTGAATTTCTCAAAAGTTTCAGATTTGTGTTTCATCAGATACACATATTCGAACCTAGAGAGATCGTCAGTGAATGAGATGAAGTACGAGAATCCACCCCTTGCATGTATAGACATTGGACCACATACATCACTGTGTATGAGTCCCAAGAGCTCTGCTGCCCTTTCTCCATGTCCGGTGAACGGAGATTTGGTCATCTTTCCTTTGAGACAAGACTGACAAGTTTCATAAGATGAAAACTCGAACGTATTCATGAGTCCATCTTTATGCAACTTAGTCTTTTCTCTCCGATATGACCAAGTCTACAATGCCATACGTAGGACTCGTTTGTATCTGAACTCTTCCTCTTGCGTGTGTTTTGTACATTGAGAACTGTATTCTGATTTAGAACGTAGATACCATTACACAGTGTACCTTCTGCAACCAGTACCTTATGAAGGTAGATGTTCATGATATTTCTATCAAGAACAAAGTTATATCCATCTTTATTGAGTAAAGAAACTGATATGATGTTGCAAACCATGGAAGGTATATAGTAGCAATCGTTCAAAATCATAGTATTGCCATTTGGCAACACTAGGTGATATTCACCGACGGCTGCAGCATTAACTTGTGCTCCGTTCGCTACCCTGAGCGACATATCACCAGGTGCAACTTTCCTACTTTTTCTCAGTCCCTGCAATAAATTACAGATATGAGATCCTGATCCGGTATCAAGTACCTAGGAGGTAGGGCTGACCGTGAAGCAGTTCTCAATTATAAGAACACCTGAAGTAGATGCAAAACTATGCTTCTTCTTCAACTGGGTATTCTTGGAATCCATACAATCCTCTTTCCTTTGCTCATATTTATGACTGTTGTCGTAAGTTAGAGCCGAACCAACGTTCCCCAGCCCCGAATAAGAATTCGGATCGGTCAAGCGATACATTTTATTATCTTGATTAGGGCGTGAAATGGTTGCTACCTGGAGAGAGAGAAAAGAAACACTCAGTGTGCGCTCTTGTAAGATTAGATTGGTTTATTAATTTATCTAATCAGGATGGCTCCTACTGTTTCCTCAAATTCTTCTTCAAACCCTAAAAGAAGAATTAGTCAGGATTAATTGCACATCACAATACTTGCTTAACTTTTCAGCCAGGCTAGTGTTGGTATTTCGAGTGAGGTTTTCCAACGCTTTCGCGAAGTTCCTTAATTAAATAACCTCTTTTCCCTGGAGGCGTAGCCCTGCTAACACCGTTCTAGACACCTACTTGGTTTATAGCATTGATTGTTAAGTGAAATAATCTCCCGAGAGTAATCCAACTCATCAGTGGGATCGGGATCCAACTATCATTGTGCGATGACCTAGATGGAATCCACTCTAGTCACCACATTCCAGAAGGTATGCTAAATCTGCAAGTTTCAGTTTCTTTAGAAACTCCCGATGTGGATTTTTATCCCTAGGACCTAAGTGACCTTGACACAGTCAACAAATCAAAGAGTCCTAGTCAAGTTCAACCCGTCATTATCTTGATTGCATTAAACCCACCCGCATAACCCTTGACACAGTCAACAAGGTTACACGACTGTCCTAACCAATCACATTGTATCCTACAGATAAGCAATACTCAGCTACCGTTCACCGCGCCTTGACACAGTCAACAAACGCAGCACGAATACTAAGTACAACTTATAAGAAATGATGGAGGGCTACGGCTGGGTTTTTGGGGAAAAACCCGTTAACGTAATGAACTTGATATCGTTGAAGGAACCTGATAGCCTTTTTTAAAAATATAGTGGCGAAAACTTTTGCTAAAGAGGTCATTCCCTGTGAAGGGATCTCGGCTCTTTCCTCGTCGAATGAGGTGCAGGATATTCCAAACCGAATACCTTGATGTAAAGCAAGAATGATCGACTATAGTGAAGTTATCACCCTGACGCAAACTTTTGTCCAAAGGGTCACTCCCGATGAAGGGATCTCGGCCCTTGCCTCGTCGAATGAGGTGCTGGGTATTCATAACCGAATACCTCTGTGCAAAACAAAAGAGAACGTCTTTGCAATAACTGCTGTTTGAAAATTGTTCCAACAACATCCTTTTGGTTTATTTTTTCTTTGTATTAATATAATGCGTCCCATCAATTAATCCTACCATTGCAGAAAACAATGAAAATATGATGTACGCTTATGCCATCCGCATTCGCCACGGTGCCCCGTCATCACCCGTTAGGTTACTTAACTAACGACAGAGCGGGGGCTGGACTAGCGCGGATGCAAAACATAAGCAACGCCTACTAGATATCATATATAGATATATACATTCGTCAGATGCAATGATAGTCATTCCAGATCACAGATGAACACATTGGATATGCTAGGAATCCGTGTTTCGTTCGAGCCTGCAATGAAAGACGGATTACACGGTCGTGATGAATAGCCAAACCCCACCCTAGACCCCTACGGGTGCGGCAAACTACCCGCCAAGTATCCGAAGTGAAGCAACCTCCCTCAACAACGTGAGTAGGCCACTCGGCACTTCAAAGTACCCGGTAGTTTGTGCACCCCACCTTGGGTCTATCATAGGAGCAAAAATAGTAAAAGAAATAATACACAATGGCGGCTACAACCTCATCCCGGATGTACGGCCATAAAAAAATAATATTACATCAATTTACATATTACATCAAATGAAAGATAAAGAAACTCTCATCTCACAAAACCCCGGCTATTCATCCGCGATAATCCAACAAGTTCATATACACAATCTAACAATATTACAGATCACAGATATGTACAACCCCCACTAATCGACGTATAGCAATTAGTTGACGTTCAGTGCATATATCACATTACAGATATAACCAAATAGCTAAAGTTTACAGAACTTTGATCAAAATACCAATTTGCAACTACTCCAAACATAACATTGTTCTCTGGGAAATCTGGGTAGAAACAAAATATCTTAAAAATCACAAAACCAACACAGAGAAGCCCTGGAAAAATTTGGTGCGCTGCCGAGTCGACTCGGCCGCGGAACCACGGCGGATCGCGTGGATCGGCCGCGGATCCGCGGTCATCTGAGGGACCCAGGCGCCCAAATTTCTGCAGTTTTCTCAAAAATCCCTGCTTGTATTTTTCATGTCAGTTAAAATATTTTTAGGCCTGTTTTATAAATCGACAGAAAACACAAGTTTTTAGACGGATTTTGCGATTTTTTTCGGATCGAAGTTCTAAACACTTTGCTAACAGTTAGTTGTTTAGCCTGGCTCTGATACCACTGTTAGGTCCACGTTACCCATCCCGGTTCTTTCGGGGAGGCGGAATAGGTAAAAATCAAAATTTTCTTACAAGGTGACATGTACCAACTAGGAAGGATCTTTGCTAAACAAAACTAACATACTAACAACAAGTTCTAGCTACTATGTTGAATGGTTATACCTCACGAACCAAGTCCTTCAGGTCTTCTCTCCGCTTTCCTTCTCGTCCACGCAAGCTCCAAGGATCGATCCGGATCTTGGTCACCCCCGCGGCCTCCTTGAGTCGAAGACGATCCACCCGAGAGTTTGTAATCCGAGCTCCACCTCAAGCCGAGGTAACTAGGGCAACAAGTATGCTACTCTTGATGTCCTAGGCGATGTAGAAGATGGTGGATTTGTTTGTCTATTTTGTTTCTATTTTTCTCAACACATGAGAGCTATAGAAATATCAAGAAGAGAAAGAAGGAGGAGGAACCATGGGAGCTCTAAAATGAAGAGAGAGAATCCCTAAAGAATAATGAACCATGGAAAAATAAAAACCAATCTTTTATCATAATTATGATGGCTAAGATTGATTTGACTACTATCATGTCTTGATAAAGCAAAAAGCAAAAGAAGAGTCTAGTGTTCTCATGAAAGATCCAAGTCAACAATGGTCAAAATGTCAATATGGTCAACCATGGTCAAAAGGCAAAGCAATTAGCCATAACATAATTATCATTAAAAAGATTAGTAAATATTTTCCTCACCTCATAATGGTTTTGACCGAACCAACGGTCAAAACCCTAATGAGGCACCTCCTCCTTCTTCACTCCTCACAACCGTGCCACTCGCATCCGCATTCCGCAGAATGCGAATGCACAGAAGACGAAACTAATCCATCCATACAATACTAGGATCCGGCTTAAACCAATGCCCATTAGCATTGTCTGCCCGAACATCATACGCGCACAAGTGCACGTAAGTGATCGTAGCCCTGCCGTAAAACCATACGGCTTCTACACCTTTCGCCCAATGCAGGGAAACTCTCTGTGTGGGACTCTAAAGACTCAACACTACGCTGGCAGTGGGTTTAACCACAGACCGCAAGCGGCACTAGCTGTACGTAACGGTCCCCAGGTAGATGCCGATAAGAAGGCCGATGAGGTAAACCCATCCGAACTCCTGAATGTGACAATCTCCGTACAGTCCGGTCTGTTCGTCTGAGAGTATCGCATGGCGGGCCTAGTGGGCGGTAAACGTCAGTCCTCTAATAGCGGTACAAGTCGTGTCGGAGTGTAGCCCAGAACACCATGAGAAACTACTGGAAAACCCACCAGCAATTCTCGCTTGCCCTGGCCAGGGACGATTATGTGTAATGGCTCTCTTAGACACAGCGCGATATCAACTCCCAATACCGGGAGAGATGAATCCTGTCTAACCGTCACTGCCTCCAAGTGCTTCGGGATTGCAACTAACTACTACCTGTTTGCACGACTCAGTAGAGCAGTGGTAGGGTAGTAATCTAAGAACACTCGAGGCGAAATGACAGTGTCAAGTCAGGGACTAAGCTGTACTCATGTCACCTGGAAACTGTTAACTGACTATAGGTATAATACCAACCAACAGTTCCCGATGAGTCCTGTCCAGTGTACTCGTAACCTAACGAGCACTTGCATACTATCTTCAGTACGACGTACTGATGGCTGTAGGACAGACCATCTTCTCTGCTGGGACGAGAAGCGTATGCACCAGTCTACTCTGGAGTATCGATGCCCTGTCTCGATAATCCTACGACTATGGACCAAAATAAGGATGTGCTTGTAGACTACCCAGCTCCCACTAGTGTGATCGCCATCATAACGCCGGTAGTCAAGCAAAGATCCTAAGGGCTCCATCAATATGTATCAGCGATATGTTAAAAGAAACATATACACTTATTAAGATAGAAACAAACCAAGTAGTATACTACTATATTGATCAAGACTGTCGTAAACCCGTATATATATCCCAAGCTTCTAGAATGTATTATACAAACTAGTACTATACAATAATGGCCTCTAGGGCATACATATCCAACATCTGCAAAGTCCGTTGTGAATTTATTGGACAACCTTCCTTGCTTCATTCGGCCATAGTAATCTTAGTCATATATGGTCGAAGGATCTCTTGTATAAAGTTCCATCCATAAAGGCAAATGACAGAGCTCGTTTGACGAGCCGGTGTCTTTGCGATGCACTTTTCGGCACCCGCTGGGACTTAAAGTAGTCGATAAATACTTCTCGCTAGTCTTCTTCGTTTTCCTCTGCTTGGAGTACATTTTCTTCAGGTAGTTTTGCTGGAGACTCTGAAGGTAATTCTGCCGGCACAGGATCTTGTGACTTTGGACAATAATCCTTACATCATCGAAGTTTTCAGCGGCCAGTTCTTTGGCCAGTTTAGCTAACGTGTCCGTTTTGCTATTTTCCGCTGGCGGCACGCTCTCCGACATATATGATGGAATCTGTGTTAACAACTGCTGCACCTTTTCACCATACTTTATCAACTTGGGCATGCATGTTTTGTAATCGCCGTTGACTTGGCTGGCAATCGGTTGAGAATCTCCGTATATGAGAAGATCTTCGATGCCCATATCGATCATAATTTTAAGACTAGCTATGAGGGCTTCATATTCTGCCTCATTGTTGGTTCTTAGTTCCATTAACGAGATCGCATAAAGTATTATTCCACCTTGCGGAGTCACGAAGATGAGACCCATCCCGGCTTTGATGATTGTGGTATTCTTCTTTCGCACCTTCAAGGAAGACGCTCCAACGAAATAGAGCTCCTATTGACGCTTTTCTGTCTCTTCTTTTTCATTGACAGTCACATTGAATGTGTGTTGGTACGGCAACCCGCAATTTAGTGGGGTGTCAGCGGAGATGGGGTGTTCAATGAGGAAATTGGTGATGGCCTCTCCTTTTATCGTCTTGAGAGAGCGATATGTGATTGAGAACTCCATCAGCAGAAGGGACCATTTAGCAAGCCTTCCTGTCAAAATAGCTCCTGCCATTAAATACTTGAGAGGATCTACCTTTGATATAAGGTGGACTTCATGCGTCAAGGCATAATGTTTGAGCTTCGTGACCGTGGAGATTAGCGCCAAGAAATGCTTCTCGATAGGGGAATAGTTGCTTTCTACCCCCAGCAGAACTCGACTTAAATAGTATGGAGCTCTTTCTTTGCCTTAGTCATTCTCTTATGCCCATAGTGCGCCTAGAGAGTGATCAAGTGTAGTCGTATATAGGATGAATTTTCCATCACAGGAGCAGCTAACACTAGTAGATTCTACAGGTATTGCTTGATTTCCTCTAACGCCCTTTGGTATTTTTGGTCTCAGACGAATAGAGTTCCTTTCTTCATGAGATGAGAAAAATGGTGACATTTACCAGATAGGTTGGCGATGAATCGCCGGATATACGCGAGCCTCCTTTAGAGCGATCACAGTTGCTTGAGGTTTTTTGGAAGGGAATTTCTATAATTGCCCTGATTTTAGAGGGGTCAATTTCAATCACTCTGTGGCTAATTATGAATCCTAGGAACTTGCCGGAGGAAACTCCGAAGGCGCATTTTAGTGAGTTCATCTTTAGGTTGTATTTTCTGAGACGCTTAAAGACGGTTTTGAGATGTCCCCGATAGTCCTCATGAGATATGCTTTTGACCACGAGATCATCTATATAGCATTCAACGATTTCGTGGATCAAATCGTCGAATATCCTTATCATAGCTCTTTGATAAGTTGCTCCGGCATTGTTTAGTCCGAAAGGTATCACTTTGTAGCAGAAAATGCCCAGCAGAGTGCGAAAGGTCATGTGCTTTTGGTCTTCAGGATCCATCTTTATTTGATTATAACCGGAAGACCCATTCATGAACGAGAAGGCCTCATGAGTTGAGGTGTTGTCGATCATCAGCTCCGTAACTGGTATGGGGAAATCGTCTTTTGGGCACGCCTTGTTTAGGTCCCGAAAGTCCATGCAGATCCTAACCGTTCCATTCTTCTTCATAACGGGGACAATGTTGGCAATCCATTTGGGATATTGCACCTCATAGATGAAGCCGGAGTCAATTAGTTCTTGACTTTGGCGTTGATGCTCATCTCAAGTTCGAGCTGCATCTTTCTTAGTGCTTGTTTAATGGGTTTTATCCCCGACGTTATGGCCAACTTATACCCTGCTATATCTGGATCAAGACTAGGCATATCAGAATAGTTCTAGGCAAAGTAATCCCCATACTCTATGAGTATAGTCTTCAGGGTAGCTACTTGTTCTTCGGACAGCAGCTCACTGACAAACGTAGGTCTAGGATCATCTTTTGTTCCAATGTTTATTTTCTTTAATTCATCTATCTTGGTATGGATCCCATCTTCCAACTCCTTTGGGGCTGATGGAATTTTTGAGATCTCTTCGTCTTCATTGGTGAAGCAATCGAAGAGCTCGGACATATCTTCATTTCCTCCCTTATTTGAGAGTCTTTTCATATGGCAGGTATGAGATGGCTTCCGCTTCTTGGACCGGACATATGCTAACTCGGTGGTATCGGCTTTCATCTGTACATGCTTCTGTGGGGGACTTGCACTTCAGCTGTCGGTCAACATGAACCTATCTTGTTTGTACTGCTCTACGACCCAATTCTTAAAGACGAAGCAATCCTCAATTGGATAGTTTATGAACCGATGGTATAGGAAGTAATCAGGGTCATCGACTACATTTTCTTGTGCAGGTCATCGAGATTCTGGCAGCGATAGTATTTGGTGCTTCATGACGAAGCCAAACAATTTCCTTGTTTTGTCATGAGGGAAGGAGTATTCGCATCCTATCTTCTTTATAAGATCTGGACACAGACGAAACTTATTCCAATGGCTAGGTATTTTGAGGTCGCCCTACTGTTGTTGGGTATTAGCTGTGAACGTCGTCTTGCTCTTGGCACAGATGCTTTGAAATTCCACCCTATAAAGGAGGACGGAGGCAACTGCTGCTGAGGAGTACTATGACTCGTCCCTTCCGCAGCCTGCTTGTTTAGGCACAATCGTCTGGTCTTTTCATATATGGCCATCTCCCGCCTTATCATATCTTTGCCCTCTTGAACAGCTTCTTTTATCAGCATATTAATCGGGTCTTCTTGTGGAAGAGTTGAAGAATTTCGTGCGGGTCTTTCCCCTTGCTCAATCGTGTTTTTTCTCGGCAAAGCATCTCCTTCTTTGCTTACCGATCTTATGGTATGGCAGTTGTGAGCTTGTTCTCTGATTGTTTGTGAAAAAGTGTTTTAGTAGTAACCGCAATCAATAACGGCGTCGCGCGTAGCTAGCCGAGATGAGTACGGGTCGTCCGCAGGGATGCGTGGAACTTTTAATCTTGCTTTAGACGAGTTGATTAGAAATAGGGGAGAGTGATTCTAGATTTATGTTGAACACGGATGTAGAATATATAAGAAGAGGGTTTGTAGGGTTCGTTAGAATTTAGTAATAATGGATGATTAAATAAAGATGACCCCTTTTGTCTTTTAATAGATTTAAAATTAGATCGATAGTGATGAATGGGGATTAGGGTTTTTGGAGGGAATAGGGTTCCAACTCTTAACCCTTATCTTTTTATTGACCTCTATTCATGTTTAGCCTCTACCAAAACAATTGTTAATCTAATCTCAAATCGCGGTCGTGACTATCAATAAATTGATAGCGTGCCCGATTAGGATGTTAACGGTTCTTTTAATAAAATTTATAAATTTTTTAAGATGTAAAAGAAGTCATCTATTGATCTACTCTAATCTTACGAACCTAACAAGCGGAGAATTACTCACGCATGTTTTGAGAAGAAGAAAAGATAGAGAAGGAAATCATAATGCAGAAAGTAAAAATACAGAATTTAAATGCAGAAAAATAAATGCGAAATAATTAAGCAAATGATCTACTTTTATTAATCAACATTACAAGTACAAATCTTTCGAGTTTAGGTTACAAGAAGAAGTTGCTCTCGATCTCTGCCTCGTAGGAAGTAGATGTTCCGTCGATATTCACGTCGCTCTATCACGTCGAATCGCGGACCTGTCGTGGATCTCTTGTTCTTTGACGGTGATTTGCTTCGTGTTAAAGGTGATGATTTCCAACTTTAACTCTCGGTTCTTTATATAGTCCCAAAACCAGAAACTCTAGAACTCATAGGTTAAGATATGCAATCACGATCCAACTTCCAAAATTTCTGAGATATCATCATAACCATTTTATATGATATGATATTTTAAGAATATTGATTAGGGATATTTGATATGATATGCATATTTAAATTACTAAAATATTATATAAATATTATATGCATCTATTTTCCTTCATAATGTTAAGTATAGTGTATAAACATATGTTAATAAATATTTTACAGATAAACCCACATATGTTCCATAATTAGGATAAACACCCTTAAGTACTTAACAAAAGTAAGGAAAATGTTCCGTCAAATGTGTAATATTTTCGACTGAATAAATACCCCCAAACTTAACTTTGATTGTTCTGAGCAAACTAGTTATTCAAGTGTGGGAGAAAAAAAAAGAAAAAGAAAAACCTAAGTAGCACACTTTCGTAGGCAACACGATTGCACTGAGCACGTGCAATAAGCCGTTAAACCTCTAGGTGTCCCTAGTAGGAGGAGTGTTGTCTCCTGAGGGTTTTCAGTGAATTACACCCACAAAATCCTATAATAAAAGAGAGATGATGAAAGTTACATACAAAGATAAGGATTTATAAAAGAAAGAACTTGAAAATAAGAGTTTCCAACTACACCAGCTTTTCAGTTGCTATGAGCCCTATCTTAATGATCGTGAAAAGATATTAGAAATCACATCATCACTCAATAAAACATCGCCTTTAGTCTTTCTCCCTACCTTTCATCCAAACACCGATCATATACCCCTACGTGTGTGTAAAAAGCATCCCTACACCTAGAGAATTCAATTCAAGCTATCATACTCTTGTCCATCTGCCTCAGTACTTTTTAGTCGGTGAATATTTTAGATGGAATTGTCACACATTCTTCATGCGACCGTTAATACTTTTTGAGGTACTAACCAACCGATTACCAAATGTGCTCGCTCATTTAGGCGTAATATCCTCGTCTTGTAACACCTAAGGCTTAGCAGTGGCTCCCAAACCAGTTGGTCTAAGACATTAGGTGATAAAGCACCCTCGCTATATTTTTTTATGCTGCCTTGAGTCATTACAAAACCAGTGTTTATTTTTCTTCACTATTTATCTTTTCATTTTCTTCATACTAAGGTTTTTAGACAAGAGCATTTCAAGGTATGCTCTACTATCCCAACGTGTGAAAGTGCATATAATAGGGTATCAACGTTCAATGTTTGGCCTCAAGAATAAGGACTATTTTTGAGACTTATTTTTATCCTCAGATTAGTGATTCTCTTCATCTTACTAACCCTTGGGACAACAGCTCATGACTATTTATTATTAGTTTCGTTTAAGAACATCTAGTTTTTTTTCTTTTCTCAAACTATTCCTATCTTTCATATGTAAATTTTCACTTTCTAACTTTTACTGGCAAATAAAATTTTTTGTTCTGATATTTAATATAATGCAAAATAATGCGTAAATAAGCACAAACCTCCCCCAATTCTGTTTGCAGCGGTGTCCTTACTGATGTCATCATGTAATCTCAAAAAAAAACCCGTAGATTTGGGAGGGAAAGTTATTAAAGGGGACAAGAAATAATGAAAGTGAAATTCTCCCCCAAACTTATTATCGGCTCACAATTTTGTAAAAATTTTCTTTTCGTTCAAGAGCCAAAATATATTTTTCTCCTCCCCAAACTTAAGCAAAACAGTATTAAGTATTTAAAATTATAACGAAGGGGGGGTTTAAGTTATTGGTCAATATAAAGCTTTACAAAGACCAAAAGTTAACACCAACCATTCGAATATTTTATCGGTGAAGCAACATAGTTGGTGGAAGATTAAAAATTTGAAGAAGTGGGGAGATAAGACGCGTAATAGATCGGGTTTACGTCTCGGTTGGTAGAGAAGAAACAATGATGGTGGATGAAAACGAGAATGTGAATGATTATGAATGAGTGGAATATTTGCATTCTCGTATTTTATAAGAAGAAAGGGTGGCGGTTCAACTTCTTCGGGTGGAGGTTGATTCATCACAACTTCCGTGTCGTTTAGGAATGCGAGTTCGTCAGTGAAAATATCTTCGAAACTTTCATTGATGAACCGAGTGAACGTTTCAACGTTAATTAGTGTCGCGCCAGAATTCAACATACTTGATTTGTCAAAAATTATGGAGGTAGGAAACTCGAATTTCTCATCTACCTTATTCTTAAAGGAGTCTAAATCAAGTTATTTTTCAAGAATGCTTGAACTCGAAATATCGGAGTGTGATTCATCTACACTCAATAGAATTAAAGGAAGATTAGAAGAAGAACCAAAGAATGTGGGTGATGAAATAGATAAACAAATTTGGGTATCGAGTTTTGCTGAACCAGATGTGGGAAATGAAAGCTGAATATCGTTTTGCTTTCCGGTCATGCATTGATCATCAATTTCCAGACGCGTATGTGGTTCGGAAAAAACAGTTAATGGTTTGAGATGATGTTCACACGGAAGTGAAAGGACCAGATGAATTGGTGAGAAAAACTCATCCAAAACTCTGGGTTCATCATCCAAAATATTCCCATGGTCAATATCCCCAATCAAGTGAAGGTCAGACACCTCATCAAAAGTATGGTTTTTAATAAATTGGTTCTTGAGTGGGGGTGCAGAGATCAAAAGGATTGAGTGTGGTTTCACTTGAAATGGACCCTTCATAATCGGGTAAATCAAACACTATAAAGTTGCACAACTCATAATACATTCTATCTTCAATTGGTGAATCATTTGGTGTACTCGATAGATTTGTGAAACTGGAGTTGTGGAGTTCAATTTGGGATGGGGAGGTTTGATTTGGAAGGGTGTACTGCTCTCTCTTACTACTCAAATTCTCAATTCTTCCTATTGCCGTATCATACATTGAAATTTTTTGAGCTAATTGGAAACTAGTTGCTCGTTCTTTGGGTTGTATGAGGGCGGCCATGGATGCATTCAATTCCTATATCTGACGCGACGCTACCCGAAATTCTTTCAATGATCGTTCAATACTAGACATGGGTTGTGAAAAGCTTTCAGTGGAAGATTGAAATTCTTGTGGATAGGTGAAACTCCCAAATGACTGTTCAGAAGAAATGTCTAGAGAAGGTGTAAAAGTCGGGTAAGATTGATAGTAATCGAATGGTTATTGAAAATGGACAGGAGTAGGATCAACATTGTGATAAGAAAAATATTGAGATTAGTTAGTTGGTTTGTGACTGGCAACAGATGTCATATATGTCGTAAAACGAGTAGCAATACTTTCATCAGGAAATGATGGTGTTTGTTTTCCTAACAGTTTGACGGGATTGAAACTTTGACTTTCAGCCCTCGCAATATGCTCAGCGATGGACATGTGTTTAGAAGTTCCCTCACTCGCGTTAAACAGATTATTATAAGAAGATGTAGAATTTTGATGCGGTTGATAGGATCTGGAGTGAGGTGTCCAACTGTTTCTTTCCGCTTGCTCTATCCTATCTCTTAAAGACATGGCAGAGTCGGATTTTTGATCGAAGCAATTACGAAAACAAGAGATATCTGGTTCTGGATAGCAAAGCTCGGTAAGAGTCTGTCTGTTTGGGTTACCCATTGTGAGAAGGTGAAAGGAAAAAAGAGGGTGAAAGGGGTGAGATTTAAACTCTAGTTGGATTGTTTTGCTTTGAAAGAGAGACTTGAGAGTTGACTCAACAAATCACAAAATGCACAATCAAACTCTAGAACTACGGTGACCTAGGTCAAGCACTAGACCGCTCCTAAACTTCCAAAGGACAAGTCGCAGGATCAATCCTCTACCACCTCTTTATCACTCTTATGGCTAGCTAAGTGCCAGTTAAGTGGGACCGCTATACGAATCACCGAAATAGCGGTCTTAATTAAATAACCACTTTCCTTAATCACACTTGCCTTAGACACCATGAGAGAGACGCGGATAAGAGATAGATTACCCACGACCTTCCTCTGTCCTAATTGAGCGCGACGGTTCTTAGAGTCTTGGTCTAGATATTTTTTTAAATTAATGTAGGGTGATGCGGATGCTCGTTTTGTGATTTGTGGGGCCTAGGAAGGGTGATGAAATCCCCACTTAATCTGAATTTAGATTATTGCCCCTTAAAGTCCGTTTTAAAATATGCAAAAACAACCCGCAAAACAAAACACGCAAAAAGATTTTTGAGCGGCAAAATTTGCGAAGAATCCTGCAGAAAATAAAATTATCGGATCTCAGAGGAGAGAGAAAGATATGAATAAGATACCAGAAGAGTTTGGGTGCATAATCCCTCAAGATCGCCGCGGTTCTGCCACAAAATCCACCTTGTCGCCGCGGTTCCGCGCTAGAAAAGAGGGTTCTTTTGACAATTTTTTTCTACAGTTCCTCCTTTGCTTCTCTGGTCCTCTCTGAAGGTCTCTGAGTCTCAATTTCCTCATTCCAGTGACTCAAGATTCACTCGCAAAAAAAAAATCACACAATAATCGTTAAATACACAAGATGCGGTTTTGTTTTATTTTATGATATGGATCGAATAAGAATTTAAGGTTCGTTAGAATTTAGTAATAATGGATGATTAAATAAAAATGACTCCTTTATCTCTTAATAGATTTAAAACTAGATCGATAGTGATGAATGAAGATTAGGGTTTTTGGAGGGAATATGGTTCCCACTCTTAACCCTTATCTTTTCATTGACCTTTATTCATGTCTAGCTTCTACCAAAATAATTGTTAATCTAATCTCAAATCACGGTTGTGACTATCAATAAAATGATAGCGCGCCCGATTAGGATGTTAATGATTCTTTTGATAAAGTTTATAAACTTTATAAGATGTAGAAGTTAAGATATTTTATCATCTATTGATCTACTCTAATCCTACGAACCCTAACAAGCGGAGAATTACTCACGCATGTTTTGAGAAGAAGAAAAGATAGAGAAGGAAATTATAATGCAGAATGTAAAAATACAGAAAAATAAATGCGAAATAATTAAGCAAATGATCTACCTTTATTAATCAACATTACAAGTACAAATCTTTCGAGTTTAGATTACAAGAAGAAGTTGCTCTCGATCTATACCTCGTAGGAAGTAGATATTCCGTCAATATTCACTTCGCTCTATCACGTCGAATCGCGGACCTGTCGTCGATCTCTTGTTCTTTGACGGTGATTTGCTTCGTGTTAAAGGTGATGATTTCTAACTTTAGCCCTCGGTCCTTTATATAGTCTCAAAACCAGAAACCCTAGATCTCATAGGTTAAGATATGCAATCACGATCCAACTCCCAAAATTTCTCATCCAACAGCTCTGGATGTGCCGCGGATCCGCCGCGGAGTGTAGGGTTTGGCCGCTAAACCGCCGCACTTTGGAAGAGTTAGGGTTTGGATTTTCTGTTGCAGCCTCATGTTGACACGTGGAGGTCCTCTAGATATCTGGATTTTGGAAATATTTCCTGAGTCACTGCCAGTATTGATTCTACGATTTTATTGGCAGATTTTGATCCCGACATCTCGAATATCTCGATCTCCAGATCTGAGCCAACTCTGCACAATATCTCAATTCATAGTATTAGTAATATTTGTTATTTATTTTTGAGATATTATCCTAACCATTTTATATAATATGATATTTTAAGAATATTGATTAGGGATATTTGATATGATATGCATTTTTAAATTATATAAATATTATATGCATATATTTTCCTTCATAATGTTAAGTATAGTGTATAAACATATGTTAATAAATATTTTACAGATAAACCCACATATGTTCCATAATTAGGATAAACACCCTTAAGTACTTAACAAAAGTAAGGAAATTATTCCATCAAATTTGCAATATTTTTGACCGAACATTCTCGCTTTTTGGATAGGACGTACCCTAATCCATTGGTCTCGGCTTTACTATTAGGGCCGACTCTACGAGCCTCTATCACTTCCCATATTGTCTTATAGAACCGGGTTTCTCGAATGGTTTGTTTCAAAGATACTCCTTGATACCTGAGGTGCTCTTTTAAACTCCTTGAAAAGTACTTTGGCATGCGATTCGACCGCAACTTGTCAAGGCTTGGATCGATCCCCGACCATATTTCCCATTCCATTTTCTTTCTTCAGACTTGTAGAAGAGGATTGCTGTCGCGCCTTTATACTTAGGAAGCACGAAGAAGGTTATCAGCTCCTCCACTTTATGAGTGTTGACTACATCGAGCTCTTTATAATGTCGAGCTGGGGTCATGGTGACATGCAAAGCCCGTTTTTTTTTGTAGAGAGCTTTTGATAAGGGAGAACACTGCCTCATCTTCTTCTTCAGAATCCCTCTTAAAGATAGGAACGGTAGCTACTTGCTTTTGTTCGTCATTTCCTGACTGAGGTTGACCTGAGAATATAACGTCCTCCTCGTTCTCAGAGTCGTTTCTAAAGACCGGAATGGTGTCAACCTATTTCTGCTTGCGTTTCCTTTCAGACACTGGTTTGTTGCATCTTTCAGTATCTTCGAAATCAGGCAGAAAGTACTTGGCATCTTCATAATTGCGTACCTCATTTATTTAGAAGGGATTGAGCTCTCCTCTGATGATGTGCTCTTTGCCCTCCTTAAAATACTTCATACATTGATACTGTGTAGAAGGGATGATATTGTACTCGTGTTGCCAATGTTAAAAGTGGGTTGTGCTCACACTACCATAGTTGTAGCGAGGCAGCATGCTTAAAAGTCAAAATTAATGCATGCACAACCAACCATATACCCAAAAATCATCCATAGGCCTAAACTAACTAAACCAAGAGAACTAATCTACTCGGTTATAGTTACAACCTTTGTAGTCGTGTCATTCGGGACTTCAAATCTTCTCTTCTTTAGCTCTTAGGTCTCCTTGATCGAGCTTGCAAGTTTGTCCTCTTGATGTCGAAGATGATCCACCCGAGTGTATCGGTTCAAGCTCTTTCTTCAACTAGTGGAATAATGAAGCATCTAAAGATCATAGCTTGCTAAGAGATGATGATTAGTGATGTAGAGAGTGTTTGTGTGATTAATCTATCTCTTAATCCTCTTATTTCCCAACTCATGAGAGTGTAGAGGAAGAAGAAGAAGAAGAAGAAGAAGGAGATGAGAGAGAAGGCTAACATAATAATGAGAAAGAATGAGAGAGGAATTTGCTATGTATATTTCATTTCCAAAATCATTTACATTAAAATATGGTAGCCATACTTCAATAGTAAACACAAATGGAATTAAAATATTCAAAGCCATACCTCTCACCATTCTATATTCCATATAACCCCTCCACCTCATTTCTAATATTCTAAAAATAGAAAATCCTAATATGAGGTGTCTTTCCTCTAGAAGCAATCTTGTATAAATGCAAGAATACTAAACCGTATATTCATACTCATATTCATACCAAAATATGAATACCGAAGAGATAGAAAATACTACAAACATAATACTAGTATATATATATATATATATATATATATATATATATATATATATATAGACACACACACATATAATAAATCAATAAATGATTTAATATTCCGGTTTAATCCTAAGCTGGCTAGTATTATCAATCAGTCCGATTAAAGTCTGTGCATCTAGTACACGTATTTAATCAGGACCCTATATGTATCAATATACAGCCTCTACATCGTTTTGCCTAAACTGGGAAAACCCTCTGTGTGGGACTCTAAAGACTCAACGGTATACTGGAAGCGAGTTACTGGATAAATTCATAACCATAAGCACGTCAGCAGCAGTAGCTGTACGTAACGGCTACCCAGGTACCTGTCGAAAAGAAGGCCGATGAGCAAGCTCATCCCAAACCCTACTAAGCTTGTGAGTGACAATCTTCATACAGTCCGGTCTGTTCGTCTCAGATTATTGCATACCGGGTCTAGAGGCGGATAACGTCAGACTCCTAATAATCCGATAAGTCATGCCGATATGGCTCAAGACCATCCGAGAAACTACTAATCTAACTATCAGTAAATTGCATCCACCCTGGCCAGAGACTTATGGTGTTGGCCAACCGAACACAACGCAATATCGACTCTCTATACCAGGAGAGATGAATCCCCGACGATCGCTTACTGACTCCATATGGCTCGAGAATGTACTTAACTAAAAAATATTTGCATGACTCAGTAGAGCCGTGGTAGGGTAGTAATCAAAACACGGTGGGAACTTACACGAGACAAATGGCGATCTCAGGTCAACGGACTATCTGTACTCATATCACCATAGAACCTCTATTTGTCGATAGGTATAATACCATCTAGCAGTTCTCGACGAGTCCATCCGGTGTACTCACTTCTAGTGAGCACCTGTATACAATCTTAGGTGGTACACATCAATAGCCGTAGGACCAACCACCATCTGTCGTCGGGGTCTAGCAACGTATACACGAGTCTACTTCGGAATATTGATACTCAGTCTCTATACTTTTATGACTAGGGACATTTAAGGATGTGCTTATGGACTACCCATCCCCCAAAAATATGATTGCCATCACAACGCTGCTATTCAAGCAATGATCATACGGGCTTTATCAACATGTATTAGCGATACGTAATAACAAGTAAAATATTTACACGTGTTAAGATAAAGTCAAACCAAATAGCATACTATCATATTGAGTGAGACTGTCATGTACATATATATCCCAAGCATCCAATACAATAATAGCCTCTAGGGCATACATATCCAATAAGGGTCTACCAAGCAGAGCTTTGTAGCAAGTTTTTGCGTCAATGACATGAAATTTGACGTCGTGGCGAGTTGTCCAAACCGAAGTGTCAGCACTAGGGACCCACAAGTTTTTGAGGATTGCAAGTCGAACCCGGAGATTGTGATCTTCTCCCGGCCGAGATATCTAGCATCCATGGATACCTGCTTGAGTAAAGCAGATTGACCGAGAATCCGTTGTCAACGAGGATCTTATCCATCCTCACGTCTTCGCAATAACCGGCTATATAGAATGGTCGATTATGTTCGAACATTCCTAAAAAGTGATATTCTTCGCTGAAAGTGATGTCAGCAGTATGAGCTTCCGCCAATTTATCTTTCATTTCTCCTTCAGCAAAGAAGGCTTGGAACTGGTCAAGCTCACTTAGAGCCTTGATTGGAGACTCCCGCAATTCTTTTGACAGGAGTAGAGCATCGTATATGCTCAAATACGATGGCAGCTTCTTCGATGCACGAGGACGTTATAATCCACCTTGATCTTCTTAGACGAGTCCTTAGAGGTGAGGTCTTTGGCAACTTCTTCATCTAACTTGATCTCTTCGACCACTTTTCCCCTTCCTTCATCCTGCTTCTTTGAGGCTTTATCTACAGGCCCGAGATTTTTCTCAGGGAAGGTGTGATTTCGCAGCTGGATGTTGTCGCGTGCTTTCGTCCCTTCTTCGTTATCCAAAGATCTTGTGAAAAGGGGATTATAAATGACTTCTTCTTCAGAGTCGCTTTCGAAGGTAGGAACATTGCTACCTCCACTACTACAATAAAGGGGTTTCCCCTACGGAGATAGGAATCCGTAGGGGCAACTTTTTATTGCCCCTACGGATTAACCCGTAGGGCTATCAGTTTTTCCCTACGGTGCCCTACGGATTAATTAAAAAATATTAAAATGTAATCTTTTAGTTGGTTCTACGGAGCCGCAAAAGAAGGCCCTACGGATTAATTCGCAGGGGCATCAAAGGGTTATTTATAAAAAAATAAAGCTCAGTAATTTTCCCACCGTCCCTAAAATATTTCCTCTCACCAACTCCCCGCGAGCGCGAGCGCTCTCCATCACCCGCGCCTCTTCCACCTTTTGTCAGCCACCTCCGGAGCCTCTCGTCGCCAAAATTTTTCACGTCAGCCGCCGCCTCGATCTCTGTCTCGTCGCTAAAATTTCCCGATCAGATCCTCTCGTCGAGTTCCAGGACCGGCCTCCTCCACCTCGTCGAGCTCCAACCGCCGGCAAAACGACAAGTAAGGAGAGTTAATTACATTTTGAACTATTAATTATTCTTATTTTTTTTGTTATTGTTGATTTTTGTGTTAGGGTTAGGGTTAGTTCTAGGTTAATTAGGTAGGTTTAGGGTTAGGGTCAGGGTTCGGTTTAGGCTTAGGGTTAGGGTTAGGGTTAGGTTTCGGTTTAGGGTTAGGGTTAATTAGGTAAACTTTTGTTGGTGATGATTAAGGTTAGGGTTAGAGTTAATTAAATTAATTAGGGTTAATTTTGGTTTGGGGTAGAGTTAATTCGGGTTGGGGTTTGGGTGATGATTAAGGTTAGGTTAATTTGGGTTAGGGTTTGTCTTAGGGTTAATTTGGGTTAATTAGGTAAAATAGAGTGTATTTATGTTAAGGTGTTGATTTGGGTTTATTTGGGTTAAGTTTGGGTTAATTAGGGATAATTTGAGTCAGGGTGATAATTAGGGTTAATTAGGTTAATTTGGGTTAATTGGGTTAATTCTGGGTTAATTGGGGATAATTTGAGTTAGGGTGATGATTAAGGTTAATTTGGGAGGGTTTAGGGTGCACTAGTTCCTTCAGTAGGATACTCGATAATAACGTAAACGCACAATTTTATCATAAACGCAAACAAAATTTACACTAAACTTAAAACTTAGAACCCTTAAGAACGAAATGTAATCATAAAACCTATTCGAGTTAAATATTCAAGTTAAAAACAATATATGATACTCGATGATAATATGAAATTTTCATATTCTCATCGATACTCATATGTGAAATCAAAGCGCGACTTACTCCCCGTCTATCGGTTAACATACGTTCGATATTCGTCGTGACATAGAACTATACGAAAGTTGTTAAATATCGGACGGTATAGTTCGGTACTAATAACCGTCTTGTAGTCTATGTGAAGAGAAGATTCAATCGTATAATAACCGATAGAATTGTCCAGTGTGGACAAGTTAGAAATGTATAAAGCAAACACCAGAATTCACTTGTGTTTTCATTCGTTTTGAGTTATTTCGTCGGTATTTTTCCGCTGGTTCTTCATGTACAAAGATAGATTAGATGTTAATTTCAACGTTGTTTCACATCATTGAAATGATTATCTATTCTATTACAGTGTACTCAGAGAACAGTGGGGAGGTGCTGCCGAAATTTACTCGAAACGGATGAAAGCACAAGCGAATGGGTGTCTGCTCTATACATTCTTAATGGGATAGAAGTCTTAACCCCGACAGCCGAAACACACACACATACAACACGAATACATAACAAACACACACACAAAGCACATACACACTAACAACCCTACACTTAAGCGAAATCATAAATTGAAACATACATACACAGAAATAAAAGGAACATATAGGAATTTAATTCCTCCAAAAATTAGGGTTAGGGTTTAGGGTGCACTAGTTCCTTCATTAGGATACTCGATAATAACGTAAACGTACAACTTTACCGTAAACTTAACCCTTCATATAAGAACTTAGTTCTTCCTCTGGTTGAGTTTTGCAGAAGCAAATCTCCCACAAGTTGAGAATTTAATTCTCATCGGGGAGATTTTGTTCTGCAGATTCAAAACTTAGGGGAAAAGAACTAAGTTAAAAAAAATAACAGGAACATATGGGAATTTAATTCCTCCAAAAATTAGGGTTAGGCTTTAGGGTACACTAGTTCCTTCATTATGATACTCGATGATAACATAAACGTACAACTTTACCATAAACTTAACACTTAATATAAGAACTTAGTTCTTCCTCTGGTTGAGTTTTGCAGAAGCAAATCTCCCTACAAGTTGAGAATTTAATTCTCATCGGGGAGATTTTGTTCCGCAGATTCAAAACGTAGGGGAAAAGAACTAAGTTAAAAAGAAATAACAGGAACATATAAGAATTTAGTTCCTCCAAAAATCAGGGTTAGGGTTTAGGGTGCACTAGTTCCTTCAGTAAGATACTCGATGATAACGTAAACGTACAACTTTACCGTAAACTTAACCCTTCATATAAGAACTTAGTTCTTCTTCTGGTTGAGATTTGCAGAAGCAAATTTCCCCACAAGTTGGGAATTTAATTCTTATCGAGGAGATTTTGCTCTGTAGATTCAAAACTTAGGGGAAAAAAACTAAATTAAAAAGAAATAACAGGAACATATCAAAATTTAATTCCTCCAAAAATTAGGGTTAGGATTTAGGGTGCATTAGTTCCTTCAGTAAGATACTCGATGATAACGTAAACGTACAATTTTACCGTAAACATAACCCTTCATATAAGAACTTAGTTCTTCTTCTGGTTGAGATTTGCATAAGCAAATTTCCCTAGAAGTTGAGAATTTAATTCTTATCGGGGAGATTTTGTTCTGCAGATTCAAAACTCAGGGGAAAAGAACTATGTTAAAAAAAATAACAGGAACAAATGGGAATTTAATTTCTCCAAAAATTAGGGTTAGGGTTTAGGGCGCACTAGTTCCTTCAGTAGAATACTCGATGATACTGTAAACGTATAACTTTACCGTAAACTTAACCCTTCATATAAGAACTTAGTGTTTCCTCTGGTTGAGATTTGCAGAAGCAAATCTCCCCACAAGTTGAGAATTTAATTCTCATCGGGGAGATTTTATTCTGCAGATTCAAAACTTAGGGAAAAAGAACTAAGTTAAAAAGAAATAACAGGAACCTATAGGAATTTAGTTCCTCCAAAAATTAGGGTTAGGGTTTAAGATGCACTAGTTCTTTCAGTAGGATACTCGATGATAACGTAAACGTACAACTTTACCGTAAACTTAACCCTTCATTTAAGAACTTAGTTCTTTCTCTGGCTGAGTTTTGCAGAAGCAAATCTCCCCACAAGTTGGGAATTTAATTCTCATCGGGGAGATTTTATTCTGCAGATTCAAAATTTAGGGGAAAATAACTAAGTTAAAAAGAAATAACAGGAACATATGGGAATTTAATTCCTCCAAAAATTAGGGTTTAACTTTATATAAAGAACCTAGTTATTTAAAAAAATGATGATGATCCAAGATCTTCAAATCTAATTTTGTTTATCGATAATTTATTTTTTTCAACGACAAACTTGTATCTACGGATTTTCTTCTTTGTCAGTAACCATCACGTTCTTAGATTTCTCAATATAGTCATCATAACCTACAATTTATATGTTATACAGTTTAACATGCCCATGAGTACATCAGAGTTAAGGACTGGATGTACATGGATTGGTGCTCGTCGCCAAAATTTCCCGATTAGATCCTCTCGTCGGGTTCCAGGACCGACCTCCTCTACCTCGTCGAGCTCCAACCGCCGGCAAAACTACAAGTGAGGTGAGTTAATTACATTATGAACTATTAATTATTCTTATTTTTTTGTGTTATTGTTGATTTTTGTGTTAGGGTTAGGGTTAGTTCTAGGTTAATTAGGCAGGGTTAGGGTTAGGGTTCGGTTTAGGGTTCGGTTTAGGCTTAGGTTTCGGTTTAGGGTTAGGTTTAATTAGGTAAAATTTTGTTGGTGATGATTAAGGTTAGGGTTAGAGTTAATTAGATTAATTAGGGTTAATTTTGGTTTGGGCAAGAGTTAGTTTGGGTTGGGGTTTGGGTGATGATTAGGGTTTGGGTGATTTGGGTTAGGGTTTGGCTTAGGGTTAATTTGGGTTAATTAGGTAAAATAGAGTGTATTTGTGTTAGGTGTTGATTTGGGTTTATTTGGGTTAATTTTGGGTTAATTAGGGATAATTTGAGTCAGGGTGATAATTATGGTTAATTTGGGTTAATTAGGTTAATTCTTGGTTAATTAGGGTTAATTTGAGTTAGGGTGATGATTAGGGTGATGATTAAGGTTAATTTGGGAGGGTTTAGTGTGCACTAGTTCCTTCAGTAGGATACTCGATAATAACGTAAACGCACAACTTTATCGTAAACGCAAGCAAAATTTACACTAAACTTAAAACTTAGAATCCTTAAAAACGAAACGTAATCATAAAACCTATTCGAGTTAAATGTTCAAGTTAAAAACAATATATGATACTCGATGATAATATGAAATTTTTATATTCTCATCAATACTCATATGTGAAAATCAAAGTGCGACTTACTCCCCGTCTATCGGTTAACATACGTTCGATGTTCCTCGTGACATAGAACTATACGAAGGTTGTTAAATATCGGACGGTATAGTTCGGTAAACAATCGTCGTGTAGTATATGTGAAGAGAAGATTCAATCGTATAATAACCGATAGATTTATCCAGTGTGGACAAGTTAGAAATGTATAAAGCAAACACCAGAATTCACTTGTGTTTTCATTTGTTTTGAGTTATTTTGTCGGTATTTTTCCGCTGGTTCTTCATGTACAAAGATAGATTAGATGTTCATTTCAACGTTGTTTCACAGCATTGAAATGATTATCTATTACAGTGTACTCGGAGAACAGTGGGGAGGTGCTGCCGAAATTTACTCGAAACGAATGAAAGCACAAGCGAATGGGTGTTTGCTCTATACATTCTTAATGGGATAGAAGCCTTAACCCCGACAGCTGAAACACACACATACAACACGAATACATAACAAACGCACACACAAAGCACATACACACTAACAACCCTACACTTAAGCGAAATCATAAATTGAAACATACATACACAGAAATAAAAGGAACATATGGGAATTTAATTCCTCCAAAAATTAGGGTTAGGGTTTAGGGTGCACTAGTTCCTTCATTAGGATACTCGATGATAACGTAAACGTACAACTTTACCGTAAACTTAACCCTTCATATAAGAACTTAGTTCTTCCTCGGGTTGAGATTTGCAGAAGCAAATCTCTCACAAGTTGAGAATTTAATTCTCATCGGGGAGATTTTGTTCTGCAGATTCAAAACTTAGGGGAAAAAAACTATGTTAAAAAAATAACAGGAACATATGAGAATTTAATTCCTCCAAAAATTAGGGTTAGGGTTTAGGGAGCACTAGTTCCTTCATTATGATACTCGATGATAATATAAATGTACAACTTTACCGTAAACTTAACACTTCAAATAAGAATTTAGTTCTTCCTCTGGTTGAGTTTTGCAGAAGCAAATCTCTCCACAAGCTGAGAATTTAATTCTCATCGGGGAGATTTTGTTCTGCAGATTCAAAACTTAGGGGAAAAGAGCTAAGTTAAAAAGAAATAACAGGAATATATAAGAATTTAGTTCCTCCAAAAATTAGGGTTAGGGTTTAGGGTGCACTTGTTCCTTCAGTAAGATACTCGATGATAACGTAAACATACAACTTTAGCGTAAACTTAACCCTTCATATAAGAACTTAGTTCTTCTTCTGGTTGAGATTTGCAGAAGCAAATTTGCCCACAAGTTGGGAATTTAATTCTAATCGGGGAGATTTTGTTCTGCCGATTCAAAACTTAGTGGAAAAAAACTAATTTAAAAAGAAATAACAGGAACATATGAAAATTTAATTCCTCCAAAAATTAAGATTAGGGTTTAGGGCGCACTAGTTCCTTCAGTAAGATACTCGATGATAACGTAAACGTACAACTTTACCGTAAACATAATCCTTCATATAAGAACTTAGTTCTTCCTCTGGTTGAGATTTGCAGAAGCAAATCTCTCTACAAGTTGAGAATTTAATTCTCATCGGGGAGATTTTGTTCTGCAGATTCAAAACTCAGAGGAAAAGAACTAAGTTAAAAAAAAATAACAGGAACAAATGGGAATTTAATTTCTCCAAAAATTAGGGTTAGGGTTTAGGGTGCACTAGTTCCTTCAGTAGAATACTTGATGATACTGTAAACGTACAACTTTACCGTAAATTTAACCTTTCATATAAGAACTTAGTTCTTCCCCTGGTTGAGATTTGCAGAAGCAAATCTCCCCACAAGTTGAGAATTTAATTCTCATCGTGGAGATTTTATTCTGCAGATTCAAAACTTAGGGAAAAAGAACTAAGTTAAAAAGAAATAACAGGAACATATAGGAATTTAGTTCCTCCAAAAATTAGGGTTATGGTTTAAGGTGCACTAGTTCTTTCAGTAGGATACTCGATTATAACGTAAACGTACAACTTTACCGTAAACTTAACTCTTCATTTAAGAACTTAGTTCTTTCTCTGATTGAGATTTGCAGAAGCAAATCTTCCCACAAGTTGGGAATTTAATTCTCATCGGGAAGATTTTATTCTGCAGATTCAAAACTTAGGGGAAAAGAACTAAGTTAAAAAGAAATAACAGGAACATATGGGAATTTAATTCCTCCAAAAATTAGGGTTTAACTTTATATAAAGAACCTAGTTATTTAAAAAAATGATGATGATCCAAGATCTTCAAATCTAACTTTGTTTATCGATAATTTATTCTTTTCAACGACAAACTTGTATCTACGGATTTTCTTCTTTGTCGGTAATCATCCCATTCTTAGATTTCTCAATATAGTCATCATAACCTACAATTTATATGTTATACAGTCTAATATGGCCCATGAGTACATCAGAGTTAAGGACTGGATGTACGTGGATTGGCAACAACGTATGCAACCTTAGTTTGTC
Organism: Agapanthus africanus; assembly: GCA_030015575.1. Lineage (NCBI taxonomy): Eukaryota > Viridiplantae > Streptophyta > Magnoliopsida > Asparagales > Amaryllidaceae > Agapanthus > Agapanthus africanus. The sequence goes on from CM057344.1 coordinate 107,561,752, forward strand.
GCAGGAGTTGCTGTTTTCATTGTATTTGTATGCGCACATAATAAGATCGTGTTAGAGAAGATTCTCTGCCCGTGCGATAGATGTGAGAATAAGTACTGGCAGAAGGTAGAATTCGTAGAGCTTCATATCGTTAAACATAGTTTTACTAGACTATATACAACTTGGCTATATCACGGGGAAGGAGAAGAAGAAGAAGGAGAAGACGGTAATGCGGCAGAAGAAGAAAACGATAATTTCTTTCCACGAGAAGAAATGGTGGATATGGTAGAGGCTGCCCTAGGTGATAGTATTCGTACTGAAAATGACATTCCTTCCGGTCAAAGACCGTGTGCGGATAAATATGAAAAGTTCATGAATGATGCTGGAAGACCAATTTATGAGAATGCAAAGTATTCCACCTTATCATGGTTCGTCCAACTTTTCTAGATTAAGTGCCTAAATGGATGGAGCAACAAGTCATTCACGATGCTTTTGAAGTTCTTGAAAGATTCTATGCCCCCAGGAAATAACGTGCCCGACAACTGGTACGGAGCCCAGAAGATGATGTCTGATTTGGGTCTGAAGTGTGAGAAGATTCAAGCATGTCCCAAAAATTCCGTGTTGTACGGGAAAAAGAATTCAGATTTGAAAGAGTGTCCAACATGCGAAGATGTCAGGTATAAACCGAATTTTTTTGATAAGAAGCCTGATATACCTGTCAAGATAGCACGATACTTTCCTATAACACAGAGGCTGCAGATGCTATTCAGGTGTAAGAAAACAGGCGAGACAATGATTTGGCATCACCGTGCTCCTCTAAGTGAAGCTGAAAAAATGAGTCATCCAAGAGATCCACCGGTATAGAAGGATTTCGATAGGAGGCATGAAATATTTAGTAGTGATCCTCGCAATGTCAGGCTAGGACCCGCTAGTGATGGCTTCTGCCCATTCAACTATATGGCTGGAGCCACAGCACATGTCCCGTTGTAATGATAGTTTATAATCTGTCGTCTTGGTTGGCTATGGATCAATCCTACTTTATGAAGCCTCTTCTTATCGGCAGACCAAACTCACCGGGAAACAATATCGACGTCTATCTCCGACCTCTGATTGATGAGTTAAAATCTTTATTCATTGATGGTGTAGAGACTTACGATGCAAATACAGATACAACCTTCACACTCCGTGCGGCTTTAATGTGGACAATTAATGACTTTCCTGTGTATGGAATGCTATCAGGTTGGTCCGTACATGGTCACAAAGCATGCTCTTGTTGCCATCAATATACAACATTGCAATTCTTGAATTTTAGCAGGAAGGTTTGTTATTGCGGTCATCGGCGTTTCCTGTCACTAGACCATCCCTACAGGTTAGACATTGCTCACTTTGATGGTCATAAGGAGGTTTTTGGGCCTCCAGCCTCATTGTCCAAAGAGAACTTGACTGCTCAGTGGGATGGTTACAATAATGTGACCTTCGGGAAAGATTCGGCAAAACAGGTGAAACCACCCTACTGGAACAAGTTAATCCTTTTCTTTGAGCTTTCGTACTAGGCAACAAATTTAGTGAGTCATTGTCTGGACGTCATGCACATAGAGAAGGGAGTATCCGAGCACGTACTCAACTTGCTTCCCTGTAAAAATGGAAAATCGAAAGACAACCTCCGTGCTCGGATGGATCTTCAGGACCGGGAAATTAGAAGTGTATTGCATCCTAAACCTATCGCGGGTAAACCAGGCAAGTTTGTACTTCCCAATGCCGCGTATCATATGTCACAACCTGAGAAGAAAAGATTTCTGCAGGTGTTGCATGATTTGAATGTTCCTACAGGCTTCTCAGGATCATTTAGCAAGAAGATAAAAATTGTGAAAGCCAAGATCGCTTGGCTAAAAAGTCATGATCACCATGTTATTATGGAGCACCTTCTTCCATTAGCCCTCAGGACTTCCCTTCTCGAATCGTTTGGTCTAATAATCAATGACCTTTGTCGCCTTTTTAGAAAATTGTGTGCTAAAACCCTTGATGTTGTGACGCTGGAGAATCTAGAAAATTCTATTTCGTTGATACTTTGCAAGCTTGAGCGTATTTTCCCACCGTTATTCTTCGATATCATAATACACCTGACGGTTCATCTTGCAACTTATGCTAAGTTAGCCGGACCAGTACAATATCGATGGATGTATCCCGTCGAAAGGTATGTGGAATTTTTTGTTTCACGCAATTTGTAAAATTATTGTTGTCCTATATGCCCGTATTTATTTATTTAACATATTTTTCTTTAGGTATCTCTACACTCTAAAAAAGTATATACGCAATAGAAATCGACCAGAGGGTTCTATCATGCAAGGTTATCTTCTAGATGAACCAACCACATTTTATTCTCGCTATCTGGATGAGAACATTGAGACGAAGCTTAATCTGTTTCGGAGAATTCAGGACGGGCCATATGGTAAAGTTGATTATAAGAGAGTAGACACTATATTTATTAACAAGATATATCGGTTTTTCTTCCTCAATAGTGCATGTCTTGAAGAAATTAGAGAGAGTTTTTTTGGATTAATTGTTATATTTGTGTTTGTGTGTGTATGAAACGATATAATAATAATGTCATAATTTATTGATGAGAACAGAAATCATTTTAACGAGGTACATGAGGGGATCCTGATTGGAATGATGAACGATTGGAAAAATATCATCAGGATAATTTTTACGATTGAGTTGCAGATCATGGAAGTTCGAATAATATGTTATTGCTACCGGTCTTAATCTAAACCTATATCGTTATGTATTTATCGTAAAATTTGTTTTTTCAGATCCACGATCCGAACTTGTCTGTATCATTAGAGAGTGATTCAAGATGTTTAGCTCAGTATCCTAGTCTGGAGATTGCATATTATAAAGGATTCGGTGTCCTTAGATACAAATTTGAAGTTAAGGATATAGAAATATCTCGAACCACTCAGAATAGTGGGATTGCGACGGTAGGATCGGATGGTGTGATTTATTATGGATACTTAAATTGCATATTTGGCATCCAATATCCCGGACGATTAGAACCGTTTTATATATTTCAATGTACTTAGTACTATGCACGAACCGATACGGCTAAGTGGAAAAACAATTTCGGGACTTGGAAAGATGAATATAGATTGACTAGTGTGAACACATTTCGATTTTACGGTCAGGACGATCCATTTATCTTTCCGGACCAACCGTTCCAAGTATACTACTCACAGTGCTTGAAGCATCCGGGATGGAGTGTCGTATGCCGTTGGAAACACATGGATGTTTACGATGTCCCAGAATTCGACGATCGTATGGAGGACAATGATGACGACGAAGAAGAGAGAAGACTTAGAGTACTCCGACCGTCTGTTTCAAAAGACGGGTTGTCTTCGGCTGATCGTGAAGTTACGTGGGTTAGAAATGATATCGATCATGAAATCCAAATAGATATGTCTAATGCATCCACGAAACGAAAAAGGTTATCAGTAATGTTATATTATTACTTCACATTTTTACGATCTATACATATATAGAATGCATATGTAAGGATTATACTCTTGTCTAGATTTGATGACGACGACCGGAGCAGCAGGGGGCGGCAGAAGCACCAGCCGTGGTAGAGGCAGAGGCAGAGCGGTTCTGCCGCCCGGAGAGCTGCGCAGGGAGCTTCAGAGGGCCTGTCTTGCATCCCGATCGGAGACCCCTTCGGATGACTCTTTCCGTGTGGACTCTGTCACATCTCTAGGTATATTGTAGCATATTCATTTTGAATGTAATATTATAGATATACACGCATATTTTTTTTTTTTCAAAATTGCTTATATAGTCAATGTTTGATTGTCTAGCTGTTGGTGGTGCGTCCACATCAGAGGCAGAGGCCACTCCCGCACCTCCAGGTATATTTATATATCCTATAGTTCATGCATATTGATTTAGAATGTTATATCATAAATACACATACATTCTTTTTGCTCTTATTTAGATAATCATTTTTTTATTGTCTAGCTGTAGGCGGTGCCTCTACATCTCGGGCAGAGGCCACCACCGCACCTACGAGCATGTTTATATATCCTATAGTGCATGCATATTGATTTAGAATGTTATATTATTGATCTTCACATTCTTTTTGCAATTCTTATATAATCTATTTTTATTTGTCTAATTATAGATGGTGCGTCCACATCTGGTGCAGGGGCCACTCCCGCCACTTCCGTACCCTCCGCTCAGTCTACAGGTTAGTATGAATAAATATAAAATATTTATTCATTTTACATATCATCTAAGAATAAACATGAACTTCATGTAATTTTATCGTCAATGTTTATTTTCTAGTTAGAAGAGATGCGTCCACGTCCTGGTCACCGGCTGTTCCTCACCGGAGGAACTATCGCCTCGCTCGTGCTGCTGCCTGGACCTTGGCTTGTGCTGCTGTCGCCGGAGGTATATTTCGCACTTCAATTTTCGTTAAACCCTTGATTTCTTAATACCACTTTTTCTTAATATTTATTGGTTTGATATTTCTTGTAGATGCAGGGCAGCTCCATCCCGAGAGGGGGACTTGAGGCCCGAATCAGTCCCACATGCTGAGACCCGACAGAGCTAGGGGGAGGCAGCATTCCCCCTCTTCTTTACCCCCAATTATCGCTATACCGACGATTATGCCGAGAGGTTCGGCCGGTATATAGAGGATGGGAGCTGCCTCGTGAAGAAGTATCCACTTCATGTTGAGTGGGGTGATCAGCACCGGCGCTCATTTTCCCTCTTCTGGGATCAGGCTCGGGTATTAATATATATTTTCATTTTACTTATCCAATATATTTATTATTATTTAACACATGCAATTTAAATACATTGTTTTTTGTATTTGCAGTTGGATTACGACTTTCAGCCTGTATCCGACCCTGATCACCCTGAGAGAGTGCTCGATCTTCACGCTTTGTACAATGACTTGATAAAGAACATGCAATCAAAGATCTGATACAATAGGAACGAACTGAAGATCGGCTGCTATTCACTGTGGATGGAGACCCCCGAGGCAGAGAGAGCGGCTCTCCTACATACTCCGGTTTTTGCGAGAGTCGACGTAGATACATAGCCTTTCTTGTGCCAATATTTCGACTCTCAGCGTAAACTTGTTTGTAATTTAAATGTAATCATTGTTTAATATATAATTTATTTTTTTGTGTTGCTTAATTAGAAAACTAAATCTGAATGTGTTGTGCAAAAACATACTGATCAAAATAAAGAGAATAGGAAGTCGGCGAAGAGGGGTCGCCCCATTTATACAGATGGCTCGAGGAACATTGCTCGTGTTATGGAGGAATTGGTAAATTACAATAGATCTATTCTGATATAATGTAATATTAAGAGTTATTTTATAATATATGTAAATTTTTTGCGAATTGCAGAGAGCTTAGACCCTGGCGCAGGGTGTTACACCTAGCGTGCTGACTGCGTATCTTGCCGTCCACGGCATCTCGACAGATCCCGCCACGGTCGAGCTTCGATTCCCCAACACTGCTATCCAGGAGTATTGCGTAAGTGTTGATGTTTATTCCAACAAGTTTGAAATTTTTGTTTTGAAAAGTTCAAATTTAAATGATATACTTATATTTTAATGGTTAATGTGGGTGTAGAAGCGGGTGGTGGAGCAGGTGGAGGCATCGGTGATCGATTTTACTAGACAGACCGATTCGATGTTGCTGACCCCAGTCCTAGACGCCGCACACGGAGGGCACCATGGAGGTTGGGAGAGAGGCCGGGGACTGGGTCCTAATAGGGCCCATATGAGGTTGGCGGTTACTTCCCCTACCTCCCGTGAGCGACGTCTAGAGTATGATATTGCCCTCTTGAAGACCACAGTCGAGGAGTTGAAGGAGATGGTACGTATACTACTTAATAGTAAAATATTATATCACATTATAGATAGTAACATATGCAATATTAGTAGCCTGAACTTATTTGGTTGTAGACTTAGCTTTGATTAATCATACTTACATAAAACTATCTAATTAAAATAAACTATGGTTTTCCAAACTACCTAAATGACACCTAAGTCCCTAAGTATTCTTTGATTGGGGTTCCGCAATAACCTGATAATGATACGAACTCGACTAAAATCTAATACACTGTTCTTACTCGTTTATTACACACAAAATTTAACAGGTGCGACAGGTTACTTCGGTTGCGGCTCAACATGCATCTCCTTCGGTTGCGGCTCTGCAAGCCACTACCTCGGCTGCGGTTACGCAGACCACTCCTGCAGCTCCACAGCCCGCTTAGACTCCCGCACAGTCTGCTCCTTCATTGGTTGATTTTTTGACGACTCAGGGCTACACCGTGGAGCAGATGCGCCATATTACGGTGATTATCAGAGGTGGAGAAGCTGGACCGAGGTAGGGTAGCTTTATTTATATTTTTGAGGATGTATGTACTTATCTGATACATATTGTATAAATTTTGGATGATATTGGTGGTTGTTTGTTTGTTCACGATGATTTAGTTTGATATCGTATTCTGTTTGTTTATTTTTTTTATATATTATGCGTGAGATGTTGATTATGAATATTTCTTTATTTGGTTATATGATGTATATATTATTGTGCACAGGGCGAGGAAAAAACAGGAAGCCCTTTTTTAAAAAAACAACCCTGATATTTTGTCCTATCCGTTGCACCTACGGATTAATCCGTAGGTCCAATGTTTTCCTCTACACAGTTAGCCGTATGGACAAAATATCAGGATACCTGATATTTTGTCCCTATGGACTCAATAAAACTTTCCTCTACGATTTTATCCGTAGGGGCATTTATCTGGATCTACGGATGTATTTGTAGGGGCACCAATTAGGCTCTACGGATACATTTGTAGGGGCAATTATTTTATTTTATAAACCAATAAATTAAAATATTTATCAGGTCCTACAGATTACTTCGTAGGGACAAATATCCCTACGGATTAAGGCGTAGGGGCAATTATTACTCCGTAGGGGCATGTTCAGGACGAAGACTTGCACCTGCGGCCTTTGCACCTACGGGATATTTCTTTGCCCTTATGGATATATCTGTAGGGGCAGTGCTTTGCCCCTACGGATAAATCCTTAGGGGCAACCCCTTATTGTAGTAGTGCTCATTCTTTTGGAGGTTGGGGCTTATTTAGACGGCCGCTGCTTTGAGAAATTATGTAGCAGTTTTCCGCAGCCAATTCCATTTGACCGATTGCTTCAAGCTTATTATCCTCGAGCCGACGATCGCGATCTTTTCGCTTTTCTTTTCTCAGCTTTCTTCCATGAGATATATGGGCTCGCCACCATTTCTTAAATGCATTACACTCGCTGATAGGGTGTGAAATCTTCCCGCGGTAGAAGCAATTCTTTGGGTGCTCTTCCCTTCCATCGAATTACGGAACTCCGAGCTTATATAGAATGAGGGGTTGTAGTTTCATTCCCTTAGATAGAGCCTTGGCGAAGTTCTTCTCGGCTTTGGCTTTATTTCTGCACTTTGCTGCTGGAGGCCGCTTCAGTTGGGAGGTACCATGACTCGTCCCTTCTACTGCTGGCTTATTTAGGCGCAGTCACCTGGCCTTGTCGTAGAAGGCTTCTTCATGCCTCGCGATGTCTTCACCCTCTTGGACCGCTTCTCTTATCAGCGTATCAATCAGATCTTCAGGTGGCGGGCTTAGAACGCTTTGTGTGGACCCTGCCCCCTGTTTAGTCAAGTTTTTTACTAACGAAATATCTTCATCTGACGCTGGTGGTGCATCTTCATCTAATATGATAGAGTAAGAAACCATGTGGTTGCTTTCCACACGCTCTTCCTCTTCTTCTGTTAAGTCCTCTTCTTTAGCCCTACAGGTTTCGAAGAGGTGTTGGAGGAATTCCTTTAATGTAATTAGGGTACACTCTTTCTGATTATATTCTTTTAGTGCATCGATATGCTTTTGAAGTTCTGTATTCTTGTCAACATATTCATCCGGCTGTACATGATTCTTAGCTTTCTTCGTCTTTTTCTTGGAAGAATTGACTGGGAGGCTTTTCTCCCTGTCTTTGGTCTTTGGAGCGGGACGCGGTTTTAACATCCCCTTGATGACTTGTTGTCACGTCCCGCTTCCCAGAGTACGCTATGATAGGCATGTGACATAGCCAATCATGCTACCTGTGGATAGGAAAAATCCCTCCACAGTCACATTACGGCTGTAGAGATATCAAGAACAGGAAAGTAAACTAAACTATATAGTACATGTCCATGAGCCAGAGTAAATGAGTCAAGAAATAATATAATATGCGGAAGCAAAAGATCCAATAAATAAAACACCTGGAATAGTAAATCTGGATACCAACAGAGTCCTTACCGCTCGGTCTAACAGCGACAGTACTTCTGATCAGTCTGCAACAAAGGCAGAGGATTTGGGCCATGCAAAACCCAGATGTCAGCGCGTTATAATATCAAGCAATACTATAAACAGGGATAACAAGATATGCATGTATGAGTATAAATGGTAAAACAGGTATAACAGTGATATAAGTGAGGATAGTGAGGGTAATATGTAGTGAATAATCTAAACTGGTTTATTGGGTTAACTACTCTCAAGTCTTTGAAATCAAATTGATGAATCATCGATGTAACTCAAAGTATCGTGTGCGTGCCCGGGATCATGGTGAAGATTCTCGGGCTGAAACCGAGACATGCCGCTAGGCACTAAAAGAAAAAGGGGTAACGATGAATGATGTCAACAGCATCATTCCAAGGCTGGCCTAGCCTCTAAAAGGTAGTGGGTAACGATAGATGATGTCAGCATCATCATCTCAAGGCTGTCCTAGCCTCTAAAACTGATCAGTAAAGGCATCGAACTGTCGAGTTACAAGTCAGGTTTCATCATTGATTTCCCCATACCCCAAACTTGTGTATTCAAGTCAAGTATTGATAGATCTAGAGCTAATGCCAACACAGGATCAGCAGGTAAAGGTTTGTCTGGATAGACAACAGGGAATGTCCGTAGGGACAATATGTCAAAACTGTTGGCATTAGTAACAAGATCAGGTAAAGCCATGGTACATCAGTTCAAGTCAGGTAGTATATAGGTATCATGTCATGTCAAGAATAGTAGATCAAGTCATGTCAGGGGTGCACAAAACGTCACGTGGGTGCTCATATTCAAACTATAAATAAGCATGGGTATACAAAACAAGCATGAGTACTAATGGAACAATAAAATGGAACATTGTAATGTGGTAAGCAAACGGTACAGATTAAAATATATGGATACACGGTTATCGATTTGAGTTAGGGTTATGGTTCCAACACTAATTAAAGTACAACTTATCAAACGTGGGATGTTAATATTTCAATGTTATATTTTCAAGTGATCATTGGATGCGATAATATGTATACTAGTCGAGATGGATGCAAACAGGTGTTTGAAAGGTTATAAACTATTTAAATGGTACTATGGGCTATGCAACCAAGCACGATGATGTAAATATGGACGTGGGCACAAAATATTGTAATCTAACATGCAACCAGGTATATTTTCATAATTAACTCTAAAACTGATATAAATAGGACATCGAATGGTAAGATGTAATATAGGACACTAAATTCAAACTTCATGCTTAATATATATCTAAATAAATATGAAATATTATAAATAGCATGTAGCAAGTTTTACTTGCCTGATTGGATCTCAAAGCGGTACGTGCGACACGTCGGATGTCGGGAAAACGTCGCAATGTGTCCACGCGAGCACAGAACAGAACCAGGTAAGGCAAGAAAGTAACCATGCTGGCTGGGAACGTCCACTGGGTTACTCGGATCGTCGGTAGCAGCACGACTCCGGCGATCATCGGGAAACACAGATCAAGAAAGAGAGAGAGAAAGAAAAGATGAAGAAAGAAGAAGAAGAAAAAGAGGAAAGAAGAAGAAGGTTGCTTCTGGGGTCTGGTGCTCTGGGACAGAGGAGGTGATGGGAGGTGACAACGAGTCGAGGGTTTTCCGGCGATGGGGTGCCGACGATGGGTAGGGTTTCTTGGGTTGCAGGCTCGGGATTTCTGGGCTGTCAGGTGTGGTGAGGGATAGGAAGAGGAGTTAGTGGTGATGGGATGGTGACGAAGGGGGTCGAAGATTGACGACGGTGAAGGCGCAGGCGAGGTCGGTGAGCGGTGATGGATTCAAAGAGAAGGAGAATGGTGCAGGGTTTCTTGGGTGGGTCGAGGGTTGGTCGAGGAAGAAGAGAGAGGAGAGGAGGAAGACGAGGAGGTGGAGAGGATGAGGGAGGTCGTCGGCGGTGGTTGCGACGGAGATAGAGGAGGTGGAGGAGATGGGCTCGTGTAGCCGGGGACGGGAAGATAGGTTGTAGCGGGGAGTGTCGTGAGGAGGTGAGTTCAGCGATGAGAGGAGGCTCGAGGGCAGCGAGGGTGATGAGGGTGGAGGCAGTGACGGCGAGCGCGAGGCGAGGGTTAGGGTTTCTCGGAGGCGGAGGCACGGGAAAACAAAAGAAAAGAAGAAGATGAGAAGAAAGAGGTGAGAGAACGGTGTGTACGTGGGTTACAAAAAATATGAATAGAAAAATGGAGAGAGAGGCTGAGATCAGTTGTGATAAGGATTTGGCGGGTTAAAAAAAATATAAACAAAATAATTTATAGAGAGAGGGGTGAACTGTTATGATTATAAATAAAATATATTTTAGTTTAATAAACGATTGACAGCATATATATATATATATATATATATATTTATAGTTTAGAAATATATTAATATAATATTAGTACGTTTTGAGATTTTGGCAAATACAAATTTACTCCAAAACACGTCCGGGTCGGGTCTAAAAATTCAGATTTAAAATATGAAAATATATGCAACTTCCAAATTTTAAAATGAATGCTCGGGTAACGAAAATGTATACCCCCAAGAACGGACGCACGCACGTGCGCGTAGCCATCCAAACATGTCTGTTTCACTGAACGGGACGAGAACAAGATGCGCGGACGCTACCACGAGGTTAGGGGTATCATGCAGGCCATGAAATGCAATTTTAATTTATTTAACATGACCTAAAATATTATATGTAAAATATGCGATGCTAGATGAAATGCCAGTATGCAGTATACAAGAATTGCACGTGTCAATGTAACAAGTCAAGGTAATCCATAAATAAAATTAAACAAGTTCAAGCAAGCGGGTCGGGTCGAATGCAAAGTAAATTGTAAAATACCATTCGCACCTAAACACGGTAAATCAATAAAATACCACAGATAAATAAATACGGAAACTGGAATTTGTATAAATGAACTCGGTTGTTACATTATACCCAACTACAAAAGAATTTCGTTCTCGAAATTTTAAGAACAAGAAAGGACAAACAATCAACACACTACAAGAATATATGCAGAAACTTCTGTCGGATTTCATTTTCTCGTTCCCAAGTTGATTCTCCATGCGAGCGATTTCCCTAAGAAACAGGTACAAGAGGGATAACCTTGTTCTTAAGAATCTTTTCCCTTCGATCCACAATCGACATCGGTCGTTCCTCAAAAGTCAAATCTTCATGTACAGTCAGCTCCGAATGATCCAACACATGTGTTTCATCTCGAACATACATACGGAGTTGAGATACGTGAAACACGTCATGAACATTCACCAAGGATTGCGGTAATGCCAATCGATACGCCACTTCTCCAACACGCTCCAAAATCTCAAAAGGTCCAACGAATCGAGGGCTAAGCTTTCCTCGACTTCCGAAACGAATCACCCCTCTAGTGAGTGATATCTTCAAGAATACCAAATCACCAACGGCGAATTCTAGATGTCTTCTTGATGTATCTGCTCAACTCTTTTGTCGGTCTTGTGCTGCTTTTATATGATTCCGGATAGTGTTAACCTTCTCAACTGTTTGCACGATCAAATTCAGTCCCAATAATCTTCGTTCTCCAACATCGTCCCAACAAACAGGTGAACGACATTTGCGACCATACAATACTTCGAATGGAGCCATCTGAATAGTCGCCTGAAAACTGTCGTGGTACGTAAACTCCACCAAGTGTAGATGATCCTCCCATGAACCCTTGAAGTCTAATATGCAAGCTCTCAACATGTCTTCAAGAGTTTGGATCGTTCTCTCCGACTGGCAATCTTCTTGAGGATGATAAGCTGTGCTAAACTTCAATCGAGTCCCCAAGCTTTCCTGTAAGCTCCTCCAGAAGTGTGATAAGAAACGAGTGTCACGGTCGGACACATGCTCACCGGTACTCCATGCAAACTTACAATCTCCTGCATATACCGTTCTGCCAAAGTTTCTATTGATTGACCAACTCGAAAAGGTATGAAATGAGCTGCCTTGGTCAATCGATCAACAATCCCCCAACTGCATTGTTGGCCCTTTGGGCTCCGCGGTAGAGCTGTCACGAAATCCATAGTTATATATTCCCACTTCCATTGAGGAATCGGAAGTGGTTGCAATAAACCAGCAACCCTTTGATGTTTAGCCTTAACTTGCTGACATACCAAGCACTTTGCTACAAAGCGAGCAATCTCTCGTTTCATGCCTTCCCACCAGAAATGCTGTCGTAGATCACGGTACATCTTCGTGCCTCTTGGATGTACGGAATATGCGGAACTGTGTACCTCCTTCATAACTTCTTGCGAATATCTCCCTTTGGCACATACAAACGACTACCATATCGCAACGAACCATCTTCATGGATCAACAAGCCCGTTCGAAGTACAGCTTCAACTTGTTCTCGAAACTTCTGCAATCTTGGGTCCTGCAATTGCGCTGCCTTAATATTCTTGATCAACGACGACTGTACTTGCAGCTGCATCAACTGTCTCAAAGAATATGATAGCACAACCTCCAAATCGAATCTCCGAAAATCTTCGATAAGTTCCTTTAGTGCAGTCAACATCTGAATTGCTGGCAACTGACTAAGTATATCCGGTCACAACATTAACTTTCCCCGGATGGTTCTTAAGATCAAGATCGTAGTCAGCCATCAGCTCCTACCATCTACGCTGTTCCATAATTAGCTCCTTCTGAGTGAACACGTACTTTAGGCTTTTGTGATCGGTGAATACTTCGACCCTTTCGCCCAATAAGTAGTGTCTCCAAATCTTCAAAGCGAAAATCACAGCTGCTAGCTCCAAGTCATGAGTTGGGTAATTCTTCTTATGGATCTTCAACTTGTCTCGATGCGTAAGCTATAACTTTCCCATGCTGCATCAAAACACATCCCAAACCTTTCCTAGATGTGTCGCTGTGAATCACCAATCCTCCGGAACTGTCTGGTACGGTCAAAATAGGAGCGATTATCAATCTCTGCTTCAATGCCTCAAAAGCTGACGCACACTTATCCGTCCATACAAACGGTACTTCTTTGCGCGTAAGCTTGGTCAAAGGCTCTGCCAGGCGAGCAAAGTTCTCCACGAACCTTCTGTAATATCCGGCAAGTCCAAGAAAGCTTCTTATCTCCGCAACATTCTTCGGAATCGGCCAATCTCGAACTGCTGCAATCTTTTTGGGATCAACGGCGATTCCATCTCCGGACACGACATGCCCCAAAAACTTCACTTCATCAAGCCAAACTCGCACTTGCTCATCTTTGCATATAATCTTTCTTGCCTCAATGTCTGCAGTGCGATCTTCAAGTGTTCTGCATGCTCTTCAATACTCTTTTGAGTGGCCCAAAATATCATAAATGAACACCACTATAAATTGGTCCAAGAATGGTGAAAAGATTCGGTTCATCAAGTCCATAAATATCGCTGGTGCATTCATTACTCCGAAGGGCATCACTAATACTCGTATTGTCCATACCGAGTTCGGAACACAGTCTTGCAAATATCTTCTGGTTTAACTCGGACCTGATGATATCCGGACCGCAAATCCAGCTTCGAAAATACCCTCGCTCTGCTAAGATGCTCGAACAATTCTCCAATGCGAAGGATCGGGTACTTGTTCTTAATAGTCACCCTGTTGAAGTCGAAAATTGCACCCCGGTTGACCAAGTCAAAGTCAAAGTCAACCCTAAGCCAAGTGGGCCATGCCCAGGTCGAGTCCGAACATGAAGCGATCGGCCCTCCCCCATGCCAAAATGAAATCATGTAATAAATAATTTTTATGTAATTTTTTATGCATGAATGTAAACAAAATGGGCATAAAGCCAAATTTTTGTTAGCTCATGGCTTGTGTGCAAAAAGAAATAGCATATGAGCCATGTGATGGGAAAAATGCCATTATGTAAAGCCCAAGGGGCTATATGTAAATATGTGAGCCTATATAAGGCAACATAATGATGAATAAAGGGATACTTTTTCATTCCCCCGAAAAACTAGGGTTCTTTGTGTCTCCTGCTCTTTCTCCAAGGTTCTAAACCTTCTCATTTCTTTTCAATTAAATCAAGAGTTTTACTCTTCCTTTTCCAAAACTGAATAGTTTTCCACCACAAAATCCACAAAGGAGAACTCAGATCTGCCATCAGATCTCAGAAAGGAGAGATTTTTAAAATCTCACATCTCTTGATCTTCAAGATCCGGCCAACAAAGGAAGAAGAAGGAGACCCATCTCCAGAAACCCCACTTTGGGGAAGAACTAGGGCTCAAGGGGAGAAGCCCTTCATCAGCTTCAAAACATCCTAGGAGTTTAACTCCTCATATATATATATATATAGACACACACACACACAAAATAATAAGTGCTCCTTTCTAGGAGTACAACTCCCATTGCAGAGACCAAGTCCCTTTTGCTGCTCGAGCGCCCACGTGCTGACACGTGGTGCGCTAGCGCTCTTGCACACAAAGCGCTCTTGCGCACAAAGCGCTAGCGCCCGAACGCCCACATGGTGCGCTAGCGCTCAAAGCGCTAGTGCTCTTGCGCTCAGAGCGCTAGCGCCCGAGCGCCCACAAGCTGACACGTGGTGCGCTAGCGCTTAAAGCTCAGAGCGCTAGCGCCCGAGCGTTCACGTGCTGACACGTGGTGCGCTAGCGCCCAAAGCGCTAGCGCCCGAGTGCCTACGTGTCGGGCGCCCACGTGCTGACACATGGTGCGCTAGCGCTCTTGCGCTCAGAGCGCTAGCGCCCGAGCGCCCACGTGCTGACACGTGGTGCGCTTGCGCTCAGAGCGCTAGCGTCCAGAGCGCTAGCGCCCGAGCGCCTACGTGCTGACACGTGGTGCGCTAGCGCTCTTGCGCTCAAAGCGCTGGCGCTGGCCCCACGCATCCTTTGGATGCCTTCCCCCCTTTTTTTTATATATATACATATACATATACATATACATACACACACACACACACACACATACATACACATACATATACTCCACACTAAAAACACCTCCCCCGTTAGAAAAAATTTCTAACGGGGTGCTGTCTCGCACCCCGCAAGGGGGCTGCTAGCCCCCTTGAGCCCCAGCCCGCTATCCGTGTAGCGGGACCCCCGTAAAAACTCTGCGGGCCCCCCGATATATCCAAAACCCCTCCAAAACACAACACTGCACATTGAGTTCGCATGACCAGTTTAACTCGTCAATCGGAGGTTCTCTCGCTCCAAGTGCGAGTGGTAATTAACGGCAGCTTAGTCCACGGCTGTCGGAGATTCGGATCCCCACAATCAATAAACCCCCGCCTACCCTCGGCAAGGGGAATCTGTAGTACGCCTAACAAGCGTATGTATTCCTATCTTAATGGGGTGACGAAAAACACCCTATAGATTCTGGCACGCCCGGTGGGACCGATCTCTCCTCCCATATTTTGGGTTAAATGTTCATGCGAGCTCAATCAATGTACATATCGATTGTCTATACTGAAATCTTGTTTCTATTTGCAGGGTTAACGACTTTCAATTGCCATCTTCGAACGCAAGTCGGTATTTGAAAGACTTTCCTTGGCCCCAGCTGGGGGCAAGTCCATCAACACCGACAGAGTGACAAGGTATTTCGGGCAAGCTCCAGCGGTGCCCCTGACAACTGCTCAATCGGGTATCTTCTCTAAGCTCTCCGTCAGATGACCTCTAAGTTGTTAAACTGGAACTGATGACCTCTAAGTCATTAAACTGGAACTGATGACTACCACATCGTTAAACTGGAAACCGATGACCACCACGTCGTTAAACTGGAAACCGATAACCACCACGTCGTTAAACTGGAAACCGCTGACCACTAAGTCGTTAAACTGGAAAAAGATGACCTCTAAGTCGTTAAACTGGAACTGATGACCTCTAAGTCGTTAAACTGGAACTGATGACCACCACGTCGTTAAACTGGAAACCGATGACCATCATGTCGTTAAACTGGAAACCGCTGACCACTAAGTCGTTAAACTGGAAACAAATGACCTCTATGTCGTTAAACTGGAAACAGATGACCTATATGTCGTTAAACTGGAAACAGATGACTACCACGTCGTTAAACTGGCAATAATCGACCACCACGTCATTAAACTGGGAACAATCGACCTCTAAGTCGTTAAACCGGGAATCTAAAAAAATGTAAATAAACAAAAAAATGTGTAAATAAAAGAAAAATAAAGAAAATCTGAAATGATGGGGCAACTCGCAATAAAAATTGGCGAGTAAAAATAAAAATGAAAATAAAGCCGAAATGATGGGGCAACCGCGAATAAAAGCCGAAATGATGGGGCAATCACGATCTTCGCGATAAGAAAAGCTGAAATGATAGAGCAATCGCGGTAAAACAAAAAAAACAACAAAAAACAAAAACGAAACAAAAAAAACGGCGAATGATGAGTCGCTCCCGGTACTATATTTGTAGGGTTCCTAGGCACTCTAGTGAGGTCTCCCAAGCCATCAACCATGGCAATTTCAAAAATTATGGTGCCTACAAACCCTAAACTACGGATCGATAACTAGATGTCTAGGCGAAAAAGAACTAGTTAACACTTAACTATTGGGAATACGGAAATACAACCTTTGTAAATCCGGTCCTCCACCTCCACGGCTCCGCAACGAGGTCGTCTCCGCTGTCCAAATCAAATCCGGGCTCTAGAGTCGGCTTCGTCGGAGAATGGGCAAGCTAGGTCGTCGATGTCCATGCCGAAGATGATCTACGTCGAGGCATCGCTAGATTAAGCTCACAACTTCACCAAGTCATGAAACTTGTGAAGTAAACACACTCTACTACTTGGCAAGAGGTAGAGGATGAAGAAATAGGAAGTGGGTAGACTTTAGATTTGGATTTCTCACTCATAAACATCAATCACCATTGATGAGGTTAGTTTTTCTTCACTTGAAGCAAGGAAGAAGAAGAAGAAAATGTTATGATAAGAATAATAAAAATGAGAAAAGAAAATCATTCTTATCATAATTGAACCATAGTTAGGTGTAGAGAATCAATCATGGTTTAGTGGAGTGGTTAGGTTAAGGATGAGATAAGAATGGTGGACAAAGTCAAAGCTTCATGAATATTCCACTACAAACAAAGAAAGCCACCATTCTTCCCATTTCTTTTTCCAAAAAGAAAATAAATAAATAAATGAATAAATAGATATGAAAAACAAAACCCTAATTATCCACTTATCCATGGTTTAATTCTTTACACTTAACCAAAATGTATGTATCATCAAACATGATACAAGCAAGTGCACAAAATCATATCGCATATGCAATGCGCACATCCGAGTGAGAAAATCCATTTAAAGTGAACCGATACTAGTTAATGCAAAGTAATATATCAAATATATAATTATGCATTAAATCATTAAATCAACACTTGATTCAATGATCCGGTCATGTCGCACATTACCGACTGGTATCATCAGTAACAACTTATCGAATCAACACTTGATCCGATAACTCGGCTATATCGCATATAACCGATCAATGTCACATCGCGAGAATCGAATACAGTATCACATACTGGTATCATTCTCGGTCCCGCACATATCTCATATGCGCTCCTATTTCGTTTCGCTTGAGCCAGGAAACCTCTGTGTAGGACTCTAAAGACTCGTCAATACGCCGGCAGCAGGTGATGATCATATCAAACACCCACAAGCCGCAAGCGGTCTGCTAAACGTAACGGCCACCCGGGTATTGAGCGATCTGAAGATCGACGAGCAAGCCCGCTCACACTCCAGTGAATCCGACCAGTAACACTACCGTACAGTCCGGTCTGATCGTCTGATATGTCGCATATCTCGCCTAGGGGTGGTAAACGTCAGACCCCAATAGCTCAATAAGTCGTGTCGATATGAGGTCTATAACTGTTCGAGAAACTACTGGTAACACTTACCAGTAAATCTCAGCAACCTTGGCCAGGGATTTCCTGTTATAGCCAATCGAACACAGCGCAACATCAACCCCCTATACCGGGAGAGACGAATCCCCTCCTATCGCTCATTGCCTCCATGTGACTCGGGACTGTACCCAAAAACCACCGTTTTGCATGCCCTCTTGGACGTGGTAAGATGGAAATCAAAGCACAGTGGGAACCACACGAGACTCTATGACGATCTCGGGTCAACAGACTACTCTGTACCAGTGTCACCAGAGAACTGCCATCTGACGTGAGGTATAATACCATCTGGGAGTTCTCGGTGAGTCCGTCCAGTGTACCCAGTCTCTACTGAGCACCCGTATATCATCTCTGATGTCAAACACCGATGGATATGGGATCATCCATCGCCCATCTGTATGGGTCGAGAAGGTATACGCTAGTCTACTCTGGTATATCGATGCCCCGTCTCGATACACCCACGACTAGGGACTTTGAAGGATGTACTTATGGACTACCATGTCCCCACTAGTATGATCCGCATCATAGTCCAGGTAGTCAAGTACAGATCCTAAGGGCTTTACCAACATGTAACAGAGAGACAATCAGCATACACGTTAAGGTAAAGTTCAACCAGATAGCATACTATCATGTCGAGCAAGAAAGTCCTCCCTATATATGTCCCAGCATCCACTACAATATACATCCTATGTACAGTAATGGCCTCTAGGGCATACATATAACTAACAATCTCCCACTTGCACTAGGGCCATCTGTAGCAGTGGTTGCAGTATCTCATACTCAACCATCCCATGAAAGTCTCTCTCTGGGAACAGGCCTTTGTGAGTGGATCCGCTGTGTTGTCCTCTGAGTCTACTCTCCAATCCTCGATCACCCTGGAGATCATCCATCTCCATGATCAGGTGATACTGCCTTAGAATATGTCTGGATCACTGATGGGACGGGCGTTCCTTGGCATAAGCCACAACTCCATTGTCACACAATGGGAGGAACATAGTTCATCTCATGAACCAATATACACCCAAACAGCCTCTTTGGTAGCATCTTAAGTAGCGATGTATCCTGCCTTTATCGTCTAGTCTGTCACGGTATCTAGCTTGGAACTCTTCCAATATACCGTCCCTGTACTGAGGGTAAAGACAATGCCTGTGACTGACACTCAGTCGTCTTTATCACCCTGGAACCCTTCCAGTGATTCTCCCCAAGATCGATTGATACCATCTCACTACAACTAGTGAGAATCCTAACATCCAATTAAATCTATCTCATAGATCCAAAATCCAGGATTTAGTAGGTATCACTTTGATCCTATATAGAGAATCTTTGTGATAAGCGGAGATTGATCGAGCGTAGCATAAGAAACTCCTTTCTTATCAAGAGTATGTCATCCACGTACTCTACGAGGATCACCACCATACTCCCTACTACCTTTTTGTATATACAAGGTTCATCTACCATTTTGATGATGTCAAACTCTTTGACCGCTTCATCAAAACAGATGTTCCAACTCCGCGATGCCTGCTTTATCCTATAAAACATCTTGCACACGTTTCCGCTGCTCCCACTGTCTACGAGGCCCTCTGGCTGTGTACTTATAGACGCTCTCTTCTAAATCATCATTTAGAAAAGCAGTCAAGATACCCAACCACCAGATATCGCAGTCATGGTATGTAGCCGTGACAAGTAGGATCTGGATGGACTTAAGCATAGCTACTGTAAAAGGTTTCATCATTATCCACGCCTGGTCGATGACGAAAACCTTTAACAATTCTAGCTTTGAAAGTCTCAACTTTTCCATGTACACCAAGTAATCTTCTCAAGATATACTTGCTCCTGATGGGGATTTAACCCTTCAGATATAGCAACTAAAGTCCATACTTTGTTGGTGTATAAGGATTCCATCTCAGATCGATAAACATCCAGCCATTCTTACAGAGTCCTACTCCTGATGGCCAGCTCGAAACTAGTTGGGTCATCATCTCATGATGCAATACTCGCTCCCACTGTCATAGAGAAACAGAAGTATCTCTCAGGTGGGTGAGGAACCCTACTAGATCGGCGGAGAGGCTGAGGTTCGTGGGTTACTACTGAATCCTTCGGTTCTACCAAATCATCAGCTGCTGTTTGTATAGCTGGAACCTTTCCAGTTCTACATTACAGATCTTGCCTCGAGCTTGTCCGGATTTTGCTTTTAGACATAGGCCGGACAACCCCAAATCTTAACAAGCTTAAGACATGGGCTCTTCCCTTTCCATATCTCATATGGAATGGTAGGCAACTGATTTGATTGGAACCACATTCAATAGGTATGCAGCTTCTCAAGTGCATAACTCCCAAAAAGGAAATAGGTGACTAAGTAATACTCATCATAGAGCACACCATATCATATAGGGTGTGATTGCTCCGCCCCGATATACCATCGTGCTATGGTGTATACGGAGGAGTAATGCCGAGAGAGAATCTCATTCTCCTTTAGAATAGTCCAGGAATTTCGTGCTCAAGTATTCTCCTCCTTGATCTCATCATAGGACATAATACTTATACCCTTATTTTGGTTCTTTACTTCTAACTTATGTTCTGTGAATATCTCAAAAGGTTCGGACTTGTGTTTCAACAGGAACATAGGTCTGAAACTCGAAAGATTATCAGAGAATGTAATGAAGTATAAAGAATCAGTCCTGGCATATGTAGACAGGGGACCTTACATACATCAACATGTATCATCCCAAGAGTTTACTAACTCTTTCTCTGTTTCCAGTAAACGGAGCTATGGTCATCTTATCTTTGTGACATGACTGGCGAGTTTCACAAGATGTAAATTCAAACTGATTTAAATATGCATCTATATGTAACTCTAGCTAGTCGGGTCGCATTGATATGACCTAGTCTACAATACCTCAAGAAGAATTCGTTCATTTCTGAACTCTTCCTCTTATGTGTGTTCCATATACTAAGAACTGTAGTTTGATTTAGAACATCAATGCTTTTAGATAACGTGCCTGAATTGATCAACTTTTGATATAGGAAATGTTCAAAACATTATCCAACAATACAAAATTATATCCTTTCTTTACTAACAAAGAGAGTGATATGATTTGGTATATCAGGTTCGGTATCTAATAACATTCGTTCAGAATCAATGTATTGGTGATACAGGGTGACAGTGACCAACAGACTTGGCTGCAACACTTGCCCCGTTTTCTGTCTCATGAAACTTATCACCCGTTCTCAGTTCTCTACCTTTCTGTAGCCCTATGTAACAGATTACATATCTGGGATCCTGATCTGGTATCATATACCCAGGACGTAAAGGATACTGAGAAACAGTTCTGTATAATGAACAAACCCGAAGATGATGCATCAGCATGCACTCTCTTCGTTTGGGCGGCACGGGAATTCTGGTAATCCCCAATTTCCTGCTCTGTCTTATAACAATTATAAGTTGGAGCGGGACCAACGTTCCCCAGCTCAGTATAACAAGCGGGTTCGGTCAATAATCCGTTTTATTATCTTGATTAAGGCGTGATATGGTCGCTACCAGGAGAGAGAGAGAGAGAAGAAAACACTCAGCGTGCGCTCTGTCAAGAATAGATTGGTTATTATTTTATCTAATCAGGATGGCTCCCACTGCTTTTTATCAAATCTTCCTTCAAACCCTAAAAGGAAAGACTAGCCGGGATTAATCACACACTACAAGTTCGCCAATCTTTCAGCCAGGCCAGTGTCGGTACTTTGAGGGAGGTCCCCCGTGCTTTCGCACGAACCTAATTAATGTAAACCTCGTTTTCCCAGAGGCGTAACCCCGTTGACACCTTTCTAGACACCTACTTGATCGGCTAATTGTAATGTATAAAACTCTCCCAGGAGTAACTCTTACTCGCAGTGGGTATCGGGATCCAACTATCTCATAGAAGGTATGCAATCTCATTGCAAATTTCAACACTTGAAATTCCCGATAATATTTTGCCCCTAGCGTCCTATGACCTTGACGCAGGCCAACAAACCATAGTCCGCTAGTCAAGTTCAACCCGTCATTTCCTGATTGAATTAAACCCACCCGCACGACCCTTGACGCATGCCAACAAAGTCGCACGACTACCCTAATCCAATCACATCATATGCTTATGCAGATAAGCACCAGTTAGCTACCGCACACTACATCTTGACGCAGGCCAACAAACGTAGCACGAATACTAACTACTACTTATCTGAAATGACGGAGGGCTACGACAGGTTTTTCTGAAAACCTATTGCGTAATGAACTTGATATCGTTGTAGAATCAAATGATTTTTGAAATGGAGTGTTTTTGAGGCTTTTCTAGTTTTGCTAAAGGAGTCACTCCCGGTGAAGGGATCGTCGGTCCTTTCCTCGTCGAATGAGGTGCGGGATATATCATATACATCACTGTGCAAAGCAAAAACACTTAAAAGCAATCAAAAGACAAACCGAGTGTGTAGCATCTGCCAGTTATTTCTAAAGGAGTCACTCCCGGTGAAGGGATCTCGGTCCTTTCCTCATCGGATGAGGTGCAGGATATATCACATATACCGCTGTGCAAAGCAAGAACTGTAGCTACCTGTTTTATTTTGAAATTCGATTCTACAACATCTTAGGTTTCTTTTATTTCATTAATCACATTAATGAAGTCCCATCATTTATGTACCTAAACATCACAGATAAATACGACGTACACTTATGCCATCCGCATTCGCCTCGATGTCCCCTCGTACACCGTTAGGTTAGGTAACTAACGACAGAGCAGGGCAGGGCTAGCGCGGGTGTAAAACATAAGTAACGCCTATATAATATATCATATATACTATATACTGTATCTATCACAGAACATCACATGATCACATCACAGATATCGCAGCAGAAGAATCATATGAAATATTGGATATACTAGGACGTCCGTGTTTTCAATACGAACCAGTATAAAACACGGATTCCACGGTCGTGATGAATAGCCAAACCCACACCCCTAGACCCCTACGAGAGTGGCAAGCAACCCTACCAATTCTGGAGTTAGGAGACCCGGACTCGACTCCTCGAGTTGGTCTCCCACTGGACTCCAGAACCCGGTTACTTGTGCCCTCCTCCTTGGGTCTATCCTAGTGCAGAAAAGTAAATAATATACAAACGGTGACTACTTCCGCAACCTGGAAGCGCCCCAAATAAAAGAATATTACATACAAGTTTTTACATGAATGAAAATGAAAAACACTCATCTCACATAAAAACCCCCGGCTATTCAAACACGACGATCCAATATAACATATCCAGCAACACATAACATCACATGTCATCAACGTAAGTAAATATGTCCATCCCAATTGTCGTTGACATATAGCAACGAAACCGGCGATATCACATATTACACTTACGGTCACAGAAAAGAAAGTGTAAAACTACAACAGTTGGAATCCGCAATCACCTCAGACATCGCATGCCTGACCAAATGAATTCCTTAGACATCGCATGCCTAACAATTATAAACCCCGCATTTTAGTCTCATTATCGAAAACTCTTTTCAATATCAAGTCGGGCAATTCAACAAGATTCCCGACAGCTTGATCGAATGCTCGTCGCAAACTTCAGTAGGCGGCCGCACCCCCGATACCGTCGACGAAGTGCACCAAGGCGGAACACCGCTACCGCGAGCACCCAAACGGATGCTTTCGGCGACGGGGTTCTCCTACAGTCACTTGGTCGGGGCTTTGGAGTGAGGCTGTCTATTAAGTTTACCCGGCGAGTATCCGCGTACGCTACGTGATTGCGATGGACTTTTGATCACATCAAAATTCCGTGGCAACCGATCAAGTGAGACTAAACTGCTGTGTTTATAACATTCATTTAGTTATCTCATAACTCTTTATGAATTCCAATTATTGTATCACATTCCAGATAAACAGAAAATGTTAAACTTTCCGATCGAACAATCGAACACCCAACTTTTCCCGATACAGATCAACACATGAAATAAGTCTAACAACATTCAGTTCGTACCTCAGTACCAACGGTCCAGCCGTAGAAGGGTCAAGCCAACGCCTCACATGTGGCACGCCGTACTGCCCCAAACCCGAAGGTTCAAAGGGCAGTTCAAGACGGTCACATAATCGAGTTAAGGTTTGTGTCTTCTAGAGGGACCATCGCGTTACTTGCACTACTTAGAACGTCGTTAAACTACGGAAAAATCCAACACTTGGAAATTTCCCGACAGGGGAAAAATTGGGTATTTATATCCGGTCGAACTTTTTAACATATTCTAAAATTTATCCGGAAAGCCAAACAGAGAAAATTTGATATTCCGATCGAAACTCCGAAACCCCAAAACCATCTCTGAGAATTCAACTCTTGAAAAATTATTAAAAATTCCCAGAAAAAGAAGCACTGGAAATAAAGAATTACTGTGCCAATAAAATAAAATAATTCGGCCGTACCGCCGCGGAACCGCTGCACGAGCCTTGCTCGTGCTGCGGAACCGCGGCAGTTTGAAGGAGATAGGGGCACGAATTTCACAGTTTTTCTTATATTCACCTGCTTATTATTCTGAATATTTTTAATGTTGAAAAAACCACTGTTTTCAAAAAAGGACAGAGAGCAATTTTCCGGGTTAAGTTTCGGTTCGATCGGACTTCAAATTCCGTCTGGACTTCGCCTAAGGCTCTAGTTAGTCTCTGATACCACTGTAGGGTTCCTAGGCACTCTAGTGAGGTCTCCCAAGCCATCAACCATGGCAATTTCAAAAATTATGGTGCCTACAAACCCTAAACTACGGATCGATAACTAGATGTCTAGGCGAAAAAGAACTAGTTAACACTTAACTATTGGGAATACGGAAATACAACCTTTGTAGATCCGGTCCTCCACCTCCACGGCTCCGCAACGAGGTCGTCTCCGCTGTCCAAATCAAATCCGGGCTCTAGAGTCGGCTTCGTCGGAGAATGGGCAAGCTAGGTCGTCGATGTCCATGCCGAAGATGATCTACGTCGAGGCATCGCTAGATTAAGCTCACAACTTCACCAAGTCATGAAACTTGTGAAGTAAACACACTCTACTACTTGGCAAGAGGTAGAGGATGAAGAAATAGGAAGTGGGTAGACTTTAGATTTGGATTTCTCACTCATAAACATCAATCACCATTGATGAGGTTAGTTTTTCTTCACTTGAAGCAAGGAAGAAGAAGAAGAAAATGTTATGATAAGAATAATAAAAATGAGAAAAGAAAATCATTCTTATCATAATTGAACCATAGTTAGGTGTAGAGAATCAATCATGGTTTAGTGGAGTGGTTAGGTTAAGGATGAGATAAGAATGGTGGACAAAATCAAAGCTTCATGAATATTCCACTACAAACAAAGAAAGCCACCATTCTTCCCATTTCTTTTTCCAAAAAGAAAATAAATAAATAAATGAATAAATAGATATGAAAAACAAAACCCTAATTATCCACTTAACCATGGTTTAATTCTTTACACTTAACCAAAATGTATGTATCATCAAACATGATACAAGCAAGTGCACAAAATCATATCGCATATGCAATGCGCACATCCGAGTGAGAAAATCCATTTAAAGTGAACCGATACTAGTTAATGCAAAGTAATATATCAAATATATAATTATGCATTAAATCATTAAATCAACACTTGATTCAATGATCCGGTCATGTCGCACATTACCGACTGGTATCATCAGTAACAACTTATCGAATCAACACTTGATCCGATAACTCGGCTATATCGCATATAACCGATCAATGTCACATCGCGAGAATCGAATACAGTATCACATACTGGTATCATTCTCGGTCCCGCACATATCTCATATGCGCTCCTATTTCGTTTCGCTTGAGCCAGGAAACCTCTGTGTAGGACTCTAAAGACTCGTCAATACGCCGGCAGCAGGTGATGATCATATCAAACACCCACAAGCCGCAAGCGGTCTGCTAAACGTAACGGCCACCCGGGTATTGAGCGATCTGAAGATCGACGAGCAAGCCCGTTCACACTCCAGTGAATCCGACCAGTAACACTACCGTACAGTCCGGTCTGATCGTCTGATATGTCGCATATCTCGCCTAGGGGTGGTAAACGTCAGACCCCAATAGCTCAATAAGTCGTGTCGATATGAGGTCTATAACTGTTCGAGAAACTACTGGTAACACTTACCAGTAAATCTCAGCAACCCTGGCCAGGGATTTCCTATTATAGCCAATCGAACACAGCGCAACATCAACCCCCTATACCGGGAGAGACGAATCCCCTCCTATCGCTCATTGCCTCCATGTGACTCGGGACTGTACCCAAAAACCACCGTTTTGCACGCCCTCTTGGACGTGTTAAGATGGAAATCAAAGCACAGTGGGAACCATACGAGACTCTATGACGATCTCGGGTCAACAGACTACTCTGTACCAGTGTCACCAGAGAACTGCCATCTGACGTGAGGTATAATACCATCTGGGAGTTCTCGGCGAGTCCGTCCAGTGTACCCAGTCTCTACTGAGCACCCGTATATCATCTCTGATGTCAAACACCGATGGATATGGGATCATCCATCGCCCATCTGTATGGGTCGAGAAGGTATACGCTAGTCTACTCTGGTATATCGATGCCCTGTCTCGATACACCCACGACTAGGGACTTTGAAGGATGTACTTATGGACTACCATGTCCCCACTAGTATGATCCGCATCATAGTCCAGGTAGTCAAGTACAGATCCTAAGGGCTTTACCAACATGTAACAGAGAGACAATCAGCATACACGTTAAGGTAAAGTTCAACTAGATAGCATACTATCATGTCGAGCAAGAAAGTCCTCCCTATATATGTCCCAGCATCCACTACAATATACATCCTATGTACAGTAATGGTCTCTAGGGCATACATATAACTAACAATATTCCAGTGCAGCGATGCAGACGCCAACCCAAAATCCAATTTCCCAAAATTCTCCCAGCCCTACGTCCAGTCCCCAAATTGACTACCGTATACAATCCACGGGCTCAAATAATTCTCATCATACCTATGACTCACTGTAATCACCAGTTACGCGGATGGTCTCCGCCCTTGGAATTATGCTCCATTGGGAAGACCCACTCATGTGTCTTCACGATGCATGAGGAGAACAAACCTTCGTGGGATCCTTACGACTCACAAAGGAAAAACACACTTAGGGGTCCTCACGACTCCTAAGGAGAAAATGCACCTACGGGATCCTTATGACTCGTAGCGAGAAAATGCTTTTATGGGACTCTTAAGGCCCATAAAATTGAAAAGCCTTAGGTGATAGGGATCTAAACCTGTCTCCTAAGCCATCACTTCCTAATAGACAATGGCGAATGATGAGTCGCTCCTGATATCATATTCCAGTGCAGCGATGCAGACGCCAACCAAATTCCAGACCCCAATCCCCAAGCGGCGAATGATGAATCGCTACTGGTACCATATTCCAGTGCAGCAATGCAGACGCCAACAAAGTCCTGAAATTTTTCCGGCCCTACGGTCTGGATCACACATCCTGCAAAACTGTATATAATCCACGGGCGTAAAATGATCCCTATCTCTCCCAAGTCTCACCGGTGAGACCACATTCAAAGTCCCACCAAGAATAAAAAATAAAAAAAATGGTATGTCCACAAGAAAAATGGGCACGGATGAAACCCGAAAGGGCTCCGTGAGTAAAAACAGCAGGACTGCCAGCGAGTTTGTGAAAACCCGAAAGGGCACAAACTCGTAAAAAAGATGAAATGCACTCGCAAAGTCCTCTCGACTTTGTGAGGAGAAAATTCCCGCATGGGATCCTTACGACCCACAAAGGAGCAACACACTTAGGAGTCCCCACGACTCCTAAGGAGAAAATACACTTACGATATCCTTTCGACTCGTAGGGAGAAAATGCTTTTATGGGACCCTTACGGCCCATAAAATTGAAAAGCCTTAGGTGACGGGAATCTAAACCTGCCTCCTAAGCCATCAATTCCCAAATCCCCTTGGGTCAAATGATGAGTTTCTCCTGGCATTATTCCAGTGCAGCAATACAAATGCCAAACAAAAACCAATTCCCAAATCCTCTCGGGCAAATGATGAGTTGCTCCTGGCATTATTCCAGTGCAGCAATGCAGATGCCGACAGAAAACCAATCCCCAAATCCTCTCAAGACAGATGATGATTCGCTCCTGGTACCATATTCCAGTGTAGCGATGCCGATGTCAACTTAAATCAAACCAACCAATTCCAACATCGAGCTCTGAGTCAAACAACAGACACTCCGTCCCGGGGACACGTCGACCAGCGACACTCCGTACCGGGGAAACGTCACAAACAGACACTCCGTCTCGGGGGTACGTCAACCAGCCGATACTCTGCCTTGGGGAAACGTCAAGCAGACACTCCGTGCCGGGGGCACATCTATAAGCAGACACTCCGTACCGGGAAAACGTCCAACAGCGACACTCCGTAACGGGGAAACGTCAAGCAGACACTCCGTACCGGGGATACGTCAGCTAGCAGACATTCCGTCTCGGGGACACGTCAGTCAGCCGACACTCTGTCTCGGGGAAACGTCTAACACAGACACTCCGCGCCGGGGAAACGTCAACCACAGACACTCCGTACCGGGGACACGTCAACAACCGACACTCCATGATAGGGGGCACGTCAACTAGCGAC
Organism: Agapanthus africanus; assembly: GCA_030015575.1. Taxonomy (NCBI): domain Eukaryota; kingdom Viridiplantae; phylum Streptophyta; class Magnoliopsida; order Asparagales; family Amaryllidaceae; genus Agapanthus; species Agapanthus africanus. Next base: position 107,590,649 of record CM057344.1, read on the forward strand.
ACTCCGCCTCAGGAAACGTCAAGCAGACACTCCGTGCCGGGGGCACATCGACAACAGACACTCCGTCTCGAAGATACGTCAACCAGCCGATACTTCGTCTTGGGGAAACGTCAAGCAGACACTCCGTGCCGGGGGCACATCGAAAACAGACACTCCACCTCGGGGAAACGTCAAGCAGACACTCCGTGCCGGGGGCTCATCGACAACAGACACTCTATCTCGGGGACACGTCAACCAGCCGATACTCCACCTTGGGGAAACGTCAAGCAGACACTCCGTGCCGGGGGCACATCGACAATAGACACTCCGTCTCGGGGATACGTCAACCAGCCGATACTCCGCCTCGGGGAAACGTCAAGCAGACACTCCGTGCCGGGGGCACATCGACAACAGACACTCCGTCTTGGAGACACGTCAACCAGCCGATACTCCGCCTCGGGGACGTCAAGCAGACACTCCGTGCCGGGGGCACATCGAAAACAGACACTCCGTCTCGGGGACACGTCAACCAGCCGATACTCTGCCTCGGGGAAACATCAAGCAGACACTCCATGCCGGGGACACATCAACCAACCGATACTCCGTCTCGGGAAAACGTCACAAACCGACACTCCGTATTAGGGAAACGTCCAACAACGATACTCCGTAAAGGGGAAACGTCAAGCAGACACTCCATCTCGAGGACACGTCAATCAGCGATACTCCGTTTCGGGGAAATGTTCAACAAAGAAACTCCGTCTCGGGGACACGTTAACCAGCCGATACTCCGCTTCGGGGAAACGTCAAGCAGACACTCCGTGCCGGGGGCACATCGACAACAGACACTCCGCCTCGGGGAAATGTCGACAAGCGACACTCCGCGCCGGGGGCACGTCTACTAGATCACTCCGGGCCAGAGAAACGTCTACCATGGACACTCCATCTCGGAGACGCGTCAAGCGTCGACCGTCCATGTCGTAAAAAGGGTAGTGCATCCCAAAAAGTGGGAACCAAAGCAAGTTGCCTCCACATGAAAGAAGATCCATCAATTTCATGCACACGACCCACGTATGTGGTGTGCATTTATTGATGGGGGGCACTTTGTTGAAGTCGAAAATTGCACCCCGGTTGACCAAGTCAAAGTCAAAGTCAAAGTCAAAGTCAACCCCAAGCCAAATGGGCCCATGCCCAGGTCGAGTCCGAACATGAAGCGGACAGCCCTCCCCCATGCCAAAGTGAAATCATGTAATAAATAATTTTTATATAATTTTTTATGCATGAATGTAAACAAAATGGGCATAAAGCCAAATTTTTATAAGCTCATGGCTTATGTGTAAAAAGAAAAAGCACATGAGCCATGGGATGGGCAAAATGCCATTATGTAAAGCCTAAGGGGCTATATGTAAATGTGTAAGCCTATATAAGGAAACATGATGATGAATAAAGGGATACTTTTTCATTCCCCCAAAAAACTAGGGTTCTTTGTGTCTCCTGCTCTTTCTCCAAGATTCTAAACCTTCTCATTTCTTTTCAATTAAATCAAGAGTTTTACTCTTCTTTTTCCAAAACTAAATAGTTTTCTACCACAAAACCCATAAAGGGGAACTCAGATCTGCCATCAGATCTCAGAAAGGAGAGATTTTTAAAATCTCACATTTCTTGATCTTCAAGATCTGGCCAACAAAGGAAGAAGAAGGAGACCCATCTCTAGAAACTCCACTTTGGGGAAGAACTAGGGCTCAAGGGGAGAAGCCCTTCATCAGCTTCAAAACATCCTAGGAGTTTAACTCTTCATACACACACACACACACACAAAATAATAAGTGCTCCTTTCTGGGAGTACAATTCCCATTGCAGGGACTAAGTCCCTTTTGCTGCTCGAGCGCCCACGTGCTGACACGTGGTGCGCTAGCGCTCAAAGCGCTAGCGCTCTTGTGCTCAAAGCGCTAGCGTCCAGAGCGCTACTGCCCGAGCGCCCACGTGCTGACACGTGGTGCGCTAGCGCTCAAAGCGCTAGCGCCAGAGCGCTAGCACCCAAAGTGCTAGCGCTCGAGCGCCCACGTGTTGGGCACCCACGTGCTGACACGTAGTGCGCTAGCGCTCTTGCGCTCAGAGCGCTAGCGTCCAAAGCGCTAGCGCCCGACCGTCCACGTGCTGACACGTGGTGCTCTTGCGCTCAGACCGCTAGCGCTCAGAGCGCTACCGCCCAAAGCGCGAGCGCCTGAGCGCCCACGTGCTGACACGTGGTGCGCGGGCGCTTTTTCGCTCAAAGCGCTGGCGCTGGCCCCACGCATCCTTTGGATGCCTTTCCCCCTTTTTTATATTTATACACACACACACACACACATATACATACATACACACACATATGCTCCACAATAAAAACACCTTCCTCGTTAGAAAAAATTTCTAACGGGGCGCTGCCTCGCACCCCGCAAGGGGGCTGCTAGCCCCTTGACCCCGAGCCCGCTATCCGGGTAGCGGGACCCCCGTAAAAACTCTGCGGGGCCCACGATATATCTAAAACCCCTCCAAAATACAACACTGCACATTGAGTTCGCATGACCAGTTTAACCCGTCAATCGGAGGTTCTCCCGCTCCAAGTGCGAGGGGTAATTAACGGCAGCTTAGTCCGCGGCTGCCGGAGATTCGAATCCCCATAATCAATAAGCCCCCGCTTACCCTAGGCAGGGGGAATCTGTAGTATGCCTGACAAGCGCGCACGTATTCCCATCTCAATGGGATGACGAAAAACACCCTACACACCCGGTTTAATTCTCGATAATCGATGCACATCCTCCTTATGACATCTTCTTCTTTACTAGAAGAACCGGAGCTTCCCAAGGTAAATTGCTGCTGTGAATCCAACCCTTCTCAAGCAATTCGGTAACCTGATTCTTGACTTCTTCCAACTCCACTGGTGCCATTTGATAGTACGCCTTTGAGATTGGCGCTGCACCAGGAACAAGATCGACCGCGAACTCCATATCTCGTTTTGGCGGTAAAACCGATATGTCCTCGAACACGTCCATGAACTCTCAAACTACAGCTTGCGCTTCCTTCTTATCATCTTCCATTGATGAAAGAACAATGCTTGTCGGCCTAGCCCTAAACTCGACTAGCTCAACAGAACTGCTTACTCCAGCAAAACAAACTCCGGATGTCCGGAAATCTGGAAATTCGCTTTCTTTGTTCTACAATCAATGTGAGCGTGGACAGTGCCGAGAAAATCCATTCCCAAGACAACAACAAACAAAGGAATGCACCAGAATTGAATAATTCTAATGCGGGAAAGACATGATCAAGTAGGTTACCTAAAACGATTTCACCTGAAGCCAAACACTGAAGAAGATAAGCACGGTAAACCGAATTCAAGCTTGCGATAAACATGAACTGGAAAGCAAGAGAAGCAAGGCAATATATCGACCATGAAACAAGGAAGTGAATCAAAACTAGGACTCCAAGTTACTTAAATAGAGTACTGCATTGTAACTATACCGCAGTTCATAGTTACAACCACATAACTCCACTCAAGTCGCCCAAATCCTAGTATCAGAATTAAGAAACAGGGAGAAACAATAGAGAACCAAAAGGTTTCAAGTCGAGATGCAAAGTGGTTTGCATATCGTCAGGGCAAAGGATAAGAGAAAGATATGATTCAAGAATCATGATAACAAGGTGGTAGGACATGTTCCTAATCACGAGTATTCTGATTCGTGAATTGGGTCCAATACCCAACTACAAAAGAATCAAACTCGATTAACCTATATCCTATGGCTCTGAAATCAAAAGAACCATGTCACGCCCCGCTTCCCAGAGCATGCTAAGATAGGCACGTGACATAGCCAACCATGCTATCTTTGGATAGGAAAAATCCCTCCACAGTCACATTACGGATGTAGAGATATTAAGAACTGCAAAGTAAACTAAACTATCTAGTACATATCCATGAGCCAAAGTAAATGAGTCAAGAAATAATATAATATACGGAAGCAAAAGATCCAATAAATAAAACACCTGGAATAGTAAATCTGGATACCAACAGAGTCCTCACCGCTCGGTCTAACAGCGGCAGTACTCCTGATCAGTCTGCAACAAAGGTAGAGGATCTGGGCCATGCAAAACCCAGACGTCAGTGCGTCATAATATCAAGCAATACTATAAACAGGGGTAACAAGATATGCAGGTATGAGTATAAATGGTAAAACATGTATAACAGTGATATAAGTAAGGATAGTGAGGGTAGTATGTAGTGAATAATCTAAACTGGTCTATTGGGTTAACTACTCTCAAGTCTTTGAAATCAAATTGATGAATCATCGATGTAACTCAAAGTATCGCGTGCGTGCCCGGGATCATGGTGAAGATTCTCGGGCTGAAACCGAGACATACCGCTAGGCACTAAAAGGAAAAGGGGTAACGATGAATGATGTGAACAACATCATTCCAAGGCTGTCCTAGCCTCTAAAAGGTAGTGGGTAACGATGGATGATGTCAGCAGCATCATCCCAAGGCTGGCTTAGCCTCTAAAACTGATCAGTAATGGTATCGAACTGTCGAGTTACAAGTCAGGTTTCATCATTGATTTCCCCATACCCCAAATTTGTATATTCAAGTCAAGTATTGATAGATCTAGAGCTAATGCCAACACAGGATCAGCAGGTAAAGGTTTGGCTGGATAGACAACAGGGAATGTCCGTAGGGACAACATGTCAAAACTGTTGGCATTAGTAACAAGATCAGGTAACAGGTAAAGCCATGGTACATCAGGTCAAGTCAGGTGGTATATAGGTATCATGTCATGTCAAGAATAGTATATCAAGTCATGTCAGGGGTGCACAAAACGTCACGTGGGTGCTCATATTCAAACTATAAATAAGCATGGGTATACAAAACAAGCATGAGCACTAATGGAACAATAAAATGGAATATTGTAATGTGGTAAGCAAACGGTACAGATTAAAATATAGATGCACGGTTATCGATTTGAGTTAGGGTTATGGTTCCAACACTAATTAAAGTAAAACTTATCAAACGGGGGATGTTAATATTTCAATGTTATATATTCAAGTGATCATTGGATGCGATAATATGTATACTAGTCGATATGGATGCAAACGAGTGTTTGAAAGGTTATAAACTATTTAAATGGTACTATGGGCTATGCAACTAAGCACTATGATGTAAATATAGACGTGGGCACAAAATATTGTAATCTAACATGCAACCAGGTATGTTTTCATAATTAACTCTAAAACTGATATAAACGGGACATCGAATGGTAAGATGTAATATAGGGCACTAAATTCAAACTTCATGCTTAATATATATCTAAATAAATTTGAAATATTATAAATAGCATGTAGCAAGTTTTACTTGCCTGATCGGATCTCAAAGCGGTACGTGTGACACGTCGGATGTCGGGAAAACGTCGCGATGTGTCCACGCGAGCACAGAACAGAACCAGGTAAGGCAAGAAAGTAACCACGCTGGCTGGGAACGTCCACTGGGTTGCTCGGATCGTCGGTAGCGCGACGGTTCTGGCGATCGTCGGGAAACACAGATCAAAAAAGAGAGAGAAAGAAAAGAAGAAGAAAGAAGAAGAAGAAAAAGAGGAAAGAAGAAGAAGGTTGCTTCTGGGGTCTGGTGCTCTAGGACAGAGGAGGCGATGGGAGGTGACAACGATTCGAGGGTTTTCCGGCGATGGGGTGCCGGCGATGGGTAGGGTTTCTTGGGTTGCAGGCTCGGGATTTCTAGGCTGTCAGGTGTGGTGAGGGACAGGAAGAGGAGTTAGTGGTGATGGGATGGTGACGAAGGGGGTCGGAGATCGACGACGTTGAAGGCGCAGGCGAGGTCGGTGAGCGGTGATGGGTTCAAAGAGAAGGAGAATGGTGCAGGGTTTCTTAGGTGGGTCGAGGGTTAGTCGGGGAAGAAGGGAGAGGAGAGGAGGAAGACGAGGAGGTGGAGAGGATGAGGGAGGTCGTCGGCGGTGGTGGCGACGGAGACAGAGGAGGTGGAGGAGATGGGTTCGTGCAGCCGGGGACGGGAAGATAGGTTGTAGCGGGGAGTGTCGTTAGGAGGTGAGTTCAGCGATGAGAGGAGGCTCGAGGTGAGCGAGGGTGATGAGGGTGGAGGCAGTGAGGGCGAGCGCGAGGCGAGGGTTAGGGTTTCTCGGAGGCGGAGGCACGGGAAAACAAAAGAAAAGAAGAAGACGAGAAGAAAGAGGTGAGAGAACGGTGTGTACGTGGGTTACAAAAAATATGAATAGAAAAATGGAGAGAGAGGCTGAGATCTGCTGTGATAAGGATTTGGTGGGTTAAAAAAATATAAACGAAATAATTTATAGAGAGAGGTATGAACTGTTATGATTATAAATAAAATATATTTTAGTTTAATAAACGATTGACAGCATATATATATATATATAATTATAGTTTAGAAATATATCAATATAATATTAGTACGTTTTGAGATTTTGGCAAACACAAACTTACTCCAAAACACGTCCGGGTCGGGTCTAAAAATTCAGATTTAAAATATGAAAATATATGCAACTTCCAAATTTCAAAATGAATGCTCGGGTAACGAAAATGTATACCCCCAAGAACGGACGCACGCACGTGCGCGTAGCCATCCAAACACGTCCGTTTCACTGAACGGGACGAGAACAAGATGCGCGGATGATACCACGAGATTAGGGGTATCATGCAGGCCATGAAATGCAATTTTAATTTATTTAACATGACCTAAAATATTATATGTAAAATATGCGATGCTAGATGAAATGCCAGTATGCAGCATACATGAATTGCAAGTGTCAATGTAACAAGTCAAGGTAATCCATAAATAAAATTAAAAAAGTTCAAGCAACCTGGTCGGGTCGAATGCAAAGTAAATTGTAAAATTCCATTCGCACCCAAACACGGTAAATTAATAAAATACCACAGATAAATAAATACGGAAACTGGAATTTGTATAAATGAACTCGGTTGTTACACTTGCGGTTTAAGCGGATTTTCCCATTTGATTTCCAGACACACTTGCAGTTCTTTCAGCATCTTCTTTTTCTTTGATGAGAGAACCATTTCCTATGGAGCTTCTGTTATCATCGAGCAAGATGCCCTTACTGTATCAGCCTTCTTGGTGGTGTGTCTTTGCGGCAGATCCACCTTCCAGCTGTCCGATAATATAAACTTGCCTTGCTTATATTGGTCTTCGATCGAATTCTTCAATACGAAGCGGTTCTTAATCGGGTGACTTATGAGCCGATGGTATGGACAATAGTTAGGGTCGTTGACCGAATTTTCTTATGTTGGTTGATCAGTAATATTTATTGCACATTTGTACGGTCATTTTTCCTATTATTATTAATTACTAAATAATGTTATTTATAATTTAAGAACATGTATGCGTTTATTTGTAAAAATATTTTGTCATATATTTCTTAAGTTATACTTAATATAATTGGGTGTAATATATGCATATCATACTTAAATAACATATCCATGTGATTTTTAACAATTATTATTATGATGTGCATATCATATCATATCCATTAAGTAATTTAATGAAGAATTGATTGGAATATTATCTCAAATAAACCAAATGCTACTAATGATTTGATTTGAGATATCGTGCATGTATTAAAATAATAAATCAGTTCAGGGCTACAAAATTAAGTAGAAGATCCACATCAAATCGAGTTAGCAAACCAAATCTGCCGAATTTTAGGAGCAAATTGAAGAATCTCGCAACTGCAGAGAGAAAAATATATTTTCAAAATATATTGATCATAAAAATCTCCTGAAATAGAGAGAAGAAAGCACAAAAAATCTGGAGAAGAGATTCCACCAAATGGCGGCGGTTCAGCGGCCAAAGAGGGCTAAAGGCGGCGGTTTCGTTGTTCTATAGTGGCCGTTCGATGCGATATTTTATAGGCATGATCGTCTTTTTACATACTTTAATATGGCGTCTAGGGTTTCAAGTTCCAGAGCCTATATAAAGGACCGAGAGCAATCTAGGGTTATCTATCATCTACCGATCTATCGAGCAAATTAGGGTTTTTAGTTCTTTTAGTTTTTTTCAGCAATTAAATTCTGTATTGCAAAAGTTTCAATAAAAGATAGTTTCTTTCTTTTAATTTTGTCTCATTACTTTCCACATTTACTTTCTGCATTTCTTTTCCGCACTTTTGTTTTTTTGTTTTTCTTATGGGTTCCATATTCTTCTACCTTTCGTCGTTTTTCCCAATGAGCGAGTAAATTCTCGCTTGTTAGGGCTTGTAGGATAGGGTAGTATAATGGATGAAATAATCCCTTAAATTCTTCTTATGTTTTAATGTTTATAAATTTTAGAAAATGGAGTCTTAACTCTCTTATTCGGGCATGCTACCAATTCATGATAGTTACGAGCTCGATTTGAGATTCGTTAATACTTGCTTTGTTGAGAGCTTGAGATAAATAGGGATCAATGAAAGGACAAGGGTTAGTAGAGGGAAACCATAATCCCTTTAAGTACCCTAATCCACATTCATCGCTATTATTAGTATTAAATAATTAAAAAATAAAAAGAAGTATTTTTAAAACTCCATCTTTTAACTACTCAATCCGAAAAAACCCTACAAGCCATTCTCTTATAAAAATTTCAAATCTCTTTAATATAAAACGATAAAAATCCCACCTTTCTTTATTAATGCGTCTAAAATAAGAAAAATAGTTCACCATTTTCCTGTGGACGACCCGTACTCACTATCGGCTAGCTATTGCGACACCGTTATTGATTGCGGTAACTAGGAAACATAAAGACTCAATTTTTCATACCAATCAAATGGCGCCATTGCCGGGAAAATGGTAGTATTATTTTTCTTGTTATTCTGGTTGATTTCTAAAAAAACCAGAAAAAATAAAAATAGAGATAGAAATAAAAACTGCATCTTGAGTTTTTTAACGATTCTTGTGCGAGTTTTGCGAGAAATCTGGGGTACTTGGGGGGAACCAATAAAGATTCAAAGATTGTCAAATAGGATCAGAGGAGCATTGGAGTGCAGTGCAAAAATTAGGAGGGGAGATCTCACCAAAAGGCGGTGGAATCGCAGCCAATTGGGGTATTTGGCGGCTGAACCGGGACGAAAAGTGGTGTCTGGCCCCCATTTTTTGGTATTATTTTATCTTCTACCTCTTTCTCTGAAGCTCCAATAAACTGTTTTTACCTGTAGGATTCTTTGCAAACAGGACCGCTAAAAAAAATCTTTTTGCGTGTTTTAGATTTTGGATTGTTTTGCATATTTAAAATGGATATTAAGGGGTAAGAAACCCAAATTCAGATTAGATAGGGATTTCATCACCCTTCCTAGTCCCCACAAATCACAAACAAGCATACACGTCACCCTACATTAATAAAAAACATCTAGACCAAGCCTCTAAAGACAATCACGCTCAATTAGGACAAGGGAGAGTCATGGGTAATCTATACTTATCCGCATTTTTCTTGTGGTGTCTAAGACAAGTATGACTAAGAAAAGTGGTTTACTTAATTAGACCTGCTATTTTGGTGATTCGTATAGTGGATACCTCCCACTTACCTGGTACTTACCTGGCTGCAAGAATGATAAGGAGGTGATAGAGGATTTATCCTACGTCTTGTCCTTTGGAAGTTTAGGAGCGGTCTAGTGATTTGACCTAAGTGACCATAGCTCTAGGGATTGTTTGTGCCCGTTTATGGTTGGTTGAGTCGAGTCCCTCTTTCCAAGTAAAACAATTTTAAAAAAAATACAAAAAAAGCTTTAAAAAATTACTATTTCACCATCTTTTCTTTTCATTTTCTTATGATGGGTAACCTAAACCGACCAACTCTTGGCGTGTTTTGCTACACACAGCCGGATATTTCTTTATATCGTTATTGTTTTAGTAGAACTTTCGACCCCACCATTTTATTAAGGGATATGATAGAACACTCTAGAAATAACAGTTAGACACCTCACTCAAATTCCTATCAACCGTGTTAAAATTCAACACCTTCTTATGTTGATAATCCTTTTAAGACTAGTGAGGAAACGTTTAAACCCATATCCATTGCTGAGTATATTGCGAAAGCCCGTAGCCAAAATTTCATACCTTTCAATGGTCAAAAAACCTTACGACAACAATTACAATCATTTCCATAAGAAAATGTTGATACTCCTTTTGAGGCGAATATGACAACTTTTACACCTATGACCATTGCTGAGAAAATTGCAAAAGCCAGTCGCCAACAATTCAACCAATCTCAATCTTCTTCATATCACAATGTTGATCCTAATTCTATTTATGAAAATTGGAAACACCCTTCTAACTCTTATCAACAGTTCCAAACTTTCACACTCTCTCATATTGATACTTCTCTTGAGACTAATGTGGCAATTCGTAAATTCATTTCTATTGCGGATCACATTGAACTCGCTCTTAGCCAACAATTAAACACATTCCAACCATACTCAACTTTTGCACCTTATCTAGACAGTGCTTCTGAACATCAATTAGGAAGTTCCACAGTTCAAAGAGAATCCTTCATTGAAATTTCTTCACAAACCATGTTTAGTCTTGAAGTAGAGTTGGAATTGAGTAGTGAGAAAGAACCAGGGATCCTTCCAAGTCAATCCAAAACCAATTCTTTTGATCTCAACATCTTCCATCCTGAACCCCAACCGAATGTATTTGATGATCAACCGCTTAATAATCTAATCGATGAGGCGCCCGAGAATAACATGTTTGACTTGCCCAATCATGAGTGTGAAAGAGAGCCTTATACATTCCAAATCAAACCGACCCTTATCCGACTAAACTTGACATTTCAAACCTTCCCCCTAAACTTGACATTCCGAATCAAACTGATCCTTATCTGACTAAACTTGACATTTCAAACCTTCCAATTCTATCAAGTGAACCTAGTGATCCATCAATTGAGGATAATATAATTGATGAATTTTTAAAGAACTATTCATTTGGTTTGACTGACAATGCTAGTGAGATCAGTATTGAGAATATCTTTAAAGATGAACTCGCTATATTGGATGAGTTGGATTCTCTGACCCATCATGTCCTTTCCATTGAATGTGAACATCTTTCTGTACATTTAACCGATCCTATTCTTACCACCAATCTATCCGATATGCAAAACGATATTCAACCTTCATCTCACACATCTGGTTCAACAATGCTCGACACCTAAATTCATTTACCCATTTCATTGCACACTTTCTTTGGTTCTTCTCATCTTCTTTCAATTCCACTGAGTTTTGATGAATCACACTCTGATATTTCGAGTTCTATGATTCTTGAAAGACCACTTGATTTAAACTCTTTTGAGAATGAGGGTGATGATCTTTTTGAGTCTCCTACCTCCATAATTTCTGACAAATCGAGTGTTTTGAATCCTGGTGCGCAACAGATTGACCTTGAAACTTTCAACCTTCCTAATGAATATTCCCATTCCACTGATATAGATATCGATTCCTTTCTTTCTGATAAGATCATCAATTGGAACATCGATGAAAGTTTCAAAAGTATTTTCTCCGAAGAATTCGCGTTCCTTGAAGACTTGGATGCTGTGATGAATCAACCTCCACCAGAAATTCGTACGCCTCGGTTTGAGGTAGAAGAAATTGAACTGCTACCCCTTCTTCTAATCACATATGAGAATAAGACTATTCCACCCATTCCTTATCTTTCACATTCTCGTTTTCATTCACACTCACCTTTTCGTCTCCACCAACTGAAACGTAAAACCTTTTGATTATACCTCTTATCTTCTCCCCACATCATCTCTTATGGTTACTCTCATTTCTGTTTCTTTTACTCGAGATATGATACAACTTCCAATCTTATACAGTCTCGAGTCTTCTTCACGTCTATCCGTTACACTATCTTTCACCAATCATGATGTTACCTTGATAAAGTATTTAAATGTTTGGTTTTAACTTTTGGTCTTTGTAAAGTTTTGTGTAGACCGATAATATTTACCTCCCCCTCTTATGTTGAATTTCAATGTTTAGTAATGAAAACATTTTTTTACTCAAGTCGAGGGGGAAAGAAGAAAAATATTTTTAAAATGGTTCTTGAAAGAAAGGGAATTTTTGCATGATTATGAGCCAAGAATAAGTTTGAGGGAGGGTTTCACTACCGTTCACTCTTGACCCCTTCTTTATACCATCTTCTTAAACTGTTCCTCCTAGTCTTCAGGTTTTGAGCTTACTGGACAATATCAGTGAGGATACTGCTGCAAAAAAGTTTGGGGGAAAGGTTTGTATGGATGGTTTGTATGTATCCACGCATCATATGTAAATTTTGCATTGCATAAAAAAATTGAAAATAAAAGTTAGAAAGTGAAAAATACATATAAAAGAGTGGAAGAGACTTAAGAAATGCAAGAAAATTAGATATTTTAGAACGAAACTAGTAATACGCGGTCATGAGCTGTTGTTCCAAGGGAGAGTAAGATGAAGAAATTACTAGTCCATGGATAGAAATAAGTCTGAAAAATAGTCTCTATTCTTGAGTCCAAACTTCTGAACGTTGATACCCTACTATACGCACTTGCACACATCTTAAAACTTGGGATAGTAGAGTATACCTTGAAATACTCTTGCCTAAAAGTCTTAGTATGAAAAAAAATCAACAAAATATATATGACAGATAAAATAAAATTTAAAAGGAAAATGAACACTGGTTTTGTAATTATTTAAGGTAGCATATAAAAAATATAGCAAGGGTGCCTGATCACCTAGTGTCTTAGACCAACTGGTTTGGGGGTCACTGCTAAGCCTTAGGTGTTGCAAGATTAAGATATTGCTAAGTACGCCATAATAAGTGAGCACATTCGGTAATCGGTTGGTTAGTGCCTCAAGAAGTATAAACGGTCGTATGAAAAATATGTGAGCAAATCTATCTAAAACATCACCGACTAAAAAATACTAAAGAATATAGACAAAGGGTATGATAACTTGAATTGAATTCTCCAAGTGTAGGAATGACTTTTACATACACGTAGGGGTATATGATCGATGTTTGGAGGAAAGGTAGAGAGAAAGACTAAAGATGATATTTTATTGAGCGAGGATGTGATTTCCAACATCTTTTCAAGACCATTAAGATAGGGCTCATGACAACTAAAAAGATAGTGTAGTTTGAAACTCTTATTTTCAAGTTTTTCTTTTATATGTTCTTATCCTGGCATGTAATTTTCATCTTCTTTTCTTTATTTTCTAAATTTTGGAAGTTTGTGGGTGTAATCCCCTGAAAACTCTCAGGAGACAACACTCTTTCTACTAGGGACACCTAGATATTTAAAGGTTTGTTGCACGAGTTAAGTGCAATCGTGTTGTCTACGAAATTGTGCTAGGTTTTTGTTTTTCTTTTAAAATAAAACAGTTTGCTCGGGACGATCAAAAGATAAGTTTGTGGATATTTGATCAGTCATATTTATTACACATTCTTACGATCATTTTCCCTATTATTATTAATTACTAAATGGTGTTATTTATAATTTAAGAATATTTGTGGGTTTATTTGTAAAAGGGTTTTGTAATATGTTTCTTAAGTTATAATAAATATAATTGGGTGTAATATATGCATATCATATTTAAATAAAATATCTATGTGATTTTTAACAATTATTATTAAGATGTGCATATCATATCATATCATATCATATCCATTAAGTAATTTAATTATGATTTGGTTGGAATATTATCTCAAATAAACCAAATGCTACTAATGATTTGATTTGAGATATTGTGCAGGTATTAAAATAATAAATCAGTTCAGGGCTACAAACTTAAGTAGGATATCCATATCAAATTGAGTTAGCAAACCAATTCTGCCGAATTTTAGGAGCAAATTGAAGAATCTCGCAACTACAGAGAGAAAGATATATTTTCAAATATATTGATCATAAAATTCTCCTGAAATAGAGAGAAGACAGCAAAAAAAATCTGGAGAAGAGATTCCACCATACGGCGGCGGTTTAGCAGCCTAAGAGGGCTAAAGGCGGCGGTTCTGCGGTTCTATAGTGGCCGTTCGATGTGATATTTCAGGGCCATGATCGTCTTTTCACATATTTTAAGATGACGTCTAGGGTTTCAAGTTCTAGAGCCTATATAAATGACCGAGAGCAATATAGGGTTATTTATCATCTACCGATCTTTTTGTCTCAGTAGAGTCTTTCAGTGGCATATCTATCGAGCAAATTAGGGTTTTTTTAGTTCTTTTAGTTTTTTTTCAGCAATCAAATTCTGTAATACAAAAGTTTCAATAAAAGGTAGATTCTTTCTTTTAATTTTGTCTCATTAATTTCCGCATTTATTTTCCGCACTTTTATTTTATTTTTTTCTTATGGGTTCCTTATTCTTCTACCTTTCGTTGTTTTTCCCAATGAGCCAGTAAATTCTCGCTTGTTAAGGTTTGTAGGATAGGGTAGTATAATGGATGAAAAAATCCTTTAAATTCTTCTATATTTTAATTTTTATAAATTTTAGCAAAGAGAGTCTTAACCATCTTATTCGGGCGTGCTACCAATTCATGATAGTTACGATCTCGATTTGAGATTCGTTAATACTTGCTTTGTTGAGGGTTTGAGATAAATGGGGATTAATGGAAGGACAAGGGTTAGTAGAGGGAAACCCTAATCCCTCTAAGTACCCTAATCCATATCCTTCGCTATTTCTCTAGTATTAAATAATTAAAAGATAAAAAGAATTATTTTAAAACTCCATCCTTTAACTACTCAATCCGAAAAAACCCTACAAGCCCTTCTCTTATAAAGTTTTCAAATATCTTTAATATAAAACGATAAAAATCCCACCTTTCTTATTAACTCGTCTAAAATAAGAAAAATAGTTCACCATTTCCCCGTGGACGACCCATACTCACTATCGGCTAGCTATTGTGACACCGTTATTGATTATGGTAACTAGGAGACATAAAGACTCAATTTTCCACACCAATCACTGGTCGCCGTGTTCCGGGCAGTGAAAGCATAGGGTTCTTCATGGCAAGCTCAAATAACTTCTTCTTCTTGTTACGAGGAAATGAGTATTCACGTCCCAACTTCTCTTCGAGGGTGGGACCCGGACGGTTATCATTTCGGCGACCTGCTGCTTTGAAGTCGCCTTGTTGTTGTTGAGAGTTGGCGACAAACGCCGCCCTTTTCTTGTTTTTGTTGCACAATTCCCCATATACAGAAGAAGGGGCTTGACCAATTTTCTCCGTCTGCACTAAATTGTTAATGAGCTTGACAAGCTTTGTGAAATCTAAGAACAAGTACACCAGCGATTGTGGATCAAGGGTACCTATGAACATTCCTACGGCTGGACCTTCGGCAATTCGTTGCTCATATTCAGACCAAAGATTCCTCCACCGAATAGCATCTTAGACCAATGTTTCATCTGATCTTACTCTTTCATTGATTAATGCAGAGATTGCGGTGCATTCACTTGCACTAACGAATATCTTTGTAAAGAGTAATTCTATGTCGGCAAAGGTCTCGACGGAGTCATTTGAGAGCTCTGAGTACTATTCAAAAGCGGTTCCCGACAGACTGCTGATGAACTGTCGGAGGAAGAGCTTATCATCACCCCCAGTGTTATTGTACATGGCTTCAAACTGTGCAATATGCTGAAGAGGGTTCCCGTCCCTTTAAAGACTTTGAACTTTAGGATTACATATCCTGGAGGGTACTGCTTTTGGTCATACCATGCTGGATATGGTCGACCTATTTTGATCAGCTTATATGCTGCTTCGCTGGCTTGACGGGCTTTGATCTGCCGGGCAATGTATTCATCAAGCTGTGCCTTCAAGATCATATCATTTTTGATGATTTAAGGGGCTTGCAGAAGACTTGTAGCTTCCCCCTTTTCATTGTCGAGGACTACTGGAGCATCTTCTACCGACGGTTCTGACCGTTGAGCCATTAACCCACGCAAATGCAACATGAGGAGGGCCATTTTGTCCATATCGGTGGACATTTTCGCCGCTTCTTTGTTCGTCTTATCGAGAGCATGCTTCAGAGAGTCCACATCCGACCCTTATGCTTCCTGATTTTCTTATTCGTATTCCAGTCGTTTTTAGGGATGCGGGCTGACGAGTGATGTAGCATGAGCAGCCATTTCCAGCAATTGTTGCTGTCAATGACCTAGTATGAGGTCTATGACTGGTGCAAGCTTTATTTTCACTCCTAGAGTTCACCACGTGCACGGTATGAACTACCTCAACCCTGTGCTTAGGACGTTTGAAATCTCGCTCCTTAAGATTTGACTTGAGCGATTGAACCTTCTCTGGCTTCTCCCTTTTATAAAGAGCCACCTTAGGTTTAGCAGAGAGGTTGTCGGCCTTCGGCCGACTCTTTAGCTTCTTTGACTTAGGAGGTAAGTCATTGCTGATGACAGAACCCCTGACTTCTTTCCAGACTTTGTAGATCTTAGAGGACAATCGCGGGGGTGAGCACACAGGCTTTGGCTCATTTGACTCCTCCACGGGTGGTGGTGACTTCTTGAGAACAGCAGTATGTAAGTTTCGCCTAACCCTATTTAGTGGCTCTAAATTATTCCCAGTTAGCACATCCGCTTTGACAGTTGGCAGTAATAATCTTAGAGGGTGTGAATAAGATTAATCTAACAATACCTACAAATTAAAAACTATTTGCAAAAAAATTTTAAAAAAAAGTAATGTGCAAGTGTTTCCCCAATAAAAGAGCAAAGCTCTGTTAAAAATTAATAAGGCTGCGCCTCACGTGCTTCCCACGAGGGCGCTAGCACTAAGACCAATATGATAGGAATTAATCCTATGGTGGTGCCTCACGTGCTCCTCATGCGGGAGCCAGTATGCAAAACACAAAAGAATCTATTAGATTAATTAAGAGTTAAAACTTTCATATAGAGCCCAACGTGCTGCTCACGCGGGCGCCAATGTGCAAAGCACATAAATACCCATTAAAACCTTATGTAGCGCCTACGTGCACAACATGTGGCGCCGGTGTCCAAGTAGAATTAAATTCTACTTTCTGTTAAACAGAGTCGTTGGATCAAAGATCCAACGGAGATGATAAATCATCAAAAATACAGAATTAAATATTGTCGGGAGAAAACATCCCCCAAATTGGATTATAGAATAAAATTCTATTTTGGGATATATTCCCTCAATCTTTCTAAACAAGAAAGATTGCCCTATGCAAAACAGAGAACCGGTGGATTAAAAATCCAACGGTGATTAAAAAATCATCGTTTTACAGAATAAATTCAGTGTAAAGGAAAATATTTCCCCAATCTTGTTAGAAACAAGAAAATGTGTTTTGTAAAACAGAAACACTTGGATCAAAGATCCAATGGTGGGTAAAAATTCCCAAATCAATTGGGATCTCTTAATGAGAGATTTCTTCAGAGTTAATTAACAAATTTCCTCTACTATATAAAGGACCCAAGACTTCAGGTCTGAAAAAGAGGAACCCCCCATAAGCTTTTAAAAACAAAAGCAGAAAGCTTCAAAAAGGAACAGAGAAGAAGATCTCCCTTCTCAAAAAACTCTAGGTAAATAAAAAGAATAGAGATCAAAACATCTCATATACATATTTAAAGGGTTTAACCCTTATCAAAGAACGTTCTTTCTCTGGATCTGAGATACATAAGGCAAGTCTCCCACAAGTTGAGAATTTAATTCTCATCGGGAGGAACTTATTCTTGAGAATCAA
Source organism: Agapanthus africanus (assembly GCA_030015575.1). Classification (NCBI taxonomy): domain Eukaryota; kingdom Viridiplantae; phylum Streptophyta; class Magnoliopsida; order Asparagales; family Amaryllidaceae; genus Agapanthus; species Agapanthus africanus. The sequence goes on from CM057344.1 coordinate 107,608,343, forward strand.
AGATTCAGAAAAGAACTAGGAATTGAATTTCTCAAGAGAAATCTGGTTCTCATAAAAGAAAGTGCCTCACGTGTTCCTCACATGGGCTCCACAGAAGAAAAGAGTGCTTAGCACTCACTGGGCAGCGCCCAGCACCTCACGCGTTCTCCACGTGGGCGCCACAGAAGAAAAGAGTGCTTAGCACTCACTGGACAGCACCCAGTGCCTCAAGTGTTCCCCACGTGGGCACCACAGAAAAAGAAAGTACTTAGCACTCACTGGGTAGCGCCCAGCACCTCACATGTTCCTCACATGGGCGCCACAGAATAAAAGAGAGTGCTTAGTACTCATTAGGCAGCGCCCAGCGCTTCACGTGTTCCTCACGTAGGCGCCACGAAAAAGAAAAGAGTGTTTAGCACTCACTGGGCAGCGCCCAGCGCCAAGCGCCTCATGTGTTCCTCACGAGGGTGGCATAGAAAAGAAAAGAGTGCTTAGCACTCACTGGGCAGCACCCAGCGCCTCATGTGTTCCTCACGAGGGCGCTATAGAAAAGAAGAGTGCTTAGCACTCACTGAGCAGCGCCTAGCTCCTCACGTGCTTCGCATGTGGACGCCATAAAGAGCGACTAGCACTCCATATAAAGACAAAAGAGTAAAGTGTTTTACACTTATTGGGTAATCCCCCATGACTGAAAGCTCCACATGATCATATGTGGACGTCAGAACTTATATAAGCGCTCAACAATATTTGCATAAAAGGGGGACTGATTAAACAGAGCCCAAGCAAGTGCTTATCACTTTTTCAATAAAAAAAACCATTGAGCAGATCAAGCCCAAATTGGCTAGGTCCTCTGAGGACAGAACCTTCTTGATTCAGATCAAATGAGCTCATATGCTAATGATTGCCCAAACTGATCTTAGTCTCAAGAATTACTAATGATCTCTCATTGATGATATCCAAAACGATATTCATCCCATGTCTCCTAAAGTAATCTTAGTCTCAAATATGACTAATGATTCTTAGGTACAATAACCTATTTTCCTTTAAATACAGGATTTGGTTCAAAGGTACATCTCTTCACACCTTTGTTATATGTCGTTGTAATTCTTCAACGTCATCAGAGAGGTGGCGGGTCCCGATGACCAACAACTCTTTGGTACACTTCCAAATTGACGTGCACACCTCAAACCGGATCGCACCCCAAATTGGGCATGTTCCATATCTCCATTGTTCGTTCTGTTACGTAACAAATACACATGCACACAGGACGAATAAGGGACCGAAATGTCCTTAAACTAATATTCACCTCCAACATGGCGATAATGGACCGAAATGTTCTTAAACTAATATTCGCTTCTAAAATGGTGATAGTGGACTGAAATGTCCTCAAAATAATATTCGCCTCCAAAATGGCGAAAATGGACCTAAGCGTCCTTAAACTAAAGCAATAGAGCCCAAATACTCTTTTGTTAGATCTGAAATAAAAATGATCCTAAAAACTTGTTAAATAGATCTTAGTCTCAAATTAGACTAACGTATCCTTAACAAAAAACCAACCGAGCCCCAAATGCTCATATACATTTAAGACGATCTAACTAGATTAATGATCCTTAAGTCAACCTAAACCCAGATTTAAAAATATACGGATTTAGACTAATCACGTCCTACGGGCGACGACATAAATTAGTCTCTGTATACAATCCACGGGCAACCAAAATAAAACAAACACACACGAGACGAACTGAACTTCTGGAGCAGGAGAAAGTGGTTATCGCGATGCGGTAACGTAATTAACTGCAGGGCTTGCGCCTGCAGGGAAGAGCGTCCCCACAATCAAAAACCCCTTGCAAACGAGGGGGAATATCACAAAGTCTGCTATAACGACTGCATCCGTCCAAATCTCCGATATATGGTGTCATTAATCAACTTGGTATCTTCGGAGAGGTAGACGGATAAATCCAAATAGCATCTGCCCCCAAACTCAGGCAAGACGATCCATCCCAGTTCGTCTCTGTTATCGGCGGTAAACAGATTCTGGCACCCCCGGTGGGACATTTTTCTCTTTCCACTCCACACTTCGTGTGTCGTGTTTCGCGAGCAAAATCGTGGTTTGCTATAGTTGCTCTTGGAATCGAGATACTAAGATTTGGTGTCTTGTTCCTTTGCAGAAGGAAAAAGGTAAATGGCTTCCAGCTGCACAAACTACAACAGCAACTCTCACTCCGCCCTAACTGGAGGAGTGACTTACGGGCCCAATGCGGCCTCCATCGTTTCAATGCCGGTGGGGCAGGTAACTCAAGCCACCACTGGATTGTTCTTCAGGACCATGCTCCTGCCAACGAGTTTCAGCGCCCCAGTGCCACTACAGGAAGCTCCCAAAAGTCGGTCTTTGATCGAATTTCAACCACCATGGCCTCTCTCAATAGGTCATCCGAGTTTACTACCTCAGTCTTCAACAGGCTGAGTCGAAGCTCAAGTGAGCTCACAAAGACGCTCGCGATACCTGAAGGGGCTATCCCAAAACGGATATTCCTTACAACTCCTCCGGCAGGTGAAGTCATTAAAGGTGCTTCACCTACCAAAAGATCGGTCTTCGACAGATTGACTGTTCCAACTCCTTCTGCGGGTGAAGTCATCAAAACTGCTTCGCTTACCAGAAAACCGGCATTCGAAAGATTGGTCGTTCCCTCTCAATAGACGTCAGTCTTGGACAGGCTAGCACCAACAGGAACCCCTCATCAAAGCCAGGGGCATGACAGAGCCGCTTCCACAACTGAGGTGGTCCCGTCTACAAAATACGCTCGACGTCGCACTGGCGCCAGGTGAGAAGAGCTTGGGGCAACTCCCCTCTGGACTTACTCACCAGCTCCAATGGTGGAAGTTGACACTATTGTTCCAACTGGGAACATCTTTGATCTATTTAGGAAGGTGCGCAAAAACTCTCCAACCGCGGTGTTGAAGAAATCTCCACTTCCTGTTGAAAACATGACGCAGGAAAAACCGGAGCAGTCCCCTCAAGGCTCTCCTCCCAAATTCACAGGGTCTAGCAGAAAGTCCCGGACTCTGTGATCAACAAAAACCACTCTTGTCGACCGGAGAAAATGAAGGTTCGACAAGAAGAAAACCATCCTCCACCATACAGCGAGGGACTTCCTCTACACAGGCGCCTGTTACAACGGCTCCTTCAACCTCGACCTCCCATAAAAGGAGGAGGCCGGAGAAAATCCCACTGCTTGCGGCAAATTCCAAAGGCGCTGGACTCAAACGCCCCAAGTCTGGGGCATGATCAATCTATTCGGTCTACATGCTTCCGGGGAAGTGGAAAGCCGTACTTCCGTGGGTCATCGGCCGCAAACTCGGTCATTGATAAAAGCTCAGGAGCAACAACAAAAGCTCCAGGAGATGCTGACGAAAATGGCAGCACTCACTGGGCAGAAAGAAAGCCCGAAATCGGCATCTAAAAAGCTAGGAGCAGGAGAAAGATACAGAGTTCCTGCGAATGGTGCTTAAAAGAAAAGACAAGGAGGCCGCGGAACAAGCTGCTAATATAAAGCAAATAGCAGGTTTTGTTCCAAGACATGGGTTGGAATGATGATCCAGCTAGAACCTCCAGCCGAAGATCCACCGATAATCATCGACGACGACAGAGGGGAAACATCGGACCCTCTTCTGGCTCTATCAGTGGCCAGGGAGGAAATGATCTCCAAAGCTACCCTTGACGATTACATAGCTCAACAAATACGAGCTCATCAATCCAACGAAGTGGCTGGCTAAGTTTTCAGAACCGGGGCGACCCGTACCCAGGCTGTTACGATCAAATTAAGTACCCGCCAGGATATACAATCCCCAAGTTCTATGTGTGCAAGGGGACAGGCAATCCTCATTAGCACGTTGCTCAGTTCAGAGCTTTGTGTGGCAATACTGGAGGCGATGACAAATTGCTGCTTCGCTAGTTCGTTGGCAGCCTGTCGGAAACAACATTCGAATGGTATTCGGAGCTCCCAAATGACCTCGACAAAACATTCACAGAAATGGAATTGCCGTTCACACAGCGGTTCACAAGCGCAAGAGAACACACCCCGATCATAGCATTAATCAATGCCAGGGTGAAATCAGGAGTGACCTGGGTCCAATACGCGATTCGGTGGTGGAACCTATGGTCAAAATGCGAACAACGATCGAAGAGTCTCCTGCAGTGGGCATGTTCATTGGGACCCTCGATCCTCAAGCGACCGTGTTGCAGTTCATGACGTTCTTCAAGCCGACCACCTTCCAGGCACTGATCGACAAGCTGATCCAAACGGATCAGATGGGCCACGGGCCTTCCTCCTAAAAATGGACCCTCGAAAGGCCAAGGGTAAAGGGAAAGCAGCCATTATTTCCAACACTCAACAATAGCCGAGTGACCCGAAGCCAGTTACTCGCCAAATGCGTCCGTGTCTATCCCTGGAAGAAAGGCGAGGACGCGCCTACTCGTTTCCCCGTGACAAGACGTGGAGACTGTTCGAGCTGGCAGTGCGCAACAAACTCATCACGTTGCTGGACCCACGACGTCCATCGCAACCTGGCGATGTCAACAACCTCAACTACTGCTCTTATCACAGGATGGTGAGCCACCCAATTGAAGATTGCTACGTTTTCAAAAACTGGGTCGAGGATCAATACCAACAAAGGAAGTTTGGGCTATTGGAGAACTAGAGGGTCAACCCACCACAGAAGCACGCTCCCAAGAAGGTAGATATGCTGGGGGCATCATGCTCGCTCATGGAAGAAGCTCCATGGGAAGTTGTCCTTTCAGCTGAAACTAAGAGAATGCTAAAAGATCTTCAGGCGTGTCCGGCGATAAAATGGAAAAGCCTGCTGGAGCTCGAGATCATTGAAGGGATGCTGAAACCACGTTGCACACCAAAAAAAGTTGACAAGAGGCAAAACCCCCAGGTCAAGCCTTTAAAGTCTTCGAAGAAAAAGAAGAAGACCAAGAAGCCCGTGCAGCCTGCCGAGTGTGACGACAAGCGCACGGACCTGTAAAAGTATATCGACACGCTGGAGGAGTACAACCAGAAGGCGCGGACCCCAGTCACTCTCGAAGAGTTTCTCAAGCATATTCTTGAGAACGGAGATAGTGATGATGATGAGGAAATGACTCATCAGAAGAAACCCATGATTATGTAGCAAGTTGCTATGTGGTCTCCCATTCGCCGTCAAATGGCGAAGAAGCTCCCTCGACGTCAGAAAATAACGCAGAGGAACCGGGGGGCAGGGACCGGCGCCAAAATCCCTGAACTGATCGATAGGCTGTTAAACAAAGCCTTTCAAAAGAGCAAAGCTGACCGAGAACATAAAACAACCATATACGAAAAGACTAAGTAATGACGTTAGGATGAAGAAGTTGCGGCAAGGAGGAGTCGTAAAGTACTCCGACCCAACCAAAGCACACTTGCGGCAAACAAAAGCAGGATCAAGACATAGAAACGGTTTGCCAAAGCCCTGTCAGTGGGAATGAAGCTGCCGCCTCTCAAAAGAAACACACCCGGGATCATAAGCCTCAAAAAATGACTGGCAACTGTCATATGGTTAATACCAGTATGGAAGGGATAGAACCCAGGTTCTTACTTTTGGGAGCGATTCTGAGAACGAAATAACCTTCAGCCTTCTCTTCAAAGAATCCACCTCGGAAAAAGAAGAGGAAAAGAAGACTGCAAGAACATCAGTTCTGTAATCGCACACTGCCTGAGAAGAATCTCAGACCTACAAACAAAGGTTCAAGCAAAAGAGATAAAGGGAAAGAAAAATTCCCTGAGGAAATCGCCCTCGATGATGGAGTTGTTAAAGAGCTCGTAGCCAGGGATCCGCCTAAGAAAAACAAGGTGGATTACAATGTCCTAGCACATCTGAGGAAGATGCCCTCATAACTGAGCATACTGGACGGTCTCCTCCTGTCCAAAAAGACGTGAGATTCTCTGATCAAGGCATTGTAAGAGCCTGATCAATATCAAGCTTTCTTAACTGAATAAAAGATGAAGAACGAACTGGCAGAGGTTCACATAGCGGACATTACATTCAGTGATGAGGATATCCTCCTCGAAACGTGCGAGCATAACCATCCGTTATACGTCACCGGGTATTTCCATGACATCAAGATAGGCAAAATCCTTGTCGACAACGGGTCCTCTGTCAACCTCCTTAACGTGAAGGTGCTGAAAGAGATTTGCATGAACGTTCAGCACCTGTCTCGGAAAAAAATTACCATCTCCGGGTTCGATTCGCAGTCGTTACGGACGCTCGGGTCCGTGACACCGACGTTACGCTTCGAGTTGCTCGTCACTGACATCAAATTTCATATGATTGATGCTAAGACATTCTACAACACTCTGCTCGACAGGCCTTGGTTACATGAGTACAACGTCATCCCTTCTACACAACACCAGTGTATGAAGTATTTCAAAGACGACCTCAAGTACACCGTTGCGGGGGGAGCCAATCCATTCTCCGTAAACGAAGTTAAAAAATATGAAGACCCCAAGTACTTCCTACTAGACTTCAAAGGCACGGAAAGATATCATAAGCCGGAGAATAAACAAAAAGTCGTCGCTACCATCCCGATCTTTGGAATGACACCGAGGAAGATGAGGAAATAGTCTACTCGGGGCAGCTCCAATGTAACAGGCCCGGACGATCTACTCCTATTTTGTTCTTCGGCAGCAACTCTAAGGACGAGGACAACGCCGTATTTTCCGTTCGCCCGTCAGCACAAGCCGTTACTGTAGCTTATCAGAGTTTACAAATCACTATAGTTCCGCCATGGCATTACAAAGAACTTGATGCGCTTGATACATACAGTGCACAAGAGCTGCAGACTTTCTACGTCCTTCCCAGACGAAGAGGTGAAAAGGCGATACTCTTCTATCAATCTACGGAGACCAAAATGAAAAAAGAAGTCTGGCATGGTGCCGAGCTTGCGCTTGACAGACTTCAACCAATCTTTCTGCCCAGATATTACGCAGAAGGATTGAAAATGCTATTAAGATTCCAAGGCGTACCCTTCGAACAAACCGCTCGACAAGCCCGGTTCTACAACAAAATTTAGGACGTTCCCGAGACTCAGCGAAGGATGCCCAACGGGAGGATGGAGAAGACTAGACTCGGATACGTTCGATCGAAGAAACGGGAGCGATTCCATGGCTGCCGCGTCACAAATAGCTCCGGTGTAGAAAGGAATGCTTTTCCTGATAGCTGTGACATTAGAACGGAGCAAAATCCCACTATAAGAACGTCAAGTCTTTCGTTCGAAGAGCAAGTTGACAAGCTAATAAGGAAAGCCGATCAAAAGGTTTCGGATGATCACAGCCACGAAATGGCTATTTACAAAAAGGGCAGGACGCAGCGTCTCACTCAGCAGTCCGTGGAAATAGAAGATTACGATGCCGTTCATTCTCAGCCCGCTGTACGTTCTCACGACAAGAGGAAAGCCTGACATAGAGGCTAATACATGGTGGAGAATGAGAATGATGTTCAAAAACAGCGAAGCGGATCCAAGAAGTCACGCAATCGAGAAAAAGTCAGCTGGAATCCATCTTTTATGAAGAAGATGGGCCGGGGAATACTTTTTCCCCCAAAAAAGACAAGGAAAATATTTAACCTTGTCATCAAGCATCAAATGATGACGGTCCCGGAGCCTTGGTATCCCGAACAAATAAACGAGGTCCATCATCCGGATTATTGCTCCTACCACCGAGCAATAAGCCACCCCTTTGAAGACTGCTTCACCTTCAAAGATTGGGTTGAAAATCAGTATCAACAAGGTAGGTTTGCTTTGTCCGACAGCTGGAGGGTAACCCTGCCATAGAAGCATGAGCCAAAGAGAACCTACATCACAAAGGTCGGACCAGCCCAACATCAAGACTGGAAGCAAATTCGTACCTGCCATATGATAACATTCTCAAAAGGGGAAGGCACGAGAATATGGTAACCTCTTTAGGTGCTTCACAAATGAGGACGAGGACGAGGACGGGGACAAGGTGATCTCAGAGTTTCCACCAGCACCAAAAGAGCTGGAAGATAGGATACACACTACGGCGGACAACCTGAAAAAATCGACTTGGGGACAGAAAACGAGCCAAGGCCCACGTTCTTCAGTGAGCCGCTGTCCAAAAAACATTGGCCACACTGAAGGACGTGCTTATGCAATATAAAGACTGCTTTGCATGGAACTATTCTGAGTTGCCGGGTCTAGATCCAGAAGTAGCAGTACATAGACTGGCCATATCGCAGGACATCAATCCAGTCAAACAAGAGCCGAGAAGGATGCGACTCGAACTCGAGATGAGCATCAACGCTGAAGTTAAGAAGCTAATTGACTCCTGCTTCATCCAGGAAGTTCAATACCCTGACTGGATCGCTAACATCGTTTCGGTGATGAAGAAAAATAGGGCAGTGCGCATCTGTGTGGACTTTCGGGACCTCAACAAAGCCTATCCGAAGGATGACTTTCCAATACCTGTTACCGAGCAGATGATCGACAACAAGTCTGCTTATGAAGTCTTCTCTTTCATGGATGGGTCTTTAGGATACAATCAAATAAAAATGCATCCTGAAGACCAAAAGCATACTGCCTTCTGGACTCCATTGGGTATATTTTGCTACAAGTTGATGCCTTTCGGTCTGATGAACGCCGACACCACCTACCAGAGGACCATGACAAAGATCTTCGATGACCCCATTCATGAGGTTGTTGAATGCTACATTGATGACCTTATGGTGAAAAGCAAACCTCATGAGGAACATTAGGAACATCTAGACATAGTGTTCCAACATCTTCGGAAATATAATCTGAAGATGAATCCTCTCAAATGCACGTTTGAATTCTCCTCAGGCAAATTCTTGTAATTCATCATACGGCACCGGGGTATCGAAATTGACCCTTCGAAGATTAAGGCGATTATGGAGATGCCCACGCCAAGAACTCTCAAACAACTGCGGTCTCTCCAAGGAAAGCTTGTGTATATCTGGCGGTTCATAGCCAACCTCTCCGGAAAATACCGTCCCTACAGTCATCTAATGAAGAAGAGGACCCCGTTCATCTGGGATCAAAAGTTCCAAAATGCACTAGATGAAATCAAACAATACCTGCAAAATCCACCGGTACTGACTGCTCCGGTTAGAGGATGGCATATCATCCTATACACAACGTCCCTTGAAGGTTCTCTAGACGCGCTATGGGTGCAGGAGAATGATCAGGGAAAGGAGAAAGCTCTGTACTATTTGTGTCGAGTTCTTCCGAGGGCAGACAACAACTACTCCCCCATCGAAAAGCATTGCCTGGCACCGATCTTCGCAATAACGAAGCTCAGACATTACGCCTTAGCACATGAGCTCCATCTTGTAAGTCTACGGTAGCTCCCCGGCCGTTAAACAGACGCCAAATGCGGAACAAAACTTTTTAACTGGCACTATCGTATACTATAACCCGGATCTGCCATTATTGCTAAACTAACAAACTACAAAGAGGGTAGAAAGGTTATACCGAATGATCCGAGTCCTTCGTTCTTTAACCATCATCCCACGCTCCGTTGCGGCTGCTCCGATCTCGTCGATCTCCGATCTGCACGTCCAGGTGGCACCACGTCAACGGATCTTTAAATAGGCTCCCGCCTCTGACTCGAGGCAACTCGGTCATCAAGTTTGCTAAAAAAGATGACCAAGATTGATGTAGAGAATGAGTAGAATACTTTGTCTCACTTCATCCAAAGCCATGGACCAACGGTTAATGAAGTTACCACTAGAAATGAAATGGAATGAGAAATGAACTATGAAATTTCCATACATCCAAAACATTATTCTTTTTCCAAATGAAATCAATCTCTCTCCTCACAAGAAGGGCCGGCCATTATGTAAAGGTGGGGCTGAGTGTAGGAAGAAGGGGGTGACCACAAACAAAGCTTATCATGAAGAAAAATATCTTAAGCATTACAAGAAACATTAATGCAAAAGAATGAGTCATTTAAACCTAGTCATCACTTAATAAATGCAACCAAAGATACATAAACCTAGTCACCTTCTAGAACCTTCTAGAATCACGACTCACCTCATGACTCACCCAAGTGATGAAAAGATAAATCCGCATTTAACCGAATGTTAAATACGGAAACTGGAAACTGGCAACTTCCAAAAGCAATCCTGAAACGAGTTTCAGGACAACCCCGTAACAGTATAAATATACCCGCATTTGTATTACGACCGAATACAAATGCAACTGAGACAAAGATATTATATCTACTCAATATAATACTCGGATCCGGCTTAAACCAAAGCCTACCAGTATTATCTGCCCGAAATATGACACGTGCGTAAACTTACGTGCATTTTCCGAACCCTGCCATAAAACCATACGGCCTCTACAACGTTTCGCCCGAACTTGGGAAATTGTCTGTGGGGGACTCTAATGACTAGTCAGTACCCTGGCAGTGGGTTTAACCACAAGCCGTCAGCGGCACTAGATGTGCGTAACGGCTGCCCATGGACTGACCTCAAGGGAGGCCGATGAGCGAACTCATCCGGAAACCCTACTGAGCCTAACAGTGACAATGTATATACAGTCCGGTCCGGTCGCCTATGAGTATCACATATCTGCCTAGGGGGCTGGTAACGTCAGACCCCTAAAAGCAGTATAAATTGTGTCGGAGTGTTGCCCAAAACACCCTGAGATACTACTGGAGTACCTACCAGTAAATCTCCTGCCACGGCCGTGGGCTTTGTGTAATGGCTCTCCTAGACACAGCACGATCTCACCCCCAATACCGGGAGAGACGAATCCCCTGCCGATCCGCTCACTTGCCTCCATGTGGCTCGAGATTGTACCCAAAAAATACCTGTTTGCACGACTCCTTTGAGCCGTGGTAGGGTAGAAATCAAAGCACAGTGGGAACTCACACGAGACAAATGACGACCTCAGGTCGATGAACTAACCTGTACACATGTCACAAGGGAACTGCTATCTGACGATAAGTATAATACCAACTAGCGGATTCCCGGCGAGTCCTATCCGGTGTACTCATAACCCAATGAGCACCTGTATACATCTTAGGTGATCCAACTGACACCAATGGCTTGTGAGACCGGCCATCGCCCCTCGTCGGGGTCTCGACTGTATACACTAGTCTACTCCGGAGTATCGATGCCCTGTCTCGAAACTCCCACGACTAGGGACCACAATTAAGGATAAGCTTATAAACCACCCAACTCTCACGTATATGATCGCCATCATACTGTTGGTAGTAAAGTAAGATCCTAAGGGCTCTATCAAAGTGTAACAGTAATCAGTCACCTGAACCTGTACACGACTGCTAAAGGTAAACCAGATAGCATACTATCATCTCGAGTAAGACTGTCCTACCGGTATTGGTCCTCCGCAATCATTGCAATCACGTGCATGCGATCCAATAATTGACTTTGAGGGCACTATATCCAACAATCTTCCACTTGCACTTAAGGCTAATTATGGCGATGTCGACTACTCACAGCCCGTGTGAAACGGAACATCCAACTCCTCTACTAATCAATTTCACAAAGCCCATTTGTAAAACAATTATGTTCGAGAAATAGCGAGCGGATCCGCCCTGATGTTTTTTCTATGTCTCTCTTAATCTCAAGTTCGTGGAGAAAGCCATCTCCCGAATTGAGTAATACCTGTCTTAGAACATGTCTGGATATCTGATGGGACCTAGTTCATAAATAAACTCCAAATCCAAACTTCTTAGACAGAATCGATCACTAAACCTAATCAGTATCGAGCACCAAGCCTCCCAAAGTATCCTTTTGGACTATCTGTCCATAATACTGTCCCTCGTAAGAGGGAAAATTATAACTCTGACAATCACTCTGTCAACCATGTCACCTTTGAAGCCTGGAATGATAACCGTCTCCTGAAGGAGGCCGCCGTCCTCAAATCCGTAGAACATACACTTATGTTCTAAAACTGCTTCCTTATGTTTATCCAGGATTGGATTAATACAAACTTATTGCATCTAGTGCAAAAAACAACATCTGGTGTGGTTTTTGACATCTCACGATTGACTCAACAGCCTAAGCAAGTGATCTGCCAATCATGCACATCCCTCTCCCCTTTAGTCTGTAAGACACCTTTAGAGAGGGTGACTCCATCACCTGCAGGTACAGCACCATGCCAGGAGTCAACTATTCTAAAAACTATCAGAATACTGTTAAAGTACCTACATTGGGAAACTACCCAAATCTAGATCTAAAACCATAGATCTAGAAACCAGAATGTCAGATATTATATCCATATCCTGTCTGGAGAAACAACTGTGTGACGACCACAGTACAACCGATCGTAGTATAGGAATTTTACTTCCTACTCTGTGTATGTCATCCATATACCATGACATCACACCCTACTACCTTTTTAACAGATCCATCCCCTATTCTGATGAAGTCAAACCCGTGACTGTCACATCAAAAATAGATGATCTATCTCCGCTATATCTGCTCAAGTCTATAAATAGACATAAGCTACTTGCCCACTATGCTTCCGCTGCTCCCACTGACCACAACAACCCTCTGGCAGAATAATATATACGTGCACTTCTAAAGCGAGTTTAGAACGACGCTATATTTAACCTCCTGCCGGGTCTCATAGCCTGGAATAACAGTAGTGTCAAGTCTTGGTAGATAAGAACCTCCCTGTCACCGTCCTTGAGGCTACCGGAGTACCTCTCTGGTGTCTGAGGTTACCCATCATATCTGCGGAGTGGCTAATGGAATGTCAAACCTGATTGAATCTTTAGGTCCTATTAAATTTTCCGTAATCGTTTGCGGTTCTGGAATCACTTCCAGTTCTACCATACTCCCCCTACTGTTTTCTGAAAAAATCCATTTTACTAAAACTGTGGCGAGTCAAGAACAATATCACTATTGATCTTCCAAATGGTAAAAAGTCAACCCTCGTCATAACCAGGGTCAACCCACAAACAGCCATTACAGAAACGTTCCCTGAGTTATCCAGAGTCTGGTTTTAAGCATAAGCCGGACAACTCCCCGTACCTTAAGATCGTTAAGATATGAACCATTCTATATCCAATATAGAAACTTTGGCACTTATTTAATTGGAACCAGATTCAAATCATGCAACTGTCTCCAGTGCATATCAACTTTATGGAGAGAGGCTTATTAGCATTACTCAACTTAGGAATGCATCCAATTATGAGTAACCCGAAAGAGAAACAAGTTTCTCAAAACCATTACTATCATCTGAATACTAATCACAAGAATCTACATCTTCGATCTCTTTGAAGAATCCCGATACTTGTGACACCTGGTTCTCTACTTTATTCTTATACCCACAACTTCTCTAAACTTAGACCTTGTATTTCTACGAAACACTTGTCTAAAAACTAGAGAAGTCATAAGTAAACAGAACATAGTACGAGGACCTACCCCTTTTGTCCTGATGGACACTTAGACAACATACAATATTCTGTATAAGTCCGCTGAGTTGGATAACTCAAAACCTGTACATCGTAGGTTGAAAACTATACCCAGGCGATTTCCTCAAATATCACCAATTACAACGAATTCCGATATAATGAGGATAATTACCTAATTCCCAATAACTTACTCCCACTCATCATCTGTAAAACCATACAGATATGAGAATGAAACCTGGTAAATACATACCCTGGAGTAAGTATCTAATCGGGAAAACAGTTTTGCTTTAACAGTGCACTGAAACATGAAAATGTTTCGTAGGGGTATCCTGATATTCCTAGTAATGCCTCTTCCATAATCCAATTCATGACTTTAACCGTATATCTCTTTGCCATCTCTCCAAATCCCTTTATTTGTCTTTATTCGTTTCCTTCTGTACACCATCGTTAGGCTAAGTGGTTTTCTTCCTTCCCTACCGTTCGGCACCAGCCTATGGTTTAGAAGAAGACTATCCAGTAAGCATAATAGGTGTACCCTCCTCAACTTAGGAGTACTCGCAACTTGAGAGAAGGTGATGATAAAAGACAACTGAATAATACCTTATTCTATTAAAGGTGAAATAGGAGTAACGATGAAGTACGCGGTTTGGTCGTGAATGATAACAGTTGCAATTTACATTGCCCACTTTCTAATCCCTTTATTTTGTCTTTACATATTACCTCTGTAGGGTTACTAGGCACACTCAAGAGGTTCCACAAGGCATCAACCATGCTAAATTCAAAACTTTTGGTGCCGAGAAACCCTAATGAAGATCGTTAACTAGAGATTAGGCGAAACAACAAGTAAGCAAACGACTTTGCTACTAAGTGAATGGAAATACAACCTTTGTAGATCCGGTCTTCCACTTCTAAAGCTCCGTGTTGACGTCCCTCCGCTGCGATCATCGGATCCCGGACTCTAGCGATGGTTTCGTCGGAGAAATGATCGGGCTAGGTCATTGACTTCGAGGCCGAAGATGATCTACGTCGGGGAGACTCAAACTCAAGCTATTCCTTCACTTGGTCAAAAACTTTGTGAAGAGAACACCCTATACTACATGGCAAGTAGTAGAGGATGAAGAAATAGGAAGTGGGTTCACTTTAGAATTGGATTTCTCACTCTTTTTCCCATGGCACCATTAGAGCTAGCAAGCTTTTTCAAGCTTGATGAAGATGAAGAAGAAGAAAGAATCATATGAATAATATCCAAAATGAAACTTATCCTTTAAAAATGGCACCATGGTTGAGTTAAGCCCTCAAGCTTAACTCATGTAGAGATTTAACCAAACCATTAGGTTAAAGGTTGGGTTAACTAATATCTTTAAACATATGACAAAAGAGTTGACTTTGTCAATATTTATCAAGCTTCATGAAGCTTGATAACTTTGACCAACGTCATACTCTTTTGTTATATGCTTAGGAAAATAGTAAACCCTAATCTAACCTTGATTTGGTTCAAGTCTCATACACACAACTTGTTTGTATCATCAAGCATGATACAAACATGTACACTTGCATATATCACATATAAACAATGTGCACATTCAAGTGAGAAAATCAATCTTAAGTGAACCAATACTAGTTAATGTAAAGTAATATATCAAATATATAATTATACATTAAATCATTAAATCAACACTTGATTTAACGATCCGGTCATATCGCATATAACCGACTAATATCAATAGTGACAACTTATCGAATCAACACTTGATCCGATAACCCGGCTATATCGCATACAACCGATCAATGTCACAAATCGCGAGAATAGAATACAGTATCACATACTGGTATTATTTTCGGTCCCGCACATATTGTAGGGTTCCTAGGCACACTAATGAGGTCTCACAAGGCATCAACCATGCCAATTTCAAATTTTACAAGTGCCGAGAAACCCTAATACGGATCGTTAACTAGAATTTTAGGCGAATCTAGCAACTAGTTAACAAATTAACTAAGTGAACGGAAATACAACCTTTGTAGATCCGGTCCTCCACCTCCACGGCTCCGTGATGAAGTCCTCTCCGCTGTTCAAATGACGGCTTCATCGGAGAAATGGGTGGGCAAGGTCGTCGGCTTCGGATGCCTTGTGAGACCTCATTAGTGTGCCTAGGAACCCTACAGTGGTATCAGAGCCTAGCTAGAGCCTTAGGCGATGCGTAGACGGAATTTCAAATCCGAACAAACCCCGAAACCCTAATCCGACCCGCTCTCTGGACTTTTTCCAAAAACTGGGTTTTTTCCATATTAAAAATGCTTAAAAAATTCAGCAGGGAATTCTAAGAATTACGGCGCAAAATTTATCTCATG
Organism: Agapanthus africanus; assembly: GCA_030015575.1. Taxonomy (NCBI): domain Eukaryota; kingdom Viridiplantae; phylum Streptophyta; class Magnoliopsida; order Asparagales; family Amaryllidaceae; genus Agapanthus; species Agapanthus africanus. The sequence goes on from CM057344.1 coordinate 107,624,113, forward strand.
ATCCCTCTAATGCGCGGCGGAACCGCGGCATAAGCCTAGCTTATGCGGCGGTTCCGCGGCTAAAGTGTGAAGTCACGCTTCCAATTTTGCACAGTAACTTCTTTTATTCAGTGCTGAGTTCTCTGGGTATTTTTAAATATTATTCAAGAGTTGAATTTTCTGGGGTTGTTTTGGGGATTCGATGATTCGATCGGATTATCAGATTTTGTCTATGTGGATTCCGGATAATTTTTGGATATGTTAAAAAGTTCGACCGGATATAAATACCAAACTTTTCCCCTGTCGGGAAATTTCCAAATGTTGGATTTTTCCGTGCTTTAACGACGTTCTAAGTAGTGCAAGTAACGCGATGGACCCTCTAGAAGACAATAAACCTTAACTCGATTATGTGACCGTCTTGAACTGCCCTTTGAACCTTCGGGTTTGGGGAAGTACGGCGTGCCACATGTGAGGCGTTGGCTTGACCCTTCTACGGCTGGACCGTTGGTACTGAGGCATGAATTGAATGTTTTTAGACTTATTTCATGTGTTGAGCTGTATCGGGAAAACTTGGGTGTTTGAATGTTCGATCGGAAAGTTTAACATTTTTTATTTATCTGGAATGGGATACAATACTTGGAATTCACAATAAGTTATGAGATAACTGAATGAATATTATAAACATAGCAGTTTAGTCTCACTTGATCGGTTGCCACGGAATTTTGATGTGATCAAAAGTCCGTCGCAATCACGTAGCGTACGCGGATACTCGCCGGATAAACTTAATAGACAGCCTCACTCCATAGCCCCGACCAAGTGACTGTAGGAGAACCCCGTCGCCGAAAACATCCGTTCGGGTGCTCGCGGCAGCGGTGTTCCGCCTTGGTGCACTTCGTCGACGGTATCGGGGGTGCAGCCGCCTACTAAAGTTTGCGACGAGCATTCGATCAGGATGTCGGGAATCTTGTTGAATTGCCCGACTTGATATTGAAAAGTGTTTTCGATAATGCGACTAAAATGCGGGGTTTATAATTGTTAGGCATGCGATGTCTAAGTAATTCATTTGGTCAGGCATGCGATGTCTGAGGTGGTTGCGGATTCCAACTGTTGTGGTTTTACACTTTCTTTTCTATGACCGTAAGTGTAATATGTGATATCGCTGGTTTCGTTGCTATATGTCAATGAAAATTGGGATGCGCATATTTACTTACGTTGATGACATGTGATGTTATGTGTTGCTGGATATGTTATATTGGATCGTCGTGTTTGAATAGCCGGGTTTTTTTTATGTGAGATGGGTGTTTTTTTTTTATTTTCATTCATGTAAAAACTTGTATGTAATATTCTTTTATTGGGGAACTTCCACGTTGCGGAAGATGTCACCGTTTGTATATTATTTACTTTTCCGCACTAGGATAGACCCAAGGAGGGGAGCACAAGTAACCGGGTTCTGGAGTCCAGTGGGAGACCAACTCGAGGAGTCGAGTTCGGGTCTCCTAACTCCAGAATTGGTAGGGTTGCTTGCCGCTCTCATAGGGGTCTTGGGGTGTGGGTTTGGCTATTCATCGCGACCGTGGAATCCGAGTTTTATACTGGCTCGTATTAAAAACACGGACGACCTAATATATCCAATATTTCATATGCTTCTTCTGCTGCGATATCTGTGATGTGATCATGTGATATGTTCTGTGATGGATACAGTATATAGTATATATGATATATTATATAGACGTTACTTATGTTTTACACCCGCGCTAGCCCTGCCCCGCTCTGCCGTTAGTTACCTAACCTAACGGTGCATGAGGGGACATCGAGGCGAATGCGGATGGCATAAGTGTACATCGTATTTATCTGTGATGTTTAGGTATTTAAATGATGGGACTTCATTAATGAGATTAATGAAATAAAAGAAACCTAAGATGTTGTAGAATTGAATTTCAAAATAAAAGAGTTACTCCTGGGAGAGTTTTACACATTACAATTAGCCGATCAAGTAGGTGTTTAGAAAGGTGTCAACGGGGTTACGCCTCTGGAAAAACGAGGTTTACATTAATTAGGTTCGTGCGAAAGCACGGGGGACCTCCCTCAAAGTACCGACACTGGCCTGGCTGAAAGATTGGCGAACTTGTAGTGTGTAATTAATCCCGGCTAGTCTTTCCTTTTAGGGTTTGAAGGAAGATTTGATAAAAAGCAGTGGGAGCCATACTGATTAGATAAAATAATAACCAATCTGATCTTGCAAGAACGCACGCTAAGTGTTTTCTTCTCTCTCTCTCCAGGTAGCGACCATATCACGCCTTAATCAAGATAATAATATGGATTATTGACCGAACCCGCTTGTTATACTGAGCTGGGGAACGTTGGTCCCGCTCCAACTTATAATTGTTATAAGACAGAGCAGGAAATAAGGGGAATACCAGAATTCCTATGCCGCCCAAACGAAGAAAGTGCATATGATGCATCATCTTCGGGTGTGTTCATTATAAAGAACTGTTTCTCAGTATCCTCTACGTCCTAGGTATTTGATACCGGATCAGGATCCCAGATATGTAATCTGTTACATAGGACTGCAAAAAGGTAGAAAAACTGAGAACGGGTGATAAGTTTCATGAGACAGAAAACGGGGCAAGTGTTGCACCCAAGTCTGTTGGTCACTATCACCCTGTATTCCAAATACATTGATTCTGAACGAATGTTATTAGATACCGAACCTGATATACAAAATCATATCAGTCTCTTTATTAGTAAAGAAATGATAAAATTTTGTATTGTTGGATAACGTTTTGAACATTTCCTATATCAAAAGTTGATAGGTTCAGGCACGTTATCTAAAAGCATTGATGTTCTAAATCAAACTACAGTTCTTAGTATACAGAACACACACAAGAGAAAGAGTTCAGAAATGAACGAATCCTTCTTGAGGTATTGTAGACTAGGTCATATCAATGTGACCCGACTAGCTGAAGTTACATCTAGATGCAAATTTAAATCTGTTTGAATTTACATCTTGTGAAACTTGCCGGTCATGTCACAAAGACAAGATGACCATAGCTCCGTTTACTGGAAACAGAGAAAGAGTTAATGAACTCTTGGGATGATACATGTTGATGTATGTAGGTCCCCTGTCTACACATGCCAAGACCGGTTCTTTATACTTCATTACATTCTCTGATAATCTCTTTAGATTCAGTCATATGTTTCTGTTGAAACATGAGTCCGAACCTTTTGAGATATTCACAGAATATAAGATAGAAGTAGAGAACCAAAATACGGGTATAAGTATTATGTCCTATGATGTGATCAGGGAGGAGAATACTTGAGCACGGAATTCTTGGACTATTCTAAAGGAGAATGAGATTCTCTCTCAGCATTACTCCTCTGTATACACCATAGCACGATGGTATATCGGGGCAGAGCAATCACACCTTATATGATAAGGTGTGCTCTATGATGAGTACTACTGAGTTACCTATTTCCTTTTGGGAGTTATGCACTTGAGAAGCTGCATACTTATTGAATAGGGTTCCAATCAAATCAGTTGCCTACAATTTCATATGTGATATGGAAAGGGAAGAGCCCATGTCTTAAGCTAGTTAAGATTTGGGGTTGACCGGCCTATGTCTGAAAGTAAAATCCGGACAAGCTCGAGGCAAAGTCTGTAATGTAGAACTGGAAAGGTTCCAGCTATACAAACTGCAGCTGATGATTTGATAGAACCAAAGGATTCAGTAGATTCCAATGAATCTCAGCCTCTCCGCCGATCTAGTAGGGTTCCTCACCCACCTGAGAGATACTTCTGTTTCTCTATGACAGTGGGAGCGAGGATTGCATCATGAGATGATGACCCAACTAGCTTCGAGCTGGCCATCGAGAGTAAGACTCTGTAAGAATGGCTGGATGTTTATCGATCTGAGATGGAATCCTTATACACCAACAAAGTATGGACTTTGGTTGCTATATCTGAAGGGTTAAATCCCTATCAGGAGCAAGTATATCTTGAGAAGATTACTTGGTGTAGATGGAAAAGTTGAGACTTTTAAAGCTAGACTTGTTAAAGGTTTTCGTCATCGACCAGGCGTGGACAATGATGAAACCTTTTCAAGTGGCTATGCTTAAGTCCATCCAGATCTTACTTGCCACGGCTACATACCATGACTACGATATCTGGCGGTTGGGTGTCATGACTGCTTTTCTAAAATGATGTTTTAGAAGAGAGCGTCTGTAAGTACACAGCCAGAGGGCTTCATAAACAGTGGGAGCAGCGGAAACGTGTACAAGATGCTTTATAGGATAAAGCAGGCATCGTTGAGTTGGAACATCTGTTTTGATGTAGTAGTCAAATAGTTTGACTTCATCAAAATGGTAGATGAACCTTGTATACACAAAAAGGTAGTAGGGAGTATGGTGGTGATCCTCGTAGAGTACGTGGATGTCATGCTCTTGATAAGAAAGGAGTTTCCTATGCTACGCTTGGTCAATCTCCACTTATCACAAGGATTCTCCATATAGGATCAAAGTGATACCTCCTAAATCCTAAGTTTTGGATCTATGAGATAGATCTAAATGGATGTTAGGATACTCACTAGCTGTAGTGAGATGGTATCAATTGATCCTGAGAAGAATCACTGGAAGTGTTCCAGGGTGATAATGACGACTGAGTGTCAGTCACAAGCATTGTCTTTACCCTCAGTAAAGGGACGGTATGTTGGAAGAGTTCCAAGCTAGATACCGTGACATACTAGACGATAAAGGCTGGATACATCGCTACTTAAGATGCTACCAAAGAGGCTGTTTGGGTGTATATTGGTTCATGAGATGAACTACGTTCCTACCATTGTGAGACAATGGAGTTGTGGCTTATGCCAAGGAACGTCGGTCCCATCAGTGATCCAGACATATTCTAAGGCAGTGTCACCTGATCATGGAGATGGTTGATCTCCAGGGTGATCGAGGTTTGAAGAGTAGACTCAGAGGACAAACACAGCAGATCCACTCACAAAGGCCTGTTCCCAGAGAGAGATTTTTATGGGATGGTGAGTATGAGATACTACAACCACTGGTATCAGATGGCCCTAGAGCAAGTGGGAGATTGTTAGTTATATGTATGCCCTAGAGGCCATTACTATACATAGGATGTATATTGTAGTGGATGCTTGGACATATATAGGCAGGACTTTCTTGCTCGACATGATAGTACGCTATCTGGTTACTCTTTACCTTAACGTGTATACTGTTTGTCTCTCTGTTACATGTTGGTAAAGCCCTTAGGATGTGTGCTTGACTACCTGGACTATGATGCGGATCATATTAGTGGGGACAGATAGTTTATAAGTACATCCTTCAAAGTCCCTAGTCGTGGGTGTATCGAGACGGGGCATCGATATACCAGAGTAGACTAGCGTATACCTTCTCGACCCATACAGATGGGCGATGGATGATCCCATATCCATTGGTGTTTGACATCAGAGATGATATACGGGTGCTCAGTGGAGACTAGGTACACTGGACGGACTCGCCGAGAACTCCCAGATGGTATTATACCTTACGTCAGATGGCAGTTCTCTGGTGACACTGGCACAGGTTAGTCTGTTGACCCGAGATTGTAGGGTTCCTAGGCACTCTCAAGAGTTCTCACAAGGCATCGACCATGCCAATTTCAAAAATTACGGTGCCGAGAAACCCTAATACGGATCGTTAGCTAGAAGTTTAGGCGAAACTAGCAACAAGTTGACAACTTAACTAATAAGTGAACGGAAATACAACCTTTGTAGATCCGGTGCTCCACCTCCATAGCTCCATGATGATGTCTCCTCGCTGTCCAAATGGAATCCCGGGCTCTAGCGTCGGCTTCATCGGAGAAATGGGCGGGCAAGGTCGTCGGCTTCGTGCCGAAGATGATCTACGTCGAGGGATCGCTAGATCAAGCTCCAACTTCACCAAGTCAAGAAAACTTGTGAAGGAAACACCCTATACTACTTGGCAAGAGGTAGAGGATGAAGAAATAGGAAGTGGGTTCACTTTAGAATTGGATTTCTCACTCATTTCATCAAGTTGCCATTGAAGTAGAAAGCTTTTCTTTCTTGCTCATCAAGAAGAAGAAGAAAGAAAAGAATATGATAATTTTTTTTAAATCCAAAAGAAAAATGAATACTTATCATATTCAAACCATGGTTAAGTGTAGAGAATGAATCATGGTTAAGTGGAATGGTTAGGGTTAAGCATGAGACAAAATGGTGACTTAGTCAAAGCTTCATGAAGCTTCAAAATCAAACAAAGTTAGCCACCATTTTCTCTTTATGCTTTTCATTTTCCACAAAGAATAAATAAATAAATAAATGAATAAGAAAATGAAAACCCTAACCAATATACAACCATGGTTTAATCTTTACACAAACCCTAGTGAGCATGTATCATCAAACATGATACAAACTTGTGTACAAAAGTATATCACATATACAATGTGCACAATCCAAGTGAGAAAATCCATTTAAAGTGAACCAATACTAGTTAATGCAAAGTAATATATCAAATATATAATTATGCATTAAATCATTAAATCAACACTTGATTCAATGATCCGGTCATATCGCATACAACCGACTAATATCCAATGTATCGACTTATCGAATCAACCCTTGATTCGATAACTAGGATATATCGCATACAACCAATCGATACATTCATCGCGAGAATAGAATACGGTATCACATACTGGTATTATTCTCGGTCCCGCACATATCTCATATGCGCTCCTATTTCGTTTCGCTTGAGCCAGGAAACCTCTGTGTAGGACTCTAAAGACTCGTCAATACGCCGGCAGCAGATGATGATCATATCAAACACCCACAAGCCGCAAGCGGTCTGCTAAACGTAACGGCCACCCGGGTATTGAGCGATCAGAAGATCGACGAGCAAGCCCGCTCACACTCCTGTGAATCCAACCAGTAACACTTACCATACAGTCCGGTCTGATCGTCTGATATGTCGCATATCTCGCTTAGGGGTGGTAAACGTCAGACCCCAATAGCTCGATAAGTCGTGTCGATATGAGGTCTATAACAGTTCGAGAAACTACTGGTAAAACTTACCAGTATATCTCAGCAACCCTGGCCAGGGATTTCCGGTTATAGCCAATCGAACACAGCGCAACATCAACTCCCTATACCGGGAGAGACGAATTCCCTCCTATCGCTCATTGCCTCCATGTGATTCGGGACTGTACCCAAAAGCCACCATTTTGCATGCCCTCTTGGACGTGGTAAGGTGGAAATCAAAGCACAGTGGGAACCACACAAGACTCTATGACGATCTCGGGTCAACAGATTACTCTGTACCAGTGTCACCAGAGAACTGCCATCTGACGTAAGGTATAATACCATCTGGGAGTTCTCGGCGAGTCCGTCCAGTGTACCCAGTCTCCACTGAGCACCCGTATATCATCTCTGATGTCAAACACCAATGGATATGGGATCATCCATCGCCCATCTGTATGGGTCGAGAAGGTATACGCTAGTCTACTCTGGTATATCGATGCCCCGTCTCGATACACCCACGACTAGGGACTTTGAAGGATGTACTTATGGACTACCATGTCCCCACTAGTATGATCCGCATCATAGTCCAGGTAGTCAAGTACACATCCTAAGGGCTTTACCAACATGTAACAGAGAGACAATCTTTGTACACGTTAAGGTAAAGAGTAATCAGATAGCATACTATCATGTCGAGCAAGAAAGTCCTCCCTATATATGTCCAGCATCCACTACAATATACATCCAATGTACAGTAATGGCCTCTAGGGCATACATATAACTAACAATCTCCCACTTGCACTAGGGCCATCTGATAGCAGTGGTTGTAGTATCTCATACTCAACCATCCCATAATAGTCTCTCTCTGGGAATAGGCCTTCGTGAGTGGATCCGCCGTGTTGTCCTCTGAGTCTACTCTCCTTACCTCGATCCCTTAGAGATTAACCATCTCCATGATCAGGTGATATTGCCTTAGAATATGTCTGGATCACTGATGGGACCGGCGTTCCTTGGCATAAGCCAAAACTCCATTGTCTCACAATGGTAGGAACGTAGTTCATCTCATGAACCAATATACACCCAAACAGCCTCTTTGGTAGCATCTTAAGTAGCGATGTATCCTGCTTTTATCGTCTAGTAAGCCACGGTATTTAGCTTGGAACTCTTCCAACATACCGTCCCTTTACTTAGGGTAAAGACAATGCCTGTGACTGACATTCAGTCGTCTTTATCACCCTGGAACACTTCCAGTGATTTTCCTCAGGATCAACTGATACTTTCTCACTACAACTAGTGAGTATCCTAACATCCATTTAGATCTATCTCATAGATCCAAAATCCAGGATTTAGGAGGTATCATTTTGATCCTATATGGAGAATCATTGTGATAAGCGGAGATCGATCGAGCATAGCATAGGAAACTCTTTCCCTATCAAGAGTATGTTATCCACGTACTCTATGAGGATCGCCACCATACTCTCTACTACCTTTTTGTATATACAAGGTTCATCTACCATTTTGATGATGTCAAACTCTTTGACTAATCCATCAAAACAGATGTTCCAACTCCGCGATGCCTGCTTTATCACATAAAACATCTTGCACTCGTTTCCGCTGCTCCCACTGTCTACGAGGCCCTCTGGCTGTGTTACTTATAGACTCCCTCTTCTAAAACATCATTTATAAAAGCTGTCATGACACCCAACCACCAGATATCGTAGTCATGGTATGTAGCCGTGGCAAGTAGGATCTGGATGGACTTAAGCATAGCCATTGGAAAAAGGTTTCATCATTATCCACGCCTGGTCGATGACGAAAACCTTTAACAAGTCTAGTTTTGAAAGTCTCAACTTTTCCAAGTACACCAAGTAATCTTCTCGAGATATACTTGCTCCTGATGGGGATTTAACCCTTCAGATATAGCAACCAAAGTCCATACTTTGTTGGTGTAGAAGGATTCCATCTCAGATCGCTAAACATCCAGCCATTCTTACAGAGTCACACTCCTGATGGCCAGCTCGAAACTAGTTGGGTCATCATCTCATGATGCAATCCTCGCTCCCACTGTCATAGAGAAACCGAAGTAACTCTCAGGTGGGTGAGGAACCCTACTAGATCGGCGGAGAGGCTGAGGTTTGTTGGTATCTATTGAATCCTTTGGTTCTACCAAATCATCAGCTGCAGTTTGTATAGCTGGAATATTTCCAGTCCTACATAACAGACCTTGCCTCGAGCTTGTCCGGATTTTGCTTTTAGACATAGGCCGGACAACCCTAAATCTTAACTAACTTAAGATATGGGCTCTTAGCTTTCCATATCACATATGAAGTGGTAGGCAACTGATTTGATTTGAACCTAATTCAATAGGTATGCAGCTTCTCAAGTGCATAACCACCTAAAAGGAAATAGGCAACTCAGTAGTACTCATCATAGAGCGCACCTTATCATATAGGGTGTGATTGCTCCGCCCCGATATACCATCGTGCTATGGTGTATATAGAATAGTAATGCTGAGAGAGAATCTCATTCTCCTTTAGAATAGTCCAGGATTTCCGTGCTCAAGTATTCTCCTCCTTGATCTCATCATAGGACATAATACTTATACCCGTATTTTGGTTCTTTACTTCTAACTTATATTCTATGAATATCTCAAAAGGTTCGGACTTGTGTTTCAACAGGAACATATGTCTGAATCTTGAGAGATCATCAGAGAACGTAATGAAGTATAAAGAACCGGTCCTGGCATGTGTAGACAGGAGACTTTACATACATCATCATGTATCAGTCCCAAGAGTTCACTAACTCTTTCTCTGTTTCCAGTAAACGGAGCTTTGGTCATCTTATCTTTGTGACATGACTGGCAAGTTTCACAAGATGTAAATTCAAACTGATTTAAATATGCATCTATATGTATCTTCAGCTAGTCGGGTCGCATTGATATGACCTAGTCTACAATAGCTCAAGAAGGATCCGTTCATTTCTGAACTCTTCCTCTTGCGTGTGTTCCGTATACTAAGAACTGTATTTTGATTTAGAACATGATATGGTCGCTACCTGGAGAGAGAGAGAAGAAAACACTCAGCGTGTGCTCTTGCAAGAATAGATTTGTTATTATTTTATCTAATCAGGATGGCTCCCACTGCTTTTTATCAAATCTTCCCTCAAACCCTAAAAGGAAAGACTAGCCGGGATTAATTATACACTACAAGTTCACCAATCTTTCAGCCAGGCCAGTGTCGGTACTTTGAGGGAGGTCCCCCTTGCTTTCGCACGAACCTAATTAATGTAAACCTCGTTTTCCCAGAGGTGTAACCTCGTTAACACCTTTCTAGACACTTACTAGATCGGCTAATTATAATGTATAAAACTCTCCCAGGAGTAACTCTTACTCGCAGCGGGTATCGGGATCCAACTATCTCATAGAAGGTATGCAATCTCATTGCAAATTTCAACACTTGAAATTCCCGATAATATTTTGCCCCTAACGTGCTATGACCTTGACGAAAGCCAACAAACCATAGCCCGCTAGTCAAGTTCAACCCGTACATTTCTTGATTGAATTAAACCCACCCGCACGACCCTTGACGAAAGCCAACAAAGCCGCACGACTACCCTAATCCAATCGCATCGTATGCTAGCAGATAAGCAGCATATAGCTACCGCACACTGCACCTTGACGAAAGCCAACAAATGCAGCCCGAATACTATATACAACTTATCTGAAATGACGGAGGGCTACGACAGGTTTTTCTGAAAACCTATTGCGTAATGAACTTGATATCGTTGTAGAATCAAATGATTTTTTGAAATGGAGTGCTTTTGAGGCTTTTCTAGTTTTGCTAAAGGAGTCACTCCCGGTGAAGGGATCGTCGGTCCTTTCCTCATCGAATAAGGTGCGGGATATATCACATATACCTCTGTGCAAAGCAGAAACTATAGAAGCAATCAAAAACAAACCGAGTGTGTAGCATCTGCCAGTTATTGCTAAAGGAGTCACTCCCGGTGAAGGGATCTCGGTCCTTTCCTCATCGAATAAGATGCAGGATATATCACATATACCTCTGTGCAAAGCAAGAACTGTAGCTACCTGTTTTAATTTTGAAATTCGATTCTACAACATCTTAGGTTTCTTTTATTTCATTAATCTCATTAATGAAGTCCCATCATTTAAGTACCTAAACATCACAGATAAATACGACGTACACTTATGCCATCCGCATTCGCCTCGATGTCCTCTCGTGCACCGTTAGGTTAGGTAACTAACGACAGAGCGGGGCAGGGCTAGCACGGGTGTAAAACATAAGTAACGTCTATATAATATATCATATATACTATATACTGCATTTATCACAGAACATCACAGATATCGCAGCAGAAGAATCATATGAAATATTAGATATACTAGGACGTCCGTGTTTTCAATACGAGCCAGTATAAAACACGGATTCCACGGTCGTGATGAATAGCCAAACCCACACCCCAAGACCCCTATGAGAGCGGCAAGCAACCCTACCAATTCTAGAGTTAGGAGACCCGGACTCGACTCCTCGAGTTGGTCTCCTACTGGACTCCAGAACCCGGTTACTTGTGCTCCCCTCCTCGGTTCTATCCTAGTGCGGAAAAGTAAATAATATACAAAAGGTGACATCTTCCGCAACCTGGAAGTGCCCCAATAAAAGAATATTACATACAGGTTTTTACATGAATGAAAATGAAAAACACTCATCTCACATAAAACCCCCCCGGCTATTCAAACACGACGATCCAATATAACATATCCAGCAACACATAACATCACATGTCATCAACGTAAGTAAATATGTGCACCCCAATTGTCGTTGACATATAGCAACGAAACCGGCGATATCACATATTACACTTAAGGTCACAGAAAAGAAAGTGTAAAACTACAACAGTTGGAATCCGCAACCTGCATAGACATCGCATGCCTAATCAAATGAATTACTTAGACATCACATGCCTAACAATTATAAACCCCGCATATTAGTCTCTTTATCGAAAACACTTTTCAATACCAAGTCGGGCAATTCAACAGGATTCCCGACATTTTGATCGAATGCTCGTCGCAAACTTTAGTAGACGGCTGCACCCCCGATGCCACCGACGAAGTGCACCAAGGCGGAACACCGCTGCCGCGAGCATCCGAACGGATGCTTTCGGTGACGGGGTTCTCCTACAGTCACTTGGTCGGGGCTATGGAATAAGGCTGTCTATTAAGTTTACCCGGCGAGTATCCGCGTACGCTACGTGATTGCGACGAACTTTTGATCACATCAAAATTCCGTGGCAACCGATCAAGTGAGACTAAAGTGCTATGTTTATAACATTCATTCAGTTATCTCATAACTGCTTGTGAATTCCAATTATTGTATCACATTCCAGATAATTAGAAAATGTTAAACTTTCCGATCGAACATTCAAACACCCAAGTTTTCCCGATACAGATCAACACATGAAACAAGTCTAAAAACATTCACTTCGTGCCTCAGTACCAACGGTCCAGCCGTAGAAGGGTCAAGCCAACGCCTCACATGTGGCACGCCGTACTGCCCCAAACCCGAAGGTTCAAAGGGCAGTTCAAGACGGTCACATAATCGAGTTAAGGTTTGTTGTCTTCTAGAGGGACCATCGCGTTACTTGCACTACTTAAAACGTCGTTAAACTACGGAAAAATCCAATAATTGGAAATTTCCCGGCAGGGGAAAAAGTGGGTATTTATATCCGGTCGAACTTTTTAACATATTCTAAAAATACCCGGAAAAACACACTGACAAAATTAGACAATCCGATCGATACACCGAGTCCCCAATACAACCCAGAAAATTCAACTCTTGAAAAAATATTAAAAATTCCCAGGAAAACCAGCACTTCAAACTAAGAATTACTGTGCAAAAAGTAAAACATGATTTGACATCTTGGCCACGGAACCGCCGCAATAGCCATGCTATTGCCGCGGTTCCGCTGCAGATTAGAGGAATTGGTCGCTCGAATTTCACAGCAATTCTTAAAATCTCATGCTGATTTTTCTGCATATTTTTAATTTCGAAAAAGACCAGATTTCAGAAATTGTCCAGAGAGCATTTTAGGGTTTTGGTTTTGGTTCGATCGGACTTCTAATTCCGTCTACGCATCGCCTAAGGCTCTAGCTAGGCTCTGATACCACTGTAGGGTTCCTAGGCACTCTCAAGAGTTCTCACAAGGCATCGACCATGCCAATTTCAAAAATTATGGTGCCGAGAAACCCTAATACGGATCGTTAGCTAGAAGTTTAGGCGAAACTATCAACAAGTTAACAACTTAACTAATAAGTGAACGAAAATACAACCTATGTAGATCCGGTGCTCCACCTTCATAGCTCCGTGATGATGTCTCCTCGCTGTCCAAATGGAATCCCGGGCTCTAGCGTCGGCTTCATCGGAGAAATGGGCGGACAAGGTCGTCGGCTTCGTGCTGAAGATGATCTACGTCGAGGGATCGCTAGATCAAGCTCCAACTTCACCAAGTCAAGAAAACTTGTGAAGGAAACACCCTATACTACTTGGCAAGAGGTAGAGGATGAAGAAATAGGAAGCGGGTTCACTTTAGAATTGGATTTCTCACTCATTTCATCAAGTTGCCATTGAAGTAGAAAGCTTTTCTTTCTTGCTCATCAAGAAGAAGAAGAAAGAAAAGAATATGATAAGTTTTTTTTAAATCCAAAAGAAAAATGAATACTTATCATATTCAAACCATGGTTAAGTGTAGAGAATGAATCATGGTTAAGTGGAATGGTTAGGGTTAAGCATGAGACAAAATGGTGACTTAGTCAAAGCTTCATGAAGCTTCAAAATCAAACAAAGTTAGCCACCATTTTCTCTTTATGCTTTTCATTTTCCAAAAAGAATAAATAAATAAATAAATGAATAAGAAAATGAAAACCCTAACCAATATACAACCATGGTTTAATCTTTACACAAACCCTAGTGAGCATGTATCATCAAACATGATACAAACTTGTGTACAAAAGTATATCACATATACAATGTGCACAATTCAAGTGAGAAAATCCATTTAAAGTGAACCAATACTAGTTAATGCAAAGTAATATATCAAATATATAATTATGCATTAAATCATTAAATCAACACTTGATTCAATGATCCGGTCATATCGCATACAACTGACTAATATCCAATGTATCGACTTATCGAATCAACCCTTGATTCGATAACTAGGATATATCGCATACAACCAATCGATACATTCATCGCGAGAATAGAATACGGTATCACATACTGGTATTATTCTCAGTCCCGCACATATCTCATATGCGCTCCTATTTCGTTTCGCTTGAGCCAGGAAACCTTTGTGTAGGACTCTAAAGACTCGTCAATACGCCGGCAGCAGATGATGATCATATCAAACACCCACAAGCCGCAAGCGGTCTGCTAAACGTAACGGCCACCCGGGTATTGAGCGATCAGAAGATCGACGAGCAAGCCCGCTCACACTCCTGTGAATCCAACCAGTAACACTTACCATACAGTCTGGTCTGATCGTCTGATATGTGGCATATCTCGCCTAGGGGTGGTAAACGTCAGACCCCAATAGCTCGATAAGTCGTGTCGATATGAGGTCTATAACAGTTCAAGAAACTACTGGTAACACTTACCAGTATATCTCAGCAACCCTGGCCAGGGATTTCCGGTTATAGCCAATCGAACACAGCGCAACATCAACTCCCTATACCGGGAGAGATGAATCCCATCCTATCGCTCATTGCCTCCATGTGATTCGGGACTGTACCCAAAAGCCACCGTTTTGCACGCCCTCTTGGACGTGGTAAGGTGGAAATTAAAGCACAGTGGGAACCACACAAGACTCTATGACGATCTCGGGTCAACAGATTACTCTGTACCAGTGTCACCAGAGAACTGCCATCTGACGTAAGGAATAATACCATCTGGGAGTTCTCGGCGAGTCCGTCCAGTGTACCCAGTCTCCACTGAGCACCCGTATATCATCTCTGATGTCAAACACCAATGGATATGGGATCATCCATCGCCCATCTGTATGGGTCGAGAAGGTATACGCTAGTCTACTCTGGTATATCGATGCCCCGTCTCGATACACCCACCACTAGGGACTTTGAAGGATGTACTTATGGACTACCATGTCCCCACTAGTATGATCCGCATCATAGTCCAGGTAGTCAAGTACACATCCTAAGGGCTTTACCAACATGTAACAGAGAGACAATCTTTGTACACGTTAAGGTAAAGAGTAACCAGATAGCATACTATCATGTCGAGCAAGAAAGTCCTCCCTATATATGTCCAAGCATCCACTACAATATACATCATATGTATAGTAATGGCCTCTAGGGCATACATATAACTAACAGAGATCGTCATAGAGTCTTGTGTGGTTCCCACTGTGCTTTGATTTCCACCTTACCACGTCCAAGAGGGCGTGCAAAACGGTGGTTTTTGGGTACAGTCCCGAATCACATGGAGGCAATGAGCGATAGGAGGGGATTCGTCTCTCCCGGTATAGGGAGTTGATGTTGCGCTGTGTTCGATTGGCTATAACCGGAAATCCCTGGCCAGGGTTGCTGAGATTTACTGGTAAGTGTTACCAGTAGTTTCTCGAACTGCTATAGACCTCATATCGACACGACTTATCAAGCTATTGGGGTCTGACGTTTACCACCCCTAGGCGAGATATGCGACATATCAGACGACGAGACCGGACTGTACGGTAAGTGTTACTGGTTGGATTCACAGGAGTGTGAGCGGGCTTGCTCGTCGATCTTCTGATCGCTCAATACCCGGGTGGCCGTTACGTTTAGCAGACTGCTTGCGGCTTGTGGGTGCTTGATATGATCATCATCTGCTACCGGCGTATTGACGAGTCTTTAGAGTCCTACACAGAGGTTTCCTGGCTCAAGCGAAACGAAATAGGAGCGCATATGAGATATGTGCGGGACCGAGAATAATGCGTGTATGTGATACCGTATTTCATTCTCGCGATGAATGTGTCGAATGGTTGTATGCGATATAACCTAGTTATCGAATCAATGATTGATTCGATAAAACGATACATTATATACTAGTCGATTGTGTGCGACATGACCGGATCATTGAATCAAGTGTTAATTTAATGATTTAATGCATAATTTTATATTTGATATATTACTTTGCATTAACTAGTATTGGTTCACTTTAAATGGATTTTCTCACTTGATGTGCACATTGTATATGTGATATACTTTTGTACACTAGTTTGTATCATGTTTGATGATACATGCTAACTTGAGTATGTGTAAAGATTAAACCATGGTTGTGTAATGGTTAGGGTTTTCCTTTTATTTATTTATTCATTTATTTCATTTATTTTATTTTGGAAAAGAAATGGCAAAAGAAAAGAAAATGGTTGCTAGTTTTTTTTTACATTGAAAGTTCATGAAGCTTTGACTAAGTGACCATTTTGTCTTCATGCTTAACCCTAACCATTCCATTTAACCATGATTTATTCTCTACACTTGACCATGGTTGCAACATGATAAGTATTCAATTTATTTTCTATTTTGAATTAACTTATCATAACATTTTTCATCTTCTTCTTCTTCTTCTTCACATGAAGAAAGCATGACTTCATCAATGGTGATTGATGAAAAAGGGTGAGAAATCCAATTCTAAAGTGAACCAATACTAGTTAATGCAAAGTAATATATCAAATATATAATTATGCATTAAATCATTAAATCAACACTTGATTCAATGATCCGGTCATGTCGCACACAATCGACTAGTATATAATGTATCGTTTTATCGAATCAATCGTTGATTCGATAACTAGGTTATATCGCATACAACCATTCGACACATTCATCGCGAGAATGAAATATGGTATCACATACACGCATTATTCTCGGTCCCGCACATATCTCATATGCGCTCCTATTTCGTTTCGCTTGAGCCAGGAAACCTCTGTGTAGGACTCTAAAGACTCGTCAATACGCCGGGTAGCAGATGATGATCATATCAAGCACCCACAAGCCGCAAGCGGTCTGCTAAACGTAACGGACACCCGGGTATTGAGCGATCAGAAGATCGACGAGCAAGCCCGCTCACACTCCTGTGAATCCAACCAGTAACACTTACCGTACAGTCCGGTCTCGTCGTCTGATATGTCGCATATCTCGCCTAGGGGTGGTAAACGTCAGACCCTAATAGCTTGATAAGTCGTGTCGATATGAGGTCTATAACAGTTCGAGAAACTACTGGTAACACTTACCAGTAAATCTCAGCAACCCTGGCCAGGGATTTCCGGTTATAGCCAATCGAACACAGCGCAACATCAACTCCCTATACCGGGAGAGACGAATCCCCTCCTATCGCTCATTGCCTCCATGTGATTCGGGACTGTACCCAAAAACCACCGTTTTGCACGCCCTCTTGGACGTGGTAAGGTGAAAATCAAAGCACAGTGGGAACCACACAAGACTCTATGACGATCTCGGATCAACAGACTAACCTGTACCAGTGTCACCAGAGAACTGCCATCTGACGTAAGGTATAATACCATCTGGGAGTTCTCGGCGAGTCCGTCCAGTGTACCTAGTCTCCACTGAGCACCCGTATATCATCTCTGATGTCAAACACCAATGGATATGGGATCATCCATCGCCCATCTGTATGGGTCGAGAAGGTATACGCTAGTCTACTCTGGTATATCGATGACCCGTCTCGATACACCCACGACTAGGGACTTTGAAAGATGTACTTATAGACTATCTGTCCCCACTATTATGATCCGCATCATAGTCCAGGTAGTCAAGCACACATCCTAAGGGCTTTACCAACATATAACAGAGAGACAAACAGTATACACGTTAAGGTAAAGAGTAACCAGATAGCGTACTATCATGTCGAGCAAGAAAGTCCTGCCTATATATGTCCAAGCATCCACTACAATATACATCCTATGTACAGTAATGGCCTTTAGGGCATACATATAACTAACACATATCTCATATGCGCTCCTATTTCGTTTCTCTTGAGCCAGGAAACCCCTGTGTAGGACTTTAAAGACTCGTCAATACGCCGGCAGTAGGTGATGATCATATCAAACACCCATAAGCCGCAAGCGGTCTGCTAAACGTAACGGCCACCCGGGTATTGAGCGATCAGAAGATCAACAAGAAAGCCCGCTCACACTACTGTGAATCCAACCGTAACACTACCGTACAGTCCGGTCTCTTCGTCTGATATGTCGCATATCTCGTCTAGGGGTGGTAAACGTCAGACCCTAATAACTCGATAAGTCGTGTCGATATGAGGCTCATAACGGGTCGAGAAACTACTGGTAACACTTACCAGTAAATCCCTAAAGCATCCTTGGCCAAGGACTTCCTGTTATAGCCAATCGAACACAGCGTAACATCAACTCCCTATACCGGGAGAGACGAAACCCCTCCTATCGCTCATTGCCTCCATGTGATTCGGGACTGTACCCAAATGCCACCTTTTTGCATGCCCTCTTGGACGTGGTATGATGGAAATCAAAGCACAGTGGGAATCACACAAGACTCTATGACGATCTCGGGTCTACAGACTAACCTGTACCAGTGTCACCAAAGAACTGCCATCTGACGTAAGGTATAATACCATCAGGGAGTTCTCGGCGATTCCGTCCAGTGTACCCAGTCTCTACTGAGCACCCGTATATCATCTCTGATGTCAAACACTAATGGATATGGGATCATCCATCGCCCATCTGTATGGGTCGAGAAGGTATACGCTAGTCTACTCTGGTATATCGATGCCCCGTCTCGATACACCCACGACTAGGGACTTTGAAGGATGTACTTATGGACTACCATTTTCCCACTAGTATGATCCGCATCATAGTCCAGGTAGTCAAGTACACATCCTAAGGGCTTTACCAACATGTATACAGAGAGACAATCAGTGTACATGTTAAGGTAAAGAGTAACCAGATAGCATACTATCATATCGAGCAAGAAAGTCATCCCTATATATGTCCAAGCATCCACTACAATATACATCATATGTATAGTAATGGCCTCTAGGGCATACATATAACTAACAATCTCCCACTTGCACTAGGGCCATTTGATAGCAGTGGTTGTAGTATCTCATACTCAACTATCCCATAAAAGTCTCTCTCTGGGAATAAGCATTTGTGAGTGGATCCGCCGTGTTGTCCTCTGAGTCTACTCTCCTAACCTCGATCCCCTGGAGATCAACCATCTCCACGATCTGGTGATACTGCCTTAGAATATGTCTGGATCACTGATGGGACGGGCGTTTCTTGGCATAAGCCACAACTCCATTGTCACACAATGGGAGGAACGAAGTTCATCTCATGAACTAATATACATCCAGACTTCCTCTTTGGTAGCATCTTTGGTAACGATGTATCTTGCCTTCAATCATCTAGTATGCCACGGTATCTAGCTTGGAACTCTTCCAACTTACCGTCCCTTCACTGAGGGTAAAGACAATGCCTGTGACTGACTTTCAGTCGTCCTTATCACTCTGGAACCTTTCCAGTGATTCTCCTCAGGATCAATTGATACCATCTCACTACAACTAGTGAGTATCCTAACATCCAATTAGATCTATCTCATAGATCCAAAACCCAGGATTTAGGAGGTATCACTTTGATCCTATATGGAGAATCCTTGTGATAAGCGGAGATTGACCGAGCGTAGCATAGGAAACTCCTTCCCTATCAAGAGTATGTCATCCACGTACTCTACGAGGATCGCCACCATACTCCCTACTACCTTTTTGTATATACAAGGTTCATCTACCATTTTGATGATGTCAAACTCTTTGACTAACTCATCAAAACAGATGTTCTAACTCCGCGATGCCTGCTTTATCACATAAAATATCTTGCACACGTTTCCGCTGCTCCTACTATCTATGAAGCTCTCTGACTGTGTACTTATAGACGCTTTCTTCTAAAACATGATTTAGAAAAGCAGTCATGACACCCAACAGTCAGATATCATAGTTATGGTATGTAGCCGTGGCAAGTAGGATCTGGATGGACTTAAGCATAGCTACTTAGAAAAGGTTTCATTATAATCCATACCTGGTCAATGATGCAAACCTTTAACAAGTCTAGCTTTGAAAGTCTTAACTTTTCCATGTACACCAAGTAATCTTTTCAAGATATACTTGCTCCTGATGGGGATTTAACCCTTCAGGCAACCAAAGTCCATACTTTGTTGGTGTATAAGGATTCCATCTCAGGTCGCTAAGCATCCAGCCATTCTTACAGAGTCCTACTCCTGATGGCCTGCCCGAAACTAGTTGGGTCATCATCTCATGATGCAATCCTTGCTCCTACTGTCATAGAGAAACCGAAGTATCTCTCAGGTGGGTGAGGAACCCTACTAGATCGGCGGAGAGGCTGAGGTTCGTTGGTTGCTATTGAATCCTTTGGTTCTACCAAATCAGCAGCTGCAGTTTGTATAGCTGGAACTCTTTCCAGTTCTACCTCATGTCCACTTATTTCTTCACAAGAAATTCCCTTTCACAAAGGTGGGATTCTGAGAAACAAAACATTTTTATTCCTCGGTTAGGTAGAAGATATTCCCTTGCGAATGCTTGGGATATCCAACAAACTTCCACAGAACTGACTTTGCCTCGAGCTTGTCCGGATCATGCTTTTAAACATAGGCTGGACAACCCCAAATCTTAACTAACTTAAGAGATGGGCTCTTCCCTTTCCATATCATATATGAAATGGTAGGCATCTGATTTGATCGGAACCCTATTCAATAGGTATGCAACTTCATAAGTGCATTACTCCCTAAAAGGAAATAGGAAACTCAGTAGTACTCATCATAGAGCACACCATATCATATAGGGTGTGTTTGCTCCGCCCCGATATACCATCGTGCTATGGTGTATACGGAGGAGTAATGCCGAGAGAGAATCTCATTCTTCTTTAGAATAGTTCAAGAATCCCGTGCTCAAGTATTCTCCTCTCTGATCACATCAAAGGACATAATACTTATACCTGTTTTGGTTCTCTACTTCCAACTTATATTCTGTGAATATCTCAAAAGGTTCGGACTTGTGTTTCAACAGGAACATATGTCTGAATCTTGAGAGATCATCAGAGAATGTAATGAAGTACAAAGAACCGGTCTTGGCATGTGTAGACAGGGGACCTTCATACATCAACATGTATCATCCCAAGAGTTCACTAACTCTTTCTCTGCTTCCAATAAACAGAGCTATGGTCATCTTATCTCTGTGACATGACTGGCAAGTTTCAGAAGATGTAAATTCAAACTAATTTAAATATGCATCTATATATAACTTCAGCTAGTTGGGTCGCATTGATATGACCCAGTCAACAATACCTCAAGAAGGATTTGTTCATTTCTGAACTCTTCCTCTTGTGTGTGTTCTGTATACTAAGAACTGTAGTTTGATTTAGAACGTCAATACTTTTAGATAACATACCGGAACCGATCAACTCTTGATATAGGAAACGTTCAAAATATTATCCAACAATACAAAATTATATCCTTCTTTACTAATAAAGAGTCTGATATGATTTTGTATATCAGGTTCGGTATCTAATAATATTTGTTCAGAATCAATGTATTCTGGTAATACAGGGTGACAGTGACCAACAGACTTGGCTGCAACACTTGCACCGTTTTCTGTCTCATGAAACTTATCACCCGTTCTCAGTTCTCTACCTTTCTGTAGCCCATGTAATAAATTACATATGCGGGATCCTGATCTGGTATCACATACCCAGGACGTAGAGGTTACTGAGAAACAGTTCTCGGTAATGAATACACCCGAAAAAGATGCATCAGTATGCACTTTCTTCGTTTGGGCGGCACGAGAATTCTGGTAATCCCCTAATTTTCTGCTCTGTCTTATAACATTTATAAGTTGGAGCGGGACCAACGTTCCCCAGCTCAGTATAACAATCGGGTTCTGTCAATATATCCGTTTTATTATCTTGATTAAGGCGTGACATGGTCGCTACCTGGAGAGAGAGAGAAGAAAACACTCTGCGTGCGCTCTTGCAAGATCAGATTGGTTATTATTTTATCTAATCAGGATGTCTCCCACTGTTTTTATCAAATCTTCCTTCAAACCCTAAAAGGAAATAATAGCCGGGATTAATTACACGCTACAAGTTCGCCAATCTTTCAGCCAGGCCAGTGTCGGTACTTTGAGGGAGGTTTCCCGTGCTTTCACACGGACCTAATTAATGTAAACCTCATTTTCCCAGAGGCGTAACCCCATTGACACCTTTCTAGACACCTACTTGATCGGCTAATTGTAATGTGTAAAACTCTCACAGGAGTAACAATTACTCGCAGTGGGTATCGGGATCCAACTATCTCATAGAAGGTATGCAATCTCATTGCAAATTTCAACACTTGAAATTCCCAATAATATTTTGCCCCTAGCGTTCTATGACCTTGACGAATGCCAAACAACCCATAGTCCACTAGTCAAGTTCAACCCGTACATTTCTTGATTGAATTAAACCCACCCGCACGACCCTTGACGAATGCCAAACAACGCCGTACGAATACTCTAATCCAATCTGCATCATATGCATAAGCAAATAAGTACTAGTTAGCTACCGCACACTATGCCTTGACGAATGCCAAACTACCGCAGCACGAATACTAAGTAGTACTTATCTGAAATGACGGAGGGCTACGACAGGTTTTTCTGAAAACCTATTGCGTAATGAACTTGATATCGTTGTAGAATCAAATGATTTTAAAATGGAGTGTTTTTGAGGCTTTTCTAGTTTTGCTAAAGGGGTCACTCCCGGTGAAGGGATCGTCGGCCCTTTCCTCATCGAATAAGGTGCAGGATATATCATATATACCACAGTGCAAAGCAAGAACTATAGGAGCAATCAAAAGACAAACCAAGGGTTGTAGCATCTGCCAGTTATTGCTAAAGGGGTCACTCCCGGTGAAGGGATCTCGGCCCTTTCCTTATCGAATAAGGTGCAGGATGTTCTACAAGAAACACCGCGATGCAAAGCAAGAACTGTAGCTACCTGTTTTTGAAAATTCGATTCCACAACATCTTAGGTTTCTTTTCTTTCATTAATCACATTAATGAAGTCCCATCATTTAAATCACCTAAACATTACAGATAAATACGACGTACACTTATGCCATCCGCATTCGCCTCGATATCCCCTCGTGCACCATTAGGTTAGGTAACTAACGACAGAGCGGGGCAGGGCTAGCGCGAGTGCAAAACATAAGTAACGTCTATATAATATATCATATATACTATATACAGTATCTATCTCAACATATCAAATGATCACATCACAGATATCGCAGCAGAAGAAACATATGAATATTGGATATACTAGGACGTCCGTGTTTTCAATACGAGCCAGTATAAAACACGGATTCCACGGTCGCGATGAATAGCCAAACCCACACCCCTAGACCCCTACGAGAGCAGCAAGCAACCCTACCAATTCTAGAGTTAGGAGACCCGGACTTGACTCCTCGAGTTGGTCTCCCACTGGACTCCAGAACCCGATTGCTTGTGCTCTCCTCCTTGGGTCTATCCTAGTGCGGAAAAGTAAATAATATACAAATGGTGACATCTTCCGCAACCTGGAAGTGCCCCATTAAAAGAATATTACATACAATAAATTTTACAAGAATGAAAATAAAAACTCTTATCTCACATAAAACCCCCGGCTATGTTAGTTATATGTATGCCCTAGAGGCCATTACTGTACATAGGATGTATATTCTAGTGGATGCTTGGACATATATAGAGATGACTTTCTTGCTCGATATGATAGTATGCTATCTGGTTACTCTTTACCTTAACGTGTACACAGATTGTCTCTCTGTTACATGTTGGTAAAGCCTTTAGGATGTGTACTTGACTACCTGGACTATGATGCGGATTATACTAGTGGGGACATGGTAGTCCATAAGTACATCCTTCAAAGTCCCTAGTCGTGGGTGTATCGAGACGGGGCATCGATATACCAGAGTAGACTAGCGTGTAGCTTCTCGACCCATACAGATGGGCGATGGATGATCCCATATCCATTGGTGTTTGACATCAGAGATGATATACGGGTGCTCAGTAGAGACTGGGTACACTGGACGGACTCGCCGAGAACTCCCAGATGGTATTATACCTTACGTCAGATGGCAGTTCTCTGGTGACACTGGTACAGGTTAGTCTGTAGACCCGAGATCGTCATAGAGTCTTGTGTGATTCCCACTGTGCTTTGATTTCCATCATACCATGTCCAAGAGGGCGTGCAAATAGGTGGGTTTTGGGTACAGTCCCGAATCACATGGAGGCAATGAGCGATAGGAGGGGTTTCGTCTCTCCCGGTATAGGGAGTTGATGTTGCGCAGTGCTCGATTGGCTATAACAGGAAGTCCTTGGCCAAGGCAGCTTTAGGGATTTACTGGTAAGTGTTACCTGTAATTTCTCGACCCGTTACGAGCCTCATATCGACACGACTTATCGAGTTATTGGGGTCTGACGTTTACCACCCCTAGACGAGATAAGCGACATATCAGACGAACAGACCGGACTGTACGGTAGTGTTACTGGTTGGATTCACAGGAGTGTGAGCGGGCTTGCTCGTTGATCTTCTGATCGCTCAATACCCGGGTGGCCGTTACATTTAGTTGACCGCTTGCGGCTTGTGGGTGAATGATATGATCATCACCTGCTGCCGGCGTATTGACGAGTCTTTAGAGTCCTACACAGGGGTTTCCTGGCTCAAGCAAAACGAAATAGGAGCGCATATGAGATATGTGCGGGACCGAGAATAATACCAGTATGTGATACTGTATTCTATTCTCGCGATTTATGACATTGATCGGTTATATGCGATATAGCCGGGTTATCGGATCAAGTGTTGATTCGATAAGTTGTTACTATTGATATTAGTCGGTTATATGCGATATGACCGGATCGTTAAATCAAGTGTTGATTTAATGATTTAATGTATAATTATATATTTGATATATTACTTTACATTAACTAGTATTGGTTCACTTAAGATTTGTTTTCTCACTTGAAGTGTACATTGTTTATATGTGATATATGCAAGTGTACATGTTTGTATTATGCTTGATGATACAAATAAGTTGTGTGTATGAGATTCATACCAAGATTAGGGTAAAGATTAGGGTTATTGTTTCATCTTAAGATTTAACAAAAGGGATTAACTTAGTCAAAGTTATCAAGCTTGGAGAAGCTTTGACAAAGTCCACTCTTTTGTCATTGCTTTTGATATTCTTTAACCTAACCTTTAACCTAATGGTTTGGTTAAATCTCTACATGAGTTAAGCATGAGGGCTTAACTTAACCATGGTGCCATTATTCATTTGGATAAGTTTTCATAATTCATGTAATTCTTTCTTCTTCTTCATCTTCATCAAGCTTGAAAAAGCTTGCTAGCTCTAATGGCATCATGAGAAAAAGAGTGAGAAATCCAATTCTAAAGTGAACCCACTTCCTATTTCTTCATCCTCTACCACTTGCCATGTAGTATAAGGTGTTCTCTTCACAAAGTTTTCGACCGAGTGAAGGAATAGCTTGAGTTTGAGTCTCCTCGACGTAGATCATCTTCGGCCTCGATGTCAATGACCTAGCCCGATCATTTCTCCGACGAAACCATTTCTAGAGTTCGGGATCCGAGGATCGCAGCGGAGGGACGTCAACACGGAGCTAAAGAAATGGTAGAGCGGATCTACAAAGGTTGTAATCCCTTTCACTTAGTAGCAAAGTCGTTTGCATGCTTGTTTTTCGCCTTAACTTCTAGTTAACGATCTTCATTAGGGTTTCTCGGCACCGGAAAATTTTTGTTTGGCATGGTTGATGCCTTGTGGAACCTCTTGAGTGTGCCTAGGAACCCTACAGTGGTATCAGAGCCTAGCTAGAGCTTTAGGCGAAGTGTAGACGATGTTAGAAATCCGATCGAACCCCGAAACCCTAACTTTTAACCCTCTCTGGACATTTTCTGAAAATGTGGATTTTTCAAAATTAAAAATATCCAAAAATTACAGCAGGGTATTATAAGAGTTACTGTGAAGCACGTGAGCCTAATTCGAGTAAAGCGCCGCGGAACCGCGGCCCCACCCAAGCATGTGCGGCGGTTCCGCGGCCAAAAGGTTGATTCAAGGCACGTGCTTTGCACAGTAATATCCTATATTGAGTGCTGTATTTTATGGGAATTTTTAAAGTTTGCTCAAGAGTTGAGTTTTCTGGGTTGTATTAGGAGTTCGACGATTCGATCGGAATCTTTAACTTTGTCTGTGTTTTTCCGGATAATTTACAATATGTTAAAAAGTTCGACCGGATATAAATACCCACTTTTTCCCCTGTCGGGAAATTTCCAAGTGTTGGATCTTTCCATGGTTTAAAGACGTTCTAAGTAGTGCAAGTAACGCGATGGTCCCTCTAGAAGACAACAAACCTTAACTCGATTATGTGACCGTCTTGAACTGCCCTTTGAACCTTAGGGTTTGGGGCAGTACGGCGTGCCACATGTGAGGCGTTGGCTTGACCCTTCTACGGCTGGACCATTGGTACTGAGGCATGAACTGGATGTTTTTAAACCTATTTCATGTGTTGATTTGTTTCGGGAAAACTTGGGTGTTTGAATGTTCGATCGGAAAGTTTAACATTTTCTGTTTATCTGGAATGTGATACAATACTTGGAATCCACAAGTAGTTATGAGATAACTGATTTGAATGTTATAAACATAGAACTTTAGTCTCACTTGATTGGTTGCCACGGAATTTTGATGTGATCAAAAGTCCGTCGCAATCACGTAGCGTACGCGGATACTCGCCGGATAAACTTAATAGACAGCTACACCCCTTAGCCCCGACCAAGTGACTGTAGGAGAACCCCGTCGCCGAAAGCATCCGTTCGGGTGCTCGCGGCAGCGGTATTCCGCCTTGGTGCACTTCGTCGACGGTATCGGGGGTGCGGCCGTCTACTAAAGTTTGCGACGAGCATTCGATCAGTTTATCGGGAATCTTGTTGAATTGCCCGACTAGATATTGAAAAGTGTTTTCGATATTGAGACTAAAATGCGGGGTTTATAATTGTTAGGCATGTGATGTCTAAGAAATTCATTTGATTAGGCATGCGATGTCTAAAGGGGTTGCGGATTCCAACTGTTGTAGTTTTACACTTTCTTTTCTGTGACCGTAAGTGTAATATGTGATATCGCCGGTTTCGTTGCTATATGCCAACGACAATTGGGATGCACACATTTACTTACGTTGATGACATGTGATGTTATGTGTTGCTGGATATGTTATATTGGATCGTCACGTTTTGAATAGCCGGGGGTTTTATGTGAGATGAGTGTTTTTCATTTTTATTCATGTAAAATTTATTGTATGTAATATTCTTTTATTGGGGCACTTCCAGGTAGCGGAAGATGTCACCCATTGTATATTATTTACTTTTCCGCACTAGGATAGACCCAAGGAGGAGGGCACAAGTAACCGGGTTCTGGAGTCCAGTAGGAGACCAACTCGAGGAGTCGAGTCTGGGTTTCCTAACTCTAGAATTAGTGGGGTTTCTTGCCGCTCTCGTAGGGGTCTAGGGGTGTGGGTTTGGCTATTCTTCACGACCGTGGAATCCATGTTTTATACAGGCTCGTATTGAAAACACGGACGTCCTAGTATATCCAATATTTCATATGATTCTTCTGCTGCGATATCTGTGATGTGATCATGGGATGTTCTGTGATAGATACAGTATATAGTATATATGATATATTATATAGACGTTACTTATGTTTTGCACTCGCGCTAGCCCTGCCCCGCTCTGCTGTTAGTTACCTAACCTAACGGTGCATGAGGGGACATCGAGGCGAATGCGGATGGCATAAGTGTACGTCGTATTTATCTGTGATGTTTAGGTGACTTAAATGATGGGACTTCATTAATGTGATTAATGAAAGAAAAGAAACCTAAGATGTTGTGGAATCGAATTTTCAAAAACAGGTAGCTACAGTTCTTGCTTTGCATCGCGGTGTTTTCCTTGTAGAACATCCTGCACCTTATTCGATAAGGAAAGGACCGAGATCCCTTCACCGGGAGTGACTCCTTTAGCAATAACTGGCAGATGCTACAACGCTCGGTTTGTCTTTTGATTGCTACTATAGTTTCTGCTTTGCACAGTGATGTATATGATATATCCTGCACCTCATTCGACGAGAAAAGGGCCGACGATCCCTTCACCGGGAGTGACCCCTTTAGCAAAACTAAAAAAGCCTAAAAAACACTCCATTTTTAAAATCATTTGATTCTACAACGATATCAAGTTCATTACGCAAAAGGTTTTCAAAAAAACCTGTCATAGCCCTCCGTCATTTCAGATATGTACTGGTTAGTATTCGTGCTGCGTTTGTTGACCTCTGTCAAGGCGTAGTGTGCGGTAGCTGATTAGTGCTTATCTGTATAAGCATATGATGTGATTGATTTAGGGTAGTCGTGCGACCTTGTTGACCTCTGTCAAGGATCGTGCGGGTGGGTTTACTTCAATCAGGAAATGACGGGTTGAACTTAACTAGCAGCCTATGGTTTGTTTACCTCTGTCAAGGTCATAGGACGCTAGGGGCAAAATATTATCGGGAATTTCAAGTGTTGAAATTTGCAATAAGATTGCATACCTTCTATGAGATAGTTGGATCCCGATACCCACTGCGAGTAATTGTTACTCCTGGGAGAGTTTTACACATTACAATTAGCCGATTAAGTAGGTGTCTAGAAAGGTGTCAACGGGGTTACGCCTCTGGGAAAACGAGGTTTACATTAATTAGGTCCGTGCGAAAGCACGGGGCACCTCCCTCAAAGTACCGACACTGGCCTGGCTGAAAGATTGGCGAACTTGTAGCGTGTAATTAATCCCGGCTAGTCTTTCCTTTTAGGGTTTGAAGGAAGATTTGATAAAAACAGTGGGAGCCATCCTGATTAGATAAAATAATAACCAATCTATTCTTGCAAGAGCGCACGCAGAGTGTTTTTCTTCTCTCTCTCTCTCCTGGTAGCGACCATGTCACGCCTTAATCAAGATAATAAAATAGATATATTGACCGAACCCGCTTGTTATACTGAGCTGGGGAACATTGGTCCCGCTCCAACTTATAATTGTTATAAGACAGAGCAGAAAATTGGGGAATACCAGATTTCCCGTGCCGCCCAAACGAAGAAAGTGCATGTTGATGCATCATCTTCGGGTGTGTTCGTTACACAGAACTGTTTCTCAATGTCCTTTACGTCTTGGGTATATGATACCAGATCAGGATCCCGCATATGTAATTTGTTACATAGGGCTACAGAAAGGTAGGGAACTGAGAATGGGTGATAAGTTTCATGAGGCAGAAAACGGTGCAACTGTTGCAGCCAAGTCTGTTGGTCACTGTCACCCTGTATTACCAGAATACATTGATTCTGAACAAATGTTATTAGATACCGAACCTGATATACAAAATCATATCAGTCTCTTTATTTAGATAAAGAAGGATATAATTTTGTATCGTTGGATAATGTTTTGAACATTTCCTATATCAAAAGTTGATCGGTTCAGGCACGTTTTCTAAAAGCATTGACGTTCTAAATCAAACTACAGTTCTTAGTATATAGAATACACACAAGAGGAAGAGTTCAGAATGAATGAATCCTTCTTGAGGTATTGTAGACTAGGTCATATCAATACGACCCGACTGGCTGAAGTTACATTTAGATGCATAATTAAATTAGTTTGAATTTACATCTTGTGAAACTTGCCAGTCATGTCACAGAGATAAGATGACCATAGCTCTGTTTATTGGAAACAGAGAAATAGTTAGTGTACTCTGTTGATGTATGAAGGTCCCCTGTCTACACATGCCAAGACCGGTTCTTTGTACTTCATTACATTCTCTGATAATCTCTCAAGATTCAGACATATGTTCCTGTTGAAACACAAGTCCGAACCTTTGGAGATATTCATAGAATATAAGTTAGAAGTAGAGAACCAAAATACGGGTATAAGTATTATGTCCTTTGATGAGATCAAGGAGGAGAATACTTGAGCACGGAAATCCTGGACTATTCTAAAGGAGAATGAGATTCTCTCTCAGCATTACTCCTCCGAATACACCACAGTACGTCGGTGTATCGGGGCGGAGCAAAAACACCCTATGTGATATGGTGTGCTCTATGATGAGTACTACTGAGTTTCCTATTTCCTTTTAGGGAGTTATGCACTTATGAAGTTGCATACCTATTGAATAGAGTTCCGATCAAATCAGATGCCTACCATTTCATATGAGATATGGAAAGGGAAGAGCCCATCTCTTAAGTCAGTTAAGATTTGGGGTTGTCCGGCCTATGACTAAAAGCAAAATCTGGACAAGCTCCAGGCAAGGTCTGTTATGTAGATCTGGAAACAGTTCCAGCTATACAAACTGCAGCTGATGATTTGGTAGAACCAAAGGATTCAATAGCAACCAACGAACCTCAGCCTCTCCGCCGATCTAGTAGGGTTCCTCACCCACCTGAGAGATACTTCGGTTTCTTTATGACAGTGGGAGTGAGGATTGCAGCATGAGATGATGACCCAACTAGTTTCGGGCTGGCCATCAGGAGTAGGACTCTGTAAGAATGGCTGGATACTTATCGATCTGAGATGGAATCCTTATACACCAACAAAGTATGGACTTTGGTTGCTTTATCTGAAGGGTTAAATCCCCATCAGGAGCAAGTATATCTTGAGAAGATTACTTGGTGTACATGGAAAAGTTGAGACTTTCAAAGCTAGACTCGTTAAAGGTTTGCATAACAGACCAGTTGTGGCTAATGATGAAACCTTTTCTGGGGCCTATGCTTAAGTCTATCCAGATCCTACTTGCTACGGCTACATACCATGACTATGATATCTGGCAGTTGGGTGTCATGACTGCGTTTCTAAATATTGATTTAGAAGACAAAGTCTATAAGTACAAAGCCAGAGGGCTTCGTAGACAGTGGGAGCAGCGGAAACGTAAGCAAGATGTTTTATGTGATAAAGCAGGCATCGCGGAGTTGGAACATCTGTTTTGATGTGGTAGTGAAAGAGTTTGACTTCATCAAAATGGTAGATGAACCTTGTATATACAAAAATGTAGTAGGGAGTATAGTGGTGATCCTCGTAGAGTACGTGGATGACATACTCTTGATAGGGAAGGAGTTTCCTATGGTACGCTCGATCAATCTCCGCTTATCACTAGGATTCTCCATAAAGGATCAAAATGATACCTACTAAATCCTGGGTTTTGGATCTATGAAATAGATCTAATTGGATGTTAGGATACTCACTAGTTGTAGTGAGATGGTATCAATCGATCCTGAGGAGAATCATTGGAAAGGTTCCAGGGTGATAAGGACGACTGAATGTCAGTCGCAGGCATTGTCTTTACCCTCAGTAAAGGGACGGTATATTGGAAGAGTTCCAAGCTAGATACCGTGACATACTAGATGATTAAAGGCAAGATACATTGTTACCAAAGATGCTACCAAAGAGAAAGTCTGGATGTATATAAGTTCATTAGATGAACTTCGTTCCTCCCATTGTGTGACAATGGAGTTGTGGCTTATGCCTAGGAACGCCCGTCCCATCAGTGATCCAGACATATTCTTAGGCAGTATCACCTGATCGTGGAGATAGTTGATCTCCAGGGGATCGAGGTTAGGAGAGTAGACTCAGAGGACAACACGGCGAATCCACTCACGAAAGGCCTTTTCCCAGAGAAAGACTTTTATGGGATGGTTGAGTATGAGATACTACAACCACTGCTATCAGATGGCCCTAGTGCAAGTGGGAGATTGTTAGTTATATGTATGCCCTAGAGGCCATTACTGTACATAGGATGTATATTGTAGTGGATGCTTGGACATATATAGGGATAACTTTCTTGCTCGATATGATAGTATGCTATCTGGTTACTCTTTACCTTAACGTGTACACTGATTGTCTCTCTGTTACATGTTGGTAAAGCCCTTAGGATGTGTACTTGACTACCTGGACTATGATGCGAATCATACTAGTGGGGACATGGTAGTCCATAAGTACATCCTTCAAAGTCCCTAGTCGTGGGTGTATCGAGACGGGGCATCGATATACCAGAGTAGACTAGCGTGTAGCTTCTCGAACCATACAGATGGGCGATGGATGATCCTATATCCATTGGTGTTTGACATCAGAGATGATATACGGGTGCTCAGTAGAGACTGGGTACACTGGACGGACTCGCCGAGAACTCCCAGATGGTATTATACCTTACGTCAGATGGCAGTTCTCTGGTGACACTGGTACAGGTTAGTCTGTAGACCCGAGATCGTCATAGAGTCTTGTATGATTCCCACTGTGCTTTGATTTCCATCATACCACGTCCAAGAGGGCGTGCAAAAAGGTGGCTTTTGGGTACAGTCCCGAATCACATGGAGGCAATGAGCGATAGGAGGGGTTTCGTCTCTCCCGGTATAGGGAGTTGATGTTGCGCAGTGCTCGATTGGCTATAACAGGAAGTCTTTGGCCAAGGCAGCTTTAGGGATTTACTGGTAAGTGTTACCAGTAATTTCTCGACCCGTTATGAGCCTCATATCGACACGACTTATCGAGTTATTGGGGTCTGACGTTTACCACCCCTAGACGAGATAAACGACATATCAGACGAACAGACCGGACTGTACAGTAGTGTTACTGGTTGGATTCACAGGAGTTTGAGCGGGCTTGCTTGTTGATCTTCTGATCGCTCAATACTCGGGTGGCCGTTACGTTTAGCTGACCGCTTGCGGCTTGTGGGTGAATGATATGATCATCACCTGCTGCCGGCGTATTGACGAGTCTTTAGAGTCCTACACAGGGGTTTCCTGGCTCAAGCAAAACGAAATAGGAGCGCATATGAGATATGTGCGGGACCGAGAATAATACCAGTATGTGATACTGTATTCTATTCTCGCGATTTGTGACATTGATCGGTTATATGCGATATAGCCGGGTTATCGGATCAAGTGTTGATTCGATAAGTTGTTACTATTGATATTAGTCGGTTATATGCGATATGACCGGATCGTTAAATCAAGTGTTGATTTAATGATTTAATGTATAATTATATATCTGATATATTACTTTACATTAACTAGTATTGGTTCACTTAAGATTTGTTTTCTCACTTGAAGTGTACATTGTTTATATGTGATATATGCAAGTGTACATGTTTGTATTATGCTTGATGATACAAACAAGTTGTGTGTATGAGATTCATACCAAGATTAGGGTAAAGATTAGGGTTATTGTTTCATCTTAAGATTTAACAAAAGGGATTAACTTAGTCAAAGTTATCAAGCTTGGAGAAGCTTTGACAAAGTCCACTCTTTTGTCATTGCTTTTGATATTCTTTAACCTAACCTTTAACCAAATGGTTTGGTTAAATCTCTACATGAGTTAAGCATGAGGGCTTAACTCAACCATGGTGCCATTATTCATTTGGATAAGTTTTCATAATTCATGTAATTCTTTCTTCTTCTTCATCTTCATCAAGCTTGAAAAAGCTTGCTAGCTCCAATGGCATCATGAGAAAAAGAGTGAGAAATCCAATTCTAAAGTGAACCCACTTCCTATTTCTTCATCCTCTACCACTTACCATGTAGTATAGGGTGTTCTCTTCACAAAGTTTTCGACCGAGTGAAGGAATAGCTTGAGTTTGAGTCTCCCCGATGTAGATCATCTTCGGCCTCGATGTCAATGACCTAGCCCGATCATTTCTCCGACGAAACCATTTCTAGAGTTCGGGATCCGATGATCGCAGCGGAGGGACGTCAACACGGAGCTAAAGAAATGGTGGAGCGGATCTACAAAGGTTGTAATCCCTTTCACTTAGTAGCAAAGTCGTTAGCATGCTTGTTTTTCGCCTTAACTTCTAGTTAACGATCTTCATTAGGGTTTCTCGGCACCGGAAAATTTTTGTTTGGCATGGTTGATGCCTTGTGGAACCTCTTGAGTGTGCCTAGGAACCCTACAGGCTATTCAGAACGCGACGATCCAATATAACATATCCAGCAACACATAACATCACATGTCATCAACGTAAGTAAGTATGCATACACCGATCGTCGTTGATATATAGCAACGAAAACCGGCAATACCACTACATACTATACTTACGGTCACAGAAAAGAAAGTGTAAAACTACAATAGTTGGAATCCGCAATCTCCTCAGACATCGCATGCCTGACCAAATGAATTCCTTAGACATCACATGCCTAACAATTATAAACCCCGCATTTTAGTCTCTATATCGAAAACACTTTTCAATATCTAGTCGGGCAATTCAACAAGATTCCTGAAAAACTGATCGAATGCTCGTCGCAAACTTTAGTAGGCGGCCGCACCCCCGATACCATCGACGAAGTGCACTAAGGCGGAACACCATTGCCGCGAGCACCCGAACGGATGCTTTTGGCTACGGGGATCTCCTACAGTCACTTGGTCGGGGCTATGGAGCATGGCTGTCTATTAAGTTTACCCGGCGAGTATCCGCGTACGCTACGTGATTGCAACGGACTTTTGATCGCATCAAAATCCCGTGGCAACCGATCAAGTGAGACTAAACTGCTATGTTTATAACATCCAAATCAGTTATCTCATAACTACTTGTGGATTCCAAATATTGTATCACATTCCAGATAAATAGAAAATGTTAAACTTTCCGATCGAACAATCAAACACCCAAGTTTTCCCGAAACAGCTCTACACTTGAAATAAGTTTGAAAACATTCACTTCATGCCACAGTACCAACGATCCAGCCGTAGAAGGGTCAAGCCAACGCCTCACATGTGGCACGCCGTACTGCCCCAAACCCGAAGGTTCAAAGGGCAGTTCAAGACGGTCACATAATCGAGTTAAGGTTTGTTGTCTTCTAGAGGGACCATCGTGTTACTTGCACCACTTAGAACGTTATTAAACTACGGAAAAATCAAACACTTGGAAATTTCCCGGCAGGGGAAAAAGTGGGTATTTATATCCGGTTGAACTTTTTAACATATTGTAAATTATCCGGAAAAACACAGACAAAGTTAAAGATTCCGATCGAATCGTCGAACTCCCAATACAACCCAGAAAACTCAACACTTGAGTATAAATTAAAAATTGCCATAAAATACAGCAGCTTTAGATAGAGATTACTGTGCAAACAGAAGTGAACAAGGCCACTGTATTGCCGCGGAACCGCCGCCCAAGCTAGGGTACGGCCGCGGTTCCGCGGCTGTTTAATGGAATTGGGCCCACGAATTTCACAGTAATTCCTAGAAAACCCTGCTGAATTTTTTTGGCTATTTTTAATTTGGAAAAATCCACATTTTCAGAAAATGTACAGAGAGTGGTCTTGGTTAGGGTTTCGTGACTCGATCGGATTTCTAACATCGTCTACACTTTGCCTAAGGCTCTAGCTAGGCTCTGATACCACTGTAGGATTACTAGGCACACTTAAGAGGTTCCACAAGGCATCAACCATACCAAATTCAAAAATTTTGGTGCCGAGAAACCTTAATGAAGATCGTTAACTAGAGATTAGGCAAGACAACAAGTAAGCAAACGACTTTGCTACTAAGTGAATGGAAATACAACCTTTGTAGATTCGGTCTTCCACTTCTAAAGCTCCGTGTTGACGTCCCTCCACTGCGATCATCGGATCCCGGACTCTAGCGATGGTTTCGTCGGAGAAATGATCGGGCTAGGTCATTGACTTCGAGGCCGAAGATGATCTACGTCGGGGAGACTCAAACTCAAGTTATTTCTTCACTTGGTCAAAAACTTTGTGAAGAGAACACCCTATACTACATGGCAAGTATTAGAGGATGAAGAAATAGGAAGTGGGTTCACTTTAGAATTGGATTTCTCACTCTTTTTCCCATGGCACCATTGGAGCTAGCAAGCTTTTTCAAGCTTGATGAAGATGAAGAAGAAGAAAGAATCATATGAATAATATCCAAAATGAAACTTATCCTTTAAAAATGGCACCATGGTTGAGTTAAGCCCTTATGCTTAACTCATGTAGAGATTTAACCAAACCATTAGGTTAAAGGTTGGGTTAACTAATATCTTTAAACATATGACAAAAGAGTTGACTTTGTCATTGTTTATCAAGCTTCATGAAGCTTGATAACTTTGACCAACGTCACACTCTTTTGTTATATGCTTAGGAAAATAGTAACCCTAATCTAACCTTGATTTGGTTCAAGTCTCATACACACAACTTGTTTGTATCATCAAGCATGATACAAACATGTACACTTGCATATATCACATATAAACAATGTGCACATTCAAGTGAGAAAATCAATTTTAAGTGAACCAATACTAGTTAATGTAAAGTAATATATCAAATATATAATTATACATTAAATCATTAAATCAACACTTGATTTAACGATCCGGTCATATCGCATATAACCGACTAATATCAATAGTGACAACTTATCGAATCAACACTTGATCCGATAACCCGGCTATATCGCATACAACCGATCAATGTCATAAATCGCGAGAATAGAATACAGTATCACATACTGGTATTATTCTCGGTCCCGCACATATCTCATATGTACTCCTATTTCGGTTCGCTTGAGCCAGGAAACCCCTGTGTAGGACTTTAAAGACTCATCAATACGCCGGCAGTAGGTGATGATCATATCAAACACCCATAAGCCGCAAGCGGCCTGCTAAACGTAACGGCCACCCGGGTATTGAGCGATCAGAAGATCAACAAGCAAGCTCGCTCACACTCCTGTGAATCCAACCAGTAACACCACCGTACAGTCTGGTCTCTTCGTCTGATATGTCGCATATCTCGTCTAGGGGTGGTAAACGTCAGACCCCAATAACTCGATAAGTCGTGTCGATATGAGGCTCATAACGGGTCGAGAAACTACTGGTAACACTTACCAGTAAATCCCTAAAGTAGCCTTGGCCAAGGACTTCCTGTTATAGCCAATCGAACACAGCGTAACATCAACTCCCTATACCGGGAGAGACGAAACCCCTCCTATCGCTCATTGCATCCATGTGATTCGGGACTGTACCCAAAAGACACCTTTTTGCACGCCCTCTTGGACGTGGTATGATGGAAATCAAAGCACAGTGGGAATCACACAAGACTCTATGACGATCTAGGGTCTACAGACTAATTTGTACCAGTGTCACCAGAGAACTGCCATCTGACGTAAGGTATAATACCATCTGGGAGTTCTCGGCGAGTCCGTCCAGTGTACCCAGTCTCTACTGAGCACCCGTATATCATCTCTAATGTCAAACACCAATGGATATGGGATCATCCATCGCCCATCTGTATGGGTCGAGAAGGTATACGCTAGTCTACTCTGGTATATCGATGCCCCGTCTATATGGGTCGAGAATATGACAGTACAGTGGGAGGTTTCCTGATTAGATAAAGTGATAAGAAGGTTCGGTTAACTTGGTCACTGAGTCATACTCTAGGGTCGGTCAATGGTCGCTGCCAGAGAGAGAGAGAAAAGAAACACTCTGCATGCAGTCTAACCTAGATCAGAATGGTTATCACTTTATCTAATCAGGAAACCTCCCACTGTACTGTCAAATTCTCCTCCAAACCTAAAAGAAGAATCAATCGGGATCACCCGAAGAGTAAACCAACTCATCAGTGGGAATCGGGATCCAACTCTCATCGCATGATAACGTGACGGAATCCACTCACGTTATCACACTCCAGAAGGTATGCGCATACTTGGCAAGTTTCAGTTTCTTTAGAAACTCCCGATATGATTTTTGCCCCATGCTCTTATGACCTTGGCGTTGGTCAAAATGTCATAAGTCATATGCCAAGTTCTACCCGTTACTATCTTGTCAATTTGAACCCATCCGCACATGCCCCTGACGTTGGCCAAATGGCAGAACGACTGTCCCAAACCAACTCATCTATCTATGCAACAAATGAATACCCAGCAGCTACTAAACACTATGCCTTAACTTTGGCTAAAATGCATAGCTTGAATACTACTGAATACCCAAAAGAAATGACGGAGGGCTACGGCTGGTTTTTGGCAAAAAACCTTTAACGTAACGAACTTGATATCGCTGAAGGAACCAGATAGCTTTTTATAAAAATATAGTGGCGAAAACCTTTGCTAAAGAGGTCATTCCCGGTGAAGGGATCTCGGCTCTTTCCTCGTGGAATGAGGTGCAGGATATTCCAACTGAATACCGCGATGCAAAGCAACTTGTAATCGACTATAGTGAAGTTATTACCCTGACGCAAACTTCTGCCCAAGGGGTCATTCCCGATGAAGGGATATCGGCCCTTGCCTCGTCGAATGAGGTGCAGGATATTCCAACCGATTACCGCTATGCAAAACAAAAGGAAACGTCTTTGTAATAACACCTTTTGAAATTGTTCCAACAACTGCCAAATAGGTTTGTTTCCTTTGCATTGATCAGAATCAACGCAGTCCCATCAATTAATTAC
Organism: Agapanthus africanus; assembly: GCA_030015575.1. Taxonomy (NCBI): domain Eukaryota; kingdom Viridiplantae; phylum Streptophyta; class Magnoliopsida; order Asparagales; family Amaryllidaceae; genus Agapanthus; species Agapanthus africanus. The sequence continues at coordinate 107,662,712 of CM057344.1, forward strand.
ACCAAAAAAGAATGAAAATAAACTGTACGTATATGCCATCCGCATTCGTCACTGGGTCCCGTCATCACCCGTTAGGTTACTTAACTAACGACAGAGCGGGGACTGGACTAGCGCGGGTGTAAAACATATACAACATCTAATAGTATACATACCAATATACAATAATCGCTCCAGGCGTGATAATATGCAACATTACAGAAAAGTAATAAGCATCACAGAACAATACAGATAATCTGGGATCCCCGAGTTTCACAGAGCCGCTGCTGAAACCCGACGTTCCCCTGGTTGTGTGGATAGCCTGTGCAATGAAACCTAGACCCCTACGGGTGCGGCAAGTTACTCGCCAAAACCTGAAGCGAGGCAGCCCCCTACAGCAAAGTGAATGGACCACCCTGCACTTCACGGAATCCGGTAGCTTGAGCACCCCTCCTTGGGTCAACCTGTACCCCCTACGAGTGAGACGAATAGTCTGCCAATTCCAGAGTGAGGCCCATCTGCCTCTCAAAGCCATGAGATGTGGACCCGTTGTCCTCCAGAACCCGGCTATCCGTGCACTCCGTCGCGGGGTAAAACCTAGTACAGAAATGAAAAATATGTACAACGGGTACATCGACCTCAGCCCGGTCATGCCCCAAAAGAATATTATACAAACAGGCAGTGACGGCAGTCCACATGTTGGACACTCGCCCCGCAATATCAAAAGTACAAATAAATCCATACTGTACTACCATTGCACACTGCTATCCACCACGACAAATCCGCAACATCACAGCACAACACAGAACATCAACGCGAATGTCGCGTTCGCAAACCCGTCTAAAAGAACTATAGCAATCAGACGCGGTTTACCGCTCGAATGACATTCACGGTCGGAGATATAATGTAAGTACTGTAAACTAACATGTTTAAATTTCGATCGACTAAATATCACGAAGTGGGCCTCACGTATATCTGCTGTACAGTAACAAAATCTGGGTCCAAAAGATATATACCAAAAACCACAATTTACCATGATAAGCACACTGAAGCAATTTGGACCACTGATCCAATATACTAGCCGCGGATGCGCGGTCAAACCTTAGGTTTGACCGCGGATCCGTGGCGGTATAGTACGATCACGGGACCAAATTTTTAGGGTATGCTTAAAAAACCCTGCTCAATTTTCTGTGATATGTAAAATTATTTTTAGAACCCTTTTAAAATCGACAGAAACTCAGAACAGAAAAATTGTAGTTTTTGATATTCGGTCCGATCGATATTTTAAACGCGTTAGCACAAGTTAGTAAAGCATAATAGTGAGGCTCTGATACCACTGTAAGTCTACGGTAGCGCCCCGGCCGTCAAACATACGCCAAATGCAGAACAAAACTTTTTAACTGGCGCTATCGTATACTATAACCCGGATCTGCCATTATTGCTAAACTAACAAACTACAAAGAGGATAGAAAGGTTATACCGAACGATCCGAGTCCTTCGTTCTTTAACCATCATCCCACGCTCCGTTGCAGCTGCTCCGATCTCGTCGATCTCCGATCTGCTCGTCCAGGTGGCACCACGTCAACGGATCTTTAAACGGGCTCCCGCCTCTGACTCGAGGCAACTCGGTCATCAAGTTTGCTAAAAGAGATGACCAAGATTGATGTAGAGAATGAGTAGAATACTTTGTCTCACTTCGTCCAAAGCCGTGGACGAACGGTTAATGAAGTTGCCACTATAAATGAAATGGAATGAGAAATGAACTATGAAATTTCCATACATCCAAAACTTTATTCTTTTTCCAAATGAAATCAATCTCTCTCCTCATAAGAAGGGCCGGCCATTATGTAGAGGTGGGGGTGAGTTGAGGAGGAAGGGAGTGACCACAAACAAAGCTTATCATGAAGAAAAATATCTTAAGCATTACAAGAAACATTAATGCAAAAGAATGAGTCATTTAAACCTAGTCATCACTTAATAAATGCAACTAAAGATACATGAACCTAGTCACCTTCTAGAACCTTCTAGAATTATGACTCACCTCATGACTCACCCAAGTGATGAAAAGATAAATCCGCATTTAACCGAATGTTAAATACGGAAACTGGAAACTGGCAACTTCCAAAAGCGATCCTGAAACGAATTTCAGGACAACCCCGTAACAGTATAAATATACCCGCATTTGTATTACGACCGAATACAAATGCAACTGAGACAAAGATATTATATCTACTCAATATAATACTCAGATCTGGCTTAAACCAAAGCCTACCAGTATTATCTGCCCGAAATATGACACGTGCGTAAACGCACGTGCATTTTCCGAACCCTGCCATAAAACCATACGGCCTCTACAATGTTTCGCCCGAACTTAGGAAACTGTCTGTGGGGGACTCTAATGACTCGTCAGTACCCTGGCAGTGGGTTTAACCACAAGCCGTCAGCGGCACTAGCTGTGCGTAACGGCTGCCCATGGACTGACCTCAAGGGAGGCCGATGAGCGAACTCATTCGGAAACCCTACCGAGCCTAACAGTGACAATGTATATACAGTCCGGTCCGTTCGCCTATGAGTGTCGCATATCTGCCTAGGGGGCTGGTAACGTCAGACCCTTAAAAGCAGTATAAGTCGTGTCGGAGTGTAGCCCATAAACACCTTGAGATACTGCTGGAGTACCTACCAGTAAATCTCTTGCCACGGCCGTGGGCTTTGTGTAATAGCTCTCCTAGACACAGCACGATCTCACCCCCAATACCGGGAGAGACGAATCCCCTGCCGATCCGCTCACTTGCCTCCATGTGGCTCGGGACTGTACCCAAAAAATACCTGTTTGCACGACTCCTTTGAGCCATGGTAGGGTAGAAATCAAAGCACAGTGGGAACTCACACGAGACAAATGACGACCTCAGGTCGATGAACTAACTTGTACACATGTCACCAGGGAACTGCTATCTGACGATAAGTATAATACCAACTAGCAGATTCCCGGCGAGTCCTGTCCGGTGTACTCATAACCCAATGAGCACCTATATACATCTTAGGTGATCCAACTGACACCAGTGGCTTGTGAGACCGGCCACCGCCCCTCGTCGGGGTCTCGACTGTATACACTAGTCTACTCCGGAGTATCGATGCCCTGTCTCGAAACTCCCACGACTAGGGACCAATTAAGGATAAGCTTATAAACCACCCAACTCTCACGTATATGACCGCCATCATACTGTTGGTAGTAAAGCAAGATCCTAAGGGCTCTATCAAAGTGTAACAGTAATCAGTCACATGAACCTGTACATGACTGATAAAGGTAAACCAGATAGCATACTATCATCTCGAGTAAGACTGTCCTACCGGTATAGGTCCTCCGCAATCATTGCAATCACGTGCCTGCGATCCAATAATTGACTTTGAGGGCACTATATCCAACAATCTTCCACTTACACTTAAGGCTAATTATTGCGATGTCGACTACTCACAGCCCGTGTGAAACCGAACATCCAACTCCTCTACTAATCAGTTTCACAAAGCCCGTTTGAAAAACTATTGTGTTCGAGAAATAGCCTCAGTGAGCGGATCCGCCCTGATGTTTCTTTCTATGTCTCTCTTAATCTCAAGTTTGCGGAGAAAGCCATCTCCCGAATTGAGTAATACCTGTCTTAGAATATGTCTGGATATCTGATGGGACCTAGTTCATAAATGAACTCTAAATCCAAACTTCTTAGACAGAATCGATCACTAAACCTAACCAGTATCCAGCACCAAGCCTCCCAAAGTATCCTCTTGGACCACCTGTCTATAATACTGTCCCTCGTAAGAGAGAAAATTATAACTCTGACAATCACTCTGTCAACCATGTCACCTTTGAAGCCTGGAATGATAACCGTCTCCCGAAGGAAGCCGCCGTCCTCAAATCCGTAGAACATACACTTATGTTTATCCAGGATTGGATTAATACAAACTTATTGCATCTAGTGCAAAAAACAACATCTGGTGTGGTACTTGACATCTCACGATTGACTCAACAGCCTAAGCAAGTGATCTGCCAATCATGCACATCCCTCTCCCCTTTTGTCTGTAAGACACCTTTAGAGAGGGTGACTCCATCACCTGCAGGTACAACACCATGCCAGGAGTCAACTATTCGAAAAACTATCAGAATACTGTCAAAGTACCTACATTGGGAAACTACCCAAATCTAGATCTAAAACCATAGATCTAGAAACCAGAATGTCAGATATTATATCCATATCCTGTCTGGAGAAACAACTGTGTGACGACCACAGTACAACCGATCGTAGTATAGGAATTTTACTTCCTACTCTGTGTATGTCATCCACATACCATGACATCACACCCTACTACCTTTTTAACAGATCCATCCCCTATTCTGATGAAGTCAAACCCGTGACTGTCACATCAAAAATAGATGATCTATCTCCACTATATCTGCTCAAGTCTATAAATAGACATAAGCTACTTGCCCACTATGTTTCCGCTGCTCCCACTGACCACAACAACCCTCTGGCAGAATAATATATACGTGCACTTCTAAAGCGAGTTTAGAACGACGCTATATTTAACCTCCTGCCGGGTCTCATAGCCTGGAACAACAGTAGTGTCAAGTCTTGGTAGATAAGAACCTCCCTGTCACCGTCCTTGAGGCTACCGGAGTACCTCTCGGGTGTCTGAGGTTACCCACCATATCTGCGGAGTGGCTAATGGAATGTCAAACCTGATTGAATCTTTAGATCCTATTAAATTTTCTGTAATCGTTTGCGGTTCTGGAATCACTTCCAGTTCTACCATACTCCCACTACTGTTTTCTGAAAAAATCCATTTTACTAAAACTGTGGCGAGTCAAGAACAATATCACTATTGATCTTCCAAATGGTAGAAAGTCAACCCTCGTCATAGCCAGGGTCAACTCACAAACAGGCATTACAGAAACGTGCCCTGAGTTATCCAGAGTCTGGTTTTAAGCATAAGCCGGACAACTCCCCGTACCTTAAGATCGTTAAGATATGAACCATTCTATATCCAATATAGAAACTTTGGCACTTATTTAATTGGAACCAGATTCAAATCATGCAACTGTCTCCAGTACATATCAACTTTATGGAGAGAGGCTTATCAGCATTACTCAACTTAGGAATGCATCCAATTATGAGTAACCTGAAAGAGAAACAAGTTTCTCAAATCCCCTCCTACATCTTGGAGCGTATCCCGCACACGGAAAACAACAAAGCAGATTCATTGCCTAGATTGGCTAAAGAATTGCCGACGAAGACCACAATGACATAAAGATCATCGTGCAAAGCCGCCGAGTTATCGCGCCATCAGAAATATCTTTGGAGGATTCAATAGAGCCATCCGAAGGAAAAGAAACAACCAAACAAGCAGCCCTCCAAATAAAGGACGAAGAAAAGGTCAAGGATTAGAGGGAAGTCATCATAGACTACTTCAAATCTCGACGAACGCCCAAAAACGCGTCATCTAGACATCAACTCATGGAACGAGCTCTATCTTTCGCCTTCGTCAATAACACTCTATACAAGAGGTCACTTGAATGTCTGTAGCTAAGGTGCTTGGAGCTAGAAGAAGCAAAGAGAGTCGTCCAAGAAACTCACGACAGACTCTGCGGTTCTCATCAAGCCAGGCTAAAGATGAAGCTGAAGATCAAAAGAATGGGTTACTATTGGCCCATAATGATTCAGGACTGTCTCGAATATGCCAAGCAGTGTCACTCATGCCAGACTCATGGGGACTTCATCCACCAATATCCAAATCCGCTACACCCAACGGTAGCTAGCTGGCCGTTCGAAATGTGGGGAACCGACATAATTGGCCCCATTGAACCGGTGTCATCCAAAGGACACCGGTTCATACTGGCAATGACCGACTACTTTTCTAAGTGGGCGGAAGCAGTACTACTAAGGAAGTTGAAGACAGAGAATATTCTCCATTTCTTCAAGACACATGTTATCTACCAGTTCGGTACTCCGCGACGGATAATCTCGGATAATGGGCCAGCCTATAGGAGTCATAAAATCAGTCGCTTCGCAGAACAACATAAAATAGACTGGAGATACTCTTCCATCTATAATCCCCGAGCTAATGGACTAGCTGAAGCTTTCAACAAGACCTTGATCAAGATTATAAAGAAAACGGTGTCCAGAAGCAAAAAAGACTGGCACAAACCACTCTGGGCGTGCCGAACGACATTCAAAATAGCCACAAATACAACCCCATACGCGTTGGTATTCGGCACGGAAGTAGTCCTTTCTTTGGAATTAGAACTCCCTTCTCTCTGAGTAGCGGTTCAATATGAACCGACAGATGAAGAAAACACTCATCATTGGCTTGAGGAGCTCGACGCCCTAGACGAAACCCACCTTATAGCGCAGCAAAATTTGGAGGCTTATAAGGCAAGGATGATGTGGTCATACAAAAAACTGACCAGGCCGAGAACATTCTACCAAGGCGAACTCGTGCTAGTCATCAAAAGATCTATGATCCCCAATCGTGCAAAAAGAGGAAATTCAAGCCAAACTATGAAGGCCCGTACATCATAGATAGGGTCTACCAGGGTGGGGCCTACCTGCTCATGGATATGCATGGCGAGAGACCCTTCCGGTCGATAAACGGCCGATTCCTTAAAAGATACTACGCCTAACGGGTTACTATTCGGATCAATGATAGATGGCGACGCCTGTGTCTGCTCGCTATCTTCCTGAGTCAGAACCCTGAAAGTAGTATCCAGAAGATCTGTTGCCTCGAAAATGATAACAATGGACCACTACGTCCTTAAACTGGTTATGGACCGAGATGTCCCTAAACTAACAATGGACCGGAATGTCCTTAAACTAGTGCGCCGCCTCAAACATGGCACATCGCCTCAAATACGTCGATATCCACCCTTGAGATCTGTGTTGCAATCGAAGTCTCAACAGCAGAAGTTGCAACTCAAGTACTACCGGCTACACAGCTACCGCAGCAATGAAGCCACTTCCCAAGTCCCATTGGCAAACGGATGGGTAAAAAAATGGTATGTCCACAAGCAAAATGGGCACGGATGAAAACCCACAAGGGCGCCGTGAGTAAAAAAAGCAGGGCTACTGGCGAGTTTTAAAAAACCTGGAAGGGCGCAATATTGGTTAAAAAAATGATATGTTCACAAACAAAATAGGCACGGATGAAAACCCAAAGGGGCGCCGTTGTAGGGTGTTTTTCGTCACCCCATTGAGATGGGAATACGCGCGCGCTTATCAGGCGTACTACAGATTCCCCCTGCCTAGGGTAGGTCGGGGTTTAATGATTGTGGGGATCCGAATCTCCGGCAGCCGCGGGCTAAACTGCCGTTAATTACCTCTCGCCTTTGGAACGAGGGAACCTCCGATTGACGGGTTAAACTGGTCATGCGAACTCAATGTGCAGCGTGCAAGTGATGTGTTTTGAAAGGGGGTTTTGGATATGTCGGGAGCCACGCAGAGTTTTTATGGGGGTCCCGCTTCCCGGATAGCGGGCCGGAGGTCAAGGGGGCTAGCAGCCCCCTTGCGGGGTACGGGGCAGCGCCCGGTTAGACATTTTTTTTCTAACAGGGATAGTGTCGTGGAGTATGTGTGTGTACATATGTATATATATGTATGTGTGTGTGTGTGTATAAAGGGGGAAAAAGGCATCCAAAGGATGCGTGGGGTCAGTGCCTTGAGCGTTGTGCGCTTAAGTGTTGTATGCTTAGGCGCAAGCGCACCACGTGTCGGCGTGTGGGCGCTTTGCGCTTGAGTGCTGGCGCGCCACGTGTCGGCACCTGGGCGCTCGGTGCTTGAGCGCTTGGGCGCCGGCAAGGAAAAGAGGGCTTTTAGCCCCAAAAACTCTCGAAAGAGAAATTAGAGTGGAGTTAAACTCCTGAGATGTTTTGGGGTTCATAAAAGGGGTTCTTCCTCCTCCTCTGTTGACAGGATCTTAAAGATCAAGAGATGTGAGATGTTAAAAATCTCTTCTTTTTGAGATCTGATGGTAGATCCAAATTCCTCTTTGTGGGTTTTGTGGTGAAAAACTATTTAGTTTTGGAAAAGGAAGAGTAAAACTCTTGATTTAATTCAAAAGAAAGAAGAAGGTTTGAAACCTTCAGAAAAGGGAAAGATGTACAAACCCTAGATTTTTAAGAGAATGAAAAGTATTCTTTTATTCACCATCATGTTGCCTTTTATAGGCTTACATATTTGCATATAGCCCCTTGGGCTTTACAAAATGGCATTTTGCCCATCCCATATCTCATGTGCTATTTCTTTTTTTGCAACAAAAATTTGGCTTTACACCCATTTTTTTTACATTCATGCATGAACAATTACATAAAAATTATTTAGTACATGACTTTTTATTTTGGCATGGAGGAGGGCCGACCGCTTCATGTTTGGACTCGACCTGGGCGTGGGCCCACTTGATCTGGGCTTGGGCCCACTTGGCTTGGGGTTGACCTTGGCTTTGACTTGGTCAACCGGGGTGCAATTTTCGACTTCAACAGATGCCCCCATCAATAAATGCACACCACATATGTGAGTCGTGTACATGAAATTGATGGATCTTCTTTTGCGTGGAGGCGACTTGGCTTGGTTCCCGCCTTTTGGGATGCACTACCCTTTTTACAACCTGGACGGTCGACGCTTGACGTGTCTCCGAGACGGAGTGTCTGTGGTAGACGTTTCCATGGCCCGGAGCGATCTGGTCCTGCTTTGTAGGAAGCCTGCACCGCCCTTTTTGCGACATGGACGGTCGACGCTCTGATCCGGAGCGATTTGGTTCCCAATTTGTGGGAAGCCTGCACTGCCCGTTTTGCGACATGGACGGTCGACGCTCTGATCCGGAGTGATTTGGTTCCCGATTTGTGGGAAGCCTGCACTGCCCTTTTTCCAACATGGACGGTTGGTGCTTGACGCGTCTCCGAGACGAAGTGTCCGTAGTAGACGTTTCCCTGGCCCGGAGTGATCTGGTTCCTACTTTGTAAGAAGCCTGCGCTGCCCGTTTTGCGACGTGGACGGTCGACGCTCTGATCCGAAGAAATTTGGATCCCTGCTTGTAGGAACCCTGCACTGCCATTTTTGCGACATGGACGGTCGACGCTCTGATCCGGAGCGATTTGGTTCCCTGATTTGTAGGAAGCCTGCACTGCCTATTTTGCGACATGGACGGTCGACGCTCTGATCTGGAGCGATTTGGTTCCCGATTTCTGGGAAGCCTGCACTGCCCTTATTGCGACATGGACGGTCGACGCTCTGATCCGGAGCGATTTGGTTCCCGATTTGTGGGAAGCCTGCTCTGCCCGTTTTGCGATGTGGACGGTCGACGCTCTGATCCAGAGCGATTTAGTTCCCAATTTGTGGGAAGCCTGCACTGCCCGTTTCGCGACATGGACGGTCGACGCTCTGATCCGGAGCGATTTGTTTCCCGATTTGTGGGAAGCCTGCACTGCCCTTTTTGCGACATGGACGGTTGGTGCTTGAGGCGTCTCCGAGATGAAGTGTCCATAGTAGACGTTTCCCTGGCCCGGAGTGATCTGGTTCCTGCTTTGTAGAAAGCCTGCGCTGCCCATTTTGCGATGTGGACGGTCGATGGTCTGATCCGGAGCGATTTGGATCCCTGCTTTGTAGGTAGCCTGCACTGCCCGTTTTGCGACATGGACGGTCGACGCTCTGATCCGGAGCGATTTGGTTCCCGATTTGTGGGAAGCCTGCACTGCCCTTTTTGCGACATGGACGGTCGGTGCTTGACGCGTCTCCGAGACGAAGTGTCCTTAGTAGACGTTTCCCTGGCCCGGAGTGATCTGGTTCCTGCTTTGTAGGAAGCCTGCGTTGCCCGTTTTGCGACGTGGACAATCGATGCTCTGATCCAGAGCGATTTGGATCCCTGCTTTGTAGGAAGCCTGCACTGCCAGTTTTGCGACATGGACGGTCGACGCTCTGATCCAGAGCGATTTGGTTCCCTGATTTGTGGGAAGCCTGCACTGCCCGTTTTGCGACATGGACGGTCGACGCTCTGATCCGAAGCAATTTGGTTCCCGGTTTGTGGGAAGCCTGCATTGCCCTTTTTGCAACATGGACGGTTGACGCTCTGATCCGGAGCGATTTGGTTCCCGATTTATGGGAAGCCTGCACTACCCGTTTTGCGACATGGACGGTCGACGTTCTGATTCGGAGCGATTTGGTTCCTAATTTGTGGAAGCCTACACCACCCTTTTTGCGACATGGACGGTCGATGCTTGATTTGACTTGCTCTGCTCCTTGCAGTGTCAGGGCTGAACTTGACTTGCTCCGCTTCTTGCGGTGTCAGGGGTGAACTTGACTTGCTCCGCTTCTTGCAGTGTCGAGATTGGATTCTGACTTGCTCCACTTTCTGCGGTGTCGGAGTTGAAGTTGACTTGTTGATTGTGATTTGGGTTGACGTTAGCAACGCTATACTCGAATATGGTACCCGGAGCGAATCATCATTTGTCTTTGAGAGGATTTGGGGATTAGTTTTTTTTGTTTGGCATCTGCATTGCTGCACTGGAATAATGCCAGGAGCAACTCATCATTTGCCCAGGGAGGATTTGGGAATTGGTTTTTTCTTGGCATCAGTATCGCTACACTGGAATATGGTACCAGGAGCGAATCATCATTTGCGCTTGCTTATTAGGAAGCGATGGTTTAGGAGACAGGTTTTAGGTCCTTATCACCTAAGACTTTTCAATTTTGTGAGCCGTAAGGCTCTCACAAAGCATTTTCTCCCTACGGGTCGTAAGGATCCCGTAGGTGCATTTTCTCCTTAGGAGTCATGGGGAATCCTAAGTGTGTTGCTCCTTTGTGAGTCGTAAGGATCTCACGCGGGAATTTTCTCCTCCCAAAGTTGAGAGGACCTTGCGAGTGCATTTCATCTCTTTTTTTTACGAGTTTGCGCCCTTTCGGGTTTTCACAAACTCGCCGACAGTCTTGCTGTTTTTATTCACGGACCCCTTTCGGGTTTTCATTCGTGCCCATCTTGCTTGTGGACATACCATTTTTTTATTTTTTATTTTTTTATTATTTTTGGTGGGACTTTGAATGTGGTCTCATCGGTAGGACTTGGGAGAGATTGGGATTGTTTTACGCTCGTAGATTGTATACGGTTTTGCAGGATGTGTGATCTAGACCGTAGGGCCGGAAAATTTCGGGACTTTGTTGGCGTCTGCATCGCTGCACTGGAATATGGTACCAGGAGCGACTCATCATTCTCCGTTGGGGTGTGGGATTTAGAATTTGGCTGGCGTCTGCATCGCTGCACTGGAATATGGTACCAGGAGCGACTCATTATTCGCCACTTGGGGGTTAGGGAGCGATGGCTTAGGAGACAGGTCTAGATCCCTACCATCTAAGACTTTTCAATTTTATGGGCCGTGAGGGTCCCATAAAAGCATTTTCTCCCTGCGAGTCGTAAGGATCTCGCAGGTGTACTTTCTCCTTAGGAGTCGTGGGGACTCCTAAGTGTGTTTTTCCTTCATGAGTCGTAAGGATCCCACAAAGGTTTATTTCTCCTCATGTATCGTGAGGACACATCGGTGGATTTCTCTCGTTCCCAGTTTAATGACTTAGAGGTCGACTGTTTCCAGTTTAACGACTTATAGGTCATCTGTTTCCAGTTTAAAGACTTAAGGGTCTATTGTGCCCAGTTTAACGACTTAGCGGTCATCTGTTTCCAGTTTAACGACGTGGTGGTCATCTGTTTCTAGTTTTAACGACTTAGAGGTCTACTGTCTCTAATTTAACGACTTAGAGGTCGACTGTTTCCAGTTTAACGACTTAGAGGTCATTTGTTTCCAGTTTAAAGACTTAGGGGTCTATTGTGCCCAGTTTAATGACTTAGCGGTCATCTGTTTCCAGTTTAACGACGTGGTGGTCATCTATTTCCAGTTTAAAGACTTTAAAGGTCTACTGTGCCCAGTTTAATGACTTAGCGGTCATCTGTTTCCAGTTTAAAGACTTAGAGGTCTACTATTTCCAGTTTAACGACTTAGAGGTCATATGTTTCTAGTTTAAAGACTTAGAGGTCTACGGATGGCGAGCTTAGAATTTTGGGGTAGGGTCCGGCATCAGCGTTGCTAACACTGAAGCAGAGGTGCCAGGAGCAATTCATCATTTTCCTATTCCTGTTGGGGGAGCGATGGCTTAGGAGACAGGTTTAGGTCCCTATCACCTAAGCATTTTCTCCCTACGAGTCGTAAGGATCCCGCAGGTGTATTTTCTCCTTAGGAGTCGTGAGGACTTCTAAGTGTGTTTTTCCTTTATGAGTCGTAAGGATCCCACAAAGGTTTGTTCTCCTCATGTATCGTGAGGACACATGAGTGGGTCTTCTCAATGGAGCATAAATCCAAAAGCGGAGACTAGCCGCGTAACTGGTGATTGCGGTGGGGCATGGGTATGATGAGAATTATTTGAGCCCATGGATTGTATACGGTAGTCAATTTGGGGACTAACCGTAGGGTCGGGAGAGTTTTGGGAATTTGAATTTTTGTTGGCGTCTGCATCGCTGCACTGGAATATGGTACCAGGAGCGACTCATCATTCGCTGTTGTTTTGTTTTTGTTTTTGTTTTTGGTTTACCGCGATTGCTCTATCATTTCAGCTTTTCTTATCGCGAAGATCGTGATTGGCCTATGATTTCGGCTTTTATTCGCGGTTGCCCCATCATTTCGGCTTTATTTTCATCTTTATTTTACTCGCTGATTTTTATTGCGAGTTGCTCCATCATTTCGGCTTTTCTTTATTTTTCTTTTATTTACACATTTTTTATTTAGTTACACGTATATATATATATTTTTTACATTCCCAGTTTAATGACTTAGAGGTCGATTATTCCCAGTTTAAAGACTTGGTGGTCTGTCTTTCCCAGTTTAACGACGTGGTGGTCAGTGGTTCCCAGTTTAAAGGCTTAGAGGTCTATCATTCCCAGTTTAACGACGTGGTGGTCCTTTTCGCTTATCCCAGCTCCTTGAATTTTGATCTTGGCGAAGCTGTGTTGATGACTTAGCTCTGTGGCTTGCCGATACATCCGAGGATTGTGAGGTTTTTCCAAGCTTATATTGGTCCTCTGCCCAATCTTTGAAAACACAGCAGTATTCAATGGCATGACTCACCACCCTATGGTATGGGCAGTATGCGGGATTGCCTGTTATATTCATTTCATATGGCCTCTTCGAAATAGGCAATTGGAGACTGTTGTTCAAGGCTTCCTCGAATATATTGCGGACCTCATCCCTCCTGAAGGAGTGCACCTTCTTCTTTCTCTCCATTAGAGTAGGTGCCCTCACTGACACTGGTCCTTGAGGCCGATCAGTCTTTGGTTCACCTTGCACATGTCTGGGAGGATTAGGTTCCCGAAATGCTTCGGTCTCCATTTGTGTGAAATCGGCGGTCGTAGCTTGACTGTTTGCTAACACGCCTTTAGACAGTTCTATCTCTCCCGTCTTGTATTGCCTTTCGACCCAATCTTTGAAGACGAAGCGGTCTTTAATGGCATGACCTATCACCCTGTGATAGGGGAAATATTTTGGGTCGTCGGTCATATTCTCTTCTTGCGGTCTCTTTAATTCTGGCAGTTTTAGATCGTTTCTTAGGGCGTCCCTGAATATCTTGTGGACTTTTTCGATTTTGAAGGAATAGACCTTTTCCAGTTTCTCTTTCAGAGGCGATTTCCCTTTGGCGTATGTATCGGAGGGACTGGAGGCTGATTGCGGCCGTTTTTCGCGAAGGCGCTCCGCTCTTAAGTTGAAGGGGGTATAAGTTGGCTGCCCCCGGGTATCAATCCCTGGCTCATGAACCAAAATTTGATTCTGCTGTAATTGCAACCAGGCGACTTGGGTCACGAGATCTGCCGCGACGTTTGCCAATTCGTTGACCTTGGATTGTACCCTGGCTAACTTCTCATCCCTGTCCTGAAGCTGCCCCTGATGCCATCGGAATAATGGTTGTTCTGTAGTTCTGGTTATGACAACCGGGTCATTTTTATCGTCTGAGCTCAATTCCCCAGGAACCACGGGCTCCTCTGGCTTATCAGCCTGAGCGGTCTCTTCATCACTTAGATCGAGCCAATGCTGGGTAGCGTCAATCATATCACCGCTATGGCTGTGAAGAAGAGGAGGATTCGTTTCTTCATGTCCGACCATGTAGACAATGCGAACCACATACCCAGCCATCTCTTTATCTTTGGCGGCTGATTTCGCGGAGCGGTCCGGGCCTTGGAAATTCATAAATTTTAACATGGCCAGAGCCCTAGCCCTTTTGTTGGCTCTGTATCTGAGCCGCTTGTGCCTCAGCTTCTCTGCCTTGAGCGCTTGGTAGGCTTCTGCTCTTCGGGAAGCCGTCATAGGCTGAGTGATGGGGAGCTTAGAGAAGATACCCAATTGCCCAGTTGTCAGGGGCATCGTCGAAGCTTGCTCGAGATGCCCTGTTGCTTTGTTGGTGTTGATGGCCTTGCCCCCAGCTGGGGCCAAGGAGAGCCGTTCAGACACCGACTTGCGTTTGAGTTGGGGCGCCTTCGAGACCACCACATTTGGCCACTTGCCTTTCGAGACCGGTTTGTCTGCCACCGGGGCATGAGGAGTTGGGATGGCGTTAGCTGACACGAATAAGATAGAGCCGAATAGTAGCGGCGGCTCTTCCCATTGTCGTCCGAGACTGGCCGGGAGGACCGTCCTGGCATCCATCTTCATCGTGTAGGAGATGGGAGCCGTGCTGAGAGCTGAGATCGTCCTTAGAGGCATTGTTGAAAAGTGATTGCTTGGAAAACCTGCATGAAAGAGCATTATTTTAGAATAAATATAGGTATGTATATTGATTGAGTTCGCATGAACATTTAACCCGAAATATGGGAGGAGAGACTGGTCCTACCGGGCGTGCCAGAATCTGTAGGGTGTTTTTCGTCACCCCATTGAGATGGGAATACGCGCGCGCTTGTCAGGCATACTACAGATTCCCCTGCCTAGGGTAGGCCGGGGTTTAATGATTGTGGGGATCCGAATCTCCGGCAGCCGCGGGCTAAACTGCCGTTAATTACCCCTCGCCTTTGGAGCGAAGGAACCTCCGATTGACGGGTTGAACCGGTCATGCGAACTCAATGTGCAGCGTGCGTGTGATGTGTTTTGAAAAGGGTTTTTGGATATGTCGGGAGCCAAGCAGAGTTTTTACGGGGGTCCCGCTACCCGGATAGCGGGCCGGGGGTCAAGGAGGCTAGCAGCCCCCTTGCGGGGTGCGGGGTAGCGCCCCGTTAGAAATTTTTTTCTAACCGGGACAGTGTCATGGAGTATGTGTGTGTACATATGTATATATATGTGTATATATATATGTGTGTGTGTATATATATGTGTGTGTGTGTGTGTGTGTGTATAAAGGGGGAAAATGCATCCAAAGGATGCGTGGGGTCAGCGCTTTGAGCGTTGTGCGCTTAGGTGCTGTGTGCTTAGGCGCAAGCGCGCCACGTGTCGGTGTGTGGGCACTTTGCGCTTGAGCGCAAGCGCGCCACGTGTTGGCACGTGGGCGCTTTGCGATTGAGCGCTGGAGCGCAAGCACGCCACGTGTCGGCATATTGGTGCTTTGAGCTGGAGCGCTGGGCGCTTGAGCACGAGTGCTCCACGTGTCGGCATGTGGGCGCTTTGCGCTTAGGCGCAGAGCGCTGGAGCACGAGCGCGCCACGTGTCGGCACATGGGCGCTTTGCGCTCGAGCGCAGTGTGCCTGAGCGTAAACGCGCCACGTGTCGGCATGTGGGTGCTCGGCGCTTGAGCCCTTGGGCGTCGGCGAGGAAAAGAGGGCTTTTAGCCCCATAAACTCTCAAAAGAGAAATTAGAGTGGAGTTAAACTCCTGAGATGTTTTGGGGTTCATAAAAGGGTTCTTCTTCCTCCTCCTCTGTTGACAGGATCTTGAAGATTAAGAGATGTGAGATGTTAAAAATCTCTTCTTTTTGAGATCTGATGGTAGATCCAAGTTCCTCTTTGTGGGTTTTGTGGAGAAAAACTATTTAGTTTTGGAAATGGAAGAGTAAAACTCTTGATTTAATTCAAAAGAAAGAAGAAGGTTTGAACCCTTCAGAAAAGGGAAAGATGTCCAAACCCTAGGTTTTTAAGAGAATGAAAAGTATTCTTTTATTCACCATCATGTTGCCTTTTATAGGCTTACATATTTGCATATAGCCCCTTGGGCTTTACAAAATGGCATTTTGCCCATCCCATGTCTCATGTGCTATTTCTTTTTTTGCACATAAGCCATGGGCTTACAAAAATTTGGCTTTATGCCCATTTTGTTTACATTCATGCATAAACAATTACATAAAAATTATTTATTACATGACTTTTTATTTTGGCATGGAGGAGGGCTGACCGCTTCATGTTCGGACTCGACCTGGGCGTGGGCCCACTTGATCTGGGCTTGAGCCCACTTGGCTTGGGGTTGACCTATGCTTTGACTTGGTCAACCGGGGTGCAATTTTTGACTTCAACAGCCATGAGTAAAAACAGCAGGACTATCGGCGAGCTTGTGAAAACCTGGAAGGGCATAATATCGTAAATTTTCACTTATGAGATCCTCTCAACTCGTAAGGAGAACTCCCCCTATGAGACCCTCACGGCTCATAGAATTTGAAAGTCTTAAGCTACAGGGATCTAAACCTGTTCTTAAGCCGTCGTATCCTCCAAGTTGCCCTACAGGCGGTCCAATATTGGCCCTTATATACAATCCACGGGCATAAATAAACGATTTCCCCGCCAAGTTCCACCAATGACAAGAAATGTCCTCATATGGTGAACGACACTTGTAAGTCCTTTCGACTTATAAGGAGAAAACACTTTTGTAAGATCCTTACGACTTGCAAGGGAGAGCACACACTTAGGAATCCCCACGATTCCTAAAGAGAAAATACACCTACGAGATCCTCACGACTCGTAAGGAGAAATAACTTTATGAGACCCTTACGGCTCATAAAGTGGAAAAGTCTTAGTCGACAGGATCCTAACACTGTTTACTAAGACATCTTTGTTCAAATCGACAAAGGCACATGATGATTCGCTCCTGGCAATATTTCAGTGGTAGCAATGCTGATACCTAAATAGGTGTCAAACCCTAAGTCCTCTCAAGGAAAATGATGGTTCGCTCTTGGAAATATCCCAGTGGTAGTGATGCTGATGCCTAAATAGGTGTCAAACCCCAAGTCCTTTCACGGCAAATGATGATTTGCTCCGGCAATATTCCAGTCCCAGCGATACTGATGCCAAGATTGGTATCGGATCTTAAGTTCCATACTCACAACAAAAAATCAGCGAGCAAAAAATGTACATATAAAAATAGCCGAAATGATAGGGCAACTCGCAATAAAAATTAGCGAGCAAACATATGCATATGAAACAGTCGAAATGTTTGGGAAACTCGCAATAAAAAACAGCGAGTAAAAATATAAAAATAGCCGAAATGATTGGGCACCGCAATAAATAGCCGAAATGATTGGGTGATCGCGACTTTCATGATATGAAAAGCTGAAAAGATAGATCATCGCGGAAATAAAAAATAAATAAATAAAATTTCCTCTGCCTTGCAGGTGAGTCTACACCGACCCCTGTATACAATCCATGGGCACAAATGAAAAAAGGAAACCATATTTTCCCACCAGGCTCCGTCAAAGGGAAAGCCAGATCTCGACGGCGACATCCACAGTCTAGAGATCAGTTCGGCGTTCCTTCCCATTCCAGCATGATGTAGATGCAACGTCAACAAAAGGCCCAAGGGTCGAAATAAAACGGAGCCATGGAAAATTCCTAGCTCCAAGTCTTGACGGTTCATATACAACCTAGAGACAATCCCGGCGTACCTTCTTATTCCAGCAGGATGCAGACGCAACGTCAACAAAAGGCCCAAGGATCGAAACAAAGTGGAGCCATGGAAAATTCCTAGCTCTAAGTCTTGACAGTTCATATGCAACCTAAAGACAACCCTGACGTACTTTCTCGTTCCCGCAGGACGCAGACACAACGTTATCAAAAGGCCCAAGGGTCGAATAAAAAAAGAGCGACGGCAAAATCCCAGCACCAGCTCGACATGCTTCTCGTTACAGCAGACGCAATGTCAACAAAGGCTTAAAATAGCCACAACAAAAAGGAATGACGGCAAAATCCCATCTCCAACCCGACATTCTTCTCGTTATAGCAGACGCAATGTTAACAAAGGCTCCAAATAGCCAAATCAAATTGAAGCAACGGCATATTCCTAGCTTCCGGGTCTTGACGGCAAGTCATATAAAGCATAAGAGACTATCGGACATCATCCCACACCAGCGCGGAGTGGTTATGATTCATCGGGGCTCCAAACTGAGCTAACCTTAAGTAAAAAGCGACATGGCAAATTCCTAACGCTTGCTCTTCCGACGGTCATATAACTTAAGGAGATTACTTGAAGACGTATTGTCCAACCCCCGAAGGGATCAGAGACACGACAGTCGCGGGGCTACTTGAACAATAGATTAAAGACTGCATATGGAGGAATATATTAGCCAACGCGACAGTACCACGGACCAAAGCCCTAGTACCACAAAACCTAACGGACCTCTGTCGTAAAGAGGGGTTATTTATATATAACATTAGGATAAGTTTGCTTGTAAACCCAAGGGAGGTAAACTAAAAAACTGCGAAATGAGTCCATAAACTAGAAACTCTGAAACGAGTGAATAAACTACAAACTCCGAAACGAGTGGATAAACTAGAAACTCCAAAATGAGTGAATAAACTACAAACTCTGAAATGAGTAAATAAACTAATTAGCGCCACATTAAGACACAGATAAGCGCATGCGAAAAATGTACATTCTTATTCATGAATCAAAGTGTTTAAGAGATACAATTAATACAAAAGGGGGAATACAATTACAATTGTTAAGAAGGTGGGGCTTTCAACAAGTTGGCAACCCGCTCATGTGCTCCCCGCAGCTCCTCCTCGCATGCTTCTACTGCGGCCAACCTTGCTTCAATTTGAGCCCGTTGTCGCAAGCATGATGAAAGATTCTCAACGATTTCTTGCTTGGCAACCTCACAATCTTACATGCCCCGCTCGGCAAAGTCCAGCTCTGCCTCAGCGCCAGCCCATCAAAAATACATTGTTGGAGGTTTTTGAAAATAACTTGCAGCTGCGCGGCATTCGCTTCAAGCTGGGCGCGCAATTTGATGGATTCACCAGAAGCCGTCTCATGCTTCTTCCGCTTCAGGGTCAACTTTTTTCTAAATGTTGAATGAAATTGGCACTTTACTTGATCCATACGACCCGTCGAGCCTTCTAGGTCAATACTTCAGGAGCGATACACTTGAGCTCGATCTCATGCAGACATGCCTCGATCCTCTTACAATAGTCGACCCAAAAACCGACGAAATTTTCGCTGTGGAAGTTCACAAGTGTCGCCAACATAGGATTGACTTCGTCAGCGAAATTCGCAGCAGAGGTGAGAGCCTTGGCATCAAGATCGTCGATAAATCCGCGTAACATCCGCTTGCTAGTTGCCGCGCCCCTTGAAGATTAACGCTTAGCAAATGGCCCCGTAGGCATAAGAATGTGGGACTCAAAAGGAACTAAAGCCGGTGTATTCCCTGCAAAATAAATCACGAACGAATGAGGGTCAGATTTCGATTTGAAAAAATAAAGAAGAAGGCTGATGGGAGAGATCTACCATGCCATCTGTTGAAGGTAGCACGACAGAAAGGACAGGACACTCGGCTATCGCTTCACTTCCTCCCTAGAGCCGTGGTATCGCTTCACTTCCTCCCTAGAGCCGTGGTACTGTGGTCAATATGGGGAAAGCTTAGCGATAGAATGAAAAGAAGAAACACTAAGCAAGGAGTATACTAACCAATGCCGGAAGGAGGAACGAATGCCGACCAAAAGGCAAAATGCGGGCTTAACACCTGGTGTAAGTGATCAAAGAGCACTCCTGCAAGATTGCAACAATATATGGTCAATACAGGAAAATGGTATGTATACTGAAGCAAAAAAATGAGAAATCTTCACCTTCCAGAGTTCGGAGAGACATAGAAGAAAGGGGTGGAACTGTGGCAGTTAGAGCAATGATCGGCGACAATTCTTCAGTCAGTATAGCATCAGGGTATACCGTTCCTATAATCAGAATAAAGGAGATATCATTAGATGTCTAGTGGGATTAAAAACTCAAAGATAATAACTCAAGGAGTACCTGACAGAACAGAATCTGAGACAGTGCCTGAAGCGTCACCAGTTGTGACGGCTTTCTCGGTTTCCATTGGGAAAGTGGACTCAGCGCCAACACCTTCATCCCCTGACTCGATAATTGCCGTTGTAACGCTTGCATCTCCCACAGATACTAAGGACCCATAGGGAGAAGAAGTGGTAATGGGAATGATCCTAAATTCCAAAGGAGGGTTCGCCACTTCAGGCACTTTAATCAACGACACTTCACCTGCCATACCACCACCAGAACTTGGCCCTGCTTTAAAAAAAAGTGTGTGTCATGATTCAAGAAAAAGCTGTTACTAAAATCTAATAAGGGGTTGTGCGTTATTATACCTTGAAGAAACCGCTCGGCCTCTTCCCGAGATGCGCGCACGACTTGCCTATAAGCAGTAGACAAGTCAGAGGAGACATCCTCCATGAGAACGACAGAAGGTCGAATGTCACTCGAACCTGCGCTGGTGGCCAAGATAGCCTGACGCTCTCTTGCGACATTCTTCTTGCGTTTCCTCTCAGCCTGGACTGTATGAGCCGATCGCCTCAAAACTTCTGATAAGGGGACATCATCGTCCAAATCGAGCTCGGCCTCTGGATCCGCCGGGGCATCCATCATCGGCTGCTTAGCAACGCCTCCTGCAGTGGCTTTAGGAGAGCCTCAGCCGTAGTCGGTGTCTCTGAAGGCTTTTCTGCATCACCACCAAGACTCTCATTACACTTAGAACAACCTGGGTTTTGGTGGTCCCCGTAATAGGATAAAGAAAAGAGTCAGATCATGAATACAAGGAACTAAAAATATATAAGCGTAGCGAATCATACCAAGACCAAGGAGGCACGGAGCCTCTCCTCTTCCTCAAACGTCTTGAGGGAAGACGAGAGAGCATCTTCAGCAGAAATGCCTGTTAAGGAAGAGAGCGTCAATAAAGTGTAATAAATTCAAAAAAGGGGAGGGGATATATACAGAAGAGTATAAATGAAGTATACCGGACTCTATAATAGAGGCTAATGCCTCTTCTTTATGGGCCAGTCGTTTGGAGGCTTCAATGGATGACTGAAGGTCGGTATCGGTCACAGGCGCCTCGAACAGACCGTCGTTGGTTCCATATTCGCACAAACCCTCGCTATAAGGGGCATGGTGCTCCTGGCCGAATACGATGTCAGCAGAGAATAGAAATTTTTTCTTCTTCTGCGAGGGCCGGGAGCCTTCCCTTCGTGAAATAGGAGTAGGAGCGAAACGTTAGCTTAGGGGCGAAAGAGTAACCCGATGGAACTGGCACCAACAGCCGACGATAAAATCTTTCGCTCGACAGGCTTTTTCGGACGGCAGGTCCCGATCTCTAGACCTATGCCCGATTCCGTAGACGTCACGGTTACCGCAGTCGCAGGAACATCGGGTCAAAGCTTATTAGGAAATGCTCGTGGGACTACAGCCGTAATGACCTCTCTTAAAGTAGGATGAACGATTGTCCGTCGCTTCAGTAGGACAACTGGATTACTAGTGGGAACGACATCCATATGGTCAAGCAGCAGCCGCCTCTCCTCCCTAATGATAGCACCCATTGCATGTTGGTACCAAGCAACGTAAGCATTTGATGCCCTTGGAGTATAACTCGGCTCACTGACAAGGAAGTGGGACCCCCTATTTAGATGCATGAAGTGATGCGTCGCGTTATGAACACCTTCCTCAGTAGTAACGGGATCCATGTTGAACGCCTCGAGAGGAATGCCTTGATTGTAACCCAATTGCTGGGAAAAACGGTGTGGGTTATATTTCATAAATAAAACTGAGGCGTTTTGCTTGAATACTAGGAAACCTGGCCTGATAGAATATAAATGGACGATCTCACAAGCCCTCAACACAGAAGCCCCGTCCTTGAAAACATCGTGCAGTGGCTGGATCGTTGTTAAAGATTCTTTACCGATGGTCAGGACCTTGTTGATGAAGGTCATACTATCTCCGACTATGCGCGGGGGAAGAAGCAGTCGCCAAGCCTCCCGTTGTGTCGGGTCGGATGAAGAAGCATCGACTAAGTACATGATCCGAGGAAAATTGTATCCCTCGTAAAATTTAGGTCGTTTATGCACCCCAAAGGCACCCGGTACATGCATCTTAATCCATGAGGTGAAGTAATGCAGTGGGAGACTGACGGGCTTCAGACCTGGCTGAGTAGTGTCAGCCGCCAAACTCAGGCTATGGTATAAGTGAGCCAGACCCGCAACCGCAATGTCTAAGCATGCCCCCGTCACAATATGGTGAGGCGGATAAAAGACCGATGGTCTCATATAATGAGGATGGATCGGGAATGCAAACCAGCTCAACCACAGGCTAATGAACCCCAGGAAGAATGTTTCCTTATCAACGTCTAGGGCGGCAATCTCTGTGAAGGGGACGACCGGAGTATCCAGAATAAATAATTTCTTTAAATCCACCTCCTCAGTCAGCAAGTTGTCCAAAACAAATCCGAACGGGTCGTCGAGTTTGGCAAACTTCGCGGCTTGTTTAGACAGAGCTTCTCGATGAAGAAAGCAAGCGATGAAATCTGCAAAGTTAACTCCGTGCCTACCAGACTCCAGGAATAAACTCTCGTACATGTTAAACACCTTGACAAGCTCGGGAACTGATGTTGAACGGCATTCTCCAGAGTAAGGCCCATTACCACTGACTTGGTGGCGAAGATATACTCGTCGGGGGGAAGCAGCTCCTCATGGTGCTCCCTTCTGACAGGTAAGCCGGAGATCTCCGCAAACTCCTCCAATGAAATTGAAACCTCCAGATCTGATAAGAGAAAGGTATGGGTCAGGATGTTCCATTGTTCCAAAAAATAATTGATCCACCATACATGAGGAGCATGGTAGTCAAAGAAGGACACGTAGATCGCGGGATACAACCCGGTATTTAATAACAGTGATTTCTTAGCCGACAGGATATATCGGGCCCACTGTAGATAGCCAGCCGAATGATGGGGAGTCATTCCTATCATGTAAACTTTCCCCCAAGGACACGACTCTCCTTGGCATATGCGTTGCCTAAAATGTCCAAGGCCATCGGCAACTACACTGGTATTGAGGCCATGGAAGGCTGAAGAAGACCTTCCGAGGTCCAGCTGACCTCTTCTACTGCGTAGGTTAACGGCGGCAGATCGGCATAATGGATCACCGAGATCAGTTCTGAAGGCGCTGCGCAAGTAAAACTACGCCGACCACGGATAATTTGACTGTACCATGACCCCCACAAATGAAGAACTATTGCTCTGGGTCATGGTCCCGAATAAGTACGAAGGCTTCCCGATCTGTAGGTGCGTCGGTGAAAGCACTCTCCGAGCAAAAGAAGGGAAAGGAGGAATCGAAATCCATAGTACCTGCAAAAAAAGGGAAAGGTTAAGTGTCGACGCAATGTTCAAGACTTTAAGATTCTTTTACATCTAAAATTGTACGGCACCGCAGTTCAAAGAGAAAGGGACAGGGGGCCCTACAAAATCAAGGTAACACCCCATCAATAATGGGACAATCACTTATTGAAAGAATCTAAAAGACTTCTTATTTAATGAGAAAACATCTTTGGACTCAGGAGTTAAACTCCCTCAGAAACCGTGTTCTGCAAACAGATTTCAAATCTGATAAGAAAGGGAATAAAATTCCCAAAATAATTTCTTTAAAAGAAATTTTTTCAGAGCCAAGCTCTGTAAAACAATAAGATAACATCCCAGAACTCCACTAGAGAAAGGAAATTAAATTCTAAATAACCTTCAAAAAGATTAAAGTTAATAACAGGGTAAAACTCTAAAGATCTTTAAGATCTCCGATCTACTCAAGTAAAAGTTTTGAATCTCTAAGAGATCATTACAAAAGAAGAGCAAAACTCTGTTAATGGGTTAAAAACCCTAGAACACGAAGAGATTCCTCTAAAGATTTCTTCAGGAGTTAAATCATGAGCATGATTCTTACCAATTTTGACAGAGTTTTAACTCTGGGGGAAGTTTCTTTGGACAAAGATCTGAGCTTTGCAAAGAGAATTAAATTCTCAGAGAAGGAAGAAGATGAACAATAGTCATCTTAAGGGCCAAAGGCCCTACTTATAGACACAAGGAGACGGTTCAACTCCCCAGAAGATCGAACAGTGGAAAAGATGCCACCGCTGCACTCACGTGCGAGCCATGTGAGCACAACGGTGAGGGGCATTTGTTTCCCCAATAAAAGAGCAAAGCTCTGTTAAAAATTAATGAGGCTGCGCCTCACGTGCTTCCCACAAGGGCGCCAGCGCCAAGACCAATATGATAGGAATTAATCCTATAGCGGCACCTCACGTGCTCCTCACGTGGGCGCCAGTGTGCAAAGGAGAAAAGAATCCATTAGATCAATTAAGAGTTAAAACTTTCATATAGGGCCCCACGTGCTCCTCACGCAGGCATCAATGTGCAAAGCACATAAATACCCATTAAAACCTTAAGTAGCGTCCACGTGCACAACACGTGAGCGCCGGCGCCCAAGTAGAATTAAATTCTACTTTCTGTTAAATAGAGCCGTTGGATCAAAGATCCAACGGAGATGATAAATCATCAAAAATACAGAATTAAATTCTGTCGGGAGAAAACGTCCCTCAAATTGGATTATAGAATAATATTCTATTTTGGGATATATTCCCTCAATCTTTCTAAACAAGAAAGATTGCCCTCTGCAAAACAGAGAACCGGTGGATTAAAAATCCAACGGTGATTAAAATCACCGTTTTACAGAATAAATTCTGTGTAAGGTAAAATATTTTCCCAATCTGGTTAGAAAAAAGAAAATATGTTCTGTAAAACAGAAACCCTTGGATCAAAGATCCAATGGTGGGTAAAAATCCATAAATCAATTGGGATCTCTTAATGAGTGATTTCTTCAGAGTTAATTAACAAATTTCCTCTACTATATAAAGGACCCAAGACTTCAAGTATGAAAAAGAGGAACCCCCCATAAGCTTCTAAAAACAAAAGTAGGAAGCTTCAAAAAGGAACAGAGAAGAAGATCTCGCTCCTCAAAAGACACTAGGTAAATAAAAAGAACAGAGATCAAAACATCTCATATACATTTCTAAAGGGTTAACCCTTATCAAAGAACTTAGTTCTTTCTCTGGATCTGAGATCCACAAGTCAAGTCTCCCACAAGTTGAGAATTTAATTCTCATCGGGAGGAACTTGTTCTTGAGAATCAAAGATTCAGAAAAGAACAAGGAATTGAATTTCTCAAGAGAAATCTGGTTCTCATAAAAGAAATCGCCTCACGTGTTCCTCACGTGGGCGTCACAGAAGAAAAGTGTGCTTAGCACTCACTGGGCAGCGCCTCACACGTTCCCTATATGGGCACCACAGAATAAAAAAGTGCTTAGCACTCACTGGGCAGTGTCCAGCGCCTCACGTGTTTCGCACATGGGCATCAAAGAAGAAAAGAGTGCTTAGCACTCACTGGGCAGCTCCCAGCACCTCACGTGTTCCTCACATGGGCACCACAGAAAAAGAGAGTGCTTAGCACTCACTGGGCAGTGTCCAGCGCCTCACGTATTACTCATGTGGGCGCTACGGAAAAGAAAAGAGTGCTTAGCACACACTAGGCAGCGCCCAACGCCAAGCGCCTCATGTGTTCCTCACGAGGGAGCCATAGAAAAGAAAAGAGTGCTCAGCACTCACTGGGCAGAGCGCCAAGCACCTCATGTATTCCTTACGAGGGCGCCATAGAAAAGAAGTGTGTTTAGCACTCACTGAGCAGCGCCTAGCCTCACGTGCTTCGCATGTGGACTCCATAAAGAGCGCCTAGCACTCCATATAAAGACACACGGAGTAAAGTGTTTTACACTTATTGGGTAATCCCCCATGACTGAAAACTCCACACGATCATATGTGGGTGTCAGAAGTTATATAAGTGCTCAACACTTTTTGCATAAAAGGGGGACTGATTAAATATAGCCCAAGCAAGTGCTTAACACTTTTTCAATAAAAAAACCATTGAGCAGATCAAGCTCAAATTGGCTAGGTCCAATGAGGATAGAACCTCCTTGATTCAAATCAAATGAGCCCATATGCTCATGATTACCCAAATTGATCTTAGTCTCAAGCATGACTAATGGTCTCTCATTGATGATATCCAAAACGATATTCATCCTATGTCTCCTAAAGTAATCTTAGTCTCAAATATGACTAATGATTCTTAGGTACAATAACCTCTTTTCCGTCAAACACGAGATTTGGTTCAAGGGTACATCTCTTCACACCTCTGATATATGTCATTGCAATTCTTCAACGAATTCAGAGAGGTGGCGGGTCCCGATGACCAACAACTCTTTGGTGCACTTCCAAATTGACGTGCACGCCTCAAACCGGATCGCGCCCCAAATTAAGCACGTTCCATATCTCCATTGTTCGTTCTGTCACATAACAAATACACGTGTGCACAGGATGAATAAGGGACCGAAATGTCCTTAAACTAATATTCGCCACCAAAATGGCGATAAGGGACCGAAATGTCCTTAAACTAATATTCACCTCCAAAATGGCGATAATGGACCGAAATGTCTTCAAATTAATATTCGCCTCCAAAATGGCGACAATGGACCCAAGCATCCTTAAACTAAAACAATAGTGCCTAAATACTCTTTTGTTGGATCTAAAATAAAAATGATCATAAAACCTTGTTAAGTGGATCTTAGTCTCGCATTGGGCTGACATATCCTTAACAAAAAACCAACCGAGCCCCAACTGCTCAAATACATTTAAGCCGATCTTAATCTCAAACCAGATTAACGATCTTTAAATCAACCCAAACCCATATGTAAAAATATACGGATTTGGACTAATCCACTCCTTACGGGCGACGACATAAATTAGTCTTCGTATACAATCCAAGGGCAACCAAAAATAAAACAAACACACACGACACGAAGTGAACTTCCGGAGCAGGAGAAAGTGGTTATTGCGATGCGTAACGTAATTAACTACAGGAGCTTGCGCCTGCAGGAAAGAGCATACCTACAATCCAAAACCCCTAGCAAACAAGGGGGAATCTGATAAAGTCTGCAACAACGGCCGCATCCATCCGAACCTCCGATATAAGGTGCCTGATCGCATGCTTTTGGCGTGTCGGATGTTCAAAGTTCTAAAGTTATAACCGCGATCAGGACGGTGTCGCTTTGCAGCTAGCCGGTTGAGCACGGGTCGATCCACAGGGAGATGGTTGTATGTCCGTTCGAGTTTTAGACGAGTCAATAAAGAATGTGTATATGTTTGTTCAATTCTAACCTATGTGTTTTATATGCAAGTATAAAGTTGTTAAGAAAAAGATACGAAAGTGTAAGCTAAAGAAATCCGCACTCAAAATCTTTGAGCCGAGTCTTGACCAATTGAAGCTAGAGCAATCGGCAACAACGTGGATTAGGGGATTTAAGAACGGTATTCATGGAATCCGGCTTATTTACCCTTGTCCTTACGTTCTTGTCTCTTGCTTTCGCCTCCGGCCAAACCGAACGCAACCGGTCGCGGTTAGGAATCACCGTTACCTTGGTAGGATAGGGTGCCTAACGGAACGCTTGCGTAACGTTTGGGCGGAGTTCAAAGGAAAATAACGGGAAAAGGAAATGAGGAATGAAACCTTAACTTACAATGTTGTATTTATTCTTAACAACAACATATTACAACCATTCACAAAATGAACCAAAAAGAGCAAAAGAAAAGATAAACAAAGAAAAGAAAAGATTACAAGCAAGTAATTAAAATTGCATGGAATTTAAGTGCATGAAAGTAAAGCATGAATGTAAAGCAAGTAATAAAAAGTAAGAAAGAAATAAGCAAGAAAGAGAACTAGAAACCATGGAACAAGTTACACACCATGGGTTTAATAACCCAAATTTAAACTTGCAAGCTCAATTAAGAGCTTGCAAGATCAAGATAGAGCTAAAAACCCAAGGCAAAATGAAGCACAAAAGATACTTTATTCCTTCCAAAATGATACAACCTTTGAGATCAAATACCAACCTTTAAACCTTCAAGCTCAATGAAGAGGTTGAAAGATCAAGAGAAAGCAAGGATCTCAAGGGGAAGCTAAGCAAAAGAATGATACAAAATAACCCTTATCTTCATTTAACATCCACTCAAAAGCTCTCACAACAATTTAATGGAGGAAAGATGAAGAAGAAGAAGAAGTTAAAACAAAAACTAACAAAAAAAGAGCATAAGAATTGATCCCTTGGCTTGGCAAGTTCTGGGCTATTTATAGGCTGCGTGCTGAAACCCTAGGGCCAAATTCTGACCCAAGATGAAGTTCCCAAACTGCCCCTGAAAACTCAACTCCTGTCGAGCTATATAGGTAGCGGATCCGCGGCCTAGATGCCATGTTCGCCGCGGATCAACGGCCATTCTGGGGAATTGGGAAGTCGTGTTTTTGGGGTTTCTCTGTTTTGCTCTTCTCTGTTGTTCCACATGTACCAAATTGTAAATTGCTTCCACAATTGCTTCAGATTTGCAACGGTCCAAAATGGCATCAAAAATAATACTTTTGACCTTTTCTCCCTCGAGCTCCGCTCACCCATTGATTCTTGTGCTGCCCCTCTCATGCTCTGTGCTTGTCCGAGACACGAATGACCACTGCCATATGTCTTGTCTCAGGAACTGGTGCGCGGCACTGGACGGATATGGATGACCGGAACCCGGTTTTTATCTGCTGTCAACAGATATTCAGTATTTTGGCATAACAGTGGAGATTTTGTATCAATTGCGTTATTTTGGACTAGAAAACTGTGGCCTATAAATATGAAGCAAACACGGATTAAAAGCACCTGCCTATAAACAAACGAGCGTAAGAATGGGCGGTATAAAATGCAATATTCTGGTATGAACAAATACCCCCAAACTTAACTTTTGCTCATCCCGAGCAAAACCAATTATTCACAAAAAAGTCCTAACCATATTTTCGCAGGGAACGCGATTGCACTGAGCTCATGCAACAAGCCGTTAAACCTCTAGGTGTCCCTAGTAGGAGGAGTGTTGTCTCCTAAGGGTTTTCAGCGGATTACACCCACAAAATCCCGTCAAGCTAGTGTCATAAATTAACATCGATTTTACTCCTACAGTTCAGTATCTACGTTAGAAATTCTATCTCCTAAGTTAGCAACATCCAACCCTTATTTTTCACACCTCCTATCTATTTAACCTCAGAACTATACATTCCAAAAAAGTTTAGAAAGATGTTGGTTCTCCTGAGTTTTCCTTCTAAAGTGTGACCTCAAATCAGGGATTTTTATCAACTTTACAGAAAACACAAGTCTTATTCTTTATTTCTATCTTTCCTCCAAATATCGATTGTATACCCCTACGTGTGTGTAAATTTTGCACCCCTACACTCAAGAATTCAATTCAAGCTATAGTACCCTTGCCTTAATACCTAATACTACTTCTTTTCATTAATGATGGACGGTGTTGCACACACACCTTTCATGCGACTATTAATGCTTCTTGAGGCACTAACGGCCGTTTACTGAATGTGTGAGCTTAAAGCTTAAATAGCCGTTTCCGGGTCTTGACTTTATTTATTTTATTTTATTTATTTCTTTTATTTTTCTTTTTCAAGACCGGATATATTTTTCAATGATGCTCTTTTGGTGTTTAGCTTTAATTACCGTTTTTTCTTTCATACTAGATTTTCAGGCAAGAGTATTTCTAGGTATCCTCTACTATCCCAAGTTTCAAGGTGCGTGTAAGTGCAGTTTGTAGGGTATATACTTTCTAAATTTGAACTCAAGAAAAGAAGCTATTTTTCAGACTTATCCTTCAGTAAAACTTCAATACTTTCCCCTCATCTTGACTTAACTCAAGAACTGAACTCAAGATTATCTATTTCTCAAAAAAAAACTATAAGGACGCATAATCACCAAGTTTAAACAGAATGAGGGTTATTTTTAGGATTTTCAATTCCTAAGCCTAGAATTTAGTTATTTCTAACATATCAACTAAGCTTTCAGAATAAAAATCTAAGTTACCCTATTAGTTAACTTAACGACAAAGTTTTTATATTTTTTGGAAATTTTTTCGATTTTTATGGGTTTTTAATAAAGTATGCAAATGCAAAATATACAAATGAATGCGAAGGAAGAAAGCTTACCAAGCACACCCCCAAACTTAAACTTGAAGTGCCCTCACTGTCAGGCTACACCAAGAGGGTCAAAATTGTCGGTGCCTCCCTAAAAACAAATTATATACAAAAAAAAGGAAAACAAAAAATATATACAAAAAAGGCCCCCCCAAACTTAAGTAAAACAGTGTTTCCACTGTTAAGCATTGAAGTTCAGGATCAGGGGGGAAAGAACAGTATCAAGCTATACAAGGCCTTACACAAGCCAAAAGTTAACACCAACCATTCAAAGATTCTATCGCGATAGTGTGCTAGTTGGTGAAAGAAGGCATAGAGAAAAGAAATGGAGAATACGCGAGACCGTATGGAGATAGAAGTGGTATACGGTCTCGGTATATAAGAAGAAGAATGGCGGAAGGGAGAAAGAAGTGGAATTCGAACTTGTGGGTGGAAAT
The DNA here is from genome assembly GCA_030015575.1 of Agapanthus africanus. NCBI lineage: Eukaryota > Viridiplantae > Streptophyta > Magnoliopsida > Asparagales > Amaryllidaceae > Agapanthus > Agapanthus africanus. Next base: position 107,693,464 of record CM057344.1, read on the forward strand.
GGATTGAATAAATTAGTACAATCTGTAATGATCGATGTGACAAGATGGATTGTACCAATCTATCAATATGGCGAGAAATTGGGTCAAATCCCTCAAGATTCGTGAGAAACCATGGGTATGCCGAACTTGATAAACCAGACACAGGAAGTGAAAATGATATGGTTTCTTGCAAGGTCGGAACAATGGAAAGGATGGAGGGAAGTGATTGAGGATGGGTATCAGGTAAAGGTTCAGGAGGGTGTACACAGTCAATGACAGGGACGGGATGAATTGGAAAATCCGACTCATCAAGCAAAACTGGCTCATCCTCAAAAATATCCTCAAAATTTTCCTCAAGATTCAGCACATCCATGCATTTATCATCAAAATCCAGACGCATGTGGGGTTCGGGAAAAATATTTAATGACTCGGGATGATGAATTGGAGAGAAAAACTCAGCCAAATCTATGGGTTCATCATCCAAAATATTCCCAGCGTCAATATCCTTAATCAAGTGAAAATCTATATTCTCAGATACCTCGACAAAAGCATGGATATCAATCGATTTAAGTTCTAGAGTGGAGGTGTAGAGGTCAAAAGGATTGGGTGTGGTTTCACTCGAAAGGGACCCTTCACAATCGGGCAAATCAAACACTACAAAGTCACACAACTCATTATCTGTTCTATCTTTAATCAATGAATTGTTTGGAACACTAGATAGACATTCAAAACCGGAGTTGTGGGATTCAAGTTGAAATGGATAGGCTTGATTCGGAAGGGGGTACAGCTCACTCTCTTTACTCAAATTCTCAACCTGTTCTACCGCCTCTTCATACATTGGAAAATTTGGAGCTAGTTGAAAACTAGCTACTGGGTCACTAGGTTGTATGAGGGCGGCCATGGACGCATTCGACTCCATCATCTGTTGGTACGACGCTACCCTAAAGTTTTCAAATGACTGTTCCAGACTAGACATGGGTTGTGAAGGGGTTTCAGTAAAAGATTCAAAGTTGTTTTGGTACTGGAAACTCCCAAATGACGGCTCAGAAGCAATGTCCAGGGAAGGTGTAAAAGTCGGGTAGGACCGGTAGGAATTGAATGGCTGGACAAGGGTAGGATCAATATTTGGATAAGAAGGTGAATGAAATTGTTGATCCCAAGAATTTGAAGTGGTGAAAGGAGTGAAAGATCGGCTACGGGATTGTTCAATATGTTCAGCAAGAGACATAGGTCTTGTGGTTACAACTGGACTTTCAAAAAGGGTATCAACGCACGAAGGGGTGAATGTTTGAAATGATTGATATGAAGTGGATTGTGGGGTCCAGTTGTTCGTCCTAGACGCGTCTATCCGATCTTTCGAAGAGATTTTGGGCATGGAGGGATCGTTCGACGTTCGGCCAAAGCAAGAATCGTAAGAAGTAATGTCTGGTTGTGGGTACCAAAGTTCGGCAAGAGTTTTGCGAGGTGAAGTACCCATGATATGAAGAGAGAAAGAAAGAAAGGCAGAGAAAAGAAGGGGAAAAAGAATGTGATTTTTTAAAATAATTTTTTAGTTAGTTATTAACAAAAGAATGAAATATACACATAAAAAGAATCTGAACCAAAAAAACAATCACGACACAAAAATACCACACACCTAATCGGTCTAGGGTTCACCTAGGTCAACTAGACCTTCTTAAGAACTTGATTGTCGAAGTAAAACTGTGTCGAGAAACGAGCTCAAGATATACTGATCACGAGGCCAGGTAAGTGCAGAGATAAGGGGAGGTTTTCCGACGCTTTCGCGAAGGTCCTTAATTAAATAACCCTTTCTCTTTTGGCGGTTTCGCCGTGAACACTTTCCTAGACACCCCGTAAACAATATACCGTTAAGCGGTATTCTAAACACAGTTAACTTCTCCTAGTGAGCGCGGAGTCCTTAAGGCTTAAAGTCTAATTTCTTTTAAAATTTGTGCGAGTAAACGTTATGCTCAAGTTCGTGATTTGTGGGCCACGGAAAAGATGATGAAATCCTTTACCATATATTGTGGGGTTCGCTTGCCCTTAAGTCCGTATTAATGTATGCAATGCGCAATTTTTGGGGTGGAGAAAAAATTGGGCACAGAGGCCTTAATGGGACCGCGGAACCGCCGCTCAAGGCACCTTTTGACCGCGATTCCGTGGTCAAAATGTTGACTTTGGGATTTGTCTTTGGTCAACGAACTCCACTTCTTCTCTTCTCCAAAAAAAAAACCCCGTTTTCTTTTTGGATTACTGTACTTGCTCCAGATTAGCCTGCACACTTGCTCACAAAAATTATTAAAAAATAACAAAAAGATTTTATTTTTTTATTTATAAATATATACAAAAAGAATATTAACCCGAATAACAAGAAAAAAATACGTTATCATCTCCCCGGCAGCGGCGCCATTTGATCGCACGCTTTTGGCGTGTCGGATGTTCAAAGTTCTAAAGTTATAACCGCGGTCAGGACAGTGTCGCTTTGCAGCTAGCCGGTTGAGCATGGGTCGATCCACAGGGAGATGATTGTATGTCCGTTCGAGTTTTAGACGAGTCAATAAAGAATGTGTATATGTTTGTTCAATTCTAACCTATGTGTTTTATATGCAAGTATAAAGTTGTTAAGAAAAAGATACGAAAGTGTAAGCTAAAGAAATCCGCACTCAAAACCTTTGAGCCGGGTCTTGACCAATTGAAGTTAGAGCAATCGGCAACAACGTGGATTAGGGGATTTAAGCACGGTATTCATGGAATTCGGTTTATTTACCCTTGTCCTTCCATTCTTGTCTCTTTCTTTCGCCTCCGGCCAAACCGAACGCAACCGGTCGCGGTTAGGAATCACCGTTACCTTGGTAGGGTAGGGTGCCTAACGGAGCGCTTGCGTAACGTTTGGGCGGAGTTCAAAGGAAAATAACGGAAAAAGGAAATGAAGAATGAAACCTTAACTTACAATGTTGTATTTATTCTTAACAACAACATATTACAACCATTCACAAAACGAACCAAAAAGAGCAAAAGAAAAGATAAACAAAGAAAAGAAAAGATTACAAGCAAGTAATTAAAAGTGCATGGAATTTAAGTGCATGAAAGTAAAGCATGAATGTAAAGCAAGTAATAAAAAGTAAGAAAGAAATAATCAAGAAAGAGAACTAGAAACCATGGAACAAGTTACACACCATGGGTTTAATAACCCAAACTTAAACTTGCAAGCTCAATTAAGAGGTTGCAAGATTAAGAGAGAGCTAAAAACCCAAGGCAAAATGAAGCACAAAAGATACTTTATTCCTTCCAAAATGATACAACCCTTGAGATCAAATACCAACCTTTAAACCTACAAGCTCAATGAAGAGGTTGAAAGATAAAGAGAAACCAAGGATCTCAAGGGGAAGCTAAGCAAAAGAATGATACAAAATAACCCTCATCTTCATTTAACATCCACTCAAAAGCTCTCACAACAATTTAATGGAGGAAAGATGAAGAAGAAGAAGTTAAAACAAAAGCTAACAAAAAGAGGGCATAAGAATTGATCTCTTGGCTTGGCAAGTTCTGGGCTATTTATAGGCTGCGTGCTGAAACCCTAGGGCTAAATTCTGACCCAAGATGAAGTTCCCAAACTGCCCCTGAAAACTCAACTCCTGTCGAGCTATATAGGCCGCGGATCCGCGGCCTAGACGCCATGTTGGCCGCGGATCAGCGGCCATTCTGGGGAATTGGAAAGTCATGTTTTTAGGGTTTCTCTGTTTTGCTCTTCTCTGTTGTTCCACATGTACCAAATTGCAAATTGCTTCCACAATTGCTTCAGATCTGCAACGGTCCAAAATGGCATAAAAAATAATACTTTTGACCTTTTCTCCCTCGAGCTCCGTGCACCCATTGATTCTTGTGCTGCCCCTCTCGTGCTCTGTGCTTGTCCGAGACACGAATGACCACTGTCATATGTCTTGTCTCAGGAACTGGTGCGCGGCACTGGACGGATACGGATGACCGGAACCCGGCTTTTATCTGCTGTCAACAAATGTTCTGTATTTTGTCGTAACAGTAGAGATTTTGTATCAATTGCGTTATTTTGGACTAGAAAACCGTGGACTGTAAATATGTAGCAAACACGGATTAAAAGCACCTGCCTATAAACAAACGAGCGTAAGAATGGGCGGTATAAAATTCAATATTCTGGTATGAACAGTGCCATAAATCAACTTGGCATCTTCGGAGAGGTGGGCGGATAAATCCAAATAGCATCTGCCCCCAAACTCAGGCACGACGATCCATCCCAATCCGTTTCTATTTTTGGCGGTAAACATCAAGTAATAAAATTTAGAGAGAGAGAGGCAATTGCAAACACAAGCATTACAGAGGTTCGGGAGATCCCCTAGTCCTCTTTCTTTAGGCGTACGCGCCCGTTCCACTAATTCACGTCTCCGATGAGACTCTCACGTTGCGCACCCGCAACTACAACCACGTCACTTGACACACACGCGACTCTCTTAAACAACCTTCGCCCTCTTACAAGAATCCTCTGGCACCGTAGAGATTCCACACGAAGAAAGAAAAAGCAGAAGATTACAATTCATGAACTCTTTTCAAGAGTTTACAATCAAGGCTTTAGAATACTTCGATAGAGTATTTGATTTGCAATAAAAGCTTGAGTATTTCCTTTTTCTTTTGGTGGGTGAAGATGAACTATCACGCCCCGCTTCTCGGTGTACGGGGAGGGGACGCGGAGAGGCCTGCTACGTTTTTACTCCGAAGTAAATAAGCTAACCGTATCTAAGCAATATAAAGTAAAAGTACACAAGAGACATGAATATTATGAACAACAACTTTAATTATTAAACATTGTTTTACAGGTACAACTGAAAATGTAAATACATGGATGGAAAGCAATTCCGAAACAATGGCATGAGCTGAAATGAAAATATGTACAAGTGACTATAGCTCGGGCTCTTCACTGTACTGCTCCAAGTGCTCCTAGCTGGTCTCGATCTCTAGTGCGTCTGATCCACCTGACAACATTCCAAAGAAGAAGAGAAATAGGAATGTCGTCAGCGAACAATCGCTCGGTAAGTCCTAAAGAATGAGAGAAGTAGAATAGACAGAAAGAGAGTATATCTAGTATAATGTTTGATTGTTATATTAACGTAGTGTTTGTAGCTTGGTACAGAAGTTGCCAGTGTATACGAGAGGAGTCCAACTTACACCGTGGACTTTGGTAACCCGTAGTACAAGGCTCCGTCGAAAATACCGTGAAACAACGGCATGGATGTATAACGTCTTTTAGTGACCATCTCGTGTCACCTTTAACATGTTTCGTACAAGTATATCCCTTTATAAACCCCGTAATATTTATTGTATTGACTATATTGATTGTACTGATTGCATTGTATTGTCTTATAGTAAATGGAAGACTTGCCGAAACCATGATATCAGTAAATAGAATGGATATAAATGGATAGTCATGTAAACGGAGTATATCCATGGTTCGGTTCAATCAATATAGATTGATATAGATTGAATAGAAGGATTCATGTTGAATTGTAGTTTATACTTGAATCATATTCAAGTCAGATTGATTAGATTAAGACTCAGTTTGAGTCAGACACTTTGAAAAGAAATTGAAATCCTGAATTAGTTTTGATGTTATCGGTAACTGCTGCATATGAACGACAGGATTGGTGTCTTTTTCCAAGACAATTACCGTGTTGATAACAATGTTTGTTAGATTGTCTACCTTAGATAAGCAATCACCCATATTATCCGGCTCCCTGAGACTCAAGAGAATTGGTCCCGCTTTAACCTATGTTTACTAGGGTCCTTATTGTAAATTAATACAACTTGATGAGGTTTTATGTAAAAATAGTGTTAATATAATTTGAAAATAGTCATCAAGTATTTATTTATCATCTTTAGAGTTTCCATAGATGTAGATTTTAAAATATGAAGTATTTTCTAGTTGATATAAACCTAGTAATATTTGTACATGGTTTTTTAATGTAATAATGGAATTGTCTTGATCTTGATGGTGGTTTCATGAAATTAGTGATTCTGTTCTGGGATTTTGGAAATATGGAATATTTGTATAATATATTTAAAATAGATATTTTGATAATATTCATATATATATATATATTTATATTTAATAAAAATAAATTTTATTTATTTTGTAGAAATCTCATTTTCTTAAAAATAGCGTTAAAATTCTATCGAGATCGAATGCTCCCTGCGGAGGTCTGCATCTCTCTCTACTAGACCCGAGGATGTCCGATAACCCGCACCATCCCAATCGGGGTTTCCCAAAATGGATTGTATAGGCGTAATTGCAAGGAATTAGATAACACTTTTTTTTTAAGGAAAACAGTTTTGTAATAGTTTAGGGTATTTTATTTTAACTCGTAATATTCCCATAAATATTGTCCAAAAGTAAATCGTGTTATGTCCAATATATGTGTGTTGTGATGAGGTAGGTCCTTACCTCGTGAGTTTTCTAAAGGTAATACGGTAAAACGTGAATAACAATATTGTTTGTAAACATGATGGTATTTTACTGTAAAAGTGAAATAGAAATTGCAACATGAATTATTTTGAGATGAAACTTTTTCTAATGTGTTTATTTATGTTTGTTAAACATTATGAGAGAATATGGTATTTATTGTTTAAGAAAAATTGTGTTTTGAAAGAAAAGAGAGTCGGAAGTCGTAATAACTCCGCTTCCGACGAGTTTTGAAAAGAAGAAGTTTTAGAATAGCAAAAGAGAAGGGGAAAGGAGACTTACAGGTTGTTAAGAAGGAGGAGAAGTAGGGGAAGATTAGGAAAGCGTCGGGGCATCGTTTCGTCACCGGAATCTCCTCGAAACGTCGTCGGAATCTTGCACTTTGCTCACTCCGCTTGCACAACTTTGGACTTGAGAATTTTTGAGAGTTTTGGTAGGGAATTTCTGAGTGGGGAGGTGTAAAATGGAGTGTGGTATTTATAGGGAAAATTAGGGTTTACGGTAATGAAGAATAAAATTAAAATGTGCTTTAAAAATGGATTAAAGAGGGGATTTATCATTTTCTGGATAAATGCGGAGAAATCAAACAACATAGGGGTAATGGGGTAGTCCAAGGGGTGATAGGGTTAAATTTTGGAAGCATTTGGTACGGTTTGGACCGATGGTGCCGGCCCAAAACACGATGTCACCGGTCATCTTGGAAGGGATAGGGCTTGGATTGGGGCCACATGTCCTAGGCTGTATAAATAGCATTTTCCACATGTTTGTTTTTATTGTGACTTTTCATTTTACGTGCGGTGCACGTGCAAACCTTTGAGCTTCTAAAAATTTAAAAGAAAAATCAATAAAAATAATATGTAGCTGATGTGATTTGAACTCAGGTGCTATGTCTCAGCAGTGCAAGGTCTTTACCAGTGAGCTACAAGCACTTTCTTGCTATTCAAAAGCAAATTTAATTTATAACTTATGCTCAGACTTAGGTACTCCTTTCTGTACTTTGAAAAAAATTCGTATAGAATGTTTAAGGTTGTTACATTCTACCCTCCTTCTACAAATTTCCCCCTCGATATTTGTAGAAGGAAAGTGTAACAAATTCAAAGCAATTTAGTTATAAAACTTTTGATAGTGCATGAAAAATATTTGGAAGAACGAAAGAATGCGAAAGTTTTGATAAGATTGAAAAAGAGGTGAGGGAATTACCAGGGTTACTATGTTCTATAGTCTCGGCTTCTACTGCTGCTAATGTGAAAGCCTGACGCTGGGGTATATTCCTCCTAGCTGGAGACACATTCCTCTGTCCATGGGGCATGTTTCTCTGCCCTCGAGGCATGTTCCTCAGTGCCTGTTGGAATTGGCGATTAGACTGTGCAGGAGGTCCATATGGAGGTGGAGCTGGGAGTGCAAGACGAGGTGCAAGAACCTTGATAGCTGGCCGCGGCGGATAAGTGTTGTGAGTTAAAACTGAGTTGCGTCTATAAGGACATGTTCCAATTCCATGATTGGATGCGCCACAAATTAAGCACAGGCCTTTTACGTGCTTACAGTCCTTCCACAAGTGTCCATCCCTCTTGCAGTAGAAGCCAAAGTCTAGACTTGGATGATTATCTGTTACTTTTAGTCCTCTTGGTACAAACGATGGCCTTGAAGAGGCTCCTCCTGCCATCTGAGTGGCAGGGCACTTCACTCCGGCAGATTGAAGTCTGGCCTTCTTCTTCACTACTGCCTCATATCTTCGGGCAGCTTTCAAAACCAGGTCATGGGTTGGGAAATCCCCTATAGCTAAGGCAGCTTGGATCTCCTGGTCCAACCCTTGCTGAAATCGTCTGGACCTGATCTCAGCAGTCGGTATCAAGTGTGCCGCAAACTTGTTGCGGTCTTGTGTTAGCTGTGTAGTATGTGATATTAGAAATCGAATATTGAGACATATCTTACCTACTGAGTATGGTAAACTAAGCATCATATTCATCTACGGATTTGGTTCACATCGAACCCTATTGTAGATGAATAAATTGCTGCTCCATGTCAAATTGGGCAGTCTCTTTGAAGTATTTCGCGTCGAACATGTCGCGAAAAGACCTCCATTCGATAGGTTGGGCAAGACGGCTTTCTTCCGCCTTCCACCAAACTCGGGCGTTGTCGGTGAGTTGCAGCTTCGCAACTCGAACCCAAGCGATTTCTGGCACTTGTGTTACCGCCAGATCAGTCTCAATGCTCTGAGCCCATTCTTCAGCTTCCAAAAGGCTCTCTTTTCCCAAAAATTGTTTTGGTTGCAAAGCACGAAATTGCTTCACTCCGGGCGCTTCCACATCTTGACGGTTCATTAATATAGCAGTCTGCTGCTGCTGTCCTTCCAGGAGGATTTGGATCGCCTCAAGCAGTACCGTCTGCTCATTGATTAGAGCAGCAACGGTAGGCGTAAGCGGTAAAGATGGTGGTGTGTTGTTGAAGTTGGTACTAGTGTTGTTTGGAGAATCCATAACCTTGAAAGAAAAATTTGGGTTAGAATAGATTCAAAATATATGAAATTGTAAGATTCAAGGATTATGAATTGTAAAGAATGTTTTTAGTTGCTGATTCTTGTGTTATATTACTTCATGCAGAATTGACCCGCATGTCTATGCAGAACTGACCTGCACGGTATGGTTCCATGCAGCACTGACCTGCATGTCCATACAGAGTTGACCTGCATAGGCCGCCAACAAAACCTATCACGCCCCGCTTCCCGGTGTACAGGGAGGGGACACGGTGAGACCCGCTACGTATTTACTCCAAAGTAAACACGCCAAGCGTATCTAAGCAATATAAAGTAAAAGTACACAGGAGACATGAATATAATGAACAACAACTTTAATTATTAAACATTTTTTTACAGGTACAACTGGAAATGTGAATACATGGATGGAAAGCAATGCCTAAACAATGGCATGAACTGAAATGAAAATATGTACAAGTGATTATAGCTCGGGGTCTTCAGTGTACTGCTCCAAGTGCTCCTGGCTGGTCTCGGTCTCTAGTGCGTCCGATCCACCTGACGACATTCCAAAGAAGAAGAGAAATATGAATGTCGTCAGCGAACAATCGCTCGGTAAGTCCCAAAGAATGAGAGAAGTAGAATAGACAGAAAGAGAGTATATCTAGTATATGTTTGATTGTTATGTTAACGTAGTGTTTGTAGCTTGGTACAGAAGATACCAGTGTATACGAGAGGAGTCCAACATACACTGTGGACTTTGGTAACCCGTAGTACAAGGCTCCATCGAAAATACCACGGAACAACGACATGGATGTATAATGTCTTTTACTGACCATCTCGTGCCACCTTTAACATGTTCCGTACAAGTCTACCCCTTTATAAACCCCGTAATGTTTATTGTATTGACTGTATTGATTGTACTGATTGCATTGTATTGACTTGTAGTAAATGGAAGACTTGCCGAAATCATGATATTAGTAAATGGAATGGATATAAATGGATAGTCATGTAAATGGAGTATATCCATGGTTCGGCTCAGTCAATATAGATTGATATAGATTGAATAGACGGATTCATGTTGAATTGTAGTTTATACTTGACTCATATTCAAGTCAGATTGATTAAATTGAGACTCAGTCTGAGTCAGACACTTTGAAAAGAAATTGAAATCCTGAATTAGTTTTGATGTTATCGGTAACTGCTGCATATGGACGACAGGATTTGTGTCTTTTTCCAAGATAATTACCGTGTTGATAACAACGTTTGTTAGATTGTCTACCTTAGATAGGAAATCACCCATATTCTCTGGCTCCCTGAGACTCAAGAGAACTGGTCCCGCTTTAACCTATGTTTACTAGGGTCCTTATTGTAAATTAATACAACTTGAGGGGGTTTTATGTAAAAATAGTGTTAATATAATTTCAAAATAGTCCTCAAGTATTTATTTACCATCTTTAGAGTTTTCATAGATGTAGATTTTAAAATATGAAGTATTTTCTAGTTGATATAAACCTAGTAATATTTGTACATGGTTTTTTAATGTAATAATGGAATTGTCTTGATCTTGATGGTGGTTTCATGAAATTGGTGATTCTGTTCTGGGATTTTGGAAACATGGAATTTTTGTATAATATATTTAAAATAGATATTTTGATAATAATCATATATATATATATATATATATATATATTTATATATTTAATAAAAATGAATTTTATTTATTTTGTTGAAATCGCATTTTCTTAAAAATAGCGTTAAAATTCCATCGAGATCGAATGCTCCTTACGGAGGACTCCATCTCTCTCTACTAGACTCGAGGATGTGTGATAACCCACATCATCCCAATCAGGGTTCCCCAAAATGGGTTGTAGATGCGTAATTGCAAGGAATTAGATAACACTCTTTTTAAAGAAAAATGTTTTGTAATTGTTTAGGGTATTTTATTTTAACTCGTAATATTCCCACAAATATTGTCCAAAAGTAAATCGTGCTATATCCAATATATGTGTTGTGATGAGGTAGGTCCTTGCCTCATGAGTTTTCTAAATTTAATACGGTAAAAAGTGAACAACAATATCGTTTGTAAACATGATGGTATTTTACTGTAAAAGTGAAATAGAAATTGCAACATGAATTATTTTGAGATGAAACCTTTTCTAATGTGTTTATTTATGTTTGTTAAACATTATGAGAGAATATAGTATTTTATTGTTTAAGAAAAATTATGGTTTGAAAGAAAAGAGAGTCGGAAGTCGGAATAACTCCGTTTCCGACGAGTTTTGAAAAGAAGAAGTTTTAGAATAGCAAAAGAGAAGGGGAGAGAGGACTTACAGGTTGTTAAGAAGGAGGAGAGGTAAGAAAGCGTCGGGACGTCGTTTCATCACCGGAATCTCCTCAAAAAGTTGTCGGAATCTTTCCCTTTGCTAATTCCACTTGCGCAACTTAGGACTTGAGAATTTTTGAGAGTTTTGGTAGGGAATTTCTGTGTGAGGAGGTGTAAAATGTAGTGTGGAATCTATAGGGAAAATTAGGCTTTAGGGTAATGAAGAATAGAATTAAAATATGCATTAAAGAGGGGATTTATCATTTTCTAGATAAAAGCAGAGAAATCAAACAACATGGGGGTAATGGGGTAGGCCAAGAGGTGTTAGGGCTAAATTTTGGGAGCATTTGGTACGGTTTAGACCGATGGCGCCGGCCCAAATCACGATCTCACTGGTCATATTGGAGGGGATGGGGCTTGGATTGGGGCCACGTGTCCTAGGCTGTATAAATAGCATTTTCCACATGTTTGTTTTTATTGTGACTTTTCATTTTACGTGTGGTGCACGTGCAAACCTTTGAGCTTCTAAAAATTTAAAAGAAAAATCAATAAAAATAATATGTGGCTGATGGAATTTGAACTTAGGTGGTATGTCTCAGCAATGCAAGGTCTTTACCAATGAGCTACAAGCTCTTTCTTGCTGTTAAAAAGCAAATTTAATTTATAATTTGTGCTCGGGCTTAGGTACTCCTTTCTATATTTTGAAAAAAATTCGTACAGAAAGTTTAGGTTTGTTACACGAACTTCAGAAAATGAATGCAATTTTTTCAGAATAGTTGTTGTGCAATAACTACACAAGAGTCCCTTTTAAACCCCACACAAAAACATTCAAGTACATGCATTTATTACGGCTCAGGAAGAAGAACAGACGTCTGAAGGCAAAATGGACAGACGTCTGAAGGCAAAATAAAACTAACCGTTATAGAATTAAATGCATTGTAACGGTAATATTTTCAAACAAAAATAAGCTCAGACGTTTATCGTGGTTTTCAAAAAATGGTCAAAGAAAGTACAGAGAACAGACAGACGTCTCAAGAACAAGTGATACGCGTCTGAAAAAAAAGATTTTCAAAGATTTTAACCTTCAAACGTTTGTGCCCAATAGATTCTGATGTTTGTTCTCTCAAAAGTTTTAAGGCAATCAAAACACAGAGAACAACCAGATGTCTGAAGAAGTATTGACAGATGTTTATTCTGTCAAAAATTTTAAGGCAATGAAAACACATATAATAACTAGACGTCTAAAGAAGCATTGACAGGCATTTGTTCTGGTATGCTTTAGACGTTTGTTTTGAAGTAAGAAATTGACATTTTAAAACTTGTGCATGTTTTGCAATAATATATAGACGTCTGAATAAGACTTGGACACATGTCTAAATAAGGAATGCACATAAAATTTTGAACATGAAATTGAAAATCATTTTGAATGAAAAGCTTTGCCAAGTTTTGCCCAAAAGTTTCATGCATGAAAAATTATGTGTTTGAGCTTTTTTATGCTAATCTCATAAACCATGAAGTGCTTACATCAATTTCCTAGAGAATACACTTGTAGCTCGAACTCTTGATTTCTTCGATTTTTGAATTCTTTCAACTTGGACTTTTGACTCTTTAGCTTCTTGACCTTGAATTTGTTCATTGAGAAGCTCTATTCCATTATCCTCCAACCTCCAATAAATTTGTCATTTTAACTTAATATCCTCCATCCTTCATGATAGACATGTGTCGGTTGATATCCTGAAATCTTTCTTAAACATGACCAAACTCATTTACAGTATTATAAAATATACAATATGAAACACATGTATATATCTATTAATATTGTGTAACATCATCAAAAATAAAACGTAGGATTATGAAAATCCATAAGCCATTAATCTCCCCCTTTTTGATGATGTCAAAATATTAATAGACGATATCGATCTATTGAAAGTTAAACTAATCGATAAAATAACCAACATATTAAACTTAAACGTTTGAATAACTTCAATATATTGATAAGACCTATTACCCTCTCCCTTTTTGACATAATCTAAAAGGGTGTCCTAAGAAATAAAACGTTTGAATTACTCTCCCTAGATATATGCGTACATCCAAAAGTAAGTTAAACGTTTGAATAACTTTCCCTAAATGTATGCATAGAAGACTAATAAAAGTTGATATGGGCAAGAGTCAAGGTTAAATGTTTTAGTAACTTTCAAAATAAGCATTTGGCCTATATCAACAAGCATGTATAAAAGATAAGAAAAAGTAAGTGATACATGCAACAATAACCATATGTAAGATATATTCAAATTCCAATGTCATATGGTTGCAAAGACGAGATAAAAGAATATGCAAAATAGGATTTTCTCATCTTTTAGTATCGGCAAACCTATGAAGGTCTTAAACACACTCCAGTAGACCCTAGGATATGTTATAAACAACAAATCTACAATTGGATTCCTCTAAAATGGTTTGCAGAGGCCATTTTGGCAAGATGATACTTAAGCACAATATCAATCAATTGAACACAAAGTAAGCTCTCCCCTAATATAAGCAAAACGTGTAGCATTGAGGGGTTTGGTAAAGATATCGGTCAATTGGTGTTATGTAGGTATGTGTTGAATAATGATGTCCCTTTTTTCATGATGATCATGAAGAAAATGGTAGCGGACATCAATGTGTTTCATGCGGCTATGTTGATTTGTATTTTTATTCATGTGCACCGTGCCCGTGCTATCACAAAGAATAGAAATATGATCTACAAACACATTAAAGTTTTTTAGGGTATGCTTCATCCATAAGATTTGAGCACAACAAGCACCCACGATATTCCGTTTCGGCCATGGAAAGAGCAATCGAGTGTTATTTCTTGGATGACCAAGGGACTAGACAATTTCCAAGAAATTGAAATGTTCCACTCATGCTCCTACGGTCTATTTGTCTCCCTGCATAGTCCGCATCCGGATAAAATTTAAAATCGAAAATTTTATTCTGCGGATACCAAAAACCTAAACCAATCGTTCCCTTAAGATATCTAAAGATTCTTTTTACCGCACTTAGATGCGATTCTTTGGGACACGATAGGAAATGAGCATACAAGCAAACACTAAACATTATATTAAGTCTACTAGTGGTTAAGTAAAGTTAAATACCAATCATACTACGATATTTAGTGATTTCCACATCCTTGCCGGACTTATTTTTTGAAAGCTTTATTGTAGTGTCCATAGGAGTGTTGCTTGGCTTTGCATCCTCAAGATCAAACTTCTTGATAAGATCCTTCGTATACTTTTCTTGATTGATGAAGACGACATCTTTAAGTTGCTTGAATTTTAGCCCAAGAAAATAATTGAGTTCACCCATCATGCTCATTTCAAATTCTTTTTGCATGATATGGGTAAATTCCTTGCATAGAGATTCATTAGTAGATCCAAATATAATATCATCAACGTAAATTTGTACAAGCAAAATCTCATCATTTTTCTTTTTAGTAAAAAGTGTGATGTCAACCTTACCCTTCGAAAATCCTTTTTCAAGAAGAAATGAGCACAATCTAGCATACCAAGCTCTAGGAGCTTGTTTTAAACTATACAAAACTTTATGCAACTTATAAACATGATAAAGATGGTTAAAATCTTGAAAACCGGAGGGTTGTTCCACAAAAACTTCCTCCTCAAGGACACCATTCAAAAATGCACTTTTAACATCCATTTGATAAATTTTGAAATCTTTAAAACATGCATATGAGAGTAAAATGCGAATGGCTTCTAATCTAGCTACCGGAGCAGAATTTTCATGGAAATCAATACCTTCTTCTTGATTGTAACCTTGTGGTACAAATCTTGCCTTATTCCTAGTGATCACACCAAATTCATTAATTTTTTTCTTGAAGACCCACTTTGTACCTATAATGTGTCTATCACTAGGCTTAGAAACCAACATCCACACATTGTTCCGTTCAAATTGGACAAGCTCCTCTTATATAGAACAAACCTAATTCTCATCCGTGATAGCTTCTTTAGCATTCTTAGGTTCAATATGAGACAAGAAAGCTATGTTAGCAAAGAAATTTGGATTATGAGAACGAGTGGTTACCCCCTTTGATGATTTGAGTAAGTGGATGATTCTTGACGTGTCTCCAATTTTTGGGAAGAGTTAGCATGAATTCATCATCCACTTCTACTACTTCACTTGAAGGAGGCTCTTGTTTAGAATTTTCTTTTGAGATGTCAAGTTTCTCCAAGCGAACTCGAACCACCTCATCATCATCTTTCTCAAGTTCTAAAACATTCTTGGCATAAGGGTTAGTTTCATCAAAATTAACATGCATACTCTCTTCCATAGTATAAAAGGTTTTGTTGAAAATACGAAAAGCTTTACTAGTGGAAGAGTAGTGATTAGTCGAAAATATTGCATATTTTAGCCGGCAATTTCCTCATCATTTGCATTCATATAGAAGTGTTCGGCATTCATATTTTACATATTAGCAAAACTGTCGCAAAATATCAGATTGCATGTATTAGACTATTAAACCGACACTATGAAGGAAATTGACTGCATTTCATGGCATCGTATCATCCCTACATTTGCGCAACACTTGTTTTGAGATCTGTGCAGGGAAATCCAGAAGAAAGGCCAAAAATGTACATGGTACCGATCAAACGTTACGCCAACTCAATGATTTCAATTCTGGTATCAATTCAAAAGGGAAAATACAAATCAACATATCAAATGAAGCCCCAAATACCAGCAAAAGACCACACCAGAAGCCCCAATCTCCAAGCCTCCAACATGGTCGCGGAACCGCGGCCGGAGCCTGCTTGCGCCGCGGTTCCGCGGCCGTCTTGCCACGTCAGCCATAAATTTTTGCTGCATAATGTTTATCTCTGGGCCCACATTCCTTTCTGATACAACAATTTCCAGAAGACTCCAGAGACTTCTGCCAGATCAGCAAGCTTTGGATCAACACTAAACTAGCCTTGTATTTTAGAAACTTCTCCTAAACCCTAGCTTAAACCCTAAGCTAAGCCTAACAAACTACTTCTAGAAGTCTTTCAACAAACTTTTGGAGGAAGCTCAAGAAGGCTTAGGGTTTGGGTGCTCTATAAATAAGACCCTAGGCTCACTTGTAATGATTATTCAATCTAGGATTCATTCATTGAAATCAATAGATCATTTACTCTCTTTCTTCTTCCACAAGTCTAGTGAGAGGACTTGTGTGAAACCCTAACCCTAATTCCAATCAAAAGCCAAGATCTCGAGTACCCATTCAAGCAAGAAGCCTTGCAACCTTTTAGGAGCCGAGCCGGTCTTCAACAGAGCAAGTGGTCCAAGCCGATCCGCGACTCACGGAGCCGAGCGAAGCCAAGTCGAAAATTTAATTCTTCCTCTTGTAGTTCTTGAGCGACTGTAATCAAATTGTTGATATAAATAAAAGGTGATACTCTTTTATCTTGTTTTCTTTAAATTCTTGCATCATGATTCAATCTAAATTTCTAGTTGTAATTCTTGTTGTGATGTCTGAGTAAAACTCCGCTCGTCGAGGAGTCGAGACGATCAATAGAATGATGATGTAATATATCTTAAATCGATTCTTGAATCCTACGAGTTTTGTAAACCCTAGCAAGATCAAGAATCGACGACCCAATTCGTTGCGATACTTTCTTGATTGATATCGCTCGAGATTGGGGAGTTACGATTGTTTCTTGAAATTGCTAGAGGCTAGAATGTGAATGATAATCAACGAAAGAACAAGGGTTAAACGATGAAACCCTAGTTTCATCAAGAAAGCCCTAACTCTTGTCGATCATCATCGATCTAGTATCAATCCTTCGAAGGACAAGAACACGAAATCTTGAGATTACATCACGTCTATAGATCTGATCGATTCCTACGAGCCTCATTTAGATTCTTGACATTTTGGTTGGAAATATTATCGAAACCCAATTCTTGATTGTTTATCAATTTCATGATTCTTGATTAAACTCGTGACACCTGAATCAATTGATAAATTCTTGAATCATGTTTTCTTTTCTTTTCGATTAACTTTTCGATTCAAACAAATCAAATATATAAACGAATCGCACAATCCCTGTGGACGATCCGCACTCACTTACGATCTACAACTGACACCGTAGTTGATTGCGGTCAAATATAATTTTTTGATTGTGAACTTTATTCAATTTTCTAATTACCGACACAAAGAGACTCTTATTGATTTGATTTACTTACTCAGTCTCGCATTTTACGATCAATCAAATTGCACCGAAATCGGGGACTATTTGAAATCGATACTTTTTACTTTTTTACTTTACATAAACACATCAGAAAATAATTCGAACCAAAATGGCGCCGTTGCCGGGGATCACGCGCTAATTCGTTTTATATCAAAGTTTGAATTGAAATATTTATTTCATTGTGATTTTTGAGATCAAAATTCGTGCAAACCCTAAACAATTTGTTGTGTTTCATTGCAAGGAGATCTGGAGCTTGCTGGAAATTGAGAAAATTTTTTGGAAAATTCCAGAGAGCTGAAGTTATCAACAGGAAGCTTCTGAAGAATTTTGGTGCAGTGTTCCTACACTCAGACCGCGGAAGCGCGGCATATAGGAGGCATCTGCGGTGGAACCGCGGCTATTTTGAGGGTTCTCTGTGCAATTTTTGCTTCAGGTGACTTCTTACCTTCTCCTCTCTCCTCTTTTTAGCTCCAACTGACAATTTTCTGCAGGATTCTTTGCAAAGAAAAGCAGCTCGCAAATTGAAAAATTAAATTTGTGCGTGATTTTGTTTCTTGGTTGTTTGCATTATAAATACGGATATTAAGGGGCACGGCCAAATCCAAATTAGGTAGGGATTTCATTACCCTTCCTAAGCCCTGAAAACCACAAAACTTGCATTCGCATTGACCCATGTTAACTAAAATAAATCTAGAGATGACTCTAAGGACTGTCGCGCTCAATTAGGACAGAAGAAGGCCGTGGGTAATTCATTGCTTATCCGCGTTTTCTTGTGGTTCCTAGGAAAGTGTGTCGAAGGCTAGTGGTTATTAATTAGGCCCACTACTTATATAGTGGAGTACCTTCCCACTTACCTGGTACTTACCTGGCCACAGGAGAACAAAGAGGCAGTGGAGGATTCTATCCTGCGACTTGTCTTTTGGCAGTTAGGAGCGGTCTAGAGCCGGACCTAGGTGACCTCTAGATTTTAGGGTTTGTGTGCTGCATTTGTTGTGTCGCATCATTTTTTCAAAAAAATCCGTCCCTTTTTCAAAGCAAACACCGCATTCATTTACCCCTAATTATAAGCCAACGCTGCCACTTGTACTAACCCTTTTTAGTACAAGATAGGCTGGACACGGGATTCTAGTGCCCGTTTAGTCCGCGTACCTGTTATCGACTCCGAAGTCGATATTTCTCCATTTACCTTTCCTTTACCTACTACCACACCCACACCGATGGATCCGAATCCATCAAACTTCTTTAACCCTAATCTGCCGCCGTCCGTTGGTGCGTAGAATCCACCCCGCATCTCTCTCCAGGAGAGGTGCTATCCACTTAGAGGTCCTCTTTCGACCTGCTTATCCACACCACCAGCCAATGGGGATAACTTTGAGATTAAGCCCCAGTATATCAATCTTTTACCCAAATTCCACGGACTCGAGACTGAGGACGCTTACGTTTTCATTACCAAATTTGAAAACGTATGCGCAATGATGGGTACGTCACAACTTTTAGTGGATGCGATGCGTCTACGACTTCTTCCATTTACATTGTGCGACATAGCCGAGAAGTGGCTATATAACACTACCGCACACTCTATTACGAATTGGGAAGAGTTCGTCGCTGCATTCCTTAAGAAATTTTACCCATTCCAAAAGACAGCTCGAATCTGTAGCGAACTGAATCAATTTGCCCAGCTCCCTACCGAACCATTTTCAAAATGCTTTAAACGTTTCAAGGATCTATTGGTTCAGTGTCCTCATCACGGCATCCCGAGATAGGAGCTTTGCCGAATCATTTATGAGGGCTTTAACCCAAGCACTAAACAGAGCCTTGAAAACATGTGTCAAGGTACTTTTATGACCAAGGATGATGGGGAAGCTTGGAAGTACTTAGAAGAGTTCGCCGAAAAATCACTACAGTGGGAGAGTGGAACCCAACCATTGAATAGGGGTGGCGTACACCAAATAGATGTGTCCATAGGTGTTCGAGCTGAGATGGAGCAATGCAAAAGAAGCTCGACGCTATGGAACACAAGTTTTCTGCAGCCTCCCTAAACCCAATGTCGCTCCCCAAAACTGTTTGTGGGTGCTGTTCTGATCCGTCTCATTTAACGGAAGAATGTCCATTAAACTCTGCGTTTCAAGGTCATGAGCATTCTAATGCCGCATTTCAACGACCTCGAAACGATCCATATTCTTCCACGTACAATCAGGGTTGGAGGAATCACCCGAATTTTGCTTGGAACCAAAATCAATCTCAAAACACGGTTCCAAACACGAATCAATTTCAAATGGCTCTTCCTCCACCACAACAGCAACCCCTTCAACTCACTCAGCACCCCTATCAGTCACAAAATTTCCAAAACTAGGGCAACAATCCTGCACAGTCTAATCCTATGCAGTCGTCCTGTTCTGACGAATTCTCTCAATTCACTCAAACCATGAAATCACTTTTATCAAATTTTATAGAGGTTTCGACTGAGGTTAGATCTTCCGTCAGTGAGATAAAGAAAAACTCAGCGTCCCAAGCTGAGAGTATCAGATCGATGGAAGCTGAAATCGCACGCCTAAAAGCCGAAATGAGTGCGAGAGAAAAAGGGAAACTTCCCTCTCAACCCCTACAGAATCCTGGGCATTACAATGTAAATGCTATCACAACGTTGAGATCGGGAAAAGTGCTGAATAATCATGTCGGGGAAGGTATTGATGATACTGAAAATCATATCAACACCCCGGCTGAGACCTTTCCACACACACACACTTCTCCTTCTAATCCTTCTTCTTCTACCATACCACCTTCTCGAGAGCCTATTCTCCATTTCCCATTAGGCTCGACACCTTCTCCCAACCCTTATAGTTCTCCACAGACGGTCCCCACACCTCTTTTGGGACCTCGTCTACCCCCTCTTCCTTCTTCTATGATGGACCCAGCGCTTATTGCGAAAGCTCCTTACCCAAACCGGTTAAGGGGTAATAGAACGAGTCCTCATATGGAGAAAATTATGGAAATGTTCAAACAGGTTAACATCAATATCCCTCTCCTAAATGCAATTCAGCAAGTCCCCGCATATGCGAAAATTCTTAAAGACTTGTGCACTAGGAAGAGGAAGACCCAAGTGCCGAAGAAGGTCTTTATGGCTAACAATGTCAGCACTGCTTTTATTCCCCAGCTACCGAAGAAACGAAAGGACCCAGGATGTCCTACAATATCGATTTCTATTGGGGGTAAAAACATAAATCGTGCTCTTTTAGACCTTGGTGCAAGTGTTAACCTGCTCCCTTATTCTGTCTATGAGCAACTAGGGATTGGAGAGCTGAAACCTGCTCACTGCACTCTCCAGATGGCAGACCGATCTATCACCAAACCAAGGGGTGAATTAGAGGATGTGTTGATAAAGGTCGGGGAATTTGTTTTCCCTGTAGACTTCATTGTGCTCGACACACATCCTGTAGCAAACCCCCGGGGCCAAATTCCGGTGATTCTAGGTCGTCCTTTCCTTGCCACTTCCAACGCTGTTATAAACTGTAGAAACGGTTCAATGAACTTATCATTTGAAAATATGACCATTGAACTAAATATCTACAAAGTTGGAAGTCAGCCATCAGAACCCTCTGCTCATATTTTAGATGTGTGCTCTGTCCATGAGATCGCTCCCGATAGTTGCGGAACTGAGGAACTTTGCTTTACTGATCTCGATGACATTACCACATCTCTGTTTGATTTCACACAAGATCTTAGTGAGGACACTTTACCTACACTTGAGTCCTGCACTTCTGACTTTTCTCCACCCGAGTCTGTATCTTTCACAGGCTCCGAGCTTCTTTGTAAATCCAAAAATCATTCAATGATCCCTCCTTCTATCATTTCTCCCCTGACTTAGATCTCAAAATTTTACCGTCTCATCTAAAATATGCTTATTTAGGTGAGAAGGAGTCTTTACCGGTTATAATTTCCGCTTCTCTAGCATTAGAGCAAGAGAATGCACTTTTATCGGTATTGAGATCTAACAAAGAGGCATTTGGTTTGAGTATGGCGGACATCAAAGGGACTAGTCCCTTAATAGTTGAACATCATATACATGTGATGGATGATGCCAGACCAACCCGAGAACCACAGAGACGGTTGAATCCCGTCATGAAGGAAGCGGTCATGAAAGAGATCGTCAAATGCTTAGATAATGGTATATAATACCCCATCTCCGATAGCCAATGGGTGAGTCCTATACATGTCGTTCTTAAGAAATCCGGCATCACTGTTATAACCAATGAGGCGAATGAGTTGATTCAGACACGCGCCCAAACTGGGTGGCGTGTATGTATCGATTATAGAAAACTCAACGCTGCTACGAGGAAAGACCACTTTCCTCTACCATTCATTGATCAAATGCTGGAACGCTTAGCAGGACGAGAGTATTATTGTTTTATGGACGGATACTCAGGCTACAATCAGGTCCCCATCGCCAAAAAGGATCAAGATAAAACCACTTTTACTTGTCCTTTTGGTACCTTTGCTTACAGTCGCATGCCCTTTGGGCTATGCAATGCTCCCGCTACCTTTCAGCGGTGTATGATGGGGATATTCTCTGATATGGTAGAGAATTTTCTGGAGATCTTTATGGACGACTTCTCGATTTTTGGAGACTCTTTTTCCGGTTGCCTAGCAAATCTTGACGCTGTTCTTACTCGTTGCAAAGAGAAGAACTTGACTTTGAACTGAGAAAAATGCCATTTTATGGTCCAAGAAGGAATTGTTCTTGGACATGTCATTTCACAGAAAGGCATTGAGGTTGACAGAGCTAAGATAGATGTCATTCAAAAACCCCCTCATCCCAAAAGCGTCAAAGATATTCGCTCTTTCCTTGGCCATGCGGGCTTTTATAGGAGATTCATTAAGGACTTTAGCAAAATTGCTAGACCTTTAACTCTTCTCCTGGCCAAGGATACGACCTTCCATTTTGACTCGGATTGCGAGACAGCTTTCGACTCACTTAAACACTCACTCACTTCAGCCCCCGTTTTATCATCACCAAACTGGGATTACCCCTTTGAGCTGATGTGTGACGCATCTGATTTTGCAGTAGGTGCAGTCTTAGGACAACACATCGAAAAGATGCCACACGTGATTTACTATGCAAGTAAGACCCTGAATGATGCGCAAATCAATTATACAACCACAGAAAAAGAACTTTTAGCGGTTGTATTTGCATTAGAAAAATTCAGGCCTTACTTAATTGGCTCACCTATAGTTGTGTATACTGACCATTCCGCTTTAAAACATCTTCTGGTGAAGAAAGATGCAAAAGGTCGACTAATACGTTGGATCCTTCTGTTACAGGAGTTCGATCTTATTATCAAAGATAAGAAAGGATGTGAAAACGTAGTAGCTGACCATCTTTCACGCATCATTTCTTTCCCTGTGACCCTGCCGATCAATGATTCATTCCCAGACGAACAACTCTTGAGCGTATCCAATGAACCATGGTTCAGGGATATTGTGAACTATCATGCCACGCGACTGATACCCAGCGATTGGTCAAAACAGGACAAATACCGTTTTCTATCCTAAGTAAAACACTTTTACTGGGATGAACCCTATCTGTTTAAATATTGTCCTGATCAGATCATTCGCCGGTCTGTCCCGAATGAAGAGTTTAAGAGTGTTCTTTCTTTTTGTCATGATCAGGCCTGTGGGGGTCACTTCGGTCCTAAAAAGACAGCGGAAAAGGTTTTGCAATGTGGATTTTATTGGCCGACCTTATTCAAGGACGCATTTGAGTATTGCAAAACCTGTACACAATGTCAGTATACGGGTAGAATCTCCCAGAGGAATGAAATGCCTCAGCAACCCATCTTGGTTGTTGAAATATTCGATGTTTGGGGCATAGATTTTATGGGTCTTTTTCCTAACTCCTTTGGGAATTTGTACATACTGCTGGCGGTTGATTATGTCTCAAAATGGGTAGAAGCCATTCCATGTCGCACTAATGACAAGAAAGTTGTCATTAAGTTTTTAAAAGAGAATATCTTTTCGCGATTTGGACACCCACGCGCTATTATTAGCAATAATGGGACACATTTCTGCAACAGGTCTTTCGAGACTTTGATGCGGAAATAATCAATCAACCACCGACTTTCTACACCCTATCATCCCCAAACAAGCGGGCATGCTGAAATCTCAAACAGACAAATCAAACTTACCCTGGAGAAAACTCTTGCTAAAAATAGAAAAGACTGGTCGACCAAACTGACGGATGCTTTTTGGGCATTCCGAACTGCATATAAGACCGACCTAGGGATGTCTCCATATAGGATAGTGTTTGGAAAAGCATGTCATTTACCCGTCGAGATAGAGCATAAAGCATTGTGGGCTATTAAAGAAATAAATTTTGATTTAAACCTTGCTTGCAACTTTCGAAAGCTGCAACTTAACGAGCTAAGCGAACTCCGCGATGAAGCTTATGATAACGCTGTAATCACAAAGAATAGGACTAAGGTTTTTCACGATAAAAACATTTTGAGGAAAACATTTTCACCTGGTCAATAAGTCCTTCTTTATGATTCACGACTACACCTTCATGCGGGTAAGCTCCGATCTCGATGGAAGGAACCTTTTGTTGTGCGGTCTGTATACCCGCACGGGGCAGTAGAAGTAGAAAATGTTAAAAACGTCACCTTTTTCAAAGTAAATGGACATAGATTAAAGCCATATTTTTCCACTGACCCCACGGAGGAGCTCTTGTTCTTACAAGAGCCAGTTTATTTGGATTAAAATTCCTCCGTCTCACCTTCATGTCCAGTATATCATTGCATCATCTTTTGAATGGAGGTGAGTGAAAAGAATAAGTTTGGGGGAAGTTCTTCACTTATATATTTTTCCCCCACTAATAATTCCTCCCAGACTTACAGGTTTTATAGATACAGCGGATAACAACAGTGAGGACACTGTTGAAAACAAGTTTGGGGGAGGTTTGTGCTTATTTTTGCATCATTTGCATATCATCTGCATAAGCACAAAACATTTCTTTTAAAAATCTATAAAAATTGAAAATTTTTCAAAACCCATAAAAATTTAAAAATTTTCAAGAATAAAAATAATTTTAATATTTACACTCTTTTTTGTTTATAAATAAGATAATGGAAGTTTAGATAGTGAACAATTACATCCATGAGATTAGAAAAAATTAAAAAAACTAAGAAAATTAGAAGTTTTTTTATACGAACTAGTAATAAGTAGTTATGAGCCGTTGTCCCAAGGGTTAGTAAGATGAAGGACGTCACTAATCTGAGGATAAAAATAAGTCTGAAAAATAGTTTCTATTCTGGAAGCCAAACATTTTGAACGTTGCTACCCTGCTATTCGCACTTACACACGTCTTAAAGCCTGGGATAGTAGAGGATACCTTGAAATGCTCTTGTCTTAAAGCCAAAAGTATGAAGGAAACAAAAAAAAAAGTGAATAGAAAAATATAAAGTGGTGAAAAAAATGGACACTGGTTTTATTATCACCGAGGGCAATAAAAATGTATAGCGAGGGTGCTTCTTCACCTAGTGCCCTAAGGTCAACTGGTCTGGGAGTCACTGCTATGCCTGAGGTGGTGCAAGACGAGGAAAATACACCAAATAAGCAAGCACAGGAGTAATCGGTCGGTTAGTACCTCAAGAAGTATTAACGGTCGCATGAAAGTGTGTGAGCAATCTCGTCTAAATATTCATTAATTAAAAAGTACTGAGGCTGATGGGCAAGAGTATGATAGCTTGAATTGAATTCTCCGGGTGTAGGGATGTCTTTACACACACGCAGGGTTATATGATCGATGTTTGGAAAACAGATAGGAATGAAAAATAAGACGATGTTTTATTGAGGGAGGACGTGATTTCTGACATCTTTTCATGACCATTAAGATATGGCTCATGACAACCGAAAAGCTAGCTTAGTTGGAAACCCTAATTTTCAAGGCTTTTCTTTTACAATTCTTGTCTTTAAATGAAATATTCATGATCTTTCTTTTATTATTGGATTTTGTGGGTGTAATCCGCTGAAAACCCTCAGGAGACAACACTCCTCCTACTAGGGACACCTAGAGGTTTAAAGGCTTGTTGCACATGCTCAGTGCAATCGTTTTGCCTACGAAAGTGTGCTAGTTAGTTTTTCTCTTTCTTTATTTTCTCCTTCTCTTTTTAATAAAACAGTTCGCTCGAGACGATCGAAATTAAGTTTGGGAGAATTTGATTAGTCGAAAATATTGCATATTTTAGCCGGCAATTTCCTCATCATTTGCATTCATATAGAAGTGTTCGGCATTCATATTTTACATATTAGCAAAACTGTCGCAAAATATCAGATTGCATGTATTAGACTATTAAACCGACACTATGAAGGAAATTGACTGCATTTCATGGCATCGTATCATCCCTACATTTGCGCAACACTTGTTTTGAGATCTGTGCAGGGAAATCCAGAAGAAAGGCCAAAAATGTACATGGTACCGATCAAACGTTACGCCAACTCAATGATTTCAATTCTGGTATCAATTCAAAAGGGAAAATAAAAATCAACATATTAAATGAAGCCCCAAATACCAGCAAAAGACCACACCAGAAGCCCCAAGCTCCAAGCCTCCAACATGGCCGCGGAACCGCGGCCGGAGCCTGCTTGCGCCGCGGTTCCGCGGCCGTCTTGCCACGTCAGCCATAAATTTTTGCTGCATAATGTTTATCTCTGGGCCCACATTCCTTTCTAATACAACAATTTCCAGAAGACTCCAGAGACTTCTGCCAGATCAGCAAGCTTTGGATCAACACTAAACTAGCCTTGTATTCTAGAAACTTCTCCTAAACCCTAGCTTAAACCCTAAGCTAAGCCTAACAAACTACTTCTAGAAGTCTTTCAACAAACTTTTGGAGGGAACTCAAGAAGGCTTAGGGTTTGGGTGCTCTATAAATAAGACCCTAGGCTCACTTGTAATGATTATTCAATCTTGGATTCATTCATTGAAATCAATAGATCATTTACTCTCTTTCTTCTCCCACAAGTCTAGTGAGAGGACTTGTGTGAAACCCTAACCCTAATTCCAATCAAAAGCCAAGATCCCGAGTACCCATTCAAGCAAGAAGCCTTGCAACCTTTTAGGAGCCGAGCCGGTCTTCAACAGAGCAAGTGGTCCAAGCCGATCCGTGACTCACGGAGCCGAGCGAAGCCAAGTCGACAATTTAATTTTTCCTCTTGTAGTTCTTGAGCGACTGTAATCAAATTGTTGATATAAATAAAAGGTGATACTCTTTTATCTTGTTTTCTTTAAATTCTTGCATCATGATTCAATCTAAATTTCTAGTTGTAATTCTTGTTGTGATGTCTGAGTAAAACTCCGCTCGTCGAGGAGTCGAGACGATCAATAGAATGATGATGTAATATATCTTAAATCGATTCTTGAATCCTACGAGTTTTGTAAACCCTAGCAAGATCAAGAATCGACGACCCAATTCGTTGCGATACTTTCTTGATTGATATCGCTCGAGATTGGGGAGTTACGATCGTTTCTTGAAATTGCTAGAGGCTAGAATTTGAATGATAATCAACGAAAGAACAAGGGTTAAACGATGAAACCCTAGTTTCATCAAGAAAGCCCTAACTCTTGTCGATCATCATCGATCTAGTATCAATCTTTCGAAGGACAAGAACACGAAATCTTGAGATTACATCACGTCTATAGATCTGATCGATTCCTACGAGCCTCATTTAGATTCTTGACATTTTGGTTGGAAATATTATCGAAACCCAATTCTTGATTGTTTATCAGTTTCTTGATTCTTGATTAAACTCGTGACACCTGAATCAATTGATAAATTCTTGAATCATGTTTTCTTTTCTTTTCGATTAACTTTTCGATTCAAACAAATCAAATATAAAAACGAATCGCACAATCCCTGTGGACGATCTGCACTCGCTTACGATCTACAACTGACACCGTAGTTGATTGCGGTCAAATATAATTTTTTGATTGTGAACTTTATTCAATTTTCTAATTACCGACACAAAGAGACTCTTATCGATTTGATTTACTTACTCAGTCTCGCATTTTACGATCAATCAAATGGCACCGAAATCGGGGACTATTTGAAATCGATACTTTTTACTTTTTTACTTTACACAAACACATCAGAAAATAATTCGAATCAAGTAGCCAAGAAAAATACCCAAATCACTTTTTGCATCAAATTTTCCAAGCGGATATTTAGTATTTAAAATATAACACTTGCTCCCAAAAACTGTAAAATATCCAATGTTGGGTTTTCTACCATAATACAATTCGTAAGGATTTGTCTCAAGTCTTTTACGAATAACAACCCTATTTATTATATATGAGGCAGTATTGATCGCTTTGGCCCAAAAATAGTGAGGTAAACTATGTTCATTTAGTATTGTCCTAACCATTTCTTGAAGAGACCAATTCTTCTGTTCAACGACTTCGTTTTATTGTGGAATTCTAGGACAAGAAAATTCATATTTAACCCATTAATCATTAAAAAAATCTTCAAAGAAAGTGTTTTGAAATTCACCTCTGTGATCACTACGGATTTTAACAATAGAGAATTGTCTTTCATTTTGCACTTTGCTAAAGAATGTTTTGAAAGCAACAAAGGCACCACTCTTGTTGGTAAGAAAAAGAACCCAATTAAATCTTGAAAAATTATCAAAAATCACAAATGCATAAGATTTACTACCAAAACTCAAAGTCTTTGAAGAACCAAAAATCCATATGAATTAACTCAAGAGGGTAAGAAGTTGATACCACAACCTTCTGTCACGCCCTGCTTCCTAGTGTATGGGGAAGTAGATGTGACGGGCCGCGACGTATTTACTCAAAAGTAAACACGTTAAGCATAAATAAGCAAAATAAATGAAAAATACAAGAATAACAACAGATGTGATATAAACAACAACTTTTTATTAATATCCATTCTTTACATACAACTGAAAAGAAAAGTACAATGATAGAAAGCGATGCCTAAACAGTGGCATATGAACTGAAAAGAAAATAAGTACAAGTAAAAGTCTAGAATTCTGGCTCCTCTGTGAACTGCTCCAACTCTTCCTGGCTGGGCTCGGTCTTCTGAGAGTCGGGTCTTCCTGATGAACATTCTAAAGAAAGAAGTGACAGGAATGTCGCCAGCGAATTAGCACTCGGTAAGTTCCAAAAGATAGAATGGAATAGACAAGGAAAGAGAATAGAGTTGGCAAAGTATATGTTCATTATGCTAACATAGTTGTTTGTAGTTTGGTACAGAATGTATCAGTGTATACGAAAGGAGTCCAACTATCCCATGGACTATGGGAAACGGAAAGTACAAGGCTCCGTCATTACCCAGGGAACAACGAACATGGATTTTTAATCTACGTCTTTTAGTGTCCATCAATGTGCCACTTTTAACACATTCTGTACCAATCTACCCCGTTAAAACCCCGTAATGTATATTGTATTGATTTGTAGTTATCAGAATTGCTGAGACCATGGATACAAGTTGTTCATGTAAACGGTTTCAGGATATATCAAGTAGGCATGTAATCAAGTCAAGATATAGCCATGGTTCGATCAAGTCAAGTCATGTTGCATGTTGATATTGTTCTGGTATTCAGATTCAGGTTCAAGTATATATGTTTGGTATATTGGATTCATGTTTCGATTGGATTAAGATTTAGACTTAGACTCATACTTGAGTCAGATACTTTAAACAGATTTGGATCCTGAATTAGGTTTGGGTGTTATCAGTAACTGCTGCACATGGACAGCAGGATTTGTGTCCTTTTTCAAGATAATTACCATTGATAACCCCATTAAGTTTTTCTACCTTAAATAGGCAAGCACTCACTTTCTCCGGCTCCCTGAGGTTCAAGAGAATTAATCCCGCTTAAACCTATATTTACTAAAGTTCTTAATGTAATTTTATATAACTCAAGGGGGTTTTATGAAAAATATTTTATATACTTTCAAAATAATTCTCGAGTATTTATTTATATTATTTAAGGTTTTTATGGAGGTGAATTTTAAAGAGTGAGGTATATTAGTGAATATTAACTTAAGTTGAATAGTTCATGGTATTTTAGTGAATCTTTCCTTGTATTGGTACTTGACGGTATTTTGGTGAAACTTGTCATCCTTTTATTTTTTTAGGAAAAACTTGGAATTTTATTATATATCAAAAAATATGTGGTTTGATAATATTTATATAATCTTAAAAATTAATTTTATTATTAAGTAGAAAATGTCGTTTTTCTTAAAAATCGTATTAAAATCTTTCGAGACCGAATGCTATGTAAAGAGGTCTGCATCTTGCTCTACTAACCCGAGGATGTGCGATAATCCACACCATCCAATAGCGGGTTCCCCGAAATAGGTTGTAAAGACATAATCGCAAAGAATTTGATAACACCATTTAAATAAAACCGGTTTTTTTTATAGTTCAACATATTTTGATGGAAAGTCGTATTTTGCCACAAAAGTTATGTCTTAAGAGAATCGTGCTATGTCAATATATGTGTATGTGGGAGATAGGTCATTATCTCGTGAAGTTTTCTAAAGGTATGCTAAGCAAAAATGTTTAAAAGATAACGTATATAAACTTGGTACTTAAACGAAAAAGCTTAATTAAAGTTATTTAACATGATATTTTAAGGTGAAAATTGTTCTAATTATTTTTTTCATGATTAATAAGAAAGATATAGTGATATGGATGAGTGATTTTTAAGAAAATTTGTAATTTCAAAGCTTTTAGAATTTAATGTCGGTATAAAT
Organism: Agapanthus africanus; assembly: GCA_030015575.1. Classification (NCBI taxonomy): domain Eukaryota; kingdom Viridiplantae; phylum Streptophyta; class Magnoliopsida; order Asparagales; family Amaryllidaceae; genus Agapanthus; species Agapanthus africanus. The sequence goes on from CM057344.1 coordinate 107,723,719, forward strand.
CCACTTACCGACATAATTTGAAAAGAGAACTTTTTAAGTTGAAAGAATAGAATAAAAAGTGGGACTTGCAAGCTAGGAGGAGAGAGGAGAAATAGAGGAAGCTGTCGTATACTTTGTGGCGTCATGGGGTTGCAGGAATCGCCTCTAATTCTCGCCGGAATTTGACCTTGGTCTAACTCCACTTGTATTCTTCTTGGACTTGAGAATTTTTGATAATTTTGACTAGAGATTTCAGAATGAGGAGGGACTAGGGTATGGGATTTTATTTATAGGATGAAATTAGGGTTTTGAAATTGAAAGATTGAATTAAAAAGAATTAAAAATGAGATTAAAAATGAATTTTAATTCTCTGTTAAATTGCAGAGAAAACAAATAGAACAGGGGTAGTGGAGTAGACCAAAGGGTGTTGTGTGCAAAGCACGTGCCTCATCCCCTATGGATGGCCCAGCGTCGCCGGCCGTTTGGTCCATCTCGCCGGCCAAGTGTGGGTGTTGGGGGGTTGGATGCTTGCCACGTGTTCTCCTCAGTACATACAACATTTTGCACATGTTAGATTTTTTTGATTTTTTATTTTTATGTGTATTGTATGTGTAAACTTTTGGGCTTCCAAAAAGTTTATAAGAAAATTAGTAAAAATAATATGTGGCTGAGGGGATTTGAACACAAGGGCTATGTCACAGCAATGCAAGGGCTTTACCAGTAAGCTACAAGTAGTTTCTTGTTGTTCTTAAACAAGAATAACTTTTAACTTGTACTCAGGCTAAGGAATTCCTTTATGTACTTTTTAAAAAGAAAAATTTTGTACAGAAAATTCAGGGTCGTTACACCTTCGGCTTGAAAGAGCTCTTGACTTGCTTACCCATTTAGCATGGATTACATAGCTTGTCTCTTGCAAATTTGAGATTTGGTATGCCAATGACCAAGTCCTTATTTGCTTGAGAGTAGGTCTATGAAAGCATGTCCAAGCCTTCGGTGTTATAACCAATCATCATCCTCTACAATACTTAAACACTCAAAATTCTCATTAGAAATATCATAAGCATCAATAGAATAAACATTACCATTTCTTTTCCAACAAAGTATCATCTCATCTTTTGAATCAAGAATTTTTCTAAACTTTTCATCAAGAAAAACTTTAAAACCTTTATCAAAAAATTGACTAATACTTAGACGATTATGTTTTAAGCCATCAACAAGAAGAACATCTTCTAAAACAGTAGAGTAAAACTTGATATTACCTTTTGTAAGTAGATACTCATGCTCGTGCCGCTAACTTGCAGCTATGGCAGAACGCAAAACAAAAATTTTAAGAACAAGAGCATGGACTACTACGACCTAGAATTGAATCCAAACACTAAATTAGCAAACTATGAAGAAATTTAACTGCTCGATTAACATTAGCTACCTTTGTAGTCGTTTCCTTCGTCTTCTTTCCACTTCTTAAGTTCATAGGTCCACCGAGAACGAGCTTGGGAGTCGATCTTTTTTGTCGAAGATGATCCACCCGAAAGAACCCTAGCTAAGGATTTAGCTTCAAACTAGGTAACAAGTGAAGCAACTTGTGAACAAGACTTATTATGAATTGATCACAAGGATATAGTGGTGGTTAATTTTTAGTGTTTCTCTCATTTTCTTTTTCTTTTCTCCTCTTCTAAAAATCAAGAGAGAGAGAGAGGAAGAAGAAGCTAATGGTGATAATGAAGAAAGCATGGCATAAAAACTTTTCTTATTCTCTTCATATCTTTTGAAGAAAGGTGTGAGCGGAATTGTGACTCATAATGGTGAGTCATAAGTTCACATGTGTGAGTCATAAGTCCATACCATTCTTCAAAGATCATGAAGAGATAAGAAAAGAATAGAAGACACCTCATGTGTACATACATACATACATACACACACACACATACATACACTAATACAAGTATATGTTACATATACATATATCGATATTCGTATCTAAATACATATACCCGTATTCGTATGAACCCATACTTGTATTGAGATACAAATACCCGTATTCGTATGAACCCATACTTGTATTGAGATACAAATACCCGTATTTATATCAGGACACAAATACCTGTATTTATATATATACCGTATTCGTGTTAAAATACAATTACCGTAAAAGTGAGATACTAAAAGAGAGATATAATACCAACTCACATTTCATCCGAATGTGATAATCTAGCTATCTTTTATACCAGCTAGTATTAACAAAATGTACGATTAAAAGTATCTATACAAAAACACGCATTTAATCGAACCAACGTACGTATCAAAATACATACACTATATCGTTTCTCTTGAGCTGGGAAACCCCTGTGTGGGACTCTAAAGACTCGACAATACGCTGGCAATGGGTTTAACCATAAGCACGTCAGCGACACTAGCTGTACGTAACGGCTACCCAGATATTTAATGAAAGGAAGGTCGACAAGCAAACTCATATGTATCCCTACCGAGCCTGAAAGTGACAATTCTCGTACAATCCGATCTCTTTGTCTGAGAGTATCGCATATCGGGTCTAGGGATGGAAAACTTCAGACCCCTAATAACCTGATAAGTCGTGTCGATGTTGCCCAACACTATCCCGAGAAACTAATAATGTTGCTATCAGTAAATCTCATTTGCCTTGGCCAAGGTCTTATGGTGATGGCCAATCAAACAAAGTGCGACATCGACTCCTTGTTGGATATGTATGCCCTAGAGGCCATTATTATATATGTATACATGTGGATGCTTGGATAAATGTATGTGTTAGTTGTATGTATGCCCTAGAGGCCATTATTGTACATATGATGTATATTATAGTGGATGCTTGGACATATATAGGGAGGACTTTCTTGCTCGACATGATAGTATGCTATCTGGTTACTCTTTATTTTAACATGTACACTTATTGTCTCTCTGTTACATGTTGATAAAGCCCTTAGGATGCGTATTTGACTACCAGGATTATGATGCAGTTCATACTAGTGGGGCTAAGGTAGTCTGAGTACATCCTTCAATTGTTCCTAATCGTGGGAGTATCGAGACGGGGCATCGATATTCCAGAGTAGACTAGCATATACGTTTCTTGACCCATATGATGGGCGATGGATGATCCCATATCCATTGGTGTTTGACATCAAGGATTGTATACGGGTGTTTAGTGGAGACTGGGTACACTGAACAGGACTCGCCGAGAACTCCTAGATGGTATTATACCACATGTCAGATAGCAGTTATTTGGTGACACTGGTACAGGTTAGTCTGTAGACCTGAGATCGTCATAGAGTCTTGTGTGATTCCCACTGTGTTTTGATTTCCACCTTACCACATTCAAGAGAATGTGCAAAATGGTAGTTTTTGGGTACAGTCCTGAGTCACATGGAGGCAATGAGCGATAGGAGGGGGTTCCGTCTCTCTCGGTATTGGGGGTTGATGTTGCGCTGTGCTTGATTGGCCATAACAGTAAATCCCTGGCCAGGGTTGCTGAGATTTACTGGTAAGTTTTATCAGTAGTTTCTCGAATCGTTATAGGCCTCACATTGGCATGACTTATCAAGCTATTGGGGTCTGACGTTTACCATCCCCAGGCTGGATATGCGACATATCAGACGAAGAGACCGAACTGTACGGTAGTGTTACTTATTAGATTCACAGGAGTATGAGTAGGCTTGCTTGTTGATCTTCTGATCGCTCAATACCCGGGTAGCCATTATGTCTAGCTAGTACCGCTGACGGCTTGTGGATGACTGATATGATCATCACCTACTGCCGGCGTATTGGCGAGTCTTTAGAGTCCTACACAGAGGTTTCCTGGCTCAGGCTAAACGAAGTAGGAGCACATATGTGATATGTGCGGGGCCGAGATTAATACGCGTATGTGATACCATATTCTAATCTCGCGATATGTGATATCGGTCGGTTATATGTGATATAGCCAGGTTATCGAATCAAGTGTTGATTCAATAAGTTGATACAAATGATATTAGTCGGTTATGTATGATATAGCTGGATTATTCAATCAAGTGTTGGTTTAATAATTTAATGTATGATTACATATTTGATATATTAATTTTACATTAACTAATATTAGCCCACTTAAGCATTTATTTATCTCACTTATATATTTAATATATATGTGATATATATTAATGTATTGTTTTTTTGTATCATGCTTGAGGATACATTGTACATAGGTGTATGGGACTCATACCATAATTTAGATAATTAGGGTTTTATTTATTTAAGGTAAATTCAAAATTAGGTGGAAATAAGTCATGGTTGATGCTTAGTGGAAGCTTGTAGAAACTATTGACTTAGTCCACTAATTTTGTTTTACATTAGATATTTATTAACCCAACCATAATTTTTAGCCATGGTTAAGTCTCTACATGAGAGAATATATGATATTATCTCACTCATGGTTTCTTAGTGACTCTCAATTCATTCTATACTTCATCTTCTTCTTCATCTCAAGAAAGCTCTCTAGGTTTTCAAGAGGTGAAGAAAATTAGTGAGAAAAATAATTCTAAAGTGAGAAAAATCCTACTTCATCAACCTACACTAGATTAGCCATTTAATTTAGGTTGTTTGCTTCACTAATTCCCAATTAGTGAAGAGGTAGCTTGAGTTGGAGATTCCTCGATGTAGGTCATCTTCGGCCTCGAAGACTTCAAGTAAGTTTGTTCCTTTCACCTTGTGAACCCTTAATAGAGTCCGGGAGATCACTACTTGGAGCGAAGGGACTACTTCACAGAGCTTTAGAAGTGAATGACCGGTCTATAAAGGTTGTATTCCCCATTCACTTAGTGTAATGTTTGATTACTTGCTAGCTTACTCCTAATCCTCTAGTTAGATCCTAGGCTAGGGTTCTTTACCACCTTAAAAAATTTTAAATTGCATACTTTATTCCCTTGAAAACATAGTGAGCATGCTAAGCAACCCAGCAGTATTTACAGGACAATCTTGCTCGATATGATGGTATGCTATTTGATCTGTCTTTATCTTAACATGTGCATATATTTTACTTGTTATCACGTATCATTTATACATGTTGATAAAGCCTGTAGGATTATTGCTTGACCACCGGCATTGTGATTGCAATCATACTTGTAGGAGCTGGGTAGTCGATAAGCACATCCTTAAAATGTCCCTAGTCGTGGGAGTATCGAGACTGGTCATCGATATTCCGGAGTAGACTAGTGTATACGTTTCTACACCTCGACGATGGGCGATGGTTGGTCCCACAGCCATTGGTCTTTCGCACCTAAGATCGTATACAGGTGCTTATTGGGGGTGAGTACACTGGACGGACTCACCAAGAACTTCTAGATTGTACTATACCTATCGTCAGATAGAAGTTCTCAGATGACATGAGTACAGGTTAGTCTTCAGACATGAGATCGTCATTTTTCTCGTGTGAGTTCCCACTGTACTTTGATTACTACCCTACCACAGCTCTACTAAGTCATGTAAACAGGTTTTAGTTGGGTACAGTCTCGATCTATATGGAGGCAGTGAGCGATTGTTGAGAATTCGTCTCTCCCGGTATAGGGAGTCTATATTGCACTATGTTCGATTGGCCAGCACCATAAGACCTTGGTCAAGGCAGTTGGGATTTACTAATAGTTAGATCAGTAGTTTCCCAGATTGGTCCTGAACCCCATCAGCACGAATTATCCGGTTATTAGGGTCTGACGTTTACCACCCCTAGACCCGATATGCGATACTCTCAGAAAAAGAGACCGGACTGTACAGAAATTGTCATAGATAGGCTCAGTAGGGATAAGGAGTTTGCTCGTTGACCTTCTTTTTCAACAGGTACCTGGGTAGCCATTACGTACAGCTAGTGCTGCTGACGTGCTTTTGGTTATGGATTTTTCCAGTAACTCACTGCCGGCGTACTGTCAAGTCTTTAGAGTCCCATATAGAGGGTTTCCCTGGTTTAGGCAAAAGGCTGTAGTAGCCGTATTTTGATACGTGCAGGGTTCCAATCGAATGATTGTACTAGTTACGCGAACTTTCGATCGGGACGGTTGATAATACTAGTCGGCTTGGGATTGAGCCGGATTATTAAATGAGATACTGATTTTATAATTTACATATATATATTTCGATATGTATATCTAGTATTATGTTCTTTGTGTTATCCTATCTCTTTGTGTATTTGTATTTTGATACGAATATGGGTATATATATACGGTTGAGTGTATTCCGTATTTATATGGAAAACATTCTAAAAGGTGGACACCTCATTTTGGTTTTTCCATTTATTAATTTAAATGGAAAATGAGGTGTAAAGGTAGTAAGATGAGTATGGTGAGAACCATGCTTCAATAGTGTTGACAAATGAATTGAATATTGATTTGTGCAAACTATTCAAGCATGGTTGTGTTTTAATATTGGAAAAATGTTTTTACAAAACTATGGTTCATGTTTTTCTCTCTAAAAAATCATTCTCACTATTTTGCTTCTCTCTCTTCACCAGCTTTTCTTGGGCTCCTCCTCCTTCTTCTTGATCTTCCTCTCTACAATCTCAAATGTTGCGAATCAGGAGAGGAGTGAGATAGATATACACTAAGAACAACCCAGTAAATTCTAGACACATTAGATTCGCAATCTAGAGTCTCTAGTTGCTCCACTAGAATTTTAGTATAGTGATAGAGCTATGAACCACATCTTTCGGGTGGATCATGTTCGACGAAGGAAGACCAGTGGTCAAGCTCGAATAAGGAGATCTCAAGGAGTAAAGGAAAAAGATAGAAGACCTAAGGACATGGATCTTTTGGTAAAATAATTCTATCATAGTAGTTAAGATCTCTTAAGATATCTAGCTTTGGTTTATGGTTAGATTCAAGGATGTGTTTTCTAGCGTCGGATTTTTTAAAAGTTAAAAGTTTTTTTTGTTCTGCAACGACCACGGTAGATGGCCATGATGCTAGGAAACCCAACATGGTATCAGAGCCGGTCCATAAACCTTAATTAGCTAGTTAGCACGTATTTAGAACTTCGATCGATAGAAATTATCCAAATCACATCCCCGAAATCCAACCCGCTGTTCGAATTTTAATGTTGTTCAAAAAATATTTTCAGTGGGCTTAAAAATATGTGCAGGGTTTTTCTGAGCCGGAATTTTTTTTTTAGCATATTATTCCCAAAGTAGACCGCTAATCCGCGGCCAAATAGGTCTTTTGGCCATGGATCCGCGGCTAATTTGTGGGCACTATGCTCCAAATTTTTTCAGGGGTTCATGTTTCTGGAAATGTGATTTTTGGTATGTTTGGTTTCTGCCCAGATTTGTTTGTGTACTGGTTTGTACATGGGGCATATGAGGAAAGTTTTAATCGATCGAAACTCTAAATTCTTGCTTTTCTATGTATTTGTTTCTGCGACCGTGAATATCATTGAGCGGTATAACTCGACTGATTGCTATATGTACAATCAGACGGGTTTACGAACATGATATTTACGTTGATGTTCTGTGTTGCACTGATGTTGTGGATGGATTGTCGTGACGCATAGCCTATAGTGCAATGGTAGTTGTACAGTTCAGATTCATTTGTATATTCATTATTGCAGGACGAGCGTCCGATATGTGGACTATCGTTTCTGCCAGATTGTATATTCTTTTATTGGGGCACGATCGGGTTGAGGTCGATTTCACCGTAGTATTTATATATTTTTTATTTTCTGTACTAGGATTACCCCACGGTGGAGTGCTCGAGTAGCCGGGTTCTAGAGGGTAACGGGCCAGCATCTCATGGCGTTGAGGTGGAAGGGGCTTTACTCTAGAATTGGCGGGTTATTCGCCGCACTCGTAGGGGGTATAAGATGATCCATAGAGGGGTGCTCAAGTTACCGAATTCCATGAAGTGCTGGGTGCCCCATTCACTTTGTTGATTGGGGTTGCCTCACTTCTAGGATTGGCGGGTAACTTGCCGCACTCGTAGGGGTCTAGATTTTTCATTGCACGAGCTATCCACACGACCGGGAACGTCGGGTCTCATTTGCGGCTCAAATGAAACCAGAGGCTCCAAGATTATCCGCCATTCCATATTGCTTATTAATGTTCTGTGATATTGCTTATATAATGCCTGGGACGAATGTTATATGTATATTTATATATACTAGTAGATGTTGTATATATTTTGCACCCGCGCTAGTCCAGCTTTCGCTCTGCCGTTACTTAAGTAACCTAACGGTGTGTGATGGGCCCCGTGGCGAATGCAGATGTCATATACATACATTGTATTTTCGTTCTTTTCTGGTGTGAGAAATTAATTGATGGGACCACATTAATTTTAATTAATGCAAGAAAAGAAACCTAAAAGATATTGTTAGAACAAATTTCGAAAAACTATAGTCATATTCTTTCGCTTTGCATAGTGGTATTCGGTTCGGTTAGGAATATCCAGCACCTCATTCGAGGAGGTAAGAGCCTAGATCCCTTCGTAGGCAGTGACCTCTTGAGAAAAAGTTTATACTGTAGATTACTCGGGTTTCTTTGAAACCACAAGTTTTCAAAAGCAGAGCCTAAACCACTCCTTTTCAAAACTATTCGGTTCCTTCAACGATATCAAGTTCATTACGTTAAAATTTTTTCGCAAAAAACCAGCCGTAGCCCTCCGTCATTTCCTACGAGTAGTACTCAGTATTCATGCTGCGTTTGTTGACCTTGTCAAGGCGTAATGTACGGTACCTGAGTGGTGCTTGTTTGTAACATATGATGCGATTAACTAGGACGGTCACATAGCCTTGTTGACCTTGTCAAGGGCACATGCTGGTGGGTCTAGGATAATCAAGATAATGACGGGCTGAACTTGACTAGCGACTTATGATTTGTTGATTTTGTTAAGGTCATAGGTCGTTAGGGGCAAAAACCATATCGGGAGTTTCAAATATACAGGAAACTTGCTAGTGTTGTATAACTTCTGGAGTGTGATGACTCGAGTGGCTTCCATCTAGTTTATCACGCAATGATAGTTGGATCCCGATCCTATTTATGAGTAGGATTACTCTTGGGAGATATTTTTCACTTCATAATTAGCTGACCTATTAGGTGTCTAGAAAGGTGTTAACGGGGCTACACCTCTGCGGAAAATAGGTTTATTTTAATTAGGTCTGTGCGAGAGCATGGGGAGCCTCCCTCGGAGTACCAATACCAACCTGGCTGAACGGTTAGCAAACTTGTAAGGTGTTAATAACCCCAGATAGTTCTCTTTTTAAGGTTTGAAGGAGAATTCGAGGAAACAGTGAGAGCCGTCCTGATTGGATAAACTAATAACCAATCTAATTTTACAAGACCGCACGCGGAGTGTTTCTTTTCTCTTTCTAGGTAGCAACCAATTCATGCCTTAATCAAGATAATAAAATGTATGACTTGACCGATCCGAATTCTTATTCGGGGCCGTGGAACGCCGGTTTGGCTCTAACTTATGGCAACTGCCATGGGTATGAGCAGAAGAAAGAGGATTGCATGAATTCCTTGATGACCCTAACGAAGAAGAAGCATATTATTGCGTTTCCTTCAGGTATTCTTGTTATTGAGAACTGTTTTTCTGTCATTCCTATCTCCTGGATACTAGATACCGGATCAGGATCTTATATCTGTAATTTATTGAATGGACTGAGAAAAAGTAGGATAGTTGGACCTAGTGATATGTCCCTTAGAGAAGGGAATGGAGCACAAGTTGATGCTGCTGCCGTCGGTGAATATCAACTAGCATTGCCAAGTGGTAATACTATGATTTTGAACAATTGCTACTTTGTACCTTCCTTGCTTTACAACATCATATCAGTTTCTTTACTTGATAAAAATGGATATAATTTTGTTCTAGATAGAAATATCATGAACATTTACCTTGATAATATTTTGGTTGCAGATGGTACACTTTATAATGATATCTACGTTTTAAATCACAACACGATTTTCAATATACAAAAGGCACGCAAGAGGAACAGTTCAAGTGAACAAATCCTACTTGTGGCATTGTAGACTTGGTCATATCAATGAGAAAAGACTATCTAAGTTATATTAAGATGGATATTTGAATCCGTTCAAATTTTCATTTTATGAAACTTGCCAGTCTTGTCTCAAAAGAAAGATGACCAAATCTCCATTCACCGGACACGGAGAAAGAGCAACAGAGCTCTTGGGACTCATACATAATGATGTATGTGGTCCAATGTCTATACATGCAAGAGGTGGATTCTCATACTTCATAACATTCACTGATGATCTTTCTAGGTTCGGATATGTGTATCTTTTGAAGCACAATTCTGAAGCTTTTGAGAAATTCAAAGAATACAGAAACAAAGTAGAGAACCGTACTGGCAAAAGTATCAAGATCCTCTGATCTTATAGAAGAGGGAAGTACATAAGTATGGAATTCCGAAACTTTCTAAAAGAGAATAGTATTCTCTTTCAGATTACTCCTCCGTACACACCACAGCACAATGGTGTATCGGAGCGGAGGAACCGTACCCTTTTGGACATGGTTCGCTCCATGATGAGTAGTGCTGATCCGCCTCTTCCATTCTAGGGATGTGCACTTCAAACACCGGCACATCTGTTGAATCATGTTCCATCCAAATTAGTGCTTAAAACACCATTCGAAATATAGAATGGAAAGAGACCATATCATAAAAGATTTAAGATATATGGTTGTCTGACTTACATTATAAAGCATAATCTGGACAAACTAGAGGCACGGTCAGTTCTATGTAAGTTTGTGGGATATCTAAGGAATGGTAATTGATATCTGTTCTACCACATCGAGGAACAGAAGGTGTTTGTTGCTCAGCACGCTATTTTCTTAGAAATGGAGTTTCTTGCAAAAGAAACTAGTGGGAGTATGGTAGAACTGAAAGAAATTCCAGAAGGACAAACTATAACTGAAGAATTGGTGGAACGAGGAGATTCAATAATCCCAGACGAACCTCAGTCACTTCGCAAATCTAGTAGCATTTCTCGTCCGCCCGAGAGATACTACAGTTTTCTCATAGATAGGGATCGAGAGGATTGCATCTTGGAAGAAGGTGATTCTACTAGTTTCAAGCAGGCTATTATCAGTAGGGACTCTGATAAATGGCTGGTGTTTCCCCCAATAAAAGAGCAAAGCTCTATTCTAAACTTTTTAAAGAGGCGGCGCCTTACGTGCCTTCCACGAGGACGCCAACGCTAGAGTTAAAAACTCTTATATTGGTACCGCACATGCTCCTCACGTAGGCGCCAATGTGCAAAGCACATAAAGGAATTAAAACCTTAATTAGCGCCCATGTGCACAACACGTGAGCGCCGACGCCCAGGTAGAATTAAATTCTACTCTCTGTTAAACAGAGCCATTGGATCAAAGATCCAATGGAGATGATAAATCATCAAGACTCAAAATTAAAATTCTGTTGAGAGAAAATATTCCTCAAATCTTTCTAAAACAAGAAATATACCTTCGGTGGGATCATAGAATAAAATTCAATGCCCTCTGTAAAACAGAGGACCGTTGGTTTAAAATCCAATGGTGATTAAAAAATCACTGTTCTATAGAATAAATTCTGTACGGGAAAATATCTCCCCGATCTTATAAAAAAAAAAAGATAATATTTTCTGTAAACAGAAGCCTTTGGATCAAAGATCCAACTTTGGGTAAAAATCTCCAAATCAATTAGGATCTCTTAATGAGAGATTTCTTCAAAAAAAACTAATTAACAAACTTGCCTCTACTATATAAAAGACCGAAGAATTCAAGTCTGGAGAGAGGAAGCCCCCTATAAACTTCTAAGAAAAAAGATGATAGCATAAAAAAGAAACAGAGAAGAAGATCTCCCTTCTCAAAAAACTCTAGGTAAATAAGAAGAACAAAGATCATCTCGTTTACATATCTAAGGGTTTAATCCTTTAAAAAAAGAACTTAGTTCTTTCTCTGGATCTGAGATCCACAAGACAAGTCTCCCACAAGTTGAGAATTTAATTCTCATCGGGAGGAACTTGTGCTTGAGAGAAATCCGGTCCTCATTAAAAAAAGAACCTAGCGCCCAGCGACTCACGCGTTTCTCACGTAGGCACCACAGAGGAAAGTGCCTACCACTCAATGAGTGGCGCTCAGCGCCCAGTACCTTACGTGTTTCTCACGTAGGCTCCAAAGAGGAAAGTGCCTAGCACTCATTGAGCTGCGCTTAGCGTCCAGCGCCTTACGTGTCCCTCACGTGAGCACCACAAAGGAGAGTGCTTAGTACTCAATGATCTATGTCCAGCGCCTCATGTGTCCCTTACATGGGCACCACAGAATGGAAGAGTGCTTAGAACTCACTAGGGAGCACCTAGCGCCTCACGTGCTTCGCACGTGGGTGCCATAAAGAGTTCCTAGCACTCCATACAAAGATAAAAAATGGTAAAGTGTTTAACACTTATTGGGCAATCCCCATGACTGAGAGCCCGCATGGTTATACGTGAGCGTCAGAACTTATATAAGTGCCCAGCCCTTTTACAAAAAGGGGATTAATCAAACAGAGCCCAAATAAGTGTGGCACTTTTCAATAAAAAAACTGAATGGACCAAGCCCAAATTGGCTAGGTCCCCTAAGGATAAAATCTCCCTGATTCAGATCAACTGAGCTTATGGGTTCATGATTGCCCAAACTGATCTTAGTCCCAATTACGACTATTGATTTTCCAACTGATGATATCCAAACGATACTCATCCTACATCCTCCCGTGGAAATCTTAGTCTCAAAATATGACTAATGATTTCCGGGTTTACCACTAACTCTTTTTTCCCTCAAATATGGGAATTGGTTCAAGGGTACATCTCTACACACCGCTGATCCATGTCGTTGTAATTTCTCAACGTCTTCAGAGATGTGGCAGATCCCAACAATCAACGGCTTTTTGGTGCACTTCTAAACTGATGTGCACACCTAAAATCAGACCGCACCCTAAACTGGGTGCGTCCTAAATCATCGTTGTTCATCCCGTCACATAAAAAATACATGTGTGCGCAAGATGGACAATGGCGATAACGGACCGAGACGTCCTTAAACTAAAACAACAGAGCCCAAATGCTCTTTTGTTGGATCTGAAGCAAGAAATGATCCTAAGACCTTGTTAATTAGATCTTAGTCTCAAATTGGACTAATGTATCCTTAACAAAAAACCAATCGAGCTCCAAATGCTCATATGTTTAAGTTGATCTTAATCTCAAACCAAATTAATGATCCTTAAATCAACCCAATCCCAAATCTAAGATACACAGATTTGGACTAATCCGCGCCCTACGGGCGACAACATAAATTAGTCTCCGTATACAATCCATGGGCAATCAAAACCAAAACAAACAAAAACAAACATGACACGAAGTGAACTTCCGAAGCAGGAACGTAATTAACTGCAGGGGCTTGTGCCTGTAGGGAAGAGCGTCCCAAAATTAAAAAAAAAACCCTCATAAACGAGGGGGAATCTGACGAAGTCTGCTACAATGGCCGCATTCGTCCAAACCTCCAATACACGGTGCCATAAATCAACTTGGCATCTTCGAAGATGTGGACGGATATATCCTAATAGTATCTGCCCCCAAAATTCAGACCAGACGTCCCAACGTCCCGTTCGCATCTTTCGGCGGTGAACAGATTCTAGCACGCCCTGTGAGACCTTTTCCTCTTTCTACTCCACACTTCGTGTTTCGTGTTTCGCGAACAAAATCGCGGTTTGATATGGTTGCCCTTAGACTCGAGGCACTAAGATTTGGGGTCTTGTTCCTATGCAGAAGAAGAAGATAACATCAATGGCTTCCAGCTGCACAAACTGCAACAGCAACTCCCGCTCCGCCCCAACTGGAAGAATGGCATACATGTCCAATGCGTGCTCCGTCTTTTCAATGCCGGTGAGGCAGGTGACTCAAGCCACCATTGGATTGTTCTTCGGGACCACTTTCCCACCAGCAACCTTCAGTGTCCTAGTGCCACCATAGGAAGTTTCCAAGAAGTCGGTCTTTGATCGACTTGCAACCACCACAGCCCCTCTCCACAGGTCGTCCAAATCTGCCAACTCAGTCTTCAACAGGCTGAGCCGAAGCTCAAGTAGGCCCATAAAGAGGCTCGTGATACCCGAAGGGGCTTTCCTAAAACGGATAGTGCTCCCAACTCCTCCAGTAGGTGAAGTCATCAAAAGTGCTTCCCTTACCAGAAATTCGGCATTCGAAAGATTGGCCATTCTCTCTCAAAGGACGTCAGTCTTCGACAGGCTGGCACCAGCAGCAACCCCTCACCAAAGCAGGGGGAACGACGGAACCGCTTCCACAACTGATGTGGTCCCATCTACAAGGCACGCTCGACGTCTCCACTGGTGCTGAGTGAGAACAGCTGGGGGAAACCCCCCCTCCGGACTCACTCTACCAGCTCCAATGGTAGAAGTTGATGATGCTGTTCCAACTGGAGAAAATGAAGGTTCGATAAGAGGAAAATCATCCCTCCACCATACAGCGAGGGACTTATTTCACACAGGAGCCTATTACAATGGCTTCTTCAACCTCGACCTCCCACAAAAGGAGGAGTCCGGAGAAAATCTCATTGCCTGTGGCAAATTCTAAAGGCACTGGACCCAAACGCCCCAAGTTTGGGGGCATGGTTGTACATACTGTTTACTTGGCTTTCACAAAAGAGGAAAGCCGTACTTCCGTGGTTCATCGGCCGTAATCTCGGTCGTTGACAAAAGCTCAGGAGCAGCAACAAAAGCTCCAGAAGATGCTGACGAAAATGATAGCACTCACCGGGCAGAAATAAAGCCCGGAAGCGGCGTCTGAACAGCGCCAGGAGAAGGAGACCGATACAGAGTTCCTGCAAAGGGTACTGGAAAGAAAGGATAAGGAGGCCGCGGAACAGGCTGCTAATATAAAACAGATGACACTTTTGTTCCAAGATATGGTTGGAATAATTATCCGGCCAGAACCTCCAACTGAAGACCCGTCGATAATCATCGAGGACGACAGAAGGGAAACATCAAACCCTCTTCCAGCTTTATCAACAGCCAGGGAGGAAATGATCTCTAAAGCTGCCCTTGATGATTACATTGCTGAACAGATACGAGCTCATCAGGCAAGTGAAGCGGATGGCCAAGTCGTCAGAACTGGGCGACCGTATCCGGGCTGGTATGAACAAATCAAATACCTGCCAGGATATACGATCCCCAAGTTCCACATGTATAAGGGGACATGAAATCCTCATCAGCATGGCGCTTAGTTTAGAGTTATATGCGGCAATACTGGAGGCGACAACAAACTGCTGCTTCGCCAGTTCGTTGGCAGCATGTCAGAAATGGCGTTTGAATGGTACTTGGAGCTCCCAAATGACTCTGTCAAAATATTCACGGAAATAGAATTGCTGTTCACGCAGCGGTTCTCCAGCGCAAGCGTGCGCACCCCGATCACGATATTAATCAATGCCAGGGTGAAGTCATGAGAGACCTGGGTTCAATACGCGATCCGGTGGCGGAACCTATGGTCAAAACGCGAACAATGCATCGAAGAAGCTCCTGCTGTGGGCATGTTCATTGGGACCCTCGATTCTCAAGAGACCGTATCCCAGTTCATGACGTTCTTTAAGCCAACCACCATCCAGGCTCTGATCGACAAGTTGACCCAAATGGACCAGATGGGTCACGGACCTTCCTCTTCAAAAATGGACCCTCGGAATGTAAAGTGTAAAGGGAAAGTGTCCTTCTTTACCAACACTCAACAACAACCAAGTGACCTGAAACCGGTTGCTCGCCAAAACAACGCGCGCCCGCGCCAATCCCTCAAAGAGAAGTTAGGATGTGTTTACTCGTTTCCCCATGATAAAATGAGGAGATTTTTCGAGCTGGCAGTGCGCAACAAACTCATCACTCTGCTGGACCCAAAATGTCCACCGCAGCCCGGTGACGTCAACAACCCGGATTATTGCTCCTACCACCGAGCAACATGTCATCCTCTTGAGGACTGCTTCACCTTCAAAGACTGGGTCGAAGACCAGTATCAAAATGGCAAGTTCGCTCTATCCGACAGTTGGAGGATAACCCTACCGTGAAAGCTTGAGCCAAAAGCAACCTATATTACGAGGGTAGGGGCAGATCAATATCGAGCTTGGAAACGAACTCGTACCTGCCACGTGATAACATTCTTAAAAGAGGGGAACCATGAGAATATGGATGACCCCTCCAGATGCTTCGAAGATGAGGATGAGGATGAGATGATCTCAGAATTTCCACCAGCGCCAAAAGAGCTAGAAGATGGGATACACACCACGGCAAATAATCTAAGGAAAATTGACTTGGGAACGGTAAACGATCTGAGGCCAACGTTCGTCAGTGAGCTCTATCTAAAAAGCAGGCAGCTACTTTAAAAAATATACTCATGCAATATAAAGACTGCTTTGCATGGAATTATTCCGAGATGCCGGGACTAGATGCAGAAATAGCGGTATATAAACTGGCTATATCACTGGACGTTAAGCCAGTCAAACAGGCGTCAAGAAGAATGCGGCTCGAACTCGAGATGAGTATTAATGTCAAAGTCAAGAAACTAATTGACTCCGGCTTCATCCAAGAAGTTCAGTATCCCGACTGAATTGCCAACATTGTTCCAGTGATGAAGAAAAATGGGACAGTGCGCATCTGCGTGGACTTTCGGGACCTTAACAAAGCTTGTCCGAAGGATGACTTCCCAGTACCTGTTACCGAGCTGATGATCGATAACACGTCCACTCATGAGGTCTTCTCCTTCATGGATGGATCTTCATTCTACAATCAAATAAAAATGCATCCTGAAGACCAAAAGCACACCGCCTTCCGGACTCCGCTAGGCATATTCTGCTATAAGGTGATGCCCTTCGGTTTGAAAAACGCAGGCGCTACCTACCAGAGGGCCATGACGAAGATATTCGATGACCTCATACATGAGATTGTCGAATGCTATATTGTCTACCTTGTGGTGAAAATAAAATCGTACGAGGAGCACTGGGAACATCTGAACATAGTGTTCCAGCAACTTCGGAAATACAATCTATAGATGAATCCTCTGAAATGCGCGTTTGGAGTCTCCTCAGGCAAATTCTTAGGATTCATCAAACGACACCGAGGCATCGAAATAGACCCATCAAAGATCAAGGTGATCATGGAAATGCCCACGCCAAGAACTCTCAAACAACTGCGGTCTCTCCAAGGAAAGCTTGCGTATATCCGGCGATTCATAGCCAACCTCTCCGGCAAATGCCGCCCCTACAGCCATCTAATGAAGAAGAGGGGCCCGTATGTTTGGGATCATAAATTCCAAAGTGCACTGGACGAAATCAAGCAATACCCGCAGAACCCGCCGGTACTGATCGCTCCGGTTAAGGGAAAGCCCCTTATCCTAAACACAACAGCCCTGGAAGGTTCTTTAGGCACGTTATGGGCACAGGAGAACAACCAGGGGAAGGAGAGAGCTCTTTACTATTTGAGTCGAGTTCTCCTGGGGGAATAAAATAACTACTCCTCCATCGAAAAGTATTGCCTGGCACTGATCTTCGTTATAACGAAGCTTAGACATTACGCCATGGTACATAAGGTCCATCTCATATCAAAGGTGGATCCTCTCAAATATTTGATGTCAAGAGCCATACTAATAGGAAGGCTTGCCAAATGGGCCCTCATCATGATGGAATTCTCGATAACGTATCGACCCCTCAAAGCAGTGAAAAGCCAGGCCATCGCCGAATTTCTTGTTGAGCATCCGATACCACCCGATTCTCCTTTAGATTGCGAGTTGCCAGACGAACACACGTTCGACACAATCGAAGGGGAGAAGAAAGAAAATAATGTCCAATGGGAACTCTACTTCGATGGAGCATTTTACATGAAGAAGAGGAAGCATAACACCCCTATAATCAAAGTCGGGGTGGGCCTCGTCTTCGTGACTCCGTAAGGAGGAATAACGCGTTTCGCCCTTTCCTTAACGGAACCAAAAATAAACAATGAGGCTAAATATAAAGCTTTGATAGTGGGTCTTGAGATCACTGTCGATATGGGAATCAAAAAGCTCCTCGTATATGGAGACTCGCAGCTGGTCGTTAGCCAAGTAAATGGTGACTATCAGACGTGCAAGCCAGAACTGATCAGGTATGGTGGAAAAGTGCAGTAACTGCTGACACAAATCCTTTCCTACATCCTGGAAAGCATACCGGGTGCGGAAAATAGCAAGACGGATACATTAGCTAAGCTTGCTAAGGAACTGGCTGACCCTCGATGATGTAAGGATCGTTGTGCAAAACCGCCGGGTTCTTGCGCCAGCAGAAATATCTTTGGGAGATTTAACAGAGTTGTCTAAAGGAAAGGAAGTGACTAAACAAATAGTCCTTCAAATAAAAGACGAAGAAAAGATCAAGGATTGGAGGGAAGTCTTCATAGACTACTTCAAATCCCATCGAACGCCCTGAAACTCATCGTCAAGACATCAGCTCATGAAATGGGCTCTGTCTTTCGCCTTCTTCAATAATACTCTATATAAGAGATCGCTTGACTACCTGTGGCTAAGGTGCTTGGGGCCAGAAGAAGCAAAGAGAGTCATCCAAGAAACTCACGACGAACTCTGCGGTTCTCATCAAGCCAGGCCAAGGATGATGCTGAAGATCAAAAGAATGTTACTATTGGCCCACAATGATTCAGGACTGTCTCGAATATGCGAAGCAGTGTCACTCGTGCTAGATTCATGGGGACTTCATCCACTAATATCCAAATTCGCTACACCCAACAATAGCTAGCTTGCCATTCGAAATGTGGGGAACCGGCATAATCGGCCCTATTGAACCAGCATCATCCAAAAGACACCGGTTCATACTGGCAACGACTGACTACTTTTCTAAGTGGGCAGAAGCAGTAGCACTAAGGGAAGTGAAGACGGAGAATATTCTCCATTTCTTCAAGACATATGTTATCTACCGGTACTCCGCGATGGATAATCTCGGATAATGGGCCAGCCTACAGGAGCCATAAAATCAGTCGCTTCGTAGAACAACACAAAATAAACTGGAGATACTCTTCCGTCTATAATCCCCGAGCTAATGGTCTAGCTGAAGCTTTCAATAAGACCTTGACCAAGATTATAAAGAAAACGGTGTCCAGAAGCAAAAAATACTGGCACGAAGCTCTCTAGGCGTATCGGACGACATTCAAGACAGCCACAAATAAAACCCCATACGCGTTGGTATTCGGCAAGGAAGCAGTCCATCCTTTGGAAATAGAACTCCCTTCTCTCCGACAAGCGGTTCAATACGGATTGATAGATGAAGAAATCGCTCATCTCCGGCTTGAGGAGCTCGACGCAACCCTCTTTATAGCGCAGCAAAATCTGGAGGCTTATAAGGCAAGGATGATTCGGTCATACAAAAAATTGACCAGGCTAAGAACATTCCGCCAAGGCGAACTCGTGCTAGTCGTCAAAAGACCTATGATCCCCAATCATGCAAAACGGGGGAAATTCGACCCGAACTATGAGGGCCAATACATCATAGACAATGTCTACTAAGGTGGGGCCTATTTGCTCATGGATATGCATGGCGAAAAGCCTTTCCGGCCAATAAACGGCTGATTCCTCAAAAAATACCATGCTTGACGAGTCATGACTTAGGTTAGTGATAGATGACGACGCTCATGTCCGCTCGCTATCTTCCTGAGTCAATACTCTAAGTGGTATTCGGAAAAACTTCACTTCAAACATGGCGACAACAGACCGTAATATCCTTAAACTAAAGCTTCACCTCAAAAATGGTGACAATGGACCGAGATGTCCCTAAACTAACAATGGACCGAGTTGTCCATAAACTAACAATAGACCGGAATGTCCCTAAACTAGTGTGTCACCACAGATATGAAGATACAGTCTCTTGAGATCCATATTGCAATCAAAGTCTTGATAGCAAAGATCTCAACTCAAGTTCTACCGATTGTGCAGCTACTTTAGCAACAAAGCCACCCCTAAACACCACCGGCAAAGAAAGAAAAAGAAAAAATGGTATGTCCACAAGCAAAATGGGCACGGATGAAAACCCGAAAGGGCGCCGTGAGTAAAAACAGCACGGCTACCGGCAAGCTTATGAAAACCCGAAAGGGCGCAATCTCAGTTAAAAAGAGAGAGAGAGAAAACGGTATGTCTATAAGAAAAGGGGGCACGGATGTAAACCCGAAAGGGCGCCGTGAGTAAAAACAGCAGGACTACCGCCGAGTTCGTGAAAACCCGAAGGGGCACAAACTCGTTAAAAAAAACTCATGTACACTTTCAAGGCCCTCTCGACCTCGTGAGGAGAAAATACCTGCGTGAGATCCTTACGACTCACAAGGGAGCAACACGCTTAGGAATCCCTACGCTCTAAGGAGAAATTATATTGCAATATCCTCACGACTTGTAAGGAGAATTTCCCCTATAAGACCCTCACAGCTCATAGGATTCAAAAGCCTTAGGCTACAGGCACCTAGACCTGTTCTTAAGCCATCATATTCCCCAACTTGCCCTACAGGTTGTCTAATATTGGCCCTTATATACAATCCACAGGCACAAATAAATTTAGCCCTCACCTAGTTCCACCAATGGTGCGGAATGTCCGCATATGGTGAATGATACTTATAAGCCTTCTCGACTTATAAGGAGAAAATACTCTTGTATGATCCTTATGACTTGCAAGAGAAAATACCACTTAGGAGTTCTCACGACTTCTAGGAAGAAACTACACCTACGGGATCCTCTCGACTCGTAAGGAGAAATAATTTTATAAGACCTTTACTGCTCATAAAGTCAAAAGACCTTAGTCAACAGGATCCTAACCCTATTTGCTAAGCCACTTTTGTTCAAATCGAAAAAAGCAAATGATGATTCGCTCCAGGAAATATCCCTGTTGTAGCGATGCTGATGCCTAAATCAGTATTAAATTCCAAGTCCTCTCGAGGCAAATGATGATTCACTCTGGGCAATATTCCATTCGTAGCGATGTTGATACCTAAATCGGTATCAAATTCCAAGCCCTTTCAAAGCAAATGATGTTTTGCTCCTGGCAATATTCCAGTCGCAGCAATGCTGATGGCGGAATTGGTGTCAGGACCCGAGTTCCCGACTCTAACAAAAGTATATGGATATGGAATAGCCGAAATGATGGGGTAACTCGCAATAAAAAAATCAGCGAGCAAAAATATATGCATATGAAACAGCCGAAATGATTGGGCAACTTGCAAAAATAAAGCAACGGGTAAAAAATAAAACAATACATAGCCGAAATGATTAGGCACCGCAAAAAATAACCGAAATGATTGAGTAATCGCGACTTTCACGATATAAAAGCTGAAAAGATAGAGCATCGTGGAAACAAAAAACATATCAAAATGAAACTTTTATGCCCCACAGGTTAGTCTACACCGACCCTTGTATACAATCCATGGGCATAAATGAAAAAGGGAACCATGTTTCCCCACCAGGCTCCGTCAAAGGGAGAGCCAAATCTTGACGGTTCGTATACAACCTAGAGACAGCCACGGTGTTCCCTCTCACTCCAGCAGGATGCAGATGCGACGTCAGCAAAAGACCCCAGGGTCGAAACAAAACGGAGCCATGGCAAAATTCCTAGCTCCAAGTCTTGACGGTTCACAAAACAACCTAAAGACTACCTCAACATTCGTCTCGTTACAGCAGACGCAATGTCAACAACAGTGTTCCCTCTCCCTCCAGCAGGATGCAGACGCGACATCAATAAAAGACCCCAGGGTCGAAACAAAACGGAGCCATGGAAAAATTCCTAGCTCCAAGTCTTAACGGTTCACAAAACAACCTAAAGAATATCCCGACATTCTTCTCGTTACAGCAGACACAATGTCAAAAGAGGCTCCAAAATACCCAAATCAGAAGGAAGCGAAGGAAAAATTCTTAGCTTCAGGGTCTTGATGGTAAGTCAAATAAAACCCGAAAGACTATCGGAGATCATCCCACACCAGTGCGTAGTAGTTATGACTCATCAGGTATCCCAAACTGAGCCTAACCTCAAGTAAAAAGAGGCATGGCCAAATTCCTAACGCTTGCTCTTCTGATGGTCAAACTACCTAAGAAGATTACTTGAAGACGTCTTGTCCAGCCCCCGAAGAGATCAGAGACACGACAGTCGCGGGGCTAATCAAACAGCAGCGTAAATATTGCATATCGAGGAATGTATCAGCCAACGCGACGGTACCATGGACTAAAACACTAGTACCACAAAACCTAATGGACCTCTGTCGCAAAGATCAAGGGTTATCTATAACGTTAGGACGAGTATACCTATAAGCCCAAGGGAGGTAAACTAAACAAACTCCGAATTGAGTCCATAAACTAGAAACTCCGGAATGAGTGAATAAACTACAAACTCCGAAATGAGTCCATAAACTAGAGACTCCGGAATAAGTGAATAAACTACAAACTCTGAAATGATTATGTAAGCTAGAAACCCTGAAACGAGCGAATAAACTACAAACTCCGAAACGAGTAAATAAACTAATTAGCACCACATCAAGACACAGATAAGCGGATGCAAAAGAAAAAATGTATATTTTTATTCATGAATCAAAATGTTTAAGAGATACAATTAATGCAAAAAGGGAAATACAGTTACAATTAAGAAGGAGGGGCTTTCAAGAAATTGGCGACCCGCTCACGCGCTCCCCGCAACTCCTCCTCGTATTCAGCTACTGTGGCCAGCCCCGCTTCGATTTGAGCCCGTTGTTGCAAACAGGATGAAAGCTTCACAGCGATTTCCTACTTGATAGCTTCGCAATCTTGCATGACCCGCTCAGTAAAGACAAGCTCCTGCTTTAGTGCCAGCCCATCAGATATACATTGTTGGAGTTTTTTAAAGATAGCTTTCAGTTGTGCGGCATTCACATCGATTTTGGTTAAAAACCCTAAGACATGAAGAGATTCATCAAACATTAGGACATGGTCATGGTTCTTACCAAAACTTTGACAGAGTTTTGACTCTGAAAGAGTTTCTTTGAACAGAGATCTGAAATCTGAAAGGAGAAATAAATTTTCAAGATAGAAGAAGGATAAAAAGAAGATGAACAGCGGCCATCTCAAGGCCCAAAAACCCTATTTAAAAAACTTTAAGAGACGGTTCAACTCCCTAGGAGATCGAACGGTGGAAAAGGTGCCACCGCCGCACTCATGTGTGAGCCACGTGAGCGCAACGGTGGGGGGCATTTGTTTCCCCTAATAAAAGAGCAAAGCTATGTTCCAAAATTTTTAAAGAGGCAGCGTCTCACGTGCCTTCCACGAGGGCGCCAACTCCAGAGTTAAAAACTCTTATATCGGCGCCACACGTGCTCCTTACATGGGCGCCAATGTGCAAAGCACATAAAGGAATTAAAACCTTAATTAGCATCCACGTGAGCACCAGCGTCCAGGTAGAATTAAATTCTACTCTCTGTTAAACAACGCCGTTGGATCAAAGATCCAACGGAGATCATAAATCATCAAGACTCAGAATTAAAATTCTGTTGAGAGGAAATATTCCTCAAATCTTTCTAAAACAAGAAATATACCTTCGGTAGGATCATAGAATAAAATTCTATGCCCTCTGTAAAACAGAGGACCATTGGATTAAAATTCAATGGTGATTAAAAAATCACTGTTCCACAGAATAAATTCTGTACGGGAAAATATCTCCCCGATCTTGTCAAAAAAAAAGATAATACTTTCTATAAACAGAAGCCCTTGGATCAAAGATTCAACGGTGGGTAAAAATCCCCAAATCAATTAGAATCTCTTAATGAGAGATTTCTTCAAAAAAAGCTAATTAACAAACTTTCCTCTACTATATAAAGGACCGAAGACTTCAAGTCCGAAGAGAGGAATCCCCCTCCTCAAAAAACTCTAGGTAAATAAGAAGAACAAAGATCATCTCGTTTACATATCTAAGGGTTTAATCCTTTAAAAAACAGAACTTAGTTCTTTCTCTGGATCTGAGATTCATAAGATAAGTCTCCCACAAGTTGAGAATTTAATTCTCATCGGGAGAAACTTGTTCTTGAGAGAAATATGGTCCTCATAAAAGAAAGAACCCAGCGCCCAGTGCCTTATGAGTTCCTCACGTGGGTGCCACATAGAAAAGTGCCTACCACTCAATGAGCGGCGCTCAGTGCCCCATGTGTTCCTCACATGGGCACCACAGAGGAAAGTGCCTAGCACTCATTGAGCGGCGCTCAACGTCCAGTGCCTCACGTGCCCCTCACGTAGGCGCCACAAAAGAGAGTGCTTAGCACTCAATGAGATGCACCCAGTGCCTCACGTGTCCCTGACATGTGCGCCACAGAATAGAAGAGTGCTTAGCACTCACTAGGGAGCGCCTAGCGCCTCACGTGCTTCGCACGTGGACGCCATAAAGAGTGCCTAGCACTCCATACAAAGACAAAAGGGGGTAAAGAGTTTAACACTTATTTGGCAATCCCCATGACTGAGAGCCCACATGGTTATATATGAGTGTCAGAACTTATATAAGTGTCCAGCCCTTTTACAAAAGGGGACTGATCAAACAGAGCCCAAATAAGTGTTTAGCACTTTTCAATAAAAAAAACTGAATGGACCAAGCCCAAATTGACTAGGTCCCATGAGGATAAAATCTCCCTGATTCAGATCAACTGAGACCATGTGTACATGATTTCCCAAACTGAACATAGTCCCAAATATGACTATTGATCTTCCAACTGATAATATCCAAAATGATACTCATCCCACATCCTCCCGAGAAAATCTCAGTCTCAAAATATGACTAATGATTTCCGGGTTTATGACTAACTCCTTTTCCCCTCAAATACGGGAATCGGTTCAAGGGTACATCTCTCCACACCTCTGATCCACGTCGTTGTAATTCTTCAACGTCTTCAGAGAGGTGGCGGGTCCCAACAACCAACGGCTTTTTGGTGCACTTCCAAACTGATGTGCACTCCTCAAATCAGACCGCACTCCAAACTGGGTCCATCCCAAATCATCGTTGTTCATCCCATCACGTAACAAATACACGTGCGCGCAAGATGGAAAACGGACCGAGATGTCCTTAAACTAAAACCTCACCTCCAAAATGGTGATCAACGGACCGAGACGTCCTTAAACTAAAACCTTACCTCCAAAATGGTGATCAACGGACCGAGACGTCCTTAAACTAAAACCTCACCTCAACATACCGAGATATCCTCAAACTAAAACTTCGCCTCCAAAATGGCGATAACGACGTCCTTAAATTAAAACAAAAGAGCCCAAATGCTATTTGTTGGATCTGATACAAGAAATGATCCTAAGACCTTGTTAAGTAGATCTTAGTCTCAAATTGGACTAACGTATCCTTAACAAAAAAAACCAATCGAGCTCCAAATGCTTTTATGTTTAAGTTGATCTTAATCTTAAACCAGATTAACGACCTTTAAATCAACCCAAGCCCAAATCTACGAAATACAGATTTGGACTAATCCGCGCCCTACGGGCGACGATATAAATTAGTCTCCGTATAAAATCCACGGGCAATCAAAACCAAAACAAACAAAAACTCACACGACACGAAGTGAACTTTCAGAGTAGGAGAAAGTGTTTATCGCGATGCGGTAACGTAATTAACTGTAAGGGCTTGCGCCTGCAGGGAATAGCATCCTCACAATCATAAAACCCCTCGCAAACGAGTGCGAATCTGACGAAGTCTGCTACAACGGACGCATCCGTCAAAACCACCGATACACAGTGCCATAAATCAACTTGGCATCTTCGGAGAGGTGGACGGATAAATCCAAATAGCATCCGACCCTAAAATTCAGGCCAGACGTCCCAACGTCACGGTCGCGTCTTTCGGCGGTGAACAGCTGGATGCTATGCGATCCGAAATGGAGTACACCAATAAAGTTTAGACCTTGGATATTGCTCCACCTGGGGTAAAACCCGTTGGATTCAAATGGATCTACAGAAAGAAGATTGGTGTAGATGGACGGTGGAAACCTAAATGGTTTGACTTGTTGCATAAGGTTTTCATCAAAGACCAGGTGTGGACTATGACGAAACCTTTTCTCTAGTGGCTATGCTCAAATCCATTCGGATCCTACTTGCCATTGCTGCCTTCCATGGCTATGAAATCTGGCAGATGGACGTAAAAACAGCTTTTGTAAATGGAAGTTTGGAAGAGTGCATTTATATTGATCTGCCGAAGGGATTCGTAGACAGTGGGAGTAGCGGGAAGGTGTGAAAGTTTCATAAATCCATTTATGAATTAAAGCAAGCATCGCGGAGCTAGAACATCTGTTTTGATGAAACAATCAAGGAATTTGACTTCATCAAAAATGGGGATGAGCCTTATATAGAAGATGATTGTAGGATGAACTATCATATTCCTAGTCTTGTACGTGGATGATATTCTTTTGATAGGAAATGACATTCCTATGCTACAATCGGTCAAGCTGTTCTTGTCACAAAGGTTCTTCATGAAAGACCTGGGTGATGCCTCATACATTTTAGGGATTAAGATCTATAGGGATAGATCTAAGAGATTGTTGGGATTTTCACAGTCCGGGTACATAGAGTCCATACTAAAGAGATTTAGTATGGAAGATTCCAAGCACGATAATATACCCGCATTGCACGGAATCACCCTCTCCAAAGAGATGTCTCCCAAGACTGTTGAGGAGAGAGTTAGCATGAGGAATATACCCTACGTTTCGGCGATAGGATCTATAATGTATGTGATACTATGTACCAGACCAGATGTAGCTTACACGCTTAGCGTGGTGAGTCGGTATCAGTCAAACCCAAGAGAGAACCACTGAATAGCGGTAAAGAACATTCTTAAGTACCTGAGAAGGAATAAGGAACTATTCCTGGTATTCGGTAAAGGGGACCTCCAGGTGGAGTCCTTTACCGACTCGAGCTTCCAGAGTGACAAGGATGACAGCAAGTCTGTCTCAGGTTTTGTGTTTACCGCCAACGGAGGGGCGGTCTGTTGGAAGAGCTCTAAATAGGACACCATCGCAGACTCGACGATGGAGGATGAAAACATTATTGCCAATGTTGCTGCAAAAGAAGCTTTCTAGATTAAGAAGTTCATTACTGAACTTGAGGTGGTTTCATCCATTGTTAATCCAATATCTTTGTATTGCGACAACAATGGGGATATGGCTTTAGCGAAGGAACCACGGTCCCATCAGAAATCCAGACACATCTTGAGGCGGTATCATCTGATCAGGAATATCGTTGATCGCCGGGAGATCGAAGTGCGGAGAGTAAACACAAAAGACAGCACAGTGGATCCATTCACAAAGGCTCTCCCTCAAGCACAGTTCGAGAGACTATTTGAGATGTTAGGTATGCTATACGCCAACAACTGGCCCTAGTGCAGACGTTGGGTACTTGATACACCAATATACGACCTTAGCGCAAGTGGGAGATTGTTGGATATGTATGCCCTAGAGGCCATTATTGTATATGTATACATGTGGATGCTTGGGCATATATATGTACAAGACAATCTTTCTCGATATGATAGTATGCTATTTGGTTTGTCTTTATCTTAACATATGCATATGTTTTACTTATTATTACGTATCATTTATACATGTTGATAAAGCCCATAGGATTATTGCTTGACTACCGGTGTTGTGATGGCAACCATACTTGTGGGAGCTGGGTAGTCGATAAGCACATCCTTAAAATGTCCCTAGTCATGGGAGTATCGAGACTGGGTATCGATATTCCAGAGTAGACTAGTGTATACGTTTCTAGACCCCGACGAAGGGCGATGGTTGGTCCTATAGCCATTGGTCTTTCGCACCTAAGATCGTATAAGGTGATCACTGGGGGTGAGTACACTGGACGGACTCGCCGAGAACTTCTAGATGGTACTTTACCTATCGTCAGATAGCAGTTCTCAGATGACATGAGTACAGGTTAGTCTTCAGACCTGGGTTCGTCATTTGTCTCATATGAGTTCCCACAATACTTAGATTACTGCCCTACCATGGCTCTACTGAGTCGTGCAAATATGTTTCAATTGGGTACAGTCCCAAACCACATGGAGGCAGTGAGCGATTGTTGGGGATTCGTCTCTCCCGATATATGGAGTCGATATCGCACCGTGTTCGATTGGCCAGCACCATAAGACCTTGGCCAAGGCAGTTGGGATTTACCGATAGTTAGATCAGTAGTTTCTTGGATTGGTCCTGAGCCACATCAGCATGAATTATCGGGTTATTAGGGTCTGGCGTTTACCATCCCCCAGGCCCAGTATGCGATACTCTAAGACGAAGAGACCGTACTGTACGGAGATTATCACAGATAGGCTCAGTAGGGATCCGGATGAGTTTGCTCGTCGGCCTTCCTTTCCGACAGGTACCCGAGTAGCCATTACGTACAGCTATTGCCGCTAACATGCTTATGGTTATTGATTTATCCAGTAACTCACTGCCGGTGTACTGTCGAGTCTTTAGAGTCCCACACAGAAGGTTTTCCTGGTTCAGGCGAAATGTTGTAGTAGTCGTATTTTGATATGTGCAGGGTTCCGATCGAATGATTGTACTAGTTACCCGGACCTTCGATCGGGATGGTTGATAATACTAGCCGGCTTGAGAATGAGCCGGATTATTAAATCAGGTATTGATTTGATAATTTATGTATATATATTTCGATATGTATATTCTAGTATTATGTTCTTTGTATTATTCTATCTCTTTGTGTATTTGTATTTTGATATGAATACGGGTATGTATATACGGTTGAGTGTATTCCGTATTTATATGGAAAACATTTTAGATGGTGGACACCTTATTTTGGTTTTTCCATTTTTTTAATTTAAATGGAAAATGAGGTTTAAAAGGTAATGGGGTGAGTATGGTGAGAACCATGCTTCAATAGTGTTGACAAATGAATTGAATATTCATTTGTGCAAACTATTATAGCATGGTTGTGTTTTAATATTAGAAAATGTTTTTACAAAACTATGGTTCATGTTTTTCTCTCTAAAAAAAATCATTCTCACCATTTTGCTTCTCTCTCCTCACTAGCTTTTCTTGAGCTCCTCCTCCTTCTTCTTGATCTTCCTCTCTGCAATCTCATGTGTTGAGAATTATAAGAGGAAGTGAGATAGATATACACTAAGAACAACTCACTACATTCTAGACACTTTAGATTAACAACCTAGAGTCTCTAATTGCTCCACTAGACTTTTAGTGTGGAGCTAGAGCCATGAAACACATCCCTATGGTGGATCATTTTCGATGGAGGAAGACCAGAGGTCAAGCTTGATCAAGGAGATCTTAAAGAGCAAAGGAAGAATATAGAAGACCGAAGAATACGGATCTTTTGGTAAAATAGTTCTATCACAGTAGTTAAGATTAGCTAGTTTCGGTTTATGGTTAGATCATGGATATGTTTTCTAACGCCAGATTTTTTAAAAGTTAAAGTTTTTTTTGTTTCGCAACGGCCGCGGTAGATGGCCAGGGCGCTAGGAAACCCAACACTCCTTATACCGGGAGAGACGAATCCCTTCTATCACTCACTGCCCCACATGCTTCGGGACAGTAGCCAACTAAAACCCTTTTGCACGACTCTTTAAAGCCGTAGTAGGATAGTAATTTATGTACAGCGGGAACACACTTGAGACTAATGACGATGTCAGGTATAAAGACAAACTTGTACCTATGTCACCAGAGAACTACTATCTGACGATAGATATATTACCATCTAGAGTTCTCTGCGAGTCTGTCCGGCGTAACTCGTAACCTAATGAGCACCTGTATAATATTTTTGGTGTCGTACACTAATGGCTGTGGGATAGGCCACCTTCCCTCATAAGAATAAGAAACATATACACTAGTCTACTTTGAAGTATCGATGCCTTGTCTCTAAACTCCAATGACTAGGGAAAATTTAAGGATGTGCCTATAGACTACCTAGACCCCACGAGTATGATGGCCATCATAACTCTAGTAGTCAATCAAAGATCCTACGTGCTTTACCAACATGTAGTCAAGATACGCAATATAAATAAAACATATACACAAGTTAAGGCAAAGACAAACCAGATAGTATACTATCATATCGAGCAAGACTGTCTTGAATATATATATCCCAAGAATCCATATGTAATATACAATCCTGTACTATACAATAGTGGCCTCTACGACATACATATCCAACAATCTCCCACTTTCACTAAGTCCATGTATTGTCGTATCGAAGACCAATCATCTCAAATAGCCTCTTAAGCTGAGTCTGAAGAATTGCCTTTGTGAGTGGATCCGCCGTGTTTTCCTTTGTATCTACTCTCCTGAACTCGATCTCCCAGCGATCTATGATCCCTTGATCAGGTGATACCGCCTCAAGATGTGTCTGGATTTCTGATGAGACCGTGGTTCTTTTGCTAACACTATAGCTCCATTGTTGTCATAATAGAAATGTATTGGATCAACAATAGACGGAACCACCTCAAGTTCATAAATGAACTTCTTCATTCAGATAGCCTCTTTTGCGGAATCGTAGGCAGCAATATATTTAGCCTCCATCATCAAGTCTGCTACAGTGTTCTATTTAGAACTCTTCCAATAGACCACACCTCCATTGAGGGTAAACACATATCCCAAGACAGACTTGTTGTCATCCTTGTCACTTTGGATGCTTGAATCGATAAATAACGCCATCTATAGGTCTCCAATATTATACACTAAGAATATATCCTTAGTCCTTCTCAGGTACTTCAGAATAATCTTCACAGCAGTCCAATGTTCTCCCCTGGGTTTGACTGATACCGGCTTACTATGTTAAGTGCGTAAGCTACATCTGGTCTGGTACATAACATTGTATACATTATAGATCCTACCACTGAAGTATAGGGTATACATCTCATGCGAGCCCTCTCCTCATCAGTCTTGGGAGACATTTCTTTGGAGATGGTGATTCGGTGACAAACCGGTAAATTACTGTATTTAGAATCTTCCATACTAAACCTCTTTATTATGGCGTCAATGTACCTGGACTGTGAAAGTCCCAACATCTTTTTAGATCTATCATGATAGATCTGATACCCAGAATATAGGAGTTATCACCCAGGTCCTTCATGGAGAACTTCTGAGATAAGAACAGCTTGACCGATTGTAGCATAAGAATATCATTTCCTATTAGGAGAATGTCATCCACGTACAATACGAGGAATACCAAAGTTCTCCCTACAATCTTCTTGTAAATACAAGGCTCATCTATGTTTTTGATGAAGTCAAATTCTTTGACTGTCTCATCAAAACAGATGTTCCAGCTTCGCGATACATTTAAGCAACTTGCACACCTTCCTGCTGCTCCCACTGTGTATGAAGCCCTCTGACTGATTCATATAGACACACTCTTCTAAAGTGCCGTTTATAAAAGCCGTCTTTACGTCCATCTAACAGATCTCATAGTCATAGAAGGTAGCAATGGCAAGTAGGATCCGTATGGATTTGAGTATAGCCACTGGAGAAAAGGTTTCGTCATAGTCCACACTGGGTCTTTGAAGAAAACCTTTTGCAACAAGTCTATCTTTATAGGTTTCCACTTGTCCAGCTACACAAATTTTCTTCTTGAAGATCCTTTTGCAGCCAACGGGTTTGACCCCTGGTAGTGCAATTTCCAAAGTCCAAAATTTGTTGGTGTACAAGGACTCCATTTCGGATCGCATGGTATCCAGCTATTTCACGGTATCCCTAATGGTAATGGCATGCTCGAAACTAGTAGGATTATTTTCTTCCAAGATGTGATCCTCTCGATCTCCATTTATGAGAAAACCGTAGTATCTCTCGGGCTGATGAGAAATCCTACTAAATCTATGGAGTGACTGAGGTTCGTTAGGGACTATTGAATCTTGTGGTTCTACCAAATCTTCAGTTTCAGTTTGTGGTTCTGAAATTTCATCTAGTTCTACCGTGCTCCCACTGATTGTTTTTGCAAGAAATTCCCTTTCCAAAAAAGTAGCAACAAACACCTTCTGTTCCTCGGTGTGGTATAACTGATATCCAGGCGAATGTTTTGGATATCCTACAAACTTACATAAAACTGATCATGCCTGAAGTTTTTCCGGATTTTGTATTTTCACATATGCCGAAAAACCTCATATCTTAACACATTTAAGATATAGTCGCTTACTATTCCATATTTCATATAGAGTCTTAGGCATGGATTTATATGGAACATCATTCAATAGGTATGATTCTGTTTGAAGCGTATGTCCCCAGAATGAAAGAGGTAGATCTGCACTACTCATCATGGAATGAACCATATCCACTAAGGTTCGGTTCCTCCGCTCTGATACACCGTTGTGTTGTGGTGTATACGGAGGAGTAAGCTGAGAGAGCATTCCATTCTTTTTTAAGTAGTCGAAGAATTCCGTGCTTAAGTACTCTCCTCCTCTATCTGATCGGAGAATCTTAATACTTTTTCTAGTCTAGTTCTCTAGTTCGTTTCTATATTCTTTAAATTTCTCAAAAGCTTCATATTTGTGTTTCAAAAGATACACATATCCGAACCTAGAGAGATCGTCAGTGAATGTGATGAAGTATAAGAACTCATCCCTTGCATGTATAGATATCGGACCATACACATCACTGTGTATGAGTCCCAGAAGCTCTGTAGCTCTTTCTCCGTGTCCTGTGAACAGAGTTTTGGTCATCTTTCTTTTGAGACAAGATTTGCAAGTTTCATAAGATGTAAATTCGAACGAATCCAAATATTCATCCTTATGCAACTTAGCTAATCTTTTCTCATTGATATGACCAAGTCTACAATACCACAAGTAAGTTTCGTTAGTATTTGAACTCTTCCTCTTGCGTGTGTTTTGTATATTAAGAACTGTGTTTTGATTAAGAACATATATACCATTATACAGTGTACCTTCTGCAACCAATACCTAACTAAAATAAATGTTCATGATATTTCTATCTAGAACAAAATTATATCCATCTTTATCAAGTAAAGAAACTGATATATGTTGCAAAATATATAAGGTACATAGCAGCAGTTGTTCAAAATCATAGCATTGCCTCTTGGCAATACTAGGCTATATTCACCGACGGTGGTGGCATTAACTTGTGTTCCGTTCCCTACTATGAGGGACATATCACTAAGTCCAACCATCTTACTTTTTCTCGGTCCCTGTAATAAAATTGCAGATATGATATCCTGTCTAGTACCCAGGAGATAGGACTAATCGAAAAACAGTTCTCAATAACAAGAACATCTGAAGGAGACACAATAGTATGCTTCTTCTTGACCGGGTCATCAAGGAATTCATGTAAACCACTTTCCCTTGCTCATGCTCGTGACATTTGTCACAAATCAGAGTTGAACCGATGTTCCCCAGCCCTGAATAAGAATCCGGGTCGGTCAAGTCATACTTTTTATTATCTTGATAAAGGCGTGAGATGGTAGTTACAATTAGGGGAGAGAAAAGAAACACTCAGCGTATGCTCTTGCAAGTTTAGATTGGTTATTAATTTATCTAAACAGGATGGTTCCCACTGTTTCCTCGAATTCTCGTTTAAACCAAAAAAAGAGAACTAGTCGGGATCATTTATGCTCTACAAGTGCGCTAACCGTTCAGCCAGGCAAGCGTTGGTACTCCGAGAGAGGCTCCTTGTTCTTTCGCATAGACCTAATTAAATAACCATGTTTCCGCAGAGGAATAACCCCGTTAACACCTTTCTAGACACCTAATAGGTTGGCTAGTTGTGAAGTGAAAAATATCCCGGGAGTAATCATACTCATCAGTAGGATCGAGACCCAACTATCATTGCGTGATAACCTAAATGGAATCCACTCTAGTTACCACACTCTAGAAAGTATGCAATGCAAGTAAGTTTCCTGTATATTTGAAAAACCTGATATAGTTTTTTACCCCTAGGATCCTAGTGACCTTGACTGAGCCAACAAATCAAAGAGTCCTATTTAAGTTCAACCCATCATTATCTTGATTGCATTAAACCCACCCGTACGAGCCCTTAACTGAGCCAATAAGATCGTACGATTGTCCTAACCAATCTCATCACATGACACAAACAAGCAGCACTTAGCTACCATACACCACGTCTTGACTGGGCCAACAAACGCAGCACGAATACTAAGTACTACTTATCTGAAATGACGGAGGGCTACGACTGGTTTTTGGTGAAAAACCTTTAATGTAATGAACTTGATATCATTGAAGGAATTTAGTGATTTTGAAACGAGTGGTTCAATCTCAATTTTGAAAACATTTGGTTTTGTGAAAAACCGAGTAGTTTTGAAAAGAACCGAGTGGTTTTGAAATTTGATTCCAACAACATCTATTAGGTTTAATTTCTTGCATTAATTAGAATTAATGTGGTCCCATCATTTTAAGTTCTTATACATCACAGAAAAAACCAAAATAGAATGTACATATATGCCACCTGCATTTGCCACGGGGTCCGGGGATTTCACCGTTAGGTTACTTAACTTATGACAGTGTATGGGCAGGGCTAGCATATGTGCAAAACATATACAATATTTATATATATCATCATCACAGGCAGGTAATAAACATCACAGGCGAGCGATAATCAAAATGGAATAGCGGATAAACTAGGAGCCTGATATTTCGTTTAAGCCGCAAATGAAAACTAACATCAACATCACCTAAAATAAAGACCCCTACGAGCGTGGCAAGCTGCCCGTCAATTCTAGAAGTGAGGAAACCATCACTCAATGACATGAGTAGGCCACCTAGCATTTCATAGAATCCGGTAACTTGAGCGCTCCACCGTGGGTATATCCTAAACCCCTACAATGGGCGAATAGCCCGACAATTCTAAAGCGAGGCAGCTCGAACTC
Source organism: Agapanthus africanus (assembly GCA_030015575.1). NCBI lineage: Eukaryota > Viridiplantae > Streptophyta > Magnoliopsida > Asparagales > Amaryllidaceae > Agapanthus > Agapanthus africanus. The sequence continues at coordinate 107,758,559 of CM057344.1, forward strand.
GTCACCATGAGACGAACACCTAACACGCTCTAGAACCCGGCTACTCAAGCACTTCTTTATGGGTTATCCTAATACAAGAATGAATGAATATACAATGATAACATCGACCTCAACCCGGTCGTATTCCAATAAAACAATATACATAAAGCGGTAACGACAGCCACAATCCGGCCGCTCGTCCCGAATAAGAAATATACAACTATTCTACGATGAGAGGCTATCTACCACGACTATCTATCTAAACCATCACAAGATATACAACACTACGGCACAAGAAAGTATTTGCAGCCCCTTCTAATCGACCTATAGCAATTATACGACCTTTACAAACACATATACAACATCGTAGATATCAACGATGCAAAAGTTTTAATTTTTAAAACTTTCCGAGCTGCCCAAATACAAAGATAACACTAATTGAAATCTGGGGCAAATCAAACATAACCAAAAATCTCAGTTCCCAAAACATAAGATGCTGGATGAAAACAAGGGTAGTATGTGCAACTAAAACCACCAGAAGTAGGGAAAATTTGATTCTGAGCGGTTTTTCTTGCACAGTTCTGCCTCATTTTCGTCCTGTGTCAATTTTCATATCAAGAACACTCCTTTGCACATGTTTAAAAAAAATTCAGAGATCAAAAATATTTCGAACAGAAACTAGGTTTTGAAAATTAGAAATTTTCGGTTTCGAAACATGAGTATCGTCTAAAACTAATTACATTTTTTGGGTGGCTTTGATACCATGTTAATAGACGCTCGTGCTCGTGACGCTAACTTGGGGCCAAGACGGAATGCAAAAAGAAAAAATTTAAGAACAAGAGTACAAACTATTACGACCTAGAATTGAATCCGAACTCTAAACTAGTAAACTATGAAGAAGTTTAACTACTCGGTTAGCATTAGCTACCTTTGTAGTCGTGTCCTTCGTCTTCTTTCCACTTCTTAAGTTCATAGGTCCACCAGGACTTTCACGCCCCGCTTCCCAGTAGACGGAAATGGTGACGTGGCAAGCCCGTGACATAATTATCCAGAGAAGGTCATTCTCTAAATAAATATACTAAGCGTATTGAAACAATAATACACATTGCAAGAATAAATTGAGACTGTAAATTTTTCAACAAATATTTTTATTTACATTCAACTTCCAATATTTACAAATACAAGAGTTTATGCTGGAAAGTAAATATAACAAGGAAAATGCCTAAACAAGTGGCATACATAAACTAGAGAAAAAGTGAAGCTGAGCTAGCTCTGAGTAGCAATCTGGTTGTAGTCTGTTAGTGTATATGCCCTAGAGGCCATTACTGTATCATACTAGTATGTATATTACTTGATGGAAGCTTGGGATATTCACAGTTGTACACACAATCTTGCTCAATATAGTAGTATGCTACTTGGTTTGTCTCTGCTTCAATGTGTATATGTGTGTTTCTTTATATCATGCATTAGTAGAGCCCTTAGGATCTTTGCTTGATTACCGGGGTTGTGATGGCGATCACACTCGTGGGGGCTGGGTAATCTACAAGCACATCCTTATACCCGTCCCTAGTCGTTGGATTATCGAAACAGGGCATCGATAATCCGGAGTAGACTAGCGTATGCGCTTCTCATCCCAGCACGGGAGACGGTCTGTCCCACAGCCGTCGGTACGCCGTACTTAAGATAGTATGCGGGTGCTCGTTAGGTTACGAGTACACTGGACAGGACTCGTCGGGAACTGATGGTTGGAATTATACCTATCGTCAGTTATCAGTTCCCAGGTGACATGAGTACAGCTTAGTCCGCTGACTTGACACTTTCACTTCGCCCCGAGTGTGTTCCCACTATTCTTTGACTACTACCCTACCATGGCTTTACTGAGTCGTGCAAACAGGTAGTAGTTGGGAGCAGTCCCGAAGCACTTGGAGGCAGTAACGGTTAGACAGGATTCGTCTCTCCCGGTATTGGGGGTTGACATCGCGCTGTGTCTAGGAGAGCCATTACACGAGTAGTCCCTGGCCAGGGCAAACGAGATATACTGGTAAGTTTCCAGTGTTATCTCAAGGTGTTCTGGGCTTCACTCCAACGCGACTTGTACCGCTATTAGGGGACTGACGTTTACCGCCCCTAGGCCCGCCATGCGATGTATCAGACGAACAGACCGGACTGTACGGAGATTGTCACATACAGGCTCAGTAGGAGTTCGGATGGGTTTACCTCATCGGCCTTCTTATCGACATCTACCTGGGGACCGTTACGTACAGCTAGTGCCGCATGCGGTCTGTGGTTAAACCCACTGCCAGCATAGTGTCGAGTCTTTAGAGTCCCACACAGAGAGTTTCCCTGCACTGAGCGAAACGTGTAGAGGCCGTATGGTTTTACGGCAAGGCTGCGATCACTTACGTACACTTGTGTGCGTGCGGTGTTCGGGCAGGCAATACTGGTGGGCTTTGGTTTAAGCCGGATCCTAGTATTGCACGGATGGATTTGTTTTGTCTTCTGTGCATCCGCATTCTACGGAATGCGGATGCAGGTGTGTATGCACAGTATTCCAGAGTGATGAAGGAGGAGGTGCCTCATTAGGGTTTTGGCAGTTGGTTCGGCCAAAACCGTTATGTGGCAGGCTCATTAGGGTTTTGACAGTTGATTCGGTCAAAACCATTTTGAGGCGGACTCATTAGGGTTTTGACAGTTCGTTTTGGTCAAAACCGTTATGAGCCGCGGACATCAATTACTAATCCTTTTAGTGATAATTTTATGATGGCTAATTGCATTGACCATTTGACCCCGTTGACCTCTCTTGACTTTTTTGACCGGTTGACCGTGTTGACCATTGACTTTCAAGAGGGATCTACACTCTTCTTTTCTTTTTCTTTTTCTTTTGGATTATGATAATGGTCATTTCAAAGTAGCCATCAACTTTATCTTGATGGGATTAGTAATGATGTTGTTTTTGCATTATTGCAACCATGGTTGATTTTCTTATACTCATAATTTTCTTTCTCATTCTCTCTCTTTCTTTTTCAAGTAAGAAGAAAAGAAATGAGAAGCTCCATGGTTGTTAGCTAGCTCCTCCTTCCTCCTCTTGATTCATCTTTTGATCTCATGTGTTGAGAGATAAAGATCCCACAAAGACAAAACCATTCATCTATCACTTCTACACAACCTACGGCTTCTAGATTAGCAATCTCCTTGCCCTAGTTACCTCGGCTCGAGGTGGAGCTCGGTGTACATCTCTCGGGTGGATCGTCTTCAACTCAAGGAGGCCGCGGAGGTGACCAAAGTCCGGATCAACCATCGGAGCAAGCAAGGAGAAGAACAACAAGAAGAGAAGGAGTTCAAGTTGAGGTATAACCCCTAACCGAGTAGATAAATCTCTAGTTAGGATGCTACTGTGTTGTTTAGTAAAGATCCGGCTTTTACGGTCCATGTTGCCAAGTCCAGAAAAATTTTTGTTTTACCGTTTTCGCAACCCCGAAAGTACCGGGAGATGTAACGTGGACCTAACAGTGGTATCAGAGCCTAACTAAACACACCCTAGCATGTTAGCAAAGTATTTAGAATTTCGACCGGACGAAAAACCGCAAAACACCCCGAAAATTTGATGTTTCTGCCGATTTTTTTTCTGTTCAAAAAGTAATAAATCGTGCACTAAAAATCGGCTCAGGCTTTTGTTAGAAAACTGCAAAAATTTGATCACCCAACTCGACTAAACCGCCGCGGTTCCGCGGCATAAGCTTGCTTATGCCGCGGAACCGCGGCCAGTTTGGCTCCGTTGGGTGATCTCCTTCTTGCAGTTTTCTTAGATGGGTATTTTGGGATTATTACAATATGACTTTTTTGCCCAGATTTTCCAGAAAGAAAAATTAGTTTTTGGGGCTCAAAAATCCGTATTTTTGGTCGATGTTCTGTAGACTTTGGTTAATGGTTATATCTGTAATGTTATATGTGTATTGAACGTCTACTAATCGCTATACGTCGATTAGTGGGGGTTATACATATCTGTGATCTGTGTTGTTGATGGTTTGTGTATATGAACTCGTTGGATTATCGCGGATGAATAGTGATTGGAAGAATTAAAGTTAACCGCAATCAAGACGGTGTCGCTATGCAGCTAGCCGGTTGAGCACGGGTCGATCCACAGGGAGATGGTTGTATGTCCTTTCTTGTTTTAGACGAGTCAATAAAGAATGAGTATATGTTTGTTCAATCTAACCTATGTGTATTTATTTGCAAGTATGAAGTTGTTAAGAAAAAGATACGAGATTGTAAGCTAAAGAAATCCGTACTCAAAACCTTTGAGCCGAGTCTTGACCGATTGAAGCTAGAGCAATCGGCAACAACGTGGATTAGGGGATTTACGCACGGTATTCGTGGAATACGGCTTATTTACCCTTGTCCTTCCGTTCTTGTCTCTTGCTTTCGCCTCCGGCCAAACCGAACGCAACCGGTCGTGGTTAGAAATCACCGTTACCTTGTCAGGGTAGGGTGCCTAACGGAGCGCTTGCGTAACGTTTGGGCGGAGTTCAATGGAAAATAACGGGAAAAGGAAATGAGCAAAGAAACATTAACTTACAATACCGTATTTATTCTTAACAACGATAATTACAACCATTCACAAAATGAACAAAAGAGAGCAAAAGAAAAGAACAAAGAAAAGAAAAGATTACAAGTAATTAAGTGCATGAATTAAAATGCAAGAAAGTAAAGCAAGGTAATAATAAGAAAGTAATAAAAAGCGATAAAAAGAACAAGAAACTAGAACTCAAGACAAGCATGTGATCAATAGCCAACCCTTAAACTTGCAAGCTCAATCAAGAGGTTGCAAGATCAAGGGAAGGGTAGAGAACGCATGTGAAATGAAGCGCTAATTCCATAAGAAAACACGACCCTTGAGATCAATAACTAACCCTTAACCATTCAAGCTCAATGAAGAGATTGAATGATCAAGAGAAAGCAAGAATCTCAAGGGGAAGAAGAAACAAAAGAGAATGATACAAAAAGCCCTCATCTTCATTGATCTCCCACTCAAAAAGCTCTCACTACAATTTTCATGGAAAAAGAATGAAGAAGAAGAAGAAAAAGACTAAATCCTAAAAAGAAAGAAGAACAAAGAATGAACATGAAATTGGCCTTTGGCTTAGCTCAATTGTGGAGTATTTATAGGCAGAGGGTTGAAGACCTAGGGCAAGAATCTGCCACAATATGAAGTCCCCAAACTACCCCCAAAAAACGACACGACAAGGAGTCAGTAAGGCCGCGGATCCGCCGCCAATACCCCCTATTGGCCGCGGATCCGCCGCACTATAGAGGGTTCAGGGCATGGGCTTTTCTGTAGGTCCCTGGTCTGCTGTCCCCTATTGTCTGGTACATATATTTTCTGATAATCTTTCCAGAATATCTTCAGAATTCTTAGTCCAAGATTGCTATCTTTTCTTCACTTTTGACTTCTATCTCTCTCGAGCTCCGCGCACCCATTGATTCTTGTGCTGCCCCCCTCGTGCTCTGTGCTTGTCTCAGACACGAATGACCACTGTCATATGTCTTGTTTCAGGAACAGGTACTCGGCACTGGACGGATATGGATGACCGGAACCCGGCTTTTATCTGCTGTCAACAGATGTTCTGCTTTTGGCGTAACTGTGGAGATTTTGTCATGATTTGCAATATTTGGACTGGAAACCTGTACTCTGTAAATATGTAACAAACACGGATTAAAAGCACCTACCTATAAACACACGAGCATAAGAATGGGCGGTATAAAATGCAGTATTCTGTTATGAACAAATACCCCCAAACTTAACTTTTGCTCGTCCCGAGCAAAACCAATTATTCACAAAAATAAAATCCTAACCGCACTTTCGCAGGGAACGCGATTGCACTGAGCGCGTGCAACAAGCCGTTAAACCTCTAGGTGTCCCTAGTAGGAGGAGTGTTGTCTCCTGAGGGTTTTCAGCGGATACTACCCACAAAATCCCGTCAAGCTAGTTTCGTAAGTTAATATCGATTCTACTCCTACAGTTTAGTATTTACGTTAGAAATTCTATCATCCTAAGTTAGAAATATCCAACCCTTATGTTTCACACCTCCTATCTGTTTTAACTTTAGATCCTATACGTTCCAAAAAAGTTTAGAAAGATGTTGGTTCTCCTGAGTTTTCCTTCTAAAGTGCGGCCTCAAATCAGGGATTTTTATCAACTTTACAGAAAACACAAGTCTTATTCTTTATTTCTATCTTTTATTCAAACATCGATTGTATACCCCTACGTGTGTGTATATTTGCACCCCTACACTCAAGAATTCAATTCAAGCTATAATACCCTTGCCCTAATACCTAATACCACTTCTTTTCATTAAGGATGGACGGATTTGCTCACACCTTTCATGCGACTATTAATGCTTCTTGAGGCACTAACGACCGATTACTGAATGTGTGAACTTTAAAGCGTAAATAGCAGTTTCCAGGTCTTGACTTTATTCTATTTTTCTTTTTCTTTTTCTTTTTCTTTTTCAAGACCGGATATATTTTTCAATATGCTCTTTTGGTGTTTATCTTTAAATATCGTTTTTTCTTTCATACTAGGCTTTCCGGCAAGAGTATTTCTAGGTATCTTCTACTATCCCAAGTTTCAAGGTGTGTGTAAGTGCAGTTTGTAGGGTATATACTTTCTAAATTTGAACTCAAGAAAAGAAACTATTTTTCAGACTTATCCTTCAGTAAAGCATCAATACTTTTCCTTCATCTTGACTTAACTCAAGAACTGAACTCAAGATTACCTATTTCTCAAAAAAAAACTGTAAGGACGTATACTTACCAAAGTTAGACAGAATGAGGGTTATTTTTAGGGTTTTCAATCCCTAAGCCTAGAATTTAGTTATTTCTATCATATCAACTAAACTTTCGGAATAAAGATCTAAGTTACCCTATTAGCTAACTTGACGACAAAGTTTTTATATTTTTTGGAAAATTTTTAATTTTTGTGGGTTTTTAATAAGGTATGCAAATGCAAAATATACAAATGAATGCGAAGGAAGAAAGCTTACCGAGCACACCCCCAAACTTAAACTTGACAGTGCCCTCACTGTCAGGCTATACTAAGAGGGTCAAAATTGCCGGCGCTCCCTAAAAACAAATTATATACAAAACAAAAAAAGGAAAACAAAAAATATATACAAAAAAGGTGTCCCCCCCAAACTTAAGTAAAACAGTGTTTCCGCTGTTAAGCGCTGAAATTCAGGATTAGGGGGGAAAGAGAACAGTATCAAGCTATACAAGGCCTTACACAGGCCAAAAGTTAGTACCAACCATTCAAAGATTTTATCTCTATAATGTGCTGGTTGGTGAAAGAAGGCGTAGAGAAAAGAGATGGAGAATACGCGAGACCGTATGCGAAGAGAAGCGGGATACGGTCTTGGTATATGAGAGGAAGAAGAATGGCGGAAGGGAAAAAGAAGTGGAATACGAACTTGAGGGTGCAAATGGAGTAAATAGATTAGCACAATTTGTGATGAGCGATGTGTAAAAAGCGATTGTGCTAATATATTTACCCGTCGAGAAATGGGGTCAAATCCCTCAAGATTCGTGAGAAACCATGGGTACGCCGAACTTGGTAAACCAGACACAGGAAATGAAAGTGAGACGGGTTCTTACAAGGTCGGAACGATGGAAAGGATGGAGGGAAGTGGTTGAGGAAGGGTATCAGTTAAAGGTTCAGGAGGGTGTACACAGTCAGTGGAAGGAACAGGATGAATTGGAAAATCCGACTCATCAAGCAAAACTGGTTCATCCTCAAAACTATCCTCAATATTCTCCTCAAAATTTAGCACATCCATGCTCTTCTCTTCAAAGTCCAGACGCATATGGGGTTCGGGAAAAACATTTAATGACTCGGGATGATGATTTGAAGAGACAAACTCAGCCAAATCTACGGGTCCATCATCCAAAATATCCCCAGCGTCAATATCCTCAATCAAGTGAAAATCAAAATTCTCTGACACCTCATCAAAAGCATGGATATTAATCGATTCTGGTTCTAAGATATAGGTGTAGAGGTCAAAAGGATTAGGTATGATTTCACTTGGAAGGGACCCTTCACAATTGGGCAAATCAAACACTACGAAGTCGCACAACTCATTCATCATTCTATCTTCAATTGATAAATCATGTGGGATACTCGATAGACTTTCAAAACAGGAGTTGTGGGATTCAATTTGGGACGGGTAGGTTTGATTTGGAAGGGGGTACATCTCACTCTCTCCACTCAAATTCACAGCCTGTCCTGCCGCCTCATCATACATTGAAAAAGTTGGAGCTAGTTGAAAACTAGCTACCGGGTCACTAGGTTGCATGAGGTCGGCCATGGATGCATTCAAATCCATCATCTGTTGGCTTGACGCTACCATAAAGTCTTCCAACGACTGTTCTAGACTAGACATTGGTTGTGAAGGGGTTTCAGTAAAAGATTCAAAGTTGTTTGGATTCTGAAAATTCCCAAAAGGCTGTGTAGAAGCAATGTCTAGGGAAGGTGCAAAAGTTGGGTAGGACTGGTAGGAATTGAATGGTTGGACAGGGGTAGGATCGACAGTTGGATAAGAAGGTGAATGAAATTGTTGATCCCAAGAATTTGAAGTGGTGAAAGGAGTGAAAGATCGGCTACGGGATTGTTCAATACGTTCAGCGATGGACAAAGGACGACTTGCAAAAGGGGTATCAACATAAGCGGGTGCGGGAGGTTGAAAAGGTTGATACGAAGTGGAATGAGGAGTGCAAGTGTTTGTCCTAGACGCTGCTATGCGATCTTTCAGTGAAATTTTGGGCATGGAGGGGTCGTTCGATGTTCGGCCAAAGCAAGAACCGTAAGAAGTAATGTCTGGTTGTGGGTACCAAAGTTCGGCAAGAGTTTTTCGAGGTGGGGTACCCATGATATGAAGAGAGAGAAAGAAAGGTAGAGAAAAGGAGGGGAAAAAGAATGTGATTTTTTTTTTGAATATTAACAAAAGAATGAAATATACACAAAAAAGAATATTGACAAAAACAATCATGACACAAAAATACCACACACCTAATCGTTTTAGGGTTCACCTAGGTCAACTAGACCTGCTCCAGAACTTTATTGTCGAAGTAAAACTGTGTCGAGAAACATGCTCAAGATACACTGATCACGAGGCCAGGTAAGTGCTGAGATAAGGGGAGGTTTTCCAACGCTTTCGCGAAGTTCCTTAATTAAATAACCCTTTCTCTTTTGGCGGTTTCGCCGTTAACACTTTCCTAGACACCCCGTAAACAATATACCGTTAAGCAAGGTTCTAAACACAGTTAACTTCTCCTAGTGAGCGCGAAGTCCTTAAGGCTTAAAGTCTAGTTTCTTTTAAATTTTGTGCGGGTAAACGTTATGCTCAAGTTCGTGATTTGTGAGCCACGAAAAAGGTGATGAAATCCTTTACCGTATATTGTGGGGTTCGCTTGCCCTTAAGTCCGTATTAATGTATGCAATGCGCAATCCAAAAAATTCTATAAAGAATCAAACAATCGTTTTTTAGTTTAAGCGCGGCGCTGCAACAAATACGGGTTAGTCAATTTTTTAGCGTTTGCTAGCGAACTTGCAAAGAATCCTGCAAAGAATAGTTTATTGGAAGCATCGGATTTGAGAAGAAGGTGTTAGTAAAGTACGTACCGTTAAGTCTTGGGTTAGGAAACCCACGTTGAATCAAATCCGGTAAGCTTGAAAAGTTCGCTTGCACGGGTCAAACTACCCGGATCTTTAGCACAGTACTTCGTAATCACCTTCGCCTTGAATGCACACTTTGCTCCCACAATCGCAGTTTGCAAATACGCAAAAATCTGCACACTTGCCCACAAAAATGATCAAAAAAACAAAAAGGTTTTTTTTTTTATAAATATATACAAAAAGAATATTAACCCGAATAACAAGAAAGAAAATACGCTACCGTCTCCCCGGCAACGGCGCCATTTGATTGGAAGCATTAAAGTTAACCGCAATCAAGACAGTGTCGCTATGCAGCTAGCCGGTTGAGCACGGGTCGATCCACAGGGAGATGGTTGTATGTCCTTTCTTGTTTTAGACGAGTCAATAAAGAATGAGTATATGTTTGTTCAATCTAACCTATGTGTATTTATTTGCAAGTATGAAGTTAAGAAAAAGATACGAGATTGTAAGCTAAAGAAATCCGTACTCAAAACCTTTGAGCCGAGTCTTGACCGATTGAAGCTAGAGCAATCGGCAACAACGTGGATTAGGGGATTTAAGCACGGTATTCGTGGAATACGGCTTATTTACCCTTGTCCTTCCGTTCTTGTCTCTTGCTTTCGCCTCCGGCCAAACCGAACACAACCGGTCGTGGTTAGGAATCACCGTTACCTTGTCAGGGTAGGGTGCCTAACGGAGCGCTTGCGTAACGTTTGGGCGGAGTTCAATGGAAAATAACGGGAAAAGGAAATGAGCAAAGAAACATTAACTTACAATACCGTATTTATTCTTAACAACGATAATTACAACCATTCACAAAATGAACAAAAGAGAGCAAAAGAAAAGAACAAAGAAAAGAAAAGATTACAAGTAATTAAGTGCATGAATTAAAATGCAAGAAAGTAAAGCAAGGTAATAATAAGCAAGTAATAAAAAGCGATAAAAAGAACAAGAAACTAGAACTCAAGACAAGCATGTGATCAATAGCCAACCCTTAAACTTGCAAGCTCAATCAAGAGGTTGCAAGATCAAGGGAAGGGTAGAGAACGCATGTGAAATGAAGCGCTAATTCCATAAGAAAACACGACCCTTGAGATCAATAACTAACCCTTAACCATTCAAGCTCAATGAAGAGGTTGAATGATCAAGAGAAAGCAAGAATCTCAAGGGGAAGAAGAAACAAAAGAGAATGATACAAAAAGCCCTCATCTTCATTGATCTCCCACTCAAAAAGCTCTCACTACAATTTTCATGGAAAAAGAATGAAGAAGAAGAAAAAGAAAAAGACTAAATCCTAAAAAGAAAGAAGAACAAAGAATGAACATGAAATTGGGCCTTTGGCTTAGCTCAATTCTGGAGTATTTATAGGCAGAGGGTTGAAGACCTAGGGTAAGAATCTGCCACAATATGAAGTCCCCAAACTACCCCCAAAAAACGACACGACAAGGAGTCAGTAAGGCCGCGGATCCGCCGCCAATACCCCCTATTGGCCGCGGATCCGCCGCACTATAGAGGGTTCAGGGCATGGGCTTTTCTGTAGGTCCCTGGTCTGCTGTCCCCTGTTGTCTGGTACATATATTTTCTGATAATCTTTCCAGAATATCTTCAGAATTCTTAGTCCAAGATTGCTATCTTTTCTTCACTTTTGACTTCTATCTCTCTCGAGCTCCGCGCACCCATTGATTCTTGTGCTGCCCCCCTCGTGCTCTGTGCTTGTCCCAGACACGAATGACCACTGTCATATGTCTTGTCTCAGGAACAGGTACTCGGCACTGGACGGATATGGATGACCGGAACCCGGCTTTTATCTGCTGTCAACAGATGTTCTGCTTTTGGCGTAACTGTGGAGATTTTGTCATGATTTGCAATATTTGGACTGGAAACCCGTACTCTGTAAATATGTAACAAACACGGATTAAAAGCACCTACCTATAAACACACGAGCATAAGAATGGGCGGTATAAAATGCAGTATTCTGTTATGAACAAATAGCCGGGGTTGATGTGGGATGAGAGTTTCTTTTTCTTTCATTCATGTAATAAATTTGTAAATTGATGTAATATTATTTGTATGGCCGCACAACCGGGTCGGGGTTGTAGCCGTCATTGTATAATTTTTTTTACTGTTTTTGCTCCTAGGATAGACCCATGGAGGGGGTGCACAAACTACCGGGTATCTCGAAGTGCCGAGTGGCCTACTCAGGGCGTTGAGGGAGGTTGCTTCGCTTCGGGTACTTGGCGGGTAGTTTGCCGCACCCGTAGGGGTCTTGGGTGGGGTATTGGCTATTCATCGCGACCGTGTAATCCGCTTTTCGTTGCAGGCTCGAACGAATCGCGGGTTCCTAGTATATCCAAAGTGTTCATCTGTGATCTGGATTGGCTATCATTGCTATATATCTATATATGATAACTATTTAGGCGTTGCTTATGTTTTACAGCCGCGCTAGCCCAGCCCCCGCTCTGTCGTTAGTTAAGCAACCTAACGGGTGATGACGGGGCCCCGTGGCGAATGCGAATGGTATAAGCGTACGTCATATTTTGGTTTTTTTCTGCAATGGTAGGATTTAAATGATGGGATGCATTAAAAGAACTAATGCAAGAAAATAAACCTAAAAGACGTTGTTGGAACAAGTTTTTCAAAAAGCTGTTATTGCAAGGACGTTCAATTTTTATTTTGCATCGAGGTATTCGGTTATGAATGCCCAGCACCTCAGTCGACGAGGCAAGGGCCGAGATCACTTCATCGGGAGTGATCCCTTGGACAAAAAGTTTGCGTCAGGGTAATAACTTCACTATAGTCGATTATTCTTGCTTTGCATCGAGGTATTCAGTTTGAAATATCCTGCACCTCATTCGACGAGGAAAGAGCCGAGATCCCTTCACAGGGAGTGACCTCTTTAGCAAAAAGTTTTCGTCACTATGATTTTCAAAAAGTCTATCATGTTCCTTCAACTACATCAAGTTCATTACGTTAACGGGTTTTTCGCCAAAAACCCAGCCGTAACCCTCCGTCGTTTCAGATAATTAATACTTAGTATTCGTGCTGTGTCTGTTGATTATTCGTCAAGACACAGTGAACGGTAGCTGAGTAATAATTCTCTGTTGCACTGATAGATGCGATTGGTTAGGACGGTCGCATGATTTTGTTGATTATTCGTCAAGGATCATGCGGGCGGGTCTAATGCAATCCTGGATAACGACGGGTTGAACTTGACTAGGACCTTTTGATTTGTTGATTATTCGTCAAGGTCACTTGGGTCCTAGGGGCAAAAAACCACATCGGGAGTTTCAAAAGTACTGAAACTTGCAGATTTAGCATACCTTCTGGAGTGTGGTGACTAGAGTGGATTCCATCTAGGTTATCACACAATGACAGTTGGATCCCGATCCCACTGATGAGTTGGATTACTCTCGGGAGATTACTTTCACTTAACGATCAATGCTATAAACCTAGTAGGTGTCTAGAAAGGTGTTAGCGGGGCTACGCCCCCAGGGAAAAGAGGTTCTTAAATTAAGGAACTTCGCGAAAGCGTTGGAAAACCTCCCTCGAAGTACCGACACTAGCCTGGCTGAAAGGTTAAGCAAGTATTGTGACGTGAATTAAAATCCCGACTAGTTCTTCTTTTAAAAAGGTTTTAAGAAGAATTTGAGAAAACAGTGGGAGACATCCTGGTTAGATAAACTAATAAACCAATCTAATCTTGCAAGAGCGCATGCTGAGTGTTTCTTTTCTCTCTCTCCAGGTAGCAACCTTTTCACGCCCTAATCAAGATAATAAAATGTATCGCTTGACCGATCCGAATTCTTATTCGGGGCTGGGGAACGTTGGTTCAGCTCTAACTTGTGACAACTGTCATGAGTATGAGAATGGGAAAGGGGATTGTATGGATTTCCAGGATACCCAGTTGAAGAAGAAGCATGGTTTTGCATCTATTTCAAGTGTTCTTGTAATTGAGAACTGTTTTACGGTCAGCCCTACCTCCTGGGTGCTTGATACCGGATCAGGATCTCATATCTGTAATTTATTATAGGGACTGAGAAAAAGTAGGAAAGTTGCACCGGGTGATATGTCGCTCAGAGTAGCGAACGGAGCATAAGTTAATGCGGCAGCCGTCGGTGAATATCACCTAGTATTGCCAAATGGCAAGACTATGATTTTGAACGATTGCTACTATGTACCCTCCATGGTTTGCAACATCATATCAGTTTCTTTACTCGATAAAGATGGATATAACTTTGTTCTTGACAAGAAAATCATGAACATTTACCTTCATAAGGTACTGGTTGCAGAGGGTACACTGTGTAATGGTATCTACGTTCTAAATCAGAATACTGTTCTCAATATACAAAACACACGCAAGAGGAAGAATTCAGATACGAATGAATCCTACTTGTGGCATTGTAGACTTGGTCATATCGGAGAGAAAAGACTGAGTAAGTTGAATAAAGATGGATTCTTGAATGCGTTCGAGTTTTCATCTTATGAAACTTTTCAGTCTTGTTTCAAAGGGAAGATGACCAAATCTCCGTTCACCGGACATGGAGAAAGAGCAGCAGAGCTCTTGGGACTCATACACAGTGATGTATGTGGTCCGATGTCTATACATGCAAGGGATGGGTTCTCCTACTTCATCACATTCACTGACGATCTCTCTAGGTTCGGATATGTGTATCTGATGAAGCACAAATCTGAAGCTTTTGAGAAATTCAAGGAATTTAGAAAGGAAGTAGAGAACCAGATTGGCAAAAGTATCAAGATCCTCCGGTCTGATAGAGGAGGGGGGTACTTAAGCACGGAATTCCTAGATTACTTAAAAGAGAATGGTATTCTCTCTCAGCTTACTCCTTATACACCACAGCACAACGGTGTTTCGGAGCGGAGGAATCGTACCCTATTGGATATGGTTCGCTCCATGATGAGTAGTGCTGAGTTACCTCTTTCATTCTAGGGACATGCGCTTCAGACAGCGGCATACCTTTTGAATCAAGTTCCGTCCAAATCTGTGCCTAAAACTCCGTATGAAATATGGAGCAGTAAGAAACCATGTCTTAAGTTTATTAAGATATGGGGTTGTCCGGCCTATGTGAAAACACAGAAACCGGACAAGCTAGAGGCACGGTCAGTTCTGTGTAAATTTGTGGGATATCCTAAAGACTCACTAGGATATCTGTTCTCCCACACTGAGGAACAGAAGGTGTTTGTATCTCGCCACGCTACCTTCTTAGAAAGGGAGTTTCTTGCAAAAGAAACTAGTGGGAGTTCGGTAGAACTGGAAGAAATTCAGCGGCCACAAAATGTAACTGAAAATTTGGAGGAACCGCTAGATTCAATAACCCCAAACGAACCTCAGCCACTCCGCAGATCTGGTAGGATTTCTCATCCGCCCGAGAGATACTACGGTTTTCTCATAGACGGGGATCGAGAGGATTGTATCTTGGAAGAAGATGACTCTACCAGTTTCAGGCAGGCCATTATCAGTAGGGACTCTGATAAGTGGCAGGAAGCAATGCAATCCGAAATGGAGTCCATGTACGCCAGTAAAGTGTGGAACTTGGATATTGCTCCACCTGGAGTAGAACCCGTTGGATTCAAATGGATCTACAAAAGGAAACTTGGTGTAGATGGGCAGGTGGAAACCTATAAGGCTAGACTCGTTGCAAAAGGTTTTCGTTAAAGACCTGGTTTGGACTATGACGAAACTTTTTCTCCGGTGGCTATGCTCAAATCCATTCGGATCCTACTTGCCATTGCTGCCTTCCATGACTATGAAATCTGGCAGATGGATGTTAAAACGGCTTTCCTAAACGGTTGTTTGGAAGAGTGCGTTTACATGGATCAACTAAAAGGTTTCGTAGACAGTGGGAGCAGCGGGAAGGTGTGCAAGTTGGTTAAATCCATTTATGGATTAAAGCAGGCATCGCGGAGCTGGAACATCTGTTTTGATGAGGCAATCAAGGAATTTGATTTCATCAAGAACGAGGATGAACCTTGTGTCTATAAGAAGATTGTAGGACGAACTGTCGTATTCCTAGTCTTGTACGTGGACGACATTCTTTTGATAGGAAATGACATTCCTATGCTACAATCGGTCAAGCTATTTTTGTCACAACGGTTCTCCATGAAGGACCTGGGCGATGCCTCGTACATTCTGGGGATCAAGATCTATAGAGATAGATCCAAGAGACTATTGGGACTTTCGCAGTCCAGGTACATAGAGACCGTACTAAAGAGATTTAGTATGGAGGGTTCCAAGCGCGGTAACATACCCGCATTGCACGGAATTACCCTCTCCAAAAAGATGTCTCCTAAGACTGACGAGGAGAGGGTTCGCATGAGCATTATACCCTACGCTTCGGCGGTAGGATCTATAATGTATGCGATGCTATGTACAAGACCAGATGTAGCTTACGCGCTGAGCGCGGTAAGCCGGTACCAGTCAGACCCAGGTGAGAACCACTGGACAGCAGTGAAGAACATTCTCAAGTACCTGAGAAGGACTAAGGAGATGTTCCTGGTTTACGGTAATGGAGACCTCAGGGTCGAGTCCTTTACCGATTCAAGCTTCCAGAGTGACAAAGATGACAGCAAGTCTGTCTCGGGTTTTGTGTTTACCCTCAATGGAGGGGCGGTATGTTGGAGGAGTTCCAAACAGGATACCGTCGCAGACTCGACGATGGAGGCTGAATACATTGCTGCAAGCGATGCCGCAAAAGAGGCGGTCTGGATGAAGAAGTTCATTAGTGAACTTCAGGTGGTTCCGTCCATTGTTGACCCAATACCTTTGTATTGCGATAACAATGGGGCTATAGCTTTAGCGAAGGAACCAAGGTCCCATCAGAAATCCAGGCACATCTTAAGGCGGAATCACCTGATCAGGGAGATCATTGATCGCCAGGAGATCGAGGTGCGGAGAGTGGACACAAAGGACAACACAGCGGACCCATTCACGAAGGCCTTACCCCAGACTCAGTTCGAGCGGCTGATCGAGATGATAGGTCTTCGATACGCCAGTACATGGCCTTAGTGCAAGTGGGAGATTGTTAGTGTATATGCCCTAGAGGCCATTACTGTATCATACTAGTATGTATATTACTTGATGGAAGCTTGGGATATTCACAGTTGTACAGACAATCTTGCTCAATATAGTAGTATGCTACTTGGTTTGTCTCTGCTTCAATATGTATATGTGTGTTTCTTTATATCATCTATACGCATTAGTAGAGCCCTTAGGATCTTTGCTTGATTACCGGCGTTGTGATGGCGATCACACTCGTGGGGGCTGGGTAATCTACAAGCACATCCATATACCCGTCCCTAGTCGTTGGATTATCGAAACAGGGCATCGATAATCCGGAGTAGACTAGCGTATGCGCTTCTCATCCCAGCACGGGAGACGGTCTGTCCCACAGCCGTCGGTACGCCGTACTTGAGATAGTATGCGGGTGCTCGTTAGGTTACGAGTACACTGGACAGGACTCGTCGGGAACTGATGGTTGGTATTATACCTATCGTCAGTTATTAGTTCCCAGGTGACATGAGTACAACTTAGTCCGCTGACTTGACACTGTCACTTCGCCTCGAGTGTGTTCCCACTGTTCTTTGACTACTACCCTACCACGGCTCTACTGAGTCGTGCAAACAGGTAGTAGTTGGGAGCAGTCCCGAAGCACTTGGAGGCAGTGACGGTTAGACAGGATTCGTCTCTCCCGGTATTGGGGGTTGACATCGCGCTGTGTCTAGGAGAGCCATTACATGAGTAGTCCCTGGCCAGGGCAAACGGGATATACTGGTAGGTTTCCAGTGTTATCTCAGGGTGTTCTGGGCTTCACTCCGACACGACTTGTACCGCTATTAGGGGACTGACGTTTACCGCCCCCTAGGCCCGCCATGCGATGTATCAGACGAACAGACCGGACTGTACGGAGATTGTCACATACAGGCTCAGTAGGAGTTCGGATGGGTTTACCTCATCGGCCTTCTTATCGACATCTACCTGGGGACCGTTACGTACAGCTAGTGCCGCTTGCGGTCTGTGGTTAAACCCACTGCCAGCGTAGTGTTGAGTCTTTAGAGTCCCACACAGAGAGTTTTCCTGCACCGAGCGAAACGTGTAGAGGCCGTATGGTTTTACGGCAAGGCTGCGATCACTTACGTACACTTGTGTGCGTGCGGTGTTCGAGCAGGCAATACTGGTGGGCTTTGGTTTAAGCCGGATCCTAGTATTGCACGGATGGATTTGTTTTGTCTTCTGTGCATCCGCATTCTACGAAATGCGGATGCAGGTGTGTATGCACAGTATTCCGGAGTGATGAAGGAGGAGGTGCCTCATTAGGGTTTTGGCAGTTGGTTCGGCCAAAACCGTTATGTGGCAGGCTTATTAGGATTTTGATAGTTGATTCGGTCAAAACCATTTTGAGGCGGACTCATTAGGGTTTTGACAGTTCGTTTTGGTCAAAACCGTTATGAGCCGCGGACATCATTTACTAATCCTTTTAGTGATAATTTTATGATGGCTAATTGCATTGACCATTTGACCCCGTTGACCTCTCTTGACTTTGTTGACCGGTTGACCGTGTTGACCATTGACTTTCAAGAGGGATCTACACTCTTCTTTTCTTTTTCTTTTTCTTTTGGATTATGATAATGGTCATTTCAAAGTAGCCATCAACTTTATCTTGATGGGATTAGTAATGATGTTGTTTTTGCATTATTGCAACCATGGTTGATTTTCTTATGCTCATAATTTTCTTTCTCATTCTCTCTCTTGCTTTTTCAAGTAAGAAGAAAAGAAATGAGAAGCTCCATGGTTGTTAGCTAGCTCCTCCTTCCTCCTCTTGATTCATCTTTTGATCTCATGTGTTGAGAGATAAAGATCCCACAAAGACAAAACCATTCATCTATCACTTCTACACAACCTAGGGCTTCTAGATTAGCAATCTCCTTGCCCTAGTTATCTCGGCTCGAGGTGGAGCTCGGTGTACATCTCTCGGGTGGATCGTCTTCGACTCAAGGAGGCCGCGGAGGTGACCAAAGTCCGGATCAACCATCGGAGCAAGCAAAGAGAAGAACAACAAGAAGAGAAGGAGTTCAAGTTGAGGTATAACCCCTAACCGAGTAGATAAATCTCTAGTTAGGATGCTACTGTGTTCTTTAGCAAAGATCCGGCTTTTACGGTCCATGTTGCCAAGTCCAGAAAAAATTTTGTTTTACCGTTTTCGCAACCCCGAAAGTACCGGGAGTGGTAACGTGGACCTAACATAGTCCTCCTTTGTGGCTTCAACCTCCTCCATCTCAACCATATCTGACGAACATTCCAAGAGAAGAAAAGTGGATGGAATGCCCGTCAGCGAACTAGTGCTAGGTAAGTCCCAAAGATAGATAAGAGTAAATAAAATAACAAGTGTAGAATATATATATGACGAGTAAGAGTATATGATCATGGGTAAATATATACTATAGGTCTCTAGATGGTCACTATGTTAACGTTAAGTTCTAAATGTGAATATCAACACAGCCGTAGAAGTATTCACGGGCTCAAGAGTGGGGCCCCAGGAGTAAGTAAACACAGGCCCATTTTATGTGTTAGCATCAGGGCTTTAGGCTGGGGATGAGTCAACCCGACTGATATTCGAGTAAAATAAAAAAAGGTTAATACGGGACTCCAGAAGCTCCGTTAGATTCACACAAGAAACTACCCTAAATACCCTGTATATAATATATATAACTGGTTAATATACTTAATTGATTTGATTGATTGATTAACATGTCTTGACCGAAACCCTAGATTGCAAAAGGTGTAGATTGTATTCGAGTGAGTCGAGTAATATGCGAGCCATGACAATTGCAATTTTGGTTCGAGTCAAGTTGGTTCGATTAGATTGGATTCGAGTACATATTCGAGTTTAGATTCTAGTTAGGTTAGAGTTCGAGTTTGTATTCGAGTTCGAGTTCAAGTTTAGATTTGAGTTTGGATTTGAGTTCATGTCTTTTCATGTGAATTGATGTAAATTGTTAGAATCTTAGGATCAGGAGAAATCGACAGCTGCTGCACATGGACGGCAGGATTTGTGTTTTTTTCAAGACAATTGCCATTGATAACCCTGTTAAGTTGTCTAGCCTGAATAGGCAAGCACTCACTTTCTCTGGCTCCCTAAGGCTCAAGAGAATTGATCCCGCTTAAATCTATATTTATCTAGAGTCCTTAAAATATTGTGTCCATATCTTGAGTGGGTTTTATGAAAAATATATATTAATATTGTTTAAAAATAAACCTCAAGGGTGATTTATAATATTTAGGGTTTTCATGAACATGTATTTTAAATGTTGTGGTGTTTTGGTGATAAAACCTAGCTTCTCGAAAGTTTGTGGTATTTTTATGAAAACTACTACGTTTGAAAACTCGGTGAAATTTTATTTACAATTTTAATCTTTCTTTAAAAAATATAGTTTATTAATTTTTTTTATTGAAAATACGAATTTATATTTTTATATAATTTTCCAAAATTTAGTTTTTATTTAGAAAAGTCTCATTTCTTAAAAACCGTATGTTAGTCCTTTCGAGACCGAAGACTCCGTGAGGAGTTCTTCTTCTCGCTCTACTGTCCCAAAGATATGCGATAATCTGCACTATCCATTAGCGGGTCCCCTGACGAAGGTTGTAAAGGCATAATTGCCAAGAATTTCGAAATATGCTACATCAGGTAGACGGAAACGGTGACATGGCAAGCCTGCGACATACTTATCCAGAGAAGGTCATTCCCTAAATAAATATACTAATCGTATTGAAACAATATTACACAATGTAAGAATAAATTGAGACTGTAAAATTTTTCAACAAATATCCGTATTTACATTCAACTTCCAATATTTACAAATACAAGAGTTTATGCTGGAAAGTAAATACAACAAAGAAAATGCCTAAACAAGTGGCATACATAAATTGAAGAAAAAGTGAAGCTGAGCTGGATCTGTGTAGCAATCTGGTTGTAGTCCTCCTCTGTGGCTTCAATCTCCTTCATCTCAACCGTATCTGACGAACATTCCAAGAGAAGAAAAGTGGGTGGAATGCCCGTTAGCCAACTAGAGCTCGGTAAGTCCCAAAGATGGGTAAGAGTAAATAAAATAACAAGTGTACAATATATATATGATGAGTAAGAGTATATGATCATGGATAAATATATACTATAGGTCTCTAGATGGTCACTATGTTAACGTTAAGTTCCAAGTATGAATATCAACGCTACCGTAGAAGTATTCACGATGTAACAACTCCAATTTCAATGTACACAAAATTGTTTAAAAGTTAATGTACAAATGGAGTATTGCAATTCTATATACACTATAAGTATTTGATTTGCTTTTGAACAGCAAGAAAGCACTTGTAGCTCATTGGTAAAGCCTTGCACTACCGTGACGTAGCTCCTGTGATCGAATCCCCCTAGCCACATTATCTTTTTAATTAATTTTTCTTTTAATCTTTTAGAAGCCCAAAGATTTGCACGTGCACAACACATAAAATGAAAAGTCACAACAAAAACAAACATGTGCAAAATGTTTTATACACCGAACATGATACGTTGCAAGAATCCAGACCCAACCCACCCAAATTGGACCGGTGAGATCGTGATTTAGGCTAGCACCATCGGTCCAAACCATACCAAATGCTCCCAAAATTTAACCCTAGCACCCCTTAGCCTACCCCATTACCCCCATGTTGTTTGATTTCTCTGCATTTATCCAGAGAATGATGAATCCCCTTTTTAATCCATTTTTAATGCACATTTTAATTCTACTCTTCATTACCCTAAACCCTAATTTTCCATATAAATACCACACCATTTTTCACCTCTCCTCATTCAGAATTCCCTGTCAAAACTCTCCAAAATTCTCAAGTCTCTTTTTTGTTTAAGTGGAGTTAGCGAAAGTCGAAGTTCCGGCGACATTCCAAGGAGTTTTCGGCGACGAAACAACGCCCCGACGATCCCTAAACCTTCACCTACTTCTCCCCTTTCCTTAAAGCCAGTAAGTCCCCTCTCCCCTTCTCTTCTTCTACTTTAAAAAGTTCTATTTCTAAAACCCGACGGAAGCGGAGTTAATCCGACTTCCAATTCGGTTTTTCTATAAAACTCTATTTTTCTTAATCAATAAAATTCCATACTATCACATAATGTTTAACAAACATTAACAAATACTTTAAAACAAGTTTCATCTCAAAATATTCTTTTATGCAATTTTTATTGTATTTTTATGGTAAAATACCACATACTTCATTTACGACATAAAACAATGCAAAACTTGTATTAACTTTAGATAACTCACAAGGTAATGAACTACCTCATCACAACACACATCTTTGACATAGCATGATAAAGTTTTGAATATATATTCATGGGATAATACGGCATTACAAATAAATACCCTTAACTTGCAAAACTATTTCTTCAAAAAGTGTATTAAACAATTCCTTGCAATTACGTCTCTACAACCAACTTTTGGGGATCCCATTCGGGATGTTGCGGGTTATCGCACATCCTCAGGCCTAGTAGAGCGAGATGCAGACCTCTGAAAGGAGCATTCGATCTCGATGGGATTTTAATGCATTTTTCTTTAGAAAATGAGATTTCTACAAAAATAAATAAAATTTATTTTTATTAAATATATATATATATATAACTATTATCAAAATATCTATTTTAATTATATGATATAAATATTCCAAGTTTTCTAAATCAAAGGAATCACCATTACATGAAAATACCATCCAAATATAAAACAATTCCAATATTTCAATAAAATACTATATACTATGAAAACTAGCTTCTACTCACTAAAAATTTCACCTTTATAAAATATACAGCTATGAAAACCCTAAAGACGATAATTAAATGCTTGAGGTGTATTTTTAAATTATACCAAAACTATTTTTACATAAAACCCTCTCAAGTTGTACTAAATTACAATAAGGACCCTAGTAAATATAAGTTTAAGCGGGACCAGTTCTCTTGAGCATCAGGGAGCCAGAGAATATGGGTGGTTACCTATTTAAGGTAGAAAATCTAACAACCGGTGTTATCAATATGGTAATTGTCTAGGAAAAATACACAAATCCTGCCGTCCATGTGCAGCAGTTACCGATAACATCAAAACTAATTCAGGATTTCAATTTCTTTTCAAAGAGTCTGACTCAGACGGAGTCTCAATCTAATCAACCTGACTTGAATGTGATTCAAGTATAAACTACAATACAACATGAATTCATGAATCCGTCTATTCAACCTATATCAATCTATATTGACTGAACCGAACCATGGATATGCTCCGTCTACATGAATCTCTATTTATATCCATTCCATTTACTGATATCATAGTTTATGCAAGTCTTCCATTTACTACAAGACAATACAATGCAATCAGTACAATCAATATAATAAGACACTACGGGGTTTAAAAAGGGGTAGACCGGTACGGAACATGTTAAAGGTGGAACGAGGTGGTCACTTAAGACGTAATTACATCCATGTCATTGTTCCGTGGTATTTTCGACGGAGCCTTGTACTACGGGTTACTAAAGTCCATGGTGTAAGTTGGACTCCTCTCGTATACACTGGCATCTTCTGTACCAAGCTACAAACATTACGTTAACCTAACAATCAAATATTATACTAGATATACTCTCTTTTCTGTCTATTCTACTTCTCTCCTTCTTTAGGACATACCAAGCGATTGTTCGTTGGCGACATTCCTATTTCTCTTCTTCTTTGGAATGTTGTCAGGAGGACCTGACTCCGAGGAGCTCGACTCCAACCAGGAGCATTTGGAGCAATACACTAGAGACCTGGAGCATTAGACTTTACTTGTACATTTTCATTTCAGTTATGCCATTGTTTAGGCATCGCTTTCTATTCATGTATTTACATTTTAGTTGTACCTGTAAAAGAATGTTTAATAAATAAAGTTGCTGTTCATTTACATTCATGTCTCTTGTGTACTTTACTTTATATTGCTTAGATACGCTTAGTGTGTTTACTTCGGAGTAAATACATAGTGGGCCTCGCCGCGTCCCCTTCCCTTACACCGGGAAGCGGGGCGTGAGAGGTTTTGTTGGTGGCTCATGCAGGTCAGCTCTATATGGACATGCAGGTCAGTTATGCATGTACATGCGCGTTAATTCTGCATGAAGTCTTAAGCAATATAACACAAGAATCGACAACTAAAAACATTCTTTACATATTCCTTGAATCTTCCAATTTCATATATTTTGAATCTGTTCTAACCCAAAATTTTCTTACAAGGTTATAGATTCCCCAAACAGCACCAGTACCAACTTCAACAAGACTCCACCACCTCTACCGCTTACACCTACCATCGCTGCTCCGATCAATGAGCAGACGGTATTGCTTGAGGCGATCCACAACCTCCTGAAAGGACAGCAGCAGCAGACTGCTATGTTGATGAACCGCCTAGAAGCGGAAGCCCGAGGGTAAAGAAATTCTGGGCTTTACACCCCAAGAAATTCTCGGGAAAAGAGAGCCCTCTGGAAGATGAGGAGTAGGCTCAGAGTTTTGAAGATGATTTGGCAGCGGCACAAGTGTCAGAGATAGCATGGGTTCGAGTTGAGAAGCTGCAACTCACTGACAATGCACGGGTTTGGTGGAAGGCGGAAGAAAGCCGTCTTGACCAACCTATCGAATGGAAGACTTTTCGCGACTTGTTCGACATGAAATACTTCCCAGAGACTGCCCGATTTGACATGGAGCAGCAGTTCATCCACCTACAACAGGGTTCTATATAGTCCAAGTCCGTGGATAAGTACGATGCTGAGTTTACCATGCTCAGCAGGTAAAATATGTCTCAATGTTCGATTTTCAATATCACATACTATACAGCTAACACAAGATCGCAACAGTTTCGCGGCACATTTGATACCAACTGCTGAGATCAGGGCTAGAAGATTTCAATAAGGGTTGGACCAAGAAATCCAAGTCGCCTTAGCTACAGGGGATTTTCCAACCCATTACCTGGCTTTGAAAGCTGCCTGCCGATATGAGGCAGTATTGAAGAGGAAGGGCAGACCTCAATCTGCCGGAGTGAAGCGCCCTGCCACCCAGATGGCTGGAGGAGCCTCTTCAAGGCCAACTGTTGAACCCAGGAGACCGGAAGAAACCAATAACCAGTCAAGTCCATATTTTTTCTTCTATTGCAAGAGAGATGGACACTTGTGGAAAGACTATAAGCGCGCAAAAGGCCTGTGCTTAGTTTGCGGCGCATCCAATCATGGAATTGGAACATATCCTTATAGACGAAACCCAATTTCAACTCACAACACTTATCCGTAGCGGCCAACCATCCAGGCTCATGCACCTCGTCTTGCTCTTTCAGCTCCACCTCCACATCCACCTCCTGCACAGCCTAATCGCCAATTCCATCAGGAACTGAGGAACATGCCTCGAGGGCAGAGAAACATGCCCTAAGGACAAAGGAATGTGCCCCCGCTAGGAGGAATGTACCCTGGCGTCAGACTTTCACATTAGCGGTCGTAGAAGCCAAGACTGTAGACCAAGATAACCCTGGTAATTGCTTCATCTCTTTTTCAATCTTACCAACACTTTCGCATTCTTTCGTTCTTCCAAATATTTTTCCATACACTATCAATAGTTCTATCACTAAATTTCTTTGAATCTGTTACACTTTCCTTCTACAAATTTCGAGGACGAAATTTTTGTAAGGAGGATAGAATGTAACAACTCCAATTTAAATGTACAGAAAATTGTTTAAAAGTTAATGTACAAATAAAGTATTTGCAATCCTGTGTACACTATAAGTATTTGATTTGCTTTTGAACAGTAAGAAAGCACTTGTAGTTCATTGGTAAAGCCTTGCACTGCTGTGACGTAGCCCCTATGATCGAATCCCCCAGCCACATTATCTTTTTAATTAATTTTTTTAATCTTTTAAAAGCCCAAAGGTTTGCACGTGCACAACACGTAAAATGAAAAGTCACAACAAAAACAAACATGTGCAAAATGTTATATACACTGAACATGACACGTGGCAAGAATCCAGACCCAACCCACCTAAATTGGACTGTTGAGATCGTGATTTGGGCTGGCACCATCGGTCTAAACCATACCAAATGCTCCCAAAATTTAACCCTAGCACCCCTTGGCCTACCCCATTACCCCCATATTGTTTGATTTCTCTGTATTTATCCATAGAATGATAAATTCCTCTTTAATCCATTTTTAATGTACATTTTAATTCTATTCTTCATTACCCTAAACCCTAATTTTTCTTATGAATACCACACTATATTTCACCCCTCCTCATTCAGAATTCCCTGTCAAAACTCTCCAAAATTCTCAAGTCCCTTTTGTGTGCAAGTGGAGTTAGCAAAGGTCGAAGTTCCGGGGACGTTCCAAGGAGTTTCCGGCGACGAAACGACACCCTGATGATCAATAAACCTTCTCCTACCTCTCCCCTTTCCTTAAATCCAGTAAGTCCCATCTCCCCTTCTCTTCTTCTACTTTAAAAAGTTCTATTTCTAAAACCCGACGGAAGCGGAGTTAATCCGACTTCCGATTCGGTTTTTCTATAAAACTCTACTTTTCTTAATCAATAAAGTTCCATACTATCACATAATGTTTAACATACATTAAAAAGCACTTTAAAAAAAGTTTCATCTCAAAATATTCTTTTATGCAATTTTTATTGTATTTTTACGGTAAAATACCACATACTTCATTTACGACATAAAACAACGTAAAACTTGTATTACCTTTAGATAACTCATGAGGTAATGACCTATCTCATCACAACACACATCTTTGATATAGCACGATAAAGTTTTGAATATATATTCATGGGATAATACAACATTATAAATAAATACTATTAACTTGTAAAACTATTTCTTTAAAAAGTGTATTAAAAAATTCCTTTCAATTACGTTTGTACAACCCACTTTTGGGGACCCTGTTCGGGATGGTACGGGTTATCGCACATCCTCGGGCCTAGTAGAGCGAGATACAGACCTCCGAAAGGAGCATTTGATCTCGATGGGATTTTAATGCATTTTTCTTTAGAAAATGAGATTTCTACAAAAATAAATAAAATTTATTTTTATTAAACATATATATATATATATATATATATATAACTATTATCAAAATATCTATTTTAATTATATTATATAAATATTCCAATTTTCTAAATCAAAGGAATTACCATTACATGAAAATACCATCCAAATACAAAACAATTCCAATATTTCAATAAAATACCATATACTATGAAAACTAGAATCTACTCACTAGAAATTTCACCTTTATAAAACATACAGCTATAAAAACCTTAAAGATGATAATTAAATGCTTGAGGTGTATTTTGAAATTATACCAAAACTATTTTTACATAAAACCCCTCAAGTTATACTAAATTACAATAAGGACCCTAATAAACATAGGTTTAAGCGGGGCCAGTTCTCTTGAGCCTCAAGGAGTCGGAGAATATGGGTGCTTGCCTATTTAAGGTAGAATATCTAACAAACGGTGTTATCAACATGGTAATTGTCTTGGAAAAAGACACAAATCCTGCCGTCCATATGCAGCAGTTACCGATAACATCAAACTAATTCAGGATTTCAATTTCTTTTCAAAGAGTCTGACTCGGATGGAGTCTCAATCTAATCAACCTGACTTGAATGTGATTCAAGTATAAACTATAATACAACATGAATCCATCTATTCAACCTATATCAATCTATATTGACTGAACCGAACCATGGATATGCTTCGTCTAAATGACTTTCCATTTATATCCATTCTATTTACTGATATCATAGTTTCGGCAAGTTTTCCATTTACTACAAGACAATGCAATCAGTACAATCAATACAATCAATATAATAAGACACTACGGGGTTTATAAAGGGGTAGACTCGTACAGAACATGTTAAAGGTGGCACGAGGTGGTCACTTAAGACGTAATTACGTCCATACAGTTGTTCCGTGGTATTTTCGATGGAGCCTTGTACTACGGGTTACCAAAGTCCACGGTGTAAGTTGGACTCCTCTCGTATACACTGGCATCTTCTGTACCAAGCTACAAACACTACGTTAACCTAACAATCAAATATTATATTAGATATACTCTCTTTTCTGTCTATTCTCCTTCTCTCCTTCTTTGGGACTTACCGAGCAATTGTTCGCTGACGACATTTCTATTTCTTTTCTTCTTTGGAATATTGTAAGGAGGACCCGACTCCGAGGATCTCGAGACCAGCTAGGAGCATTTGGAGCAGTACACTGAAGACCTGGAGCATTAGACTTTACTTGTACATTTTCATTTCAGTTATGCCATTATTTAGGCATCGCATTCTATTCATGTATTTACATTTCAGTTTTACCTGTAAAAAAATGTTTAATAAATAAAGTTGTTGTTCATTTACATTCCTGTCACTTCTGTACTTTAATTTATATTTCTTAGATACGCTTAGCATGTTTACTTCGGAGTAAATACATAGCGGGCCTCGCCGCGTCCCCTCCCTGTACACCGGGAAGCCGGGCATGACACACGAGCTCAAGAGTCGGGCCCCTGGATCAAGGAAACATGAGCCGATTTCATGTGTTAGTATCGAGGCTCTAGGCTGTGGATGAGTCTACCTGATATTCGAGTAAAATAAAAAAGGTTAATATGAGACTTCTAAAGCTCCATTGGATTCACATAAGAAACTATCCCAAACACTCCGTGTATAATATATATAACTAGTTAATATACTTAATTGATTTGATTAATTGATTGACATGCCTTGACCGAAACCCTAGATTGCAAAAGATGTAGATTGTATTCGAGTGAAGCGAGTAATATGCGAGTCATGACAATTGCAATCTTGGTTCGAGTCAAGTTAGTTCGAGTAGATTGGATTCAAGTACATATTCGAGTTTAGATTCGAGTTAGGTTAGAGTTCGAGTTTGTATTCAAGTTCGAGTTCAAGTTTAGATTTGAGTTTGGATTTGAGTTCATGTCTTTTCATGTGAATTGATATAAATTGTTAGAGTCTTAAGTTCGGGAGAAATCGGCAACTGCTGCACATGGATGGCAGGATTTATGCTTTTTTCCAAGAAAATTGCCATTGATAAGTCTGTTAAGTTGTCTAATCTGAATAGGCAAGCACTCACTTTCTCCGGCTCCCTGGGGCTCAAGAAAATTGATCCCGCTTAAACCTATATTTATCTAGAGTGCTTAAAATATTGTTTGCATATCTCGAGTGGGTTTTATGAAATGTATATATTAATATTGTTTAAAAATAAATCTCGAGGGTGATTTATAACATTTAGGGTTTTCATGAACATGTATTTTAATTGTTATGGTGTTTTGGTAATAAAACCTAGATTTTTAAAAGTTTGTGGTATTTTTATGAAAACTATTACTTTTGGAAACTCGGTGATATTTTATTTACAATTTTAATCTTTCTTTTAATATATAGTTTCTTAATTTGTTTTTATTGAAAATACGGATTTATATTTTTATATAATTTTCCAAAATTTAGTTTTTATTTAGAAAAGTCGTATTTCTTAAAAACCGTATTTTATTCCTTTTGAGACTGAAGACTCCGTTAGGAGTTCTGCATCTCGCTCTATTGTCCCAAGAATGTGCAATAATCTGCACCATCCATTAGTGGGTCTCCTGACGAGGGTTGTATAGGCTTAATTGCCAAGGATTTCGAAATACCAGTTTAAAGAAACCCGTTTTGAAACGGTGTGGTATTTTAATGAAAAAACTTTTACTTTGAATTACCCAAATGCTTAGAATACCATACTATGAAACCATAATGTGCGTGTGGGGTATGTCATTACCCCATGAAGGTTCTAGGGTTTAGGTATACTAGATATCGAAAAGAAGTTACACTAAAGTTCATAGTATTTTAATGAAAAAGTTCCTTATGTTTGTTTCATATGAAAATTTTGTTAAAACTAAATGTTGTGAATAAGGTTAGGATTAGTGTAGCATGTTAGTTTGATCTTGTTTGCTTATCACATGGCTTACAAATGTTAAAAAGAAAATTATATCGGAGATAACTCCAATTTTGTCGGTTTGTTTTAAAAATACGTTTTGAGATAGAAAGAGAGAGGGATGATGGGACTTACGGTTTTTAGAAGGTTAAGAAGATATTGAAGAAGCTCTTGAGGTTCGCGGTTTCGTTGGAGATGCTCCGGTCGTCGAGTTTGACTCGCTACTCCACTTGAGGGGCTTAACTCCACTTGGCACTTAGAAAGTTTTGAGGGAATTTTTGCTAGAATTTCAGAATGATGAAGAGCTAAGGCATGGGGTGGTATTTATAGTGGAGAATTAGGGTTTGGGAATTATAAATGTGGATTAAAATGCATTAAATAGGTGTTAAATGGTGAATTGAAGGGTCACTGTTTGATTGCAGGAAAATCAAACAGTGCAGGGGGTTAAGGGGAGTCGAAGGGGTGTGTGTGCAAAGAATGGACGTGATTAAGTTCATCTTGACCGTTAGGGCCAGCCAAAACGAGGGAATGGGCGCTCGGATCTTATTGGTTTTTCTAGAGATTCGTGCCACGTGTCAAGTCGGGTGTGTAGACCTCATTGCGCCTGTTTGATTTTTCTGAAAATTTTTATTTCTCCGTGTATTGCATGTGCAACTCTTGGGCTTCAAAAATTAAAAAGAAAAATCGGAAAAAAAATACTGGGTCTGATGGGATTCGAATATACAGGCTATGTCACGGCAGTGTAAACTCTTTACCAGTGAGATACATGTTGCTTCTTGCCTTTATTTTTAAAAAATAACTTTTAACTCTTATACAGGCTATAGTACTCTTTTCTGTATAATAACAAGGAAATTCTGTACAGTGATTTCAGAGTCGTTACAAGGACCGAGCTTGAGAATCGGTCTTCCTTGTCGAAAATAATCCACCCGAGGAAACCCTAGCTAAGGCATTAGCTTCACACTAGATAACAAGTGGAGCAATTTGTGAACAAGACTTGATAGGAATTGATCACAAGGATGTAATAGTGATTAATCAATAGGGTTTTTTTCTTTTTCTTTTTCTTTTCTCCTCTTCTAAAAATCAAGAGAGAGAGGAAGAAGAAGCTAATGGTGATAATGAAGCAAGCATGGCATAAAAACTTGTCTTATTCTTTTCTTTTTCTCTTCATATCTTTTGAAGAATGGTGTGAGTAGAATTGTGACTCACAATGCAGAGTCACAAGTCCACACCATTCTTCAAAGATTATGAAGAGATGAGAAAAGAATAGAATCCACCTCATGTGCATACATATACATACATACTGTAGGATGTATATGTCCTAGAGGCCATTATTTGTAATGGATACTATGGATATGTATATATATACAGGACAATCTTATTCGAAATGATAGTATGCTATCTGGTTTGCCTTTTATCTTAACATATGTGTATGTTTTATTCTTGATTACGTACTACTTATACTTGTTGATAAAGCTCGTAGGATTATTGATTAACTACAGTGTTGTAATGGCGGTCATACTTGTGTGGGTTGAGAAGTCTATAAGCATATCCTTAAACTGTCCCTAGTCATAGGAATATCGAGACAGGGCATCGATATTTAAGAGTAAACTAGTGTATACGTTTCTAGACCCCGAAGAGGGACGGTGGTTGGTCTCACAGCCATTGGTGTGTTTCACCTAAGATTGTATATAGGTGCTCAGTATGGATGGGTACATTGGACAGACTCGCCGAGAACTGCTGGATGGTATTATACCTAGCGTCAGATGGCAGTTCTCATGTGGCATGTGTACAGGTAGTCTGTAAACCTGAGATTATCATTTGTCTCGTGTGAGTTCCCACTGTGCTTTGATTACTACCCTAGCACGGCTCAAATGAGTCGTGCAAATAGGTTTTAGTTGGGTATATTACCGATCTATATGGGGGCAATGAGTGATTGTTAAGGATCCATCTCTCCCAGTATAGGGAGTCGATGTCGCACTGTATTTAGTTGGTCAACACCATAAGCCGCTGGCCAGGGCAGTTGAGAATTACTGATAGTTAGATCAGAAATTTCTCGGATGGTCTTGATCCACACCAGTATGACTTATCAGGTTAGTAAGGGTCTGACGTTAACCGCCCCTAGATCCGGTATGCGATACTCTTCGACGAACAGACCGAACTTTACGGATATTGTCATGGTTAGGCTCAGTAGGGGTTCAGATGAGTTTTCTCATCGGTCTTCTCTTCGACAGGTGCCTGGGTAGCCGTTACGTACAGATAGTACCGTTGACGTGCTTATAGTTAATGAAAGTATGTCTTAGCACCTCTACTAGGTTTATACAAGCATCAAGTATGCAACTAAAAAAATCTAGAGGTCTAAAGTATACTAACCTAGAATCGAACTAGAGAAATAGGGTTTGTAAGCAAGAAAACAATTTCTAAACTAAGTAAAGAGTGTTACAACCTTTGTAGACCAAATTCTTCACTTCAAAAGCTCCAAGTAGTAGTCCTTAGAACTCTTCTTTGACCCCACTTGTGAAAGGATCGAGCTTGCACGTAGTCTTCGATGCCGAAAATGATCCACCTTGAAGTCTCTCTAACTCAAGCCCACTCTTTACTAATCAAAGTATTAGTGAAGAAAACAACATAAACTAAAGGGCTAGTAAAGTGTAGGCTGATGAAGTAGGGATTTTGCTCACAATATTTTCTTCTTTTTCACCTCAAGAAATATCTAGAGAGGAAGAAGAAGGGGGATGAAGTTGGAATGAAAGAGAGAGAGAGAGAGTGAACCATGAAGTGAAGTGATGAGATGAGAATCTAAAATATCTATGAATAAAACAAATAAAATGTGATGAGTCATGGGTTCTCAAGGCTTCCACAAGCATCTTAAGCTAATGACTCATTTCCATTTTCTTTAATTCATAAATCAAAGCATTATCTACTCATCACTAATCTCATGTGTGATTCTCATACATCCTAATTCTATGTATCATCAACCATGATACAATATATAATACAAAAAATTATATATATATATATATATCACATATATATATTAATATGTATAAAGAGCAGAAAATCTTTAGTGAGCTTTGATATTAGTTAATATATATGTGTATATCAAATATATAAATCTATATCAAATTATTAAATCAACACTTGATTCAATAATCAAGTTATATCATATATAACCGACTAATATCATATATATATGTATAAAGAAATTAAATTATTAAATCAATACTTGATTCAATAATTCGGTTATATCTCATATTACCGTCTAATATTCGATACTACTTATTAAATCAACACTTGATTCAATAATCCGGCTATATCAAATATAATCCGGCTAATATCAAATATAAACGACATATACATATAATATTGAATCAACACTTGATTTAATAATTCGGTCATATCACATATGACCTGAATGATATCAAATATCACTAGATTAGAATACGGTATCACATACTCGTATTTAATCAAGCTCCCACATATATAACCATATGTGCCCTATTTCGTTTCGTTTGAGCTAGGAAATCTCTGTGTGGGATTCTAAAGACTCATCAATACGCCAGCAGTAGGTAATGATCACATCAGATACCCACAAGCCGTCAGCGGTACTAGCTGGACATAACGGCTACCCAGGTATTGAACAAATAGAAGATCAACAAAAAAAACTTATCCAAACTTCCGTAGAGCCTATAAGAAACACTTACCAAACAATCCGGTCTCTTCGTCCGATATGTCGCATATCGAGTCTGGGGTGGAATCGTCAGACACCGGTAACTTGATAAGTCATGCCGATGTGTAGCCTATAACCATTTAGAAAACTACTGATAACACTTACCAGTAAATCTCATCAGTCCTGTCTAGGGACTTGCTATTATAGCCAATCGAGTATAGCGCAACATCAACCCCCAATACCGGGAGAGACGAAACCCCTCCTATCGCTCACTGCCTCCATGTGGTTCGGGACTTTACCTAAAATCCACCTGTTTGCATGACTCTTTTGAGCCGTGTGTTAGGAATATGTATGCCCTAGAGGCCATTATTGTATATTATAGTGGATGCTTGTGTTGGAGATAGTGCCCTCAGAGTCAATTATTAGATCACAGGCACGTGATTGCAATGATTGAGGGAGGACCTATCCCGGTAGGACAGTCTTACTCAAGATGATAGTATGCTATCTGGTTTAACTTTATCATCGTGTACTGCTTTAGGTGACCTGACAGGTCGCTATTACAAGTTGATAGAGCCCCTAGGATTCTTGCTTGACTGCCAGCAGTATGAGGGCGATCATATACGTGAGAGCTGGCAGTCTATAAGCACATCCTTAAAAGGTCCCTAGTCGTGGGAGTTTCGAGACAGGGCATCGATTCTCCAGAGTAGACTAGTGTATACAGTCGAGACCCCGACGAGGGGCGGTGGCCGGTCTCACAAGCCACTGGTGTCAGTTGGTTCACCTAAGATGTATACAGGTGCTCATTGGGTTATGAGTACACCGGACAGGACTCGCCGGGAACATGCTAGTTGGTCTTATACCTGACGTCAGATAGCAGTTCCCTGGTGACATGTGTACAGGTTAGTTCATCGACCTGGGGATCGTCATTTGTCTCGTGTGAGTTCCCACTGTACTTTGATTACTACCCTAACACGCTCAAAGGAGGCGTGCAAACAGGTTTTAGTTGGGTACAGTCCCGAGCCATATGGAGGCAGTGAGCGGATCTTCAGGGGTTCGTCTCTCCCGGTATTGGGGGTGAGGTCGCGCTGTGTCTAGGAGAGCCATTACATGAAGTCCTTGGCCAAGGCAGGAGATTTACTGGTAGGTATTCCAGTAGTATCTCAGGGTGTTCTAGGCTACACTCCGACACGACTTGTACCGCTTTTAGGGGTCTGACTTTTACCAACCCCCTAGGCCCGCCATGCGATGCTCATAGACGAACGGACCGGACTGTACGGATATTGTCACTGACAGGCTCAGTAGGGTGTCAGGATGAGTTCGCTCATCGACGTCCCTTTTGGTCAATAGCTGGTGGCCCGTTACGTATTGGCTTATACCTCTGACGTGCTAGTGGTTAAATCCACAACCAAGGTGTTGACGAGTCTTTAGAGTCTCCCACATTCAGTTACTCAAGCTTTCGGGCGAAACGCTGTAGAGGCCGTATGGAGATATGGCAAGGTCCGATCAGATGCGTGCCGGATTGCACGGATCAGGATCGGACAGTTAGTACTAGAGGCCGTATGGGTATATGGCAGGGTTCGATCAGATACGTGCGGTATTGCACGGATCACGATCGAACAGATTTTACTAGCCGGCTTTGGTTTAAGCCGGATCCTAGTATAGTACAGTGTAGATTTTGTCTCATTGCTTTTGTATTTCGGTCGGAATACAAATGCGGAGGTGTATACACAGTAGCGGGGTTTTCCTGTAATTTATTACGGGACCAGTTTTCTGGAGTTGCCAGTTTGCTTTCCGTTTCGGCCAATTTCCTTTGTATCGTTCATTGGCCGAAGATTGGTGGAGGAGGGCTTATTTGCATTTGTGCAAATAAGTATTTGTGGAGGGTGTTCTTTACATTTTGTTGCTTCATGATGAGTAGCCTTCATTTGACTTCATAACCTCATCATGGCTTGACTTTTTGCTTCATGATAGTTTTCATGATGGCTTGACCTTTGTTGGGTGATGATGGTGGTATGAGTGTTGGAGTTTCTTTGTGATCATTACTTATTATGATGGCCTTTTCTCTCTCCCCCTTGCATTATTATTGGTCTCCCTCATTTTTGTTACCCCACTCTCTCTCATTCTCACTCCCACCTTGAGCCAAGGCCGGCCACTTGAGAGGAGGGGCTGTCCCAAATTTTGTAGTAGGGATTTTCTCTCTTCATGCTTGCTAAAATCCCAAGTTCATCACAAAATTCCACCACTTCAATTCCTCCACCAAAAGGCAAACTCCTAAACCCCAAATGAGACATATAGATCTTCACTATATTCTACAGCAAACCTTGGGCACGTCGACTCGCCAGCTTCGTGCCCGAGTTGCCTCGGCATAGAGGTGGGAGCCCGTAAAAGAAGCCGGCGATGTGGTGCACTTCCGGTGACGTGGTGGAGACCGGACACTCCGCGGGAGATCGGGACGATGACGAGAAGACTGGAGGACTCGGATCACTCGGTATATCTCTCTTCCCCATCTTGTAGTTAGCTAGGACTAGTTAATGGCCCGATCCGGGTTTTAGTGCGCGGTGGTATCGGTTCAGGAAATAAAAGTTAACCATCGCTTCCGCATTTGGCCTCGGGATGGAGGCCGGGGCACCACCATGCACTTACAGTGGTATCAGAGCCTCGCCATTAACATAGTCTAGCTTTGTTTAATGTGTTTACATTTCCGATCGATCAAAAATTCCAAAATCCGCGTTTTTCCCTAGCATCGGTTTCTATCGAATTTTTTTTGGAGTCCAAAAATTTTTCAGGTTGTTGAATACTGATGTACTGGAAATTCTAAGCATTCTGTAGAAATTCGATACAGTAACTCGACAATCGAAGCGCGGAACCGCGGCCAAAACCCCCTTTGGGCCGCGGTTCCGCCGCACTATGGTGTCCTTGCTGTATCAAATTTCCACAGTTGCTTTCTGGGTTGAAAATAGGGGTTTTGGAATATTAATTTTGGGCCCAGAATTTCTTGATGTGCTACAGTAGTACTTGGGGTCCCACTTGTTAAAATTTGATCGATCGGATATTTAAAACGCATTGGTTCACAGTATTTACATTATATCTGCGACCGTGATTGTCACTTGATCGGTAAATCCAGACTAACGGCTATAGCCCGGTTAGACGGATTTGAGAACGTGACTTTCACGTTGATGTTCTGTGTTATGCTGTGATATTGCGGATCGGTCGTGGGGATAGCCTGGATGCAATGCTAGTACAGTTGTGGTTGTATTATGTACATTTGATATTGCGGGGCGAGCGTCCGACATGTGGACTGCCGTCACTGCCTGTTTGTATTATTATTTTGGGGCACGACCAGGTTGCGGTCGATGTACCCGTTGTATGTATATTTTACTTTATGTACTAGGATTACCTCGCGGAGGGGTGCACGGATAGCCGGGTTCTAGAAGGCAACAAGCCCGCATCTCATGGCATTGAGACGGAGGGGGCTTCACTATAGCATTGGCAGGCTATTCGCCGCACTCGTAGGGGGTACAGGTTGACCCAGGAGGGGTGCTCAGGTTACCGGATTCCGTGAAGTGCTGGGTGGTCCATTCACGGTGCTGAAGGGGGCTGCCTCGCTTCAGGTTTTGGCGGGTAACTTGCCGCGCTCGTAGGTGTCTAGGATTTCATTGCACAGGCTATCCACACAACCAGGGGAACGTCGGGTTTCAGTAGTGGCTCTGTGAAACCCGGGGATCCCAGATATCTGTATTGTTCTGTGATGCTGTAAATTTCTGTGATGTTGCATTTTTTATCACGCCTTGAGCGAAATATAATATATTGGTATATATATTAGTAGATGTTGTATATGTTTTGCATCCGCGCTAGTCCAGTCCCCGCTCTGTCGTTCGTTAGCTAACCTAACGGGTAATGACGGGACCCAGTGGCGAATGCGGATGGCATATACGTACATCAATATATTTTCGTTCTTTATGGTGTGATTAATTGATGGGACTGCGTTGATTCGGATCAATGCAAGTTAAAAACAAGCCTAATCTGATGTTGTTGGAACACTTTTCAAAAAGCTATTATTGCAAGGACGTTCACTTTTGTTTTGCATCGTGGTATTCAGTTGGAATATCCTGCTCCTCAGTCGACGAGGCAAGGGCCGAGATCCCTTCACCGGGAGTGACCCCTTAGACAAAAAGTTTGCGTCAGGGCAATGACTTCACTATAGCCGATTACGTTTGCTTTGCATCGTGGTATTCAGTTGGAATATCCTGCACCTCATTCTACGGGGAAAGAGCCGAGATCCCTTCACCGGGAGTGACCTCTTTAGCAAAGGTTTTCGTCACTATATTTTTAAAAGCTATCCGTTCCTTCAACGATATCAAGTTCATTACGTTAAAGGTTTTCGCCAGAAACCATTCGTAGCCCTTCATCGTTTCATATGGGTGGTCAATAGTATTCAAGCTGTGTATGTTGGCCAAAGTCAAGGCACAGTGATTGGTAGCTATTGGGGTATTCATATGCAGCATAGATAGATGCGTTGGTTTGGGACAGTCGTACTGCCATTTTGGCCAAAGTCAAGGGTAGGTACGGTGGGTTCAAATTAACCTGGAGAATGACGGGTAGAACTTGACATGTGACTTATGATATGTTGGCCAAAGTCAAGGTTATAAGAGCATGGGGCAGAAATCACATCGGGATTTTCTAAAGAAACTGAAACTTGCCAGATATGCGCATACCTTCTGGAGTGTGATGACGTGAGCGGATTCCGTCACGTTATCATGCAATGATAGTTGGACCCGATTCCCACCGATGAGTTGGTTTACTCCTCGGGTGATCCCGACTAATTCTTCTTTCAGGTTTGGAGGAGAATTTGACGGTACAGTGGGAGGTTTCCAGATTAGATAAATTGGTAACCATTCTGATCTAGGTTAGAGTGCACGCTGAGTGTTTCTTTTCTCTCTCTCTTCGGCAGCGACCATTGACCTGACCCTAAGACTATGACTCAGTGACCAAGTTGACCGAACCTTCTTAAACACTGGCTTTTGGATTGTCAGAGTTGCATACCTCATTGCCACTCCTACTTTTACCCTTTTCTCCAGGACACCCCGTATTACTACGAACGTCCACTTCCATTGGACAAAACCATCGTATAGTTATATACGAACTCGAAGGAATTTATTCGAGGATGGTTTCCAGTTCTGGAGGAAACGAATAGGACTATTCAGTTGTCTTTTCCTTTTACCTTCTCTCAGGTTGCGAGTACTCCTTGGTTTAGGAGTAGTACACCTATTACGCAAATTGGATAGTCTTCTTCCAAACCTTAGGCTGGTGCCGAACGGTGGGGAATGAAGAAAACCAATTAGCATAATGAGGGTGTGCAGAAGGTATTAAGTTAAGACAAAACAAGGGATTAGTAAGAGGGCAAAGTAAATTGCGACTGATATTCACGACCAAACTAGATATTTCATTACCACTCCCACTTCACCTTTGTATTTCTCCAGAACACTCCGTATCACTATGAAGATCCACAGATTATTGGATATTCCATCGTATGGTTATATACGAACTCGAAAGGAACTTGTTCCAGTTCGGTGATGGATTCTGGTTCAGGAGAAATAGGAATAAGGTTTATTCGGTTGTCTTTTATCTTCACCTTCTCTCGCATTGCGAGTGCTCATAGGATTAGGACAGTACACCCATTATGCTTATTGGATAGTCTTCTTCCAAACCATAGGCTGGTGCCGAACGGTAAGGAAAGAAGAAAACCATTTGGCCTAAGGGGTATGCAGAAGGTAATGACTAAAGACATATAAAGGGATTTGGAGAGGTGGCAAAGAATTACACGGTTACAGTTGTGAATCTGGATAATGGAAGAGGCATTACTAAGAATACCAGGATACCCCATCGAAACATTTCAATGTTTCAGTTTCACTGTGTAATGTTAAAAGAAAACTGATTTCCCGATTAGATACTTACTCCAGGGTATGTATTTACCAGGTATGATTCTCACATCTGTATGGTTTTACAGATGATGAGTGGGAGTAAGTTATTGGGAATTGGGTGATCATCCTCATTATATTGGGATTCGTTGTAATCGGTGATATTTGAGGAAGTTACCTGGGTTGTTTGCCGGACGGCAAATATTTGGTTTTGAATATCCGCTGTTATGCACCAATTTCAAATTGATATATCTGTACGTCTATTTTCATAGAGTGAGATATACCTTTTTGAAATTATGTCAGTGACATTTACCTATATCAGTGGATGGTTAGGTAAGGAGCATTAAACAGCGGTGTAATTCTTCTTAACCATAAGTACAGTTTTCAACCTACGACACACAGTGAATGAGTTATCAGACTCAAGGGACATATACAGAGTATTGTATGTTGTCCAGGGTCCATCAGGACAGAGGGATTGGTCCTCGTACTATATTCGGTTTACTTATGACTTCTCTAGTTTTTAGACAGGTGTTTCGTGGAAACACAGGGTCCAAATTTTGAGAAGTTATAGGTATTTGAATAAAGTAAAGAACCAGGTATTGCAAGTATCGGGAATCTTCAAGGTGATCGAAGATATAGATACTTGTGTATGGTATTCAGTTGATAGTAATGGTTAAGAGAACTTGCTTCTCTTTCAGGTTACTCATAATTGGAAGCATTCCTAAGTTGAGTGACGCTGATTGGCCTCTTTCCATTTAGTTGACATGCACTGGAGACAGCTGCATGATTTGAATCTGGTTCAATTAAATCAGTGCCTCTGGTTCTATATTAGATATAGCACAGTTCATATCTTAACGATGTTAAGGTAAGGGGAGTTGTCTGGCTTATGATTAAAACCAGACTCTGGATAACTCAAGGCATGTTTCTGTAATGGCGGTTTGTGGGTTGACCCAGGCTATGACGAGGATTGACTTTCTACCATCTGGAAGATCAATAGTGATATTGTTCTAGACTCGCCACAGTTTTAATAAAAATGGATTTTTTCAGAAAAACAGTAGTGGGAGTATGGTAGAACTGGAAGTGATTTCAGAACCACAAACGATTACTGAAGATTTGATAAGGAACCTAAAGATTCAATCTGGATTGACATTCCATTGGCCACTCCGCAGATTTGGTGGGTAACCTCAGGCATCCGAGAGGTACTCCGGTAGCCTCAAAGACGGTGGCAGGGAGGTTCTTGTTTACCCACACTTGCCATTGCTGTTGTTCCAGACTGTGAGACCCGGCAGAAGGATGAGTATAGCGTCGTTCTAAACTGGCTTTAGAAGTGTACGTCTATATGACTCTGCCAGAAGGTTGTCGTAGTCAGTGGGAGCAGCGGAAGCATTGGTGGACAGGTGGCTTATGTCTGTTTATAGACTAAAGCAGATGTAGCGGAGATAGATCATCAATTTTTGATGTGACAGTCATAGGTTTGACTTCATCAGAATAGGGGATGGATCTGTTAAGAAGGTAGTAGCGTATGATGTCCTGGTATTTGGATGACATACACAGAGTAGGAAAGGAAACTCCTATACTACGATCGGTTAAACTTTGGCTGTCACACAGTGGTTTCTCCACATAGGACTTGGATAACATATCAGACATTCTGGTTACTAGATCTATAAATCTAGATTTGGGTAGTTTCCCAATCTGGGTACTTAGACACCATTCTACAGGTATTTAGAATGGACGAATCCTGGCACGGTAGTGTACCTGCAGGTGATGGAGTCACCCCCTTTAAAGATGTCTTACAGACTAAAGTAGAGAGGGGTGTGCATGATTGACAGATCACTTGCTTAGACAATTGAGTCAATCATGAGATGTCAAGTACCACACCAGATGTTGTTCTTGCACTAGATGCAATAAGCTGACATTGATCCAATCCTGGAAAAACAGTCGGAAGCAGTTGTAGAACATAAGTGGATGTTCTAGGGATATGATAACGACAGCCTCATTCGGGAGACGGTTATCATTCCAGGCTTCCAAGGTGACATGGACGACAGGGTGGTTGTCAGAGTTATAGTTTTCCCTCTGACGAGGGGCAGTATTTTGGACAGGTGATCCAGGCAGATACTGAGGGAGGCATGGCCAGGATACTGATTGAGTTCAGTTAACAATACTGTCTACGATGTTTGGATTTGGAGTTCATTTATGAGCTAGGTCCCATCAAACATCCAGACATATTCTAAGACAGGTATTGCTCATTTCGGGAGATGGCATTCTCCGCAAACTTGAGATTTAGAGAGACATAGAAAGAAACATCTAAGCGGATCCACTCACTGAGGCTATTCCTCGAACGCAATAGTTTCGCAAACGGATTTTGTGAGACTGGCTAGTAAGGGAGTTGGGTGTTCGGTATCACACGGGCTGTGAGTATGTGACATCGCAATAATTAGCCTTGAGTGCAAGTGGAAGATTGTTGGAGATAGTGCCCTCAGAGTCAATTATTGGATTACAGGCACGTGATTGCAATGATTGAGGGAGGACCTATCCCGGTAGGACAGTCTTACTCAACATGATAGTATGCTATCTGGTTTACCTTTATCATCGTGTACTGCTTTAGGTGACCTGACAGGTCGCTATTACACGTTGATAGAGCCCCTAGGATTCTTGCTTGACTGCCAGCAGTATGAGGGCGATCATATACGTGAGAGCTGGCAGTCTATAAGCACATCCTTAAAAGGTCCCTAGTTGTGGGAGTTTCGAGACAGGGCATCGATTCTCCAGAGTAGACTAGTGTATACAGTCGAGACCCCGACGAGGGGCGGTGGCCGGTCTCACAAGCCACTGGTGTCAGTTGGTTCACCTAAGATGTATACAGGTGCTCATTGGGTTATGAGTACACCGGACAGGACTCGCCAGGAACATGCTAGTTGGTCTTATACCTGACGTCAGATAGAAGTTCCCTGGTGACATGTGTACAGGTTAGTTCATCGACCTGGGGATCGTCATTTGTCTCGTGTGAGTTCCCACTGTACTTTGATTACTACCCTACCACGCTCAAAGGAGTCATGCAAACAGGTTTTAGTTGGGTACAGTCCCGAGCCACATGGAGGCAGTGAGCGGATCTTTAGGGGTTCGTCTCTCCCGGTATTGGGGGTGAGGTCGCGCTGTGTCTAGGAGAGCCATTACACGAAGTCCTTGGCCAAGGCAGGAAATTTACTGGTAGGTATTCCAGTAGTATCTCAGGGTGTTCTGGGCTACACTCCGACACGACTTGTACCGCTTTTGGGGGTCTGACTTTTACCAAACCCCTAGGCCCTCCATGCGATGCTCATAGACGAACGGACCGGACTGTATGGATATTGTCACTGACAGGCTCAGTAGGGTGTCAGGATGAGTTCGCTCATCGACGTCCCTTTTGGTCAATAGCTGGTGGCCCGTTACGTATTGGCTTATACCTCTGACGTGCTAGTGGTTAAATCCACAACCAAGGTGTTGACGAGTCTTTAGAGTCCCCCACATTCAGTTACTCAAGCTTTCGGGCGAAACGTTGTAGAGGCCGTATGGAGATATGGCAAGGTCCGATCAGATGCGTACCGGATTGCACGGATCAGGATCGGACAGTTAGTACTAGAGGCCGAATGGGTATATGGCAGGGTTCGATCAGATACGTGCGGTATTGCACGGATCAGGATCGAACGGATTTTACTAGCCGGCTTTGGTTTAAGCCGGATACTAGTATAGTACAGTGTAGATTTTGTCTCATTGCTTTTGTATTTCGGTCGGAATACAAATGCGGATGTGTATACACAGTAGCGGGGTTTTCCTGTAATTTATTACGGGACCAGTTTTCTAGAGTTGCCAGTTTGCTTTCCGTTTCGGCCAATTTCCTTTGTATCGTTCATTGGCCGAAGATTGGTGCAGGAGGGCTTATTTGCATTTGTGCAAATAAGTATTTGTGGAGGGTGTTCTTTACATTTTGTTGCTTCATGATGAGTAGCCTTCATTTGACTTCATAACCTCATCATTGCTTGACTTTTTGCTTCATGATAGTTTTCATGATGGCTTGACCTTTGTTGGGTGATGATGGTAGTATGAGTGTTGGAGTTTCTTTATGATCATTACTTATTATGATGGCCTTTTCCCTCTCTCCCTTGCATTATTATTGGTCTCCCTCATTTTTGTTACCCCACTCTCTCTCATTCTCACTCCCACCTTGAGCCAAGGCCGGCCACTTGAGAGGAGGGGCTGTCCCAAATTTTGTAGTGGGGATTTTCTCTCTTCATGCTTGCTAAAATCCCAAGTTGATCACAAAATTCCACCACTTCAATTCCTCCACCAAAAGGCAAACTCCTAAACCCCAAATGAGACATATAGATCTTCACTATATTCTACAGCAAACCTTGGGCACATCGACTCGCCAGCTTCGTGCCCGAGTTGCCTCGGCATAGAGGTGGGAGCCCGTAAAAGAAGCCGGCGATGTGGTGCACTTCCGGTGACGTGGTGGAGACCGGACACTCCGCGGGAGATCGGGACGATGACGAGAAGACCGGAGGACTCGGATCACTCGGTATATCTCTCTTTCCCATCTTGTAGTTAGCTAGGACTAGTTAATGGCCCGATCCAGGTTTTAGTGCGCGGTGGTGCCGGTTCAGGAAATATAAGTTAACCATCGCTTCAGCATTTGGCCTCGGGATGGAGGCCGGGGCGCCGCCGTGCACTTACAGCTTAGACACACACACACACACACAAAGGACTTTCTTGCTCGACATGATAGTAGGCTATCTAGTTGCTCTTTATCTTAACATGTTAAAGTTTACTATCTTTTTCATACATGTTGATAAAGCCCTTAGGAAGTTAGCTTGACCACCATGACTATGATGCAGATCATACTAGTGGGGCATGAGTAGTCCACAAGAACACCCTTAATGGTTCCTAGTCGAGGGAGTATCGAGACAAGGCATTGATATTCCAGTACAGACTAGTGTATACGTTTCTTGACCCAGTATTGGGGTGATGGATCTTCTCATATCCATTGGTGTTTGATATCGAAGATTGTATACAGGTGCTCATTAGAGACTGAGTACACTGAACGGACTCATCGAGAACTCCTATATGGTATTATACCTATCATCAAATAGCGGTTCTCTGATGACACTTGTACAGGTTAGTCTGTAGACCCGAGATCGTCATAGTGTCTTGTGTGTTTCCCACCGTGCTTTTATTTCCACCCAACCACGGCTTTATTGAGTCGTGCAAACAGGTGGATTTTAGATACAGTCCCAAGACACATGGAGGCGGTGAGCTATAGGAGGGGTTCGTCTCTCCCGGT
This sequence comes from Agapanthus africanus, assembly GCA_030015575.1. Lineage (NCBI taxonomy): Eukaryota > Viridiplantae > Streptophyta > Magnoliopsida > Asparagales > Amaryllidaceae > Agapanthus > Agapanthus africanus. The sequence goes on from CM057344.1 coordinate 107,803,155, forward strand.
ATTGGGAGTTAATGTTGTACTATGCACAATTGGCTATAACCGCAAGTCCCTGGCCAGGGATGATGAGATTTACTAATAAGTGTTATCAGTAGTTTCTCAGCTAGTTATAGGCCACATATCGGCAATACCTATTGAGTTATCAGGGCTTGACGATTCTAACCCCAGACTCGATATGCGACATATCAGATGAAGAGACCGGACTGTATGGTAAGTGTTGCTTGTTGCTCTACGGGAGTTTGAACAAGTTTGCTTGTTTTTCTTCTGTTCATACAATACCTAGGTAGCCGTTACGTCAAGCTAGTACCGTTGACAGTTTATGGGTATCTGATATGATCATTACCTACTGCTAGCGTATTGACGAGTCTTAAGAGTCCCACATAGGGGTTTCTAAGCTCAAGCGAAATGAAATGGGGAATATATGGAGATATGTGCGGGAGCTTGCTTAACTACGAGTACATGATACCATATTTAATCTAGCATTTTTCCTTTGATATTAGTCATGTTATATGTGATATGACCGGATTATTAAATCAAGTGTTGATTTAATAAAATGACTAATTACTCATTTATAATTCCTTTCTTTATGTGTGTGTGTGTGTGTCAAGGTTAATGATACATGGAACATGACTATGTAAGAATCACATTGGAGATATAATGGGTGTTTAAATATTTTAATGGAAAATGAAAATATCTTGTGGTGAGTCATTGCTTCTACACACTTCTTAAAATATCTAGCACCATGACTTATTTTATTATCTATCTTATCTTTAAATATCCAAGGTATCTCTAAGGTTCATTTAACCTAGGCCATAGTTCATCATCTTCCACTTATATCTCTAGATATTTTTCTAGGTTAGATAAAGAGAAGAAAAGGAAAGGTTTTTAGTGAGAAAAATCCCACTTCATCAACCTATATTAGCTTAGCATACTAATGTAGGTTGTTAACTTCACTTCTTCTTTGATTAGTGAAGTAAGAGTTTGAGTGCAAGAAACTTCATGGTGAATTATCGTAGACAACGAAGGCCTCAAGCAAAGTTATTCCAACTTCAAGTGAAGCCAAAGAGGTGCTCAAGGGCTTCTACTTGGAGCCATTGAAGAGAAAGATTGGTCTACAAAGGTTGTAATTCTCTTTCACTTAGAATAATACACCCTTTTGCTTTGCTAGTAACCCTAGTCTCTAGTTTGATTCGTGGGTAGTATTCTTAGCTCTCTAAATTTTTAAAAATTACTCACATGTTGATGTTTAAACCCAAGTATAGGTGCGAAGACATACTTACATGGTATCAGAGCTAAGCTAGTGCATTAGGGTAGTCTAAACGATGTAAAAGTGTTCGATCGAAATTCAAATCCCGAACTTTTTCAAGTTTCTGTCCATTTTTCCAAAAGTTAGTATTTTACAGCTTAAAAATATTCAGAAAATTATGCAGGCAATTCTATAGAGCTCCAAGAATTTCGAGACCCTCTCTCTTCCAAGTCGCCGCGGAACCGCGGCCTAACCCATGGTTTAGCCGTAGTTCGGGCACTATCTTAGAGAGTTATGGGCTCGTCTTTCTTTTGCTGATCCATTGTGACATTTCTGGGTTTCTGGGAATTTTTATTGAGGCTCAAGTTGTTGAGGTCTCTGTGATTTGCTGAAGTTTGAAATATCAATCGAAGTGTTTAGCTTCGTCTAGATTATTTGTGATACAATGGTTAGAATCCACATTGATTGGTTTTGAGAAAACTAGTTATTACTTAACAAATCTCACATTTTAGCCTTGCTTTAATGATTGCCACGGAGTTTAGATTTGGATCTAAATTCCGTCATAATCTAGTATTGTACGTGAATACTCGCCGGAAAACAATAGTAGATAGCCACGCTTCTTCGCCTCGATGAAGTGACTATGGGAGAACCCCGTGGCCTAGAGCATCTAGTAGGTTGCTCAAGACGATGGTGTTCCACCCAAGTCTACTTAGTTGATGCCTTCGGGGGCGCGACCATCAACTAATGTTCCCGACGAGCCTTCAATTATTCTGGGGTTTTTGTTGAATTGTCCAACTTTATTTTTGAAAAGAGTTTTCAATTCGAGACTTAAATGTAAGGTTTAAAACATGTAGCATGAAATTTGGAATATGCGATAGTCCGAGTTTATGATATCCAATAATGCGGATTCTAATTATTGTAGTTTATCATTTCTTTTCTACGACCGTAACTGTAATGTATCCCTAATCTAGTTGATATACGTCAACGAGATTAGGAATATACATATTCACTTACGTTGATGATATATTATGATATTCTGTTGCTATATAGATATGTTATATAGGATCATCATGATTAAATAGCCGGGGGTTTTATGTAAGATGAGAGTTTTTTTCTTTTTCATTCATGTAAAAAATGTATGTAATATTTTTTTATTGGGATACTTTCAGGTTGAGGTTGGTGTCTCCATTTGATGTATATTAATTACTTTTCCGCATTAGAATAGACTAAAGGCGGGGAGCACAAGTAACCGGGTTCTAGAGTCCAATGGGAGGCCATCTCTAGGAGTTGAGACCGGTCTCCTAACTTTAGAATTGGTAGGGTTACTTTCCGCTCTCGTAGAGGTCGAGGGGTGTGGGTTTGGCTATTCATCGTGACCATGGAATCCGTGTTTTTCATTACTGGCTTAATCTAAAACACGGGCCTCCTAGTATATCATATATTTTCATATATCTGCTTCTGTTGTTTCTGTAATGTGATGTGAATATATAACTTCCTAAGACGAATGCTACTTATATATATGATATACTAGTAGACACTATATATGTTTTGCATCCGCCCTAGTCCTGACCCCGCCCTACCGTAAGTTAAGTAACCTTACGGTAAAGACCCGGGTCCCTGTGGCGAATGCGGATGGCATATATGTGTGTTTTATTTTCGTTTCTTCTGTGATGATTAGGACGTTAAATGATGGGACTACATTAAAAAGATTAATGTTAAGAAAAGAAATCTAGAGATATTGTAGAATCAAATTTGAAACATACTCGGTTTTTTCACGAAAAAGCAAATATTTCAAATGCGGAGCTTAAAGCTACTCCTTTTTCAAAATTATTTGGTTCTATAACGATATCAAGTTCAAAACGTTAAAGGTTTTTATCAAAACCATTCGTAGCCCTCCGCCATTTTAGGAAGTAGAGTACTTAGTATTCGTACTACGTTTGTTAACTATAGTTAAGGCGTAATGTACGGTAGCTAAGTGATGTCTTCCTATAAAGCATATGATGCAATCAATTAGGACATTCGTATGACTTTGTTGACCATAGTTAAGGGTCATACGAATAAGTCTAAATCAATCAAGAATGACGGATAGAACTTGACCAGCGCTTATGATTTGTTGACCATAGTTAAGGTCATAAGACGCTAAGGGTAAAAATTATATCGGGAATTTCAAGTGTTCAAATTTGCAATGAGATTGCATACCTTCTATTTGATAGTTGGATCCCGATCCCACTGTGAGTAATAGTTACTCCCGGGAGAATTTTACACTTTACAATTAGCTAATCCTGCAGGTGTCTAGAAAGATGTCAACGGGGTTAAGCCTATAGAAATATGAGATTTATTTTATTTAGGTCCATGCGACAGCACGGGGAACCTTCTTCGGAATACCGACACTGGCCTGGTTGACCGGTTAGCGAATTTGTAGAATGTAATTAATCCTGGCTAATTTTATTTTTAGGGTTTGATGGAAAATTTGATAAAAGCAGTGGGAGACATCGTTAAGATAAGATAAATAACAAATCTAATCTTGCAAGAGCTTTCGCTGAGTGTTTTTCTTTTCTCTCTCCTAATGGCAGATAGCAATGACAGGACTTAAGCTTTTACTAGTGAAAAATAAACTGACAGGGCCTAATTATAAAGATGGGTTGAGGAACGTCAATATTGCCCTTACTTATGATAAAGTTGCATACGTCCTTACTATTCTAGCCCCTCCCCTCTCAGGCCCTAATTCCTCTGTTGCGGATAAGGAGATTCGCAAGACTTGGGATATCGACTGCGCCATAGCCAAATGCCTCACGTTAGCATCGATGGAAAAAGAACATCAAAAGAAACATGAGAAGATGGATGTGCAGTCCATCTTTTTCCATACAAAAGAGTTGTGTGGGGAGCAATCTCGAGCTCTTCGTTATGAGGCCTCACGAAAGTTGTTTCAAATGAGGTCGGCTGCTGGCACATCTATATGAGATCATGTCCTAAAGATGATAGGCCTTATTGAAGAGCTTGAGGACCTGGGATGGACGATGGAGAATGAACAATATATTGATATAGTTCTACAGTCTCCCCTCCCCCCGCCTTTGCTCAATTTATAGTGAACTTCAATATGCATAATTTGGATAAATAACTTCCTGAACTTCTTAATTTGTTGAGAAGTGCAGAGAGATTACGCTTAAAATGCAATGAACTCCCTCTCTACTTGCTAGGCAATCTTCCTCTTCCATTCCAAAGGCTAAAGCGAAGGGAAAGAAAAAGAAGAAACCCACCAAGCTAAGAGGTGGAGTCAAAATGATGAAGGGGAAAGAAAAATCAGGGGCTGCAGTATCAGGGACCACATTATCAGGAAAGGGAGAATGCTTCTACTGCCACAAGACGGGGAATTGGAAGAGGAACTGCATTGAGTACCTAGCTAATCTCAAGAAGATCCAGCATGTTGATGCTTCCGCTTCAGGTGTGTTTGTTATCAAAAACTGTTTTTCAATAAACTCTGCAGCTTGGGTATTAAATACCGGTTCAGGATCTCACATCTGCAAATGTGTGCAGGGATTGCGAAATAGAAAGATTTTGAGAAAGGGAGATCATACTCTCCGTGTTGGTAGATACCGGTTCGGGATCTCACATCTGCAATTATGTGCATGGATTGCGAAATAGCAAGGTTTTGAGAAAGGGAAATCATACTCTCCGTGTTGGTAATGGCTCGAATGTTCATGCTGTATCCGTGGGAGAGTATCATCTTGAGTTGCCTTCAGGGTGTATATTGACTTTGAATCCCTGTTATTTTGTACCAACTATGTTGTGTGATATAATATCTGTATCTTTGTTAGACAATGAAGGATATCATTTTGTATTGCAAAGTAATGTTATAACCTAAATCCACAGTTGATTGGGTATGGTACATTAAATAACGGAATTTACGTCCTGAATCAACACACGATTTTTAACATCCAACACACAAACAAAAGAAAGGCTTCAGAAATAAATGAAGCATTCATATGGTATTGTTGACTTGGTCATATTAATGAAACAAGACTAACCAAGCTACATAAAGATGTATATTTAAATCCGTTTGAATATAAATCTTATGCGACTTGTCAGTCTTGCATCAAAGGTAAAATGACCAAAACTCCGTTTATTGGACACGGAGAGGGAGCTTCTGAACTCTTAGGCCTCATTCATAGTGATGTATGTGGACCATTATCTACACATGCAAGAAGAGGTTATTCACACTTCATAACTTTTACTGATTATTTCTCAAGATTTAGACACGTGTTCTTATTAAAACATAAGCCTGAAGCTTTCGAAAAATTCAAAGAGTATAAAATTGAAGTAGAAAAACAATCTGGAATGAGTATCAAGAAATTTCGATCAGATCGAGGAGGAGAGTACGTAAGTACAGAATTCCTGAATTTCCTAAAAGAGAATGGGATTCTTTCTCAGCTCACTCCTCTGTACACACCACAACACAACGGTGTGTCAGAGTGGAGAAATCATACCCTATTAGATATGGTACGCTTGATGATAAGTGATGCTGAGTTACCACTTTCCTTTTGAGGGTATGCATTGGAGACTGCGGTATATCTATTAAACATGGTTCTAACCAAATCTATGCCTACCACTCCATATAAAATATGGTATGGAAAGAGACCATCTCTTAAACGAGTTAGGATATGGGGTTATCCTGCCTTTGTTAAAAAGTAGAATCCAGACAAACTCGAAACATGATCGATTTTGTGTATATTTTTGGGATATCCTAAACATTCATATGGATATCTTTTCTACCACAAGGAGGAACAAAGACTGTTTGTTTCTAAATATGCCACATTTTTAGAAAATGATTTTTTTACAAATGATACTACTAGCAACACGGTAGAACTGGAAGAAATTCCAGAGCCACAAACAAATGTAAGTCTACGGTAGCGCCCCAGCCGTCTTTCAGACGCCAATATGCGGAACAAAACATTTAATAACCGGCGCTATCGCATACTATTTCCAGAATCTGTCATTAACGCTAAACTAACAAACTACAAAGTGGGTAGAAATGTTATACCGAACGATCCGGGTCCTTCGGTCTTCAACCATCATCCCACGCTTTGTTGCAGCTGATCCGAACTCGCTCGATCTCCGGTCTCGTCGAGGAGGCACCACGTCGACGAATCTTTAAACGGGCTCCCGCCTCTGAACCGAGGCAACTCGATCGTCAAGTTTGGTAAAAGAAACGACCAAGATTGATGTAGAGAATGAGTAGAACATTTTGTCTCGTTACGTCCAAAGCTATGGACGAACGGTTAATGAAGTTGCCAATTGGAATCGGGTAAATGGAAATTGAGTTATATGAAATTTCCATGAACTAAACTATCATAATCTTTTTGCCAAAATGAATCCATCCCACTACCATGAGGGGGCCGGCCACTATATGAAGGGGGGAGGTGAGTGTAGGAGAGTGGAGGGTAACCATAAGGCAAAAGATCAAAGAGAAAATATCCTAAGTATTCCAAAAATGCATTAATGGAAACAATGACTCATAACCTTAGTCATCCTCCATCATTAAATACCATTAAGGAACTAATAACTCACATGCCTTGTCACCATCTAGAACCATCTAGAAACATGACTCACCCAAGAAAAGATAAATCCGCATTTAACCGAATGTTAAATATGGGTGATAGAAAACAGGAAACTGGCAACTTCCAAAAGCGATCTCGAAACGAATTTCAGGATAACCCCGTAACAGTATAAACATACCCGCATTTGTATTACAACCGAATACAAATGCAACTGAGACAAAGATATTATATCTACACAGTATAATACTCGGATCCGGCTTAAACCAAAGCCTACCGGTATTAACTGCCTAAAAAATGACACGTGCGAAAACGTACGTGCATTTTCCGAACCCTGCCATAATACCATACGGTATCTACAACGTTTCGCCCGAACTTGGGAAAATATCTGTGGGGGACTCTAATGACTCATCAATACACTGGCACTGGGTATAACCACTAGCACGTCAGAGGTACAAGCTGTACGTAATGGTTGCCTATGTATTGATTGGAAGGGAAGCTGATGAGCGAACTCATCCAGAAACCCTACTGAGCCTGACAGTGACAATATCCGTACAGTCCGGTCCATTTGTCTATGAGTATCGCATATAGGGCCTAGGGGGCCGGTAAACGTCAGACCCCCAATAGCTGTATAAGTCGTGTCAGAGAGCAGCCCAGAACACTCTGAGATACTACTGGAATACCTTCCAGTAAATCTCGATTACTGTTAGTGTATATGCCCTAGAGGCCATTACTGTATCATACTAGTTTGTATATTACTTAATGGAAGCTTGGGATATTCACCTTGTATATACAATCTTGCTCAAAATGGTAGTATGCTACTTGGTTTGTTTCTACATTAATGTGTACATGTGTTTATTTTAGTATATCACCTATACACATTAGTGGAGCCCTTAGGATCTTGCTTGATTACCAGCGTTGTGATGGCAGTCACACTAGTGGGGTCTGGGTAATCTATAAGCACATCCTTATGCAGGTCCCTAGTCGCAGGACTATCGAGACAGGGCATCGATACTCCGGAGTAGACTAGCGTATGCGCTTCTCATCCCAGTGTGGGAGACGGTCTGTCCCACAGCCGTCGGTATGTCGTACTTGAGATAGTATGCGGGTGCTCGTTAGGTTACGAGTACACTGGACAGGACTCGTCGGGAACTGACTGGTTGGTATTATACCTATCGTCAGTTGTCAGTTCCCAGGTGACATGAGTACAGTTTAGTCCGCTGACTTGACACTGTCACTTCGCCTCGAGTGTGTTCCTACTGTACTTTGATCACTACCCTACCACGGCTCAAAGGAATCGTGCAAACAGGTAGTAGTTGGGTGCAGTCCCGAAGCACTTGGAGGCAGTGACGGTTAGACAGGATTCGTCTCTCCCGGTATTGGGGGTTGACATCGCGCTGTGTCTAGGAGAGCCATTACACGAGTAGTCCCTGGCCAGGGCAAGCGAGATATACTGGTAGGCTTCCAGTATTATCTCAGGGTGTTTTGGGCTTCACTCCGACACGACTTGTACCGCTATTAGGGGACTGACGTTTACCGCCCCCTAGGCCCGCCATGCGATGTATCAGACGAATAGACCGGACTGTATGGAGACTGTCATATTCAGGCTCAGTAGGAGTTCAGATGGGTTTCACCTCGTCAGTCTTCTTGTCGGCATCTACCTGGGGACCGTTACGCACAGCTAGTGCCGCTTGCGGTCTGTAGTTAAACCCACTGCCAGCGTAGTGTCGACTCTTTAGAGTCCCACACAGAGAGCTATTCGCCTTTAGGCAAAAGAGTAGAGGTCGCATGGTTTTGCGACAGGTTGCATGGTTTTGCGACAGGGTTCGATCACATCCGTGCACTTGTGCACGTTTAGTGTCCGGACAGTTAACACTAGCGGGCTTTGGTTTAAGCCAGATCCTAGTGTACGTTTTGGGATTGGTTTTATCTCGTATGTATTCGTGTTCCTCGGAACGTGGATGCGGGTGTGTATGCACAGTTGATAGAGAGACAGAGGCAGGGGATTCTCGTTAGGGTTGTTGACTGTTGACTATTGACTATTGACTTTTTGCTAAACCCTAATGAGAATATGATATATGATTAACAATAATATTAATTAAGTATTATGGTGGCATGGTTGTTGAGGGGTTGACTTTGTTGACTTGTTGACTTTGTTGACCGGTTGATTAGGTTGGACTAGTTGACCATCATGATGACAATGGCTATCATTTCATGGCAAAGACTTTTGCTTGCTTGTTTCTCTTGTGCAAAATGAGTGCATGAAATGATATGGCTATTGTAGCTTAAACCATCACATAATACTTGATTGCTATGATTTGTTATGATGGCTTTGGATTATGAGAGCCAAGAAAGAAAAGTCTTGCTCATTCTATCATTTCCATTCTCTCTCTTGGCTTGAGCTCTCACCCTCTTCCTCTTGCTCTCCCTTTCTCTCTAGTCTATGGTTCATTTGTCTCATGAGTTGAGAAGCAAGAACCATAGAGAAAAATCCCAACACATTCTTCTCTACTCACTCTAGTTCACAAGGTTTAGCAAACCGAGTGAACTAGTTTCTTCAAAGTTCGAAGAAGAAGCCAAAGGTAGAAGCTTTCGGGTGGATCGATCTTCGGTGCAAGGAGACGACGGGGTGAAGCCGATCCGTACACCATCGAGGTTTGAAGACGAAGGAGTTCAAGAAAGAAAGGTATAACCCCCTAACCGAGTAGTTAACAACTCCTAGTTAGATTGTTAGGTAGATAGTTTAACAAAGATCCGGTTTGAGTCCATGTTGCCGCCTCTAGAAAATTGTTTTTCACCAAATTCCGCAAGCCCGTAAGTACCGGGAGAGGCAGCATGGACTTACAGTGGTATCAGAGCCAGGTTAAACACTACCTAACATGTTAGCATAGTAACTAGAAATTCAATCGGAGAAAAAGTCACGAAATACACCCGGATATCATGCTTGCTGTCGAATTTTTCCTCTGTTCCAAAAATGATAAATCATAATTTAAAATTCGGCTTAGGGTTTTTATAAAAAACTGCAAAAATTTCATCCACTGATCCGATCAAAGCGCCGCGGAAACGCAGCGGGAGCGTGCTCCCGCAGCGGTTCCGCGGCCGAGTTGACTCGGCCGTGGGAAATTTTGGTTGCAGTTTGTTCAGTGGGGTATTTTGGGAATTTTGATAAATGTTTTTCTAGCCCAGATTTTCCAGAAAGAAAAATTTGTTTTTGGGGCTTTAAAAACCGTATTTTGATCGAGTTTCTAAAGACTTAAGCTAACGGGTTTTTATCTGTGATGTGATATTTGTATTGAATGTCTGCTAATCGCTATATGTCGATTAGTAGGGGTTATACAAATCTGTGATCTGTAATGTTATTGGTATGTGTATATCAATTCGTTGGATTGTCGCGGGTGAATAGCCGGGGGTTGTGAGACGAGAGTTTTTTCTTTTCTTTCAATTCATGTAAATTTGTAAATTGATGTAATATTATTTGTATGGCCGCGCAACCGGGTCGGGGTTGTAGCCGTCATTGTATAATTTCTTTTTACTGTTTTTGCTCCTAGGATAGACCCATGGAGGGGGTGCACAAACTACCGGGTATCCCGAAGTGCCGAGTGGCCTACTCACGGAGTTGAGGGAGGTTGCTTCACTTCGGGTACTTGGCGGGTAGTTTGCCGCACCCGTAGGGGTCTTGGGTGGGGTTTTGGCTATTCACCGCGATCGTGTAATCTGCTTTTCGTTATAGGCTCGTACGAATTGCGGATTCCTAATATATCCAATGTGTTCATCTGTGATCTGAAATGCCTATCATTGCAATATATCTATATATGATATTATTTAGGCGTTGCTTATGTTTTACAGCCGTGCTAGCCCAGCCCCCGCTCTGTCGTTAGTTAAGTAACCTAACGGGTAATGACGGGGCCCCGTGGCGAATGCGAATGGCATAAGCGTACGTCATATTTTGGTTGTTTTTTGCAATGGTAGGATTAAATGATGGGACGCATTAAAAGAACTAATGCAAGAATAACACGCATTAAAAGAACTAATGCAAGAAAATAAACCAAGTAAAAGTCGTTAGAACACTTTCAAAAAACCACTCGGTTCTTTTCAAAACTAACTTTTAAATGCAGAGCTTGAGCCACTCCTTTTAAAAGTTATCTCGTTCCATCGATTATATCAAGTTCACCGCGTTCACGGTTTCACCAAAACCATTCGTAGCCCTCCGTCGTTTCATATGAATAGTCAATAGTATTCAAGCTATGTTTGTTGGCCAAAGTCAAGGCATAGTGATTGGTAGCTGTTGGGTATTCATGTGCAGCATAGATAGATGCGTTGATTTGAAACAGTTGTACTGTCTTGCTGGCGAAAGTCAAGGGTAGGTATGGGTGGATTCAAATTAACCTGGAGAACGATGGGTAGAACTTGACATGTGACTTATGATTTGTTGGCCAAAGTCAAGGTCATAAGAGCATGGGAAAAAAATCCACATCGGGAGTTTCATAAGTACTGAAACTTGCTAGTGTTGCATACCATTTGGAGTGTGATGATTCTGGTAGGATTCCTTCAGTTTCGTCATGCAATGATATTTGGATCCCGATCCTACTGTGAGTATATGCTACTCCTCGGGAAATTTCTCACTTAACGATCAATGCTATAAACCAAGTAGGTGTCTAGAAAGGTGTTAGCGGGGCTACGCCCACAGGGAAAAGAGGTTATTTAATTAAGGAACTTCGCGAAAGCGTTGGAAAACCTCCCTCGAAGTACCGACACCAGCCTGGCCGAACGGTTAAGCAAGAATTGTACGGTGAGATTGATCCTGACTAATTCTTCCTTTTTGATTTGAGGAGGGATTCGAGAGACAGTGGGAGCCATCCTGTTTAGACAAATTAAAAACCAGTCTAAACTTGCAAGAGCATCATGCTGAGTGTTTCTTCTCTCTCTCCTAATTGCAGCGACCAATCGACATGACTGGACTTAAGTTACTTCTAGATAAAAACATACTGACAGGGCCAAACTACAAAGATTAGCTCAGGAATGTCAAGATGGCAATCACTTACGACAAGCTGGGGTATCTTCTTACCACCAAAGCTCTCCCTGTCCCAGGTCCCAAAACCAGCGTCGCGGATAAGGAAATCCGTAAGACCAGGGAACTAGATTGCGCGATGGCCAAATGCCTCGTGCTTTCCTCTATGGACAACGAACATCAGAGGAGGCACGAGAATATGGACCTCGAATCCATATTTCTCCATACAAAAGAACTGTATGGAGAGCAGTCTCGTATCGCAAGATACGAAGTGTCGAAGAAGATATTTTTGGCAAGGTTGGCCGTCGGATCATCGGTAGCGGAACACGTGCTTAAGATGATTGGCTACATAGAAGAGCTCGAGGACCTTGGGACCACGTTGGAGAATGAGCTCTATACGGACTTGATTCTCCAGTCCCTTCCTTCCACTTACGCCCATATTATCCTGAACTTCAACTTACAAGAAAAGGAAGTTGAACTTTCAGAACTCCTCAACATGCTGAGGAGCGCAGAGGGCACCCTACAGAAAGGTAGGGAAACATCCACTTTGTTTGTAGGAGGATCTTCTTCTTCTAGGTCCAAGGCGAAAGCCAAGAGAAAGAAGAAGAAAGCCCCCGCCAAACCAAGGGGCGGTGTTAGTAAAGTGGATACGAAGGGAAAGGCAAAAGCAACAAAGAAAGTGGGGAAGCTTGTGGATAAAGAAGAATGCTTCTATTGTCATAAGAAGGGACACTGGAAGAATGATTGCAGGGCTTGGAAGGCCAGAACACAGGATCTGAAGCAAGTTGCGGCTTCAGCTTCAGGTGTGTATGTTATTGGAAACTGTCTTTCAATAAACTCTACTTCCTGGGTATTGGATACCGGATCAGGATCTCATATCTGTAATTCTTTGCAGGCGTTGAGAAACCGTAGGTTTTTGAAGGCAGGTGACATGACCATCAAAGTTGCAAACGGAGCTAGCATGGTGCTAAGGCCGTGGGGGACTATCACCTGGGGTTGTCAGATGGACACGTTTTGGTTTTGCGTAATTGCTTTTTGTACCCAACGCAACTTGTAATATCATTTCTGTATCTTTGATTTCTAAAGAAGGTTATGAATTTGCGTTTGTAAGTAATGTTGTAAACATTCACCTTAATCAAGTTCTGATTGGTTCAGGTACATTGAGCAATGGTATATACGTATTAAACCAACCACAGATTTTCAATGTCCAGAATACACACAAAAGAAAGTCTCCAGAAATCAATCAGACTTTCTTATGGCATTGTAGACTGGGTCACATCAATGAGAGAAGGTTGACTAAGTTACATACAGAAGGATATTTCGATCCGTTCGAATATCAATCGTATACCACTTGTCAATCATGTCTCAAAGGAAAGATGACAAAGACTCCGTTCACTGGATACGGAGTAAGAGCGAGCGAGCTCTTGGGACTCGTACACAGCGACGTATGCGGTCCAATGTCTACACATGCGAGAAGCGGTTTTTCTTACTTCATTAGTTTTACGGATGACTTTTCAAGGTACGGATATGTCTTCTTAATGAAACATAAATCCAAAGCCTTTGGAAAGTTCCAGGAATATAAGAATAAAGTAGAAAAACAAACCGGCAAAAGTATCAAGATTCTAAGATTGGATCGAGGTGGTGAATACTTGAGTGCCGAGTTCCTGGACTATTTAAAAGAAAACGGAATTCTCTCTCAGCTTACTCCTCCATACACTCCGCAACATAACGGTGTATCGGAGAGACGGAACCGAACCCTATTGGATATGGTAGGGTCCATGATGAGTAACGCTGAGTTACCGCGATCATGCTGGGGGTATGCGCTAGAATCAGCTGCATACCTTTTGAACCAAGTTCCCACTAAGACTGTGCCTACCACACCATATTAGATGTGGTGTGGGAAGAGGCCCCATCTTAATCACATTAAGACATGGGGATGTCCAGCTTTTGTTAAAAAGCAGCATGCGAACAAACTCGAGGCACGCTCAGTACAGTGCAAGTTCGTGGGATATCCAAAGAACTCCAAGGGATATTTCTTCTACTGCGAAGAGGAACAAAAGGTTTTTGTTTCTCGTCATGCCTACTTCTTGGAAACTGAGTTTTTGGAAAACCAGATAAGTGGGAGCACAGTAGAACTGGAAGAAATTCCAGAACCACAGACTATTACTGAAAGCTTAGTGGAACCAGAGGGTTCAAAAGAACAGGACATTCCTACGCCGCTCCGCAAGAGTAGTAGACAGTCTCATCCGTCCGAGAGATACTACGGTTTTCTCATAGACGGGGATAGAGAGGATTGCATCATAGATTATGATGAGCCTACTAGCTTCCAGCAGGCCGTTCAGAGCGTTGACTCGGTAAAATGGCTGGATGCAATGCGGACCGAAATGGAGTCCATGTACACCAACAAAGTATGGACGTTGGACATTGCTCCAGACGGGGTAAAACCCGTAGGATGCAAGTGGATCTTCAAAAGGAAGATTGGTGTAGATGGACAGGTTGAGACCTATAAAGCTAGACTTGTTGCAAAGGGTTTTCCTCAAAGACCTGGTTTGGACTATGACGAAACCTTTTCACCAGTGGCTATGCTGAAATCCATTCGGATCCTTCTTGCCATTGCTATCTTCCACAATTATGAAATTTGGCAGATGGACGTAAAGACCGCTTTTCTAAATGGAAATTTAGAGGAGTGTGTCTATATGGACCAGCCAGAGGGTTTCATTCAGAATGGGAGCAGCGGAAAGGTGTGCAAGTTGCTTACGTCCATCTATGGACTAAAGCAGGTATCGCGGAGTTGGAACATCTGTTTTGATGAGACGGTCAAGGAATTTGGCTTTATCAAAAATCCAGATGAACCATGCATCTATAGTAGATTTGTAGCAAGAACTGTAGTATTCCTCGTTTTATACGTGGATAACATTCTCTTAATAGGAAATGACATTCCTATGCTTCAATCTGTCAAGGGGTTCTTGTCACACAGGTTCTCCATGAAAGACCTGGGTGATGCCTCATACATCCTGGGGATCCGGATCCATCGTGATAGATCCAAGAGGATATTAGGACTTTCACAGTCCAGGTACATCGACACCATACTGAAAAGATTCAGTATGGAGGATTCCAAGCGCGGTAACCTACCGGCTTGTCACGGGATCACCCTCTCTAAAGAGATGTCTCCCAAGACTGATTTGGAGAGGGATCGCATGTCTATTATACCCTACGTTTCTGCGATAGGCTCTATAATGTATGCGATGTTGTGTACCAGACCGGATGTAGCTTATGCACTTAGTGTAGTAAGCCGGTATCAGTCAAACCCAGGGGAGAAACACTGGATAGCGGTAAAGAATATTCTCAAGTACCTGAGAAGGACTAAAGAGATGTTCTTGGTGTATGGCGGAAAAGACCTCCAGATCGAGGCCTTTGCTGACTCCAGCTTCCAGAGTGACAAGGATGATTCCAAGTCCATGTCGGGTTTTGTCTATACCCTCAATGGAGGGGCAGTGTGTTAGAAGAGTTCCAAACAGGAAACCGTTGCAGACTCGACAATGGAAGCGGAATACATCGCTGCATCTGATGCCGCAAAAGAAGCCGTCTGGATGAGGAAGTTCTTAAAAGAACTTCAGGTGGTTCCGTCCATTGTTGATCCAATACCTCTGTATTGCGACAACAACGGGGCTATAGCTTTAGCGAAGGAACCCAGGTCCCATCAGAAATCCAGACACATCTTGAGGCGGTATCACCTGATCAGGGAGATCGTGGATCGCCAGGAGATCGAGGTTCGGAGGGTTGCTTCAGAAGATAACACTGCAGATCCATTCACCAAGGCCTTGCCCCAGACTCAGTTCGAGCGGCTGATCGAGATGATAGGTCTTCGATAAGCCAGTACATGGCCTTAGTGCAAGTGGGAGATTGTTAGTGTATATGCCCTAGAGGCCATTACTGTATCATACTACTTTGTATATTACTTAATGGAAGCTTGGGATATTCACCTTGTATATACAATCTTGCTCAAAATGGTAGTATGCTACTTGGTTTGTTTCTACTTCAATGTGTACATGTGTTTATTTTAGTATATCACCTATACACATTAATGGAGCCCTTAGGATCTTGCTTGATTACCAGCGTTGTGATGGCAGTCACACTAGTGGGGGCTGGGTAATCTATAAGCACATCCTTATGCAGGTCCCTAGTCGCAGGACTATCGAGACAGGGCATCGATACTCCAGAGTAGACTAGCGTATACGCTTCTCATCCCAGTGTGGGAGACGGTCTGTCCCACAGCCGTCGGTACGTCGTACTTGAGATAGTATGCGGGTGCTCGTTAGGTTACGAGTACACTGGACAGGACTCATCGAGAACTGACTGGTTGGTATTATACCTATCGTCAGTTGTCAGTTCCCAGGTAACATGAGTACAGCTTAGTCCGCTGACTTGACACTGTCACTTCGCCTCGAGTGTGTTCCCACTGTACTTTGATCACTACCCTACCACGGCTCAAAGGAGTCGTGAAAACAGGTAGTAGTTGGGTGCAGTCCCGAAGCACTTGGAGGCAGTGATGGTTAGACATGATTCGTCTCTCCCGGTATTGGGGGTTAACATCGCGCTGTGTCTAGAAGAGCCATTACACGAGTAGTCCCTGGCCAGGGCAAGTGAGATATACTGGTAGGCTTCCAGTGTTATCTCAGGGTGTTTTGGGCTTCACTCCGACACGACTTGTACCGCTATTAGGGGACTGACGTTTACCGCCCCCTAGGCCCACCATGCGATGTATCAGACGAACAGACCGGACTGTACGGAGACTGTCATATTCAGGCTCAGTAGGAGTTCAGATGGGTTTCACCTCGTCAGTCTTCTTGTCGGCATCTACCTGGGGACCGTTACGCACAGCTAGAGCTGCTTGCGGTCTGTGGTTAAACCCACTGCCAGCGTAGTGTCGAGTCTTTAGAGTCCCACACAGAGAGCTATTCGCCTTTAGGCAAAAGAGTAGAGGTCGCATGGTTTTGCGACAGGTTGCATGGTTTTGCGACAGGGCTCGGTCACATCCGTGCACTTATGCACGTTTAGTGTCCGGACAGTTAACACTAGCGGGCTTTGGTTTAAGCCAGATCCTAGTGTACGTTTTGGGATTGGTTTTATCTCGTATGTATTCGTGTTCCTCGAAACGCGGATGCGGGTGTGTATGCACAGTTGATGGAGAGACAGAGGCAGGGGATTCTCGTTAGGGTTGTTGACTGTTGACTATTGACTATTGACTTTTTGCTAAACCCTAATGAGAATATGATATATGATTAACAATAATATTAATTAAGTATTATGGTGACATGGTTGTTGAGGGGTTGACTTTGTTGACCGGTTGACGAGGTTGGACTAGTTGACCATCATGATGACAATGGCTATCATTTCATGGCAAAGACTTTTGCTTGCTTGTTTCTCTTGTGCAAAATGAGTGCATGAAATGATATGGATATTGTATCTTAAACCATCACATAATACTTGATTGCTATGATTTGTTATGATGGTTTTGGATTATGAGAGCCAAGAGAGAAAAGTCTTGCTCATTCTATCATTTCCATTCTCTCTCTTGGCTTGAGCTCTCACCCTCTTCCTCTTGCTCTCCCTTTCTCTCTAGTCTATGGTTCATTTGTCTCATGAGTTGAGAAGCAAGAACTATAGAGAAAAATCCCAACACACTCTCCTCTACTCACTCTAGTTCATAAGGTTTAGCAAACCGAGTGAACTAGTTTCTTCAAAGTTCGAAGAAGAAGCCAAAGGTAGAAGCTTTCGAGTGGATCAATCTTCGGCGCAACGAGACGACGGGGTGAAGCCGATCCGTACACCATCGAGGTTTGAAGATGAAGGAGTTCAAGAAAGAAAGGTATAACCCCCTAACCGAGGAGTTAACAACTCGTAGTTAGGTTGTTAGGTAGATAGTTTAACAAAGATCCGGTTTGAGTCCATGTTGACGCCTCTAGAAAATTGTTTTTCACCAAATTCCGCAAGCCCGTAAGTACCGGGAGAGGCAGCATGGACTTACAATTACCATGGCCAGGAATTTCGTGTAATGGCTCTCCTAAACACAGCGCGATCTCACCCCCAATACCGGGAGAGATGAATCCCCGACGATCTGCTCACTGCCTCCATGTGGCTCGGGACTGTACCCAAAATATACCTGTTTGCATGACTCCTTTGACCCGTGATAGGGTATAAATCAAAGCACAGTGGAAACTCACACGAGACAAATGACGACCTCAGGTCGATGAACTAACATGTACACATGTCACTAGGGAACTGCTATCTGACACTAGGTATAATACCAACCAGCAAGTTCCCGGCGAGTCCTGTCCGGTGTACTCATAACCCAATGAGCACCTGTATACATCTTAGGTGATCCAACTAACACCAATGGCTTGTGAGACCGGCCACCGCCCCTCGTCGGGGTCTCGAATGTATACACTAGTCTACTCTGGAGTATCAATACCCTGTCTCGAAACTCCCACGACTAGGGACACTTTAAGGATGTGCTTATAGACCTCAGCTCCCATATATATGATCGCTATCATACTGCTGGTAGTCAAGCAAGAATCATATGGGCTTTATCAACATATATATGATGATAAAGACAAACCAGATAGCATACTATCATCTTGAGTAAGACTGTTCTATCGGTATAGGTCCTCCCTCAATCATTGCAATCACGTACCTGCGATCCAATAATTGACTTAGAGGGCACTATATCCAACAATTTCCCACTTGCACTTAAGGCTAATTATTTCGATGTCGCGTACTCACAGCTCGTGTGATACCGAACATCCAACTCCTCTACTAATCAGTTTCACAAAACTCGTTTGCAAAACTATTGTGTTCGAGAAATAGCCTCAGTGAGTGGATCCGCTTCGGTGTTTCTTTCCGTATCTCTCTATTTCTCAACTTCGCGGAGAAAACCATCTCCCGGATTGAGTAATACCTGTCTTATAATACGTCCGGATATCTGATGGGACCTAGTTCATAAATGAACTACAAATCCAAACTTCTTAGACTGTATTGATAACTGAACCTAATCAGTATTCAGCACCATGCCTCCCATAGTATCCTCTTGGACCACCTGTCCATAATACTGTCCCTCGTCAGAGGGAAAACTATAACTCTGACAATCACTCTGTCATCCAGTCATCTTTGAAGCCTGGAATGATAACCGTCTCCCTGAGGAGGCCGCCGTCATCAAATCTGTAGAACATGTACTTATGCTCTAAAACTGCTTCCTTATGTTTCTTTAGGATTGGATTAATATAAACTTATCGCATCTAGTGCAAAAACAACATCTGGTGTGGTACTTGATATCTCACGATTGACTCAATTGCCTAAGTAAGTGATCTGCCAATCATGAACGTCCCTCTCCCCTTTAGTCTGTAAGACACCTTCAGAGAGTGTGACTCCATCACCTGTAGGTACACCACCATACAAGGAGTCATCTATTCTAAAAATACTATTAGAATACTGTCAAAGTATCCATATTGGGAAACTACCCAAATCTAGATCTAAAACCATAGATCTAGTAACCAGAATGTCAGATATTATATCCATATCCTTTGTGGAGAAACAACTGTGTGACGACCAAAGTACAACCGACCATAGTATAGGAATTTTACTTCCTACTCTGTGCATGTCATCCAAAATACCAGGACATCACACCCAACTACCTTCTTAACAGATCCATCCCTTATTCTGATGAA
The DNA here is from genome assembly GCA_030015575.1 of Agapanthus africanus. Classification (NCBI taxonomy): domain Eukaryota; kingdom Viridiplantae; phylum Streptophyta; class Magnoliopsida; order Asparagales; family Amaryllidaceae; genus Agapanthus; species Agapanthus africanus. Next base: position 107,822,682 of record CM057344.1, read on the forward strand.
GTCAAAGCCATGACTGTTACATCAAAATTAGATGATCTAATCTCTGCTATATTTGCTCAAGCCTATAAATAGACATAAGCTACTTGCTCACTATGCTTCCGCTGCTTCCACTGACTACGACAATCCTCTGGCAGAACAATATAAACGTACACTTCTAAAACTAGTTTAGAACGACGATATACATATCCTTCTGCCGGGTCTCATAGTCTGGAACAACAGTAGTGTCAAGTCTGGGTAAACAAGAACCTCCATGTCACCGTCCTTGAGGCTACCAGAGTACCTCTCGGGTGTCTGAGATTACCCACCATATCTGCGGAGTGGCTAATAGAATGTCAAACCTGATTGAATATATAGGTCCTATTAAATTTTCCGTAATCGTTTGCGGTTCTGGAATCACTTCCAGTTCTATCATATTCCCACTACTGTTTTCTGAAAAAATCCATTTTACTAAAACTGTGGCGAGTCTAGAACAATATCACTATTGATCTTTCAGATGGTAGAAAATCAACCTTCGTCAAATCTAGGGTCAACCCACAAACTGCCATTACAGAAATGTGCCTTGAGTTATCCAGTGTCTGATTTTAAGCATAAGCTGGACAACTCCCCTTATCTTAACATCGTTAAGATATGAAGCATTCTATATCCAATATGGAAACTTTGGCACTAATTTAATTGGAACCAGATTCAAATCATGCAGCTGTCTCCAGTGCATATTAATTTAATGGAGAGAGGCTAATCAGCATTACTCAACTTAGGAATCCATCCACTTATGAGTAACCTGAAAGAGAAACAAGTTCCTCAAATTCATTACTTGAATACCAATCATAAGAATCTATATCTTCGATTTCTTTAAAGAATCCCGATACTTGCGACACTTGGTTCTCTACTTTATTCCTATACCCACAACTTCTCAATACTTAGACATTGTATTTCTATGAAACACTTGTCTAAAAAACTAGAGAAGTTACAAGTAAATAGAATACAGTACGAGGACCAACCCCTTTGTCCTGATGGACACTGGACAACATACAATACTCTGTATAAGTCCGCTGAGTTGAATAACTCAAAAACCTATGCATCGTAGGTTGAAAACTGTACCCAGGCGATTTCCTCAAATATCATCAATTACAACGAATTCCGATATAATGAGGATGATCACTTAATTCCCAATAACTCACTCCCACTCAACATCTGTAAAACTATACAGATGTGAGAATCATACCTGGTAAATACACTTTACTATGGATCCATCCTCGAAAAAATATCCTTCGAGTTCGTATATAACCATACGATGGATTTATCCAATGGAATTGGATGTTCGTAGTGATACGGGTTGTTCTGGAAAAATGAAAAATGAAGTAGGAGTGGCGATGAAATACGTGGTTTGGTCGTGAATGTAAGTAGTCGCAATTTACTTTGCCCTCTTTCTAATTCCTTTAACTTGTCTTTACATATTACCTTCTGCACACCCCACTTAGGCTAATTGGTTTTCTTCATTCCCTACCTTTCGGCACCTGCCTATGGTTTGGAAGAAGATTATCCAATAAGCGTAATAGGTGTACTTTCCTAAACCAAGGAGCCCTCGCAACCTGAGAGAAGGTGATAATAAAAGACAACTGAATAAACCAATTCTATTTCTCCTGAACCTGGATCCATCCTCGAAGAAGTCCCTTCGAGTTCGTATATAACCATACGATGGATCTATCCAATGGAAGTGGATGTCCGTAGTAATACGTGGTGTTCTGAGAAATACAAAGGGTAAAAGAAGGAGCTGCAATGACTTATACAACTATAGACAATCCAAAAGCCAATATATTAAAAAGGTTCGGTCAACTTGGTCACTGAGTTATAGTCTAGGGTCGGTCAAAAGTCGCTGCCAAAGAGAGAGAGAAAAGAAACACTCTGCATGCACTCTAACCTAGATCAGAATGGTTATCACTTTATCTAATTAGGAAACCTCCCACTGTAATATCAAATTCTCTTCCAAACCTGAAAGAAGAATTAGTCGGGATCACCCGAAGAGTAAACCAACTCATCAGTGAGAATCGGGATCCAACTATCATCGTATGAAAACTTGATGGAAGCCACTCAAGTTATCACACTCCAGAAGGTATGCACAAGTCTGGCAAGTTTCCTGTATGTTTGAAACTCCCGATGTAATTTTTATCCCATGCTCTTATGACCTTGACGTAGGCCAACAAATCATAAGCCACATGTCAAGTTCTGCCCGTCGTTGTCCTGATTAATTTAGGTCATCGTACATGCTCTTGACGTAGGCCAACAAGGCTGTACGTCTGTCCTAAACTAATGCATCTATCTATGCAACAAATGAATACCCAGCAGCTACCAAACACTACGCCTTGACGTAGGCCAAAAAACATAGCTTGAATACTACTGACCATCCATAAGAAATGACGGAGGATTACGGCTGGTTTTTGGCGAAAAACCTTTAATGCAATGAACTTGATCTCGTTGAAGGAACCTAATAGCTTTTTATAAAAATATAGTGGCGAAAACTTTTTGCTAAAGAAGTCACTCCCGGTGAAGGGATCTCGGCTCTTTCCTTGTGGAATGAGGTGCAGGATATTCTAACTGAATACCGCGATGCAAAGCAACTTGTAATCGACTATATTGAAGTTATTACCCTGACGCAAACTTCTGCCCAAGAGGTCACTCCCGGTGAACGGATCTCGGCCCTTGCCTCGTCGAATGAGGTGCAGGATATTCTAACTGAATACCGCTATGCAAAACAAAAGGAAACGTCTTTGTAATTTTTTCCAACAACATCAAATATAGGTTTGGTTTATCCTTGTATTGATAAGAATCAATGCAGTCCCATCAGTAAATCACACCAGAAAAGAACGAAAATAAAATGTACATATATGCCATCCGCATTCGTCACTGGGTCCCGTCATCACTCGTTAGGTTACTTAACTAACGACAGAGCGGGGACTGGACTAGCGCGGGTGTAAAACATATACAACATCTAATAGTATATGTACTAATATACAGTAATCGCTCCAGGCGTGATAATATGCAACATTACAGAAAAGTAATAAGCATCACAGAACAATACAGATAATCTGGGATCCCCGGGTTTCACAGAGCCGCTACTGAAACCCGGCGTTCCCCTGGTCATGTGGTTAGCCTGTGCAATGAAACCTAGACCCCTACGGGTGCGGCAAGTTACCCGCCAAAACCTGAAGCGAGGCGGCCCCCTACAGCATAGTGAATAGACCACCCGGCACTTCACTGAATCCGGTAACTTGAGCACCCCTCCTTGGGTCAACCTGTACCCCCTACGAGTGCGGCGAATAGTCTGCCAATTCTAGAGTGAGGCCCCTCTGCCTCTCATAGCCATGAGATACGAACCCGTTGCCCTCCAGAACACGGCTATCTGTGCACTCCATCGCGGGATAAACCTAGTACAGAAATGAAAATATATACAACGGGTACATCGACCTCATCCCGGTTGTGCCCCAAAAGAATAATTTACAAACAGGTAGTGACGGCAGTCCACAAGTTGGGTGCTCGCCCCGCAATATCAAATGTACAAATAAATCCAAACAACACTACCATTGCACACTGCTTTCCACCATGACAAATTCGCAACATCACAGCACAATACAATACAGAACATCAACGCGAATGTCATGTTCGCAAACCCGTCTAAAAGAACTATAGCAATTAGACGCAACTTACCGCTCAAATGATATTCCAGGTCGGAGATATAATATAAGTACTGTAAACCAACACGTTTAAATTTTCAATCGACAAAATTTCCCGAAGTGGGCCCCACGCACATCTTCTGTACAGTAATAAAAACTGGGCCCAAAAGAACAGTACCAGAAACCACAATTTCCCAAGATGAAAGCCCAGAAGAAAAATGGCCCAACAAGTCACCAAGACGGCCGCGCTTCCGCGGTCGTATGGATGAATTGGTAGATCGTTTTTCTTCTGTTTCCATAAAAAAGCCTGCTTAATTTTCTGGTATGCTCAAAATAATTTTTAGAACAGTTTAAAAATCAACAGAAACTTTGAACTTGAAAATTATGATTTTCGAAAATCAGTTCGATCGATGTTTTAAAACGCGTTAACACAAGTTAGTATAGCTTAATGGTGAGGCTCTGATACCAATGAAAGTCTATGGTAGCGCCCCGGCCGTCTTTTAGACGCCAATATGCGGAACAAAACATTTAATAACTGGCGCTATCGCATACTATTTCCAGGATCTGCCATTAACGCTAAACTAACAAACTACAAAGTGGGTAGAAATGTTATACCGAACGATCCGGTCCTTCAGTCTTCAACCATCATCCCACACTTTGTTGCAGCTGATCCGAACTCGCTGGATTTCCGGCCTCGTCGTCCAGGTGGCACCACGTCGACGGATCTTTAATGGGCTCCCGCCTCTGAACCGAAGCAACTCGATCGTCAAGTTTGCTAAAAGAGACGACCAAGATTGATGTAGAGAATGAGTGGAACAATTTGTCTCGTTACGTCCAAAGCTATGGACGAACGGTTAATGAAGTTGCCAATTGGAATCGGGTAAATAGAAATTGAGCTATATGAAATTTCCTTGAACTAAACTATCATAATCTTTTTGCCAAAATGAATCCATCCCACTACCATGAGGGGGCCGGCCACTATATGAAGGGGGGAGGTGAGTGCAGGAGAGTGGATGGTAACCATAAGGCAAAAGATCAAAGAGAAAATATCCTAAGTATTCCAAAAATGCATTAATGGAAACAATGACTCATAACCTTAGTCATCCTCCATCATTAAATGCACCATTAAGGAACTAATGACTCACATGCCTTGTCACCATCTAGAACCATCTAGAAACATGACTCACCCAAGAAAAGATAAATCTGCATTTAACCGAATGTTAAATACGGGTGATAGAAAACAGGAAACTGGCAACTTCTAAAAGCGATCCCGAAATGAATTTCAGGATAACCCCGTAACAGTATAAACATACCCGCATTTGTATTACGACCGAATACAAATGCAACTGAGACAAAGATATTATATCTACACAGTATAATACTCGGATCCGGCTTAAACCAAAGCCTACCGGTATTAACTGCTCGAAAAATGACACGTGCGAAAACGCATGTGCATTTTCCGAACCCTACCATAATACCATACGGCATCTACAACGTTTTGCCCGAACTTGGTAAAATGTCTGTGGGGGACTCTAATGACTCATCAATACACTGGTACTGGGTATAACCACTAGCATGTCAGAAGTACAAGCTGTACGTAACGGTTGCCTATGTATTGATTGGAAGGGAAGCTGACGAGCGAACTCATCCAGAAACCGTACTGAGCCTGACAGTGACAATATCCGTACAGTCCGGTCCATTCGTCTATGAGTATTGCATATAGGGCCTAGGGGGCCGGTAAACGTCAGACCCCCAATAGCTGTATAAGTCGTGTCAGAGAGCAGCCCAGAACACTCTGAGATACTACTGGAATACCTTCCAGTAAATCTCGATTACCCTGGCCAGGGATTTCGTGTAATGGCTCTCCTAAACACAGCGCGATCTCACCCTAATACCGGGAGAGATGAATCCCTGACGATCTGCTCACTGCCTCCATATGGCTCGGGACTGTACCCAAAATATACCTGTTTGGACGACTCCTTTGACCCGTGGTAGGGTATAAATCAAAACACAGTGGGAACTCACACGAGACAAATGACGACCTCAGGTCGATGAACTAACCTGTACACATGTCACTAGGGAACTGCTATCTGACGCTAGGTATAATACCAACCAGCAAGTTCCCGGCGAGTCCTGTCCGGTGTACTCATAACCCAATGAGCACCTGTATATATCTTAGGTGATCCAACTAACACCAGTGGATTGTGAGACCGGCCACCGCCCCTCGTCGGGGTCTCGAATGTATACACTAGTCTACTCTGGAGTATCGATACCCTGTCTCGAAACTCCCACGACGATGGACACTTTAAGGATGTGCTTATAGACCCCAGCTCCCACATATATGATCGCCATCATACTGTTGGTAGTCAAGCATGAATCCTATGGGCTTTATCAACATATATATGATAATAAAGACAAACCATATAGCATACTATCATCTTGTGTAAGACTGTTCTATCGGTATAGGTCCTCCCTCAATCATTGCAATCACGTACCTGCGATCCAATAATTGACTTAGAGGGCACTATATCCAACAACAACTACTAACGATTTGGTTAAACCTAAAGTTTTGATAGAACCTGATAAGCCTCAGTCACTTCGTAGATCTAATAGGACTTCTCTCCCATCAGAGAGATAATATGGTTTCCTTATTGATGGTGATAGAGAAGATTGCATTATAGATGATGATGACCCTACTAGTTTTCAGCAAGCTACCACGAGTAGTGACTCGTTGAAATGGCCGGATACCATGCGATCCGAAATGGAATCCATGTACACCAACAAAGTATGGACTTTAGAAGTTGCACCTTCTGGAGTAAAACCTATAGGGTACAAATGGATCTTTAAGAAAAAGATCGATGTGGATGGATACGTAGAGACCTATAAAGCTAGACTTGTAGCGAAAGGATTTCGTCAAAGACCAGGACTGGACTATGATGAGACTTTTTCTCCAGTTGCAATGCTTAAATCCATTCGGATACTACTTGCTCTTGCTGCTTACTACGACTATGAAATCTGGTAGATGGACGTTAAAACAGTATTTCTAAACGGTGATTTGGAAGAATGTGTTTTTATGGATCAGCCGGAAGGCTTCATTGACAATAGGAGCAGCGAAAAGGCATGTGGGTTGCTTAAATCCATTTATGGATTGAAGAAAGCATCACGGAGTTGGAACATCTGCTTTGATGATACAATCAAAGAGTTTGATTTTATCAAAAACATAGATAAACCATGCATATATAAGAAGATTGTAGGGAGTAAAGTCACATTCCTCGTATTGTACGTGGATGTCATTCTCTTAATAGGAAATGATGTTGCTATGCTATAATCGGTCAAACTATTCTTATCACAAAAGTTCGCCATTAAGGACTTGGGAGATGCCTCTTGCATTCTAAGCATTAAGATCTATAGAGATAGATCTAAAAGATTGTTGGGATAGTCCCAATCAAGGTACATTAATACCATCCTAAAGAGGTTTAGTATGGAAGAATCCAAGCGAGCTAATTTACCCGCTTGTCACAGAATCACCCTTTCTAAAGACTCCAAAGTCTGATGGAGAGAGAGCTCGCATGAGTGTTATACCATATGCTTCCACCGTAGGATCTATCATGTATGCGATGTTAAGTACCCACCCTGATGTTGCTTATGCACTTAGTGTAGTAAGCAGATATCAATCCAATCCAGGAGAGAAACACCGGACATTATTGTATGATATAGTGGATGCTTGGACATATATATAGAGGACTTTCTTGCTCGACATGATGGTATGCTATTTGGTTGCTCTTTATCTTAACATGTGCACTAGTATTATTATATTGTCTCTCTCATACATGTTGATAAAGCCCTTAGGATGTTAGCTTGATTACCAGGACTATGATGCAGATCATATTAGTGGGGCTTGGATAGTCCACAAGCACATCCTTTAACAGTTCCTAGTTGAAGGAGTATCGAGACAGGGCATCGTTATTCCAGAGTAGACTGGTGTGTACGTTTCTTGACCCTTTATGGGGCGATGGATGATCCCACATCCATTGGTGTTTGACACCAAAGATTGTACACAGGTACTCATTAGAGAATGGGTACACTAAACAGGACTGGCCGAGAACTCCTAGTTGGTATTATACCTATCGTCAGATAGCAGTTCTCTGATAACATTGGTACAGGTGAGTCTGTAGACTCGAGATCGTCATAGAGTTTTGTGTGGTTCCCACTGTGCTTTGATTTCCTCCCTACCAAGGCTCAAAGCAGTCATGCAAACATGTGGATTTTGGATACAGTCCTGAGTCACATGGAGGCAATGAGCGATAGGAGGGGTTTTGTCTCTCCTGGTATAGAGAGTTGATGTTGTGCTATACTCAATTGGCTATAATAGCAAGTCCCTGACCAGGGCTAATGAGATTTACTGGTAAGTGTTATCAGTCGTTCCTCGAACGGTTATAGGCCACACATCGGCATGACTTATCATGTTACGGGGTCTGACGATTCCACCCCTAGACTTGATATGCAAAATATCAGACGAATAGACCGGACTGTACGGTAAGTGTTACTTATAGGCTTCATGGGAGTTTGGACAAATTTGCTTGTTGATCTTCTATTCACTCAATACCTGGGTAGCCATTATGTCCAGCTAGTACCACTGAAGGCTTGTGAGTAACTGATGTGATCATTACCTACTACTGGCGTATTGACGAGTCATTAGAGTCCCACACAGAGGTTTCCTAGCTCAAGTTAGATGAAGTATGCACATATGTGATATGTGCGGGAACTTGATTAAATACGAGTATGTGATACCGTATTCTAATCAGGCGATATTTGATATCGGTTAGGTTATATGTGATATAACTGGATTATTGAATCAAAGTGTTGATTCAATGAATTATTATGTGTGTATTTGATATTGTCGGTTATATGTGATATAGCCGGGTTATTGAATCAAGTGTTGATTCGATAAATTGATATACATATAAATGATATTAATCAATTATATATATGATATAACTGGATTATTGAATCAAGTGTTGATTTAATAATTTGATATATATTTATATATTTGATATATTAATATATATTAACTAATATTAGCTCACTAAAAAGAATTTCTTCTCTTGTATATATATAATGATATATGTCTGTGATATATATATATATATATATATATATATATATATATATATATATTATTCACTATTATGTCATGCTAGATGATACATAGGACATGAGTGTATGAGACTTACACTATGGCTTAAGATAATATTGGGGATTTATTTTTAAAGTAAAATTAAAATGAAGTGGAAATGAGCATGGCTTAAGATGCGTGTAGAAGTATGTAGAAGCCATGACCCATTCCACTAATTTTTTTTACTTTAGATATTTTTAAACCAAACCATTTATCTTTAGCCATGGTTAACTCTCTAAATATATCAATTGAGATATTTCTTCACCTTAGTTCGTCATCTTCCTCCTCTTTATTTTTCTTGAGAAGAAAAAGAAAAGGAGAAAAAGAATTCTAAAGTGAGCAAAATTCATACTTCATCAACCTACTCTTATCCTTTCCATGAGTGTAGGATGTTTGCTTCACTAATTCCTTGATTAGTGAAGATGTAGCTTGAGTTAGAGTAACTTCAAGGTGGGTCATCTTCGGCCTTGAAGACGACGAAGTAAGCTCGTTCCTTTCACCAAGTGGAGCCTAAGAAGAGTTCTATGGACCACAACTTAGATCTAAGAGACTACTACTTAGAGATTTAGAAGTTAAGGACCGATCTACAAAGGTTGTATTTTCTATTCACTTAGTGTATAACTTTTTTACACGGTTATAAACCCAAATTCTCTAGTTCGATTCCAGGTTAGTATAGCTTAGACCTCTAGATTTTTTAAAATTGCATACTTGATACATGTGGAAACCTAGTAGAGGTGCTAAGACACACTTTCATGGTATCATAGGAAAGGTAGAGCATTAGGTTTGGTCTAAACGATGTCAAAGTGTTCGATCGGTATTTTCGAAACCCTAAAAACATAATTTCTTTCAAAATTTTCAAAAGTTGAATTTTTATAGATTAAAAATATGCAGAAAATTGTGTAGGGTTTTTTATGGAGCCCCAAGAAAAACGAGGGCCCAACTCAACTAATTGGCCGTGCAACTGCGGCATAAACTTGGGTTTAGTTGCGGTTCCACGGCATGAATGGTGAGTTAGGGACTCATTCTTCTTGTGCTGCTCCGTTATGTGATTTGGCACTTTCTAGGTGTTTTTAATGTGACTCAAGTTGTTGAGGCCTCTGTGATTTATGGGTGTTTGAGATATCGATCGAAATGTATAACATCGTCTAGATATATGTGATATGTGATACAATATTTGGAATCCACATTAATTAGTTTTGTGAAAACTAGTTTGTGTTTTGTAAATTTCGCGTTTTGGTCTCTTTTGATCGATTGCCATAGAGTTTTGATTCGGATCAAAACTCCGTCATAATTGTTAGTTGTATGTATGCCCTAGAGGCCAGTATTGTACAGATGATGTATATTATATTGGATGCTTGGACATATATAGAGATGACTTTCTTGCTCGATATGATAGTATGCTATCTGGTTATTCTTCATCTTAACATGTACACTTGTCTCTTTAAACTGTCTTATAGTTACATGTTGATAAAGCCCTTAGGATGTGTACTTGACTACCTGGACTGTGATGCAGATCATACTAGTGGGGACATGGTAGTCTATAAGTACATCCTTCAAGGTCCCTAGTCGTGGGTGTATCGAGACAGGGCATCGATATACCAGTGTAGACTAGCGTATACGCTTCTCGACCCATGAGATGGGCGATGGATGATCCCATATCCATTGGTGTTTGACATCAGAGATGGTATACGGGTGCTCAGTGGAGACTGGGTACACTGGACGGACTCGCCGAGAACTCCCAGATGGTATTATACCTCACGTCGGATGGCAGTTCTCAGTTGACACTTGTACAGGTTAGTCTGTAGACCCGAGATCGTCATAGAGTCTTGTGTGATTCCCACTGTGCTTTGATCTCCACCTTACCACGTTCATGAGGGCGTGCAAAACGGTGGTCTTTGGGTACAGTCCCGAGTCACATGGAGGCAATGAGCGATAGGAGGGGTTTCGTCTCTCCCGGTATTGGGAGTTGATGTTGCGCTGTGCTCGATTGGCCGTAACAGGGAAGTCCCTGGCCAGGGCTGATCAGAGATTTGCTGGTAAGTGTTACCAGTAGTTTCTCGACCCGTTATGAGCCTCACATCGGCATGACTTATCGGTTATTGGGGTCTGACGTTTACTACCCCTAGACTTGATATGCGACGTATCAGACGAACAGACCGGACTGTACGGTAAGTGTTACTGGTTGGATTCACAGGAGTGTGAGCGGGCTAGCTCGTCGATCTTCTGATCACTCAATACCCGGATGGCCGTTACGTTTAGCAGACCGCTTGCGGCTTGTGGGTGCTTGATATGATCATCATCTGCTACCGGCGTATTGACGAGTCTTTAGAGTCCTACACAGAGGTTTCCTGGCTTAAGCGAAACGAAATAGGAGCGCATATGAGATATGTGCGGGACCGAGAATAATGCGTGTATGTGATACCGCATTTCATTCTCGCGATGAATGTTTCGATTGGTTGTATGCGATATGACCTAGTTATCGAATCATTGATTCGATAAAACGATACATTGGATACTGGTCGGTTATATGCGATATGACCGGATTGTTAAATCAAGTGTTGATTTAATGATTTAATGTATAATTATATATTTGATATATTACTTTGCATTAACTGGTATTGGTTCACTTTAAATGGATTTTCTCACTTGATGTACATGTTGTATATGTGATATACTTTTGTGCACATCTTTGTATCATGTTTGATGATACTTGCTCATTTGGTTAAGTGTGAAGAATTAAACCATGGTTAAGAGATGATTAGGGTTTAGCCTTTTTATTTATTTATTTGTTTATTTATTTAGAAAAGGTTTAGATGAGAATGGTGGCTTTCTTTGTCTCTTATTGAAGCTTCATGAAGCTTTGACTTAAGCAACCATTCTTGTCTTCATGCTTAACCCTAACTCATCCAAGTAACCATGGTATATTCTCTACACTTAACTTTAGTTAGGATATGATAAGTATGGTTTTTCTTTTTCATTTTAAAATCACTTATCATATTCCTTCTTCTTCTTGACCTTCTTCTTCAAGATAGAAAGCTTGATGCCATCAATGGCAACTTGAGATCTAAAGTGAGAAATCCAATTCTAAAGTGAACCCACCTCCTATTTCTTCACCCTCTACCTCTTGCCAAGTTGTTTTGGGTGTTTTCTTCACAAGTTTCACAACTTTGTGAAGTCGGAGCTTGAACTTGTAATGCCTCGACATAGATCATCTTCGGCACGAAGCCGACGACCTAGTCCGCCCATTTCTCCGATCAAGCCGACGCATGAGTCCGGGATTCGAGATGGACAGCAAGAGGACGCCTACGTGGAGCCAAGGAAGTGGATATCCGGATCTACAAAGGTTGTAGCTTCTTATCTTTAGTTAAGTTGTTGACTAGATTCATATTTCGCCTAAACTTCTAGTCAACGATCCGTATTAGGGTTTCTCGGCACCCATAATTTTTGAAATTGGCATGGTTGATGCCTTGTGAGACCTCTATAGTGTGCCTAGGAACCCTACAGTGGTATCAGAGCCTAGCTAGAGCCTTAGGCGAAGTCCTGACGACGGTTGAAGTCCGATCGAACCAAAACCCTAACCCGAAAACGGCTCTCTGTACATTTTTTAAAAAATGGGTTTTTTCAAAATTAAAAATATGCAGAAAACTCAGCAGGGAATTCTAAGAATTACGGAGCAAAATTTATTTCATGATCCCTCAAATGAGCGGCGGAACCGCGGCATAAGCCTAGCTTATGCGGCGGTTCCGCGGCTAAAGTATGACGTCAGCCCTAACAATTTGCACAGTAATTCCTAATCAACAGTGCTGAGTTCTCTTGGTATTTTTAAATTTTATTCAAGAGTTGAATTTTCTGGGGTTGTTTTGGGGATTCGGTGTTTCGATCGGAGTATCAGATTTTGTCTTTGTGGCTTTCCGGATAATTTTTAGAATATGTTAAAAAGTTCGACCGGATATAAATACCTAATTTTTCCCCTGTCGGGAAATTTCCAAGAGTTGGATTTTTCCGTAGTTTAACGATGTTCTAAGTAGTGCAAGTAACGCGATGGACCCTCTAGAAGACAACAAACCTTAACTCGATTATGTGACCGTCTTGAACTGCCCTTTGAACCTTCGGGTTTGGGGCAGTACGGCGTGCCACATGTGAGGCGTTGGCTTGACCCTTCTACGGCTGGACCGTTAGTACTGAGGCACGAACTGAATGTTGTTAGACTTATTTCATGTGTTGAGCTGTATCGGGAAAACTTGGGTATTCGACTGTTCGATCGGAAAGTTTAACATTTTCTGTTTATCTGGAATGTGATACAATAATTGGAATTCACAAACAGTTATGAGATAACTGAATGAATGTTATAAATCTAGCGGTTTAGTTTCACTTGATATTGAAAAGAGTTTTCGATAATGAGACTAAAATGCGGGGTTTATAACTGTTAGGCATGAGATGTCTAAATATTTCATTTGATTAGGCATGTGATGTTTAAAGAGGTTGAGGATTCCAACTGTTGTAGTTTTACACTTTCTTTTCTGTGACCGTAAGTGTAGTATGTTCATATCGCCGGTTTCGTTGCTATACGTCAACGACAATTGGGGTATGCATACTTACTTACGTTGATGACATGTGATGTTATGTGTTGCTGGATATGTTATATTGGATCGTCGTGTTTGAATAGCCGGGGGTTTTTATGTGAGATGAGTGTTTTTCATTTTCATTCATGTAAAAACTTGTATGTAATATTCTTTTATTTGTGGCACTTCCAGGTTGCGGAAGTTGTCACCTTTTGTATATTGTTTACTTTTCCGCATTAGGATAGACCCAAGGAGGGGAGCACAAGTAACCGGGTTCTGGGGTCTAGTGGGAGACCAACTCGAGGAGTCGAGTCCGGGTCTCCTAACCCTAGAATTGGCAGGGTTGCTTGCCGCTCTCGTAGGGGTCTAGGGGTGTGGGATTGGCTATTCATCACGACCGTGGAATCCGTGTTTTATACTGGCTCGTATTGAAAACACGGACGTCCTAGTATATCCAATGTTTCATATGTTCCTTCTGCTGCGTTATCTATGATGTGATCATGTGATGTTCTGTGATAGATACTTTATATAAGTATATATGATATATTATATAGACGTTACTTATGTTTTGCACCCGCACTAGGCCTGCCCTGCTCTGTCGTTAGTTACCTAACCTAACGGTGCACGAGGGGACATCGAGGCGAATGCGGATGGCATAAGTGTACGTCGTATTTATCTGTGATGTTTAGGTACTTAAATGATGGGACTTCATTAATGTGATTAATGAAAGAAAAGAAACCTAAGATGTTGTAGAATCAAATTTTAAACAAAACAGGTAGCTACAGTTCTTGCTTTGCATAGCGGTATATATGATATACCCTGCACCTTATTCGATGAGGAAAGGACCGAGATCCCTTCACCGGGAGTGACTCCTTTAGCAATAACTGGCAGATGCTACACACTCGGTTTGCTTTTGATTGTTTTTGAGTTTTGCTTTGCACAGTGATATATATGATATATCCCGCACCTCATTCGACGAGGAAAGGGCCGACGATCCCTTCACCGGGAGTGACCCCTTTAGCAAAACTAGAAAAGCCTCAAAATCACTCCATTTCAAAACTTCATTTGATTCTACAACGATATCAAGTTCATTACGCAATAGGTTTTCAGAAAAACCTGTCGTAGCCCTCCGTCATTTCAGATAAATAGTAGTTAGTATTCGTGCTACGTTTGTTGGCCTGCGTCAAAGCGTAGTGTGCGGTAGCTAACTAGTATTTATCTGCTTATGCATATGATGCAGATTGGATTAGGGTAGTCGTACGACTTTGTTGGCCTGCGTCAAGGGTCGTGCGGGTGGGTTTAATTCAATCAGGAAATGACGGGTTGAACTTGACTAGCGCGCTGTGATTTGTTGGCCTGCGTCAAGGTCATAGGACGCTAGGGGCAAAATATTATCGGGAATTTCAAGTGTTGAAATTTGCAATGAGATTGCATACCTTTTATGAGATAGTAGGATCCCGATACCCGCTGCGAGTAAGAGTTACTCCTGGGAGAGTTTTACACATTACAATTAGCCGATCAAGTAGGTGTCTAGAAAGGTGTTAACGAGCTTACGCCACTGGGAAAATGAGGTTTACATTAATTAGGTTCGTGCGAAAGCACGGGGGACCTCCCTCAAAGTACCAACACTGGCCTGGCTGAAAGATCGGCGAACTTGTAGTGTGTAATTAATCCCGGCTAGTCTTTCCTTTTAGGTTTTGAAGGAAGATTTGATAAAAAGCAGTGGGAGCCATCCTGATTAGATAAGATAATAACCAATCTGATCTTGCACGAGCATATGCTAAAGTGTTTTCTTCTCTCTCTCTCCAGGTAGCGACCATTTCATGCCCTAATGAAGATAATAATATGGATGTATTGACCGAACCCGCATGTTATACTATGCTGGGGAACATTGGTTCCGTTCTTTCCTATAAGAGTTATAGGAATGAACAGGATATAGGGGAATACCAGGATTCCCATGCCACCCGAATGAAGAAAGTACATGTTGATGCATTTTCTTCGGGTGTGTTCGTTACAGAGAACTGTTTCTCCATTTGCTCTACGTCCTGGGTATTAGATACCGGGTCAGGATCCCATATATGTAATCAGTTACATGGGCTAAGGAAAGGTAAAGAACTTGGAGAAGGTGATAAAGACATTAGAGTTGGAAATGGTGCAATTGTTGCAGCTAAGACTGTCGGGGAATATCACCTTGTATTACCGACTGGCAATACATTGGTTCTGAACGAATGCTATTACATGCCGAACCTGATATGCAACATTATATCGGTTTCTTTATTAAGTAAAGAGGGATATAATTTTGTATTACAGGACAATGTTATGAACATTTTCCGTAACCAAAAGTTGGTTGGATCAGGCACGTTGTGCAATGGCATTTATGTTCTAAATCAATCAATAGTTCTGAGCATAACAAACACACACAAGAGGAAGAGTTCAGAACTGAACGAATCCTTCTTGTGGCATTGTAGACTGGGTCACATCAATGCGACACGACTGGCTAAATTGCATAAGGATGGATATTTAAATCCATTTGAATTTTCATCTTATGACACTTGCCAGTCATGTCTCAAAGGCAAGATGACCAAAACTCCGTTTACGAGACACGGAGAAAGAGTTACCGAACTCTTGGGACTTATACATAGTGATGTATGCGGTCCCATGTCTACACATGCCAGGGATGGTTCTTCGTACTTCATTACATTCACTGACGATCTCTCTAGATTCGGATATGTGTTCCTGATGAAACACAAATCAGAAATTTAGAGAATATAAACAAGAAGTCGAGAACCAAACCGGAAAAAGTATTAAAATCCTTCGATCTGATCGAGGAGGAAAATACTTAAGCAATGAATTCCTGGACTTCCTAAAAGAGAATGGGATTCTCTCTCAGCTGACTCCTCCATATACACCACAGCACAACGGTGTATCAGAACGGAGGAACCGCACCCTATTGGATATGGTGCGCTCTATGATGAGCACAGCTGAGTTCCCTATTTCCTTCTAGGGATATGCACTGGAAACAACTGCAGATCTATTGAATATGGTTCCCACCAAAATCGTGCCAACCACTCCATATGTGATATGGAAAGGAAAGAGACCATGTCTTAATTATGTTAAGATATGGGGTTGTCCGGCATATGTAAAAACGCAAAATCCGGAAAAACTGGCGGCAAGGTCCATTCTGTGTAAGTTTATTGGATATCCCAAACATTCGCACGGGTATATCTTCTACCACACCGAGGAACAAAAGGTGTTTGTTTCTCGACATGCCACCTTTTTAGAAAAGGAATTTCTTGAAAAAGAGATTAGTGGCAAGGAGGTAGAACTGGAAGAGGTTCCAGCAATACAGACTACAACAGAAGATTTGGTTGAACCAGAGGATTCAGTAGTTCCCAATGAACCTCAGCCTGTCCGCCGATCTATTAGGGTTCCTCGCCCACCTAAGAGATACTACGGTTTTCTCATGGATGGTGGGAGCGAGGATTGCATCATCGAGGATGATGACCCAACTAGCTTTGAGCAGGCCATCACGAGTAGGGACTCAGTGAAATGGCTGGATGCTATGCGGTCCGAGATGGAATCCATGTACACCAACAAAGTATGGATTTTAGAAGTTGCTCCTGAAGGGTTAAACCCATCGGGAACAAGTGGATCTTCAAGAAGAAACTTGGTGTAGATGGGAAAGTGGAGACTTTCAAAGCTAGACTTGTAGCAAAGGATTTTCGTCAAAGACCAGGTGTGGACTATGACGAAACCTTTTCTCCAGTGGCTATGCTTAAATCCATCCGGATCATGCTTGCCATCGCTGCATACCATGATTACGAAATCTGGCAAATGGATGTTAAGACCGCCTTTCTAAATGGTGATTTAGAAGAGTGCGTGTACATGACACAGCCAGAGGGCTTCGTAGACAGTGGGAGCAGCGGCAAGGTGTGCAAGCTGCTTAAATCCATTTATGGATTAAAGCAAGCATCGCGGAGTTGGAACATCTGCTTTGATGTCGTTATCAAAGAGTTTGATTTCGTCAAAAACCCAGATGAACCTTGTATTAACAAGAAGGTGGCAGGGAGTAAGGTTGTCTTCCTCGTATTGTACGTGGACGACATACTCTTGATAGGAAATGATATTCCTATGCTGCAATCGGTCAAGCTCTTTTTATCACAAAGATTCTCAATGAAAGATCTTGGTGATGCCTCCTGTATATTGGGAATCAGGATCTATAGAGATAGATCCAAACGGATATTGGGATTGTCCCAATCCAGGTACATTGACACCATACTAAAGAGGTTTAGTATGGAAGAATCCAAGCGTGGGAACTTGCCCACGATCTCTGGAGTCACTCTCTCCAAAGAGATGTCTCCCAAGACTGATTTGGAGAGAGCTCGCATGCAAGGGATACCCTATGCTTCAGCTGTAGGCTCTATCATGTATGCGATGCTATGTACCAGACCCGATGTTGCATACTCACTAAGTGTAGTGAGCAGGTATCAAGCTGATCCTGGAGAGAATCACTGGACAGCTGTGAAGAGCATTCTCAAGTACTTGCGAAGGACTTAACAGATGCTCTTGGTGTATGGTAACGGAGAACTCCAAGTGGAGTCCTTTACCGATTCGAGCTTCCAGAGTGATAAGGACGACTCTAAGTCGCAGTCGGGCTTTGTCTTTACCCTTTACGGAGGGGCGGTTAGCTGGAAGAGTTCCAAGAAGGAAACCGTGGCAGACTCGACAATGGAGGCTGAATACATCGCTGCCAACGATGCTGCTAAAGAGGCTGTCTGGATCAAGAAGTTCATTACTGAACTTGGAGTGGTTCCATCCATTGAGCATCCAATACCTTTGTATTGCGATAACAACGGAGCAGTGGCTTTGGCCAAGGAACCCAGGTCCCATCAGCGATCCAGGCATATTTTCAGGCGGTATCGCCTGATCCGGGAGATAGTTGATCGCCGGGAGATCGAGGTCAGGAGGGTTGACACGAAGAACAACACGGCGGATCCACTCACGAAGGCCATTCCCCAGATACAGTTTGAGAGACTCTTCGGGATGCTCGGTATGCGATACTACAGCAGCTGGCCCTAGTGCAAGTGGGAGATTATTAGTTGTATGTATGCCCTAGAGGCCAGTATTGTACAGATGATGTATATTATATTGGATGCTTGGACATATATAAAGATGACTTTCTTGCTCGATATGATAGTATGCTATCTGGTTACTCTTCATCTTAACATGTACACTTGTCTCTTTAAACTGTCTTATAGTTACATGTTGATAAAGCCCTTAGGATGTGTACTTGACTACCTGGACTGTGATGCAGATCATACTAGTGGGGACATGGTAGTCTATAAGTGCATCCTTCAAGGTCCCTAGTCGTGGGTGTATCGAGACAGGGCATCGATATACCAGTGTAGACTAGCGTATACGCTTCTCGACCCATGAGATAGGCGATGTATGATCCCATATCCATTGGTGTTTGACATCAGAGATGGTATATGGGTGCTCAGTGGAGACTGGGTACACTGGACGGACTCGCCGAGAACTCCCAGATGGTATTATACCTCACGTCGGATGGCAGTTCTCAGGTGACACTTGTACAGGTTAGTCTGTAGACCCGAGATCGTCATAGAGTCTTGTGTGATTCCCACTGTGCTTTGATCTCCACCTTACCACGTCCATGAGGCCGTGCAAAACGGTGGTCTTTGGGTACAGTCCCGAGTCACATGGAGGCAATGAGCGATAGGAGGGGTTTCGCCTCTCCCGGTATTGGGAGTTGATGTTGCGCTGTGCTCGATTGGCCGTAACAGGGAAGTCCCTGGCCAGGGATGATCAGAGATTTGCTGGTAAGTGTTACCAGTAGTTTCTCGACCCGTTATGAGCCTCACATCGGCATGACTTATCGGTTATTGGGGTCTGACGTTTACCACCCCTAGACTTGAAATGCGACGTATCAGACGAACAGACCGGACTGTACGGTAAGTGTTACTGGTTGGATTCACAGGAGTGTGAGCGGGCTAGCTCGTCGATCTTCTGATCACTCAATACCCGTATGGCCGTTACGTTTAGCAGACCGCTTGCGGCTTGTGGGTGCTTGATATGATCATCATCTGCTACCGGCGTATTGACGAGTCTTTAGAGTCCTACACAGAGGTTTCCTGGCTCAAGCGAAACGAAATAGGAGCGCATATGAGATATGTGCGGGACCGACAATAATGTGTGTATGTGATACCGCATTTCATTCTCGCGATGAATGTTTCGATTGGTTGTATGCGATATGACCTAGTTATCGAATCATTGATTCGATAAAACGATGCATTGGATACTGGTCGATTATATGCGATATGACCGGATCGTTAAATCAAGTGTTGATTTAATGATTTAATGTATAATTATATATTTGATATATTACTTTGCATTAACTGGTATTGGTTCACTTTAAATTGATTTTCTCACTTGATGTACATGTTGTATATGTGATATACTTTTGTGCACATCTTTGTATCATGTTTGATGATACTTGCTCATTTGGTTAAGTGTGAAGAATTAAACCATGGTTAAGAGATGATTAGGGTTTAGCCTTTTTATTTATTTATTTGTTTATTTATTTAGAAAAGGTTTAGATGAGAATGGTGGCTTTCTTTGTCTCTTATTGAAGCTTCATGAAGCTTTGACTTAAGCAACCATTCTTGTCTTCATGCTTAACCCTAACTCATCCAAGTAACCATGGTATATTCTCTACACTTAACTTTAGTTACGATATGATAAGTATGGTTTTTCTTTTTCATTTTAAAATCACTTATCATATTCCTTCTTCTTCTTGACCTTCTTCTTCAAGATAGAAAGCTTGATGCCATCAATGGCAACTTGAGATCTAAAGTGAGAAATCCAATTCTAAAGTGAACCCACCTCCTATTTCTTTACCCTCTACCTCTTGCCAAGTTGTTTTGGGTGTTTTATTCACAAGTTTCACAACTTTGTGAAGTCGGAGCTTGAACTTGTGATGCCTCGACGTAGATTATCTTCGGCACGAAGCCGACGACCTAGTCCGCCCATTTCTCCGATCAAGCCGACGCATGAGTCCGGGATTCGAGATGGACAGCGAGAGGACGCCTACGTGGAGCCAAGGAAGTGGATATCCGGATCTACAAAGCTTGTAGCTTCTTATCTTTAGTTAAGTTGTTAACTAGATTCATATTTCGCCTAAACTTCTAGTCAACGATCCGTATTAGGGTTTCTCGGCACCCATAATTTTTGAAATTGGCATGGTTGATGCCTTGTGAGACCTCTATAGTGTGCCTAGGAACCCTACAATAATATCTTATTGTATGCGGTTAGTCGCTAGAAAACACTACAAGATAGCCACGCCCTATAACCCCGACCAAGTAACTATAGGAGAACCCCGTTGCCAAAAGCATCCACACGGGTGCTCGCGGCCGCGATGTTCCGCCTAAGTGTACTTCGTTGACGGCATCGGGGGTGCGGCAATCTACTAAAGTTCCCGACGAGCATTCGATCATAATATCGGGAATCTTGTTGAATTACCCGACCGATATTGAAAAGTGTTTTTAATTCGAGACATAAATGCAATATTTAAAGTGTTAGGCATGAAATCTAAGATATGAGATATTCCGGGTTTATGATGTCAAAGGTGAGACGCGGATTCTAATTATTGTATTTTTATTTCTTTTCTGCGACCGTAAGTGTAATATATGGTGTATTCCCGATCTCGTTGCTATACATCAACGACATTCGGGATACACATATTTACTTACGTTGATGACATGTGCTGTTGTGTATTGCTGTGATATGTTATATTGGATCATCGTGATTGAATAGCCGGGTTTTTTGCGTGAGATGAGAGTTTTTCTATTTTCATTCATGTAAAAACTATATGTAATATTCTTTTATTGGGACACTTCTGGGTTGAGGATGATGTCACCATTGATGTATATTATTTACTTTTCTGCATTAGGATAGACCCAAGGGGGAGCACAAGTAACCGGGTTCTAGAGTCCAGTGGGAGACCATCATGAGGAGTCGAGACTGGGTCTCCTAACTCTAGAATTGGCAGGGTCACTTGCCGCTCTCGTAGGGGTTTAGGGATGTGGGTTTGGCTATTCATCATGACCGTGGAATCCGTGTTTTTCATTACTGGCTTAATTTAAAACACAGACCTCCTAGTATATCCAATATTTCATATTTTTGTTTCTGCTGCCTGAGTTTTGTGATATGATCATATAACCGCGTGAGACGAATGCTATATATAAATATATGATATATATAATAAACGTTGCTTATGTTTTGCACCCACGCTCGTCCAGCCCCCGCACTGCCGTTAGTTAAGTATCCTAACGGTGCATGACGGGGCCCCGTGGCGAATGCCGATGGCATAAGCGTACATTCTATTTTCGTTTCTTCTGTGATGTTTAGAAAACATAAATGATGAGACTTCATTAATGAGATTAATGAAAAGAAAAGAAATTTAAAAATGTTGTTGAATCAAATTTATCAAAATGGTATCTCTAGTTATTGCTTTGCATAGCGGTATTCCTTTATGAATATCCAGCACCTCATTCGATGAGTAAAGAGCCGAGATCCTTTTACCGGGAATGGCCTATTGAGCAAAATCTAGCAAATGCTACAACCCACTCGGTTTGTTTTCAAAACTACTCGATTTTAAAAGCGGAACATAAACCACTCCTTTTCAAATCACTTGATTCTACAACGATATCAAGTTCATTACGCAAAAGGTTTTCTTAAAAATCTGTGGTAACCCTCCGTCATTTCAGATAAGGACTATTTAGTATTCGTGCTACGTTTGTTGGCCTCCGTCAAGGCATAGTGTGCGGTAGCTAATTAGTGCTTATCTGCAGCATATGATGCGATTGGATTAGGGTAGTCGTATGACTTTGTTGGCCTCTTTCAAGGGTCATGCGGGTGGGTTTAATTCAATCACCAAATGAACGGGTTGAACTTGACTAGCGGCCTATGGTTTGTTGGCCTCCGTCAAGGTCATAGGACGTTAGGGGTAAAAACAAATATTGGGAATTTCAAGTGTTGAAAATTTGCAATGAGATTTCGTACCTTCTATGAGATAGTTGGATCCCGATACCCACTGCGAGTAAGTATTACTCCCGGGAGAGTTTTGCACTTTATAATTAGCTGATCCAGTAGGTTTCTAAGAAAGGTGTTAACGGGGTTATCCTCCTGCGGAAACAAGGTTATTTAATTAGTTCCATGCGAAAGCATAAGGAGAATCTCTCGGAGTACCAATACCTTCCTGACTGACCGATTGGCGAACTTGTAGGGTGTAATTAATCCCGGCTAATCTTACCTTTTAGGGTTTGAAAGAAAATTTGATAAAAACAGTGGGAGCCATCCTTATTAGATAAAATAATAACTAATCTAATCTTACAAGAGCGTACGCTAAAGTGTTTTCTTCTCTCTCTTTCCTGGTAGTGACCATGACATGCCTTAATCAAGATAATAATATGGATGTATTGACCGAACCCTCTTATTATACTGAGCTGGGGAACGTTGGTTCCGCTCTATCTTATGACTGTCATAAGTCTGAGTAAGGAATAGGGAAATATCAGGATTCCAAAGCAACCCAAACTAAGAAAAAGCATGATGATGCATCTTCTTCGGGTGTGTTCGTTACCGAGAACTGTTTCTCAGTATGCTCTATGTCCTGCGTATTTGATACCGGATCAGGATTCCATAGATGTAATATGTTACATAGGTTAAGAAGAAGTAGAGAACTAGGGAAAGGGTGATAAGTCTCTCATAGTACGGAATGATGCAATTGTTACAGCCAAAACAATTGGCGAATATTACCTTGAATTACTAAATGGTAATACATTGATTCTGAACGACTGTTATTTCGTACCCAAAATGATGTGTAATATAATATCAATTTCTTTATTAGATAAAGAAGGATATAACTTTGTACTAGAGAAAAATGTTATGAGCATTATCTTAAATCAAGTGTTGATTGGATTTGGTACGTTGTATAACAGTATATATGTTCTAAATCAAACTACAATTCTAAATATACAGAAAAAACACAGGAGGAAAAGTTCAGAAATGAACGAATCCTTCTTGTGGCATTGTAGACTTGGTCATATCAATGCGACCAGACTTGCTAAGTTACATAGAGATGGATATTTGAATTCGTTCGAATTTACATCTTATGATACTTGACAATCATGTCTCAAAAGGAAAGATGACAAAAACCCTGTTTACTGGACACGGAGAAAGAGCTAATGAACTCTTGGGACTGATACAGAGTGATGTATACGGTCTCATGTCCACGCATGCCAGGAATGGTTCCTCTTACTTTATTACATTCACCGACGATCTCTCAAGATTTGGACAGGTGTTCCTGTTGAAACACAAATCTGAGGCTTTTGAGAAATTCAAGGAATACAAGTATGAAGTTGAGAACCAGACGGGTAAAAGTATTAAAATCCTTCGATCTGATCGTGGAGGAGAATACTTGAGCACGGAATTCCGTGACTATTTAAAAGAGAATGGGATTCTCTCTCGGCTTACTCCTCCGTATACACCACAGCATAATGGAGTATCGCAGTGGAGGAATCACACCCTATTAGATATGGTAAGTTCTATGATGAGTATTGTTGAGTTAACTATTTCCTTTTGGAGTTATGCACTTGAGACAGCCGCATACCTATTGAATAGGGTTTCAACCAAATCCGTGCCTACAACTCCATATGAGATATGGAATGGGAAGAGACCGTCTCTTAAACGAGTTAAGATATAGGGTTGTCCGACCTATGTTAAAAAGAAAAATCTGGACAAGCTCGAGGCAAGGTCAGTTTCGTGCAAGTTTATGGGATATCCAAAAAATTCATATGGATATATCTTCTGCCATACTGAGGAACAAAAGGTGTTTGTTTCTCAACATGCCACCATTTTAGAAAAGGAATTTCTTGTGAAAGAAATTAGTGGTAATGGGGTAGAACTGGAAGAAGTTCCAGCTACACAAACTACAACTGATGATTTAGTAGAACCGGAGGATTCGGTAGCCCCGACGAACCTCAGCCACTTCGCAGATCAAGTAGGGTTCTCCATCCACCTGAGAGCTACTACGGTTTTCTCATAGACGGTGAGAGCGAGGATTGCATCATGGAAGATGATGGACCAACTAGTTTCGAGTAGACCATCACAAGTGGAGACTCTGTGAAATGGCTGGATACTATGCGATCTAAGATGGAATCCATGTACACTAACAAAGTATGGACTTTGGAAGTTGCTCCTGAAGGGGTAAAACCCATCGGGAGCAAGTGGATCTTTAAGAATAAAATTGTTGTAGATGGAAATGTTGAGACCTTCAAAGATAGACTTGTAGCAAAAGGTTTTCGTCAACGACCAGGTGTCGATTATGATGAAACCTTTTCTCCAGTAGCTATGCTTAAGTCCTTCAGGATCCCACTTGCCATTGTTGCATACCATGACTACGAAATCAGCAGATGGACGTCAATACCACTTTTCTAAATGGTGATTTAGAAGAGAGCGTGTACATGACACAGCCAGAGGGCTTCGTAGATAGAGGGAGCAGCGGAAAGGTGTGCAAGCTGCTTAAATCATTCTACGGATTAAAGCAGGCATCACGGAGCTGGAACATCTGTTTTGATATGACAGTCAAAGAGTTTGACTTCATAAAAAATGTAGATGAACCTTATATATACAAGAAGGTTGTAGAGAGTAAGATTTTCTTCCTCGTATTGTACGTGGATGACATACCCTTGATAGAAAATGATGTTCATATGCTACACTCGGTCAAGCTCTTCTTATCACAAAAGTTCTCCATGAAAGATCTGGATGATGCCTCCTATATCCTGGGGATTAAGATCTATAAAGATAGATCTAAGCAGATGTTGGGATTGTCCTAACCTAGGTACAATGACACTATACTAAAAAGATTTAGTATGAAAGATTCTAAGCGTGGTAATTTACCCGCTTGCTCAGGAATCATTCTCTCCAAAGAGTTATCTCACAAGATTGATTTGGAGAGGGCTTGCATGTAAGGGATGCCCTATGCTTCTACAGTTGGGTCAATCATGTATGCAATTTTATGTACCAGACCGGATGCAGCTTATGCACTTAGTGTGCTAAGTAGGTATCAATCAGATCCTGGGATGAAGCACTGGACAGCTGTGAAGAACATTCTTAAGTATTTGAGAAGGACTAAAAAGATGTTCTTAGTGTATGGTAACGGAGAACTCCAGGAGGAGTTCTTTACCGATTCGAGCTTCCAGAGTGATAAGGACGATAGTAAGTCGGTCTTGGGTTGTGTCTTTACCCTCAATAGAGGGGCGGTACGTTGGAAGAATTCCAAGAAAGATACCGTAGCAGACTCAATGATGGAGGCTGAATACATCACTGCTAACGATGCTGCTAAAGAGCCTATCTAGATGAAGAAGTTCAATGCTGAACTTGGTGTGGTTCCATCCATTGAGGATCCAATACCTTTGTATTGTGATTACAATGGAGCTGTGGCTTTAGCCAAGAAACCCCAGTCCCATAAGCAATCTAGACATATTCTCAGGCAGTATCACCAGATCAAGGAGATAGTTGATCGTCGGGAGATCAAGGTCATGAGAGTTGACACGAAGAATAATACAGCGGATCCACTCACAAAGGCCCTCCCCCAGACACAATTTGAGAGACTTTTCGGGATGTTGGGTATGAGATACTACAACGACTGACCTTACTGCAAGTGGGAGATTGTTAAGAATATATATGCCCAAAGGCCATTATTATATGATATAGTGGATGCTTGGACATATATATAGAGGACTTTCTTGCTCGACATGATAGTATGCTATCTGGTTGCTCTTCATCTTAACATGTACACCAGTATTATTATTGTTGGATATAGTGCCCTCAAAGTCAATTATTGGATCGTAGGTACGTGATTGCAATGATTGAGGGAGGAGCTATACCGGTAGTACAGTCTTACTCGAGATGATAGTATGCTATCTAGTTTATCTTTATCAAACGTGTACTGCTTTAGGTGACATGATATATCACTATTGCACGTTGATAGAGCCCATAGGATTCTTTCTTGACTATCAACAGTATGATGGCGATCATATATGTGAGAGTTGCGTAGTCTATAAGCACATCCTTAAAAGTGGTCCCTAGTCGTGGGAGTTTCGAGACAGGGCATCGATACTCCGGAGTAGACTAGTGTATACAGTCGAGACCCCGACGAGGGGCGATGGCCGGTCTTACAAGCCATTGGTGTCAGTTGGATCACCTAAGATGTATACAGGTGCTCATTGGGTTATGAGTACACCGGACAGGACTCGCCGGGAACATGCTAGCTGGTTTTTTAAAACCTGTCGTAAGATAGCAATTCTTAGGTGACATGTGTACAGGTTAGTCTATCGACCCGAGGTCGTCATTTTTCTCGTGTGAGTTCCCACTGTGCTTTGATTATTACTCTACTACGTCTCAAAGGAGTCGTGCAAACAGGTTCTAGTTGGGTAAAGTCCCGAGCCACATGGAGGCAGTGAGTAGATCTACAAGGGATTCGTCTCTCCCAACATTGGGGGTGAGATCATGCTGTGTCTGGAGATCCATTACACAAAGTCCCTGGTCAAGGCAAGCGAGATTTACTGGTAGGTATTCAAGTAGTATCTCAGGGTGTTCTTGGTTACAATCTGACACGACTTATACCGCTTTTGGGGGTATGACGTTTACCAGCTCCCTAGGCCCGATATGCGATAATCATATACGAACGGACCGGACTGTACGGATATTGTCACTGATAGGCTCAGTAGGGTTCCAAGATGAGTTCGCTCATCAGCTTCCCTTTCTCTCAATACATGGGCAGCCGTTACGTACATCTAGTACCTCTGACGTGCTTGTGGTTAAACCCACTTCCAGAGTATTGATGAGTCTTTAGAGTCCCCCATAGATTGTTCCCAAGTTCGGGCGAAACGTTGTAGAGACCGTATGGTTTTATGGCAAGGTTCGAACATGCACGTGCACTTGTGCACGTGTCATTGTTCGGACAGATAATACTGGTGGGCTTTGGTTTAAGCCGGATCTGAGTATTATACTGTGTAGGATAACTTTTGTCTCATCGTATTCGTATTCAGTTAGAATACGGGTACATGTATGTATATACAGGTGAGGGGTATTCTCGTAATCCGTTACGAGATTATTTTAGAAGATGCATTTCTTTTGGTTAAACATTTTAGTTTAAATGTTTAAATGAATTTGGAAAGTGTGACTCATTTGGATGAGTTATTAATATTAGAATGTTCACTAATGACTCATGTAATGAGTCATCTAGTGAGTCATGATAGAATTAATGGAGTTTGTTTTGGGTAAGATATTTTAGGGTTTTGTGGAGGATATTTTTATGTGATATTTTCTTTGTTTTAAATCACAAAACCTCATTATATACTTGCTTGAAAAAGAGAGGGCAGCCAAGGCTATTATTTTGGGTGCTTGGTTTTTGCTCTTTTGATTTTTCTTGAGCTCACACTCTCCAACCTTAGCATCTTCTTCAACCTCCACTCTTACCCTCTCATGTGATGAGAACCAAAGAGTGTATCGAGACAAAGTATTCATACTTCTCTCTATTTCATCTTGGACATGTCGGCTAGCAAACTTCATATCCGAGTTGCTTCAATTCGAAGCGGGAGCCTGTATAAAGAATCGATGATGTGGTGCTACCTCGACAAGCGAGATCGGAAAGCGGACTTCGTCGGCGCAGCAGCGGGAGTTTGGAGCGGAGATTGAAGACCGAAGGACACGGATCGATCGGTATAATCTCGTCAAACTCTTTTACAGTTTCTAGTTTACGGTTAATGGAACGATCCGGGTTTTAAGTTTGCGTTAGCGCTAGTTTGAAAAGTTTTTGTTCCGCATTTGGCATCGGTTTGACGGCCTGAGCGCTACCGTATACTTACATGGTATCAGAGTTAAACTATTAACCGTTAACTAGTTGGTTTAGACAATGTTAAAGTATCGAAACCGAATCAAAACCCAAACGATGCCAATGAATCAACAGTTTCTGTTATTTTTCAAAGATCCAGAAAAATTGTTTAAACATGTGCAGAAGACTACTCTAGAGAACACAAGACCACACCCCAAAGACGGACCCCCCTCAGAATTTGGCCGAGCCCTAGGTCAAGAAATCCGAGGTCGCCGGCCTATTAGGGTCTTCTGGGGTTGGTGTTTTGGGTGTGGTTTAGTCTCTGGTAAGTTGGTTCAGTGGTGTTGTTTGTTTAACCCAGATTGGATATAGTTTTATCAGGTTGTTTGGGCTATTCGGGGGTTATTTCGAAGTCGATATTTTTCTAACATTTTTTAAAGTTTGTAGTGCATTACATTACTATCTGTGACCGTGAATGTCATTAGAGCGGTAAAACTTGTCTAATTGCTATAGTCCTTTTAGACGGGTTTTGCGAACGTGGTATACGCGTTGATGTTCTGTGTTGTGCTGTGATGTTGCGCATTTGTCGTGGTGGATAGCTTGCGTGCAATGGTAGTGCAGTTTGGATATATTTGTACATTTGATATTGTGGGGTGAGCATCCAACATGTGGACTGCCGTCACTGCCTGTTTGTATAATATTCTTTTGGGGCACGACCGGGTTGAGGTCGATGTACTCGTTATACATATTTTCTTTTCTGTACTAGGTTTACCCTGCAACAGAGTGCACGGATAGCCGGGTTCTGGAGGGCAACGGGCCTACATCTCATGGCTTTTAGACGGAAGGGGCCTCATTCTAGAATTGGCACGCTATTCACCGCACTCGTAGGGGGTACAGGTTGGCCCAAGGTGGAGTGCCCAAGTCACCGGATTCCGTGAAGTGCTGGGTGGTCCATTCACGATGCTGAAGGGGGCTGCCTCGCTTCTGGTATTGGAGGGTAACTTGTCGTACTCGTAGGGGTCTAGGTTTTCATTGCACAGGCTATCCATACGACTAGGGGAACGTCGGGTTTCATTTGCGGCTCTATGAAACCCGGGGCTCCCGGATTATCTGTATTGTTCTGTGATATTTATTACTTTTCTGCGATGTTGCAATTATCACGCCTGGAGCGATTATTGTATATTGATATATATATATATATATACTAGTAGATGTTGTATATGTTGTACACCAGCGCTAGTCCAGTCCCCGCTCTGTCGTTAGTTAAGTAACCTAATGAGTGATGATGGGACCCAGTGGCGAATGCGGATGGCATATACGTACATTTTATTTTTGTTCTTTTCTGGTGTCATTAATTGATGGGACTGCATTGATTCGTATCAATGCAATGAAAACAAACCTATAGGATGTTGTTGGAACAATTTTCAGAAAGGCTGTTATTGCAAGGACATTCTCTTTTGTTTTGTACAGTGGTATTCGGTTGTGAATATCCAGCACCTCATTCGACGAGGCAAGGGCCGAGATCCCTTCACCGGGAGTGACCCCTTGGACAGAGGTTTGCATCAGGGTAATAACTTCACTATAGCCTATTACTTTTGCTTTGCATCGTGGTATTCAGTGGAATATCCTGCACCTCATTCTATGGGGAAAGAGCCGAGATCCCTTCACCGGGAGTGACCTCTTTAGCAAAGGTTTTCGTTACTATATTTTGTAAAAGGCTATCATGTTCCTTCAACGATATCAAGTTCATTACGTTAAAGGTTTTTTTGCCAAAAACCAGTCGTAGCCCTCTATCGTTTCAGTTGGATATTCAGTAGTATTCAAGCTATGTATTTTGACCAACGCCAAGGCATAGTGATTGGTAGCTGCTGAGTATTCATCTGTTGCATAGACATTGGTTTGGGACAGCCGTACTGCCATTTTGGCCAACGTCAAGGGTATGTATGGGTGTGTTCAAACTAACCTGGACAATGACGGGTAGAACTTGGCATGTGACTTATAATATTTTGTCCAACGTCAAGGTCATAAGAGCATGGCGCAAAAATCCACATCGGGAGTTTCTAAAGAAACTGAAACTTACCAGGCATGCGCATACCTTCTGGAGTGTGATAACGTGAGTGGATTCCATCACGTTATCATGCGATGATAGTTGGATCCCGATTCCCACTGATGAGTTGATTTACTCTTCAGGTGATCCCGACTAAATTCTTCTTTCTGGTTTGGAGGAGAATTTGAGGATACAGTGGGAGGTTTTCTGATTAGATAAAGTGATAACCATTCTGATCTAGGTTAGAGTGCACGCAGAGTGTTTTTTTTCTCTCTCTTTAGCAGCGACCATGGCCCGACCCTAGACTATGACTCAGTAACCAAGTTAACCTAACTTTCTTAAAACACTGGCTTTTGGATTGTCTGAGTTGCATACATCATTACCACTCTTTCTTTTACCCTTTGCATTTCTCCAGAACACCTCGTATTACTACAAACATCCACTTCTATTGGATAAATCCATCATATGGTTATATACGAACTCGAAGGAACTTGTTCCAGATTCGAGGATGGATTCAGGTTTTGGAGAAATTGAATAGGACTATTCAGTTGTCTTTCCTTTTACCTTCTCTCAGGTTGTGAGGGCTCCTAGGATGAGCAGACAGTACACCTATTACGCTTATTGGATAGTCTTCTTCCCAACCATAGGCAGGTGCCGAAAGGTAGGGAATGAAGAAAACCAATTAGCCTAACGGTGGTGTAAAGAAGGTAATAAGTAAAGACATATGAAGGGATTAGAAAGAGGGCAAAGTAAATTGTGACTGTTATTTGCGACCAAACCAAGTATTTCATCGCCACTCCTACTTCACCTTTGCATTTCTCCAGAACCCCCCGTATCACTACGAAGATCCACAGTTATTTGGATAATCCATTGTATGGTTATATATGAACTCGATGGAACTTGTTCCACTTCGGGGATGGATACTGGTTCAGGAGAAAGAATAAGGTTTATTCAGTTGTCTTTTATCATCACCTTCTCTCAGGTTGCGAGTACTCCTTGGTTTAGGAGGGTACACCTATTACGCTTATTGGATAGTCTTCTTCCAAACCATAGGCTGGTGCCGAATGGTAGGGAAGGAAGAAAACCTTTAAGCCTAACGAAGGTGTACAGAAGGTAATGACTAAAGACAAATAAAGGGATTTGGAGAGATGGAAACGAAATATACGGTTATAGTCATGAATCTGGATATTGAAGAGGCATTACTAGGAATACCAAGATACCCCTTCGAAACATGTTCATGTTTCAGTTTCACTGTGCATTGTTAATTGAAAACTGATTTCCCAATTAGACACTTGCTCCAGGGTATGTATTTACTAGGTTTCATTCTTACATCTGTATGGTTTTACAGATGATAAGTGGGAGTAGGTTATTGGGAATATGGTGATCATCCTCATTATATCGGAATTTGTTGTAATTGGTGATATTTGAGGAAATTGCATGGGTTTATTGCCGGACGGCAAGTATTTGGTTTAGAGTATCCGTTGTTGTGCACCAATTTCAAACTGATATATCTGTACGTTTATTTTTATAAAGTGAGATATAACTTTTTGAAATTATGTCGATGACATTTACCAATATCAGTTGATGGTTAGGTAAGGAGCATTTAACAACGGTGTAATTCTTCATGACCATAGTACAGTTTTCAACCTACGACGCACAGGGTTTGAGTTATTCAACTCAGAGGACTCATACAGAGTATTGTATATTGTCCAGTGTCCATTAGGATAAAGGGGTTGGTCCTCGTACTATATTATGTTTACTTGTGACTTCTCTAGTTTTAGACATGTGTTTCGTAGAAATACAAGGTCTAAGTTTTGAGAAGTTATAGGTACAAGAATAAAGTAGAGAACCAGGTGTAATAAGTATCGGGATTCTTCAAGATGATCGAAGATGTAGATACTTGTGTATGGTATTCAGTTGATAGTGATGTTTTTGAGAAACTTGTTTCTCTTTCAGGTTACTCATAATTGGATGCACTCCTAAGTTGAGTAATGCTGATAGGCCTCTCTCCATTTAGTTGACATGCACTGGATACAGCTGCATGATTTGAATCTGGTTCCAATTAAATCTGTGCCTATGTTTCTATATAGTATAAATAGAATGGATCATATTTTAATGATGTTAAGGTACGGGGAGTTGTCCGGCTTATGCTTAAAACCAGACTCTGGATAACTCAAGGCACGTTTCTGTAATGGAAGTTTATGGGTTGACCCTGGCTTTGACGAGGGTTGACTTTCTACCATCTGGAAGATCAATGGTGATATTATTCTTGACTCACCACAGTTTTAGTAAAATGGACTTTTTCAAAAAACAGTAGTGGGAGTATGGTAGAACTAGAAGTGATTCCAGAACCGCAAACAATTATGGAAAATTTAATAGGACCTAAACATTCAATCAGGTTTGACATTCCACTAGCCACTCCGCAGATATGGTGGGTAACCTCAGACACCCGAGAGGTACTCTGGTAGCCTCAAGGACGGTGACAGGGAGGTTTTTATTTACCCAGACTTGCCATTACTGCTGTTCCAGACTATGAGACCCGGCAGGAGGATAAGTATAGCGTCGTTCTGAACTTGTTTTAGAAGTGCACGTATATATTATTCTGCCTGAGGGTTGTTGTAGTTAGTAGGAGCAGCGGAGCATAGTGGACAAGTAGTATGTGTCTATTTATAGACTAAAACAGATATATTGGAGATAGATCATCTAATTTTGATGTGACAGTCATGGGATTTGACTTCATCAGAATAGGGGATGGATCTGTTAAGAAGGTAGTAGGGTGTGATATCCTGGTATTTGGATGACATATACAGAGTAGGAAGTAAAATTCCTATACTACGATCGGTTATATTTTGGTTGTCACACAGTTGTTTCTCCACATATGATTTGGATATTATATCAGAAATTCTGGTTACTAGATCTATGGTTTTAGATCTAGATTTGGGTAGTTTCCCAATCTGGGTACTTTGACAGCATTCTAAAGGTATTTAGAATGGACGACTCCTAGCATAGTGGTGTACCTGCAGGTGATAGAGTCTCCCTCTCTAAAGGTGTCTTACAGACTAAAGGGGGAGGGATGTGCATGATTGGCAGATCACTTGCATAGGCAAATGAGTTGATCATGAGATGTCAAGTACCACACCAGATGTTGTTGCACTAGATGCAATAAGTTGATATTGATCCAATCCTGAAGAAACGTTCGGAGGCAGTTTTAGAACATAAGTAAATGTTCTTGGGATTTGATAATGGCAGCCTCCTTTGGGAGACGGTTATCATTCCAGGCTTCCAAGGTGACCTGGATGACAGAGTGACTGTCAGAGTTATAGTTTTTCCCTCTGACGAGGGGAAGTTGTTTGGACAGGTGGTCCAAGCGGATACTGAGGGAGACATGGCGCAGAATACTGATTAGGTTCAGTTGACGATACAGTCTAAGAAGTTTGGATTTGGAGTTCATTCGTGAACTAGGTCCCATCAGATATCCATACATATTCTAAGACAGATATTGCTCATTTCGGGAGATGGCTTTCTCCGCGAACTTGAGATTAAGATAGACAAAGAAAGAAACATCAGAGCGGATCCACTCACTGAGGCTATTTCTTGAACACAAGAGTTTCACAAACAAGCTTTATGACACTGATTAGTAGAGGAGTTGGGTGTTCGGTATCACACGGGCTGTGAGTAAGCGACATCGTAATAATTAGCCTTAAGTGCAAGTGGGAGATCATTGGATATAGTGCCCTCAAAGTCAATTATTGGATCGCAGGTACGTGATTGCAATGATTGAGGGAGGACCTATACCGGTAGGACAGTCTTACTCGAGATGATAGTATGCTATCTGATTTATCTTTATCATACGTGTACTGCTTTAGGTGACATGATATATCACTATTGCACGTTGATAGAGCCCATAGGATTCTTGCTTGACTACCCACAGTATGATGGTGATCAAATATGTGAGAGTTAGGTAGTCTATAAGCACATCCTTAAAAGTGGTCCCTAGTCGTGGGAGTTTCGAGACAGGGCATCGATACTCCGGAGTAGACTAGTGTATACAGTCGAGACCCCGACGTGGGGCGGTGGCCGGTCTCACAAGCCATTGGTGTCAGTTGGATCACCTAAGATGTATACAGGTGCTCATTGGGTTATGAGTACACCGGACAGGACTCGCCGGGAACATGCTAGCTGGTTTTTTAAAACCTGTCATCAGATAGCACCCAGGTGACATGTGTACAGGTTAGTCTATCGACCTGAGGTCATCATTTGTCTCGTGTGAGTTCCCACTGTGCTTTGATTATTACCCTACCACGTCTTAAAGGAGTCGTGCAAACAGGTTCTAGTTGGGTACAGTCCCGAGCTACATGGAGGCAGTGAGTAGATCTGCAGGGGATTCGTCTCTCCTAACATTGGGGGTGAGATCGTGTTGTGTCTGGAGAGTCATTACACAAAGTCCCTGGTCAGGGCAAGCGAGATTTACTGGTAGGTATTCCAGTAGTATCTCAGGTTGTTCTTGGTTACACTCTGACACGACTTATACCACTTTTGGGGGTATGACGTTTACCAGCTCCCTAGGCCCGATATGCGATACTCATAGACGAACGGACTGGACTGTACGGATATTGTCACTGATAGGCTCAGTAGGGTTTTAAGATGAGTTCGCTCATCAGCTTTCCTTTCTCTCAATACATGGGCAGCTGTTACGTATAGCTAGTACCTCTGACGTGCTTGTGGTTAAACCCACAGCCAGAGTATTGATGAGTCTTTAGAGTCCCCCACAGATTGTTCCTAAGTTCGGGAGAAACGTTGTGAAGGCCGTATGGTTTTATGGCAGGGTTCGAACATGCAAGTGCACTTGTGCACGTGTCATGGTTCGGACAAATAATACTGGTGGGCTTTGGTTTAAGCCGGGTCCGAGTATTATATTGTGTAGTATTACTTTCGTCTCATCGTATTCGTATTCAGTCGGAATACGGGTACAGTTACGTATATACAGGTGAGGGGTATTCTCGTAATCCGTTACGAGATTACTTTAGAAGATGCATTTCTTTTGGTTAAATATTTTAATTTAAATGTTTAAATGGATTTGGAAAGTGTGACTCATTTGGATGACTCATTAATTCTAGAATGTTCACTAATGACTCATGTAATGAGTCATCTAGTGAGTCATGATAAAATTAATGGAGTTTGTTTTGGGTAAGATATTTTAGGGTTTTGTGGAGGATATTTTTATGTGATATTTTCTTAGTTTTAAATCACAAAACCTCATTATATACTTACTTGAAAAAGAAAGGGCGGCCAAGGCTATTATTTTGGGTGCTTGGTTTTTGCTCTCTTGATTTTTTCTTGAGCTCACACTCTCCAACCTTAGCATCTTCTTCAACCTGCACTCTTACCCTCTCATGTGATGAGAACCAAAGAGTGTATCGAGACAAAGTATTCACACTTCTCTCTACTTCATCTTGGACATGTCGGCTAGAAAACTTCATGTCCGAGTTGCTTCGGTTCGAAGCAGGAGCCCGTATAAAGAATCGATGATGTGGTGCCACCTCGACGAGCGAGATCGGAGAGCGGACTTCGCCGGCGCAGCAGCGGGAGTTTGGAGCGGAGATTGAAGATCGAAGAAAACGGATCGATCGGTATAATCTCGTCAAACTCTTTTACAGTTTCTAGTCTACGGTTAATAGAACGATCTGGGTTTTAAGTTTGCATTAGCTCTAGTTTGAAAAGTTTTTGTTCCGCATTTGGCGTCGGATTGACGGTCGAAGCGCTACCGTAGACTTACAGTTATACTGTCTCTCTCATACATGTTGATAAAACCCTTAGGATGTTAGCTTGACTATCAGGACTATGATGCAGATCATACTAGTAGGGCTTGGATAGTCCGCAAGCTCATCTTTTAACAGTTCCTAGTCGAGGGAGTATAGAGACAGGGCATCGATATTCCAGAGTAGACTAGTGTGTTTGTTTCTTGGCCCTGTATAGGACGATGGATGATCCCAGATCCATTGGTGTTTGACATTAAAGATTGTACACAGGTGCTCATTAGAGAATCGATACACCGAACAGGACTCGCCGAGAACTCTTAGTTGTTATTATACCTATCGTCAAATAACAGTTCTCTCGTGACACTGGTACAGGTTAGTCTGTAGACCAGAGATCGTCATAGATTCTTGTGTGGTTCCCACAGTGCTTTGATTTTCTCCCTACCACGGATCAAAGGAGTCGTGCAAACAGGTAGATTTTGGGTACAATCCTAAGTCACTTGGAGGCAATGAGCGATAGGAGGGGTTTCGTCTCTCCCGGTATAGGGAGTTGATGTTGCGCTATGCTCGATTGGCTATAATAGCAAGTCCTTAGCCAGGGCTGATGAGATTTACCGGTAAGTGTTATCAGTAGTTTCTCGAATGGTTATAGGCCACACATCGGCAAGACTTATAATGTTACTGGGGTCTGACGATTCCACCCCTAGACTTGATATGCGACATATCAGACGAAGATACCGGACTGTACAGTAAGTGTTACTTATAGGCTTCATGGGAGTTTGGACAGGTTTTCTTATGGATCTTCTATTCGCTCAATACCTGGGTAGCCGTTACGTCCAGCTAGTACCGCTGACGGCTTGTGGATAACTGATGTGATCATTACCTACTGCTGGAGTATTAACGAGTCTTTAGAGTCCCACACAGAGGTTTCCTAGCTCAAGCGAAACGAAGTAGGGCACATATGTGATATGTGCGGGAACTTGATTAAATACGAGTATGTGATACCGTATTCTAATCAGGCGATATTTGAATCGGTTCGGCTATATGTGATATAAACAGATTATTGAATCAAAGTGTTGATTCGATGAATTATTATGTGTGTATTTGATATTGTCGGTTATATGTGATATAACCGGGTTATTGAATCAAATGTTGATTCGATAAATTGGTATACATATAAATGATATTAGTCGGTTATATATGATATAACCGGATTTTGAATCAAGTGTTAATTTAATAATTTGATATATATTTATTTATTTGATATATTAATATATATTAACTGATATTAGCTCACTAAAAAGAATTTCTTCTCATGTATATATATAATGATATATATGTATGTGTGTGTGATATATATATATATATTATTCACTATTGTTTCATGCTAGATGATATATAGGACATGGGTGTATGAGACTCACAGTATGGCTTAGGATAATATTGGGGATTTATTTTTAAAGTAAAATTAAAATGAAGGGGAAATGAGCATAGCTTAAGATGCTTGTAGAAGCATGTAGAAACCATGACTCATTCCACTAATTTTGTTTTACTTTAGATATTTTTAAACCCAGCCATTTATCTTTAGTCATGGTTAACTCTCTAAATATATCACTTGAAATATTTCTTCATCTTAGTTTATCATCTTCCTCCTCTTGATTTTTCTTGAGAAGAAAAAGAAAAAGAGAAAAAGAATTCTAAAGTGAGCAAAATTCCTACTTCATCAACTTACTCTCATCTAGCCTATGAGTGTAGGTTGTTTGCTTTACTAATTCCTTGATTAGTGAAGAGGTAGCTTGAGTTAGAGTAAGTTCAAGGTGGATCATTTTCGGTCTCGAAGACGACAAAGCAAGCTCGTTCGTTTCACCAAGTAGAGACTAAGAAGAGTTCTAGGGACGACAACTTGGAGCTAGGGGACTACTACTTAGAGCTTTAGATGTGAAGGACCGGTGTACAAAGGTTGTACTCTCTATTCGCTTAGTATAAAACTTGTTTACATGCTTATAAACCCTAATTCTCTAGTTCGATTCTAGGTTAGTGTAGCTTAGACCTCTAGATTTTTTTAAATTGCAGACTTGATGCATGTAGAAACCTAGTAGAGATGCTAAGACACACTTTCACTGTGAAGAACAATATTAAGTACTTACGAAGAGCTAAAGAAATGTTCTTGGTGTATAGTAACGGGAATCTCCAAATGGAGGGCTTTACCGATTCCAGCTTTCAAAGTGATAAGGATGACAACAAATCTATCTCGGGTTTTGTATTTACTTTTAATGGAGAGGCGGTTTGTTAGAAAAGTTCCAAACAGAACACCGTTGCAGACTCAACGATAGAAACTGAGTATATTGCTGTAAATGATACTGCCATGGAACCTGTCTTGATACGGAATTTCATCTCAGAGCTTGGGATAGTTCCAACCATTATTGATCCAATACCCTAGTATTGTGATAATAATAGGGCTATGGAATTGGCTAAGGAACCCAGGTCCCATCAGTGTTCCAGACATATCATGAGGCGATATCATCTGATCCGGGAAATAGTTGATCGCCGCGAGATCGAAGTTCGGAGAGTAGACACGAAGAATAACACCTCGGATCCACTCACCAAGGCCCTCCCTCAGGCACAACATGAGCGACTTTTTGAGATGTTGGGTATGAAATACGTCAATAATTGGCCTTAGTGCAAGTAGGAGATTGTTATGAATATGTATGCCCTAGAGGCCATTATTGTATATTATAGTAGGCTATCTGGTTGCTTTTTATCTTAACATGTTAAAGTTTAATGTCTTTTTGATACGTTTTGATAAAGCCCTTAGGATGTTAGCTTGACCATCATGACCATGATGCAGATTATACTAGTGGGGCATGAGTAGTCCACAAGCACATCCTTAATGGTTCCTAGTCAAGGGAGTATCGAGACAGGACGTTAATATTCCAGTACATGCTAATGTATACGTTTCTTGACCCAGTATTGGGGCGATGGATGATCCCATATCCATTAGTGTTTGACATCAAAGATTGTATATAGGTGCCCATTAGAGACTGAGTACACTGAACGGTCTCGCCGAGAACTCCTATATGGTATTATACCTATCATCGAATAGCAGTTCTCTGGTGACACTTGTACAGGTTAGTCTGTAGACATGAGATCGTCATGGTGTCTAGTGTGTTTCCCACAGTGCTTTGATTTCCACCTTACCACGGCTCTATTGAGTCGTGGAAACAGGTGGATTTTAGGTACAGTCCCGAGACACATGGAGGCAATGAGCGATAGGAGGGGTTTTGTCTCTTCCGGTATTAGGATTTACTAATAAGTGTTATCAGTAGTTTCTCGGCTAGTTATAGGCCACATATCGGCAAGACTTATTGAGTTATTAGGGCTTGACGATTCCAACCCCAGACTCGATATGCGACATATCAGACGAAGAGACCAGACTGTACGGTAAGTGTTGCTTGTTGGCTCTACGGGAGTTTGAACAAGTTTGCTTGTTGTTCTTCTATTCGTACAATACCTGGTTAGCCGTTACGTCCAGCTAGTACCGCTGACGGCTTATGGATATATGATATGATCATTACCTACTGCTAGCGTATTGTCGAGTCTTAAGAGTCTCACATAGGGGTTTCCAAGCTCAAGCGAAACGAAGTGGGGCACATATGGAGATATGTGCAGGAGCTTGCTTAAC
This sequence comes from Agapanthus africanus, assembly GCA_030015575.1. Classification (NCBI taxonomy): domain Eukaryota; kingdom Viridiplantae; phylum Streptophyta; class Magnoliopsida; order Asparagales; family Amaryllidaceae; genus Agapanthus; species Agapanthus africanus. The sequence continues at coordinate 107,862,484 of CM057344.1, forward strand.
TACGATTACATGATACCGTATTTAATCTAGCATTTTTCCTTTGATATTAGTCAGGTTATATGTGATATGACCAGATTATTAAATCAAGTGTTGATTTAATAAAATGACTAATTACTCATTTATAATTCTTTTCTTTATGTGTGTGTGTGTATCATGATTGATGATACATGGAATATGGCTATGTAAGAATCACATTGGAGATATAATAGGTATTTAAATATTTTAATGGAAAATGAAAATATCTTGTGGTGAGTCATTGCTTCTACACACTTCTTAAAATATCAAGCACCATGACTTATTTTACTATCTATCTTGTCTTTAAATATCCAAGGTATCTCCAAGGTTCTTTTAACCTAAGCCATAGTTCATCATCTTCCTCTTATCTCTCTAGATATTTTCTAGGTTAGAAAAAGAGAAGAAAAAGAAAGGTTTTTAGTGAGAAAAATCCCACTTCATCAACCAATATTAGCTTTGCATACTGGTGTAGGTTGTTAGCTTCACTTCTTCTTTGATTAATGAAGTAAGAGTTTGAGTGCAAGAGACTTCGTGGTGGATCATCGTAGACAACGAAGGCCTCAAGCAAAGTTGTTCCAACTTCAAGTGAAGTCAAAGAGGACCTCAAAGACTTCTACTTGGAGCCATTGAATAGAAGGATTGGTCTACAAAGGTTATAGTTCTCCTTAACTTAGAATAATACACCATTTTGCTTTACTGGTAACCCTAATCTCTAGTTCGATTCGTGGGTAGTATGCTTAGCTTTCTAAATTTTTTTAAATTCCTCACATGTTGATGTTTAAACCCAAGTAGAGGTGCTAAGACATACTTACACCGTGGTAGGGAGGAAATCAAAGCACAGTGGGAACCACACAAGACACTATGACGATCTCGGGTCTACAGACTAACCTATACAAGTGTCACCAGAGAACTGCTATCTGACGATAGGTACAGTACCGTCTAGGAGTTCTCGATGAGTCCTGTTCAGTGTACCCATTCTCTAATGAGCACCTGTGCATAATCTATGATTTCAAACGCCAATGGTTGTGGGATCAACCATCACCCCATACAGGGTCATGAAACATACACTCTAGTCTACTCTGGAATATCGATGTCCAGTCTCGATACTCCCTCAACTAGGAACTGTTAAAGGATGTACTTGTGGACTACACAAGCCTCATTAGTATGATCTGCATCATAGTCCTGATAGTCAAGCATACATCCTAAGGGCTTTATTAAAATGTATCAGAAAGACAGTATAATAATACAAGTGTACATGTTAAGACAAAGAGCAACCAGATAGCATACTATCATGTCGAGCAAGAAAGTCCTCTATATATATGTCCAAGCATCCATTATATCATACAATAATGGCCTCTAGGGCATATATATTCCTAACAATCTCTTCTTTGTACCAAGGACAGTTGTTGTAGTATCTCATACTCAACATCCCAAAAATTCTCTCAAACTGCATCTAGGGGAAGGCCTTCATGAGTGGATCCACTGTGTTGTCCTTCGTGTCAACTCTCCTGACCTCGATCTCGTGGCGATCAACTATCTCCCGGATCAGGTGATACCGCCTCAGAAAATTTCTGGATCACTGATGGGACCAGGGTTCCTTGGCTAAAACTACAGCTCTATTATTATCACAATACAAAGGTATTGGATCCTCAATGGATGGAACCACACCAAGTTCAGAAATGAACTTCTTCATCCAGACAGCCACTTTGGCAGCATCGTTGGCAACGATGTATTCAGCCTCCATCGTTGAGTCTGCCATGGTATCTTGCTTGGAACTCTTCCAACATACCGCCCCTTCATTGAGGGTTAAGAAAAAACCCGAGACCAACTTGTTGTCTTCCTTATCACTCTGGAAGCTCGAATCGGTAATGGACTCCACCTAGAGTTCTCCATTACCATACACCAAGAACATTTCTTTAGTCCTTCTCAAGTACTTAAGAATATTCTTCATAGCAGTCCAGTGCTTCTCTCCTTGGTCTGATTGATACCTACTTACAACACTAAATGCGTAAGCTACATCCGGTCTGGTGCATAACATCGCGTACATGATAGACCCAACTGCAGAAGTATAGTGTATCTCTTGCATGCGAGCCCTCTCTAAATCAGTCTTGGGAGACATCTCTTTGGAGAGAGTGATTTCTTAATAAGCGGGTAAATTACCATGCATAGAATCTTCCATACTAAATATCTTTAGTATGGTGTCAATGTACCTGAATTGGGACAATCCCAACATTCTTTTAGATTTATCTCTATAAATCTTTATCCCCAGGATGTAGGAGGCATCACCCGGATCTTTCATGGAGAACTTGTGTGATAGGAAGAGTTTGACCATGTATAGCATAGGAACATCATTTTCTGTCAAGAGTATGTCATACAAGTACAATACGAGAAGGACAACCTTACTCTCTACAACCTTTTTGTATATACAAGGTTCATCTACGTTTTTGACGAAGTCAAACTCTTTGAATTCCACATCAAAACAGATGTTCCAACTCCGTGATGCTTGTTTTAATCCGTAGATTGATTTAAACAGCTTGCACACATTTCCGCTGCTTCCACTGTCTACGAAGCCCTCTGGCTGTGTAATATACACGCTCTCTTCTAAATCACCATTTAGAAAAGCGGTCTTGACGTCCATCTGCCAGATTTTGTAGTCATGGTATGCAGTAATGGCAAGTAGGATCCTGATGTACTTGAGCATAACCACTGAAGAAAAGGTTTCATCATAGTCGATACCTGGTCGTTGACGAAAACCTTTTTCTACAAGTCTTGCTTTGAAGGTTTCAACCTTTCCATCTATACCAAGTTTTTTCTTAAAGATCCACTTGCTCCCAATTGGTTTCACCCCTTCAGGAGCAACTACCAAAGTCCATACTTTGTTAGTGTACATAGATTCCATCTCAGATTGCATATCATCCAGCCATTTCACAGAGTCCCTACTTGTGATGGCCTACTCGAAACTAATTGGGTTATCATCTTCCATGATGAAATCCTCACTCCTACCGTCTATGAGAAAACCGTAGTATCTCTCAGGGGGATGAGGAACCCAACTAGATCTGCAAATTGGCTGAGCTTCGTCGGGGACTATTGAATCCTCCGGTTTTATCAAATTATCAATTGTAGTTTGTGTATCTGGATCTCCTTCCAGTTTTACCTTATTACCACTAATTTCTTTCACTAGAAATTCATTTTCTAAAAAGGTGGCATGTTGAGCAACAAACACCTTTTGTTCCTCGGTGTGGTAGAATAGATATCTATGTGAATTCTTTGGATATCCCACAAACTTGCAAAGAACTGATCGTGCCTCGATTTTTTCCGGATTCTGTTTTTTAACATAGGCAGGACAACCCCATATCTTAACTCGTTTAAAATATGGTCTCTTTCCACTCCATATCTAATATGGTGTTTTAGGCACAGATTTTGATGGAACTTGATTTAATAGGTATGCAGATGTCTCAAGTGCATAACTCCAAAAGGAAATAGGTACTCACTATTACTCATCATAGAGCGCACCATATCTAATAGGTGCAATTTCTCCGCTCCGAAACTCCATTATGCTGTGGTGTATACGGAGGAGTAAGCTGAAAGAGAATCCCATTCTCCTTTAGATAATCTCGGAATTCAATGCTTAAGTATTCTCCTCCTTGATCAGATCGAAGGATTTTAATACTTTTACCCGTCTGGTTCTCTACTTCGTTCTTATATTTCTTGAATTTCTCAAAAACTTCAGATTTGTATTTCAACTGCAACGCATGTCCGAATCTTGAGAGATCATCGATAAATGTAATGAAATACGAGGAACCATTCCTGGCATATGTAGACATAGGACTGCATACATTACTATGTATCAGTCTCAAGAGTTCAGTAGCTCTTTCTTCTTGTCCTGTAAACGAAGTTTTGGTCATCTTGCCTTTTGAGACATGACTGGAAAGTTTCATAAGATTTAAATTCAAACGGATTCAAATATCCATCTTTATGCAACTTAGCTAGTCTTATCGCATTGATATGACTAAGTATACAATGCTACAAGAAGGCTTCGTTCATTTCTGAACTTTTCCTCTTGTGTGTATTCTGTATATTCAGAACTGTATTTTGATTTAGAATGTATATACCATTGCACAACATATCAAACTCAATCAACACTTGATTTAGGAAAATGTTCATAAAATTTTCCTCTAATGCAAAGTTATATCCTTTTTTATGTAATAAAGAAACTAATATTATATTGCACATCATTTTTGGTACGAAATAACAGTCGTTCAGAATTAATGTATTACTATTTGGTAATACTAGGTGATATTCGCTAATAGCTTTGGCTATAACAATTGCACCATTCCCTACTATGAGAGACTTATCACCCTTTCCCAGTTCTCTACTTCTCTTTAACCCATGTAACAAATTACAAAAGTGGGATCCTGATCTGGTATCCAATACTCAAGACGTAGAGCAAACTGAGAAACAGTTCTGAGTAACTAACACACCCAAAGAAGATGCATCATTATATTCTTTCTTCGTTCGAGTTGCATGGGAATCTGGGTATTACCCTATTCCTTGCTCAAACTTATGACAGTCATAAGATGGAGTGGAACCAACGTTCCCCAGCTCAGTATAATAAGCGAGTTCGGTCAATACATCCATATTATTATCTTGATTATGGCGTGTCATGGTCGCTACCTGGAGAGAGAGAGAAGAAAACAATTTAGCGTGCACTATTGCAAGATTAGATTAGTTATTATCTTATCTAATCAGGATGGCTCCCACTGTTTTTATCAAATATTCCTTTAAACCCTAAAAGGTAAGATTAGCTGAGATTAATTACACCCTATAAATTCTCCAATAGGTCAGCCAGGCAGGTATTGGTACTCCGAGGGAGTCACCCCATGCTTTCGTATAGAACTAATCAAATAACCTCGTTTCTGCAGGGGCATAATCCCGTTAACACCTTTCTTAGAAACCTACTGGATCAGCTAATTGTAAAGTGGAAAACTCTCCCAGGAGTAACATTTACTCGCAGTGGGTATCGGGATCCAACTATCATATAGAAGGTATGCCCATCTCTTTGCAAATTTCAGCACATGAAATTCCCGATATCAATTTTTACCCCATGTGATTTATGACCTTGAAAAGGTCAACAACCATAAACCGCAAGTCAATTTCAACCCGTCATTTCTTGATTGAATTAAACCCACCGGCACAACCCTTGACAAGGTCAACAAGGCTGTATGAATACCCTAATCCAATCGCATCATATACGGCACATAAGCACTAATCAGCTACCGCACACTACGTCTTGACGAGGTCAAAAAACGCAGCACGAATTCTAAATAGTACTTATCTGAAATGACGGAGGGCTACGACTGGTTTTGAAGACAACCTTTAGCATAATGAACTTGATATCGTTGTAGAATCTTCTGATTTGAAAAGGAGTGGTTTAAGCTCCACTTTAAAATCGAGTAGTTTTCAAAACAAACCGTATAGGTTGTAGCATTTGCTAGTTTTGCTAAAGTGGTCATTTCCGGTGAAGAGATCTAGGCTCTTTCCCTATCAAATGAGGTGCTGGATATTCATAATAGAATACCGCTATGCAAAGCAAGAATTAGAGCTACCTTTTTGAAAATTTGATTCTACAACATCTTTAGGTTTCTTTTCTTTTCACTAATCTCATTATTGGCATCCCATCATTTATGTTTCCTAAACATCACAGAAGAAATGAAAATAAAACACACATATATGCCATCCGCATTCGCCACAGGGACCCGGGTATTCACCGTAAGATTACTTAACTTACGGCAGGGCGGGGTCAGGACTAGCGCAGATGCAAAACATATATAGTGTCTATTAGTATATCATATATATAAGTAGCATTCGTCTCACGCAGTTTATATGATCACATCATACACAGAATCGGCAGAAGCAGATATATGAAATATAAGATATACTAGGAAGTCCGTGTTTTAGATTAAGCCGGTAATGAAAAACACGGACACGGTCGTGATGAATAGCTAAACCCACATCCCTAGACCCCTACGAGAGCGGCAAGAAACCCTGCCAATTCTAGGGTTAGGCGACCCGGTCTCGACTCCTCGAGATGGCCTCCCACTGGACTCTAGAACCCGGTTACTTATGTTCCCCGCCTTGGGTCTATCCTAATGCAAAAAAGTAAATAATATACATCAATGGTGATAACAACCTCAACCCGAAAGTGCCCCAATAAAAGAATATTACATACAAATTTTTATATGAATGAAAATTGAAAAACTCTCATCTCATGCAAACCCCCTGACTATTCAATCGCGATGATCAAATATAACATATAAACCAGCAACACAATAAAATCACATCACATGACATCAACATAAGTAAATATGCGTATCCCTAATGTCGTTGATGTATAGCAATGAGATTAGGGATACTCTACATATTACACTTACGGACGCAGAAAAGAAATGAAAATTATAATAATTATAATCCGCATCATCCTTAGACATCATAAACCCGGAATATCACATACTGCGGATTTCATTCCTAACCCTATAAATTATGTATTTAAAACTCAAATTGAAAACACTTTTCAAAAAATGTCGGGTAATTCAATAAGATTCCCGATTCTATGATCGAATGCTCGTCGGGAACTTTAGTAGATGGCTGCACCCCCGATGCCGTCAACGAAATGCACTTGAGCAGAACACCGCGGCCGCAAGCACCCGAGTGGATGCTTTTGGCCATGGGGTTCTCCTATAGTCACTTGGTCGGGGATATGGGGCGTGGCTATCTAGTAGTGTTTCCCGGCAAGTATTCGCATACAATACGAAATTGCGACGGAGTTTTGATCTGAATCGAAACTCCGTGGCAATCCATTAAATGATACTAAAATGCTGTATTTACAAAACACTAACCAGTTTTCACAAAACTAATCAATGTAGATTCCAAAAATTGTATCACATATGAAAACTATCTAGACGATGTTAAACATTTCGATCGATATTTTAAACACCAGTAAATCACAGAAACCTCAATAACTTGAACCTCACTAAAAATACCCAGAAAGTCCAAAATGACACAATGGTGCAGCAGAAGAAAGACGAGACCACAACTCCTCAAATGCGAGGCGGAACTGTGGCCAAACCAACCCTATTTCTCTAGTTCGATTCTAGGTTAATATACCTTAGACCTCTTGATTTTTTGAGAATTTTTAATCTGAAAATTTTCTACTTTTGAAAATATGGACAGAAACTGATTTTCGGGTTTCGAAACTTCGATCGAACATTTTAACGTCGTCTAGACTACACCTAAGTCTCTAGCTTGGCTCTAATACCATGAAAGTATGTCTTAGCACCTCTATTATGTTTATACAAGTATCAAGTATGCAATTTAAAAGATCTAGAGGTCTAAGGTATACTAACCTAGAATCGAACTAGAGAAATAGGGTTTGTAAGCAAGAAAACTAAACAAAGTGAAGAGGGTTACAACCTTTGTAAACCAAGTCTTTCACTTCAAAAGCTCCAAGTAGTAGTCCATATAACTCTTCTTTGACTCCACTTGAGAAAGGATCGAGCTTGCACGTAGTCTTCGATGTCGAAAATGATCCACCTTGAAGTCTCTTTAACTCAAGCTCACTCTTCACTAATCAAAGTATTAGTGAAGCAAACAACCTAAACTAAAGGGCTAGTAAAGTGTAGGTTGATGAAGTAGAAATTTTTCTCACAATATTTTCTTTTTCTTTTCCTTTTTCACCTCAAGAAATATCTAGAGAGGAATAAGAAGGGGGATGAACTTGGAATGAGAGAGAGTGTGAACCATGAAGTGAAGTGATGAGATGAGAATCTAAACTATCCATGAATAAAACAAAGAAAATGTGATGAGTCATGACTTCTCAAGGCTTCCACAAGAATCTTAAGCTAATGACTCATTTCTATTTTCTTTAATTCATAAATCAATGCATTATCTACTCATCACTAATCTCATATGTGATTCACATACATCCTAGTTCTATGTATCATCAATCATGATACAATATATAATACATATAATTATACATATATCACACACATATATATTAATATATATAAAAAGAAGAAAATCTTTAGTGAGCTTTGATATTAGTTAATATATATGTGTATATCAAATATATAAATATATAGGTAATTATTAAATCAACACTTGATTCAATAATCCGGTTATATCATATATAACCGACTAATATCATATATATATATATATAAAGAAATTAAATTATTAAATAAACACTTGATTCAATAATCCGGTTATATCTCATATAACCGTCTAATATTCGATACTAGATATTAAATCAACACTTGATTCAATAATCCGGCTATATCAAATATAATCCGGCTAATATCAAATATAAATGACATATATATATAATATTGAATCAACACTTGATTCAATAATTCAGTCATATCACATATGACCTGACTGATATCAAATATCACTAGATTAGAGTACGGTATCACATACTCGTATTTAATCAAGCTCCCGCACATATCACCATATGTGCCATACTTCGTTTTGCTTGAGCTAGGAAACCTCTCTGTGGGACTCTAAAGACTCGTCAATATGCCAACAGTAGGTAATGATCACATCAGAAACTTACAAGCCGTCAGTGGTATTAGCTGGACGTAACGGCTACCCAGGTATTGAACGATTAGAAGATCAACAAATAAACTTGTCCAAACTCCCGAAGTCCCTATAAAAAACACTTACCGTACAGTCCGGTCTCTTCGTCTGATATGTCGCATATCGAGTCTGGGGATGGAATCGTTAAACCCCAGTAACTTGATAAGTCATGACGATGTGTGGCCTATAACCATTCGAGAAACTACTGATAACACTTACCAGTAAATCTCATCAGCCCTAGCCAGGGACTTGCTGTTATAGCCAATCAAGCATAGCGCAACATCAACCCCTAATACCGGGAGAGATGAAACCTCTCCTATCGCTCACTGCCTCCATGTGACTCAAGACTGTACCCAAAATCCACCCTTTTGCAAAACTCCTTTGAGCCGTGGTACGAAGGAAATCAAAGCACGATAGGAACCACACAAGACACTATGCCGATCTCCGGTCTACAGACTAACCTGTATCACTAGAGAACTGCTATCTGACAATAGGTACAGTACCATCTACAAGTTCTCGGCGAGTCATGTTCGGTGTACTCATTCTCTAATGAGCACCTATGCACAATCTTTGATGTCAAACACCAATGTCTGTGGGATCAACCATCGCCCCATACAGGGTCATGAAACATATACACTAGTCTACTCTGGAATATCGATGCCCTGTCTCAATACCCCCTCGACTAGGAACTGTTAAAGGATGTGCTTGTGGACTATACAAGCCCCACTAGTATGATGTACATCATAGTCCTGGTAGTCAAGCGTATATCCTAAGGGCTTTATCAAAATGTATCAGAGAGACAGTATAATAATACAAGTGTACATATTAAGACAAAGAGCAACCAGATAGCATACTATCATGTCGGGCAAGAAAGTCCTCTATATATATGTCCAAGAATCCATTATATCATACAATAATGGCCTAAAGGGCATACATATTCCTAACAGTTAAACCCACTGCCAGCATACTGTCGAGTCTTTAAAGTCCCACGCAGAGGGTTTTTCTAGTTCAGGCGAAACGATGTGTAGGCCGTATGTTTATACGTGCAGGGTTCCGATTGATTACGTTTACTGGTTGTGCGGAATTTAATCGGACGGATTGTAATACTGGGGGGCTTAAGATTAAGCCAGTTTATTAAATCAGATATTGATTTAATGATAGTATTATTTTAGTGGTAATATTCTATCTCTTGGATATTCATATTTTGATACGCTAGAAAGTGTTTCGTATTTATACAAAATACCTTCTAGAAGGGTACACCTCATAATGTGTATTTCTATTTATTGATAAATAGAAAAATGAGGTGTAAATATGGCATGGCTTGAGCATTTATTGATAATACTATTGAAGTATGGATAGTTTTTATGAAAAAAATGCTTGATATTTTTCAATAAGCCATCTTTTCGTAATCATTCTTTCTAGTGTTGTCATTCTCTCTTTTATCTTCTTCCTCTTCCTTAACCCTACTATTCTCATGTGTTGAGAGCCAAGGGTCATGAGATAGAAAAATTCATCATTAAACATCTTGATATCTTCTAAACAAACTAGACTAGCAAACTAGTTTATTTAGTTTGCTTCTTTTAGAGCTAGGAGCTTGAATCAAGAATCTTCAGGTGGATCATCTAAGATCTAGAAGGCCGGAGACCAAGATTGATTTAGGATCAGAAAGGAGCTTAAGAAGAGGAAAAAAGACCTGAAGGACACGAATCTTATAGGTATAATCTTCTATCATAGGAGAATAAATACCTATGAAGTTTTTGCTATTTAGGGCTTATGGTAGTGTTGTGCTTCCCTTGCACCTAGTCTAGAGTTTGGCAGCATCACTCATACCACTTTAAAATTTAGAGAGGTGCAAAGCAAGCTAACCATGAATCTTGCTAGAATTTCTAGGGTAACAAAGTTTGCATCACATACAATGAAGTACAGAGATAAGGATTACAACCTTTGTAGTCCGTTCCTTCGCTTCATAAGCTCCGTGTTGAGGTCCCTTCGCTGCGATCACCAAGAACTCCGACACTCGTGAGGCTCCAAGAGATGAATGATGCATCTTGCTTGAAGTCTTCATGATCTAAGATGATCTACCTTGAAGAATCTCTAACCCAAGCTTACACTTCACTAAACAACTTATTAGAGAAGTGAACCCCTAATCTAAGTGGCTAGAATAGGTGAAGATGATGAAGTAGGAATTTTTCTCTCTTTTGTTTTCAATATCTCACTTTTATTCACCACTTTTGTAAAAGCTAGTGAAGCTTTTCAACAAGGAAGAAGAAGCAAGAAGAAGAGCTAATCCTTTTGTGATGAATAATGAATTAATGTTGTAGTTACAAATCCAACCAAGAGTTAAGAATGAAGGAGTTAACCCTTGTAGAGAATAAACTATAGTTAATGGTTTGGATTGGGTTAACAAATATCTACAAAAAAATATCAAAGCTAAAGACAAAGGAAAGCTTCATGAAGCTTCATAAAAAGCTAACCCAAAAGCTAACCCTAATCCAAACCCTAACTAGGTTTAATCTCTAAATCATTGTTGCATTTGTAACCCTAACTTGTTACAATATTATATATCACATATACAGCATATTTTGTAACAAAAAGAAAATAATACAATTAACATATATCGCATATATATCAATGTATTATCAATGAAAAAAATGAATCAATAAAGCGAGCTTATATTAGTTAACATAATGTAATATATCACATATATAATTATACATTAAATTATCGAATCAATTCTTGATCCGGCAATCCGACTATATTGCATATAACCGAATAATATAACATGTACCATTTCATCGAATCAACACTTGATCCGATAACCCGGCTATATCACATATACCCGGCTGATATCACATATAGCGAGAATGGAATACGGTATCTCATATCGTATTATTCTCGGTCCCACACATATCACATATGTGCTCCAACTTCGTTTTGCCTGAGCCAGGAAACCTCTGTATAGGACTCTAAAGAATCGTCAATACGCCGGCAGTAGGTGATGATCATATCAGACACCCACAAGCTGCAAGCGGTCAACTAAACGTAACAGCCATCCAGGTATTGAGCGATCAGAAGATCAATAAGAAAGCCTGTACATTCTCCTGTGAATCCAATCAGTAACACTACCGTACAGTCCGGTCTCTTCATCTGATATGTCGCATATCCAGTCTCGGGGTGGTAAACGTCAAATCCCAGTAACCGATAAGTCGTGTAGATGTGAGGCTCATAACAGGTCGAGAAACTACTGATAACTCTTATCAGTAGCACTCCATATCAGCCCTGGCCAGGGACTTCCAGTTATAGCCAATCGAACACAGCACACATCAACTCCCCATACCGGGAAAGACGAAACCCCTCCTATCGCTCATTGCCTCCATGTGATTCGGGATTGTACCTAAAAGCCACCATTTTGCACGCCCTCTTGGACGTGGTAAGGTGGAAATCAAAGCACAGTGGGAATCACACAAGACTCTATGACGATCTCGGGTCTACAGACTAACCTATACCAGTGTCACCGGAGAACTACTATCTGAAAATAGGTATAATACCATCTAGGAGTTCTCGGCGAGTCCGTTCAGTGTACCCAGTCTCCACTGAGCACCCATACACCATCTTTGATGTCAAACACCGATGGATATGGGATCATCCATCGCCCGTCATATGGGACAAGATGCGTATACGCTAGTCTTCCCTGCTGTATCGATGCCCTGTCTCGATATACCCTCGACTAGGAATAGTTATAGGATGTACTCTTTGACTACCCTGGCCTCACTAGTATGATCTACATCATAGTCCTAGTAGTCGAGTACATATCCTGAGGGCTTTATCAACATGTCAGAGCAAGACAATGAACCAATACAAGTCAACATGTTAAGACAAAGTGAAACCAAATAGCATACTATCATGTCGAGTAAGAAAGTCCTCTCTATATATATCCAAGCATCCACTATAATATACATCATATGTACAACAATGGCCTCTAAGGCATATATATAACTAACAATCTCCCACTTGCACTAAGGCCAGCTGTTGTAGTATCTCATACCCAACATCCCGAAGAGTCTCTCAAATTGTATCTGGGGAATGGACTTCGTGAGTGGATCCGCAGTGTTGTCCTTTGTGTCAACTCTCCTGACCTCGATCTCGCGGCGATCAACTATCTCCCGGATCAGGTGATACCGCCTCAGAATATGTCTGGACTTCTGATGGGACCTGGGTTCCTTGGCCAAAGCCACAGCTCTATTGTTATCACAATACAAAGGTATTGGATGCTCAATGGACGGAACCACACCAAGTTCGGTGATGAACTTCTTCATCCAGACAGCCTCTTTGGTAGCATCGTTGGCAGCGATGTATTCAGCCTCCATCGTCGAGTCTGCCATGGTTTCTTGCTTGGAACTCTTCCAACAAACCACCCCTCCATTTAGGGTAAAGACAAATCCCGAGTGCAACTTACAGTCATCCTTATCACTTTGGAAGCTCGAATCCGTAAAGGACTCCACTTGGAGTTTTCCGTTACCATACACCAAGAACATCTCCTTAGTCATTCGCAAGTACTTGAGAATGTTCTTCACAGCTGTCCAGTGATTCTCTCCTGGATCTGCTTGATACCTACTCACTACACTTAGTGAGTATGCTACATCGGGTCTGGTACATAGCATCACATACATGATAGAGCCTACTGCCGAAACATAGGGTATCCCTTGCATGCGATGTTGGAGATAGTGCCCTCAGAGTCAATTATTGGATCACAGGCACGTGTTGCAATGATTGAGAGAGGACCTATACCGTTAGAACAGTCTTGCTCAAGATGATAGTATCCTATCTGGTTTATCTTTATCATCGTGTACTGCTTTAGGTGACCTTATAAGTCACTATTGCGCGTTGATAGAGCCCTTAGGATTCTTGCTTGACGACCAGCAGTATGATGGCGATCATATACATGGGAGCTGGGGTCTATAAGTACATCCTTAAAAGGTCCCTAGTCGTGGGAGTTTTTGAGACAGGGCATCGATACTCCAGAGTAGACTAGTGTATACAGTCGAGACCCCGACGAGGGGCGGTGGCCAGTCTCACAAGCCACTGGTGTCAGTTGGTTCACCTAAGATGTATACAGGTGCCCATTGGGTTAGGAGTACACCAGACAGGACTTGCCGGGAACATGCTAGTTGGTCTTATACCTGACGTCAAATAGCAGTTCCTTGGTGACATGTGTACAGGTTAGTTCATCGACCTGAGAATCGTCATTTGTCTCGTGTGAGTTCAGACTATACTTTGATTACTACCCTACCACGCTCAAAGGAGTCGTGCAAACAGGTTTTAATTGGGTACAGCCTGAGCCACATGGAGGCAGTGAGCGGATCTTCTGGGGTTCGTCTCTCCCGGTATTGGGGGTGAGTTCGCGCTGTGTCTAGGAGAGCCATTACACGAAGTCCTTGGCCAAGGCAGGAGATTTACTGGTAGGTATTCCAGTAATATCTCAGGGTGTTCTGGGCTACACTCCGACACAACTTGTACCGCTTTTGGGGGTCTGACTTTTACCAACCCCTAGGCCCGCCATGCGATGCTCATAGAAGAACGGATCGGACTGTACGGATATTATCACTGACAGGCTCAGTAGGGTGTCAGGATGAGTTCGCTCATCGACGTCCCTTTTGGTCAATATCTGGTAGCCCGTTACGTATGGCTAATACCTCTGACGTGCTAGTGGTTAAATCCACAGCCAAAGTATTGACGAGTCTTTAGAGTCCCCCACAGACAGTTGCTCAAGTTTCGGGCGAAACGCTGTAGAGGCCGTATGGAGATATGGCACGGTTCGATCTTATCCGTGCGGTATTGCACGGATCATGATCGGACAGATAATACTAGCGGGCTTTGGTTTAAGCCGGATCCTAGTATTGTACAGTGTAGATTTTGTCTCATTGCATTTGTATTCAGTGAGAATACAAATGCGGGTATGTATATACAGTCGCGGGGTTTTCCTGTAATTTATTACGGGATCGGTTTTTTGAAGTTACCAGTTTGCATTCCGTTTTGGCCAGTTTTCCTTTCTTCCTTTCGTTGGCTGATAATTGATGGAGGGGCTAATTTGCATATTTGCAAATTAGCATTATGGAAGGGGTTTCTTGTAATTGGATGATTATGATGGTTCAAGCATCTTTTCTTTTTCCCTCATCATATCCTTTGCATTTATGGTGATTAGTTTTGAAAGGATGGGATTAGAAATAGAAGTGACATTATTATCATCGTATTTGTTATGATCACCTCTTGCTTTTACTACACTCACCTCCCTTCATTGCTTTTGCTCTCTCCTCTTCATTCTTATGAGGTGGCCGGCCACATTCTTTGGGGGATGGGAGAGATTCATTTTTGGTGTGAGAAATATTTTGGCATCTCATTTTTCATTCATGCTAAAAAGAGAGTCCCACTTCAAAGTTCATTTCCACCTTCACTTCCTCATGGCAACTTCATACCCCTTTGAGACATAACCTACTACACTTAGCCTACAGTATTCATGGACACGTCGACTCGCCAACTTCGTGCTCGAGTTGCCTCGGTCCAGAGGTGGGAGCCCGAAAAAGAACCCGGCGATGTGGTGCCTGTTCCGACTAGGAGATGAAGACCGGAGATTCCGCGAGGAGATCGGGGTGGAGGCCAAAGACCGAAGGACACGGATCGCTCGGTATAGAATTCTACCCATTCTCTAGTTAGCTTGCATTAGGTTAATGGCCCGATCCGGGTTTATAGTGCGCGGTAGTGCCGGTTTACAAGTTTTGTAAAAGTTTCGTTTCCACATTCCGGAGTCCGATTGACGGCCGGAGCGCTGCCGTGCACTTACAGTGGTATCAGAGCCATGCCATTAACCTAGTCTAGCTTGCTCTAACGTGTTTACAAGTTCGATCGAACGGATTTTCCAAAAACCGTGTTTCCATGTCATGTTTCTGTCGAATTTTAACAGTGCTCTAAAAATTATTTGGTACATTTTAAAAATACGTGCAGGGTTTTTTATGCATTCTGTGAAAATTTGGTCGGCTGAAATTACTGTAGAGCGGCGGATCAGCGGCCAAAACCATGGTTTGGCCGCGGATCCGCCGCCGAATAGTGGCCAAACTGCACCAAATTTCTACAGTGGGTTTCTGACATGGAAATAGGGTTTCTGGTATATTCTTTTTGGGCCCAGATTTATTTTGAGTGCTACAGTATTGCTTGGGGCCCACTTCGGGAAATTTAGTCGATCGAAAATTTTAAACATGTTAGTTCATAGTATTTACATTATATCTACGACCGTGAATGTCATTTGATCGATAAATCCTGTCTAACTGCTATAGCCCTTTTAGACGGATTTGCGAACGTGACATTCATGTTGATGTTCTGTGTTGTGCTGTGATGTTGCGGATTTGTTGTGGGGATAGCCTGGATGCAATGGTAGTACAGTTTAGTTATATTTGTATATTTGATATTGCGGGACGAGCGTCCGACATGTGGACTGTCGTCACTGCCTGTTTGTATATTATTCTTTTGGGGCACGACCGGGCTGAGGTCGATGTACCCGTTGTATATTTTACTTTCTGTACTAGGATTACCCCGCAGAGGGGTGCACGGGTAGCCGGGTTCTAGAGGGCAACGGGCCCGCATCTCATGGCGTTGAGACGGAGGGGGTTTTACTCTAGAATTGGCGGGCTATTCGCCGCACTCGTAGGGGGTACAGGTTGACCCAAGGAGGGGTGCCCGAGTTATCGGATTCCGTGAAGTGCTGGGTGGTCCATTCATGTTGCTAAAGGGAGCTACCTCGCTTCAGGTTTTGGCGGGTAACTTTTCGCGCCCGTAGGGGTCTAGGATTTCGTTGCACAGGCTATCCACACGACCAGGGGAACGTCGGGTTTCAGTAGAGGCTCTATGAAACCCGGGGATCCCAAATATCTGTATTGTTCTGTGATGCTTATTACATTTCTGTGATGTTGCATTTTATTACGCCTTAAGCGAATATTATATATTGATATATACTAGTAGATGTTGTATATGTTTTGCATCAGCGCTAGTCCAGTCCCCGCTCTGTCGTTAGTTAAGTAACCTAACGGGTGATGACGGGACCCAGTGGCGAATGCGGATGGCATATACGTACATCATTATTTTCGTTCTTTTATGGTATGATCAATTGATGGGCCTGCATTGATTCGGATCAATGCAAGCTAAACAAACTTATTCTGATGTTGTTGGAACATTTTTCAAAAAGCTGTTCTTGCAAGGACGTTCTCTTTTGTTTTGCACAGTGGTATTCGGTTATGAATATCCAGCACCTCAGTCGACGAGGTAAGGGCCGAGATCCCTTCACCGGGAGTGACCCCTTGGACAGAAGTTACGGGCGAAAGGCGACTTTTCAGAGATAGAGTTTAAGGACGGTCAGGTAAGGCACTTTAGTCTTGCGTCAGGGCAATAACTTCACTATAGTCGATTACTTGTGCTTTGCATCATGGTATTCAGTTGGAATATCCTGCACCTCATTTTACGGGGAAAGAGCCGAGATCCCTTCACCGGGAGTAACCTCTTTAGCAAAGGTTTTCATCACTATATTTTTTTAAAAAGCTATCCGGTTCCTTCAACGATATCAAATTCATTACGTTAAAGGTTTTTCGCCAAAAACCATTCGTAGCCCTCCGTCATTTCATATGGATAGTCAATAGTATTCAAGCTGTGTTTGTTGGCCAAAGTCAAGGCACAGTGTTTGGTAGCTATTGGATATTCATATGCAACATAGATAGATGTGTTGGTTTGGGACAGTCGTACTGCCTTGTTGGCCAAAGTCAAGGATAGGTATGGGTGGGTTCAAATCAACCTGGAGAATGACGGGTAGAACTTGACATGTGACTTATAATTTGTTAGCCAAAGTCAAGGTCATAAGAGCATGGGGTAAAAATCACATTGGGAGTTTTTAAAGAAACTGAAACTTGCCAGATATGCGCATACCTTCTGGAGTGTGATAACGTGAGCAGATTCCGTCACATTATCATGCGATGATAGTTGGATCCCGATTCCCACTGATGAGTTGGTTTACTCCTCGGGTGATCCCGACTAATTCTTCTTTCAGGTTTGGAGGAGAATTTGACGTTACAATGGGAGGTTTCCTGATTAGATAAATTGACAACCATTGTGATTTAGGTTAGAGTGCACGCTGAGTGTTTCTTTTCTCTCTCTCTCTTTGGCAGCGACCATAGCCTGACCCTTGACCGTGACTTAATGACCAAATTGACCGTGACTCAGTGACCAAATTGACCGAAGCTTCTTAAAACACTGGCTTTTGGATTGTCAGAGTTGCAAACCTCATTGCTACTCCTACTTTTACCCTTTTCTCCGGAACACCCAGTATTACTACGAACGTCCACTTCCATTAGATAAAACCATCGTATGGTTATATACGAACTCGAAGGAATTTATTCGAGGATGGTTTCCGGTTCTGGAGAAAACGAATAGGACTATTCAGTTGTCTTTTCCTTTTACCTTCTCTCAGGTTGCCAGTGCTCCTTAGATTAGGACAGTACACCTATTACGCAAATTGGATAGTCTTCTTCCAAACCATAGGCAGGTGCCGACCGGTAGGGAATGAAGAAAACCAATTAGCCTAACGATGGTGTACAGAAGGTATTAAGTAAAGACAAATAAAGGGATTAGTAAGAGGGCAAAGTAAATTGCGACTGCTATTCACAACCAAACCAAGTATTTCATTACCATTCCCATTTCACCTTTGTATTTCTCCAGAACACTCTGTATCACTACGAAGATCCACAGTTATTTGGATACTCCATCGTATGGTTATATACGAACTCGAAAGGATCTTGTTCCAGTTCGGGGATAGATTCTGCTTCAGGAGAAATAGGAATAAGGTTTATTCAGTTGTCTTTTGTCTTTACCTTCTCTCGGGTTGCGAGTGCTCCTAGGATTAGGACAGTACACCCATTACGCTTATTGGATAGTCTTCTTCCAAACCATAGGCTGGTGCCGAACGGTAGGGAAGAAAGAAAACTATTTAGCCTAAGAGGGTGTACAGAAGGTAATGACTAAAGACATATAAAGGGATTTAGAGAGATGGTAAAGAAATATACGGTTACAGTTGTGAATCTGATAATGGAAGAGGCATTACTAGGAATACCCGGATACCCCTACGAAACATTTCAATGTTTCAGTTTCACTGTGTACTGTTAAAAGAAAACTGATTTCCCAATTAGCCTTTGCTCCAGGGTATGTATTTACCAGGTATGATTCTCACATCTGTATGGTTTTACAGATGATGAGTGGGAGTAAATTATTGGGAATTAGGTGATTGTCCTCATTATATCGGGATTCCTTGTAATTAGTGATATTTGAGGAAATCGCCTGGGTTGTTTGCCGGACGGCAAATATTTGGTTTTGAATATCCGCTGTTATGCACCAATTTCAAATTGATATATCTGTATGTCTATTTTTATAGAGTGAGATATACCTTTTTGAAATTATGTTCATGACATTTACCTATATCAGTGGATGGTTAGGTAAGGAGCATTAAACAGTGGTGTAATTCTTCTTAACCATAAGTACAGTTTTCAACCTACGACACACAGGGAATGAGTTGTTAGAATCAGGGGACTTATACAGAGTATTGTATATTTTCTAGTGTCCATCAGGACAAAGGGGTTGGTACTCGTACTATATTCTGTTTACTTATGACTTCTCTAGTTCTTAGACATGTGTTTCGTAGAAATGCAAGGTCTAAGTTTTGAGAAGTTATAGATATAAAAATAAAGTAGAGAACCAAGTGTTGCAAGTATCAGGATTCTTCAAGGTGATCGAAGATGTAGATACTTGTGTATGGTATTCAGTTGATAGTAATGGTTTAAAGAGAACTTGCTTCTCTTTCAAGTTACTCATAATTGGAAGTACTCCTAAGTTGAATAATGTTGATCGGCCTCTTTCCATTTAGTTGACATGCACTGGAGACAGTTGCATGATTTGAATCTGGTTCCAATTAAATAAGTGCCTATGTTCTGTATTGGATATAGAACAGTTCATATCTTGACATTGTTAAGGTACGGGGAGTTGTCCAGCTTATGCTTAAAACCAGACACTGGACAACTCAAGGCACGTTTCTGTAATGGCTGTTTGTGGGTTGACCCGGGCAATGACGAGGGTTGATTTTCTACCATCTGGAAGATCAATAGTGATATTGTTCTTGACTCGCCACAGTTTTAATAAAAATGGAATTTTTTAGAAAACAGTAGTGGGAGTATGGTAGAACTGGAAGTGATTCCAGAACCTCAAACGATTATGGAAAATTTGATAAGAACCTAAAGATTCAATCTGGTTTGACATTCCATTGGCCACTCCGCAGACATGATGGGTAATCTCAGGCACCCGAGAGGTACTCCGGTAGCCTCAAGGACGGTGACAGGGAGGTTCTTGTTTACCCAAACTTTCCATTGCTGTTGTTCTAAACTGTGAGACCCGGCAGGAGGATGAGAATAGCGTCATTCTAAACTAGCTTTAGAAGTGTACGTCTATATGACTCTGCCAGAGGGTTGTCGTAGTCAGTGGGAGCAGTGGAAGTATAATGGACAAGTGGCTTATGTCTATTTATAGACTAAAGCAGATATAGCGGAGATAGATCATCTATTTCTGATGTGACAGTCATAGGTTTGACTTCATCAGAATAGGGGATGGATCTGTTAAGAAGGTAGTAGGGTGTGATGTCCTGGTATTTGGATGACATACACAGAGTAGGAAGTGATGTTCCTATACTACGATCGGTTATACTTTGGTTATCACACAGTGGTTTCTCCACATGGGACTTGGATATAATATCAAGACATTCTAATTACCGGATTTATGGTTTTAGATCTAGATTTGGGTAGTTTCCTAATGTGGGTATTTAGACAGCATTCTAAAGGTGTTTTAGAATAGACGACTCCTGGCACGGTAGTATACCTGCAGGTAATAGAGTCACCCTCTCTAAAGGGGTCTTACAAACTAAAAGGGAGAGGGATGTGCATGATTGGCAGATCACTTGCTTAGGTAATTGAGTCAATCATGAGATGTCATGTACTACACCAGATGTTGTTTTTGCAGTAGATGCAATAAGTTGGTATTAATCCAATCCTGGAAAAACGTTCGAAAGCAGTTTTAAAACATAAGTGGATGTTCTAGGGATATGATAACGACATCCTCTTTTTGGGGACGGTTATCATGCCAGGCTTCCAAAGTGACCTGGATGACAGAGTGACTGTCAGAGTTATAATTTTCCCTCTGACGAGGGGCAGTATTTTGGACAGGTAGTCCAAGCGGATACTGAGGGAGGCATGGCGCAGGATACTGATTAAGTTCAGTTAACGATACAGTCTGAGAAGTTTGGATTTGGAGTTCATTTATGAACTAGGTCTCATCAGATATCCAGACATACTCTAAGATAGGTATTACTCATTTCGGGAGATGGCTTTCTCCGTGAACTTGAGATAAAGAGAGACATAGAAAGAAACATTAGAGCAGATCCACTCACTGAGGCTATTCCTCGAATGCATTAGTTTCGCAAGCGGGTTTTGTGAGACTGATTGGTAGAGGAGTTGGGTGATCGGTATCACACGGGCTGTGAGTATGCGACATCGCAATAATTAGCCTTGAGTGCAAGTGGAAGATTGTTGGAGATAGTGCCCTCAGAGTCAATTATTGGATCACAGGCATGTGATTGCAATGATTGAGAGAGGACCTATACCGTTAGAACAGTCTTGCTCAAGATGATAGTTTGCTATCTGGTTTATCTTTATCATCGTGTACTGCTTTAGGTGACCTTATAAGTCACTATTGCGCGTTGATAGAGCCCTTAGGATTCTTGCTTGATGACCAGCAGTATGATGGCGATCATATACGTGGGGGCTGGGGTCTATAAGCACATCCTTAAAAGGTCCCTAGTCGTGGGAGTTTTCGAGACAGGGCATCGATACTCCAGAGTAGACTAGTGTATACAGTCGAGACCCCGACGAGGGGCGGTGGCCGGTCTCACAAGCCACTGGTATCAGTTGGTTCACCTAAGATATATACAGGTGCTCATTGGGTTATGAGTACACCGGACAGGACTCGCCGGGAACATGCTAGTTGGTCTTATACCTGACGTCAGATAGCAGTTCTCTGGTGACATGTGTACAGGTTAGTTCATCGACCTGAGAATTGTCATTTGTCTCGTGTGAGTTCCCACTGTAGTTTGATTACTACCCTACCACACTCAAAGGAGTCATGCAAACAGGTTTTATTTGGGTATAGTCCCGAGCCACATGGAGGTAGTGAGCGGATCTTCAGGGGTTCGTCTCTTCCGGTATTGGGGCTGAAGTCGCGCTGTTTCTAGGAGAGCCATTACACGAAGTCCTTGGCCAAGACAGGAGATTTATTGGTAGGTATTCCAGTAATATCTCAGGGTGTTCTGGGCTACACTCCGACACGACTTGTACCGCTTTTGGGGGTCTGACTTTTACCAACCCCTTAGGCCCGCCATGCGATGCTCATAGACGAACGGACCGGACTGTACAGATATTATCACTAACAGGCTCAGTAGGGTGTCAGGATGAGTTCGCTCATCGACGTCTCTTTTGGTCAATACCTGGTAGCCCGTTACATATGGCTAATACCTCTGACGTGCCAGTGGTTAAATCCACAGCCAAAGTATTGACGAGTGTTTAGAGTCCCCCACAGACAGTTGCTCAAGTTTCGGGCGAAACGCTGTGGAGGCCGTATGGAGATATGGCAGGGTTCGATCTTATCCGTGCGGTATTGCACGGATCATGATCAGACAGATAATACTAGCGTGCTTTGGTTTAAGCCGGATCATAGTATTGTACAGTGTAGATTTTGTCTCATTGCATTTGTATTCAGTGGGAATACAAATGCGGGTATGTATATACAGTCGCGGGGTTTTCCTGTAATTTATTACGGGATCAGTTTTTTGAAGTTGCCAGTTTGCATTCCGTTTCAGCCAGTTTTCCTTTCTTCCTTTTATTGGCTGATAATTGATGTAGGGGCTAATTTGCATATTAGCAAATTAGCATTGTGGAGGGGGTTTCTTGTAATTGGATGATTATGATGGTTCAAGCATCTTTTCATTTTCCCTCATCATATCCTTTGCATTTATGGTGATTAGTTTTGAAAAGATGGGATTAGAAATAGAAGTGACATTATTATCATCACATTTGTTATAATCACCTCTTGCTTTTACTACACTCACCTCCCTTCATTGCTTTTGCTCTCTCCTCTTCATTCTTATGAGGTGGCTGGCCACATTCTTTGGGGGATGGGAGAGATTCATTTTTGGTGTGAGAAATACTTTGGCATCTCATTTTTCATTCATGCTAAAAAGAAAGTCCCACTTCAAAGTTCATTTCCACCTTCACTTCCTCATGGCAACTTCATACCCTTTTGAGACGTAGCCTACTACACTTAGCCTACAGTATTCTTGGACATGTCGACTCGCCAACTTCATGCCTGAGTTGCCTCGGTCCAGAGGTGGGAGCCCGAAAAAGAACCCGGCGATGTGGTGCCCGTTCCGACGAGGAGATGAAGACCGGAGATTCCGCGAGGAGATCGGGGTGGAGGTCAAAGACCGAAGGACACGGATCGCTCGGTATAGCATTCTACCCATTCTCCAGTTAGCTAGCATTAGGTTAATGGCCCGATCCGGGTTTATAGTGCGCGGTAGTGCCGGTTTACAAGTTTTGTAAAAGTTTCGTTTCCGCATTCCGGCGTCGGATTGACGGCCGGGGCGCTGCCGTGCACTTACATGCGAGCCCTCTCCAAATCAGTCTTGGGAGACATCTCTTTGGAGAGAGTGAGTCCAGAGATCGTGGTTTGGTTCCCAAGCTTGGATTCTTCCATACTAAACCTCCTCAGTATGGTGTCAATGTACCTGGATTGGGACAATCCCAGTATCCGTTTAGATCTATCTCTATAGATCTTAATTCCCAAAATGCAGGAGGAATCACTTAGATCTTTCATTGAGAATCTATGTGATAAGAAGAGCTTGACCGAGTGTAGCATAGGAACATCATTTCCTATCAAGAGTATGTCATCTACGTGTAATACAAGGAAGACAACTTTACTCTCTGTAATCTTCTTATAAATACAAGGTTCATCTACGTTTTTGATGAAGTCAAACTCTTTGAATACAACATCAAAGCAGATGTTCCAACTCCGCGATGCCTGCTTCAACCCGTAGATGGATTTAAGCAGCTTGCACACCTTTCCGCTGCTCTCACTATCTACGAAGCCCTCTGGCTGAGTCATATACATGCACTTCTCTAAATCACCATTTAGAAAGACGGTCTTAACATCCATCTGCCAGATTTCGTAGTCATGGTATGCACCAATGGCAAGTAAGATCCGGATGGACTTAAGCATAGCCACTGGAGAAAAGGTTTCGTCATAATCCACACCTGGTCGTTGACGAAAACCCTTTGCAACAAGTTTAGCTTTGAAAGTCTCCACTTTTCCATCTACACCAAGTTTCTTCTTAAAGATCCACTTGCTCCCAATAGGTTTTACCCCATCAGGAGCAACTTCCAAAGTCCATGCTTTGTTGGTGTACATGGATTCCATCTCAGATCGCATTGCATCTAACCACTTCACAGAGTCTCCACTCGTGATGGCCTGCTCGAACCTAGTCGGGTCATCATCGTCCATGATACAATCCTCGCTCCCACCATCTACGAGAAAACCGTAGTATCTCTCAAGTGGATGAGGAACCCTGCTAGATCGGCGGAAAGGCAGGGGTTCGTCGGGGACTACTGAATCCTCTGGTTCCACCAAATCTTCTGTCGTAGTTTTTGTTGCTGGAACTTCTTCCACTTCTACCTCATCGCCACTAATTTCTTTTACAAGAAATTCCTTTTCTAAAAAGGTGGCATGTTGAGCAACAAACACCTTTTGTTGTTCACCGTGGTAGAATAGATATCCATACGAATTACTTGGATATCCCACAAACATCCAAAGAATTGATTTTGCCTCGAGCTTGTCCGGATTTCGCTTTTTAACATAGGCTGGACAACCCCATATCTTAACTCGTTTAAGAGATGGTCTCTTTCCATTCCATATCTCATATGGAGTGGTAGACACTGATTTGGTTGGAACTCTATTCAATAAGTATATGTCTGTCTCAAGCGCATACCCCCAAAAGGAAATAGGCAACTCAGCATTGCTCATCATAGAGCGCACCATATCTAATAGGGTGCGATTCCTCCGCTCCGATACACCGTTGTGTTGTGGTGTATAGGGAGGAGTAAGCTGAGAAAGAATCCCATTCTCTTTTAGATAGTCTAGAAACCCATTGCTCAAGTATTCTCCTCCTCGATCAGATCGTAGGATTTTATACTTTTTCCCGTTTGGTTCTCTACTTCGTTCTTATATTCTCTGAATTTCTCAAAAGCTTCAGACTTGTGTTTCAACAGGAACACATGTCCGTATCTTGAGAGATCGTCAGTGAATGTAATGAAGTATGAGGAACTGCTCCTGGCATGTGTAGATATTGGACCACATACATCACTATATATCAGCCCTAAGAGTTCAGTAACTCTTTCTCCGTGTCCACTAAACAGAGTTTTGGTCATCTTGCCTTTGAGACATGACCGGCAAGTATCATAAGATGAAAATTCAAACGGATTCAAATATCCATCCTTATGTAACTTAGCTAGCCGTGTCGCATTGATATGACCTAGTCTACAATGCCACAAGAAGGATTCATTCATTTCTGAACTCTTTCTCTTGTGTGTGTTTTGTATATTAAGTATTGTAGTTTGGTTGAGAATGTATATACCATTATTTAACGATCCTGATCCAATCAACTTTTGATTTAAGAATATGTTCATAACTTTGTCATGTACTACAAAATTATATCCTTCTTTGCTTAATAAAGAAACTGATATAAGATTGCATATCAGGGTCGGAATGTAATAGCATTCGTTCAGAACCAATGTATTACCATTTGGTAACACAAGGTGATATAACTTTGGTCATCTTGCCTTTGAGACATGACCGGCAAGTATCATAAGATGAAAATTCAAACGGATTCAAATATCCATCCTTATGTAACTTAGCTAGCCGTGTCGCATTGATATGACCTAGTCTACAATGCCACAAGAAGGATTCATTCATTTCTGAACTCTTTCTCTTGTGTGTGTTTTGTATATTAAGTATTGTAGTTTGGTTGAGAATGTATATACCATTATTTAACGATCCTGATCCAATCAACTTTTGATTTAAGAATATGTTCATAACTTTGTCATGTACTACAAAATTATATCCTTCTTTGCTTAATAAAGAAACTGATATAAGATTGCATATCGGGGTCGGAATGTAATAGCATTCGTTCAGAACCAATGTATTACCATTTGGTAACACAAGGTGATATTCGCCAACTGCTTTGGCTGCAACATTTGCACCATTCCCTACTCTTACGGAATGATCACCCTCTCCCAGTTCCCTACCTTTACGTAGCCCCGTAACATATTACATATATGGGATCCCGATCCGGTATCTAATAGCCAGGACGTAGAGTGAACTGAGAAACAATTCTCGATAACAAACACACCTAAAGAAGATGCAACAGCATGCTTATTCTATATTTGGGTGGCGTGAGAATCCAGATATTCTACTATTCCCTGCTCGGACTTATAACAATTATAAGTTAGAGCGGGACCAACGTTCCCCTGCTCAGTATAAAAAGTGGGTTCAGTCAATACATCCATGTTATTATCTTGATTAAGGCCTGATATGGTCGCTACCTGGAGAGAGAGAGAAGAAAACACTTTAGAGTATGCTCTTGCAAAATTAGATTGGTTATTATCTTATCTAATCAGGATGGCTCCCACTGCTTTTTATCAAATCTTCCTTAAAACCCTAAAAGGTAAGACTAGCCGGGATTAATTACACCTTACAAGTTCGCAAATCTTTCGGCCAGGCTAGTGTTGGTACTTTGAGGGAGGTTCCCCGTGCTTTCGCACGGACCTAATTAAAGTAAAACTCGTTTTCCCAGATGCATAACCCCGTTAACACCTTTCTATACACCTACTTGATCGGCTAATTGTCATGTGTAAAACTCTCCCAGGAGTAACTCTTACTCGTAGTGGGTATCAGGATCCATCTATCTCATAGAAGGTAAGCAATCTCATTGCAAATTTCAACACTTGAAATTCCCGATAATACTTTTGCCCCTAGCAACTCATGACCTTGGCTAAGGTCAACAAATCATAACTGCTAGACAAGTTCAACCCGTCATTTCCTGATTGAATTAAATCTACCCGTACGACCCTTGGCTAAGGTCAACAAAGTCGTACAACTACCCTAACTCAATCATATCTCATGTTTTAACAGATAAATACTAATTAGTTACCGTACACTACGCCTTGGCTAAGGTCAACAAACGCAGCACGAATACTAACTAGTCTCTATCTGAAATGACGGAGGGCTACGCAGGTTTTTCAGAAAACCATGAGCCTAATGAACTTGATATCGTTGTAGAAACAAGTGATTTTGAAAAGGAGTGTTTTTTAGGCTTTTCTAGTTTCGCTAAAGAGGTCACTCCCGGTGAAGGGATCTCAGCTCTTTCCTTATCGAATAAGGTGCAGGATATTTCACAAATAACTCTGTGCTGTTAGTGTATATGCTCTAGAGGCCATTACTGTGTCATACTAGTATGTATATTACTTGATGGAAGCTTGGGATATTCACCTTGTATTGACAATCTTGCTCAAAATAGTAGTATGCTACTTGGTTTGTTTCTGCTTTAATGTGTGCATATGTTTCTTTTTGCATATCGCCTTTACACATTAGTGGAGCCCTTAGGATCTTTGCTTGATTACCAGCGTTGTGATGGCAGTCACACTCGTGGGGGCTGGGTAATCTATAAGCACATCCTTATGCAGGTCCCTAGTCGTAGGACTATAAAGACAGGGCATCGATACTCCAGAGTAGACTAGCATATACGCTTCTTATCCCAGCTTGGGAGACGGTCTGTCCCACAGCCGTCAGTACGTCGTACTTGAGATAGTATGCGGGTGCTCGTTAGGTTACGAGTACACTGGACAAGACTCGTCGAGAACTATTGGTTGGTATTATACCTATCGCCAGTTATCAGTTCCCAGGTGACATGAGTACAGCTTAGTCCGTTGACTTGACACTGTCACTTCGCCTCGAGTGTGTTCCCACTGTACTTCGATTGCTACCCTACCACGGCTCAAAGGAGTCGTGCAAACAGGTAGTTTTTGGGTGCAGTCCCGAAGCACTTGGAGGCAGTGACGGTTAGACAGGATTTGTTTCTCCCGATATTGGGGGTTGATATCGCGCTGTGTCTAGGAGAGCCATTACACAAAGTCCCTGGCCAAGGCAAGCGAGATAGACTGATAGGTTTTCAGTGTTATCTCAGGTGTTCTGGGCTACACTCCGACACGACTTGTACCGCTATTAGGGGACTGATGTTTACCGCCCCCTAGGCCCGCCATGCGATGTTCTTAGACAAACAGACCGGACTGTACGGAGACTGTCACATTCAGGCTCAGTAGGAGTTCAGATGGGTTTACCTCGTCAGTCTTCTTATCGGCATCTACCTGGGGACCGTTACGTAAAGCTAGTGCTGCTTGCGGTCTGTGGTTAAACCCACTGCCAGCGTAGTGTCGAGTCTTTAGAGTCCCACACAGAGGGTTATTCGCCTGTAGGCAAAATGAGTAGAGGTCGCATGGTTTTGCGACGGGGTTCGTTCACATCCGTGCACTTGTGCACGTTTGGTGTCCGGACAGCTTATACTAGCGGGCTTTGGTTTAAGCCGGATCCTAGTATATGATTTGGGATTGGTTTTATCTCATTGTATTCATGTTCCTCGGAACACGGATACGGGTGTGTATGCACAGTTGACTGAGACAGAGGCAGAGGACTTTCATTAGGG
Organism: Agapanthus africanus; assembly: GCA_030015575.1. Lineage (NCBI taxonomy): Eukaryota > Viridiplantae > Streptophyta > Magnoliopsida > Asparagales > Amaryllidaceae > Agapanthus > Agapanthus africanus. Next base: position 107,891,072 of record CM057344.1, read on the forward strand.
TTGATGACCATTGTCATTTTCTTAACCCTAATGTTTATGTGTGAATTATGATTTATTAATATTAGCTAATTATAATTGTGTATGGTTAGAGTTTTTGACCATTTGACTATACTTGACTTGTTGACCTAGGTTGACAAGTTGACCATCATCATTCCATATGAAAGATGCTCTTTGATCCTTGCAAAAAGCATTTAATGTGAAATGATAATGGTCATTTCTTGATTAACTATGACAATTATCTTTAGCTAATTATCTATTTTTCATAAATCACATATATGTGAGAAGGTTGCATTATTCTCCTCACTTTATCATTCTCATTCTCTCTCCTGCTCTTCCTCTCTCTCTAGCTCTCCCCTCTCATGAGTTGAGAACCATTTGAGCTTGTGATAATCCCTTCAAAAATACTCTCTACTCTTTCTAAGGTCCTAGGTTTAGCACACCAAGCACCTTAGTTACTTCTAGTTTGAGGTTGAAGCCAAAGGTAGAGGCCCTCGGGTGGATATTTCTTCGGCAAGAGAAGGCGACGAGACGATCCGTTCTTTCACTCCAAGGAGCAAGAAGAGAAGGACTTGAAGACCTAAGTATAACCCCTTTTCCGAGTAGCTAAACTTTTTAGCTTTGTAGTTAGTTTTTGTTTAGCAAAGATCCCTCCTTTAGCTAGTCCATGTTGCCTAGTGTTGTAAAAATCAGATTTTTCATAACGTTTCCGCCTCCCCGCAAGCACCGGGGTGGGCAAGGTTACCAATACAGTGTTAAGTTATACGACTATGAAGCACTACGAATTAACCCCAGGTCAAACAAATCATCACATGAAAATCGGGCTAAGCAAACAATACTAGGAAACCCAAAATGAAGACAAAAGAGCACAGGAGGAATATGGGGGGCAGAAGAGCCCTCAGGGCCGGCCTGGCCGGAATTTGAGGCTAGGGACTCGGCCAAAATCCGAGCCCCTCCCTCCGTATTTCACCCATGTTCTTATAATTGCCCATACTGCATTCTGCACTTGTTTGGAAAATTTCTAAAGGACTTTCTGGAAAATTTCCAAAGCGCGAGAATGGGGTTTCCTAATACCGTATTTCGAAATGATTTTCGTTTTCGTAATTGTTATAACACTGTATCTAGAATTCTAGTTTGGCTCTGATACCACTGTTGGGCTTCCCTTACACTTAGTCCAGGGTTTGGTAGCATTACTCATGCCACTTTAAAATTTAGAGAGGTGCAAAGCAAGCTAACCATGAATCTTGCTAGAATTTCTAGGGTAACAAAGTTTGTATCACATACAATGAAGTAAAGAGATAAGCATTACAACCTTTATAGTCCGTTCCTTCGCTTCATAAGCTCCGTATTGAGGTCCCTTCGCTGCGATCATCAAGAACTCTGACTCTCCTGAGGCTCCAAGAGGTGAATGATGCATCTTGCTTGAAGTATTCATGATCTAAGATGATCTACCTTGAAGAATCTCTAACCCAAGCTTATACTTCACTAAACAACTTATTAGAGAAGTGAACACCCTAATCTAAGTGGTTATAATAGATGAGGATGATGAAGTAGGAATTTTGCTCTCTTTTGTTTTCAATATCTCACTTTTATTCACCACTTTTGTAAAAGCTAGTGAAGCTTTTCAACAAGGAAGAAGAAGCAAGAAGAAGAGCTAATCCTTTTGTGATGAATAATGAATTAATGTTGTGGTTACAAATCCAACCAAGAGTTAAGAATGAAGGAGTTAACCCTTGTAGAGAATAAACTAGAATTAATGGTTTGGATTGGGTTAACAAATATCTACAAAAAAATATCAAAGCTAAAGACAAAGGAAAGCTTCATGAAGCTTCATGAAAAGCTAACCCAAAAGCTAACCCTAATCCAAACCCTAACTAGGTTTAATCTCTAAATCATTGTTGCATTTGTAACCCTAACTTGTTACAATATTATATATCACATATACAATATATTTTGTAACAAAAAGAAAATAATACAATTAACATATATCGCATATGTATCAATGTATTATCCGGTGAGAAAATGAATCAATAAAGCGAGCTTATATTAATTAACGTAATGTAATATATCACATATATAATTATACATTAAATTATCGAATCAACTCTTGATCCGACAATCCGGCTATATTACATATAACCGACTAATATAACATATACCATTTCATCGAATCAACACTTGATCCGATGACCCGGCTATATCACATATACCCGGATGATATCACATATCACGAGAATAGAATACGGTATCTCATATCGTATTATTCTCGATCCCGCACATATCACATATGTGCTCCTACTCCGTTTTGCCTGAGCCAGGAAACCTCTGTGTAGGACTCTAAAGAATCGTCAATACGCCGGCAGTAAGTGATAATCATATCAAACACCCACAAGCCGCAGACGGTCAGCTAAACGTAACAGCCACCCATAAGCAAACATGTACATTCTCCTGTGAATCCAATCAGTAATACTACCGTACAGTCCGGTCTCTTCGTCTGATATGTCGCATATCCAATCTACGGGTGGTAAATGTCATACCCCAGTAACCGATAAGTCGTGTCGATGTGAGGCTCATAATAGGTCGAGAAACGACTGATCACTCTTATCAGTAGCACTCCATATCAGCCCTGGCCAGGGACTTCCAGTTATAGCCAATCGAACACAGCACAACATCAACTCCCCATACCGGGAAAGAGGAAACCCCTCCTATCGCTCATTGCCTCCATGTGATTCGGGGCTGTACCTAAAAGCCACCATTTTGCACGCCCTCTTGGACGTGGTAAGGTGGAAATCAAAGCACAGTTGGAATCACACAAGACTCTATGACGATCTCGGGTCTACAGACTAACCTCTACCAGTGTCACCGGAGAACTGCTATCTGACAATAGGTATAATACCATCTAGGAGTTCTCGGCGAGTCCGTTCAGTGTACCCAGTCTCTACTGAGCACCCATACACCATCTTTGATGTCAAACACCGATGGATATGGGATCATCCATCGCCCGTCATATGGGTCAAGACGCGTATACGCTAGTCTACCCTGGTGTATCGATGCCCTGTCTCGATACACCCTCGACTAGGAACAGTTATAGGATGTACTCTTTAACTACCCTGGCCCCACTAGTATGATCTGCATCATAGTCCTAGTAGTCGAGTACATATCCTAAGGGCTTTATCAACATATGAGAGCAAGACAGTAAACCAATACAAGTCAACATGTTAAGACAAAATGAAACCAAATAGCATACTATCATGTCGAGCAAGAAAGTCCTCTCTATATATATCCAAGCCTCCACTATAATATACATCATGTGTACAACAATGACCTCTATGGCATTTATATAACTAACAGGTAGATCTTGGGTTACAGTCTTTGTTGCATACTTCAAAAATTGTTTTTTGAAAATTATGCCTCTCTATAAACACCGTAGAGTGTGCAATATAGACTTACATAATATCATAGCCACTCCATAAGCCTTAACTAGTTGTTTACGATGCTTTAGTTTCAAAACCGTAAAATCTCGATCTTAGAAACCAACTTTTTGTTCGAATTTTTTATTGTCTCTAAAAAAGTTTTAAACAAGTAAAAAGGCTTACTCTTATAAAGTTGGTGACACACAATGAAAACGAGAGAGATTGGACAAGAAAAACCAGCTCATTTCTCACATTTCCCTGCCACCGACGATTTTCTGGCCTCCTCTGTTCCTCGTTTTCATTCTGTGTTTCGTGTTTTAAAATTTGGGGATTTTAGTATTGTTTGATTAGCCCTAGATTTCACTTAGTGTTATCTTTGTTTTGAGGCAACTTGGAAAGTTTAGAATTTGAAACTTTTGCATCGTTAATCTCTATAATGTTGTGTATGTGTTTTCAAACGTCATCTATTTGCTATATGTCATTTAGACGGGGTTGCACATACTTGCTTTTGTTGCTGTGATATTTATATCTGTGATGGTTTAATCGGATTGTCATGTTAGATAGCCTCTAGTGCAATGGTAGTTGTACAGCTTAGATTCATTTGTGTATTCATTATTGTGGGGCGAGTGTCCGACATGTGGACTGCCGTTTTTGCCAGTTTGTATATTCTTTTATTGGGAAACGACCGGGTTGAGGTCGATATCACCATTGTATATATATTTTCTTTTCTGTACTAGGATTACCCTGCAGAGGAGTGCTCGAGTCGCCCGGTTCTAGAGGGCAACGAGGCCCCATCTCATAGCGATGAGACCGGGGTGCCTTACACTAGGATTGGCGGGCTACTCGCTTCACTCGTTGGGGGTATAGGATGACCCGTGGTGGGGTGCTCAAGTTACCGGATTCCATGAAGTGCTGGGTAGCCCACTCACTTTGTTTATTGGGGTTGCCTCACTTTCGGGATTGGCAGGTAACTTTCCGCACTCGTAGGGGTCTAGGTTCTTCATTGCACAGGCTATCTACACGACCGGGAATGTCGAGTTTCATTTATGGCTCAAATGAAACTCGGTAAATGAAACTCGGGGCTCCTAGATTATCCGCTCTTCCATTTTGCTTATTAGTTTTCTGTGATGTTGGTTATATCATGCCTGGGACAAATGGTTATACACACACATACACTAATAGATGTTGTATATGTTTTGCATCCGCACTAGTCCTGCTCTCGCTCTGCCGTTAGTTAAGTAACCTAACGGTGCATGACGGGGCCCCGTGGCGAATGCGGATGGCATATACGTAAATTTTATTTTTTGTTCTTTTATAGTGTGATAGGAATTAATTGATGGGACTGCATTAATCCTCATTAATGAAAGATAAGAAACTGAAAAAGATGTTGTTGGAACATTTTGAAAAACCACTCGGTTGTTTCCAAAACACTCGTTTAAAAGGCGGAGCTTGAACCACTCATTTTCAAAGCTATCGTTCCTTTAATGATATCAAGTTCATTGCATTCAAGGTTTTCACCAAAAACCAGCCATAGCCCTCCATCGTTTCAAATGAGTAGCACATCGTATTCATGCTATGTTTGTTGGCCTTCGTCAAGGCATAATGAATGGTAGCGGTGTGTTGCTTGTTTGTAGCATAAATAGATGCATTGGTTTAAGACAGTCGTACAGTCTTATTGACCTTCGTCAAGGGCTAGTATGGGTGGGTCTAAATTAATCAGGACAACGATGGGAAGAACTTGACTTGCTTCTTATGATTTGTTAGCCTTCGTCAAGGTCATAAGAGCTTAGGGCAAAAACCATATCAGGGGTTTCAAACACAAATAAAACTTGTAGATTTAACATAGCTTCTAGAGTGTGGTGACTAGAGTAGCTTCCATCTAGGTAATCACACAATGATAATTGGATCCCGATCCCACTGATGAGTAGGATTACTCTTAGTAGATACTTTTCACTTCACAATTAGCTAACCTATTAGGTGTCTAGAAAGTGTTAACGGGGCTATGCCTCTGCGGAAACGAGATTTAGTCTAATTAGGTCTGTGCGAGAGCACGGGGAACCTCCCTCAGAGCACCAACACCGACCTGGCTGAATGGTTAGCGAACTTGTAAAGTGTAAATGATCCTGACTAATTCTCTTTTTAAGGTTTGATGGAGAATTCGAGGAAACAGTGGGAGCCATCCTACTTAGATAAAATAATAAACCAATCTAAACTTGCAAGAGCATATGCTGAGTGTTTCTTTTCTCTCTCTCTCTATCAGCAACCATGACGGGACTTAAACTACTACGCGAAAAAAATACACTGGCTAAGCCAAACTATAAAAATTGGCTGAGAAATATCAATATTACACTCACTTATGACAAAGTGGAATATGTCCTCACCAGTACTGCTCCTCCTATCCCAAGACTAGACTCCTCGGTTGCAGACATCGAGGTCCGCAAAACGTGGGACCTGGATTGCAAGAAAGCTAGGTGCATAGTGCTGGCTTCTATAAATAATGAACTCCAGAAGCAGCACGAGAATATGGACATAAAATCCATTTTTCTCCATTGCAAGGATTTGTATAAAGAGCACTCTCGTATCGCAAGGTACGAGACCTCAAGGAAATTATTGCAGATGAGGTTAGTTGTCGGATCACCTGTAGGAGAACACGTCCTAAAGATGATCAATCTCATTGAGGAACTCGCAAACCTAGGATGTGTGTTTGAGAATGAGTTATATATTGACTTGATTCTACCGTCCCTTTCTCACACCTTCTCTCAGTTCATGCTGAACTTTAACATGCACGACATGGAAGCTGATCTTCCAAAAGTCCTCAATATGTTGAAGGTAGCGAAGAGCTCCTTGAAAAAGGAGAAGACACGTGTTCTTACTGTTGGGGAATCTTCCTCTTCTAAATCCAAAGCGAAAGAAAAGGGAAAGAAGAAGAACCCCACCAAGCCGAAAGGAGGTGTGAAAAAGGTGCAAGGAATGAACAATTCGGGGAGAGTAAAAGTAGGAAAGGATGAGTGCTACTACTTTCACAAGAAGGGTCACTGGAAGAAAGATTGTAAGGCTTTCAAAGCCAAGGGCAAGAACATGAAGCAAGCTGACGCTTCGGCTTTAGATATGTTCGTGATTGAAAACTGTTTTCAGTAAACTCTATATCATGGGTACTAGATACCAGTTCTGGTTTTCACATCTGTAATTCTTTTTAAGCGCTGAGAAACTGTAGAGTACTGAAGGTGGGTGATATGACCCTCAGGGTTGGCAATGGAGCAAACGTAGATGCTGTTGCAGCAGGAGATTATCACCTGGGTTTAACGAGCGGACACATTTTGGTGTTGTATAGCTGTTTTTGTGTACCTAGTATACTATGTAATATTATATCAGTATCTTTGTTGTCTAATGAAGGATATAATTTTGCATTTGAAGGAAATGTCATGAACATTCATCTAAATCAAGAACTGACTGGGTCAGGTACACTAGATAACGGCATATACGTACTCAATCAACATCAAGTTTTCAACGTCCAAAACACACTCAAAAGAAAGGCTCCAGATTCAAACAAAACCTTCTTATGGTATTGTAGATTTATTCATATTAATGAAACAAGATTGACTAATTTATATAAAGATGGGTATTTGGATCCATTCTAATTTGTATCACATGCAATTTGTCAATCATGTATCAAAGGAAAGATGACTAAATCTCCGTTCACAGGACACGGAGAAAGAGCCACTGAGGTCTTAGGGCTCATACACAGCGATGTATGTGGTCCGATGTCTACACATGCACGAAGTGGTTACTCCTACTTTATCACTTGACTGATGATTTCTCAATGTATGGACATGTATTCTTAATGAAATATAAATCCAAGGCCTTTAAGAAATTCAAGGAGTATAAGAATAAAGTGGAGAAACAAACAGGTAAAAGTATCAAGATACTTCGATCTGATCGGGGTGGAGAATACTTAAATACAAGTTTCCTTGAATACTTAAAAGAGAATGGAATTCTTTCTTAGCTTACTCTTCCATATACACCATAGCATAATGGTGTATCAGAGAGAAAGAATCACACGCTGCTCGATATGGTGCGTTCCATGATGGGTAGTGCTGAGTTGCCGCTTTCCTTCTGGGGGTTTGCGCTAGAATCAGATGCATACCTATTGAATAGGGTTCCAACTAAGTCTGTGCCTACCACTCCATATGAGATGTGGAGTAGGAAAAGACCATGTCTCAAGTATCTTAAGATATGGGGGTTCCAGCTTTTGTCAAAAAGTAGAATCCGGACAAGCTCGAGGCAAGATCGGTTTTATACAAGTTTGTAGGATACCCCAAGAATTCAAGAGGATATCCTGTCTACCAAACTGAAGAACAAAAGGTGTTTGTCATTCTCCACATAGTCTTTTTAGAAAACGAATTTCTTGCAAAAGAAATTAGTGAGAGCGCGGTAGAACTGGAAGAAATTCCAGAACCATAAACTACTGCTGAAGACTTAGTAGAATCTCAGGTTTCAATAGAGCCCAATGAACCGACACCACTCTGCAGATCTAGTAAGAATTCTCATCCGCCTGAGAGATACTATGGGTTTCTAATAGATGGGGATTGAGAGGATTGCATCATCATGATAATGAGCCTACTATTTTTCAGTAGACTATCACGAGAAAAGACTCGGTGAAGTGGCTGGATGCTATGAGATCTAAGATGGAATCCATGTACACCAACAAAGTATAGACTTTAGAAGTTGCTCCTCCGGATAAAACCCGTTGGATGCAAATGGATCTTCAAAAAGAAGATTGGTACAGATGGACAAGTGGAAACCTATAAAGCTAGACTTGTTACAAAAGGTTTTCGTCAAAGACCAGGATTAGACTATGATGAAACCTTTTCTCTAGTGGCTATGCTTAAATCCATTCGGATCCTACTTGTCATTGCTGCCTTCCATGACTATGACATCTGGCAGATGGACGTGAAAACAGCTTTTCTAAATGAAAATTTAGAAGAGTGTGTTTACATGGATAAACCAGAGGGTTTCTTAGACAATGGGAGTAGCGAAAAGGTGTGCAAGTTGCTTAAATCCATTTATGGATTAAAGCAAGTATCGCGGAGTTGGAACATCTGCTTTGATAAGACAGTCAAAGAATTTGACTTTATCAAAAATATATATGAACTATATATTTATAGGAAGATTGTAGGAGGAGCAGTAGTCTTCCTCGTATTATACGTGGATGATATACTCCTGATAGGGAATGACATCTCTATGCTATAATCAGTCAAGCTTTTCTTGTCACAGAAGTTCTCCATGAAAAACTTGGGTGATGCCTTCTACATTCTGAGGATTAAGATCTATCGTGATAGGTCTAAAAAAATGCTGGGACTTTCACAGTCCAGGTACATTGATACCATACTAAAGAAGTTTAGTATGGAAGATTCCAAGTGTGGGAATTTACCCGCTTGTCACGGGATCACCCTCTCCAAAGAGATGTCTCCAAAGACTGATGAAGAGAAGACTCGCATGAGCATTAACCCTACGTTTCGGCGGTAGGGTCTATAATGTATGCGATGTTATGTACCAGACCAGACGTATCATACGCACTTAGTGTGGTAAGTAGGTATTAGTCAAACCCAGGTGAGAAGTATTGGATAGTAGTAAAGAACATTCTCAAGTATATGAGATGGACTAAGGAGATGTTCTTAGTAAACGGTAATAGGGACCTCCAGATCGAGGCTTTTACCGACTCAAACTTCAAAGTGACAAGGATGACTCTAAATCCGTCTCGGGTTATTTGTTTACCCTCAATGGAGTCGAGGTGTGTTGGAAGAGTTCCAAACAATGGGGTTGTAGCTTTAGAAAAGGAACCAATGTCCCATAAGAAATCCAGACATATCTTGAGGTGGTATCACCTGATCAGGGAAATCTTGGATCGTAAGAAGATCGGGGTTCAGAGGTGGTGTTGCTAGTTTTTATGAAAAGAAAAATGCTTAATATTTTTCAAAAAGCCATCTCTTCATACTCCTTCTTTCTAGTGTTGCCATTCTCTCTTCTATCTTCTTCATCTTCCTCAACCCTACCATTCTCATGTGTTAAGAGCCAAGGGTCTTGAGATAGAAAAATTCATCACTAAACATCTTCACATCTTCTAAGCAAACTACTATAGCAAACTAGTATGCTTAGTTTGCTTCTTTTAGAGTTAGGAGCTTGAATCAAGAACCTTCAGGTGGATCATCCAGGATCTAGAAGGCCAGAGACTAAGCTTGATCTAGGATCAGAAAGGAGCCTAAGAAGAGGAACAAAGACCTAAAGGACACAAATCTTATAGGTATAACCTTCTATCATAGTAGAATAAATACCTATAAAGATTTTGCTATTTAGGGTTTATGGTAGATCTTGGGTTACAGTCTTTGTTGCATGCTTCAAAAATTGTTTTTTGAAAATTCCGCCTCTCTACAAACACCGTAGAGTGTGCAATATTGACTTACACATACATACACACACACTAATACAAGTATACGTTACAAATACATATACTAGTATTCGTATCAAAATACATATACATGTATTCATATAAAATACGAATATCCGTATTTGTATTGAGATACAAATACCCGATTTTATATCAAGACACAAATACCCGTATTTATACAAATACCAATACCGTATTCGTGTTAAAATACAAATACCTAAAAGAGTGATATAATATTAGCTCATATTTCATCCAAATGTGATAATCTGGCTATCTTTCAAACCGACTAGTATTAACAAAATGTCCGATTAAAAATACATGTACAAAACCACGTATTAAATCGAACTAACATACGTATCTAAATATGTACACTGCATCATTTCTCCTGAACTGGGAAAACCTCTGTGTGAGACTCTAAAGATTCGACGATACGATGGCAGTGGGTTTAACCACAAGCACGTCATTGGCACTAGCTGTACATAATGGCTACCCGGGTGTTGAATGAAAAGAAGGTCGACAAGCAAACTCATATGTATCCCTACTAAGCCTGAAAGTGACAATTTTCATACAGTCCGATCTCTTCGTCTGAGAGTATCGCATATCGGGTCTAGGGATGGAAAACTTCATACACCTAATAACCTGATAAGTTGTGTCGATGTGGCCCAACACTATCTCAAGAAACTAATAATCTTGCTATCAGTAAATCTCAGCTGTCTTGGCCATGGTCTTATGGTGATGGCCAATCAAACATAGCGCGACATCGACTGCCTATACCGGGAGGGACGAATCTCTTCTATCACTCACTGCCCCCAAGTGCTTTAAGATTGTATCCAACTAAAACCTGTTTGCATGACTATTTAAAGCCGAGTAGGGTCATAATCTAAGTGCAGTGGGAACACACTCAAGACTAATGACGATGTAATGTCTAAAGACTAACCTGTACCTATGTCACGAGAGAACTGCTATCTGACGATATGTATATTACTATCTAGAAGTTCTCTACGAGTCCGTCCGGTGTAACTCATAACCTATGAGCACATGTATACTATCTTTGGTGCCATACACCAATGGTTGTTCGATAGACCGCCTTCCCTCACGGGAATAAGAAACGTATACACTAGTCTACTCCAAAGTATCGATGCCCGGTCTCTAAACTCCAATGACTAGGGACAATTTAAGGATGTGCTTATAGATTACCTAGACCCTATGAGTATGATCGCCATCACAACTCCAGTAGTCATGCAAAGATCCTGTGTGCTTTACCAACATGTATTTGAGATACATAATATAAATAGAACATATACACATGTGGAGGAAAAGAAAAACCAGATAGCATGCTATCATATCAAGCAAGACTATCATATACATATCCCAAGCATCCACATGTAATATAAAATCATGTACTATACAATAATGGCCTCTAGGGCATACATATCCAACACCTTTACCGATAATTATACCTTTACCATAATCTCCAAAGGTGAACATACCACCTTCCTCTCTTGATAGGGTTGCAAAGAACTTAAATTTGCCGGTCATATGCCTTGAGAAACCACTTTAAGGTGCCATTGATTTTCATGTCGCGACTTGCATGGTACCTATAGAAGATTCACTAAATGTAACTTTTGGTACCCAAATCTTAGTGGGTCTACGGAGGTTATTCTTTGAAACCCAAATCAAATTCTTGGAAGATCTAGCTTTGCAATTATATGAAATGTGCCCAACATGTTGGTTATACTGCCGTTAAATCAATTATTGTAATCGCAGGCAGGCGATTGTGATGATTGAGGGAGGGCCTATACGAGTAGAACAATCTTACTCGAGATGATAATATACTGTCTGATTTGATTTTATCATCATGTACATGCATTATGTGGTATTACAGATCACTATTACATGTTGATAGAGCCCATAAGATTCTTGCTTGACTACCAGCAATATGACGGCGGTCATATACTTGGGAGCTGAGTGGTCTATAAGCACATTCTTAAATGTCCCTAGTCGAGGGAGTGTCAAGACTGGGCATCGATACTCCAGAGTATACTAGTTTATACTTTTCGAGACCCCGACGAAGGGCTGTGGCCAGTCTCATAAGCCATCGGTATCAGTCACCTAAGATAGTATACAGGTGCTCATTGGGTTATGAGTTACACTTGACAGACTCGCCGGGAACATGCTAGATGGTATTATACCTATTATCAGATAGCAATTCTCAAGTGACATGAGTACAGGTTAATCTGTCGACCTGAGATCGTCATTTTTCTCGTGTGAGTTCCCACTGTACTTATATTACTACCCTACCAAGGCTCAAAGGAGTCATGCAAACAGGTTTTAGTTGGGTACAGTCTCGAGCCACATGGAGGCAGTGAGCGGATCGTCAGGGATTCATCTCTCTCGGTACTGGGGGTAAATGTCACGCAGTGCATGGTGTCCATCACTAGAAATCCTTGGTCAAGGTGGATGAGAATTACTGATTTGGATCTGTAGTTTCTCAGTGGGTGATGGGCTTCACACCGATACGAAATATTGCGTTATTAAAGGACTGACTTTATCCACCCCTAGACCCGATATGGGATACTCTTATACAAACAGACCGGACTGTATGGAGATTGTCACAGACAGGCTCAGTAGGGGTACGGATGAGTTTGCTCGTCAGCCTTTCTTTCGCTCAATACCTGGGTAGCCGTTACGTACAGGTAATGTCGCTGACGTGCTTGTGTTTAAACCTACTGCCAGCGTATTGACGAGTTTTTAGAGTCCCATACAGAGGGTTTTTCCGGTTCAGACGATATGATGTAGATGACGTATGTTAGTACATACAAGTGTCCAATTAAATATGTGTACAGGCTACACGGACTTTAATCGGACGGTTGGAAATATTAGCGGTTTAGGATTAAACTGGATTATTAAATCAAGTTTTGATTTAATAATATATATATATATATATATATATATATTTAATATATATATTCTAATATTATTGTTCACTATTCATTTTCTCTCTTGGCTATTCGTATTTTTATACATATACGTGTATATGTATTTCGATACATATACCGAATTGTATTCCGTATTTATACAGAATTTGTTCTAGAAGATGGACACCTCATTTGTGAATATTAATTTATGAATATTCATGAAATGAGATGGAGGGTGAGGTGGCATTAAGCATGGTTGAAGACATGTATAAAGGAATGGGCTTTTATTTTGCTACATATTGAATTGAGTTTTTTATTTGTATGTTGCTAAAAAATTATGAAGCCATTCATTCTTCATTCTACACTTGATTCATTCACCACTCATGCCTTCAACACTTGCTCATGGCTATTTTTCCTCACCTCCTCCTCCATCTTTGGTTGCTCTCTTGAGCTTAGATTTGAGAGAAAAAGATAGAGGAAAATTCCTACATCCCCACTCTGTTGGAGATAGTGCCTTCAGAGTCAATTATTGGATCACAGGCACGTGATTGCAATGATTGAGGGAGGACCTATCCCGGTAGGACAGTCTTACTCGAGATGATAGTATGCTATCTAGTTTATCTTTATCATCGTGTACTGCTTTAGGTGACCTGACAGGTCGCTATTACAAGTTGATAGAGCCCCTAGGATTCTTGCTTGACTACCAGCAGTATGAGGGCGATCATATACGTGAGAGCTGGGGTCTATAAGCATATCCTTAAAAGGTCCCTAGTCGTGGGAGTTTCGAGACAGGGCATCGATACTCCAGAGTAGACTAGTGTATACAGTCGAGACCCCGACAAGGGGCGGTGGCCGGTCTCACAAGCCACTGGTGTCAGTTGGTTCACCTAAGATGTATACAGGTGCTCATTGGGTTATGAGTACACCGGACAGGACTCGCCGGGAACATGCTAGTTGGTCTTATACCTGACGTCAGATAGCAGTTCCCTGGTGACATGTGTACAGGTTAGTTCATCGACCTGGGGATCGTCATTTGTCTCATGTGAGTTCCCACTGTACTTTGATTACTACCCTACCACGCTCAAAAGAGACGTGCAAACAGGTTTTAGTTGGGTACAGTCCCGAGCCACATGGAGGCAATGAGCGGATCTTCAGGGGTTCGTCTCTACCGGTATTGGGGGTGAGGTCGTGTTGTGTCTAAGAGAGCCATTACACGAAGCTCTCGGCCGAGGCAGGAAATTTACTGGTAGGTATTCCAGTAGTATCTCAGGGTGTTCTGGGCTACACTCCGACACGACTTGTACCGCTTTTGGGGGTCTGACTTTACCAACCCCCTAGGCCCGCCATGCGATGTTCATAGACGAACGGACCGGACTGTACGGATATTGTCACTGACAGGCTCAGTAGGGTGTCAGGATGAGTTTACTCATCGACGTCCCTTTTGGTCAATACCTGGTAGCCCGTTATGTATTGGCTTATACCTCTGACGTGCTTGTGGTTAAATCCACAACCAAGGTGTTGACGAGTCTTTAGAGTCCCCCACATTCAGTTACTCAAGTTTCGAGCGAAACGCTGTAGAGGCCGTATGGAGATATGGCAGGGTTCGATCAGATACGTGCGGTATTGCACGGATCAGGATCGGACGGTTAGTACTAGAGGCCGTATGGATATATGGCAGAGTTCGATCAGATACGTGCGGTATTGCACGGATCAGGATCGAACGAATATTACTAGCCGGCTTTGGTTTAAGCCGGATCCTAGTATAGTACAGTGTAAATTTCTCTCATTGCATTTGTATTCGGTCGGAATACAGATGCGGGTGTGTATGCACAGTAGCGGGGTTTTCCTGTGATTTATTACGGGACTAGTTTTCTGGAGTTGCCAGTTTGCTTTCTGTTTGGCCATATTTCTTTATATCTTTCATTGACCGAAGATTGGTGGAGGAGGGCTTATTTGCATTTGTGCAAATAAGCAATTTGTAAGGGGGTCTTTGCATATTCTTGTATCATGATAATTCCTCCACCATTTGACTTCTTCTTCTTGTCATCATGGCTTGACTTTTGAGTCATGATGGTTGTTGATGATTAGCTTGTTGGAGTGTTGGTTTTGGTGCAATCATGGTTTTGATGATGGTTGTTGGTGGAGTATGGATTTGTTTGTGATGATTGTTTCTTATCACCATTCTTTTCTCTCTTGCATTATGATAGTGGTTCCATCATCCATACACAACTCACTCTCATTCTCACCCTCCCTTCACTTAGCATGGCCGGCCACTTCCTCTAGTGGGCTGTCCCAATTTTTGGGCAAGGGAATTACACTCATTTGGCTTCACAAAATCCTATTGTTCCACCTCAAAAGTATAGTTCATTCTCCTCCACAAAAGGCAACCTCTATGAACCCCAAAATGAGACATGGTTCTACACACATTCTACAGCAAACCTTGAGCACGTCGACTCGCCAGCTTCGTGCCTGAGTTGCCTCGGTATAGAGGTGGGAGCCCGTAAAAGAAGCAGGCGACGTGGTGCCCTTCCGGCGACGAGGTGGAGACCGGAGCTTCCGCGGGAGATCGGGACGACGACGAGAAGACCGGAGGACACAGATAACTCGGTATATCTCTCTTTCCCTTTCTCTAGTTTAGCTAGGACTAGTTAATGGTTCGATCCGGGTTTTAGTGCGCGGTGGTGCCGGTTCAAGAAAAATTTAAGTTAATCATCGCTTCCGCATTTTGGCCTCGGGATGGAGGCCGGGGCGCCGCCATGCACTTACAGTGGTATCAGAGACTCGCCATTAACATAGTCTAGCTTTGTCTAATGTGTTTTACATTTCCGATCGAACAATTTTCCAAAAACAGTATTTTTCCTCATATCAGTTTCTGTCGAAATTTTTTGAAGTCCAAAAAATTTTTCAGGTTGTTTCAGAATGATGTGTAAGACATTCTAAGAGTTCTGTGAAAATTTGGGCTCATGAACAGTCCAAACCACCGCGGAACCGCGGCCAAACCCATGCTTGGACCGCGGTTCCGCCGTGACTTGAACTGTTCAGTTCTCCAAAATTCTACAGAATGCTCCTGAGTGGAAAATAGGTTTTCTGGAATGTTATTTTTTGGGCCCAGATTTCTTGAGTTGCTACAGCAATGCTTGGGGGCCCACTTGATAAAATTTGATCGATCGGATATTTTAAACATATTTTTTCACAGTATTTACTTTATATCTGCGACCGTGAATGTCACTTGATCGGTAAATCCAGTCTAACTGCTATAGCCCGGTTAGACGGATTTGCGAACGTGACTTTCACGTTGATGTTCTGTGTATTGCTGTGATGTTGCGGATCGGTCGTGGGGGATAGCCTGGATGCAATGCTAGTACAGTTTTGTTGTATTATGTACATTTGATATTGCGGGGTGAGCGTCCGACATGTGGACTGCCGTCACTGCCTGTTTGTATTATTATTTTGGGGCACGACCAGGTTGCAGTCGATGTACCCGTTGTATGTATATTTTACTTTCTGTACTAGGATTTGTTAGTTATATGTATGCCCTAGAGGCCATTACTGTACATAGGATGTATATTGTAGTGGATGCTGGGACATATATAGGGAGGACTTTCTTGCTCGACATGATAGTATGCTATCTGGTTACTCTTTACCTTAACGTGTATACTGATTGTCTCTCTGTTACATGTTGGTAAAGACCTTAGGATGTGTACTTGACTACCTGGACTATGATGCAGATCATACTAGTGGGGACATGGTAGTCCATAAGTACATCCTTCAAGGTCCCTAGTCGTGGGTGTATCGAGACAGGGCATCAATATACCAGAGTAGACTAGCGTATACCTTCTCGACCCATACAGATGGGCGATGGATGATCCCATATCCATTGGTGTTTGACATCAGAGATGATATACGGGTGCTCAGTAGAGACTGGGTACACTGGACGGACTCGCCGAGAACTCCCAGATGGTATTATACCTTATGTCAGATGGCAGTTCTCTGGTGACACTGGTACAGGTTAGTCTGTAGACCCGAGATCGTCATAGAGTCTTGTGTGATTCCCACTGTGCTTTGATTTCCACCTTACCACGTCCAAGAGGGCGTGCCAAACGGTGGCTTTTGGGTACAGTCCCGAATCACATGGAGGCAATGAGCGATAGGAGGGGATTCGTCTCTCCCGGTATAGGGAGTTAATGTTGCACTGTGTTCGATTGGCTATAACCGGAAATCCCTGGCCAGGGTTGCTGAGATTTACTGGTAAGTGTTACCAGTAGTTTCTTGAACTATTATAGACCTCATATCGACACGACTTATCGAGCTGCTAGGGTCTGACGTTTACCACCCTTAGGCGAGATATGCGACATATCAGAAGAACAGACCGGACTGTACGGTAAGTGTTACTGGATGGATTCACAGGAGTGTGAGCGGGCTTGCTCGTCGATCTTCTGATCGCTCAATACCCGGGTGGCCGTTATGTTTAGCAGACCGCTTATGGCTTATGGGTGTTTGATATGATCATCACCTGCTGCCGGCGTATTGACGAGTCTTTAGAGTCCTACACAGAAGTTTCCTGGCTCAAGCGAAACGAAATAAGAGCGCATATGAGATGTGTGCGGGACCGAGAATAATGTGTGTATGTGATACAGTATTTCATTCTCGCGATGAATGTTTCGATTGGTTTTATGCGATATAACCTAGTTATCGAATCGAAGATTGATTCGATAAGTCGATACATTGTATACTAGTCGGTTATGTACGACATGACCGGATCATTGAATCAAGTGTTGATTTAATGATTTAATGTATAATTATATATTTGATATATTACTTTGCATTAACTAGTATTGGTTCACTTTAAAAGGATTTTCTCACTTGATGTGCACGTTGTATATGTGATATATTTTTGTGTGCACTTGATTGTATCATGTTTGATGATACATGTTAACTTGAGTTTGTGTAAAGATTAAACCATAGTTATATGAATGGTTAGGGTTTTGTTTACTTATTCATTTATTTATTTTGATTATTTATTTTGGAAAAGAAAATGGAAATGGTGGCTTTCTTTGTTTCTTTCATGAAGCTTCATGAAGAGTTGAAAGCTTGACCATTTTTGTTTTATTCCCTTAACCTAACCATTCACCTAACCCTGGTTCACCCTCTACACTTGACCATGGTTAGTATATGATAAGTATTCATATTATTTTCATTTTTAAAGAGACACTTATCATATTATCATCTTCTTCTTCTTCAAGAAGAAAGCTTGCCACCATTAATGGCATCTTGAGAAAAAGAGTGAGAAATCCAATTCTAAAGTGAACCCACTTCCTATTTCTTCATCCTCTACCTCTTGCCATGTAGTATAGGGTGTTTTCTTCACAAGTTTCATGACTTGGTGAAGTGGGAGCTTGATCTTGTGTTGCCTCGACGTAGATCATCTTCGGCATCGAAGTCGACGACCTAGCCCGCCCATTTCTCCGATGAAGCCGACGCTAGAGCCCGAGACCCAATGATCGCAGCGAGGGGACTTCATCATGGAGCTATGGAGGTGGAGGACCTGATCTACAAAGGTTGTATTTTCGTTTACCCTTTAGTTAAGTTGTTAACTAGCTTCTAATTTCGCCTAATCTCTAGTCAACGATCCGTATTAGGGTTTCTCGGCACTTGTAAAATTTGAAATTGGCATGGTTGATGCCTTGTGAGACCTCCTTAGAGTTCCTAGGAACCCTACAGTTTTTAAAGCTCTAGCTAGGCTCTGATACCACTGTATGTCAAGCAGCCACCCCATCCAATGGGGTCGCCGTGGCACCAACGGGTCCCTCAGCAACTACTTTTTACGCATGCCCCCTCGCGAGGACTACAACCCGCCAGAACACCTTCCGGTCTCGGGACACCCTGGGGGTAAGAGCCTATGCTTCGCCACACTGTCACACAATGAGAACCCCCCATAGGTCGACATCTAATGCCTAGTAGCTCTGATACCACGTCGTATCTATCTGTGATGTTTAGGTAATTTAAATGATGGGACTTCATTAATGTGATTAATGAAAGAAAAGAAACCTATGATGTTGTGGAATCAAATTTTCAAAAACAGGTAGCTACAGTTCTTGCTTTGCATCGCGGTGTTCCTTGTAGAACATCCTGCACCTTATTCGATAAGGAAAAGACCGAGATCTCTTCACCGGGAGTGACTCCTTTAGCAATAACTGGCAGATGCTACAACTTTCGGTTTTTCTTTTGATTGCTTCTATAGTTTCTGCTTTGCACAGTGATATATATGATATATCCCGCACCTCATTCGACGAGGAAAGGACCGACGATCCCTTCACCGGGAGTGACTCCTTTAGCAAAACTAGAAAAGCCTCAAAAGCACTCCATTTTAAAATCATTTGATTCTACAACGATATCAAGTTCATTACGCAATAGGTTTTCAGAAAAACCTGTCGTAGCCCTCCATCATTTCAGATAAGTGGTAGTTAGTATTCGTGCTACGTTTGTTGGCCTGCGTCAAGGCGTAGTGTGCGGTAGCTAACTAGTATTTATCTGCTTATGCATATGATGCAGATTGGATTAGGGTAGTCGTGCGACTTTGTTGGCCTGCGTCAAGGGTCGTGCGGGTGGGTTTAATTCAATTAGGAAATGACTGGTTGAACTTGACTAGCGCACTATGGTTTGTTGGCCTGCGTCAAGGTCATAGGACGCTAGGGGCAAAATATTATTGGGAATTTCAAGTGTTGAAATTTGCAATGAGATTGCATACCTTCTATGAGATAGTTGGATCCCGATACCCGCTGCGAGTAAGAGTTACTCCTGGGAGAGTTTTACACATTACAATTAGCCGATCAAGTAGGTGTCTAGAAAGGTGTCAACGGGGTTACGCCTCTGGGAAAATGAGGTTTACTTTAATTAGGTCCGTGCGAAAGCACGGGGGACCTCCCTCAAAGTACCGACACTGGCCTGGCTGAAAGATTGGCGAACTTGTAGTGTGTAATTAATCCCGGATAGTCTTTCCTTTTAGGATTTGAAGGAAGATTTGATAAAAACAGTGGGAGACATCCTGATTAGATAAAATAATAACCAATCTATTCTTGCAAGAGCGCACGCTGAGTGTTTTCTTCTCTCTCTCTCCAGGTAGCGACCATATCACGCCTTAATCAAGATAATAATACGGATATATTGACCGAACCCGCTTGTTATACTGAGCTGAGGAACGTTGGTCCCGCTCCAACTTATAAATGTTATAAGACAGAGCAGGATATTGGGAAATACCAGATTTCCCGTGCCGCCCAAACGAGGAAAGTGCATATGATGCATCATCTTCGGGTGTGTTCGTTACACAGAACTGTTTCTCTATATCCTCTACGTCCTGGGTATTTGATACCGGATCAGGATCCCAGATATGTAATCTGTTACATAGGGCTACAGAAAGGTAAAGATCTGAGAATGGGTGATAAGTTTCATGAGACAGAAAACGAGGCAAGTGTTGCAGCCAAGTCTGTTGGTCACTGTCACCCTGTATTACCAGAATACATTGATTCTGAACAAATGTTATTAGATACCGAACCTGCTATACAAAATCATATCACTCTCTTTATTAGTAAAGAAATGATAAAATTTTGTATTGTTGGATAATGTTTTGAACATTTCCTATATCAAAAGTTGATTGGTTCAGGCACGTTATCTAGAAGCATTGATATTCTAAATCAAACTACAGTTTTTAAGTATACGGAACACACACAAGAAGAAGAGTTCAGAAATGAACGAATCCTTCTTGAGGCATTGTAGACTAGGTCATATCAATGCGACCCGACTAGCTGAAGTTACATGTAGATGCATATTTAAATCAGTTTGAATTTACATCTTGTGAAACTTGCCAGTCATGTCACAAAGATATAATGACACCAGCTCTGTTTATTGGAAACAAAGAAAGAGTTAGTGAACTCTTGGGATGATACATGTTGATGTATAAAGGTCCCCTGTCTACACATGCCAAGACCGGTTCTTTGTACTTCATTGCATTCTCTGATAATCTCTCAAGATTCAGACATATGTTCCTGTTGAAACACAAGTCCGAACCTTTTGAGATATTCACAGAATATAAGTTAGAAGTAGAGAACCAATACGGGTATAAGTATTATGTCCTTTGATGAGATCAAGGAGGAGAATACTTGAGCACGGAATTCTTGGACTTTTCTGAAGGAGAATGAGATTCTCTCTCAACATTACTCCTCCGTATACACCATAGCACGATGGTATATCGGGGTGGAGCAATTGCACCCTATTCGATATGGTGCGCTCTATGATGAGTACTACTGAGTTACCTGTTTCCTTTTGAGGGTTATGCACTTGAGAAGCTGCATACCTATTGAATTAGGTTCGAATCAGATCACTGCCTACCACTCCATATAAGATATGGTATGGGAAGATCCTATCTCTTAAGTTAGTTAAGATTTGGGGTTGTTTGGCCTATGTCTAAAGCAAAATCCGGACAAGATCGAGGCAAGGTCAGTTCTGTCGAACTGGAAAGGTTCCAGCTATCCAAAACTACAGCTGATGATTTGACAGAACCAAAGGATTCAATAGCTCCCGACGAACCTCAGCCCCTCTGCCGATCTAGTAGGGTTCCTCACCCACCTGAGAGATATTTTGGTTTCTCTATGACAGTGGGAGCGAGGATTGCATCATGAGATGATGACCCAACTAGTTTCGAGCTGGCCATCAGGAGTGAGACTCTGTAAGAATGGCTGGATGTTTATTGATCTGAGATGGAATCCTTATACACCAACAAAGTATGGACTTTGGTTGCTTTATCTGAAGGGTTAAATCCCCATCAGGAGCAAGTATATCTTGAGAAGATTACTTGGTGTAGATGGAAAAGTTAAGACTTTCAAAACTAGACTTGTTAAAGGTTTTCGTCATCAACCAGGCGTGGAAATTGATAAAACCTTTTCCAGTAGCTATGCTTAAGTCCATCCAGATCCTACTTGCCACGGCTACATACCATGACTATGATATCTGGCGGTTGGGTGCCATGACTGCTTTTCTAAATGATGTTTTAGAAGAGAACGTCTATAAGTACACAGCCAGAGGGCTTCGTAAACAGTGGGAGCAGCGGAAACGTGTTCAAGTTGCTTTACAAGATGAAGCAGGCATCGCGGAGTTGGAACATCTGTTTTGATGAATTAGTCAAACAGTTTGACATCATCAAAATAGTAGATGAACCTTGTATAAACAAAAGGGTAGTAGGGAGTATGGTAGTGATCCTCGTAGAGTACGTGGATGACATACTCTTGTTAAGAAAGGAGTTTCCTATGCTACGCTCGGTCAATCTCCGCTTATCACAAGGATTCTCCATATAGGATCAAAGTGATACCTCCTAAATCCTGAGTTTTCATCTATGAGATAGATATAATTGGATGTTAGGATACTCACTAGCTGTAGTGAGATGGTATCAATTGATCCTGGGGAGAATCACTGGAAGGGTTCCAGGATGATAAAGACGACTGATTGTCAGTCACAGGCATTGTCTTTACCCTCAGTAAAGGGACGGTATGTTGGAAGAGTTCCAAGCTAGATACCGTGGCAAACTAGACGATAAAGGCTGGATACATCGCTACTTAAGATGCTACCAAAGAGGCAGTCTGGATGTATATTTGTTCATGAGATGAACTTAGTTCCTCCCATTGTGTGACAATGGAGTTGTGGCTTATGCCAAGGAACGTCCGTTCCATCAGTGATCCAGACATATTCTAAGGCAGTATCACCTGATCATGGAGATGGTTGATCTCCAGGGTGATCAAGGTTAGGAGAGTGGACTCAGAGGATAACACGGCGGATCCACTCACGAAGGCCTATTTCCAGAGAGAGACTTTTATGGGATGGTTGAGTATGGGATACTACAACCACTGCTACAGATGGCCCTAGTGCAAGTGGGAGATTGTTAGTTATATGTATGCCCTAGAGGCCATTACTGTACATAGAATGTATATTGTAGTAGATGCTGGGTAGTAGATGCTGGGACATATATAGGGAGGACTTTCTTGCTCGACATGATAGTATGCTATCTGGTTACTCTTTACCTTAACGTGTATACTGATTATCTCTCTGTTACATGTTGGTAAAGCCCTTAGGATGTGTACTTGACTACCTGGACTATGATGCAGATCATACTAGTGGGGACATGGTAGTCCATAAGTACATCCTTCAAGGTCCCTAGTCGTGGGTGTATCGAGACGGGGCATCGACATACCAGAGTAGACTAGCGTATACCTTCTCGACCCATACAGATGGGCGATGGATGATCCCATATCCATTGGTGTTTGACATCAGAGATGATATACGGGTGCTCAGTAGAGACTGGGTACACTGGACGGACTCGCCGAGAACTCCCAGATGGTATTATACCTTACGTCAGATGGCAGTTCTCTGGTGACACTGGTACAGGTTAGTCTGTAGACCCGAGATCGTCATAGAGTCTTGTGTGATTCCCACTATGCTTTGATTTCCACCTTACCACGTCCAAGAGGACGTGCAAAACAGTGGCTTTTGGGTACAGTCCCGAATCACATGGAGGCAATGAGCGATAGGAGGGGATTCGTCTCTCCCGGTATAGGGAATTGATGTTGCACTGTGTTCGATTGGCTATAACCGGAAATCCCTGGCCAGGGTTGCTGAGATTTACTGGTAAGTGTTACCAGTAGTTTCTCGAACTGTTATAGATCTCATATCGACACGACTTATCGAGCTGCTGGGGTCTGACGTTTACCACCCCTAGGCGAGATATGCGACATATCAGACGAACATACCGGACTGTACGGTAAGTGTTACTGGTTGGATTCACAGGAGTTGAGCGGGCTTGCTCGTCGATCTTCTGATCGCTCAATTCCCGGGTGGCCGTTACGTTTAGCAGACCGCTTGCGGCTTGTGGGTGTTTGATATGATCATCACCTACTGCAGGCGTATTGACGAGTCTTTAGAGTCCTACACAGAGGTTTCCTGGCTCAAGCGAAACGAAATAGGAGCGCATATGAGATGTGTGCGGGACCGAGAATAAGCGTGTATGTGATACAGTATTTCATTCTCGCGATGAATGTTTCGATTGGTTGTATGCGATATAACCTAGTTATCGAATCGAAGATTGATTCGATAAGTCGATACATTGTATACTAGTCGGTTATGTGCGACATGACCGGATCATTGAATCAAGTGTTGATTTAATGATTTAATGTATAATTATATATTTGATATATTACTTTGCATTAACTAGTATTGGTTCACTTTGAAAGGATTTTCTCACTTGATGTGCACATTGTATATGTGATATATTTTTGTGTGCACTTGATTGTATCATGTTTGATGATACATGTTAACTTGAGTTTGTGTAAAGATTAAACCATGGTTATATGAATGGTTAGGGTTTTGTTTACTTATTCATTTATTTATTTTGATTATTTATTTTGGAAAAGAAAATGGAAATGGTGGCTTTCTTTGTTTCTTTCATGAAGCTTCATGAAGAGTTGAAAGCTTGACCATTTTTGTTTTATTCCCTTAACCTAACCATTCACCTAACCCTAGTTTACTCTCTACACTTGACCATGGTTAGTATATGATAAGTATTCATATTATTTTCATTTTTAAAGAGACACTTATCATATTATCATCTTCTTCTTCTTCTTCTTCTTCAAGAAGAAAGCTTGCCACCATTAATGGCATCTTGAGAAAAAGAGTGAGAAATCCAATTCTAAAGTGAACCCACTTCCTATTTCTTCATCCTCTACCTCTTGCCAAGTAGTATAGGGTGTTTTCTTCACAAGTTTCATGACTTGGTGAAGTGGGAGCTTGATCTTGTGTTGCCTCGACGTAGATCATAGTCGGCATCGAAGTCGACGACCTAGCCCGCCCATTTTTCCGATGAAGCCGACGCTAGAGCCCGAGACCCGATGATCGCAGCGAGGGGACTTCATCATGGAGCTATGGAGGTGGAGGACCGGATCTACAAAGGTTGTATTTTCGTTTACCCTTTAGTTAAGTTGTTAACTAGCTTCTAATTTTGCCTAATCTCTAGTCAACGATCCGTATTAGGGTTTCTCGGCACTTGTAAAATTTGAAATTGGCATGGTTGATGCCTTGTGAGACCTCCTTAGAGTGCCTAGGAACCCTACAGGATTACCCCAAGGTGGGGTGCACGGATAGCCGGGTTCTAGAGGGCAACAAGCCCGCATCTCATGGCATTGAGACGGAGGGGGCTTCACTCTAGAATTGGCGGGCTATTCGCCACACTCGTAGGGGGTACAGGTTGACCCAGGAGGGGTGCCCAAGTTACCGGATTCCGTGAAGTGCTGGGTGGTCCATTCACGGTGCTGAAGGGGACTGCCTCACTTCAGGTTTTGGCGGGTGACTTGCCGCGCCCGTAGGGGTCTAGGTTTTCATTGCACAGGCTATCCACACGACCAGGGGAACGTCGGGTTTCAGTAGTGGCTCTGTGAAACCCGGGGATCCCAGATATCTGTATTGTTCTGTGATGCTGTACATTTCTGTGATGTTGCATTTTTTTCACGCCTTGAGCGAAATATAATATATTGGTATATATATTAGTAGATGTTGTATATGTTTTGCATCCGCGCTAGTCCAGTCCCCGCTCTGTCGTTAGTTAGCTAACCTAACGGGTAATGACGGGACCCAGTGGCAAATGCAAATGGCATATACGTACATCAGTATATTTTCGTTCTTTGTGGTGTGATCAATTGATGGGACTGCATTGATTCGGATCAATGCAAGTTAAAAACAAACCTAATCTGATGTTGTTGGAACACTTTTCAAAAGGCTGTTATTGCAAGGACGTTCTCTTTTGTTTTGCACCGTGGTATTCAGTTGGAATATCCTGCTCCTCAGTCGACGAGGCAAGGGCCGAGATCTCTTCACCGGGAGTGACCCCTTGGACAAAAGTTTGCGTCAGGGCAATAACTTCACTATAGCCGATTACTTTTGCTTTGCATCGTGGTATTCAGTTGGAATATCCTGCACCTCATTCTACGGGGAAAGAGCCGAGATCCCTTCACCGGGAGTGACCTCTTTAGCAAAGGTTATCGTCACTATATTTTTAAAAAGCTATCAGTTCCTTCAACGATATCAAGTTCACTACGTTAAAGGTTTTCGCCAGAAACCATTCGTAGCCCTCCGTCGTTTCATATGGGTAGTCAATAGTATTCAAGCTGTGTTTGTTGGCCAAAGTCAAGGCACAGTGTTTGGTAGTTGTTGGGTATTCATATGCAGCATAGATAGATGCGTTGGTTTGGGACGGTCGTATAGCCTTGTTGGCCAAAGTCAAGGGCTTGTGCGGGTGGATTCAAATCAACCTGGAGAATGACGGGTAGAACTTGACATGTGACTTATGATTTGTTGGCCAAAGCCAAGGTCATAAGAGCATGGGGCTAAAATTCACATCGGGAGTTTCAAAAGAACTGAAACTTGCCAGATATGCGCATACCTTCTGAAGTGTGATGACGTGAGCGGATTCCGTCACGTTATCATGCGATGATAGTTGGATCCCGATTCCCACTGATGAGTTGGTTTACTCCTTGGGTGATCCCGACTAATTCTTCTTTCAGGTTTGGAGGAGAATTTGAGGTTACAGTGGGAGGTTTCCAGATTAGATAAATTGGTAACCATTCTGATCTAGGTTAGAGTGCACGCTGAGTGTTTCTTTTCTCTCTCTCTTTGGCAGCGACCATTGACCCGACCCTAAGATTATGACTCAGTGACCAAGTTGACCGAACTTTCTTAACATTGGCTTTTGGATTGTCAGAGTTACAAACCTTATTGCCACTCCTACTTTTACCCTTTTCTCCAGGACACCCCGTATTACTACGAACGTCCACTTCCATTGGACAAAACCATCGTATGGTTAGATACGAACTCGAAGAAATTTATTCGAGGATGATTTCCGGTTCTGGAGAAAATGGATAGGACTATTCAGTTTTCTTTTCCTTTTACCTTCTCTCAGGTTGCGAGTACTCCTTGGTTTAGGAGATAGTACACCTATTACGCAAATTAGATAGTCTTCTTCCAAACCTTGGGCTGGTGCCGAACGGTGGGGAATGAAGAAAACCAATTGGCATAACGATGGTGTGCAGAAGGTATTAAGTTAAGACAAAGTAAGGGATTAGTAAGAGGGCAAAGTAAATTGCGACTGCTATTCACGACCAAACCAAGTATTCCTTCGCCAATCCTAAATCACCTTTGTATTTCTCCAGAACACTCCATATCACTACAAAGATCCACAGTTTATTGGATACTCCATCGTATGGTTATATACGAACTCGAAAGGAACTTGTTCCAGTTCGGGGATGGATTCTGGTTCAGGAGAAATACGAATAAGGTTTATTCGGTTGTCTTTTATCTTCACCTTCTCTCGCATTGCGAGTGCTCCTAGGATTAGGACAGTACACCCATTATACTTATTGGATAGTCTTCTTCCAAACCATAGGCTGGTGCCGAACGGTAGGGAAGGAAGAAAACCATTTGGCCTAAAGGGGTGTGCAGAAGGTAATGACTAAAGACATAGAAAGGGATTTGGAAAGATGGCAAAGAATTATATAGTTACAGTCGTGAATCTGGAAGAGGCATTACTAGGAATACCGGGATACCCCTACGAAACATTTCAATGTTTCAGTTTCACTGTGTACTGTTAAAAGAAAACTAATTTCCCAGTTAGACACTTGCTCCAGGGTATGTATTTACCAGGTATGATTCTCACATCTGTATGGTTTTATAGATGATGAGTGGGAGTAAGTTATTGGGAATTGGGTGATCATCCTCATTATATCGGGATTCGTTGTAATCGGTGATATTTGAGGAAGTCACCTGGATTGTTTGCCGGTCGGCAAATATTTGGTTTTGAATATCCGCTGTTATGTACCAATTTCAAATTGATATATCTGTACGTCTATTTTCATAGAGTGGGATATACCTTTCTGAAATTATGTCTATAACATTTACCTATATCAATGGATGATTAGGTAAGGAGCATTGAACAGCGGTGTAATTCTTCTTAACCATAAGTACAGTTTTCAACCTACAACACACAGTGAATGAGTTATCAGACTCAAGGGACTTATACAGAGTATTGTATGTTGTCCAGAGTCCATCAGGACAGAGGGGTTGGTCCTCGTACTATATTCGGTTTACTTATGACTTCTCTAGTTTTTAGACAGGTGTTTCGTGGAAACACAGGGTCCGAATTTTGAGAAGTTATTGGTATTTGAATAAAGTAGAGAACCAGGTATTGCAAGTATCAGGATTCTTCAAAGTGATCGAAGATGTAGATACTTGTGTAGGGTATTCAGTTGATATTAATGATTAAGAGAAACTTGTTTCTCTTTCAGGTTACTCATAATTGGAAGCATTCCTAAGTTGAGTAACGCTGATAGGCCTCTTTCCATTTAGTTGACATGCACTGCAAACAGATGCATGATTTGAATCTGGTTCAATTAAATCAGTGCCTTTGGTTCTTTATTGGATATAGAACAGTTCATATCTTAACGATGTTAAGGTACGGGGGATTGTCCGGCTTATGCTTAAAACCAGACTCTGGATAACTCAAGGCATGTTTCTGTAATGGCTGTTTGTGGGTTAACCCAGGCTATGAAGAGGGTTGACTTTCTACCATCTGAAAGATCAATAGTGATATTGTTCAAGACTCGCCACAGTTTTATTAAAAATGGATTTTTTCAGAAAACAGTAGTGGGAGTATGGTAGAACTGGAAGTGATTCCAGAACCACAAACAATTACTGAAGATTTCACAGGAACCTAAAGATTCAATCTGGTTTGACATTCCATTGGCCACTCCGCAGATAAGGTGGGTAACCTCAGGCACCCGAGAGGTACTCCGGTACCCTCAAGGACGGTGACAGGGAGGTTCTTGTTTACTCACACTTGCCATTGCTGTTGTTCCAGACTGTGAGACCCGGCAGTAGAATGAGTATAGCGTCGTTCTAAACTTGTTTTAGAAATGTACGTGTATATGACTCTGCCAGAGGGTTGTTGTAGTCAGTGGGAGCAGCGGAAGCATTGGTGGATAAAGGGCTAATGTCTATTTATAGACCAAAGCAGATATAGCGGAGATAGATCATCTGTTTCTGATGTGACAGTCATAGGTTTGACTTCGTCAGAATAGGGGATGGATCTGTTGAAAAGGTAGTAGGGTGTGATGTTCTGGTATTTGGATGACATACACAGAGTAGGAAAAGAAACTCCTATACTACGATCAGTCATACTTTGGTCGTCACACAGTGATTTCTCCACATGGGACTTGGACATTATATCAGATATACTGGTTACTAGATCTATGGTTTTAGATCTAGATTTGGGTGGTTTCCCAATCAGGGTACTTTGACAGCATTCTAAGAGTATTTAGAATGGACGACTCCTGGCACGGTAGTGTACCTGCAGGTGATGGAGTCATCCTCTCTAAAGGTGTCTTACAGACTAAAGGGGAGAAGGATGTGCATGATTGGCAGATCACTTGCTTAGGCAATTGAGTCAATCATGAGATGTCAAGTACCACACCAAATGTTGTTCTTGCACTAGATGCAATAAGTTGACATTGATCCAATCCTGGGGAAACAGTCGGAAGCAGTTTTAGAACATAAGTGGATGTTCTAAGGATATTATAACGACAGCCTCATTCGGGAGACAGTTATCATTCCAGGCTTCCAAGGTGACCTGGACGACAAGGAGGTTGTCAAAGTTATAGTTTTTCCTTCTGATGAGGGGCAGTATTTTGGACAGGTGGTCCAACGGACTGAGGGAGGTATGGCGCTGATTACTGATTAAGTTCAATTGACGATACAGTCTAAGAAGTTTGGATTTAGAGTTCATTTATGAGCTAGGTCCCATCAGACATCCAGACACATTCTAAGACAGGTATTGCTCATTTCGGGAGATGGCTTTCTCCATGAACATGAGATATAGAGAGACATAGAAGGAAACATCCAGGCGGATCCACTCACTGAGGCTATTCCTCGAATGCAATAGTTTCGCAAACGAGCTTTGTGAGACTGACTAGTAGAGGAGTTGGGTGTTCGGTATCACACGGGCTGTGAGTATGCGACATCGCAATAATTAGCCTTGAGTGCAAGTGGGAGATTGTTGGAGATAGTGCCCTCAGAGTCAATTATTGGATCACAGGCACGTGATTGCAATGATTGAGGGAGGACCTATCCCGGTAGGACAGTCTTACTCGAGATGATAGTATGCTATCTAGTTTATCTTTATCATCGTGTACTGCTTTAGGTGACCTGACAGGTCGCTATTACAAGTTGATAGAGCCCCTAGGATTCTTGCTTGACTACCAGCAGTATGAGGGCGATCATATACGTGAGAGCTGGGGTCTATAAGCACATCCTTAAAAGGTCCCTAGTCGTGGGAGTTTCGAGACAGGGCATCGATACTCCAGAGTAGACTAGTGTATACAGTCAAGACCCCTACGAGGGGCGGTGGCCGGTCTCACAAGCCACTGGTGTCAGTTGGTTCACCTAAGATGTATACAGGTGCTCATTGGGTTATGAGTACACCGGACAGGACTCGCCGGGAACATGCTAGTTGGTCTTATACCTGACGTCAGATAGCAGTTCCCTGGTGACATGTGTACAGGTTAGTTCATCGACCTGGGGATCGTCATTTGTCTCGTGTGAGTTCCCACTGTACTTTGATTACTACCCTACCACGCTTAAAGGAGACGTGCAAACAGGTTTTAGTTGGGTACAGTCCCGAGCCACATGAAGGCAGTGAGCGGATCTTCAGGGGTTCGTCTCTCCCGGTATTGGGGGTGAGGTCGCGCTGTGTCTAAGAGAGCCATTACACGAAGCCCTCGGCCGAGGCAGGAGATTTACTGGTAGGTATTCCAGTAGTATCTCAGGGTGTTCTGGGCTACACTCCGACACGACTTGTACCGCTTTTGGGGTCTGACTTTACCAACCCCTAGGCCCGCCATGCGATGCTCATAGACGAACGGACCGGACTATACGGATATTGTCACTGACAGGCTCAGTAGGGTGTCAGGATGAGTTTACTCATCGACGTCCCTTTTGGTCAATACCTGGTAGCCCGTTACGTATTGGCTTATACCTCTGACGTGCTTGTGGTTAAATCCACAACCAAGGTGTTGACGAGTCTTTAGAATCCCCCACATTCAGTTACTCAAGTTTCGGGCGAAACGCTGTAGAGGCCGTATGGAGATATGGCAGGGTTCGATCAGATACGTGCGGTATTGCACGGATCAGGATCGGACGGTTAGCACTAGAGGCCGTATGGATATATGGCAGAGTTCGATCAGATACGTGCGGTATTGCACGGATCAAGATCGGACGAATATTACTAGCCGGCTTTGGTTTAAGCCGGATCCTAGTATAGTACAGTGTAAATTTGTCTCATTGCATTTGTATTCGGTCGGAATACAGATGCGGGTGTGTATGCACAGTAGCGGGGTTTTCCTGTGATTTATTACGGGACCAGTTTTCTGGAGTTGCCAGTTTGCTTTCCGTTTCGGCCATATTTCTTTGTATCTTTCATTAGCCGAAGATTGGTGGAGGATGGATTATTTGCATTTGTGCAAATAAGCAATTTGGAAGGGGGTCTTTGCATATTCTTGTATCATGATAATTCCTCCACCATTTGACTTCTTCTTCTTCTCATCATGGCTTGACTTTTGAGTCATCATGGTTGTTGATGATTAGCTTGTTGGAGTGTTAGTTTTGGTGCAATCATGGTTTTGATGATGGTTGTTGGTGGAGTATGAATTTGTTTGTGATGATTGTTTCTTATCACCATTCTTTTCTCTCTTGCATTATGATAGTGGTTCCATCATCCATACACAACTCACTCTCATTCTCACCCTCCCTTCACTTGGCATGGCCGACCACTTCCAGTAGTGGGCTGTCCTAATTTTTGGGCAAGGGAATTACACTCATTTGGCTTCACAAAATCCCATTGTTCCACCTCAAAAGTATAGTTCATTCTCCTCCACAAAAAGGCAACCTCTATGAACCCCAAAATGAGACATGGTTCTACACACATTCTACAGCAAACCTTGGACACGTCGACTCGCCAGCTTCATGCCCGAGTTGCCTCGGTATAGAGGTGGGAGCCCGTAAAAGAAGCAGGAGACGTGGTGCCCTTCCGGCGACGAGGTGGAGACCGGAGCTTCCGCGGGAGATCGGAACGACGACGAGAAAACCGGAGGACACGGATCACTCGGTATATCTCTCTTTCCCTTTCTCTAGTTTAGCTAGGACTAGTTAATGGTTCGATCCGGGTTTTAGTGCGCGGTGGTGCCGGTTCAAGAAAAATTTAAGTTAATCATCGCTTCCACATTTTGGCCTCGGGATGGAGGCTGGGGCGCCGTCGTGCACTTACACACTCTCCATTCCTAACGAGCTTGGAGCATCGGTTACTTCACTAGGTGAAGCCGAAACTTGTATCGGTTCTCTCGGGTGGATCATCTTCGGTGAAGGAGGACCGGCTTGCAAATGCGACCCAAAGCTCTTGAGAGCATGCTAGAGTCCAAACCAATTGGAGCAAATAAAGACGCTACAAAGGTTATGATTTCTATCTTGTTATGGTTCTAGTTTAGGTGTTTGGTTCAATTCTTAAGTTTTAGTTTCTAGTGCCTAGAAAAATTATGTTTTTAAATTCCGCATTGGCCGTTGGTTAGCGGTGAGGGCACTAGAAACTTTCAATAATATCAGAGCCACCCAAACACTATAAACTAGTTAGATACGAATTCCACCGGTTTTTGCTCCGCAAAAACTGGCTTAAACCGGTGAGCAATTCCATGTTGCATTAATGTTTTAACTCCCTGCGAGCTTTTGGTTTGGACCGAGAATCCGCGGGAAAGGTGCGTGGGGACCTCGGGAACGTCCCAGGAGAACCTAGGGAGAGCCTACACCCCAGAGACCACCCAAATGGTGGCCTTGGGGGTAGGGACCCAAAACTGCCTCAGAAGGCAGTTTTGGGTCTGCCTACCCCTTAGGCCACCTTTGGGTGGCCTAGAGGATAGGTACCCCCCAAAGGTGCCTCCGGTTCAATGTTAATTTTGTGCCGAGGCCCCCCATGAATTTTTGGATCAATCCGATCTCATTTCAGACTCCCAGAGTGGGTTTTAGCATGGAATTTCTTGTCGGTTTTTAGCACACTTGATTTTCAGTGTTTTGGAAAATTGAAGTGTTGGCTATTTGTGTGCGGTGTTCAATTGTCGTAGCCTTTGTGATGGTTGCGTGTATCATAAAATTTAGTAAATTGCCGTCTAATTGCTATACGTATTAATTATACGGGATTACAGAATTGATACTCGCAAGTTTGCATGTTTAGTGATGGATATTGCTATATTGATTATGGTTATGTTGGATTTGTCGCGGTGGATAACCCGGTCTATGTAGTATTAAATAGAATTCTTTATGATGTAATTTATATTCATATTACATCGCGAGTGTCACACATGTGGACTACCGTTATCGCCGTATTATTCTTTGGGGCGTATCCAGGTTGCGGACGTAGTCACCGTTGTATATTCAGTTTTTCATTACATGCAGTAGAATTACCTCGCAGCAGAGTGCTCGAGTAGCCGGGTTCTAGAGGGCAATAGGCCTCCATCTCATGGCGTTGAGAACGGGGTATCTTATTTTAGAATTGGCGGGCTATTTGCCGCACTTGTAGGGGGTATAAGATTGACCCATGGAGGGATGCCCAAGTCACCGAATCTCAGAAGTGCTGGGTGGCCCATTCACTTCGTTGATTGGGGTTGCCTCACTTCTGGGATTGGCGGGTGGCTTGCCGTACTCATAGGGGTCTAGGGTCTGATACTATGGGCTATCCACACGACCAGGAAAATTGCATTTCCTATTTGGCTCTATTGAAATGTACTTTTACTAGATTATCCGCATTTCTATACTGTGTTTGCTTCTGTGCTTATGTTGTGATGCTTCTGTGATGTTACTTGATATCATGCGTGAGACGAATGTTGCTATATATATATATAGTAGACTCTATATATGTTTTGCATCTGCTTGTTCAGTCGAAAATATCGCGCTTTTGATATGACATTTTTCTAATATCTAAAGGTGTTTATTATAAATATGACACATATAAGGGTTTATCTGTAAATATACTATTTTAATATGTTTATATTTAATAATTAACATTATGAAGGAAAATATATGCATATAATATTTTTATAATTTAAATATGCATATCATATCAAATATCCTTAATCAATATTCTTAAAATATAATATCATATCAAATTGGTTAGGATAATATCTCAAAAATACCAAATATTACTAACATTATTCTTTGAGATATGGTGCAAGCTTTGGCTCAGGTCAGGAGATCGAGATGTTGAGATGTCGGAAATCAAAAATCTGCCGAAATATTAAAGAAAATCGAAGAATCAATACTGGTAGAGACTCAGGAAATATTTTCAAGTTTCAGACATCAACTAAATCTCCATGTGTCACAAGAATAAAACCCCAGAAATTTGCACCCAAGATCTCACCAACAAACCGCGGATCTGCGGCCAAACCATGCAATATGCGGCGGATTCACGACCGATTCACCGAATTAGGAGTTAGGATTTTCAGGTTGGATTTGCTACAACCAACCCTAATGCTGGGGATCTTTGGTTTCTGGTTTTGGGGCTATATAAAGGACCGAGGGCTAAACTTAGAAATCATCAATTTTTTACACAAGCTAATCACTGTCAAAGAACAAGTGATCCAAAACAGGTCCAAAATTCGACGTGATAAAGCGACGTGAGATTCGATGGAACATCTGCATCCGATAAGGCAAAGATCGAGAGCAACTTCTTCTTCCTCTTGTAATCTAAACTTGAAGTTTGTACTTGTGAAGTTGATTAATAAAGGTAGATCTTTAGTTTAATTAGTTTAATTATTTAATTACATTATGAATTTCATCTCTATCCGCACTTCTATCTCCATTATGCGCGAGTAATTCTCCGCTTGATAGGGTTCGTAGGATTAGGATAGAACAATGGATGAGAAAATGTTTCAAATCTTTTAAGTCTTATGAAGTTTATAAACTTTAGCAAAATAAATGTTACCATCCTTATCGGGCGCGCTACCAATTTATTGCTAGTCTCGACCGCGATTTGAGATCAAATTAACAATTGTTTTGTTAAGGGCTAGACATGAAGAGAGATCAATGAAAGGACAAGGGTCAATAGTGGGGAAACCCCAGTTTCTTCCAAGAACCGTAATCCTCATTCATCACTATCTATCTAGTATTAAATCTATCGATAGATAAAATGAGTAATCTTTATTAGTCATCCATGATTACTAAATCCGAACAAACCCTGCAAGCATTCTTCTTATAAAATCTATATCTGTATTCAAACTAGATCTGTATTCTACATCCGTATTTTGACGTAGATCTAGAAACAATTCTCCACTATTCTTTATTCCTCTATTCTTCCTCTTTTTCAACACTTCTAAATTAAGATTGAAGGAATCCACATATCCCTGAGGACGACCCGTACTCATCTCAGTCTAGCTACACGCGACACCGTTATTGATTGCGGTTATTACATTTCTCTAAAAAAGAAATCAATCAAATGGCGCCGTTGCCGGGGATATGTGCATAATTTTTAATTCTTACTATTCGTGTTGAATTCTTATTCGATCTATATCATAAAACAAAACAAACCGCATATTGCATATTTAACGATTAGTGTGCAATTTTTGCGAGAGAATCTGGAGTCATTGTAGCGAGGAGATAAGGATTCAGAGACATTCATCAAGACCAGAGAAGCAAAGGAGGCCACCGTAGCAAAAAGTTTTCAAAGAACTCTCAACTCTACGGCGGAACCGCAGCAAGAAGTGCGTTTTGGCGGCGGAATCGCGGCGGTATTGATGAGTTAGGGCTTCAATTTTATATGGTATCTTTTCTATCACTTTCTCTCTCCTCTGAATAATCCAATAATATATTTTCTGCAGGATTCTTTGCAAAATATCACCGCTCAAAAATCTTTTTGTGAGTTTTGTTTTGCGGTTTGTTTTTGCATATTTTAATACGGACATTAAGGGGCAAAGACCAAATTCAGATTAGGTGGGGATTTCATCACCCTTCCTAAGCCCCACAAATCACAAAACGAGCATCCGCATCACCCTACATTAATTAAAAAATATGTAGACCAAGACACTAAGGACTGACGCGCTCAATAAAGACAGAGGAAGGTCGTGGGTAATATATCGCTTATCCGCATTACTTTTATGGTGTCTAGGCAAGTGTGTCTAAGGCAAGTGATTACTTAATTAGGCCCGCTATTTTCGGTGATTCATATAGCGGATATCTTTCACTTACCTGGCACTTACCTGGCTACAAGAGTGATAAAGAGATGGTAGAGGATTGATCATGCGGCTTGTCCTTTAGAATTCTAGGTGTGGTCTAGAGACTTGACCTAGGTAACCTTAGTTCTAGGGTTGTGTGTGCATTTTTTTGTGGTTTGTCTCACGTCCGACACTTTTCAAAACAAACCAATTTTTAAGTTCTCACACGCTGCCACGTGCGCCAAACTCGCTTAGTGCATGCTCGGCTGGACACGGGATTCTAGTGCCCGTCTTGTCCGCGTTTCTGCTATCGACTCCGAAATCGGTACTTCTTCATCTCCTTTTTTCCCTCCACCCACCACATCGACCGAGATAGAAGGTTCTCCATCAGATTTTACCACCACCATCCTGCTACCACCCGTCAGTGTGCATAATCCATCGTGCATCTCTCTCCAAGAAAGATGTTACCCCATGCGCGGACCCCTTCCTACATGTCTATCTATTCCACCAGCCAATGGGGATAATTTTGAAATTAAACCCCACTTCATCAAAATGTTGCCCAAATTTCATGGGCTTAAATCCGAAAATGCATAAGTTTTTATAAACAAATTCAAAAACGTATGCGCAATGATGGGTATGTCACAACTGTCTATGGATGCTATGCGCTTATGTCTTCTCCCTTTCACTTTGTGCGATCTAGAAGAAAAATGACTTTATAACACTGCCTCACATTCTATTGCCAAATGGGATGAATTCATTGTAGCATTCCTTAAGAAATTTTATCCCAATCATAAGAACGCCCGCGTTCGAAGCAAGATTAGTTTACCCAACTTCCTAATGAACCATTTTGGAAATGTTTTGAACAGTTTAAGGATCTTCTTTTACAATTCCCTCATCACGGAATCAATAGATGTTTGTCGTATTATATATGAGGGTGTTGATCTAACAACAAAACAGATGCTTGAAACCATGTGTCAATGTCATTTCCTGTCTAACAATGATGGTGAAGCTTGGCAATTTCTGGAAAATCTCGCTGAACAAACCCTACAGTAGGAAAACGTTAGACCTGCATCGTCTAGGGGAGGTATCCATCAACTCGATATTTCCATCGCAGTGAAAGACGAAATGGCCGCGATACAAAAGAAACTCGATGCTATAGAAAACAAAGTCTCTTCAGCCTCCCTAAACTAATTTACGCTCCCCAAAACCGTGTGTGGTTGCTGTTCCAACCCATCACATCTAACGAAAGAATATCCTTTGAATCCACCGTTTCAAGGTCAAGAACAAATTAATGCTATTTATCAGCAGCGACCTCGAAACGATCCTTATTTTTTCACATATAATCAGGGATGGAGGAATCATCCTAATTTTTCTTGGAACCAAAATCAAAACCAGTTCCAAAGCAATTATCAAAGACCTCCTCCACAGCAACAGTAACTACACCCACAGAGTCAGCACCCCTTTCATTCTCAACCTTTTCAAAATCCGGCCAACAATTCTACACCTTATAATAATTCTTTCCAAATGGCCGGTAACAAAAACTCATTTGCACTCGAACGAAGCATGGATATGTTTATTAAACATTCCATGCAATCGACGGATGAAATAAAGTCTTCTATCCAATCATTAACACAGACCACCACCTCCCATGGTGAAAGTATAAAATCGATAGAGGCACAGCTTGCACAAATAAATGCTGCGATGAGTGAGAGAGAAAAAGGGAAACTTCCATCTCAACCTATACCTAATCCTGGCCACTCACAAAGTCATAATGTGAGTGTTGTCACCTCGTTGAGATCAGGAAGAGTGCTGGATAACCAAGTGGGTGAACACGTTGATGATATTAATGATACCCCGGCTTCTACTTCTTCTCCTATTTCGTCTAGTCCACCACCTTCTTTCGAGCCCATTCTCCGTTTTCCCTAAGGCTCGAACACTCAGCCCACATCATCGAGTCAACCTAAAACAATCCCAACTCCAATACTGGGATCCATTCCATCCCTACAATCCTCTCCAATGTTGGACCCAACCTTTATTGATAAAGCACCTTATCCAAACAGGTTAAGGGGCAACAGACCAAGTCCACAAATGGAGAAGATTGTGGAAATTTTTAAGCAAGTTAATATAAATATTCCTCTCCTAGATGCTATTCAACAAGTTCCATCTTATGCAAAAATTCTAAAGGACTTGTGCACTAGAAAGAGAAAAACTCAAGTGCCTAAAAAAGTTTTCTTAGCGAGTAATGTAAGCACTGCTTTTACCCAACAACTACCCAAGAAACGAAAGGACCTCGGAAGTCCTACCATATCTATTTCTATTGGGGGTAAAGATATCAATCGCGCTCTACTCGATTTAGGCGCTAGTGTTAACTTGCTTCCGTATTCTGTGTATGAGCAATTAGGGATCGGAGAGTTAAAACCGGCGCACTGCACTCTTCAGATTGCCGATCGATCTATCACCCAACCTAGGGATGAGCTAGAGGATGTGTTAATCAAAGTCGAGGAATTTATATTCCCTGTGGATTTTATCATTATAGATACACAGCCTGTAGCGAACCCACGAAGCCAAATTCCGGTGATTTTAGGTCGACCTTTTCTTGCGACTTCCAACGCAATAATCAATTGTCAAAATGGTTTCGGGAAGATGTCAATTGAGCTTAACATTTTGTCACGCCCCGCTTCCCAGTGTACGGCGAAGTGGACGCGACGAGGCCCGCTAGGTATATACTCAGAAGTACATATGCTAAGCGTAACTAAGCAATATAAAGTAAATCACAAGAGACGAAAGATATAGAAATAACAACAACTTTATTAATAACATTCTTTTGTACAATGCATGAAAAGAAAATACAACTGAAATGAAAAGCGATGCCTAAACAGTGGCATAACAGAAAATGAAAATACTGGAAAGAACAAGGTACAATATCTAGAGCTCGGGGTCTTCCTGGACCTGCTCCAAATCTTCACCGGTGGGCTCGATCTCAGCTTGGTCCAACGCACCTGACGACATTCAAAGAAGAAAGAAATAGAATGTCGTCAGCGAACAGGTCGCTCGGTAAGTCCCAAAGATAAGGGAGAAATAGACAGAGAGTAAAAGAGAGAGAGAGAGTAGCTTTTAATGTTGTATTGTATTGTCATATTATAGTAGTATGGTGTTAACGTTGTTGTTGTAGTTTGGTACAGAAGGATGCCAGTGTATACGAGAGGGGTCTCAGTATGCTAGAGACCAGGGCAAATGAAAGTACAAGGCTCCGTTATACAATCCGGAACAACGGCAATTGGATTCAGGTTAGGTGTCTTAATCTTACCATCTCGTTCCACCTTTAACACCTTCCGTACCAATCTACCCCTTAAACCCCGCGATGTCTTGTTTGTATTGTTATCTTGTAAACTTGTATTGGTTACATGATAGACTGACTGACTGACCGAAACCATGATATCAGGAAACGGTTATAACCGTAGAGTCATGTAAATGGAATACTGGGAAACATGTAAAAGGAATATCCATGGTTCAGTTCAGTCAAGTAAATTGTTAAATGGATTCTGGGATTCATGTATTCATCTTGAGTTGAAATATAAGGAATATAGATTGACTTGAATCCTATTCAAGTCAGCAATAGTCAGACTCTAACCCGAGTCAGACTAAAAGTAAGATAAATTGAAGTTCTATATTTGTTAGGGGCCTTATTGTAATTTATAAAACTTAAGGGGATTTTATGTAAAAAGTATTATTGTATATTTTTCAAGATACATCTCAAGTATTTATTATTCGTCTTTATAGTTATAATGAGTGTGAATTTTATTTGTGTTATTCTAGTGAATATATCCTAATAAAAGTATTAATTGATTTATTTAAAATTCATGGTATTTTAATGTAAATTTTAATCTTGTAATTTTTAGGAAAATGTGAAAACTTTATATTATAATAAAATAGGTGTCTAAATGATAATTAAATATATTTTAATACAAAAATAATTTTTAAATAAATATTATATTTTCCAAAATCACCTTTTTCTTAAATGCCGTATTTTAAACCTTTCGAGACCGAATGCTCCTTGCGGAGGTCTAAATCTCGCACTACTAGCCCGCAGGTGCACGATGAACCGTACTATCCCTAACGGGTTCCCCAAAAGTGGGTTGTAGCGGCGCTTTGTTTAGGTTTAACAAATACTATTCATTTAGGAAAACGGTTTTATAAATAAAAGGTATTTATTTGTAAAAGGTATAGATTTCCGTATTTTAGTTTCTAGGGTTTTCTAAGCCAACTAGCCTATTTCTAAGGTCTAAACGACAAGTCATTAGAAGCCTCAAATTGTCTCTTCACCATCAATTGCGGCCCGGTAAGTGCCAGGTAAGTGGGAAGCAACCACAGTCGTGGGCCTAATTAAAAACCACTATCCTAGACACACTTGCCTAGACACCACAAGACAGTTTAGATAAACGATCGATGTCCATGACCTATCGTGATTTCATTTTATAAAAGATTTTATTTAGAAATGTTTACAACTTAAAGCTTTCAATAAAAGTTATAAAGGTTATGGTATTTTAGTGAAAAGTCTTGTAATGTCGTATTCTATGTTTTCATGTTTATCAATTAGGGTTATATTTGTGTGTGTGTGTAGAGGTAGGTCCTTACCTCGTGACTTATTTTAAGTTTTAATGAAGTTTAGAGGTTAAACATGATGTATTAAACTTCAAGGTATTAAAGCGCAAGAATACGGTATTTGAAAACGTTATCATTTCATG
The DNA here is from genome assembly GCA_030015575.1 of Agapanthus africanus. Taxonomy (NCBI): domain Eukaryota; kingdom Viridiplantae; phylum Streptophyta; class Magnoliopsida; order Asparagales; family Amaryllidaceae; genus Agapanthus; species Agapanthus africanus. The sequence goes on from CM057344.1 coordinate 107,931,917, forward strand.
TGTGAAATTTCATTCAAATTGATTTCTACAAGTTTTGTGATCAAGATAAACATATTTAGGAGTGAGGGAATTGATTAAACGAAGAAAAATGAACTTCATGGTATTTTTATGAAAAGAATACGGTTTTACAAGAAAGCTATCATTTCATATGAGAAAGTTTGTTTAAATTGGTTTATGGGTGATTAATAGTCAACATGAATATGGGTAGGTATTATGTATTAGTTGACAAGTGGAAATTTGCAGAAAAACCGAATCGGAAATCGTTCTGTTCCGATTTCTGTCGGGTTCCGAAAAGTCGTATTTTTTTTAACAGAAAAGAAAGATAGAAGGGATGGGACTTACGGGTTTGGACAAGCTAAGAGGCTAAAGGAGTGGTGGTTATTGATGCGTCGAAAACGTCGCGAAGGTTCTAGTTCGATCGCCGGAATTCGTCGTCGGTTTCGGCAGCGCTTCGCTTCCCTCTCTTTTTTCTAACGTACCGAGTTCTCGTGAGAATTTGGGAGAGTGGATTTAGAGTTGTAGGGTGAAATGGTAGAGTGTAGGGGTGTTTATATAGGGTTAGGCTAGGGTTAGGGTTTTAATTAAAAAAAATATTAAAAATATATAAAAATTCATTAAACCTAGGAGTAAAAAGGATTTATTGGGCAATTTAAAACCGATCCAGGTATAATAAGTGTGTAGGAGGGTTGACCAAGTCATAACACAACTTTTCTCTGTTGGTGATTCGGCCGTCCGGCCAAGTCCGGCCGGCGGCGCCGGACCGAGTCGGCCGAGTCGCCGGCCGGCGGTGCCGAGTCGGGCCGAGTCAGGCCACCAGAGGCCGGGGAAACTTTGGGGTTACAATTTGGTATATTTACTTTTTCAGGTCCAGTACATATTTTGGGAGTTATGGCCTTTTGACCATTGACTTTCCAAAAAAATTAAAACAAAACAATATAAAAAATAATGTGGGGCATGGGATTTGAACTCTGGTGGCTTGGTTCAGCAGTGCAAGGTATTACCAATGAGCTACAAGCTCCTTCTTTTAATTATTGTGGTATTTAATTACTTAAAATGATAGCAGCAAGAATAAATACTCCTTGTATACATAAAATTTAAAGTAATTTATTGTACACTAAAAATGGAGTTATTATATTCTTGTAGCTTGTAATTAAAAACAAAATAATTACCTATATCTTGTGCTCAAGCAATAAATACCCCTTTATGCATCTTTAAAAAAATATATTTGAAAAATATTTGTATAGGAAAAGGTGTATAAGAAAATTAGGGTTGTTACATTCTACCCTCCTTATAAAAATTTCGTCCTCGAAATTTGTAAAAGGAAAGTGTAACAATTCCAAGGAAAGTTCGGTGCTGGTGTACTGACAGTATGTGAAAAATAACAAGGTGGTGCAAGAGTTTTAGAAATGTGAAGAATGTGTGAAGAAATGAAAGGATGCGAAGGTTTTGGTAAAATTGTAAAAGAGGTGAGGGAATTTTGGGTTAGAACAGATTCAAGATATATGATTCAAAGAATAAGAAATGATGGGATTCAAGGAACATGATTGTAAAGAATGTTTTAGTTGCTGGTTCTTGTGTTATATTGCTTAGGTTGTTCACACAGACCAGAACTGCATGATAGGGATTCATACAGCTCTGACCTGCATGGGCCACCAACAAAACCTGTCACGCCCCGCTTCCCAGTGTACGGTGAAGTGGACGCGACGAGGCCCACTACGTATATACTCAGAAGTACATACGCTAAGCGTAACTAAGCAATATAAAGTAAATCACAAGAGACGAAAGATATAGAAATAACAGCAACTTTATTAATAACATTTTTTTGTACAATGCATGAAAAGAAAATACAACTGAAATGAAAAGCGATGCCTAAACAGTGGCATAACAGAAAATGAAAATACTGAAAAGAACAAGGTACAATATCTAGAGCTCGGGTCTTCCTGGAACTGCTCCAAATCTTCACCGGTGGGCTCGATCTCAGCTTGGTCCAACGCACCTGACGACATTCAAAGAAGAAAGAAATAGAATGTCGTCAGCGAACAGGTCGCTTGGTAAGTCCCAAAGATAAGGGAGAAATAGACAGAGAGTAAAAGAGAGAGAGAGAGTAGCTTTTAATGTTGTATTGTATTGTCATATTATAGTAGTATGGTGTTAACGTTGTTGTTGTAGTTTGGTACAGAAGGATGCCAGTGTATACGAGAGGGGTCTCAGTATGCTAGAGACCAGGGCAAATGGAAGTACAAGGCTCCGTTATACAACCCGGAACAACGGCAATTGAATTCAGGTTAGGTGTCTTAATCTTACCATCTCGTACCACCTTTAACACCTTCCGTACCAATCTATCCCTTAAACCCCGCGATGTCTTGTTTGTATTGTTATCTTATAAACTTGTATTAGTTGCATGATAGACTGACTGACTGACCGAAACCATGATATCAGGAAATGGTTATAACCGTAGAGTCATGTAAATGGAATACTGGGAAACATGTAAAAGGAATATCCATGGTTCAGTTCAGTCAAGTAAATTGTTAAATGGATTCTGGGATTCATGTATTCATCTTGAGTTGAAATATAAGGAATATAGATTGACTTGAATCCTATTCAAGTCAGATATAGTCAGACTCTAACCCGAGTCAGACTAAAAGTAAGATAAATTAAAGTTCTATATTTGTTAGGGGCATTATTGTAATTTATAAAACTTGAGGGGGTTTTATATAAAAAGTATTATTGTATATTTTTCAAGATACACCTCAAGTATTTATTATTCGTCTTTATAGTTATAATGAGTGTGAATTTTATTTGTGTTATTCTAGTGAATATATCCTAATAAAAGTATTAATTGATTTATTTAAAATTCATGGTATTTTAATATAAATTTTAATCTTGTAATTTTTAGGAAAATGTGGAAACTTTATATTATAATAAAATAGGTGTCTAAATGATAATTAAATATATTTTAATACAAAAATAATTTTTAAATAAATATTATATTTTCCGATATCACCTTTTTCTTAAATGCCGTATTTTAAACCTTTCGAGACCGAATGCTCCTTGCGGAGGTCTGAATCTCGCACTACTAGCCCGCGGGTGCACGATGAACCGTACTATCCCTAACGGGTTCCCCAAAAGTGGGTTGTAGCGGCGCTTTGTTTAGGTTTAACAAATACTATTCATTTAGGATAACGGTTTTATAAATAAAAGGTATTTATTTGTAAAAGGTATAGATTTCCGTATTTTAGTTTCTAGGGTTTCTTAAGCTAACTAGCCTATTTCTAAGGTCTAAACGACAAGTCATTAGAAGCCTCAAATCGCCTCTTCACCGTCAATTGCGGCCCGGTAAGTGCCAGGTAAGTGGGAAGGAACCACAGTCGTTGGCCTAATTAAAAACCACTAGCCTAGACACACTTGCCTAGACACCACAAGACAGTTTAGATAAACGATCGATGTCCATGACCTATCGTGATTTCATTTTATAAAAGCTTTTATTTAGAAATGTTTACAACTTAAAGCTTTCAATAAAAGTTATAAAAGTTATGGTATTTTAGTGAAAAGTCCTGTAATGTCGTATTCTATGTTTTCATGTTTATCAATTAGGGTTATATTTGTGTGTATGTAGAGGTAGGTCCTTACCTCATGACTTATTTTAAGTTTTAATGAAGTTTAGAGGTTAAACATGATGTATTAAACTTCAAGGTATTAAAGCGCAAGAATACGGTATTTGAAAACGTTATCATTTCATGTGTGAAATTTCATTCAAATTGATTTCTATAAGTTTTGTGATCAAGATAAACATATTTAGGAGTGAGGGAATTGATTAAACGAAGAAAAATGAACTTCATGGTATTTTTATGAAAAGAATACGGTTTTACAAGAAAGCTATCATTTCATGTGAGAAAATTTGTTTATATTGGTTTATGGGTGATTAATAGTCAACATGAATATGGGTAGGTATTATGTATTAGATGACAAGTGGAAATTTACATAAAAACCGAATCGGAAATCGTTCTGTTCCGATTTCCGTCGGGTTCCAAAAAGTCATATTTTTATTAACAGAAAAGAGAGATAGAAGGGATGGGACTTACGGGTTTGAACAAGCTAAGAGGCTAAGGGAGTGGTGGTTATTGATGCGTCGAAAACGTCGCGAAGGTTTTAGTTCGATCGCCGGAATTCGTCGTCGGTTTCGGCAGCGCTTCGCTTCCCGCTCTTTTTTCTAACGTACCGAGTTCTCATGAGAATTTGGGAGAGTGGACTTAGAGTTGTAGGGTGAAATGGTAGAGTGAAGGGGTGTTTATATAGGGCTAGGCTAGGGTTAGGGTTTTAATTAAAAAAAATATTAAAAATATATAAAAATCATTAAAAATTCATTAAACCTAGGATTAAAAAGGATTTATTGGGCAATTTAAAACCGATTCAGGTATAATAAGTGTGTAGGAGGGTTGACCAAGTCATAACACGACTTTTCTCTGTTGGTGATTCGGCCGTCCGGCCAAGTCCGGCCGGCGGCGCCGGACCGAGTCGGCCGAGTCGCCGGCCGGCGGCGCCGAGTCGGGCCGAGTCAGGCCACCAGAGGCCGGGGAAACTTCGGGGTTACAATTTGGTATATTTACTTTTTCATGTCCAGTACATATTTTGGGAGTTATGGCCTTTTGACCGTTGACTTTCCAAAAAAATTAAAACAAAACAATATAAAAAATAATGTGGGGTATGGGATTTGAACTCTGGTGGCTTGGTTCAGCAGTGCAAGGTATTACCAATGAGCTACAAGCTCATTCTTGTAATTATTGTGGTATTTAATTACTTAAAATGATAGCAGCAAGAATAAATACTCCTTGTATACATAAAATTTAAAGTAATTTCTTGTACACTAAAAATGGAGTTATTATATTCTTGTAGCTTGTAATTAAAAACAACATAATTACCTATATCTTGTGCTCAAGTAATAAATACCCCTTTATGGATCTTTAAAAAAATATATTTGAAAAAAATTTGTATAGAAAAAGGTATATAAGAAAATTAAGATTGTTACACATTTACAAGCTGGGAAGTGAACCCTCTGAACCCTATGCTTAAGTATTATCTGTCAAAGCGATAAATTTCGACAGCAGCGAATTTGAACAGCTTCACGATTTTGATCGTGACTCCGCTAGTACGTTGTTGTTTGACCCTGCTATTTGTTATACACATACGGACACTGCTATCGAGCTGTCTGGGTCAATATCTAACGCTGAATATGAGTCTTTTATGGAGTCCGAGTATCATCTCGTTCTTTCCGATGAGATTATTATTCGGGATATCGATGAAAGCTTTGAAGAAAAAAAATTTGCTGAAGAACTCGCATTCTTAGAAAACATGGGTGTTATGATGAATCAACCTCAGCACAAAGAAGTTGAACCACCACCCCCTCTTCTTATCAATAACAAGAATGCGAGTAATCGACCATCATTATTTCGTCTCTATAATTCGAGACGTAAACATGTTCTATTCCACCCTTTATCCCCTCCCCATTTCTTCACATCGATAGGTGGCATGTTCTTCTACCAACCAGTGCGTTACATCGATAAAATATTTGAATGGTTGGTGTTGACTTTTGGTCTTTGTAAAACTTTGCATAGACCAATAACTTTAACCCCCTCATAATTTTAAATGCTTAATACGATTTTACTCAAGTTTGGGGGAGGGATATATTTTGGCTCTTGAAAGAAAAATTTTACAAAATTGTGAGCCAAAAATAAGTTTGGGGGAGGATTTCACTTTCATTATTTCTTGTCCCCGTTACTTTTCCTCCCAAATCTACAGTTTTTTTAAGCTTGACAGATGACATCAGTGAGGACATTGCTGCAAACAGGTTTGGGAGAGGTTTGTGCTTATTCATGCATTATTTTGCATCAAACTATATATAAGCAAAAAAATTGATAATGAAAGTTTGAAAGTGAAAATTTACATATGAAAGATAGGAATAGTTTGAGAAAAGCAAGAAAGTTAGATATTTTCTTAAACGAAACTAGTAATAAATAGTTATGAGCCATTGTCCCAAGAGTTAGTAAGATGAAGGAAATTACTAATCTGAGGATAAAAATAAGTCTAAAAAATAGTCCATATTCTTAAGTCCAAACATTTGAACGTTGATACCCTACTATACGCACTTACACACATCTTGAAATTTAGGATAGTAGAGGATACCTTGAAATGCTCTTGTCTAAAATCCTTAGCATGAAGGAAAATAAAATAAAATATAAGTGGTGAAGAAAAAATGAACATCGGTTTTGTAATTGCTTAAGGCAGCATAAAAAATATAGCGAGTGTGCTTTATCACCTAGTGCCTTAGACCAACTGGTTTGGGAGCCACTGCTAAGCCTTAGGTGTTGCAAGACGAAAAATCACACCTTAATACTCGAGCACATTTTGTAATCGGTTGGTTAGTACCTCAAGAAGTATTAACGGTCGCATGAAGAATGTGTGAGCAATTTCATCTAAAATATTCACCAACTAAAAAGTATCAAGGAAGATGGATAAGAGCATGATAGCTTGAATTGAATTCTCTAGGTGTACGAGAATTACTGATTTGGATCTGTAGTTTCTCAGTGGGTGATGTGCTTCACACCAATTCGAAATATCGCGTTATTAAGGGACTGACTTTATCCACTCCTACACCCGATATGCGATACTTTATATAAATAGACCGGACTGTATGGAGATTGTCACAAACAGGCTCAGTAGGGGTACGGATGAATTTGCTCATCAGCCTTCCTTTCGTTCAATACCTGGTAGCCATTACGTACAGGTAGTATCGCTGACGTGCTTGTGGTTAAACCCACTACCTGCGTATTGACGAGTCTTTAGAGTCCCACACAGAGGGTTTTTCTGGTTTAGACGATATGATGTAGATGACGTATGTTAGTACATACAGGTGTCCAATTAAATATGTGTACATGCTACACGGACTTTAATCGTACGGTTGAAAATATTAGCGGTTTAGGATTATACCGGATTATTAAATCATGTTTTAAGTTAATAATATATATAATATATGTATTCTAATATTATTGTTCACTATTCATTTTCTCTCTTGGCTATTCGTATTTTTATACGAATACGCGTATATGTATTTCGATATATATACCGAATTGTATTTCGTATTTATACGGAATTTATTCTAGAAGATGGACATCTTATTTGTGAATATTCATGAAATGAGGTAGAGGGTGAGGTGGCATTAAGCATGGTTGAAGACATGTATAGAGGAATGGGCTTCTTTATTTTGTTACATATTGAATTGAGTTTTTTATTTGTATGTTGCTAAAAAATTATGAAGCCATTCATTCTTCATTCTACACTTGATTCATTCTTCACTCATGCCTTCAACACTTGCTCATGGCTATTTTTTCTCACCTCCTCCTCTATCTTTGATTGCTCTCTTGAGCTTAGATTTGAGAGAAAAGGATAGTAGAAAATTCCAACATCCCCGCTCTCTATTCCTAGCAAGCTTGGAGCGTCGGTTGCTTCACTAGGTGAAGCCGAAGCTTTGGATCGGTTCCCTCGGATGGATCACCTTCGGTGAAGGAGGACCATCTTGCATATGCAACCCAAAGCTCTTAAGAGCATGCTAGAGTCCAAACCAATTGGAGCAAATGAAGACGCTACAAAGGTTGTGATTTCTATCTTATTATGGTTCTAGTTTAGATGTTTGGTTCGATTCTTAAGTTTTAGTTTCTAGTGCCTAGAAAAATTTTGTTTTTAAATTCCGCATTGGCTTTGGGTTAGCGGTGAGGGCATTAGAAACTTTCAATGATATCAGAGCTACCCAAACACCATAAACTAGTTAGATACGACTTCAGAATTCCGCCGATTTTTGCTTCCGCAAAAACTGGCTTAAACCGGTGAGCAATTCCATGTTGCATTAATGTTTTGACTCCCTGCGGGCTCTTGGTTTGGACCGAGAAGCCGCGGAAAGGTGCATGGGGACCATGGGAACGTCCCAGAGGGACCTAGGGAGAGCCTACACCCCTGAGACCACCCAAATGGTGGTCTTGGGGGTGGGGACCCGAAACTACCTCAGGAGGAAGTTTCGGGTCTGCCTACCCCTTAGGCCACCTTAGGGTGGCCTAAGTGATGGGTACCCCCCATAGGTGCCTCCGGGTCGATGTTAATTTTCCGTCGGGGTCCTCCACGAAGTTTTGGATCAATCCGGTCTCATTTCGGACTCCCGGAGTGGGTTTTAGCATGGAATTTCTTGTCGGTTTTTAGCACACTTGATTTTCAGTGTTTTGGAAAATTAAAGTGTTGGCTATTTGTGTGCGGTGTTCAATTGCCATAGCCTTTATAATGGTTTTATGTATCATAAAATTTAGTAAAACGCCGTCTAATTGCTATACGTATTAATTAGACGGGATTACAGAATTGATACTCACAAGTTTGTACGTTCTGTGATGGATATTGCTATATTGATTATGGTTATGTTGGATTTGTCGTGGTGGATAACCCGGTCTATGTAGTATTAAATAGAATTCTTTATGATGTAATGAATATTCATATTACATGACGAGTGTGACACATGTGGACTACAAGCATTCTTTTTATAAAATTTATTTATGTATTCAAACTAGATCTGTATTCTACATCCGTATTTTGACATAGATCTAGAAACTATTCTCCACTATTCTTTATTCCTATATTCTTCCTCTTTTTCAACACGTCTAAAGTAAGATTGAAAGATTCTATATATTCCTGAGGACGACCCGTACTCATCTAGGTCTTGCTACACGCGACACCGTTATTTATTGCGGTTACTACACTTCTCTAAAAAAGAAATCAATCACCGCTCTAGTCATGTCCCCGCCCTGCCGTAAGTTAAATAATCTTATGGTGAAGACCCGGGACCCCGTGGCGAATGCGGATCACATATATGTGCGTGCCTATTTTCGTTTCTTTCTGGCATGATATATTTAATTGATGGGACTGCATTAATTTTGATTAATACACGGAAAATAAACCTAAATGATGTTGTTTGAACCATTTTTTGAAAACTATAAATGTTTCTTTTTTCTTTGCGTTGAAATATTCAGTTAAGAATATCTTGCACCTCATTTGATGAGTAAAGAGCCTAGATCCCTTCACAAGGAGTGACCTTTTTGGAAAAAGTTTATGTGACTACAAACTACTCGGTTTTCTTTAAAACCATCGGTTTTCTTCAAAACTGCTCCTTTTAAAAATGCGAAGCCTAAACCACTCCTTTTCAAAACTGCTCAAATTCCTTCAATGATATCAGGTTCATTAAGTTAAACGCTTTTCGTCAAAAGCCAGCCATAGCCCTCCGTCATTTCAGATAGGTAACACATAATATTCATGCTATGTTTGTTGGCATTCGTCAAGGCATAGTGTGCGGTAGCTATGTATTACTTTTCTGCAGCATAAAGATGCATTAATCTAGGACAGTCATACAGCCTTGATGGAATCTGTCAAGGGCGAGTACGGGTGGGTCTAAATTAATCAGGACAATGAGGGTAGAACTTGACTTGCAACTTATGATTTGTTGGCATCCGTCAAGGTCATAAGACACTTGGGGCAAAAAACCATATCGGGTGTCATGCCCCACTTCACAGTAGATGCAAACGATGGCGTGGCAAGCCCGCGGCATATTTATTCAGAGAAGGTCATTCTCTAAATAAATATACTAAGCATATTGAAATAATAATATCCAATGTAAGAATAAATGGAAATTGTACAATTTTCAACAAACATCTTTCTTTACATTCACACTTGAAATATATATATGTACATGAGTTCAACTGGAAAAGTAAATACAATAAAAAGAAATTCCTAAACATGTGGCGTACATAAACTGAAAGAAAAAGGGAGTCAAGAAAATTCGAAGCAGCTATCTGATCGTAATCTTTCTTGGTAGCGTCCACTTCCTCCGTCTCGACCGTATCTGATGAACATTTCAAGAAAACAAAAGTGGGTGGAATGCCCGTCAGCGAACTAGCGCTCGGTAAGTCCCAAGATAGAGTAAGAGTTAAAAATGACAAGAATATAATAACCATGAAATAATATTTGTGACGAGAAAAAGTATGTGTAAAATAAATAAGCATATATATACTATAGGTCTCTATATGGTCACTATATTAACGTTAAATTCCAAGTGTGAATGCCAACGCAACCGTAGAAATATTCATGGGCTCAAGAGTGGGGCCCCAGGAGTAAAGAAATGCAAGCCCATTTCATGTGTTAGCATCAGGACTCCAAGCTGTGGAGGAGTCGATCCGACTGAGATTCGAGTAAATGAAAAAAATAGGTTAATACGGGACTCCTGAAGTTCCGTTGGATTCACACAATAAACTATCCAAAACACCCAGAGTATAATATATGTATAACTGTAAGATATCCTTAGTTAATTTGATTAGTTGATTATAACATGTCTTGATCGAAACCATACATTGAAAAGTTGAAGAACGAAGTCGAGCAAGTCGAGTAGAATGCGAGTCAAGTCAATTACAATCTTGGGTCAAGTCAAGTTACTTGAGTAGATTGAGTTCGAGTTCAAGTTCAAATTTAGGTTCGAGTTTGGATTCGAGTTGAGTTTAAAGTCCAGTTTAGGTTCAAGTTTGTGTTCAAGTTATAGACATTTCATGTGAATGGATTTAACTTTTGAAGATCTTAAGTTCAGGAGTAATCGGATAATTGCTGCACATCAACGGCAGGATTTGTGTTTTTTCCAAGACAATTGTCATTGATAAACTCCGTTAATTTGCAGTGTTGTCTAACCTAAATAGGCAAGCACTCACTTTCTCCGTCTCCCTGGGCTCAAGAGAAATGATACCGCTCAAATCTATATTAATGTAGGGTCCTTAAAGATTTAATCTTGTTTGTTTACATTGTATGCATTTATCGAGGGGATTTTATGAAAAATATTTTAATATTATTTAAAAATAAATCTCGATGGTGATTTAGAATATTTAGAGTTTTTATGAACAGGTATTTTAATTTTAGTGGTATTTTAGTGATAAAATCTAGTTTTTAAAAGTTTATGGTATTTTAATGAAAACTACTCCTTTTATAAACTTGGTGGTATTTTATTAAAATTTTAATCTTTCAGTTTAAAAAATAATTTTCACCATTTATTTTTATTGAAAATATGGATTCATAATTATATATAATTTTCCAAAGTTAATTTATTTTAAAAAGTCACATTTCTTTTAAATCGTATTTTCATTCGTTTCGAGACTGAATTCTCCGTGAGGAGCTCTGCGTCTCGTTCTACTGTCCCAAAGAAGCACGATAATCTGCATCATCCAAAGGCGGATCCCTTAAAGAGGGTTGTAAAGGCGTAATTGTAAAAGGTTTTCAAATATCGATTAAAAACATATTTTTATAAAGAGATGGTATTTTATTGTAAATTGTTTCATTTAGATGAAAAATTCTTATCAAACTTCATGCTATGAATCAGAAGTGTGCGTGTGGGGTAGTTCGTTACCCCGTGAAGGTTCTAGAGATATGTATGCTAGTTATCAGTTAAAAGGTAGTATTTAAAGTTCATGGTATTTATATGAAAAGATTTAATATGTGTTTATTGCGCATGAAATTTTAATTACATAAAAAGGTCAATGAGGTGATTAATATTTCAAGGTGAGATTTGAGGGTTAAAGTGAAATTTTAACATATCAAAGGTGACAAAATTTGGTTAAAAGGAAAAGATTACAAGTTAACTCAACTTTGCGATTATTGTTTTAAGAAGGTGGTATAAGTAGAAATGAAAGAGAGAGAAATGACTTACTGTTTTAGAGCGTTAACGAGGGAGGAAAAGAGGGAGAGGAAGCCTTCAGGGATCGTGATATCGTCGCGAAAACTCCGGTCGTCGAGATTGGATCGCTAGTCCTCTTGACTTGCTTAACTCGACTTTTTACTTAGAGAATTTTGAGAGAATTTTGATAAAGATTTCAGAATGGGGAGAGCTAAGGGATGGCGTGGTATTTATAGTGAAATTTAAGAGTATAGGAATTAGAAAAGTGAATTAAAAAGAATTAAATTGCTGTTAATAGAGAATTTGAAGAGTCTCTGGTCAATTGTAGAGAAATCAAACAATACAGAGGAGTAGAGGGGAGCTGAAAAGGTGCACGGGCAAACAATGGAGGAGATTAGGGATACTTAGACCATTGGTGGCGGCTAGAATGGGCTTTTGGGCGGTTGGATTTAATCCATCTTCCTCAAGATTCATGCTACGTACTATATTCTGTGTTAACTTCTCATTTATTCCGTTTGATTTTTTTGAAACTTTTCGATTCTCCGTGTATTGCACGTGCAAATCTTGAGCTTCCGAAATGTTAAAAAGAAAGAATATTAAAAATAATTGGGACCGATGGAATTCGAACACACAAGCTATATCACAGCAGTGTAGAGCCTTTACCAGTGAGTTACAAGTTGCTTCTTGCTTTTATTGAACAAAAATAACTTATAAATCCGAATCGGACTGAAATACCTATTCTATACATTAAACAAGTTAATTTGTACAGGGGTTTTCAAAGTCGTTACATTCTACCCTCCTTATAAAAATTTCGTCCTCGAAATTTATACAAATGGTTAATCTTCGAATATATGAGGGTATCATGCACGCATATCATCTTCTCTTTCCCAAGTCGATTTTTCTGGCGAGTCCTTTCTCCACATCACCCGGACCAAGTTCACCTCCTTATTCTATAAGATCTTCACCTTTCGATCCAAGATCTCGACTGGCTGCTGCTCGCAAGTCAGATCGGTCTGTATAGTGAGTTCTGAGTGATTAAGTATGTAGCTGGGGTCATTCACATATTGTTGTGGTTAGGATATGTGGAACACATTGTGCACTCCTTCCAATGAGGGTGGTAGTGCTAAACAGTATTCTACTTCTCTAACTTGTTCGAGTATATCGAACCGTCCGATATACCTTGGACTAAGTTTACCCCTCTTGCGAAAACGTATCACTCCTCTGTTCAGAGAGATCTTTAGAAACACATGCTCTTCGAGTTGGAACTCCAGGTATCGACGCTTCGCATCTGCCCAATGCTTCTGTCGGTCCTGGGCTATGCGCATCTTTTCCCTGATCGTGTGAACTACATTCACAGTTGCCACGATCATCTCTGGTCCAAGGAGTTCACGATCTCCAACGTCATCCCAACTTAGCGGGAAACGACACTTTCTTCCATACAATGCTACGAATGGTGCCATCTCAATGCTTGCATGGTAGCTGTTATTATATGAAAACTCCACAAGGTGTGGGTGATCTTCCCATGAACCTCCGAAGTCTAACTTACAGGCTCTCAACATATCTTCCAGGATCTGAATTGTTCGCTCGGACTGTCTGTCTGTTTGGGGATGATACGCCGTAATGAAATTCAGAATCGTTCTCAGGCTGGCTTGCAGACTCTGCCAAAACTGTGATTGTAATCTCGTATCACGATCGAAGACGATGTAAACAGGTACTCCATGTAATCTAACTATCTCCTACATGAGTTTATGGGCATCAAGACAAGTATGGTACATCCTGAAGGTTTTAAATCTTACTTTAGATTTCTACTCACCTCCATGTACTTTCTTGCCAATGTCTCGGTTGACTGGCCAACTCTGAATGGAATAAAGTGAGTCGACTTGGTGAGTCAATCCACAATAACCCAAATTGCGTCATTACCCTTCGTGCTGCGAGGAAGAGCAGTCACGAAGTCCATGGTAATGTGCTGCCATTTCCAATCTGGGATTGGTAACGGCTGAAGTAGACCAGCAGTTATATGATGTTCAGCCTTCACTTGCTAGCATACTAAACACTTTGATACACTCCTTTCTACTTCAAGCTTCATTCCATACCACCAGTAGTATTACTGTTGATCCTTATATATCTTCGTGCCGCCGGGGTGTACAGAATAAGGAGAGTTTTGAGCTTCTTTTATCAACTCTTCTCGAACAAGGCCGACTGGCACACATAAACGGCTCACATACCGTAAGGATCTATCTTCATAGATGATAAAGTCAGTCCAAATATCACTTTCTACTTATTCTCAGATCTTTTGTAGTTTCGTATCCTTTGCTTGAGTTGCCTTGACCTGATTAACAAGAGTGGACTGGACTTGTAAGTTCATCAAAGATGAAGCATTACCTGAAACAACTACTTTAATCTCCAATCCGCACAGTTCTTACTGTAGTCTCCACTGAGCGGTGAGATTCATTGCTAAAGGTTAGCGACTAATTGCATCAGGAACCATGTTTACCTTTCCACGATGATATTATAGGTTGATGTCGAAGTCCACCATGAGTTCTAGCCATCTTCTCTACCACATGTTGAGTTCCTTCTGAGTAAATACATACTTCAGACTTTTGTGGTCAGTGTATATATCCACTCGCTCTCCCAATAAATAGTGACGCCAAATTTTGAGTGCAAAGATGACGACTACCAATTCTAGATCATATGTTGGATAGTTGCGCTCATGAAATTTTAATTGCCTTGATGCAAAAGCCATAACTTTTCCATGCTGATATAAAACACGTCCTAATCCTTTATCGGACGCATCACAATGCACATCGAATCCGCCAAATTGATCCGATATTACAAGAATAGGTGCAGAGGTTAACCTCGACTTGAATTCTACAAAAGCCTTCTCACATGCTTCTGACCACACGAATACTTCGTCTTTACATGTGAGCTTAGTCAGGGGTGCTGCGATCTTTGAAAATCCTTCGATGAAGCGTTTGTAATATCCTACTACGCCCAAAAAGTTTCTTATATTTTTGACTAACCATGGTGTTGGCCATTCGCTGACAGCTGACACTTTAGCTGGATCCACCGAGATTCCTTCTTCTGAAAAGATGTGTCCGAGAAATCCGACTTGATCTAGCCAAAATTCACACTTGTTTTACTTGACGTAGAGCTAGTGTTGTCGTAATGTCTCCAGTACAATACGTAAGTGCTCGGCGTGCTCTTTCCAATTCTTTAAATACACCAGGATGTCGTCGATGAAGATAACAACAAACATGTCTAAGTACTCTCGGAAAAATTGGTTCATCAGGTTCATAAAAATGGCAGATGCATTGGTCACTCCAAATGGCATTACGAAATATTCGTAATGGCCGTAATGAGTCATAAACGCCTTCTTCAGGATGACGGACTCCTTGACCTTCACCTGATGATAATCCGAATGAAGATCTAACTTTGAAAAGACACAAGATCCACTCAACTGATCGAAAAGATCATCGATGCGAGGTAGTGGATACTTGTTCTTAATTGTCACCTCGTTCAGAGCTTGATAATCCATGCACATCCTGTAGGTACCTTCCTTCTTCTTTACCAGCGGTACCGGAGATCCCCAACTTGAAGTACTGGGTCGGATCCAACCTTTCTTTAGGAGTTCGTACAACTGAATACGGATATCCTTCAATCCTTCCGGACTTAGTCGGTATGGATATTTTATTACAGGTTGTGCGCTGGGTTGCAAATCAATACTGAATTCAAGAGCTCGATCGGGAGGCAAACCTGATATATCTTCAGGGAAAATATCCTCGAACTCTCTAACGACCTCTGGCTTCGATCCTTCCTGCAATCTCTGCCTTCTTTGGTTTTGCTCTGTAGATGCTAGGCTCCAAGGTCCGGTCCCCGCTATTGAAATAAACACTGGGTGATCTGGTATTTCAAATACTACCCTCCTTTGGCGATAGTCAATGGTAGTGAAAAAAGTTCCCAGCCGATCCATTCCAAAGACTACGTTGAAATTCGGTATGTCCAGTATCTTGAAGTCTGCATAAAATTCTCGACAACAGATGACCACTGGATACAGATCGTATCCCAAAGTTGCTTTTAGAACACCGTTCTCTGAACTGACATTCCAGCTGGATACGAGCGGCTTAACTGGATCGCATGAGTTCTTACGAACCGTTGTGACATGAAGCAATGCGATGCCCCAGTGTCGAAGAGCACGAGTACAGGTAAGGTGGCTACTAAGATTGCACCTAAGTCACATGGGATAGGTTTAGGTATAACAAATATATATGGCTATAAGATGAAATAACTTAAAGGGGAATAGGGAAGAGATTTACCAATGATAATCTGACCCATAGCTTCAACCTCTTCGACCGACATACTGAATGCTTGGCGTCGCGAAACTTTCCTCTGTTTCTGATTAAACACTCGGCGTTGAGGTTGAGTGGTCTGGGTGTGGGGAGCTAGTGCTAGTAAAGCTAACCGGGTACGAGGAGCTTGGATCGCCGGTCTAGCGAGAGGGTTATTGGTTCCTCGGTTCCGGGGCCATGCTCTGATAGCGTGAGTAGAAGGCCCACAAATCAAGCACAAGTTGTTCACCCTACGATAGTTCTTCACTAAATGCCCTGTTCTTTTGCAGTAGCTACAAAAGTCTAGCCTGTTGTTAGTGAAAGAACCTCCTGGCTTTCGAGATGGTCCGTTGAAAGTTGGCCTGGAATAGGCCCCTTCTGTGATCTGGTGCAAAGGGCATTTCACACCAGCCGACTGTGGCCTGCCCTTCTTCTTCACAACTGCCTCTGTCACGCCCCGCTTCCCAGTAGACGAAAGCGGTGATGTGGCAGGGCGCAACGTATTTACTACGAAATAAATACGTTAAGCGTAATTAAGAAATATATAAAATGAACAAGAATGACAAGTGATATAAAATAAACAACAACTTTATTTACATTCATCTTTACATACAATGTTTAAAAAGAAACGATACAATGATAATAAGCAGTGCCTAAATAGTGGCATACAAAATAGAAGTAAGTACAAGAAGAGCTAGTAGTCCGGCTGAGTGGTGAGCTGATCCAAGTCCTCCTAGCTAGGCTCGATCTCCTGAGAGTCCGATCCTCCTGACGAACATTCCAAAGAAAGAAATATAATGAATGTTATCAGCGAACTAGCACTCGGTAAGTCCCAAAAGAATAATGAGAAGACAGTATATAAAATGAATTGTGTATGATTGGTTACCGGTATATGACAGTTATTATAATGTGGTTGTTTATAGCTTGATACAGAAGGTATTCGTGTATACGATAGGAGTCCATCTTACCCCATGGACTATGGTAACATGTAGTATAAGGCCTCGTCATAACCCACGGGACAACGGCATGAGAGTTCATGTTGGTGTCTTTTAAGTGACCTCTCATGCCACGATATACATTCCGTACCAATCTACCCCTTTATCCCCGCATATTGTATTGTATAGATTATAATTCTAAGTCTTGCTGAAACCATGGATACAAGATGTTCAAGTAGTCATGTTCAGGATGTAGTCAAGTATTCGAGTAGTCAAGTCAAGTTATAACCATGGCTTGGTCAAGTCAAGTCAAGTATTCATATTTGATATTGATGTTTGGATTCAAGTATTCATGTTCATGTTTCAAGTATTTATGTTTGGTTTTGGATTCATATTTGAATTGGACTCAGACTTGAGTTTGGATTCAGGTTTGAGACCGGACTCAACCTGAGTCAGACACTTGTAAACTGATTTAGATCCTGAATTAAGTTCGGGAGTTATCGGTAACTGCTGCACATGGACGGCAGGATTTGTGTCTTTTTCCAAGAAAATTACCATCGATAACTCCGTTAAGTTTTCTACCTTAAATAGGCAAGCACTCACTTTCTCCTGCTCCCTGGGGCTCAAGAGAATAGATCCCACTTAAACATATATTTACTAAAGTCCTTAAATATTGTTTTATATAACTCGAGAGGGTTTTATGAAAAAATATTTTAATATATTTACAAAGTAAACCTCGAGGATGTTTAGTATTATTTAGGGTTGTCATGAGCATGGGTTTTAAGGATTTGAGATATTTTAGTGATAAGCAATTAACTTTGGAAGTTCATAATATTTTATTGAAAAGAATTGTCTTTTGGTAACTTGATGGTATTTTATTGAAACTTGTTAATCTTTCATTTTTGAAAAACATAGGTCTGTTATAGTTTGAAAATATGTATTTATAATTTTATATAATTTTAAATTTTTTAAAAAAAATTATTTTTATTTAGAAAATTCGTATTTTCTTAAAAAACCGTATTTAAATCCTTTCAAGATCGAATGCTCCGTGAGGAGCTCTGCATCTCATTCTACTAGCCTAAGGATGTGCGATAATCCACACCATCTATTAGCGGGTCCCCTAAAATGGGTTGTATATGCGTAATCGCAAAAGAAATGAAATACCGCATTTTAAAGAAATCCGGTTTTTAAATTATATGGTATTTTATTGTAAGATTTTCCTCGTAATAAAAATTCATACAAAGAGTCATTGTGCTATGGAACAAGAGTGTACATGAGGGGAAGGTCGTTACCCCGTGAAATTTTTCATAAAGGTATTGTTTTTAACAAATACTAAAAGAGGTGTTTATAAAGTTCAAGGTATTTTAATGAAAAAGTGCTACTATTGTTATTTCACATAAGAAATTTGATGGAATTTGATTCTAAATATTAGGGTTTAAGATTACAAGTAATGTAGTAAAAGTGGTTTGACTAAATGATAAAAGAAGATGGAGTTATAGGATTTAGAAAAAGTGATATCGGTATTAACTCCACTTTTACCGATTTTGATTAAAAATAAATTCGATGAAGAGAAAAGAAGTTTGGAAGGGACTTACTACTTGATTAGCTCAAAGAAAGGGTTAAGAGGAAAAGGGTGTCGTCGTGGCATCGCGGGAGCTCCGGATGTTGCTTCGATTTTCGCCGGAAGTTGATTGCTTGCTAACTCCTCTTTACTCCACTTGTACTTAAGAAATTTTTTAAGAGTTTTGGCTAGAAATTTCAGAATGATGCTGAGCCAAAGTGTCGGATGGTATTTATAGTGGAGAATTAGGATTTGGGAATTAAAAATTTGGATTAAAAAGCATTAAATGTGGTTTAATTGTGAAATGAAGGGTCTCTGATTGATTGCATGGAAATCAAACAGGGCATAGGGGTTAGGGGTAGCTGAAGGAGTTTGTGTGCAAAGCCCAGGGACAATTGGGCTCAGATCAACCGTCATCGCCACCCATATGGGGAGATTCGCCGGTCGATTTGAGGCATCTGGCATTGAGATTCGTGCCAGATGATTAAAGCTCTTTTTACTCCATTTTCCACATATTTGATTTTTCTGACTTTTCATTTTTCTGTGTATTGCACGTGTAAACTTTTGGAGTTCCAAAAATTAAAAAGAAAAATCAGAAAAAAAATATCGTGTCTGATGAGAATCGAACACAGGGGCTACGTCACAGCAATGCAAGGCTTTACCAGTGAGCTACAAGTTGTTTCTTGTTGCTATTTAAAAAAATTAACTTATAACTCAAACTCAGGCTTGTAAACTCATTTCTGTACATTAAACTGGAAAACTCCGTACAGTAAATTCAGAGTCGTTACAGCCTCATCGCGTCGGACAGCCATCAAAGCAAGCTTGTGGGTTGGGAAATCTCCTAAAGCAAGTGCAGCTTGGATTTCAAGGTTCAACCCTTTCTGGAATCGTCGTGCCCTAATATCAGCAGTGGGAATGAGGTGCGCAGTGAATCTGTTATGACCTTGTGTTAGCGGTGTTGTATGTGAGATAGGAAAAATTGAACTTGAGACTATAGCTTACCTGCCGAGCATGGTAACTCAGCATCATATTCATCCACAGACTTGACCCACATCGAGCCTTACTGTAAATGGATAAATTGCTACTCCATGTTAAAAAAGGAAGTCTCTGGGAAGTACTTTGTATCGAAGAGGTCTCAAAATGTTTTCCACTTTATTGGTTGTTCGAGACGGCTGTCACGCCACGCATCCCAAAAGAAAGAGAAGGATGACGTGGCATGGTCCACAACCTAACTGTATTGAATGTGGTCTATTCAATACAGTTACGTTAAGCGTATGAATATTTAACATGCAGGATGTGTACCAAAACAAAAATAATAAAAGCGAAAGGCGTTTATTTCCATTAACCAAACTTTATTACATCCCAAAAGAAAGAGTAAAATAAACTAAGTAGTTTGATTACATCGAGGAGAAACAAAAAGCCCTAAACATGTGGGCAACAAAAAAAATTAAATCTAGCTAATCTTCCATCGTTCAGTCTGCATAATCTTCATAAGTTGACTTCACACCTTGATCCTTGCCATAATACTCATTCTTATCTGACGGACATTCCGAAGATAGAGGAAGAAAAGGAAGGTCCTTCAGCGAGTTATACTCGGGTAGGATTGCCTCATAAGGAAATAGGAGTATAAAAATGAACAGGTATATATAAGAGTATGATGTATGCATGCAGACATAAAGTGAGGGGTGTAAATGTTTGGAATGCACAAACTTAAGACATTTTGAAGAGAGGTATATATGAGTATGAGTATCTTGTAAGTTATATGTAGATAAGTAGTAGGAAGTATAGGTGAAGGTAAAAGTTCGTATTAGTTTGTTAAACAAGGGTCCGGATACTCGCGATTATTCCGTTGTGGCCACGGAACAACAACTGGGGAAGTGAAATATACCGTTTCACTTCTCGGGATCATGATCGAGTAGTAGGGGAATCCGAGTTCCGAATTTCCTTGCCTAATCAAACTACCCATCCCCGTGATTCAGTATAAAGGTTCGAACGAATTAAAGTTAGTGCGTATACCTCTAGACATGGAATTTTTGTATAGTCGTCCATATATTGAACTGGTTACCTAGAATATCAGGATCTTCATATTTGTATAGTCACCCATATATTGGACTGGTCACCCGGAATATCGGGATCTTCATATTTGTATAGTCGCCCGTATATTGGACTGGTCATCCGGAATATCGGGATCTTCATATTTAGTATTCCATACCTAGGTCCGCGCATTCTAACTCTAACCGTATCATGTCTTGTATATGTCATGTTGTCATAAACTGGAATTTTAAAAAGATTATTGATCTCGTTTAATATGGCCTTCCACAACCACTCGTTTTATTTTCTAAAGTTCATAAAGTACTTCGTGTCATCTAAGGGAAAGCTTAGTTAAAAAGAATAATAGTGTTTAATTATCTTTTATTACTTCTAAGAAAAACCATGAGATTTGGGATATTTATTATTTTGGAAAAAAAACATAATGTTTTACGGAAAATATCCTTTCGATAAAAGGTTGTGGTGTTTATTTGAAAATCTTTTGCAAAAGATTTTTATAAGGACAAATTGCAAGAGGTTTTTATTTAAAAATCTAGACTTCTCCTAACTGTTCCAAAGGACAAGTTGTGAGATCCTTAAATCGCCTCTTCACCGCCAATTGTGGCCAGGTAAGCACAAGTAAGGAAAGGAAGGATCTGCTCACGAATCACCGTGAGACGGGCCTTTTAAAACTACCTTTTCCGCTTGTCGAGCCTAGGCACCACAAAGTCTGGTTTAGATAAACGACCAATGCCTACAACCTTTCCTTTGTCCTAGATTGGTGTTATTTTAAAATTACCTTTTAATAAGGTACTAAATATTCCTTTTGAAAAGATATCGTTATACGGATTATGGTCCTTGTTGAAAATGGCCCTTCAATAAAGGTCGAGGTATTTAAATGAAATTAATAATTTTATGAAATTATAGTGTTTTAGATTCGGGGTAACGTTTTAGAAAATACGTTCGTTTTGGAAAAACCATAAGTCGTTATTTAAATTTAGTATTTTCTTCTTTAAAAAAAGGTTGAAGGGGGTTTAACAATATTATAGTAGTTGATGAAAAAGTGTAAGTAAAATATACGTATATCATATCTAAAATATTTATTTCGCATATCTTATCTCTTATGGATATTTTAAACAAATATAATATTTTAATTAAACGAGGGTATTTTGTGGAAGTAACCTATTTCAAGATCATTTTGATAGTATGGGTAAGTGTGGGTATGTCAGAGGTGAATTGACAATTCATGGGTTATGACATTAAGCATATCAGATTCCAGATAGTATGGGAGTGCAATATATTTTTTTGTACAGAGTAAATTAAACACCGTTTTAAAATATGGGTTAACATTATCATTATTGAGGGTACAAAGAATAGGCATGCACGAATATTATAACAACATTTTTAAATAGGGGGTTGGAACTAGGTTATTAAGAAAGAAGAAGGCAACATAAAGAGGGGAGAGAGGCGGATCCTACCTTTTGTTTGAGTCGGATGCCGATAGGTTGAAAACGTAGGCTCGTACTAAATCCTCAATAGCTCCGCGCCCCGATTTTTTCTCGGCAATTGGGTAGAGCCGTAGCGTCGGCGTCGTCGATACGAAGGCATCGGTATTTTTTTCGGAATTTTTGGAGTTCTGAGGTGTGAGAAATTAGTGTTTGAAGTGCCTATTTATAGCGTTTTTTCACCAACCATAAAATCGGACAATTCAGTTAAAACCCCATCAAAATCCGCGCTGCCAATGTTTGCAGTATCATCAGCTCATGATTGCGCCCGCCGCCTCTCATCTCAGCCATTGGATTGAGATCAAACGGGCTGGATCGCACCGCCAAAAGCCCCGCCGCCGCCACGTGTCACGCGTGGGGGATCACGCGGTTTCGTGTGGTCCCCACCACGTGAGCGCCGCCGCGTGTCCTGGGCCGTTAGAACTTGTATCCAACGGTCCAGATCAAAGGGATTTAAATATAATTTATATATATATATATATATATATATATATATATATATAATGATCTGTTTATTATTTTAAAATTTGAATTTGGTTTTAAAAAAATGTTAAAAATAGTTTAAAATATGGGAAAATTATGGAAAAATTTCAGAAAATATATTTTATTGTTATGTTTAGTATAAAAATAATTTTGGGCTAAAACTAAATAATATATCCATTTCTATGGTTTTAGCTAGTTATTAAAATTATATAATATCTAGTTTATCCTTTAAAATATTTTTAATTACGAATTAATTATTTCAATTGATAATAAAAATATGTAGATTATTTTAAGGAAGTATAAAATTTTATTAAAACATTTTAAGCCTATAAAAACAATAAATAGATTTTAGAAAAATTCCTTTAATCATATTCAATGCTTTGAAAATTATTACCATTACTTTAAAAATTATTCTTCTGTAAAAGAAACACGTAAATAATTATTTGATACTAGAAATCTATTATATTAGGTATTAGAAAATACGGTCGTTACAATCTCTCCTTAAAATAATTTCGTCCTCGAAATTTCAGAAGGTAGGTCGGAAAAAAAAAGATCACCAAGAAGAGTTTATCGTGGTTGAAAATTTTGGGGTGCCGCTTTCTCGTCCCGTCTTCTCGCTTCCGCGTATATCTTGTCTGGTAGTTCCTTCCCTACATAACTCTAGCCAGCTGGATTATCTTGTCCCTCAAGGTTTCATCCTTCTGGTATCCCGACCGGTTGCTGCTTGTAGAATACGCCAACCTTTCCATAATCTCAGAATGATTAAAAGTATGACTAGGGTTGCCAGCATACCCTCTTAGCTGTGAAATATAAAAGTATTATGCACACCCTCCATAGAAAATAGCAAAGCTAGTCTATACACAAACCCACCTTCTCCTTCCAAGATGTTAAATGGCCGATGAGTCGTGGGCTGAGCTTTCCTCGCTCCCAAAACGTATCACTCCCCGGTTAGGAGAAATCTTCAGAATCACGTGTTCTCCTGGTTGGATCTCTAGTGGCCTTCTCTTCGTATCTGCCCAATGCTTCTGCCGATCTTATGCTATGCGTAATTATTCTCTGATGGTTCTTATCACCTCCACTGTCTCGACAATCATCTCGGGGCTTAGAAGTTCTCGGTCCCCAACATCGTCCCAACTTAACGGTGACCTACACTTTCGTCCATGCAAAGAGCAGAAAGGCGCCATGCTGATACTAGACTGGTAGCTATTGTTGTAAGCAAACTCTACCAAGTGCGGGTGATCTTCAGAAGATCCTTTAAAATCCAACATACAGGCCCGGAGCATGTCTTCGAGAATTTGAATAACCCTTTTTGGTTGGCCATCGGTCTGAGGATGGTAGGCGGTACTGAAACTCAGATTCGTACCCAGACTCTCTTGTAGGCTTTGCCAAAACTGAGATCTGAAACGTGTATCTCGGTCGGACACGATGCAAATCGGTACGCCGTGCAATCTGACAATCTCCTCCATATACCTTTTTGCAAGGCTTTCGGTTGATTGACCCACTCAAAAAGGAATGAAATGCGCTGACTTGGTGAGTCGGTCCACAATCACCCATACAGCATCGTTTCCCTTAGAGCTACGAGGGAGTGCGGTCACAAAATCCATAGTAATGTTTTTCCATTTCCATTCGGGTATTGGTAACGGCTGTAATAGGCCCGCCATCCTGTGGTGTTCGGCTTTTACTTGTTGGCAAACAAGACATTTGGATACACTCTTGGCTATCTCCCGCTTCATCGCATGCCACCAATAGTTTTTCATGAGGTCCTTCTACATCTTTGTTCCTCCCGGATGAACAGAGTATGGAGAACTATATGCCTCTTTTAATAATTCCTTTCTCATCTCCCCTTTGGGTACACAGACTCTGCATCCATATCTCAAAGAACCATCTTCATGGATGATGAAGTCCGTCCACAGATTTGCGTCCACTTGTTCTCTGATTCTTCACAACCTCGGGTCCTCCATTTGAGCTATCTTGATCCGTTCGACTAATGTTGAGTGAATTTGCAAATTCATGAAGGATGTAAGCATTCCGGGCATTATCAACTCGGTCTCTAGTTCATTAAGATCTTGGTGATTCCTCCAATGAATAGTCAGACTCAAAATCATTGGTTGGCGACTCAAAGCGTCCGGGGCTACTTTCACCTTTCCCGGATGATATTGAAAATTTACGTCGAAATCTGTCATTAATTCCAGCCATCTCCTCTGCCTCATATTGAGTTCCTTTCTGGGTGAAGATATACTTTAAGCTCTTGTGATCGGTGTAAATATGTACCCTCTCACCCAATAAATAGTGCCTCCAAATCTTGAGTGCGAAAACAACCGTGGCAAGTTCTAAATCATGTGTTGGGTAGTTTCGCTCATGCACCTTTAATTGTCCTGACGCATATGCGACTATATCGTTGCGCTGATACATCACATCACCAAGTCCCCTCTCCGAAAAATCGTTGTGGATGTTTAAAACTTCTGGGTTTGTTAAGAATTGCAAGAATGGTTGTGATAGTTACGATCTACCCTCCTTAAAATAAATCCATATTTGAAATTCTCAAAGGAGTGGCCATTACTAGGCACGGAAATCAGTAACGCTGTCAGGAATCCTCTTTGCTGCATGTGTCGCTCCCGCGAGTTGGTGTATCACTTGATGCATGGAAAGTCTCGGAAGGGTTTAGGTACAAAGAATTCGGAAAATGCAAAATCAGTAGTTGCTTCCAGATAGAAAAGTTTAGAAGTTGAAGCGAGGTTGTAAATTGATGGAAAACTTACGAGATATAACATAATGGCAACTAGTCGAAATTACGAAAACTAGAGGAATTATGGTGAGTCCAACTAAGAATTTGCATCGAAAGATAAGTAAGCATGGTATCAAAAGAAAGTTTTGAAAAATGAAAAGAGTGTCTCTGCTGTCTTGCCACGTGGTATCAGCCTTCTCGGCTGTCATAGTGAAAGTCTGGCGTTTGGGTCCATTCCTCTGCACTTGCTGAAAAACACGCTCCTGTGATGACAAAGGTGGTCCCTTTGGTGATGCCCCTTGATCGGTTGGTTTAGTGGCAGAAAGTGGCCGGTTTCCCTGTGTTGGTTCCCCATAATTAGCCGGCTTGTTGACAGGGCCTGATTGTCTCCCTCTCTGAGGATAGTCCCCAACAGCATGATCCGAAACTCACAGACTATGCAAAGTTTAATCAAAATGCGACAGTCTCTCATGAAGTCTCCGGCTCTACCGCAATAGTTGCATATAACGGCTATTTTTCCGAAGATAGTTGGTCCTGCTGGTCTCTTAGCTTGTTGTTTCCCGTTGGATCTAGAAGATGATCCTCCAAAAATTTGATTGGCTAATTGCTTAATTCCAGACAAACAGTCATCCTTCCTCATCCGTCTCTGAAGGTTTTCAAAGTTTCGTGTCGCCTCATCATAAGTTGAAAGAGTAGCAGAAGACATGGAGGACTGCGTCTTCCAGTCCAATCCTTGCCTGAATCTCTTAGCATAAAGTTCTGGGGTTGCCACCAGATGATGCGCAAACCGACTTAACCTTGCGAACTCCGAAGCATACTCGTCCACCGACTTATCTCACATGCTCCTTTGTTGGAATTGTATAAACTCTCTTTCCATCCTTTAGTGTGCCACGACTGGAAAATACTTGGTATCAAAATATTGTTTGAACGTTTCCCAGTCGATGGGCTCCTTCAATCTACTTTCCTCTGTCTCCCACCATATCCTGGCATTATCCGTAAGTTGTAGCTTAGCGGTGTTCACCCATGCGTCCTTCGGAATTTGGGTGGCACTGAGATCATTGACTGTTCCCTTGAGCCATTCCTTAGCTTCTAAGAGAGTTTCTTTCCCCGAAAAGTCTTGGGGTGGAGTGATCTGAACTGCTTCACTCCCGTCGAACCTTAAGGAACTAGGGCTAGTGCTTTACTTAAAATCTTTGTTTGCTGCTGCCTACTTTCTCGTAGCTCCTGATGAAGGGCAGTTCTCTGTTGCTGCTGTTGCTCCAGTAGTCCTTGCATCATGTAGCATAGCTGCTTGCTGAGCAGCGGCTTCATTGACTCCATTTCCCCTTCTGTTGTGGTTATGGTGTTGTCCGGCCATTGATGATCCGAATCAGAATAGGTTAGGTTACAAACGACTGAGGTGAGACAAGACAATAACTTGCATGGAAGAACAACAATTTATGCAAGAAAGAGACTAAATAGGAAGAGCAAGAGACACAAGAGATATTTTTGCTTGAAACTAAGATTTTATTATCCGATTTCAATAAGGAGTGTACAGCCGAAAAGTAAGCACATGCCCTTAAAGTTCTTACATCGTTTTATTCGGCCAAATAAAATGAAAAGACTTATTAGTCTCGATTATGGGAGTTCAACAAGTTGTGGCAGGCCCTCGCACTAAGAAAGGTATTGTCGTTTCTATGGTGTCTTGCGGGAACAACTGCCTGAGTTTCTTCGGCCTCGTGTTCCTCCTCACTTGAAACTCCGTCCTTCGGCTCATCCCTTGCAGGAGCCTCGCCCTCCGATTCCCCCTCTATATAGGGTTTTGTTCCTTTGCAGGAACATCCTCATCCAGATCATATTCCATAGAATTCTCTTCCGCCGCAGGAGCCTCTTTTTTTGGCCCATCCTTTATATGCTCCTCTTCCACGGGATCTTCTTCTTCGTCTTCGAAGTCATTGGCCATCGCAGGCTCCGGAGTTGCAGTATCGACTTCTTCGTCTCCCGAGTGGCTGTCGGAAATAACCGCCTGAGAGTCTACAACTTCGTCGCCTGAATCTCCAGATGTAGCTTCAAAAGTAATATCGGACATGTCATTCTCGTCGGAAAAATTTTCCATGACTTGAAGGGAGGTCATGGTCAGGATACAGAATGTCAAGGAAGGGACAAGGGACATAGGAGAATTATGAAATCGGTATGAATGGATAAGATTCACAAATATAATAAGTCAGTTAATGGTTTCATTTTAGCACACAAGAGGACCTGCATGGGCCACCACAAAAACCCGTCACGCCCCGCTTCCCAAAAGAAGGAGAAGGATGACGTGGCATGGTCCGCAACCTAACTGTTTTGAAGGTGGTCTATTCAATACAGTTACGTTAAGCGTATGAATATTTAACATGCAGGATGTGTACCAAAACAAAAATAATAAAAGCGAAAGGCATTTATTTCCATTAACCAAATTTTATTACATCCCAAAAGAAAGAGTAAAATAAACTAAGTAGTTTAATTATATCGAGGAGAAACAAAAGGCCCTAAACATGTGGGCAACAACAAAAATTAAATCTAGCTAATCTTCCATCGTTCAGTCTGCCTAATCTTCATAAGTTGGCTTCACACCTTGATCCTTACCATAATACTCATTCTTATCTGACGGACATTCTAAAAATAGAGGAAGAAAATAAAGGTCCGTCAGCGAGTTATACTCGGGTAGGATTGCCTCATAAAGAAATAGGAGTATAAAAATGAACAGGTGTATATAAGAGTATGATGTATGCATGCAGACATAAAGTGAGGGGTGTAAATGTTTGGAATACACAAACTTAAGACATTTTGAAGAGAGGTATATATGAGCATGAGTATGTTGTAAGTTATATGTAGATAAGTAGTAGGAAGTATAGGTGAAGGTAAAAGTTTGTATTAGTTTGTTAAACAAGGGTCCGGATACTCGCGATTATTCCGTTGTGGCCATGGAATAACTACTGGGGAAGTGAAATGTACCGTTTCACTTCCCGGAATCATGATCGAGTAGTAGGGGAATCCGAGTTCCGAATTTCCTTGCCTAATCAAACTACCCATCCCCGTGATTCAGTATAAAGGTTCAGACGAATTAGAGTTAGTGTGTATACCTCTAGGCATGGAATTTCCACATTGTATAGTCGTCCATATATTGGACTGGTCACCCAGAATATCGGGATCTTCATATTTGTATAGTCGCCCATATATTGGACTGGTCACCCGGAATATCGGGATCTTTATATTTGTATAGTCGCCCATATATTGAACTGGTCACCCGGAATATCGGGATCTTCATAATTAGAATTCCATACCTAGATCCGCGCATTCTAACCCTAACCGTATCATATTTTGTATATGTCATGTTGTCATAAACTGGAATTTTAAAAAGAGTATTGATCTCGTTTAATATGGCCTTCCACAACCACTCGTTTTATTTTCTAAAGTTCGTAAAGTACTTCATGTCATCTTAGGGAAAGCTTAGTTAAAAAGAATAATGGTGTTTAATTATCTTTTATTACTTCTAAGAAAACCCATGAGATTTAGGATATTTATTATTTTGGAAAAAAACATAAAGTTTTACGGAAAATATCCTTTCGATAAAAGGTTGTGGTGTTTATTTGAAAATCTTTTGCAAAAGATTTTTATAAGGACAAGTTGCAAGAAGTTTTTATTTAAAAATCTAGACTGCTCCTAACTGTTCCAAAGGACAAGTTGTGAGATCCTCAAATCGCCTCTTCACCGCCAATTGTGACCAGGTAAGCACAAGTAAGGAAATGAGGGATCCGCTCACGAATCACCGTGAGACGGGCCTTTTAAAATTACCTTTCCCACTTGTCTAGCCTAGACACCACAAAGTCTGGTTTAGATAAACGACCGATGCGTACAACCTTTCCTTTGTCCTAGATTGGTGTTATTTTAAAATTACCTTTTAATAAGGTACTAAATATTCCTTTTGAAAAGATATCGTTATACGGATTATGGTCCTTGTTGAAAATGGCAATTCAACAAAGGTCGAGGTATTTAAATGAAATTAATAATTTTATGAAATTATAGTGTTTTAGATTCGGGGTAACGTTTTAGAAAATACTTTCGTTTTGGAAAAACCATAAGTCGTTATTTAAATTTAGTATTTTCTTCTTTAAAAAAAGGTTGAAGGGGGTTTAACAATATTATAGCAGTTGATGAAAAAATGTAAGTAAAATATACGTATGTCATATTTAAAATATTTATTTCACATATCTTATCTCTTATGGATATTTTAAACAAATATAATATTTTAATTAAACGAGGGTATTTTTAGGAAGTAACCTATTTCAAGATCATTTTGATAGTATGGGTAAGTGTGGGTATGTCAGAGGTGAATTGACAATTCATGGGTTATGACATTGAGCATATTAGATTTCAGGTAGTATGGGAGTGCAATATATTTTTGTGTACAGAGTAAATTAAACACCGTTCTAAAATATGGGTTAACATTATCATTATTGAGGGTACAAGGAATAGGCATGCACGAATATTATAACAACATTTTTAAATAGGGGGTTGGATCTAGGTTATTGAGAAAGAAGAAGGCGACAGAAAGAGGGGAGAGAGGCGGATCCTACCTTTTGTTTGAGTCGGATGCCGATAGGTTGAAAACGTAGGCTCGTACTAAATCCTTAATAGCTCCACGCCCCGATTTTTCTTCGGCGATTGGGTGGAGCCGTAGCGTCGGCGTCGTTAATACGAAGGCACCGGTATTTTTTTCAGAATTTTTGGAGTTCTGAGATGTGAAAAATCAGTGTTTGAAGTGCCTATTTATAGCGTTTTTTCACCAACCATAAAATCCAAGAATTCAGTTAAAACCCTATCAAAATCCGCGATGCCAATGATTGCAGTATCATCAGCTCATGATTGCGCCCACCGCCTCTCATCTCAGCCGTTGGATTGAGATCCAACGGGCTGGATCGCGCCGCCATGAACCCCGCCACCGCCTCGTGTCCCGCGTGGGGGATCACGCGGTTTCGCGTGGTCCCCACCATGTGGGCGCCGCCACGTGTCTTGGGCCATTGGAAATTGTATCCAACGGTCCAGATCAAAGGGATTTAAATATAATTATATATATATATATATATATATATATATATAATAATAATAATAATAATAATAATATGTTTATTATTTTAAATTTTGAATTTGGTTTTAAAAAAATTGTTAAAAATAGTTAAAATATGGGAAAATTATGGAAAAATTTTAGAAAATATATTTTATTGTTATCTTTTGTATAAAAATAATTTTGGGCTAAAACTAAATAATATATCCATTTCTATGGTTTTAGCTAATTATTAAAATTATATAATATCTAGTTTATCCTTTAAAATATTTTTAATTACGAATTAATTATTTTAATTGATAATAAAAATATGTAGATTATTTTAAGGCAGTATAAAATTTTATTAAAACTTTTTAAGCCTATAAAAACAATAAATAGATTATAGAAAAATTCCTTTAATCATATTCAATGCTTTGAAAATTATTAGCATTACTTTAAAAATTATTCTTCTATAAAAGAAACTTGTAAATAATTATTTGATAGTAGAAATATATTTTATTAGGTATTAGAAAACACGGTCGTTACAGCAGCTCCTCTCAGCCTTCTACCATACTCTAGCATTATCGGTCAATTGCAATTTAGCAACTCTTACCCAAGCTATATCTGGCACTTGAGCCGCAGCCAAATCATCCTGAATCGCCTGAGCTCATTCTTCTACTTCAAGTGGGCTCTCTTTACCCGATAAGTTCTTTGGGTGTATGGCCCGGAACTACTTTACTCTAGGTGCTTCGGCCTCGGCGCGGTTAATAAAGACAGTGGTCTGCTGCTGCTAACCCTCCAATAGGCTCTTTATAGCCTCAAGAAGTACCATTTGCTCATTGATAAGGCTACAACGGTAGGTGGTGGTTGTAGTGTAGGAAGTGGAGTATTGCCGTTGGCGTTTGTGCTGGTATTGTTCAGAGAGTCCATCATCTTGATATAAAAGATAGGTTAGGATAAATTCAAGGAATTTGAAATGTAAGGAATGTAAATGTTTGTTGAATTCGTTAATTCTTATGGTATATTGTTTACGACTTCATGCAGAACTAACCTGCATAGGCCACCAGTAAAACCTGTCGAGCCCCGCTTCCTAATAGACGGAAACGATGACGTGGCAAGCCCATGGCATATTTATTCAGATAAGGTCATTCCCTAAATAAATATACTAAGTATATTGAAACAATAATACATAATGCAAGAATAAATAGAGACTGTACAATTTTTAACAAACATCTTTATTTACATTCACACTTGAAATATATACAGGTATATGAGTTCAACTGGAAAAGTAAATACAATAAAAAGAAATGCCTAAATATGTGGCATACATAAACTGAAATAAAAAGGGAGTTAAGCTAATCCTGAGTAGCTATCCGGTCATAATCTTCCTTGGTAGTGTCCACTTCCTCCGTCTCGACCGTATCTGACGAACATTCCAAAAAAATAAAGGTGGGTGGAATGCCCGTCGGCGAACTAGCGCTCGGTAAGTCCAAAGACAGAGTAAGAGTGAAAAGTGACAAGTACATAATAACCATGAAATAATGTTTGTGACGAATAAAAGTATGTGTAAAATGAACAAGATTATATATACTATAGGTCTTTATATAGTCACTGTGTTAACGTTAAGTTCCAAGTGTGAATATCAACTCAACCGTAGAAGTATTCACGTGCTCAAGAGTGGAGCCCCAGGAGTAAGGAAACATGGGCCGATTTGATGTGTTAGCATCGGGACTCCAAGCTGTGGAGGAGTCGACCCGACTGAAATTCGAGTAAATGAAAAAAATAGGTTAATACGGGACTCCTGAAGCTCTGTTGGATTCACACGAAAAACTATCCCAAACACACCGAGTATAATATATGTATAACTGTAAGATATCCTTAGTTAATTTGATTGGTTGATTATAACATATATTGATCGAAAGCATAGATTGCAAAAGTTGAAGAACGAAGTCGGGTAAGTTGAGTAAAATGCCAGTCATGTCAATTGCAATCTTAGGTCGAGTCAAGTTAGTCGAGTAGATTGAGTTCGAGTTCAAGTCTAAGTTCAGGTTCGAGTTTGGATACGAGTTGAGTTTAAAGTCTAGTTTATGTTCAAGTTTGTGTTCAAGTTATAGACATTTCATGTGAATGGATTTAACTTTTGAAGATCTTAAGTTCAGGAATAATCGGACAACTGCTACACATGGACGACAGGATTTGTGTCTTTTTCCAAGACAATTGCCATTGATAAACTCGATTAATTTGCAGTGTTGTCTAACCTGAATAAACAAGCACTCACTTTCTCTGGCTCCGTGAGGCTCAAGAGAAATGATACCGCTTAAATCTATATTAATCTAAGGTCCTTAAAAATTTAATCCTGTTTCTTTGCATTGTATGCATTTATCGAGAGGGTTTTATGAAAAATATTTTAATAATTTTTAAAAATAAATCTCGAGATTGGTTTAGAATATTTAGAGTTTTTATGAACATATATTTTAATTTTATTGGTATTTTTGCGATGAAACCTAGCTTTTAAAAGTTTATATTATTTTAATGAAAACTACTCCTTTTGTAAACTTGGTGGTATTTTATTAAAATTTTAATCTTTCATTTTAAAAGATAATTTTAACCATTTATTTTTATTGAAAATACGGATTCATAATTATATATAGTTTTCCAAAGTTAATTTATTTTAAAAAGTCGCATTTCTTTTAAATCGTATTTCCATTCCTTTCGAGACCGAATTCTCTGTGAAGAGCTCTGCATCTCGCTCTATTATCCCAAGAACGTGCAATAATCCACACCATCCATAAGCGGGTCCCCTAAAGAGAGTTGTAGATGTGTAATTGCAAAAGGTTTTCAAATATCGATTAAAAACGTACTTTTATAAAGGGATGGTATTTTATTGCAAATTGTTTCATCTAGATGAAAAATTCTAATCAAACTTTGTGCTATGAATTAGAAGTATGCATATGGGGTAGGTCGTTACCCCGTGAAGGTTCTAGAGATATGTATGCTAGTTATCGGTTAAAAAGGTTGTATTTTAGTTCATGGTGTTTATATGAAAAGATTTAATATGTGTTTTGTAAGTCCACGTTGCCCACCCCGGTGCTTGCGGGGAGGCGGAAAACGGAATAAAAATCAAATTTTTATCAACTATAGGCAACATGGACTAGACAAAAAAAGATCTTTGCTAAACAAAAACAAGCTAAAGCTAACTAGAAACTAGCTAAGTGTTAGAATGGTTATACCTAGGGCTTTATGTCTTTCTCTCCTTGCTCCTTGGAGTAGTAGAAAGAGGTCACCTTTGTCGTCTTCTCACGTCGAAGAAAGATCCACCCGAAAGCCTCGACCTTTGGCTTCAACTCCAAGCTGGAAGTAACTAGGGTGCTAGAAGTGCTAATCCTAGAACCCTAGATGAGAGTAGAGATTATCAAGAAGTGGTTTTTCTCAAGCTCAAGTGTTTCTCAACACATGAGAGGGGAGAGCTTGAGGGAGAGGAAGAACAAGAGAGAGAAAGTGAATGATAGAATGAGAGAATAATAACCATTCTCACATATATGTGTGAATTACTTTAAATTGATAATTAGCTAGATAATTGTCATGGTTAATCATGACATGACCATTATCATTTCATATTTAATGCTAATTG
Source organism: Agapanthus africanus (assembly GCA_030015575.1). Classification (NCBI taxonomy): domain Eukaryota; kingdom Viridiplantae; phylum Streptophyta; class Magnoliopsida; order Asparagales; family Amaryllidaceae; genus Agapanthus; species Agapanthus africanus. Next base: position 107,965,912 of record CM057344.1, read on the forward strand.
TAAGGATCAAAGAGCATCCTTTATATGGAATGATGATGGTCAATATGTCAACTAAGGTCAACAAGTCAAGATAGTCAAATGGTCAACAACCATAACCATGCACAATTATATTAAACTAATATCAATTAACTATAATACACACATAAGCATTAGGGTTAATAAAATGACAATGGTCAATAACCCTAATCAAAGTCCTCTCACTCTGTCTCAAGCAACTGTGCATACGCACCCGTATTCGTGATCCGAGGAACACGAATACAAAGAGATAAAACAAATCCCAAATCATATACTAGGATCTGGCTTAAACCAAAGCCCACTAGTATAAGCTGTCCGGACAGCAAACGTGCACAAGTGCACGGATGTGAGCGAACCCTGTCGCAAAACCATGCGACCTCTACTCATTTTGCCTAAAGGCGAATAGCTCTCTGTGTGGGACTCTAAAGATTTGACACTATGCTGGCAGTGGGTTTAACCACAGACCGCAAGCGGCACTAGCTGTACGTAACGGTCCCCAGGTAGATGCCGATAAGAAGACTGAAGAGGTGACCCCATCTGAACTCCTACTGAGCCTGTATGTGACAGTCTCCGTACAGTCCGGTCTGTTCGTCTGATACATCGCATGGCGGGCCTAGGGGGCGGTGAACGTCAGTCCCCTAATAGTGGTACAAGTCGTGTCGGAGTGTAGCCCTGAACACCCTGAGATAACACTGGAAACCTACCGGTATATCTCACTTGCCCTGGCCAGGGACTACTCGTGTAATGGCTCTCCTGGACACAGCGCGATGTCAACCCCCAATACTGGGAGAGACGAATCCTGTCTAACCGTCACTGCCTCCAAGTGCTTCGGGACTGCACCCAAAAACTACCTGTTTGCACGACTCCTTTGAGCCGTGGTAGGGTAGTAATCAAAGTGCAGTGGGAACACACTCGAGGCGAAGTGAAAGTGTCAAGTCAGCGGACTAAGCTGTACTCATGTCACCTGGGAACTGATAACTGACGATAGGTATAATACCAACCAACAGTCCCCGACGAGTCCTGTCCAGTGTACTCGTAACCTAACGAGCACCCGTATACTATCTCAAGTACGACGTACTGACGGCTGTGGGACAGACCGTCTCCCACACTGGGATGAGAAGCGCATACGCTAGTCTACTCCGGAGTATCGATGCCCTGTCTCGATAGTCCAACGACCAGGGACCTGTATAAGGATGTGCTTATGGATCACCGAGCTCCCACGAGTGTGAGCGCCATCACAACGCTGGTAATCAAGCAATAATCCTAAGGGCTCTACTAATATGTATATCAGCGATATGCTAAAAGAAACACATGCACATATTAAAGCAGAGACAAACCAAGTAGCGTACTACCATTTCGAGCAAGATTGTATATACAACTGTGAATATCCCGAGCTTCCATCAAGTAATATACAAACTAGTATGATACAGTAATGGCCTCTAGGGCATATATACTAACAATCTCCCACTTGCACTAAGGCCATGTACTGGCGTATCGAAGACCTATCATCTCGATCAGCCGCTCGAACTGTGTCTGGGGCAAGGCCTTGGTGAATGGATCTGCTGTGTTATCTTCTGAAGCAACCCTCCGAACCTCGATCTCCTGGTGATCCACGATCTCCCTGATCAGGTGATACCGCCTCAAGATGTGTCTGGATTTATGATGGGACCTGGGTTCCTTCGCTAAAGCTATAGCCCCGTTGTTGTCGCAATACAGAGGTATTGGGTCAACAATGGACGGAACCACCTGAAGTTCTTTCAAGAACTTCCTCATCCAGACAGCTTCTTTTGCGGCATCAGATGCAGCGATGTATTCCGCTTCCATAGTCGAGTCAGCAACAGTTTACTGTTTGGAGCTCTTCCAACACACCGCCCCTCCATTGAGGGTGAAGACAAAACCCGACATGGACTTGGAATCATCCTTGTCACTCTAGAAGCTGGAGTCAGTAAAGGCCTCAATCTGGAGGTCTTTTCTGCCATACACCAAGAACATCTCCTTAGTCCTTCTCAGGTACTTGAGAATGTTCTTTACTGCTATCCAATGTTTCTCCCCAGGGTTTGACTGATACCTGCTTACCACACTCAGTGCATAAGCCACATCCAGTCTGATACACAACATCGCATACATTATAGAGCCTACCGCAGAAGCGTAGGATACAATAGACATGCGATCCCTCTCCAAATCAGTCTTGGGAGACATCTCTTTGGAGAGGGTGATCCCGTGACAAGCCGGCAGATTACCGCGCTTGGAATCTTCCATACTGAATCTCTTCAGTATGGTGTCGATGTACCTGGACTGTGAAAGTCCTAATATCCTCTTGGATCTGTCACGGTAGATCCGGATACCCAGAATGTATGAGGCATCACCCAGGTCTTTCATGGAGAACCTGTGTGACAAGAACCCCTTGACAGATTGTAGCATAGGAATGTCATTTCCTATTAAGAGAATGTCATCCACGTATAAAACGAGGAATACCACAGTTCTCGCTACAAATCTACAATAGATGCATGGTTCATCTGGATTTTTGATAAAGCCAAATTCCTTGACTGTCTCATCAAAACAGATGTTCCAACCCCGCGATGCCTGCTTTAGTCCATAAATGGACTTAAGCAACTTGCACACCTTTCCGCTGCTCCCACTCTGAATGAAACCCTCTGGCTGGTCCATATAGACACACTCCTCTAAATGTCCATTTAGAAAAGCTGTCTTTACGTCATCTGCCAAATCTCATAATCGTGGAAGGCAGCAATGGCAAGAAGGATCCGAATGGATTTCAGCATAGCCACTGGAGAAAAGGTTTCGTCATAGTCCAAACCAGGTCTTTGACGAAAACCCTTTGCAACCAGTCTAGCTTTATAGGTCTCAACCTGTCCATCTACACCAATCTTCCTTTTGAAGATCCACTTGCATCCTACGAGTTTTACCCCATCTGGAGCAATGTCCAACGTCCATACTTTGTTGGTGTACATGGACTCCATTTCGGTCCGCATTGCATCCAGCCATTTTACCGAGTCGACGCTCTGAATGGCTTGCTGGAAGCTAGTAGGCTCATCACAATCTATGATGCAATCCTCTCTATCCCCGTCAATGAGAAAACCGTAGTATCTCTCGGGCGGATGAGACTGCCTACTACTCCTGCGGAGTGGCGTGGGAATGTCCTGATCTTTCGAACCCTCTGGTTCTACTAAGCTTTCAGTAATAGCTTGTGGTTCTAGAATTTCTTCCAGTTCTATCGCGCTCCCACTTATTTCTTTTTCTAAGAACTGATGTTCCAGAAAATGGACATTACGAGAAACAAGGACTTTTTGTTCCTCTGCATAATAGAAAAGATACCCCCTGGAGTTCTTTGGGTATCCCACAAACTTGCATAGTACTGAGCGTGCCTCTAGTTTGTCCGTATGCTGCTTTTTGACATAAGACGGACATCCCCAAATCTTCAGGTATTGAAGATAGGGTTTCTTCCCACTCCATAACTCATATGGTGTGGTAGGCACAGTCTTAGTAGGAACTCGGTTCAAAAGGTATGCAGCTGTTTCTAGCGCATATCCCAAAAACGATCGCGACAACTCAGCGTTACTCATCATGGACCGTACCATATCTAATAGGGTTTGGTTCCGTCTCTCCGATACACCGTTATATTGCGGAGTGTATGGAGGAGTAAGCTGAGAGAGAATTCCATTCTCTTTTAAGTAACCCAGGAACTCGGCACTCAAGTATTCACCACCTCGATCAGATCTCAGTGCCTTGATACTTTTGCCTGTTTGTTTTTCTACTTCATTCTTATATTCCTGGAATTTTTCAAAAGCCTCGGATTTATGTTTCATTAAGAAGACATAACCGTACCTTGAAAAGTCATCCGTAAAAGTAATGAAATAAGAATAACCGCTTCGCGCATGTGTAGACATTGGACCGCACATGTCGCTGTGTACGAGTCCCAAGAGCTCGCTCGCTCTTTCTCCATGTCCAGCGAACGGAGTCTTTGTCATCTTTCCTCTGAGACAGGATTGACAAGTTGCATACGATTGATATTCGAACGGATCTAAATATCCTTCTGTATGTAACTTAGTCAACCTTCTCTCATTGATGTGACCCAGTCTACAATGCCATAAGAAAGTTTTATTGATTTCTGGAGACTTTCTTTTGTGTGTATTCTGGACATTGAAAAATCTGTGGTTGGTTTAATACGTATATACCGTTGTTCAATGTACCTGACCCAATCAAAACTTGATTAAGGTGAATGTTCACTACATTACTTACAAATGCAAATTCATAACCTTCTTTAGATAATAAAGATACAGAAATGATATTACAGGTTGCATTTGGTACATAATAACAACTACGCAAAACCAAAAAGTGTCCATCCGACAATCCCAGGTGATAGTCCCCCACGGCCTCAGCATCCATGCTAGCACCGTTTGCAACTCTGAGGGTCATGTCACATGCCTTCAAAACTCTACGCTTTCTCAACGCCTGCAAAGAATTACAGATATGAGATCCTGATCCGGTATCCAATACCCAGGAAGTAGAGTTTATTGATAGACAGTTTTCAATAACATACACACCTGAAGCTGAAGCTGCAACTCGCTTCAAATCCTGTATTCTGGCCTTCCAAGCCTTGCAATCCTGTTTCCAGTGACCACTTTTGTGACAATAGAAGCATTCTTCCTTCCCCACCAGCTTCCCCGCTACCTTTGTTGCTTTTCCTTTTCCCTTCGTATCCACTTTACTGACACCGCCTCTTGGTTTGGCGGGGGCTTTCTTCTTCTTACTCTTGGCTTTCGCCTTGGATCTAGAAGAGGAAGATCCTCCTACAAACAAAGTGGATGTCTCCCTACTTTTCTGTAGGGTGCCCTCAGCAGTCCTCAACATGTTCAGAAGTTCGGAAAGTTCAACCTCCTTTCCTTGCATGTTGAAGTTAAGGATAAACTGGGCGTAAGTGGAAGGAAGGGACTGGAGAATCAAATCAGTATAGAGTTCATTCTCCAACGTGGTCCCAAGGTCCGCGAGCTCCTCTATGTAGCCAATCATCTTAAGCACGTGTTCCGCTACCGATGATCCGACGGCCAACCTTGCCGAAAACAGCTTCTTCGACACTTCGTATCTTGCGATACGAGACTGCTCTCCATACAGTTCTTTTGTATGGAGAAATATGGACTCTAGGTCCATATTCTCATGCCTCCTCTGATGTTCGTTGTCCGTCGAGGCAAGCATGAGGCATTTGGCCTTCGCGCAATCAATCTCCCATGTCTTACGGATTTCCTTATCCGCGACGCTGGAGGTGGGACCTGGGACAGGGGGGCTTTGGTGGTAAGTATATACCCCAACTTGTCGTAAGTGATTGCCATCTTGACATTCCTGAGCCAATCTTTGTAGTTTGGCCCTGTCAGTATGTTTTTATCTAGTAATAACTTAAGTCCGGTCATGTTGAATGGTCGCTGCAATTAGGAGAGAGAAAAGAAACACTTTAGCATGATGCTCTTACAAGTTTAGAGTGGTTTTTAGTTTGTCTAAACTGGATGGCTCCCACTGTCTCTCGAATCCCTTCTCAAACCGTAAAGAAAGGATTAGTCAGGATCAATCTCACCGTACAATACTTGCTTAACCGTTCAGCCAGGCCAGTGTCGGTACTTCGAGGGAGGTTTTCCAACGCTTTCGCGAAGTTCCTTAATTTAAGAACCTCTTTTCCCTGGGGGCGTAGCCCCGCTAACACCTTTCTAGACACCTACTAAGTTTATAGCATTGATCGTTAAGTGAGAGTTTTCCCGAGGAGTAGCATATACTCACAGTAGGATCGGGATCCAAATATCATCGCGTGATAAAACCGAAGGAATCCTACCAGAATTATCACACTCCAAATAGTATGCAGCGCTAGCAAGTTTCAGTACTTATGAAACTCCCGATGTGGATTTTTGCCCCATGCTCTTATGACCTTGGCGTGAGGTCAAAATGTCATAAGTCACATGTCAAGTTCTTCCCATCATTATCCCGGTTAATTTGAACCCACCCGTACCTACCCTTGACGTAGGCCAAAATGGCAGTACGACTGTCTCAAACCAACGCATTCTATCTATGCAACAGATAAATATCCGGCAGCTACCAATCACTATGCCTTGGCGTGAGGTCAAAATACATAGCTTGAATACTACCGAATATTTAACTGAAATGATGGAGGACTACGGATGGTTTTGGCTAAACCGTGAACGTAGTGAACTTGATATAATCGATGGAACGAGATAGCTTTTAAAAAAGGAGTGGTTCAAGCTCCGCGTTTAAAAGTTTAGTTTTGAAAAGAACCGAGTGGTTTTCAAAGTGTTCCAATCGACTTTTACTTGGTTTATTTTCTTGCATTAGTTCTTTTAATGCGTCCCATCATTTAATCCTACCATTACAGAAAACAACCAAAATATGACGTACGCTTATGCCATTCGCATTCGCCACGGGGCCCCGTCATCACCCGTTAGGTTACTTAACTAACGACAGAGCGGGGGCTGGGCTAGCGCGGCTATAAAACATAAGCAACGCCTAAATAGTTATTTATATATAGATATATAGCAATGATAGACATTACAGATCACAGATGAATACATTGGATATACTAGGAATCCGCAATCCATTCGAGTCTTCAACGAAAAGCGGATTACACGGTCGCGGTGAATAGCCAATACCCCACCCAAGACCCCTACGGGTGCGGCAAACTACCCGCCAAGTACCCGAAGCGAAGCAACCTCCCTCAACACCGTGAGTAGGCCACTCGGCACTTCGAGATACCCGGTAGTTTGTGCACCCCCTCCATGGGTCTATCCTAGGAGCAAAAACAGTAAAAAGAATTATACAATGACAGCTACAACCCCGACCCGGTTGTGCGGCCATACAAATATAATTACATCAATTTACATATTACAATGAATGAAAGAAAAAGAAACACTCATCTTACATCCACCCCGGCTAATCACCCGCGACAGTCCAACGCATTCATATACACATACCATCATCAAACACAGATCACAGATATGTATAACCCCGACTAATCGACATATAGCGATTAGCCGACGTTCAATACATATAAACATCACAGATATAACCCTTTAGTCAAAGTGTAGTGAAGTTCGATAAAAAAATACGGATTTATAGGCCCCCAAAAACAATTTTCTATTCTGGAAAATCTGGGCACATATAAACCATCTTAAAAATCCCAAAACCAAGCCAGAAAGACACTGCACCAAACTCGACCCAGAGCCGAGCCAAAACGGCCGCGGTTGCGCGTCAATAGCTTGCTATTGCCGCGGAACCACGGCTCTTTGGTCGAATCTCTGGATCGTTTTTGGTGGCTTTCTTCACAAAACCCTGAGATGATTTTTGGAGTATGATTTATTTTTTTTTGAACAGAAAAATTTTAACAGAAACTTAGGGTTTTGAACACTTGGTTATTCGATTTTTCCGATCAAACTTCCATACACTTTTACTACCTGGCTAGTTTATGTTTAGTTAGGCTCTGATACCACTGTAAGTCCACGTTGCCCACCCCGGTGCTTGCGGGGAGGCGGAAAACGGAATAAAAATCAAATTTTTATCAACTATAGGCAACATGGACTAAACAAAGAAGGATCTTTGCTAAACAAAAACAAGCTAAAGCTAACTAGAAACTAGCTAAGTGTTAGAATGGTTATACCTAGGGCTTTATGTCCTTCTCTCCTTGCTCCTTGGAGTAGTAGAAAGAGGTCACCTTTGTCGTCTTCTCACGTCGAAGAAAGATCCACCCGAAAGCCTCGACCTTTGGCTTCAACTCCAAGCTAGAAGTAACTAGGGTGCTAGAAGTGCTAATCCTAGAACCCTAGATAAGAGTTGAGATTATCAAGAAGTGGTTTTTCTCAAGCTCAAGTGTTTCTCAACACATGAGAGGGGAGAGCTTGAGGGAGAGGAAGAACAAGAGAGAGAAAGTGAATGATAGAATGAGAGAATAATAACCATTCTCACATATATTGTGAATTACTTTAAATTGATAATTAGCTAGATAATTGTCATGGTTAATCATGACATGACCATTATCATTTCATATTTAATGCTAATTGTAAGGATCAAAGAGCATCTTTTATATGGAATGATGATGGTCAATATGTCAACTAAGGTCAACAAGTCAAGATAGTCAAATGGTCAACAACCATAACCATGCACAATTATATTAAACTAATATCAATTAACTATAATACACACATAAGCATTAGGGTTAATAAAATGACAATGGTCATTAACCCTAATCAAAGTCCTCTCCCTCTGTCTCAAGCAACTGTGCATACGCACCCGTATTCGTGATCCGAGGAACACGAATACAAAGAGATAAAACCAATCCCAAATCATATACTAGGATCTGGCTTAAACCAAAGCCCACTAGTATAAGCTGTCCAGTCAGCAAACGTGCACAAGTGCGCGGATGTGAGCGAACCCTGTCGCAAAACCATGCGAACTCTACTCATTTTGCCTAAAGGCGAATAGCTCTCTGTGTGGGACTCTAAAGACTCGACACTACGCTGGCAGTGGGTTTAACCACAGACCGCATGCGGCACTAGCTGTACGTAACGGTCCCCAGGTAGATGCCGATAAGAAGACTGACGAGGTGACCCCATCTGAACTCCTACTGAGCCTGTATGTGACAGTCTCCGTACAGTCCGGTCTGTTCGTCTGATACATTGCATGGCGGGCCTAGGGGCGGTGAACGTCAGTCCCCTAATAGCGGTACAAGTCGTGTCGGAGTGTAGCCCAGAACACCCTGAGATAACACTGGAAACCTACCGGTATATCTCACTTGCCCTGGCCAGGGACTACTCGTGTAATGGCTCTCCTGGACACGGCGCGATGTCAACCCTCAATACCGGGAGAGACGAATCCTGTCTAACCGTCACTGCCTCTAAGTGCTTCGGGACTGCACCCAAAAACTACCTGTTTGCACGACTCCTTTGAGCCGTGGTAGGGTAGTAATCAAAGTGCAGTGGGAACACACTCGAGGCGAAGTGAAAGTGTCAAGTCAGCGGACTAAGCTGTACTCATGTCACCTGGGAACTGATAACTGACGATAGGTATAATACCAACCAACAGTCCCCGACGAGTCCTGTCCAGTGTACTCGTAACCTAACGAGCACCCGTATACTATCTCAAGTACGACGTACTGACGGCTGTGGGACAGACCGTCTCCCACACTGGGATGAGAAGCGCATACGCTAGTCTACTCCGGAGTATCGATGCCCTGTCTCGATTGTCCAACGACCAGGGACCTGTATAAGGATGTGCTTATGGATCACCCAGCTCCCACGAGTGTGAGCGCCATCACAACGCTGGTAATCAAGCAATAATCCTAAGGGCTCTGCTAATATGTATATCAGCGATATGCTAAAAGAAACACATGCATATATTAAAGCAGAGACAAACCAGGTAGCATACTAGCATTTCGAGCAAGATTGTATATACAACTGTGAATATCCCAAGCTTCCATCAAGTAATATACAAACTAGTATGATACAGTAATGGCCTCTAGGGCATATACACTAACATGTTTATTGTGCATGAAATTTTAATTACATAAAAAGGTAAATGAGGTGATTAATATTTCAATGTGAGATTTGAGGGTTAAAGTGAAATGTTAACATATCAAAGGTGACAAAAATTGGTTAAAAGGAAAAGATTACAGGTTAACTCCACTTTGTGATTATTGTTTTAAGAAGGTCGTTTGAGTCGAAATTAAAGAGAGAGAAATGACTTACTGTTTTAGAGCTTTAACGAGAGCGGAAAAGAGGGAGGGGAAGCCTTCGGGGATCGTGGTATCGTCGGGAAAACTTCGGTCGTCGAGATTGGATCACTACTACTCCTGGTTTGGTTAACTCCACTTTTTACTTAGAGAATTTTGAGAGAATTTTGATAGAGATTTTCAGAATGGGGAGAGCTAGGGGATGGGGTGGATTAAAAAGAATTAAAATGATGTTAATAGGGAATTTGAAGAGTCTCTGGTCAATTGCAGAGAAATCAAACAATACAGCAGAGTAGAGGGGAGCTGAAAGGGTGCACGGGCAAAGAATGGAGGTGATTGGGGCTACTTGGACCGTCGGTGGCGGTTAGAATGGGATTTTGGGCAGTTGGATATAATCTATGTGCCTCAAGATTCGTGCTACGTAGTATATTCTGTGTTAACTCCTCGTTTATCCCGTTTGATTTTTCTGAAACTTTTCGATTCTCCGTATATTGCACGTGTAACTCTTAGGCTTCCGAAAAGTTAAAAAGAAAAAAATATTAAAAATAATTGGGACTGATGTGATTCGAACACACAGGTTATGTCACAGCAGTGTAAAGTCTTTACCAGTGATCTACATGGTAGTTCTTGCTTTTATTGAACAAAAATAACTTATAACTCCTAATCGGACTGAAATTCATGTTCTATACATTAAATAAGTTAATTTTGTACTGGGGATTTTAGAGTCTTTACATCAGGAGTTTCAAATATAAAGGAAATTTACCAAACATGTGCATACCTTCTGGAGTGTAGTAATTTTGTTCGGCTTCCGTTAAAATTATCACGCGATGATAGTTGGGTCCCTATTTCCATTGATGAGTAAGCATCACTCCTCGGGAGATTTTCACTTCACAATTAGATAACCTATTAGGTGTCTAGAAAGTGTTAACAAGTTTACGCCTCTGTGGAAACGAGGTTATTTAATTAGGTCTGTGTGATAGCACGGGGGACTTCCCTCGGAGTACCAACACTGTCTTGGTTGAATGGTTAGCGAACTTGTATGGTGTATATGATCCCAACTAGTTCTCCTTTTAGGGTTTGAAAGAGAATTCAAGGAAATAGTGGGAGCCATCCTGATTAGATAAAGAGATTAACCAATCTATTCTAGGTTAGAGTGCATGTTGAGTGTTTTCTCTCTCTCTCTCTCTCTCTCTGGCAGCGACCATGACCTGACCCTAAACTAAAACTTATGAACCAATTTAACCGAACTTTCTAACACACTTTGGCTTTTAGATTGTCAAGATTCACGACAAAGCCGTATATAATCCTGTCATTTCTACTTCCCCTTTGCATTTCTCCATAACACTATGTATCACTACAAAGATCCATATTTCTTGGGTATGCCATCGTATAGTTACATATGAACTCGAAGAAACTTGTTTCAGTTCGAGAATGGATTCTGGTTCTAGAGAAATTGAATAGAATTATTCAGTTGTCTTTTCTATTTATGTTCTCTCAGGTTGCGAAGGCTCCTAGTATTATGGGAGTATACCTATTACGCTTATTGGATAGTCTTCTTCCAAACCTTAGGCAGGTGTCAAAAGGTAGGGACGAAGAAAACCGATTAGCCTAAATATGGTGTACAGAAGATAAGAAATAAAGACATATAAAGGGATTGGAGTGAGGGCAAGGAAAATTGCGACTACTGTCATGAATCTTGATATTGGAAGAGACATTACGAGGAATACTCAACCACCCCCTCGAAACAATTACATGTTTCAGTTTTACTGTGCAATGTTAATTGAAAACTGCTTTCCCAATTAGATTCTGACTCCAGGATATATATTTACCAGACTTGATTCTCACATCTGTATGGCGTTACGGATGCTGAGTGGGAGTAAAATATTAGGAATTGGATGATTAAATCCTCAATATCAGAATTCTTTGTGATTGGTGATATTTGAGGAAATTGCTAGGGTTTTGGCTAACGAAAAATATTTGGTTTTGAATATCCGTAATTATGCACCAATTTCAAACCGATATATTTGTACGTTTATTTTATAAAGTAACATATAACCTTTTGAAATTATATTTATGACATTTACCTTTATCAGTTAATGATTTGGTAAAGTTCATTCAATAACAGTGTAATTCTTCTTAACCATAATATAGTTTTCAACGTACAACGTACAGGATTTGAGTTATTGTTCACCGCCAAAGACTGGACTGAGACGTTGAGACGTCTAGCCTGAATTTGGGGCAGATTCTATTTAGACATATCCATCCACCCCTCCGAAAATACCAAGTTGATTTATGGCACCGTATATCGGAGGTTTGGATAGATGCGACCGATATAGCAGACTTTATCAGATTCCTCCTCATTTGTGAGGGGTTTTTGATTGTGGGGACGCTCTTCCCTGTAGTTGCAAGCCCGTCCAGTTAATTACATTACCGCATTACGATAACAACTTTTTCCTGCTCCAGCAGTTCACTTCATGTCGTGTTATGTTTTATTTATTAAGGTTGCCCGTGGATTGTATACAGAGACTAATTTATATCGTCGCCCGGAGGACGCGGATTAGTCCAAATCCATACATTTTAGATTTGGGGTTTGGGTTAAGGATTTGCTTGACGGGATCCATGTTGGTAGCTTAGTTTGCCAATGGGAGTAAACATAGGACACGGATCTCATATAAATGAGGTCCATCAATTCACATGAAAATTAGATTTCATCTAAGGATCGTTAGTCATATTTGAGACTAAGATCAACTTAGAAACAAATAAGCATGTGAGCTTAATTATATTAGTTTAAGGACATCGCGGTCTAACATCGCTATGTTTGGAGCGACTATTAGTTTAAGGACGTTTCGGTCCATTATCGCCGTGTTTAGGCAATGCACTAGTTTGGGGACGAACGTTAGTTTAACGACATTTCGGTCCATCATTCATCATGCGCGCACGTGTATTTGTTACGTGACGGAGTGAATGATGGTGATATGGAATGCATCCAATTTGGGGTGCGGACTGATTTGAGTGTGCAAGTCAATTTGGAAGTGCATCAATATGGAATGAATGGAGTTATTGGTTGTCAGGAGCCGCCACCTCTCTGAAGATACTGAGGAATTACGACAACATATATCAAAGGTGTAGAAAGATGTACCCTTGAACCAAATCCCGTATTTGAGGGAAAGATCATGATGGATCTTCTAAGAATCATTAGCCTTATTTGAGACTAAGATTAACTTTTGAAGGTATGGGATGAAGATAGTTAGTCATGTATGGGACTAAGATTAGTTTGGATATCATGAATATAAGCTTAGCCAATTTAGGCAAAGATTGGGTTTCTGTAATACCCAGCAGTGCTTAGCACTCAGCTGCATATAGCGCTCACGTGTATACAACGTAAGGTGCTATAATAGTGTTAAGCACTAGTCTTTTATGGCGCTTACGTGTGTTTCACATGAGGCGCTCCAATAATGGTAAGCACTAACTTTTCCTGGCGCTCACGTGTGTTTCACGTGAGGCGCTATGTAACTTGGCCTTGGGTGCTAACGTGTTTTTCACGTGAGGTGTTGAGTTCTTTATGAGATTTAATCTCTATTTATGTTTTTAGAGAACTTAAATCTTTGTTAATGGTATTTTGGCCAATAACAATCACCAAGATCGCTAATTTGAGGATCTGGGATCGAGTTCTTTAAGAACTAAGTTCTTAATTTGAAGGAACTAAGTTCCTGGACTATTATGGACTCTATATTTTCCATGTTCTTTTATCCATGTTTTCCTATTCATGTTTTCTGAGAGGTTAAATCTCTGTTAATGGTGTTTTGACCATTTAAAATCACCAAGATCACTATTTTAAGGATCTTGGATCGGGTTCTCTAAGAACTAAGTTCGCGATTTGAAGGAACTAAGTTCCTGGAGTCTAAAACTCCATCTTCTTTCTTCTCAACCTTGTTCTTCGCTGAACCTTTGATTCTCTATTTTTTCCCACCAAAAATTTTTAGCTCAGAGCTTGTTGTTCCCTTATAAAAATAAAGGGAAAACCCCCCATGTGTTAAACACGTGCACCCACATGCAAATCATGTATGTACCGCTTTAGATAGGATTAAATCCTATATTGGTTCCCACGTGTTAAACATGTGAGTGCCTCACGTGTTAAACATGCAAAGAATGTAGGTACCGCCTCCGTCAATGTCAGAAAGCGACATTGATGAGCAGAAGATAGGTGCCGTGTAAAGAAACTGGCATTTCCCGCCAAAAACAACCCAATTGCTGTGATAATAAAAGAAACAGTCCAAGAGGGTGAAAATAGCTTGAGGTGTGAAATGTACATACATACAAAGGACAGACAGTAATGACTCAATAAACAATAGTTGGAAGAGATGAGTTATGCAACTCCCTGACTAAATGATAAATAACGGACCGGAACGTCCCTAAACTAGAGCGTTACCTCAAACATAGCGATAATGGACCGAAATGTCCCTGAACTAGCGTGCCGTCTCAAATATAGCTATATGGACCAAAACATCCCTAAACTAGTGTGTCACCTCAAACACGGCGCATCACCTCAAAAACGGCGATATTGGACCGAAACGTCCCTAAACTAGCGCGTCGCCCCAAATACGGCGTGTGCTTTTTGAGATCGACATTGCAATTAAAGTCTCAACGACGAAAATTGCAACTCAGGTCCCACCGGCTACACAGCTTTTCCAGCGATGAGGCCAAGTCCTGCCGAGAAATAGATGGGTCACCTATGGCGAAGCGGCTTTCGAGAGTTCCACAAAAAAAGGGTATGTCCACAAGCGAAATGGGTACGTATGAAAACACGAAAGGGCACCATGAGTAAAAACAGCAGGACTGCCGGCGAGTATGTGAAAACCCGAAAGAGTGCAATCTCGTTAAAAAAGAAAAGGAAAGGAAAAAGAAAGAAAGGAAAAGGACAGAAACGGTATGTCCACAAGCGAAATGGGCACGGATAAAAACCCAAAAGGGCACCGTGCGTAAAAACAGCAGAGCTGTCGGCGAGTTTCTGAAAACCCGAAAGGGCCCAATCTCATAAATTAATAAAAATAATAATAATAAAATACACTTGTAGGGTCCTTTCGATCTTATGAGGATAAAATACCTGCGTGAGATCCTTACAACTCACAAAGGAACAACACACTTAGAAATCCATACGATTTCTAAGGAGAAAATATACGTACGAGATCCTCACGACTCGTAAGGAGAATCCTCCCTATGAGACCCTCACAGCTCATAGAATTCTAAAGCTTTATGTTTCAAGAATCCAGACCTGTCCATAAGCCATCATAACCCTCAAGCTGCCCTACAAGTAGTCCGATATTGACTCTTGTATATAATCCACGGGCATGAACAAAATGCGTTCCCATAAAGTTCCACCGATGGCGAGAAATATCCCCATATGGTGAACGACACTTATAAGTCCTTTCGACTTATAAAGAGAAAACTCTCTGGTAAGATCCTTACGACTTGCAAGAGAAAACACTTAGGAATCCGCACGATTCCTAATGAGAAAATACACCTACGAGATCCTCTCGACTCGTAGGGAGAAATATCTTTATGAGGCTCTTACGGCTCATAAAGTCAAAAATCCCTAATCGACATGATCTTAACCCTATTTGCTAAGCCATCTTTGTTCAAAATCAACAAAGGCAAATGATGATTCACTCCAAACAATATCCCAGTTGTAGCGATGCCGATGCCTAAACAGGTATTAAACTTCAAGTCCTCTCAAGGTAAATGATAATTCGCTCCTGGCAATATCCCAGTTGTAGCAATGCTGATGCCTAAACAGGCGTCAAACTCTAAGTTCTCTCACGGCAAATGATGATTCTGTCACGACCCGAATATGTGGAACGTGACTGGCACTTAAATTACACAACGTTTAGAGGCGTAACGTAATCTAAGTAAGCCAAAACCCAGAAATCTCAACCGTTTAAAGAAATAGAGTGAAGGAAAACTTGTTTTTAAATGGTGAGTTAATCATAGAAAAGTTACTTTGAAAACCCCTTACAATAAACTTAAGTTTTATAAAAATTTCAGCAGAGTTTTCTTTGTAAAAACTGACCCCAAATGGATACAACATATGAATATACATAAGCAATGAATAAAGGCATCCCCAAGCGGGAGCTAGCTCTTTGCCGAACGGCAGAACACAACAACATACAAGATATATCATCATAATATGAAATCAATATTTAAAAGCAAAAAAACAGAAACCAAGTATAAAGTCGGCTCACACGAGCTCGACACCAAAATCAGAATATAAAAATATACACAAGTCTCTCAAGCTCACAGTCTAAGTCCAATATACAACTGGTAGAAAAAGTAGATAGGGTAGATAGAGTATACTAGATACAGTAGTAAATATACAAGGTGGGAACGAAAGAGTATCCTCACAACCCACCTACGAGCAACCGCAAGTTGATGCAAGGGAGCAGAAGAGAAAGTACACCCACCGCTATTATGCTGACGGGTCAGACCTGTAAGATACTGTGGCACAACCGGGGTGAGTTGCCAACACGTGAGTGGTAAGTAATATCTAATAAGGCTATCGTAAGTATGCACGCAAGAGAATCATAAACTACATCTACAATTATGATGCGATACACTAGTATGAATGCAACATGAATGAACAATCAAACGTGAAATCTGGATATATTTGGTATGAGAAAATCTATGTTCTTATCTTAGTAAAACTTTTGTATAGTAAAACTGGAGTATCATCAGTGAAATCGACAGAAATCCATGTCAAGCATCGATACAATATCCTCAATATCCCAGGCTCCATCAATCCGGATCGGCCCATATCATCAATCTCACGACTACGGTCGGTATCCTCCGGATATCTGCCGTGCCAAATATCACCGGTAGGTAGTCCTCCCCTGCCAGGCTCATCGTCTACAACTCGAGCTTCTTTCCCCGGGGTACCTTATCGGGCCTACCATGTACCCGAGACGGTTCATCCTACTCCTCGAATCAGGTCTCGAAAACCAACTCAATCAGGAAAACTCATGGTAGACGTCATATACCCCATATCATGAGAAAACCACAACTTTTACTTTTAAAATGATAATAGGTTTATAAAATTCTTGCGGTTTTCCCCAAAATCCATAAATCTCATAAATACTGAAATCTCCAAGAAGAATCACAATATATGAACATGTCGGTAATAATGAATGTCTATGATATCAATAATATGCAGTGTGATGTATGAACTAGAAAATTATATATGAATGATGATGCAGTGAGGCATATATGACTAGCAATCCTACGTATCCATCCTGATGAAATGAATATACAACTACAAATTTACATATCATATATGATGCAAATGCTCAGATGCTGATTTAAGCAAGTTCCATAGCGTTCATGACATAGCAATTACCAATGGCGTGTGTGTTCGCATAAATAGTGCACGTGCGGCATGAACCAATGGTAATGGTGCAAGTGTCCTAAGTAATAACATCACATGTAAGAAGATGCAATGCCATGATATGAATGATTTGAGACTACGCATATAGATGCAAGAACTACTAATAATCCTAACTATCGTGCGCCTTGCGCCATCCAGACGATCCCCATATAGATGTGTACATGTACTCATCGGGACGCCTTGGCTAATCTGATCAAATTGCAGCCTTTCCTTTCTTTGCCCCGTCCAACATCTCCACAACTGATCCTAGAATCGCACAAGTATCAATATATAGAAAGCTAAACATTCGATAATACTTGAATACAAAATGATATGGAAGAATCGACGCCACGCGTTAAAATACGTCTGCACTTGGTGCACAAGACGTGCGTAACATTGCTCAAAACCAACCCGATCTGGCTGTAATTACAGACACGCCAGACCACGACTCGGATCATACGTATCGGCAAGACACAACACTAAAAATATAGTTAAATGGCCCAAGATTTTATCTGGAGTAGAAACAAGAAAAACAAGCAATACCATATACCATAAAATACCTACAGACCACTAACTGCAAAACCCAAATGTTCAATTCAAGAAGAGGACCGGCCATATCGGAAATTTTAGCATTTTCACCGGGTCAAGTCGGACGAAAGGGGTCCGGGTTTCTACACTACACTCATAACACAATGTATATCCTACTGTATATGTTTGTTTGATTTAAAAACTACCACAGTAATAGCAGATTCTCAGTGTCACAAAACTAGATTAAAACCATATTAAAACACTAATTGGTGACATTAAGGTATTTTAGTGCAAACTTGTAGAATGAATTTGATTATTAGACACTAACTATTCTTAATTATCCTAATTAAACCATAAAACCCTAACTTAACATAATCTTCTCTTTAAATCTCAAAATCAGCACTAATTACCACTTAAATACTAAATTAAGCTCAACAAACCAAAAGTTTAGCAAAGAAGTAATTAAGTTAGGCTTTATACCTCAAGAGGAGAGGGGAATGATTCAAACTTGAAAATCTTGCTTCCCAATTTGAAAACTTGCCTCAAGAACCATGAAAAGGTTTGATTTTTGGTGTTTAGATTTAATTTGTGAAGGTTTGAGGGATTTGTGTGTGAGGTAGAGAGGTTACAATTTCTTTAGCAAAAGAGAAATTAAAAGAAGGAGAGGGGGATGCCTTGTTGAGTGAGAGAGAGGGGGAGAGTTCTAGAGAGTGAGAGAGAGAAAAGAGAGCAATGTGATGCATTAAATGCACCATGTCATCTCATTTTAATTTTTTATTTTTCCATTTTCTTATCAAGAAAAGTCTAGAAACTTAGATAGGAGAGAAAGAATGAGAATGTTACATTCTTAATTTGAAAAATATTAAGTTGCCATGGTGCAATGTAACTTGTATCAACATATTAAGACTTGTGATTAACACTAATTATGTATGCATGTTCTAAATAAATAGTTTAGTAATTAATAAATATGTAAAATAATTAAGTAAACAATAATTTAAATATTAACTAATAAAACACAATTATATATATATATATATATATATATATATATATAATTACATAATTTCATAATTAAAATAGATTTATTCATGTCTATGTGGAAAATAGTTATTAATTAGGTTTAGTAGCAAAACGCATGTTAAAACTTTAATTAACATATAATTAACCTAAACGATTTTCTAAAGCATTACAATCTTCCCCCTTAAAGAAATTCGGTCCCCGGATTTAAAAATCTAATTACGTGTACCTTCGAAGAGATGGGGATATTTCTTCCTCATCTTGTCCTCGGCTTCCCACGTGACCTCTTTGTCGTTCAGGCCACGCCAAAGAACCTTTACGGACGGTATGACCTTAGACCTCAGTTTCTTCACCTCCCGATCCAAAATGACTATCGGCTACTCAGTGAAAAAAAGATCGCGCTCCAGTTGGATCGTCAGATACTGAATTGCATTAGAGGGGTCATAAAGGTACTTGTGGAGCATCGATATGTGAAACACGGGGTGAACATCTGGAAAGCTGGATGGAAGAGCCAAACGATAAGCAACTGTGCCGACTCGCTCGAGAATTTCGAAGGGACCCACATATCTGGGACTAAACTTCCCTTTCTTTCTGAATCTCATCACGCCCTTCATTGGAAAAACCCTCAAGAAAACATGATCACGTACAGCAAATTCTAGTCTGCGACGACGTCTATCAGCATTAGATTTGTGCCTGCTCTGGGACGCTCTCATCCTATCCCGAATCAATTGGATCTTTTCGGTCGTTTCCTGCACAAGCTGCGGCCCCAAAACACTGCTCTCACTGATCTTTGCCCAATAAACTGGTGATCGACATTTCCTCCCATATAACGCCTCGAAGGGTGCCATCTGAATCGTCTCCAGGAAGCTGTTATTGTAGAAAAACTCTAACAAGGGCAAATGGCGATCCCAGCTGCCACCGAAATATAAAACGCACGCTCGGAGTATGTCATCAAGAGTCTATATAGTCCGCTCTGACTGACCGTCAGTTTGCGGATGGAAAGCTGTACTGAAACTCAATTAGGTGCCTAAAACCTCCTGAAGTTTCTGCTATAGGCGACTGGTGAACTGAGTGCCTCTGTCGAACACCATACTAGTAGGAACCCCATGTAGTCGCACAATCTCATCAATATATATCTGAGTGTACTGAGCGAATCCAAAAGTGGTCTTTACTGGCAGAAAATGAGCCGCTTTCGTCAATCGATCTACGATCACCTAAATAGAGACATACGCTCGGCTGGTCCTAGGTAGACCTACGATAAAATCCATAGAAATCTGCTCCCATTTCCACTCCGGAATGGGCAAAGGCTGTAATTCTCCTGCTGGCCTCTGATGCTCGGCCTTGACTTGCTGACAAGTCAGGCATCTCGAAACAAAATCTGTGACTTCTCTCTTCATCCCTTCCCACCAGTAGACATCTCTCAAGTCATGGTACATCTTGGTAGAACCCGGATGAACACTATATGTTAACCGATGCGCCTCCTCTAAAATCTCGCGTCTCAGCCCCTCAGAATCTGGCACACACAGTTGAGTCCCAAATCATAAAACTCCTTGATCATCGATCACGAACTCTGAATCTCTGCTCTGTCGAACCTGCTTCATGATCTCTGACAAACGGGTATCGCCGAACTGTGCCTCATGGATATGGTTAAGTAACTGTGGACGTGCACGAACATGGGCAAGCTGTCCCCCGGTCGAAGTAAACTCGAACTGTACTCAGTTTTCATATAGAATCTGCCAATCTGTAGTCGGCTGTCTCTGAACTGCGCTCAAACAAAACAAGCTACCTCCGGGCCTCCGACTCAAACCATCCACCACAACATTCGCCTTTCTCGGATGATAAAAAATCCCGTAGTCATAGTCTTTCACTAGCTCCATCCAACGGCGCTATCTCAAATTCAGATCTCGCTGCTGAAAGATGTACTTTAAGCTCTTGTGGTCAGTGAATATCTGGCATGACTCGCCTATAAGTAGTGTCTCCAGATCTTGAGTGCGAAAACCACCGCAGCCATCTCTAAGTCATGAGTGGGGATAGTTCTGCTCGTGCTTCTTCAACTGCCGAGAAGCATAAGCGATGACCCTGCCATGCTGCATCAACACACAGCCTTGCCCTACTCAAGAAGCATTGCAATAAACAACAAAAACGTCCGATCCTGAAGGCAAAGATAATACCGGTGCAGTCGTCAAACGAGTATTTAACTGCTGAAAGCTCTGCTTGCATGCCTCGGTCCAAAGAAAAGGAACTCCCTTCCGGGTCAACCTGGTCGGCGGTGCAGCTATACGAAAAAAATCCTGTACAAAACGTCGATAGTATCAGACTAAACCCAAAAAGCTGCGAACCTCCATCATTGATACAGGTCTGGGCCAGTGCTGAACGGCCACGATCTTCTTCGGTCCACATGTATGCCATCTCTCGTAACCACGTGACCCAAGAAATCGACACTGTCAATCCAGAAGGCACACTTAGAGAACTTAGCGAACAGCTGATGCTCCTTTAAAGTCTTCAATGTGATCCTCAAATGCTACTCGTGCTCCTCTCGACTCCAGGAGTATACTAAGGTGTCATCAATGAACACGATAATAAACTGATCAAGAAAAGGCATAAATACACGGTTCATCAAATCCATAAATGTTGCTATAGCATTGGTGAGTCCGAACGACATCACCAAGAACTCATAATGCCCGTAGCGCGTACGAAAAGCTGTCTTCGGAATATCATCCTTCCGAACCCGCAACAGATGATAACCCGACCGCAAGTCAATCTTCGAGAAATATCCCGCACCCTGGAGCCGATCAAACAAATCGTCAATGCGAGATAGGGGATATCTGTTCCGTACAGTAACTCGATTCAACTAACAATAATCGATGCACAAACGCATACTGCCGTCTTTCTTCTTGACGAACAGGACAGGAGCTCTCCAAGGTGACACACTCGGACGAATAAGTCCTTTATCCAGCAAATCTTGCAACTGATCCTTTAGCTCTTTAAGCTCTGTCGGGGCCATCCGATAAGGCGGTATAGAAATAGGACCCGTGCCGGGGATCAATGCAGAACTCGATATCGCGCTCAGGTGGCAAACCAGGAAGCTCGTCAGGAAAGACATCTGGAAATTCCCTCACAATCGGGACCCAATCCAATGAGACTTCTGCGGCTTCAGCATCACGAACATACGCTAAGAATCCCTGACATCCTTTCCTCAAGAGCTGACTAGCGTGAAGAGAAGAAATCAAACTGGGAAGGGTGGCACTACGGTCTCCCTGAATAACAAGAACTGGCTCATCTGGAAAACTAAATCTAACTGCCTTCTCACGGCAGTCCACGGACGCATAACAAGTGGCTAGCCAGTCCATGCCCAGAAGAATTTCGAAGTCTAACATATCAAAGAGAATCAAATCAACCGAAGAATCTCTCTCCCCGATACGAACGGAACACGATCGAAACACATATCGAGCGACAAATGACTCACCTACTGGAGTAATAACAACAAGTGGAGGATCTAGCGAAGACAACTCTCGGCCCAACCTCGGTGCAAAGTGTGTTGATACATAAGAATGTATGGAACCTAAATCGAATAATACCCACGCGTCAAAAGAACATACTGGAAGAGTACCTGTCAAAACAGTATTAGATGCCTGCGCATCCTGAGGAGTCAAAGCGAACACTCGGGCCTGTCCCCCACCAGTAGCTGGTTGTCCTCTGCCTCTGCCACCTCATCCTCTCTAAACAGGGCCGCCACGCCCATGGCCTCTAGGAGCATTTTCCCGGTGTAGAGTATCATCAGAGGTAGGAAGTAAAGCTCTCCGATGAGGGGGTGAAGGTGGTAAAGTCACATGTGGAACTGTCACCGTGCCCTGACGCCCCACAGTACAGTCTCTGATATGGTGGTACTGACTCCCGCACCAAAAAAAAACCTGGCGACGAATGTTGTCCCTGTAGATAAGAGCCATATAACTGACCCCGTCTGAATCCTCTGCCGCCGCCATCTCCCGGAAAGAACCTGTCACGGCGACTCTCCCAGGAGCAACTCTTGCTTACAGTGGGATCGGGATCCTACTATCACATAGAAGATATGCAATCTCATTGCAAATTTCAACTCTTGAAACTCCCGATATGGTTTTCACCCCTAACACTCATGACCTTGGCTATGGTCAACATATCATAAGCACTAGTCAAGTTCTACCCGTTATTTCATGATTAATTAGACCCAGCCACATGACCCTTGGCTATGGTCAACATAATCATGTGACTGTCCTAATTATTCGCATCATATGTTGTGTAGGAAGACATCACTTAGCTACCGTACACTACGCCTTGGCTATAGTCAACATACGTAGCATGAATACTAAGTACTCTACTTCCTAAAATGACGAAGGGCTGCGAATAGTTTTTAAGAAAATCTTTTAACGCTTTGAACTTGATATAGTTGTAGAATCTAATTGTTTTAAAAGGAGTGGCTTAAGCTCCGCACTTTGAAAACTTGCTTTTTCATAAAAAGACGAGTAGGTTTCAAATCCAATTCTACATCTTTTAGGTTCCTTTTTCTTTACATTAATCTCATTAATGTAGTCCTATCATTTAAGTTCTTAAGCCATCACAGAAAAGAAACGAAAATAGAACGCACGCTTATGACATTCGCATTCGCCACAATATTCCGATATATACCATTAGGTTACTTAACTAATGACATAGCGGGGCGGGACTAGCACGGATGCAAAACATAAGCAACGTTTATTATATATCATATATATAATACACTATTCGTCTCAACATATAAAGTGATCACATCACAGAATATCAACAGCAAAAGCACATATATGAAAATATAGGATATACTAGGAGGTCTGTATTTTGTATTTAGCCAATAATAGAAAATACAGATTCCACGGTCACGACGAATAGCCAAGCCCACACCCCTAGACCCCTACGAGAACGGCAAGTGACCCTACCAATTCTAGAGTTTAGGAGACCCGGTCTCGACTCCTCGAGATGATCTCCCATTGAACCCTAGAACCCGGTCACTTGTGCTCCTTTCCTTGGGTCTATCCTAATGCGGAAAAGTAAATAATATACAACAATAGTGGCATCATCCTCAACCCGGAAGTTCCCCAATAAAAGAATATTACATACAAAGAATTTTACATGAATGAAAATAAAAATTCTCATCTCACATAAAACCCCCGGCCATTCAATCACGACGATCATGTACATCATATCTCAGCAACACATAACATCACATGTCATCAACATAAGTATGTATGCGTACCCCAATTTTCGTTGATGTATAGCAATGAAACCGGCGATACACCACATACCGCACTTACGGTCGCAGAAAAGAAAGTGAAAAATAACAACAATTGGAATCATCACTTTCACATATATCTAGACGAAGTTAAACATTTCGATCGAATCAACAAACACCCACAAATTACCCCGAGAGATCAACACTTGAGAAAAATCAAAATACCCAAAACATGCCACAGTGCCTATGGACCAACCGTGGAAGGGTTAACCCTTGCCTCACCTATGGCTCCACGGAACTACGGCAAACCCTAGGGTTTATCCATGGTTCCGTGGTCATAGAATCGAGTTAGGGTTATGTTCTTCTAGAGGATCCATAGGGTTACTTGCATGATCTTCCGAATATGTTTAACTTGGAAAATTCCAACACTTGGAGAATTTCCAGCGAGAGCAATGAGGTAGTGATTGATATTCGTTCGAACTGTTAAACGTTGTCTAAGTTACCAAAAACAATGTTAAAATTACGACTACGAAATACTCCGAATTAGCCCCTAAAAAAATAAATATCACACGAAATTTTGTGCTAAACAAACAATACCTGAAACCCCAAAAAATACAGACCAGAGCACCCAAGAAAAACGAGGCAGAGAAGGGGATTCTGGGCCGGCCAGGCCGGATTTTCAAGGATTTTCCCCGGGTCAAAACAGGTAGAATGGCCTCATTTTTCTCCAGTGTTCTCAGTGCATCACATGAAAGCTTCTGTAGTTGCTTAAATAATTTTAGGAGGTCATTTAAAAATCGACAGAAAGAAAAATTTAGGATTTTAGATGTAATGACCCCAAAATCTTTATACATTTGTATTATCCCTCTTCAATTGTAATGACCCCAAAATCTTTATACATTTGTATTATCCCTCTTCAATAATATACCGTATTTATTTGTACTTGGTATTTTCCTTTTTCTATTAAATTTATTATTATTTTATTTCTCAATCTATTATGTATTTTTCTGTGTACAATTTCTTTTTCTTATATTTAAGTTTTTAACTTCTCATTCTTATTTTTTCTTTCATAAATATTTAACCCAAATCCATTATTCTTATTCCCTACATCCCATCTGGAAAGCCCACTTTCTTTTTAAGCAACAACATATATTTAATTCTAATTAAATATGTGCATGAACAATCTTGTAGCTCATTGGTTAAGTCATTGCATTGTTACTCCATAAGTCACATGTTCAAATCCTCATTCTTGCAATTATTTTTTATCATTTTTTTATTCTTCTCATAACCTACAAATGAAACCTTTCAATTCCAAAATGGATGGTGGCTTTTCATTTCTCTATTAATTCTCATGTTAAATGCATATATTATTATTCACCATTACACCATCTTTATTTGTCCCCCTCTATCTTTTCCTTCCTCACATTTTTTATCTCTCACTTCTCCCTCTTCACCTAGAGTCCAAGAAGAAGAACATGAAGAAGTCTTCAAGAAGGTCTCGCTATTAACGCGAGGCTATCGGGGGATAGACAAGCCCGGTGACAATACCGGCTTGTGTATGTAAGTCCCTTCTCTCTTTCCCTCCCTCCATCTATTTCTTTTTCTCTTTATATTTCTCTTGTTTTATATTGCCATGAAAAACTTCCCTTGACATATCATAGTTCCTAAATAATTAATTAAATGAATACATATATAAATAATGAACACACAAACATACACACATATATAGTTTGTAAAGTATTTTTCATTACTCTCAATTCACATGTTAAGATTTCATAGTGACCAATTAGGATTGCATGTTTGTTGTTTTATTTTAAATCACTTTATTTAAAGTTTGTAAAAAAAAAATGAAGTTACGAATAAATACCATGGTTTTCTCATTCCTCACATATGACATATCGATACCTTTAGTTTTAAAATAATTTTTATAAATTAATGTTTAGTTCTGAAAATTTCAGGAAATTTGCATATGATAGAATATATTATTTCGTACACGCTGTAAAAATTTTAGATCGAACCTCATAACGGTTTAGGAATTACATCATTTTTTCACTGATCGTAAAACAGATAACTGCAGTTATCGGTCAACTTCTAGAACACATAACTTGGTATACCGGTATCCAAATTGAGCAAACTCAGGTGTTTTTGATATCTACATCGAATGATATAGATTTTCTTAGTTTTATAGTTTTACTGAAAACCCATCTAAGATAAAGAAAACTGTGTTACAATATTAAATGACGGATCTGGACAGAATCTGTCCTGATTCGCACACTGTTTTTAAATTAGACATAACTCAAACTCCCGATATCAGTTCGTGACAAAATTTAGATGTGTAGATGCAAAATTTATAGAACTATAATTTTATGTATACTTGATTACTTAGAAATTCATGAAACACCCCGATATAGGCTTTGCAATACAATATATAGTTGCTGTCCAGAAATCTGAATTTCTGTTTTAAACGCTGATATTAAAATGATCATAACTAGAGCTTCAGAAATCCAAATCATATGAATATTGGTGTTTTGGATAATTACTTCAAAATACCTACAATTTTCTAATAATCTTCATAACCTGAAACCTGATGAAAATTAACTCAAACTGTGTTTTAAAAATATGTGACGGTGCTGAACATATTTTGATCTGTTTTGCGCAACGATCCGAAAACAAACATATCTCTCAAACCGGTATTCGTATTTAGGTGAAACTAGAACTCACGCATGCAAAACACTTAGAGCCATATTTTTGTGTATGTTCCGCATTCGTTCGACTTGATTAATTAGTCGTACATAATATTTCTTTATAGCATTGTTTTTAGTAGTTACTCGTATAATATACTTGACTCATTTCATGCTATTCGAACATGTATACATATTTATCTTGATCATTAAATTTTTGTATGTACATAAATACGATAATTAAATATATGAGTTGTATTTTGAAAATCATACGATATTATTTTTATATAAAACCCCCTCAAGTTCTATAAATTACCCTAAGGACTCTAGTAAACATAGGTTTAAGCGGGACCAATATCTTGAGCCTCAGGGAATCGGAGAAGTGGGTGCTTGCCTATTTAAGGTAGACAACTTAACAACGGTGTTATCAACACGGTAATCGTCTTTGAAAAAGACACAAATCCTGCCGCTCATGTGCAGTGGTTACCGATAACATCAAAACAATCAGGACTTCAATTTACTTTTCTAATTGTCTGACTCGGTTTGAGTCTCAGTATAATCTAACTTGAATATGATTCAAGTACAATCTATAATCTACAGTCTATAGTCTACAATCTACAATCTATAATCTTCAATATTAAAATTCAACATGAATCCAATTATCAATCTATACAACTTGACTGAACTGAACCATGGATATACATTCCATTTACATGGTTCTCCAGTTATTACATTTACATGATTCTATGGTTACATCCGTTTACTGATATCATGGTTTCGGCCAGTCAACCAATTATACAATCAATACAATTTACAAGGCAAACAATACAATCAAAACACTACGGGGTTTAAGGGGTAGATTGGTACGGAAGGTGTTAAAGGTGGCACGAGACGGTAAGATTAAGACACCTAACCTATAATCCGTTGCTGTTGTACCGTGGCTTAACGGTTCCTTGTACATTCCATTTGCCCTGGTCTCTAGCATATAGAGACCCCTCTCGTATACACTGGCATCTTTCTGTACCAAACTACAAACAACAGCGTTAACACAACATTACAGCAATATAATATAACTTTAAAAGATACTTTCTTATTTTGTCTATTCTACTTTCCTCTTATCTTTGGGACTTACCGAGTGACCTGTTCGCTAACGACATTCTATTTCTTTCTTCTTTGAATGTCGTCAGGTGATTTGGATCCATCAGAGATTGAGCCAACTGCAGAAGACTTGGATCAGTACAACGAAGACCCTGAGCTCTAGACATTGTACATTTTCTATTCAATACCTTTAATTTCCTGTCATGCCATTGTTTAGGCATTGTTTTTATTTCAATTGTATATCCTTTTAATGCATTGTACAAAAAAATGTTAATAAATAAAACTTGATGTTTTCATTATATCTGGTTTCTTGTGTATTTATTTTTATTGCTTAGATACGCTTAGCGTATGTACTTCTGAGTATATACGTAGCGGACCAGTCGCGTCCCCTTCGCCGTATACCGGGAAGTAGGGCGTGACATCAGATTAACGAACTTTCGGAGTTATTTCGGTTTCGTAATATTTCTAACATCGTCTAAGTTTCTAGCTTGGCTATGATACCACTGAAGGGATTCCTAAGCATCATGCCTAGGGTTTGGGTTGCATCACACATTCTATAATAAAAATTTAGGGGGTGCTAAACAATACCAACAATGAATCGAACTAGAAATTTAGGGTAACAAAGAATTAGTATCACATACTACAAGTATTCTAACACTAAGAGGTGAGTAATACAACTTTTGTATATCTCCTCTTGTGACTCTTTGGATCGACTAGGGTTTGAACAGGTTCGTTTGAGTCCTTACAAGTCCACCACGATCCACCACGGAGTCCCTTTGCTCAAGCTCCTAGCTTCACTTGATCTTTGAAGAAGTGGAGCAAACAACCTACACTAGTGGGCTAGACGATTATAGATTGTTTATGTGGGTTGTAATCTCACTTAAAAACCTTTCTTTTTTGTTTCCTTCACTCACTTGAAAAAGGGTAGAGAGCAAGAAGGAGGAAGAAGAAGGAGATGGCTAAGCTTGAGCTCTTTTGTGATAATCCTTAAATAAAAATGAGAAAAGAAATATATAAATGAGAGTCACACTCACATAGAACCATGGTTAATAAATATCTAGATACTTTATATTGAGTTAAAGAACAAATGAAAATCAAACCATGGTCAATATTAGATCAAGAGAAGAAGAGTGTAGAATATTTGCAACCATGATTTAATATTATTTTCTTTTTCTTAATAACAAATATATATATATATATATATATATATATATATATACCATGTCAGTCTTGCATTGCCACCTCCATTGTATCATCAACCATGACACATGTATGCATGCATGTGTGCATTCATATTAACATATATGTACATACATACATTCATGCATACATCCAAAGGAAAAGTTTTTGAATAAATGAGCTAAAAGTCAATAATATTAAATCAACACTTAATTTAATAATCTGGTCATATCACATACGACCCAACCAATAGAAAACGCCTAATTAAAATACGGTATCAAATACATGCATTTAATCGAGCTCCCGCGCATATCCCATATGCACCTCCACATCTTTTCGCCTTATCTAGGAAACCCCTCTGTGGGACTCTAAGACTCGTCAATACGCTAGCAGTAGGCAGTGATCATATCACATACCCACAAACCGTCAGCGGCACTAGCTGTACGTAACGGCTCCCAGGTATTGAGCGATTAGAAGAAAAACAAGCGAACCTGTCAAAACTCCCATCGAGCCAACCGACAACACTTACCGTACAGTCCGGTCTCTTCGTCGGATATGCTGCATATCAATTCTAGGGAAGGTATCGCCGACCCTAATAACTCAATAAGTCATGTCGGTATATGGCTCATAACAGATCGAGAAACTACTGATAATACTTATCAGTAAATCTCAACAGTCCTGGCCAGAGGCTTCCTGTTATAGCCAATCGAGCATAGCGCAACATCAACCCCCAATACCGGGAGAGATGAAACCCCTCCTATCACTCATTGCCTCCATGTGCCTCGGGACTGTACCCAAAATCCACCTGTTTGCACGACTCAGTAGAGCCGTTGTAAGGTAGGGATCAAAGCACAGTGGGAGGACACACAAGACTCTATGACGATCTCGGGTCTACAGACTAACCTGTACCAGTATCACCTGAGAACTGCTATCCGACGATAGATATAATACCACATAGGAGTTCTCAGCAAGTCCGTTCAGTGTACCCAGTCTCCACTGAGCACCCATATATAATCTTTGGTGTCACCACACCAATGGATATGGGATCATGTATCGCCCATCATATGGAACAAGAACCGTATACGCTAGTCTACTCTGGAATATCGATGCCCCGTCTCGATACACCTATGACTAGGAATATTTCAAGGATATGCTTATAAACTATACATGTCCCATTAGTATAATCTACATTATAGTCCCAGTAGTCAAGCAAGTATCCTAAGGGTTTTATTAACATATACCAAAAGAGTAATATGCATGATCAAGTGAACATGTCAAGATAAAGTACAACCAAATAACATATTATCATGTCGAGCAAGAATGTCCTATGAATATATATATACACATACTGCTACATCCACTATCATATAATGGTCTCTAGGGCATACATATATCCAACACAAGTGTCACCAGAGAACTGCTATCTGGCGATAGATATAGTACCATATAAGAGTTATCGACGAGTCTTATTCGATGTACCCATTCTCCAATGAGCACATGTGTACAATCTTTGATTTCAAACACCAATGGTTATGGGATCAACCAT
Source organism: Agapanthus africanus (assembly GCA_030015575.1). Taxonomy (NCBI): domain Eukaryota; kingdom Viridiplantae; phylum Streptophyta; class Magnoliopsida; order Asparagales; family Amaryllidaceae; genus Agapanthus; species Agapanthus africanus. The sequence continues at coordinate 107,996,365 of CM057344.1, forward strand.
CTCCCCATACACGGTCAAGAAATGTACACACTAGTCTACTCTGGAATATCGATGCCCTATCTCGATACTCTCTCGACTAGGAACTGTTAAAAGGATGTACTTGTGGACTACACAAGTCCCACTAGTATGATCTGCATCATAATCCTGGTAGTCAAGCCAATATCATAAGGGCTTTATAAACATGTATCAGAGAGAAAGTATAATAATACAAGTGTACAAGTTAAGATAAAGAGCAACCAGATAGCATACTATCATGTCGAGAAAGAAAGTCCTCTATATATATCTAAGCATCCACTATATCATACAATAATGGCCTCTAGGGCATACATATTCCTAACAGCATTCGCCAAGGTGCATGCGCCAAGGACCCATGCGCCAATATAAATGCGCCACACCATACTCATTGGCTGATTCTGTGAAGCTTAAGCTTTTTTGATCTTAAGATCAATTAAGCCTATACGCTCAGATATTATTTAAGTTGTTCTTAGTCCCATATACAACTAACGGTCCTTAGCATAAACTTCTAAGTTGATCTTAGTCCAAAAAAGGACTAACGATCCTTAGATCAAATAAAATATCCCCTTGAACTGATGGATCTCATTCAAATGCGAAATACTACCTAAGTTAAAACCCAAATCTAATATGTACGGATTTGGACTAATCTGCGCCCAATGGGCGACGACATTAGTCTTTATATACAAGCCAAAGGCAACCCAAAATAAACAAACCATAACATGACACAAAGTGATATATCTGGAGTAGAGAAAGTTGATATCGCTTGGCGATGACGTAATTAACTGCATGGGCTTGCGCTTGTAGAAAAAAGCGTCCCCATAATCGAAAACCCCTCATCATTAAGGGGAAATCTGAAAGTTCAGCTACAACGGTCATATCTATCCAAACCTCCAATACATGGTGCCATAAATCAACTTGGTATTTTCAGAGAGGTGGATAGATATGTTCCATATAGCATTTGCCCCCGTATTCAGGCTAGACGCGCTCCCCATGCCTCAGTCCGGTTTTCGGCGGTAAACAGATTCTGGCACGTCCAGTGGGACCTTTTCTCTTTCCACTTTACACTTCGTATGTCGTATTTCGTGAACTAATCATGATATATCATGTTTATGTTGCCCTTGGATGTTGGGATATTAAAGCCGGTGTTCACCTCCGTGCAGATCAATAGCCTTTTTCTGCAACAGATGTAGCTGCAAGAACGGTTCCAAAACCGCCTCATCCGGAGTAGTTTGGTCAGGACAAGCAATGATACCACTGCTTGGTATTCTGATGGCTCAAATCCAGCAAAATCTGAATTGGCTTCAGTTTAGGCAAATGCCCCCACTTCCTATTATTGGTGCCTCAACGCCAAGGGAAGAAGCTCCAAGGAAGTCAATCTTTGATCGGCTGGCTACTTCTGCAGGCCCTACTGACAAGCCTAACAAACCTGAAGGCTCTGTCTTCAGCAAAATAAGCACAAGCTCTATGGGACCCTTTAAAAAGCCCATGATTTTAAGGAAGGATGTCTTCAAGCGATTTTCCTTTGAGGTGTCAACTGCACCCAAGGCATATAAGAGTGTTTCACCCCCACACCAATCTGTCTTCAAAAGATTGGCACCCCAAGCTTATACTCTGGTCTGCCTAAGGCATCGGTCTTTCAGCGAATGACACCTACCGAAAGGCCAAGAACGACACAGGGGGCAGAATATCCAAGCGTCAAAAGAGTGTAGGAGGCAAGACCATACAGCTCCTGAATTCAAAGAAATACCTACTATGAAAAGCGCTCGACGTCGTCACTGGCGCCAAGTAAGACAGGCTGAGGGCAGTTCCCTATCAGGATTGACTCCGCCCACTCCAATGCTGGAAATCCATGTTGTTCCAACTGAAGACAAATTTGAACCACTTAAAATGGTAAAACGCAATTCTCCCACTGCAGTACTGCAGAAATCTTCGTCTCGCATGGAGGTGCCAAGCGAACCGAAGCCATCATGTTCTCTCAAGTGACTTTCCTCGACTATACATAATGTCTAGAAAGAAGTACAGGGGTCCTCATCAACAAAGATTACTCTCCCCAATTCAAGAAACCGAAGAGTTATGTTAACAACTCTTCCCCCAAACTGAAGGCGGCTCCTCCTAAGGTGGCTCATTCAAAGATAGCTCCTCCTAGACCGGCTTCTCATAAAAGAGAGAAACTGGAGAAAGTCCTAGCGCCCGAGGCAAATTCCAAGGGCCAAGATTTTAAGTGCCTCAAGTCAGGGGGCATAGTAGTTCATACTATTTATATGATGAACTCTAAAGATAAGAGTCGGGCTTCTGTTTCTCATAGACCAGTTATTCGGTCTATAACGAAAGATCAAAAGCTTCAAGAGTTACTGGCTCAAGTAGTGGAACTCATTAGTCCACCGCCCAATACAAACCCAGAGGACACTCCTAAAGAAAGAATAGGGTAAGAATCTGATGCCGGCTATCTAAGGCGCCTTCTTGAGAAGAAAGACGAAAAGGTGGCAGAAATGGATGCTAAGATGAGTAAGATAGCTCTACTGCTCCAAAGCATGGTCAGGATGATGGTTCGACCAGAACCACCGGCAGATGAACCCCCGGTAGTCAATCTTGATGATAAGGGCAACACTTCAAATCCTTTTCAAGTCCCATGAACGGCTAAAGAGGAAATGATTTCGAAAGCGAAGCTGGAAGAATATATCGCCTAGAAGATTAAAACTTACCATGCCAGTGATGCGGCAGATAAACTGGTCAAGACTGACTGACCGTATCCAGCATGGTGCAATCAGATACAGTACCCATCAGGATACACATTTCCGACGTTCCACAGATACAAAGGGACCAGGAATCCTTGCCTGCACATGGCCCAGTTTAGAGCCATGTGCGCCAACACCGGAGGAAATGACGTGCTGTTTCTCCAGCAGTTCGTTAGCAGTCAAGCAAGCACTACTTTCGAATGGTATTCGGAGCTCCCTAATGACTCCATGAAGACCTTTGATGAAATGGAAATGCTATTCTACCAGAGATTCACCAGTGCAAGCGAACGCATCACCATGACGGCATTAGTCAATGATAGAATCAAACCAAACGAAACATGGGTTCAATATGCTATCTGATGGCGAAACCTTTGGTCTAAGTGCGAGCAGCGTATCTGCGAAGCTCCATCCATCAAAATGTTTGTAGATATAATCAGCCGGAATTTGCAGGTGTACCCGTTCATGGCCTTTTTCAAGCCTACTACCTTTCAGGAGTTCAGTGATAAGTTAGCTCAGCTAGATTTGATGGATCAAAGCTCTTCTCTTTCGGGTGGAGACTCACAAAATTATAAAGGAAAGGGCAAAGCGACATTTGTCACCAATTCAAAACAGCAGCAGAGCGGCCCTAAAGCATCTGGTCTCCAAAACAATAATCACACAGGTCCGACTCTTGAACAAAGAATGGGGTGCGAATATTCATTCCCTTATGATAAAACAAAGAAGCTGTTCTAGCTCGCCATGAAGAACAGCATGCTGATGTTGCCTGAGCCACGACGACCAGCCCAGTACAGTGAAATCAATAACCCAAATTGTTGCCCTTATCATTGAGTGGTAAGCTACCCGATCGAGGACTGTTATGTCTTCAAGAACTAGGTCGAGGATCGGTATAAACAAGGAAAATTCATGTTGTCGGATAAATGGAAAGTGGATCCTCCATAAAAACATACTCTCAAAAGTACTAATACGCAAGGGGCATCATGCTCTCTAGTGGAAGAAGTTCCCTGGGAGATGGTCTTCTCGCGAAAAACAAAATGGTTGTTGGAAGACCTACACGCGTGCCCGGCGATTAAATGGAAAGGCCCGCTCGAACCTGAAATCATCGAAAGGATGTTAAAGCCACATCCCATAAAGAAGATTGCTCATGAGAAGAAAAGCCTCCAAATCCAGTCTTCTAAGAAAAAGAAAAAGAAGGCGAAGAAACCCGTACTGCCGGCCGAGTATGTAGACAGCCAGACGAATCTGCAGGAATATATCGACGCGCTAGAGGAATATAACCAGAAAGCGCGATCGACAATCACACTCAAAGAGTTCCTTCAACATATCTTTAAGAATTGCGATGCTGAGGGAGAAGAAAACTAGGCAAAAGAAAAGAAGGAGCGTGTGGAAAGTTGTCATATAGCTTCCCACCCCTTCATATGTGATGACAATGCTCCACCAACATCAAAAAGCAATGATGATGAGCAGGAGCAGGAGCCAGCACAGAGGACTCCGAACCCGAAACAAAATCAAATTGAAAAGCTGTTAAGAGATGATTTTCAAGTGAGTAAAGAGAATTGAACACATGAAATGACCATATATGAAAAGACTAGGCAACAGCGTCTCAAAAAGCAAGCAGCGCAAGGGACGAGTAATGATGCCTCCTAGTCAAAACAAACTTCAGTCCGAAAAGCCAAAAGCAGGATTAAAGCCGAGAAGCAATTTTCCAAATCCCTATCAATGGGAATGAAGATACCGCTTCTCATGATGTATACTCCAGGAGTGCCCTATTTCGAATGTGGAGAAGAACACCCGAGGTATTGCCTATACCACCAGAGGGTTTCGCATCTCATCAATGAGTGCAACGCCTTCAGGAAATGGTGGCATGGATATGTATCCCACAAAAGACACTGGAAGAAGAAGAAGTGAAAGGCCAATGGTTGCCGACTCGAAGATAACGGCTTAGAAACAAGCAAGATAGGGTCGGTGATAGAAAGTTGCCATTTGACCAAAACCCAGTCTTTAGAAGAAGGAGGCTCAAAAGTTCCCACCTTTGGAAGCGACTCCGAAGACGAGATATTTTATAACCCTCTATTCGAGAGCTCCGCCTCAACAGAAGAAGCGATGAAAGATTGCGGTAACATCCATCTGCGAAACCGCACATTGCCCGAGAAAAACCTTAGACCTTTAAAGAAACAGGATAAGGGAAAGGGAAGGCTGCTGAAGAAATCGAAGTAGATGAAGATGTCGCCAAGGAGCTCGCAACTAAGAACCCATCTAAGAAAATGAAGGTGGAGTACAACTTCCTTGCGCACCTAAAAAAAATTCCGTCACACTTGAGTATATATGATGCTCTCCTCTTATCCAATGAACTCCAGGAGACTCTTATCAAGGCACTGAAAGAACCTCATCAGTTCCAAGCATTCTTCGTGTTAGCAATAACGCTCTCAAAGCAATTATTGTAATCGCAGGCAGGCGACTATAATGATTGAGGGAGGATCTATACGGGCTGAACAGTCTTACTCGAGATGATAGTATGTTATCTGGTTCATCTCTATCATCATGTACATGTATTATATGGTATTACAGATCACTGTTACAAGTTGATAGAGCCCATGGAATTCTTGCTTGACTACCAAGGTTATTATGGAGATCACACTTGTGAGAACTGGATAGTCTATCGGCAAATCCTAAAATGTCCCTAGACGTGGGAATGTCGAGACTGGGCATCGATATTCCAGAGTAGACTAGTGTATACCCTTAACCCCGACGAGGGACGATGTCCGGTCTTATAGCCATTGGTGTCAATTAGTCACCAACGATAGTATACAGGTGCTCATTGGGTAATGAGTTACAATGGACGGACTCGCCGGGAACATGCTAGATGGTATCATACCTATTGTCACATAGCAGTTCTCAGGTGACATGAGTATAGATTAGTCTGTCGACCTGTGATTGTCATTTTTCTCGTGTGAGCTCCCAATGTGTTTTGATTACTACCCTACCACGGCTCAAAGGAGTCATGCAAACAGGTTTTAGTTGGGTACAGTCCCAAGCCATATGGAGGCGGTGAGCATAGATCATCAGGGATTCGTCTCTCCTTGTATTGGGAATAGATGTTGCGCTGTGCACGGGTGGCCATCACCAGAAATCCTTGGCCAAAGTAGACAAGATTAATTGATTTAGATCAGTAGTTTCTCAGTGGGTGATGGGCTTCATACCGACACAACTTATCGCGTTATTAGAGGTCTGACTTTATCCACCCCCTAGACCCGATATGCGATACTCTTACACGAACAGACTGGACTGTATGGAGATTGTCATAAACAGGCTCAGTAGGGGTTCGAATGAGTTTGCTCATCGGCCTTCCTTTCATTCAATTCCTGGATAGCCGTTACATACAGTTAGTGCCACTGACGTGATTGTGGTTAAACCCACTACCAGCATATTGTCAAGTCTTTAAAGTCCTACATATAGGGTTTTCCCGGTTCATGCGAAATGATGTGGTGGTCGTATATTGATACATGCAGGGTTCCGATTAAGTATGTGTACTAGCTACACAGACTTTAATCGGGCGGATGATAATACTAGCCAGCTTTGGATTAAACCGGATTATTGAATCAAGTTTTGATCTAATAATTTGCATATATGTATTTTGATATGTATATTCTAGTATTATGTTCATTGTATTTTTCTATCTCTTGGGTATTCGTATTTTGATACGAATCCGGGCATGTATTTGCAAGGACGTATTTTTGTATTCGTACAAAAATACATTCTAGAAGGTGGACACCTCATTTGTGTTGATTTTCCATTTTTGGAAAATAGAAATTGTGAAATGAGGTGTGCAGGGTTTCCTAGCACGGCAGCAAGGTTTCGGGAGGCATCGTCCATGCCAATTTCAAAAATTTATCGTTCTAGTTAACCCTAACCATAGAATCTTTACCAGAAAATGCGATGAAACAACATGTAAATAACTTTACATCTAAGTGAATGAGGAATACAACCTTTGTATATCGGTCATTCACTTCTAATGCTCCGTGTAGTAGTCCCTTCGCTGCAAGTCATGATCACCCGAACTCTAGAAAGGGTTCACCCGGAGAAATGAACAAGCTTGCTCGAAATCTTCGAGGCCGAAGATGATCTACGTCGAGGAGACTCAAGCTCATGCTACCTCTTCACTAATGGTGAAGTTAGTAAAGAAAACACCCTAAACTAAATGGCTAATAGTAGAGGATGATGAAATAGGAAATGGGCTCATTTTAGTTTTATTTTTCTCACATTATTTTCTCACTTGATCAAAAGCTAGCAAGCTTTTGATCAAGGATGAAGAAGATGAAGTCAAGAGATGAGAATGAACTCATGAGGTGAGAATAACAACCATGGGTGAGTTAGTGTCATACACTAACTCATGTAGAGATTAAACCATGACTAACAATAATGGTTAGGTTAATAAATATCTACAACTAAAACAAAAGGAGTGGACTTGATCAATGGTTCCACAAGCTTCTCCAAGCTTCAACTATGTGACTTAATTCCACTAATTTTGATTTACTTTAGATAAATAAAACCTTATCATTATTATTAGTATGGTGTAAGTCTCATACACCCATGTCTCATATGGCATCTAACATGACACACAATATTGTATACTAATATATATCACATATATACTATGTGCACAATCAAGTGAGAAAAGAAATCATAAGTAAGCTAATATTAGTTAATGTATGTTAATATATCAAATATATAATTATACATTAAATTATTAAATTAACACTTGATTTAAAAATCCGGCTATATCACATATAACCGACTAATATCATGTGTATCAACTTATCAAATCAACACTTGATTCGATAACCCGGCTATATCATATATAACCGATCGATAACACAAATCACGAGAATAGAATTCGGTATCACATACAGTATTAATCTCGGTCCCGCACATATCATATATGTGCTCCTACGTCGTTTCGTATGAACCAGGTGCAGGGTTCCTAGGCACACTAGTGAGGTCTCCCATGCCATCAACCATGGCAATTTCAAAAAATATGGTGCCTACAAACCCTAAAGTACGGATCGTTTGCTAGATTTCTAGGCGAACAAGAACTAGTTAACAGTTAACTATATAAAATACGGAAATACAACCTTTGTAGATCCGGTGCTCCACCTCCATAGCTCCGCAACGATGTCGTCTCCGCTGTCCAAATCAAATCCGGGCTCTAGAGTCGGCTTCGTCGGAGAATGGGCAAGCTAGGTCGTCGATGTCCATGCCGAAGATGATCTACGTCGAGGCATCGATGAATCAAGCACCACCTTCACCAAACCATGAAAAGTTGTGAAGGAAACACACTCTACTACTTGGCAAGAGGTAGAGGATGAAGAAATAGGAAGTGGGTTAACTTTAGAATTGGATTTCTCACTCTAATCATCAATCTACCATTGATGACCTCAAGCTTCTTCACTTGAAGCAAGCAAGAAGAAGAAGAAAGATAATAAGATAAGATAAATTATGAAAGAATAATAATCTTATTCTTATCATAACATAACTATGGTTATGTGTAGAGAGCAAACCTTAGTTAGGTGAATGGTTAGGTTAGACAAGAAACAAAAATGGTGGACTTTTCAACACTTCATGAAACTTCAAGATAGAAACAAAAAGCACCACCATTTTCCCTTTTGCCAAAAATGCAATAAATAAATTAATAAATGAATAAATTAATTAAACATAACCCTAACCATTTACTTGACTAAGGTTTAGACTAAACCTACACACAAACATCCATGTATCATCAAATATGATACAAGCAAGTGCACAAATCATATCGCATATGCAATGCGCACACCAAGTGAGAAAATCCGTCTAAAGTGAACCGATACTAGTTAATGCAAAGTAATATATCAAATATATAATTATACATTAAATCATTAAATCAACATTTGATTCAATGATCCGGTCATGCGCACATAACCGACTGGTATCTAATATATCGGCTTATCGAATCAACGCTTGAATCGATAACTAGGTTATATCGCATACAACCATTCGATATATTTATCGCGAGAATAGAATACGGTATCACATACACGCATTATTCTCGGTCCCGCACATATCTCATATGCGCTCCTATTTCGTTTCGCTTGAGCCAGGAAACCTCTGTGTAGGACTCTAAAGACTCGTCAATACGCCGGCAGCAGGCGATGATCATATCAAACACCTACAAGCCGCAAGCGGTCTGCTAAACGTAACGGCCACCTGGGTATTGAGCGATCTGAAGATCGACGAGCAAGCCCGCTCACACTCCAGTGAATCCGACCAGTAACACTACCGTACAGTCCGGTCTGATCGTCTGATATGTCGCATATCTCGCCTAAGGGTGGTAAACGTCAGACCCCAATAGCTCAATAAGTCGTGTCGATATGAGGCTCATAACGGGTCGAGAAACTACTGGTAACACTTACCAGCAATTCTCTGAGCAGCCCTGGCCAGGGACTTCCTGTTATAGCCGATCGAACACAGTGCAACATCAACCCCCATATACCGGGAGAGACGAATCCCCTCCTATCGCTCATTGCCTCCATGTGACTCGGGACTGTACCCAAAAACCACCGTTTTGCATGCCCTCTTGGACGTGGTAAGATGGAAATCAAAGCACAGTGGGAACCACACAAGACTCTATGACGATCTCGGGTCAACAGACTACTCTGTACCAGTGTCACCAGAGAACTGCCATCTGACGTGAGGTATAATACCATCTGGGAGTTCTCGGCGAGTCCGTCCAGTGTACCCAGTCTCTACTGAGCGCCCGTATATCATCTCTGATGTCAAACACCGATGGATATGGGATCATCCATCGCCCATCTGTATGGGTCGAGAAGGTACACGCTAGTCTACTCTGGTATATCGATGCCCCGTCTCGATACACCCACGACTAGGGACTTTGAAGGATGTACTTATAGACTACCATGTCCCCACTAGTATGATCCGCATCATAGTCCAGGTAGTCAAGTACAGATCCTAAGGGCTTTACCAACATGTAACAGAGAGACAATCAGCATACACGTTAAGGTAAAGTTCAACCAGATAGCATACTATCATGTCGAGCAAGAAAGTCCTCCCTATATATGTCCCAGCATCCACTACAATATACATCCTATGTATAGTAATGGCCTCTAGGGCATACATATAACTAACAATCTCCCACTTGCACTAGGGCCATCTGTAGCAGTGGTTGCAGTATCTCATACTCAACCATCCCATAAAAGTCTCTCTCTGGGAACAGGCCTTTGTGAGTGGATCCGCTGTGTTGTCCTCTGAGTCTACTCTCCTTGCCTCGATCTTCCTGGAGATCAACCATCTCCATGATCAAGTAATACTGCCTTAGAATATGTCTGGATCACTGATGGGACCGGCGTTCCTTGGCATAAGCCACAACTCCATTGTCACACAATGGGAGGAACATAGTTCATCTCATGAACCAATATACACCCAAACAGCCTCTTTGGTAGCATCTTAAGTAGCGATGTATCCAGCCTTTATCGTCTAGTATGTCACGGTATCTAGCTTGGAACTCTTCCAACATACCGTCCCTTTACTGAGGGTAAAGACAATGCCTGTGACTGACACTCAGTCGTCTTTATCACCCTGGAACACTTCCAGTGATTCTCCTTAGGATCGATTGACACCATCTCACTACATCTAGTGAGTATCCTAACATCCATTTAGATCTATCTCATAGATCCAAAACCCAGGATTTAGTAGGTATCACTTTGATCCTATATGGAGAATCATTGTGATAAGCGGAGATTGATCGAGCGTAGCATAAGAAACTCTTTTCTTATCAAGAGTATGTCATCCACGTACTCTACGAGGATCATCACCATACTCCCTACTACCTTTTTGTTTATACAAGGTTCATCTACCATTTTGATTATGTCAAACTCTTTGACTACTTCATCAAAACAGACGTTCCAACTCCGCGATGCCTGCTTTATCCTATAAAGCATCTTGCACACGTTTCCGCTGCTCCCACTGTCTACGAAGCCCTCTGGCTGTGTACTTATAGACGTTCTCTTCTAAAACATCATTTAGAAAAGCTGTCATGACACCCAACCACCAGATATCGTAGTCATGGTATGTAGCCGTGGTAAGTAGGATCTGGATGGACTTAAGCATAGCTACTTGAAAAGGTTTCATCATTATCCACGCCTGGTTGATGATGAAAACCTTTAACAAGTCTAGCTTCGAAAGTCTCAACCTTTCCATGTACACCAAGTAATCTTCTCAAGATATACTTGCTCCTGATGGGGATTTAACCCTTCAGATATTGCAACCATAAGTCCATACTTTGTTGGTGTATAAGGATTCCATCTCAGATCGCTAAACATCCAGCCATTCTTACAGAGTCTTACTCCTGATGGCCAGCTCGAAGCTAGTTGGGTCATCATCTCATGATGCAATCCTCGCTCCCACTGTCATAGAGAAACAGAAGTATCTCTTAGGTGGGTGAGGAACCCTACTAGATCGGCGGAGAGGCTGAGGTTCGTTGGTAACTATCGAATCCTTTGGTTCTTTCAAATCATCAACTGTAGTTAGTATAGCTGGAACCTTTCCAGTTGTACATAACTGACCTTGTCTCGAGCTTGTCCGGATTTTGCTTTTAGACATAGGCCGGACAACCCCAAATCTTAACTAACTTAAGACATGGGCTCTTCGCTTTTCATATCACATATGAAGTGGTAGGCATTGATTTGATTCGAACCCTATTCAATAGGTATGCAGCTTCTCAAGCGCATAACTCCCAAAAGGAAAAAGGTAACTCAGTAGTACTCATCATAGAGCACACCATATCAAATAGGGTGTATCTGCTCCGCCCCGATATACCATCGTGCTATGGTGTATTCAGAGGAGTAATGCTGAGAGAGAATCTCATTCTCCTTTAGAATAATCCAGGATTTCCGTGCTCAAGTATTCTCCTCCTTGATCTCATCATAGGACATAATACTTATACCCGTTTAGGTTCTCTACTTCCAACTTATATTCTGTGAATATCTCAAAAGGTTCGGACTCATGTTTCAACAGGAACATATGACTGAATCTTGAGAGATTATCAGAGAATATAATGAAGTATAAAGAACCGGTCTTGGCATGTGTAGACAGGGGACCTACATACATCAACATGTATCATCCCAAGAGTTTATTAACTCTTTCTCTGTTTCCAATAAACAGAGCTGTGGTCATCTTTTCTTTGTGACATGACTGGCGAGTTTCACAAGATGTAAATTCAAACTGATTTAAATATGCATCTTTATGTAACTCTAGCTAGTCGGGTCACATTGATCTGACCTAGTCTACAATACCTCAAGAAGGATTCGTTCATTTCTGAACTCTTCCTCTTGTGTGTGTTCCATATACTAAGAACTGTAGTTTGATTTAGAACATCAACGCTTTTAGATAACGTGCCTGAACCGATCAACTTTTGATATAGGAAATGTTCAAAACATTATCCAACAATACAGAATTATATCCTTTCTTTACTAATAAAGAGATAGATATGATTTTGTATATCAGGTTCGATATCTAACAACATTCGTTCATAATCAATGTATCGGTAATACAGGGTGACAGTGACCAACAGACTTGGCTGCAACACTTGCCCCGTTTTCTGCCTCATGAAACTTATCACCCGTTCTCAGTTCTCTACCTTTCTGTAGCCCTATGTAACAGATTACATATGTGGGATCCTGATCCGGTATCATATACCCAGGACGTAAAGGATACTGAGAAACAGTTCTGTATAACGAACACACCCGAAGATGATGCATCAGCATGCACTCTCTTCGTTTGGGCGGCACGGGAAATCTGGTATTCCCCAAATTCCTGCTCTGTCTTATAACAATTATAAGTTGGAGCGGGACCAACGTTCCCCAGCTCAGTATAACAAGCGGGTTCGGTCAAATATCCGTATTATTATCTTGATTAAGGCGTGATATGGTCGCTACCAGGAGAGAGAGAGAAGAAAACACTCAGCGTGCGCTCTGTCAAGAATAGATTGGTTATTATTTTATCTAATCAGGATGGCTCCCACTGCTTTTTATCAAATCTTCCTTCAAACCCTAAAAGGAAAGACTAGCCGGGATTAATTACACACTACAAGTTCGCCAATCTTTCAGCCAGGCCAGTGTCGGTACTTTGAGGGAGGTCCCCCGTGCTTTCGCACGAACCTAATTAATGTAAACCTCGTTTTCCCAGAGGCGTAACCCCGTTAACACCTTTCTAGACACCTACTTGATCGGCTAATTGTAATGTATAAAACTCTCCCAGGAGTAACACTTACTCGCAGCGGGTATCGGGATCCAACTATCTCATAGAAGGTATGCAATCTCATTGCAAATCTCAACACTTGAAATTCCCGATAATATTTTGCCCCTAGCGTCCTATGACCTTGACGCAGGCCAACAAACCATAGTCCGCTAGTCAAGTTCAACCCGTCATTTCCTGATTGAATTAAACCCACCCGCACGACCCTTGACGCAGGCCAACAAAGTCGCACGACTACCCTAATCCAATCACATCATATGCTTATGCAGATAAGCACCAGTTAGCTACCGCACACTACGCCTTGACGCAGGCCAACAAACGTAGCACGAATACTAACTACTACTTATCTGAAATGACGGAGGGCTATGACAGGTTTTTCTGAAAACCTATTGCGTAATGAACTTGATATCGTTGTAGGATCGAATGATTTTTGAAATGGAGTGCTTTTGAGGCTTTTCTAGTTTTGTTAAAGGAGTCACTCCCGGTGAAGGGATCGTCGGTCCTTTCCTCGTCGAATGAGGTGCGGGATATATCATATATATCACTGTGCAAAGCAAAACACTTAAAAGCAATCAAAAGACAAACCGAATGTGTAGCATCTGCCAGTTATTGCTAAAGGAGTCACTCCCGGTGAAGGGATCTCGGTCCTTTCCTCGTCGAATGAGGTGCAGGATATATCACATATACCTCTGTGCAAAGCAAGAACTGTAGCTACCTGTTTTATTTTGAAATTCGATTCTACAACATCTTAGGTTTCTTTTATTTCATTAATCACATTAATGAAGTCCCATCATTTAAGTACCTAAACATCACAGATAGATATGACGTACACTTATGCCATCCGCATTCGCCTCGATGTCCCCTCGTGCACCGTTAGGTTAGGTAACTAACGGCAGAGCAGGGCAGGGCTAGCGCGGGTGTAAAACATAAGTAACGTCTATATAATATATCATATATACTATATACTATATCCATCACAGAAACATCACATGATCTCATCACAGATATCGCAGCAGAAGAAATATATGAAATATTGGATATACTAGGACGTCCGTGTTTTCAATACAAGCCAGTATAAAACACGGATTCCACGGTCGTGATGAATAGCCAAACCCACACCCCTAGACCCCTACGAGAGCGGCAAGCAACCCTACCAATTCTGGAGTTAGGAGGCCCGGACCCGACTCCTCGAGTTGGTCTCCCACTGGACTCCAGAACCCGGTTACTTGTGCCCTCCTCCTTGGGTCTATCCTAGTGCGGAAAAATAAATAATATACAAACGGTGACAACTCCCGCAACCTGGAAGCGCCCCAATAAAAGAATATTACATACAAGTTTTTACATGAATGAAAATGAAAAACACTCATCTCACATAAAAACCCCCGGCTATTCAAACACGACGATCCAATATAACATATCCAGCAACACATAACATCACATGTCATCAACGTAAGTAAATATGTCCATCCCAATTGTCGTTGACGTATAGCAACGAAACCGGCGATATCACATATTACACTTACGGTCACAGAAAAGAAAGTGTAAAACTACAACAGTTGGAATCCGCAACCACCTCAGACATCGCATGCCTGACCAAATGAATACCTTAGACATCGCATGCCTAACAATTATAAACCCCGCATTTTAGTCTCAAAATCGAAAACTCTTTTCAATATCAAGTCGGGCAATTCAACAAGATTCCCGACATCCTGATCGAATGCTCGTCGCAAACTTCAGTAGGCGGCCGCACCCCCGATACCGTCGACGAAGTGCACCAAGGCGGAACACCGTTACCGGGAGCACCCTAACGGATGCTTTCGGCGACGGGGTTCTCCTACAGTCACTTGGTCGGGGCTATGGAGTGAGGCTGTCTATTAAGTTTACCCGGCGAGTATCCGCGTACGCTACGTGATTGCGACGGACTTTTGATCACATCAAAATTCCGTGGCAACCGATCAAGTGAGACTAAACTGCTATGTTTATAACATTCATTCAGTTATCTCATAACTATTGTGAATTCCAATTATTGTATCCCATTCCAGATAAATAGAAAATGTTAAACTTTCCGATCGAACAATCGAACACCCAAGTTTTCCCGAAACAGATCAACACATGAAACAAGTCTAACAACATTCCGTTCGTGCCTTAGTATCAACGATCCAGCCGTAGAAGGGTCAAGCCAACGCCTCACATGTGGCACGCCGTACTGCCCCAAACCCGAAGGTTCAAAGGGCAGTTCAAGACGGTCACATAATCGAGTTAAGGTTTGTGTCTTCTAGAGGGACCATCGTGTTACTTGCACTACTTAGAACGTCGTTAAACTACGGAAAAATCCAACACTTGGAAATTTCCCGACAGGGGAAAAATTGGGTATTTATATCCGGTCGAACTTTTTAACATATTCTAAAATTTATCCGGAAAGCCACACAGACAAAATTTGATATCCCGATCGAAATACCGAATTCCCAAAACAACTCAGAAAAATTCAACTCTGAAATAAATATTAAAAATACCCAGGAATACCAGCACTAATAATTATGAGATACTGTGCAAATAGTACTGAACAACATGGCCGTACCGCCGCGCAACCGCCGCACGAGGCTAGCTCGTGCCGCGGAAGCGCGGCAATATGAAGGAATTATGTGCACGAATTTCACAGTATTTCATATATTCTCCTTCTGATTTTTCTGAACATTTTTAATGTGGAAAAATACCAGATTTTAAAAATTGGACAGAGAGCAATTTTCCGGGTATGGTTTCGGTTCGATCGGACTTCAATTTCCGTCTGGACTTCGCCTAAGGCTCTAGCTAGGCTCTGATACCACTGCAGGGTTCCTAGGCACACTAGTGAGGTCTCCCATGCCATCAACCATGGCAATTTCAAAAAATATGGTGCCTACAAACCCTAAAGTACGGATCGTTTGCTAGATTTCTAGGCGAACAAGAACTAGTTAACAGTTAACTATATAAAATACGGAAATACAACCTTTGTAGATCCGGTGCTCCACCTCCATAGCTCCGCAACGATGTCGTCTCCGCTGTCCAAATCAAATCCGGGCTCTAGAATCGGCTTCGTCGGAGAATGGGCAAGCTAGGTCGTCGATGTCCATGCCGAAGATGATCTACGTCGAGGCATCGATGAATCAAGCTCCACCTTCACCAAACCGTGAAAAGTTGTGAAGGAAACACACTCTACTACTTGGCAAGAGGTAGAGGATGAAGAAATAGGAAGTGGGTTAACTTTAGAATTGGATTTCTCACTCTAATCATCAATCTACCATTGATGACCTCAAGCTTCTTCACTTGAAGCAAGCAAGAAGAAGAAGAAAGATAATAAGATAAGATAAATTATGAAAGAATAATAATCTTATTCTTATCATAACATAACTATGGTTATGTGTAGAGAGCAAACCTTAGTTAGGTGAATGGTTAGGTTAGGCAAGAAACAAAAATGGTGGACTTTTCAACACTTCATGAAACTTCAAGATAGAAACAAAAAGCACCACCATTTTCCCTTTTGCCAAAAATGCAATAAATAAATTAATAAATGAATAAATTAATTAAACATAACCCTAACCATTTACTTGACTAAGGTTTAGACTAAACCTACACACAAACATCCATGTATCATCAAATATGATACAAGCAAGTGCACAAATCATATCGCATATGCAATGCGCACACCAAGTGAGAAAATCCGTCTAAAGTGAACCGATACTAGTTAATGCAAAGTAATATATCAAATATATAATTATACATTAAATCATTAAATCAACATTTGATTCAATGATCCGGTCATGCGCACATAACCGACTGGTATCTAATATATCGGCTTATCGAATCAACGCTTGAATCGATAACTAGGTTATATCGCATACAACCATTCGATATATTTATCGCGAGAATAGAATACGGTATCACATACACGCATTATTCTCGGTCCCGCACATATCTCATATGCGCTCCCATTTCGTTTCGCTTGAGCCAGGAAACCTCTGTGTAGGACTCTAAAGACTCGTCAATACGCCGGCAGCAGGCGATGATCATATCAAACACCCACAAGCCGCAAGCGGTCTGCTAAACGTAACGGCCACCCGGGTATTGAGCGATCTGAAGATCGACGAGCAAGCCCGCTCACACTCCAGTGAATCCGACCAGTAACACTACCGTACAGTCCGGTCTGATCGTCTGATATGTCGCATATCTCGTCTAAGGGTGGTAAACGTCAGACCCCAATAGCTCAATAAGTCGTGTCGATATGAGGCTCATAACGGGTCGAGAAACTACTGGTAACACTTACCAGCAATTCTCTGAGCAGC
This sequence comes from Agapanthus africanus, assembly GCA_030015575.1. NCBI lineage: Eukaryota > Viridiplantae > Streptophyta > Magnoliopsida > Asparagales > Amaryllidaceae > Agapanthus > Agapanthus africanus. Next base: position 108,013,736 of record CM057344.1, read on the forward strand.
CCTGGCCAGGGACTTCCTGTTATAGCCGATCGAACACAGTGCAACATCAACCCCCATATACCGGGAGAGACGAATCCCCTCCTATCGCTCATTGCCTCCATGTGACTCGGGACTGTACCCAAAAACCACCGTTTTGCACGCCCTCTTGGACGTGGTAAGATGGAAATCAAAGCACAGTGGGAACCACACAAGACTCTATGACGATCTCGGGTCAACAGACTACTCTGTACCAGTGTCACCAGAGAACTGCCATCTGACGTGAGGTATAATACCATCTGGGAGTTCTCGGCGAGTCCGTCCAGTGTACCCAGTCTCTACTGAGCGCCCGTATATCATCTCTGATGTCAAACACCGATGGATATGGGATCATCCATCGCCCATCTGTATGGGTCGAGAAGGTACACGCTAGTCTACTCTGGTATATCGATGCCCCGTCTCGATACACCCACGACTAGGGACTTTGAAGGATGTACTTATAGACTACCATGTCCCCACTAGTATGATCCGCATCATAGTCCAGGTAGTCAAGTACAGATCCTAAGGGCTTTACCAACATGTAACAGAGAGACAATCAGCATACACGTTAAGGTAAAGTTCAACCAGATAGCATACTATCATGTCGAGCAAGAAAGTCCTCCCTATATATGTCCCAGCATCCACTACAATATACATCCTATGTATAGTAATGGCCTCTAGGGCATACATATAACTAACACCAGGAAATCTCTGTGTAAGACTCTAAAGACTCGTCAATACGCCGGCAGTAGGTGAAGACCATATCAAACACCCACAAGTCGCAAGCGGTCTGCTAAACGTAACGGCTACCCGGGTATTTAGCGATCAGAAAATCAACAAGCAAGCCTGCTCATACTCCTGCGAATCCAATCAGAAACACTACCGTACAGTCTGGTCTCTTCGTCAGATATGTCGCATATCTCGCCTTAGGGTGGTAAACATCAGACCCCAATAGCTTGATAATTCATACCAATGTGAGGCTCATGATGGGTCGAGAAAATACTAATAACACTTATCAGTAAATCTCAGAAATAGCCTGGCCAGGGACTTCCTGTTATAGCCAATCGAGCACAGCGCAACATCAACCCCCAATACCTGGAGAGACGAAATCCCGTCCTATCGCTCATTGCCTCCATGTGACTCAGGATTGTACCCAAAAACCACCATTTTACATGTTCTCTTGAACATGGTAAGGTGGAAATCAAAGTACAGTGGGAATCACACAAGACTCTATGACGATTTCGGGTCAACAGACTAATCTGTACCGGTGTCACCAGAGAACTGCCATCTGACGTGAGGTATAATACCATCTAGAAGTTCTCGGCGGGTCTGTCCAGTGTACCCAGTCTCCACTGAGCACCCTTATATCATCTCTGATGTCAAACACCAATGGATATGGGATCATCCATCGCCCATCTACATGGGTCGAGAAGGTATACGCTAGTCTACTCTGGTATATCGATGCCCCATCTCGATACACCTACAACTAAGGACATTAAAGGATGTACTCACGGACTACCTTTGTCCCACTAGTATGATCCGCATCACAATCCAGGTAGTCAAGTAAACATCCTAAGGACTTTATCAACATGTAACAGAGAGACAATCGGTGTACATGTTAAGATAAAGAGTAACCAGATAGCATACTATCATGTCAACCAAGAAAGTCCTCCCTATGTATGTCGAAGCATCCACTATAATATAAATCATATGTAAAATAATGGCCTCTAGGACATACATATAACTAACAAGGTGTAGGAGAGAAATGGTGGAGGGTATGGGCAAATGAATTGTTAATTCATTTGCTCATACTATTCAAGCATGGTTGAATTTTAAATTGTGAAAATCGTTTTAACAAAAGAAAAGATTGTATGCTTGAATTGAGATGAGATTTTCAATCTACCATTTTTGTTTTCTCTCTCCTCTAATGGCCCATCCTTCATCTTCTACCTTCTACCCTCTCGTGAGATGAGAAACAAAGAGGAAAAGAGAAGGAAAAATACTAGAACACTGACACCACATCCTAAGCATCCTAGATTAGCATCCTTGGATCCTTAGTTACTTCATTGATGAAGTTGAAGTTTGAATTTGGTTCTCTCAGGTGGATCATCTTCGGCGAAGAAAGACCGCCTTGCAAGTGCGATCTGAAGCTCTTAAGAGCTAGCTAGAGTCCAACCCAATTAGAGCTCTTGAAGAAAGCTTAAGAATGTGAGTATTGTTAACATAGTAGATTAGCATAGCTTCCTAGTTTTTGTTCGTAAGTTCTAGCTCTTTAGTTTTGATTTATGATTTTGGAACTTTAGCAAACTAGAAATTTTTTTAAATCCATGTTGCTATTTTCTAAAATTAGCTTGCTAGTGTGCTTAAGTTCCCAACAGCGGTATCAGAGTCTGGCTAAAGGCTAGACTTGTTGGCATAAATTTAGAGTTTCGTTCGACGGGATTTTCCGATTCACATTTCCAAAATCTTGCTTGTTGTTCGAATTTCAAAGTTGGTCAAAAAAATTTCAGGTTGCATCAAAAATACGTGCAGGCAAAATTAGAGCCAACAAAAAAATTTGGATACCTAAGCCCAAAATTTGGCCGCGGAACCGCCGCGAAATACATACACGTGCGGCTGATCCGCGCCCAGATTTTGGCTAACGTACCTCAAATTTTTTTCTGGGGCTCTAATACATGGAAATATGATTTTTTGAATATGTGGTTTTGGTCCAGATTTTTTTGTGTACTGGTTAGTACTTGGGGCCAATGCGGAAAGTTTTAATCGATCGAAATTTTAAATTCGTGTTTTTCTATGCATTTGTTTCAGCGGCCGTGAATATCATAGCACGGTATAATCCGACTGGTTGCTGTATGTACAATCAGACAGGTTTAGAAACATGATATTCACGTTGATGTTCTATGTTGCTCTGTGATTAAGGTTGTGTTGGATTGTCATGATGGATAGCCCGGTGTATGTAATATTAGATAGCTCTGTGATGTTGTGTATATTCATACCGCATGGTGAGCGTCCGACATGTAGACTGTCGTCATCGCGGCTTGTATTATTCTTTGGGTGTATCCTGGTTGCGGATGTAATCACCGTTGCATATTCAGGTTTTTATTATATACACTACGATTACCCCACGGCGGAGTGCTTGAGTAGCCGGGTTTTAGAAGGCAACGGGCCTCCATCTCATGGCGTTAAGACCGGGGTGCCTTACTCTAGAATTGGCGGGCTATTCGTCACACTCGTAGGGGTATAGGATTGAGCGCATAGGGTTGCCCAGGTCACCGAATTTTGGAAGTGCTGGGTGTCCTACTCAATTCGTTGATTGGGGTTGCCTCGCTTCTGGGATTGGCAGGTGGCTTGCCGCACTCGTAGGGGTCTAAGATCAGATACTACGAGCTATCCACATGACTGGAAAAATTGCATTTCATATTTGGTTCTATTGAAATGTACTTTTCCTAGTTTATCTATATTTCCATATTGTGTTTGCTTCTGCTGTGATGCTTCTATGTTGTTGCTTGATATCATACGTGAGAGAAATGTTTATATTATATATATATATAGTAGACTCTATATATGTTTTGCATCCACGCTAGTCCTGTCCCCGCCCTGCCGTAAGTTAAGTGACTTTACGGTGAAGACCCGGGATCCTGTGGCGAATGCGATTGGCATATATGTGCATGCCTATTTTCATTTGTTTCTGGCATGATATTTTTAATTGATGGAACTGCATTAATTCTGATTAATGCAAGGAAAACAAACCTAAATGATGTTGTTGGAACCAATTTTGGAAAAATATAGGCGTTTCCTTTTGCTTTGCGTCGAGACATTCAGTTAGGAATATCCTGCACCTCATTCGATAAGGAAAGTGCCTAGATACCTTCACAAGGAGTGACCTCTTTGGCAAAACTTTACATGACTATAAACTACTCGGTTTTCTTCAAAACCATCAGTTTTGTACAAAACCACTCGATTCAAAAATATGGAGCCTGAACCACTCCTTTTCAAAACTGCTCGAGTTCCTTCAACGATATCAAATTCATTAAGTTAAAGGTTTTTTCCCAAAAACTAGCCGTAGCCCTCCGTCATTTCAGACGGGTGGCGCTTAGTATTCATGCTATGTTTTTTAGCCTCCGTCAAGGCATAATGTGCGATAGCTATGTGTTACTTTTTTGCAACATAGAGATGCATTAATCTAGAACAGTCATACAGCCTTGTTGGCCTCCGTCAAGGGTGAGTACGGATGGGTCTAAATTAATCAAGACAATGACAGGTAGAACTTGATTTAAGACATATGATTTGTTGACCTCCATCAAGGTCATGAGCCACTTGGAGAAAAAAACCATATCGAGAGTTTCAAACATATAGAAAACTTGCCAAGTTTGCGCATAACTTCTGGAGTATGGTAGTTTTGATCAGATTCCGTCAAAGTTATCGCATAATGATAGTTGGGTCCCAATTCCCACTGATGAGTAGGTATTACTCCTCGAAAGATTTTCACTTCACAATTAGCTAACATATTAGGTGTCTAGAAAGTGTTAACGAGGTTACTTATCTGTGGAAACGGGGTTATTTAATTGGGTCCGTGCAAAAGCACAAGGGACCTCCCTCGGAGTTCCAACACTAGCCTGGTTGAACGGTTAGCGAACTTATAAGGTATATATGATCCCGACTAGTTCTCCTTTTAGGGTTTGAAGGAGAATTCGAGAAAACGGTGGGAGCCATCCTGATTAGATAAAGTGATTAACCAATCTAATTTAGGTTAGATTGCATGCTGAGTGTTTCTTTTCTCTCTCTCTCTGGTTTGCGACCATGACATACCTTAAATTAAAACTCATGAACCAAGTTAACCGAACCTTCTTACACACTTTGGTTTTGGATTGTCATGACTCACGGAAAAAGCCACATATATCCCTACCACTCCTACTTCCCTTTTGCATTTCTCCAGAACACTCTGTAACACTATGAAGATCCATATTGCTTGGGTATGACATCGTATAGTTACATACGAACTCGAAGAAACTTATTTTCAGTTCAAAGATGGATTCCGATTCTGAAGAAATTGAATAGGATTATTCGGTTGCTTTTCTCTTTAGCTTCTCTCAGGTTGAAAGGGCTCCTAGTATTAGGAGAATATACCTATTATGCTTATTGGATAGTCTTCTTCCAAACCTTAGACAGGTGTCGAAAGGTAGGGAAGAAGAAAACCAATTAGCCTAAGTATGGTGTACAGAAGGTAAGAAATAAAGACATATAATGGGATTGAAGTGAGGGCAAAAAAAATTGGAACTACTGTCATGAATCTGGATAGTGGAAGTGGCATTACTAGGAATACGAGGCCACCCCCTCGAAACATTTTCATGTTTCAGTTTTACTATGCGGTGTTAATTGAAAACTGCTTTCCCAATTAGATTATGACTATAGGATATGTATTTACCAGACTTGATTCTCACATCTGTATGACATTACAGATGCTGAGTAGGAGTAGAATATTGTGAATTGGGTGATTATATCCTCAATATCAGAATTCTTTGTAATTGGTGATATTTGAGGAAATCGTCTGGGTTTTGCCTAACGACAAATATTTGGTTTTGAATATCCATTGTTATGCACCAATTTCAAACCAATATATCTGTACGTTTATTTTATAAAGTGAGATATAACTTTTTGAAATTATGTTTATGAAATTTATCTTTATCAATTGATGATTATGTAAGGTGTATTCAATAACGGTGTATTTCTTCTTAACCATTACACAGTTTTCAACATACGACGCACAGGATTTGAGTTATTAAACTCAAAGGACTTATACAAAGTGTTATATGTTGTCCGATGTCCATTAGGACAAGGGGGTGGTACTCGCACTATATTCCGTTTCCTTATGATTTCTCTCGTTTTAGACATGCATTTCGTTGAAATACAGAGTCCAAATTTTGTGAAGTTATAGGTATAAGAATAAGGTAGAGAACCATACGTGCAAGTACCAGGATTCTTTGAGGTGTTAGAAGATGTAGATACTTATGCTAGGTATTCCGTCGTAAGTAAAATATTTGAAAACTTGCATCTCTCTCATGTTACTCGTCCGTGGGTGCGCTCCTTGATGAGTAATGATACATAGTCTTCTTCCATTTAGTCGATATGCACTGAAAACAGCTGCATAATTTTTTAATTTGGTTCCAATTAAATCAATACCTTTGTTTCTATATTAGATATAGAATAGATTCATATCTTAATGATGTTAAGGTATATAGAGGTGTCCAGCTTATGCTTAAAACCAGAATCCGGATAAACTAAAGTCATATTTCAATAATGGCAGTTTGTAGGTTATCCTGAGCTTTGATGAAGGTTAACATTCTACCATTTGCGGAATTGTAACACCCTAGTTCATTTATACCAGTTCTGTTTTGGGTATTTCTTTATCTATGGATATTTCTTGATTTATTACTGTTATGGGTGCGAATAGTGTAATTGGTATCTGTGTTTGCATCCGACCATTTCCGCTTACTGGAAACCCGTCTTGATTTCTGTTTGTGATTTATCCCGGCTAGTTATGAGGATCCGTGCATTTTCATGTGTATATCCTGTATATCTGCATTATATCTGGCATTTGCATTTTTTTAACAATACAATTATAATCTAATAATATATTTTAAAATTATCTAGTATGGCCTGCATCATACCCCTAACCCTATTGTGGCATCCGTATATCGTGTTCTCATCCCGTTCAGTGAAACGGACTCGTTTGGATAGCTACGTGCACGCTACGTGTATCCGTTCTTGGGGGTATGCATTTTCGTTATTCGAATATCTTATTTTGGTTTTGGTTGATACGTATATTATCCGTATTTTCAAATCGTAATTTTAGACCAGACCCGGTTATTTTTCGGAGTACTTTTGTATTAGCCTAAAAACTCAAACATAATCAATATTATATTCTATATATTTAAAATGTTTAATATCTATATTTATATCTATACACACACACACACGTTTATATATATCTTTTAAACTAAATATATATTTTATATATTTTATTAAATCCTATCCTAACTCCCCCTCTCTCTCTATACTGTCTTTCTCTCTATATATATTTATTAAATATTATCTTTATAAAACCTAATACTGTTTAACCCATACTACCCATGTATCTTCTTTCTTCCTCTTCATTTTTTTCCTGTCTTCGTCTCCAACCCTCACGAACCCTAGCCGCCCGTCCCAGCCTCGATGTCGCCACCACCCTCACCGTCGACACCCTCCCTTTCTCCACACCTCTTCCTCCTCTCTCTCTTCTTCCCCGACAGCACACAACCCGGCCTCGCTGCAACCCATGACCGCCTTCGCCTCTCGAACCCCAACCCTAGCGTCGCCACCCGCGCCTCACCGTCACCGCTTCCACCCCCGACGTCGTCTCGTCCCCTCTCTCCAACCCAACGAGCCAACTCCAGAGCAGCTCCTGCAACCCGTCGCAAACCGCGACGAACCCCACCAAGCAACCCTCGGCACCATCGCCGAACCCTCATCGTCGGAGCTCCGATCACCCCGTCGGCCTCACCCCAGAACACCAGCCTCTCCTTCTTCCTCTCTTTCTTCCTCTTCTTCTTCTTATTCTTCTTCTTCTTCTTGTTCTTCTCTTCTTATTTCTTGATTTTCCGATTATCGCCGGAGTCGTGCCGTCGCCGACGATCCGGTCAACCCAATAGATGTCCCCAGGCAGCGTGGTCACTTTCTTGCTTTGCCTAGTTCAGTCATGTACGTGCGCGTGTGCATCGCGATATTTACCGACGTCGGACGCGCCGTACACACCTCGTATTAAGATCTGATCAAGAAAGTTTATCTTGCTACTTGCTATACTACTATATTTTGCATTCATGCGAATAATAATATTATATATTTTTTATGCATCTCATGTTACCGTTTTACTATTTTTTGATAGTCGTTCGTATCCGTATCATTTCTTACACATCTAGTTGCATGCAAGTTTATCTTGCTACATGCTATGATATATATTTTGCATCCATATAAATAAAAATATTACATGTTTATTGCATTTCACATCCATGTTACAGTTTTACCGTTTTTCCGATATCCGTTTGTATCCGTGCTATTTATTATATATCTAGTTGCATGTCATGTCATATTATATCATGTTACCATTATATTAGTACCCCATGCTTGATAATGTGCATCATGCGTAGTCTTGGAGTTGTAGATGTAATCCCTGATAGATATTTGTGCATCCGTGTTTTACTATGAATCGGTACTTTTATCGTGTATCCGTACTTGCTACAGTTTTATTATGAGCAACCGTTTGATACCTGTGCACTACCTGTCATGACCTGATACACCACTACTTGACCTATTACCTGATCCAGTTTCTAATGCTGACAATCCTGACATGTTGTCCTGACGGACGTATCCTGTTGTCTGCATAGACAAACCTGTACCTGCTTAATCCTATGTTGGCATTAGCTCCATTTATCAATACATGACTTGAACACATAACCTTAGGGGTATGGGGAAATCAAAGGTGTAACCGAGTGTAACCTAAAAGGGTATTACTTGATCCGTGGTCCCGGGGGGTAACAGGACAGAATCATTCGTGATTCTTCTTGGTCCGTGGTCCCGGGGGGTAACAGGATATAATCATTCATGATTCTTCTTGGTCCGTGGTCCTGGGGGGTAACGGGACAGAGTCATTCATGACTCTTACAACTTGGTCCGTAGTCTCGGGGGGTAACGGGACAGAACCATTCTTGGTTCACATATCTTGATCCGTGGTCCCGGGAGGTAACGGGGCATATTCTTTGAGTTACATGAGGAGTACATCAATTAGTTTCGAATAACTTTAGAATAGATAACCCAGTAGCACAGTTTATATTATTTACCGCACTTCACCTGCACGTATACACTTCACTGTTTCATACCCGTGTTACTTGTTATATTCATGTTATCGTTTATATTCATGCCTGCATATATCGTTGCATTCTGGTTATATTTTGTTCTTTGATATTATGACGCACTGACGTCTGGGTTTTGCATGGCCCAGATCTTTTATTTCTTTCACAGGCTGATCCAGAGTATTTCAGCCGACAGGCCGAACAGTGAGGATCTTGTTAATGTTTAGTTTAGTATAGTTTTCTTTTCGCAGTTTTATTTCCTGATGTGAGCCCGTATTTGGGACGTACTTTCCAGATGTTAGTTCTTATTGGATTTATTGCTTCCACATATTTATATTTCTTGACTCGTTTATCCTGGCAGATGGACATGTACTAGTTAGTTTTGTATGCTTTACTGTTCTTGATATCTTATTGACAGCCGTAATGTGACTATGGAGGGATGTTTCCTAGCCACATGTAGCATGGTTGGCTCTGTCATGTGCCGATCTTAGTGCACTCTGGGAAGCGGGGCGTGACAGGGTTTGTTTGGTATCAGAGCCATAGGATTTAAGTTAATCGGGCTTGATTCTTTTGTAGTTGGGTATCGGACCCAATACACGAATCAGAAAACCAGTAACTAAGAACATGTCCTGCCACATTATTGTCGTGATTCTTGAATCTTATCTTTCTCTTGACTTTTTACCTTGACGAGATGGAATGACTTTGCATCTCGGCTTGAAATCCTTTTGGTTCCTTATTGTTTCTCCCTACCTATTCCTTCGATTCTGACACTGGGATTTGGGCGACTTGAACGGAGTTATGTGATTGTAACTATGAACTGTAGCATGGATACAATGCGGTACTCTATTTAAGTAACTTGGAATCCTAGTCTTGATTCATTTCCTTATTTCATGGTTGTTATATTACCATGCTTCTCCGATTTCATTATTTACCAGTTCATGTTTTATCGCCAGCTTGAATCATGTTTACCGTGCTTATCTTCTTCAGTATCTTGGCTTCAGATGAAGTTGTTTCAGGTATCCTACTTGTTTATGATTTTCTCGCATTAGCATTATTCGATTCTGGTGCATCCCATTATTTTATGTTGTCCAAGCTTATTGCTGCACACTCGATTTCTTGCACAACCATGTCTTGTTGTTAGGACATACATACTGGGAATGGAAAGATCATATCTAGTAGTGAGTGCAAAGAGTGTTCAGTTGTTATTTGCAGACGAGAATTATTTGCAGATTTCTTAGTGATCGATACTGGCAGTTATGACGTCGTCTTGGGAATGGATTTTCTCGGCACTTTCCACTCTCACATCGATTGTAGGGCAAAGAAAGTGATTTTCCAGATTCCCGGACATCCGGAGTTTGTTTTTGCTGGAGATAACAGTTCTGTCGGGCCAGTCAAGTTTAGGGCTAGGCCGACAAGCGTCGTTCTTTCGTCGATGGAAGTTGATGAGGAGGAAGCGCCAGCTGTAGTTCGAGAGTTCATGGACGTTTTCAAGGACATCTCGGGTTTACCGCCAAAACAAGATGTGGAGTTCACGATCGATCTTGTTCCTCGTGCAGCGCCAATCTCAAAGGCGTATTATCCAATGGCACAAGTGGAGTTGGAAGAAGTAAAGAAGCAAGTTACCGAATTGCTAGAGATGGGTTGGATTCGCAGCAGAAATTCACCTTGGGGTGCTCCAGTTCTTCTAGTCAAGAAGAAAGATGGCACAAGAATGATGTGCATCGATTATCGAGAATTGAACCGGTTGACTATTAAGAACAAGTACCCGATACCTCGCATTGGTGAATTATTTGAGCAACTTAGTGGCGCGAGGGTATTCTCGAAGCTGGATTTGCGATTTGGATATCATCAAGTTCGAGTTAAATCAGAGGATATTTGCAAGACTGCGTTCCGAACTCGATATGGAAATTACGAGTATTTAGTGATGCCATTCGGAGTCATGAATGCACCGGCAATATTTATGGACTTGATGAACCGAATCTTTTCACCGTTCTTGGACCAGTTTATAGTGGTGTTCATCGATGATATTCTGGTCTACTCGAGGAGCTCAGAAGAGCATGCAGAACACTTGAAGATCGCACTGCGGACATTGAGGCAAGAAAGATTACATGCGAAGATGAGCAAGTGCGAGTTTTGGCTCGAAGAAGTGAAGTTTTTAGGGCATGTTGTATCCGGAGATGGAATCGCTGTTGATCCTGAAAAAAATTGCAGCAGTTCATGATTGGCCGATTCCGAAGAACGTTGCGGAGATCCGAAGTTTTCTTGGGCTTGCTGGATATTATAGAAGGTTCTTGGAGAATTTTGCTCGTTTAGCTGAGCCTTTGACCAAGCTTATGTGGATGGATGTGCCGTTCATTTGGATGGATGGTTGTGCGTCAACTTTTGAGGCATTGAAGCAAAGATTGATAACCGCTCCTATTTTGACTGTACCAGACGGTTCCGGAGGATTGGTGATTCACAGTGACGCAAGTGGAAAAGGTTTGGGATGTGTTTTGATGCAGCATGGAAAGGTTATAGCCTACGCATTGAGACAGCTGAAGACCCATGAGAAGAATTACCCAACTCATGATTTGGAGCTAGCAGCTGTGATTTTCGCTTTGAAGATTTAGAGACACTACTTATTGGACGAAAGGGTCGAAGTATTCACCGATCACAAAAGCCTAAAGTATGTGTTCATGCAGAAAGAGCTCAACATGAGGCAGCGTAGATGGTTGGAGCTGATGGTTGACTATGATCTTGATCTCAAGTATCATCAGGAGAAAGTTAATGTAGTGTCAGATGCGCTTAGTCGGTTGCCAGCAATTCGGATGTTGACTGCACAGAAGGAGCTTATTTTTCGGAGATTCGAGTTGGAGATCGTGTTACCACATTCTTCAGGACAGTTGATGCAGCTGCAAGTACAGTCATCGTTGATCAATAATATTAAAGCATCGCAGTCACAGGACCCAAGATTGCATAAGTTTCGAGAACAGGTTGAAGCGGGACTTCGAACGGACTTGTTGATTCATGAAGATGGTTCGTTGCGATTTGGTAGCCGTTTGTGTGTGCCGAAAGGAGATATTCATGAAGAAGTTTTGAAGGAGGTGCACAGTTCCGCATATTCCGTACATCCAGAAGGCACGAAGATGTACCATGATCTATGACAGCATTTCTGGTGGGAAGGCATGAAAAAGGAGATCGCCCGCTTTGTAGCGAAGTGCTTGGTGTGTCAGCAAGTTAAGACTGAACATTAAAGGGTAGCTGGTTTATTGCAACCACTTCCAATTCCTCAATGGAAATGGAAACATATAGCCATGGATTTCATGACAGAACTACCGCGGAGTCCAAAGGGCAACAATGCAGTTTGGGTGATTGTTGATCGATTGATCAAGACAGCTCATTTCATACCGTTTCGAGTTGGTCAGTCGACGGAAGCGTTAGCAGAGCGGTACATGCAGGAGATTGTGAGATTGCATAGAGTACCTGTGAGTATCATTTCCGACCGTGATACCCGATTCTTATCACACTTCTGGAGGAGTTTAAATGAAAGTTTGAGGACACGATTGAAGTTTAGCATTGCTTATCATCCACAGACAGATGGTCAGTCGGAAAGAACGATCCAAACTCTTGAAGATATGTTGCGAGCTTGCATGCTGGACTTCAAGGGTTCATGGGAGAATCATCTACACTTGGTAGAGTTTTCATATAATAACAGCTTTCAGGCGACTATTCAGATGACTCCATTCAAAGTATTGTATAGTCGCAAGTGTCGCTCACCGTCTGTTAGGACGATATTGGAGAACGAAGATTGTTAGGACCGGATCTTATCGTGCAAACAGTAGAGAAGGTTAATACTATCCGAAATCACATGAAGGCAGCACAAGATCGGTAGAAGAGTTGGGCCGATACATCAAGAAGACCTCTAGAGTTCGCTGTTGGTGATCTTGTATTCTTGAAGATATCATCAACTAGAGGAGTGATTCATTTTGGGAGTCGGGGCAAGCTTAGTTCTCGATTTGTGGGGCCTTTCGAGATTATTAAGCGTGTTGGAGAAAGTGGCTTATCGATTGGCTTTACCACCATCTTTGGCGAGTGTTCATGACGTGTTTCATGTATCTCAACTCCGTAAGTATGTTCGAGATGAGACGCACGTGCTGGATCATTTGGAGCTAACAGTAAGGGAGGACCTGACATATGAAGAACGACCGATGTCGATTGTTGATCGAAGAGAAAAGGTCCTCAAGAACAAGGTTATCCCTCTAGTACTTATTTCATGGGGGAATCGCTCGCACGGAGAATCGACTTGGGAACGAGAAAATGAGATTCGACAGAAGTTTCCACACCTCTTCTCGTAGATTCATGTTTGTTTATCTTTTCTTGTTCTGGGAATTTCGAGGACTAAGTTCTTTTTGTAGTTGGGTATAATGTAACACCCTAATTCATTTATACCGGTTCTGTTTTTGGTATTTCTTTATCTATGGATATTTCTTGATTTATTACTGTTATGGGTGCGAATAGTATAATTGGTATCTGTGTTTGCATCCGACCCGACCCGCTTGCTGGAAACCCGTCTTGATTTCTGTTTGTGATTTATCCTAGCTAGTTATGAGGATCCGTGCATTTTCATGTGTATATCCTGTATATCTGCATTATATCTGGCATTTGCATTTTTTTTAAAAATAAAATTATAATCTAATAATATATTTTAAAAATATCTAGCATGGCCTGCATCATACCCCTAACCCTGTTGTGGCATCCGTACATCATGTTCTCGTCCCGTTCAGTGAAACGGACTCGTTTGGATAGCTACGTGCACACTGCGTGTATCCGTTCTTGGGGGTATGCATTTTCTTTATTCGGATATCTTATTTTGGTTTTGGTTGATACGTATATTATCCATATTTTCAAATCGTAATTTTAGACCAGACCGGGGTATTTTTCGGACTACTTTTGTATTAGCCTGAAAACTCAAACATAATCAATATTATATTCTATATATTTAAAATGTTTAATATATATATATATATATATATATATATATATATATCTTTTAAACTAAATATATATTTTAAATATTTTATTAAATCCTGTCCTAACTCCCCCTCCCTCTATACTGTCTTTCTCTCTATATATATTTATTAAATATTATCTTTATAAAACCTAATACTGTTTAACCCATACTGCCCATGTATCTTCTTTCTTCCTTTTCATTTTTTCCCGCCTTCGTCTCCAACCCTCGCGAACCCTAGCCGCCCGTCCCAGACTCGATGTCACCACCACCCTCACCGTCGATACCCTCCCTTTCTCCACACCTCTTCCTCCTCTCTCTCCTCTTCCCCGACTGCACACAACCCGGCCTCGCTGCAACCCATGACCGCCTTCGCCTCTCAAACCCCAACCCTAGCGTCGCCACCCACGCCTCGCCGTCGCCGCCTCCACCCTCGACGTCGTCTTGTCCCCTCTCTCCAACCCGACGAGCCAACTCAACAGCAGCCCCTGCAACCCGTCGCAAACCGCGACGAACGCCACCAAGAAACCCTCGGAACCATCGCCGAACCCTCATCGCCGGAGCTCCGATCACCCCGTCGGCCTCACCCCAGAACACCAGCCTTTCCTTCTTCCTCTCCTTCTTCTTGTTCTTCTCTTCTTGTTTCTTGATTCCGTATTTTCCGATCATCGCCGGAGCCGTGCCGTCGCCGACGATCCGGGCAACCCAGTGGATGTCCCCAGGCAACGTGGTCACTTTCTTGCATCGCCTAGTTCAATCCTGTACGTGCGCATTGCATTGCAACATTTACCGACGTCGGACGCACCGTACGCACCCCGTATTAAGATCCGATCAGGCTTGTTTATCTTGCTACATGCTATACTACTATATTTTGCATTCATGCGAATAATAATATTACATATTGTTTAGTTATTGTCACAACCCAAAATATTAGCTCGTGACCGGCACTTAAATCACGTCGCGTCTAAAGGCGTAACGTAATTCAAGTAAAACGAAACCCAGAAATCTAAACCTTTTTAAGAAAATAAAAGAGGTGAAGTTTTGAAATAAAGGTATAATAAAATCAAGTTTTCTTAAATGCATAGAAAAGGAACATGAAAAATGCAAGTGGAATTTATTAGTTTGAAAACATGTTTCGTCTTTTAAAAATTTGGGCAGCACCTCCTTTGTATATTTTGATCCAAAACCACAAATACAAGATAATAATAGAGGCATCCCCAAGCGGGACCTAGCTCTTCGCCAATCGGCGGATCCACAACCACGCATAGCATAAAAATAAGTATACGACAACCAACGGCGAAGTTCACCACAAAAGATAAAGAAATAAGCAAGACATCAAAACCACAAGTAACGGAATACCCTTCACTCTAAGTCTCGCAGCCTCAATCTCACTAAGTCTCATTACTTATACAAATTCTAGTTTGATTGATGAAGTTGACTAGATACAATATGAAATATAAATACAAGTGGGTACGATACAAATGTCCCACCTACCAAACAAATCACCCAAATGTAGCTGTGTGCCAGCGATGCCGCTACGGATCCATGTGGTCAACCTGCAAGAACTGTGGCACAACGGGGGTGAGTTGCCAACTCGTGAGTAGAAAACATCAACAGGTATAAATCGAATAAAATAACGATTCCTAAGTCAACTATATCATAAAGGTAATGATATGATATTTAGGGTGACCGTATCTGTATGTGTGCCAACAATGTAATCAACACCTATATGTATGCGGATATTATCCAACCATATGATCAATGCTTGTATGCATGTGGATCTCGTCCAACTGTATAATCAAAGTCTGTATGCATGTGTATCTCATCCGCGTGTCAACCAATGACACAACAACATCATGCATGTAAATATCATAAAAGCATATGCATGAAAGTATGAGGATATAAATAACGTGTGTTCCTCGCAACACATCAAAATCATGGAACCTGAGTGTCCAGCATCGACACTCGAAATATCATGAAACCCGTGTCCATCATCGACACGTAAATCCTCATATCTCGGGCTCCATCACTCCGGATCGTCCCTCGGGCTCCGTCTGTGGGATCGGCCCGCGGGCTCCGGCAGATGGGTAGGCCCATATCCATCTCTCAACTCCGGTCGGTATCCTCCGGATAACCACCAGGTCCAGCCAATCACCGGTAGGTAGTAGTCCCTCTGTCAGGCTCACCGTCTACTGCACAGCAAATACGTTCTCGCCCCGAGGTACCATACCGGGTCCACCATGTACCCGCAAATGGCCTCATCCAGCTCCTCGAATCGGGTATCACTATCACACGTCTCAGAACCGAGAAAACGTATGGTGGATGCACTGAAATATTATATCAAGAGAAACCGGGTTTTTTAAACAGTATATACTTTTTTTTTAAATAACCACGGTTCTCAAATCCAGAAATCTCATGAAAACAGCATATCTCAATGCGTATAATCGTGAAGCATGATGTATGAGACATAGAACAGTAATATGCACATATCAAGGGAAAACCGTTCTTTTAAATGAATCCAGTTTTAAAATATCTCCTGCGGTTCACAAATTCTCCAAGGTCAAATGCAAAATCGTATAAAGGTGCATATGTAACTATAGCAAGTAAATTATGCAAAGAGTCATATCATGATGCAGCAATCCTACTGTGTAGTGACATGGCAATCATCGATGATGAAGTGTGTGAGCCGAAAAATCTGTGTAAGTGTAACATACGCATCATCGATAATGGTGTAGGTGTACTCGCACAGGTATATAAAATGCAATGAGAATAACATGAATGCAGCATAAAGTAAATCGTATGCGAATGCTAACAGGTATACGTATCTAACATGACCGAGTCGGTGAATCTATCAATCGGCATCCAGCCTCAAAACATCACGTACGGTATACTCCATCGTACGACATCTTCTAGTCAAGGGTATGGATCAGTCATAATAACACTCGTCACGTACGGTAAACCATCGTACGGCGGTATTAAACCATCAGGGATCCTATCATCCTATATGACAATGAGGGGTATGGACCTAACGTCTAGTACGGCATATCACTCATGATTCATGACATTCTACACACACACACACACCCCTATGTCCCAGGTCACGTCTATAACAAACTCATATCAGGGGACCGGCAAAGGTATCAATCATCTCAATTAACTCGCATCCGTATACCAACATATCATCAAGTCATCATATCACATCGTATATTCTTTTCATCACATTTATATCTCACATCAAGTCAATTTATATATACATTCTACCCTATACATCAAATGTCATGTTACTCTAAAATTCATACTTATTCTAATGCAACTATATATCCATAAGTCGTGATTCACATTCATTTTTCATATCCCTAAAGCTTTCATCTCATATCTCGATCTACATAATCAACCATTCAAATCATCTCTAACTATCCTTTTAACCCTATCCATAGTTTCCTAATCTAGGTTTCCTTAACCATATTCTATGAATCAGTTTCCATCAAAAACTTGCGGGGGTACTATACGCCATCCACCCGACTTCCCCCGTAGATATAGATCTACTCACTTGATCCTTACTTGCCGAAGTCGATAACGCCATGCTCATCCTCGTTGCTCCAAGTCCATATGGGGGTACTTACAATTTCCAATGCGTCATATAGTATCGTAAACCAAAATCGCGGATAAAAACCAAAACTGCATGCGAATCACTTATAGGTTAGAACCTATAGCCTACGCCTGCAAAACCGCTAAACAACCCCCGTCGCTGACATAAAATCATCAGATGACAGAAAACAATATCAAATACCAAATCTCAAATTAAAACGAAGTCGCAAAACAATGCAGCAACTCAAGAAAATGGTCCCAGATTTTACCCTAGGTGAAATTAGCCAATTTTGCACACATGGAGGGTCTATTTTACTGGATATAAAGCCCGGGACCAAACACGAAGCCCTAAATCCCTGCTCTGGCCGCAAATTGAGGCCAGAATGGATAAATCTGCAGCCATGGGTGGGAATTGGGGTCTTGGATTTTGGGTATAGGTTCTAGGTTGCCTGCTTGTGTCCCTGTATTTGCTAAATATTTTTCAGGTGTCCCGGATGATAGCAGATACCAATATATCCTCACAGAATCCACAAAATCCGATATCGTCGATTTCTAAGTTTTCTAAATGGGGTTTTAGTCTATGGTTTAGCCCAAAATACAATCATTACAGGGGTTTAAGGTCACTATAAAGCCCCAATTGCACATTTGGATTCAATCAAACCCTAATCCTTTTCTAGAAATTTTCTAACATCAGCATTTCTAACTTAAACCACTTCTAAACTAAACTAGAATATAAAGAACCAACAAACTAAACTACAAGGAAGAAGATATACCTCATTTGCAACTCAAGAAAAACCCTAGCTTGTTCAAAGTCATCAAAATCTAACTTTGCTTGGTCCATTGTGTAGAGAATGAAGAGGGGATTAACTTTAATGAAGAGGGTGTAAGGTTTCGGCATGGTTATTGAGATGGATCCTAGGGTTAAAGATGGAGGGAAGTGAGGAAGAAGAAGGAGAAGAAAAATAATGGTGGAGGAATAATGTGGTTGTCCTCTCTCTTTCTCCTTTATTCTCACCTACGCTCCCACTAATTTACCCTTTTGCCATTTTTCTCTTTTTCTTTTCTTTTTCCTCACAAAACCAAACACATTATGAAACCAACAACACAAATGAACCACATCCAACCAAATGGAACATGGCATGGTGCACTAGCCATGGAAAACTGTAGAAACACGGATTTGGCCTAATCGCGATTAGCAATGCACTAATCGGGTTTTTATTTAAACTGCATATAATAAATTTTTAAAATGTCAAATCCTTTAAATATATTTTTAAGTGAATAAATCATTTTAATTCCCAATTATTTCACAAATATTGGTATAAATTTATACCCTTTTTCGAAAACCCCAATTTCGCAAATCGGGCAGTTTTTGGGAAATTTATTATTTTAATATTAAATTCCAAAAATAATATTTTATATTTTCTGAAAACAGTTATGCATCCCATGTTACCGTTTTACTGTTTTTGGATAGTCGTTCGTATCCGTATCATTTATTACATATCTATTGCATGCAAGTTTATCTTGCTACATGCTATGATATATATTTTGCATCCATATGAATAAAAATATTACATGTTTATTACATTTCACATCCATGTTACAGTTTTACCATTTTTTTGATATCCGTTTGTATCTGTATTATTTATTATATTTCTAGTTGCATGTCATGTCATATTATATCATGTTACCGTTATATTAGTACCCCATGCTTGATAATGTGCATCATGCGTAGTCTTGGAGTTGTAGATGCAATCCCTGATAGATATTTGTGCATCCATGTTTTACCATACATCCGTACTTTTATCGTGCATCTGTACTTGCTACAGTTTTATTACGAGCATCCGTTTGATACCTTTGCACTACCTGTCATGACCTGATACACCACTACCTGACATGTTACCTGATCCTGTTTCTAATGCCGACAATCCTGATATGTTGTCCTGACGGACGTATCCTGTTGTCTGCATAGACAAACTTATACCTGCTTGATTCTGTGTTGGCATTAGCTCTAGTTTATCAATACCTGACTTGAACACATAACCTTGGGGGTATGGGGAAATCAAAGGTGTAACCGAGTGTAACTTAAAAGGGTATTACTTGATCCATGGTCTCAGGGGGTAACGGGACAGAATCATTCGTGATTCTTCTTGGTCCGTGGTCCTGGGGGGTAACGGGACAGAGTCATTCGTGACTCTTACAACTTGGTCCGTAGTCTCGGGGGGTAACGGGACAGAACCATTCTTGGTTCACATATCTTTATCCGTGGTCCCGGGGGGTAACGGGGCATATTTTTTGAGTTACATGAGGAGTACATAAATTGGTTTCGAATAACTTTAGAATAGATAACCCAGTGGCACAGTTTAGATTATTTACCGCACTTCACCTGCACGTATACACTTCACTGTTTCATACCCGTGTTACTTGTTATATTCATGTTATCATTTATATTCATGCCTGCATATATCGTTGCATTCTGGTTATATTTTGTTCTTTGATATTATGACGCACTGACGTCTGAGTTTTGCATGGCCCAGATCTTTTATCTCTTTCGCAGGCTGATCAAGAGTATTTCAGCCGATAGGCCGAACAGTGAGGATCTTGTTAATGTTTAGTTTAGTATAGTTTTCTTTTCGCAGTTTTATTTCCTGATGTGAGCCCGTATTTAGGACGTACTTTCCAGATATTATTGCTTATTGGATTTATTGCTTCCGCATATTTATATTTCTTGAATCGTTTATCCTGTCAGATGGACATGTACTAGTTAGTTTTGTATGCTTTACTGTTCTTGATATCTTATTGACAGCCGTAATGTGACTGTGGAGGGATGTTTCCTAGCCACGGGTAACATGGTTGGCTCTGTCACGTGCCGATCTTAGCGTACTCTTGGAAGCGGGGTGTGACAAGAATCAATAGTTATATTGCCCTTGACTCGCCACCTCTTTAGTAAAATGAATTCTTTCATAAAACATTAGTGGGAATATGGTAGAACTGGAAGTGATTCCAGAACTACAAACGGTTACTAAAAATTTAGTAGAACCTAAGGATTCAATTGGATTCGACAATCCATTAGCCGCTCCGTAAATTTGGTGGGCAATCTCAGCCACCCGAGAGGTACTTCAGACTCCTCAAAGACGGTGACAGGGAGTTTTTGATGACCCAAGTTTGCCACTACTATTGTCCTAGACTATGAGATCTGGCGGATGGATGACTATATCGTCATTCTAAATTAGCTTTAGAAGTGCACATATATATGACTCTGCCAAAGGGTTGTTGTAGTCAGTGGGAGCAGCAAAAGTGTGGTGGGCTAGTAGCTTATGTCTATTTATAGATTAAAGCAAGTATAGCGGAGATAGATCGTCTATTTTTTATATGACGGCCATAGAGTTTGACTTCATCAGAACAACAGATGGACCTGGTAAGAAGGTATTAGGGAGTGATGTCCTGGTATTTGGATGACGTGCTCCTGATAAGAAGCGATGTTCCTATACTACAATCGATTATATTGTGGTTGTCACATGTATTTCTCCGTATAGGATCTGGAAAAAATATCAGGGATTCTGGTGACTAGATCTATGGTTTTAGATCTAGATTTAGGAAGTGTCACAATTCGGGTATTTTGACACTATTCTAAAGTGTTTTAGAATGGACGACTCATGGCGTCATGGTGTACCCGCAGGTGATGGAGTCACCCTCTCTAAAAAGATGTCTTCTAGACTGATGAGGAGAGAGATTTTCATGATTAACATATCACTTGCTTAGGCAATTAAGTCAATCATGAGATGTCAAATACCACACCAAATATTTCTTTTGCACTAGCTGCAATAAGCATATATTGATCCAACCCTGAAGAAACATTGGGAAGCAGTTATGAACATACGAGGATGTTCTTGGTATATGGTAACGGCAGCCTCCTTAAGGAGGCGGTTATCATTTCAATTTTCCAAGGTGACCTGGATGACAAAATAGCTGTCAAAGGTAATAGTTTGCCCTCTTTTGAGGTGCAGTAGGTTGGATAGGTTTCCAAGCAGGATACTGAGGTGGTCATGGCGCTGGGTGTTGATTACATCAGCAATGTGATACAGCCAAAGTAGTTTGTGGATTTGGATGTTCATTTACGAGCATTGTCGTATCAGCTATCCAGACAAATTCTAAGGCAAGTACCGCTCATTTCGGGAGATAGTCGTTCTCCAGGAAGTTAAGATATAGAGAGATAAAGATAGAAACATTGGAGCGGATCAACTCACTGAGGCTATTTCTCGAACGTGAATGTTTCGCAAACATGCTTTGCGAAACTGATTAGTAGAGAAGTTGGGTATTCGGTGGCACACGGGCTGTGGGTACACGATAAGCAATAATTAGCCTTAAATGCAGGTGGGAGATTGTTGGCTATAGTGCCCTCAATGAAATTATTGTAATCATAGGCCGGCAATTATAATGATTGAGGGAGGACCTATACGGGTAGAATAGTCTTACTCGAGATGACAGTATGCTATCCGGTTCATCTCTATCATCATGTACATATATTATGTGGTATTGCATATCATTGCTACATCTTGATAAAGCCTATAGGATTCTTGCTTGACTACCAGGGTTATTGTGGTGATCACGCTTGTGAGAACTGGGTAGTCTATAAGCAGATCCTAAAATGTCCCTAGCCATGGTAATATCGAGACTGGGCATCGATATTTCAGAGTAGACTAGTGTATATGTTTCTTGACCCCGACGAGAGGCGATGGCCGGTATCACAGCCAATGGTGCAAGTTAGTCACCAAAGATAGTATACAGGTACTCATTAAGTTATGAGTTACATTGGACGGACTCGTTAGGAACATGCTAAATGGTATTATACATATTGTCAGATAGCAGTTCTCAGGTGACATATGTACAGGTTAGTCTGTCGACCTGAGATCGTCATTTTTTTCGTGTGAGTTCCCACTGTACTTTGATTACTACCCTACCACGGCTCAAAGGAGTCATGCAAATAGGTTTTAGTTGGGTACAGTCTCAAGCCACATGGAAGCAGTGAGCGGATCGTTTGGGATTCGTCTCTCCCGATATTGGGGGTAGATATCACGCTGTGCACAGGTGGCCATCACTAGAAATCCTTGGCCAAGGTGGATGATATTTACTGATTTAGATCAGTAGTTTCTCATAGGGTGATGGGTTTCACACTCATACGACTTATCGCGTTATTAGGAGTCTGCCTTTATCCACCCCCTAGACCTGATATGCAATAATCTTAGACGAACAGACCAGACTGTATGGGGATTGTCATGAACAGGATCAGTAGGGGTTCGGATGAGTTTGCTCATCGACCTTCCTTTCGTTCAATTCCTGGGTAGTCGTTACGTACAACTAGTGCCGCTGACGTGCTTATAGTTAAACCCACTGACAGCGTATTATCGAGTCTTTAGAGTCCCGCATAGAGCGTTTTCCTGATTCATAAGAAATGATGTAGTGGCCGTATATTGATACGTGCAGGGTTCCGATTAAGTATGTATACTAGCTACACGAACTTTAATCGGGCGAATCATAATACTAGTCGGCTTTAGATTAAGCTGGATTATTAAATTAAGTTTTGATTTAATAATTCGCATATATGTATTTTGATATGTATATTTTAGTATTATGTTCATTTTTTTCTATCTTGGGTATTCGTATTTTGATACGAATAAGGGCATGTATTTGCGAGGACGTATTTTTGTATTCATACAAAATACGATCTAGAAGGTGGACACCTCATTTGTGTTGATTTTCTATTTTTGGAAAATAGAAATAGTGAAATGAGGTGAAAGAGAGAAATGGTAGAGGGTATGGACAAATGAATTATTAATTCATTTGCTTATACTATTCAAACATGGTTGAATTTTAAAGTGTAAAAATTGTTTTAACAAAAGAAAAGATTGTATGCTTGAATTGAGATGAGATTTTCATTCTACCATTTTTGTTTTCTCTCTCCTCTAATTGTTCCTCCTTCATCTTCTGCCTCTTACCCTCTCATGAGATGAGAAACAAAGAGGAAAAGAGAAGGATCCTAGGCATCCTAAGTTCCTTAGTTACACTACATCGATAAAGTTGAAGCTTGAACTTGGTTCTCTCAGATGGATCATCTTCGGCGAAGGAAGACCGGCTTACAAGTGCGATCCGGAGCTCTTGAGAGCTAGCTAGAGTCTAACCCAATTGGAGCTCTTGAAGAAATCTTGAAGATGTGAGTATTGCTAACATAGTAAATTAGCATAGCTTACTAGTTTTTGTTTGCAAGTTCTAGCGCTTTAGTTTTGATTCATGGTTTTGGAATTTTAGCAAACTAGAAATTTTTTAAAATCCATGTTGCTATCTTCTAAAATCAGCTTGCTAGTGTGCTTAAGTTCCCAACACTTCGCAGAGGAACAGATGAAAAATGAGCTCGCGGAGGTCAATACCACTGATATTACCTACAGCGAAGAAGATTTGCTTTTGGGAACATTCGAGCACAACAAACCCCTCTATGTTACTGGGTACTGTAAAGAAAAGAGTATAAATAAGATACTCATTGACAATGGCTCCTCAGTTAACCTGTTAAATGTGAAGGTGCTCAAGGAACTATCTATAGATGCTCGATATCTCGGCCGAGAAAAGATGACCATCTTAGGGTTCGACTCGCAGTCTTTGTGAACACTTAGGTCCATGGTGTTGACGCTTCGCTTCGGACAACTTATAATGGATGTCAAGTTCCATTTCATTAAAGGCAAGACATGTTACAAAGCATTACTCGGCAGACCTTGGCTATAATGAGTACAATGTCATCTCTTCTGCACAACACCGGTGTATAAAGTATTTAAAGGATGACCAAAAGCATACCATCACAGGGGAGCTCAACCCGTTCTCGGTAAATGAAGTATGGAAATATGAAGAAGCTAAGTACTTCCTGATGGACTTCAAAGATACTGAAAAGTGCAGCAAACCGAAGGATAAAAAAGTACAAGCGGCCACCATCCCAGTCTTTGGAAGCGATTCTGAAAAAAAAGAGATAGTGTTTGCAAGTCAACCTCCAAGAGAAACCAATGAACCAAGCTCATCAATACTCATTCCAGTCTTTGGCAATGACTCGAAAGAAGAAACAGATGCAGTGTTCTCTATCCACCCATGGTGAAGGTTCATGATGAAACGGATCGAGCTCTGCATGTTACAATGGCTCCGCTACATCACTATAAAGAACTCGATGCACTCAGCACCTAAAGCATACAGGAGCTGGTGACATTTCACATACCTCCCAGATATAGAGGTGAAAAGGCGATTCTATTCTACAAATCGAAAGAGACTAGAGTGGAGAAAGAAATCTGGCATCTCGATCCGAACCTCGACAAATTGCAGTCCATTTACATGCCGAGATATTTAATGAAGGGATTAAAGGAATTCTTGAAGCATCAAGGAGTACCGTTCGAGCAAACCGTTCGATAAGCCCAGTTCTATAGAAGAATCTGGGAAGTGCCCGGGACTCACCAAATCAAGCCGAATAGGAAGATGGATACTACTGGCTTAGAATATGTACAACCTAAGAAGCGGCAGCAAACTTACAGCTGCAATATCATAAATGAAGAGGAAGAGACTTTTCTGATATACAGCACAGTCGAGCAAGGGGTAGGTCCCGCAAAAATAAGTCTAAGCCTGTCACTAGAAGAGCGGATTGATAGGATGATAAAAAAAGCCTGTCAAGCCAGCAGGGATAACCAAAGCCGTGAAATGGCCGAATATGAAATGGCCAGACAATAATACCTCAACGAACAAGCTGCGGAAGAAATGAGACATGAGTCTCCCCAATCTCAACTACCTCCATCTTCCTTTGCAAAAAGAGGATTTTGAGCTAATGAAGACAGGAACAAGGCGATGGTTGCTGTCAATATTCAAGGACAATAAAGTAGTCCCAGGATCCCATCAACCAGAATAAGGTCGGGCACAGTCCTTCCCTAATAAAGAAGATAGGGCTGGAATACTCTTTCCCTTGAGATAAGACGAGGAAAATATTTGCCCTCGTTATGAAGTATCAGATGTTTTCATTTCCGAGACCTCGGTGACCCAAACAACTAAATACGGTTGATCACCCAGATTATTGCCCATATCACAAGGTTATAAGCCACCCGATCAAGGACTGCTTCGTATTCAAGAATTGGATTGAAGACCAATACAAACAAGGCAAATTTGTGCTGTCGGACAGTTGGCGAATAGACCCACCATAGAAGCACGAGCCGAAGAAAGTTTATGTCATCAGATTGGGACCCGTTCAATCCAGAAAATGGAAGCAGACTCATAACTGTCACATAATAAGGCTCTCAAGTAAGGGAAAAGATGAAGATATGCTTAAGCTCTTCGATTACTTCACAAATGAAGAGGAGGAGATCTCAAATTGCCGCCAGCCCTTAAAGAGCTGGAAGATAGAATTCATACTACAGCGGATGAACTGAAGAAGATCAATTTGGGAATGGAAGATGATCTGAAACCAACGTTTATCAGTGGGTTACTGTCTGGAGAACAGGTAGCCTCTCTTAAACCCGTGCTTATGGAAAATAGATACCGCTTCGCCAGGAACTATTCTGAGATGCCGGGTTTTGATCCAGATGTAACGATACACAAGCTATCCATAACCCTAGGGACGAAGCTAGTTAAACAAACACTAAGGAGGATGTGGCTCAAACTCAAGATAAGCATCAATGCTGAAGTCAAGAAGCTCATAGACTCCTGTTTCATCCATGAAGTCCAGTACCTGAATTGGATAGCCAATATCATCCCCGTAATGAAGAAGAACGGGACGGTCCGGATTTGGTGGACTTTCGGGATCTCACTAAGGCATGCCCAAAAGATGGCTTCCTCATACCAGTGACAGAGCTCATGATCAAAAACACCTCCACTCAAAATGGAGCCAGAAGATCAGAAGCATACAGCCTTCTGTACACCGTTAGGCGTGTTCTGCTACAAAGTGATGCCTTTCGGC
Organism: Agapanthus africanus; assembly: GCA_030015575.1. Taxonomy (NCBI): domain Eukaryota; kingdom Viridiplantae; phylum Streptophyta; class Magnoliopsida; order Asparagales; family Amaryllidaceae; genus Agapanthus; species Agapanthus africanus. The sequence continues at coordinate 108,040,179 of CM057344.1, forward strand.
CTAAAGAACGCTGGAGCAACCTACCAAAGAGCCATGACAAAGATATTCGACGACCTTATACATGTTATCATTAAATGATACATTGATAATTTGGTGATCAAGAGCAAATCCCACGAAAAACCCTAGGAGCATTTGAGGATAGTCTTCAAGCACCTTCGGAAATTCAACCTGAAGATGAACCCGCTGAAATATGCGTTCGAAGTCTCGTCAGGGAAGTTCCTCGGCTTTATAATCCGCCATCGAAGGATCAAGATCAATCCCTCCAAAATCAGGACAATTATAGAAATTCCTCCACCAAGAAAGCTCAAGCAGTTGCGATCTCTCCAAGGAAAGCTCGCCTATATTCGACGGTTTATCGCCAATCTCTCCGGCAAATACCGTTTGTTCAGCCATCTGATGAAGAAGGGAAGTCCCTTTATATGGGATCAGAAATGTTAGAAGTCACTAGAGGAAATCAAGCAGTACGTGCAGAATCCGCCGGTATTGGCAACCCTGGTTAAGGGAAAGCCCCTTATCCTAAATGCAATTACCCTTGATGGTTCCATAGGCGCGCTATGGGCACAGGAGAATGACCAAGGAAAAGAAAGGGCCTTGTACTATTTAAGTTGAATCTTGCTGGGAACAGAAAGCAACCACTCCCCTATCGAGAAGCACTGTCTGGCACTAATCTTCGCGATAACGAAGCTCAGACACTATGCCTTGGCCCATGAAGTGCACCTCATATCAAAGGTGGACCCTCTCAAGTACCTGATGATGAAAGCAATATTGATAGGATGGCTCACCAAATAGGCCCTTTTGTTGATGAAGTTCACAATCATTTATCGTGCCCTCAAAGCAGTAAAAGGGCAAGCCATCGCTAACTTTCTCGTCGAACATCCGATGTCGGCCGAATCTCCATTAAACTATGAGTTACCGGATGAACATGCGTTCAACACAGTTGAAGAGAAAGAAGAAGCAGGAAAGCCTCATTAGGAGTTATACTTCGATGGAGACTCCCCAATGAAAGGGAGAAAAAAGAATGTCCCGGCATTCAGGTCTGAGATAGGCCTTATCTTCGTAATCCCTCAAGGCGGAATAATCAGCTACACCATTTCGTTGACGGAGCCTAGGACCAACAACGAAGCGAATATGAAGCGCTTATAGCTAGTCTTGAGATCGCGATCGATATGGGAATCGAGGATCTCCACATATACGGGACTCTCAGTTGATCGCCATGCAAGTCAATAGAGACTACAAAACATGAAAGCCAAAACTGATAAAGTATGGCGAAAAGGTAAAACAGCTACTGACGCAGCTGCCTTCATATACACTGGAAAATGTGCTACGAGTGGAAAACAAAAAAACAGATGCATTAGCCAAGTTGGTCAAAGAGTTGGCCGATGAAAACTTCGACGATATAAGGATCATCATCCAAAGTCGCAAGATCATAGCCCCGGCAGAGATATCTTCAGAACCTATGGACGAAACCGTAAATGAAAATGTCCTTCAAACGGAAGAAGCTGAAGAAGATGATGATGACTGGTGAGAAGTTTTTATAGAATATTTCAAGTCTCAACAGATTCCTGAAGATGCGTCGCAAAGACATCAACTTATGAAACGAGCATTATCGTTCATCCTAATCAATGGAACTCTATATAATAGATCCTTAGACCACATATGGCTAAGATGTTTCGGACCAAAGGAAGCCAAGAAGGTCGTCCAGGAAATTCACGACGGACTCTGTGGATCCCATCAAGCCAGTCCAAAGATAAAGCTGAAGGTCAAAAGGATGGGTTATTACCGACCCACGATGATTCAAGATTGCATCGACTATGCAAGACAGTGCCACTCATGCCAAATACATGGGGACTTCATACATCAGCACCTCAACCCGCTGCATCTGACCGTAGCCAGTTGGCCATTCTAAATGTAGAGGACCGATTAATAGGCCCCATCGAGGTAGCAACTTCCCGAGACATCGGTTCATATTGGCGACAACAGATCACTTCTCTAAATGGGCAGAAGCGATACCGCTAAGGGAAGTAAAGACGGAGAATATCCTCCATTTCTTCAAAACACATGTCATCTACCGGTTTGGAGTCCCATGGCGCATAGTCTCGGATAACGGACCAGCATATAGAAGCCACAAGATAATTCATTTCGCCCAACAACATAAGATAAACTAGAGACATTCTTCCGTCTATAATCCCCGAGCTAATAGTATAGCCGAAGCTTTCAACTAGATGCTAACCAAGCTCATAAAGAAGATGGTGTCTAAGAATAAAAAAGACTAGCACGAAAAGTTGCATGAAGCTCTTTGGGCGTACCGAACGACGTTCAAGACAGCCACAAAAACAAAACCTTATGCCATAGTGTTTGGTGACGAAGCAATGCTCCTGCTGAAGATAGAACTCCTCTCACTGTAGATGGTAATTCAATGTGAGCTCACAGATAAAGAGAATACCCATCTCCGGCTCAAAAAAATTGATGTACTCGACAAGACCCATCTCGCAGCTCAGTAAAGTCTGGAAGCCCATCAGGCAAGAATGACCCGGGCATATGAAAGACTGACCGGACTGAGGACATTTCGCTAAGGCGAACTTATGTTAGTTATCAAGAGACCGATAATCCCCAACTGCACTAAACGTGGAAAGTTCGAGCCGAATTATGAAGGCCCGTATGTCATAGATAAGGTCTACTAAGGTGGAGCTTACCTACTCATGGATATGCATGGAGAAGTTACTTTTTGGACAACAAACGGTCGATTCCTCAAAAATATTATGCATGAAGAGTCACAACTTGGGTCAATGGTAAATGACGGTGCCTATGTCCGCTCGCTACCTTCCCAGATCAAAACTCTGAAAGTCGCACTGGGTGATAGTGCCCAAAAGAATATGATGCCCTTTGGCATGGATCATATAACCAACCATAAACAATCCACGGGCACAAGCGATCTTGTAAGGATTTCATGCACTGAGCTAGAGCAAATAATACGATGCGGAATGGTAAAATCAAAAAATTCTAGCTAGAATGACATACTTCCCTAGTGATCATCCTAAAACTATAACTTGAAAGAACTAAAAACTATGAGCTAAGGGAGAATAGCATACAACCATTGATGCTTCTTCTCAAAGCTCCAACTTGTGTAGAAAGGTGCTTCTTCAATTTGAACTCCAAGTTTGGTCTCCTAGAGTTTGCCGGTTGAAGTCCCAATGTCGACCCTCCCGTCGAAGATGATCCACGGCGATGAATGGGGGCTCGAGCTACTCCTTCTCTCTCACTAGATGCTAAATAGCAAAGAGAAGTATAAGGCAGATGTTGATGATGAAGGGTTTCACTCTTTTCTCTCTATTCTTTTTCTTCTCTATCTTTTTCTTTTTCTCAAGAATTTGCTAGCTTGAAGAGGAGAGAGAGAAAAGATAGGTTATGGCTCAACTCAACAAGCTACCATAACCTAAGCCATGTCACCTATCTTCTATCAAGCTAATACATGTCCTAAGGTGTGTGAAATAGTAACACATTACTCTTAAGCATGCATAAATGAGAAAGAAAAGGGATATAAGCAAAAGAGAAATTGATATATCATGGTTAAAAAATATTATCCATGATAAAAAAAATGTTCTCATCATATGGAACAAAAAAATAAAGAGAGAGAAAAAATGATATTAGGTTAATTACATGTATTATCACATAATATCATATAATTAAACTTGTCATTAAATTAAGAATTAATTCAATGACCCGGTTTATTTAATAAACCTGCTAGTATCATAACTCGTCCGGCTAAAGACGAATGTCTAACTAGACCCTGCACGCATCCCATGCGCGCATTACATCATTTCGCTTGAGTGGACAAAAAATCTATGTGGGATTATTGTTGCGGTAGAAAATTGCACCCCGGTTGACCAAGTCAAAGTCAAGGTCAATCCCAAGCCAGGTGGGCGCAAGCCCAGATCAAGTGGGCTCATGCCCGAGTCGAGCCGGAATATGAAGCAGCCGGCCTCCCCCATGCTAAAATAAAAATTCATGTAATAAATAATTTTGATATAATTTTTTATGCATGAATGTAAGCAAAATGGGCATAAAGCCAAATTTTTGTAAAGCCCATGGCTTATGTGCAAAATAAATGAGCATGTGAGGCATGGGATGGGCAAAATGCCATTTTGTAAAGCCCAAGGGGCTATATGTAAATGTATAAGCCTATATAAGGAAACATGATGATGAATAAATATACACTTTTTCATTCCCTCAAAAAAATCTAGGGTTCGTTGTGCCTCCTTCTCCTTCCTCAAGGTTCTAAACTTTCTTCCCATTTTTCAATTAAATCAAGAGTTTTACTCTTCCTTTCCCAAAACTAAATAGTTTTTCACTACAAAACCCATAAAAGGGAGCTCAGATCTTCCATTAGATCTCAAAAATGGGAGATTTTTAAATCTCACCCCCTTTCTCCAAGATCCGGCCAACCGACAGGAAGAAGAAGGAGACTCGTCTCCAGAAATCCCATCTTGGGAAGATCCAGAGCCAAAGGGAGAAACAAAGCAGTCCCCTTTGATCATTTCTAAAGTTTTTTAGAAGTCTAACTCCATTAAAGATCCATTGGAGTTTAACTCTCTAAATTAATCTCTGTCAGGAGTTCAACTCCATAAGTCAAATCGGGAGCACAGCTCCCAGTGCAGGGACCAAGTCCCTTTTTCTACTGACGCCTAGCGCCCGCGTGCCAGGAACATGAGGCGCTGGCGCTCTGGCACCCAGCGCCCGCATTCCAGGAACGTGGGGCACTGGCGCTCTGGCGCCCAGCGCCCGCGTTCTAGGAACGTGAAGCACTGGCGCTCTGGCGCCCAGCACCCGCGTGCCAGGCACGTGGTGCGCTGGCGCTCTGGCGCACAGCGCCCGCGTGCATAGCGCACCGCGTGCCAGGTACGTGGGGCGCTGGCGTCTTCTCCCACGCATCCCATGGATGCCCTTTCCCTTACACACACACACACACACACACACACGACACTATCCTTGTTAGAAAAAAATTTCTAACGGGGCGCTGCCCCACACCCCGCAAGGGGGCTGCTAGCCCTCTTGACCCCCGGCTCACTATCCGGGTAGCGGGACCCCCATAAAAAACTCTGCGGGGCCCCCGATATATCCAAAACACATTCAAAACACAACACTGCACATTGAGTCCGCATGACCAATTTAACCCGTCAATCGGAGGTTCTCTCGCTCCAAAGGCGAGGGGTAATTAACGCAGCTTAGTCCGCGGTTGTCGGAGATTCAAATCCCCACAATCAATAAACCCCAGCCTATCCTAGGCAGGGGGAATCTGTACTACGCCTGACAAGCGCGCGCGTATTCCCAGCTCAATGGGGTAACGAAAAACACCCTACAGATTCTGGCACGCCCGGTGGGACCTGTCTCTCCTCCTATATTTCGGGTTAAACATTCATGTGAACTCAATCAATATACATATCTATATTTATACTAAAATGTTGCTCTTTCATGTAGTTTTCCAAGCAATCAATTTTCAACAATGTCTCCAAAGATGAACTCAGCTCCCATCTCCTATACGATGAAGATGGACTCCAGGATGGTCCTCCCGGCCAGTCTTGGGCGACAGTAGGAGAAGCCGCTGCTACGGTTCGGCTTTATACTGTTTATGCCAGCTAATTCCATTCCAGCTCCTCAAGCTCGGGTAACAGACAAACCGTTCTCGAAAGAGAAGAGGCCAAATGTGGTGATCTCGAGGGCACCATTACCCAAGCGCGAGTCGGTGTCTGAACGACTTTCCTTGGCCCTAGCTGGGGGAAGGCCATCAACACCAACAAAGCAACAAGGTGTCTCGAGCAAGCTCTAGTGGCGTCCCTAACAACTGCTCGATTGGATGTCTTCTCTAAGCTCCCCGCCAATGATAAAGAGACAGCTGGATATATGATCCACACTGTCTACATGGTGGGCATGCGCAGCAAGAGCAAGGAGGGGGCCACTACATCTCAAATTCAATCTAGTGTGAATATGGCTGCCACATTCCGAGACCAGCCTCCTCCGGAAGGTAATGAAGACCCTCCCAGTGAGGCTGATAAGCAGGGAGAGCCCTCGGTTCATAAGGAGTCGGGCTCGTAAAGCGAAGATGGGCCAACTTTCCATCCTAAGACCGCAGAGCAGCAACTTCTCCAGGAGCTCCGAAAGCAGCTCAGAAACAAAGATAAGGAAATGGCCAAGCTCTACTCAAAAATTGACGACTTGACAAACGTCGTCTTACGGCTCACAACTCAAGTTGCCTCTCAGCCACCCAATCAAGCGCATGGTTCTACTCATGAACCGGGAAACGGTGTCCCGAGACAGCAGACGCCTATTCCCTAAAATCCAAAGGTGGGCGGACCGCACGAAAGTCAGTCGCATCCTATCTCGGGAAATGTCTTGGCTACCGATGACAGCAACCCGCTAACTCAAGATCAAATCATGGATTTGGTTGCCAACAAAGTCGAAACATTGGTAGCCGAAACCGGAGAGCAAAAAGAGGTCAATAGCAGTAGGAGACCATACCCTGCTCAGTACGATCTTGTGGAGTTTCCTACTGGCTATGTCGTCCCAAAATTTGAAAGGTTCAATGGGATGGGAAATGCGAACCGGCACATTGCCCAATTTAAGCCATCATGTGCGAACACTGGGGGCAATGATGCACTCCTTCTCCGCCAGTTTGTCAATAGTTTGACCAATGTTGCTTTCGATTGGTATGCAACCATACCGAATGACTCGATCACGACGTTCGCTCAAATAGAATCCATGTTCAAGCAAAGGTTCATGAGTGTCAGCGATAAAATCACCATTGCTGACCTTGTAAGGACCGAGCCAAAGAACAACGAAAGCAACATGGATTTTATAATCTGATGGTGCAATCTCTCTATCAAGTGTGAACCGCCGTTGGAGCAAGAACAATCCGTCAGACCTTTCTTGTGCGCCGCGGGCCTCAAAACATTCCAAGAGCTGACCAAGAAAGTTCAAATATTGGAGCGCTCAAAGCCCGGATCCACTCAGAATCTCCAATTCATAAACAGACCGAGACATCGGAGGGATGACAACCGGAAAAGCGAAAGTTCCAACAGCACCGATTCTCTGGATAAGCAGAGAGCAGGCGAAGCAAAGACTAACAAATCTCGAGAGCCGATTTTGGAGGAAAGAAGAAATAAGGTCTACTCTTTCCGAAGGGACAAGGTCCACAAAATATTCAAAGATGCTCTTAAGAATGGCTTGCGGCTACCAGAACCAAAAAGGCTAAGTGAAGCGAACAGGACTGATCATCCTAACTTTTGCCCGTACCATCGAGTGCTGGGACACACTATTGAAGACTGTTGCATCTTCAATGATTCGGTCGAGAAACAATACAAGGCGGGAGAAATATCATTGTCCCCTGGCGTGTTAATAAACAGTCAAGCTACGACCGCCAATTTCATACAAACGGAGGCCGAAGTCCTTCGGGAATCTGATTCTCTCAGACATCTGCCTTTCTCTAAGAAGAGCGGATTAAGGCAACAAGCTAAAAGCCAGGCGAGAAACATTGCCAATGAAGAAGCAATAGATGGGTACGCAACCCATACGGTCTATAAGATGGAGCTCAGAGGAACAATTCCTCCTACGCCTCATAGCCATGACAATGACGCGGTTGTTGCCATCCAACACCGGCTCGATCCAAATGATGAAGAGCTCGCTCTAGCCATTAATCTAAAGGAACCCGTGGTTCATGCTGAATCAAGCTCAGGCGGTAAGGATGACCACATTGTCGTACCCGGAACTATAGAACAAGAATTATTCCAATGGCTTCAAAAGCAGCTTCAGGACAGGGACGAGAAGATGGCCAAGGTCCATTCAAAAGTCGACGAGCTGGCAAACGTCGTGGCAGATCTCACGACCCAAGTCGCCCAATTGCAATTACAACAAAATCAAATTTTGGTTCGTGAGCTAGGGATTGATATCCGGAAGTAGCCAACCGATACTCCCTCCAGCCCAAAAGCGGAACACCTTTGCGAAAAACGGCCGCGATCAGTCTCCAGTCCCTCTGATACGTATACTGAATATGGTAAGCGGACAGTAGGCGAACCAAAGACTGATCGTCCTCAGGGTCCAGCATCAGTAAGGGCCCCTACTCTAATGGAGAGAAAGAAGAAAGTATACTCCTTCAGGAGGGATGAAGTCCACAAAATATTCGAGGACGCCTTGAACAACGGTCTCCAACTGCCTATTTCAAAGAGGCCACATGAAATGAACATGACCGGCAATCCTATGTACTGCCCATATCATAGAATGGTGAGTCATACCATTGAAGACTGCTATGTTTTTAAAGATTGGGTGGAGAACCAATACAAACTTGGAAAAGCTCATAGTCGTCAGATGTACCGACAAGCCACAAGGCTGCGGTCATCAACACAGCTCCGCCAAGATCAAAGTTTGAGGAGTTGGGATAAGCAAACCATTGACCACCACGTCGTTAAACTGGGAACGATAGACCTCTAAGTCTTTAAACTGGGAACCGCCGACCACCATGTCATTAAACTGGGAATGATCGACCTATAAGTCATTAAACTGGGAATATAAATTAAAAAAATAGTGAATAAAAACAAAAGAAAAGCCGAAATGATGGGGCAACTCGCAATAAAAATCAGCAAGTAAAAATAAACATGAAAAATAAAAAGCCGAAATGATAGGGCAATCGCGACCTTCGCGATAAGAAAATCTGAAATGATAGAGCAATCGCGGTAAAAAAAGGGCGAATGATGAGTCGCTTCTGGTACCATATTCCAGTGCAGTGATGCAGACACCAACCAAAATCCATATCCCCAAACGGCGAATGATAGGTCGCTCCTGGTATCATATTCCAGTGCAGCGATGCAGACGCCAACCAAATTCAAATTTTCAAATCCCTGGATGTCCCAATGGAGAATGATGAGTCGCTCCTGATACCATATTCCAGTGCAGTGATGCAAACGCCAACCAAAATCCATATCCCTAAATGGCAAATGATGAGTCGCTCTTGGTATCATATTCCAATGCGGCGATGCAGACGCCAACCAAATTCAAATTTTCAAATCCCTGGATGTCCTAATGGCGAATGATGAGTCGCTCCTGGTACCATATTCCAGTGCAGCGATGCAGACGCCAAACAAAATTCAATTTCCCAAAATTCTTCCGGCCCTACGGTTGGTCCCCAAAGTTGACTACCGTATACAATCCACGGGCTCAAATAATTCTCATCATACCCATGCCCCACCGCAACCACCAGTTACGCAGCTGGTCTCCGCCCTTGGAATTATGCTCCATTTGGGAAGACCCACTCATGTGTCCTCACTATACATAAGGAGATAAAACTTACGAGATCCTCTCGATTCGTAAGAAAACACCTTCGTGGGATCCTTACGACTCACGAAGGAAAAACACACTTGGGAGTCCCCACGACTCCTAAAGGAGAAAGTACACCTACGAGATCCTTTCGACTCGTAGGGAGAAAATGCTGTTATAGGACCCTTACGGCTCATAAAATTGAAAATCCTTAGGTGATAGGGACCTAAACCTGTCTCCTAAGCCATCGCCCCCAATAGGGAACGACAAATGATGAATTGCTCCTGGCACATGTGCTTCAGTGTAAGCAACGTTGATGCCTACCCTAACCACAGAATTCCAAACTCAATCCAAAAGACCACTAAGTCTTTAAACTGGAAAAAGATGACCTCTAAGTCGTTAAACTAGGAACAGATGACCCTTAAGTCGTTAAACTGGAAACGAGGGAGATCCCCTCACGGCGAATGATGAGTCGCTCCTGGTACCATATTCCAGTGCAACAATGCAGACGCCAACAAAGTCCCGAAATTCTTCCGGCCCTACGGTCTGGATCATAAATCCTGCAAAACCGTATACAATCCACGGGCGTAAAACGATCCCAATCTCTCCCAAGTCCTACCGGTGAGACCACATTTAAAGTCCCACCAGCGATGAAGATTCAAAAAAAAGGGTATGTCCACAAGCAAAAGGGTACGGATGAAAACCCGGAAGGACTCCATGAGTAAAAACAGCGGGACTGCCGGCGGGTTTGTGAAAACCCGAAAGAACGCAAACTCGTGAAAAAGAGATGAAATGCACTCATAAAGTCCTCTCGACTTTGTGAGGAGAAAATTCCCGCATGAGATCCATACGACTCACAAAGGAGAAACACACTTAGGAGTCCCCATGACTACTAAGGAGAAAATGCACCTACAGGATCCTTACGACTCGTAGGGAGAAAATGCTTTTATGGGACCCTTACGGCCCATAAAATTGAAAAGCCTTAGGTGATAGGGATCTAAACCTGTCTCCTAAGCCATCGCTTCCCAACAGGGAAAGGCAAATGATGATTCACTCCTGGTACTATATTCCAGTGTACTGGTGCTGATGCCGACAAAAAAAAAAAACAATCCCAAAATCCTCTCAAAGGCAAATGATGATTCGCTCCTAGTACCATATTCCAGTGTAGCTGTTGGATATATGTATGCCCTAGAAGCCATTATATGATAGTGGATGTGTCTATACATGTATATATATATATATATTCAGTATACATTCTTGCTTGACATGATAGTATGCTATCTGGTTCTTCTTTATCTGACATGTTGATTTGATCATGCTTTTATTCATTCGTACATGCTGATAAAGCCCTGAGGATATCGGCTTGACTACTCTGATTATGATGGAGATCATACTAGTGGGACATCTGTAGTCTATAAGCATATCCTGGAAAGTCCCTAGTCGTAGGTATATCGAGAAGGGGCATTGATATACCGGTGTAGACTAGCGTATATGATACTAGACCCATACGATGGGCGATGGATGTTCCCACATTCATCGATGTTTGACATCAAGATCATATACGGGTGCTCAGTGACGACTGGGTACACTGGACGGACTCACCGAGAACTCCTATATGGAATTATATCTATCGTCGGATAGCAGTTCTCAGGTGACACTGGTACAGGTTAGTCTGTAGACCCGAGATCGTCATGGAGTCTTGTGTGTTCTCCCACTGTACTTTGATTGCCACCCTACCACGGCTCTACTGAGTCGTGCAAACAGGTGGCCGTTGGGTACAGTCCCAAGACACACGAAGGCAATGAGCGATAGGAGGGATTTCGTCTCTCCCGGTATTGGGAGTTGATGCTGTACTGTGCCCGACTGGTTATATCAGTAAGTCCCTGGCCAGGGCTGCTGAGAATTGCTGATAAGTGTCATCAGTAGTTTCTCGATCTTTTATAGACCATTCACCGGCACGACTTATTGAGTTATTAGGGTCAACGTGACCATCCCTAGGCTCGATATGCAGCATATCTGACGAAGAGACCGGACTGTACGGTAGTGTTGCCGGTTGGCTCGACGGGAGTTGTAGCAGGTTCGCTTGTCTTCTTCTGATCGCTCAATACCCGGGTAGCCGTTACGTTTAGCTGACCGCTTGCGGCTTGGGGGTGCTTGATATGATCATCACCCTCTGCCGGCGTATTGACGAGTCTTAGAGTCCCACAAAGGAGTTACCCAGTCCAGGCGAAACGTTGTGGTGCGCGTATGCGATATGCGCATACGCCCGATTAAAATGCGCGTATAGGATACCGAACATTGATCGGGCGGCTTGCTTTTGGTAGGGTCATATGTGATATGGCCGGATTGATAAATCAAGTGTTGATTTATCATTTAACCATTAGTTTTCTCACTTAAAACCTTTCTTGGACATGATGGATGTATGCATGTGTGTATGTGTTTCTTTCTTTCTATCTTGTTTCATGCACATATGGATGTGCATACATACACACATACATACACCCATCTATCATGGTTGTTTACACATGGCAATGGTGGCAATATAAGACTCACACCATGGATTAAGTGATGGATTATTATTTGATTTTGTATTTAAAATAAAATTGAAAAGAAAAGGATAATTCTTTCTAGCTTCTACATTCTTCTTTTAACCTAACCAAGCTCACCTACCTCTAACCTTGAGTTATCCTTCTCTTTATGATTTAAAACTCAAGTTAAATAATCTCTCCATCACTTAACCATGGTTGGATGTGAGAAGGAATAAAATATAAAAGGATATATTTCATTTCTTTTCTAGGTTATCATTTTAACTCTTGTTAAAAAGAAAGCTACCATCTTCATCCTCCTTCACCATTTGCTCTCTATTTTTTTCTAGTGAGTAAAACACACTTAAAGAAAGGTTTTTGAAGTGAGATTCCAAACCACAACATCATTCAACACAAGTTTAGCCAACTTGTTTAGAGTGTTCTCTTCGATTTTCGAAGTTGCGAGCTTGGACGGGGAACTCCGGGTGGATCGTCGTGGACGTGAGAGGACTTCAAGAGGACCTTCTTCCAACACCCAAGACACCAAGGAGTCCAGCGAAAGGGAGCTACAAAGGTTGTAGTCTTGAAACCCTAGTTTTGTTCGCTTTAAATTTCGTAACCCTAATTTTTCTAGGATCGATTCCTTTGCATGCTTGTTTAGCACCATCAAAATCCAAACTTTGAGACATGTGATGCTTCAAAACTCATTATAGGGTGCTAGACAAACCCATCATTGGTATCAGAGCCGACCTAGAACATTAGGCGACGCTTTTAAGAAGTAAAAATCCCGATCGGACAAAAATACGACGTTTTTGGACCCTCTCTGGACAAATTCTAAAATCTGACCTTTTTCAGAATTAAAAATACTTAAAAAATACAGCAGGGAAATCTAAGAATTATGGTGAAATACGATGCAATGAACAGTTCATATGGCCGCGGAACCGCGGCAATTCCTTGCTTAGGCCGCGGCTCCGCGGCCGTATAGTGGTATCATTCCATGAAAATTGCACTATAATTCTTATGTCTGCTTGTACAATGTTTTAGGTATGTTTAATCTGAATATAGTACTGTATTTTCTGGAGATGGTTCTGGACGCATAGATTTGATTGGTATTTTCATTTCGTTGCTTTTCCGGGTAAATTAGAAAGTATTGAAGTGTTTGAACGAGTATCATTTGCTCACTATTCACGGGGTTTAAATACTTTGGAAATACGTGCAAGTCTTTTTGTGGTGGTCCCTCTAGAAGACAACAAACCTTAACTCGATTATGTGACCGTCTTGAACTGCCCTTTGAACCTTAGGGTTTGGGGCAGTACGGCGTGCCACATGTGAGGCGTTGCTTGACCCTTCTACGGCTGGACCGCTACTACTGTGTCACACTCCGGGGTTTTTGAACTCTGCTCAAGTGTTGAGCTTTAGTGAATCCTGGGTATTTGATCGTTCGTTCGAAAACTTCAATACTGTCTGTTTATCCGGAATGTGATGCAATGTATGGAATTCATATTACTAGACATGAAATACGGAATATGTGATATTTCGCATTTGCTATGTCTAAAGAGAATGTGGATTCCATATATTGCAGTTTTACACTTTCTTTTCTGTGACCGTAAGTGTAGTATGTAGTGGTATTGCCGATTGTCGTTGCTATACGTCGACGACAATCGGTGTATGCATACTTACTTACGTTGATGATATGAGATATTATGTGTTGCTGAGATATGATGTGCAGGATTGTCGCGATTGAATAGCCGGGGGGGTTTATGTAAGATGAGAGTTTCATATTTTCATTCATGTAAATTCAAATGTAATGTAATATTCTTTTATTTAGGGCACTTCCGGGTTGAGGTTGTGTCACCAGTGTTGTATATTATTTACTTTTCCGCATTAGGATGGACCCAAGGAGGGGAGCACAGGTGACCGGGTTCTGGGGTTCAGTGGGAGGCCATCTCGAGGAGTCGAGACCGGGCCTCCTAAACTCCAGAATTGGTAAGGTCACTTGCCGCTCTCGTAGGGGTCCAGGGTGTGGGCTTGGCTATTCATCGCGACTGTGGAATCCGTATTTTCTATTCTGGCTAAATACTAAATACGGACGTCCTGGTATATCCCACGTTATATCTATGTTTCTGCCGCCTGTGTTCTGTGATATCTGAGACGAATGACATATTATATATATGATATATAGTAGACGTTGCTTATGTTTTACACCCGCGCTAGTCCCGTCCCGGTATGCCGTTAATTAAGTAACCTAACGGAACATTGCGGCGAATGCGGGTGGCATAAGCGTACGTGTTATTTTCGTTTCTTTTCTGTGATTGGCTTAAGGACTTAAATGATGGGATTATATTAATGTGATTAATGTAAAGAAAATAAACCTAAAAAGATGTTGTAGAATCGGATTTGAAAACCACTCGGCTATTTATGAAAAAGCTATATTTCAAAACTGCGGAGCTTAAGCCACTCCTTTTGAAAACCATTTGATTCTACAACGATATCAAGTTCAAAGCGTTAAAGATTTTCTTAAAAATCATTCGCAACCCTCCGTCATTTTAGGAAGTAGAGTACTTAGTATTCGTGCTACGTTTGTTGACTATAGTTAAGGCGTAGTGTACGGTAGCTAAGTGATGTCTTCCTACATTGCATATGATGCAGATTAATTAGGACATTCTTATGACTTTGTTGACCTTAGTTAAGGGTCATATGAGTAGGTCTAACTAATCAAGAAATGACGGGTAGAACTTGACTGGTACTTATGATTTGTTGACCATAGTTAAGGTCATAAGTGCTAGGGGTAAAAACCACATCGGGAATTTCAATAGTTGAAATTTACAATGAGATTGCATACCTTCCATGTGATGTTGGATCCCGATCCCACTGTGGGCAATAGTTGCTCCTAGGAGAGTTTTACAGTTTACAGTTAGCTAACTCATTAGGTGTCTAGAAAGGTGTTAACGGGGCTCCGCCTCTAGGAAAACGAGGTTTACTTTAATTAGGTCCGTGCGAAAGCACGGGGAACCTCCCTCAAAGTACCGACACTGGCCTGGCTGAACGGTTAGCGAAGTTGTAGACTGTAATTAATCCTGGCTAGTTTTTCTTTTTAAGGTTTGAAAGAAAAACTCGATAAAAGCAGTAGGAAACATCGATTAGACAAGATAATAACCAATCTAATCTATGCAAGAGCTTTCGCTGAGTGTATTATTTTCTCTCTCTTAATGGCAGATACCCATGACTGGACTTAAGCTTCTACTAGATAAAAACAAACTGAATGGGACCAACTATAAAGACTGGCTGAGGAATCTGAAAATCGCCTCAACTTATGATAAAGTATCATATGTCCTCACGGCTTCAGCCCCGCCCGTCCCAGGTCCAAAATCCTCAGTTGCGGACATTGAAGTCCGCAAGACATGGGACGCTGACTGTGCCACGGCAAAATGCCTCATGCTTGCATCGATGGATAACACACATCAAAAGCAGCACGAGGACATGGACATTCACGGTATATTGCTCCATACAAAGGAGTTGTATGGGGAGCAATCCCGCGTATTACGATACGAAGCATCAAAGAAATTGTTTCAGATGCGAATGGCCCCTGGCACACCAGTAGGAGACCATGTTCTGAAGATGATAGCTCTTATAGAAGAGCTTGAAGACCTTGGATGGATGATGGACAATGAACAATATATAGATATTATTCTGCAGTCCCTTCCCTCCACCTTTGCTCAGTTCATAGTGAACTTCAACATGCATGGCATGGAGAAAGAACTCCCTGAACTCCTTAATATGTTAAGGAGTGCAGAGAGCACTATGAAGTTAGCAAAAACTCCCGTTATGACTATTGGACAGTCTTCCTCTTCTCGCCCGAAAGCTAAGGCCAAGGGAAAGAAAAAGAAGAAACCCACTAATCCTAAGGGCGGAGTTAAAAAGGTGAAGGGAAAGGAAAAGTCCAAGGCTGGAGACTCAGGGAAGGGCGAATGTTTTCATTGCCACAAGACAGGACATTGGAAGCGCAATTGCACGGAGTACTTAAGTCTCAAGAAGAAGCATGGTGATGCTTCTGCTTCAGGTGCGTTTGTGACAGAAAACTGTTTTTCAATAAACTCTGCTTCCTGGGTATTAGATACCGGTTCAGGTTCTCACATTTGCAATTCTATGCAGGGACTGAGAAATAGCAAAATTTTGAAGACAGGTGACCATACTCTCCGCGTTGGAAATGGTTCCAATGTACATACAGTCGCAGTGGGAGAGTATCACTTGGGGTTGCCATCTGGATGTATTTTGGTTTTAAATCCATGTTATTTTGTACCAAGTATGCTGTGTAATATAATATCCGTTTCTTTGTTGGACAATGAAGGATATAATTTTGTATTGCAGAACAATGTTATGAACATTCACCTGAATCAAATGTTGGTTGGGTATGGTACTCTTAACAACGGAATATATGTCCTAAATCAACATACAGTTTTCAGTATACAACACACTAATAAAAGAAAACTTTCAGAATTAAATGAAGCTTTTCTTTGGCACTGTAGACTTGGTCATATTAACGAAACAAGACTAAACAAGTTACATAAAGATGGATATTTAAATTCTTTTGAATATAAATCTTATGCGACTTGCCAGTCTTGTATCAAGGGTAAAATGACCAAAACTCCGTTTACCGGACACGGAGAAAGAGCTACTCAGCTCCTGGGCCTCATACATAGTGATGTATGTGGGCCAATGTCTACACAGGCTAGAGGCGGTTTTTCATACTTCATTACATTCACTGACGACTTCTCAAGATTCGGTCATGTATTTTTATTAAAACACAAGTCCGAAGCTTTCGAGAAATTCATTGAATATAAACAAGAAGTAGAAAAACAAACCGGCTTGAGTATCAAGATGCTTCGATCAGATCGAGGTGGTGAGTATCTCAGTGCAGAATTTGTACACTTCCTAAAAGAGAATGGGGTTCTCTCTTAACTCACTCCTCCTTACACACCACAGCACAACGGTGTGTCAGAACGACGGAATAGGACCCTATTAGATATGGTCCGGTCAATGATGAGTGACGCTGAGTTACCAGTCTCGTTTTGGGGGCATGCATTGGAAACTGCAGCGTTTCTGCTAAACAGGGTTCCAACCAAAACCGTGTCTACCACACCATATGAGATATGGCATGGGAAGAGACCATCTGTTAAGAGAATTAAGATTTGGGGTTGCCCGGCCTATGTTAAAAAGCAGAATCCGGACAAACTCGAGACACGGTCAGTCATGTGTAACTTTGTGGGATATCCAAAGAATTCTTATGGATATCTATTCTACCACAAAGAGGAACAAAAAGTGTTTGTTTCTCAGTATGCCACATTCTTAGAAAAAGAGTTTTTCACAGATAAAGATGATGGCAAGGTGGTGGATCTAGAAGAGGTTATAGAGACACAAACTACAAATGACGATTTGGTTGAACCGGCTGTTGCAACAGAAACTGAAGAACCTCGGCCACTCCGTAGGTCTGGTAGGACTTCTCGCCCACCGGAGAGGTACTACGGTTTCCTCATTGATGGTAACGGAGAAGATTGCATCATAGATGATGATGATCCTACCAGTTTTCAGCAAGCTATCACGAGTAAAGACTCTGTGAAGTGGCTGGATGCCATGAGATCCGAAATGGAGTCTATGTACACCAACAAAGTATGGACTTTGGACGTTGTACCCCCTGGGGTAAAACCTGTGGGGTGCAAATGGATCTTTAAAAGAAAGATTGGTGTAGATGGGCAAGTGGAGACCTATAAGGCAAGACTTGTGGCGAAGGGTTTTCGTCAAAGACCAGGTTTGGACTATGACGAGACTTTTTCTCCCGTAGCCATGCTTAAATCCATTCGGATTCTACTTGCTATTGCTGCTCACTACGACTATGAAATCTGGCAGATGGACGTTAAAACCGTATTTCTAAATGGAAATTTAGAAGAATGCGTTTATATGGATCAGCCAGAGGGCTTCATTGATAGTAGGAGCAGCGGGAAAGCATGTAAATTGCTTAAATCCATATATGGGTTAAAGCAGGCATCACGGAGTTGGAACATCTGTTTCGATGATGTCATCAAAGAATTTGATTTCATCAAAAATCCAGATGAACCTTGTGTTTATAAGAAGGCTGTAGGGAGAGCTGTCACATTCCTCGTATTGTACGTGGACGACATTCTTCTGATAGGGAATGATATTCCTATGCTACAGTCGGTCAAATCTTTCTTATCACTGAGGTTCTCCATGAAGGACCTGGGTGATGCCACTTACATTCTGGGCATAAGGATCTATAGGGATAGATCCAAAAGGTTATTGGGATTGTCCCAAACCAGGTACATTGACACCATCCTAAAAAGGTTTAGTATGGAAGACTCCAAGCGGGGTGCCTTACCCGCTTGCCATGGAGTCACTCTCTCCAAGGATTCTTGTCCAAAGACCGATGAAGAGAGAGCTCGCATGAGTATTATATCCTATGCTTCGGCAGTAGGATCTATAATGTATGCGATGTTATGTACACGCCCAGATGTAGCTTATGCACTTGGTGTTGTAAGCAGGTATCAATCCAACCTAGGGGAGAATCACTGGACAGCTGTGAAGAACATTCTTAAGTACTTGCGAAGGACTAAAGAATTGTTCTTGGTGTATGGTAATAGAGATCTCCAAATGGAGGCCTTTACCGATTCGAGCTTCCAGAGCGATAAGGACGACAGCAAATCTATCTCTGGGTTTGTATTTACCCTTAATGGAGGGGCGGTGAGTTGGAAAAGTTCCAAACAAGATACCGTTGTAGACTCTACGATGGAAGCTGAGTACATTGCTGCAAATGATGCCGCCAAGGAAGCCGTCTGGATGAAGAAGTTCGTTTCGGAGCTAGGAGTAGTTCCAACCATTATTGATCTAATACCTTTGTATTGTGACAATAATGGGGCTATGGCGTTAGCCAAGGAGCCCAGATCCCATCAGCGGTCCAGACACATCCTGAGGCGTTTTCATTTGATCCGGGAGATTGTAGATCGCCGCGAGATCGACATTAGGAGGGTAGACACAAAGAATAACGCCGCGGATCCATTCACCAAGGCCCTCCCTCAGCCGCAGCATGAGCGACTTTTTGAGATGTTGGGTATGAGATACGCCAATAACTGGCCTTAGTGCAAGTGGGAGATTGTTGGATATATGTATGCCCTAGAGGCCATTATATGATAGTGGATGTGTCTATACATGTATATATATATTCAGTATACATTCTTGCTCGACATGATAGTATGCTATCTGGTTCTTCTTTATCTGACATGTTGATTTGATCATGCTTTTATTCATTCGTACATGCTGATAAAGCCCTGAGGATATCGGCTTGACTACTCTGATTATGATGGAGATCATACTAGTGGGACATCTGTAGTCTATAAGCATATCCTGGAAAGTCCCTAGTCGTAGGTATATCGAGAAGGGGCATTGATATACCGGTGTAGACTAGCGTATATGATACTAGACCCATACGATGGGCGATGGATGTTCCCATATTCATCGATGTTTGACATCAAGATCATATACGGGTGCTCAGTGACGACTGGGTACACTGGACGGACTCACCGAGAACTCCTATATGGAATTATATCAATCGTCGGATAGCAGTTCTCAGGTGACACTGGTACAGGTTAGTCTGTAGACCCGAGATCGTCATGGAGTCTTGTGTGTTCTCCCACTCTACTTTGATTGCCACCCTACCACGGCTCTACTGAGTTGTGCAAACAGGTGGCCGTTGGGTACAGTCCTGAGGCACACGAAGGCAATGAGCGATAGGAGGGGTTTCGTCTCTCCCGGTATTGGGAGTTGATGCTGTACTGTGCCCGACTGGTTATATCAGTAAGTCCCTGGCCAGGGCTGCTGAGAATTGCTGATAAGTGTTATCAGTAGTTTCTCGATCTGTTATAGACCATTCACCGGCATGACTTATTGAGTTATTAAGGTCGACGTGACCATCCCTAGGCTCGATATGCAGCATATCTGACGAAGAGACCGGACTGTACGGTAGTGTTGCCGATTGGCTCGACGGGAGTTGTAGCAGGTTCGCTTGTCTTCTTCTGATCGCTCAATACCCGGGTAGCCGTTACGTTTAGCTGACCGCTTGCGGCTTGGGGTGCTTGATATGATCATCACCCTCTGCCGGTGTATTGGCGAATCTTAGAGTCCCACAAAGGAGTTACCCAGTCCAGGCGAAACGTTGTGGTGCGCGTATGCGATATGCGCATGCGCCCGATTAAAATGCGCGTATAGGATAGCGAACATTGATCGGGCGGCTTGCTTTTGGTAGGGTCATATGTGATATGGCCGGATTGATAAATCAAGTGTTGATTTATCATTTAACCATTAGTTTTCTCACTTAAAACCTTTCTTGGACATGATGGATGTATGCATGTGTGTATGTGTTTCTTTCTTTCTATCTTGTTTCATGCACATATGGATGTGCATACATACACACATACATACACCCATCTATCATGGTTGTTTACACATGGAAATGGTGGCAATATAAGACTCACACCATGGATTAAGTGATGGATTATTATTTGATTTTGTATTTAAAATAAAATTGAAAAGAAAAGGATAATTCTTTCTAGCTTCTACATTCTTCTTTTAACCTAACCAAGCTCACCTACCTCTAACCTTGAGTTATCCTTCTCTTTATGATTTAAAACTCAAGTTAAATAATCTCTCCATCACTTAACCATGGTTGGATGTGAGAAGGAATAAAATATAAAAGAATATATTTCATTTCTTTTCTAGGTTATCATTTTAACTCTTGTTAAAAAGAAAGCTACCATCTTCATCCTCCTTCACCATTTGCGCTCTAGTTTTTTCTAGTGAGTAAAACACACTTAAAGAAAGGTTTTTGAAGTGAGATTCCAAACCACAACATCATTCTACACAAGTTTAGCCAACTTGTTTAGAGTATTCTCTTCGATTTTCGAAGTTGCGAGCTTGGACGGGGAACTCCGGGTAGATCGTCGTGGACGTGAGAGGACTTCAAGAGGACCTTCTTCCAACACCCAAGACACCAAGGAGTCCAGCGAAAGGGAGCTACAAAGGTTGTAGTCTCGAAACCCTAGTTTTGTTCGCTTTAAATTTCGTAACCCTAATTTTTCTAGGATCGATTCCTTTGCATGCTTGTTTAGCACCATCAAAATCCAAACTTTGAGACATGTGATGCTTCAAAACTCATTATAGGGTGCTAGACAAACCCATCAGTAGCGATGTTGATGTCAACACAAATCAAACCAACTAATTCCAACATCGACCTCTGCGTCAAACAGCCGACACTCCGTAATGGGGAAACGTCAAGCAGACACTCCGTGCCGGGGACACGTCAACCAGCGACACTCCGTGCCGGGGAAACGTCACAAGAAGACACTCCGTGCCGGGGAAACGTCCAACACAGACACTCCGTATCGGGGACGCGTCAACAAGCAGACACTCCGTAATGGGAAAACGTCAAGCAGACACTCTGTACCAGGGACACGTCAACAAGCAGACACTCCGTAACGGGGAAACGTCAAGCAGACACTCCGTACCGGGGACGCGTCAACCAGCGACACTCCGTAATAGGGAAACGTTAAGCAAACACTCCGTACCGGGGACAAGTCAACAAGCAGACACTCCGTAACGGGGACATGTCAACCAGCGACACTCCGTAACGGGGAAAGGTCAAGCAGACACTCCGTACCGGGGACAAGTTGAACAACCAGCAACACTCAGTGTCGTCGACCGTCCATGTCGTAAAAAGGGCAGCGCGGGATTCCCACAAATCGGGAACCAAATCGCTCCGCGCTGGAGAAAAGTCTACTACGGACACTCCGTCTCGGAGACGCGTCAAGTATCAACCGTCCATGTCGTAAAAAGGGCAGTGCAGGCTTCCCACAAATCGGGAACCAAATCGCTCCGGGCCAGGGAAACATCTACCACAGACACTCCATCTCGGAGATGCGTCAAGCGTCGACCGTCCATGTCGTAAAAAGGGCAGTGCATCCCAAAAGTGGGAACCAAAGCAAGTCGCCTCCACGTGAAAGAAGATCCATCAATTTCATGCACATGACCCATATATGTGGTGTGCATTTATTGATGGGGCAGCTTATTGGGGTCGAAAATTGCACCCTGGTTGACCAAGTCAAAGTCAAGGTCAACCCCAAGCCAGGTGGGCCCAAGCCCAGATCAAGTGGGCTCATGCCTGAGTCGAGCCCGAACATGAAGCGGCCGGCCTCCTTCATTCTGAAATAAAAATTCATGTAATAAATAATTTTGATGTAATTTTTTATGCATGAATGTAAGCAAAATGGGCATAAAGCCAAATTTTTGTAAAGCCCATGGCTTATGTGCAAAATAAATGAGCACATGAGGCATGGGATGGGCAAAATGCCATTTTGTAAAGCCCAAGGGGCTATATGTAAATGTGTAAGCCTATATAAGGCAACATGATGATGAATAAATATACACTTTTTCATTCCCTCAAAAAAAATCTAGGGTTCGTTGTGTCTCCTTCTCCTTCCTCAAGGTTCTAAACCTTCTTCCCATTTTTCAATTAAATCAAGAGTTTTACTCTTCCTTCCCCAAAACTAAATAGTTTTTCACTACAAAACCCACAAAGGGGAGCTCAGATCTTCCATTAGATCTCAAAAAGGGGAGGTTTTTAAATCTCACTCCCTTTCTCCAAGATCCGGCCAACCGACAGGAAGAAGAAGGAGACTCGTCTCAAGAAATCCCATCTTAGGAAGATCCAGAGCCAAAGGGAGAAACAAAGCAGTCCCCTTTGATCATTTCTAAATTTTTTTAGGAGTCTGACTCCATTCAAAATCCATTGGAGTTTAACTCTCTAAATTAATCTGTCGGGAGTTCAACTCCATAAGTCAAATCGGGAGCACAGCTCCCAGTGCAGGGTCCAAGTCCCTTTTGCTGCTGACCTTAGCTCCCACGTTCCAGGCATGTGGGGAGCTGGCGCTTTGGCATCCAGCGCCCACGTTCCAGACACGTGGGGTGCTGGCGCTCTGGCGTCCGGCGCCCGCGTTCCAGGCACGTGGTGCGCTGGCGCTCTGGCGCACAGCGTCCGCGTGCCTGGCACATGGGGCGCTGGCGCCTTCTCCCACGCATCCCTTGGATGCCCTTTCCCTTATATATATATATGTATGTATATGTATATATATATGTATGTATATGTGTATATATATATATATGTATGTACGTATGTATGTATGTATACACACACACATACTCCACGACACTGTCCTTGTTAGAAACAAATTTCTAACGGGGCGCTGTCCCGCACCCCGCAAGGGGGCTGCTAGCCCCCTTGACGCCCAGTCCGCTATCCGGGTAGCGGGACCCCCGTAAAAAACTCTGCGGGGCCCCTGATATATCCAAAACACCTTCAAAACACAACACTGCACATTGAGTTCGCATGACCAATTTAACCCGTCAATCGGAGGTTCTCTCGCTCCAAAAGCGAGGGGTAATTAACGGCAGCTTAGTCTACGGCTGCCGGAGATTCGGATCCCCGTAATCAATAAACCCCAGCCTATCCTAAGCAGGGAGAATCTGTAGTACGCCTGACAAGCGCGCATGTATTCCCATCTCAATAGGGTAACTAAAAACACCCTACAACTCTAAAGACCCGTCAACACACTGGCAGTGAGTTGTCGGGTCACATCCTCACTTACAAGCACGCCAGTAGGACCTGCTGCACGTAACAGCTACCCAAGTATTGAACGAAGGAAAGGTCAACAAGAAAACTTGTCCGTACCTTACAGAGCCTATCGATGACACTTATCGTATAGTCTGGTCTTTTCGTCTGAGAATATCGCATATCGGGTCTGGGAGGTGGTATCCGTCAGACTCCTAAAAACCCGATGAATCGTGCAAATATAAAACTCATAACCATATAAGAACTATCGATAACACTGATTAGTAAATCTCGCTTTCCCTGGCCAGGGACTTATGGTATAGCCAATCTCACACTACACAACATCAACTCTCTATACCGGGAGAGACGAATCCCTTCCGATCACTCATTGCCTCCACATGATCTGGGATTGTACCCAACCATTTCCTGTTTGCACAGCCCTTTAAGGCTGTGGTAGAGTAGTAATCTAAGTACAGTGGGGACCACATGAGACACTATGACGATCTCAGGTCTATAGACTAACCTGTACTTATGTCACCTGAGGTCCGCTATCTGACGATAGGCATAGTACCATCCAAGAGTTCTCGGCAAGTTCGTTCAGTGTACTAAGTCTCTAATGAGCACATGTATACAATCTTTGATTTCAAATACCAATGGTTGTGGGATCAACCATCGCCCTGTACGTGGTCGAGAAACGTATACGCTAGTCTACTCTGGAATATCGATGCCCTATCTTAATACCCCTACGACTAGGAACTTTTAAGGATGTGCTTATCGACTACTCAAAGCCCACTAGTATGATCAACATCATAGTCCTGGCAGTCAAGCAAAGATCTTAAAGGTTTTATCAACATGTATAATTAAGAGCAAGAAATAAATGTATACACGTTAAGATAAAATCAAAACCAGATAGTATACTATCATTTTGAGCAAGATTATATATATATATACATATGTCCCTAATGTCCAATATAATATACAATAATGGCCTCTAGGGCATACATATTCAACAATCTCTCACTTGCACTAGGGTCAGTTATTGGCGTATCTCGTACCCAACAACCTAAAGAGTCGCTAAAACTGTACTTGGAGAATTGCCTTCGTGAATGGATCCGCTGGGTTCTTTTTTGTATCTACCCTCCGTATCTCTATCTCTTTGCGGTCAACGATCTCCCTGATCAGATGATACCGCCTTAAGATGTGTCTGAACTTTTGATGGGACCGTGGTTCCTTTGCTAATGCTACAGCTCCATTATTATCACAATACAAAGGTATTAGATCAGCAATGGTCGGAACCACATCAAGCTCCATTATGAACTTACACATCCAGACCGCTTCTTTGGCAGCATCATTGACAGCAATATACCCATCTTCCATCATCGAGTCTGCAATGGTGTCCTGTTTGGAACTCTGCCAACAGACCGCCCCTCCGTTGAGGGTAAACATATAACCCGAATTGGATTTGTTGTCATCTTTGTCACTTTGGAAGCTGGAGTCAGTAAATGCCTCTATTTGGAGGTTACCGTCACCATATACCAAGAACATATCTTTAGTTCTTCTCAAGTACCTAAGTATGTTCTTAACAACTGTCCAATGTTTCTCTCCTGGGTTCGATTGATACCGGCTTACTACACTAAGTGCATAAGCTACATCTGGTCTGATACACAACATCGCATACATTATAGACCCGACTACAGAAGCATAGGGTATAATGTTCATGCAACCCCTCTCTTCATCAGTCTTAGGTGACATTTCTTTGGAGAGGGTGATTACATAACAAGCAGGCAGATTACCGCGCTTGGAATCTTCCATACTAAACTTTTTAGTATGGTGTCAATATACCTTGATTGGGACAATCCCAAAAGTCATTTAGATCTATCCCTATAGATCTTAATCCCAAGTATATAGGAGGCATCACCCAGATCTTTCATGGAGAATTTCTATGACAGAAAAAATTTGACTGATTGTAGCATGGGAATGTCATTTCCTATCAGGAGAATGTCATCCACGTACAATACGAGGAAAACAATGACTCTCCCTAAAATTTTCTTATAAATACAAGGTTCTTCCACATTCTTGATAAAATTAAACTCTTTGATTGCATTATCAAAGTAGATGTTCCAACTCCTCGATGCTTGCTTTAATCCATAAATGGATTTAAGCAACTTGCATGTCTTTCCGCTGCTCCCACTGTCAATGAAACTCATTGGCTGATCCATATAAACGCGTTCTTCTAAATCAACATTTAGAAAAGTAGTTTTTATATCCATCTGCCAGATATCATAGCCGTGGAAGGCAGCAACAGCAAGTACGATCCAGATGGATTTAAGCATAGCCACTGGAGAAAAGGTTTCATCATAGTCCACACCTGGTCTTTGACGAAAACTTTTTGCAACAAGTCTAGCTTTATAAGTTTCTACCTGTCCATCAACACCAATCTTCTTTATGAAGATCCACTTGCATCCAACGGGTTTTACCCCAGGAGGTGCAACATCCAAAGTCCAAACTTTATTGGTGTGCATGGATTCCATTTCAGATCTCATAGCATTCAGCCATTTCACCGAGTCCCTACTCGTGCTAACTTGCTAAAAACTAGTAGGCTCATCATCATCGATGATGCAATCCTCTCGATCCCCGTCTATGAGAAAACCGTAGTATTCAGCAAGTTGAGGTTGAGGTTGTGTATTAGATCTGTGATGCAATCCCTCCCCGTCTATGATGCAATCCTCTCGATCCCCGTCTCTCGGGCGGATGAGATTGTGTATTAGATCTGCGAAGCGATTGAGGTTCGTCGGTCTGTTCTTGAATCAGCGGTTCTGTTAAATCTTCAATTACTGCTTGCGGTTCTGGAATTTCTTCCAGTTCTACCACGCTCCTACTAATTTCTTTTGCAAGAAATTCTTGTTCTAAGAAGACAACGTGCTGAGCGACAAACACGTTCTGTTTCTCGGTGTGGTGGATAAGATATCATCTTGAATTCTTAGGGTATTTCACAAACTTACATAATACTGAACATGCCTCGAGTTTGTTCGAATTTAGTTTCTTAACATAAGCCAGACAACCCCATATCTTAAAAAACTTAAAACATGATCTCTTCCCACTCCATATCTCATATGGAGTGGTAGGCACAGATTTTGACGGAACCCTATTTAATATATATGTTGTTATTTCAAGTGCATAAGTCCAAAAGGAAAACGGTAACTCAGCGTCACTCATCATAGAGTGCACCATATCCAATAAGGTGCGGTTTCTCCGCTCCGATACACCGTTGTGTTATGGTGTGTACGGAGGAGTAAGCTAAGAAAGACTTCTATTCTCTTTTACGAACTCAAGGAAATCAGTACTCAAGTATTCACCACCTCGATCCGATCGAAGTATTTTGATACTTTTTCCTATTTTTTTCTCTACTTCAATTTTATACTCTTTGAACTTTTCAAAAGCATCGAACTTATGTTTCAATAAAAAACACATGTCCATACCTCAAGAAGTCATCAGTAAAAGTTATGAAGTAAGAATCTCCGCTTCGTGCATGTGTAGACATTGGTTCACATACATCACTTTGTATGAGGCCTAAGAGCTCGGTAGCTCTTTCTCCGTGTCCAGTAAACGGAGTTTTGGTCATCTTTCCTTTTAGATAGGATTGACAAGTTTCATAAGATTGATATTCAAACGGATCTAAATACCCATCTTTATGTAAGTTATTCGGTCTTGTTTCATTTATATGACCAAGTCTACAATGCCATAAAAAAATTCATCTATATCTAAAGACTTTCTTTTGTTGGTGTTTTGCATGTTGAAAACTGTGTGTTGATTTAGAGTATATATTCCGTCATTAAATGTACCAGTCCCAATCAACGTTTGATTAAGGTGAATGTTCATAACATTGCTTTCTAATGTGAAACTATATCCTTCTTTATCTAGTAAAGCAACCGATATAATATACATCATTGTTGGTACAAAATAACAGTTCTTCAAAATATTACCACTTGGTCCAAGATGATAATTCTCAACAGCTACAGCGTCAACATTTGCACAATTTCCAACTCTAAGTGGCATATCTCCTTTCTTCAAAAACCTTTTATTTCTCAACGCCTGCAAAGAGTTACAGATGTGAGAACCCGATCCGGTATCTAATACCCAGGATGCAGAGAAAATGGAAAAACAGTTTTCTGTTACAAACACACCTGAAGCTGAAGCATCGTCATGCTTCTTGTCCTTGAGTGAGGCCATATAAGACCTGCAATTTCTCTTCCAATGCATTTGCTTGTGACAATGAAAACACTCTCCTTTCTTCGATTCCATAGCCCCAGCCTTGTCCTTGCATTTCGCGTTTTTGACACCACCTTTCGGTTTAGTGGGATTCTTCTTCTTTCTTCCTTTAGACTTAGCCTTGGACTTAGAAGAAGAAGAATTCCCAACAACTAGAACGTGTGTTTTTTCCTTCTTTAAGGTGCTCTCAGATATCCTCAACATATTGAGAAGGCTTGGAAGATCAGCTTCCATTGCGTGCATATTGTAATTCAATACAAACTAAGCATAGGCGGAAGGAAGGGATTACAGAACTAAGTCAACGTATAACTCATTTTCTAACATGAACCCAGGTTTGCGAGTTCTTCAATAAGACAGATCATCTTTAAGACATGTTCTCCTACTGATGATCCGGGAGCCGTCATCATTTGAAACAATTTCTTTGAGGCCTTGTATCTTGCGATACGAGAGTGTTCTCCATACAAATCCTTGCAATGGAAGAATATTGATTGTACGTCCATATTCTCATGCTGCTTCTGAAGTTCATTATTCATTGAAGCCAGCACTATGCTCTTGGCTTTCGCTCAATCTTCGTCCCATATTTTACGGACCTCGAAGTTTGCAATCGAGGCATTGGGACCTGGGGTCTGGGGTGCTTTACCGGTAAGGATATATGCTACTTTGTCATATGTGAGGGCAATGGTGACATTGCTCAGCCAGTCCTTGTAAATAGGTCCAATCAACGTATTCTTTTCTAATAATAGTTTTAGTACGGTCATGGTCGCTGCCTATTAGAGGGAGAGAAAAGAAAACGCTCAGTGTATGCTCGTGCAAAATTAGAATGGTTTATTATCTTGTCTAATCAGGATGGCTCCCACTGTTTCTATCAAATCCTCCTTAAAACCTTAAAAGGAAGGATTAGCCGGAATTAATTACACCCCATAAGTTCGCTTAATCGTTCGGCCAGGCCAGTGTCGGTACTTCAAGAGATGTTTTCCAAGGTTTTTGCCGAGTTCCTTAATTACAAATAACCTCTTTTCCCTAGAGGTATTTCCTCATTAACACCTTTCTAGACAACTACTTGATTTAGCTAATTGCAAATTGAAAAATTCTTCCAGGAGTAACGCTTACCCCAGTGGGAATCGGGACCCAACTATCACATAGAAGGTATACAATCTCATTGCAAATTTCTAACCTGAATCCCCGATATGGTTTTTACTTCTAACAGCTTATGATCTTGACGAAGGTCAACAAACCATAACTCGCTAATCAAGTTCTACCCGTTATTTCTTGATTAATGATAGATTCACCCACATAAGCCCTTGATGAAGATCAACAAGTCTTGTATGACTATCTTAGATAACCGCATCACATGCAACAGATGAGACATCACTTAGCTACCGAACACTACGCCTTGACGAAGGTCAACAAACGCTGTACGAATACTAAGTACTCTACTCATCGGAAATAACGAAGAGTTACGGCTGGTTTTGATGAAAACCTTTAACGTATTGAACTTGATATCGTTATTAGAACCGAGTGATATTTGAACAGGAGTGGCTTAATCTCTGCATTTGAAAATTTTAGTTTTTGATAGGAAAAAAACCGAGTAGTTTTCAAATGTGGTTCTTATAATATCAACATTAGGTTTATATCTTTTCATTAATCTCATTAATGAAGTCCCATCATTTAAAACCTATTCATGCCAGGGAAAAAAAATAGAATGCACATTTATACCATCCGCATTCGCCACGAGCATCATGCACCGTTAGGTTACTTAACTAATGGCAGAGCAGAGGCAGGGCTAGCGCGAATGCAAAATATAAATAGCGTTTATTTATATCATATATAAATATAGCATTCGTCTCAGATATAAGTATTACAGAAACATCATAGAGTAATGGAAAAAAACGGATATACTAAGAAATAACGCTTTCGATAAAGCCATCAACCGAAATACGGAATTCCATATTTGTGTAAATAGCCACAACCACATCTATCCTAGACTCCTATGAGTGTGGAAACATACCCGCCAATCCTAGAATTGGGTGACCTAGATCTCAACTCCTTGAGATGGTCACCCACTGAATTCTAGAATCCGGTAAATTGTGCACCCCTCCATGGGTCGCTCCTAGATGCAGAAAAGTAAATACAAATATACATCATTCGGTGGCAACTACATCACTCCCGGAAATGCCCCGATAAAAGAATATTACAAATTTACACTTGAATGAATTAAATATAAAACATTACACAACCGGCTATTCACACAAAAATCTGTCTCACTATCACAACAACAACAATAACAGCATCGCAATTTGTTGAATATGTAACCCCTTCTAGTTGATCTATAGCAGTTAGATGACGTTTTATAATGTTTCAACACAATGCGGAACAACTACGATATTTTTATTTCGATCATCAAGTTCATCTGTAAAACCAAACAACCCCAGATTTCAAAATACACAACCTGGGGAAAAATAAACAAACCAATTTTCTACTTTCAAAAAGACGGAGCACCACAAGACGACTGGGAGCCAACAAAGCATACAAAATCGCCAGTTAGCCGCTACTAGCGGTTTTTGTTGCTCCGTTGGCCCCCGGCCTTCTGGTGGATGCTTCGTAGTCCCTGCATACCCCTCTAGTATTATTTAAAAAATTATTAAAGCAATTTTAAAATTGAACATAGACCAGTTTATAGAAAGTAGAAAAAACCAGACTAAACTTGATGGTCCGAAACCAAAATGTCGACAAAAGCAGGTTAAATTTCTAGGGTAGGCTATGATACCATGTAAGTTAGGCGGCCACCCCATCCTATGGGGTCGCCGTGGCACCTACGAGTCCCTCAACAGCTACTTTTTGTAAGTCGATATCACACACCCCACGTGGTTTGTAGGGAGGCGGAATTTAGAAAAGAATGATTTTATACTTTGCTATATCGACCAAACATCCAAGATCTTTTAGAAATCCTAACTAGCAAAACACATAGAAGTTCTAAAGTACTATGATAGAGTTTTATACCTCCTTGAATCTAGTCCTTCGGGTCTTCTTCTCCTCTTCTTGAGCTCCTAGAAGATGTAGATCAAGCACGGTCATCGGCCTCCTCGTGTCAAAGATAATCCATCTAAGAGTCTATGGTTCAAGCTCCAACCTCAAGAATGAGGTAACTAAAGTACCTAGTTTGCTAATTTAGGTAGCTTAGGAGATGTAGAGAGTTAATTGGACTATATTATCTCAAATAACCCTAGGATTCACAACACTTGTGAGGGTTAGGGTTTGAGGAAGAAGGAGGAGAGCAAAAATGGAGAAAAACCCAAATGAACAAGTCTTGTGTGCAAGTGAAGAATGGCCAACTCTTTTCCAATAATCAAGCATACAATATTTTTCTATAGAAAAATACAACCATGCTTGAATAGTAAAGTCAAATGAAATAAACAAATGAATTAGCCATGCTTCAACCATGCCACAAATATCTCCATTTCCACCTCATTAATCTATTTTCCAAAAATGAGGTGTCCCCTTCTACAAGCATCTCTTGTAAAATTACAAGAATGCCCTCACCGTATATACATACCTGTATTCGTACTGCAAAAAATACGAATACAAAGAGATAAAAATAATCCAATAATATAATACTAGAATGCGGCTTAATCCTAAGCCCACTAGTATTATCCGTCCGAACATCATCTGTGTAGCTAATACATGTATATGATCAGAACCCTGCACGTAAAACCATACGGCCTCTACATCGTTTCTCCTGAACTAGAGAAAACCTCTATGTGGGACTCTAAAGACTCGACAGTACGCTGGCAGTGGGTTTAACAACAAGTCCGTCAGTGGCACTAGCTGTACGTAACGGCTACCCAGGTACCTGTCGAAAAGAAGGCCGACAAGCGAACTCATCTGAACCCCAGCTGAGTCGGTCCGTGGCAATCTCCATGCAGTCTGGTCTGTTCGTCTCAGAGTATCGCATGCCGAGTCTAGGGGTGGAAAACGTCAGACCCCTAATAACCTGACAAGTCGTGCCGGTGTGGCTCAAGACCATCTGAGAATCTACTGGTCTAACTACCAGTAATTCTCAATCCGCCCTGGCCAGGAACTTATGGTGTTGGCCAACTAAACACGGCGTGACATCAACTCATTATACCGGGAGAGACGAATCCCCAACAGTTGCTCACTACCTCCATGTGGCTCGAGACTGTACCCAACTAAAACCTATTTGCACGACTCAGTAGAGCCGTGGTAGGGTAGTAATCAAAGCACAATGGGAACTCACACGAGACAAATAACGACCTCAAGTCGACAAACTATCTGCACTCATGTCACCAAAGAACTGCTATCTGATGCTAGGTATAATACCATTTAGCCAGTTCTCGGTAAGTCCGTCCAGTGTACTCACCCCCAGTTAGCACCTGTATACAATCTTAGGTGCACCACACCAATAGCTGCGAGACCAATCCATCATCCCTCGTTAGGGTCTAGATATGAATACACTAGTCTACTCTGAAGTATCGATGCCTAGTCTCGATACTCTCACGACTAGGGACATTTTAAGGATGTGCTTATCGACTACCCAGCTCCCATAAATATGATTGCCATCACAACACTGGTAGTCAAGCAAAGATCCTATGGGCTTTATCAACATGTATACAAGATATGAAATAAGAAGTAAAACATATCACACGTTAAGATAAAGGCAAACCAAATAGCATACTATCATATCGAGCAAGATTGTCCTGTATATATATATCCCTAGCATCCTATACAATGAAGGCCTCTAGGGCATACATATCCAACACTTTTTACGCATGCCCCCTCGCGAGGACTACAACCCACTGGAACACCTTCCGGGCTTGGGACACTCTGGGGTAAGAGCCTATGCTTCGTCACACTGTCACACAGTGAGAACCCCCTATAGGTTGACATCCAATGCCTAATAACTCTGATACCATGTAAGGATGTCATGCATTGAGCTAGAGCAAATAACACAATGCGGAATGGTGAAATCAAAAAATTCTAGCTAGCATGACATACTTCCCTTGTGATCATCCTAAAACTATAACTTGCAAGACTAAAAACTATGAGCTGGGGGAGAATAGCATACAACCTTTGATGCTTCTTCTCAAAGCTCTAACTTATGTAGGAAGGTGCTTCTTCGATTTGAACTCCAAGTTTGGTCTCCTAAAGTTTGCCCGTTGAAGTCCCGATGTTGACCCTCCCGTCGAAGATGATCCACGGCGATGCATGACGGCTCAAGCTACTCCTTCTCTCTTACTAGGTGTAAAATAGCAAAGAGAAGTATAAGGTAGATGTTGATGATGAAGGGTTTCACTCTTTTCTCTCTATTCTTTTTCTTCTCTATCTTTTTCTTTTTCTCAAGAATTTGCTAGCTTGAAGGGGAGAGATAGAAGAGTTAGGTTATGGCTCAACTCAACATGCTACCATAACCTAGGTCATGCCACCTCTTTTTTATCAAGCTAACACATGTCCTAAGGTGTGTGAAATGGTTACACATAACTCTTAGGCATGCATAAATGAGAAAGAAAAAAGGATATAAGCAAAAAAGAAATTGATATATCATGGTAAAAAAATATTAGCCATGATAAAAAAAAATATGTTCTCATCACATGGAACAAAAAAATAAAGAGAGAGGGAGGGAGAAAATGATATTATGTTAATTAGATGTATTATCACATAATATCATATAATTAAACTTGTCATTAAATTAACAATTAATTCAATGACCCGGTTTACTCAATAAATCGGCTAGTATCATAACCCGTCCGGCTAAAGACGAATGTTTAACCAGACCCTGCACGCATCCCATACACGCACTACATCATTTCGCTCATGTGGACAAAACATCTATGTGGGACTCTAAAGACCCATCAACATGCTGGCAGTGAGTTGTCGGATCACGTCCTCAACTTAAAAGCACGTCAGCGGTACTAGCTGCACGTAACAGCTATCCAGGTATTGAACAAAGGAACAGTCGACAAGAAAACTTGTCCATACCCGATAGAGCCTATCGATGACACTTACTATATAGTCCGATTTTTTCGTTTGAGAATGTCGCATATTGGGTCTGGGAGGTGGTATCCGTCAGACTCCCAATAACCTGATGAATCATACAAATATAAAACTTATAACCATATGAGAAACTACCGATAACACTTATCGGTAAATATCGCTTGCCCTGGCCAGAGACTTATGGTTACAGCCAATCTCATACTGTGCAACATCAACTCCCTATACCGGGAGATACGAACCCCTTCCGATCACTCATTGCCTCCACATTATCCGGAACTGTACCCAACCAGTACCTGTTTGTACAGCCCTTTAAGGCTGTGATAGGGTAGTAATCTGAGTATAGTGGGGACCACATGAGACACTATGACAATCTCGGGTTTACAGACTAACTTGTACTTGTGTCACCTGAGAACTGCTATCTGACGATAGGAATAGTACCATCCAGGAGTTCTCGGCGAGTCCGTTAGGTGTACTCAGTCTCTAATGAGCACCTACATACAATCTTTGGTATCAAATACCAATGGCTGTGGGATTAACCATCGCCATGTACGGGGTTGAGAAACGTATACACTAGTCTACTCTGGAATATCGATGCCTTATCTCGATACCCCTACGACTAGGAACTTTTAAGGATGTGCTTATCGACTACCCAGGGCCCATTAGTATGATCGTCATCATAATCCTGGCAGTCAAGCAAAGATCCTAAGGGCTTTATCAACATGTATAATTAATAGCAGGAAATAAATGTATACACGTTAAAATAAAGTCAAAACCAGATAGTATACTATCATTTTGAGCAAGATTATATATATATATATATATATATATATACATATGTCCCTAATGTCCAATATAATATACAATAATGGCCTCTAGGGCATGCATATCCAACATGACCCACATATGTTCTTCATGTTTCTCATGGACCGCTATGTCCCTAAACTGACACCCTTGCCCTACTGTGAATCTCCATATTGATCGTCGTATACAATCCACGGGCATAAATAATCCCTACCTCCAACAAGTCCCACTGGCGAGGTTACACCTGAAGTCCCACCAGCTATGAAGCTCTGCCAATGATGCAGTCCTCCAAAAGATGTTATGCCCTACGGCAAATCTTCATATTGATCACCGTATACAATCCATGCGAGCTATATCTCTCCCAAGTCCAACTAGCAAGCGATGTTGGGTCACCTGCAACGAGGCTACGTCTGAAAATTTAAAAAACGGTACGTCCACAAGCAAAAAGGGCACAGATGAAAATCCAAAAGGGCTTCATGAGTAAAAACAGCAAGACTGCCAACAAGATTGTGAAAACACGAAAGGACGCAAACTCATGAAAAGAAAGAAAAATAAACTTGCAAAGTCCTCTTGACTTTGTAAAGAGAAAATACTTGCGTGGGATCCTTACGGCTCACAAAAGAGAAATATACTTAGAAATCCTCACAGTTCTTAAAAAGAAAGAGCACTTACGAGATCCTCTCGACTCATAAGGAGAAATACCTTCATGAGACCCTTACAGCTTATGAAGATGGAAAAAGCCTTAGTTCGCATGGATCTAAACCTGCCTTCTAAGCCATCTTTGTCCTACGGGAAACAGCAAATGATGAGTCACTCTTGGCACTATTCCAGTTGTATGGATATTGATGCCTAATCAGGTATCAAACTCCAAGTCTTCTCACGGAAGATGATGAGTCACTTCTGGTGTTATTCCAGTTGTAATGATACTGATGCCAAAGATGGTATCAGATTCCAAGTCCCTAACTCACAATAACGATCAACGAGCAGGAAAAAATACGCATATAAAATGGCCGAAATGATAGGGCAACTAGCAATAAAAATCGGCGAGTGAAAATAAAATGAAATAGCCGAAATGATTGGGCACCGCGAATAAATAGCCGAAATGATTGGGCAATTGCGACTTTCACGATAAGAAAAGCTAAAATGGTAGAGCATCATGGAGGATAAAAAATGTAATAAATTAAAAAAAAATTATGCCCTCAGGTATGTCGGTATTGACTCCTGTAGACAATCCACGGGCATGAATAAATGAAGAAGAGCAGTGTATTCTACCATGCATTGCTGAAAGAAGAATGAGGTTTTGACGGCTATATATGCAAGCCTAAATACCATTGGAAGTTATTCCACCTCAGACGGATGCGGCTATGTCTTCCCTTGGACTCGAAGAATGGAGTATAACCTCAAGATAAAGCACCATGGTGACCCTAACGCTAAATCGTCCGACGGCAATATGGATGCCCAGGGCCTAAGAAGATTACTTG
This sequence comes from Agapanthus africanus, assembly GCA_030015575.1. Classification (NCBI taxonomy): domain Eukaryota; kingdom Viridiplantae; phylum Streptophyta; class Magnoliopsida; order Asparagales; family Amaryllidaceae; genus Agapanthus; species Agapanthus africanus. Next base: position 108,076,232 of record CM057344.1, read on the forward strand.
AGATGTTGTATCACTACATCTGAAGGGTTGGGTAATACAGCAAGTACGCGGCTAGTCGAGCCAACGACCCGAGTAGACGTGGATTGAGAAGAAATTGGCTTACATAATGGTGTGATTGACTAAATCCAGTACCACAAACCTAATGGGCTCTTGTGTTAACAGGGGTTATGTATATTCAACGTTAGGCCAAGTTTATCCATATGCCTAAGGTAAGGGTAAACTGAATGCTCCGGAACGAGTAAATAAACTAAGCTAAGACATTTCAGCACAGAAAGAAAAAAAGAAGTGTGAATATAAAAAGAAAAGGCTACTTTCCATTCATACGTAAAAGGGGGATTACAAACTATCAACTGAGGATGACTACGGAGAAGCAAAAGACAAACTAAAGGGAATGCAACTGCATTAATCAAAGTTACTGTCACGACCCGAAAGAGTACGTGACTGGCCCTTGAACCATATGAAGTCTATAGGACCCCATCTGATCCAAGTAAGCCAAAAGCCCAGAAATCTAAACCATTTAAAGAGTAAATAAGGAAAAACTGGTTTTGAAAAGTAAAGAAATCATGTTTCAAAAATCAAAGTTTTTAAATAACTAAGCCGAAAGTGTATTTTTAAAATGTGTAAGCTTTCCTAAAAATTTCGGCAGAGTTTCCTTTGTAAAAACTGGCCCCGAACGGGGTACAACAAGAATAATATATATGAGATGATAAAAGGCATCCCCAAGCGGGAGCTAGCTCTTTGTCAATCGACCGTCACAACCACGCAAGCAATAATAATATACAACGCCAAAGGGCGAGGATCAAAACCCAAAAAAAGAAACTCAAAACAGCCAGAAAACCGTAATACTACAAGCGCGACTCTAAGGTCGAAATAATACAACACTGTTTTCTAAGTCTGAAACAATATACAAGTTTTGGTTGATGGAAATTCTAGATACAATAAATAATACATGAACAATGGCGGTTCTGATACAAAAGAACCCACCTAACCAAGCAAGTCACCCATAAGGAAGCAGTGTGCCCGAAATGCCGCTATGGAATCTGTACGGCAAAACCTGCAAGGACTGTGGCACAACGGGGGTGAGTTGCCAACTCGTGAATAGAAAAATATCTACAAGCAGAGATCGAATGCACGACCCATCCTAGGTCAATACGATCAGATATAAATAAACCTCAATATGAATAAAGCTGAAGCATGCTAAACTGGCAATGTAATCTCTATACATGAGTGTAGTGCCAAGTGCTCGTGCTAGTGCCTCAGGTAATAGCATGTCATGAATATGAGGTATGATCAAAGTAATCAAATCTGCACACACGTGGATCCCGTCCACTCGTCACCCACTGACAATAACCACCATGCATGTAAATATCATAAATCATGTGCATGGGAAAATATGAGGATATAAACCATCTGTGTCCCTCGCGACACGTCAAATCATAGAACCGGAGTGCCCAGCATCGACACTCGAAAACATCATGAAAACTGTGCCCAGCATCGGCACGTAAATCCTCATTTATCGGGCTCCGTCAGTCCGGATCGGCCCGCGGGCTCTGTCTGCGGTATCGGCCCTCGGCCCCGGCAGTATGCCCATATCCATCTATCGACACTGGTCGGTATCCTCCGGATAACCGCCAGGTCCAACCAATCACCGGTAGGTACTCGCCCGCCTCCAGGCTCAATCGGCAAAGCTCATCGATCATCTTGCCGAGGGGAACCATACCGGGTCCACCATGTACCCGCAATCGGCTCGTCCACTCCTCGATTCGGGTTTCACATGTCGCTCTCAGCACCGAGAAAACACATGGTGGACGCACTGAAATATCATATCAAGGGTAACCGGGTTTTTAAAGCAATGACATATTCTCTTTTGAAACATCCTCGGTTCCCAAATCCAGAAATATCATAGAAACAACATATCTCAATGCGTATAATCAAAGAGCATGAAGTATGCGACATGTAAAGGAAATGTAAGCATATCATCGTGTCATGCAAGGATCATATACTGAATGCAATAGTACTACAGTGTAGTGACATGGCAATTATCGATGATGAAGTGTGTGAGCCGGCAAACAAGTGTACGTGGAACATACGCATCATCGATAATTGTGCTGGTGTCCTAGCAGCATGACTGAAATATATCAACAATATAAGCGATGCAATGCAAACAGCATGAATGTGCGGAATCGAGTAATCAACGCAACAGTAGAGAACCTGCCTCAATAATTATATCATGCAACCTTGCCTTTTTAAATAAGACGAATCAGGGCTTTTGGTAAAACAAGGGCTACGGTGTTTTAAGAAAAGATACATCATTTGAAAATACCCGTATAAACCCTTCTGCATATCCTTAAAATATCCCCGATTCGTTAGTTTTTGAAATAGGTATGACTCGGGTCTAGCCTAACGCCTACTATGCGAACTACGAACCCGACAATCAAGCCAATAGAGAGGGGTATGGAAACCACCTAAATCTGAGTCGATATCACAATATCTCATCACATGACAGGCATTACTACCATCATATCACATCTCCAATACGAACTCTGTCATGTCGCCAAATCTCACGGTCTTAATCGCATTTCATCGACTCATCTCAATCCCACGTATCATCCTCAAAACCCGTATATAAACACATAGTCCCATACCCATGTGTAGATATACACACCATCATATGCGCACAGATATACGAAAGGATGTAAGCAAGTATGTGTGTATGTGTGAGTGTGGGTGCAACCACTACTCTAGGGTTTCGTACTACTCAACCAATACATCCTTATCACCAATGATCCATTATTACCATCAATAACCCTAAACAACACATAATAAATATATGTGTGTATACGTATTCGTATACATCACCACGGACTGCGGGGGTGCTATACGCCATCCACCCGACTTCTCCCCGTAGATATAATCTACTCACCTTGCTTCTCATGTGTCGGTGTCGATGTCGCCATCTTCATCTTCTTTGCCTCACATCTCGTAGGGTACCTACAAGTATATCACAACGCTAAAGCACATGAAAATCACATCGGAAACCAAAACGGCACACGCTACGCCTATAGGTAAAAACCTATAACCTCGCATGCAAACACGATCAATATCCACCTGTCGTTGACGTCCAAACGCCACCCGACAGGAACGGAACACCAAATACCAAAATCCATGCTAAAACAAGTCTCAAATCATGCACCAACATAGGAAAATCATCCCAGATTTTACCCTAGATGGAATCAGTCAAAACTAGACATACCCAGGGTCAAAAATAGAGGAAATGGGGCCATGCACAGAAAACGAGGCAGATCCACCCTGCTCTGGCCGCAAATTGCGGCCAGAATGGAATAATTGGCGGCCTCGAAAAGGAGTTAGGGGTTAGGGTTTGGTCTGGTGGTTCTATAGTGCCTGCACATCTTACTGCCAACTCAGTTTCATTTTTGGGGTCTCGGGGTGATAGCAGATTACACAAAACAGTCCCAGATTTTCAGTTTTTCCGATATCGGTTCCGTAATTTCATATTTTGGTTTCAATTCCAGGTTTGGGTCCAATTTTGCATTACACCAGGGGTTCTAAGGTCACAATAAGCCTCAATCTCAACTTGATTTCAGTTTTACCCTAAACCCTCATTTGAATTCCCCAAAATCCACAACATGACACAATATCGATATGAAACTAGTATGGATGCACAAGAAATGAGATACTACTCTAATAGGCCCAGAATTTACCTCCTTTGGCAACTCAAGAAAATTCTTGAGTTGCTCAAAGTCCTCCAAATCCAATCTTGCTAGGTTCAATGTGTAGCTAGTGAGCCCGGGAACATTTTTTGTGAAGTGGGAATGGGGTTTTGGGTTTGTTTTCATGGTGGATCTAGGATTTTTGTGAAGAGGGAGAGAGGAAGAAGAGGGGACAGCAGCAGCAACAAAGGGGGAGGGAGAAGAGAGAGAATGAGAAGGGGAAAATGATGAGGGATGGTTCAAAAAGTGGGGGTTTGACTTGGTCTCTCTCTCTCTCTCACTCATTACTCACTTTTTCTTTCCCTTTTCTTTTCTTCTCACTCAAATAGTGCACTCAAAAGAATAACCATGGCAATAAAAATGTAACAAGTGTAGAAAAATGATATGTGCACATTTTTGCACAAAAATGCCAAAAATCCAATTAGCGATTTTTAATCGCAATTAACACTAAATTAGCATATAACTAGTCTTAAAAACTTTAAAATGGCATAATCCCATAAGATACCCTATTTTAGAATTTTCTAAAATTTTCTAAAATTTTTTCCCCATTTATTTGTATTTAATTGTACCCGAATAATAAAATATTCATTAAAATAATATTAAATTATAAAATTTCCCAAAAATCATATTTTAATATTTTAGAAACATTACAATCTACCCCCCTTAAAGAAATTCGGTCCCCGAATTTAAATTTAAAACCCCAAGTACTAAAACATTTCGATACAATTTCCAAGTCATCGGGGCTCCGAAATCAGCAATACATAAAACGTCACAGCGCAATGCATGCGCATGAGTAATGAGCAGATAACTCAAAATCGAAACTCCGTCAAGCATCTCGCAATCATCGGAGTCAAGGTAAGGACACAATGTCAAATCCAAAACAAAACCGATATGATATGGATCAGAACTACACATGTAGACATCCAATCTATACATGTGAATAGCTGATGTAAATGCATGCCCAACCTTTTTAAGTCGCTGTGCGATGCGCGTAACACTGCACAGTGGCAGACGTTTTTCATAAGAAAATAACTATATATGTATATATATATCCTTTGTTTAATAAGCACGTTCCGCCGTTTTGAAAACAATTAGAAGGGTTTCCTTGTTTTTTTTTAAAACGTTTCGTGTCATATCGGACACGTAGGTATATATATATCGAGACCATAGCTCGCTCTTTGGAAATCCCTTCGAACTATCAATGCATGCAAAATATATCCAGGTACTGTCCTCTGACTAGTCCTGCTCGGTACAAAACGAATATCAAATATCATAGGAACGTACTGCTCCAAAGGAATAAATCTCAAAAATGCACATAACACCACCCTGTGCGTCTGGTGCGCACGGAAATCAAAATCCATATATGTGCTAAACAGGTGCACAAAACAACATCTAGGTGCAACGGGTGTGCACGAAACATCTGTCATAGGCAACGTATGTGCCTGGCAGCCAAAAATCCGGTGCATCTGACATGCACGAAGAAATCTCGATTTAGTGCATCGGGTGTGCACCAAAATCGTATCTCAAAACATGCGCCCAACATGCGCGAAAATCCAAATCGGTGCATCCATCGTGCACGAATGAAAATCTAAACCCTGCGCACTCAACATGCACGGAATCACAAAATCCAATAACAACGCCGAACATGCGTAAATCCAGTCAAAAGTACGGAGTGCAAGAATCCACATCAATATCACAATCAAAATTGACATATCGAAAGACATCAAATCGAAGTCAGGTGCAACCGTAATGCACCAAATGTAAATCCGGTGCAACAAAGGCACGAAATATAAATCTGATGCGACAAACGCAAGAAACATAAAACTGGTGCGACAAATGCACGAAGTATAGAACTGGTGCATCCCATGCCCAAATACCAGCAATGACTCAAATGTGTAAGCAGCAACACTAAGTGTACCCAGGTATAAAGGAAATCATAAACGTGTCCAACTGCGTGCACAAAACACACATCAATGCACTACAAGCACATATAAGCTATACCGAGTGCAAAAATCAAATCGTGTGCATAACATATGCACAACATCAAATCAACCGTATGAAATCCATAAAGTCATAAGCAGGTGCAGCCAAGGCACGAAACGATCTACAACACGGCTCAATCAAAATCAGGTGTACCGCGATGGAAAAACTCACAACCGCGTGCATCGGCGTGCACAAATCAAAACACTAAGAGTACATGAAACTATGCTGGAAGCGTAAATCAAATCACCGGCATAAAATAGGCATGAAATCACAATCAATACCTCAAGAGTAATAACTATGTGCAAGGTATAAATACCCAGTAGGTGCAACCATGGTGCACAAAATCAAATATCATAAAACTCGGTCATCAAGACTAATCATGCAAATAGATCGCCAAAATACCGAAATCCCAGAGTGACGGATACGTGATAGTCGAATCACAAAATCACAAGCATAAATACCGTTGTCGGTGTCTCCTCCTTCAAAGTCGAGAAGGTGCCGGTACATCCAATACTAGCGGCGCAAGATATCTACTTGCCTCTTGCTCGCAGCTGGCGTCCTCTGCCTCTGGTTCCTGATCTTTCCTGTAGATTACCAACCTCGCAATCTACCGGCTCATCGACCCGGTCAGGAGCGCTGACAGGAACGATTCCGTTTTGGCACTTCCTTGGTAATCTCTCGGTCAATCCTCACGACTGCTCGTAAAGCAATATGTCACTGGTGTCGGCCTCCGGCTCTCTAAATGCACATCGCACATTTGATCCTGGGTGCAAACACCATTGCAGCGGTGTCCTGGAAGGAATCCTGCTCAAGGTCTCTGCCGATCTTGCTTAGGCCAAACTGTACAGGGCTGGTACTCTGGCATAATCTTTTCTCGCTCTCTGGACATCTGCGTCCTTAGTACAACATCTCCTCGGAAGCTGGTCGCATCCCTGTGCCTCTGTATGCATATCCGACTTTTAATCTTAACGGGGTGTAGTAGCAGCTCGTCTGCTTCTCGCACGAACTTCTTGTCCCGCTTGTCTGTATCATCGACCATTTCGACATCACGTCCCTATCTGCGCACTTCAATGCCATCGACTACGGTCCCTCCGAAGTCTCTAACACGGACTCGAAATCACGAACTCAGTATCTTCATCACTCAGTAGGAGATATCTAGCCGAACACGTCCTCAGCGTGCATGTCACATCTCTGATGTCAGCGGAGTGGAACGTCATCTCGTCGAAATCTCGTGCAAACTGTTTACTCCACCTTGCTCCAATGTCGACTGATTCGGACTCATTTCATCGTGGCTACACGGACTGCGCTCCGACGGCTATGCTCGTATCTGGAGCCTCCCAAGCAGCGTCCCATCACATGATATCCGAATGATGTCGACTCATCCGATCGACTCGTCAGAACCTCACAATCCCTCAAGAGCTCAACATCTTGGGTATAGTTTAATAGTATCGAGTACATGCCATAGCGTCGGTGGTCCAGCCGTAGAAGGGCAAACCCAAGCCTCACTAATAGCGCCGCGGAACCGCCGCAAACCCTAAGGTTCAAAGGCTTTCACACGGTCATTAAGTCGAGTTAGGGTTTCATTCTTCTAGAGGGTCCATAGAGTCACCTGCATGTCTTTCCGTATACTTTAAACTTGGAAAAGGGGTTCCTGACCTTCGATCGTCTCAATCGACTCTCAACGAACCTGCGTGAAGTCGCCTCTAGCTGGAATCAATCTATCTGATGGCCTCGCATCGGGGTAAGCGAACGAACCACATGTCCTAGTCATTCATCCTCGGTGACTAGCAACTCACTATCATATCTCTAAGAATATGCTCATGCTGCAGTAGCTCAAATCATCTGGGCGATATCTCATCATTCGCAGCAGCAACTGGCTCATTCGTCGGTACGCTAAGCAGCGCCTCAACCATCCTGGGTAAGCGATAATATCAACGGTCATCACATCCTGGCTAGCCTCTATCAGTGGCTCAATCCTCTGGTACCGACTGGTACATCCGAAAAATCTCGCAACAGTGATCTGTCAAACGCTCAAAGTGCAGAAACACCATAAGACGACACCTCAATATGCAATCGTATGCCTTGGGAATCACGCCCTGGTCAGCCCTCGTCCCCAACGAGCTCATGCTGACACAACTCGAGCCGTAGCTCACCCTGCCCATGCAATCGCGGCAGCAAAACCATAAACAGTATCCATGAAGGTAGATCATAGGAAGGAATATAATACGGTGCAAGGAAATGTACAACCTAAGGTTTCTTAAGCGGAGTGGCGTGTCGTAAGTATGCCGCGGAACATACCCACGGTACGTCACTCTACTTTAGTCACCTATTCCATCAACCAAGGGTCATCCTACACGGCGAAAGTTTGGGTCTAATACCCCCTCGACTAAGTCTAAGTTCCGTAAGGTCAAGCCTAAGTTCCGTATATAAATAACGCCCTAGGCTCCACATAGTCAAACTCAGACTCGAACCAAGGTCAACCTAGCGCTTTGATACCAACTTTGTCACGACCCGAAAGAGTACGTGACTGGCCCTTGAACCATATGAAGTCTATAGGACCCCATCTGATCCAAGTAAGCCAAAAGCCCAGAAATCTAAACCATTTAAAGAGTAAATAAGGAAAAACTGGTTTTGAAAAGTAAAGAAATCATGTTTCAAAAATCAAAGTTTTTAAATAACTAAGCCGAAAGTGTATTTTTAAAATGTGTAAGCTTTCCTAAAAATTTCGGCAGAGTTTCCTTTGTAAAAACTGGCCCCGAACGGGGTACAACAAGAATAATATATATGAGATGATAAAAGGCATCCCCAAGCGGGAGCTAGCTCTTCGTCAATCGACCGTCACAACCACGCAAGCAATAATAATATACAACGCCAAAGGGCGAGGATCAAAACCCAAAAAAAGAAACTCAAAACAGCCAGAAAACCGTAATACTACAAGCGCGACTCTAAGGTCGAAATAATACAACACTGTTTTCTAAGTCTGAAACAATATACAAGTTTTGGTTGATGGAAATTCTAGATACAATAAATAATACATGAACAATGGCGGTTCTGATACAAAAGAACCCACCTAACCAAGCAAGTCACCCATAAGGAAGCAGTGTGCCCGAAATGCCGCTATGGAATCTGTACGGCAAAACCTGCAAGGACTGTGGCACAACGGGGGTGAGTTGCCAACTCGTGAATAGAAAAATATCTACAAGCAGAGATCGAATGCACGACCCATCCTAGGTCAATACGATCAGATATAAATAAACCTCAATATGAATAAAGCTGAAGCATGCTAAACTGGTAATGTAATCTCTATACATGAGTGTAGTGCCAAGTGCTCGTGCTAGTGCCTCAGGTAATAGCATGTCATGAATATGAGGTATGATCAAAGTAATCAAATCTGCACACACGTGGATCCCGTCCACTCGTCACCCACTGACAATAACCACCATGCATGTAAATATCATAAATCATGTGCATGGGAAAATATGAGGATATAAACCATCTGTGTCCCTCGCGACACGTCAAATCATAGAACCGGAGTGCCCAGCATCGACACTCGAAAACATCATGAAAACTGTGCCCAGCATCGGCACGTAAATCCTCATTTATCGGGCTCCGTCAGTCCGGATCGGCCCGCGGGCTCTGTCTGCGGTATCGGCCCTCGGCCCCGGCAGTATGCCCATATCCATCTATCGACACTGGTCGGTATCCTCCGGATAACCGCCAGGTCCAACCAATCACCGGTAGGTACTCGCCCGCCTCCAGGCTCAATCGGCAAAGCTCATCGATCATCTTGCCGAGGGGAACCATACCGGGTCCACCATGTACCCGCAATCGGCTCGTCCACTCCTCGATTCGGGTTTCACATGTCGCTCTCAGCACCGAGAAAACACATGGTGGACGCACTGAAATATCATATCAAGGGTAACCGGGTTTTTAAAGCAATGACATATTCTCTTTTGAAACATCCTCGGTTCCCAAATCCAGAAATATCATAGAAACAACATATCTCAATGCGTATAATCAAAGAGCATGAAGTATGCGACATGTAAAGGAAATGTAAGCATATCATCGTGTCATGCAAGGATCATATACTGAATGCAATAGTACTACAGTGTAGTGACATGGCAATTATCGATGATGAAGTGTGTGAGCCGGCAAACAAGTGTACGTGGAACATACGCATCATCGATAATTGTGCTGGTGTCCTAGCAGCATGACTGAAATATATCAACAATATAAGCGATGCAATGCAAACAGCATGAATGTGCGGAATCGAGTAATCAACGCAACAGTAGAGAACCTGCCTCAATAATTATATCATGCAACCTTGCCTTTTTAAATAAGACGAATCAGGGCTTTTGGTAAAACAAGGGCTACGGTGTTTTAAGAAAAGATACATCATTTGAAAATACCCGTATAAACCCTTCTGCATAGCCTTAAAATATCCCCGATTCGTTAGTTTTTGAAATAGGTATGACTCGGGTCTAGCCTAACGCCTACTATGCGAACTACGAACCCGACAATCAAGCCAATAGAGAGGGGTATGGAAACCACCTAAATCTGAGTCGATATCACAATATCTCATCACATGACAGGCATTACTACCATCATATCACATCTCCAATACGAACTCTGTCATGTCGCCAAATCTCACGGTCTTAATCGCATTTCATCGACTTATCTCAATCCCACGTATCATCCTCAAAACCCGTATATAAACACATAGTCCCATACCCATGTGTAGATATACACACCATCATATGCGCACAGATATACGAAAGGATGTAAGCAAGTATGTGTGTATGTGTGAGTGTGGGTGCAACCACTACTCTAGGGTTTCGTACTACTCAACCAATACATCCTTATCACCAATGATCCATTATTACCATCAATAACCCTAAACAACACATAATAAATATATGTGTGTATACGTATTCGTATACATCACCACGGACTGCGGGGGTGCTATACGCCATCCACCCGACTTCTCCCCGTAGATATAATCTACTCACCTTGCTTCTCATGTGTCGGTGTCGATGTCGCCATCTTCATCTTCTTTGCCTCACATCTCGTAGGGTACCTACAAGTATATCACAACGCTAAAGAACATGAAAATCACATCGGAAACCAAAACGGCACACGCTACGCCTATAGGTAAAAACCTATAACCTCGCATGCAAACACGATCAATATCCACCTGTCGTTGACGTCCAAACGCCACCCGACAGGAACGGAACACCAAATACCAAAATCCATGCTAAAACAAGTCTCAAATCATGCACCAACATAGGAAAATCATCCCAGATTTTACCCTAGATGGAATCAGTCAAAACTAGACATACCCAGGGTCAAAAATAGAGGAAATGGGGCCATGCACAGAAAACGAGGCAGATCCACCCTGCTCTGGCCGCAAATTGCGGCCAGAATGGAATAATTGGCGGCCTCGAAAAGGAGTTAGGGGCTAGGGTTTGGTCTGGTGGTTCTATAGTGCCTGCACATCTTACTGCCAACTCAGTTTCATTTTTGGGGTCTCGGGGTGATAGCAGATTACACAAAACAGTCCCAGATTTCCAGTTTTTCCGATATCGGTTCCGTAATTTCGTATTTTGGTTTCAATTCCAGGTTTGGGTCCAATTTTGCATTACACCAGGGGTTCTAAGGTCACAATAAGCCTCAATCTCAACTTGATTTCAGTTTTACCCTAAACCCTCACTTGAATTCCCCAAAATCCACAACATGACACAATATCGATATGAAACTAGTATGGATGCATAAGAAATGAGATACTACTCTAATAGGCCCAGAATTTACCTCCTTTGGCAACTCAAGAAAATTCTTGAGTTGCTCAAAGTCCTCCAAATCCAATCTTGCTAGGTTCAATGTGTAGCTAGTGAGCCCGGGAACATTTTTTGTGAAGTGGGAATGGGGTTTTGGGTTTGTTTTCATGGTGGATCTAGGGTTTTTGTGAAGAGGGAGAGAGGAAGAAGAGGGGACAGCAGCAGCAATAAAGGGGGAGGGAAAAGAGAGAGAATGAGAAGGGGAAAATGATGAGGGATGGTTCAAAAAGTGGGGGTTTGACTTGGTCTCTCTCTCTCTCACTCATTACTCACTTTTTCTTTCCCTTTTCTTTTCTTCTCACTCAAATAGTGCACCCAAAAGAATAACCATGGCAATAAAAATGTAACAAGTGTAGAAAAATGATATGTGCACATTTCTGCACAAAAATGCCAAAAATCCAATTAGCGATTTTTAATCGCAATTAACACTAAATTAGCATATAACTAGTCTTAAAAACTTTTAAATGGCATAATCCCATAAGATACCCTATTTTAGAATTTTCAAAAATTTTCTAAAATTTTTTCCCCATTTATTTGTATTTAATTGTACCCGAATAATAAAATATTCATTAAAATAATATTAAATTATAAAATTTCCCAAAAATCATATTTTAATATTTTGGAAACGTTACAGTTACAATGGCAAAACACTAAATTTCGGACACGGGTTTTCGAACTTAAAAGCATGTTTAAGCAAGGCATCTTCAGCTTCATCGATCATCTTCTTATGCACTCTCTCTCGAATACAAGATTCTGGATTGTCGCTGAAATACTCCACCCTCACGTATGAAGAGATTATTGCTTTCTGTTGGAAAACACGATGCAGAATTGTGATGAGATCATCTCTTCATTTTTTCGAGATCAAGCCTATCAGATATACTGAATGCACCTTGTCTTCAGCATCATCGAGTGTTTGGAGCGGCATAGCCTCAAAAAGCCCGGGTAAGGCTTCATAGATCGATACAACAATGATCTTCAGGAGGGCAGAGCAGCGAGGGAATAATCGCCCATTGTGATCCTTGAAGCAATATATCACAGCAGTGCACAGAGCGGAAGTATATTTCTGACCATGAATGCGACCATGAATGCGAATCTCTTTGTCGGAGACAATTTCTTGGATGGAATACAAATGACCAGCCATTATACTTGAAAAAGAAAAGACAAGATGATGTCATCAAAAAGAACAAGCAATGTAAGTCAAAACAACATGGAACCCTTAGCATCAAAAGCTAAGGGACTCCACTAGAAAAAAGGTTTAGATCTTGCCCCATAAAAATTTTGGCGTGGGTACAAGGGCTGTTTATAGAAAATAAAGTATTTTCTATAGAACTTATATTCTAAAAATCCATATTGACACAGGAAACGTGTGCCTGTTCCCCTCCGAAAGACGGCGCGACACCGCGTCTCGCCTGAGATTCGGGACAGATGCTAATAGGTGCTATCCGTCCACCTCTCCGAAGATGCCAAGTTGATTTATGGCACCACGTATCGAAGGTTTAGACGGATGCGTCCGATGTAGCAGACTTCGTCAGATTCCCCCTCGTTTGAGGGGTTTTTGATTGTGGGGACGCTCTTCCCTGCAGGCGCAAGCCCCTGCAGTTAATTACGCTACCGCATTGCGGTAACAACTTTCTCCTTCTCCAGATGGTCACTTCGTGTCGTGGGTGTTTGTTTTGTATTTTGTTGCCCGTGGATTGTTTACGGAGACTGAGTTATGTCGTCGCCCGTAGGGCGTGGACTAGTCCAAATCCGTATTATCCTAGATTTGGGTTTGGGGGGGTTTGGTTTGAGGATACGTCAGCCATACTTGAGGCTAAGATCAACTCAAACGTTTGTTAAGGATACGTTAGTCTAACTTTGTAACTAAGATCAACTTAACGGGATCGTTTAGATCCGACAAAAGAGCGTTTGGACTCTAATGTTCCAGTTTAGGGACATAGTGGTCCATGAATGTGTGGCCGTCGGGACCCGTCACCTCTCTGACGACGTTGAAGGATTACAACGACGGATGTCAGAGGAGTTCAGGGATGTACCCTCGAGCCAGAGTTAATTGGGGGGATTTATAGTCCACTCTGTTTGAAGGTTTAAGGATACGTTAGCCATCTTTGAGGCTAAGATCAACTTAAACGGGACCGTTTAGATCCGACAAAAGAGCATGCAGGGCTCTATTGTTCTAGTTTAAGGACATTACGGTCCATGGGTAGTTTAAGGACATTGCGGTCCATGGGTAGTTTAGGGACATTGCGGTCCATTGTTAGTTTTAAGACATCTCGGTCAAGGTTAAGGACATCGTAGTCCATGGGTTTAAGGACCCCACAGTCCATTGTTAGTTTTAAGACATCTTGGTCAAGGTTAAGGACGTCGTAGTCCATGGGTTTAAGGACCCCACAGTCCATTGTTAGTTTTAAGACATCTCGGTCAAGGTTAAGGACGTCGTAGTCCATGGGTTTAAGGACCCCACAGTCCATTGTTAGTTTTAAGACATCTCGGTCAAGGTTAAGGACGTCGTAGTCCATGGGTTTAAGGACCCCACAGTCCGGTATGTGCTCTGGATGCTTCACACGGGTTCACTGCCGCGCTTGGCGAGGACCAGGCTCCGCTCCGGACGTTTTCCATGGGGTCAAAGAGTGACATTATCCGCGTTCCACGTAACCAGGAATTTGCATTAGACATGAGTTTAAGGACCCCACAGTCCATATCAATGTGTGGTCGTCGGGACCCGTCACCTCTTTGAAGGCATTGAGGGATTACAATGCCAAGCATCAAAGGAGTGAAGAGATGTACCCTAGAACCGGAGTGGATTAAATAGCCCTTGGCCCAATTTGGGGTCAAGACGAATTAATTATGTTATGAGTCCATTGGACCAATTAATCACAAATTGAGGACTTATGGCCATCTTGGGCTAAGTCCAATCAGGAGAGGCTTTGCCTCCATCCATTTAAGCCAATTGGGCCAAAGTCTAGTGTTAAACACTACAGAGCAGTCAGTGTTGAACACTGGGAATGGGGTTGACAAGTTAGTGTTTAACACTAAGAGAATATTTGGTGTTGAACACCAGCAACAATGTTTTTTCAGGTTAGTGTTAAACACTAAGGTAATCAGTGTTGAATACTGCAGATGAAGATCTCAGATTAGTGTTTAAACACTAAGGTAATCAGTGTTGAACACTGCAAATAAAGCTTTTTAATTAGTGTTGAACACTAAGGCCAAACAGTGTTTTAACACTGGGTTCGAGAGTTTTAGTTTAGTGTTTAAACACTAAGGTAAGAGGGGTCACGTGGCAGCACGTGAGAGCGCCCTCCCTTCCTTTGTTCTGCTGAGATTATCGCGTCTTCCAGAGCATCACGTGCCATCACGTGATGGGCATTCAAATGCCTATGTATTAGAGCTTCTGCTGAGGGTCACGTGGGTCACGTGGGGTGCTGCCTCAAAGGGGCTTTCTGTAGCTCTCTTGGGGGGTCACGTGATGACACGTGACCCTGCCTCTAGGTATTTTGTTTAGAGGCTTTGTTAATCTTCTTTTAGGAATTAAATTCCTCGAACTATAAATTTCAGAGGAATTAAATTCTTACTTCCTTTCGAAGACTTTGTTTTCTGGAATAGAGTTTAACTCTGAATTTTCCGTAAGAATTAAATTCCTCATATACGTGAAGGGCTGAATAGGGTTAAACCCTAATAAAAGTTTTTAAGGAGTTTAAACTTCCATCCTCTGTATGATTAAGGGAATTAAATTCCTGCTGTTTCAACAGAACTAGGTTCTTAATTAGGGTTAAACCCTGTTTCTTTTTTGTTCTGGAGGAATTAAATTCCCATAATATAGGGTCAAGCCCTCCTTTTATTTTAAAGGAATTAAATTCCTATAGTTCTGTGAGAATTAAATTCTCGTGCTTGCATTCCTTCTCCATGTTTTGGATCTGCATGGCAGGATCTCAACCCATTGAGAATTAAATTCTCAACCTTAAGGGGAGATGTGCACTTTGCAGATCCTCCATCAAAGAGAGAAGAAATATGTTCTTCTGTTTTTACATTATCAGAGTTAAACTCTGTTGAGAATTAAATTCTCTTTCTTTCAAAAGGCCTTCCCTTTCTTACCTAGGGTTTTTCGCAGAAGATCCGAGTCTTTTCAAAGTATCAAAGCTCTTCTCCCTTTTTTTTTCTTCTCTGCGCATGTATATGTATGTATGTCTCTTGGCTCCTATTTATAGGAGAAGCAGCCGAATCAATCAGTTTTTTTTGACGAATCTTCATTGAGATTTGATTTGCATTCATCATTCATTTTGGACCTTTGGATTATTAGGTGAATTTTATTCACCATTGGATTTTAAATCCAGAGATTCTCCCTTGTTATTTTGGTTAGATTTAAAGGGGAAATCTTTCCAAACCCGAGATTTTCCCATAGATAGATGATATTTCATCACCTCTGAATCTTTAATTTGATTGGTTCCAGATAGTTGCTTTCTTTTGGAAAGATTTAAATCTCCTTCAGAATTTAATTCTGTTAACACAATGGGCTTTGAAAGCTGGTCACGTGTGACCACGTGACCCATGGTCACGTGTGGGCACGTGACCCCTTTTGGAATGAGCCTTTCCCTTTCTTTTGCGCTCTGTCTTCTGATCGCTGCCTAAGCGTCACGTGCTACCACGTGACCCCTGGTCACGTGTGAGCACGTGACCCTTGTTTGAACTCTCTTTCTTCGGTTCTTCTGGAGAACGAGTCTCCTGTCTTGAACGTCACGTGCCAACACGTGACCCTGGTCACGTGAGAACACGTGACCTCTTCTGAAGCCTTTTCTTGCCTTGATCAGAGAACTTGTGTGCCTTTGACGCTTGCATTTAAATGTCACGTGTCGCCACGTGACCCTGGTCACGTGGGAACACGTGACTCTTTCTGAAGCCCATTTTCTTCAGCGTAGTCAGGGAACTGAACTTGACTTGATGATCCCTTTTAGGTGTCACGTGCCAACACGTGACCCCCTTTTTTGAAGCTTTTCCCAGAAGCTTTCCTGATTTTAAATCAGGAAACAAATGCCCCCACAGCGTTGTTCTCACGTGTCTGCATGTGAGTGCAACTCTGTCACCTCTTGTGACCGTTGGATTCCTCTAGGGATCTGGGGAGACGAAGCGTTTCCATTGCCTTCTATAAATACCTCTGTCTCTTCATAGGAGCCTTTACTTTGCCCATCTTCTTCTTCTGAGAACTTTTTTCTGAGAATTTAATTCTCTTCTTCCAGAGCTTAGTTCTCTGTTTTAAAATATTTTCAGAGTTTAACTCTGCTCAAAAGGAATCCTTTTTCCTCAGGTAATGTTCTTGGACAACGATGGACCTTCACATTTTCCTGGATTTTAAATCCAAAACAAGGGTTTTTACCCTTCTTTCTTCATATTTTCCATAAGAACATGAAACTGTTTAATCTTTCAACTGTAGATCTCTTAGGGTTTAGATGATCTTTGGAGAGATGATGATGGCGGTTCAAACCCATGGAATTTAATTCCATCAAAAAATGTTTTTGGGAATTTAATTCTCTTTTCTTAATAAGGAATTTAATTCCAACGAAGAACTCGATTTCTTCACACAGAGGCTTCCTGGGGTCTCTTGGCCCGAGGTTGTTCTTCCTGCAATTAGTGCAATAGGGGCTTTGTAATGATGTCTTATGACTTTTATTTTAGGTACCATGGATGCCCATCTGTACCGTCTTGATGAGATCATTTCCTATGGGAATATTCGTGCGCTGGGCCGCAGTCAGAATCAGGAGTTCACTGATGCTCAGTGTGCCGAGATCATGAGTCGCTTCGACGAGTACAACCATAGGCTACTCCCCCGTCGTTCTTCTCTTCTGAGGCTGATCGTGCTGGCGATCCGGGAGGCACTTCCTCTCTTTTGCGCCGGCATACCGCTCGAGGCCTTGGACACTGCCGAGGATAAGGTGCATTCGGTGTACCTTATGGGCTTGATCTCAAAGAGAAGGCGGGATAATCTCATTGATCTCCTTCATCAGATTTTTCAGCAGTCAGCCATACTGGGCGCCTACCGGAGGGTAGAGGACATCCGCGGGGACCCCGATGCTTGTGACCGTGAGAGAAAGCATACTCGGGAGGTTCGAAATGCTTGGAAGATCTTGAATAAAGTCAATTCCGAGTTTCTCAACCCATGCCCCGCGTCCGAAGCCTTACCATTGTAAAAGTTTCTCTTTTTGTTTTGTATTGCCTTCTTGAAGTCTGGATGATAAGTTTTGTTGTGTCCTTGTATGTTTGCACGCTTTTTCTCTGAGATTTTATTATTTTGCTACTATTGTTGTTTGTGCTTTTTAACATACAGGGTACCATTCCATATTTTCCTTTTAACTGCACATCAGGTTTAGGCCTCACGTGTTCTACACGTGGGACCCCCTGATGTGGCTGTTCACAAGATTCTCCTCATGCCATATTTTCAGTGCACAATGTTAGGTGCAGAAAAAGGGCCTTGGAAATAGTTCCATCTCCTTGATTTTCGGTGCCTTTTCTTTTTTAGGCCTTGGAAATAATTTCACCATGCAGGATTTTCCGCGCACAGCACTTAATGCACTTCATTATATATGAGGTTATAGCCTTCTTTTCTTTTCACAGAGGGATTCATATCATACATATATTTTTTCTTGAGGGAGAAACGAGTGCCATGGCCTGTAATCGCCCTCATGCTCGTCGACAGCCGTGGGAAGTTCCCCTTGAGGAGATGATCCCCCGCTTTGCTGCTCGGTTGGTGGACCCCCTCCTTACCGACAACGAATGCGACTCAGCCATGCATGAACTCTCGATCCGTAGGGGGTCTCCCCTCCCGATGGGTTCTCTCTGGCTCCGGATGATCCTCATGGCCGTGCTTGCCGACATTCCTCCTCACCCGGCAGAGATGACCCTGGCGATGCTTGATGCGGCGGAAGAAAAGCTCGAGGGCTTTCATGAAGCATGCCTGATTACTCAGGCTCTGAAGGACTGCTCAATTCATCTGCTGAGCGAGATAAAGGCCCGGCGAGCTGTTATGTTTGCATTCGCGGACGAACACGGCGCCAACCGATGGGGGGCGACTTCTCGCGAGAATCGTCGTTTCGATGTGCTGGAGAAAGCGGAGAGAGAGATGGAGAATTTTATCCTTTGCTTCGTCAACCCTTGTGCCGTTGATCCTGTGTTTGGTGACCTTTTCCGTTAGTGTAGAACCTTTTTAAATTAGTCCCTCCTTTTTGCATGCTTTATGTTGAACTTCCCTGTAGGCTTGGTACTCGTATGTATGTTTCCGCTTACATGAATAAATTTTGCGTTCTTTTTATGAAAATTTTCTTCAATTATCAATACTGTTGTCATGTCGCGTGCACATTAAAGCTTCTAATTTTACTTCTTTTTCGGATGTTCATATGATTGCGAGCACATGCTTGATAGGATAATCATCTGAAAGTTTTCTGTTGCCTGCCATACCGGGTTGTGTGAGCACGTTCTGGATCGATTATTGCTATCGATCGAGAGCCCATTTATATGGTCTCGAGCGTGTATGTCCTATTGCTAAGGTTGTGGTCGCAGAGTGAGCTTTCATGGCCTGATAGGGCGACACGTAGCGAACATAAGGTTGTGGCTCTCGATAAAGTTGCCATGTTCACTCGTGAGGGGGTTGAAGCTCATAGGGCCACTGAGAAAGAGCTTGAAGCCCGGCTTGCTTCATATCAGGCTCAGCAAGCTCAAGCGGAGGCTCGTCTTCTGGAGATCTTGCGTCATGAAGCCGTGGCTCAGCAAAAGCAGGATGAGCTGACCAAGCTGCTGAATCGCCCGCCGGCCTGAAACATTTGTATCTTTTTCTTCCCTTTTGTACATACTCATGGATGAGAGTATTTTCTTTTTGTTTCTTTCATGAATCGTACTTTGTACCCATTTTGGTTTATGAATAAAAGATACATTTTTTTTTGTCAATGATATGTCTCCTTTTCATTGAATGTATTCTGCGGGTATTCTATCTTGATCTCCTTGCAGGACAGCAATGGCTCAGGACTCAGGGTTAAGATCTGCTTCCTAAGGCTTTTGCATCTTATGAGCCACGAGGGTCTCATAAAGAGTTTTTCTCCCTACAGGTCGAGAGGATCCCATAGGTGTGAGTTCTTCTTAAAGGTCGTGAGGATCCTTAAGCGGGTTTTCCCTTGAGAGTCGTAAGGATCTCACAAGAGAGTTTTTCTTCCTTACAGGTCATGAGGGCCTGCAAGTGCCGGATGTGATCACCCTTATCCGTGTTTCACGGAGTCAGGGATCTCTCAAGACATCGTAGTTTAAAGACGTCACGGTCAAGGTTAAGGACCTCATAGTCCGTGGATTTAAGGACTCCACAGTCCGCTGTTAGTTTTAAGACATCACGGTCAAGGTTAAGGACATCATAGTCCGTGGGTTTAAGGACTCCACGGTCCGGTGTTTGGTTGCAGGGACCCGTCACCTCTTTGAAGACGTTGAGGAATTACAACGCCGGGCATCAAAGGAGTGAAGAGATGTACCCTTAAACCAAGGCAAAGTCTGTAGGGAATCGGGATGGTTGATCGTTAGTTTTAAGACATCACGGTCGAGGTTAAGGACGTCATAGTCCGTGGATTTTAAGGACTCCACAGTCCGGTATTTGCTCTGGATGCTTCACACGGGTTCACTGCCGTGCTTGACGAGGACCAGGCTCCGCTCTGGACGTTTTCCACGGGGTCAAAGAGTGACATTATCCGCGTTCCACGTAACCAGGAATTTTGCGCTAGATGCTTCACACGGGTTCACTGCCGCGTTAGGCGAGGACTAGGCTCCGCTCTGGATGCTTCGCACGGGTTCACTGCCATGCTCTGCGAGGACCAGGATCCGCTCTGGACGCTTTCCACGGGGTCAAAGAGTGACATTATCCGCGTTCCACGTGACCAGGAATTTTGCACTAGATGCTTCACACGGGTTCACTGCCGCGTTAGGCGAGGACTAGGCTCCGCTCTGGATGCTTCGCACGGGTTCACTGCCATGCTCTGCGAGGATCAGGATCCGCTCTGGACGCTTTCCACGGGGTCAAAGAGTGACACTATCCGCATTCCACGTGACCAGGAATTTTGCACTAGATGCTTCACACGGGTTCACTGCCGCGTTAGGCGAGGACTAGGCTCCGCTCTGGATGCTTCGCACGGGTTCACTGCCGTGCTCTGCGAGGACCAGGATCCGCTCTGGACGTTTTCCATGGGGTCAAAGAGTGACATTATCCGCGTTCCACATGACCAGGAATTTTGCACTAGATGCTTCACACGGGTTCACTGCCGCGTTAGGCGAGGACTAGGCTCCGCTCTGGATGCTTCGCACGGGTTCACTGCCATGCTCTGCGAGGACCAGGATCCGCTCTGGACGTTTTCCACGGGGTCAAAGAGTGACATTATCCGTGTTCCACGTGACCAGGAATTTTGCACTAGATGCTTCACACGGGTTCACTGCCGCGTTAGGCGAGGACTAGGCTCCGCTCTGGATGCTTCGCACGGGTTCACTGCTATGCTCTGCGAGGACCAGGATCCGCTCTGGACGCTTTCCACGGGGTCAAAGAGTGACATTATCCGCGTTCCACGTAACCAGGAATTTTGCACTAGATGCTTCACACGGGTTCACTGCCGCGTTAGGCGAGGACTAGGCTCCGCTCTGGATGCTTCGCACGGGTTCACTGCCATGCTCTGCGAGGACCAGGATCCGCTCTGGACGTTTTCCACGGGGTCAAAGAGTGACATTATCCGCGTTCCACGTGACCAGGAATTTTGCACTAGATGCTTCACACGGGTTCACTGCCGCGTTAGGCGAGGACTAGGCTCCGCTCTGGATGCTTCGCACAGGTTCACTGCCATGCTCTGCGAGGACCAGGATCCGCTCTGGACGTTTTCCACGGGGTCAAAGAGTGACATTATCCGCGTTCCACGTGACCAGGAATTTTGCACTAGATGCTTCACACGGGTTCACTGCCGCGTTAGGCGAGGACTAGGCTCCGCTCTGGATGCTTCGCACGGGTTCACTGCCATGCTCTGCGAGGACCAGGATCCGCTCTGGACGTTTTCCACGGGGTCAAAAAGTGACATTATCCGCGTTCCACGTGACCAGGAATTTTGCACTAGATGCTTCACACGCGTTCACTGCCGCGTTAGGCGAGGACTAGGCTCCGCTCTGGATGCTTCGCACGGGTTCACTGCCATGCTCTGCGAGGACCAGGATCCGCTCCGGACGCTTTCCACGGGGTCAAAGAGTGACATTATCCGCGTTCCACGTAACCAGGAATTTTGCACTAGATGCTTCACACGGGTTCACTGCCGCGTTAGGCGAGGACTAGGCTCCGCTCTGGATGCTTCGCACGGGTTCACTGCCGTGCTCTGCGAGGACCAGGATCCGCTCTGGACGTTTTCCACGGGGTCAAAGAGTGACATTATCCGCGTTCCACGTGACCAGGAATTTTGCACTAGATGCTTCACACGGGTTCACTGCCGCGTTAGGCAAGGACTAGGCTCCGCTCTGGATGCTTCGCACGGGTTCACTGCCATGCTCTGCGAGGACCAGGATCCACTCTGGACGCTTTCCACGGGGTCAAAGAGTGACATTATCCGCGTTCCACGTAACCAGGAATTTTATCGATCGTATCCGCATTTCACGGAATGGGGGTTTGACTCTTGGTGATGCGTATATCACTGATCCATGGAACTGGGGGTTGCCGCTGTTCCATTTCGCTTGATGTTGTGTCTGCTGCGTCGAGATGATCTCCAGGTTATTTGTGAACCGTCGAGATTTGGCTTCCTCTCATGATGAAACCTGGGGGAGGAGTACGACTCCTTCTTTGTTTGCGCCCCTGGATTGTATACAGGGATTGATGTAGCATCACCTGTAGGGCAAAAAGGTTTCATTTTTCCATCATTTCTTTTATTCTTTCCGCGATGCTCTATCATTTCAGCTTTTTATATCGCGAAGGTCGTGATTGCCCAATCATTTCGGCTATTTTTTCGCGGTGCCCAATCATTTCGGCTATTTATTTTATTTTTACTCGCTGCTTTTTATTGCGAGTTACCCCATCATTTCGGCTATTTTTCATGCATACATTTTTACTTGCTGCTTTTTATTGCAAGTTGCCCCATCATTTCGGCTATTTTGTAGGCATGTGTGGCCTGCTAGCTTTTTTGCCGCAAGCTCGGATTTTGGACACCGATTTCGGCATCAGCATCGCTGCGACTGGGATGTTGCCAGGAGCGAATCATCATTTGCCTCTGTCGATGTTGAACAAAGGTGGCTTAGCTAACAGGGTTGAGGTCCTGTCGACTAAGGCTTTTGACTTCATGAGCCGTAAGGGTCTCACAAAGGTATTTCTCCCTACAAGTCGTGAGGATCTTGCAGGTGTATCTTCTCCTTAGGGATCGTGAGGATTCCTAAGTGTATGTTCCTCTGTAAGTCGTAAGGATCCTACAAGAGGGTTTTCTCCTTATGGGTCGAGGGGACCCACAAGGGTTGGACTTTGCTGGGGATATGTTTATTCGCGCCCGTGGATTGTATACAAGGGTCAGTATTGAGCCTCTTGTAGGGCAATATCGGAGGTTGTGGAGGATTTGCTTAAGAACAGGTTCGGGTTTCTGTAACTTAAGACTTTCAAATCTCATGAGCCGTGAGGGTCCCATAAGAGGATTCTCCTTACGAGTCGTGAGGATCTCGTAAGTGTATTTTCTCCTTAGGAATCGTGAGGATCCCTAAGTGTGTTGCTCCTTTGTGAGTCGTAAGGATCTCACGCAGGTGGTTTCTCCTTACAAGGTCGAGAGGACTCTGTAAGTGTCCTTTAACGAGGTTGCGCCCTTTCGGGTTTTCACAAACACTCGCCGGTAGTCCTGCTGTTTTTACTCACGGAGCCCTTTCGGGTTTTCATCCGTGCCCGTTTTGCTTATAGACATACCGTTTTTGTTTTTTTTTTTGTTTTTTTTTTATTTTTTTTTACAAGGTCGCGCCCTCTCAGGTTTTCACGAACACTTGCCGGCAGCCCTGCTGTTTTTACTCACGGAGCCCTTTTCGGGTTTTCATCCGTGCCCATTTTGCTTATGGACTTACCGTTTTTTTTTTTGTTTTTTTTTTCTTCTTTTTTCTTTATTTATCCATCTCGTCCACCTAAGGACGTTGCGGTAGTAGTTTAGGGACGTTTCGGTCCGTCGATAGTTTAAGGACGTTTCGGTCCGCCGTTAGTTTAAGGACGTTTCGGTCCGTTGTTAGTTTTAAGGACGTTTCGGTCCGTTGATATGGGAAGGCTGGCTGCTCCTAGGAAGATAGTGAGTGGATATAGTCGTCGTCATCTATCATTGACCCAGGCTGTGGCTTATTAAGCATAGTATTTCTTCAAGAAGCGGCCGTTTATTGGCCTGAAAGGCCTTTCACCGTGCATGTCCATGAGTAGGTAGGCTCCACCCTGGTAGACCTTGTCTATGATGTACGGGCCTTCATAGTTTGGCTCAAATTTTCCCCGCTTGGCACGATTGGGGATCATAGGTCTTTTGACCACTAGTACGAGTTCGCCTTGGCGGAATGTCCTTGGCCTGGTCAATCGTTCGTACGAGCGCGTCATCTTTGCTTTGTAGGATTCTAGATGTTGTTGCGCTATGAGCCGGGTTTCGTCGAGGGCATCAAGCTCCTCAAGCCGAAGGTGAGCATTTTCTTCGTTCGTCAGCTCGTGGTGGACTGCTACTCGTAGAGAGGGTAACTCTATCTCGAGGGGGAGCACTGCTTCCGTCCCAAACACCAACGCGTACGGCGTTGTGTTTGTGGCCGTCTTGAACGTAGTTCGATAAGCCCAAAGGGCTTCTTGCAGCCTTTCGTGCCAGTCTCTCTTATTCCTGGAAACGGTCTTTTTTATGATCTTCGTCAAGGTCTTATTGAAAGCCTCGGCCAGACCGTTAGCTCGTGGATTATAAACTGAAGAATATCTCCAGTCTATATTGTGCTGCTGTGCGAAGCGGCTAATCTTATGGCTTCGGTAGGCCGGCCCGTTATCGGAGATAATCCGCCGTGGAGTTCCAAACCGATAGATGACGTGCGTCTTGAAGAAGTGGAGGATATTCTCCGTCTTCACTTCCCTCAGCGGTACTGCTTCTGCCTATTTGGAGAAGTAATCAGTGGTCGCCAGGATAAAACGGTGTCCCCGGGATGATGCTGGCTCAATGGGGCCGACTATGTCAGTCCCCCACATTTCGAATGGCCAACTAGCCAACGTCGGGTGCAGTGGATTCGGATGTTGGTGGATGAAGTCTCCATGGATCTGGCATGAGTGGCATTGCTTCGCATACTCGAGGCAGTCCTAGATCATCGTGGGCCAGTAATAACCCATCCGTTTAATTTTTAACTTCATCTTTGGGCCTGCTTGGTGAGAACCGCAAAGTCCGTCATGAACTTCCTGAACGACTCTTTCTGCTTCGTCAGGTCCTAAGCATCTGAGCCATAGAGAATCAAACGATCTCTTGTATAGAATGTCGTTGACGAAAGCGAAGGATAGAGCTCGTTTCATGAGCTGATGTCTTGAGGACGCTTCTTCGGGCATTCGGTGGGACTTAAAGTAGTCTATGAAGACTTCCCTCCAGTCTTCGGCCTTCTCATGGTCTTTTATTTGTAGGGTCGTCTGCTCAGTCGTTCCCTTTTCTTCGCATGATTCCGGAGATATTTCTGCCGGGGCGAGCACTCGACAGCTTTGTACCACGATTCTGACGTCATCGAGGTTCTCGTCAGCCAGTTCTTTAGCAAGTTTAGCCAACGCGTCTGCTTTGTTGTTTTCCGCGCGCGGTATGTTCTCCAAAGTATAGGAGGGAATTTGGGTCAATAGTTGTTGCACCCTTTCGCCGTACTTTACCAACTCCGGCTTGCACGTTTGGTAGTCACCATTTACTTGACTAACGACCAGCTGAGAATCCCCGTATATGAGGAGGTCCTCAATTCCTATGTCGATGGCGATCTCGAGGCCTGCTATCAGGGCTTCGTATTCGGCTTCATTGTTTGTCCTCGGCTCTGTTAAGGAGAAGGCGAAGCGCATTATCCCTCCTTGTGGAGTTGCAAAGATGAGGCCTATCCCTGATTTGATCATTGGGATACCTTGTTTCTGTTTCTTTATGGAGGACGCTCCATCGAAATAGAGTTCCCATCGGGTGGCTCCGCCGCTAATCGCATCAAATGCATGCTCGTCCGGCAAATCGCAATTCAGAGGAGAATTGGCCGGTATCGGGTGCTCGGCGAGGAAGTCGGCAATGGCCTGGCCTTTCACTGCCTTGAGAGGTTGATACGTTATCGAGAACTCTATCAAGAGCAGGGCCCACTTAGCAAGTCGTCCCGTCAGTATGGCTTTCGACATCAAATATTTGAGAGGGTCCACCTTTGAAATAAGACGGACTTCATGTGCTAATGCGTAATGTCTAAGCTTTGTTATTGCGAAGATCAACGCCAGGCAGTGCTTTTCAATGGGGGAATAGTTGCTTTCTGCCCCCAGCAGCACTCGACTTAAGTAGTAAAGTGCTCTTTCTTTCCCCTGATCGTTCTCTTGTGCCCATAATGCGCCCAAAGAACCTTCGAGGGCGGCCGTGTAAAGAATGAGAGGCTTTCCCTTCACTGGAGCAGCCAACACTGGAGGGTTCTGCAGGTACTGCTTGATCTCTTCTAGTGCACCTTGACATTTGTGATCCCAAATGAATGGGGTTCCCTTTTTCATCAGGTGGCTGTAAGGACGGCATTTGCCTGAAAGATTGGCGATAAACCGCCGGATGTATGCGAGCTTCCCTTGGAGAGACCGCAGCTGCTTGAGCGTTCTTGGCGGAGGCATTTCCATGATCGCTTTAATCTTTGCCGGATCTATTTCAATACCTCGGTGTCGAATGATGAATCCCAGAAATTTGCCCGAGGAGACTCCAAACGCGCACTTGAGGGGATTCATTTTCAAATTATATTGCCGAAGGCGTTGAAATACAGTCTCCAGATGCTTTAAATGCTCCTCGTACGACATGCTCTTTACTACGAGGTCATCGATATAGCACTCGACGATGTCATGTATGAGATCGTCGAAGATCTTTGTCATGGCCCTTTGATAGGTAGCGCTAGCGTTCTTTAGGCCAAAGGGCATAACCCTGTAGCAAAATATACCCAAAGGGGTGCGGAAAGCGGTATGCTTCTGGTCTTCGGGATGCATCTTTATCTGATTGTATCCTGATGAACCGTCCATAAAGGAGAAAACCTCGTGAGTGGACGTGTTATCTATCATTAGCTCGGTTACCGGCACCGGGAAATCGTCCTTTGGACAGGCTTTATTGAGATCCCTGAAATCCACGCATATGCGTACCGTCCCATTCTTCTTCATTACCGGGACGATATTGGCGATCCAGTCGGGGTATTGGACTTCTTGGATAAATCCTGAATCGATCAACTTCTTGACTTCGGCGTTGATGCTCACTTCAAGCTCGAGTCGCATCCTCCTCGGCGCCTGCTTGACTGGCTTGATATCTGGGGATATTGCTAATCTATGCATAGCAATCTCCGGATCCAATCCTGGCATCTCGGAATAGTTCCACGCGAAGCAGTCTTTATGCCGCAGAAGCACGTTCTTTAACGCAGCCACCTTTTCTTCGGATAATAGCTCGCTGACAAATGTCGGTCGCGGGTCGTCTGCCGATCCCAACTCAATCTTCTTGAGGTTATCTGCAGTAGTATGTATACCATCTTCCAGTTCTTTCGGAGCGGGCGGAAATTCTGAGATCACCTCATCATCGCTGTTCTCAAAGCACCGGTAAAGGTCATCTACGTTCTCGGGCTCTTCTCCTAATATCGTAATCGTATAACAAGTGCGAACCCGCTCCCTGGACTGAGGTGGACCCGGTTCTGCTCTTGCGGCCTTGGGCTCATGCTTTCGCGGCGGCGTTACCTTCCAGCCGTCGGATAAAGCGAATCTGCCCCGTCGGTACTGGTCCTCGACCCAGTTCTTGAAGGTGAAGCAGTCCTCGGTAGGATGTCCTATGGCTTGGTGATAAGAGCAATAACTCGGATGAGAGACCTGGCTAGCTTGCTCAGGACGTCTAGACTCTGGAAGCGTGATCATTTGATGTTTTATAGCGAGGTTGAGTAACCTCTTCGTCTTGTCTCGGGGGAAGGAATACGCTCGACTCATCTTCTTCATGAGGGGCAAACCCGAGCCGCTTCTTGATTTATTTCCGTCTCTGCGTCGGGCCTTTCGTACAACGGATTGACGAGGATAAGCGTCTTTGTCTTTTTCGGTACGTTGAGATAGACGTTGCGTCCTGGCCTTCTCGTAGATGGCCATTTCGCGGTTGTGGTCTTCCCAAGCTTTCTGACCCATTTTCCTGATAGGCTTGTTCGTTCGTTCTTCAAATGACGGACTCGGTGCTTCAATCGCGGGGTCTAGTTTTAATGAAGGGTTGGCGTCTCCTGACAGGGCGTCCTCTTCTTCATCAAAGGTATATATAGTGTAGCTGCTGTGAGTCCGTTCCCGTTTTCCAGCTCTTGCGTATCCAAGCCCGAGTGTTTCCATCTTCCCGTTGGGCAATTTGCGTTGAGTCCCAGGGACATCCCAAATCTTGTTGTAGAACCGCGCCTGCCGAACGGTCTGTTCTAAAGGTATTCCTTGGCGCTTCAATAGCTTCTTTAATCCATTTGTATAGTATCTGGGCAGACGGATGGGTTGGAGCCTGTCGAGCGTAGTATCTGCGCCATGCCAGATCTCTTTCTCTATTTTCGACTCTGAGGATCGGTAAAATAGGATCACCTTCTCGCCCCTTCGCCTGGGAGGGACGTAAAATGTTTGCAGGTCCTGCACATCGTGAGCCTGAAGCGCGTCGAGGTCTTTGTAGTGTTCTCGCGGTACCATGGTGATTTGCAAACTATGGTCATCGCCAAGGGGTGCTTGTGTCAGCAGCCGATTGGAGAACACAGCATTAACTTCATCTTCTGAATCACTTCCGAAGACTAATACGAGGGCGGGAGTCCTCAGGTTGTTGCGTTGAGATGGCCCTGCATAAACTATCTCTTCCTCTTCTTCGGTATCGCTCCCGAAAATAGGGATGGTGGCGGCGGCTTTGTTCTCCGGCTTGCGACACCTTTCTGTATCCTCGAAATCTGGCAAAAATTACTTCGCATCTTCGTATTTACGGACTTCGTTCACGGAAAATGGGTTTAACTCACCTGTTACGGTATACTCGAAACCATCCTTGAAGTACTTCATACACTGATGTTGTGTAGAAGGGATGATATTGTACTCGTGTAGCCAAGGGCGGCCGAGCAAGGCGTTGTAACAGGTCATGGCGTCAATGACATGGAATTTGATGTCTGTGACGAGAAGTCCGAAGCGTAATGTTAGTATCACGGATCCGAGAGTCCGTGACGATTGTGAATCGAAACCGGAGATAGTAATTTTGTCACGAGCGAGGTGTTGCACACTCATGCAGATTTCCTTCAACACCCGAACATTAAGGAGGTTGACGGATGATCCATTATCCACCAGGATCTTGCCTATCTTGATATCATGGCAGTATCCGGAGACATATAGGGGCCGGTTGTGGTCGCACGTCCCGAGAAGGAGGTCTTCATCACCGAAAGTGACGTCGGCCGTATGCACTTCCTCCAGTTCATCCTTCATCCTTTCAGTGGCGAGGAAGGCTTGGAATTGCTCGGGTTCTTGCAACGCCTTAATTAGTGAGTCTCGCGCTTCTTTTGATAATAGGAGGGCATCAAGAATGCTAAGCTGAGAAGGTAGCTTCCTTAGGTGCGCGAGGATGTTATAGTCCACTTTACTCTTCCTAGGAGGGTCTTTGGCAGCCAGCTCTCTCGTGACTTGGTCATCTAAAGTGATATCTTCAGTGACTTTTTCCTTTCCCTTATCTTTTCTATTCCCGGGCCCGAGATTCTTTTCTGGGAGTGTGCGATTGCGCAGCTGAATGTTCTCGCAGATTTCCGATTCCTCCTCTTTCCCCAAAACAGATTCTTTAAAGAGAGGGCCCAGAGCCATTTCTTCATCAGAGTCGCTCCCAAAGGTGAGAACTTGTGACCCCTTGGCGTTAACCATGCAACAGTTGCCAGTCGTTCCGTTGTGCCTATCGACGGTACTTCTTCGCTCCCGACGGATCTTGCGTTTCATGCGCTTAAAATGTTGCCGATGAGCAACATATCCTTGCCACCATATCTTAAAGGCGTCGCACTCCTCCGTGGGATGTGAGATTTTCCGATGATATGTGCAATAGTCAGGGTGCGTCTCTACCCCATCGTGTGTGTTTCCTTCCGAGGGCGGTAGCTTCATTCCCAGTAACATGGCTTTGGCAAACCTTTTTCTCGTCTTGAATATCTTCTTGTCTGCTTCGGATGCCTTATGTTCCGGCAGGGGTAGTTCAACTCTTTCGTTCGGTTGCCCGCATTTGGCTCCTTCCGATGTGGCCATCTCACGCTCCTGGTCCTCTTTACATTTTAGACGAATCTCGTTTAGAAAAGCGTCGATCATTTCATCTGTTGGCCATGCATGCTCTGGTACAGGCTCTGCCTCCAGCTTTTTAGTGCCATGAGTTTTCCCATCATCAGTAAACGAGTGGGAGATCACGTTACAACTCACCGCATATTCTTCGGATTCATCTGACGAGCTCTCTCCATCATCTTCCTCTTGAAAGATGTGGTTGAGGAACTCTTGCAGTGTGACAGGAGTTCGCGCCTTTTGGTTATACTCTTCCAATGCGTCGATTTGCTTCTGCAAGTTCGTTTGCTCTTTTCCAGGCTTCACGGACTTCTTGGATTTCTTCTTCTTTTTCTTCGAAGATTTTGACGGTTGGGCGTGAGTATTTGGGCCATTATCGCGAGTCTTCGTAGTTGGGCGGGGCTTCAACATTCCTTTGATAATTTGAGGTTCAAGAGGGTCCTTCCATTCGATCGCAGGGCACGCATGAAGGTCTCTCAGCATTCTTTTGGTTTTAGTTGATAGCACGACCTCCCATGGAGCTTCTTCAATAAAAGAACATGTTGCCCCCGGTGTATCCGCTTTCCTCGGAGCATGCGGCTGTGGTGGGTTCACCTTCCACTTTTCGGACAGTACAAACTTCCCCTGGAGGTATTAGTCTTCAATCCATCCTTTGAAGACGAAGCAATCTTCAATCGGATGGCCTACCGTTTGATGGTAAGGGCAATAGTTAGGGTTATTCACCTCGGTGGGTTGCGGCGGTCGCCTTGGATTTGGCAGGTTTATAAGTCTGTTGCGTATTGCCAGCTCGAATAGCCGTTTCGTCTTGTCCCGTGGGAACGAGTAGGGACGCTTCATCTTCTCATTATAATACCGACGTCTTTCCTTCAGTTGATCTGTCGGTTTCGGGGCGTTAGGTTGCTCTTGGGCATTTGCAACAAATGTTGCTCTTCCTTTACCCTTGTCATTCCGAGGTTCCGACTTCGGTGTAGGTGGTCTATGACCCATCTGGTCCATCTGAGCCAACTTGTCGATCAGGGCCTGGAATGTGGTTGGCTTAAAGAACATCATAAACTGGGAGATAGTTGCGTGAGGGTCTAGAGTTCCCACGAACATGCCCACCGCAGGTGCTTCCTCAATGCGTTGCTCACATCTCGACCACAAGTTCCGCCAGCGTATAGCGTACTGGACCCAGGTTTCGCCCGGTTTTACCCTGGCGTTAATAAGTGCAGTTATTGGAGTGCGTTCGCTGGCACTTGCAAATCGCTGAGTAAACAACAACTCCATTTCAGCGAACGTTTTGATAGAATCGTTCGGGAGTTCCGAGTACCATTCGAACGCTGTTTCCGATAAGCTGCCCACAAACTGGCGGAGCAACAACTTATCATCACCGCCGGTGTTACCGCAGAGGGCCCGAAACTGGGCGACATGTTGATGGGGATTGCCGGTCCCCTTATACACGTGGAATTTTGGTATCGTATAGCCTTGCGGGTATTTGATTTGGTCGTACCAGCTCGGATACGGCCGCCCCGTTTTCACGACTTGACCAGCTGCCTCAGTCGCGTGGTGAACCCGGATTTGCTGGGCTATGTAGTCAGCCAAGTCAGCCTTAGAGATTGCATCCTCCTTGGCCGTTGAGAGGGCTGGTGGTGGATTTGACGTTTCTCCTCGGTCGTCTTCAAGAACGATCGGGGGATCCTCGGCGGGTAAGTCCTGCTGGATCATCATTCCTATCACATCTTGGAAGAGAAGGCCCATCCGTTGTATGTTGGCCGCTTGTTCAGCAGCCTCTTTGTCCCTTTTCTCCAGTGTCCGGCGAAGGAATTCAGCATCGGTTTCTTCCTCTCGGCGTGCGTCTGAGGACGTTTCTGGGTTTTCTTTTGGCCCGGTGAGCGCGGCCATAGCATTCATCATTTCTTGCAGCTTCTGTTGCTGTTCCTGGGCTTTCGTCACGGATCGGGTTAACGGTCGGTGGCCCGTAGAAGTGCGGCTTTCCTCTTTTCCAGAGGCCATGTAAACAGTGTGCACCACCATGCCCCCAGACTTAGGGCGTCTGGGCTCAGTGCTTTTAGCCGTCGTTGCGTGCCGTGGGGTCTTCTCCGGCCTCCTTCTTTTATGAGTCAGTTGATCCACAGCCTTTTGGGGTTTGGCCTGGTGACCAGCTTCCGGTTGGGTTTTCAGCTTCTTGTGTTGGCGGGAGAAGTTCGGATCGATGATCGAGTCCCGTGCCTGCCGCCAAACCTTATAGATTTTGGAAGATAGCCGTTGAGGAGATTGGGGCCGTTCTGACTCCATTTCCACAACCTTCTTTAACGGGGGAGGAGACCTCTTCAGTACTGCAGTAGGAGAATTTCTTCGCACTTTATTTAGCATTTCAAAGCTGTTCCCAGTTAGAACAGCAGCATTAACTTCTGCCACCGGGACTGATGGAGTCAACCCAGATGGGGAGTTGCCCCCAGCCTTCCTCACTCGGCGCCAATAGCGACGTCGAGCGTGTCGAGCGGACGGTGTAGGGTCAGCGGTAAGAACGGTTTCGTTTTGCCCTCTGTCTGGGCGTGGGGTCGCAGTTGGTATTAGCCTGTCAAAGACCGATGTCCTTTGGGTAGTAGGAGCGGGAGCTGAAGCCGTTAATCTTGTAAAGACCGACCTTTTGGCCGGAGAGGCTGCCTTGACGACTTCTGGGACAGGAGCGGCCACTTTCTTAGAGGCAACCTTCTCTGAGATTGTAGGTCCCACGATGGGTCTGCAGGATTTCTGGCCCAATCTAGAGAAGACCGAGGCGTTGACGTTGGGCGACTCGTTGAGAGGAGCCGCGGCAGAGGTAAGACGATCAAAGACCGACTTCTTGGGAGCCTCCGTTGTCAGCACTGGAGCGGCAAAGTTTGTCGGCGGGACCATAGTCCCAAAGAACAATCCTGTGGTGGCGCGAGTGACCTGTTCCACGGGCATTGTGAATAGCGAAGCGGCTTGGGATCCGTAGGCTATACCTCCTGGCGAGGCAGAGCGTTGGTTGCAATTGCAGTCTGAGCAGTTGGAGAATTTCATGGAAGTAGAAGCCATCGATCCTTTGCTTTCTGCAATAAGCAAGACGCCAATTCTTAGTATCTTGAAACCCAAGGGCAGCCATTGGCGAACCGCGATTGGTTCGCGAGTCACGACACACGAAGTGTGGAGTGGAAAGAGGAAAAGGTCCCACCGGGCGTGCCAGAATCTGTTCCCCTCCGAAAGACGGCCCGACACCGCGTCTCGCCTGAGATTCGGGGCAGATGCTAATAGGTGCTATCCGTCCACCTCTCCGAAGATGCCAAGTTGATTTATGGCACCACGTATCGAAGGTTTAGACGGATGCGTCCGATGTAGCAGACTTCGTCAGATTCCCCCTCGTTTGAGGGGTTTTTGATTGTGGGGACGCTCTTCCCTGCAGGCGCAAGCCCCTGCAGTTAATTACGCTACCGCATTGCGGTAACAACTTTCTCCTTCTCCAGATGGTCACTTCGTGTCGTGGGTGTTTGTTTTGTATTTTGTTGCCCGTGGATTGTTTACGGAGACTGAGTTATGTCGTCGCCCGTAGGGCGTGGACTAGTCCAAATCCGTATTATCTTAGATTTGGGTTTGGGGGGGTTGGTTTGAGGATACGTCAGCCATACTTGAGGCTAAGATCAACTCAAACGTTTGTTAAGGATACGTTAGTCTAACTTTGTGACTAAGATCAACTTAACGGGATCGTTTAGATCCGACAAAAGAGCGTTTGGACTCTAATGTTCCAGTTTAGGGACATAGTGGTCCATGAATGTGTGGCCGTCGGGACCCGTCACCTCTCTGACGACGTTGAAGGATTACAACGACGGATGTCAGAGGAGTTCAGGGATGTACCCTCGAGCCAGAGTTAATTGGGGGGATTTATAGTCCACTCTGTTTGAAGGTTTAAGGATACGTTAGCCATCTTTGAGGCTAAGATCAACTTAAACGGGACCGTTTAGATCCGACAAAAGAGCATGCAGGGCTCTATTGTTCTAGTTTAAGGACATTACGGTCCATGGGTAGTTTAAGGACATTGCGGTCCATGGGTAGTTTAGGGACATTGCGGTCCATTGTTAGTTTTAAGACATCTCGGTCAAGGTTAAGGACGTCGTAGTCCATGGGTTTAAGGACCCCACAGTCCATTGTTAGTTTTAAGACATCTTGGTCAAGGTTAAGGACGTCGTAGTCCATGGGTTTAAGGACCCCACAGTCCATTGTTAGTTTTAAGACATCTCGGTCAAGGTTAAGAACGTCGTAGTCCATGGGTTTAAGGACCCCACAGTCCATTGTTAGTTTTAAGACATCTCGATCAAGGTTAAGGACGTCGTAGTCCATGGGTTTAAGGACCCCACAGTCCGGTATGTGCTCTGGATGCTTCACACGGGTTCACTGCCGCGCTTGGCGAGGACCAGGCTCCGCTCTGGACGTTTTCCACGGGGTCAAAGAGTGACATTATCCGCGTTCCACGTAACCAGGAATTTGCATTAGACATGAGTTTAAGGACCCCACAGTCCATATCAATGTGTGGTCGTCGGGACCCGTCACCTCTTTGAAGGCATTGAGGGATTACAATGCCAAGCATCAAAGGAGTGAAGAGATGTACCCTAGAACCGGAGTGGATTAAATAGCCCTTGGCCCAATTTGGGGTCAAGACGAATTAATTATGTTATGAGTCCATTGGACCAATTAATCACAAATTGAGGACTTATGGCCATCTTGGGCTAAGTCCAATCAGGAGAGGCTTTGCCTCCATCCATTTAAGCCAATTGGGCCAAAGTCTAGTGTTAAACACTACAGAGCAGTCAGTGTTGAACACTGGGAATGGGGTTGACAAGTTAGTGTTTAACACTAAGAGAATATTTGGTGTTGAACACCAGCAACAATGTTTTTTCAGGTTAGTGTTAAACACTAAGGTAATCAGTGTTGAACACTGCAAATGAAGATCTCAGATTAGTGTTTAAACACTAAGGTAATCAGTGTTGAACACTGCAAATAAAGCTTTTTAATTAGTGTTGAACACTAAGGCCCAACAGTGTTTTAACACTGGGTTCGAGAGTTTTAGTTTAGTGTTTAAACACTAAGGTAAGAGGGGTCACGTGGCAGCACGTGAGAGCGCCCTCCCTTCCTTTGTTCTGCTGAGATTATCGCGTCTTCCAGAGCATCACGTGCCATCACGTGATGGGCATTCAAATGCCTATGTATTAGAGCTTCTGCTGAGGGTCACGTGGGTCACGTGGGGTGCTGCCTCAAAGGGGCTTTCTGTAGCTCTCTTGGGGGGTCACGTGATGACACGTGACCCTGCCTCTAGGTATTTTGTTTAGAGGCTTTGTTAATCTTCTTTTAGGAATTAAATTCCTCGAACTATAAATTTCAGAGGAATTAAATTCCTACTTCCTTTCGAAGACTTTGTTTTCTGGAATAGAGTTTAACTCTGAATTTTCCGTAGGAATTAAATTCCTCATATACGTGAAGGGCTGAATAGGGTTAAACCCTAATAAAAGTTTTTAAGGAGTTTAAACTTCCATCCTCTGTATGATTAAGGGAATTAAATTCCTGCTGTTTCAACAGAACTAGGTTCTTAATTAGGGTTAAACCCTGTTTCTTTTTTGTTCTGGAGGAATTAAATTCCCATAATATAGGGTCAAGCCCTCCTTTTATTTTAAAGGAATTAAATTCCTATAGTTCTGTGAGAATTAAATTCTCGTGCTTGCATTCCTTCTCCATGTTTTGGATCTGCATGGCAGGATCTCAACCCATTGAGAATTAAATTCTCAACCTTAAGGGGAGATGTGCACTTTGCAGATCCTCCATCAAAGAGAGAAGAAATATGTTCTTCTGTTTTTACATTATCAGAGTTAAACTCTGTTGAGAATTAAATTCTCTTTCTTTCAAAAGGCCTTCCCTTTCTTACCTAGGGTTTTTCGCAGAAGATCCGAGTCTTTTCAAAGTATCAAAGCTCTTCTCCCTTTTTTTTCCTTCTCTGCGCATGTATATGTATGTATGTCTCTTGGCTCCTATTTATAGGAGAAGCAGCCGAATCAATCAGTTTTTTTTGACGAATCTTCATTGAGATTTGATTTGCATTCATCATTCATTTTGGACCTTTGGATTATTAGGTGAATTTTATTCACCATTGGATTTTAAATCCAGAGATTCTCCCTTGTTATTTTGGTTAGATTTAAAGGGGAAATCTTTCCAAACCCGAGATTTTCCCATAGATAGATGATATTTCATCACCTCTGAATCTTTAATTTGATTGGTTCCAGATAGTTGCTTTCTTTTGGAAAGATTTAAATCTCCTTCAGAATTTAATTCTGTTAACACAATGGGCTTTGAAAGCTGGTCACGTGTGACCACGTGACCCATGGTCACGTGTGGGCACGTGACCCCTTTTGGAATGAGCCTTTCCCTTTTTTTTGCGCTCTGTCTTCTGATCGCTGCCTAAGCGTCACGTGCTACCACGTGACCCCTGGTCACGTGTGAGCACGTGACCCTTGTTTGAACTCTCTTTCTTCGGTTCTTCTGGAGAACGAGTCTGCTGTCTTGAACGTCACGTGCCAACACGTGACCCTGGTCACGTGAGAACACGTGACCTCTTCTGAAGCCTTTTCTTGCCTTGATCAGAGAACTTGTGTGCCTTTGACGCTTGCATTTAAATGTCACGTGTCGCCACGTGACCCTGGTCACGTGGGAACACGTGACTCTTTCTGAAGCCCATTTTCTTCAGCGTAGTCAGGGAACTGAACTTGACTTGATGATCCCTTTTAGGTGTCACGTGCCAACACGTGACCCCCTTTTTTGAAGCTTTTCCCAGAAGCTTTCCTGATTTTAAATCAGGAAACAGTGCCCTCTGTAGAGAATAAAATATTTTCTCTATAAAACGTAAGTTCTACAAAATCCCGACATAGGGAAGGCCAAGATGCGCCGGGCATATGCGCCAGAGCTTAAGCTTGGAAAAACCTAAAAACAGGTTTTAAAATTTAAATTAAAAGATCAAAATTAAGTTTGAAAAGGTATTTTAATTTTACCAAGTGCTGACCGGGCGTTTGCAAAACTTTTGCAAGAAATTCCCTTGATTTAACAAGGAAAAGATTGAAGCTTAAGCTTTGAAACAGAGCTTAAGTTCTAAGAAAAGAAAACTTAAGTTTTCAGAAGATCTCAAGAAAAAGAGATGCGTAGAAAACCCTAAGGACTCAAGTCCTGTTTATATAGGGCTGATGGTCGGTTGGACTCCCCACAAATCTCGAAGGGATCCAATGATCAAGATTTTACACCAGAGCCCCCACGTGATATGCACGTGGCGCCTCTAGTGGGGGCATTTGTTCCCTCCAAAAAATAATTAATAAATAATAACCCATAGGACTTAAGTCCATGCGCCAATGATCCCTGGCGCTACGCCAATCTTCGAAGCTCTCGCTTCTTTAAAACTTAAGCTTTAATCTTGGAAATTAATTTCCCAAATTTTTCCCAAATAGAAAGATATTTATTTTAAATCAATCATATATCTTTCTAAACAAAGAAAATACTAACTAGGTTAATAAAAATCCTTGGATCAAAATCCAACCATGTTTAAGTATTTGGATTAATCTTAAGATCAATTAGAGAAATATTTTCTCTACTTGCCCAAAAATATTCCATACCTCATATAAAGAACCCCAGAGGTCAAATCCCATATACGAAATCGACCCCATAAGCTTGATCAAGAACTAAAGTTCTCGGCAATCAAAGCTCTCGTCTTCTTCCTTATCATCAACCAAGATGAGAAAAGGAGATCAATCTCCATATAAAAAATGAAGAAGGTTAAC
This sequence comes from Agapanthus africanus, assembly GCA_030015575.1. NCBI lineage: Eukaryota > Viridiplantae > Streptophyta > Magnoliopsida > Asparagales > Amaryllidaceae > Agapanthus > Agapanthus africanus. The sequence goes on from CM057344.1 coordinate 108,114,042, forward strand.
CTTCGTTACAGAACTTAAGTTCTTTTCGTTGATCTTAGAATCTTTAGATCAAACCTCGCCTTGAGAAAACTTAAGTTTTTATTATAGGGATTCTTTTGATCTTAAGATCTAGGGTTTGAGAGAAGAACCGAAACCCTTCATAAAAAAATGCAATGATGATAAACGAAGAAGTTTAAATTTCCAAAGAACCGGTCATATGATCCATACATAAAAATAGAGATCCCAGATTATAAAATATTGATCTTGGTGATCGTTAATGGCTAAAATACCATTCACAGAATCTTAAGCTTCATGAAACTTAACTTTCAAATGAGAACAGAGATTAATCTCTATGAAAAACCCTAAGTGAACACGCGCCAATAGGCATACGCCAGAGGTATATGAGATAATGGGCATGCGCCACATGATATGCACCAATATGAACATGCGCCAGCAACCCACATGCGCCAAAAGCATATGAACCAATGAACATGCGCCATGTGGCATGCGCTAAGGTGCATGCACCAAGGACCCATGAGCCAATAAGGCATGTGCCAATATAAATACACCACACCTTACTCCTTGGCTGATTCCCTGAAGCTTAAGCTTCTTTGATCTTAAGATCAATTAAGCTTGTATGCTCAGATATTATTTAAGTTAATCTTAGTCTCATATACGACTAACAATCTTTAACCATATTTTCTAAGTCAATCTTACTCCCATATACGACTAACGGTCCTTAGCATAAACTTCTAAGTTGATGTTAGCCCAAAACAAGACTGACGATCATTAAATCAAATAAAAATATCCCCTTGAACTGATGGACCTCATTCATATGAGAAATTCTACCTAGGTTCAAACCTAAATCTAATATGTATGGATTTGGACTAATCCGTGCCTTACAAGCGACAACATTAGTCTCCATATACAATCCAAGGGCAACCCAAAATAAACAAACCATAACACGACACGAATTGATATGTCTGGATTATAGAAAGTTGTTATTATTTGGCGATAACATAATTAACTGCAGGGGCTTACGCATGCAGGAAAAAGTGTCCCCACAATCAAAAACCCCTCATTATTGAGGAGGAATCTGAAAGTTCGGTTATGACGGTCGCATCTATCTAAACCTCTGATACATGGTGCCATAAATCAACTTGGTATTTTCGAAGAGCTGGATGGATATGTTTCATATAGTATCTGCCCCCGTATTCAGGCTAGACGCGCTCCCCGCACCTCAATCCGATTTCTGGAGGTAAACAGAGTTGCCTTATTCAAGTGCCTGTAGTATGATCTTAAGACAGAACGCCGAGATTACAAAGTAGAAAATATACTACTACTACTACTAAATTCATTAAAACTCATTTTCACGAATGAGCCTTATATATTAGCGGGTCAACCACGTCAATATTTTTTTGTCTCAGACCTTAGTGATGTTGAGTGACATGTTGCTATCAGCACAAATCCACGAGACTATTATAACATAGGAAATTTTCATTAAAATCTTGAAATTAGCTGTCTGATCACGTTAGTCATATCATTACAAGAACTGACTATAGATATCAATGATGTTAGCTTATCAAGGGGTGATATCGCTCCGGAGATTGTTGTAGAGGAAGGATCATCAAGATCCGTTGTCCGTAGATGAAGACAAACAACATGTTGACCAGACCACACAGGCCCTAGACATATGGGGTCGCGGGGAGGACGACCCGAAGATCTAGGTGCATTTGTCGACGACTCGGGATTTCGTCGAGCCAGCGGCGAAACAGCTCAAAAAATTATGTGCCTAAATCTGTAACAACGAAAAAATAATGTTGCGTCTTGTGAAAGTTAGGAATGTCCCGGTTGATTGGACAGTGAAATCTTTGGAGGCCAAGAAAAAAACGACCTGGGAGGAGATTTTGGTAAGGTTATTTAATTAAGCATTGGTTATTACTTGTGTGTGTGTGTATGATGTTAATACTTTTTTGTGCTTCTTTGTAGGCGCGTTTTACCGTAGTTTGGTGGATTAACAGCCTCATGTACCTCTGCATGTCTTTCGAGGCAGACTGTTTGTTTACATGTCGGGCAGTGTTTATCGTCGAAAAAAACGGAGACGGCTGGGTTAGAACCTCTTGCCTGAATTTGAGGGCAGATGCATTGGTAGATTCATTTACCTCTCCAAAGACACTAAGAGATTATAGCGCCATATATCGAAGATTTGAATGGATGTAACCGATATAGCTGACTTTCAGATTCCCTTTTAGGATGAGAGGTTTATTGATTGTGGGAATGCATTTTTCCTACAGGCGCAAACCCCTATAGTTAATTACGTTATCGCGAACGATAACAACTTTCTACACTCCAGGTCTTAGTTACATGTGTTCATGTGTTTGATTGTTGATATGGCCAATAACTTTATTTATTTTTATATTTTTCGCGTCCGTGGATTGTATACATTTTTACAGGATGTATGATCCAGTCTGTAGGGCATAGAAAGCATTACTTTCATTTTTATGGGAACATTGTTCCACTGGAATTTACTCACCGCGAAGCATTGCTTTCTGATGAGTGGGGCTTGATCATGTTGATAAAGTATTGCTTATCTTTTAGAATTTTGATCTGGGAAGATAGAAAGAGGACATTGGCATCGTCATCTACCTTTGACCCAAATCACAACTCATGAGAAACTTGTGAATGTTTTGTTGGTGGGAGCGTTGCTCCACTTGAAGAGGGCCCACGTTGGTAGCTTGGTTTGCCAACGTGGATTGAAGATTTGCACTTTGTACAGTGGACTAAGTATTGTTTAGTTTTTAACTTGAAGAGATGGTTTCATGTTGGTCTCTTGGTTTATCAACATGGAGTTTATGATATGATGAGAACATTGCTCTTAGGGTTCATGTTGGTATCTTGGTTAGCCAACATATGTTGTGGTCAAGCATTGCTTGATTATACCCACATTGGTGTCTTGGTTTGCCAATGAGGGTGCACTTATATTCAACTCTCATATTATGAGGTCCATAAGCTTCTTTTGAGAACTTAAGTTCTAGCCAAGTCCTTTAACTTAGTTCCATATTGGGGGAACATAGGCTTTGCCTAGAGACGTTTAGTCTCGTTTGAGAACTAGGTCTACCTAGATGACTTAGTCAAATATTGAGAACTTTATTCTTTGTTGGTCCTAGGATCACTAGAGAAGCCTAGACTTCAGCACTTAGCAAGTTTGGCTAAATTTTAACTACTGGTTCAACGCTTATGTGTGCTTGCACCTGTGCACTGCACGTACCACGCATAGGAATCATGTGCGCTTGTGCTGGCATTGGCGCACATGCATTTCATGTGATGCACATGCGCTGCATAGCTCTTGGTAGAATATATTGTAGGCACTGGCGCTAGGGAGAAATATTCATCAGCGCCCGTGCTTTGCACGTGGCGCACTAGGTCTAAGTGTCTAGCACTAGCACACTTGGTAATAATTGGCGCTGGCCCACGTGCATTGCACATGGCGCTCTTGCGCAGCTTTACAGAAAACAACATTGGCGTCACTGCACGGGCATTGTATGTGGTGCACATACACTAACGTGGGTTTAGATTTTACTTGCCCTATGTAGGCTCAAGAGCATAGGCTATATTTTCTTAATCCATATTGGACAGAAAGATTAGCCTTTCAAAGTTTTAAAACTTAACGTCTATAAAACCTAAGCTTCTGTAAAAATGTTCCTTTGACCTTCAAATCCATAAAGATCACATTTTTATGATCTTTAAAAAAAATTCTCTTGATGGGAGCTTAAGTTCCATGAATCCTAGGCTTCAAAGAGAAGAGAAAAGAGGAAGAAGATGAGGAATCGTTGATTGTAGGGACTCAACCACCTCTCCGAAAATGCTAAGAGATTACAGCGCCGTCCATCAGAGGTGTGGAGGGATGTACCCTAAATCACGCCCCGTTTATAAGCAAAAGAACCTAAGTTCTTGCAGATTTTTCGATCTCGAAATCAACCTCCTTCCTGAAAGCCCTGGTTTCTGTAGAGAGGGGATCAGCCTAGAGATCTTTTGATCTCATGAAAAGAATATAAGTTCTTATGAAACCTTGGCTTTGAGAAGAAGGAGAGAAGTTTTTCTCTGTCTAATGACTAGGGTTGAGGAGGGTTCTTTGATGGCCAAGAATCTTTTTTCCTTTCATTCTTTCTTTCTTGATTTTTTCATGAAGTAAAAGTCTCCCCCCCCCCCGCTCCTATTTATAAGAGGGGGTATTTAAGGTAAATCTCTCATTGAGAGATTTAGATTGATTTTTGATCAATTCAGAGTACCTAAGCACCGTTGGATATTTGATCTTATGATTCTTTCTGTTTAGAAAGATCGTCTTTCTGTTTAGAAAAATACTGGGAAAGATCTTTCCAAACAAAGCCTTGGCTCTCCATAAGGGTGTGCTTGCGCCATGTGCATTAAACATGCTTGCGCATGAACTTGAGCTAGCTTCGTCAATGGAGTTCGCATGTGCCCGTGGATTTCACGTGGCGCACTTGCGTTTGCGCCATGTGCTTTGCATATGCTTTATAGAGCTTGTGCTCCAAGTGTAGACGCCCTAATTTGGGCGGGAACAAGGGGTTAGAATGATCATAAACACTCAGTCCACAAAAAAATGGAAGGATACTCCCACCAAAGTTGTCACACCCCGCTTCCCAAAATATGTAAACACGGCACGTAACAGAACCAACCATACTACCTATGGCGAGTAAAGATCCTTCCATAGTCACATTACGACTGCCAATCAGATATCAAGAACAGTAAACTACTAAATTTATCTATCACATGTCCAATATCCACAAGAACAATAATTGAAAAAGATAGTGGAAGAAATAAAGATCCCGCATAAGAGCTATATCAATGAGGCGGACCTCACTGATCGGTGATCCTGTCGAATACTCACATGCTAGTCAAGTATCTGGGCCATACAAAACCCAGACGTCGGTGCATCATAAATATCAAAATAATAGTAATAATCGGGATAGGATGCTATGATTAATCATGAATGTAAATAAATAACACAGGTGTAAAACAGTGAGATATAGGTATGTGATGTGTATCCTAAAGTCTGTGCCTCTAGGTTATCTATTTTAGAAGTTTTTGAAATAAATTTAATGGAATCGTTGATGTAACTCAATAGTATCTTGTGCGTGCCCGGAACCACGGTCAAGACTCTCGGGCTGAATCCGAGACGTATCGCTAAGCAGTAAACAGATAACATGTACAGACGAATGATGTCAGCAGCATTATTCCGAGGCTGGCCGAGCCCGTAAAGACTGATCAGTATAAGTATCGAGCTGTTGAGTTACAAGTCATGTTTCATTATTTATTTCCCCTTACCCCCAAGGTTTTGTATTCAAGTCAGGTATTGATGATGTAAGTCTAATGCCAATACAGGATCAAGCAGGTACAGGTTTTGTCTATGCAGATAACAAGTCACATCCGTTAGGACAACAATCAGGATTGTTGGCATTAGTAATCAGATCCAAGTAACAAGTCTGGTAGTGGGTCCTGAACATGTCATGTAATATATATTAACCTAAAATAGATACCGATGTAAAACTGTAGTCAATATCGAAACACGACTAATGCCAGGATGCATGTGTATCTATCTGTAATAACCATTATATGTCCATTACCATGTATGATGCAATGTAGATAACATATTGAACTATTATAGTAGTATGATAACGTTGTGACGTTCCGGCATGCAACTAGATAAGCTATTATCAGTACGGATACAGACAGATACTATAAAATTGTAAATCGGTAATATTTGTTGAATATTAAAACATATGCACTATTATTTATTAAATAGATATTGATATAATAATATTAACAGGGATAACATATTCAATCCGATTAATAACTATAAAAGTGGTATTGATTAACCATGCACAAGAAAGTTCCGTTCAGAAATTCAGCGTCATCCTGATTTGTAAAATAGTTTACAAATAACAAACGTACTCCAAAAAGGACGTATCATATACCAAAACAAATATAATTCAATAAGATTTTCATTTTTATAAGTTAAAGTATCTCAGGTTGTTGCTATAAAAATTTATGAAAGTTCGATATTGAAAGTTTACTGCTGGAATTTCTCTGGACAGTAGTTCGGTGGTATTTTCATTTACAATTTACGTTATTTAAACAATTTATTTTGAAAGTAAATATTTCACAGAGTTATAGTATTCTGAGTTATCTTCATAAAGAACTAAAGAACGTATTCTAATGATTTTTCTATGATTTATAATGAATTTTATAACGTAAGGTGTACAGTAAATTTCAGATTTGTCGTATCCACTTTGCGACGACGTTTCATGTGTAAACTATAATATTTTCAAACTATATTTTGTATAACATTATAAAATGCAGATTATACACTAATTAATGATAATAATAAGAAGAAATATTATGACGATATATATATTTATAGATATAATTATAGCATGTCGCAAGTTGTAAATTTGCATACATTGTATATTATAAAACTGATTGACGTTATATAACTACGGTGTATAAATTATATAGATATACCTGTATGATGATGATGATGATGATAATAATAATAATAATAATAATAATAGTACGACAACATATAAGTAAATTACATAAAGCATAGCATGTAGTAAGTTGTAAACTTGCCTAGAAACAAACGCGATGAACGGAAGCAACATTACGCTATACAAATCAACACCAAGTTTTGATACCTCGATTAAGATTCTAGGATGCGGCTGAAGTTGTGTCAGCGAGAATGAGTGTGGGCTTGAAGAACGAAGAAGGAGAATATATAAATTGATGAGGGAGAGATACGTTATGTGGGGAGAGAGAGAGAAAGGTTTTATGTTTAATATAAATATATATAGTATAGTTTAAATTAGGTTATAAATATATATTAGTTTTAATGTATATAGATAATATCAAACTACGACCAATCTCCATCAAAATCTCATCAAAAATATAGTTTGGAAAATAATTCACATATGTAAACTTCTCAACCATAATACAAGAATATATTTTAAATAACTCATACCCCTAATTTAAGATTTAAAAGGATTCTAAAAATATATCTAGATTCAGTAAATATTTGATATTAGATATCTTTGGATTTAAACGTAAAAGATAAAGGTAAAATACGATATGGGATGGCAACCATATGATGACAGTTAACAAAATATAACTTATTCTTAACTTGTGGCTATTAAAAGATATATGATGATCTAGATATATAATATATAAAGATCTAAAAATATAATGTAGGTATTATACTAGATTCACATAGATACACTTTACTGGTAAATCTCAGATACAATCTTGCACCATATTGGGTTTTAAACTTGCGGGTCGGGTTGGATAACGACTAATACTATTCGAATCATTCATGACCCAATAGATAGAATAGAAGAAATATAAAGAAAGTGTTAAAATACCAATTAATGTCGTATAATCGTACTATGGTATTACATTATACCCAACTACAAAAGAATTTCGTTCTCGAAATTCACGAAACAGGAAAAGATAAGAAGATATGAATCTAAGGAAAGAGATGAGGAAACTTTTGTCGAATCTCGTTTTTACGTTCCCAAGTAGATTCTCCATGCGAACAATTTCCCAACGAAACAAGCACCAGAAGGATCACCCTATTCTTGAGAACCTTTTCTCGTCGATCCACAATCGTCATTGGTTGCTCTTTATAAGTCAAATCTTCTCTCACTGTCAATTCCGAATGATCTAGGACATGCATCTCATCTCAACATACTTGCGAAGTTGAGATACATGAAACGCGTCATGAACACCCGCTAAGGATGGTAGTAAAGCCAATCAATAAGCTACCTCTCCAACAGACTCGATGATATCGAAAAGCCCCACGAATCGAGAACTAGCTTGCCTCGACTACCAAATCGGATTACACCTCTAGTCGGTGATATCTTCTAGAATACAAAATCACGAACAGCAAACTCCAAAGGTCTTCTTCCAGTATCAGCCTAACTTTTCTGTCGATTCTGTGCCACCTTCATATGATTACGGATCAAGTTAACTTTCTCCACAGTTTGCACAATGAGTTCCGGTCCCGACAATCTTCTTTCTCCAACATAGTCCCAACAAACAGGCGAGCGACACTTACGACCGTACAATGCTTCGAATGGAGCGATCTGAATAGTTGCTTAAAAACTGTTGTTGTACAAAAACTCCACTAAATGTAAATGATCCTCCTATGAACCCTTGAAGTCTAACATGCATGCCCTCAACATATTTTTAAGAGTTTGGACCGTTCTTTCAGACTGGACATCTGTTGATAGGTCGTGCTAAATTTCAAGCGAGTTTCCAAACTTTTCTGTAGACTCCTCCAAAAGTGTGATAGAAATCAAGTATCACGATCGGAAACGATACTCACAGGTACTCTATGCAATCTCACAATCTCCTGCATGTACCGCTCTGCCAAAGCTTCCGTCGACTGACCAACTCGAAACGGTATAAAATGAGCTATCTTGGTCAATCGATCAACAATCACCCAAACTGCATTATTGCCCTTTAGACTCTGTGGTAATGCTGTCACGAAATCCATGGTTATATGTTCCCACTTCCATTGAGAAATCGGAAGTGGTTGCAACAAACCAGCTACTCTCTGATGTTCAGCCTTGACTTGCTGACATACCAAGCACTTCGATATGTAGCGAGCAATCTCCCTTTTCATGCCTTCCCACCAGAAATGTTGTCGCGGATCTCTATATATCTTTGTGCCTCCCGGGTGTACTAAATACGCGGAACTATGAGCCTCCTTCATGACTTCTTCTCGAACATCTCCTTTGGGCAAACATAAATGACTCCCATATCGTAACGAACCATCTTCATGAATTAACAGATCCGTTCGAAGTCCCGCTTCTACTTGTTCTAGAAATTTCTGCAATCTTGGATTGTGCGACCGTGCTACTTTAATGTTATCGATCAAGGATGACTGTACTTGCAACAGCATCAACTATTCCGAAGAATTCGGTAGCACAATCTCCAATTCGAATCTCTGAAAATCATCTATAATTTCCTTTTGTGCAGTCAACATCCGTATCGCAGGCAACCGACTTAGCGCATCCGGCACTACATTAACTTTCCCCGGATGGTATTTTAGTTCAAGATCGTAGTCAGTCATCAGCTCCAACCATCTACGTTGCCTTATGTTAAGCTTTTTCTGTATGAACACATACTTTAGGTTTTTGTGATCGGTAAATACTTCTACCCTTTCGTCCAATAAGTAGTGTCTCCAAATCTTCAGAGAAAAAATCACTGCCGCTAACTCTAGATCATGATTTGGGTAATTCTTCTCATGAGTCTTTAATTGTCTCGACGCATAAGCTATGACCTTCCCATGCTACATTAGAACACATCCCAAGCCTTTCCCAGATGCGTCGCTGTGAATAACCAACCCTCCGAAACTGTCCGGCACGGTCAGAATAGAAGCGGTGGTCAATCTTTGCTTCAACACTTCAAAAGATGATGCACTTCTCGGTCCATACGAACGGTACCTCCTTTCGTGTTAGCTTGGTCAATGGTCCTGCTATTCGAGCGAAGTTCTCCACGAATCTTCTATAGTATCCGGCGAGCCCAAGAAAACTTCTGATCTCCCCTACGTTCTTTGGAAGTGGCCAATCATGAACAGCTGCAATCTTTTCAGGGTCAATGGCAATTCCATCTCCGGATACAACATGACCTAAGAACTTCACTTCTTCGAGCCAAAACTCGCACTTGCTCATCTTAGCATATAACTTTTCTCGTCTCAACGTTTGCAGTGTGATTCTCAAGTGTTCTTCATGCTTTTCTTTGCTCCTCGAATAAACCAAAATATCGTCAATAAGCACCACTACGAAACGATACAGATATGGTGAAAAGATTCGGTTCATTAAGTCCATAAATATTGTTTGTGCGTTAGTAACTCTAAATGGCATCACTAAATACTCATAATGCCCATATCGAGTTCGGAACGCTGCCTTGCAAATGTCTTCTTCTTTCACCTGAACTTGATGATACCTTGATCGTAAATCCAACTTCGAGACTACTCTCGCGCCACTGAGTTGATCGAATAATTCGCCTATGCGAGAGATTGGGCACTGATCAAAGGAGAAAAACCACGATATTGTGTTATGATATGCGTTCTACTTTGTTCTCTATTTACTGCAATCAAGACGGTTTCACTTGTAGCTAGCCGATTGAGTACGAGTCGTCCACTGAGAGATGGTTCGTATTTGAGTTCTTGTTTTAGACAAGTTAATGAAGTTGTATATGTTTATGTTCTATTTTATCCTAAGTGTTCGTATTTATGTTCAAGTAAGCTTGTTAGGGTTAAGGTTGGTTAGTAGAGTTAGGATTAGTCTGTTAGGAATATGTATGCCCTAGAGGCCATTATTGTATATTATAGTGGATGCTTGGACATATATAGAGAGAGGACTTTCTTGCTCGACATGATAGTATGCTATCTGGTTGCTCTTTATCTTAACATATATACTTGTATTGTTATATTGTCTCTCTGAAACATATTTATAAAGCCCTTAGGATGTTGGCTTGACTACCAGGACTATGATGCAGATCATACTAGTGGGACTTGTGTAGTCCACAAGCACATCCTTTTAACAGTTCCTAGTCGAGGGAGTATCGAGACAGGGCATCGATATTCCAGAGTAGACTAGTGTGTACGTTTCTTGACCCTGTATGAGGCGATGGTTGATCCTACAACCATTGGTGTTTGAAATCAAAGATTGTACACAAGTGCTCATTGGAGAATCGGTACACCGAACAGGACTTTCCGAGAACTCCTAGATGGTACCATACCTATCATCAGATAGCAGTTCTCCAGTGACACGTGTACAGGTTAGTCTGTAGACCCGAGATCGTCATAATGTCTTGTGTGGTTCCCACTATGCTTTGATTTCCTCCCTACCACTGCTCAAAGGAGTCGTGCAAACAGGTGGATTTTGGGTACAGCCCCGATTCATATGGAGGCAGTGAGCGATAGGAAGGGTTTTGTCTCTCCCGGTATAGGGAGTTGATGTTGCGCTATGCTCGATTGGCTATAACAGTAAGTCCCTGACCAGGGCTGATAAGATTTTCTAGTAAGTGTTATCAGCAGTTTTTCGAACCGTTATGGGCCACACATCCTCATGAATTATCAAGTTACTGGGGTCTGACAATTCCACCCCTAGACTCGATATGCAACATATCAGACGAAGAGACCTGACTGTACGGTAAGTATTACTTATAGGCTTCACGAGAGTTTAGATAAGCTTGCTTGTTGATCTTCTATTCGTTCAATACCTGGGTAGTCGTTACGTCCAGCTAGTACCGCTGACGGCTTGTGGGTATCTGATGTGATCATTACCTACTGCTCGCGTATTGACGAGTCTTTAGACTCCCACACAGAGGGTTTTCCTGCTTTGGGCGAAACGATGTAGAGGCCGTATGGTTTTACGGCAGGGTTCCAATCACATACATTGTAACAACCGAGTTCAGTTATACCAATTTTCTGTTTTCGTATTTGTGTATTTGTGGTGTTTTATTTATTTATCATGTCTGGGTGCGAATGGTCGTTACATTTTACATTGCATTCGGCCCGACTCACTTGCTTGAACCTGTTTGATTCTTATTTATAGATTACCCTGGCTTGTTACATAGACACGTGCATCTAGTGTAAACTGCAAATTGCATTTCATCTAGCATCGCATATTCTACATATAATATTTTAGGACACGGAAAATAAATTAAAATTGCATTGCATGGTCTGCATGATACCCCTAACCCCGTGGTAGGATCCGCGCATCTTGTTCTCATCCCGTTCAGTGAAACGGACGTATTTGGATGGCTACGCGCACGTACGTGCATCCGTTTTTGGGGGTATGCATTTTCGTTACCAGAGCATTCATTTTGAAATTTGGAAGTCACATATATTTTTCATATTTTAAATCTGAATTTTTAGATCCGACCCGGGTGTGTTTTGGAGTAAATTTGTATTTGCCAAAATCTCAAAACGTACTAATATTATATTAATATATTTCTAAACTATAATTATATATATATATATGTGTGTGTGTGTGTATATATATATATATATATATATATATATACTGTCTTATATTAATCATTATATTTTTAAACAGAATATATTTTCTTAAACCAACTGATCTCTCTCTCTCCTGACTCTCTCTCTCTTTCTCTCTCTCCTCAACTTATAATTATTTTTTTCTTTAACCCTATATTTTTACTGCTCACGTCCCCATCTTCTACTTCTTCTTCGCCTTTTCATTTTTTTTCCTTTTTCCCTGCGCTCAACCCATGCCTGCAACCCCGACCGCCTCGCCTCGCCTCTACCCTTTCCTCTGAGCATAACCCAAAGAACCCAACACTCATCGTCGTAGTCGCAGCCATCATCGCCTCCTCCTCCCTCGACCATGCACGTCCTTGCCTCCATCTCCGAAACCAAACACCGCCAACACCTTCCCTTCTCAACACCGGCCCCATCTTCTCGCCGTCTTCTTCTCCTCTAACACCCGATACTGCAACCACCGAGTCACCCTCGATGAAAACCTAACAACAACTCCGACTCTAAACCCATTGCTGCCCTCGTCGTCTTCGATCGCCATGGCCGCCTGCTTCATCTCCCGTCGCCTCCTTATTTTTGAATTCGATTCTTACCTGCCGAGACCCATCACCGAGACCCACGTTATCTTTATCGCCGCCTTCTTCTTCAACCTCTGCTGTCGCCACTGTCGCCTTGTTCTCCGCGCGACAGCAACAGCCGCAACAGCCACCTCGACGACACCAAGTCCTTGACTGCGACAGCAGTTCGACGCCGTTCTGGGCCATGAATCGAGACTCCAAGGTTTGGCCCAAGTTCGCGTGAATGAGACGATCGTTTTCGTGCCTCCGGATCTCCGTTCTAACAATGTTCAATTTTACACGCGAGGTGTTCGATGAAATGCCCCAATGGAGATTTTCTGTCGTTTCTCACGTCCGTGCCGTATGCCGCGCATCCTTGATCCGATCGAGGCAAGTTTATCTTGCTACATGCTACATTATATTTTATACATCTATTTTAATAAATATAATATTTGAATTCTAAAAGCAATTTAAATTGAGTTTTGATAAAATATAAATAATTAACTTCGAGTAAAGTTCTCGTTATTTTTCTCCCCTCCGGTCATCGTTTTGTTTCTTTGACTGCTTTCCAGATCAGGTTGTTATGCTTGATGAGTATAATTATGTTCCCCTACCCTAACCTGTAGCATATAGACATTATCACCTTTACTGGTTATGGTTGTCTCAACCTCTTGTTACTTTCTATAAGGTACACACAGTACGATGTTTGGGTCCAGTTTATGTTCTTAAACCCCCCTGCACGAAAAAAAAGGAAAAATAATCTTATATGAGACTGGTGAGCTAATTCCTATTGGTTTCATGCCAGAAATTTAGCATTGAGCCCATGAATGATTCTTGTGAATATATTTGAGGGAACAGTTTGTTCGTTGCAAAGTATTCATATGGCTTCCATTTAGGTTCTCTCTCTCTCTTTAATTCTGCTAACTTGATCTTGAACACAAAATTCAACCTACTGCCATTCCAGGGAATGCGTAGCTCTTTTTGTCAAGCCATATCTCTATTCATCACCAGGTACTACATTGTTAAGCAACTCATGTTGCTTCTTTCATATGTTCATTTCTTGATATAATGTTCCTAGTTCTATTAGCTATCTTTTTTTCTTAGATGCCCTCTTATATTATAAATGTAACTATCTAGTTGATGCTCTTTTATTCTTCTTTTTTTCTTTGGGATTAATGACTGATTGGGAACTCCATTTAGCTTTAATTATTTAAGTTTATAAAGTAAACTGTTCTCTTGGCACTGTGATCAATATGCTTCAGATATTATAGTGCACACCATGAGCTGGTAAATTTGAATATTTATTATTTTTTTAAAGTTAACCATCATACCGTGTTGCTTTTAACTAGTTATCATTTAAAGGTTATATGATATCCATCTGCATCCATATCGAATAGAATACATATAGCCGCATTCACAGATCTCCTTAATAACCCAATATTGTAATCTAATTAGTTTTGGAACTATCAAATGTAATCCTAATCGACGGTGTGCATCTATGTCTTTGACTTTCTATCTATGTGCATACCATTCATTTCATTAGTACTACATACTTGTTTTGTGTACCCATGCTTAGTATAGTTTGATTTTGAGCACCTACGTGACATGTTGTGCACCCCTGACATGACTTGATAACACCTATTACTTGACACGACATGATACCATGCACTTCTTGATATGACATGATACCTATATACTACCTGACTAGACCTGACGTATCATGGCTTTACCTGTTACCTGATCTTGTTACTAATGCCAACAGCTTTGACATGCTGTCCCTACGGACATTCCCTGTTGTCTATCCAGACAAACCTTTACCTGCTGATCCTGTGTTGGTATTAACTCTATATTTATCAATACTTGACTTGAATACACAACTTGGGGGTATGGGAAAATCAATGATGAAACCTAACTTGTAACTCGACAGTTCGATACCTTTACTGATCAGTTTTAGGCTAGGCCAGCCTTGGGATGATGCTGTTGACATCATCCATCGTTACCCACTACCCTTTTAGAGGCGAGGCCAGCCTTGGGATGATACTGTTGACATCATCCATCGTTACCCCTTTTCCTTTTAGTGCATGTTTCCCCCAATCAGAGCAAAGCTCTGTTGAAATTCAAAATTCAAAATTTTTAAGCAACGCTTCAAATCCCGGGCGCAACGCGCCACGTGTCTGGCGCATATGCATCAGCGCAGCGCCCAAGACAGCGCACCCAATCAGAGCAAAGCTCTATTTAAAGAAAAATCAAAGGAAGCAACGCTTCAGTTGCGCAAGCGCTGCGCTGCGCGACACGTGTCAGCGCAGATGCGCTAGCGCAGTTGCGCTGCGCGACACGTGTCACGTGCAGGGGCATTTGCGACAAACAATATTAAGATTCTAAAGAAATCTTTCTGTTCTTGTTAAAACAAGAAGATTTTCGTCTGTAAAACAGAAGCCCTTAGATCAAAGATCCAACGGTGGGGGAAATTCCCCAAATCACTCAGAGAAAAATCTCTTTAACAAATTTAACTAATTTATGGGCACTATAAAAAGGACCCTAGACCTCGATTCAAAAAACAAAACATTCTTGAGAAACCAAGAGCTTCAAACAAAGAGAACTCTGAAAAAGTTTCAAGAAAAAGGTAAAAAAAAACCTTCATAAAATAGAAGAAATTTCTTCTAATAGATCATTGATCTAAGAACAAGATCAATGATCTTCACATAATAAAGTGCTTTGCACTTCTTATGAAACACTGGTTCTTTAAAACAAGAAAAAAACAAAATAAAGAACAGTGCTTTGCACTTTTTTATGAACCTTTGGTTCCTGAAATAAGAAAAAACTTATTTTTCTTTGATCTAAATTAGATCAAGAAATCAAATAGTGTTTTGCACCTCTTTTATGAACCATTGGTTCTTGAATCTAAAAGATTCTCAAATCATAGTGCCTTGCACTTGCAAACTGCGCTGTTGCGCTCTTGGATTGGCGCAAGCCCCCAGAGCGTGCCACGTGTCAGCAGCACAGGCGCAGCGCATTAGCGCAGCGCACTGCGCTTGCGTGAAACGTGTCAACAATACAAGCGTTTGCGCTCTCTGACTGGCGCAAAGCGCCTGATAAATGCAAGATATTTCCTAAAGGGCCAGGCCCAAATCAAAAGACCAAGCAGGCCTAATTAAATTGATGCTCTGCATCATTTATAACTGGGTAGAGCCCAAACGAAATAATAAACGCTATGCATTTTAAAAAAGGGGGGCAGAGCCCAAACAAAGTAGATGCTTTGCATCATTTATAAATGGGCAGAGCCCAAAATAAATTGATGCTCTGCATCCTTTAGGGATAGAGCCCAAATAAAAATAAAAAGAAATACAATGCAAAAACAAATAAAATGTTGAACATTTTCAACTGGACTTAGCCTAATTTTGGCCTTAAATTAAATTGACTGAGCAAGATTGCTCTCTCTCTCTTAAATCAATTTACTTCCGGTTCGAGGGTACATCTCCGAACTCCTCTGACACCTGTCGTTGCAATTCTTCAACGACATCAGAGAGGTGACGAGTCCCGACAACCACTTAGCAACACGGACTGCGGGGTCCTTAAACTCGTGGACCGAGCCGTCCTTAAACTAATATTGGACCGAGACGTCCTTAAACTAATATCGGACCGAAACGTCCCTAAACTAATATTGGACCGAGACGTCCTTAAACTAATATCGGACCGAAACGTCCCTAAACTAATATTGGACCTAGACGTCCTTAAACTAATATTGGACCGAGACGTCCTTAAACTAATATTGGATCGGAACGTCCCTAAACTAATGATGGACCACCATGTCCCTAAACTGGAACATGGACCACCACGTCCCTAAACTGGAACAATAGAGCCCCCAAATGCTCTTTTTCCGAATCTAAACGATCCCGTTTAAGTTGATCTTAGCCCCAAACACGGCTAACGTATCCTTAAACATTCGAATGGACTATAAAACTCCAAACCAACTCTGGTTCGAGGGTACATCTCCGAACTCCTCTAACACTTATCATTGTAATCCTTCAACGACGTCAGAGAGGTGATGAGGCCCGACGGCCATATATTAAATGGATCACCACGTTAAGTTGATCTTAGTCTCAAACAGGACTAATGTACCCTTAACGAATGTTTAAGTTGATCTTTGCCTCAATACGGCTAACATATCCTTAAACTAAAAACACCAAACCCAAATCTAAGTAAATACGGATTTGGACTAATCCACGTCCTACGGGCGACGGCATTGCTCAGTCTCCGTATACAATCTACGGGCAACCACAAACAAAACAAACACACACGACACGAAGTGAAATTCTGGAGAAGGAGAAAGTTGTTACCGCGATGCGGTAGCGTAATTAACTGCAGGGGCTTGCGCCTGCAGGGAAGAGCGTCCCCACAATCAAAAACCCCTCTAGCGAGGGGGAATCTGACGAAGTCTGCTACATCGGCCACATCCGTCTAAACCTCCGATACACGGTGCCATAAATCAACTTGGCATCTTCGGAGAGATGGACGGATAAAACCATAAAGCATCTGCCACGAATCTCAGGTAAGACGTCCTCGCGTCGTCGCCGTCTTTCGGAGGGGAACAGATTCTGGCACGCCCGGTGGGACCTTTTCCTCTTTCCACTCCGCACTTCGTGTATCGTCTTCGTGAACCAATCGCGGCTTGTTAACGGTTGCCTTTGGATTTTCAAGTTACTAAGATTTGGTCTTTTGGCGCAGAACTCAAGCATCCATGGCCTCTAACTGCACCAACTGCTCAAAGTGCCACTGCAACGGACGCTCCACCTCACCTAGAGGTGTAGCATATGGGCCCCAAGCGGCCTCCTTCCTCGCTCTGCCGGTAGAACAGGTGACCTAGGCCACCACCGGCCTGTTTTTCGGGACCATGATCCCGCCTTCAAGCTTCTCTATGCCAATACCTGCACCGGAAGTGAACAAGAAGTCGGTCTTCGACCGGCTCACTGCTACGACGACCCCTGTCAACGGGTTGTCCATTACCAAGCCAACAGCCTCTGTCTTTGCGAGGCTGGATCAAAACTTTGAGGGGCCCGTCAAGAAGCCCGTGAACTCTAAAACGGCTGTCCCAAGGAAGGCAACAGCCGCTGCTCCGGAAGTCGTTAAGGCGGCTTCTCCCGTCAAAGAGTCAGTCTTTTCAAGACTGACTATTCCTGCTCCTGCCCCTGCTCGAGGATCTGTCTTCGACAGGTTGAATATCACCCCTCAAGGGACAACCCCAGTTTTTAAGAGGTTAACACCAGCGGCGCCTCATTCAGACAGGGGGCAAAAAGAAGCTGTCTCTATCTCCGAGTCAGTCCCAACAGCTCGTCATGCTTGACGTCGCCATTGACAACGAGTAAGGAAGACAGGGGGCAACCCCTCCTCAGGGCTAACTCCACCTGCTCCAGTGGTGGAAGTCAACGCTGCTGTTCCAACTGGGAACAGCTTTGAACTACTGAAGAGGGTACGTAAGAACTCTCCAACCGCTACACTGAAAAGATCTCCTTCACCTGCAGAGAGAGTTCCGGAAACGAAGCAGGAGCAGCCCACTCAACGGCTGTCCTCAAAAATATACAAGGTTTGGCGAAGGGTTCAAGACTCCGTGATTGACCCAGATCACTCTCGTCGACAGAAAAAGGCGAAGGTGCAAAAAGAAAAGGACCGTCCTATTAAACAGCAGAGGACAACAATCGCTAGGGTGCCCAAAGCAACGGCCCCCTCAACTTCTACGGCCCATAAGAGAAGAAGGCCGGAAAAAGTCCCTACACCTATGGCAAATATCAAAGGTGGTGAACCCAAACGCTCTAAGTTTGGGGGCATGGTAGTTCATACCGTCTACATGGCGTCTGGTAAAGAAGGCAGCCGCATATCAACAGGTCATAGACCGCACACGCGGTCAGTGACCAAGGCTCAGGAGCAACAGCAAAAGCTCCAGGAGATGATGAATGCGATGGCCGCACTCACTGGGCCAAAAGAAACCCCTGAAACGTCCTCGGATGAACGTCAGGAACAGGAAACCGACGCTGGGTTCCTTCGTCGTGTATTGGAGAAGAAGGATAAAGAAGCTGCGGAACAGGCAGCCAGCATAAAGAAAATGGCCCTCCTGTTCCAGGACATGGTGGGCATGATGATTCAACAAGATCCACCTGCTGAAGATCCCCCGATCATCCTTGAAGATGATAGAGGGGAAACGTTGAATCCTCCTCCGACTCTGTCAACAGCCAAGGAGGAGGCAATCTCCAAAGCCGACCTGGACGAATATATAGCTCAGCAGATCCGGGTTCATCAAGCAACTGAAGCAGCGGGTCAGGTCATAAAAACGGGGCGACCGTATCCAGGCTGGTACGACCAGATCAAATACCCGCCGGGTTATACGATTCCCAAGTTCCATGTCTACAAGGGGACGGGCAATCCTCACCAACATGTTGCCCAGTTCAGGGCACTCTGCGGCAACACCGGCGGTGATGATAAGCTTTTGCTTCGCCAGTTTATTGGTAGTTTATCAGATACGGCGTTCGAGTGGTACTCTGAGCTCCCGAATGACTCTATCAAGACCTTCGCGGAGATGGAGCTGTTGTTTACTCAGCGTTTTGCAAGCGCCAGTGAACGCACCCCGATGACGGCACTGATTAACGCCAGGGTAAAGCCAGGCGAGACGTGGGTTCAATATGCTATATGGTGGCGAAACTTATGGTCGAAATGCGAACAGCGGATCGAAGAAGCACCAGCGGTAGGCATGTTTGTAGGAACCCTTGATCCGCAAGCAACCATCTCGCAATTTATGATGTTTTTCAAACCAACTACCTTCCAGGCCTTGATTGACAAGCTAGCACAAATGGATCAGATGGGCCATAAACCCCCTCTTCCAAAGCCGGACTCCCGAAATGACAAAGGAAAGGGAAAAGCGATCGTTGTCGCTAATGCTCAACAACAACCGAGCGACTCGAAGTCGGTTGTGCGTCAAAATAATATGCGTCCGTACGTAGCCCTTGAGGAGAGGCTAGGATGTTCTTACTCTTTTCCCCGCGATAAAACGAGAAGGTTATTCGAGCTGGCGTTGCGCAACCGACTCATAAATCTGCCGGATCCAAAACGTCCGTTGCAACCAAGTGATGTCAATGAACCCAACTACTGTCCTTATCATCGAGTACTAGGCCATCCGATCGAAGATTGCTACGTTTTCAAAAATTGGCTTGAAAACCAGTATCGACAGGGCAAATTCGCGTTATCTGACAAATAGAAGGTGAATCCCCCGCAGCCTCACACCTCTAAGGGGACGAATACGCCGGGAGCAACATGCTCCATCGTTGAAGAAGATCCTTGGGAGGTTATATTATCAGCCAAGACAAAGAGGATGCTAAACGATCTTCAGGCATGTCCAGCGATTAGGTGGAAGAACCCGTTAGAACCGCAGGTCATTGAAGGGATGTTGAAACCTCGTCCAACTCCGAAAACCGATGGTGGTGGCTCAGACACTCGCAGCCAGCCATCAAAATCTTTGAAGAAGAAGAAAAAGAAATCAAAGAAGCCCGTGAAGCCTGGCGACAAGCACACGGACTTGCAAAAACAAATTGACGCGCTGGAGGAATACAACCAGAAGGCACGGACTCCTATTACATTCCAAGAGTTTCTCGATCATGTCTTTCAAGAGGAAGATAAGGGAGAAGTTCATCTGATGAATCTGAAGAATATGTAGCGAGCTGTCATGCGATTTCCCATTCGTTCATGGACGATGAGGAGACTCCTTGAACTGAAGAGCTGGGGGCAGACCCTGAATCAAAAATTCTGAGGCCATCAGATGAGCTAATTGACGCATTCCTCAATGAAGCTCGATTGAAAAGTAAAGCTGATCAAGAACGCGAGACGGCTATATTTGAAAGGGCCAAGCGCCGGCGACTTGATGAAAGAGCTGAGACGATCTCGCTGGAGCAAAACACCTCCACTACCGACAAAAGCCAATTCAAAATGAGGAAAAAGTTCGCTAAAGCCGTGTCAATGGGTATGAAGCTACCATCCTCTGAGGGAAGTGTTACTGGTGAAGCGGAAATGCACCCCTCCTACTGCTTATATCATCGGAAGATTTCGCACCCCACTGAAGAGTGCAAAGCTTTCGATAGATTGTGGAAAGGATATGTTGCTCATCGACAACATGTTAAACGGGAAAAGCGCAAAACTCGTCGGGAGCAAAGAAATACGACCGAAGGGCTTAAAAGAACTACCGACGATTGTCGCATGGTTAACACCAGCGGGTCACAAGTGCCTACATTCGGGAGCGATTCTGATGAAGAACTGGAACTTGCCCCTCTCTTTAAAGAGTCCACCTCGGGAAAAAAAGAAGAGCCGAAGGTTTGCGAAAATATTCGGCTGCGGAATCGGACGCTGCCTGAAAAGAATCTCGGACCCTCAAACAGAAAAGATAAAGGGAAAGAAAAGGTCTCTGAAGATATCGTCTTAGATGACCAAGTGGTGGAGGAGCTAAGTGCTAAGGATCCGCCAAAAAGGAATAAGGTGGATTACAACGTCTTAGCGCATCTGAGGAAGCTACCGTCACGGCTCAGCATTCTTGACGCCCTTTTGCTATCAAAGGAGGCGAAAGATTCGTTAATTAAGGCACTACAAGACCCGGAGCAGTTCCAAGCTTTCCTGGCTGAAGAAAAGATGAAGGATGAATTGGAGGAAGTGCGTACGGCCGATGTCACTTTTGGCGATGAAGACCTTCTCCTCGGGACATGCGAACACAATCGCCCCCTCTACGTCTCAGGATACTGCCATGATATAAAGATAGGCAAAATCCTGATCGATAACGGATCGTCTGTTAATCTCCTCAATGTGCGGGTGTTAAAAGAAATTTGCATGAGCGTCCAACACCTCGCTCGAGACAAGATCACCATCTCCGGGTTCGACTCCCAATCATCAAAAACTCTTGGATCTGTGATACTGACGCTGCACTTTGGGCTGCTCGTCACGAACATTAAATTCCACGTCATAGATGCTAAGACATGCTACAATGCTCTGCTCGGCCGACCATGGTTACACGAGTACAACATCATCCCTTCTACACAGCATCAGTGTATGAAATATTTTAGGGATGGTCTCGAGTATACCGTGACGGGAGAACTGAATCCGTTTTCTGTGAATGAAGTTCGCAAATATGAAGATGCCAAGTACTTCTTACCGAGTTTCGAAGACACGGAAAGGTGTCACAAGCCGGAGAATAAAACTAATGCTACCATCCCTATCTTCGGCAGTGATACCGAGGAGGAAGAGGAGATAGTTTACTCGGGTCCGCCCCAATACCCCAAGCCGGGACCATCCGCTCCTACGTTGATCTTTGGTAGTGATTCGGAGGATGAGGTCCATGCTGTATTCTCTGCTCGACCTTCAATACGAGCTTCCGCTGACGAAGAGCGAAGTCTGCAAGTCACCATGGTGCCGTTTAAACATTATAAAGAACTGGATGCGCTCGATACCGACAATGTAGAAGAGCTGCAAACGTTCTATATCCCTTCCAGGCGAGAAAGCGAAAAAGCAATTCTATTCTACCGCTCTGAAGAAACCAAAGTGGAGAAAGAGATCTGGCATGGTGTGGATCCTACGCTTGATAGGCTTCAGCCCATCCGTCTCCCCAGATATTATACAGAAGGCTTGAAAAGGTTGCTGAAACGCCAAGGGATATCCTTCAAGTAGACTATTCGAAAAGCTAAGTCTATGACAAGGTCTAGAACGTTCCCGGGACTCAACGCAAACTGCCTAATGGGAGAATGGAGATGAAAGGGCTTGGATACATCCGGTCAAAGAAACGAGAGCTACTAAACGGTTGCTACGTCGTGTATGACTTCGATGAAGAAGCAGATGCTCAACGGAAGGACGTTAATCCTGAACCGGTAAAAGTTCTTGATGCAAAAGTGCCCAGTTCGTCGTTCGAAGAACAAATGGACAGGCTTATAAGGGAAGCTAGTCAAAAAGTCTGAGATGATCACAATCGTGAAATGGCAATCTACGAGAAAGACAAAACGCAACGCCTCCTTCAACAGGCCGTGAAAGACGAAAATGCCGCCCCCTGTCAACCTGTTATAAAAAAGGCTCGACGCAGAGGCAGAAATACGTCGAAAGGCCAAAAAAGCGCTCAACAGCAACAAAGCGGGGCTAAAAGACCACGCAAGCGGGAACCAAGCAATTCCGATTTATCCCTTATGAGAAAAATGGGTCGAGCATACTCTTTTCCTCGGGTCAAGACGAAGAAAATACTCGACCTCGCTTTAAAACATCAGATGCTTGCACTACCAGAGTCCAAGAACCCCGAACAAGCAGGCGAAGCCTCTGACCCAAACTATTGCTCTTACCATCGAGTAATAGGGCATCCTCTCGAAGACTGCTTCACCTTCAAGGATTGGGTCGAAGATCAGTATCAGCTTGACAAGTTCGCTCTGTCTGACAACTGGAGGGTAACGCCGCCGCAAAAGCACGAACCCAAAGCCACAAGAACAGAACCAACTCCACATTGGGATTGGAAGCGGATTCGCACTTGTCACATGATAACAATATTAAAAGAAGAGCCCGAGAACATGGACAGCCTTCCCTGGTGCTTCGAAAACAGCGATGATGAGGTGATCTCAGAATTTCCGCCAGCTCCGAAAGAACTGGAGGATGGAATACATACCACTGCAGATAATCTCAAGAAAATTGAGTTGGGGACGGCAAGTGACCCACGGCCGACATTTGTCAGTGAGATATTATCTGAAAAAAAGGTGGCTGCGTTAAAAGACGTCCTTGTACAGCATAAAGATTGCTTCGCGTGGAACTATTCCGAAATGCCGAGACTAGATCCAGAAGTTGTTGTGCACAAATTGGCGATATCCCCGGATGTCAAGCCAGTCAAACAAGCGCCAAGGAGAATGCGGCTTGAGCTTGAGATGGGTATTAATGCTGAGGTCAAGAAGCTAATCAACTCTGGCTTTATTCAGGAGGTTCAATATCCTGAATGGATCGCTAACATCGTCCTGGTGATGAAGAAAAATGGGACGGTGCGTATATGCGTGGATTTTCGGGATCTCAATAAAGCCTGCCCGAAGGATGATTTCCTGGTGCCAGTCACCGAACTGATGATAGACAATACGTCCACTCATGAGGTTTTCTCCTTCATGGACGGTTCATCAGGGTATAATCAGATAAAGATGCATCCCGAAGACCAGAAGCACACCGTCTTTAGGACCCCTTTGGGAATATTTTGCTACAAGGTGATGCCCTTCGATCTAAAGAACGCCGGTGCCACCTATCAGAGAGCCATGACGCAGATCTTTGATGACCTTATACACGAAATCGTTGAATGCTATATCGACGATCTCGTGGTTAAAAGAAAATCATACGAGGAACATCTCGAGCATCTAAAGACTGTATTTCGACGACTTCGAAAATACAACTTAAAGATGAACCCCCTTAAGTGTGCGTTCGGAGTTTCTTCGGGCAAATTCCTGGGATTCATCATCCGACACCGAGGTATCGAGATAGATCCGTCCAAGATCAAGGCGATCATGGAAATGCCTCCGCCAAGAACTCTTAAACAGTTGCGGTCTCTCCAAGGAAAGCTCGCATATATTCGGCGATTTATAGCCAACCTCTCTGGCAAGTGCCGCCCTTACAGTCACCTGATAAAGAAGGGAACTTCATTCGTTTGGGATCACAAATGCCAAGGCGCACTGGACGAGATCAAGCAGTACCTGCAGAACCCGCCAATGTTGGCTGCTCCGGTTAAGGGAAAGCCTCTCATTCTTTATACAACCGCTCTCGAAGGCTCCTTAGGCGCACTATGGGCACAAGAGAACGATCAAGGGAAGGAAAGAGCATTCTACTACTTAAGTCAAGTTCTGCTAGGGGCAGAAAGCAACTACTCCCCCATTAAGAAACACTGCCTGGCATTGATCTTTGCGATAACAAAGCTCAGGCACTATGCGTTGGTGCATGAGGTCCGTCTCATTTCAAAGGTGGACCCCCTCAAATATTTGATGTCGAAGGCCATACTGACAGGTCGACTCGCTAAATGGGCCCTGCTCTTGATGGAGTTCTCGATAACGTATCGACCTCTCAAGGTGGTGAAAGGCCAGGCCATCCCGACTTCCTCGCGGAGCATCCGATACCCGCCGATTCTCCTTTGAATTGCGAGTTGCCAGACAAACATGCGTTTGACGCTATCGATGGGAACGATACCCGATGGGAACTCTATTTTGATGGAGCATCCTCCATGAAGAAGCGCAAACAAAGTACCTCTATAATCAAATCGGGGGTAGGGCTCATCTTTGTAACTCCACAAGGAGGAATAATGCGCTTCGCTTTCTCCTTAACAGAGCCGAGGATGAATAATGAAGCCGAATATGAAGTCTTGATAGCAGGTCTTGAGATCGCCATCGACATGGGAATTGAAAACTTTCTCATATACGGAGATTCTCAACTGGTCGTTGGTCAAGTAAACAGTGACTACCAAACGTGCAAACCGGAGTTGGTAAAGTACGGTGAAAAGGTGCAACAACTGTTGACCCAAATTCCCTCCTATACTTTGGAAAGCATACCACGCGTAGAAAATAGCAAAGCAGACGCGTTGGCAAAGCTTGCTAAAGAACTGGCTGACGAGAACCTTGATGACGTTAAAATCGTGGTGCAAAGCCGTCGGGTGCTTACCCCAGCAGAAATATCTCCGGAATCATCCGAAGAGAAGGGAGTGACTGAGCAGACGACCCTACAAATAAAAAAACGAAGAAAGGCTGAGGATTGGAGGGAAGTCTTTATAGACTACTTTAAGTCCCACCAAATGCCCGAAGATGCGTCCACAAGACATCAGCTCATGAAACGAGCTCTGTCTTTCGCCTTCGTCAATGATACTCTGTACAAGAGGTCATTCGATTCTCTGTGGCTGAGGTGCTTAGGACCTGACGAAGCAGAAAGAGTCGTTCAGGAAATTCATGACGGAATCTGTGGTTCTCACCAAGCAGGCCCAAAGATGAAGTTGAAGATTAAACGAATGGGTTACTACTGGCCCACGATGATTCAAGATTGCCTCGAATATGCAAAGCAATGTCACTCATGCCAAATCCATGGGGACTTCATCCACCAACATCCAAATCCATTACATCCAACGGTGGCTAGCTGGCCGTTCAAGATGTGGGGAACTGACATAGTCGGCCCCATCGAACCAGCATCGTCTAGAGGGCATCGTTTCATCCTGGCGATGACCGATTACTTCTCCAAATGGGCAGAAGCAGTACCGTTGAGAGAAGTGAAGACGGAGAATATCCTCCATTTCTTCAAGACGCACGTCATATATCGGTTCGGAACGCCAAGACGGATCATCTCCGATAACGGGCCAGCCTACAGAAGCCACAAGATCAGTCGCTTCGCGCAATAGCATAACATAGACTGGAGATATTCCTCGGTCTATAATCCGCGAGCCAATGGTCTAGCCGAGGCCTTCAACAAGACCCTGACGAAGATCATGAAAAAGACGGTGTCCCAAAATAAGAAGGACTGGCATGAGAGACTGCAAGAGGCTCTCTGGGCGTACCGGACTACGTTCAAGACAGCCACGAACACAACGCCATACGCGTTGGTATTCGGTACAGAAGAAGTACTCCCCCTTGAGATAGAGCTACCCTCTCTACGAGTGGCGGTTCACTACGAGCTGACGGACGAAGAAAATGATCACCTTCGGTTTGAGGAGCTCGATGCCCTCGATGAAACCCGACTCATAGCGCAACAAAATCTGGAGGCCTATAAGGCGAAGATGACGCGCTCATATGAAAGATTGACCAGACCGAGGACATTCCGCCAAGGTGAACTTATGCTAGTGGTCAAAAGGCCTATGATCCCCAATCGCGCCAGGCGGGGAAAATTCGAGCCGAACTATGAAGGCCCGTACATCATAGAAAAAGTTTACCAGGGTGGAGCCTATCTACTCATGGATATGCACGGTGAAAGGCCTTTCAGGCCAATAAACGGCCGCTTCCTAAGGAAATACTACGCTTAATGAGCCACAGCCTAGGTCAATGATAGATGACGACGACTATGTCCGCTCGCTATCTTCCTAAGCTCGAACTTTGTAAGCAGTAGCCAGCCTTCTCCTGGACGGACCGAAATGTCCTTAAACTAATGACAAACCGAAACGTCCTTAAACTAATAGCGGACCGAAACGTCCTTAAACTACTACCGCAGCATCCTTAGGCTGACGAGATGAATTAAAAAAAATAAATATATATATATATAATAAATAAAAACGGTATGTCCATAAGCAAACGGGGCACGGATGAAAACCCGAAAGGGCTCCGTGAGTAAAAACAGCAGGACTACCGGCGAGTGTTCGTGAAAACCCGAAAGGGCGCGACCTCGTAAAAAAAAGGAAGAAAAATATAATAAATAAAAACGGTATGTCCATAAGCAAAAAGGGCACGGATGAAAACCCGAAAGGGCTCCGTGAGTAAAAACAGCAGGGCAACCGGCGAGTGTTCGTGAAAACCCGAAAGGGCGCAACCTCGTAAAAAAAAGAGAAGAAGAAAATAAAAAGAATAAAAAAAACGGTATGTCCATAAGCAAAAAGGGCACAGATGAAAACCCGAAAGGGCTCCGTGAGTAAAAACAACAGGACTACCGGCGAGTGTTTGTGAAAACCCGAAAGGGCGCAATCTCGTTAAAAGACACTTATAGGGTCCTCTCGACCTTGTAAGGAGAAACTACCCGCGTGAGATCCTTACGACTCACAAGGGACCAACACACTTAGGGATCCCCACGATTCCTAAGGAGAAAATACACCTGCGAGATCCTCACAACTCGTAAGGAGAACTCTCTTATGGGACCTTCACGGCTCATAAGATTTAAAAGTCTTAAGTTACAGAGACCTAAACCTGTGCTTAAGCAACCCCCATAACTTCCGATATTGCCCTACAAGTGGTCCAATACTGGCTCTTGTATACAATCCACGGGCGCGAATAAACATTTCCCTAACCAAGTCCCATCCGTGACTGGGGATATGTACGCATGATGAACAATCCTTATAAGTCCTCTTGACTTACAAAGAGAAAACCCTCTTGTAGGATCATTACGACTTACAGAGGAACATACACTTAGGAATTTTCACGATTTCTAAGGAGAAAATACACCTACAAGATCCTCACGACTTGTAGGGAGAAATACCTTCGTGGGACCCTTACGGCTCATGAAGTCAAAAGCCTTAGTCGACAGGACCTTAACCCTGTTCGCTAGGCCACCTTTGTTTGACATCGACAGAGGCGAATGATGATTCGCACCTGGCCATATCCCAGTTGTAGCGGTGCTGATGCCGAAATCGGTGTCTAATTTTAGGTTTACGGCGGAAAGCCAGTAGGCCGCACATGCATACGAAATAGCCGAAATGATGGGGCAACTTGCAATAAAAAGCAGCAAGTAAAAATGTATGCATGCAAAATAGCCGAAATGATTGGGCAACTTACAATAAAAAGCAGCGAGTGAAAATAAAATAAACAGCCAAAATGATTGGGCACCGCGAAAAATAGCCAAAATGATTGGGCAATCGCGACCTTCGCGATATAAAAGCTGAAATGATAGAGCATCGCGGAAATAAAACAAAAAAAAAAGATATTGATAAAACTTTGGCCCTACAGTTAAGATCGCATCGATCCCTGTATACAATCCAAGGGCGCAAACAAAGAGGGAACCATACTTTCCCAACAGGCTCCGCCAGAGAACGAAGCCAAATCTCAACGGTTCATCTCAATCCCGAAGAAACCAGTGTCTTCGGCAAAATACCTCAACTCAGGGAAACAAACAATCCTTGACGAGAGCCTCCTATCCGCGTCGACTCGCAGAGCAACCAGTGCCTCCGTGGGAAATTCTCGACCCGTTTCAACACCAGGGAAATAAATAATCCTTGGCGCTAGGGAAACAAATAATCCTTAGCAAATACATCAACTCAGGGAAACAAACAATCCTTGACGAGAGCCTCCTGATCCGCGTCGACTCTCAGAGCAACCAGTGCCTCCGTGGGAAATTCTCGACCCGTTTCAACACCAGGGAAACAAATAATCCTTGGCGCTAGGGAAACAAATAATCCTTAGCAAATACCTTAACTCAGGGAAACAAACAATCCTTGACGAGAGCTTCCTGATCCGCGTCGACTCGCAGAGCAACCAGTGCCTCCGTGGGAAATTCTCGACCCGTTTCAACACCAGGGAAACAAATAATCCTTGGCGCTAGGGAAACAAATAATCCTTAGCAAATACCTCAACTCAGGGAAACAAACAATCCTTGACGAGAGCCTCCTGATTCGCATCGACTCGCAGAGCAACCAGTGCTTCCGTGGGAAATTCTCGATTCGTTTCAACACCAGGGACACAAATAATCCCTGGCAAATACCTCAACTCAGGGAAACAAACAATTCTTGACGAGAGCCTCCTGATTCGCATCGACTCGCAGAGCAACCAGTGCTTCCGTGGGAAATTCTCGATTCGTTTCAACACCAGGGACACAATTAATCCCTAGCAAATACCTCAACTCAGGGAAACAAACAATCCTTGACGAGAGCCTCCTGATTCGCGTCGGCTCGCAGAGAAACCAGTATCTCCGCGGGAAATTCCCGACTCGTCTCAACCTGCAAGATGAAGCCTCAGGCAGCAGGGATTAAAAAACTTGCTTCCTGAACAATGGGACCCTGCAAGTCGATCTAAAACGGTCTCTTGCATACTATTCACGGGTCTCACTCTCCAAAGTCGGGTTCCGACAAGGAGGGAAACAACCGTTTACGGGTCCTCTCGACTCGTAAGAGGGAAAAATTCTCTTATAAGATCCTTACGACTTATAAGAGAAAACACACTTGGGAATCCTCACGATTCCTAAGGAGAAAACCCACCTACGAGATCCTCTCGATCCGTAGGGAGAAAAGTCTCTATGAGACCCTCACAGCTCATAGAGTTGAAAAGTCTTAGGCGGCAGATCTGAACCTGCAGCCTAAGCCATTGCTCCCTCGTGAAGAAATCAAGATGCTTACTCTATTATCTGCCAATTATGTTTATCAAGTCAACATGCTGATAATAATAGAAGGAAGAAAGCGACGAAAGAACATCCGATTTACAAGCGTTCGAGACACACTCAGTCATGCATAGGCAAAAGACTCAGAACGAAAAATAAGACAAGCTGGGATAAAAATTTTCCATTAATATTGCTAAAAATTCTTACAATCGTAAAACAATAAACGAGAAATATTATTACAATGGAATAACTTCAGATCCAGGGCACGGATTGAGGAAGTCAAAAGTAAGGCCATCCAGAGTTCTTCTGGCCTTTCTGATTATTCTTGTGCACAGCCTCTCGCGCTCCTGTGTGTCAAGATCCTCGGCAAGCCCATTCGGCCTTCGGTAAGCAGCAACTATCGTCGTCTGCTGAAAAATTTGATGTAGGATGTCGATGAGACTGTCCCGCCGTTTCTTCGAGATCAGCCCCGTCAGGTACACTGAATGCACCTTATCTTCGGCATCATCCAGCGCATTGAGCGGTAGAGCCTCGTGAAACCCCGGAAGTGCTCTCCATATTGCTCCCAGCACGACCTTCAAGAGAGCTGAACGACGAGGAAGCAGCCAACCACCGCTTGCGTTGAGGCGACCCATGACCTCCGCACACTGGGCGTCCGTAAACTCCTGGTTTTGATGACGGCCCTGTACGTGGATATCGTCGTAGGTGATGAACTCGTGCAGACTGTATAGACGCACCGCCATTATGCCTGGAGGAAATACCACAGGAAGATTAGCGATAAAAAAAAATGTACACAGAGAGTTAAACTCCTCGAGAGCAGTGCTCTGCAAACAGGAGTGACACCTGTCAAACTCGGTCATGAGGAGAATTTGAAGAAAATCCCCTAAGAACATTGAGAGCTTTGCTCTGAAAAGATGATATAATAATAATGGTAATATAAAATGCCATCTTTAGCTTCCAAGACCCATGAAGAACTCTTAAGAGTTCTTTTATATGATTTGGAAGGAGCAAAGCTCTATTAAGGAATTAAGAAAATACAAGGTGATTGTTTTAGAGAGCAGAGCTCTATTGTTGGAACCCTAATAGGGTCCCCTTTGGTTCTCTTTAGATCCTTTTAGATCTATAGAGCAAAGCACTGCTAAGTAAAACCCTAAATGGGTTTTCTTTAGATCAGGGATCCATTGAGAGCAAAGCTCTGTTAATTACCATCAACTTAATTTAATTCAATTTAAATTAAAAATTTTACCTCAAAGGTTTTAAGAAATTCTAACGCTTGGAGTTCTTAAAAGCAAGAGCAGGGCTCTGAGTTCTGAAAGTAAAATTTTGAAGATGAAAATCATCTAAGGGACTAAAGGTTCTATTTATAGGCATCAAATACCCTTTCAACTTCTAAGAGTTGCCGCGATGGTTGGAATTTTGCCACCGTTGCGCTCAAGTTTGTAAGGCCACGTGAGCGCAACGGTGGGGGGCATTTGTTTCCCCCAATCAGAGCAAAACTCTGTTGAAATTCAAAATTCAAAATTTTGAAGCAACGCTTCAAATCCCGGGCGCGACACGCCACGTGTCTGGCGCAGATGCATCAGCGCAGCGCCCAAGGCAGCGCACCCAATCAGAGCAAAGCTCTGTTTAAAGCAAAATCAAAGGAAGCAACGCTTCAGTTGCGCAACCGCTGCGCTGCGCGACACGTGTCAGCGCAGATGCGCTAGCGCAGTTGCGCTGCGCTTTGCGCTGCGCGACACGTGTCAGCGCAGATGCGCTAGCGCAGTTGCGCTGCGCTTTACGCTAGCGCAGTTGCGCTGCGCGACACGTGTCACGCGCAGGGGCATTTGCGCCAAACAGAATTAAGATTCTAAATAAATCTTTCTGTTCTTATTAAAACAAGAAGATTTTCTTCTGTAAAACAGAAGCCCTTGGATCAAAGATCCAACGGTAGGGGAAATTCCCCAAATCACTCAGAGAAAGATCTCTTTAACAAATTTAACTAATTTATGGACACTACAAAAAGGACCCTAGACCTCGATTCAAAAAACAAAACATTCTTGAGAAACCAAGAGCTTCAAACAGAGAGAACTCTGAAAAAGTTTCAAGAAAAAGGTAAAAAAAAAAACCTTCATAAAATAGAAGAAATTTCTTCTAATAGATCATTGATCTAAGAACAAGATCAATGATCTTCACATAATAAACAGTGCTTTGCACTTCTTATGAACCACTGGTTCTTTAAAACAAGAAAAAACTAAAATAAAGAACAGTGCTTTGCACTTTTTTATGAACCTTTGGTTCCTGAAATAAGAAAAAACTTATTTTTCTTTGATCTAAATTAGATCAAGAAATCAAATAGTGCTTTGCACCTCTTTTATGAACCATTGGTTCTTGAATCTAAAAGATTCTCAAATCATAGTGCCTTGCACTTGCAAACTGCGTTGTTGCGCTCTTGGATTGGTGCAAACCCCCAGAGCACGCCACGTGTCTGCAGCGCAGGCGCAGCGCATTAGCGCAGCGCACTGCGCTTGTGTGACACGTGTCAACAATACAAGCGTTTGCGCTCTCTGACTGGCGCAAAGCGCCTGATAAATGCAAGATATTTCCTAAAGGGCCAGGCCCAAATCAAAAGACCAAGCAGGCCTAATTAAATTGATGCTCTGCATCATTTATAACTGGGTAGAGCCCAAACGAAATAATAAATGCTATGCATTTTAAAAAGGGGGGGCAGAGCCCAAACAAAGTAGATGCTTTGCATCATTTATAAATGGGCAGAGCCAAAAATAAATTGATGCTCTGCATCCTTTAGGGATAGAGCCCAAATAAAAATAAAAATAAATACAATGCAAAAACAAATAAAATGTTGAACATTTTCAACTGGACTTAGCCTAATTTTGGCCGTAAGTCCTTAAATTAAATTGACTGAGCAAGATTGCTCTCTCTCTCTCTTAAATCAATTTACTTCCGGTTCGAGGGTACATCTCCGAACTCCTCTGACACCTGTCGTTGCAATCCTTCAACGACGTCAGAGAGGTGACGAGTCCCGACAACCACACATCAACACGGACTGCGGGGTCCTTAAACTCGTGGACCGAGACATCCTTAAACTAATATTGGACCGAGACGTCCCTAAACTAATATCGGACCGAGACGTCCCTAAACTAATACCGGACTGAAGCGTCCCTAAACTAATATTGGACCGAGACGTCCCTAAACTAATATTGGACCGAAACGTCCCTAAACTAATGATGGACCACCACATCCCTAAACTGGAACATGGACCACCACGTCCCTAAACTGGAACAATAGAGCCCCCAAATGCTCTTTTGCCGGATCTAAATGATCCCGTTTAAGTTGATCTTAGCCCCAAACACGGCTAACGTATCCTTAAACATTCGAATGGACTATAAAACTCCAAACCAACTCTGGTTCGAGGGTACATCTCCGAATTCCTCTGACACTTATCGTTGTAATCCTTCAACGACGTCAGAGAGGTGACGAGGCCCGACGGCCATATATTAAATGGATCACCACGTTAAGTTGATCTTAGTCTCAAACATGACTAATGTATCCTTAACGAATGTTTAAGTTGATCTTAGCCTCAATACGGCTAACATATCCTTAAACTAAAAACACCAAACCCAAATCTAAGTAAATACGGATTTGGACTAATCCACGTCCTACGGGCGACGGCATTACTCAGTCTCCGTATGCAATCCATGGGCAACCACAAACAAAACAAACACACACGACACGAAGTGAAATTCTGGAGAAGGAGAAAGTTGTTACCGCGATGCGGTGGCGTAATTAACTGCAGGGGCTTGCGCCTGCAGGGAAGAGCGTCCCCACAATCAAAAACCCCTCTAGCGAGGGGGAATCTGATGAAGTCTGCTACATCGGCCGCATCCGTCTAAACCTCCGATACACGGTGCCATAAATCAACTTGGCATCTTCGGAGAGATGGACGGATAAAACCATATAGCATTTGCCCCGAATCTTAGGCAAGATGTCCTCGCGTCGTCGCCGTCTTTCGGAGGGGAACAGTGCCTAGCGGCATGTCTCAGTTTCAGCCGAGAATCTTCACCGTGATCCCGGGCACGCACGGGATACTATTGAGTTACATCGATAATTCATCAAATTGATTTCAAAGACTTGAGAGTAGTTAACCCAATAGACCAGTCCAGATTACTCACTACACATTACCCTCACTGTCCTCATTTATATTACTGTTATACATGTTTTACTGTTCATACACATACCTGTATGTCTTGCTACCCCTGTTTATAGTATTGCTTGATATTATGACGCACTGATGTCTGGGTTTTGCATGGCCCAGATCCTCTACCTTTGTTGCAGACTGATCAGGAGTACTGCCGCTGTTAGACCGAGCGGTGAGGACCCTGTTGGTATCCAGATTTACTATTCCAGGTGTTTTATTTATTGGATCTTTTGCTTCCGCATATTATATTATTTCTTGACTCATTTATTCTAGCTCGTGGACATGTACTAGATAGTTTAGTTTACTTTCCTGTTCTTGATATCTCAATAGCCGTAATGTGACTGTGAAAGGATTTTTCCTATCCACAGGTAGCATGGTTGGCTATGTCACGTGCCTATCTTAGCGTACTCTGGGAAGCGGGGCGTGACATATATGTACTGGCTACACGGATGATGTTCGGGCAGATAATACTAGTGGGCTTTGGTTTAAGCTGGATCCTAGTATTATATTATTGGATTGTTATCATCCCATTGTATTCATATTTTTCGGAATACGAATACGGGTATGTATATACGGTGAAGGCATTCTTGTAATTTCGCAAGAGATGCTTCTAGAAGGGAACACCTCATTATTGGATTATCTAATTTTTTTTGAAATAGATTAATGAGGTGGAAATTGGAGAGATATTATTGGCATGGGTGAAGCATGGCCCTTTATATTTGTTTATTTGTTTATCATCACTATTAAAGCATGGTTGGGATTAAGTATTGGAAAATAATCCAAGCTTCAATGAGTGAAGTGAGAGGGAGCCATTCTTCACTTGCTAACCCTAGCTCATTTGCATTCATCCTTTCTCTCTCCATTTTCTCCTCCTTCTTCCTCTTAGACCCTAACCCTCACATGTGTTGTGAAACCATGGTTCTTGTGAGATAAAACACTCCATTAGCTACTCTACATCTTCTAGGCTATCTAGTTTAGAAAACTAGGTACCCTAGTTATTTCGGTTTAAAGGTTGGAGCTTGAAGCACATACTCTCGGATGGATCATCATCGACACGAGGAGGTCGACGTTGCAAGCTTGATCCATTCTTCTAGGAGCTAAAGAAGAGGAGGAGGAGAAGAAGACCCGAAGGACTTGGTTCTAGGATGTATAACATTCTTCATAATAGTTAAACCTCCTAGTTAGTTATGTTAGTTAAGGTTTTCGTAAAGATCATGGAGTTTAGTCGGTGTTGCGAAGCATAGAAAAATCATTTTTTTTGCAAATTCCGCCTCCCCGCGAACCTGCGCGGTGCGCGATACTGACTTACATGGTCTTGTGCTTGTCTTTTGCCATTCTTAAAATGATGTTGGGATAATCGAAAGTAGCGGGGATTAGGAGGACATAGGAATGGGATTTGTGAGTTTAAGCAAGCTTTCCAACGCTAAATCCATTCCTAGTGTCTCTTGTCCGTCCGCTACGTACGCTTATTTCCAACCCTAGGCCAAACATTTACAACCATGTATCCAATTAAGTCACAACTACATGTCACATTGTAGTGCGCCTGAAGGACTTCTCGACTTAGGTCGCAGCTATATGTCACGTATAGTGCACCTAAGTGAGAGGGTTGTGTTTGTTTGGTCTAGGTTCATTTTAGAATGTTTGGCGAAGAGAAGCACAAGGGATTTTTCCGTTCCTCATACTAACCTTCCTTAGCCCCTAACAAGTGTGAAAATTATTCACACATTTAAATGAAAATAAAAACAAAACAAGAAGGAAGAAAAGAAAGAAGAGAAAAATACGGTTTTACAAATTGTAGCAAGCTAACTACTTGGGCCCTCACCTAAATAAGGGACTCCATAAATTATCATGGCTTGAGAAAAATACGGATAAGAAGAAAAGCAAAAGAAAACAAGAAAAGAAAAACAACAACTATTTAATAACAATTAATAATGTTACACCAAGAATTAAAATTACAGGACAAGAAAATTAAAGATATAAGATAATAATAAAAACCCTCATCTTCATTGATCTTCCAATCAAGAGCCCTCACTACAATTTTATGGAGGAAAGATGAAGAAGAAGAAGAAATACAAACTAATCTACACTAAATCTGGTAAAGGAAAGATATCTTGGTTGGGCTCAAAACTGGACTATTTATAGGCAGAGAACTGAAACCCTAGGCTCATATTCTGAGTCATTATATAATTACAAAACTGTCCCTGAAAAATGGTCCAAAGATGCCACGTGGCCGTGGCGGAACCGCCGCGAAAACCCGCATTTGGCGGCAATTCCGCCGCCGTTTGGGAATTGGGGTCTCGTTATTTCTTTGCTTCCTCATGTTGCTATCTTCTTCTGTTTTACAGGTCCCAAATTGCAAAATGCGTCCAAAATTTCTTCAGATTTCCAATAGTCCAAAATGGCTTCACTTTTAATTCATTTGACGTTTATCTCCCTCGAGCTCCGCACATCTCTTGAATTTTGTGCTGCCCCTCTCGTGCTTTGTGCTTGACCGAGACACGAATGACTACTGTTATTTGTCTTGTCTCTTGAACTGGTAAGCGACACTGGATGGATGTGGATGACCGGAACCCGGAGTTTATCTGTCTGTGACAGATGTTCTGGATTTTGGTGTAACTGTAGAGATTTTGTATGATTTGCGTTATTTTGGACTAGAAACCTGTAACCTTTAAATATGTAGCAAACACGGATCAAAAGCACCTGCCTATAAACAAATGAGCAGAAGGATGGGTGGTATTAAATTCAATATTCTGGTGTAAACAGGTACTTGTTCTTAATAGTCAACCGATATAACTCTCGATAGTCGATGACGTGCCATCTTTCTTTTTGACTGGAAGAACTGGAGCTTCCCACGGTAAACCATTGCTGTGAATCCAACCCATATTTAGTAATTCGGAAACTTGTCTCTTTACCTCTTCCAGTTCCACCGGTGCCATCGGATAATAAGCCTTCGAAATTGACGCTGCTACAGGAATAAGATCAATCGCAAACTCCACATCTCGTTTTGGAAGTAAACCTGATATGTCCTCGAACACATCCATAAAATCCCGAACTGCTATCAGCGCTTCATCTGCAACTTGTTTATGAAATTCACCTTTCAGTAAACAGTTTCCTTCATCATGAATTTGCAAGTTTGTTCGAAGACTAGTTGGTTATCAGCCCACCACTCTTCCGCTGCGCTGCTCTGATAATTTGAGGCAGGTCAGTCAAAACTTCTTCGATCAATATCTTACATCTGATCGCATTTGAAGCGGTCTGTACCAGCTTCCGATGGGGTTAATCTCGAACTACTGCAATCATCACATGTTCTCATGTGTTTCTCCTTATTCATCAAAACACAAACGGATCGGTCCTTACGGGACGAGAGGAAAGATATAACGTGATTCCTGGATTCAAGCTCGTGATAAGACATAAACTCGTAAGCAAAGACGCCGAGAGAAAACAAGGTAATACAACGATCATAAGTCAAGAAAATGAATCAAAATAGGACTCCAGGTTACCTAAATAGAGTATCGCATTGTAACCATGCCACGATACATACTTACAACTACATAACTCCATTCAAGTCGCCCAAATCATACTAATAGAATCGAGAGAATAAGATGGGAGAAACAATAAGGAACCAAAAGGATCCAAGCCGAGATGCAAAGTCATTTCCAAATCGTTGAGATAAAAAGAGTTTAAGGGAAGGATAAGATTCAAGAATTCGAATAACAAGACAATAATGAAGCAGGACATGTTCCTAAAATTCTGGGTTTCCTGATTAGTGTATTGGGTCCAATATCCATCTACAAAAGAAACCAAACCCAGCTAACCTAAAACTTATTCTCTGATACCAAACAAACCCTGTCACGCCCCGCTCCCCAAAATACATAAACATGGCACGTGACAGAGCCAACCATGCTACCTATGGCAAGTAAAGATCCTTCCATAGTCACATTACGGCTATCAATCAGATATCAAGAACAGTAAACTACTAAACTTATCTATCACATGTCCAATAGCCACAAGAACAATAACAGGAAAAGATAGCGGAAGCAATAAAGATCCAAGGAATAACTAACCCGCATAAGAGCTATATCAATAAGGTGGTCCTCACTGATCGGCGATCCTGTCGAATACTCACATGCTATGTCAAGTATCTAGGCCATGCAAAACCCAGACGTCAGTGCGTCATAAATATCAAAATAACAGTAATAACCAGGATAGGATTCTATGATTAAACATGAGTGTAAATAAACAACACAGGTGTAAAATAGTGAGATATAGGTATGTGATGTGTATCCTAAGGTCTGTGCCTCTAAATTATCTATTCTAGAAGTCTTTGAAATCAATTTAATGGAATCGTCGATGTAACCCAATAGTATCCAGTGCGTTCCCGGGACCACGGTCAAGACTTTCGGGTTGAATCCGAGACGTGCCGCTAAGCAGAAAACAAGTAACATGTACAGACGAATGATGTCAACAGCATTATTCCGGGGCTGGCCGAGCCCGTAAAGACTGGTCAGTATAAGTGTCGAACTGTTGAGTTACAAGGTAGGTTTCATTATTGATTTCCTCTTACCCCCAAGGTTTTGTGTTCAAGTCAGGTATTGATGATGTAAGTCTAATGCCAACACAGGATCAAGCAGGTATAGGTTTTGTCTATGCAGACAACAAGTCGGTCCATTAGGACAACAATCAGGATTGTTGGCATTATTAATAAGATTCAAGTAACAAGTCTAGTAGTGGATCCTGAACATGTCATGTAATATATATTAATCCAAAATAGATACCAATGTAAAACTATAGTCAATATCGAAACACGACTAATGCCAGGATGCATATGTATCTATCTGTAATAACCATTATACGTCCATTACTATGTATGATGCAATGTAGATAACATATTGAACTAATATAGTAGTATGATAACGTTATGACGTTCCGGCATGCAACTAGATAAGCTATTATCAGTATGGATACAAACGGATACTATAAAACTGTAAATCGGTAATATTTGCTGAATATTAAAACACATGCACTATTATTTATTAAATATATAGTGATATAATAATACTAAGAGGGATAACATATTCAATCCAATTAATAACTATAAAAGTGGTATTGATTAACCATGCACAAGAAAGTTCCGTTCAGAAATTCAGTGTCACCCTGATTTGTAAAATATCTTAAAAATAACAAACGTTCTCCAAAATGGACGTGTTATATACCAAAACAAAGATAATTCGATAAGTTTTTTAGTTTTATAAGTTAAAGTATTTCAGGTTGTTCCTACAAAAAGTTATGAACGTTCAAAATTGAAAGTTTGCTGCTGGAATTTCTCTGGACAGCAGTTCAGAGGTATTTTCATTTACAGTTTACGTTATTTAAACAATTTATTTTGCAAGTAGATATTTCACAGGTTTATAGTATTCTGAGTTAGCTTCGTAAAGAACTAAAAGAAAGTATGCTAATGATTTTTCTATAATTTATAATGAATTTTATAAGGTAAGGTGTACAGTAAATTTCAGATTTGTCGTATCCACTTTGCGACGACGTTTCATGTGTAAACTATAATATTTTCGAACAATATTTTGTACAACATTATAAAATGCAGATTATACACTAATTAATGATAATAATAAGAAATATTACGACGATATATATATTATAGATATAATTATAGCATGTCGCAAGTTGTAAATTTGCATACATTGTATATTATAAAACTGATTAACGTTAAATAATTACGGTGTATAAATTATATAGATATAGCTGTATGATGATAATAAAAATAATAATAGTACGACAACATATAGGTAAATTACATAAAATATAGCATGTAGTAAGTTGTAAACTTGCCTCGAAACAAACGCGATGAACGGAAGCAACATGACGCTATACAAATCAACACTAAGTTTTAATGACTTGGTTAAGCTTCTAGGATGCGGCTGAAGTTGCGTCGGCGAGAATGAGTGTGGACTTAAAGAACGAAAAAGTAGAATATATAAATTGATGAGAGAGAGATATGTTATGTGGAAAGAGAGAGAGAGGTTTTGTGTTTAATATAAATATATACAGTATAATTTAAATTAGGTTATAAATATAAATTAGTTTTAATGTATATAGATAATATCAAATTATAACCAATCTCCTCCAAAATCTCATCAAAAATATATTTTGAAAAATAATTCACATATATAAACTTCTCAACCATAATGCAAGAATATATTTTAAATAACTTATACCCCTAATTTAAAATTTAAAAGGATTCTAAAAATATATCTAGATTTAGTAAATATTTAATATTAGATATCTTGAGATTTAAACGTAAAAGATAAAAGCAAAATAAGATATGGGATGGCAACCATATGATGACAGTTAACAAAAAATATAACTTATTCTTAACTTGTGGCTATTAAAAGATATATGATGATTTAGATATATGATATATAAAGATCTAAAAATATAATATAAGTATTCTACTAGATTCACATAGATACACTTTACTGGTAAATCTCAGATACAATCTTGCACCATATTGGGTTCTAAACTTGCGGGTCGGGTCAAATAATGACTACAACTATTCGAATTATTCACGACCCAATAGATAGAATAGAAGAAATATAAAGCAAGTGTTAAAATACCAATTAATGTCATATAACCGTACTGGGGTGTTACAAAAGTGTTGAAATGGGCACAGAAACCCTGGACTTGGAAAGACGAGTACTGGGCTGCCATGATACACCACTTCTATTCAGATGAATTTAAGGTGTGTGTATTGCTTAAACCGTAAAAGTATTATGAGGTATACATTAATCTTTCAATTAGTTAGAGATGTTATATCATATTTAAATAGCAGGGGATGAGCCAGCGGGGAGCAGCTTCTCAGAATCATAACACTGATCATTGGTTGGCGGAGGGTTGAACTCCTCTCGGTATGGAGTTATTCATGTAAGATCAAATCAAATATTCTGAATTTGTTTATTTCATGAACTTGTTTAAAATCAAATCTTCGTTTAAATGGCAGGCAAAACAAATGGGAGAAATGCCCAGCCGTGCGTACATTTATGGTATGAGGTTTGCGCATCACTCCAACTCCCCAGGTTGCAACTGATCATTATATAAGTGTGCTTCTCGATGGGTTTCTTTTAGTTATTTAAATTACTTAAAATCGTTTTTCAATAATTGACTAAACTTGGCGTATACTTGTTTACCGTCGAAAACCGGTCAGAGACAAACTGGTGTCAAACGTCTTACCTAAATTTGGGGGCAGATACATAGGTTTGATCCATTCATCTCTCCGAAAACACTAAATTGATTTATAGCGCCGTATATTGAAGGTTTGGATGAATGCGACCGATATAGCTGACTTTCATATTCCCTCTCAGGATGAGAGGTTTATTGATTGTGGGAACGCATCTTTCTTGCGGCGCAAGTCTCTGCAGTTAATTACGTTATCGCGAACGATAACAACTTTCTACACTCCAAGTTTTTAGCTTCATGTACCGTGGTTTAGTTTATTTTGGGTTGCCCTTAAATTGTATACGGAGACTAATTTATGTCGTCATCCGTAGGGCATGGATTAGTCCAAATCCGTAAATATATTTTAGATTTGGGTTAAGTATTTGCTTGACGGGGTCCACGTTGATGTTTTGATTTGCCAATTTAGATTGCATTTCTCACATTTGTGAGGACCATCGGTTCACAAGAGAGTGTATGCTCTATTTATGGGTCATTAGTTTCATTTGGAAACTAAGATCAACTTAAATAACATGGTCGTATATTGAGAACTTGTTCTGTCACTTGATCACAAATGAAGTATAAGCTTCCATACTCAGTTATTTTGCTAAGTCTTCAAGTATTTGCTTGATATTTATATGCGCTTGCGCATTGGGATGTGCAAAGCATCGGCCTACGTGCATGTAACATGGTGTGTATGCCTTTGCATGGCACGCAGTGGGACCAGACTTCATTTGAAGTTGGCACTTATGCCTAGCGCTTGTGCACATACATTGCACATGTGCGCAACGCAGTCCTTGGGGGGAAAGCTCTTTGGCATGTGCGCACGTATTTTGCACGTAGCGTTACGCATGATGCGCACTTATTTTTGTGAAAGGCATTGTCTTTGAAGAAAAGTGAAGTGAAGACTTCTGTTAATTTTTTGAAGTACGCATGCACTTTTTAGGTACGCATGTCTGCTAAGGCGGACCTTAATTTTTTAAAGAAGTCATGGTTTCTGTTGGTCATTTTTTTAGTGTGCTTGCGCGTTTGGGATGCGCGCACCTATATAGGATGCGCCCCAAAATTAAGGCAAACCCTAGTTTTGTGAAAATTGATATTTTTCAAGAAAACATTGTTTTCAATGAAGCCTATGCTTCGGTTCTTGGAATGCATGCTCTGTTCTTGGACCTTTGTCCGTGTTTATGAAACCCATGCTTCGATTTTTATATGATTTAAACATTTTTTAGTTGGAGCTTTCTCCCCAAGATCTTGGATCTTAGGATCAATCCCTTTATAAATGCCTATACTTTCATAGAGAAAGGGATAAACCCTAAGATGTTTTGACCTTGCTTATGATGATGGGTCGAAACCCTAAGGAAGCATATGCTTCAAACAGAAGACTTTTCTCTTATCTTTTTACCTAGTTGAGACGATGGGTTTCTTCGAGGAGATTAGGAGGCGAAGGCCTTGAGAACTATTTCTTAGTTGAAAAAGAAAGAAATCTTGGTGATCAGGTTAATAATATTTGTAAATGATCTCTCCTTTTCTCCTTAAGGGCTTCTATTTATAAAAGTATAGTAGTTAAGGTTTGTTGCTAACTAAAGATTTGAACTGATTTAAATTGATGCACATCAAATCACGATGCGCGCGCACCGTTGGATCGTTGATCTAAACAACTTTTTTTTATTAAAAAGTAAACATAGAAGATTTTCTTCCAAAAGAGCAAAAGGTTCTAATAGTAGCCATGTCAAAGAAGTACGCTTGCGCACCGTATCTTGCACGTAGCGCTGTGCTTATACATGCACATGTGCATTGCATGTAGTGTAGCGCTTGCACATGCACAAGCACAAGTGCGCAAGAGAGGTTCATGCCAACATGCTTTGCACGTAGCGCAAGTGTGCATCAGAAGCTTTTCAAGTTTTACTGTAGCATGCGCTACAAGCAAGGGGTGCGCCCTATTTTAGGTAGGAACAATATTGTTTCGTGCAGCAACAAATGAGAGAGAGGTCGATTAAATGGTGGAGGCGTTTGTCCAGGAGAATGACCGAGATCCTACTCCCGTTGAGTTTCATGCAATTAACGAGGTCATTCAGCGACAAAATTCGAATTGGCATGAGAGAGTTCATCTGGGCGGTCAGGGCATTTCGCCTATAGTACATCACGCCTATCAGGATCCGGAATTGCATCCTTCTCAGATTTACACAG
Source organism: Agapanthus africanus (assembly GCA_030015575.1). Lineage (NCBI taxonomy): Eukaryota > Viridiplantae > Streptophyta > Magnoliopsida > Asparagales > Amaryllidaceae > Agapanthus > Agapanthus africanus. The sequence goes on from CM057344.1 coordinate 108,157,282, forward strand.
GGATATTCATTCAGGATCCCGCGCCCCTATCTGCGTCTCCGTCCACTCTGATATTCTATGGAGAAGGATCGACACTTCATGCTCCCACGGGTTCTCGAGCATGCGTCTTCTCGTCTCCTCCTGCACCTGGACCCTTATCAGCTTCTGGTTCGCGAAAGAGTATGATCCATGAAGAAGTCGCTAGGTCAATTGAGACAAGAATACAGATCATAGAAAGCTTGAAGTCTTAAGGGAAGATGGTACCGGATGTAAGTTTGATAATCCTTGGTTTCAATGTATTTTTCATATAATTATAAAACATGTGTACTAATAATTTCGTTTTTTATATCACTATAGTACTTGCATGATTTCAATGGCTTTCTGGATGACGACGATGGCGGCGAAGAGTAAGATCAAGATGGAGTGGATAAGCACAAGACGCGCATTGATCTTCGAACCGCACCATTTCGTACATTTTAAGAAGTTCTAACTATTAGGCGAATTACATGTTATTTATATTTCGTATCGGATTATCGGATTCTATAATTTCGTGAAGTTGTATTAGTAATGAACTTTATTTCAATATCGTATCGTATAGGATTTATGATATTATCTAATTTGTGTGTTGCTAATTGATTGTGGAATGGATTGTGTTTGTATACAGCACGACCGCGATTATTGTGATGTGTATTGTTTGTTGGTTGGTTATGATTTCTGTTATTGAATTGAATTTGTATCGAATTTTTCGAAATAAACAAGAAATCGGATGCCTGTTTTTTTCTCTGTATGACATTATTCTGTAGAGTAATATCCGATGGAATAGGTCGGATATTACCCGACGGAATAAGTGCCGTACAGGGAAAAATTCCCAAATTGCGCCGCTTTATTTTGTCGTTTCTTGTCCTATGGAATAAGGTTCCCGACGAAATAAATTTCCCAACCGATGGAATAAATCTATTACGTCGATATTTATTATGTCGGGCTTCTCCCGACAGAATAACTTTATTCCGTTAGGTGGGAATTTATTCCATAGGGCAAAGCCCGACGGAATAAAGAGGTACTCCTTATAGTGATAACATTTGTTGCATGCAACAAATGCTACATACAACACTTGTTACAAATTAAAACACTCAAATACATTGTTTCGGTGGTTTCAATTTTTATTGTTATTCAAATTACTTTTTTGTGTTCGGTTAGAAAAAAACCATCATGTCCCGCTTCTAAAAATACGGAATACGAGGGTGATTAGGCCAGCCATACTCCTACGGTCAAGAGAGAATCCCGTCGTAGTCAATTCCGGCTTCTAGCAGTTACATGGTAAGCAGTATACACAGCAAAAAGTAAAGAGATATAACAGTCACTATGGTACAAGGATATAAGCGGTTAAATAAACAACTAACCAATAACGAAAATTGCTCTCCTAAGAAAGCAAAAATGAATGATGAGCTGGTATCGCTAGTATGGGTTTCCACGATCTCCTCAAAGTAAGACAGGTCCTACTCTGGAATGGGTCCACTTCTTTCTTTGAGCATGCATACTCAGGGCGTCAGGACGACACAATATAGCAATATAATAATATATCTCAATATGGTAAGGACAATAAATACCAATTAGAACTATAAAACAGTAACACAAGAATGTATATGTCATGAACAGTAAGCAGTAACACGTGTGAACTATAGCACTAGTCTAAGGTAATATGCATGTCACTATTCTAACGGTCTTTATGTCAGTTGAAATCAATCGGTGGAATTTATCCTCATATTTAGGAAAGATCTCGTGCATACCTGAGAATACGGTCAAAACTATGCCCGGGACATAACCCTGTCAGCCGTGCCGCTAGACACAACTACCTGATCAGTATATATCGCTAATATCGAATGATCATCCTCTAAAGCAGTAAACCTTGCTAAATACAAGTTCGATTCCACCTTGATTTCCCCATTTCCCCAGATTACAGTATATGTTCAGGTATTAAATAGGTTATGAACAAGTGTGTATCGCTTTCACTTTCATCCACGCTTTCGTTTATTAGTATCGCTTTCAATCACTGTCTCACTATCGTACTTGTCACAAGCCGGTCACTAACACTTATCAATCTACAATGCAATTAATCGCTAAGGTTTCAATATAAATGATCAATAATCAAGGGTGTAAAGAAATCACAACATGTAGTAATGCATTAAATAAACATTCACTAAACTAAGGAAGCCAGTGCCATATAACTTGCAAAATTCATAATAAATCGCATGTGCAGAATTGGGCAAAATGATATAAAAGGCATATGAAGTTTACTTGATTAACTAAGTAGTAAAATTAGTTTCATATCAATAGGCATTATGGTTTAAGAGTTATGTTCATTTAAACACGGGTGTAAGCTGCTGGAATTCCAGTTTTAGAACTGGAAGTTCCAATTCAAGTGCAGTTTTCTATATATTATGTTCAAAATCAACAATCTCCACAGTTGAATAAAATATAGAACTATCAGTTAGGTTTCCAACGCAATATATGGATCAATAATAGCCACTGTATACGGGAAGATAAGTTCAATTTAATGTCAATATATATAAACTGTCACTGCAGAAAACTGCAGGATATGTCAACGATTTAAAATATATTTAAAATAGTAAACAGTATGTAAATTAAATGAAACCAACACCATTTGTTAGCTAACTTAATAATCTAAGCAAAGATATAGGTATCCGCATATTTTCAGATGTGTACAGGGATGTATAGGTGTCTCAAATCAGGTATCGATAGAAGTTACTGCTCTGGACTGCAGTCCAGAGCCGTATTTCTATCCCATATTCATTAGAGTAACATATTAATATCCGGTAACTAATTACATAGGGATGTATATTATTCCGTTGTGTTCGATACGATCTCTGGAATTCCACGATACGATTTATATGCAATTTATTATGAATTTAATACGGTGATAGGTTTAGTAAATTCCAGTTTTGATGTCGCCTCTTGGGAACATCGTTTCTTGTGCTAAACATCGATAATATCAGTTCAAATGTCCATACGACATTCATTATCAGTAAAGGGATATATTGATTATAAATTCCGGTATTTTCAATTGGGTTTTATTATGATAGTCGTGGCTATCATTTAGAATATATATTTATTTAAATAAAAATTAACATTTATCAAACCGATTAATATAACTAGATATGTGTGTATAGCATGATTAAGCAAGTGAGAAGGTTTACTTGCTTTCGGTCGCTAATATAGAAGCGATGAACGGTGGGGTTCGCGTCGACACACAAGACGGCGACGAAACGGTGCAGTGTTGGACAAGGTGTGCGGCGCGTGCACAATGCATGGCGACGCGGTATTAGACACGGGCGTGGTATGGTAGTAGGCACAGTCATGGTACGGAGTGGGCACGGTGATGGCACAAAGTGGGCACGGTGCAAGGCATGGTGGCCACGGAGTTGTCCCGGTCTGCGACGAACGTGGCGACGATGACTATGATGATGATGGTGATGGCGGTGATAGTGGAAACAGCGGCTTGCACGGCGTCGGCGAAGGCAACGGAGGTGACGGCGGCTCGGGTGAGAGAAGCTTAGGGGTTCGGCTTTGGGCTCGACTGTTGCTTGGGCTGGGATAATGACGAGGGTTGTGGTATCTTGGACGAGCCAAGGCTGTGGCTGATGGTGGGGAGGCATCAACTATGGGCTCGTCGGCAGTGAGGTCACGGCTGGGAAGAGCTAGGGGAGAAGAAGAGGATGGCGCTGGAAGATGCCAAGGAGGGGGTTCACATGGTCGGAGAAGGAGGGGCCAGGTGAAGCAAAGGAAGGAGGAGGCGGATGATGGCACGACGGCGAGAAAGAAACACGGTTTAGCTGTGGTGGTGGTTGGTGAAGGCGATGGGTGCTCGGTTAAGTTTTTGAGAGGGGGAAGAGAAAAGGATGAGAGGGAGGGAGCGAAAAGGCGAGATTAGAGGGGAAGGCAAGGGAATCTCAGGGATGTTGGCGAGCGGGTCATGGGGGCGAGGAAGGAGGGGGAGCCGTTGGGCGGTTACGAGTGAGAGAAGGAAGAGAAAGAGAGAAGGAGAGGGGAGATAGATAGAGGCTGGGGTGTAGGGGCTAGGGATTGGGTTAGTTGGGCCGGAGCTTTATGGGCTGAGGGTTTAGAATAATAAGAAAAGAAAAGAAAGAATAGTATAGTGGTTGATATATATTGAGAGAGTGAGTTATAGAGAGATTGAGAGAAAGAGAGGGGTTGTTGGGCTGGCTAAGGAATTAGGGTTTAGTTTAGGGATTAGAATAAAATAGAGTTTGGGTTAAGGTTTAATTATTAGAGATATGATTTTAGGGGAAAAAATAGAATTAGGAATTTAAAGAGAAGAAAAATAGGAAATACATTTACATGAAATAATTGGAGGAAATATATTTTATTTAAAATACGAAAATTGAGTATAAAGGAAATCGGGTATTATATCATAGCCCCCTTAAAAAAATTCGTCCTCAAAATTCAAAAAACGAAACAACGAAAATAAGAAACAAGCTACACAAAGATGCGGAAAACAAATACAATAAGTCGGCTACTCAAAAATGGGGAAGGCGTTGACAGATCTCCTTCTCGCGTTCTCAGGTAGACTCTCGTGAAGAAGACTAGTATGTCATTGTGAACACTACGACGAACTCAACTGTGGGTTATAGATCCACCATGCTTCCGCTGCGTGAATCTGGTAGGAAGTTAACGGTATAGAACGTGATATGATCGCTTCAAAGAAACGAAGATGTGAGAACGCATTGGGTTCGGAAAGAAACGTAGACACAAACAGGTTTGTCAAGAAAGGCACAAGGATAAAGAAACGGAAAACATATTTGGAAACTCGGAAACGGTATAAGCTAACAAGGGAGATAAAGATTTGACAATCAAAACAAGAATATACGGTAGAGGAAAATCCAATCGAGAAGGGAAACAAATGTAGAACTCCAAGTCACCTAAACGTAGTGCTACATTGTAAGCATACTACAATTCAGGGTTACAACTACATAACTGTACCAAATTACCCAAAACTTTAGCGGATGGGATCAAATTAGTTAGCAAGACACACTATATGTCATGCCCCGCTTCCCGGAGTACGCTAAGATGGGCACGTGACATAGCCAACCATGCTACCTGTGGGTAGGAAGTATCCATCCACAGTCACATTACGGTTGTAGAGATATCAAGAACAAAAATGTAACTATCTAATACATGTCCATGAGCCAAGATAAAATGAGTCAAGAATAATAAAAGTGCGGAAGCAAGAGATCCAATACAAATAACTGGAATGTATGTCCCATAATACGGGCTCACATCAGGAATAAAATGCTGAAAGTAAAAGAACTAACTACTACAGAATCCTTACTGCTCAGCCTGCTGGCTGAAGTACTCCTGCTCAGACTGCAGCAAAGGTACGGAATCTGGGCCATGCAAAACCCAGACGTCAGCGCGTCATGTCATCAAGTAATAAAATATAAACAGGGTAACAAGCAATGCAAAATATGATCATGAATGATAAGCAGGTATAACAGTAATATAAATCAGGGCAGTGAAGGGTAGTGTGCAGTGAGTAAACTAAACTAGTCTATTAGCTTATCTACTCTCAAGTCTTTGAAATCAATTTGATGAATTATCGATGTAACTCAATAGTATCCCGTGCATACCCGGGACCACGGTCTAAGACTCTCGGGCTGAAACCGAGACGTGCCGCTAGGCACTAAAAGGAAAAGGATACAAATCAACGATGTCAGCAGCATCGTCACGAGGCGGGCCTAGCCTCTAAAACTGATCAGTAAAAGCAAGCAACTGTCGAGTTACAAGTCAGGATTTCATCATTGATTTCCCCATACCCCCAAGTTATGTATGTCAAGTCAGGTATTCAGTAATCAAGAACTAATGCCAACATAGGATCAGGTAGGAGCAGGTTTGTCTGGATAGACAACAGGAACGGTCCGTGAGGACTACAAGTCAGGTTTGTTGGCATCAGACACAAGATTAGGTAACAGGTCAAGCCATGGTACATCAGGTCAAGTCAAGTAGTGTACGGTACCATGTCGGGTCAAAGTAATATGTGTGTAGCTAGTCATGTCCGGGTGTAAAAGATATTATGTGAGTGCTCATAAACAACTAGCATAATCATGGTTATAATAAACAAGCATGGGTATCAACAACTCAATAAATTGGCACATGTAATAGGTTAAGCAATAAAGTAGATTAAACTAGTTAGCTGTACAGTTATCAGTTTATGTTTAAGAGATGGTGTCAGCATTATATGAATACAGTATGACAGATGTGAATGCTAAAAACCAGGTTAATAAGTATTGAGTAATCTAGGGATGCGACGACATGTATAATCTGTTCAATGGATACAATTGTAATTAAACCGGTTAAAGATGCACACGGATGTCCGATAGGTTAATACTAGAGAAAAGGGGTATCATGGCTATAAAACAATTGTGATCATGTGGTCTAACATATACATGTGATTACTAGGTATAAACAACTAGATGCAATAATTAAGTTTCAAGTTCCAAATCAGAAAAATATGTAAACGGAACGTTATGCGGATAACTTGAAATTCAAGACTTTCGATTCTATTTAGAGATTTAATAGGAAAATAAATAAATTAGCATAAGAATAGTTTGACTAGCATGTAGCAAGTTTCACTTGCCTCGACGGGCTGCGATACGGAAAACTGAACATTACGCGTCGGAGGGGAAAAGTCACGACGCGCGCACGGTACACAGAAAGAGCCCAAACGACGAACAGTGGAGTCACACGGGTCGTAGGTCCTCGCTGGGTCGTCGGGAAACGTCGTCGGCACCACCGGATTCCGACGAACCAGAAACAGCGACAACAAGAAAAGCAATAATTTAACAAGAAAGAAAAGCAAGCAAGAAAAGAATAGAGGAGGAATGAGAGTACAATAGCGTACAGGGTTGCAGAGGAGGTGCTGTGGTGGCGGCGAGACCAACCGTGGCAAGATCGACGGGGCTCCGGCGATGAACAGGGACCTCCCTTCAAGAAAACGGCAAGAACTCTTTTTAACAGAAAAACATGGGAAGAAGAAGAGAAGAATGAGGAGGAGAAGGAGCGCTTACTAGGGTGTGCACGATGCCAGGGACACGGGGACGAGTCGCCGATGGCAACAGTTTCGGCGATGCAAAAGTGCAGGGGTGCTCGGGAGAGAAGGAAAGGAGGAAGAAGAGAAGGTGGAGGTGACGGGGGTGAGGAGCGGCGATGAAAGGCAATGGTGGCATCGGCCCTAGGGCAACGGCGAGAGGAGGAACGGCGGTAGGGTTTTGCAGGGAATGGGTTTTGGTTTGGGAAGAAAGAAAATATATAAGGGGGGAGAGAGATACACGGGGGGGGGAGAGAGAGGGAGAATTCTCTCGCGAGAGGAGAGAGATAGAGAGGAAGAGAGAGATCGAGAGGAGAGAGAAGGAGAAGAGGAGATATAAAGTTGGCGTTTAGCGCAGGAGAGAGAGAGAAAAGAGAGAGAAAGAGAAGGAGAAAAGAGAGAGGGAGTCTCGTGGGGCCCGGTGAAAGAAATGAAGCGCTGCGATTGGCTCGTGGCGATTTAAGGAGAAAGGAGAAAAGATTTAGTGGAAGGAAAGAAATGTGTGGGGCCCAGCTGCGCACAGAGGGAAAAATTTGATTGGTTGGAGAAAATATGAAAGGGTTTTTAAAAAGATTTTTCTGGGTGTTAATAAAGATAGCGTTGGCTAAAAAAATTAATAGGTTGTAAAAATATTTTGGCTGGTAAAAAATTTAGAAAAAATAGGATTTAGCGGAAATACAAAATATTTCAGAATTGCGCTCGGGTCGGGTCCAAAAATTTGAATTTGAAATATGAAAAATATTTGCAAGTTCCAAAAGTTGAAATGAAGGATTTAGTAATGAAAAAGCATACCCCCAAGAACGGACGCACGTACGTGCGCGTAGACGTCCAAACACGTCCGTTTCACTGAACGGGACGAGAACACGATGCAAGGACACTACCACAGGGTTAAGGGTATCGAGCAGGCCAAGAAAAGTATATTTTAAATTATTTTAAATGAATTAAATTGTTATATGCAAACATATGTAATGTCGGGGTAAACTATAACTAGTAACAGCCAAAGCATGATAAATGAAATAAATACCACAACAACCCATACGGTAACAGAAATTTGTAGAACTGGACTCGGTTGTTACATTATACCCAACTACAAAAAGAATTTCGTCCTCGAAATTCCAAGAACACAAAAGGATGAACGACCAACAAACTACAAGAAAAGATGGGGAAATTTCTGCTGGATTTTATCTTCTCGTTCCCAAGTGGACTCTCCATGTGAGCGATTACCCCAAGAAACCAGTACAAGAGGGATAACCTTGTTCTTAAGAATCTTTTCCCTTCGATCCACAATTTCAACCGGTCGCTCCTCAAAAGTCAAGTCTTCTCGTACCGTCAGCTCCGAATGATCCAACACATGTGTTTCATCTCGAACATACTTACGGAGTTGCGATACGTGAAACACATCATGAACATTCACCAAAGATTGTGGTAACACCAATCGATACGCTACCTCACCAACCCGCTCCAAGATCTCAAAGGGTCCAACGAATCGAGGACTGAGCTTTTTTCGACTTCGAAAACGAATCACCCCTCTAGTCTGTGATATCTTCAAGAATACCAAATCACCCACAGCGAACTCTAGAGGTCTTCTCGACGTATCTGCCCAACTCTTCTGTCGGTCTTGAGCTGCTTTCATATGATTCCGAATAGCGTTAACTTTCTCAACTGTCTGCACAACCAAATCTGGTCCCAACAATCTTCGTTCACCGACATCGTCCCAACAAACAGGTGAACGACACTTGCGACCATACAAAGCTTCAAATGGAGCCATCTGAATCGTCGCCTGAAAACTGTTGTTGTAAAAAAACTCCACCAAATGTAGATGATCCTCCCAAGAACCCTTGAATTCCAACATGCACGCTCTCAACATATCTTCAAGAGTTTGGATCGTCCTCTCCGACTGGCCATCTGTTTGAGGATGATAAGCTGTGCTAAACTTCAATCGAGTCATCAAACTTTCCTGTAAGCTCCGCTAAAAGTGTGATAAGAACCGAGTGTCACGATCGGACACGATGCTCACCGGTACTCCATGCAATCTTACAATCTCCTGCATGTACCGCTCCGCCAAAGTTTCCGTGGATTGACCAACCCGAAAAGGAATGAAATGAGCTGCCTTGGTCAATCGATCAATAATCACCCATACTGCATTGTTGCCCTTTGGACTCCGCGGTAGAGCTGTCACGAAATCCATGGTTATATATTCCCACTTCTACTAAGGAATCGGAAGTGGTTGCAATAAACCAGCAACCCTTTGATGTCCAGCCTTAACTTGCTAACACACCAAGTATTTTGCCACAAAGTGAGCAATCTCCCGTTTCATGCCTTCCCACCAAAAATGCTGTCGTATATCTCGATACATCTTCGTGCCTCCTGGATGTACGGAATAAGCTGAACTGTGTGCCTCCTTCATAAGTTCTTCACGAATATTTCCCTTTGGCGCACACAAACGGCTACCATATCTCAACGAACCATCTTCATGGATCAATAAATCTGTTCGAAGTCCAGCTTCAACCTGTTCTCGAAACTTTTGCAATCTAGGGTCCTGCGATTGCGCTGCTTTAATATTCTCAATCAACGACAAATGTACTTGCAGATGCATCAACTGTCCTGAAGAATGCGGTAGCACAACCTCCAAATCAAACCTCCGAAAGTCTTCAACGAGTTCCTTCTGCGTAGTCAACATCTGAATAGCTGATAACCGACTGAGCGCATCCGGTAACTTTCCCCGGATGGTACTTAAGATCAAGATCATAGTCAGCCATCAGCTCCAACCATCTACGTTGCCTCATATTATACTCCTTCTGCGTGAACACATACTTCAAGTTTTTATGATCAGTAAATACCTCGATCCTTTCGCCCAAAAGGTAGTGTCTCCAAATCTTCAAAGCGAAAATCACAGCCGCAAGCTCCAAGTCGTGAGTTGGGTAATTCTTCTCATGGGTCTTCAACTGTCTCGATGCGTACGCTACAACCTTCCCATGCTGCATCAAAACGCATCCCAATCCTTTCCCAGATGCGTCGCTGTGAATCACTAATCCTCCGAAACTGTCTGGCACGGTTAGAATAGGAGTGGTTATTAATCTCTGCTTCAACGTCTCAAAAGCTAACGCACAATTATCCGTCCACACAAAAGATACCTCCTTGCGCGTAAGCTTGGTCAACGGCTCCGCCAGACGAGCAAAGTTCTCCACAAATCTTCTGTAATACCCGGCAAGTCTAAGAAAACTTCTTATCTCCGCAACATTCTTCGGAATCGGCCAATCTCGAACTGCTGCAATCTTTTCTGGATCGACGGAGATTCCATCGCCAGACACGACATGCCCCAAAAACTTTACTTCTTCCAGCCAAAACACGCACTTGCTCATCTTCGCATACAATTTCTCTTATCTCAACGTCTGCAGTGCGATCTTCAAATGTTTAGCATGCTCTTCAATACTCTTCGAATAGACCAGAATATCGTCAATGAACACCACAATAAACTGGTCTAAGAATGGTGAAAAGATTCTGTTCATCAAGTCCATGAATATCGCCGGTGCATTCGTTACTCCGAAGGGCATCACTAAGTACTCGTAATGTCCATACCGAGTTCGGAATGCCGTCTTGCAAATATCTTCTGCTTTCACTCGGACCTGATGATATCTGGATCGCAAATCCAGCTTCGAGAATACCCTCGCGCCACTAAGCTGCTCAAATAATTCGCCAATGCAAGGGATCGGGTACTTGTTCTTAATAGTCACACTGTTTAATTCTCGATAGTCGATGCACATCCTTCTTGTGCCATCTTTCTTCTTAACTAGAAGAACTGGAGCTCCCCAAGGCGAGTTACTGCTTCAAATCCAACCCTTCTCAAGCAATTCAGTAACATGCTTCTTGACTTCTTCCAACTCCACCGGTGCCATTGGATAATACGCTTTAGACACTGGCGCTGCACCAGGAATAAGATCAATTGCGAACTCCACGTCTCGCTTCGGCGGTAATCCTGATATATCTTCAAACACGTCCATAAAATCTCGAACAACAGTTGGCACTTCACTTTCATCAACCTCCATTGATGCAAGAACATTAGTTGTCGGCCTAGCCCTAAACTCGACTGGCCCGACAGAACTGCTTCCTCCAGTGAAGGTAAACTCGGGATGTCCGGGAATCTGGAAAATTACTTTCTTTGCCCTACAATCAATGTGAGCATGGAAAGTGCCAAGAAAATCCATTCCCAAGACGACTTCATAGCTGCCCGTATCAATCACCAAGAAATCTGCAAAAAGCTCCCTCCGCAAACAACAACTGCACAATTTTTACATTCTCTACTAGATATGATTTTCCCATTCCCAGTGTGTATGTCCTAGAAACTAGACGGGGTCGTGCAGGTAATCGAGTGTGTAGCTATAAACTTGGACGACATAAAGCAATGGGATGCACCAGAATCAAATAATGCTAATGCGGGAAAACCATGAACGAGTAGAATACCTGAAACAACTTCTCCTGAAGCCTTAGCTTCCTCAGCCGTCAAGGTAAAAGCTCGAGCCTGATTAGATCCTTGAGTCAGCTGCTTCTATCCCTGAAATGGTTTCTGCGGAGGCTTCTGAATATCATCCCTTGTGCGAAGCTACGACGGACAAGAATTAACAGTATAATCCGCCGATCCACAAACCAGACAAAGTCCCCGCATCCTGCGACATTCCCTTTGCAAATGTCCGGGTAACTGGCAATAGCTACAAATCACGTGCTTCCTCTGATCAACGACAGCAGACTTCTTCATCGGTGTTACACCACGACGGTCTACTGGAATACCTCTGAGTCCATGAGCTCGATGACGGCTTCCTTACCGTAACTGCTGTCTGCTGTGAACTCCCAGTCTTCCCAGATAAGCTCTGTTGTTCTCGGGCTGCCGTAAGTACCTGTGAGAAAGTGGTCAAACCCAGGGAGACAATCTGCCTCTGGATGTCCACATCCAAGTTGCGCATGAACCTCCTTGCCCTGTCTGCATCGTTGGCAACTAAAGGTCCAGCGAATCTACTGAGCCGTGTCCACTCGGCTGCATGTACATCTACGGGTGCACCATTCTGCTTTAGACTGATGAAATTCTCTTCCATTTCTTCCCGTGCAGTCCGCGGGAAGAACTTCTCCAGGAAACTCTTCGAAAAATCCGCCCACTTGATCGGCTTGGGCAAGCGGGTTTCCTCCACAAGCCACCATTCATGGGCGTAATCCACTAACTGAATGCATACCACATCCACCCTTTTATTATCTGGGATCTGCGCCGCAATAAGTAAGTTCTCCGTGTCAACTAGCTACTGCTCCGCTGGCAACGGCTCCTCCAAACCAGTAAAGACAGACGGACCCAGTCTTCTGAAATCTGCTACGGTCCCCACTCGATCTACTGGTCTAGTCCCAACATTGTTCACGGACTGCTGAACGGTCCGCAAACCTTCCTGAAACGATTCGGCTTGCTGCTGAATCAGCTCCGTCTGTCTCTTTTGATTCTCCAACATCCCCCGTATTACTCCAAGCATAGCGGCTTCGTCAACACGTCTTTGGTACGTCTTCAAATTCTTGTCTGCCATGTTCCTGAAATCAAAACACCCAAGTATTAGCATGATAACAGATTCAAAATATAGATCAAGTCTAGAACTCCGAGTTACTTAAATAGAGTACCGCATTGTAACTATACCGCGGTATCATAGCTACAATTACATAACTCCACCCAAGTCGCCTAAGTTCTAGAGATAACAAGGAATCAGGTTTCGAGTCGATATGCAAAAGAAGTTTGCACACCGTAAAGATATAATCAGGAGGAGGTTAGATTCAAGAATGGTAAAACAGCAAGGTGGCAGGAAATGTTTCCTAAATACGGGTATTCTGATTCGTGTATTGGGTACAATACCCAACTACAAAAAGAATCAACCCGACTAACCTATGGCTCTGATACCAAAAAAACCATGTCACGCCCCGCTTCCCAAAGTACGCTAAGATGGGCACGTGACATAGCCAACCAAGCTACCTGTGGGTAGGAAGTATCCATCCACAGTCACATTACGGTTGTAGAGATATTAAGAACAAAAATGTAACTATCTAATACATGTCCATGAGTCAAGAATAATAAAAGTGAGGAAGCAAGAGATCCAATACAAATAACTGGAATGTATGTCCCATAATGCGGGCTCACGTCAGGAATAAAATGCTGAAAGTAAAAGAACTAACTACTACAGAATCCTCACTGCTCAGCCTGCTGGCTGAAGTACTCCTGCTCGGACTGCAGCAAAGGTACGGAATCTAGGCCATGCAAAACCCAGACGTCAGCGCGTCATGTCATCAAGTAATAAAATATAAACAGGATAACAAGCAATGCAAAATATGATCATGAATGATAAGCAGGTATAACAGCAATATAAATCAGGGCAGTGAAGGGTAGTGTGCAGTGAGTAAACTAAACTAGTCTATTGGGTTATCTACTCTCAAGTCTTTGAAATCAATTTGATGAATCATCGATGTAACTCAATAGTATCCCGTGCATGCCTGGGACCACGGTCTAAGACTCTCGGGCTGAAACCGAGACGTGCCGCTATTTACTAAAAGGAAAAGGATACAGACCAACGATGTCAGCAGCATCGTCACGAGACGGGCCTAACCTCTAAAACTGATCAGTAAAAGCAAGCAACTGTTGAGTTACAAGTCAAGATTTCATCATTGATTTCTCCATACCCCCAAGTTATGTATATCAAGTCAAGTATTCAGTAATCAAGAACTAATGCCAACGCAGGATCAGGTAGGAGCAGGTTTGTCTGGATAGACAACAGGAATGGTCTATGAGGACTACAAGTCAGGTTTGTTGGCATCAAACACAAGATTAGGTAACAGGTCAAGCCATGGTACATCAGGTCAAGTCAAGTAATGTACGGTACCATGTCGCGTCAAGTAATATGTGTGTAGCTAGTCATGTCCGGGTGTAAAAGATATTATGTGAGTGCTCATAAACAACTAGCATAATCATGGTTATAATAAACAAGCATGGGTATCAACAACTCAATAAATTGGCACATGTAACAGGTTAAGCAATAAAGCAGATTAAACTAGTTAGCTGTACAGTTATCAGTTTGTGTTTAAGAGATGGTGTCAGCATTATATGAATACAGTATGACAGATGTGAATGCTAAAAACCAGGTTAATAAGTATCGAGTAATCTAGGAATGCAACGACATGTATAATCTGTTCAATGGATGCAATTGTAATTAAACCGGTTAAAGATGCACACGGATGTCCGATAGGTTAATACTAGAGAAAAGGGGTATCATGACTATAAAACAATCGTGATCATGTGGTCTAACATATACATGTGATTACTAGGTATAAACAACTAGATGCAACAATTAAGTTTCAAGTTCCAAATCAGAAAAATATGTAAACGGAACGTTATGCGGTTAACTTGAAATTCAAGACTTTCGATTCTATTTAGAGATTTAATAGGAAAATAAATAAATTAGCATAAGAATAGTTTGAATAGCATGTAGCAAGTTTCACTTGCCTCGACGGGCTGCGATACGGAAAACGGAACGTTACGCGTTGGCGGGGAAAAGTCGCGACGCGCGCACGGTACACGGAAAGAGCCCAAACGACGAACAGTGGAGTCACACGGATCGTAGGTCCTCGCTGGGTCGTCGGGAAACGTCGTCGGCACCGCCGGATTCCGGCGAACCAGAAACAGCGACAAAAAGAAAAGCAATAATTTAACAAGAAAGAAAAGCAAGCAAGAAAAGAATAGAGGAGGAATGAGAGTACAATAGCATACAGGGTTGCAGAGGAGGTGCTGTGTTGGCGGCGAGACCAACCGTGGCTAGATCGACGGGGCTCCGGTGATGAACAAGGACCTCCCTTCAAGAAAACAGCAAGAACTCTTTTTAACAGAAAAACATGGGAAGAAGAAGAAGAGAAGAATGAGGGGGAGAAGGAGCGCTTACTGGGGTGTGCACGATGCCAGGGAAACGGGGACGAGTCGCCGATGGCAACAGTTCCGGCGATGCAAAAGTGCAGGGGTGCAGGGGTGCTCGGGAGAGAAGGAGAGGAGGAAGAAGAGAAGGTGGAGGTGACGAGGGTGAGGAGCGACGATGAAAGGCAATGGTGGCGTCGGTGCTAGGGCAACGGCGAGAGGAAGAACGGCGGTAGGGTTTTGCAGGGAATGGGTTTTGGTTTGGGAAGAAAGAAAATATATAAGGAGAGAGAGTGAGAGATACGCGGGGAGAGAGAGAGAGAGAATTCTCTCGCGAGAGGAGAGAGAAGAGGAGAGAGATAGAGAGGAAGAGAGAGATCGAGAAGAGAGAGAAGGAGAAGAGGAGATATAAAGTTGGCGTTTAGCGCAGGAGAGAGAGAGAAGAGAGAGAAAGAGAAGGAGAAATGAGAGAGGGAGTCTCGTGGGGCCCGATGAAAGAAATAAAGCACTGCGATTGGCTCGTGGCGATTTAAGGAGAAAGGAGAAAAGATTTAGTGGAAGGAAAGAAATGTGTTGGGCCCAGCTGCGCACAGAGGGAAAAATTTGATTGGTTGGAGAAAATATGAAAGGGTTTTTAAAAAGATTTTTTCTGGGTGTTAATAAAGATAGCGTTGGTTAAAAAAATTAATAGGTTGTAAAAATATTTTGGCTGGTAAAAAATTTAGAAAAAATAGGATTTGGCGGAAATACAAAATATTTCAGAATTGCGCTCGGGTCGGGTCCAAAAATTTGAATTTGAAATATGAAAAATATTTGCAAGTTCCAAAAGTCGAAATGAAGGATTTAGTAATGAAAAAGCATACCCCCAAGAACGGACGCACGTACGTGCGCGTAGACGTCCAAACACGTCCGTTTCACTGAACGGGACGAGAACACGATGCAAGGACGCTACCACAGGGTTAAGGGTATCGAGCAGGTCAAGACAAGTATATTTTAAATTATTTTAAATGAATTAAATTGTTATATGCAAACATATGTAATGTCGGGATAAACTATAACTAGTAACAGCCAAAGCATGATAAATGGAATAAATACCACAACAACCCATATGGTAATAGAAATTTGTAGAACGGGACTCGGTTGTTACACTATAGGAATCCTAATCAGGGATAATAAGTTCACAACCTAGACCGAATGGGCGACTTAAATTGTCAAGCTCTAGTCGAGAACTGTAATCTCATTCTAAACCTGGTGCTCTGATACCAGAGCTGGTCCCTCAATAATAGGTCTGTGATTCGAGAACGAATCATTGTTCAAAAGTGGAGAGGATATTGGGCCCCGGTCCTTACTCATGGAATAAAGTACCCCACAGAACAAAGTGTCACGCCAAAGGGCGAGGACCACCTCTTGAATCCGTGGGGGCCACCTCTTGAGTCCGTAGGCCCCACTGTAGAATAATGGAGAATTTTCATAATACATTCCAAAAGAGGGCAGATCTGTACTATAAATGGAATGATACCACTCTTCAATACAGAGGCGTCTTTTAAGTGAATCGGCACTATAGGAGTTTGAGAACTCTGTAGTTAAGCGTGCTCGAGCCAGGGAAATTCTGGGTTGGGTAACCTCCTGAGAAGTGACCCCTGATCGGATTCGGTTCGCTAAAGTAGAAGATTATGTGGCATAAGGAAGACACAAACTACAATTTTGTGTTTGGTTGATCAAAAAACAATACAAAATACAACATATATTACAAAATTGCTCAAGCATAGGTTTGGTCTTGTATGGAAAAAATAAAATAACAAAATGTAAAATACTCCTCTAATTGCGGGTGGGAGGGGACTGCAGCTCGGGGCCTACAGGCCCTGATTGCTCGTAAAATCTCTATCTTTACTTCTCTTTACTATTATAGTGCTAAAAGAAGGGGTTCCAAAATTTGAAAATCCAATTTCAATCACAGCCTCACAAATGACTATATAATTTTCTCCCTTTTCGTAGCCAAAAATTTAAAAAAAAATAGAATGCTAACTGCTCTTTCTCTTTCTATATATCTGCCCAATAACTAACCTCTTTCCCATCCCACCCTAACTACCATCTCATTGATTCTCTCTCTATCTCTTGCAAAAGAATAATTGTCTTTAATTATAAAATTATTTGTTTACACATAGCATGTGAAAACTACCAGTAAACTTTAATCTTATAAATAAAGTCCGCTTTATAAATAAACTCTGGTTTTGGTGACTCACGAGCCAAGGACTTGTTGTGATCATCTCTAGTTGTGTAAAAGAGATCTCAGCCGTTATTTTAACGGTCCAATCAATGTAGGCAAAGTCTCAGACAAACAAAAGCCAAAATAACAAATTATTAAAAAAAATAGGGCAAGGAACCTGAACACGAGTAAAAGCAGCAGCAGAGCGGAGCAAAGTTCGCAACTTTATTCTCTTTCACATCGCCAGCATCTTCCAGAATATTTTTCAAAACCAAGGGGGAAAAACTATATAAAAAAAAAAGATTGCTGCTGCTTCTTCTTGTTCTCTCTCCTAGGGTTTGCAAGCAATGGAGGAGGAGAAGTGCGATCGAGAAGCTTCAACGGTCGAAGACGACCATCAAGCGATGTTCAGTCTCGATCTCACTAGCTTTCAGCTCCACGATCTCGTCGACATCGAGATCCCCGATGCTTTGATCGAATTGGATCTAACTGCCAACAGGCTCTCCAAATTGGATCCAAGGATCGGGCTCCTCTCGCGGCTCAAGAAACTCTCCCTGCGCCAGAACCTCTTCGACGATGACGGAATCGAGCCGCTTTCCTCTTGGAACTCGATCTCAGGGTTAGAAGTACGTTTCATTTTGGATTCACTTGAATTTTTGCTGCTTTTTTTTATTAAAAAAATGTTAATTAGGGGTTTATATGTTGAATTTGGGACATTGAGCAATTATGAGGTGAGTAATGGTGTTCTCTAATTATTTCAATCTTGGTACTCAATGTTCTATCCCTAAAACTTATTAACAATCATATCCACTAGAAACCAAAATGTGGATTTCAATATTAGGAGCTGTTTGGTTGCAAAACTCTAATTTATGGATTTCCAAATCCTTGAGAGTGCAAATCCATGGATTTAACATTCCTTTGTTTGTTTTGTACCAAATTCAATGTGATGACTTGCAAATTTTCCTTTCCTTTGTTTGGTGAGACCAAAAGTGTATCTGGATTCCAAAAGTAGGATTTGAGGCTAACATAAAGAAGGCGAGCATAACTTTTATCACCTCCCAATAAGATAAAATTGAGTTTGCCTACACTTTTGTCAAAAAGATTGAAATAAAACAAACTATTAGCAAACATTGATGGAAAAAATTAAACCCTATATAGTTTTTTCACCTCGCAGTAACTGCTGCATCCAGCAGCTTGAAGCTACTGCTGCTTCTGATTCTGCACACAGCAGCGACAAGAAGCTGCTGCTGCTGCAGGCTGCACACAGCAGCAGCAAGTTGCTGCTGCTGCACACCGCTGTAATAATAAGATGCTGCTGCAACTGCATGCAACAGCAAGAAGCTGCTGTTGTTTGGCAACCGCGCGGCTGCAGTTACAAGTTTCTTTGGGTAACAAATTCCCTGCATATCTCCAGAAAAAATAAAACACCACCACTAAAGAAGAGAGTATACAAATACAACACAAAGGGGTAATAATAAATATAATAATTCTAGCCAACCATCAAATTCATCAAACAATAAATATGTCAAGCATGAACAAGATAAATAATTCTAACCAACCATCAGATACATCTCAAGATCGAGTGTTCAATAGATATTGTAATAAAATATTGATAGAAACAAGATATAATTGTCCAAACCAAGTAGACAATTGGAACCAGCAAATTTAAAGAGAAGTTACTTCATCCTCATTGTAGGGTGTTTTTCGTCACCCCATTGAGATGGGAATACGCGCGCGCTTGTCAGACGTACTACAGATTCCCCCTGTCTAGGGTAGGCCGGGGTTTATTGATTGTGGGGATCCGAATCTCCGGCAGCCGCGGACTAAGCTGCCGTTAATTATCCCTCGTCTTTGGGGTGAGAGAACCTCTGATTAACGGGTTAAACTGGTCATGCGAACTCAATGTGCAGTGTACGCGTGTGTTATTTTGGAGGGGGGTTTGGATATATCGGGAGCCACGCAAAGTTTTTACGAGGGTCCCGCTACCCGGATAGCGGGCTAAGGGTCAAGGGGGCTAGCAGCCCCCTTACGGGGTGCGGGGCAGCGTCCCGGCCCAAATTTTTTTTGGAGGGACAGTGTTGTGGAGTGTGTGTATCTGTACATATATATACATGTATATATATAAAAAAAAAGGGAAAAAGTGCCCAAAGAACGCGTGGGGTCAGCGCCTTGAGCGCTGTGCGCTTAGGTGCTGTGTGCTTAGGCGCTAGCGCGCCACGTGTCGGCATGTGGGCGCTTTGCGCTTGAGCGCTGGGCGCTTGAGCGCAAGCGCGCCACGTGTCGGCACGTTGGCGCTTTGCGCTCGAGCGCTAGCGCGCCACATGTCGGCACATGGGTGCTTGGGCGCCGGCGAGAAAAAGAGGCTTTTAGCCCCAGAAATTCTCGAAAGAGAAATCAGAGTGGAGTTAAACTCCTAAGATGTTTTGGGGTTGATGAAAAGAGTTCTTCTTTCTTCTCTGATTGCTGGATCTTGAAGATCAAGAGATATGAGATTTTAAAAATCTCTTCTTTTTGAGATCTAATGGAAGATCTGAGTTCCCCTTTATGGGTTTGTGGTGAAAAACTATTTAGTTTTATAAAATGAAGAGTAAAACTCTTGATTTAATTCAAAAGAAAGAAGGTTTTGGAACCTTAAGAAAGGAGAAAAGATCTCAGATCTAAATTTTTTTTGAGAGAGAAAAAAGTTGTGAGATATTTCATTATCTTTGCCTTTATAGGCTATACACTTTACACATAGCCCCTTGGGCTTTACAAAAATGGCATTTTAGCCATCCTGTGGCTCATGTGCCATTTCTTTTTGCACATAAGCCATGGGCTTACAAAAATTTGGCTTTATGCCCATTTCGCATACATTCATGCACAAAAATTACATAAAAATTATTTGTTACATGATTTTTTTATTTTGGTCTGGCGGAAGGCCGTACGCTCGTGTTCGGGCTCGACCTGGGCATTGGCCCACTTGCTTGGGCTTGGGCCCATCTGGCTTGGGGTTGACCTTGACTTTGACTTGGTCAACCGGGGTGCAAATTTTGACCTCAACAAAGTGCCCCCATCAATAAATGCACACCACATATGTGGGTCGTGTGCATGAAATTGATGGATCTTCTTTCGCGTGGAGGCGACTTGCTTTGGTTCCCACTTTTGGGGATGCACTGCCCTTTTTACGACATGGACGGTCGACGCTTAACGCGTCTCCGAGATGGAGTGTCTGGTCGTCTTGTCCCCGGCACGGAGTGTCGCTGATCGACTTGTCCCCGGCACGGAGTGTCGCTGATGTTCGACTTGTCCCCGGCATGGAGTGTCGGTGTTGGACGTTTCCCTGATGCGGAGTGTCTGTGTTGGACGTTTCCCCGATGCAGAGTGTCGCTGGTTAACGTGTCCCCGAGACGGAGTGTCTGCTTGACGTTTTCCCATTACGGAGTGTCGTCGTTGGATGTTTCCCTGATGCGGAGTGTCTGTGTTGGACGTTTTCCCGATGCAGAGTGTCGCTGGTTGACGTGTCCCTGAGACGGAGTGTCTGCTTGACGTTTTCCCATTACGGAGTGTCGTTGTTGGACGTTTCCCTGATGCGGAGTGTCTGTGTAGGACGTTTCCCCGATGCGGAGTGTCTGTGTTGGACGTTTCCCCGATGCGGAGTGTCTGTGGTTGACGTGTCCCCGATACGGAGTGTCTGCGTGATGTTTCCCCATTACGGAGTGTCGTTGTTGGACGTTTCCCTGATGCGGAGTGTCTGTGTTGGACGTTTCCTCGATGAAAAGTGTCGCTGGTGGACGTGTCCCCGAGACAGAGTGTCTGCTTGACGTTTCCCCGTTACGGAGTGTCGTTGGTTGACGTGTCCCCGAGAGGGAGTGTCTGTTGTCGATGTGCCCCCGGCATGGAGTGTCTGCTTGACGTTTCCCCGAGGCGGAGTATCGGCTGGTTGACGTATCCTCGAGACGGAGTGTCTGTTGTCGATGTGCCCCCGGCACAGAGTGTCTGCTTGACGTTTCCCCGAGGCGGAGCATCGGCTGGTTGATGTATCCCCGAGACGGAGTGTCTGTTGTCGATGTGCCCCCGGCACCGAGTGTCTGCTTAACGTTTCCCTGAGGCGGAGCATCAGCTGGTTGACGTATCCCTGAGATGGAGTGTCGGCTGGTTGACGTATCCCCGAGACGAAGTGTCTGTTGTCGATGTGCCCCCGGCACGGAGTGTCTGCTTGACGTTTCCCCGAGGCGGAGCATCGGCTGGTTGACGTATCCCCGAGACGGAGTGTCTGTTGTCGATGTGCCCCCAACATGGAGTGTCAGCTTGACGTTTTCCCAAGGCGGAGCATCGGCTGGTTGACGTATCCCCGAGACGGAGTGTATGTTGTCGATGTGCCCCCGGCACGGAGTGTCAGCTTGACGTTTCCCCGAGGCGGAGTATCGGCTGGTTGACGTATCCCCGAGACCGAGTATCGGCTGGTTGACGTAACCTCGAGACGGAGTGTCTGTTCTCGATATGCCCTCGGCACGGAGTGTCTGCTTGACGTTTCCCCGAGGCGGTGCATCGGCTGGTTGACGTAACCCCGAGATGGAGTGTCTGTTGTCGATGTGCCCCCGGCACGGAGTGTCTGTTTGACGTTTCCTCGAGGCGGAGTATCGGCTGGTTGACGTGTCCCCGGCACGGGGTGTCTGTTGCTTGACGCAGTGGTCGATGTTGGAATTGATTGGTTTGATCTGTTTGATTTGAGTTGGCATCAACATCGCTACACTGGAATATTGTACCAGGAGCGAATCATTATCTGTCTTGAGAGGATTTAGGGATTGGTTTTCTGTCGGCATCTGCATTGCTGCACTGGAATAATGCCAGGAGCAACTCATCATTTGCCCCGGGAGGATTTGGGAATTGGTTTTTGTTTGGCATCAGTATCGCTACACTGGAATATGGTACCAGGAGCGAATCATCATTTGCGCTTGTTTATTAGGAAGCGATGGCTTAGGAGACAGATTTTAGGTACCTATCACCTAATACTTTTCAATTTTGTGAGCCGTAAGGGTCTCACAAAGCATTTTCTCCCTACGGGTCGTAAGGATCCCGTAAGTGTATTTTCTCCTTAGGAGTCGTGGGGACTCCCAAGTGTATTGCTCCTTTGTGAGTCGTAAGGATCTCACGCGGGAATTTTCTCCTCACAAAGTCGAGAGGACTTTGCGAGTGCATTTCATCTCCTTTTTACGAGTTTGCGCCCTTTCGGGTTTTCACAAACTCGCCAGCAGTCCTGCTGTTTTTACTCACGGAGCCCTTTCGGATTTTCATCCATGCCCATTTTGCTTGTGGACATACCATTTTTTTATTATTATTATTTATTATTATTATTATTATTATTATTATTTTGGTGGGACTTTGAATGTGGTCTCACCGGTAAGACTTGGGAGAGATTGGGATTGTTTTACGCCCGTGGATTGTATACGGTTTTGCAGGATGTATGATCCAGACCGTAGGGCCGGAAAAATTTCGGGACTTTGTTGGCGTCTGCATCGCTGCACTGGAATATGGTAGCAAGAGCGACTCATCATTCGCCACTGGGGTATGGGATTTGGAATTTGGTTGGCGTCTGCATTGCTGCACTGGAATATGGTACTAGGAGTGACTCATCATTCGCCACTTGGGTATTGGGGAGCGATGGCTTAGGAGACGGGTTTAGATCCCTATCACCTAAGGCTTTTCAATTTTATGAGCCGTGAGGGTCCTATAAAAGCATTTTCTCCCTACGAGTCGTAAGGATCCCGTAGGTGCATTTTCTCCTTAGGAGTCATGAGGACCCCCAAATGTGTTTTTCCTTTGTGAGTCGTAAGGATCCCACGAAGGTTTGTTCTCCTCATGTATCGTGAGGACACATGAGTATGTCTTCCCAGTGGAGCATAATTCCAAGGACGGAGACCAGCCGTGTAACTGGTGATTGCGGTGGGGCATGAGTATGATGAGAATTATTTGAGCCCGTGGATTGTATACGGTAGTCAATTGGGGACTAACTGTAGGGCCGGAGGAATTTTGGGAAACTGGATTTTGGTTGGCGTCTGCATCGCTACACTAGAATATAGTACCAGGAGCGACTCATTATTTGCCTTTTTCTTGTTTTGTTTTTGTTTTTGTTTTTTGTTGTTTTCTTTTTTTTGTTTTACCGCGATTGCTTTATCATTTCAGCTTTTCTTATCGTGAAAATCGCGATTGTCCTATCATTTCGGCTTTTATCCGCGGTTGCCCCATCATTTCGGCTTTATTTTCATCTTTATTTTACTCGCTGATTTTTATTGCGAGTTGCCCCATCATTTCGGCTTTTCTTTATTTTTATTTTTCTTTTATTTACACATTTTTTTGTTTATTTACATATATATGTATATTTACATTCCCAGTTTAACGACTTAGAGGTCGATTGTTCCCAGTTTAATGACGTGGTGGTCGATTATTCCCAGTTTAAAGACTTGGTGGTCTGTCATTTCCAGTTTAACGACGTGGTGGTCGGCTTGCTTATCCCAGCTCCTTGAACTTTGATCTTGGCAGAGTTGTGTTGATGACCGTAGCTCTGTGGCTTGTCGGTACATCTGACGATTGTGGGGCTTTCCCAAGTCTGTATTGGTTCTCCGCCCAATCTTTGAAAATATAGCAGTTTTCGATGGCATGACTCACCATTATATGATATGGGCAGTATATGAGATGGTCGGTCATGTTCATTTCATGTGGCCTCTTTGGAATAGGCAATTGGAGACCGTTGTTCAAGGCGTCCACGAATATTTCACGGACTTTATCCCTCATGAAGGAGTATACTTTCTTCTTTCTCTCTATTGGAGGAGGTGCCCTTACTGATGCTGGACCCCGAGGAAGACCAGTCTTTAGTTCTTCTACTGTCCGCTTACCACGTTCAGTGTACGCATCGGAGGGACTGGAGGCTGATCGCGTCCGTTTTTCACAAAGATGTTCCGCTCTCGGGCTGGAGGAAGCATCGGTCGGCTGCTTCCGGATATCAATCCCTAGCTCACGAACCAAAATTTGATTTTGCTGTAATTGCAATCGGGCGAATTGGGTTGTGAGATCCGCCACGACATTTGCCAGCTTGTCGACTTTAGAATGGACCTTGGCCATCTTCTCATCCCTGTCCTGTAGTTACCTTTGAAACCATTAGAATAATGCTTGTTCTATAGTTCCGGGTATGACAACGGGGTCATCCCTACGGCCTGAACTTGATTCAGCATGAACCACGGGTTCCTTTGGCTCAATGGCCTGAGCGATCTCTTCATCATTTGGATCGGGCCGATGTTGGATGGCAACAATCGCGTCATTGTCATGGTTATAAGGCGTAGGAGGACTTGTTTCTCTGAGCTCCATCATATAGACCGTATCGGTTGTGTACCCTTCTATTGCTTCTTCATTGGCAATGTGGCTCGCTTGGCTCTTAGCTTGTTGCCTTGGTCTACTCTTTTTAGAGAAAGGCAGGTGTCTGAGAGAATCAGGTCCTCGAAGGAATTCAGTCTCCGTTTGTATAAAATTGGCGGTCGCGGCTTGATTGTTTGTTAACACGCCAGGGGACAATGATATTTCTCCCGTCTTGTATTGTTTCTTGACCCAATCCTTGAAGATGCAGCAGTCTTCAATAGCGTGTCCCAGCACTCGGTGGTATGGGCAAAAGTTGGGATGGTCAGTCCTGTTCGCTTCACTTAGCCTTTTTGGTTCTGGTAGCCGCAGGCCATTCTTCAGAGCATTTTTAAAAATTTTGTGGATCTTGTCCCTTCAGAATGAGTAGACCTTATTTCTTCTTTCCTCCAAAGTTGGCTCTTGAGACTGGTCAGTTTTTGCTCCGCCCGTTCTCTGCTTATTTAGAGAATCGATGCTGTTAGAACTTCCGCCTTTTCGGTTGTCGTCCCTCCCAGGTTTCGGTCTGTTTGTGAACTGAAGATCCTGAGCAGACTCGGGCTTTGAGCGTTCCAACGTTTGGATCTTTTTGGTCAGCTCTTGGAATGTTTTAAGGCCCGCGGTGCATAGAAATGGGGCCATCCAATTGTTGAGATTTCCGACAAGGAGACTGACAGATTGGTCCTGCTCTATTGGCGGTTCACATTTGACGGAGAGATTCCGCCATCGGGTTATAAAATCCGTGCTACTTTCGTTGTTCTTGGGCTTGGTCCTTACGAGCTCGGCAATGGTAATCTTATCGCTGACGCTCATGAACCTTTGTCGAAACAAAGATTCCATTTGGACGAAAATAATAACGGAGCCATCCGGTATGCTCACGTACCAGTCGAAAGCAACATCGGTCAAGCTATTAACGAACTGGCGGAGGAGAAGCACATCGTTGCCCCCAGTATTCCCGCATGAGGCTTTGAAATGGGCGATGTGCTGATTCACATTTCCCGTATCATCAAATCTTCCGAATTTAGGGATGGCATAGCCGCTAGGAAATTCTACTAGATCATACTGAGCAGGATATGGTCTCCCACTACTGCTGATATCTTTTTACGCTTCGGCTTCGGCTACCAAAGTTTTGACTTTGTTGGCAACCAAATCCATGATTTGATCTTGAGTTAGCAGGCTACTGTCATCGGTAGCCAAGACATTTCCCGAGATAGGATGCGACTGATTTTCATGCGGTTCGCCCACTTTTGGATTTCAGAGAATAGGCGTCGGCTGCTTTGGGACACCATTTCCCGGTTCATGAGAGCCATTGGGCGACTGAGAGGCAAGTTGGGCCATGAGCTGTAAGACGACGTTTGTCAAGTCGTCAATTTTTTAGTAGAGCTTGGCCATCTGCTTGTCTTTGCTTCTGAGCTGTTTTCGGAGCTCTTGGAGAAGTTGCTGCTCTGCGTTCTTGGGACGGAAGCTTGGCTCATCTTTGCTTTCCGAGCCCGACTCCTCATGAACTGAGGGCTCTCTCTGCCTATCAGCCTCACTGGGAGGATTTTCATCACCCTCCGGAGGACGCTGGTCTTGAGAAGTGACAGCTGTATTCACACCAGGTTGGACTTGAGATGTGGTGGCCTCATCCTTGTTTTTGCTGCGAAGGTTGTCGCTGGGACGCATGCCCACCATGTAGACGGTGTGGATAACGCATTCAGCCATCCTTTCATCACTGGCAGCTGGTTTCGCGGAGCGGTTCGGAATTTGGAAATTCATAAATTTTAACACTGCCGGAGCCCGAGCCTTTTTGTTGGCTCTGTATCTGAGCCTTTTCTGCCTTAGCTTCTCGATTTTGAGGGCTTGGCAGGCTTCTGCTCTCCGGGAAGCCGCCATAGGCTGAGTGATGGGGAGCTTAGAGAAGAAACCCAATTGAGCAGTTGTCAGGGGCATCGTCGGAGGGGCATCGTCGGAGCTTGCTCGAGAGGCCTTGTTGCTTTATCGGCGTTGCTGGTCTTGCCCCCAGCTGGGGCCAAGGAGAGTCGTTCAAATACCGACTTGCATTTGAGTTGGGGCGTCTTCGAGACCACCACATTTGGCCTCTTGCCTTTCGAGACCGGTTTGTCTGTCACCGGGGCTTGAGGAGCTGGGATGGCGTTAGCTGACACGAACAGGATAGAGCCGAATGGTTGCGGCGGCTCTTTCCATTGTTGCCCGAAACTGGCCGGAAGGACCGTCCTGGCGTCCATCTTCATCGTGTAGGAGATGGGAGCTGTGTTGAGCGCTGAGATCGTCCTTGGAGACATGGTTGAGAAGTGATTGCTTGAAAACCTGTATGAAAGGGCATTATTTTAGTATAAATATTGATATGTGTATTAATTGAGTTCGCATGAATGCTTACCCGAAATATGAGAGGAGAGATAGGTCCCACCGGGCGTGCCAGAATCTGTAGGGTGTTTTCGTCACCACATTGAGATGGAAATACACACGCGCTTGTCAGGCGTACTACAGATTCCCCCTACTTAGGGTAGGCCGGGGTTTATTGATTGTGGGGATCCGAATCTTCGGCAGCCGCAGACTAAGCTGCCGTTAATTACTCCTCGCCTTTGGGGTGAGGGAACCTCCGATTAACGGGTTAAACTGGTCATGCGAACTCAATGTGCAGTGTACGTGTGTGTTATTTTGGAGGGGGGTTTGGATATATCGAGAGCCATGCAAAGTTTTTACGGGGGTCCCGCTACCCGGATAGCGTGCGGGGGGTCAAGGAGGCTAGCAGCCCCCTTACGGGGTGCGGGGCAACGCCCCGGCCCAAAATTTTTTTGGGGGGACAGTGTTGTGGAGTGTGTGTGTATCTATACATATATATACATGTATATATAAAAAAAAGGGAAAAAGCGTCCAAAGGACGCGTAGGTGCTGTGCGCTTAGGCGCAAGCGTGCCACGTGTCGGCACATGGGCGCTTTGCGCTTGAGCACTGGGCGTTTGAGCGCAAGCGCACCACGTGTTGGCACGTGGGCGTTTGAGCGCTGGGCGCTGGAGCGCAAGCGCGCCACGTGTCGGCACGTGGGCGTTTTGCGCTTGCGCTGGGTGCTTGAGCGCAAGCGCGCCACGTGTCGGCACGTGGGCGCTTTGCGCTTGAGCGCAGGGCGTTGCACATGGACGCTTTGCGCTCGAGCGCTAGCGCGCTACGTGTCGACGCATGGGCGCCGGCGAGAAAAGGAGGCTTTTAGCCTCAGAAATTCTCGAAAGAGAAATCAGAGTGGAGTTAAACTCCTAAGATGTTTTGGGGTTGATGAAAGGGGTTCTTCTTCTTTCTCCTCTGGTTGCTGGATCTTAAAGATCGAGAGATACGAGATTTTAAAAATCTCTTCTTTTTGAGATCTAATGGAAGATCTGGGTTCCCCTTTATGGGTTTTGTGGTGAAAAACTATTTAGTTTTATAAAATGAAGAGTAAAACTCTTGATTTAATTCAAAAGAAAGAAGAAGGTTTTGGAACCTTGAGGAAGGAGAAAGATCTCAGATCTAAATTTTTTTTGGAGAGAAAAAAAAGTTGTGAGATATTTCATTATCTTTGCCTTTATAGGCTATACACTTTACACATAGCTCCTTGAGCTTTACAAAAATGGCATTTTAGCCATCCCATGGCTCATGTGCCATTTCTTTTTGCACATAAGCCATAGGCTTACAAAAATTTGGCTTTATGCCCATTTCGCATACATTCATGCACAAAAATTATATAAAAATTATTTGTTACATGATTTTTTTATTTTGGTATGGCTGAAGGCCGGACGCTTCGTGTTCGGGCTCGACCTGGGCATTGGCCCACTTGCTTGGGCTTGGGCCCACCTGGCTTGGGGTTGACCTTGACTTTGACTTGGTCAACCGGGGTGCAAATTTTGACCTCAACACACTTGCACCGCCATCGTCCCCCCACCATCTCACCCACGCTCATTAGATGCATGTCCGTGATCAAAAGCAATTTGCTCTGACCAATCTCACTTGGATTCTTTGTGATTTACCATAAACACCTATGCACTATGTTCATTATGACTTAAAGCTTTCGATTATCTTGTCCAAAAGTTTTTAAGGGCATTTTCCTCAAATTTCATATTAACACTCCAAAAGCTTCTCGATCCAATGCATTTTTGCCCAGACACGGCAACATTCTCTATGCCGCCCATAACTTTATCCATAGACGCAAGATGATACATCAAAAAATTCTTACCTTTGTTCCGATGACAATTTGCTCGACTATTGGCGCGCGAAGAGACATACATTGTTTTTAGAACCGGCGGGGCTTCATTTTGAGTCTCGTCAACATGTATATACTCATCATTTTGAGAGGCATGCAAATTATTAAAATTATCATACACCGATCGTTTTCTTCTCCAGTTAGCTTGCCATCTTCACATATAAGCTTTAGATCGTCAAAGTGTGTAAGTGGATGGTTGAAATATTCTTTTAGTTTAGGATGTGTCTGCCAAATTTAATATTACAAACTAATTATTCATAAAGTATAATAAATAATATTTTTACTAATTATGCAGAAGAAACTTGCTCTTGAAAAAGTTTTATACTCGGCAGCCTCCACTACTAGCATGTTTTTCTCGTCATCACATCCTACACCAATTAATTCGAAACAAGCTCGCATCCTTTCATACATCTTCTTCGATGCTTTTCATATGATTCTGCACGTTATCCGAGGTTAATATGCACGGCCGCCACTATGAATGTCGGCTTCTTAAAACCTTTATCATCTTTCAATCCTTTTTTATAGCCTGCGAAGCTAAAAAGGGGATAAGTACATCGTCATGAGCTTCTAACCAAATTTTATGCAATGATCTCTTATCCGAAAGTGCTTCCTTGGGTTTTACCGCAGCTTTCTTGCTATGCATATTTGTTGACGATGTGTGCTTATTCTTGTCATCACGGCTATGTAAGCACTTTATGGATGCACCGCTAGCGGTATCGTATCCTTGAGCATCATTATATGATGAACCGATAAATGCATTTGTGTTGGAAATAGCCAACAGTAAGATATTTCTCAGATTAGTTAGAATCTGTTTGTAACAGAATCTGTTTATACTTAGTTAGAATCTGTTTATAACAGAATCTGTTTGTAACAGAATCAGTTAGAATTTGTTTGTAACTTCCTTATTGTTTTCGAGGCTATAAAAAAGCTTCTATGTATACTGAATTCTTTGTGAAAAGAAAGTTCAATTCGCTTATATGGTATCAGAGCGGTTAAACTTTCTCCAAAAAATCATTTTTTCTCAACCAAAAATTTTCCCAGTTCCTTTTTTTCCAGCCATAATGTCCTCCACCACAGAGACTGAAGTATCCTCCACTTTGCAGATCGAGTCCGATGGTTCTCAGGAATCAAGAATCAACTCAGGATCGCCTCCATTCACAAAAGAACAACTGGAGCACCTGTACAAGTTCTTTAACTCTACCGCAGACCCGTCAAAACCCTCTTGTTCTTTAGCCCAAATCGGTAACAATCAACTTCCTTGGATTCTTGATTCTGGAGCAACTGATCACATGACCAGTTGCTTCACATTATTTTCAACCTACACACCCTGTGCAGGAAACAAAAGGGTCAAAATTGCAGATGGTTCATATTCTGCCATAGCCGGCCAAGGAACCATCACAATCTCTCCTTCCTTAACCCTTCTTAATGTTTTACATGTTCCAAAACTTTCCGGCAATCTGATTTCCATTATAAAGCTAACTCAAGACCTTAAGTGTCAAGTTAAATTTATGTCCTCTCATTGTGAAATTCAGGTTCTGGACTCGGGGACGATGATTGGCAATACTAGGACCAGTGGAGGTCTCTACTTGCTTGAAGAAGGATCGCATCTCAATAAGTATACATCTAGTCTGTGTTTTCAGTCCATATTTGTTTCTCGTGACAATGAATTGATTATGTTACATTTTCGTCTAGGTCATCCTAGTTTCCATTATATGCAGTATCTGTTTCCAAAGTTGTTTCGGAATAAAAATCCTTCTCAATTTCAATGTGAAGTTTGTGCTTTTGCTAAACACAAAAGGGCAATTTATCCACCTCGACCCTATAAACCTTCAGCACCGTTTGCCTTAATCCATAGTGACATTTGAGGACCATCTCGCGTTTTATCTGTCTTCGGAAAAAAATGGTTTGTTTCGTTTATTGATGATCATACTAGATTCCTTTGGGTGTTTTTGCTAAAGAAGAAATCAAAAGTTGAACAAGTTTTCAAAACCTTTTATGTCATGGTTGAAACACAGTTTAACACAAAAATTCAGAATTTTCGAAGTGACAATGGACGAGAATTTTTTAACGAAACCTTGGGAGATTTTTTTGCAAAGAAAGACATCATTCACCAAAGTTCTTGCATTAACACACCGCAACAAAACGGTGTGGCTGAAAGAAAAAATAAACACATTATTGAAATTGCTAGGGCATTATTATTCACCAACCATATTCCAAAAATATTATGGAATGAAGCAATTTTAACAGCAACCTATCTTATTAATAGAATGCCCTCGAAAATTCTCAATTTTAAAAAACATGTTGCCTTGTTAAAATCCCTTTACCCTCAAAGCCGTCTTGCAATCTCGGATCTGCCGTTGAAAATTTTTGGTTGTACCGTGTTTGTTCACGATCACAACCCCATTAGGGGTAAACTTGATCCAAAATCGAAAAAATGTGTTTTCATTGGCTACACCACGAATCAAAGAGAGTATAAATATTTTGATCCTTTATCAAATAAAATGTTTATCACAATGGATGCGTTGTTTTTTGAAAATAAATCTTTTTTTAAGCCTCCTCTTCAGGGGGAGACAAATTGTGAAGATTCGGTTTTCATAAAAAATAGTCTCCCAAAAATAGTCAACTTAATCCCACATACAAATTTACAAGATCTAGATTTTTTAAATCAAGACATTTTAGGCTAGTCTTTTAAACAACTGGCAAACCAAAACAGTGAAAATTCACTGAACACTCAAAAAAAGGTCCTTGAAAACTCTGAAAATATGTCGTTGAAAACTCGATTCATTTATTAGAAAATCCGGAAAAATCCCATAAAAATAGGAACACACCACCGACTCCTAAAACAACTTGCCACATGGATTTAAAACTTACAAAAGGAAACAATGTGAAATAGGTCTGGAAAAAACGCAACAGGAACATTTAATTCAGATAGATCCTTCTCCAGAAGCATAGGCCGACTCTGTCCAGCCCCACCAAGAATCCGACTCGAGAACAGAACCGGATCACAGTGAGCCTGTTCTTCCCATAGCCCTCCGAAAGCCCACAAGGTCATGTACTAGTCGTCCCTTGTATCCAATGTCAAAATTTGTGTCCTCAAATAATCTCTCACCCAGTTTTTCAGCCTTTACCTCTAATATGTCTGCTGTGGAGATTCCAAAAACTGTACAGGATGCTCTGAGAGCTCCAGAGTGGAGAAAAACGATTTTCAAGGAAATGAATGCACTTGAGAAAAATCAGACTTGGAACATGGAGGAGCTGCCGAGAGGAAAGAAGACTGTAGGATGCAAATGGGTATTCACACCAAAGTTTCGTGCAGATGGAACCCTAGAACGATAAAAGGCGAGGCTCGTTGCTAAAGGGTTCACTCAAACATACGGGATCGACTGCACGGAGACTTTTGCACCTGTGGCTAAGTTAAACACGATTCGGATCTTGCTGTCAGTTGCAGTAAATCTCGATTGGCGACTTCAACAACTAGATGCGAAGAACGCATTTTTGAATGGAGACCTGGACGAAGAAGCGTACATAGAACCTCCGCCGGGGTTTGAAAAAGGGTTCGGCTCCAAAGTGTGCAGATTGAAAAGATCACTTTACGGTCTTAAACAATTTCCATGAGCTTGGTTCGTACGTTTCCATCAGTTTGTGAAAGGGAAAGGATACAATCAGGCTCAGGCAGATCACACCATGTTTGACAGAGTCTCGAGACATGGAAAATTGCAATACTAATTGTTTACGTAGATGACATCATTGTTATAGGAGATGACGAGGAAGCGGTCAACCAGTTAAAAGGAAGTCTCGCCAAGGAGTTCGAAGTAAAAGACTTGGGAGAATTGAAGTATTTCTTGGGTATGGAAATTGCTCGAAATAAGAAAGGCATTGTCTTGTCTCAACGGAAGTATGTTCTCGATCTTCTCAAAGAAATAGAGATGGCAAACTGCAAACCTGCGGAGGATCCGAATAAAAAGCTCGGAGAATTTACACAGAGCCCGTCAGTGGACATTCCACAATACCAGAGGATAGTGGGAAAATTGATCTATCTCTCACACACATGTCCCGGTATCACCTTTGCAGTGAGTATGATAAGCCAATTTATGCACTCACCTCAAGAAGAGCATCTTGATGCAGCATATAGAGTTTTGAAGTATTTAAAGGGCGCGCCAGGAAGAGGTTTATTCTTCAAAAAAGGTGAGACACGCAGTGTCAAAGTATTCACTGACGCGGATTGGGCAGGTTCTACGTAGACAGGAAGTCAACTTCAGGGTATTGTACGTACGTGTGGGGCAATCTAGTTACATGGCGGAGTAAGAAACAAAGTGTCGTGGCAACGAGTAGTGCGGAGGCAGAATTTCGAGCCATGGCCAACGGTATTTGTGAAGTTTCGTGGGTTCAACGGGTACTAGAGGAAATAAAGCAGCCTATAACTCAGCCACTAAAACTATACTGCGACAACAAATCTGCCATCGACATAGCACACAACCCCGTACAGCATGACAAAACGAAGCATATTGAAGTCGACTGCCACTTCATCAAGAAAAAACTGGATACCGGTACCATCTGTATCCCCTACATTCCAACAAAAGAACGAACTGCAGATATCTTTACAAAGGGACTATTCAAAGCGGTATTCGAGGGACTCATAAGTAAGTTGGGCATGATGGACATCGACGCACCAACTTGAGGGGGAGTGTTGGAAATAGCCAACAGTAAGATATTTCTCAGATTAATTAGAATCTGTTTGTAACAAAATCTGTTTATACTTGGTTAGAATCTGTTTGTAACAGAAACTTTTTGTAACTTTCTTATTGTTTTCAAGGCTATAAAAGAGCCTCTCTGTATACTGAATTCTTTGTGAAAAGAATGTTCAATTCGCTTATAATTTGTATTTTGGCTCATTGGATAGCGTATTGGTGTATGTCCGGCACTGTTGAAGTACGGTACGAAACCATGACTTGCTGAACCCCCATCAGATTTTGAAAGTAACCCTCATTTGGTGCAAGGGATACATGTTCATAAAACTAGGCACCGGAAGAAATCCTGCATTTGGTGGACTCGTGAATTGAGATTGATTATGATTCTCTTGCGAACCTTGGAAATTCTGAGTCGGGGTTGGAGGAAAATGAAGCCATTCGTCGGTGGCAGGTTGAAATCTTGGAGTATCTGAACCATGACAACAAACAATATCATCTAAAATGATAACAAATCAGGATAATTTTTATCACTTGCTACATATATCATAAAATTTATTAAAGAAACAATAGATAACAAATTTGGTTGCTTCAACATACATGATATTAATTAAGACAGTAGATTATTACTACTCGATAGTCGATAACATGTTACATAAGCATTTAAAAGTCTAATAAAGGATAATATGATATAACCAATGGATAGAGTCAAACAAACATCATCTAAATTTTTCTCAACATATAATAATAAGTCGTACATGCAATATAAACAATAAAATAACTGCATGAATATTTATTACAACATGAACCGCACAAATGAAGAGTATCATGTAACCGACTCTGTCATATCCCCTTGATGATGTTCGTCACAATAATCTATCCACATGTCTAAGGCCGACTAATCACGTATGGCCTTTCATTCTTCTCTGTCCGTACTCAACCGATGTTCTAAAAGTGGAATAAAAAACAGAACGGTCGAGGAGTCTGGCTGCTTAAGCGCCATTTAAGCGGATGCTCGGACCATTCAGATATCAGAAAATGGTGTTTTCATCAATTTTTTTATTTCATGTCAATAAATATTGATTTTAATAGAGTTCTAACTATTTTATGTTCCTTTTGCACGTGTGGTTACTTAAATTAACATTATGAAAAGCATAAACAACCGAAAATGCAAATTTACTGTAAAGAAAATCTAACTGTCGCTAGAATTCGTTTCAAAAATGAACATCAAATGTAACTAGAAGAACCAACAAAATCAATAAAAAAAACAACAAATTCACATTAAAATACCTAGAAGAATGCAGCCCAAGGCAAATCGAGTCGAAATCGAATTAGAAATTTAAGATCGAAATTCAAAAACTACTCGAAATCAAAATAGAAAAACCAAAGTATTGTTCGAAATTGATTCAGATCTTGATATCTTGAAGGCAATCAGATCCGAAACCTTAATTTTTGAAGTTTTTGAAACCCAAATCTTGAAGTTTGTCGAAGCGAGCTGTTCGAAAACCCTAACCCCTGTTAACTTGTGCACGCAAGAAAGAAACACGTAAAAAGATGGGATATTATATTAATTGGTATTTGTGTTATACTCACCCGAACAACAATACTTATATACCTATGACAATTATGGGGTGTATACATCAATAAAAATAGATTAAGTAATATTACCCGCTTAAACGGGATAAAACGGAGCGGCGAAGCCCGCTCGGTCGCTTAAGCGTTTAAGCGGCCATTTTTTAAAACATTACTCTCAATTCAGCATGGGTTTGGAGTGGATCAAACTGAATAATGTCAGGACCATTCTCATCTACGACATCACATTTTTCAAATTGTGGTTCCACGATGTCATTGAATATCTCATCATCTAGATCAACCATAGCTATGTAGTGATGAAGTATGGCGCATGCCAAAACAATTTGAACTTGTGCTGGGAATGGATGATGTGGCTTTGCGGAGAGTATTTTAAAACGATTTTTAAACATCCCAATATCGATTCAATTTTGATTCGTAAAGTAGCGCGTCGTAGGTTGAAAAACCCTTTTCTGTTGGTTAGTGTGTGACCGGAATGTTCTTTCAAGTGATATCGAGCATCACGATATGGTGAAATGAATCCAGGACTTATACTGTAATCCGAATCACACAAGTAGTATTTTCCTGACAAAATAATAATGACTTATCAGTTGCTTGTTAGTTGATTCTTTTTTATCGCATGTAATCTATGTGTTCCTTATCTTTTAACACTCACAAAGTATGTGGTGGTGATGGTGGACTGGTGGTAATGACAAAGCGTCCTTAAGGACGGTACAATCATTGGCTGTTAAGATATAGGTGAACAATTTATCTAGGTTTGCGGCAGCTAATACATTTCGAGTAACTCTCTTATGACCCATAAACCGAGGCACGTCCTTCATGGGGACCATTGCATTTTCGTGTGTCCCATCAACCAACCCAATGCATCCCTACAACAAATTTTAACTATTACTAGTAATTTTAATTGGTTAGTAAGACGAACAAATTTTCTTAGGACATACTTTCCGAAAAGTATGAATACCAACGGGGGTTATTAACGATCTCTGGAGTAGTAGCATCGGTTGGTTGCTTCAAAAAGCGGTCGCGAATAGCAAATGTAGCTATCAATCAAGACTTCATTAAAATAACGGCTTACGGTTTCACCGGATCTAACAAATTCCATTCTCACCACTCTATTTTTAGTCTTGTGTCCTATTATACAAAGGAACATAGCTAATTGCTGCCCAATAGATACATGAATTGAAAGTTCAGTAT
Organism: Agapanthus africanus; assembly: GCA_030015575.1. NCBI lineage: Eukaryota > Viridiplantae > Streptophyta > Magnoliopsida > Asparagales > Amaryllidaceae > Agapanthus > Agapanthus africanus. Next base: position 108,193,575 of record CM057344.1, read on the forward strand.
TCCTAACTCTCGAAAGAGTTGTGCCAGTTTGAGAAAAGTTACTTTATGCATTTGTAAATAGTCAACACAACTAGTTCTACTGTCATTCAATATCCGATAGATATGCACATTTATATATATATATCTCTTCTCCATGTTGGGTCTCTAGGAATGTTACCACTTTTCTTTTGTTCATTACAATTTAGATTCATATAGGCTTTTAGCAGAATAATAGCAGTCACATCTCCAATGCAAATTTGTAAAAGTATTTCCTCTACGTGAGAATCCATCTATAATCGCAGATTAACAATTTCGTTTAAACAAAAAAGAAAAATAACATATTGACATCCATGATGAATTTGAGCTCGTGTACATACTCATATACCTATATCACACACAAATAAGGATAACTAGTAAATTATTAGATCAAAGTTCTTGTCTCCTATTAATGGGACTATTAATTTTCTTATAAAAAATACACCACCATCTTATCGTACCAATATATTATATAACAAAAATTTAAATCTGTCAACTTATTCTACATGCCATCATTTGTATTGAAAGTAAAAGACTCAAACAAGGAAACGATGTTGGGGTTTTCAGATTAACCTTATAGAATTTAACCTCATCAAGAACAAGCAATTATTAAATTGAAGGTTTGAGAGGTTTATATCTAAGAAAAATATTAGTAAGATGCATCTTTCAGGATGAAGCAAAAATAATCCATATAATAAAATCATGCTAACAGACACAGAGGAAGCATATTAAGAAAAAATATGATTTTTAAATTTATAATTGAATAAATATATGAGGTATTGAACATATTACCTAACAAAATCTAAGTTCTTATCCATTGATTTTGGGAGAAACGAAAGGAGGAGATCGTCGGTGACGACGAGAGTTGGCAAACAACGAGAAGAGAATATCCTTTTTACAAGAGGAGGGAGACGACATAAGAAGAAGAGGCAAAAACGAAAGCGGATGAAAGAAGAAGACACAAGATCGCCTCCATGGCCAGGTGAGAAAGAAAAGAGGCGAGAGGAAAAGTGGGAAAGAAAGAGGTAACCCTAATCCTCCGTTCCTTTTTTACTGATTTAAATGTGACGTGGCAGCGAACTCCTCACAAATCCGGTGTTTTTGAACTGTTTCTCAGTTCCTTCTTTGGGCTGATGTAGCACAAATTCTTGCTACTTCCAAGCTAGCCAACCAAACAACAAAATACTTAATCCACGTGGATTTGGCCCAACTTTTCTCAATTCCTACTCCAAATCCAGCAACCTTAGGGGCTATGTGGTTGCTTGACTTTTAAATATGAACTCATAAAGCCTTATAATTGCAAATCCATGGATTTAAGATTCTCTTGTTTGTTTTGTACCAAATAAAAGGTGACTTGCAAGTTTCCATTCTCTTGTTTGGTTGTGCCAAAAAGGTAATCGATTCCAAATCTAAGGATTTGGAGATAACCTTAAGAAGGTAAGTATAGCTTTTGTCACCTCCTAATAAGAAAACAATTGGGTTAGCCAAAAAAATTATGAAACAAAATAAAAGGAATGAAAATTTCACCAAAACCATCTTGTACTATAACATATGTTCCCAAAATCATCCTGGCACGTTTTTCGTGCACAAAACCCCCTAACATTACCTTCCGTTAAACCCGACCCCCCGCGACCCTCTGCCATTAAATCTCTTGTTAAGTGACCAAATTATCCTTCATATTCACTAAATTAAAAGTTCAGAACCTCATTTTGAATGAAAGAAAATAAACTTAAGCTATTTATTTATTTGTGGGGTTCGCTCATTTCCAATTTTTGAAATTTTTTTGGGTTATGAAAGCTTCATTACAGAATGGGTTTGTTCTCTTGCAATGATTAGAGCCGGTCAAATCCCCTCTGTCGCTCTCTTCTCGATCCGCCGCCTCCCTAACCCTAGCACCATGCTCAATCTCTTCATGATACTCTCCGGCGAGCTCCACATGGCGTTCTCCCCCGCCGCTTACCGCCACGTCATCGCACTACTTCGGTCCTACCGCAACATGACATCCTCAAGCTGTTTGATGAAATGATCGAGAGAAGAATGAACCTTGACTCTAATTCGAACTCGGTCGATGCATTGCTTGTTGATTTCTTGTTGAGTTCTAGTGTCAAAGCCAGCGATATGAGCAGTTGCATGGAATTGTTCACTAGAGCTAATGAGTTGAAGAACTGTGGAATGGATGGATATAATGGTGCTTAGAATGTGTTTATGTAAATGTTTGAGAGAGAGGGGAGTTGAGAGTGAGATTTTTTGAGATGTTTACTATTTGGAATATATTTGTATAAATTTTGGAAATAATTGTGCTTGGAATGTGTTTGTATAAATGTTTGGAATGTATGTATAAATTTTAGAGATAATGGTGCTTGCAATGTGTTTGTATATTGCTTGAGAAAGGGAGAATTTTTTTCAGGAGTTATATCGTTTAAATTGAAGATTGATTAAGCAAAATTGTATCGATTATCCGAATGTATTCTATTCTCAAATCTTAATATAATTTCCTTAATTTGGCATTAGTAACCCAACTCCTAAATCAATGAAAAAAACGGTTAGGATGCTATGCTCGTCGAGTAGGGTTTTAAAGCGTAGCGGAAGCAATAAAATTAAAAATCTAGAGAGCAAGAACACCCAAAACCCTAGAATCAACCCAAAAGAAAACTTGAACACTAAATGAAAGCTAATCTAATGGTTTGGAGTGCTACATCTTTTGTAGCGTGTCAACCTAGTCGTGGAAAACCCCTTCTAGCCTCCACTTGGTAGGGATCGAGCTTGCATGAAAATCTCTTCGTCAAAGATGATCCATCTTGAGATTTTTCCAATCCAAGTTTTAGCTCCACTAGATCAAGATCTCAATGAAGCAACTTGCTAGATAAATTTTCTAGGAATATGTAGTAAGAGATGTAGAATGAGCTCACTGATTTTCTCTCAAGTTCTCTGTCTTTTTCTCTCAAAAAAATCTCAAGAGAGAGAAAGCCAAGATGAGAATGAGACTAGATTCAACTCAAGAGAAAGAGAGAGTAGCCATACATATCCAAAGAAAACCCTTAAAGGCTCTCTTTGTCTCTCCACTTCTCTCTCTAGTTATGACTCATTTCATTATTTCACAAATAAAGAAAATGGGTCATCAATCTAGAACCATTCATTTGTTTATCTTATGTATCATATACAAATGAAAGTGTATCATATACTTCCACTGGTATTTGTATCAAATACAAATACATAATGAAAAATAAATAAAGTGAGCATAATGCTAGAAAATATATATATATTTATATTTATTTAATTAATAAACCAACACTTGATTTAATAATCCGGCTTCAACAAGAGTCGACTAGTACTATGAAAACATCCGATTAACGTATGTGTATCAAATACACTTGTTTAATCGAACTCCTTTGCGTATCATCATACAGACTCTACATTGTTTCGCCTGAGTCGGGAAACCTCTATGTAGGACTTTAAAGACTCGACAATACGTTGGCAGTATGTTAGGATAGTATGCATAACCCACAAGCACATCAATGGTACTAGCTACATGTAATAGCTATCCAGATATTGAACGAAAGTAAGGTCGACAAGCAAGCTCATCCGTACCCTGCAGGTCCTATCAGTGACAGTCACCGTACAATCCGGTCTTTTTGTCTAAGAGTCGCATATCGGGTCTGAGAGGTGGAAACCGTCACACTCCTAATAACCCAATAAATCGTATCGATGTCAAACTCATTACCATCCGAGAAACTACTGATAACATTTATCAGTAAATCTCATCTGTCCTTACCAGGGACTTATGGTTATAACCAATCGCGCACAATGCGACATCAGCTCGCTATACCGGGAGAGACGGACCCTCTAGACCGGTCACTGCATCCATATGCTTTGGGACTGTACCTAACTAAAACATATTTGCACGGCTATTTAAAGCCGTGGTAGGGTAGTAATCAAATCACAGTGGGAACACATATAAGACACTGACAATCTCAAATCTAGGGACTACCCTATACTCATGTCATCAGAGAACTGCTATCTGACAATAGGTATAATACCATCTATGAGCTCTCGATGAGTCTGTTCAGTTTAACTCATAACCTAATGAGCACATGTATACAATCTTTGGTATCACACCAATGGCTATAGATCAACCATCGCCCCACACAGGATCACGAAACGTATACACTAGTCTAAATTGGAGTACCGATGCCCAGTTTCGATACTCCTACGACTATAGACTTTTAAGGATGAGCTTATGCACTACCCAAGCCTCATTAGTATGATCTCTACCATAATCCTGGTAGTCAAGCAAAGATCCTATGTGCTTTATCTCATATATTAGTGATATGTGGTAACGAGTAAAATATATATACATGAAAGATAAAGACAAACCGGATAACATACTATCATTTCAAGCAAGATTGTTCTCCGTATGTCCTTGAATTTAGTAATTGCCTTCTTGCAATTACGATAATTTTCTTGAAGGCACCTATATCCAACAAAAGTATGTCACAATATCCATCTAAAGTGACACCATCACAAAAATCATCCAAATTTGAAATCAAATGGAGGGATTGATTGTTTGCCTTATCGCTAACGTAAGAGATCTCGATGGTGGCCTTCTCAGCTCTAATAGTGGGATCTTGATTCAAGATGTTATCCTTGAAGTAAGGCCATGAGTCGTCGTAGACGTTGAGCACCGCATCGTCATTGCCGGAACCTAAGGGATTGCCGCCTCTGATGGTGGATTCTTGCTCATATTTTGCTTCCGATCGCCGCCGCTGCCGTAGCCATCAATTCACACTTACAAAACACGATTCATATTTCAAACACCATCTAAAATGATATTAATACAAACACAATCTAAACAACATCATCAACATTCAAGCATTTATACAAACACACTCCAAGCACTATTTATTAACATAAAATTCATTACAACAAACATCATTATCATTCAATCATTTATATAAACAAATTCCAAACATCATTCAACAAACCCCTGATAATCCACTTGAATAATCACATAATTAGAAGGAAAAGTAATCAAGAATAATTGATTAATGCTGGTGTGGACAGCGAGGATAGCTCGACGGAGACAACGAGCATGTAGTGGAGGCGACGGCACATGAGGGAGATGGTGTTCATGTCGGAGTGGGCAGCGAAGAGAAGATGGTGATGGTGCTGCAGATCTAGGGCTTCGAGGAGCTATTTGGCGATGATGGAGCCTTCTTCTTCGATCTCGAACAATTAAACTCTAGGAATTATTAGGTTGAGCGGTTAAGAGAAGAGGGGGTGTTAAATGGGGAAGAAGGGCATTTTTGGATTAAAAGGATAAAAAGTCGCGTGATGGGTGTAAAATAACTTAAAAATTTTGGAAATCTAACGGTAGAGGGGTCGCTGAAGGGGTTGGGTTTAACAGAAGAAGCTTAGAGGGTTTCTGTGCTGGGAAATTTCGCTAGTGTGGTTTTGGGAACATATGATACAGTACATGGTGGTTTTGATAAAATTTCCCTGAAAATAATTTATCCTTGATAAAACATTGATGCAAAAACATACATCTAACATATTCAAAATGAATAGCAAAATAAAAATTTACCCCCAATTCAACACAATCAAAAATTTCATGCTGCCAAACCTGGATCTCATCATTTTACCATAATTCAACACAAAATTTAAAAAATTCAAGCTAAGGCAAAGAGTCAAATTACCTGTAAGACATGCTTGTGATTGTGCAAAACGCCAGGATGAGAGTTTGATCCCCTCGATTATGTCACTGCCACAGTGACGACGAAAGGAACTCCCTGAAGCGCTGTTGGGCTTCGAGGTCACCGTGGAGAGGCCGCCATTGGTAAGAAGAGGGTTATTGTGCCCGCCTACACCGACAGAGTTGTCGCCGTACTCATTAACGAAGGTCCAACACTCATAGAGAGGAAGCAGCAACAAGAGAGAGAAAGAGAGGACACAGAAAGAGTGAGTAGAGAGGGGGGAGAGAGATGAGAAAGATCACGAAGGCAATTGTAACCTTCCTTTTTTTATTATTATTCCAGCCTACGTGGACTTGAACTCTTGGAGAATCCAGGCTTTTTTCATGACTTGGGAGGAGTCCAAAATGTTGATGTGGCACTACTCAATTATATTTTGAAATTTGCAAACCAATCATAATACAAGCAAATCCACATGGATTTGGCATTCCAAAGTCTTAAATCCAACCCAAATCCTGTAACCAAACAACCCCTTAGCATAGGAAAGCCTTAAGTTATTAGATTTAAGACTGATGACTTGGAGTATTATCCTTTGGTCAACTAGTTGGTTAGAGAGGTATGCCATTCTTGCTTGATGTCTCTTTTAGAGCTAAGAAAATGTTTGGTCGGAAAGGTATCGTGATTGACTGCGTTTCCAAGGTTATGTTTTCTGACTCTAAGGGCTAAGAGTGACAGCTAAGGCATCTTTCTTTTTAATGGATACTTACGGACGCAAAAACATCGATGTAACATGCACAATGCAAGATTGTTTTTTTAGTAGCTTTTATAAGCGCGTGAACTCATTTAAAGAATTAATGAGAAGTATTGAACAAGAGAGATTACTGGCGAAAAGTAATTGTTGTGAGAGAGGGAAATTGATTTGCGTCTCTGAGATGAACAACTAGAAGACAACTAATGTCAAATAGTGCACACAAGACAAGGGGTGGCAGTGGGTCGTATTTGGAGTATTTCAATTCAACTTCTGGTTGGCCATATAGGACTGAGTTGTCTAACCCAAAAGCAACACATTAAATGTGTCAGGTAGGGTTATGGGTTACCATATACTGAACTGCATAATTAGTTTACCATCAAAATTAAATTCAAAACAATTGATCATTTGATGATGCCAGAATCATATAGGATAGAAATGAGTTATTTAAAAATTTAGACTCAGCTTCTACAATCAAACATCAAACTTAGAATCGGGTTATAATACACAACATACCAGCTCGCTTGACGACACAAATAGTGCACAAAGTGCCATATATTCTATTTATTACAACTAAAAGCTAAAGGTTTTTCCCTAAGAGAACTTAGACATGTTAGGATTTGAACCATGGTTAGATATGCATAGTCTGTTTATCATTCAGATCGGGTTCAAAACAATTAATTGTATTTGATAATTGAGAAACATTCCAGCATTTTCTATGATCGAGTTTTTCATGAAATTTTACATACAAATACAACTAAACATGGATTGGTATTCAACTTAAAAGTCAAATTATGAGCTACCTATATATACAAGCCAATTAGCTAATACATGATAGTGTACAAATGAATGCTAATGAATGCTAATTGTTGCAAATACTATCCAAAGTTCTAAGAGAGCTAAGAGAAATTAAACACCTCGTCAATCCAACCAAACCCCATAAAAACCATGTGTACTCATTTATTGGCCACTGTACATTTCTATACAATACCTAAACTACATCAAGAATACACTTTTGGACATGCCACGTTAGGCAGGCCAGCCTTAAATACTACCTTTTTATTCAGTTAAGCAACTCATTGATGAGGTATCCGATTGGGTGACCTAAACAAGATTACTTGGCCAACTTTGGGTCTGGGTTGCAGATGGATCAATATTGCCACCTTAAATAAGACCATAGTGCAATTCAGAAGACATTGGAGGATGTAATTTGGTCATTGTACAAGTTTGAAGTTGTCCGGTTTTAAGCTTTAGATGTGCATCCTCATCCTCTCCTCTAAGCCTTTCCCCATCAGATCGGGATTGTGAAACCACAAGGCACAATTGTCATCAAATTTATTATTTTCCCACCATCAGCTATAGAGGTCAAGGCTCTATCAAAAAAAAGCAAATTTTATGCCATCAATTTGTCCTCGCTCCTATAACTTGAAGTCAAAAGCTTTGCCGACGAGACTATGACCTACCATAGATTTACGATGAGCAACTGGCATTTAGGGAAATCTTCCTATTTATGTCATGCACCTCAACTACAAATAAGCCAGGAACAACTCTTCCAAATTCTCCTTTAATTTGAATTTCATATATTTTAGCATGGCCAGGCCTTCCTGACTGAACCCCTAATTATTCGGTTCATTATTTTACTACAAGATTTAGCATCATTTCTATGTTTCAATATAATATTTTGTTTTTGTTGTTGTCGTCATTTTTACTTGGAAACTTAACCTTTTGTAGGAGCTAGTACTCAGGGACAACAAGCTCACTAAAATTCCTAATGTTAGCATTTTCAAGACACTTTTGGTGTTTGATGTGTCTTTCAATGAGATACCTTCGTTGAGTGGTTTGTCCAAGGTTTCAGACACACTCAAGGACCTATATGTTTCAAAAAATGAGGTGACCAAGATTGAAGAAATTGAGCACCTGCGATCATTGCAGATACTTGAACTTGGCTCAAACAGATTAAGGGTGAGACACTACTCCTGCTTGACCCAAATATCTAGTTAGCCACCTTATTCAGTATTGTAAAGAACTTAAATGATCACATGCATGTGCCTGCAAATGCTAGTCAACATGTCAAAAAATTTAGTGTAGCTAAAATGAGAGTGTTAAGATGGAAGAGCGGTAATACTCTTAATAAGATGAGAAATGAGTGTTTTCATCACAAATTGGAGACGCCTCTATTGAGGAAGGAAAATTGATTGAGATTGTTTTGACATGCAACGGAACCAATGAATGCTCCAATTAAGAGAAGCAACAAACTTGTTGCTGTTAATGCCTCAACAAGGGCAGGGACAGACCTAAACAAACATGGATAGTATACTAATTGTCAATTCAATAGAGGAGACAACCCTTAACAGAGCAGAATGGAAGAAACAAATTCATACAGCTGACTCAAGATATTTGGGATAAAGCCTTGTTGTTTCTGTTGTACTCCGTGCACACAGAGATTCCCAATCAAGTCCATGCTTGTGATCCTCATGCACAGCATGACTCGGTCTAAATAGGACCATGGTAGAAGTGGCCACGCACCATGGTATCAACCCTCTCTGATGGTGCTAAATCCTGGGCCCTGGCTAAGCCAACTACGATTGTTTGTTGGCGGGTAGGTCTACTTACCCTTTTGGTCATGTAAGCGCATGCAAATAAGGGAGTCAATCTTGAAGTTAACCAAGACTATGGAAGAATAGAGAAGATGCAAGATGATAGGATTTTCTGTATGGGATGGCATTCGCCTCAGAGGCATAAATAAGCCAACCAACAGCATTGGAAAGAATATGCAAAAAAGACAAGTTCCATTGCAAGGTGCTTATATTCTTGCTATTTATACATTTTTTAATTGCCTATTTATCCCAACTTCAGGTGATGGAGAACTTGCAGACCTTGACAAATTTACAAGAGTTGTGGTTGGGACGAAACCGCATTCGGGATGTGAATCTGTGTGGTCTGACCTGTATCAAAAAACTTAGTTTGCAGAGTAACCGCCTGACATCCATGGCAGGGTTACAAGTAAGCTTATTCTTGTTGCCTCTGATCTTTATTATTTTAAATGCATATCTGATATCATACTTCTTTCTTGTAGGAATGCGTTGCACTTGAAGAACTTTATCTTAGCCATAATGGAATTTCTCAGATGGAAGGCTTATCCACATTAGTAAATCTTCGTGTCTTGGACGTATCTTCCAATAAACTTACTTCCATCAATGATATCGAGAATTTGACGAGGTTGGGATTGTTTAATCGGTTTTCACTCCCTTCACTCACATGTATCGTCTTTATGAAACTATTTCACCTTGTACTGTGCAGGCTAGAAGACTTATGGCTCAATGACAATCAGATAGCATCTTTGGAAGGCATTGATCTAGCTTTATCTGGTTCCCGGGAGAAACTTACAACCATATATCTTGAAAGAAATCCATGCGTATGGTTCCCTATACTTGTCTAATATTTTTGTGTTTGTCTTACTCTTATTGAATTTGGTTTGGACTATGTTCACCATATCTTCTTATATTAAGGTTTTTCTCATCTATCATTATGTTTAGACTCTTTTACATGTTACGTTATATTGGAAATTTTAAGAATTTCAATCAGATGAAAAGACATTACGTATTCCATATCTAATTTTGAGTCTTGCCCGAATCCAAAACTTATTTAAGATTTCCGTTTTAGTTAGGTACTAACATGATGTCATTTACATTGTCTTTGCCAACTTCCTTCCAAGTTCTTCCTTTGTTCGTCTCTTTTTTCCCTTTCGGCGTCATATCCAAATTTATATGTGAGCTTGGATGACATTGTGATGGATATGTAAATCCACTACTCTAATTAATAATACATCTATCCCCAAGCTGCATGGATAGATTTCTAGTACTGCATATATCATTTGACAATATGATAGAATTACTGCATAGTTGGAGGTCAAATTCTGTAATTAGACACAGTTCTGTTAAAAAAATATGTTCCTATATAATTGCCACTATGTTTTGACGCACCATTCTGTTGTTCTTTACTTTTTTCTTTTTCTTTTTCTTGATAACATGTTCCATACTGTTTTTTCTTCTAGTTTTCGCTCATTTTTACCATTATAAGTATCGCATGACTCCTTGTTTCTGTCTATAAAGTCACAGAATGAGACAGCAATTAAAGATGCATCAAGAATCTGGATGTGACTTGTTTAATGACATTTTCTTATTTATACCTAAAGCGTTTGGGTAGCGAATTTCCATTAAGTATTTAGACGATCTCATTTCATCTCTTTTGAAAAATACTATCCATTAAAACCCAACTCATTTTGTTGCATGCTATATTGCCACTTTCTTTTTTGGCTAAATACCAGGAAACGCCCCTCGCTTTTGCCCATTACCAAGAAGCGCCTTAGTTAAACCTGCACCTTAACCCTCCTATGCTTACGGCATTATTATCTTTGTTAATTATTCCCAAAGTACCCCTGAGATTTTATATTTTTGTATCATTATTTCTTTACCAGTTTGCAAATAATATATCTACCGAGGGATGTTTTGGGAAGAAAAAATTAATTGAAATGGAAAAAGTGAATGTTTGTTAAAATTGAAACATGGTGGCAAAGTGCTTTTTTTATTGAGGGGGTTTCCTGCTAATAGAGCAAAAGCGAAGAGGATTTGCTGCAATTTAGCATTCTTTTGTTTCAATCCCACAAGTGTTATGTTGTTATGGTCTGTGTTCGCAAGAGCATTTAGACCTTGTAATTTGTTTTCGCAGCAATCCCTGCTTCAACACAAGCTTGGTTAATATGGCAGCGTGCTAGGGATATGACCCCAACACAATGGAAACTCAGAATCAGCTTTATAGCAACACGAGATAATCATAGACGGAATAGAATCTAGCATACGCAGGGACAACAATTAAACGCCGTTCAGATCAAACTCCTATTCTGCCAGAAGAGGAGGGAGAGAAATCCTCTAATCATAATAGAGTTTGCATGGAGATTAGAAGGAATCCTAAACCCAATTAAGCTCTCCAAAAAGGGAAAGATAAACACTCTCAAATATGATGGACTGCATTGTTGACTGATGATTGGAGACCACATCTATATTTATACTCGACAAATTACATGAATCATACACTCAAGAGTTAAATCCAAGATTGAAACGCGCTTTTCTAATATTGAATAGAGATTTAGTTTACCTACCCATGCAGTAGAATCCACATAAGCTACAAGGATTCTGATTGGATACAAGGTAGGGTAGAGGTTGCAATTCTTTAGGCGTGGAGAGAAGCCCGATAGCCAACATGGATTCCATTGCCCCGGTAGAAACTACTCTTCTATTGGAAATAACTTAAACCTGTATTAAATAGTTGACTCCTCATAAAACTAAATATTGAGAGAATTTAAGTCATATCTCTCAACAGTGTCTGTAGAATTGTTTGGATCCGTTATACCATAGATACGGTTATATAGCAGTTGGTCTCCATGCCTTTTAGAGGCAAGGATCAGAGTTGACCTTAAAACAAAGAAATGATGCCTATCATCTTCACATTTATAAGATACCATAGACCATTGTATACCGTGATTATTATGAACTGTCCTGCACTCTGAATAATGTGTAATTTGGTGTTAAAACATAGTGAAATCATATATAAATACATGCGCAAGTTTGGAATGGTGTTTATTTACAAGAATGTTCTTTATTCTTTTGCAGGCAAGCTTCCCGGATTATTCTGCTACATTAAAGCAGATCTTTCCAAATCTCCAGCAAATTGATTCAGATATACTCATGTAACGAATCAAATACCTTTCTGGTCTTTTTAACCGATTTTTGGTACAAGTCAGGTCATCTTGTTCTCTGAAAGCTAACCCAACAATTCAATGGCAAAGAGATTACAGCTTCCTTCTTGTTCCTTGAAGATTTTCTTTCATGATGCGGTTGGCTTGCTTTTGTCGGTAACTCGTTTCAGTAAAACCTTATCAAAAAAATTTAATGGGTGATCATTTATTTGCTTGTTAAATAATGTTCCTTGAACCTCAATCTCGCTGCAGTTTCTCTGTGTAACGGTGTGTAAAATTTTAAGATGGGCGAAGTTATGAAATGATCAAAGTTACAAATGATGGCATAAATTCGGATTGAAGACGAACAGTTTGGGGCTATTACCTGTTATCTTTTCTTGTTCTTCGTCTTGTTCCGTGCTTTTGTTAAAATGATTGGCATTCTTAAATTACTCTCTTTAGCTTTATGAATTTCGGGCTAATTTGTTTCCTTGATCAATTGGATTACACTACTTATAGGATCAGTTGCATTTATTTTGGTTTTTCCCAGGTGCTTAAGTGTAATGATCCAATAATCGAGGAAGTTAGAGAGTATCAATTAAGATGGTTTGGACATGCACAAAAGAAATGATTGTTTTCTGTTATAAGCTGCAGCGCACTATGAATCTTTACTTTTGATCATGTTTGTTTGATTTGGATCAGTTTAACGCAAGCGTAACGAGAGTTTTGGCTATGTTTTGATAAATCTTCTGATGATTTGGTTTAACATGTTAATTGTAGGAGTTGTTTCTCGATCGGCCGATGTATGATGAGCAACCAGTCTCAAAGTCAAGATAATTTTATAGCCCATAAGAGCAGAAATTTGTCGAACTGTATTAAAATATCATCTTGTCAATTGTTTTAAAATATCAACTATAAATCATCGGTTTTATAAATGTTGAGGAAGAAGAGAGAAGATGAGAGAAAGGTGTTGCAAGTGGGAGGATTTTTTTATTTTGTGGGTAGGCCGGGGTTGGGGGGTTTCAAATAAGCAGCAGCAGAAAAGGATATTTTTCAAAAAAAATAAATATTTCTGTAATGCGCTGTTGGAATAGTTTAGAATATATTGTTATTAGGATATATCGTACCATAATATTTGGGTGTCAAGTAATTGTAATATTTATATAAAGAGGTCATTGGTCACATAATAAAGTATCTTATTCTTTTCTCTTGTATCATTTAACAAGGTATCAAAGCAGGTCCCTTAGATCCTAACCCTAATCCTCAAAAATAAAATAACCCTCGCCACCTTCTCGTGCCTCCAACCCTCCCTCGCCTCGCTCGCACCTCCATATCATGCCTCCCGCCTCCCTCGCTCGCGCCTCCATATCATGCCTCCCGCCTCCCTCGCTCGCGCCTTCAATATTGATTTAATATCTTTCTTATCGCTTAAAAATATTGATTTGCCACATTTTGCATTTGCTATTGTTTCTACCATTTGCGGGTATCGACGTCTTGGACATCTACCTCTTCCTACGCTACATGCTATATTACCTGATTTCTCTTTATCTGAGTTTTCATGCGAGTCATGTATTTTAGGGAAATATTTTCGTTCATCTTTTCCTTCAGTTAATAAACGTGGCTCTTCAATATTTGAGTTAAGTCCATTATGATATTTGGGGCCTTACAAGCATACTAGCATATTTGGCTACAAATATTTTGTCACTTTTATCGATCATTCTAGAATGACATGGTTGTTTCTTTTTTGTGATCGATCAGAATTATCACGTGTGTTTCAAACATTTATTAATGAAACGCTTAATCGGTTTAATATGTCTATTAAAACTCTAATAACTAATAATGTAAAAGAATACATGAGTCGTATTTTTCAAACTCTTTCCTAATCCCGTGAGATTATTCATCAAACTTCCTGCTCATACACACCACAACAAAATTGCATTGCTGAAAGGAAAAAAAAAAGCCACTTGCTTGAGGTTGCTCAGTCTATTATGCTTAACATGTATGTCCCAAAATACTTTTGGAATTTTGCCTTACTTACTACATATTTTTTTATTAATCGAATGTCTTCCACGATTCTTCAAAACCAAACACCGTTCTCTATTTTATTTCCTAACCAAGATCCTTTTCCCCTTTCTCCTAAAATATTTGGGTGTGTTTGCTATATTCATAATCATCGATTAACTCATGATAAATTGGATCGTAGGGCTGTCAAGCATATATTTATTGGTTATTCTAGAACTCAAAAATGTTACATTTGTCTACTTTCTTCTACATCCATTATCGTAGTCTCTCATGATATCGCATTTCTTGAAGATCAGCCCTTTTACCCTCAGCGAAAAGTCCTTCTCACATCCTTCCGCCGCCGCCGCCGCCGCCGCCGCTTCCTACACCTCCAGATGATCAACCAATTCAAACCAAATCTACTATTGTAGAAGTTCATCATCCTTCTCTTCCAGTTACACGTGTTTATAGTCGTCAACCGAGAGCGGTGATAGATTCAATAGCAGATACCGAAGCTCCTTCTCCATGTATACAGCCGGAAGCTTACGAGCCCTCACCTCTCCCTCCTTCTGATGGTTTGTCCGACGACTTACCAATTGTTCTTTGCAAAGATAAACGGACATACACTACTTCTCATCCTCTTACTTCATTTATTTCATATCGTCTTACTCCAGTTCTATGTCAATTTGTCTCTTCATTGTCTGTTGTTTCTGTCACGCATCGCTTCCCATAATACGTAAATACGGTACGCGACAAAACCAACCATACTACCTATGGTAAGGAAAGATCCTTCCATAGTCATATTACAGCTGTCAATCAGATATCAAGAACAGTAAACTACTAAATCTATCTATCACATGTCTAATAACCACAAGAACAATAACTGGAAAAGACATCGGAAGCAATAAAGATTTAAGGAATAATTAACCCGCATAAGAGCTATATCAATGAGGTGGTCCTCACTGATCAGCAATCTGGTCGAATACTCACATGTTATGTCAAGTATCTGGGCTATACAAAACCCAGACGTCAATGCGTCATAAATATCGAAATAATAGTAATAACCAGGACAGGATGCTATGATTAAACATGGGTATAAATAATGAACACAGGTGCAAAATGGTGAGCTATAAGTATGTTATGTGTATCCTAAACTCTATACTTCTAGATTATCTATTCTACAAATCTTTGAAATCAATTAAATGGAATCGTCGATGTAACTCAATAGTTGTTCTCTTATAAAAAAAATAAATAATAAATAAAAAGCGATGGGGAAAAATTCCCCAAATGGAGTATCACGTGCCCACACGTGATGCGCCTTGGAGCAAAAATTATAGGTATTGCGCTTAACAAATAAGGCTGAAATTGAGCCTCACGTGCAGGCACGTGAGCATTTATATACAAAATATATAGGCGCCTTCCTAAAACAAATAACAGGCCAGAGAAGCTCACGTGTCAGCACGTGATGCTTTTTGTTGGGCTTAACTTCGTGGGGGTCACGTCCACACGTGACAATCCTAAACATCAGCTCACGTGCCAACACGTGATGCCTTTCTCTGGGACTGCTGCATATAAACAAACCAGTTTAATGCTATGGAGTCAGGTGCTACACGTGAGGGTTCCTAATCACCTTCCAAGCTGATAGAATTAAATTCTAAATAAAAGGGATCAAAAGCCTATTTGGGAAATATTTCCTTAGATCTTTCTAAACAAGAAAGATTACGCTCGGTAAAACAGAGCACCGTTGGAATAAAAATCCAATGGTGATTAAAAATCACCAAGCTACAGAATAAGCTCTGTATGGAAAAATATTTCCCCAATCTTTCTATAGAAGAAAGATTAAGCTCTGTAAAACAGAGCACCGTTGGATTAAAGATCCAATGGTGATTAAAAATCACCAAATTACAGAATAAGCTCTGTATGGGAAAATATTTTCACAATCTTGTTAAAAACAAGAAAAATATCTTCTGTAAAACAGAAGTCTCTGGATCAAAAATCCAACGGTGGATAAAATCCCCGAATCAATTAAAAAATCTCTCAATGAGAGATTTCCTTAACTAAATCAACAAACTTGCCTCTACTATATAAAAGACCCGAGACTGAAAGGAGAGAACGAGGAGACCCCCCATAAGATTTAAAAAACAAAGAAGAAGAAGAAGAAGAGTTCTCCTTGAAGAAAAGAAACCCTAGGTAAAAAGAAGAAGAAGACCTAGAGATCATTTTATCTCCTCTTATAAGAGTTTAACTCTTCCAAAAACAGAACTTAGTTCTTCCTCTGGTTGAGGTCTGCAGAAGCAGATCTCCCCACAAGTTGAGAATTTAATTCTCATCGGGAAGATTCTGTCATGCAGTCCCAAAACTTAGAGGAAAGAACTAAGTTTGAAGAATTTAATTCTTCCAAAAGATATAGAAATTTAATTCCTCTGACAAAACTAGGGTATAACCCTGCATAAAAAGAACAACTGAGATCGACTCACGTGTTCCCATGGGACCCCTTAAGACAAGTGCTTAGCACTTATAAAAGAAAAATGCAATAAACCCAAAGACAGTTCCCATTTTAGGGCGCCTCACGTGACCCCCAATAGTGCTTACCACATAGAAAAGAACAGGAGGATAAATCCAATGGAGGCAGTGCCCAACTCGGGGGCGCCTCACGTGTCCACACGTGATGGCCACAAGATTTAAGTGTTTAACACTTATATGTATAGACGGGGATTTGAACCCAATGGCACCACACCAACTTTCGGGTGCATCACGTGCCATACGTGAGCGCTCCAAATTGCAGTGTTTAACACTGCTTTAGAGACTCACGTGGGAGCACGTGAGCGCTAAGAAAATATTAGTGTTTAACACTGTGAGAGGCCGACCTTAGCCCAAATTAGCCAAGTCTTCCGAGGCCAAAACCTTTTAACCATCAGTCAACCGAGCCCTCCTATACTCAGGTCTCCCCAAATCGATCTTAGTTCCAAAGATGACCAATGATCTCCTGACACATGGCATCTAAAATGATGTTCGTTCCACCATAATCTCTCCCTTCAATCTGGAGTTCGGTTCAAGGGTACATCTCTCCACACTTCTGATATATGTCGTTGTAATTCTTCAACGATGTCAGAGAGGTGGAGTGTCCCGACAACCAACAGCTCTTGGATGCACTTCCAAACCCATGAGCATACCCCAATGGTCCGTAATGTCCTTAAACTAGCTGCGGACCGCAACGTCCTTAAACTAAACTCTCATACCAAAAATGGTGATCTATGGACCGTAACGTCCTTAAACTAAAGCAATAGAGCCCAAATGCTCTTTTGTTGGGTCAGAATGATCCCAAAATCATGCTGAGTAGATCTTAGTCTAAAGTTAGACTAACGTATTCTCAACAAACATTTAAGTTGATCTTAATCCCAAAACAAGATTAACGATCCTTAAATCAAACCAAACCCAAATCTAAGAAAATACGGGTTTAGACTAATTCATGCCCTACGGGCGACAACACAAATTAGTCTCCGTATACAATTCACGGGCAACCAAAAATAAAACAAACACACATGACATGAAGTGACCTTCTGGAGAAGGAGAAAGTGGTTACCGCGATGCGGTAATGTAATTAACTGCAGGGGCTTGCGCCTGCAGGGAAGAGCATCCCCACAATCAAAAAACCCTTCACAACGAGGGGAAACTGACGAAATCTGCTACAACAGCCGCATCTGTTTAAACCTTTGATACACGGTACCATAAATCAACTTGGTATCTTCGGAGAGGTGGACAGATAAAACCAAATAGCATCTTTCCCCAAATGCAGGCAAGATGTTTGTCTTTCCGGTTTTCGGCGGTAAACAATAGTATCCCACGCGTGCCCGGGACCACGGTCAAGGCTTTCGGGGTTAAATCCGAGATGTGTCGCTAAGCATTAAACAGGTATCACGTACGGACGAATGATGTCAGCAGTATCATTCCGGGGCCGGCCAAGCCCGTTATCGACTGATCAATCTCTGGAAATATCGAACTGTTGAGTTACAAGTCTGGTTTCATTATTGATTTCCTCTTACCCCCAAGGTTTTGTGTTCAAGTCGGGTATTGATGATATAAATCTAATGCTAACACAGGATCAAATAGATATAGGTCTTGTCTATATAGACAACAAGTCACGTCCGTCAGGACAACAAGTCAGGATTGTCGGCATTAGCGGATGGTCCAAGTAACAGATCTGGTAATGTCTCGTGTACATATCATGCAATATATATTTTAACCAAAATAGACACCAAATGTAAAACTGTAACCAATATCTAAGCACGGTAAACATAACTAATGCCAGGATGCATATGTATCTATCTGTAATAACCGTTTTACGTCTGTTACCAAGTATATGGCAATCTAGATAAAGATTACTAAACTGATATAGTATTATAATAATATTGTGATGATCCGGTATGCAACTAGATAAACTATTATCGGTACGGATACAGATAGATAATATAAAACTGTAAATCGATAATATTTGCTGAATATTAAAACACATATACTATCATTAATCATATAAATATAAATAAAGTAGCATATTGTAAATTTAGAACTTGTCTCGGAAACAACGGTTGATGTGCAGGCAATGACGTCAATAGGTTGATCGACTATTGCTACATAAGAAATCAAAAGACAATGGCGTCTGCAATGATAAAAGTGTGCAGCGGGTCGGCGCGACACGACACGACACAATACGGTGCATGAAGCGGCACGACATGGTGCTAGGCCTTGCGATGACACGGGGCTGATGCAGTGGTGGCGGGCATGACGTGGCACAGGAGCAGGGCACATGGAGTGACACGGTCTGGATACGGCGATGACACGGTCATGGCATGGTCTAGGTACAGTATATGGTCTGGTGGTGTCAGGTCTGGATATGGTGCATAGTCTGGTGGTGGTATGGTCTGGGCATGGTGGTGACATGGTGGTGGTCTGGCGGCACAGTGATGGCATGATGATTGGGGAGAGATATAGAATTGTATTATTATATATAGTATATAATATTTTATATATATATATATATAGTATTTGTTTATGGATAATATCAAATCACTCCAAATATTACCCGAATCTAGTAAAAAATATAGTTTTGAGAATAAAATACATACGTAAAGATTTTGGCCATAATGCAATAATTTAGTGTTAAATACATATACCCCCAAATAAAATTTAGGTAAATATTCATAAAGATTTATTCAATATTTTGTTGTCTATATTTTAGGATTTGACCATAATAGATAAGAGCAACAATAAGATATAGGATGATATGCCATGCAAAATAAGTTAGAAAAATATTATTTATTTATATCTTGTACTATAAATAGATATGTAAAGATTTAAACATATGTAAAATATATATATAATACTTGATTCACGTAGATACACCGTACCAGTAAATATTTGATATAACTTTGTACCATATCGGGTTATAAATATGCGGGTCGGATCGGATAACGACTACTGCTACTTGAATCATTCACAACCCAATAGCTAAAAGAATAAAAGAATTATAAAGAAACACTTAAAATACCAAATTATATTATATAAACGTACTAGGATGTTACAGTTTCCCTTCCTAACTATGTTCAGGACGCTATGAGTCATCTGTATAGGGCGATGATAGAAGAGTTGCATGCACTGAGGTCAAATCACGCTTGGGATCTGGTGTAACGACATTGAAAATCACTGTACAAAAATTTCTTGTATTTCACAGTAAAGGGTATTACAGCCTGTGTAAGAGTTAAAAGTTATTTTTGTTAAATAAAAATAAGAAACAACTTGTAGCTCACTGGTAAAGCATCTGCACTACTCTGACATAGCATGTGTGTTCGATTGTCATCAGACATAATTATTTTTTAGATTTTTCTTTTTAATTTTTCGGAAGCCCAAAAGTTGCACGTGCAATACACGGAGAAACGAAAAGTTTCAGAAAAATCAAATAGGCGCAATAAAATGTACACACTGAATTCACCACGTAGCACGAATCTCAAGGCGATTGCCTAAATCTCGACCACCCGTTTTCATCATTTGGCCGCTACCGACGGTCCAAGATGCCCCAAATCCCCCCGTGCTTTGCATACACACCCCTTCAACTCCCATCAACCCTCCTGCACTGTTTAAATTTCCTACAATCAAACAGAGACTCTTCAATTCGCCATTTAACACCATTTAAATCCTTTTAATCCATATTTTTAATTCCCAAACCCTAATTCTTCACTATAAATACCACCCGATGCCCTAGCTCTTCTCCATTCTGAAATTTCTAGTTAAAATTCTCTCAAACTCTCTAAGTGCTAAGTGTAGTTAAGCCCCCCAAGTGGAGTAACAAGCCAATCTCGACGACCGGGGTATCTTCGATGAAACCACGACCCCCGAGGGCTTCTTCGATATCTTATTAACCACCTAAAACACGCAAGTCCCTTCATATCTATCTTTTTCCTTCTCAAAATAAATTTCTAAAAAAAATCGATAAAAATGGAGTTATCTCCGATATAATTTTCTTTTTAATTTTTGTATTCCACTTGATAAGCAACTTAGATCAAACTAACATCCTATATTAATCTTAACCTTAGTTCACATCATTTAGTTTTTAGTTTAACAAAATCTTCATGTGAAACAAACATATAATGGACATTTTCATTAAAATGCCATGAACTTTAGTATAACCCTCATTTCAATAATTGTTAAAAAGATACCTTTAGGAAAACTTCACGGGATAATGTCCTACCCCACACGCACACTATGGTTACATAGCATGGTATTCTAAACATAGAGGTAATTTAAAAAATAACCTTTTCATTAAAATACCACATCTTTACAAAACGGGTTTCTTTTGATCGGTATTTCGAAATCCTTGGCAATTACGTCTCTACTATTAGTTATATGTATACCCTAGAGGCCATTACTGTACATATGATGTATATTGTAGTGGATGCTTGGACGTATATAGGGAGGGCTTTCTTGTTCGACATGATAGTATGCTATCTGGTTGCTCTTTATCTTAACATGTATACTTATTGTCTCTCTAATACATGTTGATAAAGCCCTTAGAATGAGTACTTGACTACCAGGATTATGATACGGATCATACTAGTGGGGCAGAGATAGTCGGTAAATACATCCTTCAAATGTTCTTAGTCGTGAGAGTAATGAGACATGGCATCGATACTCCAGAGTAGACTAGCGTATGCGCTTCTTGACCCATATGATGGGCGATGGATGATCCCATATCCATTGGTGTTTGACATCAGAGAAGGTATACGGGTGCTCAGTGGAGACTGGGTACACTGAATGGACTCGCCGAGAACTCCTAAATGGTATTACACCTATCGTCAGATAGCAGTTCTCTAGTGACACCGGTACATGTTAGTCTGTCGACCCGAGATCGTCATAGAGTCTTGTGTAATTCCCACTGTGCTTTGATTTCCACCATACCACGGACAAGAGATCATGCAAAAAAGTGGTTTTTGGGTACAGTCCTGAGTCACATGGAGGTAATGAGCGATAGGAGTGGATTCGTCTCTCCCGGTACTGGGAGTTGATGTTGCGCTATGCTCGATTGGCCATAATAGGAAATCCCTGGCCATGGTTGCTGAAATCTACTGGTAAATGTTATCAGTAGTTTCTCGAACCGTTATGGACCTTGCATAGGCATGAATTATCAGGCTATTGGGGTCTGATGTTATACCACCGCCAGACTGTGATATACGACATATCAGACGAAGAGATCGGACTGTACGGTAGTGTTACTGATTGGATTCACAGGAGTATGAGCAGGCTTGCTTGTTGATCTTCTGATTGCTCAATACCCGGGTGGCCGTTACGTTTAGCAGACCGCTTGCGACTTGTGGGTGTTTGATATGATCATCACCTACTGCCGGCGTATTGACGAGTCTTTAAAGTACTACACAGAGGTTTCCTGGTTCATGCGAAATAGAGTAGGAGCACATATGTGATATGTGCGGGACCGAGATTAATGCGCGTATGTGATACCGCATTCTATTCTCACGACTTGTGACATTGGTCGGTTATATATGATATAGCCGGGTTATCGGATCAAGTGTTGATTCAATAAGTTGTTGCATTTGATATTAGTCGGTTATATGCGATATAACTGGATTATTAAATCAAGTGTTGATTTAATGATTTAATGTATAATTATATATTTGATATATTATATTACATTAACTAATATTAGCTCACTTAAGTATTTCTTTTTCTCACTTATGATACATTAATATATATGTGGTATATGTTAATTGTATTGTTTTCTTTCTTAAGGTGACAACATCGAATGCTTAGCACAACAAATATATATATGATATATATTAGTGTGATATGCTAGGTTACACATGCAACATATATGTATGAGACTCACACCATGCTAGGTTAATGTTAGGATTTTATATTTATTTATTAAGTAATTCAAAATTAGTGGATTTTATCATGGTTGAGCTTGGATGGAAGTTAGTAGAACATTGACTAAGTCCACTTCTTTTGTTTTACTTAAAGATATTTATTAACCCAACCATTAACCGCACACCATGGTTTATTCTCTACAATGGTTAGTGTATGTGATATACTCACCATGGTTGCATTTCTAACCTTACATGAATTATTCTTTCATCACTTGAACTTCATCTTCTTCCTCATGAGAAAAGGCTTGCTAACTTTTTCCTAAGTGATGAAATATTGTGAGAAAAAGAAATCTAAAGAGAGCCCAATTCCTACTTCATTATTCTCTACTATTAGCCATTTACTTTAGGGTGTTTGCTTTACTAATTCACATATTAGTAAAGAGGTAGCATGAGCTTGAGTCTTCTCGACGTAGTTCATCTTCGGCCTCGAAGATATTGAGCAAGCTTGTTCATTTCTTCGTGTGAACCCTTACTAGAGTCCCGGTCTTCACAACTTCAAGCGAAAGGATTACTACACGGAGCATTAGAAGTGAAGGACCGGTCTACAAAGGTTGTATTCCTCATTCACTTTATATGTAAAGTTGTTTACATTGCTTGTTTGTTTAAATCTCTAGTTAATATTCTAGGGTTAGGGTTGCTAGTTATGTATATGCCCTAGAGGCCATTATTGTACATAAGATGTATATTATAATGGATGCTTGGATATATAGAGAGGACTTTCTTGCTCGTCATGATTGTAGGCTATTTGGTTTCACTTTATCTTAACATGTTGACTTGTACTGGTTTACTGTCTTACTCTCACATGTTGACAAAGCCCTTAGGATTTGTACTCGACTACTGGGACTATGATGAGATCATACTAATGGGGCCATGGTAGTCGATGAGTACATCCTATAACTGTTCCTAGTCGAGGGTATATCGAGACAGGGTATCGATACACCAGAGTAGACTACCGTATACGCATCTTGTCCCATATGATGGGCGATGGATGATCCCATATCCATCGGTGTTGGACATCAAGGATGGTGTACGGCTGCTCAGTGGAGACTGGGTACACTGGACGGACTCGCCGAAAACTCCCAGATGGTGATATACCACACGTCAGATGGCAGTTCTCCGATGACACTGGTACAGGGTAGTCTGTAGACCCGAGATCGTCATAGAGTCTTATGTGATTCCCACTGTGCTTTGATTTCCACCTTACCACGTCCAAGAAGGCGTGTAAAACGGTGGCTTTTGGGTACAGTCCCGAATCACATGGAGGCAATGAGCGATAGGAGGGGATTCGTCTCTCCCGGTATAGGGAGTTGATATTGTGCTGTGTTCGATTGGCTATAACTGGAAGTCCCTGGCCAGGGCTGATATAGAGATTTACTGGTAAGTGTTACTAGTAGTTTCTCGACCCATTATGAGCCACACATCGACACGACTTATCGGTTACTGAGGTCAGACGTATACCACCCCTAGACTTGATATGCGACATATCAGACGAAGAGACCGGACTGTACGGGAGTGTTACTAATTGGATTCACAGGAGAACGTACAGGCTAGCTTGTTGATCTTCTGATCGCTCAATACCTGGGTGGCTGTTACGTTTAGCTGACCGCTTGCAGCTTGTGGGTGTTTGATATGATCATCACCTACTACCGGCGTATTGACGATTCTTTAGAGTCCTACACAGAGGTATCTTGGCTCAGGCAAAACGGAGTAGAGGCACATATGTGATATGCGCAGGACCGAGGATAATGCGATATGAGATACCGTATTATATTCTCGCGATATTTAGATATGAACCGGATCATCGGATCAAGAGTTGATTCGATGAATCGGTACATGATATATTAGTCGGTTGTATTCGATATAGCCGGATTGTCGGATCAAGTGTTGATTCGATGATTTAATGTATAATAATATATATGATATACTGTATTACATTATCTAATATTGGCTGGCTTTATTATTTCATTTTCTCACCGGATAATACATTGATATATATGCGATATATATTAATTGTATTATTTTCTTTTGTTACAAATATATAATATATATGTGATATATATTATAGTAACATGATATGATTAATAATGAAACATGTTTAGTGATGATAAAAAGAGATTAGGGTTTGATTAGGGTTAGCTTCTTCTTGCACCTTCTAGAAGCATTCGTTTTGTCATGAAAAAGATATTATGATATATATTTTCTTATGACTCATTTCTTAACCTAACTAAACCCTAGCCTTAGTTAACTCTCTACAAGGGTTATCCTTGTCATCATTAACCATGGTTGCATTATTATTGATATACTCTTATCATTATTCATCACAAAAGGATTATCTTATTATTTTTCATCTTCTTCTCTCTTGACTTTTTGAAATAGCTCACTAGATTTTCCTTTGGTGATGATTTCTTGTGAGAAATTGATATAAAAAGATAGTATAAATACTACTCCATCATCCTCATCTAATCTAGCCCATTAAATTAGGGTGTTCACCTCATTAGAGTGAGAGGGCTTGGGTTATAGCAACTTCGACATAGATCATCGGAGAAGCGGAACACTACAAGCTAGCATGGATCGTTCGAGTCGTGGAGCCTCTCTTGAGTCCGGGAGATCGTGGATCACGGCGAAGGGACTTCTACTCGGAGCTTATGAAGCGAAGGAGCGGACTACAAAGGTTGTAATCCCTCACACTTAGTAGTAAGATGTTTACTTGCATGTTAAACCCTAATAATCTAGCAAAGATCCCGGTTTTGGGTTGTTCGGCACGTCTAAAATTTTATTCGGGCATGTTTGATGTCTTATGAACCCTCACAAGAGTGCCTAGGAACCTAACAAGGGTTCTTTAGAACGGCAAAAATTTGAAAACGGTATGGACTATGCCTCCCGAAACCTTGCTGCCGCGTTAAGTAATCCTACAGTGGTATCAGAGCCAAGCTAGAAATTTAAACGATGTTTGTTAGATTACGAAACCGAAACGAATCCGAAACTTGAAACCCTTTAACCTAGTTTCTTTATTTGAAAAGTGCTCTAAAATTTTTTTAAACAACTGCAGAATGTTGTATGTGATATAACATGAACACAGTATAAAATTTACCCCTCCTCGCCGGAATTTGGCCGGCCAGATAGCCATGAAAACCGGCCTGCTCGGCCCAAAGATGAGGAAATGGGTTGAATTTTGCAGTGTATTCCAGGCTCTGGGTTTTGGTGTTTCAGGTGTTGTTAGTTTTTGCTAAATCTGCATGTGATGTTAACTTTCTGCAAAGGCAATTCGAAGTGTTTCGTAGTCGTAATTCTAATATGTATTCAGGTTATTTAGACGACGTTAAAATTTCGAACGGATATCAATAACTTATATTTTCCCTCGCTGGAAATTTTCCAAGAGTTGGATTTTTTCCATGTTTAAAATCTTCAGAAAATCATTCAAGCGATTCTGTTGACCCTCTAAAAGAACGATACCCAAACTCGAATTTTTAGATCGCGGAACCGCGGTAATACACTAGGGTTTGCGGTAGTTCCGTGGCGGCATGGATCGGCCCTTCTATGGATGGTTCATAGGAGCTGTGGCGTGTTCTGGGCACTTTTTGAACTCCGCCTAAGTGTTGAGCTCTTTGGGAAAGTTTGGATGTTTGTTTATTCGATCGAAAAGTTTAACATCGTCTAACTATCTGTGATTGTGATACAATAATTGGAATCCACATAATTAGTTATGAGATAACTAGTTTGAATT
Source organism: Agapanthus africanus (assembly GCA_030015575.1). NCBI lineage: Eukaryota > Viridiplantae > Streptophyta > Magnoliopsida > Asparagales > Amaryllidaceae > Agapanthus > Agapanthus africanus. The sequence goes on from CM057344.1 coordinate 108,219,916, forward strand.
TTATAAATCTAGCAGTTTAGTCTCATTTGATCGGTTGCCACGGAATTTTGATGTGGATCAAAAGTCCGTTGAAATTACGTAGTGTACGCGAATACTCGCCGAGTAATCTTACTAGATAGCCACGCCCCATAACCCCTACCAAGTGACTGTAGGAGAACCTCGTCGCCGAAAGCATCCGTTCGGGTGTTCGCGGCCGCAGTGTTCCGCCTTAGTGCACTTCGTCGACGACATCGGGGGTGCGGCCGTCTACTAAATTTTCCGACGAGTATTCGATCAGGTTATCGGGAATTTTGTTGAATTACCCGACAGGTTATTGGAAAGTGTTTTCAATATCGAGATTAAAATGCGGGGTTTATAATTGTTAGGCATGTGATGTCTAAGGAATTCATTTGGTTATGCATGAAATCCAAAGTATGAGATACATTGGGTTTATGATGTCTAAGGTGGTTGTGGATTCCAATTGTTGTAGTTTTTCACTTTCTTTTCTGCGACCATAAGTGTAATATGTTGTGTATTGCCGGTTTCGTTATTATACGTCAACGACAATTGGGATACGCATGTTTACTTATGTTGATGACACGTGATGTTATGTGTTACTGTGATATGTTATATTGGATCGTCGTGTTTTGAATAGCCGGGGTATTTTATGTGAGATGAGAGTTTTTCATTTTCATTCATGTAAAAACTTGTATGTAATATTCTTTTATTGGGGCACTTCTGGGTTGAGGATAATATCACCATTGATATATATTATTTACTTTTCCGTATTAGGATAGACCCAAGACGGGGAGCACAAGTAACCGGGTTCTAGAGTCCAGTGGGAGACCATCTCGAGGAGTCGAGACCGGGTCTCCTAACTCTAGAATTGGTAGGGTTGCTTGCCGCTCTCGCAGGGGTCTAGAGATGTGGATTTGGCTATTCATCGCGACCGTGGAATCCGCGTTTTTACTGGCTTAAATAAAACACGGAATTCCTAGTATATCCAATATTTCATATGTGTTCTTCTGTTGCTGATATTCTGTGATGTGATCACTTGATATGTTGAGATGATTGCTTCTATTATATATATGAGATATAATAAATATTGATGCTTTCGTTTCTTATGTGATGCTTAGGAAGCATAATTGATGGGATTTCATTAATAAGATTAATGAAAGAAAAAGAAACCTAAAGATATTATAGAAACTTGTTTTAAAAACTGGTAGCTCTAGTTCTTGCTTTGCATAGCGGTATTCCTTGTAGAATATCCAGCACCTTATTCGATAAGGAAAGAGCCGATATCCCTTCACCGGGAGTGACCTCTTTAGCGAAACTGGCAGATGCTACAACCTACTCGGTTTGTCTTTTGATTGTTTTTTATAGTTTTTGCTTTACATAGAGCTATTTGTGAAATATCATGCACCTTATTCAATAAGGAAAGAGCCGAGATCCCTTCACCGGGAGTGACTTATTTAGTAAAACTAGTAAAAGCCTAAAAAATACTCCTTTTCAAAATCACTCGATTCTACAACGAGATCAAGTTCATTACGCAAAGGGTTTTCTTAAAATCCTATCGTAGCCCTTCGTCATTTCAGATAAGTAATATTTAATATTCATGCTGCGTTTGTTGGCCTCTGTCAAGACGTAGTGTACGGTAGCTGATTAGTGCTTATCTGCTAGCATATGATGCGATTGGATTAGGGTAGTCGTACGACCTTATTGGCCTCGGTCAAGGGTCGTGCGAGTGGGTTTAATTCAATCAGGAAATGACGGGTTGAACTTGACTAGCAGCCTATGGTTTGTTGGCCTCTGTCAAGATCATATGACACTAGGGGCAAAACTATTATCGGGAATTTCAAGTGTTGAAATTTGCAATAAGATTGCATGCCTTCTATGAGATAGTTGGATCCCGATACCCACTGCGAGTAAGAGTTACTCCTGAGAGAATTTTACACATTACAATTAGCCGATCAAGTAGGTGTCTAGAAAGGTGTCAACGGGGTTACTCCCCTGAGAAAACAAGGTTTATTTTAATTAGGTACGTGCGAAAGCACGGGGAACCTCCCTCAAAGTACCGAAACTCGCCTGGCCGAAAGATTGACGAACTTGCAGGGTGTAATTAATCCCGGCTAGTCTTACCTTTTAGGATTTGAAGGAAGATTTGATAAAAACAGTAGGAGCCATCCTGATTAGATAAAATAATAGCCAATCTGAACTTGCAAGAGCGCACGCGGAGTGTTTTCTTCTCTCTCTCTCTCTCCTGGTAGAGACCATGTCACGCCTTAATCAAGATAATAATATGGATGCATTGACCGAACATGTTTATTATACTGAGCTGGAGAACGTTGGTTTCGTTCTATCTTATAACTGTTATAAGTCCGAGCAGGAAATAGGGGAATATCCGGATTCCCATACCACCCAATCGAAGAAAGTGCATGTTGATGCATCTTCTTCGGGTATGTTCTTTACCGAGAACTATTTTTCAGTATCCTCTACATTATGGGTATGTGATACCGGATCAGGATCCCGCATATGTAATATGTTACATGGGCTACAGATAGGTAGAGAACTGAGAATAGGTGATATGTTTTTAAGTATAGAGAATGGTGTAAATGTTGCAGCCAAATCAGTTGGCAAATATCACCTTGTATTAGATACATTGATTCTGAACGAATGTTATTACATACTGAACCTGATATACAATATTACATCAGATTCTTTATTAAGTTAAAGAAAGATATAATTATGTATTGGAGGATAATGTTGTGAACATTTTCCTGAATCAAGAGTTGATTGGATCAGGCACGTTATGAAATGGTATATACGTTCTAAATCAAACTACAGTTCAAAATATATAGAACACACACAAGAGGAGTAGTTCAGAAATGAACGAATCCTTCTTGTGGCATTGTAGACTAGGTCATATCAATGTGACACAACTAGCTAAGTTACATAAGAATGAATATGAGAATCTGTTCGAATTTTCATCTTATGATACTTGTCAGTCTTGTCTCAAAGGTAAAATGACCAATACCCCGTTTACTCGAAATAAAGAAAGAGTTACTGAATTCTTAGGACAGATACATGATGATGTATACGGTCCTATGTTTACAAATGCCAAAGTTGGTTCTTCGTACTTCATTATATTCACTAATCTTCTCTCAGGTTTCGGACATATGTTCCTATTGAAACACAAGTCTGAAGTTTCTGAGAAATTCAAGGAATATAAGCTTGAAGTTGAGAACCAGATGGGCAGACGTATTAAGTCCTTCAATGTGATCGAGGAGGCGAATACTTGGGCATGGAGTTCCTGGATTTTCTAAAATGAGAATGTGATTCTCTCTCATCTTACTCCTTCGAGTACACCACAACACAACGGTGTATCGGGACGGAGGTATCGCACCCTATGAGATACGGTGTGCTCTATGATGAGTACTACTGAGTTACTTGTTTCTTTTTGGTGTTATGCACTTGAGAAGCTGCATACCTATTTGAATGGGGTTCCATCGAAATCAGTGCCTACCACTTCATATGAGATATTGTATGTGAAGAGACCATGTCTTAAACGAGTTAAGATATGGGATTGTACGGCCTATGTTGAAAGGCAGAATCCGGATAAGCTCGAGGCAAGGTCGGTTCTGTAAGTTTGTTAGGATATCCTAAACATTTGCAAGGGTATATCTTCTACCTTTTTGAGGAGCAAAAGATATTTTGTTTCTTAGTATGCCACTTTTTTAGAAAAGGAATTTCTTGTGAAGAAATTTGTCACGCCCCGCTTCCCAGAGTACGCAAGATTGGGCACGTGACATAGCCAACCATGCTACCTGTGGGTAGGAAGTATCCATCCACAGTCACATTACGGCTGTAGAGATATCAAGAACAAGATAAAAAACTATCTAACACATGTCCAAATCCAGAATAACAAGAGTCAATGATAAATAAGTGCGGAAGCAAATGATCCAATACAATAATAGAAAAGTATGTCCCATAACGCGGGCTCACATCTGGAAATAAGAATGCGGGAAATAAACTAATCACTACGGAACTCACAAATCAGCCTACTGGTTGAAGTACTCCTGCTCGGTCAACGACAGTGGTAAAAAATCTGGGCCATGCAAAACCCAGACGTCAGCGCGTCATGTCAACCAATAATATAATATGAACATGGTAATAGGCAATGCATAAATAAACATGAATAAAGCGATAATATGAAGCAAGCAGTGCAGCGTAGTATGCAGTGGGTAACTAAACTGTTCTATCGGGTTTTCTATTCTAAAGTCTTTGAAATCAATTCGAGTAATCCTCCATGTAACTCAAAGGATATGTCCCGTTACCCCCCGGGACCACGGATCAGGAAGATGGGAACCAATAATGGTTCTGTCCCGTTGCCCCCCGGGACCACGGATCAGGAAATGTAAGAGTCACGAATGGCTCTGTCCCGTTACCCCCCGGGACCACGGATCAAGTAATACCCTTTTAAGTTACACTTTAGATTACCCTTTTGATTTCCCCATACCCCCAGATTATATGTGTCAGGTCAGGTATTCAGTAGTCAAGGACTAATGCCAACACAGGATCAGGTAACAGGTCAGGTCTGTCTGGATAGACAACAGGAATGGTCCATGAGGACTCCATGTCAGGTTTGTTGGCATTAGGCATGAGATCAGGTAACAGGTCAGGTCATGGTACATCAGGTCAAGTCGATAGTAAAGGGTACCATGTCCGGTGCATCGGTATATATATATGTCATGTGTAGCAAGGTCAGGTCAAGATGTAACACAATCGAGGGTGTGCTCACAACAGGTATATAATCGAACTAGGATTAACAGCAGGAAGTAAGCAATAAAGTAAACAACAATAAGCAGTTCATTTAATCACAATGGTGCATTAACATAGTGCAGTCGCATTATCATATTAACAGGTTTCGAGCACCCCTTGCGGTGCAATAGATCACATGGTGGTGCAATACCGTTATATCAATATCAGAAAGAAATAAAGCTACATGTGTACGGCTATCGTCCTTTAGACGGTAAAATGTGATTAACGGGTAACTTCGTTATTAGGGTTAAAGTGGCAAATGTGATTTTAGGTTAACTGTATCATGATATAAGTCATATTGCGTCCAAATGATAAAATAGCTATACCTAGTTAAGTTTGCAAGTTTAATGAGTCAAAAACACATTTAATTATATAGTATAGCATGTAGCAAGTGATACTTGCCTCGACGGTTCGCGAACCGGGAAAAACGGACGTAATGTCGGCGGAAAAACACGCGACGGACGCACGGTTCACGGATCGAATCCAAACAACGAACAGTGGGACCACGCGGACCGGAGTACCTCGCTGGAACGTCGGGTCAAGTCGTCGGCACGGCCGGATTCCGGCGAGATGCCACAACAGCGACAAAAGTTAGCAATACTACGTACGGACAAAGATCAACCAGAGGGGGAAAAAGGAAGGGGGAAGGTAAAGGGAAGCTTACTGGGATTGCAAGGGTTGCAACAGCGACGGGGTCGACGGCGATGGGGCACCGGCGAGGAAGCTGCGGCGGCAGACTCGGCTGCAGGTGCTGGAGGAGGAGAGACGGTGAGGAGGGAGAGGAAATGGCCGGGTTTGGGTTGCAGGTGAAGAGGAGGTGGTCGGCGGTGGCGCAGGTGACGACGACGAGGGTCGACGGCGGCGTTTCCGGTCAACCGGAGAAGGTGCTAGGGTTGCTGTTGGGTCCTGTTGCGGCGCCGGGCACTCGGGAGGAGGAGGAGGGTGTCGAGGTCGGGAAGAGGGGCGAAGGGGAAGATGCTGGCGTCGTCGGCGACGAGTTGCGGCGGCGACGGCGAGCAGCGACGGGTGCAGGTGGCGCGGCTACGGTGTAGGTGCACGGGGACGTAGGAGAGGAGGAAGGAGGTCTGCGGTTGCGACGAGGATGATGGTGGTGGTGGCGTCGGCGTTGGGCTGCGGCGGCGACGGGCACGGTGGCTGGGCTAGGGTTCTCTCGATGGGGTTTCTCGTGAGGGTTCTCGTGAAAAAATGGTGGAGACGAGGCTGCGTAATATATAAAGGGGATAGAGAGAGGGGGGGATAGAGAGAGGGATAGAGGCAGGGCCCACGGGGGTTTAAACCCCTCGTGATTGGCCAGTGAGAAAAAGGAGAAATTTTAAAAAGATTTCTTAAAAATTTAAATGATTATATACGTAACAGAGTAAGGTTTTGAATATATATTATAGTTTTAGAATATTTTATTAAATTGGGATTTTGGCGCTAAATGAAACATTTCCAAATCGCACCCGGGTTGCGCCCAAAAATTTGAAATTTAAATAATAGGATTTTAAGCGGGTTCCAAATTTTAAAATGAAATGTTTTATGATTAAAAAGCATGCCCCCAAGTCGGACACTTGCACGCGCGCGTAGCCGTCCAAACTCGCCCATTTCACCGAACGGGATGAAAACTCGACGCGCGGACGCTACCACGCGGCTAGGGGTGACGTGTAGGCCAATATAGATATTTTTAATTTCATTTTAGGTGCTAAAATTTGTTATATGCAAAAATGACTTAGCCAGTTAAAATTTTATAGTAAGACCTAAACCAGCAAGATAAATGAAATGAGCAATGTCGAACACTGAACCAGTAACAGAAATAGTAGTATTGGGCTCGGGTGTTACATCATACCCAACTACAAAAAGAATTTCGTCCTCGAAATTCCAAGAATACAAGATAGATAATTACAGGAAAAGGTGAGGAAACTTCTGCCGGATCTCGTCTTCTCGCTCCCAAGTGGATTCTCCATGCGATCGATTACCCCAAGAAACTAGCACAAGGGGGATAACCTTGTTCTTAAGAACCTTTTCCCTCCGATCCTTGATTTCAACCGGTCGCTCCTCAAAAGTTAGGTCCTCCCGTACAGTTAACTCCGAATGATCCAAGACATGGGTTTCATCTCGAACATACCTTCGTAGTTGAGATACATGAAACACATCGTGCACACCTGCCAAGGACTGTGGTAACGCCAAACGGTACGCTACCTCTCCAACACGCTCCAATATCTCGAAGGGTCCAACGAATCGAGGACTAAGCTTTCCCCGACTCCCAAAACGAATCACTCCTCTAGTCGGTGATATCTTCAAGAATACCAAATCACTCATGGCGAACTCTAGAGGTCTTCTTGACGTGTCAGCCCAACTTTTCTGTCTGTCTTGAGCTGCCTTCATATGCTTTCTGATGGCGTTAACCTTCTCAACGGTCTGCACTACCAAATCTGGTCCCAATAATCTTCGTTCACCAACGTCATCCCAACAAACAGGTGAACGGCACTTACGACCATATAAAGCTTCAAACGGAGCCATCTGAATAGTCGCTTGGAAACTATTGTTGTAAGAAAACTCCACCAAGTGTAGGTGATCCTCCCAAGAACCCTTGAAGTCCAACGTGCATGCTCTCAACATATCTTCAAGAGTTTGGATCGTTCTCTCTGACTGACCATCAGTTTGAGGATGATAAGCTGTGCTAAACTTCAATCGAGTCCCCAAACTTTCCTGTAAACTCCTCAAGAAGTGTGACAAGAACCGAGTGTCCCGATCGGACACGATGCTCACCGGTACGCCATGCAATCTTACAATCTCCTGCATGTACCGTTCTGCCAAAGTCTCCGTTGATTGACCAATTCGAAAAGGAATAAAGTGAGCTGCCTTGGTCAACCGATCGACAATCACCCATACTGCATTGTTGCCCTTTGGACTCCGCAGTAAAGCCGTCACGAAATCCATGGTTATATGTTCCTACTTCCACTGAGGAATCGGAAGTGGTTGCAACAAACCAGCAACCCTTTGGTGTTCAGCCTTGACTTGCTGACATACCAAGCACTTAGCCACGAAGCGAGCGATCTCCCGTTTCATGCCTTCCCACCAGAAATGCTGTCGAATATCTCGGTACATCTTTGTACCTCCTGGATGTACAGAGTAAGCTGAACTGTGTGCCTCCTTCATAAGCTCTTCACGCACATCCCCCTTTGGCACACACACACGGCTACCATACCTCAACGAACCATCTTCGTGGACCAGTAAATCTGTTCGTAGTCCAGCTTCAACCTTCTCTCGAAACATTTGCAGTCTAGGATCCTGCGATTGTGCCGCTTTAATCTTCTCAACTAAGGACCACTGTACTTGCAACTGCAACAACTGTCCCGTAGAATGTGGTAGCACAACCTCCAAGTCAAATCTTCGAAAATCCGCAATGATCTCCCTCTGCGCAGTTAATACTTGAATCGCTGGTAACCGACTAAGCGCATCCGGCACGACGTTAACTTTTCCCGGATGGTACTTAAGATCAAGGTCGTAATCGGCCATCAGCTCCAACCATCTACGTTGCCTCATGTTCAACTCTTTTTGAGTGAACACATACTTCAAACTCTTGTGATCTGTAAAAACTTCGACTCTCTCACCCAAAAGGTAGTGTCTCCAAATCTTCAAGGCGAAGATCACAGCCGCAAGCTCCAAGTCATGAGTCGGGTAATTCTTCTCATGGGTCTTCAGTTGTCTTGATGCGTAAGCTACGACCTTCCCATTCTGCATCAAAACACATCCCAATCCTTTTCCAGATGCGTCGCTGTGAATCACCGGTCCTCCGGAATTGTCTGGTACGGTCAGGATAGGGGCGATTATCAACTTCTGCTTCAACGTCTCGAAAGCCAATGCACATTTATCCGTCCAAACAAAAGGTACTTCCTTGCGCGTAAGCTTGGTCAACGGTTCTGCTAAACGAGCGAAGTTCTCCACAAATCTCCTGTAGTATCCGGCCAAACCAAGGAAACTTCTTATCTCAGCCACATTTCTTGGAATAGGCCAATCTCGAACTGCTGCAATCTTTTCGGGATCGACGGCGATTCCATCGCCCGACACAACATGCCCCAGAAACTTCACTTCTTCCAGCCAAAATTCGCACTTACTCATCTTTGCATACAATTTCTCCTGTCTCAGTGTCTGCAGTGTGATCTTCAAATGCTCAGCATGCTCCTCCAAACTCTTCGAGTAAACCAGAATATCATCAATGAATACCACAATAAACTGGTCCAAGAATGGTGAAAAGATTCGGTTCATCAAATCCATGAATATTGCCGGCGCATTCGTTACTCCGAAAGGCATCACTAGATACTCGAAATGCCCATACCGAGTTCGAAACGCCGTCTTGCAAATGTCTTCTGCTTTCACTCGGACCTGATGATATCCGGATCGCAAATCCAGTTTCGAGAATACCCTCGCGCCACTAAGCTGCTCAAAAAGTTCTCCAATGCGAGGGATCGGGTACTTGTTCTTAATAGTCACCCGGTTTAATTCTCTATAATCAATGCACATCCTTCTCGTGCCATCCTTCTTCTTTACTAGAAGAACTGGAGCTCCCCAAGGCGAGTTGCTGCTTCGAATCCAACTCTTCTCAAGCAATTCACCAACTTGCTTCTTAACTTCTTCCAATTCCATTGGTGCCATTGGATAATAAGCTTTAGATACTGGCGCTGCACCAGGAATAAGGTCAATCGTGAACTCCACGTCTCGCTTCGGCGGTAAGCCCGATATATCTTCAAATACGTCCATAAAGTCGCGAACAACTGCCGGCTCTTCAGTACTATCAACTTCCATAGCTGCAAGAACACTGTGTGTTGGTCTAGCCCTAAACTCGACTGGCCCGACAGAACTGCTTCCCCCAGTGAAGGTAAACTCAGGATGTCCGGGAATCTGGAAAATTACCTTCCTTGCCCTACAGTCAATGTGGGCGTGGAAGGTGCCAAGAAAATCCATTCCCAAGACAACTTCATAGCTGCCCGTATCTATTACCAAGAAATCTGCAAAGAGTTCCCGTCCGCATACAACAACCGTACAATCTCTACATTCCCTACTAGCTATGATTTTCCCATTCCCAGTGTGTATGTCCCAAAAACTAGACAGGGTCGTACAGGTAATCGAGTGCGTAGTTATAAATTTGGATGACATAAAACAGTGGGATGCTCCGGAATCAAATAATGCCAATGCGGGAAAACCATGAACGAGTAAAGTACCTGAAACCACTTCTCCTGATGCCTTAGCTTCCTCAGCTGTCAAGGTGAAAGCTCGAGCCTGATTAGGTCCCTGAGCCAGTTGTTTCTGCCCTTGGAACGGTCTCTGCGGAGGCTTCTGTATATCATCTCTCGTGCGAAACTTCGACGGACAGGCACCAACTGCGTGATCGGCCGCTCCACAAACCAAACAAAGTCCCAGCTTCCTTCGGCAATCCTTCTGCACATGCCCGGGCAAACGGCAGTAGTCACAAATCATGCCCTTTCGTCGATCAACGACCACAGGCTTCTTCATTGGTGCTACCCCACGTCGATCCACTGGAATACCTCTGCGCCCATGATCTCGGTTAGGTACAAATGCGGGCTTCCTGGCCGCAACTGCTGTCTGCTGTAGGTTCCCTTTCATTCCCGATAAACTCTGTTGCTCCCGGGCTGCCGTAAGAACCTGCGAGAAAGTGGTCAAACCCAGGGAGACAATCTGCCTCTGGATGTCCACATCCAAACTGCGCATGAACCTTCGTGCCCTGTCTGCCTCGTTGGCGACTAAAGGTCCAGCGAAACGGCTGAGTCTCGTCCACTCCGCTGCATGTACGTCCACGGTTGCTCCATTTTGCCTCAGCCCAATAAATTTCTCTTCCATTTCCTCCCGTGCAGTCCACGGGAAGAATTTCTCCAGGAAACTCTTAGAGAAATCCGCCCAACTGATTGGCTTGGGCAAGCGGGTCTCCTCCACAAGCCACCACTCTCGGGCGTAATCCACTAACTGAATGCGCACCACATCAACTCTTTTGTCCTCTGGGATCTGCGCCGCAATCAGCAAATTCTCCGTGTCAACTAGCCACTGCTCGGCTGGCAACGGCTCCTCCAGACCAGTGAAAGTAGTAGGACCCAAACGTCTGAAATCTGCCACGGTCCCTACCCGGTCAACCGGTTTCGCTCCAGCGTTGTTTACAGACTGCCGAATGGCCTGCAAACCCTCCCGAAATGAATCTGCTTGCTGCTGGATCAGCTCAGTATGCCTATTCTGATTTTCCAACATTCCACGTATCACTCCCAACATGGCGGCTTCATCCACGCACCACTGATACGTCTTGAAATTCTTATCTGCCATATTCCTGAAATCAAAACACCCAACATTAGCATGATGATAGATTCAATATATAAATCAAGGCTAGAACTCCAAGATACTTAAATAGAGTACCGCATTGTAACTATGCCGCAGTATCATAGCCACAATTACTTAACTCCACCCAAGTCGCCTAAGTCCTAGAGATAACAAGAAATCAGGTTTTCGAGTTGACATGCAAAGTAAGTTTGCACGTCGATATAATCCGGAAGAATGTGATTCAAGAATGGTAAAACGGTCAAGGTGGTAGGACATGTTTCCTAAGCACGGGTATTCTGATTCGTGTATCGGGTACGATACCCAACTACAAAAGAATCAACCCAACTAACCTATGGCTCTGATACCAAAAGAACCATGTCACACCCCGCTTCCCAGAGTACGCAAGATTGGGCACGTGACATAGCCAACCATGCTACCTGTGGGTAGGAAGTATCCATCCACAGTCACATTACGGCTGTAAAGATATCAAGAACAAGATAAAAAAAACTATCTAACACATGTCCAAATCCAGAATAACAAGAGTCAATGATAAATAAGTGCGGAAGCAAATGATCCAATACAATAATAGAAAAGTATGTCCCGTAACGCGGGCTTACATCTGGAAATAAGAATGCAGGAAATAAACTAAGCACTACGGAACTCACAAATTAGCCTGCTGGCTGAAGTACTCCTGCTCGGTCAGCGACAGTGGTAAAGAATCTGGGCCATGCAAAACCCAGACGTCAGCGCGTCATGTCAACCAATAATATAATATGAATATGGTAATAGGCAATGCATAAATAAACATGAATAAAGCGATAATATGAAACAAGCAGTGCAGGGTAGTGTGCAGTGGGTAACTAAACTGTTCTATCGGGTTTTCTATTCTAAAGTCTTTGAAATCAATTCGAGTAATCCTCCATGTAACTCAAAGGATATGTCCCGTTACCCCCCGGGACCACGGATCAGGAAGATGGGAACCAATAATGGTTCTGTCCCGTTGCCCCCCGGGACCACAGATCAGGAAATGTAAGAGTCACGAATGGCTCTGTCCCGTTACCCCCCGGGACCACGGATCAAGTAATACCCTTTTAAGTTACACTTTAGATTACCCTTTTGATTTTCCCATACCCCCAGGTTATATGTGTCAGGTCAGGTATTCAGTAGTCAAGGACTAATGCCAACACAGGATCAGGTAACAGGTCAGGTTTGTCTGGATAGACAACAGGAATGGTCCATGAGGACTCCATGTCAGGTTTGTTGGCATTAGGCATGAGATCAGGTAACAGGTCAGGTCATGGTACATCAGGTCAAGTCGATAGTAAAGGGTACCATGTCCGGTGCATCGGTATATATATATGTCATGTGTAGCAAGGTCAGGTCAAGATGTAACACAATCGAGGGTGTGCTCACAACAGGTATATAATCGAACTAGGATTAACAGCAGGAAGTAAGCAATAAAGTAAACAACAATAAGCAGTTCATTTAATCACAATGGTGCATTAACATAGTGCAGTCGCATTATCATATTAACAGGTTTCGAGCACCCCTTGCGGTGCAATAGATCACATGGTGGTGCAATACCGTTATATCAATATCAGAAAGAAATAGAGCTACATGTGTACGGCTATCGTCCTTTAGACGGTAAAATGTGATTAACGGGTAACTTCGTTATTAGGGTTAAAGTGGCAAATGTGATTTTAGGTTAACTGTATCATGATATAAGTCATATTGCGTCCAAATGATAAAATAGCTATACCTAGTTAAGTTTGCAAGTTTAATGAGTCAAAAACACATTTAATTATATAGTATAGCATGTAGCAAGTGATACTTGCCTCGACAGTTCGCGAACCGGGAAAAACGGACGTAACGTCGGCGGAAAAACACGCGACGGACGCACGGTTCACGGATCGAATCCAAACAACGAACAATGGGACCACGCGGACCGGAGTACCTCGCTGGAACGTCGGGTCAAGTCGTCGGCACGGCCGGATTCCGGCGAGATGCCACAACAGCGACAAAAGTTAGCAATACTACGTACGGACAAAGATCAACCAGAGGGGGAAAAAGGAAGGGGGAAGGTAAAGGGAAGCTTACTGGGATTGCAAGGGTTGCAACAGCGACGGGGTCGACGGCGATGGGGCGCCGGCGAGGAAGCTGCGGCGGCAGACTCGGCTGCAGGTGCTGGAGGAGGAGAGACGGTGAGGAGGGAGAGGAAATGGCCGGGTTTGGGTTGCAGGTGAAGAGGAGGTGGTCGGCGGTGGCGCAGGTGACGACGACGAGGGTCGACGGCGGCGTTTCCGGCCAACCGGAGAAGGTGCTAGGGTTGCTGTTGGGTCCTGTTGCGGCGCCGGGCACTCGGGAGGAGGAGGAGGAGGGTGTCGAGGTCGGGAAGAGGGGCGAAGGGGAAGATGCTGGCGTCGTCGGCGACGAGTTGCGGCGGCGACGGCGAGCAGCGACGGGTGCAGGTGGCGCGGCTACGGTGTAGGTGCACGGGGATGTGGGAGAGGAGGAAGGAGGTCTGCGGTTGCGACGAGGATGATGGTGGTGGTGGCGTCGACGTTGGGCTGCGGCGGCGACGGGCACGGTGGCTGGGCTAGGGTTCTCTCGATGGGGTTTCTCGTGAGGGTTCTCGTGAAAAAATGGTGGAGACGAGGCTGCGTAATATATAAAGGGGATAGAGAGAGAGGGGGGGATAGAGAGAGGGATAGAGGCGGGGCCCACGGGGTTTTAAACCCCTCGTGATTGGCCAGTGAGAAAAAGGAGAAATTTTAAAAAGATTTCTTAAAGATTTAAATGATTATATACCTAACAGAGTAAGGTTTTGAATATATATTATAGTTTTAGAATATTTTATTAAATTGGGATTTTGGCGCTAAATGAAACATTTCCAAATCGCGCCCGGGTTGCGCCCAAAAATTTGAAATTTAAATAATAGGATTTTAAGCGGGTTCCAAATTTTAAAATGAAATGTTTTATGATTAAAAAGCATGCCCCCAAGTCGGACACTTGCACGCGCGCGTAGCCGTCCAAACTCGCCCGTTTCACCGAACGGGATGAAAACTCGACGCGCGGACGCTACCACGCGGCTAGGGGTGACGTGTAGGCCAATATAGATATTTTTAATTTCATTTTAGATGTTAAAATTTGTTATATGCAAAAATGACTTAGCCAGTTAAAATTTTACGGTGTAAAACCTAAACCAGCAAGATAAATGAAATGAGCAATGTCGAATACTCAACCAGTAACAGAAATAGTAGTATTGGGCTCGGGTGTTACAAAATTAGTGGTCATGAAGTTGAACTGGAAGCAGTTCTAGCTAGACAAACTAACAGCTGATGATTTAGTGAAACCAAAGGATTCAATAGTTCTCCAACGAACCTCAACCTCTCCGCGATTCTGGTAGGGTTCCTCATCCACTTGAGAGATACTACGGTCTTCTCGGTGACATTGGGAGCGAGGATTGCATCATGGTTGATGATGGCCCAACTAGGTTCAGACAGGCCATCACGAGTAGGGACTCTGTGAAAAGGCTGGATGCTATGCGATCAAAGATGGAATCCATGTACACCAACAAAGTATGACTTTGATTATTGCACCTGAAAGGGTAAAACCCATTGGGAGTAAATGGATCTTGAGAAGATTCTTGGTGTAGATGGAAAAGTTGAGACTTTCAAAGCTATGCTTAAGTCCACCAGGATCAATGCAAGTATCGCGGAGTTGGAACATCTGTTTTGATATGGCAGTCAGAGAGTTTGACTTCATCAAAAAGGAAGATGAACCTTGTATATACAAGAAGGTTGTAGAGAGTAAGGTCGTATTCCACGTATTGTACGTAGATGGCATACTCTTGATAGGAAATGGTTTCATATGCTACACTCGGTCAAGCTCCTCTTATCACGAGAATTCTCCATGGAAGATCTGAATGATACCTATTGCATCTTGTGGGTTATGATCTATGATGCTAGATCTAAGTGGATGTTAGGAGTGTCCCAAATCCAGGTACATTAACACCGTACTAAAGAGGTTTAGTATGGAAGATTCTAAGCGTGGTGGTTTGTCCACTTGCTCAGGAATCACTCTCTCAAAAAAGATGTCTCCCGAGACTGATTTGGAGAGAGCTTGTGTGCAAGGGATACCCTATGCTTCGACAATAGGCTCTATCGTGTATGCGATATTATGTACCAGACAAGATATAAATGACTCACTAGGTATAGTGATCAGGAATCAATCAGATCTTGGGAGAATCACTGGACAACTGTGGAGGACATTCTTAAGTACTTAAGAAGCCCTAAAATAAAGTTCTTGGTTCCAGCTTCCAGAGTGATAAGTTCAACTGAAAGTCAGTCACAAGTATTGTCTTTACCCTCGGTGGAGGGACGGTATGTTGGAAAAGTTCCAAGCTAGATATCCTGACATACTAGACGATAAAGGCTGAATACATTGCTGCCAACGATACTACCAAAGTGGCTGTCTGGACATTTCTTGTTCATGAGATGAACAAGGTTCCTACTATTGAGCGTCCATTAACTGTTATTGTGATAACAATGGAGTTGTGGTTTTGGCCTAAGAACGCAGGTCCCATCAGCGTTCCAGACATATTCTGAGAATAGTATCACCTGATCAGGGAGATGGTTGATCTCCAAGGGATCGAGGTCAGGAAAGTTGACACGAAGGAAGACACGGCGGATCCACTCACAAAGGCCTTTCCCTAGAGAGACTTCTATAGGACGTTGAGTATGAGATACTATAACAAATGGCCTTAGTGCAAGTGGGAGATTGTTAGTTATATGTATGCCCTAGAGGCCATTACTGTATATATGATGTATATTGTAGTGGATGCTTGGACATATATAGGGAGGGCTTTCTTGTTCGACATGATAGTATGCTATTTGGTTGCTCTTTATCTTGACATGTATATTTATTGTCTCTCTATTACATGTTGATAAAGCCTTTAGGATGAGTACTTGACTACTAGAATTATGGTGCGGATCATACTAGTGGGGCAGCGGTAGTCGGCAAATACATCCTTCAAATGTTCCTAGTCGTGGGAGCATCGAGACAGGGCATCGATACTCCAGAGTAGACTGGCGTATGCGCTTCTTGACCCATATGATGGGCGATAGATGATCCCATATCCATTAGTGTTTAACATCAGAGAAGGTATACAGGTGCTCAGTGGAGACTGGGTACACTGGACAGACTCTCCGAGAACTCCTAGATGGTATTATACCTATCGTCAGATAGCAGTTCTCTGGTGACACTGGTACAGATTAATCTGTCGACCCGAGATCATCATAGAGTCTTGTGTGATTCCCACTGTGCTTTGATTTCCACCATACCACGGTCAAGGGATCGTGCAATAAGGTGGTTTTTGGATACAGTCCCGAGTCACATGGAGGCAATGAGCGATAGAAGGGGATTCGTCTCTCCCGGTATTGGGAGTTGATGTTGCGCTATGCTCGATTGTCCATAACAGGAAATCCCTGGTCAGGGTTGCTGAGATCTACCGGTAAGTGTTATCAGTAGTTTCTCGAACCGTTATGGACTTTGCATCGGCATGACTTATCAGGTTATTGGGGTCTGACGTTATACCACCCCCAGGCTGTGATATGCGACATATCAGATGAAGAGACCGGACTGTACGGTAGTGTTACTGATTGGATTCGCAGGAGTATGAGCAGACTTGCTTGTTGATTTTCTGATCGCTCAATATCCGGATGGCCGTTACGTTTAGCAGACTGCTTGCAGCTTGTGGGTGTTTGATATGATCATCACCTACTGCCGGCGTATTAACGAGTCTTTAAAGTCCTACACAGAGGTTTCCTGGTTCATGCGAAACGGAGTAGGAGTACATATGTGATATGTGCGGGACCGAGATTAATGCGCGTATGTGATACCGCATTTTATTCTCGCGACTTGTTATATTGGTCGGTTATATGTGATATAACCGGGTTATCGGATCAAGTGTTGATTCGATAAGTTGTTTCATTTGATTTAGTCGGTTATATGTGATATAGCCGGATTATTAAATCAAGTGTTGATTTAATGATTTAATGTATAATTATATATTTGATATATTACATTACATTAACTAATATTAGCTCACTTAAGTATTTCTTTTTCTCACTTATGATACATTAATATATATGTGGTATATGTTAATTGTATTGTTTTCTTTCTTAGAACACAAAATATATATATGATATATATTAGCGTGACATGCTCGGTTACACATGCAATATGTATGTATGAGACTCACACCATACTGGGTTAATGTTAGGGTTTTATATTTATTTATTAAGTAATTCAAAATTAGTGGATTCTATCATGGTTGAGCTTGGATGGAAGCTAGTAGAACATTGACTAAGTCCACTTCTTTTGTTTTACTTAAGATATTTATTAACCCAACCATCAACCACACACCATGGTTTATTCTCTACAATGGTTAGTGTATGTGATATACTCACCATGGTTGCATTTTTAACCTCACATGAATTATTCTTTCATCACTTGAACTTTATCTTCTTCCTCATGAGAAAAAGCTTGCTAACTTTTTCCTAAGTGATGAAATATTGTGAGAAAAAGAAATCTAAAGAGGGCCCAATTCCTACTTCATCATCCTCCACTATTAGCCATTTAGTTTAGGGTGTTTGCTTCACTAATTCACATATTAGTGAAGAGGTAGCATGCGCTTGAGTCTCCTCGACGTAGATCATTTTCGGCCTTGAAGACATTGAGCAAGCTTGTTCATTTATTCATGTGAACCCTTACAAGAGTCCGGGTCTTCACAACTTGCAGCGAAGGGACTACTACACGGAGCATTAGAAGTGAAGGATCGGTCTACAAAGGTTGTATTCCTCATTCACTTTAGATGTAAAGTCGTTTACATTGCTTGTTTGTTTAAATCTCTAGTTACGATTCTAGGGTTAGGGTTCTTTAGAACGGCAAAAATTTGAAAACGGTATGGACGATGTCTCCCGAAACCTTGCCGCCGCGCTAAGTAACCCTATATCTACAACCCTCGTTAGGGTACCCGCTAATGGATGGTGCGGATTATCGCACATCTTTGGGACAGTAAAGCGAGATGCAGAACTTCTCACGGAGTATTCGGTCTCAAAAGGAAATAAAAATACGGTTTTTAAGAAACGCGACTTTTCTAAACAAAACTAATTTTTGAAAAATTATATAAAAATCATAAATCCGTATTTTCAATAAAAACAAATTAAGAAACTATATTTTTAAAATGAAAGAATAGAATTTTTTAATAAAATACCACCAAATTTCCAAAAGAGCTAATTTTCATAAAAATACATAAACTTTCCAAAAGCTAGATTTTATCACCAAAATACCATAAAAATTAAAATACATGTTCATGAAAACCCTAAATATTATAAATCACCATCGAGATTTATTTTTAAATTATATTAAAGTATTTTTCATAAAACCCTCTCGAGATATACAAACAATATTTAAGGACTCTAGATTAATATAGGTTTAAGCGGGATCAATTCTTTTGAGCCCCAGAGAGCCGGAGAAAGTGAATGCTTGCCTATTCATGGTTAGACAACTTAACAGAGTTATCAATGGCAATTGTCTTGGAAAAAGACACAAATCCTGCCGTCCATGTGCAGCAGTTGCCGATTTCTCCTGAACATAAGATTTTTAACGGTTTTAATCAATTCCTGTGAAAAAGACATGAATTCGGATCCAAACTCGAATCTAACTTGAACTCGAACTCGAATACAAACTCAAACTCTAACCAAACTCGAATCTAAACTCGAATATGTACTCGAACCCAAACTACTCGAACCAACTTCACTCGAACGATGGTTGCAATTGTCACGGCTCACATATTACTCGACTCGCTCGGCTACATTATATACCTTTGCAATCTATGGTTTCGATCAAGATATGTCAATCAATCAAATCAATTAAGTATATCAATCAATTATAATATATTATATTCGGGGTGATTGGGATAGTTTCTTGTGTGAATCCAACGGAGTTTCAAGAGTCCCGTATTAACCTCTTTTTTTTATTTTACTCGAATATCAGTCGGGTTGACTCATCTACAGCCTAGAGCCCCGATACTAATACATGAAATGGGCCCGTGTTTCCTTACTCCCGAGGCCCCATTCTTGAGCTCGTGAATACTTCTACTGCTACGTTGATATTCACACTTGGAACTTAACGTTAACAAAGTGACCATATAGAGACATATAGTATATACTTATCTATGAACTTATACTCTTACTCGTCATATATATTCTACATTTGTCATTTTCATTACTCTTATTTATCTTTGGGACTTACTGAGCGCAAGTTCGTTGATGTGCATTCCACCCACCTTTGTTTTCTTAGAATGTTTGTCAGATACGGTCGAGACGGAAGAAGTGGACACTACTGAAGAGGATTACGACCAGATAGCTATTCAGAACTAGCTCAGCTTCACTTTTCTTCAGTTGATATATGCCACTTGTTTAGGCATTTTCCTTATTGTATTTATTTTTCAGCATAAACTCATGTACTTGTACATATTTGATGTTGAATGTAAATAAAAATATTTGTTGAAAAATTTACAGTCTCCATTTATTCCTGCATTGTGGATTATTGTTTTCAATACGCTTAGTATATTTATTTAGGGAATGACCTTCTCTGGATAAATATACTGCGGGCTTGCCACGTCACCGTTTCCGTCTACTGGGAAGCGGGGGGTGACATCTGGTCAGCTTCCTTTCACAGGAAAAAATGGTTGGTTGCTGATAGGTCTTTGCTATCAAACATAATCCTGATGACTGTGGATCTCGTTTGAAGGCCCGCCTTATTACCTAAGGTTATATCAGTAATACGGTGTCGACTATGCTGAGACTTTTTCTCCAGTGGCCAAACTCACTACCGTTCGTGTCTTGATCTCTCTTGCGGTTACCCGTGACTGGCCTTTACATCAGCTAGACATCAAGAATACCTTTCTCAATGACAATCTTTCCACAACAGTTTATATGCAGCAGTTTTCTGCTTTTGAGCGTGAGGGGGAGTCTCTTGTATGACATCTTAAAAAATCCATCTATAGGCTAAAACATTCTCCGTGGGTATGGTTCAATAAATTTAGCATGGTCGTAAGAAAGATAAATTTCATAAGAAACTCGGCAGATTCATCTCTTTTTATACATGGAAGGAAAGAAAGAATGATTATTTTCCTTATTTATATTGATGACATAATCATCACTGGAGATGAATCTAAGGGTATATCTAAGGTCAAAACTCATTTGGCCTCACATTTTCATACCAAAGATTTTGGTCCTCTGCGATACTTTCTTGGTATAGAGGTATCTCAAAAGAAGAGATCATTATTTCTTTCACAGCGGAAATATACTCTCGATCTATTTAAAGAAACAAGATTTCTTGGATGCCGCCCTGCTGATATCCCCATGAATACAACAATAAAGCTCTATTACGTTAGCTCACCTGATGGCCGGCCACTTTCCGATCCAGGTCAGTATTGACGGTTAGTTGGGAAGCTGATCTATCTCACGGTTACTCTCCTGGATATATCCTTAGCATTCACCACAGTGAGCCAGTTTATGAAAGCGCCCGTAGTTTCCTATTTTCGGGCCGTTAAGCGCATTCTCCGCTATTTGAAGCGTGTATCTAAACAAGATCTTCTTTATAAACCCTATTCTAATCTGTCGCTTGTAGCTTATGCTGATACCGATTTTACCGGATCTGTGGATGACCGTCGCTCTACGAGTGGATTTTGTGTTTTTTGCCGGAGAACCTAGTTACTTGGTGCAGTAAGAGGTAACATGTTGTTGCACGCTCATCGGCCGAGACTGAATATAGGGCTATAGTCTATGCTGTCTCAAAATCGACGTGGCTCTCCACATTTCTTCGAGATCTCGGTGTTAGTTCTACAACACCGGTATTCTTGTTCTGTGACAATAAAGTTGCAATTCATATTTCAGAGAATCCAGCATTTCACGAACCCACAAACCACATTGAAGTGGATTACCATTTTATCCGGGAGAAAATTGTTGAAAAGAAAGTCAATCTCTATCATATTTCTAGTCATGCACAGATTGCAGATATTTTGATGAAATCTTTTCCAAAACCCGCATTCGTTCATCTATTGTCCAAGCCATGCATCAATGCTATTTATGCTCCAGCTTGAGCGAGAGTGTTGGAATAGTTTAGAATATATTGTTATTAGGGTATACCGTATCATGATACTCGAGTATCAAGCAATTGTTTTATCGTGTAACAAGCACAATTGGGCAACAAATTAAAATTGAGTGGGCATAGTACATAGGGACAAAAATTAGGGATGCTTCGTTCAGTTTACCACTACTTTAGGAGTACCTCTTTTATTTGTTTCGGTTATTTATCCAATTTTTCCTTTAGGTCAATATAGCAAAGTTAGCGGATGCATATAATAAAAGGACGGAAAATAAAGGATACTGCTGCCTATGAATTAATTTCAGTTTCTTCAGTTTCATTTAACTCAAATTTTGAATTGATGAAAAGGGATAAAATTGATTTGAGGATCATAAAAGACTAGTTTTTTTGCAAGGTAGGCATAAATTGTGAGCAGAAAGCTCGACATACTAATTCGAGCCCCAATCTCGTACGCATATTGATAAAATCATTCTAGAGATGCTAAATTTAATGCTTCTTGATGTTTTGTTAAAATGATTAGCGGCTGCACAAATATCCGAAAAACATTAAAAATTTATACTTACATGAAGTGACAAGAGTAGGATTGAGCTCGGACTCGTATGGCTCGAGCTCCAAAGAAGCATGGCTCGTATGGCTCTCATAATAAGCTTGGCTCATTTATCTTATTTTTGACTCGGCTCACTACCTCGATTTGGACTCAGCTTGGTTAACTCATGTAAGGCTTGAATTAACTCATTTAATGCCCGTCTAAGCTAATTTTTATATTGGGCCATATGGATATGTGGTATATTGGAGTTAATTAACTAAACTTTATAAGATTAATTTCAATTTAGAAGATATATCAATCGGATATCTGTACGAGTCCTAAATAAGTCGAGCTTCAGCTAAGCCTAGACAAGCCCTAAACGAGCTGAGCTCGAGTGTGGCCATGTTCGTGTTTGTTTGTGTATTTCATCGAGTTTAGATTTTTATTTAAGTTAGATTCATTTAATTATGGAACGGGCATGAACCGGTTTTTAACGAACCAATTTCAAACCTCGTCTGGAGCTTGGAGCTTTTTAAACATCCCTGATGCACTTCTTAAAAAGCCACGTGTTCAAATCCGGCAAAAAGCGGGAATGTGTTCGAAAGATGATGGCGTCCGTTTATTTTAACGTTCCACGGTTACTCAATAAAGTACACAGGGACGGCCTTCCGTCATCTTCTTTTATTGTACGTTGAGCCCTCCGATTTCAATCAATTTACGAAAAAGCCCGCAAGCAGCTAAAAAGCAAGCAACCAACCTAGGCCGGTCCATGGCATTCTCGTAAATTTCGCGACAATTAGGACCATTCAGAAATGGGAATCTGGTAGCTTCGCTTTCGAGAACCGCAATCGCCATCATTCCCAATTTCGCCGGTCGTTGCAAATTTAAACCCCAAATTAAACGAGAAAGGTTAAGAGAAAGAGAGAGAGAGAGAAAAAAAGAAGAAGATGGAAAATTAAACGCCTTTGAGCTCAAAGATTTGTTGGTTCTCTACATTTGTCTAGGATTTCTTGCAGCTGAGCTCTCGATTTTGGTCCCTTTCGAGGTAAAATTTCACGAGATCTTTTGAGATCGAGGTTCTATTCTCACAAAGATTTGATCTTTTTGGGTGATTTGAGCTCCTTTTCTTGATTGGATCGTTTTCCTGTTCTAATTCGGTGTCTATATTTAGGCTTGGTGATGTGAGAAGCGTTAGGATTTCGATTGTTATGTGAAAATGCGTTAAGGATGCTGCATTGAAGCAAATTGAAGGGTGCGGAGAAAGAATCATGGGAAGCGTGAATATGGAGGCTGACACAGGTGAGGTTTTCAGCTGATTTTTTTGTGCTCATTATAATGGAAAGTTATGAGTTTGTTTTTGAAATTTGGACTTTTGATGTCTTTTTGCCACTTGTAACTCAAATTGTTAATTTTTTTTGCTTGTTTATACCGCTCTGTAAAATCACTAATGTTATTGACATGGATTAATTCATCCATAGACATCATTAAAATGTAGATGCATTGTAGCAATAAGAATCATGATTTTGCTCCTTTAACAAACTGTTGCTGCCGACTTGTGATAACACACGGTGTCCGCACAAACCTCGAATGAGACAAGAACGATTTTAGCTTCTTTTACATTGTAGATGCATTATAGCAACAAGAATCGTGATGTATCTCATTAACCTAAACTGTGACAAGCCTTGCATGATATTCTCGTAACTTCCAATAAAACAAAAAGAACTTTGCGTATCATGCTATGAAATGCACAAACTGCGTCCATCGTTCAATGTTCGGTTGTTTCACATTGTTGGTGTATCATGCTATGGAGTGCACAAACTGAGTCCATCATCCAATGTCTGACTGCTTGACGGTGTATCATGTTTGAAACAATGGTTGAGCCAGCACTTGATCTTCAGACGGCTGCAGACCTTATTTGAGCAAATAGATCTTTATCAGGTTCTTGAGGTAGTAAAAAAAAATGCTTGAAGCAAGCTCTTCTTATGTATGGAACTAGGATGATATGAGAGCACCGTAATGAGGTGGTTTTGATGGTCAGATCCGACATTTGAGAAGGTTAAAGAAAAAGTTTTCATTCTTTCTACCAATTCCGGTGCCATGAACTTGGAATTAGTTCATGGTTATCATTGGTTAACTAGTGTGACCTAGAGTCTTTTGGACACTCTCTCCATCCCCTTCCTTCTCAATGGTTACACCCCCCGCAAGGAGCTTGGTAAATCATGATGGTCCAGTCAAGGAATTCTCTGTAGAATCAGCTGAAATTCTATATTGGGATGAGTGTATCTATTCAAGCTAAATGATGGAGACTTGTAGGTTTAGTAGTTCCTTTGGTTGAGCTGTCTATTGCCAGAGAGGCTATTTGTGTTGCGTTCTTTGAATTGCATGCTTACTAATTATTGGTTAGAGGGTGCTTCTAGTCTGGCACCATTATAGGATGGATCAACTATCAAGGTGTTTTTTCTAGCTGCTAGCTTTGCAAAGTTGATGATGGAGGATATTTGGGAATGGACAAGGTTGGTTGAGCTTGCAGATGCCCTGGCTAACGTCGAAGCGGTGGATGGTGTTCTCAGGTTTGATGAGACGACCCTTTTAGGGGATTTACTAGAGTTGGTTCATATTGACCAAGAGGGTTGCTTCTTCCTAAGAACTTACAGAAGCTTTTCATTTTAAAAAAAAAGCTTTTTACTGAAACTGCTTAGCTCACAGTCCGAGATGTTGCTTGGGGTCTTCTATTGTACGAAATGAGTGCTCTTTTTTGATTTAAAATACAAAAAAGTACTTGTTAAACATTATATTTGGCTTACGGACCCTCTTGAATCCTGATATTCATTTAGTGCTAGGCATATTGTTGAAGATTTTTCATAAAGTTGTCCTTGTCCCATTGTAGTCTAATAGCTGGATAATGCTTATAATGATGCTGTGCAATTTTCTATTCTACACCGTATAGATTATAGATCACACTTTTAGCTACAGTTGCCTCTAAATATTGATTTACATGCATCATATATTGTTGGGATTGTTATGTTATTTTGAACCATAAACACCTTAAGCTCATGACATAGAAGTTTGTTTCATCACTATGCATTAGGATACAATAGGTTCTAGCCCCCTTATTATTCTCTCTACTTCCGAATGTAAGTTGCATGATTAATCTGAAGTATTATTAAGTTTCGTACTCTTGTAGCACTGTCACAATCTTGTATTCTAGAAGTTTGGGTCTTGCATCACAGTTCTGATGATAAAATACAGTGGTTCTTCTGTGAGATAGTTTATATCATGTTTCATTATTCTTCTTTCAGACATCATGGACTCCATACATTACAGTTGGCTGGAAAGAATTTCCTGATGGATCTTTAAATTAAGAAAAATATTAATGTCTGATTTACTATTTTGTATTATTTTATAGAGTTGTATTCTGATGTACCTGGACCTAAAATATCAGAAATGATGAAGTCGAGCAATTTAGATGTAAGTCTTTTTGTATTTATCATCATCCTTCTACAGTAAAGTACTTTAGCAATTAATATAATTTTTTTTTCTTTTGTTTGCATCTCTTGCCTTCAGACTGCCTCAACACAGTCACTTTTGAGTGTTGTGAATGGGATTCTTGATGAAAGTATCGAGAGGAAGAATGGTGAAATACCTCAAGTATGCTATTCAATGGTTTCATCCAGTTTCTTTATGCTGAAATCTATTTCAATTTCTGTAAACTCGGTTCCATTTCCTATGTGTATTCTATTTGCCTAAAGTTAATTCTTTCAGCCATTTTTTTTGAATTTCATTTTCTTCCCCAGAAAGTAGCATTCTTATTGAAAAAAGTTGTGGCAGAGATTGCGGGGCGTATTTCAACTCAGGCAGAACACATACAAAATGTAAGATATGATTCTGCATGCTTATTCTCCTAAAATTTAATGTAATGATTCCTTCTGTCTACAGCAAAACAATCTCGTTAAATCTTGTGAAGAGAAATATCAATCCAGGATCAGAGTGCTGGAAACGCTAGCAAGCGGGACAACTGAAGAAACCAAGGTATATTTGGACGACTAGATGCATCCCTATATGATGCGAGGTCCATATAACAGGAAAGCCGTTTTCATGTAAAAATCTATTAATTAAAGGGCATCTACTCATTTGTCATGTATTTGTGCTTCTTTTCAGATTATCATGGACCAACTCCAGCTTATGAAGGTTCGTTTTTTTGTCTTCAAGCTCATGTTACTAGGCATATATGATTACTTTTGTCTATTTATATTTGCTTATATGAATTGCCTTTTATTTCATGTCCATCCAAAAGAATGAGACCCTTATTTACATGTTCTTTCCATATACTAGCGTTGTACAAATTTTTTTGCTTCCATTTAAATAATGATAGCAAGTACTCCTGTCGTCCCTAGGGACGTGCACGGATCGGGTTGGGTGGGTTTTTGACCATTAATGAACATGAACCCGCTATGTCGGGCGGGTTTCTAGCCACTATAAACCCGCTCGTTGCAATGGATAGATAAACCCGAACCCAAACCCGGGTTTTCGGTCCGGGTTCGGTTTTAATTAATTTGGGCGGGTTAAATGCGGTTTCGGATAACGGGTTTAACATATTAAATTTAATGTATAATTATATGAAATAAAGTAACGAACCATAAAAGCCCAATTTTCTCTCATCTTTTAATCGTGAAATCATAGTTTTCTATAATCTTTTGATTTTAGAAATTGAAATTTTAGATTTCTCCACTAAATCCTATGACCAAGCACTAACAAGATTTGATAATTTAAGAAGCTGGAAAGAGATGAAAAGAGAGATTAAAAAATGATGTGGCTCAATTAAATTTTAGATATGAGAAGTGAGAATAGAGTTTAAATAACTTATTTATGATTAGAGTTTAATTTTAGCTTAGAATTAAACCTATCAACGGCTCAAATGTTAATGAAGCGAGCGAATTCGGATCGGTTGCGGGCTGATAAGGGTTGTGGATGGGTGAGGGTCCGGGCGGGGTAAAAAAATTTAAAAGTCGCCCTATTAAAATGCGGGCGGGTTTGGGTTTTGAACCCGTCAATTTCAGGCGGGTTTTGGACGACCATTTTACCTGTCAAAAGCGGGCGGGTTCGGACGGGTAACGGGCCTAACCCGACCCGGTGAACACTCCTAGCCGTCCCACTTTAATAGTCGTTTTAGAGACTTTTTTGTCTCACAATTCTAGTCGTTTTATGTTATTGAGGTTACTGTATCAATTGATTTCTGAATTTTACCCTTCATTAAAATCTCATGCATATCACTAGTTGCACTTTGGTTTTTGTGATTGAGCTTACTTTAATTAGGGCTATTGCAGTAAATTAAACCAGTCATAATTTAACACCTTAATAAGCTTGAGAAATGCTAAAACGACTATTAAAGTCCCTCAGAGGGAGTATATCATTTCTAACTATTTCAAAACTGGCATTGTATAGTTTGGAGCATGGTTTGAAATCTCGGCCAATCTCGATCTAAGATGGCCGATTCCGATCCAAAAGTGACCGTCCAAGTTTGAATGCCGATACTAAGTTAAACTGGATTTCCCATTTGATTAGCAGGCTTCTAGTATTTAGTTTTATTAACGGGTTATTGGTTTCTTAATAGATTTTTAGGTTCTGGTTTATGTAACATCATAAATACTGAAAATATTTCAAAATGATTGGTCATTTATACCGAGTTATAAAACAATCATCTTAGACGTCAATAAGTGCTAAGAGTTTCCCAAAATTGTATATGGTTACTTTTAATACTTATTTAAAGAATTTACAATTTTTAAAATACATTTAGGCAAACGATAGAAAATCTGATATTTCCTCTCCAAGAAGACAGCCGAGATGGTCGAGTTCGATCCGAAAAGTGATTATCTGATATCAAATACCGACACCAAGATTTTAAGCTTGGTTTGGAGAAAGCTAAAGAATCTTTTGGGGTGTAAAATTCTTTTCATGATCCGCCATCTTTTTCTCTTTTTAGGTATTTACTTAGTTCAATAAACTTTGGCATCACAATAAAGAAAGTGCTATCTTTTTAAGGAAGTAATCAATTTCAATGAGCTAGCTCCTCCAAACATTCCTTTATTTTTCCAGATTGCAGACCAATCCAGATGTCTGTTTGTTATCATTAGGGTAAATTGTTGAAAAGCCCCCGGCCCAAGAAAAACCTGTCAAAAAGTTCCTTGTGTTTTCTAAATAAAGAGAAGGGGTCTACTGTTTAGAATCTTGGTCTAAACATCCCTTGGCCCACATACTAAGTAAGGCCTGGGTATTATCTTTTTGTGGGTGGACGAAAATATTCCCCATTCAAAATTCTCTTTCGCTCTATCTTTCGCTCGAACTCAGAGAACCCACGCATCTCTTCGTCGTCGCCGTCCCTGCCTTCGTCGCTGGCGTCGCCCTCGTTGCAACCTCGGTTCCCCAAGTCGATACCAAAACTCTCCGTTTCAAATCGTTTCTCGTCGTCGAAAAGCCTAACCTTAGAGCCCCGCCCGTCCTCTCGTCGGTCCCAAGTCGACACCAAAACTCCGGACCTTCTCCGCCTTCTCTTCGGTCTCCTGGACCCCTTCCTCTATCACGAGAACGACTTCATCACCCTCACTCCTTGCAGAATGACTCCTAAATCAAAAGATAAGGCTGCTAAATCGACATTGGCCTTGAAATTGGTGAAAGAGACGTCGACTAAATCAGTGGCTCCAGATTTGGAGTTAACGACGTCAGAGAAATCGACAGTGGTCGAGAAATCGACAGCGGCCGAGATACAGATTAGGTAAAATTGATACCTTTTCTGTTAATCTTACATTGCAATTCGAAGTTTCTTTTCTAAAAAATTGTGAATATCTCGTCGATGCTTGATTTTTTGTTTGTAAAATTGGATATTACAGTGGATTGTTGATGATGCATGAAAATGAAAATGAGAACTTTCTTGTATTATAGGTAAAAATAAAATTGCTTAAATTCTCATCTTCATTATGCTATTTGTTGTTGCTAGGGTATTATAGGCAAATGATTCAATGTTACAGTCAAGTGCTTGGATAATGCATGAAAATGAGCACTTGCCTGTAACATCTATGAAGTTTCTTGTAACATCTATAATGTTGTCTGTAATACTACCAAAGTTACCTGTAACATGTACCAAAATTGCTTACATGTTATAGGTTGCCTACAAGTTACAGGCAACTTCATAGATGTTATAGGCAAGTATTTATGTTCATTTGTTGTTGGCAACATAATACATGCAAATTATTTGCTTGTAACATCTAAGTAGTTGCATGTAACTTTTATAAAAGTTGCATGTAACATCTAAGCAGTTGTCTGTACCTTATAAGAACTTACCTATAACTTGTAAGCAGTTATATGTAATTTCTAAGCAGTTGTCTATAATTTTCAGTTTAAAGAATTGATAGTAATGATTTAATGTTTAAATTTGGTTTTCCGCAGAAAGCATGGAGATACGCTCGCTATTCGGACGTATGTCGACGTCGCTCGCCACAACAGCTTCATTGAGAGATTGAAGGCACACATTCACCCGCAGCACATACGGTGGCCAAATAAAACTCCGTTCCGCAATTATATGAAGTTGCCAACTTTGGGTCAAGATGGGCCTACTTTATGTAGGCTTATCTCTTTGCTATGATCGAGACACTAAAGAGTTCTCTTTTAAAGGCGTCACTCATAAATTTACTGTTGATTAGGTTAGCGAGCACATTGGCTTGCCGAAGGCCGGCAAAGTTATCGAGACTAACCGTGATATCACCCATCTTCGAGAGAAGTACTTTATCGTAGAGAAAGGTGAAAGGACATGCATCATAATATTGAAGGCTGCTTTGGAGCGGACTGTGAAGGATAGAATTCCAAAAGTGATGGACGATTTCGTGTCTTTGTCGATTCTTTATCAACTTTCTTTATTTTGGATACCAGTCATGTCCTTTATCGTTCCTAGAGATGCATTTCCATACGTTGAGCTATCAGTAGTGCCGAGTGTGAATTGGGCCAAAGTGGTGCACGAGATGATAATGGACGGTGTCATGACTAAGCTTAGCTCAAAGGCTTGCTCTGCACAGTTGTCCGGGAGTCGGATCCTTCTTGCCGTAAGTTTATGCAAACTATTGTAGAGATTATATACTATATTTGCACGCAAAGTATAAACTATATAAATTAATATTGTTGGTAGATGTGTTTTGATTATTTAATATTAATAATGCGAATGTGATGTATGTTTGCAGCTATGGTTTTATACCATCACGGGTTTGAGACAACCAACATACATAGACGCCAACAAATCAGCCCTATATGGGTGGGAATTCTGTACATCTTTGACGATGTCGGGATTGGAGAAGGCAATGATGAGAGGTCCACTTTTATGCCGAAGGGGACGCGGTTGCGTTGAAACATTCCGTTGATCCTATGCTTTTATATTATAAGAGAAGAGCAGTGCAAGAGAAGAGCAGTAGAGACGACGCAACAATTGCATCGGTAAGATGTATGTTCTCTATTTACATTTAAAAAATATCTTGTGTATATATAGGTATTTGTCAGTAACTTCTAAGGAGCTGATTGTAAATTCTAAAGAGTTGTCTGTAACCTTTAATAAGTTTCCTGTAACCTCTAATAACTTGATTATAATATATTGTGGTCTTCATTGATGCAAATTCTGAAACGATTTGTTGAGAAGCTGGATGAGAAGGACAATGTGAAGGGTGTCTTTTGAAGTACAAGCAACGTATTGGAAGAATGTTTGTGAGAAAAAGGAGTTCCATTATAAAACACTCTTTTCCAAGCGGCAAGCGGCATTAGAGGCAGCGAAAGCCGAGATTCAACATCCGCGTAGCATACTCTATGAGCTGGGATGCCAAGATTTGCCGAATCTGGGCCAGTGAAAGGCAAAGCAGCAGACGAGGTAGAAGAAGAGGAGAGCCAAAGGATGAGGTAGAGGAAGAAAAGGAGAGGATGAGGACAAATTTGGTAGGTCTGATGGGGGTTTCGATGGCAGTTTGGCGGTTATTGTATCCCGGCTGTTGCTCGAATTGTGGAGGAAGTGGTTGCAGTTGCTTCTAACGAGGGAAACATTAGTGTTGTAGTTGAGAAGTCTTTTATTGAGAGTGCTGATGATGTGTTGCAGTTTTTCGCGGTCGCCCCTATACCGGCACCCAAGAGGAAAGTGATCGCATTTAAGTCCACCAAGAGTCTCGAGAGTCGTGTGAATAATAGGCGGGGCCGAAAGCCGTTCAGGTATCTAAATGAGAACGAGTACGTGACTGCAAAAATTTCGAAGATATGGGTCGCGGGGAAGAAAAGAACATGGAGAATGCGGAGGCCTAAACCGTAATTGAAATTTCCAGTGCCGACGGTACCGTCGACAAGACACGTATCATCACCGTTGCCGAGGTATTGACCAAGATGCATAAGTCTTTCGGTTATTATTGGGAGATACGCCCTAAAAAGGTGGAAAATCCTAAGTCTCCAGGTGGGAAACAATTGTGTGATGATCATAACTATGTTGCTTGTAAACTATAATTCTTTGTGTATCAGTACTATCCATATGAACTATAATTCTTATGTGTGGAAATTGTCTGAATGTTGTATGCAATACCCTTTAGTGTCTTAACCGAATCTCTTTTCGTTGTCTGCAGTATACGGGGATAGGATATTTGTTGCTTATTCCGTAATAGAACACATCGATGAGCTCGGTAAGGTGCATAGGGATGCCGTTGACGCGTTGACGTTTTTCTGAAGGAGCGTATTTCGTCGAAGGCAATATTCTTTGACCGTACTAATCACATTTCGATTTCCCATTTTCAACTCTTTGATTTCTTAACCGGGCAGCAGATGGAGATATGGTACGTTTTAGAGGTTATATGCAACTTATTAGAGGTTACATGCAACTTTTATAGATGTTACATGCAACTTATTAGAAGTTACATGCAACTCAATAGAAGTTACATGCAACTTATAAATATGTAAATTCTTTATAGGTGATGGACTCCTTTGTCAAGTTGGCAGGTAACTTGATGAAGTCTTTGGTCTCTACCGCAGTAGTACATCCATTTGCCTTCGTGAGGTCGTGGATAATGGTAATGCCTACTCAGCTTATTCAGTTCTCCTGATTACATTCATCAATTTATTAACTAACAAGTTAAATACTTGTAGCAGGGCATGATTGTTGATCCTCATGACTTCGGAAAGGTGCACATGAATAGTAGAGGATGGAATATATATGTTGACGATGCATGGCATTCGCCCTCTACTCGTATTATGACCGAATGTCATAACTCTCACTGGACGTTGCTCGTTATAGGCTTTGCCGAAAAGGAATTGTGGTATTATTCTTCAGTTGCGTGTGACCCGCATTGGGGGGAGGCTAGGCTATATTTGCGGTACATATTCAAATTCGGGGCAAAGAAATTCGACAAGCATGGGGTTTCAATGCATTTCACTTTACTAGTGTCCCTTATCCGATACAAAAGAATTCGTAAGCAGTATTTCCTTTATAAGCTTTTTTTAACATTTCTGATTGTTAAGGGTTATAACAATATGTGTTTATTAACGTTATTGGCTAACAGTGATGATCGAGGGTTGGCGGTTTCTGGATGCCTTGGAAGGAAAAGGGTCGATACAGTGGCGGCCGAAACTTACGGCTCAAATTCTATTGGCGAACGAAGAAGAAATTGTTTGATATTGTTTCAGTTTTTGTTTGGCCGAGTTTGAACTCTTGTTATTCGTACATGTATTCACCTATTTGTATTTAGCCGATATTCACCGATATTATTATTTGTTTTGAGCGAGGACAAATTACTTGCATGTTTCTGGTTTGTCTAATGAATGTCAAAAATTGTTGACATATTTATTTTAATATCGTCGATGTTAGCCGATACTATGATATAAATGATCTTTTTGTTGATGTAATCTGTTTTATATAGCCGATGTTGGCCGATACCGTGATATGAATGATATTTTTGTTGATATTATTAGTTTAATATAGTTGATGTTACATGCAATTTATTAGAGGTTACATGCAACTTATCAGAAATTTTAGACAAGTGCTTAGAAGTTACAGACAACTAATTAGAAGTTACAGGCAAGTGTTTAGAAGTTACAAGCAAGTGGTTAGAAATTACAGGCAACGAATTAGAAGTTACAGAAAAGTGTTTAGAAGTTACAGGAAACTGTTTACGAGTTACAGGAAACTGTTTACAAGTTATATGCAATTGCTTACAACTTACGGAAACTGATTAGAAGTTACAAGCAAATAATTAGAAGTTATAAGGAATCCTAGTAACATCCCATTCTCAGCATGTATATGATCGAGCCGACACATTGATCCAAACAGTTTTAATGTTAAACATCTCATAATGCTTCGTATGAGCTTGATAAACAGAAAAAACCTAGCAACGTCTAAATTTTTGTTCAGATTTTCCTTCAACTTGGGACACAACACTCCATTCCACCCTTCAGCTTTTTCTCGTTGACTGTTGAAGCGATCCATCAAACATACCCTTATGTGGTCCACCATATGAAGAATAGGAAAAGTGTGGGCCTCATATATCCAGTTATTATATGATTCAATAATATTGGATATAACATGACTATACCAGCATTCAACGCACATAAATAGATGTTACAAAAAACTTTAATAGATGTTACATGCAACTTATTAGAAGCTACAAATAACTTATTAGATGTTACATATAACTACCTAGAGGTTACAAGCAAATCGGTAGATATTATAGGCAACTTAATAATTATAATCAAGTTTATAGACTTTAAATGCAACTGCTTAGAAGTTATAGGCAATTGCTCTGATGTTATACATATCTATATCAATCATGTTCATAACCAAATCAGGTGTATTGAGAAGTAAGAATTGAGATTGTACTTTATTCCAGGGAAGTAACATTAGCCCAATGTTGGGAATTGTAATGTTCAACCATTGCGTTGTAGGCAACCATCGATTCCTTATTCAATAGGGCTATTTTCCCTAAGAACTCAACTGTTGTGTATTGGTAACATGCTATTTCCATCATATGCACGCAAGCTTCGGCTTCCGAATTTTTTATACCAATCTTTTTGAGCCCATTTTTAAAATTCTGGTTCAAGTGAAGAATACAAAATGAATACAATGCGGTGGGAAAGCACATCCCAACCGCTATTTTGATTCCCTTGTCGGAGTATGATACAAACATAAGGGTATGCGGTGGGTGGCAGGGCCCTAAGACCATCAAACAATACGAATGTCAAGTGACCTAAAAACCATGTCCAATTTATGATGTTCTCTTGATCGCAAATTGTGAAAATTAACGGAAACAATGGTTTGTTTTCGTCATAAGCAGTCGCCGTCAATAGAAAGCCTTTTGTCATGTTCTTGATGAATGTTCCATCAAGAAATATGAGAGTCCAACAACCATCTAAATACCCGTCAATTCAAGCACCATAGCTAACAAATAGCCTAATGAATCTGTCGTCCACTTATTTGTCAATACTAATTACGCTTCCGGGATTGGTTTCCATACATTTGCTTTGATACCACATCGAAGAGTCGTTAGAATGATGATAATTACCGAAGAGGGTTTCTTGTACCAATTCCCTTGCATGCCACACATCGTATGAAATCTTCATCCCGAACTTTTGTTGAAGTCCTTAGCCTTGATTGGTCGATAGTCCGGTCGTGATCTCAAAACATCCACAAGAATGTCGGCGACCAATTTCTTCGTAGCCTGGGGATATCCGCCGCTTGAAATTCCTCCGGAACATGTGTATGTCCGGTAGTATTTCTTTATAGCCCATAGAGAACTGCTCATACATGACAAACATGTAAAGCTTGGCGTAACTTCACAGTTAAAACAATAAACAATTTGCAAACAACGATAATTACACTTTTACATTATTAATGTAAATGTTAACTCTATGCCTCCGAGTACAAGACGATGCATGCACTCTCCATAGGCATCCTTTATTCCTTAGGGAACATTCCGCTGTTACCGTAGAGCCATTGTTTTTTATGTAGTCGAAGTTGAATTGTTTCGCAATAGCAAATTAGCAAAGATCCATCTAACTTCGTAAGAAACCTTAAATATTTGAGATGTGTCCTGAATTGCGTCATGCCACGCAACCGGGATATTGTTTCTTATTACTTGATCATCTTGCTTCATCGGTGACAAACTTGACTCCAACTCATGTACTCAGTTATGCACAATTGCTGGAGCGGAAGACGATGCGTATTGATTGTTACACAAAAAAAAAACAGTTTTGTTAACATATTATAAGCAACTTATTAGATATTAAAAGCAAATCTTTTTAGATATTAGAAGTTACATGCAACTGGTTTGAAGTTACATGCAACTGTTTATAAGTTACAGACAACTTTTTAAAAAGTTACATGCAACTGCTTAGAAGTTACATGCAACTTTTTTAGAAGTTACAGGCAACTGCTTATAAGTTATATGCAACTGCTTACAAGTTGCACGTAACTGTCTTGCATATTTCTCTAAACAAAAATCAAGTCAAATAAAGACAAATCTGCTCAAAATGGCTAGGGTATCAACAGATGCTTGTATATGGATGACCTCGGTCGTCTCTTGATGGATACAGACCATATTTACATAGTCATCTTCGGTTATCATCCTAACCATATGATCTCCATATTTCTCCATTTTGTATGAAAGTTTTAACTTATCAACCGGTATATCAAGTTGAAACGAGATTGTTCCTTTCAATTCGAACCATGTTGTGGCCTCTGAGATTGGTTTAGATCGAACCTTTCCCATTGGATCCATTCACAAAACACATTAATGTCCAAATTTGGGCCATCCTCAATGAGCAAGAGAGTAAATGAAGATTTAGTCCGTTGGGTAGTAAACGAAAGTGGAGTAAATGGGAGAAAATAATGGATAATGGAGAAAATGAATGGGATAATTCTTGTTCTGTTGGCAACATAGGTTTTTTTTAGGGGGAAACATGATGAATTTGGATGGAAAATGGCTAGGTTAGAGCACTTAATACTCAGTCCTTTAAGGAAAAATCAACAAAACACAATCCAAGATAGACAGGCAGCTGTTTATAAGTCACAGGCAACTCAACTGTAGATTTTTTGCAAACAAATTGACAGCTGTCCTATTGTACTTGCGCACATGGGTCGCAAGGGGCAGTTTTGGGATATACCAAAATACCCAAAGCTTTGAGTATATCAGGGAACAATCGATGGGCCTAGGGGTTTTCTACATGTTGGAAAAGCCCAGGGAGTTTCTCACAAGTTTTTAAAGGGCCGGGGGCTTTTCAACAATTTACCCTTATCATTATCATTTGGTACTTGCTGATCAAGGCGAGTTATTTCTTCTTAACCTGGTTAATTTCCAATTGCAGATGGAAAAAAGCAAAGTTGAGGAGTGTAAAAAACTCTGGGAACAAGATGTGATTAGATTGACCAACGACAATGAAGCTAGTATTCGTAAAATTTCAGAACTTCAGCAAGAGTTGGAAACAACAAAAAAATCATTTGAAAGCCAATGTCAGCTGATAGAAGCGAAAGCCAACCTAACTATAGTTGAGTTGGAGAATAAAATTAAGGAACTTGAGTTCCGTTTAGCAGAGTCGAGAAGAAAGACACGAGAACTTGAGAAATTTTCACAATCAAAATTACAAGGTTGGAATAAGAAGCAATATGTCTTCCATAACATCATTGGCTCACAGCTAGAGGCAATGCAGGTATTTCAAAACTTATACGCCATTTGTTTCTTCTTTTCATGGTAATTAAAGGCATGAGCTTAATTATGTGTGACAGGACTTGCGAGCATCTTCCAAGTCCATAAAGCATGAGGTTGTATGTGCAAAACAAAGATGGAGTGACGAACTTTATATATTCGGTATGAAAGTTTATGTCACACCACTATTTCTTGCCATATAAACTTAATTCTCTTCTTAGAGGATATGTCTATCTACTTGTGCATTTTGCACCGTGCAGGGCAAAAGCTGAAATTACTGACTGATGCTGCCGAAAATTATCATACAGTTATTGTGGAAAACCGGAAATTATTTAATGAGATTCAAGAATTAAAAGGTAGTTATCACAGTATAAATGTTGTTTTTTTCCCATTTTGATGTCATAAATTTTTTATTGTAGTTTTTCCAACCCAATTTATCTTTCAATTATTGGTCAGGTAACATCAGAGTTTACTGTCGTATAAGGCCATTCCTTTCTGGAGAAAACAGAAAGTCAACAACCATAGATTACATTGGTGAGAATGGTGAGCTTCTTTTGGCAAATCCCTCCAAACAGGGAAAAGATGGCCAGCGAACCTTTAAATTCAACAAGGTCTTCGGTCCTGCTGCTGCTCAAGGTTTACTTTACATGGCTGTTATAAACTATTTATATTGTATTTATATGGACTATATTACATACTTTCATTTCACATTTGGCTATATTTGTGCTTTAGAGTTGATCATATTTCTATATAGTAAATATATCATCTTTATAGCTTCTTTTAGACTTCTCCATAGTTTATGTGAATTTGAGGACTCCATCTAGTAACTATGGCCCATCTCTTCTCATATTTTTTTGAACCATGAATTTATCACGTTGACAGCCAGTTGTAAAACTTTGTCAGGAAAGAGCTTAGCTTCATAGCCTACCCCATCTAGTAACAAAAGGCTTAGACGACGACGATATGCAAAGTTTTATGTTTGGCATAAGATTTGTATTATACACCTAGGACAAGAAATTAGCTATAGTTTTGTTCCAGTACTACATCTTGATGCATGTGCTTTTCTTTTTTCTTTTCAAATTACAGAGGAAGTCTTCTTGGATACTCAGCCTTTAGTACGATCAGTTCTTGATGGCTATAATGTATGCATCTTTGCGTATGGTCAAACCGGATCAGGGAAGACTTACACGATGGTACGACCTCCCTTATTCAGTATTATGTTATTGACATGCTTTCTTCTTTTCTAATCATTTGTGATGTGTTTATTACTTCATCAATTCTTCTAGACTGGGCCTAATTCATCATCAGAAGAGGATTGGGGGGTCAATTACCGTGCTCTGAATGACCTTTTTCATATTTCTCGAAGTAGGAGAAATACTATTATGTATGAAGTTGGTGTCCAGATGATTGAAATATATAACGAGCAAGTGCGCGATCTCCTTGCAAATGATGCTATACAAAAGAAATATCCTTAAAAGCACATTCTCATTCTGCTTAAAGAATTAAGATATTGTGAATGTTATGTGATATGTTGTTCTTTGGCATAGTCATACCTTTCTAGTTTACTGCATACCATATGTAGTCATACAATTGGTCAACCAAGGAAACTTGCATTTCTAGCCTTAGCAATCTTGTACTCATGATTGCTGGGATTAGGATACCCAATATATACTATTTGTTAAATACTCATCTCTAATATATATGCAGAGGAACAATTGGTAGAACATATGTTGAATTATTTGCAACATTTCTAAAGATCATAATTTATTTAGATAAAAGGAAGGCTCACAAATGAAACCAACTTCAAAATAATGGTATCCAACCAAGAGTATTCCTGCTAGATATTGTAGTCTCTAGAACAACTTTTACAAGCTGATTTAAGGTACAATGAGTAAATAATTCAACGTTTAGATAACATTTTAAAAATCAAATAGATAGTGTACTAGTGGGAATGTTGGTATCTTGCAAATTTTATTGGAAATTATGGTAAAATGTAAAATTTGGAGAATTATGGTTTACATCTTGCTTATTAGTCTATCCTCTAAAAAAATTCTCTTTAATATTACACACGCTTGGAATACTGAATACCTCCCAACCTAATGGACTTTCCGTACCCGATGCGACCATGCGTCCTGTAAATTCAACCTCAGATGTATTAAAATTGATGGAAATTGGGTTGGCAAACAGAGCTGTAGGAGCCACCGCTCTCAATGAAAGAAGTAGCCGATCACACAGGTTTGCCTTTTGATTTATATCATGCATTTTCTGATAACTTTCATTTCTATTTATACTAACTCTGTGATATAGCATTGTGACTGTTCATGTGCGAGGTGTTGATTTAAAGACAGGTGCTACTCTGCGCGGTTCTCTTCATTTGGTGGATCTTGCTGGAAGTGAGAGAGTTGATCGATCTGAAGTAACTGGAGATAGGCTCAGGGAAGCACAACACATCAATAAGTCTTTATCTGCACTTGGAGATGTGATATTTGCTCTCTCACAGAAAAGTCCTCACGTGCCATATAGGAATAGCAAGCTCACTCAAGTTCTTCAAAGTTCCTTAGGTACTTTATTTGCTATTACATATTCAGAAATATAAACAATGACTCTGGACTTGCAGTATGGTTTAATTTATTGTACATTTTGCACTTCTTTGCTATACAGGTGGACAAGCAAAAACGCTTATGTTTGTACAGATAAACCCAGACGTGATGTCATATCCAGAAACTCTTAGCACTCTTAAGTTTGCAGAAAGGGTATCCGGAGTTGAGTTAGGTGCTGCACGGAGCAACAAAGAGACCAAGGACATTCGAGCTCTAATGGAACAGGTTCTCTTTTCGTATTCTGCTCTTACACATTTCGATATGTCATTATTATTTCTATTTGAAATAATAAAATTACCATTTTTGTTTCATGTTTTGACACTGGGGATTGGTTTTTGTTGAAAACGTGTCTGAAACTGGGTTAGTAGGTTTCGGGTGATCAATCCTATTGATAGAATACCCGTATTATACACGGGTCTATTATATGTAATTAGATGCTTAATAGGGATGCAATAGTATAAATGACATTTGTCTATATAAAGAGGAGGATTAGGCTTAGACCAATATAGCCATTCCATTTTCCTAATTCTCAATTCACATGGTATCAGAGCGATCTGAACTACTCATTTCCATCTAGATCTAATCCTAGCCCTCCAAACACCACACACCAAAAATAATAAACCCTAACCCTAATTACCGACGTTGCTACATCTGCTCACCCTCGCCGGAGCTTCGCCGACCTTCGCCGACCTCCGACGACCTTCCATCAAGCCTCGACAATGCCGATCGACGTTGATCTGTCTCGCCAGTGATCTTCGCTGACCCTCACCGACCTTAGACGACCCTCCACGACCCTCGCCGTTCTCCGACGGCCCTCTGCAGACGTCGATCTGAGCAAATCGAACTGCTTCAGGATGAGGTCTGAGAGAAATCAATCCCTGATGCCTTGACTTGGTGTTTTCCCTCAGATCTGACTTCTACTTGGTGATTTTTCTCTTGATTTGAGTTTGACTTGGTTTTTCCCTTCAGATCCGAGGTGGAGCTCCACCCGGTATTTTTTCTTAGATCTGAGTCCGGTCTGACGATTTCC
This sequence comes from Agapanthus africanus, assembly GCA_030015575.1. Lineage (NCBI taxonomy): Eukaryota > Viridiplantae > Streptophyta > Magnoliopsida > Asparagales > Amaryllidaceae > Agapanthus > Agapanthus africanus. The sequence goes on from CM057344.1 coordinate 108,260,065, forward strand.
CTTCTGATTTTTGAGGTCGACTTGATGATTTCTTTACTGTTTTGAAAATTTCTTAATGGTTAGAGCTCGATTTGAGCGAGTTGATATTTCTTTGGATATTTCGTTTGGTTGATGAGATGTTTTGCTTGATTGATTGTGCTATTGAGGAGCTTGTGCTCTCGGAGATTGGATCTGATTGATTGGTATTTGTTCGCTTGATTGGTGTTGATTTGGGTGTAGATCAGGTCTTGGTTCTTGATTTTGTTGAGTAGTGATTTTTTGATTCTTGGAGATGACGGCGGAGAGTAAATCCGAGAGTAAGCCAATCTCTTCGACCGATATTGTAGCCACCAAGATAGTGGCTTTCAAGCTTGACGATCAAAATTTCCATAGTTGGAAGCTCATCGTGGAGCGTTATGTTAAGGGGCGGAGGAAGGGTGACCATTTGAAGAAACCTCCCCCAGATCCACTTACCGTTGATTGGGAGGCTGATGACGCTCAGTTTAGTCACCGAACGCTTAGTTTGATGGAGCGACGGACCATGGATGTGCTTGCGTACTTAGGATCTGTGAAGACGATTTGGGATAAGCTCCACGAGCTCTATTCATCGCAGCGGAGCTTCTTAAAGGTTTATGATTTGGTGCACTAGCTATACAAGATTCAGTAAGGAACTCGCTCGCTACACCAGTATTACTCAGAGTTTTGTCGGCTTGCTTAGCTGGTCTCGGAGTTGTTCCCGATCACCAGTGATGTTGCAGAGATGAGGCGATACGAGGCTTTCCTTGTGATCATTTCCTTGGTGGGCTACGGCCTGATTATCAGTTTGCACGTCCGGCCTTGCTAGGAAAGGCGGAAATTACTCTCACGATCTCTTATCACACGCTCCACCTGATATTTCAATCCGAGATTACTGATGAGCAATTTGCATCTGGTGAGCACAATGCTCTTATTAGGCCAGAGAGCTCTCCTGTCTATTACTCTGCACGAGGGAGAGGGGGAGCAGGTCGTGGAGGAGGTAGAGCCGGAGGCAGAGGCCGAGTAGTGTTATTTTTGTGACTACTGCCATCAGAAGGGACATTCACAGTACCTGCTGGAAGTTGAATAAGAGGCCTCTTCAGCCTTCTCATCTTGCTGCCCATGCACATGTTGGGACCGTATCTCCTGCTTCCTCCACTATTTTGATTGACTCAGCATTATCATTCGAGAGTTCCGTAAAATCTATAGAGGAGGAGATTGCTCAATTGAGACTTGTGACCTCATTTGCTTCTGTAGCCAAGCCGGATATGCTACACCTTGGGCTTCCGCTGTGACCATTTTAGGCCTTTCGAGAGGTAACCATACAACTTTATTACCTCGACTTTTGTATGTCATCCTTGGGGGATCGATACTGGACCGACGGATCATATGACAGGAGAGAGGCATATTGTCCTCATATAGGCTAAGGTCTAGGTGTATCCCAGTGACCTTAGCGAACACCACCACCTCTGCTATAGAGTGAGTGGGTCTGTTCAGACCACTTCACAGTTACCTCTCTATTGTCTTATACTTTCCTGGCTTTCCTTTCAACTTACTTTCTATTTGCCAGCTGACTCGAGATTTGAACTGTGTTGCAACTTTCTTTTCTGGTGGGTGTTTTTCAGGAGCTTGGGACGAGACGGACGATCGGCACAGGGACTGAGGTTGATGGATTGTACCACTTCGATGAGCATCCACGCTATATGGCCTTCCCAACAACCTCCACATCTGCCTTTGATGCCCATTGCTGGTTTGGTCATTCTTCTCTACAAACCTTGAAGAGAATTGTTCTCTCTTGGTACTTTATCTAGTTTAGAGTGTGAGTCTTGTGAGTTGGGTAAGCATCATCGCTTTAGCTACTCATCTCGTGTCAATAAAAGAGCTGATAAACCTTTTGCTTTAGTTCATTATGATGTTTGGAGGCCATGTCCTGTTGCTCAAGAAGGTTTTTGCTATTTTGTAACCTTATTGATGATTTTTCTCGAGTCATGGTTATATTTGTTGAAATCTAGAAGTGAAGTTTTTTCTCATTTCCAGATATTTTGTTTTGAAGTTCAGAATCAATTTGGGGTCACTATTTGTACTTTGCGGAGTGATAATGCCAATGAATATTTTAGTACGCCTTTTGGGGCGTATATGGAGAAACTTGGCATTCTTCATGAATCCTCTCGTCCTTATACCCCCAACAAAATGAGTGGCAGAAAGGAAGAATCGACATTTGTTAGAGGTCACTCGCACCCTTTTGTTCCTTATGCCAGTGTTTAAATCCTTTTAAGGGATGCAGATCTTACTGCCAATTACTTGATCTCCTCTGTTCTCGGTGGACAAATTCCTCATTCTACATTGTTCCCTTTGGTGGTCTCTTTTTTTCTTCCTCCGTTGGGCTTTGGGTGTGTTTTGTCCATGATCTACAATCTGGGGCTCTTAACTGGACTCCAATGCCATTAAGTGCGTTTTTCTTAGGTACTCTCGGACTTAAAAGGGATATCGTTGCTATAGTTCCGGGTTACGTCATCGATTTATATCGGCTGACGTGACTTTTCATGAGTCTACCCCATACTTTTCTACATCTCACACACACCTGTAGACATGGACAGTGACTTCTTTTTAGATATCTCATATTTTTTGTCATAAGACATCCCTTCCGAATTGGATGATTTTCCACCTTCGTATTAGAGATCATCCGTACTACTTCTATTGACCCGCCTCCTACCTTTGATTCCCCATTGTTGGGACCCACACGATCAGTTACAAGGGTATATGCTCGTCGAGCCCGTACGGCTTCTGAACCCCAGCTTCCTGCTGCCGATCTCCAAGAGTTTCAAGCTCCGCCGGAGGCTGACACTGATCTCCCTATTATCTTATGAAAAGGCATCTGCAGCTGCATTTCTCACCCTATAGCTCATCATGTGGCGACTTCTCATTTATCTCCGGCGTATAGGGTGTTTATCTCTTTCATCGACCTTAATACTTTATCCAAGTCCCTTTCTGAAGCTGTCTTATAAAGGGTGGACTGAGGTTATGATTGATGAGATACTTGCCTTCGAACAGAATCAGACTTGGGATCTGGTTTCTCTTCCGGCTGGGAAGAAGGCAGTAGGGTGCTGCTGGGTATACACTGTGAAACTTCATTTTGATGCGACCCTTTCCTGCTTGAAAGCACGTTTGGTTGCTAAAGGGTATTCGCAGACTTTTGGCATTGATTATGAGGAGTCCTTTTCTCTTGTGGTGAAGTTGATCTCTATTCGTCTACTTATATCTCTTCCGGCTATCCATCATTGGCTACCGCATCAACTTAATGTGAAGAATGTGTTTTTTTATGGTTCTTTAGTCGAGGAGGTCTATATGGAGCAACCATCTGGTTTTGTGGCCTAGGGAGTCGGGTTTAGTTTGTCGATTGAAGAAGTCATTGTATGGTTTGAAACAGTTTCCTTGAACGGGGTTTAGGAAATTTATTGATGTGGTTATTTCGTTTGGCCGAAGACGGTGTGGTTATGATCATTCGATGTTTTGCCATAATAACTAATGGTCTTCATATTCTATTGGTGGTATATGTTAATGACATAATGATTATTGGCGATGATGTGGCTGGTATTGCACAGTTTAAACACCACCTTCAGAAGAAGTTTCAGAGTAAGAATCTTGGAAGCCTTAAATATTTTTTGGGTATCGAAGTTGTTCGATCGAAAGATGACATTACATCTCACAACGGAAGTATGTGCTTGATATGCTGACTGAAGCTGGGATGTCAGGGTGTAGACCTATATAGGCTCCAATGGATCCTAATACTAAGGTGCTTCCGCGACAAGGTGACTTGGTTGAAAATCCCGGAAGATGCCGACGATTGGTCGGTAAGATGAATTACTCCACCGTCACTCGACCTGATATCGCATACCTAGTTAGTGTTGTGAGCCAGTTTGTTGAATTTATTTTGTATTCTCGACCCCTAGAAGTTAAGACGGCTTATGACAATCTTGAGCTGGTTCGACTCTATGCGGAGACGACTCAGAGACGGCTCATAACATGTCTGGAATTACATATTTCTTTCTGGTTGTATGAGACGGCTCAAGGTAATTTTGAGCCGGCCAAAACGTCTTTTGACGTTTTGGACCGAATTCTGGGTTGTTTTGGGAAATCCAATTTTACTCCATTTGCGTCATATTATAAATAGCAGTTTGTAAACCTAATTGGGTAACCCTTTGTTAATCCGAATTAAGAGAGAGGAGGCTAAGGTTTTGAGAGCGATTTGTTTTGTGAGAATTCATCCACCATTGTAATCCTCCTAATTTATTCGATTAGTAAAGTGCTCCTTCGCCCGCGGTTTTTCCGTAAGGGTTTTCCACGTAAATCTTGTCTCTTCTGGTTTGTGCTCTATTTCTATTGCTTTGATTATTTGTTGCTTTTCTTTATCGTTTGTTTATTGCTTTGTGATCGTATTTGTCGCAACAAATTGGTATCCGAGTCGTTTTGGTTCTTTTGGAGATTTGGTGCACAGAAGGTGTTTGGGGATTTGTTTGCTTGAACCATTAGGTGTTTGATCTTACGATCTAGGTTTACGGTGGATGACGATGCTTGTGTACTCTCCTTATCTTCTTAGATTGTGATTTTGAAGTCTGTGGTTTGTAAGCACTCAAGATGTTTATGGAAATTCCTAAGTGTTTCAATTGGTTCTTTTGATCCTGCATCATTTCTCCAACGATTATAAAGTTCGATATTGAGAAGTTCGATGGAAATATAAGCTTTAGTGTATGGTAAGTTTGTATGATTGCTGTATTGACACAATGGTTTGAAGAAGGCGATTCTTGGAAAGGATTCAAGGCCTTCCATTATGATGACGGAGGAAGCATGAGAGGAGTTGGATGAAAAATCTTTCACGGCTATCCTGTGTTTGACAAACGAAGTTTTGCAAGAAGTTCTAGTGGAGAAGACGACGACTAGTTTGTGGTTGAAGTTAGAGGAGTTATATTGAAGAAGTCTTTCACAAATCGACTCATATTGAAGTAGCGTCTCTACACACTTCGTATGTCAGAAGGCTTCTCCTATTAAATCTCACATCGATAAGTTTAATTTGATCATTACAGATCTGAGTGAGATCGATATTAAGATGATGAAGACCAAGCACTTCTATTGTTATGTTCTTTGCCATTCTCTTATAAGCACTTTCGTGACACCATGTTCCATGGACGAGAGACTATCTCGATTAAGGATCTCAAAGAAAATTTGATGAACAAGAAGAAGACCGACAAAGGGTTAACTTCTAGCGAAGGTGATGGTCAAATCTTTTGGCCTATTTGTTCGAGGGCGAACGGAGAAGAGAGATCCAGAAGATAGCAAGAAGTCAAGGTCGAAGTCCAAGCATAAGAACTTGACTTGCAACTATTGTAAGAAGAAGGGGCATTTCAAAATTGATTGCTACAAATTGCAGAACAAGCAGAAACAGGAAGACAAACATAAGGAGTTTTCAGCTGAAGCTAGTATTGCCGAAGGAGAAAGAGATCTACTTGTGGTTCTTGACAACACACATCGATCCAAGGATGAATGGATTATGGATTCGGGCTGCTCCTACCATATGTGTCCCAATAGAGATCTGTTCTCCACCTACGAGTCTGTTGATGGTGACGTGGTTTTGATGGGTAACAATAGTTTGTGTCGAGCTATTGGTAAGGGAACGATTCAAATCAAGATGTTTGATGGCGTTGTGAGAATATTAGCGGAAGTTGGTCATGTCCCTGACTTGAAGAATCTCATCTCATTGGGTGCATTCGATACTAAGGGTTATAAGTTCTCCGCTGAAGGTGGATTTTTGGAAGTCAGTAAATGTGCCGCCGTCATTATGAAGGGTTTGAAAACGGGGTCCCTATATGTGCTGTAGGGTTCGACAACTACCGGGTCGGCGACAATTTCATCATCTAAGTCCATGTCAAATTCATATGCATCCAAGTTATGGCACATGAGGTTCGGGTATATGAGTGAAAGGTATGGTCGAGTTATCGAAGCAGGTCTACTATGTGGTCAAAATACATCGAAATGGAATTTGGTGAGCATTGCATTTTCGGGAAGCAGAAACGAGTTAGCTTCGGTATGGCGGTGCACAACACAAAAGATATTTTATACCCATTCAGATTTTTGGGGACACTCTCAAGTTGCTTCCAAAGGAAGTGGTGCAAAATATTTGCTTACTTTCATCGACGATTATTCGAGGAAGCTTTGGGTTTATTTCTTGAAGTAAAAGAGTGATGCGTTCAATACGTTCAAGTAATGGAAGATATTGATTGGGAAGTAGACATGAAAGAAGATTAAGAGGCTAAGGACAGACAACAGATTAGAATTTTGTGGTGGAGATTTCAATGAATTCTGTAAAAATGAAGGTATCGTTCGGTATCATACCGTTGTCCATACATCACGACAAAATGGAGCCGCGGAGCGTATGAATCACTCTTTTGGAGAAAACTCGGTGCATGTTATCTAATGCAGTGCTCGATAAGGAGTTTTGAGCAGAGGCAGTGAACACGTCATGCAATATTGTGAATCGATCACCTTATACAACACTTGGTAGTAAAACACCGGAGCAGGTATGGCCTGAGAAGCATGCCGATTATTCTACACTTAGAGTGTTTGGGTGTCCTGCATATGCGCATTGTCGTGAAAGCAAGTTAGATCCTTGAGCGAACATTTTTTTTGGTTATGCTACCGGGGTCAAAGGTTATAGGTTGTGGTGTACATTTTCTAAGTCGTCAAGATTTATGAATAGCAGAGATGTCACTTTTGACCAGTCTGCTATGTTAAAGCCGAAGAACATGGAATCTTGAATTCAATACGACACAAGGACGAGCCAGGCGTTGAATTTGAGGTCAGTGAAAGCTCGAGTTCACAGGAGATCTCTTCACTATCGTCTGACGAGGCTCAATCCCATGATGAGCAATATCTACTCGCTCGAGACCGACAACTAAGGGACATTAAACCGCCACAGAGATATGGCTACGATGATGGCGTTTGCGCTGTCAGTTGCAGAGACAGTTGATGGTAACTAGCATACACGTTACCAAGAAGCTATCTCATCCGATGAGTCAGCTCATTGGCTTGTCGTTATGAATGAAGATATTGAGTTTCTTCACAAGACCCAAATATGGAAGCATGTTAAGTCCAAAGGAGGAAAGAAAGTAGTTGACTGCAAGTGGATTTTCAAAAGGAATAAAGGAGATCAATGGGTTGCATATACTTGATATAAGGCATGGTTGGTATCTAAAGGCTATTTACAGGCTAAAAGAGTGGATTTCAATGAAGTATTTTCTCCGGTTGTAAAACACATATCTATTCGTGTCTTGCTTGGTTTGGTGGCTATGCAAGATTTGGAACTCGAGCAGCTCGATGTTAAGACCGCTTTCTTACATGGTGATTTGGTAGAAAAGATCTACATGTAACAACCCAAGAGTTTCGAAATTAAAGACAAAAAAGACCACATTTGTTTGTTAGAGAAATCTCTCTATGGTTTAAAGCAGTCGTCTAGACATTGGTACGAGAAATTTGATTCCTTCACAAGGGATACTGGGTTTATTAGAAGTAAGGGCGACAATTGTGTTTATTGCAAGAAACTCGCCGATGGTTCTTTTATATATTTGTTGTTTTATGTAAATGATATGTTGATAGCAGCAAGGTATATGGTTGATATTCAAAAGCTTAAGAAACAGTTCAAAGGCAAGTTAGAGACAAATGATTTGGGAGCGGCCAAGAAAATTCTCGGTATGAAAATTAGGCGCGATCGCAAGAGAGGAAAGCTTTACTTGTCTCTACAGCGATACGCCGAGAAAGTTTTGGAGCGTTTTAGTATGGCAGACGCTAAATCAGTAATTACCCTCTTGGCAGTTCATTTGAAACTTTCAGCTCGTATATCACTGCAAACTGAGAAAGAAATTCAGTATATGTCGCATGTTCCTTATTCGACCTGACATTTTGCATGCAGTTAGTGTTGTTAGTAGTTATATGGCATCTCCTGGTAAAGGCCACTGGCAAGCAGTAAAGTGGATTTTACGATACCTACGAGGTATTTCTGATATGGGGTTGGAGTTTGGAAGGAACAGTGATAGTTTGGTTGGTTTCGGCAATTTTGACTATGCAGGTGACCTCGACAGACGAAGGTCGATCACCGGCAATGTATTCTCTTTAGGAGGATGTGCCACTAGTTGACGTGTTTGGTTACAGTCTACGGTAGCGTTATCTATGACGGAGGCAGAGTATATGACCGTTGTTGAATCCGTTAAGAAAGCAATATGGCTGAAGGGACTATTTTCGGTGCTTGGTATCCAAAAGGATGTTATAATAGTCTATTGTAATAGTTAAAGTGCGATTCAATTAACAAAAGGCCATATGCATCATGACAGAACGAAGCACATCGACGTTCGGTATTGGTTTGTTTAGGATGTCGTTGAAGAGGAAGAGATAATTGTAAAGAAGGTTGGCACATTGGATAATCCGGCCGATATGTTGACTAAGTCTCTTTCATTTGTTAAGTTTGAGTATTGCTTGAACTTAATTGGAGTGTGCGGCACTCATTGAGCCCTTTAGGGGTTTTGTAGAGAAAGGTGGAGCTATTACTAATATAATGGAGAAATTTTGTAGCGAATGCGAGGAAAGGTGAAGATTTGTTGAGTTTGCCATCGTATTTTCGACCACTAGAAGTTTTCCTAGAAGTTGAGATGGCTCATGACAATCTTGAGCCGGTTCGACTCTATACTGAGACGGCTCATGACAGTCTGAGACGGCTCACATGTCTGGAATTATATATTTCTCTCTATTTATATGAGACAACTCAAGTTAATTTTGAGCCGGCTCAAACGTCTCTTGACGTTTTGGGCCGAATTCTGAGCTGTTTTGGGAAATCGTATTTTTACTCTATTTGCCTCATACTTATATAAATAGCAGTTTGTAACCCTAATTGGGTAACCCCTTTGTTAATCAGAATTAAGAGAGGAGGTTAGGGTTTTGAGAGGGATTTGTTTTGTGAGAATTCATCCACCATTGTAATCCTCCTAATTTGTTCGATTAGTAAAGTGCTTCTCTTTCGTCCGTGGTTTTTCTCATAAGGGTTTTCCATGTAAATCTTGTCTCTTCTGGTGCTCTATTTCTATTGCTTTGATTATTTGTAGCTTCTTGTTTGTTTATTGCTTTGTTATCGTATTTGTCGCAACACAGTTTATGGCTGATCCTCGAATAGCTCATTAGGATGCTGTGATTCGGATACTTCGCTATTTGAAGAATGCTTCAGGAAAGGGTCTACTGTACTCAGATCATGGACATTTTCGGGTAGCGGGCTTCACTGATGCAGATTGGGCCGGGTCTCTATCTGATTGCAGATCTACTACAGAATATTGCATGTTTATAGGAGGTAATTTGGTCTCCTGGCAGAGTAAGAAGCAGAATGTAGTGTCTCGTTTCAGCGCCGAGTCAGATTATCGAGCCATGGCGAATACCGCTTGTGAGCTTGTATGGATTTGCTTTCTATTTGGAGAGCTTGGTTTTGATTCCACTTCCTCTATGCGGCTATATTGTGATAATAAGGCTGCAATCTATATCGCCTCTAATCCTGTATTTAATGAACGAATGAAACATATTGAGGTGGATTGCCACTTTGTGAAGGAGAAGGTTGAAGTTGGAATCTTGATACTTACTATGTTCAATCTGCTCATCAGTTAGCCGACCTATTCACAAAACCTTTAGGAAGGAGTATAGTGCATTTTATTTGTAACATGTTGGGAATGTATGATATGTATGTTCTAGCTTGAGGGGGAGTGTTAGAATACCTGTATAATACACGGGTCTATTATATGTACTTAGATACTTAATAGGGGTGTAATAGCATAATGGCATTTGCCTATATAAAGGGAATGATTAGGTTTAGGTCAATCTATCCATTACATTTCCCTAATTCTCTCTCTCCTCTATTCACACCTATGATATTTATATGTATGCATGTACGTACACGCACAAATGCACACGCTGAATCGGGAAATCGTCATTGTTTCTGGTTCAAATACTTTCCTCCCATTTATTACTTGGATTATCTATAAAATAAAGCTTAGAAGTTCCAGGCTAAAACCATGCTTTGTATGTGATTGATGTTTGACCTGATCTACCTTATATTTAATCTGGGTCCCAGAAATTTAGACCTGGTTAGAAACAGATCTGAATTTATGTTTTAAACCTCTAATCACCCCTTTTAATTATGAATTTTATGTATTCAGTATAAGCTAATTTTTAGATATTTCTAGTAAATTCATCACTTTGATATGCACCTTGCTGCTATTTTAAGTTCCATTATTGTTCTTGAGATGTTATAGTTAGGATAACGGGCTGATTGACTTAATGATAATTCCTTGGCGGAGTGTTTGTCCCACAAAGATGCCCGACTCTTAATGAATGTAATATGTTACGACTTATTAAGTATTCCCATATGGGATATGCACTAGATGTTTAGTATATAACAGCTCACATGAACTCAATTAATTTTAGTTAGTATTTTCGTAGGGAGGAACCATGAGTTTGTTGTCAAGCGTCCTCTAGCATGAATAATACTAGGATGGGTAAAACCCTTGGAAGTCATTGATTATCCGGCGTTACATTTCTGTTCAAAGGTATTGAATAATTTTTGACCTGCGTCTAACTAGCTTGACTTTTGAGTAAAACTGATTACCAAGGCTGTATCAGAGCATGCAAGTAACCATTCCTTTGTTCAAATCCTGTAGCAAGCATTTGGGGGGGGGGGGGATCTGTCATATGTGTTGTCTTCCACAGAAATAACAATTTGACCTAGTTTCCATTTGAGGTGGCGGTTTTGGATGGTATAAAATAATTATTAGATTTTGGGTGAAAGAATAAGGAGGGGTAGAATGATAAAGTTTGTAAAAGGGAAATTCATTTGTCTCTAAGCCTTTATCAAATTAGGAGGATAGCCAAATCACAACAAATTACCAGTTGTGATAGAATATGTCACCTCTTATTGGTAAAGAATAGTACCTTGGGTAGCTAGAAGCTGAGGATAGCAAATGATATATTAACACTGTTTCCAATATTATGTTTGCGTAAGTCAGATGAATTTAAAATACACTCTTCCACAGCTTCTAGCTTTTGTTTATGTGCCCTTGACACTTCATGACGAATCAATTATCTTTACAGACATGAATGCCTAGCACACTATTTTATTACATATTTAAACTATGAAGAAGTTCAAAATCAAGAGGGTATGAGTAAATATTGAGATTCTAACAATCCCTCATGTTTCAATTATAATTTGGTAAGAAGAATTATTAAAAAAAATACTATTCTAGAATTACATAGCAGCTACGGCGAAGACCATTTCAAAATCCTAGGTAAAGTGACTTGGGAGTAGCATTTGCTTTGTAATTGACTTGGGAATAACACCCGTAATTTCTTAGTTATCATTTGTCTTTCTTGAAATGGTAATATGATAATTACGCTCTTCATTGCAGGTGGCATCACTTAAGGAAACAATTGCAAGGAAAGACGAGGATATTGAACGCTTGCAGATAATTAAAGATATTGGAAATCGATCTCCTTGTTCTCCTCGCTCTCCTCATGTGAGAGAAAGACATAAAAACAACTCATTGAGGCATTCTCTCTCCTCTTCTGGGCTCTCACTGCTAGCTGTGGCCACTGAGCACAGCCGCAAATTATCTAGTAGTAACCGAAAGGGACCAGTTAATAATTATAGGGCTGCTTCAGATCCTGGAAATTCCTCGGACCACAGCGATAAGCATTCTGAGGCTAGTTCGCAACAAATGGTGGATGATTTTAGGGATTTTCCTGCAGATACTGAGCTTCTGGGATTTGGAGACGTGGATTCAGATGAAAGATTAAGCGACATTTCTGATAGTTGTTTGTCCATGGGAACGGAACCCGATGGATCGCTAAATAGTGTGGTGGAGTTTTCACTCTTTCCTGAGCATTGCCAACTGGAAGAGATCACAAAAGAGAAGATGTATGTATTATCAAATATCACATCCTTGGTAGAACCTAATTACCGATATGGGCCATAAATGAGTCAACATGCATATCCTGTTTGATAAATGAGTAGGCTTGGGTTGCGAAATATGACCGATTTGACCTGAATAGAAAGACTAAACTGATTACTTTTTCTCATAGAAAGAGTACAAACACTTAATTTCGTAGACAAAAACCGATATCTTAAACCGATACAACTACTAGACAACTATCTAAAAAGCGGATGTAACTGATAAAACGGCCATAATCAGTTTGGATCAGACCTGCCCGACTCAAGCCTATGAACACCCCTAAATCCTAGCAAAGGTTTTCAGATACGTAGTTTTACATTTCATGACCCAACATTTCCCTTAAAAGGTTCTAGGCTTTAGCCATGGCAAAGGGACCAAATTCCCGGCTATGTAGTATACAAGCGGCTAACCCATAGTCTTTATGTTCCATAACCTAATTTCCAAGAAGAGTATAATTATAAGCATATATTATGTATAGACAAATTATTGCTAATGACTAATGTTTTACATCTAATGACTAATGTTTTACATCCCATAACTTCATTTCCAATGTGAGCAGAATTCTAAGCATTTGTCATATACAGGTTAATAATTGCTTATAACCGACGTTCCAAAATGCATTCTTTTCTATCTTTAATTTAATCCAACACTTGATAAGTGCAGGCTGGAAGCAGTTCCATCAAAAGTACCAAGCCCTACTCCACAAAAAGTTGAGCAAACAACATCAACAAGGACCAAACTGAAAGAAACTTTGCGGAGTCCAAGTGCGTATAATTGATAATTATTTTACTTTGGTGTATATTCTAGTTTTAAATGGATACATCTTAATATTGGACCTGTTATGCTCGAAGCACTAATAATCTCTCCAGTAATTGATGGTGTGGGAGCAAAATGATGTCGTATGGTGATGTCTGGTTAATTTTCTTTACTGAGTAGCAGTGTTGTAAAAAGCGGCTTAGGTGGCAGAAGAGGCACAAGACCCGCCTTGCTTTTCACATAAGCTACCGAATTAAGCGGTTTTAACCTTTAGTGGGTTGGGCCGCCTAGATAGGGCCTACACAACCCAACCAACCTAGGCAGGCTCTTAGGCAACCGAATTTTGTTTAATCATCTGAGTTTTTTGATTAAAAATGGTCAGCATCGGTATGTTATTGTCCTCCCTTGATGGAAAAATGCATCCCAAACCCAAATAAATCATCAAACCTACCATTTTCTTCACTAAAAAAGCCCATCTCTCCACCGCGCATTTTTGTCTTGAAAAGCTAAATCCGTGTAGGTGATGCAATCACCTACGAGCATTCTTTTATTACCTTGCTGAGAAGTCATGATATGTACATTTTTTATTTATCCGTGATTCCATTTATTCATTTCGTTCTCGCTTGTAAATATCAGGTTCAAGGAGAAGCATCACTAGCAAAGCTACAACATCTTCTGCCAAGTTTGCAAAACGTCGACTTTAGAGAGCAAATGCTTTTCTTATGAATGATCGACTATATCATACCATCTTTGTAAGTGATTTAGTTAATTAACTTAAAAACTGCTCTTATTTTTATAGCTCGATCTCCATTCCACAGCGTCAAGTCACGACCAATGTATTATTGGGGATATCAGATGTAATCGATATTGTTGTTAAAATCATTTTCCGATGATTCTCTTACTTCACATTATCTAGTACATCTCAAGGCAATTATGCGCATGCGCTTAAACCTAAAACAAATCTAGTTCTGGTATAGACATGCACGGATTATCTCTATCTATAGATTGCAGCCTTCATCACCCATTGGATGTGTCCATGATTTGTCATTCGTAAGATGTGAGGGCATAGATTTATGTTGTGATGGAAAGAGAATTAGATTGGATTCGACTATAGAATACTTTTACTGGAGAGGATCTTACTTTGCTTTTGAATACTATTTCTGATTCGGCTGAAATGCTATGATGAGCTAAACATAATGAGTTTTTTTCCATCGACTATGTTTAGCTGAAGCCTGATTAATTTAAATTCGAAGGTACGTCTCTTTCGAATGTTTGAATTCAATTCGGCTGTTGTGGCAAATATGATCATGAATCAATAAACAAACGATAAAGAGAAGAAATAAATAATCAGAAGTGATAGAAATAAAGCACAAACTAAAGAACACAAGATTTATGTGTGAAACCCTTGTGGGAGAAACTATGGGCGAAAGAGAAGTTTTACTAATTGAACAAATATGGAGGATTACAATGGTGAATCAACTCTCACAAAATTTCTAACAAAGAACTCTAGCCTCCTCTCTTTTAATTCTGATTATAAAAGGGTTAACCTAATTAGGATTACAAACTACAATATATATAATATGAGGTAAATCAGATTAGAAATAGGATTTTCGAAACAGCTCAGAATTTGGCCCAACAGACTTCGAGTCGGCTTAAACTTATTTTGAGCCGTCTTATACGAACAGAGAGAAATCTGTAATTTCAGACATGTTATAAGTCGTCTCATATTTCACTTGAGCCGTCTCATCACAGGGTCGAGCCGGCTCAAGATTGTCCTGAGCTATCTCTTGCAAACAGAGAACAATTAATATTTCCAAACGACTTATGAGCCGGCTCAATTTACAGGGATCAGAGAATACGAGGTAAGCTCAACAAATCTCCACCTTACCTTGCATTCGTCACAAAACTCCTCCATAATATTTGCAATAGCTCCACCTTTTTCATAAAAACTCTAAAGGGCTCAATGAGCACGACATACTCCAATTAAATTCAAGTAATATTTAAACTTAACAAACGAAAGAGACTTAGTGAACATGTCGGTCGGATTATCCGCTGTGCTAACCTTCTTTATTATTTGCTGGGTTTCTGGCGCTTGCGCAGCGGAAGCGAGAAACGTAGGCGGAATACAAAACGAAATTTTCGTACGAGCATAAGGAACCGCAACCTAGAAATCAATCCAAACACTAAACTAGGAACTAAACATACAAGATAACTACCCGGTTCAGAGCATACAACCTTTGTACCGTGTCCACCCAATCGTAAAAGATCCCTCCAAGCTCCGTAGGCCGTCGGGAACGAGCTTGAGAGACGATCGTTCTTACCGAAGATGGCCCACCTGAGAGAAACTGATCCAAGCTTCAGTTTCTCTCCAAAGAGAACTTTGAGAAAACAACTCATCTAAACTAGTTAGGGATAGAGTGTGAGAGATGTAGAAATTATCACTATCATTATCTCTCAATTACCAAACTCAAGAGAGCAAAATCTCAGAGACTCGGAGGAGGAGGAGAAGGAAGAGAGAGCCGGAGGATGTAAAATGAACTAGAGTAAAAACAAGCATGCAAGAATATAGTTTTATCAAACTCATTTCTAAATAAAAAGAATGCATGCACATTCCTCACCCCTTCCTTCTCCCACCATGCTCTCTTGACATCTCAAGCTCCATTTCATTTCTTTTCTATTACAACAAGGAAAATTAATAATAAGGTATTCTCCTTCTAGAAGTATTCCGTATAAATACGAAATATAACCCCGGTGTATGTATTGTATACATATACGCGTATCTGTATAAAAATACGGATAGCCAAGAGATATTGGATGTATTTTGTATAAATACAAAATACATCCATGGTATATGTATCATCTACATATATGCGTATTCGTATAAAAATACGAGTAGCCAAGAGAGAGAAAATGAATAGTGAACATAATTATAGAATTATCAAACATCCGATTTGCTTATGAACTAGAGTGGTATATGTATCGTCTACACTTGATTTAATAATCCGGCTTAAACCTGCTAGCATTATCAAACGCCCGATTAAAATCCGTGTAGACAGTACACGTATTTAATCGGACTCCTGTACGTATCAACGTACTGCCTCTTCATCACATCGTCTGAACCGGAAAAACCCTATGTGCGGGGCTCTAAAGACTCGACAATACATTGGCAGTGAGTTACTGGATAAATCCATAATCATATGCATGTCAGCGACACTACATATACGTAACGGCTATCCAGGTATATGTCGAAAGGGAGGCCGACAATCAAGTCCGTATGTATCCTACTGAGCCTGTAAGTGATAATCTCCGTACAGTCCGGTCTCTTCTTTTGAGAGTGTCGCATACCGGATCTAGGGGTAGATAACGTCAGACCCCTAATAACCCGATAAATCATGCTGGTGTTTAAGCTCATGACCAACCGAGAAACTACTGGTCTCTTATCAATAAATCTCATCCGTCCTGGCCAGGAACTTATGGTGATGGCTAACCGAACACAGCGCGACATCGACTCCCTATACTAGGAGAGATGAATTCTTTTCGATTGCTCACTGATTTCATGTGGTTCGGGACTGTACCCAATTAAAACTTATTTGCACAATTCCTTTGAGCCGTGGTAGGGTAGAATCAAAGTACAGTGGGAACTCACGCGAGACAAATGACGATCTTAGGTCAAAAGACTACTTCGTACTAATGTCACTAGAGAACTGCTATTTGATGATAGGTATAATACCATATATAAGTTCTCGGCGAGTCCGTTCGGTGTACTTACCTCCAGTGGGCACCTACATACAATCTAAGGTGCCTTAACACCAATGGCTTGTGAGACTGGCCACCGACTCTCGTCGGGGCCTATAAAGTATACATTAGTCTGTTCTGAAATATCGATTCCCAGTCTCGATACTCCCACGGCTAGGAACATTTAAGGATTTGCTTATGGACTACCTGGCTTCCATCTATATGATCACCATCATGATACTGATAGTCAAGCAAGAATTCTATGGGCTTTATCATTATGTATTAGTGATACGCAATAACAAGTAAAACGTATACACATAATAATAAAGACAAATCAAATAACATACTATCATCTCGAGCAAGACCGTTCTACTGGTATAGCTCCTCCCTCAATTACCATAATTGCCTAGCTGCAATTACTATAATTGTCTTGAGGGCACCATATCCAACAATATTTCACTTGCACTTAAGACCAATTATTGCGGTATCGCATACTCAGAGCTTCGTGTGTTATCGAGTACCCAATTGCTTTACTAATTAGTTTCGCAAACCGTATTTGAGAAACAACCGTGTTCGAGAAATAGCCTCAGTGAGTGGATCCGCTACACTGTTCCTTACTTTATCTCTTTATTTCTCAACTTCGCGGAGATCAACTATCCCCCGAACTGAGCGACACCTTCCTTAGAATTTGTCTGGATAGATGATGGGACCAAGTTCATAAATGAACACCTTTATCCAACAAACTTCTTAGGCTGTATCCTCCGCAGAATCTAATCAGCATCTTGCACCATATCTGCCTTAGTATCCGCTTGGAACACTTTCCAACATATTGCCCCCTCAGAAGAGGGTAAACTTGTTACTCTAACAACCATTCTGCTATCCAAATCACTGTGGAAGCTGGGATAGGTAGATGCCTCATGCAGGAGGCTGCCATTACCATACTCCAAAAACATCCTGATATGTTCTTCACTGCTTCCTTTTATTTCTCTAGGATTGAATTAATATCTGCTTACTATAGCAAATGCAAAAGCAATATCTGATATGGTACATGACATCACATGATTGACCTAATTGCTAAAGCAATTGAAATGTCATTCACATGAGTCCCTCTCCTCATCAGTCTAGAAGACATGCATCTCTTTAGAGAGAGTGGCTCCATCACATGCGGGTACACCGCCATGTTAGGAGTCGTCCATTCTAAACCCTTTTAGATTGGTGTCCAAGTATTCGGATTGGGATATTTCCCAAATCTAAATCTATCGACATAGATTTAGTCACCAGAATTTTTGATACATTATCCAGATCCTATGTGGAGAAACATCTGTGACAACCATAATTTAACCGATTGTAGTATAAGAACATCACTTCTTATCAGAAGTATGTCATCCAAATACCATATGACAGTTCTCTCTACATTGTCACGTCCCGCTTCCCAGTGTACGGCGAAAAGGACGCGACAAGGCCCGCTACGTATATATTCAGAAGTACATACGCTAAGCGTAACTAAGCAATATAAAGTAAATCACAAGAGACGAATAATATAGAAATAACAGCAACTCTTATTAATAACATTCTTTGTACAATGCATGAAAAGAAAATACAACTGGAATGAAAAGCAATGCCTAAACAGTGGCATAACAGAAAATGAAATAAACTGGAAAGAACAAGGTACAGTATCTAGAGCTCTGGATCTTCCTGGAACTGCTCCAAATCTTCACCGGTGGGCTCGATCTCAGCTTGGTCCAACGCACCTGACAACATTCAAAGAAAAAAGAAATAGAATGTCGTCAGCGAACAGGTCGCTCGGTAAGTCCCAAAGAATTAGAAGAATGAGAATGACAGAGTAACAGTATTTTCTAAAGTATTATATTGTTGAATATTATGGAACATTGTTTAACGCTGTTGTTTGTAGCTTGGTACAGAAGGATGCCAGTGTATACGAGGGGGATCTCTATATGCTAGAGATCAGGGCAAAAGGAAAGTACAAGGAACCGTTATGCCACGGTACAACAGCAATAGGATTCAGGTTAGGTGTCTTAATCTGACCACCTCGTGCCACCTTTAACACCTTCCGTACCAATCTACCCCTTAAACCCCGTAGTGTTTTAACAGTATTGTAGTATTGGAATATGTAAATTGAGTGACTGACCAAAACCATGATACCAGTAAACATGTTGTAACTGTGTAATCAGGTAAATGGAATATCAGGATAATGGATGAATATCCATGGTTTGATTCAGTCAAAAGAATATATTGTTAACTAGATTCAGGGTTTCATGTATTCAAATTGTATTGGAATATAAAAGAATATAGATTGACTTGAATCATATTCGAGTCAGGAATAGTCAGACTCTAACCCGAGTCAGACTAAAAGAAAGATAATTTGAAGTTCAAAATTAGTTATGGGCCTTTTTGTAATTTGTAAAACTTGAGAGAGTTTTCTGTAAAAAAATACTTTTGTATAGTTTTCAAAATACACCTCAAGTATTTAATAATCGTCTTTATTGTTATAATGAATGTGAATTTTATTTGTGTTATTCTAGTGAATATATCCTAATAAAAGTATTAATTGTTTTATCTGAAATTCATGGTATTTTAATGTAACTTTTAAATCTTGGAATTTTAGGAAAAGGTGGAAACTTTATATTATGATAAAATAGGTGTTTAAAAGATAATTATATATATATTAACACATGAATAATTTTATATAAATATTTTATTTAGAAAAATCTCATTTTCCCTAAATATCGTATTTTAAACCTTTCGAGACCGAATGCTCCTTGCGGAGGTCTGAATCTCGCACTACTAGCCTGCGGGTGCACGATGGACCGTACTATCCCTAACAGGTTCCCCAAAGATGGGTTGTAGCGGCACTTTGCTTAGGTTTTATAAATACTTTTCATTTAGGAAAACGGTTTATAAATATAGGGTATTTATTTGCAAAAGAGTACAGTTTTCCGTATTTTAGTTATTAGGGTTTCCTAAACCAACTAGCCTATTTCTAAGGTCTAAACGATGAGTCATTAGAAGCCTCAAATCGCCTCTTCACCGTCAATTGCGGCCAGGTAAGTGCCAGGTAAGTGGGAAGGAACCACAGTCGTGGGCCTAATTAAAAACCACTAGCCTAGACACACTTGCCTAGTCACCACAAGACAGTTTAGATAAACGATCGATGTCCATGACCAATCGTGCTTTCATTTTATTAAAAGATTTTATTTAGAAATGTTTACAACTTAAAGCTTTCAATAAAGGTTATAAAGATTAGGGTATTTTAGTGAAAAGCCCTGTAATTTCGTATTCTATATTTTGTCATATATCAATTAGGGTTATATTGAGTGTGTGTAGAGGTAGGTCATTACCTCGTGACTTGTTTTAAGTTTTGGTGAAGTTTAAAGGTAAAACATGACATATTAAACTTAAAGGTATTAAAGCGCAAGAATACGGTATTTGAAAACGTTATCATTTCATGTGTGGAAATTCATTCAAATTGAGTTCTACAAGTTTTGTGATCAAGATAAACATATTTAGGAGTGAGGTAATTGATTAAACTAAGAAAAATGAACTTCATGGTATTTTTATGAAAAGAATACGGTTTTGCAAAGAAGTTATCATTTCATGTGGAAAAGTTTGTTTAAATTGGTTTATGGGTGATTAACAGTCAACATGAATATGGATAGATATTATGTATTAGGCGACAAGTGGAAATTTATAGAAAAACCGAATCGGAAATCGGTTTGTCCGATTTCCGTCGGGTTCCAAAAAGTCGTATTTTTTACATTTATAGAAAAGAGAGATAGAAGGGATGGGACTTACGGTTTGGACAAGCTAAGGAAGCTAAGGGATGTGGTGGTTGTCGATTCGTCGAAAACGTCGCGAAGGTTCTGATCCGGTCGCCGGAATCCGTCGTCGGTTTCGGCAGCGCTTCGTTTCTCTCTCTTTGCACCGAGTTCTCAAGAATTTGGGAAAGTGGACTTAGAGTTGTGAGGTGAAAAGGTAGAGGATAGGGGTCTTTATATAGGGCTAGGCTAGGGTTAGGGTTTGGATTAAAAAATATTTTAAAAAAATGTAAAAATCATTAAAAATTCATTAATTTTGGACTTAAAAGAGGATTAATGGAAAATTGGTAACAGTACAGGGAAATTAAAGTATACAGGGGGGTAGACCAAGTCAACACGAAACTTTTTCGTGTTGACGACTCGACCGACCGGCCGAGTCCGGCCGGCGGCGCCGGCTGACTCGGCCGAGTCAGGGCCGAGTCAGGTGCCGTCGGGTGGGGTTTGGTCTGGGGGAGATTTTAGTATACTTTATTTTTTATAATTCGCAATAAATTGTGAGTTATGGCTGTTTGACCGTTTGACTTCTAAAAAAAAATTAGAACAAAATGATATAAAAATTATGTGGGGCATGGGATTCGAACTCCGGTGGCTTGGCTCAGCAGTGCAAGGTATTACCAATGAGCTACAAGCTCCTTCTTGTAATTATTGTGTTATTTAATTATTTAAAATGATAGCAGCAAGAGTAAATACTCCAAGTATACATTAAATTTTAAAGTAATTTCTTGTACACTAAAAATGGAGTTTTTTCATTCTTGTAGTTTGTAATTAAAAACAAAAATAATTACCTAAATCTTGTGCTCAAGCTTAAATACCCTTTTGTGGATTTTAAAAAATATTTGAAAAATTTTGTATAGGAAAAAGTGTATAAGAAATTAGGGTTGTTATATTCTACCCTCCTTATAAAAATTTCGTCCTCGAAATTTGTAATAGGAAAGTGTAACAGTGCAAAGAAGTTTGGTGGCAGAACTATGAAAATATTTAGAAGGAAGAAATATTGCAAAATGGTTTGTTCAAAGTGAGGGAGTTACCTTGGTTACCTTGGTTCTTAGTCTCAGGTTCTAAGGCCGTTAAGGTGGAGGCTTGACGTCTCGATACATTTTTCTGAGTAAGCCGATACATCGATGCCTGATTAGGTAGGGATGGTCCATGTGGAGGTGGTGCTGGGAGTGCAAGACTAGGTGTAGGAGTCTGGATAGCTGGCTGCTTCGGATAGATAGTGGGTGTGTGGGCTGAGTTGCGTCTATAGGGACAGTCTCCAATTCTATGATCCGATGCGCCGCAAACTAGGCACAGGCCTTTTGCGCGCCTACAGTCCTTCCACAAGTGTCCATTCCTATGGCAGTAGTAGCAAAATCCTGAACTTGACTGGTTAATTGTTTCCTTCTGTCTCTTGGGTTTTGCAGGTTGTGTAGTGTAGGTTCCTCTTGCCATCTGGGTGGCAGTGCGTTTCTTGACGGTTGCTCCTGCTTCTGGTCGGTTTAATAATATAGCAGTCTGCTGCTGCAGTCCAACCAGGAGGCTTTGGATTTCCTTAAGCAGAACCGTCTGCTCGTTGGGTGGAGCGGGAACGGCAGATGTGAGATGTAGTGTTGGAGGTGTAGGTGTGTTGTTGACATTGGTACTGATGTTGTTCGGGGAATCCATAACCCTGAAGAAAAATTTGGGTTAGGACAGATTCAAATATATGAAATGATAAGATTCAAGGAATAGGGATTTGCAAGATTCAAGGAACATGAATTGTAAAGAATGTTTTAGCTGCTGCTTCTTGTTTTATATTGCTTAGGTTGTTCACGCAGACCAGAACTGCATGACAGGGATTCATACAGCTCTGACCTGCATGGGCCACCAACAAAACCTGTCACGCCCCGCTTCCCAGTGTACGGCGAAAAGGATGCGACAAGGCCCGCTACGTATATACTCAGAAGTACATACACTAAGCGTAACTAAGCAATATAAAGTAAATCACAAGAGACGAATAATATAGAAATAACAACAACTCTTATTAATAACATTCTTTGTACAATGCATGAAAAGAAAATACAACTGGAATGAAAAGCAATGCCTAAACAGTGGCATAACAGAAAATGAAATAAACTGGAAAGAACAAGGTACAGTATCTAGAGCTCTGGATCTTCCTGGAACTGCTCCAAATCTTCACCGGTGGGCTCGATCTCAGCTTGGTCCAACGCACCTGACGACATTCAAAGAAGAAAGAAATAGAATGTCGTCAGCGAACAGATCGTTCGGTAAGTCCCAAAGAATAAGAAGAATGAGAATGACAGAGTAACAGTATTTTCTAAAGTATTATATTGTTGAATATTATGGAACATTGTTTAACGCTGTTGTTTGTAGCTTGGTACAGAAGGATGCCAGTGTATACGAGGGGGATCTCTATATGCTAGAGATCAGGGCAAAAGGAAAGTACAAGGAACCGTTATGCCACGGTACAACAGCAATAGGATTCAGGTTAGGTGTCTTAATCTGACCACCTCGTGCCACCTTTAACACCTTCCGTACCAATCTACCCCTTAAACCCCGTAGTGTTTTAACAGTATTGTAGTATTGGAATATGTAAATTGAGTGACTGACCAAAACCATGATACCGGTAAACATGTTGTAACTGTGTAATCAGGTAAATGGAATATTAGGATAATGGATGAATATCCATGGTTTGATTCAGTCAAAAGAATATATTGTTAACTAGATTCAGGGTTTCATGTATTCAAATTGTATTGGAATATAAAAGAATATAGATTGACTTGAATCATATTCGAGTCAGGAATAGTCAGACTCTAACCCGAGTCAGACTAAAAGAAAGATAATTTGAAGTTCAATATTAGTTAGGGGCCTTTTTGTAATTTGTAAAACTTGAGGGGGTTTTCTGTAAAAAGTACTTTTGTATAGTTTTCAAAATACACCTCAAGTATTTAATAATCGTCTTTATTGTTATAATGAATGTGAATTTTATTTGTGTTATTCTAGTGAATATATCCTAATAAAAGTATTAATTGTTTTATCTGAAATTCATGGTATTTTAATGTAACTTTTAAATCTTGGAATTTTAGGAAAAGGTGGAAATTTTATATTATGATAAAATAGGTGTTTAAAAGATAATTATATATATATTAACACATGAATAATTTTTTATAAATATTTTATTTAGAAAAATCTCATTTTCCCTAAATATCGTATTTTAAACCTTTCGAGACCGAATGCTCCTTGCGGAGGTCTGAATCTCGCACTACTAGCCTGCGGGTGCACGATGGACCGTACTATCCCTAACAGGTTCCCCAAAGATGGGTTGTAGCTGCACTTTGCTTAGGTTTTATAAATACTTTTCATTTAGGAAAACGGTTTATAAATATAGGGTATTTATTTGCAAAAGAGTACAGTTTTCCGTATTTTAGTTATTAGGGTTTCCTAAACCAACTAGCCTATTTCTAAGGTCTAAACGATGAGTCATTAGAAGCCTCAAATCGCCTCTTCACCGTCAATTGCGGCCAGGTAAGTGCCAGGTAAGTGGGAAGGAACCACAGTCGTGGGCTTAATTAAAAACCACTAGCCTAGACACACTTGCCTAGTCACCACAAGACAGTTTAGATAAACGATCGATGTCCATGACCAATCGTGCTTTCATTTTATTAAAAGATTTTATTTAGAAATGTTTACAACTTAAAACTTTCAATAAAGGTTATAAAGATTAGGGTATTTTAGTGAAAAGCCCTGTAATTTCGTATTCTATATTTTGTCATATATCAATTAGGGTTATATTGAGTGTGTGTAGAGGTAGGTCATTACCTCGTGACTTGTTTTAAGTTTTGGTGAAGTTTAAAGGTAAAACATGACATATTAAACTTAAAGGTATTAAAGCGCAAGAATACGGTATTTGAAAACGTTATCATTTCATGTGTGGAAATTCATTCAAATTGAGTTCTACAAGTTTTGTGATCAAGATAAACATATTTAGGAGTGAGGTAATTGATTAAACTAAGAAAAATGAACTTCATGGTATTTTTATGAAAAGAATACGGTTTTGCAAAGAAGTTATCATTTCATGTGGAAAAGTTTGTTTAAATTGGTTTATGGGTGATTAACAGTCAACATGAATATGGGTAGATATTATGTATTAGGTGACAAGTGGAAATTTATAGAAAAACCGAATCGGAAATCGGTTTGGTCGATTTCCGTCGGGTTCCAAAAAGTCGTATTTTTTACATTTATAGAAAAGAGAGATAGAAGGGATGGGACTTACGGTTTGGACAAGCTAAGGAAGCTAAGGGATGTGGTGGTTGTCGATTCGTCGAAAACGTCGCGAAGGTTCTGATCCGGTCGCCGGAATCCGTCGTCGGTTTCGGCAGCGCTTCGTTTCTCTCTCTTTGCACCGAGTTCTCAAGAATTTGGGAGAGCGGACTTAGAGTTGTGAGGTGAAAAGGTAGAGGATAGGGGTCTTTATATAGGGCTAGGCTAGGGTTAGGGTTTGGATTAAAAAATATTTTAAAAAAATGTAAAAATCATTAAAAATTCATTAATTTTGGACTTAAAAGAGAATTAATGGAAAATTGGTAACAGTACAGGGAAATTAAAGTATACAGGGGGGTTGACCAAGTCAATACGAAACTTTTTTGTGTTGACGACTCGGCCGACTGGCCGACTCTGCCGAGTCAGGGCCGAGTCAGGTGCCGTCGGGTGGGGTTTGGTATGGGGGAGATTTTAGTATACTTTATTTTTTATAATTCGCAATAAATTGTGAGTTATGGCTGTTTGACCGTTTGACTTCTAAAAAAAAATTAAAACAAAATGATATAAAAATTATGTGGGGCATGGGATTCGAACTCTGGTGGCTTGGTTCAGCAGTGCAAGGTATTACCAATGAGCTACAAGCTCCTTCTTGTAATTATTGTGTTATTTAATTACTTAAAATGATAGCTGCAAGAGTAAATACTCCAAGTATACATTAAATTTTAAAGTAATTTCTTGTACACTAAAAATGGAGTTATTTCATTCTTTTAGCTTGTAATTAAAAACAAAAATAATTACCTAAATCTTGTGCTCAGGCTTAAATATCCCTTTATGGATTTTAAAAAATATTTGAAAAATTTTGTATAGGAAAAAATGTATAAGAAATTAGGGTTGTTACATACATCCTTCTTACCCGATTCATTTGTTGTTTTGATGAAGCCGAACACCTTGACTGTCACATTAAAACAGATGATCCATCTCCGCTATGCCTGCTTTAGTCTATAAATAGACATAACTTTTTGCACACTTTCCGCTGCTCCTACTGACCAGGACAACCCTTTGGCACAGTCATATACATGTGCACTTCTAAATTGCCATTTAGAAAAACGTTATAGTCATCCACCTGCCTGATCTCTCAGTCATGGAAAAATACCAGTGACAAGTAATATCCATATGGATTTCAGCATAGACACTGAATTAAAAGTTTCATCATAATCCACGCTGGGTATTTGATGAAAATCTCTTACTACAAGTTTAGCCTTATTAGGTTACTATCTTTCCACTTGCACTTGATCTCGAAAGATCCACTTACTCCTATTGGGTTTTTTCCTTTAAGAGCATCCAATAAAGTCCAAAGTCCATAATTTTCTGGAGTGCGTGGAGTCCAACTTGGATATCTTGCATCTAGTCATCTGGAAGTCATCACTTCTTATGACCTGCTGATAATTAGTAGGTCCACCATCGCCATGATGCATTTCTCCCTGTCACCGTCTATGAAGAAATCGAAGTACCTCTCGGTGGCTGAGATTACCTACCAAAGTCTGCGGAGTGGTTAATGTTTGTCGGGTCCAATTGAATTCTTAGGTTCTACTAAATTTTCAGTAACCGTTTGTGGTTTTGGAATCACTTCCAGTTCTACCATACTTCTACTAATTTCTTTTGCAAAAAAATGCCTCTTATAAAAAGGCGGCGAGTCAAGAATAAGAAAACTATTGATCTTGAAAATGGTAGAAGTTAAACCCTTGCTAATGCATGGGATAACGCATAAACTATCATTACTGAAACGTGCCTTGAGTTTGTCCGGATTCTGCTTTTAAGTAGAAAATGGATAACTCCATATCATAACAACCTCAAGATATTCTACCATTCTATATCCATATAGAATCAAAGATACCAATTTAGATGGAACCGGATTCAAATGTTATGCAGCTGTAACCAGTGTATATCATCTAAATGGAAGAAGCTCATACAATATTACTCATCAAGGAGGACACCTGTGGATGAGTAAACCGAGAGAGAATTAAATTCTCAATATTATTACTACGGAATACCTTGCA
Source organism: Agapanthus africanus (assembly GCA_030015575.1). Lineage (NCBI taxonomy): Eukaryota > Viridiplantae > Streptophyta > Magnoliopsida > Asparagales > Amaryllidaceae > Agapanthus > Agapanthus africanus. Next base: position 108,286,708 of record CM057344.1, read on the forward strand.
TAAGTATCTACATTTTTGATCGCTTCGAAGAATCTTGATACTTCTAACGTTTGGTGCTCTACTTTATTCTAACACCTTTTGAAAAATCTTTGGATCTTACATTTCAACGCATCCGTGTCTAAAACCAGAGAACTCACAAATAAAACGGAATGAAGTAAGAGTACCAACCCCTTATCCTAAAGGACACTGAACAACATAAATTGTCACGCCCCATTTCCCAAAATACAAAAAATTCGGGAACGTAACAAAACCAACCATGCTACCTACGGTAAGGAAATATTCTCCCATAATTACATTACAGCTGTCAATAAGTAATCAGGAACAATATTATAACTATCTTTCTCTAAACATGTCTAAAGGCCACAAGAACGATGACATGAAACAGTAGCGGAAACAATAAAGATCTAATGGAAAAGAATACCTAACCATCAATAAGAGGTATATCAGTGAAATGGTCCTTGTAGGGTGTTTTTCGTCACCCCATTGAGATGGGAAATAAGCGTCGCTTGTCGGGTGTATACAGATTTTCCCTGTCCAGAGTAGGCTGGGATTTATTGATTGTGGGGATCCTAATCTCCGGCCGCCGTGGATTAAGCTGCCGTTAATTACCCCTAGCTTTTGAAGTGAAGGAATCTCCGATTGACGGGTCAAACTAGTCATGCGAACTCAATATGCAGTGTGTGTATGTGTGTGTCTTGAGGGGTTTTGGGTATATCGGGGGCCTTGCAGAGTTTACGGGGTCTCGCTGCCCTGACAGCGGGCTGAAGATCCCTCTTGCGGGGCAGCGTCCCGTTAGAAAATTTTTCTAGCAGGGGACGTGTTTTGAGTGTGGAGTGTATGAAAAAAAGAAGGAAAGAAAGAAAGAAAAAAAAGAAAAAAGAAAAAAGAAAAAAAGGTGGTGAGTAACGTCCTAAGGGCGTGTGGGCGCTGGGTGCGAGCGCCTCACGCGTCCAGCACGAGGGTGCTGGACGCCAGCGCCCACGTGCCCAACGCCTCACACGTCCGGTATGTGGGCGCGGGCGCCTGCAGAAAGAAAGGGTTTAGCCCCGGAATTTAGGAGTTGAATTTCCGAAAAGGATTTTTTTTAATCTATGGAGTTAAACTCTAAACGAAAAGGATTTTTATTTATGGAGTTAAACTTCAAAAGATTTTGAATGGAGTTAAACTCCTAAAAAGGGTTTTATTTGTGGAGTTCAAATTCCAAAAGATCTTGACAAATGGAGTTGAACTCCCAAAAATCTTTGGAGATGATCAAAGAGGACCCCTTTCTTCTTCCCTTAAGCCCTGGATCTTCTCGAAATGGGGTTTTTGGAGGTGAGACTCCTTCCTGCTCTCTGTTGGCTGGATCTTGGAGAAAAATGGGTGGGACTTAAAGATCTCTCCTTTTGGGGATTTGATGAAAGATTCGAGCTCCCTTTCAAAGGGTTTATGGTGAAAAACTATTTCTTTTTGGAAAAAGAAGAGTTAAACTCTTGATTTAATTCAAGAAAACGAAGAAGATTTAGAACATTGAGGAAGGAAAAGGAGACACAGAACCTTAATTTTTGAGAGCGTGAAAAAGTTGTTCTTTATTTCATCATCATTTTGCCTTTGTAGGCTACACACTTTACATATAGCCCCTTAGGCTTTGGAAAATGGCACTTGTGCCACTCCATACCTTATGTGCTTATTTCTTTTTGCACATAAGCCATGGGGTTTACAAAATTTTGGATTTCTGCCCATTTTTCATACATTTATTTCTAAAAAAAAATTGCATTAAACTAATTTATTGCTTCATTCTTGGCATGGAGCCAGCCCCGTCCATGCTTTGTCCTGACTTGGGCTTCGGCCCATTCGGCTTGGGGGTTGATTGATTTTGACTTGGTCGATCGGGGTGTAACTTTGACCCCAACAAAGTGCCTCCATCAATAAATGCACACCACATATATGGGTCGCGTGCATAAAATTGATGGATCTTCTTTCGCATGGAGGTTGACTTGATTTGGTTCCCGTTTTGACGATGTGGAGGTCGGTGCTGCCCTTTTAGCTACGTGGACGGTCGGTGCTGCTTTTTTTGCGACTTGGACGGTCGGTGCTGCCCTTTCAGCGGCGTGGACGGTCGGTGCTGCCCTTTCAGCGGCGTGGACGGTCGGTGCTGCCATTTTTGCGACGTGGACGGTCGGTATTTGATTTGACTTGCTCCGCTCCTTGCGGTGTCGGGATTTGATTTGATTTGCTCCACCTCTTGCGGTGTCGGGGTTGAAGTTGACTTGCTCCGCTTCTTGCGGTGTCAGGATTTGATTTTGACTTGCTCTGTTTCTTGCGGTGTGATTGAAGTTGACTTGCTCCGCTTTTTACGGTGTCAGGATTGATTTGTTTCCGAGGCGGGGTTTGATTCCACCGATGAGGTGATTGGTTGATTTGTTTGATTTGATTTCTTTTGAGAGTTTTCTACCAAACCAGTGGGACTTTTGAGCTTAGAAATGCTGCCGGGTAGGACGTTGATTTGATCTATTTGATTTCTGCATTATTTGGCGGGACTTTTGAATTTGAGAGGAATTTGGAATTTGGATTTTGTTTAGCATTAGCATTGTTGCACTAGAATAATGCCAGGAGCAACTCATTATTTGCTCTGGGAGGACTTGGGGTTTGGTTTTGGGTTGGCCTCATCAACGCTAACACTGAAGCGTAGTGCCAGGAGCGACTCATCATTTGCCGTTGGGAAAACCTGGGATTTGGGTTTTGGGTCGGCATCGACACCGCTAACACTGAAGCATAATGTCAGGAGCAACTCATCATTTGCCGCTGCCCGTTGGGGAACGACCGCTTAAGAAACAGGTTTAGATCCTTATCACCTAAGACTTTTCAATTTTATGGGTCGTAAGGGTCTTATAAAAGCATTTTCTCCCTACGAGTCGAGAGGATCTCATAGGTGCATTTTCTCCTTAGGAGTCGTGAGGACCCCAAGTGTGTTTTTTCCTTGTGAGTCGTAAGGATCCCACAAAGGTATTTTCTTACGAGTCGAGAGGTTTTCGTAAGCTCTGTTCTCCTCATGTATCGTGAGGATACAAGAGTTGGTCTTCCCAAATAGAACATAATTCTGATGGCAGAGACCGGCCGCGGGGCCGGTGATTGCCGTGGGACATGGGTGTGGTTTAACTTGTTTATGCTCGTGGATTGTATACGGTAGTCCAGTTGAGGACCGGCTGTAAGGCTGGGAGAATTTGGGGGATTTGGATTTTGGTTGGCGTCTGTATCGCTATACCGGAATATGGTACCAGGAGCGACTCATCATTCGCTGTTTGGGAATCTTAGGGTTTGAGTTTTGGTTGGCATCTGGATCGCTACACTAGAATGTGGTACCAGGAGCGACTCATCATTCGCCGTTTGGGAATTTGGAGTTTGAGTTTTAGGCCGGCATCAACACCGCTAAAGCGTAGTGCCAAGAGCGACTCATCATTTGCCGTATCCGTTAGGGAACGATGGCTTAGGAGACAGGTTTAGATCCCCATCACCTAAGGCTTTTCAATTTTATGAGCCGTAAGGTCTCATAAGAGCATTTTCTCTCTACGGGTCGAGAGGATCTCGCAGGTGTATTTCTTTCTAGGAATTGTGGGGTTTCCGAAGTGTGTTGCTCCTTTGTGAGTCGTAAGGATTTCACACGGGGATTTTCTCCTCACAAGGTCGAGAGGACTTTGCGGGTGTATTTCATTTCTTTTCACGAGTTTGCGCCCTTTCAGGTTTTAACAAACTCGCCGGTAGTCCTGCTGTTTTTTCTCACGGAGCTCTTTTGGGTTTTCATTCGTACCCGTTTTTCTTGTGGACATATCCTTTTTTTACTTCAACGCCGGTAGGACTTCAGATGTAGTCTCGCCGGCAGGACCTGGGAGACAAGGGTCATTTGCGTCCGTGGATTATATATAGTTTTACATGATGTATGATTCAGACCGTAGGGCCTGTGTGCTCAATTTGTCTGCGACTTGGAGCATTCACGCGTAGTATTTCTGTCACGCCCCGCTTCTCAGAGTGCGCTAAGATAGGCACGTGACAGAGCCAACCATGCTACCTGTGGATAGGAAAAATCCCTCCACAATCACATTACTGATGTAGATATATCAAGAACATGAAAGTAAATAAACTATCTAGTACATGTCCATGAGCCAGAATAAACGAGTCAAGAAATAATATGCGGAAGCAATAAATCCAAGTAACAATAGCATCTGAAAAGTAAGGAAATAAATAACTGGATACTAACAGGATCCTCACTGCTCGGCCTGACGGCGGAAATACTCTTGATCAGCCTGCGACAAAGGTATAGGATCTGGGCTATGCAAAACCCAGACGTCGGTGCATCATAACATCAATAATAATATAATCAGGGGGTAACAATTCATGCGGGCCTAAATTATAAAAGGGTACATGAATGTAATGAGTGAACAGGGATATAGAACAGTAAAGTGTAACAGTATATGTGAAGTGCAGCGGTGAAACTAAATTGTGCTACTGGGCTAACTACTCTCAAGTCTGTGAAATCAATTTGATGAATCATCGATATAACTCAATAGTATCCCGTGCATGCCCGGGACCACGGTCTACAGACTCTCGGGCTGAAACCGAGACGTGCCGCTAGGCAGTAAAAGGTAGTATGTACAGACGAGTGATGTCAGCATCATCACTTCGGGGATGGCCTAGCCCGTAAGACTGATCAGAACAGGTATCAAACTGTTGAGTTACAGTCAGGTTCCATCATTGATTTCCCCATACCCCCAAGTTATGTATGTCAAGTCAGATATTCAGTAATCAAGAACTAATACCAACACAGGATCAGGTAAGAGCAGGTTTGTCTGGATAGACAACAGGAACGGTCCGTAAGGACTACAGGTTATGTTTGTTGGCATTAGACACAAGATCAGGTAACAGGTAAAGCCATGGTACATCAGGTCAAGCCAGGTAATGTATAAAGGTGTCATGTCATGTCAAGAGTGTACGGTACCATGTCATGTCAAGTAGGAAGTATAACAGGTCATGTTAGGAAGCACAAGATGTCATGTGGGTGCTCATAATCAAACTAACATAAGCATGTGTATAAATAAACAAGCATGGATACTATCAGAACAATAAACTAGAACATGTAATATGATATGCAAATAGATATAATTTCAAGGATATGGATGCACAGTTATCGATTAGGGTTACATTTATAGTTCCAATATTAATTAGGATGCAATTTATTAAACATGGAGTGTTAATATCACATTATTATGTAGTAATGTGATCTATGGATGCAATTATATGTATCTTAAATGCGATGGATGCAAACGGGTATCCGAAAATTTATAAAACTATAAAATGGTAATTTGGGATGTACAACTAAGCAATTTGTGATATAAATATTGATATAATAATATTAATATGGATAGCATATTCAAAGCGATTAATAACTATAAAAGTGGTATTGATTAACCATGTACAAGAAAGTTCCGTTCAGAAATTCAGCGTCACTCTAATTTGTAAAATAGTTTAAAAATAACAAACGTTCTCCAAAAGGGACGTGTCTTATACCAAAACAAAGATAATTCAATAAGGTTTTCAGTTTTATAAGTATAAGCATCTCAGGTTGTCCCTACAAAAAGTTATGACCATTCGAAATTGAAAGTTTGCTGCTGGAATTTCCCTGGACAGCAGTTTAGAGACATTTTCATTTGCATTTTAAATTATTTAAACAATTTATTTTGCAAGTAAATATTTCATAGAGTTATAGTATTATGAGTTAGCTTCGTAACGAACTAAAGAACGTATACTAATGATTTTTTTTATGATTTATAATGAATTTTATAAGGTAAAGTGTACAGTAAATTTCAGATTTGTCGTATCCGCTTTTTCAACGACGTTTCATGTGTAAACTATAATATTTTCAAATGTATAACATTATAAAATGCAGATTATAAATTAATTAAAGATAATAATAAGAAATATTACGACGATATATATTTTAAATGATATGGATGCAGTATAATGTAATCTAGTATGTCACAAGATAAGTTTTCATGATCTAGATTTAATATGATATAAACGGATGCAAACGGAACATCGAAACGTTATAAAATTAAACATGGGGCACTAGATTTAAACTATAGGCATGGTATTTATTTAAATAGGTATAAAATGAATTATATAGCATGTAGCAAGATTAATTTGCCTGGACGGAACAAGAACGGATATGTACGGAACGTTCTTCGTCGGCGTAATGTCACGACATGCGCACGGTACACGGAACGGTTCCAAACAACGCACGAGGGTGATCACGCAAGTCAGGTACGTTCACTGGATCACTCGGATCGTCAGCGACGAGCACGGCTCCGGCGGTGATCACCGGAATCAAGAAACAAAATCAAGAAGAAGAAAGAAGAAAGAAGAAAGAAGAAAGAAGAAGTAAGAAGAAGAGCTTGTGTATTAAATAAGAAAAGAAAAATTAATTAAATAAAATATATATAAATATATATATATATATATATGCATAGGAGAGAGAGAGAGAGAGAAAGGAGTTGTTAGTTTGTTAGGAAATTAGATTTAAAATTTTAAAAGATTTTTAGATTTAAAATTTTAGATAGGAGGTTTCAGTTTGTTAAAGAAATCATATGAAAATATTTAAACTAAATTTTAATATTAAATAAATTGAATTTTGGCGAGATACAAAAATATTTCAAAACGCGCCCGGGTCGGGTTTAAAAATTCAGATTTAAAATACGAAAAATACGTGTGACTTTCAAAATTCAAAATGAATGCTCAGGTAACGAAAATGCATATCCCCAAGAACGGATGCACGTACATGCGCGTAACCATCCAAACACGTTCGTTTCACTGAACGGGAGGAGAACAAGATACGCAGATGCTAACACGAGGTTAGGGGTATCATGCAGGCTATGAAATGCAATTTTAAATTATTTTACATGACCTAAAATGTTATATGGTAAAATATGCAATGCCAGGTAAAATGCCAGTATGCAGTATACATGAGATGCACGTGTCTATATAACAACTCACGGTAATCTATAAATATGAATCAAATAGGTTCAAGTAAGCGGGTCGGGTCGAATGCAATATAAATGTAAAATGCTATTCGCACCCAAAACACGATAAATCAGGAAAATACCACAATTAAGGAAATACGAGAACTGGAATTGGTATAAATGAACTAGGATGTTACATTATACCCAACTACAAAAGAATTTCGTTCTCGAAATTCCAAGAACAAGAAAGGATAAACAATTAATAAACTACAAGAATAGATATAGAAACTTCTGTCGGATTTCATCTTCTCGTTCCCAAGTTGATTCTTCATGCGAGCGATTTCCCTAAGAAACAAGTATGAGAGGGATAACCTTGTTCTTAAGAACATTTTCCTTTCGATCCACAATCAACATCGGTCGTTCCTCAAAGGTTAAATCTTCTCGTACAGTCAGCTCTGAATGATCCAGCACGTGTGCTTCATCTCGAACATACTTACGGAGTTGAGATACATGAGACACGTCATGAACATTCGCCAAAGATTGCGGTAATGCCAAACGATACGTCACCTCTCTAATACGCTCAAAATTCTCAAAGGTCCAACGAGTCGATGACTAAGCTTTCCTCAACTTCCGAAATGAATCACCCCTCTATTCGGTGATATCTTCAAAAATACCAAATCACCAACGACGAACTCTAGAGGTCTTCTCGATATATCTGCCCAACTCTTTTATCGGCAGTGTACTGCTTTAAAATGATTCCAAATAGTGTTAACCGCCTCAACTGTCTGCCCAACCAAATCTGGTCCCAACAATGTTTGTTCACCGACATCGTTCCAACAGACAGGTGAACGACACTTGCGACCATATAAAGCCTCGAATGGAGCCATCTGAATAGTCGCCTGAAAACTGTCATTGTAAGAAAACTCCACTAAGTGTAGATTATCCTCCTATCAACCCTTGAAGTCTAACATGCAAGCTCTCAACATGTCCTCAAGAGTTTGGATCATTCTCTCCGACTGGCCATCTGTTTGAGGATGGTAAGTTGTGCTAAACTTCAATCAAGTCCCCAAACTTTCCTGTAAGCTCCTCCAAAATGTGGTAAGAATTGGGTGTCACGGTCGGACACGATGCTCACCGGCACTCCATGCAATCTTACAACCTCCTGCATGTACCGTTCTACCAAAGCTTCTGTTGATTGACCAACTCGAAATGGTATGAAATGAGCTGCCTTGGTCAATCGATCAACAATCACCCAAACTGCATTGTTGCCTTTTGGACTCCGCGGTAGAGCTGTCACGAAATCCATGGTTATATGTTCCTACTTTTACTGATCGGAAGTGGTTGCAATAAACCAGTAACCCGTTGATGTTCAGCCTTAACTTGCTGACACACCAAGCACTTTGCCACAAAGCGGGCAATCTTCCGCTTCATGCCTTCCCACCAGAAATACTGCCGTAGATTTCGGTACATCTTTGTGCCTCCTGGATGTACGGAATATGCGGAACTGTGCGCCTCCTTCATAACTTCTTCGCGGATGTCTCCCTTTGGCACACGCAACGACTACCAAATCGTAACGAACCCTCTTCATGAACCAATGAGTCCGTTCGAAGTTCAGCTTCAACCCGTTCTCGAAACTTTTGCAATCTTGGGTTCTTCGACTGTGCTGCTTTAATACTCTCGATCAATGACGATGGTACTTGCAGCTGCATCAACTGTCCCGACGAATGCGGTAGCACAATCTCCAAGTCAAATCTTCGAAAGTCTTCAATAAGTTCCTTCTGAGTAGTCAACGTCTGAATTGCTGGCAACCGACCAAGCGTATCCGGTACAATATTAACTTTCCCCGGATGGTACTTAAGATCGAGATCGTAGTCAGCCGTCAGCTTCAACCATCTACGCTGTCTCATAATTAGCTCCTTCTGAGCGAACACGTACTTTAGGCTTTTGTGATCGGTGAATATTTCGACCCCTTTCGCCCAATAAGTAGTGTCTCCAAATCTTCAAAGCGAAAATCCCAGCTGCTAACTCCAAGTCATGAGTTGGGTAATTCTTCTCATGGGTCTTCAACTGTCTCGATGCGTAAGTTGTAACCTTCCCATGCTGCACCAAAACATATCCCAATTCTTTCTCCGGTGCGTCGCTGTGAATCACCAATTCTCCGGAACTGTCTGGTACGGTCAAAATAAGAGCGGTTATCAACCTCTGTTTCAACGTCTCGAAAGCTGACGCACACCTACCAGTCCCCACAAATGGTACTTCCTTGCGCTTAAGCTTGGTCAAAGGCTCTGCCAGACGAGCAAAGTTCTTCACGAACCTCCTGTAATATCCGGCAAGTCCAAGAAGGCTTCTTATCTCTGAAACATTCTTCGGAATCGTCCAATCTCGAACTGCTGCAATCCTCTCGGGATCAACGGCGATTCCATCACCGGATACGACATGCCCAAAAACTCCACTTCTTCAAGCCAAAACCCGCACTTGCTCATCTTAGCATACAATCTTTCTTGCCTCAATGTCTGCAGTGCGATCTTCAAGTGTTATGCACGCTCTTCAATACTCCTTTGAGTAGACCAGAATATCATCAACGAACACCACTATAAACTGGTCCAAGAATGGTGAAAAGATTCGGTTCATCAAGTCCATAAATATCGCCGGTGCATTCGTGACTCCGAATGGCATCACTAAATACTTGTAATGTCCATACCAAGTTCGGAACGCAGTCTTGTAAATATCTTCTGATTTAACTCGGACCTGATGATATCCGGACCGCAAATCCAGCTTTGAGAATACCCTCGCGTCACTAAGCTGCTTGAACAACTCGCCATTGCGAGGGATCGGGTACTTGTTCTTAATAGTCACCCGGTTTAATTCTCGATAATCGATGCACATCCTCCTTGTGCCATCTTTCCTCTTTACTAGAAGAACTGGAGCTCCCCAAGGTGAATTGCGCGAATTCAACCCTTCTCTATCAATTCGGTAACCTGCTTCTTTATTTCTTCCAACTCCACTGGTGTCATCGGATAGTATGTCTTTGAGATTGGCGCTGCACCAGGAACAAGATCAATCGCGGACTCCACATCTCGTTTTGGCGGTAAACCCGAGATGTCCTCGAACACGTCCATGAACTCTCAAACTACAGCTGGCGCTTCCTCCTTATCAACTTCCATCGGCGAAAGAACATTATTTGTCGGCCTAGCCCTAAACTCGACTGGCCCGACAGAACCGCTTCCTGCAGCAAAACAAGCTCCGGATGTCCGGGAATCTGGAGAATCACTTTCTTTTCCTTACAATCAATATGAGCATGGAAAGTGCCACAAAAATCCATTCCCAAGACAAAAACAAATAAAGGGATGCACCAGAATTGAATAAGCCTAATGCGGGGAAAACATGAACAAGTAAGATACTGAGATGACTTTATCCGAAGTCAAGATACTGAAGAGGATTAAGCACGGTAAACGTGATCCAAGCTGGCGATAAAATAATAACTGGTAAGCAATGAAACCGAGAGCAGCAAGGTAATATAACGATCATGAAACAAGGGAATGAATCAAGACCAGGACTCCAAGTTACTTAAATAAAGTACCGCATTGTAACCATGCTGCAGTTCATGGGTACAATTACATAACTCTACTCAAGTCGCCCAAATCCTAGTATCAGAATCAAGGAACAGGGAGAAACAATGGTGAACCAAAATGGTTTCAAGTCGAGATGCAACTGGTTTGCATATCGTCAAGGTGAAGGATAAAAGAAGGATATGATTCAAGAATTACGATAACAAGGTGACAAGACATGTTCCTAATCACGGGTATTCTGATTCGCGTATTGGGTCCAATACCCAACTACAAAAGAATCAAACCCGATAAACCTAAATCCTATGTTTCTGATACCAAACAAACCCTGTCACGCCCCGCTTCCCAGAGTGCGCTAAGATAGGCACGTGACAGAGCCAACCATGCTACCCGTGGATAGGAAAAATCCCTCCACAGTCACATTATGACTATAGATATATCAAGAACAGGAAAATAAATAAACTATCTAGTACATGTCTATGAGCCAGAATAAACGAGTCAAGAAATAATATGCGGAAGCAATAAATCCAAGTAACAATAACATCTGGAAAGTAAGAAAATAAATAACTGGATACTAACAGGATCCTCACTGCTCGGCCTGACGGCGGAAATACTCTTGATCAGCCTGCGACAAAGGTATAGGATCTGGGCTATGCAAAACCCAGACGTCGGTGCATCATAACATCAATAATAAAATAATCAGGGGGTAACAATTCATGCGGGCCTAAATTATAAAAGGGTACATGAATGTAATGAGTGAACAGGGATATAGAACAGTGAAGTGTAACAGTATATGTGAAGTGCAGCGGTGAAACTAAATTGTGCTACTGGGCTAACTACTCTCAAGTCTGTGAAATCAATTTGATGAATTATCGATGTAACTCAATAGTATCCCGTGCATGTCCGGGACCACGGTCTACAGACTCTTGGGCTGAAACCGAGACGTGCCGCTAGGCAGTAAAAAGTAGCATGTACAGACGAGTGATGTCAGCATCATCACTCCGGGGCTGGCCTAGCCCATAAGACTGATCAGAACAGATATCAAATTGTTGAGTTACAAGTCAGATTCCATCATTGATTTCCCCATACCCCCAAGTTATGTATGTCAAATCAGGTATTCAGTAATCAAGAACTAATGCAAACACAGGATCAGGTAAGAGCAGGTTTGTCTGGATAGAAAACAGGAACGGTCCGTAAGGACTACAGGTTATGTTTGTTGGTATTAGACACAAGATCAGGTAACAGGTAAAGCCATGGTACATCAGGTCAAGCCAGGTAATGTATAAAGGTGTCATGTCATGTCAAGAGTATACGATACTATGTCATGTCATGTAGGAAGTGTAACAGGTCATGTTAGGAAGCACAAGATGTCATGTGGATGCTCATAATCAAACTAACATAAGCATGTGTATAAATAAATAAGCATGGGTACTATCAGAACAATAAACTGGAACATGTAATATGATATGCAAATAGATATAATTTTAAGGATATGGATGCACAGTTATCGATTAGGGTTACATTTATAGTTCCAATATTAATTAGGATGCAATTTATTAAACATGGAGTGTTAATATCACATTATTATGTAGTAATGTGATCTATGGATGCAATTATATGTATCTTAAATGCGATAGATGCAAACGGGTATCCGAAAAGTTCTAAAACTATAAAATGGTAATGTGGGATGTACAACTAAGCAATATGTGATATAAATATTGATATAATAATATTAATATGGATAGCATATTCAAAACGATTAATAACTATAAAAGTGGTATTGATTAACCATGCATAAGAAAGTTCCGTTCAGAAATTCAGTGTCACCTTAATTTGTAAAATAGCTTAAAAATAACAAACGTTCTCCAAAAGGGACGTGTCTTATACCAAAACAAAGATAATTCAATAAGGTTTTCAATTTTATAAGTATAAGCATCTCAGGTTGTCCCTACAAAAAGTTATGAACATTCGAAATTGAAAGTTTGCTGCTGGAATTTCCCTGGACGGCAGTTTAGAGACATTTTCATTTTCATTTTACGTTATTTAAACAATTTATTTTGCAAGTAAATATTTCATAGAGTTATAGTATTATGAGTTAGCTTCGTAACGAATTAAAGAACGTATACTAATGATTTTTCTATGATTTATAATGAATTTTATAAGGTAAGGTGTACAGTAAATTTCAGATTTGTCGTATCCGCTTTTTCAACGACGTTTCATGTGTAAACTATAATATTTTCAAATGTATAACATTATAAAATGCAGATTATAAACTAATTAAAGATAATAATAAGAAATATTACGACGATATATATTTTAAATGATATGGATGCAGTATAATGTAATCTAGTATGTCACAAGATAAGTTTTCATGATCTAGATTTAATATGATATAAACGGATGCAAACGGAACATCGAAACGTTATAAAATTAAACATGGGGCACTAGATTTAAACTATAGGTATGGTATTTATTTAAATAGGTATAAAATGAATTATATAGTATATAGCAGGATTAACTTGCCTGGACGGAACAAGAACGGATATGTACGGAACGTCCTTCGTCCGCAAAATGTCGCGACGTGCGCACGGTACACGGAACGGTTCCAAACAACGCACGAGGGTGATCACGTAAGTCAGGTACGTTCACTGGATCACTCGGATCGTCAGCGACGAGCACGGCTCCGGCGGTGATCACCGGAATCAAGAAACAAGATCAAGAAGAAGAAAGAAGAAAGAAGAAAGAAGAAGTAAGAAGAAGAGGTTGTGTATTAAATAAGGAAAGAAAAATTAACTAAATAAAATATATATAAATAAATATATATGCATAGGAGAGAGAGAGAGAAAGCAGTTGTTAGTTTGTTAGGAAATTAGATTTAAAATTTTAAAAGATTTTTAGATTTAAAATTTTAGATAAGAGGTTTCAGTTTGTTAAAGAAATCATATGAAAATATTTAAACTAAATTTTAAAATTAAATAAATTGAGTTTTGGCGGGATACAAAAATATTTCAAAACGCGGCCGGGTCGGGTCTAAAAATTCAGATTTAAAATACGAAAAATATGTGCGACTTTCAAAATTCAAAATGAATGCTCAGGTAACGAAAATGCATACCCCCAAGAACGGATGCACGTACATGCGCGTAGCCATCCAAACACGTTCGTTTCACTGAACGGGACGAGAACAAGATGTCCGGATGCTACCACGGGGTTAGGGGTATCATGCAGGCTATGAAATGCAATTTTAAATTATTTTACATGACTTAAAATGTTATATGGTAAAATATGCAATGCCAGGTAAAATGCCAGTATGTAGTATACATGAGATGCATGTGTCTATATAACAACTCAGGGTAATCTATAAATATGAATCAAATAGGTTCAAGCAAGCGGGTCGGGTCGAATGCAATATAAAATGTAAAATATTATTCGCACCCAAAACACGATAAATCAGGAAAATACCACAATTAAGGAAATATGAGAACTGGAATTGGTATAAATGAACTAGGATGTTACAATTTCTTGAGATTTCGGCCATTGATGGGTGGCATGGGCTTTTCTCCCTCGGTATTTATCAGCTTGTAGGATCCTCCATCAAATACTTTCTCGATGACGTATGGTGTTCCATGGTTTGGCTCGGATTTTCGCTTGGTATGTCGATTGGGGATGATCGGTCATTTAAGGACCAACACCAATTCGCCTTTCTTAAAAGCACGGAGACGGGTCATCTTGTCATAGGCCTGTGACATTTAGGCTCGGTACAGCTCCAGATTTTGCTGTACTGCGAGCCTCTTTTCTTCGAGGGCGTTGAGCTCTTTGAGCCGAAGGAGAACGTTTTCCTCCTCCGTCAACTCGTGCTGGACGACCATTCTTAGACTTGGAACTTTGCCTTTGAGCGGGAGGATTGCTTCCACTCCGAAGAGTAGTGAATATGGAGTGGACTGAGTTGGAGTGTGGTGTGTGGTACGATATATCCACAACGCCTCGCGGAGCTTGAGATTCCAGTCTCTCTTGTTGGCTGAAGCATTTTTCCTCAGGAGCTTGCATAGAGTTTTATTGAAGGCTTTGGCTAGCCCATTGGCTCTTGAATTATAGATGGAGGAATATTTTCAGTCTATCTTGTGCTGAGTAACGAACCTTGAGACTTTGAAGCTCTTGAAAGAAGGCTCGTTGTCAGATATGAGTTTTCTCGGTGTACCAAAGCAGTATAGAATATTATGTCGGAAGGACGTCAGAATATCTTCTGTCTTGACTTCTTTTAGCGGGACAGTTTTAGCCCACCTGGAGAAGTAGTCAGTTGCGGCCAATATGAACCAGTGGCTTTTAGATGATGGAGGATCAATTAGACCAACTATGTCGGTGCCCTAAATTTCGAAGGGCTATGACTCCACCGTAGGATGCAGCGGATTGGGATGCTTGCGAATGAAGTCATCGTGAATTTGGCAGAGATGACACTTCTTTGTATACTCTTCGCAATCCTTTATCATGGTAGGCCAGTAATATCCAAGCCGTTTGATTTGAAGCCGTATTTTGGGGCCGGATCGGTGAGCTCCGCAGATGCCTAAGTGAACTTCTTTTATGACTTTTTGGGATTCAGCCGATGACAGACATCTGAGCCGGAGTTGGTCATATGATCTGTGGTATAGTGTATTATTTACAAACATGCATCGAAGAGCTCTCTTCTTTAGCTGAATTCTCGCAGATTTTTCTTTGGGCAGCTTGTCGTATCGAAGGTACTCTATGAAGGGTTCTCTCCAATCGGGCTCGTCTTGAATGATCAGTGCTTCTTCGGTAGGATTGTTCGTTTATCCTACGCTTCCTTCTTCCCGCAAAGAGACCGGAGGTTGAATTTGCCGGTTTCTGACTGTTATCAGAATTTCATCCATATCGGGATCAACCGGCTCCTTGGCTATGCGAGTGAGTATGTCAGCTTTTCCATTCAACGCCCTAGGAACTCTCATCAGTTCAATGTGGGTGAACTGTTTCATAAGCTCCACTATCCGGCTTCTGTACCAAGCTAACTCGGGTTTGTATATCTTATAGTCGCCGTGTTGGATATAGTGCCCTCAAAGTTAATTATTGGATGCAGGTACGTGATTGCAATGATTGAGGGAGGACCTATACCGATATGACAGTCTTGCTCGAGATGATAGTATGCTATCTGGTTTGTCTTTATCATCGTGTACATGCTTTAGTTCACTATTGCATGTTGATAAAGCCCATAGGATTCTTGCTTGACTGCCAGCAGTATGATGGCGATCATATACGTGGGAGCTGGGGTCTATAAGCACATCTTTAAAGTGTCCCTAGTCGTGGGAGTTTCGAAACAAGGCATCGATACTCCAGAGTAGACTAGTGTATACAGTCGAGACCCCGACGAGGGGCGGTGTTAGGTCTCACAAGCCATTGGTGTCAGTTGGTTCACCTAAGATGTATACAGGTGCTCATTGGGTTATGAGTACACCGGGCAGGACTCGCCGGGAACATGCTAGTTGGTATTATACATATCGTCAGATAGCAGTTCCCTGGTGACATGTGTACAGGTTAGTCTGTCGACCTGAGATCGTCATTTGTCTCGTGTGAGTTCCCACTGTGCTTTGATTACTATCCTACCACGGCTCAAAGGAGTCGTGTAAACATGTTTTAGTTGGGTACAGTCTCGAGCCATATGGAGGCAGTGAGCGGATCGTCGGGGATTCGTCTCTCCCGGTATCGGGGGTGAGATCGCGCTGTGTTTAGGAGAGCTATTACACGAAATCCCTGACCTGGGCAATCGAGATTTACTGGTAGGTATTCCAGTAGTATCTTAAGGTGTTCTGGGCTACTCTCCGACACGACTTATCCAGCCCCCTAGGCCCGATATGCGATACTCATAGACGAACGGACCTGACTGTACGGATATTGTCACTGTCAGGCTCAATAGGGTTTCTGGATGAGTTTTACTTGTCAGTTTCCTTTCCGTTCAATACATAGGCAACCGTTACTTACAGCTAGTACCTCTGACGTGCTTGTGGTTATATCCAATGCTAGTGTATTGATGAGTCATTAGAGTCCCCCACAGACAGTTTCCCAAGTTCGGGCGAAACGTTGTAGAGGCCGTATGGTTTTATGGCAGGATCCGATCATATCCGTGCACTTGTGCACGGATCATGATCGGACGGGTAATACTAGCGGGCTTGGTTTAAGCCGGATCCTAGTATTATTGTGTAGAATATTTTTTGTCTCATTGCATTTGTATTCGGTCGGAATACAAATGCAATGTGACAAAATATTCTACACAATAATACTAGGATCCGGTTTAAACCAAGCCCGCTAGTATAACCCGTCCGATCATACGGGTATGTGTTTACAGTTGAGGGTTAATCTCGTAATTCGTTACGGGATTATTTTGGGAGTTGCCAGTTTCTTTTTCCGTCTAAAACACCTTGATCTATGATTATTTATTGTGAGCTTTGACCTCTTTCTTGCCATTTTGCTTGCACTGATTTTCATGTTGGGGGGCCGCCCATTCCGAGGCATGGGAGAGCATGGGTGTGTGATTGTGGTTGGTGGGGGGTTCCTTGCAATCCTGCCATTTCTTTGGGGAGGGTTTTTGTTGGCGGTGGAGTGGGCTGCTGGCTCTGAAAGGGGGTTATATGTTTTGTTGGTTGTTTAATTTTGAGAAGATAATCTCTTCACTTCTAATATCCCTTCCCCAGAGAAAGCACCATATAGTGGCCGGCCCTTCATTCCACAGAGGACTTTTCCTTCATCATTTTTTTTGAGTGGCCGAGCCCCACTTTCATGCTTCACAAGTTCTTATTCTCATGTGCTCATATTGTTCTCCCAAATGGCAACTCCAATTTTTCTCCGTCCAATCGTTTGGGTGTCTTGAGACAAACTATTTTACACTATCTCTACATCAATCTTGGATATGTCGGATAGCAAACTTCATGTCCGAGTTGTCTCGGTTCGAGACGGGAGCCCGTATAAAGATTCAATGACGTGGTGCCACATCGACGAGCGAGATCGGGGAGCGGACTTCGTCGGCGCAGCAGCGGGGAGCTTGGTGCGGAGATTAAAAACCGAAGAACACGGATCGATTGGTATAATCTCCTAACTCCTTTTACATTTAGCTAGCTTACGGTTAATGGAACGATCAGGGTATTTGGTTGCGGTGGCGCCGGTATTTGTAAAAAGTTTTTGTTCCGCATTTAGCGTCGGTTTGACGGCCGGGACGCCGCCGTGTCCCAACATGGTATCAGAGCCACCTATTAACCGTATACTAGTTGGTTTAGACGATATTAAAATAATGAAATCGAAACAACCCGAAACAATGCCAATGTTGATATTCTTTGCTAAAAGAAAAGGTGCTTGCTGGAATTTTGTTAGTGTGGGCTGTTGATATTTGTGTGTGTAAGTGAGGTATTATTTTCATGGGTCAATTAATTGATTTAATCACTCACACCTCACTGCACACACATAACCACGGAGAGAGATTTTTGTGTTTTTTGGGCTTGGGCAATTGGTGTGGGCTACAATTTCATTTGGGTGAATTTTGTGTTGCTTGATTAATTTTTCCACACATGGACACTCCCAGCACCAGTTGGCCGAGCCCATTTCATTTTTTGTTTCCTCACTTGCAAAATCTAGTGCTCACATTTTCCTCACCCAATGGCATTTAGTCTATGGAATATTGGATCAGTGGTATTGCTAGTTTAATCCAGTTTTGATATAGATTTATCTAGTTGTTTAGGGCTATTCGGAGGTTATTTCGAAGTCGTTATTTTCTAACATTGTTTAAAATTTACAGTGGTTACATTATATTTGTGACCGTGAGTGTCGTTTGATCGGTAAATCTTGTCTAATCGCTATAGTCCTTTTAGACGGATTTGCGAACATGACATTCACGTTGATGTTTTGTGTTGTGCTGTGATGTTGCGGATTCGTCGTGGTGGATAGCTTGGATGCAATGTTAGTACCGTTTCCTTTTATTTGTACATTTGATATTGCGGGACGAGCGTCCGACATGTGGACTGCCGCTACTGCCTGTTTGTATATTATTCTTTTGGGGCACGACCGGGTTGAGGTCGATATACCCGTTGTACATATTTTATTTTCTGTACTAGGATTATCCCGCGGTGGGGTGTATGGATAGTCGGGTTCTAGAGGGCAACGGGTCCGCATCTCATGGCGTTGAGACGGAGGGGGTCTCATTCTAGAATTGGCGGGCTATTCGCCGCACTCGTAGGGGGTACAGGTTTTCATTGCACAGACTATCCACACGACCAAGGGAACGTCGGGTTTCACTTGTGGCTCAATGAAATCCGGGGATCCCAGATTATCTGTATTGTTCTGTGATACTTATTACTTTTCTGTGATATTGCATTTATCATACCTGGAGCGATTATTATATATTGATATATATACTAGTAGATGTTGTATATGTTTTGCACCCGCGCTAGTCCAATCCCCGCTTTGTCGTTAGTTAAGTAACCTAACGGGTGATGACGGGACCCAGTGGCGAATGTGGATGGTATATACGTACATTTTATTTTCGTTCTTTTCTGGTGTGATTAATTGATGGGACTGCTTTGATTCTTATCAATGCAACGAAAACAAACCTATATATGATGTTGTTGGAACCAAATTTTCAAAAAGCTGTTATTGTAAGGACGTTCTCTTATGTTTTGCACAGTGGTATTCGGTTATGAATATCCAGCACCTCATTCGACGATGAAAGGGCCAAGATCCCTTCATCGGGAGTGACCCCTTGGACAGAGGTTTGCGTCAGGGTAATAACTTCACTATACTCGATTACTTTTTGCTTTGCATCGAGGTATTCAGTTTGGAATATCTTGCACCTCATTCGACGGGGAAAGATCCGAGATCCCTTCACCGGAAGTGACCTCTTTAGCAAAAGTTTTCGCCACTATATATTTATAAAACCACTTGGATTCCTTCAACGATATCAAGTTCATTACGCTAAAGGTTTTTTGCCAAAAACCAGCCGTAGCCCTCCGTCATTTCAGATTAGCATTGCTTAGTATTCGTGCTACGTATGTCGTGCTTAGCCGAGGCGTAGTGTTCGGTAGCTATGTAGTGCTTTTCTTTTGCATGGATATGTGATTGGTTAGGACAGTCGTGCGGTCATTTTGGCTCAGTCAAGGACTCGTACGGGTGGGTTTAATGCAATCAAGATAATGACGGGTTGAACTTGACTAGGATCCTTTGATATGTTGGCTCAGTCAAGGTCACTTGGGTCATAGGGGTAAAAATCACATCGGGAGTTTCAAACATACAAGAAACTTGCCAGGCTTGCGCACACCTTCTGGAGTGTAGTGACTTGAGTGGCTTCCATCAGGTTATCATGCGATGGTAGTTGGATCCCGATTCCCACTGATGAGTTGGTTTACTCCTCGAGTGACCCCGACCAATTCTTCTTTCAGGTTTGGAGGAGAATTTGAGGATACAGTGGGAGGTTTCCTGATTAGATAAAATGATTAACCATTCTGATCTAGGTAAGAGTGCACGCAGAGTGTTTCCTTTCTCTCTCTTTTTGACTGCGACCATGACCTGACCCTATACAATAACTCAGTGACCAAGTTAACCAAACTTTCTTAAAACAATGGCTTTTGGATTGTCTGAGTTGCATACATCATTGCCACTTCTTCTTTTACCCTTTGCATTTCTCCAGAACACCCCGTATTACTACGAATATCCACTTCCATTGGATAAATCCATCGTATGGTTATATACGAACTCGAAGGAATTTATTCGAGAATGGATTCTGGTTCTGGAGAGATTGAATAGGATTATTCAGTTGTCTTTTCCTTTTACCTTCTCTCAGGTTGCGAGGGCTCGTAGGATTAGGAGAGGGTACACCTATTACGCTTATTAGATAGTCTTCTTCTAAACCATAGGCAGGTGCCGAAAGGCAGGGAATGAAGAAAATCAATTAGCCTAAGTTGGGTGTACAGAAGGTAATAAGTAAAGACAAATAAAGGGATCAGAAAGAGGGCAAAGTAAATTGCGACTGTTAACATTCACGACCGAACCAGGTATTTCATCGCCATTCCCACTTCACCTTTGTATTTCTCCAGAACATCTCGTATCACTACGAACATCCAATTCTATTGGATAAATCCATCGTATGGTTATATACGAACTCGAAGGAACTTTTTCGAGGATGGATTCTAGTTCAGGAGAAATAGGAATAAGGTTTATTCAGTTGTCTTTTATCCTTACCTTCTCTCAGGTTGCGAGTGCTCCTTGGATTAGGAGAGTACACCCATTATGCTTATTGGATAGTCTTCTTCCAAACCATAGGCTGGTGCCGAATGGTAGGGAAGGAAGAAAACCACTTAGCCTAACGATGGTGTACAGAAGGTAATGAGTAAAGACAAATAAAGGGAATTGGAGAGATGTCAAGAAAATATACGGTTACAGTCATGAATCTGATAATGGAAGAGGCATTACTAGGAATACCCGGATACCCCTTCGAAACATTTTAATGTTTCAGTTTCACTGTGTATTGTTAATAGAAAACTGATTTCCCAATTAACCCTTACTCCAGGGTATGTATTTACCAGGTATGATTCTCACATCTGTATGGTTTTACAGATAATGAGTGGGAGTAAGTTATTGGGAATTAGGTGATCATCCTCATTATATCGGAATTCGTTATAATTGGTGATATTTGAGGAAATCGCCTGGGTACAGTTTTCAACCTACGATGCACAGGGTTTGAGTTATTCAACTCAGGAGATTTATACAAAGTATTGTATATTGTCCAGTGTCCATTAGGACAAAGGGTTAGGTCCTCGTACTATATTCTGTTTACTTATGACTTCTCTAGTTTTTAGACAAGTGTTTCGTAGAAATACAGGGTTTAAATTTTGAGAAGTTATAGGTACAGGAATAAAGTAGAGAACCATGTGTTGCAAGTATCAGGATTCTTCAAGGTGATCGAAGATGTAGATACTTGTGGTTGGTATTCAGTTGATAGTAATAGTTTTTGAGAACTTGTTTCTCTTTCAGGTTACTCATAATTGGATGCACTCCTAAGTTGAATAATACTGATCGTTCTCTCTCCATTTAGTTGACATGCACTGGAGACAGCTGCATGATTTGAATCTGGTTTCAATTAAATCAGTGCCTCTATTTCTATATTGCATATAGAATGGTTCTTATCTTAACGATGTTAAGGTACAGGGAGTTGTCCGGCTTATGCTTAAAACCAGACTCCGGATAACTCAAGACACGTTTCTGTAATGGCTGTTTGTGGGTTAACCTGGGCTTTGACGAGGGTTGATTTTCTACCATCTGGAAGATCAATAGTGATATTGTTCTTGACTCTCCACAGTTTTAGTAAAATGGGCTTTTTCAGAAAACAGCAGTGGGAGTATGGTAGAACTGGAAGTGATTTCAGAACCACAAATGATTACGGAAAATTTAATAGACCCTAAAGATTCAATCAGGATTGACATTTCATTAGCCACTCCGCAGATATGGTGGGTAACCTCAGCCACCCGAGAGGTACTCTGGTGGTCTCAAGGATGGTGACAGGGAGGTTCTTGTTTACCCAGATTTTCTATTACTGCTGTCCCAGACTTTGAGACCCGGCAGGAGGATGACTCTGCCAGAGAGTTGTTGTAATCAGTGGGAGCAGCGGAAGCATAGTGGATAAGTAGCTTATGTCTATTATAGACTAAAGCAGATATAGCGGAGATAGATCATCTATTTCTGATGTAACAGCCATGGGCCTTGACTTCATCAGAATAGGAGATGGATCTGTTAAGAAGGTAGTAGGGTGTGATGTCCTGGTACTTGGATGACATACACATTGTAGGAAGTGAAATTCCTATACTACGATCGGTCATACTGTGTTTGTCACACAGTAGTTTCTCCACATAGGATATGGATATAATATCAGGCATTCTGGTTACTGGATCTATGGTTTTAGATCTAGATTTGGACAGTTTCCCAATCTCGGTACTTAGACAGTATTCTAAAAGTATTTTAGAATGGACGACTCCCGGCATGGTGGTGTACCGGTAGGTGATGGAGTCACCCTCTCTAAAGGTGTCTTACAGACTAAAGGGGAGAGGGATGTGCATGACTGACATATCACTTGCTTAGGCAATTGAGTCAATCATGAGATGTCAAGTACCATACCAGATGTTGTTTTTGCACTAAATGCAATAAGTTGATATTAATCCAATCCTGGTGAAACGTTCAGAAGAAGTTTTAGAACATAAGTGGTTGTTTTAGGGATTTGATAACGACAGCCTCCTTCGGGAGACATTTATCATTCCAGGCTTCCAATGTGACCCGGATGACAGAGTGACTGTCAGAGTTATTGTTTTCCCTCTGACGAAGGGAAATAGTTTGGACAGGTGGTCCAAGCGGATACTGAGAGAGGCATGGTGCAGGATACTGATTAAATTCAGTTAACGATACAGTCTAAGAAGTTTGATGGATTTGGAGTTCATTTATGAACTGGGTCCCATCAGATATCCAGACATATTCTGAGACAGGTATTGCTCATTTCGGGAGATGGTTTTCTCAGCGAACTTGAGACAAAGAGAGACATAGAAAGAAACATCGGGGCGGATCCACTCACTGAGGCTATTTCTTGAACACAATAGTTTTACAAACGAGCTTTGTGAAACTAATTAGTAGAGGAGTTGGATATTCGGTATCACACGAGTTGTGAGTACGCGACATCGCAATAATTAGCTTTAAGTACAAGTAGGAGATTGCTGGATATAGTGCCCTTAAAGTCAATTATTGGATCGCAGGAACGCGATTGCAATGATTGAGGGAGGACCTATACCGATATGACAGTCTTGGTCGAGATGATAGTATGCTATCTGGTTTGTTTTTATCATCGTGTACATGCTTTAGTTCACTTTTGCATGTTGATAAAGCCCATAGGATTCTTGCTTGACTGCCAGCAGTATGATAGAGATCATATACGTGGGAGCTGGGGTCTATAAGCACATCTTTAAAGTGTCCCTAGTCGTGGGAGTTTCGAGACAGGGTATCGATACTCCAGAGTAGACTAGTGTATACAGTCGAGACCCCGACGAGGGGCGGTGGCCGGTCTCACAAGCCATTGGTGTCAGTTGGTTCACCTAAGATGTATACATGTGCTCATTGGGTTATGAGTACACCGGACAGGACTCGCCGGGAACATGCTAGTTGGTAATATACATATCGTCAGATAGCAGTTCCCTGGTGACATGCGTACAGGTTAGTCTGTCGATCTGAGATCGTCATTTGTCTCGTGTGAGTTCCCACTGTGCTTTGATTACTACCCTACCACGACTCAAAGGAGTCGTGCAAATAGATTTTAGTTGGGTACAGTCCCGAGCCACATGGAGGCAGTGAGCGGATCGTCGGGGATTCGTCTCTCCCGGTATCGAGGGTGAGATCGCGCTGTGTTTAGGAGAGCCATTACACGAAATCCCTGGCCAGGGTAATCGAGATTTACTGGTAGGTATTCCGATAGTATCTCAGAATGTTCTGGGCTACTCTCCGACACGACTTATATAACTATTAGGGGTCTGACGTTTACCAGCCCCCTAGGCCCGATATGCGATACTTATAGACGAACGGACCGGACTGTACGGATTTTGTCACTGTCAGGCTCAGTAGGGTTTCTGGATGAGTTCACTCGTCAGCTTCCCTTCCGTTCAATACATATGGAACCGTTACGTACAGCTAGTACATCTGACGTGCTTGTGGTTATACCCAGTGTCACTGTATTGATGAGTCATTAGAGTCCCCTACAGACAGTTTTCCAAGTTCGGGCGAAACGTTGTAGAAGCCGTATGGTTTTATGGCAGGATCCGATTATATCCGTGCATTTGTGCACGGATCATGATCGGACGGGTAATACTAGCAGGCTTTGGTTTAAACCGGATCCTAGTATTATTGTGTAGGAATATTTTTTTGTCTCATTGCATTTGTATTCGGTCGAAATACAAATGCGGGTATGTGTTTACAGTTGAGGGTTAATCTCGTAATTCGTTACGGGATTATTTTGGGAGTTGCCAGTTTCTTTTTCCGTTTAAAACACCATGATCTATGATTATTTATTGTGAGCATTGACCTCATTCTTGCCATTTTGCTTGCACTGATTTTCATGTTGGGGGGGCTGCCCATTCCGAGGCATGGGAGAGCATGGGTGTGTGATTGTGGTTGGTGGGGGGTTCCTTACAATCCTGCCATTTCTTTGTGGAGGGTTTTTTTTGTGGTGGAGTGGGCTGCTGGTTCTGAAAGGGGGTTATATGTTTTGTTGGTCGTTTAATTTTGAGAAGATAATCTCTTCACTTCTAATATCCCTTCCCCAGAGAAAGCACCATATAGTGGCCGGCCCTTCATTCCACAGAGGACTTTTCCTTCATCATTTTTTTGAGTGGCCGAGCCCCACTTCATGCTTCACAAGTTCTTATTCTCATGTGCTCACTTTGTTCTCCCAAATGGCAACTCCAATTTTCCTCCGTCCAATCGTTTGGATGTCTTGAGATAAACTATTCTACACTATCTCTACATCAATCTTGGATATGTCGGCTAGCAAACTTCATATCCGAGTTGCCTTGGTTCAAGACGGGAGCCCGTATAAAGATTCAATGACGTGGTGCCACATTGACGAGCGAGATTGGGGAGCGGATTTCGTCGGCGCAGTAGTGGGGAGCTTGGTGCGGAGATTAAAGACCGAAGAACGCGGATCGATCGGTATAATCTCCTAACTCCTTTTACATTTAGCTATCTTACGGTTAATGGAACGATCCGGGTATTTGGTCGCGGTGGCACCGGTTTTTGTAAAAAGTTTTTGTTCCGCATTTGGCGTCGGTTTGACGGCCGGGGCGCCGCTGTGTCCCAACACGCCGCTTACTTGGTTGACGACAAGCTGGGAATCACCGTAGACTCGTAGCCGAAGGATTTTCATTTCTATGGCGAGCTCTAGACCAGCTATCAGAGCCTCATACTTAGCCTCATTGATTGTGCGAGACTTGGTGAGAGCAAAAGAACGTCGTAGGGTTCCCATCGATGACGTGATGAACACCAATCCTATCCCTGCTTTTATCTGTGGGACTCTTGAATTGCTGGAGGTCCTAATTGATGAGGCTCCGTCGAAGTAGAGCTCCCAACATGGCTCGTCATCCTCGAGATGCAGCAGTTGTTCGTCGGGTAACTCGCAATTGAGCGGTGACCCTTCTGGTATGGGATGAGCAGTAAGGAAGTCGGCGAGGGCTTGCCTTTTTACTGCTTTCTGAAGAGTATAGATTATGTCAAATTCAAGCAGCATGACAGCCCATCTTACCATTCTACCGACTAGGCTTGCTTTGGTCATTAAATGTTTGAGCAGGTCGACCTTGGAGATCAGCATAACCCGATGAGCGAGAAGACAGTGTCTTAGCTTTTTCACGGCAAATATCAGGGCCAGGCACTGCTTTTCGATCGGGGAATAGTTATGTTCCGTCTTGACTAATGTTCGGCTGAGATAGTAGATGGCATTCTCTTTTTCCTCCTCATTGTTCTGGGCGAGGAATGCACCGAGTGACTCATCTAGCGCTGCAGTATAGAGAATCAACGGTTTATTTGGAATAGGGGCATCAAGCATTGGAGGGTGCAACTGAAAGTATGTCTTAGCATCACTACTAGGTTTATACAAGCATCAAGTATGAAATTTTAAAAAATCTAGTGTGCTAAGCTATACTAACCTAGAATCGAACTAGAGAATTAGGGTTTTTAACAAGTAAACAAGTTCTATACTAAAGTGAAGAAGGTTACAGCCTTTGTAGACCAAGTCCTTCACTTCTAAAGCTCCAAGTAGTAGTCCCTAGAACTTTTCTTGGCTCCTCTTGAAGAAAGGATCGAGCTTACTACGTTGTCTTCGAAGCTGAAAATGATCCACCTTGAAGTCTCTCTAACTCAAGCTATCTCTTCACTAATCAAGAAATTAGTGAAGTAAACAACCTAAACTAAATGACTAGTAAAGTGTAGGTTGATGAAGTAGGAATTTTTACTCACTTTAGAAATTTATTTCTCTTTTTATTTTCCAACTGAAGAAAAACTAGAGGAGGAAGAAGATGAACTAGGGTGAAGAAAATATCTCCAAGTGAGAATGAGAGGATTAACCATGGGCTAAAGATAAGGGTTGGGTGAGAAAATATCTAGAGTAAAACAAAATTAGTGAGATGAGTCATTACTTCTACATGCTTCTACAAGCATCTAAGCCATACTCATTTCCAACTCAATTTTAATTTTCCTCTTAATAAATAATTACCATAATTATTTTTAGTCTTGGTGTGAGTCTTATACACCCATGTTCTATGTATCATCCACCATGACACAATAGTATTATATATATATATATATATATATATATATATATATATATCATGAGAATAATGGAGGAAAGGTGCCATATGAGGGAATTTCCTCTTATGGTGTTGAAAAATACACCATTAATGTTTTTATTTGATGATCGGCACCCATCATCTTCATCTTTATCATCTAAGATATTGATACACCAAATTTCATTTGATTCCAATAGTTTTTCACCGTTGGTTTAGTGGGTGCAAAATTAGCGGTTTACTGACAATAGAACTTTTTACATTGCTAATTCAACGGTGAAAAAGTGGTTGAATCATATGAAATTTGGTGTATCCACATCGTACATGATAAAGATGATGATGATGATTGCCGATCGTTGAAAAAGTCACGGAGGATATAGATTTTAGACGCCACTTGATGAAAAAGCCTCCTAGGGCCTCTTTCCTCTATTATTCTCATATATCATATATATATCATTATTTATATACAAGTGAAGAAAATCATTAGTGAGCTAATATTAGTTAATATATATTATTATATCAAATATAAATATCAAATTATTAAATCAACACTTGATTCAATAATTCGGTCATATAATATATAACCGACTAATATCATTTATATGTATATCATATTATCAATTCAATACTTGATTCAATAACCCGGTTATATCACATATAACCGACAACTATTAATATTTCATCGAATCAACATTTGATTCAATATCCGGTCATATCACATATGACCTGACTGATATCAAATATCTCTTGATCAGAATATGTTATCACATACTCATATTTAATCAAGCTTCCGCACATATCACCATATGTGCCCCTATTTCGTTTCGCTTGAGTTAGGAAACCTCTGTGTGGGACTCTAAAGACTTGTCAATACGTCGGCAGTAGGCAATGATCACATCAGTTACCTACAAGCCGTTAGCGGTACTAGCTGGACGTAACGGCTATTCAGGTATTGAGCGAATAGAAGATCAACAAGCAAACTTGTCCAAACTCCTGTGAAGCCTATAAGTAACACTTACCGTACAGTCCGGTTTCTTCGTCTGATATGTCGTATGTCGAGTCTGGGATGGATATGTCTGACCCCAGTAACTTGATAAGTCATGCCGATGTGTGACTCATAACGGTTTGAGAAACTACTGAGAACACTTACCAGTAAATCTCATCAGTCCTGGCCAGGGACTTGCTGTTATAGCGAATCGAGTATAGCGCAACATCAACTCCCTATACCGGGAGAGACGAAACTCCTCCTATCGCTCACTGCTTCCATATAACTCGGGACTGTACCCAAAATCCACCTGTTTGCACGACTCTTTTGTGCCATAGCAGGGAAGAAATCAAAGCACAGTGGGAACCATACAAGTCATTATGACGATCTCGGGTCTACAGACTAACCTGTACCAGTGTCACTAGAGAACTGCTATCTGATGATAAGTATGGTACCATCTAGGAGTTCTCGGCGAGTCCTATTCGGTGTACTCATTCTCTAATGAGCACCTGTATACAATCTTTGATATCAAACACCAATGATTGTGGGATCAACCATCGCCCCATACATGGTCAAGAAACGTACACACTAGTCTACTATGGAATATCGATTCCCCATCTCGATATGCCCTCGACTAGGAACTGTTAAAGGATGCGCTTGTGGACTATCCATGCCCCACTAGTATGATCTGCATCATAGTCCCGGTAGTCAAGTCCACATCCTAAGGGCTTTATCAACATATATCAGAGAGACAGTATAATAATATAAGTGTACATGTTAAGATAAAGTGCAACCATATAGTATACTATCATGTCGAGCAAGAAAGTCCTCTATATATTTGTCCAAGCATCCATTATAATATATAATAATGGTCTTTAGGGCATACATATTCCTAAGAATCTCCCATTTGCACTAAGGTCAGCTGTTGTAGTATCACATACACAACATCCCAAAAAGTCTCTCAAACTGCATCTGGGGGAGGGCCTTCGTGAGTGGATCCGCTGTATTATCTTTCGTGTCAACTCTCCTGATCTCGATCTCCCGGCGATCAACTATCTCCCGGATCAGTGATACCGCCTAAGAATACGTCTGGATCGCTGATGGGGCCGGGGTTTCTTGGACAAAACCACAGCTCCTTTGTTATCACAATACAAGGGTATTGGATTCTCAATGGATGGAACCACACCAAGTTCAGCAATGAACTTCTTCATCCAGACAACTTCTTTGGCAGCATCATTGGCAGTGATGTATTCAGCCTCCATCGTCGAGTCTGCTACGGTTTCTTACTTGGAACTTTTCCAACACACCGCCCCTCCATTGAGGGTGAAGACAAAACCCGAGACCGACTTACTATCGTCCTTATCGCTCTGGAAGCTCGAATCGGTAAAGGACTCCACTTGGAGTTCACCGATACCATACACCAAGAACATCTCTTTAGTCCTTCTTAAATACTTAAGAATGTTCTTCACAGCTGTCCAGTGATTCTTTCCAGGATTTGATTGATACTTGCTTACCACACTAAGTGCGTAAGCTACATCCGGTCTAGTGCATAACATCGCGTACATGATTGACCCAACTGCAGAAGCATAGGGTATCCCCTGCATGCGAGTCCTTTTCAAATCAGTCTTGGGAGATATCTCTTTGGAGAGAGTGATTTCTGAGTAAGCGGGTAAATTACCACGCTTAGAATCTTCCATACTAAAGCTCTTTAGTATGGTGTCAATGTAACTGTATTAGGACAATCCCAACATCCTCTTTGATCTATCTCTATAGATTTTTATTCCCAGGATGTAGGAGGCATCATCTAGATCTTTCATGGAGAACTTGTGTGATAGGTAGAGTTTGACTGAGTGTAGCATAGGAACATCATTTCCTATCAAGAGTATGTCATCCATGTATAATACGAGGAAGACAACCTTACCTCTACAACATTTTTAAATATACAATGTTCATCTACGTTTTTGATGAAGTCATACTCTTTGACTACTATATCAAAACAGATGTTCCAGCTCCACGATGCCTGCTTTAATCCGTGATTGATTTAAGCAGGTTGCACACTTTTCCGCTGCTCCCACTGTCTACGAAGCCCTCTGGCCGTGTCATGTACACGCTCTATTCTAAATCACCATTTAGAAAAGCGGTCTTGACGTCTATCTGCCAGATTTCGTAGTCATGGTATGCAGCAATGGTAACTAAGACCCTGATAGACTTAAGCATAGCCACTGGAGAAAATGTTTCATCATAGTTGACACCTAGTCGTTGACGAAAACCTTTTGCTATAAGACTACCTTTGAAGGTGTCAACCTTTCCATCTACACCAATTTTCTTCTTGAAGATCTACTTGCTCCCAATGGGTTTTCCCCCTTCAGGAACAACTTCCAAAGTCCATACTTTGTTGGTGTATATGTTGTTGGAGATAGTGCCCTCAGAGTCAATTATTGGATCACAGGCACATGATTGCAATGATTGAGGGAGGACCTGTCCCAGTAAGACAGTCTTACTCAAGATGATAGTATGCTATCTGGTTTATCTTTATCATCGTGTACTGCTTTAGGTGACCCTACAGGTCACTATTGCACGTTGATAGAGCCCCTAGGATTCTTGCTTGACCGCCAGCAGTATGAGGGCGATCATATACGTGGGAGCTGGTAGTCTATAAGTGTTAGTGTATATGCCCTAGAGGCCATTACTGTATCATACTAGCTTGTATATTACTTAATGGAAGCTTGGGATATTCACAGTTGTATATACAATCTTGCTCGAAATGGTAGTATGCTACTTGGTTTGTCTCTGCTTTAATATGTGCATGTGTTTCTTTTAGCATATTGCTGGTATACATATTAGTAGAGCCCTTAGGATCTTTGCTTGATTACCAGCGTTGTGATGGCGCTCGCACTCGTGGGAGCTGGGTAATCTATAAGCACATCCTTATACAGGTCCCTGGTCGTTGGACTATCGAGACAGGGCATCGATACTCCGGAGTAGACTAGCGTATGCGCTTCTCATCCCAGTGTGGGAGACGGTCTGTCCCACAGCCGTTAGTACGTCGTACTTGGGATAGTATGCGGGTGCTCGTTAGGTTACGAGTACACTGGACAGGACTCGTTGGGAACTGTTGGTTGGTAATATACCTATCGTCAGTTATCAGTTCCCAGGTGACATGAGTACAGCTTAGTCCGCTGACTTGACACTGTCACTTCGCCTCGAGTGTGTTCCCACTGCACTTTGATTACTACCCTACCACGGCTCAAAGGAGCTGTGCAAACAGGTAGTTTTTGGGTGCAGTCCCGAAGCACTTGGAGGCAGTGACGGTTAGACAGGATTCGTCTCTCCCGGTATTGGGGGTTGACATCGCGCTGTGTCTAGGAGAGCCATTACACGAGTAGTCCCTGGCCAGGGCAAGCGAGATGTACTGGTAGGTTTCCAGTGTTATCTCAGGGTGTTCTGGGCTACACTCCGACACGACTTGTACCGCTATTAGGGGACTGACGTTCACCGCCCCCCTAGGCCCGCCATGCGATGTATCAGACGAACAGACCGGACTGTACGGAGACTGTCACATACAGGCTCAGTAGGAGTGCAGATGGGGTTCACCTCGTCAGTCTTCTTATCGACATCTACCTGGGGACCGTTACGTACAGCTAGTGCCGCTTGCGGTCTGTGGTTAAACCCACTGCCAGCGTAGTGTCGAGTCTTTAGAGTCCCACACAGAGAGCTATTCGCCTTTAGGCAAAACGAGTAGAGGTCGCATGGTTTTGCGACAGGGTTCGTTCGCATCCGCGCACTTGTGCACGTTTGCTGTCCGGACAGTTTATACTAGCGGGCTTTGGTTTAAGCCGGATCCTAGTATATGATTTGAGATTGGTTTTTCTCATTGTGTTCGTGTTCCTCGGATCACGAATGCGGGTGCGTATGCACAGTTGCTTGAGATTGGGGGAGAGGACCTTGTTTAGGGTTAATGGCCTTTGTCATTTTATTAACCCTATTGATTTTGTGTGGATTATTGTTAATTGATAATTAGCTTAATTATTGTGCATGGTTGTTGTTGACAATTTGACTTCATTGACTTGTTGACCATGTTGACAACTTGACCATAATCATTTCATTTGGAAGATGCTCTTTGATCTTTGCAAAAATGAAATGATAATGGTCAATTCATGATTTATCATGACAATTTTCAAGCTAATTATCTAATTAAACTTATCCTCACATATTAGTGAGAATGGCTCACTATTTTTCTCACTCTCTCATTTCTTTTCTCTCTCTTGCTCATCCTCTCCCTCAAGCTCTCTCCCTCTCATGTGTTGAGAAACAAATAGCTTGAGAAAAACCCTCTCTTGATCTTCTCTACTCACTTCTAGGGTTCAAGTCTTAGCATTTCTTGCACTCTAGTTACTCCTAGCTTGGAGTTGAAGCTAAAGGTGGTGGCTTTCGGGTGGATCCTTCTTTGACGGGAGAAGACAAGCAAGGTGATCTTTTTCTACCATGCCTAGGAGCAAGAAGAGAAGGACTAAAGACCAAAGGTATAACCTTTCATCACTTAGCTACTTTGTAGTTAGGGTTAGCTAGTTTATGTTTAGCAAAGATCCTCACAAGCATAGTCCATGTTGCCTAAGTCATTAAAAATCCGATTTTTATTATGTTTTCCGCCTCCCCGTAAGCACCGGGGTGGGCAACACGGACTTACAGTGGTATCAGAGCCTAACTAAACTCAAACTAGCTAGGTAGTGAAGTGTAGCGAAGTTTCGAAACCGAAAAATCCAAAAACCGAACTTTGAAAAACCCTAGTTTCTGTTGAAATTTTTTCTGCTCAAAATAGAAAACTGTATATTTGTAAATTCATCTCAGGGTTTTTTATGAACACCCATGAAAAACGACACAGAGATTCGTTCAAACCGCCGCGCTTCCGCCGCACGAGGTAGGCTCGTGCCGCGGAACCGCCGCGGTTTGATGTCCTCTCTGCATCGTTTTTCGTGCAGTGTCTGTATGTGTTGATTTTGGGATTTTCAGGATATATAATATATGCCCAGATTTTCCAGAACTAAAATTTACTTTTGGGGGCCTATAAATCCGTATTTTTCGGAACTTCACTACACTTTAACTACATCGGTTATATCTGTAATGCTTGTATGTATTGAACGTCGGCTAATCGCTATAAGTCGATTAGTCGGGGTTATACATCTCTGTGATCTGTGATTGTTGGTTTGTGGATATGAATGGATTGGATTGTCGCGGGTGAATAGCCGGGTTGGATGTGAGATGAGCGTTGTTTTTCTTTCATTCATTTGTAACATGTAAATTGATGTAATAATATTCTTTGTATGGCCGCACAACCGGGTCGGGGTTGTAGCCGCCATTGTATAATTCTTTTTACTGTTTTTGCTCCTAGGATAGACCCATGGAGGGGGTGCACAAACTACCGGGTATCTCGAAGCGCCGAGTGGCCTACTCACGGTGGTGAGGGAGGTTGCTTCGCTTCGGGTGCTTGGCGGGTAGTTTGCCGCACCCGTAGGGGTCTTGGGTGGGGTATTGGCTATTCACCGCGACCGTGTAATCCGCTTTGCGTTGCAGGCTCGAACGCATTGCGGATTCCTAGTATATCCAATGTATTCATCTGTGATCTGTAATGTCTATCATTGCTATATATTTATATATAATAACCATTTAGGCGTTGCTTATGTTTTACAGCCGCGCTAGCCCAGCCCCCGCTCTGTCGTTAGTTAAGTAACCTAACGGGTGATGACGGGGCCCCGTGGCGAATGCGAATGGCATAAGCGTACGTCATATTTTGGTTGTTTTCTGCAATGGTAGGATTAAATGATGGGACGCATTAAAAGAACTAATGCAAGAAATAAACCAAGTAAAAGTCGATTGGAACACTTTGAAAACCACTCGGTTCTTTTCAAAACTAAAACTTTTAAACGCGGAGCTTGAACCACTCCTTTTAAAAGCTATCTCGTTCCATCGATTATATCAAGTTCACTACGTTCACGGTTTCGCCAAAACCATCCGTAGCCCTCCATCATTTCGGTTAAATATTCGGTAGTATTCAAGCTATGTATTTTGACCTCACGCCAAGGCATAGTGATTGGTAGCTACCGGATATTTATCCGTTGCATAGATAGAATGCGTTGATTTGAGACAGTCGTACTGCCGTTTTGGCCTACGTCAAGGGTAGGTACGGGTGGGTTCAAATTAACCAGGATAATGATGGGAAGAACTTGACATGTGACTTATGACATTTTGACCTCACGCCAAGGTCATAAGAGCATGGGGCAAAAATCTACATCGGGAGTTTCATAAGTACTGAAACTTGCTAGCGTTGCATACCATTTGGAGTGTGATAATTCTGGTAGGATTCCTTCGGTTTTATCACGCGATGATATTTGGATCCCGATCCTACTGTGAGTATATGCTACTCCTCGGGAAAACTCTCACTTAACGATCAATGCTATAAACCTAGTAGGTGCCTAGAAAGGTGTTAGCGGGGCTACGCCCACAGGGAAAAGAGGTTACTTAATTAAGGAACTTCGCGAAAGCGTTGGAAAACCTCCCTCGAAGTACCGACACTGGCCTGGCTGAACGGTTAAGCAAGTATTGTACGGTGAGAATGATCCCGGCTAATCCTTTTCTTTATGGTTTGAGAAGGGATTCGAGAGACAGTGGGAGCCATCCAGTTTAGACAAACTAAAAACCACTCTAAACTTGCAAGAGCATCATGCTAAAGTGTTTCTTTTCTCTCTCCTAATTGCAGCGACCATTCAAGATGACCGGACTTAAGTTACTATTAGATAAAAACATATTGACAGGGCCAAACTACAAAGATTGGCTCAGGAATGTCAAGATGGCTATCACTTATGACAAGCTGGGGTATATACTTACCACCAAAGCTCCCCCCGTCCCAGGTCCCACCTCCAGCGTCGCGGATGTAGAAATCCGTAAGACATGGGAGATAGATTGCGCGAGGGCCAAATGCCTCGTATTAGCCTCGATGGACAACGACCATCAGAGGAGGCACGAGAATATGGACCTAGAGTCCATATTTCTCCATACAAAAGAACTGTATGGAGAGCAGTCTCGTATCGCAAGATACGAAGTGTCGAAGAAGCTCTTTTCGGCAAGGTTGGCCGTCGGATCATCGGTAGCGGACCACGTGCTTAAGATGATCGGCTACATAGAGGAGCTCGCGGACCTTGGGACCACGTTGGAGAATGAACTCTATACTGATCTGATTCTCCAGTCCCTTCCTTCCACTTACGCCCAGTTCATTCTTAACTTCAACATGCAAGGAAAGGAGGTTGAACTTGCCGAGCTTCTGAACATGTTGAGGACTGCTGAGGGCACCCTACAGAAGGGTAGGGAGACATCCACTTTGTTTGTAGGAGGATCTTCCTCTTCTAGGTCCAGGGCGAAAGCCAAGGGCAAGAAGAAGAAAGCCCCCGCCAAACCAAGAGGCGGTGTCGGTAAAGTGGATACGAAGGGAAAGGGTAAAGCAACAAAGGTAGCGGGGAAGCTGGTGGGGAAGGAAGAATGCTTCTATTGTCACAAAAGTGGCCACTGGAAACAAGATTGCAAGGCTTGGAAAGCCAGAACACAGGATTTGAAGCGAGTTGCAGCTTCAGCTTCAGGTGTGTATGTTATTGAAAACTGTCTATCAATAAACTCTACATCCTGGGTATTGGATACCGGATCAGGATCTCATATCTGTAATTCTTTGCAGGCGTTGAGAAAGCGTAGAGTTTTGAAGGCAGGTGACATGACCCTCAGAGTTGCGAACGGTGCTAGCATGGATGCAGAGGCCGTGGGGGACTATCACCTGGGATTATCAGATGGACACTTTTTGGTTTTGCGTAGTTGTTATTATGTACCAAATGCAACCTGTAATATCATTTCTGTATCTTTATTATCTAAAGAAGGTTATGAATTTGCATTTGTAAGTAATGTAGTGAACATTCACCTTAATCAAGTTTTGATTGGGTCAGGTACATTAAACAACGGTATTTACGTTTTAAACCAACCACAGGTTTTCAATATCCAGAATACACATAAAAGAAAGTCTCCAGATATTAATAAAACTTTCTTATGGCATTGTAGACTGGGTCACATCAACGAGAGAAGATTGACTAAGTTACATACTGAAGGATATTTAGATTCGTTCGAATATCAATCGTATGCAACTTGTCAATCCTGTCTCAAAGGAAAGATGACAAAGGCTCCGTTTTCTGGACACGGAGAAAGAGCAAGCGAGCTCTTGGGACTCGTACACAGCGACGTGTGCGGTCCAATGTCTACACATGCGCGAAGCGGTTTTTCTTACTTCATAACTTTTACGGATGATTTCTCAAGATTCGGACATGTCTTCTTAATAAAGCATAAATCCGAAGCTTTTGATAAGTTCCAGGAATATAAGAATGAAGTAGAAAAACAAACCGGCAAAAGTATCAAGATCCTAAGATCGGATCGAGGAGGAGAATACTTAAGTGCCGAATTCCTGAATTACTTAAAAGAGAATGGAATTCTCTCTCAGCTTACTCCTCCATACACTCCGCAACATAACGGTGTATCGGAGAGACGGAACCGAACCCTATTGGATATGGTACGGTCCATGATGAGTAACGCTGAGTTACCGCGATCATTCTGGGGATATGCGCTAGAAACAGCTGCATATCTTTTGAACCGTGTTCCCACTAAGACTGTGCCTACCACACCATATGAGTTATGGAGTGGGAAGAAACCCTATCTTCAATACTTGAAGATTTGGGGATGTCCAGCTTATGTCAAAAAGCAGCATACGGACAAGCTCGAGGCACGCTCAGTACTGTGCAAGTTTGTGGGATACCCAAAGAACTCCAGGGGGTATCTTTTCTATTACGCAGAGGAACAAAAAGTCCTTGTTTCTCGCAATGCCCACTTTCTGGAACATCAGTTTTTAGAAAAAGAAATAAGTGGGAGCGCAATAGAACTGGAAGAAATTCCAGAACCACAAACTATTACTGAAAGTTTAGTGGAACCAGAAGGTTCAAAAGAACAGGACATTCCTACGCCGCTCCGCAGGAGTAGTAGGCAGTCTCATCCGCCCGAGAGATACTACGGTTTTCTCATTGACGGGGATAGAGAGGACTGCATCCTAGATTGTGATGAGCCTACTAGCTTCCAGCAAGCCATTCAGAGCGTCGACTCGGTAAAATGGCTGGATGCAATGCGGACCGAGATGGAGTCCATGTACACCAACAAAGTATGGACGTTGGACATTGCTCCAGACGGGGTAAAACCCGTAGGATGCAAGTGGATCTTCAAAAGGAAGATTGGTGTAGATGGACAGGTTGAGACCTATAAAGCTAGACTGGTAGCAAAGGGTTTTCGTCAGCGACCTGGTTTGGACTATGACGAAACCTTTTCTCCAGTAGCTATGCTGAAATCCATTCGGATCCTTCTTGCCATCGCTGCTTTCCACGATTATGAGATTTGGCAGATGGACGTAAAGACAGCTTTTCTAAATGGTCATTTAGAGGAGTGTGTCTATATGGACCAGCCAGAGGGTTTCATTCAGGGTGGGAGCAGCGGAAAGGTGTGCAAGTTGCTCAAGTCCATTTATGGACTCAAGCAGGCATCGCGGAGTTGGAACATCTGTTTTGATGAGACGGTCAAAGAATTTGGCTTTATCAAAAATCCAGATGAACCATGCATCTATTGTAGATTTGTAGCGAGAACTGTAGTATTCCTCGTTTTATACGTGGATGACATTCTCTTAATAGGAAATGACATTCCTATGCTACAATCTGTCAAGGGGTTCTTGTCACACAGGTTCTCCATGAAAGACCTGGGTGATGCCTCATACATTCTGGGTATCCGGATCTACCGTGACAGATCCAAGAGGATATTAGGACTCTCGCAGTCCAGGTACATCGACACCATACTGAAGAGATTCAGTATGGAAGATTCCAAGCGCGGTAATCTACCGGCTTGTCACGGGATCACCCTCTCCAAAGAGATGTCTCCCAAGACTGATTTGGAGAGGGATCGCATGTCTATTATACCCTACGCTTCTGCGGTAGGCTCTATAATGTATGCGATGTTATGTACCAGACCAGATGTGGCTTATGCACTGAGTGTGGTAAGCAGGTATCAGTCAAACCCAGGGGAGAAACATTGGATAGCTGTAAAGAACATTCTCAAGTACCTGAGAAGGACTAAGGAGATGTTCTTGGTGTATGGCGGAAAAGACCTGCAGGTTGAGGCCTTTGCTGACTCCAGCTTCCAGAGTGACAAGGATGATTCCAAGTCCATGTCGGGTTTTGTCTTTACCCTCAATGGAGGGGCGGTGTGTTGGAAGAGCTCCAAACAGGAAACCGTTGCTGACTCGACTATGGAAGCGGAATACATCGCTGCATCTGATGCCGCAAAAGAAGCTGTCTGGATGAGGAAGTTCTTGAAAGAACTTCAGGTGGTTCCGTCCATTGTTGACCCAATACCTCTGTATTGCGACAACAACGGGGCTATAGCTTTAGCGAAGGAACCCAGGTCCCATCAGAAATCCAGACACATCTTAAGGCGGTATCACCTGATCAGGGAGATCGTGGATCGCCAGGAGATCGAGGTCCGGAGAGTTGCATCAGAGGATAACACAGCAGATCCATTCACCAAGGCCTTGCCCCAGACTCAGTTCGAGCGGCTGATCGAGATGATAGGTCTTCGATACGCCAGTACATGGCCTTAGTGCAAGTGGGAGATTGTTAGTGTATATGCCCTAGAGGCCATTACTGTATCATACTAGCTTGTATATTACTTAATGGAAGCTTGGGATATTCACAGTTGTATATACAATCTTGCTCGAAATGGTAGTATGCTACTTGGTTTGTCTCTGCTTTAATATGTGCATGTGTTTCTTTTAGCATATTGCTGGTATACATATTAGTAGAGCCCTTAGGATCTTTGCTTGATTACCAGCGTTGTGATGGCGCTCGCACTCGTGGGAGCTGGGTAATCTATAAGCACATCCTTATACAGGTCCCTGGTCGTTGGACTATCGAGACAGGGCATCGATACTCCGGAGTAGACTAGCGTATGCGCTTCTCATCCCAGTGTGGGAGACGGTCTGTCCCACAGCCGTTAGTACGTCGTACTTGGGATAGTATGCGGGTGCTCGTTAGGTTACGAGTACACTGGACAGGACTCGTTGGGAACTGTTGGTTGGTAATATACCTATCGTCAGTTATCAGTTCCCAGGTGACATGAGTACAGCTTAGTCCGCTGACTTGACACTGTCACTTCGCCTCGAGTGTGTTCCCACTGCACTTTGATTACTACCCTACCACGGCTCAAAGGAGCTGTGCAAACAGGTAGTTTTTGGGTGCAGTCCCGAAGCACTTGGAGGCAGTGACGGTTAGACAGGATTCGTCTCTCCCGGTATTGGGGGTTGACATCGCGCTGTGTCTAGGAGAGCCATTACACGAGTAGTCCCTGGCCAGGGCAAGCGAGATGTACTGGTAGGTTTCCAGTGTTATCTCAGGGTGTTCTGGGCTACACTCCGACACGACTTGTACCGCTATTAGGGGACTGACGTTCACCGCCCCCCTAGGCCCGCCATGCGATGTATCAGACGAACAGACCGGACTGTACGGAGACTGTCACATACAGGCTCAGTAGGAGTGCAGATGGGGTTCACCTCGTCAGTCTTCTTATCGACATCTACCTGGGGACCGTTACGTACAGCTAGTGCCGCTTGCGGTCTGTGGTTAAACCCACTGCCAGCGTAGTGTCGAGTCTTTAGAGTCCCACACAGAGAGCTATTCGCCTTTAGGCAAAACGAGTAGAGGTCGCATGGTTTTGCGACAGGGTTCGTTCGCATCCGCGCACTTGTGCACGTTTGCTGTCCGGACAGTTTATACTAGCGGGCTTTGGTTTAAGCCGGATCCTAGTATATGATTTGAGATTGGTTTTTCTCATTGTGTTCGTGTTTCTCGGATCACGAATGCGGGTGCGTATGCACAGTTGCTTGAGATTGGGGGAGAGGACCTTGTTTAGGGTTAATGGCCTTTGTCATTTTATTAACCCTATTGATTTTGTGTGGATTATTGTTAATTGATAATTAGCTTAATTATTGTGCATGGTTGTTGTTGACAATTTGACTTCATTGACTTGTTGACCATGTTGACAACTTGACCATAATCATTTCATTTGGAAGATGCTCTTTGATCTTTGCAAAAATGAAATGATAATGGTCAATTCATGATTTATCATGACAATTTTCAAGCTAATTATCTAGTTAAACTTATCCTCACATATTAGTGAGAATGGCTCACTATTTTTCTCACTCTCTCATTTCTTTTCTCTCTCTTGCTCATCCTCTCCCTCAAGCTCTCTCCCTCTCATGTGTTGAGAAACAAATAGCTTGAGAAAAACCCTCTCTTGATCTTCTCTACTCACTTCTAGGGTTCAAGTCTTAGCATTTCTTGCACTCTAGTTACTCCTAGCTTGGAGTTGAAGCTAAAGGTGGTGGCTTTCGGGTGGATCCTTCTTTGACGGGAGAAGACAAGCAAGGTGATCTTTTTCTACCATACCTAGGAGCAAGAAGAGA
Organism: Agapanthus africanus; assembly: GCA_030015575.1. Classification (NCBI taxonomy): domain Eukaryota; kingdom Viridiplantae; phylum Streptophyta; class Magnoliopsida; order Asparagales; family Amaryllidaceae; genus Agapanthus; species Agapanthus africanus. The sequence goes on from CM057344.1 coordinate 108,327,171, forward strand.
AGGACTAAAGACCAAAGGTATAACCTTTCTACAACTTTGTTAGTTGTTAGTTAGCTTAGCTAGTTTTAGTTTAGCAAAGATCCTCACAAGCTTAGTCCATGTTGCCTAAGTCATTAAAAATCCGATTTTTATTATGTTTTCCGCCTCCCCGTAAGCACCGGGGTGGGCAACACGGACTTACAATAAGCACATCCTTAATTGGTCCCTAGTCGTGGGAGTTTCGAGACAGGGCATCGATGCTCCAGAGTAGACTAGTGTTTACAGTCGAGACCCCGACGAGGGGCGGTGGCCGGTCTCACAAGCCACTGTTGTCAGTTGGTTCACCTAAAATGTATACAGGTGCTCAATGGGTTATGAGTACACCGGACAGGACTCGCCGGGAACCTGCTAGTTGGTATTATACCTGATGTCAGATAGCAGTTCCCTGGTGACATGTGTACAGGTTAGTTCATCGACCTGAGATCGTCATTTGTCTCGTGTGAGTTCCCACTGTGCTTTGATTACTACCCTACCATGGCTTAAAGGAGTCGTGCAAACAGGTTTTAGTTGGGTACAGTCCCGAGCCACATGGAGGCAGTGAGCGGATCTGCAGGGGTTCGTCTCTCCCGGTATTGGGGGTGAGATCGCGCTGTGTCTAGGAGAGCCAGTACATGAAAAGTCCTTGGCCAAGGCAGGAGATTTACTGGTAGGTATTCCAGTAGTATCTCAGGGTGTTCTGGGCTGCACTCCGACATGACTTGTACCGCTTTTGGGGGTCTGACTTTTACCAACCCCCTAGGCCCGCCATGCGATGCTCATAGACGAACGGGCCGGACTGTACGGATATTGTCACTGACAGGCTCAGTAGGGTGTCAGGATGAGTTCGCTCATCGACGTCCCTTTTGGTCAATAGCTGGTGGCCCGTCACGTATGGTTAATACCTCTGACGTGCTAGTGGTTAAATCCACAGCCATAGTATTGACGAGTCTTTAGAGTCCACCACACACAGTTACTCAAGTTTCGGGCGAAATGCTGTAGAGGCCGTATGGAGATATGGCAGGGTTCGATCAGATACGTGCGGTATTGCACGGATCGTGATCGGACGGTTTTTACTAGCCGGCTTTGGCTTAAGCCGGATCCTAGTATTAGATAGTGTAGATTTTGTCTCTTTGCATTTGTGTTCAGTGGGAATACAAATGCGGGCATGTATATGCAGTCGCGGGGTTTTTCCTGTAATTTATTACGGGATCAGTTTTCTGAAGTTGCCAGTTTGCATTCCGTTCCGGCCGGTTTTCCTTTGTTCTTTCGCGGCCGGACTTTCCGATGGAGGGGGTTATTTGCAAGTTTGCAAATAACTTATTGTGGAGGGGGTTTCTTGCTTTTGTGGCTTTATCATGATGAGATTCCTTTTGCATCACTTCTCATGCATTAAATGAGAAAGGATTTGGAAAGGATGTGAGGTTGATATTGTTGTGATCATTATTCTTGTTTATGAATTCTTTTCTCCACTTGGATTGGCTTGCAATTTTTCCACCACCCATTTCTTGCAGGGGGCCGGCCACATTAGAGGAGAGAGAGGGAGTTCATTTTGGTTGTGAGAAATATTAGGCATCTCATTTCATTCATGCTAAATGAGAGTCCCATCTTAAAAGTTCATTTCTCTCTTTACCTCCATCAAAGGCAACTTCTACCCGCAAGAGACAAAGTAATTCTACACCAATCTACAGCACCCCTTGGACGCGTCGGCTAGCCAACTTCGCGCCCGAGTTGCCTCGATCAAGAGGTGGGAGCCCATAAAAGAATCCGGCTATGTGGTGCCCTTTCCGATGAGGAGGTGACGGACGGAGATTCCGCGGGAGATTGGAGTGGAGACGAAGACCGAAGGACACAGATCGCTTGGTATAACTCTCTACCCATCTTTTAGTTTGCTAGTAGCTAGGTTAATGGCCCAATCCGGGTTAAAAGTGCGCGGTGGTGCCGGTTTGCAAGTTTCGCAAAGTTTTTCATTTCCGCATCTCTGGCGTCGGATCGACGGCTGGGGCGCCGCCGTGCACTTACATTGGTATCAGAGACACGCCATTAACCTTGCCTAGCTTGCTCTAGTATGTTTAAAGACTCGATCGAACAAAAATCCCGAAAACCATATTTCGTGTGCATCAGGTTTCTGTTGAAATTTTTTTGGGCTCTAAAAATTTTTCAGGTCATTGCAAAAACACATGCAGGAAATTCTAAGAATTCTGGGAATATTCGATGCAGTGATTCGTTAGTACGATCGCGGAAACGCGGCCCTGGTTTGGCCGCGGTTCCGCGGTGGGAAAGTGTCCTCATTGTACCAAAATTTTCCAGTAGGCTTATGGGTTAGAAATAGGGGTTTTGGGATATTCTTTTTGGGCCCAGATTTTCTGTGAGTGCTACAGTAGTGCTTGGGGCCCACTTCGATAAATTTGCTCGATCAGATATTTTAAACATGTTAGTTCACAGTATTTACATTATATCTGCGACCGTGAATGTCATTTGATCGGTAAATCCTGTCTAACCGGTATACCTATTTAAGACGGATTTGTGAACGTGACATTCACGTTGATGTTCTGTGTTGTGCTGTGATGTTGCGGATCGGTCGTGGGGGATAGCCTGGATGCAATGTTAGTACGGTTTTGTTTTATATGTACATTTGATATTGCGGGGCGAGCGTCCGACATGTGGACTGCCGTCACTGCCTGTTTGTATTATTCTTTTGGGGCACGACCGGATCGAGGTCGATGTACCCGTTGTATGTATATTTTACTTTCTGTACTAGGATTACCCTGCGGAGGGGTGCACGGATAGCCGGGTTCTAGAGGGAAACGGGCCCGCATCTCATGGTATTGAGACGGAGGGGGCTTTACTCTAGAATTTGCGGGCTATTCGCCGCACTCGTAGGGGGTATAGGTTGACCCAGGATGGGTGCCCAAGTTACCGGATTCCGTGAAGTGCTGGGTGGTCCATTCACGTTGCTGAAGGGGGCTGCCTCGCTTCAGGTTTTGGCGGGTAACTTGCCGCGCCCGTAGGGGTCTAGGATTTCATTGCACAGGCTATCCACACGACCAGGGGAACGTCGGGTTTCAGTAGCGGCTCTGTGAAACCCGGGGATCCCAGATATCTGTATTGTTCTGTGATGTTGGTTACATTTATGTGATGTTGCATTTTATCACGTTTTGAGCGAAATATATTATATTGATATATATACTAGTAGATGTTGTATATGTTTTGCATCCGCGCTAGTCCAGTCCCCGCTCTGTCGTTAGTTAAGTAACCTAATGGGTGATGACGGGACCCAGTGGCGAATGCGGATGTCATATACGCACATCATTATTTTCGTTCTTTTCTGGTGTGATCAATTGATGGGACTGCGTTGATTCGGATCAATGCAAGTTAAACAAACCTATTCTGATATTGTTGGAACATTTTTCAAAAAGCTGTTATTGCAAGGGCGTTCTCTTTTGTTTTGCACAGTGGTATTCAGTTGGAATATCCTGCTCCTCAGTCGACGAGGCAAGGGCCGAGATCCCTTCACCGGGAGTGACCCCTTGGACAAAAGTTTGCGTCAGGGCAATAACTTCACTGTAGCTGATTACTTTTGCTTTGCATCGTGGTATTCAGTTGGAATATCCTGCACCTCATTCCACGGGGAAAGAGCCGAGATCCCTTCACCGGGAGTGACCTCTTTAGCAAAGGTTTTCGCCACTATATTTTTATAAAGCTATCCAGTTCCTTCAACGATATCAAGTTCATTACGTTAAAGGTTTTCGCCAGAAACCATTCGTAGCCCTCCATCATTTCAGTTAAATATTCGGTAGTATTCAAGCTATGTATTTTGACCTCACGCCAAGGCATAGTGATTGGTAGCTGCCGGGTATTTATCTGTTGCATAGATAGATGCGTTGGTTTGGGACAGTCGTACTACTATTTTGGCCTACGTCAAGGGTATGTACGGATGGGTTCAAATTAACCTGGACAATGACGGGTAGAACTTGACATGTGACTTATGATATTTTGACCTTACGCCAAGGTCATAAGAGCATGGGGCAAAAATCACATAGGGAGTTTCTAAAGAAACTGAAACTTGCTAGATATGCGCATACCTTCTGGAGTGTGATAACATGAGCGGATTCCGTCACGTTATCATGCGATGATAGTTGGATCCCGATTCTCACTGATGAGTTGGTTTACTCCTCGGGTGATCCCGACTAATTCTTCTTTCGGGTTTGGAGAAGAATTTGACGTTACAGTGGGAGGTTTCCTGATTAGATAAAGTGATAACCATTCTGATCTAGGCTAGAGGGCACGCTGAGTGTTTCTTTTCTCTCTCTCTTTGGCAGCGACCTTTGACCCGACCCTAGACTATGACTCAGTGACCAAGTTGACCGAACCTTCTTAAACATTGGCTTTTGGATTGTCAAAGTTGCAAACCTCATTGCCACTCCTACTTTTACCCTTTTCTCCAGGACACCCCGTATTACTACAAACGTCCACTTCCATTGGACAAAACCATCGTATGGTTATATACGAACTTGAAGTAATTCGAGGATGGTTTCCGGTTCTGGAGAAAACGAATAGGACTATTCAATTGTCTTTTCCTTTTACCTTCTCTCAGGTTGCGAGTACTCCTTGGTTTAGGAGTAGTACACCTATTACGCAAATTGGATAGTCTTCTTCCAAACCTTAGGCTGGTGCCGAACGGTGGGGAATGAAGAAAACCAATTAGCATAACGATGGTGTGCAGAAGATATTAAGTTAAGACAAAGAAAGGGATTAGTAAGAGGGCAAAGTAAATTGCGACTGCTATTCATGACCAAACCAAGTATTTCTTATTTCTTCGCCAATCCTAAATCACCTTTGTATTTCTCCAGGACACTCCGTATCACTACGAAGATCCACAGTTTATTGGATACTCCATCGTATGGTTATATACGAACTTGAAAGGAACTTGTTCCAGTTCGGGGATGGATTCTGGTTCAGGAGAAATAAGAATAAGGTTTATTCGGTTGTCTTTTATCTTCGCCTTCTCTCGCATTGCGAGTGCTCCTAGGATTAGGACAGTACACCCATTATGCTTATTGGATAGTCTTCTTCCAAACCATAGGCTGGTGCCGAACGGTAGGGAAGGAAGAAAACCATTTGGCCTAAAGGGGTGTACAGAAGGTAATGACTAAAGACATATAAAGGGATTTGTAGAGGTGGCAAAGAATTATACGGTTACAGTTGTGAATCTGGATAATGGAAGAGGTATTACTAGGAATACCGGAATACCCCATCGAAACATTTCAATGTTTCAGTTTCACCGTGTACTGTTAAAAGAAAACTGATTTCCCAATTAGACACTTGCTCCAGGGTATGTATTTACCAGGTTTGATTCTCACATGTGTATGGTTTTACAGATGATGAGTGGGAGTAAATTATTGGGAATTAGGTGATCATCCTCATTATATCGGGATTCGTTGTAATTGGTGATATTTGAGGAAATCACCTGGGTTGTTTGCCGGACGGCAAATATTTGGTTTTGAATATCCGTTATAATGCACCAATTTCAAATTGATATATCTGTACGTCTATTTTGATAGAGTGAGATATACCTTTTTGAAATTATGTCTATGACATTTACCTATATCAGTGGATAGTTAGGTAAGGAGTATTAAACAGCGGTGTAATTCTTCTTTACCATAAGTACAGTTTTCAAGCTAAGACACACAGGGAATGAGTTATTAGACTCAAGGGGACTTATACAGGGTATTGTATATTGTCCAGTGTCCGTTATGACAGAAGGGATGGTTCTCGTACTATATTCGGTTTACTTATGGCTTCTCTAGTTTTTAGACAGGTGTTTCGTAGAAACACAGGGTCCGAATTTTGAGAAGTTATAGGTGTATGAATAAAGTAGAGAATCAGGTATTGCAAGTATCGGGATTCTTCTAGGTGATCGAAGATGTAGATACTTGTGTATGGTGTTCAGTTGATAGTAATGATTAAGAGAACTTGTTTCTCTTTCAGGTTACTCATAATTGGAAGCATTCCTAAGTTGAGTAACGCTGATCGGCCTCCTTCCATATACTTGACATGCACTGGAGACAGCTGCATGATTTGAATCTGGTTCAATTAAATCAGTGCCTCTGTTTCTGTATTGGATATAGAACAGTTCATATCTTGACATTGTTAAGGTACGGGGAGTTGTCCGGCTTATGCTTAAAACCAGACTCTGGATAACTCAAGGCACGTTTCTGTAATGGCTGTTTGTGGGTTGACCCGGGCTATGACGAGGGTTGATTTTCTACCATCTGGAAGATCAATAGTGATATTGTTCTTGACTCGCCATAGTTTTAACAAAAATGGATTTTTTCAGAAAACAGTAGTGGGAGTATGGTAGAACTGGAAGTGATTCCAGAACCGTAAACGATTACTGAAGATTTGATAAGAACCTAAAGATTCAATCTGGTTTGACATTCCATTGGCCACTCCGCAGATATGGTGGGTAACCTCAGGCGCTCGAGAGGTACTTCGGTATGCTCAAGGACGGTGGCAGGGAGGTTCTTGTTTACCTAGACTTTCCATTGCTGTTGTTCCAGACTGTGAGACCCGGCAGGAGGATGAGTATAGCGTCGTTCTAAACTAGCTTTAGAAGTGTACGTCTATATGATTCTGCCAGAGGATTGTCGTAGTCAGTGGGAGCAGCGGAAGTATGGTGGACAAGTGGCTTATGTCTATTTATAGACTAAAGCAGATATAGCAGAGATAGATCATCTATTTTTGATGTGACAGTCATAGGTTTGACTTCATCAGAATGGGGGATGGATCTGTTAAGAAGGTAGTAGGGTGTGATGTCCTGGTATTTGGATGACATACACAGAGTGGGAAGTTAGATTCCTATACTACGATCGGTTATACTTTGGTCTTCACACAGTGGTTTCTCCATACAGGACTTGGATATTATATCATACATTCTGGTTACTAGATCTATGGTTTTAGATCTAGATTTGGGTGGTTTCCCAATCAGGGTACTTAGACAGCATTCTAAGAGTATTTAGAATGGACGACTCCTGGCATGGTGGTGTACCTGCAGATAATGGAGTCACCCTTTCTAAAGGTGTCTTACAGACTAAAGGGGAGAGGGATGTGCATGATTGGCAGATCACTTGCTTAGGCAATTGAGTCAATCATGAGATGTCAAGTACCACACCAGATGTTGTTCTTGCAGTAGATGCAATAAGTTGATATTGATCCAATCCTGGAGAAAAAGTCGGAAGCAATTTTAAAACATAAGTGGATGTTCTAGGGATTTGATAACGGCAGCTTCCTTCGGGAGACGGTTATCATTCCAGGCTTCCAAGGTGACCTGGATGGCAGAGTGGCTGTTAGAGTTATAGTTTTCCTTCTGACGAGGGGCAGTATTTTGGACGGGTGGTCCAGGCGGATACCGTGGGAGGCATGGCGCAGGACACTGATTAAGTTCAGTTGACGATACAGTCTAAGAAGTTTGGATTTGGAGTTCATTTATGAGCTAGGTCCCATCAGATATCCAGACTTATTCTAAGACAGGTATTGCTCATTTCGGGAGATGGCTTTCTCCGCGAACTTGAGACAAAGAGAGACATAGAAAGAAACACCAGAGCGGATCCACTAACTGAGGCTATTCCTCGAACGCAATAGTTTCACAAACAGGCTTTGTGAGACTGATTAGTAGAGGAGTTGGATGTTCGGTATCACACGGGCTGTGAGTATGCGACATCGCAATAATTAGCCTTGAGTGCAAGTGGGAGATTGTTGGAGATAGTGCCCTCAGAGTCAATTATTAGATCACAGGCACGTGATTGCAATGATTGAGGGAGGACCTGTCCCAGTAGGACAGTCTTACTCAAGATGATAGTATGCTATCTGGTTTATCTTTATCATCGTGTACTGCTTTAGGTGACCCTACAGGTCACTATTGCACGTTGATAGAGCCCCTAGGATTCTTGCTTGACCGCCAGCAGTATGAGGGCGATCATATACGTGGGAGCTGGTAGTCTATAAGCACATCCTTAATTGGTCCCTAGTCGTGGGAGTTTCGAGACAGGGCATCGATGCTCCAGAGTAGACTAGTGTTTACAGTCGAGACCCCGACGAGGGGCGGTGGCCGGTCTCACAAGCCACTGTTGTCAGTTGGTTCACCTAAGATGTATACAAGTGCTCAATGGGTTATGAGTACACCGGACAGGACTCGCCGGGAACCTGCTAGTTGGTATTATACCTGATGTCAGATAGCAGTTCCCTGGTGACATGTGTACAGGTTAGTCCATCGACCTGAGATCGTCATTTGTCTCGTGTGAGTTCCCACTGTGCTTTGATTACTACCCTACCATGGCTCAAAGGAGTCGTGCAAACAGGTTTTAGTTGGATATAGTCCCGAGCCACATGGAGGCAGTGAGCGGATCTGCAGGGGTTCGTCTCTCCCGGTATTGGGGGTGAGGCCGCACTGTGTCTAGGAGAGCCAGTACATAAAAAGTCCTTGGCCAAGGCAGGAGATTTACTGGTAGGTATTCCAGTAGTATCTCAGGGTATTCTGGGCTGCACTCCGACATGACTTGTACCGCTTTTGGGGGTCTGACTTTTACCAACCCCCTAGGCCCGCCATGCGATGCTCATAGACGAACGGGCCGGACTGTACGGATATTGTCACTGACAGGCTCAGTAGGGTGTCAGGATGAGTTCGCTCATCGACGTCCCTTTTGGTCAATAGCTGGTGGCCCGTCACGTATGGCTAATACCTCTGACGTGCTAGTGGTTAAATCCACAGCCATAGTATTGACGAGTCTTTAGAGTCCACCATACACAGTTACTCAAGTTTCGGGCGAAACGCTGTAGAGGCCGTATGGAGATATGGCAGGGTTCGATCAGATACGTGCGGTATTGCACGGATCGTGATCGGACGGTTTTTACTAGCCGGCTTTGGCTTAAGCCGGATCCTAGTATTAGATAGTGTAGATTTTGTCTCTTTGCATTTGTGTTCAGTGGGAATACAAATGCGGGCATGTATATGCAGTCACGGGGTTTTTCCTGTAATTTATTACGGGATCAGTTTTCTGAAGTTGCCAGTTTGCATTCCGTTCCGGCCGGTTTTCCTTTGTTCTTTCGCGGCCGGACTTTCCGATGGAGGGGGTTATTTGCAAGTTTGCAAATAACTTATTGTGGAGGGGGTTTCTTGTTTTTATGGCTTTATCATGATGAGATTCCTTTTGCATCACTTCTCATGCATTAAATGAGAAAGGATTTGGAAAGGATGTGAGGTTGATATTGTTGTGATCATTATTCTTGTTTATGAATTCTTTTCTCCACTTGGATTGGCTTGCAATTTTTCCACCACCCATTTCTTGTAGGGGGCCGGCCACATTAGAGGAGAGAGAGAGGGAGTTCATTTTGGTTGTGAGAAATATTAGGCATCTCATTTCATTCATGCTAAATGAGAGTCCCATCTTAAAAGTTCATTTCTCTCTTTACCTCCATCAAAGGCAACTTCTACCCGCAAGAGACAAAGTAATTCTACACCAATCTACAGCACCCCTTGGACGCGTCGGCTAGCCAACTTCATGCCCGAGTTGCCTCGGTCAAGAGGTGGGAGCCCATAAAAGAATCCGGCTACGTGGTGCCCTTTCCGACGAGGAGGTGACGGACGGAGATTCCGCGGGAGATCGGAGTAGAGACGAAGACCGAAGGACACGGATCGCTTGGTATAACTCTCTACCCATCTTTTAGTTTGCTAGTAGCTAGGTTAATGGCCCGATCCGGGTTAAAAGTGCACGGTGGTGCCGGTTTGCAAGTTTTGCAAAGTTTTTCGTTTCCGCGTCTCCGGCGTCGGATCGACGGCCGGGGCGCCGCCGTGCACTTACATATGGATTCCATCTCAGATCGCATAGCATCCGGCCATTTCACAGAGTCCCTACTTATGATGGCCTGGTCGATACTAGTTGGGTCATCATCTTCCATGATGCAATCCTCGCTCCCACCATCTATGAGAAAACCGTAGTTTCTTTCAGGTGGACGAGGAACCCTACTAGATCTGCGGAGTGGCTGAGGTTCGTCGGGAACTATTTAATCATCCGGTTCTACCAAATCATCAGTTATAGTTTGTGTAGCTGGAACTTCTTTCAGTTCTATCTCATTACCGCTAATTTCTTTCACAAGAAATTCCTTTTCTAAAAAGGTGGCATGTTGAGAAACAAACACCTTTTGTTCTTCAGTGTGGTAGAAGATATACCCTCGCGAATATTTGGGATATCCTACAAACTTGCACATAACTGACCTTGCCTCGAGTTTGTCCGGATTTTGCGTTTTAATATAAGCCGGACAACCCCATATCTTAATAAAATTAAGACATGGTCTCTTCCCTTTCCATATCTCCTGTGGAGTGGTAGGCACAGATTTGGTAGGAACCATATTTAATAGGTATGCAGCTGTCTCAAGTGCATAACCCCAAAAGGAAATAGGTAACTCAGCAATACTCATCATAGAGCGCACCATATCTAATAGGGTGCGATTCCTCCACTCTGATACTCCATTGTACTGTGGTGTATACGGAGGAGTTAGCTGAGAGAGAATCCCATTCTCTTTTAAATAGTCTTGGAATTCCGTGCTCAAGTATTCTCCTTCTCGATCAGATCAAAAGACTTTAATATTTTTTCCCGTCTGGTTTTCTACTTTGTACTTATATTCCTTGAATTTCTCAAAAGCTTCAGATTTGTGTTTCAATAGGAACACATGTTTGAATTTTGAGAGATCATCGGTGAATGTAATAAAGTACGAGCAACCATTCCTGACATGTGTAGATATAGGACCGCATACATCACTATGTATCAGTCCCAAGAGTTCATTAGCTCTTTCTCCGTGTCCCGTAAATGGAGTTTTGGTCATTTTTCCTTTGAGACATGACTGACAAGTTTCATATGATATAAATTCGAACGGATTCAAATATCCATCTTTATGTAACTTAGCCTTGTCGCATTGATATGACCAAGTCTACAATGCCACAAGAAAGCTTCATTCATTTCTGAACCTTTCCTCTTGTGTGTGTTACGTATGTTTAGAACCGTAGTTTGATTTAGAACGTATATACCGTTACACAATGTACCATACCCAATCAACTCTTGATTTAGGAAAATGTTCATAACATTTTTCTCTAGTGCAAAATTATATCCTTTTTTATCTAATAAAGAAACGGATATGATATTGCACATCATCGACGTTACGTAATAACAGTCGTTCAAAATCAATATATTACCATTTGGTAATACAAGGTGATATTTGCCGACAGCTTCGGCAGCAACAATTGCTCCGTTCCCTACTCTGAGAGATATATCACCCTTCCCCAGTTCTCTAATTCTTCTTAACCCTTGTAACATATTACAAATATAGGATCTTGATCCGGTATCTAATACTCAGAACGTAGAGCAAACTGAGAAACAGTTCTCAATAACGAACACACCCGAAGAAGATGCATCGTCATGCTCTTTATTCATTCGGGTTGCGTGGGAATCCAGATATTCCCCTATTCCTTGCTCAGACTTATAACAGTTATAAGGTCGAGTGGAACCAACGTTCCCCAGTTTTGTATAATAAGTGGGTTCGGTCAATATATCCATATTATTATCTTGATTAAGGCGTGTCATGATCGCTATCTGGAGAAAGGGAAAAAAACACTTTAGCGTGTGCTCTTGCAAGATTAGATTGGTTATTATCTTATCTAATCAGGATGACTCCCACTGTTTTTATCAAATCTTCCTTCAAACCCTAAAAGGTAAGATTAGTCGGGATTAATTACACCCTACAAGTTCGCTAATCGGTTAGCCGGACAGGTATTGGTACTCCGAGGGAGTCTCCCCATGTTTTCACATAGAACTAATTAAATAGCCTCATTTCCGCAGGGGCATAACCCCGTTAACACCTTTTTTAGACACTTACTGGAACAGCTAATTGTAAAGTGGAAAACTCTCCCAGGAGTAACACTTACTCGCAGTGGGTATCTGAATCCAACTATCATATAGAAGGTATCCAATCTCATTGCAAATTTCAACACATGAAATTCCTAATATCTATTTTTACCCTAACGACTATGATCTTGATGGAGGCCAACAAACCATAGGCCGCTAGTTAAGTTCAACCTATCATTTCGTGATTGAATTAAATCCACCCGCACGACCCTTGACGCAGGCCAACAAGGTCGTACGACTACCCTAATCCAATCGCATCATATGCTGCAGATAAGCACGAATCAGCTACCGCACACTACGCCTTGACGAAGGCCAACAAACACAGCACAAATACTAAATAACACTTATTTGAAAATATATGGATTTCTTAGCACCACTACAAGAGTTTGATAGCGTCACTGCCACAATTTAAAAAATTAGATGGTGCTAAACAATCTAACCTAGGAATCGAACTAGAAAAGCTAGGGTAACAAGAAGTAGTATCGCATACTACAAGTAATATAACATTAAGTGAAGAGAATACAACCTTTGTAGTTCTCTTTGCTTGACTCTTTGGCTCCTTGAGAGTTTGATCGGGCTTGCTAATGATCTTCCAAATCCACGATGATCAATCCAGAGTCCTCTTTGTCCAAGCTCTTAGCTTTACTTGATCAAAAGATGAAGATGAAGCCAACACTCTAAACTAATTGGCTAGACTAGTGTAGAATGATGATGTGGTTTGTTTTCTCACTTCAAAACCCTATCTTTATCACTATCTCATTCACTACAAAGATCAAGAGAGCAAGAGAGAGGAGAAAGAAGATGATGGCAACTCAAGAGCTCAAAGAGATAATTATGATAAAAAAATGAGAATGAAAATAATATATATATTAAATCATTCTCACTTGTAACCAGGGGTTAATAAATATCTAGATATTTATTTTGGAGTAATGAGTGCCATATAATAATATCTCATGGTTAATGCAAGGTTAAGTGAAGAGATAAATATCAACCATGAATTAATTCTATTTGTATTAACTCAAAAATAAATATATAGATAAATACTTCCATGTGAGTCTTGCATTGCCACCACAAGTGTATCAACAACCATGATACACACAAGTGTATCCATATGTATGTGTGCATGCACATTAACATATGCATCAACATAAATATATGCATACATGCATGCATACAACAAAAGAAAATGGTTTAAACAAAGTGAGCTAAAAGTCAATGTTAAATCAACACTTGATTAAACAAACCGGTCATATTTCATACGACCCGACCATTAGTAAACCGCCCGATTAATATACGGTATCTCATACGCGCATTTAATCGGGTCCCCGCTCATATCTCATATGCACACCATATCGTTTCGCCTGGGCTAGGAAACTCCTCTGTGGGACTCTAAGACTCATCAATACGCCGGCAGTGGGTGATGATCATATCAAGCATCCCAATCCATAAGATGTCAACTAAACGTAACAGCCACCCGGGTATTGAGCGATCAGAAGAAAACAAGCGAACCTGTCAAAACTCCCATCGAGCCAACTGGTAACACTACCGTATAGTCCGGTCTCTTCGTCAGATTTGCTGCATATCAAGTCTAGGGATGGTATCGTCGACCCCAATAACTCAATAAGTCATGCCGATGTATGTCCTATAATCAGTTCAAGAAACTACTGATAACACTTATCAGTAAATCTCATCAGTCCTGGCTAGGGACTTGCTGATATAGCCAATCGAGCACAGCGCAACTTCAACCCCAATACCGGGAGAGACGAAACCCCTCTTATCGCTCATTGCCTCCATGTGTCTCGGAACTGTACCCAAAAGCCACCTGTTTGCACGACTCAGTAAAGCCGTGGTAAGGAGGTAATCAAAGTACAGTGGGAGAACACACAAGACTCTATGACGATCTCGGGTCTACAGACTAACCTGTACCAGTGTCACCTGAGAACTGCTATCCGACGATAGATATAATACTATATAGGAGTTCTCGGCGAGTCTGTCCAGTGTACTCAGTCTCCACTTAGCACCCGTATACGATCTCGATGTCAAACATCAATGGATGTGGGAACATCTATCGCCCATCATATGGGTCTAGTATCATATACGCTGTCTACTCTGAAATATCGATACCTCGTCTCGATACATCCACGACTAGGGACATTTCAGGATATGTTTATAAACTATATATGTCCCACTAGTATGATCTACATCATAATCACAGTAGTAAAGCAAATATCCTCAGGGCTTTATCAACATGTAGAAATGAATAAAAGCATGATCAAGTGAACATGTCAGATAAAGATGTTAGTGTTTATGCCCTAGAGGCCATTACTGTATATACTAGTTTGTATATTACTTAATGGAAGCTTGGGATATTCACAGTTGTATCGACAGTCTTGCTAAAAATGGTAGTATGCTACTTGGTTTGTGTCTACTTTAATATGTGCATATGTTTCTTTTAACGTATCGCTTATACATATTAGTAGAGCCCTTATGATCTTTTCTTGATTACCAACGTTGTGATGGCAGTCACACTAGTGGGGGCTGGGTAGTCTATAAGCAACATCCCATACAGGTCCCTGGTCATAGGATTATCGAGACGGGGCATCGATACTCCGGGGTAGACTAGTGTGTACTCTTCTCATCCCAGTTGGGGAGATGGTCTGTCCCACAGCCATCAGTACGTTATACTGGAGATAGTATGCAGGTGCTCGTTAGGTTATGGATACACCAGACAAGACTCGACGGGAACTGTAGGTTGGTATTATACCCATCGTTAGATAGCAGTTCCCAGGTGACATGAGTACAGCTTAGTCCGTCGACTTGACACTGCTACTTTGCCTTGGGTGTGTTCCCACTGTACTTAGATTACTACCCTACCACGGCTCAAAGGAGTCGTGCAAACAGGTAGTAGTTGGGTGCAGTCCTGAAGCACTTGGAGGCAGTGGCGGTTAGACAGGATTCGTCTCTCCCGGTATTGGGGGTTGATATCGCGCTGTGTATGGAGAGCCATTACGCAAAGTCCCTGGCTAGGGCAAGCGAGATTTACTGGTAGGTTCCAGTAGCTTCTCAAGGTGTAATGTGCTTCGCTCCGACACGACTTATACCGCTATTAGGGGTTTGACGTTTACCACCCCCTAGGCCCGATATGCGATAGTCCTAGACGAACAGACCGGACTGTACGGAGATTGTCACATCAGGCTCAGTAGGAGTTCGGATGAGTTTCCTCATCGTCCTTCTTATCGACATCTACCTGGGGACCGTTACGTACAGCTAGTGCCGCTTGCGGCCTGTGGTTAAACCCATTGCCAGCGTAGTGTCGTGTCTTTAGAGTCCCACACAGAGAGTTTCCCTGCACCGGGCAAAAGGTGTAGAGGCCGTATGGTTTTACGGCAGGGCCGCGATCACTTACGTACACTTGTGCACGTATTATGATCGGCCAGATAATACTAGCAGGCTTTGGTTTAAGCCAGATTCTAGTATTATACAGATGGATTTATTCAGTCAAAGATTATCCGTGTTTTTCGGAAATACGGATGGGAGGGGTGCATGGAGTCCTAATTATTATGTGTGATGGGGTAAGAAAGGGGTGAGAGATTTCATCTCTCAAGCCTTTCCCTAAAGCTAACCCTAACAAGCGAGGAGACTACTCGCTCATTATGGAATTGAATGACATTCTAACTAGGGCAAATAATTAAAAGTAAACTAAGGCAATGGAATATAAATCTTACTTTATTGATGGCTCTCTCCAAACATCAACACAGGAATTACAGATCTGAATTTATGAAATGAAAAGAGGCATGACCTAAAACAGGTATTTAGGGTTCTGTTTATAGATTCATAGAAACCCTAGGTTACAATCGCGTCATATCTGCTTTTACAAAAATACCCCCTAAGAAAAAGACTTAGTCAACGCACGCCAGCGCACCGACATATTTTCCACCGACACGAGCACAACCCGGCCGCGGTTCCGCAGCCAATAGCATGGTTTGGCCGCGGTTCCGTGGCCAAATTAGGAGCTTGATGCTTCATTTTTTCTGGGTATTTTTCTGCTGCATTTGGGTACTTGTTTCTTCAGTTTTTTCTTCATAATATCTTCTAGTTCTCTTCCAGATCTTTCCAGTGAACATTGTAGTGGAATTTTAACTCTTCTTCGTGTTGCTGCCTTTGTGCTTTATGAACTTTGTTCATTGATCTTCATTGTCCCTCAAAATGCAGGCACGATCAAGATTTCACTATTTATCATTCGTAGTCTCACTTTGTATCATCTTTTTCATCAATTTCACCGTTTTTATTCCGAGAATCTGTAACCTGCAACTATGTAGCAGACATGGGTCAAAAACACCTGTTTATTTGTAAAAAGCATAAGAATGGGGTTTATAAGAATGCAAAATTATGGTATGAACAAATACCCCCAAACTTATCTTTTGCTCGTTCTCGAGCAAACCTAGTTTTATTCTCAATAAAAACCTAACCTCACTTTCGCAGGGAAATGCGATTGCACTGAGCTCGTGCAACAAGCCGTTAAACCTCTAGGTGTCCCTAGTAGGAGGAGTGTTGTCTCCTGAGGGTTTTCAGCGGATACTACCCACAAAATCCTATCAATTCGGCCCATTGACTTTTATTCTCCAATTAGGTTTTCTAACAAGAACTCTATTATCTTCGACTTATAAATTATCCACTCATATTCTTCACGCTTCCTTATTATTTAACTTAAGATTATATATATTCTTGTGAATTTACTTAGCTTTTGGCATCTCTTAAGTTTTTCTTTTAGGGTTCCATCTCAACTTAGGAATTTTTATCATGTCTATTAAAGATATAAGTCTTATTCTTCATTCCTGTCTTTTATCTAAACCCCAATCACATACCCCTACGTGTGAGTATAAATCACCCCTACACTTGGAAATTCAAATCAAGCTATCATACTCTTGTCCGTCGTCCAAAGCACTTCTTAATTGGTGAATTTTTAGATGAATTGCGCTCACACATCCTTCATGCGATCGTTAATACTTCTTGAGGTACCAACAACCGATTACAAAATGTGTATGCACAATAAAGTATAATTCCTAGTCTTGTAACACCTAAGGCTTTAGCAGTGACTCCCAAACCAGTTGGTCTAAGGCACTAGGTGATAAGGCACCCTCGCTAAATATTTTTTCATTAATGCAGCCTTAAGTAATTACAAAAACCAGTGTTCATTTTTTTATCTCTTTATTCACACTTTTATTTTAACTTTTTTTTCGTACTAAGGACTTTAGACAAGAGCATTTCAAGGTCTCTTCTACTATTCCAAGTTTTAAGGTTCGTGTTTGTGCAATCTGTAGGGTATATATTTTCAGAATTTAGACTTAAATTTAGGAATTATTTTTCAAACTTACACTTTAATAAAAACATCAATACCCTTCCCTTGTTTTAACTTAGCCCAAGAAGTCAACTCGAAATTTGCCTATTTCTAAATAAACTACAAAGACATATACTTTCTACCGTTTAATTTTAAGAAAGGTTATTTTTAGAGTTTTTAATTTACTAAGTCTAAGATCTAGTTATTCCTAGCTAGTTAACCTTTTTGTAAAACTCAAGTCAATTATGACCAAAATTGAATACTTTCATTTTTATAATTTTTAAAATTTTCAATTTTTTATGGGTTTTAAAATAAGTATGCAAATGCAAAAAAAAACGTACATATGAATGCGAAGGAAGAGGGCTTACCGAGCATATCCCCAAACTTAATCTTGACAGTGTCCTCACTGTCATGCTATACCAAGAGGGTCAAAACTGCCGGCACTCCCCTGTTTGTTTATTTATAATTTTTTTATTTTTTATTGTTAAAAGAAAAAAACAAAAATATATATACAACAAGGTTCCCCCCAAACTTAAGTGAGACAGTGTTTCCACTGTTTAAGCGTTAAAGTTCAGAGTTAGGGAGGAGAAAAATCAAACTATACAAGGCCTTACACAGACCAAACGTTAGCACCAACTATTCAAAAATCTTATCGTGGTAATTGTAGGGTTGGTGAAAGAATGGAGTGTAGAGAAAGGAGTTTAGAAACACACGAGACCGTATGAGAAGAAGAGTGGAATATAGTCTCGGTGGAGGAGAAGAATGGCGGAAAAGAGAAAGAAGTGTAGTACGAACTTGAAGGTGTAAATCGAGTGAATAAATTAGTGCAATTTGTGATGACCGATGTGTTAAAAGCGATTGTGCTAATCAATCAACCTGTCGAGAAATGGGGTCAAATCCCTCAAGATTCGCAAGAAAACATGGGTACGTCGAACTTTGTAAACCCTCCATTGAAAATGGAAACGCGACGGAGTCTTGCGTGGTCAAAACGATAGGAAGGACGAAAGAGAGTGATTTAGGGATAGTCTTATTTCACCTAAGTAATCTGTCTCGAACTTGAAGGATTCCATCAATGGTTCGAAAATGACCGTAAGCAACCGAGTCTGATGGTTCAACTAACTCATCTGAAAATTTAAAGGACTCAAACTCGGGAGGTGAGTTTTCAAAATCGTTCGAAAAAGTGAAACACTCGTAATCGTTATTGTCTGTGAGAACTGTGTTAGATTCAAAGAGGTACGCACTAGTGGCGTCCAAACTGCTGTGATCGAATCGAAATCTTTCAAGCTCACAGTCCTCAAGCGTGATCTTCTGTGTGGTCGGAACGATGGAAAGGAGGGAGGGTGAGTTAGGAAGTATAACAGTTAAAGGTTCAGGATGATGAATTGGAAAATCCGACACATCAAACAAAAATGGTTCATCGTCAATATTATCCTCAATACTCTCCTCAATACTATTCTCATAATTCTCCTCAAAATTTAGCTTATCCATGCCATTATCATCAAAATCAAGACGCATATGAGGTTCGGGAGAAACATTTAATGACCCGGGATGATGAATTGGACATAAAATTTCAATCAAATGTATGGGTTCATCATCCAAAATATTCCCGGCGTCAATATCCTCAATCAAGTGAAAATCAATTTTTTCAGACACCTCATCAAAAGCATGGATATCAATCAATTCAGGTTCTAGATTGGAGGTGTAAAGTTCAAAAGGATTAAGTGTGGTTTCACTCGAAAGGGATTCTTCACAATCTGGCAAATCAATCACTATAAAGTTATACAACTCATTAAACACTTTATCATTTGGAGCACTTGATAGATATTCAAAACCGGAGTTGTGGGATTCAATTGGTGATGGGTAAGGTTTGATTTGGAAGGGCGTTTAACTCACTTTCTCTTCTCAAATTCTCACTCTGTCCAACCGCTTCCTCATACATTGGAATTTTTTGAGCTAGTTGGAAACTAGCTACCGGGTCTCTAGGTTGCATAAGGGCGGCCATGGACGCATCCACATTCCTAATCATTTGGTTAGTCGCTACCATATAGGCTTCCAACGACTGTTGACTAGACATGGGTTGTGAAGGGGTTTCGGTAAAAGATTCAAAATTGTTTGGATACGTGAAACTCCCAAATGGCTGTGTAAAACCAATGTCTAGGGAAGGTGTGAAAGTCGGGTAGGACTGGTAGGAATTTAATGGTTGGACAAGAGTAGAATAAAAATTTGGATAAAAAGGTGAATGGACTTGTTGATCCAAAGAACTCGAAGTGTTGAAAGGAGTGAAAGATCGGTTACTTGATTGTTCAATATGTTCAGCTATAGACATGGGTTTCAGAGTTACAACAGGACTCGAAAAAGTAGTATTAACGTAAGAAGGTGGTGAAGGTTGAAATGGTTGATACAAAGTAGATTGTGGAGTCGAACTGTTTCTCCTAGACTCTTCTATTCAATCTTTCAAAGAAATTTTGGGCATGGAGGGGTCGTCCGTAATTCGACCAAAACAATTCGCGTAAGAAGTAAAGTTTGGTTCAGGATACCAAAGTTCGGCAAGAGATTTGTGAGGTGGGGTATCCATGATGTAGGAAAAGAGAAGAAAAAGAATGTGGGTGGAAGTGAGGTGCACGGATTTCTTGGTGACAAAATTTTGCAAGTCTTTGTAAAAATTTCCCCCCTTTTTTTATGTGGTGCTCTTTGCAAAAAAATTTCGATAAAGGGCTTAGACACACTTTCAATCAACCACAAATGCACAATCAAGCCTAGATCTAGGGTCACCTAGGTCAGTTAGACAGTTCCTAACTATTCCAAAAGGCTAGAAATAGGACCTCAAACTGCTTCTTCACCGCTAATTGCGGCCAGGTAAGTGGGAGGCTCTCCACTACAAGTAGTGACCCTAATTAAGTAATCACTCGCCTTAGATACACTTGCCTAGACACCACAAAGTCAGGTTAGGATCAACGGCCGATGCCTACAACTAGTTCTTTGTTCTATTGAGCACGAAGTCCTTAGGGCTGAGTCTAGTATTTTTTAATTAAATAATGGTCAATGCAATATACCTTATGTGATTTCTGGGGTCCTGGGAAGGGTGATAAAATCCCCACCCAATCTGAATTGGTCTCAAGCCCCTTAAAGTCCGATTAAAAATATGCAAAGCAGTAACAATCACTTGCAATCAATTTTTAGCGTGGCGCAAAAAATCCTGCACAAGATCAATTATTGGAAGGGGGAGAGATTTTTTAGCGCAAAGAATCCTGCAGGAGATTTGACAGAAGAGATATGGGGATTTGCAGAGGAGGAGAAAAGAAAACTTACAGTGAAAATTTCAGGTGCTGACATCACACCCCTGCGGCGGTTCCGCGGTCAAGACCGGGTCAATACGGCGGAAGCGCGGCGGCGGTTCAGTTCCCGAGACTTCTGCAGTTCCTCTGTTATGAGTATCCTCTGTTGTTCGGATATGCAGTTTTCTGTTTTGATCTCTGGATTTTTCCAGATCCGAACGCGATTGTAGATCCTGCAAAATTCAAACAAAAATACCCTTCACAAAATAACAAAATGATAAATTTATATATATATATTTTTTAATTTTTCAGTTTTTATGATTTTTTAATTTATATTAACCCGAAATTGCAAAAAGAAAATACTACGCCATCCCCGGCGACGGCGCCATTTGATTCGTATATCAAAGAATAATTTATGATCAAAAATATTTGTTAACCGCAATCAAGAACGGCGTCGCTTGGTAGCTAGCTGGTGAGTACGGGTCGGTCCACAGGGATGTTGTGTCTTTTCTAATTTGCTCAAACGAGTTAATTCTAAATGTTGTGAATGGATTATCTCTAAAACCTAAATTTATATTAAAACTAGAATCTTGCTAGGGTTAGGTTCAGGTTAAGTTGGGAAATTGAAGATTTCCTCACCGCTTTCAATGCCCTATTTTAGATCTATTAGGTGTTATGGTAATAATTAATAAAGGGGATTGGTACCATCGGGAAGAAACGATGTTTCTTCCTCTAGGTTTTTGTCCTTCCTTTCTCAATTATTACCCTAACCTCCATGGAAAACATACACAACCGGTCCTTTATACTACGGTATCACCGTTACCTCGAGGGGTAAGGTGCCGCAGGGAACGGTGTGTGTATGTATGCATGGAGTCCTAATTATTATGTGTGATGGGGCAAGAAAAGGGTGAGAGATTTCATCTCTCAAGCCTTTCCCTAAAGCTAACCCTAACAAGCGACGAGACTACTCGCTTATTAGGGAATTGAATGACATTCTAACTAGGGCAAATAATTAAAAGTAAACTAAGGCAATGGAATAGAAATCTTACTTTATTGATGGATCTCTCCAAACATCAACACAGGAATTACAGATATGAATTTATGAAATGAAATAAGGCATGACCTAAAACAGGTATTTAGGGTTATATTTATAGATTCATAGAAACCCTAGCTTACAATCGCGTCATATCTGCTTTTATAAAAATTCCCCCTAAGAAAAAGACCTAGCCAACGCACGCCAGCGCACCGACATATTTTCCACCGACACGGGCACAACCCGGCCGCGGTTCCGCGGCCAAATTAGGAGCTTGATGCTTCATTTTTTCTGGGGTTTTTCCTGCTGCATTTGGGTAGTTGTTTCTTCAGTTTTTTCTTCATAATATCTTCTAGTTCTCTTCCAGATCTTTCCAGTGAACATTGTAGTGGACTTTTGCCGTTTTTTCGTGTTGCTGCCATTGTGCTTTATGAACTTTGTTCATTGATCTTCATTGTCCTTCAAAATGCAGGCACGATCAAGATTTCACCATTTATCATTCGTAGTCTCACTTTGTATCATCTTTTTCATCAATTTCACCGTTTTTATTCCGAGAACCTGTAACCTGCAACTATGTAGCAGACATGGGTCAAAAGCACCTGTTTATTTGTAAAAAGCATAAGAATGGGGTTTATAAGAATGCAAAATTATGGTATGAACAAGGGGCAGTCTCGTAATTTGTCGGGAAGCTTCTAGAAGAAGATGACTCATTTGTTTTTATTTTTTATGGATTAATCACAAATGAGGTGGAGAGATGAGTTATAGATTTTCATTAAATGCTTAATGACTCATGAGGTGATTCACCATGTAGGATTAAATGAAGTTTACAAGATATTTCTAGATATTTATCAAAGTGATATTTGTATACTTGATATTATTCTTTCATGAATTATTATTCATATCATTATCACAAAAGCTTTCTCTCTCTTCAAGTCTTCATCTTCTTCCTCAAAACCCTAATAGCTCTCATGAGTTGAGAAACCTAGGGTTTAAGTGACTAACTAATCCATCTTATTATTCTACACCCTCTAGGACTTCTAGATTAGCGATCTAGAAGCCGTAGTTATCTCGGATTCGAGATAGGAGCTCGGACTATAGACTCTCGGGTGGATCGTCTTTGACTCGAGGAGGCGTTTGAGGTGCCCTTGTTCTATAGAGCCTACGAGGTGTGGAGGACAATGATGAAGACCTGAAGGACAAGTAACGTGAGGTATAACTTCGAATCCGAGTAGTTAAACCTCTCGTAGTTTGCTAGTAATAGTTTAGACACGATTCGTGTGCTCAAGTCCGTGTTACGAAGCTTTGATAATTGTTTTTCATATATTCCGTCTCCCCGCGAGTTAGTGGGGTGCGTGACATAGACTTATAGTGGTATTAAAGCCTACTAAACTTTTACTAGCTTGTTAGCAACTAATTAGAACTTCGATCGTCGGAAAAACACGAAAACTTAACCCCGAACCCCTCAAGTTTCTGTCAATTTTAAACGCGTCGAAAAAATTATTTGATAGGTATGAAAATTCACAGCAGGGAATTCTAAGAATACTGGAGAAATACGAGGAGGTAACTCGATTGGACTGCCGCGGAAGCGCGGCGGATTGGTGCGATCCGCCGCGGATCCACGGCCGAGTCAACTCAGAGTTGACTCGTATTTGCACAGTAACTCTTAGTTTTGGGTGTTCTGTTTTTCTGTATATTTTGTTTCTGCACAGGTTACTTCAGTGCTGGCTTGCATTTGGGGTAGACACGGAAAAAGGTTGTCGATCGAAATTCTAAGTTATTTGCTAATCCAGTTTTATCTGTGATGTTTAATGTGTTCGTAAACCTCCCCTAATTGCTAGTGTGTCGGTTAGCAGGGGGTTGCACATTTCTGTAATGGTTTTTACTGGTTTGTGTATATGAACTTCATTGGATCGTTGTGATGATTAGCCGGGGTTTGAGATGAGTTTTTATATTCATTCATTCGATGTAAATTGTAATATGATGTAATATTCTTTTGCGGGGCACATCCGGGCCGAGGTTGTAGCCACCGTTGTATTATTTCATTTACCGTTTTAAGCTCCTAGGATAGACCCAAGGTGGGGTGCACAAACTACCGGGTACTTTGAAGTGTTTAGTGGCCTACTCACGTTGTTGAGGGAGACCGCTTCACTTCGGGTACTTGGCGGGTAGTTTGCCGTACCCGTAGGGGTCTAGGGTGGGGTAATGGCTATTCATCACAACTGTGTAATCCGTTTTTCGTTGCAGGCTCAAAGGAAACGTGGATTGCTTGTATATCCAATAATGTTCATCAGTGATCTGGAATGCCTATTATTGCGTCTGACGAATGTACAATATCTATATATGATATCTAGTAGGCATTTCTTATGTTTTGCATCCGCGCTAGCCTAGCCCCCGCTCTGTCGTTAGTTAAGTAACCTAACGGGTGAATGATGGGACCCAGTGGCGAATGCGGATGGCATAAGCAGACGTTGTGTTTTCGTTGTTTTCTGCAATGATAGGATAATTGATGGGACACATTATTTTAATGCAAAGAAAATAAACCAAAGTTGAATCGTTGGAACAAATTTAAAAGAAACCACTCGGTTATTTTAAAAAGAGCAGATTTTTTAATTGCGGAGCTTTAACCACTCCTTTTAAAAAGCTATCAGGTTTCTTCGATTATATCAAGTTCACTACGTTCACGGTTTCGCCAAAACCAGTCGTAGCCCTCCGTCATTTCATATGAATGGTCAATAGTATTCAAGCTATATTTGTTTGGCCCTTAGTCAAGACATAGTGATTGGTAGCTGCTGGGGTGTTCACATGTTGCATAGATAGATGCGTTGGTTTGGGACAGTCGTATTACTTTGTTTGGCCTTTAGTCAAGAGTATATATGGGTGGGTTCAAATTAACAAGATAATGATGGGTAGAACTTGACATGTGACTTGTGATTTGTTGGCCCTTAGTCAAGGTCATAAGAGCATGGGGCAAAAATATACATCGGGAGTTTCTAAAGAAACTGAAACTTGCTAGTGTTGCATACCATTTGGAGTTTGATGAATGTTGGTAGGATTCCTTCACCATTATCACACGATGATATTTAGATCCCGATCCTACTGTGAGTATCCGCTACTCATCAGGAGATTCATCACTTAACGATCAATGCTATAAACCAAGTAGGTGTCTAGAACAGTGTCAGCGGGGCTACGCCTCCAGAGAAAAGAGGTTATTTAATTAAGGAACTTCACGAAAGCGTCGTAAAACCTCCCTCAAAGTACCGACACTAGCCTGGCTGAACGGTTAAGCAAGTATTGTACGGTGAGATCAGTCCTGACTAATTCTTCTTTTATGGTTTGAGGAAGGATTCGTGAAACAGTGGGAGCCATCCAGTTTAGATAAACTAAAAACCAATCTAAACTTGCAAGAGCATCATGCTAAAGTGTTTTCTTCTCTCTCTACTGCAGCAACCCTGTGACCATGACTAGGTTACATCTAAATAACAAATTGACTGAATCTGACTTTTATGACTGGCAAAGGTCTGTCCAGATGTCCCTTGCCTATGACAAGCTGGACCACCCTATTACTACTCAAGATCCCGCCGTCCCAGGTCCAGTTTCTACCGTCGCGGATATGAATATCCATAAGACTAGGGAAAAGGACAGTGCGAAAGCCATGTGCCTCGTGTTGGCTTCAGTTGATGGTGTATACTAGAAACAGCACGAGAAGATGGACTTAGTTTCCATCTTTCTCAATAACAAAGATTTATATGGAGAGCAATCTCGTATCGCAAGATATGAGACCTCGAACGAATTATTTCAAGCGAGTTTGGCTGTCGGGTCATCTGTAGGGACGACGTCCTTACGATGACTAGCTATGGTGATGAGCTCACGGACCTGGAGATTACGTTGGGAAACAGGTCATATGCTGACTTATTTCCATAGCCCTACCCTCTACTTACACCCTGAAAGAAACCAGGGAGACACCCGCTCTGCTTAATAGGGGACATTCTTCTTCTGCATCCAGGGCGAAAACAAAGGGTGAAAAGAGGAAAACCTCCACAAAGCAGATATACGGTGTCAGTAAAGTAGAAGGAAAGGGAAGAGCAAAAGTTTTGGGACTTGGTGTAGGTAAGGAGGGATGTTCCTATTGTTATGGGAACGGGTATTGGCAGAAGGATTGCAGGGCTTTGGAAGCCAGTAGCCAGGATATGAAGCATGTTGTGGCTTCGGCTTCAAGTGTGTTTGTGATTGAGAACTGTTTGTCAATTAACTCTACTTCTTGGGTACTAGATACCGGAGCAGGATTTCATATCTGTAATTCATTACATATTTTGAGAAACCGTAGAGTTATCAGGGTTGGTGATTTGTCTCTCAGAGTTGCAAACGGAATGAGCGTGGACGCTGAATACGTGGGAGAAAATCACCTAGGTTTGACAAGTGGGCAGATATTGATTCTACGTAAGTATTTGTATGTACCTAGTTTTACTTGTAATATCATATCAGTGTCCTCACTTTCGAGAGAGGGATATGATTTTACATTCGTAAGCGATGTAGTTCACATCCACCTAAATCAAGTTCTGATTGGGTCCGGTATATTAGATGACGGTATATACGTATTGAATCAAACTCAGGTTTTCAATGTCCAGAACACACTTAAAAGAAAGTCTTCAGAAATAAATCAGGCTTTCTTATGGCATTGTAGACTAGGTCACATCAATGAAACACGGTTGACAAAGTTACATAGAGAAGGATATTTGAATCCGTTCGAATATCAATCTTATGCTACTTGTTAATCTTGTCTCATGGGAAAGATGACAAAGACTCCGTTTACTGGACACGGAGTAAGAGCGAGCGAGCTCTTGGGACTCGTACACAGTGTCGTGTGCGGTCCAATGTCTACACATGCAAGAGGTGGTTATTCCTACTTCATTACTTTTACGGATGATTTCTCTAGGTATGGATATATCTTCTTGATGAAGCATAAATCCGAGGCCTTTGAGAAATTCCGCGAATACAAGAATGAAGTAGAAAACCAAACATGCAAAAGTATCAAGACACTGAGATCTGATCGAGGTGGTGAATATTAAGTGCCAAGTTCCTGGGTTACTTAAAAGAGAATGGAATTCTCTCTCAGCTTACTCCTCCATACACACCACAACACAACGGTGTATCGGAAATGAGGAATCGAACCTTATTGGATATGGTTCGTTCCATGATGAGCAAGGCTGAGTTACCGCGATCTTTCTAGGGTTATGCACTAGAATCAGCTGCATATCTTTTGAACCAGGTTCCAACCAAGACTGTGCCTACCACACCATATTAGATGTGGAGTGGGAAGAAACCCTGTCTTAAACATTTTAGGACATGGGGATGTCCAGCTTTTGTTAAAAATCAGTATGCAGACAAGCTCGAGGCACGCTCAGTACAGTGTAATTTGTGGGATATCCAAAGAACTCCAAGGGGTATTATTTCTGTTACGTAGAAGAACAAAAGGTTTTTGTTTCCGTCATGCCCACTTCTTGGAAACTGAATTTTTAGAAAATCAGAAGAGTGGGAGCGCAATAGAACTGGAAGAAATTCCAGAACCACAAGCTGTTACTGAAAGTATGGTAGAACCAGAATTTTCAGAAGAAAGGGACATACCAACACCTATCCGCAGAAGTAGTAGGCAGTCTCATCCGCCCGAGAGATACTACGGTTTTCTCATAGACGGGGATCGAGAAGATTGCATCATTGACAATGATGACCCTACTAGCTTCCAGCAAGCCATTCAGAGCGGCGACTCAGTAAAATGGCTGGATGCCGAAATGGAGTCCATGTACACTAACAAAGTATGGACTTTGGACATTGCTCCAGATGGGGTAAAACCCGTAGGATGCAAGTGGATTTTCAGAAAGAAGATTGGTGTAGATAGACAGGTTGAAACCTATAAGGCTAGACTTGTTGCAAAGGGTTTTCGTCAAAGACCTGGTTTGGACTATGACGAAACCTTCTCTCTTGTGGCTATGCTCAAATCCATTCGGGTCCTTCTTGCCATTGTTGCCTTCCACGATTATGAGATCTGGCAGATGGACGTAAAGACGACCTTTCTAAATGGTAATTTGGAAGAGTGCGTTTATATGGATCAGCCAGAGAGATTCATTCAGAGTGGGAGCAGCGGTAAAATATGCAAGTTGCTTAAGTCCATTTATGGACTAAAGAAGGCATCGCGGAGTTGGAACATCTGTTTTGATGGTACTGTCAAAGAATTCGACTTTATCAAGAATCCATATGAACCATGCATATACAGTAAAATTGTAGGGAGAGCTGTTATATTCCTCATCTTGTACGTGGATGACATTCTCCTAATAGGAAATAATATTCCTATGCTACAGTCAGATAAAAGATTCTTGTCACAGAAGTTCTTCATGAAGGACCTGAGTGATGACACCTACATTCTGGGGATCCAGATCTATCGTGATAGATCAAAGAGGATGTTGGGACTTTCGCAGTCCAGGTACATAGACACCATATTGAAAAGATTCGGTATGGAAGATTCTAAGCGCGGTAACCTACCGGCTTGTCACGGAATCAACCTCTCCAAAGAGATGTCTCCCAAGACTGATTTGGAAAGGGATCGCATGTCGATTATACCCTACGCTTCTGCGATAGGCTCTATAATGTATGCGATGTTATGTACCAGACCAGATGTAGCATACGCATTGAGCGTTGAAAGCCGGTATCAGGCAAACCCAGGGGAGAAGCACTGGATAGCAGTAAAGAACATTCTCAAGTACCTGAGGAGGACTAAGGAGATGTTCTTAGTGTATGGCGGAAAAGACCTCCAGATCGAGACCTTTGCCGACTCCATCTTCCAGAGTGATAAGGATGACTCCAAGTCCATGTCGGGTTATGTCTTTACTCTCAATGGAGGGGCGGTCTGTTGGAAGAGTTCCAAGCAGGACACCGTTGCTGACTCAACGATGGAAGCGGAGTATATAACTGCTTGCGATGCCGCAAAAGAAACTGTCTGGATGAAGAAGTTCCTAACAGAACTTCAGGTGGTTCCTACCAGTGTTGATCCAATACCTCTGTATTGCGACAACAACGGCGCTATAGCTTTAGCGAAGGATCCCAGGTCCCATCAGAAGTCCAGACACATCTTAAGGCGGTATCACCTGATCAGGGAGATCGTAGATCGCCTGGAGATTGAGGTAAAGAGAGTAGATACGGAGAATAACACTGCTGATCCATTCACAAAGGCCATTTCTCAGACGCAGTTCGAGAGACTATTCGAGATGATAGGTCTGCGATATTCCAGTACATGGCCCTAGTGCAAGTGGGAGATTGTTAGTGTTTATGCCCTAGAGACCATTACTGTATCATACTAGTTTGTATATTACTTAATGGAAGTTTGGGATATTCACAGTTGTATTGACAGTCTTGCTAAAAATGGTAGTATGCTACTTGGTTTGTGTCTACTTTAATATGTGCATATGTTTCTTTTAACGTATCGCTTATATATATTAGTAGAGCCCTTAGGATCTTTGCTTGATTACCAGCATTGTGATGGCAGTCACACTAGTAGGGGCTGGGTTGTCTATAAGCAACATCCTATACAGGTCCCTGGTCGTAGGATTATCGAGACGGGGCATCAATACTCCGGAGTAGACTAGTGTGTACGCTTCTCATCCCAGTTGGGGAGATGGTCTATCCCACAGCCATCAGTACGTTGTACTGGAGATAGTATGCAGGTGCTCGTTAGGTTACGGGTACACCGGACAGGACTCGACGGGAACTGCAGGTTGGTATTATACCCATCGTCAGATAGCAGTTCCCAGGTGACATGAGTACAGCTTAGTCCGTCGACTTGACACTGCTACTTCGCCTCGGGTGTGTTCCCACTGTACTTCGATTACTACCCTACCACGGCTTAAAGGAGTCGTGCAAACAGGTAGTAGTTGGGTGCAGTCCCGAAGCACTTGGAGGCAGTGGCGGTTAGACAGGATTCGTCTCTCCCGGTATTGGGGGTTGATATCGCGCTGTGTATGGAGAGCCATTACGTAAAGTTCCTGTCCAGGGCAAGCGAGATTTACTGGTAGGTTCCAGTAGCTTCTCAAGGTGTAGTGGGCTTCACTCCGACACGACATATACCGCTATTAGGGGTTTGACGTTTACCGCCCCCTAGGCCCGATATGCGATAGTCCTAGACGAACAGACCGGACTGTACGGAGATTGTCACATCAGGCTCAGTAGGAGTTCGGATGGGTTTCCTCATCGTCCTTCTTATCGACATCTACCTGAGGACCGTTGCGTACAGCTAGTGCCGCTTGTGGCCTGTGGTTAAACCCACTGCCAGCGTAGTGTCGAGTCTTTAGAGTCCCATACAGAGAGTTTCCCTGCACCGGGCAAAAGGTGTAGAGGCCGTATGGTTTTACGGCAGGGCCGCGATCACTTACGTACACTTGTGCACGTATTATGATCGGGTAGATAATACTAGCGGGCTTTGGTTTAAGCCAGATTCTAGTATTATACAGATGGATTTATCCAGTCAAAGATTATCCGTGTTTTTCGGAAATATGGATGGGAGGGGCAGTCTCGTAATTTGTCGGGAAGCTTCTAGAAGAAGATGACTCATTTGTTTTTATTCTTTATTGATTAAACACAAATGAGGTGGAGAGATGAATTATAGGTTTTCATTAAATACTTAATGACTCATGAGATGATTCACCATTTAGGATTAAATGAAGCTTACAAGGTATTTCTAGATATTTATCAAAGAGATATTTGTATGCTTGATATTATTCTTTCATGAATTATTATTCATATTATTATCACAAAAGCTTTCTCTCTCCTCAAGTCTTCATCTTCCTCCTCAAAACCCTAATAGCTCTCATGAGTTGAGAAACCTATGGTTTAAGTGACTAACTAATCCATTTTATTACTCTACACCCTCTAGGACTTCTAGATTAGCGATCTAGAAGCCGTAGTTATCTCAGATTCGAGATAGGAGCTCGGACTATAGACTCTCGGGTGGATCGTCTTTGACTCGAGGAGGCGTTTGAGGTGCCCTTGTTCCATAGAGCCTACGAGGTGTGGAAGACAGCGATGAAGACCCGAAGGATAAGTAACGTGAGGTATAACTTCAAATCCGAGTAGTTAAACCTCTCGTAGTTTGCTAGTAATGGTTTAGACACGATCCGTGTGCTTAAGTCCGTGTTACGAAGCTTTGATAATTGTTTTTCATATATTCCGCCTTCCTGCGAGCTAGTGGGGTGCGTAACATGCACTTACAAAAGAGTAACCAGATAGCATACTATCATGTCGAGCAAGAATACCCTCTGAATATATATACATATATAAATACATCCACTATCAAATAATGGCCTCTAGGGCATATATATATATCCAACAATCTCCCACTTGCACTAAGGCTAGTTATTGGCGTATCTTATACCCAACATCTCAAAAAGTTGCTCATGTTGCGGCTGAGGGAGGGCCTTGGTTAGTGGATCCACGGTGTTATTCTTTGTTTCCACTCTCCTAATCTCGATCTCGTGGCGATCAACTATCTCCCGGATCAGATGAAAACGCCTCAGGATGTGTCTGGACCGCTGATGGGACCTGGGCTCCTTGGCTAACGCCATAGCCCTATTATTATCACAATATAATGGTATTGGATAAATAATAATTGGAACTACTCCTAGCTCCGAGACGAACTTCTTCATCCAGACGGCTTCCTTGGCGGCATTTGCAGCAATGTACCCAGCTTCCATCGCAGAGTCTGCAACGGTATCCTGTTTGGAACTCTTCCAACTCACCGCCCCTCCATTGAGGGTGAATACAAACCCAGAGATAGATTTGCTGTCGTCATTATCACTCTGGAAGCTCGACTCGGTAAAGGCCTCCATTTGGAGATTTCCATTACCATACACCAAGAACAATTCTTTAGTCCTTCGCAAGTACTTAAGAATGTTCTTCACAGCAGTTCAGTGCTTCTCCCCTGGGTTTGACTGATACCTGCTTGCTACACTCAGTGCATAAGCTACATCAGGGCGTGTACACAATATCGCATACATTATAGATCCTACGACAGAAGCGTAGAGAATAATGCTCATGCGAGCTCTCTCTTCATTGGACTTTGGGGGTGTACACAATATCGCATACATTATAGATCCTACGGCAGAAGCGTAGAGAATAATGCTCATGCGAGCTCTCTCTTCATTGGACTTTGGGCAAAAGTCCTTGGAGAGAGTGATTCCATGGCAAGCGGGTAAGGCACCCTGCTTGGAGTCTTCCATACTAAACCTCTTTAGGATGGTGTTGATGTACTTGGTTTGGAACAATCCCAATATCCTTTTGGATCTATCCCTGTAGATCCGAATGCCCAATATGTACGTGGCATCACCCAGGTCCTTCATGGAGAACCTTTGTGATAAGAATGATTTGACCGACTGTAGCATAGGAATATCATTTCCTATAAGAAGAATGTCATCCACGTACAATATGAGGAATGCGACAGCTCTTCCTACAGCCTTCTTATAAACACAAGGTTCATCTGGATTTTTGATGAAATCAAACTCTTTGATAACATCATCAAAACAGATGTTCCAACTCTGTGATGCCTGCTTTAATCCATAAATGGATTTAACCAATCTACATGTTTTCCCGCTGCTCCCACTGTCAATGAAGCCCTTTGCTGATCCATATAAATGCACTCTTCTAAATCACTATTTAGAAAAGCAGTTTTAACGTCCATCTGCCAGATTTCATAGTCGTAGTGAGCAGCAATAGCAAGTAGGATCCGAATGGATTTAAGCATGGCTACAGGAGAAAAAGTTTCGTCATAGTCCAGACCTGGTCTTTGACGAAATCCTTTCGCCACAAGTCTTGCCTTATAGGTCTCCACCTGCCCATCTACACCAATCTTTCTTTTAAAGATCCATTTGGACCCTACGGGTTTTACCCCAGAGAGTACAACGTCTAAAGTCCATACTTTGTTGGTGTACATAGACTCCATTTCAGATCTCATGGCATCCAGCCACTTCACAGAGTCTCCACTCGTGATAGCTTACTGAAAACTGGTAGGATCATCATCCTCCATGATGCAATCTTCTCTATCACCATCAATGAGGAAACCGAAGTACCTCTCCGGTGGGCGAGAAGTCCTACCAGATCTACGGAGTGGCTGAGATTCATCATTTTCTGTTGCAACAGCCGGTTCAACCAAGTCGTCATTTGTTACTTGTATCTCTAGCACCTCTTCTAGGTCTACCACACTGCTATCTGTATCATTTGTAAAAAATTCTTTTTCTAAAAATGTGGCATACTGAGAAACAAACACCTTTTGTTCCTCCTTGTGGTAGAATAGATATTCATATGAGTTCTTTGGATATCCCACAAACTTACACATGACTGACCGTGTCTCAAGTTTGTCCGGATTTTGCTTTTTAACATAAGCCGGACAACCCCAAATCTTAACTCATTTAAGAGATGGTCTCTTCCCATGTCATATCTCATATGGTGTGGTAGACACGGTTTTGGTCAGAACCCTGTTCAATAGAAATGCTGCAGTCTCCAATACATGCCTCCAAAATGAGACAGGTAACTCAGTATCACTCATCATGGAACGAACCATATCTAACAGGGTCCGATTCCGACGTTCTGACACACCATTGTACTGTGGTGTGTAAGGAGGAGTGAGCTGAGAGAGAATCCCATTCTCTTTTAGAAAGTCTGCAAACTCTGTACTGAGATACTCCCCACCTCGATCCGATCAAAGCATCTTTATACTCAATCTGGTTTGTTTTTCTACTTTAAGTTTGTACTCAGTGAATTTCTCGAAAGCTTCCGACTTGTGCTTCAATAAAAACACATGACTAAATCTTGAGAAATCATCAATAAAAGTTATGGAGTAAGAAAAACCGCCTCTAGCCTGTGTAGAAATTGGCCCGCATACATCACTATGTATGAGGCCTAAGAGCTTAGTAGCTCTTTCTCCGTGTCCTGTAAACAGAGTTTTGGTCATTTTACCCTTGATAAAAGACTGGCAAGTCGCATAAGATTTATATTCAAAGGGATTTAAATATCCATCTTTATGTAGCTTGTTTAGTCTTGTTTCGTTAATATGACCAAGTCTACAGTGCCAAAGAAAACTTCATTTATATCTGAAAATTTTCTTTTAGGAGTGTGTTGTATGCTGAAAACTGTGTGTTGATTTAGGACGTATATCCCGTTATTAAGTGTACCATACCCAACCAATATTTGATTCAGGTTAATGTTCATAATATTATTCTGCAATACAAAATGATATCCTTCATTGTCTAACAAAGAAATGGATATTATATTACAAAGCATACTAGGTACATAATAATATGGGTTTAAAACCAATATACACCGTGACGACAACCCCAGGTGATATTCTCCCACTGAAACCGCATGTACATTGGAACCATTTCCAACTCGGAGAGTATGGTCACCTGTCTTCAAAACTTTGCTATTTCTCAGCCCCTGCATGGAATTGCATATGTGAGAACCTGAACCGGTATCTAATACCCAGGAAGCAGAGTTTATAGAAAAATAGTTTTCTGTCATAAACACACCTGAAGCGGAAGCATCACCATACTTCTTCTTCTTGAGATTCAGGTACTCAGCACAGTTGCACTTCCAGTGTCCCGCTTTGTAGCAGTAATAACATTTCCCTTTCCCCGATTCCCCAGCCTTGGACTTGTCTTTCCCCTTAGCCTTTTTAACTCCACCTCTAGGTTTGGTGGGTTTCTTTTCATCTTTCCCTTGGCCTTGGCTTTTGGTTGAGAAGAGGAAGATGGCCCAGCAATCAAAGCGGGAGTCTTCACTGCTTTGAGCGTGCTCTCTGCACTCCTCAACATATTGAGGAGTTCAGGTAGTGACTTCTCCATATTGTGCATGTTGAAGTTAACTACAAATTGAGCAAAGGTAGGGGGAGAGACTGCAGAATAATATCAACATATTGTTTGTTCTCCATTGTCCATCCAAGGTCCTCAAGCTTCTCTATAAGAGCTATCATATTCAGAACATGGTCACCTACTGGTGTGCCAGGAGCCATCCGCATCTGAAATAGCTTTCTAGATGCTTCGTATCGTAGGACACGAGATTGTTCCCCATACAAATCTTTTGTATGGAGAAAGATGGATTGGACATCCATCTGCTCGTGCTGCTTTTGATGTGTCTTATCCATCGATACAAGCGCGAGGCATTTGGCCGTGGCACAATCAACGTCCCATGTCTTAAGGATTTCCTTATCCGCAACTGAAGATTTAGGACCTGGGACGGGCGGGGCTGGGGCCGTGAGGACATATGATACCTTATCATAAGTCAAGGCAATGTTAATGTTCCTCAGTCAATCTTTATAATTGGTCCCATTCAGTTTATTTTTATTTAGTAGAAGCTTGAGTCCTATCATTGGTATCTGCCATTAAGAGAGAGAAAAGAATACACTCAGCGAAAGCTCTTGCAAAGATCAGATTGGTTATTATCTTATCTAATCGATGTCTCCCATCGCTTTTATCAAATTTTCCTTCAAACCTTAAAAGGAAAACTAGCCAGGATTTATTACAGTCTACAATTTCGCTAACCGTTCAGCCAGGCCAGTGTCGGTACCTGAAGGAGGTTCCCCGTGCTTTCGCACGGACCTAATTAATATAAACCTCGTCTTCCCAGAGGCGTAGCCCCGTCAACACCTTTCTAGACACCTAATGGGTTAGCTAATTATAAAGTGCAAAACTCTCCGGGAGTAACTCTTGCTCACAGTGGGATCGGGATCCAACCATCATATGGAAGGTA
Source organism: Agapanthus africanus (assembly GCA_030015575.1). NCBI lineage: Eukaryota > Viridiplantae > Streptophyta > Magnoliopsida > Asparagales > Amaryllidaceae > Agapanthus > Agapanthus africanus. Next base: position 108,362,568 of record CM057344.1, read on the forward strand.
TGCAATCTCATTGCAAATTTCAACTCTTGAAACTCCCGATATGGTTTTTACCCCTAGCACTTATGACCTTAACTATGGTCAATAAATTATAAGCACTAGTCAAGTTCTACCCGTCATTTCATGATTAATTAGACCCACCCACATGACCCTTAACTATGGTCAACAAAGTCATATGAATGTCCTAAATAATCTGCATCATATGCAGTGTAGGAAGACATCACTTAGCTACCGTACACTACGCCTTAACTATAGTCAACAAACGTAGTACGAATACTAAGTACTCTACTTCCTAAAATGACGGAGGGTTGCAGATAGTTTTTAAGAAAACCTTTAACGCTTTGAACTTGATATCGTCGTAGAATCAAATGGTTCTCAAAAGGAGTGGCTTAAGCTCCGCAATTTTGAAATGTAGCTTTTTCGTAAAAAACCGAGTGGGTTTCAAATTCGATTCTATAACATCTTTTAGGTTTATTTTCTTTACATTAATCTCATTAATGTAGTCCCATCATTTAAGTTCTTAAGCCAAATACAGAAAAGAAACGAAAATACAACACACGCTTATGCCATCCGCATTCGCCACAATGTTCCGTTATGCACCGTTATGTTACTTAACGGCATACCGGGACGGGACTAGCGCGGGTGCAAAACATAAGCAACGTCTACTATATATCTCATATATATAATATTGCATTCGTCTCAGGTATATCAAGTGATCACATCACAGAATATAAGCAGCAAAAACACATATATGAAAATATAGGATATGCTAGGATGTCCGTGTTTTGTATTTAGCCAACAATAGAAAATACGGATTCCACGGTCGTGATGAATAGCCAATCCCACACCCCTAGACCCCTACGAGAGCGGAAAGTGACCCTACCAATTCTGGAGTTAGGAATCCCGGTCTCGACGCCTCGAGATGGTCTCCCACTGGACCTAGAACCCGGTCACTTGTGCTCCCCACCTTGGGTCTATCCTAATACGGAAAAGTAAGTAACATACAACAAAGGTGACATCATCCTCAACCCGGAAGTGCCCCAATAAAAGAATGTTACATATACTGAATTTTACATGAATGAAAAGTAAAAATCTCATCTCACATAAAACCCCCGGCCATTCAATCACGACGATCCTATACATCATATCTCAGCAACACATAATATCATATGTCATCAACGTAAGCAAGTATGCGTACCCCAATTGTCGTTGACGTATAGCAACAAAACCGGCGATACACCACATACTACACTTACGGTCGCAGAAAAGAAAGTGAAAAACTACAACAATTGGAATCGACATTGCCCTTAAACATCATAAACCCGGGATATCACATATCCAAGATTACATGCCTAACAATGTAAGTCTCGCATTTAGGTCTCATCCATGATAACACCTTTTCAAAATAAGTCGGATAATTCAACAAGATTTCCGATTATTCCCGAGACCGAAATGCTAGATTTACACGTAACATATAAATGTAGATTCCAATTATTGTATCACAATATACTAGACCATGTTAAACGTTTCGACTGAATCAACCAACATACACATCACCCGATTAGCTCAACACTTGAGCAAAGTTAAAGTACCCAAAACGTGCCACAGTACCTATGAACCAGCCGTAGAAGGGCCAAACCAATGCCTCACCTATGAGACCGCGGAAATACGACAAATCCTAGGGTTCAAGTCGCGGTTCCGAGGGTATAGAATCGAGTTAAGGTTTTTGTTCTTCTAGAGGGTACATAGAGTTACTTACACGACTATTGAATATAATTAACTTAAGAAAATTCCAACTCTTCAAAATTTCAGTGGGGTATCTTGACGTCATGTTTGAAGTTTGTTCGAACTGTTAAACATTGTCTAGGTTACCAATACAATGCTAAAATATACGACTACGAAATACTCTGAAATTAGCTCATAACCAAATTATCATCACATGAAAATATGGACTAAACAAACAATACCAGAAACCCCAAATCCTACAGATCAGATCAATGGTGCAATACGAGGGGGTTTGGGGCAAAGAAGGCCGGCGTCGCCGGATTATCATGCTTGGTGCTCGGGTCAAAACCGAGCACAGGCCCCATATTTCACCTGTGTTCTTCTTGTATCACATACACTATTCTGCAGTTTCTAAAATAATTTTTAAACGACTTTTCAAAAAATTTCTAGAGAGCAAAATCTAGGGTTTCTAAAATCGTATTTTACAGAGTTGTTTCGGTTTCGTAATATCTTAACATTGCCTAGGTTTCTAGTTTGGCTCTGATACCACTGTAGGGATTCCTTAGCACCACTACAAGGATTTGATAGCATCACACACGCCACAATTTAAAAAATTAGATGGTGCTAAACAATCTAACCTAGGAATCAAACTAGAAAAGCCAGGGTAACAAGAAGTAGTATCACACACTACAAGTAATATAACACTAAGTGAAGAGAATACAACCTTTGTAGTTCTCTTTGCTTGACTCTTTGGCTCCTTGAGAGTTTGAACGGGCTTGCTAATGATCTTCCAAGTCCACGATGATCCACCTGGAGTCCTCTTTGTCTAAGCTCTTAGCTCCACTTGATCAAAAGATGAAGATGAAGCCAACACTCTAAACTAATTGGCTAGACTAGTGTAGAATGATTATGAAGTTTGTTTTCTCACTTCAAAACCCTATCTTTATCACCATCACACTCACTAAAAAGATCAAGAGAGCAAGAGAGAGGAGGAAGAAGATGATGGCAACTCAAGAGCTCAAAGAGATAATTATGATAGAAAAAATGAGAATGAAAATAATATATATATTAAATCATTCTCACTTGTAACCATGGGTTAATAAATATCTAGATATTTATTTTGGAGTAATGAGAGCCATAGAATAATAACTCATGGTTAATACAAGGTTAAGTGAAGAGATAAATATCAACCATGAATTAATTCTATTTGTATTAACTCAAAAATAAATATATAGATAAATACTTCCATGTGAGTCTTGCATTGCCACCATAAGTGTATCAACAACCATGATACACACAAGTGTATGCATGTATGTGTGCATGCATATTAACATGTGCATCAACATAAACATATGCATACATGCATGCATACAACAAAAGAAAAGGGTTTAAATAAAGTGAGCTAAAAGTCAATGTTAAATCAACAATTGATTTAACAAACCGGTCATATCTCATACGACCCGACCAATAGTAAACCGCCCAATTAATATACGGTATCTCATACGCGCATTTAATCAGGTCCCCGCACATATCTCATATACATACCATATCGTTTCGCCTGGGCTAGGAAACTCCTCTGTGGGACTCTAAGACTCGTCAATACACCGGCAGTGGGTGATGATCATATCAAGCACCCCCAAGCCGCATGAGTTCATCTAAACGTAACGGCCACCCGGGTATTGAGCGATCAGAAGAAAACAAGCGAACCTGTCAAAACTCCCGTCGAGCCAACTGGTAACACTACCGTACAGTCCGGTCTCTTCGTCAGATATGCTGCATATCAAGTCTAGGGATGGCATCGTCGACCCCAATAACTCAATAAGTCATGCCGATGTAAGGTCTATAATTAGTTCGAGAAACGACTGATAACACTTATCAGTAAATCTCATCAGTCATGGCCAGAGACTTGCTGATATAGCCAATCGAGCACAGCACAACATCAATCCCAATACCGGGAGAGACGAAACCCTTCCTATCGCTCATTGCCTCCATGTGTCTCGGGACTGTACCCAAAAGCCACTTGTTTGCATGACTCAGTAGAGCCATGGTAGGGTGGTAATCAAAGTACAGTGGGAGAACACACAAGACTCTTTGACGATCTCGGGTCTACAGACAAACCTGTACCAGTGTCACCTGAGAACTGCTATCCGACGATATATATAATACCATATATGAGTTCTCGGCGAGTCCGTTCAGTGTACCCAGTCTCCACTGAGCACCCACATACGATCTCGATGTCAAACATCAATGGATGTAGGAACATCCATCGCCCATCATATAGGTCTAGTATCATATACGCTAGTCTACTCTGAAATATCGATGCCCCGTCTCAATACACCCATGACTAAGGACATTTCAGGATATGCTTATAAACTACACATGTCCCACTAGTATAATTTACATCATAATCACAGTAGTAAAGCAACCTCAGGGCTTTATCAACATGTACAAATGAATAAAAGCATGATCAAGTGAACATGTTTGATAAAGAGTAACCAGATAGCATACTATCATATTGAGCAAGAATGTCCTCTGAATATATATACATGTATAAATACACCCACTATCAAATAATGGCCTCTAGGGCATACATATATCCAACAGAAATGACGGAGAGCTACGACCGGTTTTTGAGAAAAATCTTTAGCGTAATGAACTTGATATCGTTGTGGAATCTAGTGATTTGAAAATGAGTGGTTTAAGCTCCGCTTTTAAAATCGAGTAGTTTTCAAAACAAACCGAGTGGGTTGTAGTTTTTGCTAGTTTTGCTAAAGATGTCACTTCCGGTGAATAGATCTAGGCTCTTTCCTCATCAAATGAGGTGCTAGATATTCATTAAGGAATACCACTATGCAAAGCAAGAACTAGAGATATCTTTTTGAAAAATTTGACTCTACAACATCTTTAGGTTTCTTATCTTTTCATTAATCTCATTAATGACGTCCTATCATTTATGTTTCCTAAATATCGCAGAAGAAACGAAAATAAAACGTATGCTTATGCTATCCACATTCTCCACGAGGCCCCATCATACACCGTTAGGTTACTTAACTAACAACAGAGCGGGGCTGGACTAGCGCGGGTGCAAAACATAAGCAACGTTTATATATATATATATATATATATATATATATATATATATATATATATATATATAGCATTCGTCTCACGCAATTATATGACCACATCACAGAACTTAAGCAGCAGAAGCAAGCATATGAAATATAGGATATACTAGGAGGTCCGTGTTTTAAATTTAGCCAGTAATGAAAAACACGGATTCCACGGTCATGATGAATAGCCAAACCCACATCCCTAGATCCCTACGAGAGCGGCAAGTAACCCTGTCAATTATAGAGTTAGGAGACCCGGTCTTGACTTCTCGAGATAGTCTCCCACTGGACTCTAGAACCCGGTTACTTGTGCTCCCCGTCTTGGGTCTATCCTAATATAGAAAAAGTAAATAATATACATCAATGGTGACAACAACCTCAACCTGGAAGTGTCCCTATAAAAGAATATTATATACAAGTTTTACATGAATGAAAATTGAAAAACTCTCATCTCATGCAAAACCCCCCGGCTATTCATTCACGACGATCCAATATAACACATCACAGAAATATCATAACATCACATGACTTCAACGTAAGTAAATTGTGTATCTTTAATGTCTTTGACTTCTATCAACAAGGTCGGTGATACTCCACATATTACACTTACGGTCGCAAAAAAGAAATGAAAACTACAATAATTAGAATCCGCATATACCCTAGACATCATAAACCCAAAATATCACATATTCCGAATTTCATGCCCAACCCTATAAACCTTGCATTTTAGCCTCGAATTGAAAACACTTTTCAATAACCAGTCGGATAATTCAACAAGATTCCCGATTAAATGATCGAATGCTTGTTGGGAACTTTAGTAGATTGCCGCACTCCCGATGCCGTCGACGAAGTGCACTTAGGCGGAACACCGTGGCCGCGAGCACCCGAGTGGATGCTTTTGGTCTTGGGGGTTCTTCTATAGTCACTTGGTCGGGGCTATGGGGCGTGGCTATCTAGTAGTGTTTCCCGGCGAGTGTTCGCGTATGATACATGATTGCGACGGAGTTTTGATCCAAATCGAAACTCTGTGGCAATCGATCAAATGAGACTAGAATTCTAGGTTTACCAAACACAAACTAGTATTCACAAAACTAATTAACGTGGATTCCAAATATTGTATCACATATCAAAAATATCTAAATGACATTAAACATTTCGATCGACATTTTAAACACCTGTAAATCACAGAGACCTCAACAACTTGAGTCCCACTAAAAAAACCAGAAAGTGGCAAATACCACAATGGAGCAGCACAAGAAACATGAGTCCCAAACTCACCTATGTTGCCGTGGAACCGCGGCTAAACCCTAGGTTATGCCGCGGTTACACGGCCATTTGGTAGAGTTGGGCCCTCGTATTTCTTGTGTCTCCATTAAATACCCTGCATGTTTTTCTGAATATTTTTAATCTGAAAAATATCAACTTTTGAAAAATTGGACAGAAACTATGAAATTAGGGTTTCGAAAATATCGATCGAACACTTTTAACGTCATTTAGACTTTGCTTAATGCTCTAGCTTGGCTCTGATACCATAAAAGTATATCTTAGCACCACTACTAAGTTTATACAAGCATCAAGTATGCAATTTAAAAAATATCTAGTGTGCTAAGCTATACTAATCTAGAATCGAACTAGAGAATTAGGGTTTTTAACAAGTAAACAAGTTCTATACTAAAGTGAAGAAGGTTACAATCTTTGTAGACCAAGTCCTTCACTTCTAAACCTCCAAGTAGTAGTCCCTAAAACTCTTCTTGGCTCCTCTTGAAGAAAGGATCGAGCTTGCTACGTTGTCTTCGAAGCCGAAAATGATCCACCTTGAAGTCTCTCTAACTCAAGCCACCTCTTCACTAATCAAGGAATTAGTGAAGCAAACAACCTAAACTAAGGGTTAGTAAAGTGTAGGTTGATGAAGTAGGAATTTTTGCTCACTTTAGAAATTTATTTCTCTTTTTATTTTCCAACTCAAAAAAACTAGAAAAGGAAGAAGATGAACTAGGGTGAAGAAAATATCTCCAAGTGAGAATAAGAGGATTAACCATGGGCTAAAGATAAGGGTTGGGTGAGAAAATATCTAGAGTAAAACAAAATTAGTGAGACGAGTCATGGCTTCTACATACTTCTACAAGCATCTAAGCCATGCTCATTTCCAACTCATTTTTAATTTTTCTCTTAATAAATAATCACCCTAATTATCTTTAGTCTTGGTCTGAGTCTTATACACCCATGTTCTATGTATTATCCACCATGACACAATAGTATTGTATGTATGTATATATATATCATTATATATAAAAGAGAAGAAAATCATTAGTGAGCTAATATTAGTTAATATATATTATTATATCAAATATAAATATATATCAAAATATTAAATCAATACTTGATTCAATAATCCGGTCATATCATATATAACCGACTGATATCATTTATATGTATATCATATTATCAAATCAACACTTGATTCAATAACCCGGTTATATTACATATAACCGACAACTATCAATATTTCATTGAATCAACATTTGATTCAATAATCCGGTCATATCACATATGACCTGACTGATATCAAATATCTCTTGATTAGAATACGTTATCACATACTCGTATTTAATCAAACTTCCGCACATATCACCATATGTGCTCCTACTTTGTTTAGCTTGAGCTAGGAAACCTCTGTGTAAGACTTTAAAGACTTGTCAATACGCCAGCAGTAGGCAATGATCACATCAGTTACCCACAAGCCGTCAGCGGTACTAGCCGGACGTAACGGCTACCCATGTATTGAGCGAATAGAAAATCAACAAGTTAACTTTTCCAAACAGCCGTGAAGCCTATAAGGAATACTTACCATACAGTCCGGTCTCTTCGTCTGATATGTTGCATATCGAGTCTGTGGGTGGATACGTCAGACCCCAGTAACTTGATAAGTCATGCCGATGTGTGGCTCATAACAGTTCGAGAAACTACTGATAACACTTACTAGTAAATCTCATCAGCCATGGCCAGGGACTTGCTGTTATAGCGAATCGAGCATAGCGCAACATCAACTCCCTATACCGGGAGAGACAAAACCCCTCCTATCGCTCGCTGCCTCCATGTGACTCGGGACTGTACCCAAAATCCACCTGTTTGCATGACTCCTTTGAGCCGTGGTAGGGAGGAAATCAAAGCACAGTAGGAACCACACAAGACACTATGACGATTTTGGGTTTATAGACTAACCTGTACTAGTGTCACCATAGAACTGCTATCTGTCGATAGGTATGGTACCATCTGGGAGTTCTTGGCGTGTCTTGTTCGGTGTACCCATTCTCAAATGAGCACCTTGTACAATCTTTGATGTCAAACACCAATGGTTGCGGGATCAACCATCGCCCCATACAGGGTCAAAAAACGTACACACTAGTCTACTCTAGAATATCGATACCCTGTCTCGATATTCCCTAGACTAGGAGCTGTTAAAGGATGCGCTTGTGGACTATCCAGGCCCCACTAGTATGATCTGCATCATAGTCCTGGTAGTCAAGTTCATATCCTATGGGCTTTATCAACATGTATCAGAGAGACAGTATAATAATACGAGTATACATATTAAGATAAAGTGCAACTAGATATCACACTATCATGTTGAGCAAGAAAGTTCTCTATATATATGTTCAAGCATCCACTATAATATACAATAATGGCTTCTATGTCATATATATTCCTAACAGCAACAGGTACTGTTTGATACTTTCGAACGCTTCTTGACATTCGACATCCCAGACAAAGGGAGCTCCCTTCTTCATGAGTCTTAAGAAAGGCTGACGTCTCCCCGATAGGTTCGAGATGAACTTTCGTATGGAAGCAAGCTTGCCTTGAAAGGATCTTAGCTGCGTCAGATTCTTTGAAGGAGGAATCTCCATAATGGCCTTTATTTTTGATGGGTCAATTTCGATTCCCCGATGTCGGACCATGAAGCCTAAGAATTTTCCCGAAGACACGCCAAAAGTGCACTTTAGAGAATTCATCTTCAGATTGTGTTCCCTCAGTTGGGTGAAAACAGTCCTGAGATCTCTGATGTGATCGGCCTTGGCTTTAGCCTTGACAACCAAATCATCAACATAACATTCGATGACTTTATGGATCAAGTCATCAAAGATTTTGGTCATTGCCCTTTGATATGTTGCGCCTGCATTTTTCAGTCTGAATGGAATCACCTTGTAGCAGTATATCCCGATCGGGGTTCGAAATGCTGTTTGTTTCTCATCCTTGGACGGCATCTTGATTTGATTATATCCAGACGAGCCATCCATGAAAGTGAACAACTCGTAATTTGAGGTGTCTTTTACCATCATTTCTATGATCGGTAGCAGGAAGTCGTCTTTAGGGCATGCTTTGTTCAGGTCCCTGAAGTCAACACAGACTCGGATCTGCCCATTCTTCTTTTTCATTAGGACGATGCACGTAATCCATTCCGTGTATTTCTCTTCCCTGATGAAGCCATCATCGATAAGTTTCTTAGTTTCCTCGATGACCTTTTCTTCTAGCTCCCTTCTCATTCTTCGAGGAGTTTATTTGACTGGCTTAGAATTAAGAGATATAGCCAGCTTATGCACGGTCACTTCAGGGGAGAGGCCAGACATTTCTTTGTAAGTCCACGCGAAGTAGTCGACTAACTCATGTAGAAGGGCGATTATCCGTTCTTTCATTTCCTCTGACAAGGGTGAGCTGATATAGGTCGGCCTTAGATTATCGGGCGTTCCCAAATCAATCTCGGGTAGCTCGTCGAATGTTGCTTGTCCGACATCTTCGAGTTCTTGAGGGGCTTCTTCTGGCTCGGCTAGCTCGTTGTCATCATTTGACCTTTCGCCGGCTTCACCAACATGAATCATGTAGCATGCTTTGGCATCAGGTTGAATAAAACCTATGCATCGTCTATCTGGGACTCATCCATCGATGAGTGCTCAGACCTGAGACGGATGCCACAACCCCTTATAGAACTTTGCTTCATACCCCATTTGATATAACCGACATCCGCACTTTTTGAAATATTCCCGCATCTCAGGTGCATAATATTTAGGATTGAGGACGGGTCTTATGCCTCTCTCATAGGGAAGGCACGTGACAGACAAATCGTCTGTGTGCACAATAGGATCTGACCCATAAAACAGGATGCTCTTCTATCCACTTTTCCTTCCGGGAACATAGGTAGTTTGCAGTTGGTTCATGGTAGAGATCGAAAAAGCATATAGCTCATTGAACATATGTTCCGGCACCCTTGTGATAGCTAGGGATCCTTCTGTGATCTCGAAGGTTTCTCTTAGCTTCGCTTTTTGCATGAGGGCCCAATCTGCATAGCTGTTGCAAGGCAGGTCCTCTCCCTCCGACTCTTCCGTGTCGTTTCCGAAATGAGGATGAATTTTGCTGCTAGATGAGCTTTCAGTATCAGACTTGTCCGTATCGCTACCGAAACGAGAGCGAGTTTTATGGAAGGATAGACTTTCAGCGTTGGACTCATTAGTGTCACTGCCAAAACGCCTGTAGGGTTCCTAGGCACACTAATGAAGTCTCACAAGGCATAAAACATGGCTAATTCAAATTTTACATGTGCCTACAAACCCTAATACGGATCGTTAACTAGATTTATAGGCTATGCGATGCAAGTTGACGACTTTAACTTAAAAGGAAAGGGGCTACAACCTTTGTAGATCCGGTCCACCACTTCCTAAGCTCCGCGATGATGTCCCTCCGCTGTCCAAATCGGATCCCGGACTCTAGCGTCGGCTTCATCGGAAAAATGGGCGGGCTTGGTCGTCGGCTTCGATGCCGAAGATGATCTACGTCGAGGCATCACTAGATCAAGCTCCCACTTCACCAAGTCATGAAACTTGTGAAGAAAACACCCTATACTACTTGGCAAGAGGTAGAGGATGAAGAAATAGGAAGTGGGTTCACTTTAGAATTGGATTTCTCACATGATTTCATCACTTGCCATTGATGAGGCAAGCTTTTCTTTCTTGCTCATGAAGAAGGAGATGAAGAAAGAATATGATAAAGTGTTAAAGAATAATTGAAAAAGAATTGATTCTTATCATATTCTAACCTTAGTTAAGTGTAGAGAATAGACCATGGTTAGTTTTGATGGTTAGGGTTAAGCAAGAGACAAGGATGGTGGACTAGGTCAAAGCTTCATGAAGCTTCAACAAAACTACAAATAAAGCCACCATTCTTTTCTTATCTTTTCCAAAATGAATAAACAAACAAATAAATGAATAAGCAAAACCCTAATCATCAACTTAACCATGGTTTAATTCTTTACACTTAACCAAATAAGCATGTATCATCAAACATGATACAATCATGTGCACAAAAGTATATCACATATACAACTTGCACAATTCAAGTGAGAAAATCCATTTAAAGTGAACCAATACTAGTTAATGCAAAGTAATATATCAAATATATAATTCTACATTAAATCATTAAATCAATACTTGATTTAACGATCCGTTCATATCGCATATAACTGACTAGTATCCTATGTATCGGCTTATCGAATTAATCCTTGATTCGATAACTAGGTTATATCGCATATAACCAATCGATACATTCATCGCGAGAATGAAATACGATATCACATACACACATTATTCTCGGTCCTGCACATATCTCATATGCGCTCCTATTTCGTCAATACGCCGGCAGCAGATGATGATCATATCAAGCACCCACAAGCCGCAAGCGGTCTGCTAAACGTAACGGCCATCCGGGTATTGAGCGATGAGAAGATCGACGAGCAAGCCCGCTCACACTCCTGTGAATCCAACCAGTAACACTTACCGTACAGTCCGGTCTGTTCGTTTGATATGTCGCATATATCGCCTAGGGGTGGTAAACGTCAGACCCCAATAGCTCGATAAGTCATGCCGACGTGAGGTCCTTAACATGTGTGAAACTACTGATAACACTTACCAGTAGATCACTGCAACCCTGGCCAGGGATTTCCTGTTATGGCCAGTCATGCATAGCGCAACATCAACCCCCAATACCGGGAGAGACGAATCCCCTCCTATCGCTCATTGCCTCCATGTGAATCGAGACTGTACCCAAAAACCACCTGTTTGCACGACTCAGTAGAGCCGTGGTAGGGTGGAAATCAAAGCACAGTGGGAGACACACAAGACTCTATGACGATCTCGGGTCTACAGACTAAGTTGTACCAGTGTCACCAGAGAACTGCCATCTGACGTGAGGTATAATACCATCTGGGAGTTCTCGGCGAGTCCGTTCAGTGTACCCAGTCTCCACTGAGCACCCGCATACCATCTCTGATGTCAAACACTAATGGATATGGGATCATCCATCGCCCATCACATGGGTCGAGAAGATATACGCTAGTCTACTCTAGAATATCGATGCCCCGTCTCGATATTCCCACGACTAGGAACATTAAAGGATGTACTCATGGACTACCCAGGCCCCACTAGTATGATCTGCATCATAGTCCTCGAAGTCGAGTACACATCCTAAGGGCTTTATCAACATGTGATCAGAGAGACAGAAAGTATACATGTTAAGATAAAGAGCAACCAGATAGCGTACTATCATGTCGAGCAAGAAAGTCCTACCTATATATGTCCCAGCATCCACTACAATATACATCCATTGTACAGTAATGGCCTCTAGGGCATACATATAACTAACAATCTCCCACTTGCACTAGGGCCATCTGTAGCAGTAGTTGTAGTATCTAATACTCAACCATCCCCTAAAAGTCTCTCTTTGGAAAAAGGCCTTCGTGAGTGGATCCGCCGTGTTTTCCTCTGAATCTGCTCTCCTAACCTCGATCACCCTGGAGATCAACTATCTCTATGATCAGGTGATGCTTCCTCAGAATATGTCTGGGTCACTGATGGGACCAGGGTTCCAGGGCCGAAGCCACACTTCCATTGTCATACAATGGCAGGAACCTAGTTCATCTTATGAACCAATATACACCCAAACTGCCTCTTTGGTAGTATCTTAAATAGCGATGTAACCAGCCTTTATCGTCTAGTTTGCCACGGTATCTAGCTTGGAAATCTTCCAACATACCGTCCCTTTACCGAGGGTAAAGACAATGTCTGTGACTGACATTCAGTCGTCTTTATCACACTGGAACCCTTCCAGTGATTCTCCCCAGGATCGATTGATACCATCTCACTACATCTAGTGAGAATCCTAGCATCCAATTACATCTATCTCATAGATGAAAACTCAGGATTTAGGAGGTATCACTTTGATCCTATTGGAGAATCCTTGTGATAAGCGGAGATTGACCGAGCGTAGCATAGAAAACTCCTTCCTTATCAAGAGTATGTCATCCATGTACTCTATGAGGATCACCACCATACTCCCTACCACCTTTTCGTATATACAAGGTTCATCTACCATTTTGATGATGTCAAACTGTTTGACTAACTCATCAAAACAGATGTTCCAACTCCGCGATGCCTGCTTCATCCTGTTAAAGCAACTTGGACACGTTTCCGCTGCTCCCACTGTTCACGAAGCCCTCTGGCTGTGTACTTATAGACGTTCTCTTCTAAATCATTATTTAGGAAAGCAGTCATGACACCCAACCGCCAGATATCGTAGTCATGGTATGTAGCCGTGGCAAGTAGGATCTGGATGGACTTAAGCATAGGCACTGGAAAAAGGTTTCATCATTATCCATGCCTGGTCGATGATGAAAACCTTTAACAAGTCTAGCTTTGAAAGTCTCAACCTTTCCATCTACACCAAGTAATCTTCTCAAGATATACTTGCTCCTGATGGGGATTTAACCCTTCAGATATAGCAACCAAAGTCCATACTTTGTTGGTGTATAAGGATTCTATCTCAGATCGCTAAGCATCCAGCCATTCTTACAGAGTTCCACTCCTGATGGCCTGCTCGAAACTAGTTGGGTCATTATCTCATGATGCATTCCTCGCTCCCACTGTCATCGAGAAACCGAGGTATCTCTCAGGCAGGCGAGGAACCCTACCAGATCGGCGGAGAGACTGAGGTTCTTCGGGGACTATAGAATCCTTTGGTTCTGTCAAATCTTCAGCTGCAGTTTCGTATAGCTGGAACCTTTCCAGTTCTACAGAACTGACCTTGCCTCGATCTTGTCCGGATTTTGCTTTTGACATAGGCCGGACAATCCCAAATCTTAACTTACTTAAGAGATAGGATCTTCCCACACCATATCTTATATGGAGTGGTAGGCACTGATTTGATTCGAACCTAATTCAATAGGTATGCAGCTTCTCAAGTGCATAACCCCCAAAAGGAAATAGGCAACTCAGTAGTACTCATCATAGAGCACACCATATCAAATAGGGAGTATCTGCTCCGCCCCGATATACCATCGTGCAATGGTGTATACGGAGGAGTAATGCTGAGAGAGAATCTCATTCTCCTTTAGAATAATCCAGGAATTCCGTGCATAAGTATTCTCCTCCCTGATCTCATCATAGGATATAATACTTATACCCGGTTTTTGGTTCTCTACTTCTAACTTATATTCTGTGAATATCTCAAAAGCTTCGGGCCTATGTTTCAACAGGAACATATGTCTGAATCTTGAGAGATCATCTGAGAACGTAATGAAGTACAAAGAACCGGTCCTGGCATGTGTAGACAGGAGACCTTACATACATCATCATGTATCAGTCCCAAGAGTTCACTAACTCTTTCTCTGTTTCCAATAAATAGAGCTATGGTCATCTAATCTTGTGACATGACTGGCAAGTTTCACAAGAAGTAAATTCAAACTGATTTAAATATGCATCTAAAATGTAACTTCAGCCAGTCGGGTCGCATTGATATGACCTAGTCTACAATGCCTCAAGAACGAATCGTTCATTTCTGAACTCTTCCTCTTGTGTGTGTTCTGCATACTAGCAACTGAAGTTTGATTTAGAGTATCAATGCTTTTAGATAACGTGCCTGAACCGATCAACTTTTGATATAGGAAATGTTCAAAACATTATCCATCAATACAAAATTTTATCATTTCTTTACTAATAAAGAGACTGATATGATTTTGTATATCAGGTTCGGTATCTAATAGTATTTGTTCAGAATCAATGTATTAGTAATACAGGGTGACAGTGACCAACAGACTTGGCTGCAACACTTGCCCCGTTTTCTGTCTCATGAAACTCATCACCCGTTCTCAGTTTTCTACCCTTTTGTAGCCCTATGTAACGGATTACATATATGGGATCCTGATCCTGTATCAAACACCCAGGATTCAGAGGATACTGAGAAACAGTTCTTTATAATGAACACACCCGAAGGAGATGCATCATATGCACTTTCTTCGTTTGGATGGCATAGGAATTCTGGTATTCCCCTATTTCCTGCTCTGTCTTATAACAATTATAAGTTGGAGCGGGACCAACGTTCCCCAGCTCAGTATAACAAGCGGGTTCGGTCAATACATCCATATTATTATCTTAATTAAGGCATGATATGGTTGCTACCTGGAGAGAGAGAAAAAAAAACACTCTGCGTGCGCTCTTGCAAGATCAGACTGGTTATATATTTTATCTAATCAGGATGGCTCCCACTGTTTTTATCAAATCTTTCTACAAACCCTAAAAGGAAAGACTAGCCGGGATTAATTACACTCTATAAGTTCGCCAATCTTTCAGCCAGGCCAGTGTCGGTACTTTGAGGGAGGTTCCCCGTGCTATCGCACGGACCTAATTACAGTAAACCTCGTTTTCCCAGAGGCGTAACCCCGTTGACACCTTTCTAGACACCTACTTGATCGGCTAATTGCAAAGTGCAAAACTCTCCCAGGAGTAACAATTACTCGCAGTGGGTATCGGGATCCAACTATCACATAGAAGGTATGCAATCTCATTGCAAATTTCAACACTTGAAACTCCCGATAAAGGTTTTTACCCCTAGTACTTATGACCTTAACTATGGTCAACAAATCATAAACACTAGTCAAGTTCTACCCGTCATTTCGTGATTAATTAGACTCACCCACATGACCCTTAACTAAGGTCAACAAAGTCACGCGACTGTCCTAACTAATCGCATCATATGCGGTGTAGGAAGACATCACTTAGCTACCGTACACTGTGTCTTGACTATGGTCAACAAACACAGCACGAATACTAAGTACTCTACTTCCTAAAATGACGGAGGGTTGCGAATGGTTTTTGTGAAAACCTTTAACGCTTTGAACTTGATCTCGTTGCGGAATCAAATGGTTTTTAAATGGAATGTTTTTGAGGCTTTTCTAGTTTTGCTAAAGGGGTCACTCCCGGTGAAGGGATCGTCGGCCCTTTCCTCATCGATTGAGGTGCGGGATATATCATATATATCACTGTGCAAAGAGGAAACTATAGAAGCGTTCAAAAGACAAACCGAGTGTGTAGCATCTGCCAGTTAATGCTAAAGGAGTCACTCCCGGTGAAGGGATCTCGGTCCTTTCCTCATCGAATAAGGTGCAGGATGTTCTTCAAGGAACACCGCGATGCAAAGCAAGAACTGTAGCTACCTGTTTTAATTTTGAAATTCGATTCCATAACATCAATTAGGTTTATTTTCTTTCATTAATCTCATCAATGAATATCCCATCATTTAAGTCCACCAAATCATCACAGATAAATATAACGTACGCTTATTCCATCCGCATTCACCTCGATGTCCCGTCTACACCGTTAGGTTAGGTAACTAACGCCAGAGCGAGGCAGGGCTAGCACGGGTGTAAAACATAAGCAACGTCTATATAATATATCATATGTACTATATACTACATCTATCTGAACAGAGCACAGAACATCATATGATCACATCACAGATAACGCAGCAGAAAGTATCATATGAAATATTGGATATGCCAGGACGTCCGTGTTTTCAATACGAGCCAGTATAAAACACGGATTCCACGGTCGTGATGAACATCCAATCCCACATCCCTAGACCCCTACGAGAGCGGCAAGCAACCCTATCAATTCTAGGGTTAGGAGACCCGGACTCGACTCCTCGAGTTGGTCTCCCACTGGACCCCAGAACCCGGTTACTTGTGCTCCCCTCCTTGGGTCTATCCTAATGCGGAAAAGTAAATAATATACATCAATGGTGACATCTTCCGCAACCTGGAAGTGCCCCAATAAAAGAATATTACATACAAGTTTTTACATGAATGAAAATGAAAAACACTCATCTCACATAAAAACCCCCCGGCTATTCAAACACGACGATCCAATATAACATATCCAGCAACACATAACATCACATGTCATCAACGTAAGTAAATATGCGCATCCCAATTGTCGTTGACATATAGCAACGAAACCGGCAATAACACATATTACACTTACGGTCACAGAAAAGAAAGTGTAAAACTACAACAGTTGGAATCCGTAACCTATATAGACATCGCATGCCTAATCAAATGAATTCCTTAGACATCATATGCCTAACAATTATAAACCCCGCATTTTAGTCTCATTATCGAAAACACTTTTCAATATAAAGTCGAGCAATTTAACAAGATTCCCGACATTCTGATCGAATGCTCGTCGCAAACTTTAGTAGGTGGCTGCACCCCTGATGCTGTCGACAAAGTGCACCAAGGCGGAACACCGCTGCCGCGAGCATCCGAACGGATGCTTTCGGCGACGGGGTTCTCCTACAGTCACTTGGTCGAGCCTATGGAGTGAGGCTGTCTATTAAGTTTACCCGGCGAGTATCCGCGTACGCTACGTGATTGCGACGGGCTTTTGATCACATCAAAATTCCGTGGCAACCGATCAAGTGAGACTAAACTGCTATGTTTATAACATTCATTCAGTTATCTCATAACCTTTTGCGAATTCCAAGTATTGTATCACATTCAGGATAAATAGAAAATGTTAAACTTTCCGATCGAACAATCGAACACCCAAGTTTTCCCGAAACAGCTCAACACATGGAATAAGTCTAAAAACATTCAGTTCGTGCCTTAGTACCAACGGTCCAGCCGTAGAAGGGTCAAGCCAACGCCTCACATGTGGCACGCCGTACTGCCCCAAACCCTAAGGTTCAAAGGGCAGTTCAAGACGGTCACATAATCGAGTTAAGGTTTGTTGTCTTCTAGAGGAACCATCGCGTTACTTGCACTACTTAGAACATCTTTAAAACACGGAAAAATCCAACAATTGGAAATTTCCCGGCAGGGGAAAAAGTGGGTATTTATATCCGGTCGAACTTTTTAACATATTCTAAAATTACCCGGAAAAACACACTGACAAAATTAGACAATCCGATCGATACACCGAGGCCCCAATACAACCCAGAAATTTCAACTCTGGAATAAATATTAAAAATTCCCAGGAAAACCAGCACTAAAAACTAGGAATTACTGTGTAAACATGATTGTATGAAGAGATAAATTGGCCGCGAAACCGCCGCAATAGGCATGCTATTGCCGCGGTTCCGCCGCGCTTCTATCGACTTAGGTGCTCGAACTTCTCAGTAATTCTTAGAATCTCCTGCTGGTTTTTATGCATATTTTTAATTCTCAAAAATCCACGATTTCAGAAAATGTACAGAGAGCAAATTAGGGTTTGGGTTTCGGTTCGATCGGACTTCTAATTCCGTCTACGCATCGCCTAAGGCTCTAGCTAGGCTCTGATACCACTGTAGGGTTCCTAGGCACACTAATGAAGTCTCACAAGGCATCAAACATGGCTAATTCAAATTTTACATGTGCCTACAAACCCTAATACGGATCGTTAACTAGATTTATAGGCTATGCGATGCAAGTTGACGACTTTAACTTAAAAGGAAAGGGGCTACAACCTTTGTAGATCCGGTCCACCACTTCCTAAGCTCCACGATGATGTCCCTCCGCTGTCCAAATCGGATCCCGGACTCTAGCGTCGGCTTCATCGAAAAAATGGGCGGGCTTGGTCGTCGGCTTCGATGCTGAAGATGATCTACGTCGAGGCATCACTAGATCAAGCTCCCACTTCACCAAGTCATGAAACTTGTGAAGAAAACACCCTATACTACTTGGCAAGAGGTAGAGGATGAAGAAATAGGAAGTGGGTTCACTTTAGAATTGGATTTCTCACATGATTTCATCACTTGCCATTGATGAGGCAAGCTTTTCTTTCTTGCTCATGAAGAAGGAAATGAAGAAAGAATATGAAAAAGTGTTAAAGAATAATTGAAAAAGAATTGATTCTTATCATATTCTAACCTTAGTTAAGTGTAGAGAATAGACCATGGTTAGTTATGATGGTTAGGGTTAAGCAAGAGACAAGGATGGTGGACTAGGTCAAAGCTTCATGAAGCTTCAACAAAACTACAAATAAAGCCACCATTCTTTTCTTATCTTTTCCAAAATGAATAAACAAATAAATAAATGAATAAGCAAAACCCTAATCATCAACTTAACCATGGTTTAATTCTTTACACTTAACCAAATAAGCATGTATCATCAAACATGATACAATCATGTGCACAAAAGTATATCACATATACAACTTGCACAATTCAAGTGAGAAAATCCATTTAAAGTGAACCAATACTAGTTAATGCAAAGTAATATATCAAATATATAATTCTACATTAAATCATTAAATCAACACTTGATTTAACGATCCGGTCATATCGCATATAACTGACTAGTATCCTATGTATCGGCTTATCGAATCAATCCTTGATTCGATAACTAGGTTATATAGCATATAACCAATCGATACATTCATCGCGAGAATGAAATACGATATCACATACACGCATTATTCTCGGTCCTGCACATATCTCATATGCGCTCCTATTTCGTTTCACTTGAGCCAGGAAACCTCTGTGTAGGACTTTAAAGACTCGTCAATACGCCAGCAGCAGATGATGATCATATCAAGCACCCACAAGCCGCAAGCGGTCTGCTAAACGTAACGGCCTTCCGGGTATTGAGCTATCAGAAGATCGACGAGCAAGCCCGCTCACACTCTTGTGAATCCAACCAGTAACACTTACCGTACAGTCCGGTCTGTTCGTCTGATATGTCGCATATCTCGCCTTGGGGTGGTAAACGTCAGACCCCAATAGCTCGATAAGTCATGCCGACGTGAGGTCCATAACATATGTGAAACTACTGATAACACTTACCAGTAGATCACTGCAACCCTGGCCAGGGATTTCCTGTTATGGCCAGTCGTGCATAGCGCAACATCAACCCCCAATACCGGGAGAGACGAATCCCCTACTGTCGCTCATTGCCTCCATGTGAATCGGGACTGTACCCAAAAACCACCTGTTTGCACGACTCAGTAGAGCCGTGGTAGGGTGGAAATCAAAGCACAGTGGGAGACACACAAGACTCTATTTTGATCTCGGGTCTACAGACTAAGCTGTACCAGTGTCACCAGAGAACTGCCATCTGACGTGAGGTATAATACCATCTGGGAGTTCTCAGCGAGTCCGTTCAGTGTACCCAGTCTCCACTGAGCACCCGCATACCATCCCTGATGTCAAACACCAATGGATATGGGATCATCCATCGCCCATCACATGGGTCGAGAAGATATACGCTAGTCTACTCTAGAATATCGATGCCCCGTCTCGATATTCCCACGACTAGGAACATTGAAGGATGTACTCATGGACTACCCAGGCCCCACTAGTATGATCTGCATCATAGTCCTCGAAGTCGAGTACACATCCTAAGGGCTTTATCAACATGTGATCAGAGAGACAGAAAGTATACATGTTAAGATAAAGAGCAACCAGATAGCGTACTATCATGTCGAGCAAGAAAGTCCTACCTATATATGTCCCAGCATCCACTACAATATACATCCAATGTACAATAATGGCCTCTAGGGCATACATATAACTAACAGGACGCACTTGGGGGTTTCTGCTTTTGGAAGTGACAGCGACTCAGATTTGCTTTTGAGTTTAGGGGCCGCTCCGGCCTCGGTCAGTTGTGGCTTAGAATTTTAGGGGTTTACAAAGTATCGGTAATCTTCATATCAGACTTCATGCACACCGAACGGCTGGATGTCTCCGTCAATGCGTCTTTCTTCGCCATTTTTAGTATACTTCATGCATTGATGGAGAGTTTACGGAACAATACTGTAATCGTGGAGCTACGGTCGCCCCAGGAGGATCTTATAGGATTTGTTAGCGTCGATCACGTATATCTTAGCTTCGGTTTGTAGGTCCTCGAACCTGATCGGCAGAGCTATAGATCCCATAACTTGCTGGTGTTAGTTATATGTATGCCCTAGAGGCCATTACTGTACATTGGATGTGTATTGTAGTGGATGCTGGGACATATATAGGTAGGACTTTCTTGCTCGACATGATAGTACGCTATCTGGTTGCACTTTATCTTAACATGTATACTTTCTGTCTCTCTGATTACATGTTGATAAAGCCCATAGGATGTGTGCTCGACTTCCAGGACTATGATGTAGATCATACTAGTGGGGCCTGGGTAGTCCATGAGTACATCCTTGAATTGTTCCTAGTCGTGGGAATATCGAGACGGGGCATCGATATTCCAGAGTAGACTAGCGTATATCTTCTTGACCCATGTGATGGGCGATGGATGATCCCATATCCATTGGTGTTTGACATCGAAGATGGTATGCGGGTGCTCAGTGGAGACTGGGTATACTGAACGGACTCGCCGAGAACTCCCAGATGGTATTATACCTCACGTCAGATGGCAGTTCTCTGGTGACACTGGTACAGCTTAGTCTGTTGACCCGAGGTCGTCATAGAGTCTTGTGTGTCTCCCACTGTGCTTTGATTTCCACCCTACCACGGCTCTACTGAGTTATGCAAACAGGTGGTTTTTGGGTACAGTCCCGATTCACATGGAGGCAATGAGCGATAGGAGGGGATTCGTCTCTCCCGGTATTGGGGGTTGATGTTGTGCAATGCTCGACTGGCCATAACAGGAAATCCCTGGCCAGGGTTGCAGTGATATACTGGTAAGAGTTATCAGTAGTTTCATGAATGTTATGGACCTCAAGTTGGCATGACTTATCGAGCTATTGGGGTCTGACGTTTACCATCCCTAGGCGAGATATGCGACATATCAGACGAACAGACCGGACTGTACGGTAAGTGTTACTGGTTGGATTCACTGGAGTGTGAGCGGGCTTGCTCGTCGATCTTCAGATCGCTCAATATCCGGGTGGCCGTTACGTTTAGCAGACCGTTTGCGGCTTGTGGGTGTTTGATTTGATCATCATCTGCTGCCGGCGTATTGACGAGTCTTTAGAGTCCTACACAGAGGTTTCCTGGCTCAAGCGAAACGAAATACGAGCGCATATGAGATATGTACGGGACCGAGAATAATGCGAGTATGTGATACCGTATTCTATTCTCGCGATGAATGTATCGAATGGTTGTATGCGATATAACCTAGTTATCGAATCAAGTATTGATTCGATAAGCCGATACATTGAATACTAGTCGGTTGTGTGCGACATGACCGGATCATTGAATCAAGTGTTGATTTAATGATTTAATGCATAATTATATATTTGATATATTACTTTGCGTTAACTAGTATTGGTTCACTTTAAATGGATTTTCTCACTCGGCTTGTACACATTGTATATGTGATATACTTTTGTGCACATGCTTGTATCATATATGATGATATATGATAGCTAGGGTTTGTGTAAAGAGTTAATACCTTGGTTAAATAAATGGTTAAGGTTTTTATTCATTTTATTCATTTATTCTTTTATTCTTTTAGAAAAAGAAAAAGAAATGAGATAAATGGTGGCATTCTTTTCATTCATGAAGCTTCATGAATACTTTGACCATGTCACCATTTTTGTCTTCTTTTTAAACCTAACCATTCTCATTAACTCAAGTTAGCTCTCTACACTTTACCATAGTCATTATTATGATAAGAATTATCATTCTAAGATATTCTATTATTCTTATCATAATTTTTTAGCTTCTTCTTCCTTCAAGTGAAGAAAAGCTTGACCATCAATGGCAACTTGATGAAATGAGTGAGAAATCCAATTCTAAAGTCTACCCACTTCCTATTTCTTCATCCTCTACCTCTTGCCAAGTAGTAGAGTGTGTTTCCTTCACAAGTTTTCATGGCAAGGTGAAGGTGGAGCTTGATTTAGCGATGCCTCGACGTAGATCATCTTCGGCATGGACATCGACGACCTAGCTCGCTTATTCTTCGACGAAGCCGACGTTGGAGTCCGGATTCTTTTTGGACAGCGGAGGGGACTTCGTTGTGGAGCTGTGGAGGTGGTGGACCGGATCTACAAAGGTTGTATATCTGTTCCCTTAGTTAAAATGTTAACTAGTTTGCTTATTTCGCCTAAATATCTAGTAAACGATCCGTTCTAGGTTTTCTTGGCACCGTAATTTTTAGAAATTGGCATGTTTGATCACTTGTGAGACCTCATTAGGGTGCCTAGGAACCCTACAGCTGGCAATTTTGATTGAACCCTTGAATGACAATCTTTTCCCTTGACAGGTGTCGGACGTCCATTGACTAACTTTTCAGAGTCCGCAAGTTCATGATATTCACCGAGGATCCCAAATCAATCAATATGCGATTAATCCAATCTCTGTCGCTGTACCCGGTCACATAAAGCAGCCGGTTATGCTCAGCTGTTTCCAGTAGTAGGTCTTCATCCTTAAATGTGACCACGGCGGCATGCAGAGTGTACTGGGCCTCATTCATATTAATTTTTGCAAAGCGATCCTGGTACGCTCTGGGTTTTGTAAAACGTGAATGAGAGCATCTCTAAGCTCCTTAGATAGGACCAAGGCATTGTAGATGCTCAGGAGAGACAGAAGCTTCCGGAGATGGGCCAAGACATTAAAGTCCAGTGAGGAAGGACTCGAGTTTTCATGAGCCGGCTGTTCGCCATCTTATTCATTAGCGACTTGTTTTTCCTTTCCTTTTAGGGCGTTGTCCGGATTTGGCAGTAGAGCCCTGCCACTTCTTAGCTGGATTTGGTTGGCCTTTGTGGCGAGCTCCTCGTCCTTTTCAGAAAAACATAACTCTTCCTCAGAGTTGCTACCAAGGTGGACGACATAGCAGGTCACTATAGGGATCTCCTCATTGGAGTCTTCTTCTAGCTCCTCCAGAATCTCAGCCGCTTCTACGGGGAAGAACTCCTTCAATTGAATTCGAGTTCTTTCCTTCTATTCATAGTCTTCAAGGGATTCGATATATTTTTGAATGGCCGATCTCTCTGCAGACTCATTTTCGCTTCGAGCCGCACCTTTCCTTTTCTTCTTGAGCATTTTGGATTTTGGGCCTGATTGTGCCGAAGTGGTAGCTGGAACGGCGGGCTTCTTCTACCCTTCTCATTCTGTTCTGGGCTCTTTCTAAAGTAGCTTTAGCATCTTCTTCATCTTATTAGAGATGTGCATGTTGGATATATATGCCCTAGAGGCTTTCATTGTATAGGATACTATGGATATATATGTATAGGACAATCTTGCTCGATATGATAGTACGCTTTTTGGTTTGTCTTTATCTTAACATGTGATATATTTTACTTTGTATTTCATATATTGTGAACATGTTGATAAAGACCGTAGGATATTTCGCCTGACTACCAGCGTTGTGATGGCAGTCATACTTGTGGGAGCTGGGTGGTCACTATGCACATTCTTAAATCTCCCTGGTCGTAGGAGTATTGAGACTGGGTATCGATACTCCAGAGTAGACTAGTGTATACATATCTAGACCCTGACGAGGGACGATGGATTGGTCCCACAGCCATTGGTGATGTGCACCTAAGATTGTATACAGATGCTCACCGGATATGAGTTCAGCGGACAGGATTCGCCGAGGACTGACTAGATGGTATTATACCTAGCGTCAGATAGCAGTTCTCTGGTGACATGTGTGCAGATAGTCTGTCGACCTGAGTTCGTTATTTGTCTCGTGTGAGTTCCTACTGTGCTTTGATTACTACCCTACCACGGCTCAAAGGAGTCGTGCAAACAGGTTTTAGTTAGGTACAGTCCCGAGCCACATGGAGGCAGTGAGCGACAGTTGGGGATTCGTCTCTCCCGGTATAGAGAGTCGATATAGCAAGTGATCGGTTGGTCATTACCATAAGTCCTTGGCCAGGGCTGATTGAGAATTATTGGTGGACAGACCAGTAGATTCTCGAATGGTCTTGAGCCGCACCGACACGACTTATATGGTTATTAGGGGTCTGACGTATTCCACCGCCTAGACCTTACATGCGATACTCTCAGACGAACAGATCGGACTGCACGGATATTGTCACGGACAGGCTCAGTAGGGGTTTCGGACGAGTTCATTCGTCGGCCTTCTTTTCGAAATGTACCTGGGTTGCCGTTACGTACAGCTAGTGCCACTGATGGAGTTGTGGTTAAACCCACTGCCAGCGTACTGTCGAGTCTTTAGAGTCCCACACAGAGGGTTTCCCTGGATCAGGCGAGACGTTGTAGAGGCCGTATGGTCTTACAGCAGAGTTTCGATCGCATACTGGCTACATGAATGATGTTCGGACAGATAATACTAGTGGGCTTTGGTTTAAGCCGGATCCTAGTATTATATTATTGGATTATACTTGTCTCTGTATATCCGTATTTTTCGGAATACAGATACGGGTATGTATATACGGTGAGGACATTCTTGTGATTTCACAAGAATGGGCTTCTAGAAGGAGACACCTCATTATTGATTTATCTTTTTCCATAAAGGATTAATGAGGTGGAAATTATGAGATATTTGAGGAATGGGTTGCAAGCATGGCTTTGTGAATTGTTTATTCTTTTGGAGTTCCTATTCAAACATGGTTGCATTTTTTGTGACTAATTTATTCCATGCTTGAATTAATACTTAGCCATTCTATCATCTCATTCTCTAGTTCATTCTCACATGAACATTCTCTCTCCTATCTTTTCTCTCCTCCTCCCTCAAGCTCATGCCATCACATGTGTTGTGAATCAATGAGTTTTGAGACTAATTAATTCAATACACCTTCTCTACTTCTACTTAATGATCTTCCTTAGCAAGTTGGATTACCAAGTTATCTCTTTTGAGGTTGGAGCTTGACCATAGGCTCTCGGGTGGATCTTTCTTCGACACAAAGGAGACCGGTGACTGAGTTCTTTTGAAGCCAAGAAGGAGCCAAAGAAAGGAGATCAAGAAGAAGCTTTGAATCAAGAAGCAAAGAACCACTTGAAGACCCGAAAGACTTGACACGAGGGTATAACACTTTTACCTAGTAGTTAACACCCTCTAGTAGTCTAGTTTTTGTTAGCTAAGATTTAATCAAGATCCTAAAAGTGGAAAAAGTCTATGCTGCAAAGCAAAATATGATCTTTTGATGTGACAAAAATCGTTTTTGATGGATTCCGCTTCCTCGCGAGCACGTGGGGTGTACTTCATAGACTTAAACTGGTATCAGAACCATGTTAAACCTTAACTAACTTGTTAGCAAAGTGTTAGAAATTCGATCGCCGGAAAAATCCTAAAATCACATCCGAAATTGCATGTTTCTGTCGATTTTAAAATCTGGTCTGAATTTTTTTCAGAGGGCTTAAAATTACATGCAAGGTTTTTTGAGAACACAGAAGAAATTTGGGCTCAGGAATCGGTCAGACCGCCGCGGATCCGCGGTAGAACCAAGAGTTCTGCCGCTGATCCGCGGCCGAGTCGACTCCGAGTCGGTCTAAATTTTTTCTGTTGTTCTATTTTATGGAATTGTGATTTATGGGATAATTTGTTTCTGCCCAGATATTTTGTGTACTGTGTTGTACTTGGGGTAGATTCAAATTTGCTTAATCGATCGAAATTCTAAGTACTTTAGCTAATCGGATCTTCTGTAATGATATATGTGTTTCGAAACGTCCACTAATCGCTATACATCGATCAGTGGGGGTTGCACATATCTGTGATGTTGGTTTGTGTATATGAACTTTATTGGATCGTCGATGATGAATAGCCGGGGGATGTGAAATGAGCGTTTTCTTTTCTTTCATTCAATATAATTTGTAAAAGTGATGTAATATTATTTTGCGGGGCACATCCGGGTTGAGGTTGTAGCCACCGTTGTACTATTTTTCTTTTACTGTTTTTGCTCCTAGGATAGACCCATGGAGGGGTACACAAACTACCGGGTTCTTTGAAGTGCCGAATTGCCTACTCACTTTATTGAGGGAGGTTGCTTCACTTCGGGAATTTGGAGGGTAGTTTGCCGCACCCGTAGGGGTCTAGGGTGGGGTTTAGCGACCGTGGAATCCGTCTTTTGTTATGGGCTTAAACGAAGTGCGGAATTCCTATTTATCCAATATGTTCATCTGTGATCTAGAATGCCTATTATTGCGTGAGACGAATGTATATATCTATATATGATATTTATTAGGCGTTGCTTATGTTTTGCACCCGCGCTAGTCCAGCCCCCGCTCTGTCATTAGTTAAGTAACCTAACGAGTGATGACGGGGCCCCGTGGCGAATGCGGATGACATAAGCGTACGTTGTATTTTCGTTGTTTTCTGCAATGGTAGGATTAATTGATGGGACAATATTAATTCATTAATGCAAAGAAAACAAACCTAAGCTAAATCGTTGGAGCAATTTCAAAACCACTCGGTTTTCTTCAAAAAGCAAATTCTAAATGTGGAGCCTAAACCACTCCTTTTAAAAAGCTATCATGGTTCTTTCGGTTATATCAAGTTCATTATGTTAACGGTTTCACCAAAACCCAGCCGTAGCCCTCCATCGTTTCAAATAAACAACACATCGTATTTATGCTATGTTTGTTGGCCTACGTCAAGGCATAGTGAATGGTAGCAATGTGTTGCTTATTTGTTGTATAGATAGATGCATTAGTTTAGGACAGTCGTGCAACCTTGTTGGCCTATGTCAAGGGCGAGTACGGGTGAGTCTAAATTAATCAGGACAACGACGGGTAGAACTTGATTTGCATCTTATGATTTGTTGGCCTACGTCAAGGTTATAAGAGCTTAAGGTAAAAATCACATTGGGAGTTTCAAACATAAAGGAAACTTGCAGATTTAGCATATCTTCTGGAGTGTGGTGACTAGAGTGGCCTCCATCTCGGTCATCATACAATGATAGTTGGATCCCGATCCCACTGATGAGTAGGATTACTCTCGGAAAACTTTCTCACTTCACAATCAATGCTATAAACCAAGTAGGTGTCTAGAACGGTGTTAGTGGGGCTACGTCTCTAGGGAAAAGATGTTATATAATTAAGAAACTTCGCGAAAGCGTTGGTAAACCTCCCTCGAAGTACCGACACTAGCCTGGCTGAAAGGTTAAGCAAGTATTGTGACGTGCGATTAATCCTGACTAATTCTTCTTTTAGGGGTTTTGAAGAAGAATTTGAGGAAACAGTGGGAGCCATCCTGTTTAGATAAACTAATAAACTAATCTAAACTTGCAAGAGTATACGCTGAGTGTTTCTTTTTTCTCTCTCTCTGGCAGCTACCATGACAGGACTAAAACTATTACTTGGAAAGAATACACTGACTGGGCCAAACTATAAGAATCGGCTGAGGAACGTCAACATTGCACTGACTTATGACAAAGTTGCATATGTCACCACCGCTACCGCTCCCCCTGTCCCAGAACCAGATTTCTCGGTTGCGGACAAAGAGATTCGCAAAACTTGGGATCTAGATTACGAGAAAGCTAAGTGTATCGTGCTGGCGTCCATGAATAATGAACTCCAGAAACAGCACGAAAGTATGGATATTAAATCCATTTTTCTCCATTGCAAGGATTTGTATGGAGAGCACTCTCGTATCGCGAGGTATGAGACCTCAGGGAAACTATTCCAGATGAGGTTAGCTCCAGGATCACCTGTAGGAGAGCACGTCCTAAAAATGATCAGCCTCATTGAGGAACTCGCAAACCTGGGATGCGTACTAGAAAATGAGTTGTACATTGACTTGATTTTGCAGTACCTTCCCCACACCTTCTTTCAGTTCGTGCTGAACTTCAACATGCACGATATGGAAGCTGATCTTCCAAAGCTCCTCAACATGTTGAGGGTAGCAGAGAGCTCCTTGAAAAAGGAGAAGACACCCGTTCTGTATGTTGGCCAATCATCCTCTTCTAAATCCAAAGCGAAAATTAAAGGGGAAGAAGAAGATGAACGCCATCAAACCGAAAGGTGGGGTCAAGAAGGTGCAGGGAACAAACAAGGCGGGGAGAGTGAAAGCGGATAAGAATGAGTGCTATTATTGTTACAAGAAGGGGCACTAGAAAAAGGATTGCATGGCTTTCAAAGCCAAGGACACGAAGCAAGCTGCAGCTTCTGCTTCAGGTGTGTTTGTAATCGAAAACTATTTTTCAGTAAACTCTACATCATGGATAGTTGATACCGGTTCTGGTTCTCACATCTGTATATCTTTGCAGGCTCTGAGAAACCATAGAGCACTGAAGGCAGGTGATATGACCCTCTGGGTTGGCAATGGAACAAACGTAGATGCTGTTGCAGTGGGGGATTATCACCTGAGGTTGACTAGTGGGCACATTTTGGTGTTGTTCAGCTGTTTTTGTATTCCCAGTATGCTATGTAATATTATATCAGTATCTTTATTGTCTAATGAAGGATATAATTTTGCACTTGAAAGAAATGTCATGAACATTCTCCTAAATCAAGAAATGATTGGGTTTGGCATGCTGGAAAATGGCATATACATACTTAATCAACCTCAAGTTTTCAATATTCAAAACACACTCAAAAGAAAGGCTCCAGATTTAAACCAAGCCTTCGTATGGCATTGTAGACTTGGTCATATAAATGAAACAAGGTTGACTAAATTGCATAAAGTTGGATATTTAGATCCGTTTGGATATTCAGATCCGTTTGGATATTCATCATATGCAATTTGTCAATCATGTATCAAAGGGAAAATGACCAAATCTCCGTTCACCGGACACGAAGAAAGAGCCGCGGAGCTCTTAGGACTTGTACACAGCGATGTATGTAGTCCGATGTTTACACATGCACGAAGCGGTCACTCCTACTTCATTACTTTTACTGATGATTTCTCAAGGTATGGACATGTGTTCTTAATGAAGCATAAATCCGGGACCTTTGAGAAATTTAAGGAGTATAAAAATGAAGTTAAGAAACAGATTGGTAAAAGCATCAAGACGCTTCGATCTGATCGAGGTGGAGAATACTTGAGTACTAATTTCCTTGAATGCTTAAAAGAGAATGGAATTCTCTCTCAGCTTACTCCTCCGTATACACCCCAGCATAATGGTGTATCAGAAAGGAGGAATTGCACGCTACTGGATATGGTACGTTCAATGAAGAGTAGTGCCGAGTTGCTATTTTTCTTCTAGGGTTTTGCGCTGGAATCTGCTGCATACCTATTGAATAGAGTTCTGAATAAGTCTGTGCCTACCACTCCATATGAAATATGGAGTGGGAAGAGACCATATCTCAAGTACCTCAAGATATGGGGCTATCCAGCATTTGTTAAAAAGCAGAATCCGGACAAGCTCGAGGCACGATCGGTTTTATGCAAGTTTGTGGGATACCCTAAGCATTCAAGGGGATATCTTGTCTACCACACTGAAGAACAAAAGGTATTTGTCACTCGCCACATTGTCTTCTTAGAGAGTGAATTTCTTGCAAAAGAAATTAGTGGGAGCGCGGTAGAACTGGAAGAAATTCCAGAACAACAAATTGCTGCCAAGGACTTAGTAGAACCTTAAGTTTTAATAGAGGCCGACGAACCAACGCCGCTCCGAAAATCTAATAGACTTTCTCGTCCGCTTGAGAGATACTAAGGGTTTCTTGTAGATGGGGATCGAGAGGATTGCATTATCGATGATAATGAGCCTACTAATTTTCAGCAGGCTATCACGAGTAAAGAATCGGTGAAGTGACTGGATGCTATGAGATCCGAAATGGAATCCATATACACCAATAAAGTATGGACTTTGGATGTTGCTCATCCTGGGGTGAAACGAGTTGGATGCAAATGGATCTTCAAAAAGAAGATTGGTTCATTTGGACAAGTGGAAACCTACTAAGCTAGACTTGTTGCAAAAGGTTTTCGTCAAAGATCAGGATTGGACTATGATGAAACCTTTTCTCCAGTAGCCATGCTTAAATCCATTCGGATCCTGCTTACCATTGCTGCCTTCCATGACTATGAAATCTGACAGATGGACGTAAAAACAGCTTTTCTAAATGGAAATTTAGAAGAAAGTGTTTACATGGATCAACCAGAAGGTTTCTTAGACAGTGGGAGCAGCGGAAAGGTGTGCAAGTTGCTTAAATCCATTTATGGATTAAAGCAAGCATCGCGGAGTTGGAACATCTGCTTTGATGAGACGATCAAAGAATTTGGCTTTATAAAAAATGTAGATGAACCATGCATTTATAGGAAGATTGTAGAAGGAGCAGTAGTCTTCTTCATTCTGTACGTCGATGACATACTACTGATAGGGAATGATATCCCTATGCTATAATCAGTAAAGCTCTTCTTGTTACAGAAATTCTCCATGAAAGACTTGGGAGATGCCTTCTACATTCTGGGGATTAAGATCTATCGTGATAGATCCAAAAGGATGTTGGGATTTTCACAGTCCAGGTACATTGACACTATACTAAAGAGATTTAGTATGGAAAATTCCAAGCGTGGTAATTTACCCGCTTGACACGGGATCACCCTCTCCAAAGAGATGTCTCCAAAGACTGATGAAGAGAGGGCTCGCATGGGCATTATACCCTACGCTTCGGCTGTAGGATCTATAATGTATGCGATGTTATGTACCACACCAGATGTAGCTTACGCACTTAGTGTGGTAAGCAGGTATCAGTATGACCCGGGTGAGAAGCATTGGATAGCGGTAAAGAACATTCTTAAGCACCTGAGAAGGACTAATGAGATGTTCTTGGTTTACGGTAATGGGGACATCTAGGTCGAGGCTTTTACCGACTCCAGCTTCCAAAGTGACAAAGATGACTCTAAATCTATTTCGGGTTTTGTGTTTACCCTCAATGGAGGGACGGTATGTTGGAAGAGTTCCAAACAGGATACCGTCGCAGACTTAACAATGGAAGCTGAGTATATAGCTACTATTGATGCCGCGAAAGAGGCTGTCTGGATGAAGAAGTTCATCTCTGAACTTCAGGTGGTTCTGTCCATTACCAATCTAATACCTTTGTATTATGATAACAATGGGGCTGTAGCATTAGCAAAGAAACCAAGGTCCCATCAGAAATCCAGGTATATCTTAAGGCGGTATCACCTGATCAGGGAGATCGTGGATCGCCGGGAGATCGAGGTGTGGAGAGTGGAAACAAAAGACAACACGGTAGATCCATTCACCAAGGCCATCCCTCAAGTCCAGTTTGAGAGGCTGTTTGAGATGTTGGGCATGCGGTACGCTAGCAACTGGATCTAGTACAGACAGTGGATACTCGTTGCACCAAGTGGGAGATTGTTGGATATATATGCCCTAGAGGCCTTCATTGTATATGATACTATGGATATGTATGTACAGGACAATCTTGCTCGATAGGATAGTACGCTATTTGGTTTGTCTTTATCTTAACATGTGATATATTTTACTTTGTATTTCATATATTGTGAACATGTTGATAAAGCCCGTAGGATATTTTTCCTGACTACCAGCGTTGTGATGGCAGCCATACTTGTGGGAGCTGGGTAGTCAATAAGCACATCCTTAAATCTCCCTGGTCGTAGGAGTATTGAGACTGGGCATCGATACTCCAGAGTAGACTAGTGTATACATATCTAGATCCTGACGAGGGGCGATGGATTGGTCCCACAGCCATTGGTGATGTGCACCTAAGATTGTATACAGATGCTCACTGGATGTGAGTTCAGCGGACAGGACTCGCCGAGGACTGACTAGATGGTATTATACCTAGCGTCAGATAGCAGTTCTCTGGTGACATATGTGCAGATAGTCTGTCGACCTGAGGTCGTCATTTATCTCGTGTGAGTTCCCATTATGCTTTGATTACTACCCTACTATGGCTTAAAGGAGCCGTGCAAACAGGTTTTAGTTGGGTACAGTCCCGAGCCACATAGAAGTAGTGAGCGACTGTTAGGGATTCATCTCTCCCGGGATAGAGAGTCGATATAGCACAGTGATCGGTTGGTCATTACCATAAGTCCCTGGCCAGGGCTGATTGAGAATTACTGGTAGGCGGACCAGTAGATTCTCGAATGGTTTTGAGCCACACCGACACGACTTGTACGGTTATTAGGGGTCTGACGTTTTCCACCCCCTAGACCTTACTTGCGATACTCTCAGACGAACAGACCGGACTGCACGGATATTGTCACGGAAAGGCTCAGTAGGGGTTTCAGACGAGTTCGCTCGTCGGCTTCCTTTTCGACATGTACCTGGGTTGCTATTACGTACAGCTAGTGCCACTGACTGACTTGTGGTTAAACCTACTGCCAGCGTACTGTCGAGTCTTTAGAGTCCCACACAGAGGGTTTCCCTGGATCAGGCGAGATGATGTAGAGGGCGTATGGTCTTACTGCAGGGTTTCGATCGCATACGTGTACTGGCTACACGAATGATGTTCGGACAGATAATACTAGTAGGCTTTGGTTTAAGCTGGATCCTAGTATTATATTATTGGATTATACTTGTCTCTGTGTATCCGTATTTTTCAGAATACGGATACGGGTATGTATATACGGTGAGGGCATTCTTGTATTTCATAAGAATGAGCTTCTAGAAGGAGACGCCTCATTATTGTTTTATCCTTTTTCCATAAGCGATTAATGAGGTGGAAATTAGGAGATATTTAAGGAATGGGTTGCAAGCATGGCTTTGTGAATTGTTTATTCTTTTGGAGTTCCTATTCAAGCATGGTTGCATTTTTTGTGACTAATTTATTGCATGCTTGAATTATTATTTCAAGACTTAACCATTCTATCATCTCATTCTCTAGTTCATTCTCACATGAACATTCTCTCCCCTTGGTTTTTTCTCCTCCTTCCTTAAGCTCATGCCATCACATGTGTTGTGAATCAATGAGCTTTGAGACTAATTAATTCAATACACCTTCTCTACTTTTACATAGTGATCTTCCTTAGCAAGTTGGATTACCAAGTTACCTCTTTTGAGGTTGGAACTTGACCATAGGCCTTCGGGTGGATCCTTCTTCGACATAAAGGAGACCGGCGACCGAGTTCTTTTGAAGCTAAGAAGGAGCCAAAGAAAGGAGATCAAGATGAAGCTTTGAACCAAGGAGCAAAGAACCACTTGAAGACCCGAAGGACTTGACACGAGGGTATAACACTTTAACCTAGTAGTTAACACCTTCTAGTAGTCTAGTTTTTGTTAGATAAGGTTTAATCAAGATCCTAAAAGTGGAAAAAGTCTATGTTGCAAAGCAAAACATGATCTTTTGATGTGAGAAAAATCGTTTTTGATGGATTCTGCCTCCTCGCAAACATGTGGGGTGTGCTTCATAGACTTACATCGCATACTCCACGGAGGCTGTGGCGAGTTGGATTCATTTCTTAGGGCAGCGGATTCAGCTGTTTGCTCCCAGATGATTTCAGCTTGTGTCTGTATAAAGTTGGCGGTTGCCGCTTGATTGTTCACCAACACACTCTTGGACAACTCGATCTCCCCAGTCTTGTATTGGTTCTCGACCTAGTCTTTGAAAATATAGCAATCCTTGATCGCATGGCTCACTACTTGGTGGTAC
Source organism: Agapanthus africanus (assembly GCA_030015575.1). Lineage (NCBI taxonomy): Eukaryota > Viridiplantae > Streptophyta > Magnoliopsida > Asparagales > Amaryllidaceae > Agapanthus > Agapanthus africanus. The sequence continues at coordinate 108,397,118 of CM057344.1, forward strand.
GGGCAATATAGAGGATTGTTGGTCATTTTTGCTTCGTGAGGTCTTTTCGACTCTGGCAATTGTAGACTGTTTTTCAAGGCATATTTGAATATCCTGCAGACCTTATCCCTTCTGAAAGAGTAAACCTTGTTCTTTTTCTCCTCTAGGAAAATCCCTTCTCCTCCCAGCACTAACTTTCGAGACCGGTTGGTTTTGGATTCGCCTGCCTTTCTCTTGTCTTCATTGTCGGACGCATTGAAGACACTGGTATTACTGGAATTTTTGCTTCTACAGTTGTCTTCCCTCTTGCTCTTCTAAGTCTTATCTCTCTGATAGTCCGGAGGAGACCCTTTCTTCGAGCATTTCAGTATTTGGACTTTCTTGGTTAGCTCCTGAAACTTCTTGAGCCCTGCTATACATAAGAATGGGACCATCTAATTGCTGAGCTTCCCAATGAGAAGGCTGACGGACTGGTCCTGTTCCAGCAACGGTTCGCACTTGACCTTGAAATTACGCAATCGGGCGATAAAGTCTGTGTTGCTTTCGTTCTTTCCCGGCTTGGTCCTCACAAGGTCATCAATGGAGATTTTATCACTGATACTCATGAACCTTTGCCGGAACGGAGACTCCATTTATGCAAAAGTAGTGACGGACCCGTCTGGTATTCTCGCGTACCAGTCGAAAGCGACACTGGTCAGGCTGTTGACAAACTGACGAAGAAGGAGTGCATCATTGTCCCATGTATTTCCGCACGACGCTTTAAAGTGGGCAACGTGCTGATTTGCGTTTCCCGTCCCGTCAATTTTTCCGAACTTAGTAGCCGCTGGGGAACTCGATAAGATCGTACTGTGCGAGATATGGCCGCCCACTACTGCCACTTCGGCTTCAGCCATGAATGTTTTAATCTTGCTGGTTACCAAATCCATTATCCGATATTGAGTTAGCAGGATGGTGCCATCTTGGGCCAAGGCATCCCTAGAAGTGGAATGTGGCCGGCTTTCGCATGGCTCGCCTATACTCGGACCTGAAGGGACAAGCATTGGTTGCTTCGGGTCATTATTGTTGGGTTACACTAATGCCCTGGCCATCATCTGTGGCCGGTTTGCGGAAATTTTTTTTTACAACGATTCAAAACTGGCGCTAGAATAACCTAATACCCGGATCTACCATAAACCTAACTAGCAACTAGAGAAGCTATCTACTACGATCGAAGTTTATACCTAAAGAATCAAGTCCTTCGGGTTTTCACTCCTCTCCTTTAGCTCCTTAAAGAATGTACGGATCGCGCTTGATCATCAGCCTCCTCGCGTAAAAAATGATTCACCCGAGAGTGTTTATTTTGAGCTCCTACCTCTAAACCAAAGTAACTAGGTTACTTAGTATGCTAATCTAAGTAACCTAGATGATGTAGAGAGTGATGATGGATTAGTTTGTCTTAAGAACCCTAAGTTTCTCAACACATGAGACTATTAGGGTTTGAGGTAGAAGAAGCAAAGCTTTGAGGAGATGAGAATGTAGAAGTGAGCATAGAATGAAGATGGCTAAGTGTTGTGAATAATATCTAGCATCAATAATTCACAACACAAAATATCAAGCATGAATCAATAGTAAACCATGAGTCGCCCCATGAGTCACCAAATAGCCATACTTCATTTAATGTAAAAACAACACCTCATACCTCCACCTCATTAACCATTTAACTTAAATGGTTAAAACAATAATAAGGTGTCTTCTTCTAGAACCATCTTGCACAATTACAAGAATACCCCTCAATGTATATACATATCCGTATTTGTATTACGAAAAATACGAATATAAAGAGACAAAATAAATCTAAGAATATAATACTAGGATCCAGCTTAAACTAAAGTCCGCTAGTATTGTCCGCCCGAACATCATACGTGCATAAGTACACATAAGTGATCGAACCCTTGCCGTAAAACCATACGACCTCTACATCGTTTTATCCCGAAGCAGGGAAACCCTCTGTGTGGGACTCTAAAGACTCGACAGTACACTGGCAGTGGGTTTAACCACAAGCACGTCAGGGTACTAGCTGCACGTAATGGCTACCCAGGTACCTGTCGAAGAGAAGGCTGACGAGGAAACTCGTTCGAACTCCTATTGAGCCTATCCGTGACAACCTCCATATAGTCCGGTCTCTTTGTCTAAGAGTATGGCATACCGGGTGTAAGGGGTGGTAAACGTCAGACCCTAATAACTCGATAATTCATGCCGATATGGCTCAGGACCAATCCGGGAAACTATTGATCAATCTATCAGTAAATCCCAACTGCCTTGGCTAAGGTCTTATGGTCCTGACCAATCGAACGCAGTGCGATATCGACTCCCAATACCTGGAGAGAAGAATCCCCAACAATCACTCACTGCCTCCATGTGGCTTGGAACTGTACCCAACCAAAACCTGTTTGCATGACTCAGTAGAGCCGTGGTAGGATAGTGATCAAAGCACAGTGGGAACTCACACGAGACAAATGACGATCTCAGGCCCGAAGACTAACCTGTATACATGTCATCTGAGAACTGCCATCTGACGATAGGTATAGTACCATCTAGAAGTTCTCGGCGAGTCCGTCCAGTGTTCTCATACCCAGTGAGTGCCTGTATACGATCTTAGGTGTATCAGACCAATGGCTGCGGGACCAACCATCGCCCCTCGTCAGGGTCTAGAAACGTATACACTAGTCTATTCTGGAGTATCATTGCCCAGTCTCGATACTCATGCGACTAGGGACCATTTAAAGATGTGCTTATGGACTACCCTGCTCCCACAAGTATGATCGCCATCATAACGCTGGTAGTCAAGGAAGATCCTACGGGCTTTATCAACATGTAACTGCAATATGTAATAACGAGTATAACATATGCATATATTAAGATAAATTCAAACCATAATAGTATAATATTGTATCAGGTCTTTAACAATATGTGAAAGCTGGATAAAACATCAATAGAAACAAATACACATATCCTGATAAAGACAACTCAAATAATATACTATATAATTGAGCAAGAATGTCCTGTACATACATATCCCCAGCATCCACATATATACATATACAATAATGGCCTCTAGGGCATATATATCCAACAATCTTCTACTTGCACTAAAGGACAGTAATTGGCGTATCGAATACCCAACGTCTGCTCTAAGGCCAGCTGTTGGCGTACTGGATACCCAACATCTCAAAAAGTCGCTTGAACTGCGCTTGAGAGAGGGCCTTTGTAAATGCATCTGCCGTGTTTTCTTTTGTAAACACTCTTCGGACCTCGATCTCCTAGCGATCTATGATCTCCCTGATTAGGTGATATCGCCTTAAGATGTATCTGGATTTCTGATGGGACCGTGGTTCCTTCGCTAAAGATATAGCCCTATTGTTATCACAATACAGAGGTATTGGATCAATAATGGACAGAACTACCTGAAGTTCAGTAATGAACTTCTTCATCCAGACCGCTTCTTTTGCGGCATTGTTTGCAGCAATGTATTCAGCCTCCATCATCGAGTCTGCGACGATATCCTGTTTGGAGCTCCTCCAACACACCGTCCTTCCATTGAGGGTAAACACAAAACCCGAGACAGACTTGCTGTCATCCTTGTCACTCTGAAAGCTGGAATCGATAAAGGACTTGACCTTAAGGTCTCCAATACCGTATACTAAGAACATCTTCTTAGTCCTTGTCAGGTACTTGAGAATGTTCTTCACAGCCGTCCAATAATTCTCACGTGGGTTTGACTGATACCGGCTCACCACGCTAAGGGCAAATTCTACATCTGGTCTGGTATATAGCATCACATACATTATAGATCCTACCGCCAAAGCGTAGGGTATAATGCTCATGAGAACCCTTTCCTCATCAGTCTTGGGAGACATCTCTTTGGAGAGGGTGATTCCATGCAGTGCGGGTATATTACCGCGCTTGGAATCTTCCATACTAAATCTCTTTAGTACGGTCTCTATGTACCCGGACTGCGAAAGTCCCAATAATCTCTTAGATATATCTCTGTAGATCTTTATCCCCAGAATGTAGGAGGCATCACCAAGGTCTTTCATGGAGAACTTTTGTGACAAGAACAGCTTGATCGATTGTAGCATAGAAATATCGTTTCCTATCAAAAGAATGTCGTCCATGTATAAGACTAGGAATACGACAGTTCGTTCTACGATCTTCTTATAAATACATGACTCATCCTCATTCTTGATAAAGTCAAAGTCCTTGACCGTTTTATCAAAACAGATGTTCCAGCTCCGCGATACTTGCTTTAATCAATAAATGGATTTAAGAAACTTGCACACCTTCCTGCTGCTCCCACTGTCTACAAAAACTTCCGGCTGATCCATATAAATGCACTCTTCCAAACTTCCGTTTAGAAAAGCCATTTTTACGTCCATCTGCCAGATTTCATAGTCATGGAAGGCAGCAATGGCAAGTAGGATCCAAATGGATTTGAGCATAGCCACTGGAGAAAAGGTTTCGTCATAGTCCACTCCTGGTCTTTGTCATAGAATTTCTCAATTCTGACACAAGGTACTTATTAGATCGAATCGAATGATTTTGCCGTATCCAGAATAATACCAATCCAACCACCTTTTGCAATGAGTTTAGCCTTATAGGTTTCCACCTGTCCATCAATACCAAATTTCCTTTTGTAGATCCATTTGCATCCAACGGGTTTTACCCCAGGTGGAGCAACATCCAAAGTCCACACTTTATTGGTGTATATGGACTCCATTTTGAATCGCATAGCATCCACCATTTATCAGAGTCCCTACTGATAATGGCCTTTCTGAAACTAGTAGGATCATCTTCTTCCAAGATGCAATCCTCTCGATCCTCGTCTATGAGAAAACCATAGTATCTCTCGGGCGGATGAGAAATCCTACTAGATCCGCGGAGTGGCTGAGGTTCGTCCGGGATTATTGAATTCTCTGGTTCTACCAAATCTTTAGTTATAGTTTGTCCCTCTGGAATTTCTTCCAGTTCTACCGCGCTCCCACTAATTTCTTTTGCAAGAAATTCCTTCTCTAAAAAGACAGCATGGCGAGCAACAAACACTTTCTATTCCTCGGTGCGGTAGAATAGATATCCTTGCGAATTTTTAGGATATCCTACAAACTTACACAAAACTGATCGTGCCTCGAGTTTTTCCGGGTTCCACTTCTTTACATAAGCCGGACATCCTCATATCTTAGCAAAATTAAGGTATGGTCTTTTCCCTTCCCATATTTTATATGGGGTGGTAGGCATGGATTGTTAGTGTATATGCCCTAGAGGCCATTACTGTATCATACTAGTTTGTATATTACTTAATGGAAGCTTGGGATATTCACCTTGTATATACAATCTTGCTCAAAATAGTAGTATGCTACTTGGTTTGTTTCTACTTCAATGTGTACATGTGTTTATTTTAGTATATCGCCTATACACATTAGTGGAGCCCTTAGGATCTTTGCTTGATTACCAGCGTTGTGATGGCAGTCACACTAGTGGGGCTGGGTAATCTATAAGCACATCCTTATGCAGGTCCCTGGTCGTAGGACTATCGAGACAGGGCATCGATACTCCGGAGTAGACTAGCGCATGCGCTTCTCATCCCAGTGTGGGAGACGGTCTGTCTCACAGCCGTCGGTACGTCGTACTTGAGATAGTATGCGGATGCTCGTTGGGTTACGAGTACACTGGACAGGACTCGTCGGGAACTGACTAGTTGGTATTATGCCTATCGTCAGTTATCAATTCCCAGGTGACATGAGTACAGCTTAGTCCGCTGACTTGACACTGTCACTTCGCCTCGAGTGTGTTCCCACTGTACTTTGATTACTACCCTACCACGGCTCAAAGGAGTCGTGCAAACAGGTGGTAGTTGGGTGCAGTCCCGAAGCACTTGGAGGCAGTGACGGTTAGACAGGATTCGTCTCTCCCGGTATTGGGGGTTGACATCGCGCTGTGTCTGGGAGAGCCATTACACGAGTAGTCCCTGGCCAGGGCAAACGAGATATACTGGTAGGCTTCCAGTGTTATCTCAGGGTGTTTTGGGCTTCACTCCGACACGACTTGTACCGCTATTGGGGGACTGACGTTTACCGCCCCCTAGGCCCGCCATGCGATGTATCAGACGAATAGACTGGACTGTACGGAGAATGTCATATTCAGGCTCAGTAGGAGCTCAGATGGGTTTCGCCTCGTCAGTCTTCTTGTCGGCATCTATCTGGGAACCGTTACGCACAGCTAGTGCCGCTTGCGGTCTGTGGTTAAACCCACTGCCAGCGTAGTGTCAAGTCTTTAGAGTCCCACACAGAAAGCTATTCGCCTTTAGGCAAAAGAGTAGAGGTCGCATGGTTTTGCGACAGGTCGCATGGTTTTGCGACAGGGTTCGGTCACATCCGTGCACTTGTGCACGTACAGTGTCCGGACAGTTCACACTAGCGGGCTTTGGTTTAAGCCAGATCCCAGTGTACCTTTTGGGATTGGTTTTATCCAGTATGCATTCGTGTTCCTCGGAACGCGGATGCGGGTGTGTATGCACAGTTGACGGAGAGACAGAGGCAGAGGATTCTCATTAGGGTTGTTGACCGTTGACAGTTGACTATTGACTTTTTGTTCAACCCTAATGAGAATATGATATGTGATTAACAATTATATTAATTAAGTATTATGGTGACATGGTTGTTGAGGGATTGACTTTGTTGACTTGTTGACTTTTGTTGACTTGTTGACTTTGTTGACCGGTTGACTAGTTGACCATCATGATAACTATAGCTATCATTTCATGGCAAAGACTTTTGCTTGCTTGCTCTTTTGTGCAAAATGAGTGCATGAAATGATATGGCTATGGTTGCTTAAACCATCACATAATACTTAATTGATATGAGGTGTTATGATTGTTTTGGATTATGAGAGCCAAATGAGAAAAGTCTTCTCTCATTCTTTCATGCTCATTCTCTCTCTTGTTCTTGAGCTCTCATCTCCTCCTCTTGCTCTCCCTCTCTTGACTCTATGGTTCACTTGTCTCATGAGTTGAGAACCAAGAACCATAGATAAAATCCCATACAAACTCTTTTCTACTCACTCTAGTTCACAAGGTTTAGCAAACCGAGTGAACTAGTTTCTTCAAAGTTCGAAGAAGGAGCCAAAGGTTGAAGCTTTCAGGTGGATCTATCTTCGGCGCAATGAGACGGGGAGAAGCCGATTCGGACGACCATCGAAGCTTGAAGACGAAGGAGTTCGAGAAAAAGAAAGGTATAATCCCCTAACCGAGTAGTTAGCAACTCGTAGTTAGGTTGTTAGTTAGATGTTTAACAAAGATCCGGGTTTTTAAGTCCATGTTACCACCTCTAAGAAAATCGTTTTTTATCAAATTCCGCATGCCCGAAAGTACCGGGAGAGGTAGCATGGACTTAGATGGATTTGGTCGGAACTCTATTCAATAAATATGCAGCTGATTCAAGAGCAAACCCCCAGAATGAAAGAGGCAACTCAGCATTACTCATCATGGAGCGAACCATATCCAATAGGGCACGATTCCTCCGCTCCGATACACCGTTGTGCTGTGATGTATACGGAAGAGTAAGCTGAGAGAGAATTCCATTCTCTTTTAAGTATTCTAGGAATTTCGTGCTTAAGTACTCCCCTCCTCTATCAGATCGGAGGATTTTGATACTTTTGCCAGTCTGGTTCTCTACTTCATTTCTGTATTCTTTGAATTTCTCAAAAGCTTCAGATTTGTGTTTTATGAGATACACATATCTGAACCTAGAGAGATCGTCAGTGAATGTGATGAAGTACGAGAACCCACCCCTTGCATGTATAGACATTAGACCCACACATCACTGTGTATGAGTCCTAAGAGCTCTGCTGCTCTTTTTTCGTGTCTGGTGAACGGAGATTTAGTCATATTTCCTTTGAGACAAGACTGACTAGTTTCATAAGATGAAAATTCGAACGTGTTCAAAAATCCATCTTTATGCAACTTACTTAGTCTTTTCTCTCCGATATGACCAAGTCTATAATACCACAAGTAGGATTCGTTCGTATCTGAACTCTTCCTCTTGCGTGTGTTTTGTACATTGAAAACTATGTTTTGATTTAGAACATAGATACCATTACACAGTATACCTTCTGCAACCAATACGTGATTAAGGTGACGTTCATGATATTTCTGTAAAAAACAATCTTATATCCATCTTTATCAAGTAAAGAAACTAATATAATGTTGCAGACCATGGAAGGGATATAGTAGCAATTGTTCAAATTCATAGTATTACCATTTGGCAACACTAGGTGATATTCACCGACGACTGCAGTATCAACGTGTGCTCCGTTCCTTACTCTGAGGGACATATCACCAGGTCCAACCATCCTACTTTTTCTTAGTCCCTGCAATAAATTAAAGATATAAGATCCTGATCCGGTATCTAGTACCCAGGAGATAGGACTGACCGAAAAATAATTCTCAATAACAAAAACACTTGAAGAAGACGCAATAGTATGCTTCTTATTCGTTGGGGTCATCAAGGAATTTATGCAATTCTCTTTTACATGCTCATGCTCATGACTACTGTCATAAGTTAGAGCTGAACCGATGTTCCCCAGTCCTGAATAAAAATTCAGATCGGTCAACTGATACATTTTATTATCTTGATTAGGGAGTGAAATGGTTTCTACCTGGAGAGAAAGAAAAAAACACTTAGCGTGCGCTCTTACAAGATTAGATTGGTTATTAGTTTATCTAATTAGGATGGCTCGCATTGTTTTCTCGAATTCTCCATCAATCCTTAAAAGGAGAACTAGTCAGGATTAATCACACGTTACAGTACTTGCCTAACCTTTCGGCCAGGCTAGTGTTGGTATTTCAAGGGAGGTTTTCCAACGCTTTCGTGAAGTTCCTTAATTATGCAACCTCTTTTCTCTGGAGGCGTAGCCTCGCTAACACCGTTCTAGACACCTACTTGGTTTATAGCATTGATTGTTTAGTGAAATAATCTCCCAAGAGTAATTCTACTTATCAGTGGGATCGGGATCCAACTATCATAGCATGATAACCTAGATGGAAGCCACTCTAGTCAGCATACTCCAGAAGGTATACTGTTAGTTGTATGTATGCCCTAGAGGCCAGTATTGTACAGATGTTGTATATTATATTGGATGCTTGGACATATATAGAGATGACTTTCTTGCTTGATATGATAGTATGCTATCTGGTTACTCTTTATCTTAACATGTACACTAGTCTCTTTATACTGTCTTGTAGTTACATGTTGATAAAGCCCTTAGGATATGTACTTGACTACCTGGACTGTGATGCAGATCATACTAGTGGGGACATGGTAGTCCATAAGTACATCCTTCAAGGTCCCTAGTCGTGGGTGTATCGAGACGGGGCATCGATATACCAGAGTAGACTAGTGTATATGCTTCTCGACCCATGTGATGGGCGATGGATGATCCCATATCCATTGGTGTTTGACATCAGAGATGGTATACGGGTGCTCAGTGGAGACTGGGTACACTGGACGGACTCGCCGAGAACTCCCAGATGGTATTATACCTCACGTCAGATGGCAGTTCTCAGGTGACACTTGTACAGGATAGTCTGTAGACCCGAGATCGTCATAGAGTCTTGTGTGATTCCCACTGTGCTTTGATCTCCACCTTACCACGTCCATGAGGGCGTGAAAAACGGTGGTCTTTGGGCACAGTCCCGAGTCAAATGGAGGCAATGAGCGATAGGAGGGGTTTCGTCTCTCCCGGTATTGGGGGTTGATGTTGCGCTGTGCTCGATTGGCCGTAACAGGGAAGTCCCTGGCCAGGGCTGATCAGAGATTTGCTGGTAAGTGTTACCAGTAGTTTCTCGACCCGTTATGAGCCTCACATCAGCACGACTTATCGGGTTATTGGGGTCTGACGTATACCACCCCTAGACTTGATATGCGACATATCAGACGAAGAGACCGGACTGTATGGTAAGTGTTACCGGTCGGATTCGCAGGAGTGTGAGCGGGCTAGCTCGTCGATCTTCTGATCGCTCAATACCCGGGTGGCCGTTACGTTTAGCAGACCGCTTGCGGCTTGTGGGTGCTTGATATGATCATCATCTGCTACCGGCGTATTGACGAGTCTTTAGAGTCCTACACAGAGGTTTCCTGGCTCAAGCGAAACGAAATAGGAGCGCATATGAGATATGTGCAGGACCGAGAATAATGCGTGTATGTGATACCGCATTTCATTCTCGCGATATATGTTTCGATTGGTTATATTCGATATGACCTAGTTATCGAATCATTGATTCGATAAATCGATACATTACATACTAGTCGGTTGTATGCGATATAACCGGATCATTGAATCAAGTGTTGATTTAATGATTTAATGTATAATTATATATTTGATATATTACTTTGCATTAACTAGTATTGGTTCACTTTAAACGGATTTTTCTCACTTGGATTGCACATTGTATATGTGATATGCTTTCGTGCACTTTTTTGTATCATGTTTGATGATACTTGATCATTTAGTTAAGTGTATAGAATTAATCCATGGTTAATTTGATAATTAGGGTTTTGCATATTCATTTATTTATTTATTTGTTTATTTATTTATTTGAAATGGATTATGATAAGAATGGTGGCTATATTTGTTTTATATTGAAGCTTCATGAAGCTTTGACTTTGCTAACCATCCTTATCTTCATGCTTAACCCTAACCCATCCAAGTGACCATAGTTAATTCTCTACACTTAACCCTAGTTTAAGTTATGATAAGTATTTTTTTTTCTATTTCTTTTTAATATAACTTATCATAACTAGCTCATCTTCTTCTTCTTCTTCAAGCTTGCTACAACAATGGCAACTTGAGATCTAGTGAGATAAATCCAATTCTAAAGTGAACCCACCTCCTATTTCTTCACCCTCTACCTCTTTCCAAGTTGTTTTGGGTGTTTACTTCACAAGTTTCACAAGTTTGTGAAGTCGGAGCTTGAGTTTGTGCAACCTCGACGTAGATCGTCTTTGACACAAAGCCGACGACCTATTCCGCTTGTTTTCCCGATGAAGCCGATGATCGAGTCGAGGATTCATGATGGACAGCGAGGACATGACCACGTGGAGCTAAGGAGGCGGAAATCCGGATCTACAAAGGTTGTAGCATCTCAACTTTAGTTAAATAGTTAACTAGTTTTCCGTTTCGCCTAAACATCTAGTTTAAGATCCGTAGTCTAGGGTTTCTCGGCACCAAAAATTTTAAATTGGCATGTTCGATGCCTTGTGAGACCACTATAGGGTGCCTAGGAACCTTTCATATACAACACCAGCAAGTTTTCTGTATATTTGAAACTCCCGATGTGGTTTTTGCCCCAGGCGTCTTATGACCTTGACGGATGCTAACAAATCATAAAGCGCAAGTCAAGTTATACCCGTCATTGTCCTGATTAATTTAGACCCACCCGTACTCTCCCTTGATGGATGCCAATAAGGTTGTACGACTGTCCTAAATTAATGCATATCCATGCAACGGATAATTATCATTCAGCTACCGTACACTATTTCTTGACGAATGCCAACAAACACAACACGAATACTAAATGCTACTTATCTGAAATGACGGAAGGCTACTGCTGGATTTTTAGCGAAAAACCCTTTAACGTAATGAACTTGATATTGTTGAAGGAATCGGAGCAGTTTTGAAAAGGAGTAGTTTAGACTCCGCTTTTGAAAATTAGTGGTTTTGAAAAAACCGAGTAATCTATAGTATAGACTTTTGCTCAAGAGGTCACTCCCCGCGAAGGGATCTCAGCTCTTGCCTCCTGGAATGAGGTGCTGGATATTTACGACCGAATACCACTATGCAAAGCGAAAGAATATAACTATAGTTTTTCGAAATCTGTTCCAACAACATCTTTTAGATTTCTTTTCTTGCATTAATCAAAATTAATACGGTCCCATCAATTAATCCTATCACACCAGAAAAGAACGAAAATACAATGTACGTATATGCCATCCGCATTCGCCACGGGGTCCCGTCATGCACTGTTAGGTTACTTAACTAACGGTAGAGCGGGGGCTGGACTAGCGTGGGTGCAAAACATATACAACATCTAGCATTATATATATAAATATATATAACATTTTTCCCAGGCATGATATAAGCAACATTACAGAATCTCAGCAAGCGATATAGAATGGTGGATAATCTTGGAGCTTCGGGTTTCATTTGAGCCGCAAATGAGACCCGACGTTTCCTGTCTTGTGGATAGCCCGTGCAATGAAAACCTGGATCTCTACGAGCGCGGCAAGTTACCCGCCAATCCCAGAAGTGAGGCAGCCCCAATCAACAAAGTGAATGGGCCACCCAACACTTCACGGAATCTGGTAACTTGGGCGCCCCTCCGTGGGTCATATTATACTCCCAACGAGTGCGGCGAATAGCCCGCCAATTCTAGAGTGAAACCCCCTCCGTCTCAACGCCATGAGATGCGGGTTTGTAGCCCTCTAGAATCCAGCTATTCGTGCACTCCACCGCGGGGCAATCCTAGTACAGAAAATGAAAATATATGTACAATGGTGACATCAACCTCAACCCGGTCGTGCCCCAATCAAATAATATACAATAAGGCAGTAACGACTGTCCACATGTCGGACGCTCGCCCCGCAATATCAAATGTACAAATGAATCTTAACTGTACTTCTACCATTACACCGTAAACTATCTACCACGACAATCTAACCATAACCTCAGCACAAACACAAAACATCAATGTGAATGTCCTGTTCGCAAACCCGTCCAATAGAACATATAGCAGTTAGACGAGTTATACCGCTCTAATGACATTCACGGTCACAGATAGTAATGTATATACTGAAAACTTATAAACAACGTTAAAATAACGACTTCGAAATACTCTGTATTACCCTAATACTAAAGATAACAAAATTTGCAATCTGGGCAAAACCAAACATATCCTGAAACCCTAAATACAAGAGTTATAGAAAACCAAAAAAAAAACGAGCACGAAATGCTACAGTATTCCCGGCCATGCCGACCAAAAAGCAATTCTCCCCGACCAAGTTTTAAAATTATTGCCTCGTTTTTCTCTGGTGTTCTAGTTGTAGCATAAAGAGTACTCTGCAGTCGTTTAAAAAATTTTTAGAGACTCTGCAAAAATTAATAGAAACTTGGGTTTTGGGTTTCGTATTTCGGAGTTGTTTCGGTTTTGTTATTTTAAATATCATTTAAACTGCTAGTTAGGGGTTTATGGGCTGGCTCTGATACCATATTGGGTTACACTAACGCCTTGGCCATCATCCGTTGCCGGTTTGTGGAACAAAATTTTTACAACGATTCAAAACTGGCGCTAGAATAACCTAATACCCAGATCTACCATAAACCTAACTAGCAACTAGAGAAGCTATCTACTATAATCGAAGTTTATACCTAAAGAATCAAGTCCTTCGGGTCTTCACTCCTCTCCTTTAGCTCCTCAAAGGATGTACGGATCGCGCTTGATCGTCAGCCTCCTCGCGTCAAAGATGATCCACCTGAGAGTGTTTACTTTGAGTTCCTACCTCTAAACTAAGGTAACTAGGTTACTTAGTATGCTAATCTAAGTAACCTAGATGATGTAGAGAGTGATTATGGATTAGTTTGTCTTAAGAACCCTGGGTTTCTCAACATATGAGACTATTAGGGTTTGAGGTAGAAGAAGCAAAGCTTGGAGGAGATGAGAGTGTATAAGTGAGCATAGAATGAAGATGGCTAAGTGTTGTGAATAATATCTAGCATTAATAATTCACAACACAAAATATCAAGCATGAACCAATAGTAAACCATGAGTCACCCCATGAGTCACTAAGTAGCCATGCTTCATTTAATGTAAAACCAACACGTCATACCTCCACCTCATTAACCATTTAACCTAAATGGTTAAAACAATAATGAGGTGTCTTCTTCTAGAAGTATCTTGCGCAATTACAAGAATACCCCTCACCATATATACATACCCGTATCCGTCTTCCGAAAAATACGAATACAAATAGACAAAAAATCCAAGAATATAATATTAGGATCCGGCTTAAACCAAAGCCCGCTAGTATTATCCGCCCAAACATCATACGTGCATAAGTACACGTATGTGATCGAACCCCTGCTATAAAACCATACGGCCTCTACATCGTTTCGTCCGAAGCAGAGAAACCCTCTGTGTGGGACTCTAAAGACTTGACAGTACGCTGGCAATGAGTTTAACCACAAGCACGTTAGTGGTACTAGCTGCGCATAATGGCTACCCAGGTACCTGTCGAAAAGAAGGCCGCCGAGCAAACTCGTCCGAACTCTTACTGTCATACCTCGCTTCCCAGTATACGGGCAGAGCACGCGACTGGCCGCTACGTATTTACTCTGAAGTAAACACGCTAAGCGTTTCTAAGCAATATAAATAAAATACACAAGAGACAAAGATAATAGATATAAATTGAACAACAACTTTATTTATTAACATTCTTTTGTACAATGCATCTGAAAAGTAAATACATGGAGTGAAAAGCAATGCCTAAACAATGGCATAACAGAAATGAAAAGTACTGAAATGAAATGTATAAGTATCTAGAGCTCAGGGTCGAAGGCTAGCTGGTCCAAGTCCTCACTGGTGGGCTCGATCTCCTGAAGTTCCGAAACACCTGACAACATTCCAAAGAAGAATGAAAGGGAATATCTGTAGGGTGTTTTTCGTCACCCCATTGAGATGGGAATACGCGCGCTTGTTAGGTGCATTAAAGATTCCCTTTGCCTAGGGTAGGCTGGGGTTTATTGATTGTGGGAATCCGAATCTCCGGCAGCTGCGGACTAAGCTGCCGTTAATTACCCCTCGCATTTGGAGCGAGAGAACCTCCGATTGACGGGTCAAACAGGTCATGCGAACTCAACATGCAGTGTTGTGTTTTGAAGGGTTTTGGATACATCGAGGGCCCCGTAGAGTTTTTACGGGGGTCTCGCTACCCGGATAGCGGGCTGGGGGTCAAGAGGGCTAGCAGCCCCCTTGCGGGATGCTGGACAACGCCCCGTTAGAAATTTTTTCTAACGGGGGAGGTATTTTCAATGTGGAGTATATGTAAAAATGAGGGGAAAATGGCGTCTAAAGGACGCGTGAGTGCCAGCGCCTCACGTGCCTAGCACGCTGGTGCTGGGCACAAGCGCTAGCGCAGGCGCTAGCGCAGGCGCTTGGGCACTAGCTCTTTAGGCGCGAGCGCCTCACGTGCCCGGCACATGGTCGCTCAGGCGCTGGCACTTTAGGCGCGAGTGCCTCACGTGCCCGACACGTGAGCGCTCGGGCGCTAGCGCCTCATGTGCCTGGTACGTGGGCGCTTAGACGCTGGCGCTAGCGTGCCATGTACCCGGCATGTGGTGCGCTCGGGCGCTGGCGCTAGCGTGCCACGTTCCTGGCACGTGGTGTGCTCGGGCGCTGGGCGTTAGCGAAAAGAAGGGGTTTTACCCCCCCAAAAGAGGATTTTGAGTAGAGTTAAACTCCGAAAGATCTGGATTAGGAGTTAAACTCTTTTGAGGATTTGGGTTTTGGAGTTGAACTCCCTAAAAATCTTCAGATAATCTTCTCTGTTAAACCTTGGACCTTCTCTTGGGCCTTAGATATTTTCCAAAGTGTGATTTTCGGAGATGGGTCTCCTTCTTCCTCCTCTTTGTTGGCCGGATCTTGGTGGGAAAAGGGGTGTGAGATTCAAAATATCCCATTTTTGAGATTTAATGAAAGATCTGAGCTCCTCTTTGTGGGTTTTGTGGTGAAAAACTATTTAGTTTTAGAAAAGGAAGAGTAAAACTCTTGATTTAATTCAAAAGAAAGAAGAAAATTTAGAACCTTGAGGAAGGAGAAGGATGCACGGATCTTAGTTTTTTTTTTTGAGAGAAAAAGATCTTGATATATTTTCATTATCTTTGCCTTTATAGACTATACACTTTACATATAGCCCCTTGGGCTTTACAAAATGACATTTTTCCCATCCCATGCCTCATGTGCTCATTTCTTTTGCACATAAGCCATGGGCTTTACAAAATTTTAGCTTTATGCCCATTTTGTTTACAATCATGCGTAAAAAATTATATCAAAATTATTTATTACATGATTTTTTTATTTCGGCATGAGGAGGCTGGCCGCAGGCTCGACTTAGACATAGGCCCACTTGGCCTGGGGTTGACTTTGACTTTAACTTGATCAACCGGGGCTGCAAATTTTGACCCCAATAAAGTGCTCGCATCAATAAATGCATGCCGCGCATATGAGTTGTGTGCATGAAATTGATGGATCTTGAAGCTGGACTTCGAGGTGGAATATCATTCCGGGGGCAGAGCATAATTCCAGGGTCGGAGTATCATTCCGAAGAGTTGGAGCATAATTCCGAGGATCGGAGCATAATTCCGATGAGTAGAGGCATGATTCCAGGGATCAGAGCATAATTCCGATGAGCGGAGCATGGTTCCAAAAGGGTCGGAGCATAATTCCGACGAGCGGAGCATGATTCCAAAAGGGTCGGAGCATAATTCCGGTTGGCGGCAGACATTCTGACCGAAGCATAATTTCGATGCAGAGGTTGATTTCCAGGAGGAGCATAATTCCGACAGGGAAAGCAGATACTCCGAGGCGAAGCATGATTTCGACGCGGGGTATATTCTGAGACGAAGCATGGTTCCGACGCAGAGCTTGTTAGTCGACTTGATTCCGAGGCGGAGCTTAATTCTGACGGGGAGGTCACTGGTTGACTTGATTCCAGGACGGAGCATGATTCCGATGAGGAGGTCGCTTGTTGGCACGATTCCAGGGCGGAGCATAATTCCGATGAGGAAGTCGCATGTTGACTTGATTCCGGCACGGAGTGTCACTGGTTTTGATGTAGAGGATGATTCCTAGGCGAAGCATAATTCCGACAGGGAAGGTGGATACTCCGAGGTGAAGCATGATTTCGACACGGGGTACACTCTGAGACGAAGCATGATTCCGACGCAGAGATTGTTGATTTGATTTAATTGGGTTGACATCAGCATCGCTACACTGGAATATGGTACCAGGAGCGAATCATCATTTGCCATGAGTGGATTTGGGGATTTTGGTTTTGGTTTGGCATTGACATCACTACACTGGAGTATGGCACTAGGAGCGAATCATCATTTTCCATGAGGAGATTTCCCTCGTTCCCAGTTTAACGACTTAGGGGTCATCTGTTCCCAGTTTAACGACTTAGAAGTCATCTATTCCCAGTTTAAAGACTTAGGGGTCTATTAGATTGGAGTTTGGAATTTTAGGGTAGGGGCTGGCATCAGCGTTGCTAACACTGAAGCACAGGTGCCAGGAGAAATTCATTATTTGCCTTTTCCCGTTGGGGAGCGATGGCTTAGGCGACAGATTTAGGTCTCTATCACCCAAGGCTTTTCAATTTTATGAGCCGTAAGGGTCTCATAAAGTATTTTCTCCCTACGAGTCGTAAGGATCCCGTATGTGCGTTTTCTCCTTAGGAGTCGTGGGGACTCCCAAGTTTGTTTTTCCTTTATGAGTCGTAAAGATCCCACGAAGATGTTTTCTTACGAGTCGAGAGGATCTCGTATGGTTAGTTCTTCTCATGTATCTTGAGGACACATGAACCGGTCTTCCCTAACGGAACATAATTCCGAGGGCAGAGACCGGCCGTGTTTCTGATGATTGGAGTGGGGTATAGGTATGATGAGAATTGTTTGAGCCCTTGGATTGTATAGGTAGTCAACTTGGGGCCAACCGTAAGGCTGGAAGAATTTTGGGAAATTGGATTTTGGTTGGCGTCTGCATCGCTGCAATGGAATATGGTACCGGAGCGACTCATCATTCGCCGTTTGGGACATTCAGTGTTTGGTTGGCGTCTGCATCGCTGCACTGGAATATGGTACCAGGAGCGACTCATCATTCACCATTTGGGATTTGAGTTTGGAATTTGGTTGGCGTCTGCATCGCTGCACTGGAATATGGTACCAGGAGCGACTCATCATTCGCCATTTGGATTTTTTTACCGCGATTGCTCTATTATTTCAGTTTTCTTATCACATAGGTTGCGATTGCCCTATCATTTCGGCTATTTATTGGCGGTTGCCCCATCATTTCGGCTTTTATTTTCATCTTTATTTTTACTTGCTGATTTTTATTGCGAGTTGCCCCATCATTTCGGATTTTTATTATTTTTCTTTTTTCTTTTTTTCTTTTTGTTTTATTTACACATTTTTACATTCCCAGTTTAACGACTTAGAGGTCGATTATTCCCCCAGTTTAAGGACGTGGTGGTCAGCTGTTCCCAGAGAAAGGCAGATGTTTGAGAGAATCAGGTTTCCGAAGGACTTCGGTCTTCGTTTGTATGAAATTGGCGGTCGCAGTTTGACTGTTTATGAAATTGGCGGTCGCAGCTTGATTGTTTGTTAACACGCTTTTAGACTGTTCTATCTCTCCTGCCTTGTATTGCTTTTCGACCCAATCTTTGAAGACGAAGCAGTTCTCAATGGCATGACCTATCACTCTGTGATAGGGGCAGTATTTAGGGTCGTCAGTCATATTCACTTCTTGCGGTCTTTTTGATTCTGGCAATTTTAGACCATTCCTCAGGGCGTCTTTGAATATTTTACGGATTTTGTCCCTTCTGAAGGAATAAACCTTATCCAGCTTCCCTTTCAGTGGAGATTCTCCTCCCTCTCCGAACACTGGCCTCCTAGGCTGGTTGGCATTAGGCCCACTCATCTCTCGCTTATTTCGATTAGCCGAAGTGTTGAAAGATTCAGTATCGTCGGAATTTCCTCCTTTACAATTTTCGTCCTTTCGGTTTCTCCAGGACCTATTGTTATTTTGAGAGTCAGAGGAGGACTCCTGATTTGAGCGTTCCAACATCTGGACTTTCCTGGTCAGTTCTTGAAATGTTTTGAGACCCGCGGTGCATAGAAACGGGGCCATCCAATTGTTGATATTTCCGACGAGGAGACTGACAGATTGGTCCTGCTCTATCGGCGGTTCATATTTGACGGAGAGATTGCGCCATCGGGTTATAAAATCCATGCTGCTTTCGTTGTTCTTTGGGTTGGTCCTTATGAGGTCGGCGATGGTGATCTTATCGCTGACACTGATGAACCTTTGTTGAAACAAAGATTCCATTTGGACGAAAGTTGTGACGGAGCCATCCGGTATGCTCGCATACCAGTCGAAAGCAACATCGGTAAATCTATTAACGAACTGGCGGAGGAGAAGCACATCATTGACCCCAGTATTCCCGCATGAGGCTTTAAAATGGGCAACGTGCTGATTCGCATTTCCCGTCCCATCAAATCTTCCGAATTTGGGGATGATATAGCCACTAGGAAATTCTACCAGATCATACTGAGCAGGATATGGTCTCCCGCTACTTCTAGCATCTTTTTGGGCTTTGGCTTCGGCTACCAATATTTTGACTTTGTTGGCAACCAAATCCATGATTTGATCTTGAGTTAGCGGGTTACTTTCATCGATAGCCAAGGCATTTCCCGAGATAGGATGCGAATGGCTTTCATGTGGTTTGCCCACCTTTGGATTTGAGGGAATAGGCGTCGGCTGTCTCAGGACACCGTTTCCCGGTTCATGAGCAGAGCCCTGCACTTGATTGGGCGGCTGAGAAGCAAGTTGGGCCGTGAGCTGTAAGACGACGTTTGTCAAGTCGTCAATTTTTGAGTAGAGCTTGGCCATCTCCTTATCTTTACTTCTGAGTTGTTTTCAGAGCACTTGGAGAAGTTGCTGCTCTGCATTCTTGGGATGGAAGATTGGCTCCTCTTCGCTTTCCGAACCCGACTCCTCATAAACCGAGGGATCTCTCCGCTTATCAGCTTCACCGGGTGGATTTTCATTATCTTCCAGGGGATGCTGGTCTTGGGAAGCGACAGCCACATTCACACCATATTGGATTTGAGATGCGGTGGCCCCATCCTTGCTCTTGCTGCGCGTTCCCACCATGTAGACAGTGTGGACCTCATATCCAGCCATTTCCTCATCTTTGGCGGGGTAACCCTGTTCTTCGAACCTCATGAAGTTTAGCCTAGCAGGAGCCCCAGCCTTTTTGTTGGCTCTGTATCTGATCATTTTCTGCCTTAGCTTCTCGATTTTGAGGGCTTGGCGAGCATCCGTTTTCTGGGAAGCCATCATGAGCCCATTAACAAGGATCTTAGAGAAGATACCCGATTGAGCAGTTGTCAAGGGCACCACCGGAGCCGCTCGAGACGCCTTATTGCTTTGTTGGTGTTGATGGCCTTGCCCCCAGCTTGGGCCAAAGAAAGTCATTCAAACACCGACTTGCGTTTGGGTTGGGTCACCTTTGTGACCATCACATCTGGCCTCCTGCCTTTCGAGACCGGTCTGTCTGTTGCTGGAGCTTGAGAAGCTGGGATGACGTTAGCTGACACGAACAGAATAAAGCCAAATGGTAGCGGCGGCTCTTCCCATTGTCGCCCGAGACTGGCCGACAGGACCGTCCTGGCGTCCATCTTCATCGTATAGGAGATGGGAGCTCTGTCGAGAGCTGAGCTGATCCTTAGAGATATTTTGTTGCTTCCGGAGATTGCAATTTGAAATTTGTTAACCTTCACAAAGAAGCATGATTTCAGTATAGGCAATCAATATGTATATTGATTGAGTTCGCATGAACGTTTAACCCGAAATATGGGAGAAGAGATTTGGTCCCACCGGGCATGCCAGAATCTGTAGGGTGTTTTTCGTCACTCCATTGAGATGGGAATACGCGTGCTTGTCAGGCACATTACAGATTCCCCTTCCTAGGGTAGGCTGGGGTTTATTGATTGTGGGGATCCGAATCTCCGGCAGCCGCAGACTAAGCTGCCGTTAATTACCCCTTGTCTTTGGAGCAAGAGAACCTCCGATTGACGAGTCAAACAGGTCATGCAAACTCAACGTGCAGTGTTGTGTTTTGAAGGGGTTTTGGATATATCGGGGGCCCCGCTGAGTTTTTACGGGGGTCCTGATACCCGGATAGCGGGCTGGGGGTCAAGGGGACTAGCAGCCCCTTTGCGGGGTGCGGGGCAGCTCCCCATTTGAAATTTTTTTCTAACGGGGATGTATTTTTAGTGTGGAGTACATGTAAAAATGAGGGGAAAATGGCGTCCAAAGGACGCGTGAGCGCCAGCGCCTCACGTGCCTAGCACACTGGCCCTGGGCGCTAGTGCTGGCGCTGGCGCTGGGCGCGAGCGCGAGCTCTTGGACGCTGGCGCTTTAGGCGCTAGCGCCTCACGTACCCGGTACGTAGGCGCTCAGGCACTGGCGTTTTGGGCGCTCAGGCTCTGGCCCTTTGGGCGCTAGCGCCTCACGTGCCCGGCATGTGAGCGCTCGGGCGCTAGTGCCTCACGTGCCTGGTACGTGGGGGCTTGGGCGCTGGCGCTTTGGGTGCTAGTGCGTCACGTGCCTGACACGTGGGCGCTTGGGCACTGGCACTAGCACGTTATGTGCCCGGCACGTGGTGCGCTCGGGCGCTGGCGCTAGCGCTCTGGGCACTAGCACGTCATATGCCCGGCATGTGGTGCGCTCGGGGGCTGGGCGCTAGCGAAAAGAAGGGGTCCCCCCAAAAGAGGATTTTGAGTGGAGTTAAAATCCAAAAGATCTGGATTAGGAGTTAAACTGCTTTGAGGATTTGAGTCTTGGAGTTGAACTCCCTAAAAATCTTCAGAGGTTCTTCTCTCTTAAGCTTTGGATCTTCTCTTGAGCCTTGGATCTTTTCCAAAGTGGGATTTTCGGAGATGGGTCTCCTTCTTCCTCCTCTTTGTTGGCCGGAGCTTGGAGGGAAAGGGGGGGGGGGTGAGATTCAAAATCTCCCCTTTTTGAGATCTAATGAAAGATCTGAGCTCCCCTTTGTGGGTTTTGTGGTGAAAAACTATTTAGTTTTAGAAAAGAAAAAGTAAAACTCTTGATTTAATTCAAAAGAAAGAAGAAGGTTTAGAACCTTGAGAAAAGAGAAGGATGCACAAATCTTAGTTTTTTTTAGAGAGAGAAAAAGATCTTAAGATATTTTCATTATCTTTGCCTTTATAGGCTATACACTCATATAGTCCCTTGGGCTTTACAAAATGGCATTTGCCCATCCCATGCCTCATGTGCTCATTTCTTTTGCACATAAGTTATGGGTTTTACAAAAAAATGGCTTTATTCCCATTTTGTTTACAATCATGCATAAAAATTACATCAAAATTATTTATTACATGATTTTTTATTTCGGCATGGGGAGGCTGGCCGCTGGCTCGACTTGGGCATGGGCCCACTTGGCCTGGGGTTGACATTGACTTTAACTTGGTCAACCGGGGGTGCAAATTTTGACCCCAACAATATCGTCAGTGAACAATCGCTCGGTAAGTCCCAAAAAAAGGGAGAAGTAGAATAGATAGAGAAAGAGTGTGTAGCTTTTAAAGTTGTATTATATTGTTATAATGTTGTATTTAGTGTTAACGCTGTTGTTTGTAGCTTGGTACAGAAGAGGCCGGTGTATACAAGAGGAGTCTCAGTAGACCAGAGACTAAGGTGGACGGAAAGTACAAGGAACCGTTCAGCTACGGTACAACGACAATTGAATTCAGGTTAAGTGCTTTAATAGTTGCAGTCTCGTGCCACTTCTAACACCTTCCGTACCAATCTACCCTTTAAACCCCGCGATGTCTTGATTGTATTGTTTGTATTGTATTGTAAATTGTATTGTCTTGTATTATAGATTGTATAGATGGATGACTTGCCGAAACCATGATATAAGTAAATGGATGTAACTGGATAATCATGTAGATGGAAGTATATCCATGGTTCGGTTTAGTCAAGTTGTGTAGATTGATAGATTGAACAGATTGAATATATGGATTCATATTGAATTATTATATATACTTGAATCTCATTCAAGTCAGATTGATTATAATGAGACTCAGTCTGAGTCAGATAATTAGAAAAGAAATTGAATCCTGAATTAGGTTTTGGTGTTATCGGTAACCGCTGCACATGGATAGCAGGATTTGTGTCTTTTCAATGATGATTACCGTGTTGATAACACCGTTTGTTAAGTTGTCTATCTTAAATAGACAAGCACCCATATCTCCGGCTCCCTGAGGCTCAAGAGATTGGTCCCGCTTAAACCTATTTTTACTAGGGTCCTTATTGTAATTTATATAACTTGAGGGAGTTTTATACAAAAATAATTTTGTATGATTTTCAAAATATCCTCAAGTATTTTTATTATCGTCTTTAAAGTTTCCATTGATATATATTTTATCATTGTGACATATCTAGTGAATAAAACCCATTTTTCATAATATATTGTATTTATTTGTAATATTGGAATTGTTTAGTATTTTCTTGTAAATGGAATATTTTTATTGAATTTTGGAAATGTGGAATTTTATAAATATTAAAATAGATATTTTGATATTAATTACATATATATATATTTATTAAAAATATAAGTTTTATTTATAGTAGAAATCACATTTTCTAAAGAAAATTGTATTTTAAATCTTTCGAGACCGTATGCTCCTTGCGGACGCATATCGTACTACTAAGCCCGAGGATGTGCGATAATACGCACCATCCCGAACAGGTTCCCCAAATGGGCTGTAGCGGCGCTTTGCAAAGATTTTTTTAAAATACATAATCTTATAGAAAAAGGTTTTTATATAAGTCGGAGGTAGTTTTATGTAAAACCGTATTTTCCCAAATCTATGTTTCCCAATATCTTCGTGCTATGTTATATATGAGTGTTTTGAAGAGGTAGGTCATTACCTCGTGAACTATCTAATAGTATAGCAAGGGTAATGATGTTTTATGTCGAAACCAAACTATATGGTATTTTTCTGTAAAAGTACTATAAAAATTGAAATATGATTTTTTTTGATATGAAACTTATCAAGATGTTTTTTTAATATTTGATGATCATGATGGGAGAGTTTGGTATTATTGTGTTTAAGAAAAATATAATTTTTAAGGAAAAACCGAATCGGATGTCGGATTAACTCCGCTTCCGTCGGGTTTTAGTTTTCTAAGTTTTTAGAATAGTAAAGAGAAAGGGGAGAAGGGAATTACGGGTTTGTTTATTAGAGAAGAGGAAAAGGAGGAGGTAGGAGGTGCCGGTGCGTCGTTTTGTCGCCGCAATCTCCTTGAGTCGCCGTCGGAAGTTCGTCGGAGGTTCGCCTTTCGCTAACTCCACTTGTACACAAAAGTTCTTGGGATTTTTCTTGAGAGTTTGGATAGAATTTTTGAGTGAGGGTGTGTGTGTGTGAAATGGGTGTGGTATTTATAGGAAAATCTAGGGTTTAGGGATGTGAAAAGATGTATTAAAAATTGTTTTTAAAATAGTGTAAATATGTGTTTTTATCGGCTCTGTAAATGTGCAGGTAAAATAAACTGTACAGGGGTTATGGGGGGGAAAAAGGCACAGGAGTTAAGAAGGAGAAAATCCGATTTGAGGTGAGTCAACCGGCGGCGCCGGCCGATCCAAGCTCCCTCCCGGTCGATTCAGGCCGAGTCGGCCTCCGTCTCGCCGCCAAGTGTCCCTCGTCGTTTGGTCTACCTCCTGGACTCGTTTGTTTTTAGTGTGACCTTTGGATTTACGGGTTAAGCATGTGTAGACTCTTGGGCTTCTAAAAAGATTAAAAAAATCAATATAAAAAAATAATATGGCTGATGGGATTTGAACTCTGGTGCTTTGGTTCAGTAGTGCAAGGTCTTACCAATGAGCTACAA
Organism: Agapanthus africanus; assembly: GCA_030015575.1. NCBI lineage: Eukaryota > Viridiplantae > Streptophyta > Magnoliopsida > Asparagales > Amaryllidaceae > Agapanthus > Agapanthus africanus. Next base: position 108,421,872 of record CM057344.1, read on the forward strand.
GCTCCTTCTTGCTATTAAAAAGCAAAACAAATACCTATAGTACTCACAGGAAATGTAAATACCCCAAGTATACATTAATTTTAAATGAATTTTATGTACCCTAAAATTGGAGTTGTTACAATCTACCCTCCTTACAAAAATTTCGTCCTTGAAATTTACAATTTTATTTTAAGGACTAGTTTACAAATAGGTGAGGGTATCTTGCACGCATCTCGTCTTCTATTTCCCATGTCGATTCTCCTGGAGTGTCTTTTCTCCACATCACTCGAACCAAGTTGACTTCCTTGTTCCGAAGCGACTTCACTTTTCAGTCCAGAATCTCAATAGGTTGTTGCTCACAAGATAAGTCAGGCTGTACAATGAGTTCGGAATGATCGAGAATATGGCTGGGGTCACTCACATACCTTCTGAGTTGGGATATGTGGAACACATTGTGCACTCCTTCCAATGAGGATGGAAGTGCCAAGCGGTATTCCACTTTACCGACTTGTTCGAGTATGTTGAACGGTCCAATGTATCTCGGACTTAGCTTACCCCGTCTTCCAAATCGAATCACTCCGCGGTTTGGAGATATCTTTAAGCATACGTGATCTCCCGGTTGGTACTTCAAGTGACGTCGCTTTGCATCAGCCCAGTGCTGCTGTCGATCTTGGGCTATACATATTCTTTCTCTGATAGTATGAACCACATCAACAGTTGCTACTGTCATCTCAGGTCCAAGGAGTTCCCTATCACCGATGTCGTCCCAACTTAATGGCGATCGACACTTTCTTCCATAGAGCGCTGCAAAAGGTGACTTTCCAATGCTTACTTGGTAGCTGTTGTTGTATGAAAACTCCACAAGATGTAGGTGATCTTCCCACGATCCTCCGAAGTCTAATATACACGCTCTAAGCATATCCTCCAAGATCTGAATAGTTTGCTCTAACTGACCATCAGTTTGTGGATGATAAGCCGTGCTGAAGTTCAGACTTGTTCCCAAGCTTGCTAGCAGACTCTGCCAAAATTGCGATCGAAATCTAGTGTCACGATCGGAGACAATGCATACCGGTATTCCATAAAGTCGCACAATTTCCTGTATGAGTTCATGGGTATCAGAGATAGTACATATTTGAAGAGTTTAAATCTTACTTATATCCTTACCTCCATGTACTTCTTTGCTAATATCTCGGTTGATTGGCCAACTCGAAATGGGATGAAGTGGGCCGACTTTGTGAGTCGATCCATAATAACCCATACCGCATCGTTACCCTTTGTGCTGCGAGGGAGAGCAGTCACAAAATCCATCGTGATGTGTTGCCACTTCCATTCTGGGATAGGTAACGGTTGAAGTAATCCAGCTGTCCTGTGATGTTCAGCCTTTACTTTCTGACACACCAAGCATTTAGCGACGTTTCTGGCTACTTCACGCTTTATTCTATGCCACCAGTAATTTTGACGTAGATCTTTATACCTCCAGGGTGTACTGAGTAGGGAGAGCTATGAACTTATTTTATTAACTCTTCCCGAACAGAATCCTTTGGTACACATAATCTGCTGCCGTATCTCAAAGATCCGTCTTCATGGATGATGAAGTCTGTTCTGAGTTCATTCTCTACTTGTTCTATGATCTTTTGCAACATAGCATCACTTGCTTGAGCTGATTTGATCTGATTGACAATAGTAGATTGAACTTGTATGTTCATCAAACTTGAAGTGTTACCTGGCATGACTACTTCAATCTCCATCTGATGTAAGTCTTGTTGAAGTCTCCACTGAGCGGTAAGATTCGTTGCTAATGGTTGGCAACTGAGGGCATCAGGTACCACATTCACCTTCCCTGGGTGATATTGCAGGTTGATGTCAAAGTCCTCCATGAGTTCTAACCATCGTCTCTGCCTCATATTAAGCTCCTTCTGAGTAAACACATATTTCAGACTCTTGTGATCTGTGTATATGTTCACTCGTTTACCAAGAAGATAATGGCGCCAAATCTTAAGAGCAAAGACAACGGCTGGCAATTCCAAATCATGCATCGGATAATTGCGCTCATGAATCTTCAGTTGTCTTGAAGCATAAGCCACAACCTTACCGTGCTGATGTAGAACACATCCTAATCCCTTACCGGATGCATCACAATGTACTTCGAAACCTCCAGATTGGTCTGGTATAACGAGAATAGGCGCTGATGTCAACCTTGACTTGATTTCTACGAAAGCCTGTTCGCATGCTTCTGACCACACGAATTCTTCATCTTTACGTGTGAACTTGGTCAGGGGTGTTGCTATCTTCGAAAAGCCTTCAATGAACCTTCGATAATATCCTGCTAGACCCAAGAAACTTCGAATGTCCTTCACTGACTTTGGTGTCGGCCATTCGCTTACTACTGGAACTTTCGCTGGATCCACAGAGATTCCTTCGCCTGATACAATATGTCCGAGGAAACCGACTTGATCTAGAAAAAACTCACACTTGCTGTACTTGGCGTAAAGGTGATGTTGTCGTAGAGTTTCCAAGACAATTCGTAGGTGCTCGGCATGTTCTTTCCAACTCTTTGAATACTCCAGGATGTCATTGATAAAGATGACAACAAACCTGTCTAAGTACTCTCGGAAAACTTAATTCATTAAACACATGAATATTGCTGGTGTGTTGGTTACTCCAAATAGTATCACAAGAAATTCATAATGACCATATCGAGTTCTGAAAGCCTTTTTATGGATATCAGATTCCCTGACCTTCACCTGATGATAACCCGAACGAAGATCTAATTTGGAGAAAACACAAGATCCACTTAGCTGATCGAATAAATCGTCGATACACGATAGCGGATACTTGTTCTTTATCGTGACTTCGTTCAAGGCTCTATAATCGATGCACATTCTATATGAACCTTCCTTCTTCATCATAAGCAATACTGGTGATCCCCAACTTGAAATGCTAGGACGAATCCATCTTTTCACCAATAATTCGTCCAATTGAGTTCGGACTTCCTTCAAACCTTCCGGACTTAATCGATAAGGTACTTTGATCACCGGTTGTGCTCTTGGTACTAAATCAATGCTGAATTCAAGAGCTCGATCGGGAGGCAATCCTGATATATCGTCAGGAAACGCACCGTCGAACTCTCGAACCACTTATGGCTTTGACCCTTCCTCTGCTTGAATTGCTGTAATCACTGCCTTCTTTGGTTTTGCCTTGGATGTACTTGGCTCCAGGGTACGGTCTCCACTTTTGAAATAGAAGACCAGATGGTCTGGAATCTCGAATACTACCCTCCTTTGACGACAATCAATGGTAGCATACAATGTTCCGAGCTAATCCATACCTACAACCACATCGAAGTTCGGTATGTCCAGCACCTTGAAGTCAGTATAGAATTCTCTGCTGCAGACGACTACTAGACACAAGCTGTATCCCATTATTGCCTTTAGAACGTCATTTCCTGAACTGACATTCCAACTGGATACAAGCGGTGTGACTAGAATCGCATGAGTTCGGACAAACCATTACGACAAAAAGCAGTGAGATGCTCCAGTATCGAAAAGTGCTAGTGCAGGGAGTGAGGCTACTAAGATTGTACCTAAAGTATGTGGGATGTGTTTTAGGTATAGGAAAAATATGTGGGTAGGTTTTAAGACTGAAAGGAAAAGCTTGAGAAGAAAGGGTTGCCAGTGATGACTTGGCCAGTGGCCTCATCTTCTTCCACGGTCATTGTGAAAGCCTGTCGCCGTGGTTCATTCCTCCTGACCGGAGGAGCATTCCTTGGAACGTTCCGTTGAGCTTGATGGAACTGACGAGGAGGAGGTGCAGTCAGTGGTCCTCTAGGTGGTGGAGCAGGAAGAGTGAGTCTTGGAGCAGGTGCTTGAAGGGTTGGTCACTGCTGGTATGTGATTGCTGGCCTGGGTGCAGCAATTGGGTTGTGTCTTATGGGACAAGACCCAATATCATGAGTAGCTGAGCTGCAGATTAAGCAAAAATGGTTGGCTCGCCGGCAGTATTTCATCAGATGTCCATTCCTCTTGCAGTTGGTACAAAAGGCTGGGCTGGGCCTGTTGATTGGTACTCCCGGTCTCCTTGGCACAAATGATGGCCTTGATGAGGCTCCTTGTGCCTTCTGGTAGGCAGGGTGCTTAAATCCAGCAGATTGAGATCTGCCCCTCATCTTTACCACTGCCTCATAACGGCGGGCAGCTTTCAGAGCTGATTCGTGGGTCGGAAAATCTCCTGTGGCTAATGCAGCCTGGATCTCCGGGTCTAACCCTGGTTGAAATCGACGGGCTCTGATCTCATCCGTTGGTATCAGGTGTGCCGTAAATTTGTTAAAGTATTATGTTAGCTGTGTAGTATGTGATATATTGAAGAATCGAATTATTGAGACATATCTTACCGACTGAGTATGATGAACTCAACATCATATTCATCAATTGACTTGGTCCATATTGAACCTTGTTGCAGATGGATGAACTGCTGTTCCATGTCGAACCTGGCAGTCTCAGGGAAGTACTTTACGTTGAATATGTCGTGGAAAGTCTTCCATTCGATCGGCTGTGTGAGACGACTTTCTTCCGCCTTCCACCATACCCGTGTTTTATCCGTGAGCTGTAATTTAGCAACACGAACCCAAGCTATTTATGGCACTTGTGTCGCTGCCAGATTGTCTTCGATGCATTGAGCCCATTCCTCAGCTTCTAGAGGGCTCTATTTTCCTGCAAACTGTTTAGGGTGCAAAGCCCTGAATTTCTTCACCCTAGGTGCTTCTGCCCCTGGTTGGTTCATCAGGACAGCAGTCTGTTGCTGCTGTCCTTCCAGGAGGCTGCGGATCGCCTCAAGCAAAACTGTCTGCTCGTTGATTGGAGCAGGGAGGCAGGTGTGAGTGGTAGGGGTGGAGGTGTGTTGTTGACATTAGTGCTGGTGTTGTTTGGGGAATCCATAACCTTGAAAGTAAAATTTGGGTTAGGACAGATTCAAAATATATGAAATGATAAGATTTAAGAAGTATGAATTGTAAAGAATGTTTTAGTTGCTGGTTCTTGTGTTATATTGCTTAGGTTGTCTACGCAGAACTGAACTGCATGTTAGGGTTCCATACAGAACTGACCTGCATGGGCCATCAACAAACCTGTCACACCCCACTTCCCAGTGTACGGGCAGAGGACGCGACTGGCCGCTACGTATTTACTCTAAAGTAAACACGCTAAGCGTATCTAAGCAATATAAATAAAATGCACAAGAGACAAAGACAATAGATATAAATTGAACATCAACTTTATTTATTAACATTCTTTTGTACAATGCATCTGAAAAGTAAATACATGGAGTGAAAAGCAATGCCTAAACATCGAATAACAGAAATGAAAAGTACTGAAATGAAATGTACAAGTATCTAGAGCTCAGGGTCGAAGGCTAGCTGGTCCAAGTCCTCGCTGGTGGGCTCGATCTTCTGATGATCCGAAATACCTGACAATATTCTAAAGAAGAAAGAAAGGGAATGTCGTCAGCGAACAATCGCTCGGTAAGTCCCAAAGATAAGAGAGAAATAGAATAGACAGAGAGAGAGTGTAACTTTTAAAGTTGTATTATATTGTTATAATGTTGTATTTAGTGTTAACGCTGTTGTTTGTAACTTGGTACAGAAGAGGCCAGTATATACGAGAGGAGTCTCAGTAGAATAGAGACTAAGGTGGACGGAAAGTACAAGGAACCGTTCAGCCATGGTACAATGGCAATTGAATTCAGATTAGGTGTCTTAATAATTGCAGTCTCGTGCCACTTCTAACACCTTCCGTACCAATCTACCCCTTAAATCCCGCGATGTCTTGATTGTATTATTTATATTGTATTGTAAATTGTATTGTCTTGTATTATAGATTGTATAGATGGATGACTTGCCGAAACCATGATATCAGTAAATGGATGTAACTGGAGAATCATGTAGATAGAAGTATATCCATGGTTCGGTTCAGTCAAGTTGTATAGATTGATAGATTGAACAGATTGAATATATGGATTCATATTGAATTATTATATATACTTGAATCTCATTCAAGTCAGATTGATTATTATGAGACTCAGTCTGAGTCAGATAATTAGAAAAGAAATTGAATCCTAAACTAGGTTTTGGTGTTATCGGTAACCGCTGTACATGGACGACAGGATTTGTGTCTTTTTCAAAGACGATTACCGTGTTGATAACACCGTTTATTAAGTTGTCTACCTTAAATAGGAAAGCACCCATATCTCCGGCTCCCTGAGGCTCAAGAGACTGGTCCCGCTTAAACCTATGTTTACTAGGGTCCTTATTGTAATTTATATAATTTGAGGTGGTTTTATGTAAAAATAATTTTGTATGATTTTAAAAATATCCTCAAGTATTTTTATTATCGTCTTTAAAGTTTTCATTGATGTATATTTTATCATTGTGACATTTCTAGTGAATAAAACCTATTTTTCATAATATATGGTATTTATTTGTAATATTGGAATTGTTTAGTATTTTCTTGTAAATGGAATGTTTTTATTGAATTTTGGAAATGTGGAATTTTATAAATATTAAAATATATATTTTGATATCAATTACATATATATATATATATATATATTAAAAATATAAGTTTTATTTATAATAGAAATCACATTTCCTAAAGAAAATTGTATTTTAAATCTTTCGAGACCGTATGCTCCTTGCGGAGGTTTTCATCTCGCACTAGTAAGCCCGAGGATGTGTGATAATCCGCACCATCTCGAAATGGTTCCCCAAATGGGTTGTAGCGGCGCTTTGCAAAGATTTGTTTAAAATACATAATCTTGTAAAAAAAGGTTTTTATATAAGTCAGAGGTAGTTTTATGTAAAACCGTAATTTCCCAAATCTATGTTTCCCAGTATTATCGTGCTATGTTACATATGAGTGTTGTGAAGAGGTAGGTCATTACCTTGTGAACTATCTAAAGGTATAGCAAGGGTAATGATGTTTTATGTCCAAACCAAACTATATGCTATTTTCTGTAAAAGTACTATAAAAATTGAAATACAAATTTTTTTGATATGAAACTTGTCAAGATATTTTGTTAATATTTAATGATCATGATGGGAGAGTTTGGTATTATTGTGTTTAAGAAAAATATAATTTTTAAGGAAAAACCGAATTGGGTGTCGGATTAACTCCGCTTCCGTCGAGTTTTAGTTTTCTAAGTTTTTAGAATAGTAAATAGAAAAGGGAGAAGGGACTTACGGTTTTGTTGATTAGAGAAGAGGAAAAAGAGGAAGTAAGAGGTGCCGCTGCGTCGTTTCGTCGCCGGAATCTCCTCGAGTTGCCGTCGGAAGTTCGTCGGAGCTTCGCCCTTCGCTAACTCCACTTGTACACAAAAGTTCTTGGGATTTTTCTTGAGAGTTTGGGCAGAGTTTGTGAGTGAGGGTGTGTGTGAAATGGGTGTGGTATTTATAGGAAAATCTAGGGTTTAGGGATGTGAAAAGATGTATTAAAAGTTGTATTTAAAATAGAGTAAATAGGTGTTTTTATTGGCTCTGTAAATATACAGGTAAAATAAACTGTACATGGGTTATGGGGAGGCAAAAAGGCACAGAAGTCAAGAAGGAGAAAATCCGATTTGAGGTGATTCGGCCGGCGGCACCGGATCCAAGCTCCCCGCCGGCCGATTCTGGCCGAGTCGGCCTCCGTCTCTCTGCCACGTGTCCCTCGTCATTTGGTCTACCTCCTGGAATAGTTTGTTTTTAGTGTGACCTTTAGGTTTACAGGTTAAGCACGTGTAGACTCTTAGGCTTCTCAAAAGATTAAAAGAAATCAATATAAAAAAAATAATGTGGATGATGAGATTTGAACTCTAGTGCTTTGGTTCAGCAGTGCAAGGTCTTACCAATGAGCTACAAGCTCCTTCTTGCTATTAAAAAGCAAAACAAACATCTATAGTACTCACAGGAAATGTAAATACCCCACGTATACATTAATTTTAAATGAATTTTATGTACACTAAAATTGGAGTTGTTACACCTACTGAGCCTATCCGTGACAATCTCCGTATAGTCCGGTCTCTTCGTCTAAGAGTATCGCATACCGGGTGTAGTTTTAGTTATATGTATGCCCTAGAGGCCATTACTGTATATGGGATGTATATTGTAGTGGATGCTTGGACATACATATGGAGGACTTTCTTGCTCGATATGATAGTATGCTATCTGGTTGCTCTTTTTCTTAACATGTTGACTTATATATGTAATGTTGTCTTACTCTCACATGTTGACAAAGCCCTTAGGATGTGTACTTGACTATCAGGACTATGATGGAGATCATATTAATGGGGCCAAGGGTAGTCTGCAAGTACATCCTATAATAGTTCCTAGCCGTGGGAGTATCGAGACAGGCCATCGATACTCCAGAGTAGACTAGTGTATAGGCTTCTCGACCCATGTGATGGGTGATGGATGATCCCTTATCCATTGGTGTTTGATATCAGAGAAGGTATATGGGTGCTCAGTGGAGACTGGGTATACTGGACGGACTTGCCGAGAACTCCTAGATGGTATTATACCTATCGTCGGATAGCAGTTCTCTTGTGACATTGGTACAGGTTAGTCTGTAGACCCGAGATCGTCATAGAGTCTTGTGTGATTCCCACTGTTCTTTGATTTCCACCATACCACGGTCAAGAGATCGCGCAAAAAGGTGGTTTTTGGGTACAGTCCCGAGTCACATAGAGGCAATGAGCGATAGGAGGGGTTTCGTCTCTCTCGGTATTGGGAGTTGATGTTGTGCTATGCTCGATTGGCCATAACTTGAAATCCCTGGCCAAGGTTTCTGAGATTTACTGGTAAATATTATCAGTAGTTTCTCGAAACGTTATAGACCTTGCATCAGCATGACTTATCAGGCTATTGGGGTCTGACGCTATACCACCCCCAGGCTGTGATATGCGACATATTTGACGAAGAGACCGGACTGTACGGTAGTGTTACTGATTGGATTCGCAGGAGTTATACCAGGCTTGCTTGTTGATCTTCTGATCGCTCAATACCCGGGTGGCCGTTACGTTTAGCAAACCGCTTGCGGCTTGTGGGTGTTTGATATGATCATCACCTACTGCCGACGTATTGACGAGTCTTTAGAGTTCTACACAGAGATTTCCTGGTTTATGTGAAACGGAGTAGGAGCACATAAGAGATATGTGTGGGACCGAGATTAATGCGTGTATGTGACACCGCATTCTATTCTCGCGATTTATGTATCGATCGGTTGTATATGATATAGCCGGGTTATCGGATCAAGTTGTTGATTCGATAAATTGATACATTGAATATTAGTCGGTTATATGAAATATGACCGGATTATTAAATCAATTATTGATTTAATAATTTAATGTATAATTATATATTTGATATATTAAATTACATTAACTAATATTGGCTCACTTAAGTATTCATTTTTCTCATTTATGATACATTAATATATATATATGTGATATATGTTAATTGTGTTGTTTTTGCACACATAAATATATGTGATATATTTTAGTGTGTCATGCTAGGTTACACATGCAACATGTATGTATGAGACTCACACCATTCTAAGTTAATGTTATGGTTTTATTTATCATTAAGTAATTACAAATTAGTGGAAATGACTCATTGCTAGAAGTTTGGAGAAGCTTGTAGATAAGTTTTGACCAAAGTCCACTTCTTTGTTTTTACTTAAGATATTTGTTGACTTAACCGTTAACCATACACCATGGTTAACTCTCTACATGGGTTAGTATATGTGATATACTCACCCATGGTTGCATTTGAAACCTAAAGAATGATTCTTTCATCACTTCATCACTTCATCTTCTTCTTTCTCTTGAAGCTTTCTAACTTTTGACAAAGTGATGAAATAAAATGAGAAAATCAAATCTAAAGTGAGCAATATTCCTACTTTATCATCCTCTACTATTAGCCATTTAGTTTTGGGTGTTTGCTTTACTAATCTCACCATTAGTAAAGAGGTAGCATGAGCTTGAGTCTTCTCGACGTAGATCATCTTCGGCTTCGAAAGCATTGAGCAAGCTTGTTCATTTCTTCATGTGATCCTTACTAGAGTTCAGATGTTCACTACTAGGCGCGAAGGGACTACTACACGGAGCTTTAGAAGTAAAGGACCGGTCTACAAAGGTTGTATTCCACATTCACTTAGATGTAAAGTTGTCTACATATTATGTTTAACCCTAAGTCTCTAGTTCGATTACTTGGTTGGTTTGTTTAGCATCCCAAAATTTTTAAATTGCATGTTTGATGCTTGCCTAAAACCTTGCTAAGGTGCTAAGCAAACCCTACATATAGGGGTTGGTTAACGTCAGACCCTAATAACCCGATAATTCGTGCTGATGCGGCTCAGGACCAACCGGGAAACTACCGATCAATCTATCAGTAAATCCCAACTGCTTTAGCTAAGGTCTTATGGTCCTGACCAATCGAACACAGTGCGATATCTGTAAGTCCATGTCACGCACCCCACGAACTTGCGGGGAGACGGAATATATGAAAAACGATTATCAAAGCTTCATAACACGGATTTGAGCGCATGAATCGTTTCTAAACCGTTACTAGCAAACAACGAAAGGTTTAACTACTCGGATTCGAAGTTATACCTCATGTTACTTGTCCTTCGGGTCTTCATCGCGGTCCTCCACTCCTCGTAGGCTCCTTGGAACATCGGCACCTCAACGGCCTCCTCGAGTCAAAAACGATCCATCCGAGAGCTCCTACGCCAAGCTTTATCTCTAACTTGAGATAACTAGGTTGCTCAAAATGCTAATCTAAGCTATCTAGGGGATATAGAGTGAGGTTATGGATGTATTAGTCTAGCTAACCCTTGATCTCAACACATGAGAGGGTAGGGTTAGGGTTTCAAGAATGAGAGAGCTTGAGGAGAGAGAAGGTGATGATAAGAATGAATTGAAATTGTTTCTCACTTCTAATATATTATGAAGCATAAAGAATTATCAAATGAATAATTCAAATGCATTATCGTCATGCTTCATTGAATATGTGCAATGAATCATCAAATGAGTCATTAAGCAATAAATGCTTCATTAACTCACTTGAATGATTCATCTCATGAGTCACAAAATCAATTAATGCTAATGCCACCTTACCCTCCAAGTCACCATGCTTCTAGAAGCTTCCCGGAAAATTATGAGAACGCCCTTCCAATCCGTGAAAACACGGAAAAACTTTAGACTGTATAAATCCAATAACCCGATACTAGAATCTGGCTTAAACCAAAGCCGGCTAGTAAAAACTGTCCGAACGTCGTACGTGCGTAAACACACATATGCGTCCGAACCCTTTTCGTAAAACCATACGATCTCTATATCGTTTTGCCTGGAGCAGGGAAACCCTCTGTGTGGGACTCTAAAGACTCGACACTACGCTGGCAGTGGGTTTAACTACAGACCGCAAGCGGCACTAGCTGTACGTAACGGTCCCCAGGTAGATGTCGATAAGAAGGCTGATGAGGAAACCCATCCGAACTCCTACCGAGCCTGATGTGACAATCTCTGTACAGTTCGGTCTGTTCGTCTGAGACTATCGCATATCGAGCTTAGGGGGCGGCAAGCGTCAATCCCCTAATAGCGGTATAAGTCGTGTCGGAGCGTAGCCCATTACACCCTGAGAAAACTGTTGGAACCTACCAGTAAATCTCGCTTGCCCTGGCCAGGGACTTTGCGTAATGGCTCTCTGACACAGCGCGATATCAACTCCCAATATCGGGAGAGACGAATCCTATCTAACAGCCACTGCCTCCAAGTGCTCGGGACTGCACCCAACTGCTACCTGTTTGCACGACTCCTTTGAGCCGTGGTAGGGTAGCAATCTAAGAACAGCGGGACACACTCGAAGCGAAGTCGCAGTGTCAAGTCTGCGGACTATGCTGTACTCATGTCACCTGGGAACTGTTAACTCACGACAGGTATAATACCAACCAATCAGTTCCCCTGCGAGTCCTTTTCGGTGTACCCGTAACCTAACGAGCACCTGTATACTATCTCCAGTACTATGTACTGACGGCTGTGGGACAGACCATCTCCCCAACTGGGATGCGAAGCGTACACACTTAGTCTACTCCGGAATATCGATGCCCTGTCTCGATAATCCTATGACTAGGGATGAGTATAGGATGTTGCTTATAGACTACCCAGCCCCCACTAGTGTGACTGCCATCACAACGCTGGTAATCAAGCAAAAGATCCTATGGGCTTTACTAATATGTATAAGTGATATGTTACAAGAAACATATGCACATATTAAAGTAGACACAAACCAAGTAGCATACTACCATTTTTAGCAAGACTGTATATACAACTGTGAATATCCCAAGCTTCCATTAAGTAATATACATACAAGTATGATACAATAATGGCCCCTAGGGCATATACACTAACAATATCGACTCCCAATACCGGAAGAGTCGAATCCTCAACAATCACCCACTGCCTCCATACGGCTTGGGACTGTATCCAACCAAAACCTGTTAGCACGACTCAGTAGAGTCGTGGTAGGGTAGTGATCAAAGCACAATGGGAACTCACACGAGACAAATGACGATCTCAGGTCCGAAGGCTAACCTGTACACATGTCACCTGTTAACTGCCATCTGACGATAGGTATAATACCATCTAGAAGTTCTCGGCGAGTCCGTCCAGTGTCCTCACACCCAGTGCGTACCTGTATACGATCTTAGGTGCATCAGACCAATGGCTGTGGGACCAACCATCGCCCCTCATCGGGGTCTAGAAACGTATACACTAGTCTGCTCTGGAGTATCATTGCCCAGTCTCGATACTCATGCGACTAGGGACCGTTTAAGGATGTGCTTATGGACTATCCTGCTCCTACAAGTATGATCGCCATCATAATGCTGGTAGTCAAGTAAGATCCTACGGGCTTTATCAACATGTAACCGCAATATGTAATAACGAGTATAACATATGCATATATTAAGATAAATTCAAACCATAATAGTATACTACTGTATCAAGTCTTTATCAATATGTCCAAGATGGATAAAACATCAATAGAAACAAATACACATATCCTGATAAAGACAACTTAAATAATATATTATATAACTGAGCAAGAATGTCCTGTACATACATATCCCCAGCATCCACATGTATACATATACAATAATGGCCTTTAGGGCATACATATCCAACAACTATCACCCGGCTCATGAGTGGAAACTTGTGCTTGAATGGATGGTGTCCAGGAAATTTGAGCCGTGAGTTGCATCACGACATTCGTCAAGTCGTCGATTTTGGAGTAAAGTTTAGCCATCTTTTTATCTTTGCTCCTGAGCTGTTTTCAGAGTTCTTGAAGCAGCTCTTGCTCTACAGTCCTGGGGCGAAAAGTCGGCTCTTCCTCGCTGTCCGAGCTTGACTCTATATAGACTGAGGAGTCTTTCTACCTATCAGACTCATCGAGAGAGTTTTCATCATCCAGCGGAGGCGGCTGATCTTGGGAGGCGGCAACCACATTCAAGCCAGATTGGACTGTATGTGGTGGCTCCTCCAACCATTGCAGATTGCACTAAGGCCATGTATTGGCATATCGTAGACCTATCATCTCGAATAGCCTCTCGAACTGTGTCTGAGGATGGCCTTGGTGAGTGGATCTGCAGTATTGTTCTCCGTATCAACTCTCCGCACCTCGATCTCCCGGCGATCAACGATCTCCCTGATTAGATGGTACCGCCTCAAGACGTGTCTGGACTTCTGATGGGACCTGGGTTCTTTCGCTAAAGCTATAGCCCCATTGTTGTCACAATACAGAGGTATTGGATCAACAATGGACAGCACCACCTGAAGTTCTGTTCCGAAATTCCTCATCTAGATCGCTTCTTTCGCGGCGTCACATGCAGCAATATACTCCGCTTCCATCATCGAGTCAGTGACAGTGTCCTGCTTGGAGCTCTTCCAACAGACCGCCCCTCCATTGAGGGTAAAGACGTAACCCGACATGGACTTAGAGTCATCCTTGTCACTCTGCAAGCTGGAGTCAGCAAAAGCCTCGATCTGGAACTCTTTTCCACCGTACACTAAAAACATCTCCTTAGTCCTTCTCAGGTACTTGAGAATGTTCTTTACTGCTATCCAGTGCTTCTCCCTGGGTTTGACTAATACCGGCTTACAACGCTCAGTGCGTAAGCTACATTTGGTCTGGTACACAATATCGCATACATTATAGAGCCTACCACAGAAATGTAGGGTATAATAGACATGCGGTCCCTTTCCAAATCAGTCTTGGGAGATATCTCTTTGGAGAGGGTGATTCCGTGACAAGCCGGTAGATTACCGCGCTTTGAATCATCCATATTGAATCTTTTCAGTATGGTGTTGATATACCTTGACTGTGAAAGTCCCAACATCTGTTTAGATCTATCACGATAGATCTGGATCCCCAAAATGTAGGAGGCATTACCTAGGTCCTTCATGGAGAACCTTTGTGACAAGAATCCTTTGACTGATTGTAGAATATGAATGTTATTTCCTAACAAGAGAATGTCATCCACGTAGAAGACGAGGAATACCACAGTTCTCGCTACAATCTTACTATAAATGCATGGTTCATCTGGATTTTTGATAAAGTCGAATTCTTTGACCGTCTCATCAAAACAGATGTTCCAACTTCGCGATGCCTGGTTTAATCCATAAATGGATTTAAGTAACTTGCACACTCTTCCACTGCTCCCACTCTGAATGAAACCCTCCGGCAGATCCATATAGACGCATTCTTCTAAATGTCCATTTAGAAAAGCGATCTTTAAGTCCATCTGCCAAATTTCATAATTGTGGAAGGCAGCAATAGCAAGAAGGATCCGAATAGATTTGAGAATAGCCACTGGAGAAAAGGTTTCACCATAGTCCAAACCAGGTCTTTGACGAAAACCTTTTGCAACAAGTCTAGCCTTATAGGTCTCAACCTGTCCATCTACACCAATCTTCTTTCTGAAGATCCATGTGTAGCCTACAGGTTTTACCCTTTCTGGAGCAATGTCCAAAGTCCATACTTTGTTGGTGTACATGGACTCCATTTCGGTCCGCATTGCATCCAGCCATTTACCGAGTCTCTGCTCTGAATGGCTTGCTAGAAACTAGTTGGCTCACCATCGTCGATGATGCAATCTTCTCTATCCTCGTTTATGAGAAAACCGTGGTATCTCTCGGACGGATGAGACTGCCTACTAGTCCTGCGGAGTGGCGTGAGGATGTTCGGTTCTTTCGAAACTTCTGGTTTCACCATGCTTTCAGTAATAGCTTGTGGTTATGAAATTTCTTCCAGTTCTATTGCGCTCCCACTTTCTCTTTTTGAAGAAATTGATTTTCTAAAAAGTGGGCATGCCGAGAAACAAAGACCTTTTTTTCCTTCGCGTAATAGAAAAGATACCCCTTGGAGTTCTTTGGGTATCCCGCAAACTTACACAGTACCGAGCCTACCTCGAGCTTGTCCACATGCTGCTTTTTTATAAAAGCTGGATATCCTCATATCTTCAGATACTTAAGATAGGGTTTCTTCCCACTCCACATCTGATATGGTGTGGTGGGCACAGTCTTGGTAAGAACCTTGTTTAAAAGATATGCAGCTGATTCTAGTGCATAATCCCAGAAGGATCGCGATAACTCAACGTTACTTATCATGGAATATACCATATCCAATAAGGTTCTGTTCCGTCTTTCCGATACACCGTTGTGTTGAGGTGTGTATGGAGGAGTAAGCTGAGAGAGAATTCCATTCTCTTTTAAATAACCCAGGAACTCGGCATTTAAGTATTCACCACTCGATCAGATCTAAGCGTCTTGATACTTTTGCCTGTTTGTTTTTCCACTTCATTCTTATATTCCTGTAATTTTTCAAAGGCCTCGGATTTATATTTCATCAAGAATACATGTCCATATCTTGAGAAATCATCCGCATAAGTAATGAAATAAGAATAACCACTTCATCCATGTGTAGACATTGGACCACATACGTCACTGTGTATGAGTCCTAAGAGCTCGCTCGCTCTTACCCCGTGTCCAGTGAACAGAGTCTTAGTCATTTTTTCTTTGAGACATGATTGACAAGTTGTATAAGACTGATATTTGAACGGATCCAAATATCATTCTTTATGTAACTTTGTCAACCGTGTTTCATTGATATGACCTAGTCTACAATGCCATAAGAAACTTGGTTTGATTATGGAGACTATCTTTTAAGTGTGTTCTGGACGTTGAAAACCTGAGCTTGATTTAATACACACACCCCCTCATTATCTAGTGTACCTGACCCAATCAAAGCTTGATTTAGGTGGATGTTGACAACATCGCTTATAAATGTAAAATCATAACTTTCTTTAGAAAGTAAAGATACAGAAATGATATTACAAGCTAGACTAGGTATACACAAACAGTTACGCAAAATCAAAATCTGCCCACTTGTCAATCACAGGTGATATTCCCTTATGGATATAACATCCACGCTCATTCTGTTAGCAACCCTGAGAGTTATATCACATGCCTTGATAACTCTACGGTTTCTCAGAGCCTGTAATGAATTACAGATATGGGATCCTGATCCGGTATCTAGTTCCCAGGAAGTAGAGTTAATTGACATACAGTTTTCAATCATAAACACACCCGAAGTCGAAACCACAACGTGCTTCGAATCCTGGTATCTAGCTTTCCAAGCCCTGCAGTCCTTCTGCTAATGCCCTTTCCCGTGACAATAGAAACATTCTTCCTTCCCTACTGTTAACCCCGAAACTTTTGCCCTGCCCTTTTCCTCAACCTTACTGACACCGCCTATTGGCTTGGTGGAGGCCTTTTTCTTCTTTCTCTTGGCTTTCGTCTTGGATCTAGAAGAGGAAGATTCCCCAATGAGCAGAGCGGGTGTCTTCCTGGATTCCTGTAGGGTGCCCTCAGCGCTCCTCAACATGTTGAGGAGTTCTGAAAGTGAAACTTCCTTACCCTGAATATTGAAATTCAAGTTAAACTGGGCATAAGTAGAAGGGAGGGACTGTAGAATCAAGTCAGTATATAATTCATTCTCCAACGTGGTCCCAAGGTCCGTGAGCTCTTTAATATAGCTAATCATCATAAGGACGTGGTCCCCTACAGATGACCCGACAGCCAAGCTCGCCTGAAATAATTTCTTCGAGGTCTCATACCTTACGATACGAGATTGCTCTCCATATAAATATTTGGTATGGAGGAAGATGGAAGCTAAGTCCATCTTCTCGTGCTGCCTCTGGTGTTCATAATCCATTGAGGCTAACACGAGGAACTTGGCTCTCGCACTGTATTTTTTCCATGTCTTACAGATATCAACATCTGTGATGGTGGAATCTGGAACTGGGACAGTAGGGGATTTGGTAGTAAGGAGGTAGCCAGCTTGTCATAGGTAATGAACATCTGGACATTCCTTAGTCAATCATAATAGTTTGGCCCAGTCAATTTATTATCTAGCAGTAATCTAAGCCCGGTCATTTTGGTCGCTGCAATTAGGAGAGAAAGAAGAAACACTCAGTATGATACTTTTATAAGTTTAGATTGTTTATTAGTTTATCTAAACAGCATGGCTCCCACCGTATCTCGAATCCTTCCGCAAACCATAAAAGAAGAATTAGTCAGGATTAATCGCATCCTACAATTCTTGCTTAACCTTTCGGCCAGGCTAGTGTCGATACTTCGTGAGAGGTTTTACAATGCTTTCGTGAAGTTCCTTAATTAAATAACCTCTTTTTCCTGGAGGCGTAGCCTTGCTAACACCATTCTAAACACCTACATGGTTTATAGCATTGATTGTAAAGTGAAAAAAATTCTCCCGAGGAGTAGCAGATACTCATAGTAGGATCGGGATCT
Source organism: Agapanthus africanus (assembly GCA_030015575.1). Taxonomy (NCBI): domain Eukaryota; kingdom Viridiplantae; phylum Streptophyta; class Magnoliopsida; order Asparagales; family Amaryllidaceae; genus Agapanthus; species Agapanthus africanus. Next base: position 108,439,743 of record CM057344.1, read on the forward strand.
AAATATCATCGTGTGACAACCTTAAAGGAATCCTACCAAAATTATCACACTCTAAATGGTATGCAACACTAGCAAGTTTCAATTTCCTTAGAAACTCCCGATGTGGATTTTTCCCCAAGCTCTTATGACCTTGACGAAGGCCAACATATCATAAGTCGCAAATCAAGTTCTACCCGTCATTGTTCAGGTTAATTTGAACCCAGCCGTACATACCCTTGACGAAGGCCAAAATAGCAGTACGCCTGTCCCAAACCAATGCATTTATCTATGCTACAGATGGATACCCAGCAGTTACCAATCACTATGCCTTGGTGAAGGTCAAAATACATAGCTTGAATACTACTAAATACCCATCTGAAATGACGGAGGGCTACGAATGGTTTTGGCGAAACTGTGAACGTAATGAACTTGATATAATCGAAGGAACCATGATAGCTTTTAAAAGGAGTGGTTTAGGCTCCACATTTAAAAGTTTGCTTTTGAAGAAAACCGAGTGGTTTTGAAACCGTTCCAATGATCCAGTTTTGGTTTGTTTTCTTTGCTTTAATCAATTAATGTTGTCCCATCATTTAATCCTATCATTGCGGGAAGAAACGAAAATACAACGTACACTTATGCCATCCGCATTCGCCACGGGGCCCCGTCATGCCCCGTTAGGTTACTTAACTAACGGTAGAGCAGGGGCTGGACTAGCGTGGGTGCAAAACATAAGCAAGGTCTATTATATATATATATATCCATCCGTCTCACGCAATAATAGACACTCCAGATCATGGATGAAAATATTGGATATACTAGGAATTCCGCGTTTCGTTTAAGCCCTGAACGAAAGACGGATTTCACGGTCGTGATGAATAGCCAAACCCCACCCTAGACGCCTACGGGTGCGGCAAACTACCCACCAAATTCTCGAAGTGAAGCAACCTCCCTCAGTAAAATGAGTAGGTCATTCGGCACTTCAAGAACCCGGTAGTTTGTGCACCCCACCTTAGGTCTATCATAGGAGCAAGAAACAGAAAATGAAATAATACAACGGTGGATACAATCTCCCCGCAAAATAATATTACATCACTTTACATATTTACATGAATGAAAGAAAGAAAATACTCCTCTCACATCCCCGACTATTCATCCACGACGATCCAATATTCCATATCCACAAACCAGAATCACATCACAGATATGTGCAAGCTCCACTAATCGACGTATATCAATTAGCGGACGTTTCGAAATACATATATAAACTAAAACAAGTAAACGGTGTTAAAACTGTGACTTTGAAATACTCCGTATTGTCATAACAGAAAGATAACAATATATGCAATCTTGGCAAAATAAAACACCACCTGAAACTATAAATCCAAGTGACCAGAACACCAAATAAAACACGACACAAAATTTCATCTGAGGCCTGCCAGGCAGAGAATTTTGCCACTGTGGCCGACCAAATTTGTGAATCATGGCCTCATGTTTCTATGGTGTTCAATATACAAGTAAAGGAAAACTCTGCAATTGTTTAAAAAAAATTTAGAGTCTGGAAAAATTGACAGAAACATGAATCTAGTTTCGATTGTTTCGGAGTTATTTCGGTTTCGTAGTTCTATCTATCGTCTAAACTGTTAGTTAAGCTTTAGTAGGCTCTGATAGCACTGTAAGTCGATGTCGTGCACCCCGCATCGTAGGGAGGTGGAATATACAAAAAACGATTATTACAAACTTCGCAACACCGACTAAACTCCAGGATCTATACTTGAACCTTAACAAAATACTAGGAGGTTCTAACTACTATGTTAGAGTTTTATACCTGTAACACCTTGAAATTCGTTTAGAATGTTTTCGCGTTAATTAGCAAGTGTGCGTGTTTTTAAAAAAACCGGATATCTTATTTTCCTTCTTGGCTAGTGGGTTTTGTGTTGTGGAGTGTTTTTATGGGTATATATATATATATATATATATATATATATATATATATATATATATATATATTTATAGGGTTGTTAATTATTTTTAGTCGTGTTTACCCTAATTGGAAATTGTGTTAGTGTACACATGCACACTTAGCACATTTTTGTGACTTTGGTTAAAAAAAAGTGTTATCATGTTACCCTTTTTTATTTTCTTACATGGTTCTTTTTCCCCACCCTTTTAAATCAAGCCAAAAACCCTTTTCATTTTAAATTTATATGAGGAATGGAGAGGTATGGTGGGTAGGTAAGAAACTTGACTTTTGACCATTTTCCTTCTCTCTTCTCTCTTTCTTTTCTCAATTTCTGAAATTCTCTGCAGAGAGCAGCAGCAAAATACAGCATTTTCTTCATCTTCTCTTCTCTTTTCACTTCTCTTTTGATTCATGCTCAAACCCTACACAAATCTAACCTTTTTCCTTCACAAAACCTTGGTTTAATGGCTCATTTGTGGTGTTTAGTGGCAAGACTGCATACTTGAGGCTAGATCTGGAGCTTTTGGTGTTTTATAAGGTCTTTAGAAGGTATAAACTTATGTCTTAATCTCTTTTTCCATAACTTGTTGTATTTTGGCTAAATATCACATTTTTAGGCAAGTTTTGTGCTATATAAGGGGATTTAGTGAAGTTATGTTAAAATTGATATCCTTATGGCTTGATTAGCTTGGTGATGAGTTATAAAGGTGATTTTAGACTTAGGTTTGTTTCAGATTTCAGAAAAATACCCCAAAGTTTGATTTTAGTGCAAAGTGTGACTTTTAACTTGAATTTGAGCTCTGAGGAATCTGCTGCCACCCGAGTTTCTGTAAATTAAAATTGGAATTACTGTAGCATATACAGGGGGTATGGAGTGCACACACCAAACCCGGGAGCCCACCCCCTATCCAGGCCGCCAAAATAATCATTCTGGCCGCAATTTGCGGCCAGAAGGGAGGGTATTGGGTTGGGGTTTTGGTGGTTGGTGTCTGCTGATATTTGGGGTTTTATGATATATTTATTTTTGTAATTTCAATTCTGTATCAAAATCTGGGACCTATTACCCTATTTTCCGTATTTTAAATCTCTGCGACACACGTGATACATGTGTGGTTTTGGGTTGTGCTGCGTATCGCGACGTATCAGGTTAGCTTCAGGAGCGTAATCACCCGTTTTAGCGTATCGCGCACACGCGCGCTTGGGTTGCAACGCGGGGTTCTAGTTTGACCTTAATATTACGTTTTTGGTGGATTTGAGCTTATGTGTGATATTTTGTGTAAATCTAGGTTCGCAGGCGAGTGAGACTGACGCTGCGAAGAAGGGGAAGCAAGTCGTCGGCTACACTTAGCGTGAGACTTCGGTGAATAGATTTAACATCTACGGGGATATCGTCCGCATGGCGTTCTACGTCAGGGCTTATAGGACTTTATAGCTACACATTGCATTTATCTACATTGACTGTTCATGGATACTGTTGTTGCATACTGCATTCCCTGTTATATGTATGAAAACTTAAAATTGATAGAACACCGCACTATTACTAACGGTTTATGTTGCACGAGCACTAATCTGCATGTTACACACACACCGTTAGTAATTGCCATGACACACTCGCTGTAGAATTGCCATGATCATTATACTGTAGTTCATTTCACATATGATTCGATATGATTTTCATAGAAATTGGAAGCCGCATGCTGTCTTTGAAAACTGAACTATCTTAAGAAACGCGATTTCTCCCTTGTACCTATATTATGATGACTTGATGTACATAGCACATCGTATTTAATTTACTCATTGGTGTTGGATTTTTATGTGATTTCTGGTTTTGAGGACCGTGGAGTTATTTAAGAAAAGATGCACTATTTGAAAACCCGGTTCCTCGTGATATGTTCCACCACGTGTTTTCTCGGTGCTGAGACGTGTGCTTGAAACCCGATTCGTGGAGTGGATGATCCGTTTGCGGGTTCGTGGTGGACCCGGTATAGTTCCCCTCGGCAAGATGATCGATGGACTTTGCCGATTGAGCCTGGAGGTGGGCGAGTACCTACCGGTGATTGGTTGGACCTGGCGGTTATCCGGAGGATACTGACCAGAGTCGAGAGATAGATGCGGGATGATCCGTACTGCCGGGGCCGAGGGCCGATACCACAGACAGAGCCCGTGGGCTGATCCGGACTTACGGAGCCCGATGTATGAGGATTTGCGTGTCGATGCTGGACACGAGTATTTATGATATTTTGGGTGCCGATGTTGGGCACTCGTGATTCTCAGAGTTGTACAGGATTTGAGGGCCGAGGAAAGTGCCGGCGCCTGAGTTTATTTGGGATTTGGGTGTAGCTTGGGCACGGACTATTTTTCCACGATTGATATTTCGTGTAGATGTTGTTTATCCCATGCTCAGCAGTGATTATCATGTATCTCATCCTGTAGTTATTTTACCTGACAGAGCATTTGCATGATTATTGCACTTACTGCTTGTCGCATATAGATTTACCTGCTGGCATATGATAGCGTAGCGCAGTACGTGCATGCTCGTGATTACCTTTATATGTTATCTCTATTCACGAGTTGGCAACTTACCCCCGTTGTGCCGCAGTATTTGCAGGTTGCCCCTCAGAGTAGTCGCGGCAGGCTGCCTTTTTGCATCTTTTGGCTACAGATACCATTACAGTTGGTGCGGGAGCTATTTTTCTATTTAGGTGGGTTGTGGTATCTGGTTACTTTTATTGTACACACTTTTGTATCTAGTATTCTCTATCTACCATATATGTACTTGATTTAGAGATAGTGTGAGGACGATGATGTATATTTTTGTATTCTGGTGTCGAGCTCATAGGAGCCGACTTTATATTTGCAGTTATTATTCTGGGATGTTACTTTTTGCTCATTCTTCGCTACGGCGTCGTATATTACTCTTGTGGTGATGGTTTCCACCGTTGGGCGTGATTGCTCCCGGTTGGGGATGCTTTGTTTATTTTATCTCATTTTCAGTTATATCCTATTTTTACCCGATTTTCGGGGTTACTTTTACAGAGTAAATGCTGCCAAAATTATTATAAGGATAATTTAACTTTAAAAAGAACCTCATTGAACTAATTAAGGTTTTCTAAATGTTTTTAATTAAATGTTATCAACACTCACTACTTTTAATGGTTTTGATTTCTGGGTTTCGGCTTACTTAGTCGCGTTACACCTGTAGACGTTGCGTGGATTAAGTGCCAGTCACGAGTCGAACTTCAGGTCGTGACAAAGTTGGTATCAGAGCGTAGGTTTTACCTTTCGGAGTGTTCCTAGGATGACCCTGGTATGATGGAGTAGGTAGATGAAGCAGAGTGGCGTAGCGTGCATATGTTCCGCGGCATACTCACGGCACGATACTCCACCAAGGAGACCTTAGGACTTATTGATTTAAATTCCTTTTGAGTATATACATTCTTGCGATTCGATTTCTGCATCCTTATCGAATCCTATTTTCCTTTCAGCCATTATGCCGCCAAAGACTACGAGGGTGCAGAGAGCGGCCGCGAGGGCCGAGATTCGAGTTGATTCGTCTGAGACGAGGACTGATCCGGGCAGTACACCAGTTGTACCCGAGCAGGTTGTTCCTCCCGTGACAGATCAGATCGCCATGCTAGGGGCTGGTATGCAGGAGATGCGCCAGACGGTGGGATCCAGCATGCAGGAGATGCGCCAGATGATAGGATCGCTAGTTGAGACGCTTCAAGCGCAGCGACCAGAGGTAGCTCCACCCATTACAGAGACCACGATGGTACCTACCGCACAGACAGTTGCCCCTGCAGCTACGGAGGTGATTACAGTATCGCTATCAGAGTTCATGAGGCTGCAGCCTCCGGTCTTCACAGGCACCGATGCATCTGAGAACCCACAGTCCTTCATTGATAGGATGGCTCGGATATGTCGTTCCTTCAGATGCGCAGATGCGAGATGGGTTGAGTTCGCAAGCTTTCGCCTGGAAGGTCTTGCGCAGAAATGGTGCGAATCAGTCGAGAAGGGCAGAGCAGCAGGTCTTCCTCCTATGACCTGGACAGAGTTCGTGGTGCTATTCCTTGCCCGCTTTCTTCCCCTGAGTGTCAGAGATGCTAGAGCACGCAGGTTCGAGTCCTTATGCCAGACTCCGGAGAGTATGATGTGCTGTTCACAGAGCTATCTATCTATGCGCCGTATCTAGTAGCTACCGAGGAGTTGCGAGTCAAGAGATTTGTTCGAGGCTTGCTTACACCACTGCTCCTTGCGATCAGTGCGCAGCACTACGAGACATATGCAGCAGCGGTAGATGCAGCTCTATTAGTCGAGGAGCGCCTTGCTGAGACTTCGGTAGTTCCAGAGCCAAAGAGAGTTCATACTGGTATAGCAGCACGGAGACAGACATTCAGACACCGCGACAGGTATCGTTCAGGTACGAGGAGTGGCAGAGATTTGGGACGAGGCCAGATGTTTAGTTTATATCCACGGGAGAGTCAGCAGTCGTCGCGAGGTTGCTATAGATGCGGCAGTTTATTTCACCTCGTCAGAGATTGTCCTGAGATACACCGGAGGGAGACAGCAGCACCGCACATCACCTTACAACCTTCACCACCCCAGAGGGCGTTGCCTGTTGTTCCTACCGTTACTCCGTGTCAGACTCATACACAGAGAGGTCATGGGCGTGGAGGAGTTGCTCAGAGAGGACAGGATGACCGAGGCAGAGGACAGTTGTGGGCGTCCAATGCGGTGGTCTCAGGTATCTTTCCAGTATGTTCTGTTGATCCACACGTATTGTTTGATCCCGGATCCACGCACTCGTACGTATCTACACACTTCGTGCCGAGTTTGGGTAGAGAGTCCAGTTTGCTTGATCAGCCGCTTGTTGTGACTACTCCTGTGGGAGAGTCATTTGTTGCTAGGCACGTGTTCCGATCCTGTACCGTCTGTATTGGCGAGAGAGAGTTGCCTGTCGATTTGATCCTTCTCGAGATGTTGGACTTCAACGTTCTTTTGGGCATGGATTGGTTAGCCACGTGCTATGCTTCTGTGGAATGCCGTGAGAAGACAGTTAGATTTTGTTTTCCCGGCGAGTCGGTTTTTGTTGTGTTGGGGGACCGTGGTGCCGCCCCACACTGTGTGATTTCTTCTTTTCGCGCTGGACAGCTTTTGAGGAAGGGATGTCAGGGATTTCTCGCCTATGTTTGTGATACTAGAGCTACAGAGATTCCTATGGATCAGGTTCTGGTTGTTAGCGAGTTCCCTGATGTGTTCCCTGACGAGCTTCCTGGGCTACCGCCCGAGCGCGACATTTCTTTCTGTATTGATTTGGTTCCTGGCCCGGGGCCTATTTCTATACCGCCTTATCTGATGGCCCAGGCGGAACTTAGGGAATTAAAGGGTCAGTTGCAAGATTTGCTGGATAAGGGACTTATTCGACCCAGTTTTTCTCCGTGGGGTGCTCCAGTCCTGTTCATCAAGAAGAAGGACGGCAGTTTGCGTCTGTGTATTGACTACCGCCAGCTGAACAGGGTGACAGTGCGGAACAGGTACTCTTTGCCACGCATCGACGATTTGTTCGACCAGCTTCAGGGGGCAGGATACTTTTCAAGGATCGATTTGTGATCAGGCTACCATCAGCTGCGGGTTCGACAGGAAGACATTTCTAGGACAGCTTTCTGCACGCGCTACAGCCATTACGAGTTTTTGGTGATGTCGTTCGGACTCACCAATGCGCCAGCAGCATTCATGGATTTGATGAACCGTATTTTCCGACCGTATCTTGATCTGTTCATAACTGTATTCATTGACGATATTCTGGTGTATTCTCGGAGTAGAGAGGAGCACGAGCAGCACCTGCGGATTACACTGCAGACCTTGAGAGAGCATCAGTTTTCGCCAAATTCTCCAAGTGTGCTTTCTGGCTGGACAGCGTAGACTTCTTGGGGCACGTGATTTCACGAGATGGTATATGTGTAGACCCGAGGAAGATCGAGGCCGTTTGGAGTTGGCCCAGACCCACATCAGTTACGGAGATTCGCAGCTTTCTAGAGCTGGCCGGCTACTACAGGCAATTTGTGCAGGATTTCTCTCGCATTGCTACACCTTTGACCGGGTTGACCTGGAAGGGAGTTCCTTTCGTTTGGACAGAGGAGTGTGAGCACAGTTTTCAGCAGTTACGGGCTCTACTGACTACGGCGCCAGTATTATCATTGCCTTCAGGGTCAGGCGGATTTGTGGTATATTGTGATGCTTCTCTAGTGGGGCTAGGGTGTGTTCTGATGCAGCATGACAGGGTGATCGCGTATGCTTTGCGGCAATTGAAGAAACATGAACAGAACTACCCCACTCAAGATTTGGAGATGGCTGCAGTGGTCTTTGCACTTAAGATCTGGCGACATTACCTATACGGCGAGTCGTGCCAGATATTCACTGATCATAAGAGCTTAAAGTAAATATTCCAGCAGTGAGACCTGAACCTTAGACAGCGCCGATGGATGGAGTTAGTGAAGGACTACGACTGCGAGATCTTGTACCACCCAGGCAGGGCTAATGTAGTGGCGGATGCCTTGAGCAGGAGGCCCGGGGGTAGTCTATCTTGCTTTAGCGCAGTACATAGGCAGTCGTCGGCAGATTGGCAGATCTTATGCGACAGCCGGGTACAGTTCGAGTTTACGCCGATCGGAGGACAGATTGCGCATGTTCATGCACACCCACAGTTGCTTGACCGTATACATGAGGCACAACACAGTGATGACCGTTGTTCAGAGATCAGGACGCAGATGGAACATGGCAGATTTTCCGAGTTCGTGATCGATGATCAGGGGATACTACGATTTGGGACCAGATTGTGCATACCAGATGCTGAGGGGCTGCGGCGTGAGATTCTCGAGGAGGCACACCGATCGGTGCATAGTGTTCATCCAGGTTCCACCAAGATGTACCACGATTCGAGAGATGTTTACTGGTGGGACGGGATGAAGAGGGACATCACAGATTTTGTGTCGAGATGCCTGACTTGTCAGCAAGTCAAGACTGAGCATCAGAGGCCTGCGGGAGAGCTACAGCCGTTGCCCATTCCGGAGTGGAAATGGGAACAGATTTCTATGGATTTTATTGTGGGTCTATCCAGGACTAGTCGAGGGTATGACTCCATCTGGGTGATCGTGGATCGTTTGACGAAAATGGCTCACTTCCTACCGGTGAAGACGACTTTCGGATTTGCTTAATATGCCCAGATTTACATTGATGAGATTGTACGACTGCACGGAATTCCGACATGTATTGTGTTCGACAGAGGCACCCAGTTTACCAGCCGACTATGGCAGAGGCTTCAGGAGGCTTTGGACACCCGCTTGAGTTTCAGCATAGCATTTCATCCGCAGACCGACGGACAGTCAGAGCGGACTATTCAGACTCTCGAGGACATGCTCAGAGCGTGCGTATTAGACTTCGGAGGTAGCTGGGATCATCATTTGCCCTTAGTGGAGTTCTCCTATAACAACAGCTACCAGCAGACCATTCAGATGGCACCGTTTGAGTCTCTTTATGGGAGGAGATGTGGATCGCCCGCCTGTTAGACAGAGCTCAATGAGAGCAGTATCTTAGGGCCGCAGATTGTGGAGGAGACGACTGTGAAGATCCAGTTGATTCGCGATAGGATGAGAGCAGCCCAGAGTAGGCAGAGATCTTATGCGGACCGTCGTTGGCACAGACTTGAGTTTTCTGTTGGTGATCATGTTTTCTTGAGGGTCTCCCCAATGAAAGGTGTGATGAGATTTGGGAAGAAGGGAAAGCTTAGTCCCAGGTATGTGGGCCCCTTCGAGATCCTCGAGCGAGTTGGTGCGGTTGCGTATCGTTTAGCCTTTCCGTCCAGTTTTCCAGACGTGCACCCGGTATTTCACGTTTCGATGCTCCGCAGATATCTTCATGATCCTTCGCATGCGTTTCAGCACCCGACGATCCAGCTTGAGCGTGACCTTTCCTATGCAGAGCAGCCGGTGATGATCTTGGATCGGCAAGTGAAGAAATTGAGATCGAAGGACATACCGTCAGTCAAGGTACTTTGGCATGGCCAGAGCGGCGAGGAGGTCACTTGGGAGACCGAGAGCGAGATGAGGAAGAGGTATCCCCATCTTTTTGAAGGTATGTATAGTTAGATTTTTAAATTCGGGGACCGAATTTCTTTAAGGGGGGTAGATTGTAACACCTTGAAATTCGTTTAGAATGTTTTCGCGTTAATTAGCAAGTGTGCGTGTTTTTCAAAAAAAAAACGGATATCTTATTTTCCTTCTTGGCTAGTGGGTTTTGTGTTGTGGAGTGTTTTTATGGGTATATATATATATTTATAGGGTTGTTAATTATTTTTAGTCGTGTTTACCCTAATTGGAAATTGTGTTAGTGTACACATGCACACTTAGCACATTTTTGTGACTTTGGTTAAAAAAAAGTGTTATCATGTTAACCCTTTTTTATTTTCTTGCATGGTTCTTTTTCCCCACCCTTTTAAATCAAGCCAAAAACCCTTTTCATTTTAAATTTATATGAGGAATGGAGAGGTATGGTGGGTAGGTAAGAAACTTGACTTTTGACCATTTTCCTTCTCTCTTCTCTCTCTCTTTTCTCAATTTCTGGAATTCTCTGCAGAGAGCAGCAGCAAAACACAACATTTTCTTCATCTTCTCTTCTCTTTTCACTTCTTTTTTGATTCATGCTCAAACCCTACACAAATCTAACCTTTTTCCTTCACAAAACCTTAGTTTAATGGCTCATTTGAGGTGTTTAGTGGCAAGACTGCATACTTGAGGCTAGATCTGGAGCTTTTGGTGTTTTATAAGGTCTTTAGAAGGTTTAAACTCATGTCTTAACCTCTTTTTCCATAACTTGTTGTATTTTGGCTAAATATCACATTTTTATGCAAGTTTTGTGCTATATAAGGGGATTTAGTGAAGTTATGTTAAAATTGATATCCTTATGGCTTGAGTAGCTTGGTGATGAGTTATAAAGGTGATTTTAGACTTAGGTTTGTTTCAGATTTCAGAAAAATACCCTAAAGTTTGATTTTAGTGCAAAGTGTGACTTTTAACTTGAATTTGAGCTCTGAGGAATCTGCTGCCACCCGAGTTTCTGTAAATTAAAATTAGAATTACTGTACCATATACAGGGGGTATGGAGTGCACACACCAAACCCGGGAGCCCACCCCCCTATCCAGGCCGCCAAAATAATCATTCTGGCCGCAATTTGCGGCCAGAAGGGAGGGTATTGGGTTGGGGTTTTGGTGGTTGGTGTTTGCTGATATTTGGGGTTTTATGATATATTTATTTTTGTAATTTCAATTCTGTATCAAAATCTGGGACCTATTACCCTATTTTCCGTATTTTAAATCTCCGCGACACACATGATACGTGTGTGGTTTTGGGTTGTGCTGCGTATCGTGACGTATCAGGTTAGCTTCAGGAGCGTAATCACCCGTTTTAGCGTATCGAGCACACGCGCGCTTGGGTTGCAACGCGGGGTTCTAGTTTGACCTTAATATTGCGTTTTTGGTGGATTTGAGCTTATGTGTGATATTTTGTGTAAATCTAGGTTCGCAGGCGAGTGAGACGGACGCTGCGAAGAAGGGGAAGCAAGTCGTCGGCTATACTTAGCGCGAGACTTCGGTGAGTAGATTTAACATCTACGGGGATATCGCCCGCATGGCGTTCTACGTCAGGGCTTATAGGACTTTATAGCTACACATTGCATTTATCTACATTGACTGTTCATGGATACTGTTGTTGCATACTGCATTCCCTGCTATATGTACGAAAACTTAAAATTGATAGAACACCGCACTATTACTAACCGTTTATGTTGCACGAGCACTAATCTGCATGTTACACACACACACCGTTAGTAATTGCCATGACACACTCACTGTAGAATTGCCATGATCATTATACTGTAGTTCATTTCACATATGATTCGATATGATTTTCATAGAAATTGGAAGCCGCATGCTGTCTTTGAAAACTGAACTATCTTAAGAAACGCGGTTTCTCCCTTGTACCTATATTATGATGACTTGATGTACATAGCACATCGTATTTAATTTACTCATTGGTGTTGTATTTTTATGTGATTTCTGGTTTTGAGGACCGTGGAGTTATTTAAGAAAAGATGCACTATTTGAAAACCCGGTTCCTCGTGATATGATATTTTGGTGCGTCCACCACGCGTTTTCTCGGTGCTGAGACGTGTGCTTGAAACCCGATTCGTGGAGTGGATGATCCATTTGCGGGTTCGTGGTGGACCCGGTATGGTTCCCCTCGGCAAGATGATCGATGGACTTTGCCGATTGAGCCTGGAGGTGGACGAGTACCTACCGGTGATTGGTTGGACCTGGCGGTTATCCGGAGGATACTGACCAGAGTCGAGAGATGGATGCGGGATGATCCGTACTGCCGGGGCCGAGGGCCGATACCGCAGACGGAGCCTGTGGGCTGATCCGGACTTACAGAGCCCGATGTATGAGGATTTGCGTGTCGATGCTGGACACGAGTATTTATGATATTTTGGGTGCCGATTTTGGGCACTCGTGATTCTCAGAAATGTATAGGATTTGAGGGCCGAGGAGAGTGCCGGCGCCTGAGTTTATTTGGGATTTGGGTGCAGCTTGGGCACCGACTATTTTTCCATGATTGATATTTCGTGTAGATGTTGTTTATCCTATGCTCAGCAGTGATTATCATGTATCTCATCCTGTAGTTATTTTACCTGACAGAGCATTTGCATGATTATTGCACTTACTGCTTGTCGCATATAGATTTACCTACTGGCATATGATAGCGTAGCGCAGTACGTGCATACTCGTGATTACCTTTATATGTTATCTCTATTCTCGAGTTGGCAACTCACCCCCGTTGTGCCACAGTATTTGCAGGTTGCCCTTCAGAGTAGTCACGGCAGGTTGCCTTTTTGCATCTTTTGGCTACAGATACTATTACAGTTGGTGCGAGAGCTATTTTGCTATTTAGGTGGGTTGTGGTATCTGGTTACTTTATTGTACACACTTTTGTATCTAGTATTCTCCATCTACCATATATGTACTTGACTTAGAGACAGTGTGAGGACGATGATGTATATTTTTGTATTCTGGTGTCGAGCTCGTGGGAGCCGACTTTATATTTGCAGTTATTATTCTAGGATGTTACTTTTTGCTCATTCTTCGCTACGGCGTCGTATATTACTCTTGTGGTGATGGTTTCCGCCGTTGGGCGTGATTGCTCCCGGTTGGGGATGCTTTGTTTATTTTATCTCATTTTCAGTTATATCCTATTTTTACCCGATTTTCGGGGTTACTTTTACAGAGGAAATGCTGCCAAAATTATTATAAGGATAATTTAACTTTAAAAAGAACCTCATTGAACTAATTAAGGTTTTCTAAATGTTTTTAATTAAATGTTTTCAACACTCACTACTTTTAATGGTTTTGATTTCTGGGTTTCGGGTTACTTAGTCGCGTTACGCCTGTAGACGTTGTGTGGATTAAGTGCCGGTCACGAGTCGAACTTCGGGTCGTGACAATACCTCCGTGTACTAGTCCTTCGGATCTTTTTGTTCTCCTCCTCCTCTTCTTAAGCTCCTCGGTGTGTACGGATCGCGCTTGATCGTCGGCTTCCTCAAGTCAAAAACGATCCACCCGAGAGTCCATAGTTCGAGCTCCAACCTCTAAACCGAAATAACTAGGGTATCTAGTTTGTTAAACTAGATAGCCTAGAAGATGTTGAGAGTGATGATGGATTAGTTTGTCTCAAAATATCCTGGGTTTATCAACACATGAGACTTTTATGATTGAGGAAGAAGAAGAGTGCTTGGAGGGGAGAGAGTGTTGAGATGATAATTGTATGAAGAAGGGTGATGGCTATGAAGAAAATAATTTTCCACAAATAATATCATAATGCACCATGCCTCAGTAGTCATCCATGAGTCACCAAGTAGTCTTGCTTCATTATTTGTCAAGTAACACCTCATACCTCCACCTCATTAACCATTTAACAAAATGGTTTAAACAAAAAATGAGGTGTCTTCTTCTAGAAGCACTCTTGCACAAATTACAAGAATACCCCTCACCGTATATACATACCCGTATCCGTATTCCGAAAAATATGAATACAAAGAGATGAAAACAATCCAACAATATAATACTAGAATCCGGCTTAAAGCAAAGCCCATTTGTATTATCCGCTCGAATATCATCCATGCACAAGTGCACGTAAGTGATCGAAACCCTGCCGTAAAACTATATAGCCTTTACATCGTTACGCTTGAATCAGGGAAACGCTCTGTGTGGGACTTTAAAGACTCGACAGTATGCTGGCAGTGGGTTTAACCACAAGCACATCAGTGGTACTAGCTGCACGTAACGGCTACCCAGGTATCTGTCGATAAGAAGGCCGATGAGAAAACTCATCCGAACTCCTACTGAACCTATCTGTGACAATCTCCATACAGTCCGGTCTGTTCGTCTAAGAGTATCGCATATCAGGCCTAGTGGGCGGTAACCGTCAGACCCCTAATAGCGCGATAAGTTGTGTCGGGGTATAGCCCAAAACACCCTGAGAAATTATTGAAGTACCTACCAGTAAATCTCACTTGCCCTGGCCAGGGACTTTGTGTAATGGCTTTCCGAACACAGCGCGATATCAACCCCTAATACCGGGAGAGACGAATCCTATCTAACTACTACTGCCTTCAAGTGCTTCAGGATTGCACCCATCTACTACCTGTTTGCATGACTCCTTTGAGCTATGGTAGGATAGTGATCTAAGAACAGTGGGAACACACTCGAGGCGAAGTAGTGATATCAAGTCAATAGACTAAGCTATACTCATGTCACCTGGGAACTGCTACCCGACGATAGGTATAATACCGACCAGCAGTTCCCCACGAGTCTTGTGCAGTGTAACTCATAAGCTAATGAGCACTTGCATACTATCTCCAGTATGACGTACTAATAGCGGTGGGATCGATCATCTCCCATGCTGGGATAAGAAGCGTATACACTAGTCTACTCTAGAGTATCGATCCCCCGTTTCGATAATCCTATGACTAGGGACCTATATAAGGATGTGCTTATAGACTATCCAGCCCCCACTAGTGTGACTGCCATCACAACGCTGGTAGTCAAGTAAAGATCCTAAGGGCTCTACCAATATGTATAAGCGATATGCTAAAAGAAACATATACACATATTGAGGTAGAAAAAAACCAAGTAGCATACTACCATATTGAGCAAGAATGTTATTATATCTGTGTATATCCCAATCTTCCAAAATATAATATACAAACCAGTACTATACAATAATGGCTTCTAGGGCATATATCACTAACAATATCTGGGCCATGCAAAACCCAGACGTCAATGCATCATAGCTATCATAATAATAGTATAAGCAACATACGATATAGTATGTCATGTGCAAGAGGTCATGAGTATAAGAAACAATTAGTATCAGTAACATGTGAAGCAAGATATCAATAGCAATCATATCATATGTATCTTAAGGGTCCATGTCGCTGGATTATCTGTCTTACAGGTATTTGAAACCAATTAATGTACTCTTCCATGTAACTCAAAAGTATATATCCTATTACCTCCTGGGATTACGGACCAAGATATATCCCGTTACCCCCCAGGACCACGGATCAAGGTGTATGAATCAAGAATGATTCTGTTTCGTTACCCCCCGGAACCATGCAAACTTGTAATATTCTTTTAAGTTACACTTCAATTACACTTTTGATTTTCCCATTTCCCTAGGTTTCTTTTTCCAAATCAGGTATACAGATAATATCTACCTAATGCCAACATAGGAACAGTCAGGTACATGTTATGTCTAACTAGACAACAGGTCACGTCTATCAAGATAACATGTCAGGATTGTTGGCATCGGTAAGTATTACAGGTAAATAGGTATAAGCAAGATAACAATATCAGTAATAAGGTGACAAGTTATAAGCATGTCAAGATAGTATATTAAATTAGATAAATTGTTTACTTGTAGTAATATCGTGCAAACGGGTCGTGATGAAATACAGTTGTAACCGTTATCTAGGTGTGATAAATAGTGTAATGAAAAATAAACCATATTAATTCCTACACTTCATTATTAACTGCAATTTATAAAAATGCTTATTGTTAACTAATTTACGACATACGGATTATATGTATAAACGTTATAATAATAATAAATAATATTACAATATATATATATATATATATATATATATATATAGCATGTAGCAAGTTGTAAATTTGCCTCGAACGCGAACGCAGCAACAACATGACACGAAGATGCAAAATAATGAACGATCGAAGCTTGGATTTCGACCAGGACTTGGGCTCGTTCAAGAAGTTGGCTCGATTTAGAGAATGAAGTCGATGTCTCGGCTGTGATCAAGTGGGTTGCAGGCAATGGGTTGTAAGATTGCTCGAGAGGTGCTGTCGAGTTGGGTTGTAGGGTTTTTAAGTTCGGCTCTCGGCCATGGGAGCAGCGATGGGTGCTTGGGTTCGATGGTGGTGCGGCTTGACGGCAACGACGGCAGTGGAGTTCGTGGGTGTTTTTTTTGTCGATGGGTTCTTGAGGTGGAGGAAGATGATGGCTATGGCGATGGCGGTAGTGCTGCGCAGTAGAGGATCGATGTGAGTTGCTGGAGATGGCAACAGGGGATCGAAGAAGATGAAGGCGGTGGCAGGTGTTTGGGTTGGTGGCCGCGGTGGTCGAAGGAGGAAGGCGAGGCGGAGCTAGGGGAGATGGTGTTGGGTTCGGTGATGGCTAGGGAAGATGTCGATTTGGAGTCGGGAAAGATGCTCCGGCGACGACAAGGAGATGAAGACGAGGAAGAAGGGAGAGGTGGTGATGATCGGAGATGAAGTTGCCGATGATGATTGGGTGTTGGGGTTTCTCAGCTTGGGTTGAGGAGAAGATGGTTGAGGAGAAGATGGCCGAAGTTCGGTGTTGTGCGGCAAGGGTGAAAAAGTGATGAAGATGGTGGAGGCGACGAGCGATGCGTCAGCTTGGGTCTACGGTGAGGAGGGCGGTGCTAGTGAGCGCCGGCAGTAGATTCGAGAAGACTGTGGCAAGATGGGTTAGGCCGGTGATGGGCTTTGAGGAAAAAGGATGAAGATGGAGACGATAACTATGAACGAGGCGAAGGCCACAGCTATAAGGATGTGCAGGGGGTGGCGACATCGGTCGAGTCATGGTCGAAGAGATGATGAGGGATGATGCAGGATGGGTGGTGTGTCAACGAGATGGAGAGGAAATGCTTACGGTAGGGGAACACATGGGTACGAGAGGGAAAAGAGACGAGGGAGAGAGAGATGAGGAAAAGAGAGAGAGTGATGGGTATATATAGATATATTTTTTGTGCAAAGTTTATTTTTTAGTGTGTGTGTATATATATATAAATGTTTGTTAGGTAAAAGAAAAAATAATACTATAAAGATATTGTAGAACCCCATCAATCTCTACAAAATCTCAAATATATTTATGAGATAATAAACAACATCTATATGTATTATTCACAATATGCTAACCATAATATCATTGCTATAAACTATCGTAGATTATATACATATTATTTAAGCTGCCAATATGTTTACAAACACAATCATAAAATCTTTAACAGTACATTAGCACCCAATTGTTAGATACTATTTATCTATAATAAACAACATGTATAATCATAATGTATGGCTATGAAAACAAAATATCAGTTTAATTATTGTATATCTATTATTTAGGATTCCTATAAATTTATTCTATGGATAAATATTGTTAAAATATACTCTATCAAAATCTTAACCCATAATGGATGTCACGCAAGCGGGTCGGATCCAATAAACACGCATACTATCCAAACACCAATCACAACCCAAACAATAATAATTAAAAGAAATTCAAAGTACTAATTAATATCATTAAGAAACATACGATCAAGTTAGGGTGTTACATACATTATCATGTATAAGTCCCAAGAGTTCAATAACTCAAATTTCGTGTGATGCAAGTTGAGAATCGTGTTTTGGTTAAGATCGCCTATACCATTATTCAATGCATCTTACATTGTTTTCCACTGATAAAGGTAAATGTTTTTCAAAAATTATATCCTATTTTATAAAATAAAGAAACATATATATCAGTTTTTAAAAATTGGTGCATAACAACAGTTATTCAAAACCAAATATTTGTCGTTAGGCAAAACCAGGTGATTTAATCCAATATCACCAATTGTTATGAATTCTGATATTGAGAATTAAATCACCCATTTTCCAATACTCTACTCCTTCTCAATATTGTAGAGTGTTTTTTGTCACCCTATTAAGATATGAATGTGTTTGGTTGTCAGGCGTGTACAGATTCTCCCGGCTCAGGATAGGATGGGGTTTATTGATTATGGGGATCTAAATTTCAAGCAACCACGGACAAAACTGTCGTTAATTACCATTCGCTTATGGAGCGAGAGAACTCCGATTAACGGATCAAACAGATCATAGGAACTCAATGTGCAGTATGTGATGTGATTTGAAAATAATGCAAAAATGCGTGTTCATTTCATTTTTTTGTTTATTCTTTAAATAATTATAAGAAAGACTTTAAAAATAAAATTTTAGTAAACATTTTTCTAATTTTTCCTTCTTTTTCTTCAAAAAAGTGTGGAAGTAAAGCGCAAGTGCTCAGCTACAGTAGCATGCGCAGCTACAGTAACACGCATTCTACAGTACAATAACATGCACAGCTACAGTACATGCTACAGTAGAATTTGCCCTGCAGTAGCATGTGCCGCTACAGTAGCGCAGCTACAGTACGCGATGCGCCCGGAGGGTGCCAAAAGATTCCGTATGGGCCAAAAGATTCGATTTTTTCGGGGGCGAAACCCGGATTTTGGAGCTTGAGCTCAAGGGGGTGTTCTTCTCTTATTTGGCATAGGGAGGCTCTCTTGATTCTTCAAAACTTAGATTTTAGATCTTAAATGGACCAAAGGGGTCTTAGATTTTGCTAAAAATATAGTTTTGGAGATGCGTTCTCTTTCTTCCTTTCTCAAATTGGATCTTGATGAGGAAGAGAAAGATGAAGATGGGTAAAAATCTCCCCATTTTGGAATTTGATGGCGTAATCATTGTCTTTTCAATGGATTTATGGCTAAAATCTAATTAGTTTTGAGAAAAGAGAGCTTAACCTCTTGATTTAATTTAAAAGAGAATAAGATGAAGAACTTGAAGAGAGAGAAAGAGAGAGAGAGAGAGAGAGAGAGAGAGAAGATAGAGGCATAAACGTTTGGGCTTTACAAAATGGCTCATTTTCCCATCCTATACCCATATACTCATTTATTTTTGCACATGAGCTATCGGTTTTATATAATTTTGGCTTTTTACCTATTTAATTTAAAATTTAACATTTATAAAAGCTATTTATTACATATTTCTCTTTTTTTTTCTTTTTTCTTCAACGGCTGACTGGTCTCGCTTTGGCTTGAGGCGATTTGGGCGTAGGTCCAGTTGCCCGGGGTCGAACCCAGGTTAATCGGACTCGAGTCCACTCAAGCTTTGATTTTGACCCGTTGACTTTGACTTTGAATTTTTTTTTTTGACTTTTTGAGTTTTAATTTGGATTTTTTATTTTGGTAATGGGGTGTAATTTTTGACCCTAACAAGCGTCTGCAGCGCCCTATAGATGTGAGAGTCTAATCCAGTATCCAAATACCCATGAGTCAGAATTAATTGGGAAACAATTTTCAATTGCAACAACAAAAAAACTGAAACATAAAAAATATTTCAAAGGGATGGCCAGGAATTCCTAGTAATACCTCTTCTATTGCCTAAATTCATGACACTGGTTGCAATTTTCTTTGCGCTCACTTCAAGCCCTTTATATGTCTTTACATCTTACTTTCTATACACCATATTTAGGCTAGTTGGTTTTATTCCTTCTCTATTGTTTATCTCCGAAAACCGGACTGAGGCACGGGGAGCACATCCAGCCTGAATCTGGGGGCAGATATTATATAGAACATATCCATTCACCTCTCTAAATCTACCAAGTTGATTTATAGCACCGTATATCGAAGGTTTGGATGGATACGATCGTTGTAACTGATTTTTTAGATTCCCCCTCAATGATGAGGGGTTTTTAATTATGGAGACGCTTTTTCCTACAGACGCAAGCCCCTGCAGTTAATTACGTTATCAGGAAGCAATAACAACTTTCTTTATTCCATATATATCACTTCGTGTAGTGCTATATTTTGTTTATTTTGGGTTTGATCCTGGATTGTATACGGAGACTAATATATATCGTCGCCCATAGAGCACGGATTAGTCCAAATCCATACATATTAGATTTAGGGGTTGAACTTAGGACACATATCTCATATAAATGAGGTCTATCGGTTCACGGGATATTTGGGCTTGATCTAAGGTTCGTTAGTCGTATATGTGACTAAGATCGACTTAGAAGATATGGCTAAGGATCGTTAGTCGTATATGAGACTAAGATCAACTTAGATAATATGGTATAAGACTAGTTAGTCGTATATAAGACTAAGATCAACTTAGGAACAATGAGTATATAGGCTCGATTGATCATCTGATCACATATGAAGCATAAGCTTGTATACTTAGCATATTTTGGATAAGTTCTAAGGTTTGGATTGTCATCAGATGGGCTTTTCTATGGATAGCCTGTGGATAGTATACGGTAGTCAATTTGGAGACAGGTCGCAGGGTAGAATACCAGTTTAGTGACATAGCGGTCTATTTTTCAGCTTGCACGCACATGTATATCACGTGGCGAAGTGCATGACGTGAACATCTAAATAGGATGCGCTCAGTATTGAGATGCGATCCAATTTGAAGGCATTTATATTTCCTCCAAATATATACATGTATATACATATATGTATGCTTTCATAAAGTCAGGGCTCGTTGGTTGTTGGGACCTACCACCTCTTTGAAGACGCTGAGGAATTACAACGCCGCATATTAAAGTTGTAGAAGGATGTACCCTTGAACCAAATCCCGTTTATGATGAAAAAGAACATGTAGGAACTTAAGTTCCGATTTGCTGAAAAGGCTTCTTGGCGAAGTTATATTTTACCTAAAGATTATTAGTCTTATACGAGACTAAGATCAACTAAGGTAACATGGACTAAGGATCTTTAGTTGTGTATGTGACTAAAATCAACTTAGATATCATGAACATATGTTTGAATGATCGTTAGTCATATATGGGACTAAGATCGGCTTTAAAATATGATTAAAGATCATTAATTTTGTTTTAGATTAAGATCAACTTAATAAGTATGGACAAAGGATCATTAGTCCACTTTGAGACTAAGATCAATTTAGGTTTATTGATATTTTGATTAATAGATCATATATAAGAAGCATAAGCTTCTATACTTAATTTGTTTTAGCTAAGTAGCCAAGCAATAACTTGTTTTCCATATGCGCATATGCACATGTGTGCATTTTCATATGGTGCACATTTTTCTTACTGTCAGGGGTTGCGCATGTGCATCTCACGTGATGCGCACCTCTTTGTCATTTCAAATTTTTATCTGCGCATGTATACATGTGTGTGTATTTTATAGACAATATTTCCTTCTTGCACACACGTGAGTTTCACATGATGCGCACATTTGTATAGATGTGATTTCGTCATCTGCGCACATGCGCATATCACGTGATGCGCATGTATCTGGAGCTCATTTTTTTGACATGCGCTCACGTTCTTGGCACGTGATGCGCATGTCTCCAGATGCAAACTTTATTTATGTGTGCCCCTGTCAAGTGCGCATGTTCTCAAAGAAAGCAATTAATTTCATACAGAAGCTAAGGCTTCTATTCTTCGACTTCTGGTGATGATATAATCAAAAGACCATTTTTATGTGCATGGCCGGGTCATGTTTTGATAGGGATCTCGGAACTTAAAATCGATTTCTCGTAAAATTATGAACTTTTATACAAGAGAGATCGAACATAGAATATTTTGATCTCTTTTTATAATGAATCGATAGATTCAGGAAAAAGCAAAAGATTTTAAAAAGAAGCATATGCTTCTATTATGAAAGAGAACTATTTCTCTTTTATATATATTTTTACCTTTCTTTTTGCATTGCCGAGAAAGATAGAGATGACGAGTTTGAGAGAATTCTTTCTTAAAACTTATGGGGGCTGGTTGTCTCCTTTTTCAGTGTAGAGGGCTCCTATTTATAGGAGGTCAATTGTTAGGGTTTGTTTCCAACAATTTAAGTTGGTTTTGATTTTAATTTGATTTCCAGTTGATTTAATTGATTTGTATCAATTAAAGATGATATGTGCACCGTTAGATGGAGATCATAGATCTCACAGAAAATTTTTCTTCTAATTAAGAACTTGATTCCTTATTAACAAAATTTATTTTTTATTAGAATCTCTTGCGTTCTATTATATTATATGGCATTTAACACTTGCGCACGTGCATTGCATGTTGTACATGTCATTTAACTGGCAATTTTGCCATGTATACACTTAAAGAGATGCGCTCTATTTGAATGGAATTATTTGATGTATGCGCACGTGCATTGCACGTGGTGCATGGCACTCAATGGTTTTTTTATTTTGCTAAGTGCGCTTCTAGCATGTTTGCGCGTCAAAATTGGTGCAAACAAATGCCTCCAACTATTTTGTCGATGTAAGTATGTACGTGGGTTAAGTAGTGCAAAGTAACGCATCGCTATAGATTTGATAGCTCAGGAAACAAGTTTAGATCCCTGTCACCCAAGGCTTTTTCAATCTTTATAAGACATAAGGGTCTCATGAAAGTATTTCTCCCTACGAGTCGAGAGGATCTCGTAAGTGCATATTCTCCATAGGGGTCGTGAGGATCCTAAGTGTCTTTTTTTCCGTATAAGTCGTAAGGATCCCACAATAGTGTCTTCTTACGAGTCGAGAGGACATGTAAGTGCTTCTTCTCCTCATTGGTATCTTAGTTAGCCAATGAAGGATGTCTTTGATGCAATTTTGTCGTATGTGGTCTACAGATAGTATACGATAGTCAGTATGGAGATAGTCCGCAGGGTAGCGATGGCTTAGAAAACAGGTTTAGATCCCTGTCACCTAAGATTTTTCAACTTTATGAGACGTGAGGGTCTTATAAAAGTATTTCTCTTTATGTGTCGAGAGGATCTCGTAAGTGCATTTTCTCCTTAGTAGTCGTGAAGACTCCTAAGTGTCTTCTCTTGAGAGTCGTAAAGATCTCACAAAAGTGTTTTCTCTTATGAGTCGAGAGGACCCGTAGGTGGTTTCTTCACTTCATCATTTCGTTGAAGTGACCTGGCTTGATTTATTTACTTGTCCTGGAATGTTCAGTTTACTCTTCCCTTAGGCATACATATATACTCATCCTAACGTTAAATATACAGAACCCTTTTATCATATGAGTCCGTTAGGTTTGTGGTACTGGATTAAGTCCATCGTACCATCGCGTTGGCTGATATCTTCTTAATGTACAGTCCTTTAGGTTGTGGCTTGAGTAGCTATGTGTTTGTCGTGTCTTTGATCCATTTGAGGCTGGACATAACGTCTTCAAGTAATCTTCTTAGGTTGGAGTATCCACATTACCATCGAAAGATTCAGCATTAAGCATCGCCATAATGCTTTACCTTGAGGTTAGGCTCTATTTGGAGCCACGGGGGAGTCATGACAGCACCCTTCTGTGGTGGGGATGACATCCGGTGGTCCTTAGGCATTGTATATCTTGCCATCAACACCTAAAGCTATGAATATGCCGTCACTTTACTTTTGTTTTAATAATGTCGCGCCGATTCATCATTGAAGTAGGGTAGACATCCATATGGTCTCTAGGATGTATATATTGTTAGTTATATGTATGCCCTAGAGGCCATTACTGTACATACGATATATATTGTAGTGGATGCTTGGACATATATAGGGAGGACTTTCTTGCTCGACATGATAGTACGCTATCTGGTTGCTCTTTATCTTAACATGTACTCTGATTGTCTCTATGTTACATGTTGATAAAGCCCTTAGGATATGTACTCGACTACTGGGACTATGATGAGATCATACTAGTGAGGCCACAGTAGTCGACGAGTACATCCTATAATTATTCCTAGTCGAGGGTGTATCGAGACAGGGCATCGATACACCAGAGTAGACTAGCGTATACGCATCTTGACCCATATGATGGGCGATGGATGATCTCATATCCATCGGTGTTTGACATCAAGGATGGTGTACGGGTGCTCAGTGGAGACTGGGTACACTGGACGGACTCGCCGAGAACTCCCAGATGGTATTATACCTCACGTCAGATGACAGTTCTCTGGTGACACTGGTACAGTTTAGTCTGTAGACCCGAGATCGTCATAGAGTCTTGTGTGATTCCCACCGTGCTTTGATTTGCATCATACCACGTCCAAGAGGGCGTGCAAAAAGGTGGCTTTTGGGTACAGTCCCGAATCACATGGAGGCAATGAGCGATAGGAGGGGATTCGTCTCTCCCGGTATAGGGAGTTGATGTTGCGCTGTGTTCGATTGGCTATAACTGGAAATCCCTGGCCAGGGTTACTGAGCTTTACTGGAATGTGTTATCAGTAGTTTCTCGAACTGTTATAGACCTCATATCGACACGACTTATCAAGCTACTGGGGTTTGACGTTTACCACCCCTAGGTGAGATATGCGACATATCAGACGAAGAGACCGGACTGTACGGGAGTGGTACTGATTGGATTCACAGGAGAATGTACAGGCTTGCTTGTTGATCTTCTGATCGCTCAATACCTGGGTTGCTGTTACGTTTAGCTGACCGCTTGCAGCTTGTGGGTGTTTGATATGATCATCACCTACTGCCGGCGTATTAACGATTCTTTAGAGTCGTACACAGAGGTTTCTTGACTCAGGCAAAACGGAGTAGGAGCACATATGTGATATGTGCAGGATCGAGGATAATACGATATGAGATACCGTATTATATTCTCGCGATATTTTGATATGAGCCGGGTTATCGGATCAAGTGTTGATTCGATGAATCGGTACACGATATATTAGTCGGTTATATTCGATATAACCGGATTGTCGGATCAAGTGTTGATTCGATAATTTAATGTATAATTATATATGTGATATATTGCATTACATTATCTTATATTGGCTCGCTTTATTGATTCATTTTCTCACCGGATAATACATTGATATATATGCGATATATGTTAATTGTATTATTTTCTTTTGTTACAAAAATATATTAGATATGTGATATATAATATTGTAACAAGTTATGATTACTAATGCAACATGATTAGTGGAGATTAAACATGGTTAGGGTTTGATTTGGGTTAGCTCTTTCATGAAGCTTCTAGAAGCTTTTCTTTTGTTTCTTACAAAGATATTATGTGTTGATATTTTGTGAGATATTTCCTAACCCAAACCACACCCTTAACCCTAGTAAACTCTCTACAACGGTTAGCCTCTTCATCTTTAACAATGGTTGTATTTGTAATTATAACAAACTTTCATTATTCATCACAAATGTATTGATCATCTTCTTTCTTCTTCTTCTTTGCATGAAAAGCTTTCTAGATTTTTGTGAAGTGATGAAAATGAGTGAGAAATAGAAAATAAATGAGAGATAAATTCCTATTTCATCATCCTCATCTATTCTAGCCACTTAGATTAGGGTGTTTGTTTTGCTAATACTTGATTAGCAAAGCAAAAGCTTGGGTTTGAGTTTCTTCAAGGTAGATCATCTTTGTTATCGAAGATCGGAAGCAAGCTTGTATCTTTCTTTTGTGGAGCCTCTCTAGAGTCCGGATACTCGATGATCGCAGCGAAGGGACCTCAACACGGAGCTTTATGAAGTGAAGGACCGGACTACAAAGCTTGTAATCCCAAACTCTTAGAAGTAAAGTTGTTTACTTGCTTTGTTTCGCCTAATCTCTAGTCTAAGATCTTGGTTTTGGGTTGTTCGGCACATGTAAAATTTTAAACGGGCATGGTTGATACCTTATAGACCCTTGTGACAGTGCCTAGTAACTCTACAGTGGTATCAGAGCCAAGCTAGAGCTTTAGGTGAAGTCTAGACGAAGTTAGAAGTCCGATCGAACCCCGAAACCCCATATTTTACCCTTCTCTGGAAATTTTATAAAAATGTTGATTTTTTCATATTAAAAATTCTCAGAAAAATAAGCAGAGAATTATAAGGATTACTGTGAAAAACGAGCCACTAATCCCATTAAAGAGCCGCGGAACCGCGGCAATGACATGCCTTGCGCGGCGGTTCCGCGGCAGTACTGTGGAACTAGGGTTTTCTTTTTGCATAGTTATATCCGTATGTATTTCCTGATGGTTCTGGGAATTTTTGATATTACTCAAGTGTTGAGTTTTCTGGAGATCTTTTGTATTCGTTGATTCGATCGGAAAGTTTAACTTCGTTTAATGTTTTTCCGGATAATTTAGAACGAGTTAAAAAGTTCGAACGGATATCAATAACTCACTTTATCCCCTGCCGGAAAATTTCCAAGTGTTGGATTTTTTCCTTAGTTAAAAAACGTTCTAAGTCGTGCAAGTAACGCGGTGGACCCTCTAGAAGAACACAAAACTTAACTCGATTATGTGACCGTCTGAACCGCCTCTAAACCTTAGGGTTTGGGGAAATACGGCGTTGCCACATGTGAGGCGTTCGTTTGACTCTTTTACGGCTGGACCATTGGTACCGTGGCATGTGATTGATACTTTTTGAACTCCGCTCAAGTGTTGAGCTATTTGGGAAATCTTGGGTGTTTGTTTATTCGATCGGAAAGTTTAACATTGTCTATTTATCTGGAATGTGATACAATATTTGGAATACACAAGTAGTTATGATATAACTAATTTGAATGTTATAAATCTAGCAGTTTAGTCTCATTTGATCGGTTGCCACGGGATTTTGATGTGATCAAAATTCCGTCGCAATCACGTAGCGTACGCGGATACTCGCCGGGTAAACTTAATAGATAGCCATGTTAGTTATATGTATGCCCTAGAGGCCATTACTGTATATAGGATGTATATTGTAGTGGATGCTGGGACATATATAGGGAGGACTTTCTTGCTCGACATGATAGTATGCTATCTGGTTACCCTTTACCTTAACGTGTATGCTGATTGTCTCTCTGTTACATGTTGGTAAAGCCCTTAGGATCTGTACTTGACTACCTGGACTATGATGCGGATCATACTAGTGGGGACATGGTAGTCTATAAGTACATCCTTCAAAGTCCCTAGTCGTGGGTGTATCGAGACGGGGCATCGATATACCAGAGTAGACTAGCGTGTACCTTCTCGACCCATACAGATGGGCGATGGATGATCCCATATCCATCGGTGTTTGGCATCAGAGATGGTATACGGGTGCTCAGTAGAGACTGGGTACACTGGACGGACTCGCCGAGAACTCCCAGATGGTATTATACCTCACGTCAGATGGCAGTTCTCTGGTGACACTGGTACAGAGTAGTCTGTTGACCCGAGATCGTCATAGAGTCTTGTGTGGTTCCCACTGTGCTTTGATTTCCATCTTACCACGTCCAAGAGGGCGTGCAAAACGGTGGTTTTTGGGTACAGTCCCGAGTCACATGGAGGCAATGAGCGATAGGAGGGGATTCGTCTCTCCCGGTATAGGGAGTTGATGTTGCGCTGTGTTAGATTGGCTATAACAGGAAATCCCTGGCCAGGGTTGCTGAGATTTACTGGTAAGTGTTACCAGTAGTTTCTCGAACAGTTATAGACCTCATATCGACACGACTTATCGAGCTATTGGGGTCTGACGTTTACCACCCCTAGGCGAGATATGCGACAGATCAGACGATCAGACCGGACTGTACGGTAGTGTTACTGGTCGGATTCACTGGAGTGTGAGCGGGCTTGCTCGTCGATCTTCAGATCGCTCAATACCCGGGTGGCCGTTACGTTTAGCAGACCGCTTGCGGCTTGTGGATGCTTGATATGATCATCATCCGCTGCCGGCGTATTGACGAGTCTTTAGAGTCCTACACAGAGGTTTCCTGGCTCAAGCGAAACGAAATAGGAACGCATATGAGATATGTGCGGGACCGAGAATAATGCGTGTATGTGATACCGTATTCTATTCTCGCGATGTGACATTGATCGGTTATATGTGATATAGCCGGGTTATCGGATCAAGTGTTGATTCGATAAGATGTTACTAATGATACCAGTCGGTTATGTGCGCATGACCGGATCATTGAATCAAGTGTTGATTTAATGATTTAATGCATATTTATATATTTGATATATTACTTTGCGTTAACTAGTATTGGTTCACTTTATATGGATTTTCTCACTTGTTATGTGCATATTGTATATGTGATATACATTTGTACATTTGCTTGTATCATGTTTGATGATACATGATTGTTTAAGTGTAAGTTAAGAATAAACCATGGTTATTTATATGATTAGGGTTTTATTTCCTTTTCTTATTTATTTATCTATTTATTTATTTTGGAAATAATTAGAAAAGGCATAAGAAGAAAATGGTGGCTATTTTTGTTTCATATTGAAGCTTCTTGAAGACTTTGACCTAGTGACCATTTTGTTCTTATCCTTAACCCTAACCATTCCATTAACCATGGTCTTTTCTCTACACTTAACTAGGGTTGAAGATATGATAAGTATTGATTTACTTATTCATTTTTCTAATAACTTATCATAACCTTTTTCCTTCTTCTTCTTCATTCTTCAAGTGAAGAAGCTTGAAGTCCATCAATGGTGATTGTTGGAAACAAGTGAGAAATCCAATTCTAAAGTCTACCCACTTCCTATTTCTTCATCCTCTACCTCTTGCCAAGTAGTAGAGTGTGTTTCCTTCACAACTTTTCACGGTTTAGTGAAGGTGGAGCTTGATTCATCGATGCTTCGACGTAGATCATCTTCGGCATGGACATCGACGACCTAGCTTGCCCATTCTCCGACGAAGCCGATCCTAGAGCCCGGATTTGATTTGGACAGCGGAGAGGACCTCGTTGCGGAGCTATGGAGGTGGAGCACCGGATCTACAAAGGTTGTATTTCTGTATTTTATATAGTTAACTGTTAACTAGTTCTTGTTCGCCTAGACATCTAGCAAACGATCCGTACTTTAGGGTTTGTAGGCACCATAATTTTTGAAATTGCCATGGTTGATGGCTTGGGTGACCTCACTAGTGTGCCTAGGAACCCTGCAGTGGTATCAGAGCCTAGCTAGAGCCTTAGGCGAAGTCCAGACGCGATTTGAAGTCCGATCGAACCGAAACCATACCCGGAAAATTGCTCTCTGTACAATTTTTAAAATCTGGTATTTTTATACATTAAAAATGTTTAGAAAAATCAGCAGGTGAATATATGAAATACTGTGAAATTCGTACCACTATTTCCTCCTTATTGCCGCGCTTCCGCGGCACGAGCTAGCCTCGTGCGGCGGTTGCGCGGCGGTACGGCCACTTTATTAAATAATTTTTTCACAGTATCTCATAATTGTTAGTGCTGGTATTCCTGGGTATTTTTAATATTTATTCCAGAGTTGAATTTTTCTGAGTTGATTTGGGGATTCGGTATTTCGATCGGGGTATCAAATTTTGTCTGTGTGGCTTTCCGGATAAATTTTAGAATATGTTAAAAAGTTCGACCGGATATAAATACCCAATTTTTCCCCTGTCGGGAAATTTCCAAGTGTTGGATTTTTCCGTAGTTTAACGACGTTCTAAGTAGTGCAAGTAACACGATGGTCCCTCTAGAAGACACAAACCTTAACTCGATTATGTGACCGTCTTGAACTGCCCTTTGAACCTTCGGGTTTGGGGCAGTACGGCGTGCCACATGTGAGGCGTTGGCTTGACCCTTCTACGGCTGGATCGTTGGTACTGAGGCACGAACGGAATGTTGTTAGACTTGTTTCATGTGTTGATCTGTATCGGGAAAACTTGGGTGTTAGATTGTTCGATCGAAAAGTTTAACATTTTCTGTTTATCCGGAATGTGATACAATAATTGGAATTCACAAGTAGTTATGAGATAACTGAATGAATGTTATAAACGTAGCACTTTAGTCTCACTTGATCGGTTGCCACGGAATTTTGATGTGATCAAAAGTCCGTCGCAATCACGTAGCGTACGCGGATACTCGCCGGATAAACTTAATAGACAGCTTCACTCCATAGCCCCGACCAAGTGACTGTAGGAGAACCCCGTCGCCGAAAGCATCCGTTCGGGTGCTCGCGGTAGCGGTGTTCCGCCTTGGTGCACTTCGTCGACGGTATCGGGGGTGCGGCCGCCTACTGAAGTTTGCGACGAGTATTCGATCAGACTGTCGGGAATCTTGTTGAATTCCCCGACTTGATATTGAAAAGTGTTTTCGATAATGAGACTAAAATGCGGGGTTTATAACTGTTAGGCATGCGATGTCTAAGTAATTCATTTGGTCAGGCATGCGATGTCTGAAGAGATTGCGGATTCCAACTGTTGTAGTTTTACACTTTCTTTTCTGTGACCGTAAGTGTAATATGTGATATCGCCGGTTTCGTTGCTATATGTCAACGACAATTGGGATGCGCATATTTACTTACGTTGATGACATGTGATGTTATGTGTTGCTGGATATGTTATATTGGATCGTCGTGTTTGAATAGCCGGGGGTTTTTATGTGAGATGAGTGTTTTTCATTTTCATTCATGTAAAAACTTGTATGTAATATTTTTTTTTGGGGCGCTTCCAGGTTGCGGAAGTTGTCACCTCTTGTATATTATTTACTTTTCTGCACTAGGATAGACCCAAGGAGGAGGGCACAAGTAACCGGGTTCTGGAGTCCAGTGGGAGACCAACTCGAGGAGTCGAGGTCGGGTCTCCTAACTCTAGAATTGGTAGGGTTGCTTGCCGCTCTCGTAGGGGTCTAGGGGTGTGGGTTTGGCTATTCATCACGACCGTGGAATCCGTGTTTTATACTGGCTCGTATTGAAAACACGGACGTCCTAGTATATCCAATATTTCATATAATATTCTTCTGCTGCGATATCTGTGATGTGATCATGTGATGTTCTGTGATGGATATAGTATATAGTATATATGATATATTATATAGACGTTACTTATGTTTTACACCCGCGCTAGCCCTGCCCCGCTCTGCCGTTAGTTACCTAACCTAACGGTGCACGAGGGGACATCGAGGCGAATGCGGATGGCATAAGTGTACGTCGTATTTATCTGTGATGTTTAGGTACATAATTGATGGGACTTCATTAATGTGATTAATGAAATAAAAGAAACCTAAGATGTTGTAGAATCGAATTTCAAAATAAAAACAGGTAGCTACAGTTCTTGCTTTGCATAGCGGTATATGTGATATATCCTGCACCTCATTCGACGAGGAAAGGACCGAGATCCCTTCACCGGGAGTGACTCCTTTAGCAATAACTGGCAGATGCTACAACCCTCGGTTTGTCTTTTGATTGCTTTTAAGTGTTTTTGCTTTGCACAGTGATATATAGGATATATCCCGCACCTCATTCGACGAGGAAAGGACCGACGATCCCTTCACCGGGAGTGACTCCTTTAGCAAAACTAGAAAAGCCTAAAAAACACTCCATTTCAAAATTCATTCGATCCTACAACGATATCAAGTTCATTACGCAATAGGTTTTCAGAAAAACCTGTCGTAGCCCTCCGTCATTTCAGATAAGTAGTAGTTAGTATTCGTGCTGCGTTTGTTGGCCTTTGTCAAGGCGCAGTGTGCGGTAGCTAACTGGTGCTTATCTGCTTATGCATATGATGCAGATTGAGTTAGGGTAGTCGTACGACCTTGTTGGCCTTTGTCAAGGGCCGTGCGGGTGGGTTTAATTCAATCAGGAAATGACGGGTTGAACTTGACTAGCATCCTATGGTTTGTTGGCCTTTGTCAAGGTCATAGGAGGTTAGGGGCAAAATATTATCGCGAATTTCAAGTGTTGAAATTTGCAATGAGATTGCATACCTTCTATGAGATAGTTGGATCCCGATACCCGCTGCGAGTAAATGTTACTCCTGGGAGAGTTTTACACGTTACAATTAGCCGATCAAGTAGGTGTCTAGAAAGGTGTTAACGAGGTTACGCCTCTGGGAAAACGAGGTTTACATTAATTAGGTTCGTACGAAAGCACGGGGGACCTCCCTCAAAGTACCGACACTGGCCTGGCTGAAAGATTGGCGAACTTGTAGTGTGTAATTAATCCCGGCTAGTCTTTCCTTTTAGGGTTTGAAGAAAGATTTGATAAAAAGCAGTGGGAGCCATCCTGATTAGATAAAATAATAACCAATCTATTCTTGCAAGAGCGCACGCTGAGTGTTTTCTTCTCTCTCTCTCCTGGTAGCGACCATATCACGCCTTAATCAAGATAATAAAATGGATTATTGACCGAACCCGTTTGTTATACTGAGCTGGGGAACGTTGGTCCCGCTCCAACTTATAATTGTTATAAGACAGAGCAGGAAATTGGGGATTACCAGAATTCCCGTGCCGCCCAAACGAAAAGAGTGCATGCTGATGCATCATCTTCGGGTGTGTTCGTTACAGAGAACTGTTTCTCAGTATCCTTTACGTCCTGGGTATGTGATACCAGATCAGGATCCCAGATATGTAATCAGTTACATAGGGCTACAGAAAGGTAGAGAACTGAGAACGGGTGATAAGTTTCATGAGGCAGAAAACGGGGCAAATGTTGCAGCCAAGTCTGTTGGTCACTGTCACCCTGTATTACCGATACATTGATTCTGAACGAATGTTGTTAGATACCGAACCTGATATACAAAATCATATCAGTCTCTTTATTAGTAAAGAAAGGATATAATTTTGTATTGTTGGATAATGTTTTGAACATTTCCTATATCAAAAGTTGATCGGTTCAGGCACGTTATCTAAAAGCATTAATGTTCTAAATCAAACTACAGTTCTTAATATACGGAACACACACAAGAGGAAGAGTTCAGAAATGAACGAATCCTTCTTGAGGTATTGTAGACTAGGTCAGATCAATGCGACCCGACTAGCTAGAGTTACATAAAGATGCATATTTAAATCAGTTTGAATTTACATCTTGTGAAACTCGCCAGTCATGTCACAAAGATATAATGACACCAGCTCTGTTTATTAGAAACAGAGAAAGAGTTAGTAAACTCTTGGGATGAT
Organism: Agapanthus africanus; assembly: GCA_030015575.1. NCBI lineage: Eukaryota > Viridiplantae > Streptophyta > Magnoliopsida > Asparagales > Amaryllidaceae > Agapanthus > Agapanthus africanus. The sequence continues at coordinate 108,472,909 of CM057344.1, forward strand.
ACATGTTGATGTATGTAGGTCCCCTGTCTACACATGCCAAGACCGGTTCTTTATACTTCATTACATTCTCTGATAATCTCTCAAGATTCAGATATATGTTCCTGTTGAAACACAAGTCCGAACCTTTTGAGATATTCACAGAATATAAGCGAGAAGTAGAGAACCAGAATACGGGTATAAGTATTATGTCCTATGATGAGATCAAGGAGGAGAATACTTGAGCACGGAAATACTGGACTATTCTAAAGGAGAATGAGATTCTCTCTCAGCATTACTCCTCTGTATACACCATGGCACGATGGTATATCGGGGCGGAGCAGTCACACCCTATATGATAAGGTGTGCTCTATGATGAGTACTACTGAGTTACCTATTTCCTTTTGGGAGTTATGCGCTTGAGAAGCTGCATACCTATTGAATAGGGTTCGAATCAAATCAGTTGCCTACCACTTCATATATGATATGGTATGGGAAGAGCCCATGTCTTAAGTCAGTTAAGATTTGGGGTTGTCCGGCCTATGTCTAAAACCATAATCCGGACAAGTTCGAGGCAAGATCTGTTATGTAGAACTGGAATAGTTCCAGCTATACAAGCTACAGCAGATGATTTGGTACAGCCAAAGGATTCAGTAGATACCAACGAACCTCAGCCTCTCCGCCGATCTAGTAGGGTTCCTCACCCACCTGAGAGATACTTCGGTTTCTCTATGACAGTGGGAGCGAGGATTGCATCATGAGATGATGACCCAACTAGTTTCGAGCTGGCCATCAGGAGTAAGACTCTGTAAGAATGGCTGGATGTTTAGCGATCTAAGATGGAATCCATGTACACCAACAAAGTATGGACTTTGGTTGCAATATCTGAAGGGTTAAATCCCCATCAGGAGCAAGTATATCTTGAGAAGATTACTTGGTGTAGATGGAAAAGTTGAGACTTTCAAAACTAGACTAGTTAAAGGTTTTCGTCATTGACCAGGCGTGGATAATGATGAAACCTTTTCCAGTACCTATGCTTAAGTCCATCCAGATCCTACTTACCACGGCTGCATACCATGACTACGATCTCTGGTGGTTGGGTGTCTTGACTGCTTTTCTAAATGATGATTTACAAGAGTGCGTCTATAAGTACACAACCAGAGGGCCTCGTAGACAATGGGAGCAGCGGAAACGTGTGCAAGATGCTTTATAGGATAAAGCAGGCATCGCGGAGTTGGAACGTCTGTTTTGATGAAGCAGTCAAAGAGTTTGACATCATCAAAATGATAGATGAACCTTGTATAAACAAAAAGGTAGTAGGGAGTATGGTGACGATCCTCGTAGAGTACGTGGATGACATACTCTTGATAAGAAAGGAGTTTCTTATGCTACGCTCGATCAATCTCCGCTTATCACAAAGATTCTCCATATAGGATTAAAGTGATACCTACTAAATCCTGGATTTTGGATCTATGAGATAGATCTAAATGGATGTTAGGAAACTCACTAGATATAGTGAGGTGGTTTCAACCAATCCTGGGGAGAATCACTGGAATGGTTCCAGCGTGATAAAGACGACTGAGTGTCAGTCGCAGGCATTGTCTTTACCCTCAGTAAAGGGACGGTATGTTGGAAGAGTTCCAAGCTAGATACTGTGACATACTAGTAGATAAAGGCTGGATACATCGCTACTTAAGATGCTACCAAAGAAGCTGTTTGGATGTATATTGGTTCATGAGATGAACTATGTTCCTCCCATTGTGAGACAATGGAGTTGTGGCTTATGCCAAGGAACGCCGGTCCCATCAATGATCCAGACTTATTCTAAGGCAGTATCACCTGATCATGGAGATAGTTGATCTCCAGGGTGATCAGGTTAGGAAAGTAGATTCAGAGGACAACACAGCGGATCCACTCACAAAGGCCTGTTCCCAGAGAGAGACTTTTATGGGATGGTTGAGTATGAGATACTGCAACCACTGCTACAGATGGCCCTAGTGCAAGTGGGAGATTGTTAGTTATATGTATGCCCTAGAGGCCATTACTGTACATAGGATGTATATTGTAGTGGATGCTGGGACATATATAGGGAGGACTTTCTTGCTCGACATGATAGTATGCTATCTGGTTACCCTTTACCTTAACGTGTATGCTGATTGTCTCTCTGTTACATGTTGGTAAAGCCCTTAGGATCTGTACTTGACTACCTGGACTATGATGCGGATCATACTAGTGGGGACATGGTAGTCTATAAGTACATCCTTCAAAGTCCCTAGTCGTGGGTGTATCGAGACGGGGCATCGATATAACAGAGTAGACTAGCGTGTACCTTCTCGACCCATACAGATGGGCGATGGATGATCCCATATCCATCGGTGTTTGACATCAGAGATGGTATACGGGTGCTCAGTAGAGACTGGGTACACTGGACGGACTCGCCGAGAACTCCCAGATGGTATTATACCTCACGTCAGATGGCAGTTCTCTGGTGACACTGGTACAGAGTAGTCTGTTGACCCGAGATCGTCATAGAGTCTTGTGTGGTTCCCACTGTGCTTTGATTTCCATCTTACCACGTCCAAGAGGGCGTGCAAAACGGTGGTTTTTGGGTACAGTCCCGAGTCACATGGAGGCAATGAGCGATAGGAGGGGATTCGTCTCTCCCGGTATAGGGAGTTGATGTTGCGCTGTGTTAGATTGGCTATAACAGGAAATCCCTGGCCAGGGTTGCTGAGATTTACTGGTAAGTGTTACCAGTAGTTTCTCGAACAGTTATAGACCTCATATCGACACGACTTATCGAGCTATTGGGGTCTGACGTTTACCACCCCTAGGCGAGATATGCGACAGATCAGACGATCAGACCGGACTGTACGGTAGTGTTACTGGTCGGATTCACTGGAGTGTGAGCGGGCTTGCTCGTCGATCTTCAGATCGCTCAATACCCGGGTGGCCGTTACGTTTAGCAGACCGCTTGCGGCTTGTGGATGCTTGATATGATCATCATCCGCTGCCGGCGTATTGACGAGTCTTTAGAGTCCTACACAGAGGTTTCCTGGCTCAAGCGAAACGAAATAGGAGCGCATATGAGATATGTGCGGGACCGAGAATAATGCGTGTATGTGATACCGTATTCTATTCTCGCGATGTGACATTGATCGGTTATATGTGATATAGCCGGGTTATCGGATCAAGTGTTGATTCGATAAGATGTTACTAATGATACCAGTCGGTTATGTGCGCATGACCGGATCATTGAATCAAGTGTTGATTTAATGATTTAATGCATATTTATATATTTGATATATTACTTTGCGTTAACTAGTATTGGTTCACTTTATATGGATTTTCTCACTTGTTATGTGCATATTGTATATGTGATATACATTTGTACATTTGCTTGTATCATGTTTGATGATACATGATTGTTTAAGTGTAAGTTAAGAATAAACCATGGTTATTTATATGATTAGGGTTTTATTTCCTTTTCTTATTTATTTATCTATTTATTTATTTTGGAAATAATTAGAAAAGGCATAAGAAGAAAATGGTGGCTATTTTTGTTTCATATTGAAGCTTCTTGAAGACTTTGACCTAGTGACCATTTTGTTCTTATCCTTAACCCTAACCATTCCATTAACCATGGTCTTTTCTCTACACTTAACTAGGGTTGAAGATATGATAAGTATTGATTTACTTATTCATTTTTCTAATAACTTATCATAACCTTTTTCCTTCTTCTTCTTCATTCTTCAAGTGAAGAAGCTTGAAGTCCATCAATGGTGATTGTTGGAAACAAGTGAGAAATCCAATTCTAAAGTCTACCCACTTCCTATTTCTTCATCCTCTACCTCTTGCCAAGTAGTAGAGTGTGTTTCCTTCACAACTTTTCACGGTTTAGTGAAGGTGGAGCTTGATTCATCGATGCTTCGACGTAGATCATCTTCGGCATGGACATCGACGACCTAGCTTGCCCATTCTCCGACGAAGCCGATCCTAGAGCCCGGATTTGATTTGGACAGCGGAGAGGACCTCGTTGCGGAGCTATGGAGGTGGAGCACCGGATCTACAAAGGTTGTATTTCCGTATTTTATATAGTTAACTGTTAACTAGTTCTTGTTCGCCTAGACATCTAGCAAACGATCCGTACTTTAGGGTTTGTAGGCACCATAATTTTTGAAATTGCCATGGTTGATGGCTTGGGTGACCTCACTAGTGTGCCTAGGAACCCTGCAAGCCACGCCCCATAGCCCCGACCAAGTGACTGTAGGAGAACCCCGTCGCCAAAAGCATCCGTTCGGGTGCTCGCGGCAGCGGTGTTCCGCCTTAGTGCACTTCGTCGACGCCATCGGGGGTGCGGCCGTCTACTAAAGTTTTCGACGAGTATTCGATCAGGATATCGGGAATCTTGTTGAATTGCCCGACTTGATATTGAAAAGTATTTTCGATATTGAGACTAAAATGCGGGGTTTATAATTGTTAGGCATGCGATGTCTATGGAATTCATTTGGTTAGGCATGCGATGTCTAAGGAGGTTGCGGATTCCAACTATTGTAGTTTTACACTTTCTTTTCTACGACCGTAAGTATAATATGTGGTGTATCGCCAGTTTCATTGCTATATATCAATGACAATTGGAATACGCATATTTACTTACGTTGATGATATGTGATATTATATGTTGCTGTGATATGTTATATTGGATCGTCGTGTTTGAATAGTCGGGGGGTTTTTATATGAGATGAGAGTTTTTCATTTTCATTCATGTAAAATTCATTGTATGTAATATTCTTTTATTGGGGCATTTCCGGACGGAGGATGATATCACCATTGTATATTATTTACTTTTTCGTATTAGGATTGACCCAAGGCGGGGAGCACAAGTAACCGGGTTCTAGGGTCCAGTGGGAGACCATCTTGAGGAGTCGAGACCGGGTCTCCTAACTCTAGAACTGGCAGGGTTACTTGCCGCTCTCATAGGGGTCTAGGGATGTGGGTTTGGCTATTCATCGCGACAGTGGAATCCGTGTTTTATACAGGCTTGTATTAAAAACACGGTCCTCCTAGTATATCCAATATTTCATATATGTTCTTCTGCTTCAATGTTCTATGATGAGATCATATTACTGCCTGAGACGAATGTTTATATTATATATATGAGATATATTTTATATTGCAGATTTCGTTTCAAATGTGATGCTTGTGAAGCATAATAAAATGGGACTTCATTAATGAGATTAATGAAATAAAAGAAACCTAAAGATGTTGTAGAAACTTGTTTAAAAACTGGTAGCTCTAGTTCTTGCTTTGCATAGCGGTGTTCCTTGTAGAACATCCAACACCTTATTCGATAAGGAAAGAGCCGAGATCCCTTCATCGGGAGTGACCTCTTTAGCGAAACTAGCGGATACTGCATACTCGGTTTGTCTTTTGATTACTTCTATAGTTTTTACTTTGCATAGTGATATTTGTGAAATATCCTGCACCTTATTCGATGAGGAAAGAGCCGACGATCCCTTCAGCGGGATTGGCCTCTTTAGCAAAACTAGAAAATGCCTCAAAAACACTCCATTTAAAAATCACTCGATTCTACAATGATATCAAGTTCATTACGCAAAAGGTTTTCTTAAAAACCTATCGTAGCCCTCCGTCATTTCAGATAAGTATTTCATAGTATTCGTGCTACGTTTGTTGGCCTGCGTCAAGGTGTAGTGTTTGGTAGCTATTTAAGCTTATCTGTAAAAGCATATGATGCGATTGAGTTAGGGTAGTCGTGCGACTTTGTTGGCCTGCGTCAAGGGTCGTGCGGGTGGGTTTAATTCAATCGGGAAATGACGGGTTGAACTTGACTAGCGGACTATGGTTTGTTGGCCGGCGTCAAGGTCATAGGATGCTAGGGGTAAAATTTTATTGGGAATTTCAAGTGTTGAAATTTGCAATGAGATTGCAAACGTTCTATGAGATAGTTGGATCCCGATACCCGCTGCGAATAAAAGTTACTCCTGGGAGAGTTTTACACATTATAATTAGCCGATCAAGTAGGTGTCTAGAAAGGTGTTAACGGGGTTACGCCCCTGGGAAAACGAGGTTTACTTTAATTAGGTTTGTGCGAAAGCACGGGGAACCTCCCTCAAGGTACCGACACTGGCCTGGCTGAAAGATGTTAGTGTATATGCCCTAGGGGCCATTATTGTATCATACGTGTATGTATATTACTTAATGGAAGCTTGGGATATTCACAGTTGTATTTACAGTCTTGCTAAAAATGGCAGTATGCTACTTGGTTTGTGTCTACTTTAATATGTGTATATGTTTCTTGTAACGTATCACTCATACATATTAGTAGAGCCCATAGGATCTTTGCTTGATTACCAGCGTTGTGATGGTAGTAACACTAGTGGGGGCTGGGTAGTTTATAAGAAACATCCTATACTTGTCCCTAGTCGTAGGATTATCGAGACTGGGCATCGATACTCCAGAGTAGACTAGTGTGTACGCTTCTCATCCCAGTTGGGGAGATGGTCTATCCTACAGCCATCAGTACGTCGTACTGGAGATAGTATACAGGTGCTCGTTAGGTTATGATTACACCGGACAAGACTCGCAGGGGAACTGATTGGTTGGTATTATACCCGTCGTCAGTTAACAGTTCCCAGGTGACATGAGTACAGCATAGTCCGCAGACTTGACACTGCTACTTCGCCTCGAGTGTGTCCCACTGTTCTTAGATTGCTATCCTACCACGGCTCAAAGGAGTCGTGCAAACAGGTAGCAGTTGGGTGCAGTCCCGAGCACTTGGAGGCAGTAGCGGTTAGAAAGGATTCGTCTCTCCAGGTATTGGGAGTTGATATCGCGCTGTGTCAGAGAGCCATTACGCAAAGTCCCTGGCCAGGGCAAGCGGGATTTACTGGTAGGTTCCGGTAGTTTCTCAGGGTGTAATGGGCTACGCTCCGACACGACTTATACCACTATTAGGGGATTGACGCTTGCCACCCCCTAGGCTAGATATGCGATAGTCTTAGATGAACAGACCGGACTATACGGAGATTGTCACATCAGGCTAAGTAGGAGTTCGGATGGGTTTCCTCATCGGCCTTCTTATCGACATCTACCTGGGGACCGTTACGTACAGCTAGTGCCGCTTGCGGTCTGTGGTTAAACCCACTGCCAGCGTAGTGTCGAGTCTTTAGAGTCCCACACAGAGAGTTTCCCTGCTCCAGGCGAAACGATATAGAGGTCGTATGGTTTTACGACAAGGGTTTGGACGCATACGTGTTTAAACGTACGTACGACGTTCGGACAGTTTTTACTAGTCGGCTTTGGTTTAATCCAGATTCTAGTATCAGGATATTGGATTTATACAGTTTAAAGTTTTTCCGTGTTTTCACGGATTGGAGGGGCGTTCTCGTAATTTTCTGGGAAGCTTCTAGAAGCACGGTGACTTGGGGGTTAAGGTGGCATAAGCATTTATTGCTTAATGACTCATTTGTGTAATTCATCCTTAGAGTTACTGATTCATTTATTGAGATTATGACTCATGTGATGAATCACACAAGGTGAATGCATCAACCATGATGATTAATCACTTATATTATTTATTTGATAAATTGTTATGGTTGTTATATTCTAATGAGCTCATTATTCATATTCATTCTCATCATCACCTTCTCTCTCCTCAAGCTCTCTCATTCTTGAAATCCTAACCCTAACCTCTCATGTGTTGAGATCAAGGGTTAGCTAGACTAATACATCCATAACCTCACTCTATATCCCCTAGGTAGCTTAGATTAGCACTTTGAGCATCCTAGTTATCTCAAGTTAAAGATCAAGCTTGGCGTAGGAGCTCTCGGGTGGATCGTCTTTGACTCGAGGAGGCCGTTGAGGTGCCGATGCTCCAAGGAGCCTACGAGGAGTGGAGGACAGCGATGAAGACCCGAAGGACAAGTAACGTGAGGTATAATTTCGAATCCGAGTAGTAAAACCTCTCGTAGTTTGCTAGCAACGGTTTAGATACGATTCATGCGCTCAAGTCCGTGTTACGAAGCTTTGATAATCGTTTTTCATATATTCCGCCTCCCCGTAAGTTCGTGGGGTGCGTGACATGGACTTACATTGGTATCAGAGCCAACTAAACTATTACTAGCTTGTTACCAACTAATTAGAATTTTGATCGACGGAAAACACGAAAACGAAACCCCGGAACCCTAACAGTTTCTGTAAATTTTAAACGTGTCGAAAAAAATATTTGATATGCCTTAAAATTCACAGCAGAGAAATATAAGAATACCGGGAAAATACGAGCCCCTAACTCGGCAAGACGACCGCGGATCCGCGGCAAGAAGGTGCTTTTGGCCGTGGATCCGCCGCTGAGTCAACTCCGAGTTGACTCGGATTTGCTCAGTAATTCATATTTTTTGGTGTTTTGGTTTCCTGTATGTTCTGTTTCTACCCAGGTTACTTCAGTGCTGGCTTGCAATTGGGGTAGACACGGAAAATTGTTGTCGATCGATGTTCTAAGATATTTGTGTTAGTTATATGTATGCCCTAGAGGCCATTACTATACATAGGATGTATATTGTAGTGGATGCTTGGACATATATAGGGATGACTTTCTTGCTCGACATGATAGTATGCTATCTGGTTGCTCTTTACCTTAACGTGTACGCCCATTGTCTCTCTTATACATGTTGGTAAAGCCCTTAGGATGTGTACTGGACTACCTGGACTATGATGCGGATCATACTAGTGGGGACATGGTAGTCCATAAGTACATCCTTCAAAGTCCCTAGTCGTGGGTATATCGAGACGGGGCATCGATATACCAGAGTAGACTAGCGTATACCTTCTCGACCCATACAGATGGGCGATGGATAATCCCATATCCATTGGTGTTTGACATCAGAGATGATATACGGGTGCTCAGTGGAGACTGGGTACACTGGACGGACTCGCCGAGAACTCCCAGATGGTATTATACCTTACGTCAGATGGCAGTTCTCTGGTGACACTGGTACAGAGTAGTCTGTTGACCCGAGATCGTCATAGAGTCTTGTGTGGTTCCCACTGTGCTTTGATTTCCACCTTACCACGTCCAAGAGGGCGTGCAAAATGGTGGTTTTTGCGTACAGTCCCGAGTCACATGGAGGCAATGAGCGATAGGAGGGGATTCGTCTCTCCCGGTATTGGGGGTTGATGTTGCGCTATGCTCGACTGGCCATAACAGGAAATCCCTGGCCAGGGTTGCAGTGATCTACTGGTAAGTGTTATTAGTAGTTTCACACATGTTATGGACCTCACGTCGGCATGACTTATCGAGCTATTGGGGTCTGACGTTTACCACCCCTAGGCGAGATATGCGACAGATCAGATGATCAGACCGGACTGTACGGTAAGTGTTACTGGTTGGATTCACAGGAGTGTGAGCGGGCTTGCTCGTCGATCTTCTGATCGCTCAATACCCGGGTGGCCGTTACGTTTAGCAGACCGCTTGCGGCTTGTGGATGTTTGATATGATCATCACCTGCTGCCGGCGTATTGACGAGTCTTTAGATTCCTACACAGAGGTTTCCTGGCTCAAGCGAAACGAAATAGGAGCGCATATGAGATATGTGCGGGACCGAGAATAATTCGTGTATGTGATACCGTATTCCATTCTCGCGATGAATGTATCGATTGGTTATATGTGATATAACCTAGTTATCGAATCAAGGATTGATTCGATAAGCCGATACAAAGGATACTAGTCGGTTATATGCGATATGACCGGATCGTTAAATCAAGTGTTGATTTAATGATTTAATGCATAATTGTATATTTGATATATTACTTTGCATTAATTAGTATTTGTTCACTTTAAAAGGATTTTCTCACTTGATGTGCACATTGTATATGTGATATACTTTTGTGCACTTGATTGTATCATGTTTGATGATACATGCTCACTTGTGTTTGTGTAAAGATTAAACCATGGTTATTTAAATGGTTAGGGTTTTTATTATCTTAACTTTTTATTTAGGTTATTTCCTTTTAAGGCATGAAAAGAGAAAATGGTTGCATTCATTCATGAAGCTTGTTGAAGCTTCATGAAGCTTGTTGAAGCTTCATGAAGCTTTGACCAAGTGACCATTTTTTATCTTCATACCTAACCTAACCATTCACTTAACCTTAGTTTAGTCTCTACACTTGACCATGGTTATTATTATGATAAGTATTCTTTTTTATTTCTTTTTAATTAACTTATCATAATATTCTTTTCATCTTCTTCTTCTTCTTCACATGAAGAAGCTTGCTACCAACAATGGCAACTAGTGAAAAAGAGTGAGAAATCCAATTCTAAAGTGAACCCACTTCCTATTTCTTCATCCTCTACCTCTTGCCAAGTAGTATAGAGTGTTTTCTTCACAAGTTTCAAGACTTGGCGAAGTGGGAGCTTGATCTTGTGATGCCTCGACGTAGATCATCTTCGGCATTGAAGACGACGACCAAGCCCGCCCATTTTTCCGATGAAGCCGATGCCAGAGTCCGGGATCCGATTTGGACAGCGGAGGGACATCATCGCGGAGCTATGGAGGTGGAGAACCGGATCTACAAAGGTTGTATTTCCGTTCTTATAGTTAAGTTGTTAACTAGTTTCACTTTTCGCCTAAAATTCTAGTTAACGATCCGTATTAGGGTTTCCCGGCACTTGTAAAATTTGAAATTGGCATGGTTGATGCCTTGTGAGACCTCATTAGTGTGCCTAAGAACCCTACAGTGGTATCAGAGCCTAGCTAGAGCCTTAGGCGATGAGTAGACGACGTTTGAAATCCGAATCGAACCGAAACCCTAAAACCAAGTTGCTCTCTGGACATTTTTCAAAAACTGGGTTTTTTCCAGATTAAAAATGCTTAAAAAATTCAGCAGGGAATTACATGAATTACGGTGCAAAAATTTCATGATGATGTGTCAATTACGCGGCAGAACCGCGGCAGAAGCATGTCTTCTGCGGCGGTTCCGCGGCCAAATGAAGGGAGAGCTGTCGTACCTAAGAAGCATGGAACATCTGTTTTGATGATGCTGTCAAAGAATTCGACTTTATCAAAAATCCAGATGAACCATGCATATACATTAAGATTGTAGGGAGTGCTGTAGTATTCCTCGTCTTGTATGTGGATGACATTCTCCTAATATGAAATGATATTCCTATGTTACAGTCAGTCAAAAGATTCTTATCACAGAAATTCTCCATGAAAGACCTGGGTGATGCCACCTACATTCTAGGGTCCGGATCTATCGTGATAGATCAAAGAGGATGTTGGGACTTTCGCAGTCCAGGTTCATAGACACCATAGTGAAGAGATTAAGTATGGAAGATTCTAAACGCGGTAACCTACCGGCTTGTCACGGAATCACCCTCTCCAAAGAGATGTCTTCCAAGACTGATTTGGAAAGGGATCTCATGTCGATTATACCCTACGCTTCAGCGGTAGGCTCTATAAAGTATGCGATGTTATGTACCAGACCAGATGTAGCATACGCATTAAGCGTTGTAAACCGATATCAGGCAAACCCAGGGAAGAATCACTGGATAGCAGTAAGAACATTCTCAAGTACCTAAGAAGGACTAAAGATATGTTCTTGGTGTATGGTGGAAAAGACCTCCAGATTGAGGCCTTTGCCGACTCCGGCTTCCAGAGCGACAAAGATGACTCCAAATCCATGTCAGGTTATGTCTTTACCCTCAATGGAGGGGCGGTCTATTGGAAGAGTTCCAAACAGGAGACCGTTGCTGACTCAACGATGGAAGCAGAGTACATAGCTGCTTGCAATGCCGCAAAAGAAGCTGTCTGGATGAAGAAGTTCCTCACAGAACTTCAGGTGGTTCCTACCAGTGTTGATCTAATACCTCTGTATTGTAACAACAACGGCGCTATAGCTTTAGCGAAGGAACCCAGGTCCCATCAGAAATCCAGACACATCTTAAGGCGGTATCACCTGATCAGGAAGATTGTAGATCGCCGGGAGATCGAGATAAAAAGAGTAGAGATGGAGAATAACATTGCTGATCCATTCACAAAGGCTATTCCTCAGACGCAGTTCGAGAGGCTATTCGAGATGATAGGTCTACGATATGCCTGCTCATGGCCCTAGTGCAAGTGGGAGATTGTTAGTGTATATGCCCTAGGGGCTATTATTGTATCATACTTGTATGTATATTACTTAATGGAAGCTTGGGATATTTATAGTTGTATATACAGTCTTGCTAAAAATGGCAGTATGCTACTTTGTTTGTGTCTACTTTAATATGTGCATATGTTTCTTGTAACGTATCACTCATACATATTAGTAGAGACCATAGGATCTTTGCTTGATTACCAGCGTTGTGTTGGCAGTCACACTAGTGGGGGCTGGGTAGTCTATAAGCAACATCCTATACTTGCCCCTAGTCGTAGGATTATCGAGACTGGGCATCGTTACTCCAGAGTAGAATAGTGTGTACGCTTCTCATCCCAGTTGGGGAGATGGTCTGTCCCACAGCCATCAGTACGTCGTACTGGAGATAGTATACAGGTGCTCGTTAGGTTACGGGTACACCGGACAGGACTCGTAGGGGAACTGATTGGTTGGTATTATACCCATCGTCAGTTAACAGTTCCCAGGTGACATGAGTACAGCATAGTCCGCAGACTTGACACTGCTACTTCGCCTCGAGTGTGTCCCACTATTCTTAGATTGCTACCCTACCACGGCTCAAAGGAGTCGTGCAAACAGGTAGCAGTTGGGTGCAGTCTCGAGCACTTGGAGGCAGTGGCGGTTAGAAAGGATTCGTCTCTCCCAGTATTGGGAGTTGATATCGCGCTGTGTCAGAGAGCCATTACGCAAAGTCCCTAACCAGGGCAAGCGAGATTTACTAGTAGGTTCTAGTAGTTTCTCAGGGTGTAATGGGCTACGCTCCGACACGACTTATACCGCTATTAGGGCACTGACGCTTGCCACCCTCTAGGCTAGATATGCGATGGTCTTAGACGAACAGACCGACTGTACGGAGATTGTCACATCAGGCTCAGTAGGAGTTCGGATGGGGTTTCCTCATCGGCCTTCTTATCGACATCTACCTGGGGACTGCTACGTACAGCTAGTGCCACTTGCGGTCTGTGGTTAACCCCACTGCCAGCATAGTGTCGAGTTTTTAGAGTCCCACACAGAGAGTTTCCCTGCTCCAGGCGAAACGATATAGAGGTCGTATGGTTTTACGACAAGGGTTTGGACACATACGTGTTTAAACGCATGTACGACGTTCGGACAGTTTTTACTAGTCGGTTTTGGTTTAAGTCAGATTCTAGTATCAGGATATTGGATTTATACAGTGTAAAGTTTTTCCGTGTTTTCACGGATTGGAGGGGCGTTCTCGTAATTTTCCGAGAAGCTTCTAGAAGCATGGTGACTTGGGAGTTAAGGTGGCATAAGCATTTATTGATTAATGACTCATTTGTGTGATTCATCCTTAGAGTTAATGATTCATTTATTGAGATTATGAATCATGTGATGAATCACACAAGGTGAATGCATCAACCATGATGATTAATCACTTATATTATTTATTTGATAAATTGTTATGGTTGTTATATTCTAATGAGCTCATTATTCATATTCATTCTCATCATCACCTTCTCTCTCCTCAAGCTCTCTCATTCTTGAAATCCTAACCCTAACCTCTCATGTGTTGAGATCAAGAGTTAGCTAGACTAATACATCCATAACCTTACTCTATATGCCCTAGGTAGCTTAGATTAGCACTTTGAGCAACCTAGTTATCTCAAGTTAGAGATCAAGTTTGGCGTAGGAGCTCTCGGGTCGATCGTCTTTGACTCGAGGAGGCCGTTGAGGTGCCGATGTTCCATGGAGCCTACGAGGAGTGGAGGACAGCGATGAAGACCCGAAGGACAAGTAACATGAGGTATAACTTCAAATCCGAGTAGTTAAACCTCTCGTAGTTTGCTAGTAACGGTTTAGATACGATTCATGCGCTCAAGTCCGTGTTACGAAGCTTTGATAATCGTTTTTCATATATTCCGCCTCCCCGCAAGTTCGTAGGATGCGTGACATGGACTTACAAAAGATTGGCGAACTTGTAACGTGTAATTAATCCCGGCTAGTCTTTCTTTTTAGGGTTTGAAGGAAGATTTGACAAAAACAGTGGCAGACATCCTGATTAGATATATTAATAACCAATCTAAATCATGCAAGAGCATACGCTGAGTGTTTTCTTCTCTCTCTCTCTCCAGGCAGCGACCATGTCATGCCTTAATCAAGATAATAATACGGATGTATTGACCGAACCCGCTTGTTATACTGAGCTGGGGAACGTTGGTCCCACTCCAACTTATAATTGTTATAAGACAGAGCAGGAAATAGGGGATTACCAAAATTCCCGTGCCGCCCAAACGAAGAAAGTGCATGCTGATGAATCTTCTTCGGGTGTGTTCATTACAGAGAACTGTTTCTCAGTATCCTTTACGTCCTGGGTATGAGATACCTGATCAGGATCCCGCAGATGTAATCTGTTACATGGGCTACAGATAGGTAGAGAACTGAGAATGGGTGATAAGTTTCAAGAGTAAAAAATGGTGCAATTGTTGCATGCCAAGTAGTTGGTGTTGGGGTAAAAATTTACACCCCGGTTGACCAAGTCAAAATCAAAGTCAACCCCAAGCCAAGTGGGCCCATGCCCGGGTCGAGCCCGAACGTGAAGCGGCCGGCCTCCCCCCACGCCAAGATAAAAATTTTGTAATAAACAATTTTTGTTGTATTTCTTTTATTTTATTTTATGGATAAATGTAAGAAAAATAGGCATGAAGCCAAATTTTTGTAAAGCCCATGGCTTATGTGCAAAAAGAAATGGTACATGAGCCATGGGGTGGGCAAAATGCCATTTTGTGAAGCCCAAGGGGCTATGTGTAAAATGTATGGCCTATAAAGGCAAAGATAATGAAAATATCTCATAACTTTCTCTCTCTCCAGAAATTTTCTAGATCTGAGATCTCTTCCTCCTTCCTCAAGGTTCTAAAACCTTCTTTTTCCTTTTGAATTAAATCAAGAGTTTAACTCTTCCTTTTCTAAAAATAAGTAGATTTCCACCACAAAACCTACGAAGGGGAGCTCGGATCTCCAATCAGATCTCGAAAAGGGGAGGCTTTTAAGACTCATCCCCTTTTCTCCAAGATCCCGCCGGTCAAGAGCAAGAAGAAGGAGACCCATCTCCAAAAATCTAAGTTTGGACAGACCCAAGGCTCAAAAGAAGAGCAATAAATCCCCAGGAGTTTAACTCCTTTCTAAAGTTGCTGGAGTTTAACTCCATAAATTAATTTCTGTTGGAGTTTAACTCCATAAATTTGTTTCTGTTAGGAGTTCAACTCCAAAAGTTCCCTTGGGAGTTCAACTCCCCAGCCTAGGGGCTAGGCTTCCCTTTCCGCGGGTCTTTCCCGCGGTCACGTGTACCCACGTGACCCCAGGGCGCTAAGGCGTCCATCGGTCACGTGTGCGCACGTGACCCCGGGGCGCCAAGGCGCCCATCGGTCACGTGTGCGCACGTGACCCCCGGGGCGCCAAGGCGCCCATCGTTCACGTGTGCGCACGTGACCCCTGGGGTGCCAAGGCGCCTATCGGTCACGTGTGCCCACGTGACCCCGGGGCGCCAAGGCGCCCATCGGTCACGTGTGCACGTGACCCCGGGGCGCCAAGGCGCCCATCGGTCACGTGTGCGCACGTGACCCTTGGGGCGCCAAGACGCCCATCGGTCACGTATGCCCACGTGACCCCTGAGGCGCCAAGGCGCCCATCGGTCACGTGTGCCCACGTGACCCCTGAGGCGCCAAGGCGCCCATCGGTCACGTGTGCCCACGTGACCCCTGGGGCGCCAAGGCGCCCATCGGTCACGTATGCCCACGTGACCCCGGGGCGCCAAGGCGCCCATCGGTCACGTGTGCCCACGTGACTCCCTGGGCGCCAAGGCGCCCATCGGTCACGTGTGCCCACGTGACCCCTGGGGCGCCAAGGCGCCTATCGGTCACGTGTGCCCACGTGACCCCTGGGGCGCCAAGGCGCCCATCGGTCACGTGCGCGCACGTGACCCCGGGCACTAAGGCGCCCACCTGCCGTGCGAGCGTCCTTTAGGCGCCATTTTGTTTCCTTTTCCCCTCGTTTTACGTGCACTCCCCAACAAAATCCCTTCTGGAGTTTAAACCTTTTTAAAATATATACATATATATATTCTTTGGAGTTTAACTCCACAATAAAGTTCTATTTTAGGAATTTAATTCCGCATAACATTCTTTTAGGAGTTTAACTCCATTTAAAATTCTTTGGAGTTTAACTCCACAATAAAATCCCTTTTGAAATTAAGCTCCACTTTTAAAAAAAAAGGGGGGGGGGAAACATACACAGACTCCACGACACTGTCTTCCGTTAGAAAAAATTTCTAACGGGGCGCTGCCCCGCACCCCGCAAGGGGGCTGCTAGCCCCCTTGACCCCCAGCCCGCTATCCGGGGGGCGGGACCCCCGTAAAAACTCTGCGGGGCCCCCGATATTTTCAAAACCCCCTTCAAAACACGATACTGCACATTGAGTTCGCATGACCAGTTTAACCCGTTAATCGGAGGTTCCTTCGCTCCAAATGCGAGGGGTAATTAACGGCAGCTTAGTCCGCGGTTGCCGGAGATTCGGATCCCCACAATCAATAAACCCCGGTCTACCCTAGGCAGGGGGAATCTGTAATGCGCCTGACAAGCGCGCGCGTATTCCCATCTCAATGGGGTGACGAAAAACACCCTACAGATTCTGGCACGCCCGGTGGGACCAATCTCTCCTCCCATATCTCGGGTTAAGCGTTCATGCGAACTCATTTAACATATACGCCGATGTTTGTACTGAAATAATTTCTTTCTTTCGTGCAGCAATCAACTTTCAATGACGATGTCTCCCAAGACGAATTCGGCTTACGACGCGACCCCGATATCGTACGTAGTCAAGATCAATGCCCGCGTGGTTCTCCCCGCAAGCCTCAGTCGACAGTGGGAGGAACCGCCCCGCCAGTTTGGCTCCGTCATCATCTACCCTGCCGGAAGCGCTCATCTGGCGGAGACCCCGGCGGAACAGGTGGCCAAGCCGGTCTCAAGGGGTAAGAGGCTAAATGTTGTGATCGCCAAGGCACCACAACCGAAACTTGAGACGGTATCTGAACGATTCTCTGGTGCTCCAGCGGGGGGCAAGAACTTCGGTACAAAGGGCAACATCAAATGTTGCGGGCGAGCTCAGGAGATGACTCCAACAAATGCACAATCAAGCGTATCTCCAAGGCCTTTCATCGCCCGGTCTGCGGCGTCTTCCCAAAGAGCCGAAGTCTGCCAGGTGCTTAGAACAGAAAAGTTAAGGCAGAAGCATCTCAGGTATCGAGCCAACAAGAGGGCCAAGGCTTCAGCCAAATGGAATCGTGTGAAGTTCCAAGTGCAGGGTTGCCCCGCGACGACGGCTGAGTCGGACGTGAGAATCAGCAATTCCTTCGAGCCTCTGAAGTGGGTTCAGAAAAATGTCATGACCGCCAGAATCAAGAAGACAGCGGTCCGAATAGTGCCACAAAGAGACATGTCCCGGCCCCAACAGAAAAAAATATGACACTGTCTCTTCAAGAGTCTATCAAGCACTCTGTGCCGCACGAAAACAGTGGGGCAAACCCAGAAAAGAAGCGCCAGCACCATTCAAGAACCTGGTTAGGCCAGCCGCCTTCAATCGACTACCAGCTACCGAAGCGAGGGGGTCAAGACAGCGATCCGTGAAATCAGCTTCCAATGATAGAAAGACGGCCGGGTACATCATCCATACGGTCTATATGGCGGGCGGATGCCCCAGCGACAACCTCCGCAGCAAAAGCAAGGATGGGGCCACCACATCCCAAGCCCAATCTAGCCTGAATGTGGTTGCCGCCGCCCAAGAACAGCCGCCCCCGCCGGATGAAGAAAACCCTCTCGATGAGAATGATAGGCAGAAAGACCCCTCGGTCCATGAAGAGTCAAGCTCGGACAGCGAGGAGGAGCCGACTTTCCGCCCCAGGACTGCAGAGCAAGAGCTGCTTCAAGAGCTTCGAAAACAGCTCAGGACCAAAGATAAATAGATGGCCAAGCTCTATTCGAAGATTGACGACTTAACGAACGTGGTGATGCAGCTTACGGCTCAAATTGCTCGAGCGCCTCCCAATCAAGCACAAGCCGCTACTAGTCAGCCGGGTGATGACAATCCGAGGCAGCCAATGCCTGTTCCTTTGGGACCAAGACTGGTCGAGCCGCATGAAAGCCGGCCACACTCCGCTTCTGGGGACGCCTTGGCCCCAGATAGCACTATCCCGCTAACACAGGATCGGATAATGGATTTGGTCACCAGCAAGGTTAAAACATTGGTGGCCGAAGCTGAAGCTCAGAAAGAAATCGGCAGTAGTGGGCGGCCATATCCCGCGCAGTACGATCTGATTGAGTTCCTAAGCGGCTACGTCATTCCTAAGTTCGGAAGATTTGATGGAACGGGGAATGCAAATCAGCATGTCGCCCACTTCAAAGCATCGTGCGGAAATACAGGGGGCAATGACGCGCTCCTTCTTCGTCAGTTTGTCAACAGCCTGACCGGCGTCGCCTTCGACTGGTATGCGAGTATACCGGACGGGTCCGTCATTATCTTCGCCCAAATGGAGTCCCTGTTTCGGCAAAGGTTCATGAGTGTCAGTGATAAAATCTCCATTGCCGACCTTGTGAGGACCAAGCCGGGAAAGAATGAAAGCAACACCGACTTTATCGCCCGATGGCGTAATCTCACAGTCAAGTGCGAACCGCCGCTGGAGCAGGACCAGTCCGTCAGCCTTCTCATTGGGAACCTCAGCAATTGGATGGTCCCATTCTTGTGTACAGCGGGCCTCAAGACATTTCAGGAGCTAACCAAGAAAGTCCAAATGCTGGAACGCTCGAAGCAGGAGCCCCCGCCGGATTCTCAAAGAGACAAAACTTGGAAAAGCAAGCGGGACGACAACCGTAGAAGCGGGAGTTCCAGCAGTACCAATGTCTTCAATGCGTCCGACAATGAAGAAAAGCGAAGGGCAGCCGAATCCAAAACTAACCGGTCTCGAAAGCCATTGCTGGGAGGAGATGGGCCTTCCCTAGAGGAGAAAAAGAACAAGGTTTACTCTTTCAGAAGAAACAAGGTCCGCAAGATATTTAAAGATGCCTTGAACAACGGCCTACAATTGCCGGAGTCGAAAAGACCCCAAGAAGCAAAAATGACCGACAATCCTCTGTATTGCCCGTACCACCGAGTAGTGACCCATGCGATCGAGGATTGCTATATCTTCAAAGACTGGGTCGAGAAGCAGTACAAGGTTGGAGAGATCGAGCTGTCCAAAAGTGTGTTGGTGAACAATCAAGTTGCAACCACCAACTTTATACAGACAAAAGTTGAAGCCTTCTGGGAGCAGATAGCTGAACCTGCTACCCTGACAAACGAAACTGACTCATCGCGGCCTCCGTGGGGTACACACATATCTAACAAGACAAAGAAGATGATAAAGCTACTTCGAAAAGAGCCCAGGACAGAAAGGGAAGGGCAGAAGAGGCCTACCAGTCCAGCTGCCGATGCGGTTCCATCACGCTCAACATCCAAGAAGCTCAAGAAGAAGAAAAGTGCAGCTCGGCGCGAAAAAGAGTCTGAAGGGAGATCGACCATTCAAAAATATATCGATTCCCTTGAAGAATATGAACAAAAGGAAAGAACATTGATTCAATTGAATGAGTTCTTCCCTGTACAAGCGGCTGAAATTCTGGAGGAGTTAGAAGAAGACTCCAATGAAGAGATCCCAGTAGTGACCTGCTACGCCATCCATCTTGGCAGCGACTCGGGAGAGGAGCTTTGTTTTCCCGAAGAGGATGAGGAGTTCGCCACAACGACCAATCAAATCCAGCTCAGAAGCGGCAGGGCTCTACCGCCAAATCAGGGCAACGCCCCAAAAGGGAAGGAAAAACAAGTCGCTAATGAAGAAGAAGGCAGAGAACCGGCTGATGAAAACATAAGTCCTTCCTCGGTGGACTATAATGTCTTGGCACATCTCCGGAAGCTTCCGTCTTTCTTGAGCATCTACGACGCCTTGGTCCTATCTAAAGAGCTTAGAGATGTTCTCATCCATGCTCTACAAAACCCCGAGCGGTATCAGGCTCACTTTACGGAAATCAATATGAAAGAAGCCCAGCACGCTTTGCATGCTGCCGCAGTCACATTTAAGGATGAAGACTTGCTACTGGGAACGGCTGAGCATAATCGGCCGCTTTACGTGACCGGGTACAGCGACGGAGATTGAATTAATCGTATATTGATTGATCCGGGGTCCTCAGTGAACATCATGAACTTGCGAAGTCTGAAGAGTTTGTCAATGGACGTCCGACACCTGTCAAGGGAAAGGATTGTCATTCAAGGCTTCAACCAAAATTGCCAGCAAGTTCTGGGGTCTATAGCTTTGCCAATCAAGTTCGGGGAGCTGCAAACTGAAGCTAAGATATACGTGATCGACGCCGACACGTCTTATAAGATTCTCTTGGGGCGGCCGTGGCTCCACGATTACGGCATCATTCCGTCAACTCTCTATCAATGCATGAAGTATACTAAAAATGGCGAAGAAAGACGCATTGACGGAGACATCCAGCCGTTCGGCGTGCATGAAGTCCGGTATGAAGATTCTCGGTACTTTATGAACCACCAAAATGCTAAGCCACAATCGACTGAGGATAGACCGGCCCCAAGATTCAAAAGCAAATCTGCGCCGGCTATCACTTTCAAAAGCAAAATTACCCAAGTGCGCCCGCATTTCGGCAGCGAAACTGATGAGTCTGACGCTGGAAGCCCGTCCTTCCGCAAAACTCGCCCTCATTTCGGCAGCGATACGGACGAATCTGTTACTGAAAGCCCATCTAGCAGCAAAGCCCGCCCTCATCTTGGCAGTGACACTGAAGAGTCAGAAGAAGAGGACCTGCCATGCAACAGCTGTGCAGATTGGCCCCCCATGCAGCAAGCGAAACTACGAGAGACCTTCGAAGTCGCAGAAGGGTCCCTGGCCATCACAAGGGTGCCGGAACAGATGTGCAAAGAGCTTGACGCATTTTCAGTCTCTACCGTGGACCAGCTGAAAACTTTCTACGTGCCCGGGAGGAAAAATAGGCAGAAGGGCATCCTGTTTTACAGGTCAAACCCCGTTGTGCACCCGGACGACCTTTCTGTCGTGTGCCTTCCCTATGAGAGAGGCATAAGAGCCGTACTCAATCCCAGATACTATGCGCCCGAGATGCGGGAATACTTTAAGAAGTGCGGATGCCGGTTATATCAAACGGAGTCCGAAGCAAAGTTTTACGAAGGACTATGGTATCCGCCCCAGGTCCGAGCACTCATCGATGGACGAATTCCAGATAGACAGGGCATAGGCTACATTCAACCTGATTCCAAAACGTGCTACATGATCCATGTTGGTGAGGCCAGCGAAAGATCAAATGATGATGACGAGATAGCCGAGCCAGAAGAAGCTCCTCAAGAGCTCGAAGATGGCGGACAAGCAACCTTTGATGAGCTAGCCGAGATTGACTTAGGAACGTCCGATAATCCAAGGCTGACCTACATCAGCTCACTCTTGTCAGAGGAAATGAAAGAGCAGCTAATTGCCCTGCTGCGTGAGTTCGTCGACTGCTTCGCGTGGACATACAAAGAAATGCCTGGCCTTTCCCCTGAAGTGGCCGTATATAAGTTGGCTATATCTCCTGATGCTAAGCCAGTCTAACAAGCTTCTTGAAGAATGAGAAGGGAACTAGAAGAAAAGGTCATCGAGGAAACTAAGAAGCTCATCGATGCCGGCTTCATCAGGGAAGAGAAATATGCAGACTGGATCGCATGCATAGTCCCAGTGAAGAAGAAAAATGGGCAGATCCGAGTCTGTGTCGATTTCAGGGACCTCAATAAGGCATGTCCTAAAGACGACTTCCCGCTACCGGTCATGGAAATGATGGTCGATGACACCTCAAATTACGAACTGTTCACCTTTATGGATGGCTCGTCTGGATATAATCAGATCAAGATGTCGCCTGAGGATGAGAAGCACACAGCATTTCGAACTCCGATCGGAATATATTTCTACAAGGTCATGCCGTTCGGACTGAAGAACGCAGGTGCTACATATCAAAGGGTAATGACCAATATCTTCGATGACCTAATCCATAAAGTCGTCGAATGCTATGTTGATGATCTGGTCGTCAAGACTAAAGCCAAGGCCGATCATATCCAAGATCTCAGGATCGTTCTCACCAGACTGAGGGAATACGATCTGAAGATGAATCCTCTGAAGTGCGCTTTTGGCGTGTCATCGGGAAAATTCCTGGGCTTCATAGTCCGACATCGAGGGATCGAAGTTGACCCATCAAAGATAAAGGCCATCATGGAGATGCCCCCTCCGAAGAGTCTGACGCAGCTAAGATCTTTTCAAGGCAAGCTTGCTTATATACGGAGGTTTATCTCAAATTTATCGGGGAGATGTAGGCCCTTCTCAAAGCTCATGAAGAAAGGAGCTCCTTTTATCTGGGATGCCGAATGTCAAGCGGCGTTCGAAAGCATCAAAGAATACTTGTTGCACCCTCCAGTGCTGGCCGCTCCCATTCCAAATAAACCGCTGATTCTCTACACTGCCGCGCTGGATGAGTCACTCGGTGCGCTCCTTGCCCAGAATAACGAGGAAGGAAAAGAAAATGCCCTCTACTACCTCAGTCGAACTCTAGTCGGGGTGGAACACAACTACTCCCCAATCGAAAAGCAATGCCTGGCTCTAATATTTGCTGTGAAGAAGCTGAGGCACTATTTGCTCGCTCATCGGGTTATGCTGATCTCCAAGGTCGACCCGCTCAAACACTTGATGACTAAAGCAAGCCTAGCCGGCAGAATGGCAAGATGGGCTGTCATGCTACTTGAGTTTGACATAGTTTATACTCCTCAGAAAGCAGTAAAAGGGCAAGCTCTTGCAGACTTTCTCGCTGCTCATCCCATACCAGAAGGATCGCCGCTAAAATGTGAGTTACCCAACGAACAAGTGCTGCACCTCGAGGAAGACGAGCCATATTGGGAGCTCTACTTCGATGGGGCCTCATCAATAAGGAGCTTCGGCAGATCAAACGTCCCGGAGATAAAAGCTGGGATAGGATTGGTGTTTATCACACCATCAATGAGAACCTTACGGCGTTCTTTCGCTCTCACCGAGCCTCGGACAAACAATGAAGCTGAGTATGAAGCTCTGATAGCTGGTTTGGAGCTCGCCATAGAAATGGAAATCCTTCGGCTACGGGTTTACGGTGACTCCCAGCTTATCGTCAACCAAGTAAGCGGCACCTATAAGATATACAAACCTGAGTTAGCTCGGTACAGAAGCCGGGTGGTGGAACTCATGAAACGGTTCACTCACATTGAACTAACAAGAGTCCCTAGAGCATTGAACGGAAAAACCGACATACTCGCTCGCCTAGCCAAGGAGCTGGCTGATCCTGACTTGGACGAAATTCTGATCACAATCAGGAGCCGACAAATTCTACCCCCAGTCTCTCTACGAGAAGAGGAAAGCGCGGAACAGGAGAGCAGTCCTGCCGAAGGAGCTTCGATCATCCAAGACGAGCCCGATTGGAGAGAACCCTTCATAGAGTACCTCTGATACGACAAGCTGCCCGAAGAAAAATCTACGAGGATTCAGCTGAAGAAAAGAGCTCTCCGATACGTGTTTGTAAATGACACCTTATACCGCAGGTCATATGACCAACTCTGTCTCAGGTGCCTGTCATCGGCCGAAGCCCAAAAGGTCATGAAAGATATTCACTCGGGCGTTTGCGGTGCTCACCAATCTGGCCCCAAGATGCGACTTCAAATCAAACGGTTTGGGTATTACTGGCCCACCATGATACGGGATTGCGGAGAGCATGCAAAGAAATGTCAGATCTGCCAAATCCATGGTGATTTCATTCACAAGCATCCCAATCCGTTGCATCCTACGGTGGCGTCGTGGCCCTTCGAGGTCTGGGGCACCGACATTGTTGGCCTAATTGATCCTCCGTCATCCAAGGCCACCGGTTCATACTGGTCGCGACAGACTACTTCTCCAGATGGGCTGAAGCTGTCCCGCTAAAAGAAGTCAAAACAAAAGATATTCTGACATTCTTCCAGCATAATATTCTATACCGCTTCGGTACACCAAGAAGAATCATTTCTGACAACGGGCCTTCTTTCAAGAGCTTCAATGTCTCAAGGTTCGCTACTCAGCACAAGATAGACTGGAGATATTCCTCCATCTATAATCCAAGAGCCAATGGGCTCGCCGAAGCCTTTAATAAAACTCTATGCAAGTTCCTGAGGAAAAATGCTTCAGCCAACAAGAGGGACTGGAATCTCAAGCTTCACGAGGCGCTTTGGGCATATCGTACCACGCACCGTACTCCAACCCAGTCCACTCCATACTCATTGCTCTTCGGAGTGGAGGCGGTCCTCCCCCTCGAAGTCGAGATTCCAAGCTTAAGAATGGCCGTTCAGCATGAGTTGACGGAGGAGGAAAACGTGCTCCTTCGATTGGATGAACTCGATTCCCTCGAAGAAAAGAGGCTCGCGGTGCAGCAAAGTCTGGAGCTATATCGAGCCCAAATGTCACGGGCCTATGACAAGATAACCCATCTCCGCGCTTTCAAGAAAGGTGAATTGGTGTTGGTCCTCAAAAGACCGATCATCCCCAATCGACATGCCAAGGGAAAATTCGAGCCAAACTGGGAAGGACCATACGTCATCGAGAAAGTGTTTGACGGAGGAGCCTACCAACTAATAAGCGCCGAGGGAGAAAGGCCCATGCCACCCATCAATGGCCGATATCTCAAGAAATACTACATGTGAATGCTCCAAGTCGCAGGCGAATTGAGCACATCAGCCCTACGGTCTGGATCATACATCCTGCAAAACCGTATACAATCCACGGGCGTAAATGACCCCTATCTCTCCCAAATCCTTCCGGTGTGACTACTTTTAAAGTCCCACCAGCTCAAAAAAAAAAGAAAAAAAGAAAAAAAAAACGGTATGTTCACAAGCAAAATGGGCACGGATGAAAACCCGAAAGGGCTCCGTGAGTAAAAACAGCAGGACTACCGGCGGGTCTGTGAAAACCCGAAAGGGCGCAAACTCGTGAAAAGAGATGAAATGCACTCACAAAGTCCCCTCGACCTTGTGAGGAGAAAACCCTGCGTGAGATCCTTACGACTCACAAAGGAGCAAAACACTTAGGAATCCTCACGATTCTTAAGGAGAAAATACACCTGCGTGAGATCCTTACGACTCACAAAGGAGCAAAACACTTAGGAATCCTCACGATTCTTAAGGAGAAAATACACCTGCGGGATCCTTACGACTCGTAGGGAGAAAATGCTTTTATGGGACCCTCACGGCCCATAAAATTGAAAAGCCTTAGGTGACAGGAACCCAAACCTGTCTTCTAAGCCATCCTTCCCCGACAGGCAACGGCAAATGATGAGTCGCTCCTGGCATTTCGCTTCAGTGTTAGCGGTGCTGATGCCGACCAAAAACCCAAATCCCAAGTCCTCCCAAGGCAAATGATGAGTTGCTCCTGGCATTATTCCAGTGCAGCAATGCTGATGCCAAACAAGACCCAAATTCAAAGTCCTCTCAATGGCGAATGATGAGTCGCTCCTGGTAGTATATTCCAGTGCAGCGATGCAGACGCCAGCCAAATTCCAAATCCTATACCCCAACGGCGAATGATGAGTCGCTCCTGGTACCATATTCCAGTGCAGCGATGCAGACGCCGACAAAATCCCGAAATTTTTCCGGCCCTACGGTCTTGATCATACATCCTGCAAAACCGTATACAATCCACGGGCGTAAAACAATCCCAACCTCTCCCAAGTCCTACCGGTGAGACCACATTCAAAGTCCAAAAAAAAAAATATATCCTCCCGGGGCAAATGATGAGTTGCTCCTGGCATTATTCCAGTGCAGCAATGCAGATGCCAAACAAAAACCAAAATCCCAAAATCCTCTCCATGACAGATGATGATTCGCTTCTGGTACCATATTCCAGTATAGCGATGCTGATGTCAACCCAAATCAAAATCAACAAGTCAACTTCCACTCCAACACCGCAAGAAGCGGAGCAAGTCGAGTCTACCCCTGACATTGCAAGAAGCAGAGCAAGTCAAATCAAGCACCGACCGTCCAAGTCACAAGAAGGGCAGAACCGACCGTCCACGTCGCTAAAATGGCAGCACCGACCGTCCATGTCGCAAAAAGGGCAGAACCGACCGTTTATGTCGCAAAAAGGGCAGAATCGACCGTCCATGTCGCAAAAAGGGCAGAACCGACCGTCCAAGTCGTAAAAAGGGCAGCATCGACCGTCCACATCGCTAAAATGGCAGCGCCGACCGTCCAAGTCGCTAAAATGGCAGCACCAACCGTCCACGTCGTAAAAAGGGCAGCATCGACCGTCCAAGTCGGAAAAAGGGCAGCACCGACCGTCCATGTCGCAAAAAGGGCAGAATCGACCGTCCATGTCGCAAAAAGGGCAGAACCGACCGTCCAAGTCGTAAAAAGGGCAGCATCGACCGTCCATGTCGCAAAAAGGGCAGAACCGACCGTCCAAGTCGTAAAAAGGGCAGCACCGACCGTCCAAGTCGCAAAAAGGGCAGAACCGACCGTCCACGTCGCTAAAATGGCAGCACCGACCGTCCATGTCGCAAAAAGGGCAGAACCGACCGTCCATGTCGCAAAAAGGGCAGAATCGACCGTCCATGTCGCAAAAAGGGCAGAACCGACCGTCCAAGTCGTAAAAAGGGCAGCATCGACCGTCCACGTCGCTAAAATGGCAGCGCCGACCGTCCAAGTCGCTAAAATGGCAGCACCGACCGTCCACGTCGTAAAAAGGGCAGCATCGACCGTCCAAGTCGGAAAAAGGGCAGCACCGACCGTCCATGTCGCAAAAAGGGCAGAATCGACCGTCCATGTCGCAAAAAGGGCAGAACCGACCGTCCAAGTCATAAAAAGGGCAGCATCGACCGTCCACGTCGCTAAAATGGCAGCGCCGACCGTCCAAGTCGCTAAAATGGCAGCATCGACCGTCCAAGTCGCAAAAAGGGCAGCATCGACCGTCCAAGTCGCAAAAAGGGCAGCGCAGGATTTCTACAAAGCGGGAACCAGGTTACTCCGGGCTAGGGAAACGTCTATCACGGACACTCCATCTCAGAGACATGTCAAGCAACGACCGTCCATGTCGTAAAAAGGGCAGTGCCAGCTTTCCAAAAAGCGGGAACCAAATCAGGTCGCCTCCAAGTAAAAGAAGATCCATCAATTTCATGCACACGACCCACATATGTGGTGTGCATTTATTGATGGGGGGCAATTTGTTGGGGTAAAAATTTACACCCCGGTTGACCAAGTCAAAATCAAAGTCAACCCCAAGCCAAGTGGGCCCATGCCCGGGTCGAGCCCGAACGTGAAGCGGCCGGCCTCCCCCCACGCCAAGATAAAAATTTTGTAATAAACAATTTTTGTTGTATTTCTTTTATTTTATTTTATGGATAAATGTAAGAAAAATAGGCATGAAGCCAAATTTTTGTAAAGCCCATGGCTTATGTGCAAAAAGAAATGGTACATGAGCCATGGGGTGGGCAAAATGCCATTTTGTGAAGCCCAAGGGGCTATGTGTAAAATGTATGGCCTATAAAGGCAAATATAATGAAAATATCTCATAACTTTCTCTCTCTCCAGAAATTTTCTAGATCTGAGATCTCTTCCTCCTTCCTCAAGGTTCTAAAACCTTCTTTTTCCTTTTGAATTAAATCAAGAGTTTAACTCTTCCTTTTCTAAAAATAAGTAGATTTCCACCACAAAACCTACGAAGGGGAGCTCGGATCTCCAATCAGATCTCGAAAAGGGGAGGCTTTTAAGACTCATCCCCTTTTCTCCAAGATCCCGCCGGTCAAGAGCAAGAAGAAGGAGACCCATCTCCAAAAATCTAAGTTTGGACAGACCCAAGGCTCAAAAGAAGAGCAATAAATCCCCAGGAGTTTAACTCCTTTCTAAAGTTGCTGGAGTTTAACTCCATAAATTAATTTCTGTTGGAGTTTAACTCCATAAATTTGTTTCTGTTAGGAGTTCAACTCCAAAAGTTCCCTTGGGAGTTCAACTCCCCAGCCTAGGGGCTAGGCTTCCCTTTCCGCGGGTCTTTCCCGCGGTCACGTGTACCCACGTGACCCCAGGGCGCTAAGGCGTCCATCGGTCACGTGTGCGCACGTGACCCCGGGGCGCCAAGGCGCCCATCGGTCACGTGTGCGCACGTGACCCCCGGGGCGCCAAGGCGCCCATCGTTCACGTGTGCGCACGTGACCCCTGGGGTGCCAAGGCGCCTATCGGTCACGTGTGCCCACGTGACCCCGGGGCGCCAAGGCGCCCATCGGTCACGTGTGCACGTGACCCCGGGGCGCCAAGGCGCCCATCGGTCACGTGTGCGCACGTGACCCTTGGGGCGCCAAGACGCCCATCGGTCACGTATGCCCACGTGACCCCTGAGGCGCCAAGGCGCCCATCGGTCACGTGTGCCCACGTGACCCCTGAGGCGCCAAGGCGCCCATCGGTCACGTGTGCCCACGTGACCCCTGGGGCGCCAAGGCGCCCATCGGTCACGTATGCCCACGTGACCCCGGGGCGCCAAGGCGCCCATCGGTCACGTGTGCCCACGTGACTCCCTGGGCGCCAAGGCGCCCATCGGTCACGTGTGCCCACGTGACCCCTGGGGCGCCAAGGCGCCTATCGGTCACGTGTGCCCACGTGACCCCTGGGGCGCCAAGGCGCCCATCGGTCACGTGCGCGCACGTGACCCCGGGCACTAAGGCGCCCACCTGCCGTGCGAGCGTCCTTTAGGCGCCATTTTGTTTCCTTTTCCCCTCGTTTTACGTGCACTCCCCAACAAAATCCCTTCTGGAGTTTAAACCTTTTTAAAATATATACATATATATATTCTTTGGAGTTTAACTCCACAATAAAGTTCTATTTTAGGAATTTAATTCCGCATAACATTCTTTTAGGAGTTTAACTCCATTTAAAATTCTTTGGAGTTTAACTCCACAATAAAATCCCTTTTGAAATTAAGCTCCACTTTTAAAAAAAAAGGGGGGGGGAAACATACACAGACTCCACGACACTGTCTTCCGTTAGAAAAAATATCTAACGGGGCGCTGCCCCGCACCCCGCAAGGGGGCTGCTAGCCCCCTTGACCCCCAGCCCTCTATCCGGGTAGCGGGACCCCCGTAAAAACTCTGCGGGGCCCCCGATATTTCCAAAACCCCCTTCAAAACACGATACTGCACATTGAGTTCGCATGACCAGTTTAACCCGTTAATCGGAGGTTCCTTCGCTCCAAATGCGAGGGGTAATTAACGGCAGCTTAGTCCGCGGTTGCCGGAGATTCGGATCCCCACAATCAATAAACCCCGGCCTACCCTAGGCAGGGGGAATCTGTAATGCGCCTGACAAGCGCGCGCGTATTCCCATCTCAATGGGGTGACGAAAAACACCCTACAGTTGGCAGTTATCACCCTGTATTACCAGAATACATTGATTCTGAACGAATGTTATTAGATACCGAACCTGATATACAACATCATATCAGTCTCTTTATTTATTAAAGAAGGATATAATTTTGTATTGTTGGATAATGTTTTGAACATTTCCTATATAAAGAGTTGATCGGTTCAGGCACCTTATCTAAAAGCATAGACGTTCTAAATCAAACTACAGTTCTTAGTATACAGAACACACACAAGAGGAAGAGTTCAGAAATGAACGAATCCTTTTTGAGGTATTGTAGACTAGGTCATATCAATGTAACCCGACTAGCTGAAGTTACATTTAAATGTATATTTAAATTAGTTTGAATTTACATCTTGTGAAACTTGCCGGTCATGTCACAAAGATAAGATGACCATAGCTCCGTTTATTGGAAACAGAGAAAGAGTTATTGAACTATTGGAATTGATACATGCTGATGTATGAAAGTCCTCTGTCTACATATGCCAGGACCGGTTTTTTGTACTTCATTATATTCACTGATTATCTCTCAAGATTCGAACATATGTTCCTGTTGAAACACAAGTCTGAACCTTTTGAGATATTCACAGAATATAAGTTAGAAGTAGAGAACCAAAAATGGGTATAAGTATTATGTCCTTTGATGAGATCAAGGAGGAGAATATTTGAGCATGGTGATTCCTGGACTATTCTAAAGGAGAATAAGATTCTCTCTCAGCATTACTCCTCCTTATACACCATAACACCTCGGTGTATCGGGGCGGAGTAATTACACCGTATGTGATATGGTGTGCTCTACGATGAGTACTACTGAGTTTCCTATTTCCTTTTGGGTGTTATGCACTTGTGAAGCTGCATACCTATTGAATAGGGTTCTAATCAAATCAGTTTCCTACCACTTCATATGTGATATGGAATGGGAAGAGCCCATATCTTAAGTTAAGATTTGGGGTTGTCCGGCCTATGTCTAAAAAGCAAAATCCGGACAAGCTCGAGGCAAAGTCAGATTTGTGGAAGTTTGTTGGATATCCCAAGCATACGCAAGGGAATATCTTCTACCTAACCGAGGAACAAAAGATGTTTTGTTTCTCAGCATGCCACCTTTGTGAAAGGGAATTTCTTATGGAAAAATTAGTGGTCATGAGGTAGAACTGGAAGGAGTTCCAGCTATACAAACTACAACAGATAATTTGGTAGAACCAAAGGATTCAATAGATTCTAACGAGCCTTAGCCTCTCCGCCGATTTAGTAGGGTTCCTCACCCACTTGAGAGATACTTCGGTTTTCTCTATAACAGTGGGAGCGAGGATTGCATCATGAGATGATGACCCAACTAGTTTCGAACTGGCCATCAGGAGTGGGACTCTGTAAGAATGGCTGGATGCTTAGCGATCTGAGATGGAATCCTTATACACCAACAAAGTATGGACTTTGGTTGCTTTATCTAAAGGGTTAAATACCCATCAGGAGCAAGTATATCTTGAGAAGATTACCTGGTGTACATGGAAAAGTTGAGACTTTCAAAGCTATGCTTAAGTTCATCCAGATCCAACTTGCCACTGCTACATACCATGATTACGATATCTGGTGGTTGGGTGTCATGACTGCTTTTCTAAATAACGTTTTGGAAGAGAGTGTCTATAAGTACACAGCCAGAGAGCTTCGTAGATAGTGGGAGCAGCGGAAATGTGTGCAAGATGTTTTATGCGATAAAACAGGCATCGCGGACTTGGAATGTCTGTTTTGATGCGGTAGTCAAAGAGTTTGACTTCATCAAAATGATAGATGAACCTTGTATATACAAAAAGGTAGTAGAGAGTATGGTGGTGATCCTCGTAGAGTACGTGGATGACATACTCTTGATAGGGAAGGAGTTTCCTATGTTACGCTCGGTCAATCTCCGCTTATCACAAGGATTCTTCATTTAGGATCAAAGCGATACCTCTTAAATCCTGGGTTTTGGATCTATGCGATAGATCTAATTGGATGTTAGGATACTCACTAGTTGTAGTGAGATGGTATCAATTGATCCTGGGGAGAATCACTAGAAAAGGTTCCAAGGTGATAATGACGACTGAATGTCAGTCGCAGGCATTGTCTTTACCCTCAGTGGAGGGATGGTATGTTGGAAGAGTTCCAAGATAGATACCGCGACTTTCTAGACGATTAAAGGCAAGATACATCGTTACCAAGGATGCTACTAAAGAGGCAGTCTGGATATATATAAGTTCATGAGATGAACTTCGTTCCAACCATTGTGTGACAATGGAGTTATGGCTTTTGCCTAGGAACCCCGTCCCATCAGAAATCCAGATATAATTCTTAGGCAGTATCACCTGATCATGGAGATGGTTGATCTCCAGGGAGATCGAGATTAGGAGAGTAGACACAGAGGACAACAACGCGGATCCACTCACAAAGGCCTTTTTCCCAGTAGAGACTTTTATGGGATGGTTGAGTATGAGATACTTCAACCACAACTAATTGTTGGGTATGCGATACCACAACAGATGGCCCTAGTGCAAGTGGGAGATTGTTAGTTATATGTATGCCCTAGAGGCTATTACTCTACATACGATATATATTGTAGTGGATGCTTGGACATATATAGGGAGGACTTTTTTGCTCGACATGATAGTATGCTATCTGGTTGCTCTTTATCTTAACATGTACTCTGATTGTCTCTATGTTATATATTGATAAAGACCTTAGGATATATACTCGACTACTGGGACTATGATGAGATCATACTAGTGGGGCCACGGTAGTCGACGAGTACATCCTATAACTATTCCTAATTGAGGGTGTATCGAGACAGGGCATGGATACACCAGAGTAGACTAGCGTATACGCATCTAGACCCATATGATGGGCGATGGATGATCCCATATCCATCGGTGTTTGACATCAAGGATGGTGTACGGGTGCTCAGTGGAGACTGGGTACACTGGACGGACTCGCCGAGAAGTCCCAGATGGTATTATACCTCACGTCAGATGGCAGTTCTCTGGTGACACTGGTACAGGATAGTCTGTAGACCCGAGATCGTCATAGAGTCTTGTGTGATTCCCATTGTGCTTTGATTTCCATCATACCACGTCCAAGAGGGTGTGCAAAAAGGTGGCTTTTGGGTACAGTCCCGAATCACATAGAGGCAATGAGCGATAGGAGGGGATTCGTCTCTCCCAGTTTAGGGAGTTGATGTTGCGCTGTGTTCGATTGGCTATAACTGGAAATCCCTGGCCAGGATTACTGAGATTTACTGGTAAGTGTTATCAGTAGTTTCTCGAACTGTTATAGATCTCATATCGACACGACTTATCAAGCTACTGGAGTCTGTCGTTTACCACCCCTAGGCGAGATATGCGACATATCAGACGAAGAGACCGGACTGTACGGGAGTGTTACTGATTGGATTCACAGGAGAATGTACATGCTTGCTTGTTGATCTTCTGATCGCTCAATACCTAGGTGGCTGTTACATTTAGCTGACCGCTTGCAGCTTGTGGGTGTTTGATATGATCATCACCTACTGCCGGCGTATTGACGATTCTTTAGAGTCGTACACAGAGGTTTCTTGACTCAGGAAAAACGGAGTAGGAGCACATATGTGATATGTGCAGGACCGAGGATAATACGATATGAGATACCGTATTCTATTCTCACGATATTTTGATTTGAGCTGGGTCATCGGATCAAGTGTTGATTCGATGAATCGGTACATAATATATTAGTCGGTTATATGCGATATAACCAGATTGTCGGATCAAGTGTTGATTCGATAATTTAATGTATAATTATATATGTGATATATTGCATTACATTATCTTATATTGGCTCGCTTTATGATTCATTTTCTCACCGGATAATACATTGATATATATGCGATATATTTTAATTGTATTATTTTATTTTGTTACAAAAATATATTATATATGTGATATATAATATTGTAACAAGTTATGATTACTAATGCAACATGATTAGTGGAGATTAAACATGGTTAGGGTTTGATTTGGGTTAGCTCTTTCCTGAAGCTTCTAGAAGCTTTTCTTTTGTTTCTTGCAAAGATATTATGTGTCGATATTTTGTGAGATATTTCCTAACCCAAACCACACCCTTAACCCTAGTAAACTCTCTACAATGGTTAGCCTCTTCATCTTTAACCATGGTTGCATTTGTAATTATAACAAACTTTCATTATTCATCACAAAAGGATTGATTATCTTCTTTCTTCTTCTTCCTTGCATGAAAAGCTTTCTAGCTTTTTGTGAAGTGATGAAAATGAGTGAGAAATAGAAAATAAATGAGAGCTAAATTCCTACTTCATCATCCTCATCTATTCTAGCCACTTAGATTAGGGTGTTTGCTTTGCTAATACTTGATTAGCAAAGCAAAAGCTTGGGTTTGAGTTTCTTCAAGGTAGATCATCTTTGCTATCGAAGATCGAAAGCAAGCTTGCATCTTTCTTTTGTGGAGCCTCTCTAGAGTCCGGATACTCGATGATCGCAGCCAAGGGACCTCAACACGGAGCTTTATGAAGTGAAGGACCAGACTACAAAGGTTGTAATCCCAAACTTTTAGAAGTAAAGTTGTTTACTTGCTTTGTTTCGCCTAATTTCTAGTCTAAGATCTTGGTTTAGGGTTGTTCGGCACGTGTAAAATTTTAATCGGGAATGGTTGATGCCTTATAGACCTTTGTGACAGTTCCTAGTAACCCTACATATATCGCCATTGAGATCTGGAGCTAGGAATTTTCCATCATTCTCTTTTGCTTTGGCTCCTTAGAGCTTTGTCAACGTTGCGTCTGCACCCTGATGGAGTAAGAAAGACGTCCAAATAGTCTCTAAGCTATATATGTGTCGTCAAGACATAGTTCTTTTTTTGGCGAAGCATGGTGGAAAATATGGTTTCCTTTCTTTCAGTTGTGCCTATGGATTGTATACAAGAGTCGGTATTGATCCTCTTGCAGGGTGAAAATTCTATATATATTTCTTTTTTTATATCCACGGTGCTATATCATTTCAGCTTTTCTTATCACGAAAGTCACGATTGACCAATCATTTCGGCTATTTATTCACGGTGTTCAACAATTTCGGCTATTTCATATATATATTTACCCGCCGATCTTTATTGTGAGTTGCCCATCATTTCGGCTATTTCATTTTTATTTTTACTCATTGATTTTTATTGCGAGTTATCTTATCAATTTGTTTATTTTATATGCATATTTTTTTCTGCTTGCTGAACTTTATTGCGAGTTGAGGACTTGGAATATGATACCAACTTTAGCATCAGTATCACTACAACTTAAATATCGGCAGGAGTGATCCATCATTTGCCGTTAAAAGACTTGGAGTTTGATACCTGATTAGGCATCAGAATCGCTAAAACTGGAATATTATCAGGAGCGACTCACATTTGCCATTTCCTTTAGGACAAAGGTGGCTTCGAAAACATATTTAGATATCTGCCAACTAAGGCTTTTTCCATCTTCACACCATTCGGGAAATATCGTTCACCTTTGGTGGAACTTTGTTGGATCATATTTTGTTTGTGCTCATGGATTGTATATAAGAGTTGGTATTGAACTACTTGTAGGACAGTTTGGGGGATATGATTGTTTAAGAAACAGGTTTATATCAATGTAACCTAAGGCTTTTGAATTCTATGAGCCATGAGGGTCTCATAGAGGGTATTTTATCTTTATGAGTCGAGAGGATCTCGTAAGTGCATTTTCTTTCTAGGAATCGTATGGATTTCTAAGCGTGTTTTTCCTTTACGCGTCGTAAGGATCTCACGCAGGTGTTTTCTCCTTGCAAAGTCAAGATGACTCATAAGTTTCATTCACCGTATGGGGATATTTCTTACCACTGGTGGGACTTCATTGAAAATATATTTTGTCTGTGCCCGTGGATTGTATATAAGAGTTTTTATTGAATACTTGTAGGGCAGTTTGGGGGATATGATGGTTTAAGAAACAGGTTCAGATCCCTGTAAGCTAAGGCTTTTGAATTCTATAAGCCACGAGGGTCTCATAGAAGGTATTTTCTTATAAGTGCATTTTCTTCCTAGGAATCGTATGGATTTCTAAGCGTGTTTTTCCTTTGCGAGTCGTAAGGATCTCACGCAAGTGTTTTCTCCTTGCAAAGTTGAGAGGACTTTGTAAGTGTACATTTTTTTACGGGTTTGTTCCCTTTCGGGTTTTCATAAACTCGTGGGTAGTCCTGCTGTTTTTACTCACGGAGCCCTTTTGGGTTTTCGTCGGTACCCCTTTTGCTTGTGGACGTACCTTTTTTTTACGGTGGAACTCTCGGATGTAGTTTCGCCGCAGGTGACCCAACATCATTTGTCGGCGGGACTTAAGAGAGATATGGATCGTTTATATCCATGGATTGTATACGGTAGTCAATATGGATACTAGCCATAGGGTATAACATCTTTTGGAGAACTGCATCATCAGTGGAGCTTCATAGTCGGTGGGACTTCAGGTGTGACCTCGCAGGTGGGACTTGAGTTGCAATCTTCGTCGGTGGTACTTCAAGTGCAGCGTGGATTTCGAGGAGCTCATAGGGCAACATATATTTGGAAAAACATGGTAAAGATACATATCAATCGTGCCCATAGATTGTATACAGTAGTCAATATGGAGACTAACCATAGGGCAAGATGCCAGTTTTGAGTCATAGCGGTCCATAGGAAACATGAGGTACATATTATCTGTGCCCGTGGATTGTATACGGTTGGTTATATTATCCATATCGTAGGACAACATGTTAATTTAGGTACATCACGATCCATCTTTCCAGTTTAGGGACATAGTGGTCCATGGGAAACATGGGGTACATATTGTTTGTGTCCGTGGATTGTATATGGTTGGTTATATGGTCCATACCGTAGGGCAACATGTTGGTTTAGGGACATCACGGTCCATCTTTCCAGTTTAGTGACATAGTGGTCCATCTTTTTTGTTTCGGTCGGAGAGTTATATAATTCGTCCCTTCTACCGCTTGCTTGCTTAGATGTTGCTGTCTGGCCTTTTCATAAATGGCCATTTCATGCCTTAGGCTATCTTCACCCTTTTAAACTGCTTTTTTTTATCATCGTGTCAATCGAGTTGTATTGAGGGAAATACATAGCACTTTGCACGGTACCTGCCCTCTGCTCATCGGTGTCGCTTTCTGGCGCTGACGGAGTATCTTCCTCATAGAGGGAGCATCTTCGTCATAGTCGAAGGAATGAAAGACCATGTGACAGTTTCCTACATGCTCCTTTTTTTCTTCTGCCGAGTTTTCTTCTTCCTCAGCATCACAATTTTCGAAGATATGCTGAAGAAACTCTTCGAGAATGATTGACGAGCGCGCCTTCTTGTTATATTCCTTCAATGCGTCGATGTATTTTGCAGATTCGTTCAGCTGTTTACATATTCGGCAGGCTGGACAGGCTTCCTAGTCTTCTTCTTCTCTTTCTTTGGAAGAATTAACTTGACTACGCGTAAAAATTGAAGTAAAACACCCCAAGCTTGTGAGTAGCCCGTACTAGATGAAAAATATTGGGGTGCGATCCAATTTGAATCTGTTTACCGCCGGAAATCGAACTGAGACGCGGGGTGTCCGTCCATCCCGAATACGGGGGCAGATACTATATGGAATATATCCATCCACCTCTCCGAAAATACCAAGTTGATTTATGATACCGTATATCGGAGGTTTGGATGAATGTGACCGCTGTAGAAGAATTTTCATATTACCCCTCACATATGAAGGGTTTTTGATTGTGGAGACGATTTTTCTTGCAGGCGGAAGCCCTACAGTTAATTACGTTATCACCAAACGATAACAAGTTTCTCTACTCCATATCTTCGTATGTCGTGTTATATTTTATTTATTTTGGGGTACCCCTGGATTGTATACGAAGACTAATATATATCGTCGCCCATAGGGCTTGGATTAGTCCAAATCCGTATAAATTAAATTTGGGGTGAACTTAGGATACATATTTCATATAGATGAGGTCCATCAGTTCCCAGGATACTTGTTTTGATCTAAGGATCGCTAGTTGTATATGAGACTAAGATCGACTTAGAGGATTTGGCTAAGGATCGTTAGTCATATATGCAACTAAGATCAACTTAAATAATATGGATTAAGGATCGTTAGTTGTAAATGACACTAAGATCAACTTCAAAGATTTGGTTAAGAATCGTTAGTTGTATATGAGACTAAGAATAACTTAGAAACAGTGAGCATATGAGCTCAATTGATCATCTGATCATATATGGATAGCCAATTGATAGTATACGGTATCAATTTGCTGACAATCCGTAGGGCAGAATACCAGTTTAGGGACATAGCAGTCCATCTTTCAGCTTACGCGCACATGTATATTACATGGCGAAGCACATGATGCTAACATCTAAAAGGAATATGCCCAATATCGGGGTGCGATCCAATTGAAGGCAGTTATATTTCCTTCAAAAATATATACACATATACATATATGTATGCTTTCATAAAGCCAAGCCTCTGTTGTTTTTTGCTTTAATGGTGCGCATGTCTGTATGAGGTGCGCCTCAGTATGGGGTACGTATCTATATGGGATGTGCATTCAAGGTTAAGACATTCCCTGTCTTGATGAAATTTCACATCTTTCAAGAAGTTAGGACGAGGAAGGATGGATCTTTGGTTATTAGGATCCACCACCTCTCTTAAGACACTAAGGAACTACAACGACGTATATCAGAGGTGTGGAAGGATGTATCCATGAACCAATACCATTTATGAGGGAAGAGAATATGTTGAAGAATGTCCTCTTGGTGAACTTATTTTTTACCTAAGGATCATTAGTCTTATATGAGACTAAAATCAACTTTGGTAGCATGTGCTAAGGATGTTTAGTCATAACTGTGACTAAGATCAACTTAGACGACATCGATGAAAGATCATTAATCGTATATGAGACTGAGATCAACTTAGAAATATGAGCATAAAAATCACTAATTTTGTTTTAAATTAAGATCAACTTAAAATTGTAAGCATATGGGCTCGATGAAGCTTAAGCTTCACAGACTTAGCCAATTTGGGACTAAGATAGTAAGCATACCACAGTATTGCACACATATATAGGTGCATACCATATTGGCGCATATCATCATATGCGCATGGAGTATTGGCGCTCAAATCATTGGTGCTCGCCATGTGGCTTAAGCCCATTGGCGCATAAATATCAGCGTGTGAAGGAATGGAGTTGGGATAAGGGCGCATGTTTAGATTAGCGCATGCCACGTGTCGCTATATCATTGGCACAATACATCATGTGCATATGGGTTAATGGAGTATATTTATATTGGCGCTTATCCATGTGGTTCATGCCCATTGGTGCATATGCCTCTGACGCATGACAAAGAGATTAATCTCTATCTTTTTGAAAACTTAAGTTTTCTAAAACTTAAGCTTCTGTTAATGGCTAGTTTAGCCATTAACAACATCAAGATCATGATTTTCATGATCTTATATTTTTTATGCTCTGTTCATATGGGGACTATCTGAAGTATAAACTTCATCCTTTTTATGTAGGGTTCAAGTCATTAGGGTTTTGTTCATCATGTTCAGGAAGAAAACTTAAGTTTTCTCTAAACTCTAAATCTTAAGATCAATATCTCTCCATAAGAGATGATCTTGCTTAAGGATCTTAAGATCCGAGAAGAACTTAAGTTCTTATAAAGATTAAGCTTCCTCTATATGAATTCAGCTTAAGCTTCTTTTAATGGAGATCGATCTCCTATTTACCTCGATTTCTTGAAGGAGGAAGATGATAGAGAGCAAACAAGTTTAAGTTTTTGTTCTCATGTTTATGGGAGGTCGACTGTATCTGAGATTTGACTTCTAGGGTCTTTTATATAGGGTATGAGATTTGTTGGGCAAGTAGAGAAAATCTATCATTTAGTTTTCTCTAATTGATTTTAAGATCAGCCTGGATGCTTAAGTATTGTTGGATTTTGATCCAAGAGTTTTTATTAACCCAATTGGTATTTTCTTTGTTTAGAAAATACCTGATTGATTTATTTATTAATATCATGTGTATTTTTCTGTTTAAGAAAGATATGTGAAATTAATTTCCAAATATAGCTTAAGCTATAATAAAGTGAGAGCTTCAATGTTCTGGCGCATCTATGCTAGTGCCAGAGAGCATTGGCGCATACTTTATGCAGCGCCAAACAAGCATTGGTGCATAGTTTAAATAGCTCCAGAGAACTTAAGTTCTTATATGAAATATTTTGGTGAGAACAATGCTTTATTGGGTGCAGTTGCGCATGGCAAGTATGTGCGCACGTGCTTCGCACGTGTTGTAACCTATCTCATGCATCTGCTTACACATGCGCATGTATATTGATGCACCTATCATCAAAGTGGCTTTTTACCATGTATGCATTTATTATGCTTGCGCAAGTGCCATTGCCTTTTTATAATAGGTGCGCATCTAGCATATTTGCACAACAAAATTGGTGTCAACAAATGCCCCCCCACTATTTTGCCTACGTAAGTATGTACGTGGGTTAAGTAGTGCAAAATAATGTCTCGCTATAGATTTGCTGGCCTAAGAGGCAGGTTTAGATCCCCACCAACTAAGAATTTTTCCATCTTCATAAGCCGTAAAGGTCTAATGAAGGCATTTCTCCCTACAAGTTGAGAG
Source organism: Agapanthus africanus (assembly GCA_030015575.1). NCBI lineage: Eukaryota > Viridiplantae > Streptophyta > Magnoliopsida > Asparagales > Amaryllidaceae > Agapanthus > Agapanthus africanus. Next base: position 108,513,233 of record CM057344.1, read on the forward strand.
AATTTGGTAAGTGCATTTTCTCCTTAGGAACCGTGAGTATTCTTAAGTGTACTTCGTCTTTGTGAGTCGTAAAGATCTCACTCAGGTATTTTCTCCCTACGAATCGAGAGGACACATAAGTTGCTTCTTCTTCCCATGGGTAGCTTGGTTAACCAATGGAGGATGTTTTGGATGCAACTTTGTCGAATGTGGCCGATGGATAGTATACTGTAGTCAGTATAAAGACAGTCCGCATGGCAGCGATGGCTTAAAGATTTGGGTACCAAAAACCGTTATTTTCTTGTCTACAGGAACACAACAAGGAAAGATGTGAAGAAAAGTGGTACCTCGATAGTGGTTGCTCAAAACATATGACTGTAAACATTGAGCTATCCACAACCCTATCGAGAGAAGATGGTGGAACCGTAACATTTAGAGATGATCGCAATGGTAAAAGTATCGGTAAAGGTACCATCAAATTTGGTAAGACTATCATAGAAAATATTCATCTTGTTATCGGTTTGAAACACAACTTACTTAGTGTTAGTGAGATTTGTGATATTTGATAGAATGTTTCTTTTAATAAAGATATGTGCATGATTAACTATAAGGAAAGTGGTCATTGTTTATTTTCAGCACATATATTTAACAATGTTTATGTTATTCGGACTAACGAATTTTGTAGTCAAAACCTTAAATGTCTAAATGTTATGGAAGAAAATTCTTGGCTTTGGTATCAAAAATTAGGGTACACTTGCATGAGACATATTTTGGATATATCTAAGAAAGGGCTTGTAAGAGGACTTCTTCAAGTCAAATTTCTTAAAGATAAAGTGTGTAAAACTTGTCAAAAGTGCAAACATGCAAAAGGTTCTTTCAAACCAAAGAATCAGGTATCAACCACACATCTTTTACAGTTGCTATACATAGACCTTTTTGGACCCACTCAAACTGCAAGTTTAAATGGAAAGAAATATACTTTTGTTATTGTAGATGATTATTTCCGGTTTACTTGGATCTATTTCTTAGCAAACAAAAATGAAGCTTTAAATGTTTTTAAAACTTTTTAAAAACATGTTCAAAATGAAAAGGTTTCTCATATTTTAAAAATTCGAAGTGATCATGGTGGTGAGTTTGAAAACAATGAGTTCGAAATTTTTTGTTCAGAAAATGGTTTAAACACGAATTTTCTTGTGCTAGAACTCCGCAACAAAATGGTGTTGTAGAAAGGAAAAATAGATCCATACAGGAACTGGTAAGAACAATGATCAATGAATATTTTTGCCACATTATTTTTGGGCTGAAGCTGCTAATACTGCTTGTTATATTATTAATAGAGTTATTATTCATAAATTTGAAAATAAAACTCCTTATAAATTATATTTTGAATAGAAACCAACTATTGGATTCTTCAAATTTTTTGGATGCAAATGTTATATTCTCAAAATCAAGGACTCCTTTGGAAAATTTGATGCTAAATGTGATATTGGAATTTTTCTTGATTACTCTCTTACTAGCAAAACGTATCGTATCTATAACACAAGAACTTTAGTACTAGAAGAGTCCATATAAGTAAAATTTGATGAATCTAACCAATCTTATGAGAAATGTATTGTGAATGAAAATGCAAATAACATACAATCAAAAGAGATAGATGGTGTAAAGAAGAAAAGCGAGAAAAATGATCAAATTAACCAAGAAAGTGAAGCGTATCAAAATTTGCCGAAAGACTGGAAATTCGATCCAAATCATCCAAAAAAATTAATCATTGGTGACGTATCAAAGTGAGTTTCCACCCGCTCTAATTCTATTAGACATTTAGATAATATTGCTTTTGTTTCTCATGTTGAACCAAAATCTTTTAGTGAGGCTAAAATACATGATGATTGGATTATCGCTATGCAAGATGAACTTAACCAATTTGAAAGGAATTGAGTTTGGAAACTAGTTTCTAAACCCATAATAGAACTATCATTGGAACCAAATGGGTCTTTAGGAATAAGTTAGATGAATCCAGTAATGTTGTTCGTAACAAAGCCTGTTTAATGACTCAAGATTACAATCAACAAGAAGAAATTGATTTTCAAGAAACTTTTGCACCGGTAAATAGACTCGAAGCCATTCAAGTTCTTTTAGCCTATGCTTGTTTAAAAGATTTTAAACTTTATCAAATAGATGTTAAAAGTGTCTTTATAAATGGTTTTATCGAGGAAGAAGTTTTTGTCAAACAACCTTCTGGTTTTGAAAATCCAACTCTTCCTGATCAAGTTTATAAACTTGATAAAACTTTATATGGTTTAAAATAAGCACCGAGGATATGGTATGATAGGTTAAGTTCATTTCTTATAAATAACGGTTTTGCCAAAGGTAAAGTTGACAAAACGCTATTTATAAAGAATTTGGATAACGATATTCTAATTGTTCAAATTTATGTGGATGATATTGTTTTTGGTTCTACTAATGCTAAAATGAATGATGGTTTTTCTAAGTTGATGTAGAACGAGTTTGAAATGAGCATGATGGGAGAATTGAACTATTTTCCTGAGCTTCAAATCAAGCAATTAAAAGAAGGGATATTCATTAGTCATGAAAAATACGCTAAAGAACTCGTCAAAAATTTGAATTTGAAAATGCTAAAGAATGCAGCACACCAACGGCAACCACTAACAAACTCAGCAAATATGAAAATGGTAAATCGGTAGATGTTAAAACATATATATATAGAGGCATGATAGAAAATTTGTTATACATTACTGCAAGTAGCCCCGATATTATGCACTCTGTATGTCTTTGTGCAAGATTTCAATCTAACCCTAAACAAAGTCATTTGATTGCTGTTAAGCGCATAATTAGATATTTTAAGGGTACACAAAACCTAGGCTTGTGGTATCCGAAAGATGGTTACTTTGATCTAACAAGCTATTCAGATGCAGACTATTTAGGAAGTCAAGTTGATAGACGAAACACGAGCGGGACACATCAATTTTTAGGACATTGCCTAGTATCGTGATCATCTAAAAAGCATAACTTCGCAGCTGATCGCACGCTTTTGGCATGTCGGATATTCAAAGTTCTAAAGTTATAACCGCGATCAGGACGGTGTCGCTTTGTAGCTAGCCGGTTGAGCACGGGTCGATCCACAGGGAGATGGTTATATGTCCGTTCTTTTCTTCGACGAGTCAATAAAGAATTTGTATATGTTTGTTCAGTTCTATCCTAAGTGTATATGCAAGTATAAAGTTGTTAAGAAAAAGATACGAAAGTGTAAACTAAGGAAATCCGCACTCAAAACCTTTGAGCCGAGTCTTGACCAATTGAAGCTAGAGCAATCGGCAACAACGTGGATTAGGGTACTTAAGTACGGTATTCGTGGAATCCGGCTTATTGACCCTTGTCCGTCCGTTCTTGTCTCTTGCTTTCGCCTCCGGCCAAACCGAATGCAACCGGTCGCGGTTAGGAATCACCGTTACCTTGGCAGGGTAGGGTGCCTAACGGAGCGCTTGCGTAACGTTTGGGCGGAGTTCAAAGGAAATAACGGAAAAAGGAAATGAGCAAAGAAACATTAACTTACAATATCGTATTTATTCTTAACAACAATAATTACAACCATTCACAAAACAAACCAAAAAGAGCAAAAGAAAAGATAAACAAAGAAAAGAAAAGATTACAAGAAAGTAATTAAAAGTGCATGGAATTTAAGTGCATGAAAGTAAAGCAAGGTAATAAAAAGCAAGAAAGAAATAAGCAAGAAAATAACAATACGAACCATAGAACCAAATACAAGACATGGGTTCAATAACCAAATCTTAAACTTGCAAGCTCACTTAAGAGGTTGCAAGATCAAGAAAAGGCAAAGAACTCATGGAGAATGAAGCACAAAAGAGAGAACAAAATGATACAACCCCTTGAGATCAATGACCAAAGCTTAAACTTGCAAGCTCACTTAAGAGGTTGCAAGATCAAGTTAAGGTAGAGAGCTCAAGGGGAAGCTAAGCAAAAGAATGATACAAAAACCCTCATCTTCATTTAACATCCACTCAAAAGGTCTCACAACAATTTAATGGAGGAAAGATGAAGAAGATATTGGGTAAGCATAGCACCTCATGAAGGGTTTGGAAGCATCACATGAACTAAATATGTAGTCTTTAGGGTGCTAAGCTAATGAACAAAGAATCGTTCCTAGAATCGATTAGGGTTTCAAAATTTTCATATAGACATATGAAAGAAATGCTAGGGTTTAGAGAGTACAACCTTTGTAGCTCCCTACGCTAGACTCCTCGGCTACTTGGGGTTTGTAAGAACTCCGCTTGAACTCCTCGACGTCACCGATGATCCACCCGGAGTCCGCTTTGTCCAAGCTTGCGACTTTTTCCGATCAAGTGAACGAAATCGAGTCAACACTCCAAACAAGTGGGCTAGGCTTGTGTAGAATGGTGTTGTGGTTCTCTTTCTCACTTCAAAATCCTAACTTGTTGATTATATAGCTCAATACAAAAATCTAGAGAGCTATGAAGGAGGAGGAAGAAGATGATGGCAACATTAGAAGATGATAAGTTCAACTCTCTTTTTTTTCAAAAAGGAAAAATATATCAATATATATTTTAATCTATCATCTCAAACCATGGTTGAATCATTATTGTACTAGAGTTAAAACACAAAAGGAAATTTAACCAAAGGTTAAATGGTGGGTGAGACTGGTTAGGTCAAAAAAAGAGTGTAGAACAAAACCAATAATGAACCCTTTTCTTTCCTTTTATGTTTTAGCTTAAATACAATAATATTTCATAAATAATATTATGGTGTGAGTCTTATATTGCCACCATTTTCATATATATACAACCATGAAAGATGTATGTATGTATGTATATGTATATGTACATCCATATGTGCATGAAACAAGAATGAAAGAAAAACATATATGCATTCATACATCCATCCAACACAAGAAAGGATTTCTAGTGAGAAACTAATGGTTAAATGATAAATCAACACTTGATTTACCAATCCGGCCATATCACATATGACCCCTACCAAAAGCAAGCCGCCCGATCAATATACGGTATCCTATACACGCATTTTAATCGGGTCCATGCGCATATCGCATACGCGCACCACAACGTTTCGCCTGGACTAGGAAACTCCATTGTGGGACTCTGAGACTCGTCAATACGCCGGCAGTGTTTGATGATCATATCAAGCACCCCCAAGCCCCAAGCGGTCAGCTAAACGTAACGGCCACCCGGGTATTGAGCGATCAGAAGAGAACAAGCGAACCTGCTACAACTCCCGTCGAGCCGATCGGCAACACTTCCCGTACAGTCCGGTCTCCTCGTCTGATATGTCGCATATCAAGTCTAGGGGTGGTAAACGTCAGACCCCAATAACTGATAAGTCGTGCCGATGTGAGGCTCATAACGGGTCGAGAAACTACTGGTAACACTTACCAGCAAATCTCTGATCAGCCCTGGCCAGGGACTTCCCTGTTACGGCCAATCAAGCACAGCGCAACATCAACTCCCAATACCGGGAGAGACGAAACCCCTCCTATCGCTCATTGCCTCCATGTGACTCGGGACTGTACCCAAAAACCACCGTTTTGCACGCCCTCATGGATGTGGTAAGGTGGAGATCAAAGTACAGTGGGAATCACACAAGACTCTATGACGATCTCGGGTCTACAGACTAACCTGCACAAGTGTCACCTGAGAACTGCCATCTGATGTGAGGTATAATACCATCTGGGAGTTCTCGGCGAGTCCGTCCAGTGTACCCAGTCTCCACTGAGCACCCGTATACCATCTCTGATGTCAAACACCAATGGATATGGGATCATCCATCGCCCATCTCATGGGTCGAGAAGCGTATACGCTAGTCTACACTGGTATATCGATGCCCCGTCTCGATACACCTACGACTAGGGACCTTGAAGGATGTACTTATGGACTACCATGTCCCCACTAGTATGATCTGCATCATAGTCCAGGTAGTCAAGTACACATCCTAAGGGCTTTACCAACATGTAACTATAAGACAGTTTAAAGAGACTAGTATCATGTTAAGATAAAGAGCAACCAGATAGTATACTATTATATCGAGCAAGAAAGTCATCTCTATATATATGTCCAAGCATCCAATATAATATACATCATCTGTGTAATACTGGCCTCTAGGGCATACATACAACTAACAATCTCCCACTTGCACTAGGGCCAGCTGCTGTAGTATCGCATACCGAGCATCCCGAAGAGTCTCTCAAACTGTATCTGGGGAATGGCCTTCGTGAGTGGATCCGCCGTGTTGTCCTTCGTGTCAACCCTCCTAACCTCGATCTCCCGGCGATCAACTATCTCCCGGATCAGGTGATACCGCCTCAGAATATGCCTGGATCGCTGATGGGACCTGGGTTCCTTGGCCAAAGCCACTGCTCCATTGTTATCGCAATACAAAGGTATTGGATGCTCAATGGATGGAACCACTCCAAGTTCAGTAATGAACTTCTTCATCCAAACAGCCTCTTTAGCAGCATCGTTGGCAGCGATGTATTCAGCCTCCATCGTCGAGTCTGCCACGGTTTCCTGCTTGGAACTCTTCCAGCTAACCGCCCCTCCGTAAAGGGTAAAGACAAATCCCGACTGCGACTTAGAGTCGTCCTTATCACTCTGGAAGCTCGAATCGGTAAAGGACTCCACTTGGAGTTCTCCATTATCATACACCAAGAGCATCTCTTTAGTCCTTCGCAAGTACTTGAGAATGCTCTTCACAGCTGTCCAGTGACTCTCTCCAGGATCAGCTTGATACCTGCTCACTACACTTAGTGAGTATGCTACATCGGGTTTGGTACATAGCATCGCATACATGATAGAGCCTACAGCCGAAGCATAGGGTATCTCTTGCATGCGAGCTCTCTCCAAATCAGTCTTGGGAGACATCTTTTTGGAGAGAGTGACTCCAGAGATCGTGGGTAAGTTCCCACGCTTGGATTCTTCCATACTAAACCTTTTTAGTATGGTGTCAATGTACCTTGATTGGGACAATCCCAATATCCGTTTGGATCTATCTCTATAGATCCTAATTCCCAATATGCAGGAGGCATCACCAAGATCTTTCATTGAGAATCTTTGTGATAAGAAGAGCTTGACCGATTGCAGCATAGGAATATCATTTCCTATCAAGAGTATGTCGTCCACGTACAATACGAGGAAGACAACCTTACTCTCTGTCACCTTCTTGTAGATACAAGGTTCATCTGGATTTTTGACGAAATCAAACTCTTTGATAACGGCGTCAAAGCAGATGTTCCAACTCCGCGATGCTTGCTTTAATCCATAAATGGATTTAAGCAGCTTGCACACCTTCCCGCTGCTCCCACTGTCTACGAAGCCCTCTGGATGAGTCATGTACACGCACTCTTCTAAATCACCATTTAGAAAGGCGATCTTAACATCCATTTGCCAGATTTCGTAGTCATGATATGCAGCGATGGCAAGCATGATCCAGATGGATTTAAGCATAGCCACTGGAGAAAAGGTTTCTTCATAATCCACACCTGGTCTTTGACGAAAACCTTTTGCAACAAGTCTAGCTTTGAAAGTCTCCACTTTCCCATCTACACCAAGTTTTTTCTTGAAGATCCACTTGCTCCCAATGGGTTTTACCCCTTCAGGAGCAACTTCCAAAGTCCATACTTTGTTGGTGTACATGGATTCTATCTCGGACCGCATAGCATCCAGCCATTTCACTGAGTCCCTACTCGTGATGGCCTGCTCGAAGCTAGTTGGGTCATCATCCTCCATGATGCAATCTTCGCTTCCACCGTCAATGAGAAAACCATAGTATCTCTCAGGTGGACGAGAAACCTTACTAGATCGGCGGAGAGGCTGGGGTTCGTCGGGTACTACTGAATCCTCTGGTTCTACTAAATCATTAGTTGTAGTTTGTGGTGCTGGAACCTCTTCCAGCTCTACCTCTTTACCACTAATTTCTTTTGCGAGAAATTCCCTTTCCAAAAAGGTGGCATGTTGAGCAACAAACACTCTTTGTTCCTCAGCTTGGTAGAAAAAATATCCTTGAGAATTATTTGGATATCCCACAAACTTGCAAAGAACTGATCGTGCCTCGAGTTTGTCCGGATTTTGCTTTTTGAAATAGGCCAGACAACCCCATATCTTAATTCGTTTAAAATATGGTCTCTTCCCACTCCATATCTCATATGGTGTGGTAGGTACAGATTTAGACGGAACCAGATTCAATAGGTATATGGCTGTCTCAAGCGCATACCCCCAAAAAGAAATAGGTAACTCAACATTGCTCATCATTGAGCGCACCATATTTAATAGGGTGCGATTCCTTCGTTTCGATACACCGTTGTGCTGTGGTGTATAAGGAGGAGTAAGCTGAGAGAGAATCCCATTCTCTTTTAGATAATCCAGGAATTCAATGCTTAAGTATTCACCTCCTCGATCAGATCGAAGAATCTTAATACTTTTGCCCGTTTGGTTCTCTACCTCGTGCTTATATTCTTTGAATTTCTCAAAAGCTTCAGACTTGTGTTTCAACAGGAACACATGCCCGTATCTAGAGAGATCGTCAGTGAATGTAATGAAGTAGGACGAACCATTTCTGACATGTGTAGACATAGGACCGCATACATCACTATGTATCAGTCCCAAGAGTTCAGTAACTCTTTCTCAGTGTCCCGTAAACGGAGTTTTGGTCATCTTTCCTTTGAGACATGAATGGCAAGTGTCATAAGATGATATTTCGAATGAATTCAAATATCCATTCTTATGTAACTTAGCTAGTCGTGTCTCATTGATATGACCAAGTCTACAGTTCCACAAGAAGGATTCGTTCATTTCTGAGCTTTTCCTCTTATGTGTGTTTTGTATATTGAGGACTGTATTTTGATTGAGAATGAATATGCCATTATGTAACGAGCCTGATGCAATCAACTTTTGATCTAGCAATATGTTCATAACATTATCCTTTACTATAAAATTATATCCTTATTTACTTAATAAAGAGACCGATATAATGTTGCACATCATGTTCGGTATATAATAGCACTCATTCAGAACTAGTGTATCACCATTTGGTAATACCAGGTGATATATGCCAGCTGCTTTGGCTGCAACATTTGCCCCATTCTCTACTTGAACGGAATGATCACTTTTACCCAGTTCTCTACCTTTCCGTACCCCATGTAACTGCTTACATATGTGGGATCCTGATCCGGTATCTAATACCCAGGACGTAGGGTGAACTGAAAAACAGTTCTCAATAACTAACACACCTGAAGAAGATGCATCAACATGCATGTTCTTTTGGGCGGCTTAAGAATCTAGATATTCTCCTATTCCCTGTTCAGTCTTATAACTCTTATAAGAAAGAACGGGTCCAACGTTCCCCTGTACAGTATAACATGCGGGTTCGGTCAATATATCCATATTTTTATCTTGATTAGGGCATGACATGGTCGCTACCTGTAGAGAGAGAGAGAGAAGAAAACACTTTAGCGTATGCTCTTGCAAGATCAGATTGGTTATTATCTTATCTAATCAGGATGGCTCCCACTGGTTTTTATCAAATCTTCCTTTAAACCCTAAAAAGAAAGACTAGCCGGGATTAATTACACCCTACAACTTCGTCGATCTTTCAGCCAGGCCAGTGTCGGTACTTTGAGGGAGGTTCCCCGTGCTTTCGCACGGACCTAATTAAAGTAAACCTCGTTTTCCCAGAGGCGTAACCCTGTTGACACTTCACTAGACACCTACTTGATCGGCTAATTGTAATGTGTAAAACTCTCCCAGGAGTAACTCTTACTCGCAGTGGGTATCGGGATCCAACTATCTCATAGAAGGTATGGAATCTCATTGCAAATTTCAACACTTGAAATTCCCAATAATGCTTTTGCCCCTAGCGATCTATGACCTTGACTAAGTCCACAAACCATAAATCGCTAGTCAAGTTCAACCCGTGCATTTCTCAATTGAATTAAACCCACCCGTACGACCCTTGACTAAGTCAACAAGGCCGTGCGAATGCCCTAATCCAATCACATCTCATGTTGTAACAGATAAACATTATTTAGCTACCGTACACTATGCCTTGACTAAGTCAACAAACATAGTACGAATACTAAATAATATCTATCTGAAATGACGGAGGGCTACACAGGTTTTTCAGAAAAACCATGAGCGTAAAGAACTTGATATCGTTGTAGAATCAAGTGAAGTTTTGAATTGGAGTGATTTTGAGGCTTTTCTAGTTTTGCTAAAGGGGTCACTCCCGGTGAAGGGATCGTCGGCCCTTTCCTCGTCGAATGAGGTGCGGGATACATCATATATATCACTGTGCAAAGCAGAAACTATAGAAGCAATCAAAAGTCAAACCGAATGTGTAGCATCTGCCAGTTATTGCTAAAGGGGTCACTCCCGGTGAAGGGATCTCGGCCCTTTCCTCATCGAATAAGGTGCAGGGTATATCATATATACCGCTATGCAAAGCAAAAACTGTAGCTACCCTTTTTATTAAAAATTTGATTCTACAACATCTTTTAGGTTTCTTTTGTTTCATTAATCATATTAATGAAGTCCCATCATTTAAGTCACCTAAACATCACAGATAAATACGACGTACACTTATGCCATCCGCATTCGCCTCGATGTCCCCTCGTGCACCGTTAGGTTAGGTAACTAACGACAGAGCAGGGCAGGGCTAGTGCGGGTGCAAAACATAAGTAACGCCTATATAATATATCATATATACTATATACTGTATCCATCAGAACATATCAAATGATCACATCACAGATATCGCAGCAGAAAAAATAGATATAATGTGGGATATACTAGGACGTCCGTATTTAATACTTAGCCAAAATAGAAAATACGGATTCCACAGTCGCGATGAATAGCCAAGCCCACACCCTGGACCCCTACGAGAGCGGCAAGCGACCCTACCAATTCTGGAGTTTAGGAGAGCCGGTCTCGACTCCTCGAGATGGCCTCCCACTGAACCCCAGAACCCGGTCATCCATGCTCCCCTCCTTGGGTCCATCCTAATGCGGAAAAGTAAATAATATACAACACATGTGGCATCGATCTCAACCCGGAAGTGCCCTAAATAAAAGAATATTACAATACATTTGAATTTACATGAATGAAAATATAAAACTCTCATCTCACATAAAAACCCCCTGGCTATTCAATCGCGACAATCCTGCACATCATATCTCAGCAACACATAATATCCCATATCATCAACGTAAGTAAGTATGCATACACCGATTGTCGTCGACGTATAGCAACGACAATCGGCAATACCACTACATACTATACTTACGGTCACAGAAAAGAAAGTGTAAAACTGCAATATCTGGAATCCGCATTCTCTTTAGACATCGTAAATGCGAAGTATCACATACCTCGTATTTCATGTCTTATAATGTGAATTCCACACATTGCATCACATCCCGAATAAACAGACAGTATTAAAGTTTTCGAACGACCGATCAAATACCCAAAATTCACTAAAGCTCAACACTTGAGCGAAGTTCAAAAACTTGGAGTGTGACACAGTAGTAGCGGTCCAGCCGTAGAAGGGTCAAGCCAACGCCTCACATGTGGCACGCCGTACTGCCCCAAACCCTAAGGTTCAAAGGGCAGTTCAAGACGGTCACATAATCGAGTTAAGGTTTGTTGTCTTCTAGAGGGACCACCACAAGACTTGCACGAACCTCCGAAGGATCTAAACCCCGTGAACAGTGAGCAAATGATACTCGTTCAAACACTTCACTACTTTCTAATTTACCCGGAAAAGTCACGAAATCAAAATTCCGATCGAATCGACGAGTCCAAAAACATCTCCAGAATTTTTCAGCACCAAAAACAGATTAAAAATACCCTAAAAATTATACTAGCAGAATTAAACATTACGGCATAAAAATTATAAAGTGACCTAGGAGTACGGCCGCGGAACCGCGGGCTAAGTAAGCTTAGGCCGCGTTTCCGCGGCATTAAAGAGGGATCATAAAAAAAAATTTATGCCGTAATTCTTAGTTTTTCCTGCTGTAATTTTTACATATTTTTAATACCGAAAATAACCAGATTTTGAAAAAAGTCCAAAGAGCACCCGTAAAACCGTATTTTCGGTTCGATCAAAGTTTTAACTTCGTAAAGGTATCGCCTAATGTTCTAGGTCGGCTCTGATACCAATGTTGGGTTAGCATAGCACCTCATGAAGGGTTTGGAAGCATCACATGAACTAAATATGTAGTCTTTAGGGTGCTAAGCTAATGAACAAAGAATCGTTCCTAGAATCGATTAGGGTTTCAAAATTTTCATATCGACATATGAAAGAAATGCTAGGGTTTAGAGAGTACAACCTTTGTAGCTCCCTACGCTAGACTCCTCGGCTACTTGGGGTTTGTAAGAACTCCGCTTGAACTCCTCGACGTCACCGAGGATCCACCCGGGGTCCGCTTTGTCCAAGCTTGCGACTTTTTCCGATCAAGTGAACGAAATCGAGCCAACACTCCAAATAAGTGGGCTAGGATTGTGTAGAATGGTGTTGTGGTTCTCTTTCTCACTTCAAATTCCTAACTTGTTGATTATATAGCTCACTACAAAAATCTAGAGAGCTATGAAGGAGGAGGAAGAAGATGATGGCAACATTAGAAGATGATAAGTTCAACTCTCTTTTTTTTTCAAAAAGGAAAAATATATCAATATATATTTTAATCTATCATCTCAAACCATGGTTGAATCATTATTGTACTAGAGTTAAAACACAAAAGGAAATTTAACCAAAGGTTAAATGGTGGGTGAGAATGGTTAGGTCAAAAGAAGAGTGTAGAACAAAACCAATAATGAACCCTTTTCTTTCCTTTTATGTTTTAGCTTAAATACAATAATATTTCATAAATAATATCATGGTGTGAGTCTTATATTGCCACCATTTTCATATATATACAACCATGAAAGATGTATGTATGTATGTATGTGTATATGTACATCCATATGTGCATGAAACAAGAATGAAAGAAAAACATACATGCATTCATACATCCATCCAACACAAGAAAGGATTTCTAGTGAGAAACTAATGGTTAAATGATAAATCAACACCTGATTTACCAATCCGGCCATATCACATATGACCCCTACCAAAAGCAAGCCGCCCGATCAATATACAGTATCCTATACGCGCATTTTAATCGAGTCCATGCGCATATCGCATACGCGCACCACAACGCTTCGCCTGGACTAGGAAACTCCATTGTGGGACTCTGAGACTCGTCAATACGCCGGCAGTGGGTGATGATCATATCACGCACCCCCAAGCCGCAAGCGGTCAGCTAAACGTAACGGCCACCCGGGTATTGAGCGATCAGAAGAGAACAAGCGAACCTGCTACAACTCCCGTCGAGCCGATCGGCAACACTTCCCATACAGTCCGGTCTCCTCGTCTGATATGTCGCATATCAAGTCTAGGGGTGGTAAACGTCAGACCCTAATAACTCATAAGTCGTGCCGATGTGAGGCTCATAACGGGTCGAGAAACTATTGGTAACACTTACCAGCAAATCTCTGATCAGCCCTGGCCAGGGACTTCCCTGTTACAGCCAATCAAGCACAGCGCAACATCAACTCCCAATACCGGGAGAGACGAAACCCCTCCTATCGCTCATTGCCTCCATGTGACTCGGGACTGTACCCAAAAACCACCGTTTTCCATGCCCTCATGGACGTGGCAAGGTGGAGATCAAAGTACAGTGGGAATCACACAAGACTCTATGACGATCTCGGGTCTACAGACTAACCTGCACAAGTGTCACCTGAGAACTGCCATCTGACGTGAGGTATAATACCATCTGGGAGTTCTCGGCGAGTCCGTCCAGTGTACCCAGTCTCCACTGAGCACCCGTATACCATCTCTGATGTCAAACACCAATGGATATGGGATCATCCATCGCCCATCTCATGGGTCGAGAAGCATATACGCTAGTCTACACTGGTATATCGATGCCCCGTCTCGATACACCTACGACTAGGGACCTTGAAGGATGTACTTATGGACTACCATGTCCCTACTAGTATGATCTGCATCATAGTCCAGGTAGTCAAGTACACATCCTAAGGGCTTTACCAACATGTAACTATAAGACAGTTTAAAGAGACTAGTATACATGTTAAGATAAAGAGCAACCAGATAGCATACTATCATATCTAGCAAGAAAGTCATCTCTATATATATGTCCAAGCATCCAATATAATATACATCATCTGTGTAATACTGGCCTCTAGGGCATACATACAACTAACAGAAGAAGAAGAAGAAGAAGAAGAAGAAGAAAACTAAAAGCTAACAAAAAGAGGGTATAAGAATGAACTTCTTTGGCTTGGCAAGTTCTGGGATATTTATAGGCAGGGAACTGGAAACCTAGGGCAACAATCTGCCTCCTTATAAAATTACCAAACAACCCCTATAAGATTGTCCACTGCCAAGCCTATACGGCCGCGGATCCGCGGCCTAAGCGTGCTTATGCCGCGGTTCCACGGCCCTTTAGAAGGATTGTGCCTTCATATTTTGTCGTATCCCCTAGTTCTCTGTACTCTTCAGTGTGGTATATGTTGTTTCTCATAATCTCTTCACAATTCTTCCAGAATTTCAGTAGAACAAAAGGTGATGTGATGTGGATCTTTTGCCATGATTTCCTCAAGCTCCGCATAGGTTTCTTGGATTTTGTGTTGTCATTGTGCTTTGTGCATGAAAATGACAACCGATTTGCCATTTTGTCCCTTAAACTGGTGTGCGGCAACATACGGATAGAGAGCGGAGACCCGTGTTTTATCTGTGGTTGGCAGTAATCCGGAATTTGTCATAATTTTCCATGAATATCACTGTTTAGAGCTGAGAACCAGTATCCTGCAATTAACTAGCAAACACGGCTCAAGAGTACTTACCGATAAATCAACGAGCGTAAGAATGGGCGGTATAAAATGTAATATTCTGGTATGAACAAATACCCCCAAACTTAACTTTTGCTCGTCTCGAGCAAAACCAATTATTCACAAAAAAGAATCCTAACCGCACTTTCGCAGGGAACGCGATTGCACTGAGCACGTGCAACAAGCCGTTAAACCTCTAGGTGTCCCTAGTAGCAGGAGTGTTGTCTCCTTAGGGTTTTCAGCGGATACTACCCATAAAATCCGGTCAAGCTAGTTTTGCAAAATTACTATGATTCAAACCCTAAAGTTTTGTTTCAGAAAATAACAATTCTATTATCCTAAGTCTAGACTATCGAACCTTTATTTTTCACATCTCGCTTCTTATTTAACTTAAGATTTTATATGTCTTTACGTGCAGTGCAAATAGTGTCGTTAAGTTCCAGAAGGGTCGAATAAAGTCATCATATCATACAATAAAGCTCAGATAAAAATTTTAAAAGGATCACATAAGTTTTATAAAAAGTTAAGCATTTTTTTCAAGTTTCGTTTTCCAGTAAGGTTTCAACTTCAGAATTTCTATCTTCCTTAACAGGAAACTAGGTCTTATTTTTCGCTCCACCTTTTTCTTGTTTTCATTTCATACACACCTCTGTGAACGTGCAATAGTCTTTATCATAGAATAAAAGCTTCATATCCCCGCTAGAAATATTTTTTATAAAATCCTGTCTTTTGTCAAGATTATTCTCACACAAAGAACCGTAAGAAATTTTAACTTGGAGAGAACACTTGCTTGACTTTGTTTTAATCTGGACTTTCTAGGCTTCTTAACGAGCTTTGGGCCAATGCACCCAAACCAGTTGGCTTTAGGGCATTAGGTGTAGAGGCACCCCAGCGGACTTAATTACTCAAGTTACCTAGGCCCAAAAACAAAAGACAATTTAGCATGAAAATCATGATGAGTAAATGCGAACGGAGATATAACCGGCAGTTCAGTTATTTTTTGGGATAAAAGACGTGTTTTAGTGGGTTAGGTGTGTAATCATTCCAATCAAGTTTCAGATGGGTTATTCTTTGTTCTAATTAAGGCATCAATGACATTCCTTCATATTCACTTTACTTCATAAACTATTCTTGATATTACTTATTTCAGAACAAACCTATTTGATCCTCAGAAAATTATTTATCCATTAAAAGTTTTTAGACATAAAAGACTTGTTATCTAATTTCTAAAACTCACGACACGTGTAGTGTGATATAAAGACGTATATCAGCTATAGTTAACTTCAAAGGAGAGTTATCTTTCAGGTTTTCAAAATCTAAAAATAAGATTTAGTTATTCTTATCTTATCAAACAAAACCGTCGAAATGTTGAATCAGAGTTCTCCCACTAGCTAACTTGACAGAAAAGTTTTTATATTTTTAGAAAATTTTCTGATTTTTATGGATTTTTAAATAGGTATGCAAATGCAAAATATACATATGAATGCGAAGGTTAGAAATGCATACCGAGCGTACCCCCAAACTTAAGCTAGACAGTGTCCTCACTGTCATTGCATGAAGAGATCATTGTAGGGTCAAAATTGTCGGTCAGATATACAAATTTTTGTTTTGTTTTTAAAGAATGGAAAAGAATATTCACAAATATATACAAAAAGGTATATACATACCCCCAAACTTATTTGGAACAGTGTCTACTGTTCTTGGCTGGATAACCGAAGTTTGGTGGTAAGCAGAGGAAGATTATGCAGGGTAAACCGGCTCCTGTAAGACCAGGAGCTCCTCTGTTGGTTCGGCGCTAAGGTACGGCTTAAGTCGGTGTCCGTTTACTTTGAAAAATGAACTGTCCTTTGGATTCTCCAAATCCACAGCGCCATGCGGATACGCATTCCGCACAAAATACGGCCCTTTCCAGCGAGATCTGAGCTTTCCTGGATGGAAGTGTAGCCGGGTGTCGTAAAGCAGTACCTGTTGACCAGGTACGAATGTCTTGCGCAAAAGGTGTTTATCGTGAAACATCTTCGTTCGATTCTTAACGACAACCGCGTTATCGTAAGCCTCATCCCTAAGCTCGCTCAATTCGTTCAACTGCGGCTTCCGATGGCTGCCCGCATCTTCGAGAGACAGATTCAGCTCCTTTATCGCCCAAAATGCGCGATGCTCTATTTCGACAGGGAGGTGGCAAGCTTTTCCGTACACAAGCCGATAGGGAGACATGCCAAGATCGGTCTTATAAGCGGTTCGAAATGCCCAAAGGGCATCAGTGAGTTTCAGCGACCAATCTTTACGGTTCTTGGAAACCGTCTTCTCCAGTATCTGCTTGATTTGCCGATTTGAAACTTCGGCTTACCCACAAATTTGGGGGTGGTAGGGCGTAGATAGCTTATGATTAATGGAATATTTCCGCATCAAGGCCTTGAAAGTCTTATTGCAGAAATGAGTTCCATTGTCGCTAATGATCGCTCGGGGGTGCCCAAACCGGGAGAAAATGTTTTCTTTAAGAAATCTAACGACAACCTTGTTGTCGTTAGTCCGGCTGGGCACAGCCTCGACCCACTTAGAGATGTAATCAACAGCGAGAAGGATGTACAAGTTCCCGAAAGAGCTGGGAAACGGCCCCATGAAATCTATCCCCCAAACGTCAAAAATCTCCACAACCAAGATTGGTTGGAGCGGCATCTCGTTCCTCCGGGATATCCGGCCCAAGTGTTGGCACCGGGAGCAGGTCTTGCAATAGTCATGAGCGTCTTTGAAGAGTTGTGGCCAGTAGAAACCACATTGCAAGATCTTCTCAGCTGTCTTTCTGGGGCCAAAATGCCCGCCACATGCTTGATCGTGGCAAAATGACAGCACACTCTTGAATTCATCGTCAGGGACACACCGACGAATAATCTGGTCGGGACAGTACTTGAACAAATAGGGTTCGTCCCAGTAAAAGTGTTTTACTTAGGATAAGAAGCGAAGTCTGTCCTGACTTGACCATTCAGTCGGTAGTAATCCTATGGCCAAATAGTTCACAATATCTGCGAACCAGGGTTCGCAAGATACTGTCAAGAGCTGTTCATCCGGGAAAACGTCGTTGATCGGAATATGAAGCGAAGGCGAACAAGGAAGTCGTGAGAGATGGTCGGCGACTACATTTTCACATCCTCTTTTGTCCTTAATGACAAGGTCAAACTATTGAAGCAAGAGGATCCAACGTATCAGCCGAGATTTTGCATCATTCTTCGCAAAAAGATGGTGCAGAGCAGAATGGTCTGTGTAGACAATGACTGGAGAGCCGATGAGGTAGGGCCTGAACTTTTCTAAAGCAAATACAACAGCTAAGAATTCCTTCTCAGTTGTTGTATAATTAAGTTGGGCGTCGTTCAGGGTTCGGCTAGCATAATAGATTACGTGCGGCATCTTGTTGATGTGTTGTCCAAGGACAGCACCAATGGCAAAGTCGGATGCATCGCACATAATTTCAAATGGGTGCGTCCAGTCAGGTGAAGAAAGAACGGGAGCAGAAGTGAGTGAGCTTTTTAGTGACTCGAACGCAGTCACACAGCTCGAGTTGAAGTCGAATGGCATGTCCTTCGCCAGCAAAAGAGTCAAGGGCCTAGCAATCTTGCTAAAGTCCTTGATGAACCGTCTATAGAAACCGGCATGGCCAAGGAAGGATCGGATGTCTCAGACGCATCTAGGAGGAGGTAGATTGGAAATGACCTCAATCTTTGCGTTGTCAACCTCTATGCCATTTTGCAAGATGATATGTCCTAAGACAATACCTTCGCGCACCATGAAGTGGCACTTCTTCCAATTCAAAGTGAGGTTCTTGTCCTTACATCGGGTAAGGACAGCATCGAGATGCAGCAAACACTCTCGTTAAAGGAATCGCCAAAGATGGAGAAATCGTCCATGAAGATCTCCAGGAATTTTTCCACCATGTCTGAGAAGATTCCTATCATACACCGCTGGAAGGTAGCGGGCGCATTGCATAACCCAAAGGGCATGCGACGATATGCAAACGTGCCGAAAGGACAAGTGAATGTGGTCTTGTCCTGGTCTTTTTCGGCGATGGGAATTTGATTATAGCCGGAGTAGCCATCAAGAAAGCAGTAGTACTCGTGTCCGGCCAATCGTTCAAGCATTTAGTCAATGAAAGGTAGCGGAAAGTGGTCTTTCCGCGTTGCGGCGTTTAGTTTTCTGTAATCAATGCATACTCGCCACCCAGTTTGGGTGCGAGTAGGGATTAACTCGTTCGCCTCATTAGTGATGACCGTTATGCCTGATTTCTTGGGGACAATGTGAATGGGGCTAACCCATTGGCTATCAAAGATAGGGTAAATGATACCACTATCCAGACATTTTACGATCTCCTTCTTTACAGCCTCCTTCATGACTGGGTTGAGACATCTTTGTGGATCCCTGGCTGGTTTGGCATCATCCATCAGATGAATGTGATGTTCAACGATCAGGGGACTAATCCTCTTGATGTCCGCCATGGACCAGCCAAAAGCTTGCCTATTGCTATGCAAGACCGCAAGAAGGGCTTTCTCTTGCTCTGGAGCTAGAGAAGCCAAGATGATAACAGGGAGGGTCTCGTTCTCACCCAAGTAAGCCTACTTAAGGTAAGACGGTAAAGGCTTGAGTTCGAGCCTTGGAGGTGAAACGATTGAAGGCAAGATTGGTGAAAAGGTCTCAAACTCAAAGGATTCCAGCAAAGGTTCAAAACGAGTGTAAGCGACCAAGTTGGATGGTTCAGGTAACTCATCCGGAAATTCAAAGGATTCAAACTCGGGTGGAGAGTGGCTAAGATCGTTCGAGAACGCGAAACAATCGTAGTCATTGTCGGACGCAGAAACAGCAGCAGGTTCGAAGAGGAATGCTCTAGTGGCGTTAAGGTTATCGTGATCGAACAGAAACTCCTCGAATTCACACTCTTCTGGGGTGATCTCCTGGATTGAGCAAACGTCGAGTATATTAGCATTAGGTTCGGAGGGCTGATTCCCCAACCTAAAAATATTGAGTTCAATTGTCATATTTCCAAAATATAGGTTCATCGAACCATTTCGACAATTGATCACAGCATTTGAGGTTGTAAGGAATGGGCGACCGAGTATCACCGGAATTTGGTTACGGGGGTTAGCTACAGGCTGTCTATCTAAAACAATGAAGTCAACGGGGAATATGAAGTCCCCAACCTTGATTAACACATCCTCTAGCTCACCCCTAGGATAGGTGATCGATCGGTCGGTCATTTGGAGAGTAGAGTGTGTGGGTTTCAGCTCTCCTACACCTAATTGCTCATATACTGAGTACGGAAGTAGGTTAACACTAGCACCAAGATCTAATAGTGCGCGGTTGATGTTCTTATCCCCAATGGTAATAGAAATCGTAGGACAGCCAGGGTCCTTCCGTTTTGGTGGTAAAGATTGGGTAAGAGCATCACGCACAGCACTAGCCAAGAAAACTTTTTTGGGTACCTGAGACTTCCTCTTTTTCGTGCACAAGTCCTTTAAGATTTTCGCATAGGACGGGACTTGTTGGACAACATCTAAAAGGGGAATGTTAATGTTAACCTGCTTAAACAGCTTTAGAATCTTCTCCATTTGTGGATTTTGTTTATTGGACCTCAACCGGTTTGGAAATGGAACATTTTTAAAATTGGTTGAGTCCAATGCTTGTGGAGGAGATTGTGGAGCTGGAACGGATCCCAGAACTGGTGTTTTCGTGGAGTAAGAAGTGGGTCCGTTCAGAGCAGAAGAAGAAGAAGGAGAGCCTTTATAAGAATGGAGAATAGGCTCAGAAGACGAAGAAGCAGTAGCAGAAGAAGAAGAAGAAGAAGAAGAAGAAGAAGAAGAAGAAGAAGAGGCCGGGGTTTCATCATCGATCCGTGTGCCAATGTTGTTTTGCAGCATCCTTCCCGATCTCAATGTAGTCACGGCACTCACATTATGGTTCTGTTGTTCAAGAGCAACATGTACATTATGTGGGTGACCGGGATTTGGGAGTGGTTGGGACAGAAGCTTCCCCTTCTCTCGCTCGCTTAAGGCTGCATTCAGCTGTGCAATCTGGGCCTCGATGGTCTTGATGCTTTGCCTGTGTGCAGCAGTGTGTTGCACCAAAGACTGAATAGACGACTGGATGTTGGCGGTGGATTGTGTCGATTGTTTAACGAACGCCTCCAGACTTCGTTCTAGCGAGGAAACCTTATCGTTGTTTGACGGAACAAAGTTGTTTTGAGGAAAAGAATAGTTGGGTGCAAAGTTGTTCGTCTGATTTTGAAAAGGTTGGGGTTGGAAGGGCTGCTGAAACTGATGTTGAGTTTGTTGTTGGGCTTGTTGTTGCGGAGGAGGAGGCCTCTGGAAATTGTTGTCTTGGAATTGATGCTGATTCTGATTCCAAGCGAAATTGGGGTGGTTCCTCCAACCGGGATTGTAGGTGGAAGAGTATGGATCATTCCTCGGTCTTTGCTGAAATACAGCATTAACCTGATCCTGTCCTTGCGATGGTGGATTGTAAGGACACTCTTCGGTTAAGTGAGAAGGAGCGGAACAACAAGCATAAATGGTACGAAGGGGAAGAACAGGGGTAGGAGCAGGGGATGAAAATTTGCTCTCTATCGCTTCAAGTTTTCTCATTATTGCAGCCATTTCAGCTTTCATCGCAATAGAGACATCAAGTTGGTGAATTTCTACCCTAGACTGACCGGTAGAAGTAGAGGTAGAAGAAGAAGAAGTCTGTCTGGTGCTCTCCCATTGTAGCATTTGTTCCGCAAGGTCGTCGAAGAATTACCACGCTTCCTCGTCAGATTTCGATAGGAAGTGGTCTTGACAAATGGTTTCCAACAACTGCTTGGTTGCTGGGTTCAGGCCCTCGTATAAGGTTTGGCAAAGTTGCCATTTTTCGATACCATGGTGAGGGCACTGAACAAGAAGGTCTTCATACCGGTCAAAGCACTTCCAGAAGGGTTCAGTAGGAAGCTGAGAGAATTGGTTGATTTCGTTACGGATCCTTGCGGTTTTATGATTCGGATAGAATTTTTTGAGAAACGCTTTAACAAACTCGTCCCAACTGGTTATGGAGTGGGAAGCGGTGCTATACAGCCATTTTTCAGCAAGATCGCATAAAGTGAACGGAATGACCGGTAGACGTATAGTATCGTCCGACAGCTGGGTGGTTTTCATCATGGCACAAACGTTTTGAAATTTGTTGATGAAGATATATGCATCTTCAGATTCAAGCCCATGAAATTTCGGGAGCATGTTAATGAAGTGGGGCTTAATTTCAAAATTATTCCTATTGGCCGGTGGGAGGGAAAGACAGGTGGGAAGTGCAGAACGGGTGGGATAGAAATGATTCTGGAGCGCGATTCGCTGCGGCGCTACAACAGACGGTGGTGGTGGGTTATTCGTATCCATAGGAGGTCGAATCAATCCCGGGGGAGTTGTAGGGATGTTTGGATTAAATCCTGACATCACGGAAGAAGAGGTTGGTGATGGTGAAGGTGAGGATGTATGAACAGAATTCCGGTCAACGTCGGAGTTGGCCGGCAAAGGTAAAGGTGAATGAGGCGTGGACGGAGTTTCGACGTCTGAGTCGATTGCGTAGTCGGTAGCGACTAACGTAACACGGACTAGGCGGGCGCTAGTGTCCTGAGTCCAAGCGGACATACACTAAACGAGTTTAGTATAGTCAAAGCGGAGAAGGTGAGGGTAAGAAAACGTCAATGGAGAATTGCAATGGGTGGTGGGTGAAAAGATGGGATTTTGGCGACAAAGGGCAAGTTTTTATAAATGTTTTTGATTTTTTCCTTTTTTTTAGAAAGAGCTTTACAGAAATATGTACGGACTTACGGTTTTAAGCAATCACAAACAAGATATGCACAATCACACCTAGATCTAGGGTCACCTCGGTCAGCTAGACAGCTCCTAACTATTCCAAAGGGCTAGAAACAGGACCTCAAACCGCCTCTTCTCCGCCAATTGCGGCCAGGTAAGTGCCAGGTAAGTGGGAGGCTCCCCACTACGTAAGTAGTGGTCCTAATTAAGTAACCACTTGCCTTCGTCACACTTGCCTAGACACCGTAAAGTCAGGATAGGATAAACGGCCGATGCCTGTAACTAGTCCTCTGTCCTATTGAGCGCGAAGTCCTTAGGGCTGAGTCTAGTATTTTTTAATTAACAATGGTCAATGCATATGCTTTTGTGATTTCTGGGGTCCTGGGAAGGGTGATGAAATCCCCACCCAATCTGGATTGGTTTCAAGCTCCTTAAGTCCGTATTAATAAATGCAAAGCAGTAACAAATCAACTGCAATCAATTTTTATTTTTTTTAGCGCGGCGCAAAGAATCCTACACAAAAACAATTTATTGGAAGGGGGAAGAGAATTTGCGCAAAGAATGCTGCAGAAAATACAGTTCAGTGGAGCTCAGAGGAGTGGAGAAAGAGAAAGAAACACTCACAGAAGTTTTGGCACTCTGAAGGCTCCAAATGGCCGCGGTTCCGCGGCCAAACACGTGCTCAGGCCGCGGTTCCGCGGCAGGAAAGAGAGATTGGGCTTCCAACATTTTTGGGTGTGCTAGTCTGGGAGTCCTTTGCTTGTCTGGATTTCCTGAATCTTGATTTGCTCACTGTATCTGTTCCAGATTTTTACAGTAGACCGTTGGCTCTTCTTGATCCGTCGCGGTGTAGCCGCGAGATATGGGTCTAACTTCCCACGTTTTTGGCACTGAACTCGACCGTCATTTTATCCTGCACACTTGCACGAAAACTAATCAAAAATAACAAGATGGTTTTTTTACAATGTATCTTTTTATTTTTTTTTCCGGTTATATTTATATTCACAAATTAACCCGAAATTACACAAAGAAATAAACTACCGTCTCCCCGGCAACGGCGCCATTTGATTGTTAAAGTTTTGCGTGTTCAAGTTTAGTTAATTATCGCAATCAAGACGGTTTCGCTTTGCAGCTAGCCGGTTGAGCACGGGTCGATCCATAAGGAGATGGTTAAATGTCCGTTCTTGTCTTAGACGAGTCAATAAAGAATTTGTATATGTTTGTTCAGTTCTATCCTAAGTGTATATGCAAGTATAAAGTTGTTAAGAAAAAGATACGAAAGTGTAAGCTAAGGAAATCCGCACTCAAAACCTTCGAGCCGAGTCTTGACCAATTGAAGCTAGAGCAATCGGCAACAACGTGGATTAGGGTACTTAAGCACGGTATTCGTGGAATCCGGCTTATTGACCCTTGTCCGTCCGTTCTTGTCTCTTGCTTTCGCTTCCGACCAAACCGAACGCAACCGGTCGCGGTTAGGAATCACCGTTACCTTGGTAGGGTAGGGTGCCTAACGGAGCGCTTGCGTAACGTTTGGACGGAGTTCAAAGGAAATAACGGGAAAAGGAAATAAGCAAAGAAACATTAACTTACAATATCGTATTTATTCTTAACAACAATAATTACAACCATTCACAAAACAAACCAAAAAGAGCAAAAGAAAAGATAAACAAAGAAAAGAAAAGATTACAAGCAAGTAATTAAAAGTGCATGGAATTTAAGTGCATGAAAGTAAAACAAGGTAATAAAAAGCAAGAAAGAAATAAGCAAGAAAATAACAATACGAACCATAGAACCAAATACAAGACATGGGTTCAATAACCAAATCTTAAACTTGCAAGCTCACTTAAGAGGTTGCAAGATCAAGAAAAAGCAAAGAACTCATGGAGAATGAAGCACAAAAGAGAGAACAAAATGATACAACCCCTTGAGATCAATAACCAAAGCTTAAACTTGCAAGCTCATTTAAGAGGTTGCAAGATCAAGTTAAGGTAGAGAGCTCAAGGGGGAAGCTAAGCAAAAGAATGATACAAAAACCCTCATCTTCATCTAACATCCACTCAAAAGCTCTCACAACAATTTAATGGAGGAAAGATAAAGAAGAAGAAGAAAACTAAAAGCTAACAAAAAGAGGGCATAAGAATGAACTTTTTTGGCTTGGCAAGTTCTGGGATATTTATAGGCAGGAAACTGGAAACCTAGGGCAACAATCTGCCTCCTTATAAAATTACCAAACAGCCCCTAAAAGATTGTCCACTGCCAAGCTTATACGGCCACGGATCCGCGACCTAAGCGCGCTTATGCCGCGGTTCCGCGGCCCTTTAGAAGGATTGTGCCTTCATATTTTGTCGTATCCCCTAGTTCTCTGTACTCTTCAGTGTGGTATATGTTGTTTCACATAATCTCTTCACAATTCTTTCAGAATTTCAGTAGAACAAAAGGTGATGTGATGTGGATCTTTTGCCATGATTTCCTCGAGCTCCGCGTAGATTTCTTGGATTTTGTGTTGCCATTGTGCTTTGCGCATGAAAATGACAACCGATTTGCCAATTTGTCCCTTAAACTGGAGTGCGGTAACATACGGAAAGAGAGCGAAGACCCGTGTTTTATCTGTGGTTGGCAGTAATCCGGAATTTGTCGTAATTTTCCATGAATTTCACTGTTAAGAGCTGAGAACCAGTATCCTGCAATTAACTAGCAAACACGGCTCAAGAGTACCTACCGATAAATCAACGAGCGTAAGAATGGGCGGTATAAAATGCAATATTCTGATATGAACAACAGCTCTATCAACCGCTGAAGCGGAATGTTTCAGCCGGAGCTTATTGCGCTCAGGTATTATGGATGAAAAATACATTACTAGACTATAATCTTAAAATTGATCATATTCCTATGATGTGTGACAATACAAGTACACCGTACACATGACTAAGAATACTGATCAACACAGTAGAACTAAGCACATAAATATCCGATATAATTTTATTCGTTAGCATTTCTTATCCGGTGACATTATTCTTGAATATGTTTTTACTAAGTTTCAACTTGCTGATATTTTCACAAAGCCGCTTGATTTATAAATATTTGAGTTTATTCATCGTGAGTTAAACATTTGTGACATTTAATCTTTTTTCAAGACTGAAATTTTCTGTTTTAAATATTGTTTTTGATGATTTTTTTAGCGTTTCTAGAAAACTGTTATTTCTAAAATCGGTCAGGTGACCGGTCGACCAAATTATTTTTACTCGTCTCTGGATATCAGTTTTCCAAAATGGTCGACTGATCAGTCGACCGCACGGGCTCGGTCTTCTATAATTGGGGCTTTCTAGATCTAAATTCATATCTTCAAAACTTTTGTTTCTCAAAATTTCTTTCCTTTACAAAATAAAAAATATATCACCAAATTTCCTTACAATTTTCTCAAATCTCCTCAAATATCTTTGCATATTTTCTAGATTTTGGATTTCAAGGTTAGTATTTTTGGGTTTCTTGTTCCTTTTGTGGTTTCTCTCTCATCTTTCCAAGCTCATCCATGGCACCAAGGACAAAAGTTGCTGCATCCAAGAAGCACAAGAAAAAAATCGACTTTGATGATGATCTCTTCCGATATAAGCAAGCACAAGAAAATTTTCTCATAGAGTTCCATAAAAAACCCATTCGATGTGGCCGGTACAACTTTCATAATCTCAAACGATTTTCAAATTTCATCCACTGCTTTCGAAATCAACAATGGGTAAATTTTCTATCCCTAAAAATTCCCACATACCCTCTCTTAGTTAAGTATCTCTATGCAAATCTAAATATTGAGGAAGATGGCACATTAACTAGTTATGTTTGTGGAAAAGAAATTGAGCTTCACCCGGCCCTTGTTAGCGAAACTCTTGGAGTGCCTCATGGAGGATTTAACCCATATGGAGTATCATTAACTGAGTTTCCTTTTGATAAATATGAGTCTAACATGAAGCATGCTAGAAATATGATACATGCTGTAGACGATCATCATGATAGTGACAAGGGTAATATTTTTTGCAATGATGAGTGAGTCATAATACGGGTAGTAATTCATAATGTGTTTCCTAAGAAAGGGGGAAAAGATGCAGCTCGTAATGAGGCTAAAACAATTACTTTCATAATTTTAGATTATATTCCCGTAAACTTACCAGAATTATCCATCTCCACTATTATAGATACCTATCAAAAGAAGAATAAGGTTTTGGTTTATGTATGTGCTTTAATTGAGATTTTCAAGCATTTTGGGATTGAGATGGAAAAATATAAACCACTAGTCGAGGGTGATTTTAATACGACAACTTTGTCGTTGATGGGTCTTCAAGAAAGTGTACGGAAATGTCGACAAAGCGATAGCCCACGTGTTTCACCTCCTCCTCCTCCCCAAAACCCAAGACATGCTCCTCCTTCTTCATACTTTGATGGGTCGGTGCAATTCTGGGAAAAGTTGGACAAACGATTTACTAGCTTCAATCTCATAAATAACGAACGCCATCAGCAACTTGCCGAGTGGTACTATACCTTGGATGATCAGCAACATCGAATTGTAGAGGAAGTTCTTGAGAATCGTAGAAGGACGGAAGAATATTTCCATGGTGGTAGTGGTGGCTATTAGTTGGTCTTTGGGTTAGTTGATTCTCTTGGTGGTTATAATGGGTAATCTTTTTTATGTTGCTTTTATACTTTTGGATTTTCGTATGCCTTTTGGACTTTTGTATGTTTTTTTGGACTTGTTAAACTCTACTCCTATGATTGTTTTTAACTATGACTTATTAAAACTCTAGTTTATGCATATTATTAGTTGTTGGTTTTTACCTATGATTATTGTTTTTTCCGGATATATGGACAATATTATATTTGTGGTACGTCTTTTTGATTATAATAAAAAGGAGGAGATATAGAGGCTTATTTATTTAGGGGAAGACATGGATATATGATCAAGGAGACCATATACTCATGGATTAAGGAGGGGAGCACTTCTTCGACAAAAGGAGTATATTTTTTTGGTAACAAACTCTTATCACAATTTCTATAACATTTCTTGTATCAATGATTATAGTTTTGTTATCATCAAAAAGAGGGAGATTGTCGATCCCAAAGGACTTCACTTGTTATTAGTTTTGATGATTAACAAATCTATAATTGTGATATTTTACAAATTGTGATAATATTTTTAGCTCGTATTGTTAATGATGTATATTTATGAGCTAACCCTATATTGTGTACAAGTGTAAATTTATACATTTCAGATATGTACAGTATACAATAGGAGATGACAAAGATGGCAACTCTACAAGTTTGAACATGCTACAAACACTTCATATCAAATGGAAAAAGAAGCTTGAAGAATTCAAGACTCAAGATTTAAAGTCCTTATAATTTTGGTTAAGCATTGAGTGGGGAATAGATATGACTTATAAACCTCTTTTGATTTTGCAAATATATAAGTTAAGGGCCTAATATGAAAAATATCTTTCTAAAATAATATGATACTTTATTTTTAGAATAAAGGAGTTTTAGCTTATGGTTTTTATAATTATGTTTGAATATAAGACACTTTGTTTCATTCTACTAAGTATTTCCTAAAGTAAAACCTCATGTACAAAGTAATTTTAGATGATATGTTTTACAAGATTATTTCTAAGATTTTTCTTATCATGTTTGTTGAGTTTTCTGGAAAATATCTCATATGATTTTGTTGATTATTTCCATAATGTTTTGATTGAGAGAATTCAAGCATTCTCCTTATTAAAAAGGATATGATTGAATATTTGATTCCATGGTTTTTGTGATTGAAAGATTTGCGGGAATCCATAGCTAGAATTATTTTTTCAATTCAAATCTCTAATTGAATAATTGGTTGAGAATTTTTCAAATCTTTTCCTTATTAATATACATGATTGAATATTTGATTTCTTGGATTTATGATTGAGAGATTTATGTTTTTTATTTTTGGAATTATTTTTATTCAAATCTCTAAGCTAATTTATTCTCAAATTATTTCCTTATTCTGTTTTAATTTTCTGAGAAAATCAAGATTGCTAAAATCTGTCGTTTTTATACTGATATGCTTCATGCGGACAGCTGCCATTCGACTGGTCACTCGACCGCCTGCACACTGTATTTTTATTTGAATATCCAGAGGTGACTAAACAGTCGATCGATTTGTTTGAGCGATCGACCGCTTTTGCAATTAGTCGACCGATCCACTCGACCGCGCAAAGTCTGGATGAAATTTTATGCAGTTTTTCTTTGAGCTGTTTGTTAAAATAAATTTCCATATACTTTCAAATTTGAATTACAAATGGCTAGTTTTCTTTTAATATAGAAATTTGATTTATTCAAGCACAAAAGATATCATATTCGTCATTATAAAATGAGAAGCGTTTCTCATGGTTGATTATAAACTCTTTTACTAAACTTCTCACTTGAAAACTCTTTAACTCTATTTATCAAATATTTACTCTTAAATCCAAGCCCTTAACTTGAAGTATTTGCTCAATCAAGGAGTTCTAGTATGCGATCCATCTCTCTTTTTTGTACTTCTTTGTTGGTAAATTCAACCTCTACTTGTGAGGTTGTAGTGTGAGCTTGAATCTTGGGTATAAAGATTCAAGAAGAGTTAGAGGTCGTTTGTACTCTGTCCAGATGTGATCTCTACCTGCATAAAGAGATAGGTTTTAGTACAGAAAATCTTCACGAAGGTAAGATAGTCGTGGGGGACAGGACTAGACAAAGTTGCTGAATCTGAATAAATTCTCTGTGTTTGTCTCTTGGTAACTTGCACTTCTTTTTATTAGCTCTGTGATTATTTCATTTATCTTTTTCTGTGATTGAAATATATTTAGTGTAAACACATTTTTGTTAGAACTGCTTGTGTGAAGTTTTAAATTTTTATTTATTGCTTTCACCCTATTCACCCCCCTCTAAGGTGATTCTCAATGCGCACATCTGTATATATGTGATTTCTTCATTTGCGCACACGTGCAAATCACGTGATGTGCATGTACCCGGAGTTCATTTTTATGACATGCGCTCATGAGTTTTGCACGTGATGCGCATGTCTTAAGAGGCAAACATTATTTATGTGCGCCCCTGTCAAGTGCTCATGTTCTCAAAGAAAGCAATTAATTTCATAAAGAAGTTAGGGCTTCTATTCTTCGACTTCTGGTGATAATATAATCAAAAGACTATTTTTATGTGTATAGCCGGGTCATATTTTGATAGGGATCTCGGAAGTTAAGATCAATTTCTCGTAAAATTATGAACTTTTGTATAAGAAAGTTCGAACATAAAATATCTTAATCTCTTTTTATAATCAATCGATAGATTCAGGAAAAAACAAAAGCTTTTAAAGAGAAGCAAAGGCTTCTATTATGAAAGAGAAGTATTTCTCTTTTATGTATTTTTTACCTTATTTTTTGATTGCCTAGGAAGAAAGAGATAATGAGTTTGAGAGAATTCTTTCTTCAAACTTATAGGTGGTCGGCTGTCTCCTTTTTCTGTGTAGAGGGCTCCTATTTATATGAGGTTAATTGTTAGGGTTTGTTCCCGACAATTTAAATTAGTTTTGATTTTAATTTGATTTCCAGTTGATTTAATTGATTTATATCAATTAAAGGTGATATGAGTACCGTTAGATGGAGATCGTGGATCTAATAGAAGTTTTTTCTTCTAATTAAGGAATTGATTGCTTATTAACAAAATTTATTTCTTGTTAGAGTTCCTTGCTTCAGGGGATGCACTTGCGCACTGTTATATTATGCGGCATTAAACACATGCGCACGTGCATTGCACGTCGCGAATGTCATTTAACTGGCAATTTTGTCATGTGCGCGATTAAAGTGTTCCACTCTATTTGAATGTATTTATTTTACGTATGTGCACGTGCATTGCACGTGGCTCATGGCATTCAATGGTTTTTTTTATCTTGCTAAGTGCGCATCTAGTTTGTTTGCACGTCAAAATTGGTGCGAACACCTATCTTTTAGCACCAGCCTAAGATTTGAAAGAAAACTATCCAACAAGCGTAACTGGTGTACACTTCGAATACAAGGAGTTCTCAACTCGAGAGAAGACAAAGGAAGAGACAACAGAATTATACAATTCAATTTTTTCTGAACCTGTGACCATCCTCGGATTTAAATAAATTTCTTCGAATTTGTATGTAACTATACCAGATAGCATTTCCAAGCAATATGTATTTTCTTAGTGACACGGAGTGTTTTGGAGAAGGCAAAAAGAAAGTAGGAGTAGCAGGGATATATGAGATTTTGTCGTGAATCATGACATTCAAAGCTAGATTGTAAAATGGTTCAGTTAACTTGGTTTACGAATTTTAATTTAAGGTCAATCATGGTTGCAAACCAGAGAGAGAAAAGAAACATTTAGCGTGCGCTCTTTCTAGATTAGATTGGTTATTAATTTATCTAATCATGATGGCTCGCACTGTTTCCTCGAATTCTATTTCAAACCCTTAAAGGGGAAAGGAGAACTAGCCGGGATTAAGTACACCTTACAGGTTTGCTAACCATTCAGCCAGGCCAGTGTTGGTACTCCGAGGGAGGTCCCCCATGCTTTCGTATAGACCCAATTAAATAACCCCGTTTCCACAGAGGTATAACCCCGTTAACACCTTTCTAGACACCTAATGGGTTAAATAGTTGTGAAGTGAAAATCCCCCGGGAGTAACGTCTACTCATCAGTGGGAATCGAGACCTAACTATCATCTCGTGATAACCTTGATGGAAGTTACACAAGTCACCACACTCCAGAAGTTATGCATACACCTAGAAAGTTTACCTTATATTTGAAACTCCCGATATGTTTTTTGCCCCTAGGACCCTAATGACCTTGACAGAGTTAACAAATCAAAGGGTCCAAGTTAAGTTCAACCCTTCATTATCTTGATTGCATTAGATCTGTTAGTGTATATGCCCTAAAGGCCATTACTGTATCATACTAGTTTGTATATTACTTAATGGAAGCTTGGGATATTCACCTTGTATTGACATTCTTGCTCAAAATAGTAGTATGCTACTTGGTTTGTTTCTGCTTTAATGTGCGCATGTGTTTCTTTTAGCATATCGCTTTTACACATTAGTGGAGCCCTTAGGATCTTTGCTTGATTACCAGCGTTGTGATGGCAGTCACACTCGTGGGGGCTGGGTAATCCACAAGCACATCCTTATGCAGGTCCCTAGTCGTAGGACTATCGAGACAGGGCATCGATACTCCGGAGTAGATTAGCGTATGCATTTCTCATCCCAGTTTGGGAGACGGTCTGTCCCATAACCGTCAGTACGTCGTACTTGAGATAGTATGCGGGTGCTCGTTAGGTTACGGGTACACTGGACAGGACTCGTCGGGAACTGTTGGTTGGTATTATACCTATCGTCAGTTATCAGTTCCCAGGTGACATGAGTACAGCTTAGTCCGTTGACTTGACACTGTCACTTCGCCTCGAGTGTGTTCCCATTGTACTTTGATTACTATCCTACCACGGCTTAAAGGAGTCGTGCAAACAGGTAGTTTTTGGGTGCAGTCCCGAAGCACTTAGAGGCAGTGACGGTTAGACAGGATTCGTCTCTCCCGGTATTGGGGGTTGATATCGCGCTGTGTCTAGGAGAGCCATTACACAAAGTCCCTGGCCAGGGCAAGCGAGATAGACTGGTAGGTTTCCAGTGTTATCTCAGGGTGTTCTGGGCTACACTCCAGCACGACTTGTACCGCTAGTAGGGGACTGACGTTTACCGCCCCCTAGGCCTGCCATGCGATGTTCTTAGACGAACAGACCGGATTATACGGAGACTGTCACATTCAGGCTCAGTAGGAGTTCAGATGGGTTTACCTCGTCAGTCTTCTTATTGGCATCTACCTGGGGACCGTTACGTACAGCTAGTGCCGCTTGCGGTCTGTGTTTAAACCCACTGTCAGCGTAGTGTCGAGTCTTTAGAGTTCCACACATAGGGTTATTCGTCTTTAGGCAAAATGAGTAGAGGTCGCATGGTTTTGCAACGGGGTTCGTTCACATCCGCGCACTTGTGCACGTTTGGTGTCCGGACAGCTTATACTAGCGGGCTTTGGTTTAAACCAGATCCTAGTATATGTTTTGGGATTGGTTTTATCTCTTTGTATTCGTGTTCCTCGGAACGCGGATACGGGTGTGTATGCACAGTTGACTGAGGCAGAGGCAGAGGACTTTCATTAGGGTTGATGACCATTGTCATTTTCTTAACCCTAATGTTTATGTGTGAAATATGATTTATTAATATTAGTTAATTATAATTGTGTATGGTTAGGGTTGTTGACTATTTGACTATGCTTGACTTGTTGACCTAGGTTGACAAGTTGACCATCATCATTTCATATGAAAGATCCTCTTTGATCCTTGCAAAAGTATTTAATGTGAAATGATAATGGTCATTTCATGATTAACCATCACAATTATCTTTAGATAATTATTTATTTATCATAATTCACATATAAGTGAGAAGGTTGGCATTATTCTTCTCACTTTTTCATTCTCATTCTCTCTCATCCTCTTCCTCTCTCTCTAGCTCTCCCCTCTCATGAGTTGAGAACCATTTGAGCTTGAGATAAAACCTTCAAAAATACTCTCTACTCTTTCTAAGGTTCTAGGTTTAGCACACCAAGCACCTTAGTTACTTCTAGTTTGAGGTTGGAGCCAAAGGTAGAGGCCCTCGGGTGGATCTTTCTTCGGCAAGAGAAGGCGACAAGGAGAACCCGTTCTTTCACTCCAAGGAGCAAGAAGAGAAGGACTTCAAGACCTAGGTATAACCCCTTTTCTGAGTAGCTAACTCTTTTAGCTTGGTAGTTAGTTTTTGTTTAGCAAAGATCCCTCCTTTACATAGTCCATATTGCCTAGTGTTGTAAAAATCCGATTTTTCATAACGTTTCCGCCTCCCCGCAAGCACCGGGGTGGGCAACGTGGACTTACAGTGGTATCAGAGCCTAGCTAAAAACAAACTAACTAGTTATCAAAGTATCTAGAACTTCGATTGGAAAAAATCGCAAAACACGTTTTCTAAAACCCTAGTTTCTTCCGATTTTTATTTCTGCTTTAAAAATAATAAATCATACACTAAAAATCGGCTCAGGGTTTTTACAGAACACCCAAGAAAAACGAACCAGCAAGTCGACCAACTCACCGCGGAACCGCGGCAAGAGCATGCTCTTGCCGTGGATCCGCGGCCGAGTTGACTCAGCCGTGGGTCGTTTTTCCTGCAGTGTTCTTCTGTTGCTGTTTTGGGATTTTTAGGATGGTTTGTTTCTGCCCAGATTTTCTAGAGAACAAGTTAGTTTTTGGGGTGGTCACAAATCCGTATTTTGATCGAATTTCTTTACACTTTGGCTAATGGGTTATATCTGTGATGTGATATATGTATTGAACGTCTGCTAATCGCTATACGTCGATTAGTAGGGGTTATACATATCTGTGACCTGTAATGTTGATGGTTTGTGTAAATGAATTCGTTGGATTGTCGCGGATGAATAGCCGGGGGGTTGTGAGATGAGAGTTTTCTTATTCTTTCAATTCTTGTAATATGTAAATTGATGTAATATTATTTGTATGGCCGCACAGCCGGGTCAGGGTTGTAGCTGTCATTGTATAATTTCTTTTACTATTTTTGCTCCTAGGATAGACCCAAGATGGGGTGCACAAACTACCGGGTATCTCAAAGTGCCGAGTGGCCTACTCACGGTGTTGAGGGTGGTTGCTTCGCTTCGGGTACTTGGCGGGTAGTTTGCCGCACCCGTAGGGGTCAAGGGTGGGGTTTGGCTATTCATCGTGACCGTGTAATCCGCTTTTCGTTACAGGCTCGTACGAAATGCAGATTCCTAGTATATCCAATGTGTTCATCTGTGATCTGGAATGACTATCATTGCATGTGGCGAATGTTTATATATATCTATATGATATCTATTTAGGCGTTGTTTATGTTTTGCATCCGCGCTAGTCCAGTCCCCGCTCTGTCGTTAGTTAAGTAACCTAACGGGTGATGACGGGACCCTGTGGCGAATGCGGATGGCATAAGCGTACGTCATATTTTCGTTGTTTTCTGCAATGGTAGGATTAATTGATGGGACGCATTAAAATTAATGCAAGAAAAAAATAAACCAAGTAAAAGTCGTTGGAACACATTCAAAACCACGCGGTTCTTTTCAAAACCAACTTTTAAATGCGGAGCTTGAACCACTCTTTTTGAAAGCTATCTCGTTCCTTCGATTATATCAAGTTCACTACGTTCACGGTTTCGCCAAAACCATTCGTAGCCCTCCGTCGTTTCACATGAATCGTCAATAAGTATTCAAGCTATGTATGTTGGCCAAAGTCAAGGTATAGTGATTGGTAGCTATTGGGTATTCATGTGCAGCATAGATAGATGTGTTGGTTTGGGGCAGTCGTTCTACCTTGTTGGCCAAAGTCAAGGGTATGTGCGGGTGGGCTCAAATTAACCTTGAGAATGACGGGTAGAACTTGACATAAGACTTATGATATTTTGGCCAAAGTCAAGGTCATAAGAGCATGGGGAAAAAATACACATCGGGAGTTTCTAAAGAAACTGAAACTTGCTAGTGCTGCATACCATTTGGAGTGTGATGATTCTGGTAGGATTCCTTCAGTTTTGTCACGCGATGATATTTGGATCCCGATCCTACTGTGAGTATATGCTACTCCTCCGGAACTTTCTCATTTAACGATCAATGCTATAAACCAAGTAGGTGTCTAGAAAAGTGTTAGCGGGGCTACGCCCACAGGGAAAAGAGGTTACTTAATTAAGGAACTTCGCGAAAGCGTTGGAAAACCTCCCTCGAAGTACCGACACTGGCCTGGCTGAACGGTTAAGCAAGAATTGTACGGTGAGATTGATCCCGACTAATTCTTCCTTTATGGTTTGAGGAGGGATTCGAGAGACAGTGGGAGCCATCCTGTTTAGACAAATTAAAAACCACTCTAAACTTGCAAGAGTATCATGCTAAAGTGTTTCTTCTCTCTCTCCTAATTGCAGCGACCAATTATCATGACTGGACTTAAGTTACTTCTAGATAAAAACATACTGACAGGGCCAAACTACAAAGATTGGCTTAGGAATGTCAAAATGGCAATCACTTATGACAAGTTGGGGTATCTTCTTACCACCAAAGCTCCCCCTGTCCCAGGTCCCAAAACCAGCGTCGCAGATAGGGAAATCCGTAAGACCTGAGAAATTGACTGCGCGAAGGCCAAGTGCCTCGTGCTTGCCTCTATGGATAATGAACATCAGAGGAGGCATGAGAATATGGACCTCGAATCCATATTTCTCCATACAAAAGAACTGTATGGAGAGCAATCCCGTATCGCCAGATACGAAGTGTCGAAGAAGCTGTTTTCGGCAAGATTGGCCGTCGGATCATCGGTAGTGGAACACGTGCTTAAGATGATTGGCTACATAGAGGAGCTCGCGGACCTTGGGACCACGTTGGTGAATGAGCTCTATACGGACTTGATTCTTCAGTCCCTTCCTTCCACT
Organism: Agapanthus africanus; assembly: GCA_030015575.1. Taxonomy (NCBI): domain Eukaryota; kingdom Viridiplantae; phylum Streptophyta; class Magnoliopsida; order Asparagales; family Amaryllidaceae; genus Agapanthus; species Agapanthus africanus. Next base: position 108,549,527 of record CM057344.1, read on the forward strand.
TACACCCAGTTTATCCTGAACTTCAACTTGCAAGAAAAGGAGGTTGAACTTTCAGAGCTCCTCAACATACTGAGGAGTGCAGAGGGCACCCTACAGAAAGGTAGGGAAACATCCACTTTGTTTGTAGGAGGATCTTCCTCTTCTAGGTCCAAGGCGAAAGCCAAGGGAAAGAAGAAGAAAACCCCCGCCAAACTAAGGGCGGTGTTAGTAAAGTGGATACGAAAGTAAAGGCAAAAGCAACAAAGGTAGCGGGGAAGCTTGTGGATAAGGAAGTGTGCTTTTACTGTCACAAGAGTGGACACTGGAAGAAAGATTGCAGGGCTTGGAAAGCCAGAACACAGGATCTGAAGCAAGTTGCGGCTTCAGCTTCAGGTGTGTATGTTATTGAAAACTGTCTATCAATAAACTCTACTTCCTGGGTATTGGATACCGGATCAGGATCTCATATTTGTAATTCTTTGCAGGCGTTGAGAAAGTGTAGGTTTTTGAAGACAGGTGACATGACCCTCAAAGTTGCAAACGGAGCTAGCATGGATGCTGAGGCCGTGGGGGACTATCACCTGGGAATGTCAGATGGACATGTTTTGGTTTTACGTAATTGCTTTTTTGTACCCAATGCAAGTTGTAATATCATTTCTGTATCTTTAATTTCTAAAGAAGGTTATGAATTTGCGTTTGTAAGTAATGTTGTAAACAGTTACCTTAATCAAGTTCTGATTGGGTCACGTACATTAAGCAATAGTATATACGTATTAAACCAACCACAGATTTTCAATGTCCAGAATGCACACAAAAGAAAGTCTCCGGAAACAAATCAGGCTTTCTTATGGCATTGTAGACTGGGTCACATCAATGAGAGAAGGTTGACGAAGTTACATACAGAAGGATATTTGGACCCGTTCGAATATCAATCATATGCAACTTGTCAATCCTGTCTCAAAGGAAAGATGACAAAGACTCTGTTTACTGGACACGGAGTAAGAGTGAGCGAGCTCTTGGGACTCGTACACAGCGACGTGTGAGGTCCAATGTCTACGCATACACGAAGCGGTTATTCTTACTTCATTACTTTTACGGATGACTTTTCAAGGTACGGATATGTCTTCTTAATGAAACATAAATCTGATGCCTTTGGAAAATTCCAGGAATATAAGAATGAAGTAGAAAAACAAACAGGCAAAAGTATCAAGACACTGAGATCTGATCGAGGTGGTGAATACTTGAGTGCCGAGTTCCTGGATTACTTAAAAGAGAATGGAATTCTCTCTCAGCTTACTCCTCCATACACTCCGCAACATAACGGTGTATCGGAGAGACGGAACCGAACCCTATTGGATATGGTACGGTCCATGATGAGTAATGCTGAGTTACCGCGATCATTCTGGGGATATGCACTAGAATCAGCTGCATACCTTTTAAACCGAGTTCCAACTAAGACTGTGCCTACTACACCATATCAGATGTGGTGTGGGAAGAGACCCTATCTTAATCACATTAAGACATGGGGATGTCCGGCTTTTGTCAAAAAGCAGCATGCGGAAAAACTCAAAGCACGCTCAGTACAGTGAAACTTTGTGGGATATCCAAAGAACTCCAAGCGATATTTCTTCTATTACGAAGAGGAACAAAAGGTTTTTGTTTCTCGACATGCCCATTTCTTGGAAACTCAGTTTTTGGAGAATTTGATAAGTGGGAGCGCAATAGAACTAGAAGAAATTCCAGAACCACGAGCTATTACTGAAAGCTTAGTAGAACCAGAGGGTTCGAAAGATCAGGACATTCCTGCACCGCTCCGCAGAAGTAGTAGGCAGTCTCATCCTCCGGAGAGATACTATGGTTTTCTCATAGACGGGGATAGAGAGGATTGCATTATTGATAGTGATGAGCCGACTAGCTTCCAGCAGGCCATTCAAAGCGTTGACTCGATAAAATAGCTGGATGCAATGCGGACCGAGATGGAGTCCATGTACACCAACAAAGTATGGACGTTGGACGTTGCTCCAGATGGGGTAAAACCCGTAGGATGCAAGTGGATCTTCAAAAGGAAGATTGGTGTAGATGGACAGGTTGAGACCTATAAAGCTAGACTTGTTGCAAAGGGTTTTCGTCGAAGACCTGGTTTGGACTATGACGAAACCTTTTCTCCAGTGGCTATGCTGAAATCCATTCGGATCCTTCTTGCCATTGCTTCCTTCCACGATTATGAGATTTGGCAGATGGACGTAAAGACCACTTTTCTAAATGGAAATTTAGAAGAGTGTGTCTATATGGACCAGCCAGAGGGTTTCATTCAGAGTGGGAGCAGCGAAAAGGTGTGCAAGTTGCTTAAGTCCATTTATGGACTAAAGCAGGCATCGCGGAGTTGGAACATCTGTTTTGATGAGACGGTCAAAGAAGTTGGCTTTATCAAAAATCCAGATGAACCATGCATCTATAGTAGATTTTTAGCAAGAACTGTAGTATTCTTCGTTTTATACGTGGATGACATTCTCTTGATAGGAAATGACATTCCTATGCTACAATCTGTCAAAGGGTTCTTGTCACACAGGTTCTCCATGAAAGACCTGGGTGATGCCTCTTACATTCTAGGGATCCGGATCTATCGTGACAAATCCAAGAGGATATTAAGACTTTCACAGTCCAGGTACATCGACACCATACTGAAAAGATTCAGTATGGAAGATTCCAAGCGCGGTAATCTACCGGCTTGTCACGGGATCACCCTCTCCAAAGAGATGTCTCCCAAGACTGATTTGGAAAGGGATCGTATTTCTATTATACCCTACGCTTCTGCGGTAGGCTCTATAATGTATGCGATGTTGTGCACCAGACCAGATGTAGCTTATGCACTGAGTGTGGTAAGCCGGTATCAGTCAAACCCTGGGGAGAAACACTGGATAGCAGTAAAGAACATTCTCAAGTACCTGAGAAGGACTAAGGAGATGTTCTTGGTGTATGGCGGAAAAGACCTCCAGATTGAGGCCTTTGCTGACTCCAGCTTCCAGAGTGACAAGGATGATTCCAAGTACATATCGGGTTATGTCTTTACCCTCTATGGAGGGGCGGTGTGTTGGAAGAGTTCCAAACAGGAAACCGTTGCTGACTCGACGATGGAAGCGGAATATATCGTTGCTGCAGATGCCGCAAAAGAAGCCGTCTGGATAAGGAAGTTCCTAACAGAACTTCAGGTAGTTCTATCCATTGTTGATCCAGTACATCTGTATTGCGACAACAATGGGGCTATAGCTCTAGCGAAGGAACCCAGGTCCCATCAGAAGTCCAGGCACATCTTGAGGCGGTATCGCCTGATCAGGGAGATCGTGGGTTGCCAGGAGATCAAGGTTCGGAGAGTTGCTACGGATAATAACACTGCTGATCCATTCACGAAGGCCTTACCCCAGACTCAGTTCGAGCTGCTGATCGAGATGATAGGTCTTCGATATGCCAGTACATAGCGTTAATGCAAGTGGGAGATTGTTAGTGTATATGCCCTAGAGTCCATTTGATCGCACGCCAAAAGCGTGTCGGATGTTCAAAGTTCTAAAGTTATAACCGCGATCAGGACGGTGTCGCTTTGCAGCTAGCCGGTTGAGCACGGGTCGATCCACAGGGAGATGGTTGTATGTCCGTTCGAGTTTTAGACGAGTCAATGAATAATTTGTTTATGTTTGTTCAAATCTAACCTATGTGTTTTTTATATGCAAGTATAAAGTTGTTAAGAAAAAGATACGAAAGTGTAAGCTAAGGAAATCCGCACTCAAAACCTTTGAGCCGAGTCTTGACCAATTGAAGCTAGAGCAATCGGCAACAATATGGATTAGGGGATTTAAGCACGGTATTCATGGAATCTGGCTTATTTACCCTTGTCCTTCCGTTCTTGTCTCTTGCTTTCGCCTCCGGCCAAACCGAACGCAACCGGTCGCGTTTAGGAATCACCGTTACCTTGGTAGGGTAGGGTGCCTAACGGAGCGCTTGCGTAATGTTTGGGCGGAGTTCAAAGCAAAATAACGGGAAAAAGGAAATGAGCAAAGAAACATTAACTTACAATATTGTATTTATTCTTAACAACACATATTACAACCATTCACAAAACAAACCGAAAAGAGCAAAAGAAAAGATAAACAAAGAAAAGAAAAGATTACAAGCAAGTAATTAAAAGTGCATGGAATTTAAGTGCATGAAAGTAAAGCAAGGTAATAAAAAGTAAGAAAGAAATAAGCAAGAAAATAACAACAAGAACCATAGAACCAAATACAAGACATGGGTTTAATAACCAAATCTTAAAATTGCAAGCTCACTTAAGAGGTTGCAAGATCAAGAAAAGGCAAAGAACTCATGGAGAATGAAGCACAAAAGAGAGAACAAAATGATACAACCCCTTGAGATCAATGACCAAAGCTTAAACTTGCAAGCTCACTTAAGAGGTTGCAAGATCAAGTTAAGGTAGAGAGCTCAAGGGGGAAGCTACGCAAAAAGAATGATACAAAAACCCTCATCTTCATTTAACATCCACTCAAAAGCTCTCACAACAATTTAATGGAGGAAAGATGAAGAAGAAGAAGAAGAAGAAGAAGAAGAAGAAGAAAACTAAAAGCTAACAAAAAGAGGGCATGAGAATGAACTCCTTGGCTTGGCTCAGAACTGGGGTATTTATAGGCAGGGAACTGGAAACCTAGGGCAAAAATCTGGCTCTACCTAAAATGTCCAAACAACCCCTGAAAAATCATCAATTGCGGCGCCTATATGGCCGCGGATCCGCGGCCTAGACCCCCTATTGGCCGCGGATCCGCGGCCGTATAGGAGATTTGGGTCCTCGGGTTTTGTGTGCTTCCCTGGTTTCATTTTTCCTTGTGTTTGAAATCTTTAAACTACAACAAGTCTTCCAGAATATCTTCAGATTTCTTAGTCTAAGATTGCTTTATTTTCTTCACTTTTGATTTCTATCTCCCTCGAGCTCCGTGCACCCATTGATTCTTGTGCTGCCCCCTCGTGCTCTGTGCTTGTCCGAGACACGAATGACCACTGTCATATGTCTTGTCTCAGAAACTGGTACGTGGCACTCGACGGATACGGATGACCGGAACCCGGCTTTTATCTGCTGTCAACAGATGTTCTGTATTTTGGCGTAACTGTGGAGATTTTGTATCATTTGCGTTATTTTGGACTAGGAACCTGTAGACTGTAAATATGTAGCAAACACAGATTAAAAGCACCTACCTATAAACAAACGAGCGTAAGAATGGGCGGTAGTAAAAGTAATATTCCGGTATGAACAAATACCCCCAAACTTAACTTTTGCGCGTCCCGAGCAAAACCAATTATTCATAAAAAATTCCTAACCGCACTTTCGCAGGGAACGCGATTGCACTGAGCACGTGCAACAAGCCGTTAAACCTCTAGGTGTCCCTAGGAGGAGGAGTGTTGTCTCATGAGGGTTTTCAGCGGATACTACCCACAAAATCCGGTCAATCTAGTTTTGCAAAATAACTATGATTCAAACCCTAAAGTTTTGTTTCAGAAAATAACAATTCTATTATCCTAAGTGTAGACTATCGAACCTTTATTTTTCACATCTCGCTTCTTATTTAACTAAAGATTTTATATGTCTTTACGTGTAGTGCAAATAGTGTCGTTAAGTTCCAGAAGGGTCGAATAAAGTCATCATGTCACACAATAAAGCCCAGATAAGAATTTTGAAAGGATCACATAAGTTTTATAAAGAGTTAAGCATTTTTCAAGTTTCGTTTTCCAATAAAATTTCAACTTCAGAATTTCTATCTTCCTTAACAGGAAACTAGGTCTTATTTTTCACTCCACCTATTTCTTGTTTTCATTTCATACACACCTCTGTGAATGTGCAATAGTCTTTATCATAGAATAAAACCTTCATATCTCCGCTAGAAATATTTTTTTTATAAAAATCTGTCTTTTGTCAAGATTATTCTCACACAAAGAACCGTTATGAATTTTAACTCGGAGAGAACACTTGCTTGACTTTGTTTTAATCTGGAATTTCTAGGCTTTTTAGCGAGCTTTGGGCCAATGCACCCAAACCAGTTGGCTTTAGGGCATTAAGTGTAGAAGCACCCCAGCGGACTTAATTACTCAAGTTACCTAGGTCAAAAAACAAAAGACAATTTAGCGTGAAAATCATGATGATTCAATACGAACGGAGATATAACCGGCAGTTCAGTTATATATATATTTTTTTGGATAAAAGACGTGTTTAGTGGGTTAGGTGTGTAATCAATCCAATCAAGTTTCAGATGGGTTATTTTTCAGAACTAGTTCCAATTAAGGCATCAATAACATTCCTTCATATTCACTTCACTTCAGAAACTATTCTTGATATTACTTATTTTAGAACAAACCTATTTGATCCTCAGAAAATCATTTATCCATTTAAAAGTTTTTAGACATAAAAGATTGTCATCTAATTTCCAAAACTCACGACACGTGTAGTGTGATATAAAGTCGTATATCAGCTATAGTTAACTTCAAAGGAGAGTTATCTTTCAGGTTTTCAAAATCTAAACATAAGATTTAGTTATTCTTATCTTATCAAACAAAACCGTCGAAATGTTGAATCAGAGTTCTCCCACTAGCTAACTTGACAGAAAAGTTTTTATGTTTTTAGAAAATTTTCTTATTTTTATGGATTTTATGGATTTTAGTATGCAGATGCAAAATATACAAATGAATGCGAAGGAAGAAAGCTTACTGAGCACACCCCCAAACTTAAACTTGACAGTGCCCTCACTGTCAGGCTATACCAAGAGGGTCAAAATTGTCGGCGCTCTCCCTAAAAACAAATTATATACAAAACAAAAAGGAAAACAAAAAATATATACACAAAAAGGTTCCCCCCCCCAAACTTAAGTAAAACAGTGTTTCCACTGTTAAGCGTTGAAGTTCAGGATTAGGGGGAAAGAGAACAGTATCAAGCTATACAAGGCCTTACACAGGCCAAAAGTGAGCACCAACCATTCAAAGATTTTATCGCTATAATGTACAGGTTGATGGAAGAAGGAGTAGAGAAAAGAGAAGGAGAATACGTGAGACCGTATGGAGATAGAAGTGGTATACGGTCTAGGTATATAAGAAGAAGAATGGCGGAAGGGAGAAAGAAGTGGAATACGAACTTGAGGGTGGAAATGGATTGAATAAATTAGTACAATCTGTAATGATCGATGTGAAAAGATGGATTGTACTAATCTATTAATATGGCGAGAAATTGGGTCAAATCCCTTAAGATTCGTGAGAAACCATGGGTACGCCGAACTTGGTAAACCAGACACAGGAAGTGAAAATGATACGGTTTCTTGCAATGTCGGAACGATGGAAAGGATGGGGGGAAGTGATTGAGGAAGGGTATCGGTTAAGGGTTCTGGAGGGTGTACACAGTCAATGACAGGGACATGATGAATTGGAAAATCCGACTCATCAAGCAAAACTGGTTCATCCTCAAAAATATCCTCAAAATTTTCCTCAAAATTCAGCACATCCATGCATTTATCCTCAAAATCCAGACGCATATAGGGTTCGGGAAAAACATTTAATGACTCGAGATGATGAATTGGAGAGAAAAACTCAGCCAAATCTGTGGGTTCATCATCCAAAATATTCCCAGCGTCAATATCCTTAATCAAGTGAAAATCTATATTCTCAGACACCTCAACAAAAGCATGGATATTAATCAATTCAGGTTCTAGAGTGGAGGTGTAGAGGTCAAAAGGATTGGGTGTGATTTCACTCGAAAAGGACCCTTCACAATCGGGCAAATCAAACACTACAAAGTCACACAACTCATTATCTGTTCTATCTTTAATCAATGAATCGTTTGGAACCCTAGATAGACATTCAAAACCGGAGTTGTGGGATTCATGTTGAAACGGGTAGGCTTGAGTCGGAAGGGGGTACATCTCACTCTCTCCGCTCAAATTCTCAACCTGTCCTACCGCCTCTTCATACATTGGAAAATTTGGAGCTATTTGAAAACTAGCTACCGGGTCACTAGGTTGTATGAGGACGGCCATGGACGCATTCAAATCCATCATCTGTTGGTACGACGCTACCCTAAAATCTTCCAAAGACTGTTCCAGACTAGACATGGGTTGTGAAGGGGTTTCAGTAAAAGGTTCAAAGTTGTTTGGATACTGAAAACTCCCAAATGGTGGTTCAGAAGCAATGTCTAGGGAAGGTGCAAAAGTCTGGTAGGCCTGGTAGGAATTGAATGGCTGGACAAGAGCAGGATCAACATTTGGATAAGAAGGTGAATGGAATTGTTGATCCCAAGAATCTGTAGTGATGAAAGGAGTGAAAGATCGGCTACAAGATTGTTTAATATGTTCAGCGATGGACAAAGGACGACTTGCAAAAGGGGTATCAGCATAAGAGGGTGGGGGAGGTTGAAAAGGTTGATACAAAGTGGATTGCGAAGGGCAAGTGTTTGTCCTAGACGCGTCTATCCGATCTTTCAAAGAGATTTTGGGCATGGAGGGATCGTTCGACGTTCGGCCAAAGCAAGAACCGTAAGAAGTAATGTCTGGTTGTGGGTACCAAAGTTCGGCAAGAGTTTTGTGAGGTGGGGTGCCCATGATATGAAGAGAGAAAGAAAGAAAGGCAGAGAAAAGGAGGGGAAAAAGAATGTGATTTTTTTAGTTAGATATTAACAAAAGAATGAAATAGACATAAAAAGAAAAAACAATCATGACACAAAAATACCATACACCTAATCGTTCTAGGGTTCACCTAGATCAACTAGACCTGCTCCAGAACTTGATTGTCGAAGGAAAACTGTGTCGAGAAACGGGCTTAAGACACACTGATCACGAGGCCAGGTAAGTGCAGAGATAAGGGGAGGTTTTCCGATGCTTTCGCGAAGGTCCTTAATTAAATAACCCTTTCTCTTTTGGCGGTTTTGCCGTTAACACTTTCCTAGACACCCCGTAAACAATGTACCGTTAAGCGAGGTTCTAAACACAGTTAACTTCTCCTAGTGAGTGCGAAGTCCTTAAGGCTTAAGGTCTAGTTTCTTTTAAAGTTTGTGCGGGTAAACGTTATGCTCAAGTTCGTGATTTGTGGGCCACGGAAAAGGTGATGAAATCCTTTACCGTATGTTGTGGGGTTCGTTTGCCCTTAAGTCCGTATTAATGTATGCAATGCGCAATTCAATTAAAATTCTATAAAGAATCAAACAATCGTTTTTTACTTTAAGCACGACACTGCAGCAAATACGGGTTAGTCAATTTTTAGCGTTTGCTAGCGAACTTGCAAAGAATCCTGCAAAGATATTACAGTGGATGCGTCGGATTTGAGAAGAAGGTGTTTAAGAAATACGTACCGTTAAGTTTTTGGGTTAGGAAACCCCCGTTGAATCAATTCCGGTAAGCTTGAAAAAGTTCGCTTGCGCGGGTCAAAACTACCCGGATCTTTGGCACTATACTTCGTAATCACCTTAACCTTGAACGTACACTTTGCTCCCCACAATCGCACTTTGCAAATCCGCAAAAATCTGCACACTTGCTCACAAAAATGATCAAAAATAACAAAAAGATTTTTTTATAAATATATACAAAAAGAATATTAACCCGAATAACAAGAAAGAAAATTTGCTACCGTCTCCCCGGCAACGGCGCCATTTGATCGCGCGCCAAAAGCGTGTCGGATGTTCAAAGTTCTAAAGTTATAACCGCGATCAGGACGGTGTCGCTTTGCAGCTAACTGGTTGAGCACGGGTCGATCCACAGGGAGATGGTTGTATGTCCGTTCGAGTTTTAGACGAGTCAATGAAGAATTTGTATATGTTTGTTCAAATCTAACCTATGTGTTTTATATGCAAATATAAAGTTGTTAAGAAAAAGATACGAAAGTGTAAGCTAAGGAAATCCGCACTCAAAACCTTTGAGCCGAGTCTTGACCAATTGAAGCTAGAGCAATCGGCAACAACGTGGATTAGGGGATTTAAGCACGGTATTCGTGGAATCTGGCTTATTTACCCTTGTCCTTCCGTTCTTGTCTCTTGCTTTCGCCTCCGGCCAAACCGAACGCAACCGGTCGCGTTTAGGGATCACCGTTACCTTGGTAGGGTAGGGTGCCTAACGGAGTGCTTGCGTAATGTTTGGGCGGAGTTCAAAGCAAAATAACGGGAAAAGGAAATGAGCAAAGAAACATTAACTTACAATATCGTATTTATTCTTAACAACACATATTACAACCATTCACAAAACAAACCGAAAAGAGCAAAAGAAAAGATAAACAAAGAAAAGAAAAGATTACAAGCAAGTAATTAAAAGTGCATGGAATTTAAGTGCATGAAAGTAAAGCAAGGTAATAAAAAGCAAGAAAGAAATAAGCAAGAAAATAACAACAAGAACCATAGAACCAAATACAAGACATGGGTTCAATAACCAAATCTTAAACTTGCAAGCTCACTTAAGAGGTTGCAAGATCAAGAAAAGACAAAGAACCCATGGAGAATGTAGCACAAAAGAGAGAACAAAATGATACAACCCCTTGAGATCAATGACCAAAGCTTAAACTTGCAAGCTCACTTAAGAGGTTGCAAGATCAAGTTAAGGTAGAGAGCTCAAGGGGGAAGCTAAGCAAAAAGAATGATACAAAAACCCTCATCTTCATTTAACATCCACTCAAAAGCTCTCACAACAATTTAATGGAGGAAAGATGAAGAAGAAGAAGAAGAAGAAAACTAAAAGCTAACAAAAAGAGGGCATGAGAATGAACTCATTGGCTTGGCTCAGAACTGGGGTATTTATATGCAGGGAACTGGAAACTTAGGGCAAGAATCTGGCTCTACCTAAAATGTCCAAATAACCCTAAAAAATCATCAATTGCGGCGCCTATATGGCCGCGTATCCGCAGCCTAGACCCTCTATTGGCCACGGATCCGCGGCCGTATAGGGGATTTGGGTCCTCGGGTTTTGTATGCTTCCCTGGTTTCATTTTTCCTTGTGTTTGAAATCTTTAAACTGCAACAAGTCTTGCAGAATATCTTTAGATTTCTTAGTCTAAGATTGCTTTATTTTCTTCACTTTTGACTTCTATCTCCCTCGAGCTCCGCGCACCCATTGATTCTTGTGCTGCCCCCTCGTGCTCTGTGCTTGTCCGAGACACGAATGACCACTGTCATATGTCTTGTCTCAGGAACTGGTACGTGGCACTGGAAGGATACGGATGACCGGAACCCGGCTTTTATCTGCTGTCAACAGATGTTCTGTATTTTGGCGTAACTGTGGAGATTTTGTATCATTTGCGTTATTTTGGACTAAGAACCTGTAGTCTGTAAATATGTAGCAAACATAGATTAAAAGCATCTACCTATAAACAAACGAGCGTAAGAATGGGAGGTAGTAAAAGTAATATTCCGGTATGAACACCATTACTGTATCATACTAGTTTGTATATTACTTAATGGAAGCTTGGGATATTCACCTTGTATTGACATTCTTACTCAAAATAGTAGTATGCTACTTGGTTTGTTTCAGCTTTAATGTATGCATGTGTTTCTTTTAGCATATCGCCTTTACACATTAGTGGAGCCCTTAGGATCTTTGCTTGATTACCAGCGTTGTGATGGCAGTCACACTCGTGGGGGCTGGGTAATCCACAAGCACATCCTTATGCAGGTCCCTAGTCGTAGGACTATTGAGACAGGGCATCGATACTCCGGAGTAGACTAGTGTATGCGCTTCTCATCCCAGTTTGGGAGACGGTCTGTCCCACAGCCGTCAGTACGTCGTACTTGAGATAGTATGCGGGTGCTCATTAGGTTACGAGTACATTGGACAGGACTCGTCAGGAACTGTTGGTTGGTACTATCGTCAGTTATCAGTTCCCAGGTGACATGAGTACAGCTTAGTACGTTGACTTGACACTGTCACTTCGCCTCGAGTGTGTTCCCACTGTACTTTGATTACTACCCTACCACGGCTCAAAGGAGTCGTGCAAACATGTAGTTTTTGGGTGCGGTCCCGAAGCACTTGGAGGCAGTGACGGTTAGACAGGATTCGTCTCTCCTGGTATTGAGGGTTAATATCGCGCTGTGTCTAGGAGAGCCATTACACAAAGTCCCTGGCCAGGGCAAGCGAAATAGACTAGTAGGTTTCCAGTGTTATCTCAGGGTATTCTGGGCTACACTCCGGCATGACTTGTACCGCTGGTAGGGGACTGACGTTTACCGCCCCCTAGGCCCGCCATGCGATGTTCTTAAGATGAACAGATCGGACTGTACGGAGACTGTCACATTCAGGCTCAGTAGGAGTTCAGATGGGTTTACCTCATCAGTCTTCTTATCGGCATCTACCTGGGGACCGTTACGTACAGCTAGTGCCGCTTGCGGTCTGTGGTTAAACCCACTGCCAGCGTAATGCCGAGTCTTTAGAGTCCCACACAGAGGGTTATTCGTCTTTAGGCAAAATGAGTAGAGGTCGCATGGTTTTGCGACGGGGTTCGTTCACATCCGCGCACTTGTGCACGTTTGGTGTCCGGACAGTTTATACTAGCGGGCTTTGGTTTAAGCCAGATCCTAGTATATGTTTTGGGATTGGTTTTATCTCTTTGTATTCGTGTTCCTCGGAACGCGGATACGGGTGTGTATGCACAGTTGACTGAGGCAGAGGCAGAGGACTTTCATTAGGGTTGATGACTATTGTCATTTTCTTAACCCTAATGTTTATGTGTGAAATATGATTTATTAATATTAGTTAATTATAATTGTGTATGGTTAGGGTTGTTGACTATTTGACTATGCTTGACTTGTTGACCTAGGTTGACAAGTTGACCATCATCATTTCATATGAAAGATGCTCTTTGATCCTTGCAAAAGTATTTAATGTGAAAATGATAATGGTCATTTCATGATTAACCATCACAATTATCTTTAGCTAATTATTTATTTATCATAATTCACATATAAGTGAGAAGGTTGGCATTATTCTTCTCACTTTTTCATTCTCATTCTCTCTCATCCTCTTCCTCTCTCTCTAGCTCTCCCCTCTCATGAGTTGAGAACTATTTGAGCTTGAGATAAAACCTTCAAAAATACTCTCTACTCTTTCTAAGGTTCTAGATTTAGCACACCAAGCACCTTAGTTACTTCTAGTTTGAGCTTGGATCCAAAGGTAGAGGCCCTCGGGTGAATCTTTCTTCGGCAAGAGAAGGCGACAAGGAGAACCCGTTCTTTCACTCCAAGGAGCAAGAAGAGAAGGACTTCAAGACTTAGGTAAAACCCCTTTTCCGAGTAGCTAACTCTTTTAGCTTGGTAGTTAGTTTTTGTTTAGCAAAGATCCCTCCTTTACATAGTCCATGTTGCCTAGTGTTGTAAAAATCCGATTTTTCATAACGTTTCCGCCTCCCAGCAAGCACCAGGGTGGGCAACGTGGACTTACAAGATCCACCTGCACGACCCTTGACAGGGTCAACAAGGTCATACGACTGTTCTAACTAATTACATCTTATGCTACAAACAAACATTACTTAGCTATCATACACTACACCTTGACAGGTTCAACAAACGTAGCACGAATACTAAGCAATACTCATAGGAAATGACGGAGGGCTATGGCTGGTTTTTGGCGAAAAACGTTTAACGTAACGAACTTGATATTATTGAAGGAACCGAGTAGTTTTGAAAAGGATTGGTTTAGGCTTCATTTTAAAACGAGTGGTTTTGAAGAAAACCGAGTGTTTTATAGTAAAACTTTTGCTTAAGAATGAACTCCCCGTAAAGGGATCAAGGCACTTTCCTCATCGAATGAGGTGCATGATATTTCTAACCGAATACCTTTACGCAAAAGCACAACAATACGGCTATAAACTTCCATTGAAAATTTGGTTCCCGCAATATCATTTTGGATTTATTTCTTTGCATTAAACATATAATGCATTCCCATCATTTGATTTCCTAGTCACACCAGAAACAACCAAAATAGCATGCTTTTTATGCCATCCACATTTGTCACGAGGCCTCGGGTCTTCACTGTAAGATTACTTAACTTATGGCAGGGCGGAGGCAGGGCTAGCACAGATGCAAAACATATAGAATCAACTAATATATATATATATATATATATATATATATATATATATATATATCATCACAGGCATGCGATAAATAAGAAATAAGAAATATGGAATAGAGGATAAACAAGAAGCCCTGCATTTCATTTGAGCCGGAAATAAAACGCGACATTCCCTGGTTATGTGGATAGCCTATACAACAATGATCCAAGACCCTTACGAGCACGGCAAGCTACAAGCTAATCCTAGAAATGGGGCAACCTGCTTCAATGTCATGAGTAGGCCACTCGGCGCATTCTAGAATTCAGTAACTTGAGCATCCCTCCGAGGGTCATGTTAGTTATATGTATGCCCTAGAGGCCATTACTGAACATGGGATGTATATTGTAGTGGATGCTTGGACATATATAGGTTGGACTTTCTTGTTCGACATGATAGTATGCTATCTGGTTGCAATTTATCTTAACATGTACACTTATTGTCTCTCTTTCACATGTTGATAAAGCCCTTAGGATGTGTACTTGACTACCAGGACAATGATGTAGATCATACTAGTGGGGCCAAGGATAGTCCATAAGTACACCCTATAATTATTCCTAGTCATGGGAGTACCAGGACAATGATGTAGATCATACTAGTGGGGCCAAGGATAGTCCATAAGTACACCCTATAATTGTTCCTAGTCATGGGAGTATCGAGACAGGGAATCGATACTCCAGAGTAGACTAGCGTATATGCTTCTCGACCCATGTGATGGGCGATGGATTATCCCATATCCATTGGTGTTTGACATCAGAGAAAGTATACGGGTGCTCAGTGGAGACTGGGTATACAGAGCAGACTCGCCGAGAACTCCTAGATGGTGTTATACCTATCGTCGGATAGCAGTTCTCTAGTGACACTAGTATGGGTTAGTCTGTAGACCCGAGATCGTCATAGAGACTTGTGTGATTCCCACTGTTCTTTGATTTCCACTATACCACGGTCAAGAGATCATGCAAAAAGGTGGTTTTTGGGTACAGTCCCGAGTCACATAGAAGCAATGAGCGATAGAAAGGGTTTCATCTCTCTCGGTATTGGGAGTTGATATTGCGCTATGCTCGATTGGCCATAACAAGAAATCCCTGGCCAGGGTTGCTGAGATTTACTGGTAAGTGTTATCAGTAGTTTCTCAAACCGTTATGGACCTTGCATCGGCATGACTTATCAGGCTATTGGGGTTTGACGTTATACCACCCCCAGGCTGTTGATATGCGACATATCAGATGAAGAGACCGAACTGTACGGTAGTGTTACTGATTGGATTCGCAGGAGTGTGAGCAGGCTTGCTTGTTGATCTTCTGATCACTCAATACCCGGATGGACGTTACCTTTAGTAAACCGCTTGTGGATTATGGGTGTTTGATATGACCGTCACCTATAGCCGGTGTATTGACGGGTCTTTAGAGTCCTACATAGAGGTTTCCTGGTTCATGTGAAACGGAGTAGGTTCATATATGTGGTATGTGCGGGACCGAGATTAATGCGTGTATGTGATACCGCATTCTATTCTCGCGTTATGTTACATTTTATATTAGCCGGTTATATGTGATATAGCCGTATTATTAAATCAAGAGTTCATTTAATAATTTAATGTATAATTATATATTTGATATATTACATTACATTAACTAATATTAGCTCACTTAAGTATTCATTTTTCTCACTTATGATACATTGATATATATGTAATATATGTTAAATGTATTGTTTTCTTTTTGCACAAAATATATATGTGATATATATTGTTGTGATTTGCTAGGTTACACATACAACATGGATGTATGAGACTCACACCATGCTAGGGTTAATGTTAGGGTTTAATATTTATTCTTAAGTAATTACAAATTAGTGGAGATATTTTGATGGTTGGAAGCTTGGAGATGTTTGAAAATAACCATTGACTTAGTCCACTCTTTTGTTTTTCTTAAGATATTTATCAATCCAACCATTAACCATACACAATGGTTAACTCTCTACAAGGGTTAGTGTATATGATATACTCACCCAAGATTGCATTTGAAACAAGAATGATTATTTCTTTCATCACTTGAGCTTCATCTTCTTCTTCCTCATTTTAAGCTTTCTAGCTTTTGTGAAAGTGATGATAGATTATGAGAAAATTAAATCTAAAGTGAGCAAAATTTCTACTTCGTCATCCTATACTATTAACCATTTAGTTTAGGGTGTTTACTTCACTAATCTACACAATTAGTGAAGAGCTAGCATGAGCTTGAGTCTCCTCGATGTAGATCATCTTCGGTTTCGAAGACATCGAGCTAATCCGTTCATTTCTTCATGCGAACCCTCACTTGAGTCCGGGAGTTCAATGATCGCAGCGAAGGGACTAATACACGAAGCTATAGAAGTGAAGAACCGGTCTACAAAGGTTGTATTCCGCATTCACTTAGTTGTAAAGTTGTTTACAATATTGTTTCGTTTGATTCTCTAGTTAAAGGTCCTAGGTTTGTATTCCTTAATTTGGCAAAAATTTGAAAAAATCATGGACGTTGCCTCCCGAAACCTTGCTGTCGTGCTAGGGAACCCAAACGTGGCATCAGAGCCAAGCTACAGAATTAGACCGATTGTGTAGGATTACAAGACCGAAACAACTCCGAAACACCCGTTTAAAAACCCTAGTTTCTGTCGAATTTTTTCAGGTGTCAAAATATTTTTTAAACAACTGTAGAATGTTGTATGAGATACAATATGAATACTGTAAAAAATTCACCCCACCTCCTCGGATTTTGGCCGAGCATAAGGCCCCAAAATCCGGCCCTGTTCGGTTTTTTTGGGGGAGTTGGGGGTTGGGTTTTGGGTGGTGTTCCAGTCTCTGGGGTTTGGTATTTCAGGTGTTGTTTGTTTTTGCTAAATTTGCATGTGATGTTATCTTTATGCAAAACCAATTCGGAGTGTTTCGTATTCGTAATTCTAATGTTGTTTCGGGTATTTTAGACAGTGATTAAAAGTTCGAACGGATATCAATAACTCACTTTTTTCCTTGCCGGAAATTTTCCAAGTGTTGGATTTTTCCTTAGTTTAAACTTTCAGAAAATCATGCAAACGATTCTGTGAACCCTCTAGAAGAACGAAACCTTAACTCGATTCTGTGACCGTCAGAACCGCCACTAAATCCTAGGGTTTGTGGTAGTTCAGCGGTGCCACAGGTGAGGCATTGATTGACCCTTCTACGGCTGGTTCGTATGAGTTGTTGCATGTTCTGGGGATCTTTTAAACTCTGCTCAAGTGTTGAGCTGTTTGGGAAATTTTGGGTGTTTGTTTATTCGTTTGGAAAATTTAACATTGTCTAGTTATCTGAGATGGAGATACAATTAGTGGAATTGATTTGATGCGTGCAAGCTTAACATTTCGATCTCGGGTGAAATCGGGAATCTTGTTGAATTACCCGACTTCTTTTGAAAAGTGTTTTCATGGATGAGACCTAAATGTAAAATTTGCATTGTTAGGTATGAAATCCTGAATATGTGATATTCCGGATTTATGATGTCTAAGGGCAGTGTCGATTCTAATTGTTGTAGTTTTTCATTTTCTTTTCTTCGACCGTAAGTGTAATATGTGGTGTATCGCCGGTTTCATTGCTATAGATCAACGACAATTTGGATACGCATATTTACTTACGTTGATGACATGTGTTGTTATGTGTTGCTGTGATATGATATATTGGATCGTCGTGATAGAATGGCCGGGTTTTTTTTATGTGAGATGAGAGTTTTTCATTTTCATTCATGTAAAACCTTATATGTAATAGTCTTTTATTGGGGCACTTCCCGGTTGAGGATGATATCACCTTTGATGTATATTATTTACTTTTTCGCATTAGGATAGACCTAAGGCGGGGAGCATAAGTAATCGGGTTCTAGGGTCCAGCGGGAGACCATCTCGAGGAGTCGAGACCGGGTCTCCTAACTCTAGAATTAGTAGGGTTGCTTGCCACTCTCATAGGGGTCTAGGGATGTGGGTTTGGCTATTCATCACGACCGTGGAATCCGCGTTTTTACCGGCTTAAATAAAACACAGAATTCCTAGTATATCCAATATTTCATATGTGATTCTTCTACCGCAAATATTCTGTGATGTGATCATTTGATATGTTCTGAGACACATGCCTATATTATATATATGAGATATAATAAATATTGTTGCTTTCGTTTCTTATGTGATGCTTGGGAAGCATAATAAATGGGACTTCATTAATGAGATTAATGAAATAAAAGAAACCTAAAGATGTTGTATAAATTTGTTTTAAAAACTGGTAGCTCTAGTTATTTCTTTGCATAGTGGTATTCCTTGTAGAATATGCAACACCTTATTCGATAAGGAAAGAGCCGAGATCCCTTCACCGGGAGTGACCTCTTCAGCGAAACTAGCAGATGCTACAACCCACTCGGTTTGTCTTTTGATTGCTTCTATATTTTTTGTTTTGCATAGTGGTATTTGTGAAATATCTCGCACCTTATTCGATAAGGAAAGAGCCGAGATCCTTTCACCGGAGTGACCACTTTAGCAAAACTAGTAAAAGCCTCAAAACACTCCTTTTTCAAAATCACTCGATTCTACAACGATATCAAGTTCATTACGCAAAGGGTTTTTTTAAAAATCTGTCGTAGCCCTCCGTCATTTCAGATAAGTAATTCTTAGTATTCGTGCTGCGTTTGTTGATCTCATCCAAGGCGTAGTGTGCGGTAGCTAATTAGTGATTATCTGCAGCATATGATGCGATTGAGTTAGGGTAGTCATGCGACTTTGTTGACCTTAGCCAAGGGTCTCATGGATGGGTTTAATTCAATCAAGAAATGACGGGTTGAACTTAGCTAGCACTTATGATTTGTTGACCTTAGCCAAGGTCATAAGTTGCTAGGGGTAAAACATTATCGGGAATTTCAAGTGTTGAAATTTGCAATGAGATTGCATACCTTCTATGAGATAGTTGGACCCCGATACCCACTATAAGTAAGAGTTACTCCTGGAAGAGTTTTACGAATTACAATTAGCCGATCAAGTAGGTGTCTAGAAAGGTGTTAACGGGGTTACGCCCCTGGGAAACAAGGTTTATTTTAATTAGGTCCATGCAAAAGCACGGGGAACCTCCCTCAAAGTACCGACACTGGCCTGACCGAAAGATTGGCGAACTTGTAGGGTGTAATTAATCCCGGCTAGTCTTACCTTTTAGGGTTTGAAGATAGATTTGAATAAAACAGTGGGAGACATCCTGATTAGATAAAATAATAACCAATCTAATTCTGCAAGAGCGCACGCAGAGTGTTTTCTTATCTCTCTCTCCTGGTAGCGACTATGTCATGCCTTAATCAAGATAATAATATGGATGTATTGACCAAACCTGCTTATTATACTGAGCTAGGGAATGTTGGTTCCACTCTAACTTATAACTGTTATAAGTCCGAGCAGGAAATAGGGGAATATCCGGATTTCCATGCAACCCAAATGAAGATAGAGCACGTTGATGTATCTTCTTCGGGTGTGTTCATTACCGAGAACTGTTTTTCAGTATTCTCTACGTCTTGGATATGTGATAGCGGATTAGGATCCCACATATGTAATATGTTACATGAGTTACAGAAAGGTAGAGAATTGGGACTGGGTGATACGTCTCTAAGTGTAGAGAATGGTGCAAGTGTTGCAGCCATGTCAGTTTGCAGATATCATCTTGTATTAATACATTGATTCTGAACGAATGCTATTACATACCGAACCTGATATACATCATTACATCAGTTTCTTTATTAAGTTAAAGAAGGATATAATTCTGTATTGGAGGATAATGTTGTGAACATTTCCTGAATCAAGAGTTGATTCGATCAGGCACGTTATATAATAGCATATACGTTCTAAATCAAACTACAGTTCAAAGTATATAGAGCACACACAAGAGGAGTAGTTCAGAAATGAACGAATTCTTCTTGTGGCATTGTAGACTAGGTCATATCAATGCGACACGACCAGCTAAGTTACATAAGGATGAATATGAGAATCTGTTTGAATTTTTATCTTATGTTACTTGCTAGTCTTGTCTCAAAGGTAAAATAACCAATACTCCGTTTACTGGAAACAGAGAAAGAGTTATTGAACTCTTGGGACAGATACATGATGATATATACGGTCCTATGTCTATAAATGCCAAGGTTGGTTCTTCGTACTTCAGTATATTCACTGATCTTCTCTCAAGATTCGAACATGTGTTCCTATTGAAACACAAGTCTGAAACTTTTGAGAAATTCAAGGATATAAACTTGAAGTTAAAGAACCAGACGGGTAGAAGTATTAAGTCCTTCGATGTGATCGAGGAGGAAAATACTTGCGCATGGAGTTCCTAGAGTTTCTAAAAGGAGAATGTGATTCTCTCTCAACATACTCCTTCGTATACACTACAGTACAACGGCGTATCGAGGTGGAGATATCACACCCTATGAGATATGGCGTACTCTATGATGAGTATTGCTGAGTTACCTGTTTCCTTTTGGGGTTATGCACTTGATAAGCTGCATACCTATTGAATGGGGTTCCATCCAAATCAGGGCCTACCACTACATATGAGATATGGAATGGGAAGAGACCATGTCTTAAACGAATTAAGATATGGGGTTGTCCGGCTTATGTTGAAAGGCAGAATCCGGAAAAGTTCGAGGCAAGGTCAGTTCTGTAAGTTTGTTAGGATATCCCAAACATTTGTGAGGGAATATCTTCTACCACTCTAAGGAGCAAAAGATGTTTTGTTTCTCAGCATGCCACCTTTTTAGAAAAGGAATTTCTTATGAAGAAATTTATGGTTATGAGGTAGAACTGGAAGGAGTTCTAGCTAGACAAACTAACAGCTGATGATTTGGTGAAACCAAAGGATTCAATAGTCTCTAACGAACCTCAGCCTCTCCGCGAATCCGGTAGGGTTCCTCATCCACTTGAGAGATATTGCGGTCTTCTCAGTGACAGTGGGAGCGAGGATTGCATCATGGTTGATGATGGCCCAACTAGGTTCAGGTAGGCCATCACGAGTGGCGACTCTGTGAAAAGGTTGGATGCTATGCGATCAAAGACAGAATCCATGTACACCAACAAAGTATGACTTTGGATATTGCACCTAAAGGGGTAAAACCTATTGGGAGCAAATGGATCTTGAGAAGATTCTTGGTGTAGATGGAAAAGCTAAGACATTCAAAACTATGCTTAAATCCATCAGGATCAATACAAGCATCGGCAGATGGAACATCTGTTTTGATGTGACAGTCAAAGAGTTTGACTTCATCAAAATGGTAGATGAACCTTGTATATACAAGAAGATTGTAGAGAGTAAGGTTGCCTTTCACGTATGTAGGACTACGGTAGCGCCCCGGCCGTCTATCCGAGGCCAAAATGCGGAAACGAAATTTTTTTTCACAACTAGAAAACCGGCACTACCGCATCCTAAAAACCCGGATCGAACCATTAAGCTATTACTAGCAAACAAGAGAAAGGGTAGAATGCTATACCGAGCGATCCGTGTCCTTCGGTCTTCGGCCTCCACTCCGATCTCCTTACGGAATCTCCGGTCTTCATCTCCTCGTCGAAAAGGGCACCACATCGAGAAGTCTTTTTACGGGCTCCCGCTTCATCCGAAGCAACTCGGGCGCGAAGTGTGCTAGCCGACGCGTCCAAGGTGTTGTAGAGAATGTTTGTGATCACTTTGTCTCTTGCATCCATGGCTTTGGATGGAGGTTGAAGTGTTGCCATTAATGGAAGCAAAAAGCTAGAGGAAGAAGAAGAAGAACAAGAACTTTTCTTTTTCTTTTCTTTTCTCTTGTTGTAATGAGAGTGAGAGAGTGAGATTATCAAAATACAAGACCAATAATCACAACCATGGCAGCCCCTCTCTCTCTCCATCTCATTTCAACACATAAAACAATTCATTAATGTGACACATTTGCTAAAAAAGAGACCATAACTCATGATACAAGTCCATGTCACATTAATGCATTGTCATGATGATTTCTAGCTCATTATTTCCTTAAGCAAACATTAATCCAAATGTTTGCCATAACAAAGAAAATCCGGCAACATCTAAAGTAAACTCGTGACGGATCACAAGGATACCCCTCACCTGTATATACATACCTGCACCTGCATTCCGACTAAATGCGAATGCGATGAGACTAAAGTAATCCAACAAATCTAATAATAGGATCCGGCTTAAACCAAAGCCCACTAGTATGATCCGTCCGATCATGATCCGTGCAATACCGCACGTATAAGATCGAACCCTGCCATATATCATACGACCTCTACAACGTTTCACCCGAAACTTGAGAAACTGTCTGTGGGGGACTCTAAAGACTCATCAATACTTTAGGTGTGGATTTAACCACTAGCATGTCAGAGGTATTAGCTGTACGTAACGAGCTACCAGGTATTGACCAAAAGGGAGGTCGATGAGCGAACTCATCCTGACACCCTAATGAGCCTGTCAGTGACAATATCAATACAGTCCAGTCCGTTCGTCTATGAGTATCGCATGGCGGGCCTAGAGGGTTGGTAAAAGTCAGACCCCAAAAGTGGTACAAGTCGTGTCGGAGTGTAGCCCAGAACACCCTGAGATACTACTGGAATACCTACCAGTAAATCTCCCGCCTCGGCCGAGGGCTTTGTGTAATGGCTCTGCTAGACACAGCGCGACCTGACCCCCAATACCGGGAGAGACGAACCCCTGCAGATCCGCTCACTGCCTCCATGTGGCTCGGGACTGTACCCAACTAAAACCTGTTTGCACGACTCTTTTGAGCCGTGGTAGGGTAGTAATCAAAGTATAGTGGGAACTCACACGAGACAAATGACGATCTCAGGTCGATGAACTAACCTGTACACATGTCACCAGGGAACTGCTATTTGACGTCAGGTATAAGACCAACTAGCATGTTCCCGGCGAGTCCTGTCCGGTGTACTCATAACCCAATGAGCACATGTATACATCTTAGGTGAACCAACTG
The DNA here is from genome assembly GCA_030015575.1 of Agapanthus africanus. Classification (NCBI taxonomy): domain Eukaryota; kingdom Viridiplantae; phylum Streptophyta; class Magnoliopsida; order Asparagales; family Amaryllidaceae; genus Agapanthus; species Agapanthus africanus. Next base: position 108,572,596 of record CM057344.1, read on the forward strand.
ACACCAGTGGCTTGTGAGACCGGCCACCGCCCCTCGTCGGGGTCTCGACTATATACACTAGTCTACTCTGGATTATCGATGCCCTGTCTCGAAAACTCCCACGACTAGGGACCATTTAAGGATGTGCTTATAGACCCCAGCTCCCACATATATGATCGCCATCATACTGCTGGCCGTCAAGCAAGAATCCTAAGGGCTCTATCAACGTGCAATAGTGACCTGTAAGGTCACCTGAAACAGTACACGATGATAAAGATAAACCAGATAGTATACTATCATCTTGAGTAAGACTGTCCTATCGGCATAGGTCCTCCCTCAATCATTGCAATCACGTGCCTGTGATCCAATAATCGACTCTGAGGGCACTATATCCAACAATCTCCCACTTGCACTCAAGGCTAATTATTGCGATGTCGCATACTCACAGCCTGTGTGATATCGAACACCCAACTCCTCTATTAATCAGTCTCACAAAGCTCGTTTGCGAAACTATTGCGTTCTAGGAATAACCTCAGTGAGTGGATCCGCTCTGATGTTTCTTTCTATGTCTCTCTTTATCTTAAGTTCGCGGAGAAACCCATCTTCCGAAATGAGCAATACCTGTCTTAGAATATGTCTGGATATCTGATGGGATCTAGCTCATAAATGAACTACAAATCCATAGTTCTTTGACTGTATCGTCAACTGAATTTAATCAGTATCCTGCGCTATACCTCCCTCAGTATCCGCTTGAACCACCTGTCCAAAATACTGCCCCTCGTCAGAGGAAAAACTATAACTCTGACAGTCACTCTGTCATCCAGGTCACCTTGGAAGCCTGGAATGATAACTGTCTCCCGAATGAGGCTGTCGTTATCATATCCCTAGAACATTCACTTATGTTCTAAAACTGCTTCCGAATGTTTCTCCAGGATTGGATCAATATCAACTTATTGCATCTACTACAAAAACAACATCGGTATGGTACTTGACATCTCATGATTGACTCAATTGCCAAAGCAAGTGATCTGCCAATCATGCACATCTCTCTCCCCTTTAGTCTGTAAGACTCCTTTAGAGAGGGTGACTCCACCACCTGCAGGTATACTACCGTGCCAGGAGTCGTCCATTCTAAAAACTCTTAGAATGCTGTCTAAGTACCCTGATTGGGAAACCACCAAAATCTAGATCTATAGATATAGTAACCAGAATGTCTTGATATTATATCCAAGTCCCATATGGAGAAACCACTGTGTGACAACCAAAGTATAACTGATCGTAGTATAGGAATATCACTTCCTACTCTGTGTATGTCATCCAAATACCAGGACATCACACCCTACTACCTTCTTAATAGATCCCCCTATTCTGATGAAGTCAATCCTATGACTGTCACATCAGAAGTAGATGATCTATCTCCGCTGTATCTGCTTTAGTCTATAAATAGACATAAGCCACTTGTCCACCAATGCTTCCGCTGCTCCCACTGACTACGACAACCCTCTGGCAGAGTCATATACACGTGCACTTCTAAAGCTAGTTTAGAACGACGCTATACTCATCCTCCTGCCGGGTCTCATAGTCTGGAACAACAACAATGGCAAGTCTGGGTAAACAAGAACCTCCCTGCCACCGTCCTTGAGCATACCGAAGTACCTCTCGAGCGCCTGAGGTTACCCACCATATCTGCGGAGTGGCTAATGGAATGTCAAACCAGATTGAATCTTTAGGTTCTTATCAAATTTTCAGTAATCGTTTGTGGTTCTGGAATCACTTCCAGTTCTACCATACTCCCACTACTATTTTATGAAAAAAACCATTTTTATTAAAACTGTGGCGAGTAAAGAACAATATCACTATTGATCTTCCAGATGGTAGAAAGTCAACCCTCGTCATAGCCCGGGTCAACCCATAAACAGCCATTACAGAAACGTGCCTTGAGTTATCCAGAGTCTGGTTTTAAGCATAAGCCGGACAACTCCCTGTACCTTAACATCGTTAAGATATGAACTGTTCTATATCCAATACAGAAACAGAGGCACTGATTTAATTGAACCAGATTCAAATCATGCAGCTATCACCAGTGCATGTCAACTAAATGGAAGGAGGCCGATCAGCGTTACTCAACTTAGGAATGCTTCCAATTATGAGTAACCTGAAAGAGAAGCAAGTTCTCTTAATCATTACTATTAACTGAATACCATACACAAGTATCTACATCTTCGATCACCTTGAAGAATCCTGATATTTGCAACACCTGGTTCTCTACTTTATTCTTATACCTATAATTTCTCAAAACTCAGACCTTGTGTTTCCACGAAACACATGTCTAAGAACTAGAGAAGTCACAAGTAAACAGAATATAGTGCGAGGACCAACCCCTCTGTCAATAGACATTGGACAACATACTATACTCTGTATAAGTCCCCTGAGTCTAATAACTCATTCCCTATGCGTTGTAGGTTGAAAACTGTACTATAGTTATGAAGAATTACACCGCTGTTTAATACTCCTTACCTAACCATCCACTGATATAGGTAAACGTCATAGACATAATTTCAAAAAGGTATATCTCACTCTATAAAAATAGACGTACAGATATATCAATTTGAAATTGGTGCATAACAACGGATATTCAAAACCAAATATTTGTCGTCCGGCAAATAGCCCAGGCGATTTCCTCAAATATCACCAATTACAACGAATTCCGATATAATGAGGATGATCACCTAATTCCCAATAATTTACTCCCACTCATCATCTGTAAAACCATACAGATGCGAGAATCAAACCTGGTAAATACATACCCTGGAGCAAGTGTCTAATTGGGAAATCAGTTTTCTTTTAACAGTACACAGTGAAACTGAAACATTGAAATGTTTCGATGGGGTATCCTGGTATTCCTAGTAATGCCTCTTCCATTATCAGATTCATAATTGTAACCGTATATTTCTTTGCCACCTCTCCAAATCCCTTTATATGTCTTTAGTCGTTACCTTCTGTACACCCCTTTAGGCCAAATGGTTTTCTTCCTTCCCTACCGTTCGGCACCAGCCTATGGTTTGGAAGAAGAGTATCCAATAAGCATAATGGGTGTACTGTCCTAATCCTAGGAGTACTCGCAATGCGAGAGAAGGTGAAGATAAAAGACAACCGAATAAACCTTATTCCTATTTCTCCCGAGCCAGAATCCATCCCTGAACTGGAACAAGTTCCTTTCGAGTTCGTATATAACCATACGATGGAGTATCCAAATAACTGTGGATCTTCGTAGTGATACGGAGTGTCCTGGAGAAATACAAAGGTGAAGTGGGAGTGGTAATGAAATACTTGGTTTGGTCGTGAATAGCAGTCGCAATTTACTTTGCCCTCTTACTAATCCCTTGATATGTCTTTACTTAATACCTTCTGTACACCGTTTAGGCTAATTGGTTTTCTTCATTCCCTACCGTTCGGCACCAGCCTATGGTTTGGAAGAAGACTATCCAATTTACGTAATGGGTGTACTGCCCTAAATCAAGGAGCACTCGCAACCTGAGAGAAGGTAAAAGGAAAAGACAACTGAATAGTCTTATTCGTTTTCTCCAGAACCGGAAATCATCCTCGAATAAATTCCTTCAAGTTCGTATATAACCATACGATGGTTTTGTCCAATGGAAATGGACGTTCGTAGTAATACATGGTGTTATGGAGAAAAGGGTAAAAGTAGGAGTGGCAAAGAGGTTTGCAACTCTGACAATCCAAAAGTCAGTGTTTAAGAAGGTTCGGTCAACTTGGTCACTAAGTCATAGTCAAGGGTCGGGTCATGGTCGCAGCCAAAGAGAGAGAGAAAAGAAACACTCAGCGTGTACTCTAACCTAGATCAGAATGGTTACCAATTTATCTAATCAGGAAACCTCCCACTGTAACGTCAAATTCTCCTCCAAACCTGAAAGAAGAATTAGTCGGGATCACCCGAGGAGTAAACCAACTCATCAGTGGGAATCGGGATCCAACTATCATTGCATGATAACGTGACGGAATCCACTCACGTCACCACACTCCAGAAGGTATGCGCATGCCTGTCAAGTTTCAGTTTCTTTAGAAACTCCCGATGTATGTTTTTACCCCTAGGAACCAAGTGACCTTGACTGAGCCAACATATCAAAGGATCCTAGTCAAATTCAACCCGTCATTATCTTGACTGCATAAGACCCACCTGCACGAGTCCTTGACTGAGCCAAAATGACCGTACGACTGTCCTAACCAATCACATATCCATAAGACAGAAAAGCATTACAGAGCTACCGCACACTACGCCTCGGCTGAGCACGACATACGTAGCACGAATACTAAGCAATACTAATCTGAAATGACGGAGGGCTACGGCTGGTTTTTGGCGAAAAACCTTTAATGTAATGAACTTGATATCGTTGAAGGAACCGGATAACTTTTTATAAAAATATAGTGGCGAAAACCTTTGCTAAAGAGGTCACTCCCGGTGAAGGGATCTCGGCTCTTTCCCCGTAGAATGAGGTGCAGGATATTCCAACTGAATACCATGATGCAAAGCAAAAGTAATCGACTATAGTGAAGTTATTTCCCTGATGCAAACTTCTGTCCAAGGGGTCACTCCCGGTGAAGGGATCTCGGCCCTTGCCTCATCGACTGAGTTGCTGGATATTCATAACCGAATACCACTGTGCAAAACAAAAGAGAACGTCCTTGCAATAACAACTTTTTGAAAAATTGTTCCAACAACATCAGAAAAGGTTTGTTTAGCTTGCATTGATCCGAATCAACGCAGTCCCATCAATTGATCACACCAATAAAGAACGAAAATAATGATGTACGTATATGCCATCCGCATTCGCACCTGGGTCCCGTCATCACCCGTTAGGTTACTTAACTAAGGATAGAGCGGGGACTGGACTAGCGCGGATGCAAAACATATACAACATCTACTAGTATATATATCGATATATAATATTCGCTCAAGGCGTAATAAAATTCAACATCACAGAAATGTAATAAGCATCACAGAACAATACAGATATCTGGGATCCTCGGGTTTCATAGAGCCGCTACTGAAACCCGACGTTCCCCTGATCGTGTGGATAGCCTGTGTAATGAAATCCTAGACCCCTACGGGGGCGGCAAGTTACCCGCCAAAACCTGAAGCGAGGCAGCCCCCTTCAACGACGTGAATGGACCACTCAGCACTTCACGAAATCCGGTAACTCGGGCACCCCTCCTGGGTCAACCTGTACCCCCTACGAGTGCGGCGAATAGCCAGCCAATTCTAGAGTGAAGCCCCCTCCGTCTCAACGCCATGAGATGCGGGCCCGTTGCCCTCTAGAACCTGGCTACCCGTTCACCCCTCCGCGGGGTAAACCTAGTACAGAAAGTAAAAAAATACAACGGGTATATCGACCTCAGCCCGGTCGTGCCCCAAAAGAATAATATACAAACAGGCAGTGACGGCAGTCCATATGTTGGACGCTCGCCCCGCAATATCAAATGTACATAATAACCAAACTGTACTACCATTGTATCCAGGCTATCCACCACGACAAATCCGCAACATCACAGCACAACACAGAACATCAACGTGAATGTCATGTTCGCAAATCCTTCTAAAAGAGCTATAGCAGTTAGACAGGATTTACCGATCAAATGACATTCACGGTCGCAGATATAATGTAAATACTGTGAACTAACATGTTTAAAATTTTTTCGACTGATCAAATTTACCGAAGTGGGCCCCAAGCACAACTGTAGCACTTAAAGAAAATTTGGTCCCAAACAGTATATACCAAAAACCCTAATTTCAAGTCAGAGACCCACTGTAGAAATATGGTACGGTGTTGACTTTTTCCTGCGGCGGAACCGCGGCCAAAACATGGGTTTGGCCGTGGTTCTGCGGTCTTACTGTAGCAACGCATCACCAAATTTCTGCAGTGCCCATAAAAAACCCTGCCTGATTTTCTGCAGCACACCAAATAATTTTTTGACCACAGAAAATTTTTGACAGAAACTGTTAAAATTGAAATGCGGTTTTTGGAATTTTAGTTCGATTGAAGTTCTAAACATACTAGACCAAGCTAGACTAGGTTAATGGCGAGGCTCTGATACCATGTAGGACTACGGTAGCGTCCCGGCCGTCTATCCGAGGCCAAAATGCGGAAATGAAAATTTTTTCACAACTAGAAAACCGGCACTACCGCATCCTAAAAACCCGGATCGAAGCATTAACCTATTACTAGCAAACAAGAGAAAGGGTAGAATGCTATACCGAGCGATCCGTGTCCTTCGGTCTTCGGCCTCCACTTCGATCTCCTCGTGGAATATCCGGTCTTCATCTCCTCGTCGGAAAGGGCACCACATCGAGAAGTCTTTTTACGGGCTCCCGCTTCATCCGAAGCAACTCGGGCGCGAAGTGTGCTAGCCGACGAGTTCAAGGTGTTGTAGAGAATATTTGTGATCACTTTGTCTCTTGCATCCATGGCTTTGGATGGAGATTGAAGTGTTGCCATTGATGGAAGCAAAAAGCTAGAGGAAGAAGAAGAAGAACAAGAACTTTTCTTTTTCTTTTCTTTTCTGTTGTTGTAATGAGATTGAGAGAGTGAGATTATCAAAATACAAGACCAATAATCATAACCATGGCAGCCCCCCTCTCTCTCCATCTCATTTCAACACATAAAACAATTCATTAATGTGACACATTTGCTAAAAAAGAGACCATGACTCATGATACAAGTCCATTTCACATTAATGCATTGTCATGATGATTTCTAGCTCATTATTTCCTTAAGCAAACATTAATCCAAATGTTTGCCATAACAAAGAAAATCCGGCAACATCTAAAGTAAACTCGTGACGGATCACAAGGATACCCCTCACCTATATATACATACCTGCACCCGCATTCTGACTGAATGCGAATGCGATGAGACTAAAGTAATCCAACAAATTTAATACTAGGATCCGGCTTAAACCAAAGCCCACTAGTATGATCCGTCCGATCATGATCCGTGCAATACCGCACGTATAAGATCGAACCCTGCCATATATCATACGGCCTCTACAACGTTTCACCCGAAACTTGAGAAACTGTCTGTGGGGGACTCTAAAGACTCGTCAATATTTTGGGTGTGGATTTAACCACTAGCACGTCAGAGGTATTAGCCGTACGTAACGAGCTACCAGGTATTGACCAAAAGGGAGGTCGATGAGCGAACTCATCTTGACACCCTAATGAGCCTGTCAGTGACAATATCCGTACAGTCTGGTCCGTTCGTCTATGAGTATCGCATGGCGGGCCTAGAGGGTTGGTAAAAGTCAAACCCCAAAAGCGGTACAAGTCGTGTCGGAGTGTAGCCCAGAACACCCTGAGATACTACTGAAATACCTACCAGTAAATCTCCCGCCTCGGCCGAGGGCTTTGTGTAATGGCTCTGCTAGACACAGCGCGACCTCACCCCCAATACCGGGAGAGAAGAACCCCTGCAGATCCGCTCACTTCCTCCATGTGGCTCGGGACTGTACCCAACTAAAACCTGTTTGCACGACTCCTTTGAGCCGTGGTAGGGTAGTAATCAAAGTATAGTGGGAACTCACACGAGACAAATGACGATCTCAGGTCGATGAACTAACCTGTACACATGTCACCAGGGAACTGCTATCTGACGTCAGGTATAAGACCAACTAGCATGTTCCCGGCGAGTCCTGTCCGGTGTACTCATAACCCAATGAGCACCTGTATACATCTTAGGTGAACCAACTGACACCAGTGGCTTATGAGACCGGCCGCCGCCCCTCGTCGGGGTCTCGACTGTATACACTAGTCTACTCTGGAGTATCGATGCCCTGTCTCGAAAACTCCCACAACTAGGGACCATTTAAGGATGTGCTTATAGACCCCAGCTCCCACATTTATGATCGCCATCATACTGCTGGCCGTCAAGCAAGAATCCTAAGGGCTCTATCAACGTGCAATAGTGACCTGTAAGGTCACCTGAAACAGTACACGATGATAAAGATAAACCAGATAGTATACTATCATCTTGAGTAAGACTGTCCTATCGGCATAGATCCTCCCTCAATCATTGCAATCACGTGCCTGTGATCCAATAATTGACTCTGAGGGCACTATATCCAACAACGTATTGTATGCAGATGACATACTCTTGATAGGAAATGGTTTCCTATGCTACACTCGGTCAAGCTCCCCTTATCACGAGGATTCTCAATAGAAGATCTGGATAATACCTACTACATCTTGTGGATTATGATCTATGGTGATAGATCTAAGTGGATGTTGGGAGTGTCCCAAATCCAATTACATTAACACCGTACTAAAGGGGTTTATATGGAGGATTCTAAGCATGGTGGTTCGTCCACTTACTCAGGAATCATTCTCTCCAAAAAGATGTCTTCAAAGACTGATTTGGAGAGAGCTCGCGTGCAAGGGATAACCTATGCTTCGGCAGTAGGCTCTATCATGTGTGCGATATTATGTACCAGACTAGATGTAGATGACTCGCTAGGTGTAGTGATCAGGAATCAATCGGATCTTAGGAGAATCACTGGACAGCTGTGGAAGACATTCTTGAGTACTTGAGAAGCACTAAATGAATGTTCTTGGTTCCAGCTTCCAGAGTGATAAGTTCGACTGAGAGTCAGTCACTGGCATTTTCTTCTCCCTCAGTGAAGGGACGGTATGTTGGAAGAGTTCCAAGCTAGATACCGTGACATACTAGACGATAAAGGCTGAATACGTTGCTACCAATAATGCTGCCAAAGTGGCTGTCTGGGCATTTCTTGTTCATGAGATGAACATGGTTCCTACCATTGAGCGTGCAATAAAAGTTATTATGACAACAATGGAGTTGTGGGTTTGGCCTAGGAACATCAGTTCCATCACCGATCCAGACAAATTCTGAGGCAAGTATCACCTGATCAGGGAGATGGTTGATCTCTAAGGGATCGAAGTAAGGAGAGTTGACTTTGAGGTTAACACGGCGGATCCACTCACCAAGGCATGCTTCCCCAAATACTATTTAAGAGATTTTGGGATGGTTGAGTATGGGATACTACAACCACTGGTAAATTATTGGGTATTGGATACTACAACAGATGGCCTTAGTGCAAGTGGATGATTGTTAGTTATATGTATGCCCTAGAGTCCATTACTATACATGGGATGTATATTGTAGTGGATGCTTGGACATATATAGGGAGGACTTTCTTGCTCGACATGATAGTATGCTATCTGGTTGCACTTTATCTTAACATGTACGCTTATTGTCTCTCTCTGACATGTTGATAAAGCCCTTAGGATGTGTACTTGACTACCAGGACTATGATGTAAATCATACTAGCGGGGCCAAGGGTAGTCCATAAGTACACCCTATAATTGTTCCTAGTCATGAGAGTATCGAGACAGGGCATCGATACTCCAGAGTAGACTAGCGTATACGCTTCTCGACCCATGTGATGGGCGATGGATGATCCCATATCCATTGGTGTTTGACATCAGAGAAGGTATACGGGTGCTCAGTGGAGACTGGGTACACTGAACGAACTTGCCGAGAACTCCTAGATGGTATTATACCTATCGTCGGATAGCAGTTCTCTGGTGACACTTTTACAGGTTAGTCTGTAGACCCAAGATCGTCATAGAGTCTTTTGTAATTCCCACTGTGCTTTGATTTCCACCATACCACGGTTAAGAGATCGTATAAAAAGGTGTTTTTGGATAAAGTCCCGAGTCACATGGAGGCAATGAGCGATAGGAGGGGTTTCGTCTCTCTCGGTATTGGGAGTTGATGTTGCGCTATGCTCGATTGGCCATAACCGGAAATCCCTGGCCAGGGTTGCTGAGATTTACTGGTAAGTGTTATCAGTAGTTTCTCGAACCGTTATGGACCTTGCATCGGCATGACTTATCAGGCTATTGGGGTCTGATGTTATACCACCCCCAGGCTGTTGATATGCGACATATCAGATGAAGAGACCGAACTGTACGGTAGTGTTACTGATTGGATTCACAGGAGTGTGAGCAGGCTTGCTTGTTGATCTTATACCCGGATGGACGTTACGTTTAGTAAACCGCTTGTGGATTATGGGTGTTTGATATGATCGTCACCTACAGCCGGCGTATTGACGAGTCTTTAAAGTCCTACACAGAGGTTTGCTGGTTCATGCGAAACGGAGTAGGTGCACATATGTGATATGTGCGGGACTGAGATTAATGTGTGTATATGATACCGCGTTCTATTCTCGCGTTATGTTACATTTGATATTAGTCGGTTATATGTGATATAACCGGATTATTAAATCAAGAGTTGATTTAATAATTTAATGTATAATTATATATTTGATATATTACATTATATTAACTAATATTAGCTCACTTAAGTATTCATTTTTCTCAGTTATGATACGTTGATATATATGTGATATATGTTAAATGTATTGTTTTCTTTTTTCACAAAATATATATGTGATATATATTGTTGTGACATGCTAGGTTACACATGCAACATGGATGTATGAGACTCACACCATGTTAGGGTTAATGTTAGGGTTTAATATTTATTCTTAAGTAACTACAAATTAGTGGAGATATTTTGATGGTTGGAAACTTGGAGAAGCTTGAAGATAACCATTGACTTAGTCCACTATTTTGTTTTTCTTAAGATATTTATCAACCCAACCATTAACCATACACAATGGTTAACTCTCTACAAGGCTTAGTGTATATGATATACTCTCCCAAGGTTGCATTTGAAACAAGAATGATTATTTCTTTCATCACTTGAGCTTCATCTTCTTCTTCCTTATTTTAAGCTTTCTAGCTTTTGTGAAAGTGATGATAGATTGTGAGAAAATTAAATCTAAAGTGAGCAAAATTCCTACTTCGTCATCCTCTACTATTAGCCATTTAGTTTAGGGTGTTTGCTTCACTAATCTACACAATTAGTGAAGAGGTAGCATGAGCTTGAGTCTGCTCGACGTAGATCATCTTCGGCTTTGAAGGCATCGAGCAAGTCCGTTCATTTCTTCATGTGAACCCACACTTGAGTCCGGGAGTTCGATGATCGCAGCGAAGGGACTACTACACGGAGCTATAGAAGTGAAGGACCGGTCTACAAAGGTTGTATTCCGCATTCACTTAGTTGTAAAGTTGTTTACAATATTGTTTCGTTTGATTCTCTAGTTAAAGGTCCTAGGTTTGTGTTCCTTAATACGGCAAAAATTTGAAAACGGCTTGTACGTTGCCTCACAAAACCTTGATGCCGTGCTATGGAACCCAACAGGTCAATCCTGGAACCCCTACAAGTGTGGTGAGCAACCCGCCAATTCTAGAGCGAGGCGACTCGGTCTCAACTCCATGAGATGGCCACCTACCGCAGTCTAGAACTCGGTGACTCGAGCAATTCTCCGTGAGTTCATCCTAGTACATGTAAAAATATATATACAACGGCAACAACGCCCGCATCCTGGATGTGTACCAATAAAAGAATATACATACACCAGCAACGACGACCACAATCCGGCTTCTCATCCCGAATAAACGAATATACATTCAATACAAACTGTACATACATCATCACACTAGGAGCTATCCATCACGACAATCCGGTTAAACCACCACAAAAATATATACTACAACAAAATTAACATTTGTGCAACCTCGTCGAATCGAACATATAGCAATTAGACGACGTTTCCACACATACAAAAATGGATCATAAACAATCCTAGAGTTTCAATCAAAAGTTTTCCGAGTTTCCTGAAAACACAGAATACACAAATAAAAATCTGGGCTAAATTGGTGTATACCTAAAATCCAATTTCTATGAATTCAAGCTACAAAGGGACTATAGGACAAATTTGAGTCGACCAAGTTGGCTATAAGACATATTTATTCGGCCAGAAATTGTAGTTAGGTCCCCGAGATTTTGGACAAAGGCATATACCAAAATTTTTTTAGAGGATCATGATTTTTTTTCCAGTAGATTGAATTCTAGAACTGTTGGCTATAGTGCCCTCAAGTCAATTATTGTAATCGCAGGCACACGATTGTGATGATTGAGGGATGACCTATACGGGTAGAACAGTGTTACTCAAAATTATAGTTTGCTATTTGGTTTGCCTTTATCATCATGTACATGCATTATATGGTATTACAGATCAGTATTACACGTTGATAGAGCCCATAGGATTCTTTCTTGACTACCAGCATTATGATGACGATTATATACGTGGGAGCTGGGTGGTCTATAAGCAAATCCTTAAATGTCCCTAGCCGAGGGAGAGTCGAAACTGGCCATCGATACTCCGGAGTAGACTAGTGTATACTTTTCGAGACCCCGACGAGGGGTGGTGGCCGGTTTCACAAGCCATTAGGATCAGTTAGTCATCTGAGATAGTATATAGGTGCTCATTGGGTTATGAGTTACACTGGACGGACTCGCCGGGAACATGCTAGATGGTATTATACCTATTGTCAGATAGCAGTTCTCAAGTGACATGAGTACAAGTTAGTCTGTCGACCTGAGATCGCCATTTGTCTCGTGTGAGTTTCTACTGTGCTTTGATTACTACCCAACCAAGGCTCAAAGGATTCGTGCAAACAGGTTTTAGTTGGGTACAGTCCCAAGCCACATGGAGGTAGTGAGCGTGTCATGACCCGAAATATTAGCTCATGACCAGCACTTGGATCACGCAACGTCTAAAGGCGTAACAAAATTCAAGTAAGCTGAAACCCAGAAATCTAAACCTTTTAAGAAAAATAAAGGAGGTAAGGTTTTGAAATAAAAGTATAATGAAATCAAGTTTTCTTAATGCATAGAATAGGAACATGAATGATGCAAGTGAAATCTACTAGTTTGAAAACATGTTTCGTCTTTTAAAAATTTCGGCAGCACCTCCTTTGTATATTTTGATCCAAAACCACAAATACATAATAATGATAAAGGCATCCCCAAGCGGGAGCTAGCTCTTTGCCAAATGGCGGATCACAACTACGCAGTACGGTATAAATAAGTATATGACGCCCAACGGCGAAGTTCACCACAAAAGATAAAGAAAAGCAAGACATATAAACCACATGTAGCGGCAAACCCCTCGCTCTAAGTCTCGCAACCACAATCCCACTAAGTCTCATTACTTATACAATTTACTAATTTTTATTGATGGAGTTTACTAGATACAATGTGAAATATATATACAAGAGTGGGTACGATACAAATGTCCTACCTACCAATGCAAAACACCCGAATGCAACTGTGTGCCAGCGAAGCCATTACTGATCCGAGCGGTCAACCTGCAAGAACTGTGGCACAACGGGGGTGAGTTGCCAACTCGTGAGTAGAAAAATATCAACAGATAGAAATCGAATAAATAACGACTCCTAGGTCAACTATATCATAAAGGTAATACTATGATATCTAGGGTGATCGGGTCTGTATATGTGCCAACAAGGAAATCAATATCTATATGTATGCGGATATAATCCAACAATATAACCAGTGTATGCATGCATGTGGATCTCATTCAACCATATAATCAATGTATGTATGCACGTAAATATCATAAAAGAGTGTGCATAAAAGTATGAGAATATAAATCAACGGTGTCCCTCGCGACACATCAAAATCATGGAACCTGGATGCTCAATATTGACACCTGAAAACATCATGAAACCCGTATCCAGCATCGACACGTAAATCCTCATATCTCGGGCTCCGTCAGTCCGGATCGGCCCACGGGCTCCATTAGTCCGGATCGGCCCATATCATCTCTTGACTCTGGTCGGTATCCTCCGGATATCCGCCGAGCCCAAATACAATCACCGGTAGGTAGTAGTCCCTCTGGCAGGCTCATCGTCATCCACACAGAATCTCTCTCTTGCCCCGGGGTACCATACCAGGTCCACCATGTACCCGCAAACGAAATCATCCGCCTCCTCGAATCAGGTTTCACATATCATATGTCTTAGAACCGAGAAAACGTATGGTGGACGCACTGAAATATCATATCAAGAGAAACTGGGTTTTTAAAACAGTACATGCTTTCTTTTGAAATAGCCACGGTTCTCAAATCTAGAAATCTTATGAAAACAGCATTCTCAATGCGTAAAATCATAGAGTATGATGTATGCGACATATAATAGAACTGTAAGCATATCCGTATATCATGCAACATGGAACAGTGATATGACGTATTAAGGGAAAACCGCTCTTTTAAATGATTCCAGTTTTTAAAATATAACATGCGGTTCCCAATTTCCCAATAAAACCAGTTATCTATGTAGGCACAATATGTATATGCGCAGGTATAGAGGTACCAATGTGTATATGCGCCAATATGGGTATGCAATGTGCATATGCGCAAGTATGGATGTATCAATGTATATGTGCGCCAATATGAATATACAATGTGTATGTGTTCAAGTATAGATGTATCAATGTATATGTGCACCAATATGGATATACAAATGTGTATATCCGCAAGTATGGATGTATCAATGTATATGTGCACCAATATGGATATACAATGCGTATGTCATGATGCACCAACCCTACTGTGTAGTGACATGGCAATTATCAATGATGAAAGTGTGAGCCGGCAAATCTGTGTACGTGTAACATACGCATCATCGATAATGGTGCAAGTGTACTAGCACAGGTATAAGCAATGCAATGGAAATAATATGAATGCAGCATAAGGTAAATCATATGCAAATGCTGACGGGTATACGTATCTAATATGACCGAGTTGGGGAATCTATCAATCGACATCCAGCCTAACAATATCGCGTATGGTATAATCCATCGTACGGCAACCTCTAGCCAAGGGTAGGGATCAATCATCAAGTCAAACTCATCACGCACGGAAAATCATTGTATAGCAACATTAAGCTAACATGGATCCTATCATCCTATAAGACAAATGAGGGTACGGTCTAATATCACGTACGGCTTATCATCCATGATTAACAACATTCTGCATATATATATGTTCCAGGTCATGTCCATAACGATCTCATATCAGGGGACCGACAAGGTATCAATCATCTCAATCGACTCGCATCCGTATACCAACATATCATCAGATCATCATATTCGTCTTATATTCCTCCAACGCATTTGTATCTCACATCAATTCAAGTTTACATAACATTCTTTCCCTACTAAAAGTATAAGTATCTAATCTACATACACACCCGAACCATACAACAATTTTTGAAAGATGCGAATCGTAGTTTTTGAAAGTAGGGGTTACGGTGTTTTTAAAGAAAAGAAATCATTTGAAAATCCGTAACGTCCCTCAAGGTATCTATTTAAAGATGCATACGATTCTTCGGTTTAGAAATAAGTATGGTTCGGATGGCGCATCTACGTCGACCATCTAGTCCTATAATATCCTAAACGGCAATATCGTCAAACATCATCCTCAAATCCCGTTATCACATAATAGCCGTATTATATCATTTCTAACTATCCTTAGTTTCAATATAGTTCACTAACTATCCTTTAATTCAAATCCTAGTTTCCTAATCTAGGTTTCCTTAACCATAAGCTACAAATCGGTTTCCACCAAAACTTTGCGGGGGTGCTATACGCCATCCACCTGACTTCCCCCATGGATATAGATCCACTCACCTTGCTTCTTTCTTGCCGATGTCGATGACGCCACGCTCCGTCGTCTCAGAATCTACGTGAAGGTACCTACAATAATAAACAATCGCAATGCGTATTAAAATCGAATCCGGAAAACCGATACGGCGCACGGTGCGCTCATAGGTTAGAACCTATGGCCTACACATGCAAAAACAATCAAACAACCCTTGTTGTCGATGTAAAAACATCCAACAACCCAAAACAAATCCAAATACCAAAACCAAACATTTTAAAATACGGATAACATAGCCAAAAACACCCCAATGTGCTCCCAGATTTTACCCTAGGCTAAATTGGTCAATTCTGCATATATGGAGGGTCTAATTTACATCTAAAGGGACCCCAGAACAAATACGAAACAATTCCAACCCAGCCTGGCCACAATTTGCGGCCAGATTGAATTAATCTGTGGCCATAGTACAGGGGTTGGGGCTCAGGTCTTGGTGGTAGCTTCCTAGGTGCCTGCACAACTCCCAGTATTTGTTAAATTACTTCTAGTGCCCCCGGGTTGCTCCATATTCCAAAATACCTTCACAATTCACACATTTATCCGATGTCGGGGTTTCTAAATCCGTGTTTTGGGTTTCTAAGCTCTGGTTCAGGTCATGAATCATCTCAAAAGTCTTATTGACAGCCACAAACATCACCAATTTGCCAAACCCTTCTCTTGGGATTTTTTTCAAGTTCACAATCCATTACTAAACGATATCTAAACTTAATAAAAAGCTAGGAAATCAAAAATACTCTAAAAGAAAAGAGATACACATCATGGTTACTCCCAAACAAAACCCTAGAAGTCCCAAAGTTGCCAAAATCCCATTTTGCTTGGTTCAATGCAAAGAGCATGAAGAAGAGATCGTTTTTTGTGAAAGGGTTATATGGTTTGGATGGAGTTTTGGAGATGGGTTTAGGGTTTGAAGATGGAGGGGTGTGGAGTTGAGAGATATGAAGAGGGAAATGAAAATGACGGGGAAATGGATCATGGAAGCAGCCCCTTCTCTCCCACACTATTGTTCTCACCCACTTACTTTCCATGTCATCATTTTGTCTCCTTTCTCTCTCCTCACTCATCATGACACCTTTTCTTTCTCTTTTCTTACCAAAACACATACACCCAAATAAAACAACACCATGAAATAACATGTAACATGTTATGGTGCACTTAGCATGAAAAACTGTAGAAACACGGATTTGGCTTAATCGCGATTAGCAGTGCACTAATCGTTTTTTTTTAATCTAAACTGCATATAATAAATTTTAAAATTGCCAAATCCTTTAAATATATTTTTAAATGAATAAATCATTTTAATTTCCTTTTATTTCACAATTATTGATATATATTTATACCATTTTTCGAAAACCCCAATTTCGCAAATTGGACAGTTTTCGGGAAAAATATTATTTTAATATTAAATTCCAAATATAATATTTTATATTTTCTGAAATGTTACAATCTTTCCCCCTTAAATAAATTCAGTCCCCGAATTTAAATTTAAACCCCCAAAATCTAAAATATTTCAATAATCAGCTCAAAACAACGGGGCTCCGAAATCATGGAAAACGCAGAAATAACACAGCACGTCAAGTGCGCATGAAAACTAGTACAAAACTCAAAATCGAACTCCGTCAAGCGTTACGCAAATCATCGGATTTGCACGCATATCGTCGGAGTTACAATAGAGATACGGATCTCGAAATCCAATACCGAAAATTCAACATACACAAGTCAAATACTATAATACGTGTATAGTACGCATTTTTGGAAAACTTTCAAAATCTGAATAAAATACATTCAAAATCTTTTCTAAATCGCCGCGGGAATGCGTAACTCACGGCATAACTGACGGACTCTCATTTTAAAATAATAATATATGTCCATATATGTTTTCTTAAATACGCATTCCGTCGTTTTCAAAATATCCCAAACGGTTTTCCTTTATAAACGTCCGCGTCGCTCACGGACACATAGGAAATAGCGAGATTATAGCTCATCTTTTTCAAAAAGCTCTTGGTAAACTTTTAATGCATGCAAAGTACTCAGGTACTGTCCTCGGATCAGTCATGTTTGGCTACTATACAATATAGTGCCCAACATGAAAACAAAATGCTCAAAAGTAAAATCAGCCTCAAAAGGCGTATCCAATAATCACATGCGTCTGGTGCGTATGGAAATCAAATCCAAATGCAGGTGCCAAAATACGCACAAAGCAAAACTAAGTGCAACGGGTGTGCACAAAAGCATCTGTCCAGTACAACGGGTGTGCACGACAACAATATCAAGTGCATCTAAAATGCACTAAAATCTCAATCCAATGCATCCGGTGTGCACAGAATCGCATCTCATATCATGCGCCCAATATGCGCGAAAATCCAAATCAGTGCATATGTCCCGCACGAATGAAATCGCATCCAATATGCATGAAATAAATCTAAATCAAGAGCATCCAACATGCACGAGTAAAATCTCACTAAGTGCATCCAATGCGCACAAAATCCAAAATCAAGCGCCTAATATGCGCAAAAATCTAACCAAAGCGCGTCGGGTCCGTAAAAGCATATAGTGCAGTAGCATGCACGAAAACGAACGGCAAATGCCAACGCGCACGAAAATACAAATATGGTAAAAGGAATGCTCAAGGATATAAATCAGGTGCAACAAAGGTACAGAGTATAAATCCAGTGTGACAAACGCATAAATACCCGTCCGGTGCAACAAATGCAAGAAATGCAAATCTAGTGCAACTAATGTGTGGAATACGAATCTGGTGCCGTAAATGCACAAAATATAAATCTGGTGCGACAATTGCTCAGAATGAAAACCTAGTGCAACATGTGCACGAAGTGCTAATCTGGTGCATCCAGTGCACAAAATACAAATACAGTGCATCCAGTGCACGAAATACGAATACAGTGCATCCAGTGCACGAAATACAAATACGGTGCATCCAATGAAAAAATACAAATCCAATGCATCCAGTGCACGAAATACTAATACAGTGCACCCTGTGCACAAAATACCAATTAATAACTTAAATGCATAAACAACAACCCCGAGTGTACCAAGGTGTATAGAATCATAAACGTCTGCAACTGCGTGAACAAAACGCATATCAATGCACTACAAGCACATATAAGCTACACCGAGTGCAAAAATCAAATCGAGTGCGTACCACACGCACAAAATCAAATCACCGTATGAAATCCACGAAATCATAGACATGTGCAGCCAAGGCACAAAACCGATATCAAGTGCAATAAAAGTGCACAAATCAAAAACCAATACAATGGTGTATAAAAACATATCTCAAGTGTAATAACTATGCACAAAATGTAAATACCCAGTAAGTGTAGCCATGGTGCACGAAATCAATATCAGGAAACTCGTCATTAAAACTCAAATCCAAGCGATTTAAGCGTGATACTCAGATCACAACGCAAATCGCAACCAAGGACATTGAGGTACACCTCCTACAATGTCGAAAAAAGAATCGGTGCGCCTAAAACCGGTAGAACAAGAATATCCGCTCGCCACCTGCTCACGGTCTGGCGTCCTCTGTCTCTGGGTCCTTATCTTCTCTGTGGATTACCAATCCGCAATCCATCGGCTCATCGGCCCTGTCAGGTGTGCTAACGGGGACGATTCCGTTCTGGCACTTTCATGGTCGTCTCTCGGTCAATCATCACGACCACTCGTAAGGCAGCACGTCACTGGCACCAGCCTTTGGCTCTCTGAATACATGTGATACATCCGATCCTGGGTGCAAATCTCATTGCAGCAGTGTCGCGGAAGGAATCAAGCTCAAGGTCTCTCCCGATCTTGCCTATGCCGAACTATACGGAGGCCGGTACTCTTACTGTAAGTCCATGTCACGCACCCCACTAGCTCGCGGGGAGGCAGAATATATGAAAAACAATTATCAAAGCTTCGTAATACGGACTTGAGCACACGGATCGTGTCTAAACCATTACTAGCAAAATACGAGAGGTTTAACTACTCGGATTCGAAGTTATACCTTACGTTACTTGTCCTTTGGGTCTTAATCGCTGTCCTCCATACCTCGTAGGCTCTATGGAACAAGGGCACCTCAAACGCCTCCTCGAGTCAAAGACGATCCACCCAAGAGTCTATAGTCCGAGCTCCTATCTCGAATCTGAGATAACTATGGCTTCTAGATCGCTAATCTAGAAGTCCTAGAGGGTGTAGAGTAATAAGATGGATTAGTTAGTCACTTAAATCCTAGGTTTCTCAACTCATGAGAGCTATTAGGGTTTTGAGGAAGAAGATGAAAACTTGAGGAGAGAGAAAGCTTTTATGATAATGATATGCATAATAACTCATGAAAGAATAATATCAAGCATAAAAATATCTCTTTGATAAATATCTAGAAATATCTTGTAAGCTTCATTTAATCCTAAATGGTGTTAGTTGTATGTATGCCCTAGAGGCCAGTATTGTACAGATGATGTATATTATATTGGATGCTTGGACATATATAGAGAGGACTTTCTTGCTCGATATGATAGTATGCTATCTGGTTGCTCTTTACTTTAACATGTATACTTGTCTCTTTATACTGTCTTATCGTTACATGTTGGTAAAGCCCTTAGGATGTGTACTTGACTACCTGGACTATGATGCGGATCATACTAGTGGGGACATGGTAGTCCATAAGTACATCCTTCAAGGTCCCTAGTCGTGGGTGTATCGAGACGGGGCATCGATATACCAGTGTAGACTAGCGTATACGCTTCTCGACCCATGAGATGGGCAATGGATGATCCCATATCCATTGGTTTTTGACATCAGAGATGGTATACGGGTGCTCAGTGGAGGCTGGGTACACTAGACGGACTCGTCGAGAACTCCCAGATGGTATTATACCTCACGTCAGATGGCAGTTCTCTGGTGACACTTGTGCAGATTAGTCTGTAGACCCGAGATCGTCATAGAGTCTTGTGTGGTTCCCACTGTGCTTTGATTTCCACCTTACCACGTCCATGAGGGCGTGCAAAACGGTGGTTTTTGGGTACAGTCCCGAGTCACATGGAGGCAATGAGCGATAGGAGGGGTTTCGTCTCTCCCGGTATTGGGGGTTGATGTTGCGCTGTACTCGATTGACCGTAACAGGGAAGTCCCTGGCCAGGGCTGATTTAGAGATTTACTGGTAAGTGTTACCAGTAGTTTCTCGACCCGTTATGAGCCTCACATCAGCACGACTTATCGGTTATTAGGGTCTGACGTTTACCACCCCTAGACTTGATATGCGACATATCAGACGAGGAGACCGGACTGTACGGGAAGTGTTACCGGCAGGCTTTTACAGGAGTTGGAGCGGGCTTGCTTGCTGATCTTCTGATCGCTTAATACCCAGGTAGCCGTTACGTCCAGCTAGTACCGCTGACGGCTTGTGGGTGCTTGATGTGATCATCAACTACTGCCGGCGTATTGACGAGTCTTTAGAGTCCTACATAGAGCTTTTACTGGCTCAGGCAAAACGAAATAGGGGCGCATATGTGATATGTGCGGGACCGAGAATAATGCGTGTATGTGATACCGTATTCTATTCTCACGATTTTATGTATCGGTCGGTTATATATATGATATAGCCGGGTTATCGAATCAAGTGTTGATTCGATAAGTCGATATATTGGAAGTTAGTCGGTTATATGTGATATGACCGGATTATTAAGTCAAGTGTTGATTTAATAATTTATTGTATAATTGTATATTTGATATACTAGTTTACATTAACTAACACATGTTCACTTAGGGTTTTTTCTCACATGTACACATCTTTACTATATATATGATATATATTAAAATCTGTTATCTTTTTGTATCATGGTTGATGATACATCACCCATGGGTGTATGAGACTTACACTATGCTAATTTTTAGTTTGGGTTTTTAATATTTAAAGTAAATACAAAATCAAGTGGAGGATTAGAAAATGCATGAAGCTTGTGGAAGCTTGTGGATGCATTGACTAATTCAACTTGAGTTTGTATTTTACTATGGATATTTATTAACCCAACCATAACAATTAGCCTAGGGTTAAGTCTCTACAAGAGTTAGTATATGATACTCACTCACCATGGTTAGATTACACACTTAATCATTATCCTCTTCTCTTTTCTTTTGTTCATCTTCTTCATTGTTCAAAAGTAAAGCTTGCTAGGGTTTGATCCAAAGTGAGAACTAAAGTGAGAAATAAAAATCCAAAGAGAACCCACTTCCTATTTCTCCATCCTCTACTAGACTAGCACTTTAGTATAGGGTGTTTGCTTCACTAATTCTCAAATTAGTGAAGTAGTAGCTTGAGTTGGAATTCCCTCGACGTAGATCATCTTCGGCCTCGGAGACTTCAAGCAAGGTCGCATCTTTTGCCTCGTGAAGCCATGCAAGAGCCCGGGAGAACCTTGATCGCAGCGAAGGGACTTCAACAAGGGGCAAATAAAGTGAAGGACCGATCTACAAAGGTTGTATTTCGAGTTCCCTTAGAATTAAAGTTGTTTACTTACTATTAGTTTCGCCTAAACTCTAGTATACGATCTTGCTTAGGGTTGTTCGGCACATAAAAATTTAATTTTGGCATGGTCGATGCCTTTTAGAGTCTTGTTAGTGTGCCTAGTAACCCTACAGTGGTATCAGAGCCTAGCTAGAGCATTAGGCGATGTGTTAACGAAGTTAAAACCCTGATCGAACCCGACAATGTCAAAGTTAACCCCCTCTCTGTACATTTTTTAAAAACTGTGTATTTTCAGAATTAAAAATACCTAAAAAAATCAGCAGGTAATTTTAAGGGTTACCATGAAAAACAAGCCCTCAAAGCCTCCACGTGGCAGCGGAACCGCGGCACTAAGCCACCATTTGCGGCGGTTCCGCGGCAGAGAAGGAGTATTGGGGACGGTTCTTCATGCAGTAATTTCCAGTACCATTCCTGTATCTTTCTGGGTATTTTTATTATGACTCATGTGTTGAGTATTTTTGGTGTTTATTTTGTAATCGTCGATTCGATCGGAGAATTTAATTTTGTTTTGTTATTCTGGATAATTTAGAAAGTATTAAAACGTTCGAACGAATATCATTAACTCGATTTTTCCCGGCACGAAAAACATTCAAGTGTTGAATTTTTCTCGGGTTTAAATCTTTCGGAAATACATGCATGTGACGCGATGGACCCTCTAGAAGACAACAAACTTTAACTCGATTATGTGACCGTCTTGAACTGCCTTTTGAACCTTAGGGTTTGAGGCAGTACGGCGTGCCACATGTGAGGCGTTGGCTTGACCCTTCTACGGCTGGACCGTTGCTACTGTGACGTATTCTGGAATTTTTGAACTCCGCTAAAGTGTTGAGCTATTTATGGAAATCTTGGGTATTTGATTATTCGATCGGAAAGTTTAATACTGTCTATTTATCTGGAATGTGATACAATATGTGGAATTCATACAGTTAGGCATGAAATGCGAAATATGTGATATTTCGTATTTACGATGTCTAAAGAGATTGTGGATTCCAAATATTGTAGTTTTAGACTTTCTTTTCTGTGACCGTAAGTGTAATATGTGATATCGCCGGTTTCGTTGCTATATGTCAATGACAATTGGGATGCGCATATTTACTTACGTTGATGACATGTGATGTTATGTGTTGCTGGATATGTTATATTGGATCGTCGCGTTTTGAATAGCCGGGTTTTTTTTATGTGAGATGAGAGTTTTTATTTTCGTTCATGTAAATTTAAATGTATGTAATATTCTTTTATTGGGGCACTTCCGGGATGAGGTTGATGTCACCTTTTGTATATTATTTACTTTTCCGCACTAGGATAGACCCAAGTAGGAGAGCACAAGTAACCGGGTTCTGGAGTCCAGTGGGAGACCAACTCGAGGAGTCGAGTCCGGGTCTCCTAACTCTAGAATTGGTAGGGTTGCTTGCCGCTCTCGTAGGGGTTTAGGGGTGTGGGTTTGGCTATTCATCACGACCGTGGAATCCGTGTTTTATAGAGGCTCAAAATAAAACACGGACGTCCTAGTATATCCAATGTTTCATATGTTTCTTCTGCTGCGATATCTGTGATGTGATCATTTGATGGGCTGTGATAAATACTACATATAGTATATATGATATATTATATAGGCGTTACTTATATTTTACATCCGCGCTAGCCCTGCCCCGCTCTGCCGTTAGTTACCTAACCTAACGGTGCATGAGGGGACATCGAGGCGAGTGCGGATGGCATAAGTGTACGTCGTATTTATCTGTGATGTTTAGGTGACTTAAATGATGGGACTTCATTAATGTGATTAATGAAAGAAAAGAAACCTAAAAGATGTTGTAGAATCAAATTTTTCAAAAAGGGTAGCTACAGTTTTGCTTTGCATAGCGATATATGTGATATATCCCGCACCTTATTCGATGAGGAAAGAGCCGAGATCCCTTCACCGGGAGTGACCTCTTTAGCAAAACTGGCAGATGCTACAACACTCGGTTTGGTTTTGATTGCTTTTGGAATTTTGCTTTGTATAGCGATATATATGATATATCTCGCAGCTTATTCCATAAGGAAAGAGCCGAGATCCCTTCACCGGGAGTGACCTCTTTAGTAAAACCAATAAAAGCCTCAAAATCACTCCATTTCAAAACTCACATGATTCTACAACGATATCAAGTTCATTACGCAATAGGTTTTCAGAAAAACCTGTCGTAGCCCTCCGTCATTTCAGATAAGTCCTGCTTTGTATTCGTGTGACGTTTGTTGACCTTGTCAAGGCGTAGTGTGCGGTAGATGACCAGTATTTATCTGTTTATGCATATGATGCAGATTGTTTTAGGGTAGTCGTATGGCCTTGTTGACCTTATCAAGGGTCATGCGGGTTTAATTCAATCAAGAAATGACGGGTTGAACTTGACTTACGGTCTATGGTTTGTTGACCTTGTCAAGGTCATAGATCGTTTGGGGCAAAATATTATCGGGAATTTCAAGTGTTGAAATTTGCAATGAGATTGCATACCTTCTATGAGATAGTTAGATCCCGATACCCACTACGAGTAATTGTTACTCCTGGGAGAGTTTTACACAGGACAATTAGCCGATCAAGTAGGTGTCTAGAAAGGTGTCAACGGGGTTACGCCTCTGGGAAAACGAGGTTTACTTTAATTAGGTCCGTGCAAAAGCACGGGGAACCCCCTCAAAGTACCGACACTGGCCTGGCTGAAAGATTGGCGAAGTTGTAAGGTGTAATTAATCCCGGCTAGTCTTTCCTTTTAGGGTTTGAAGGAAGATTTGATAAAAACAGTGGGAGCCATCCTGATTAGATAAAATAATAACCAATCTGATCTTGCAAGCGCATACGCTAAAGTGTTTTCTTCTCTCTTTCTCCAGGTAGTGACCATATCATGCCTTAATCAAGATAATAATATGGATGCATTGACCGAACCCGCATGTTATACTATGTTGGGGAACGTTGGTTCCGTTCTTTCTTACAAGAGTTATAGGACTGAACAGGAGATAGGGGAATACCAGGATTCCCATGCCACCCGTGTGAAGAAAGTACATGTTGATGCATTTTCTTCGGGTATGTTCG
The DNA here is from genome assembly GCA_030015575.1 of Agapanthus africanus. Taxonomy (NCBI): domain Eukaryota; kingdom Viridiplantae; phylum Streptophyta; class Magnoliopsida; order Asparagales; family Amaryllidaceae; genus Agapanthus; species Agapanthus africanus. The sequence goes on from CM057344.1 coordinate 108,597,840, forward strand.
TTACAGAGAACTGTTTCTCCATTTGCTCTACGTCTTGGGTATTAGATATCGGGTCAGGATCCCATATATGTAATCAGTTACATGGGCTTAGGAAAGGTAGAGAACTTGGAGAAGGTGATAAAGACATAAGGGTTGGAAATGGTGCAATTGCTGCAGCTAAAACTGTCGGGGAATATCACCTTGTATTGCCAACTGGTAATACATTGATTCTGAACGAATGTTATTTCATGCCGAACCTGATATGCAACATTATATCGGTTTCTTTGTTGAGTAAAGAGGGATATAATTTTGTATTATAGGATAATGTTATGAACATTTTCCTAAACCAAAAGTTGGTTGGATCAGGCACGTTGTGCAATGGCATTTATGTTCTAAATCAATCAACGGTACTGAGCATAACAAACACACACAAGAGGAAGAGTTCGGAAATGAACGAATCCTTCTTGTGGTATTGTAGACTGGGTCACATCAATGTGACACGACTAGCTAAGTTGCATAAGGATGAATATTTAAACCCGATTGAATTTTCATCTTATGACACTTGCCAGTCATGTCTTAAAGGCAAGATGACCAAAGCTCCGTTTACGGGACACGGAGAGAGAGTTACAGAACTCTTGGGACCGGTACATAGTGATGTATGCGGCCCTATGTCTACACATGCCAGGAATGGTTCTGCGTACTTCATTACATTCACTGACGATCTCTCTAGATTCAGATATGTGTTCCTGATGAAACACAAATCAGAAGCTTTTGAGAAATTTAGATAATATAAACAAGAAGTCGAGAACCAAACCGGAAAAAGTATTAAAATCTTTCGATCTGATCGAGGAGGTGAATACTTGAGCAATGAATTCCTGGACTTCCTAAAAGAGAATGGGATTCTCTCTCAGCTAACTCCTCCATATACACCACAGCACAACGGTGTATCTAAACGGAGGAACCGCACCCTATTAGATATGGTGCGCTCTATGATGAGCACGGCTAAGTTACCTACTTCCTTCTGGGGGTATGCACTGGAGACAGCAGCATACCTATTGAATCAAGTTCCATCTAAATCTGTACCTACCACACCATATGAGATATGGAGTGGGAAGAGACCATATCTTAAACGAGTTAAGATATGGGGTTGTCCGGCCTATGTCAAAAGACAAAATCAGGACAAACTCGAGGCACGGTCAATTCTTTGCAAGTTTGTAGGATATCCAAAGAATTCATATGGATATTTTTTCTACCACAGTGAGGAACAAAAGGTGTTTGTTGCTCAACATGCCACCTTTTTACAAAAGGAATTTCTTGTAAAAGAAATTAGTGGCAAAGTGGTAGAGCTGGAAGAGGTTCCAGATACACAAACTGCAACTGAAGATTTAGTGGAACCAGAGGATTCGGTAGTTCCTAACGAACCTCAGCCTCTCCGCCGATCTAGTAGGGTTCCTCACCCACCTGAGAGATACTACGGTTTTCTCATGGATGGTGGGAGCGAAGATTGCATCATAGTTGATGATGACCCAACTAGCTTCGAGCAGGCCATCACGAGTGGGGACTCGGTGAAATAGCTGGATGCAATACGGTCTGAGATGGAATCCATGTACACCAACAAAGTATGGACTTTGGAAGTTGCTCCTGAAAGGGTAAAACCCATTGGGAGCAAGTGGATCTTCAAGAAAAAACTTGGTGTAGATAGTGTAGGGTTCCTAGGCATGCTCAAGAGGTCTCACAAGGCATCAAACATGCCAAATTCAAAAATTCTAGGTGCCGAGAAACCCTAATGCGATCGTTGACTAGAGTTTTAGGCGAAACAAGCAACTAGTTAACAACTTAACTAATAAGTGAACGGAAATACAACCTTTCTAGATCTGGTCCTCCACCTCCATAGCTCCGTGATGAAGACCCTCCGCTGTACCAATCAAAATCCTAGACTCTTGCGTTGGTTTCATCGGAGAAAAGATCGGGCTAGGTCGCCGACTTCGATGCCGAAGATGATCTACGTCGAGGCAACTCAAGATCAAACTCCAACTTCACCAAGTCATGAAACTTGTAAAGAAAACACCCTATACTACTTGGCAAGTGGTAGAGGATGAAGAAATAGGAAGTGGGTTCACTTTAGAATTGGATTTCTCACTCTTTTTCTCAAGTTGCCATTAAAGGTTGCAAGCTTTCTTCTTTGTTGAAGAAGAAGAAGAAAGAATATGATAAGTATATCTAAAATAGAAATTAAAAATGATACTTATCATATTTTCAACCATGGTTTAGTGTAGAGAACTAACTAAGGTTTAGTAGAATGGTTAGGTTTAGGAGATGAAGACAAAATGGTCACTTTAGTCAAAGATGCATGAAGCATCAAGAACCTTCTAATATGAAAGCAACCATTTAGTTTTTCTTTTCCTTTTAACAAAAATGAATAGATAAATAAATAAGTGAAATGAAACCCTAACCATTCACTAAACATAGTTTAATCTTTACACAAACCCAAGTTTGCATGTATCATCAAACATGATACAATCTTGTGCACAAAAGTATATCACATATACAACTTGTGCACTTCAAGTGAGAAAATCCATTTAATGTGAACCAATACTAGTTAATGCTAAGTAATATATCAAATATATATAATTATACATTAAATCATTAAATCAACACTTGATTTAATGATCCGGTCATATCGCATATAACCGACTAGTATCAAGTGTATCAATGTATCGAATCAACACTTGATTCGGTAACCCGGCTATATCACATATAACCTGCCGATGATACTAATCGCGAGAATAGAATACGGTATCACATACACGCATTATTCTCGGTCCCATACATATCTCATATGCGCTCCTATTTCGTTTCGCTTGAGCCAGGAAACCTCTGTGTAGGACTCTAAAGACTCGTCAATACGCCGGCAGCAGGTGATGATCATATCAAACACCCACAAGCCGCAAGCGGTCTGCTAAACGTAACGGCCACCCGGGTATTGAGCGATCAGAAGATCGACGAGCAAGCCCGCTCACACTCCTGTGAATCCACCTAGTAACACTTACCGTACAGTCCGGTCTGATCGTCTGATATGTCGCATATCTTGCCTAGGGGTGGTAAACGTCAGACCCCAATAGCTCGATAAGTCGTGTCGATATGAGGTCTATAACAGTTCGAGAAACTACTGGTAACACTTACCAGTAAATCTTAGCAACCCTGGCCAGGGATTTCCGGTTATAGCCAATCGAACACAGTGCAACATTAACTGCCTATACCGGGAGAGACGAATCCCCTCCTATCGCTCATTGCTCCATGTGATTCGGGACTGTACCCAAAAACCACCATTTTGCACGCCCTCTTGGACGTGGTAAGGTGGAAATCAAAGCACAGTGGGAACCACACAAGACTCTATGACGATCTCGGGTCAACAGACTACTCTGTACCAGTGTCACCAGAGAACTGCCATCTGACGTAAGGTATAATACCATCTGGGAGTTATCGGCGAGTCCGTCCAGTGTACCCAGTCTCTACTGAGCACCCGTATATCATCTCTGATGTCAAACACCAATGGATATGGGATCATCCATCGCCCATCTGTATGGGTCGAGAAGGTATACGCTAGTCTACTCTGGTATATCGATGCCCCGTCTCGATAAACCCATGACTAGGGACCTTGAAGGATGTACTTATGGATTACCATGTCCCCACTAGTATGATCCGCATCATAGTCCAGGTAGTCAAGTACACATCCTAAGGGCTTTACCAACATGTAACAGAGAGACAATCAGTGTACACGTTACAGTAAAGAGTAACCAGATAGCATACTATCATGTCGAGCAAGAAAGTCCTCCCTATATATGTCCAAGCATTCACTACAATATACATCCTATGTATAGTAATGGCCTCTATGGCATATATATAACTAACAATCTCCCACTTGCACTAGGGCCATCTGATAGCAGTGGTTATAGTATCTCATACTCAACCATCCCATAAAAGTCTCTCTCTGGGAAAAGGCCTTTGTGAGTGGATCCGCCGTGTTGTCCTCTGAGTCTGTTCTCCTAACCTCGATCACACTGGAGATCAACCATCTCCATGATCAGGTGACACTGCCTTAGAATATGTCTGGATCACTGATGGGACCGGCGTTTCTTGGTATAAGCCACAACTCCATTGTCTCACAATGGTAGGAACGTAGTTCATCTCATGAACCAATATACACCCAAACAGCCTCTTTGGTAGCATCTTAAGTAGCGATGTATCCTGCCATTATCGTCTAGTTAGCCACGGTATCTAGCTTGGAACTCTTCCAACATACCGTCCCTTTACTGAAGGTAAAGACAATGCCTGTGACTGAGTTTCAGTCGTCCTTATCACCCTGGAACCCTTCCAGTGATTCTCCCCAGGATCGATTGATACCATCTCACTACAACTAGTGAGTATCCTAATATCCAATTAGATCTATCTCATAGATCTAAAACCCAGGATTTAGGAGGTATCACTTTGATCCTATATGGAGAATCATTGTGATAAGCGGAGATTGATCGAGCGTAGCATAGGAAAATACTTCCCTATCAAGAGTATGTCATCCACGTACTTTACGAGGATCGCCACCATACTCCCTACTACCTTTTTGTATATACAAGGTTCATCTACTATTTTGATGAAGTCAAACTATTTGACTACTACATCAATACAGATGTTCCAACTCCGCGATGCCTGCTTTATCCTATAAAGCATCTTATACACGTTTCCACTGCTCCCACTGTTTATGAAGCCCTCTGACTGTGTACTTATAGACTCTCCCTTCTAAAATATCATTTAGAAAAGCAGTCATGACACCCAACAGCCAGATATCGTAGTCATGGTATGTAGCCGTGGCAAGTAGGATCCGGATGGACTTAAGCATAGCCACTAGAAAATGTTTCATCATTATCCACGCCTGGTCGATGACGAAAACCTTTAACAAGTCTAGTTTTGAAAGTCTCAACTTTTCCATGTACACCAAGTAATCTTCTCAAGATATACTTGCTCCTGATAGGAATTTAACCCTTCAGATATAGCAACCAAAGTCCATACTTTGTTGGTGTATATGGATTCCATCTCAGATCGCTAAGCATCCAGCCATTCTTACAGAGTCCCTACTCTCGATGGCCTACTTGAAACTAGTTGGGTCATCATCTCATGATGCAATCCTCGCTCCCAGTGTCATAGAGAAACCGAAGTAACTCTCAGGTGGGTGAGAAACCCTACTAGATCGGCGAAGAGGCTAAGGTTCGTTGGTAACTATTGAATCCTTTGGTTCTTTCAAATCATCAGCTGCAGTTTGTATAGCTGGAACATTTCCAGTTCTACATAACAGACCTTGCCTCGAGCTTGTCCGGATTTTGTTTTTAGACATAGGCCGGACAACCCCAAATCTTAACTAACTTAAGAGATGGGCTCTTCCCTTATCATATCAAATATGAAGTGGTAGGCAACTGATTTGATTTGAACCCTATTCAATAGGTATGTAGCTTCTCAAGTGCATAACTCCCAAAAAGGAAATAGGTAACTCAGTAGTACTCATCATAGAGCACACCTTATCATATAGGGTGTGATTGCTCCGTCCCGATATACCATCGTGCTATGGTGTATACGGAGGAGTAATGCTGAGAGAGAATCTCATTCTCCTTTAGAAAAGTCCAAGAATTCCGTGCTCATGTATTCTCCTCCTTGATCTCATCAAAGGACATAATACTTATACCCGTATTGGTTCTCTATTTCTAACTTATATTCTGTGAATATCTCAAAAGGTTCGGACTTGTGTTTCAACAGGAATATATGTCTGAATCTAAAGAGATCATCAGAGAATGTAATGAAGTACAAAGAACCGGTCTTGGCATGTGTAGACAGGGGACCTACATACATCAACATGTATCGTCCCAAGAGTTTACCAACTCTTTCTCTGTTACCAATAAACAGAGCTGTGGTCATCTTATCTCTGTGACATGACTGGCAAGTTTCATAAGATATAAATTCAAACTGATTTAAATATGCATCTATATGTAACTTCAGCTAGTCGGGTCGCATTGATATGACCTAGTCTACAATACCTTAAGAAGAATTCGTTCATTTCTGAACTCTTCCTCTTGTGTGTGTTCCATATACTAAGAACTGTAGTTTGATTTAGAACATCAATGCTTTTAGATAACGTGCCTGAACCGATCAACTTTTGATATAGGAAATGTTCAAAATATTATCCAACAATACAAAATTTTATCGTTTCTTTATTAATAAAGAGACGGATATGATTTTGTATATCAGGTTCGGTATCTAATAACATTCGTTCAGAATCAATGTATTTGTAATACAGGGTGACAGTGACCAACAGACTTGGCTGCAACACTTGCCCTGTTTTCTGTCTCATGAAACTTATCACCCGTTCTCAGTTCTCTACCTTTCTGTAGCCCATGTAACGGATTACATTTGCGGGATCCTGATCCGGTATCTAATACCCAGGACGTAGAGGATACTGAGAAACAGTTCTTTGTAATGAACACACCCGAAGATGATGCATCAGCATGCACTCTCTTCGTTTGGGCGGCACGGGAATTCTGGTAATCCCCTTTTTGCTGCTCTGTCTTATAACAATTATAAGTTGGAGCGGAACCAACGTTCCCCAGCTTATTATAACAAGCGGGTTCGGTCAATACATCTGTATTATTATCTTGATTAAGGCGTGACATGGTCGCTACCAGGAGAGAGAGAGAAGAAAACACTCTGCGTGCGCTCTTGCAAGATCAGATTGGTTATTATTTTATCTAATCAGGATGGCTCCCACTGTTTTTATCAAATCTTCCTTCAAACCCTAAAAGGAAAGACTAGCCGGGATTAATTACACACTACAAGTTCACCAATCTTTCAGCCAGGCCAGTGTCGGTACTTTGAGGGAGGTCCCCCGTGCTTTCGCACGAACCTAATTAATGTAAACCTCGTTTTCCCAGAGGCGTAACCTCGTTAACACCTTTCTAGACACCTACTTGATCGACTAATTGTAATGTGTAAAACTCTCCCAGGAGTAACAATTACTCGCAGCGGGTATCGAGATCCAACTATCTCATAGAAGGTATGCAATCTTATTGCAAATTTCAACACTTGAAATTCCCGATAATATTTTGCCCCAAACGATCTATGACCTTAACAAGGTCAACAAACCATAGACCGTAAGTCAAGTTCAACCCGTCATTTCTTGATTGAATCAAACCCACCCGCACGACCCTTGACAAGGTCAATAAGGCCGTACGACTATCCTAACCCAATCTGCATCATATGCATAAGCAGATAAATACTGGTTAGCTACCGCACACTGCGCCTTGACAAGGTCAACAAACGCAGCACGAATACTAAACAGGACTTATCTGAAATGACGGAGGGCTACGACAGGTTTTTCTGAAAACCTATTGCGTAATGAACTTGATATCGTTGTAGAATCAAATGATTTTAAAATGGAGTGTTTTTGAGGCTTTTCTAGTTTTGCTAAAGGGGTCACTCCCGGTGAAGGGAACGTCGGCCCTTTCCTCATCGAATGAGGTGCGGGATATATCATATATATCACTGTGCAAAGCAGAAACTATAGAAGCTATCTAAAGACAAACTAAGTGTGTAGCATCTGCCAGTTATTGCTAAAGGGGTCACTCCCGGTGAAGGGATCGTCGGCCCTTTCCTCATCGAATAAGGTGCAGGATATATCATATATACCGCTGTGCAAAGCAAGAACTGTAGCTACCTGTTTTATTTTTGAAATTCAATTCCACAACATCTTTAGGTTTCTTTTCTTTCATTAATCACATTAATGAAGTCCCATCATTTAAGTACCTAAACATCACAGATAAATACGACGTACACTTATGCCATCCGCATTCGCCTCGATGTCCCCTCGTGCACCGTTAGGTTAGGTAACTAACGGCAGAGCGGGGCAGGGCTAGCGTGGGTGTAAAACATAAGTAACGTCTATATAATATATCATATATACTATATACAGTATATATTACAGAACATCACATGATCACATCACAGATATCACAGCAGAAAATATCATATGAAATATTGGATATACTAGGACGTCCGTGTTTTCAATACGAGCCAGTGTAAAACACGGATTCCACGGTCGCGATGAATAGCCAAACCCACACCCCTATACCCCTACGAGAGCGGCAAGCAACCCTACCAATTCTAGAGTTAGGAGACCCGGACTCGACTCCTCGAGTTGGTCTCCCACTGGACTCCAGAACCCAGTCACTTGTGCTCCCCTCCTTGGGTCTATCCTAGTGCGGAAAAGTAAATAATGTACAAATGGTGACATCATCCGCAACCTGGAAGTGCCCCAATAAAAGAATATTACATACAAATTTTTACATGAATTATCGAAAACTCCTTTCAATATGCAGTCGGGCAATTCAACAAGATTCCCGACATCCTGATCGAATACTCGTCGCAAACTTTAGTAGACGGCCGCACTCCCGATACCGTCGACGAAGTGCACCAAGACGGAACACCGCTACCGTGAGCACCCGAACGGATGCTTTCGGCGACGGGGTTCTCCTACAGTCACTTGGTCGGGGCTAAGGGGTGTAGCTGTTTATTAAGTTTATCCGGCGAGTATCCGCGTACGCTACGTGATTGCGACGGACTTTTGATCGCATCAAAATTCCGTGGCAACTGATCAAGTGAGACTAAAGTGCTATGTTTATAACATTCATTCAGTTATCACATAACTATTTGTGGATTCCAAATATTGTATCACATTCCAGATAAACAGAAAATGTTAAACTTTCCGATCGAACAGTCAAACACCCAAGTTTTCCCGAAACAGCTCAACACATGAAATAAGTTTAAAAACATTCACTTCATGCCTCAGTACCAACAGTCCAGCCGTAGAAGGGTCAAGCCAACGCCTCACATGTGGCACGTCGTACTGCCCCAAAGCCTAAGGTTCAAAGGGCAGTTCAAGACGGTCACATAATCGAGTTAAGGTTTGTTGTCTTTTAGAGGGTCCATCGCGTTACTTGCACTACTTAGAACATTCTTAAACTACGGAAAAATCCAACACTTGGAAATTTCCCGGCAGGGGAAAAAATGGGTATTTATATCCGGTCGAACTTTTTAACAGTTTCTAAAATATCCGGAAAAACATAAACGAAGTTAAATTATCCGATCAAATTAACGAGTCCCCAATAAAACCCTAGAAAACTCAACACTTGAGTGGAATTAAAATATTCCCATAAAAAATTGCCAAGAAATGACCTAAGAATAAATATATGAAATTTCAGGGACTAAGTCCAAATTTTGGCCACGGAACCGCCGCCAAACTCTTGGTTTCTCCGCGGTTCCGCGGTCAAATTATTGACTTAGTGGACCGTAGTTCACGGTAATTCTTAGTTTTTCCTGCTTGTTTTTCTGAGAATTTTTAATTCACAAAAATCCACTGTTTTGAAAAATGTACAGAGAAGGGTTTTGTCGGGGTTTACGGGTTCGATCGGACTTCTAATTTCGTCTACACTTCACCTAAAACTCTAGCTAGGCTCTGATACCACTGTAGGGTTCCTAGACACACTAATGAGGTCTCACAAGGCATCAACCATGCCAAATTCAAATTTTTCTTGTGGTGAGAAACCCTAATGCTAGATCGTTAACTAGAAGCAAAGGCGAAACTTGCAAATAAAGAACTTTATTGCTAAGTGAACGGAAATACAACCTTTGTAGATTCGGTCCTCCACTTCCATAGCTCCGTGATGATGTCCCTCCGCTGCGATCATCAGATCCCGGACTCTAACGATGGTTTCGTCGAAGAAATGATCGGGCTAGGTCGTCGACTTCGAGGCCGAAGATGATCTACGTCGAGACAACTCAAGATCAAGCCCCAACTTCATCATGTCATGAAACTTGTGAAGAAAACACCCTATACTACATGGCAAGTGGTAGAGGATGAAGAAATAGGAAGTGGATTCACTTTAGAATTGGATTTCTCACTTGGAATCATCACTTAGACATTTTCAAGAAAAGGTTTTCTTTCTTCTTGAAGAAGAAGAAGAAGAAAGAATAAGAATGAATTGTTTTCATAAAGAAAATGAAGTGATATATATCATTTAGCAACCATGGGTGAGTTAACAAGTGTAGAGAATAAACTATGGTTTAAGTGAATGGTTAGGGTTAAGGAAAGAAACAAAATGGTCAAACTATTCAAAGCTTCATGAAGCTTCAAAGAAAATCCAAAGTTAGCCACCATTTTATTTCTTTCTCAAATGAATAAATAAATGAATAAATAAGTTAAATATAAACCTTAACCATTAACCTAAACCATGGTTTAAAGCATACACACCCAAGTTTGCATGTATCATCAAACATGATACAATTTAGTGCATAAAACTATATCATATATACAATGTGCACATTCAAGTGAGAAAATAATCTTAAGTAAACCAATACTAGTTAATTTAAAATAATATATCAAATATATAATTATACATTAAATCATTAAATCAACACTTGATTTAACGATCCGGTCATATCACATATAACCGACTAATATCCAATGTATCGACATATCGAATCAATCCTTGATTCGATAACTAGGTTATATCGCATACAACCAATCGATACAATCATCGCGAGAATACAATACGGTATCACATACACGCATTATTCTCGGTCCCGCACATATCTCATATGCGCTCCTATTTCGTTTCGCTTGAGCCAGGAAACCTCTGTGTAGGACTCTAAAGACTCGTCAATACGCCGGCAGCAGATGATGATCATATCAAGCACCCACAAGCTGCAAGCGGTCTGCTAAACGTAACGGCCACCCGGGTATTGAGCGATCAGAAGATCGACGAGCAAGCCCGCTCACACTCCTGTGAATCCAACCGGTAACACTTACCATACAGTCCGGTCTGTTCGTCTGATATGTCACTTATCTTGCCTAGGGGTGGTAAACGTCAGACCCCAGTAGCTCGATAAGTCGTGTCGATATGAGGTCTATAACAGTTCGAGAAACTACTGGTAACACTTACCAGTAAATCTCAGCAACCCTGGCCAGGGATTTCCGGTTATAGCCAATCGAACACAGCGCAACATCAACTCCCTATACCGGGAGAGACGAATCCCCTCCTATCGCTCATTGCCTCCATGTGATTCGGGACTGTACCCAAAAACCACCATTTTGCACGCCCTCTTGGACGTGGTAAGGTGGAAATCAAAGCACAATGGGAATCACACAAGACTCTATGACGATCTCGGGTCTACAGACTAACCTGTACCAGTGTAACCAGAGAACTACCATCTGATGTAAGGTATAATACCATCTGGGAGTTCTCGGTGAGTCCGTCCAGTGTACCCAGTCCCCACTGAGCACCCGTATATCATCTCTGATGTCAAACACCAATGGATATGGGATCATCCATCGCCTATCTGTATGGGTCGAGAAGGTATACGCTAGTCTACTCCGGTATATCGATGCCCCGTCTCGATACACCCACGACTAGGGACCTTGAAGGATGTATTTATGGACTACCATGTCCCCACTAGTATGATCTGCATTATAGTCCAGGTAGTCAAGTACACATCCTAAGGGCTTTACCAACATGTAACAGAGAGATAATCAGTGTACACGTTAAGGTAAAGAGCAACCAGATAGCATACTATCATGTCGAGCAAGGAATTCCTCCCTATATATGTCCAAGCATTCACTACAATATACATCCTATGTATAGTAATGGCCTCTAGGGCATACATATAACTAACATGCCCCTCCCATCCGTATTTCCGAAAAACAAGTATAATCTTTGACTGAATAAATCCATCTGTATAATACTAGAATCTGGCTTAAACCAAAGCCTGCTAGTATTATCTGCCCGATCATAATACATGCACAAGTGTGCGTAAGTGATCGCGGCCCTGCCGTAAAACCATACAGCCTCTACACCTTTTGCCCGGTGCAGGGAAACTCTCTGTGTGGGACTCTAAAGACTCGACACTACGCTGGCAGTGGGTTTAACCACAGGCCGCAAGCGGTACTAGCTGTACATAACGGTCCCTAGGTAGATGTCGATAAGAAGGACGATGAGGAAACCCATCCGAACTCCAACTGAGCCTGATGTGACAATCTCCGTACAGTCCGGTCTGTTCGTCTAGGACTATCGCATATCGGGCCTAGCGGGTAAACGACAGACCCCTAATAGCGGTATATGTCGTGTCAGAGTGAAGCCCATTACACCTTGAGAATATACTGGAACCTACTAGTAAATCTCGCTTGCCCTGGCCAGGGACTTTGCGTAATGGCTCTCCATACACATCGCGATATTAACCCCCAACACCGGGATAGACGAATCCAGTCTAACCGCCACTGCCTCCAAGTGCTTCAGGACTGCACCCAACTACTACCTGTTTGCAAGAATCCTTTGAGCCGTGGTAGGGTAGTAATCTAAGTACAGTGGGAACACACCCGAGGCGAAGTAGCGGTGTCAAGTCGACGGACTAAGCTGTACTCATGTCTCCTGGGAACTGCTATCTGACGATGGGTATAATACCAACCTGCAGTTCCCGTCGAGTCCTTTCTGGTGTACCCGTAACCTAACGAGCACCTGCATACTATCTCCAGTACAACGTACTGATGGCTGTGGGACTGACCATCTCCCCAACTGGGATGAGAAACGTACACACTAGTCTACTCCGGAGTATCGATGCCCCGTCTCAATAATCCTACGACCAGAGACCTGTATAGGATATTGCTTATAGACTACCCAGCCCCCACTAGTGTGACTGCCATAACAACGCTGGTAATCAAGCAAAGATCCTAAGAGCTCTACTAATATGTATAAGAGATACGTTAAAAGAAACATATGCACATATTAAAGTACATACAAACCAAGTAGCATACTACCATTTTTAGCAAGATTGTCAATACAACTGTGAATATCCCAAGCTTCCATTAAGTAATATACAAATCAGTATGATACAGTAATGGCCTCTAGGGCATAAACACTAACACTTACATGATCTTTCTCATTTTCTGGACATCCGCGTGTTCCACACACATTTCCTCAGAAACTGGCCGTATCCCAACGCCTATGTAAGCATATCAGGTCTCTGACCTCGACGGGGAGTAATAATAGTTCATCAGCGTCTCGCACGAACCTTTGGTCCACTTGTCTTTATCGTCGTCCACTATGATGTCACGCCATGCTATCTACGCACTGCAACTGTTCTCAGCCACGGTCAATCCGAAGTCTCTCGTACGGACTCGAAATCGCGTACTCTGTAGCTTCATCACTCTGTAGAAGATATCTGGCCGAACACGTCCTCAGGAACTCGTCCCAACCATCGGAGGAATACTCAATACTCGTCCATCCTCGATCAACTCATTACGTATCTGGGTGAGGTTGTTACGACCCGAAAGAGCACGTGACTGGCTCTTGAACCATATGAAGCCTATAGGACCCCATCTGATCCAAGTAAGCCAAAAGCCCAGAAATCTAAAACCATTTTAAGGAGTAAATCAAGAAAACTGGTTTTATGAAGTAAAGAAAACATGTTTTGAAAATCAAGTTTTTAAATAACTAAGCCAAATATGCATTTCTTTTTAAATGTGTAATCTTTCCTGAAAATTTCGGCAGAGTTTCTTTTGTAAATACTGGCCCCGAACGGGGTACAACAAGAATAACACACACACACACACACACACACACACACTTATATATATATATATGCAAAGAAAAAGGCATCCCCAAGCGGGAGCTTGCTCTTCGTCAATCGACGGTCACAACCATGTACGTGGATGTACGTGGATCCCGTCCACTCGTCATGAGGTATGATCAATGTCTCTGCATGTACGTGGATCCCGTCCACTCATCACCCAATGACAATAACCATCATGCATGTAAATATCATCAGCATATGCATGGAAATATGAGAATATAAACCAAAATATGAGAATATAAACCACCTGTGTCCCTCGCGACACGTCAAAATCATGAAACCGGAGTGTCCAGCATCGACACTCGAAAACATCATGAAAACTGTGCCCAGCATCGGCACGTAAATCCTCATATAACGGGCTCCGTCAGTCCGGGCCAGCCCACGGGCTCCATCTGCGGAATCGGCCCTCGGCCCCAGCAGTACGCCCATATTCATCTATCGACTCTGGTCGGTATCCTCCGGATGACCGCCAGGTCCAACCAATCACCGATAGGTAGTAGTCCCTCTGCCAAGCTCACCGTTTACTACACAGCAAAACCGTTCTCATCCCGAGGTACTATACCGGGTCCACCATGTACCCGCAATCGGCCTCATCCGCCTCCTCGAATCGGGTTTCACATGTCGCTCTCAGCACCGAGAAAACACATGGTGGACGCACTGAAATATCATATCAAGGATAATCAGGTTTTTAAAACAATTACATATTCTCTTTTGAAATAACCACGGTTCCCAAATCCAGAAATATCATGGAAACAGCATATCTCAATGCGTATAATCAAACATGATGTATGCGACATGTAAAGAAAGGTAAGCATATCAGTAAGTCATGCAACATGGAATAGTAATGTGCAAATGTCGAGGGAAACCGCTCTTTTTAAAATGAATCAGTTTTAAAGAATATCTCGCGGTCCTCAAATCTCTAATCAAGTCAGAATCATCTATGTATGTGTACAGGTATAAGTGTACAATATGCCATGCAAGGATCATATCAGGAATGCAACAGTACTACTGTGTAGTGGAATGGCAATTATCGATGATGATGTGTGTGCGCCGGCAAATAGTGTACGTGGTGTTAGTTATATGTATGCCTTAGAGGCCATTACTGTACATTGGATGTATATTGTAGAGGATGCTGGGACATATATGGTAGGACTTTCTTGCTCGACATGATAGTACGCTATCTGGTTGCTCTTTATCTTAACATGTATACTTACTGTCTCTCTGTTACATGTTGATAAAGCCCTTAGGATATGTACTCGACTTCCAGGACTATGATGCAGATCATACTAGTGGGGCCTGGGTAGTCAATAAGTACATCCTTCATAGTTCCTAGTCGTGGGAATATCGAGACGGGGCATCGATATTCCAGAGTAAACTAGCGTATATCTTCTCGACCCATGTGATGGGCGATGGATGATCCCATATCCATTGGTGTTTGACATCTGAGATGGTATGCGGGTGCTCAGTGCAGAGTGGGTACACTGAACGGACTCGCCGAGAACTCCCAGATGGTATTATACCTCACGTCAGATGGCAGTTCTCTGGTGACACTGGAACAACTTAGTCTGTTGACCCGAGATCGTCATAGAGTCTTGTGTGTCTCCCACTGTGCTTTGATTTCCACCCTACCACGGTTCTACTGAGTCGTGCAAACAGGTGGTTTTTGGGTACAGTCCCGATTCACATGGAGGCAATGAGCGATAGGAGGGGATTCGTCTCTCCCGGTATTGGGGGTTGATGTTGCGCTATGCTCGACTGGCCATAACAGGAAATCCCTGGCCAGGGTTGCAGTGACCTACTGGTAAGTGTTATCAGTAGTTTCACACATGTCATGGACCTTACGTCGGCATGACTTATCAAGCTATTGGGGTCTGACGTTTACCACCCCTAGGCGAGATATGCGACATATCAGACGAACAGACCGGACTGTACGGTAAGTGTTACTGGTTGGATTCACAGGAGTGTGAGTGGGCTTGCTCGTCGATCTTCTGATCGCTCAATACCCGGGTGGCCGTTACGTTTAGCAGACCGCTTGCGGCTTGTGGGTGTTTGATATGATCATCATCTGCTGCCGGCGTATTGACGAGTCTTTAGAGTCCTACACAGAGGTTTCCTGGCTCAAGCGAAACGAAATAGGAGCGCATATGAGATATGTGCGGGACCGAGAATAATGCGTGTATGTTATACCGTATTTCATTCTCGTGATGAATGTGTCGAATGGTTGTATGCGATATAACCTAGTTATCGAATCAAGGATTGATTCGATAAGCCGATACATTGGATACTAGCCGGTTATATGCGACATGACCGGATCATTGAATCAAGTGTTGATTTAATGATTTGATGTATAATTATATATTTTATATATTATTTTGCATTAACTAGTATTGGTTCACTTTAAATGGATTTACTCACTTGAAATGCACACTGTATATGTGATATATTTTAGTGCACTTGATTGTATCATGTTTGATGATACATTCTTGCTTGGGTTTGTGTAAAGAATTAAACCATGGTTAGTTAGTGGTTAGGGTTTCATTTCATTTACTTATTCATTTATCTATTTATTTGTTTTATTTATTTCATTTAGAAAAGATAAAGAGAATGGTGGCTTTTTTTGTAGTTTTGTGGAAACTTCATGAAGTGTTGAAAGCTTGACCATTCTTGTTCTTTTCCTAAACCTAACTATTAACCCTAACCATGATTTATTCTCTACACCTAACTAAGGTTAAGATTATGATAAGTATCATATTGTTTTCTTTTAAAAAAATACTTATCATATATCATCTTCTTCTTCTTCTTCTTCTTCAAGAAGAAAAAGCTTGATAGCTTCAATGGCAACTTGAGCAAATGAGTGAGAAATCCAATTCTAAAGTGAACCCACTTCCTATTTCTTCATCCTCTACCTCTTGCCAAGTAGTATAGGGTGTTTTCTTCACAAGTTTCATGACTTGGTGAAGTGGGAGCTTGATCTAGTGATGCCTCGACGTAGATCATCTTCGGCATCGAAGCCGACGACCAAGCCCGCTCATTTCTCCGATGAAGCCGATGCTAGAGTCATGGATTTGATTTGGACAGCGGAGGGACCTCATCACGGAGCCTAGGACGTGGAGGACCGGATCTACAAAGGTTGTAGCTTCTTTCCTTTAGTTAAAGTCGTTAACTTGCATCGCATAGCCTATATATCTAGTTAACGATCCGTATTAGGGTTTCTCGGCACTTGTAAAATTTAAATTGGCCGTGTTTGATCACTTGCAAGACTTCATTAGTGTGCCTAGGAACCCTACAGTGGTATCAGAGCCTAGCTAGAGCCTTAGGCGATGCGTAGACGGAATTAGAAGTCCGATCGAATCAAAACCCAAACCCAAATTTGCTTTCTGGACAATTTTGAAAAACTGGGTTTTTTCCAGATTAAAAATAAGCAGAAAAACCAGCAGGAGATTATAAGAATTACTGAGAAGCCCGTACCCTTGAATCCACAGAAGTGCAGCAGAACCGCGGCATTAGCATGACTAATGCGGCGGTTCCGCGGCCATGTGATCTCTTCTTGCGTTGAATTTTGCACAGTAATTCTTAGTTTGCAGTGCTGGTTTTCCTGGGAATTTTTAATATTTTTTCAAGAGTTGAATTTTCTGGGTTGTATTGGGGACCCGGTGTATCGATCGGATTGTCTAATTTTGTCAGTGTGTTTTTCCGGGTATTTTTAGAATATGTTAAAAAGTTCGACCGGATATAAATACCCACATTTTCCCCTTCCGGGAAATTTCCAATTGTTGGATTTTTCCGTAGTTTAACGACGTTCTAAGTAGTGCAAGTAACGCGATGGTCCCTCTAGAAGACAACAGACCTTAACTCGATTATGTGACCGTCTTGAACTGCCCTTTGAACCTTCGGGTTTGGGGCAGTACGGCGTGCCACATGTGAGGCGTTGGCTTGACCCTTCTACGGCTGGACCGTTGGTACTGAGGCACGAACTGAATGTTTTTAGACTTATTTCATGTGTTGGACTGTATCAGGAAAACTTAGGTGTTCGATTGTTCGATCGGAAAGTTTAACATTTTCTATCTTATCCGGAATGTGATACAACAATTGGAATTCACAAGTAGTTATGAGATAACTGAATGAATATTATAAACATAGCAGTTTAGTCTCACTTGATCGGTTGCCATGGAATTTTGATGTGATCAAAAGTCCGTCGCAATCACGTAGCGTACGCGGATACTCGCCGGGTAAACTTAATAGACAGCCTCACTCCATAGCCCCGACCAAGTGACTGTAGGAGAACTCCGTCGCCGAAAGCATCCGTTCGTGTCCTCGCGGCAGCGGTGTTCCGCCTTGGTGCACTTTGTCGACGGCGTCGGGGGTGCGGCCGCCTACTAAAGTTTGCGACGAGCATTCGATCAGGATGTCGGGAATCTTGTTGAATTGCCCGACTTGGTATTGAAAAGTGTTTTCGATAATGAGACTGAAATGCGGGGTTTATAATTGTTAGGCATGCGATGTCTAAAGAATTCATTTGATTAGGCATGTGATGTCTAAAAAGATTGCGGATTCCAACTGTTGTAGTTTTACACTTTCTTTTCTGTGACCGTAAGTGTAATATGTGATATCGTCGGTTTCGTTGCTATATGTCAACGACAATTGGGATGCGTATATTTACTTACGTTGATGACATGTGATGGTATGTGTTGCTGGATATGTTATATTGGATCGTCGTGTTCGAATAGCCGGGGGTTTTTTATGTGAGATGAGTGTTTTTTCTTTTTCATTCATATAAAAACTTGTATGTAATATTCTTTTATTGGGGCACTTTCAGGTTGCGGAAGATGTCACCTTTGTATATTATTTACTTTTCTGCACTAGGATAGACCCAAGGAGGAGGGCACAAGTAACCGGGTTCTAGGGTCCAGTGGGAGACCAACTCGAGGAGTCGAGTCCAGGTCTCCTAACCCTAGAATTGGTAGGGTTGCTTGCCGCTCTCGTAGGGGTCTGGGGGTGTGGGATTGGCTATCCATCACAACCGTGGAATCCATGTTTTATACTGGCTCGTATTAAAAACACGGACGTCCTAATATATCCAATATTTCATATGATATTTTCTGCTGCGTTATCTGTGATGTGATCATGTGATTTGTTCAGATAGATATTAGTATATATGATATATTATATAGACGTTGCTTATATTTTACACCCGCGCTAGCCCTGTCTCGTTCTGGCGTTAGTTACCTAACCTAACGGTGCAGACGGGACATCGAGGCGAATGCGGATGGCATAAGCGTACGTTATATTTATCTGTGATGTTTAGGTGGACTTAAATGATGGGATATTCATTAATGAGATTAATGAAAGAAAATAAACCTAATTGATGTTGTGGAATCGAATTTCAAAATAAAACAGGTAGCTACAGTTCTTGCTTTGCATCGCGGTGTTCATTATAGAACATCCTGCACCTTATTCGATGAGGAAAGGACCGAGATCCCTTCACCGGGAGTGACTCCTTTAGCAATAACTGGCAGATGCTACAACCCTCGGTTTGTCATTTGATTGCTTCTATAGTTTCTGCTTTGCACAGTGATATATATGATATATCCCGCATCTCATTCGACGAGGAAAGGGCCGACGATCCCTTCACCGGGAGTGACCCCTTTAGCAAAACTAGAAAAGCTTCAAAAACATTCCATTTAAAAACCGTTTGATTCCGCAACGAGATCAAGTTCAAAGCGTTAACGGTTTTCATAAAAACTATTCGCAACCCTCCGTCATTTTAGGAAGTAGAGTACTTAGTATTCGTGCTGTGTTTTTTGACCTTAGTTAAGGCACAGTGTACGGTAGCTAAGTGATGTCTTCCTACACCGCATATGATGCGATTAGTTAGGACAATCGCGTGACTTTGTTGACCTTAGTTAAGGGTCATGTGGGTGGGTCTAATTAATCACGAAATGACGGGTAGAACTTGACTAGTACTTATGATTTGTTGACCATAGTTAAGGTCATAGGTGCTAGGGGTAAAAACCTTTATCGGGAGTTTCAAGTGTTGAAATTTGCAATGAGATTGCGTACCTTCTATATGATAGTTGGATCCCGATACCCACTGCGAGTAATTGTTACTCCTGGGAGAGTTTTGCACTTTCCAATTAGCCGATCAAGTAGGTGTCTAGAAAGGTGTCAACGGGGTTACGCCTCTGGGAAAACGAGGTTTACTGTAATTAGGTTCGTGCGAAAGCACGGGGCACCTCCCTCAAAGTACCGACACTGGCCTGGCTGAAAGATTGGCGAACTTGTAGAGTGTAATTAATCCCGGCTAGTCTTTCCTTTTAGGGTTTGAAGGAAGATTTGATAAAAAACAGTGGGAGCCATCCTGATTAGATAAAATATATAACCAGTCTGATCTTGCAAGAGCGCACGCTGAGTGTTTTCTTCTCTCTCTCTCTCCAGGTAGAGACCATATCACGTCTTAATCAAGATAATAATACGGAATATTGACCGAACCCGCTTGTTATACTAAACTGGGGAACGTTGGTCCCGCTCCAACTTATAATTGTTATAAGACAGAGCAGGAAATAAGGGGAATACCAGAATTCTCGTGCCGCCCAAACGAAGAGAGTGCATGCTGATGCATCATCTTCGGGTGTGTTCGTTACAAAGAACTGTTTCTCAGTATCCTCTGCATCCTGGATATTTGATACCGGATCAGGATCCCAGATATGTAATCTGTTACATAGGGCTACAAAAAGGTAGAAAAACTGAGAACGGGTGATCAGTTTCATGAGACAGAAAACGGGGCAAGTGTTGCAGCCAAGTCTGTTGGTCACTGTCACCCTGTATTACCGATACATTGATTTTGAACAAATACTATTAGATACCGAACCTGATATACAAAATCATATCAGTCTCTTTATTAGTAAAGAAATGATAAAATTTTGTATTGATGGATAATGCTCTGAACATTTCCTATATCAAAAGTTGATCGGTTCAGGCACGTTATCTAAAAGCATTGACGTTCTAAATCAAACTATAGTTCTTAGTATACAGAACACACACAAGAGGAAGAGTTCAGAAGTGAACGATTCCTTCTTGAGGCATTATAGACTAGGTCATATCAATGCGACCCGACTAGCTGAAGTTACATTTTAGATGCATATTTAAATCAGTTTGAATTACATCTTGTGAAACTTGCCAGTCATGTCACAAAGATAAGATGACCATAGCTCTGTTTATTGGAAACAGAGAAAGAGTTAGTGAACTCTTGGGTTGATACATGTTGATGTATGTAAGGTCCCGTGTCTACACATGCCAAAACTGGTTCTTTATACTTCATTATATTCTCTGATAATCTCTCAAGATTCAGTCATATGTTCCTGTTGAAACATAAGTCCGAACCTTTTGAGGTATTCACAGAATATAAGTATGAAGTAGAGAACCAAAATAACGGTATAAATATTATGTCCTATGATGAGATCAGGGAGGAGAATAACTTGTGCATAGAATTCCTGGACTATTCTAAAGGAGAATGAGATTCTCTCTCAGCATTATTCCTCCGTATACACCATAGCACGATGGTATATCGGGGTGGAGCAATCACACCCTATATGATATGATGTGCTCTATGATGAGTACTACTGAGTTTCCTATTTCCTTTTAGGGAGTTATGCACTTATGAAGTTGCATACCTATTGAATAGGGTTCGATTCAAATCAGTGCCTACCACTCCATATGAGATATGGTATGGGAAGAGCCTATCTCTTAAGTAAGTTAAGATTTAGGATTGTTCGGCCTATGTCTAAAGCAAAATCCGGACAAGATCAAGGAAAGGACAGTTCTGTAGAACTGGAAAGGTTCCAGCTGTACAAAGCTGCTAATGATTTGACAGAACCAAAGGATTCAATAGTTTCCGACGAACCTCAGGCTCTTCGCCGATCTGGTAGGGTTCCTCATCTGCCTGAGAGATACCTCGGTTTCTCGATGACAGTGGGAGCGAGGAATGCATCATGAGATGATGACCCAACTAGTTTCGAGCAGGCCATCGAAAGTAGGGACTCTGTATGAATGGCTGGATGCTTAGCGATCTGAGATGGAATCCTTATCACTAACAAAGTATGGACTTTGGTTGCTATATCTGAAGGGTTAAATCCCCATCAGGAGCAAGTATATCTTGAGAAGATTACTTGGTGTAGATGGAAAAGTTGAGACTTTCAAAGCTAGACTTGTTAAAGGTTTTAGTCATCAACCAGGCGTGGATAATGATGATGCCTTTTCAAGTGGCTACGCTTAAGTCCATCCAGATCCTACTTGCCACGGCTACATACCATGACTACGATATCTGGCGGTTGGGTGCCATGACTGCTTTTCTAAATGATGTTTTAGAAGAGAACGTCTATAAGTACACAGCCAGAGGGCTTCGTAGACAGTGGGAGCAGCGGAAACGTGTACAAGATGCTTTATAGGATAAAGCAGGTATCGCGGAGTTGGAACATCTGTTTTGATGTGTTAGTCAAAGAGTTTGACATCATCAAAATGGTAGATGAACCTTGTATAAGCAAAAAGGAAGTAGGGAGTATTGTGAAGATCCTCGTAGAGTACGTGGATAACATACTCTTAATAGGGAAGGAGTTTCCTATGCTACGCTCGGTCAATCTCCGCTTATCACATGGATTCTCCATATAGGATAAAGATGATACCTCCTAAGTCCTGAGATTTGGGTCTATGTGATAGATCTAAATGGATGTTAGGATTCTCACTAGTTGTAGTGAGATAGTATCAATCGATCCTGGGGAGAATCACTGGAAGTGTTCCAGGGTGATAAGGACGACTGAATGTCAGTCACAGGCATTGTCTTTACCCTCAGTAAAGGGACGGTATGTTGGAAGAGTTCCAAGCTAGATACCGTGGCAAACTAGACGATAAAGGCTGGTAACATCGCTATTAAAGATACTACCAAAGAGGCAGTTTGGGTATATATTGGTTCATAGGATGAACTAGGTTCCTACCATTGTGTGACAATGGAAGTATGGTTTTGGCCCTGGAACCCTGGTCCCATCAGTGACCCAGACATATTCTGAGGCAGCATCACCTGATCATGGAGATAGTTGATCTCCAGGATGATCGAGGATAGGAGAGTAGACTCAGAGGACAACACGGCGGATCCACTCACAAAGGCTTTTTCCCAAAGAGAGACTTTTAGGGGATGGTTGAGTATTAGATACTACAACTACTGCTACAGATGGCCCTAGTGCAAGTGGGAGATTGTTAGTTATATGTATGCCCTAGAGGCCATTACTGTACATTGGATGTATATTGTAATGGATGCTGGGACATATATAGGTAGGACTTTCTTGCTCGACATGATAGTACGCTATCTGGTTGCTCTTTATCTTAACATGTATACTTACTGTCTCTCTGTTACATGTTGATAAAGCCCTTAGGATGTGTATTCGACTTCCTGGACTATGATGCAGATCATACTAATGGGGCCTGGGTAGTCAATGAGTACATCCTTCATAGTTCCTAGTCATGGGAATATCGAGACGGGGCATCGATATTCCAGAGTAGACTAGCGTATATCTTCTCGACCCATGTGATGGGCGATGGATGATCCCATATCCATTGGTGTTTGACATCTGAGATGGTATGAGGGTGCTCAGTGCAGACTGGGTACACTGAACGGACTCGCCGAGAACTCCCAGATGGTATTATACCTCACGTCAGATGGCAGTTCTCTGGTGACACTGGTACAGCTTAGTCTGTTGACCCGAGATCGTCATAGAGTCTTGTGTGTCTCCCACTGTGCTTTGATTTCCACCCTACCACGGCTCTACTGAGTCGTGCAAATAGGTGATTTTTGGGTACAGTCCCGATTCACATGGAGGCAATGAGCGATAGGAGGGGATTCGTCTCTCCGGGTATTGGGGTTGATGTTGCGCTATGCTCGACTGGCCATAACAGGAAATCCCTGGCCAGGGTTGCAGTGACCTACTGGTAAGTGTTACCAGTAGTTTCACACATGTCATGGACCTTACGTCGGCATGACTTATCAAGCTATTGGGGTTTGACGTTTACCACCCCTAGACGAGATATGCGACATATCAGACGAACAGACCGGACTGTACGGTAAGTGTTACTGGTTGGATTCACAGGAGTGTGAGCGGGCTTGCTCGTCGATCTTCTGATCGCTCAATACCCGGGTGGCCGTTACGTTTAGCAGACCGCTTACGGCTTGTGGGTGTTTGATATGATCATCATCTGCTGCCGGCGTATTGACGAGTCTTTAGAGTCCTACACAGAGGTTTCCTGGCTCAAGCGAAACAAAATAGGAGCGCATATGAGATATGTGCGGGACCGAGAATAATGCGTGTATGTGATACCGTATTTTATTCTCACGATGAATGTGTCGAATGGTTGTATGCGATATAACCTAGTTATCGAATCAAGGATTGATTCGATAAGCCGATACATTGGATACTAGCCGGTTATATGCGATATGACCGGATCATTGAATCAAGTGTTGATTTAATGATTTGATGTATAATTATATATTTGATATATTACTTTGCATTAACTAGTATTGGTTCACTTTAAATGGATTTACTCACTTGAAATGCACATTGTATATGTGATATATTTTAGTGCACTTGATTGTATCATGTTTGATGATACATTCTTGCTTGGGTTTGTGTAAAGAATTAAACCATGGTTAGTTAGTGGTTAGGGTTTCATTTCATTTACTTATTCATTTATCTATTTATTTGTTTTATTTATTTCATTTAGAAAAGATAAAGAGAATGGTGGCTTTTTTTGTAGTTTTGTGGAAACTTCATGAAGTGTTGAAAGCTTGACCATTCTTGTTCTTTTCCTAAACCTAACCATTAACCCTAACCATGGTTTATTCTCTACACCTAACTAAGGTTAAGATTATGATAAGTATCATATTGTTTTCTTTTAAAAACATACTTATCATATATCATCATCTTCTTCTTCTTCTTCAAGAAGAAAAGCATGATAGCTTCAATGGCAACTTGAGCAAATGAGTGAGAAATCCAATTCTAAAGTGAACCCACTTCCTATTTCTTCATCCTCTACCTCTTGCCAAGTAGTATAGGGTATTTTCTTCACAAGTTTCATGACTTGGTGAAGTGGGAGCTTGATCTAGTGATGCCTCGACGTAGATCATCTTCGGCATCGAAGCCGACGACCAAGCCCGCCCATTTCTTCGATGAAGCCGATGCTAGAGTCATGGATTGGATTTGGACAGCGGAGGGACCTCATCACGGAGCCTAGGACGTTGAGGACCATATCTACAAAGGTTGTAGCTTCTTTCCTTTAGTTAAAGTCGTTAACTTGCATCGCATAGCCTATATATCTAGTTAACGATCCGTATTAGGGTTTCTCGGCACTTGTAAAATTTAAATTGGCCGTGTTTGATCACTTGCAAGACTTCATTAGTGTGCCTAGGAACCCTACACGTGGAACATACGCATCATCGATAATGGTGCTGGTGTCCTAACAGCATGATGGTAATATAACAATAAGCACAAGTAATGCGATGCAATTAATATGAATATGCGCAATCGAATAATCGACGCAACAGTAAAGAATCTACCTCAATAACTATATCATGCAGCCTTGCCTTTTGAAATAAGACGAATCGAGGTTTTTGGTAAAATAAGGGCTACGGTGTTTTAAGAACAGATGCTACATTTGAAAATATCCGTAGAATCCCTTTTTGCCTATCTTTAAAATATCCCTGATTCATTAGTTTTGAAATAGGTATGACTCGGGTCTAGTCTAACGCCTACTATGCGAACTATGGACCCAACAATCAAGTCAATCGGGAGGGGTATGAAAACCACCTAAATCTGAGTCAATATACATTATCTCATCACATAACAGGTATCACTACCATTATAACACATCTCAAATACGAACTCTGTCATATCGCCGATCTCACGGCCTCAAATCATATCTCATCGACTCATCTCAATCCTACGTATCATCCTCAAATCCCGTATATGAACACATAGTCCCATACCCATGTGTAGATATACGCACCTCCATATGCGCACAGATAAATGAAAGAATGTATGCGAGTATATGTGTACGTGTATGTGTGAGTGCACCCACTACTCTAGGGTTTCGCACTACTAAACCAATACATCCTTATCATCAATAATCCTAAACAACACATAATAAATATATGTGTGTATACGTATTCGTATACATCACCACGGACTGCGGGGGTTCTATACGCCATCCACCCGACTTCTCCCCGTAGATATAAATCTACTCACCTTGCGTCTTTATCTGTCAACGTCGCCATGCGTTTGCTTGTCATCCCGAAGTCTTCATGGGGTACCTACACATTAACGTATCGCAAATGCGTATCAAAACCAATTCAAAACTAAAACGGCTTACAAAACCCAAAACGATACGCTATGATCTATATGTTAGAACCTATGGACAACGCTTCCAAAACCAACAACAACCCTCGATATCGTCGTATAAACGCCATGTAGTCGAGGTAAAACACCATACACAAACTCAGAATTTACAATACGGAAATACGGAAATACTGAAACACGAATCCAAAACAGCAACTTAGGAAATAGGCTCCAGATTTCACCCTACGTCAAATTAGACAAATCTATACATGCCAGGGGTCAAGACTACTGGAAATAGGGCCATGCACCAAAACGAACCAAATCCCTCCTGCTCTGGCCGCAAATTGCGGCCAGAAGGATTAAATCTGCGGCCTGGGGAAAGAAATAGGGGCTAGGGTTTTGGGTGTTGGTTCCAGGGTGCCTGCACATCTCTCTGTCAAGTCAATTTTATTTTCAGCTGTCTCGGGTTAAAGCACATCAATAAAAACAGTGACAGATTTCCAGTTTTTTCCGATATCGATTCTATAAATCCGTATTCTGGTTCTAGTTCCAGGTTTAGGTCTAAAATAACATCACACCAGGGTTTCTAAGGTCACCACAATCCTCAATTTCATCTTTAATTTCAGATCTCACATAAACCCTAACTTGAAGTTTCACAAATCCACCAAACGACGACATATCGACATGAAACTAGAGTTGATGCATAAGAAATGAAATACTGCTCTAATAGGTCCAGAATTTACCTCCTTTGGCAACTCAAGAACTCCAAATCCAATCTTGCTAGGTTCAATGTGTAGCTAGTGAGCTCGGGAACATTTTTTGTGAAATGGGAATAGGGTTTTGGGGTTGATTTCATTGTGGATCTAGGCTTTTGTGAAGAGGGAGAGAGAGGGAGCAGGAGCAGCAGCAGCTCATGTTTGAAGAGGGGAGAGAAAATGAGAAGGGAAATGATGGGGGTATGGTTCAAAAAGGTGAAGGTTGACTTGGTCTCTCTCTCTCTCTCATCATGAAGCCTTTATCTTTTCTTTTCTTTTCATTTTCCTCTCACTCCAATAGTGAACCCAAATGAACAACCATGGAAAAAAAATGTAACACAAGTGTAGAAAAAGATATGTGCATATTTTGCACAAAAATCCGATTAGCGATTTTTAATCGCGATTAGCACTAAATTAGTGTCATACAAATCATAAAAACTTTAAATGGCATAATTCCATAAAATACCCTATTTTAGAATTTTCCATAATTTTTCCAACTTTTCTCCATTTATCGATATTTAATTATACCGAAACATTAAAATATTCATTAAAATAATATTAAATTATAAAAATTCCCAAAAATAATATTTTATTATTTTGAAACGTTACAATCTACCCCCCTTAAAGAAATTCAGTCCCCGAATTTAAATTTAAAACCCCAAATACTAAAACATTTCGATACAAATTTCAAGTCGTCGGGGCTCCGAATCATCAATACATAAAACATCATTGCGCAATGCATGCACATGAGTACTTAGCAGATAACCCAAAAGCAAAACTCCGTCAACCATTCCGCAATCATCGGAGTCATGGTAAAGACATAAATGTCAAATCCAATACAAAACCAATATGATATAGATCAGAACTATACATGTAGATATCCAATCTATACATGTGAATAGCTGATGTAAATGCATGCCAAATCATTTTAAGTCGCCGTTTTGAAAACAATTTAGAAGGGTTTCCTTATTTTTAGAACGTTTCGTGTCATATCGGACACGTAGGTATATATATACTGAGACTATAGCTCACTTTTTGGAAATCCCTTCGATAACTATCAATGCATGCAAAAATATATCCAGGTACTGTCCTCTGACTAGTCCTGCTCAGTACAAAACGAATATCAATATCATAAAAATGTACTGCTCCAAAAGGAATAAATCCCAAAAATGCACATAACACCACCCTGTACGTCTGGTGTGCACGGAAATCAAAATTCATATATGTGCCATACAGGTGCACAAAACAACATCTAGGTGCAACGGGTGTGCACGAAGTATCTGTCATAGGCAACGGGTGTGCCTGACAGCAAAACCAGGTGCATCTGACATGCACGAAGGATCTCGATTTAGTGCATCTGGTGTGCACCCAAAATCGTGTCTCAAAACTGTTAGTGTATATGCCCTAGGGGCCATTATTGTATCATACTAGTTTGTATATTACTTAATGGAAGCTTGGGATATTCACAGTTATATAACAGTCTTGCTAAACATGGTAGTATGCTACTTGGTTTCATCTATCTTAATAAGTGAGTATACGTATTGATAGAGCTCTTAGGATATTGCTTGACTACCAGCGTTGTGATGGCAGTCACACTAGTGGGGGCTGGGTAGTCTACAAGCACATCCTTTTTCAGGTCCCTAGTCATAGGATTATCGAGACAGGGTATCGATACTCCGGAGTAGACTGGTGTGTACGCTTCTCATCCCAATTGGGGAGATGGTCTGTCCCACAGCCGTCAGTACGTTGTACTGGAGATAGTATGCAGGTGCTCGTTAGGTTACGGGTACACCGGATAGGACTCACGGGGAACTGTTGGTTGGTATTATACCCGTCATCAGTTAACAGTTCCCAGGTGACATGAGTACAGCATAGTCCGCAGACTTGACATTGCTACTTCGCCTCGAGTGTGTCCCACTGTTCATAGATTGCTACCCTACCACGGCTCAAAGGAGTCGTGCAAACAGGTAGCAGTTGGGTGCAGTCCCGAGCACTTGGAGGCAGTGGCGGTTAGACAGGATTCATCTCTCCCGGTATTGGGAGTTGATATCGCGCTGTGTCAGAGAGCCATTACGCAAAGTCCGTGGCCAAGGCAAGCGAGATTTACTGGTAGGTTCCAGTTGTTTCTCAGGGTGTAATGGGCTACGCTCCGACACGACTTATACCGCTATTAGGGGACTGACGCTTGCCGCCCCCTAGGCCTGATATGCGATAGTCTTAGATGAACAGACTGGACTGTACGGAGATTGTCACAACAGACTCAGTAGGAGTTCGGATGGGTTTCCTCATCGGCCTTCTTATCGACATCTACCTAGGGACCGTTACGTACAGCTAGTGCCGCTTGCGGTCTGTGGTTAAACCCACTGCCAGCGTAGTAGTCGAGTCTTTAGAGTCCCACACAGAGAGTTTCCCTACTCCAGGCGAAACGATATAGAGCTCGTATGGTTTTACGACAAGGGTTACGTGTGTTTACGCACGTACGACATCCGGACAGTTTTTACTAGACGGCTTTGGTTTAAGCCAGTTTCTAGTATCAGGTTATTGGATTTATACAGTCTAAAGTTTTTCTGTGTTTTCATGGATAGGAGGGGCGTTCTCGTAATTTCGTGAGAAGCTTCTAGAAGGATGGTGACTTGAGGGTTAAGGTGGCATTTGCGTTTATTGTGTTAATAACTCATTTGTGTGATTCATCCATGGAGTTAATGCATCATTTATTGATCTAATGACTCATGAGATGAATCGCTCATATGAATGAATGAAGCATGGTTGTTAAATGATTTAATTTATTTATTTCATTAAACATTATGCTTCATATATTCAAATGAGTTCATTATCTCTTCTCATTCTCTTGCTCACCTTCTCTCTCCTCAAACTCTCTCTCTTCAAACCCTAATCCTCCCCTCTCATGTGTTGAGACCAAGGATAAGAATAGACTTATTAATCCATAACCCTTCTCTATATCACCTAGGTTGCTTAGATTAGCACTTTAAGAAACCTAGTTACCTCAAGTTAGAAGTGAAGCTTGGAGTAAAGCTCTCGGGTGGATCATCTACTACATAGAGAAGGCCGGAGAGGAGGTGGAGAATGAAAAGATGAAGGACACGGTTCATTAGGTATAATCACTTTTCATAGTAGTTAATAACTTCTATGATTCTTGTTAGTTATAGTTTAGCAAAGATTCTCGGTTAGTCGATGTTTATGCAAAGAACAAGATCGTTTTTCATTATTCCGCCTCCCCGCAAGTCGTGGGGTGTTGTACATCAACTTACAGTGGTATTAGAGCCTCTCTAAACAATAATTAACTCATTAGCAAAGTCGTATGAATTTCGAACGCAAAACGAACCGGAAAAAACATCGATATCACTAAGTTTCTGTCGAATTTAAAACAGGCTCTAAAAATTTTCAGGGACCTGCAGAATAACCTACAGAGACATATAAGAACACTGAAAAAAATTGGGTTCATGAATCGGCCATACAGCCGCGGAACCGCGGCCGATCCCACCGATCCGCCGCGGATCCGCGGCCGAGTTGGAGCCGATTCAGCCAAAGTTTTTCCAGTGGCTCTTCTGTGATGTTTTTGTCTTTTCTGGAATGTTTATTTTTCTGCTCAAGTCTCAGGTGCATAGAGAAATTTTGGAGTAGAATCTAACGTGTTTGCACGGCTCGAAATCTTACGATGTTTGCTAATTTGATTATATATGTGTTTGTATAATGTGTTCGTAAACCTCCCCTAACTTCTAGTATGTCGGTTGGCAGGGGGTTGCACATTTCTGTAATGGTTTTTACTGTTTGTGGTTGTAAACTGTATTGGATTGTTGTGATGATTAGCCGGGGTTTGTGATGGGTTGTTATATTCATTCATTCAAAAAAATTGTAATATGTTGTAATATTATTTTGCGGGGAACATCCAGGTTGCGGTTGTAGCCACCGTTGTATTATTTTATTTTACTATTTTTGCTCCTAGGATAGACCCAAGGTGGGGTGCACAAACTACCGGATACTTTGAAGTGTTTAGTGGCATACTCACGTTGTTGAGGGAGACCACTTCACTTCGGGTATTTGGCGGGTAGTTTGCCGTACTCGTAGGGTTTTAGGGTGAGGTAATGGCTATTCATCACAACTATGTAATCCGTCTTTTGTTGCAGGCTCTAAACAAACGCGGATTGTTTGCAAATCCAATAATGTTCATATGAGATCTGGAATGCGTATTATTGCGTCTGACGAATGTACAATATCTATATATGATAGCCATTTAGACATCACTTATGTTTTACACCCGCGCTAGCCCAGCCCCCGCTCTGCCGTTAGTTAAGTAACCTAACGGGTGATGACGGGACCCAGTGGCGAATGCAGATGGCATAAGATGACGTTGTATTTTCGTTGTTTTCTGCAATGATAGGTTAATGATGGGACGCATTATTATTAATGCAAAGAAAATAAACCAAAAGTTGAATCGTTGGAACAATTTAAAAGAAACCACTCGGTTATTTTAAAACAAATGATATTTTTAATTGCGGAGCTTTAACCACTCCTTTTAAAAGCTATCAGGTTCCTTCGGTCATATCAAGTTCACTACGTTCACGGTTTCACCAAAACCATTCGTAGCCCTCCGTCGTTTCATTTGGGTATTCAGTAGTATTCAAGCAATGTATTTTGACCTAACGCCAAGACATAGTGTTTGGTAGCTGCTGGGTATTCATTTGTTGCATAGATAGATGAGTTAGTTTGGGACAGTCGTATTATCATTTTGGCCGAACGTCAAGGATATGTATGGATGGGTTCAAGTTAACAATATAATGATGGGTAGAACTTGACTTGTGACTTATGACATTTTGACCTAACGCCAAGGTCATAAGAGCATGGGGCAAAAATATATATCGGGAATTTCTAAAGAAACTGAAATTTGCAAAGAGATGCATACCATTTGGAGTTTGATAAATGTTGGTAGGATTCCTTCAACATTATCATACAATGATATTTGGATCCCGATCCTACTATGAGTATATGCTACTCATCAGGAGATTCGTCACTTAATGATCAATGCTATAAACCAAGTAGGTGTCAAGAAAGGTGTCAGCGGGGTTACGCCCCCAGAGAAAAGTGGTTATTTAATTAAGGAACTTCGCGAAAGCATTGGAAAACCTCCCTCGAAGTACCGATACCAGCCTGGCTGAATGGTTAAGCAAGTATTGTACAGTGAGAATAGTTCTGGCTAATTCTTCTTTTATGGTTTGAGGAAGGATTCGAGAAACAGTCGGAGCCATCCAGTTTAGATAAATTAAAAACCACTCTAAACTTGCAAGAGCATCAAGCTAAAGTGTTTCTTCTCTCTCTCCTACTTGTAGCGACCCTGAAAATGACTGGACTTAAGTTACTTTTAGAGAAAAATATACTGACAGGGCCAAACTATAAAGATTGGCTGCGGAATGTCAAAATGACTTTAACCTATGACAAATTAGGGTACGTCCTCACCGCTAAGGCACCTGCAGTCCCAGGTCCCAAATCCAGTAATGCGGATAAGGAAATCCGCAAAACCTGGGAGTATGATTGCGGGAAGGCCAAGTGCATCGTGCTTGCCTCGATGAACAATGAACATCAGAGGAGGCACGAGGATATGGATCTTGATGCCATATTTCTCCATACAAAAGAACTTTATGGAGAGCAATCTCGTATAGCAAGATACGAGACCTCTAAGAACTTGTTTCGAGCGAGGTTGGTCGTCGGATCATCGGTAGGAGAACATGTCCTAAAGATGATTGGCTATATAGAAGAGCTCGCAGACCTTAGGACTACTTTGGATAATGAGCTCTATACAGACCTTATTCTCCAGTCCCTTCCTTCCACCTACGCCCAGTTTATTCTGAACTTCAACATTCAAAGAAAAGAAGTTGAACTTCCAGAACTCCTTAACATGTTGAGGAGTGTAGAGGGCACCTTGCAGAAGGCAAGGGAAACACCCGCTATGTTTGTTAGCGGTGCTTCTTCTTCCGGGTCCAAGGCTAGGGCCAAAGGAAGGAAAAAGAAGGCCGCCACCAAACCTAGAAGAGGTGTAAGTAAGGTGGAGCGAAGGGAAAGAAAAAGTTTGCGGTACCAGTAGTGGCCCAGGATGAGTGTTTCCATTGTCATAGGAAAGAGCACTGGAAGAAAGATTGCAAGGCGTGGAACGCCAAGAACCAGGAACCGAAGCAAGCTGTGGCTTCGACTTCAGTTGTGTTTGTAATTGAGAACTGTCTGTCAATCAACTCTACTTCCTGGGTATTGGATACCGGATCAGGATCTCATATAAGCAATTCATTGCAGGCACTGAGAAACCTTAGAGTGTTGAAGGATGGTGATATAACCCTGATAGTTGCTAACGGAGCTAGCATGGGAGCTGTGTCCGTAGGGGATTATCACCTGGGATTGACGAGTGGACACATTTTGGTTTTACATAACTGTTTTTGTGTACCTAGCTTAACGTGTAATATCATATCAGTTTCCTTGTTATCAAATAAAGGTTATGATTTCACGTTTGTAAGTGATGTTGTTAACATCCACCTTAATCATAGTTTGATTGGGTCCGGTATACTGGATAACGGTATATATGTCTTAAACCAACTCCAGATTTTCAATGTCCAGAACACACTAAAATGAAAGTCTCCAGATTTAAATAAAGTTTTCTTATGGCATTGTAGACTGGGTCACATCAGTGAGAGAAGGTTGACTAAGTTACACAGAGAAGGATATTTGGACTCGTTCGAATATCAAACTTATGCCACTTGTCAATCTTGTCTCAAAGGAAAGATGACAAAGACTCCATTTACTGGACATGGAGTAAGAGCGAGCGAGCTCTTAGGACTCATACACAGCGATGTATGTGGTCCAATGTCTACACATGCAAGAGGTGGTTTTTCCTATTTCATTACTTTTACGGATGATTACTCAAGATATGGATTCATTTATCTAATGAAACATAAATCTGAGGCTTTTGAGAAATTCTATGAGTATAAGAATGAAGTAGAAAACCAAACTGGCAAAAGTATCAAGACACTAAGATCTGATCGAGGTGGTGAATACCTGAGTGCTGAGTTCCTAGGTTACCTAAAAGAGAAAGGAATTCTCTCTCAGCTTACTCCTCCAAACACTCCACAGCATAACGGAGTATCGGAGAGATAGAATCGAACCCTATTGGATATGGTACGTTCCATGATGAGTAATGCTGAGTTACCGCGATCTTTCTGGGGTTATGCGCTAGAATCAGCGGCATTTCATTTGAACATAGTTCCTACCAAGACTGTGCCTACCACGCCATATCAGATGTGGAGTAGGAAGAAACCCTATCTTCAGTATCTGAAAATTTGGGGATGTCCAGCTTTTGTTAAAAAGCAGCATGTGGACAAGCTCGAGGCACGACCAGTAAAGTGTAAGTTTGTGGGATATCCAAAGAACTCCAGGGGGTATCTATTCTATTACGCAGAGGAACAAAAGGTATTTGTTTCTCATAATGCCCATTTTCTAGAACATCAATTTTTAGAAAAGGAAACAAGTGGGAGCGAAATTGAACTGGAAGAAATTCCAGAACCACAAACTACTACTGAAAGTTAGGTAGAACCAGTAGTTCAAGAAGAACAGGACATTCCCGCACCCCTCCGCAGGAGTAGTAGGCCGTCTCATCCTCCTGAGAGATACTACGGTTTTCTCATAGATGGGGATAGAGAGGATTGCATCATAGATGATGATGAACCTACTAGCTTCCAGCAGGCCATCCAAAGCGGCGACTCGGTACGATGGCTAGATGCAATGCGGACCGAAATGGAGTCCATGTGCACCAACAAAGTATGGACTTTGGACTTTTCTCCAGATGGGGTAAAACCCATAGGATGCAAATGGATTTTAAGAAAAAGATTGGTGTAGATGGACAGGTGGAAACCTATAAGGCTAGACTTGTTGCAAAGGGTTTTCGTCAAAGTCCTGGTTTGGACCATGACGAAACTTTTTCTCCAGTGGCTATGCTCAAATCCATTCGGGTCCTTCTTGCTATTGCTGCCTTCCATGATTATGAAATCTGGCAGATGGACGTAAAGATGGCTTTTCTGAATGGAAATTTAGAAGAGTGCGTCTATATGGATCAGCCAGAGGGTTTCAATTAGAGTGGGAGCAGCGGGAAAGTATGCAAGTTGCTTAAGTCCATTTATGGACTGAAGCAGGCATCGCGGAGTTGGAACATCTGTTTTGATGAAACGGTCAAAAAATATGACTTTATAAAAAATCCAGATGAACCATGCATATATAGTAAAGTTGTAGCACGAACTGTCATATTCCTCGTCTTGTACGTGGATGACATTCTATTGATAGGAAATGACATTCCTATGCTACAATCTGTCAAAGGATTCTTGTCACACAGGTTCTCCATGAAAGACCTGGGTGATGCCTCTTACATTCTGGGGATCCGGATCTATCGTGATAGATCCAAGAGGATGTTGGGACTTTCGCAGTCCAGGTATATCAACACTATACTGAAAAGATTCAGTATGGAAGATTCTAAGCGCGGTAATCCACCGGCTTGTCACGGAATCACCCTATCCAAAGAGATGTCTCCCAAGACAGATTTGGAAAGGGAACGCATGTCTATTATACCCTACGCTTCTGGGGTAGGCTCTATAATGTATGCGATGTTGTGCACCAGACCAGATGTAGCTTACGCACTGAGCGTGGTAAGCCGGTATCAGTCAGACCCAGGGGAGAAGCACTGGATAGCAGTAAAGAACATTCTCAAGTATCTGAGGAGGACTAAGGAGATGTTCTTGATTTACGGCGGAAAAGACCTCAAGATGGAGGCCTTTGCTGATTCCGGCTTCCAAAGTGATAAGGACGATTCTAAGTCCATGTCAGGTTATGTCTTTACCCTCAATGGAAGGGCGGTGTGCTGGAAGAGTTCCAAGCAGGACACCGTTGCTGACTCGATGATGGAAGCGGAGTATATTGCTGCTTGCGATGCCGCAAAAGAAGCGGTCTGGATGAAGAAGTTCCTAACAAAACTTCAGGTGGTTCCTACCATTGTTGATCCAATACCTCTGTATTGCGACAACAACGGAGCAATAGTTTTAGCGAAGGAACCAATATCCCATCAGAAGTCCAGACACATCTTAAGGCGGTATCACCTGATCAGGGAGATCATTGATCATCAAGAGATCGAGGTCCGGAGATTTGCTACTGAAGAGAACATTGTTGATCCATTCACGAAGGCCCTACCTCAGATTCAGTTTGAGAGGCTACTCGAGATCATCGGTCTTCGATATGCCAGTACATGGCCCTAGTGCAAGTGGGAGATTGTTAGTGTATATGCCCTAGGGGCCATTATTGTATCATACTAGTTTGTATATTACTTAATATAATCTTGGGATATTCACAGTTATAACAGTCTTTCTAAATATGGTAGTATGTTACTTGGATTCATCTATCTTAATATGTGAGTATACGTATTGATAGAGCTCTTAGGATCTTGCTTGACTACCAGCGTTGTGATGGCAGTCACACTAGTGGGGGCTGGGTAGTCTACAAGCACATCCTTTTTCAGGTCCCTAGTCGTAGGATTATCGAGACAGGGCGTCGATACTCCGGAGTAGACTAGTGTGTATGCTTCTCATCCCAGTTGGGGAGATGGTCTATCCCACAGCCATCAGTATGTTGTACTGGAGATAGTATGCAGGTGCTCGTTAGGTTACGGGTACACCGGACAGGACTCGCAGGGGAACTGTTGGTTGGTATTATACCCGTCGTCAGTTAACAGTTCCCAGGTGACATGAGTACAGCATAGTCCGCAGACTTGACACTGCTACTTCGCCTCGAGTATGTCCCACTGTTCTTAGATTGCTACCCTACCACGGCTCAAAGGAGTCATGCAAACAGGTAGCAGTTGGGTGCAGTCCCGAGCACTTGGAGGCAGTGGCAGTTAGACAGGATTCGTCTCTCCCGGTATTGGGAGTTGATATTGCGCTGTGTCAGAGAGCCATTACGCAAAGTCCCTAGCTAGGGCAAGCGAGATTTACTGGTAGGTTCTAGTTGTTTCTCAGGGTGTAATGGGCTACGCTCCGACACGACTTATACCGCTATTAAGGAACTGACGCTTGCCGCCCCCTAGGCCCGATATGCGATAGTCTTAGACGAACAGACCGGACTGTACGGAAATTGTCACAACAGACTCGGTAGGAGTTCGGATGGGTTTCCTCATCGGCCTTCTTATCGACATCTACCTGGGGACCGTTTCGTACAACTAGTGCCGCTTGCGGTCTGTGGTTAAACCCACTGCCAGCGTAGTAGTCGATTCTTTAGAGTCCCACACAGTGAGTTTCCCTACTCCAGGCGAAACGATATAGAGGTCGTATGGTTTTACGACAAGGGTTCGGACGCATACGTGTGTTTACGCACGTACGACATCCGGACAGTTTTTACTAACCGGCTTTTGTTTAAGCCAGTTTCTAGTATCAGGTTATTGGATTTATACAGTCTAAAGTTTTTCCATGTTTTAACGGATAGGAGGGTCGTTCTCGTAATTTCGCGAGAAGCTTCTAGAAGGATGGTGACTTGAGGGTTAAGGTGGCATTTGCGTTTATTGTGTTAATGACTCATTTGTGTGATTCATCCATGGAGTTAATGCATCATTTATTGATCTAATGACTCATGAGATGAATCGCTCATATGAATGAGTGAAGCATGGTTGTTAAATGATTTAATTTATTTATTTCATTAAACATTATGCTTCATATATTCAAATGAGTTCATTATCTCTTCTCATTCTCTTGCTCACCTTCTCTCTCCTTAAGCTCTCTCTCTTCAAACCCTAATCCTCCCCTCTCATGTGTTGAGACCAAGGATTAGAATAGATTTATTAATCCATAACCCTTCTCTATATCACCTAGGTTGCTTAGATTAGCACTTTAAGAAACCTAGTTACCTCAAGTTAGAGGTGAAGCTTGGAGTAAAGCTCTCGGGTGGATCATCTACTACATAGAGAAGGCCGGAGAGGAGGTGGAGAAAGAAAAGACGAAGGACACGGTTCATTAGGTATAATCACTTTTCATAGTAGTTAATAAGTTCTATGATTCTTGTTAGTTATAGTTTGGCAATGATTCTCGGTTAGTCGATGTTTAT
This sequence comes from Agapanthus africanus, assembly GCA_030015575.1. Classification (NCBI taxonomy): domain Eukaryota; kingdom Viridiplantae; phylum Streptophyta; class Magnoliopsida; order Asparagales; family Amaryllidaceae; genus Agapanthus; species Agapanthus africanus. Next base: position 108,635,797 of record CM057344.1, read on the forward strand.
GCAAAGAACAAGATCGTTTTTCATTATTCCGCCTCCCTGCAAGTCGCGGGGTGTTGTACATCGACTTAGAAAAACATGCGCCCAACATGCGCAAAAATCCAAATCAGTGCATCCATCGTGCACGAATGAAAATCTAAACCCTGCGCAATCAACATGCACGGAATCACGAGATCCAATAGCAAATGCCGAACATGCATAAGTCCAATTAAAAGCACGGAGTGCAAGAATCAATCATTAATATCAGGATCAAAATCGACGATATAATGCGGCTCAATCAAAATCAGGTGTACCGCGATGGAAAATCTCACAACCGCGTGCATCAGCGTGCACAAATCAAATCAAAACACTAAAAGTGCATGAAAACTATGCTGGAAGCGTAGATCAAATCACCGGCATAAAGTAGGTGTAGGGTTCCTAGGCACACTAATGAGGTCTCACAAGACATCAACCATGCTAATTTCAAAAATTACAAGTGCCGAGAAACCCTAATACGGATCGTTAACTAGAATTTTAGGCGAAACATGCAACTAGTTAACAACTTAACTAAGTGAATGGAAATACAACCTTTGTAGATCCGGTCCTCCACCTCCATAGCTCCGTGATGAAGTCCCCTCGCTGTCCATATCGGAATCCAAGACTCTCACGGTGGTTTCATCGAAGAAAAGACCGGGATAGGTCACCGACTTCGATGCCGAAGATGATCTACGTCGAGGCAACACAAGATCAAGCTCCCACTTCACCAAGCCATGAAACTTGTGAAGAAAAAACCCTATACTACTGGGCAAGTGGTAGAGGATGAAGAAATAGGAAGTGGGTTCACTTTAGAATTGGATTTCTCACACTTTTTCTCAAGTTGTCATTGTTGGTAGCAAGCTTCTTCCTTTGTTAAAGAAGAAGAAGATAAAGAAAAGAATATGATAAGTGTTATATTTAAAAAGAAAATAATATGAATACTTATCATATACCAACCATGGTTAGGTATAGAGAATAGACTATGGTTAGGTGGAATGGTTAGGGTTAAGCATGAGACAAAATGGTCACTTAGTCAAAGCTTCATGAAGCTTCAACAACAAACAAAGAAAGCCACCATTTTCTCTTTATCTTTTCCATAATAAATAAATAAATAAATAGATAAGAAAATAAACAAAACCCTAATCATTCATATAACCATGGTTTAATTCTTTACACAAAACCAAGTGAGCATGTATCATCAAACATGATACAAACAAGTGCACAAAAGTATATCACATATACAACTTGTGTACATCAAGTGAGAAAATCCATTTAAAGTGAACAAATACTAGTTAATGCAAAGTAATATATCAAATATATAATTATGCATTAAATCATTAAATCAATACTTGATTTAACGATCCGGTCATATCGCATATAACCGACTAATATCCAATGTATCGGCTTATCGAATCAATTCTTGATTCGATAACTAGGTTATATCACATACAACCATTCGACACATTCATCGCGAGAATGGAATACGGTATCACATACATGAATTATTCTCGGTCCCGCACATATCTCATATGCGCTCCTATTTCGTTTCGCTTGAGCCAGGAAACCTCTGTGTAGGACTCTAAAGACTCGTCAATATGCCGACAGCAGATGATGATCATATCAAGCACCCATAAGCCGCAAGCGGTCTGCTAAACGTAACGGCCACTCGGGTATTGAGCGATCAGAAGATCGACGAGCAAGCCCGCTCACACTCCTGTGAATCCAACCAGTAACACTTATCGTACAGTCCGGTCTCGTCGTCTGATATGTCGCATATCTCGCCTAGGGGTGGTAAACGTCAGACCCCAATAGCTCGATAAGTCGTGTCGATATGAGGTCTATAACAGTTCAAGAAACTACTGGTAACACTTACCAGTAAATCTCAGCAACCCTGGCCAGGGATTTCCGGTTATAGCCAATCGAACACAGCGCAACATCAACTCCCTATACCGGGAGAGACGAATCCCCTCCTATCGCTCATTGCCTCTATGTGATTCGGGACTGTACCCAAAAACCACCGTTTTGCACGCCCTCTTGGACGTGGTAAGGTGGAAATCAAAGCACGGTGGGAACCATACAAGACTCTATGTCGATCTCGGGTCAACAGACTACTCTGTACCAGTGTCACCAGAGAACTGCCATCTGACGTAAGGTATAATACCATCTGGGAGTTCTCGGCGAGTCCGTCCAGTGTACCCAGTCTCCACTGAGCACCCGTATATCATCTTTGATGTCAAACACCAATGGATATGGGATCATCCATCGCCCATCTGTATGGGTCGAGAAGGTATACGCTAGTCTACTCTGGTATATCGATGCCCCGTCTCGATACACCCACGACTAAGGACCTTGAAGGATGTACTTATGGACTACCATGTCCCCACTAGTATGATCCGCATCATAGTCCAGGTAGTCAAGTACACATCCTAAGAGCTTTACCAACATGTAACAGAGAGACAATGAGTATACACGTTAAGGTAAAGAGTAACCAGATAGCATACTATCATGTCGAGCAAGAAAGTCCTCCCTATATATGTCCAAGCATCCACTACAATATACATCCTATGTATAGTAATGGCCTCTAGGGTATACATATAACTAACAATCTCCCACTTGCACTAGGGCCATCTGTAGCAGTGGTTGTAGTATCTCATACTCAACCATCCCATAAAAGTCTCTCTGGGAAAAGGCCTTTGTGAGTGGATCCGCCGTGTTATCCTCTGAGTCCACTCTCCTAACCTCGATCACCCTGAAGATCAACTATCTCCATGATCAGGTGATACTGCCTTAGAATATGTCTGGATCACTGATGGGACGGACGTTTCTTGGCATAAGCCAGAACTCCATTGTCACACAATGGGAGGAACTAAGTTCATCTCATGAACAAATATACATCCAGACTGCCTCTTTGGTAGCATCTTAAGTAGCAATGTATCCAGCCTTTATCGTCTAGTATGCCACGATATCTAGCTAGGAACTCTTCCAACATACCGTCCCTCTACTGAGGGTAAAGACAATACCTGTGACTGACATTCAGTCGTCCTTATCACCCTGGAACCTTTCCGGTGATTCTCCCCAGGACCAATTGATACCATCTCACTACAACTAGTGAGTATCCTAATATCCAATTAGATCTATCTCATAGATCCAAAACCCAGGATTTAGTAGGTATCACTTTGATCCTTTTTGGAGAATCATTGTGATAAGCGGAGATTGACCGAGCGTAGCATAGGAAACTCCTTCCCTATTAAGAGTTTGTCATCCATGTACTCTACGAGGATCACCACCATACTCCCTACTATCTTTTTTGTATATACAAGATTCATCTACCATTTTGATGAAGTCAAACTATTTGACTACTACATCAAAACAGATGTTCCAACTCCGCGATGCCTGCTTTATCCTATAAAGCATCTTGTACACGTTTCCGCTGCTCCCACTGTCTACGAAGCCCTCTGGCTGTGTACTTATAGACGTTCTCTTCTAAAACATCATTTAGAAAAGCAGTCATGGGGCCCAACCGCCAGATATCGTAGTCATGGTATATAGCCGTGGCAAGTAGGATCTGGATGGACTTAAGCATAGCCACTTGAAAAGGTTTCATCATTGTCCACGCCTTGTCGATGACGAAAACCTTTATCAAGTCTAGCTTTGAAAGTCTCAACTTTTCCATCTACACCAAGTAATCTTCTCAAGATATACTTGCTCCTGATGGGGATTTAACCCTTCAGATATAGCAACCAAAGTCCATACTTTGTTGGTGTACATGGATTCCATCTCAGATCACTAAGCATCCAGCCATTCTTACAGAGTCTTACTCCTGATGGCCAGCTCGAAACTAGTTGGGTCATCATCTCATGATGCAATCCTCGCTCCCACTGTCATAGAGAAACCGAAGTATCTCTTAGGTGGGTGAAGAACCCTACTAGATCGGCGGAGAGGCTGAGGTTCGTTGGAATCTACTGAATCCTTTGGTTCTACCAAATCATCTGCTGTAGTTTGTATAGCTGGAACTTTTCCAGTTCTACATTACAGACGTTGCCTCGAGTTTGTCCGGATTTTGCATTTAGACATAGGCCGGACAACCCCAAATCTTAACTATCTTAAGACATGGGCTCTACCCTTTCCATATCACATATGAAGTGGTAGGCAACTAATTTGATTCAAACCCTATTCAATAGGTATGCAGCTTCTCAAGCGCATAACTCCCAAATGGAAACAGGTAACTCGGTATTACTCATCATAAAGCGCGCCATATCGAATGGGGTGCGATTGCTCCGCCCCGATACACCATCATGCTATGGTGTATAAGGAGGAGTAATGCTGAGAGAGAATCTCATTCTCCTTTAGAATCATCCAGGAATTCCATGCTTAAGTATTCTCCTCCTTGATCTCATCATAGGACATAATACTTATACCTGTATTTTGGTTCTCTACTTCTAACTTATATTCTGTGAATATCTCAAAAGTTTCGGACTTGCGTTTCAACAGGAACATATGTTTGAATCTTGAGAGATTATCAGAGAATGTAACGAAGTACAAAGAACCAGTCCTGGTATATGTAGACAGGGGACCTTACATACATCAACATGTATTATCCCAAGAGTTTACTAACTCTTTCTCTGTTTCCAATAAACAGAGCTATGGCCATCTAATCTTTGTGACATGACCGGCAAGTTTCATAAGATATAAATTCAAACAGACTTAAATATGCATCTACATGTAACTTCAGCCAGTCGGGTCGCATTGATATGACCTAGTCTACAATGCATCAAGAAGGATTCGTTCATTTCTGAACTCTTCCTCTTGTGTGTGTTCTGTATACTTAAAAACTGTAGTTTGATTTAGAATATCAATGCTTTTAGATAACGTGCCTGAACCGATCAACTTTTTACATAGGAAATGTTCAAAACATTATCCAACAATACAAAATTTTATCATTTCTTTACTACTAAAGAGACTGATATGATTTTGTATATCAGGTTCGGTATCTAATAGCATTTGTTCAGAATCAATGTATTGGTAATACAGGGTGACAGTGACCAACAGACTTGGCTGCAACTCTTGCCCCGTTTTCTGTCTCATGAAACTTATCACCCGTTCTCAATTCTCTACCTTTCTGTAGCCCATGTAATGGATTACATTTGCGGGATCCTGATCCGGTATCATATACCCAGGACGTAAAGGATACTGAGAAACAGTTCTATATAATGAACACACCCGAAAATGATGCATCAGCATGCACTCTCTTCGTTTGGGCGGCATAGGAATTCTGGTATTCCCCTATTTCCTGCTCTGCCTTATAACAATTATAAGTTGGAGCGGGACCAACGTTCCCCAGCTCAGTATAACAAGTGGGTTCGGTCAATAATCCATATTATTATCTTGATTAAGGCATGATATAATCGCTACCTGGAGAGAGAGAGAAGAAAACACTCAGCGTGCGCTCTTACAAGAATAGATTGGTTATTATTTTATCTAATCAGGATGGCTCCCACTGCTTTTTATCAAATCTTCCTTCAAACCCTAAAAGGAAAGACCAGCCGGGATTAATTACACACTACAAGTTCGCCAATCTTTCAGCCAGGCCAGTGTCGGTACTTTGAGGGAGGCCCCCCGTGCTTTCGCACGAACCTAATTAATGTAAACCTCATTTTCCCAGAGGCGTAACCTCGTTGACACCTTTCTAGACACCTACTTGATCGGCTAATTGTAATGTGTAAAACTCTCCCAGGAGTAACTCTTACTCGCAGCGGGTATCGGGATCCAATTATCTCATAGAAGGTATGCAATCTCATTGCAAATTTCAACACTTGAAATTCCCGATAATTTTGCCCCTAGCAGCTATATGACCTTAATATAGTCAACAAATCATAAGTGCTAGTCAAGTTCAACCCGTCATTTCCTGATTGAATTAAACCCACCCGCACGACCCTAAACATAGTCAACAAAGTCGCACGACTACCCTAATCCAATCGCATCATATGCTTATGCAGATAAGCACTAATTAGCTACCGCACACTACGCCTTAACATAGTCAACAAACATAGCACGAATACTAACTAGTACTTATCTGAAATGACGGAGGGCTACGGCAGGTTTTTCTGAAAACCTATTTCGTAATGAACTTGATATCGTTGTAGAATCAAATGATTTTGAAATGGAGTGTTTTTTAGGCTTTTCTAGTTTTGCTAAAGGGGTCACTCCCGGTGAAGGGATCGTCGGCCCTTTCCTCGTCGAATGAGGTGCGGGATATATCATATATATCACTGTGCAAAGCAGAAACTATAGAAGCTATCAAAATACAAACCGAGTGTGTAGCATCTGCCAGTTATTGCTAAAGAGGTCACTCCCGGTGAAGGGATCGTCGGCCCTTTCCTCATCGAATAAGGTGCAGGATATATCATATATACCGCTGTGCAAAGCAAGAACTGTAGCTACCTGTTTTATTTTTGAAATTTGATTCTACAACATCTTTAGGTTTCTTTTATTTCATTAACCTTATTAATGAAGTCCCATCATTTAAGTCCACCTAAACATCACAGATAAATACGACGTACACTTATGCCATCCGCATTCGCCTCGATGTCCCCTCGTGCACCGTTAGGTTAGGTAACTAACGGCAGAGCGGGGCAGGGCTAGCGCGGGTGTAAAACATAAGTAACGCCTATATAATATATCATATATACTATATACAGTATCTATCACAGAACATCACATGATCACATCACAGATATCGCAGCAGAAGAAACATATGAAATATTGGATATACTAGGACGTCCGTGTTTTCAATACGAGCCAGTATAAAACACGGATTCCACGGTCGCGATGAATAGCCAAACCCACACCCCTAGACCCCTACGAGAGCGGCAAGCAACCCTACCAATTCTGGAGTTAGGCGACCCGGACTCGACTCCTCGAGATGGTCTCCCACTGGACTCCAGAACCCGGTTACTTGTGCTCCCCTCCTTGGGTCTATCCTAGTGCGTAAAAGTAAATAATATACAAAAGGTGACATCTTCCGCAACCTGGAAGTGCCCCAATAAAAGAATATTACATACAAGTTTTTACATGAATGAAAATGAAAAACACTCATCTCACATAAAAAAACCCCGGCTATTCAAACATGACGATCCAATATAACATATCCAGCAACACATAACATCACATGTCATCAACGTAAGTAAACATGCGTATCCCAATTGTCGTTGACATATAGCAACGAAACCGGCGATATCACATATTACACTTACGGTCACAGAAAAGAAAGTGTAAAACTACAACAGTTGGAATCCGCAAACTCTTTAGACATCGCATGCCTAATCAAATGAATTCCTTAGACATCACATGCCTAACAATTATAAACCCCACATTTTTGTCTCATTATCGAAAACTCTTTTCAATATCAAGTCGGGCAATTCAACAAGATTCCCGACATCCTGATCGAATGCTCGTCGCAAACTTCAGTAGGCAGCTGCACCCCCGACGCCGTCGACGAAGTGCACCAAGGCAGAACACCACTGCCGCGAGCACCCGAACGGATGCTTTCGGCGACAGGGTTCTCCTACAGTCACTTGGTCGGGGCTATGGGGCGAGGCTGTCTATTTAATTTACCTGACGAGTATCCGCGTACGCTACGTGATTGCGACGGACTTTTGATCACATCAAAATTCCATGGCAACCGATCAAGTGAGACTAAAGTGCTATATTTATAACATTCAAATCAGTTATCTCATAACTGCTTGTGGATTCCAAATATTGTATCCCATTCCAGATAAATAAAAAATGTTAAACTTTTCGATCGAACATTCAAACACCCAAGTTTTCCCGAAACAAATCAACACATGAAATAGGTTTAAAAAACATCCAGTTCATGCCTCAGTACCAACGGTCCAGCCGTAGAAGGGTCAAGCCAACGCCTCACATGTGGCACGCCGTACTGCCCCAAACCCTAAGGTTCAAAGGGCAGTTCAAAACGGTTACATAATCGAGTTAAGGTTTGTTATCTTCTAGAGGGTCCATCGCGTTACTTGCACTGCTTAGAACGTCTTTAAACCACGGAAAAATCCAACACTTGGAAATTTCCCGACAGGGGAAAAAGTGGGTATTTATATCCGGTAATACTTTTTAACATGTTTAAAAATTTACCCGGAAAAACAATAACGAATTTAAAATTCCCGATCGAATCAACGTTTACAAAACAAACCCCAGAATGCACAACACTTGTGTCAGATTAAAAATACCCATAAAATAGTAAACACAGAGAAAGGAATTACTGTGCAAAGAACTGTCCCTAATGCCATTATATTGCTGCGGAACCGCCGCTAATGGTGGGTCAACGCCGCGGTTCCGCGGCCAAATTGAGGAATTGGGGTCTTGTTTTTCACCAGAATTCTTAGCTTTCCCTGCTGAATTTTTCAGGTATTTTTAATTTGGAAAAATCCCAGATTTTAAAAATGGACCAGAGAGGGGTGTATTTCGTCGTGTTTGGGTTCGATCGGGGTTTTAAGTTCGTTAACGCGTCGCCTAAGGCTTTAGCTAGGCTCTGATACCACTGTAGGGTTCCTAGGCACACTAATGAGGTCTCATAAAGCATCAACCATACCAATTTCAAAAATTACAAGTGCCGAGAAACCCTAATACGGATCGTTAACTAGAATTTTAGGCGAAACATGCAACTAGTTAACAGCTTAACTAAGTGAACGGAAATACAACCTTTGTAGATCCGGTCCTCCACCTCCATAGCTCCGTGATGAAGTCCCCTCGCTGTCCATATCGGAATCCAAGACTCTCACGGTGGTTTCATCGGAGTAAAGACCGGGCTAGGTCGCCGACTTCGATGCCGAAGATGATCTACGTCGAGGCAACACAAGATCAAGCTCCCACTTCACCAAGCCATGAAACTTGGGAAGAAAACACCCTATACTACTTGGCAAGTGGTAGAGGATGAAAAAATAGGAAGTGGGTTCACTTTAGAATTGGATTTCTTACACTTTTTCTCAAGTTGCCATTGTTGGTAGCAAGCTTCTTCCTTTGTTAAAGAAGAAGAAGATAAAGAAAAGAATATGATAAGTGTTATATTTAAAAAGAAAATAATATGAATACTTATCATATACCAACCATGGTTAGGTGTAGAGAATAGACTATGGTTAGATGGAATGGTTAGGGTTAAGCATGAGACAAAATGGTCACTTAGTCAAAGCTTCATGAAGCTTCAACAACAAACAAAGAAAGCCACCATTTTCTCTTTATCTTTTCCATAATAAATAAATAAATAAATAAATAGATAAGAAAATAAACAAAACCCTAATCATTCATATAACCATGGTTTAATTCTTTACACAAACCCAAGTGAGCATGTATCATCAAACATGATACAAACAAGTGCACAAAAGTATATCACATATACAACTTGTGTACATCAAGTGAGAAAATCCACTTAAAGTGAACAAATAATAGTTAATGCAAAGTAATATATCAAATATATAATTATGCATTAAATCAATAAATCAATACTTGATTTAACGATCCGGTCATATCGCATATAACCGACTAATATCCAATGTATCGGCTTATCGAATCAATCCTTGATTCGATAACTAGGTTATATCACATAAAACCATTCGACACATTCATCGCGAGAATGGAATACGGTATCACATACACGCATTATTCTCGGTCCCGCACATATCTCATATGCGCTCCTATTTCGTTTCGCTTGAGCCAGGAAACCTCTGTGTAGGACTCTAAAGACTCGTCACTATGCCGGCAGCAGATGATGATCATATCAAGCACCCACAAGCCGCAAGCTGTTTGCTAAACGTAACGGCCACCTGGGTATTGAGCGATCAGAAGATCGACGAGCAAGCCCGCTCACACTCCTGTGAATCCAACCAGTAACACTTACCGTACAGTCCGGTCTCGTCGTCTGATATGTCGCATATCTTGCCTAGGGGTGGTAAACGTCAGACCCCAATAGCTCGATAAGTCGTGTCGATATGAGGTCTATAACAGTTCAAGAAACTACTGGTAACACTTACCAGTAAATCTCAGCAACCCTGGCCAGGGATTTCCGGTTATAGCCAATCGAACACAGCGCAACATCAACTCCCTATACCGGGAGAGATGAATCCCCTCCTATCGCTCATTGCCTCCATGTGATTCGGGACTGTACCCAAAAACCACCGTTTTGCACGCCCTCTTGGACGTGGTAAGATGGAAATCAAAGCACAGTGGGAACCACACAAGACTCTATGACGATCTCGGGTCAACAGACTACTCTGTACCAGTGTCACCAGAGAACTGCAATCTGACGTAAGGTATAATACCATCTGGGAGTTCTCGGCGAGTCCGTCCAGTGTACCCAGTCTCCACTGAGCACCCGTATATCATCTCTGATGTCAAACACCAATGGATATGGGATCATCCATCGCCCATCTGTATGGGTCGAGAAGGTATAAGCTAGTCTACTCTGGTATATCGATGCCCCGTCTCGATACACCCACGACTAGGGACCTTGAAGGATGTACTTATGGACTACCATGTCCCCACTAGTATGATCCGCATCATAGTCCAGGTAGTCAAGTACACATCCTAAGGGCTTTACCAACATGTAACAGAGAGACAATGAGTATACACGTTAAGGTAAAGAGTAACCAGATAGCATACTATCATGTCGAGCAAGAAAATCCTCCCTATATATGTCCAAGCATCCACTACAATATACATCCTATGTATAGTAATGGCCTCTAAGGCATACATATAACTAACAGTAGGCATGAAATCACAATCAATACCTCAAGAATAATCATTATGCGCAAGGTATAAATACCCCGTAAGTGAAACCATGGTGCACAAAATCAAATATCATGGAACTCAGTCATCAAGACTAAATCATGCAAATAGATCGCCCAAAATACCGAAATCCAAAGTGACGGATACGTGATAGTCAAATCACAAAATCGCAAATCATAAATCACAAATACCGTCGTCGGTATATCCTCCTTCAAATTCGAGAAGGTGCCGGTACATCCAATGCTAGTGGTGCAAGATATCTACTTGCCTTTGCTCGCGGCTGGTGTCCTCTGCCTCTGGTTCCTTATCTTCCCTGTGGATTACCAATCTCGCTATCCATCGGCTCATCGGCCCTGTCAGGTGTGCTAACGGAACGATTCCGTTCTGGCACTTTTCTGGTCATCACTCGGTCAATCCTTACGAACGCTCGTAAAGCAGCACATCTCTAGCGCCGACCTCTGGTCCTCTGAATGTACATTACACATCGGCTCCTGGTGCAATTCTTATTGCAGCAGTGTACTGGAAGGAATCCTGCTCAAGGTCTCTTCTGATCTCGCCTAAGCCAAACTGTACGGAGGCTGGTACTCTGGCATAATCTTTTCTCGCTCTCTAGACATCCGCGTCCTTAGTACAACATCTACTCGAAAGCTGGTCGCATCCCTGCGCCTCTGTATGCATATCCGACCTTTAATCTTAACGTGGAGTAGTAACAGCTCGTCTGCATCTCGTACGAACTTCTTATCCCGCTTGTCTGTATCATCGTCCATTTCGACGTCGTGTCTCTATCTGTGCACTGCAATGTCCTCGGCTATGGTCCATCCGAAGTCCCTCATACGGACTCGAAATCACGAACTCAGTATCTTCATCACTCAGTAGAAGATATCTAGCCGAACACGTCCTCAGCGTGCATATCGCATCTCTGATATCAGCGGAATGGAACGTCATCTCGTCGAAATCTCATGTGAACTCTTTACTCCACTCTGCTTCAATATCGACTGATTCGGACTCATCTCATCGTGGCTACACGGACTGTGCTCCAACGGCTATGCTCGTATCTGGAGTCTCCCAAGCAGTGTCCCATCACAATATCCGAAAGATGTCGAACCATCCGATCGACTCGTCAGAACCTCATAATCCCCCAAGAGCTCAACATCTTGGGTACGGTTTAATAGTATCGAGTACATACCACAGCATCGGTGGTCCAACCGTAGAAGGGCAAACCCAAGCCTCACTAATGGCGCTGTGGAACTGCCGTAAACCCTAAGGTTCAAAGGCTTTCATACGGTCATTATGTCGAGTTAGGGTTTCATTCTTCTAGAGGGTCCATAGAATCGCTTGCATGTCTTTCCGAATACTTAAACTTGGAAAATGGGTTCCTGACATTCGATCGTCTCAATCGACTCTCAACGAATCTGCGTGAAGTCGCCTCTAGCTAGAATCAATCTATCTAGTGACCTCGCATCGGGGTAAGCGAACGAACCATATATCCTAGTCATTCATTCTCGGTGACTAGCGACTCACCAACATATTTCTAAGTATATGCTCATGCTGCAGTAGCTCCAATCATCTGGGCGATATGTCATCATTCGCAGCAACAACTGGCTCATTCGTCTATACGCTAAACAACACCTGAATCATCATGAATAAGCGATATATCAACGGTCATCACATCTTGGCTGGCCTCTATCAGTGGCTCAATCCTCTGGTACCGATCGGTACGTCCGAGAAATCTCGTAAAAGCGATCAGTCCAATGCTCATGGCGTGAAAACACAATAAGAGGATGCCTCTATATGCAATCGTACGTCTCTGGAATCATGCCCTGGTCAGTCCTTGTCCACGACGAGCTCATGCTGATGCAACTCGAGCCGTAGCTCACTCTGCCCGTGCAATCGTGGCAGCAAAACCATAACCAGTATCGATAAGGATAGATCATAGGAAGGAATATAATACGGTGCAAGGAAATGTACATCCTAAGGTTTCTTAAGCGGAGTGGCGTGTCGTAAGTATGACGCGGAACAAACGTACGGTACGTCCCTCTACTCAAGCTACCTACTCCATCAACCATGGGTCATCCTATGCGACGAAAGTTCGGGTATAATACCCTCTCGACTAAGTCTAAGTTCCGTAAGGTCAAGCTTAATTTCCGTATATAGATAACGCCCTAGGCTCCATATAGTCAAACTTAGACTCGAACCAAGGTCAACCTAGCGCTTTGATACCAACTTTGTCACGACCCGAAAGAGCACGTGACTGGCCCTTGAACTATATGAAGCCTATAGGACCCCATCTGATCCAAGTAAGCCAAAAGCCCAGAAATCTAAAACCATTTTAAGGAGTAAATCAAGAAAACCGGTTTTATGAAGTAAAGAAAACATGTTTTGAAAATCAAGTTTTTAAATAACTAAGCCAAATATGCATTTCCTTTTAAATGTGTAATCTTTCCTGAAAATTTCGGCAGAGTTTCTTTTGTAAATACTGGCCCCAAACGGGGTACAACAAGAATAACATATATATATATATATATATATATATGCAAGGAAAAAGGCATCCCCAAACGGGAGCTAGCTCTTCGTCAATCGACGGTCACAACCACGCAAGCAATATAATATACAACGCCAAAGGGCGAGGATCAAAACTCAAAAAGAAACTCAAAAACAGCCAGAAAACCGTAATACTACAAGCGGGACTCTAAGGTCGAAATAATACATCACTGCATTTCTAAGTCTGAAACAATATACAAGTTTTGGTTGATGGAACTTCTAGATACAATGAATAATACAGGAACGAGAGCGGTTCTGATAGAAAAGAACCCACCTACCCAAGCAAGTCACCCATATGGAAGCAGTGTGCCAGAAATGCCGCTATGGAATCTGTACGGCAAAAACCTGCAAGAACTGTGGCATAACGGGGGTGAGTTGCCAACTCGTGAATAGAAAAATATCTACAAGCAGAAATCAAATGTATGACCCATCCTAGGTCAATACGATCAGATATATATAAAGCTCAATATGAACAAGTCTGAAGCATGCTAAAGTGGCAATGTAATCTCTATACATGAGTGAAGTGCCAAGTGCTCGTGCCAGTGCCTCAGGTAATAGCATATCACAAATATGAGGTATGATCAATGTCTCTGCATGTACGTGGATCCCGTCCACTCGTCACCCAATGACAATAACTATCATGCATGTAAATATCATCAGCATATGCATGGAAATATGAGGATATAAACCACCTGTGTCCCTCGCGACACGTCAAAATCATGGAACCGGAGTGTCCAGCATCGACACTCGAAAACATCATGAAAACTGTGCCCAGCATCGGCATGTAAATCCTCATATAACGGGCTCCGTCAGTCCGGGCCAGCCCACGGGCTCCATCTGCGGAATCGGCCCTCGGCCCCAGCAGTACGCCCATATCCATCTATCGACTCTGGTCAGTATCCTCCGGATGACCGCCAGGTCCAACCAATCACCGGTAGGTAGTAGTCTCTCTGCCAGGCTCACCGTTTACTACACAGTGAAACCGTTCTCGCCCCGGGGTACCATACCGGGTCCACCATGTACCCGTAATCGGCCTCATCCGCCTCCTTGAATCGGGTTTCACATGTCGCTCTCAGCACCGAGAAAACACATGGTGGACGCACTGAAATATCATATCAAGGGTAACCGGGTTTTTAAAACAATTACATATTCTCTTTTGAAATAACCACGGATCCCAAATCCAGAAATATCATGGAAACAACATATCTCAATGCGTATAATCAAACATGATGTATGCGACATGCAAAGAAAGGTAAGCATATCAGTAAGTCATGCAACATGGAATAGTAATGTGCATATGTCGAGGGAAACCGCTCTTTTTAAAATGAATCAGTTTTAAAGAATATCTTGTGGTCCTCAAATCTCTAATCAAGTCAGAATCATCTATGTATGTGTACAGGTATAAGTGTACAATATTCCATGCAAGGATCATATCAGGAATGCAACAGTACTACCGTGTAGTGGCATGGCAATTATCGATGATGATGTGTGTGAGCCGGCAAATAGTGTACGTGGAACATACGCATCATCGATAATGGTGCTGGTGTCCTAACAGCATGATGGTAATATAACAATAAGCACAAGTAATGCGATGCAATTAATATGAATATGCACAATCGAACAATCGACACAATAGTAAAGAATCTACCTCAATAACTATATCATGCAGCCTTGCCTTTTGAAATAAGACGAATCAGGGTTTTTGGTAAAATAAGGGCTACGGTGTTTTAAGAACAGATGCTACATTTGAAAATATCCGTAGAATCCCTTTTTGCCTATCTTTAAAATATCCCCGATTCGTTAGTTTTGAAATAGGTATGACTCGGGTCTAGTCTAACGCCTACTATGCGAACTACGGACCCAACAATCAAGTCAATCGGGAGGGGTACGAAAACCACCTAAATCTGAGTCAATATACATTATCTCATCACATAACAGGTATCACTACCATCATAACACATCTCAAATACGAACTCTGTCATATCGCCGATCTCACGGCCTCAAATCATATCTTATCGACTCATCTCAATCCCACGTATCATCCTCAAATCCCGTATATGAACACATAATCCCATACCCATGTGTAGATATACACACCTCCATATGCGCACAGATAAATGAAAGAATGTATGCGAGTATATGTGTACGTGTATGTGTGAGTGTGTCACGCCCCACTTCCCAAAGAAGGTGAAGAGTAGCGTGGCACGGTCCGCAACCTAACTGTATTGAAGGCGTTTTATTCAATACAGTTACATTAAGCGTAAGAATGAATCATAGTATGCAGGGTTGTGTACAAAATAAAACAATAAAGCGAAAAACATTTATTTCCATTAACCAACTTTATTACATTCCAAAGAAAGAGAAAAGCAAACTAATTGGTTTAATTACATCAAAGGAAACAAAGCCCTAAACAAGTGGGCAAAAAGAAAACTAATTAATCCTCCGATGCCATCTCTGCAAAATCTTCGTTAGTTAGTTCCTCGCCTAGATCTTCTTCATAAAAATCATTCCCATCTAACGGACATTCCAAAAGGGTAAAAGAGAGAAAGTCCGTCAGCGAGTTATACTCGGGTAGGATTGTCTCATAAGAAAGTAAAGGTATAGAAACGAACAGGTGTATATAATGAATATGATGTACAACTGTGCAGTCATAAAGTAAGGGGTGTAAATGTTTGAAATGTACAAATTTAAGTCGTTTTGAGGGGAGGCATATATGAGCATGTGTATGTTGTAAGTTATATGTGGATGAAGGTAATAGTTTGTATTAGTTTGTTAAACAAGGGTCCGGATACTCGTGATTATTCCGTTGTGGCCACGGAACAACGACTGGGGAAGTGAAATGTACCGTTTCACTTCCCGGGATCATGATCGAGTAGTAGGAGAATCCGAGTTCCGAATTATCCTTGCCTAATCAAACTACCCATCCCCGTTATTCAGTGTAGAGGTCTAGAGTTAGTGCGTATACTTTTAGGCATGGAATTTCCACATTGTATAGTCGTCCACATTTTGGACTGTTCACCCAAAATAATCGGGATCTTCATATTTGTATAGTCGTCCACACTTTGGAATGTTCACCCAAAATAATCGGGATCTTCATATTTGTATAGTCGTCCACACTTTGGACTGTTCATCCGGAATATCGGGATCTTCGTAAGTATTCCATACCTAGGTCCGCGCCTTCTAACCCTAACCGTATCATGTTTTGTATATATCATGTTGTCATAAACTGGAATTTTAGAAAGAGTATTTGATCTCATTTAATATGGCCTTCCACAACCACTCATTTTATCTTTTAGAATTTGTAACGTACTTCGTGTTCTTCAGAAAAAGCTTAGTTAAAATAATAAGGTTTAAATATCGTTTATTACTTCTAAGAAAAACCATGATATTTGGGATATTTATTATTTTGGAAAGGAATAAGGTTTTACAGAAAATATCCTTTTGATAACAGGTTGTGGTGTTTATTTGAAAATCTTTTGTAAAAGGTTTTTTATTTAAAAATCTAGACTGCTCCTAATATTCCAAAAGGATAAGTCATGAGGTTCTCAAATCGCCTCTTCACCGCCAATTGTGGCCAGGTAAGCACAAGTAAGGAAAGGAGGGATCCGCTCACGAATCACCGTGAGACGGGCCTTTTAAAGTTACCTTTCTCACTTGTCTAGCCTAGGCACCACAAAGTCTGGTTTAGATAAACGATCGATGCCTACAACCGTTCCTTTATTCTAGATTGATGTTATTTTAAAATTACCTTTTAAAAGATACTAAATATTCGCATTTTAAAAAGATATCGTTATTTAAATTTAATATTTTCTTTCTTAAAAAGTTGAGGGGTTTTAAAAATATTTGTAAGTAAAATATACGTATACTGTATCTAAAATATTTATTTCACATATCTTTATTTCTTACAGACATTTTAAACAAATATAATATTTAAATTAAATGAGGGTATCTTATGGAAGTAACCTTTTACGAGATCATTTTTATAGTGTGGGTATGTCAGAGGTGAAATGACAATTCATGGGTTACATCAGATTCCAGGTATTATGGGTGTGCAATATAATTCTATGTACAGAGAAAATTCAAACACCGTTTTAAAATATGGGTTAACATTATTATGATTAAGGGTACAAGGAAAAAGGGTATGCACAAATATTATAACACCATTTTAAATGGGGGTTGAGAATTAGAAATTGGAACTAGGTTATTGAGATATAAGAAGGTGACAGGGAAAGGAGAGAGAGGCGAATCCTACCTTTGTTTAGAGTTTGGACGTAGACGGTGGAAGACGTAGGTTGGTACAAAACTCCGCAAAAGCTCCGCGTCTCAATTTTTCCTTGGCGATTCGATGGAGCCGTAGCGTCGGCGTCGTCGATACGAAGGCACTGGTATTTTTTTTCAGAATTTTTGGAGTTCGGTGGTGTGAGAAATTTAGGTTTGAAGTGCCTATTTATAGGGTTCAAATGGTAACAATAAAATCCAAAAAAGTAGTTAAATCGCATAGGAAATCACGCCGGCCAATCATTGCGAATCCTTCTGTTAATGATTGTGCCGCCGCCACGTTTCGTGGCCGTTGGATCTGCATCCAACGGCCCAGATCGCACCGCCAGCCCCCACCGCCATGCCACGCGTCGCCACGCGCCCGCGCGTGTGGGGATCACGCGCTTTCGCGTGGTCCCTACCACGTAGGCGCCGTCAGCGGGTTCTGGGCCGTTGGATCTTGTGATCCAACGGTCCAGGTTAAAGGGACTTATTTTATTATTATTTTTTATATATATAAAAATAATATTTCTGTTTATTATTTTAAAATTTGGATTTGGCTTCCAAAAATTGTTAAAAATTGTTAAAAACACGGGAAAATTATGGAAAAATTCCAGAAAATATATTTTATTATTATATTTAATATAAAAATAATTTTGGGCTAAAAACAAATAATACATCTATTTCTAAATTGTTAGCTAGTTATAATAGTTATATAATATCTAGTTTATCTTTAAAATATTTTTAATTACGAATTAATTACTTTAATTGATAATAAAAATATGTAGATTATTTTAAGGTATTATAAAATTTTATTAAAACATTTTATGTCTATAAAAAGAATAAGTAGAATTTAGAAAATTCTTTTAATCCTATTCAATGTTCAGAAAATTATTAAAAACATTCCTTTACTCAAAAAAATACGTAAATAACCACTCGACTCTAGGAATTCAAAATGAAAGTTATTTTATTAGAAATCTCGACCATTACAATCTACCCTCCTTAGAATAATTTCGTCCCCGAAATTCAGTAGGTAGGTCAAAAGGAGGGAGAGAAGGAAAAAAAATTTTACATAACGGAAACTTCAAATAAGTGAGGATGTCGTTCTCTCATCTCGTCTTCTCTTTCCCACATGGATTCTCCGGGAGAGTCCTTCCTCCACATGACCCTAACCAATCTGATCGTCTTGTCTCTTAAGATCTTTTCCTTCAGATCAAGGATTTCCACCGGCTGTTGTTCATAGGTTAGGTCAGTTCCCATGGTGATTTCAGAATGATCCAAAACGTGACCGGGATCGCTGACATATTTCCTCAATTGAGAGATATGAAAAACGTTGTGTACGCCCTTCAGAGAAGGGGGCAAGGCTAAACGATACGCAATCTCTCCAACTCGTTCGAGAATATCGAAGGGACCTATGAACCGTGGGCTGAGTTTTCCGCGTTTCCCAAAACGTATCACTCCCCGGTTAGGAGAAATCTTCAGAAACACATGTTCTCCTGGTTGGAACTCTAGTGGCCTTCTCTTTGTATCCGCCCAATGCTTCTGCCGATCTTGTGCTATGCGTAATTGTTCTTTAATGGTTCTTATCACCTCCACTGTCTCGACAATCATCTCGGGGCCTAGAAGTTCTCGATCCCTATTATCGTCCCAACTTAACGGTGACCTACACTTTCGTCCATACAAAGCGGTGAAAGGCGCCATGCCGATACTAGACTGGTAGCTATTGTTGTAAGCAAACTCTACCAAGTGCAGGTGATCTTCCCAAGATCCTTTAAAATCCAACATACAGGCTCGGAGCATGTCTTCAAGAATTTGAATAACCCTTTCTGATTGGCCATCGGTCTGAGGATGGTAGGCGGTACTGAAACTCAGATTCGTGCCCAGAATCTCTTGTAGGCTTTGCCAAAACTGAGATCTGAAACGCGCATCTCGATCGGACACGATGCAAATCGGTAAGCCGTGCAATCTGACAATCTCCTCCATATACCTTTTTGCAAGGCTTTCGGTTGATTGACCCACTCGAAAAGGAATGAAATGTGCCGACTTGGTGAGTCGGTCCACAACCACCCATACAACGTCTTTTCCCTTAGAGCTGCGAGGGAGTGCGGTCACAAAATCCATAGTAATGTTTTGCCATTTCCATTCGGGTATTGGTAACGGCTGTAATAGACTCGCCGTCCTGTGGTGTTCGGCTTTTACTTGTTGGCAAACGAGACATTTGGATATACTCTTGGCTATCTCCCGCTTCATCCCATGCCACCAATAGTTTTGCCTGAGGTCCTTGTACATCTTTGTTCCTCCCGGATGAACAGAGTAGGGAGAACTATGTGCCTCTTTTAATAATTCCTCCCTCATCTCCCCCTTAGGTACACAGACTCTGCTTCCATATCTCAAAGAACCATCTTCGTGTATGATGAAATCCGTCCGTAGATTGGCGTCCACTTGTTCTTTGATCCTTCGTAACTTCGGGTCCTCCATTTGAGCGGTCTTGATCCGTTCTACTAATGTTGAGTGAATTTGCAAATTCATGAAGGATGTAAACATCCGGACATTAACAACTCGGTCTCTAGTTCATTAAGATCTTGGCGATTCCTCCAATGAGTAGTCAGACTCGAAATTATGGGTTGACGACTCAAAGTATCCGGGACTACATTCACCTTTCCCGGATGGTATTATAAATTTACGTCGAAATCTGCCATTAATTCCAGCCATCTCCTCTGCCTCATATTGAGTTCCTTCTGGGTGAAGATATACTTCAAGCTCTTATGGTCAGTGTAAATATCTACCCTCTCACCCAATAAATAGTGCCTCCAAATCTTTAGTGCGAAAACAACTGCGGCAAGTTCTAAATCGTGTGTTGGGTAGTTTCGCTCATGCACCTTTAATTGTCTGGATTCATAGGCCACTACCCTACCATGTTGGTGCAAAACGCATCCCAAGCCTTTTCCCGAGGCGTCGCAATGTACGTCGAATCCTCCAGTCCTGTCGGGAATCGTAAGAATGGGTGCAGAGGTTAAACGGGTCTTCAACTCAGCGAATGCTTCCTCGCAACCCTCGGACCATACATACGGTACATCTTTCCGAGTCAAAGTCGTCAGTGGTTCCGCAATCTTGGAGAAGTTCTTGATGAAACGACGGTAATACCCAGCAAGTCCCAAAATGCTCCTGATCTCGGTAACAGTTCTTGGTATCGGCCATGCCTGTACTACGACAATCTTGGCTGGATCCACTGAAATCCCTTCGCCTGACACCACGTGTCCCAGGAATGCCACCTGCTCTAACCAAAACTCGCATTTGCTGAGCTTTGCATAAAGTTGGTGTTGTTGCAAGGTTTCGAGCACCGCACGCAAGTGTTCTGCGTGTTCTTCTTGATTCTTAGAATACACTAGAATATCATCGATGAAGACAACCACAAACTTGTCTAATTGCTCGTAAAACACTTGATTCATCAAGTTTATAAAGACTGCGGGGGCATTGGTTACTTCAAAGGGCATCACTAGGAATTCATAATGTCCATACCTAGTCCTGAAAGCCGTCTTGGGTATGTCAGACGCTTTCATCTTGAGTTGATGGTGTAGGGTTCCTAGGCACGCTAGTGAGGTCTCCTAAGCCATCAACCATGGCAATTTCAAAAATTATGGTGCCTACAAACCCTAAACTACGGATCGATAACTAGATGTCTAGGCGAACATTAAACTAGTTAACACTTAACTAATGAGAAAACGGAAATACAACCTTTGTAGATCCGGTGCTCCACCTCCATAGCTCCGCAACGAAGTCCTCTCCGCTGTCCAAGTCAAATCCGGGCTCTAGGATCGGCTTCGTCGGAGAATGGGCAAGCTAGGTCCTCGATGTCCATGCCGAAGATGATCTACGTCGAGGCATCGCTAAATCAAGCTCCGACTTCACCAAGTCAAGAAACTTGTGAAGTAAACACACTCTACTACTTGGCAAGAGGTAGAGGATGAAGAAATAAGAAGTGGGTTAACTTTAGAATTGGATTTCTCACTCTAATTCATCAATCACCATTGATGAGGTAAGCTTTCTTCTTCAAGTTCAAGGAAGAAGAAGAAGGAAAATGATAAGATAAGATAATTCAAAAAGAAAAGAATTATCCATTCTTATCATAAGTGAACCATGGTAAAGTGTAGAGAGCTAATCATGGTTAAAGGAATGGTTAGGTTAAGCATGAGACAAAAATGGTTACAAAGTCAAAGACTTCAAGAAGCTTCAACTAGAATCCAAAATTAGCAACCATTTTCATTTCATTTTCTTTTATTCATTTATCAAAAATAAATGGATAAATAAATAAGATAAATGAATAACAAATAATAAACCCTAACCATTTCATTAACTAAGGTTTAACACTTTACACTTAACCAAAGAGCATGCATCATCAAACATGATACAAGCAAGCGCACAAAATCATATCACATATATAATGCGCACATCCGAGTGAGAAAATCCATCTTAAGTAAACCGATACTAGTTGATGCAAAGTAATATATCAAATATATAAATATGCATTAAATCATTAAATCAACACTTGATTCAATGACCCGGTTATGTCGCACACAACCGACTAGTATACAATATATCGGCTTATCGAATCAACGCTTGAATCGATAACTAGGTTATATCGCATACAACCATTCGATATATTTATCGCGAGAATAGAATACGGTATCACATACACGCATTATTCTCGGTCCCGCACATATCTCATATGCGCTCCTATTTCGTTTCGCTTGAGCCAGGAAACCTCTGTGTAGGACTCTAAAGACTCGTCAATACGCCGGCAGCAGATGATGATCATATCAAGCATCCACAAGCCGCAAGCGGTCTGCTAAACGTAACGGCCACCCGGGTATTGAGCGATCTGAAGATCGACGAGCAAGCCCGCTCACACTCCAGTGAATCCGACCAGTAACACTACCGTACAGTCCGGTCTGATCGTCTGATATGTCGCATATCTCGCCTAGGGGTGGTAAACGTCAGACCCCAATAGCTCAATAAGTCGTGTCGATATGAGGTCTATAACTGTTCGAGAAACTACTGGTAACACTTACCAGTAAATCTCAGCAACCCTGGCCAGGGATTTCCTGTTATAGCCAATCGAACACAGCGCAACATCAACTCCCTATACCGGGAGAGACGAATCCCCTCCTATCGCTCATTGCCTCCATGTGACTCGGGACTGTACCCAAAAACCACCGTTTTGCACGCCCTCTTGGACGTGGTAAGATGGAAATCAAAGCACAGTGGGAACCACACGAGACTCTATGACGATCTCGGGTCAACAGACTACTTTGTACCAGTGTCACCAGAGAACTGCCATCTGACGTGAGGTATAATACCATCTGGGTGTTCTCGGCGAGTCCGTCCAGTGTACCCAGTCTCTACTGAGCACCCGTATATCATCTCTGATGTCAAACACCGATGGATATGGGATCATCCATCGCCCATCTGTATGGGTCGAGAAGGTATACGCTAGTCTACTCTGGTATATCGATGCCCCGTCTCGATACACCCTCGACTAGGGACTTTGAAGGATGTACTTATGGACTACCATATCCCCACTAGTATGATCCGCATCATAGTCCAGGTAGTCAAGTACAGATCCTAAGGGCTTTACCAACATGTAACAGAGAGACAATCAGCATACACGTTAAGGTAAAGATCACCCAGATAGCATACTATCATGTCGAGCAAGAAAGTCCTCCCTATATATGTCCCAGCATCCACTACAATATACATCCTATGTACAGTAATGGCTTCTAGGGCATACATATAACTAACAGATGGTAGCCTGTTCGTAAATCCAACTTGGAGAACACTCGAGCTCCCTCAAGCTGATCGAACAGGTCATCTATCCGTGGCAAAGGATATTTGTTCTTGATTGTTACTTTATTTAATTCCCGATAGTCGATGCACATCCGCTTAGTTCCATCCTTCTTAGGTACTAAAAGAACTGGGGCACCCTAAGGTGACGAGCTGGGTTAAATGAACCCCTTATTGAGATGGTGCTCCACTTGAGCCCGAAGCTCCTTCAATTCTGCTGGCCCCATTCGATACGGTGTCTTCAATATGGGTTGAGTTCCTTGTACCAAGTCTATGGTGAACTCAAACGCCCGATCCGGCGGTAAACCCGACACTTCTGCAAATACGTCTTCAAATTCTCGTACGACCATCGGCATCCTTTCCTCCCTTTGTACGACGTACAAAATCTCTTCCTTTCTCGGTACAGCTCGGTAGGTTGCTGGGTCCAAGGACTTACTTCCACTCTCGAATATGAACAGCGGGTGGTCAGGGATTTCAAACACTACCCTCCTTTGACGACAGTCGATAGTAGCGTAGAAAGTACTCAACCAGTCCATACCCAAGACCACGTCAAAATTTGGCATATCTATTACCATAAAGTTGGCATAGAAACCTCGCCTGCAGACTACCACGGGGCACAGATCGTATCCTGAAGCGGACTTGATCACACCGTTTCTCGTGTTGACGTTCCACTCGGTGATGAGAGGTATTACGGGGATGGAGTTGGTGGTCACAAACTTTTGTGCCATGAAGCAATGCGATGCACCAGAGTCAAAAAGTGTGAGTGCAGGTATAGAGGCTACTAGGAGGATACCTAAGTTATAGGTGAAAGAAAATTAGGAATGAGACTAACAAGATATGTATGCAAGATGGGAGTGAACTTGGAAATATGATAGTCAAAACAGCGATACCTGTAATTACTTCACCAGTTGCTTCAACCTCTTCTGCGGTCATAGTAAAGGCCTGGCGCTTCGGTCCGTTGCGCTGAGCTTGCTGAAAAACTCGGTTCTGTTGGGGTAAGGGTGGTCCTCTAGCTGTTGTTCCTTGCCCGTTCGGTTTATTAGCGGGTGGTGGTCGGGCTCCCTGTTGAGGCGCTCCAAGATTGGCTGGTCTGCTGTCCAGGAGTAATGGTCGTCTTCTCTGTGGACAATCCCCTATGGCATGTTCCGGAGACCCACAGATTATACAGAGCTTGTTCAAATAGCGGCAGTCCTTCATGAAGTGTCCTACTTTGCCGCAATGGTTGCATGTGACTGCTGGTTTCCAGAAAGTAGCTGGTCCTGCTGGCCTCTTAGGTTGTTGCCCCCGTGAAATCTGGAAGAGGCTCCTCTAAGAACTTGATTGGCTGGTCGCTTAATGCCAGTCAATCGATCATCCTTCCTTATGCGTCTCTGAAGGTCTTCGAAGTTTCGTGCCACCTCTAGGATTTCATCATATGTTGTTAAGGTGGCAGAAGACATGGAAGACTGCGTCTTCAGATCTAACCCCTGTCGGAATCTTTTGGCATACAGTTCCGGAGTTGCCACCAGGTGATGCACAAACCGACTTAATCTCGCGAACTCCGAAGCGTACTCATCCACCGATTTATCCCACATACTCCCCTGTTGGAACTGTACAAACTCCCGTTCCATTTTTAGGTGTGCTACGGCGGGAAAGTATTGAGTATCGAACAGCCGTTTGAATGTTTCCCAGTCGACGGGCTTCTTCAACCTGCTTTCCTCGGCCTCTCTCCATATTCGGGCATTATCAGTGAGTTGTAGTTTGGCAATGTTCACCCACGCGTCCTTCGGGATTTGGGCGGCACCGAGGTCGTTGATTGTTCCCTTGAGCCATTCCTCAGCTTCTAAAGGAGTTTCCTTTCCTGAAAAAGCCTTAGGGTGGAGTGATCTGAACTGTTTCACTCCCGACGCTCCTTGAGGAACTGGGACCAGTGTCTGCTTTAAAACTTCTGCTTATTGCTACCTACTCTCGCGCAGCTCTTGATGCAGGGCAGCTGTCTGCTGCTGTTGCTCCAGTAGTCCTTGCAGCATTTGTAGCATCGCTGTGTGTTGAGCAGTGGGTTCAATGTCTCCGTTTCCCCTTCGGTTGCGGTGATGGTGTCGTCCAGCCATGGGTATCTGAATCAGAATGGGTTAGGCTAAAACCGTAGGTGAAAGACATTGAATAGTAACTTGTAGGAGGAGTAACGATTCATGCCAGAGGGAAACTAGTAAGGAATAATAAAAACGAGAGACACGAGAGTGCAATTGTTGAAATCTAGATTTTATTAAAAATGCCAACGGGAATACAAGGAATTATTTAAATAGGATCCTACTTCTATACACATTTTATTCTGCTCACTAAAAACTAAGAGCTAAACAGGTGCCATTCGTCCATCAATTTGGAGGCAGAAACTGCGCGTTATTGGCTCGGCGCTTGTTGATCTTTCTTGCAAAACTGTAAAAGAAAGGAGAGCCTGGTACATTCCGGCGGTAGAGTTGCGGAGGGGTACGACGAACACATCGATAAGCATGCCCCCGAATATAGAGGGTCTTCCCAATGAACCACATGTGTGGCCCGTATTCTCTTGGTTCTTTTTCTTCTACTGGGATTTCTTCCTCAGCGGGAGCCTCCACTTCGGGCTCCTCCTCTTCCTCAATAGGATCTTCCTCTTCCTCTTCCTCAACTTCCTCTTCCTCAACGGGATTTTCCTCTTCCTCAACTTCCTCTTCCTCAACGGGATCTTCCCCTTCCTCTTCCTCCATGGGATCTTCCTCTTCATCCTCTTCCATATCGTCCATGAGGATATTTATTTAGGGACCTATTACTTCGTCGTCCGAAAACCCAAGCGTAGCTTCAAAGGTGATGACTGACGTGCTGTCCTCATCCGGAAGATGTGCCATGGCCTGAGAAGGACGGTTATGGTCAGGATACAGAGATGTGAAGGAAAGGACGGGGAATGGGAAAACTTTATGAAATTGATACAAACGGATAGGATTCACAAATATAATAAGTCGGTTAACAGTTTCATTTTAGTACACAAGACTGAATTGCATGGGCCACTATAAAAACCTGTCACGCCCCACTTCCCACAGAAGGTGAAGAGTGGCGTGGCACGGTCCGCAACCTAACTGTATTGAAGGTGTTCTATTCAATACAGTTACGTTAAGCGTAAGAATGAATCATAGTATGCAGGGTTGTGTACAAAAATAAAACAATAAAGCGAAAAGCATTTATTTCCATTAACCAACTTTATTACATTCCAAAGAAAGAGAAAAGCAAACTAATTGGTTTAATTACATCAAAGGAAACAAAGCCCCAAACAAGTGGGCAACAAGAAAACTAATTAATCCTCCGATGCCATCTCTGCAAAATCTTCGTTAGTTGGTTCCTCGCCTAGATCTTCTTCATAAAAATCATTCCCATCTAACGGACATTCCAAAAGGGTAAAAGAGAGAGAGTCCGTCAGCGAGTTATACTCGGGTAGGATTGTCTCATAAGAATGTAAAGGTATAGAAACGAACATGTGTATATAATGAATATGATGTACAACTGTGCAGTCATAAAGTAAGGGGTGTAAATGTTTGAAATGTATAAATTTAAGACGTTTTGAGGGGAGGCATATATGAGCATGTGTATGTTGTAAGTTATATGTGGATGAAGGTAATAGTTTGTATTAGTTTGTTAAACAAGGGTCCGGATACTCGTGATTATTCCATTGTAGCCACGGAACAAATACCGGGGAAGTGAAATGTACCGTTTCACTTCCCGGGATCATGATCGAGTAGTAGGGAAATCCGAGTTCCGAATTATCCTTGCCTAATCAAACTACCCATCCCCGTTATTCAGTGTAGAGGTCTAGAGTTAGTGCGTATACTTCTAGGCATGGAATTTCCATATTGTATAGTCGTCCATATTTTGGACTGTTCACCCAAAATAATTGGGATCTTCATACTTGTATAGTCGTCCACACTTTGGACTGTTCACCCAAAATAATCGGGATCTTCATATTTGTATAGTCGTCCACACTTTGGAATGTTCACCCAGAATATCGGGATCTTCGTAAGTATTCCATACCTAGGTCCGCGCCTTCTAACCCTAACCGTATCATGTTTTGTATATATCATGTTGTCATAAACTGGAATTTTAGAAAGAGTATTTGATCTCATTTAATATGGCCTTCCACAACCACTCGTTTTATCTTCTAGAATTTGTAACGTACTTCGTGTTCTTCAGAAAAAGCTTAGTTAAAATAATAAGGTTTAAATATCGTTTATTACTTCTAAGAAAAACCATGATATTTGGGATATTTATTATTTTGGAAAGGAATAAGGTTTTACAGAAAATATCCTTTTGATAACAGGTTGTGGTGTTTATTTGAAAATCTTTTGTAAAAGGGTTTTTATTTAAAAATCTAGACCGCTCTTAATATTCCAAAAGGATAAGTTATGAGGTCCTCAAATCGCCTTTTCACCGCCAATTGTGGCCAGGTAAGCATAAGTAAGGAAAGGAGGGATCCGCTCACGAATCACCGTGAGACGGGCCTTTTAAAGTTACCTTTCTCACTTGTCTAGCCTAGGCACCACAAAATCTGGTTTAGATAAACGATCGATGCCTACAACCGTTCCTTTATTCTAGATTGGTGTTATTTTAAAATTACCTTTTAAAAGATACTAAATATTCCCATTTTAAAAAGATATCGTTATTTAAATTTAATATTTTCTTTCCTAAAAAGTTGAGGGGTTTTAAAAATATTTGTAAGTAAAATATACGTATACTGTATCTAAAATATTCATTTCACATATCTTTATTTCTTACAGACATTTTAAATAAATATAATATTTAAATTAAATGAGGGTATCTTGTGGAAGTAACCGATTACGAGATCATTTTTATTGTGTGGGTATGTCAGAGGTGAAATGACAATTCATGGGTTACATCAGATTCCAGGTATTATGGGTGTGCATTATAATTCTATGTACAGAGGAAATTCAAACACCGTTTTAAAATATGGGTTAACATTATTATGATTAAGGGTTCAAGGAAAAAGGGTATGCACAAATATTATAACACCATTTTAAATGGGGGTTGATAATTAGAAATTGGAACTAGGTCATTGAAATATAAGAAGGTGAGAGGGAAAGGAGAGAGAGGCGAATCCTACCTTTGTTTAAAGTTTGGACGTAGACGGTGGAAGACGTAGGCTGGTACAAAACTCCGCAAAAGCTCTGCGTCCCAATTTTTCCTTGGCGATTGGATGGAGCCGTAGTATCGGCGTCGTCGATACGAAGGCACCGGTATTTTTTTCAGGATTTTTGGAGTTCGGTGGTGTGAGAAATTTAGGTTTGAAATGCCTATTTATAGGGTTCAAATGGTAACAATAAAATCCAAAAAAGTAGTTAAATCGCACAGGAAATCATGCCGGCCAATCATTGCGAATCCTTCTGTTAATGATTGCGCCCGCCGCCACATTTCGTGTCCGTTGGATCTGCATCCAACGGCCCAGATAGCACCGCCAGCCCCCGCCGCCGTGCCACGCGTGGCCACACGCCCGCGCGTGTGGGGATCACGCACTTTCGCGTGGTCCCCACCACGTGGGTGCCGTCAGCGGGTTCTGGGCCGTTGGATCTTGTGATCCAACGGTCCAGGTTAAAGGGACTTATTTTATTATTATCTTATATATATATAAAAATAATATTTCTGTTTATTATTTTAAAAATTGGATTTGGCTTCTAAAAATTGTTAAAAATAGTTAAAAACACGGGAAAATTATGGAAAAATTCCAGAAAATATATTTTATTATTATATTTAATATAAAAATAATTTTGGGCTAAAAACAAATAATACATCTATTTCTAAATTGTTAGCTAGTTATAATAGTTATATAATATCTAGTTTATCTTTAAAATATTTTTAATTACCAATTAATTACTTTAATTGATAATAAAAATATGTAGATTATTTTAAGGTATTATAAAATTTTATTAAAACATTTTATGCCTATAAAAAGAATAAGTAGAATTTAGAAAATTCTTTTAATCCTATTCAATGTTCAGAAAATTATTAAAAACATTCCTTTACTCAAAAAAATACGTAAATAACCACTCGACTCTAGGAATTCAAAATGAAAGTTATTTTATTAGAAATCTCGACCATTACAAAGTGCACCCACTACTTTAGGGTTTCGCACTACTAAACCAATACATCCTTATCATCAATAATCCTAAACAACACATAATAAATATATGTGTGTATACGTATATGTATACATCACCATGGACTGCGGGGGTTCTATACGCCATCCACCCGACTTCTCCCCGTAGATATAAATCTACTCACCTTGCGTCTTTATCTATCGACGTCGCCACGCATTTGCTTGTCATCCCGAAGTCTTCATGGGGTACCTACACATTAACGTATCGCAAATGCGTATCAAAACCAATTCAAAACTAAAACGGCTTACGAAATCCAAAATGATACGCTATGATCTATAGGTTAGAACCTATAGACAACGCTTCCAAAACCATCAACAACCCTTGATATCGTCGTATAAACGCCAAGTAGTCGAGGTAAAACACCATACGCAAACTCAGAATTTACAATACGGAAATATGGAAATACGGAAACACGAATCCAAAACGGCAACTTAGGAAATAGGCTCCAGATTTCACCCTAGGTCAAATTAGACAAATCTATTCATGCCAGGGGTCAAGACAACTGGAAATAGGGCCATGCACCAAAAACGAACCATATCCCTCCTGCTCTGGCCTCAAATTGCGGCCAGAAAGATTAAATCTGCGGCCTGGGGAAAGAGATAGGGGCTAGGGTTTTGGGTGTTGGTTCCAGGATGCCTACACTGAAAGGTTTGTTTAGCACCCTATGAAGAGTTTTGAAGCATCACATGTCCAAAAGTTTAAATTTTTATGGTGCTAAACGAACATGCAAAGGAATCGATCCTAGAAAATTAGGGTTTCGAAACTTTTAAGCTAATAAAGATTAGGGTTTGAAGGCTACAACCTTTGTAGCTCCCCTTTTGCTTGACTCCTTGATCTCTAGGGTGTTGAAAGAAGGTCCACTTGTAGTCCTCTTTCGTCCACGACGATCCACCCGAAGTTTCCCGTCCAAGCTTGTAACTTTGGAAAAGCAAATAGAACACTCTAATCGAGTTGGCTAGACTTGAGTAGAATGATGTTGTGGCTATGGATCTCACTTCAAAAACCTTTCTTTAATTGTGGTTAACTCACTAGAAAAAAAACTAGAGAGGAAAAGATGAAGGAGGATGAAGATGGTGGCTATTTTCAACTAGAGGTGAAAAAATAAACCTTAGTTAAAAAGAAATGAAATATAACCTTTTATATTTTATTCCTTCTCACTTTCAACCATGATTAAATGATGGATAGTTAATTTAACTTGGGTTTTAAATGATAAAGAGAAGGATAACCCTAGGTTAGTGGTAGTTGAGCATGGTTAGGTCAAAGGAAGAATGTAGAAGCTAGAATGATTATCCTTTCCTTTTCATTTTATTTTAAAACCAAAATTAAATAATAATCCATTATTTAATCCATGGTGTGAGTCTTATATTGCCACCATTTCCATATGCTAACAACCATGATAGATGGGTGTATGTATGTATGCATGTATGCACATCCATATGTGCATGAAACTAGCATGAAAGAAAGAAAGAAAAGCACACATGCATGCACACATCCATCATCCAAGAAAAGGTTTTAAGTGAGAAAACTAATGGTTAAATGATAAATCAACACTTGATTTATCAATCCGGTCATGTCTCATATGACCCCACCAAAAGCAGTTCACCCGATCAATGTTCGGTATCATATACGCACATTTTAATCGGGTGCTTGCGCATATCGCATACGCGCACCACAACGTTTCGCCTGGACTGGGTAACTCCTTTGTGGGACTCTAAGACTCGTCAATACGCCGGCAGAAGGTGATGATCATATCAGGTACCCCCAAGCCGCAAGCGGTCAGCTAAACGTAACGGCCACCCGGGTATTGAGCGATCAGAAGAAAACAAGCGAACCTGCTACAACTCCCGTCGAGCCATCCGGCAACACTACCGTACAGTCCGGTCTCTTCGTCAGATATGCTGCATATCGAGCCTAGGGATGGTCACGTCGACCCTAATAACTCAATAAGTCATGCCGGCGAATGGTCTATAACAGATCGAGAAACTACTGATAACACTTATCAGCAAATCTCAGCAGCCCTGGCCAGGGACTTGGTGTTATAACCAGTCGGGCACTGCACAGCATCAACTCCCAATACCGGGAGAGACGAAACCCCTCCTATCGCTCATCATCTTCGTGTGTCTCGGGACTGTACCCAACGGCCACCTGTTTGCACGACTCGGTAGAGCCGTGGTAGGGTGGCAATCAAAGTACAGTAGGAGAACACACAAGACTCTATGACGATCTCGGGTCTACAGACTAACCTGTACCAGTGTCACCTGAGAACTGCTATCCGACGATAGATATGATTCCATATAGGAGTTCCCAGTGAGTCCGTCCAGTGTACCCAGTCACCACTGAGCACCCGTATATGATCTTAATGTCAAACATCAATGAATGTGGGAACATCCATCGCCCATCGTATGGGTCTAGTATCATATACGCTAGTATACTCTGGTATATCAACGCCCCGTCTCGATATACCTACGACTAGGGACTTTTCAGGATATGCTTATAGACTACAGATGTCCCACTAGTATGATCTCCATCATAATCAGAGCAGTCAAGCCAATATCCTCAGGGCTTTATCAGCATGTATGAATGAATAAAAGCATGATCAAATCAATATGTCTGATAAAGAAGAACCATATAGCATACTATCATGTCGAGCAAGAATGCATACTGAATATATATATATATATATATATATATATATACATGTATAGATACATCCACTATCACATAATGGCCTCTAGGGCATACATATATCCAACAATCTCCCACTTGCACTAAGGCCAGTTATTGGCGTATCTCATACCCAACATCTCAAAAAGTCGCTCATGCTGCGGCTGAGGGAGGGCCTTGGTGAATGGATCCGCGGCGTTATTCTTTGTGTCTACTCTCTTAATCTCGATCTCGCGGCGATCTACAATCTTCCGGATCAAATGAAAACGCCTCAGGATGTGTCTGGACTGCTGATGGGATCTGGACTCCTTGGCCAACGCCATAGCCCCATTATTGTCACAATACAAAGGTATTGGATCAATGATGGTTGGAACTACTCCTAGCTCCGAGACGAACTTCTTCATCCAGACGGCTTCCTTGGCGGCATCATTTGCAGCTATGTACTCAGCTTCCATCGTAGAGTCTGCAACGGTATCTTGTTTGGAACTCTTCCAACTTACCGCCCCTCCATTGAGGGTAAATACAAACCCAGAGATAGATTTGCTGTCATCCTTATCGCTCTGGAAGCTCGAATCGGTAAAGGGATCCATTTGGAGATCTGTATTACCATACACCAAGAACAATTCTTTAGTCCTTCGCAAGTACTTGAGAATGTTCTTTACAGCTGTCCAGTGGTTCTTCCCTGGGTTGGATTGATACCTGCTTACAACACTGAGTGCATAAGCTACATCTGGGCGTGTACATAACATCGCATACATTATAGATCCTACTGCCGAAGCATAGGGTATAATGCTCATGCGAGCTCTCTCTTCATCGGTCTTTGGACAAGAATCCTTGGAGAGAGTGACTCCATGGCAAGCGGGTAAGGCACCCCGCTTGGAGTCTTCCATACTAAACCTTTTTAGGATGGTGTTGATGTACCTGGTTTGGGACAATCCCAATAACGTTTTGGATCTATCCCTATAGATCCTTATGCCCAGGATGTATGTGGCATCCCCCAGGTCCTTCATGGAGAACCTCAGTGATAAGAATGATTTGACCGGCTGTAGCATAGGAATATCATTTCCTATCAGAAGAATGTCATCTACGTACAATACGAGGAATGTGACAGCTCTTCCTACAGCCTTCTTATAAACACAAGGTTCATCTGGATTTTTGATGAAATCAAACTCTTTGATAACATCATCGAAACAGATGTTCCAACTCCGAGATGCCTGCTTTAACCCATATATGGATTTAAGCAGCCTGCACACTTTCTCGCTGCTCCCACTATCAATGAAGCCCTCTGGCTGATCCATATAAACGCATTCTTCTAAATCTCCATTTAGAAATGCTGTTTTAACGTCCATCTGCCAGATTTCATAGTCGTAGTGAGCAGCAATAGCAAGTAGGATCCGAATGGATTTAAGCATGGCTACGGGCGAAAAAGTTTCGTCATAGTCCAAACCTGGTCTTTGACGAAAGCCTTTCGCCACAAGTCTTGCCTTATAGGTCTCTACCTGCCCATCCACACCAATCTTTCTTTTAAAGATCCATTTGCACCCTACAGGTTTTACCCCAAGGGGTACAACGTCCAAAGTTCATACTTTGTTGGTGTACATAGACTCCATTTCGGATCTCATGGCATCCAACCACTTCACAGAGTCACTACTCGTGATAGCTTGCTGAAAACTGGTAGGATCATCATCATCCATGATGCAATCTTCCCTGTCACCATCAATGAGGAAACCGTAGTACCTCTCCGGTGGGCGAGAAGTCCTACCAGACCTTCGGAGTGGCCGAGGTTCCTCAGTTTCTGTTGCAACAGCCGGTTCAACCAAATCGTCATTTGTAGTTTGTGTCTCTAGAACCTCTTCTAGATCCACCACCTTGCCATTCATCTTTATCTGTGAAAAACTCTTTTTCCAAGAATGTGGCATACTGGGAAACAAACACCTTTTGTTCCTCTTTGTGGTAGAACAGATATCCATAAGAATTCTTTGGATATCCCACAAAGTTACACATGACTGACCGTGTCTCGAGTTTGTCCGGATTCTGCTTTTTAACATAGGCCGGGCAACCCCAAATCTTAATTCTCTTAAGAGATGGTCTCTTCCCATTCCATATCTCATATGGCGTGGTAGACACGGCTTTGGTTGGAACCCTGTTCAGCAGAAACGCTGCAGTCTCCAATGCATGCCCCTAAAATGAGACTGGTAACTCAGCGTCACTCATCATGGACCGGACCATATCTAATAGGGTCCTATTCCGTCGTTCTGACACACCGTTGTGCTGTGGTGTGTAAGGAGGAGTGAGCTGAGAGAGAATCCCATTCTCTTTTAGGAAGTTTGCAAATTCTGTACTGAGATACTCACCACCTCGATCTGATCGAAGCATCTTAATACTCAAGCCGGTTTGTTTTTCTACTTCTTGTTTATATTCAATGAATTTCTCGAAAGCGTCGGACTTGTGCTTTAATAAAAATACAAGACCGAATCTTGAAAAGTCGTCAGTGAATGTAATGAAGTATGAAAAACTGCCTCTAGCCTGTGTAGACATTGGCCCACATACATCACTATGTATGAGGCCAAGGAGCTGAGTAGCTCTTTCTCCGTGTCCGGTAAACGGAGTTTTGGTCATTTTACCCTTGATACAAGACTGGCAAGTCGCATAAGATTTATATTCAAAAGAGTTTAAATATCCATCTTTGTGTAACTTGTTTAGTCTTGTTTCGTTAATATGACCAAGTCTACAATGCCAAAGAAAAGCTTCATTTAATTCTGAAAGTTTTCTTTTATTAGTGTGTTGTATACTGAAAACTGTGTGTTGATTTATGACATATATTCCGTTATTAAGCGTACCATACCCAACCAACATTTGATTCAGGTGAATGTTCATAACATTGTTCTGCAACACAAAATTATATCCTTCACTGTCCAACAAAGAAACGGATATTATATTACATAGCATACTTGGTACAAAATAACATGGATTCAAAATCAAAATACATCCAGATGGCAACCCCAAGTGATACTCTCCCACTGCGACTGTATGTACATTGGAACCATTTCTAACGCGGAGAGTATGGTCACCTGTCTTCAAAACCTTGCTATTTCTCAGCCCCTGCATAGAATTGCAAATGTGAGAACCTGAACCGGTATCCAATACCCAGGAAGCAGAGTTTATAGAAAAACAGTTTTCAGTCACAAACGCACCTGAAGCAGAAGCATCACCATGCTTCTTCTTGAGACTTAAGTACTTCGTGCAATTGCGCTTCCAATGTCCTGTCTTGTGGCAATGAAAACATTCGCCCTTCCCCGAGTCTCCAGCCTTGGACTTTCCCTTTCCCTTCACCTTTTTAACTCCGCCCTTAGGATTAGTGGGTTTCTTCTTTTTCATTCCCTTGGCCTTAGCTTTCGGGCGAGAAGAAGAAGACTGTCCAATAGTCATAACGGGAGTTTTTGCTAACTTCATAGTGCTCTCTGCACTCCTTAACATATTAAGGAGTTCAGGAAGGTCCTTCTCCATGCCACGCATGTTGAAGTTCACTATGAACTGAGCAAAGGTGGAGGGGAGGGACTGCAGAATAATATCTATATATTGTTCATTGTCCATCGTCCATCCAAGGTCCTCAAGCTCTTGTATAAGAGATATCATCTTCAGAACATGGTCTCCTACTGGTGTGCTAGGGGCCATTCGCATCTGAAACAATTTCTTTGATGCTTCGTATCGTAATACGCGGGATTGCTCCCCATACAACTCCTTTGTATGGAGCAATATACCGTGAATGTCCATGTCCTCGTGCTGCTTTTGATGTGTGTTATCCATCGATGCAAGCGCGAGGCATGTGGCCGTGGCACAGTCAGCGTCCCATGTCTTGCGGACTTCAATGTCCGCAACTGAGGATTTTGGACCAGGGATGGGCGGGGCTGAAGCCGTGAGGACATATGATACTTTATCATAAGTCAAGACGATTTTCAGATTCCTCAGCCAGTCTTTATAGTTGGTCCCATTCAGTTTGTTTTTATCTTGTAAAAGCTTGAGTCCAGTCATGGGTATCTGCCATTAAGAGAGAGAAAAGAATACACTCAGCGAAAGCTCTTGCATAGATCAGATTGGTTATTATCTTGTCTAATCGATGTTTCCCACTTCTTTTATCGAGTCTTTCTTTCAAACCTTAAAAAGCAAAACTAGCCAGGATTAATTACAGTCTACAACTTCGCTAACCGTTCAGCCAGGCCAGTGTCGGTACTTGAGGGAGGTTCCCCGTGCTTTCGCACGGACCTAATTAGAGTAAACCTCGTTTTCCCAGAGGCGGAGCCCCGTTAACACCTTTCTAGACACCTAATGAGTTAGCTAATTGTAAACTGTAAAACTCTCCTAGGAGCAACTATTGCCCACAGTGGGATCGGGATCCAACCATCACATGGAAGGTATGCAATCTCATTGCAAATTTCAACTATTGAAATTCTCGATGTGGTTTTTACCCCTAGCACTTATGACCTTAACTATGGTCAACAAATCATAAGTACCAGTCAAGCTCTATCCGTCATTTCTTGATCAATTAGACCCACCCATATGACCCTTAACTATAGTCAACAAAGTCGTATGAATGTCCTAATTAATCTGCATCATATGCAGTGTAGGAAGACATCACTTAGCTACCGTACACTACGCCTTAACTAAAGTCAACAAACGTAGCACGAATACTAAGTACTCTACTTCCTAAAATGACAGAGGGTTGCGAATGATTTTTAAGAAAATCTTTAACGCTTTGAACTTGATATCGTTGTAGAATCAAATGGTTTTCAAAAAGGAGTGGCTTAAGCTCTGCAGTTTTGAAATACAGCTTTTTCATAAATAGCCGAGTGGTTTTCAAATCCGATTCTACAACATCTTTTTAGGTTTATTTTCTTTACATTAATCATATTAATGTAATCCCATCATTTAAGTCCTTAAGCCAATCACAGAAAAGAAACGAAAATAACACATACGCTTATGCCATCCGCATTCGCCGCAATGTTCTGTTATGCACCGTTAGGTTACTTAACTAACGGCATACCGGGACGGGACTAGCGCGGGTGAAAAACATAAGCAACGTCTACTATATATCATATATATAATATGACATTCGTCTCAGATATCACAGAACACAGGCAGCAGAAATATGGATATAACGTGGGATATACTAGGATGTCCGTATTTAGTATTTAGCCAGAATAGAAAATACGGATTCCACAGTCGTGATGAATAGCCAAGCCCACACCCTGGACCCCTACGAGAGCGGCAAGTGACCCTGCCAATTCTGGAGTTTAGGAGACCCGGTCTCGACTCCTCGAGATGGCCTCCCACTGAACCCCAGAACCCGGTCACCTGTGCTCCCCTCCTTGGGTCCATCCTAATGCGGAAAAGTAAATAATATACAACACTGGTAACACAACCTCAACCCGGAAGTGCCCCAAATAAAAGAATATTACATTACATTTGAATTTACATGAATGAAAATATAAAACTCTCATCTCATAAACCCCCCCCCCCCCCGGCTATTCGATCGCGACAATCCTGCACATCATATCTCAGCAACACATAATATCCCATATCATCAACGTAAGTAAGTATGCATACCCCAATTGTCGTTGACGTATAGCAACGAAACCGGCGATATCGGACATACTACACTTACGGTCACAGAAAAGAAAGTGTAAAACTACAATATTTGGAATCCACATTCTCTTTAGACATCATAAATGCGAAATATCACATATTTCGTATTTCATGCCTAAACTATATGAATTCCACATATTGTATCAAATTCCGGATAAACAGACAGTATCGAAGTTTTCGAACGAACGATCAAATACCCAGGATTCCCTAAAGCCCAACACTTGAGCAGAGTTCAAACACCTGGAGTGTGACATAGTAGTAGCGGTCCAGCCGTAGAAGGGTCAAGCCAACGCCTCACATGTGGCACGCCGTACTGCCCCAAACCCTAAGGTTCAAAGGGTAGTTCAAGACGGTCACATAATCGAGTTAAGGTTTGTTGTCTTCTAGAGGGACCACCACAAAAAGACTTGCACGTATCTCCAAAGCATTTAAACCCCGTGAATAGTGAGTAAATGATACTCGGTCAAACACTTTAATACTTTCTTATTTACCCGGAAAAGCTACGAAAACAAAATTCCGATCGAACCGATGAGTCCAAAATCATCTCCATAATTTTTCAAAACTAAATACAGATTAATAATATCCAAAAATTTATTCAAGCAGATTCATGAATTACTGTAAAAAAATTATCCATCAATTAATATATACGGCCGCGGAACCGCGGTCTAAGTAAGCTTAGACCGCGTTTCCGCGGTAGGAATCACTGTTCATTGGATAATTTTTGTACCGTAATCCTTATTTTTTCCTGCTGTATTTTTTACATATTTTTAATTCTGAAAAATATCAATTTTTAGAAAATTTTCAGAGAGCACCCTAAAAAACCGTATTTCGGTTCGATCGGAGTTTTAACTTCGTAAAAGGGTCGCCTAATGTTCTAGGTCGGCTATGATACCAATGAAAGGTTTGTTTAGCACCCTATGAAGAGTTTTGAAGCATCACATGTCCAAAAGTTTAAATTTTTATGGTGCTAAACGAACATGCAAAGGAATCGATCCTAGAAAATTAATGTTTCGAAACTTTTAAGCTAATAAAGATTAGGGTTTGAAGGCTACAACCTTTGTAGCTCCCCTTTTGCTTGACTCCTTGATCTCTAGGGTGTTGAAAGAAGGTCCACTTGTAGTCCTCTTTCGTCCACGACGATCCACCCGAAGTTTCCCGTCCAAGCTTGTAACTTTGGAAAAGCAAAGAGAACACTCTAATCGAGTTGGCTAGACTTGAGTAGAATGATGTTGTGGCTATGGATCTCACTTTAAAAACCTTTCTTTAATTGTGTTTAACTCACTAGAAAAAAAACTAGAGAGGAAAAGATGAAGGAGGATGAAGATGGTGGCTATTTTCAACTAGAGGTGAAAAAATAAACCTTAGTTAAAAAGTAATGAAATATAACCTTTTATATTTTATTCCTTCTCACTTTCAACCATGATTAAATGATGGATAGTTAATTTAACTTGTGTTTTAAATAATAAAGAGAAGGTTAACCCTAGGTTAGTGGTAGTTGAGCATGGTTAGGTCAAAGGAAGAATGTAGAAGCTAGAATGATTATCCTTTCCTTTTCATTTTATTTTAAAACCAAAATTAAATAATAATCCATTATTTAATCCATGGTGTGAGTCTTATATTGCCACCATTTTCATATGCTAATAACCATGATAGATGGGTGTATGTATGTATGCATGTATGCACATCCATATGTGCATGAAACTAGCATGAAAGAAAGAAAGAAAAGCACACATGCATGCACACATCCATCATCCAAGAAAAGGTTTTAAGTGAGAAAACTAATGGTTAAATGATAAATCAACACTTGATTTATCAATCCGGTCATATCTCATATGACCCCACCAAAAGCAGTTCACCCGATCAATGTTCGGTATCATATACGCACATTTTAATCGGGTGCTTGCGCATATCGCATACGCGCACCACAACGTTTCGCCTGGACTGGGTAACTCCTTTGTGGGACTCTAAGACTCGTCAATACGCCGGCAGAGGGTGATGATCATATCAGGTACCCCCAAGCCGCAAGCGGTCAGCTAAACGTAACGGCCACCCGGGTATTGAGCGATCAGAAGAAAACAAGCGAACCTGCTACAACTCCCGTCGAGCCATCCGGCAACACTACCGTACAGTCCGGTCTCTTCGTCAGATATGCTGCATATCGAGCCTAGGGATGGTCACGTCGACCCTAATAACTCAATAAGTCGTGCCGGTGAATGGTCTATAACAGATCGAGAAACTACTGATAACACTTATCAGCAAATCTCAGCAGCCCTGGCCAGGGACTTGCTGTTATAACCAGTCGGGCACTGCACAGCATCAACTCCCAATACCGGGAGAGACGAAACCCCTCCTATCGCTCATTGTCTTCGTGTGTCTCGGGACTATACCTAACGGCCACCTGTTTGCACGACTCGGTAGAGCCGTGGTAGGGTGGCAATCAAAGTACAGTGGGAGAACACACAAGACTCTATGACGATCTCGGGTCTACAAACTAACCTGTACCAGTGTCACCTGAGAACTGCTATTCGACGATAGATATAATTCCATATAGGAGTTCCCAGTGAGTCCGTCCAGTGTACCCAGTCACCACTGAGCACCCGTATATGATCTTGATGTCAATCATCAATGAATGTGGGAACATCCATCGCCCATCGTATGGGTCTAGTATCATATACGCTAGTCTACTCTGGTATATCAATGTCCCGTCTCGATATACCTACGACTAGGGACTTTTCAGGATATGTTTATAGACTACAGATGTCCCACTAGTATGATCTCCATCATAATCAGAGCAGTCAAGCCAATATCCTCAGGGCTTTATCAGCATGTATGAATGAATAAAAGCATGATCAAATTAATATGTCAGATAAAGAAGAACCAGATAGCATACTATCATGTCGAGCAAGAATGCATACTGTATATATATATTTATATATATATATATATATACATGTATAGATACATCCACTATCACATAATGGCCTCTAGGGCATACATATATCCAACATGCACATCTCTCTGTCAAGTCAATTTTATTTTCAGGTGTCTCGGGTTAAAGCAGATCAATAAAAACAGTGACAGATTTCCATTTTTTTCCGATATCGATTCTATAAATCCGTATTCTGGTTCTAGTTCCAGGTTTGGGTCTAAAATAACATCACGCCAGGGTTTCTAAGGTCACCACAATTCTCAATTTCATCTTTAATTTCAGATCTAACATAAACCCTAACTTGAAGTTTCACAAATCCACCAAACAACAACATATCAACATGAAACTAGAGTTGATGTATAAGAAATTAAATACTGCTCTAATAGGTCCAGAATTTACCTCCTTTGGCAACTCAAGAAAATTCTTGAGTTGCTCAAGGTCCTCCAAATCCAATCTTGCTAGGTTCAATGTGTAGCTAGTGAGCTCGGGAACATTTTTTGTGAAATGTGAATAGGGTTTTGGGGTTGATTTCATTGTGGATCTAGGCTTTTTGTGAAGAGGGGGAGAGAGGGAAAAGGAGCAGCAGCAGCTCATGTTTGAAGAGGGAGAGAAAATGAGAAGGGAAATGATGGGGGTATGGTTCAAAAAGGTGAAGATTGACTTAGTCTCTCTCTCTCTCTCATTATGAAGCCTTTATCTTTTCTTTTCTTTTCCTTTTCCTTTCACTCCAATAGTGAACCCAAATGAACAACCATGGCAAAAAAAATAGAACATAAGTGTAGAAAAAGATATGTGCATATTTTGAACAAAAATGCCAAAAATCCGATTAGCGATTTTTAATCGCGATTAGCACTAAATTATTGTCAAACAAATCATAAAAACTTTAAAATGGCATAATTCCATAAAATACCCTATTTTAGAATTTTCCATAATTTTTCCAACTTTTCTCCATTTATCGATATTTAATTATACCGAAATATTAAAATATTCATTAAAATAATATTAAATTATAAAAATTCCCAAAAATAAAATTTTATTATTTTAAAATGTTACAGAGGTCCTCTATCCAAAGCTGGTCATCTTGCTGATCTCTTATCACATGATATCTGGACGAAATCAAACTTTTCGATCGAGTTATCGAGGTCCCAAAATTTCCCGAAGGCTCAACACCTGAGCGCAATCTAAAAATATCTGGTATATACCACAGCACCTCTGGACCAGCCGTAGAAGGGCAAACCCAAGCCTCAATGATGGCACCGCTAAACTGCCGCAAACCCTAAGGTTCAAAGCGGTTCCATAGTCATCATGTCGAGTTAGGGTTTCATTCTTCTAGAGGGTCCACAGAATTACCTGCATGTTCCTTCGAACACTTTAAATTTGGGGAAAATGGGTTTCTGACACTCGTTCGAACTTTTAACTTCGCCTAGTCGACATGTGAATACCCTTCGTCAGCACGCTAAAAAATGCCTCAATCCTCCAGAAAAGGCGATATATCGGCGGTCATCTCTGGATCGGTCTGCTTTAGACCTGAGTAAGACTCTCCACAATGAAAATCTTCAACTCAACTGGGCCTGCGTCGGCGCATCAATCTGACGAATCACCTTCGTCTCTCAAATCGGGGTAGACTAGCTATCATCTGTCGCATTTCTGCCTGGAAGCTCCGGCGATCTTAGCTCGTAAGCTCTGGAAGCGACATCCCATCATCTCAGCAACTGCTGGGTCACCTGTCTGCACGGTAGGCGACATCAAAATCTTTGAGGTATGCTGTACATCAACAGTCCTCTCGCAACGGGCAGCTCTAACAATAGCCCGATCCTCCGGTGTAAAACTAAGCACTCGCCTCCACAAGAGATCACAACACAAACACTACATCGAGACGTTCCTATGTCACCAGAAAACACAATGGTTAGCCCTCATACCAGACGAGCTCGCCCTGACCGCATCACTAGCAGTAGCTCAAACTGCGCTCAAACATGGTGACAGGGACCTCAATCGAGTATCGAAGAAAGCAGATCAATGGCATGAAAGCAAACGACAGATCTAGAATGGATACATGATCATAAGAAGGAACGACATCAATAAGAGTATGATCATGGAATAAATAAAATCAAGGATCTCAAATGGATGTATAATCAAGGACACGAAGAGAATCACAGATCTCAAAATATGTACATCCTAAGGTTTCTTAAGTGGAGTATCGTATCATAAATATACCGCGGAACATACGTACGGTACGTCACTCTACTCAAGCTACCTACTCCATCAATCAGGGTCAGCCTATGAAACGAAAGTTCGGGTCTAATACCCCCCCTCCCTGTTCAAGTCTAAGTTCCGTAAGGTCAAGCCTAGGTTCCGAAATACATACCCGCCCTAGACTCCGCATAGTCAAACCTAGACTCGAACAAAGATTAAACCTAGCGCTCTGATACCAACTTTTTCACGACCCGAAATATTAGCTCGTGACCAGCACTTGAATCAAGCAACGTCTAAAGGCATAACGGAATTCAAGTAAGCAGAAACACAGAAATCTAAACCTTTTAAGAAAAATAAAGGAGGTGAGGTTTTGAAATAAAAGTATAATGAAATCAAGTTTTCTTAATGTATAGAAAAGGAACA
Source organism: Agapanthus africanus (assembly GCA_030015575.1). NCBI lineage: Eukaryota > Viridiplantae > Streptophyta > Magnoliopsida > Asparagales > Amaryllidaceae > Agapanthus > Agapanthus africanus. The sequence continues at coordinate 108,679,267 of CM057344.1, forward strand.
TGAATGATGCAAGTGAAATCTACTAGTTTGAAAACATGTTTCGTCTTTTAAAAATTTCGGCAGCACCTCCTTTGTATATTTTGATCCAAAACCACAAATACATAATAATGATAAAGGCATCCCCAAGCGGGAGCTAGCTCTTCGCCAAACGGCGGATCACAACCACTCAATATGGTATAAATAAGTATACGACGCCCAATGGTGAAGTTCACCACAAAAGATAAAGAAAAGCAAGACATATAAACCACAAGTAGCGGCAAATCCCTCGCTCTAAGTCTCGCAACCACAATCCCACTGAGTCTCATTACTTATACAATTTACTAATTTTGATTGATGGAGTTTACTAGATACAATGTGAAATATAAATACAAGAGTGCGTACGATACAAATGTCCCACCTACCAATGCAAAACACCCGAATGCAACTGTGTGCCAGCAAAGCCGCTACTGATCCGAGCAGTCAACCTGCAAGAACTGTGGGACAACGGGGATGAGTTACCAACTCGTGAGTAGAAAAATATCAACAGATAGAAATCGAATAAACAACGACTCCTAGGTCAATTATATCATAAAGGTAATACTATGATATCTAGGGTGACCGGGTCTGTATATGTGCCAACAAGGAAATCAAAATCTATATGGATGCGGATATAATCCAACAATATAACCAGTGTATGTATGCATGTGGATCTCGTCCAATCATATAATCAATGTATGTATGCACGTAAATATCATAAAAGAGTGTGCATGAAAGTATGAGGATATAAATCAACGGTGTCCCTCGCGACACATCAAAATCATGGAACCTGGGTACCCAATATCGACACCCGAAAACATCATGAAACCCGTGTCCAGCATCGACAAGTAAATCATCATATCTCGGGCTCCATCAGTCCGGATAGGCCTATATCATCTCTCAACTCCTGCCGGTATACTTCGGATATCCGCCGAGACCAAATACTATCACCGGTAGGTAGTAGTCCCTCTGGCAGGCTCATCGTCATCCACACGAAATCTCTCTCTCGCCCCGGGGTACCATACCGGGTCCTCTATGTACCCGCAAACAGAAGCATCTGCCTCCTCGAATCGGATTTCGCATATCACACGTCTCAGAACTGAGAAAACGCAAGATGGACGCACTGAAATATCATATCAAGAGAAACCGGGTTTTTAAAACAGTACATGCTTTCTTTTGAAATAGACACGGTTCTCAAATCCAGAAATCTCATGAAAACAGCATATCTCAATGCGTAAAATCATAGAGCATGATGTATGCGACATATAATAGAACTGTAAGCATATTCGTATATCATGCAATATGGAACAGTGATATGACGTATTAAGGGAAAACCGCTCTTTTAAATGATTCCAGTTTTTAAAATATAATATGCGGTTCCCAATTTCCCAATAAAACCAGTTATCTATGTAGGCACAATATGTATATGCGCAGGTATAGAGGTACCAATGTGTATATACGCCAATATGGGTATGCAATGTGCATATGCGCAAGTATGGATGTATCAATGTATATGTGCACCAATATGAATATACAATGTGTATGTGCACAAGTATGGATGTATCAATGTATATGTGCACCAATATGGATATACAAATGTGTATATCCGCAAGTATGGATGTATCAATGTATATGTGCATCAATATGGATATACAATGTGTATGTCATGATGCAGCAACCCTACTGTGTAGTGACATGGAAATTATCGATGATGAAGTGTGAGACGGTAAATCTGTGTACGTGTAACATACGCATCATCGATAATGGTGCAAGTGTACTAGCACAGGTATAAGCAATGCAATGGAAATAATATGAATGTAGCATAAGGTAAATTATATGCAAATGCTGACGGGTATATGTATCTAATATGACCGAGTTGGGGAATCTATCAATCGGCATCCAGCCTAACAACATCACGTACGGTATAATCCATCGTACGACAACCTCTAGTCAAGGGTAGGGATCAATCATCAAGTCAAATTCATCACGCACGGAAAATCATCGTACGGCGGCATTAAACTAATAGGGATCCTATCATCCTATAAGACAAATGAGGGTACGGCCTAATATCACGTACGGCCTATCATCCATGATTAACAATATTCTGCATATATATATCTATATACCTATATCCCAGGTCACGTCCATAACGATCTCATATCAGGGGACCGACAAGGTATCAATCATCTCAATCGACTCGTATCCGTATACCAACATATTATCAGATCATCATATTCGTCTTATATTCCTCCATCGCATTTGTATCTCACATCAAGTCGAGTTTACATAATATTCTATCCCTACTAAAAGTATAAGTATCTAATCTAACATACACACCCGAACCATACAATAGTTTTTGAAAGATGCGAATCGTAGTTTTTGAAAGTAGGGGCTACGGTGTTTTTAAAGAAAAGATATCATTTGAAAATCCGTAACGTCCCTCAAGGTATATGTTTAAAGATGCATACGATTTTTCGGTTTAGAAATAAGTATGGTTCGGATGGCGCATCTACGTCGACCATCTAGTCCTATAGTATTCTAAACGGCAATATCGTCAAACGTCATCCTCAAATCCCGTTATCACATAATAGCCGTATTATATCATTTCTAACTATCCTTAGTTTCAATATAGTTTCACTAACTATCCTTTAATTCAAATCATAGTTTCCTAATCTAGGTTTCCTTAACCATAAGATACAAATCGGTTTCCACCAAAACTTTGCGGGGGTGCTATACGCCATCCACCCGACTTCCCCTGTGGATATATATCCACTCACCTTGCTTCTTGCTTGCCTATGTCGATGACGCCACGCCCTGTCGTCTCAGAATCCACGCGAAGGTACCTACAATAATAAACAATCGCAATGCGTATTAAAATCGAATCCGGAAAACCGATACGGCGCATGATGCGCTCATAGGTTAGAACCTATGGCCTACACATGCAAAAACAATCAAACAACCTTTGTTGTCGATGTACGAACATCCAACAACCCAAAACAAATCCAAATAGCAAAACCAAACATTTCAAAATACGGATAACATAGCCAAAAACACCCCAATGTGCTCCCAGATTTTACCCTAGGCCAAATTGGTCAATTCTGCATATATGGAGGGTCTAATTTATATCTAAAGGGACCCCAAAACAAATACGAAACAATTCCAACCCAGCCTGGCCACAATTTGCGGCCAGATTGAATTAATCTGTGGCCATAGTACAGGGGTTGGGGCTCAGGTCTTGGTGGTAGCTTCCTAGGTGCCTGCACAACTCCCAGTATTTGCTAAATTACTTCTAGTGCCCCCGTGTTGCTCCAGATTCCAAAATACCTTCACAATTCACACATTTATCCGATATCGGGGTTTCTAAATCTGTGTTTTGGGTTTCTAAGCTCTGGTCCAGGTCATGAATTATCTCAAAAGTCTTATTGACAGCCACAAACATCACCAATTTCCCAAACCCTTCTCTTGGGATTTTTTTCAAGTTCACAATCCATTACTAAACGATATCTAAACATAAAAAAAAGCTAGGAAATCAAAACTACTCTAAAAGAAAGGAGATATATCTCATGGTTACTCCTAAACAAAACCCTAAAAGTCCCAAAGTTGCCAAAATCCCATTTTGCTTGGTTCAATGTGAAGAGCATGAAGAGGGGATCGTTTTTTGTGAAAGGGTTATATGGTTTGGATGGAGTTTTGGAGATGGATTTAGGGTTTGAAGGTGGAGGGATGTGGAGTTGAGGGAGATGAAGAGGGAAATGAAAATGATGGGGGAAATTGGTCATGGCAGCAGCCCCCTTCTCTCTCTCACTATTGTTCTCACCTACTCACTTTCCATGTCATCATTTTTTCTCCTTTCTCTCTCCTCACTCATCATGACACCTTTTCTTTCTCTTTTCTCACCAAAACACATACACCCAAATAAAACAACACCATGAAATAACATGTAACATGTCATGGTGCACTTACCATGAAAAACTGTAGAACCACGGATTTGGTTTAATCGCGATTAGCAGTGCACTAATAGGTTTTTTTTAATCTAAACTGCATATAATAAATTTTAAAATTGCCAAATCCTTTAAATATAATTTTAAATGAACAAATCATTTTAATTTCCTTTTATTTCACAATTATTGGTATATATTTATACCCTTTTTCGAAAGCCTCAATTTCGCAAATCGGGCAGTTTTCGGGAAAAATATTATTTTAATATTAAATTCCAAAAATAATATTTTTTATTTTCTGAAAGGTTACAGAGCGGATCGTCGGGGATTTGTCTCTCCCGGTATTGGGGGTTGATATCGCGCGGTGCACGGGTGACCATCACATGAAATCCTTGGCCAAGGTAGATGAGAATTACTGATTTGGATTAGTAGTTTCTTAGTGGGTGATGGGCTTCATACCGACATGAAATATCGCGTTATTAGGGGTCTGACTTTATCCACCCCCTAGACTCGATATGCGATACTCTTAGACGAACAGACCAGACTGTGTGGAGATTTTCACTGACAGGCTCGGTAGAGATTCGGATGAGTTTGCTCGTCGGCCTTCCTTTCGCTCAATACATGGGTAGCTGTTACGTACAGCTAGTGCCGCTGACGTGTTTGTTTCCTCCAATCAGAGCAAAGCTTTATTTTGAAATTCAAAATTTAAAAGTTGAAGCAATGCTTCAGATCCAGCGCTAGGTACGTTGCGCGCCACATATCAAACACGGATGCGCTAGCTCCAGGTGCGCAGCACCCTAGGCAGTGCACACCCAATCAGAGCAAAGCTCTGTTTTAAAATTTAAAATTCAAAAATTGAAGCAACACTTCAGATCCAACGCTGGACGCGTTGCGCGCCACGTGTCAAACATGGATGCGCTAGCGTCAGGTGCGTCGCGTCCTAAGCAGTGCACCATGTGTGCGCTAGCGCTAGGCGCGCTGCGCGCCACGTGTCAAACACGAGTGCGCTAGCACATGCTGCGCTGCGCGCCACGTGTCAAATGTAGATGCGCTAGCACAAAATGCGCCACGCTCTGAGCAGCGCACCACGTGCAAAGTACGGGTGCGCCAGCGCTGGAATTAAAAATTCCCCACTGTTAGATCAAAAGATCTAATAATGATAAATCATTAATTAATCAGAATTAAAATTCTATTATGGAAAGATTTTTCCAATCTTGTTAAAAACAAGAAGATTGCCTTCTGTAAAACAGAAACCTTAGGATCAAAGATCCAACGGTGGGGAAATATCCCCAAATTAATCAGAGAAAGATCTCTTTAACCGATTCAACAAATCAACTGGCCCTATATAAAGGCCCCAAGACTTCAAGTCTGATATAGAGAAACCCTCCTACAAACTTTGAGAAAACTCAAAAGAAAGAGAGCAAGCTCTTGAAAGAAGATCATTTTCTACAAGGTAAAAAAGAATGATTTTTGAACAAAGAGATGAAATCATCTCATTAAAACAGAAGAATTATCTTATTAAAAGATCATAGATCTATAAATACCAAGGTCTTTCATAAAAGAGATCAAAAGATCTCATCACATGATAAAGAAGAACATATTCTTCACACAGATCATTGATCTACAAAGGCAAAGCCCTTTCAAAAATAAGAACTATTGTTCTTGAAACTTGAGGCAAAGCCTCCTTTAAAAAGAACATAAATTTGTTCACAGATCATAAATTTGATCAAATGCGCTTTGTGCTACTGAAAAGTGCCTTGTACTCTTGAACTGCGCTTCTGCGCTCCCTGGACCGGCGCTCAGCGCCAAAACGTGCCACGTGTTAACCACGTATGCAACTTGCGCTTTGCGCTTCTGAAACAGCGCACTGCGCTCATGGGCTGACGCTCAGCGCCAAGTGCACCACGTGTCACTCACTTGTGCGCCAGTGAACTAGCGCAACGCGCTCATAAATTAAAAGCGCAATGCGCTCATAAACTGGCGCAATGCGCCCATCATCTTGCGCTTAGCGCCAAGCGCGACACGTGTCCTTTTCGTGTGCGCTACTTGGCAGAAGCGCAATGCACTCTTTAATTGGCACAAAGTGCCTGGCGCGCCACGTGGCGCGCTGTAAGAACACACATTGTTCTGATGAATGCTATGCATTCAATACAAGACAAAAAATGTCAGGATCTAATGCTCAGCATTATTAAAAGGGCCAAGCCCAAATAAAGTCTCAACAGCCCAGAACAATAAAATGTTAAACATTTTAATCTTATTAGACTTAGCCCAATATTGGCCATAAATCCTCAACTTATATTGAACTGAGCCCATCCGCTCATGAATATTTTAACAGACCTTAGTTCCAAATTAGACTACAGATCTTTCAACCAATTCACACAGGTTCAAGGGTACATCTCTTTACTCCTCTGATATTTGTCGTTGTAATCCTTCAACGTCTTCAGAGAGGTGACGAGTCCCGACAACCAAACACTTTACGGACTATGGGGTACTCACGGACTACGATGTCCTTAACCTTGATTGTGAGGTCTTTAAACTCACGGACTACGATGTCCTTAACCTTGACTGTGATGTCTTTAAACTTACGGATTATGATGTCCTTAACCATGGACCGAGATGTCCTTAAACTAACAATGGACCGTAATGTCCTTAAACTAATCGACCGCAATGTCCCTAAACTAAACAATAGAGTCCAAATGCTTCTCTTGTTGGATCTAAATGATCCCGTTAAGTTGATCTTAGTCTAAAATTAGACTAACGTATCCTTAACATACGTTTAAGTTGATCTTAGTCCCAAATGAGGCTGACGTATCCTTAAACCCAACCCCAAACCCAAATCTAAGAAGATACAGATTTGGACTAATCCACGCCCTACGGGCGACAACATAAATTAGTCTCCGTATACAATCCACGGGCAACCAAAACCAAAACAAACACACACAACACAAAGTGACCATCTGGAGAAGGAGAAAGTCGTTGCCACGATGCGGTAGCATAATTAACTGCAGGGGCTTGCGCCTGCAGGGAAGAGCGTCCCCACAATCAAAACCCCCTCAAACGAAGGGGGATCTGAAGAAGTCTGCTACATCGGCCGCATCCGTTTAAACCTTCGATACATGGTACCATAAATCAACTTGGCATCTTCGGAGAGGTTGACGGATAGCACCAATTAGCATCTGCCCCGAAATTCAAGCGAGACGGACCCGTATGGTCGCGTCTCCGCGTTTTCGGCGGGGAACGGATTCTGGCACGCCTGGTGGGACCTCTTCCTCTTTCCACTCCACACTTCTTGTGTCGTGTTCGCGAACGAATCGTGGTTTGATATGGTTGTCCTTAGGTTCGAGGTACTAAGATTTGGCTTTGCTCCCGTGCAGAAAAAAGAAATGGCCTCTAACTGCTCCAGCTGCAACTGCAACTCCCGTTCCACCTCATCGGGAGGTGTAACCTACGGGCCCGAAGAGGCCTTCCTATTCAAGATGCCAGTGGAGCAAGTAACTCAGGCTACCGCTGGGCTGTTTTCTGGGACCATGATCCAACCGATGAGCTTCAATGCCTCGTTGCTGTCGCAAGAAGCCCCAAAGAAGTCGGTCTTTGATCGACTTACCACTGCCGCGCCCCTCTCAATGGGTCGCCCAACTCCAACGCCTCAGTCTTTGACAGGCTGGGCCAAAGCTCAAACGGGCCCATAAAGAAACCCGCAATACCAGAAAGGGTTATTCCAAAAAAAGATAGCCATTCCTGTTTTCGAAGTCGTCAAAGTGGCTTCTCCTATCGAAGGGTCGGTCTTCACTAGACTGACTGTTCCGGTTCCCACTCTAGGTGAAGTCCTTAAACCTGCTTCTCCTGCCCAGAGGTCTGTCTTTGACAGATTGAACATTGCTTCTCAACGGACATCGGTCTTCAAGAGGCTGACACCGGCGACAACCCTTCGCCAAAATAGGGGGCATGAGGAAGTCACCCCTACGGCTGAGAAAATCCCAACGGATCGACACGCTCGACGTCGCAACTGGCACCGAGTAAGGAAGGCTGGGGGCAACTCTCATTCTGTACTGACTCCGCCGGCTCCAACGGTGGAGGTCGATGCTGCTGTTCCAATTGGGAACAGCTATGAACCGCTAAGGAAGGTACGTAAAAACTCTCCGACTGCCGCGCTAAAGAGATCTCCTCCATCTATGGAGAACGTTACAGAAGCGAAGCCGGAGCAGCCCCCTCAGCGGCTATCCTCCAAAATCTACAAAGTCTGGCGACGGGTTCAGGACTCAGTAATCGATCAAGATTACCCTCGCCGACAGAAGAGGGTGAAAGTTCAACAGGAAGAGAATCGTCCTGTCAAGCCACAAAGGAAGACAACTACCGGGTCCCCGCTATAACGGCCCCCTCAACGTCAACTACTCAAAAGAGAAGGAGGCCGGAGAAAGCCCCTGTGACTGCGGTAAACCGCAAAGACGCTGAGCCCAAACGCCCCAAGTCTGGGGGCATGATGGTACATACCGTTTATTTGGCTTTCGGAAAAGAGGAAAGCCGCGCTTCTATGGGTCACCGACTGCTCACCCGATCCGTGACAAAAGCCCAGGAGCAGCAACAGAAGCTTCAGGAAATGCTAACGCAAATGGCTACACTCACGGGGCCAAAAGAAAGCCCGGAAGCGTCATCAGAGCAGCGTCATGAGCAAGAAACCGATGCTGAATTTCTCCGCAGAGTCCTCAAAAAGAAGGACAGATAAGCAGCAAAACAAGCTACCAACATAAAACGAATAGCGCTTCTCGTCTAAGATATGGTTGGGATAATGTTACAGCCGGAACCTCCAGCTGAAGACCCTCCAATCATTATTGAAGACGACAGAGGAGAGACATCGAACCCTCCTCCGGCTCTTTCAGCAGCCAAAGAGGACACCATTTCCAAGGCCGCTTTGGATGACTATATTGCTCAGCAAATACAAGCTTACTAGGCGAATGAAGCGACCGGCCAAGTCGTTAAAACTGTATGACCATATCCATGCTGGTATGATCAAATAAAGTATCCACCAGGATATAAGATCCGTAAATTTCATATATACAAAGGGACGGGCAATCCCCACCAACATGTCGCCCAGTTCAGGGCTCTTTGCGGCAACACCGGAGGTGATGATAAATTGCTACTTCGCCAATTCGTCGGCAGCTTATCGGAGATGGCATTCGAGTGGTATTCTGAACTTCCAAACGACTCCGTCAAGACTTTCGCAGAAATGGAGCTATTATTCATCCAGCGATTCGCAAATGGTAGTGAACGCACCCCAATAACGACATTGATCAATGCCAGGGTGAAGCCAGGTGAAACGTGGGTTCAATACGCAATAAGATGGCGGAATCTGTGGTCGAAATGCGAACAGCGCATCGAAGAGGCACCAGCGGTGGGCATGTTCGTAGGCACCCTAGACTCTCATGCAACTATTTCACAATTCATGATGTTCTTTAAGCCGACCATGTTCCAAGCTGGCCCAAATGGACCAGATGAGTCATAGACCGTCTCCTCCAAAGCCGGACTCTCGAAATGAGAAGGGAAAGGGGAAAGCGATCGTCGTCGCCAATGCTCAACAGCAGCCCGGTGGCCCAAGACCAATTGATCGCCAAAATAACAGAACTCGATCTCTTGAAGATAAAATGAGACGCCCTTACTCGTTCTCTCGAGACAAGGTGAAGAGGTTATTCGAGCTTGCACTGCACAACAGGCTCATCAATCTGCCAGAGCCAAGACGCCCAGCGCAACCTGACGACATTAGCAATCCTAACTATTGCCCTTATCACCGAATGTTGGGCCATCCGATCGAGGATTGTTACATCTTCAAAAGCTGGATAGAAGATCAATACCAGCAGGGCAAATTCGTATTATCTGAGAATTGGAAGGTGAACCCGCCTCGGCCACACACTCCCAAGAAGACGGATACACCGGGGGCATCATGCTCTTTCGTAGAAGAAGCTCCATGGGAGGTCGCTCTTTCATCCAAGACGAAAAGAATGCTAAAGGATCTCCATACATGCCCGGCGATCAGGTGGAATAATCCACTCGAACCAGAGATCATCGAAGGGATGCTGAAGCTGCGCCCAACTCCAAAGATTGGTGGTGATAGCAAAAGCGCTCACATCCATCCGTCAAAATCTTCAAAGAAGAAGAAGAAGAAATCCAAGAAGCCCGTGAAGCCTGGCAACAAGCGCACGGACCTACAAAAGCAAATTGACGCGCTGGAAGAATATAACCAGAGGACGCGGACTCCGGTCACACTTCAAGAGTTTCACAGCTACGTCTTTGAGGACGGAGATGACGATAATCGGGAAGGCTCGTCGGATGAATCTGAGGATTATGTGGCAAGTTGCCATATGATCTCCCACTCGTCGACAGACGATGAAGAAGCTCCTTGCACCGAGAAACTGGGGGCAAATCCTAAATCAGAACATCTAGAGCCGTCAGACGAAATGATTGATGCATTCCTGAACCAAGCTCTTTCGAAAAGCAAAGCTGATCGGGAACGTGAGATGGCTATATTTGAAAAAGCCAAACACTGGCGACTGAACGAGAGGGTTGAAACACGCCCGCTAGATCAAAGTACCTCCGTTGCAAATAGAAACAGGTTCAAGATGAGGAATAGGTTCGCCAAAGCCATATCAATGGGGATGAAGCTGCCACCCACCGAAAGAAATATTCTCGGTGAAGCGGAAACACATCCTAGCTACTGCTTATATCATCGAAAGATTGCGCACCCCACCGAAGATTGCAACACTTTTAAAAGATGGTGGCAGGGATATGTTGCTCACCGGCAACATTTCAAGCGGATGAAACGCAAAACCCGTCGGGAGCAAAGAAATACGACCGAGGAGCAAAAAGAACACCCGGCAACTGTTGCATGGTTGAAGCTGGGGATCACAAGTTCTCACCTTTGGGAGCGACTCTGATGAGGAAATAGCTCTTGGTCCTCTCTTCAAAGAATCCATCTCGGAAAAAGAGGAAGAACTGAAGGCCTGTGAAAATATTCAGCTGCGCAATCGTACGCTGCCCGAAAAGAATCTTGGGCCCTCAAACAGTGGGTCAAATAGAAAAGATAAAGAAAAAGAAAAGGTCCCTGAGGATATCATCCTTGATGACCGAGCCGTCGAAAAGCTAACAACCAAGGACCCGCCAAAGAAAAGTAAGGTGGACTACAACGTTCTCGTACACTTGAGGAAGATACCCTCGCAGCTCAGTATTCTCGATGCCCTCCTGCTATCCAAAGAAGCGAGAGATTTATTGATCAAGGCGTTACAAGAGCCCGAGAAATTCCAGGCCTTCCTCGCCGAAGAAAAGATGAAGGACGAGTTGGAAGAGGTACACACGGCCGATATCACCTTCGGCGATGAAGATCTCCTTCTTGGGACATGCGAGCACAACCGCCCCCTATATGTCTCCGAATACTGTCATGACATCAAGATAGGTAAAATCCTGGTCGACAATGGGTCCTCCGTCAATCTCCTTAACGTAAGAGTGTTAAAGGAAATATGCATGAGCGTTCAGCACCTTGCTCGCGACAAAATCACTATCTCCGGTTTTGACTCCTAGTCATCACGGACGCTCAGGTCAGTGATATTGACGCTGCGCTTCGGGCTACTCGTCACGGATATTAAATTTCACGTCATTGACGCCAAGACTTGCTACAACGCTCTGCTCGGCCGGCCTTGGTTACACGAGTACAACATTATCCCTTCTACACAACATCAGCGTATGAAGTATTTTAAGGATGGTCTCGAGTATACCGTAACAGGAGAGCTAAACACATTCCCCGTGAACGAAGTCCGCAAGTATGAAGATGCAAAATACTTCTTACCAGATTTTGAGGATACGGAAAGATGTCACAAACCGAAGAACAAAGCTATCACCACCATTCCGGTCTTCAGGAGTGATACCGAGAAGGAAGAGAAACTGGTTTACTCAGGTCCGCCCCACTACAACAAGCCGGGACCATCCACTCCTATGCTGATCTTCGGCAGCGACTCGGAAGATGAGATCCATGCCGTATTCTCTGCTTGGCCATTCTACATCCCTGCCGGGACCATCCACTCCTATGCCGATCTTCGGCAGCGACTCGGAAGATGAGATCCATGCCGTATTCTCTGCTTGGCCATTCTCCTATGCTGACCATCCACTCCTATGCTTGATACCTGCAGTGTGGAAGAATTACAGACATTCTACATCCCTCCCAGGCGAAAAGGTGAAAGGACGATCCTATTCTACCGATCCGGGGAAACCAAAGTGGAGAAAGAAATCTGGCATGGCGCGGATTCTACACTTGACAAGCTCCAGCCCATTCGTTTGCCCAGATATTACACGAACGGACTAAATAGACTCTTAAGACGCCAAGGTGTACCCCTTAAGAAAACAGCGCGACAAGCACGATTCTATAACAGGATCTGGAATGTTCCCGGAACACAACGAAAGTTGCTCAATGGGAGAATGGAGACGACCGGGCTTGGGTATGTTCAATCCAAGAAATGGGAGCTACTCCGGGACTGCTACGTCATACATGACTTTGATGAAGAAGGAGATGCTCTGTGGGAAGATGCTAACCCTTAACCAGAAAGAGCTCCCGCCGTGAAAATGCCCAGTCCGTCGTTCGAAGAACAAATGGACAAGCTTATAAAGAAAGCAAGTCAAAAGGTTCGAGACGACGATAATCGTGAAATGGCCATCTACGAGAAAGCCAGGACGCAACGCCTCCTTCAACAGGCTGTGAAAAATGAAAATGCTCCTTCTTGTCAACCCGTTGTACAAAAAGCCCGACGCAGAGGCAGAAATAAACTAAAGAACGGGAAAGGCGTTTGACAGCGACAAATCGGGTCCAAGAAGCCATGCGATCAGGAATCGAGCAGTCCGAATTCGTCTCTTATAAAAAAGATAGGTCGAACATATTCTTTTCCCCAAGACAAGACAAGAAAGATATTCGATCTTGTCATAAAACATCAGATGATGACACTCCCGAAGTCCAAGCACCCCAAGCAAGCAGGCGAAGTCTCTCACCCGGACTATTGCTCCTATCACAGGGCAATAGGACATCCACTCAAAGACTGGTTCACATTTAAAGACTGGGTAGAAGACCAGTATCAGCAAGGCAGGTTCTCTCTATCCAGCAGCTGGAGGGTAACCCCATCGCAGAAGCATGAACCCAAAGCCGCGAGAGTAGAACCATATCAACATCGGTGTTGGAAGCGATCTCGTACTTGTCATATGATAATGTTGTCAGAAGAAGAGCCCGAGAATATGGATGACCTCCCCCGGTGCTTCGACAACGATGATGACGAGGTAATCTCAGAGTTTCCACCCGTGCCAAAGGAGCTGGAAGATGGGATACATACTACTGCAGATAACCTCAAGAAAATTGATTTGGGGACGGCAAGTGACCTGCGGCCGACGTTCGTCAGTGAGCTGTTGTATGAAGAAAGGGTGGCTACACTAAAGGACGTGTTCATGCAGCATAAAGATTGCTTCGCATGGAACTATTCTGAGATGCCAGGATTAGATCCAGAGATTGCTGTGCACAAATTGGCAATATCTCCGGACGTCAAGCCGATCAAACAAGCGCTGAGAAGAATGCAGTTCGAGCTTGAGATGAGCATCAATGCTGAGGTCAAGAAACTAATTGACTGCGGTTTCATCCAAGAGGTTCAGTACCCTGACTGGATCGCCAACATCGTCCCAGTGATGAAGAAAAATAGGACGGTGCGCATCTGCGTGGACTTTCGGGACCTCAATAAAGCTTGCCCGAAGGATGATTTTTCCGTACCAGTCACTGAGCTGATGATAGATAACACGTCCATTCACGAAGTTTTCTCCCTCATGGACGGCTCATCAGGATACAATCAGATAAAGATGCACCCTGAGGACTAGAAACATACCGGTTTCCGGACTCCTTTGGGCATATTCTTCTACAAGGTGACCCCTTTCGGTCTAAAGAACGCCGGTGCCACTTATCAGAGGGCCATGACAAAGATCTTTGATGACCTCATACATGAAATCGTCGAATGTTATATCGACGACCTCGTAGTTAAAAGCAAATCATACGAGGAACATTTAGAGCATCTGAAGATTGTGTTTCAGCGCCTTCGGAAATACAACTTGACGATGAACCCTCTCAAATGCGCGTTCGGAGTTTCCTCAGGCAAATTCCTAGGATTCATCGTCCGACACCGAGGCATCGAGATAGACCCGTCGAAGATCAAGGCGATCATGGAAATGCCTCCGCTAAGGACTCTCAAACAGCTGCGGTCTCTCCAAGGAAAGCTCGCATATATCCGGCGATTTATAGCCAATCTTTCAGGCAAGTGTCGTCCTTACAGTCACCTGATGAAGAAGGGAACCCCTTTCGTCTGGGATCGCAAATGCCAAAACACACTGGACGAAATCAAGCAATACCTGCAGAATCCGCCAGTATTGGCCGCTCCCGTTAAAGAAAAACCTCTCATTATGTATACAACCACCCTTGAAAGTTCCTTAGGCGCATCATGGGCACAAGAGAACGACCAAGGGAAAGAGAGAGCCCTCTACTATCTGAGTCGAGTTCTCCTGGAGGCAGAAAGCAATTATTCTCCCATTGAAAAACACTGTCTGGAATTGATCTTCGCAATAACGAAGCTCAGACACTATGCGTTGGCGCATAAGGTCCATCTCATATCAAAGGTGGATCCTCTCAAATATTTGATGTCGAAGGCCATATTAACAGGACGACTCGCTAAATGGGCCCTGCTCTTGATGGAATTCTCGATAATTTATCGGCTCCTCAGGGCAGTGAAAGGCCAGGCCTTCGCCGATTTCCTCGCTGAGCATCCGATACCTGCCAACTCTCCCTTGAACTGCGAATTGCCGGACGAACATGCGTTTGACACAATCGACGGGGGTGATACCCGATGGGAAATTTATTTTGATGGAGCGTCTTCCATGAAGAAGCGCAAACAAAGCACCCCTATAATCAAATCCGGGATAGGCCTCATCTTCGTGACTCCACAAGGAGGGATGATGCGCTTTGCCTTCTCCTTAACAGAGCCGAAGACAAACAATGATGCCGAGTATGAAGCTTTGATAGCAGGTCTCGAGATTGCCATCGACATGGGAATTGAAAACCTCCTCATATACGGAGACTCCCAACCGGTCGTTAGTTAAGTAAATGGCGATTACCAAACATGCAAACCAGTGTTGGTGAAGTACGGCGAGAGAGTACAGAGACTGCTAATTCAAATTCCTTCCTACACCCTGGGAAGTATACCACGTGCGGAAAATAGCAAAGCGGATGCATTAGCCAAGCTCGCTAAAGATCTGGCTGACGAGAACCTCGATGATGTGAGGATCATTGTGCAAAGCCGTCGGGTTCTTGCACCGGCAGAAATATCTCCGGAGTCACTCGAACAAAAGGGAGCGACCGAGCAAACAACTCTACAAATAAAAGGCCAGGAAAAGGCTAAGGATTGGAGAGAAGTCTTTATAGATTACTTCAAATCCCGTTGAACACCTGGAGATGCATCCTCAAGACATCAGCTTATGAAACGAGCTCTGTCTTTTGCTTTCGTCAATGATACCCTGTATAAGAGATCATTTGACTCTTTATGGCTAAGATGCCTGGGACCCTAAAGAGGCAAAACGAGTCGTCCAAGAAACTCACAACGGACTCTGCGGTTCTCACCAAGCCGGGCCGAAGATGAAGATTAAAAGGATGGGCTACTATTGGCCCACGATGATTCAAGACTGCCTCAAGTATGTGAAGCAATGCCACTCATGCCAGATCCATGGGGACTTTATCCATCAACATCCAAACCCACTACATCTAACAGTGGCTAGCTGGCCGTTCGAAATGTGGGGGACTGACATAATCGGCCCTATCGAACCAGCATCGTCCAGAGGACATCGATTCATTTTGGCGACAACTGATTACTTCTCTAAATGGGCAGAAGCAGTACCGCTGAGGGAAGTGAAGACGGAGAATATCCTCCATTTCTTCAAAACACACGTCATTTATCGGTTTGGAACTCCGAGACGGACCATCTCCGGTAACAGGCCAGCCTATAGAAGCCACAAGATCAGCCGCTTCGCATAACAGCATAACATAGACTGGAGATACTCCTCAGTCTATAATCCTCAAGCTAATGGTCTAGCTGATGCTTTTAACAAGACCTTGACGAAGATTGTGAAAAAGACGGTGTCCCGAAACAAGAAGGACTGGCACGAGAGACTGCATGAAGCTCTCTGGGCGTATCGAACTACATTTAAAACGGTCATGAACACAACCCGTACGCGTTGGTATTCGGTACGGAAGCAGTACTCCCTCTTGAGATAGAGTTGCCCTCTCTACGAGTGGCGGTTCATTACGAGCTGATGGACGAAGAGAATGCTCACCTTCGGCTTGAAGAGCTCGATGCCCTTGATGAAACTCGGCTCATAGCGCAAAAAAAATCTGGAGGCTTACAAAGAAAAGATGACGCGCTCATACGAAAGATTGACTAGGCCGAGAGCATTCCGCCAAGGCGAACTCGTGACAGTGGTCAAAAGACCTATGATCCCCAATCGTGTCAAACGGGGGAAATTCGAGCCGAACTATGAAGGCCCGTATATCATAGACAAGGTCTACCAGGGTGAGGCCTATCTACTCATGGACATGCATGGCGAAAGGTCCCTCAGGCCAATAAATGGTCGCTTCCTGAAAAAGTACTACGCTTGACGAGTCACGGCCTAGGTCGATGATAGACGACGACGACTATGTCCGCTCGCTATCCTCCTAAGCCCAAACTCTATAAGTAGTAGCCGGCTAATCGACCGAAACGTCCTTAAAACTAACAACGGACCGAAACGTCCTTAAACTAACAATGGACCGAAATGTCCTAAAACTAACAACGGGCCGAAATGTCCTCAAACTAACAATGGACCATTATGTCCTAAAACTAGCTGTTGACCGAGATGTCGATAAACTACGATGGATTGCAGCATTCCAAAGATGATACAAAAAAAAGAATAAAAAAGGAAAAAAGAAAACGGTATGTCCATAAGCAAAATGGGCACGGATGAAAACCCGAAAGAGCTCCGTGAGTAAAAATAGTAGGGCTACCGGAGAGTTTTGTGAAAACCCGAAAGGGTGCAACCTCGTTAGAATAAAAAAACGATATGTCCATAAGCGAAGAGGGCACGGATGAAAACCCAAGAGGGCTCCGTATGTAAAAACAGCAGGGCTACCGGCGAGTTTTGTGAAAACCCGAAAGGGCGCAATCTCGTTAAAAGACACTTACAAGGTCCTCTTGAACTTGTGAGGAGAAACCACCTGCATGAGATCCTTACAACTCACAAGGGAGCGACACACTTAGGGATCCCCACGACTCCTAAGGAGAAATTACACTTGCGAGATCCTCACGACTCGTAAGGAGAACTCTCTTATGGGACCCTCACGGCTCATAAGTTTCAAAAGTCTTAACCTACATGGATCTGAACCTGTTCTTAAGCAGCCACCACAACCTCCAATTTTGCCCTACAAGCGGCTCAACGCTGACCCTTGTATACAATCCATAGGCGCGAATAAAAATTTCCCTAACAAAGTCCCATCGTGACTAGGGATATGTTTGCACAGTAAACCCCCCTTGTAAGCCCTCTAGACTTATAAAGAGGAAATACTCTTGTAAGATCCTTACGACTTATAAGAGAACATGCACTTAGAAATCCTCACGATTCTTAAGGAGAAAACACACCTATGAGATCCTCACGACTCGTAGGGAGAAATACCTTCATGAGAACCTTACGGCTCATGAAGTCGAGAACCTTACGGCTCATGAAGTCGAAAGCCTTAGTCGACAGGATCCTAACCATGTTCGCTAAGCCACCTTTGTTCGACATCGATAGAAGCAGATGATGATTCGCTCCTGGCAATATCCCAGTTGTAGCGGTGTTGATGCCGAAATCGGTGTCTAATTCTAAGCTTGCAGCAAGAAGCTAGCGAACCACACATGCATGTAAAATAGCCGAAATGATTGGGCAACTCGCAATAAAAAGCAGCGAGTAAAAATAAAATAAATAGCCGAAATGATTGGGCACCGCGAAAAATAGCCGAAATGATTGGGCAATCGTGACCTTCGTGATATAAAAGCTGAAATAATAGAGCATCACGGAAAGAAATAAAAAAAATAAAAATTATGCCCTACAGGTGATATCACATCAATCCCTGTATACAATCCAGGGGTGCAAACAAAAAAGGAATCACACCTTCCCTCCCCAGGCTCCATTAGAAAACGAAGCCGAATCTCGACGGTTCAGGGATAGCCTAGAGATCAACATCAGCGTTCCTCCCCATTCCAGCAGGATTCAGACGCTGCAATCAACCCTGGAGCTACGGAAAAGCCCCTACTCCAAATCTCGATGGTTCCCAGACAACCTGGAGACCACTTCAATATTCGTCTCATTACAGCAGACAATACGTCAGCAAATGACCCCGTCGCGGAAATACGTCATCCACATGACCCCGTCGCGGAAATACGTCATCCATATGACCCCGTCATGGAAACACGTCATCCAAATGACCCCGTCTCGGAAATACATCATCCACATGACCCCGTCGTGGAAATACGTCATCCATATGACCCCGTCTCGGAAATACGTTATCCATATGACCCCGTCTCGGAAATACGTCATCCACATGACACCGTCTCGGAAATATGTCATCCACATGACCCCGTCATGGAAATACGTCATCCACACGACCCCGTCTTAGAAATACATCATCCACATGACCCCGTCGTGGAAATACGTCATCCACATGACCTCGTCTCAGAAATATATCATCCACATGACCCCGTCATGGAAATACGTCATCCACATTACCCCATCTCGGAAATACGTCATCCATATGACCCCGTCACGGAAATACTTCATCCACATGACCCCGTCACGGAAATACGTCATCCACATGACCCCGTCTCGGAAATACGTCATCCATATGACCCCGTCACGGAAATACGTCATCCACATGACCCCATCATGGAAATACGTCATCCATATGACCCCGTTTCGGAAATACGTCATCCATATGACCCCGTCTCGGAAATACGTCATCCACATGACCCCATCTCGGAAATACGTCATCCACATGACCCCGTCTCGGAAATACATCATCCACATGACCCCGTCTCGGAAATACGTCATCCACATGACCCCGTCGTGGAAATACGTCATCCATATGACCCCCGTTTCGGAAATACGTCATCCATATGACCCCGTCTCGGAAATACATCATCCACATGACCCCGTCTCGGAAATACGTCATCCACAGGACCCCGTCTCGAAAATACGTCATCCACATCACCCCGTCTCGAAAATACGTCATCCACATCACCCCGTCTCGGAAATACGTCGTCCACATAATCCCGCTTCAGAAATACGTCATCCACATGACCCCGTCGAGGAAATACGTCATCCACATGACCCCGTCGCGGAAATACGTCATCCACATGACCCCACTGCGGAAATACGTCACCCAATGACACCGTGAAATGCGGATAATGTCAATCTCATTAAACACTTACGATCCCCTCGATTCATAAGGAAGAAAACTCTCTTATAAGATCCTTATGACTTAGAAGGGAAAACACACATAGGAATCCTCATGACTCCTAAGGAGAAAAGACACCTACGAGATCCTCACGACTCGTTGGGAGAAAAGTCTTTATGAGACCCTCACGGCTCATAAAGTTGAAAAGTTTTAGGCAGCAGATCTGAACCCGCTTCCTAAGCCATCACTACCTCTCCAAGAAGCCAAAACAAGATGCTCACCCTATCATCTGCCGGCTATGTTTGCTAAGATGACATGTTGATAACAAAAGAAAGAAGAAAGCAGAAAGATGACACAAGACATTGCGAAAGAAATGTATCTTTTATTCTGAATTCAATTGGGTACAAAATACATCATGTGAAAAAAATAAAAGAATGAATACATTTTATTCAAAATTACAAATGGTACAAAAAAATTATTGAGAGGGAAGCACTTTCAATAATTCGATCAGTCGCTCGCGCACTTCCCTCATCCCCTCTTCTTGATCAGCTGCTACGGCCAACTCTGCTTCGACCTGGGGTCGCTGCTGCGAGTAAGACGAAAGTTGTTCCTCGATGGCCCACTGAGCTGCTTCACGATTTTGTGCATCCCGCTCGACGACATCGAGTTTCTGTCTCAGTGTTAACCCATCAGAAATGCATCGCAGAAGGCCTTCGAAGATAACTTTCAACTGGGCAGCATTCGCATCAACCTGAGCATGCAGTCGAGCAGATTCTTTTGAAGTTTCTTTACATTCCTTCTGCTTTAAAGCCACTTCTTGTTCAAGATGGCGGAAGTAAGAAGTACTCTGCTCGATCCACGCAGCCCGTTGAGTGCTCACAGCTAGAATCTCAGGAGCAGGACGCCTAAGCTCAAGCTCATGCAGGTAAGCCTCAATTTCCCTGCAGCGATTAACCCAAGACTCAACGACGCCCTCACCATGAAAGTTCACGAGTGTCACCAGCATAGGGTTAACCTCCGCCGAAAAATCCGCAGCAGATGTGGGAGACTCTACGTCGAGCTCCTCAATATAGTCACTCAGCATGCGCAGACTATTCGCGGCGCCTTCGGGGATGGAGGTCTGGAAAAGGGCCCTACCGGCATCATAATGCGAGACTCGAACGGGGCTGGAGTCGATGTGATTGCTGCAAAATAAATCATAGTCAAATGTCGGCTCAAGAAATAAAGAAAATACACGAAAAATAGAGTCTATTATACCGGCTGCAACAGGGGGCAGAGCTGGGAGTACTGGTGGCGCAACGATAGCCTCGTCCCCGCCTTCGATTTGTAAGGCTACAAGCAATACAAAGAGGGATTAGCAATAACGTGACTGCCCGTTAAAGAAAGTGTTGGATATAGTGCCCTTAGAGTCAATTATTGGATCACAGGCACGTGATTGCAATGATTGAGGGAGGACCTATCCCGGTAGGACAGTCTTACTCAAGATGATAGTATGCTATCTGGTTTACTTTTATCATCGTGTACTGCTTTAGGTGACCTGACATGTCGCTATTACACATTGATAGAGCCCCTAGGATTCTTGCTTGACCACCAGCAGTATGAGGGCGATCATATAAGTGGGAGCTAGGGTCTATAAGCACATCCTTAAAAGGTCCCTAGTCGTGGGAGTTTCGAGACAGGGCATCGATACTCCAGAGTAGACTAGTGTATACAGTCGAGACCCCGACGAGGGGCGGTGGCCGGTCTCACAAGCCACTGGTGTCAGTTGGTTCACCTAAGATGTATACAGGTGCTCATTGGGTTATGAGTACACCGGACAGGACTCGCCGGGAACATGCTAGTTGGTCTTATACCTGACGTCAGATGGCAGTTCCATGATGACATGTGTACAGGTTAGTTCATCGACCTGAGGATCGTCATTTGTCTCGTGTGAGTTCCCACTGTACTTTGATTACTACCCTACCACGCTCAAAGGAGACGTGCAAACAGGTTTTAGTTGGGTACAGTCCCGAGCCACATGGAGGCAGTGAGCGGATCTTCAGGGGTTCGTCTCTCCCGGTATTGGGAGTGAGGTCGCGCTGTGTCTAGGAGAGCCATTACATGAAGCCTTCGGCCGAGGCAGGAGATTTACTGGTAGGTATTCCAGTAGTATCTCAGGGTGTTCTGGGCTACACTCCAACACGACTTGTACCGCTTTTGGGGGTCTGACTTTTACCAACCCCCTAGGCCCGCCATGCGATGCTCATAGACGAACGGACCGAACTGTATGGATATTGTCACTGACAGGCTCAGTAGGGTGTCAGGATGAGTTCGCTCATCGATGTCCCTTTTGGTCAATACCTGGTAGCCCGTTACGTATTGGCTTATACCTCTGACGTGCTAGTGGTTAAATCCACAACCAAGTTGTTGACGAGTCTTTAGAGTCCCCCACATTCAGTTGCTCAAGTTTTCGGGCAAAACGCTGTAGAGGCCGTATGGAGATATGGCAGGGTTCGACCAGATACGTGCGGTATTGCACGGATCAGGATCGGACGGATAATACTAGCCGGCTCTGGTTTAAGCCGGATCCTAGTATAGTACAGTGTAGATTTTATCTCTTTGTATTTGTATTCGGTCGGAATACAGATGCGGGTGTGTATACACAGTATCGGGGTTTTCCTGTAATTTATTACGGGACCAGTTTTTTTGGAGTTGCCAGTTTGCTTTCCGTTTCGGCCATATTTCTTTGTATCTTTCATTGGCCGAAGATTGGTGGAGGAGGGCTTATTTGCATTTGTGCAAATAAGCAATTTGGAAGGGGGTCTTTGCATATTGTTGGATCATGATGGTTCCACCATCCCTTGACCATTTGACTTCTTCTTTCATGATGGCTTGACCTTTGTTGTGATGATGATGGTTGGTGGAGTGTGGTTTTGTTTTGGTGATCATTTCTTTTCATCACATGTGATTCCCTCATGCATTATTGATCAAACCACTCACTCCTTCATTCACTCTCTCTCTCATTCTCCCATTCCATGAGCATGGCCGGCCAAGCCATGAGAGGGCTGTCCAAAATTTCTCATGTGGGATTTTTGCTCTTTTGCTTGTGTAAAAATCCTACAAGTTCCATCTCCATGAGCTTGTATCATCCCTCCACCAAAAGGGCACTTTCTTAAACCCCAAAATGAGACATGGTTCTACACGTATTCTACAGCAAACCTTGGGCACGTCGGCTCGCCAACTTCGTGCCCGAGTTGCCTCGGTATAGAGGTGGGAGCCCGTAAAAGAAGCAGGCGACGTGGTGCCCTTCCGACGAGCAGGTGGAGACCGGACATTCCGCGGGAGATCGGACGACGACGAGAAGACCGGATGACACGGATCAGTCGGTATATCTCTCTTCCCCATCTTGTAGTTAGCTAGGACTAGTTAATGGCCCGATCCGGGTTTTAGTGCGCGGTGGTGCCGGTTCAAGAAAAACTAAAGTTAACCATCGCTTCCGCATTTGGCCTCGGGATGGAGGCCGGGGCGCCGCCGTGCACTTACAGTGGTATCAGAGCCTCGCCATTAACATAGTCTAGCTTTGTCTAATGTGTTTTACATTTCCGATCGAACAATTTTCCAAAAACCGTATTTTTCTTCACATCAGTTTCTGTCCAAATTTTTTGAAGTCCAAAAATTTTTCAGGTTGTTTCAGAATGATGTGTAGGACATTCTAAGAGTTCTGTGAAAATTTGGGCTCGTGAATAGTCCAAACCAGCGCGGAACCGCGGCCAAACCCATGCTTGGGCCGCGGTTCCGCCGCGACTTGAACTGTTCAGTCCCCCAAAATTCTACAGAATGCTCCTGAGTGAAAAATAGGTTTTCTAGAATGTTATTTTTTGGGCCCAGATTTCTTTATGTGCAACAGTAGTACTTGGGGGCCCAATTGGTAAAATTTGATCGATCGGATATTTTAAACACATTATTTCACAGTATTCACATTATATCTGCGACCGTGAATTTCATTTGATCGGTAAATCCTGTCTAACTGCAATAGCCCGGTTAGACGGATTTGCGAACGTAACATTCACGTTGATGTTCTGTGATTTTGCTGTGATGTTGCGGATTGGTCGTGGGGGATAGCCTGGTTGCAGTGGTAGTACAGTTTTGTTGTATTATGTACATTTAATATTGTGGGGCGAGCGTCCGACATGTGGACTGTCGTCACTGCCTGTTTGTATTATTATTTTGGGGCACGACCAGGTTGCGGTCGATATACCCGTTGTATGTATATTTTACTTTCTGTACTAGGATTACCCCGCGGAGGGGTGCACGGATAGCCGGGTTCTGGAGGGCAACAAGCCCGCATCTCATGGCATTGAGACGGAGGGGGCTTCATTCTAGAATTGGCGGGCTATTCGCCGCACTCGCAGGGGGTACAGGTTGACCCAGGAGGGGTGCCCAAGTTACCGGATTCCGTGAAGTGCTGGATGGTCCATTCACGTTGCTGAAGGGGGCTGCCTCGCTTCAGGTTTTAGCGGGTAACTTGCCGCGCCCGTAGGGGTCTAGGGTTTTCATTGCACAGGCTATCCACACGACCAGGGGAACGTCGGGTTTCAATAGTGGCTCTGTGAAACCCGGGGATCCCAGATATCTGTATTGTTCTGTAATGCTGTACATTTCTGTGATGTTGCATTTTATCACGCCTTGAGCGAAATATAATATATTGGTATATATATTAGTAGATGTTGTATATGTTTTGCATCCGCGCTAGTCCAGTGCCCGCTCTGTCGTTAGTTAGCTAACCTAACGGGTAATGACGGGACCCAGTGGCGAATGCGGATGGCATATACGTACGTCATATTATTTTCGTTCTTTATGGTGTGATCAATTGATGGGACTGCGTTGATTCGGATCAATGCAAGTTAAAAACAAACCTAATCTGATGTTGTTGGAACACTTTTCAAAAAGCTGTTATTGCAAGGACGTTCACTTTTGTTTTGCATCGTGGAATTCAGTTGGAATATCCTGCTCCTCAGTCGACGAGGCAAGGGCCGAGATCCCTTCACCGGGAGTGACCCCTTGGACAAAAAGTTTGCATCAGGGCAATGACTTCACTATAGCCGATTACTTTTGCTTTGCATCGTTGTATTCAGTTGGAATATCCTGCACCTCATTCTACGGGGAAAGAGCCGAGATCCCTTCACCGGGAGTGACCTCTTTAGCAAAGGTTTTCGTCACTATATTTTTAAAAGCTATCTGTTCCTTCAACGATATCAAGTTCATTACGTTAAAGGTTTTCGCCAGAAACCATTCGTAGCCCTCCGTCATTTCAGTTAAATATTCGGTAGTATTCAAGCTATGTATTTTGACCTCACGTCAAGGCATAGTGATTGGTAGCTGCCGGGTATTTATCTGTTGCATAGATAGATGCGTTGGTTTGAGACAGTCGTACTACTATTTTGGCCTACGTCAAGGGTATGTACGGGTGGGTTCAAATTAACCTGGACAATGACGGGTAGAACTTGACATGTGACTTATGATATTTTGACCTCACGCCAAGGTCATAAGAGCATGGGGCAAAAATCACAACGGGAGTTTCAAAAGAACTGAAACTTTCCAGATATGCGCATACCTTCTGGAGTATGATGACGTGAGCGGATTCCGTCATGTTATCATGCGATGATAGTTGGATCCCGATTCCCACTGATGAGTTGGTTTACTCCTCGGGTGATCCCGACTAATTCTTCTTTCAGGTTTGGAGGAGAATTTGACGGTACAGTGGGAGGTTTCCAGATTAGATAAATTGGTAACCATTCTGATGTAGGATAGAATGCACGCTGAGTGTTTCTTTTCTCTCTCTCTTTGGCAGCGACCATTGACCCGACCCCAAGACTATGACTCAGTGACCAAGTTGACTGAACCTTCTAAAACACTGGCTTTTGGATTGTCAGAGTTGCAAACCTCATTGCCACTCCTACTTTTTCCCTTTTCTCCAGGACACCCCGTATTACTACGAACGTCCACTTCCATTGGACAAAACCATCGTATGGTTAGATACGAACTCGAAAGAATTTATTCGAGGATGGTTTCAGGTTCTGGAGAAAACGGATAGGACTATTCAGTTGTCTTTTCCGTTTACCTTCTCTCAGGTTGCGAGTACCCCTTAGATTAGGGGATAGTACACCTATTGCACAAATTGGATAGTCTTCTTCCAAACTATAGGCAGGTGCCGACCGGTAAGGAATGAAGAAAACTAATTAGCCTAACGATGGTGTACAGAAGGTATTATGTAAAGACAAAGAAAGGGATCAGAAGGAAGGCAAAGTAAATTGCGACTGCTATTCATGACCAAACCAAGTATTTTTCCGCCAATCCTAAATCACCTTTGTATTTCTCCAGGACACTCCGTATCACTACGAAGATCCACAGTTTATTGGATACTCCATCGTATGGTTATATACGAACTCGAAAGGAACTTGTTCCAGTTCGGGGATGGATTCTGGTTCAGGAGAAATAGGAATAAGGTTTATTCGGTTGTCTTTTATCTTCACCTGCTCTCGTTTTGCGAGTGTTCCTAGGATTAGGACTGTACAACCATTATGCTTATTGGATAGTCTTCTTCCAAACCATAGGCTGGTGCCGAACGGTAGGGAAGGAAGAAAACCATTTGGCCTAAAGGGGTGTACAGAAGGTAATGACTAAAGACATATGAAGGGATTTGGAGAGATGACAAAGAACTATACGGTTACAGTCGTGAATCTGGAAGAGGAATTACTAGGAATACCGGGACACCCCATCGAAACATTTCAATGTTTCAGTTTCACTGTGTACTGTTAAAGGAAAACTGATTTCCCGATTAGATACTTACTCCAGGGTATGTATTTACCAGGTTTGATTCTCACATCTGTATGGTTTTACAGATGATGAGTGGGAGTAAGTCATTGGGAATTGGGTGATCATCCTCATTATATCGGGATTCGTTGCAATCAGTGATATTTGAGGAAGTCACCTGGGTTGTTTGCCGGTCGGCAAATATTTGGTTTTGAATATCCGCTGTTATGCACCAATTTCAAATCGATATATCTGTATGTCTATTTTCATAGAGTGAGATATACCTTTTTGAAATTATATCTGTGACATTTACCTATATCAGTGGATGGTTAGGTAAGGAGCATTGAACAGCGGTGTAATTCTTCTTAACCATAAGTACAGTTTTCAACCTACGACACACAATGAATGAGTTATCAGACTCAAGGGACTTATACAGAGTATTGTATGTTGTCCAGGGTCCATCAGGACAGAGGGGTTGGTTCTCGTACTATATTCGGTTTACTTATGACTTCTTTAGTTTTAAGACAAGTGTTTCGTGGAAACACAGGGTCCGAATTTTGAGAAGTTATTGGTATTTGAATAAAGTAGAGAACCAGGTGTTGCAAGTATCGGGATTCTTCAAAGTGATCGAAGATGTAGATACTTGTGTATGGTATTCAGTTGATAGTAGTGATTAAGAGAACTTGCTTCTTTTTCAGGTTACTCATAATTGGAAGCATTCCTAAGTTGAGTAACGCTGATCGGCCTCCTTCCATTTAGTTGACATGCACTGGAGACAGCTGCATGATTTGAATCTGGTTCAATTAAATCAGTGCCTCTGGTTCTATATTGGATATAGAACAGTTCATATCTTAACGATGTTAAGGTACGGGGAGTTGTCCGGCTTATGATTAAAACCAGACACTGGACAACTCAAGGCACGTTTCTGTAATAGCTGTTTGTGGGTTGACCCAGGCTATGACGAGGGTTGACTTTCTACCATCTGGAAGAACAATAGCGATATTGTTCTAGACTCGCCACAGTTTCAAATAAAATGGATTTTTTCAGAAAACAGTAGTGGGAGTATGGTAGAACTGGAAGTGATTCCAGAACCACAAACAATTACTGAAGATTTGATAGGAACCTAAAGATTCAATCTGGTTTGACATTCTATTGGCCACTCCGCAGATACGGTGGGTAACCTCAGGCACCCGAGAGGTACTTCGGTATGCTCAAGGACGGTGGCAGGGAGGTTCTTTTTTACCCACACTTTCCATTGCTGTTGTTCCAGGCTGCGAGACCCGGCGGGAGGATGAGTATAGCGTCGTTCTAAACTAGCTTTAGAAGTGTATGTCTATATGACTCTGCTAGAGGGTTGTCGTGGTCAGTGGGAACAGCGGAAGCATTGGTGGACAAGTGGCTTGTGTCTATTTATAGACTAAAGCAGATGTAGCGGAGATAGATCATCTATTTCTGATGTGACAGTCATAGGTTTGACTTCATCAGAATAGGGGATGGATCTGTTAAGAAGGTAGTAGGGTGTGATGTCCTGGTATTTGGATGACATACACAGAGTAGGAAGTGATATTCCTATACTACGATCGGTTATACTTTGGTCGTCACACAGTGGTTTCTCCACATGGGACTTGGACATTATATCAGACATACTGGTTACTAGATCTATGGTTTTAGATCTAGATTTGGGTGGTTTCCCAATTAAGGGTACTTAGACAACATTCTAAGAGTATTTAGAATGGACGACTCCCGCACGGTAGTGTACCTGCAGGTGATGGAGTCACCCTCTCTAAAGGTGTCTTACAGACTAAAGGGGAGAGGGATGTGCATGATTGGCAGATCACTTGCTTAGGCAATTGAGTCAATCATGAGATGTCAAGTACCAGACCGGATGTTGTTCTTGCAGTAGATGCAATAATTTGATATTAATCCAATCTTGGAGAAACAGTCGGAAGCAGTTTTAGAACATAAGTGGATGTTCTAGGGATGTGATAACGACAGCCTCATTCAGGAGACAGTTATCATTCCAGGCTTCCAAGGTGACCTGGACGACAGGGTAGTCGTCAGAGTTATAGTTTTCCTTCTGACGAGGGGCAGTATTTTGGACAGGTGGTCCAAGGCAATACTGAGGGAGGCATGGCGCAGGATACTGATTAAGTTCAGTTGACGATACAGTCTAAGAAGTTTGGATTTGGAGTTCATTTATGAGCTAGGTCCCATCAGACATCCAGACACATTCTAAGACAGGTATTGCTCATTTCGGGAGATGGCTTTCTCCGCGAACTTGAGATATAGAGAGACATAGAAAGAAACATCAAAGCGAATTCACTCATTGAGGCTATTCCTCGAACGCAATAGTTTCGCAAACAGGCTTTGTGAGACTGACTAGTAGAGGAGTTGGATGTTCGGTATCACACGGGCTGTGAGTATGCGACATCGCAATAATTAGCCTTGAGTGCAAGTGGGAGATTGTTGGAGACAGTGCCCTCAGAGTCAATTATTGGATCATAGGCACGTGATTGCAATGATTGAGGGAGGACCTATCCCGGTAGGACAGTCTTACTCAAGATAATAGTATGCTATCTGGTTTACTTTTATCATCGTGTACTGCTTTAGGTGACCTGACATGTCGCTATTACACATTGATAGAGCCCCTAGGATTCTTGCTTGACCACCAGCAGTATGAGGGCGATCATATAAGTGGGAGCTGGGGTCTATAAGCACATCCTTAAAAGGTCCCTAATCGTGGGAGTTTCGAGACAGGGTATCGATACTCCAGAGTAGACTAGTGTATACAGTCGAGACCCCGACGAGGGGCGGTGGCCGGTCTCACAAGCCACTGGTGTCAGTTGGTTCACCTAAGATGTATACAGGTGCTCATTGGGTTATGAGTACACCGGACAGGACTCGCCGGGAACATGCTAGTTGGTCTTATACCTGACGTCAGATGGCAGTTCCCTGATGACATGTGTACAGGTTAGTTCATCTACCTGAGGATCGTCATTTGTCTCGTGTGAGTTCCCACTGTACTTTGATTACTACCCTACCACGCTCAAAGGAGACGTGCAAACAGGTTTTAGTTGGGTACAGTCCCGAGCCACATGGAGGCAGTGAGCGGATCTTCAGGGGTTCGTCTCTCCCGGTATTGGGGGTGAGGTCGCGCTGTGTCTAGAAGAGCCATTACACGAAGCCCTCGGCCGAGGCAGGAGTTTACTGGTAGGTATTCCAGTAGTATCTCAGGGTGTTCTGGGCTACACTCCGACAAGACTTGTACCGCTTTTGGGGGTTTGACTTTTACCAACCCCTAGGCCCGCCATGCGATGCTCATAGACGAACGGACCGGACTGTACGGATATTGTCACTGACAGGCTCAGTAGGGTTTCAGGATGAGTTCGCTCATCGACGTCCCTTTTGGTCAATACCTGGTAGCCCGTTACGTATTGGCTTATACCTCTGACGTGCTAGTGGTTAAATCCACAACCAAGGTATTGACGAGTCTTTAGAGTCCCCCACATTCAGTTGCTCAAGTTTTCGGGAAAAACGCTGTAGAGGCCGTATGGAGATATGGCAGGGTTCGATCAGATACGTGCGGTATTGCACGGATCAGGATTGGACGGATAATACTAGCCGGCTTTGGTTTAAGCCGGATCCTAGTATAGTACAGTATAGATTTTGTCTCTTTCCATTTGTATTCGGTCGGAATACAGATGCGGGTGTGTATACACAGTATCGGGGTTTTCCTGTAATTTATCACGGGACCAGTTTTTTTGGAGTTGCCAGTTTTCTTTCCGTTTCGGCCATATTTCTTTGTATCTTTCATTGGCCGAAGATTGGTGGAGGAGGGCTTATTTGCATTTGTGCAAATAAGCAATTTGGAAGGGGGTCTTTGCATATTGTTGGATCATGATGGTTCCACCATCCCTTGACCATTTGACTTCTTCTTTCATGATGGCTTGACCTTTGTTGTGATGATGATGGTTGGTGGAGTGTGGTTTTGTTTTGGTGATCATTTCTTTTCATCACATGTGATTCCCTCTTGCATTATTGATCAAGCCACTCACTCCCTCATTCACTCTCTCTCTCATTCTCCCATTCCATGAGCATGGCCGGCCAAGCCATGAGAGGGCTGTCCAAAATTTCTCATGTGGGATTTTTGCTCTTTTGCTTGTGTAAAAATCCTACAAGTTCCATCTCCATGAGCTTGTATCATCCCTCTACCAAAATGGCACTTTCTTAAACCCCAAAATGAGACATGGTTCTACATGTATTCTACAGCAAACCTTGGGCACGTCGGCTCGCCAACTTCGTGCCCGAGTTGCCTCGGTATAGAGGTGGGAGCCCGTAAAAGAAGCAGGCGACGTGGTGCCCTTCCGACGAGCAGGTGGAGACCGGACATTCCGCGGGAGATCGGGACGACGACGAGAAGACCGGAGGACACGGATCAGTCGGTATATCTCTTTTCCCCATCTTGTAGTTAGCTAGGACTAGTTAATGGCCCGATCCGGGTTTTAGTGCGCGGTGGTGCCGGTTCAAGAAAAACTAAAGTTAACCATCGCTTCCGCATTTGGCCTCGGGATGGAGGCCGGGGCGCCGCCGTGCACTTACAGAAAGGACGTCATTTAGAAAAGATACTCACAGACACCAGAAGGCGGACTAATCTCTGACAAGAAGGAGATGTGTGGGTGCAGCACCTAATACAGGTGGTCAAAAAGGACTCCTGCAAGGACGCGGTAATGCAAAGTCAGTACATAAGTTATACAGCTTAAAAATAAGACTGATGGGTCACGAATCCGCACCTTCCAACATCTGAGATGGTACGAGAGAGGGTAGTGGAGTGGTCACCGTCAAAGCGGTAACTGATGGCGCTGCCTCGGGTAGCGCAACCTCAACGCTCGCCACACCTACATTAGAAACGAGATAAATACTGTCAGGAAAGATTGAAAAGGATTGCAGAATAAAAAGAAAAGCAATGACCCAAAATCTACCTGGTGAGTCGCCAGTCGGAACCGCGATAAGGGCGTCACTTGATACAGCAACTGCTTCACCCTCCTCCATTGGAATGGTCTCACATCCTGTCGCCTCATCTCTTGACTCTAAGAGAGCCGTCGTAACGCTTGCGACGCCAGGAGATGGCAAAGAGCCGCAGGCGGAAAGAACGACGATTGGGGCGGTGCCCGACTCTTGAGAGGGAGCAGCCACCTCGGGCTCAACAATTGTAGCCATCTCACCAGCTGCTACCTCGAGCTCGACAATTGCAGCCATCTCACCTACCGCCGCCTCGGGTTCGGCAATCACGGCTACCTCCTCTACCGCTACCCCAGGCTCAGTGGTCGCCGCCACTTCTTCGGTATGACTCGGCCCTGCAAGATAAGATATATGATAACTGATAGTTAAAACTTTGACAACGGAACTCCATGTCACATTACCTTAAGTTGGTCTTCCGACTGCTTCCCGAGCCGCACGTTCTGCCCTTCTATAGGCAGTGGACATGGCAGCCGGGGATTCCTATGAAGGAGTAGGGGCAGGTTAGCGGTGCTCGAACCCGCACCCACGGCCAAGGCAGCACTACGCTCCCTTGCCGTGCGCATTCAGCGCTTCCTTTCCGCTCGGGCCGTCAAAGCGGATCTTCTAGATGCCTCCATCAATAGGACGTCGTCATCCGCGCCAAGGGTTACCTCTGGAGCCATTATGGTATCCGTCATCAGTTGCTTAAGTGAATCTTCTTTCAACAATACTGGCAGAACTAAAATAACCGGCCCAGCGAGCGTCTCCGCACCGCCCTGCGAAGTCGGTGTTACACTCGGAATAACATGAGTAGAGGTAGTTCCTGTGATAAAAAAGGGGATCAGATTACTCATAAGAAATGGGAGAAGGAACATGGTGAACCGAAATGTACCGATGCCTAAGGATGCTCAAAGTTGTTCCTCTTCCTCAAAAGTCTTGAGAGAAGCTGCGAGAGTTTCTTCGGTGGAAATGCCTGTTAAAGAAGGAAAAGCGTCAGTCAAAATACGATAATAGAAATATGATGCAATGGCGAAAGATACAGCTAATGGTTACCTGATCGTGCGAGGATAGCCAACCCCGCTTTGTGTCTTGCCAATTGTCTAGAAGCTGCAATGGCAGCCGCCAGATCAGTATCATCTGGTGGCATGAATAAGCCCTCGTTTGTCCCATACTCGCTTAGGCCCTCGCCGTAAGGAGCGTAAGGCTCCTGGCCAAGTACAACGTCAACAGAAAGGATTGACTTCTTCTTCTTCTTCTTCTTTTGTGAGCGAGCTCCTGTTGCTGCCAGCACTAGCTTACGCTTGGCAGGTACCTTAGGACGACGAGTCCCAATTTCTTTTCCTACGTCCGACTCGGGGGATGCGGCAGCCACTTCTTTTTCGGACGCGATGGATGGGGGCAACCCGCGCGTGGGGCTTAGCACACGTGGAGGCTCAACTGCAGTGACCTTTCTTAGCGGAGGGGGGACAGTGGTCCGTCGCTTCAAAGGGACGTTGCGATCGCCGGCAGGAGGTGCACTTTTGCGATCGAGCAGCAGACACCTCTATTCCTTAATGACGGCGCCCATCGAATGCTGGTACCACGCCGTGTACATGTTAAGGACCTTTGGGACACAGCTCGGTTCACTGATAAAGAAATTGGACCCCGTGTTCAAGCGCATGAAATGATGTAGTGTGTTTCAAATCCCCTCTTCAGTGGCAGTGGGTTCTAGCAAGAAAGCCTCCAGTGGAACTCCTTGATTATTGCTCAATTGTTGGGCAAAACGATGCGGATTGTATCTCATGAAAAGCGCCGCATCATTTTTCCTAAACACTAGGAGGCCCGGTCTGATAGAATATAAATGGAGGATCTCCCGAGCTTTCAAAACTGAGGCTCCATCTTTAAAAATGTCCTACAATGGCCGCACCGTTGTGGCAGACTCTTTTCTGATGGTTAAAACCTTGTCGGTGAAGGTCATGCCGTCTCCAACCATGTAGGGACGAAGGAGCAAACCTGTAGCATCCCGTAGTGACGGATTTAC
Source organism: Agapanthus africanus (assembly GCA_030015575.1). Lineage (NCBI taxonomy): Eukaryota > Viridiplantae > Streptophyta > Magnoliopsida > Asparagales > Amaryllidaceae > Agapanthus > Agapanthus africanus. The sequence continues at coordinate 108,712,544 of CM057344.1, forward strand.
AATAGATGCGCCGATTAATCGCATAATCCGGAGGAAGCTGCACCTGTCATAAAATGAAGGCCTTTTATGAATACCCAAAATGCCAAGTGGATGTAGCTCGAGCCATGACATGAAGTAATGCATCGAGAAGTTCACATGCTGCACTCCGGGTTCAGTAGTATCTGCCGCTTGACTAAGGCCGTAATACAAATGATCTAAACTGGCGATCCCGACAGCCACTTTCACCCCAATAATCATTCGGTGAGCCGGAAAAAAGACAGACGGCCTCATACGGCGAAGGTGCATAGGGAGCGCGAACCAGCTCAACCATAGCTCAAGAAATCCCAAGAAGAATGTTTCCTCATCAATCCCAGGGACTGCGATCTCCGTAAAAGGAACAACTGGAGTGTTGGGAAGGAAGAAACTCTTCTGATCTACCTCCGTCGTTGGCACGTTGTTTAAACCTAAGCCGAAAGGGTCGTCAAGCATGGAGAATTTAACAGACTCCTTCGAAAGGGCTTTTGGGTGAAGAAAGCGAGCGATGAAATCCTCGAAACTAACCCCGCGGCTCCCAGATTCGAGGAAAGGCCCTCGTAGATATTCAACACTTTGATCAAACTAGGAAATTGGTGTTGAATGGCATTCACCGGGGTAAGGCCTGTCATCACTGGCTTGGCACCAAAAACATATTCATCCGTAGGAAGCAGTTCCTCATAATGCTCCCCTATAACCGGTAAGCCAGAAACTTCTGCAAATTCCTCTAAAGAGATTGATACTTCTCGGTCCATCGAAAGGAAGGTGTGGGTAGGAATATTCCACCGCTCTAAAAAGGCCTTAACCCACCAGGCGGGAAGCGTAGGATATTGGAAGAGAGAAGCGTAAATGACGAGATACAACCCAAGCCTCAACAATTGCGACTTCTTCGCTGACAGAATCTAGCAAGCCCACTGCAGATAACCAGTCGGATGACGAAGGATCAGACCAATCATATATGGTTGTCCCCACAGTCGCGCCTTACCTTGACAAATACGTTGTCCCAAGGTATCTAAAGCCATCGGAGGCTGAACGGGTATCGAAGCTATATCGGGCTGAAGAAGACCTTCTGAAGTCCAATTAACCATCTCCACGACATAGTTCAACTGGGGTAGGTCGGCGTAATGGATCGCCATGATGGGCTCCGAGGGTACCGCGCATGAAAAGGTTTATCGACCCTTAATAATCTGATTATACCATGTCCCCCGGAGGTGAAGTTTCTTATGTTCCGGGTCATGATCTTTGATCAAAGCTAGGACTTCCCGGTCAACAGGTGCTCCAAGAAATCCTCCTTCTGAACGAACAAACGGGAAAGAGAGATCGAAAGACATGTCTCCTGCAAAAAAAAGGACAGAAGTCAATTGTCAGTGCTATAGTTTAATTTTAAAATTCTGACACTCGGTACTTTAAAATTTGTACCACACTGCAATGCAGTGGGAAAAGGGACCAAAGGGGGACCCACAAAATCTAGATGACAATGCATCAATTAATAAAACAGCCTCATCATTGGATGAGACTATTAATTATTGAGGAAATTCTCAAGAAAAATTCTCATTGAATGAGAGATCTCTCGGGAAAAGGAGATAATCTCCCTTTGAGAGCAAAGCTCTATGACAGAGTGACACTTGTCAAACTCTGATCATGAAGGAATAAAATTCCTTAAAGAGCCTGTCTCTGTAATGATGATGGAAAAATCCATCAGAAAAGAATTAATTAAAATTAATTTTTTATGAATTAAAAATTCTGGGATCTTCAAGATCCATGAAAAAACTCTGAAGAGTTCTTCATCAAAGATTAAGAAATCTACATGTTATCAAAGAGCAGAGCTCTGATTCATGGGCTAAGAAACTCCAAGAAAAGATCTCTTTAGATCTATGGGTTCATGAGAGCAAAGCTCTGTTAATGAAACCCTAAATGGGTTTTCTTTAGATCAAAGATCTATGAAGAGCAAGGCTCTGTTAATGGGTAAAACCCTAATTTATTTAAAAAATTAAACTTTACCTAAGTTTTGATAGAGTTCTGACTCTTGAAAAGTTCTTAAACTAAAGAGCAATGCTCTGAATAGAAATTCTCAAGAAGAAGATGAAAATCATCTAAAGGACCAAAGGTCCTATTTATAGGTATTGAACCGCCTCTTCAACTTCTGAGTTGATCTAAGGGCTCAGATGCTACCACTGCTGCACTCACGAGTGCGCCACGTGAGCGCAATGGTGGGGGAGCATTTGTTTCCCCCAATCAGAGCAAAGCTCTATTTTGAAATTCAAAATTTAAAAGTTGAAGCAACGCTTCAGATCCAGCACCAGGTGCGCTGCGTGCCACGTGTCAAACACGGATGCGCTAGCGCCAGGTGCACTGCGCCCTAGGCAGTGCACCCCCAATCAAAGCAAAGCTTTGTTTTAAAATTTAAAATTCAAAAATTGAAGCAACGCTTTAGATACAGCGCTGGACGCGCTGCGCGCCACGTGTCAAACACGGATGCGCTAGCGCCAGGTGCGCTGCGCCCTAAGTAGTGCACCATGTGTGCACTAGCGCTAAGCGCGCTGTGTGCCACATGTCAAATACGAGTGCGCTAGCGCAGGCTGCGCTGCACGCCACGTGTCAAACGTAGACGCCCTAGCACAAAGTGCACTGCGCTCTAAGCAGCGCACCACATGCAAAGCACGGGTGCACCAGCACTGGAATTAAAAAATCCCCACCGTTAGATCAAAAGATCTAATAATGATAAATCATTAATTAATCAGAATTAAAATTCGGTTATGGAAAGATTTTCCAATCTTGTTAAAAACAAAAAAATTGCCTTCTGTAAAACAGAAACCTTAGGATCAAAGATCCAACGGTGGGGAAATATCCCCAAATCAATCAGAGAAATATCTCTTTAACTGATTCAACAAATCAACCGACCCTATATAAAGGCTCCAAGACTTCAAGTCTGATATAGAGAAACCCCCTACAAATTTTGAGAAAACTCAAAAGAAAGAGAGCAAGCTCTTGAAAGAAGATCATTTTCTTCTAGGTAAAAAAGAATGATTCTTGAACAAAGAGATGAAATCATCTCATTAAAACAAAAGAATTATCTTCTTAAAAGATCATAGATCTATAAAGACCAAGGACTTTCATAAAAGAGATCAAAAGATCTCATCACTTGATAAAGAAAAACATATTCTTCACACAGATCATTGATCTACAAAGGCAAAGCCCTTTCAAAAATAAGAACTATTGTTCTTGAAACTTGAGGCAAAGCCTCCTTTAAAAAGAACATAAATTTGTTCACAGATCATAAATTTGATCAAATACACTTTGCACTATTGAAAAGTGCCTTGCACTCTTGAACTGCGCTTCTGCGGTCCCTAGACCGGCGCTCAGCGCCAAAACGAGCCACATATCAACCACGTATGCAACTTGCGCTTTGCACTTCTGAAACAGCGCACTGCGCTCATGGGCTGGCGCTCAGCGCCAAGCGCGCCACGTGTCACTCACTTGTGCGCCACTGAACTAGCATAACGCGCTCATAAATTGAAAGCACAATGTGCTCATAAACTGGTCCAATGCGCCCATCGTCTGGCGCTTAGCGCCAAGCGCGACACGTGTCCTTTTCGTGTGCGCTACTTGGCAGAAGCGCAATACGCTCTTTAATTGGCGCAAAGTGCTTGGCGCGCCACGTGGCGCGCTGTCAGAACACACATTGTTCTGATGAATGCTATGCATTCAATACAAGACAAAAAAAATGTCAGGATCTAATGCTCAACATTATTAAAAGGGCCAAGCTCAAATAAAGGCTCAACAGCCCAGAACAATAAAATGTTAAACATTTTAATCTTATTGGACTTAGCCCAATATTGGCTATAAGTCCTCAACTTATATTGAACTGAGCCCATCCGCTCATGAATATTTTAACAGACCTTAGTTCCAAATTGGACTACAGATCTTTCAACCAATTCACACCGGTTCAAGGGTACATCTCTTTACTCCTCTGATATTTTTCGTTGTAATCCTTCAACGTCTTCAGAGAGGTGACGGGTCCCGACAATCAAACACTTTACGGACTGTGAGGTCCTTAAACTCATGGACTACGATGTCCTTAACCTTGATTGTGAGGTCTTTAAACTCACGGACTACGATATCCTTAACCTTGACTGTGAGGTCTTTAAACTCACGGACTACGATGTCTTTAACCTTGACTGTAATGTCTTTAAACTCACGGACTATGATGTCCTTAACCTTGGTCCGAGATGTCCTTAAATTAACAATGGACCGTAATGTCCTTAAACTAATCGACCGCAATGTCCCTAAACTAAACAATAGAGTCCAAATGCTTCTCTTGTTGCATCTAAATGATCCCGTTTAGTTGATCTTAGTCTAAAATTAGACTAACGTATCCTTAACATACGTTTAAGTTGATCTTTGTCTCAAATGAGGCTAACGTATCCTTAAACCCAACCCTAAACCCAAATCTAAGAAGATACGGATTTGGACTAATCCACGCCCTACAGGCAACAACATAAATTAGTCCCCGTATACAATCCACGGCCAACCAAAAACAAAACAAACACACACGACATGAAGTGTCCATCTGAAGAAGGAGAAAGTTGTTACCGCGATGCGGTAGCATAATTAACTACATGGGCTTGCGCCTGCAGGGAAGAGAATCCCCACAATCAAAAACCCCTCAAACGAGGGGAATCTGAAGAAGTCTGCTACATCGTCCGCATCCGTTTAAACTTTCAATACATGATGCCATAAATCAACTTGGCATCTTCGGAGAGGTGGACAGATAGCACCAATTAGCATCTGCCCCGAAATTCAGGCGAGACGGACCTGCGCGGTCGTGTCTCCGCGTTTTCGGGGGGAACAGTGTTTGTGGTTAAACCCACAGCCAGCGTATTGGCGAATCTTTAAAGTCCCACACAAAGGGTTTCCCTGGTTCTGGAGAAATGATGTAGTAGCCGTGTTGGATACGTGCAGGGTTCCGATCGAATGATTGTACTAGTTACCCGGACTTTCAATCGGACGGTTGATAATACTGGCCGGCTCGGGTTTGAGCCGGATTATTAAATCAGGTATTGATTTAGTGATTTACGTATATGTATTTATATTCTAGTATTATGTTCTTTGTGTTATTCTATCTTTTTGGGTATTCGTATTTCGGTACGAATACTGGTATGTATATACAGTAGAGTGTAATCCGTATTTATACGGAAAATATTATAGAAGGTGGACACCTCATTTTAGATTTTATCCATTTACTTTAAATGGAAAATGAGGTGTAAAAGAAGAGAGGTGGGTATGGTGAGTGCCATGCTTTAATAGTGTTGCACAAATGAATTAACAATTCATTTGTGCAAATTATTCAAGCATGGTTGGAATTATTTTATTGAAAAATGAGTTATACAAAACCATGCTTCATGGTTTTGCTCTTTAAGTTTTTGATGGTTCATTTTTGAGATGGATTTTTATTCTCGCCATTAGCTTCACTTTCCTCGCTTATTTTCTTGAGCTCCTCCACCTTTATCTTCAACCTCCTCTCTACAATCTCATGTGTTGAGAATCAAGAGGGGGGTGAGATAGATACACACATAGAACACTTCAATACATTCTAGACACTTTAGATTAGCAATCTAAAGTCTTTAGTTTCTCCATTAGAATCTTAATGTGGAGCTAGAGCCATGAGCTATATCCCTCGGGTGGATCATTTTCGACAGAGGAAGTCCAGTGATCGAGCTCAATCCAATGGACCTCTAGGAGCTAAAAAAGATGGTAGAAGACCGAAGGACACAAACCATTTGGTATAACAACTTCTAACCTTGTAGCTAGAATGTCTTTTGTAGCTAGTGTAGATTTATGGTTTGATTCAAGGACGGGTTTGTTAGCGCCAGGTTTTAAACGCCAATTTTTGTTTCGCACCGGCCACGGTAGATGGCCATGGCGCTAGCAAACCCTAACAGAAACGATTTCGGACAAAATTCTGATTTTGAAACTATTGCATCGCTTAAAACTATTTCTAGTGTTTGGTTGGCTCTGATACCACTGCTAGGTTCCTGGCGCTCGCACAGCGCAAGTGAGAAACATGGGCGGAATACAAAACAAAATTTCCGTGCGAGCATAAGGAACCACAACCTAGAAATCGATCCAAACACTAAGCTAGCAACTAAACATACAAGCTAACTACTCGGTTGAGAGCATACAACCTTCGTAGCATGTCCACTCAATCGTGGAAGACCCCTCCAAGATCTGTAAGCCGTCAGAAACGATCTTGAGAGACGATCACCCTTACCGAAGATGATCCACATGATAAAAACCGATCCAAGCTCCAGTTTCTCTTCAAAGCTAACTTTGAGAAAGCAACTCACCATCTAAACTTTCTAGGGATAGAGTGTGAGGGATGTATGATTATCAATATCACCATCTCTCAATTACCAAACTCAAGAGAGCAAAATCTCAAGAGTAGGAGAAGGAGGAGAGGAGAGAGAGTGAGAGGATGTAAAATGAATTAGAGTGAGTAAAAACAAGCATGCAAGAATAGTATTATCAAACTCATTTCTAAATAAAAAAATGAATGCCCATTCCTCTCACCATCCCTCTCCACCATACTATCTTTACGGCTCATCCTCCACATCATTTCTTTTCTTTTCTTTTCCAAAAATGAAAATCAATAATGAGACGTCCTCCTTCTAAAAGTATTCCGTATAAATACGAAAAACAACTGTAGAAACTCTAAATTCTGTGTATATAAAATTTATTTAAAGTTAATGTACAATTGGAGTATTTACAATTTCTGTGAATGTTATAAGTATTTATTTTGATTTAGAACAGCAATAAAGCACTTGTAGCACATTGGTAAAGCCTTGCACTGCTGTGACTAGCCCTTGTGATCGAATCCCATCAGCAACATTATCTTTTTATTTAATTTTCTTTAAATATTTTAGAAGCCCAAGAGTTTGTACGTGCACTGCACGTAAACAGAAGAGTCACACTTAAAACAATCAGGTACAGATTAGTATCGGTCTGATACCCATGAACTCATACAGGAGATCGTGAGACTTCATGGAGTACCGGTCTGCATTTTCTTCGATCGTGACACTAGATTTCGATCGCAATTTTGGCAGAGTCTGCAAGAGAGCTTGGGAACAAGTCTGAACTTCAGTACAGCTTATCATCCACAAACTGATGGTCAGTGTGAGCGAACTATTCAGATCTTAGAGGATATGCTCAGAACGTGCATGCTAGATTTCGGAGAATCATGGGAAGATCACCTATATCTTGTGGAGTTTTCATACAACAACAGCTACCAAGCAAGTATAGGAATGTCACCTTTTGCAGCACTTTATGGAAGGAAATGTCGATCGCCATTAAGTTAGGACGACATCGGAGATAGGAAACTCCTTGGACCTGAGATGATAGTAGTAACTGTCGATATACTTCGTACTATCAGGAAAAGAATGCGCATAGCCCAAGACCGACAGAAGCACTGGGCTGAAGCAAAGCACCGTCATTTGGAGTTCCAGCCGGTAGATCTTGTATTTCTGAAGATATCTCTAAACCGTGGAGTGATTCGTTTTGGAAGACGGTGTAAGCTAAGTCCAAGGTACATTGGACCGTTCGACATACTCGAACGAGTCGGTGAAATGGCTTATCGCTTGGCACTTCCACCCTCATTGGAAGGAGTGCATAATGTGTTCCACATATCTCAACTCAGAAGGTATGTAAGTGACCCCAGCCATGTACTTGATCTCTCCAAACTCACTATACAGCCAGACTTAACTTGTGAGCAGCAACCTATTGAGATCCTGGATAGAAAGGTGAAGTCATTTCGGAACAAGGAAGTCAAATTAGTTCGAGTGATGTGGAAGAAAGATACTCCAGGAGAATCAACATAGGAAAGGGAGGATGAGATGCGTGCAAGATACCCCCATCTATTTATAAACTAGTCTTTAGAATAAATTGTAAATTTTGATGATGAAATTTTAGTAAGGAGGGTAGACTGTAACAACTCTAAATTCTGTGTACATAAAATTCATTTAACGTTAATGTACAATTGGGGTATTTACAATTTTTGTGAATGCTATAAGTATTTGTTTTGATTTAGAACAGTAAGAAAGTACTTGTAGCACATTGGTAAAGTCTTGCACTGCTGTGGCGTAGCCTCTGTGATCGAATCCCATCAGCCATATTATCTTTTTATTTAATTTTCTTTTAATATTTTAGAAGCCCAAGAGTTTGCATGTGCACTGCACGTAAACTGAAGAGTCACACTTAAAAAAAACAACTACAAATTAGTATTCAGACCGACTTGGACACGTGGCGAGAATCCGAGCCCCCAACCCAAGAATTGGACCAGCGAGATTTGATACTAGTGTAGGGTTCTTAGGCACAACCACAAGTTTCACAAGGCATCAAACATGCTATATTTAAAAATTTAGTGTGCCAAACAACCCTAACCAAGTATCTAACTAAAGTTTTAGGAGCTAAACTAGAAAGTAAACATCTTTACTTCTAAGTGATAACGGAATACAACCTTTGTAGACCGGTCCTTCACTTCAATGGCTCCTTGTAGTGGTCCATTCGCTGCGATCATGGAACTCCCAGACTCTTGCATGGCTTCTATGGTGAAAGGAACGATCTTGCTTGAAGTCTTCGAGCCTGAAGATGATTTACGTCGAGGAGACACTCAAGCTACTACTTCACTAATGAGAGATTAGTGAAGCTAACAGCCTATACTAAAGTGCAAATCTAGTAGAGGATGATGAAGTAGGAAGTGAGCTCACTTTAGTTTTATTTTTCTCACAATATTTTCTCACTTTGCAAAAAACTGGTGAGCTTTTTCTCAAGGTTGAAGAAGATCAAGCAAAGAAATGAGAATGAACTAATGAGGTGAGAGAATCAACCATGGGTGAGTTTCTATCATATAGCTAATTCATGTAGAGACATAACCATGGCTAAATTATAATGGTTAGGTTAATAAATGTCTTACGTAAAACAAAATGAGTGGACTAAGTCAATGCATCCACAAGCTTCTACAGGCTTCATGTATGTGAGCAATTATCCACTAATTTGGATTTATTTTAAATATTAAACCCCCACATTATAATTAGTATGGTGTAAGTATCTTATACCCATGTAGTGTGTATCAACAAGCATGACACAAAAACAACCCAATTAATATATATATATATATATATATATATATATATATATATTAAGTATGCACATGTGAGAAAAATAAATGCTTAAGTGAGCTAATATTAGTTTATGTAAACTAGCATATCAAATATACAATTATACAATAAATTATCAAATCAACACTTGATTTAATAATCCGGTTATATCATATATAACCTACTAATATCATATGTACTATCTTATCTAATCAACACTTGATTCGATAACCCGGCTATATCACATATAACCTACCGATACAAATATCGCGAGAATAGAATACGGTATCACATACTCGCATTGTTCTCGGTCCGACACATATCATATATGTGCTCCTACTTCGTTTTGCCTGAGCCAGTAAAACCTCTATGTAGGACTCTAAAGACTCGTCAATACGCCGGCAATAGGTGATGATCACATCAAACACGCACAAGCCGTCAGCGGTACTGGCTGGACGTAACGGCTACCCGGGTATTGAGCGATAAGAAAATCAACAAGCAAGCCCGCTCTAACTCCTGTAAAGCCTGTCAGTAACACTACCGTACAGTCCGGTCTCTTCGTCTAAGATGTCGCATATCAAGTGTAGGGGTGGTAAACGTCAGACCACAATAAATCGATAAGTCATGACGATACGAGGCTCATAATGGGTCGAAAAACTACTGATAACACTTATCAGTAAATCTCTAAATCATCCCTTGTTCCCCTCCGAATGGCGACCGAGACATGAGGACGTCTTGCCTGAGATTCAGGGCAGATGCTATATAGTTTTATCCGTCCACCTCTCCGAAGATGCCAAGTTGATTTATGGCACCGTATATCGGAGGTTTGGGCGGATGCGGCCGATGCAGCAGACTTCATCAGATTCCCCCTCGGTTGAGGGGTTTTTGATTATGGGGACGCTCTTCCCTGCAGGCGCAAGCCCCTGCAGTTAATTACGCTACCGCATCGCGGTAACAACTTTCTCCTTCTCCAGAATTTCACTTCGTGTCGTGGGTGTTTGTTTTGTTTGTGGTTGCCCATGGATTGTATACGGAGACTATTTATTTCGTCGCCCGTAGGACGTGGATTAGTCCAAATCCGTACTTTCTTAGATTTGGGTTTTGGGTTTGGTTTAAGGATACGTTAGCCATATTTGAGGCTAAGATCAACTTAAACGTTTGTTAAGGATACGTTAGTCTAATTTCCAGACTAAGATCTACCTAACGGGATCGTCTAGATCCATTTCCGGTTTAGGGACATGGTGGTCCATTTAATATATGGTCGTCGGGAGCCATCACCTCTCTGACGACGTTGAAGGATTACAACGACATATGTAAGAGGAGTTCGGAGATGTACTCTTGAACCAAAGTTGATTGGGGGTCTTATAGTCCAATTTGGGACTAAAGTCTGTTTGAATGTTTAAGAATACGTTAGCCATATTTGAGGCTAAGATCAACTTAAACGGGATCGTTTAGATCCAATAAAAGAGCGTTTGGGGGCTCTATTGTTCCAGTTTAGGGACGTAGTGGTCCATAGGTAGTTTAGGGACATTGCGGTCCATTGGTAGTTTAAGGACATTGCGATCCATTGGTAGTTTAAGGACGCATAAGTCCATGGGTTTAAGGGCCCCACAGTCCATATGGGTATGTTTAAGGACGCATTAGTCCGTTGGTTTAAGGACGCATAAGTCCGCGGGTTTAAGGACCCCACAGTCTGTATTTTAGTTTAAGGACGCATGAGTCCGTGGGTTTAAAGACCCCACAGTCCGTGTTCTGGTTTAAGGACGCATAAGTCCATGAGTTTAAGGACCCCACAGTCCATATTGATGTGTGGTTGTCCGGACCCGTCACCTCTCTGACGTCGTTGAAGGATTACAGCGAAAGGAGTCAAAGGAGTTCGGAGATGTACCCTCGAACCGGATGTAAATTGATTTAAGAGAGCAGCCGTGCTCAGTCAGTTTAGTTTGAGGACTTACGGCCATGATTGGGCTAAGTCCAGTTGAGAATATTCAACGTTATTTCTTATTTTTGGTCTATTAGACCTGTGCTAGGGCTTTGCCCATGTTTAATAATGCATAGCATTAAACTTGGTCTCTGTTGGACCTTTATTTGGGCTCTACCCCTTTAAAATGATGCACAACATCTGTTCTGGTCTGACAGACCCTTGTTTGGGCTCTGATGCATTGCATATATTTTTATCTGCATAGCATTTACTAGGCCTGTTAGGCCTTTCTAATTGGGCTCAGCCCTTCTTTTTAATGATGCAGTGCATCAATCATCTGACAGTGGCCATGTGGCCTGTCAGGCGCTTTGCGCCAATAAATGAGCGCAAGCGCTTGTGGAGGTGACACGTGTCACGCAAGCGCAGTGTGCAGCGCTTGCGCTACTGACACGTGGCGCGCTCTGGTGAGTTGCGCCAATTTCAGAGAGTAAAGCTCTATCTTAAAAGCGCAGAGCGCAAGTGATTCAAGTAGTGACATGTGGCGCTCTCTGGTGGCTTGCGCCAACCCAAGAGCGTAACAGTGCAAATTTTACAAGTGCAGGGCACTGTTTGATTTCTTGATCCAATTTAGATCAAAGAAAACAAGTTTTTTCTTGTTTTTCTTGTTTTCAGAGAACCAGTGGTTCATAAAAAGTGCAAAGCACTATTATTATTTATTTTTTATTGAAGACCATTGATCTTGTTCTTAGATCAATGATCTATTAGAAGAAATTCTTCTAATATTAAAGGTTTTTAACTTTTTCTTGAAATTTCTTCGGAGTTCTCTCTGTTTGAAGTTCTTGATCTCTCACAATGTTCATGATCTTCCTAATTGGGGTCTAGGGGCCTTTATATAGTGCCCATAAATTTGTTAAATTTGTTAAAAAGATCATTCTTTGAGTGATTTGGGGAATTTTCCCCACCGTTGGATCTTGGATCCAAGGGCTTCTGTTTTACAGAAGGCAATCTTCTTATTTTAACAAGAACAGAATAATCTTATTAGAATTTTAATTCTGTTTGGCGCAAACGCCCCAGCGCTTGACACATGTCACGCAGTGCATAGCGCAGCGCAACTGCGCAGACACGTGTCGCACAGCGCAACTGCGCTGACACGTGTCACGCAGTGCAGTGCTTGCGCCATTGCGCTTGCGCAACTGCGCTGACACGTGTCGCTCAGCGCAGCGCTTGGGCAAATGCGCTGACACGTGTTGCGCAGCGCAGCGCTTGCGCAACTGAAGCGTTGCTTCCTTTAATTTTTAATTTTTGTTTTAAATAGAGGCTTGCTCTGATTGGGTGCTGCGCTCCCTGTGCTGGCATGCCTGATTTTGACACGTGGCGCTGTGCGCGCAGTGCAGAGGATCTGAAGCGTTGCTTCATTTATTAAAGTTTAAATTTTCAAAGTAGAGCTTTGCTCTGATTGGGGGAAGATGAAGCGTTGCTTCATCTCCCGCCTTGGAATTTGAACAGAGCTTTGCTCTGATTGGGGTAAACAAATGTCCCCCCACCGTTGGGCTTACGTAGCCCCAAACGCGAGCGCAACGGTGGCAGAATTCCAACCGTTGCTGCAACTTTTGGAAGTTGAAAGGGAACTTGATGCCTACAAATAGGACCTTTGGTCCTTCACAGATGATCATCATCTCTAAAAAATTTATTTTCAGAATTTTAGAGCCCTGCTCTTTATTTTCAAGAACTCCAAGAGTTAAACTCTTAAAAATTTTAGGTAAATTTTTTTAATTTAAATTAAATTAATTTAATTTTCATTGACAGAGACTTGCTCTCAATAGATCCCTGATCTAAAGAAAACCCATTTAGGGTTTTACTTAGCAGAGCTTTGCTCTAAGGGGTCTAAAGAGAACTAAAGGGAACCCTATTAGAGTTCTATTAATAGAGCTCTGCTCTCTAAAAGATTTTCTTTGTATTTTCTCATTTCATTAATGGAGCTTTGCTCCTTCTAAATCATACAAAAGAACTCTTAGGAGTTTTTCATTGATCTTGGAGTTTAAAGATGGCATTTTATTTCTCGGTGCATTATATCGTTTTGATTAATCAGTCTTTTTGATAATTTTGTTGATTTTCTTCTATAGAAACAATGGACGCCCACATGTACGATCTTGACGAGATCATCTCTTACGGGGACATCCGCCGACTTGGCCGTTCTCAAAATCGAGAGTTCACAAACGTGGAGTGTGCTGAAATCATGAGCCGCTTCGACGCATATAACGGTCAACTACTTCTCCGACGTTCCTCCCTCCTGAAGCTTATCGTGGGAACCATCTGGGAAGCGCTTCCTCTATTCTGTATTGGTGTGCCACTTGGGGCATTGGATGCCACCGAGAATAAGGTGCACTAGGTGTATCTGATGAGCCTAATCTCAAAGAGGTGGCGAGATAACCTCATCGATCTTATGGACCAAGATTTTCAACAGTCTGCAATACTTGCTGCCTATCGGCGGGAGGAGGACATCAGTGGGGATCCCGACGCTCGTGCTCGCGAATGGAAGCACACTAGGATGGTTCGCCAAGCTTGGAAAGTCTTGGACAAGGTTACTTTTGAGTTCCTCAATCCATGTCCTGGGTCCGAGGTCATACCGTTATAAACATTTAAATAATGTTGTCATTTATTTCTTTATGATTGTAAAAGCCCTTTGAAATATGAATGGAAAAATTTTATTTCAGCTTGTCTTATTTCTCATTCTGAGTCTTTTGCACACGCATGAATGGATGTATCTCGAACGCTTGATCAAATGCAAATCGAATGTCCTTTTCTGTCGCTTCCCTCTTTCTTTTATTATCAGTATACTGCTTTAGTAAACATGGTTGACAGGTGATAGAGCGAGCATCCTGTATTGGCTTATTCAAAAAGCAGCGATGGCTTAGGCCGCAGGTTCAGATCTGCTGTCTAAGACTTTTCAAGTTTATGAGCCGTAGGGGTCTCATAAAGACTTTTCTCACTACGGATCGAGAGGATCTCATAGGTGTATTTTCTCCTTAGGAATCGTGAGGATTCCTAAGTGCATTTTCTCTTATAAGTCGTAAGGATCTTATAAAAGAATTTTCCCTCTTACGAGTCGAGAGGACCCGTAAGCGGTTGTTTCCCTCCTTGTCGAGATTTGAGTTTGGAGAGTGAGACCCAGGGATAGTATGCAAGAGACCGTTTTGGGCCAACTTGCAGGGTCTCAGTGCTTAGGGAACAAGTTTTCTAATCCTTACCGCCTAAGGCTTTATCTTACGAGTCGAGCCGCATCTAGACTTTCTCGCAAAGACATCAATTTCTTCACAAGTCGAGACGAATCGAGAATTTCTCGCAAGAATATCCTAACGTCACAGTTAACCTCTGCTCTTTACGACAGAAGTCCGTTAGGGTCTGTGGTACTTAGGGTTTTGGCCATCATTCCGTCGCATTAGCTGATATATTCCTCAATAGGCAATCATGCTGTTCGAGTAGCCCTGCGACTGCCGTGTCTCTGATCCTTCGGGGGCTGGACAAGACGTCTTCAAGCAATCCTCCTTGGCAGTTTGACCGTCGGAAGAGCAAGCGTTAGGAATTTGCCATGCCGCTTTTTACTTGAGGTTAGGCTCATTTTGGTGAGCCCCGATGAGTCATATCCACTCCGCGCTGGTGTGGGATGATCTCCGATAGTCTTTCAGGTTTTATGTAAGTTGCCGTCAAGACCCTGAAGCTAGGAATTTGGCCTTTGCTTCGTTTTCTGGCATCGCGTCTGCTGTATCGAGACGAATGTCGCGGTGGGAACTAGGGATTTTTCCGTGGCTCCATTTGTTTGATTGTCGCATCTGAACCCTGCTGGAGGAAGAATGCTGTGGTGACCTCTCGTCTGTTGTATCGAGACGGATGTCGAAGTGGTGACCACTCCATGCTGGTGCGAGATGATCTCCGAATGTCTTTCAGGCTTTATATAACTTGCCGTCAAGACCCTGAAGTTAGGAATTTGGCCTTTGCTTCATTTGCTTTGGCGCGTCCGAATCCTGCTGGGGGAAGAACGCTGGGGTGAAATTTCATCTGCTGTATCGAGACGGATGTCGAGGTGGTGACCACTCCGCGCTGGTGCGAGATGATCTCCGAATGTCTTTCAGGCTTTATATAACTTGCCGTCAAGACCCTGAAGCTAGGAATTTGGCCTTTGCTTCATTTGCTTTGGCGCGTCCGAATCCTGCTGGGGGAAGAACGCTGGGGTGTCATTTCATCTGCTGTATCGAGACGATCGTCGCGGTGGAGTCAGGATTTTGCCATCACTCCTCTTTGTTTCGACCATAGGGTCTTTTGTTGATGTTGTATCTGCATCCTGCTGGACTACGAAGGAACGCCGTTATTGACATTACGTCTGTTGTAACGAGACGAATGCTGAGCTGGAGTTGGGATTTTGCCATCACTCCGCTTTGTTGACATTGCGTCTGCTTGTAACGAGATGAATGTCGAGGTGGTCTCTAGGTTGTTTGTGAACCGTCGAGATTTGGCTTCTTCTTTTGATGGAGCCTGGGGTGGGAAGGTGTAGTTCCCTCTTTATTTGTGCCCCTGGATTGTATACAGGGATTGCTGTGATATCGCCTGTAGGGCATAGATTTTATTTATTATACTTTTTTATTTTATTTCTTTCCGCGATGCTCTATCACTTCAGCTTTTATATCGCGAAGGTCGCGATTGCCCAATCATTTCGGCTATTTATTTTATTTTTACTCGCTGCTTTTTATTGCGAGTTGCCCAATCATTTCGGCTATTTATTTTATTTTTACTCGCTGCTTTTTATTGCGAGTTGCCCAATCATTTCGGCTATTTTGCATGCATACATTTTTACTTGCTGATTTTGTTGCAAGTTGCCCCATCATTTCGGCTATTTCGTATGCATGTGTGGCTTGCTGTCTTTTCGCTGCAAGCTAGGAATTAGACACCGATTTTGGCATCAGCATCCCTACAACTGGAATATTGCCAGGAGCGAATCATCATTTGCCTCCGTCGATGTCAAGCAAAGGTGGCTTAACGAACAGGGTTAAGGTCCTGTCGACTAAGGCTTTTAACTTCATGAGCCGTAAGGGTCTCACAAAGGTATTTCTCCCTACAAGTCGTGAGGATCTTGTAGGTGTATTTTCTCCTTAAGAATCGTGAGGATTCCTAAGTGTATGTTCCTCTGTAAGTCCTAAGGATCCTACAATAGGGTTTTCTCCTTGTAAATCGAGAGGACCTACAAGGGTTGTTCATCATGCGCACATATCCCCAGTCACGGATGGGACTTGGTTAGGGAAATGTTTATTCGCGCCCGTGGATTGTATACAAGGGTCAGTATTGAGCCACTTGTAGGGCAATATCGAAGGTTGTGGAGGTTGCTTAAGCACAGGTTTAGGTCTCTGTAACTTAAGACTTTCAAATCTTATGAACCGTGAGGGTCCCATAAGAGAGTTCTCCTTACGAGTCGTGAGGATCTCGCAAGTGTATTTTCTCCTTAGGAATCGTGGGGATCCCTAAGTGTGTTGCTCCCTTGTGAGTCGTAAGGATCTCACGTGGGTGGTTTCTCCTTACAAGGTCGAGAGGACCCTGTAAGTGTCCTTTAATGAGGTTGCGCCCTTTCGGGTTTTCACAAACACTCGCCGGTAGTCCTGCTGTTTTTACTCACGGAGCCCTTTCGGGTTTTCATCCGTGCCCTTTTTGCTTATGGACATACCCCCCTTTTTTTCTTTTTATTTTTATATGTTTTTCTTTTTTTTTTTACAAGGTCGCGCCCTACCGGGTTTTCACGAACACTCGCCGGTAGCCCTGTTTTTACTCACGGAGCCCTTTCAGGTTTTCATCCGTGCCCTTTTTGCTTATGGACATACCACCCTTTCTTTTTTATCTCGTCAGCCTGAAGACACTGCGGTAGTAGTTTAAGGACGTTTCGGTCCGTCATTAGTTTAAGGACGTTGCGGTCCGTTGTCGCCATATTTGAGGCGAATCTCTAATTTACTGACTTTTCGGTCTTTGGGGCTTTTCTATGAATGAGCATGATGTCCCCGGCGTATCCGTCATTCTCAGAGCGTGCGGTTGTGGCGGGCTCACCTTCCAGTATTCGGATATGACGAACTTGCCCTATTGGTATTGATCTTCAACCCAGTTCTTAAAGACGTAGCAATCCTCGATCAGGTGACCTACCGTTTGGTGGTAAGGGCAATAATCGAGATCATTTACATCGCCTGGCTGCAACGGACGTTTTGGTCTCGGCAGATTGATGAGTCTGTCGCGCATTGCCAGCTCGAACAGTCTCCTTGTTTTATTTTGAAGAAACGAGTAAAGACGTTTCACCTTTTCCTGGATGGGTTGTTGCTTGTTGTTTCGGCAAACAACCGGTTTAGGGCCACTTGGTTGCTGTTGAGTATTGGCGAGGGCTGTTTTTTTTCTTCCCTTTATCCTTTTTTCTCGATTCCTTGTTTGCGGGGCCGAGATTTTTTTCGAGCAGCGTGTGATTACACGGCTGAACGTTATCGCAACTTTTCAATTCTTCATCATTGAAATGGATTCCTTGAGGAGAGGGTTGAGGGCAGCTTCTTCGTCAGAGTCGCTTTCGAAGGTGATAATTTGCGATCCCCTGGAGTCGACTCTGTGATAGTCGGCGATGGCTCTCTTGCGCTCATCTATCGCATCTTTCTGATGTCTACGAGCTCCACACTTTGTCCTGTTGAAGTGTTGCTTTTGAGCGACATACCCTTGCCACCAACACTTAAAGGAGTCGCAATCTTCGGTAGGATGTATGATCTTCTGATGATATAAGCAGAAGTTAAGATGCATCTCTACTTCACCGAGAGTATTTTCTTCAGAGGGTGGTAGCACCATTCCCGCTGACAGGGCTTTAGCGAACCTTTTCCTCGTCTTGAATTTGTTTTTATCCACAGCGGATGGCTTTCGATTTGACGGGAGTGCCTCGACTCTTTGGTCCAGTCGTCGGTGTTTGGATCCTTCCAGTATGGCCATCTCACGCTCTTGATTGGCTTTAACTTTCAGACGAATCTCATTCAGGAAGGCATCGATCAACTCGTCCGACGGCCGTGGAATTTCTGGTTCAGGGTCCGCCCTCGGTTTATCAGCGCAAGGAGCCTCTTTATCATCCGCCAATGAGTGAGAGATCACGTGACAAGTCGCTACGTAGTCTTCAGACTCGTCTGATGAGCCTTCTCCATCATTTTTGTCCTCGACAAAAGAACAAGCTGCCCCCATCGTGTCCGTCTTCTTTGGAGTGTGTGGCTGTGGTGGGTTTACCTTCCAGTTTTCAGATAGCGCGAATTTGCCTTGTAGGTATCGATCCTCGATCCATCCCTTAAAGACGAAACAATCCTCGATCGGGTGACTTACCGTTTGGTGATAAGGGCAGTAATCGGGATTATTGAGATCGCCTGGCTACAACGGACATTTTGGATTTAGCAGATTGATGAATCTGTTGCGTACTGCCAGTTCGAACAGTCTTCTCATTTTATTCTGAAGAAACGAGTAAGGACGTCCTAGTCTCTCCTCGAGGGACGGGCGTGGATGCGCGTTATTTTGGCGGACGACCGGTTTTGAGTTGCTTGGCTGTTGTTGAGCATTAGCAACGACAGTCGCTTTCCCTCTCCCTTTCTCATTTCGAGAGTCTGGTTTTGGAGGAGACGGTCCGTGGGCCATCTGGTCCATTTGGGCTAATTTGACGATCAATGCTTGGAAGGTGGTCGGCCTGAAGAACATCATGAATTGGGATATAGTCGCCTGCGGATCGAGAGTGCCCATGAACATGTCTATCGCAGGTGCCTCTTCTATTTATTGTTCACATTTTGACCACAGATTCTACCATCGTGTTGCATATTGGACCTACGTTTCGCCTGGCCTTATCCTGGAATTTATCAGTGCTGTTATCGGGGTGCGTCCACTAGCACTCGTGAATTTTTGTGTAAACAGTAGCTCCATCTCCGCAAATGTTTTGACAGAGTTGTTAGGTAGCTCTGAATACCATGCAAAGGCTGTTTCTGCTAAGCTGCCGACGAATTGGCGAAGCAGCAATTTGTTATCGTCTCCAGTATTGCTGCATAAGGCCCTGAATTGAGCGACATGCTGATGCGGATTCCCTGTCCCTTTATATACGTGGAACTTAGGGATCGTATATCCCGGCGGGTAACTGATTTGGTCATACCAGCCCGGGTAGGGTCGTCCGGTTCTAGCAATTTGCCCAGCCGCTTTACTCGCTTGATGAGCTCGTATTTGCTGAGCTATATAATCATCCAATGCGGCCTTGGAAATGGTTTCTTCCTTGGCTGCTGAAAGAGCCGGTGGAGGATTCGACGTTTCTCCTCTGTCAACTTCAAGGACGATCGGAGGGTCTTCAGCTGGAGGGTCCGGGTGTAACATCATCCCTACTGTATCTTGGAAGAGGAGCACCATTTGTTTTATATTGGCAGCTTATTCTGCTGCCTCTTTGTCCTTCTTTTCGAGGACTTTGCGTAGATAGTCAGCGTCAGTTTCATGTTCATGACGCTGCTCTGATGATACTTCCGAACTTTCTTTCGGTTCGGTAAGTGCAGCCATTACAGTCATCATTTCTTGAAGCTTCTGTTGCTGCTCTTGGGCTTTTGTCAATGACCGGGTGAGCAGTCGGTGACCCGTCGAAACGTGGCTTTCTTCTTTTCCGGAAGCCATATAAATAGTGTGCACCACCATGCCCCCAGACTTGGGGCGTTTGTGTTCGGTGTCTTTGCAATTTGCCAAAGACACAGGGATCTTCTCCGACCTCCTTCCTTTTTGAGCGGTCGAAGTTGAGGGGGCCGTTGCAGTGGGCTCCCAAGCAGCTATCGCCTTTTGTGGCTTGATAGGATGGTTCTCTTCCCGCTGAACTTTCACCTTTTTCTGTCGGCGGAGGTAGTCTTGATCGATCACTGACTCTTGGACTTGACGCCAGACCTTATAAATTTTAGAGGACAACCGTTGAGAGGGATGCTCTAGCTTTTTCTCTGAAGCATTCTCCACAGGTGAAGGAGTTCATTTCAACACCACAGTAGGAGAGTTTCTGCGCGCTGTGTTCAGCAATTCAAAGCTGTTCCCGATTGGAACAGCAACATCGATCCCCACCATTAGAGCTGGCGGAGTTATCCCAGAGGGGGAGTTGCCCCCAGCCTTCCTTACTCGGCGCCAGTGGCGACGTCGAGCGCGTCGTGCAGGTGGAATTGATTGAGCCGCAGGGATGACCTCCTCATGCCCCCTGTGTTGGTCAGAATCTGCTGGTATCAGCCTTTTAAAGACTGACGTCCGTTGAATTGGGACGGCCAACCTGTCAAAAGCAGACTTCCGAACAGGGGAAGCAACCTTGGTGATCTCGCCTGAAACTGGAGTAGAGATAGCTATCCGCTTTGGGATAACATCTTCTGGTATTGCTGGCTTTTTCATGGGCCCGCTGGAGCTCTGACCTAGCCTGTTAAAAACTAAGGCAGTGGAGTTGGGCGACCAGTTGAGAGGGGCCGCGGCAGTGTAAGTCGATCAAAGACCGACTTCTTTGGGGCTTCTTGCAACGTCATTGGGGCATTGAAGCTCATAGGTGGGAGCAAGGTCCCGAAGAATAGTCCAGTGGTGGCTTGGGTTACCTGCTCCACTGGCATCTTGAAAAGAGGGGCCGCTTGGGGCCCGTAAGTCACTCCTCTAGCAGAGACCGAGCGAGAGTTGCAGTTGCAAGCAGTGCAGTTTGAAGCCATTGATCTTACGTTTTCTGCATGGAGAAAGACACCAAATCTTAGTACCTCGAATCCACAGGCAACCACAGCAAACCGTTATTCGTTCACGAATACGACACACGAAGTGTGGAGTGGAAAGAGGAAAAGGTCCCACCGGGCGTGCCAGAATCTGTTCCCCTCCGAATGGCGGCCGAGACATGAGGACGTCTTGCCTGAGATTCGGGGCAGATGCTATATGGTTTTATCCGTCCACCTCTCCGAAGATGCCAAGTTGATTTATGGCACCGTATATTGGAGGTTTGGGCGGATGCGGCCGATGTAGCAGACTTCATCAGATTCCCCCTCGTTTGAGGGGTTTTTGATTATGGGGACGCTCTTCCCTGCAGGCCCAAGCCCCTGCAGTTAATTAAGCTACCGCATCGCGGTAACAACTTTCTCCTTCTCCAGAATTTCACTTCGTGTCGTGAGTGTTTGTTTTGTTTGTGGTTGCCCGTGGATTGTATACGGAGACTATTTATTTCGTCACCCGTAGGACGTGGATTAGTCCAAATCCGTACTTTCTTAGATTTGGGTTTTGGGTTTTGGTTTAAGGATACGTTAGCCATATTTGAGGCTAAGATCAACTTAAACGTTTGTTAAAGATACGTTAGTCTAATTTCCAGACTAAGATCTACTTAACGGGATCGTTTAGATCCATTTCCGGTTTAGGGACATGGTGGTCCATTTAATATATGGTCGTCGGGACCCGTCACCTCTCTGACGACGTTGAAGGATTACAACGACATGTGTCAGAGGAGTTCGGAGATGTACTTTTGAACCAAAGTTGATTGGGGGTCTTATAGTTCAATTTGGGACTAAAGTCTGTTTGAATGTTTAAGGATACGTTAGCCATATTTGAGGCTAAAATCAACTTAAACGGGATCGTTTAGATCCAACAAAAGAGCGTTTGGGGGCTCTATTGTCCCAGTTTAGGGACGTTGTGGTCCATAGATAGTGTAGGTACATTGCGGTCCATTGGTAGTTTAAGGACATTGTGGTCCATTGGTAGTTGAAGGACTCATAAGTCCATGGGTTTAAGGACCCCACAGTCCATATGGGTGTGTTTAAGGATGCATTAGTCCGTTAGTTTAAGGACGCATAAGTCCGCGGGTTTAAGGACCCCACAGTCTGTATTTTAGTTTAAGGACGCATGAGTCCGTGGGTTTAAGGACCCCAAAGTCCGTGTTCTGGTTTAAGGACGCATAAGTCCATGAGTTTAAGGACCCCACAGTCCGTATTGATGTGTGGTTGTCAGGACCCGTCACCTCTCTGACGTCGTTGAAGGATTACAATGATAGGAGTCAAAGGAGTTCGGAGATGTACCCTCGAACCGGATGTAAATTGATTTAAGAGAGCAGCTGTGCTCAGTCAGTTTAGTTTGAGGACTTACGGCCATGATTGGGCTAAGTCCAGCTGAGAATATTCAACGTTATTTCTTATTTTTGGTCTATTAGACCTGTGCTAGGGCTTTGACCATGTTTAATAATGCATAGCATTAAACTTGGTCTCTGTTGGACCTTTATTTGGGCTCTGCCTTTTTAAAATGATGCACAGCATCTATTCTGGTCTGACAGACCCTTGTTTGGGCTCTGATGCATTGCATCTATTTTTATCTGCATAGCATTTACTAGGCCTGTTAGGCCTTTTTAATTGGGCTCAGCCCTTCTTTTTAATGATGCGGTGCATCAATCATCTGACAGTGGCCATGTGGCCTGTCAGGCGCTTTGCGCCAATAAATGAGTGCAAGCGCTTGTGGAGGTGACACGTGTCACGCAAGCGCAGTGCGCTGCGCTTGCGCTACTGACACGTGGCGCGCTCTAGTGAGTTGCACCAATTTCAGAGAGCAAAGCTCTATCTTAAAAGCGCAGAGCGCAAGTGATTCAAGTAGTGACACGTGGCGCTCTCTGGTGGCTTGCGCCAATCCAAGAGCGCAACAGTGCAAATTTTACAAGTGCAGGGCACTGTTTGATTTCTTGATCCAATTTAGATCAAAGAAAACAAGTTTTTTCTTGTTTTTCTTGTTTTCAGAGAACCAGTCATTCATAAAAAGTGCAAAGCACTATTATTATTTGTTTTTTATTGAAGATCATTGATCTTATTCTTAGATCAATAATCTATTAGAAGAAATTCTTCTAATATTAAAGGTTTTTACCTTTTTCTTGAAATTTCTTCAGAGTTCTCTCTGTTTGAAGTTCTTGATCTCTCACAATGTTCATGATCTTCCTAATTGGGGTCTAGGGGCCTTTATATAGTGCCCATAAATTTGTTAAATTTATTAAAGAGATCCTTCTTTGAGTGATTTGGGAAATTTTCCCCACCGTTGGATCTTTGATCCAAGAGCTTCTGTTTTACAGAAAGCAATCTTCTTGTTTTAACAAGAACAGAAGAATCTTATTAGAATTTTATTTCTGTTTGGCACAAACGCCCCAGCGCTTGATACTGAAAGGTTCCTAGGCACCCTATAGAGGTCTCACAAGGCATCGAACATGCCAATTTTAAAAAAAAATGGTGCCGAGAAACCCTAGACTACGGATCTTAGACTAGATGTTTAGGCGAAAGGATAATCTAGTTAACTACTTAACTAAAAGTTAGATTCTACAACCTTTGTAGATCCGGATATCCACTTCCTTAGCTCCACGTAGTGCTCCACTTGCTGTCCTTTTCCAATCTTAGACTCGTTCATCGGTTTCATCGGGGAAGCGAGCGGAATAGGTCGTCGGCTTCGTGTCAAAGACGATCTACGTCGAGGCATCACAAGTTCAAGCTCCAACTTCACAAAGTTGTGAAACTTGTGAAGAAAACACCCAAAATAACTTGGCAAGAGGTAGAGGGTGAAGAAATAGGAGGTGGGTTCACTTTAGAATTGGATTTCTCACTTTAGAAATCAAGTTGCCATTGATGGCATCAAGCTTTCTCCTTGAAGATGAAGATGAAGAAGAAGAAAGAATATGATAAGTGTTGAGATAAAATAAAATTAAATCAATACTTATCATAAAGAGAACCATAGTTAAGTGTAGAGAGTTAACTAAGGTTAGAAGAATGGTTAGGGTTTAGTGTGAAGACAAAATGGTCACAAAGTCAAAGCTTCATGAAGCTTCAACAATGTTCAAGAATGAAAGCAACCATTTTGTATTCTTATCCCATTCTTTTTCCAAAAATGAATAAATAAAAGAATGGATAATTAAAAACCCTAATCACTTTCTTAACCTAAGTTTAATTCTATACACTTAACCAAATGAGCATGCATCATGAAACATGATACAAACATGTGCACAAAAATATATCACATATACAATTTGCACATCAAGTGAGAATATCCATTTAAAGTGAACCAATACTAGTTAATGCAAAGTAATATATCAAATATATAATTATACATTAAATCATTAAATCAACATTTGATTCAATGATCCGGTCATGTCGCACATAACCGACTAGAATCCAATGTATCGATTTATCGAATCTATGATTCGATAACTAGGTCATATCGAATATCACCAATCGAAACATATATCGCGAGAATGAAATGCGGTATCACATACACGCATTATTCTCGGTCCTGCACATATCTCATATGCGCTCCTATTTCGTTTCGCTTGAGCCAGGAAACCTCTGTGTAGGACTCTAAAGACTCGTCAATACGCCGGTAGCAGATGATGATCATATCAAGCACCCACAAGCCGCAAGCGGTCTGCTAAACGTAACGGCCACCCGGGTATTGAGCGATCAGAAGATCGACGAGCTAGCCCGCTCACACTCCTGTGAATCCAACCAGTAACACTTACCGTACAGTCCGGTCTGTTCGTCTGATACGTCGCATATCAAGTCTAGGGGTGGTAAACGTCAGACCCCAATACTCGATAAGTCGTGCCGATGTGAGGCTCATAACGGGTCGAGAAACTACTGGTAACACTTACCAGCAAATCTCTGATCAGCCATGGCCAGGGACTTCCCTGTTACGGCCAATCGAGCATAGCGCAACATCAACCCCCAATACCGGGAGAGACGAAACCCCTCCTATCGCTCATTGCCTCCATGTGACTCGGGACTGTACCCAAAGACCACCGTTTTGCACGCCCTCATGGACGTGGTAAGGTGGAGATCAAAGCACAGTGGGAATCACACAAGACTCTATGACGATCTCGGGTCTACAGACTAACCTGCACAAGTGTCACCTGAGAACTGCCATCTGACGTGAGGTATAATACCATCTGGGAGTTCTCAGCGAGTCCGTCCAGTGTACCCAGTCTCCACTGAGCACCCGTATACCATCTCTGATGTCAAACACCAATGGATATGGGATCATCCATCGCCCATCACATGGGTCGAGAAGCATATACGATAGTCTACTCTGGTATATCGATGCCCCGTCTCGATACACCCACGACTAGGGACCTTGAAAGATGTACTTATGGACTACCATGTCCCCACTAGTATGATCTGCATCATAGTCCAGGTAGTCAAGTACACATCCTAAGGGCTTTACCAACATGTAACTACAAGACAGTATAAAGAGACTAGTGTACATGTTAAGATAAAGAGTAACCAGATAGCATACTATCATATCGAGCAAGAAAGTCATCTCTATATATGTCCAAGCATCCAATATAATATACAACATCTGTACAATACTGGCCTCTAGGGCATACATACAACTAACAATCTCCCACTTGCACTAGGGCCAGCTGCTATAGTATCGCATACCGAGCATCCCGAAGAGTCTCTCAAACTGTATCTGGGGAATGGCCTTCGTGAGTGGATCCGCCGTGTTGTTCTTCGTGTCAACCCTCCTGACCTCGATCTCCCGGCGATCAACTATCTCCCGGATCAGGTGATACCGCCTCAGAATATGCCTGGATCGCTGATGGGACCTGGGTTCCTTGGCCAAAGCCACCGCTCCATTGTTATTGCAATACAAAGGTATTGGATGCTCAATGGATGGAACCACTCCAAGTTCAGAAATGAACTTCTTGATCCAGACAGCTTCTTTAGCAGCATCGTTGGCAGCGATGTATTCAGCCTCCATCGTCGAGTCTGCCACGGTTTCCTGCTTGGAACTCTTCCAGCTAACCGCCCCTCCGTAAAGGGTAAAGACAAAGCCCGACTGCGACTTAGAGTCGTCCTTATCACTCTGGAAGCTCGAATCGGTAAAGGACTCTACTTTGAGTTCTCCGTTACCATACACCAAGAACATATCTCTAGTCCTTCGCAAGTACTTGAGAATATTCTTCACAGCTGTCCAGTGACTCTCTCCAGGATCTGCTTGATACCGACTCACTGCACTTAGTGAGTATGCAACATCGGGTCTGGTACATAGCATCGCATACATGATAGAGCCTACTGCCGAAGCATAGGGTATCCCTTGCATGCGAGCTCTCTCCAAATCAGTCTTGGGAGACATCTCTTTGGAGAGAGTGAGTCCAGAGATCGTGGGTAAGTTCCCATGCTTGGATTCTTCTATACTAAACCTCTTTAGTATGGTGTCAATGTATCTGGATTGGGACAATCCCAATATCCGTTTGGATCTATCTCTATAGATCCTGATTCCCAATATGCAGGAGGCATCACCAAGATCTTTCATTGAGAATCTTTATGATAAGAAGAGCTTGACCGACTGCAGCATAGGAATATCATTTCCTATCAAGAGTATGTCGTCCACGTACAATACGAGGAAGACAACCTTACTCTCTGCCACCTTCTTGTAGATACAAGGTTCATCTGGATTTTTGACGAAATCAAACTCTTTGATAACGACATCAAAGCAGATGTTCCAACTCCGCGATGCTTGCTTTAATCCATAAATGGATTTAAGCAGCTTGCATACCTTCCCGCTGCTCCCACTATCTACGAAGCCCTCTGGCTGAGTCATGTACACGCACTCTTCTAAATCACCATTTAGAAAGGCGGTCTTAACATCCATTTGCCAGATTTCGTAATCATGATATGCAGCGATGGCAAGCATGATCCGGATGGATTTAAGCATAGCCACTGGAGAAAAGGTCTCGTCATAGTCCACACCTGGTCTTTGACGAAAACCCTTTGCTATAAGTCTAGCTTTGAAAGTCTCCACTTTCCCATCTACACCAAGTTTTTTCTTGAAGATCCATTTGCTCCCAATGGGTTTTACCCTTTCAGGAGCAACTTCCAAAGTCCATACTTTGTTGGTGTACATGGATTCCATCTCGGACCGCATAGCATCCAGCCATTTCACTGAGTCCCCACTCATGATGGCCTGCTCGAAGCTAGTTGGGTCATCATCCTCCATGATGCAATCCTCGCTGCCACCGTCCATGAGAAAACCGTAGTATCTCTCAGGTTGGCGAGGAACCCTACTAGATCGGCGGAGAGGCGGGGGTTCATCGGGTACTACTGAATCCTCTGGTTCCACTAAATCTTCAGTTTGAGTTTGTGTAGCCGGAATTTCTTCCAGTTCTACCATATCCCCACTAATTTCTTTTGCAAGAAATTCCTTTTCTAAAAAGGTGGCATGTCGAGAAACAAACACTTTTTGTTCCTCTGTATGGTAGAAAAGATATCCATGTGAATGTTTGGGATATCCCACAAACTTACATAGAACTGACCGTGCCTCGAGTTTGTCCGGATTTTGCCTTTTGACATAGGCCGGGCAACCCCATATCTTAACTCGTTTAAGACATGGTCTCTTCCCACTCCATATCTCATATGGTGTGGTAGGTACAGATTTAGATGGAACTTGATTCAATAGGTATGCTGCTGTCTCCAGCGCATAACCCCAGAAGGAAATAGGTAACTCAGCTGTACTTATCATAGAGCGCACCATATCTAATAGGGTGCGATTTCTCCGTTCAGATACACCGTTGTGCTGTGGTGTATATGGAGGAGTCAGCTGAGAGAGAATCTCATTCTCTTTTAGGAAGTCCAGGAATTCATTGCTTAAGTATTCCCCTCCTTGATCAGATCGTAGGATTTTAATACTTTTTCCGGTTTGGTTCTCAACTTCTTGTTTATATTCCCTAAATTTCTCAAAAGCTTCTGATTTGTGTTTCATCAGGAACACATACCCGAACCTAGAGAGATCGTCAGTGAATGTAATGAAGTATGAAGAACCATCCCTGGCATGTGTAGACATGGAACCGCATACATCACTATGTATCAGTCCCAAGAGTTCGGTAACTCTTTCTCCGTGTCCCGTAAACGGAGTTTTGGTCATCTTGCCTTTGAGACATGACCGGCAAGTGTCATAGGATGAAAATTCAAACGGATTTAAATATCCATCTTTATGCAACTTAGCTAGTCGTGTCGCATTGATGTGACCCAGTCTACAATGCCACAAGAAGGATTCGTTCAGTTCAGAACTCTTCCTCTTGTGTGTGTTTGTTATGTTCAGAACTGTTGATTGATTTAGAACATAAATGCCATTGCACAACGTGCCTGATCCAACCAACTTTTGGTTATGGAAAATGTTCATAACATTATCCTGTAATACAAAATTATATCCCTCTTTACTTAATAAAGAAACCGATATAATGTTGCATATCAGGTTCGGCATGTAATAGCATTCGTTCAGAACCAATGTATTACAGTTGGTAATACAAGGTGATATTCCCCGACAGTCTTAGCTGCAACAATTGCACCATTTCCAACTCTAATGTCTTTATCACCTTCTCCAAGTTCTCTACCTTTTCTAAGCCCATGTAACTGATTACATATATGGGATCCTGACCCGGTATCTAATACCCAGGACGTGGAGCAAATGGAGAAACAGTTCTCTGTAACGAACACACCCGAAGAAAATGCATCAACATGTACTTTCTTCATTCGGGTGGCATGGGAATCCTGGTATTCCCCTATATCCTGTTCAGTCCTATAACTCTTATAGGTAAGAACGGAACCAACGTTCCCCGGCACAGTATAACATGCGGGTTCGGTCAATACATCCATATTATTATCTTTATTAAGGCATGAAATGGTCGCTACCTGGAGAGAGAGAGAAGAAAACACTTTAGCGTAAGCTCGTGCAAGATCAGATTGGTTATTATCTTATCTAATCAGGATGGCTCCCACTGTTTTTATCAAATCTTCCTTCAAACCCTAAAAGGAAAGACTAGCCGGGATTAATTACACACTACAAGTTCGCCAATCTTTCAGCCAGGCCAGTGTCGGTACTTTGAGGGAGGTCACCCGTGCTTTCGCACGAACCTAATTAATGTAAACCTCGTTTTCCCAGAGGCGTAATCTCGTTAACACCTTTCTAGACACCTACTTGATCAGCTAATTGCAATGTGTAAAACTCTCCCATGAGTAACTCTTACTCGCAGTGGGTATCGGGATCCAACTATCTCATAGAAGGTATGCAATCTCATTGCAAATTTCAACACTTGAAATTCCCGATAATATTTTGCCCCTAGTATCCTATGACCTTGACAAAGGCCAACAAATCACAAGATGCTAGTCAAGTTCAACCCGTCATTTCTTGATTGAATCAAACCCACCCACACGACCCTTGACAAAGGCCAACAAGGTTGTACGACTACCCTGAAACAATCTGCATCACATGCATAAGCAGATAAGCACTATTCAGCTACCGCACACTACGCCTTGACAAAGGCCAACAAACGCAGCACGAATACTAATCTGAAATGACGGAGGGCTACGGCAGGTTTTTCCGAAAACCTATTGCGTAATGAACTTGATATCGTTGTAGAATCAAATGAAGTTTTGAAATGGAGTGATTTTGAGGCTTTTCTAGTTTTGCTAAAGGGGTCACTCCCGGTGAAGGGATCGTCGGCCCTTTCCTCGTCGAATGAGGTGCGGAATATATCATATATATCGCTGTGCAAAGCAGAAACTATAGAAGCAATCAAAAACAAACCGAGTGTGTAGCATCTGCCAGTTATTGCTAAAGGAGTCACTCCCGGTGAAGGGATCTCGGTCCTTTCCTCATCTAATAAGGTGCAGCATATATCACATATACCGCTGTGCAAAGCAAGAACTGTAGCTACCTGTTTTATTTAAAATTTGATTCCACAACATCTTAGGTTTCTTATCTTTCATTAATCACATTAATGAAGTCCCATCATTTGAATACCTAAACATCACAGATAAATATGACGTACACTTATGCCATCCGCATTCGCCTCGATGTCCCCTCGTGCACCGTTAGGTTAGGTAACTAACGACAGAGCAGGGCAGGGCTAGCGCGGGTGTAAAACATAAGTAACGTCTATATAATATATCATATATACTATATACTATATCCATCACAGAAACACATCACAGATATCGCAGCAGAATAAACATATGAAATATTGGATATACTAGGACGTCCGTGTTTTTAATACGAGCCAGTATAAAACACGGATTCCACGGTCGTGATGAATAGCCAATCCCACACCCCTAGACCCCTACGAGAGCGGCAAGCAACCCTGCCAATTCTAGGGTTAGGAGACCCGGACTCGACTCCTCGAGTTGGTCTCCCATTAGACCCCAGAACCCGGTTACTTGTGCTCCCCTCCTTGGGTCTATCCTAATGCGGAAAAGTAAATAATATACAAAAGGTGACAACTTCCGCTACCTGGAAGTGCCCCAAATAAAAGAATATTACATACAAGTTTTTACATGAATGAAAATGAAAAACACTCATCTCACATAAAAACCCCCGGCTATTCAAACACGACGATCCAATATAACATATCCAGCAACACATAACATCACATGTCATCAACGTAAGTAAGTATGCATACCCCAATTGTCGTTGACATATAGCAACGAAACCGGCGATATGAACATACTACACTTACGGTCACAGAAAAGAAAGTGTAAAACTACAACAGTTGGAATCCGCAACCTCTTTAGACATCGCATGCCTGACAGATATAAATCCCGCATTTTAGTCTCATTATCGAAAACTCTTTTCAATATCATATGGGACTAAATTGCTAGATTTATAACATTCATTCAGTTATCTCATAACTACTTGTGAATTCCAATTATTGTATCACATTCCAGATAAACAGAAAATGTTAAACTTTCCGATCGAACAGTCGAATACCCAAGTTTTCCCGATACAGCTCAACATATGAAATAAGTCTAACAACATTCAGTTCGTGCCTCAGTACCAACGGTCCAGCCATAGAAGGGTCAAGCCAACGCCTCACATGTGGCACGCCGTACTGCCCCAAACCCGAAGGTTCAAAGGGCAGTTCAAGACGGTCACATAATCGAGTTAAGGTTTGTTGTCTTCTAGAGGGTCCATCGCGTTACTTGCACTACTTAGAACGTCGTTAAACTACGGAAAAATCCAACACTTGGAAATTTCCCGACAGGGGAAAAATTGGGTATTTATATCCGGTCGAACTTTTTAACATATTCTAAAAATTATCCGGAAATACACAAAGACGAAATTTGATACCCCGATCGAAACACCGAATCCCCAAAGCAACCCCAGAAAATTCAACTCTTGAATAATTATTAAAAATTCCCATAAAACTCAGCACCAGAAAAGAAGAATTACTGTGCAAACAATATTGGGTAAAGTGAACAGTTGGCCGCGGAACAGCGGCAGAAGCCATGCTTCTGCCGCGTTTCCGCGGCTGTTTGGAAGCTTCATGAGCTCGTGTTTCACCATAATTCTTAGATATTCCTGCTGAATTTTTTAGGCATTTTTAATCTTGAAAAATCCCAGATTTTAGAAAATGTACAGAGAGCATGTTAAGTTTAGGGTTTCGGGTTCGTTCGGGCTTCAAATTGCGTCTAGACTTCGCCTAAGGCTCTAGCTAGGCTCTGATACCAGTGAAAGGTTCCTAGGCACCCTATAGAGGTCTCACAAGGCATCGAACATGCCAATTTTTTTAAAAAAATGGTGCCGAGAAACCCTAGACTACGGATCTTAGACTAGATGTTTAGGCGAAAAGATAATCTAGTTAACTACTTAACTAAAAGTTAGATTCTACAACCTTTGTAGATCCGGATATCTACTTCCTTAGCTCCACGTAGTGCTCCTCTCGCTGTCCTTTTCCAATCTTAGACTCGTTCATCGGTTTCATCGGGAAAGCGAGCGGAATAGGTCGTCGGCTTCGTGTCAAAGACGATCTACGTCGAGGCATCACAAGTTCAAGCTCCAACTTCACAAAGTTGTGAAACTTGTGAAGAAAACACCCAAAACAACTTGGCAAGAGGTAGAGGGTGAAGAAATAGGAGGTGGGTTCACTTTAGAATTGGATTTCTCACTTTAGAAATCAAGTTGCCATTGATGGCATCAAGCTTTCTCCTTGAAGATGAAGATGAAGAAGAAGAAAGAATATGATAAGTGTTGAGATAAAATAAAATTAAATCAATACTTATCATAAAGAGAACCATAGTTAAGTGTAGAGAGTTAACTAAAGTTAGAAGAATGGTTAGGGTTTAGTGTGAAGACAAAATGGTCACAAAGTCAAAGCTTCATGAAGCTTCAACAATGTTCAAAAATGAAAGCAACCATTTTGTATTCTTATCCCATTCTTTTTCCAAAAATGAATAAATAAAAGAATGGATAATTAAAAACCCTAATCACTTTCTTAACCTAAGTTTAATTCTATACACTTAACCAAATGAGCATGCATCATCAAACATGATACAAACATGTGCATAAAAATATATCACATATACAATTTGCACATCAAGTGATAATATCCATTTAAAGTGAACCAATACTAGTTAATGCAAAGTAATATATCAAATATATAATTATACATTAAATCATTAAATCAACATTTGATTCAATGATCCGGTCATGTCGCACATAACCGACTAGAATCCAATGTATCGATTTATCGAATCTATGATTCGATAACTAGGTCATATCGAATATCACCAATCGAAACATATATCGCGAGAATGAAATGCGGTATCACATACACGCATTATTCTCGGTCCTGCACATATCTCATATGCGCTCCTATTTCGTTTCACTTGAGCCAGGAAACCTCTGTGTAGGACTCTAAAGACTCGTCAATACGCCGGTAGCAGATGATGATCATATCAAGCACCCACAAGCCTCAAGCGGTCTGCTAAACGTAACGGCCACCCGGGTATTGAGCGATCAGAAGATCGACGAGCTAGCCCGCTCACACTCCTGTGAATCCAACCAGTAACACTTACCGTACAGTCCGGTCTGTTCGTCTGATACGTCGCATATCAAGTCTAGGGGTGGTAAACGTCAGACCCCAATACTCGATAAGTCGTGCCGATGTGAGGCTCATAACGGGTCGAGAAACTACTGGTAACACTTACCAGCAAATCTCTGATCAGCCCTGGCCAGGGACTTCCCTGTTACGGCCAATCGAGCACAGCGCAACATCAACCCCCAATACCGGGAGAGACGAAACCCTTCCTATCGCTCATTGCCTCCATGTGACTCGGGACTGTACCCAAAGACCACCGTTTTGCACGCCCTCATGGACGTGGTAAGGTGGAGATCAAAGCACAGTGGGAATCAC
The DNA here is from genome assembly GCA_030015575.1 of Agapanthus africanus. Lineage (NCBI taxonomy): Eukaryota > Viridiplantae > Streptophyta > Magnoliopsida > Asparagales > Amaryllidaceae > Agapanthus > Agapanthus africanus. The sequence goes on from CM057344.1 coordinate 108,745,830, forward strand.
ACAAGACTCTATGACGATCTCGGGTCTACAGACTAACCTGCACAAGTGTCACCTGAGAACTGCCATCTGACGTGAGGTATAATACCATCTGGGAGTTCTCGGCGAGTCCGTCCAGTGTACCCAGTCTCCACTGAGCACCCGTATACCATCTCTGATGTCAAACACCAATGGATATGGGATCATCCATCGCCCATCACATGGGTCGAGAAGCATATACGCTAGTCTACTCTGGTATATCGATGCCCCGTCTCGATACACCCACGACTAGGGACCTTGAAGGATGTACTTATGGACTACCATGTCCCCACTAGTATGATCTGCATCATAGTCCAGGTAGTCAAGTACACATCCTAAGGGCTTTACCAACATGTAACTACAAGACAGTATAAAGAGACTAGTGTACATGTTAAGATAAAGAGTAACCAGATAGCATACTATCATATCGAGCAAGAAAGTCATCTCTATATATGTCCAAGCATCCAATATAATATACAACATCTGTACAATACTGGCCTCTAGGGCATACATACAACTAACAGACACGTGTCACGCAGCGCATAGCGCAGCGCAACTGCGCTGACACGTATCGCGCAGCTCACAGCGCAGCGCAACTGCGCTGACACGTGTCACGCAGCGCAGCGCTTGCGCCACTGCGCTTACGCAACTGCGCTGACACGTGTCACGCAGCGCAGTGCAGCGCTTGCGCCACTGCGCTTGCGCAACTGTGCGTGCGCAACTGCGCTGACACGTGTCTCGCAGCGCAGTGCAGCGCTTGCGCCACTGAAGCGTTGCTTCCTTTAATTTTTAATTTTTGTTTTAAATAGACCCTTGCTCTGATTGGGTGTTGCGCTCCCTGCGCTGGCGTGCCTGATTTTGACACGTGGCGCCCTGCGCACAGCGCAGAGGATCTGAAGCGTTGCTTCATTTATTAAAGTTTAAATTTTCAAAGTTGAGCTTTGCTCTGATTGGGAGAAGATGAAGCGTTGCTTCATCTCCCGCCTTGGAAATTGAACAGAGCTTTGCTCTGATTGGAGTAAACAGCCTTGGCCAGGGACTTCTCTATTATGGCCAATCGAGCACAGCTCAACATCAACTCCCAATACCGGGAGAGACGAAACCCCTCCTATCGCTCATTGCCCCCATGTGACTCGGGACTGTACCCAAAAACCACCATTTTGCATGTCCTCTTGAACGTGGTAAGGTGGAAATCAAAGCACAGTGGGAATCACACAAGACTCTATGACGATCTTGGGTCTATAGACTAACTTGTACCAGTGTCACCAGAGAACTGCTATCTGACGATAGGTATAATACCAACTAGGAGTTCTCGACGAGTCCGTCTAGTGTACCCAGTCTCCACTAAGCACCCGTATACCATCTCTGATGTCAAACACCAATTGATATGGGACCATCCATCGCCCATCTCATAGGTTGAGAAGCGTATACACTTGTCTACTCTGGTATATCGATACCCTGTCTCGATACATCCACGACTAGGAACATTAAAGGATGAACTTATGGACTACCATGGCCCCACTAGTATGATCTGCATCATAATCCTGGTAGTCAAGTACACATCCTAAGGGCTTTACCGATATGTAACCATAAGACAGTATCAAGAGACAAGTATACATGTTAAGATAAAGAGCAACCAGATAGCATACTATCATGTCGAGAAAGAAAGTCCTCTCTATATATGTCCAAGCATCTACTATAATATACATCATATATACAATAATGGCCTCTAGGGCATACATACAACTAACAATCTCCCACTTGCACTAGGGTCAGCCGCTGTAGTATCGCATACCCAGCATCCCGAAAAGTCTCTCGAACTGTATCTGGGGAATGGCCTTTGTGAGTGGACCCGCAGTGTTATTCTTCATGTCAACTCTCCTGACCTCGATCTCCCGGCAATCAACTATCTCCCGGATCAGGTGATATCGCCTCAGAATATGCCTGGATCACTGATGGGACCTGGGTTCCTTGGCCAAAGCCGCTGCTCGATTGTTATCGCAATACAAAGGTATTGGATACTCAATGGATGGAACCACTCTAAGTTCAGTTATGAACTTCTTCATCTAAACAGCCTCTTTGGCAGCATCGTTGGTATCGATGTATTTAGCCTCCATCGTCGAGTCTGCCACGGTCCTGCTTGGAACTCTTCTAGCATGCCGCCCCTCCATTGAGGGTAAAGACAAATTCCGAGACCGACTTAGAGTCATCCTTATCACTCTGGAAGCTCGAACCGGTAAAGGACTCCACTTGGAGTTCTCCGTTACCATACACCAAGAGCATCTCTTTAGTCCTTCTCAAGTACTTGAGAATGCTCTTCACAGCTGTCCAGTAACTCTCTCCAGGATCTACTTGATACCTACTCACTACACTTAGTGAGTATGCTACATCAGGTCTGGTACATAGCATCTCGTACATGATAAAGCCTACTGCCGAAGCATAGGGTATCCCTTACATGCGAGCTCTCTCCAAATCAGTCTTAGGAGACACCTTTTTGGAAAGAGTGAGTCCTGAGATCGTGGGTAAAAACCCACGCTTGGATTCTTCCATACTAAACCGCTTTAGTATGGTATCAATGTACTTGGATTGGGACAATCCCAGTATCCGTTTAGACCTATCTCTATAGATCTTAATGCCCAAGATGTAGGAGGCATCCCCTAGATCTTTCATTGAGAATCTTTGGATAAGAAGAGCTTGACCGATTGCAGCATAGGAATGTCATTTCCTATCAAGAGTATGTCATCCACTTACAATACGAGGAAGACAACCTCACTTTCTGCCACCTTCTTGTATATACTAGGTTCATCTACGTTTTTGACGAAATCAAACTCTTTGATAATGACATCAAAACAGATGTTCCAACTCCGCGATACTTGCTTTAACCCGTAGATGGATTTAAGCAGCTTGCACACCTTTCCGCTGCTCCCACTGTCTACGAAGTCCTCTGGCTGAGTCATGTACACTCACTCTTCCAAATCGCCATTTAGAAAGGCGGTCTTAACATCCATTTGCCAGATTTCATAGTCATGGTATGCGGCAATGGCAAGCATGATCCGGATGGATTTAAGCATAGCCACTGGAGAAAAGGTTTCGTCATAATCCACACCTAGTCGTTGATGAAAACCCTTTGCAACAAGTCTAGCTTTGAAAGTCTCCACTTTCCCATTTACACTAAGTTTTTTCATGAAGATCCATTTGCTCCCAATGGGTTTTACCCCTTCAGGAGCATCTTCCAAAGTCCATACTTTGTTGGTGTACATGGATTCCATTTCGGATCGCATTGCATCCAGCCACTTTACAGAGTCTCCACTCGTAATGGCCTGCTCGAAGCTAGTTGGGTCATCATCCTCCATGATGCAATCCTCGCTTCTACCATCAATGAGAAAACCGTAGTATCTTTCAGGTAGACGAGGAACCCTGCTAGATCGGCGGAGAGGCTGGGGTTTATTGGGAATTACCGAATCCTCTGGTTCCACTAAATCTTCAGTTTCAGTTTGTGTAACTGGAATATCTTCCAGTTCTACCTCGTTGCCACTAATTTCTTTTGCAAGAAATTCCTTTCTAAAAAGGCGGCATGTCGAGAAACAAACATATTTTGTTCCTTGCCATGGTAGAAAAGATATCCATGTGAATGTTTGGGTTACCCCACAAACTTGTATAGAATTGACTGTGCCTCGAGTTTGTCCGGATTTTGCTTTTTGACATAGGCCGGACAACCCCATATCTTAACTCGTTTAAAACATGGTCTCTTCCCACTCCATATCTCATATGGTGTGGTAGGTACAGATTTAGATGGAACTTGATTCAATAAGTATGCTCTTGTCTCAAGTGCATAACCCCAAAAGGAAATAGGTAACTCAGCAGTGCTTATCATAGAGCGCACCATATCTAATAGGGTCGATTCCTCCGCTCCGATATGTCGTTGTGTTGTGGTGTATACGGAGGAGTAAGCTGAGAGAGAATCCCATTCTCTTTTAGAAAGTCCAGGAACTCCGTGCTCAAGTATTCACCTCCTTGATCAGATTGTAGGATTTTAATACTTTTACCCATTTGGTTCTCGACTTCAGACTTATATTCTCTAAATTTCTCAAAAGCTTCAGACTTGTGTTTCATCAGAAACACATGTCTGAATCTAGAGAGACCGTCAGTGAATGTAATGAAGTACGAGGAACCATCCCTGGCATGTGTAGACATAGGACCACATACATCACTATGTATCAGTCCCAAGAGCTCACTAGCCCTTTCTCCGTGTCCTGTAAACAGAGTTTTGGTCATCTTGCCTTTGAGACATGACTGGCAAGTGTCATAAAATGAAAATTCGAACGGATTCAAATATCCATCCTTATGCAACTTAACTAGTCGTGTCGCATTGATATGACCTAGTCTACAATGCCACAAGAAGGATTCGTTCATCTCTGAACTCTTCCTCTTATGTGTGTTTGTTATGCTCAGAACCGTTGATTGATTTAAAACATAAATGCCATTGCACAACGTGCCTGATCCAACCAATTTTTGGTTTAGGAAATTGTTCATAACATTATCCTATAATACAAAATTATATCCCTCTTTACTTAATAAAGAAACTGATATAATGTTGCATATCAGGTTCGGCATGTAATAGCATTCGTTCAGAATCAATGTATTACCACTTGGTAATACAAGGTGATATTCCCCGACGGATTTAGCTGCAACAATTGCACCATTTCCAACCCTTATGTTTTTATCACCTTCTCCCAGTTCTCTACCTTTCCTTAGCCCATGTAACAGATTACATATATGGGATCCTGACCCGGTATCTAATACCCAGGACATAGAGCAAAGGGAGAAACAGTTCTCTGTAACAAACACACCCGAAGAAAATTCATCATCATGTACTTTCTTCAATCGAGTGGTATGGCAATCCTGACATCCCCTTATATCCTGTTCAGTCTTATAACTCTTATAAGAAAGAACGAAACGAACGTTCCCTAACACAGTATAACATGCGGGTTTGGTCAATACATCCATATTATTATCTTGATTAAGACGTGACATGGTCGCTACCTGGAGAGAGAGAGAAGAAAACACTTTAGCGTATGCTCTTGCAAGATCAGATTGGTTATTATTTTATCTAATCAGGATGGCTCCCGCTATTTTTATCAACTCTTCCTTCAAACCCTAAAAGGAAAGACTAGCCGGGATTAATTACACCCTACAACTTCGCCAATCTTTCAACCAGGCCAGTACCGGTACTTTGAGGGAGGTTCCCCGTGCTTTCACATGGACCTAATTAAAATAAACCTCGTTTTTCCAGGGGCGTAACCCCGTTGACACCTTTCTAGACACCAACTTGATCGACTGATTGTCTTGTGTAAAACTCTTCCAGGAGTAACTCTTACTCGCAGTGGGTATCGGGATCCAACTATCTCATAAAAGGTATGCAATCTCTTTGCAAATTTCAACACTTGAAATTCCCGATAATATTTTGCCCCTAGCGTCCTATGACCTTGACGGAGGTCAACAAACCATAGACTACTAGTCAAGTTCAACATGTCATTTCTTGATTGAATTAAACCTACCCGCACGACCCTTGACGGAGGTCAACAAGGTCGTACGACTACCCTAATCCAATCTGCATCATATGCATAAGCAGATAAATACTAGTCATCTACCGCACACTACGCCTTGACGGAGGTCAACAAACATAGCACGAATACTAAGTAGGACTTATCTGAAATGACGGAGGGCTACGACAGGTTTTTCTGAAAACCTTTTGCGTAATGAACTTGATATCGTTGCAGAATCGAGCGATTTTGAAAAGGAGTGTTTTTTAGGCTTTTCCTAGTTTCGCTAAAGAGATCACTCCCGGTGAAGGGATCTCGGCTCTTTCCTTATCGAATAAAGTGTAGGATATATCACATATATCACTATGCAAAGGAAATACTCCAAAAGCAATCAAAAGACAAACCGGTTGTTGTAGCATCTGCCAGTTATTGCTAAAGAGGTCACTCCCGGTGAAGGGATCTCGGCTTTTTCCTTATCGAATAAGGTGCAGGATATATCAGATATATCACCGTGCAAAGAAAATACTGTAGCTACCCGTTTTGAAAATTTGATTCCACAACATCTTTTAGGTTTCTTTCTTTTCATTAATCTCATTAATGAAGTCCCATCATTTAAGCTTCCTAAGCATCATAGAAGAAACGAAAATACAACGTACGCTTATGCCATCCCCATTCGCCACAATGTCCCGTTATGCACCGTTAGGTTACTTAACTAACGGCATAGCGGGACGGAACTAGCGCGGGTGCAAAACATAAGCAGCGTCTACTATATATCTCATATATAATGTATATCCATTCGTCTCATAATCCATAGTGATCACATCACAGAGCAACAGAAGAAACATATGAAATATTGGATATACTAGGGGGTCCGTGTTTTATTTTGAGCCTGTATAAAACACGGATTCCACGATCGCGATGAATAGACAGACCCACATCCCTAGACCCCTACGAGAGCGGCAAGAAACCCTACCAATTCTTAAAGTTAGGAGACCCGGACTCGACTCCTCGAGTTGGTCTCCCACTAGACTCTAGAAACCGGTTACTTGTGCTCCCCTCCTTGGGTCTATCTTAATGCGGAAAAGTAAATAATATACAACAATGGTGACATCATCCTCAACCCGGAAGTGCCCCAAGAAAAGAATATTACATACATTGAACTTTATATGAATGAAAATAAAAAACTCTTATCTCATATAAAAAAACCCAGCGATTCAAAACGCGACGATCCAATATAACATATCACAGCAACACATAACATCACATGTCACCAACGTAAGTAAATATGCGTATCCTAATTGTCGTTGACATATAGCAACGAAACCAGCGAGACATGATAGATCTCAAAGAATATTTATAACCGCAATCAAGAACGGCGTCACTTGGTAGCTAGCCGGTGAGTACGGGTCGGTCCACAGGGATATTGTGAATTTCCTAATCGCTCTTACGAGTTAATTCCGATGGGTGTCGGGTCTTATTGATTAAATCTAAAAACTAAATTAATCTAGATCTAAATCTTGCTAGGGTTAGGTTTAGGGTAGGTTTGGAAATGTAAATAAATCTCACCGCTTTCTATACCCAAATTAAGATCTATGAGGAGTTATGGTAATTATTAATAAAGGGGATTAGAACCATTCGGGAAGGTGTTTGTTCCTCTAGGTTCTTGTCCTTCCTTTATCAATCCTTACCCTAACCTCCATGAAAAACACGCTCAACCGGGCCTTTATACTACGGTATCACCGCTACCTCGTGGGATAGGGTGCCGTAGGGAGCGGTGTGTGCATGTATGCATGGAGTCCTATTAATTATATATGATGGGCAAGAAAGGGATGAGAGATCTTCATCTCTCAAAAGCCTTCCCCAAAGCTAACCCTAACAAGCGAAGAGACTACTCGCTCATTAGGGAATTGAAGAACATTCTATCTATCTAACTAGGGTAAGGAATTAAAGATCTATACTAAGGCAATTAAATAAAACTACTTACTTGATGGCTCTCTCCAAACATTTACACAAGACTTGTCAGATCTGAATAGATGAAATGAAAAGAGGCATCGATGCTCTCCAAAAGAAATCTGAATTTTATTAATGAAAGGAGGCATAACCTAATACAAGAATTTGGGTCTCTATTTATAGGACATAGAAAACCCTAGGTTTACAATCACCGCATGCCTGCTATTACAAAAATACCCCTAGGAAGACTAGTCAGCGCCGCCAAGCAACATGGTAAAATTTTTAGCCACTACGGGCATCACACGGCCACGGAACCGCGGCCGCAGCCCTGGTTTGGCCGCGGTTCCACTGCCAAAAAGAAGACATGTTGGCTGCAGCTTCTTGTGTTGGTCCTGGGTGTCTTTTGCTTCCTATTTCTTTGCTTGGTTCTTCATAAGGTCTTCAATTTTTCTTCCAGATCTTCACAGTGAGTAATGTAGTGGACTTTTACCATCTGCTTCGTGTTAAAGTCTTGAACCTTGCGCTGCCTTGTTCTTTGTGAACTTGTTTGTTGATCTTCGTTTAGTCTTCAAACTGTAGGCAAGATAAAGATTCTCTGTTTGTTGGTCGAAGTCTCACTTTTGTATCGTCTTTTGTTTTTTTCACTGTTTTTATTCCAAGAATCTGTAACCTGTAATTATGTAGCAGACATGGGTCAAAAGCACCTGTTTATTTATAAAGAGAATAAGAATGGGGAATATAATAATGCAATATTATGATATGAACAATACACCACATATTACACTTACAGTCGCAGAAAAGAAAATGTCAAACTAAAACATTTGGAATCCATTATAACCTTAGACATCATAAACCCGAAATATCACATATTACAGATTTCATGCCTAACTATATGAATTCCACATATTGTATCACATTGCAAATAGATAAACGATGTTAAACCTTTCGATCGAATCAACGAATTCCCAAAATTTCCCCAGAAAAACTCAACACTTGAGCAATATCAAAATACCCAGAAGCATGCCCCAGTAGCTACGGACCAACCATAGAAGTATCAACTCAAGCCTCACACATGGCGCCGCGGAACCGCTGCCAAACCCATAGTTTGGCCGCGGTTCCGCGGTCATGTTGTCGAGTTAGGATGTTGTTCTTCTAGAGGGTCCATAGTTTTACCTGCACGATTTTCTGAGGATTTTTAATGTGAAAATTTCCAATATTTTGAAAAAAATCCAGAAAGTGGGCAATATCGGGTTTTCGGAGTTTGTTCGAACTTCTAACTTCGCTTAAACAACTCCTAATGCTCTGGTAAGGCACTGATACCACTGTAAGGTTCTTAGACACAACCACAAGATTTCACAAGGCATCAAACATGCTATATTTAAAAATTTAGTGTGCCAAACAACCCTAACCAAGAATCTAACTAGAGTTTTAGGAGCTAAACTAGAAAGTAAACATCTTTACTTCTAAGTGATAATGGAATACAACCTTTGTAGACCGGTCCTTCACTTCAATGGCTCCTTACAGTGGTCCCTTCACTGCGATCACGGAACTCCTGGACTCTTGCATGTCTTCTCAAGGTGAAAGGAACGATCTTGCTTGAAGTCTTCGAGGCCGAAGATGATCTACGTCAAGGAGACACTAACTCAAGCTACTACTTCACTAATGAGAGATTAGTGAAGCTAACACCCTATAATAAAGTGCTAATCTCGTAGAGGATGATGAAGTAGGAAGTGGGCTCACTTTAGTTTTATTTTTCTCACAGTATTTTCTCACTTTGCAAAAAGCAAGTGAGATTTTTCTCAAGGTTGAAGAAGATCAAGCAAAGAAATGAGAATGAACTAATGAGGTGAGAGAATCAACCATGGGTGAGTTTCTATCATATGGCTAACTTATGTAGAGACACAACCATGGCTAAATTATAATGGTTAGGTTAATAAATATCTTAAGTAAAACAAAATGATTGGACTAAGTCAATGCATCCACAAGCTTCTACAAGTTTCATGCATGTGAGCAATTATCCACTAATTTGGATTTACTTTAAATATTAAACCCCCACATTATAATTAGTATGGTGTAAGTCTCATACACCCATGTAGTGTGTGTCAACAACCATGACACAAAAATAACACAATTAATATATATATATATATATATATATATATATATACACACACACTAAGTGTGCACATATGAGAAAAATAAATACTTAAGTGAGCTAATATTAGTTAATGTAAACTAGTATATCAAATATATAATTATACACTAAATTATCAAATCAACACTTGATTTAATAATCCGGTTATATCATATATAACCGACTAATATCATATGCACCATCTTATCGAACCAACACTTGATTCGATAACCCGGATATATCACATATAACCTACTGATACAAATATCGTGAGAATAGAATACGGTATCACATACTCGCATTATTCTCGGTCCCGTACATATCATATATGTGCTCCTATTTCATTTTGCCTGAGCCAATAAAACCTCTATGTAGGACATTAAAGACTCATCAATACACCGGTAGTAGGTGATGATCATATCAAACACCCACAAGCCGTCAGCGGTACTGGCTGGACGTAACGGCTACCCGGGTATTGAGCGATCAGAAGATCAACAAGCAAGCCCGCTCTAACTCCTTTAAAGCCTGTCAGTAACACTGCCGTACAGTCCGGTCTCTTTGTCTAAGATATCGCATATCAAGTCTAGGGGTGGTAAACGTCAGACCCTAATAACTCGATAAGTCATGCCGATACGAGACTCATAACGGGTCGAGAAACTACTGATAACACCTATCAGTAAATCTCTAAATCAGCCCGGGCTAGGGACTTCCCTATTATGGCCAATCGAGTACAGCGTAACATCAACTCCCAATACCGGGAGAGACGAAACCCCTCCTATCGCTCATTGCCTCCATGTGACTCGGGACTGTACCCAAAAACCACCGTTTTGCATGTCCTCTTGAACGTGGTAAGGTGGAAATCAAAGCACAGTGGGAATCACACAAGACTCTATGACGTTCTTGGGTCTACAGACTAACATGTACCAGTGTCACCAGAAAACTGCTATCTGACGATAGGTATAATACCAATTAGGAGTTCTCGGCGCGTCCGTCCAGTGTACCCAGTTTCCACTGAGTACCCGTATACCATCTCTGATGTCAAATACCAATGGATATGGGATCATCCATTGCCCATCTCATGGGTCGAGTAACGTATACGCTAGTCTACTCTGGTATATCGATGCTCTTCTCGATACACCCATGACTAGGAATATTAAAGGATGAACTTATGGACTACCATGGCCCCACTAGTATGATCTGCATCATAATCCTGCTAGTCAAGTATACATCCTAAGGGCTTTACCAACATGTAACCATAAGACCTTATCAAGAAACAAGTATACATGCTAAGATAAAGAGCAACCAGATAGCATACTATCATGTTGAGCAAGAAAGTCCTCTCTATATATGTCCAGGAATCCACTATAGTATACATCATATGTACAATAATGGCCTCTAGGGCATACATACAACTAACAATTTGGTCGGCGCCACCGGTCTAGTTGAGGGAAAATGCAAATTTTTTTGCAAACTTTAGACCCTTGGACTCTCCCCTTAACTCCAGTATTGCTTATTTACTCTGCACATTTATAGAGAATAATAAAACCCCTTCAAATTCTATTTTAATGCAAAATTTTAATGCATTATTCATCACCCCCTAAACCCTAAATTGTCCTATATATACCCACTTCATTCTACACCCCTCTCACTCAGAATTCTCTTGCAAAAACTATACCAAAATCCCAAGTCTTTTAGTGTACAAGTGGAGTTAGTGAAGGGTGAAGCTCCGACGAACTTCCGAGAAGATTCCGGCGACGAATCGATGCCTCGAAACCTTCGTTAGGACCCCCTCTCTCTTCTCTTGTCCAACAAGCCTGTAAGTCCCACCTCCCCTCTCATCTTCATCTTTAAAAAGTTCCATTTCTAAAATCTGATGGAAGCGGAGTTAGTCCGACTTCCGATTCAGTTTTCTTTAAAAACTACACTTTTATTCAACTAGATAAAACCATAATCTCATATGTTGATTAATAAACATTAACAAACTCAATAAAATAAGTTTCACATCAAAATAATCATTTTTGTGACATTTATCACAATTTTACATAAAAATACCGCATACTTTACATTATGACATTATAACCTTTATTCCTTTCTATACCTATAGATAGTTCACGAGGTAATTAACTAAATCATCACAACACTCATCTCTATCATAGTACGATTGATTTTGGGACAATAGAATACAGGAAATTCGACTTTACAAATAAATACCATAAACTTACGAAACCATTTTCTATAAAAGGTGTATTAAATATTTCCATGCAATTGCGCCTCTGCAACCCATTTTGGGGACCCCGTTTGGGATGGTGCGGATTATCGCACATCCTCGGGCCTAGTAGAGCGAGATGCAGACCTCCGCAAGGAGCATTCGATCTCGATGGAATTGTTATACATTTTTCTTTAGAAAATGAGATTTCTACAAGAAAATAAATAAATTATTTTCATTAAATATATATATAAATCTATTATCAAAATACATATTTTAATTATATAAATATTCCAAGTTTTCTAAATCAAAAGAATCACTACTACATGAAAATATCATCCGAATACAATACAATTACAATATTTCAACAAAATACCATATACTTTGAAAAATAGGTTCTATCCACTTGAAATTTCACATTTACAAAATATACATCTATGAAAACCCTAAAGACGATAATTAAATGCTTGACGTGTATTTTGAAATTATTCCAAAACTATTTTTAAATAAAACCCCAATCAAGTTATATTAAATTACAATAAGGAATCTAGTAAACATAGGTTTAAGCGGGACCAGTCTCTTGAGCCTCAGGGAGCCAGAGATATGGATGCTTGTCTATTTAAGGTAGACAATCTAACAAACGATGTTATCAACACGGTAATTGTCTTGGAAAAAGACACAAATCCTGCCTTCCATGTGCAACAGTTACCGATAACATCAAAGCTAATTCAGGACTTCAATTTATTTTAAAATTGTTTGACTCAGACCGAGTCTCAATATAATCAATCTGACTTGAATGAGATTCAAGTATAAAACTACAATTCAGTATGAATCCATGAATCCATATATTCAAGCTATATCAATCTATACCACTTGACTAAACCGAACCATGGATATACTCCATCTACATATTCATCCATTATATCTGTTCCATTTACTGATATCATAGTTTCGGAAAGTCATCCTTCTATACAATTTATAATACAAGACAATACAATACAATCAATAAATAAACACTACGGGGTTATAAAGGGGTAGACTGATACAGAACATGTTAAAGGTGGCACGAGGTGGTCACTTAAGACGTAATTATATCCATGCCGTTGTTCCGTGGTATTATCGACGGAGCCTTGTACTACGGGTTACCAAAGTCTCCGGTGTAAATGGGACTCCTCTCGTATATACTGGCATTTTCTGTACCAAGCTATAAACAATTACGCTAACATTATAATAAAACATTATAAAACTATACTCTCTCTCTGTCTGTCTATTTTCCTTCTCCCTCATCTTTAAGACTTACCGAGCGATTGTTCGCTGACGACATTCCTTTCTTCTTTCTTTGGAATTTTGTCAGGTAGATCAGACCTTCTGGAGACAGAGCCCAGCAGCGAGGACTTGGATTAGCTAGCCTTTGCCCCAGAGCTCTAGATTACTTATACATATTTTCATTTCTGTTATGCCATTGTTTAGGCATTACTTTCATTCTATGTATTTACATTTCGGTTGTATTGTAAAAAGAATGTTTAATAAATAAAGGTGTTGTTCATTTACATCTTTTCTCTTGTGTGTTTTACTTTATATTACTTAGATACGCTTAGCATGTTTACTTCTGAGAAAATACGCAGCTGGCTCGTCGTGTCCTCTGCCCGTACACTGGGAAGCGGGGCGTGAGAAGTTTTGTTGGTGGCTCATGCAGGTCTCCTCTGTATGGACATGCAGGTCAATTCTGCGTAGACAACCTAAAAAATATAACACAAGAACCAGCAACTAAAAACATTCTTTACAATTCAAATTCCTTGAATCTTCTAATTTCATATATTTTGAATATGTCCTAACCCAAATTTTTCTTTCAAGGTTATGAATTCCCCAAATAACACCAACACCAACTTCAACAACACTCCACCACCCCTACCAATTGCACCAGCCGGAGCTGCTCCGATCAATGAGCAGACGGTACTACTTGAGGCGATCCGTAGCCTCCTGGAGAGACAGCAGCAGCAGAGTGCTATCTTGATGAACCGTCCCGAGGCAGAAGCACCTGGGGTGAAGCAATTCAGGGCCTTGCACCCTAAACAGTTCTCAGGAAAAGAGAGCCCCTTAGAAGCTGAGGAATGGGATCAGATTATTGAAGATGACCTGGCGGCAGCACAAATGCCAAAGGTCGCTTGGGTTTGAGTTGCAAAGCTACAGCTCATTGATAATGCACAGGTTTGGTGGAAGGAGGGATAAAGCCGTCTCACCTAGCCGATCGAATGGAGGACTTTCCATGATATGTTCGACGCAAAGTAATTCCCCGAGACTGCCAGATTCGATATGGAATAACAGTTCATCCACCTACAATAGGGTTCGATGTGGACCAAATTAGTGGATGAGTACGATGCTGAGTTTACCATGCTCGATCGGTAAGATATGTCTCTATATTTTGATTTTCAACTATCACATATTACACAGCTAACACAATACCTTAACAGATTCGCGGCACACCTAATATCAACGGATGAGACCAGAGCCCGACGATTCCAACAAGGGTTAGATTCGGAGATCCAGGCTGCATTAGCCACAGGAGATTTCCTGACTCATGAATTGGCTCTAAAAGCGGCTCGTCGATATGAGACGGTGGTAAAGATGAGGGGCGGACCTCAGTCTGCCGGGATGAAGCACCCTGCCAACCAGATGACAGGATGAACCACTTCAAGGACACCTTTTGTGCCAAGGAGACCAGGAGTACCAAACAACCGGCATAGCCCAGCCTTTTGCACCTATTGCAGTAGGGATGGACATCTGATGAAGGATTGCCAGCGAGTGAATCGTCTTTGCTTAGTCTGTGGCTCAGCTACTCATGATATTGGATATTGTTTTCATAGACACAACCCATATGCTGCACCCAGACTAGAAATCACATACCCACAGCGCCCAGCCATCCAGGCACCTGCTCCAAGACTTGCACTACCTGCACCACGTCCTCGTGGACCGACTGCACCTCCTCCTCATCAGTTCCATCAATCTCAAAGGAACCCACCTCAAGGACCAAGGAACGGACAGAGGAATGCTCCTCCAGTAAGGAGGAATGTGCCGAGGCGACAGGCTTTCATAATGACCATGGAAGAAGCTGAAGCCACCGGCCAAGTCATTACTGGTAACACTCCCCTTTCAAATTCTTTTTCAGTTCATAGACATACCTATATATCTTTTCCTTATACCTAAAACATATCCCAAATATAACTTAGGTACAATCTTAGTAGCCACACTTCCTGCACTCGCATTATTCGATACTAGAGCATCTCATTGTTTTATGTCACAACGGTTCGTCCGAACTCATGCGATTCCAGTCACACTGCTTTTATCCAGCTGGAATGTCAGTTCAGGAAACGGCGTTCTAAAGGCAATGGGATATAGCCTGTGTTCAGTAGTCATCTGCAGCAGAGAATTCTATGCTGACTTCAAGATGATGGATATACCGAACTTTGATGTGGTTCTTGGTATGGATTGGCTAGGAACCTTCTACGCTACCATCGACTGTCGTAAAAGGAAGGTAGTATTCGAGATTCCAGACTATCCGGTCTTCTATTTCAAAAGTGAAGACCGTACCCTGAAGCCAAGTATATACAAGGCGAAACCAAAGAAGGCAGTGATTGCGGCAATTCAAGCGGAGGAAGGATCAAAACCAGAAGTAGTTCGAGAGTTCGAAGATGTGTTTCCTGACGATATATCAGGTTTGCCTCCCGATCAAGCTCTTGAATTCAGCATTGATTTAATCCCAGGAGCACAACCGGTAATCAAAGCACCGTATCGACTATGTCCGGAAGGTTTAAATGAGGTTCGAACTCAGTTGGACGAATTATTGGCGAAAGGATGGATTTGTCCGAGCACTTCAAGTTGGGGATCTCCAATTCTACTTGTGAAGAAGAAGGAAGGTTCATACAGAATATGCATTGAATATAGAGCCTTGAACGAAGTAACGATAAAGAACAAGTATCCACTCCCGCGCATCGACAATTTATTCGACCAGCTAAGTGAATCTTGCGTTTTCTCCAAGTTAGATCTTCGTTCCGGTTATCATCAGGTGAAGGTTAAAGAATCTGATATCCACAAAACGACATTCATAACTCTCTATGGTTATTTCGAATTTCTAGTGACGCCATTTAGAGTGACCAATGCACCAGCAATATTTATGAACCTGATGAATCAAGTTTTCTGAGAGTACCTAGACAGGTTTGTTGTCATCTTCATTGACGACATCCTGGTATATTTTAAGAGTCGGTAGGAACACGCCGAACACTTGAGAATTGTCCTGGAAACCCTACGACAACATCAACTCTATGCCAAGTATAGCAAATGCGAATTTTGGCTAAATCAAGTTGGTTTTCTCAGACATATTGTATTGGGCGAAGGAATCTCTGTAGTTCCAGCGAAAGTTTCAGCAGTAAACGAATGGCCGACACCGAAGTCAGTGAAGGAAATTCGAAGTTTCTTGGGTCTAGCTGGATATTACCGAAGGTTCATTGAAGGATTTTCGAAGATAGCAACACCACTGACCAAGCTCACACGTAAAGATGAAGAATTCGTGTGGTCAGAAGCATGCGAACAGCCTTTCGTAGAACTCAAGTCAAGATTGACATCAACGCCTATTCTCGTTATACCGGACCAATCTGGAGGTTTCGAAGTGCATTATGATGCATCCAGTAAGGGATTAGGATGTGTTCTACATCAGCATGGTAAGGTTGTGGCTTATGCTTCAAGACAGCTGAAAATTCATGAGCGCAATTGACCGACGCATGATTTGGAGTTGGCGGCCGTAATCTTTGCTCTTAATATTTGGCGCCATTATCTTCTTGGTGAACGAGTGAACATATACAGAGATCACAAGAGTCTGAAATATGTGTTTACTCAGAAGGAGCTTAATATGCGGCAGAGACGATGGTTAAAACTCATGGCGGACTTTGACATCAACCTGCAATATCACCTAGGGAAAGTGAATGTAGTACCTGATGCCCTTAGTCGCTAACCATTAGCAATGAATCTCACCGCACAGTGGAAGCTTCAACAAGACTTGCATCATATGGAGATTGAAGTGATCATGCCAGGTAACGCTTCAAATTTGATGAACTTACAAGTTCAATCTACCATTGTCAATCAAATCAAAGCAGCTCAAGCAAGTGATGCTAAGTTGCAAAAGATCAAAGAACAAGTAGAGAATGGACTTAGAACAGATTTCATCATTCATGAAGACGAATGTTTGAGGTACGGCAGCAGATTGTGCGTACCAAAAGGTTCTGTTCGGGAAGAGTTAATGAAAGAAGCTCACAGCTCTCCCTACTCAGTACACCCTGGAGGTACAAAAATGTACAAGGATCTGCGTCAAAATTACTGGTGGCATGGAATGAAGCGTGAAGTAGCCAGAAGCGTCGCTAAATGCTTGGTGTGTCAGTAATTAAAGGCTGAATATCACAGGACTGCTGGATTACTTCAACCGTTACCTATCCCAGAATGGAAGTGGCAACACATCACGATGGATTTTGTGACTGCTCTTTCTTGCAGCACAAAAGGTAACAATGTCGTATGGGTTATTGTGGATCGACTCACAAAGTCGGCTCACTTCATCCCTTTTCGAGTTGGCCAATCTACTGAGATATTAGCAAAGAAGTACATGGAGGTAAGAATCTAAGTAAGATTTTAAAACTTTTCAAAGATGTACTATCTCTGATACCTATGAACTCATATAGAAGAACGTGAGACTTCATGGAGTATCGGTCTCCATTGTCTCCGATCGTGACACTAGATTTCGATCGTAATTTTGGCAGAGTTTGCAAGCGAGGTTGGGAACAAGTCTGAACTTCAGCACAGCTTATCATCCACAAACTGATGGTCAGTCTGAGCGAACTACTCAGATCTCAGAGGATATGCTCAGAGCGTGTATGCTAGACTTCAGAGGACCGTGGGAAGATCACCTACATCTTGTGGAGTTTTCATACAACAACAGCTACCAAGCAAGTATAGAAATGTCACCTTTTGCAGCACTTTATAGAAGGAAGTGTCGATCGCCATTAAGTTAGGACGACATCGAAGATAGGGAACTCTTTGGACCAGAGATGATAGTTGCAACTGTCGATGTAGTTCGTACTATCAGGAAAAGAATGCGCGTAGCCAATGATCGACAGAAGCACTGGGCTGATGCAAAGCTCCGCCATTTGGAGTTCCAGCCGGTAGATCAAGTATTTTTGAAGATATCTCCGAATCGCGAAGTGATTCGTTTTGGAAGACGGGGTAAGCTAAGTCCAAGGTACATTAGACCGTTCGACATACTCAAACGATTCGGTGAAGTGGCTTATCACATGGCACTTCCACCCTCATTGAAAGGAGTGCATAATGTGTTTCGCATATCTCAACTCAGAAGGTATGTGAGTGACCCCAGCCATGTACTTGATCTCTTCGAACTCACTATACAGCCAGACTTACCTTGTGAGCAAAAACTGTTAAGATCTTGGATAGAAAGGTGAAGTCACTTTGGAACAAGAAAGTCAACTTGGTTTGAGTGATGTGGAGGAAAGACACTCCAGGAGAATTGACATGGGAAAGGGCGGATGAGATGCATGCAAGATACCCTCATCTATTTGTAAACTAGTCCTTAGAATAAATTGCAAATTTCGAGGACGGATTTTTGTAAGGAGGGTAGACTGTAACAACTCCAAATTCTATGTACATAAAATTCATTTAAAGTTAATGTACAATTAGGGTATTTACAATTTCTGTGAATGCTATAAGTATTTGTTTTGATTTAGAATAGCAAGAAAGCACTTGTAGCACATTGGTAAAGCCTTGCACTGCTGTGGCGTAGCCCTTGTGATCGAATCCCATCTGTCACATTATCTTTTTATTTAATTTTCTTTTAATATTTTAGAAGCCCAAGAGTTTGCACGTGCACTGCACGTAAACTGAAGAGTCACACTTAAAACAAACAACTACAAATTAGTATTCAGAACGACTTGGACACGTGGCGAGAATCCGAGCCCCCAACCCAAGAATTGGACCGGCGAGATTTGATATTAGGCCGGCACCACCGGTCTGGTTGAGGCCAAATGCAAATTTTTTTTGCAAACCCTAGACCCTTGGACTCTCCCCTTAACTCCAATATTGCTTATTTACTCTGCACATTTATAGAAAATAATAAAACCCTTCAAATTCTATTTTAATGCAAAATTTTAATGCATTATTCATCACCCCCTAAACCCTAAATTTTCCTATAAATACCCACTCCATTCTATACCCCACTCACTCAGAATTCTCTTGCAAAAACTATACCAAAATCCCAAGTCTTTTAGTATACAAGTGGAGTTAGAGAAGGGTGAAGCTCCGACGAACTTCCAAGGAGATTCCGGCGATGAATCGATGCCCCGAAGCCTTCGTTAGGACCCCCTCTCTCTTCTCTAGTCCAACAAGCCAGTAAGTCCAATCTCCCCTCTCATCTTCATCTTTAAAAAGTTTCATTTCTAAAATGTGACAGAAGTGGAGTTAGTCCGATTTCCGATTCGGTTTTCTTTAAAAACTACACTTTTATTTAACAAGATAAAACCCTAATCTCATATGTTGATTAATAACCATTACCAAACTCAATAAAACAAGTTTCACATCAAAATAATCATTTTTGTGACATTTATCGCATTTTTACATAAAAATACCACATACTTTACATTTCGACATTATAACCTTTATTCCTTACTATACCTATAGATAGTTCACGAGATAATGACCTACCTCATCACAACACTCATCTCTATCATAGCACGATTGATTTTAGGACAATAGAATACGGGAAATACGACTTTACAAATAAATACCCTAAACTTACAAAACCATTTTCTATAAAAGGTGTATAAAATATTTTCATGCAATTGCGCCTCTACAACCCATTTTGGAGACCCCGTTCCGGATAGTTCGGATTATCGCACATTCTCTGGCCTAGTAGAGCGAGATGCAGACCTCCGCAAGGAGCACTCAATCTCGATAGAATTTTTGTACATTTTTCTTTAGAAAATGAGATTTCTACAAGAAAATAAATAAATTATTTTCATTAAATATATATATAAATCTATTATGAAAATATATATTTAATTATATAAATATTCCAACTTTTCTAAATCAAAGGAATCACTACTACATGAAAATGCCATCCGAATACAATACAATTATAATATTTCAATAAAATACCATATACTTTGAAAAATAGGTTCTATCCACTAGAAATTTCACATTTAAAAAATATAAATCTATGAAAACCCTAAAGATGATAATTAAATGCTTGAGGTGTATTTTGAAATTATGCCAAAACTATTTTTACGTAAACCCCCCTCAAGTTATATTAAATTATAAAAAGGACTCTAGTAAACATAGGTTTAAGCGGGACCAGTCTCTTGAGCCTCAGGGAGTCGGAGATATGGGTTCTTGCCTATTTAAAGTAGAAAATCTAACAAACGATGTTATCAATACGGTAATTTTCTTGGAAAAAGACACAAATCCTGCCTTCCATGTGCAGCAGTTACGGATAATATCAAAACTAATTCAAGACTTCAATTTATTTTAAAATTGTTTGACTCAGACCGAGTCTCAATATAATCAATCTAACTTGAATAAGATTCAAGTATAAAACTACAATTCAATATGAATTCATGAATCCATATACTCAAGCTATATCAATCTATACCACTTGACTGAACAGATTCATGGATATACTCCATCTACATGTTCATCCATTATATCCGTTCTATTTACTGATATCATGGTTTCGGCAAGTCATCCATCTATACAATTTATAATACAAGACAAGACAATACAATCTATATAGTTAATACAATCAATACATAAACACTACGGGGTTATAAAGGGGTAGACTGGTACGGAACATGTTAAAGGTGCACGAGGTGGTCACTTAAGACGTAATTACATCCATGCCGTTGTTCCGTGGTATTATCGACGGAGCCTTATACTACGGGTTACCAAAGTCTCTGGTGTAAGTGGGACTCCTCTCGTATACACTGGAATTTTCTATACCAAGTAACAAAAAACTGCGCAACATTATAATAAAACATTATAAAACTATACTCTCTCTCTGTCTATTCTACTTCTCCTTCATCTTTGGGACTTACCGAGCGATTGTTCGCTGACAACATTCTTTTCTTCTTTCTTTGAAATTTTGTCAGGTGGATCGGACCTTTTGGAGACAGAGCCCAGCAGCGAGAACTTGGATCAGCTAGCCTTTGACCCGGAGCTCTAGATTACTTGTGCATATTTTCATTTCTGTTATGACATTATTTAGGCATTGCTTTCATTCCATGTATTTACATTTCAGCTGTATTGTAAAAAGAATGTTTAATAAATAAAGTTATTGTTCATTTACATCTTGTCTCTTGTGTATTTTACTTTATATTGCTTAGATACGTTTAGCGTGTTTACTTCTGAGTAAATACGTAGCGGGCCCGTCGCATCCTCTGCCCGTACACTGGGAAGCGGGGCGTGACAACAACTTTGTTATATGTATCACATATATATACGCGTATCCGTATCAAAATATGGAAAACCATGAAATACTAGATGTATTCTGTATAAATAAAAAATACATCCCTGGTATATGTATCGTCTACATATACGCGAATCCGTATAAAAATATGAATAGCCAAGACAGAAAAAATGAATAGTGAACATAATACTAGAATATATATATATATATATATATATATGTATGTATGTATGTATGTATATTATTAAATCAATACTTGAATTAATAATCAGGATTAAACCTATGCCAGCTAGTATTATCAAACGTTCGATTAAAGTCCGTGTAGCCATTACACGTATTTAATCAGACTCCTGTATGTATCAACATACAACCTCTAAATCATATCGTCTGAACCGGGAAAACTCTCCGTGTGGGACTCTAAAAACTCGATAATACGCTGACAGTGAGTTACTGGATAAATCCATAACCCCTAGCACGTCAACGACACTACCTGTACGTAACAGCTACCCAGGTATATATCGAAAAGGAGGTCGACAATCAAGTCCGTCCGTACCCTACTGAGCCTGTAAGTGAAAATTTTCGTACAGTTCGGTAACTTCGTCTGAGAGTGTCGCATACTGGGTCTAGGAGGTGAATAACGTCAGACCCCTAATAACCCGATAAGTCATGCTGGTGTCAAGCTTATAACCAACCGAGAAACCACTGATTTCCTATCAGTAAATCTCATCCGCCCTGGCCAGAGACTTATGGTGATGGCTAACCGAACACCGCTCGCTATGAAATAAAATATACATTTCAAAAAAAATGCAGAGCAATTTTTAAAACGGAAACAGAAACAGAAACTTGAAACTTGAAATTTATTTGGCTAAAATTTGGATTCGAAACAATTGCATCACAAACAACTAGTTCTAGGGTTTAGGACGTTGTTTTCGTTGTATGATTATAATTTAGGTTTTACCCCGTGGAGAAGCGCTCGAGCTGCCGGGTTCTAGAATGCGGTAGGTGACCATCTCAAGGGGTTGAGACCGGGATGCCTCGTTCTTGGATTGGCAGGTTGCTCTCCGTGCTCATAAGGGGTAAAGGATAGACCCATGTTGGTGTGCTCGAGCCGTCGAATTTTAGAAAGCGTTGGGTATCCCCCTCATAGCGTTGAGGTCGGGTTGCCTCATTTATGGGATTGGTGGGTGGCTCACCGTGCTCGTAGGGGTCTTGGTTTGGCTATTGTACAGGCTATTCATGCGAATGGGGATTGTCGTGTTTCGTTTGTGGTTCAATCAAAAAGCGGGATTCCTAGGAAATCCGACTATTCCATTTAATGCATACTTGTAATGTGATTAACTGCCTGTGATGATATTTGCCGCATACCTGTAATGTGATTATTTGCATGTGATGGTGTGTGTGTGTGTGTGTATTCCGATATTTATGATATATAAATAAATGTTTTTATATGTTTTGCATCCGCGCTAGCCCTGCCTTCGCTCTGCCGTAAGTTAAGTAACCTTACGGTGAATACCCGAGGCCCTGTGGCAAATGCGGATGGTATATAAAGCATTCTATTTTTTTCATATCATGTTTTTCTATGATGGTGTGAGAAGATACTAGATAATATGTGATTATCTAAATATGGGATTGCGTTAATTTGGATTAATTCAAAGAAAAAAAAACCAAAAATATGTTGTAAGAACTAACTTTTTCTAAAAAGAAATTGTAGCCGTATTCTTTTGCTTTGCATCGTGGTAATCAGTTAGGAATATCCTGCACCTCATTCGATGATGTAAGAGCCTTGATCTCTTCACGGGGAATCCGCACTTAAGTAAAAGTCTATGTAACTATAAATTTTCAAAACCACTCGGTTCCTTCAATGAGATCAAGTTCATTAGTTAAAGGTTTTCTTCAAAACCAGCTATAGCCGTCTATTATTTTAGAAAGTTGAGTACTTAGTATTTGTACTGTGTTTGTTGACCTAGTCAAGATGTAGTGAACGATAGCTAAGTGATGTCTTCCTGATTGCATATTGATGTGATTAGTTAGGACAGTTGCATAGCCTTGTTGACCTAATCAAGGGCTCATGCAGGTGGCTTTAAAGTAGTCACGAAATGAAGGGTTGAGCTTGGTTAGCGACTTATGGTTTGTTGACCTAGTCAAGGTTATAAGTTGCTAAGGGAAAAAACCATATCAGGAGTTTCAAGTGTTGAAACTTAAAATATGATTGCATACTTTCTATGGAGTGGGGTGACTTGTTGACCCGGTCAAGGTTACCACATTCCCACTGTGAGTAAGTGTTACTCTCGAGAGATTTTCACTTCATAATTAGCTAACCCAGTGGGTGACTAGAAAAGTGTTAACGGGGTTATGCCTCTGTGAATACGAGGTTATTAAATTAAGTCCGTTCGAAAGTACGGGGGACCTCCCTCGGAGTACTGGCCTGGCTGAACGATTAGCAAAACATGATTCCGGCTAGTTCTCCTTTTAGGGTTTGAAGGAGAATTCGACGAAACAGTGAAAGCCATCCTAATTAAATAAATTAATAAGCTAATCTAATTTTGATAGAGTGCACACTGAGTGTTTCTTTTTTCTCTCTCTGGCAATGACCTATGACCAACCTTAAAATTAAACTCGTAAACCAAGTTAACCGAACCTTTTTCATCATTGGTTTTGGAATGTCATGATTGCTCTATTTCACGACATAGTCTCATATGCTCTTACCCTTCCCACTTCCCCTTTTGCTTGCTCCAGAACACTTTGTATCCAATACAGAGATCCATATTGCATGGAAGGACATCTCGTATAGTTACATACGAGCTCGAAGAAAGTGTTTCAGTCGTGGATGGCCGCCGGTTCTGGAGAAAGTGAATTGTATGTGATATAATTCATTTGTCTCTTCTCTCCACCTTATCTCAAATTTGAGAGCTCCTAAAATAAGGGGAATATACCAGTTACGCTTGTTGGATAGTCTTCTTCCAATCCTAAGGCTGGAGTTGAAAGAAAGGATAAGAAAAAAACCAACTAGACTAAGTTCGGTATACAGAAGGTAATACGAAGAGACATTAAAAGAGGTTGAAGTGAGCGGGAAGGAAATTGCAACCACTGTTATGAGCCTGGGTAATGGAGGAGGCTTTACTATATATACCCGGCCAACCCTTTGAAACATTTTGATGTTTCAGTTTTCCTGTGTAGTTGTAATTGAAAACCGATTCTCAATTAATTTTGACTTCTGGGTATATGAGGATACCAGATTAGAAACCCACGTTTGTAAACCGTTGCAGATGCTGAGAAGGAGTAGAGAATTGGGCAAGAGTGATTTTGATCCTCAATGTCGGAAATCGGAGTAATTGTTGCTATTGGGAGAAAATCACCTGGTTTTGCCTATCCGCAAATGTTTATTTTTGAATAACCGTTATTATGCACCAAGTTTTAAAAGCTGATATATCCGCCTCTTTATTAGATAAAGTAGGATATAAATTTTGAAAAACATGTTCTAAACATTTACCTATATCAATATGTTGATTGGGTAAGGTGCATAAAGATAACGGTGTAAACATTCTTAACCAAAATACAGTTTTTAAATTACAACACATAAAGTATGAGTTAATGAATTCATAAGACTTATACATAGTGATGTATATTATCTGATGTCCATACGGACAAGGGGTTGGTACTCATAATTCATTCCTATGAGTTCTCTGGTTTTAGACACGCATTCTTGTTGAAATGCAAAATCCAAAGATTTTGAGAAGTTCATAAGATATAAGAATAAAGTAGAGAACAAAATGTTGGAAGTATCAAGATTCTTTGAAGTGTTCGAAGATGTGGATACTTATGCTAGGTATTCCGTAGTTATATAATCGAGAATTTGATTCTCTCTCAGATTAGTCATCCGTGGGTGCACTCCTTGATGAGCAATGTTGTATGGACTTTTTCATTTAGAGATATGCACTGGAAACAGTTACATACCAATTGAATATGGTTTTATCTAAATTTGTGCATGTGATTCTATATGTGATATAGAATGGGACCATATCTTAAGGTTGTTAAGATATGGAGTTATCCGGTTTATGCTTAAAAACAGAATCCGGGCAAAATCAAGACACGTTTCAGTAATGTGCAGTTTGTGGGTTATCCCAAGCCTGTGCAAGGGTTTAACTTCTACCATTTTCAGGATCAAAAGTTGTTTTTTTCTTGACTCACTACCTTTTTCGAAAAGGAATTTCTTACAAAAGAAATTAGTGAGAGTATGGTAGAACTGGAAGTGATTCCAGAACCACAAGCGGTTACTGAAAATTTAGTAGAACCTAGAAATTCAATTGACGTGACAAACTTTAGCTACTCCATAGATTTAGTAGGTGACCTCAGCCATCCGAGAGGTACTTCGGTTTCCTTGTAGACGGTGTCAGAGAAGCTTGCATCATGTGATGATGCCCCAACTAATTATCAGCAGACCATAGGAAGTAGTGATTTTTGGTTGATGGTTGTATGCCATATTATCCAAATTGGACTCCATGCACCGCAACAAAGTATGGACTTTGTTGGGTGCTCCTGAAAGGGTAAAACCCATTAGGAGCAAGTAGATTTTTTGAGATCAGTGCAGATGGAAAGGCAGTACCTAATAAGGATAGACTTTTAGTAAAAGGTTTTCATCAAATACCCGGTGTGGATTATAATGAAATTATTAATTTAGTGTATGTGCTGAAATCCATGCGGATATAACTTGCCGGTATTATTTTTCATGACTATGATATCTGGTAGATGGATGACTATAACGTCTTTCTAAATGGTGATTTAGAAGTGTACATGTATATGATTATACCAGAGAGTTATCATAGTAAGTGGAAGCAGCAGAAGGTGTGCAAGACGCTTAAGTCTATTTATAGACTAAACCAGGCATAGCGGAGATGGATCATCTGTTTTGATGTTATGGTCAAAGTGTTTGACTTCATCAAATGAATGAACCTGGTATTTGTAAGAAGGATGTAGGGAGTAATGTCATATTCCTCATATGGTATGTAGATGACGTACTTCTGATAAGAAGTGATATTCATATGCTACAATCGGCCAAACTATGGAGGCCACAGGTGTTTCTCTATATAGGATGTGGATATCAGTTCAATCCTGGAGAAACATAGGATAGCAATGAAGAATATATGATGTTCTTAGTGTATGGTAATGGCAGGCTGCTACAGGAGGCGGTTACCGATTCCAGCTTCCAAGATGAGATAGATGACAGAGTGTTTGTCACAAACTATAAGTTCACCATTTTCTGAGCAGTATATTGGAAAGAGTTCCAAGCGGGATACTGAGGTAGTCGTAGCGCTGGATGCTAATTATGACTCAGCAGAGGATACAGCCTGAGAAGTTGTTGGATAAAATTGTTTATTTATGAACTTGGTCTCATCATCTATCCAGACAAAATCTAAGGCAAGTATAGCTCAATTCGGGAGATACTTGATCTCCATGAGATTGAGACTAAGAGAGATAAAGTTAGAAACATCATAGCGGATCCACTTACTGAGGTTGTTGCTCAAACACGATTTATGAAACTATCAATAAAGAAGTTGGGTATGCGATACCGCAATAATTGGTCTTAAGTGAAAGCGGGAGATTGTTGGATATATGCGTCCTTAAGGCAATTATTGTAATTGTAAGAGGACCTATATAAAGTGAACAATCTTATTCGAGATGATAATATGCTATCTGATTTACCTTTATCATTTATGTGTATACGTTTTACTCGTTATCACGTATCGCTAGTATATAATGATAAAACCTGTAGGATCTTTGCTTGACTACCGTGATTATGATTGGGATCATACTAATAGGGCATGGGTTGTCCATAAGCACATCGTTAAATGTCCCTAGTAGTGGGAGTATCGAGACTGGGCATCTAGAGTAGACTAGTGTATACGTTTCTTGACTCTGTATAGGGCGATGGTTGATCCCATAGCCATTGGTGTTTGACACCGGAGATTGTATACATGTGCTCATTAGGATATGAGTTACACTGTACGGACTCACCGAGAACTCTTAGATGGTATTATATCTATCGTCAGATAGTTGTTCTCTGGTGACATGAGTACAGGGTAGTCTGTAGATCTGAGGTCGTCATAGTTTCTTTTCCGGTTCCCACTGTGCTTTGATTACTACCTTACCACGGCTTTAAAGAGCCGTGCAAACAGGTTTTAGTTGGGTACAGTCCCGAGCCAGATGGAAGCAGTGAGCGATCAGAAGGGATTCGTCTCTCCTGGTATAGGGAGTTGATATCGCGCAGTGCACAATTGGCTATAACTATAAGTCCATGGCCAGGAAAGATGAGATTTACTGATAAGTGCTATCGATAGTTTCTCAGTTGGTTATGAATTTAATATCGACATGACTTAACGGGTTATTGGGGGTCTGACGGATAATTCCCCCCAGGCCCGCTCCACGACACTCTTAGACGAAGAGATCGGACTGTACAGTGACTGTCATTGATAGGCTCTGTAAAGTACAAACGAGCTTGCTTGTCAACCTTACTTTCATTTAATACCTGGGTAGCCGTTATGTGTAGCTAGTACCGCTGACGTGCTTGCAGGTTAACCTGGTAGGGGATTGATCTTAAAGTGTTTCAGATCAATCAGATATGATCCTAAACTATTGCCAGCGTATTTTCGAGTCTTTAGAGTCTCACACAGAGGTTTCCCGGCTTAAGCGAAATGATATAGAGCGCATATGGCGATTCGTCCAGGACTTCTATTAAACACGTATAATTAATGCATGTAGTTTAATCGGACGTTTTCTTAATACTAGCTGACTCTTGTTGAAGCCGGATTATTAAATCAAGTGTTGATTTAATATATATATATATATGTATATATATATATATATGTATATATATATATATATATATAGTTTCTAGTATTATTCTCACTATATTTTCTCTCATTTGTATTTGTATATGATACAAATACTAGTTTATGTATTTGATACATATTGTTATGTGTATATGATACACATTTATTAAGAATAATGTATATGATATATTATCCTAATATGACATCTCATATTTTTTATTATAATAAAGAAACGGAAGGATGAGAACAAAAATGAGAAGTGTGGAATTTTTCTAGTCTCTTTTAGAAATAAAAGAGATGGCAAGAAAATTCACACTCTCTCTCTCTCTCTCTCTCTCTCTCTCTCTCTCTTCTTCTTCTTCTTCTTCTTCTTCTTCTCATTCATTCCTCTATCTTTATTCACTCTCCTGAGAGATAAATGAGAGGCACTTAAGAGATAAAAAAGAAGTGAGCTCTATCTACATCTCTTTCTTTATTTTCTTAGCAAGTTTATGTTTCAAGTTACTTCATTAAGATTTGATCTTGTGGAGCTAGAGCTTGAGTTGAGTTATCTCATGGTGAATCATCTTTGGCAAGTGGGTTAGCGATCAAGCTCGATCCTGAATACTCGGAGTCTAGCTAGGATCTTTCGCAATTGGACGGACATGCTACAAAGGTTGTACCACCCAAAACTTCTAATCTAGAGCACTTTTGATGTTTCTAGTTTATATGTTTGGGTTCGATTCTAGTGTTTGGATGATTATGGTCTCTTGATTTTTTAAATTATTCATTCCGCTGCGTTTTTTAATTGTTATTTAGTGATCATAACATCCTACAAGCGCGACATCGACTTCCTATACAGGGATAGATGAATCCCTTCCGATCGCTCACTGCCTCCATATGGCTTGGAATTGTACCCAACTAAAACCTATTTGCACGACTCTTTTGAGCCATAGTATGATAGTAATCAAGTACGGTAGGAACTCACACGAGACAAATGAGGATCCCATGTCAAAAGACTACCATGTATTCATGTCACCAAAGAACTGCTATCCGACGATATGTATAATACCATCTAAAAATTCTCGGCGATTCCATTCGGTGTACTCACCTCCAGTGAGTATCTGCATACAATCTTAGGTGTCCTAACACCAATGGCTTGTAAGACCGACCATCGCCTCTTATTGGGGTCTAGAAAGTATATGCCAGTTTACTCTGGAATATTGATGCCAAGTCTCGATACTCTCATGACTAGGAACATTTAACGATGTGCTTATGGACTACCCAACTCCTACATATATGATCACCATCATAATGTTGGTAGTCAGGGTTCTATCAGGCCGGCCCGATCCGACCTGAAGCCCGCCGGGCTTGGTGGTCTTCAAGAAGGGCCGGGCCCGAGTTGAATGGGCTTCGAGCCGGGCTTAGGCCCAGCTCAAAGCCCCAAACCCGAACCCAGCCCGGCCCGAGGCCTGGCTTGGGTCGGGCCAGGTTCAGGCGGTCTGGCCGACCAAACCGGGCCGGCCCATTTAATTTTTTAAAATATTTTTAAAGTATAATTTTTACTTTTATGAATTTTTTTGGAAATTTTTTAACCCAAACTTCGTGTAGGTCCTGAGGCAGACCTAGATCTTTTATTGATTAAAAAAATTTGGGTGGGAGACATAAGTTGGCAAATCTTACCCCTTATACAATTACCAAAAAAATTAAAAATACAATTCAATAAAAAAACCAACGGGTGAGCTCCTATCGGTCTTTACTCTTCATCGGTGTCGGAGTCTTCAATGCTCTTAACGTGTTGTTGTCTAACTTCTGCATCGAACCAATCTTTTTGGCACACTGCGATTTCTAATGAGTCATCCGACAGCCTCGCACTCTTGTTTCTCATAACCCTGTTAGTTGCACTAAAAGCAGACTCCGAAACTACTGTGGACACCAGACTTGTTAGTAAATCACGAGCCATGGCAGAAAGCACTGGATACATGTGTCCATGTGTTTTCTACCAATCCAAAATATCAAGTTTATCTATTTGATCCGCGGTGAGAAAATTACTGAAATTAGTTAGCAAATACATTGTAAGCTCATTATAAGTGGAAGAAGTAAAAAAGGTTATTCTTTGTTTTTTCTACTGCAAAAAAATTGAAATATTCATTTTTTGGAAGTTTGCTGTGAAGAGGAAGATAAAGAAGAAGTTCTGTTTTGACCGTACTGTGAATCATACAAATAAGAATCTAAAACATTTTTATAATCTCCTATATCAGTACCTAAGTTTTCATGGTATTCATCTAATAAAAAAATTATCTTTTTTAAGTCTAGGATAAAAAAAACCGAAGCTAAACAAAACAATGCAAGAACTTTTTGCCAATATTTATTCAATTTCGTAAGCATGCTATATAACATTCCAGCAAATGCATTTTTATGATCAATTACATGCTCATTAATAATTTTACTAATATAAAATAACTACTCTACTGCTAAACATGTAGTAGGACAATAAACACTAGATAAATATTTAGTTGCATTGTAAAATATTTCTAAAAATCTCAAAACTTATTCACAAACAAACAATCATAATCCTCTAAATTATTATTGAGCATATGTTCCTCATAAAATAAAGTAATAGTCTCCCGATAGTTTACAACATATTTCAACATCTCATAAATGGAATTCCACCTAGTTGGAATGTTGAATTTGAAAGATCTAAATTTTAAATTTAACTGGGTATAAGTTTGCTTGAAAATTTGTTTTCGGGGTCAATAGATTTCAATAAATATCATTGCATCTTTAAATTTCTCTAAATGAGAATCAATTATACTAAGACCATCATACATAATTAAATTTAAAACATGGCATGTACAACTTTGATAAAATAATTCTCCATTTAAAACAGGATATAAATTATTTTTTAAAATTGCTATAGCACAATTATTATCAGTAGCATTATCAAAACTAACTGAAAATATTTTATTTTGAACATTATATTCACATACAGTTGTCAAAATACAATTACTTAAATTATTTCCACTATGTGAATGCTCCATTTTTTAAAACCAATAATTATTTTATATAAAAACCAATCATTATCAATGAAATGTACTGTAACACAAATATAGGTCATGCCCCATTTTGTAGTCCAAAGATCAGAAATTAATGAAATTTTACTTTTAAGATTTGCAAAAATATCAATCAAATTGGCTTTACCATCATGGAAAATTTTAAGAACATCACTTCTAAGTGTTGTTCTGGGTACTCTTTGAAATGTTGGATTATATGCATTTTTTACCAATCTATCAAATTTTTCGTTTCTGCAAAACTAAATGGTTGTTCAGCATGTATGACATATCTTACAAGTTCTCTTCTATTAGTCTCTTGCAAATAAGAAAAACTAGTTAAAAAGTTAGACGACATTTTTAGATTCATTTACCGAGAATCTGCTTTTTCACGTTTGATTAAATATCTTTTTAGGTGGGTAGTTCCACCTAAAGTGGCACAAGTAAAATCTGCTTGGCAATTAATACAAACTGCCCGCTCGCCTTTACCTGCAACTGTTTGTACTATAAATTATTTTCAAACATCAGAAGTTTTAGCTCTTTTATCTTTAGGGGCTGAAGCTCTTGCTTCAGAAACGGTAGGAGTAGGAACTTCTTCAGGGACATGACTTTGTGACGTAGCAGGGATCTTATAATTCGAAGATTCATAGTTATTAGAATAAGAATCAAAATTAATTTGCAGCATATTAGTTAATCTTTGTCTCCCTTGTGAATCCATATCGATTTGAAATGAACGTCTTCGTGAAGATGAAGCACACCTGTTACCTTGTGAAGATGAACCTGACATTCTTATTAAAAATATTAGTAAGAGAGAAAGAGAGATGATAAAAAATATACAAGAAAAATATATAATCAATACAAAAAAAACCCTAATTCCAAATAGCAAAATTAAATTAGTGGAACTGAAATGAAGATTGAGACTACGGAAATGAAGATTGTGTGATTCCAATTTTAACAGTAAACTTCTCGGAAATTAAAGAGAGTGGTTGGGAGATTGAAAATTTTGTTGTTCTGAATTGTAAGAAAATGAGAAATGTAGAGAGGTATTTATAGAGTTTGGATTAGGGGTATAGGAATGTATAATTTTTAGTGAGGGGTTTTAGATAACTTTACAGCCCCCACTTTAATTAAATCCCCCCCTTATTAAAAAATCAACCTAATTCAAACCCCTAAGGTAAAGACCGGCCCTACCATAAACCTCCCAAGGCCAAACGGTCAAATTCAAATTTAAATTTGGCCAGTTTGACCGGGCCGGGCCGTCGGGTTGCCTACGGCTGGCCCAGCCCGGCCCGGGTCTACCATATGACACTCAGGCCCGGCCGACCCGTGGGCGGCCCGGCTCGTTAGACACCTTGAGTAGGTAGTCAAGTAAGAATCGTATGTGCTTTATCATTATGTATTAGCGACATATAATAGCAACTAAAATGTATACATATAATGATAAAGGCCAGCCGAATATCATACTATCATCCCGAGCAAGACAGTTCTATCCGTATAGGTCCTCTCTAAATTAGCATAATTGCCTACTTACAATTACAATAATTGCCTTGAGGGCACTATATCCAACACTATTATCTCTTCCTCTTCAACGACATCTTGAACAAACTAATACCGAACGTAGATGTGCTTCGTTCTGTCATGATGTATCTGGTCCTTTGTCAAATAAATCGTGCTTTGCCTACCACAATAGACTATTATGGTATCCTTTTAGATACCAAGTTCCGAAAATAGTCCCTTCAATCAGATTGCTTCCTTAACGGCCTTAACATCGGCTATATATTTTGCCTCCGTCGTAGACAATGCTATCATAGGCTATAACGAAGCACACCAACTAATGACATATCCTCTTAAAGAAAATACGTAGTCGGTGATCAACCTTCACCTGTCGAGGTCATCTACATAGTCAGAATCGGTGAAGCCAACTAAACTGTTATTGTTCCTTCCAAACTCCAACCCCACATCAAATGTACCTCGTAGGTATCATAAAATCCTTTTCACTGCTTTCCAATGGCCTTTACCAGGAGATGCCATATAGTGACTAACAACATTAACTACATGTGAAATGTCAGGTCGGGTACAAACCATGGCATACATAATACTACCCACCTCACTCGAATAAGGAACATAAGACATATACTTAATTTCTTCCTTAGTTTGCAGTGTGTTCATAATATAATTTTGCATTATTATATTCCCCATTCTTATTCATTTTAAAAATAAGCAGGTGCTTTTGATCCATGTCTGCTACATAGTTGCAGGTTACAGATTCTTGGAACAAAACAGTGAAAATGATGAAAAGACGATACAAAAGTGAGACTACGACCAACAAATGGAAGAATCTTGATCATGCCTACAGTTTGAAGAATAAACGAAGATCAATGGATAATTTCACAAAGCACAAAAGCAGCGCAAGGTTCAAGACTTCGACACGAAGCAAAGGGTAAAAGTCCACGACATTATGCACTGTGGAATTCTGGAAGAAAATAGAAGACAATCTGAGAAACCAAGTGAAGAAACAAGAAGCTAAATGCAACCAGAAGAAGTCCAGAAAAATGCAGCCCAAGACCCCACCATATGGCCGCGGATCCGCGGCCAAACAGGGCTTTTGGCCGCGGTTCCGCGGCCATTGTGAGCACGTGTCGGTGCAAAATTTGACGGTGTGGCAGTGCGTTGACTAGGCTTCTTAGGGTAAATTTGCAAATGCAGATAGGGATCGAATGTAACCCTAGGGTTTCTATGATCTATAAATAGAAACCCTAATGCTCTTTTTGGAGCATGCCTCTTCTTGTGCCTCATTTTATTTATCAAATTCTGAATTTCAATTCCTGTAATGTATGAAGAGTGCATCAAATAAAGTAAATTTTCTTTTCTTGCCTTAGTTTAATTTTCCTTTCTACCCTGGTATAACTTTATTTATCTGCCCTAATTTAGATTTTATTTATCTGCCATAGTTCAGATAGTTAATATTTTAAAAAACAATCATAAAAATGAAATCTTTTATTTCCCTAATGAGTGAGTAGTTCCTCACTTGTTAGGGTTAGGAATAAGAGAGGTTTGAGAGATAAAAATCTCTCATCCCTTTCTTGCCCGCTAAACATTTTAATAGGACTCTATGCATACGTACACACACCGCTCACTACGACACCCTATCCAACGAGGTAGCGGTGATACCGTAGTTTAAAAAGACCGGTTGTTTATGTTTTCCATGGAGGTTAGGGTAAGAATTAAGAAAGGACGGACAAGGACCTAGAGGAAGAAATATAGTTTCTTCCCGATGGTGCTAATCCCCTTTATTAATTATTACCATAAGACCTAAATGGTCTTAACTAGGGCAGAGAAAGCGGTGAGACTTATTGAGTTTCCAAACTTAACCTAAACCTAACCCTAGCAAGATTTTAATCAGACTCATTTCAGTTTTTAGTGATAACCGATCCAACACCATTTGGAATTAACTCGTTAGAACAAATAGAAAATACACAAAATCCCTGTAGACCGACCCATACTCACCGGCTAGCTACCAAGCGACGCCATTCTTGATTGCAGTCAACAATTCTTTGATCACAAAATCTCATTAAAATCAAATGGCGCCATTGCCGGGGATCGAACCCGGGTCACCCTCGTGACAGGCGGGAATACTCACCACTATAAATAAATTTATACTAGGGCAGATAAATAAAGTAAGTTTTCTTTTCTTGCCTTAGTTTAATTTTCCTTTCTGCCCTAGTATAACTTTATTTATCTGCCCTAATTTAGATTTTATTTATCTGCCATAGTTTAGATAGTTAATATTTTAAAAAACAATCATAAAAATGAAATCTTTTAATTCCCTAATGAGTGAGTAGTTCCTCACTTGTTAGGGTTAGGAATAAAAGAGGTTTGAGAGATGAAAATCTTTCATCCCTTTCTTGCCCGCTACACATTTTAATAGGACTCTATGCATACGTACGCGCACCGCTCACTACGGCTCCCTATCCAACGAGGTAGCGGTGATACCGTAGTTCAAAATGACCGGTTGTGTATGTTTTCCATCGAGGTTAGGGTAAGAATTAAGAAAGGATAGACAAGGACCTAGAGGAAGAAACCTAGTTTCTTCCCGATGGTGCTAATCCCCTTTATTAATTATTACCATAGCAGCTAAACGGATCTTTATTAGGGTAGAGAAAGCGGTGAGACTTATTGAGTTTCCAAACTTAACCTAAATCTAACCCTAGAAAGATTTTAATCAGACTCATTTCAGTTTTTAGTGATAATCGATCCAACACCATTTGGAATTAACACGTTAGAACAAATAGAAAATACGCAAAATCCCTGTGGACCGACCCTTACTCACCGGCTAGCTACCAAGCGACACCGTTCTTGATTGCGGTTAACAATTCTTTGATCACAAAATCTCGTTAAAATCACAGTGATAAACGAGTTGAAAGTTTGAAATAAGCTGCCAAAGGGGTACTTACTGATTTAGCATCTGCCATGCCAAAACTCTCCAAAACTTTCTCAATATATCACTGTTGAGACAAGTAATGTTTACCTCCATTTCGATCATGCCTAATTTTCATACCGAGAATTTTCTTGGCCGCTCCCAATATTTGGTCTCGAACTTGCCTTTCAACTGTTTCTTAAGCTTCTGAATATCAACCATATATCTTACTGCTATCAATATATCACCAACATAAATCAATAAGTATATGAAAGAACCATCGGTGAGCTTCTTGCATTAAACGCAATTTTCGCCCTTGGTTCTCGTAAACCCAATATCCCTCAGGAACAAATCAAATTTCTTGTACCAACGTCTAAGCGACTATTTCAAACCATAAAGAGACTTCTCTAACAAACAAACGTGGTCTTCTTTACATTCAATTTCTAAACCATCGGGTTGTTGCATATAGATCTTTTCTACAATATCACCACACAAGAAAGCAGACTTAACATCTAGCTGCTCGAGCTCCAAATCATGCATGTAGGGTGTTTTCGTCACCCAATTGAGATGGGAATACGCGCACGCTTGTCAGGTGTATTACAGATTTCCCTGCATAGGATAGGCAGGGGTTTATTGATTGTGGGGATCCGAATCTCCGGCAGGCGTGGACTAACCTGCCGTTAATTACCAATCGCCTTTGGATCGAGAGAACCTCTGATTGACGGGTTAAACAGGTCATACGAACTCAATGTGCAGTGTTGTGTTTTGAAGGGGTTTTATATATATCGGGGGCCCCGCATAGTTTTTAAAGGGGTCCCGCTACCCGGATAGCGGGCTGGGGGTCAAAGGGGCTAGCAGCCCCCTTGCGTGATGCAGGGCAGCGCCCCGTTAGAAAATTTTTCCTAGCAGGGGAGGTTTTTTGAGTGTAGAGTGTATGAAAAATGAGGGATGATGAGCGTCTTAAAAACGCGTGCATGGCACGTAGGCACTGGTCGCCCACGGGTCACTTGCGCGGTGCGTGGGCGCTTGGCGCCCGCGGGTCAAGTGCGCGGTGTGTGGGCGCTTGGGGCCTGCGAGTCACGTGCCCGGCGCGTGGGTGCCTGGCGCGTGGGCGCTTGGCGCCTACGAGTCACGTGCGCAGCATGCAATCGCCGGGCGCTAACGGGTCACGTTTGCAGCACGCGACCACTGGGCGCCAGCGGGTCACGTGAGCTGCATGCGACCACTGGGCGCTGAGCGCCTGCGAATTGCGTGAGGCGCACGTGGGATCTTAGCATCCGCGAGTCACGTGCTCTGGACGCGATCGCCGGGCGTCCGCGGATCACGTGCGCGGCACACGACCGTTGGGTACCCGCGGGTCACGTGCGCGGCACGCGACCGCCGGAAACACCAGTGGAAAAGGGTCTTAGCCCCTAGGCTAAGAGTTAAACTCCTAAGGGATTTTGAGTGGAGTTAAACTCCAAAATATTTAGATTTGGAGTTAAACTCCTAAATGATCTGGAATAGGAGTTAAACTCCTTTGAGGGTTTGGGTCTTGGAGTTGAACTCCCCAAAGATCTTCAGAGGTGATCAAAAAGGACCCATCTCTTCTCTCTTTAGCCCTGGAGCTTCTTTTCAGCCTTGGATCTGTCCAAAGTTGGATTTTTGGAGATGAGTCTCCTTATTCCTCTTCTTGATCGGCTGGATTTTGGAGAAAAGGGGGTGAGACTTAAAAGTCTCCCTTTTCAAGATCTGATTGAAGATCCGAGCTCCCCTTCAAGGGTTTTGTGGTGAAAAACTATTTCATTTTGGAAAAGGGAAGGGTTAAACTCTTGATTTAAATTAAAAAAGGGAAGGTTTTAGAACCTTGAGAAAGGAGGACGCACAAACCCTAGAATTTTTTAGAATGGAAAAAGTTATATGGATTTTTTCATCATGTTTGTCTTTATAGGCTACACACTTTACATATAGCCCCTTGGGCTTTGCCAAGTGGCACTTGTGCCACCCAATGCATTATGTGCTTAATTCTTTTACACATGAGCCATGGACTTTACAAAAATTTGGCTTTATGCCTATTTTCCTTACATTTATTCATAAAAAAATACACCAAAATTATTTATTACAAAATTTTTATTTTGGCATGGGAGAGGCCGGCGGCTTCATGTTCGGGCTCGACCCGGACATTGGCCCACTTGACCTGGGCTTGGGCCCACTTGGCTTGGGGTTGACTTTGATTTTGACTTGGTCAACCAGGGTGTAAATTTTGACCCCAACAAATTGCCCCCCATCAATAAATGCACACCACATATGTGAGTTGTGTGCATGAAATTGATGGATCTTCTTTCGCGTGGAGGTCGACTTGATCTGGTTCCCGTTTTTACGACGTGGAGGTCGATGCTGCCATTTTTGAGACATGGACGGTCAGTGCTGCCCTTTTAGCAATGTGGATGGTCGGTGCTGTCCTTTTTGCGACATGGATGATCGGTGCTGCCCTTTATACGACTTAGACGGTCGGTGCTGCCTTTTTTGCAACTTGGACGGTCGGTGCTGCCCTTTTCGCGACATGGACGGTCGGTGTTGTCGGTGCTGCCCTTTTTGCGACTTGGACGGTCGATGACTTGATTTGACTTTCTCCACTTCTTGCGGTGTCGGGTTTGGATTTGACTTGCTCCGCTTTCTGTGTTGTCGAGGTTGACGTTGACTTGCTCCGCTTTCTGCGTTGTTGGGATTCGACTTGTTTCCGAGGCGGAGTTTGATTCCGCCAGGGGGGCGTTGGTTGTCTTGCTGACTTGACGTGATTCGGGTTGACATCAGCACCGCTACACTGGAATATGGTAACTGAAGCGACTCATCATTTGCCATGAGGGAATTTCCCTCGTTCCTAGTTTAACGACATAGGGGTCGTTTGTTCCCAGTTTACCGACTTAGAAGTCATCTATTCCCAATTTAACGACGTAGGGGTCTATTAGGTCGAAAGTTTTGAATTTTGGGATTGGGGTTAGTAACAGCGTTGCTAACACTGAAGCACATGTGCCAGGAGCAATTCATCATTTTCCTTTACCTGCTGGGGGAACGATGGCTTAGAAGACAGGTTTAGGTCCTTATCACCTAAGGCTTTTTCAATTTTATGAGCCGTAAGGGTCCCATAAAAGTATTTTCTCCCTACGAGTCGAAAGGATCCCGTAGGTGTATTTTCTCCTTAGGAGTCGTGAGGACCCCCAAGTGTATTTTTCCTTTGTGAGTCATAAGGATCCCACGAAGGTATTTTCTTACGAGTCGTGAGGATCTCGTAAGTTTTGTTCTCCCCATGTATCGTGAGGACACATGAGTGGGTCTTCCCAAATGGAGCATAATTCCGATGGCGGAGACCGACCGCGAGGCCTGTGATTATCGTGGGGCCTAGGTGTGATGAGAATTATTTGAGCCCGTGGATTGTATACGGTAGTCAATTTGGGGACTGGTCTTAGGGCTGGGAGAATTTGGGAGATTTGGATGTTGGTTGGCGTCTGCATCACTGCACTGGAATATGGTTCCAGGAGCGACTCATTATTCGCCATTTGGGAAGACTTACGATTTGGGTTTTGGGTCGGCATCATCACCGCTAACACTGAAACGTAAAGCCAGGAGCGACTCATCATTTGCTATTTCCCGTTGGGGAGCGATGGCTTAGGAGACAGGTTCAGATCCCTATCACCTAAGGCTTTTCAATTTTATAAGCCATAAGGGTCTCATAAAAGCATTTTCTCCCTACGAGTCGAGAAGATCTCGCAGGTGTATGTTCTTCTTAGGAATCGTGAGGATTCTTAAGTGTGTTTCTCCTTTGTGAGTCGTAAGGATCTCACGCAGGGATTTTTTCCTCACAAGGTCAAGAGGACTTGGCAAATGTATTTTATTTCTTTTCTCGAGTTTGCGCCTTTTCGGGTTTTCACAAACTCGCTGGAAGTCCTACTGTTTTTACTCACAAAGCCCTTTCGGGTTTTCATCAGTGTCCATTTTGCTTGTGGACATATGGTTTGATTTTTTTTCTTTTGCTTCATCGCCGGTGGGACTTTAAAAGTAGTCTCGCCGGTACGACTTGGAGAGATAGGGGTCATTTACGCCTATGGATTGTATACGGTTTTTACAGGATATATGATCCAAACTATAGGGTCGGTGTGCTCAATTCATCTGCGACTTGGAGCATTTACGCATAGTATTTCTTGAGATATCGGCCATTGTTGGGTGGCATAGGCCTTTCTCCCTCGGCACTTATTAGTTGGTAGGATCCTCCGTCAAACACTTTCTCGATGACGTATGTTCCTTCCCAGTTTGGCTCGAATTTCCCTTTGGCATGTCGATT
Organism: Agapanthus africanus; assembly: GCA_030015575.1. Classification (NCBI taxonomy): domain Eukaryota; kingdom Viridiplantae; phylum Streptophyta; class Magnoliopsida; order Asparagales; family Amaryllidaceae; genus Agapanthus; species Agapanthus africanus. Next base: position 108,785,780 of record CM057344.1, read on the forward strand.
GGGGATGATCGGCCTTTTGAGGACCAACACCAATTTGTCTTTCTTGAAAGTGCGGAGACGGATCATCTTGTTATAGGCCCGTGACATTTGGGCTCGGTATAGCTTCATATTTTGCTGCACCGCGAGCCTCTTTTCTTTAAAGGCGTCAAGCTCTTCGAGCCGAAGAAGCACGTTTTCCTCTTCCGTCAACTCGTGCTGGATGGCCATTCTTAAGCTTGGAACTTCAATTTCGAAGGGGAGGATCACCACCACTCCGAAGAGTAATGAGTATGGAGTGGACTGGGTTAGAGTGCGGTACGTGGTATGATATGCCCACAACGCCTCCTGGAGCTTCAGATCCCAGTCTCGTTTATTGGCTGAGGCATTTTTCCTTAGGAGCTTGCATAGAGTTTTATTGAAGGCTTCGGCTAGCCCATTAGCTCTAGGATTATAAATAGAGGAATATCTCCAGTCTATCTTGTGTTGAGTAGCAAATCTTGAGACTTTGAAGCTCTTGAAAGAAGGCCCGTTGTCAGATATGAATCTTCTTGGTGTACCGAAGCAGTATAGGATATTATGCTGGAAGAATGTTAGATTATTTTCTGTCTTGACTTCTTTAAGCGGGACAGCTTCGACCCATATGGAGAAATAGTCAGTTGCGGTCAATATGAACCGGCGGCATTTGGATGATGAAGGATCAATTGGGCCAACAATATCGGTGCCCCAAACTTCGAAAGGCCACGACGCTACCGTAGGATGCAACGGATTAGGATGCTTGTGAATGAAATCACCGTGAATTTGGCAGAGATGGCATTTCTTTGCTTACTCTTCGCAATCCTTTATCATGGTGGGCCAGTAATATCCAAGCCATTTGATCTGAAGCCACATTTTGGGGCCGGATTGATGAGCTCTGCAGATGCCTGAGTGAACTTCTTTCTTGACTTTCTGGGCTTCGGCCGATGATAGACATCTGAGCCAAAGTTGGTCATATGATTTGCGGTATAGCGTATCATTTACAAACACGTATAGAAGAGCTCTCTTCTTCAGTTGAATCCTCGCAGATTTTCCTTCGGGTAGCTTGTCGTATTGGAGGTATCCTATGAAGGGCTCTCTCCAACCGAGCTCGTCTTGAATGATCGAAGCTTCTTCGGCAGGACTGCCCTTCTGTTCCGCGCTTTCCTCTTCTAGTAAAGAGACTGGGGGTAGAATTTTCTGACTGTGGTCATAATTTTGTCCATGTCAGGATCAGCCAGCTCCTTAGCTAAGCGAGCGAGTACGTCGGCTTTTCTATTCAACGCCCTAGGAACTCTCATCAGCTCAATATGGGTGAACTGTTTCATAAGCTCCACCACCCGGCTTCTGTACCGAGCTAACTCGGGTTTGTATATCTTATAGTCGCCACTTACTTGGTTGACAACAAGCTGGGAATCACCGTAGACTCATAGCCGAAGGATTTTCATTTCTATAGCAAGCTCAAGACCAGCTATCAGAGCCTCGTACTCAGCCTCGTTATTTGTACGAGGCTCGGTGAAAGCAAAAGAATGACGTAGGGTTCCCATCGATGGCATGATGAACACCAATCCTATCCTTGCTTTTATCTCTGGGATGCTTGATTTCCTGGAGGTCCTCGTTGATGAGGCTCCATCAAAGTAGAACTCCCAACATGGCTCATCATCCTCGAGGTGCAGCACTTGTTCGTCGGGTAACTCACAATTGAGCAGTGACCCTTCTAGTATGGGATGAGCAGCAAGGAAGTCAGCGAGAGCTTTCCTTTTTACTGCTTTCTGGGGAGTATAGATTATGTCAAATTCAAGCAGCATGACAGCCCATCTCGCCATTCTACCGGCTAGGCTTGCATTAGTCATCAAGTGTTTGAGCGAGTCGACCTTGGAGATCAGCATAACCCGATGAGCAAGAAGATAGTGCATCAGCTTCTTCACAGCGAATATCAGAACCAGGCATTGCTTTTCAATCGGGGAATAGTTGTGTTCCACCTCGACTAGAGTTTAACTGAAGTAGTAGAGGGCATTTTCTTTTCCCTTCTTGTTGTTCTGGGCAAGGAGAGCACCGAGTGATTCATCTAGCGCGGCAGTGTAGAGAATCATCGGTTTATTTGGAATGGGAGCGGCCAACATTGGAGGGCGCAACAAGTACTGTTTGATGATTTCAAACGCTTCTTGACATTCGGCATCCCAGACAAAAGAAGCTCCTTTCTTCATGATCTTTGAGAAGGGCCTACATCTTCCCGATAAATTTGAGATAAACCTTCGTATATAAGCAAGCTTGCCTTGAAAAGATCTTAGCTGCGTCAGAATCTTTAGAGGGGACATCTCCATATGGCCTTTATCTTTGATGGGTCAACTTCGATCTCTCAATGTCGGACTATGAAGCCCAGGAATTTTCCCAATGACACGCCAAAAGCACACTTTAGAGGATTCATCTTCAGATCGTATTCCCTCGTTCTAGTGAGAACAATCCTAAGATTTTTGATGTGATTGGTCTTGGTTTTAGTCTTGACGACCAGATCATCCACATAGCATTTGAAGACTTTATGAATTAGGTCATCAAAGATATTGGTCATTGCCCTTTGTTATGTAGCACCTGCGTTCTTCAGTCCGAACGACATCACTTTATAGCATTATATTCCGATCGGGGTTCGAAATGCTGTGTGTTTCTTCTCCTCAGGCGACATATTGATCTGATTATATCCATACAAGCCATCCATAAAGGTGAACAGCTCATAATTTGAGATCTCATCGACCATCATTTCCATGACCGGTAGCGGGAAGTCGTCTTTAGGACATACCTTGTTGAGGTCCCTAAAATCGACACAAACTCGGATCTGCCCATTTTCTTCTTCACTGGGACTATGCATGCGATCCAGTACGCATATTTCTCTTCCCTGATGAAGCCAGCATCGATGAGTTTCTTGGTTTCCTCGATGAACTTTTCTTCCAGTTCCCTTCTCATTCTTCGAGGAGCTTATTTGACTGGCTTAGCATCAGGAGATATAGCCAGTTTATGCACGGCTACTTCAGAGGAAGGCCAGGCATTTCTTTGTACGTCCAAGCGAAGCAGTCGGCGAACTCATGCAGTAGGGCAATTATCTTCTCCTTCACTTCCTCTGACAGGAGTGAGTTGATGTAGGTCAGCCTTGGATTATCAGGCATTCCCAAATCGATCTCGGTTAGCTCATCGAAGGTTGCTTGCCCGCCATCTTCGAGATCTTGAGGGGCTTCTTTTGGCTCGGCTAGCTCGTCTTCATCATTTGACTCTTCACTGGCTTCACCAATATGGATCATGTAGCATGCTTTGGAATCAGGTTGAGTGAAACCTATGCCTTGTCTATCTGGAATTCATCCATCGATGAGTACTCGGACCTGAGGTGGATGCCATAGCCCTTCATAAAACTTTGATTCGGAGTCCGTTTAATATAACCGACATCCACACTTTTTAAAATATTCCTGCATCTCTGGCGCATAATATCTGGGATTGATGACGACCCTTATGCCTCTCTTGTATGGAAGGCACGTGACAGACAAATCATCCGGGTGCACAACAGGATTTGACCCATAAAACAGGATACCCTTCTATCCACTTTTCCTTCCGGGAACGTAAAAAAATTTCAGCTGGTCCATGGTGGAGACTGAAAATGCATCGAGCTCTTTGCACGTCTACTCCGACACCCTTGTGATGGTTAGGGACTCTTCTGTAAATTCGAAGGTCTCTCGTAGCTTTGCTTGTTGTGTGGGGGCCCAATCTGCATAGCTGTTGCAAGACGAATCCTCTTCCTCTGACCCTTTAGTGCCGCTGCCAAAATGAGGGCGAATTCTGTTGTCGGATGGGCCTTCAGTATCAGATTCATCCGTATCACTACCAAAATGAGGGTGAGTTTTACGGAAGGGCAGACTTCTAGTGTCGGACTCATCAGTGTCACTGCCGAAATGAAGACGCGCTTGGGGGTTTTTTCTTTCGAAAGTGACAGACGGCTCAGATTTGCTTTTGAATTTTGGGACCATTCTGTCTTTGGTTAGCTGTAGCTCAGCACTTTGGAGATTCACAAAGTACCGAGAATCTTCATATCGGACTTCATGCACACCGAACGGCTGGATGTCTCCATTAATGCGTCTTTCTTCTCCATTTTTGGTGTATTTCATGAACTGGTGGAGAGTTGACGGAACGATGCCGTAATCATGAAGCCACGATCGTCCCAGAAGAACCTTATAAGACGTGTCAGCGTAGATCGCGTATATCTTACCTTCAGTTTGCAGATCCCTAAATTTGATTGGCAGAGCTATAGACCCCAGAACTTGCTGGCAGTTTTGATTGAAACCTTGAATGACAATCCTTTTTCTTGACAGGTGTCGGACATCCATTGACAAACTCTTCAGAGTCTGCAAGTTCATGATGTTCACTGAGGATCCCGGATCAATCAATATGCGATTAATCCGATCTCCGTCGCTGTACCCAGTCATGTAAAGCGGCCGGTTATGCTCAACCATTCCCAGTAGCAAGCCTTCATCCTTAAACGTGACTGCGGCGGCATGCAAAGCATACTGGGCTTCTTTCATATTAATTTCCGCAAAGCGATCCTGATACTGCTCGGGGTTTTGTAGAGCATGAATGAGAACATATTTAAGCTCCTTAGATAGGACCAAGGCATCGTAGATACTCAGGAAAGACAGAAGCTTCCGGAGATGAGCCAAGACGTTGTAGTCTACTGAGGAAGGACTTGAGTTTTCATTAGCTGGTTCTCTGCCAACTTCCTCATTAGCCACCTGTTTTTCTTTTACTTTTGGGGCGTTTCCCTGATTTGGCGGTAGAGCCCTGCCGCTTCTGAGCTGGATTTAGTTGGCATTTGTGGCGAGCTCCTTGTCCTCTTCGGGAAAACAGAGCTCCTCTTCAGAGTCGCTGCCAAGATGGATGGCGTAGCAGGTCATTATAGGGATCTCTTCATTAAAGTCTTCTTCTAGCTCCTCCAGAATCTCAGCCGCTTCTACGGGGAAGAACTCTTTCAACTGAATTATAGTTCTTTCCTTTTGTTCATATTCTTCGAGGGAATCGATATATTTTTGAATGGCCAATCTCCCTGCAGACTCCTTTTCGCGTCGAGCTATACTTTTCTTCTTCTTGAGCTTTTTGGATTTTGAGGCTGATTGAGCCAAATTGGCAGCTAGAATGGTGGGCTTCTTCTGCCCTTCCCATTCCGTTCTGGACTCTTTCCGAAGTAGATTTATCATCTTCTTCTTCTAATTAGATATGTGCCTACTCTACGGAGGCTGCGGTGAGTCAGTTTCATTTCTCAGGGCAGCGTGCTCAGCTGTCTACTCCCAGAAAGCTTCAGCTTCCGTCTGTATAAAGTTGGTGGTTGCAACTTGATTGTTCACAAACACACTCTTGGACAGCTCGATCTCTCCAGTCTTGTTCTGCTTCTCGATGCAATCTTTGAAGATATAGCAATCCTCGATCGCATGACTCACTACTCGGTGGTACGGGCAATATAGAGGATTGTCGGTCATTTTTGCTTTGTGAGGTCTTTTCGACTCCGGCAATTGTAGACCGTTGTTCAGGGCATCTTTGAATATCTTTCGGACCTTGTCCCTCCTTAAAGATTAAACCTTGTTCTTTTTCTCCTCTAGGGAAGGCCCTTCTCCTCCTCCTCCCAGCACCGGCTTTCGAGACCGATTGGTTTTAGATTCGCCTGCCTTTCGCTTTTCTTCATTGTCAGACGCATTGAAGACATTGGTATTGCTGGAATTCCCGCTTCTACGGTTGTCGTCCCTCTTTCTTTTTCAAGTCTTGTCTCTCTGAGAGTCCGGGATGGACTCTTGCTTCGAGCGTTCCAGCATTTGGACTTTCTTAGATAGCTCCTGAAATGTCTTGAGGCCAGCTGTACCGAAGAATGGGACCATTCAATTGTTGAGGTTCCCAATGAGAGGGCTAATGGATTGGTCTTGCTCCAGCGGCGGTTCGCACATGACCGTGAGATTACGCCATCGGACGATAAAGTTGGTGTTGCTTTCATTTTTTCCCAGGCTTGGTCCTCACGAGGTCAGCGATGGAGATTTTGTCACTGACACTCATGAATCTTTTCCGAAACAGAAACTCTATTTAGGAAAAAGTAATGACAGACCCGTCTGGTACGCTTGCGTACCAGTCGAAAGCAACACCAGTCAGGCTATTGACAAATTGACGAAGAAGGAGTGCATCATTGCCCCATGTGTTTCTGCACGACGCTTTAAAGTGGGCGACGTGCTGATTTGCGTTTCTCGTCCCATCAAATCTTCCGAATTTAGGAATGACGTAACCGTTGGGGAACTCGATCAGATCGTACTGTACGAGATATGGATGCTCACTACTACCAATTTCTTTCTGAGCTTCGGCCTCGGCTACCAATGTTCTAACCTTGCTAGTGACCAAATCCATTATCCGATCTTGTGTTAGAGGGATAGCGCTGTCTGGGGTCAAGGTGTCCCTACAAGCGGAATGTGGCTGGCTTTCTTGTGGCTCACCCAATCTTAGACCCAAGGGGACATGCATCGGTTGCTTCAGGTTTCCATCACCCGGCTCATGAGTAGAGACATGTGGCTGATTAGAAGGCGCTCGAGCAATTTGAGCCGTGAGCTGCATCACAACATTTGTCAGGTCGTTAATTTTAGAGTAAAGCTTAGACATTTCTTTATTTTTGCTCCTGAGCTGTTTTCGAAGCTCTTGAAGCAGCTCTTGCTCTGCGGTCCTGGGACAGAAAGTCGGCTCTTCCTCGCTGTCCGAGCTTGAATCTACAGGGATTGAGGGGTCTTTCTGCCTATCATCCTCATTGAGAGGGTTTTCATCATCCAGTGGAGGCGACTATTCTTGGGAAGCGGCAACCACATTCAAGCCAAATTGGGCTTAGGATGTGGTGGCCCTGTAAGTCGACGTTACACACCGCACGAGATGCGGGGAGGCGGAATAGGTAAAACAATCATTTTGTTCAAGGTAACATCGACTAACTTTACGGATCTTTGCTAAACCCTAACTAACAAACTATCTAGAAGTGCTAAACTACTATGATAGATGATTATACCTTAAGATACTAGTCCTTCTTGTTTTTGTTGTTCACCACCTCGTCGGCCTCCTCGATGTAATAGAAGATCCACCCGAGAGTTCCCTCTTCAAGGTTTAACCTCTAACTTGAGATAACTAAGTGGCTAGGATTACTAATCCAAGTGACCTAGAAGATATAGAAATGGATTAAGGATCTATTAGTCTTTCTAACCCTTGGGATCTCAACACATGAGAGGATTAGGGTTAGGTTGAAGAAGAGGAGAGCTTGAGGAGAGAGAGTGTGTATGTGAGAATGAAATGAATTATTACTCATTTGTGAATATATGAAGCATGATAATTATCCAAATAATAATACACAATAATAACAACCATGCTTCATTAACTCACTTTGGATGAATCATCTCATGAGTCATTAAAACAATTAATGCTTCATTAACTCACTTTGGATGAATCATCTCATGAGTCATTAAAACATTTAATGCAAATAACACATAAGCTCTCCACCTCATTTAGTTTAATTCATAAATGAATTAAATCTAAATGAGTCACCTTTCTTCTAGAAGCTTCTCGACTAATTACGAGAATGCCCCTCCCATCCGTATTTACGAAAAACACGGATATACTAAGACTGTATAAATCCAGTAATCCAATACTAGAATCTCGCCTAAACTAAAGCCCGCTAGTATAATCTGTCCGAACATCATACGTGCACAAGTATACGTATATGTTTGAACCCTGTCGAAAAACCATACGACCTCTATATCGTTTCCTCTGAAGCAGGGAAACCCTCTGTGTGGGATTCAAAAGACACGACACTAAGCTGGCAGTGGGTTTAACCACAGGCCGCAAGCGGTACTAGCTATATGTAACGATCCCCAGGTGATGAGGAAACCCATCCAAACTCCTACTGAGCCTGATGTGACAATCTCCGTACAGTCCGGTCTGTTCGTCTAAGACTATCGCATATCGGGCTTATGGGGCTGCAAGCGTCAGTCCCCTAAAAGCGGTATAAGTCGTGTTGGAGTGAAGCCCATGACACCTTGAGAAACTACTGGAAAACCTACCAGTAAATCTCGCTTGCCCTGGCCAGGGACCTTGCGTAATGGCTCTCCAAACACAGCGTGATATCAACCCCCAATACCGGGAGAGACGAATCCTATCTAACTGCCACTGCCTCCAAGTGCTTCGGGACTACACACAACTGCTACCTGTTTGCACGACTCCTTTGAGCCGTGGTAGGGTAGCAATCTAAGAATAGTGGGAACACACTCGAGACGAAGCAGCAGTGTCAAGTCAACGGACTATGCTGTACTCATGTCACCTGGGAACTGTTAACTGACGACGGGTATAATACCAACCAACAGTTCCCTGCGAGTCTTGTCCAGTATACCCGTAACCCAACGAGCACATGCATACTATCTCCAGTACAACGTACTAATGGCTGTGGGACATACTATTTTCCTTGCTGGGATGAGAAGCGTATACACTAGTCTACTCTAGAGTATCGATGCCCTGTCTCGATAATCCTACGACTAGGGACCAAAAAAAGTATGTGCTTTTAGAACTACCCAGCCCCCACTAGTGTGACTGCCATCACAACGCTGGTAGTCAAGCAAGATCATATGGGCTCTATCAATATGTATTCGCGATATGCTAAAAAGAACATATACACATATTAAGATAGATACATACCAAGTAGCATACTACTATGTTGAGCAAGACTGTTAATATAACTGTGAATATCCCAAGTTTCCATTAAGTAATATACAAGCTAGTATGATACAATAATGGCCCCTAGGGTATATACACTAACAATCTCCCATTTGCACTAGGGCCATGCACTGGCGTATCACGATAGATCTAGATCCCCAGTATGTAAGAGGCATCACCCAGGTCTTTCATGGAGAACTTGTGTGATAAGAATCCTTTGACAGATTGTAGCATAGGAATGTCATTTCCTATCAAGAGAATGTCATCCACCTACTAAACGAGGAATACGACAGTTCGTTCTACAATTTTACTATATATACATGGTTCATCTGGATTTTTTGATAAAGTCATATTCTTTGACCGTTTCATCAAAATAGATGTTCCAACTCCGCGATGCCTGCTTTAGTCCATAAATGGACTTAAGCAACTTTCACACTTTCCCGCTACTCCCACTCTGATTGAAACCTTGTGGCTGATCCATATAGACGCACTCTTCTAAATTACCATTTAGAAAAGCCGTCTTTACGTCCATCTGCCAGATCTCATAATCATGGAAGACAGCAATGGCAAGAAGGATCCGAATGGATTTGAGCATAGCCACTGGAGAAAAAGTTTCGTCATAGTCCAAACTAGGTTTTTGACGAAAACCCTTTGCAATAAGTCTAGCATTATAGGTTTCCACCTGTCCATCTACACCAATCTTCTTTCTAAAGATCCACTTGCATCCTATGGGTTTTACCCCATCTGGAGCAAAGTCCAAAGTCCATACTTTGTTGGTGTACATGGACTCCATCTCGGTCCGGATTGCATATAGCCATCTTACTGAGTCGGCGCTCTGAATGGCCTGCTGAAAGCTAGTAGGTTCATCATTATCAATGACGCAATCCTCTCTATCCCCGTTTATGATAAAATTGTAGTATCTCTCAGGTGGATGAGACGGCCTTCTACTTCTGTGGAGGGGTGCGGGAATGTCCTGTTCTTCTGGAACTTCTGGTTCTACCAAACTTTCAGTAGTAGCTTGTGGTTCTGGAATTTCTTCCAGTTCTATTGCGCTCCCACTTGTTTCCTTTTCTTAAAACTGCTGTTCTAGAAAATGGGCATTACGAGAAACAAAAACCTTTTGTTCCTCTGCGTAATAGAAAATATACCCCTTGGAGTTCTTTGGATATCCCACAAACTTACAGTGTACTGAGCGTGCCTCGAGTTTGTCCGCATGCTGCTTTTTAACAAAAGCTGGACATCCCCATATCTTCAGATACTGAAGATAGGGTTTCTTCCCACTCCACATCTGATATGGTGTGGTAGGCACAGTCTTGGTAGGAACCCTGTTCAAAAGATATGCAGCTGATTCTAGTGCATAACCCCAGAAAGATCGCGGTAACTCAGCATTACTCATCATGGAACGTACCATATCCAATAGGGTTCGGTTCCGTCTTTCTGATACACTGTTGTGTTGTGGAGTGTATGGAGGAGTAAGCTGAGAGAGAATTCCTTTCTCTTTTAGGTAACCCAGGAACTCGGCACTTAAGTATTCACCACCTCGATTGGATCTCAGTGTCTTGATACTTTTGCCGGTTTGGTTTTCTACTTCATTCTTATATTCTTGGAATTTCTCAAAGGCCTCGGATTTCTGTTTCATCAAGAAAATGAATCCATACCTAGAAAAATCATCCGTAAAAGTAATGAAATATGAAAAACCGCCTCTTGCACGTGTAGATATTGGACCACATACATCGCTGTGTATGAGTCCTAAGAGCTCGCTCGCTCTTACTCCATGTCCAGTGAATGGAGTCTTTGTCATCTTTCCTTTGAGACGTGATTGACAAGTGGTATAAGATTGATATTCAAACGGATCCAAATATCCTTCTCTATGTAACTTAGTTAACCTTGTCTCATTGATGTGACCCGGTCTACAATGCCATAAGAAAGCCCGATTTATATCTGGAGACTTTCTTTTTAGTGTGTTCTGGACATTGAAAATATGTAATTGGTTTAATACGTATATACCGTTATCTAGTGTACCGGACCCAATCAAACCATGATTAAGGTGGATGTTAACAACATCGCTTACAAACGTGAAATCATAACCTTCTTTTGATAACAAGGATACTGATATGATATTACACGTTAAACTAGATACACAGTTGCGCAAAACCAAAATATGTCCACTCGTCAATCCAAGGTAATAATCCCCTACGGACACAGCATTCACGCTAGCTCCGTTAGCAACCTGGAGGGTCATATCACCAACCTTCAGTACTCTACGGTTTCTCAATGCCTTCAATGAATTGCATATATGAGATCCTGATCCGGTATCCAATACCGAGGAAGTGGAGTTGATTGACAGACAATTTTCAATTACAAACACACCTGAAGCCGAACCCATAACTTGCCTCGGGTCCTGGTTCTTGGCAATTCAATATTTGCAATCTTTCTTCCAATGACCTTTCCTACGACAGTGGAAGCACTCGTCCTTTGCCACTACTGGCACCGCAACCTTTGCCTTTCCCTTGACTCCCACCTTAACAACACCACCTCTCGGTTTGGTAGCGGCCTTCTTCTTCCTTCCTTTGGCCCTTGTCTTGGACCTGGAAGAGGAAGCACCACGAACAAACGTAGTGGGTGTTTCCCTTGCTTTCTGCAAGGTGCCCTCTGCACTGCTCAACATGTTAAGGAGTTCTGGAAGTTCAACTTCTTTACCTTGAATGTTGAATTCAAGATAAACTGGGCGTAGGTGGAAGGAAGGGACTGAAGAACCAAGTATGTATACAGCTCGTTCTCTAATATTGTCCTGAGGTCCGCGAGCTCTTCATTATAGCCAATCATCTTGAGGATATGTTCCCCTACAGATGATCTGACGGCCAGCCTCGACTGAAACAAGTTCTTCGAGGTCTCGTATCTAGCTATACGAGATTGCTCTCCATACAGTTCCTTGGTGTGGAGAAATATGGATTCAAGATCCATATTCTCGTGCCTCCTCTGATGTTCATTATTCATAGAGGCAAGTACGATGCATTTGGCCTTCGCGCAGTCAATCTCCCAGGTCTTGCGGATTTCCTTATCCGCGACACTGGATTCTGGACCTGGGACGGCAGGGGCCTTAGTAGTAAGGGCATACCCCAATTTGTCATAAGTTATTGCCATCTTGGCATTCCAGAACCAATCTTTATAGTTTATCCCTGTCAAAATATTTTTATCTAATAATAACTTAAGGCTTGTCATGTTCTCGGTCGCTGTAATTAGGAGAGAGAGAGAGAGAGAGAAAACACTTTAGCATGATGCTCTTGCAAGTTTAGAGTGGTTTTTAGTTTATCTAAACAGGATAGCTCCCACTGTTTCTCGAATCCTTCCTCAAACCAAAAAGAAGAACTGGTCAAGACTATTCTCACTGTACAATACTTGCTTAACTGTTCAGCCAGGCCGGTGTCGGTACTTTGAGGGAGGTTTTACGACGCTTTCGCGAAGTTCCTTAATTAAATAAACTTTTTCCCTGGGGGCATAGCCCCGCTGACACCTTTCTCGACACCTACTTGGTTTATAGCATTGATCGTTAAGTGAAAGGATCTCCCGATGAGTAGCATAGACTCACAGTAGGATTGGGATCCAAATATCATCGTGTGATAAAGCTGAAGGAATCCTACCAAAATTATCACACTCCTAATGGTATGCAACTCTAGCAAATTTCAGTTTCTTTAGAAATTCTCGATGTGGATTTTTGCCCCATGCTCTTATGACCTTGGCGTTGGCCAAAATGTCATAAGTCGCATGTCAAGTTCTACCCATCATTATCTTGTTAATTTGTACCCATCCGTACATACCCCTGACGTTGGCCAAATGGCAGTACGACTATCACAAACTATGTAACAGATGAATACCCAGCAGCTACCAAACATTATACCTTGGTGTTGGTCAAAATACATAGCTTGAATACTACTGAATAGCCAAATGAAATGACGGTGGGCTATGAATGGTTTTGGCAAAACCGTGAACGTAGTGAACTTGATATGATCAAAGGAACCTGATAGCTTTAAAAGGATTGGTTTAAGCTCCGCAATTAAAAATCTGCTGTTTTAAAAATAACCAAGTGGTTTCTTTTAAATTATTCCAACGATTCAACTTTGGTTTATTTTCTTTGCATTAAAATAATGTGTCCCATCATTTAACCTATCATTGCAGAAAACAACGAAAATACAACGTCCTCTTATGCCATCCGCATTCACCACTGGGCCCCGTCATTCACCCGTTAGGTTACTTAACTAACGACAGAGCGGGGGCTGGGCTAGCGCGGGTGCAAAACATAAGTAACTCCTACTAGATATCATATATAGATATTGTACATTCGTCAGACACAATAATAGGCATTCCAGATCACAGATGAACATATTGGATATTCTAGGATTCCGCATTCCCTTTGAGCCTGCAATGAAATATGGATTACACAGTCGTGATGAATAGCCAACCCCACCCTATACCCCTACGGGTACGGCAAACTACCCGCCAAGTACCCGAAGTGAAGCGGTCTCCCTCAACGACGTGAGTAGGCCACTAAGTACTTCAAAGTACCCGGTAGTTTGTGCACTCCACCTTGGGTATATCCTAGGAGCAGAAAACAGTAAATGAAATAATACAACGGTGGCTACAACCTCAACCCAGATGTGCCCCGCAAAAGAATATTATAACAAATTACAATTTACATTTGAATGAAAGAAACACTCGTCTCACATCCCCGGCTATCCATTCACGACAATCCAACAAGTTCACATTCACAAACCAGTAAAAACCATTACAGAAATATGCAACCCCCTGCTAACCGACATACTAGCAGTTAGGGGAGGTTTACGAACACATTAAACACAACACAGATATAATCAAGTTAGCCAAAGTTCTTAGAATTTCGATCAAGCAACACATATGAATCTACTCCAAACAATTCTCTATGCACATAAAACCTGAGCAGAAACAAAACATCCCAGAAAACACAACATCAACGCAGAAGAATAACTGAGCAAATTTGGGTTGACTCGGTGTCAACTCGGCCGCGGGTCCGCGGCGGATCGCTTGGATCGACCGCGGTTCCGCGGTGGTTTGGACGAGTCACGATCCCAAATTTCTTCACAATTCTTTAAAAACCCTGCTTGTATTTTTAAAGGTCCCTGAAAAATTTTTAGACCCCAATTTAAAATCGGCAGAAACTTAGTGAAAACGTCGATTTTTCGGGATTAGTTTGCGATCGAATTTCTAAAGACTTTGCTAACAAGTTAGTTATGGTTTAGCTAAGCTCTGATACCACTGTAAGTCGACGTTATACACCATTCGAGATGCGGGGAGGCGGAATAGGTAAAACAATTATTTTGTTCAAGGTAACATCGACTAACTTTACAGATCTTTGCTAAACCCTAACTAACAAACTATCTAGAAGTGCTAAACCACTATGATAGATGATTATACCTCAAGATACTAGTCCTTCTTGTTCTTATTTTTCACCACCTCGTCGGTCTCCTTAACTTGAATTTCAACATTCAAGGTAAAGAAGTTGAACTTCCAGAACTCCTTAACATGTTGAGGAGTGCAGAGGGTGTAAGTCGACGTTAAACACCCCACAAGCTGCGAGGAGACGGAATAGGTAAAACAATCGTTCTGTTTAAGTTAACATCGACTAACTTTACGGATCTTTGCTAAACCCTAACTAACAACTATCTAGAAGTGATTAGCTACTATGATAGATAATTATACCTAAAGATTCAAGTCCTTCTTGTTCTTGTAGTTCACCTCCTCGTTGGCCTCCTCGATGTGATAGAAGATCCACCCGAGAGCTCCTTCTCCAAGCTTTCACCTCTCACTTGAGGTAACTAGGTGGTTATAAGTGCTAATCAAAGTAACCTAGAGGATATAGAAGAGGATTAGGGATCTATTAGTCTTGCTAACCCTTAGATCTCAACACATGAGAGAATTAGGGTTAGTTCTTTGAAGAGAGAGAGCTTGAGGAGAGAGAATGTATAAGTGAGAATGAAATGAATTATAACTCATTTGTGAATATATGAAGCATGATAATTATCTAAAATGAATAACATATGATAATATCAACCATGCTTCATTAACTCACTTTGGATGAATCATCTCATGAGTTATTAAGCAATAAATGCTTCATTAACTCATTTGGATGAATCACTCCATGAGTCACTAATCCATTTAATGCAAATTCCACCTAAGCTCTCCACCTCATCTTTCTTCTAGAAACTTCTTGACTAATAACGAGAACGCCCCTTCCATCCGTGAAAATACGGAAATACTGAGACTGTATAAATCCAATAATCCAATACTAGAATCTGGATTAAACTAAAGCCCACTAGTAAAAACTGTCCGAACATCGTACGTGCATAAATACACGTATGTGTCCGAACCCTGTCATAAAACCATACGACCTCTATATCGTTTCTCCTGAAGCAGGGAAACTCTCTGTGTGGGACTCTAAACACTCGATACTACGCTGGCAGTGGGTTTAACCACAGGCTGCAAGCGGTACTAGCTGTATTTAACGGTCCCCAGGTAGATGTTGATAAGAAGGCCGATGTGGAAACCCATCCGAACTCCTACTGAACCTGATGTAACAATCTCCGTACAGTCCGGTCTGTAAGTCTAGGACTATCGCATATCAGGCCTAGGGGCGACAAGCGTCAGTCCCCTATAAGCGGTATAAGTTGTGTCGGAGTGAAGCCTATTACACCATGAGAAGCTACTAGAAATCCTACCAGTAAATCTCGTTTGCCCTGGCCAGGGACTTTGCGTAATGGCTCTCCAAACACAGCGTGATATCAACTCCCAATACCGTGAGAGACGAATCCTATCTAACCGCCACTGCCTCTAAGTGCTTCGGGACTGCACCCAACTGCTACTCGTTTGTACGACTCCTTTGAGCCATGGTAGGGTAGTAATCTAAGAACAGTGGGAAAACATTCGAGACGAAGCAGCAGTGTCAAGTCTGCGGACTATGCTGTACTCATGTCACCTGGGAACTGTTAACTGACGACGGGTATAATACCAACCAACAGTTTCTGCGAGTCCTGTCCCGTGTACCCGTAACCCAACGAACACCTATATACTATCCAGTACAATGTACTAATGGCTGTGGGGCAGACCATTTCCTCTGCTGGGATGAGAAGCGTACACACTGGTCTACTCTGGATTATCGATGCCCTGTCTCGATAATGCTACGACTAGGGACCTGAAAAAGGATGTGCTTATAGACTACCCAGCCCCCACTAGTGTGACTGCCATCACAACGCTGGTAGTCAAGCAAAATCCTATGGGCTCTATCAATATGTATTCCCGATATATTAAAAGAAACATATACACATATTAAGATAGATATAAACCGAGTAGTATACTACTATGTTGAGCGAGACTGTTAATATAACTGTGAATATCCCAAGCTTCCATTAAGTAATATACAAACTAGTATGATACAATAATGGCCCCTAGGACATATACACTAACAGAGGGCACCTTGCAGAAAGCAAGGGAAACACCCACTATGTTTGTTCGTGGTGCTTCCTCTTCCAGGTCCAAAGCAAGGGCCAAAGGAAGGAAGAAGAAGGCCGCTACCAAACCAAGAGGTGGTGTTGGTAAGGTGGAAGCCAAGAGAAAGGCAAAGGTTGCTGTGCCAGCAGTGACAAAGGACGAATTCTTCCACTGTCGTAGGAAAGTCCATTGGAAGAAGTATTGCAAAGCTTGGATTGCCAAGAACCAGGACCCGAGGCAAGTTGTGGCTTCGGCTTCAGGTGTGTTTGTAACTGAAAATTGTCTGTCAATTAACTCCACTTCTTGGGTATTGGATACCGGATCAGGATCTCATATATGCAATTCATTGCAGGCATTGGGAAACCGTAGAGTACTGAAGGTTGGTGATATGACCCTCCAGGTTGCTAACGGAGCTAGCATGAATGCTGTATCCGTAGGGGATTATCACCTTGGATTGACGAGTGGATATATTTTGGTTTTGCACAACTGTTTTTGTGTACCTAGTTTAACGTGTAATATCATATCAGTATCGTTGTTATCAAAGGAAGCTTATGATTTCAAGTTTGTAAGCGATGTTGTTAACATCCTCCTTAATCATGGTTTGATTGGGTCCGGTACATTAGATAACGGTATATACGTATTAAACCAATTGCAGATTTTTAATGTCCAGATCACACTAAAAAGAAAGTCTCCAGATATAAATCAGGCTTTCTTATGGCATTGTAGACTGGGTCACATCAATGAGACAAGGTTAACTAAGTTATATAGAGAAGGATATTTGGATCCGTTCGAATATCAATTTTATACCACTTGTCAATCATGTCTCAAAGGAAAGATGACAAAGACTCTATTCACTGGACATAGAGTAAGAGCGAGCGAGCTCTTAGGACTCATACACAGCGATATATATGGTCCAATGTCTACACATGCAAGAGGCGGTTTTTCATATTTCATTACTTTTACGGATGATTTCTCTATGTATGGATTCATTTTCTTGATGAAACATAAATCCGAGGCCTTTGAGAAATTCCAAGAATATAAGAATGAAGTAGAAAACCAAACCGGCAAAAGTATCAAGACACTAAGATCCAATCGAGGTGGTGAATACTTAAGTGCCGAGTTCCTGGGTTACCTAAAAGAGAAAGGAATTCTCTCTCAGCTTACTCCTCCATACACTCCACAACATGACGGTGTATCGGAAAGACGGAACCGAACCCTATTGGATATGGTACGTTCCATGATGAGTAATGCTGAGTTACCGTGATCTTTCTGGGGTTATGTACTAGAATCAGCTGCATATCTTTTGAACAGGGTTCCTACCAAGACTGCGCCTACCACACCATATCAGATGTGGAGTGGGAAGGAACCCTATCTTCAGTATCTGAAGATATAGGGATGTCCAGCTTTTGTTAAAAAGCAGCATGCGGACAAACTCGAGGCACGCTCAGTACAGTGTAAGTTTGTGGGATATCCAAAGAACTCCAAGGGGTATATTTTCTATTACGCAGAGGAACAAAAGGTTTTTGTTTCTCGTAATGCCCATTTTCTAGAACAGCGGTTTTAAGAAAACGAAACAAGTAGGAGCGCAATAGAACTGGAAGAAATTCCAGAACCACAAGCTACTACTGAAAGTTTGGTAGAACCAGAAGTTCCAGAAGAACAGGACATTCCCGCACCCCTCCGCAGAAGTAGTAGGCCGTCTCATCCGCCTAAGAGATACTACGATTTTATCATAGACAGGGATAGAGAGGATTGCGTCATTGATAATGATGAACCTACTAGCTTCCAGCAGGCCATTCCGAGCGGCGACTCGGTAAGATGGCTGGATACAATGCGGACCGAGATGGAGTCCATGTACACCAACAAAGTATGGACTTTAGAGTTTGCTCTAGATGGGGTAAAACCCATAGGATGCAAGTGGATCTTTAGAAAGAAGATTGGTGTAGATGGACAGGTGGAAACCTATAAGGCTAGACTTGTTACAAAGGGTTTTCGTCAAAGACCTGGTTTGGACTATGACGAAACTTTTTCTCCAGTGGCTATGCTCAAATCCATTCGGATCCTTCTTGCCATTGCTGCCTTCCATGATTATGAGATCTGGCAGATGGACGTAAAGACGGCTTTTCTAAATGGTAATTTAGAAGAGTGTGTCTATATGGATCAGTCAGAAGGTTTCAATCAGAGTGTGAGCAGCGGGAAAGTGTGAAAGTTGCTTAAGTCCATTTATGGACTAAAGCAGGCATCGCGGAGTTGGAAGATCTGTTTTGATGAAATGGTCAAAGAATATGACTTTATCAGAAAATCCAGATGAACCATGTATATATTATAAAATTGTAGCAAGAACTGTCGTATTCCTCGTCTTGTAGGTGGATGACATTCTCTTGATAGGAAATGACATTCCTATGCTACAATCTATCAAAGGATTCTTGTCACACAGGTTCTCCATAAAAGACCTGGGTGATGCCTCTTACATACTGGGGATCCAGATCTATCGTGATAGATCTAAGAGGATGTTGGGACTTTCGCAGTCCAGGTATATCAACACTATACTGAAAAGATTTGGTATGGAAGATTCTAAGAGCGGTAATTTACCGGCTTGTCACGGAATCACCCTCTCTAAAGAGATGTCTCCCAAGACAGATTTGGAAAGGGTTCACATGTCGATTATACCCTACGCTTCTGCGGTGGGCTCTATAATGTATGCGATGTTGTGCACCAAACCAGATGTAGCTTACACACTAAGCGTGGTAAGCCGGTATCAGTCAGTCCCAGGGGAGAAGCACTGGATAGCAGTAAAGAACATTCTCAAGTACCTGAGAAGGATTAAGGGTATGTTCTTGGTTTACGGCGGAAAAGACCTCCAGATCGAGGTTTTTGCTGACTCCAGCTTCCAGAGTGACAAGGATGACTCCACGTCCATGTCAGGTTATGTCTTTACCCTTAATGGAGGGGCGGTGTGCTGGAAGGGTTCCAAGCAGGACACCGTTGCTGACTCGACGATGGAATCGGAGTATATCGCTGCTTGCGATGCCGCAAAAGAAACAATCTGGATGAAGAAGTTCCTAACAAAACTTCAAGTGGTTCCTACCATTGTTGATCCAATACCGCTGTATTATGACAACAACGGCGCTATAGCTTTAGCGAAGGAACCCAGGTCCCATCAGAAGTCCAGACACATCTTAAAGCGGTATCACCTGATCAGGGAGATCGTTGATCGCCGGGAGATCGAGGTCCGGAGAGTTGCTACAGAGGAGAACGTTGCAGATCCATTCACAAAGGCCTTACCTCAGACACAGTTCGAGAGGCTATTCGAGATGATAGGTCTTCGATACGCCAGTGCATGGCCCTAGTGCAAGTGGGAGATTGTTAGTGTATATATCCTAGGGGCCATTATTGTATCATACTAGCTTGTATATTACTTAATAGAAGCTTGGGATATTCACAGTTATATTAACAGTCTTGCTCAACATAGTAGTATGCTACTTGGTTTATATCTATCTTAATATGTGTATATGTTTCTTTTAGCATATCGCGAATACATATTGATAGAGCCCATAGGATCTTGCTTGACTACCAGGGTTGTGATGGCAGTCACACTAGTGGGAGCTGGGTAGTCTACAAGCACATCCTTTTTCAGGTCCCTAGTCATAGGATTATCGAGACAGGGCATCGATACTCCGGAGTAGACTAGTGTGTACGCTTCTCATCCCAGTTGGGGAGATGGTCTGTCCCACAGCCATTAGTACGTTGCACTGGAGATACTATGCAGGTGCTCGTTGGGTTACGGGTACACTGGACAGGACTTGCAGGGAACTGTTGGTTGGTATTATACCCGTCGCCAGTTAACAGTTCCCAAGTGACATGAGTACAGCATAGTCCGTTGACTTGACACTGCTGCTTCGTCTCGAGTGTGTTCCCACTGTTCTTAGATTGCTGCCCTACCACGGCTCAAATGGGTCATGCAAATAGGTAGCAGTTGGGTGCAGTCCTGAAGCACTTGGAGGCAATGGCAGTTAGATAGGATTCGTCTCTCCCGGTATTGGGGGTTGATATCGCGCTGTGTTCGGAGAGCCATTACGCAAGGTCCCTGGCCAGGGCAAGCGAGATTTACTGGTAGGTTTTCCGGTAGTTTCTCAAGGTGTAATGGGCTTTACTCCAACACGACTTATACCGCTTTTAGGGGACTGACGCTTGCCGCCCCCTAGGCCCGATATGCGATAGTTTAATACGAACAGACCGGACTGTACGGAGATTGTCACATCAGGCTCAGTAGGAGTTTGGATGGGTTTCCTCATCGGCCTTCTTATTGACATCTACCTGGGTACCGTTACGTACAGCTAGTACCGCTTGCGGCCTGTGGTTAAACCCACTGCCAGCTTAGTGTCGAGTCTTTAGAGTCCCACACAAAGCGTTTCCCTGCTTCAGGCGAAACAATATAGAGGTCGTATGGTTTTACGACAGGGTCCGGACATATACGTGTATTTATGCACGTATGATATTCGGACAGATTATACTAGCAGGCTTTGGTTTAAGCCAGATTCTATTATTGGATTATTGGATTTATACAGTCTCAGTATATCCGTGTTTTCCGTAAATACGGATGGGAGGGGCATTCTCGTAATTAGTCGAGAAGCTTCTAGAAGAAAGGTGACTCATTTAGATTTAATTCATTTATGAATTAAACTAAATGAGGTGGAGAGCTTTTGTGTTATTTGCATTAAATGTTTTAATGACTCATGAGATGATTCATCCAAAGTGAGTTAATGAAGCATGGTTGTTATTATTGTATATTATTATTTGGATAATTATCATGCTTCATATATTCACAAATGAGTAATAATTCATTTCATTCTCACATACACACTCTCTCTCCTCAAGCTCTCCGCTTCTTTAACCTAACCCTAATCCTCTCATGTGTTGAGATCCCAAGGGTTAGAAAGACTAATAGATCCTTAATCCACTTCTATATCTTCTAGGTCACTTGGATTAACAATCCTAGCCACTTAGTTACCTCAAGTTAGAGGTTAAAACTTGAAGAAGGAACTCTCGGGTGGATCTTCTATTACATCGAGGAGGCCGACGAGGTGGTGAACAACAAGAACAAGAAGGACTAGTATCTTGAGGTGTAATCATCTATCATAGTAGTTTAGCACTTCTAGATAGTTTGTTAGTTAGGGTTTAGCAAAGCTCCGTAAAGTTAGTCGATATTACATTGAACAAAATGATTGTTTTACCTATTCCGCCTCCCCGCATTCATGGGGTGTGTAACGTCGACCTACACTTACTTACCTCAAGTTAGAGGTTAAAGCTTGAAAAAGGAACTCTCGGGTGGATCTAAAAGATATAGAAGATATAGAAGTGGATTAAGGATCTATTAGTCTTTCTAACTCTTGGGATCTCAACACATGAGAGGATTAAGGTTAGGTTGAAGAAGAGGAGAGCTTGAGGAGAGAGAGTGTGTTTGTGAGAATAAAATGAATTATTACTCATTTATGAATATATGAAGCATGATAATTATCCAAATAATAATATACAATAATAACAACCATGCTTCATTAACTCACTTTGGATGAATCATCTCATGAGTCATTAAAACAATTAATGCTTCATTAACTCACTTTGGATGAATCATCTCATGAGTCATTAAAACATTTAATGCAAATAACACATAAGCTTTCCACCTCATTTAGTTTAATTCATAAATGAATTAAATCTAAATGAGTCACCTTTCTTCTAGAACCTTCTCGACTTTTACGAGAATGCCCCTCCCATCCGTATTTACGAAAAACATGGATATACTGAGACTGTATAAATCCAATAATCCAATACTAGAATCTCGCCTAAACTAAAGCCCGCTAGTATAATCTGTCCGAACATCATACATGCACAAGTATACGTATATGTCTGAACCCTGTCGTAAAACCATACGACCTCTATATCGTTTCGCCTGAAGCAGGGAAACCCTCTGTGTGGGACTCTAAAGACTCGACACGATGCTGGCAGTGGGTTTAACCATAGGCCGCAAGCGGTACTAGCTGTACGTAACGGTCCCCAGGTAGATGTCGATAAGAAGGCCGATGAGGAAACCCATCCGAACTTCTACTGAGCCTGATGTGACAATCTCCGTACAGTCTGGTCTGTTCGTCTAAGACTATCGCATATCGGGCCTAGGGGGCGGCAAGCGTCAGTCCCCTAAAAACGGTATAAGTCGTGTTGGAGTGAAGCCTATTACACCTTGAGAAACTACTCGAAAACCTACCGGTAAATCTCGCTTGCCCTGGCCAGGGACCTTGCGTAATAGCTCTCCAAACACAGCGCGATATCAACCCCTAATACCGGGAGAGACGAATCCTATCTAACTGCCACTGCCTCCAAGTGCTTCAGGACTGCACCCAACTGCTACCTGTTTGCACGACTCCTTTGAGCCGTGGTATGGTAGCAATCTAAGAACAGTGGGAACACACGCGAGACGAAGCAGCAGTATCAAGTCAACGGACTATGCTGTACTCATGTCACCTGGGAACTGTTAACTGACGATGGGTATAATACCAACCAACAGTTCCCTGCGAGTCCTGTCCGGTGTACCCGTAACCCAACGAGCACCTGCATACTATCTCCAGTACAACGTACTAATGGCTGTGGGACAGACCATTTCCCCTGTTGGGATGAGAAGCGTATACACTAGTCTATTCTGGAGTATCGATACCCTGTCTCGATAATCCTACGACTAGGGACCTGAAAAAGGATGTGCTTGTATACTACCCAGCCCCCACTAGTGTGACTGCCATCACAACGCTGGTGGTCAAGCAAGATCCTATGGGCTCTATCAATATGTATTCGCGATATGCTAAAAGAAACATATACACATATTAAGATAGATATAAACCAATTAGCATACTAGTATGTTGAGCAAGACTGTTAATATAACCGTGAATATCCCAAGCTTCCATTAAGTAATATACAAGCTAGTATGATACAATAATGGCCCCTAGGGCATATACACTAACAGGCCCCATCCTTGCTTTTGCTGTGAAGGTTGTCGCTGGGGCGCCCGCCCGCCATATAGACCGTATGGATAACATATCCAGCCGTCTTTTTATTATCGGCAGCTGATTTCACGGATCGCTATCTTAACTCTCCTGTTTCGGTAATGGGCAATCGACTGAAGGCTGCTGAACTGACCGGATTCTTGAATGGTGCCGACGTTTACTTTTGGTTTTGCCCCGCTGTTTTCACACGGCACAGAGTGCCTGATAGACTCTTGAAGAGACAGTGTCATACTTTCTCTGTCGGGGCTGGGACACGTCTCTTTGTAGCAACGTTCGTACTGTTGTCTTCTTGATTCTGGCGGTCATGGCTTTTTTCTGAACCCACTTCAGAGGTTCGAACGAATTGCTGATTTTTACGGCCAACTCAGCCATCGTCGCGGGGTAACCCTGCTCTTGGAACCTCACAAGATTCCACATGGCCGAAGTCCTGGCCCTCTTGTTGGCTCGATACCTGAGCCGTTTCCGCCTTAACTTTTCTGTTTTAAGCACTTGGCAGACCTCGGCTCTTCGGGAAGACACCGTAGACCGATTGACTGAGAGGCCAGAGAAGATGCCCGTTCACGCGATTGTCAAGGGCACTATCTGAGCTTGCTGGAGCTGCTTTGTCGCCCCATTGGTGTTGACGGCCTTTCCCCCAGTTAGAACAGTGGAGAGCCGTTCGAATACAGATTTGCATTTGGTGTGGGATGCTTTGGCAACCACAACGTTCGGCCTCCTGCCCCTTGAGGTCGGTTTGGCCGCTTGGTTTGTCGTGACCTCCGCCAGATGAGCGCTTCCAGCAGAGTAGATGATGAAGGAACCAAATTGACGGGGTGGCTCCTCCTATTGCCGGCTGAGACTGGTAGGGAGAACCACACGGGCATTGATCTTAACCACGTACGAGATCGGGGTCGCGTCGGAAGCTGAATTCATCTTAGGAGACATCGTCGTCGAAAGTTGATTGCTGCACGAGAAAAAAAATTTAGTACAAACATCGGCATATATGTTAAATGAGTTCACATGAACACTTGACCCGAGATATAGGAGGAGAGAAAGGTCCCACCGGGCGTGCCAGAACCTATAGGGTGTTTTCGTCACCCTATTGAGATGGGAATACGCGCGCTTGTCAGGCATACTACAGATTCCTCCTGCCTAGGGTAAGCGGGGGTTTATTGATTGTGGGGATCCGAATCTCCGGCAGCTGTAGACTAAGCTGCCGTTAATTATCCATCACCTTTGGATCGAGAGAACCTCCGATTGACGGGTCAAACAGGTCATGCGAACTCAATATGCAGTGTTGTGTTTTGAAAGGGTTTTGGATATATCGGGGGCCCGCAGAGTTTTTACGGGGGTACAACTACCCGGATAGCGAGCTGGGGGTCAAGGTGTAAGTGCACGGCGGCGCCCCGGCCGTCAATCCGACACCGAAATGCGGAAACGAAAAACTTTTCAAACTAGAAAACCGGCACCACCGTGCACTAAAATCCCGGATCGGGCCATTAACATAAGTACTAGCAAACTAAAAGATAGGTAGAGAGATATACCAAGCGATCCGTGTCCTTCGGTTTTCGTCTCCACGTCGAAACGGGCACCACATCGCCGGGTTCTTTTACGGGCTCCCACCTCTGGACGAGGCAACTCGGGCGCAAAGTTGGCTAATCGATGCGTCCAAGGTTGCTGTAGGGTAGTGTAGAATGGTTTGTCTCAAAAGGGTTTATGAAGTTGCCATGATATGGATGTGGAGGAATGAACTTTTGGAGAAGTGGGGAATTTTGTAGCAAGCTAAAATGTCATGAATCAATTTCCCACACCCAAATGGAAACTCTCCCCTTCTCTCCTTGAAGTGGCCGGCCCCTCATGAAGAATGGTGGAGGAATTCACAAGAATAAATTCAAGTGGGAAAATATGTGATAAAAAGAAATATAAAGATCATCACAAGATCAACCTCAGATCCTTTCAACAACTCATCATAATTAATGCTAGCAATGTGATGGAAAAAGAATCTCATGACTATGAAGCCACATAAACAAATAACCCCTCCACAAATGTCATTTGCACACTTGCAAATAACCCCCTCCATCAGAAAGTCCGGCCGCGAAGGAATAAAAGAAAACTGGCCGGAACGGAATACAAACTGACAACTTCAGAAAACTGATCTCGTAATAAATTACAGGAAAACCCCGCGACTGCATATACATGCCCGCATTTGTATTCCCACTGAACACAAATGCAAAGAGACAAAATCTACACTGTCTAATACTAGGATCTGACTTAAACCAAAGCCCGCTAGTAAAAACCGTCCGATCACGATCCGTGCAATACCGCACGTATCTGATCGAACCCTGCCATATCTCCATACGGCCTCTACAGCGTTTCGCCCGAAACTTGAGTAACTGTGTGTGGTGGACTCTAAAGACTCGTCAATACTATGGCTGTTGATTTAACCACTAGCACGTCAGAGGTATTAGCCATACGTGACGGGCTACCAGCTATTGACCAAAAGGGACGTCGATGAGCGAACTCATCCTGATACCCTACTGAGCCTGTCAGTGACAATATCCGTACAGTCCGGTCCGTTCGTCTATGAGCATCGCATGGCGGGCCTAAGGGGTTGGTAAAAGTCAGACCCCCAATAGCGGTACAAGTCGTGTCGGAGTGTAGCCCAGAACACCCTGAGATACTATTGGAATACCTACCAGTAAATCTCCTGCCTTGGCCAAGGACTTTTCATGTACTGGCTCTCCTAGACACAGCGTGACCTCACCTCCAATACCGGGAGAGACGAACCCCTGCAGATCCGCTCACTGCCTCCATGTGGCTCGGGACTGTACCCAACTAAAACCTGTTTGCACGTCTCCTTTGAGCGTGGTAGGGTAGTAATCAAAGCACAGTGGGAACTCACACGAGACAAATGATGATCTCAGGTCGATGAACTAACCTGTATATATGTCTACAGGGAACTGCTATCTGACGTCAGGTATAATACCAACTAGCAGGTTCCCGACGAGTCCTGTCCGGTGTACTCATAACCCAATAAGCACCTGTATACATCTTAGGTGATCCTACTGACACCAGTGGCTTGTGAGACCGGCCACCGCCCCTCGTCGGGGTCTCGACTGTATACACTAATCTACTCTGGAAAATCGATGCCCTGTCTCGAAACTCCCATGACTAGGGACCTTTTAAGGATGTGCTTATAGACCCCAGCTCCCACGTATATGATGCCCTCATACTGCTGGTAGTCAAGCAAGAATCCTAGGGGCTCTATCAACGTGCAATAGCGACTCGTAAGGTCACCTAAATCAGTACACGATGATAAAGATAAATCAGATAGCATACTATAATCTTTAGTAAGACTGTCCTACTAGGACAGGTCCTCCCTTAATCATTGCAATCACGTGCCTGTGATCCAATAATTGACTCTGAGGGCACTATCTCCAACAATCTCCCACTTGCACTCAAGGATAATTATTGCGATGTCGCATACTCACAGCCCGTGTGATATCGAACACCCAACTCCTCTACTAGTCAGTCTCATAAAGCTCGTTTGCGAAACTATCGCGTTTGAGGAATAGCCTCAGTGAGTGGATCCGCTGTGGTGTTTCTTTCTATGTCTCTCTATATCTCAAGTTCGCAGAGAAAGCCATCTCCCGAAATGAGCAATACCTGTCTTAGAATGTGTCTGGATGTCTGATGGGATCTAGCTCATAAATGAACTCCAAACCCAAACTTCTTAGACTGTATCGTCAACTGAACTTAATCAGTATCCTGCGCCATCCTTCCCTCAGTATCCACCTAGACCACCTGTCCAAAATACTGCCCCTCGTCAGAGGGAAAACTATAACTCTGACAGTCACTCTGTCATCTAGGTCACCTTGGAATCCTGGAATGATAACCGTCTCCCGAATGAAGCTGCCGTTATCATAACCCTAGAACATCCACTTATGTTCTAAAACTGCTTCCGATCGTTTCTCCAGAATTGGATTAATATCAACTTATTGCACCTACTGTAAAAACAACATCTGGTGTGGTACTTGACATCTCATGATTGACTCAATTGCCTAAGCAAGTGATCTGCCAATCATGCACATCCCTCTCCCCTTTAGTCTGTGAGACACCTTTAGAGAGGGTGACTCCATCACCTGCAGGTATACTACCGTGCCAGGAGTCGTCCATTCTAAATACTCATAGAATGCTGTCTAAGTACCCAGATTAGGAAACTACCCAAATCTAGATCTAAAACCATAGATCTAGTGACCAGAATGTCTGATATAATATCCAAGTCATGTGTGGAGAAACCACTGTGTGACGACCAAAGTATAACCGATCGTAGTATAGGAATATTACTTCCTACTCTGTGTATGTCATCAAATACCAGGACATCACACCCTACTACCTTCTTAACAGATCCATCCCCTATTCTGATGAAATCAAACCTATGACTGTCACATCAGAAATAGATGATCTATCTCCGCTATATCTGCTTTAGTCTATAAATAGACATAAGCCACTTGTCCACCATGCTTCTGCTGCTCCCACTGACCACGACAACCCTCTGGCAGAGTCATATAGACATACACTTCTAAAGCCAGTTTAGAATGATGCTATACTCATCCTCCTGCCGGGTCTCACAGTCTGGAACAATAGCAATGGCAAGTCTGGGTAAACAAGAACCTCCCTGTCACCGTCCTTGAGGCTACCGAAGTACCTCTCGAGCGCCTGAGGTTACCCACTTTATCTGCGGAGTGGACAATGGAATGTCAAACCAGATTGAATCTATAGGTTCTTATCAAATCTTCAGTAATCGTTTGCGGTTCTCGAATCACTTCCAGTTCTACCATACTCTCACTACTGTTTTCTGAAAAAATCCATTTTTATTAAAACTGTGGCGAGTTAAGAACAATATCACTATTGATCTTCTAGATGGTAGAAAGTCAACCCTCGTCATAGCCCAGGTCAACCCACAAACAGCCATTACAGAAACGTGCCTTGAGTTGTCCAGTGTCTGATTTTAAGCATAAGCTGGACAACTCCCCGTACCTTAACAATGTCAAGATATAAACTGTTATATATCCAATATAGAAACAGAGGCACTGATTTAATTGAACCAGATTCAAATCATGCAGCTGTCTCTAGTGCATGTCAACTAAATGGAAGGAGGCCGATCAGCGTTACTCAACTTAGGAGTACTTCCAATTATGAGTAATCTGAAAGAGAAGCAAATTCTCTTAATCATTACTATCAACTGAATACCATACACAAGTATCTACATCTTTGATCACCTTGAAGAATCCCGATACTGTAGGGTTCCTAGGCACGCTAATGAAGTATCACAAGGCATCAACCATGCCAATTTCAAATTTTACGGGTGCCGAGAAAACCTAATACGGATCGTTGACTAGAGTTTAGGCGAAAAAAGAAACTAGTTAACAATTTAACTAAAAGAGAGAGGCTACAACCTTTGTAGATCCGGTTCTCCACTTCCTTAGCTCCACGTAGGCATCCTCTCGCTGTCTATCTCGAATCCCGGACTCAATCGTCGGCATGATCGGAGAAATGGGCGGGCTAGGTCGTCGGCTTCGTGCCGAAGATGATCAACGTCGAGGCATCACAAGTTCAAGCTCCAACTCCATCAAGTTGTGAAACTTGTGAAGAAAACACCCTATACTACTTGACAAGAGGTAGAGGGTGAAGAAATAGGAGGTGGGTTCACTTTAGAATTGGATTTCTCACACTTTAGCTCAAGTTGCCATTAATGGACTTAAGCTTTTTCTTTGAAGATGAAGAAGAAGATGAAGCTAGAATATGATAAGTCTTGATTAAAATGATAAGTAAAATGAATACTTATCATATACTAACTAAGGTTGAGTGTAGAGAATTGACCATGGTTACTTGGAAGGGTTAGGGTTAAGCATGAAGACAAGAATGGTTACAAAGTCAAAGCTTCATGAAGCTTCAACTAGAAACAAAGAAAGCCACCATTCTCATCAAAATCTTTTCCAAATAAATAAATAAACAAATAAATAAATAAATGAATAAGCAAAACCCTAATCATCTTTTTAACCATGGTTTGATTCTTTACACTTAACCAATTAAACATGCATCATCAAACATGATACAAACATGTGCACAAAAGTATATCACATATACAACTTGCACATCAAGTGAGAAAATCCATTTAAAGTGAACCAATACTAGTTAATGAAAAGTAATATATCAAATATATAATTATACATTAAATCATTAAATCAAAACTTGATTTAACGATCCGGTCATATCGCATATAACCGACTAGTATCCTATATATCGGCTTATCGAATCAATCCTTGATTCGATATCTAGGTTATATCGAATATAACCAATCGATACATTCATCATGTGAATGGAATACGGTATCACATACACGCATTATTCTCGGTCCTGCACATATCTCATATGCGCTCCTATTTCGTTTCGTTTGAGCCAGGAAACCTCTGTGTAGGACTCTAAAGACTCGTCAATACGCCGGTAGCAGATGATGATCATATCAAGCACCTACAAGCCGCAAGCGGTCTGCTAAACGTAACGGCCATCCGGGTATTGAGCGATCAGAAGATCGACGAGCTAGCCCGCTCACACTCCTGTGAATCCAACTAGTAACACTTACTGTACAGTCCGGTCTGTTCGTCTGATATGTCGCATATCAAGTCTAGGGGTGGTAAACGTCAGACCCCAATAACCGATAAGTCGTGCCGATGTGAGGCTCATAACGGGTCGAGAAACTACTGATAACACTTACCAGCAAATCTCTGATCAGCCCTGGCCAGGGACTTCCCTGTTACGGCCAATCGAGCACTGCGCAACATCAACCCCCAATACCGGGAGAGACGAAACCCCTCCTATCGCTCATTGCCTCCATGTGACTCGGGACTGTACCCAAAGACCACCGTTTTGCATGCCTTCATGGACGTGGTAAGGTGGAGATCAAAGCACAGTGGGAATCACACAAGACTCTATGACGATCTCGGGTCTACAGACTAACCTGCACAAGTGTCACCTGAGAACTGCCATCTGACGTGAGGTATAATACCATCTGGGAGTTCTCGGCGAGTCCGTCCAGTATACCCAGTCTCCACTGAGCACCCGTATACCATCTCTGATGTCAAACACCAATGGATGTGGGATCATCCATCGCCCATCTCATGGGTCGAGAAGCGTATACGCTAGTCTACTCTGGTATATCGATGCCCCGTCTCGATACACCCACGACTAGAGACCTTGAAGGATGTACTTATGGACTACCATGTCCCCACTAGTATGATCTGCATCATAGTCCAGGTAGTCAAGTACACATCCTAAGGGCTTTACCAACATGTAACTATAAGACAGTTTAAAGAGACAAGTGTACATGTTAAGATAAAGAGTAACCAGATAGCATACTATCATATCGAGCAAGAAAGTCATCTCTATATATATGTCCAAGCATCCAATATAATATACATCATCTGTACAATACTGGCCTCTAGGGCATACACACAACTAACAATCTCCCACTTGCACTAGGGCCAGCTGCTGTAGTATCGCATACCGAGCATCCCGAAGAGTCTCTCAAACTGTATCTGGGGAATGGCCTTCGTGAGTGGATCCGCCGTGTTATTCTTCGTGTCAACTCTCCTAACCTCGATCTCCCGGCGATCAACTATCTCCCGGATCAGGTGATACCGCCTCAGAATATGCCTGGATCGCTGATGGGACCTGGGTTCCTTGGCCAAAGCCACCGCTCCATTGTTATCGCAATACAAAGGTATTGGATGCTCAATGGATGGAACCACACCAAGTTCAGTAATGAACTTCTTGATCCAGACAGCCTCTTTGGCAGCATCGTTGGCAGCGATATATTCAGCCTCCATCGTCGAGTCTGCCACGGTTTCCTGCTTGGAACTCTTCCAGCTAACCGCCCCTCCGTAAAGGGCAAAGACAAATCCCGACTGCGACTTAGAGTCGTCCTTATCACTCTGGAAGCTCGAATCGGTAAAGGACTCCACTTGGAGTTCTCCATTACCATACACCAAGAGCATCTCTTTAGTCCCTCGTAAGTACTTGAGAATGCTCTTCACAGCTGTCCAGTGACTCTCTCCAGGATCAGCTTGATACCTGCTCACTACACTTAGTGAGTATGCTACATCGGGTCTGGTACATAGCATCGCATACATGATAGAGCCTACAGCCGAAGCATAGGGTATCCCTTGCATGCGAGCTCTCTCCAAATCAGTCTTGGGAGACATCTCTTTGGAGAGAGTGACTCCAGAGATCGTGGGCAAGTTCCCACGCTTGGATTCTTCCATACTAAACCTCTTTAGTATGGTGTCAATGTACCTGGATTGGGACAATCCCAATATCCGTTTGGATCTATCTCTATAGATCCTTATTCCCAATATGCAGGAGGCATCACCAAGATCTTTCATTGAGAATCTTTGTAATAAGAAGAGCTTGACTGATTGCAGCATAGGACTATCATTTCCTATCAAGAGTATGTCGTCCACGTACAATACGAGGAAGACCACCTTACTCTCTGCTACCTTCTTGTAGATACAAGGTTCATCTGGGTTTTTGACGAAATCAAACTCTTTGATAACGATGTCAAAGCAGATGTTCCAACTCCGCGATGCTTGCTTTAATCCATAAATGGATTTAAGCAGCTTGCACACCTTCCCGCTGCTCCCACTGTCTACGAAGCCCTCTGGCTGAGTCATGTACACGCACTCTTCTAAATCACCATTTAGAAAGGCGGTCTTAACATCCATTTGCCAGATTTCGTGGTCATGATATGCAGCGATGGCAAGCATGATCCGGATGGATTTAAGCATGCCACTGGAGAAAAGGTTTCGTCATAGTCCACACCTGGTCTTTGACGAAAACTCTTTGCTACAAGTCTAGCTTTGAAACTTCCACTTTCCCATCTACACCAAGTTTTTTCTTGAAGATCCACTTGCTCCCGATGGGTTTTACCCCTTCAGGAGCAACATCCAAAGTCCATACTTTGTTGGTGTACATGGATTCCATCTCGGACCGCATTGCATCCAGCCATTTCACTGAGTCCCTACTCGTGATGGCCTGCTTGAAACTAGTTGGGTCATCATCTTCCATGATGCAATCTTCGCTTCCACCGTCAATGAGAAAACCGTAGTATCTCTCAGGTGGACGAGAAACCCTGCTAGATCGGCGGAGAGGCTGGGGTTCGTCGGGTACTACTGAATCCTCTGGTTCTACTAAATCTTCAGTTATAGTTTGTGTTGCTGGAACCTCTTCCAGTTCTATCTCAATGCCACTAATCTGTTTCATAAGAAAACCTTTTTCTAAGAAAGTGGCATGTCGAGAAACAAACACCTTTTGTTCCTCGGGGTGGTAGAAGATATACCCTTGTGAATTTTTGGGATATCCTACAAACTTACATAAGACTGATCTTGCCTCGAGTTTGTCCGGATTTTGTCTTTTGACATAGGCTGGACAACCCCATATCTTAACATACTTAAGAGATGGTCTCTTCCCTTTCCATATCTCATATGGAGTGGTAGGCACTGATTTGGTAGGAACCATATTCAATAGGTGTATGGCTGTCTCAAGCGCATACCCCCATAAGGAAATAGGTAACTCAGCTGTACTCATCATTGAACGCACCATATCTAATAGGCTGCGATTCCTTCGTTCCGATACACCGTTGTGCTGTGGTGTATAAGGTGTAGTAAGCTGAGAGAGAATCCCATTCTCTTTTAGATAATCTTGGAACTCATTGCTTAAGTATTCTCCTCCTCGATCAGATCGAAGGATCTTAATACTTTTGCCTGTTTGGTTCTCTACTTCTTGCTTATATTCTCTGAATTTCTCAATAGCTTCAGACTTGTATTTCAATAGGAACACATGCCCGTATCTAGAGAGATCGTCAGTGAATGTAATGAAGTAGGAAGAACCGTTCCTGGCATGGGTAGACATGGGACCGCATACATCACTATGTACCAGTCCTAAGAGTTCAGTAACTCTTTCTCCGTGTCCACTAAACGGAACTTTGGTCATTTTTCCTTTGAGACATGAATGGCAAGTATCATAAGATGATAATTCGAACGGATTCAAATAACCATCCTTATGTAACTTAGCCAGTCGTGTCGCATTGATATGACCAAGTCTACAATGCCACAAGTAGGATTCGTTCATTTCTGAACTTTTCCTCTTGTGTGTGTTTTGTATATTGAGGACTGTATTTTGATTTAGAATGAATATGCCATTATGTAACGAGCCTGATGCAATCAACTTTTGATCTAGGAATATGTTCATAACATTATCCTGTACTACAAAATTATATCCTTCTTTACTCAATAAAGAAACTGATATAATGTTGCACATCATGTTCGGTATATAATAGCACTCATTCAGAATCATTGTATCACCACTTGGTAATACTAGGTGATATTCGCCAACTGCTTTGGCTGCAACATTTGCCCCATTCCCAACTTGAACAGAATGATCACCTTTTCCCAGTTCTCTACCTTTCCGCAGCCCATGTAACATCTTACATATGTGGGATCCTGATCCGGTATCTAATACCCAGGACGTAGGGTGAACTGAGAAACAGTTCTCAATGACAAACACACCCGAAGATGATGCATCAACATGCATGTTCTCCGTTTGGGCGGTGTGAGAATCCAGATATTCTCCTGTTTCCTGTTCATTCTTATAACACTTATAAGATAGAACGGGTTCAACGTTCCCCTGCTCAGTATAATAAGCGGGTTCAGTCAATACATCCATATTATTATCTTTATTAGGGCATGAAATGGTCGCTACCTGGAGAGAGAGAGAAGAAAACACTTTAGCGTATGCTCTTGCAAGATCAGATTGGTTATTATCTTATCTAATCAGGATGGCTCCCACTGGTTTTTATCAAATCTTCCTTCAAACCCTAAAAGGAAAGACTAGCCGGGATTAATTACACACTACAAGTTCGCCAATCTTTCAGCCAGGCCAGTGTCGGTACTTTGAGGGAGATCCCCCGTGCTTTCGCACGAACCTAATTAATGTAAATCTCGTTTTCCCAGAGGCGTAACCCCGTTGACACCTTTCTAGACACCTACTTGATCGGATAATTGTAATGTGTAAAACTCTCCCAGGAGTAACTCTTACTCGCAGTGGGTATCGGGATCCAACTATCTCATAGAAGGTACGCAATCTCATTGCAAATTTCAACACTTGAAATTCCCAATAATATTTTACCCCTAGTGTTCTATGACCTTGACGAATGCCAAACAACCCATAGTCCACTAGTCAAGTTCAACCCGTACATTTCTTGATTGAATTAAACCCACCCGCACGACCCTTGACGAATGCCAAACAACGCCATACGAATACCCTAATCCAATCTGCATCATATGCATAAGCAAATAAATTCTAGTTAGCTACCGTACACTACGTCTTGACGAATGCCAAACTACCGTAGCACGAATACTAAGTAGTATTTATCTGAAATGAGGGAGGGCTACGCAGGTTTTCAGAAAACCATGAGCGTAATGAACTTGATATCGTTGTAGAATCAAATGAAGTTTTGAAATGGAATGATTTTGAAGCTTTTCTAGTTTTGCTAAAGGGGTCACTCCCTGTGAAGGGATCGTCGGCCCTTTCCTCGTCGAATGAGGTGCGGGATATATCATATATATCACTGTGCAAAGCAGAAACTATAGAAGCAATCAAAAACAAACCGAGTGTGTAGCATCTGCCAGTTATTGCTAAAGGAGTCACTCTCGGTGAAGGGATCTAGGTCCTTTCCTCATCGAATAAGGTGCAGGGTATATCATATATACCGCTATGCAAAGCAAGAACTGTAGCTACCTGTTTTGTTTAAAATTTGATTCTACAACATCTTAGGTTTCTTTTCTTTCATTAATCCCATTAATGAAGTCCCATCATTTAAATACCTAAACATCACAGATAAATACGACGTACACTTATGCCATCCGCATTCGCCTCGATGTCCCCTCGTGCACCGTTAGGTTAGGTAACTAACGGCAGAGCGGGGCAGGGCTAGCGCGGGTGTAAAATATAAGTAACGCCTATATAATATATCATATATACTATATAAAGTATCCATCACAGAACATATCACATGATCACATCACAGATATCGCAGCAGAAGAAACATATGAAACATTGGATATACTAGGACGTCCGTGTTTTCAATACGAGCCAGTATAAAACACGGATTCTACGGTCGTGATGAATAGCCAATCCCACACCCCTAGACCCCTACGAGAGCGGCAAGCAACCCTACCAATTCTAGGGTTAGGAGACCGGGACTCGACTCCTCGAGATGGTCTCCCACTGGACCCTAGAACCCGGTTACTTGTGCTCCCCTCCTTGGGTCTATCCTAATGCGGAAAAGTAAATAATATACAAAAGGTGACAACTTCCGCAACCTGGAAGTGCCCCAATAAAAGAATATTACATACAAGTTTTTACATGAATGAAAATGAAAAACACTCATCTCACATAAAAAAACCCGGCTACTCAAACACGACAATCCAATATAACATATCCAGCAACACATAACATCACATGTCATCAATGTAAATAAATATGCGCATCCCAATTGTCGTTGACATATAGCAACGAAACCGGCGATACCACATATTACACTTACGGTCACAGAAGAGAAAGTGTAAAACTACAACAGTTGGAATCCGCAACTTCTTTAGACATCGCATGCCTAATCAAATGAAATAGTTAGACATCACATGCCTAACAATTATAAACCCCGCATTTTAATCCCATTATCGAAAACTCTTTTCAATATCAAGTGAGACTAAACCGCTAGATTTATAACATTCATTCGGTTATCTCATAACTGTTTGTGAATTCCAATTATTGTATCCCATTCCGGATAAATAGAAAATATTAAACTTTCCGATCGAACATTCAAACACCCAAGTTTTCCCGAAATCGTTCAACACATGAAATAGGATCAAAGACATTCACTTCATGCCTCAGTACCAACGGTCCAGCCGTAGAAGGGTCAAGCCAACGCCTCACATGTGGCACGCTGTACTGCCCCAAACCCGAAGGTTCAAAGGGCAGTTCAAGACGGTCACATAATCGAGTTAAGCTTTGTTGTCTTCTAGAGGGACCATCGCGTTACTTGCACTACTTAGAACGTCCTTACACCACAGAAAAATCCAACACTTGGAAATTTTCCGGCAGGGGAAAAGTTGGGTATTTATATCCGGTCGAACTTTTTAACATATTCGAAAATTATCCGGAAAACCATACAGACAAAATTTGAAAATCCGATCGAATCTTTGATTCCCAATACAACCCCAGAATACTCACATGTAGAGTCACAATAAAAATACCCAGAAAATATAGCATTAAATTATATGAGTTACTGTGCAGAAATCATCAGACAAGGGGACAGTACGGCCGCGGAACCGCCGCACATGCCTAGCTCGTGCCGCGGTTCCGCGGTGGAAAAATCGATTTAGGCCCTCGTATTTCACAGTAATTCAAATAAGACCCTGCTTATTTTTCTGCATATTTTTAATTGACAAAAAACTAAATTTTCAGAAAATTTCCAGAGAGCATTTTGGCTTTTAGGGTTTCGGTTCGATCGGGTTTCAAACATCGTCTAGACTTCACCTAAGGCTCTAGCTAGGCTCTGATACCACTGTAGGGTTCCTAGGCATGCTAATGAAGTATCACAAGGCATCAACCATGCCAATTTCAAATTTTACGGGTGCCGAGAAAACCTAATACGGATCGTTGACTAGAGTTTAGGAGAAAAACGAAACTAGTAACAATTTAACTAAAAGAGAGAGGCTACAACCTTTGCAGATCCGGTTCTCCACTTCCTTAGCTCCACATAAGCATCCTCTGACTGTCCATTTCGAATCCCGGACTCAATCGTCGGCTTGATCGGAGAAATGGGCGGGCTAGGTCGTCGGCTTCGTGCCGAAGATGATCTACGTCGAGGCATCACAAGTTCAAGCTCCAACTCCATCAAGTTATGAAACTTGTGAAGAAAACACCCTATACTACTTGGCAAGAGGTAGAGGGTGAAGAAATAGGAGGTGGGTTCACTTTAGAATTGGATTTCTCACACTTTAGCTCAAGTTGCCATTAATGGACTTAAGCTTTTTCTTTGAAGATGAAGAAGAAGATGAAGCTAGAATATGATAAGTCTTGATTAAAATGAAAAGTAAAATGAATACTTATCATATACTAACTAAGGTAGAGTGTAGAGAATTGACCATGGTTACTTGGAAGGGTTAGGGTTAAGCATGAAGACAAGAATGGTCACAAAGTCAAAGCTTCATGAAGTTTCAACTAGAAACAAAGAAAGCCACCATTCTCATCAAAATCTTTTCCAAATAAATAAATAAACAAATAAATAAATAAATGAATAAGCAAAACCCTAATCATCTTTTTAACCATGGTTTGATTCTTTACACTTAACCAATTAAACATGCATCATCAAACATGATACAAACATGTGCACAAAAGTATATCACATATACAACTTGCACATCAAGTGAGAAAATTCTTTTAAAGTGAACCAATACTAGTT
The DNA here is from genome assembly GCA_030015575.1 of Agapanthus africanus. NCBI lineage: Eukaryota > Viridiplantae > Streptophyta > Magnoliopsida > Asparagales > Amaryllidaceae > Agapanthus > Agapanthus africanus. The sequence goes on from CM057344.1 coordinate 108,823,646, forward strand.
AATGCAAAGTAATATATCAAATATATAATTATACATTAAGTCATTAAATCAAAACTTGATTTAACGATCCGGTCATATCGCATATAACCGACTAGTATCCTATGTATCGGCTTATCGAATCAATCCTTGATTCGATATCTAGGTTATATCGAATATAACCAATCGATACATTCATCACGAGAATGGAATACGGTATCACATACATGCATTATTCTCGGTCCTGCACATATCTCATATGCGCTCCTATTTCGTTTCACTTGAGTCAGGAAACCTCTGTATAGGACTCTAAAGACTCGTCAATACGCCGGTAGCAGATGATGATCATATCAAGCACCTACAAGCCACAACCGGTCTGCTAAACGTAACGGCCATCCGGGTATTGAGCGATCAGAAGATCGACGAGCTAGCCCGCTCACACTCCTGTGAATCCAACCAGTAACACTTACCGTACAGTCCGGTCTGTTCGTCTGATATGTCGCATATCAAGTCTAGGGGTGGTAAACGTCAGACCCCAATAACCGATAAGTCGTGCCGATGTGAGGCTCATAACGGGTCGAGAAACTACTGATAACACTTACCAGCAAATCTCTGATCAGCCCTGGCCAGGGACTTCCCTGTTACGGCCAATCGAGCACTGGGCAACATCAACCCCCAATACCGGGAGAGACGAAACCCCTCCTATCGCTCATTGCCTCCATGTGACTCGGGATTGTACCCAAAGACCACCGTTTTGCACGCCCTCATGGACGTGGTAAGGTGGAGATCAAAGCACAGTGGGAATCACACAAGACTCTATGACGATCTCGGGTCTACAGACTAACCTGCACAAGTGTCACCTGAGAACTGCCATCTGACGTGAGGTATAATACCATCTGGGAGTTCTCGGCGAGTCCGTCCAGTGTACCCAGTCTCCACTGAGCACCCGTATACCATCTCTGATGTCAAACACCAATGGATGTGGGATCATCCATCGCCCATCTCATGGGTCGAGAAGCGTATACGCTAGTCTACTCTGGTATATCGATGCCCCGTCTCGATACACCCACGACTAGGGACCTTGAAGGATGTACTTATGGACTACCATGTCCCCACTAGTATGATCTGCATCATAGTCCAGGTAGTCAAGTACACAACCTAAGGGCTTTACCAACATGTAACTATAAGACAGTTTAAAGAGACGAGTGTACATGTTAAGATAAAGAGTAACCAGATAGCATACTATCATATCGAACAAGAAAGTCATCTCTATATATATGTCCAAGCATCCAATATAATATACATCATCTGTACAATACTGGCCTCTAGGGCATACACACAACTAACAGATACTTGCAATACCTGGTTCTCTACTTTAATCTTATACTTATAACTTCTCAAAACTTGGACCCTGCGTTTCTACGAAACACCTGTCTAAGAACTAGAGAAGTCACAAGTAAACAGAATATAGTACGAGTACCTACCCCTCTGTCCTAATGGACACTGGACAACATACAATACTCTGTATAAGTCCCTTGAGTCAAATGACTCATTCACTGTGTGTCGTAGGTTGAAAACAGTACTTATGGTTAAGAAGAATTACACCGCTGTTCAATACTCCTTACCTAACCATCCACTGGTATAGGTAAATTTCATAGACATAATTTCAAAAAGGTATATCTCACTGTATAAAAATAGACGTACAGATATATCAATTTGAAATTGGTGCATAACAACGGATATTCAAAACCAAATATTTGCCGTCCGGCAAACAACCCAGGTGACTTCCTCAAATATCACCAATTACAACGAATCCCGATATAATGAGGATGGTCACCTAATTCCCAATAACTTACTCCCACTCATCATCTGTAAAACCATACAGATGAGAGAATCAAACCTGGTAAATACATACCCTGGAGCAAGTGTCTAATTGGGAAATCAAATTTCTTTTAACTGTACACAGTGAAACTGAAACATTGAAATGTTTTGATGGGGTATCCGGGTATTCCTAGTAATGCCTCTTCCATTATCCGATTCATAACTATAACCGTATATCTCTTTGCCATCTCCCCAAATCCCTTTATATGTCTTTATTCATTACCTTCTGTACACCCCTTTAGGCTAAATGGTTTTCTTCCTTTCCTACCTTTCGGCACCAGCCTATGGTTTGGAAGAAGACTATCCAATAAGCATAATGGGTGTACTGTCCTAATCCTAGGAGCACTCGCAATGCGAGAGAAGGTGAAGATAAAAGACAACCGAATAAACCATATTCCTATTTCTCCTGAACCAGAATCCATCCCCGAACTGGAACAAGTTCCTTTTGAGTTCGTATATAACCATACGATGGAGTATCCAAATAAACTGTGGATCTTCGTAGTGATACGGAGTGTCCTGGAGAAATACAAAGGTGATTTAGGATTGGCGAAGAAATACTTGGTTTGGTCGTGAATAGCAGTCGCGGTTTACTTTGCCCTCTTACTAACCCCTTGATATGTCTTTTCTTAATACCTTCTGCACACCATCGTTATGCTAATTGGTTTTCTTCATTCCCTACCGGTCGGAACCAGCCTATGGTTTGGAAGAAGACTATCCAATTTGCGTAATAGGTGTACTGTCCTAATCCAAGGAGCACTCGCAACCTGAGAGAAGGTAAAAGGAAAAGACAACTGAATAGTCATATTCGTTTTCTCCAGAACCGGAAACCATCCTCAAATTCCTTCGAGTTCGTATATAACCATACGATGGTTTTGTCCAATGGAAGTGGACGTTTGTAGTAATACGGGGTGTCCCGGAGAAAAGGGTAAAAGTAGGAGTAGCAAAGAGGTTTGCAACTCTGACAATCCAAAAGCCAGTGTTAAGAAGGTTCGGTCAACTTGGTCACTGAGTCATAGTCTAGGGTCGGGTCAATGGTCGCTGCTAAAGAGAGAGAGAAAAGAAACACTCAGCGTGCACTCTAACCTAGATCAGAATGGTTATCACTTTATCTAATCAGGAAACCTCCCACTGTAACGTCAAATTCTTCTCCAAACCCGAAAGAAGAATTAGTCGGGATCACCCGAGGAGTAAACCAACTCATCGGTGGGAATTGGGATCCAACTATCATCGCATGATAATGTGATGGAATCCGCTCACGTTATCACACTCCAGAAGGTATGCGCATATCTGGCAAGTTTCAGTTTCTTTAGAAACTCCCGATGTGATTTTTGCCCCATGCTCTTATGACCTTGACTTTGGCCAACAAATCATAAGTCACATGTCAAGTTCTACCCGTCGTTCTCCAGGTTAATTTGAACCCACCTGTACAAGCCCTTGACTTTGGCCAACAAGGCTATACGACTGTCCCAAACCAACGCATCTATCTATGCAGCATATGAATACCCAACAGCTACCAAACACTGTGCCTTGACTTTGGCCAACAAACACAGCTTGAATACTATTGACTATTCATATGAAACGACGGCGGGCTACGAATGGTTTCTGGAGAAAACCTTTAACGTAATGAACTTGAAATCGTTGAAGGAACTGGATAGCTTTATAAAAATATAGTAACGAAAACCTTTGCTAAAGAGGTCACTCCCGGTGAAGAGATCTCGGCTCTTTCCTCATGGAATGAGGTGCAGGATATTCCAACTGAATACAACGATACAAAGCAAAAGTAATCGGCTCTAGTGAAGTTATTACCCTGACGCAAACTTCTGTCCAAGGGGTCACTCCCGGTGAAGGGATCTCGGCCCTTGCCTCGTCGACTGAGGAGCTGGATATTCCAACTGAATACCACTGTGCAAAACAAAAGAGAACGCCCTTGCAATAACAGCTTTTTGAAAAATGTTCCAACAACATCAGAATAGGTTTGTTTAGCTTGCATTGAACCGAATCAACGCAGTCCCATCAATTGATCACACCAATAAAGAACGAAAATAATGATGTATGTATATGCCATCCGCATTCGCCACTGGGTCCCGTCATCACCCGTTAGGTTACTTAACTAACGACAGAGCGGGGACTGGACTAGCGCGGATGCAAAACATATACAACATCTACTAGTATATATATCGATATATAATATTCGCTCAAGGCGTGATAAAATGCAACATCACAGAAATGTTATCAGCATCACAGAAATGTAATCAGCATCACAGAACAATACAGATATCTGGGATCCCCGGGTTTCATAGAGCCGCTACTGAAACCCGACGTTCCCCTGGTCGTGTGGATAGCCTGTGCAATAAAATCCTAGACCCCTACGGGCGCGGCAAGTTACCCGCCACAACCTGAAGCGAGGCAGCCCCCTTCAGCAACGTGAATGGACCACTCAGTACTTCACGGAATCCGGTAACTTGGGCACCCCTCCTTGGGTCAACCTGTACCCCCTACGAGTGCGGAGAATAGCCCGCCAATTCTAGAGTAAAGCCCCCTCAGTCTCAAAACCATGAGATGCGGGCCCGTTGCCCTCTAGAACCCGGCTATCCGTGCACCCCTCCTTGGGGTAATCCTAGTACAGAAAGTAAAATATACATACAACGGGTACATCGACCTCGACCCGGTCGTGCCCAAAAGAATAATATACAAACAGGCAGTGACGGCAGTCCACATGTCGGACGCTCGCCCCGCAATATCAAAAGTACATATAAAACAAAACTGTACTACCATTGCATCCAGGCTATCCCCCACGACCAATCCGCAACATCACAGCACAACGCAGAACATCAACGTGAATGTCACGTTCGCAAATCCGTCTAAAAGGGCTATAGCAGTTAGACAGGATTTACCGATCAAATGACATTCACGGTCGCAGATATAATGTAAATACTGTGAACTAACATGTTTAAACTTTTCGATCGATCAAATATACCCAAGTGGGCCCCAAGCACAATTGTAGCACTCACAGAAAAACTGGGCCCAAAAAGAATATTCCAAAACCCATATTTCCAATCCAGAAGCCCACTGGAAAATTTTGGTACGGAGTTGACTTGTTTCCACCGCGGAATCACGGCCAAACCAGGGGTTTGGCCGCGTTTCCGCGGTCATACTAAAGCATCACTCAACCAAAATTTTGCAGAATGCTTAAAGTTCTCTGCACATGTTTCTGTAACAACCTGAAAAAAATTTTGAGACAAAAATAATTCGACAGAAACTTGTGCTATAGAAATTATGGATTTTGGAAATTCGTTCGATCGAAGCTTTAAACATACTAGAGCAAGCTAGACTAGGTTAATGGCGTGGCTCTGATACCAGTGTAAGTGCACGGCGGCGCCCCAGCCATCAATCCGACGCCGGAATGCGGAAACGAAAAACTTTTCAAACTAGAAAACCGGCACCACCGCGCACTAAAATCCCGGATCGGGCCATTAACATAAGTACTAGCAAACTAAAAGATGGATAGAGAGATATACCAAGCGATCCGTGTCCTTCGGTCTTCGTCTCCACGTCGAAACGGGCACCACATCGCCGGGTTCTTTTACGGGCTCCCACCTCTGGACCGAGGCAACTCGGACGCGAAGTTGGCTAGCCGACGCGTCCAAGGTTGCTGTAGGGTAGTGTAGAATGGTTTGTCTCAAAAGGGTTTATGAAGTTGCCATGATATGGATGTGGAGGAATGAACTTTTGGAGAGGTGAGCAATTTTGTAGCAAGCTAAAATGTCATGAATCAATTTCCCACACCCAAATGAAAACTCTCCCTTTCTCTCCTTGAAGTGGCCGGCCCCTCATGAAGAATGGTGGAGGAATTCACAAGAATAAATCCAAGTGGGAAAATATGTGATAAAAAGAAATATAAAGATCATCACAAGATCAACCTCACATCCTTTCAACAACTCATCATAATTAATGCTAGCAATGTGATGGAAAAAGAATCTCATGATTATGAAGCCACATAAACAAATAACCCATCCACAAATGTTATTTGCACACTTGCAAATAACCCCCTCCATCAGAAAGTCCGGCCGCGAAGGAACAAAAGAAAACTAGCCGGAACGGAATACAAACTGGCAACTTCAGAAAACTAATCCCGTAATAAATTATAGGAAAACCCCGTGACTGTATATACATGCCCGTATTTGTATTCCCACTGAACACAAATGCAAAGAGACAAAATCTACACTGTCTAATACTAGGATCTGGCTTAAACCAAAGCCCGCTAGTAAAAACCGTCCGATCACGATCCGTGCAATACCACACGTATCTGATCGAACCCTGCCATATCTCTATACGGCCTCTACAGCGTTTCGCCCGAAACTTGAGTAACTGTGTGTGGTGGACTCTAAAGACTCGTCAATACTATGGCTGTGGATTTAACCACTAGCACGTCAGAGGTATTAACCATACGTGACGGGCTACCAGCTATTGACCAAAAAGGACGTCGATGAGCGAACTCATCCTGATACCCTACTGAGCCTGTCAGTGACAATATCCGTACAGTCCGGTCCGTTCGTCTATGAGCATCGCATGGCGGGCCTAGGGGGTTGGTAAAAGTCAGACCCCCAATAGCGGTACAAGTCGTGTCGGAGTGTAGCCCAGAACACCCTGAGATACTACTGGAATACCTACCAGTAAATCTCCTGCCTTGGCCAAGGACTTTTCATGTACTGGCTCTCCTAGACACAGCGCGACCTTACCCCCAATACCGGGAGAGACGAACCCCTGCAGATCCGCTCACTGCCTCCATGTGGCTCGGGACTGTACCCAACTAAAACCTGTTTGCACGTCTCCTTTGAGCGTGGTAGGGTAGTAATCAAAGCATAGTGGGAATTCACACGAGACAAATGACGATCTCAGGTCGATGAACTAACCTGTACACATGTCACCAGGGAACTGCTATCTGACATCAGGTATAATACCAACTAGCAGGTTCCCGGCGAGTCCTGTCCGGTGTACTCATAACCCAATGAGCACATGTATACATCTTAGGTGATCCTACTGGCACCAGTGGCTTATGAGACCGGCCACCGCCCCTTGTCGGGGTCTCGACTGTATACACTAGTCTACTCTGGAGAATCGATGCCCTGTCTCGAAACTCCCACGACTAGGGACCTTTTAAGGATGTGCTTATAGACCCCAGCTCCCATGTATATGATCGCCCTCATACTGCTGGTAGTCAAGCAAGAATCCTAGGGGCTCTATCAACGTGCAATAGCGACTAGTAAGGTCACCTAAATCAGTACGCGATGATAAAGATAAACCAGATAGCATACTATCATCTTGAGTAAGACTGTCCTACTGGGACAGGTCCTCCCTCAATTATTGCAATCACGTGCCTGTCATCCAATAATTGACTCTGAGGGCACTATCTCCAACACAAGGGGGCTAGCAGCCCCCTTGCGGGATTCGGGACAGCGTCCCGTTAGAAAACATTTCCTAGCAGGGGAGGTGTTTCAAGTGTAGAGTGTATGAAAATTGAGGGGTGATGAGTGTCTTAAAGACGCATGCATGGCATGTAGGCACTATTCTCCTACAGGTCACATACCTGGCGCGTGGGCGCCCGCGAGTCACGTGTGCGGTGCATGGGCGCTTGGCGCCCGCGGGTTACGTGCCCGGCGCGTGGGTGCCTGGCGCGTAGGCGCTTGGCGCCCACGAGTCATGTGCGCAGCGTGTGGACACTGGATGCCCATGGGTCACGCATGCATCATAGGACCGCTGGGCGCTAACGGGTTACGTATGCAGTATGCGACCGCTGGACGCCAGCGGGTTACGTGAGCTGTATGCGACCGCTGGGCGCTGAGCACTGGCGAGTCGCATGAGACGTACGTGGGCGCTTAGCGTCTGCGGGTCACGTTCCTTACACGCGACCGCTGGGCGCCTGCGGGTCATATGCGTGGCATGCGACCGCTGGGTGCCTGCGGGTTACATGCGCGGCACGCGACTGCCGGAAACACCAGTGGAAAAGGGGCTTATCCTCTGGGCTAGGAGTTGAACTCCCCAGGGATTTTGAGTAGAGTTAAACTCCAAAAGATTTAGATTTGGAGTTAAACTCCTAAATGATCTGAAATAGGAGTTAAACACTTTTGAGTATTTAGGTCTTGGAGTTGAACTCCCCAAAGATCTTCAGAGGTGATCAAAGGGGACCCTTCTTTTCTCTTTTTAGCCTTGGAGTTTCTTTTTGAGCCTTGGATCTGTCCAAAGTTGGATTTTTGGAGACGGTTCTCCTTCTTCCTCTTCTTGATCGGCTGAATCTTGGAGAAAAGGGGGTGAGACTTAAAAGTCTCCCTTTTTCGAGATCTGATTGAAGATCTGAGCTCCCCTTCAAGGGTTTTGTGGTGAAAAACTATTCCTTCTTGGAAAAGGGAAGAGTTAAACTCTTGATTTAATTTTAAAAGGGGGAAGGTTTTAGAACCTTGAGAAAGGAGAAGGAGGCACAAACCCTAGAATTTTTTAGAATGGAAAAAGTTATGTAGATATTTTCATCATGTTTGCCTTTATAGGCTACACACTTTACATATAGCCACTTGGGCTTTGCCAAATGGCACTTGTGCCACCCCATACCTTATGTGCTTAATTCTTTTGCACATGAGCCATGAGCTTTACAAAAATTTGGCTTTATGCCTATTTTCCTTACATTTATTCATTAAAAAAATACACCAAAATTATTTATTACAAAATTTTTATTTTGGCATGGGGGAGGCCGGCTGCTTCATGTTCGGGCTCGATCCGGACATTGGCCTACTTGACCCGGGTTTGGGCCAACTTGTCTTGGGGTTGACTTTGATTTTGACTTGGTCAATCGGGGTGTAAATTTTGATCCCAACAATGCATAGCTACCAAACCGAGCAAGACATGAATAGAGGTGTGTTTTACGACCGGAGAAAATACTTCATTGAAGTTCACTCCCCGAACCTGCGAATAGCCTTTAGCTACCAACCGTGCCTTGTATCGAGTATCTGCAACCCTTTGATCTCCTTTCTTCTTTTTGAAAATCCATTTTCAATCAACTATTTTCTTTCCTCCTTCGAGCCTAACGAGCTTCCATATTTGGTTCTTGTGAAGAGACTCAGTCTCTTCATTCATAGAGATTAGCCAACAATCTGACTCATCAGATGAGATAGTTTCTTAATAACTCATATGTTTGCTACTATCAACTTTATCTGCAATGGAAAGCGCATACGCCATTAGATCATCGTAACCATATCTTTGTGGAGGTCTAATAGCCTTTCGTTGTCGATCTCGAGCAAGTAGATACTGCTTGTCTTGGGACTGATCTTCATCAGACGATGGTTAAAGAGAGATCTTTTGCAGACCCAAGCTTTCACCGACCTCAAATTCAACGCTCGGATCTTCCTTTTCTGTATCGTCTTGAATTGGAGATTCTGCGTTCTTCGGTTTCAACACGGCAAACTCGTCAAAAATGTCATCTCTTCTAATCATAAAATTTAGTGACATACGATTTGAACACCATAACCTATAACCTTTGACCCCGGTAGCGTGTCCAAGAAAAATGCTTTTCTTCGCTCGAGGATCTAACTTGCCTTCACGACAATGTGTATATGCAGGACAACCAAACACTCTAAGTATAGAATAATCGGCGTGCTTCCCAGACCATATCCGCTCCGATGTTTTACTACTAAGTGATGTATGTGGTGATCGATTCATTACGTAGCATGCCGTGTTCACCGTCTCTGTTCAAAACTCCTTGCCAAGCCATGCATTCGATAACATGCATCGATCTTTCTCCAAAAGAGTCCGATTCATGCGCTCTGCGATTCCATTTTGCTGTAATGTGTGGACAATAGTATGATACCGAACAATACCTTTGTTTTTGCAGAATTCATTGAAATCTCCACCACAAAATTCTAATCTATTGTCTATCCTTAGTCTCTTGATCTGATTGCATGTCTGCTTCTCAATCAACGTCTTCTGTTACTTGAACGTAAGAAACACATCACTCTTGTGCTTCAAGAAATAGACCCAAACCTTCCTCGAAAAATCTTCGATGAAAATAAGCAAATATTTTGCACCACTTCCTTTAGAAGAAACTTGAGAGGGTCTCCAAAGATCCGAATAGATATAGTCAAGAGTATTTTTTGTATTGTGCACCGCCGAACTGAAGCTAACTCGTTTCTACTTCCTAAAAATACAATGCTCAAAAAACTCCATCTTCGATGTACTTTGACCTTAAAGCAAACCCTGCTTCGATAACTCGACCATACCTCTCTCACTCATATGCCCGAGCTTCATGTACCATAATCTGGTAACATCTGAATCTGACATAGATTTAGATGATGAAACTATCGCCGACCCGGTAGTTGTCGAACCCTGCAACCCATATAAGGACCTAATTTTCAAGCCCCTCATAATGACGAGAGCACATTTGGTTATATTCAAAACTCCACCTTCAGTGGAGAACTTATAACCCTTAACGTCGAGTGTACCCAATGAGATGAGATTTTTCTTCAAGTGAGGTGCATGCCTAACTTCCGCTAATGTTCTCACAACACTATCAAACATCTTGATTTGGATCGTTCCCTTAGCAATAGCTTGACACGAACTATTGTTGCTTATCAAAACCACTCCACAATTAACAAACTCATAGGCGGTGAACAAATTGGGTCACTGTCACGACCAGGAAAAGGCACGTGACTGGCACTTGAATCATGTGAAGTCTATAGGACCCCACCTAATTCAAGTAAGCCAAAAGCCCAGAAATCTAAACCCTTTTAGGGAAAATAGTGGAGGTGAAGTTTTGAAATAAAGGTTTAATAAATTCAGGTTCCTTCTTTAAAACATAAGTAATCTCATATGAAAAACAATGTTTTATAACTAGCCTGAAAACCTGTTTCGTCATTTGAAATTTGGGCAGCACCTCCTTTGTATATTTTAAACCGAAAACAAACATAAGTAATAATAAAAAAAGGCATCCCCAAGTGGGAGCTAGCTCTTCGCCCAATGGCGGAAACAACCGTGCAAGTAATATAAATATACAATGCCGAAGGCGAGGATGAAAACACAGAAATAAAGTAAAGAAAACAAAGCATCATCAAGAAAACAAATACCAAAATAAATACATGAGCGTGACTCTAAAGCCGAAAGAATATACAAATGGTGTTTCTAAGTCTATAAATATACATAGTCTGGTTGATGGAGCTTTAACTAGATACAACAGAATAAATATAAAAGTACAATGGTGGTCATGATGCAAGTGAACCCACCTACCAAAGCAATCACCCGGAAGAAAGTGGGGTGCCAGTGAAGCTGCTGCGGAACCTGTACGGCCAAACCTGCAAGAAACTATAGCACAATGGAGGTGAGTTGCCAACTCGTGAGTAGAAGACATCACTGAGTAGAAACCGAATGTATGACGATCTCTTAGATCATACAGCATAATAATAATAATAATAAAAACATCAAGTGATGACAAGGGTAATGATATAACATAGTGTGATATCAAGTGCTCGTGTTCGTGTCATAAGATAGCAACAAGTCATATATATATAATGTATGAATGCATCATCCAACGTGTGTCCAGCAACGACACACAAAATCATGATAAAACCTGAGTGCCCGGCATCGACACTTGAAAACATCATGAATTCCAAATCCAACAGCGACACATAAATTTCATATCTCGGGCTCCGTCTATCCGGATCGGCCGATATCATCTGATCTCACGACTACGGTCGGTATACTCCGGATATCTGCAGCGCCAAACTATCACCGGTCGGTAGTGCTCCCCTGCAAAGCTCAACGTCTCATCTATACGGCCTTCTTGCCCCAGGGTACCGCACCGGGTCCACCATATACCCGCAGACGGTACCTCCTCTCTTCTCGAATCGGGTAATCATATATCATATATGCTCCAGAACCGAGAAATCTCATGGTGGACATGACACATCATATCAACGAAAACCACATTTTTCATTTTAAAAGGAGCATATGTTTTTCAAATTCACATGCGGTTTCCCAAATCCAGAAATCTCATGAAATTGAAATATCATAATCATGACCTAGAAATAAATCATGAATATCGGCATAGAGCCCATCTTATAGTGCATAAACAGAATATATGTATGAAAATGTATGCGGCATCTAAGTAAGGAATGCAATATCTAAATTGGCATGTGAGAACAAGAATACCAACAATATGAATAAACTAGCATGTGAGAACAAGAATACCAACAATACCAGCATCAGCTGAAGACTCTTTCTTCTGATTGTTTTCATACTTCTGCTTGTTCTACAATTTGAAACAATCGACTTTGAAGTGCCCCTTCTTCTTGCAATAGTTGCAGGTTAAGTTTTTATTTTTGGACTTCGACCTTGACTTCTTCTTACTACCTTCTGAATCTCTCTTCTTTGCTCGCTCTCGAGCAAATAAGCCTGAAGATTGACCATTGACTTTGCTAGAAGTTAACTCATCATCGATCTTCTTCTTGTTCATCAAATTTTCTTTAACATCCTTGATCAAGATAGTATCTCGTCCATAGACTATAGTGTTATGAACGTGCTTATAAGAGCGTGGCAAAGAACGTAACAATAAAAGTGCTTGATCTTCATCATCAATCTTAATATCGGTCTTACCCAGATCAGTAATGATCGAATTAAACTTACCGATGTGAAATTTGATAAGAGAGATTTCTGACATACAAAGTGTGTAGGGACGCTACTTTAACAGGAGTCTATTTGTGAGAGATTTCTTCAAATATAACTCCTCTAATTTCAACCACAAACTAGCCGATGTCTTCTCTACCAAAATTTCTTGCAAAACTTCGTTTGTAAAACATAATTGGATAGCCATGAGAGCCTTTTCATCCAACTCCTCCCATACTTCATCCTTCATAGTAGAAGGCCTTGAATTCTTCTTAAGAATCACCTTTCTCAAATTATTCTGTGCCAATACGGTAATCATATGAACCTGCCATAGACAAAAGCTTATATTCCGATCAAACTTCTCAATATCGAACTTTATAATCGTTGGAGATATGATATAGGATCAAAAGATGACACCTTGAGTGCTTACAAACCCTAAAAATTCAAGATCACAATCTAAGAAGTTAGGGAAGAGGACACAAGTATCGTTACCCACTGTAAACTTAGATCGTGAGATCAAAGACCTAACGGTACAAACAAAACACCAAATCTCCCAAATACAACGTAGCTCTGATACCAGTTTGTTGCGGCAAATATGATCATGGAGCAATGAACAAACGATAAAGAGAAGAAACAAATAATCAAAAGCAATAGAAATAAAGCACAAACCAAAAGACACAAGATTTACATAGAAAATCCTTACGGGAAAACCATGGATGAATGAGAAGCTTTATTAGTTGAAAAAATATGAAGGATTACAACGGTGGATCAACTCTCACAAAATCCCTAACAAAGAACCCTAGTCTTCTCTCTCTTAATTCTGATTACAAAACGGTTAACCCAATTAGGGTTACAAGCTACACTATATATAGTATGAGGCAAATCAGATTAGAAACAAGATTCCGAAACAGCCCAGAATTTGGCCCAACAGATTTCGAGTCGGCTCAAACTTACCTTGAGTCGTCTCATATGAATAAAGAGAAATCTGTAATTTCAGACATGTTATGAGCCGTCTCATACTTTATTTTAGCCGTCTCATCATAGGTTCGAGCCGGCTCAAGATTGTCCTGAGCTGTCTCTTGCAAACAGAGAACAATTGATATTTCCAAACGACTTGTGAGCCAATTCAAGATTGTCATGAAACTTCCAGGGATTAAAGAATACGAGGTAAACTCAACATCGACATTTGAGTTTTTACTCTAATTACACTGCTCCTTTTGTGCTAACCATGGCCTTAATGTACATGTCTCATCATGCTTTGTCAATGGCTGATTTAATCAAGTTATAGCCTGATTTATTTATAGACAAAGAAGCATTAATCCTATTGTTTACTGTTGAAAACAGAGACGAACTGGGATAGAATGTCTAGCCTAAATTTGGGGGCAAATGCTATTTAGGCATATCCATCCACCTCTCCAAAAATACCAAGTTGATTTATGGCACCGTATTTCGGAGATTTGGATAGATGTGACCGATGGAGCAAAATTTATCAGATTCCCCCTCATTTGTGAGGGGGTTTTGATTGTGGGGACGCTCTTCCCTGCAGGCGCAAGCCCCTGCAGTTAATTACGTTATCGCTTTACGATAACCACTTTTTCCTACTCCGGTAGTTCACTTCATGTCATATGTTATTTTGCTTGTTATGGTTGCCCGTGGATTGTATACGAAGACTATTTTTTCGTCTCCCGTAGGGCGTGGATTAGTCCAAATCCATATATTTATGAATTTGAGTTTTGAACTTAGATTGTATGTTCCGTCAATTCAAAAAATATTTTATTTTTTGTAAGAACCGTCAATCTGGTTTTAGATTAAAATCGACTTAAATATAAGCGCATTTGAGCTCAATTTATTTTAACTAAGGATACGTTAGTCTTGTATGAGACTAAGATCAACTTAGAAATACTTTTAAGGATTTTTGGTCATCTTTGAGACTAAAATAATTTGGGTTTATTGATATTTTGATCAAAAGGGGGTCCATCATTTAATTATACTTGTTTAAGTAATTAAATGATGTTTTGTGGTACAAGTGTGCACGTATATAGGTGCGCACATGTCCGTTTATTTTATTTGAAAGGGTGCGTACGTGCGTTGCACGTAGCTACGTACTGTTTTATTGCAAGGATGCTGCGTCTGCATGTATCACATAACGCGCATGCCCTTATAGGCAATTTTTTTAAGTGCGCACACGTGAGTTCCATGTGATGTGCATGCCTATATTGGCTGATTTTATTAAGTGTGTACACGTGAGTTCCATATGATGCACCTGCCTTTATAGGCAGATTTTGTTAAGTGTGCACACATGAGTTTTACATGATGCGCATGCCTCCAGAGGCTGTTTTGTTAAGTGCGCACTGATTTGGGTGTGCACTTGTTTCATCAGAAAGCAAAAGCTTTCACTAAGAAGCAATGGATTCTGTTTCACTTTCTTTTCTTCTTGTCTTATTTTCCGAAAAGTGAAAATCCTAGTTTTCATCTATTTTTGAGTTGAGTATACATGCGTTTTTATGATGTGCATTATGTGTGTGTGTGTGTTATATATAGATTTTTTAATGGCGAATCATGGATTCACAAAGAAGCAAAGGTTTCTGTATAAAAGCAAAAGCTTTTTAAAAAAAAGAGAGTTTTTCTCTTTGTTTCTTCTACCTTACACAAATTTTTGATAAAAAAGAAGTCTTGATATTTTCCAGCTTATGGAGAGTTTTTCCGTCCGTATTTCTTCATATGAGGCTTCAATTTATAGGAGAGAAGAAATTAGGTTTTTTTTTATTTGTTTTAATCTATTTTAATCTCAATCTGATTTTAAATTGATTTAAAAAGATTTAATTGATTTATATCAATTAAGGATGACATGCGCACGGTTGGATCTTTGATTTATAGATTTTTTAGTTAAGGTATTTAACCAACAGAATATTTTACAATATTTTACAGTTAATTAAAAATTTGTTTGCTTATTACTTCTTTTTTCAATAAGCGTATGTTTTCAAGGAATGCGCATGTATTTACGTTTGTTGTTTAATTAAGTGCGCATTTATTTCATGTGTGATTATGTCATATGACTTTGTCATTAGACATGCATGCGCACTTGATACATTTTTTGAAGCGACAATCAAATGTTAAGCTACGCCTTATTGGTTCTGTCTCATGACTTGCAAGAATACGAACTATCTCTTGAAACCCTAGAAATAGGTGTCATTTTCTTTACTCCTTTTAGAATTGTACTTTTTTGAAGCTTTTGTTTTTTTTTCCTACTCAAAACCTTTGCTTCCTTAGCAATTTGGTAAGTGCGCTTGCGCATCTCTGCTTTGCGCATGCTCTTTTGGTTTGCGCTTTTAATTTTGCTTGCTCATCTCTTAGGGTTGGACATTTAGCTTAGCTTACGCATCCCTTTGGGTTGCGCACTTAACCCTATGGGTTGCACACTTAAGATAAAACTAAAAATATTTCTTTTCTTTCAAGAATTTTACTTAAGTTTAACCTTAATTAAATTTTAATTTTGAATTTGGATATTTTTAGTCCATCCTTTTTAGTGAACTAATATCTTTCCAGTCTTTTCTTTCAGGTATCAAGGCTAGCTGTCTCTATATGATTAAGAAGATTGTTTCCCATGCCGACATTCGTTTTTACGAGCCAGTTTTTACTGATGTTCAGTGTGAAGACGTACTTTATCGTTTTGAGGATCATAGTGGGCGAAAACTTCATCGATACTCCACCTTGCTCCAGCTGATATTTGAAGCCATCCATGATACCATTCCTGGGACTATGGATGTAATGCATCTCCTTGCTCTTGAATAAACCGCGGATAAGGTGCATTCAGTTTTCCTAATGGGGGTTATCTCCAAAGAGTTGAGAGACCGTGCAACCGTCCTCTTGCATGTAATCTTCTAATAGCGGGCGATCTTATCCTCATATGATAGAGGAGAACAGAAAAGACTGGATCAGAGGATAAGGCTTTCGAGTCTTTGTCGGAATTTGTTTATCACTTCACTCACCCTTATAACTCGACCAATCTATTGCCGCTCTGAACTGTTCAGACGATGTAACAATTTTTGCTTTTGTTTATCTTTTACTTTTTAATATTAGTCTGTAATCCTTGTTTGACATATCAATGAAAAGTTTCTGTTCTTTTACACTTGCGTTTCTTTTTTCTTGCCGAGTTTGGTTTCATTGCAAGTGTTCTTTGTTAGCATATGTACATTAGTCCTTATGTACACACTCACATATGTGGGCATGTATAGAGATGCGCAAGTAAATCAAATCAACTTCATCAAGCGCGTATGTGTATAAGTGCACAAGTCAACTGAATCCAATTTATCAAGTGTGCAAATCGTTTGAAATAATTTCATTAGGTGCGCATGAGTATAGGTGCGCAAGTCAACTGGACCCAATTCATCAAGTACGTAAGTCGTTTGAACCAATTTCATTAGGATATGCAGTTGATGATTTATCTATGGACGAAGAAGCATTTGTATATATATGTATGCATGTGGACATGTGTGATCTCATTTTTGAATACTATTCAAAAAGTTGGTTTTGGTTAAGCTATTTACTTGTGATTATATAATGTCTATATTCTTATAGTTTGGTAGTTTTATAACTTTTATCGATCTTTCTGTTCGGATGGAATTACAAATTCGGTAGGATATATGGAATCTACTGGTTTGGTTGGTAAACTATTTTTCATCTTTTTACATTTTGTTGATAGAAAGAGTTGGGCTCAAAAAACCCCGTTCATACCAAACTGTATAAAAGAAAATTGTACACTTTCCATTGGATTAAAAATCGTAGATTACATTTTTACTCCGGATTAGGCCAATCCGGTGGAATTGTTTGTTTAGATGTAATTTTCTAAGAGTAGATCCGGAGGGTAAAAGGCCTTCAAATGGTGCATTCCTCCGGATTAGAAAAATTATCTCCATACTTGCCTTTTTCGTGGAACTTGAACCATTCATTAACTCTTTCCTTTTATTTATTTTTATCTTCTTTAATTAAAACAAGCAAACAATCTAATTTTTTTTATTTTCAATTCCCAATATTTTTAATATAATTATGAAGTGGAAATTCTTATACTAGATTAACCAAACACGTATTTGATATAAACTAGTATTTTTTGCTTGAAGGAATGTAGGGGCATTCTGACACATTATTATCCAAAACTCAATCCGTTGGATTTTAATCCGGAACATCCAAATATGCCCTGGATAAGGAAAAACCTCAACAAAAGACTATTCTTCTTGACAACTTGGCAGCATAGGAAAAAATCAGAAAAGAAAAATGAACAAGAAAATAGAAAGAAAGAATATAAACAAGGGAGGAGAACAAAGAGAATAATAAAACACCATAGACTCAGGAACTATTTTTCTTCTTTAAAATTCTATAATAAGTTGAAGATATTATTATTATTATTATTATTATTATTATTATTTATTGAAGAAAAATACATTTGGGACAAATGGATCCAGATCCCAGGCTCCAAAAAGCAGAAGAGATTAGTTTTTTGCCCAAATTTTTTTTTTGGGGAAAACTACTCTATTACAAAAAAATTGGGAAATCATTCTATCATCTTTTTTTTTCTCAATTCCATCCAAACAAATACTTGACTGGAAAGGAATAGATACACTAGAAAATAAGAGTTTACATTATTCCATGCAACCAAACAAGGAAATATGAATTTCTTAGAGACAATATTTCTAGGAATTTAAACTCTATATTTAAAAGCTTGGTAACCAAACAGACCTTAACTAATCTATATCCGATCCGATTGAACTATCACCTTGGGTTTCAGCTAATCGATCATTGGCATCAATGAACACATGATATAAAACTAAGTGACGGAGGTCCTTTTCAAGTCTCCGTCAAATGTTGTCTTCCGTTGATCTCCCGGTGGATTTTGATGGTTATCTTCTATTGCGTGTGGGTCTCAATGGGTTTTGGCGGAAGAGATGGTATGAGGATTTTGGTGCCGAGTACCTGCAAAGAAGTCCCGGGGTGGTTTGGTACCACTAAGGACCCTCCGACGATCAAGTTAGTGATGAGATCCGAGCAGAGTAACGGCTTAGAAGAGTAAAAAATGGCTTACTTGACCCCTCTGTGATGGGGGTTTATATAGCGGTGCTGGCACGCAGCAGCAGGCGCGGAAATCTCACTGGCAGTTATGCCCCCGACGTCACGCCCACGCAGAGAGCGGATTGCTCATTAATGGGAATCGCGAAGGCGTGGAACGTGGGATGTTGCTGGCGGAGAATCCGCGCATGGCGAGATTCGCGGAAAGGCGGTTACGCCTGCGAGTGGTGGAGTTGGTCGGTCGAAGGGACCGAGGAAGACGGACGCGGCTGGGGAGCTCAGAGGCGAGCACGAGGGCCGACGAGTCTCGGTCTTGCAGCAGCTCAGGGCGAGCTGAGAGGCCGAGAAGGCCAATTTGCAAGGGGTTTGAGGAGAGCCAGCTTGGGCTTGAAGGCCGGGTACGGGGGTGGCCTGGTCGGCCCCTGTGGGCCCTCTCTTCTGAGTTCTGGGACACGTCATCTGCCACGTGTCCTAATCTTGGAGATCGCCAATATTGAGCATCATCATTAGCCCCCCACTCTTGTCCCGACCAGCTAGCGGGTCGGGTCAGGAGTGGACTGCCGGGCCGTCCGGGGTAAGTTCCCTTCTAAGGTTTCATCGGGACGCGTCCCCGGGCTGTCAGCTGTCTTTTTTGCCAGCGAATCGGGGCGAGATCTCTGCATTTAGGGAAGGTGCGCCGGTTCGTGCGTCCTACCACTGAAGTGACGGTCCACATGTCGAGCGCCGGTTGGCCGATGCGACGTGTGCAGACCTGTGGACTGATGGGGCGCAGCCCAGTGTGGGAGTGATATGTGGAGTGATCGGTCGTCGAGTTGATTTCGATCACTTGCCGAGTGTGCCAAGCGCTGCTGAGAAGGAGGCATCTCCATGGACCCAAAGTCGAGGGGGGATTACTCAGACTTGGATAGACCTGATGTCTCTTGTTGGGGCTTCGGATCCGCTGCATGTGATGGGCTCAGTGGCCTCGTCATGAGGGCTACAAACCCGCAGCATCTGTTGGGCAGGAGGATGCCTGCTGAGGATGACCGAGCAAGGAAGCTACTCGGTTGATCTTGGAGAGGGCCTTGATCCGTGGCGTTGCGAGTAGGGAAGCTACCGGCCAGGGATAGTCGAGTCTGGGAGGACTTTAATCCTTGTCTTTGTTGCGTAGGAAGCTACCCGCCGGGATGCGCCGAGTAGGAAGGGGCTCGACGGCCTCGCGAAGAGGGCTTCAGATCCTCAGCGTCTGATGGGCAGGAGGACGCCCGCTGGGGATGCGCCGAGCAGGAAGGAACTCAGCGGCCTCGCGATGAGGGCTTCAGACCATCAGCATCTGATGGGCAGGAAGATGCCCGCTGGGGATGCGCCGAGCAGGAAGGAACTCGACGGCCTCACGATGAGGGCTTGAGATCCTCAGCATCTGATGGGCAGGAGGATGCCCGCTGGGGATGCGCCGAGCAGGAAGGAACTCGGCGGCCTCACGATGAGGGCTTTAGATCCTCAGCATCTGATGGGCAGGAGGATGCCCGCTGGGGATGCGCCGAGCAGAAGGAACTCGGCGGTCTCGCGGTGAGGGCTTGAGATCCTCAGCGTCTGATGGGCAGGAGGATGCCTGCTGGGGATGCGCCGAGCAGGAAGGAACTCGGCGGCCTCACGATGAGGGCTTCAGACCATCAGCGTCTAAGGGGCCGTGAGAGGCCCGCTAAGGCTGGCCGAGCAGGGTAGCTGCTCGGTGCCTATTTTCGAGGGCTTTGACCTTTAGCGCTGGAAGGGCCGTGAGAGGCCTGCTAAAGATGGCCGGGCAATGAGGCTGCGCAGTTGCCTCTTGGCGAGGGTTTTGATCTCTGGCGTCATAGGTAGGCAACTACCAGCCTAGGATGACCGAGTGGGGTAGCCGCTCAGATGCCTATTGCGAGGGCTTCGATCCCTGGCGTCATGGGTAGGGAGCTACCAGCCGGAGATGACCGAGTAGGGTAGCTGCTCTGTTGCCTCTTGCGAGGGCTTTGATCTCTGGGGTCATGGGCAGGCAACTACCAGCCTGGAATGATCGAGCGGGGTAGCCGCTCGGGTGCCTCTTGCAAGGGCTTCGATCCCTAGCGTCGAGGGTAGGGAGCTACCAGCCGGAGATGACCGAGCAGGGTAGCTGCTCGGTTGCCTCTTGCGAGGGCTTTGATCCTTCAGGACGAGAACCGAGCAGAGTTACTGCCCAGTGCCTCTTGGCGAGGACTTTGATCCCTGTCAGTTGTGGTAGGAAGCTACCAGCCGAGGATAGCCGAGCAAGGACTCGACTGCCTCTGGGAGGACTTTGGTCCTTAGCGTGGGAGGGGCTGTAAGAAGCCTATCAAGGACCCTTAGCTGGGCAGGGTTACTGTCCGGTGCCTCTTGGCGAGGGCTTTTGTCTTGAAGGATAGCCGAGCGAGGGATCCTCGGGCTCGATTGCCTATGGGAGGGCTTTCTGATCCCTGGCGTTGAGGTAGGGAAGCTACCCTCCAGGGATAGCCGAGCGAGGGTCGGGCTCAACTGCCTCTGGGAGGACTTTCTGATCCCTGGCGTTGCGGTAGGGAAGCTACCCGCCAGGGATAGCCGAGCGAGGGTCGGGCTCGACTGCCTCTGGGAGGACTTTCTGATCCCTGGCGTTGCGGTAGGGAAGCTACCCGCTAGGGATAGCCAAGCAGGGTAGCTGCTGGGCTGCTTCTGGGAGGACTCTCTGATCCATGGCGTTGTGGTAGGGAAGCTACACGCCAGGGATAGCCGAGCGAGGGTCGGGCTCGACTGCCTCTGGAAGGACTATCTGATCCCTGGCATTGCAGTAGGGAAGCTACCCGCTAGGGATAACTGAGCAGGGTAGCTGCTGGGCTGCCTGCTAGGGATAACTGAGCAGGGTAGCTGCTGGGCTGCCTCTTAGTGAGGGCTTAGATCCTTGGGCGAGGTGGCCTTCGAGCCGCCGTGGCGAGCCCCTTCTATGCGACTCCGTCAAAGGAGGGGGTGTCAGTCATTCCTGGGGACAGGCGAGGTGAACGACATCTCCTCAGGGGGATGAAGGTTGTGAGGAGGCTCGAGGGGAGATGCCCTGGCGGAGGATCTTGGCGTGGAGCTGTAGGGAGCCCAGCGGACCTCAGAGAGTATCGGCCCGTGAGACCTGTGGCCATGGGACATAGCCTGCCGGTGGTCAGCCGTGCCGACGAGGGCAAAGTCTCCTGGAGGCGGAGGAGCGGCGATCTGGGGCCCTGGTCCGGCCATTTGGACACGGGAGAGCGTCTCCACGATGGACTGTAGCCAGTCTATTCGGCCGGCGAGGGCGTTGATGACGGTCGCCGGAAGTGGTTCATCCACGCCTCCGGTGGGAGGGAGGCGGTGGCTGGTATCTGAATCTTCAAGGTGATCGCATGCCATGTGGATGGAGATCGGAAGACCAACTTTTGTTTTTATGGAGTTTTCGCTTCCCACAGACGGCTCCAACTGATGGAGGTCCTTTTCAGGTCTCCGTCAAATATTGTCATTCGTTGATCTCCCGGTGGATTTTGATGGTTATCTTCTGTTGCGTGTGGGTCTCAATGGGTTTTTGTGGAAGAGGTGGTATGAGGAGTTTGGTGCCGAATACCTATAAAGAAGTCCCGGGGTGGTTTGGTGCCACCAAGGACCCTCCGACGATCAAGTTAGTGATGAGATCCGAGCAGAGTAACGGCTCAGAAGAGTAAAGAATGGCTTACTTGACCCCTCTGTGATGGGGGTTTATATAGCGGTGCTGGCACACACCAGCAGGCGCGGGAATATCACTAGCAGTTACACCCCCGACGTCACGCCCGCGCAGAGAGCGAATCGCCCATTAATAGGGATTGCGAAGGCGTGGAACGTGGGGTGTTGCTGGCGGAGAATCCGCGCATGGCGAGATTCGCGGAAAGGCGGTTACGCCTGCGAGTGGTGGAGTTGGTCAATCGGAGGGACCGAGGAAGACGGCCTCGGCTGGGGAGCTCAGAGGCGAGCACGAGGGCCGAGGAGTCTCGGTCTTGCGGCAGCTCGGGGCGAGCTGAGAGGCCGAGGAGGCCAATTTGCAAGGGGTCTGAGGAGAGCCAGCTTGGGCTTGCAGGCCGGGTACGGGGGTGGCCTGGTCGGCCCCTGTGGGCCCTCTCTTCTGAGTTCTGCGACACGTCATCTGCCACGTGTCCTAATCTTGGAGATCGCCAATATTGAGCATCATCACTAAGTAAAAATTATTTTTTTGAATACTTTATACTGATGTGTAAGAGCGTGTTTGATTGCGAAGAGTTTTGCAAGGATTTTAGATGGGTTGGGGGAAAACGGTGCAGAAAGTACATATTCCACACCAAAATTGAAATCCTTGTTTGTTTACAAGGATTCAGAAGACTATGGATTTCAAAGTTAATGGGTGTTAGTACCAAGGAATTTTTAGAATCTGAATGTGTAAATGAAACTACTTTCATTTTGATAAAATGCTTTTCTATTCAAAATGCTAGTCATTTGATTTCAAAATTCATATGTAATTTAGATAATACATTTAGCAGACGTTAGCCGGTATTCAATCGACGGAGGTTCGACGGACACCAATCGACAAAAGCAGATGACCGGCGACAGCGAAAGCGACCGTCGGTCGGTGATGAGGATGGTCAGTCAGTGGAGGCGACTCGGTGGTCGATGGCGGTCGGCCTATGGCGGAGGTGGCGGGGACGGTCGATGGTCAGCTGATGGCGGCGGTGATGGGGATGATCGGCTGGTAGCGGATGTGGCCGGCTGTAGGGACGGTCAGCCGACGGCTGAGACGATCGGCTGGCGACCGTCGATGATGGTAGTGTCTAATAGGACTTTTGATTTAAATTTTGGTCTATTATGAACCTGGGGTATATGATTTTGAAATTAGTTGGTTTTCTCATTTTTTGTAGTATAAATTGAATGTCGAATTCTAAAATCCAAATTCGTGTATTCTAAAACTCTAGTTTTGACTAAGACTATGAAGCAAATTCAAATTTTAAATAACTTAGAACTAACACGAATTTTCAAATTCCAGAATTATATTTTCAAATGACTTGAGACTAACACAAAATGTGGATTTTAAAGTTAGGGGATGTTAGTCCTAAGTCATTTAAAAATGGCTAAATTGCACAAATGTATCCATCAACTTTTACTTTTTTGTGATTGATATCATGAACTAATTTAATTACAAACAAGTGTCATGAACTATCACCTTCTCCGATTGCAATTAAATAACATCAATTTTCTTCTGTTTGCAAACGCTATATTTAACTGCCGCGTTATCAATATTTGACTTTTTCCCCATTTTACCCTTATAATCTTGGTCAACCATTAAAAATTCGAGGGGTATAATGGTTCATTAAGACACAAAAGTTAACGTCGTATGGTAGTTATGTAATAAATAGTTCACGGTACTTATCTCTAATTATTAAAGTTCATGTTATCAATCGCAAAAAATGTGAAAGTTGATGGATACATTTGTGCAATTTAGCCTTTGAAAATACAATTCCGGAATTTGAAAATTTATGTTAGTTCAAAGTTATTTAAAATTGGAATTTGCTTAAAATTGTTAATCGAAACTAGCTTTTTAAAATGTGAGAATTTGGATTTTAGAATTTGTCATTCAACTTATAGTACAAAAATGAGAAAACCAATCAATTTTCAAATCGCCATGTATCTCTAGGTTTTCTAAAATGACATATTATACATAATAGAACAAAATTTAAATAAACCGTTCCACTCGGCATCGTCATCACCGGCTGTCACCACTATTAACTGGATATCGATCGCCACCACCGGCCGACCGTCACCTACCGACCATACCCACCATTGTCGTTGGCCGACCGCCGCCGCCGCCGACCGTCACTCGTCGCCGTCTTCGCTCGCCGCCACTGACTTGCCGCAATCCCTGTCCACCGCCGCCATCGTCCCCGCCTCCGATTGTCGTCCCTGTTAGCCTCCACCTATCGCCATCCTCGTTTGTCACCGTGTCCTTATTCTTCGCCGCCACCGCCGCCGTCATCGCCGACGCCCGTCGCTGCTGACCGCCATCATCGCTGCTGCCGCCGACCTCCGCCGACCTCCATCATCGCGTCACCTCTGACCGCCGTCATCACTGCCGCCTCCGACCGTCACACGTCGCCACCTCTAATCACCGCCTTCGACTGTCGACCAACCATCCTCATCGCCGGCTGACAATCGCTTTCGCCGCCACCGATCATCTTACGCCATCAATCGGCGTCCGTCGAATTTCCGTCAGCTGAGTACTGGCTAACATCCACTATTAAATATATTATCCTAAATTACATATGAATTTTGAAATCAAATGACTAGCATTTTGAATAGAATTTTTTTTTATCAAAATGACGGTCATTTCATTTACAAATTGTAACGACCCTAAATTTCATGGACCCTTTTGTATTATTTGTTATTAATAAATTGCCGTTTCTTTTCAAGTATTAAATTATATTTAAATTCTTGAAAACTTTGTGTGAGACGGCTCACAATAATGTGAACCGGCTCATGGATGATTTCGAATGATCTTTCCTTCTCTGCCTTCTTAAGAAGGCTTATGAGAATTTTGAGCCGCCTCAACACTCGTTTGGAAGGTTATTCCATTCACTGTCTGCATGAGAGCTCAAGCAATCTTGAGCCGGCTCATGCTCTCGTTCGAAACTGAAACTGTAACGACAATATTTTTTCTTATCTTGATTAAAGGTCGCTCAATAATTTTTTTTCTAGTATCGAGTCTTCTTTGAGTGTTTATTTATGTAAAATACTTTTGAAAAGATGTTTATATTTGTCACGACCCAAACTTCGGCCCATGACCGGCACTTAACTACGTAACGTCTACAGACGTGACGCGGCTAAGTAAGCCGAAACCCATAAATTAAAACCATTAAAAGTAGTGAGTGTCGAAAACATTTGGTGAAAGCATTTGTTAAAACATTTAGAAAACCTTGAGTAATTTAGTAAAATTCTTTAAACTTTAAGTTGTTTTCTTAAAAATTTCGGTAGAATCTCCTTTGTAAAAACTAACCCCAAAATCGGGTACAAGACAAGATATAAATAAAAATGACATACAATAAGAAATAAGCATCCCTAAGTGGGAGCAATCACGCCCAACGGCGGAAACAACCACCACAATAGAATAATATACGACGTTGTAGCGAAAAATGAGCAAAAAAAGTGAAGACATGAAAGATAAAATTGCATAAATAAAGTCGGCTCACAACGAGCTCGACACCAGAGGACAAAATAATATATATCGTCCTCACAACTGGTCTCTAAGTCAATACATGAATAGTAGATGGAGAGTACTAGAAACAATAGTGTGTACAACTGGAAAATAAACAGATACCGCAAAGACCCACCTATCTGCAAAAGGGCTCAGGCGCTAACTGCAGTGGTATCTGTATCAAAAGATATAAGACGGTAGCCCTGCCGCAACTACTCTGAGGGGCAACCTGCAAACACTGTGGCACAACGGGGATGAGTTGCCAACTCGTGAATAGTAGATAACATATAAAGGTAATCCCGAGTATGCACATACCGCAATACTCTAACATATGCCAACAGATAACATCTATATACGATGAGCAGGGTATGCAATAATGATGCATAACAAGTGTAAGCTAATACATCTGTATATATAATGAGCAGGGTATGCAATAATCATGCATAACAATTGTAAGCTAATACATCCGTATATATAATGAGCAAGGTATGCAATAATCATGCATAAGAATGAATGCTGAGCATGGGATAAAATAACATCTACACGGAATGTCAACGTGGAAAAATAACCGGTGTCCATCAATGAACCCAAATCCCAGTAAAAACTCAGGCGCCGTCATTCTAATCGGCCCTCAAATCCTGTATACCTCATGGAATCATGAGTGCCCAGCATCGGCACTCGAAAATATCATGAAATCATCGTGTCCAGCATCGACACGCAAATCCTCAAGTATCGGGCTCCGTCAGTCCGGATCGGCCTACGGGCTCCGTCTGCGGAATCGGCCCTCGGCCCCGGCAGTACGGGTCGTCCCGTATCCATCTATCGACTCTGGTCAGTATCTTCCGAATAACCTCCAGGTCCAACCAATCACCGGTAGGTAGTAGTTCCTCTGCCAGGCTCACTGTCTACTGCACAGCGATCCGTTCTCGCCCCGGGATACCAAACCGGGTCCACCATGTACCCGCAATCGGCCTCATCCAGCTCCTCGATTCGGCTTTACATGTCACACGTCTCAGAACCGAGAAAACGCATGGTGGACGCACTGAAATATCATATCAAGAGAAACCGAGTTTTTAAAAATGTGCGTATTTTCTTAAAATAATATCACGGTTCTCAAATCCAAAAATCATATGAATCCAAAACTCAATGCGTAAATCCAAACAATGTGTCGTATGACACTAAGAGTAAAAAGGAAAAACCGCTCTTTTAAAAGGATCCAGTTTTGAAAATATCTCATGCGGTCCCTATTTTCTCGAAATCAAGTCAATATCATCCATGTATGTAACATATGTATGTATATAGATATGGATGTGCAAGTGGATATGTACGCAAATATGAGTGTAGTAATGTATGTGTGCACTAATATGGATACACAGTGTGTATGTGCGCAAGTATAGATATGTCAAAGTGTGTGTGCACCAATAGGGATGTATAATGTGTGTGTGCACAAGTATAGATATGTCAAGATATGTGTGCACCAATATGGATATACAATATGACTTGTGCGCAATATAGGCATATCATGTATGTATGCATCAATGTCAATATACAATATGAATATGCGCAATATATATGTATCATGTATGTGTGCATCAATATCAATATACAATATGAATATGCGCAATATGCGGCAGAAACATGTTTAATCATCAATGATGTGGTAATCAAAATGATGTATGGTTCGTAGCAATCATATAGTGCGAGTGTCATGGCAATCACTAACGGTGTGAGTGTAACATACAAATAGTGCTCGTGCAGCATGAACCGTTATTGACAGGGCGGTGTTATATAACTACTATTTCTATATGCAACAAAAGAGGGGTATGCTACAATGGTACATATGCGCGAGCAATATGCATAAGAATATATGCGACTACAATATCTATTACGCCCTGACGCTTAACGCCATACGGGTGATTTCCCCGTAGATGTTAAATCTACTCACCTGGTCTCGTGCTAAGCATACCCGACCACTTGCTTCCCTTTCTTTGCGGCGTGCGACGTACCCGCCTGCGAACCTAGAATTCACACAAGGAATACACATAAGCCAGAATCCTGCAAAAATGCAATATCAAAACCAAACGAGAAACTCGTGTCGCTAACTAAACGCTTGTGTATACGTAACGTGTGTGCATACGCCAAAACCCAACGCGACACGCTGTGGCACACAGCGACACGCTGTGACACACAGCAAACCAACTCAGCACGCATCGTACGTGTCGCGCAAGTCCCGCTACGCAAAATATAGGTAAACGGTCCCAGATTTAATCTGGAGCAAAAACAAGAAAATCAAACAAGACCAAACCCTTCACAATACCCACAAACAACTACCTGCAAAAATCCAACACATTCCCAATCAATTGGGCCGGCGGCTATGGGGATGGTATCGGCCAAAAACTGGTGGAATGGGCCCAGGTTTCTACGCTATGATCCTAGCACAATTCATAGCCTAGTGTATATGTTTGCTTACTAAAATTACTACCTTAGTAACAGCAGATTGTATGTATCATAAGGGTTTAGTTTAAAAACGTTTCAAAACACTAAGTTTGCAACAATAGGGTGCACAAGTGATGAAAGGTGAACTTACTATACTTAAGTGATACCACCAGCACAAATTAGAGCTAATCTAACTATAATCACCCTGAATCATCCTATTTTTCAACCAAACAATCACATTATCGTCAAAGTCCCCGATACACTAAAACTAACCCAAACTCTCCCAGATTTCAACCTGCAAATAAATAGAGAAAATAAATAATACCAAACACAGATAAATCCCCACAGACACACCCCCCACACAAAGTACCAATGCCCCAGAACAACAGGGGGGCAGCGACGCCGGAATTTGGGGGATTGTCGCCGGATTTTTGGGAAGGGGGTGGGCTCGGATTTCAACACACTAGCCTAAAAAGCCTGCACACTAATCTGTATGTGTTTGCTAAGCTAGAAATTGATCACAGTTGCAGCAGATCTCATATATCCTACATTATGCTTCAAAACCATATTTTAAAGTTTCAATTTTGCGACTTTAAGGTGATTTAACGAAAACTAGTGATGCTACCAGGTTTACACAGCACCTATAACACTTAATTAGGTTCATTAAGCTATAACAACCCTAACTTAGCTAAATCTTCATTTAAAACACAAATCTAGCACTAATGACCACATAAAACACTAATCGAAGCTAAATAATACATAAGTCTAGCAAACAAGGAAGTTGGGCAAGAATTATACCTCAGTTGACCCTACAAGAAGGAGGAGAAGAAGAAGGGAAGGGCTGTGCTGCTGCTGGGTGCTGCTGCTGCTGCTACTTTTGTTGCTACCGCTTGGGCTGCTGCTGCTGCCACTTGTTGTTGTTGTTGTTGCTGGCTGCTGCTGCTAAGGCTTCTACTGCTGCTGCTTGTTGTTGTTTGAGTGAGAGTGAGAGAGATGTGAGAGAGAGTGTTTGAAAATAAAGCAAACAAATGAGAGGTATGAGAGAGTCAACCTCCCTCTCTCTCATCTCATTAAATGCAAGCATGGGCTCAAGCCATCATGCCTTCTCTCTCTCTCTCTCCAAGTCAACCCAAAACAATAATTCGTTTTCTTTTTTAAAAAAAATACCCTTAATAAAAATCAAATTGGCTTAATAAGAATGGGTTAGTTCACCATGGTTACTAAACATGGTTTAACCCTAGTTTACATGCACAAGTGTGTGCAAGCCTAAATAAATTCTAATAAAATATTCATTAAAATATAATTAGATACTAATTACAATCTAAGGTGTCATAATATTTCTAAAAGCTTATTTTAGAATTTTTTTTCAAAGCTTTCAAAACATAGGTATAGAAATTTTTATAAAATTATTATATTTACTCTTAAAAATATTTTCATATAATTTATAATGTTCTAAAAACGGTTTACATATTTTTATTATCAATTAAAATAATTATTTTGTAATTAAAATAACTTTCAAGGATAAACTAGATTTTTAAATAATTATAATAACTAACAAATATTTTAGATATGCGAATATTATTTATTTTTGTCCCAAAATCATTTTTAAACTGAAGATAACAACAAATTATATTTTCTAAATTTTTCTCATATTTTTCCGTATTTTATAATATTTTTAACAATTTTTTCAAAACAAATTTGGTTTTATAAAAACTGTTTAAATTAGGGTTTTTTTTTTAAAATAATATTATTTTAAAAATATTTTATTAAAATAGGATAGTAAAAATTAAAATTATCATTATAGGGCGGTTTGCACCCCACCCTCCACCCCACCCCCCACCCCCCAGAATAGGGGGCGGGTTCTGGGAACCCTCCCCCTATACATTTGTATAGAGGGCGGGTTCTGGGAACCCGCCCCCTATACATTTGTATAGGGGGCGGGTTCCCAGAACCCACCCCATTTTTTTATTTTTTTAATTATTTTTTAATTTTTAATTATAATTATTAATTATATAATTATAATTATAAATATAATATTAATTCTGATTTTAATTATAATTAAAATTCTTACAAATAAAATAAAAGTAAATAAACGAAAAAAATATTTAAATTAAATAATAAAATTTCACTATATCAATGTTTTTTACAGAATGAATCCGTCAAAATTTACAATGTAAAAAAATCCTATCTATTTGTAAAATGTAAATACTATATCGACGGTCAAATTTATAATAACAAAATGAATCCGTCAAATTTATAATACAAAAAAATCTGAGTGCACTTGTCACGATCCTGAAGGTCCCGCCCTTGATGCATGTCCTGGACATCTGGTCCTATAATGGCCTGGTTGTTTGCATAGGCTACATCTGAATTGCCTTTACTGAGGATCAGCATCCATTGTCATTCGATCTCGACGCACCTTAGGTCTTCCGGGCCTTATATTTTTTTCCGGCGGTAATACAGTCGGTGTTTGTCTGTTGGCAGTATAATAGTGCCAATAGCGACTGTCCGGTATAGGATGAAATTTTGGATCGTATGCACCTTGGTAATTAGAAACTGTATAGTAATGGGAAGCAAAATTGTAATGTGAGGTATGCATACTGCTCGCAGCAGCAATTGCGTGGGCACAAGGTAAATGTTGTTGCTGGAAAAGACCGCATGTACACGAAGAGAGCCCTTCATCTCTAAAGTTCACGGTATATTGATTCCCATTACCGCCCGTTACCTGAAACTCCGCCGTGTCAAACCTTTCGGATCTGTAGTATTGTGCTCTGCGCTCTCTTTTCCGAAAGATATCTTCGTAATACGCGGTGAGCGGAGTGTTCATCGCCAAGGACTTTTCTCTTCTGTGCAGAAAATAAGTATTCATCCGGAAAAAGGTTCGAACAATCAACTCCTGTATCGGTAAGGCTCTAACCCCTTTAAGGACCCCGTTGAAGCTTTCAGACATATTAGTCGTCATTAGGAGATATCTGCACCCATCATCATATGCTTGTGACCACATGCGTACTGGATACTCATCTAACCACGCTTTCGCGGCTTGACTCATCTCCCCAATTTTCGTCATGTATATGTCGTGAACATTAGGGTCAGGCGTTTCACCGGCTCTGTACATAAGTTTATGTAGATCCGAATTTTTAAATTTTCGATCAAAATTTTGCCTGAAATGTCGTAGGCAAAACCTATGTGGGGTCGTCGGAAATACAGATCTCATTGCAGTTAGTATTCCCGGATGTCTATCAGATATGATGCATAAATCCGTTCTATGAAGAACAGATGGGATATTTTTGAGATGACGGAAAAACCATGACCAGGATAATGTATTTTCACCCTCGACAATAGAAAATCCCAACGGAAATATACCGTTATTAGCATCAACACCTGTAGCAATTAACATGCAGTCTCTGTACTTACCGTATAGATACGTACCATCAACGCACAATACCGGCCGACAGTGTGTGAAACCAGCCGCACATGGACCAAAGCACCAGAAAATTCTTTGAAACCTGACAGAGCCCTCGACATCTGTTTTTGTGGTTTTTAACCGTTATACGATCCCCGGATTTGATGCTTTCATGGCTTCCATAAAAGGGACTAGTGAGTTGTACGAGCTTTCCCAGTCCCCGAATATTTTGCACAAAGCCTTTCTACGAGCATCCCATGCCTTCACATACGAAATCTGAATTTTATGCTCTCCGCTAACCAAGAGCCGTATCTCTCGGGGAGTCATCGCCACATCTGTATGGATCAGGGGCATGATTAGCTAGCAAATGTAAGATGAAGTGCAATTCCGGTGATCCTGTAACATAATAGAATTGATGCAAGTATGTTCTTGGTTGTATTTCGTGACCTTCCAAGCCTTGGCTCTTTTGGAACAACATGCATGCAATCTCCACTGACATTCAGGAGCTTTCGTACATACCACAGTATAGTACGTCTTATTTGACTCTTCGGTTTTAAATGTAACGTTTTGTTGAATGGACCACGACTTCAGCTTACAAATAAGATCTCATTTTTCTTGAAACAAATCCCCGACACTGATGCAATCTTCACTTGCTGCTGTCGCGTCCAAATAGGATGCCGTATTTACTTCTGCCACGGCTAAGTCTACCCAACCATCATCTTCCAGCGGATCGAGGCCGGGATCTTCTAGTTCGACAAAATTTTTATTCTCAACCATACCATCAAAGAATGCTACCTCATTCAATCCAGCAGCATATTCCACGCCATACTCCCCCTGATGACCTTCACCGATTTCATCATCACTGCCATACATATCAATATCACCCGTAGCAACATAAGGCTCGGGTGCAATATATGATGGTTGTGGTCGGTGTAATGTGGATGGTTCGGGGTGAGAAGACCGGAAAGATGTGGACGGACATGCTTGGAATGCGCTACTTGGATCGTGTTGGAATGATGCGGAGGTGTGGGGAAATCTGCGTTTAGTATATAAATTGTTATTATAATATTATTCCTTAATATTTTCGTAACTAAATCATCACTTGTTTCAAATTTATTTACCTGTGGAAGGCTGTGTATGGTAATTCTTGCTGTTCTTCTGGGGTACATGTAACTGCAGCAGTCGACTGGAAGAACCTGGATTTATGGATTTTATTAAATGTTTGAATATTAGTATATAGGTATTATTAAAATGTTTAAATATGGGTTTATAAAATGTTTACCCATGAGTTTGAAGGTTTGAATAATGTTGTGTATAGTCATATCTACCGGCACTGACGGTATCATCGTTGACCATGTGACCGTACCCTCAAGAACTATCTCCAGCATTACCATCAAAATTACCCGTTGGAGGGGCATCTGATACTTCCAATTGCTCCTTTTGAACCAAAAGTTCAAAAGAATGTTGGGTGCTTGAGAGACCGAAATCTATCATCGAAGATATTGATGCATCATCTATAATTTCAACCAATGCATTTCCACTGAACATAGGCCATATACAACTTAACTTAACCATATTTTCACGGGGATCGTATTTCGTAACTTTGAACACTTTAGTCTCTAGTTCATCATAAGTCGTTGATGCTTCCAATCGCATGATTCGTGCAGACCCGCCCATATACTCTGGACCTTGTTCACTTGTGATAACCTGGCCATCGTATTTACATACAACAAATATACTTGGGGAGGCCATAATCCTGCATAAAAAACAGTTATATTTTTTATGTTGTGTTGAAATTGCAAAAAACTTTCAAACTCGAAGATTGCTTACTTCCAATACTTTATGAACTGTTCCACTGCTCGAAGATTGTTTACTCGAAGACTATGGTACTGACCTTGACATTCTTCTAAAACTCCACACTTACACAAAATTGATAGCGGAGAAGAATTGATCGAAATAAATGGATAGTGAGCGGTGTAGGATGAAAATTTGACAGAGATGAAATGGGTAGTGAAATGTATAGCGGAGACATATTTATAGGATATGAGGGCAGGCGAGATATTGAAGAGGGCGGGTTCTTAGAACCCGCCCTCTTAATTGACATGACCGACTCTGGCATACTGGTATAAATAATTATAGAAGAGGGCGGGTTTTAATAACCCGCCCTCTTCAATATGATGTTCTGATACTTCCAAGTGATTTGACAAGACAAGTATATAAAAAAACAAAATTAATGAAGAGGGCGGGTTCCTGGAACCCGCCCTCTTCCTTTTGTGCAGTAACTGATTTGACTAATTAATGAAGAGGGCGGGTTTTAATAACCCGCCCTCTTCAATATAATGTTCTGAACACTTCCACTTAATTTTAATAAATAAATATATTAAAATAAAGTGATTTGACAATACATATATAAAAAAACAAAATTAATGAAGAGGGCGGGTTCCAGGAACCCGCCCTCTTACTTTCTGAATAGTACTGATTTGAAAGCTCTGGTAATTAATGTATCAGAGGGTGAATAGTGGGTGAATAGTACTGATTTGAAACATGGTAATTAATGTACCAAAGGGTGAATAGTGGGTGAATAGTACTGATTTGACACCTCTGGTAATTAATGAAAAGAGCGGGTTCCTGGAACCCGCCCTCTTCTTTATGAATAGGAACTGATTTGATAGCTTTTTGGTAATTAATGAAGCCTCTTCCTTTGTGAATAGTTATTGAAGAGGGCGGGTTCCTGGAACCCGCCCTCTTTGAGTAGCGGGTTCCGTCCACCCTCTATAAAACCCGACCATCATCCATACTTTTTTCATCAAGAATCAACCACACTTTCTAATCTCTACTTGATAAAACTCTCGACAAATCTCTGCTCCACTACATTTCAATGGAGAATCAACCACTCGACAAATCTCTGCTTGTGCATCAAAACGAACACAGATCGTTCAATATATTACATGGGGAGGAAATATTCTAAACTTAGTTAATTTTTTTTAATTACACCTTTCATTTAATTCTAATAGTTGAAAATAACATTATTTAATTTTGCAGGATGGAGATAATCTCACCGTCGTCACGCATAGCTTAGACAAATGGATAGTTAGCGACCAACGAATAAACCATCGGCTTAGACGGGCCGGATTTTATGAAGCGTCGTTGATTCGTCATATCCAAATCGACCACGCCCTCGTCACCTCTCTGGTCGAGCGTTGGAGAAAAGAGACCCACACCTTTCATCTGAGATGGGGTGAGGCCACAATCACACTACAGGATATTGGCCTCTCACTCGGTTTACGGGTCAATGGGCTTGGGTTGGTCGGAGGAAAAATTGTTGGTCCAGATATCGACCACCCATACTGGGATACATATGCCGAGTCTGGTCTCGGACAGGTAAACAATTTCATTCTGATTCCCCTATTTAGTGTACCTATTTTATGTTTTACATTATTTCTAGCTTTAATATTAAAAAAAATGCTAATATCAGGCACCAGGAGGCCACAGTAAGGGGTATAAAATCAGTTTAAACTGGTTAAGAGATACATTTAGTAATATCCCTGATGAAGCCACCGATGAAGTTTTGGATAGACATGCACGTGCCTACATTCTGTACATGATCGGTTCTTGTTTGATGCCGGACCAATCAGCAACGCATGTCCATCCGTTATACCTTGGCTTCCTAACGGATTTTGATGTCTGTGGCCAATATACTTAGGGAACAGGGATCCTGGCCTTTCTTTATAAGGAACTCGATAAAACATGTGCTCCTACGAAGAATAAAATTTGTGGATGCATTACATTACTTCAGGTAAATTCTTTATTTTTCACAGCTAGAATTTTGCAAAATTGCAATATTGGTTTTCTCTCTTATAATCTGAAACTTTATTTATAGATCTGGTCATGGGAGCATATGTATATAGGAAGACCAGAGAATGTTAAAATAACTGGCTTGGATATCCCCGGAAAGCCGCTCGGCTGCTGGTGGAATGGGAAGAAAGCGTATAAGGCTCCTCGTCGAGTACTTAGGTACTACAGAGATGAGTTGGATCGTATGGAGGCGGTTCAGGTAACCATAATTTAGGTAATTAAATTTGTTTTACAATTTTGAAATAGCTTAATCACAATTTTTTTACTATGTTATTTGCGCAGTTTCTGTGGACGCCTTATACAGCAGATCGTCTACAACACTTACCCGGCATCTGTCTTGAAGGAGAGCCGGTTTGGCGGGCTCGATGCCCACTCTTCTGCATTAATGTCGTTGTTATGCACCTCCCGGATAGGGTATTGCGACAGTTTGATAGATTGCAACATATTCCTGTCCCGCCGCCTTCACCTATGACAGTAGAGGGAGACATGCGAGGAGGAAATACGGAGAGTGATTGGAGGGAGCATCATCATCAGTATTTGCTGAGATGGGAGGATAAGCAGCGTAGTATTGCCTTACAGCAAATAGGTGACCACACAGCCACCGACGCTACCAAAGTATATCTACAGTGGTATAAGCGTGTCACCATAAGATATCTTTCTGCTCCCCCCCAAAAACTT
Organism: Agapanthus africanus; assembly: GCA_030015575.1. Classification (NCBI taxonomy): domain Eukaryota; kingdom Viridiplantae; phylum Streptophyta; class Magnoliopsida; order Asparagales; family Amaryllidaceae; genus Agapanthus; species Agapanthus africanus. The sequence continues at coordinate 108,859,780 of CM057344.1, forward strand.
CCCAAACATCTCGCGGTACGAGCCTAGAGGCCACATGGAACAAGATTTAGTAAGTTGAATTCTTTATATCATATTACTTTTTAACATCCGGCGGTATGAGTCAATACTTATTTCTTATTTCTAATGTAATGACAGGCTCGTGGGTTGCATCTCGTACAAACAATGGTGCAGGAACCATACCCGACTGATGCTGGTCCGGCATCTCAGGCTCGATTTTCAAATGTTGACCAATTAATTGGTGATGTATTCGGTTCATATGGTATTTCTCAACATTTATCGCCGACACCGGAGCCGCAGTATCAGCCGGCACCGGAGCCGCAGTATGAACCGGCACCGCAGCCGCAGTATGACCTGGCACCAGAGCCGCAGTATCAAGGAGATCCAGCGCAGTAGGATCGGTGGTTTGGATCACCATACCGTCAGCAGCAACCCTGGCATACCGGACAGGCGCAACAACACCAGTCTTGAGGATCAGGTTTCGCAGAACAGCCGTCTTGGGGGTCAGGTTTTGCGCAACAACAGCACCCTTGGGGGTCAGGATTTGCGCAGCCATGGGGCCAAGGTTTTGTGCAACATCAGCCGCATGAAACCGGGACAGGTTCTTCGCTACAACTGCCCAGTTGGGACACGGATTTAGCGTCCTACGCAAATTTGTTGGGAAGCAGCACATATCCGACACCTGTCCCATATTCAGGTTCAGGATTTGCGGATCAACAGCCTATCCAAGACGCTGCTGAAGACGAAACTGAAGCAGAACCCGAACCCGAAGCAGCAGAGCAGACGCCGCCGCCGCCGCCATCTATCCAAGAAACATGTGGTTCCTCCAGTCATCCCAGGAGGCATAGGCTTATGTCAAGCCTTCTCGGATTTCATAAGGGAAAAGGAAAAGCAAAAAAATAGTATTTAAATTTTACAAACCGATAGGATTTTTTCACATTGGAAATTTGACAGATTCATTTTCATATTATAAATTTGACCGTCGAGATAGAAATCGGATAGGAATTTTTGGTATTGTAAATTTTGACGGATTCATTCGGTAAAAAACATTGATATAGTGAAATTTTATTATTTAATTTAAATATTTTTTCGTCTATTTACTTTTATTTTATTTTTAAGAATTATAATTATAATTATAATAATATTATAATTATATAATTAATAATTATAATTATAATAATAATAATATTATAATAATATAATTAATAATTATAATTAATAATTTAAATAATTAAAAAACGTAAACAAATGGGACGGGTTCTGGGAACCCGCCCCTATACAAATGTATAGGGGGCGGGTTCTGGGAACCCGCCCCATATACAAATGTATAGGGGGCGGGTTCCCAGAACCCGCCCTCTACACAAAAGTATAGAGGGCGGGTTGTGGGAACCCGCCCCCTATACATTTGTATAGGGGGCGGGTTCCCAGAACCCGCCCCCTATTCTGGAGGGTGGGGGGTGAGGCGGGGGGTGGGGTGCAAACCGTCCTATAATGATAATTTTAATTTTTACCGTCCTATTTTAATAATATAATTTTAAAATAATATTATTTTAAAAGAAAACCCTTTAAATTAGTTTAAATATTAAAAAGGAAAAAAATAGAAAAGGTATTTTAACCTGGACTGTTAGATTCGAATCTAACAGTCCAGATTCGAGCTTTGGCCCCACGTGAGGGGACCAGGAGAAAGCGCGTGGGCTCCTCTCGTGGCCATGTGGCGATGACGGGGCGCGATCGTGAACCGTTGATGTGAATCCAACAGCCATGGAGCTTTAACGGCGGGCCCAATGACGAGGCGATGATTGGCAATGATTTGAGACGCGGATTCTGATGGATTCTGTGCGATTTGACTGTTTTTTTGGATTTAAATTGTTACGAATTAAACACCTATATACATACACAGCTCTTCACCCTCCTTTTCCTCCCTGTCCAGAACTCCGAAAATTCCAAGAAAAATACCTGTTCTTCGTATCGACGACGCCGATGCTGCTGTGCCTCTCAATCATCAAGAAAAAAAATTTGAGATTGAAGATATTTGAGTTTTAGTACAACGCTGCGTTCTGATCCATCAATCAACATCTCAAACAACGGTAAGATCCATCTCTTCCCTTGATTTATCACTTTCTTCTATTAGATTTGTTAGACACGATAATAATCCTGCAACACATTTTAATATGATATTAAAACCCTCATGCATATTATGTTATGGTATTATTTTAATGGAATAATCTTAATTTGATGTTGATAATTCATAAGGATATGATCTATTACGTTTAGTTTACAAATCATACATACCCTGTTATGATGTCCATAATATATCGATTCCGCATTGTTATGCTGCCATATTTATTGTGATCATACTATTAAAATCAATATATCATCGAGTTAATTCAAGTTTTATTAAATACCTTACTAGTTGATCTTCTAATAAGTGTATATACCCTTATAATATAAGTTAGGTATTAAATAAAATACTTACTTCCTAAAGATGATATTTTGGTTAATATTATAATCAATAATTTCTATATTCACTAAAAACCCTTTATCTTTTGATAAGAGGTATTGCTAATTATTTCATATAATTAAATAATTATATTATAATTTTTCACATTAATACCCTTCATAGGGGATATTTTTTATATTATTTTTTTTACTATAACCATTGAGATTTAATAAAATACCCTAATAGGGTAATATTTTACATGAAATATCCCGTGATTACTAGGCAATCGTCCTTGAAAAGGACACAAATTCTGCCGCCCATGTACAGCGGTTGCCAACACGGACGTATTTATAAAATGTTATCTCCAAATAAACACCATAACTTTATAAAATTTATTTACAATAAAATACCTTAATCCTTCCTAAAAGCATATAATTTCATTTAAATATCTTGACCTTTACTAAAAAACTTTTTTCAACAAAGCCCCATAAACTTTTATAAGAAGATATTTTCAAAAGAATACCTTAATCTTCTATAAAAAAATATTTTCATAAATGTAATCTAAACTTTTATAAAAGATACAATTACATTAAAAAAACCCATAATCTTTATAAAAAGATATTTTTTTAAAAAATGCATTAATCTTTTTATAGGAAGTTTTTCTCACAAATACCATAAATTATACTTTTATATATACCATACCTTTTACAAACAATGATAAACTTTAACTACCTTACTTTTTTCTTTATGGATCACGATAAAAATAACAGTGATGGTTGTGGAGGTTCAAATCCTTATGGGACCCCTTTTAAATACAAACTTACGATATACATGACATATGATACGGTTAGAGTTAGAATACGCGAACCTAGGTATGGAATACTCTTTTAAATGAAGATCCCGAAAAGCAGTTGACCAATCTGATAAATGGATGACTACTATTTCAGAAGATCCCGATATTGCGGGTGACCATTATTGAGAAGATCCCGATATTCCGGGTGACCAGTCCGATGTACGAGCGCTATACATATATGAAGATCCCGATATTACGGATGAATAATCTAATATGTGGATGATATATAATGTAGAAATTCATGCCTAAATGATATACGCACCAACTCTAGTCCGAAAACCTTTACATCGAATAACGAGGATGGGTAGTTTGATTAGGCAAGGCATATGCGGAACTCGGATTCCCCTATTACTCGATTATGATCCCGAGAGCTGAAACTGAACATTTCACTTCCCCGGTTGTTATTTCGTGGCTCACAACCGAATAATCATGAGTATCCGTACCCTGATCTAACAAACTAATATGAACATAATACCTAGTAGATACCTTATATAGCAACCCTTATACACATAAACATCATACCTTTTAACATATGACATCATACCTTATTACACATTTGACATCATACCTTTATACACTAGTTTTTCTTTACCCTTACTATCTTTTGAAGTATTTTATCCGAGTGTAACTCGCTGACGGACTTCATTTCTATTCTTTTCCTTTTCCTGGGACGTCCGTTAGATAAGAACGAATTTTGTGATGAAGAACAAGAGTGGAGCCTACTAATGAAGATTATACAGACTTGGCGATGGAAAATTAGTTAGTTATATTTTTTTGTTGCCCATATGTTTAGGGTTTTGCTCCTTTCTTTTGATATAATTAAACTATTTTGTTTATTTTATTCGTTTCTTTTGGGATGTAATAAAGATTTTGTTAACGAAAATTAATGCCTTTCAATTTTATTATTTCATTTTGGTATATATCCTACATGTTATATATATTCATACGCTTAACGTAACTGTATTGAAATAGACCACCTTCAATACAGTTAGATTGCGGACCATTCCATGTTATCACTTCATTTTCTTTTAGAAAGCGAGGCGTGACAGAAACGTTCCGGAAACCCTTTAGACGAATTTCTTGGCCTCGTAACCTTTCGTTAGCTTAATTAAACCGACCCTTCATTTCATTAAATGTCCCAATTAATTCAGAAAACCTCTCAACCCTTGAATTCCCATTAACTCTCTTTTAATGCCCTTAAATTCTTTTGATTTATTAACCCCTATAATTTCCCATCCATTTCATTCTTCTACTTCATTTTCCTTGGCTGTCCAAAACTCAGTTCTTCTCTGAAAACCGCTGAAAAATATTCTCTGAAATCCTACCCCAAGAATCTCCACGATCCAAGCAAAGATTCCTTCATCCAGACGTCGTAGCTCCGATCTAGTCCGTGTTCTTCTCATTTGTAAGCAATGGTTCAGTTGTTAGACTGAACTGCAACGCGAGTAAGTCCTCATCCCCTTCTTGATCTCTCTCTTCTTCTTCTCCTCTTTTTTTTCCTTGTCTTGTCCCCTCCTTTAAATTCTCTGTTCTTGTTTCAAAAGAATCTCTAAAGAATTATAGTTTTAAATGCGTGAATTAGTTACACATGGATTGTTGCAAATATAGTTGTTATTTTTCTTTAAATCGATGCTCACGTATTTTTCTATATATTTTTGACAATCCTGAAATACCGTAGATATATATAACACAAATTATGGACACTTCGATATGATCTCAAACCTAAATTATATCATGCCATGTGTAAATAATTGAACTTCAAAACCCGATCGTCTGAACGAACAGGCTTTTAGTTGGCTAAAAAAAACATGAGCCGTCTCATATACACATGGAGGTAAAACCTATATTTTTGGCACGATGTGAGTCAGCTCAATTTGAATTGAGCCGTCTCAAAGTCAGTGTCGAGCCGGCTCAAAATAACTTGAGCCGTCTAAAGGATCAAAATAACTTGAGCCGTCTCAAGAAAACAGAGAGAATATTATGGCTTCTTATATATTGTTTGAGCTGTCTCAATAAATATTGAACCGTCTCATATTGGGAGTCGAGCCGTCTCAACAACTTTTGAGCCGTGTTTTACACCCAGAGAACCAAATCATGATTGTAGAGGACTTGTGAGTCATCTCAAGCAATCTTGAGCTGTCTCAAACTGATATACAAACTGAATCAATATCTGACATGTGATTTAATCTGATATATATCTACATTGCTTATTTTACTATTGTAGGGTGTTTTTCGTCACCCCATTGAGATGGGAATGCGCGCGCACTTGTCAGGCGCATTACAGATTCCCCCTAGGCTGGGGTTTATTGATTGTGAGGATTCGAATCTCCGGCAGCTGCAGACTAAGCTGCCGTTAATTACCCATCGTCTTTGGAGCGAGAAAACCTCCGATTAACGGGTCAAACAGGTCATGCGAACTCAATGTGCAGTGCACGTGCATTGTGTTTTGAAAGGGGTTTGGGATATATCGGGGACCCCACAGAGTTTTTACGGGGGTCCCACTACCCGGATAGCGGGCTGGGGTCAAGGAGGCTAGCAGCCCCCTTACGGGGTGCGGGGCAGCGCCCCATTAAAATTTTTTTCTAACGGGGGACAGTGTTGTACAGTATGTGTGTGTGTGTGTAATGGGGAAAGGCATCCAAAGGATGCGTGGGAGAAAGCGCCAGAGCGATAGTGCTTTGGGCGCTAGCACTTCACGTGCCAGGCACGTGGGCGCTCGGGCGCTAGCGCCTCACGTGCCAGGCATGTAGGTGCTCGGGCACTAGCACTTTGAGCGCCAGGGCGCTAGCGTCTCATGTGCCAGGCACGTGAGCGCTCGGGCACTAGCGCTTTGAGCGCAAGGGCGCTAGCGCCTCACGTGCCCAACACGTGAGCTCTCGGGCGCTCGCGAGGCAAAAGGGACTTGGTCCCTGCAATGGGAGTTCTACTCTCAGAAAGGAACACTTATTTTTTTTTTTTGTGTGTGTGTGTGTATGAGGAGTTAAACTCCTAGGATATTTTGAAGCTGATGAAGGGGGCTTCTCCCCCTAGAGCCCTGGATCTTCCCCAAAGTGGGGTCTTTGGAGATGGGTCTCCTTCTTCCTCCTTTGTTGGCCAGCTCTTGGATAACAAGAGGGGGTGAGATTTTAAAAAACTCTCATTTTTAGAATCTGATGGAAGATCCAAGCTCCCCTTTGTGGGTTTTATGGTGAAAGCTATTTAGTTTTGGAAAAGGAAGAGTAAAACTCTTGATTTAATTCAAAAGAAAGAAGAATATTTTGGAACCTTGAGAAGGAGAAGATCACAGATCTTGATTCTTTTTTTTTGGGGAGAGAAAAAAAGTTGTTGAGATATTTCATTATCTTTGCCTTTATAAGCTATACACTTTACATCTAGCCTCCTGGGTTTTACAAAAATGGCGTTTTGCCTATCTCATGCCTTATGTGCTATTTCTTTTTGCATATAAGCCATGAGCTTTACAAAAATTTGGCTTTATGCCAATTTTTCTTACATTTATTCATAAAATAAAATAAAAGAAATACAACAAAATTATTCATTACAAATTTTTTATTTTGGCAAGGGGGAGGTCGGCCGCTTCATGTTCGGGCTCGACCCCAGGCATTGGCCCACTTGACCTTGGCTCGGGCCCACTTGGCTTAGGGTTGACTTTGATTTTGACTTGGTCAACCGGGGTGTAAATTTTTACCCCAAAAAATTGCCCCCATCAATAATGCACACCACATATGTGGGTCGTGTGCATGAAATTGATGGATTTTTTTTTACTTGGAGGCGACTTGATTTGGTTCCCGCTTTTTGGGAAGCCGGCACCGCCCTTTTTACGACATGGACGGTCGTTGCTGCCCTTTTTGCGACTTGGATGGTCGATACTTCCCTTTTAGCGACTTGGACGATCGGTGCTGCCCTTTTTGCGACTTGGACGGTCGGTGTTGTCCTTTTTGCGACTTGGACGGTCGGTGCTGCCCTTTTTATGACATGGACGGCCGGTGCTACCCTTTTAGCGACTTGGACGGTCGGTGCTGCCCTTTTAGCGACTTGGACGGTCGGTGCTGCCCTTTTCGCGACTTGGACGGTCGGTGCCGCCCTTTTAGCGACTTGGACGGTCGGTTCTGCCCTTTTTGCGACTTGGACGGTCGGTTCTGGATTTGACTTGCTCCGCTTCTTGCGGTGTCAGGGATGAAGTTGACTTGTTTTTAAGGTGGAATTTGATTCTGCCAGGGAGGTCATTGGTTGTTTTGCTGATTTGATGTGATTTGGATTGACATCGGCACCGCTATACTGGAATATGGTACCAGGAGTGAATCATCATCTGTCATAACAGGATTTGGGGAATTTGGTTTTGGTATGGCATCAGTACCGCTACACTGGAATATGGTACCAGGAGAGAATCATCATTTGCCATGAGGAAATTTCCCACGTTCCCAGTTTAACGACTTAGGGGTCATCTGTTCCCAGTTTAACGACTTAGAGGCCATCTATTCCTAGTTTAAAGAGTTAGGGGTCATCTGTTCCCAGTTTAACGACTTAGAGCTCATATATTTCTAGTTTAAAGACTTAAGGGTCATCTGTTCCCAGTTTAACGACTTAGAGGTCATCTATTCCCAGTTTAAAGACTTAGGGGTCATTTGGATTGGAGTTTGGAATTTTGGGTTAGGGTAGGCATCAGCGTTGCTAATACTGAAGCACATGTGCCAGGAGCAATTCATCATTTGCCTTTTCCTGTTGGGGAGTGATGGCTTAGGAGACAGGTTTAGGTCCCTATCACCGAAGGCTTTTCAATTTTATGAGCCATAAGGGTCCCATAAAAGCATTTTCTCCCTACAAGTCGAAAGGATCCCGTAGGTGTACTTTCTCTTTAGGAGTCGTGGGGAGTCCCAAGTGTGTTTTTCCTTTGTGAGTCGTAAGGATCCCACGAAGGTGTTTTCTTACGAGTCGTGAGGATCCCGTAAGCTTGTTCTCCTCATGTATCGTAAAGGCATATGCGTGGGTCTTCCCAAATGGAGCATAATTCCAAGGTCGGAGACCATCCGCGCAACTATTGGTTACGGTGGGGCATGGGCACGATGAGAATTATTTAAGCCCGTAGATTATATATTGTAGTCAATTTGGGGACTAACCGTAGGGCCGGGAGAATTTTGAGAAATTGGATTTTGGTTGGCGTCTGCATCGCTGCACTGGAATATGGTACCAGGAGCGACTCATCATTTGTCATTTGAGGACTTGGAATTTGGATCTTGTTTGGCATCAGCATTGCTGCACTGGAATAATGCCAGGAGCAACTCATCATTTGCCTCGGGAGGACTTGGGATTTGGGTTTTTGGTCGGCATTAGCACCGCTAACACTGAAGCGAAATGCCAGGAGCGACTCATCATTTGCCGTTGCTCGTTGGGGAGCGATGGCTCAAGAGATAGGTTTAGATCCTATCACCTAAGGCTTTTCAATTTTATGAGCCATAGGGGTCTCATAAAAGCATTTTCTCCTTACGAGTCGAGAGGATCTCGCAGGTGTATGTTCTCTTTAGGAATCGTAGGGATTCCTAAGTGTGTTGCGCCCTTGTGAGTCGTAAGGATCTCACGCAGGGATTTTCTTCTCACAAGGTCGAGAGGACTTTGCGAGTGTGTTTTATCTCTTTTCACGAGTTTGCGCCCTTTTGGGTTTTCACAAACTCGCCGGCAGTCCTGCTGTTTTTACTCACGGAGCCCTTTTGGGTTTTCATCCGTGCCCGTTTTTCTTGTGGACATACCGGTTTTTTCGTTGGTGGGACTTTAAAAGTAGTCTCACCGGAAGGACTTGGTCTCGTTTACGCCCGTGGATTGTATACGGTTTTGCAGGATGTATGATCCAGACCGTAGGGCTGGTGTGCTCAATTCGCCTGCGACTTGGAGCATTCACGCGTAGTATTTCTTGAGATATCGGCCGTTGATGGGTGGCATGGGCCTTTCTCCCTCGGCACTTATTAGTTGGTAGGATCCTCAGTCGAACACTTTCTCGATGACGTATGGTCCTTCCCAGTTTGGCTTGAATTTTCCCTTGGCATGTCGATTGGGGATGATCGGTCTTTTGAGGACCAACACCAATTCACCTTTCTTGAAAGCGCGGAGACGAGTCATCTTGTTATAGGCCCGTGACATTTGGGCTTGGTATAGCTCTAGATTTTGCTGCACCGCGAGCCTCTTTTCTTCGAGGGCGTCAAGCTCTTCCAGTCGAAGGAGCACGTTTTCCTCCTCCGTCAATTCGTGCTGAACGACCATTCTTAAGCTTAGAACTTCGACTTCGAGGGGGAGGACCGCCTCCACTCCGAAGAGCAATGAGTATGGAGTGGACCGAGTTGGACTACGGTGCGTGGTACGATATGCCCACAATGCCTCATGAAGCTTGAGATTCTAGTCCCTTTTGTTGGCTGAAATATTTTTCTTCAGAAGCTTGCATAGAGTCTTATTGAAGGCTTCGATTAGCCCATTGGCTCTTGGATTATAGATGGAGGAATATCTCCAGTCTATTTTATGTTGAGTAGCGAATCTTGAGACTTTGAAGCTCTTGAAAGAAGGCCCGTTGTTAGAAATGATTCTTCTTGGTATACCAAAGCGGTATAAAATGTTATGCTGGAAGAACGTCAGAATATTTTCTGTCTTAACTTATTTTAGCGGGACAGCTTCAGCCCATCTGGAGAAATAGTCAGTTCCGGCCAATATGAACCGGTGGCTTCTAAATGACGGAGGATCAATTGGGCCAACTATGTCGGTGCCCCAAACTTCGAAGGGCTACAACGCTATCGTAGGATGCAACGGATTGGGATGCTTGTGAATGAAATCACTATGGATTTGGCAGAGATGACATTTCTTTGCAGGCTCTTCGCAATCCCTTATCATGGTGGGCCAGTAATATCCAAGTCGTTTGATCTGAATCCGCATTTTGGGGCCGGACTGGTGAGCCCCGCAGACGCCTGAGTGAACTTCTTTCATAACTTTTTGGGCTTCGGCCGATGACAGGCACGTGAGCCAGAGTTGGTCATATGACCTGCGGTATAGCGTGCATTTACAAACACGTATCGGAGAGCTCTCTTCTTCAGTTGAATCCTTGCAGATTTTCCTTTGGGCAACTTGTCGTATCGGATGTACTCTGTTCCCGCCAAAAATTTCTGCGCAAAAGAGTCCAAGGTATAAATGGCAGTGATATGCTTAAGGAAATGCGAACAAGTATCTTTCGGGCTGTTTTTTGACAAACTCCCGAATAAGAAATAGATAAATTCTGATGGTATCGAAAGCGTCTCGAAAAACCCTTCGATTTGATATATTATGGGTCTCGTAATTCATCCGGGATCAAACGTTATGAGGAATTACGTGTCCACACGTGATGGACTTTTAAGAACCCGCTGGAGGAGTTAAAAAAAATATAATAAAAACTCAGAAAAGACCCCAATGGGGCATCACGTACTTACACGTGACCATGGGTCACGTGCAGACACGTGACCATGGGTCACGTGCAGACACGTGATGGGCTTTTAAGGCCTCTAAAATAATGAATACAATTAAATTCTAAAATCTGTTCCCTGATTAAAAATCAGGAATCACGTGCTCACACGTGACCAATGGTCACGTGTTGACACGTGATGGTTAAAACTGAAGCGTAAACAAACAGCTGAAGGAAATACCTTAATGAGGTGTCACGTGCTCACACGTGACCAATGGTCACGTGTTGACACGTGATGGTTACAACTGAAGCGTAAGTAAACACTGAGAAAATGACTCAATTGGGGGTCACGTGGCAACACGTGACTGGCTGTAAAAGCCTTGCTGTTCAACAGAATTAAATTCTGAAAAAAAAGATCATTTAAATTGTTCGAAATAGAATTAAAATTCTAAAAGCTTCTAAATCTTTCCAAATGGAAAAGGATTATGGGGACCGTTGGATTAAAGATCCAAGAGTGATTAAAAATCATCAATTTATGAAAAAATCTTGGACAAGGAAAGATTTCCCTGAAAATCTCACCAGAATAACAAATAGAATATCTTTTGGATTTAAAATCTACGGTGAATAAAATTCACTGAATGATCTAAAGGCCCAGATTAATGATAAATATAAATCAAATCTCTCAACAATCAAATCAAATTTTTCAATGAGAGATTTGCTAAACAAATTGATTCTCTTCCTTCTCCTATAAATAGGAGCCAAGAAGAGAAGAGGGGGGGTCTACTTTTTTGAGAGAAGAAACAGAGGGAGGAGAATTTAATTCTCTGCAAAAAGAAAAACCCTAGGTAAGAAAAGAGAGGCTTAAAAAGAGAATTTAATTCTCAAAAGAGTTTAACTCTTATATAAAGAAAAGAACTTAGTTCTTTCTCTGGTGGAGGATCTGCAAAGTGCACATCTCCCCATGAATTGAGAATTTAATTCTCATTGGGTTGAGATCCTGCCATGCAGATCCAAAACATAGAGGAGGAATTAAGTTTTGAGAATTCAATGGTCACAAAATTATAGGAATTTAATTCCTTTGGGATAAAATTAGGGTTTTACCCTAAATAAGAATTTAATTCTTTCACAATAGAAATTTAATTCCTCCAAAACAAAAATTAAGGTTTTACCCTAAATAAGAATTTAATTCTTAAAGATAAGGAGACTTAAAAGATCTCTGTGCATGAAAAGACTAAGGTCACGTGCCCCACGTGACCCCTGAACAGATCCCCCAAAAACGAGAAGAGGAAAGCTTTGAGGCAGTGCCTCACGTATTCCCACGTGACCCTCATTATATATGGAACAAAAGCAAAGGCAGAAACAATTCTGGGCGCTCTCACGTGTTACCACGTGACCCCTAATAAATGTTCTAATAAATCAGGGCATGATTATACATCACGTGCCCACACGTGATGGCTATGAAAATTAAAAGTGTTTAACACTTGTTTGCAGAACAAAATAAAGTGGATCTGGCCCCACTTTTTGATGCCATCACGTGCTCCCACGTGACTCCCAAAACGCAGAAAGAAAAAGCAAAGGAAATGAAAGCTTTGGGCGCTCTCACGTGTTATCACGTGACCCCTCAGCAAATGCTTTAACAATTGGCGCACAGATCCCCATCACGTGCCCAACACGTGATGCTCTAAAATAAAAATAAAAGTGTTTAACACTTGTTCGCAGATTTGAGGATAAACCAAAAGGAGATCTGGCTCCACATTTAGGGCGCCCTCACGTGTCACCACGTGACCCCTAATGAGCATTCTAACAGACTAGAGCGGGGGCCTTCATCACGTGCTCACACGTGATGGCCGCCAGAATTAAAAGAGTTAAACACTGATCTGCAGAATAAAATAAAGGGAATCAGGGCGCTCTCACGTGTCCACACATGACCCCTCTCTCCTTAGTGTTTAACACTAATCTGAAGACTTTGTCTTCAGTGTTTAACACTGATTTTCTTAGTGTTTAACACTCATTTGGAAAACTCTATTTGCAGTGTTTAACACTGATTTGCTTAGTGTTTAACATTAATTTGAAAACTCTGTTCCCAGTATTTAACACTGATTATCTTTTAGTGTTTAACACTAACTTGCTAATCTTATTTCCAGTGTTCAACACTGTTGGTTTCTAGTGTTTAACACTAACTTTAGCCCAATTGGCTAAGTTTCAGAGGCAAAGCCTCTCCTTCAATGGACCAACAGAGGGCCAATATTTCAAACATAATTGGACTTAGCCCAAACTGGCCATAAGTCCTCAAATCATCTGGAACTGAGCACATCTGCTCTTTCAACCAACTCATTGGTTCAAGGGTACATCTCTGAACTCCTCTGATATTTGTCGTTGTAATCCTTCAACGTCTTCAGAGAGGTGACGGGTCCCGATGACCACACATCAAGACGGACTGTGGAGTCCTTAAACCCACGGACTTATGCGTCCTTAAACTAAAATACGGACTGTGGGGTCCTTAAATGCGTCCTTAAACTACCTATGGACCACCACGTCCCTAAACTGGAACATGGACCACCACGTCCCTAAACTGGAACATGGACCACCACTTCCCTAAACTGGCGGTGGACCACCACGTCCCTAAACTGGCAATGGACCACTATGTCCCTAAACTGGAACAACAGAGCCCATACGCTCTTTTGTCGGATCTAAACGATCCCGTTAAGTCGATATTAGTCCCAAACTGGACTAACGTATCCTTAACAACCGTTTAAGTTGATCTTAGCCTCAAATATGGCTAACGCATCCTTAAACCTTCAAACAGACTTTAGTCCCAAATTGGACTCTAGATCCCCCCAATCTACTTTGGTTCAAGGGTACATCTCTGAACTCCTCTGACATCTGTCGTTGTAATCCTTCAACGACGTCAGAGAGGTGACGGGTCCCGACGGCCATACATTCAATGGACCCCTATGTCCCTAAACTGGAACAATGGAGCCAATTGCTCTTTTGTCGGATCTAAACGATTCTGTTAAGTTGATCTTAGTCTCAAATTAGACTAACGTATCTTTAAAAAACGTTTGAGTTGATCTTAGTCTCAAATATGGCTAACGTATCCTCAAACCAAAACCCCAAACCCAAATCTAAGAAAACACGGATTTGGACTAATCCACGTCCTACGGGCGACGACATAAATTGGTCTCCGTATACAATCCACGGGCAACCACAAACAAAACAAATACCCACGACACGAAGTGACCAGCTGGAGAAGGAGAAAGTTGTTATCGCGATGCGGTAGCGTAATTAACTGCAGGGGCTTGCGCCTGCATGGAAGAGCGTCCCCACAATCAAAAACCCCTCAAGCGAGGGGGAATCTGACGAAGTCTGCTACATCGGACGCATCCGTTTAAACCTTCGATACACGGTGCCATAAATCAACTTGGCATCTTCGGAGAGGTGGACGGATAGCACCAATTAGCATCTGCCCCGAATCTCAGGCAAGACGTCCTGTGTCTTGGCCGTCGTTCGGAGGGGAACAGATTCTGGCACGCCCAGTGGGACCTCTTCCTCTTTCCACTCCACACTTCGTGTGTCGTGTTCGCGAACGAATCGCGGTTTGCTGTGGTTGCCTATGGATTCGAGGTACTAAGATTTGGTGTCTTGCTCCGTGCAGAAAACAGAAGATCAATGGCTTCAAACTGCACTACTTGCAACTGCAACTCTCGCTCCGTCCTTACTGGAGGAGTGACTTATGGGCCCCAAGCGGCCTCCATCTTCGCTAGGCCGGTGGAACAGGTGACTCAGGCCACCACTGGGCTATTCTTCGGGACCATGATCCCACCAATGAGCTTTAATGCCCTATTGCCATCGCAAGAAGCTCCGAAGAAGTCGGTCTTCGATCGGCTTACAACTATCGCGGCCCCTCTCAACGGGTCGCCCAACACCAATGCCTCGGTCTTCTCCAGACTAGGCCAAAACTTATGTGGGCCCACGATGAAGCTTGCGGTCCCTGAGAAGGTTACTTAAAAGAAAGTAGCCAAACCTACTCCTGAAGTCGTCAAGACGGCTTCTCCTGCCAAGGGGTCGGGCTTTACAAGACTGACCGTCCCAACTCCAACTCCCGCTCCGGCTACTCAAGGGATATCAGTCTTTAACAGGCTGACACCGGCAACGGCACCTCACCTGAGCCAGGGGCAAAACGAAACCATCCCCATCACCGGACCCGCTCCAACGGCTCGACACGCTCGACGCCGTCACTGGCGCCGGGTAAGGAAGGCTGGGGGCAACTCCCCTTCTGGGATAACGCCACCAGCTCCGATGGTGGGGATCGATGCTGCTGTTCCAACCGGGAACAACTTCGAATTGCTGAATACGGTGCGCAGAAACTCTCCTACTGTGATGTTGAAACGAACTCCTTCACCTGTGGAGAATACTCCAGAGAAGAAGCTAGAGCAGCCCCCTCAACGGCTATCCTCTAAAATTTACAAGTTCTGGCAACAGGTCCAGGAGTCGGTAATTAATAAAAACTATCTCCGCCGACAGAAAAAGATGAAGGTGCGGCAGGAGAGGGATTACTCTGTCAAGCCACAAAAAGCAAAAGCTACTTGGGTGCCCACTACAACGGCCCCCTCAACTTCGACCATTCAAAAAAGAAGGAGGTCGGGGAGGATCCCTATGTCTTTGGCAAATCACAAAGGCACTGAATCTAAACGTCCCAAGTCTGGGGGCATGGTGTTGCACACTGTTTATATGGCCTCCGGAAAGGAGGGAAGCCACTCTTTGACGGGTCACCGACCGCTCACCCGATCCGTAACGAAGGCTCAAGAACGGCAGCAGAAGCTTCAGGAGATGATAAATACAATGGCTGCACTTACCGGGCCAAAAGAAAGCTCGGAGTTATCATCAGAACAGCGTCACGAACAGGAAACTGACACTGACTTCCTACGCAGAGTCCTCAAAAAGAAGGACAGAGAGGCAGCAGAACAAGCTGCCAACATAAAACAAATGGCGCTTCTCTTCCAAGACATAGTGGGAATGATGTTACAGCCGGACCCTCCAGCTGAAGACCCTCCGATCATTATTGAAGATGATAAAGAGGAGATATCTAATCCTCCTCCGGCTCATTCAACAGCCAAGGAGGAAACCATTTCCAAAGCTGCACTAGATGACTATATAGCTCAGCAAATACGAGCTCATCAGGCGAATGAAGCGGCCAGCCAAGTCGTCAAAACTGGGCGACCATACCCGAGCTGGTATAACCAAATCAGTTACCCGCCGGGATATACGATCCCTAAGTTCTATGTATACAAGGGGACGGGAAATCCGCATCAGCACGTCGCTCAATTCAGAGCCTTATGCGGCAACACTGGCGGCGATGATAAACTCTTGCTCCGCCAATTCGTCGGCAGCTTATCGGAGACGGCGTTCGAGTGGTACTCTGAACTCCCAAATGCCTCTGTCAAGACATTCGCAGAGATGGAGTTGCTATTCACCCAGCGTTTCGCAAGCGCTAGCGAACGCACCCCAATCACGGCATTGATCAATGCCAGGGTGAAGCCTGCAGAAACTTGGGTCCAGTATGCGATACGGTGGCGTAATCTATGGTCAAAGTGCGAGCAACGCATCGAAGAAGCTCCTGCCGTGGGCATGTTCGTGGGTACTCTCGACCCTCAAGCGACCATCTCCCAATTCATGATGTTTTTTAAGCCGATCACCTTCCAGGCCTTGATTGACAAGCTGGCCCAAATGGACCAGGTGGGCCATGAACCATCTCCTTCAAAGACAGAGCCTTGGAATGAAAAGGGCAAAGGGAAAGCAACCTTTGTTGCCAATACTCAACAACGGTCGAGCAACTTAAAGCCGGTTGTCCGTCAAAACAATATGCGTCCACGCCCATCCCTCGAGGAGAGACTGGGACGTCCTTATTCATTTCCTTAGGATAAAACAAGGAGACTGTTCGAGCTGGAAGTGCGCAATAGACTCATCCATCTGCCGAATCCAAAATGTCCATTGCAGCCAGGCGATGTCAACGATCTTAATTACTGCCCTTACCACCAAGCGGTAAGCCATCCAATCGAAGATTGCTTCGTCTTTAAGGGATGGATTGAAGATCAGTACCAACAAGGAAAGTTCGTGTTATCCAAAAACTGGAAGGTGAACCCGCCACAGCCTCACACTCCTAAGAAGACAAACACACTGGGGGCAACATGCTCTTTTGTTAAGGAAGCTCCATGGGAGGTGGCTCTTTCGGCCAAGACCAAAAGGTTGCTAAATGATCTTCAGACGTGCCCGGCGATTAGATGGAAGAACCCGTTGGAACCTGAGATCATCAAGGGGATGCTGAAGCCGCGCCCAATTCCAAATATCGGTGGTGATAGCCAAAGCATTCACACCCAGCCGTCGAAATCTTCGAAAAAGAAGGAGAAATCCAAGAAGCCCGTGAAGCCTGGCGACAAGCGCACGGATTTGCAGAAACAGATTGACGCGCTGGAAGAGTATAACCAGAAGGCGCGGATTCCAATCACGCTCCAAGAGTTTCTCAGCCACGTCCTCGAGGATGAAAACGATGGAGATGACTCATCAAATGAATCTGAGGACTACGTAGAAAGTTGTCATGTGATCTCTCACTCCTTGATAGATGATAAAGAGGCTCCTTGCACCGAGAAACCGGGGGCGGATCCTGAACCAGAACTTCTGTGGCTGTCAGACGAGATGATCGATGCCTTCCTAAATGAGATTCGTCTGAAAAGTAAAGTCGACCGGGAGCGTGAGATGGCCATATTTCAAAAGGCCAAACGCCGGCGACTGGACAAAAGGGTCGAAACACTCCCACCAGATCAAAGTACATCCGCCGCAAATGAAAGCAGGATCAAGACAAGGAAACGATTCGCCAAAGACATATCAATGGGGATGAGGCCGCCTTCTTTCAGAGAAAATTCTCCTGGTGGTATACATTTTGATGAAACGAATGTACACCTTAATTTCTGCTTATATCATCAGAGGATCGCACATCCTACTGAAGACTGCAACTCCTTTAAGTGTGGGTGGCAAGGATATGTCGCTCACAGGCAACACTTCAACAGGACAAAGCGTGAAGCTCGTAGACAGCGAAAAAATACGACAGATGAGCATAAAAGAGTTGCCGGCAATTTTCATAGGGACGAGCTCGGGGGATCACGAGTTCTCACCTTTGGAAGCGATTCTGACGAAGAAGCTGCCCTCAACCCTCTCTTCAAGGAATTCATTTCTAAAACAAAAGAATTGGAGAGTTACGAGAACGTTCAGCCGTACAATCTCACGCTACCCGGAAAAAATCTCGGACCCGCAAACGACGGAGCAAACGAAATGAGAAAGGAAAAGGAAAAAACGGCCTTTGTTGCCAACACTCAACAACAGCCGAGTAACCCGAGACCGTTTTGTCGTCAAAACAACAAGCCGCGATACCTCAATGAGAAGTTGAAACGTCCTTACTCGTTTCCCAAAGATAAAACAAAGAGATTGTTCGAACTAGCAGTGCGCAGCGGGCTCATCACTCTGCCAGATCCAAAACGTCGATTGCAACCAGGTGACGTTAACAATCCTAACTATTGTCCCTACCACAGAGTAATGGGTCACCCACTCGAAAATTGCTACGTCTTCAAAAACTGGGTTGAAGACCAATACCAACAGGGCAAGTTCGCGCTGCCGGAAAAATGGAAAGTAAACCCGCCACAACAACACGCTCCGAAAAAGGTGGATATGCCGGGGGCATCATGCTCATTCATAGGGAAAGCCCCATAGACCGAAAAGTCAGTAAGCTAGAGATTCGCCTCAAATACGGCGACGACGGACCACTATGTCCTAAAACTGGATACGGACCGAAACGTCCTTAAACTAACGGCGGACCGCAATGTCCTAAAACTTGCAAATGACCGAAACGTCGTTAAACTACTCCCAACCCGCAGCATCTTCAGGCTGACGTGGTAAAAAAAAACAACAAAAAAAACAACAAAAACAAAAAAACAAAAAAAAACGGTATGTCCATAAGTAAAATGGGCACGGATGAAAACATGAAAGGGCTCCGTGAGTAAAAACAGCAGGGCTACCGGCGAGTGTTCGTGAAAACCCGAAAGGGCGCGACCTCGTTAAAAAAAAAAGAGAAAAGAAAAAAAAAGAGAAAAGAAAAAAAAAGAATAAAAAAAAACGGTATGTCCATACGCAAAATGGGCACGGATGAAAACCCGAAAGGGCTCCGTGAGTAAAAACAGCAGGGCTACTGGCGAGTATTTGTGAAAACCTGAAAGGGCGCAACCTCGTTAAGGGACACTTACAGGGTCCTCTCGACCTTGTAAGGAGAAACCACCCGCGTGAGATCCTTACGACTCACAAGGGAACAACACACTTAGGAGTCCCCACGATTCCTAAGGAGAAATTACACTTACGGGATCCTCACGACTCGTAAGGAGAACTTTCTTATGGGACCCTCACAGTTCATAAGATTTGAAAGTCTTAAGTTACAGAGACCTGAACCTGTTCTTAAGCAACCCCCACAACCTCTGATACTGCCCTACAAGTGGCTCAGTACTGACCCTTGTATACAATCCACGGGCGCGAATAAATATTTCCCTAACCAAGTCCCACCCATGACTGGGGATATGTCCATATGGTGAACAACCCTTGTAAGTCCTCTCGACTTATAAGGAGAAAATCCTTTTGTAAGATCCTTACGACTTACAGGGGAACATACACTTAGGAATCCTCACGATCCCTAAGGAGAAAACACACCTACGAGATCCTCACGACTTGTAGGGAGAAATACCTTTGTGAGACCCTTACGGCTCATGAAGTCAAAAGCCTTGGTCGACAGGATCCTAATCCTGATTACTAAGCCACCTTTGTTCGACATCGACAGAGGCAAATGATGATTCGCTCTTGGCAACATTCCAGTTGTAGCGATGCTGATGCCTAAACCGGTATTAAATTTCGAGTCCTTTCATGGTAAATGATGATTCGCTCATGGAAATATTCCAGTTGTAGTGATGCTGATGCCGAGATTGGCATCAGATTCCAAGTTTCACACTCGCGATAAGAAAAATCAGCGGGCCACAAATGCATATGACATAGCCGAAATGATGGGGCAACTTGCAACAAAATCAGCAAGTAAAAATATATGCATGCAAAATAGCCGAAATGATCGGGCAACTCGCAATAAAAAGCAGCGAGTAAAAATAAAACAAATAGCCGAAATGATTGGGCACCGCGAAAAATAGCCGAAATGATTGGGCAATCGCGATTTTCGCGATATAAAAAGCTGAAATGATAGAGCATCGCGGAAAGAATAAAAAAATGATGAAAGAATGAAACTTTTTGCCCTATAGGTGATGCTACATCAATCCCTGTATACATTCCAGGGGCGCAAACAAAGAAGGAGTCACACTCCTCCTCCCCAGCTTTCATTAGAAGAAGAAGCCGAATCTCGACGGGCCACAAATAACCTAGAGATCATCTCAACACTCGTATCGTCACAGTGGACGCATCTTCAAGCTAAGAGGAACAGCGGCAACTCCCAGTTCCATGGCTCGGTGGTATACATATCGCCAGCAGTCAAACCTCCATCCCGTGAAATGCGGATATAATCAGCAAAATTCCTGGTTACGTGGAACGCGGATAACGTCACTCTTTGACCCCGTGGAAAACGTCCAGAGCGGATCCTGGTCCTCGCAGAGCACGGCAGTGAACCCGTGTGAAGCATCCAGAGCGGAGCCTAGTCCTCGCGGAGCACGGCAGTGAGCCCGTGTGAAGCATCCAGTGCAAAATTCCTGGTTACGTGAACGCGGATAACATCACTCTTTGATCCTGTGGAAAACGTCCAGAGCAGATCCTGGTCCTCGCAGAGCACGGCAGTGAACCCGTGTGAAGCATCCAGAGCAGAGCCTAGTCCTCGCCGAGCACGGCAGTGAACCCGTGTGAAGCATCTAGTGCAAAATTCCTGGTTACATGAAACGCGGATAACGTCACTCTTTGACCCCGTGGAAAACGTCCAGAGCGGATCCTGGTCCTCACAGAGCACGGCAGTGAACCCGTGTGAAGCATCCAGAGCGGAGCCTAGTCCTCGCCGAGCACGGCAGTGAACCCGTATGAAGCATCTAGTGCAAAATTCCTGGTTACGTGGAACGCGGATAACGTCACTCTTTGACCCCGTGGAAAACATCCAGAGCAGATCCTGGTCCTCGCAGAGCACGGCAGTGAACCCGTGTGAAGCATCCAGAGCGGAGCCTAGTCCTCGCCGAGCACGGCAGTGAACCCGTGTGAAGCATCTAGTGCAAAATTCCTGGTTACATGGAACGCGGATAACGTCACTCTTTGACCCCGTGGAAAACGTCCAGAGCGGATCCTGGTTCTCGCAGAGCACGGCAGTGAACCCGTGTGAAGCATCCAGAGCGGAGCCTGGTCCTCGCAGAGCACGGCAGTGAACCTGTGCGAAGCATCCAGAGCGGAGCCTAGTCCTCGCATAACACGGCAGTGAACCCGTGTGAAGTATCTAGAGCAAAATTCCTGGTCACGTGGAACGCGGATAACGTCACTCTTCGACCCCGTGGGAAATGTCCAGAGTGGATCCTAGTCCTCACATTAACATGGAGTGATCATCACAGCGATATTCGTCTCGATACAGCAGACGCGATACCAGCAGACGAAGCGAAGGCCAAATTCCTAGCTTCAGGGTCTTGACGGCAAGTCATATAAAGCCCTGAAAGACAATCGGAGATCATCCCACACCAGCGCGGAGTGGTCACCACCTCGATGTTCGTCTCGATACAGCAGATGAAATGTCACCCCAGCGTTCTTCCCCCAGCAGGATTCGGAAGCGACAAAGCAAACGAAGCGAAGGCCAAATTCCTAGCTTCAACGTCTTGACGGTAAGTCATATAAAACCGGAAAGACAAACAGAGATCATCCCACATGGAGTGGTCACCACCACGACATTCGTCTCGATACAGCAGACGAAATGTCACTACAGCGTCCTTCTTCCAACAAGATCCGGACACACCAAAGCAAACGAAGCGAAGGCCAAATTCCTAGCTTCATGCGTCTTAACGGCAAGTCATATAAAACCGGAAAGACAATCAGAGATCATCTCATACCAACATGGAGTGATCACCACCTCGACGTTCGTCTCGACACAGCAGACGCAACATCACCGAAAGGAGTCACGGCAAAATCCCTAGTTCCAGACTTCGACGGTTCACCAGCAACCTAGAGACAATCACGACATTCGTCTCGATACAGAGGACGCAATGCCAGCAAACGAAGCGAAGGCCAAATTCCTAGCTTCAACATCTTAACGGCAAGTCATATAAAGCCTGAAAGACCATCAGAGATCATCCCATACCAGCGTGGAGTGGTCACCACCTCGACGTTCGTCTCGATACAGCAGACGAGATGTGTCACGACAGCGTTCTTCCTCCAACAGGATTTGCACATGACAAAGCAAACGAAGCAAAAGCCAAATTCCTAGCTTCAGGGTCTTAACGGCAAGTCATATAAAGCCTGAAAGACCACCGGAGATCATCCCACATGGAGTGGTCACCACCTCGACGTTCGTCTCGATACAGCAGACGAGATGTCACCCCAGCGTTCTTCCTCCAGCAAGGTTCAGACGCGACAATCAAACAAAAGGAGCCACGGTAAAATCCCTAGTTCCAAACCTCGATGGTTCACCAGCAACCTAGAGACAACCATGACATTCATCTCGATACAGAGGACGCGATGCCAGCAAACGAAGCGAAGGCCAAATTCCTAGCTTCAGGGTCTTAACGGCAAGTCATATAAAGCCTGAAAGACCACCGGAGATCATCCCACATGGAGTGGTTACCACCTCGACGTTCGTCTCGATACAGCAGACGCAACATCACCAAAAGGAGCCACGGCAAAATCCCTAGTTCCAAACCCCGACGCTTCGCCAGCAATCTAGAGACAACCATGACATTCGTCTCGATACAGAGGATGCGATGCCAGCAAACGAAGCGAAGGCCAAATTCCTAGCTTCAGGGTCTTAACGGCAATTCATATAAAGCCTGAAAGACCATCGGAGATCATCCCACATGGAGTGGTCACCACCTCGACGTTCGTCTCGATACAGCAGACGTAACATCACCAAAAGGAGTCACGGCAAAATCCCTAGTTCCAAACCTCGACGGTTCATCAGCAACCTAGAGACAACCACGACATTGGTCTCGATACAGAGGACGCAATGCCAGCAAACGAAGCAAAGGCCAAATTCTTAGCTTCAGGGTCTTAACAGCAAGTCATATAAAGCCTGAAAGACTATCGGAGATCATCCCACACCAGCGCGGAGTGGTTATGACTCATCGGGGCTCTCCAAAATGAGCCTAACCTCAAGTAAAAAGCGGCATGGCAAATTCCTAACGCTTGCTCTTCCGACGGTCAAACTGCCAAGGAGGATTGCTTGAAGACGTCTTGTCCAGCCCCCGAAGGGATCAGAGACACGGCAGTCGCAGGGCTACTCGAACAGCACGATTGCCTATCGAGGAATATATCAGCTCATGCGATGGTACGATGGCCAAAACCCTAAGTACCACAGACCCTAACGGACTTCTGTCGTAAAGAGCAGAGGTTAACTGTGACGTTAGGATATTCTTACGAGATCTGCTCGATCCGTTTCGACTCGTGAGGAAATTGATGTCTTTGCGAGAACTTCTCGATTCGTCTCGACTCGTGAGATAAAGCCTTAGGCAATGGGGATTAAAAAACCTGTTTCCTAAGCACTGGGACCCTGCAAGTCGGCCCAAAACGGTCTCTTGCATACTATCCACGGGTCACACTCTCCAAAGTCGAATCTCGACAAGGAGGGAAACAACCGCTTACGGGTCCTCCGACTCGTAAGAGGGAAAACTCTCTTATAGGATCCTTACGACTTATAAGAGAAAACACACTTAGGAATCCTCACGACTCCTAAAGAGAAAATACACCTACGAGATCCTCACGACTCGTAGGGAGAAAAGTCTTTATGAGACCCTCACGGCTCATAAAATTGAAAAGTCTTAGGTGGCAGATCCTAACCCTGTCTCCTAAGCCATCACCGCCCTGCAAAGAGGTCAAGATGGACCATCTATGAGCCACACTCGCCAAAGCTACATGCCACTGAAATGGAAAAGCTACTCATGAGCATATAAACTACTTCACGCCAGAGTAAGATATAAAGAGATGGAAGGGTGCGTCTCATGGAGTTAAGGGTTTGGAACTATATCTCTTAAGAGTCGAGATTTGAGTCAATGATAAATGACGACGCTTGTGTCCGCTAGTTATCTTCTCAGATCAAGATTCTGAAAGTTATATACCAACCCGAAACTGGTCATACGCTATGCATTACTTTGCACTACTTCACCCACGTATATACTTACGTGGGCAAAGTAGTGGGGGGCATTTGTTCCCGCCAAAAATTTCTGCGCAAAAGAGTCCAAGGTATCAAATGGCAATGATATGCTTAAGGAAATGCGAACCAGTATCTTCCGGGCTGTTTTTTGACAAACTCCCGAATGAGAAACAGATAAATTCTGATGGTATTGAAAGCGTCTCGAAAAGACCTTTGATTTGATATATTATGGGCCTCGTAATTCATCCGGGATCAAAAGTTATGAGGAATTACATGTCCACACGTGATGGACTTTTAAGAACCCGCTGGAGGAGTTAAAAAATACAATAAAAACTCAGAAAAGACCCCAATGGGGCATCACGTGCTTACACGTGACCATGGGTCACGTGCAGACACGTGATGGGCTTTTAAGGCTTCTAAAATAATGAATAGAATTAAATTCTAAAATCTGTTCCCTGATTAAAAATCAGGAATCACGTGCTCACACGTGACCAATGGTCACGTGTTGACACGTGATGGTTAAAATTGAAGCGTAAACAAACAGCTGAAGGAAAAACCTCAATGAGGTGTCACGTGCTCACACGTGACCAATGGTCACGTGTTGACACGTGATGGTTACAACTGAAGCGCAAGTAAACACTGAGAAAATGACTCAATTGGGGGTCACGTGGCAACACGTGACTGGCTGTAAAAGCCTTGCTGTTCAACAGAATTAAATTCTGAAAAAAAAGATCATTTAAATCTTTCGAAATAGAATTAAAATTCTAAAAGCTTCTAAATCTTTCCAAATGGAAAAGGATTATGGGGACCGTTGGATTAAAGATCCAAGGGTGATTAAAAATCACCAATTTATGGAAAAATCTTGGACAAGGAAAGATTTCCCTGAAAATCTCACCAGAATAACAAATAGAATATCTTTTGGATTTAAAATTCACGGTGAATAAAATTCACTGAATGATCTAAAGGCCTAGATTAATGATAAATATAAATCAAATCTCTCAACAATCAAATCAAATTTTTCAATGAGAGATTTGCTATACAAATTGATTCTCTTTCTTTTCCTATAAATAGGAGTCAAGAAGAGAAGAGGGGGGATCTACTTTTTTGAGAGAAGAAACAGAGGGAGGAGAATTTAATTCTCTGCAAAAAGAAAAACCCTAGGTAAGACAAGAGAGGCTTAAAAAGAGAATTTAATTCTCAAAAGAGTTTAACTCTTATATAAATAAAAGAACTTAGTTCTTTCTCTGGTGGAGGATCTGCAAAGTGCACATCTCCCCATGAATTGAGAATTTAATTCTCATTGGGTTGAGATCCTGCCATGCAGATCCAAAACATAGAGGAGGAATTAAGTTTTGAGAATTCAATGGTCACAAAATTATAGGAATTTAATTCCTTTGGGATAAAATTAGGGTTTTACCCTAAATAAGAATTTAATTCTTTCACAATAGGAATTTAATTCCTCCAAAACAAAAATTAAGGTTTTACCCTAAATAAGAATTTAATTCTTAAAGATAAGGAGACTTAAAAGATCTCTGTGCATGAAAAGACTAAGGTCACGTGCCCCACGTGACCCCTGAACAGATCCTCCAAAAATGAGAAGAGGAAAGCTTTGAGGCAGTGCCTCACGTATTCCCACGTGACCCTCATTATATATGGAACAAAAGCAAAGGCAGAAACAATTCTGGGCGCTCTCACGTGTTACCACGTGACCCCTAATAAATGTTCTAATAAATCAGGGCATGATTATACATCACGTGCCCACACGTGATGGCTATGAAAATTAAAAGTGTTTAACACTTGTTTGCAGAACAAAATAAAGTGGATCTGGCCCCACTTTTTGATGCCATCACGTGCTCCCACGTGACTCCCAAAACGCAGAAAGAAAAAGCAAAGGAAATGAAAGCTTTGGGCGCTCTCACGTGTTATCACGTGACCCCTCAGCAAATGCTTTAACAATTGGCGCACAGATCCCCATCACGTGCCCAACACGTGATGCTCTAAAATAAAAATAAAAGTGTTTAACACTTGTTCGCAGATTTGAGGATAAACCAAAAGGAGATCTGGCTCCACATTTAGGGCGCCCTCACGTGTCACCACGTGACCCCTAATGAGCATTCTAACAGACCAGAGCGGGGGCCTTCATCACGTGCTCACACGTGATGGCCGCCAGAATTAAAAGAGTTAAACACTGATCTGCAGAATAAAATAAAGGGAATCAGGGCGCTCTCATGTGTCCACACGTGACCCCTCTCTCCTTAGTGTTTAACACTAATCTGAAGACTTTGTTTTCAGTGTTTAACACTGATTTTCTTAGTGTTTAACACTCATTTGGAAAACTCTATTTGCAGTGTTTAACACTGATTTGCTTAGTGTTTAACACTAATTTGAAAACTCTGTTCCCAGTGTTTAACACTGATTATCTTTTAGTGTTTAACACTAACTTGCTAATCTTATTTCCAGTGTTCAACACTGTTGGTTTCTAGTGTTTAACACTAGCTTTAGCCCAATTGGCTAAGTTTCAGAGGCAAAGCCTCTCCTTCAATGGACCAACAGAGGGCCAATATTTCAAACATAATTGGACTTAGCCCAAACTGGCCATAAGTCCTCAAATCATCTTGAACTGAGCACATCTGCTCTTTCAACCAACTCATTGGTTCAAGGGTATATCTCTGAACTCCTCTGATATTTGTCGTTGTAATCCTTCAACGTCTTCAGAGAGGTGACGGGTCCCGATGACCACACATCAAGAAGGACTGTGGGGTCCTTAAACCCACGGACTTATGCGTCCTTAAACTAAAATACGGACTGTAGGGTCCTTAAACCCACGGACTTATGCGTCCTTAAACTACCTATGGACCACCACGTCCCTAAACTGGAACATGGACCACCACGTCCCTAAACTGGAAAATGGACCACCACGTCCCTAAACTGGCAGTGGACCACCACGTCCCTAAACTGGCAATGGACCACTATGTCCCTAAACTGGAACAACAGAGCCCATACGCTCTTTTATCGGATCTAAACGATCCCGTTAAGTCGATCTTAGTCCCAAACTGGACTAACGTATCCTTAACAACCGTTTAAGTTAATCTTAGCCTCAAATATAGCTAACGCATCCTTAAACCTTCAAACAGACTTTAGTCCCAAATTGGACTCTAGATCCCCCCAATCTACTTTGGTTCAAGGGTACATCTCTGAACTCCTCTGACATCTATCGTTGTAATCCTTCAATGACGTCAGAGAGGTGACGGGTCCCGACGGCCATACATTCAATGGACCCCTATGTCCCTAAACTGGAATAATAGAGCCAATTGCTCTTTTGTCGGATCTAAACGATTCTGTTAAGTTGATCTTAGTCTCAAATTAGACTAACGTATCCTTAACAAACGTTTGAGTTGATCTTAGTCTCAAATATGGCTAACGTATCCTCAGACCAAAACCCCAAACCCAAATCTAAGAAAACACGGATTTGGACTAATCCACGTCCTACGGGCGACGACATAAATTGGTCTCCGTATACAATCCACGGGAAACTACAAACAAAATAAATACCCACGACACGAAGTGACCAGCTGGAGAAGGAGAAAGTTGTTACCGCGACGCGGTAGCGTAATTAACTGCAGGGGCTTGCGCCTGCAGGGAAGAGCGTCCCCACAATCAAAAACCCCTCAAGCGAGGGGGAATCTGACGAAGTCTGCTACATCGGACGCATCCATTTAAACCTTCGATACACGGTGCCATAAATCAACTTGGCATCTTCGGAGAGGTGGACGGATAGCACCAATTAGCATCTGCCCCGAATCTCAGGCAAGACGTCCTGTGTCTTGGCCGTCGTTCGGAGGGGAACAGATTCTATGAATGGTTCTCTCTAATCGGGCTTGTCTTGGATGATCGAAGCTTCTTCAGCGGGACTGCTCTTCTGTTCCGCGCTTTCCTCTTCTCGCAGAGAGACTGGGGGTAGAATTTGCCGGCCCCTGATTGTGATCAGAATTTCGTCCGTGTCAGGATCAGCCGGCTCCTTAGCTAAGCGAGCGAGTACGTCAGCCTTTCCATTCAGCGCTCTAAGGACTCTCATTAGTTCAATGTGAATGAACCGTTTCATGAGTTCTACCACTCGGCTTCTGTATCGAGCTAACTTGGGTTTGTATATCTTATAGTCGCCGCTTACTTGGTTGACGACAAGCTGGGAGTCACCATAAACCCGTAGCCGAAGGATTTCCATTTCTATGGTGAGCTCCAGACCAGCTATCAGAGCTTCATACTCAGTTTCATTGTTTGTTCGAGGCTCGGTGAGAGCAAAAGAACGTCGTAGGGTTCCCATCGATGGCGTGATGAACACCAATCCTATCCCTGCTTTTATCTGTGGAATGCTTGATTTGCTGGAGCTCCTCATTGATGAGGCTCCATCGAAGTAGAGCTCCCAATATGGCCATCTTCCTTGAGGTGCAGCACTTGTTCGTCGAGTCGCTCGCAATTAAGCGGTGACCCCTTGATACGGGATGAGCAGCAAGGAAGTCTGTAAGAGCTTGCCCTTTTACTACTTTCTGAGGAGAATAAAATATGTCAAACTCAAGCAGCATGACAGCCCATCTCGACATTCTGCCGTCTAGGCTTGTCTTGGTCATTAAGTGTTTGAGCGGGTCGACCTTAGAGATCAGCATAACCCGATGAGCGAACAGATAGTGCCTCGGTTTCTTCACAGCGAACATCAAAGCCAGGCATTGCTTTTCGATCAGGGAATAGTTGTGTTCCGCCCCGACTAGAGTTCGATTGTGGTAGTAGAGGGCATTTTCTTTTCTCTCCTTGTTGTTCTGGGTAAGGAGCGCACCGAGTGATTCATCTAGCGCGGCAGTGTAGAGGATCAGCGGTTTATTTGGAATGGGATCGGCCAGCACTATAGGGTGCAACAAGTACTGTTTGATGCTTTCGAACACTTCTTGACATTCGGCATCCCAGACAAAAGGAGCTCCTTTCTTCATGAGCTTTGAGAAGGGCCTACATCTCCCCGACAAATTTGAGATAAACTTTTGTATATAAGCAAGCTTGCCTTGAAAAGACCTTAGCTGCGTCAGACTCTTCGTAGAGGGCATTTCCATGATGGCCTTTATCTTGGATGGGTCGACTTTGATCCCCCGATGTCGGACTATGAAGCCCAGGAATTTTCCCGATGACACACCAAAAGCGCACTTCAGAGGATTCATTTTCAGATCGTACTCCCCCAGTCTGGTGAGAACGGTCCTAAGATCTTGGATATGACCGACCTTGGCTTTAGGCTTAACGGCCAGATCATCAACATAACATTCGACGACTTTGTGGATTAGATCATCAAAGATATTGGTCATTTCCCTATGGTATGTAGCACCTGCGTTCTTCAGTCCGAACGGCATCACCTTGTAGCAATATATTCCGATCGGGGTTCGAAATGTTGTGTGTTTCTCATCCTCAGGCGACATCTTGATCTGATTATATCCAGAAGAGCCATCTATAAAGATGAACAGCTCGTAATTTGAGGTGTCATCAACCATCATTTCCATGACCGGTAGCGGGAAGTCGTCTTTAGGATATGCCTTGTTGAGGTCCCTGAAATCGACACAAACTCAGATCTGCCCATTTTTCTTCTTCACTGGGACTATGCATGCAATCCAGTCCGCATATTTCTCCTCCCTGATGAAGTCGGCATCGATGAGTTTCTTGGTTTCCTCGATGACCTTTTCTTCCAATTCCCTTCTCATTCTTCGAGGAGCCTGTTTGACTAGCTTAGCATCAGGAGATATAGCCAGCTTATGCACGTCCACTTCAGAGAAGAGGCCAGGCATTTCTTTGTACGTCCACGCGAAGCAGTCCACGAACTTATGCAGCAGGGCGATTATCTTCTCTTTCATTTCCTCTGATAAAAGTGAGCTGATGTAGGTCGGCCTTGGATTATCGGGCGTTCCTAAGTCAATCTCGGTTAGCTCGTCAAAGGTTGCTTGTCCGCCATCTTCTAGCTCTTGAGGAGCTTCTTCTGGCTCGGCTAGCTCATCATCATCATTTGACTTTTCGCTGGATTCACCAACATGGATCAAATAGCACGCTTTGGAATCAGGTTGAATGAAGCCTATGCCCTGTCTATCTGGAATTCGTCCATCGATGAGTGCTCGGACCTAAGGCGGATGCCATAGCTCTTCATAAAACTTTGCTTCGGACTCCGTTTGATATAACCGGCATCCGCATCTTTTGAAGTATTCCCTCATCTCAGGCGCATAATATCTGGGATTGAGGACGACCCTTATGCCTCTCTCATATGGAAGGCACGCGACAGACAAATCGTCCGGGTGCACAACAGGATTTGACCGATAAAACGGGATGCGGCCACTTTTCCTTCCGGGAACGTAGAAAGTTTTCAGCTGGTCTACGGTGGAAACTGACAATGCATCGAGCTCTTTGCACATCTGCTCTGGCACCTTTGTGACGGCTAGGGACCCTTCTGCAATTTAGAAAGTCTCTCCTAGTTTCGCTTGTTGCATGGGGGTCCAATCTGCACAGCTGTTGCAAGGCCGGTCCTTTTCCTCCGACTCTTCGGTGTCGCTGCCAAGATAAGGGCGGACTTTGCTGCTAGATGGGCCTTCAGTATCAGATTCGTCCGTATTTCTACCAAAATGAGGGCGAGTTTTATGGAAGGACGGGCTTCCAGCATTGGACTCATCAGTGTCATTATTGAAACGCGGGCGCACTTGGGCGTTTTTGATTTTGAAAATGACAGCTGGCTCAGATTTGCTTTTGAGTCTTAGGGCCGCTCTATCCTCAGTCGGTTGTGACTTAGCATTTTGGTGGTTCATAAAGTACCGAGAATCCTCATATCGGACTTCATGCACACCGAACGGCTGGACGTCTCCGTCAATGTGTCTTTCTTCGCCATTTTTAGTATACTTCATGCATTGATAGAGAGTTGATGGAATGATGCCATAATTGTGGAGCCACGTCCGCCCCAAGAGAATTTTATAAGACGTGTCAGCGTCGATCACGTATATCTTAGCTTTGGTCTGCAGATCCCCGAATTTGATTGGCAGAGCTATGGACCCCGGAACTTGCTGGCAATTTTGGTTGAAGCCTTGAATGATAATCCTTTCCCTTGACAGGTGTCGGACGTCCATTGACAAACTCTTCAGAGTCCGCAAGTTCATGATTTTCACTGAGGTCCCCAGATCAATCAATATGCGATTAATCCGATCTCCGTCGCTGTACCCGGTCATGTAAAGCGGGTGATTATGATCAGCCGTTCCCAGTAGTAAGTCTTCGTCCTTAAACGTGACTGCGGCGGTATGCAGAGAGTACTGGGCTTCTTCATATTAATTTCCGCAAAGCGATCCTGATACCGCTCGGGGTTCTGTATAGCGTGAATGAGAACATCTCTAAGCTCTTTAGATAGGACCAAGGCGTCATAGATGCTCAGGAGAGACGGGAGCTTTCGGAGATGAGCCAATACATTGTAGTCCACTGAGGAAGGACTTGAGTCTTCCTTAGCTGGTTTTCTGCCATCTTCCTCATTAACCACCTATTTTTCCTTTCCTTTTGGGGCGTTTCCTGTAAGTCCATGCTACCTCTCCCGGTACTTTCGGGAATGCGGAATTTGGTAAAAAACAATTTTTACGGAGGTGGTAACATGGACCTATAAGCCGGATCTTGGTTAAACATCTATCTAACAACCTAACTATGAGTTTCTAGCTACTCGGTTAGGGGGTTATACCTTGTTGTCTTGAACTCCTTCGTCTTCAAGCTCCGATGGTGGTCCGGACCGGCTTCTTCTCGTCGTCTCCGTACGCCGAAGATAGATCCACCTGAAAGCTCCAACCTTTAGCTCCTTCTTCGTTCTTTGAAGAAACTAGTTCACTTGGTTTGCTAAACCTAGTGAACTAGAATGAGTAGAGAATAGTTTGTGTGGGATTTTATCTATGGTTCTTGATTCTCAACTCATGAGACAAGAGAACCATAGAGTCAAGAGAGGGAGCAAGAGGTTGAGGGTGAGAGCAAAATGGAGAGCTCAAGAACAAGAAAGAGAATGAGCAAGAAAGAATGAGGCTCTCTTTTGTCTTTCACCCTCTCATAATCCAAAGCAATCATAACTCATCATATTAACAAAAGTCTTATGTGATGGTTGAAGCAACCATAACCATATCATTTCATGCACTCATTTTACACAAATGAGCAAGCAAGTAAAAGTCTTTGCCATGAAATGATGGCTATGGTTATCATGATGGTCAACTAGTCAAGCCTAGTCAACCGGTCAACAAAGTCAACAAGTCAACAAAAGTCAACAAGTCAACAAAGTCAACAAAAGTCAACAACCATGTCACCATAATACTTAATTAGTATAATAGTTAATCACATATCATACTCTCATTAGGGTTGATCAAAAGGTCAATAGTCAACGGTCAACTGTCAACAACCCTAATGAGAATCCACTGCCTCTGTCTCCCTGTCAACTGTGCATACACACCCGCATCCGCCTTCCGAGGAACACGAATGCAAACTGGATAAATCCAATCCCATAAGGTACACTAGGATCTGGCTTAAACTAAAGCCCGCTAGTGTAAACTGTCCGGACACTGTACGCGCACAAGTGCACGGATGTGACCGAACCCTGTCGCAAAACCATGCGACCTGTCGCAATACCATGCGACCTCTACTCTTTTGCCTAAAGGCGAAAAGCTTTCTGTGTGGGACTCTAAAGACTCGACACTACGCTGGCAGTGGGTTTAACCACAGACCGCAAGCGGCACTAGCTGTGCGTAACGGTCCCCAGGTAATGCCGACAAGAAGACCGACGAGGCGAAACCCATCTGAACTCCTACTGAGCCTGAGTGTGACATTCTCCGTACAGTCCGGTCTGTTCGTCTAATACATCGCATGGCGGGCCTAGGGGGCGGTAAACGTCAGTCCCCCAATAGCGGTACAAGTCGTGCCGGAGCGAAGCCCAAAACACCCTGAGATAACACTGGAAACCTACCAGTATATCTCGTTTGCCCTGGCCAGGGACTACTCGTGTAATGGCTCTTCTAGACACAGCGCGATGTCAACCCCCAATACCGGGAGAGACGAATCCTGTCTAACCGTCACTGCCTCCAAGTGCTTCGGGACTGCACCCAACCACTACCTGTTTGCACGACTCCTTTGAGCCGTGGTAGGGTAGTGATCAAAGTACAGTGGGAACACACTCGAGGCGGAGTGACAGTGTCAAGTCAGCGGACTAAGTTGTACTCATGTCACCTGGGAACTGATAACTGATGATAGGTATAATACCAACTAGTCAGTTCCCGACGAGTCTTGTCCAGTGTACCCGTAACCTAACGAGCACCCGCATACTATCTCAAGTACGACGTACTGACGGCTGTGGGACAGACCGTCTCCCACACTGGGATGAGAAGCGCATGCGCTGGTCTACTCCGGAGTATCGATGCCCTGTCTCGATAGTCCTGCGACCAGGGACCTGCATAAGGATGTGCTTATAGATTACCCAGCCCCACTAGTGTGACGGCCATCACATCGCTGGTAATCAAGCAAATATCCTAAGGGCTCCACTAATGTGTATAGGCGATATACAAAATATAAACACATGTACACATTGAAGCAGAAACAAACCAAGTAGCATACTATTATTTTGAGCAAGATTGTATATACAAGGTGAATATCCCAAGCATCCATTAAGTAATATACAAACTAGTATGATACAGTAATGGCCTCTAGGGCATATACACTAACAATCTCCCACTTGCACTAAGGCCATGTACTGGCGTATCGAAGACCTATCATCTCGATCAGCCGCTCGAACTGAGTCTGGGGCAGGGCCTTGGTGAATGGATCTGCAGTGTTATCTTCTGAAGCGACTCTCCGAACCTCGATCTCCTGGCGATCCACGATCTCCCTGATCAGGTGATACCGCCTCAAGATGTGCCTGGATCTCTGATGGGACCTGGGTTCCTTCGCTAAAGCTATAGCCCCGTTGTTGTCGCAATACAGAGGTATTGGATCAACAATGGACGGAACCACCTGAAGTTCTTTCAAGAACTTCCTCATCCAGACAGCTTCTTTTGCGGCATCAGATGCAGCGATGTATTCCGCTTCCATCGTCGAGTCTGCAACGGTTTCTTGTTTGGAACTCTTCCAACACACCGCCCCTCCATTGAGGGTAAAGACAAAACCCGACATGGACTTGGAATCATCCTTGTCACTCTGGAAGCTGGAGTCAGCAAAGGCCTCGATCTGGAGGTCTTTTCCGCCATACACCAAGAACATCTCCTTAGTCCTTCTCAGGTACTTGAGAATGTTCTTTACCGCTATCCAGTGTTTCTCCCCAGGGTTTGACTGATACCGGCTTACCACACTCAGTGCATAAGCTACATCCGGTCTGGTACACAACATCGCATATATTATAGAGCCTACCGCAGAAGCGTAGGGTATAATAGACATGCGATCCCTCTCCAAATCAGTCTTGGGAGACAACTCTTTAGAGAGGGTGATCCCGTGACAAGCCGGTAGGTTACTGCGCTTGGAATCTTCCATACTGAATCTCTTCAGTATGGTGTCGATGTACCTGGACTGTGAAAGTCCTAATATCCTCTTGGATCTGTCACGGTAGATCCGGATACCCAGAATGTACGAGGCATCACCCAGGTCTTTCATGGAGAACCTGTGTGACAAGAACCCCTTGACAGATTGTAGCATAGGAATGTCATTTCCTATTAAGAGAATGTCATCCACGTATAAAACGAGGAATACTACAGTTCTCGCTACAAATCTACTATAGATGCATGGTTCATCTGGATTTTTGATAAAGCCAAATTCTTTGACCGTCTCATCAAAGCAGATGTTCCGACTCCGCGATGCCTGCTTTAGTCCATAGATGGACTTAAGCAACTTGCACACCTTTCCGCTGCTCCCACTCTGAATGAAACCCTCTGGCTGGTCCATATAGACACACTCCTCTAAATTTCCATTTAGAAAAGCGGTCTTTACGTCCATTTGCCAGATCTCATAATCGTGGAAGGCAGCAATGGCAAGAAGGATCCGAATGGATTTCAGCATGGCTACTGGAGAAAAGGTTTCGTCATAGTCCAAGCCAGGTCTTTGACGAAAACCCTTTGCTACCAGCCTAGCTTTATAGGTCTCAACCTGTCCATCTACACCAATCTTCCTTTTGAAGATCCACTTGCATCCTACGGGTTTTACCCCATCTGGAGCAATGTCCAACGTCCATACCTTGTTGGTGTACATGGACTCCATTTCGGTCCGCATTGCATCCAGCCATTTCACTGAGTCAACGCTCTGAACGGCCTGCTGGAAGCTAGTAGGCTCATCATAATCTATGATGCAATCCTCTCTATCCCCGTCTATGAGAAAACCGCAGTATCTCTCGGGCGGATGAGACTGCCTACTACTCCTGCGGAGCGGCGTAGGAATGTCCTGTTCTGTTGAACCCTCTGGTTCCACTAACCTTTCAGTAATAGTCTGTGGTTCTGGAATTTCTTCCAGTTCCACTGCGCTCCCACTATTTACCTTTTCCAAGAACTGGTGTTCTAGAAAGTGGGCATTACGAGAAACAAGGACTTTTTGTTCCTCTGCGTAGTAGAAAAGATACCCCCTGGTGTTCTTTGGGTATCCCACAAACTTGCACAGTACTGAGCGTGCCTCGAGTTTGTCCGCATGCTGCTTTTTGACAAAAGCTGGACATCCCCAGATCTTCAGATATTGAAGATAGGGTTTCTTCCCACTCCACATTTCATATGGGGTGGTAGGCACAGTCTTAGTCGGAACTCGGTTCAAAAGGTATGCAGCTGATTCTAGCGCATACCCGCAGAATGATCGCGGTAACTCAGCGTTACTCATCATGGACCGCACCATATCCAATAGGGTGCGGTTCCGTCTCTCCGATACACCGTTATGTTGCGGGGTGTATGGAGGAGTAAGCTGAGAGAGAATTCCGTTCTCTTTTAAATAGTCCAGGAACTCGGCACTTAAGTATTCTCCACCTCGATCCGATCTTAGAATCTTAATACTTTTGCCGGTCTGTTTCTCTACTTCATTCTTATACTTCTGGAATTTTCCAAAGGCTTCGGACTTATGTTTCATTAAGAAGACATAACCGTACCTTGAGAAGTCATCCGTAAAAGTAATGAAGTAAGAATGTCCGCTTCGCGCATGTGTAGACATTGGACCGCATACGTCACTGTGTACGAGTCCCAAGAGCTCGCTCGCTCTTACTCCATGTCCAGTAAACGGAGTCTTTGTCATCTTTCCTTTGAGACAAGATTGACAAGTGGCATACGATTGATATTCGAACGCATTCAAATATCCCTCTGTATGTAACTTAGTCAACCTTCTCTCATTGATGTGACCCAGTCTACAATGCCACAAGAAAGTCTGATTTATTTCTGGAGACTTTCTTTTGTGTGTATTCTGGACATTGAAAATCTGTGGTTGGTTCAATACGTATATACCATTACTCAATGTACCTGACCCAATCAAAACTTGATTAAGGTGAATGTTTACAACATTACTTACAAACGCAAATTCATAACCTTCTTTAGAAACTAAAGATACAGAAATGATATTACAAGTTGCGTTGGGTACAAAAAAGCAATTACGCAAAACGAAAACATGTCCATCTGATATTCCCAGGTGATAGTCCCCCACGGCTTTAGCATCCATGCTAGCTCCGTTCGCAACTCTGAGGGTCATGTCACCTGCCTTCAAAACCCTACGGTTTCTCAACGCCTGCAAAGAATTACAGATATGAGATCCTGATCCGGTATCCAATACCCAGGAAGTAGAGTTTATTGAAAGACAGTTTTCAATAACATACACACCTGAAGCTGAAGCTGCAACCTGCTTCAATTCCTGTGTTCTGGCCTTCCAGGCCCTGCAATCATTCTTCCAGTGTCCTTTCTTATGACAATAGAAGCATTCTTCCTTATCCACAAGCTTCCCCGCTATCTTTGTTGCTTTACTTTTTCCCTTCGTATCCACTTTACTAACACCGCCCCTTGGTTTGGCGGGGGCCTTCTTCTTCTTTCCCTTGGCTTTCGCCTTGGACCTAGAAGAAGATGATCCTCCTACAAACAAAGTGGATGTATCCCTACCTTTCTGTAGGGTGCCCTCTGCGCTCCTCAGCATGTTGAGGAGCTCTGAAAGTTCAACCTCTTTTTCTTGTAAGTTGAAGTTTAGTATAAACTGGGCGTAAGTGGAAGGAAGGGACTGGAGAACTATATCCGTATATAGCTCACTCTCCAATGTGATCCCTAGGTCCGCGAGCTCCTCAATGTAGCCGATCATCTTTAGCATGTGCTCAGCTACTGATGATCCGACGGCCATTCTTGTCGAAAATAACTTTTTCGACGCTTCGTATCTTGCGATACGAGATTGCTCTCCATACAGTTCTTTTGTATGAAGCAATATGGATTCCATGTCCATATTCTCGTGCCTCCTCTGATGTTCGTTGTCCATCGAGGCAAGCAGGAGGCATTTGGCCTTCGCGCTATCAATCTCCCAAGTCTTGCGGATTTCCTTATCCGCGACGCTGGAAGTTGGACCAGGGACAGGGGGAGCTTTGGTGGTAAGAAGATACCCCAGCTTGTCGTAAGTGATTGCTATCTTGACATTCCTGAGCCAATCTTTGTAGTTTGGCCCTGTCAGTTTGTTTTTATCTAGGAGTAACTTAAGTCCAGTCATGTTGATTGGTCGCTACAATTAGGAGAGAGAAGAAGAAACACTCAGCATGATGCTCTTGCAAGTTTAGAGTGGTTTTTTTTAGTTTGTCTAAACAGGATGGCTCCCACTGTTTCTCGAATCCCTCCTCAAACCATAAAGGAAGAATTAGTCAGGATCAATCCTACCGTACAATACTTGCTTAACCGTTCAGCCAGGCCGGTGTCGGTACTTCGAGGGAGGTTTTCCAACGCTTTCGCGAAGTTCCTTAATTAAAGAACCTCTTTTCCCTGGGGGCGTAGCCCCGCTAACACCTTTCTAGGCACCTACTAGGTTTATAGCATTGATCGTTAAGTGAGAAATTTCCCGAGGAGTAGCATATACTCACAGTAGGATCGGGATCCAAATATCATTGCGTGACGAAACTGAAGGAATCCTACCAGAATCATCACACTCCAAATGGTATGCAAATCTAGCAAGTTTCAGTACTTATGAAACTCCCGATGTGGATTTTTGCCCCATGCTCTTATGACCTTGGCGTGAGGTCAAAATGTCATAAGTCACATGTCAAGTTCGTCCCATCATTATCCAGGTTAATTTGAACCCACCCGTACATACCCTTGACGTAGGCCAAAATGGCAGTACGACTGTCTCAAACCAACGCATTCTATCTATGCAACAGATAAATATCCGGCAGCTACCAATCACTATGCCTTGGCGTGAGGTCAAAATACATAGCTTGAATACTACCGAATATTTAACTGAAATGATGGAGGGCTACGGATGGTTTTGGCAAAACCGTGAACGTAGTGAACTTGATTTGGTCGATGGAACGAGATAGCTTTTAAATGGAGTGGCTCAAACTCCGTA
This sequence comes from Agapanthus africanus, assembly GCA_030015575.1. Classification (NCBI taxonomy): domain Eukaryota; kingdom Viridiplantae; phylum Streptophyta; class Magnoliopsida; order Asparagales; family Amaryllidaceae; genus Agapanthus; species Agapanthus africanus. The sequence continues at coordinate 108,898,382 of CM057344.1, forward strand.
TTTTAAAAGTTTGTTTTGAAAAGAACCGAGTGGTTTTTCGAAAGTGTTCCAACGACTTTAACTTGGTTTATTATCTTGCATTAGTTCTTTTAATGCGTGATATTCTTGCATTAGTTCTTTTAATGCGTCCCATCATTTAATCCTACCATTGCAGAAAACAAATAAAATATGACGTACGCTTATGCCATTCGCATTCGCCACGGGGCCCCGTCATTACCCGTTAGGTTACTTAACTAACGACAGAGCGGGGGCTGGGCTAGCGCGTCTGTAAAACATAACCAACGCCTAAATAATATCATATATAGATATACTGCAATGATAAACATTTCAGATCACAGATGAATACATTGGATATACTAGGAATCTGTAATTCGTACGAGCCTGTAACGAAAGACAAATTATACGGTCGCGGTGAATAGCCAAATACCCCACCCAAGACCCCTACGGGTGCGGCAAACTACCCGCCAAGTACCCGAAGCGTAGTAACCTCCCTCATCTCCTATGAGTAGGCCACTCGACACTTCGGCATACCCGGTAGTTTGTGCACCCCCTCCATGGGTCTATCCTAGGAGCAAAAACAGTAAAAAGAAATTATACAATGACGGCTACAACCCCGACCCGGTTGTGCGGCCATACAAATAATTATTACATCAATTTACAAATTTACAAGAATTGAAAGAAAAGAAAACTCTCGTCTCACAACCCCCGGCTATTCACCCGCGACAATCCAACATATTCATATACACATTCCAGCAATATTACAGATCACAGATTTGTATAACCCCCACTAATCGACATATAGCGATTAGTAGACGTTCAATACAAATATCACATTACAGAAAAACCCGTTAGCTAAAGTCTTTTAGAAGTTCGATAAAAAATACGGATTTTCGGGACCCCAAAATAAAATTTTCGTTCTGGAAAATCTGGGTTGAAAATATATGTACTAAAAATCCCAAAATACCCCAATGAGTAAACTGCAAAAAAGAAAACCCTTGACCGAGTCAACTCGGCCGCGGTTCCGCGGCGGGAGCGTGCTCCCGCCGCAGAAACGCGGCGCTTTGATCGAGTCAGGGGCCCAAATTTTTGCAGTTTCTTTAAAAAAGCCTGAGTCGATTTTAGGTGTATTTCAAAAAAGTTTTCCAGCACTTTTAAAATCGACAGAAAGTTGAAAATTCATGGGTTCGTTTTTGGGACTTTTTCTTTGATCGATCTTCTAGTTACTTGCTAACTTGTTAGATAGAGTTTAACTAGGCTCTGATACCACTGTAAGTCCATGCTACCTCTCCCGGTACTTTCGGGAATGCGGAATTTGGTAAAAAACAATTTTTACGGAGGTGGTAACATGGACCTATAAGCCGGATCTTGGTTAAACATCTATCTAACAACCTAACTATGAGTTTCTAGCTACTCGGTTAGGGGGTTATACCTTGTTGTCTTGAACTCCTTCGTCTTCAAGCTCCGATGGTGGTCCGGACCGGCTTCTTCTCGTCGTCTCCGTACGCCGAAGATAGATCCACCTGAAAGCTCCAACCTTTAGCTCCTTCTTCGTTCTTTGAAGAAACTAGTTCACTTGGTTTGCTAAACCTAGTGAACTAGAATGAGTAGAGAATAGTTTGTGTGGGATTTTATCTATGGTTCTTGATTCTCAACTCATGAGACAAGAGAACCATAGAGTCAAGAGAGGGAGCAAGAGGTTGAGGGTGAGAGCAAAATGGAGAGCTCAAGAACAAGAGAGAGAATGAGCAAGAAAGAATGAGGCTCTCTTTTGTCTTTCACCCTCTCATAATCCAAAGCAATCATAACTCATCATACTAACAAAAGTCTTATGTGATGGTTGAAGCAACCATAACCATATCATTTCATGCACTCATTTTACACAAATGAGCAAGCAAGTAAAAGTCTTTGCCATGAATTGATGGCTATGGTTATCATGATGGTCAACTAGTCAAGCCTAGTCAACCGGTCAACAAAGTCAACAAGTCAACAAAAGTCAACAAGTCAACAAAGTCAACAAAAGTCAACAACCATGTCACCATAATACTTAATTAGTATAATAGTTAATCACATATCATACTCTCATTAGGGTTGATCAAAAGGTCAATAGTCAACGGTCAACTGTCAACAACCCTAATGAGAATCCACTGCCTCTGTCTCCCTGTCAACTGTGCATACACACCCGCATCCGCGTTCCGAGGAACACGAATGCAAACTGGATAAATCCAATCCCATAAGGTACACTAGGATCCGGCTTAAACTAAAGCCCGCTAGTGTAAACTGTCCGGACACTGTACGCGCACAAGTGCACGGATGTGACCGAACCCTGTCGCAAAACCATGCGACCTGTCGCAATACCATGCGACCTCTACTCTTTTGCCTAAAGGTGAAAAGCTTTCTGTGTGGGACTCTAAAGACTCGACACTACGCTGGCAGTGGGTTTAACCACAGACCGCAAGCGGCACTAGCTGTGCGTAACGGTCCCCAGGTAATGCCGACAAGAAGACCGACGAGGCGAAACCCATCTGAACTCCTACTGAGCCTGAGTGTGACATTCTCCGTACAGTCCGGTCTGTTCGTCTAATACATCGCATGGCGGGCCTAGGGGGCGGTAAACGTCAGTCCCCCAATAGCGGTACAAGTCGTGCCGGAGCGAAGCCCAAAACACCCTGAGATAACACTGGAAACCTACCAGTATATCTCGTTTGCCCTGGCCAGGGACTACTCGTGTAATGGCTCTTCTAGACACAGCGCGATGTCAACCCCCAATACCGGGAGAGACGAATCCTGTCTAACCGTCACTGCCTCCAAGTGCTTCGGGACTGCACCCAACCACTACCTGTTTGCACGACTCCTTTGAGCCGTGGTAGGGTAGTGATCAAAGTACAGTGGGAACACACTCGAGGCGGAGTGACAGTGTCAAGTCAGCGGACTAAGCTGTACTCATGTCACCTGGGAACTGATAACTGACGATAGGTATAATACCAACTAGTCAGTTCCCGACGAGTCCTGTCCAGTATACCCGTAACCTAATGAGCACCCGCATACTATCTCAAGTACGACGTACTGACGGCTGTGGGACAGACCGTCTCCCACACTGGGATGAGAAGCGCATGCGCTGGTCTACTCCGGAGTATCGATGCCCTGTCTCGATAGTCCTGCGACCAGGGACCTGCATAAGGATGTGCTTATAGATTACCCAGCCCCACTAGTGTGACGGCCATCACATCGCTGGTAATCAATCAAAGATCCTAAGGGCTCCACTAATGTGTATAGGCGATATACAAAATATAAACACATGTACACATTGAAGCAGAAACAAACCAAGTAGCATACTACTATTTTGAGCAAGATTGTATATACAAGGTGAATATCCCAAGCATCCATTAAGTAATATACAAACTAGTATGATACAGTAATGGCCTCTAGGGCATATACACTAACAATTCCCTGATTTGGTGGTAGAGCCCTGCCGCTTCTGAGCTGGATTTGGTTGGCCTTTGTGGCGAGCTCCTCGTCCTCTTCGGGAAAACAAAGCACCTCCTCGGAGTCGCTGCCAAGATGGATGGTGTAGCATGTCACTATAGGGATCTCTTCATTGGAGTCTTCTTCTAACTCCTCCAGAATTTCGGTCGCTTCTATAGGGAGGAACTCCTTCAATTGAATCAAAACTCTTTCCTTCTGTTCATAGTCTTCGAGGGAATCGATATATTTTTGAATGGTCGATCTCCCTGCAGACGCTTTTTCGCGCCGAGCTGTACTTTGTTCTTCTTGAGCTTTTTGGATTTTGAGCCTGATGGAGCCGCATTGGCAGCTGGAATGGTAGGCTTCTTCTGCCCTTCCCATTCCGTCCTGGGCTCTTCTGAAGCAGCTTTATCATCTTCTTCGTCTTATTAGATATGTGCGTACTCGACGGAGGCCGCGATGAGTCCGTTTCAATTCTTAGGGCAGGGAGTTCGACTGTCTGCTCCCAGAAGGCTTCAGCTTCTGTCTGTATAAAGTTGGTGGTTGCAACTTGATTGTTCACCAACACACTTTTGGACAGCTCGATCTCCCCAGTCTTGTACTGCTTCTCGACCCAGTCTTTGAAGATATATCAATCCTTGATCGCGTGGCTCACTACTCAGTGGTATGGGAAATACAGGGGATTGTCGGTCATTTTTGCTTCTTGAGGTCTCTTCGACTCTAGCAATTGTAGACCGTTGTTCAAGGCATCTTTAAATATCTTCCGGACCTTGTCCCTTCTGAAAGAGTAAATCTTGTTCTTTTTCTCCTCTAGGGAAGGCCCTTCTCCTCCCAGCACCGGCTTTCGAGACCGGTTGGTTTTGGATTCGCCCGCCCTTCGCTTTTCTTCATTGTCGGACGCATTGAAGACATTGGTACTGCTGGGATTCCCGCTTCTACGGTTGTCGTCCCACTTCCTTTTCCAAGTCTTGTCTCTCTGAGAGTCCGGGGTAGACTCTTGCTTCGAGCATTCCAGCATTTGGACTTTCTTGGTTAGCTCTTGAAACGTCTTGATGCGTGCTGTACACAAGAATGGGACTATCCAATTGCTGAGGTTCCCAACGAGAAGGCTAACGGACTGGTCCTGTTCCAGCGGCGGTTCACACTTGACCGTGAGATTACGCCATCGGGCGATAAAGTCGGTGTTGCTTTCATTCTTCCCCGGCTTAGTCCTCACAAGGTCAACAATGGAGATTTTATCACTGACACTCATGAACCTTTGCCGAAACAGAGACTCCATTTGGGTAAAGGTAATGACGGACCCGTTTGGTATACTTGCGTACCAGTCAAACGCGACACCGATCAGGCTGTTGACAAAACTGACGAAGAAGGAGCGCATCATTGCCCCCTGTATTTCCGCATGATGCTTTAAAGTAGGCGACGCGCTGATTTGCATTTCCTGTCCCGTCAAATCTTCCGAACTTAGGAATGACGTAGCCGCTCGGGAACTCGATCAGATCGTACTGTGCGGGATATGGCCGTCCGCTTCTGCCAATTTCTTTCTGAGCTTCAGCTTCGGCCACCAATGTTTTAACCTTGCTGGTGACCAAATCCATTATTCGATCTTGTGTTAGCGGGATAGTGTTATCTATGGCCAAGGCGTCCCCAGAAGCGGAATGTGGCTGGCTTTTGTGCCGCTAGATGAATCTTGGACCCAAAGGGACAGGTATCGGCCGCTTCGGATTGTCATCATCCGGTTCATGAGTAGCGACTTGTGCTTGATTGGGAGGCGCTCAAGCAATTTGAGCCGTAAGCTGCATCACAACGTTCGTTAGGTCGTCAATTTTCGAATAGAGCTTGGTTATCTCTTTATCTTTTCTCCTGAGCTGTTTTCGAAGCTCTTGAAGTAGTTCTTGCTCCGCGGTCCTGGGGTGAAAAGTTGGCTCTTCCTCGTCATCCGAGCTTGACTCTGCCTGGACCGAAGGGTCCTTTTGCCTATCGTCCTCATCGAGAGGGTTTTCATCATCCAGCGGAGGCGGCTGATCTTGGGAAGAGGCAACCACATTCAAGCAAGATTGGGCTTGGGATGCGGTGGCCCCATCCTTACTTTTGTTGCGAAGGTTGTCGCTGGGGCGCCCGCCCCGCCATATAGACTATATGGATAACATATCCAGCCATCTTTTTATTATCGGCGGTTGATTTCACGGATTGTTGTCTTGGCCCTCCTGTTTTGGTAACGGGCAGTCGACTGAAGGCGGCTGGCCTGGCCAGATTCTTGAATGGTGCTGGCGCTTCTTTTCTGGGTTTGCCCCGCTGCTTTCGTGCGGCACAGAGTGCCTGATAGACCCTTGAAGAGACAGTGTCATGCTTTTTCTGTTGGGGCCGGGACACATCCCTTTGTAGCGACGTTCGGACTGTCGTCTTCTTGATTCTGGCGGTCATGGCATTTTTCTGAACCCACTTCAGAGGTTCGAAGGAATTGATGATTTTTATGGCCGATGCAGTTGTCTTCGTAGGATGACTCTGCTATTGGAATCTCATACGACTCCACCTGGCCGGAGTTGTGGCCCTCTTGTTGGCTCGATACCTAAGCCGCTTCTGCCTTAACTTTTCTATTTTAAGCACTTGGCAGAGTTCGGCTCTTCAGGAAGACGCCGTAAACTGATTGATAGAGAGGCCAGAGGAGACACCCGATCGTGCATTTGTTGGAGTCATCGCCTGAGCTCGCCCGCAACATTTGATGTTACCGTTTGTACCGGAAGTCTTGCCCCCAGCTGGAGCACCAGAGAGTCATTCAGACACCATCTCAAGTTTCGGTTGTGGTGCTTTAGCGATCACAACATTCGGCCTCTTGCCCCTTGAGACTCGCTAGGCCACCTGTTTTGCCGGGATTTCTACCAGATGAGCACTTCTGGCAGGGTAGATGATGACGGAACCAAATTGGCGAGGCAGTTCCTCCCACCGTCGACTGAGGCTTGCGGGGAGAACCACACGAGCATTGATCTTGACCATGTATGAAATCGGGGTCGCGTTGGAAGCCGAATCCGTCTTGGGAGACATTGTCGTTGAAAGTTGATTGCTGCACGGAAAAAAATTATTTCAGTACAAACATTGGTATATATGTTGAAGGAATTCACATGAACACTTACCCGAGATATGGGAGGAGAGAAATGTCCCACCGGGCGTGCCAGAATCTGTAGGGTGTTTTTCGTCACCCCATTGAGATGGGAATGCACGCGCGCTTGTCAGGAGCATTAAAGATTCCCCCTGCCTAAGGTAGGCTGGGGTTTATTGATTATGGGGATCCAAATCTCCGGCAGCCGCGGACTAAGCTGCCGTTAATTACCCCTCGCCTTTGGAGCGAGAGAACCTCCGATTAACGGGTCAAACAGGTCATGCGAACTCAATGTGCAGTATACGTGCGTTGTGTTTTGAAAGAGGTTTGGGATATATCGGGGTCCCCGCAAAGTTTTTACGGGGGTTCCGCTACCCGGATAGCGGGCTGGATAACAAGAGGGTGTGAGATTTTAAAAATCTCTCCTTTTTAGGATTTGATGGAAGATCCAAGATCCCCTTTGTGGGTTTTATGGTGAAAAATTATTTAGTTTTGGAAAAGGAAGAGTAAAACTCTTGATTTAATTCAAAAGAAAGAACAAGGTTGGAACCTTGAGGAAGGAGAAGATCACAGATCTTGATTCTTTTTTTTGGGAGAGAGAAAAATTTGTTGAGATATTTCATTATGTTTGACTTTATAGGCTATACACTTTACATCTAACCCCTTGGGCTTTGCAAAAATGGCATTTTGCCTATCCCATGCCTCATGTGCTATTTCTTTTTGCACATAAGCCATGGGCTTTACAAAAATTTGGTTTTATGCCCATTTTTCTTACATTTATTCATAAAATAAATACAACAAAATTATTCATTACAAAAATTTTATTTTGGCAAGGGGAGAGGTCGGCCGCTTCATGTTCGGGCTCGACCCCGGGCATTGGCCCACTTGACCTGGGCTCGAGCCCACTTGGCCTGGGGTTGACTTTGATTTTGACTTGGTCAACCGGGGTGTAAATTTTTACCCCAACAACTATACCATATATATATCATCTCATGCTATGTATTCTTTATTACTGAACCTACTTGTCTTATGTGAACAAATCCAGTACATGCTCCACTCGACTCAACTAGAACCATGAATATCATTTGATATGAATACTTGAACTTGACATGAATACCTGATACTTGACATGAACTCAATTTGAAACATGAACTTATATTCTTTCTTATGTATTCATGGCTATGAGTTAGGTTTGTGACATTAATAATAGTCTAATATACGCGGGGTTTTAGGGTAATTTGAGTGTGAATCTAACAAAATCTCAGGAGTCCCCCTAATACATATATTCATGAATACTAACACAATTTACAATCATGAAGGCCCGTGTTTCCTTTCCCCTGTATTATAGCATGTAGGTTTATGAATACTTCAATGACGATTGAAGTTCCGTTACTAACACATTTGATTCGGGCCTGTGATTCCTGTAAGGATCCTTTTGCTCTCTAATAGACAAGGTGGAAGTGATAACAATTATAAACAAAATTTTTCTACCATGCACAAGCATCCACAACCCAAATAAACACCCAAACACTAAAACAAGCAAACAAAAGAGAGCCAGACTATGGGTTTAGCATGCTACAATCTTTGTAGCGTGTCCACTCAATTGCGCAAGTTCCCGTCTAAGTTCTAAGTCCTCCGGAAACAAACTTGCTCTTCGATCGACCTTGCCAAAGATGATCCACACGAGGGAACCAAGCTCAAGCTCTAACTTCATTTTGAGATGATCTTAATGAAGCAACTTGATCACTAAATTTGCTAGGAACCAGGGATTAAGTGATGTAGATTGCTCTCTAGTTTTAATCTCTCTCATTTTCTTTCTTGATTTTTCTAGAGAGCTCTAGGTGAAGGAGGAGTAGGAGGAAAAATAAGAGAGAGAAGGGAAATGAACAAATGAGCAACCATCTTCTAAATAGTAGAGATCATCCTCTCTTTATCCCCTCTTTCCTCTTTCCTCCATGTGTCACCAAGAAGAGGATGGGTGTGAATCCTAGCCTATATGCCATCATATGGCTCTCTTTAGAAAATAAAAAGAGAGAAAAGGAAATAAATATGTAAACATATTTATTTACATTAGCATCCAAATGCAAAAATAAAGAGTCATGCAAAGTGAGTCATAATAATAGCTTACACACACACACACAACACACACACACAAAATTATTAAATCAATATTTGATTTAAAAATTTGTCTTTCTAAAATGGCCGGCTAACATTATCAAACGTCCGATTAAAGTTCGTGTATCCAATACATGTATTTAATCGGACTCCTGCACGTATTACCATATGCACCCTACATCGTTTCGCCTGAGGTAGGAAAACCCTTTGTGTGGGACTCTAAAGACTCAACAATACACTGGTAGTAGGTTAAGATCATATCCAATTGATTTGAAACATTTTCAGATCATATCCGATTGATCTGAATCCCCCACCGGGTTAACCTACAAGCACGTCAGCGGTACTACCTGCACGTAACGGCTACCAAGGTATTGAACGAAAGTAAGGTCGATGAAAAAGCTCGTCCATATCCTGTAGAGCCTATCAATGACAGTCACCGTACAGTCCGGTCTCTTCATCTTAGAGTGTCGAATATCGGGTCTGGGGGTGGAATCCATCAGACCCCTAATAACCCGATAAGTCATGCCAATATCAAGCTCAAAACCAACCGAGAAACTACCGATAACACTTATCAGTAAATCTCATATGCCATTGCCAGGGACTTATGGTTATAGCCAATCGTGCACAGCGCAACATTAACTCCCTATACCAGGAGAGACGAATCCCTTCCGATCGCTTACTGCCTCCATGTGGCTCGGGACTGTTAGGAATATGTATGCCCGATATAGTGGATGCTTGGACATATATATAGAAGACTTTCTTGCTCGACATGATAGTATGCTATCTGGTTGCTCTTTTATCTTAACATGTATCAGAGAGACAGTATAAAAATACTAGTGTATATATTAAGATAAAGAGCAACCATATAGCATACTATCATGTTGAGCAAGAAAGTCCTCAATATATATGTCTAAGCATCCACTATATCATACAATAATGGCCTCTAGGGCATACATATTCCTAACAGGTACTGTACCCAACTAAAAACTGTTTCCACGGCTCTTTAAAACCGTGGTAGGGTAATAATCGAAGCACAGTGGGAACCACACAAGACACTATGACGATTTCAGGTCTACAGATTACCCTGTACTCATATCACCAGAGAACTGCTATCTGACAATAGGTATAATACCATCTAGGAATTCTCGGTAAGTCTGTCCAGTGTAACTCATACTACAATGAGCACATGTATACAATCCTTGGTGTCAAACACCAATAGCTATGGGATCATCTATCGCTCTCCAACCGGGTCAGGAAACATACATATTAGTCTAAACTGGAGTACCGATACCCGGTCTCGATACTTTTATGACTAGGGACATTTAAAGATGTGCATATGGACTACCCTGGTCCCACTAGTATAATCCCTATCATTAATCCTAGTAGTCAAGTAAAGATCTTATGGGTTTTATCTCATTTATTAGCGATACGTGATAACGAGTAAAACGTATACACATGAAAGATAAAGACAAACCGGACTGCATACTATCATCTCGAGCAAGACCGTTCTCCGCAAAGGTCCTCCTTTAATTAGTAATTGCAATCTTCCAATTACAATAATTGCCTTGATGGCAACTATATCCAACAATTCTTTGCCACTGGATTACAGCCTTGGGTTCAAGAATACTCTTAAGATTGGTTGACATTCACACTTGAACCGTCATTAGTTAGATTACCCTTGTAGAGATATTTTAAGACACATTGGCATCCACACTAGAACTGTCGTTAGTTAGATTACCCTTGTAGAGACCTTTTAAGACACATTGACATTCATTTCATGTTCACATATACACTTAATACATTCTTATATTGTCCAACACATGCTACACAATATTTCCATGTTCATGTATCATATAGTTACCATGTACATTGCCATGTTACACATGTTCACATGTTCATGATTTCCATTCATGTTATATTACATGTCGCCTTGTACTTCTTTTATATATTCATACCTCTTTGGGGACTTACCGAGCGCAACTTCGAAGATGGACATTCCACCATATTTTCTTTCTTTCCTTAGCATGTTCGTCAGATGACGTTGAAACAGAGGAGATAGAACCTACGGAAGAGGAGTAATCTTAACTTGCATCATAAGCGGACGACTAGTTCTTTTCAGTTTTTCTATTTTCTGTAGGCCTCCTGTTTAAGGCTTATCATTGTTATCGTATTTGTCTCAGACATTATATCTCTGTTTTGAACTTTGTGGAACTTGAATGTAATAAGTTGGTTGTTAGATTCTTATTCACTTGTTAGATTCTTATTCACTTGAATGTAATAAGTTGGTTGTTAGATTCTTTATGTTGGTTATAAACACTTAGCATATTTGTTGCGTGAAGGAACCTGTTCCCGCCAAAAATTTCTGCGGAAAAGAGTCCAAGGTATCAAATGGCAGCGATACGCTTAAGAAAATGGGAACCAGTATCTTCCGGGCTGGTTTTTGATAAACTCCCGAATGAGAAATAGATAAATTCTGATGGTATCGAAAGCGGCTCGAAAAACCCTTCGATTTGATATATTATGGGCCTCGTAATTCATCCGGGATCAAAAGTTATGAGGAATTATGTGTCCACACGTGATGGACTTTTAAGAACCCGCTGGAGGAGTTAAAAAATATAATAAGAACTCAGAAAAGACCCTAATGGGGCATCACGTGCTCACACGTGGCCATGGGTCACGTGCAGACACGTGATGGGCTTTTAAGGCCTCTAAAATAATGAATAGAATTTAATTCTAAAAGTCAGAAAATACCTCAACGAGGTATCACGTGCTTACACGTGACCAATGGTCACGTGTTGACACGTGATGGTTAAAACAACAACATGAACAAGCGGCTGTTAAAGGAACCAATTTGGGGGTTATGTGCTGACACGTGACCAAGGGTCACGTGTCAGCATGTGACTGGCTTCGAAAGCCTTACAGTTAATAGAATTAAATTCTAAAAGCTTCCAAATCTTTCCAAATGGAAAAGGTCTATGGGGACCGTTGGATTAAAAATCCAAGGGTGATTAAAAATCACCAATTTATGGAAAAATCTTGGACTTGGAAAGATTTCCCTCCTAAATCTGACCGAGATAACAAATGGATATCTTTGGATTTAAAATCCAATGGTGAATAAAATTCACTTAACAATCTAAAGACCCAGATTAATGATGAATGCAAATCAAATCTCTCAACATACAAATCAAATCTCTTAATGAGAGATTTGTTAAACAAATTGATTCTCTTCCTCCTCCTATAAATAGGAGCCAAGAGAAGAGAAGGAGGATACACCTTGGAGAGAGAAAAACAGAGAGAGGAGAATTTAATTCTCTGCAAAAGAAAAACCCTAGGTAAGAAAAAAGAGGCTTCAAAAGAGAATTTAATTCTCAAAAGAGTTTAACTCTTACATAAAGAAAAGAACTTAGTTCTTTCTTTGGTTGAGAATCTGCGAAGTGCACATCTCCCCATGAATTGAGAATTTAATTCTCATTGGGTTGAGATCCTACCATGCAGATCTAAAACACAGAGGAGGAATTGAGTTTTGAGAATTTAATTCTCCCAAACTTTCAGGAATTTAATTCCTCCTAAAACAAAACTAGGGTTTAACCCTAATCAAGAATTTAATTCTTTTACATATCTGGGAATTTAATTCCTTTAAAAAGAAATTAGGGTTTTACCCTAAATAAGAATTTAATTCTTTCACAATAGGAATTTAATTCCTCCAAAACAAAAATTATGGTTTTACCCTAAATAAGAATTTAATTCTTAAAGATAAGGAGACTTAAAAGATCTCTGTGCATGAAAAGACTAAGGTCACGTGCCCTACGTGACCCCTGAACAGATCCCCCAAAAATAAGAAGAGGAAAGCTTTGAGGCAATGCCTCACGTGTTCCCACGTGACCCTCATTATATATGGAACAAAAGCAAAGGCAGAAACAATTCTGGGCGCTCTCACGTGTTACCACGTGACCCCTAATAAATGTTCTAATAAATCAGGGCATGATTATACATCACGTGCCCACACGTGATGGCTATGAAAATTAAAAGTGTTTAACACTTGTTTGCCGAACAAAATAAAGTGGATCTGGCCCCACTTTTTGATGCCATCACATGCTCCCACGTGACTCCCAAAACGCAGAAAGAAAAAGCAAAGGAAATGAAAGCTTTGGGCGCTCTCACGTGTTATCACGTGACCCCTCAGCAAATGCTTTAACAATTGGCGCATAGATCCCCATCACGTGCCAACACGTGATGCTCAAAATAAAAATGAAAGTGTTTAACACTTAATAGCAGAACGAAGAAAGGAGTTTCGGCCCAATCTTAGGCACCTCACGTGCCCTACGTGATCTCTGAAGCACAAAGAATAGAAAAGAGCTCTGGGGCGCCCTCACGTGTCACCACGTGACCCCTAATGAGCAGTATAACGCACAGAGCATGGGCTTTCATCACGTGCTCGCACGTGATGGACGTCAGAACTAAAGTGTTAAGCACTTACCTGCAGAATAAAATAAGGGGAATCAGGGCGCTCTCACGTGTCCACACGTGACCCCTCTCTCCTTAGTGTTTAACATTAATCTGAAGACTTTGTCCTCAGTGTTTAACACTGATTTTCTTAGTGTTTAACACTAGTTTGGAAAACTCTATTTGCAGTGTTTAACACTGATTTGCTTAGTGTTTAACACTAATTTGAAAAATCTGTTCCCAGTGTTTAACACTGATTATCTTTTAGTGTTTAACACTAACTTGCTAATCTTATTCCCAGTGTTCAACACTGTTGGTCTTTAGTGTTTAACACTAGCTTTAGCCCAATTGGCTAAGTTTCTAGAGGCAAAACCTCTCCTTCAATGGGCCAACAGAGGGCCAATATTTCGAACATAATTGGACTTAGACCAAACTGGCCATAAGTCCTCAAATCATCTTGAACTGAGCACATCTGCTCTTTCAACCAACTCATTGGTTCAAGGGTACATCTCTGAACTCCTCTGATATTTGTCGTTGTAATCCTTCAACGTCTTCAGAGAGGTGACGGGTCCCGACAACCACATATCAACACGGACTGTGGGGTCCTCAAACCCACGGACTTATGCGTCCTTAAACTAACGGACTAATGCGTCCTTAAACACACCCATATGGACTGTGGGGTCCTTAAACCCATGGACTTATCCGTCCTTAAACTACCAATGGACCCCCATGTCCTTAAACTGGAGATGGACCCCTATGTCCCTAAACTGGAGATGGACCACCATGTCCCTAAACTGGAACAATTGAGCCCAAACGCTCTTTTGTCGGATCTAAACGATCCCGTTAAGTCGATCTTAGTCCCAAACTGGATTAACGTATCCTTAACAACCGTTTAAGTTGATCTTAGCCTCAAATATGGCTAACGTATTCTTAAACCTTCAAACAGACTTTAGTCCCAAATTGGACTATGGATTACCCAACCAACTTTGGTCCAAGGGTACATCTCTGAACCCCTCTGACACCTGTCGTTGTAATCCTTCAACGTCGTCAGAGAGGTGATGGGTCTCGACGGCCATACATTTAATGGACCTCTATGTCCCTAAACTGGAACAATAGAGCCAATTGCTCTTTTGTCGGATCTAAACGATCCCGTTAAGTCGATCTTAGTCCCAAACTGGACTAACATATCCTTAACAACCGTTTAAGTTGATCTTAGCCTCAAATATGGCTAACGCATCCTTAAACCTTTAAACAAACTTTAGTCCCAAATTGGACTATAAACCCCCTAATCAACTCTGGCTCAAGGGTACATCTCTGAACTCCTTTGACATCTGTCGTTGTAATCCTTCAACGTCGTCAGAGAGGTGACGGGTCCCGACGGCCATACATTCAATGGACCACTATGTCCCTAAACTGGAACAATAGAGCCCCCAAATGCTCTTTTGTCAGATCTAAACGATCCCGTTAAGTTGATCTTAGTCTCAAATTAGACTAACGTATCCTTAACAAACGTTTGAGTTGATCTCAGCCTCAAATATGGCTAACGTATCCTCAAACCAAAACCCAAAAACCAAATCTAAGAAAATACGGATTTGGACTAATCCACGTCCTACGGGCGACGACATAAATTAGTCTCCGTATACAATCCACGGGCAACCAAAAACATAATAAACACCCACGACACGAAGTGACCATCTGGAGAAGGAGAAAGTTGTTACCGCGATGCGGTAGCGTAATTAACTGCAGGGGCTTGCGCCTGCAGGGAAGAGCGTCCCCACAATCAAAAACCCCTCAAGCGAGGGGGAATCTGACGAAGTCTGCTACATCGGCCGCATCCGTTTAAACCTTCGATATATGGTGCCATAAATCAACTTGGCATCTTCGGAGAGGTGAACGGATAGCACCAATTAGCATCTGCCCCGAATCTCAGCGTCAGGACATCGCAGTCTTGTGCACCGTCTTTCGGAAGGGAACAAATTCTGGCACGCCCGGTGGGACCTTTTCCACTTTCCACTCCACACTTCGTGTGTCGTGTTCGCGAACGAATCGCGGTTTACTGTGGTTGCCTGTGGATTCGAGGTACTAAGATTTGGTGTCTTGCTCCGTGGAGAAAACAGAAGATCAATGGCTTCAAACCGCACTGCCTGCAACTGCAACTCTCGCTCGGTCCTTGCTGGAGGAGTGACTTATGGGCCCCAAGTGGCCTCCCTTTTCAAGATGCCAGTGGTGCAGGTAACTCAGGCCACCACTGGATTATTCTTCGGGACCATGCTCCCACCATTGAGCTTCAATGCCACAATGACGTTGCAAGTAGCCCCAAAGAAGTCGGTCTTTGATCGGCTTACCACTGCCGTGACCCCTCTCAATGGGTCGCCCAGCTTCAATACCTCAGTTTTTAACAGACTGGGCCAGAACGTCTGCAAACCCGCGATACCCGAAGCTGCCATCCTAAAGCGGATAGCTATCTCAGCTCAAGCGGACGAAATCATTGGAAAGGCTCTTCCTTCCAAGAAGTCAGTTTTTACAAGGCTGGCCATTCTGGTTGCTGCTCCAGGCGAGGTCCTCAAAGCTGCTTCCCCTGCTCAGAGGGGGCATGAAGAAGCTTATCCAACAACGGAGGTGATCTCATCCGCACGACATGCCCGACGTCGCCACTGGCGTCGAGTAAGAGAGGCTGGGGGCAACTCCCCCTCTGGATTTACTCCACCGGCTCCAATGGTGGAAGTTAATGCTGCTGTTCCAACTGGGAACAGTTTTGAACCGCTAAGGAGGGTACGCAAGAACTCTCCGACTGCCACGTTGAAAAGATCTCTTCCACCTGCGGAGAGTGTTGCAGAAGCGAAGCCGGAGCAGCCTCCTCAACGGCTGTCCTCCAAAATTTACAAGGTCTGGCGACGGGTCCAGGACTCAGTAATCGACCAAGATCACTCTCACCAGCAAAAGAAGGTGAAAGTCCAGGAAGGAAAGAACCGTCCTGTCAAATCACAAAGGACGACAACCACTTGGATGCCTGCTGCAACGGTTCCCTCAACTTCGATGGCCCACAAGAGAAGAAGGCCGGAGAAAGTCTCCATGCCTGCGGAAAATGTCAAAGGCAATGAGCCTAAACGCCCTGAGTCTGGGGGCATGGAGGTACATACCGTCTACATGGCGTCCGGGAAAGAGGATAGCCGCATATCCACAGGTCATCGACCGCTCACTCGATCCGTGACCAAAGCCCAGGAGCAACAACAGAAGCTTCAGGAGATGCTGACTACAATGGCTGCACTTATAGGGCCAAAAGAAAGCTCGGAGGCATCATCAGAGCAGCGTCATGAACAAGAAAATGACGTTGACTTCTTACGCAGAGTCCTCGAAAAGAAGGACAGAGAAGCCGCAGAGCAAGCGGCTAACATAAAACAAATGGCGCTCCTCTTCCAAGATATGGCAGGGATGATGTTACAGCCGGACCCTCCAGCTGATGACCTTCCAATCATTGTTGAAGACGATAGAGGGGAGACATCTAATCCTCCTCCGGCTCTTTCAGCAGCCAAGGAAGAAACCATTTCCAAGGCCGCACTGGATGACTATATAGCTTAGCAAATACGAGCTCATCAGGCGAATGAGGCGGCTGGGCAAATTGCTAGAACCGGACGACCTTATCCGAGCTGGTATGACCAAATCAGTTATCCGCCGGGATATACGATCCCTAAGTTTCACGTATATAAAGGGACAGGGAATCCCCATCAGCATGTCGCCCCATCAGCATGTCGCTCAATTCAGGGCCTTATGCGGCAATACCGGAGGTGATGACAAATTGTTGCTTCGCCAATTCGTCGGCAGCTTAGCAGAAACAGATTTTGAATGGTATTCGGAGCTACCCAACGACTCTGTCAAAACATTTACAGAGATGGATCTACTGTTTACACAAAGATTCGCGAGTGCTAGCGGATGCACCCCGATCACGGCATTGATCAACGCCAGGGTAAGGCCAAGCGAGACGTGGGTTCAATACGCAACACGATGGCGGAACCTATGGTCGAAATGTGAACAACGCATAGAAGAGGCTCCTGCGGTGGGCATGTTTGTGGGCACTCTTGATCCGCAAGCGACCATCTCACAATTCATGATGTTCTTCAGGCCGACCACCTTCCAGGCCTTGATCGACAAGTTGGCTCAAATGGATCAGATGGGTCACAGACCATCCTCTTCAAAGACAGAGCCTTGGAATGAAAAGCGCAAAGGGAAAGCATCCTTCGTTGCCAATACTCAGCAACGGCCGAGCAACTTAAAGCCAGTTCTTCGCCAAAACAACGTGCGTCCATGCCCATCCCTCGAGGAGAGACTAGGACGTCCTTACTCGTTTCCTCAGGATAAAACGAGAAGACTGTTCGAGCTGGCAGTGCGCAACAGACTCATCAATCTTCCGAGTCCAAAGCGTCCGTTGCAGCCGGGCGATGTCAACGATCCAAATTACTGCCCTTACCACCAGGCGGTAAGCCATCCAATCAAAGATTGCTTCGTCTTTAAGGGATGGATCGAGGACCAATACCAACAAAGCAAGTTCGCATTATCCGAAAACTGGAAAGTGAATCCGCCACAACCTCACGCTCCCAAGAAGACAGACACGCCGGGGGCATCATGCTCTTTCATTGAGGAGGCTCCATGGGAGGTCGCTCTTTCAGCAGAAACTAAAAGAATGTTGAGGAATCTCCAAACATGCCCGGCAATCAGGTGGAAGAATCCACTGGAACCCGAGATTATCGAAGGAATGCTGAAGCTGCGTCCAATTCCAAAAACTGGTGGTGATAGTCAAAGCGCTCACACTCAACCGTCAAAATCGTCAAAGAAGAAGACCAAAAAGCCCGTGAAGCCTAGTGATAAGTGCACGGACATGCAAAAGCAGATTGACGCGTTGAAAGAATACAATCAAAAAGCGCGGACTCCAATCACACGCCAAGAATTTCTCAGCCACGTCATTAAGGACGGAGATGATGACAATGGAGAAGACTCGTCGGATGAATCTGAAGATTATGTGGCAAGCTGCCATGTGATCTCTCACTCGTTGATAAACGACGAAGGAGCTCCTTATACAGAGAAGCTGGGGGCAGATCCTGAGCCAGAACTTCTAGGACCATCAGACGAAATGATTGATGCATTCCTGAACGAAGCCCGTCTGAAAAGTAAAGCCGACCGGGAGCGTGAGATGGCCATATTTGAAAAGGCCAAACGCCGGCTGCTGGACAAAAGGGTCGAAACACTACCACCAGATCAAAGTACATTCGCCGCAAATGAAAGCAGGATCAAGACAAGGAAACGATTCACCAAAGCTATATCAATGGGGATGAGGCCGCCCTCTTTCAGAGAAAATTCTCCTGGTGGTATACATTTTGATGAAACGGACGTACACCCTAACTTCTGCTTATATCATCAGAGGATCGCACATCCTACTGAAGACTGCAACTCCTTTAAGTGTTGGTGGCAAGGATATGTCGCTCATAGACAACACGCCAATAGAATAAAGCGGGAAGCTCGTAGACAGCGAAAAAATATGACAGATGAGCATAAAAGAGTTGCCGGCAATTGTCATAGGGACGAGCCCGGGGGATCACGAGTTCTCACCTTTGGAAGCGATTCTGATGAAAAAGCCGCCCTCGACCCTCTCTTCAAGGAATTCATTTCTAAAACAAAAGAATTGGAGAGTTGCGAGAACGTTTAGCCGTATAATCTCACGCTACCCGGAAAGAATCTCGGACCCGCAAACGACGGAGCAAACGAAACGAGAAAGGAAAAGGAAAAAACGGCCTTTGTTGCCAACACTCAACAACACCCGAGTAACCCGAGACCGTTTTGTCGTCAAAACAACAAGCCGCGAT
This sequence comes from Agapanthus africanus, assembly GCA_030015575.1. Taxonomy (NCBI): domain Eukaryota; kingdom Viridiplantae; phylum Streptophyta; class Magnoliopsida; order Asparagales; family Amaryllidaceae; genus Agapanthus; species Agapanthus africanus. Next base: position 108,917,351 of record CM057344.1, read on the forward strand.
ACCTCAATGAGAAGTTGAAACGTCCTTACTCGTTTCCCAAACATAAAACAAAGGAATTGTTCGAACTAGCAGTGCGCAGCGGGCTCATCACTCTGCCAGATCCAAAACGTCCATTACAACCAGGTGACGTTAACAATACTAACTATTGTCCCTACCACAGAGTAATAGGTCACCCACTTGAAAATTGCTACATCTTCAAAAACTGGATTGAAGACCAATACCAACAGGGCAAGTTCGCGCTACCCGAAAAGTGGAAAGTAAACCCGCCACAACAACATGCTCCGAAAAAGGTGGATATGCCGGGGGCATCATGCTCATTCATAGGGAAAGCCCCATAGAACGAAAAGTCAGTAAACTAGAGATGCGTCTCAAATACGGCGACGACGGACCGAAACGTCCTTAAACTAACGACGGACTGCAATGTCCTAAAACTTGCAAATGACCGAAACGTCATTAAACTACTCCCAACCCGCAGCATCTTCAGGCTGACGTGGTAAAAAAAAAATGTACGTCCACAAGTAAAATAGGCACGGATGAAAACCCAAAAGGGCTCCGTGAGTAAAAACAGCAGGGCTACCGGCGAGTGTTCGTGAAAACCCGAAAGGGCGCGACCTCGTTAAAAAAAAAGAAGAATAAAAAAAATAAATATAAATAGAACGGTATGTCCATAAGCAAAGTGGGCACGGATGAAAACTCGAAAGGGCTCCGTGAGTAAAAACAGCAGGGCTACCGGTGAGTGTTTGTGAAAATCCGAAAGGGCGCAACCTCGTTAAAAGACACTTATAGGGTCCTCTCAACCTTGTAAGGAGAAACCACCCACGTGAGATCCTTACGACTCATAAGGGAGCAACACACTTAGGGATCCTTACGATTCATAAGGAGAAATTACACTTGCGAGATCCTCACGACTCGTAAGGAGAACTCTCTTATGGGACCCTCACGGCTCATAAGATTTGAAAGTCTTAACTTACAGAGACCTGAACCTGTTCTTAAGCAACCCTCACAACCTTCGATAGTGCCCTACAAGCGGCTCAATACTGATCCTTGTATACAATCAACGGGCGCGAATAAACATTTCCCTAACCAAGTCCCACCTGTGACTGGGGATATGTCCATACGGTGAACAACCTTTGTAAGTCCTCTCGACTTATAAGGAGAAAACCCTTTTGTAAGATCCTTACGACTTACAGGGGAACATACACTTAGGAATCCTCACGATTCCTAAGGAGAAAACGCACCTGCAAGATCCTCACGACTCGTAGGGAGAAACACCTTTATGAGACCCTTACGGCTCATGAAGTCAAATGCCTTAGTCGACTGGATCCTAACCCTGTTTACTAAGCCACCTTTGTTCGACATCGACAGAGGAAAATGATGATTCGCTCCTGGCAATATCCCAGTTGTAGCGATGCTGATGCCTAAACCCGTATCAAATTCCAAGTCCTGTTACGGCAAATGATGATTCTCTCCTGGCAATATTCCAGTTATAGCGATGCCAATGCCGAAATCGGTGTCCAATTTCAGGTTTACGGCAAAAAGCCAGTAGGCCGCACATGCATACGAAATAGCCGAAATGATGGGGCAACTTGCAACGAAATCAGCAAGTAAAAATGTATGCATACAAAACAGCCGAAATGATTGGGCAACTCGCAATAAAAAGCAGCGAGTAAAAATAAAACAAATAGCCGAAATGATTGGGCACCGCGAAAAACAGCCGAAATGATTGGGCAATCGCGATTTTCGCAATATAAAAAGCTGAAATGATAAAGCATCGCGGGAAAAAAAACTTTTTGCCCTACAGGTGAGATCACATTGATCCCTGTATACAATCCAGGGGCACAAACAAAGAGGGAACCATACCTTCCCGACAGGCTCCAACAGAAAGCGAATCCAAATCTCGACGGTTCATAGACAACCTAGAGACAACCTCGACATTTGTCGCAATATTGCAGACACGATGTCAACAGACGAGGAAAAAGGAAGATCCCGAGCTTCACGGTCTTGACGTCAACATTGACGACTTAGAGTCACCAACGGCGTTTCTCCTCATTCTAACCAGATACAGACAACCTCAGAGTCGCAATGAAATGGAACCATGACAAAGTCACCAGTTCCAAATCTCAATGGCCACATCTGCAGCCCGGAGACCAACAACGGTAGGCCTCCTCATTCCAGCATGACACAGATGTTACACCATCAAACGGAGCCATGGCAAAATCCCAGTTCCATCTCAGCATTCGTCTCGATACAGCAGACGCAATGTCAACAACGGTGTTCCTTCGCAGTCCAGCAGGATGTAGATGCAACGTCAACAAGAGACCCCATGGTCGAAACAATGCGGAGTGACGGCAAAATCCCAACTCCACCTTGGCATTCGTCTCGTTACAGCAGACGCAATGTCAACAACGGCGTTCCTTCGCAGTCCAGCAGGATGTAGATGCAACGTCAACAAGAGACCCCATGGTCGAAACAATGCGGAGTGACGGCAAAATCCCAACTCCACCTTGGCATTCGTCTCGTTACAGCAGACGCAATGTCAACAATGGCGTTCCTTCGTGGTTCATCAGGATGCAGAAGCAACATCAACAAAAAGACCTCATGGTCGAAACAAAGCGGAATGACGGCAAAATCCCAGCTCCACCTCAGCATTCGTCTCGATACAGCAGACACAGTCAAAGCAAACGAAGCGAGGGCCAAATTCCTAGCTTCAACGTCTTGACGGTAAGTCATATAAAACCGGAAAGACAAACAGAGATCATCCCACATAGAGTAGTCACCACCTCGACGTTCATCTCGATACAGCAGATGAAATGTCACCCCAGCGTTCTTCCCCTAGCAGGATTCGGAAACGACAAAGCAAACGAAGCAAAGGCCAAATTCCTAGCTTCAACGTCTTGACGGTAAGTCATATAAAACCGAAAAGACAAACAGAGATCATCCCACATGGAGTGGTCACCACCTCGACGTTCATCTCGATACAGCAGATGAAATATCACCCCAGCGTTCTTCCCCCAGCAGGATTCGGAAGCGACAAAGCAAACGAAGCGAAGGCCAAATTCCTAGCTTCAACGTCTTGACGGTAAGTCATATAAAACCGGAAAGACAAACAGAGATCATCCCACATGGAGTGGTCACCACCACGACATTCGTCTCGATACAGCAGACGAAATGTCACTACAGCGTTCTTCCTCCAGCAGGATCCGGACACACCAAAGAAAACGAAGCGAAGGCCAAATTCCTAGCTCCAGGGTCTTAACGGTAAGTCATATAAAACCGGAAAGACAATCAGAGATCATCTCATACCAACATGGAGTGATCACCACCTCGATGTTCGTCTCGACACAGCAGACCAACATCACCGAAAGGAGTCACGGCAAAATCCCTGGTTCCAGACCTCGACGGTTCACCAGCAACCTAGAGACAACCGCGACATTCGTCTCGATACAGAGGACGCAATGCCAACAAACGAAGCGAAGGCCAAATTCCTAGCTTCAACGTCTTAACGGCAAGTCATATAAAACCGGAAAAATAACAGAGATCATCTCACACCAACATGGAGTGATCACCACCTCGACGTTCGTCTCGACACAGCAGACGCAACATCATCGAAAGGAGCCACGTCAAAATCCCTAGTTCCAAACCTCGACGGTTCACCAGCAACCTAGAGACAACCGTGACATTCGTCTCGATACAGAGGACGCAATGCCAACAAAACGAAGCAAAGGCCAAATTCCTAGCTTCAGGGTCTTAACGGCAAGTCATATAAAGCCTGAAAGACTATCGGAGATCATCCCACACCAGCGCGGAGTGGTTATGACTCATCGGGGCTCTCTAAAATGAGCCTAACCTCAAGTAAAAAGCGGCATGGCAAATTCCTAACACTTGCTCTTCCGACGGTCAAACTGCCAAGGAGGATTGCTTGAAGACGTCTTGTCCAGCCCCCGAAGGGATCAGAGACACGGCAGTCGCAGGGCTACTCGAACATTACGATTGCCTATCGAGGAATATATCAGCTCATGCGACGGTACGACGGCCAAAACCCTAAGTACCACAGACCCTAACGGACTTCTGTCGTAAAGAGCAGAGGTTAACTGTGACGTTAGGATATTCTTGCGAGATCTGCTCGATTCGTTTCAACTCGTGAGGAAATTGATGTCTTTGCGAGAACTTCTCGATTCGTCTCGACTCGTGAGATAAAGCCTTAGGCAATAGGGATTAAAAAACCTGTTTCCTAAGCACTGGGACCCTGCAAGTCGGCCCAAAACGGTCTCTTGCATACTATCCACGGGTCACACTCTCCAAAGTCGAATCTCGACAAGGAGGGAAACAACCGCTTACGGGTCCTCTCGAATCGTAAGAGGAAAAACTCTCTTATAGGATCCTTACGACTTATAAGAGAAAACACACTTAGGAATCCTCACGACTCCTAAGGAGAAAATACACCTACGAGATCCTCACGACTCGTAGGGAGAAAAGTCTTTATGAGACCCTCACGGCTCGTAAAGTTGAAAAGTCTTAGGTGGCAGATCCTACCCCTGTCTCCCAAGCCATCACTGCCCTGCAAAGAGGTCAAGATGGACCATCAATGAGCCACACTTGCCAAAGCTACATGCCACTGAAATGGAGAAGCTCATGAGCATATAAACTACTTCCCGCCAGAGTAAGACATAAAGAGATAGAAGGGTGCGGCTCATGGAGTTAAAGGGTTTGGAACTATATCTCTTAAGAGTCAAGATTTGAGTCAATGATAAATGACGACGCTTGTGTCCGCTCGTTATCTTCTCAGATCAAGATTCTGAAACTTATATACCAACCCGAAACTGGTCATACGCTATGCATTACTCTGCACTACTTCACCCACGTATATGCTTACGTGGGCAAAGTAGTGGGGGGCATTTGTTCCCGCCAAAAATTTCTGCGCAAAAGAGTCCAAGGTATCAAATGGCAGCGATACGCTTAAGAAAATGGGAACCAGTATCTTCCGGGCTGTTTTTTGACAAACTCTTGAATGAGAAACAGATAAATTCTGATGGTATCGAAAGCGGCTTGAAAAACCCTTCGATTTGATATATTATGGGCCTCGTAATTCCTCCGGGATCAAAAGTTATGAGGAATTACGTGTCCACACGTGATGGACTTTTAAGAACCCGCTGGAGGAGTTAAAAAATAAAATAAGAACTCAGAAAAGACCCCAATGGGGCATCACGTGCTCACACATGACCATGGGTCACGTGCAGACACGTGATGGGCTTTTAAGGCCTCTAAAATAATGAATAGAATTTAATTCTAAAAGTCAGAAAATACCTCAACGAGGTATCACGTGCTTACACGTGACCAATGATCACGTGTTGACACGTGATGGTTAAAACAACAACATGAACAAGCGGCTGTTAAAGGAACCAATTTGGGGGTCACGTGCTCACACGTGACCAAGAGTCACGTGTCAGCACGTGACTAGCTTCGAAAGCCTTACAGTTAATAGAATTAAATTCTAAAAGCTTCCAAATCTTTCCAAATGGAAAAGGTCTATGGGGACCGTTGGATTAAAAATCCAAGGGTGATTAAAAATCACCAATTTATGGAAAAATCTTGGACTTGGAAAGATTTCCCCCCTAAATCTGACCGAGATAACAAATGGATATCTTTGGATTTAAAATTCAATGGTGAATAAAATTCACTTAACAATCTAAAGGCCCAGATTAATGATGAATGCAAATCAAATCTCTCAACATACAAATCAAATCTCTTAATGAGAGATTTGTTAAACAAATTGATTCTCTTCCTCCTCCTATAAATAGGAGCCAAGAGAAGAGAAGGAGGATACACCTTGGAGAGAGAAAAACAGAGAGAGGAGAATTTAATTCTCTGTAAAAGAAAAACCCTAGGTAAGAAAAAAGAGGCTTCAAAAGAGAATTTAATTCTCAAAAAAGTTTAACTCTTATATAAAGAAAAGAACTTAGTTCTTTCTCTGGTTGAGGATCTGCGAAGTGCACATCTCCCAATGAATTGAGAATTTAATTCTCATTGGGTTGAGATCCTGCCATGCAGATCTAAAACACAGAGGAGGAATTGAGTTTTGAGAATTTAATTCTCCCAAACTTTCAGGAATTTAATTCCTCCTAAAACAAAACTAGGGTTTAACCCTAATCAAGAATTTAATTTTTTACATATCTGGGGATTTAATTCCTTTAAAAAGAAATTAGGGTTTTACCCTAAATAAGAATTTAATTCTTTCACAATAGGAATTTAATTCCTCCAAAACAAAAATTAGGGTTTTACCCTAAATAAGAATTTAATTCTTAAAGATAAGGAGACTTAAAAGATTTCTGTGCATGAAAAGACTAAGGTCACGTGCCCTACGTGACCCCTGAACAGATCCCCCAAAAATAAGAAGAGGAAAGCTTTGAGGCAATTCCTCACGTGTTCCCACGTGACCCTCATTATATATGGAACAAAAGCAAAGGCAGAAACAATTCTGGGCGCTCTCACGTGTTACCACGTGACCCCTAATAAATGTTCTAATAAATCAGGGCATGATTATACATCACGTGCCCATACGTGATAGCTATAAAAATTAAAAGTGTTTAACACTTGTTTGCAGAACAAAATAAAGTGGATCTGGCCCCACTTTTTGATGCCATCACGTGCTCCAACGTGACTCCCAAAACGCAGAAAGAAAAAGCAAAGGAAATGAAAGCTTTGGGCGCTCTCACGTGTTATCACGTGACCCCTCAGCAAATGCTTTAACAATTGGCTCATAGATCCCCATCACGTGCCAACACGTGATGCTCTAAAATAAAAATGAAAGTGTTTAACACTTAATAGCAGAACGAAGAAAGGAGTTTCGGCCCAATCTCAGGCACCTCACGTGCCTCACATGACCTCTGAAGCACAAAGAATAGAAAAGAGCTCTGGGGCGCCCTCACGTGTCACCACGTGACCCTTAATGAGCAGTATAACGCACAGAGCATGGGCTTTCATCACGTGCTCGCACGTGATGGCCGTCAGAACTAAAGTGTTAAACACTTTCCTGCAGAATAAAATAAGAGGAATCAGGGCGCTCTCACGTGTTCACACGTGACCCCTCTCTCCTTAGTGTTTAACACTAATCTGAAGATTTTGTCCTCAGTGTTTAACACTGATTTTCTTAGTGTTTAACACTAGTTTGGAAAACTCTATTTGCAGTGTTTAACACTGATTTGCTTAGTGTTTAACACTAATTTGAAAACTCTGTTCCCAGTGTTTAACACTGATTATCTTTTAGTGTTTAACATTAACTTGCTAATCTTATTCCCAGTGTTCAACACTGTTGGTCTTTAGTGTTTAACACTAGCTTTAGCCCAATTGGCTAAGTTTCTAGAGGCAAAGCCTCTCCTTCAATGGGCCAACAGAGGGCCAATATTTCGAACATAATTGGACTTAGCCCAAACTGGCCATAAGTCCTCAAATCATCTTGAACTGAGCACATCTGCTCTTTCAACCAACTTATTGGTTCAAGGGTACATCTCTGAACTCCTCTGATATTTGTCGTTGTAATCCTTCAACGTCTTCAGAGAGGTGACGGGTCCCGACAACCACACATCAACACGGACTGTGGGGTCCTCAAACCCACGGACTTATGCGTCTTTAAACTAACGGACTAATGCTTCCTTAAACACACCCATATGGACTGTGGGGTCCTTAAACCCATGGACTTATGCGTCCTTAAACTACCAATGGACCCCCATGTCCTTAAACTGGAGATGGACCCCCATGTCCTTAAACTGGAGATCGACCACTATGTCCCTAAACTGGAGATGGACCACCATGTCCCTAAACTGGAACAATAGAGCCCAAACGCTCTTTTGTCGGATCTAAACGATCCCGTTAAGTCGCTCTTAGTCCCAAACTGAACTAACATATCCTTAACAACCGTTTAAGTTGATCTTAGCCTCAAATATGGCTAACGTATCCTTAAACCTTCAAACAGACTTTAGTCCCAAATTGGACTATGGATTACCCAACCAACTTTGGTCCAAGGGTACATCTCTGAACCCCTCTGACACCTGTCGTTGTAATCCTTCAACGTCGTCAGAGAGGTGATGGGTCCCGACGGCCATACATTTAATAGACCTCTATGTCCCTAAACTGGAACAATAGAGCCAATTGCTCTTTTGTCGGATCTTAATGATCGCATTAAGTCGATCTTAGTCCCAAAATGGACTAACATATCCTTAACAACCGTTTAAGTTGATCTTAGCCTCAAATATGGCTAACGCATCCTTAAACCTTTAAACAGACTTTAGTCCCAAATTGGACTATAAACCCCCTAATCAACTCTGGCTCAAGGGTACATCTCTGAGCTCCTCTGACATCTGTCATTGTAATCCTTCAACGTCGTCAGAGAGGTGACAGGTCCCGACGGCCATACATTCAATGGACCACTATGTCCCTAAACTGGAACAATAGAGCCCCCAAATGCTCTTTTGTCAGATCTAAACGATCCCGTTAAGTTGATCTTAGTCTCAAATTAGACTAACGTATCCTTAACAAACGTTTGAGTTGATCTCAGCCTCAAATATGGCTAACGTATTCTCAAACCAAAACCCCAAAACCAAATCTAAGAAAATACGGATTTGGACTAATCCACGTCCTACGGGCGACGACATAAATTAGTCTCCGTATACAATCCACGGGCAACCAAAAACATAATAAACACCCACGACACGAAGTGACCATCTGGAGAAGAAGAAAGTTGTTACCGTGATGCGGTAGCGTAATTAACTGCAGGGGCTTGCGCCTGCAGGGAAGAGCGTCCCCACAATCAAAAACCCCTCAAGCGAGGGGGAATCTGACGAAGTTTGCTACATCGGCTGCATCCGTTTAAACCTTCGATATATGGTGCCATAAATCAACTTGGCATCTTCGGAGAAGTGAACGGATAGCACCAATTAGCATCTGCCCCGAATCTCAGCGTCAGGACATCGCAGTCTTGTGTGCCGTCTTTCGGAGGGGAACAGATTCTTCTCAAAATAAATACGCCGTGGGCTTATCACGTAACTGTTACCACCATTTTTGGGAAGCGGGGCGTGACAGTGGCTCATTCAGGTTTTATTGGTGGTCCATGCAGATCTGTTCTGCATGAATATCGTGAGCAATTTAACAAAAGAATTAAAAAATTCGACAACCTTTACATTCTTTGCATTTCAAATTCCTTTGAATCTATTCTAATCCATCTTTCCTCTATCTAAGGTGATAGATTCTCCTGACATATCAACACTAACGGAGAGATCCCACCACCACCACCACCTGCTGTTGCAACTCTGCTAACTAAACAGATGGTGATTTTAGAGGCTATCAAGAGCCTACTCAAAGGCTAGCAGGCTTAAGGCACAATTCAGCAGGAGGAGTCTACTCTCCTTCGTCAGGGTTTTGTCCACTCTGAAATAGAAGCACCAAGAGTGAAGCAATTCCAAGCATTACACCCAAAAAATTTCTCTGGGAAAGAGATCCCTTCAGAGGCTGTAAGATGGGCTCAGAGTATCGAAGATGACTTGGCGGCAGCTCAAGTTCCAGGAGCTATTTGGGTTTGAGTGGCAAAACTTCAACTAACCAATAATGCTAGGGTTTGGTGGAAACCCGAAGAGAGCCGTCTTCCGCAGCCTATTGAATGGAAAACTTTCCACGAGCTCTTCGACGCCAAGTACTTCTCGGAGACCTTACGTTTCGAGATAGAACAACAGTTTGTTCACCTGCAACAAGGATCCATGTGGGTCAAGTTGATAGATGATTACGGCACCGAATTCACTATGCTCGGAAGGTAAATCTATCGTCTTGAAATTTGTTGTTTTCTAGTCACTTAAATATTTATGACACACACTTTGAATCAGGTTTGCTGTCCATCCGATTCTTACCGCCAAGATCTACGCCAGACGTTTAGGCAAGGTTTAGATCCCGAGATCCATGCTACCCTAGCGACGGGAGATTACTTGACTCATGAAAAGTCTTTGAAGGCAGCCCGTCGTTATGAAGCAGTGATCAAGAAGAAAGGAAGGCCACAGACGGCCGGAATGAAGCACTCTATTAGCTAGATTTTTGGAGGAGCCTCCTCGAGGCTAGCTTTTACAGGTCCACCTAGGAGTCCAGGAGGGCCATTTGCAAATTGTAGACTAGACTTCTGTAATTACTGCAAAAGACAGGGACATTTGGTCAAGGATTGTCAAGGAGCCAATAGTCTTTGTCTGATCTATAGATCATCTACATACGCTTTAGGAGCATGCCTACAATACCGAACTAGCTCAGCCCCCGTAGCTAGACCATCTATACAAGCTCCCACTCCCCATTTAACTCTACCTACACCACCTCAGTGAGGACAGTCTTTACCCCATCAACCAAAAGTGTACCAGCAAGCACAAAGGAATGTGCTGAGACACCAGGCCTTTACTATGTCGGTCGAAGAGGCCGAAGCCACGGGTCAGGTTATCACTGGTAAATTTATTTCCTTCCTTTTCAGCCATTTCAAATTCTAGCATTCTTTTATACCTTTCTATACCTAAACCTATCCCACGCAACCTAGGTACAATACTAATAGACACCTTACCTGCACTCATGTTATTCGATATTGGGGCTTCGCATTGTTTCATGTCATAGAGATTTGTGAGAACTCTTGCGATCCCAGTAAAGCCTCTTGTTTCGAGCTGGAATGTTAGATCAGGGAATGGAGTTTTGAATTCAACCATGGGGTATGAACAGTGCCCAGTAGTAGTCTGCCGCCAAAAATTCTATCTAAATTTCAAAGTGCAGGACATACCAAACTTTGATATTGTTTTAGGAATGGATTGACTGGGAGTGTTCTATGCTACCGTTGACTGTCGTCAAAGGATGGTAATTTTCGAGATCCCGAATCACCCATTCTTTTATTTCAAGAGCGGAGAGTGAATATTGTAGCCAAGTATCTATTGAGTCAGGCCGAAGGCAGCAACGATTTCCTCTCTATAGGCTGAAGGAGACAAGCCCGTGGTAGTTCGAGAGTTCGTGGATATTTTTCCAAAAGATATGTCAGGTTTGCCTCTCGATCGAGCTTTTGAGTTTAGTATTGATTTATAACCTGGTGCACAACCTATATCTAAAGCTCCGTATCGATTGAGGCTGGGGTGTTAAAAGAAATACATATTCAGTTAGACAATCTTCTACAGAAAGGCTGGATTAGACTGAGTACATCATCCTGGGGGTCACCGGTATTGTTGGTAAAGAAGAAGGAAGGTACTTCTCGGATGTGTATTGATTACCAGGCGTTGAATGAAGTCATCATCAAGAAAAATTATCCGCTACACTGCATTGATGATCTTTTCGACTAGCTGAGTAGGTCATGTGTATTCTCCAAGTTAGATCTTTGTCACTAAGTGAAGGTCAAGGATTCTGGCATTCTGAAGACAGCGTTCAGGACCCGGTATGATCATTATGAATATCTCGTGATGCCATTTGGGGTGACCAATGCACATGCCATCTTCATGAATCCGATGGACCTGGTTTTCTGCGAGTATTTAGACAAGTTCATTGTCATCTTCATCGACGACATCTTAGTCTATTCAAAAACTCGGGGAGAACATGTCGAACATTTGCGCACAGTTCTAGAGACGTTACGGCAGCATCAAGTCTATGCGAAGTACAATAAGTGTGAGTTTTGGTTGGACAAGGTCAGTTTCCTTGGGCACATTGTATAAGGAGAAGGTATTTCAGTAGACCCCGCTACGGTGTTAGCTGTCAGCAAATGGCCGACTCCAGAGCCCGTAAAGGATGTAAGAAATTTCATAGGCTTAGCTGGGTATTACTGTCATTTCATTGAAGGGTTTTCGAAGATTGCAGAGCGTTTGACCAAACTCTCTTATAAAAATGAAGCATTTCTGTGGTCTGAAGCATGTGAAAAAGCTTTTGAAGAACTGAAGTCCAGGTTGACCTCTGCACCTATCCTCACCATTCCGGACAGATCTGGGGGTTTCGACGTTCACTGTGATACTTTAGGGAAGGGATTAGGATGCGTGCTATATCTGGCAAGGTCGTAACCTTCGCGTCAAGGCAACTAAAGACGCACGAGCGCAACTATCCTATGCACGATCTAGAATTGGCGGACGTTATTTTTGCTCTCAAGATTTGGCAACATTATCTACTGGGAGAGCGAATTGATATCTATACCAACCACAAGAGCCTGAAGTATATTTTTACTCAGAAGGAGCTTAATATGCGGCAAAGGAGATGGTTAGAACTCATGGCTGACTTTGACATCAATCTTCAGTATCATCCGGGGAAGGTGAACGTGATCTCCGATGCTCTGAGTCCTCAGCCGTTAGCAATGAATCTCACCTCACAGTGGAAGTTACAACAGGAGCTTCATGGATTAGAGATCGAAGCGGTAGTGCCAGGAATAACATCATCCTTGATGAATCTACAGATCCAGTCCATGCTTGTAGATCATATTAAGGCAGCTCAAGCAAATGATACCAAACTGCAAAAGATCAGAGAAAAATATAAAGTGGCCTTAGACTCAACTTCATCATTCACAAGGATGGATCCTTACGGTCTGGGAGCCGATTATGCATGCTTGCCAGCACTGCTAGAGAGGAGCTGATGAAAGAAGCTCATAGCTTTCCTTATTCTGTATATCCTAGCGGCACGAAGATGTACAAGGATCTTCGTCAGCACTACTGGTGGCAAGGCATGAAGAGGGAAGTTGCTCGGAGTGTAGCTAAGTGCTTAGTATATTAGCAAGTGAAGGATGGATATCACAGAACCGCTGGGTTACTTCAACCATTATTTATTCCAGAGTGGAAATGGCAGCACCTTACCATGAACTTTGTGACTACTTTTCCTCGCAGCACGAAGTGTAACGATGTCATTTGGGTTATTATGGATTGACTCACCAAGTCTGCCCACTTTATTCCATTCCGAGTTGGCCAGTCAACAAAACTTTGGCAAGGAAATACATGGAGGTAATTTAAATCTAAAATAAAGTTTTAACCTTCAGATGTATACAACCTTGTATTGATACCATGAATCATGCAGAAGATCGTGAGACTACATAGGGTACCAGTTTGCATCGTTTCTGACCAGGACACCAGATTTCGATCTCGATTTTGGCAGAGTCTTCAAGCCAGCATGGGCATGAGTCTGTGTAACATTTCAGAAATATAAAATATTATTTTTGGTTATTTAAATAATAAAATAATATATTTCACGAAAACTATTCGAGTACGAATTGGAGTTTTCGTAAAATGGTATAATTAAGTACCAATATTTGGAAAATAATTAGATATTAATATATATGATTAATTATAAAAGCATTTATTGGATTTGGACATTTTATAAATAATTATGCAATTAATTATATACAAGTTATATTAAACTTGATTAGTGCACCACTAATCATGATTAAGCCAAATCCAACTTCTTGATAACCGTGGCTAGTGCACCATGACATGTTACATTTTGTTGCATGGTGTTTCATTTGTGTTTGTGCTATTTGGTTCTTTTTATATGAGAGAGGAAAAGAAAAGAAAAGAAAAGAAAAGGGAAAGATGTTTGATGAGAGAGAGAGGGAGACAAAATGATGACAAAAGGCATGGGCTATGAGAGAGAGAGTGAGAGTGAGAAAGAAAGAGAGAGGGGTCGTTAGTCAACCATGGCACCATCTTTCTTCACTTCTCTCATCCTTCATTTCTTCATTTCTCCAACTCCTTCATCTTTCTTCATCTCTTCCTTCCTCCGCCTTCTCTACCTCCATGAAACCACCCCAAAACCATCTCAAAACCCCACACCACCTTCATAAAAAATGCACACAACCTCATCCTACACCCGCTATTGAGCTCAAGTTTGGATTTTGAAGACTTTCAACCATCTTGGAAATTTCTTCAGTTGCTCCAAGAGATATAACCGTCACCTTTCATCCTGTTAATTAGTTTCTTAACTTCCTATTTTAGAGTTCGATTAAGCATGTTTAGCGATCTTGGAAATTTTTAGGTTAATGTTTAGTGGATGAATGGACTTGTAGAGATGCAATGGAGGTTTAGTGAGTGACTACAAGCCTTTAGTGATGATATTCCGGCTAAACTAGAAGACTAGAAACCCAAAACACGAACTTAGAATTTTCTTGACATCGGGTTTTGACAGTTTGTGATGTTGATATGGAATCTGGTATGACCCGAGAGCCCCATAAAATAACTTCCCATCACAGTGATACGTGCAGGCCACCTAGAATTTTACATAGAAACCCGAACCCCTATCTCTAAATTCTGGCCGCAGATATATTCCCCCAGGCCGCAATTTGCGGCCTAGTCATGGTGGATTTGTGTGATTTTTATACCATGGTTCCCTTATGTGATATTTAGACTTACCCTATATACAGAATATCCTAGTTTGACCTAGGGTAGAATATGGGAGTGGTTTTCTATATTGCTGATTGTGGGTTTCCGATTTCTATAAACTTGGTTTTGATATTTGAGTTTGGATTTGGTCGTTGGACGTTTGTACGTCAACGATGAAAGTTATTTGGTTGTTCTTACATGTGTAGGCTATATGTTCTAACCTATAAGCAATTCGCGTGCCGTATCGGTTTTCGGACTTGGTTTTAATAACGTTACAACGTGTGTTGATTTGTAGGTACCTTCGCATGGACTTCCGAGACGACGAAGAAGATCAAGAAGCTCATCAACTTCGACTAAGCAAGAAAATTAGCAGGTGAGTAGATTTATATCTACGGGGAAAGTTGGGTGGATAGCGTATAGCACCGCCGCAATCATATAATGGAAACCGATATATAGAATATAGTTGGAGAAACTTATGCAACGAACTTACGGATATGATCAAAAGAGTTAGTATGAGATGATATGATTAATACAAGATGACATGAATTGAGATGTCAATATGATGAATGAGAATATGATCCATTGTAGATGATATGGCTTGACATGATGAAATGAGGATGTGAAGCGATATATATATATATATATATATATATATATATATGATTAGATATGATATGAGATCGATAAGGATATGACATGATATATATATATATATGTATGTATGTATGTATGTATGAGAATAAAGGATACTATGATGTACGAGACCATAGATCTGTATCCTTATTGATGTATAGGTCGATAGATTCTTAATCTATTTGATACCACCGTACGATGGATTACCGTACATGATAAGTTATACCGGATGATTGATATGCGCTCGTGATTTGAGAATGATATTCGAAGATATTTCCACATCTGATACTATGAGGCTGGATCGCCCATGTAATGATTTCACCTGAACCATACTTATTTTCAAAACCATGATTCGTATCATTTAAACTGACTGTATCGTTCATGTGTAGTTACATACCTTATATCGTTCATGTTTATGTTGAATTATCGCTCGTGACATACGTATTATGTTCCCGGTAATTACCGTTATATGATATCGTCTGCTAGTACACCTGCACTATTACCGATGATGCGCATATTTCACTTACACAGATTTGTTGGCTCACACATATATTATCGGTAATTGCTATGCCACTAACACAGTAGAACTGCTATATCACGGTATTATTCTTAACTGTAAAGTATATTCATTGTTCAGTACTATCACATGACATGCTTACATGATATACTTGATATGCTCATATTACTGTTCTATGTTTACATATATCATACTTTATGGTTACATGTATTGATGATGTTGTTTTTATGAGATCTCTGGATTTGAGAACCGCAGTTATATTTCAAAGGAAATTATGTGTTGTTTTAAAAATGCGGTTTCTCATGATATGATATTTCGTGTCCACCATGAGTTTTCTCGGTTCTGAGCTATGTGATACCCGATTCGAGGAGTTAGGCTGAACCGTCTGTGGGTATATAGTGGGCCCGGTAAGGTACTCTAGGGCAAGAAGATTGTAGAGTAGACGATGAGCCTGGCAGGGGATGTACTATCTACCGGTGATAGTTTGGACCCGGCGGTTATCCGGAGGATACTAACCGGAGTCGTGAGATCGATATGAGGGCCAATCCGATGATGCGATGCCTGAGATATGAGGATTTACGTGTCGATATCGGACACGGATTTCATGATATTTCGAGTGTCGATGTTGGACACTCGGTTTCCATGATGTTAATGTGTCGTTGATGGACACACGTTGGTTGATATTCACATACATACATGCATATGATTCAGATGTTTGGATTTTACATGTTGTTATTGGCACGACTCTATTGTTGATACATATGCATACATGGTCACCCTAGATAGCATAGTATTACCTTCATGATACAGGAGGACCTAGGGATCATTTTCTATTCGATTTCTACCTGCTGATATTTTCTACTCACGGGTTGGTAACTCACCCTTGTTGTGCCACAGTTTTCTTGCAGGTTCGACCGCTTGAATCAGTAGCGGTATCGCTTGCACACAGTTTCCTTCAGCGTGTTTTGCTATAGTATGTGGAACACATATTTGGATCATGAGCACTCTTGTACCTTTTATTTCTATTGTATATAGATAAACTCCACCAATCAGAAACTAGACTTTTTATATTTGTAGACCTAGACAGACTTGTTTGTTTGCGAAACTTAGAGCGACTTGGGTGTATATTCGCTATTTGAGCTGATGATGTCTTGCTTTGCTTTCTTTCCGTGTTTGATCTTCGTCGTAGGGCGTCGTATACATGCTTATTGCGTGGTTGTGATTCCGCCAATTGGCGAAGAGCTAGCTCCCGTTTGGGGATGCCTTTTATTGCATGTATGTGGTTTTGGATCAAAAATACATGGGAGGCGCTGCCCAAATTTTAAAGGTCGAAAATGTTTTCAAAGATAGATAGTAAACTCTTGTATTTTCATATGATATGACTTATATTTTAAAGAAGATGGCTTGAATTTCATTATACCATTATTTCAAAACTGCACCTCTGCTATTTTCCGCAAAAAGGTTTAGATTTCTGGGCTTCGGCTTACTTGAATTACGTTACGCCTTTAGATGTTGCGTGATTTAAGTGCCGTTCACGTGCCAAATTTCCGGGTCGTGACAAAGTTGGTATCAAAGCGTTAAGTTTAACTTTGGTTTGAGTTTAGGCTTGACCTTACGGAACTTAGACTTGACTAAGGGGGTGGGGGGTGAGGACCCGAATTTTCATCTTATAGGTTGAGCTTAGTTGATGGAGTAGGTAGCTTGAGTAGAGTGGCGTACCGTGTATATGTTCTGCGGCATACTTACGACACGATGGTCTACTTAAGTGACCTTAGAATGTACATTTCCTGAGATCCGTGATTCTATTCATTCATATGATCATACTCCCATTGATTTCATTCTTTCCTATGATCATATTTCTATTTCAGGCCTATCGATTCCTTTTGTTCCTTTGATCTATTTTCATCGATGCTTGCTTGAGGTTCCTGTCATCATGGCTACGAGAGCAGAGAGAGCTGCTGCTAGAGATGCGATCAGAGCGAGCTCGTCATGGACGAGGAC
The DNA here is from genome assembly GCA_030015575.1 of Agapanthus africanus. Taxonomy (NCBI): domain Eukaryota; kingdom Viridiplantae; phylum Streptophyta; class Magnoliopsida; order Asparagales; family Amaryllidaceae; genus Agapanthus; species Agapanthus africanus. The sequence continues at coordinate 108,934,838 of CM057344.1, forward strand.
TGACCTTGATGTTCTTCTGGTGACATAGGAACGTATCGGTGTATTGTTTGTGTTGTGATCTCTCGTTTGAGGCGGGTGTTCGGATCTGTACTGGATGATCGCATCATTGATAGAGGCAGCCAGATTGTGAGGACTGTTGATGTATAGCCTGCCCTAGAGGTCGTGATGTTTTCTACCGTGCAGACAGATGACCAGTTGTCGCTGAGATTGACGGGATTTCGCCTCCAGAGTTTTGTAAGCTGAAACCACAGGAGCTTACATGCAAGATATGACAGAAGATCGCTAGTCCGTCTTGAATAGAGTGACTGAGAAGATTCGCTTAATTGGATGCCGACGTAGGCTCAGTTAAGTGGAAGAATTCCAGTTTGAAGGATCTTACTCAGATCTAGAGTAAATCGATCAAGAGAGGGCATTGTTCGTTGGATGCTCCGATGTGAGATCAGTAAGTTGACCAGCTTCAGATAGAAGGACCTCACCCAGATGCGTTATGAGTTGATCGAGAACAGACGAATGAATCGTATTCCTCCGATAAATTGGATGAGTTCCCAAGGATGTAATCGGCTAGATATCTTCCAAAAAGTGGTGAAGATACCTGAGTTCGTAATTTCGAGTCTTTGCGAGAGACTCTGGATTGACTGTAGCCAAGAACGAATTGCGGTACTTAGCCAGCAAGTTATGACATCGAAGTGGATGATAATGAAGACGGGTGTAACAATAGGTTTGTGCGAGATATTAACGAGCTGTTGTTACTCCCTGTTTATGCCAGAGGATTAATATGTATGCAGAGCTGTTGGATATGGCCAAATTCCAGAGGAAAACCGTGCTAAGGACGCAACCGTCCGGATGAGAAAAAGGGTTTAGTAAAGAGTGCCAACCTCCATATAGTTCAGCATAGGAGATCGGAAAAGACCTAAGCAGGTTCTTTCTAGGACACCGCAGCGATAAAGATTTGCACCCAGGATCTGTTGTATCGCGCGTATACAGAGGGCCAAGTGCCGCCATCATTAACGTGTTGTTTTACTAGTAGTCATGTTAATGGCCAAGCAAAGATCAGAGGAGTGAAAGAATGGAACTGTTCCGTTATTATACCCAACCTGGCCGACGAGCAGAAAGATTTTGGGATTGGTGATCCACAGAGAAAATAAGGATCCAGAGACAGAGGACGCCAGACCGTGAGCAGGAGGCAAGCGGATGTTCTTGCTCTGCCAGCCTTTGGTGCATCGACATTTTTGGACATTGAAGGAGGTATACCTCAATGTCATTTATTGCGATTTGCGTTTTGTGAACCGAGTATCACACTTTTATTGCTTGGACTTTGAGTTTTGATGATTTTGTTTCGTGATATTTGTTTTCGTGCACCATGGCTGCACCTACTGGATATTTTCATTTGTGCACAGTTATTACACTTGATTTATATTTTATACACTGTTACATTGGTTTATGATTTGTGCATATCCATTGCACTTGATATCGATTTTGTGCCTTGGCTGCACATATTTATGATTCCGTGGATTTTGATACTGTCGATTTATTTTCATGCATGTTGTATGCACTCGACTTGACTTATGCACTCGGTATAGCTAACATATGCTTGTAATGCATTGATACGTGTTTTGTGCACACAGTTGCACACGTTTATGATTTTTTACACCTTGGCATGCTCGGTGTTGTTTTTATGCTTTTTTGGTACATTGACGAGTTTTCAAGCACCTAGCGCACCTGATATTTGTTTCCGTGCATTTTTTGCACTAGATTTATGTTTCTGTGCACCGTGCGCACTTGACATTTGTTATTATGCACACTACTGCATTAGATATTTTTGTGCGGACCTAAAGCACTTGAGTTAGATTTTCATGCATACTGGGCGCATGGGTAGAGATTTTGTGCACACCGGATACACTTGATCGAGATTTTTATTCGTGCATGTTAGTTTCACTTGATTGAAATTTTTATGCACTCTAGATGCATTTGATATTATTGTCATGCACACCCGTTGCGCTTGACAGATGCTTTCATGCACACCTATTGCACTTAGTTTTTGGCTTTTGTGCACATTCATGGCACTTGTATTTGACTTAGATTTACGTGCGCACCAGACGCACGTGAGATTTGATACGCTTTTTAGGGCTAATTTTACTCTTAAGTATCATATTTTCATGATGGGTACTATATTATATAATAGCCGAGCAGGACTGATCTAAGGACAGCACCTAAGTACTTTTGCATACATAAAAGTTTACCAATAGGTTTTCAAAAAGAAGCTATAGTCTCACTATTTCCTACGTGCCCAGGAGTGACACGAACTTTTACAAGGGAAAACATTTTAGGATATTTCAAAAATGCGGAACGTATGTTTTGAGCAGAACATATATCAAAATATATTTACTACTTTACAAATGAGCGTCCGCCACTTGTACCGTGAGTTACGCATCACACGGCGATTCGGAAAAGATTTTGCATGTATTTTATTCAGCTTTTAAAATGGTTTTATAAGGATGTGTACTATATACGTATTACGATATTGACTATAGTATCTTGGATTTTAGCAGTGGATTTCGAGATTTGCATCTCCATTATAACTCCAGTGATTGCGTGATGCTTGACGGAGTTTGATTTTGAATTTCATACTCGTTTTCATGCGCACTCGATGCGCTGTATTATATTTGAGTATTCCGTGATTTCGGAGTCCCGTTGATTCGGATTGATTATTGAAATATTTTAGTATTTGGGGATTTAAATTTAAATTCGGGGACCAAATTTATTTAAGGGAGAAGATTGTAAAATTTCAGAAATATAAAATATTATTTTTGGGAATTTAAATAATAAAATAATATATTTCACGAAAACTATTCGAGTATGAATTGGAGTTTTCGTAAAATGGTATAATTAAATACCAATATTTGGAAAATAATTGGATATGAATATGTATTATTAATTATAAAGGCATTTATTGGATTTGGACATTTTATAAATAATTATGCAATTAATTATATGCAAGTTATGTTAAACTTGATTAGTGCACTACTAATCATAATTAGGCAAAATCCAACTTCTTGATAACCATGGCTAGTGCACCATGACATGTTACATTTTGTTGTATATTGTTTCATTTGTGTTTGTGGTATTTGGTTCTTTTTATATGAGAGAGGAAAATAAAAGAAAAGAAAAAGGAAAGATATTTGATGAGAGAGAGAGGGAGACAAAATGATGACAAAAGGCATGGGCTATGAGAGAGAGTGAGAGTGAGAAAGAAAGAGAGAGGGGTCTTTAGTCAATCATGGCACCATCTTTCTTCACTTCCCTCATCCTTCATTTCTTCAACTCCTTCATCTTTCTTCATCTCCTCCTTCCTCCACCTCATGTACCACCATGAAAGCATTCCAAAACCACCTCAAAACCCCACATCACCTTCATAAAAAATGCACACAATCTCATCCTACACCCCCTAGTGAGCTCAAGTTTGGATTTTGAATACTTTCAACCATCTTGGAAATTTCTTCAGTTGCTCCAAGAGATATAACCGTCACCTTTCATCGTGTTAATTATTTTCTTTACTTCCTATTCGAGTTTAGAGTTCGATTAAGCATGTTTAGCGATCTTGGAAATTTTTAGGTTGATATTTAGTGGATGAATGGACTTGTAGAGACGCAATGGAGGTTTAGTGAGTGACTACAAGCCTTTAGTGATGATATTCCGGCTAAACTAGAAGACTAGAAATCCAAAACACGAACTTAGAATTTTCTCGACATCGGGTTTTAACAATTTATGATGTTGATATGAAATCTGGTATTACCCAAGAGCCCCATAAAATAACTTCCCATCACAGTGATACGTGCAGGCCACCTAGAATTTTACCTAGAAACCCGAGCCCCTATCTCCAAATTCTGGCCGCAGATATATTCCCTCAGGCCGCAATTTGCCGCCTGGTCGTGGTGGATTTGTGTGATTTTTGTACCATGGTTTCCTTCTGTGATATTTAGACCTACCCTATATGCAGAATGTCCTAGTTTGACCTAGGGTAGAATCTGGGAGTGGTTTTCTATGTTACTGATTTCGGGTTTCCGATTTCTTTAAACTTGGTTTTGGTATTTGAGTTTGGATTTGGTCGTTGGACGTTTGTAAATCAACGATGAGGGTTATTTGGTTTTTCTTACATGCGTAGGCTATAGGTTCTAACCTATGAGCACTTCGCGTGCCGTATCGGTTTCCGGACTTGGTTTTAATAATGTTACGACGTGTGTTGATTTGTAGGTACCTTCGCGTGGACTTCCGAGAAGACGAAGGAGATCAAGAAGCTCATCGACTCCGACTAAACAAGAAGATTAGCAGGTAAGTAGATCTATATCTACGGGAGAAGTCGGGTGGATAGCGTATAGCACCCCCGCAATCATATAATGGAAACCGATATATAGAATATAGTTGGAGAAACCTATACAACGAACTTACGGATATGACAAAAAGAGTTAGTATGAGATGATATTATTAATACAAGATGACGTAAATTGAGATGTCAATATGATGAATGAGAATATGATCCATTGTAGATGATTTAGCTTGACATGATGAAATGAGGATGTGGAGCGATATATATAGATATATGATTAGATATGATATGAGATTGATAAGGATATGACATGACATGATATATATGTATGTATGTATGTATGTATGTATGTATGAGAATAAAGGATAATATGCTGTACAAGACCATAGACCCGTATCCTTATTGATGTATAGGTCGATAGATGCTTAATCTATTTGATCCCACCGTACGATAGATTACCGTACGCGATAAGTTATACCAGATGATTGGTCCGCGCTCGTGATTTGAGAATGATGTTCGAGGATATTGCCACATCTAATACTATGAGACTGGATCGCCGACGTAAAGATTTCACCTGAACCATACTTATTTCGAAAACTATGATTCGTATCATTTAAACTGACCGTATAGTACATCTGTAGTCACATACCTTATATCGTTCATGTTTATATTGGATTATCCCTCGTGACATATGTATTATGTTCCCGGTAATTACTGTTATATGATATAGTCTACTAATACACCTGCACTATTCCCAATGATGCGGATGCTACACGATTAGTATAAAATATTGCACATTTGAATGAACATTTTCCCTACTATTGTTAAGTACTAAAAGGTGTTTATTGTAAATATAGAACATATAAGGGTTTATTTGTAAAAAGATTATTATCATATGTTTCTACATTTTAATTAACATAACCAGGGAAAATATATGCATATAATATTTAAACGAAAAGTTAGTTATTAAAATATGCATATCAAATCAAATATTTCTAGTCAATATTTAAGATTTAATATCATATAAAATGGTTAGGATAATATCTCAAAAATACCAAATACTACTAAGAGGATGAGTTGAGATATTGTGTAGATATTAGCTCAGGTCTGGGATCCATGAGATCCGAGTTAAATCGGGATGTTGGAATCAAATCTGCCAAAATATTAAAGCAAATCATAAGATTTAGCAATGGCAGAGACTCAGAGAATTATTCTCAGAATATAGACATCAAGAGGATCTCCACATGGCAAAACAAGAGACCAGAAGAAATCCTAAGTCCTGATGCAACTAGGGTGCGGCAGATCCGCGACTAAAGTAAGGAATATGCGGCAGAAAAGTGGCGGTTTTATGGCCGTAGGATGTGAGATTTTGGGGATTTGATTGTAACAACATATATTCACAGATGGCATCTAGGATTTCTAGTTTCTGGGACTATATATAGGACCGAGAGCTTCACATTAATGATCATCAACGAAGAGATCAAGAGATCCAAGAGGTCTATGTATCCGAGTGATCATCATCTATTCATACCTCCAACAAGAGAGAGATTTAAAGAAAACTAGGATTCTTGTATTATACTTTCTAAGGACAAAAGTTGTATGCAATAGTTGATTAATAAATATAGTTTTCAGTTTTAATTTTTTTTGCATTTAATTTACGAACTTACTTTCTGCACTTACATTTCTATATCTTAATCATGTTTTCATTCTTCTTTATCATTTTTTCTAAATTTTTAACCATGAGCGAGTAATTCCTAACTTGTTAGGGTTTGTCAGATAGGGTAGGATAATGGATGAAAAGATCTCTTAACTTCTTTTATACATTTTAAAGTTTATAAACTTTAGCAAAATAAATATTAACATCCTTATCAGGTGCGCTACCAATTTATTGATAGTCACGATCATGATTTGAGATTGGTTTAACACTTGTTTTGTTAAGGGCTGGACATGAATACAGATCAATGCAAGGACAAGGGTTGGTAGTGGGGAAACCCTAGTTTCTTCCAAAAACCCTAATCTATATTCATCACTATCGATCTAGTTTTAAACTATTAAAAGATAAAGGAGTCATTTTTAATTATTCATCCATTACTACTAAATCCTATGAACCTTACAAGCCTTTTCATTATAAATTTTATATCCGTAACGACAATCACTGATCTTTGATCAACTCGTCTAAAGCAAGAAAAAAGTTCACGTTTCCCTGCAGACGATCTGTACTCATCACGGTTAGCTACTAGCGACACCGTCTTGATTGTGGTTATTTACAAAAACACTTCTTTTTAACAATCAATCATTACACTTACACAGAATTTTCTACTCACACATTCATCATCGGTAATTGCTATGTCACTTACACAGTAGAACTACTATATCACGGTATTATTCTTAGTAAAGTATATTCTTTGTTCAGTACTATCACATGACATGCTTACATGATATACTTGATATGCTCACATTACTGTTCTATATTTGCATATATCATACTTTATGGTTACATGCATTGATGATGATGTTTTCATGAGATCTCTGGATTTGAGAACCGCGGTTATATTTAAATAAAATTATGTATTGTTTTAAAAACGCGGTTTCTCGTGATATGATATTTCGTGTTCACCATGAGTTTTCTCGGTTTTGAGCTATGTGATACCCGATTTGAGGAGTTAGGCTAAATCGTTTGCGGGTACATGGTGAGCCCGATAAGGTACCCCGGGGCAAGAAGATCGTGGAGTAGACGATGAGCCTGGAAGGGGATGTACTATCTACCGGTGATAGTTTGGACCCGGCGGTTATCCAGAGGATACCGACAGGAGTCGTGAGATGGATATGAGGGCCAATCCGATGATGCGGCGCCTGAGATATAAGGATTTACGTGTCAATATTGGACACGGGTTTCATGATGTTTCGAGTGTCGACGTTGGACACTCAGGTTCCATGATGTTGATGTGTCGCTGATGGACACGCTTTGGTTGATATTAACATACATACAGGCATATGATTCAGATGTTTGGATTTTACATATTGTTATTAGCACGACTCTATTGTTGATATATATACATATATGGTCACCCTAGATACCATAGTATTACCTTCATGATACAGTAGGACCTAGGGATCGTTGTCTATTCGATTTCTACCTCCTGATATTTTATACTCACGATTTGGCAACTCACCCCTGTTGTGCCACAGTTTTCTTGTAGGTTCGACCGCTTGGATCAGTAGCGGTATCGCTGGCACACAGTTTTCTTCAGGGTGTTTTGCTTTGGTAGGTGGGACACACATTTGGATCGTGACCACTCTTGTACCTTTTATTTCTATTGTATCTAGATAAACTTCATCAATCAGAAACTATACTTTGTATATTGGTAGACCTAGACAGACTTGTATGTTTGCGAAATTTAGAGCGAGTTGGGTGTATGTTCACTATTTGAGCTGATGATTTCTTGCTTTGCTTTCTTTCTGTATTTGATCTTTGCTGTAGGGTGTCGTATATATGCTTATTGTGTGGTTGTGATTCTGCCAATTAGCGAAGATCTAGCTCCCGCTTAGGGATGCCTTTTATTGCATGCGTGTGGTTTTGGATCAAAAATACAAGGGAGGTACTGCCCAAATTTTAAAGGTCGAAAATGTTTTCAAAGATAGATAGTAAACTCTTGCATTTTCATATGATATGACTTATATTTTAAAGAGGATGGCTTGAATTTCATTATACCTTTATTTCAAAACTGCACCTCCACTATTTTCCGCAAAAAAGGTTTAGATTTTTGGGCTTCGGCTTACTTGAATTACGTTATTCCTTTAGACGTTGCGTGATTTAAGTGCCGGTCACGTGCCAAATTTTCGGGTCGTCACTGTCTGAGTTTCAACACTGCTTACCATCCTCAGACAGATGGACGGTCTGAGTGGACCATTCAAATCTTAGAAGATATGCTCAGGGCATGTATGCTAGATTTCGAAGGATCGTGGGAAAATCGCCTACACCTTGTCGAGTTTGCATACAACAACAGTTACCAGGCCAGCATCGGGATGGCCCCTTTTGCGGCACTTTATGGTTGGAAGTCTCCTTATCCTCTGAGTTGGGACGATATCGGAGATAGAGAATTCCTGGGGCCAGAGATGAACGTGACGACAGTTGATGTAGTACGTATGATCAGGGAAATGATACACATAGTTCAGGATAGGCAGAAGCATTGGGTAGATGCGAAGCGCCGACACTAGGAGTTCCATCCTGGAGATCATGTGTTCCTAAAGATCTCTCCGAATGGAAGAGTGATTCGATTTGGTAGGCGTGGAAAACTCAGCCCAAGATACATCGGACCGTTCGATTGTTTTGAATGGATAGGAGATGCGGATTACCGTTTGGATCTACCATCATTATTAGAATGAGTGCATAATGTATTCCACATATTTCAGCTACGCCATTACGTGAACGACCCCAGTCACGTTCTTGACCACTTAGAACTTACCGTATAGAGCGATCTGACTTGCGAGCAACAACCAGTTGAGATTGGATCGAAAGAAGAAGACGTTGCGAAACAAAGTGGTTAAGTTAGCCCGAGTTATATGGAGAAGATACTCACAGGGAGAATCCACCTGTGAACACGAGGACGATATGCGTACACGATACCCTCATCTATTTGAAATGTAGTTCCTTGTGTAAATTTCGAGGATAAAATTTTTCTAAGGAGGGTAGGATGTAACGATCCTAAATATCGTATGCTCTTTTGTATTATTCATCATTAATAAATTGTCGTTTCTTTTGAAGTATTGAATTATATTTAAATTCTTGAAAACTTGGTGTGAGACGGCCTCACAATAATGTGAGCCAGCTCATGGATCATTTCGAATGACCTTTCCTTCTCTGCCTTCTTGAAATGGTTCATGAAAATTTTGATCCGTCTCAACACTCATTTAGAAGGTTATCTCATTTACTGTCTGCATGAGACGGCTCAAGCAATCTTGAGCTGGCTCATGCCCTCAATCGAAATTGAAACGTTCCAAACACCCTTTAGACGAATTCCTTGGCCTTGTAACCTTCCATTTCCTCAACTAAACTGCCCCTTCATTTCATTAAACCTCCTAATTAATTTAGAAAACCTCTCAACCCTTAAATTCCCATTAAAATATCTTTTAAAGCCTTTAAATTCTATTGATTTATCAACCTGTTTAATTTCCCCATTCATTTCATTCTTCTTCTTCTTCATTTTCCTTGGCTACCCAAAACTCAATTCTTCTCTGAAAACCTCTGAAAAATACTCTCTAAAATCCTACCATAAGAATCTCCATGACCCAACCGAAGATTCCTTCATCCAGACAACGTAGCTCCGACCAAGTCCGTGTTTTTCTCCTTTGTAAGCGGCAGTCCAGTTGTTAGAATGCATCGCAACGTGAGTAAGTCTTCATCCCCTTCGTGATCTCTCTCTTCTTCTTCTCCTCCTCTCTCTTTTCCTTTGTCTTGTCTCCTCCACCAAATCATTTGTTCTTGTTTCAAAGGAATCTCCAATGAAATATAGTTTTAAATGCATGAATTGGTTACACATAGATTGTTGCAAATGTAGTTGTTATTTTTGTTTAAATCGATGTTCACATTGTTCTCTATATTATTGGCAATCCTGAATTGTTGTAGATATACATAACACAAATTATAGACACTTCGATGTAATCTCAAACCAAAACTGTATCATGCCATGTGTAAATACTTGAACTTTAAAACCTGATCATTTGAACGAACAGGCTTTGAGCCGGCTCAAAAGAACATGATCCGTCTTATATACACAGAGAAGTAAAACTCATATTTTTGGCACGATGTGAGCCGGCTCAATTTGAATTAAGCCGTCACAAAGTCAGTGTCAAGCCGACTCAAAATAACTTGAGTCGCCTTAAGAAAACAGAGAGAAAATTATGGCTTCTCAAACATTGTTTGAGCCGCCTCAATAAATATTGAGTCGTCTTATATTGGGAGTCGAGTCGTCTCACCAACTTTTGAGCCGTCTCTTACATCTAGATAACCAAATTATGATTGTAGGGGACTTGTGAGTCGTCTCAAGCAACCTTGAGCCGTCTCAAACTGATATCCAAACTGAATCAATATCTGACATGTGATTTAATCTGATATTCATCTACATTGCTTGTTTTACTACACCATACATGTCTCATCTTATGCTATGTATTCTTTATTGCTGAACCTACATGTCTTATGTGAACAAATCTAGTACAAGCTCCAATCGACTCAACTCGAACCATGAATATCATTTGATATGAATACTTGAACTTGACATGAACACGTGACACTCGACATGAACTCAATTTGAAACATGAACTTGTACTCTCTCTTATGTATTCATGGCTACAAGTTAGATTTGTGACATTAATTATAGTCTAATATACGCGGGGTTTTGGGGTAATTTGAGTGTGAATCCAACGAAATCTCAGGAGTCCCCCTTGTATATGAATCCACGAACATTAACACAATTTACAATCATGAGGTCCAGTGTTTCCTTGCCCCTGGATTATAGCCTGTGGGTTTGTTAATACTTCAATGACGATTGAATTCCTGTTATTAACACATTTGATTCGGGTCAGTGATTCCTTGCCCTTAGATTACAACCTTGGGTTCGAGAATACTCTTAAAATTGGTTAATATTCACACTTGAACTGTCATTAGTTAGATTACCCTTATAGAGACCTTTTAAGATATTTTGACATTCACACTTGAACTGTCGTTAGTTAGATTACCCTTATAGAGAACTTTTAAGACACATTGACATTACAATTGAATTGTCGTTAGTTAGATTACCCTTTTAGAGACCTTTTAAGACACATTGACATTTACTTCATGTGCACCTTATACACTTAATACATGCTTATGTTGTCCAACACATGATACACTATATTGCCATGCTGATATATTATATAGTTGCTCTGTACATTGCCATGTTACACTTGTTCACATGTTCATGATTTCCATTCATGTTATATTATATATCGCTTTGTAATTCTTTTATATATTCACACCTCTTTGAGGACTTACCGAGCGCAAATTTGCTGACGGGTATTCCACCCTGTTTTCTTTCTTTCCTTAGAATGTTCGTCAGATAACATTGAAACAGAGGACATAGAACCTACGAAAGAGAAGTACTCCCAACTTGACGTCTAGTTCTTTTTAGCCTTTTTATTTTCTGTATGCCTCATGTTTAAGGCTTATCATTGTTATCGTATTTGTATCAGACATTGTATCTCTGTTTTGAACTTTGTGGAACTTGAATATAATAAATTGGTAGTTGGATTCTTATTCACTTGTTTATTTCTTGTTATCTTTTTGTTTCTCGAAATAAATACATCGCGGGCTTGTCACGTAACCGTTACCGTTCTTTTTAGGAAGTGAGTCATGACACAAATTCTGGATTGTAAAATTATATGGGACTAACACCCCCCTTAGAGATAAAAGAAATGAATTTGAAGAAATTTTGTGCCATAGTCACCTTCTCATCTAATAAAAAAATATTTTCATCTCTATCTCTTTCAACGATTCCTATTTCAAATCGCATCTTAATTAAACCCAAACAAAACATATTGAGTGTATAGTTAAGAATTAATATACAATCTTTGCATCTAAACAAACAATTTTTTTGTTGGATTAAAAAAAATTGGATCTATGACCCATTTTAGATCCATATTTTTCCAGTTTTTGAGCCAAACAAGCCCTAATATGATACAAACCAAGATTTGAATAATGTAACCTTTTACCGATGAGTAATATCTTAGTTGGTATGACACTTTTATTATTATGGAAAGTACGAAGTTCGATCTTGAGAAGGGGAAGTGATAACAAATTAACGGTTTCAGGTCAGACTCATGGGTCCTCTGTGTGCGTGTGTGTTGAGTCTGGGTATGTTGACTGCATGATTTAAGTATGGACATGTTTGGAAATTGGAAATTAGATGCTTAGCAAAGGGCATGTTTGGCTGTAGGGAAGTGGAGAAAGAAAGTTGGAGATTAACGCACTTTCTAATTTTTTTGTTTGGGCATACACAATAGAAAGTAGAAAGTACTTTCGTACTTTCCTCACATCTTCATTTTCATCCATTCTACTTTCACTCTCAAATCTTAGAGTGCGAGAGAAAGTGCATTTTTTATTATATATTTGTTCTACTTTCTTATTTTATTTCTTACTTTCTTAATTTTTACTATTCCAACCAAACAATTCAATTTCACTTTCTATTTCCACATAAACCCCAGCTCAGTATCTTTCCCTTTTCATTTTACCAAAACAAACAACAATTAATATTTTTTTCACACTTTCTTTCCATTTCACTTTTCTTCTATTTTCTTATTTTATTTTCACTTTCTAGTTGTCAAACGACCCTAAATGGAAAGCAGAAGAGAGAGCAGAAAAGTGAATATACTTTACATTTTTCGGGCCAGTTCAAAAATAAATAAAAATAAGGGTAAATTGTTGAAAAAAACCCGGCCCTTTAAAAACTTGTTAAAAACTCCATGGGCTATTCCAACATATTGAAAAACCCCTAGGCCCATTAATTTTTCCCTGAAATACTTTGAGCTTTATGTATTTTGGTATATCCCAAAACAGTCTCTTGTGACCTATGTGCGCAAGTACAAAGAGACAGCTGTTAATTTGTTTGTAAAATATATGCAGTTGAGTTGTCTGTAACTTGTAAGCAGGTACGTATAACTTCTATGCCTAATTGTGTTTTGTTGATTTTTCCTTAAAGGACTGAGCATTAAGTGTTCTAACCTAACCATTTTCTCTCCAAATTCATCACTTTCCCCCTAAAAAACCTATATTGCCAACAAAACAAGAATTATCTCGTTCGTTCTCTCCATTATCCATTATCTTCTCATATTTACTCCACTTTCATTTACCACCCTAACAAACTAAATCTTCATTTACTACCTTGCTCATTGATGATGGCCTAAACTTGAACATTAATATGTTTTGTGAGGGGATCGAATGGTAAAGGTGCAGTCTTGACCATCTCGGAGGCGACAACATGGTTTGGAATGAAGCGAGCAATCTCGTTTCGACTCGATATACCGGTTGAGAAGTTGAAACTTTCTTATAAAATGGAGAAATATGGAGATCATAAGGTTAGGATGATAAATGAAGATGACTATATAAATATGGTCTGCATCCATCAAGAGACGAACGAGAATGACATTTATATACAAGCATATGTTGATATCGTAGCCATTATGTGCAGGTTTGTCTTTATTTGATTTTATTTTTGTTTAGAGGAATATATAAGACATTTGTTTGCAACTTGTAAGCAGATGCCTGTAACATCTAAGCACTTGCCTGTTACTTCTAAACAGTTGCCTGTAACTTGTAAGAACTTGCCGGTAACTTATAAGCAGTTGCATGTAATTTCTAAGCAGTTGACTATAACTTATAAGCACTTGAATATAACTTCTAAACAGTTGCCTGTAATTTCTAAGCACTTGCATGTAAGTTCTAAACAGTTTCCTGTAACATCTAACTAGTTGCTTTTAACTTATAAAAAAGTTGCATGTACTTTCTAGGATTTGTACCAACAACAGGATATGCAAGTTTCAAAATATGACCTCTAACATTAGGAGCAAGCTCAGCAATTTGCTCAGCTAATGTTTTTAATGTACTCTTCTCAGCTTCTATTCTAAATGTCTTTTTTCTACCACATTCATATTTTCTCATTCCTATTCTTAGAATATTTCTCCAATAGCCTCCACATCTCAACACAACTTCAAGAATAGCACTCTCCATCATGTTAAGAAAATAAATATTTATACATAATTAATCTATATATCTACTAATTAAATGCAACTTACTGTAAATGAAAATACCTGAAATGAAGCCCTTGTTGCAGGTAAGATTCTCCACTACTTGTTACTGGACCTACACACAAAGAACCCTATATTCTAACATGTAAACCTAAACTCTATAAAGCATGACAAGTTGAAATGTGACCAATCAATGAAGAATCTTCTCTTTTTGAAGAAAACAGTTTGACTAGCTACAGGAAATGTTCTATTATTGCAAACTAAAGTACATTGACTATAGGATAAACAATCTCTATCCTTTATTTTGCATCAAGACTGAAACTCCTATAAATACATGACCTTCTTGGTTTTCAACATTGAGCAAAAATTACAATGTAAAATCAGATAAAAACAGAGTGTAACAAATGAAAGAGTGTAGGGCTTTACTCTTTTGGATGTGGAGAGTTTCATTTCTTAGAAAGTAATTAGGATGGATAAAAAAAATTACTAAATATAGTCTTATTTGGAGGTGGTAGGAATTGCTGTCGTAGAAGAGGCTGATGATGGATAAAGAATTTTACTAACATCACTATTTTATTAGGTATTCCATCATCAGCCAAAAAATATCAACCATTACAGCATTAACCGCATATATTAATATGCCTAAAATCCTTCATCAGCACTACGATCACACCTTCCTAAGAGGAGGTTGCAGAAAGCAACTCTTAACAATTTTCAGGGGTGTTTCTATCTACCGCAGAGCTCTCTTCAAAGGCTCATATAGAATTTCTAGCCCAAATATATGAAATGTATACAATTTGTAATATTTTAATATACAATTTGTAATTTTTTTTCCAAGATCAATGAATATACAGCAGCACCAAGTCCTATAAATTGTTAGCGTTATCAATATTCTAATTACTAATATATCAAACAGACCCAAGTTCTCTGACTTGTTCCCAATTTATAATTTTTTTAAGATACAATTTGTAATTCAATTTCAAGACTAATAAGTATGCTTCACCATATACTTTTGTTAATATAATTATGCTTCACCATGTACTTGTAAGAAATTTTCTATAATATCTAAGCACTTTCCTGTAACTTCTAAACGGTTGCATGTAACTTGTAAAAACTTGTCTGTAACTTGTAAGCAGTTGCATGTAACCTCTAAACAGTTGCATGTAACTTCTAACCGGTTTCTTGTAACTTCTAAACACTTGCATGTAACTTCTAACCAGTTGTTTTTAACTTCTAAACAGTTGCATGTAAGTTCTAAACAGTTGCATTTTCCTAATATCTAAGAAGATTTACCTTTAATATCTAATAAGTTGCTTGTAATATCTACATGAATGCAAGTAATAATATATTAACAAAAGCGTTATTTTGTGTAATAGTCAACACGCATCATCGTCTTCCGCTCCAGCAATAGCGCATGACTGAGTACATGAGTTGGAGTCAAGCTTGCCACCGGTGAGGCAAGATGATCAAATAATGAAGAACAATATCCCGGTTGTATGGCATGAAGAAATTCAGGTCACATCTCAAATATTCAAGGGTTCTTACGAAATTACGATGACTTTTTGCCAATTTGCTATTGCGAAACAATTCAACTTCGACTACATTAAGAACGATGGCTTGAGAGTAACAGTGGCTTGTTCCCAAAAGGATAAAAGATGCTAAAGGAGATTCCATGAATCGCATTGTACTCGAAGGTATATAGTTAACATATACGGTGTTAATGTAAAAGTGTAATTATCATTTTTTTTAAATTGTTGATTGTTTTAACTATTAAGTTACGGTAAGATTTGTATGTTTGTCATGTTTGAGCAGTTCTCTATGGGATATAAAGATATACTACCCGAATTACACATGTTCCGGAGGAATTTCAAGCGACGGACATGTTGGATATATGTATGCCCTAGAGGCCATTATGTGATAGTGTATGTACTGATGTGTGTGTGTGTATTCAGAAGACAGTCTTGCTCGACATGATAGTATGCTATCTGGTTTCTCTTTATCATATGTTCACTTGATCAAGTTTATACTCATTTGGTACATGTTGATAAAGCCCTAAGGATATTGGCTTGACTACTGAGATTATGATGTGGATCATACTAGTGGGACACCTGTAGTTTATAAGCATATCCTTGAAATGTTTCTAGTCGTAAGTATATCGAGACAGGGCATCGATATTCCAGTGTAGACTAGCGTATACTGTTCTTGTTCTATATGATGGGCGATGGATGATCCCATATCTGTCTGGTGTGTTGACACCAAAGATTGTATACGGGTGCTCAGTGAGACTGGGTACACTGAACGGACTCACCGAGAACTCCTATGTGGTATTATATCATACGTCGGATAGCAGTTCTCAGGTGACACTGGTACAGGTTAGTCTGTAGACCCGAGATCGCCAAAGAGTCTTGTGTGTCCTCCCACTGTACTTTGATCTCCACCCTACTACGGCTCTATTGAGTCGTACAAACAGGTGGATTTTGGGTACAGTCCCGAGGCATATGGAGGCAATGAGCGATAGAAGGGGTTTCGTCTCTCCCGGTATTGGGGGTTGATGCTGTGCTGTGCATGATTGGCTATAATAGGAAGTCCCTGACCAGGGCTGCTGAGATATTACTGATAAGTGTTATCAGTAGTTTCTCGATCTGGTATAGACCATATACCGGCATGACTTATTGAGTTATTGGGGTCAACGATTCCATCCCTAGACTCTATATGCAGCATATCTGACGAAGAGACCAGACTGTATGGTAAGTGTTACCAGTTGGATTGACGGGAGTTTTGACAGGTTCGCTTGTTCTTCTTCTGATCGCTCAATACCCGAGTGGCCGTTACGTCTAGCTGACCGCTTGCGGCTTGTAGGTGTTTGATATGATCATCACTTACTGCTGGCGTATTGACGAGTCTTAGAGTCCCACACAGAAGTTTTCTAGCTCAGGCGAAACGATGTGGTGCACATATGAGATATGTGTGGGAGCTCGATTAAATACGTGTATATGATACCGTATTTTAATCGGGCGTTTTATATCAGTCGAGTCATATGAGATATGACCGGTTTATTAAATCAAGTGTTGATTTAATATTGACTTTTATCTCATTTATTTAAACCCTTTTCTTATGATGGATGCATGCATGTATATGTACATGTTGATGTGCATACACACATACATACATGCATTTGTATCATGGTTGATGATACAACAAAGATGGCAATGCAAGACTCACATGGTTCATATTTATATATATACATATTTTTGTTTTAAGTTAAAGATAAAGGAAATTAACTTAATGACTCATTTCTTTAAAAATGACTCATTGTTTCTATACACTTCCTTGGTTGACCATTGACTTAACCTTGGTTAATTTCCATTGCTCTTTAACTCATCACAAAATATCTAGATATTTATATTAATCATGGTTTGTGTTATGATATTTATCTCTCTCTCTCTCTCTCATTATTATTATGAGATTATTGTTCATCCAAAAGAAAATAATTGCCATCTTCATCTTCCTCTCTCTAGCTCTCTCTTGAGTTCTAAAATTAAGTGAGGTTAAAAGAAAGAAAGGGTTTTAAGTGAGAACATAAACCACTTCATCATCCTACACATCACTATCTATTTTGTGTAGGGTGTTTTCTTCAAGGATTTCATAGATCAAGTGAAGCAACAAGCTTTGAGCAAAGGACTTCAAGTGGATCGTCGTGGACTTGGAAACGTTCAAGCGAGCTGTTCCAAACCAAAGGAGATCCAAGGAGTCGCCCTAGGAGGTCTACAAAGGTTGTAGTCTCTCCACTTAGTGATAGATAATCTTTATTTGTGGTACTATTAATTGTTACTCAATAATTCTAGTTCGATTCCTAGTTATGTTTACTCAGCACCTCGTAAAATCAAAGTTGTGGCATGTGTGATGCTTCCAAACCCTATACGAAATGGTAAGGAAACCCAACAGTGGTATCAGAGCCAAGCTAGAGCTTTGGAGTAACCTAGACGACATTAAAAACCTCGAACGAACGAAATACGACGCCCGGGGGGTGCTCTCTGGACTTTTTTCAAAATCGTGGATTTTTTCACATTAAAAATACTTAAAAAATCGTGCAGGGTATTTTATGGGCCCACAAGAAGTACGATGCCCTAACTCCACTAAAGGACCGCGGAACCACGGCATGAATGGTCATTCCGCGGCGGTTCCACGGCGCCTTTGGTGCAGGTGGGGCTGTACCTTCTTGCGCTGGCCCGTATGTACTTGTTGCAGTTTCTGGTAATTTTTAAAACTGCTCAAGTGTTGAGCTTTCTGAGAAGTCTTTGGGTGTTTAATCGTTCGATCGAATGTTTTAACTACGCCTAATTTATTAGTATGTGATACAATAATTGGAATCTACAAATTTATTTGTTGCGTGTAAATCTAGCAGTTCGGTCTCGGGAATAAACGGAAATCTTGTTGAGTTATCCAGCTTGTTTTGAAAAGGTGTTTTCATGGATGAGACCTAGATGCGAGCTTTACATTGTTAGGCATGAAATCTTGTATATGTGATATTCCGAGTTTGTGTGGTCTAAAGGCAATTACGATTCCAATTGTTGTAGTTTTTCATTTTATTTCTCTGTGACCGTAAGTGTAGTATGTAGTGTATCGCCGGTTTTGTTGCTATACATCAACGACAATCGGTGTATGCATACTTACTTACGTTGATGATTTATGATATTATGTGTTGATGAGATATGGTATGCAGGATTGTCGTGATTGAATAGCCGGAGGTTTTATGTGAGATGAGAGTTTTCTTTTCATTCATGTAAAATTAAATTGTATGTAATATTCTTTTATTTAGGGCACTTCCGGGTTGAGTATGTTGTCACCAGTATTGTATATTATTTACTTTTCCGCATTAGGATAGACCCAAGGAGGAGGACACAAGTGACTGGGTTCTAGGGTTCAGTAGAAGGCCATCTCGAGGAGTCGACACCGGCTCTCCTAAACTCCAGAATTGGTAGGGTCGTTTGCCGCTCTCATAGGGGTCTAGGGGTGTGGGCTTGGCTATTCATCGCGACCGTGGAATCCGTATTTTCTATTGCTAGCTAAATACAAAATACAGACCTTCTAGATATCCTATATTATATGTGCTTCTGCTGCTTATTTGATGTGATCATTTAATTTATATCTGAGACGAATGCAATATTATATATATGATATATAATAGACGTTGCTTATGTTTTGCACCCGCCTAGCCCCGTCCTGGTATGCCGTTAGTTAAGTAACCTAACGGTCCATATCGAGACACTGTGGCAAATGCGAGTGGCATAAGCGTACGTTATATTTTCGTTTCTTTCTTTGATGACTTTAGGATTTAAATGATGGGACTACATTAATGAGATTAATGTACAGAAAAAATGAACCTAAAAAGATGTTGTAGAATCGGATTTGAAACACACTCGGCCTTTTATAAAAAAGCAAGTTCAAAATGCGGAGCTTAAGCCACTCCTTTTAAACTCATTGGATTCTACAACGATATCAAGTTCAAAGCGTTAAAAGTTTTCTTAAAAACTATCCGCAGCCCTTCGTCATTTTAGGAAGTAGAGTACTTAATATTCGTGCTGCGTATTTTGACAGTTAAGGCGCAGTGTACGGTAGCTAAGTGATGCCTTCCTACACTGCATATGATGCAGATTAATTAGGACGTTCATATGATTATGTTGACTTTAGTTAAGGGTCATATGGGTGGGTCTAGTTAATCACGAAATGACGGGAAGAACTTGACTAGTGCTTGTGATATGTTGACTATAGTTAAGGTCATGAGTACTAAGGGTAAAAATAATATCGGGAATTTCAAGAGTTGAAATTTGCAATGAGATTGCATACCTTCTATATGATAGTAGGATCCCGATCCCACTGTGAGCAAAAGTTGCTCCCGGGATAATTTTGCACTTTACAATTAGCTAACCCAGTAGGTGTCTAGAAAGGTGTCAAACGGGGCTACGCCTCTGTGAAGATGAGGTTTATTTTAATTAGGTCCGTACGACAGCACGGGGAACCTCCCTCAAGTACCGGCACTGGCCTGGCTGAACGGTTAGCGATGTTGTAGAATGTAATTAATCCCGGCTAGTTTTCTTTTTAAAAGGTTTTAAAGAAAATTTGATAAAAACAGTGGGAGATATCAATTTGACAAGATAATAACCAATCTGATCTTTGCAAGAGCTTTCACTAAGTGTATTCTTTTCTCTCTCTTAATGGCAGATACATATGACAGGACTTAAGCTTTTATTAGATAAAAACAAGCTGAATGGGACCAACTATAAAGACTGGCTGAAGAATCTAAACATTACCTTGACTTATGATAAAGTATCATATGTCCTCACGGCTCCAACCCCGCCCATCCTAGGTCCTAAACCTTCAGTTGCGGATAGGGAATTCCACAAGACATGAGACGCTGACTGTGCCACAGCCAAATGCCTCACGCTAGCATCGATGGATAACACACATCAGAAGCAGCACGAGAATATGGACGTCAAAGCCATATTCCTCCATACAAAAGAGTTGTATGGAGAGCAATCTCGCGTATTACGATACAAAGTATCTAGAAAACTGTTTCAGATGCGAATAGCCGCTGGCACAGCAGTAGGAGACCATGTTCTGAAGATGATAGTTCTCATAGAAGAGCTTGAGGACCTTGGGTGGACAATGGACAATGAACAATATACGGATATTATTCTGCAGTCTCTCCCCTCTACCTTTGCTCAGTTTATAGTTAAGTTCAACATGCACAACATGGAGAAGGAATTGCCTGAACTCCATAATATGTTAAGGAGTGCAGAGAGCACGCTGAATTCAGTAAAGACTCCCATTTTGGGTCCTGGGATTTTTTCCTCCTCTCGCCCGATGGCTAAGGCCAAGGGAAAAATGAAGAAGAAACCCACCAAACCAAAGGATGGAGTTAAAAAGGTTAAGGGGAAAGACAATTCCAAGGTTGGGAAATCGGGGAAAGGAGAATGTTTCTACTGCAAGAAGACGGTGTAGGGTTCCTAGGCACCCCAAGGAGGTCTCACAAGGCATCGATCATGCCAATTTCAAAAATTACGGTGCCGAGAAACCCTAGTGTACGGATCGTCGGCTAGATGTCTAGGCGAAACAATAAACTAGTTAACACTTAACTAAGGGAATACGGAAATACAACCTTTGTAGATCCGGTGCTCCACCTCCATAGCTCCGCAACGAAGTCCCCTCGCTGTCCTAGTGAATTCCCGGGCTCTAGCGTCGGCTTCATCGGAGAATAGGCAAGCTAGGTCGTCGATGTCCATGCCGAAGATGATCTACGTCGAGGCATCGCCAAATCAAGCTCCGACTTCACCAAGTCAAGAAACTTGTGAAGAAAACACACTCTACTACTTGGCAAGAGGTAGAGGATGAAGAAATAGGAAGTGGGTAGACTTTAGAATTGGATTTCTCACTTGTTTTCATCAATCACCATTGATGAAGCAAGCTTCTTCAAGTGAAGATCAAGAAGAAGATGAAGATAATGAATATGATGATAATTATCCTAATAGAAAATCAAAGGAATCCTTATCATAATCTAACCCTAGTTAAGTGTAGAGAATGAACCATGGTTTGCACAAATGGTTAGGGTTAAGAATGAAGACAAGAATGGTGACTAAGTCAAAGGTTCATGAATCTTCAACAAACAAACAAAACTAGCAACCATTCTTTTCTCATATTTTCAAAATAAATAAATGAATAAATAAAAAAATGAATAAGATAATCAAAACCCTAATCATTAAGTAAACCATGGTTTAATCTTTACACTTAACCAAGTTAATATGCATCATCAAACATGATACAAACATGTGCATAAAAGTATATCACATATACAACTTGCACAATCCAAGTGAGAAAATCCATTTAAAGTGAACCATTACTAGTTAATGCAAAGTAATATATCAAATATATAATTATACATTAAATCATTAAATCAACACTTGATTCAATGATCCGGTCATGTCGCACACAACCGACTAGTATACAATGTATCGGCTTATCGAATCAACGCTTGAATCGATAACTAGGTTATATCGCATATAACCATTCGACACATTCATCGCGAGAATGAAATACGGTATCACATACACGCATTATTCTCAGTCCCGCACATATCTCATATGCGCTCCTATTTCGTTTCGCTTGAGCCAGGAAACCTCTGTGTAGGACTCTAAAGACTCGTCAATACGCCGGCAGCAGGTGATGATCATATCAAACACCCACAAGCCGCAAGCGGTCTGCTAAACGTAAAGGCCACCCGAGTATTGAGCGATCTGAAGATCGACGAGCAAGCCCGCTCACACTCCAGTGAATCCAACCAGTAACACTACCGTACAGTCCGGTCTGATCGTCTGATATGTCGCATATCTCGCCTAGGGATGGTAAACGTCAGACCCCAATAGCTCGATAAGTCGTGTCGATATGAGGTCTATAACAATTCGAGAAACTACTGGTAACACTTACCAGTAAATCTCAGCAACCCTGGCCAGGGATTTCCGGTTATAGCCAATCGAACACAGTACAACATCAACTCCCTATACCGGGAGAGACGAATCCCCTCCTATCGCTCATTGCCTCCATGTGACTCGGGACTGTACCCAAAAACCACCGTTTTGCACGCCCTCTTGGACGTGGTAAGATGGAAATCAAAGCACAGTGGGAACCACATAAGACTCTATGACGATCTCGGGTCAACAGACTACTTTGTACCAGTGTCACCAGAGAACTGCCATCTGACGTGAGGTATAATACCATCTGGGAGTTCTCGGCGAGTCCGTCCAGTGTACCCAGCCTCTACTGAGCACCCGTATATCATCTCTGATGTCAAACACTGATGGATATGGGATCATCCATCGCCCATCTGTATGGGTCGAGAAGGTACACGCTAGTCTACTCTGGTATATCGATGCCCCGTCTCGATACACCCACGACTAGGGACTTTGAAGGATGTACTTATGGACTACTATGTCCCAACTAGTATGATCCGCATCATAGTCCAGGTAGTCAAGTACACATCCTAAGGGCTTTACCAACATGTAACAGAGAGACAATCAGTGTACACGTTAAGGTAAAGGTCAACCAGATAGCATACTATCATGTCGAGCAAGAAAGTCCTCCCTATATATGTCCCAGCATCCACTACAATATACATCCAATGTACAGTAATGGCCTCTAGGGCATACATATAACTAACAGACGGGACACTGGAAGCGGAACTGTACTGAGTACCTTGAACTCAAGAAGAAGCATGGTGATGCTTCAGCTTCAGGTGTGTTCGTAGTTGAGAACTGTTTTTCTATTAACTCTGCTTCCTGGGTATTAGATACCGGTTCAGGTTCTCATATTTGCAATTTTTTGTAGGCGTTGAGAAATAGCAGAGTTTTGAAGAAAGGTGATCATACTCTCCAGGTTGGAAGTGGTTCCAATGTAAATGCAGTTTCAGTGGGAGAGTATCACCTAGGGTTGCCGTCGGGTTGTATATTGGTTTTGAACCCATGTTATTTTGTGCCAAGTATGCTTTGTAATATTATATCCGTTTCTTTGTTAGACAATGAAGGATATCATTTTGCTGTGCAACACAATATTATGACCATTAGACTTAATCAAGAGTTGATTGGTTGTGATACACTAAATAACGGGATATACGTCCTTAATCAACACACAGTTTTCAATATTCAACACACAAATAAAAGAAAATTTTCAGATATAAATGAAGTTTTTCTTTGGCGTTGTAGACTTGGTCATTAATGAAACAAGAGTAAGCAAGCTTCATAAAGATGGATATTTAAATTCTTTTGAGTATAAATCTTATGCAACTTGACAGTCTTGTATCAAAGGTAAAATGACCAAAACTCTGTTTACTGGACACGGAGAAAGAGCTACTGAGATCCTAGGCCTCATATATAGTGATGTATGTGAGCCAATGTCTACACATGCAAGAGGCGGTTTTTCCTACTTCATAACTTTTACTGATGATTTCTCAAAATTTGGTCATGTGTTTTTGATAAAACATAAATCTGAAGCTTTCGAGAAATGCAAGGAGTACAAACTTGAAGTAGAAAACCAAACAGGAATGAGAATCAAGATACTTCGATCAGATCGAGGTGGAGAGTACTTAAGTACTGAGTTCTTGGATTTCCTAAAAAAGAATGGGATTCTCTCTCAGCTCACTCCCCCTTACACACCACAGCACAACGGTGTGTCAGAACGATGGAATCGTACCCTATTAGATATGGTACGATCCATGATGAGTGATTCTGAGTTACCCCTCTCGTTTTGGGGGCATGCATTGGAAACTGCAGTTTTTCTGTTAAACAAAGTTCCAACTAAGACCATGTCTACCACTCCATATGAGATGTGGCATGGGAAGAGACCATCTCTTAAAAGAGTTAAGATTTGGGGTTGTCCGGCTTTTGTCAAAAAGCAGAATCCAGACAAACTCGAGACACGATCAGTCAAATGTATATTTGTGGGATATCTAAAACATTCATTTGGGTATCTTTTCTACCACAAGGAGGAACAAAAAGTGTTTGTTTCTCAGTATGCCACATTTTTAGAAAATGAGATTTTTCCAAATGATGTTGATGGCAATGTGGTAGATCTAGAAGAGGTTCTAGAGACACAAGTTACAAATGACGATTTGGTTGAACCTGATGTTACAACGGAATCAAATGAACCTCAGCCACTCCGTAGATATGGTAGGACTTCTCGCCCACCGGAGAGATAGTACGGTTTTCTCATTGATGGTGATAGAGAAGATTGCATCATGGATGATGATGATCCTACCAGTTTTAATCAAGCTATCACGAGTGGTGACTCTGTGAAATGGTTGGATGCCATGAGATCCGAAATAGAGTCCATGTACACTAACAAAGTATGGACTTTGGAAGATGTACCCTCCGGTATAAAACCTGTGGGTTGCAAATGGATCTTTAAAAGAAAGATCGGTGTAGATGGACATGTGGAGACCTATAAGGCAAGGTTGGTAGCGAAAGGTTTTCGTCAAAGACTAGGTTTGGACTATGACGAGACTTTCTCTCCAGTAGCTATGCTTAAATCCATTCGGATCCTACTTGCTATTGCTGCTCACTATAACTATGAAATCTGGCAGATGGACGTTAAAACTGCATTTCTAAATGGTGATTTAGATGAATGGGTTTATATGGATCAGCCAAAGGGCTTCATTGACAGTGGGAGCAGCGGAAAAGCATGTAAGTTGCTTAAATCCATTTATGGATTAAAGAAGGCATCACGGAGTTGGAACATCTGTTTTGATGATGTTATCAAAGAGTTTGATTTCATCAAAAATCCAGATGAACCTTGTATTTATAAAAAGACTGTAAGGAGAAATGTCGCATTCCTCGTATTGTACGTGGATGACATACTTCTGATAGGAAATGATATTCCTATGCTACAGACGGTCAAATTATTCTTATCACAAAGGTTCTCCATGAAAGACCTGGGTGATGCCACATACATATTGGGCATACGGATCTATAAGGATAAATCCAAAAGGTTATTGGGATTGTCCCAAACCAAGTACATCAACACCATCCTAAAGAGGTTTAGTATGGAAGACTCCAAGCGGGGAGCCTTACCCGCTTGCCACAGAGTCACTCTCTCCAAGGACGATTGCCCAAAGTCTGATAAAGAGAGAGCTCACATGAGCATTATTCCCTATGCTTCGGCAGTAGGATCGATAATGTATGCAATGTTGTGTACACTCCCTGATGTAGCTTATGCACTTAGTGTAGTAAGCATGTATCAGTCAAACCCAGGGGAGAATCACTGGACTGCTGTGAAGAACATTCTTAAGTACTTGCGAAGGACTAAAGAATTGTTCTTAGTATATGGTAATGGGGATCTCCAAATGGAGGCCTTTACCGATTCAAGCTTCCAGAGTGATAAGGATGACAGCAAGTCTATCTCAGGGTTTGCATTTACCCTCAATGGAGGGACGGTGAGTTGGAAGAGTTCCAAACAGGATACCGTTGCAGACTCAACGATGGAAGCTGAGTACATTGCTGTAAATGATGCTGCCAAGGAAGCCGTCTGGATGAGGAAGTTCATCTCGGAGCTAGGAGTAGTTCCAACTATTATTTATCCAATACCTTTGTATTGTGACAATAATGGGGCTATGGCGTTGGCCAAAGAGCCCAGGTCCCATTAGAAGTCCAGACACATCTTGAGGCGATATCATGTGGTCCGGGAGATAGTTGATCATCACGAGATCGAGATTAAGAGAGTAGATACAAAGAACAACGCTGCGGATCTGACGAAGAGACCGGACTGTACGGTAAGTGTTACCAGTTGGATTGATGGGAGTTTTGACAGGTTCGCTTGTTCTTCTTCTGATCGCTCAATACCCGGGTGGCCGTTATGTCTAGCTGACCGCTTACGGCTTGTAGGTGTTTGATATGATCATCAACTACTACTGGCGTATTGACGAGTCTTAGAGTCCCATACAGAAGTTTCCTGGCTCAGGTGAAATGATGTGGTGCGCATATGAGATATGTGTGGGAGCTCGATTAAATACGTGTATATGATACCGTATTTTAATTGGGCGTTTTATATCAGTCGGGTCGTATGAGATATGACCGGTTTATTAAATCAAGTGTTGATTTAATATTGATTTTTATCTCATTTATTTAAACCCTTTTCTTATGATCGATGGATGCATGCATGTTTATGTACATGTTGATGTGCATACACACATACATACATGCATTTGTATCATGGTTGATGATACAACAAAGATGGCAATGCAAGACTCACATGGTTCATATTTATATATATACATATTTTTGTTTTAAGTTAAAGATAAAGGAAATTAACTTAATGACTCATTTCTTTCAAAAAGACTCATTGTTTCTACACACTTTCTTGGTTGACCATTGACTTAACCTTGGTTAATTTTCTTTGCTCTTTAACTCATCACAAAATATCTAGATATTTATATTAACTATGGTTTGTATTATGATATTTATCTCTCTCTCTCTCTCTTATTATTATGAGATTATTGTTCATCCAAAAGAAAATAATTGCCATCTTCATCTTCCTCTCTCTAGCTCTCTCTTGAGTTCTAAAATTAAGTGAGGTTAAGAGAAAGAAAGGGTTTTAAGTGAGAATATAAACCACTTCATCATCCTACACATCACTAGCTCTTTTGTGTAGGGTGTTTGCTTCAAGGATTTCATAGATCAAGTAAAGCAAAAAGCTTTGAGCAAAGGACTTCGGGTGGATCGTCGTGGACTTGGAAGCGTTCAAGCGAGCCGTTCCAAACCAATGGAGATCCAAGGAGTCGCCCTAGGAGGTCTACAAAGGTTGTAGTCTCTCCATTTAGTGATAGATAATCTTTATTTGTGGTGCTATTAATTGTTACTTAATAATTCTAGTTCGATTCCTAGTTATGTTTACTTAGTACCTCATAAAATCAAAGTTGTGGCATGTGTGATGCTTCCAAACCCTATACGAGGTGGTAAGGAAACCCAACAGGACATTCCCGGGTTACGAAGAAATTGGTAGCCGACATGCTTGTAGATGTTTTGAGGTCAAGACCTGGATATCGACCAATCGAGGCTAAGAAGGAGTTCTATCAAAGGTTCGGGATGAAGATTTCATACGATATTGCATGGCATGTAAGGGGATTGGCACAAGAGACCCTCTTCGTCAATTATCGTCATTCTTATGACTCTTTGAGGGTGTATCAAAGTAAGTACATGGTAACCAATCTCGGGAGCGTAATTAGCATCGACAAATCAGTGGATGATAGATTCATCAGGCTATTTGTTAGCTATGGTGCTTGTATTGATGGGTATTTAGATGGTTGCTGGCCTCTCATATTTCTTGATAGAATATTCATCAAGAACATGGCAAAATGCCTTCTATTGGCGGCGACTGCTTATGACAGAAACAATGGTTTGTTTCCGTTAGCTTTCACTATTTGTAATCAAGAGAAAATCATAAATTAGACATGGTTTTTAGGTCAGTTAAGAGCCGTGTTGTTTGATGGTCCTAGGATCTACCACTAACCGCATACCCTTATGTTTGTATCAAACTCCGACAAAGGAATCAAAGAAGTAGTTAGAATGTGCTTTCCCACCGCATTGTATTCATTTTGTATTCTTCACTTAAAGCAGAATTTTAAAAATAGGCTCAAGGGGCTTGGTATGAAGAATTCGGAAGCCGAAACTTGCGCGCATTTGATGAAGACAGCGTGTTATCAATACATAACGGTTGAGTTTTTCGGGAAGATGACCCTATTGAAACAGGAATCGATGGTTGCCTATAACGCATGGTTGAACATTACAATTCTTAATATTGGGCTAATTGTTACTTTCCTGGAATAAGATACAATCTCAATTCTTACTCCTTAATATACCTGATTTGGCTATGAACATGATTGACATAGATATGTATAACATTACAGCAGTTGCCTGTAACTTCTATGCAGTTGCCTGTAACATCTAATGAGTTGCATGTAACTTCTAACCAGCTGTCTGTAACTTCTACTAAGTTGTCTATAACATCTAATGGTGAACCACATAAGGGTATGTTTGATGGATCGCTTCAATAGTTGACGAGAAAAAGCCGAAGGGTAGAATGGAGTGTTATGTCCCAAGTTGGAGGAAATTCTAAACAAAAATTTGGGCGCTACTAGGTTTTTTCTGTTCATCAAGCTGATACGGAGAATTATAAGGTGTTTGACATTAAAACTTTTCGGATTAATGTGTCGGCTTGATTATGTACATGCCGAGAATGGGATGTTACTAGGATTCTTTGTAGGCATGCTTGCGTCGTTATCAATTTCTTAAGGCAATCAATCTATAACTACCCTAGCCCTTTCTTGATGATTGAATATTCCACGGCTAGTTATTAGAATACAATTTACCAAATACCTATATTTGACAAGCCAACGGTCATGGAAGAGAACATTGAGATCCAGCCTCCTTTGACAAGAAAACGGCCGGGAATGCCCCCTACAAGGCATATAAATAATAGGGATGTTCAAAAGAGTATGATGAATTACGGTAGGTGTGGCAATGAGGGTCACAATAGAAACACATGCACTGCTCCTATCGATTAAGTGTAAAATAGCTACATGTTGGTTTTTTGGTATTTTTGTTTTATGTTTATGTATCCACCGTCAAGTTTCTTGGATCTTAGTAATAAAACATTACGATGTTCGTTATAATTTTATTGTAAATTTTTTTATTGGTTAAGTATTCATCTAAATGAAATTTAGAAACTGTTTTATGAATCTCTTTATTTGCAGTTGTTTGTAACATTTAGGCACTTACATGTAACTTCTAAGCAGTTGCCTGTAACTTGTAAGCAGTTTCCTGTAATTTCTTCTAAGCGGTTGCCTGTAACTTCTGATGAGTTGTTTGTAATTTTTATGCACTTGCCTTTAATTTCTAACCACTTACCTACAACTTCTAACCATTTGCATGTAACTTGTAAGTAGTTGCCTGTAACTTCAAACTACTTGCCTGTAACTTCTAATTAGTTGCATGTAATTTATAAGAACCTGCCTATAACTTCTGATAAGTTGCTTAGCATGTAATTTATAAGAACCTGCCTGTAACTTTTGATAAGTTGCTTATAACCTCTAATAAATTATTTATAATATCAGCTAAATAAAATTGATAATATCAACAAAAATATTATTCATATCACAGTATCAGCCAACATTGGCTATAAAATTGATAATATTAACAAAAATATCATTCATATCACAGTATCGGCTAATATCGGCTATATAAAATTGATAATATCAACAAAAATAGCATTCATATCTTAGTATCGGCCAACATCGGTTATATAAAACATATAACATTAACATAAATATCGTTCATACCACAACATCAGCCAATATCTGCGATATTAAAATAAATACGTCAACAATTTTTTACATTCATTAGACAAACCAGTAACATATAAATAATTTGTCATCCTTACTCAAAAAAAGTAAAAATATCGGCGAACATCGGTTAAATACAAATAGATGAATAGATGAGTAGATGAATACAAATAGATAAATACAAAACCCGAAACAATATCAAGCCGTTTCTTTCTCGTTGGCCAATAGAATTTGGGTCGTAAGTATCGGCCGCCACTCCTCCGAGCATTTTCCCTCCATGGTATCCGGAATCCGCCGATGCCTTCATGAATAGGTAGACAAAGATGCGCAATCTGTAAGTAGACGCTCGTGTTTGTGCCGCAAACTTACGACCAAGTCGGAATGAAAAACGAAAATTTTAGAACAAGAGCACGAACTACTATGACCTAGAATCGATACCAAACACTAAACTAGCAAACTAAGAAGGAGGTTAACTATTCGGGTGTTTACAACCTTTGTAGGCGTGTCCCTCATCTTTAAGTCCACTTATTTAGCTCCTTTTTCCACCGAGAACAAGTTTGTGAGTCGGTATTTCTTGTCGAAAATGATCCACCCGAAAGAACCCTAGCAAAAGCTCTAACTTCACACTAAAAGACCAAGTGAAGCAACTTGTGGACAAAACTTGCTACGAATTGATCAAGAGAGATGTAGTAGTGGTTATCTTTTTGTTTTTTTTTCTCTTTTTCGTTTTCCGTTCTTAACTAAGAAAACTCAAAAGAAGAGGAGGAAGAAGATGAAGCAAGCATCGCTAAAAAAATCAAACTTATCTTATTCTTTTGTAGGGTTCCTAGGCACACTATAGAGGTCTCATAAGGCATCAACCATGCCAATTTCAAATTTTATTGGTGCCGAGAAACCCTAATACGGATCGTCGGCTAGAATTCTAGGCGAAATACGAATCTAGTTAACACTTTAACTAAAGGAGAGAGGCTACAACCTTTGTAGATCCGGTTATCCACTTCCTTAGCTCCACGTAGACGTCCTCTCGCTGTCCTAGTCGGATCTCGGACTCTCGCATCGGCTTCATCAAAAGGAATGAGCGAAATAGTTCGTCGGTTTCGTGCCGAAGATGATCTACGTCGAGGTTGCACAAGTTCAAGCTCCAACTTCACCAAGTTGTGAAATTTGTGAAGAAAACACCCAAAACAACTTGGCAAGAGGTAGAGGGTGAAGAAATAGGAGGTGGGTTCACTTTAGAATTGGATTTCACTCACTTTTGCTCAAGTTGCCATTGATGGCATCTAGTTTTCTTTCTTGAAGAAGAAGGAGAAGATGAAGCTAGAATATGATAAGTGTTTTCATAATAGAAAAATAAATCAATACTTATCATATCTTAACCAAGGTTAAGTGTAGAGAAAAGACCATGGTAAATGAGAAGGGTTAGGGTTAAGCTAGAAGACAAAATGGTTTCTTTAGTCAAAGCTTCATGAAGCTTCAACAAGCTTCATGATAAAAAGAAACCATTATGTTTTCATTTATCCATTTATATAAATAAAGAATGGATAAATAAATGAGAGAATAAATCAAAACCCTAATTATCTACTTAACCATGGTTTAATTCTTTACACTTAACCATGTGAGCAAGTATCATCAAACATGATACAAACATGTGCACAAAAGTATATCATATATACAACTTGCACATCAAGTGAGAAAATCCATTTAAAATGAATCAATACTAGTTAATGCAAAGTAATATATCAAATATATAATTATACATTAAATCATTAAATCAACACTTGATTTAACGATCCGGTCATATCGCATATAACCGACTAGTATCCTATGTATCGGCTTATCGAATCAATCTTTGATTCGATATCTAGGTTATATCGAATATAACCAATCGATACATCCATCGCGAGAATGGAATATGGTATCACATACACGCATTATTCTCGGTCCTGCACATATCTTATATGCGCTCCTATTTCGTTTCGCTTGAGCCAGGAAACCTCTGTGTAGGACTCTAAAGACTCGTCAATACGCCGGTAGCAGATGATGATCATATCAAGCACCCACAAGCCGCAAGCGGTCTGCTAAACGTAACGGCCATCCGGGTATTGAGCGATCAGGAGATCGACGAGCTAGTCTGCTCACACTCCTGTGAATCCAACCAGTAACACTTACCGTACAGTCCGGTCTGTTCGTCTGATGTGTCGCATATCAAGTCTAGGGGTGGTATACGTCAGACCCCAATAACCGATAAGTCATGCCGATGTGAGGCTCATAACGGGTCGAGAAACTACTGGTAACACTTACCAGCAAATCTCTGATCAGCCCTGGCCAGGGACTTCCCTGTTACGGCCAATCGAGCACTGCGCAACATCAACCCCCAATACCGGGAGAGACGAAACCCCTCCTATCGCTCATTGCCTCCATGTGACTCGGGACTGTACCCAAAGACTACCGTTTTGCACGCCCTCATGGACGTGGTAAGGTGGAGATCAAAGCACAGTGGGAATCACACAAGACTCTATGACGATCTCGGGTCTACAGACTAACCTGTACAAGTGTCGCCTGAGAACTGCCATCTGACGTGAGGTATAATACCATCTGAGAGTTCTCGGCGAGTCCGTCCAGTGTACCCAGTCTCCACTGAGCACCCGTATACCATCTCTGATGTCAAACACCAATGGATATGGGATCATCCATCGCCCATCTCATGGGTCGAGAAGCGTATACGCTAGTCTACTCTGGTATATCGATGCCCCGTCTCGATACACCACAACTAGGGACCTTGAAGGATGTACTTATGGACTACCATGTCCCCACTAGTATGATCTGCATCATAGTCCAGGTAGTCAAGTACACATCCTAAGGGCTTTACCAACATGTAACCATAAGACAGTTTAAAGAGACTAGTATACATGTTAAGATAAAGAGTAATCAGATAGCATACTATCATATCGAGCAAGAAAGTCATCTCTATATATGTCCAAGCATCCAATATAATATACATCATTTGTACAATACTGACCTCTAGGGCATACATACAACTAACAATCTCCCACTTGCACTAGGGCCAGCTGCTGTAGTATCGCATACCGAGCATCCCGAAGAGTCTCTCAAACTGTATCTGGGGAATGGCCTTCGTGAGTGGATCCGCCGTGTTGTTCTTCGTGTCAACCCTCCTGACCTCGATCTCCCGGCGATCAACTATCTCCCGGATCAGGTGATACCGCCTCAGAATATGCCTGGATCGCTGATGGGACCTAGGTTCCTTGGCCAAAGCCACCGCTCCATTGTTATCGCAATACAAAGGTATTGGATGCTCAATGGATGGAACCACTCCAAGTTCAGTAATGAACTTCTTGATCCAGACAGCCTCTTTGGCAGCATCGTTGGCAGCGATGTATTCAGCCTCCATCGTAGAGTCTGCCACGGTTTCCTTCTTGGAACTTTTCCAGCTAACCGCCCCTCCATAAAGGGTAAAGACAAAGCCCGACTGCGACTTAGAGTCGTCCTTATCACTCTGGAAGCTCGAATCGGTAAAGGACTCCACTTGGAGTTCTCCATTACCATACACCAAGAGCATCTCTTTAGTCCTTCGTAAGTACTTGAGAATGCTCTTCACAGCTGTCCAGTGACTCTCTCCAGGATCAGCTTGATACCTGCTCACTATACTTAGTGAGTATGCTACATCGGGTCTGGTACATAGCATCGCATACATGATAGAGCCTACAGCCGAAGCATAGGGTATCCCTTGCATGCGAGCTCTCTCCAAATCAGTCTTGGGAGACATCTCTTTGGAGAGAGTGACTCCAGAGATCGTGGGCAAGTTTCCACGCTTGGATTCTTCCATACTAAACCTCTTTAGTATGGTGTCAATGTACCTGGATTGGGACAATCCCAATATCCGTTTGGATCTATCTCTATAGATCCTGATTTCCAATATGCAGGAGGCATCACCAAGATCTTTCATCGAGAATCTTTGTGATAAGAAGAGCTTGACCGAATGCATCATAGGAATATCATTTCCTATCAAGAGTATGTCGTCCACGTACAATACGAGAAAGACAACCTTACTCTCTGCTACCTTCCTGTAGATACAAGGTTCATCTGGGTTTTTGACGAAATCAAACTCTTTGATAACGACGTCAAAGCAGATGTTCCAACTCCGCGATGCTTGCTTTAATCCATAAATGGATTTAAGCAGCTTGCACACCTTGCCGCTACTCCCACTGTCTACGAAGCCCTCTGGCTGAGTCATGTACACGCACTCTTCTAAATCACCATTTAGAAAGGAGGTCTTAACATCCATTTGCCAGATTTCGAAATCATGGTATGCAGCGATGGCAAGCATGATCCGGATGGATTTAAGCATAGCCACTGGAGAAAAGGTTTCGTCATAGTCCACACCTAGTCTTTGGCGAAAACCTTTTGCAACAAGTCTAGCTTTGAAAGTCTCCACTTTCCCATCTACACCAAATTTTTTCTTGAAGATCCATTTGCTCCCAATTGGTTTTACCCCTTCAGGAGCAACTTCCAAAGTCCATACTTTGTTGGTGTACATGGAATCCATCTCGGACCGCATAGCATCCAGCCATTTCACTGAGTCCCCACTCGTGATGGACTGCTCGAAGCTAGTTGGGTCATCATCCTCCATGATGCAATCCTCACTGCCACCATCAATGAGAAAACCATAGTATCTCTCAGGTGGTCGAGAAACCCTACTAGATCGGCGGAGAGGCTGGGGTACATCGGGCACCACTGAATCCTCTGGTTCTACTAAATCATTAGTTGCAGTTTGTGGTGCTGGAACCTCTTCCAGTTCTACCTCTTTGCCATTAATTTCTTTTGCAAGAAATTCCCTTTCCAAAAAGGTGGCATGTTGAGCAACAAACACTCTTTGTTCCTCAGCTTGGTAGAAAAAATATCCTTGAGAATTCTTAGGATATCCCACAAACTTGCAAAGGACTGATCGTGCCTCGAGTTTGTCCGGATTTTGCTTTTTGACATAGGCCGGACAACCCCATATCTTAATTCGTTTAAAATATGGTCTCTTCCCACTCCATATCTCATATGGTGTGGTAGGTACAGATTTAGATGGAACCAGATTCAATAGGTATATGGCTGTCTCAAGCGCATACCCCCAAAAGGAAATAGGTAACTCAGCATTGCTCATCATTGAACGCACCATATCTAATAGGGTGCGATTCCTTCGCTCCGATACACCATTGTGCTGTGGTGTATAAGGAGGAGTAAGCTGAGAGAGAATCCCATTCTCTTTTAGATAATCCAGGAATTCACTGCTTAAGTATTCACCTCCTCGATCAGATCGAAGAATCTTAATACTTTTGCCCGTTTGGTTCTCTACCTCGTGCTTATATTCTTTGAATTTCTCAAAAGCTTCAGACTTGTGTTTCAACAGGAACACATGCCCGTATCTAGAGAGATCGTCAGTGAATGTAATGAAGTAGGAAGAACCATTTCTGGCGTGTGTAGACATAGGACCGCATACATCACTATGCACCAGTCCCAAGAGTTCAGTAACTCTTTCTCCGTGTCCCGTAAACGGAGTTTTGGTCATTTTTCCTTTGAGACATGAATGGCAAGTGTCATAAGATGATAATTCGAATGAATTCAAATATCCATTCTTATGCAACTTAGCCAGTCGTGTCTCATTGATATGGCCAAGTCTACAGTGCCACAAGAAGGATTCGTTCATTTCTGAGCTTTTCCTCTTGTGTGTGTTTTGTATATTGAAGACTGTATTTTGATTGA
This sequence comes from Agapanthus africanus, assembly GCA_030015575.1. Classification (NCBI taxonomy): domain Eukaryota; kingdom Viridiplantae; phylum Streptophyta; class Magnoliopsida; order Asparagales; family Amaryllidaceae; genus Agapanthus; species Agapanthus africanus. Next base: position 108,970,585 of record CM057344.1, read on the forward strand.
GAATGAATATGCCATTATGTAGCGAGCCTGATGTAATCAACTTTTGATCTAGGAATATGTTCATAACATTATCCATTACTACAAAATTATATCCTTCTTTACTTAGTAAAGAAACTGATATAATGTTGCACATCATGTTCGGTATATAATAGCACCCATTCAGGACTAGTGTATCACCATTTGGTAATACCAGGTGATATATGCCAACTGCTTTGGCTGCAACATTTGCCCCATTCCCTACTTGAACGGAATGATCACCTTTTCCCAGTTCTCTACCTTTTCGTAGCCCATGTAACTGTTTACATATGTGGGATCCTGATCCGGTATCTAATACTCAGGACGTAGGGTGAACTGAGAAACAGTTCTCAATAACTAACACACCTGTAGAAGATGCATCAACATGCATGTTCTTTTAGGCGGCTTGAGAATCCAGATATTCTCCTGTTTCCTGTTCATTCTTATAACACTTATAAGATAGAACGGGTCCAACGTTCCCCTGCACAGTATAACATGCGGGTTCGGTCAATACATCCATATTATTATCTTCATTAGGGCATGAAATGGTCGCTGCCTAGAGAGAGAGAGAAGAAAACACTTTAGCGTATGCTCGTGCAAGATCAGATTGGTTATTATCTTATCTAATCAGGATGGCTCCCACTGCTTTTTATCAAATCTTCCTTCAAACCCTAAAAGGAAAGACTAGCCGGGATTAATTACACCGTACAATTTCGTCGATCTTTCAGCCAGGCCAGTGTCGGTATTTTGAGGGAGGTCCCCCGTGCTTTCGCACGAACCTAATTAATGTAAACCTCGTTTTCCCAGAGGCGTAACCCCGTTGACACCTTTCTAGACACCTACTTGATCGGCTAATTGTAGTGTGCAAAACTCTCCCAGGAGTAACTCTTACTCGCAGTGGGTATCGGGATCCAACTATCTCATAGAAGGTATGCAATCTCATTGCAAATTTCAACACTTGAAATTCCCGATAATGCTTTTACCCCTAGCGATCTATGACCTTGACTAAGTCAACAAACCATAAATCGCAAGTCAAGTTCAACCCGTACATTTCCCGATTGAATTAAACCCACCCGTACGACCCTTGACTGAGTCAACAAGGCCGTGCGAATGCTCTAATCCAATCACATCTCATGTTGTTACAGATAAACATAATTTAGCTACCATACACTATGCCTTGACTAAGTCAACAAACATAGCACGAATACTAAATAATATCTATCTGAAATGACGGAGGGCTACGCGGGTTCTTTCAGAAAAACCCATGAGCGTAATGAACTTGATATCGTTGTAGATTCAAATGAAGTTTTGAAATGGAGTGATTTTGAGGCTTTTCTAGTTTTGCTAAAGGGGTCACTCCCGGTGAAGGGATCGTCGGCCCTTTCCACATCGAATGAGGTGCAGGATATATCATATATATCACTGTGCAAAGCAAAAACTCTTAAAAGCAATCAATAACCAAACCGAGTGAGTAGCATCTACCAGTTATTGCTAAAGGAGTCACTCCCGGTGAAGGGATCTCGGTCCTTTCCTCATCGAATAAGGTGCGGGATATATCATATATATCGCTGAGCAAAGCAAGAACTGTAGCTACCTGTTTTATTTAAAATTTGATTCTACAACATCTTAGGTTTCTTTTCTTTCATTAATCTCATTAATGAAGTCCCATCATTTAAGTACCTAAACATCACAGATAAATACGACGTACACTTATGCCATCCGCATTCGCCTCGATGTCCCCTCGTGCACCGTTAGGTTAGGTAACTAACGACAGAGCAGGGCAGGGCTAGTGCGGGTGAAAAACATAAGTAACGTCTATATAATATATCATATATACAATATACTGTATCCATCACAGAACATCACATGATCACATCACAGATATCGCAGCAGAAGAAACATATGAAATATTGGATATACTAGGACGTCCGTGTTTTCAATACGAGCCAGTATAAAACACGGATTCCACGGTCGTGATGAATAGCCAATCCCACATCCCTAGACCCCTACGAGAGCGGCAAGCAACCTTGCCAATTCTAGGGTTAGGAGACCCGGACTCGACTCCTCGAGTTGGTCTTCCACTGGACCCCAGAACCCGGTTACTTGTGCTCCCCTTCTTGGGTCTATCCTAATGCGGAAAAGTAAATAATATACAAAAGGTGACAACTTCCGCTACCTGGAAGTGCCCCAAATAAAAGAATATTACATACAAGTTTTTACATGAATGAAAATGAAAAACACTCATCTCACATAAAAACCCCCGGGTATTCAAACACGACGATCCAATATAACATATCCAGCAACTCATAACATCACATGTCATCAACGTAAGTAAGTATGCATACCCCAATTGTCGTTGACGTATAGCAACTAAACCGGCGATATGAACATACTACACTTACGGTCACAGAAAAGAAAGTGTAAAACTACAACAGTTGGAATCCGCAACCTCTTTAGACATCACATGCCTAATCAAATGAAATACTTAGACATCACATGCCTAACAGATATAAATCCCGCATTTTAGTCTCATTATCGAAAACACTTTTCAATATCATGTGGGACTAAACTGCTAGATTTATAACATTCATTCAGTTATCTCATAACTGTTTGTGAATTCCAATTATTGTATCACATTCCAGATAAACAGAAAATGTTAAACTTTCCGATCGAACAGTCGAATACCCAAGTTTTCCCGAAACCGTCCAACACATGAAATAGGTTCAAAGACATTCACTTCATGCCTCAATACCAACGGTCCAGCCGTAGAAGGGTCAAGCCAACGCCTCACATGTGGCACGCCGTACTGCCCCAAACCCGAAGGTTCAAAGGGCAGTTCAAGACGGTCACATAATCGAGTTAAGGTTTGTTGTCTTCTAGAGGGACCATCGCGTTACTTGCACTACTCAGAACGTCATTAAACAACGGAAAAGTCCAACAATTGGAAATTTCCCGGCAGGGGAAAGATTGGGTATTTGTATCCGGTCGAAACTTTTAACATATTCCAAATTTATCCGGAAACCCAAATAGACAAAGTTAAATAATCCGATCGATTCATCGAATCCCCAAAACAACCCCAGAAAATTCAACTCTTGAAAGCAGATTAAAACTTCCCAGAGAACAGAGGAAACAGATACGGGCATTACTGCATCAAAATGAATCCCTAGCCAGTAGAAACGGCGGGGGAACCGCCGCAATAGGAGGCTATTGCCGCGGTTCCGCGGCGCTACAGTGGATTTAGGGTTTCGTTTTCTGCAGTAACCCTTATAATTTCCTGCTCTATTTTCTGCGAATTTTTAATTCTGAAAAATCCCTGTTTTTAGAAAAAGTCCAGAGAGCAATATTGATTTTAGGTTTCGGTTCGATCGGACTTCAAACTCCGTCTGGACTTCGCCTAAGGCTCTAGCTAGGCTCTGATACCACTGTAGGGTTCCTAGGCACACTATAGAGGTCTCATAAGGCATCAACCATGCAAATTTCAAATTTTATTGGTGCCGAGAAACCCTAATACGGATCGTCGGCTAGAATTCTAGGCGAAATACGAATCTAGTTAACACTTTAACTAAAGGAGAGAGGCTACAACCTTTGTAGATCCGGTTATCCACTTTCTTAGCTCCACGTAGATGTCCTCTCGCTGTCCTAGTCGGATCTCGGACTCTCGCATCGGCTTCATCAAAAGGAATGAGCGAAATAGGTCGTCGGCTTCGTGCCGAAGATGATCTACGTCGAGGTTGCACAAGTTCAAGCTCCAACTTCACCAAGTTGTGAAACTTGTGAAGAAAACACCCAAAACAACTTGGCAAGAGGTAGAGGGTGAAGAAATAGGAGGTGGGTTCACTTTAGAATTGGATTTCACTCACTTTTGCTCAAGTTGCCATTGATGGCATCTAGTTTTCTTTCTTGAAGAAGAAGGAGAAGATGAAGCTAGAATATGATAAGTGTTTTCATAATAGAAAAATAAATCAATACTTATCATATCTTAACCAAGGTTAAGTGTAGAGAAAAGACCATGGTAAATGAGAAGGGTTAGGGTTAAGCTAGAAGACAAAATGGTTTCTTTAGTCAAAGCTTCATGAAGCTTCAACAAGCTTCATGATAAAAAGAAACCATTATGTTTTCATTTATCCATTTATATAAATAAAGAATGGATAAATAAATGAGAGAATAAATCAAAACCCTAATTATCTACTTAACCATGGTTTAATTCTTTACACTTAACCATGTGAGCAAGTATCATTAAACATGATACAAACATGTGCACAAAAGTATATCATATATACAACTTGCACATCAAGTGAGAAAATCCATTTAAAATGAACCAATACTAATTAATGCAAAGTAATATATCAAATATATAATTATACATTAAATCATTAAATCAACACTTGATTTAACGATCCGGTCATATCGCATATAACCGACTAGTATCCTATGTATCGGCTTATCGAATCAATCGTTGATTCGATATCTAGGTTATATCGAATATAACCAATCGATACATCCATCGCGAGAATGGAATATGGTATCACATACACGCATTATTCTCGGTCCTGCACATATCTCATATGCGCTCCTATTTCATTTCGCTTGAGCCAGGAAACCTCTGTGTAGGACTCTAAAGACTCGTCAATACGCCGGTAGCAGATGATGATCATATCAAGCACCCACAAGCCGCAAGCGGTCTGCTAAACGTAACGGCCATCTGGGTATTGAGCGATCAGAAGATCGACGAGCTAGTCCTCTCACACTCCTGTGAATCCAACCAGTAACACTTACCGTACAGTCCGGTCTGTTCGTCTGATATGTCGCATATCAAGTCTAGGGGTGGTATACGTCAGACCCCAATAACCGATAAGTCGTGCCGATGTGAGGCTCATAACGGGTCGAGAAACTACTGGTAACACTTACCAGCAAATCTCTGATCATCCCTGGCCAGGGGCTTCCCTGTTACTGCCAATCGAGCACCGCGCAACATCAACCCCCAATACCGGGAGAGACGAAACCCCTCCTATCGCTCATTGCCTCCATGTAACTCGGGACTGTACCCAAAGACTACCGTTTTGCACGCCCTCATGGACGTGGTAAGGTGGAGATCAAAGCACAGTGGGAATCACACAAGACTCTATGACGATCTCGGGTCTACAGACTAACCTGTACAAGTGTCACCTGAGAAATGCCATCTGACGTGAGGTATAATACCATCTGGGAGTTCTCGGCGAGTCCGTCCAGTGTACCCAGTCTCCACTGAGCACCCGTATACCATCTCTGATGTCAAATACCAATGGATATGGGATCATCCATCGCCCATCTCATGGGTCGAGAAGCGTATACGCTAGTCTACTCTGGTATATCGATGCCCCGTCTCGATACACCCACGACTAGGGACCTTGAAGGATGTACTTATGGACTACCATGTCCCCACTAGTATGATCTGCATCATAGTCCAGGTAGTCAAGTACACATCCTAAGGGCTTTACCAACATGTAACCATAAGAAAGTTTAAAGAGACTAGTATACATGTTAAGATAAAGAGTAACCAGATAGCATACTATCATATCGAGCAAGAAAGTCATCTCTATATATGTCCAAGCATCCAATATAATATACATCATCTGTACAATACTGGCCTCTAGGGCATACATACAACTAACATCTTTTTCTTTCTTCTCTTCATATCTCTTTTGAATTGTGTGAGTGGGATTGTGAGTCACAAGCCCACACAATTCTAAAGAGACCATGAAGAGATGAGAAGAAAAAGAGAAGCCATGTCATATGTACACATACACACACACAGAGAGATATATATATATATATACCCAAATATATACACACACATATATATACATATATACCCAAATATATATACACACATCCACATACAAGTATATGGTACAAATATATACACGTATTCGTATCAAGACTGTTGGATATAGTGCCCTCAAAGTCAATTATTGGATCGCAGGTACGTGATTGCAATGATTGAGGAGGATCTATACCGGTAGCACAGTCTTACTCGAGATGATAGTATGCTATCTGGTTTGCCTTTATCAGTCGTGTACAGGTTCAGGTGACTGATCACTATTGCACGTTGATAGAGCCCTTAGGATCTTGCTTGACTACCAACAGTATGATGGCGATCATATACGTGAGAGTTGGGTAGTCTATAAGCACATCCTTAATAGTGGTCCCTAGTCGTGGGAGTTTCGAGACAGGGCATCGATACTCCGGAGTAGACTAGTGTATACAGTCGAGACCCCGACGAGGGACGGTGGCCGGTCTCACAAGCCACTGGTGTCAGTTGGATCACCTAAGATGTATACAGGTGCTCATTGGGTTATGAGTACACCGGACAGGACTCTTCGGGAACCTGCTAGTTGGTATTATACCTATCGTCAGATAGCAGTTCCCTGGTGACATGTATACAGGTTAGTTCATCGACCTGAGGTCGTCATTTGTCTCGTGTGAGTTCTCACTGTGCTTTGATTTCTACCCTACCATGGCTCAAAGGAGTCGTGCAAACAGGTATTTTTTGGGTACAGTCCCGAGCCACATGGAGGCAAGTGAGCGGATCGGCAGAGGATTCGTCTCTCCCGGTATTGGGGGTAAGATCGCGCTGTTTCTAGGAAAGCCATTACACCAAGTCCTTGGCCAAGGCAGGTGGGAATTACTGGTAAGTATTCCAGTAGTTTCTTATGGTGTTCAGGGCTTGTCTCCGACACGACTTATACCGCTATTGGGGGGTCTGACGTTACCAGCCCCTAGGCCCGATATGCGATACTCATAGACGAACGGACCAGACTTTATGTATATTGTCACTGTTAGGCTCAGTAGGGTTTCAGGATGAGTTCGCTCATCGGCTTCCTTTGAGGTCAGTACATGGGTAGTCGTTACGCATTGCTAGTGCTCCTGACGTGCTTGTGGTTAAACCCACTGCCAGAGTATTGATGAGTCATTAGAGTTCCCCACAGATAGTTTCCACAACGTTGTAGAGGCCGTATGGTTTTATGGCAGGGTTCGGAAAATGCACGTGCGTTTACGCACGTGTCATATTTCGGACAGATAATACTAGTGGGCTTTAGTTTAAGCCGGATCCGAGTATTATACTTTGTAGATATAATATCTTTGTCTCAGTTGCATTTGTATTCGGTCGTAATACAAATGCGGGTATGTTTATACTGTTATGGGGTTATCCTGAAATTCATTTCGGAATCGCTTTTCGAAGTTGCCAGTTTTCTATCACCCGTCTTAAACATTCAGTTTAATACGGATTTATCTTTTCTTGAGGGTGAGTCTGTAAGACTACGGTAGCGCCTCGGCCGTCTTTCCGAGGCCAAAATACGGAAACGAAAATTTTTCTTGACTTGAAAACCGGCGCTATCGTATGCTTAAAACCCGGATCGTAACCATTAACCTACTAGTAGCTAACTAGAGATGGGATAGAATGCTATACCGAGCGATCCGTGTCCTTCGGTCTTCGGCCTCCATCCCGATCTCCTCGCGGAATCTTCGGTCTTCACCTCCTCGTCGGAAAGGGCACCACATAGCTGAATTCTTTTACGGGCTCCCACCTCTGGACCGAGGCAACTCGGGCACGAAGTTGGCAAGCCGACGTGCCCAAGGATGCTGTAGGCTAAGTGTAGTAAGGTTTGTCTCAAAGAGGTTGTTGAAGTTGCTATTGAAGGAGTGGAGGGATCAACTAAGGAAATGTGCTTTGAGATTTTTGATACAAGCATAGAATGAGATGAAGAAATTTCCCACCACCCAAAATGAAATTTCCCTCATCCTCTCTTTTGTGTGGCCGGCCACCACATAAGATTGAAGAGGAGAGAGCAAAAGCAATGAAGGGAGGTGAGTGTAGTAAAAGCAAGAGGTGATCATAACAAATGTGATGATAATAATGTCACTTCTATTTCTAATCCCATCCTTTCAAAACTAATCACCATAAATGCAAAGGATATGATGAGGGAAAAAGAAAAGATGCTTGAACCATCATAATCATCCAATTACAAGAAACCCTCTCCACAATGCTAATTTGCAAATATGCAAATTAGCCCCTCCATCAATTATCAGCCAATGAAAGGAAGAAAGGAAAACTGGCCGAAACGGAATGCAAACTGGCAACTTCGAAAAACTGATCCCGTAATAAGTTACAGGAAAACCCCGCGACTGTATATACATACCCGTATTTGTATTCTGACCGAATACAAATGCAATGAGACAAAATCTACACTGTACAATACTAGGATCCGGCTTAAACCAAAGCCCGCTGGTATTATCCGTCCGATCATGATCCGTGCAATACCGCACGTATATGATCGAACCCTACCATATATCCATACGGCCTTTACAGCGTTTCGTCCGAAACTTGAGAAACTGTCTGTGGGGGACTCTAAAGACTCGTCAATACTTTGGCTATGGATTTAACCACTAGCACGTAAGAGGTATTAGCCATACGTAACGAGCTACCAGGTATTGTCCAAAAGGGACATCGATGCTCATCCTGACACCCTACTGAGCCTGTCAGTGACAATATCCGTACAGTCCGGTCCGTTTGTCTATGAGTATTGCATGGCGGGCCTAGGGGGTTGGTAAAAGTCAGACCCCCAAAAGCGGTACAAGTCATGTCAGAGTGTAGCCCAGAACACTCTGAGATACTACTGGAATACCTACCAGTAAATCTCCTGCCTCTGCCGAGGGCTTTGTTTAATGGCTCTCCTAGACACAGCATGATCTCACCCCCAATACCGGGAGAGACGAACCCCTGCCGATCCGCTCACTGCCTCCATGTGGCTCGGGACTGTACCCAACGAAAACCTATTTGCACGACTCCTTTGAGCCGTGGTAGGGTAGTAATCAAAGTACAGTAGGAACTTACACGAGAAAAATGACGATCTCAGGTCGATGCACTAACCAGTACACATGTCACCAGAAAACTGCTATCTGACGTTAGGTATAAGACCAACTAGCATGTTCCCGGTGAGTCCTGTCCGGTGTACTCATAACCCAATGAGCATCTGTATACATCTTAGGTGAATCAACTGACACCAGTGGCTTGTGAGACCGGCCACCACCCCTCGTCGGGGTCTCGACTGTATACACTAGTCTACTCTGGAGTATCGATGCCCTGTCTCGAAACTCCCTCGACTAGGGACCTTTTAAGGATGTGCTTATAGACCCCAGCTCCCACGTATATGATCGCCCTCATACTGATGGTAGTCAAGCAAGAATCCTAGGGGCTCTATCAACATGCAATAGTGATCAGTAATGTCACCTAAAGCAGTACACGATGATAAAGATAAACCATATAGCATACTATCATCTTGAGTAAGACTGTCCTACCGGTATAGGTCCTCCCTCAATCATTGTAATCACGTGCCTGTGATCCAATAATTGACTCTGAGAGCACTATCTCCAATAATCTCCCACTTGCACTCAAGGCTAATTATTGCGATGTCGCATACTCACAGCCCGTGTGATACCGAACACCCAACCCCTCTACTAATTAGTCTCACAAAGCCCGTTTGTGAAACTATTGCGTTCGAGGAATAGCCTCGGTGAGTGGATCCGCTCTGATGTTTCTTTCTATGTCTCTCTTTATCTCAAGTTCGTGGAGAAAGCCATCTCCCGAAATGAGCAATACCTGTCTTAGAATATGTCTGGATGTCTGATGGGACCTAGTTCATAAATGAACTCTAAATCCAAAGCTTCTTAGACTGTATCGTCAATTGAACTTAATCAGTATCCTGCGCCATGCCTCCCTCAGTATCCGCCTGGACCACCTGTCCAAAATACCGCCCTTCGTCAGAGGGAAAACTATAACTCTGACAGTCACTCTGTCATCCAGGTCACCTTGGAAGCCTGGAATGATAACCATCACCGAAAGAGGTTGTTGTTATCATATCCCTAGAACATCCACTTATGTTCTAAAACTGCTTCCTGTTAGTTATATGTATGCCCTAGAGGCCATTACTATACATAGGATGTATATTGTAGTGGATGCTGGGACATATATAGGGAGGACTTTCTTGCTCGACATGATAGTATGCTATCTGGTTGATCTTTACCTTAACGTGTACATTGATTGTCTCTCTGTTACATGTTGGTAAAGCCCTTAGGATGTGTACTTGACCACCTGGACTATGATGCGGATCATACTAGTGGGGACATGGTAGTCCATAAGTACATCCTTCAAGGTCCCTAGTCGTGGGTATATCGAGACAGGGCATCGATATACCAGAGTAGACTAGCGTATACCTTCTCGACCCATACAGATGGGCAATGGATGATCCCATATCCATTGGTGTTTGACATCAGAGATGATATACGGGTGCTCAGTGGAGACTGGGTACACTGGACGGACTCACCGAGAACTCCCAGATGGTATTATACCTTACGTCAGATGGTAGTTCTCTGGTGACACTGGTACAGAGTAGTCTGTTGACCCGAGATCGTCATAGAGTCTTGTGTGGTTCCCACTGTGCTTTGATTTCCACCTTACCACGTCCAAGAGGGCGTGCAAAACGGTGGTTTTTGGGTACAGTCCCGAGACACATGGAGGCAACGAGCGATAGGAGGGGATTCGTCTCTCCCGGTATAGGGGGTTGATGTTGCGCTGTGTTCGATTGGCTATAACCGGAAATCCCTGGCCAGGGTTGCTGAGATTTACTGGTAAGTGTTACCAGTAGTTTCTTAAACTGTTATAGTCCTCATATCGACACGACTTATCGAGCTATTGGGGTCTGACGTTTACCACCCCTAGGCGAGATATGCGACATATCAGACGATCAGACCGGACTGTACGGTAAGTGTTACTGGTTGGATTTACAGGAGTGTGAGCGGGCTTGCTCGTCGATCTTCTGATCGCTCAATACCCGGGTTGCCGTTACGTTTAGCAGACCGCTTGCGGCTTGTGGGTGCTTGATATGATCATCATCTGCTACCGGCGTATTGACGAGTCTTTAGAGTCCTACACAGAGGTTTCCTGGCTCAAGCGAAACGAAATAGGAGCGCATATGAGATATGTGCGGGACCGAGAATAATGCGTGTATGTGATACAGTATTTCATTCTCGCGATGAATGTGTCGAATGGTTGTATGCGATATAACCTAGTTATCGAATCAAGGATTGATTCGATAAATCGATATATTGTATACTAGTCGGTTGTGTGCGACATGACCGGATCATTGAATCAAGTGTTGATTTAATGATTTAATGCATAATTATATATTTGATATATTACTTTGCATTAACTAGTATTGGTTCACTTTAAATGGATTTTCTCACTTGAAGTTCACAAGTTGTATATGTGATATATTTTTGTGCACTTGATTGTATCATGTTTGATGATACATGCTTACTTGAGTTTGTGTAAAGATTAAACCATGGTTATTTAAATGGTTAGGGTTTTTTTTTTCATATCTATTTATTCATTTATTTATTTATTTATTTTTGGCAAAAGAAAAGAAAAATGGTGGCTTTCTTTGGATGCATATTGAAGCTTCATGAAGCTTTGACTAAGTCACCATTTTTGTCTTCATGCTTAACCCTAACCATTGACCTAACCCTAGTTTATTCTCTACACTTGACCATGGTTGGATTATGATAAGTATTCATTTTATTTTCTTTTTGAAATATACTTATCATAGCATTTTTCATCATCATCTTCTTCTTCTTCAAGAAGAAGCTTGCCTCCATCAATGGCAACTTGAGAAAATGAGTGAGAAATCCAATTCTAAAGTGAACCCACCTCCTATTTCTTCATCCTCTACCTCTTGCCAAGTAGTATAGGGTGTTTTCTTCACAAGTTTCATGACTTGGTGAAGTGGGAGCTTGATCTTGTGATGCCTCGACGTAGATCATCTTCGGCATCGTTGTCGATGACCTAGCCCGCCTATTTCTCCGATGAAGCCGACGCTAGAGCCCGGGATTGGATTTGGACAGCAAGGGGACTTCATCATGGAGCTATGGAGGTGGAGAACCGGATCTACAAAGGTTGTATTTCCGTTCACTTAGTTAAATTGTTAACTAGCTTCTTGTTTCGCCTAAAATTCTAGTTAACGATCCGTATTAGGGTTTCTCGGCACTTGTAATTTTTGAAATTGGCATGGTTGATGCCTTGTGAGACTTCATTAGTGTGCCTAGGAACCCTTCACATCCGAATGTTTCTCCCGGATTGGATCAATATCAACTTATTGCATCTCGTGCAAAAACAACATCTGGTGTGGTACTTGACATCTCATGATCAACTCAATTGCCTAAGCAAGTGATCTGCCGATCATGCATATCCCTCTCCACTTTAGTCTGTAAGACTCCTTTGAAGAGGGTGACTCCATCACCTGCAGGTGCACTACCATGCCAGGAGTCGTCCATTCTAAAACACCTTTAGAATGCTGTCTAAGTACCCAGATTGGGTAACTACGCAATATCTAGATCTAAAACCATAGATCTAGTAACCAGAATATCTGATATTATATCCAAGTCCTATGTGGAGAAACTACTGTGTGACAACCAAAGTATAACTGACCGTAGTATAGGAATTTCACTTTCTACTCTGTGTATGTCATCCAAATACCAGGACATCACACCCTACTACCTTCTTAATAGATCCATCCCCTATTCCGATGACTGTCACATCAGAAATAGATGATCTATCTTCACTATATCTGCTTTAGTTTATAAATAGACATAAGCCACTTGTCCACTATACTTCCGCTGCTCCCACTGACTACGACAACCCTCTGGAAGAATAATATACACGTGCACTTCCAAAGCTAGTTTAGAAAGACGTTATACTTATCCTCCTGCGGGGTCTCATAGCCTGGAACAACAGCAATGGCAAGTCTGGGTAAACAAGAACCTCCCTGTCACCGTCTTTGAGCATACCGAAGTACCTCTCGAGTGGCTGAGGTTACCCACCATATCTGCGGAGTGGCTAATGGAATGTCAAACCAGATTGAATGTTTAGGTTCTCATCAAATTTTCAGTAATCGTTTGTGGTTCTGGAATCACTTCCAGTTCTACCATACTCCCACTACTGTTTTCTGAAAAAAATCCATTTTTATTAAAACTGCGGCGAGTCAAGAACAATATCACTATTGATCTTCCAGATGGTAGAAAATCAACCCTCGTCATAGCCCGGGTCAACCCACAAACAGCCATTACAGAAACGTGCCTTGAGTTGTCCGGTGTCTGGTTTTAAGCATAAGCTGGACAACTCCCCGTACCTTAACAATGTCAAGATATGAACTGTTCTATATCCAATATAGAAACAGAGGCACTAATTTAATTGGAACCAGATTCAAATTATGCAGCTGTCTCCAGTGCATGTCAATTAAATGGAGAGAGGTAGACCAGCATTACTCAACTTAGGAATACATCCAGATATGAGTAACCTGAAAGAGAAGCAATTTCTCATAATCATTACTATCACCTGAATACCATACACAAGTATCCACATCTTTGATCACCTTGAAGAATCCTGATACTTGCAATACCTGGTTCTCTACTTTATTCATATACCTACAGCTTCTCAAACCTCAGACCTTGTGTTTCTACGAAACACTTATCTAAGAACTAGAGAAGTCATAAGAAAACAGAATATAGTACGAGGACCAACCCCTCTGTCCTAATGGACAATGGACAACATACAATACTCTGTATAAGTCCCTTGAGTCTAATAACTCACTCCATGTATGTCGTATGTTGAAAACTGTACTTATGGTTAAGAAGAATTACACCGCTGTTTAATACTCCTTACCTAACCATCCACTGATATAGGTAAATGTCATGGACATAATTTCAAAAAAGTATATCTCACTCTATAAAAATAGACGTACAGATATATCAATTTGAAATTGGTGCATAACAACGGATATTCAAAACCAAACATTTGCCATCCGGCAAACAACCCGGGTGACTTCCTCAAATATCACCAATTACAACGAATCCTGATATAATGAGGATGATCACCTAATTCCCAATAACTTACTCCCACTCATCATCTGTAAAACCATATAGATGTGAAAATCATACCTGGTAAATACATACCCTGGACCAAGAGCTAATTAGAAAATCAGTTTTCTTTTAACAATACACAGTGAAACTGAAACATATAAATGTTTTGAAAAGGTATCCGGGTATTCCTAGTAATGCCTCTTTCATTATCCAGATTCATGACTATAACCGTATATTTATTTGCCATCTCTCCAAATCCCTTTATTTGTCTTTAGTCACTACCTTCTGCACTCCATCGTTAGGCTAAATGGTTTTCTTCCTTCCCTACCGTTCGGCACCAGCCTATGGTTTGGAAGAAGACTATCCAATAAGCGTAATAGGTGTACTGTCCTAATCCTAGGAGTACTCGCAACGCGAGAGAAGGTAAAGATAAAAGACAACTGAATAAACCTTATTCCTATTTCTCCTGACCCAGAATCCATCCCCGAACTGGAACAAGTTCCTTTAGAGTTCGTATATAACCATACGATGGAGTATCCAAATAACTGTGGATCTTCGTACTGATACTGAGTGTTCTGGAGAAATACAAAGGTGAAGTTGGAGTGGTAATGAATACTTGGTTTGGTCGTGAATAGCAGTCGCAGTTTACTTTGCCCTCTTACTAATCCCTTTATTTGTCTTTACATAATACCTTCTGTACACCATCGTTAGGCCAATTGGTTTTTTTCATTCCCTACCGGTTGACACCTGCCTATGGTTTGGAAGAAGACTATCCAATTTGCGTAATAGGTGTACTGTCCTAATCCAAGGAGCACTCGCAACCTGAGAGAAGGTAAAAGGAAAAGACAACTGAATAGTCCTATTCGTTCTCCAGAACCGGAAACCATCCTCGAATCTGGAACAAGTTCCTTCGAGTTCGTATATAACCATACGATGGTTTTATCCAATGGAAGTGGACGTTCGTAGTAATATGGGGTGTCCTGGAGAAAAGGGTAAAAGTAGGAGTGGCAACGAGGTATGCAACTTGTAAGTCCACGTTGCCCACCCCGGTATTTGCGGGGAGGCGGAAAACGGAATAAAAATCGAATTTTTATGAGCTTAGGCAACATGGACTACACTATGAAGGATCTTTGCTAAACAAAAATAAGCTAAAGCTAACTAGAAACTAGCTAAGTGCTAGAAAGGTTATACCTTGGGCTTTATGTCCTTCTCTCCTTGCTCCTTGGAGTGGTGGAAGGAGGCCACCTTTGTCGTCTTCTCACGTCGAAGAAAGATCCACCCGAAAGCCTCAACCTTTGGCTTCAACTCCAAGCTAGAAGTAACTAGGGTGCAAGAAGTGCCAATCCTTGAACCCTAGATGAGAGTAGAGATTATCAAGAGAGGGTTTTTCTCAAGCTCAAGTGTTTCTCAACACATGAGAGGGGAGAGCTTGAGGGAGAGGAAGAACAAGAGAGAGAATGTGAATAATAGAATGAGAGAATAATATGAAGCATTCTCTCATATATGTGAATTATTGTAATTAGAAAATTAGTGAGATAATTGTCATGGCTAAATCAAGACATGACCATTATCATTTCATTTTTAATGCAAATTGCAAGGATCAAAGAGCATCTTCTAAATGAAATGATGATGGTCAAAGTGTCAACAAGGTCAACAAGTCAAGATGGGTCAAATGGTCAACAACCATAACCATGCACAATTATTAAACTAATATCAATTAACAATAATACAAACATAAGCATTAGGGTTAATAAAATGACAATAGTCATTAACCCTAATCAAAGTCCTCTCCCTCTGTCTCAAGCAACTGTGCATACGCACCCGTATTCGTGATCCGAGGAACACGAATACAGTGAGAAAAAGCCAATCCCAAATCATATACTAGGATCCGGCTTAAACCAAAGCCCGCTAGTATAAGCTGTCCGGACAACAAACGTGCACAAGTGCGCGGATGTGAACGAACCCTGTCGCAAAACCATGTGACCTCTACTCATTTTGCCTAAAGGCGAATAGCTCTCTGTGTGGGACTCTAAAGACTCGACACTACGCTGGCAGTGGGTTTAACCACAGACCGCAAGCGGCACTAGCTGTACGTAACGGTCCCCAGGTAGATGTCGATAAGAAGACAGACGAGGTGAACCCCATCTGAACTCCTACTAAGCCTGTATGTGACAATCTCCGTACAGTCCGGTCTGTTCGTCTGATACATCGCATGGCGGGCCTAGGGGGCGGTGAACGTCAGTCCCCTAATAGCGGTACAAGTCATGTCGGAGTGTAGCCCAGACCACCCTGAGATAACACTGGAAACCTACCAGTATATCTCGCTTGCCCTGGCCAGGGACTACTCGTGTAATGGCTCTCCTGGACACAGCGCGATGTCAACCCCCAATACCGGGAGAGATGACTCCTGTCTAACCGTCACTGCTTCCAAGTGCTTCGGGACTGCACCCAAAAACGACCTGTTTGCACGACTCCTTTGAGCCGTGATAGGGTAGTAATCAAAGTGCAGTGGGAACACACTCGAGGCGAAGTGACAGTGTCAAGTCAGCGGACTAAGCTGTACTCATGTCACCTGGGAACTGATAACTGACGATAGGTATAATACCAACCAACAGTCCCCGACGAGTCCTGTCTAGTGTACTCGTAACCTAACAAGCACCCGCATACTATCTCAAGTACGACGTACTGACGGCTGTGGGACAGACCGTCTCCCACACTGGGATGAGAAGCGCATACGCTAGTCTACTCCGGAGTATCGATGCCCTGTCTCGATAGTCCAACGACTAGGGACCTGTATAAGGATGTGCTTATAGATCACCCAGCTCCCACGAGTGTGAGCGCCATCACAACGCTGGTAATCAAGTAAAGATCCTAAGGGCTCTACTAATATGTATATCAGCGATATGCTAAGAAACACATGCACATATTAAAGCAGAGACAAACCAAGTATCATACTACCATTTCGAGCAAGATTGTATATACAACTGTGAATATCCCAAGCTTCCATCAAGTAATATACAAACTAGTATGATACAGTAATGGCCTCTAGGGCATATACACTAACAATCTCCCACTTGCACTAAGGCCATGTACTGGCGTATCGAAGACCTATCATCTCGATCAGCCGCTCGAACTGAGTCTGGGGAAGGGCCTTCGTGAGTGGATCTGCAGTGTTGTTCTCCGTATTTACTCTCTTCACCTCGATCTCCTGGCGATCTATGATCTCCCTGATCAGGTGGTACCGCCTCAAAATGTGCTTAGACTTCTGATGGGACCTGGGTTCCTTCGCTAAAGCTATAGCGCCGTTGTTGTCGCAATACAGCGGTATTGGATCAACAATGGTAGGAACCACCTGAAGCTCTGTGAGGAACTTCTTCATCCAGACAGCTTTCTTTGCGGCATCGCAAGCAGCTATGTACTCCGCTTCCATAGTTGAGTCTGCAACGGTCTCCTGCTTGGAACTCTTCCAGCAAACCGCCTCTCCATTGAGGGTAAAGACATAACCCGACATGGACTTGGAGTCATCCTTGTCACTCTGGAAGCTGGAGTCAGCAAAGGCCTCGAGCTGGAGGTCTTTTCCGCCATACACCAAGAACATCTCCTTAGTCCTTCTCAGGTACTTGAGAATGTTCTTTACCGCTATCCAGTGTTTCTCCCCTGGGTTCGACTGATACCGGCTTACAACGCTCAATGCGTATGCTATATCTGGTCTGGTACACAACATCACATACATTATAGAGCCTACCGCAGAAGCGTAGGGTATAATAGACATGCGATCCCTTTCCAAATCAGTCTTGGGAGACATATCTTTGGAGAGGGTGATCCCGTGACAAGCCGGTAAATTACCGCGCTTGGAATCTTCCATACTGAACCTTTTCAGTATGGTGTTAATGTACCTTGACTGTGAAAGTCCCAACATCCTCTTAGATCTATCACGATAGATCTGGATACCCAGAATGTAGTTGGCATCGCCCAGGTCTTTCATGGAGAACCTCTGTGACAAGAATCCTTTGATTGACTGTAGCATAGGAATATCATTTCCTATTAGGAGAATGTCATCCACGTACAAGACGAGGAATACCACAGTTCTCCCTACAATCTTACTGTAAATGCATGGTTCATCCGGATTTTTGATAAAGTCGAATTCTTTGACAGTATCATCAAAGCAGATGTTCCAACTCCGCGATGCCTGCTTAAGTCCATAAATGGACTTGAGCAACTTGCACACTCTACCGCTGCTCCCACTCTGATTGAATCCCTCCGGCTGATCCATATAGACGTACTCTTCCAAATTTCCATTTAGGAAAGCCGTCTTTACGTCCATCTGCCAGATTTCATAATCGTGGAAGGCAGCAATGACAAGAAGGATCCGAATGGATTTCAGCATAGCCACTGGAGAAAAGGTCTCGTCATAGTCCAAACCAGGTCTTTAACGAAAACCCTTTGCAACAAGTCTAGCTTTATAGGTCTCAACCTGCCCATCTACACCAATCTTCTTTCTGAAGATCCATTTGCAGCCTACGGGTTTTACCCCTTCTGGAGCAAAGTCCAAAGTCCAAACTTTGTTGGTGTACATAGACTCCATCTCGGCCCGCATTGCATCCAGCCATTTTACCGAGTCACCGCTCTGAATGGCTTGCTGGAAGCTAGTAGGCTCACCATAATCCATAGTGCAATCCTCTCTATCCCCGTCAATGAGAAAACCGTAGTATCTCTCGGGTGGATGAGACTGCCTACTACTCCTGCGGAGTGGCGCTGGGATGTCCTGTTCTTTCGAACCCTCTGGTTCTACCAAGCTTTCAGTAATAGCTTGTGGTTCTGGAATTTCTTCCAGTTCTATTGCGCTCCCACTTATCTGATTTTCCAAAAACTCAGTTTCCAAGAAGCGGGCATGACGAGAAACAAAAACCTTTTGTTCCTCTGTGTAATAGAAAAGATACCCCTTGGAGTTCTTTGGGTATCCCACAAACTTACACTGTACCGAACGTGCCTCGAGCTTGTCCGCATGCTGCTTTTTTACAAAAGCTGGACACCCCCATGTCTTAAAGTGTTTAAGACTGGGTTTCTTTCCACTCCACATCTGATATGGTGTGGTAGGCACTGACTTAGTAGGAACTTGGTTCAAAAGATATGCAGTTGTTTCTAGTGCAGAACTCCAGAAGGATCGCGGCAACTCAGCCTTACTCATCATGGAACGAACCATATCCAATAGGGTTCGATTCCTTCTTTCCGATACACCGTTGTGTTGTGGTGTGTATGGAGGAGTAAGTTGAGAGAGAATTCCATTCTCTTTTAAGAAGCCCAGAAACTCGGCACTCAAGTATTCGCCACCTCGATCAGATCTCAGTGTCTTGATACCTTTGCCTGTTTGTTTTTCAACTTCATTCTTGTATTCCTGAAATTTCTTAAAGGCCTCGGATTTGTGCTTCATTAAGAAGACATGCCCATACCTAGAGAAATCATCTGTGAAAGTAATGAAGTATGAATAACCACTTCGCGCATGTGTAGACATTGGACCACACACATCACTATGTATGAGTCCCAAGAGCTCACTCGCTCTTTCTCCGTGTCCAGTGAACGGAGTCTTTGTCATCTTTCCCATGAGACATGATTCATAAGTGGCATAAGACTGGTACTCGAATGAATCCAAGTATCCTTCTTTATGTAACTTTGTCAATCGTGTCTCATTAATGTGACCCAGTTTACAATGCCATAAGAAAGCCTGATTTAATTCCGGAGACTTTCTTTTAAGTGTGTTCTGGACACTGAAGACCTGCGCTTGATTCAAAATGTATATACCGTATTTCAATGTACCTGACCCAATCAGTACTTGATTTAGGTGGATGTTTACTACATCGCTTACAAAAGTAAAATCATATCCTTCCTTAGAAAGTAAGGATACAGACATGATGTTACAAGTCGCACCTGGCACATAAAAACAGTCACGTAGAATCAATATCTGCCCAGT
The DNA here is from genome assembly GCA_030015575.1 of Agapanthus africanus. Classification (NCBI taxonomy): domain Eukaryota; kingdom Viridiplantae; phylum Streptophyta; class Magnoliopsida; order Asparagales; family Amaryllidaceae; genus Agapanthus; species Agapanthus africanus. The sequence continues at coordinate 108,990,521 of CM057344.1, forward strand.
TGTCAGTCCTAGATGATATTCCCCTACAGATTCAGCATACATGCTCATTCCGTTAGCAACCCTGAGAGTCATATCACCTTTCTTGATAACCCTACGGTTTCTCAAAGCCTGTAACGAATTACAGATATGAGATCCTGATCCGGTATCCAATACCCAGGAAGTAGGGTTAACTGACATACAGTTCTCTATCACAAACACACCCGAAGCCGAAGCCACAACATGCTCCGAATTCTGGCTACTGGCTTTACAAGCCCTGCAATCCTTCTGCCCATGTTCATTCCCGTAACAATAGGAACCTCCTTCTTTTACTATATCTGTTCCTGAAACTTCTGCCCTTCCCTTTCTTTCTACTTCCCCAGTTTCCTTTAGGATAGTAGGTAGAGACTGTTGAACTGAGTCAGCATCTGACCCATTCTTCAACGTGGTCTTCAGGTCCGAGAGCTCAAAAGAGCTGGTCTCTGTAAGGACGTTGCCCCCAACAGATGACCCGATAGCCAACCTCGCTGGAAGCAATTCGTTCGAGGTCTCATATCTTGCGATACGAGATTGCTCTCCATATAAAACTTTGTTATGGAGGAAGATAGAAGCTGAGTCCATCTTCTCGTGCTGCCTCCGGTATATACCATCAACTGAGGCTAACACGAGGCACTTGGCTTTCGCACAGTCTTCTTCCGATGTCCTACGAATATCAATATCCGTGACAGGGGAAACTGGACCTGAGACGGCAGGGGTTGGATCAGTTAAGAGGTGTCCCAGCTTGTCCTGGGCAATGGACATCTGGACAGACCTTTGCCAGTCATAACAGTCAGATTCAGTCATTTTATTATCTAGATGTAACCTAGGTGCGATCACTGGGTCGCTGCAATTAAGAGAGAGAGAAGAAAACACTTAGCATGATGCTCTTGCAAGTTTAGATTGGTTTTTAATTTATCTAAACAGGATGGATCCCACTGTCTCTCGAATCCCTCCTCAAACCACAAAGGAAGAATTAGTCAGAATCTTTCTCACCTTACAATACTTGCATAACCGTTCAGCCAGGCCAGTGTCGGTACTTCGAGGGAGGTTTTCCAACGCTTTCGCGAAGTTCCTTAATTAAGTAACCTCTTTTCCCTGTGGGCGTAGCCCCGCTAACACCTTTCTAGACACCTACTAGGTTTATAGCATTGATCGTTAAGTGAGAGTTTTTCCGAGGAGTAGCATATACTCACAGTAGGATCGGGATCCAAATATCATCGCGTGATAAAACCGAAGGAATCCTACCAGAATCATCACACTCCAAATGGTATGCAGCGCTAGCAAGTTTCAGTACTTTTGAAACTCCCGATGTAGATTTTTTCCCCATGCACTTATGACCTTGACTAAGGCCAACAAATCATAAGTCACATGTCAAGTGTTAGTTGTATGTATGCCCTAGAGGCCAGTATTGTACAGATGATGTATATTATATTGGATGCTTGGACATATATAGAGATGACTTTCTTGCTCGATATGATAGTATGCTATCTGGTTGCTCTTTATCTTAACATGTACACTAGTCTCTTTAAACTGTCTTATAGTTACATGTTGGTAAAGCCCTTACGATGTGTACTTGACTACCTGGACTATGATGCAGATCATACTAGTGGGGACATGGTAGTCCATAAGTACATCCTTCATGGTCCCTAGTCGTGGGTGTATCGAGACGGGGCATCGATATACCAGTGTAGACTAGCGTATACGCTTCTCGACCCATGAGATGGGCGATGGATGATCCCATATCCATTGGTGTTTGACATCAGAGATGGTGTACGGGTGCTCAGTGGAGACTGGGTACACTGGACGGACTCGCCGAGAACTCCCAGATGGTATTATACCTCACGTCAGATGGCAGTTCTCAGGTGACACTTGTACAGGTTAGTCTGTAGACCCGAGATCGTCATAGAGTCTTGTGTGATTCCCACTGTGCTTTGATCTCCACCTTACCACGTCCATGAGGGCGTGCAAAACGGTGGTCTTTGGGTACAGTCCCGAGTCACATGGAGGCAATGAGCGATAGGAGGGGTTTCGTCTCTCCCGGTATTGGGAGTTGATGTTGCGCTGTGCTCGATTGGCCGTAACAGGGAAGTCCCTGGCCAGGGCTGATCAGAGATTTGCTGGTAAGTGTTACCAGTAGTTTCTCGACCCGTTATGAGCCTCACATCGGCACGACTTATCGGTTATTGGGGTCTGACGTTTACCACCCCTAGACTTGATATGCGACGTATCAGACGAACAGACCGGACTGTACGGTAAGTGTTACTGGTTGGATTCACAGGAGTGTGAGCAGGCTAGCTCGTCGATCTTCTGATTGCTCAATACCCGGATGGCCGTTACGTTTAGCAGACCGCTTGCGGCTTGTGGGTGCTTGATATGATCATCATCTGCTACCGGCGTATTGACGAGTCTTTAGAGTCCTACACAGAAGTTTCCTGGCTCAAGCGAAACGAAATAGGAGCGCATATGAGATATGTGTGGGAGCGAGAATAATGCGTGTATGTGATACCGCATTTCATTCTCGTGATAAATGTTTCGATTGGTTATATTCGATATGACCTAGTTATCGAATAATTGATTCGATAAATCGATACATTGTATACTAGTCGGTTATGTGCGACATGACCGGATCATTGAATCAAATGTTGATTTAATGATTTAATGTATAATTATATATTTGATATATTACTTTGCATTAACTAGTATTGGTTCACTTTATACGGATTTTCTCACTTGATGTGCAATTTGTATATGTGATATACTTTTGTGCACATATATGTATCATGTTTGATGATACTTGCTCACATGGTTAAGTGTAAAGAATTAAACCATGGTTAAGAAGATAATTAGGGTTTTGATTTATTCTCTCATTTATTTATCCATTCTTTATTTATTTAAATGGATAAATGAAAACATAATGGTTTCTTTTTATCATGAAGCTTGTTGAAGCTTCATGAAGCTTTGACTAAAGAAACCATTTTGTCTTCTAGCTTAACCCTAACCCTTCTCATTAACCATGGTCTTTTCTCTACACTTAACCTTGGTTAAGATATGATAAGTATTGATTTATTTTTCTTTTTTGGATAACACTTATCATATTCTAGCTTCATCTTCTCCTTCTTCTTCAAGAGAGAAAACTAGATGCCATCAATGGCAACTTGAGCAAAAGTGAGTGAAATCCAATTCTAAAGTGAACCCACCTCCTATTTCTTCATCCTCTACCTCTTGCCAAGTTGTTTTAGGTGTTTTCTTCACAAGTTTCACAACTTTGTGAAGTCGGAGCTTGAACTTGTGATGCCTCGACGTAGATCGTCTTTGACACGAAGCCGACGACCTATTCCGCTCGTTTTCCCGATGAAGCCGACGAATGAGTCTAGGATTCGAAAAGGACAGCGAGAGGATGACTACGTGGAGCTAAGGAAGTGGATATCCGGATCTACAAAGGTTGTAGCATCTAACTTTTAGTTAAGTAGTTAACTAGTTTACCGTTTCGCCTAGAAATCTAGCCGACGATCCGTATTAGGGTTTCTCGGCACCCATAAAATTTTAAATTGGCATGTTCGATACCTTGTGAGACCTCTATAGTGTGCCTAGGAACCCTACATCAAGTTCTACCCGTCGTTATCCAGGTTAATTTGAACCCACCCGTATATACCCTTGACTATGGCCAACAAAGCAATACGACTGTCCCAAACCAACGCATTCTATCTATGCAACATATGAATACCCACCAGCTACCAAACACTGTGCCTTGACTAAGGCCAACAAACACAGCTTGAATACTGTTGAATATTTATATGAAACGACGGAGGGCTACGGATGGTTTTGGCGAAACCGTGAACGTAGTGAACTTGATATAGTCGATGGAACGAGATAGCTTTTAAAAGGAGTGGTTCAAGCTCCGCGTTTAAAATGCTTATTTTTGAAAAGAACCGAGTGGTTTTCAAAGTGTTCCAACGACTTTTACTTGGTTTATTTTCTTGCATTAGTTCTTTTAATTCGTCCCATCATTTAATCCTACCATTGCAGAAAACAACCAAAATATGACGTACGCTTATGCCATTCGCATTCGCCACGGGGCCCCGTCATCACCCGTTAGGTTACTTAACTAACGACAGAGCGGGGGCTGGGCTAGCGCGGCTGTAAAACATAAGTAACGCCTAAATAGTTACCATATATAAATATATAGCAATGATAGACATTACAGATCACAGATGAATACATTGGATATACTAGGAATCCGCAACCTGTTCGAGCCTGCAACGAAAAGCGGATTACACGGTCGCGGTGAATAGCCAATACCCCACCCAAGACCCCTACGGGTGCGGCAAACTACCCGCAAAGTACCCGAAGCGAAGCAACCTCCCTCACCACCGTGAGTAGGCCACTCGGCACTTCGAGATACCCGGTAGTTTGTGCACCCCCTCCATGGGTCTATCCTAGGAGCAAAAACAGTAAAAAGAATTATACAATGACGGCTATAACCCCGACCCGGTTGTGCGGCTAAACAAATAATAATATTACATCAATTTACATGTTACAATGAATGAAAGAAAAAGCAACACTCATCTCACATCCACCCTGGCTATTCATCCGCGACAATCCAACCCATTCATATACACATACCATCATCAATCACAGATCACAAATATGTATAACCCCGACTAATCGACATATAGCGATTAGCCGACGTTCAATACATATAAACATCACAGATATAACCTAGTCAAAGTGTATTGAAGTTCGGAAAAAAAATACGGATTTATAGGCCCCAAAAACAAATTTCTATTCTGGAAAATCTGGGCACATATAAACAATCTTAAAAATCCTAAAACCAAGCCAGAAATACACTGCACTAAACTCGACCCAGAGAAGAGCCAAGATGGCCGCGGTTGCGCGGCAATAGCTTGCTATTGCCGCGGAACCGCGGCTCTTTGGTCGAATCTTTGGATCGTTTTTGGTGGCTTTCTTCACAAAACCCTGAGATGATTTTTGGAGTACAATTTATTTTGTTTTGAACAGAAAAAAATTTAACAGAAACTTAGGGTTTTGAAAACTCGGTTTTTCGATTTTTCCGATTCGAACTTCGATACACTCTACTAGCTAGCTAGTTTATGTTTAGTTAGACTCTGATACCACTGTAAGTCCACGTTGCCCATCCCGGTACTTGCGGGGAGGCGGAAAACGGAATAAAAATCGAATTTTTATGAGCTTAGGCAACATGGACTACACTATGAAGGATCTTTGCTAAACAAAAACAAGCTAAATCTAACTAGAAACTAGCTAAGTGCTAGAAAGGTTATACCTTGGGCTTTATGTCCTTCTCTCCTTGCTCCTTGGAGTGGTGGAAGGAGGTCACCTTTGTCATCTTCTCACGTCGAAGAAAGATCCACCCGAAAGCCTCAACCTTTGGCTTCAACTCCAAGCTAGAAGTAACTAGGGTGCAAGAAGTGCCAATCCTTGAACCCTAGATGAGAGTAGAGATTATCAAGAGAGGGTTTTTCTCAAGCTCAAGTGTTTCTCAACACATGAGAGGGAAGAGCTTGAGGGAGAGGAAGAACAAGAGAGAGAATGTGAATAATAGAATGAGAGTTAATTTGAAGCATTCTCTCATATATGTGAATTATTGTAATTAGAAAATTAGTGAGATAATTGTCATGGCTAAATCAAGACATGACCATTATCATTTTATTTTTAATGCAAATTGCAAGGATCAAAGAGCATCTTCCAAATGAAATGATGATGGTCAAAGTGTCAACAAGGTCAACAAGTCAAGATGGGTCAAATGGTCAACAACCATAACCATGCACAATTATTAAACTAATATCAATTAACAATAATACACACATAAGCATTAGGGTTAATAAAATGACAATAGTCATTAACCCTAATCAAAGTCCTCTCCCTCTGTCTCAAGCAACTGTGCATACGCACCCGTATTCGTGATCCGAGGAACACGAATACAATGAGAAAAAGCCAATCCCAAATCATATACTAGGATCCGGCTTAAACCAAAGCCCGCTAGTATAAGCTATCCGGACAACAAACGTGCATAAGTGCGCGGATGTGAACGAACCCTGTCGCAAAACCATGCGACCTCTACTCATTTTTCCTAAAGGCGAATAGCTCTCTGTGTGGGACTCTAAAGACTCGACACTACGCTGGCAGTGGGTTTAACCACAGACCGCAAGCGGCACTAGCTGTACGTAACGGTCCCCAGGTAGATGTCGATATGAAGACTGACGAGGTGAACCCCATCTGAACTCCTACTGAGCCTGTATGTGACAATCTCCGTACAGTCTGGTCTATTCGTCTGATACATCGCATGGCGGGCCTAGGGGGCGGTGAACGTCAGTCCCCTAATAGCAGTACAAGTCATGTCGGAGTGTAGCCCAGAACACCCTGAGATAACACTGGAAACCTACCAGTATATCTCGCTTGCCCTGGCCAGGGACTACTCGTGTAATGGCTCTCCTGGACACAGCGCGATGTCAACCCCCAATACCGGGAGAGACGAATCCTGTCTAACCGTCACTGCCTCCAAGTGTTTCGGGACTGCACCCAAAAACGACCTGTTTGCACGACTCCTTTGAGCCGTGGTAGGATAGCAATCAAAGTGCAGTGGGAACACACTCGAGGCGAAGTGACAGTGTCAAGTCAGCGGACTAAGCTGTACTCATGTCACCTGGGAACTGTTAACTGACGATAGGTATAATACCAACCAACAGTCCCCGACGAGTCCTGTCCAGTGTACTCGTAACCTAACGAGCACCCGCATACTATCTCAATTACGACGTACTGACGGCTGTGGGACAGACCGTCTCCCACACTGGGATGAGAAGCGCATACGCTAGTCTACTCCGGAGTATCGATACCCTGTCTCGATAGTCCAACGACTAGGGACCTGTATAAGGATGTGCTTATAGATCACCCAGCTCCCACGAGTGTGAGCGCCATCACAACGCTGGTAATCAAGCAAAGATCCTAAGGGCTCTACTAATATGTATATCAGCGATATGCTAAAAGAAACACATGCACATATTAAAGCAGAAACAAACCAAGTAGCATACTACCATTTCGAGCAAGATTGTATATACAACTGTGAATATCCCAAGCTTCCATCAAGTAATATACAAACTAGTATGATACAGTAATGGCCTCTAGGGCATATACACTAACACAACTCTGACATCCAAAAGCCAGTGTATAAGAAGGTTCGGTTAATTTTGGTCACTGAGTCATAGTCAATGGTCGGGCCATGGTCGCTGCCAAAGAGAGAGAGAGAGAAAAGAAACACTCAGCGTGCACTCTAACCTAGATCAGAATGGTTATCAATTTATCTAATCAGGAAACCTCCCACTGTAACCTCAAATTCTCCTCCAAACCTGAAAGAAGAATTAGTCGGGATCACCCGAGGAGTAAACCAACTCATCAGTGGGAATCGGGATCCAACTATCATCACATGATAACGTGACGGAATCCACTCACGTTATCACACTCCAGAAGGTATGCGCATGCCTGGAAAGTTTCAGTTTCTTTAGAAACTTCCGATGCGTGTTTTTACCCCTAGGACCCAAGTGACCTTGACTGAGCCAACATATCAAAGGGTCCTAGTCAATTTCAACCCGTCATTATCTTGATTGCATTAGACCCACCCACACGAGTCCTTGACTGAGCCAAAATGACCGCACGACTGTCCTAACTAATCTCATATCCATGCAAGAGAAAAGCACTACATAGATACCGAACACTACGTCTCGGCTAAGCACGACATACGTAGCACGAATACTAAGAAATACTAATCTGAAATGAAGGAGGGCTACGATTAGTTTTTGGCGAAAAACCTTTAACGTAATGAACTTGATATCGTTGGAGGAACTGCATAGCTTTTTATTAAAATATAGTGATAAAAACCTTTGCTAAAGAGGTCACTCCCAGTGAAGGGATCTCGGCTCTTTCCCCATAGAATGAGGTGCAGAATATTCCAACTGAATACCACGATGCAAAGAAAAAGGCAATCGGCTATAGTGAAGTTATTACCTTGACGCAAACTTCTATCCAAGGGGTCACTCCCGGTGAAGGGATCTCGGCCCTTGCCTCGTCGACTGAGGTGCTGGATATTCATAACCGAATACCACTGCGCAAAACAAAAGAGAACGCCCTTGCAATAACAGCTTTTTGAAAAATGTTCCAAAAACATCAGAATAGGTTTGTTTAGCTTGCATTGATTCGAATCAACGCAGTCCCATCAATTGATCACACCAATAACGAACGAAAATAATGATGTACGTATATGCCATCCGCATTCGCCACCGGGTCCCGTCATCACCCGTTAGGTTACTTAACTAACGACAAAGCGGGGACTGGACTAGCGCGGGTGTAAAACATATACAATATCTACTAGTATATATATCAATATATAATAATCGCTCAAGGTGTGATAAAATGCAACATCACAGAAATGTAATAAGCATCACAGAACAATACAGATATCTGGGATCTCCGGGTTTCATAGAGCCACTACTAAACCCGACGTTCCCCTGGTCGTGTGGATAGCCTGTGCAATGAAATCCTAGACCCCTACGGGCGCGGCAAGTTACCCGCCAAAACCTGAAGCGAGACAGCCCTCTTCAGCAACGTGAATGGACCACCCAGCACTTCACGGAATCCGGTTACTTGGGCACCCCTCCTTAGGTCAACCTATACCCCCTACGAGTGCGGCGAATAGCCCGCTAATTCTAGAGTGAAGCACCCTCCGTCTCAACGCCATGAGATGCGAGCCCGTTGCCCTCTAGAACCCGGCTATCCGTGCACCCCTCCGTGGGGTAATCCTAGTACAGAAAGTAAAATATGCAACGGGTACATCGACCTCATCCCGGTCGTGCCCCAAAAGAATAATATACAAACAGGCAGTGGCGGCAGTCCACATGTCGGACGCTCGCCCCGCAATATCAAATGTACAAATACAACCAAACTGTACTACCATTGCATCCAAGATATCCCCCATGACCAATCCGCAATATCACAGCACAACACGGAACATCAACGTGAATATCATGTTCGCAAATCCGTCTAAAAGGGCTATAGCAGTTATACAGGATTTACCGATCAAGTGACATTCACGGTTGCAGATATAATGTAAATACTGTGAACTAACATGTTTAAAATTTTCGATCGACTGAATTTACCGAAGTGGTCCCCAAGCACAACTGTAACACCCAAAATAAATCTGGGCCTAAAAAGAATATACCAAAAACCCCATTTTCAAGTCAGAGAACCACTGTAGAAATTTGGTGCATTGATGACACTGTTCCGCGGCGGAACCGCGGCCAAAATGGGGTTACGGCCGCGGTTCCGCGGCGCTACAGTGGCATCACGTGACCATTTTTCTACAGTGTTCACCAAAAACCCTGCACGTATTTTTCCAATATACCAAATAATTTTTAGAGCACGGGAAAAAATCGATAGAAACTGTGCTTGAAAATACGGTTTTTGGAAAATCCGTTCGATCGAACTTGTAAACACGTTAGAGCAAGCTAGACTAGGTTAATGGCGTGGCTCTGATACCATGTAAGACTACGGTAGCGTCCCGGCCGTCTTTTCGAGGCCAAAATGCGGAAACGAAAATTTTTCTTGACTTGAAAACCGGCGCTATCGTATGCTTAAAACCTGGATCGTAACCATTAACCTACTACTAGCTAACTAGAGATGGGATAGAATGCTATACCGAGCGATCCAGGTCCTTCGATCTTCGGCCTCCATCCCTATCTCCTCGCGGAATCTCCGGTCTTCACCTTCTCGTCGGAAAGGGCACCACATAGCTAAATTCTTTTACGGGCTCCCACCTCTGGACCGAGGCAACTCGGGCACGAAGTTGGCAAGTGATGTGCCCAAGGATACTGTAGGCTAAGTGTAGTAAGGTTTGTCGCAAAGAGGTTGTTGAAGTTGCCATTGAAGGAGTGGAGGGATCAACTAAGGAAATGTGCTTTGAGATTTTTGATACAAGCATAGAATGAGATGAAGAAATTTCCAACCACCCAAAATGAAATTTCCCTCATCCTCTCTTTTGTGTGGCCGGCCACCCCATAAGAATGAAGAGGAGAGAGCAAAAGCAATGAAGGGAGGTGAGTGTAGTAAAAACAAGAGGTGATCATTACAAATGTGATGATAATAATGTCACTTCTATTTCTAATCCCATCCTTTCAAAACTAATCACCATAAATGCAAAGGATATGATGAGGGAAAAAGAAAAGATGCTTGAACCATCATAATCATCCAATTACAAGAAACCCCCTCCACAATGCTAATCTGCAAATATGCCGAAACGGTATGCAGACTGGCAACTTCAAAAAGCTGATCCCGTAATAAATTACAGGAAAACCCCACGACTGTATATACATACCCGCATTTGTATTCCGACCGAATACAAATGCAATGAGACAAAACCTACACTGTACAATACTAGGATCCGGCTTAAACCAAAGCTCGCTAGTATTATCCGTCCGATCATGATCCGTACAATACCGCACGTATTTGATCGAATCCTGCCATATATCCATACGACCTCTACAGCGTTTCGCTTGAAACTTGAGAAACGGTCTGTGGGGGACTCTAAAGACTCGTCAATACTTTGGTTGTGGATTTAACCACTAGCACGTCAGAGGTATTAGCCATACGTAACGGGCTACCAGGTATTGACCAAAAGGGACGTCGATGAGCGAACTCATCCTGACACCCTACTGAGCCTGTCAGTGACAATATCCGTACAGTCCGGTCCGTTCGTCTATGAGTATCGCATGGCGGGCCTAGGGGGTTGGTAAAAGTCAGACCCCCAAAAGCGGTACAAGTCGTGTCGGAGTGTAGCCCAGAACACCCTGAGATACTACTGGAATACCTACCAGTAAATCTCCTGCCTCGGCCGAGGGCTTTATGTAATGGCTCTCCTAGACACAGAGCGATCTCACCCCCAATACCGGGGGAGACGAACCCCTGCCGATCCGCTCACTGCCTCCATGTGGCTCGGGACTGTACCCAACCAAAACCTGTTTGCACGACTCCTTTGAGCCATGGTAGGGTAGTAATCAAAGTACATTGGGAACTAACATGAGGCAAATGATGATCTCAGGTCGATGAACTAACCTGTACATATGTCACCAGGGAACTGCTATCTGACGTCAGGTATAAGACCAACTAGCATGTTCTCGGCGAGTCCTGTCCGGTGTACTCATAACCCAATAAGCACCTGTATACATCTTAGGTGAACCAACTGACACCAGTGGCTTGTGAGACCGGACACCGCCCCTCGTCGGGGTCTCGACTGCATACACTAGTCTACTCTGGAGTATCGATGCCCTGTCTCGAAACTCCCTCGACTATGGACCTTTTAAGGATGTGCTTATAGACCCCAGCTCCCACGTATATGATCGCCCTCATACTGTTGGTAGTCAAGCAAAAATCCTAGGGGCTCTATCAACGTGAAATAGTGATCAGTAATGTCACTCAGTACACGATGATAAAGATAAACCAGATAGCATACTATCATCTTGAGTAAGACTGTCCTACCGGTATAGGTCCTCCCTCAATCATTGCAATCACGTGCCTGTGATCCAATAATTGACTCTGAGGGCACTATCTCCAACAGAGTCATGAGTGTGGAAGCTTCTAGATTGTTGACTAGGATTAGTGAGTCATTAATTTGCATTAATGGTTGATGACTAGGTTAGTGACTCATTTGTTTGCATTTATTGTTTTGATGAGGTGTTAAATGAATCACCCTTTTACATTAATCCCTTTTGTTTTTGATTAAGATCTTTTCCTTTATGGTTACCACCCCTTGCTCCTACACTCACCTCCCTCCTCTTCATATAGTGGCCGGCCCCTCTTTTGGGTTAGATGGTGGTGGTTGATTAAAAAGATTATGCGATTTGGTTCATGGAATTTGATAGCTCATTTCTCATTTCATTCCATTCAAAAGGCAACTTCATTAACCGTTCATCCATGGTTTTGGATGAAGCGAGACAAAGTGTTCTACTCATTCTCTACATCAATCTTGGACATGTCGGTTAGCAAACTTCATGTCTGAGTTGCCTCGGTTCAGAGGCGGGAGCCCGTATAAAGATCCGTTGACGTGGTGCCACCTGGACAAGGAGACCGGAGATCGAGCGAGATCGCAGATGCCACAAAGGAGCGTGGGATGATGGTTAAAGACCGAAGGACTCGGATCGTTCGGTATAGCCTTTCTACCCACTTTGTAGTTTGTTAGTTTAGCGTTAATGGTAAGATCCGGGTTATAGTATGCGATAGCGCCAGTTATAAAAGCTTTTGTTCCTTATTTGGCGTCAGAATGACGGCCGGGACGCTACCGTAGACTTATATGGTATCAGAGCCAGGCTATTAAGCTTTACTAAGTTGTTCTAACACGTTTAAAATATTGATCGAACGGATTTTCGAAAACCGAAATTTCTATGTTAAAGTTTCTGTCGATTTTAAATAATGGTCTAAAAATTATTTTGAGCATCTCAGAAAATCGTGCAGGCTTTTTTAAGAACACAGAAGAAAATTGATCCCCTGATTCGACCGTACGGCCGCGGAACCGCCGCCAAAGGTAAGCTTTGGCCGCGGATCCACGGCCGTCTTGGTGCTTCAGTGGGCCAAATTTCTTCTGGGGATTCTACATTGAAAATTGTGGTTTCTGGAATATTTCTTTTGGGCCCAGATTTTGTTACTGTACAGCAGATGTACATGGGCCCACTTCGGGAAGTTTTGTCGATCGAAATTTTAAACTTGTTAGATTACAGTACTTACATTATATCTCCGACCGTGAATATCATTCGAGCGGTAAACCGCGTCTAATTGCTATAGTCCTTTTAGACGGGTTTGCGAACGTGACATTCGCGTTGATGTTCTATATTGTGCTGTGATGTTGCTGATTTGTCGTGGTGGATAGCAGTGTGCAATGGTAGTGCAGTTTGAATTTATTTGTACATTTGATATTGCGGGGCGAACGTCCAACATGTGGACTGCCATCACTGCCTGTTTGTATAATATTCTTTTGGGGAACGACCAGGCTGAGGTCGATGTACCCGTTGTACATATTTTTCATTTCTGTACTAGGTTTACCCCGCGACGGAGTGCACGGATAGCCGGGTTATGGAGGGCAACGGGTCCGCATCTCATAGCTTTGAGAGGCAGAGGAGCCTCACTCTAGAATTGGCAGACTATTCGCCGCACTCGTAGGGGTACAGGTTGACCCAAGGAGGGGTGCTCAAGTTACCGGATTCCGTGAGGTGCCGGGTGGTCCATTCACTATGCTGTAGGAGGCTGCCTCGCTTCAGGTTTTGGCGGGCAACTTGCCGCACCCGTAGGGGTCTAGGTTTCATTGCACAGGCTATCCACATGACCAGGGGAACGTCGGGTTTCAGTATTGGCTCTGTGAAACCCGGGGATCCCAGATTATCTGTATTGTTCTGTGATGCTTATTACTTTTCTGTAATGTTGCATATTATCACGCCTGGAGCGATTATTGTATATTGGTATATATACTAGTAGATGTTGTATATGTTTTACACCGGCGCTAGTCCAGTCCCCGCTCTGTCGTTAGTTAAGTAACCTAACGGGTGATGACGGGACCCAGTGACGAATGCGGATGGCATATACGTACATTTTATTTTCGTTCTTTTCTGGTGTGATTAATTGATGGACTGCGTTGATTCTGATCAATGCAAAGGAAAACAAACCTGTTTGAATGTTGTTGGAACAGTTTTAAAAAGTGTTATTACAAAGACGTTTTCTTTTGTTTTGCACAGTAGTATTCGGTTGGAATATCCTGCACCTCATTCGACGAGGTAAGGGCCGATATCCCTTCACCGGGAGTGACGCCTTGGGCAGAAGTTTGTGTCAGGGTAATAACTTCACTATAGTCGATTACAAGTTGCTTTGAACAGTGGTATTCAGTTGAAATATCCTGCACCTCATTCCACGAAGAAAGAGACGAGATCCCTTCACCGGGAGTGACCTCTTTAGCAAAAGGTTTTCGCCGCTATATTTTTATAAAAAGCTATCAGGTTCCTTCAACGAGATCAAGTTCATTACGTTAAAGGTTTTTCGCCAAAAACCAGCCGTAGCCCTCCGTCATTTCTTATGGATGGTCAGTAGTTTCAAGCTATATTTGTTGGCTTTCGTCAAGGTATAGTGTTTGGTAGATGCTAGGGTATTCATTTGTTGCGTAGATAGATGAGTTGGTTTGGGACAGTCGTATTACCTTGTTGGCTTTCGTTAAGGGTATGTACAGGTGGGTTCGAATTAACAAGATAATGACGGGTAGAACTTGACATGTGACTTATGATTTGTTGGCTTTCGTCAAGGTCAGAAGAACATGGGGTAAAAATCATATCGGAAGTTTCTAAAGAAACTGAAACTTGCCAGGCATGCGCATACCTTCTAGAGTGTGATAACGTGAGTAGATTCCGTCACGTTATCATGCGATGAGAGTTGGATTCCGATTCCCACTGATGAGTTGGTTTACTCTTCGGGTGATCTCGATTGATTCTTCTTTCAGGTTTGAAGGAGAATTTGACAGTACAGTGGGTGGTTTCCTGATTAGATAAAGTGATAACCATTCTGATCTAGGTTAGAGTGCACGCAGAGTGTTTCTTTTCTCTCTCTCTTTGGCAGCGACCTTTGACCGACCCTAGACTATCACTCAGTGACCAAGTTGACCGAACCTTCTTAAAATACTGGCTTTTGGATTGTCTAAGTTGCATAAGTCATTGCCGCTCCTTCTTTTACCCTTTGCATTTCTCAGAACACCCCGTATTACTACGGACATCCACTTCCATTGGATAGATCCATCATATGGTTATATACGAACTCGAAGGGACTTCTTTGAGGATGGATCCAGGTTCAGGAGAAATAGAATTGGTTTATTCAGTTGTCTTTGATTATCACCTTCTCTCAGGTTGCAAGGGCTCCTTGGTTTTGGAGAGTACACCTATTACGCTTATTGGATAGTCTTCTTTCAAACCATAGGCAGGTGCCGAAAGATAGGGAATGAAGAAAACCAATTAGCCTAAGTAGGATGTACAGAAGGTAATAACTAAAGACAAAATAATGGGTTAGAAAAAGGGCAAAGTAAATTGCGACTGCTATCATTCACGACCAAACCGCGTACTTCATCGCCACTCCAATTTCACCTTTGCTTTTTTCCCCAGTTCGGGAGAAATAGAATAAGGTATTATTCAGTTTTCTTTTATCATCATCTTCTCTCAAGTTGCGAGTACTCCTTGGTTTAGGAGGGTACACCTATTATGCTTACTGGATAGTCTTCTTCCAAACTATAGGCTGGTGCCGAACGGTAGGGAAGGAAGGAAACCACTTGGCCTTAAGGGGTGTACAGAAGGTAATGAATAAAGACAAATAAAGGGATTTGGAGAGATGGCAAAGAAATATACGGTAAATAGTCATGAATTGGATTATGGAAGAGGAATTACTAGGAATACCAGGATACCCCTACGAAACATTTTCATGTTTCAGTGCATTGTAAAAGGAAAACTGATTTCCCGATTAGATACTTACTCTAGGATATGTATTTACCAGGTATGATTCTCATATCCGTATGGTTTTACAGATGATGAGTGGGAGTAGGTTATTGGGAATAAGGTGATTATCCTCATTATATCGGAATTCGTTGTAATTGGTGATATTTGAGGAAATCACCTGGGTTTTTGCCGGACGGCATGTATTTGGTTTTGAGTATTAGCTGTTGTGCACCAATTTCAAAATGATATATCTGTACGTTTATTTCTATAAAGTGAGATATAACTTTTTGAAATTATATCCGTGACATTTACCTATATCAGTAGACGATTGGGTAAGGAGCATTAAACAACGGAGTAGTTCTTAACCATAAGTACATTTTTTAACCTACGATACACAGGTTTTGAGTTATTCAACTCAGCGGACTCATACAGAGTATTGTATGTTGTCCAATGTCCATCAGGACAAAGGGGTTGGTCCTCGTACTATGTTCTGTTTACTTATGACTTCTCTAGTTTTTAGACAAGTGTTTCGAAGAAATACAATATCTAAGTTTTGAGAAGTTGTGGGTATAAGAATAAAGTAGAGGACCAGGTATCGCAAGTATCGGGATTCTTCAAAGAGATCGAAGATGTAGATACTTGTGATTAGTATTCAGATGATAGTAATGGTTTTGAGAAACTTGTTTCTCTTTCAGGTTACACATAATTGGATTGATTCCTAAGTTGAGTAATGCTGATTAGCCTATTTCCATTAAGTTGATATGCACTGGAGACAGCTGCATGATTAGAATCTGGTTCCAATTAAATAAGTGCCAAAATTTCTATATTGGATATAGAATGGTTCATATCTTAACGATGTTAAGGTACGGGGAGTTGTCCAGCTTATGCTTAAAACCAGACTCTGGATAACTCAAGGCATGTTTCTGTAATGGCAGTTTGTGGGTTGACCCGGGCTATGTCGAGGGTTGATTTTCTACCATCTGGAAGATCAATAGTGATATTGTTCTAGACTCGCCACAGTTTTAGTAAAATGAATTTTTTCAGAAAACAGTAGTAGGAGTATGGTAGAACTGGAAGTGATTCCAGAACCGCAAACGATTACGGAAAATTTAATAGAACCTAAAAATTCAATCAGGTTTGACATTCCAATAGCCACTCCGCAGATATGGTGGGTAACCTCAGACACCCGAGAGGTACTTCGGTAACCTCAAGGACGGTGACAGGGAGGTTCTTGTTTACCCAGACTTGACACTACTGTTGTTCCAGGCTATGAGACCCGGCAGGAGGTTAAGTATAGAGACGTTCTAAATTAGCTTTAGAAGTGAACGTATATATTATTCTGCCAGAGGGTTGTTGTGGTCAGTGGAAGCAGCGGAAGCAAGTGGGAAAGTAGCTTGTGTCTATTTATAGACTTGAGCAGATATAGCGGAGATAGATCATCTAGTTTTGATGTGACAGTCATGGCTTTGACTTCATCAGAATAGGGGATGGATCTGTTGAGAAGGTAGTAGGGTGTGATGTCCTGGTATTTGGATGACATACACAGAGTAGGAAGTAAAATTCTTATACTACGATCGGTTATACTGTGGTCGTCACACAGTTGTTTCTCCACAAAGGATATGGATATAATATCTGATATTCTGGTTTCTAGATCTATGGTTTTAGATCTAGATTTGGGTAGTTTCCCAATGTGGGTACTTTGACAGTATTCTAAAGGTATTTAGAATAGATAACTCCTGGCATGGTGGTGTACCTGCAAATGATGGAGTCACCCTCTCTAAAGGTGTCTTACAGACTAAAGGGGAGAGGGATGTGCATGATTGGCAGATCACTTGCTTAGGCAATTGAGTCAATCGTGAGATGTCAATTACCACACCACATGTTGTTTTTGCACTAGATGCGATAAGTCTATATTAATCCAATCCTGAAGAAACATAAGGAAGTAGTTTTAGAACATAAGTGGATGTTCTACGGATTTGATGACGGCAACCTCTTTCGGGAGACGGTTATCATTCCAGGCTTCAAAGGTGACATGGATGACAGAGTGATTGTCAGAGTTATAGTATTCCCTCTGACGAAGGGGGAAGTATTATGGACAGGTGGTCCAAGAGGATACTGTGGGAGGTATGGTGCAGGATACTGATTAGGTTCAGTTATCGGTACAGTCTAAGAAGTTTGGATTTGGAGTTCATTTATGAACTAGGTCCCATCAGATATCCAGACATATTCTAAGACAGGTATTACTCAATTCGGGAGATGGCTTTCTCCGCGAACTTGAGATTAAGAGAGACATAGAAAGGAACATCGGGGCGAATCCACTCATTGAGGCTATTTCTCGAACACAAGAGTTTTACAAACGGGCTTTGTGAAACTGATTAGTAGAGGAGTTGGATGTTCGGTATCATACAGGCTGTGAGTATGTGACATCGCAATAATTAGCCTTAAGTGCAAGTGGGAGATTGTTGGATATAGTGCCCTCAAAGTCAATTATTGGATCGCAGGTACGTGATTGCAATGATTGAGGAGGACCTATACCGGTAGCACAGTCTTACTCGAGATGATAGTATGCTATCTGGTTTGTCTTTATCAGTCGTGTACAGGTTCAGGTGACTGGACACTATTACACGTTGATAGAGCCCTTAGGATCTTGCTTGACTACCAACAGTATGATGGCGATCATATACGTGAGAGTTGGGTGGTCTATAAGCACATCCTTAATAGTGGTCCCTAGTCGTGGGAGTTTCGAGACAGGGCATCGATACTCCGGAGTAGACTAGTATATACAGTCCAGACCCCGACAAAGGGCGGTGGCCGGTCTCACAAGTCACTGGTGTCAGTTGGATCACCTAAGATGTATACAGGTGCTCATTGGGTTATGAGTACACCGGACAGGACTCGCCGGGAACTTGCTAGTTGGTATTATACCTATCGTCAGATAGCAGTTCCCTGGTGACATATGTACAGGTTAGTTCATCGACATGAGGTCGTCATTTGTCTCGTGTGAGTTCCCACTGTGCTTTGATTTCTACCCTACCACGGCTCAAAGGAGTCGTGCAAACAGGTATTTTTTGGGTACAGTCCCGAGCCACATGGAGGCAAGTGAGCGGATCAGCAGGGGATTCTGTAAGTCCGCAGCGGCGCCCCGGCCGTCGATCCGACGCCGGAAATGCGGAAACGAAAAACTTTGCAAACTAGCAAACCGGCACCACCACGCACTTTTATCCCGGATCGGGCCATTAACCTAGCTACTAGCAAAATACAAGATGGGTAGAGAAGTATACCAAGCGATCCGTGTCCTTCGGTCTTCGTCTCCACTCCGATCTCCCGCGGAATCTCCGTCCGTCACGACCTCGTTGAAAAGGGCACCACGTAGCCGAAGTCTTTTATGGGCTCCCACCTCTAGACCGAGGCAACTCGGGTGCGAAGTTGGCTAGCCGACGCGTCCAAGGTTTGCTGTAGACTAATGTAGTAGGCTATGTCTCTTGAGGGTTAGAAGTTGCCATGTATGGAGGGATCAAGAAAGAACTTTGGAGAGTAGTGAGGGTTTTTGAAGCAAACCAAAAGAGATGATGATTTTCCCACAAAATTGAATTCCTCTCTCTCTCTCCCCTCTAGGATGTGGCCGGCCCCTCTTGTAGTGGGTGGGAAATAAAAGATGAATAATTAACAAGAGGAGAAAAGAAAA
The DNA here is from genome assembly GCA_030015575.1 of Agapanthus africanus. Taxonomy (NCBI): domain Eukaryota; kingdom Viridiplantae; phylum Streptophyta; class Magnoliopsida; order Asparagales; family Amaryllidaceae; genus Agapanthus; species Agapanthus africanus. Next base: position 109,009,754 of record CM057344.1, read on the forward strand.
GATAATGCAAGATAAAAGTCACTCTCATTTCCCTTTTCAATCCTTTCACCAAAACCATCACAATAAATCAAAGGATGAGACCCATATGGAATCTCATGATGAGGAAGCCAAATAATGCAAGAAACCCCTCCACAAAAAGTAATTTGCACAATTGCAAATTACCCCATCCATCGAAAGTCCGGCCGTGAAGGAACAAAGAAAAACCGGCCGGAACGGAATGCAAACTGGCAACTTCAGAAAACTGATCCCGTAATAAATTACAGGAAAACTCCGCTACTGCATATACATGCCCGCATTTGTATTCCCACTGAATACAAATGCAAAGAGACAAAATCTACACTATCTAATACTAGGATCCGGCTTAAGCCAAAGCCGGCTAGTAAAAACCGTCCGATCACGATCCGTGTAATACCGCACGTATCTGATCGAACCCTGCCATATCTCCATACGGCCTCTACAGCGTTTCGCCCGAAACTTGAGTAACTGTGTGTGGTGGACTCTAAAGACTCGTCAATACTATGGCTGTGGATTTAACCACTAGCACGTCAGAGGTATCAGCCATACGTGACGGGCCACCAACTATTGACCAAAAGGGTTGTCGATGAGCGAGCTCATCCTGACACCCTACTGAGCTTGTCAGTGACAATATCCGTACAGTCCGGTCCGTTCGCCTATGAGCATCGCATGGCGAGCCTAAGAGGTTGGTAAAAGTCAGACCCCCAATAGCGGTACAAGTCGTGTCGGAGTGTAGCCCAGAACACCCTGATATACTACCGGAATACCTACCAGCAAATCTCCTGCCTTGGCCAAGGACTTTTCATGTTCTGGCTCTCCTAGACACAGCGCGACCTCACCCCCAATACCGGGAGAGACGAACCCCTGCAGATCCGCTCACTGCCTCCATGTGGCTCGGGACTGTACCCAACTAAAACCTGTTTGCACGTCTCCTTTGAGCGTGGTAGGGTAGTAATCAAAGCACAGTGGGAACTCACACGAGACAAATGATGATCTCAGGTCGATGAACTAACCTGTACACATGTCACCAGGGGACTGCTATCTGACATCAGGTATAATCCCAACTAGCAGGTTCCCGGCGAGTCCTGTCCGGTGTACTTATAACCCAATGAGCACCTGTATACATTGTAGGGTTGCTAGGCACTGCCACAAGGGTCTACGAGGCATCAACCATGCCCGATTAAAAACTTAGCCGTACCGAACAACCTGAATACGGATCTTTAAACTAGAGATTAGGCGAAAACTAACATGCTAAACAGTTTAACACTAAGTGAGAGGGATTACAACCTTTGTAGATCCGGTCCTTCACTTCATATGCTCCGTGTTGAGGTCCCTTCGCTACGATCATCGTGCTCCGAACTCTCGAGAGGTTCCACGAAGAGAAAGATGCAGTCTTGCTTCCGATCTTCGATACAAAGATGATCTACCTTGAAGTTTCGTTAACACAAGCTAACACTCACTAAATGAAGTGAACACACTCATCTAAAGGGCTAGGGTAGATGAGGATGATGAAGTAGGATTTTTGCTCTCATTTGTTTTCTAATTCTCACTCATTTTTCATCACTTAGAAAAAGCTAGAAAGCTTTTTCATGAAAAGAAAGAAGGAAGAAGATGAACAATATCATGAAACCTTTTGTGATGAATAATGAAAGGATTAATATGATGAATAATGCAACCATGGTCAACCAAACTCATGTAGAGAATTAACTAGGGTTAGGGTTTGGGTTGGGTTAAAGCATGAGTCATAACAAAATATCTTTATCATGACAAAAAGAAACCTTCTAGAATATACTAGAAGTCTTAACCCTAATCCAAACCCTAATCATGTTTAAACTCCACTAAACATGTTGCATTAGTTATCATATCATGTTACAATATTATATATCACATATATAATATTTATCGTAACAAAATAAAATAATACAATTAACATATATCCCATATATATCAATGTATTACCCGAGTGAGAAAAAGAATCTTTTAGTGAGATAATATTAGTTAATGTAATTTAATATATCATATATATTATTATACATTAAATTATCGAATCAACACTTTATCCGACAATCCGGCTATATCGCATATAACCGACTAATATTTATCCGTACCGATTCATCGAATAAACACTTGATCCGATGACCCGGCTGATATCAAATATCGCGAGAATATAATACGGTATCTCATATCGCATTATCCTCGATCCCGCACATATCACATACGTGCCCCTACTCCATTTTGCCTGAGTCAAGAAACCTCTGTGTAGGACTCTAAAGAATCGTCAATACGCCGGCAGTAGGTGATGATCATATCAAACACCCACAAGCTGCAAGCGGTTAGCTAAATGTAACAGCTACCCAGGTATTGAGCGCTCAGAAGATCAACAAGCAAGCCTGTACATTCTCCTGTGAATCCAAACAGTAACACTCCCGTACAGTCCGGTCTCGTCGTCTGATATGTCGCATATCTCGCCTAGGGGTGGTAAACGTCAGACCCCAGTAGCTTGATAAGTCGTGTCGATATAAGGTCTATAACAGTTCGAGAAACTACTGATAACACTTACCAGTAAATCTCAGCAACCCTGGCCAGGGATTTCTGGTTATAGCCAATCGAACACAGCGCAACATCAACTCCCTATACCGGGAGAGACGAATCCCCTCCTATCGCTCATTGCCTTCATGTGATTCGGGACTGTACCCAAAAGCCACCTTTTTGCACGCCCTCTTGGACGTGGTATGATGGAAATCAAAGCACAGTGGGAATTACACAAGACTCTATGACGATCTCGGGTCAACAGACTACTCTGTACTAGTGTCACCGGAGAACTGCCATCTGACGTGAGGTATAATACCATCTGGGAGTTCTCGGCGAGTCCGTCCAGTATACCCAGTCTCTACTGAGCACCCGTACACCATCCTTCATGTCAAACACCGATGGATATGGGATCATCCATCACCGATCATATGGGTCAAGATGCATATACGCTAGTCTACTCTGGTGTATCGATGCCCTGTCTCGATACACCCTCGACTAGGAACAGTTATAGGATGTACTCATCGACTACCGTGGCCCCACTAGTATGATCTCATCATAGTCCCAGTAGTCGAGTACATATCCTAAGGGCTTTATCAACATGTAATATAGAGACAATCAGAGTACATGTTAAGATAAAGTACAACCAGATAGCGTACTATTATGTCGAGCAAGAAAGTCCTCCCTATATATGTCCAAGCATCCATTACAATATATATCGTATGTACAGTAATGGCCTCTAGGGCATACATATAACTAACAATCTCCCACTTGCACTAGGGCCATCTGTTGTGGTATCGCATACCTAACAATTAGCTGAGGTTGAAGTATCTCATACTCAACCATCCCATAAATGTCTCTACTGGGAAAAAGGCCTTTGTGAGTGGATCCGCGCTGTTGTCCTTTGTGTCTACTCTCCTACCTCGATCTCCCTGGAGATCAACCATCTCCATGATCAGGTGATACTGCCTAAGAGTTATATCTGGATTTCAGATGGGACGGTGGTTCCTTGGCATAAGCCACAACTCCATTGTCACACAATGGTAGGAACGAAGTTCATCTCATGAACTTATATATATCCAGACTGCCTCTATGGTAGCATCTTTGGTAACGATGTATCTTGCCTTTAATCGTCTAGTATGTCACGGTATCTAGCTTGGAACTCTTCCAACATACCGTCCCTCCACTGAGGGTAAAGACAGTGCCTGCGACTGACATTCAGTCGTCCTTATCACCCTGGAACCTTTCCAGTGATTCTCCTCAGGATTGATTGATACCATCTCACTACAACTAGTGAGTATCCTAACATCCAATTAGATCTATCTCATAGATCCAAAACCCAGGATTTAGGTGGTATCACTTTGATCCTATATGGAAAATCCTTGTGATAAGCGGAGATTGACCGAGCGTAGCATAGGAAACTCCTTCCCTATCAAGAGTATATCATCCACGTACTCTACGAGGATCACTACCATACTCTCTACTACCTTTTTGTGTATACAAGGTTCATCTACCATTTTGATGAAGTCAAACTCTTTGACTACCACATCAAAATAGACGTTCCAACTCCGCGATGCCTGCTTTATCCTATAAAGCATCTTGCACACATTTCTGCTACTCCCACTGTCTACGAAGCCCTCTGGCTGTGTACTTATAGACGCTATCTTCTAAAACATCATTTAGAAAAGCAGTCATGACACCCAACCACCAGATATCATTGTCATGGTATGTAGCCATGGCAAGTAGGATCTGGATGGACTTAAGCATAGCTTTGAAAGTCTCAACCTTTCCATGTACACCAAGTAATCTTCTCAAGATATACACGCTCCTGATGGGGATTTAACCCTTCAGATAAAGCAACCAAAGTCCATACTTTGTTGGTGTATAAGGATTCCATCTCAGATCGATAAGCATCCAGCCATTCTTACAGAGTCCCACTCCTGATGGCCAGCTCGAAACTAGTTGGGTCATCATCTCATGATGCAATCCTCTCTCCCACTATCATAGAGAAACCGAAGCATCTCTCAGGTGGGTGAGGAACCCTACTAGATCGGCGGAGAGGCTGAGGTTCGTTGGAAACTATTGAATCCTTTGGTTCTACCAAATCATCAGCTGCAGTTTGTATAGCTGGAACCTTTTCAGTTCTACATAATAAACCTTGCCTCGAGCTTGTCCGGATTTTGCTTTTTAGACATAGGCCGGACAACCCCAAATCTTAACTAACTTAAGATATGGGCTCTTCCCTTTCCATATCACATATGAAGTGGTAGGCAACTGATTTGATTTGAACCCTATTCAATAGGTATGCAGCTTCTTAAGTGCATAACACCCAAAAGGAAATAGGAAACTCAGTAGTACTCATCATAGAGCACACCATATCACATAGGGTGCTATTGCTCCATCCCGATACACCGACGTGCTGTGGTGTATCCGGAGGAGTAATGCTGAGAGAGAATCTCATTCTCCTTTAGAATAATCCAGGAATTCTGTGCTCAAGTATTCTCCTCCTTGATCTCATCAAAGGACATAATACTTATACCCGTATTTTGGTTCTCTACTTGTAACTTATATTCTGTGAATATCTCAAAAGGTTCGGACTTATGTTTCAACAAGAACACATGTCTGAATCTTGAGAGATTATTAGAGAATGTAATAAAGTACAAAGAACCGGTCTTGGCATGTGTAGACAGGGGACTTACATACATCAGCATGTATCAATCCCAAGAGTTCACTAACTCTTTCTCTGTTTCCAATAAACAGAGCTATGGTCATCTTATCTCTGTGACATGACCGGCAAGTTTCACAAGATGTAAATTTAAACTAATTTAAATATGCATCTTTTTGTAACTTCAGCTAGTCGGGTCGCATTGATATGACCTATTCTACAATACCTCAAGAAGAATTCGTTCATTTCTGAACTCTTCCTCTTGTGTGTGTTCCGTATATTAAGAACTGTAGTTTGATTTAGAACTTCTATGCTTTTAGATAACGTGCCTGAACCGATCAACTCTTGATATAGGAAATGTTCAAAATATTATCCAACATTACAAAATTATATCCTTCTTTACTAATAAAGAGACTGATATGATTTTGTATATCAGGTTCGGTATCTAATAACATTTGTTCAGAATCAATGTATTCCGGTAATACAGGATGACAGTGACCAACAGACTTGGCTGCAACACTTGCACCGTTTTCTGCCTCATGAAACTTATTACCCGTTCTCAGTTCTCTACCTATCTGTAGCCCATGTAATAGATTACATATGCGGGATCCTGATCCGGTATCTCATACCCAGGACGTAAAGGATACTGAGAAACAGTTCTCTGTAATGAACACACCCAAAGATGATGCATCAACATGCACTTTCTTCGTTTGGGCGGCACGGGAAATCTGGTATTTCCCAATTTCCTGCTCTGTCTTATAACAATTATAAGTTGGAGCGGGACCAACGTTCCCCAGCTCAGTATAACAAGCGGGTTCGGTCAATTTATCTATTTTATTATCTTGATTAAGGCGTGATATGGTCGCTACCTGGAGAGAGAGAGAAGAAAACACTCAGCGTATGCTCTTGCAAGATTAGATTGGTTATCTAATATATCTAATCAGGATGTCTCCCACTGTTTTAATCAAATCTTCCTTCAAACCCTAAAAGGAAAGACTAGCCGGGATTAATTACACGCTACAAGTTCGCTAATCTTTCAGCCAGGCTGGTGTCGGTACTTTGAGGGAGGTCCCCCGTATTTTCGCACGAACCTAATTAAAGTAAACCTCGTTTTCCCAGAGGCGTAACCTCGTTAACACCTTTCTAGATACCTACTTGATCGGCTAATTGTAATGTGTAAAACTCTCCCAGGAGTAACTCTTACTCGCAGCGGGTATCGGGATCCAACTATCTGATAGAAGGTATGCAATCTCATTGCAATTTTCAACACTTGAAATTCCCAATAATATTTTACCCCTAGCAGCTATATGACCTTAACATAGTCAACAAATCATAAGTGCTAGTCAAGTTCAACCTGTCATTTCCCGATTGAATTAAACCCACCCGCACGACCCTTAACATAGTCAACAAAGTCGCACGACTACCCTAATCCAATCGCATCATATGCTTATACAGATAAGCACTAATCAGCTACCGCACACTACGCCTTAACATAGTCAACAAACGTAGCACGAATACTAACTAGTACTTATCTGAAATGACGGAGGGCTACGACAGGTTTTTAAGAAAACCTTTTGCGTAATGAACTTGATATCGTTGTAGAATCGAGTGATTTTTAAATGGAGTGTTTTTGAGGCTTTTCTAGTTTTGCTAAAGGGGTCACTCCCGGTGAAGGGATCGTCGGCCCTTTCCTCATCGAATAAGGTGCAGGATATTTCACAAATATCACTATGCAAATCAAAAACTATAGAAGCAATCAAAAGACAAACCGAGTTTGTAGCATCTGCTAGTTTCACTAAAGAGGTCACTCCCGGTGAAGGGATCTCAGCTCTTTCCTTATCGAATAAGGTGCTGGATGTTCTACAAGGAACAACGCTATGCAAAGCAAGAACTAGAGCTACCAGTTTTTAAACAAGTTTCTACAACATCTTAGGTTTCTTTTATTTCATTAATCTCATTAATGAAGTCCCATTTTATTATGCTTCACAAGCATCACATTTGAAACGAAATCTGCAATATAACATATATCTCATATATATAATATAAACATTTGTCTCAGACAGTAATATAATCTCATCACAGAACATTGCAGCAGAAGAAACATATATGAAATATTGGATATACTAGGACGTCCGTGTTTTCAATACGAGCCTGTATAAAACACAGATTCCATGGTCGCGATGAATAGCCAAACCCACATCCCTAGACCCCTACGAGAGCGGCAAGTAACATTGCCAATTCTAGGGTTAGGAGACCCGGTCTCGACTCCTCGAGATGGTCTCCCACTGGACCCTAGAACCCGGTTACTTGTGCTCCCCGCCTTGGGTCTACCTAATGCGGAAAAGTAAATAATATACAAGGGTGACATCTTCCGCAACCTGGAAGTTCCCCAAAAAAAGAATATTACATACAAAAGAATTATACATGAATGAAAAAGAAAAACTCTCATCTCACATAAAACCCCCGGCTATTCAAACGCGATGATCCAATAGAACATATCACAGCAACACATAATATCTCATATCATCAACGTAAGCAAGTATGCGTATCCCGATTGTCGTTGATGTATAGCAACGAAGCCGCCGATACACCACATACTACGCTTACGGTCACAGAAAAGAAAGTGTAAAACTACAACAGTTGGAATCCGTAACCTCCATAGACATTGCATGCCTAACCAAATGAATTCCTTAGACATCGCATGCCTAACTATTATAAACCCCGCATTTTAGTCTCATTATCGAAAACTATTTTCAATATCAAGTCGGGCAATTCAACAAGATTCCCGACATTCGGATCGAATGCTCGTCGCAAACTTTAGTAGACGGCAGCACCCCCGGATGCCGTCGACAAAGTGCACTAAGGCGGAACACCGCTGCCGTGAGCACCTGAACGGATGCTTTTGGCGACGGGGTTTTCCTACAGTCACTTGGTCGGGGTTATGGGGCGTGGCTGTCTATTAAGTTTATCCGGTGAGTATCCGCGTACGCTACGTGATTGCGACGGACTTTTGATCACATCAAAATTCTGTGGCAACCGATCAATTTGAGACTGAAGTGCTAGATTTATAACATTCAAATTAGTTATCTCATAACTACTTGTGGATTCCAAATATTGTATCACATTCCAGATAAATAGACAATGTTAAACTTTCCGATCGAATAATCAAACACCCAAGATTTCCCCAATTTATCTCAACACTTGAAATCAGTTTAAAAACATCCATCACATGCCACAGTACCAATGGTCCAGCCGTAGAAGGGTCAAGCCAACGCCTCACATGTGGCACGCCGTACTGCCCCAAACCCTAAGGTTCAAAAAGCAGTTCAAGACGGTCACATAATCGAGTTAAGGTTTGTTGTCTTCTAGAGGGTCCACCGCGTTACTTGCACGACTTAGAACATTCTTAAACTCGAGAAAAAATTCAATTTTTGAAAAATTTTCCGATAGGGAAAAAGTGAGTTATTGATATCCGTTCGAACTTTTTAACAGTTTCTAAAAATTATCCGGACAAACTAAACAAAGTTAAAATATCCGATCGAAACAACGAGTCCCCAATACAACCCAGAAAACTCAACACTTGAGTAGAAATAAAAATATCCCAAAAGAATCAGTAAAACAGTACGGACATTACTGTGAAAAAATTACCCATCAAGCGCACTGTTGCGCCGCGGAACCGCCGCGGAAAGCATGGTTCTGCCGCGGTTCCGCGGCGCTTTAAGTGTATCAGTGGATCGTTTTTCACATAGGTCCATAGAAATCCCTGCTGATTTTTTAAAGTATTTTTAATTCACAAAAAAACACATTTTCAGAAAATGTCCAGAGAAGGGGTTTTATCGGGGTTCTCAGGTTCGATCGGACTTTAAACTTCGTCTAGACATCGCCTAAAGCTCTAGCTTGGCTCTGATACCACTGTAGGGTTGCTAGACACTGCCACAAGGGTCTACGAGGCATCAACCATGCCCAATTAAAAATTAAGCCGTGCCGAACAACCCGAATACGGATCTTTAAACTAGAGATCAGGCGAAAACTAACATGCTAAACAGTTTAACACTAAGTGAGAGCGATTACAACCTTTGTAGATCCAGTCCTTCACTTCATATGCTCTGTGTTGAGGTCCCTTCGCTGCGATCATCGTGCTCCGGACTCTCGAGAGGTTCCACGAAGAGAAAGATGCAGTCTTGCTTCCGATCTTCGATACAAAGATGATCTACCTTGAAGTTTCGTTAACACAAGCTAGCACTCACTAAATGAAGTGAACACTCTCATCTAAAGGGCTAGGGTAGATGAGAATGATGAAGTAGGATTTTTGCTCTCATTTGTTTTCTAATTCTCACTCATTTTTCATCACTTAGAAAAAAGCTAGAAAGCTTTTTCATGAAAAGAAAAAAGGAAGAAGATGAACAATATCATGAAACCTTTTGTGATGAATAATGAAAGGATTAATATGATGAATAATGCAACCATGGTCAACCAAACTCATGTAGAGAATTAACAAGGGTTAGGGTTTGGGTTGGGTTAAAGCATGAGTCATAACAAAATATCTTTATCATGACAAAAAGAAACCTTCTAGAATATACTAGAAGTCTTAACCCTAATCCAAACCCTAATCATGTTTAAACTCCACTAAACATGTTGCATTAGTTATCATATCATGTTACAATATTATATATCACACATATAATATTTATCGTAACAAAATAAAATAATACAATTAACATATATCGCATATATATCAATGTATTACCCGAGTGAGAAAAAGAATCTTTTAGTGAGCTAATATTAGTTAATGTAATTTAATATATCATATATATTATTATACATTAAATTATCGAATCAACACTTTATCCGACAATCCGGCTATATCGCATATAACCGACTAATATTTATCCGTACCGATTCATCGAATCAACACTTGATCCGATGACCCGGCTGATATCAAATATCGCGAGAATATAATACGGTATCTCATATCGCATTATCCTCGGTCCCGCACATATCACATACGTGCCCCTACTCCGTTTTGCCTGAGTCAAGAAACCTCTGTGTAGGACTCTAAAGAATCGTCAATACGCCGGCAGTAGGTGATGATCATATCAAACACCTACAAGCTGCAAGCGGTCAGCTAAATGTAACAGCTACCCAGGTATTGAGCGCTCAGAAGATCAACAAGCAAGCTTGTACATTCTCCTGTGAATCCAAACAGTAACACTCCCGTACAGTCCGGTCTCATCGTCTGATATGTCGCATATCTCGCCTAGGGGTGGTAAACGTCAGACCCCAGTAGCTTGATAAGTCGTGTCGATATAAAGTCTATAACAGTTTGAGAAACTACTGATAACACTTACCAGTAAATCTCAGCAACCCTGGCCAGGGATTTCCGGTTATAGCCAATCGAACACAGCGCAACATCAACTCCCTATACCGGGAGAGACGAATCCCCTCCTATCGCTCATTGCCTCCATGTGATTCGGGACTGTACCCAAAAGCCACCTTTTTGCACGCCCTCTTGGACGTGGTATGATGGAAATCAAAGCACAGTGGGAATCACACAAGACTCTATGACGATCTCGGGTCAACAGACTACTCTGTACCAGTGTCACCGGAGAACTGCCATCTGACGTGAGGTATAATACCATCTGGGAGTTCTCGGCGAGTCCGTCCAGTGTACCCAGTCTCTACTGAGCACCCATACACCATCCTTGATGTCAAACACCGATGGATATGGGATCATCCATCGCCCATCATATAGGTCAAGATGCGTATACGCTAGTCTACTCTGGTGTATCGATGCCCTGTCTCGATACACCCTCGACTAGGAACAGTTAAAGGATGTACTCATCGACTACCGTGGCCCCACTAGTATGATCTCATCATAGTCCCAGTAGTCGAGTACATATCTTAAGGGCTTTATCAACATATAATATAGAGACAATCAGAGTACATGTTAAGATAAAGTACAACCAGATAGCGTACTATCATGTCGAGAAAGAAAGTCCTCCCTATATATGTCGAAGCATCCATTAGAATATACATCGTATGTACAGTAATGGCCTCTAGGGAATACATATAACTAACATACATCTTAGGTGAACCAACTGACACCAGTGGCTTGTGAGACCGGCCACCGCCCCTCGTCGGGGTCTCGACTGTATACACTAGTCTACTCCGGAGTATTGATGCCCTGTCTCGAAACTCCCACGACTAGGGACCTTTTAAGGATGTGCTTATAGACCCCAGCTCTCACGTATATGATCGTCCTCATACTGCTGGTAGTCAACCAAGAATCCTAGGGGCTCTATCAACGTGTAATAGCGACTCGTAAGGTCACCTAAAGCAGTACACGATGATAAAGATAAACCAGATAGCATACGATCATCTCGAGTAAGACTGTCCTACCGGGATAGGTCCTCCCTCAATCATTGCAATCACGTGCCTGTGATCCAATAATTGACTCTGAGGGCACTATCTCCAACAATCTCCCACTTGCACTCAAGGCTAATTATTGCGATGTCGCATACTCACAGGCCGTGTGATACCGAACACCCAACTCCTCTACTAGTCAGTCTCACAAAGCTCGTTTGCGAAACTATTGCGTTCGAGGAATAGCCTCAGTGAGTGGATCCGCTATGGTGTTTCTTTCTATGTCTCTCTTTATCTCAAGTTCACGGAAAAAGCCATCTCCCGAAATGAGCAATACCTGTCTTAGAATGTCTGGATGTCTGATGGGACCTACCTTATAAATGAACTCCAAATCCAAACTTCTTAGACTGTATCGTCAACTGAACTTAATCAGTATCCTGCGCTATGCCTCCCTAAGTATCCGCCTGGACCATCTGTCCAAAATATTGCCCTCTCGTCAGAGGGAAAACAATAACTCTGACAGCTACTCTGCCATCCAGGTCACCTTGGAAGCCTGGAATGATAACTGTCTCCCGAAGGAGAATGCTGTTATCATATCCCTAGAATATCAACTTATGTTCTAAAACTGCTTCCGACTGTTTCTCTACGATTGGATCAATACCAACTTATTGCACCTACTGCAAGAACAACATCTGGTATGGTACTTGACATCTCATGATTGACTCAATTGCCTAAGCAAGTGATCTGCCAATCATGTACTTTCCTCTCCCCTTTAGTCTGTAAGACACCTTTAGAGAGGGTGACTCCATTACCTGCAGGTACACTATCGTGCCAGGAGTCGTCCATTCTAAATACTCATAGAATGCTGTCATGGTACCAAGATTATGAAACCACCCAAATCTAAATCTAAAACCATAGATCTAGTAACCAGAATGTCTGATATAATATCCAAGTCCTATATGGAGAAACTACCGTGTGACGACCAAAATATAACCGATCGTAGTATAGGAATATCACTTCCTACTCTGTGTATGTCATCAAATACCAGGACATCACACCCTACTACCTTCTTAACAGATCCATCCCCTATTCTGATGAAGTCAAATCTATGACTGTCATATCAGAAATAGATGATCTATCTCCGCTATATCTGCTTTAGTCTATAAATAGACATAAGCCTAATGTCCACCAATGCTTCCGCTGCTCCCACTGACTATGGCAACCCTCTGGCAGAGTCATATAGACGTGCACTTCTAAAACTAGTTTAGAACGACGCTATACTCATCCTCCTGCCGGGTCTTACAGTCTGGAACAACAGCAATGGAAAGTCTGGGTAAACAAGAACCTCCCTGCCACCGTCCTTGAGCATACCGAAGTACCTCTCGGGTGCCTGAGGTTACCCACTTTATCTGTGGAGTGGCCAATGGAATGTCAAACCATATTGAATCTTTAGGTTCTTATCAAATCTTCAGTAATCGTTTGCGGTTCTGGAATCACTTCCAGTTCTACCATACTCCCACTACTGTTTTCTGAAAAAATCCTTTTTTAATTAAAACTGTGGCGAGTTAAGAACAATATCACTATTAATCTTCCAGATGGTAGAAAGTCAACCCTCGTCATACCCCGGGTCAACCCACAAACAGCCATTACAGAAACGTGCCTTGAGTTATCCGGAGTCTGGTTTTAAGCATAAGCTGGACAACTCCCCGTATCTTAATATCGTTAAGATATGAACTGTTCTATATCCAATACAGAAATAGAGGCACTGATTTAATTGAACCAGATTCAAATCATGCAGCTGTCTCCAGTGCATGTCAACTAAATGGAAGAGAGGCCGATCAGCGTTACTCAACTTAGGAGTACTTCCAATTATGAGTAACCTGAAAGAGAAGCTAGTTCTCTTAATCATTACTATCAACTAAATACCATACACAAGTATCTACATCTTCGATCACCTTGAAGAATCCCGATACTTGCAACACCTGGTTCTCTACTTTATTCATATACCTATAACTTCTCAAAACTTAGACCTTGCATTTCTACGAAACACATGTCTAAGAACTAGAGAAGCCATAAGTAAACAGAATATAGTACGAGGACCTACCCCTCTGTCTTCATGGACACTGGACAATATACAATACTCTGTACAAGTCCCCTGAGTCTAATAACTCATTCACTGTGTGTCGTAGGTTGAAAACTGTACTTATGGTTAAGAAGAATTACACCGCTGTTCAATGCTCCTTACCTAACCATCCACTAATATAGGTAAATGTCATAGACATAATTTCAAAAAGGTATATCTCACTCTATAAAAATAGACGTACAGATATATCAATTTGAAATTGGTGCATAACAACGGATATTCAAAACCAGATATTTGCCGTCCGGCAAACAACCCAGGTGACTTCCTCAAATATCACCAATTACAACGAATCCCGATATAATGAGGATGATCACCTAATTCCCAATAACTTACTCCCACTCATCATTTGTAAAACCATACAGATGTGAGAATCAAACCTGGTAAATGTATACCCTGGAGCAAGTGTCTAATTGGGAAATCAGTTTTTCTTTTAACAGTACACAGTAAAACTGAAATATTGAAATGTTTCGATGGAGTATCCGGGTATTCCCAGTAATGCCTCTTCCATTATCCAGATTCACAACTGTAACCGTATAATTCTTTGCCACTTCTCCAAATCCCTTTTTATGTCTTTAGTCATTACCTTCTGCACACCCCTTTAGGCCAAATGGTTTTCTTCATTCCCTACCGTTCGGCACCAGCCTATGGTTTGGAAGAAGACTATCCAATAAGCATAATGGGTGTACTGTCCTAATCCTAGGAACACTCGCAATGCGAGAGAAGGTGAAGATAAAAGACAACCGAATAAACCTTATTCCTATTTCTCCTGAACCAGGATCCATCCCCAAACTGGAACAAGTTCCTTTCGAGTTCGTATATAACCATACGATGGATTATCCAATAAACTTGGGATCTTCGTAGCGATACGGAGTGTCCTAGTGAAATACAAAGGTGATTTAGGATTGGCGAAGAAATATTTGGTTTGGTCGTGAATAGCAGTCGCAATTTACTTTGCCCTCTTACTAATCCCTTTCTTTGTCTTAACTTAATACCTTCTGTACACCGTTTAGGCTAATTGGTTTTCTTCATTCCCCACCGTTCGGCACCAGCCTAAGGTTTGGAAGAAGACTTTCCAATTTACGTAATAGGTGTACTATCTCCTAAACCAAGGAGTACTCGCAATCTGAGAGAGAAGGTAAATGGAAAAGACAACTGAATAAACCTATTCGTTTTCTCCAGAACCGGAAACCATCCTCAAATTCCTTCGAGTTCATATATAACCATACGATGGTTTTGTCCAATGGAAGTGGACGTTCGTAGTAATACGGGGTGTCCTGGAGAAAAGGGTAAAAGTAGGAGTGGCAATAAGGTTTGCAACTCTGACAATCCAAAAGCTAGTGTTAAGAAGGTTCGGTCAACTTGGTCACTGAGTCATAGTCTAGGGTCGGGTCAATGGTCGCTGCCAAAGAGAGAGAAAAAAGAAACACTCAGCGTGCACTCTAACCTAGATCAGAATGGTTATCACTTTATCTAATCAGGAAACCTCCCACTGTAACGTCAAATTCTTCCCCAAACCTGAAAGAAGAATTAGCCGGGATCACCCGAGGAGTAAACCAACTCATTAGTGGGAATCGGGATCCAACTATCATCGCATGATAACGTGACGGAATCCGCTCACGTTATCACACTCCAGAAGGTAGGCGCATATCTGGCAAGTTTCAGTTTCTTTTGAAACTCCCGATATGGATTTTTGCCCCATGCTCTTATGACCTTGACTAAGGCCAACAAATCATAAGTCACATGTCAAGTTCTACCCGTCATTGTCCAGATTGATTTGAACCCACCCGTACAAGCCCTTGACTAGGGCCAACAAGGCTATACGACTGTCCCAAACCAACGCATCTATCTATGCAGCATATGAACACCCAATAGCTACCAAACACTGTGTCTTGACTATGGCCAACAAACACAGCTTGAATACTATTGACTATCCATATGAAACGACGGAGGGCTACGAATAGTTTCTGGCGAAAACCTTTAACGTAATGAACTTGATATCGTTGAAGGAACGGATAGCATTTTAGAAAAATATAGTAACAAAAACCTTTGCTAAAGAGGTCACTCCCGGTGAAGGGATCTCGGCTCTTTCCCCATAGAATGAGGTGCAGGATATTCCAACTGAATACCATGATGCAAAGCAAAAGTAATCGGCTATAGTGAAGTTAGTGCCCTGATGCAAACTTTTGTCCAAGGGGTCACTCCCGGTGAAGGGATCTCGGCCCTTGCCTCGTCGACTGAGGAGCAGGATATTCCAACTGAATACCACTGTGCAAAACAAAAGAGAACGCCCTTGCAATAACAGCTTTTTGAAAAAAGTTCCAACAACATCAAATAGGTTTGTTTAACTTACATTGATCTGAATCAATGCAGTCCCATCAATTGATCACACCACAAAAGAACGAAAATAAGGATGTACGTATATGCCATCCGCATTCGCCACTGGGTCCCGTCATCACCCGTTAGGTTACTTAACAAACGACAAAGCGGGAACTGGACTAGCGCGGATGCAAAACATATACAACATCTACTAGTATATATATAATATATAATTTTCACTCAAGGCGTGATAAAAATGCAACATCACAGAAATGTACAGCATCACAAAACAATACAGATATCTGGGATCCCCGGGTTTCATAGAGCCGCTACTGAAACCCGACGTTCCCCTGGTCGTGTGGATAGCCTGTGCAATAAAATCCTAGACCCTTACGAGCGAGGCAAGTTACCCGCCAAAACCTGAAGCGAGGCATCCCCTTTCAGCAACGTGAATGGACCACCCAGCACTTCACGGAATCCGGTAACTTGGGCACCCCTCCTGGGTCAAACTATACCCCCTATGAGTGCGGCGAATATCCTGCCAATTCTAGAGTGAAGCCCCCTCCGTCTCAACACCATGAGATGCGGGCTTGTTGCCCTTTAGAATCCGGCTATCCGTGCACCCCTCCGTGGGGTAATCCTAGTACAGAAAGTAAAATATACATACAACGAGTACATCGACCGCTGTTAGTGTATATGCCCTAGAGGCCATTACTGTATCATACTAGTTTGTATATTACTTAATGGAAGCTTGGGATATTCACAGTTGTATGAACAATCTTGCTCAAAATGGTAGTATGCTACTTGGTTTGTTTCTACTTCAATGTGTACATGTGTTTATTATATTATATCACCTATACGCATTAGTGGAGCCCTTAGGATCTTTGCTTGATTACCAGCGTTGTGATGGCAGTCACACTAGTAGGGGCTGGGTAATCTATAAGCACATCCTTATGCAGGTCCCTAGTCGCAGGACTATCGAGAAAGGGCATCGATACTCCGGAGTAGACTAGCGTATACGCTTCTCATCCCAGTGTGGGAGATGGTCTATCCCACAGCCATCAGTACGTCGTACTGGAGATAGTATGTGGGTGCTCGTTGGGTTATGAGTACACTGGACAGGACTCGTCGAGAACTGATTGGTTGGTATTATACCTATCGTCAGTTATCAGTTTCCAGGTGACATGAGTACAGCTTAGTCCGCTGACTTGACACTGTCACTTCGCCTCGAGTGTGTTCCCACTATACTTTGATTACTACCCTACCACGGCTCAAAGGAGCCGTGCAAACAGGTAGTAGTTGGGTGCAGTCCCGAAGCACTTGGAGGCAGTGACGGTTAGACAGGATTCGTCTCTCCCGGTATTGGGGGTTGACATCGCGCTGTGTCTAGGAGAGCCATTACACGAGTAGTCCCTGACCAGGGCAAGCGAGATATACTGGTAGGCTTCCAGTGTTATCTCAGGGTGTTTTGGGCTTCACTCCGACACGACATGTACCGTTATTAGGGGACTGACGTTTACCGCCCCCTAGACCCGCCATGCGATGTATCAGACGAACAGACCGGACTGTACGGAGATTGTCACATTCAGGCTCAGTAGGAGTTCAGATGGGTTTCACCTCATCAGTCTTCTTGTCGGCATCTACCTGGGGACCGTTACGCACAGCTAGTGCCGCTTCTGGTCTGTGGTTAAACCCACTGCCAGCGTAATGTCGAGTCTTTAGAGTCCCATACAGAAAGCTATTCGCCTTTAGGCAAAAGTGTAGAGGTCGCATGGTTTTGCGACAGGTCGCATGGTTTTGCGACAGGGTTCGGTCACATCCGTGCACTTGTGCATGTCTAGTGTCCGGACAGTTAATACTAGCGGGCTTTGGTTTAAGCCAGATCCTAGTGTACGTTTTGGGATTGATTTTATCTCGTATGTATTCGTGTTCCTCGGAACGCGGATGCGGGTATGTATGCACAGTTGACGGAGAGACAAAGGCAGAGGATTCTCATTAGGGTTGTTGACTGTTGACTGTTGACCATTGACTTTTTGCTAAACCCTAATGAGAATATGATATATGATTAACAATAATATTAATTAAGTATTATGGTGACATGGTTGTTGAGGGGTTTACTTTGTTGACTTGTTGACTTTGTTGACCGGTTGACTAGGTTGGACTAGTTGACCATCATGATGACAATGGCTATCATTTCATGGCAAAGACTTTTTGCTTGCTTGTTTCTCTTGTGAAAAATGAGTGCATGAAATGATATGGCTATTGTAGCTTAAACCATCACATAATACTTGATTGCTATGATTTGTTATGATGGCTTTGGATTATGAGAGCCAAGAGAGAAAAAGTCTTGCTCATTCTCTCATTTCTTTTCTCTCTCTTGGCTTGAGCTCTCACCCTCTTCCTCTTGCTCTCCCTCTCTCTAGTCTATGGTTCACTTGTCTCATGTGTTGAGAAGCAAGAACCATAGAGAAAAATCCCAACACACTCTCCTCTACTCACTCTAGTTCACAAGGTTTAGCAAACCGAGTGAACTGGTTTCTTCAAAGTTCGAAGAAGAAGCCAAAGGTAGAAGCTTTCGGGTGGATCGATCTTCGGCGCAAGGAGACGATGGGGTGAAGCCGATCCGTACACCATCGAGAGTTGAAGACGAAGGAGTTCAAGAAAGAAAGGTGTAACCCCCTAACCGAGTAGTTAACAACTCCTAGTTAGGTTGTTAGGTAGATAGTTTAACAAAGATCCGTTTTGAGTCCATGTTACCGCCTCTAGAAAATTGTTTTTCATCAAATTCCGCAAGCCCGTAAGTACCGGGAGAGGTAGCATGGACTTACAGTGGTATCAGAGCCTAGTTAAACACTACCTAACATGTTAGCATAGTAACTAGAAATTCGATCGGAGAAAAAGTCCCGAAATAGACCCGGAAATCAAACTTGCTGTCGATTTTTTAAGTTCTGTAAAAATAATAAATCATGCTTTAAAAATCGACTCAAGGTTTTTAGAGTCTACTGTAGAAAGACGGTCCTGTGAACCCATCAAACCGCCGCGGAAACGCGGCAATAGATTGCTATTGCCACGGTTCCGCGGCCGATTAAGCTCTTCTCTGGATCTTCTTTACTACTGTATACTCAGTGGGTTATTTTGGGAATTTTGGTATATGTTTTTTCAGCCTAGATTTTCCAGAAAGAAAATTTTGTTTTTGGGGCTTTAAAAACCGTATTTTGATCGAGTTTCTAAAGACTTAAGCTGACGGGTATTTATCTGTTATATGATATTTGAATTGAACGTCTGCTAATCGCTATATGTCGATTAGTGGGGGTTATACAAATCTGTGATCTGTAATGTTATTGGTATGTGTATATGAATTCATTGGATTGTCGCGGGTGAATGCCGAGGGTTGTGAGACGAGTGTTTTCTTTTCTTTCAATTAATGTAAATTTGTAAATTGATATAATAATTATTTGTATGACCGCACAACCGGGTCGGGGTTGTAGCCGTCATTGTATAATTTCTTTTTACTGTTTTTGCTCTTAGGATAGACCCATGGAGGGGGTGCACAAACTACCGGGTATCTCGAAGTGCCGAGTGGCCTACTCACGGTGTTGAGGGACGTTGCTCCGCTTCGGGTAATTGGCGGGTAGTTTGCCGCACCCGTAGGGGTCTTGGGTGGGGTATTGGCTATTCACCGCGACCGTGTAATCTGCTTTTCGTTACAGGCTCGTACGAATTACGGATTCCTAGTATATCCAATGTATTCATCTGTGATCTGAAATGGCTATCATTGCAATATATATATATATATATGATATTATTTAGGCGTTGCTTATGTTTTACAGCCGCGCTAGCCCAGCCCCCGCTCTGTCGTTAGTTAAGTAACCTAACAAGTAAAGACGTGGCCCCGTGGCGAATGCGAATGGCATAAGCGTACGTCATATTTTGGTTGTTTTCTGGAATGGTAGGATTAAATGATGGGACGCATTAAAAGAACTAATGCAAGAAAAATATGCATTAAAAGAACTAATGCAAGAAAATAAACCAAGAAAAAGTCGTTGGAACACTTTCGAAAAACCACTCGGTTCTTTTCAAAACCAACTTTTAAATGCAGAGCTTGAGCCACTCCTTTTAAAAGCTATCTCGTTCCATCGATTATATCAAGTTCACTACGTTCACGGTTTCGCCAAAACCATTCGTAGCCCTTCGTCGTTTCACATGAATGGTCAATAGTATTCAAGCTATGTATGTTGACCAAAGTCAAGGCATAGTGATTGGTAGCTATTGGGTATTCATGTGCAGCATAGATAGATGCGTTGGTTTGGGACAGTCGTACTGCCATTTTGGCCAAAGTCAAGGGTAGGTGCGGGTGGGTCCAAATTAACCTGGAGAATGACGGGTAGAACTTGACATGTGACTTATGATATTTTGGCCAAAGTCAAGGTCATAAGAGCATGGGGCAAAAATCCACATCGGGAGTTTCAAAAGAACTGAAACTTGCTAGTGTTGCATACCATTTGGAGTGTGATGATTTTGGTAGGATTCCTTCAGTTTCGTCATGCAATGATATTTGGATCCCGATCCTACTGTGAGTATATGCTACTCCTCGGGAAATTTCTCACTTAACGATCAATGCTATAAACCAAGTAAGTGTCTAGAAAGGTGTTAGCGGGGCTACGCCTACAGGGAAAAGAGGTTATTTAATTAAGGAACTTCGCGAAAGCGTTGGAAAATCTCTCTCGAAGTACCGACACCAGCCTGGCCGAATGGTTAAGCAAGAATTGTACGGTGAGATTGATCCTGACTAATTCTTCCTTTTTGGTTTGAGGAGGGATTCGAGAGACAGTGGGAGCCATCCTGTTTAGACAAACTAAAAACCACTCGAAACTTGCAAGAGCATCATGCTGAGTGTTTCTTCTCTCTCTCCTAATTGCACCGACCAATCGACATGACTGGACTTAAGTTACTTCTAGATAAAAACATACCGACAGGGCCAAACTACAAAGATTGGCTCAGGAATGTCAAGATGGCAATCACTTATGACAAGCTGGGGTATCTTCTTACCACCAAAGCTCCCCCTATCCCAGGTCCCACCTCCAGCGTCGCGGATAAGGAAATCCGTAAGACTTGGGAGATCGATTGCGCGAAGGCCAAGTGCCTCGTGCTTGCCTCTATGGACAACGAACATCAGAGGAGGCACGAGAATATGGACCTCGAATCCATATGTCTCCATACAAAAGAACTGTATGGAGAGTAATCTCGTATCGCAAGATACGAAGTGTCGAAGAAGTTATTTTCGGCAAGGTTGGCCGTCGGATCATCGGTAGCGGAACACGTGCTTAAGATGATTGGCTACATAGAAGAGCTCGCGGACCTTAGGACCACGTTGGAGAATGAGCTCTATACGGACTTGATTCTCCAGTCCCTTCCTTCCACTTACGCCCAGTTTATCCTGAACTTTAACTTACAAGGAAAAGAAGTTGAACTTCCGGAGCTCCTCAACATGCTGAGGAGTGCAGAGGGCACCCTACAGAAAGGTAGGGAAACATCCACTTTGTTTGTAGGAGGATCTTCCTCTTCTAAGTCCAAGGCGAAAGCCAAGGGAAAGAAGAAGAAAGCTCCAGCCAAACCAAGGGGCGGTGTTAGTAAAGTGGATACGAAGGGAAAGGCAAAAGCAACAAAGAAAGTAGGGAAGCTTGTGGATAAGGAAGAATGCTTCTACTGTCACAAGAGTGGACACTGGAAGAATGATTGCAGGGCTTGGAAAGCGAGAACATAGGAACTGAAGCAGGTTGCGGATTCAGCTTCAAGTGTGTATGTTATTGAAAACTGTCTTTCAATAAACTCTACTTCCTGGGTATTGGATACCGGATCAGGATCTCATATCTGTAATTCTTTGCAGGTGTTGAGAAACCGTAGGTTTTTGAAGGCAGGTGACATGACCCTCAAAGTTGCAAACGGAGCTAGCATGGATGCTAAGGCCGTGGGGGACTATCACCTGCGAATGTCAGATGGACATGTTTTGGTTTTGCGTAATTGCTTTTTTGTACCCAACGCAACTTGTAATATCATTTCTGTATCTTTGGTTTCTAAAGAAGGTTATGAATTTGCGTTTGTAAGCAATGTTGTAAACATTCACCTTAATCAAGTTCTGATTGGGTCAGGTATATTAAGCAATGGTATATACGTATTAAACCAACCGCAGATTTTCAATGTCCAGAATACACACAAAAGAAAGTCTCCAGAAATCAATCAGACTTTCTTGTGGCATTGTAGACTGGGTCACATCAATGAGAGAAGGTTGACGAAGTTACATACAGAAGGATATTTGGATTCGTTCGAATATCAATCGTATGCCACTTGTCAATCCTGTCTCAAAGGAAAGATGACAAAGACTCCGTTCACTGGACACGGAGTAAGAGCGAGCGAGCTCTTGGGACTCGTACACAGCGACGTGTGCGGTCCAATGTCTACGCATGCACGAAGCGGTTATTCTTACTTCATTACTTTTACGGATGACTTTTCAAGGTACGGTTATGTCTTCTTAATGAAACATAAGTCCGAAGCCTTTGGAAAATTCCAGGAATATAAGAATGAAGTAGAAAAACAAACCGGCAAAAGTATCAAGATTCTAAGATCAGATCGAGGTGGTGAATACTTGAGTGCCGAGTTCATGGACTATTTAAAAGAGAACGGAATTCTCTCTCAGCTTACTCCTCCATACACTCCGCAACATAACGGTGTATCGGAGAGACGGAACCGAACCCTATTGGATATGGTACGATCCATGATGAGTAACGCTGAGTTTCCGCGATCATTCTGGGGGTATGCGCTAGAATCAGCTGCATACCTTTTGAACCGAGTTCCAACTAAGACTGTGCCTACTACACTATATGAGATGTGGTGTGGTAAGAGACCCTATCTTAATCACATTAAGACATGGGAAAGTCCATCTTTTATCAAAAAGCAGCATACGGACAAGCTCGAGGCACGCTCAGTACAGTGCAAGTATGTAGGATATCCAAAGAACTCCAAGAGATATTTCTTCTACTGCGAAGAGGAACAAAAGGTTTTTGTTTCTCGTCATACCCACTTTCTAGAACTCCAAGAGATATTTCTTCTACTGCGAAGAGGAACAAAAGGTTTTTGTTTCTCGTCATACCCACTTTCTAGAACACCAGTTCTTAGAAAAGGAAATTAGTGGGAGCGCAGTAGAACTGGAAGAAATTTCAGAACCACAGACTATTACTGAAAGCTTAGTGGAACCAGAGGGTTCAAAAGAACAGGACATTCCTACGCCACTCCGTAGGAGTAGTAGGCAGTCTCTTCCGCCCGAGAGATACTACGGTTTTCTCATAGACGGAGATAGAGAGGATTGCATCATAGATTATGATGAGCCTCCTAGCTTCTAGCAGGCCGTTCAGAGCGTTGACTCGGTAAAATGGCTGGATGCAATGCGGACCGAAATGGAGTCCATGTACACCAACAAAGTATGGACGTTGGACATTGCTCCAGACGGGGTAAAACCCGTAGGATGCAAGTGGATCTTCAAAAGGAAGATTGGTGTAGATGGACAGGTTGAGACCTATAAAGCTAGACTTGTTGCAAAGGGTTTTCATCAAAGACCTGGTTTGGACTATGACGAAACCTTTTCTCCAGTGGCTATGCTGAAATCCATTCGGATACTTCTTGCCATTGCTGCCTTCCACGATTATGAGATTTGGAAGATGGACGTAAAGACCGCTTTTCTAAATGGAAATTTAGAGGAGTGTGTCTATATGGACCAGCCAGAGGGTTTCATTCAGAGTGGGAGCAGCGGAAAGGTGTGCAAGTTGCTTAAGTCCATCTATGGACTAAAGCAGGCATCGTGGAGTTGGAACATCCGCTTTGATGAGACGGTCAAAGAATTTGGTTTTATCAAAAATCCAGATGAACCATGCATCTATAGTAGATTTGTAGCGAGAACTGTAGTGTTCCTCGTTTTATACGTGGATGACATTCTCTTAATAGGAAATGACATTCCTATGCTACAATCTGTCAAGGGGTTCTTATCATACAGGTTCTCCATGAAAGACCTGGTGATGCCTCATACATCCTGGGGATCCGGATCCATCGTGATAGATCCAAGAGGATATTAGGACTTTCGCAGTCCAGGTACATCGACACCATACTGAAAAGATTCAGTATGGAAGATTCCAAGCGCGGTAACCTACCGGCTTGTCACGGGATCACCCTCACCAAAGAGATGTCTCCCAAGACTGATTTGGAGAGGGATCGCATGTCTATTATACCCTACGCTTCTGCGGTAGGCTCTATAATGTATGCGATGTTGTGTACTAGACCGGATGTAGCTTATGCACTTAGTGTAGTAAGCCGGTATCAGTCAAACCCTGGGGAGAAACACTGGATAGCGGTAAAGAACATTCTCAAATACCTGAGAAGGACTAAGGAGATGTTCTTAGTGTATGGCGGAAAAGACCTCCAGATCGAGGCCTTTGCTGACTCCAGCTTCCAGAGTGACAAGGATGATTCCAAGTCCATGTCGGGTTTTGTCTTTACCCTCAATGGAGGGGCGGTGTGTTGGAAAAGTTCCAAACAGGAAACCGTTGCTGACTCGACTATGGAAGCGGAATACATCGCTGCATCTGATGCCGCAAAAGAAGCCGTCTGGATGAGGAAGTTCTTGAAAGAACTTCAGGTGGTTCCGTCCATTGTTGATCCATTACCTCTGTATTGCAACATCAACGGGGCTATAGCTTTAGCGAAGGAACCCAGGTCCCATCAGAAATCCAGACACATCTTGAGGCGGTATCACCTGATCAGGGATATCGTGGATCGCCAGGAGATCGAGGTTCGGAGGGTTGCTTCAGAAGATAACACTGCAGATCCATTCACCAAGGCCTTGCCCCAGACTCAGTTCGAGCGGCTGATCGAGATGATAGGTCTTCGATACGCCAGTACATGGCCTTAGTGCAAGTGGGAGATTGTTAATGTATATGCCCTAGAGGCCATTACTGTATCATACTAGTTTGTATATTACTTAATGAAAGCTTAGGATATTCACAGTTGTATAAACAATCTTGCTCAAAATGGTAGTATGCTACTTGGTTTGTTTCTACTTCAATGTGTACATGTGTTTATTTTATTATATCACCTATACACATTAGTGGAGCCCTTAGGATCTTTGCTTGATTACTAGCGTTGTGATGGAAGTCACATTAGTGGGGGCTGGGTAATCTATAAGCATATCCTTATGCAGGTCCCTAGTCCCAGGATTATCGAGACAGGGCATCGATACTCCGGAGTAGACTAGCGTATGCGTTTCTCATCCCAGTATGGGAGATGGTCTGTCCCACAGCCATCAGTACGTCATACTGGAGATAGTATGCGGGTGCTCGTTGGGTTACGAGTACACTGGACAGGACTCGTCGGGAATTGATTGGTTGGTATTATACCTATCGTTAGTTATCAGTTTCCAGGTGACATGAGTACAGCTTAGTCCGCTGACTTGATACTGTCACTTCGCCTCGAGTGTGTTCCCACTGTACTTTGATTACTACCCTACCACGGCTCAAAGGAGTCGTGCAAACAGGTAGTAGTTGGGTGCAGTCCCGAAGCACTTGGAGGCAGTGACGGTTAGACAGGATTCTTCTCTCCCGGTATTGGGGGTTGACATCGCGCTGTGTCTAGGAGAGCCATTACACGAGTAGTCCTTGGCTAGGGCAAGCGAGATATACTGGTAGGCTTCTAGTGTTATCTCAAGGTGTTTTGGGCTTCACTCCGACACGACTTGTACCGCTATTAGGGGACTGACGTTTACCGCCCCCTAGGCCCGCCATGCGATGTATCAGACGAACAGACCGGACTGTACGGAGATTGTGAAATTCAGGCTCAGTAGGAGTTCAGATGGGTTTCACCATGTCAGTCTTCTTGTCGGCATCTACCTGGGGACCGTTACGCACAACTAGTGCCGCTTGCGGTCTGTAGTTAAACCCACTGCCAGCGTAGTGTCGAGTCTTTAGAGTCCCACACAGAAAGATATTCGCCTTTAGGCAAAAGTGTAGAGGTCGCATGGTTTTATGACAGGTCGCATGGTTTTGCGACAGGGTTCGGTCACATCCGTGCACTTGTGCACGTTTAGTATCCAGACAGTTAACACTAGAGGGCTTTGGTTTAAGTCAGATCCTAGTGTACGTTTTGGGATTGATTTTATCTCGTATGTATTCGTGTTCCTCGGAACGCGGATGCGGGTGTGTATGCACAGTGGACGGAGAGACAGAGGCAGAGGATTCTCATTAGGGTTGTTGACTGTTGACTGTTGACCATTGACTTTTTGCTAAACCCTAATGAGAATATGATATATGATTAACAATAATATTAATTAAGTATTATGGTGATATGGTTGTTGAGGGGTTGACTTTGTTGACTTGTTGACTTTGTTGACCGGTTGACTTGGTTAGACTAGTTGACCATCATGATGACAATGGCTATCATTCATGGCAAAGACTTTTTACTTGCTTGTTTCTCTTGTGAAAAATGAGTGCATGAAATGATATGGCTATTGTAGCTTAAACCATCACATAATACTTGATTACTATGATTTGTTATGATGGCTTTGGATTATGAGAGCCAAGAGAGAAAAAGTCTTGCTCATTCTCTCATTTCTTTTCTCTCTCTTGGCTTGAGCTCTCACCCTCTTCATCTTGCTCTCCCTCTCTCTAGTCTATGGTTCACTTGTCTCATGTGTTGAGAAGCAAGAACCATAGAGAAAAATCCCTACACACTCTCCTCTACTCACTCTAGTTCACAAGGTTTAGCAAACCGAGTGAACTGGTTTCTTCAAAGTTCGAAGAAGAAGCCAAAGGTAGAAGCTTTCGGGTGGATCGATCTTCGGCGCAAGGAGATGACGGGGTGAAGCCGATCCGTACACCATCGAGAGTTGAAGACGAAGGAGTTCAAGAAAGAAAGGTATAACCCCCTAACCGAGTAGTTAACAACTCCTAGTTAGGTTGTTAGGTAGATAGTTTAACAAAGATCCGTTTTGAGTCCATGTTACCGCATCTAGAAAATTGTTTTTCATCAAATTCCGCAAGCCCGTAAGTACCGGGAGAGGTAGCATGGACTTACAACCACAACCTGGCCGTGCCCCAAAAGAATAATACAAACAGGAAGTGACGGCAGTCCACATGTCGGACGCTCGCCCCGCAATATCAAATGTACATAATACAACAAAAACTGTACTCATATTGCATCCAGGCTATCCCCACGACCGATCCGCAACATCACAGCACAACACAGAATATCAACGTGAATGTCACGTTCGTAAATCCGTCTAAAAGGGCTATAGCAGATAGACTGGATTTACCGATCGAGTGACATTCACGGTCGTAGATATAATGTAAATACTGTGAACTAGCATGTTTAAATTATCCGATCGATCAAATTTTATCAAGTGGGCCCCAAGAATTACTGTAGCACTTACAGAAAATCTGGGCCCAAAAAGAATATCCCAAAACCCCTATTTCCAACTCAGAAGCTTACTGTGAAAATATGGTGCAACGATTCCACTTACCCACCGCGGAACCGCGGCTAAACCAGGGTTTGGCCGCATTTCCACGGTCATAGTAAGAAATCATTGAACCGTATTTTCCCGGAATTCTTAGAATTTCTTGCAAGTCTTTCTGTAATGACCTGAAAAAATTTTGGAGCTGAAAAAATTTCAACAGAGAACACATGCACTAAAAATACGGTTTTTAGGATTTTGTTCGATCGAGTCTTTAAACATACTAGAGCAAGCTAGGAAGGTCAATGGCCTGGCTCTGATACCAATGTAAGTCCGCGGCGGCGCCCCGGCCGTCGATCCGACGCCGGAAATGCGGAAACGAAAAACTTTGCAAACTAGCAAACCAGCACCACCGCGCACTTTTATCCCGGACCGGGCCATTAACCTAGCTACTAGAAAAATACAAGATGGGTAGAGAAGTATACCAAGCGATCCGTGTCCTTCGGTCTTCGTCTCCACTCTGATCTCCCGCGGAATCTCCGTCCCTCACGACCTCGTCGGAAAGGGCACCACGTAGACGAAGTCTTTTACGGGCTCCCACCTCTGGACCGAGGCAACTCGGGCGCGAAGTTGGCTAGCCGACACGTCCAAGGTTTGCTGTAGACTAGTGTAGTAGGCTATGTCTCTTGAGGGTTAGAAGTTTCCATGTATGGGGGGATCAAGAAAGAACTTTGGAGAGTAGTGAGGGTTTTTGAAGCAAACCAAAAGAGATTATGATTTTCCCACAAAAATGAATTCCTCTCTCTCTCTCCTCTAGGATGTGGCCGGCCCCTCTTTTAGTGGGTGGGAAATAAAAGATGAATAATTAACAAGAGGAGAAAAGAAAAGATAATGCAAGATAAAAGTAACTCTCATTTCCCTTTTCAATCCTTTCACCAAAACCATCACAATAAATCAAAGGATGAGACCAATATGGAATCTCATGATGAGGAAGCCACATAATGCAAGAAACCCCTCCACAAAAAGTAATTTGCACAATTGCAAATTACCCCCTCCATCGAAAGTCAGGCCGTGAAGGAACAAAGAAAAACCGGCCGGAACGGAATGCAAACTGGCAACTTCAGAAAACTGATCTCGTAATAAATTACAGGAAAACCCCGCTACTGCATATACATGCCCGCATTTGTATTCCCACTGAATACAAATGCAAAGAGACAAAATCTACACTATCTAATACAAGGATCCGGCTTAAGCCAAAGCCGGCTGGTAAAAACCGTCCGATCACGATCCGTGCAATACCGCACGTATTTGATCGAACCCTGCCATATCTCCATACGGCCACTACAGCGTTTCACCCGAAACTGGACTAACTGTGTGTGGTGGACTCTAAAGACTGGTCAATACTATGGCTGTGGATTTAACCACTAGCACGTCAGAGGTATCAGCCATACGTGACGGGCCACCAGCTATTGACCAAAAGGGTTGATTGGTAGGGATTCTGCGTGTTCAAGTTTAGTTAATTACCGCAATCAAAACGGTTTCGCTTGTGGCTAGCCGGTTGAGTACGGGTCGTCCGCAGGGAGATGGGAATCTTTTTCTATGTGCTTTAACGAGTTAAGTCCAATTTTCCAGATTTGTTGTGATTAACTAAGTGTTAAAATGATATGTAAAGAGAGCTTGTTAGGGTTAGGATTAGGTTAGTTTGAGTTAGGAGTCGCTCACTTCTTTCGTTGCCACTCTTAATATCGGTGTTACGGTAATCGGCAACAACGGGGATTAGCACAA
Source organism: Agapanthus africanus (assembly GCA_030015575.1). Taxonomy (NCBI): domain Eukaryota; kingdom Viridiplantae; phylum Streptophyta; class Magnoliopsida; order Asparagales; family Amaryllidaceae; genus Agapanthus; species Agapanthus africanus. The sequence goes on from CM057344.1 coordinate 109,039,058, forward strand.
CTAGGAAGGAACTTGCGAGTATAAACTAGGCTTTCCAACGCTTAAGTTCTTCCTTTTGGTGCTTGTCCGTCCGTTCTTGGCTCTTAGCCATAACCTCCGGTTAATTCAACCACAACCGGTCTCACTACGGAATCACCGCTATCATGTAGGATAGGGTGCCGTAGGGAGCGGATTGTGGTTCAATTAACGGGAGTCGATTTAAGATGTTGGGCAAGAAAAGAGTGAGAGAGATTTCCTTCTCTCAAACTTCCCTTATCCTACCCTAACAAGTATGGAAACTACTCACACATCGTAACGAAAAGAAAATAAAACAAAAGAGGAAGATAGAAAAAAGGAGATTAGAAGATAACAACTAGCTATTTGCGACCTCACCTCGGCAAGGATCAAGCGTAAGCGTCATGGTTGTTTAAGGATAAAGGAAAAGAGAAAAGAAAGAAACAACAATAAATAACAACAACTACTTATCAATTAAAGATTACAAGCGATTAACATAAAAAGAGCAAGACAAGTATAAAAACAAAATGAACTTCTTTATTCATCATTCTTCACTCACAAAAGCTCAGTACAAGTTTTTCAATGGAGAAGAGATGAGAAGAGGAAGAAGAACAAGTATTCTAAACCCTAAAAAATACAAGATTAAGCACCCTTGGCTTCACAAGGTTCTGGGCTATTTATAGGCAGGGAAATGGAAATCTAGGGCATAATTCTGTCTGTACATAGAAAGACCAAAATACCCCTAAAAAATCTTCAAATGTGGCGCCTAAACGGCCGCGGAACCGTGGCCTAGACCTCCTATTGGCCGCGGTTTCGCGGCCGTTTGATGGAGTTGGGGCATGGTATTTTCTGTGCTTCCCTGGTCTGCTGTCCCCTTTTGTCTGGTACATGTTGTTTCTGATAATATTTCCACATTTCTTCCAGAATTCTAGTGGATCAAAAGGTGATTGGACATGGATCTTTTGTCATGATTTTCTTGAGCTCCGCGTAGATTTCTTGGACTTGGTGTTGCCATTGTGCTTTGTGCATGAAGGTGACAATCGATTTGCCATTTTGTCTCCTAAACTGGTGTATGGCAACAGACGGATAAAGAGCGGAGACCCGTGTTTAATCTGTGGTTGGCAGGAACCCGGATTTTGTCGTGTTTTTCCATGAATTTCACCGTTTAGAGCCGAGAACCTGTATCCTGCAATTGACTAGCAAACACGGCTCAAGAGTACCTACAGATATGCAGTGTGATAAAAATTGGGCGGTATAAAAATGCAAAAATCTGATATGAACAAATACCCCCAAACTTATCATTTGCTCGTCCCGAGCAAAGCCAATTTATTCACAAAAAATTTCCTAACCTCACTTTCGCAGGGAACGCGATTGCACTGAGCATGTGCAACAAGCCGTTAAACCTCTAGGTGTCCCTAGTAGGAGGAGTGTTGTCTCCTGAGGGTTTTCAAAGGATTACACCTATAAAATCCGGTCAAGTTAGTTTTGTAAAATAACTAAGATTCAAACCCTAAAGTTTTGTTTCAGAAAATAACAATTCTATTATCCTAAGTCTAGACTATCGAACCTTTATTTTTCACACCTCGCTTCTTATTTAACTACAGATTTTATATGTCTTTACGTACAGTGCAAATAGTGTCATTAAGTTTCAGAAGGATCGAATAAAGTCATCATATCATACAATAAGTCCAGATAAAATTTTTTAAAAGGATCACATAAGTTTTATAAAGAGTTAAGCATTTTTCAAGTTTCGTTTTCCAGTAAAGTTTCAACTTTAGAATTTCTATCTTCCTTAACAGGAAACTAGGTCTGATTTTTCACTCCACCTTTTTCTTGTTTTCATTTCATACACACCTCTGTGAATGTGCAATAGTCTTTATCATAGAATAAAACCTTCATATCTCCGCTAAAATTTTTATAAAAGCCTGTCTTTTATCAAGATTATTCTCACACAAAGAACCGTTAGGAATTTTAACTCGGAGAGAACACTTGCTTGACTTTGTTTTAATCTGGACTTTCTAAGCTTCTTAGCGAGCTTTGGGCCAATGCACCCAAACCAGTTGGCTTTAGGGCATTAAGTGTAAAAACACCCCAGCGGACTTAATTACTCAAGTTACCTAGGTCCAAAAAACAAAAGACAATTTGGCGTGAAAATCATGATGTTTCAATACGAACGGAGACATAACCGGCAGTTCAATTATTTTTTTGGATAAAAGATGTGTTTAGTGGGTTTTGGTGTGTAATCATTCCAATCAGGTTCCAGATGGGTTATTTTTCAGACTTGGTTCCAATTAAGGCATCAATAACATTCCTTCATATTCACTCACTTCATAAACTATTCTTGATATTACTTATTTCCGAACAAACCTATTTGATCCTCAGAAAATCATTTATCCTTTTAAAAGTTTTTAGACATAAAAAGACTTGTCATCTAATTTCCAAAACTCACGACACGTGTAGTGTGATGTAAAGACGTATATCAGCTATAGTTAACTTCAAAGGAGAGTTATCTTTCAGGTTTTCAAAATCTAAACATAAGATTTAGTTATTCTTATCTTATCAAACAAAATCGTCGAAATGTTGAATCAGAGTCCTCCCACTAGCTAACTTGACAAAAAAGTTTTTATGTTTTTAGAAAATTTTCAGATTTTTATGGATTTTATGGATTTTAATATGCAGATGCAAAATATACATATGAATGCGAAGGTAAGAAATGCGTACCGAGCGTACCCCCAAACTTAAACTGGACAGTGTCCTCACTGTCATTGCATGAAGAGATTATTTGAAGGGTCAAAATTGTCAGTTAGATATACACATTTTTTTTTTTGTGTTTTTGGTTTTAAGAAAAAGAAAAAGAAAAAGAATATCCACAAAAATATACAAAATGGTATATACATACCCCCAAACTTATTTGGAACAGTGTCTACTTGTTCTTGGCTGGATAACCGAAGTTTGGAGGTAGGCAGAGGAAGATTATGCAGGGTAAACCAACTCCTGTAAGAACAGGAGCTCCTCTGTTGGTTCGGCACTAAGGTATGGTTTTAGTCGGTGTCCGTTCACTTTGAAAAATGAACCGTCCTTTGGATTCTCCAAATCCACAGCGCCATGAGGATACACATTCCACACAAAATACGGCCTTTTCCAGCGAGATCTGAGCTTTCCTGGATGGAAGTGTAGTCTGGTGTCGTAAAGCAGTACCTGTTGACCAGGTACGAAAGTTTTGCGCAAAAGGTGTTTATCATGAAACACCTTCGTTCGGTTCTTAACGACAACCGCGTTATCGTAAGCCTCATCCCTAAGCTCGCTTAATTCGTTCAACTGCATCTTCGGATGGCTGCCCGCATCTTCGAGAAACAGATTCAGCTCCTTTATCGCCCAAAATGCGCGATGCTCTATTTCGACAGGTAGGTGGCAAGATTTTCCGTACACAAGCCGATAGGGAGACATGCCAAGATCGGTCTTATAAGCGGTTCGAAATGCCCAAAGGGCATCAGTAAGTTTCAGCGACCAATCCTTACGGTTCTTAGAAACCGTCTTCTCCAGTATCTGCTTGATTTGCCGATTTGAAACTTCGGCCTGCCCGCAGGTTTGGGGGTGGTAGGGTGTAGAGAGCTTATGATTAAAAGAATATTTTCGCATCAAGGCCTCGAAAGTTTTGTTGCAGAAATGACTTCCATTGTCGCTAATGATCGCTCGGGGGTGGCCAAAACGGGAGAAAATGTTTTCTTTAAGAAACCTAACGACAACCTTGTTGTCGTTAGTCCGGCTGGGCACAGCCTCGACCCACTTAGAGACGTAATTAACAGCGAGAAGGATGTACAAGTTCCCAAAAGAGCTGGGAAACGGCCCCATGAAATCTATCCCCCAAACATCGAAAATCTCCACAACCAAGATTGGTTGGAGCGGCATCTCGTTCCTCCGGGATATCCGGCCCAAGTGTTGGCACCGGGAGCAAGTCTTGCAATAGTCATGAGCGTCTTTGAAGAGTTGTGGCCAGTAGAAACCACATTGCAAGATCTTCTCAGCTGTCTTTCTGGGGCCAAAATGCCCGCCACACGCTTGATCGTGGCAAAATGACAGCACACTCTTGAATTCCTCGTTAAGGACACACCGACGAATAATCTGGTCGGGACAGTACTTGAACAAATAGGGTTCGTCCCAGTAAAAGTGTTTTACTTAGGATAAGAAGCGAAGTCTGTCCTGACTTGACCATTCAGTCGGTAGTAATCCCGTGGCCAAATAGTTCACAATATCTGCGAACCAGGGTTCGCAAGATACTGTCAAGAGCTGTTCATCCGGGAAAACGTCGTTGATCGGAATTGGAAGCGAAGGCGAAGAAGGAAGTCGTGAGAGATGGTCGGCAACTACGTTTTCACATCCTCATTTTTCCTTAATGACAAGGTCAAACTCTTGAAGCAAGAGGATCCAACGTATTAGCTGAGATTTTGCATCTTTCGTCGCAAAAAGATGGCGCAGAGCAGAATGGTCTGTCTAGACAATGACTGGAGAGCCGATGAGGTAGGGCCTGAACTTTTCTAAAGCAAATACAACAGCCAAGAATTCCTTCTCAGTTGTTGTATAGTTGAGTTGGGCATCGTTCAGGGTTCGACTCGCATAATAGATTACGTGCAGCATCTTGTTGATGTGTTGTCCAAGGACAGCACCAATGGCAAAGTCAGATGCATCACACATAATCTCAAATGGGTGCGTCCAGTCAGGCGAAGAAAGAACGGGAGCAGAAGTGAGTGAGCTTTTTAGTGACTCGAACGCAGTCACACAGCTCGAGTTGAAGTCGAAGGGCGTGTCCTTGGCCAGCAAAAGAGTCAAGGGCCTAACAATCTTGCTAAAGTCCTTGATGAACCGTCTATAGAAACCAGCATGGCCAAGGAAGGCTCGGATATCTCTGACGCATTGGGGAGGAGAGAGATTGGAAATGACCTCAATCTTCGCTTTGTCAACCTCTATGCCATTTTGCGAGATGATATGTCCTAAGACAATACCTTCGCGCACCATGAAGTGGCACTTCTCCCAATTCAAAGTGAGATTCTTTCCTTGCATCGGGTAAGGACAGCGTCAAGATGCAGCAAACACTCGTTGAAGGAATCGCCAAAGATGGAGAAATCATCCATGAAGATCTCCAGAAATTTTTCCACCATGTCTGAGAAGATTCCCATCATACACCGCTGGAAGGTAGCGGGCGCATTGCATAACCCAAAGGGCATGCGACGATATGCAAACGTGCCGAAACGACAAGTGAAAGTGGTCTTGTCCTGGTCTTTTTCGGCGATGGGAATTTGATTATAGCCGGAGTAGCCATCAAGAAAGCAGTAGTACTCGTGTCCGGCCAATTGTTCAAGCATTTGTTCAATGAAAGGTAGCGGAAAGTGGTCCTTCCGCGTTGCGGCGTTGAGTTTTCTGTAATCGATGCATACTCGCCACCCAGTTTGGGTGCGAGTAGGGATTAACTCGTTCGCCTCGTTAGTGATGACCATTATACCTGATTTCTTGGGGACAACATGAATGCGGCTAACCCACTGGCTATCAGAGATAGGGTAAATGATACAACTATCCAGACATTTTACGATCTCCTTCTTCACAGCCTCTTTCATGACTGGATTGAGATATCTTTGTGGATCCCGGGCTGGTTTGGCATCATCCATCAGATGAATGTGATGTTCAACGATCAGGGGACTAATCCCTTTGATGTCCGCCATGGACCAGCCAAAAGCTTGCCTGTTGCTGTGCAAGACTGCGAGAAGGGCTTTCTCTTGCTCTGGAGCTAGAGAAGCCGAGATGATGACAGGGAGGGTCTCGTTCTCACCTAAGTAAGCGTACTTAAGGTGGGATGGCAAAGGCTTGAGTTCGAGCGTTGGAGGTGAAACGATGGAAGGCAAGATTGGTGAAGCGGTCTCGAACTCAAAAGATTCCAGCAAAGGTTCAAAACGAGTGTAAGCGACCGAGTCGGATGGTTCAGGTAACTCATCCGGAAATTCGAAGGATTCAAACTCGGGATGCGAGCGGCTAAGATCGTTCAAGAACATGAAACACTCGTAGTCGTTGTCGAGCGCAGAAACAGCAGCAGGTTCGAGGAGGAACGCACTGGTGGCGTTAAGGTTATCATGATCGAACAGAAACTCCTCGAATTCACATTCTTCTGGGGTGATCTCCTGGATTGAGCAAACGTCCAGTATATGAGCATTAGGTTCGGAGGGCTAATTCCCCAACCTAAAAATGTTGAGTTCAATTGTCATGTTTCCAAAAGAGAGGTTCATCGAACCATTGCGACAATTGATCACAGCATTTGAGGTTGCAAGGAATGGGCGACTGAGTATCACCGGAATTTAATTCCGGGGGTTAGCTACAGGCTGTGTGTCTAATACAATGAAGTCAACGGGGAATATGAAGTCCCCGACTTTGATTAACACATCCTCTAGCTCACCCCTAGGATGGGTGATCGATCGGTCGGCCATTTGGAGAGTGCAGTGCGTGGGTTTCAGCTCTCCTACGCCTAATTGCTCGTATACTGAGTACGGAAGCATGTTAACACTAGCACCAAGATCTAATAGTGCGCGGTTGATGTTCTTATCCCCAATGCTAATAGAAATCGTAGGACAGCCAGGGTCCTTCCGTTTTTGTGGTAAAGATTAGGTAAGAGCATCACTCACAGCACTAGCCAAGAAAACTTTCTTTGGTACCTGAGACTTCCTCTTTTTCGTGCACAAGTCCTTTAAAATTTTCGCGTAGGACGGGACTTGTTGGACGGCATCTAAAAGAGGAATGTTAATGTTAACCTGCTTAAATAACTCCAGAATCTTCTCCATTTGAGGATTTTGTTTATTAGACCTCAACCGGTTTGGAAATGGGACGTTTTTAAAATTGGTTGAGTCTAATGCTTGTGGAGGAGATTGTGGAGTTGGAACGGATCCCAGAACAGGTGTTTTCGTGGAGTGAGAAGCGGGTCCGTTCAGAGCAGAAGAGGAAGAGGAGGAGCCTTTTGACGAATGGAGAATAGGCTCAGAAGACGAAGAAGAAGAAGAAGAAGCGGCCAGGGTGTCATCGTCGATTCGTGTGCCAATGTTGTTTTGCAGCATCCTTCCCGATCTCAATGTGGTCACGGCACTTACATTATGATTCTATTGTTCAAGAGCAACATGTACATTATGTGGGTGACCGGGATTTGGGAGTGGCTGGGATGGGAGCTTCCCCTTCTCTCGCTCGCTTAAGGCCGCATTCAGCTGTGCAATCTGGGCCTCGATGGTCTTGATGCTTTGCTCGTGAGCGGCAGTGTGTTGCACTAAGGACTGAATGGAAGACTGGATGTTGGCAGTGGATTGTGTCGATTGTTTAACGAACGCCTCCAGACTTCGTTCAAGCGAGGAAACCTTATCGTTGTTTGACGGAACAAAGTTGTTTTGGGGAAAAGAATTGTTGGGTGCAAAGTTGTTCGTCTGATTTTGAAAAGGTTGGGGTTGGAAGGGCTGCTGAAATTGATGTTGAGTTTGTTGTTGCGCTTGTTGTTGCGGCGGAGGGGGCCTTTGGAAATTGTTGCCTTGGAATTGATTCTGATTCTGATTCCAGGCGAAATTGGGGTGGTTCCTCCAACCGGGTATGTAGGTGGAAGAGTATGGATCATTCCTCGGTCTTTGCTGAAATGCAGCATTAACCTGATCCTGTCCTTGCGATGGTGGATTGTAAGGACACTCTTCGGTTAAGTGAGAAGGATCGGAACAACAAGCGCAAATGGTACGAAGGGGGAGAACAGGGATAGGAGCAGGAGAAGAAAATTTGCTCTCTATCGCTTCAAGCTTTCTCGTTATTGCAGCCATTTCAGCTTTCATCGCAATAGAGACATCAAGTTGGTGAATTCCTACCCTAGACTGACCGATAGAAGTGGAGGTAGAAGAAGAAGAATTCGGTATGGTGCTCTCCCATTGTAGCGTTTGCTCCGTAAGGTCGTCAAAGAATTGCCACGCTTCCTCGTCAGATTTCGATAGGAAGTGGCCCTGACAGATGGTTTCCAACAACTGCTTGGTTGCTGGGTTCAGGCCCTCGTATAAGGTTTAGCAAAGTTGCCATTTCTCTATACAGTGGTGAGGACACTGAACAAGAAGGTCTTTGTACCGGTCAAAGCACTTCCAGAAGGGTTCAGAAGGAAGCTGAGAGAATTGGTTGATTTCATTGCGGATCCTTGCAGTTTTATGATTCAGATAAAATTTCTTTAGAAACGCTTTTACAAACTTGTCCCAACTGGTTATGGAGTGGGAAGCGGTGCTATACAGCCATTTTTCAGCAAGATCGCATAAAGTGAACGGAATGACCCGTAGACGTATAGCATCGTCCGACAGTTGGGTAGTTTTCATCATGGCACAAACGTTTTGAAATTTATTGATGAAGATATAGGCATCTTCAGATTCATGCCTATGAAATCGTGGAAGCATGTTGATGAAGTAGGGCTTAATTTCAAAATTATCCCCATTGGCCGGTGGAAGAGAAAGGCAGGTGGGAAGTGCAGAACGGGTGGGATAGAAACGATCCTGGAGTGCGATTGCTGCGGCGCTACAACAGGCGGTGGTGGTGGGTTATTGGTCTCCGTAGGAGGTGGAGCCAATCCAGGGGTAGTCAAAGAGTTGTTTGGATTAAATCCTGACATCGGGGAAGAAGAGGTTGGTGATGGTGAAGGTGAAGATGTATGAACGGAATTCCGGTCAACGTCGGAGTTGGCCGGCAAAGGTAAGGGTGAAAAAGGAGTGGGTGGAGTTTCAACGTCTGAGTCGATCGCGTAGTCGGTAGCGACTAACGTAACGCGGACTAGACGGGCGCTAGTGTCCCGAGTCTAAGCGGACATACACTAAACGAGTTTAGTATAGTCAAAATGGAGAAGGTGAGGGTAAGAAAACGTCAATGGAGAAATACGATGGGTGGTGGGTGAAAAATGGATTTGGCGACAAAGGGCAAGTTTTTATAAAAGTTTTGATTTTTTTCCTTTTTTTTATAGAAAGAGCTTTACAGAAATATGTACGGACTTACGGCTTTAAGCAATCACAAATAAGATATGCGCAATCACACCTAGATTTAGGGTCACCTAGGTCTGCTAGACAGCTCCTAACTGTTCCAGAGGGCTAGAAATAGGACATCAAACCGCCTCTTCTCCGTCAAATGCGGCCAGATAAGTGCCAGGTAAGTGGGAGGTTGTCCAACGCTTTCGTGAAGTTCCTTAATTAAATAACTACTTGCCTTCGTCACACTTGCCTAGGCACCGCAAAAGTCAGATAGGATAAATGGCCGATGCCTGTAACTAGTCCTCTGTCCTATTGAGCGCGAAGTCCTTAGGGCTGAGTCTAGTATTTTTTAATTTAACAATGGTCAATGCATATACTTTTTGTGATTTTTGGAGTCCTGGGAAGGGTGATGAAATCCCCACCCAATCTGAATTGGTTTCAAGCCCCTTAAGTCCGTATTAATGAATGCAAAGCGGTAACAAATCAACTGCAAACAATTTTTATTTTTAGCGCGGCGCAAAGAATCCTGCACAAGAACAGTTTATTGGAAGGGGGAAGAGAATTTGCGCAAAGAATGCTGCAGAAAACACAGTTTATTGGAGTCCAGAGGAGTGGGAGAGAGAAGAGAGACACTTACAGGGATTTTGGCACCCTGAGGCCACCAAACGGCCGCGGATCCGCGGCCTTAGCCGGCTTATGCCGCGGTTCCGCGGCCTAAGTCGGCTTATGCCGCGGTTCCGCGGCAAGGTAGTGGAGTTGGGGCTCTGAAATTTTTGGGTGTGCTCTGTTGGGTGTCCTCTGCCTGTCTGGATGTGCTGAATTTTGACTTGCTTATTGTATCTGCTCCAGATTTTTACAGTAGACCGTTTGCTTCGTTTTGATCCGTCGTGGTGTTGCCGCGAAATGTGGGTCTATCTTCCCACGTCTTTGGCACTGAACATGAATTTCGTATTATCCCACGTCTTGGGCACCGAACTCGAACTTCGTATTTTCCTGCACACTTGCACAAAAACTAATCAAAAATAACAAAATGATTTTTTTACAAAGTATATTTTTTTGTTTTGTTTTTCGGTTATATTTATATTCACAAGTTAACCCGAAATTACACAAAGAAATAAACTACCGTCTCCCCGGCAACGGCGCCATTTGATTGGTAGAGATTCTGCGTGTTGAAGTTTAGTTAATTACCGCAATCAAAACGGTTTCGCTTGTAGCTAGCCGGTTGAGTACGGGTCGTCCGCAGGGAGATGGGAATCTTTTTCTATGTGCTTTAACGAGTTAAGTCCAATTTTCCAGATTTGTTGTGATTAACTAAGTGTTAAAATGATATGTAAAGAGAGCTTGTTAGGGTTAGAATTAGGTTAGTTTGAGTTAGGAGTCGCTCACTTCTTTCGTTACCACTCTTAATATCGGTGTTACGGTAATCGGCAACAACGGGGATTAGCACGACTAGGAAGGAACTTGCGAGTATAAGCTAGGCTTTCCAACGCTTAAGTTCTTCCTTTTGGTGCTTGTCCGTCCGTTCTTAGCTCTTAGCCATAACCTCCGGTTAATTCAACCACAACCGCTCACTACGGAATCACCGCTATCATGTAGGATAGGGTGCCGTAGGGAGCGGATTGTGGTTCAATTAACGGGAGTCGATTTAAGATATTGGGCAAGAAAAGAGTGAGAGAGATTTCCTTCTCTCAAACTTACCTTATCCTACCGTAACAAGTATGGAAACTACTCACACATCGTAACGAAAAGAAAATAAAACAAAAGAGGAAGATAGAAAGAAGGAGATTAGAAGATAACAACTAGCTATTTGCGACCTCACCTCGGCAAGGATCAAGCGTAAGCGTCATGGTTGTTTAAGGATAAAGGAAAAGAGAAAAGAAAGAAACAACAATAAATAACAACAACTACTTATCAATTAACGATTACAAGCGATTAACATAAAAAGAGCAAGACAAGTATAATAACAAAATGAACTTCTTTATTCATCATTCTTCACTCATAAAAGCCCACTACAAGTTTTTCAATGAAGAAGAGATGAGAAGAGGAAGAAGAACAAGTATTCTAAACCCTAAAAAATACAAGATTAAGCACCCTTGGCTTCACAAGGTTCTGGGCTATTTATAAGCAGGGAAATGGAAATCTAGGGCAAAATTCTGCCTGTACATAGAAAGACCAAAATACCCCTAAAAAATCTTCAAATGCGGCGCCTAAACGGCCGCGGAACCGCGGCCTAGACCCCCTATTGGCCACGGTTCCGCGGCCGTTTGATGGAGTTGGGGCATGGTATTTTCTGTACTTCCCTGGTCTGCTGTCCCCTTTTGTCTGGTACATGTTGTTTCTGATAATATTTCCACATTTCTTCCAGAATTCTAGTGGATCAAAAGGTGATTGGACATGGATCTTTTGTCATGATTTTCTTGAGCTCCGCGTAGATTTCTTGGACTTGGTTTTGCCATTGTGCTTTGTGCATGAAGGTGACAATCGATTTGCCATTTTGTCTCCTAAACTGGTGTGTGGCAACAGACGGATAAAGAGCGAAGACCCGTGTTTAATCTGTGGTTGGCAGGAACCCGGATTTTGTCGTGTTTTTCTATGAATTTCACCGCTTAGAGCCGAGAACCTGTATCCTGCAATTGACTAACAAACACGGCTCAAGAGTACCTACCGATATGCAGTGTGATAAAAATTGGGCGGTATAAAAATGCAAAAATTTGATATGAACAAATACCCCCAAACTTATCATTTGCTCGTCCCGAGCAAAACCAATTTATTCACAAAAAATTTCCTAACCTCACTTTCGCAGGGAACGCGATTGCACTGAGCATGTGCAACAAGCCGTTAAACCTCTAGGTGTCCCTAGTAGGAGGAGTGTTGTCTCCTGAGGGTTTTCAACGGATTACACCCACAAAATCCGGTCAAGTTAGTTTTGTAAAATAACTAAGATTCAAACCCTAAAGTTTTGTTTCAGAAAATAACAATTCTATTATCCTAAGTCTAGACTATCGAACCTTTATTTTTCACACCTCGCTTCTTATTTAACTACAGATTTTATATGTCTTTACGTGCAGTGCAAATAGTGCAGAAAATAACAATTCTATTATCCTGATTGAATCAAGAAAAAGGCTCCAGACGAGGGTTACGTGCTCACACGTGACCAGGGGTCACGTGGTGGCACGTGACAGCTAAGCAGCGACCAGAAAGCAGAGCGCAGAAAGAAAGAAGAGGGCTCGTTACGAGGGGGTCACGTGCCCACACATGACCAAGGATCACGTGGCCACACGTGACCAGCTTTCAAAGCCTATCTGTTAACAGAATTAAATTCTGAGAAAAGACCTCTTAAATCTTTCCAAAGCAACCGATTGAATTAAAGATTTAAAGGTGATTAAATATCATCTATCTATGGGAAAATCTCGAATTTGGAATGATTTCCCCGTAAAATCTAACCGAAATAACAAAGGAGAATCTCTGGATTTAAAATCCAATGGTGAATAAAATTCACCTAATAATCCAAAGGTCCAAAACGAATGATGGATATAAATCAAACCTCTCAACGAAAGATTCATCAAAAACAAATTGACTCGGCTGCTTCTCCTGTAAATAGGAGCCAAGAGACACACAAAAGAGATATATGCAGAGGGAAGAAAAGAGAGAGAGCCTTGATACTTTGGATCTTCTGCAAGAGAAAACCCTAGGTAAGAAAGTGAAGGCTTTTTGAAAGAGAAAAGAATTTAATTCTCAACAGAGTTTAACTCTGACATAAAATAGAAGAACATAGTTCTCTCTTTGGCGGAGGATCTGTAAAGTGCACATCTCCCCTTGAATTGAGAATTTAATTCTCAATGGGTTGAGATCCTGCCATGCAGATCCAAAGCATAGAGAGGAGATAAAAGCACGAGAATTTAATTCTCACAGAACTATAGGAATTTAATTCCTTTAAAATAAAATTAGGGTTGACCCTGTGTTATGGGAATTTAATTCCTTCAAAATGAGAAGAATCAGGGTTTAACCCTGGTTAAGAACTTAGTTCTGTTAAAACAACAGGAATTTAATTCCCTTAATCTTATTCCCCAGAATAATTCTTTAACAGAGAGTGGGAGTTTAATTCCTTAAAGCTTTTATTAGGGTTTAACCCTATTCAGTTCTTCACATATACGAGGAATTTAATTCCTACAGAAAATTCAGAGTTCAACTCTATTCCAGAACATAAATCTTCGAAAGGAAGTAGGAATTTAATTCCTCTGAAATTATTGTCAGGGTTCAACCCTACGAGGAATTTAATTCTTGAAAGGGATTAACAGATCTTCCAAAAAAACATACATAGAGGCAGGGTCACGTGTCACCACGTGACCCCCAAAAAGATCTATAGAAAAGCCCCTTTGAGGCAGTGCCTCACGTGACCCACGTGACTCTTGGCAGAGGCTTCAACATACTCCATTTAAACACCCGTCACGTGATGGCACGTGATGCCCCAAAAGTTGCAATATTCTCAGCAGAACAAACGAAGGGAGGGCGCCCTCACGTGCTACCACGTGACCCCTCTTGCCTTAGCGTCTAACGCTGAATTGGAACCCCTGAATCTAGTGTTAAAACACTGTTTGGCCTTATTGTTCAACACTAATCAAAGAACTTTATTTGTAGTGTTCAACACTGATTACCTTAGTGTCCAACACTAATTTGAGATTTCTGTTGCCAGCGTTTAATACTGACCTGTTTTAGCGTTTAACACTAATTTGAAAGCCTTGTTGCTGGTGTTTAACACCAACTATCTTTTAGTGTTAAACACTGACTTATCAATCTCATTCCCAGTTGTTCAACACTGATTGGTCTTTAGTGTTTAACGCTAGGCATTGGTCCAATTGGCTAAATGGACAAAGGCAAAGCCTCTCCTTCAAGGGACCAACAGGAGGGCCGATATCCCAGACATGATTGGACTTAGCCCAATCTGGCCATAAGTCCTCAATTCGTAATTAACTGGGCTAATGGGCTCATAACATAATTAATTGGTCTTGATCCCAAATTGGGCCAAAGACTATTTAATCCACTCCGGTCCCAGGGTACATCTCTTCACTCCTTTCATACTTGGCGTTGTAATCCCTCAACGTCTTCAAAGAGGTGACGGGTTCCGATGACCACACATTGATATGGACTGTGGGGTCCTTAAACCCATGGACTACGACGTCCTTAACCTTGACCGAGATGTCTTAAAACTAACAATGGACTGTGGGGTCCGTAAACCCATAGACTACGACGTCCTTAACCTTGACCGAGATGTCTTAAAACTAACAATGGATTGTGGGGTCCTTAAACCCATGGACTACGACGTCCTTAACCTTGACCGAGATGTCTTAAAACTAACAATGGACTGTGGGGTCCTTAAACCCATGGACTTATGCGTCCTTAAACTACCAATGGACTACCATGTCCCTAAACTGGCAATGGACCACCATGTCCCTAAACTGGCAATGGACCACTATGTCCCTAAAATGGAACAATAGAGCCCCAAATGCTCTTTTGCCGGATCTAAACGATCCCGTTTAAGTTGATCTTAGCCTCAAATATGGCTAACGTATCCTTAAACCTTCAAACAGACTGGACTATGAATCCCTCCAATCAACTCTAGTTCAAGGGTACATCTCTGAACTCCTCTGACACCTGTCGTTGTAATCCTTCAACGTCGTCAGAGAGGTGACGGGTCCCGACGGCCATACATTCAATGAACCACTATGTCCCTAAACTGGAACAATAGAGCCCCCAAATGCTCTTTTGTCGGATCTAAACGATCCCGTTAAGATGATCTTAGTCTCAAGTTAGACTAACGTATCCTTAACAGACGTTTGAGTTGATCTTAGCCTCAAATATGGCTAACGTATCCTCAAACCAAACCCCCAAACCTAAATCTAAGATAATACGGATTTGGACTAGTCCATGCCCTACGGGCGACGACATAACTCGGTCTCCGTAAACAATCCACGGGCAACAGAACAGAAAATAAACACACACGACACGAAGTGACCATCTGGAGAAGGAGAAAGTTGTTACCGCGATGCGGTAGCGTAATTAACTGTAGGGGCTTGCGCCTGCAGGGAAGAGCGTCCCCACAATCAAAAACTCATCAAACGAGGGGGAATCTGACGAAGTCTGCTACATCAGCCGCATCCGTTTAAACCTTCGATATATGGTGCCATAAATCAACTTGGCATCTTCGGAGAGGTGAACGGATAGCACCAATTAGCATCTGCCACGAATCTCAGTGCCAAGACATCGCAGTCTTGTGCGCCGTCTTTCGGAGGGGAACAGATTCTGGCATGCCCGGTGGGACCTTTTCCTCTTTCCACTCCACACTTCGTGTGTCGTGATTCTTGAACCAATCGCGGTTCGCTAATGGTTGCCTTTGGGCTTCAAGATACTAAGGCTTGGCGTCTTGCTTATTGCAGAAAGCAAAGAATCGATGGCTTCTACTTCTGCGAAATGCTTCAACTTCTCGGACTGCAATTGCAACCAACGCTCTGCCTCGCCAGGAGGTATAGCCTATGGACCCCAAGCCGCTTCGCTATTCACAATGCCCGTGGAACAGGTCACTCGAGCCACCACAGGATTGTTCTTTGGGACTATGCTCCCACCGACAAGCTTCACCGCGCCGGTGCTGACAGAGGAAGATCCCAAGAAGTCGGTCTTTGATCGTCTTACCCCTGACGCGGCCCTTCTCAACGGGTCGCCCAACATCAGCGCCTCGGTCTTCTCTAGATTGGGCCAGAACTCCTGTGGACCCACAATAGGGCCTACAATCCCAGAGAAGGCTGCGTCCAAGAAAGTGACCGGCCCTGCTCCTGAAGTCGTCAAAGCGGCTTCCCCTACCAAAAAGTCAGTCTTTACGAGATTGACGGCTCCAGCTCCCGCTCCTGCTATCCAAAGGACGTCGGTCTTTGACAGGCTAACCCTAGCGACGACCCCCCACCTACACAGATGGCAAGACGAAGCCATTCTCACCGCTGAACCAGCGCCGTCCGCTCGACACGCTCGACGTCGCCATTGGCGCCGGGTAAGGAAGGCTGGGGGCAACTCCCCCTCTGGGCTAACTCCATCAGCCCCGATGGCAGAAGTTAATGCTGCTGTTCCAACTGGGAACAGCTTCGAGATGCTAAATAAGGTGCGAAGGAATTCTCCTACTGCGGTGCTAAAGAGATCTCCTCCCCTGCTAAAAAAGGTTGCGGAAACAAAGCCAGAACAGCCCCGATCCCCACAACGGTTGTCTTCCAGAATCTATAAGGTTTGGCGGCAGTCCCGAGACTCGATGATCGATCCAAACTTCTCCCGCCAACACAAGAAGCTGAAAATCCAACAGGAAGCCAGTCACCAGGCTAAACCACGAAACACTGTCTGGGTGCCCACCTCAACGGCCCCCTCAACTGCCACTGCTCATAAAAGGAGGAAGCAAGAGAAGATCCCCCAGCCTGCAACGATAGCCAAAGGCACTAAGCCCAGACGCCCTAAGTCTGGAGGCATGATGGTCCATACCGTATACATGGCGTCGGGAAAAGAAGACAGCCGTGCGTCTATAAGTCATAGACCGCTTACACGGTCGGTGACCAAAGCTCAGGAGAAACAACAAAAGCTCCAGGAAATGATGAATGCTATGGCCGCACTTACCGGGCCAAAACAAAACCCAGAAACGTCCTCGGACGAACGCCAGGAGGAAGAAACCGACGCCGAATTCCTTCGCCAGATATTGGAAAAGAAGGACAAAGAGGCCGCTGAACAAGCAGCCAACATACAGCGTATGGGCCTTCTCTTCCAAGATATGATAGGAATGATGATCCAACAGGACCCACCCGCCGAGGATCCCCCAATCGTTCTTGAAGATGACCGGGGAGAAACGTCAAATCCACCACCGGCCCTCTCAACGGCCAAAGAGGAGACAATCTTTAAGGCTGATTTGGTCGACTATATAGCCCAGCAAATCCGGGTTCATCATGCGACCGAGGCAGCTGTCCAAGTCGTAAAAACGGGCCGGCCGTATCCAAGCTGGTATGACCAAATCAAATACCCGCCGGGTTATACAATACCAAAATTCCACGTGTATAAGGGGACCGGCAATCCCCATCAACATGTCGCCCAGTTCAGGGCCCTTTGCGGTAACACCGGCGGTGATGATAAACTGTTGCTTCGCCAGTTCATGGGCAGCTTATCAGAAACAGCGTTCGAATGGTATTCGGAACTCCCGAACGATTCTATCAAGACGTTCGCTGAAATGGAGTTGCTATTCACTCAGCGATTCGCAAGCGCCAGCGAACGCACTCTAATAACGGCACTGATTAACGCCAGGGTAAAACCAGGCGAAACTTGGGTCCAGTATGCTATACGATGGCCGAATTTGTGGTCGAAATGCGAGCAACGCATTGAGGAAGCGCCCGCGGTGGGCATGTTCGTGGGAACCCTAGACCCTCATGCAACTATCTCCCAGTTCATGATGTTCTTTAAGCCAACCACATTCCAGGCTTTAATCGACAAGTTGGCTCAGATGGACCAGATGGGTCATAGACCACCTCCCCCGAAGTCGGAACCTCGGAATGACAAGGGTAAGGGAAAGGCCACCTTCGTCGCGAATGCTCAGCAGCAACCCAATGCCCCAAAACTGGCAGATCAACTGGAAGAAAGACGCCGGTATTATAATGAGAAGATGAAGCGTCCCTACTCGTTCCCACGAGACAAGATGAAGCGGCTATTCGAGCTGGCAGTACGCAACAGACTTATAAACCTACCAAATCCAAGGCGACCGCCACAACCCACTGAGGTGAATAACCCTAACTATTGCCCTTACCATCAAACGGTAAGTCATCCGATTGAGGATTGCTTCGTCTTCAAAGGATGGATTGAAGATCAATACCTCCAGGGGAAGTTTGCACTATCCGAAAAATGGAAGGTGAACCCACCACAGCCGCATACTCCTAAGAAAGCAGATGCACCGGGGGAAACCTGTTCCTTTATTGAAGAAGCTCCATGGGAAGTCGTGTTGTCAACTAAAACCAAAAGAATGCTGAGAGACCTTCGTGCATGCCCTGCGATCGAATGGAAGGACCCTCTTGAACCTTAAATTATCGAAGGGATGTTGAAGCCCCGCCCAACTACGAAGACTCGTGATAATGGCCCAAATACTCACGCCCAACCGTCAAAATCTTCGAAGAAAAAGAAGAAGAAATCCAAGAAGCCCGTGAAGTCTGGAGACAAGCGCACGAACTTGCAGAAGCAAATCGACGCGATGGAAAAGTACAATCAAAAAGCGCAAACTCCTGTCACGCTGCAAGAGTTCCTCAACCACATCTTTCAAGAGGAAGATGATGAAAAAAGCTCGTCGGATGAATCCGAGGGATACGTGGCGAGTTGTAACGTAATCTCCCACTCGTTCGCCGACGATGAAAAAACTCCGGGCACTAAGAAACTGGGGACAGAGCCTGAACCAGAGCGTGTGTGGCCAACAGATGAAATGATCGATGTCTTTCTGGACGAGATTCGTCTAAAAAGTAAAGTGTATCAGGAGCGTGAGATGGCCGCATCGGAAGGAGCCAAATGCAGGCGACTGAACGAAAGAGTCGAAGTACCCCCGCCAGATCGAAAGGCATCCGAGGCAGACAAGAAGATATTCAAGACGAGGAAAAGGTTTGCCAAAGCCATGTCAATGGGAATGAAGCTACCACCCTCGGAAGAAAACACGCTCAATGCGGCGGAGAGGCACCCTGATTATTGCGCATATCATTGGAAAATTTCACACCCCACGGAGGAGTGCGACGCCTTTAGGATATGGTGGCAAGGATATGTTGCTCATCGGCAACATTTTAAGCGCATGAAACGCAAGACTCGTCGGGAACGAAGAAGTACTGCCGACGGGCACAACAAGACCACTGGCAACTGTTACATGGTTAATGCCGGAGGGTCACGAGTTCTCACCTTTGGGAGCGACTCTAGCGAAGAAATGGCTCTGGGCCCTCTCTTTAAAGAATCCGTTTTAGGGAAAGAGGGGGAACCGGAGGCCTGCGAAAACATTCAGCTGCGCAACCGCACGCTCCCGGAAAAGAATCTCGGGCCCGCAAATAGAAAAGATAAGGGAAAGGAAAAGGTCACTGAGGATATCACTTTAGATGACCAAGTCATGAAAGAGCTGACTACCAAAGACCCTCCCAGGAAGGGTAAGGTGGACTATAACATCCTGGCGCACCTAAGGAAGCTACCTTCTCAGCTCAGCATTCTCGATGCCCTCCTATTATCAAAAGAAGCGCGAGATTCACTAATTAAGGCGCTACAAGAACCTGAGCAATTCCAAGCCTTCCTCGCCACTGAAAGGATGAAGGATGAACTGGAGGAAGTGCATACGGCCGACATCACTTTCGGTGACGAAGACCTCCTTCTCGGGACGTGCGACCACAACCGTCCCCTATATGTCTCTGGATACTGCCATGATATCAAGATAGGCAAGATCCTAGTGGATAATGGATCCTCCGTTAATCTCCTTAACGTTCGGGTGTTAAAGGAAATCTGCATGAGTGTGCAACACCTCGCTCGTGACAAAATTACCATCTCCGGTTTCGATTCACAATCGTCACGGACTCTCGGATCCATGATACTAACATTACGCTTCGGACTACTCGTCACAGACATCAAATTCCATGTCATCGACGCCAAGACCTGCTACAACGCCTTGCTCGGTCGTCCTTGGCTACACGAGTACAACATCATCCCTTCCACACAACATCAGTGTATGAAGTACTTTAAGGATGGTTTCGAGTATACCGTAACAGGTGAGCTGAACCCATTTTCCGTGAACGAAGTCCGCAAATACGAAGATGCGAAGTACTTTTTGCCAGATTTCGAGGATACAGAAAGGTGTCGCAAGCCGGAGAACAAAGCCGCCGCCGCCATCCCTGTTTTCGGGAGCGATACCGAAGAAGAGATAGTTTATGCTGGGCCATCTCAACGCAACAACCCGGGGACGTCCGCCCCCATGTTGGTCTTCGGAAGTGACTCGGAAGATGAGGTTAATGCCGTGTTCTCCAATCGGCTGTCAATATAAGCGCCCCCTAGCGATGATCAGAGTTTGCAAATCACCATGGTGCCGCGAGAACACTACAAGGATCTCGACACACTTCAAGCTTACAATGTGCAGGACCTGCAAACATTTTACGTCCCTCCCAGGCAAAGGGGTGAGAAGGTAATCCTATTCTACCGATCCTCGGAGTCGAAAGTAGAGAAAGAGATTTGGCATGGTGCGGATGCTACACTTGACAGGCTCCGACCCATCTGTCTGCCCAGATAGTATACAAATGGGTTAAAGAGGCTATTGAAGTGCCAAGGAGTACCCTTAAAACAGACTGTTCGACAAGCTCGGTTCTACAACAGGATTTGGGATGTCCCTGGACTCAACGCAAATTGCCCAACGGGAAAATGGAAACACTTGGGCTTGGATACGTGAGAGCCGGAAAATGGGAACGGGCCCACAGTAGCTACGCTATATATACCTTTGATGAAAAAGAGGACGCCCTGTCAGGAAATGCCAACCCCTCATCAAAACTAGATCCCGCGATTGAAGTGCCGAGTCCGTCGTTTGAAGAACGAATGGACAAGCTTATCAGGAAAGTGGGTCAAAAAGCTCGGGAAGACCACAACCGCGAGATGGCCATCTACGAGAAGACCAGGACGCAACGTCTGTTTCAACAGGCTGCAAAAGACAAAGATGCTCATCCTTGTCAACCCGTTGTACGAAAGGCCCGACGCAGAGGCGGAAATAAATCAAGAAGCGGGAAGAGGAGCCGACAACAACGACACAGGATTAGAGAGTTACGTGATCGGGTATTGCGCGGCTCGGATTTGTTCCTCGTGAAGAAGATGAGTCGAGCGTATTCCTTCCCCCGAGACAAGACGGAGAGGTTACTCAAGCTCGCTATAAAACATCAAATGATCGCGCTTCCAGAGTCTAGACACCCTGAGCAAGCTAACAAGGCTTCTCATCTGAGCTATTGCTCTTATCATCGAGCCATAGGACATCCTACCGAAGACTGCTTCACCTTCAAGAACTGGGTCGAGGACCAGTACCAACAGGGCAGATTCGCTTTATCCGACGGCTGGAGGGTAACGCCGCCACAAAAGCACGAACCCAAAGCCGCAAAAGCAGAACCAGATCCACCTCGGTCCTGGAAGCGGATTCGCACCTGTTACACGATTACGTTATTAAAAGAAGAGCCCGAGAACATGGATGACCTTCCCTGGTGCTTTGAGAACAGAGATGATGAGGTGGTCTCAGAATTTCCGCCAGCTCCAAAAGAACTGGAAGACGGCATACATACTACTGCAGATAACCTCATGAAGATTGAGTTGGGATCGGCAGATGACCCGCGACCAACATTTGTTAGCGAGCTGCTATCTGAAGAAAGGGTGGCTGCGTTAAAGAATGTGCTTCTACAACATAAAGACTGCTTCGTGTGGAACTATTCCGAGATGCCGGGATTGGATCCGGAGATTGCTGTGCATAAATTAGCAATATCCCCAGATATCAATCCAGTCAAGCAGGCGCCAAGAAGGATGCGACTCGAGCTTGAAATGAGCATCAACGCCGAAGTCAAGAAGCTGATCGATTCTGGATTTATCTAAGATGTCCAGTATCCCGACTGGATCGCCAATATCGTCCCCGTAATGAAGAAAAATGGGACGGTACGCGTATGCGTGGATTTCAGGGATCTTAATAAAGCCTGTCCGAAGGACGATTTCCCAGTACCAGTAACCGAGCTAATGATAGATAACACGTCCACTCACGAGGTTTTCTCCTTTATGGACGGTTCATCAGGGTACAATCAGATAAAGATGCATCCCGAAGACCAGAAGCACACCGCTTTCCGGACCCCTTTGGGTATATTCTGCTATAGGGTTATGCCCTTTGGTCTAAAGAACGCCGGCGCTACCTATCAAAAGGCCATGACAAAGATCTTCGACGACCTCATACATGACATCATCGAGTGCTATATCAATGACCTTGTAGTAAAGAGCATGTCATACAAAGAGCATTTAAAGATCTGGAGACTGTATTTCAACGCCTTCGGCAATATAATTTGAAGATGAATCCCCTCAAATGCGCGTTTGAATTCTCCTCGAGTAAATTCCTGGGATTCATCATCCGATACCGAGGTATCGAAATAGATCCATCTAAGATCAAGGCGATCATGGAAATGCCTCCGCCAAGAACCCTCAAACAGTTGCGGTCTCTCCAAGAGAAGCTCGCATACATCTGGAGGTTTATCGCCAATCTTTCAGGCAAGTGCCGTCCTTACAGCCACCTAATGAAGAAGGGAACTCCATTCGTTTGGGATGACAAATG
Source organism: Agapanthus africanus (assembly GCA_030015575.1). Taxonomy (NCBI): domain Eukaryota; kingdom Viridiplantae; phylum Streptophyta; class Magnoliopsida; order Asparagales; family Amaryllidaceae; genus Agapanthus; species Agapanthus africanus. The sequence continues at coordinate 109,061,408 of CM057344.1, forward strand.
CCAAGGTGCACTAGACGAGATCAAGCAGTACCTGCAGAACCCTCCGGTGTTGGCTGCGCCGGTCAAGGGAAAACCCCTCATTCTTTATACAACTGCCCTCGAAGGTTCCTTAGGCGCATTGTGGGCACAAGAGAACGATCAACGAAAAGAGAGAGCACTCTACTACCTAAGTCGAGTTCTGCTGGGGGCAGAAAGCAATTACTCCCCTATCGAAAAACACTGCCTGGCGTTAATCTTTGCGATAACAAAACTCCGGCACTATGCATTGGCACATGAAGTCCGTCTTATATCAAAGGCGGACCCCCTTAAATATTTAATGTCGAAGGCCATATTGACGGGACAACTCGCTAAATGGGCTCTACTCCTAATGGAGTTCTCGATAACGTATCGACCTCTTAAGGCAGTGAAAGGCCAGGCCATTGCCGACTTCCTCGCTGAGCATCCAATACCTGCCGGTTCCCCTCTGAACTGCGATTTGCCGGATGAATATACATTCGATGCGATCGGCAACGGTAGTACCCGATGGGAACTCTATTTCGATGGAGCATCTTCCATGAAGAAGCGCAAACAATGTACCCCCATAATCAAATCGGGAGTAGGCCTCATCTTCGTAACTCCACAAGAAGGGATAATGCGCTTCGCCTTCTCCTTAACAGAACCAAGGACAAACAATGAAGCCGAATACGAAGCTCTGATAGCAGGCCTCGAGATCGCCATCGACATGGGAATTGAAGACCTCCTTATATACAGGGATTCTCAACTGGTCGTTAGTCAAGTAAATGGTGACTACCAAACGTGCAAACCGGAGTTGGTGAAGTACGGCGAAAAGGTGCAACGACTATTGATCCAAATTCCCTCCTACACTTTGGAAAGCATACTACGTGCGGAAAATAGCAAAGCAGACGCGCTAGCCAAGCTCGCTTAAGAACTGGCTGACGAGAATCTCGATGACGTCAAAATCATGGTACAAAGCCGTCGAGTGCTCGCCCCAGCAAAAATATCTCCCGAGTCATACGAAGAAAAGGGCGCGACTGAGTAAACGACCCTTCAAATAAAAGACCGTGAGAAGGCTGAGGACTGGAGGGAAGTCTTCATAGACTACTTTAAGTCCCACCGAATGCCCGAAGAAGCGTTCTCAAGACATCAGCTCATGAAACGAGCTCTATCTTTCGCTTTCGTCAATGATACTCTGTATAAGAGGTCGTTTGATTCTCTGTGGCTAAGATGTTTAGGGCCGGACGAAGCAGAAAGAGTCATTCAAGAGGTTCATGACGTAATCTGTGGTTCTCATCAAGCAGGCCCGAAGATGAAGTTAAAAATTAAACGGATGGGTTACTACTGGCCCACGATGATCCAGGACTGCCTCGAATATGCGAAGCAGTGCCACTCGTGCCAAATCCATGGGGATTTCATCCACCAGCATCCGAATCCACTACATCCGACGATGGCTGGCTGGCCATTCGAAACGTGGGGGACTGACATAGTCGGCCCCATCGAACCAGCGTCGTCCCGGGGACATCGTTTCATCCTGGCGACAACTGATTACTTCTCCAAATGGGCAGAAGCAGTACCGCTGAGGGAAGTGAAGACGGAGAATATCCTCCACTTCTTCAAGACGCACATCATCTATCGGTTTGGAACTCCGTGGCGAATTATCTCCGATAACAGGCCAGCCTACAGAAGCCATAAAATTAGCCGCTTCGCGCAACATCATAATATAGACTGGAGATATTCCTCAGTTTACAATCCGCGAGCTAATGGTCTAGCCGAGGCCTTCAATAAGACCCTGACAAAAATCATGAAAAAGACGGTGTCCCGAAATAAGAAAGACTGGCACGAGAGGCTGCAAGAGGCCCTTTGGGCCTATCGAACTACGTTCAAGACGGCCACGAACACAACGCCGTACGCACTGGTATTCGGTACGGAAGTGGTACCCCCCTTGAAATAGAGCTACCCTCTCTACGGATGGCAGTCCACTACGAACTGACGAACGAAGAAAATGCTAGCCTTCGGCTCGACGAGCTCGATGCTCTTGAAGAAACACGGCTCATAGCGCAACAAAATCTAGAAGCTTATAAAGCAAAGATGATGCGCTCATACGAAAGATTAACCCGACCGAGGACATTCCGCCAAGGCGAACTCGTACTAGTGGTCAAAAAACCTATGATCCCCAATCGCGCCAAGCGGGGAAAATTCGAGCCAAACTATGAAGGCCCGTACATCATAGATAAGGTTTACCAGGGTGGGGCCTATCTACTCATGGACGTGCACGGTGAAAGGCCTTTTAGGCCGATAAACGGTCGCTTCCTAAAGAAATACTACGCTTAATGAGCCACAGCCTAGGTCAATGATAGGTGATGACGACCATGCCCGCTCGCTATCTTACTAAGCTCAAGTTTTATAAACGGTAGCCAGCCTCTTAACGATGGACCGAAATGTCCTTAAACTAACGACGGACCGAAACGTCCTTAAACTAACGATGGACCGAAATGTCCTTAAACTAATAGCGGACCGAAACGTCCTTAAACTAATACCACAGCATCCTTAGGCTGACGAGATAAAAAAAATATAATAAATAAAAACGGTATGTCTATAAGCAAAAAGGGCACGGATGAAAACCCGAAAGAGCTCCGTAAGTAAAAATAGCAGGGCTACCGGCGAGTGTTCGTGAAAACCCGAAAGGGCGCGGCCTCGTAAAAAAAAGGAGAAAAAGAAAATGAAAAGAATAAAAAAACGGTATGTCCATAAGCAAAAAGGGCACGGATGAAAACCCGAAAGGGCTCCGTGAGTAAAAACAGCAGGACTACCGGCGAGTGTTTGTGAAAACCCGAAAGGGCGCAACCTCGTTAAAAGACACTTATAGGGTCCTCTCGACCTTGTAAGGAGAAACCACCCGCGTGAGATCCTTACGACTCACAAAGGGGCAACACACTTAGGAATCCTCACGATTCCTAAGGAGAAAATACGCTTGCGAGATCCTCACGACTCGTAAGGAGAATTCTCTTATGGGACCCTCATGGCTCATGAGATTTGAAAGTCTTAAGTTACAGAAGCCTAAACCTGTTCTTAAGCAAATCCCCCACAACCTTCGATATTGCCCTACAAGCGGCTCAATACTGACCCTTGTATACAATCCACGGGCGCGAATAAACATTTCCCCAGCAAAGTCCCACCTGTGACTAGGGATATGTCCATATGATGAGCAACCCTTGTAGGTCCTCTCGACCTATAAGGAGAAAGCCCTCTTGTAGGATCCTTACGACTTGCAGAGGAACATACACTTAGGAATCCTCACGATCCCTAGGGAGAAAATACACCTACAAGATCCTCACGACTTGTAGGGAGAAATACCTTTGTGAGACCCTTACGGCTCATGAAGTCAAAAGCCTTGGTCGACAGGACCCTTAACCCCATTTGCCAAGCCACCTTTGTTCAAACATCGACAGAGGCAAATGATGATTCGCTCCTGACAACATCCCAGTTGCAGCGGCGCTGATGTCAAAATCGGTGTCTAAAATCCAAGCTTGCGACAAAAAAGCTAGCAAGCCATGCATGCATACGAAATAGCCGAAATGATGGGGCAACTTGCAATAAAAAGCAGCAAGTAAAAATGTATGCATGAAAAATAGCCGAAATGATGGGGCAACTCGCAATAAAAAGCAGCAAGTAGAAAATAAATAAATAGCCGAAATGATTGGGCACCACGAAAAATAGCCGAAATGATGGGGCAATCACGACCTTCGCAATATAAAAGCTGAAACGATAGAGCATCGCGGAAAAAGAAATAAAATAAAAATAGAATTTATGCCCTACAGGTGATGTTCCATCACACCCTGTACACAATTCAAGGACGTAAACAAAAAGGGAACATACCTCCCCCCCCCCAGGTTTCACCAAAGAAAGAAGCTAAATCTCGACGGGTCACAAGCGACCTAGAGATCATCCCAACACTCGTCTCGTAACGACGGACACAACTTCAAGCTAAGCGGAACAGCGGCAACTCCCAGTTCCATGGCTCGGTGGTATACATATCGCCAAACAGTCAAACCTCCATCCCGTGAAATGCGGATACAATCACCAAAATTCCTGGTTACGTGGAATGCGGATAACGTCACTCTTTAACCCCGTGGAAAACGTCCAGAGCGGATCCTGGTCCTCGCAGAGCACGGCAGTGAACCCGTGTGAAGCATCCAGAGCGGAGCCTAGTCCTCGCCGAGCACGGCAGTGAACCCGTGTGAAGCATCTAGTGCAAAATTCCTGGTTACGTGGAACGCGGATAACGTCACTCTTTGACCCTGTGGAAAACGTCCAGAGCGGATCCTGGTCCTCGCAGAGCACGGCAGTGAACCCGTGTGAAGCATTCAGAGCGGAGCCTAGTCCTCGCCGAGCACGGCAGTGAACCCGTGTGAAGCATTTAGTGCAAAATTCCTGGTTACGTGGAACGCGGATAACGTCACTCTTTGACCCCATGGAAAACGTCCAGAGCGGATCCTGGTCCTCGCAGAGCACGGCAGTGAACCCGTGTGAAGCATCCAGAGTGGAGCCTAGTCCTCGCCGAGCACGGCAGTGAACCCGTGTGAAGCATCTAGTGCAAAATTCCTGGTTATGTGGAACGCGGATAACGTCACTCTTTGACCCCGTGGAAAACGTCCAGAGTGGATCCTGGTCCTCGCAGAGCACGGCAGTGAACCCGTGTGAAGCATCCAGAGCGGAGCCTAGTCCTCGCCGAGCATGGCAGTGAACCCGTGTGAAGCATCTAGTGCAAAATTCTTGGTTACGTGGAACGCGGATAACGTCATTCTTTGACCCCGTGGAAAACATCCAGAGCGGATCCTGGTCCTCGCAGAGCACGGCAGTGAACCCGTGTGAAGCATCCAGAGCGGAGCCTAGTCCTCGCCGAGCACGGCAGTGAACCCGTGTGAAGCATCTAGTGCAAAATTCCTGGTTACATGGAACGCGGATAACGTCACTCTTTGACCCCATGGAAAACGTCCAGAGCGGAGCCTAGTCCTCGCCGAGCACGGCAGTGAACCCGTGTAAAGCATCTAGTGCAAAATTCCTGGTTACTGGAACGCGGATAACGTCACTCTTTGACCCCGCGGAAAACGCCCAGAGCGGAGCCTGGTCCTCGCCAAACACGGCAGTGAACCCGTGTGAAGCATCCAAAGCAAATACCGGACTATGGAGACCTTAAAATCCATGGACTATGATGTCCTTAACCTCGACTGTGATGTCTTAAGACTAACGATCAAACACCCCGATTCCCTACGGATTCTGCCTTGGTTTAAGGGTACATCTCTTCACTCCTTTGATACCTGGGGTTGTAATTCCTCAACGTCTTCAAAGAGGTGACGGGTCCCTGCAACCAAATATCAGACTGTGGAGTCCCTAAATCCACGGACTATGAGGTCCTTAACCTTGACCGTGATGTCTTAAAACTAACATCGGACTGTGGAGTCCCTAAATCCACGGACTATGAGGTCCTTAACCTTGACCGTGATGTCTTAAAACTAATATCGGACTGTGGAGTCCTTAAATCCACGGACTATGAGGCCCTTAACCTTGACCACGACGTCTTTAAACTACGATACCTGGAGCAGCCCCCTGGCTCCGTGAAACACGGGCAAGGGGCGACCACATCCAGCACTTGCAGGCCCTCACGACCTGTAAGGAAGAAAACTCTCTTGTGAGATCCTTACGACTCTCAAGGGAAAACCCGCTTAAGAATCCTTACGATTCTTAAAAAAAAACTTACGCCTATGGGATCCTCTCGACCTGTAGGGAGAAAAACTCTTTATGAGACCCTCGTGGCTCATAAAATACAAAAGTCTTAGGAGGCAGATCTTAACCCTGAATCCTGAGCCATCGCTGTCCTGCAAGGAGATCAAGATAGAATATCCGCAGAATACATTCAATAGAAAGGGGACACACCATTGAAGAGAAGAATATGTCTTCATTTATAAACCTCCCTTCGACAACAATACTCGATCTAAAGCCAACACAAACCACCCGATACGGGAGATAACGTGGCAAGTTTCTGATCTGTATCCTATCAGGCATGCATTTGCAACTGTACGAATGTTTAAAAGGAAATGTTGCCCGAGGCACTGATGTGCATGCAACGTAACGATGGTGCTCGTAATTAAAGAAAAACAGACAGCTCATTTAAGAAAGAAAGACACACGTACGACTATCTGACAAACATGAAAATTCAACAGAACGCATGCAAAACACCAATGATTAAAGGAGTACATTGATTCAAACATACTACATCGGTGGGAAAAAATTACCGAACAAGGGATCAGAAATACAAGGGTTAACAAAGCAAAACACAAAATTCTCCAACTCCCTCTCCGCCTTCTCCAGCACGTCAAAACGACGGTTTTCGCGAGGAGTCGCTCCCCACCGGTTGGAGTCGTGCTCATCAGCGAAAGCAGACATAACGGCCCGACGAGCTCTTATCTGACTCAGTAAATGAACTGAGTGATCCTTCAAAGCTTGAGTGATTAGACAAGCCTCACGAAAGCACTCAAGCTTGTCCTCCGCCGCGTCAAGGATCGCCGAAGTCATCTCCGCCGGATGAGGGAGTATATCGGCAAGCACAGACAGGAGGATCATCCGGAGCCAAATGGAGCCCATGGGAAGAGGAGAGCCCCGACGGGTCAGTAGCTCGTACATCACCGTGTCATATTGAGCGTCAGTGAGAAGGGGATCCGCCAGCCGCGCAGCGAAGCGAGGAATTATCTCCTCAAGGGGCACCTCCCATGGTTGCCGACGAGCATGGGGACGATCGCAAGCCATGGCGATTGATCGGGTTCTCAAAGATGACCACCTTAAGGTATGAATGGGTTTCTCTGTGAAGAAAAGAAGTAAGGCATAGGGTTCAGGTTATAAAGGGGAGCATTTAATACTATGCACAAAAAATGTTGTGCATGGCGGGACTATTCTCAAAGCCCGAAAAGAGGGGGAGAGTGTTGGAAATGAAATCCAACGACGCATTGGAATTAGGTTAGGGAAATGAAACGTCCCCATCAAGCAGATCCCTGCATACGCAGCACGTGAGCACTAGCCTTTGATGGGAAAATGAGGCGGCACTGCACAGACACAACAGAGAACTAAGCTCTGAGAACGAGAATCAAATTCTTAAAAGAAAGGATTGAAAGGAAGGACATGAAAAAGTGAAGGCGCTTCTGAAAGGACGTTTCATCTTCCCAAATCCCTAAAGGAATCCAACGGTCGCAAAAGGTGACAGCGTTGCACTCACGTGCGGACACGTGAGAACAACGCTGTGGGGGCATTTGTTTCCTGATTTAAAATTAGGAAAGCTTATGGAAAAGGCTTCAGAAAAGGGTCACGTGCTTACACGTGACCACCAGTCACGTGTTGGCACGTGACATCTAAAAGCATCGGCGAGGCAAATTCAGTTTCCCAACTACATCGAAAAAAAGGGCTTCAGAAAGGGTCACGTTCTCCCACGTGACCAAGGTCACGTGTTGGCACGTGACACTCAAAAGTGGCAGACTCAATTCCCTGATTGAATCAAGAAAAAGGCTCCAGACGAGGGTCACGTGCTCACACGTGACCAGGGGTCACATGGTGGCACGTGACAGCTAAGCAGCGACCAGAAAGCAGAGCGCAGAAAGAAATAAGAGGGCTCGTTAGGAGGGGGTCACGTGCCCACACGTGACCAAGGATCACGTGGCCACACGTGACCAGCTTTCAAAGCCTATCTGTTAACAGAATTAAATTCTGAGAAAAGACCTCTTAAATCTTTCCAAAGCAACCGAATGAATTAAAGATTTAAAGGTGATTAAATATCATCTATCTACGGGAAAATCTCGAATTTGGAAAGATTTGCCCGTAAAATCTAACCGAAATAACAAAGGAGAATCCCTGGATTTAAAATCCAATGGTGAATAAAATTCACCTAATAATCCAAAGGTCCAAAACGAATGATGGATACAAATCAAATCTCTCAACGAAAGATTCATCAAAAACTAATTGACTCGGCTGCTTCTCCGATAAATAGGAGCCAAGAGACACACAAAAGAGATATATGCAGAGGGAAGAAAAGAGAGAGAGCCTTGATACTTTGGATCTTCTGCAAGAGAAAACCCTAGGTAAGAAAGGGAAAGCTTTTTGAAAGAGAAAAGAATTTAATTCTCAACGGAGTTTAACTCTGACATAAAATAGAAGAACATAGTTCTCTCTTTGGCGGAGGATCTGTAAAGAGCACATCTCCCCTTAAATTGAGAATTTAATTCTCAATGGGTTGAGATCCTACCATGCAGATCCAAAGCATAGAGAGGAGATAAAAGCACGAGAATTTAATTCTCACAGAACTATAGGAATTTAATTCCTTTAAAATAAAATTAGGGTTGACCCTGTGTTATGGGAATTTAATTCCTTCAGAATGAGAAGAATCAGGGTTTAACCCTGGTTAAGAACTTAGTTCTGTTAAAACAACAGGAATTTAATTCCCTTAATCTCATTCCCCAGAATAATTCTTTAACAGAGAGTGGGAGTTTAATTCCTTAAAGCTTTTATTAGGGTTTAACCCTATTCAGTTCTTCACATATACGAGGAATTTAATTCCTACAGAAAATTCAGAGTTCAACTCTATTCCAGAACATAAATCTTCGAAAGGAAGTAAGAATTTAATTCCTCTGAAATTATTGTCAGGGTTCAACCCTACGAGGAATTTAATTCCTGAAAGGGATTAACAGATCTTCCAAAAAACATACATAGAGGCAGGGTCACGTGTCACCACGTGACTCCCAAAAAGATCTACAGAAAATCCCCTTTGAGGCAGTGCCTCACGTGACCCACGTGACCCTTGGCAGAGGCTTCAACATACTCCATTTAAGCACCCGTCACGTGATGGCACGTGATGCCCCAAAAGATGCGATATTCTCAGCAGAACAAACGAAGGGAGGGCGCCCTCACGTGCTACCACGTGACCCCTCTTCCTTAGCGTCTAACGCTGAATTGGAACCCCTGAATCTAGTGTTAAAACACTGTTTGGCCTTAGTGTTCAACACTAATCAAGGAACTTTATTTGTAGTGTTCAACACTAATTACCTTAGTGTTCAGCACTAATTTGAGATTTCTGTTGCCAGTGTTTAATACTGACCTGTTTTAGTGTTTAACACTAATTTGAAAGCCTTGTTGCTGGTGTTTAACACCAACTATCTTTCAGTGTTAAACACTGACTTATCAATCTCATTCCCAGTTGTTCAACACTGATTGGTCTTTAGTGTTTAACACTAGGCATTGGCCCAATTGGCTAAATGGCCAGAGGCAAAGCCTCTCCTTCAAGGGACCAACAGGAGGGCCGATATCCCAGACATGATTGGACTTAGCCCAATCTGGCCATAAGTCCTCAATTCGTAATTAACTGGGCTAATGGGCTCATAACATAATTAATTGGTCTTGATCCCAAATTGGGCTAAAGACTATTTAATCCACTCCGGTCCCAGGGTACATCTCTTCACTCCTTTGATACTTGGCATTGTAATCCCTCAACGTCTTCAAAGAGGTGACGGGTCCCGATGACCACACATTGATATGGACTGTGGGGTCCTTAAACCCATGGACTACGACGTCCTTAACCTTGACCGAGATGTCTTAAAACTAACAATGGACTGTGGGGTCCTTAAACCCATGGACTACGACGTCCTTAACCTTGACCGAGATGTCTTAAAACTAACAATGGACTGTGGGGTCCTTAAACCCATGGACTACGACGTCCTTAACCTTGACCGAGATGTCTTAAAACTAACAATGGACTGTGGGGTCCTTAAACCAATGGACTACGACGTCCTTAACCTTGACCGAGATGTCTTAAAACTAACAATGGACTATGGGGTCCTTAAACCCATGGACTACGACGTCCTTAACCTTGACCGAGATGTCTTAAAACTAACAATGGACTGTGGGGTCCTTAAACCCATGGACTTATGCATCCTTAAACTACCAATGGACTACCATGTCTCTAAACTGGCAATGGACCACTACGTCCCTAAACTGGAGATGGACCACCATGTCCCTAAACTGGCAATGGACCACTATGTCCCTAAACTGGAACAATAGAGCCACAAATGCTCTTTTGCCAGATCTAAACGATCCCGTTTAAGTTGATCTTAGCCTCAAATATGGCTAACGTATCCTTAAACCTTCAAACAGACTGGACTATGAATCCCTCCAATCAACTTTGGTTCAAGGGTACATCTCTGAACTCCTCTGATACTTGGCGTTGTAATCCTTCAACGTCGTCAGAGAGGTGACGGGTCCCGACGGCCATACATTCAATGGACCACTATGTCCCTAAACTGGAACAATAGAGCCCCAAATGCTCTTTTGTCGGATCTAAACGATCCCGTTAAGTTGATCTTAGTCTCAAGTTAGACTAACGTATCCTTAACAGACGTTTGAGTTGATCTTAGCCTCAAATATGGCTAACGTATCCTCAAACCAAACCCCCAAACCCAAATCTAAGATAATACGGATTTGGACTAGTCCACGCCCTACGGGCGACGACATAACTCGGTCTCCGTAAACAATCCACGGGCAACAAAACAGAAAATAAACACACACGACACGAAGTGACCATCTGGAGAAGGAGAAAGTTGTTACCGCGATGCGGTAGCGTAATTAACTGCAGGGGCTTGCGCCTGCAGGGAAGAGCGTCCCCACAATCAAAAACCCCTCAAACGAGGGGGAATCTGACGAAGTCTGCTACATCGGCCGCATCCGTTTAAACCTTCGATATATGGTGCCATAAATCAACTTGGCATCTTCGGAGAGGTGAACGGATAGCACCAATTAGCATCTGCCCCGAATCTCAGTGCCAAGACATCGCAGTCTTGTGTGCCGTCTTTCGGAGGGGAACAGGGGTCGTAATGCGAGTACTGGAGGAATGTTATGCATCTTTAACATATATATCGCATGCACTACTATTCATATGCACCTTTCAGGAGTTAAGCGGATCAACAATTATGCTCAGCCACAAAGTATTTAACTTATTAATAAATTGATGAATGTAATCAGGAAAACCGGATAAGATGAGTAGGCATTACCATTATTCTCAGCCTTACGAAGGCAAATGGAGATACTGCTGTGGTAGGGGCCAAAGACTTCATCAATTTATCTGCTAACTTGACAAAAATGTTCATCACCTATAAAGAGTTCACATATTTATAAATTGCCTGTAACATCTACTAAGTTGCATGTAACTTCTATTAATTTGCATGTAACATCTATTAACTTGATTATAATATCTAATAAGTTGCATGTAACTTCTATAGCAGTTGCATGTAATTTCTAAGCAGTTGCCTGTAACTTCTAATAAGTTACATGTAACTCTTATAGCAGTTTTTTGTAACTTCTAATAAGTTTCCTGTAACTTCTAATAATTTTCTTGTATCTTCTAATAAGTTTTCTGTAACCTCTAAAAACGTATCGTATCTCCAACAAGCAGCTCGGTTAAGAAATCGAAGAGCTCGAAGCGGGAAATAGAAATATGGTTAGTACGGTCAAAGGGTCCTTCGACAAATTACTCTCCTTCAAAAAAACGTCGACGGAATCCCTATGAACTTTCCCGAGCTCTTCGATGTGCTCTATTACGGGATAAGCAACAAATGTCCTATCCCCGTAAACCTTTGCCCACATGTCTGCAGACAACGAAAAGAGTTTCGGTTAAGACACTAAAGAGTATTGCATACAACATTCAGACAATTTCCACACATAAGAATTATAGTTTACATGGATAGTACTGATACATAAATAATTATAGTTTACAAGTAATAAACAACACAATTATGATAATTTCACAATTATTTCCCACCTGGCGACTTAGGATCTTCCACTTTTTTGGGGAGTATCTCCCCATAATAGCCGAAGGACTTATGCATCTTGGTCAATACCTCGGCCGCGGTGATGGCACGTGTCATGTTGACTGTGCCTTCGGCACTAGAAATTTCAATCAAGGTTTGGGCCTCCGCATTCCGCATGTTCCTTTTTTCGCCGTGACCCATACCTTCGAAATTTTTGCAGTTATGTACTCATCCTCGTTTAGATACCTTAATGGCTTTCGGTCCTGTATATTCGTCACTCGTTTTCCGAGACTTTTGGTGGTAGACTTATAGGCGACTGCTTTCCTCTTGTGTGCCGGTGCAGGGGTGACCGCGGAAGATTTCAACATATCATTACCATCCTCAATAACAGGATCCTCAGCTGCAACACAAATGTTTCCCTAATTAGAAGCAGCCGCAACTATTTCCTCTTCAACTCGAGCAACCGACAGGAATACAGTAATAGCAAAACAGTCATCAAAACCGCAAGGGGCCAATTTCGTCCACATCCTCACTCCCTGTCAAAACCGAATGCGGCACATGACCGGCACTTAGATCACGGGACGTCTAAATATGTAGACGTAATCCACGTAAGCCAAAAACCCGGAATCTAAACTTTTTTATGAAAATAGTGGAAGTGAAATTTAAAAGGAGTTATTAAATGGAATCAAGTTTCGTTCTTAAAGTGTAACTAAGTTTTGTTTGAAAAACATCTATGACGTTTGAAAATCAGGCAACACCTCCTTTGTAAATTTTGACTAAAACCAAGTACAAAGCATCATATACATAAAAGCATCCCCAAATGAAGCTATCTTCCATGCCCAAACAGTGGAGCAACCACACAGATAATATATGATGCTCAAGGCGAAGAAATAAAAAATGAAACATGAACAATAACAATAAAAAGTCGACTCCAACGAGTGCGACGCCCACAAACACATAACCTCTAAGTCTCGCTTCTAAGTCCATAAATATATAAGTTTTGGTCGATAGAGTTTTTAACTAGATCCAAAAGAATATATACATATACAATGTGTGGTTACGATATAACAAGTAACCCACCTACCAAAGCAATCACCGAAGAAATAAGTGTGTCGGCAAGCCTTTACTGATCCGAGCGGTCAATCTTATAAGAAACTGGGGCACAACGGGGGTGAGTTGCCAACTCAGTGAATAAAAGTATATCATAAGGTTGAAATCGAAATGCATAACGATTATAGTACTATCATATCTTATACTAGTATATGTATAATGAACAAGTACTATAAACGTATCATTATCGATCATGTAACCATAGAAGCATATCATCATCTCCTATAATTATATAGCATGCATCTATGTATAAGCCTATAAAGTAGCCGAAATATGTATGTAAAACCTTTTCAAAATAGCCACATGATATATATATCACGACACATGTAGCAGACGTTGTTTTATGAAGTATTATATGTGTTTTGTTTCAATCATACGTCTCGCTTTTATAAATGATTTTTAAGAAGGTTTCTATTTAAGAGATCCTTGTGTCATTTCAGACATGTCAAAATAGAGAGACTATAGCTCATTTAGAAACCTCTTATGTGCATCAATATGTGAAAATAGTATCCAGGTACTGTCCCAAGGATCAGTCATGTTCGGCTACTATATAGCATAATTTAAAATAGCACATCTCGATGGATTACGCAAACATCCCCACATAAGTGTCCAGCATCGACACCCCAAATTTCACGAGTGTCCATTATTGGCACCCAAACTCATTCGCTACCGAGTATCCATCACCTAAACTCAAAGTCATCATAAATATTGTTTCTAACATCGACACGTAAACCGGATATTGTAGGCACCATCTCGTCAGACCGGTCCTCTCTCGATATCAATAGCCCCGGTCAGTATGTCCCGGATATCCGTCGTGCTCCAATCTATCTCCGGTATCGAGTGTCCTCGCTAGGCCCCCCGCCTCAAATGTGGTTTTCTTGCCCCTCGGCCTCGACCGGTCCACCATGTATCCGACTGTATACCCCCCACTCAGTTCGGATAACGTAGCATGTCCTCAACCGTATAGCTCCCCCACTCGGTGCGGAATAAAATCAAATCAGAAAATATCAAGCTCATGGTGGACACCAGCTCATCATATCAAGAGAAAACAACATTTTAAAAACGTGCTCAAGTTTTTATAAATAACATCGCGATTTTCAAAACCATGAAAAATATCAAGTTCTGAAGAGCAACATTTGCATAATTCCTTTTGATGATATTACATATATATAGCAGTGTCCCATACCACTGAGATATATCATCGTAAATAAAAACATCATAAAACCCATATCGATCATATACGAATACCCATGGTAATGGTATTCACATCTCAATCAGCATGTATACTACTGCGTCGTGCATATATATAGTCAACACACGAACAGATACGGCAGTTCTTAATGTGTCATGGCAATACTAATGATGTGTGATGTAGAAAGCGCGTCTGTGCTCATGCAGTATGGCAATCATTAGTAGTTGTGCAAGTGTTATATCAATGTGTTCGTAGAAGAATAGCTTTAAATCCCTATCCAAAGCTTATATATATAATTACCAATCAACCCCATGTATATAGGGAAGTCATAATAAACCGTATCGACATCTACATGGATATAACGTAGTATAGCAGTCCTACAGTGTCATGGCAGTACCAATGATGTGTAGTGTAACATGCGCGTCTGTGATTTGTGCAATATAGTAATCATTGATAGTTTTGCGGTGTTCTATCAGTGTGTTCGTATGAGAATAATAACACAACTAACATATATAATAGGCAATCGAATCGCGAGCGTATAAAAGTAACCAAATCGCACATGAATGATCGTTAAACATGGGTAATTATTATGAACTATACCGTTACAATTGAAAATAAAACGAAACGTTATTTTAAAAATAATAAGACTGCAGTATATTTGAAATATATATCCGTTTTAAAGTAGTAGCACATTCTTACCATTTATCATTTAAAAATAGAAATGAATCGTTGGTTTTTAAAAGAGTATAACTCAAGTAATCGAAATGTCTCAATCGGGATAAACGCACGACTCCACAAGTCTAAATGAATCTCGGACGTATTCGACACACTATCCTTATCATCACAAGTACGGAATGATCTCTCGTACAATGTCCATCCAATGTCATATCTATATTGTATGGATCTATAGACGTGTACATATGTCACAATAATCATATATCAAGATATATCCAGACCCATATGTAATCTACTAGATACCAACTATACACTAATTTAGTTATAGCCTAAGTTATATAACATATCACTATAGCCTAGGTTTATAGTATAAATATCCTAATTAATTAGATGCGGGGGTGCTATACGCCATCCACCCGACTTCCTTCGTAGATATAAATCTACTCACTGATGTATCGAGCTAATCGAAATGCACAACCGCCTTGCCTGTCCTTGCCGTCTCAGAAATCCCCGCGATCATACCTATAATTGTAATTAGGACACAACGATATAAATATCCAAATCAAAAACGATATAATGAGCAAAGTGCACATAGGTTAGAACATATAGCTCACTTACTCAAAATACGACCAAATACCTCAGACGTCGACGTATAAACGTCGAACGATCAAGTCGAGATATAGAAATACATAAAACCAAGTTTGAAATATCGGAAATATCACCAAAACCATACTAAAACACTCCCAGATTTCTCTACATGAAACCTCAAACAACAACCCCAATACAGTGGCTTAATTACCACAAGATGAAGTTACAGAAAAAAAAACATAATTTCAAAGTGTGGCCGCAAATTGTGGGTATAGGGATTAAATCTGGGGCCATAACATGAAGTTAGGGGCTTATGCTTCTAGGGTAGTCTTCTACTGGTCTCATCATATCACAGTATTCTCTAAATAATTTTCAGAGAAGCATACTAGCTCCAGATTCAATTTGAACATCACTAACTTAACAAAAATCCTACTTTTCTTATATTTGAACAAGGAAATATGAAATTTGACACTAGGAAACTTGAAAAGGATGATCTTTACCTATAAGGATTGAGCACAAGGAATTTCCAGCTCATAAAGTGTTTGCTTGAGATTTCTTAAGGCGGTAGTGGTTTTAGCTTGATGATATGAACAACTTTCATGAAGGAACCATAAATTTTCTTTTTGGTTTAATGAAAAACTAGAACTAAGGTGATGGAGTTTGAAGGGAGTTGTTAGTACAGTTTGAGGATTGAAGAATGAACCATGATAATTTTTGTAAAGTGAAGAAGAAAGTGTAGAGAAAGGAGGAGGTGTAAAGGGAGAAGGAGGAGGTAGAGAGGTGTATGGTTTGATAAGTTGTATATAAAGGTAATTCCCACCTAACATATACCATACCCTCATAAACAAAAACTAAAACCCCTTTTTAAAAGTAAATTCTTTTACACATAAATACCACAATCTTACACCAAAACATCATATTATGTTAAAAACAAAATACTTATTATTTTTTTGATATCACATATTTTCCCAAAATGGTTACATTTTTACGGATACCAATCCAAAACCAAAAATACATACACGATATTATTTTCGTAAACTCATAATATCCATATTTAAATTATAAATTAATTTTTATAATTTTCAAAATGTTACACTCTCCTCCTCTTCTTCTTCTACCCCATCATTTCAGCTCTCTCCTCCTCCTCTTCTGCCTCGGCCATTTTCTTGCCCTTCATTGGCCCAGCATCGACAATCTTTTGGCATCCTAACTCATAGAGTAGGCTACGCAGACGTTGAATCTGGGCTTCCGCTCCCTCCAATGCCGCTTGTTGCTTGGAAAGGACCGTTTTATGAATCAACTCTTTTTTCGCACAAACATTCTTCCAATGTGTCACTTGTGCTTCACACGAAATGCCCTTCGCATTGTCCTTCTCATCTGGTTTCTCAATAGATCGTTCCTTAAGAATCTTCACCAATGAAGACTGTAATATGTTATAGTCAAGTTATTAGAGATTATAGGCAATTTATTAGAAAATACATGCAACTTATTAGAGCTTACAGGCAACTGTCACTATAAGAAATATGGACCTATTTCGTCGGCTAATATTCGATGGAATAAACCCCCAATAAAACAAATCTTCCACTGAAATCAATAAAAAAAATTGTCGGGTTATTCCATCGGTTAGCACATGATAAAATAACCCAATTAAATATAAGGGGTTAGGATCCCCCTTTCCTAAAAAAAACCCTATCTCTCTCCATCCCTCCTCCTCCTCACCCAGATCTCCGACCTCCCCCTCCTTCCGTCGCCAGCGATGCTCCTCCGACTAAAATCCCTCCTCCGGCCTCCTACGCCTCCTAAAATCCCTCCCAGCGACTTAAATCAAAACTCTCCCAAATACTAAAACATTTCAGCAAAGCACTCTAATCGTCGGGGCTCCGAAATCATCAATACATAAAACACATCTTAACGCAATGCATACGCATGAAAAATGAGTTCATAACTCAAAATCAAACTCCGTCAAGTATAACGCAATCATCGGAGGTATGGTGAAAAAAAATAATATCGAAGTCCAATACAAAAACCAACATGAAATACATCAAAACTATAACTTGTATATAGTGTGCATCGTAGTAAAATCGTCCAAACATCTGAATAGAGAAGCGTGCAAAGACACCTAAGTACTGGTCTCAGGACAGTCCTGCTCGATTATTAAACCAAATAGTAAATATCATAAAAATGTACTGCTCAAAATGAAATCAATCTCAAATACAGTATACGAGGTACCACGTGCGTCCGGTGCGCATGGAAATCGAAATCAAATACAGATGCCACGAATACGCACGGAAATAAAACTGAGTGCAATGGGTGTGCACCAAAAACATCTGTCAAGTGCAACGGGCGTGCACGATAATAATATCAGGTGCATCTAATCTATACAAAACCCCGATTTAGTGTATCTGGTGTGCACAAATCGCATCAAGTGTGCCAAGTGTGTGCAAAAATCTCAATCAAGTGCACATGGTGCACGAAATCATAAATCGAATATCCAAAATCATGTGCAACCCATATACACGAAATCAAATCAGTATCTCAAAATGTATAAAATCAAAATCAAGTGCAATGGGTATGTACAAAACGAACATCAATACATCTGATACATGGAACACGAATCGAATGAAAAGAATGAGTACATAGGAAAACCAATCATAAAACGAAATCCTCAAAATACCAAAATCCAAACAACGGAAATGTGATACTCGAATCACCAGATCGCAAATCGTAACACCGACGTCAATGTGCTCCTCTTTCCTCTGGTGTCGACTGATTCGAACTTGTCTCTTCGTAGCTGTATGAACTGTGCTACAAATGGATATACTCATATCTAAAGTCTCTCAAGTAATGTATCCCATCACATGATATCTGGACTACGTTAAACTTTTCGATCGGTTCATCAAAGTCCCATAATTCCCGAGAGCTCAACACTCAAGTACAGTTTAAAAATATCCAGTACATACCACAGCACCTGCGAACCAGTCGTAGAAGGGCAAACCCAAGCCTCACTAATGGCACCACGGAACTTCCGCAAACCCTAAGGTTCACCAACGTTCTCATGGTCATTATGTCGAGTTAGGGTTTCATTCTTCTGGAGGGTCCATAGAAATACCTGCA
The DNA here is from genome assembly GCA_030015575.1 of Agapanthus africanus. Taxonomy (NCBI): domain Eukaryota; kingdom Viridiplantae; phylum Streptophyta; class Magnoliopsida; order Asparagales; family Amaryllidaceae; genus Agapanthus; species Agapanthus africanus. Next base: position 109,079,921 of record CM057344.1, read on the forward strand.
TATTCTTCTGAATACCTTAAACTTGGAAAAATGGGTTTCTGACAATCGTTCGAACCTTTTAACTTCGCCTAAACGACATGTGAATATCCTTCGTCCGCACGTTAAACAATTCTTCAATCCTCAAGAATAGACGATACCCTAACGGTCATCGCATTCGAGCCGCAGCTCCCTCTTCCCGTGCGACCGTGGTAATAGAAACCACCATCCGATATTAACGAAATGGATCAAAAGAACGAATAGAATACGGTGTAAAGAAATGTACATCCTAAGGCTTCTTAAGCGGAGTAGCGTATCGTAAGTATGCCGCGGATCATACCCACGGTACGTCACTCTACCTAAGTCACCTACTCCATCAACCAAAGTCAACCTAGACTTAGATAAGGGTTAAACCTAGCGCTCTGATACCAACTTTGTCACGACCCGAAGGTACGGAAAGTGACCGGCACTTAAATTACGAAGCGTCTAGAGGCGCAATATAATCTATGTAAGACGAAGCCTAGAAATCTAAATCATTTAAAAGAAGAAATGTAGGGAAACAAGTATAAAATCAACATCAAATTTTCTCAAAAATTTCGGCAAAGTCTTCTTTGTAAAAACTGGCCCCAAACGGGTACAAACAAGAATAATATATACAAGCAATAAAAATGCATCCCCAAGCGGGAGCTAGCTCTACGCCAAAAGACGGAAACAACCACACAATGCACTATAATATACAACGCCGAAGGGCGAGGCTCAAAACTCAAAAGAAAACCAATCCACCAAAAAACCATTATAATACAAGAGCGACTCTAAGGTCGAAATAAAAACAACTGGTCTTCTAAATCTACCAATAATACAAGTCTGGTTGATGGAGCTTACTAGATACAACTGAAACAAATAGGAGAACAACGGCGGTCAAGATACAAGTGAACCAACCTACCAAGCAATCACCCTGAATGAATTGGTGTGCCAACAAGCCGCTAAGGAAACCTGTACATCTAAACCTGTAAGAAAATTTATCACAACGGGGGTGAGTTCCCAACTCGTGAGTAGAAGACATCTGCGAGTAGAAATCGCATGCACGACGATCTCCTAGGTCATAATAATATACTTAACATAACACTAGTCATCTAGTTGTGACAGGGTAATAATTTATGCATAAGTGCAATGCTCCGTGCTCGTGTCAGTGCCTCAAGTAGAAACATGCCATGTGAATGAGTATGCATGCACCATGAATGTAAAACAATCAACCATGAAATCTGGATATATCTGTATAAGAAATCTTTACTTTTATCATGATAAAATGTCCCGAAATAACTGAAGTATCATCAGTGAAACCATGGAAATCCGTGTCAAGCATCGACACAAAACATGTAAATCTCAAAGTCTCAATACCTCATAGTCTCAATATCTCGGGCTCCATCAGTCCGGATCGGCCCATATCATCAAATCTCACGACAACGGTCGGTATCCTCCGGATATTTGCCGCGCCAGACATCACCGGTAGGTAGTCTTCCCCAGCTAGGCTCATCGTCATCCCCACAAAAACACTCTCACCCCGGGGTACCGTACCGGGCCCACCATGTACCCAAGACGGTTCCTCCACTCCTCGAATCGGGTCTCGAAATCCAATAGAAAATATGAAAACTCATGGTGGACGACCCATACATCAAGAGAAAACCGCAACTTACATTTTAAAAATGATAATAATAAGCTTTTATTAAATTCTTACGGTTTCCCCCAAAATCCAGAAATCTCATAGAAATCCAAAATCCCAAAATCATGAGTAAGTAAATAATGAGTATTGGTATAAGCCCCACAATACTGCATGATAATATGAATATGTGAATGCATTAAGTGTCTAACTAATAAATGCAACGTCTAAACTAGCACATGAGAGTAATCACACAATATTATATTGGACTAGCATTTAGCTGATTATATCAATAAAAAGATAATATGTTCTAAAGTATACGTGACATGGAAATTACCGATGAAGATGTGTGTGAGCCGGCAAATAAGTGTACGTGGAACATGCGCATCATCGGTAATGGTGCTGGTGTCCTAACAGGCAGAGTTTCATATTAGCTAAAGAAACATATGTATGAACATGCAATGCGATGAATACAACATGAATATAACGATGAATGTGTAGTAAACGCACAACTAGAGAATACATACTAATTATGAGTTACACATTTTGTTCTTTGAAAAAGCACGAATCATGGTTTTTAGAAAATTAGGGGCTACGGGGTTTTTAAGAAAAGATATGTCTTTTGAAAAATCCGTAGTATCCCTCAGGCTGTCTTTAAAAATGCGCACGATTCGTTAGTTTTGAAAATAAGCATGACTCGAGCCTAAACTAAGATCTACCTAACCAACTAAGGAACTAACTAAAGACACTAGTCGAAAGGTAAGAAGAATCCTCATAAAGTCTGAGTCGATATCTCTAGTAGTCGGCGATCCAGCCTCAATAGAGTCACGCACGTAGTATGAATTTCTCGAGTCAAGAGTGCTGAGCAATCATCAGATCTATGCCTCGTATGGTAAAATCCATCGTACGGCATATTGAACTCGGGGTACGGGTCAAATATCACATATATACATTATCGTGCGCATAGTATCATCATCAATAATATCATGATCAAGGGTACTGTACTATAATCGCATACATCCCAATATCATCAAACATATATCATCGTCTGTGTAAATATACATCGTCAAATGATCCGCTAAAATATCATGTCATATATCATATCATAATTAAGTCACATATTACAATCCGGGTTCTATTCTAGAGTCTCGTACATTTCAATGTCATCAATACATTTTATCGTTTATATATAAATGTATTATATATTCTCATTGCCCAACGATCCGCTAATATCATAACACATCTCATGTCACAACTCGATCATATATATCCAATATCACGCGGCATCATGCCCAGTCATATCGACTCATTCTCAAGTTTCATATACTAGCTCAACATCCGTGTATACGTATATGTATGTGTATATATATATACACACCAACGTATCCATGCGCGCGCACACACACACACACTCACACACACACACACACACACACACACACATAAACATATACACCTCATCCTAACAAGTGTGTGCATGTGAATGTGTGTGTGTGTGTTAACCTATACTGCTAGGGTCTCGCGACTAAGAACTAAACTAAAATCACTATCATCCCAACACCCAAATTCCGATCCGTGGTCTCCTAAAACCTTTCTTACTAAGTAATCGAATCTCGCAACAACATATAAATATAACTGTATCAATACCACGTCATTCCTATGAAGTTGCGGGGGTGCTATACGCCATCCACCCGACTTCCTCCGTAGATATACATCTACTCACCTGGTCCTTGTCTGCCGAAGTCGATGTCGTCATCCTCTTCTTCATCGTCTGAAGTCCATGTGAGAGGTATCTATATGCAAACATATATCATATCATAAACCGAAATCGCGGATAGAAACCAAAACGGCACACTAAACGCGCATAGGTTGAAACCTATGACCCGTTCATGTAAAAGAACCAAATAACCCTCGATATCGGTGTACAAATGCCGATTGATCGAGAAAAACCAAAACGTATCAATCGTGGTTTCACAAATCACTAATTATAATATGAAATAGATTGTAACTCATCAAAACCTAAAAATAAATCAAATCGATTTATTTCCGAAAAACTGGAAAGCCTCAAATAACCGTTTTAATTTAAAACTTGATGTTTTAACAAATCTAGTGGCCATAATATTCACTAAATATCATAACTAAGTCATACAAACCATTACCATAATTTAATCTCATCAATTTGTATTAAATCCAAAATTCTAGTTTGCATAAATATCAAATTTTAACACTTTTTAAAGCAAAATTCACAATTCCACAACTAAACTTGGTTTTGCATGAACTAAATTATTAAAATACAATTTATAATGTTAATAATGTCATGGAACCCTAATTAGATTTTAATCCCAATTATTTAATCAATTTCTAAAAACCTAGTTAGCATAATTATCACAATTTTAAACTAACAAATTAGCAATTAGTAACTAGATTAGGTTTAGCATTACCTAACATGTTAAACTACGCATTGCATACTTAATGATGAAGTAAAAATCCTAACTTGATTTAAAAATCCTTTCTCTTGAAATTTCAAGTTTAAATATAGAACCAAAATTAACCACCGAAATTAATTAAATTGATGTAATTAACCTACAATTAAACAATAAGGTTAGGATCATACCTCAAAATTAAGAGATCAAACATAAAAACCTAGCCTCCAAAATGCTTCCTTTGCTCCAGGATCTTTGCTAGTTTGAACAAAGAATATTAGATAAAGGTTTAATTAGGAATTTGTGGGGTTTTTATATTGATTTTTAATGGAAAATAAAGAATGTTTTGATGAGAAAAAAGGTGATGAAATAGAGGGAGGGAAGCTACTGGATGAGGTCGGCCTTGAGGAAAGAAATGAGTGTGTGGGTGTGAGAGTGAGAGTGGAAGAGTCAAGAAACCATACCTCAATTAATTAAACACTATACCATCTTCTTTATTCTTTTCTTCTTCTCTCTTTTCTTGTTTTTTCTTTGTGATGAAGAAGTGAAGTGAATGGAGAGGGGGCTAGATGAGGCTCGGCCCGAACAAAAATGAGAGGGGGGAGAGAGAAAGAAGTGTGTGGGTGAATCTAGAAACATCCCTAAATATTACACTTATTAATTCTTTTCACACATTTCTTTAATTACTTAATTTTCTTTATTAAGTCCATCCTAAAATTCTCTAAAAACATGAAGAAAAAATGTGGAAAAAGTGAACATATTATAACTTGTTATATAGTTGTCACGGTTTACTAATGAATGATTAACCCATTCCAATTTGTAATTATCATTAATTTAATGTATATTTAAAAGCGTAAAACAATATTTAAAATAATTAATTACGGAAAATATTTAGTAAACTGGAAATTTTATAAGTGACCCATTAAATACCAAATACTAGCAATTTCATAGCTAGAATAAGTATATTTAATTTTATATTGAAAAATAATTTTATCTTGGTTTTTACGGAATACACCCGTTATTTTACCGATTTTCCAAAATTTCACCTAAACGATTTTCAAAACGTTACGGTTTTTCTTAAACTTTATTCCATCAACTTTGATAGTAGGAATTAGGTGACTTAGATAGAGTTACGTGATTGTAACTATATACCGTGATATGGTTACAATACGGTACTCTGCTTTGGTAACTTGGAGTCCTACTCTTGATTCATTTCTTTGACTTGATTATGTGTACTATTTTGCTTATCCATGGTTCTTTTACATCCAAAAATATGTCCTATCTTGAATGTCGAATTTAATAATCTTTGTATTCTTTTTTATCCGACTGTTGGAGTCTGATGGTGACAAATGACCGCGTTACTCTCTATCTCATCCAGCAGCGACGAGCATTTAAGATTTATACTTAAGAAGTTGGAGCCAGAGATTTGGCTGGATGAGTGAAGTCTTAGGCCACGTCAGATCAGGAGATGGCATGGCAGTGGATCTGGAGAAAAGGATTATAGCAGTTAAATATTGGCTTGAATGAAGGCAAGTATTCAAGTACAGCCATCTTGGGTAAATCGCATCAAGAACGTTCAGGCATAAGATGCGCAATTGAAGAAGTTTGAATACTCGCCTCAACTTATCAAAGTGGCACAGTGGAAGCGTCTGACCCATGATCCACAAGTTATGGAACAGATTTGCTAATTCAAGGAGCTGGATTCTTCTGGTATGGAAACCACTTGTGTGTGCTAAAAGGAGAAATCCTTGAATAATTTATGAAAGGAGCACATAGCTCAGCATATTTGTTATATTTCGGAAGGCGTTAGCAGAGAAGTCTATGCAGGAAATTACGAGGTTGCATGACACTTGCTGGACTAAGTTAGATAACTGGGCACAATCTAATTTCCCTTGTTACTATATCTATTTTGTTCCGTTCTATTTCTCTATCATGGTTTAAATTGATATAGCGTTTCATGATTAGTTTGGTATTACTTAGTGGATGTGTATCTCTCCCGACTTCCATTGACTAGATTGGACACTCTGACACATGGTTATCATTATTGACATGACGCACGCACTTATGGGTGAGAGACATCTGAATTAGGGTCGAATAAGGGACATCTGTATTATGGTCAAGAGGAATATATATCTGAATTTTAACACCTTTCAGCATTACATTGACATGGCTTTTGTATGGATTGGTCAGCATCTTGGATCATGATTAGTAGATTATCAGTTTAGACTTGTTAGGATTTGAGGGTGGAAATACCTGTACTTGGGTGATATTCATGCTAGATAAAGATCCATCATAGTTAAGGGACACCTCTCGGGGATGTTCACGCTATTGCATCTTGTTGCCGCCCCAGGCACAAGCTGTTGGCTATAGTGCCCTCAAGTCAATTAATGAATCGCAGGCACGCTATTGTGATGATTGAGGGAGGATCTATACGGGGAGAACAGTCTTACTCGAGATGATAGTATGCTATCTGGTTTGTCTTTATCATCATGTACAACATTAGATGGCATTACAGATCACTATTACATGTTGATAGAGTCCATAGGATTCTTACTTGACTACCAGCATTATGATGGCGATCATATACGTGGGAGTTGGATGGTCTATAAGCACATCCTTAAATGTCCCTAGTCGAAGGAGTATCGAGATTGGGCATCTATACAGAGGCCGCATCTCAACCCTGCTGGCAGCTCTATGCAGAAAGAGATCGTAGCACTAGAATGGCGGAGTAGACTAGTGTATACTTATCGAGACCCCGACGAGGGATGGTGGCCGGTCTCACAAGCCATTGGTGTCAGTTAGTCACCTAAGATAGTATACAGGTGCTCATGAGGTTATGAGTACACTGGACGGACTCGCCGGGAACATGCTAGTTAGTATTATACCTATTTTCATATAGCAGTTCCAAGGTGACATGAGTACAGGTTAGTTTGTCGACCTGAGATCGTCATTTGTCTCGTGTGAGTTCCCACTGTTCTTTGATTACTACCCTACCACGGCTCAAAGGAGTCATGCTAACAGATTTTAGTTGGGTACAGTCCCGAGCCACTTGGAGGCAGTGAGCGGATCGTCAGAGATTCACCTCTCCCGGTATTGGGGGTTGATGTTGCGTTGTGCACGTATGACCATCACCAAAAATCCGTAGCCACGGTGGACGGGAATTACTTATTTGGATCAGTAGTTTCTCAGTGGGTGATGGGCTTCATACTGACACGAAATATCGCGTTATTAGGGGTCTGACTTTATCCACCCCCTAGACCCAATATGCGATACTCTAAGACGAACAGACCAGACCGTACGAAGATTGTCACGGACAAACTCATTAGGGGTTTGGATGAGCTTGCTCGTCGGCCTTCCTTTCGCTCAATACCTGGGTAACCATTACGTACAGCTAGTGTCGCTGACGTGCTTGTGGTTAAACCCACTGCCAGCGTATTGACGAGTCTTCAGAGTCCCACACAGAGGGTTTCCCTGGTTCTGGCAAAATGATATAGTAGTCGTATTGAATACGTCCGATCGATCGATTGTACTTTGTACCCGGTCTTTCGATCGGACAGTTGAAGATACTAGCCGGCTCGGGTTTGAGCCGGATTATTAAATCAGGTATTGATTTAATAATTTACATATATATATTTCGATATGTATATTCTAGTATTATGTTTTTTGTGTTATTCTATCTCTTTGGGTATTTGTATTTCGGTTCGAATAAAACTATGTATATACAGTAGAATGTAATCCGTATTTATCCGAAAAATATTTTAGAAGGTGGACACCTCATTTTGGATTTACTCATTTGTTAAAAATGACATAATGAGGTGGAAATTGAGAATGGGGAGTATGGTGAGAACCATTCTTGCATAGTGTGCACAAATGAATTATTAATTCATTTGTGCATACTATTCAAGTATGGCTTGATTTTTAAAATGGAAAGAAAGGTTTTACAAAACAATGCTATGTGATTTTCTCTCTCCATGGAGACTTCATTATTTTGAGATGGCTCATTTCTTCACTTTGGTTATTTTTCTCACTTGGTCTTTGGAGATGAGGAAAACGCTCTCAGTATTAGCTTCACTCTCCTCTATCTTTCTTGAGTTCCCTCCACCTTCATTTTCCACCTCCTCTCAACCCTCTCATGTGTTGAGAGTCATAAGAGGAGGTGAGATGAGATAGATAAACACTTAAATCACTACATTCTAGGCATTCTAGACTAGCATCCTAGAATCCCTAGTTACTTCACTTGCTTTTGATGTGGAGCTAGAGCCATGAGTTACATCTCTCGGGTGGATTATCTTCGACGGAGGAAGACCGGCGGCCAAGCTTGTTCGAGCATGCCTCAAGGAGATAAGGAAGTTGATGGAAAACCGAACGACTTGGTTCATTCGGTATAACACCTCCAATCTTTTAGTTTAGCTCTTTGTTATATTTTAGTATAGGTTTATGGTTCGATCTTGAAAGGGATTTTTTGCGCCAAAATTTTAAACGCCGGTTTTTGTTCCGCATCGGCATGGTAGATGGCCAGGACACAGGCAAAAACCCAACATGGTATCAGAGCACCCATAAACCAATGCTAGCTAGTTTACATAAAGTTAAAATATCGATCGACCAAATTATCCGAATCTAACTCCATTTTCACATGCTTGCTGTCGTTTTTGAAAAGTGTTCAAATAATTATTTTGTGTATCTTAAAAGTACATGCAGGCATTTATAGTGCACCAGAAGAAATTTGAGCGCCTAAGCCAACAATTTAGCCGCAGAACCGCTGCGTAAGTTGCCTATTTGTGGCGGTTCCGCGGCGCTTTTGTGGCGAAATGGCGCCAATTTTTTTCTGGCACTATAATTTATGGAAATTTGATTTTTGGGATATTTGGTTTTGGCCTAGATTCGTTTGAATGCTGGTTTACATTTGGGGCTAATTTGAGAAAGTTTTAGTCGATTGAAATATTAAGTGTGTGGTTATCACTACATGTGATGATATCTGCGACCGTGAATATTATTGAGCGGTACAACCCGACTAGTTGCTATATGTTCAACTAGATGGGTTTGCGAACATAATATTCGCGTTGATGTTCTGTGTTGTGCTGATATTGTGCTTGGATTATCGTGGTGGATAGCCTGGAGTGCAATGGTAGTAGTACAATTTAGATTCATTTGTATATTCAGTATTGTGGGGCGAGCGTTCGATATGTGGATAGTTGTCTCTGCCAGATTGTATATTCTTTTATTGGGGCACGACCGGGTTGAGGTCGATGTCGCCATTGTATATATTTTTCTTTTCTGTACTAGGATCACCCCTCGGTAGAGTGCATGAATAGCCTGGTTCTAGAGGGCAACGGGCCTGCATCTCATGGCGTTGAGATGGAGGGAGCCTGACTCTAGAATTGGCGGGCTATTCGCCGCACTCATAGGGGTATAGGTTGACCCACGGGGGGCGCTCAAGTTACCGGATCGCGTAAAATGCTGGGTGGCCTATTCACATTGTTGATTGGGGTTGCCTCACTTCTGGGACTGGCAGGTAACTTGCCGCGCTCATAGGGGTCTAGATTTACATTGCATAAGTTATCCACACGACCGAAGAACGTCGGGTTTCATTTGCGACTCAAAGGAAACCCGGGGCCCCTAGATTATCCATTATTCTGTGATGTTTTAGTGATGTTGCTTATATCATGCCTTGGACGAATGTTTTATACACACACACACACTAGTAGATGTTGTATATGTTTTGCACCCGCGCTAGTCCAGCTCCCGATCTGTCGTTAATTAAGTAACCTAACGGGTGATGACAGGGCCCAGTGGCGAATGCGGATGGTATATACATACATTTTATTTTCGTTCCATCACTGTGGTGTGATATGGATTAATTGATAGGACTGCATTGATTCTAATCAATGCAAGGAAAGATAAACCCAAATGATGTTGTTGGAACCAAATTTTCAAAAATTGTTATTACAGGACGTTTTCTTTTGCTTTGCACAGCGGTATTTGGTTTAGAATATTCAGCACCTCATTCGACGAGGCAAGAGCCAAGATCCCTCCACGGGAGTGACCTCTTGGGAAAAAGTTTGCATCATCATAATAACTTGATTATAGTAGACTCTTTTTCTTTGCATAGTGGTATTCAGTTTGGAATATCCTGCACCTCATTCGATGAGGAAAGAGTCGAGATCCTTTCAAAAGGAGTGACCTCTTTAGAAAAAGTTTGCGCCACTATATATTTATAAAACCACTCGAGTTCTTTCAACGATATCATGTTCATTAAGTTAAAGAGTTTTTTGCTAAAACCCCAGCCGTAGCCCTCCGTCATTTATTACGAGCATTACTTAGTATTCGTGCTGAGTGTTTAAACAGAGTCAAGGCGTAGTGTTCGGTAGCTAAGTGGTGCTTGTTTGTTGCAGGTATTGCGATTATTTAGGACAGCCATATAACCATTTTGACCTAGTCAAGGGTATATACGGGTGGGTGTAGATTAATCCAGGATAATGACGGGTTGAACTTGACTAGAGGTTTATGATATGTTGACCTAGTCAAGTGTTAGTTATATATATGCCCTAGAGACCATTACTGTACATGCGATGTATATTGTAGTGGATGCTTGAACATATATAGGGAGGACTTTCTTGCTCGACATGATAGTATGCTATCTGGTTGCTCTTTATCTTAACATGTATACTGATTGTCTCTAAAATACATGTTGATAAAGCCCTTAGGATGAGTACTTGACTACCAGGATAATGATGCAGATCATACTAGTGGGGACAGTGTAGTCACTAAGTACATCCTTCAAATGTTCCTAGTCGTAGGTGTATCGAGACAGGGCATCGATATACCAGAGTAGAGTAGCGTATAGCTTCTCGACCCATGTAGACGGGCGATGGATGATCCCATATCCATTGGTGTTTGACATCAGAGACAGTATACGGGTGCTCAGTGGAGATTGGGTACACTGGACGGACTCGCCGAGAACTCCTAGATGGTATATACCTCACGTCAGACGGCAGTTCTCTGGTGACACTGGTACAGGTTAGTCTGTAGACCCGAGATCGTCATAGAGTCTTGTGTGATTCCCACCGTGCTTTGATTTCCACCTTACCGTGTTTAAGAGAACGTGAAAAATGGTGGCTTTTGGATATAATCCCGAATCACATGGAGGGAATGAGCGATAGGAGGGGTTTCGTCTCTCCCGGTATTGGGGGTTGATGTTGCGCTGTGCTCAATTGGCTATAACAGGATGTCCCTGGCCAGGGCTGCTTTAGAGATATACCGGTAAGTGTTATCAGTAGTTTCTCGACCCGTTATGAGCCTCATATCGGCATGGCTTATCGAGTTACTAGGGTCTGACGTTTACCACCTCTAGATGAGATATGCAACATATCAGAAGAAGAGACCAGAATGTACGGTAATGTTACTGATTGGTTTCGCAGGACTATGAGCAGGCTTTCTTGTTGATCTTCTGATCGCTCAATACCCGGGTGGCCGTTACATTTAGCAGACCGCTTGCGGCTTGTGGGTGTTTGATATGATCATCACCTACTGCCGGCGTATTGACGAGTCTTTAGAGTCCCACACAGAGGTTTCTTGGCTCAAGCGAAACAGAGTAGGACCACATATGTGATATGTGCGGGACCGAGATTAATGCGATATGTGATACCACATTCTATTCTCGCGATGTGTGACATGATTGGTTATATATGATATAGTCAGGTTATCGGATCAAGTGTTGATTCGATAAGATGTTACATTTGATATTAGTCGGTTATATGTGATACAGCCGGATTATTAAATCAAGTGTTGATTTAATAATTTAATGTATAATTATATATTTGATATATTACATTGCATTAACTAATATTACCTAACTTAAGATTTCTTTTCTTACTTTGGATACATTGATATATATGTGATATATATTAAATGTATCATGCTAGGTTACAAATGCAACTAGGGTTTATGAGGATTAAACCATGCTAATGTTAAAATTAGGTTTTATATTTTATCATTAAGTAATTCAAATATTGTAGATTTTGTCATGGTTGATATTTGTTGAAAGCTTGTAGAAGCTTGTAAGTGTATTTGACTTTGTCCACTCTTTTTGTTTAGCTTAAAATATTTTTTGACCTAACCTTTAAACCTAGCTCAGGGTTAACTCTCTACAAGGGTTAAGCATGACATGCTTAACCCTTGGATGCATTTCTAACCACAAGATAATTCATCATAACTTCACTTGATCTTCTTCTTCCTCTCACTTGAAGCTTTCTAGCTTTTGTATTTGTGATGAAAACTTGTGAGAATATGAAATCTAAAATGAAAAAAATTCCTGCTTCATCATCCTCTACTACTTGCCATTTAGTATTGGGTGTTTGCTTCACTAATTTCATAAATAGTGAAGAGATAGCTTGGTTAGTGTCTCCTCGACATAGATCATCTTCGGCCTCGAAGACTTCGAAGCAAGCATATTCGTTTCTTCAAGGGAGCCTCTCTAGTGTCCGGAGTTCATGATCGCAACGAAGGGACTATTACACGGAGCTACTGAAATGAAGGACCGGTCTACAAAGGTTATATTCCTTGCTCACTTTTCATATGCGAAGTTGTTTGCATAACATTCCGTCCGTTTTCTAGTATACGATTCTAGGGTTAGGGTTAGCTAGAACGGCAAAAATTTGAATTTGGCAGGGACGATACCTCCCGAAACCTTGCTGCTGTGCTAGACAACCCTTCAATGGTATCAGAGCCATGCTAGAAATTTAGACGGATTTTGTTAAGATTACGAAACCGAAATACTCCGAAACTTAAAACGTGAAAATGTAGTTTCTGTCGATTCTAAAAAGTTGTCAATTTTTTTTTAAACAAGTACATAATGTTAAATGGGATATATCATGAACACCATGAAAATTTCAGGAAGTTTGCTTGGATTTTGGCCGAGATCAAGGTAGTTGGGGCCGGCCACTTTGGGTTAGTTTTGCCTGAAATTTTCACTGTGTTCCAGTGACTGGTTTTGGTGTTTCAGGTGTTGTTTGTTTTTGCTAATTTTGCATGTGATGTGAACTTACACTATAAGTAATTCGGAGTGTTTCGTATTCATAGTTTTAACATTGTTTCGGGTTATTCGCATGTTGTCTAGACGAAATTAAAAAGTTTGATGGAATGTCAAAAACCCATTTTTCCAAGTTTAACGTATTCGGAAAAACGTGCAAGCAATTCTATGAACCCTCTAGAAGAATGAAACCCTAACTCAACTTTTTGGATCGCGGAACCACGATCATACCCTAGGGTTTGCCACAGTTCCGTGGCGACATGAGTGAGGCTTGGGTTTGCCCTTCTAGGGCTGGTGCATAAGTACTGTGGTATATTCTGGGTATTATTGAACTGTGCTCAAGTGTTGAGCTCTCGGGAAATTGTGGGATTCTGATGAATCGATCGAAAAGTCTAACGTTTGTATGGGTATCATATAATGGGATACAATATTTGGAATCCACAAAAGTAGTTATGAGATAATTAATTTGAATATTATAAATCTAGCAATTTAGTCTCATTTGATCGGTTTCCACGGGATTTTGATGAGATCAAAAGCCCGTCGCAACCACGTAGTGTACGCGGATACTCGCCGGGTAACATTATTAGATATACACACCCCATAGCCCCGATCAAGTGACTGTAGGAGAACCCCGTCTCCAAAAGCATCCGTTCGGGTGCTCGCGGCAGCGGTGTTCCACCTTAGTGCACTTCGTCGACGGCATCGGGGGGTGCGGCCGTCTACTAAAGTTTCCGACGAGTATTCGATCATGATTTCGGGAATCTTGTTGAATTGCCTAACTTGTTATTGAAAAGCGTTTTCGATATTGAGACTAAAAGGTGGGGTTTATAATTGATAGGCATGTGATGTCTAAGGAATTCATTTAGTTAAGCATGTGATGTCTAAGATGGTTGTGGATTCCAACTGTTGTAGTTTTTCACTTTCTTTTCTGCGACCGTAAGTGTAATAGTGGTGTATCGCCGGTTTCGTAGCTATATGTTAACGACAATTGGGATACGCATATTTACTTACGTTGATGACATGTGATGTTATATGTTGCTGTGATATGTTATATTGGATCGTCGTGTTTTGAATAGCTGGGGGTTTTATGTGAGATGAGAGTTTTTCGTTTTCATCCATGTAAATTTCATTGTATGTAATATTATTTTATTGGGGCACTTCCGAGTTGAGGATGATGTCACCATTGTATATTATTTACTTTTCCGCATTAGGATAGACCCAAGGTGAGGAACATAAGTAACCGGGTTCTAGGGTCCAGTGGGAGACCATCTCGAGGTGTCGAGACCGGGTCTCCTAACTCTAGAATCGGTAGGGTTGCTTGCCGCTCTCGTAGAGGTCTAGGGATGTGGGTTTGGCTATTCATCACGACCGTGAAATCCATGTTTTATACTGGTTTAATTTAAAACCCGGAAATCCTAGTATATCCAATATTTCATATATTGATTTCTACTGCGATATTCTGTGATGTGATCACTATATATGTTGAGATAGATACTGAATATAGTATATGTGATATATTATATAGACGTTGCTTATGTTTTACACCCGTGCTAGCCCTGCCCCGCTCTGCCGTTAGTTACCTAACCTAACGGTGCACGAGGGGATATCGAGGCGAATGCGGATAGCATAAGCGTACGTTGTATTTATCTGTGATGTTTAGGTAACTTAAAATGATGGGACTTCATTAATGAGATTAATGAAATAAAAGAAACCTAAAGATATTGTAGAAACTTGTCTCGAAAACTGGTAGCTCTAGTTCTTGCTTTGCATAGCGGTATTCCTTGTAGAATATCCAACACCTTATTCGATAAGGAATGAGCCGAGATCCCTTCACCGGGAGTGACCTCTTTAGAGAAATTAGCAGATGCTACAAACTCGGTTTGTATTTTGATTGCTTTTATAGTTTTTGCTTTGCATAGTGGTATTTGTGAAATATCCTTCACCTTATTCTATAAGGAAAGAGCCGAGATCCCTTCACCGGGAGTGACCTCTTTAGCGAAACTAGTAAAAGCCTCAGAAACACGCCATTTTAATTCACTTGATTCTACGACGATATCAAGTTCATTACGCAAAAAGTTTTTTTAAAAACCTGTCGTAGCCCTCCGTCATTTCAGATAAGTAATAGTTAGTATCCATGCTGCGTTTGTTGACCTTGTTAAAGTGTAGTGTGCGGTAGCTGATTAAGTGCTGATATGCTAGCATATGATGTGATTGAGTTAGGGTAGTGATGCGACTTTGTTGGCTTTCGTCAAGGGTCGTGCGGGTGGGTTTAATTCAATCAAGAAATGTACGGGTTGAACTTGACTAGTAGCCTATGGTTTGTTGGCTTTCGTCAAGGTCATAGGATGCTAGGGGCAAAATATTATTGGGAATTTCAAGTGTTGAAATTTTCAATGAGATTGCATACTTTCTATGAAATAGTTGGATCCTGATACCCACTGCGAGTAAGAGTTACTCCTGGGAGAGTTTTACACATTACAATTAGCCGATCAAGTAGGTGTCTAGAAAGGTGTCAATGGGGTTACGCCCCTAGGAAAACGAGGTTTATTTTAATTAGGTCCGTGCGAAAGCACGGGGAACCTCCCTCAAAGTACCGGCACTGGCATGACTGAAAGATTGGCGAACTTGTAGGGTGTAATTAATCCCGGCTAGTCTTTCCTTTTAGGGTTTGAAGGTAGATTTGACAAAAATAGTGGGAGCCATCCTGATTAGATAAATTAATAAGCAGTCTAATCTTGCAAGAGCATACGCTGAGTGTTTTCTTCTCTCTCTCTCCAGGTAGCGACCATGTCATGCCTTAATGAAAATAATAATATGGATGTATTGACCGAACCCGCTTGTTATACTGTGCTAGGGGAACGTTGATCCCGCTCTAACTTATAATTGTTATAAAACCGAGCAGGAAATAAGGGATTACCAGGATTCCCGTGCGGCCCAAACGAAGAAAGTGCATGATGATGCATCTTCTTCGGGTGTGTTCATTGCAGAGAACTGTTTCTCAATATCCTCTACGTCCTGGGTATGTGGTACCGGATCAGGATCCTACAAATGTAATCTGTTACATAGGCTACAGATAGATATAGAAATGAGAATGGGTGATAAGTTTCAAGAATTAGAAACGGTGCAATTGTTGCAGCCAAAGCAGTTGGCAGTTATCACCCTGTATTACCAAATACATTAATTCTGAACGAATGTTATTAGATACCGAACCTGATATACAATATCATATCAGTCTCTTTATTTAGTAAAAAAGGATATAATTTTGTATTGTTGGATAATATTTTGAACATTTCCTATATCAATAGTTGATCGGTTCAGGCACGTTATCTAAAAGCATATACGTTCTAAATCAAACTACAGTTCTTAGCGTACAGAACAAACACAAAAGGAAGAGTTCAAAAATGAATGAATCCTTCTTGAGGCATTGTAGACTAGGTCATATCAATGCGACCTGACTAGCTAAGTTACATTAAGATGCATATTTAAATCAGTTTGAACTTACATCTTGTGAAACTTGTCATTCGTGTCACAAAGATAAGATGACCATAGCTCCGTTTATTGGAAACAAAGAAAGAGTTAGTGAACTCTTGGGATTGATACATGATGATATATGTAGGTCCCCTGTCTACATATGCCAGGAATGGTTATTTGTACTTCATTACATTCACTGATGATCTCTCAAGATTCGCACATGTGTTCCTGTTGAAACACAAGTCTGAACCTTTTGAAAAATTCAAAGAATATAAATTAGAAGTAGAAAACCAAAATGGTATAAGTATTATATCCTTTGATGTGATCAGGGAGGAGAATACTTGATCACGGAATTCTTGGATTATTCTAATGGAGAAAGAGATTCTCTCTCGGCATTACTCCTTCGTATACACCACAACACGTTGGTATATCGGGGCGGAACAATCGCACCCTATGTGATAAGGTGTGCTCTATGATGAGTACTACTGAGTTGCCTATTTCCTTTTGGGGGTTATGCACTTGTGAAGCTGCATACCTATTGAATAGAGTTCCAACCAAATCAGGTGCCTACCACTCCATATGTGATATGGTATGGAAAGAGCCCATCTCTTAAGTAAGTTAAGATTTGGGGTTGTCCGGCCTATGTCTAAAAGCAAAATCCGGACAAGCTCGAGACAAGGTCAGTTCTGTGGAAGTTTGTTAGATATCCCAAGCATTCGCAAGGGAATATCTTCTACCACAGCGAGGAACAAAAAGTGTTTTGTTTCTCAGCATGCCACCTTTTGGAAAGGGAATTTCTTGTGAAGAAATTAGTGGTCATGAGGTAGAACTGGAAGGAGTTCCAGCTATACAAACTGCAGCTGATGATTTGTTAGAACCGGAGAATTCAATAGTTCCCAACGAATCTCAGCCTCTCCGCCGATCTGGTAGGGTTCCTCACCCACCTGAGAAATACTTCAGTTTTCTCAATGACGGTGGGAGTGAGGATTGCACCATGAGATGATGACCCAACTAGTTTCGATCAGGCGATCAAGTGTGGTGACTTTGTGAGAATGGCTGGATGCTAAGTGGTCTGAGATGGAATCCATATACACCAACAAAGTATGGACTTTGTTTGCTATATCTGAAGGATTAAATCCCCATCAGGAGCAAGTATATCTTGAGAAGATTACTTAGTGTAAATGGAAAAGTTGAGACTTTCAAAGCTAGACTTGTTGTAAAAAGGTACTCATCATTGACCAGGTGTGGATTATGATGAACCTTTTCTCCAGTAGCTATACTTAAGTCCATCTGGATCCTGCTTGCCAATGCTATATACCATGACTATGATATCTGGCGGTTGGGTGTCATGGCTGCTTTTCTAAATAGTGATTTAGAAGAGAGAGTCTATAAGTACACAGCCAGAGGGCTTCGTAGACAGTGGGAGCAGCGGAAATGTGTGCAAGTTGTTTTATGGGATAAAACAGGTATCGCGAAGTTGGAACATCTGTTTTGATGTGGCAGTCAAAGAGTTTGACTTCATCAAAATGGTAGATGAACCATGTATATACAAAAAGGTAGTAGGGAGTATAGTGTTGATCCTCGTATTGTACGTGGATGACATACTCTTGATAGGAAATGAGTTTCCTATGCTACACTCGGTCAATCTCCTCTTATCACAAGAATTCTCCATATAGGATCGGGGTGATACCTCCTAAATCCTGGGTTTTTGATCTATAAGATAGATCTAAGTGGATGTTAGGATTCTCACTAAGTATGGTGAGATGGTATCAATCGATACTGGGGAGAATCGCTGGATAGATTCCAGGGTGGTAAGGACGACTGAATGTCAGTCACAGGCATTGTCTTTACCCTCGGTGGAAGGACGGTATGTTGGAAGAGTTCCATGCTAGATACCATGGCAACCTAGACGATAAAGGCTGGATACATTGCTACCAAGGATACTACCAAAGAGGTAGTCTGGATGTATATTAGTTCATGAGATGAACTTCGTTCCTACCATTATGTGACAATGTAGTTGTGGCTTATGCCCAGGAACCCCCGTCCCATAAATGATCCAGACATATTCTTAGGCAGTATCACCTGATCATGGAGATGGTTGATCTCCAGGGAGATCGAAGTTAGGAGAGTAGACACAGAGAAGAACATGGCGGATCCACTCACAAAGGCCTATTCCCAGGAGAGACTTTTATGGGATGGTTGAGTATGAGATACTTCAACCACTGGTGATTGTTGGATATTGGATACTACAACAGATAGCCCTAGTGCAAGTGGGATATTGTTAGTTATATGTATGCCGTAGAGGCCATTACTGTACATGCGATGTATATTGTAGTGGATGCTTGGACATATATGGGGAGGACTTTCTTACTCGACATGATAGTATGCTATCTGGTTGCTCTTTATCTTAACATGTATACTGATTGTCTCTAAAATACATGTTGATAAAGCCCTTAGGATGAGTACTTGACTACCAGGATTATGATGCAGATCATACTAGTGGGGACAGTGTAGCCGCTAAGTACATCCTTCAAATGTTCCTAGTCATAGGTGTATCGAGACAGGGCATCGATATATCAGAGTAGACTAGCATATATCTTCTCGACCCATGTAGACGGGCGATGGATGATCCCATATCCATTGGTGTTTGACATCAGAGACAGTATACGGGTGCTCAGTGGAGACTGGGTACACTGGAAGGACTCGCCGAGAACTCCCAGATGGTATTATACCTCACGTCAGATGGCAGTTCTCTGGTGACACTGGTACATGTTATTCTGTAGACCCAAGATCGTCATAGAGACTTGTGTGCTTCCCACTGTGCTTTGATTTCTACCTTACCACGTTCAAGAGAACGTGCAAAACGGTGGCTTTTGGGTACAGTCCAGAATCACATGGAGGGAATGAGCAATAGGAGGGGTTTCGTCCCTCCCGGTATTGGGGGTTGATGTTGCGCTGTGCTTGATTGGCTATAACAGGATGTCCCTGGCTAGGGCTGCTTTGGAGATATACCGGTAAGTATTATCAGTAGTTTCTCGACCCGTTATGAGCCTCATATCGGCACGACTTATTGAGCTACTGGGGTCTGACGTTTACCACCCCTAGACGAGATATGCGACATATCAGACGAAGAGACCGGACTGTACGGTAGTGTTACTGATTAGATTCGCAGGACTATGAGCAAGCTTGCTTGTTGATCTTCTGATCGCTCAATACCCGGGTGGCCGTTACGTTTAGCAGACCACTTGTGGCTTGTGGGTGTTTGATATGATCATCACCTACTGCCGGCGTATTGACGAGTCTTTAGAGTCCTACACAGAGGTTTCTTGGCTCAAGAGAAACGGAGTAGGAGCACATATGTGATATGTGCGGGACTGAGATTAATGCGATATGTGATACCGTATTCTATTCTCGCGATGTGTGACATGATTGGTTATATGTGATATAGCCGGGTTATCGGATCAAGTGTTGATTCAATAAGATGTTACATTTGATATAAGTCGGTTATATGTGATATAGTCGGATTATTAAATCAAGTGTTGATTTAATAATTTAATGTATAATTATGTATTTGATATATTACATTACATTAACTAATATTAGCTAACTTAAGATTTCTTTTCTCACTTTGGATACATTGATATATATGTGATATATGTTAAATGTATCATGCTAGGTTACAAATGCAACTAGGGTTTATGAGGATTAAACCATGCTAGGGTTAAGATTAGGGTTTATATTTTATCATTAAGTAATTCAAATATTGTGGATTTTGTAATGGTTGATATTTGTTGAAAGCTTGTAGAAGCTTGTAAGCATCTTTGACTTTGTCCACTCTTTTTGTTTAGCTTAAAATATTTTTTGACCTAACTTTTAACCCTAGCTCATGGTTAATGCTTAACCCTTGGTTGCATTTCTAACCACAAGATAATTCATCACAACTTCACTTGATCTTCTTCTTCCTCTCATTGAAGCTTTCTAACTTTTGTGTTTGTGATGAAAACTTGTGAGAATATAAAATCTAAAGTGAAAAAAATTCCTACTTTATCATCCTATACTACTTGCCATTTAGTATAGGGTGTTTGCTTCACTAATTTCACAACTAAGGAAGAGATAGCTTGGGTTAGTGTCTCCTCGACGTAGATCATTTTCGGCCTCGAAGACTTCGAAGCAAGCATGTTCGTTTCGTCAAGGGAGCCTCTCTAGATCTGGAGTTCACGATCGTAGCACAGGGTCTACTACATGGAGCTATTAAAGTGAAGAACCGGTCTATAAAGATTGTATTCCTTGCTCACTTTTCATATGCGAAGTTGTTTGCATAACATTCCGTCTGTTTTCTAGTATACGATTGTAGGGTTAGGGTTAGCTAGAACGGCAAAAATTTGAATTTGGCATGGACGATGCCTCCCGAAACCTTGCAGTCGTGCTAGGCAACCCTTCATCACGGTCATAAGCCGTTAGGGGTAAAAACCACATCGGGAGTTTCAAACATACCGGAAACTTGCCAGGCATGCGCATACCTTCTGGAGTGTGGTGACTTGAGTAGCTTCTATCAAGTTATCATGCGATGATAGTTGGATCCCGATTTCTACTAATGAGTAGTGTTACTCTTCGGGTGATTTTAGATGATCCCGACTAATTCCCCTTTTAGGGTTTGAAGGATAATTCGACGAAATAGTGGGAGACATCCTGATTAGATAAATTGATTAACTAATCTAATATATGTTAGAGTGCACACTGAGTGTTTTTTTCTCTCTCTCTTTGACATCGACCATGACCCGACCTAAACTAAAACTCATGAACCAAGATAACCGAACCTTCTTAAAACACTTTGGCTTTTGGATTGTCAGAGTCACATAACTCATTACCGCTCCTACTTTTTCTTTGCATTTCTCCTAAACATTCTATATTACTACGAAGATCCACATTTATTGGATACACCATCGTATAGTTATATACGAACTCGAAGGAACTTGTTCCAGTTCGAGGATGGTTTCTGGTTCAGGAGAAATCGAATAGGATTATTCAGTTGTCTTTTACTTTTACCTTCTCTCAGGTTGCGAGGGCTCCTAGTATTAGGAGAGTACACCAATTAAGCTTATTGGATAGTCTTCTTTCAAACCATAGGCAGGTGCCGAAAGATAGGCAAGGAAGAAAACCATTTATCCTAAGAGTGGTGTACAAAAGGTAAAAAATAAAGACAAATAAAGGGATTAGAATGAGGGAAAAGGAAATTGCGACTGCTATCATTCACGATGAAGCCGTGTATATCTCTGCCACTCCTACCTCGCCTTTGCATTTCTCCGGAACACTCCGTATCACTACGAAAATCCACATTTATTGGATATGTGATTGGTGTCAAAAACTGTAATTACCGCAATCAGAACGGCGTCGCTTCACAGCTAGCCGGTGAGTGCGGGTCGATCCACAGAGACGGGTAAATTCCTTTAGTGTGTTTTAACGAGTTGATTCTATTTGTGGTTTTGATTGGTTTATAAAAATCTATGAAAACGAGATCTAATTAATCTAATTAAGAATCTTGCTAGGATTAGGTTTAGGGGAAGTTTTGGGAGATTAAGGTTCTTCCTCACCGCTTTCAATGCCATTTTTTATAGATCTATTAGATGTTAAGTTAATTATTAATAAAGTGGATACGAATCTCTTGGGAAGAGCTTTCTTCCTCTAGATTTGTATCCTTACTTTGTTGATAATTATCCTAACCCTCACGGAAAACGTGCGCAACCGGCCCTTTGTACTACGGTTCATCGTTACCTCGAAGGGTAGGATGCCGCAGGGAGCGGTTGTGCTCGTATGCGTGAAGTACTAATTAATTAGGTGAAGGTGGCATTGAAAGGGGCGAGAGATCACATCTCTCAACCCTTTCCCTAAGGCTAACCCTAACAAGCGAGGAGACTACTCGCTCATTAGGGGATGAGAAGACATTTTAATTAAAAGAACAGAAATAAAAGACTTACTAATTCGATGGCTCCCTCCAAACAAGAAGAACAGATCTGAATTTTTGCTCCCAGAAAATCTGAATTTTATTGATTGAAAAGAGGCATACCATTTTTAGATCTAAAATTACAATTTATAGGAAAATAGAAAACCTAGGGCTACAGGCTCTCGCACTTGCGCAATTACTGATTTGACCCATGAGAATCCCAACACCCACAACGTCGCAACAGCAGAAGAAAAATCCACCGTCACGCGCACTAGATGGCCGCGGAACCGCGGCTCAAGGTAGGGTTTGGCCGCGGTTTCGCGGCCAATTAAGGGAGTTGGGCCATGAGACTTTTGGGCTTCTTTCTCTGCTTCTTGGGCTCTGTCTTTTTATATGTATTTTCTCTGTTGGGCTTCTGAGTCTTCTCCAGATTTTTCAGTGAATACTTGTAGCGATCTTTCAACCGTTCACTTGACATTTTGGACCTTGCACTGTTCTTCGACTAGGCTCGACTAGGATCGGTCTACTTGTTGGTCAAAAGTCCCTTTTTCTATTGTTTTGTGTCTTTTTCACTGTATTTGCTCCAGAAACCTGTAACCTGTAATATGCAACAAACGTGCGTCAAGAGTACCTGTTTATTTATAAAAAGGATAAGAATAGGGGAATGATAAATGCAATATTATGGTCTGAACAAATACCCCCAAACTTATCTTTTGCTCGTCCTCGAGCAAACTTATTGTTTTATTCTCTACAAAAAACCTAACCGCACTTTCGCAGGGAAACGCGATTGCACTGAGCTCGTGCAACAAGCCGTTAAACCTCTAGGTGTCCCTAGTAGGAGGAGTGTTGTCTCCTGAGGGTTTTCAGCGGATACTACCCACAAAATTCTATCAATTTGGCTTTTCGACTTTTGTTCTCCAATTAGGTTTTCTAACTAAGAATTCTATTATCGTCGACCCGCAAATTATCCACCCATATTCTTCACACTTCCCCATTATTTAACTTAAGATTATATATGTTATGTAGACCTACTTAGCTTTCGGCATCTCTTAAGTCTTCCTTCTAGGGTTTCATCTCTACTTAGGAATTTTCTATCAACTCCATTAAAGATACAAATTCTATCTTTCATTCCTCTCTTTTATCTAAATTCCAATCACATACCCCTACGTGTGTGTAAAGATCACCCCTACACTTGGAAATTCAATTCAAGCAATCATGCCCTAGTCCATTGTCCAAAGTACTAATTAGTTGGTGAATTTAAATGAAATTTGCTTACACATCCTTCATGCGACCGTTAATACTTCTTGAGGTACCAACGACCGATTACAAAATGCGCTTGCACTTTAAAGCGTACTTCCTAGTCTTTGCAACACCCAAGGCTTTAGCAGTGACTCCCAAACCAGTTGGTCTAAGGCACTAGGTGATAAGGCACCCTCGCTAAATATTTTTCTATTTTTACAGCCTTAAGTAATTACAAAAACCAGTGTCCATTTTTTTTTAATCTTTTTATTCACACATTTTCATACTAAGGACTTTAGACAAGAGCATTTCAAGGTCTCTTCTACTATTCCACGTTTCAAGGTGCGTGAATGTGCAATTTGTAGGGTATACATTTTCAGAATTTAGACTTAAGCTAGGAACTATTTTTCAAACTTATACTCTAATAAGAACATCAATACTCTTCCCTCATTTTGACTTAGCCCAAGAAGTGAACCCAAAATTTGCCTATTTCTAAATAAACTACAAGGCATATACTTTCTACCGTTAAACTTTAAGGAATGTTATTTTTAGGGTTTTTAATTCACTAAGTCTAAGATCTAGTTGTTCCTAGCCAGTTAACCTATCTGTCAAACTCTAGTCAATTAGCCAAAATTGAATACAATAATTTTTATAATTTTTGAAATTTTTCAATTTTATGGATTTTCAAATAAGTATGCAAATGCAAAAATATGTACAAATGAATGCGAAGGAAGAAGACGTACCGAGCATACCCCCAAACTTGAACTTGACAGTGTCCTCACTGTCATGCTAAACTAAGAGGGTCAAAATACCGATACTCCCCTGTTTATTTATTTATAATTTTTTTTTTTTTTAAGAAAAACAAAAATATATACAAAAAGACCCTCCCCCAAACTTCAATTAAACTATGTTAGACAATACTGCCCAACTTTGCATAGGCCAAAAGTCAACACCAACCATTTGAAAAATTTATCAGTAAAGAATATTGGTGGGTGAAAAAATAAGTTGTGGTGGTCCGCAAAGAATTGGGAAAGATAGAAGTAGTGGAACGGGAGGTGTGGAGGTGAATATACAGGCGATGGTGATGCATCGAAACGAGAATGTAAATGATCAGCAATCAGTGGAGTGTTGTCATTCTCGTACCTAATTAAAAGAAATGGGGGTATTTCAACTTCTAAAGGAGGAAGTTGGCTCACCACAATACCCCCAAGATGATCTCGTGTGTCCTCTATTGACATGGCATCATCCATCAATTGTGTATGATATTCAATTATGAGGGAACTGATCTCCTCGATGTCCGCCATAGTCCTACCGAAAACTTGCCGCCTATCTTGTAAGACTTTTAAAATAGCGTTCTCTTGCTCGAAGGCTAGAGAGGCTGATATGATAATGGAAAAAATCTCATTCTCACCTATGTAAGCATATCTACGGTGAGACGGCAAGGGCATGAGTTCGAATTTCTGAGGCGAAAGAATCATTGCGGAATCTACCTCGAACTCAAAGGACTCTAACACAGGTTCGAAATCACTGCAAGCAACCGATTCGGATGGTTCGACTGACTCATCCAAAAATTCAAACGACTTATATTCGGGCTGTGAGTCGTCGTCATCCGAAAAAATGAAACATTGATAATCAGCATCGGTTGTGTCAACGGTAGTAGGCTCAAGGAGGGACGCACTAGTGGCGTCAAAACTGTTTTCATCAAATAGAAATCTTTCAAGCTCGCAGTTCTCCTGCGTGATTTCGTGAATAGAGCAAACATCTCGTGTACTACTTTTAGGCACGGGGAGCAGACTTCCCATCTTATAAATATTGAACTCACTGGACCTCTTTCCGAAGGATAGAGTCATGGAGCCATTGCGACAATTTATTATGGCATTGGAAGTGGCCAGAAATGGTCGACCAAGAATCACCGGAATTTGGTTTCTTGGGTTAGCAACAGGTTGTGTATCCATAACGATAAAATCAACGGGGAATATGAATTCCCCGACTTTGATCAACACATCCTCTAGTTGACCCCTTGGATAGGTGATTGATCGATCAGCCATTTGGAGAGTGCAACGAGTGGGTTTCAACTCTCCAACCCCTAATTGTTCGTACACGGAGTAAGGAATCAGGTTAACACTAGACCCAAGATCTAAAAGTGCACGATTAATTTGCTTATCCCCAATTGTGATTGAAATAGTAGGACAGCCGGAGTCCTTTCGTTTTTGGGGTAAGGTTTGATGGTGGTTAATAGCATTGCTCACTGCACTAGCCACTAGCACTTTCTTGGGCACTTGTGATGCCTTTCTCTTCGAGGTGCACAAGCCCTTTAAGATTTTTGCATATGAAGGGACTTGTTGGATAGCATCCAAGAGAGGTATATTTATGCTAACCTGCTTAAAGATCTCCACAATCTTCTCCACTTGTGTATTTGGTTTATTAGGACTCAACCTATTTGGAAATGGTGCATTCTGAAAATTTGTTGAGTCAAAAGTCTGTGGAGTAGAATGTGGAATAGGAACGGATCCCAGTGTGGATGTGTTCGTGTTGTTAGAAACGGGTCCGTTCGAGTCAGAAGAAGTAGAGCCGTGTGAAGGGTGGAGAATAGGCTCTAAAGAAAAAGGTGAAGAAGGAAGTGAAGAAAATGAAGAAGGGGAAGAAGAACCACCGGCGGGGATGTCATCACTAGTTTCCACATTATTTTGCAACTCTCTTCCGGATCTCAACGTGGTCACCGCATTTACATTGTGATTGTGATATGCATTTTGTGGGTGACCGGGATTGGGCAATGGTTGAGATGGAAGCTTTCCCTTTTCTCTCTCGCTCAATGCAGCAGTTAATTGTGCAATTTGTGCCTCAATAGATTTGATACTTTGATCGTGTGAGGCATTGTTATTCATTAAAGATTGCACATAACTTTCAAATCTTGCTGCGGATTCTGTCGTTTGCTTGAGAAATGCTTCAAGACTTTTCTCGAGCGAGCTAACCTTATCATCATTAGGTTGAACCAAATTGTTCGGTTGATTTGTATAAGGTTGTTGTTGGAAAGGTTGCTGGTTTTGAGTTTATAATGGTGCTTGTTGTTGTTGTGGAGGAGGTCTTTGAAAATTATTGTTCCCTTGGACTTGTTGATTTTGGTTCCAAGCAAAATTCGGGTGACTCCTCCACCCCTGATTGTATGTCGAAGAGTAAGGATCATTTCTTTGTCGTTGCTGAAATGCAGCATTGACTTGATCCTGTCCTTGAATAGGTGCATTATAAGGACACTCTTCGGTTAGGTGCGACGGGTTCGAACAATAAGCACAAACAGTTCTTGTGGGTAGAGTAGGGGCAGGAGAAGTCGATGAGATTTTTGTCTCAATGGCTTCTAGCTTTTTCATAAGTGAGGCCATCTCGGCCTTCATAGCAATCGACATATCTATTTGATGTATGCCTGCCCTAGATTGACCAACTGAAGAAGATGATGTGGTCTTGGTACTCTCCCACTGAATTGTTTGCTCACTTAGGTCCTCAAGAAACTGCCAAGCTTCGTCGCTAGACTTGGAGAGAAAATGACCTTGACAAATTGTTTCTAGCAACTGCTTCGTTGCTGCGTTCAATCCTTCGTATAATGTTTGGCAAAGTTGCCAATTTTCTATCCCATGATGAGGGCATTGAACAAGTAGGTCTTTAAATCTCTCGAAGCATTTCCAGAATGGTTCGGACGGAAGCTGTGAAAATTGTATGATCTCGTTTCGGATTCTAGCAGTTTTATGATGAGGGTAGAACTTTTTCAGAAAAGCTCTCACAAACTCGTCACAATTTCTAATGGAATGTGATGCGGTGCTGTATAGCCACTTCTCGGCTAGGTCACATAAGGTAAAAGGAATGACCCTTAGCCTTATTGCGTCATCACTTAATTGGGTTGTCTTCATCATGCCGCAAACGTTTTGGAATTTATTAATAAAAATATATGCATCTTCGGATTCCAAACCATGAAACTTAGGCAGCATATTGATGAAATGTGGTTTTATTTCAAAATTATCCCCATTCGCCGGTGGGGGTGAAAGACATGTGGGTAAAGAAGTGCGGACGGGGTAGAAGAGATCCTGGAGCGCAACTCGTGCGGGCGCTACAACAGGCGGTAGATTCGGGTTATTCGCACCTGGCGGAGGTGGAATCATTCCCGTCGGCAAGGTATCGTTGGGGTTGAATCCCGACATACCTTCAAAAGAAGAATTTAAAAGTGGAGGTAAGGAAGTGGACGGAAGATCGACGAAGGGTTCGTCGAAGGGTTCGTTGGTCGGTACCAACGAAACACGGACTAATCGGGCGTTAGTATCCCTAGTCCAAGATGACATACACTAAAGGGTAGTGCAGTCAGAGAAAAAAAAAAGAAAAACAGAATGTGGGGGTAAGATAACGTCAGTGAGAAGAAGTGGTGGAAGTGAGTTTCAAGTTTCTTCGCGACAAGTTGCAAGTTTTTAAAAGATTTTCTTTTTTTTTTATTTTATTTGTGAGTTTTGCAAGGAGGTTTTTGAAAACGGACTCGTGACACAACTGACTCAACCACACATGCACAATCAGGCCTAGATCTAGGGTCGCCTAGGTCTGCTAGACAGCTCCTAACTAGGGCTAGAAATAGACCTCAAACCGCTTCTTCACGGACAAATACGGCCAGGTAAGTGGGAAGGAACCACCACTACAGTGGGCCTAATTAAAAACCACTAGCCTAGACACCGTAATGTCGGTTAGGATAAACGGCTGATGCCTATCCTAGTCCTTTTCCTATTGAGCTCGCTGTCCCTAGGTCTGAGTCTAATTTTTTTTTTAATTAAAGGTGGTTGATGCAAAATGCTTAGGTGTTTTCTGGGGTCCTGGGAAGGGTGATGAAATCCCCACCCAATCTGAGTTTGGTCAAATAGCCCCTTAGAATCCGGTTAAATTATGCAAAACAAATAAAATTTCACTTGCAATCAGAATTTTTTAGCGCGGCGCAAAGAAACCTGCAGAAATCTGTTATTTAGAAGGGGGAGAAAGACTCTTTACGCAAAGAATCCTGCAGAAAATTTTCACAGACAGAGATATGGAGGTTACAGAGGAGGGGGAGAGAAAACAAACCCTGCAATTTTTTAGGGCTGACGTGGCAGCCAGAGCACGGAAGCGCGGCGGGAACCCCCTAAATGCGGCGGAAGAGCGGCTGTATTAGGGTTTCAGCTTCAGAAAAAATTTGGACTGCTCTGTGCCTTTATTTCCTCTCTGTTCTTATATGCAACTTTCTGATTTCCTCTCTGTAAATTTCCAGATCTTCGATTCTTCGCTGTTCCTGCAAGATTCAAAAATATACACCCTTCAAACAGATCAAATTTGATATTTTTTTTTATTTTTTATATTTTCAGATTTTTATAATTTTTAAAATTTATATCAACCCGAAAATTCACAAAAAGAAAGATTACGCCGTCCCCGGCAACGGCGCCATTTGATTGGTGTCAAAAACTGTAATTACCGCAATCAGAACGGCGTCGCTTCGCAGCTAGCCGGTGAGTGCGGGTCGATCCACAGAGACGGGTAAATTCCTTTAGTGTGTTTTAACGAGTTGATTCTATTTGTGGTTTTGATTGGTTTATAAAAATCTATGAAAACGAGATCTAATTAATCTAATTAAGAATCTTGCTAGGATTAGGTTTAGGGGAAGTTTTGGGAGATTAAGGTTCTTCCTCACCGCTTTCAATGCCATTTTTTATAGATCTATTAGATGTTAAGTTAATTATTAATAAAGTGGATACGAATCTCTTGGGAAGAACTTTCTTCCTCTAGATTTGTATCCTTACTTTGTTGATAATTATCCTAACCCTCACGGAAAACGTGCGCAACCGGCCCTTTGTACTACGGTTCATCGTTACCTCGAAGGGTAGGATGCCGCAGGGAGCGGTTGTGCTCGTATGCGTGAAGTACTAATTAATTAGGTGAAGGTGGCATTGAAAGGGGCGAGAGATCACATCTCTCAACCCTTTCCCTAAGGCTAACCCTAACAAGCGAGGAGACTACTCGCTCATTAGGGGATGAGAAGACATTTTAATTAAAAGAACAGAAATAAAAGACTTACTAATTCGATGGCTCCCTCCAAACAAGAAGAACAGATCTGAATTTTTGCTCCCAGAAAATCTGAATTTTATTGATTGAAAAGAGGCATACCATTTTTAGATCTAAAATTACAATTTATAGGAAAATAGAAAACCTAGGGCTACAGGCTCTCGCACTTGCGCAATTACTGATTTGACCCATGAGAATCCCAACACCCACAACGTCGCAACAGCAGAAGAAAAATCCACCGTCACGCGCACTAGATGGCCGCGGAACCGCGGCTCAAGGTAGGGTTTGGCCACGGTTTCGCGGCCAATTAAGGGAGTTGGGCCATGAGACTTTTGGGCTTCTTTCTCTGCTTCTTGGGCTCTGTCTTTTTATATGTATTTTCTCTGTTGGGCTTCTGAGTCTTCTCCAGATTTTTCAGTGAATACTTGTAGCGATCTTTCAACCGTTCACTTGACATTTTGGACCTTGCACTGTTCTTCGACTAGGCTCGACTAGGATCGGTCTACTTGTTGGTCAAAAGTCCCTTTTTCTATTGTTTTGTGTCTTTTTCACTGTATTTGCTCCAGAAACCTGTAACCTGTAATATGCAACAAACGTGCGTCAAGAGTACCTGTTTATTTATAAAAAGGATAAGAATAGGGGAATGATAAATGCAATATTATGGTCTGAACAATATGCCATCGTATAGTTACATACGAACTCGAATGAACTTGTTTCAGTTCGAGGATGGTTTCCTGTTCTGGAGAAATTGAATATGATTATTCAGTTGTCTTTTCTCTTTACCTTCTCTCAGGTTGCGAGAGCTCCTAGTATTATGAGAGTACACCTATTACGCTTATTGGATAGTTTTCTTCCAAACCTTAGGCAGGTGCCGAAAGGTAGAGAAGGAAGTAAATCATTTAGCCTAAGTAAGGTGTACAGAAAGTAATAAGTAAAGACATATAAAGGTATTGGTGTGAGGGCAAGAAAATATACAATTACAGTCATGAATCTGGATAATGGAAGAGGCATTATTAGGAATACCCGGATACCCCTTCGAAACATTTTCATGTTTCAGTTTTATTGTGCGGTGTTAATTGAAAACTGTTTTCCCAATTAGATTCTGACTCCAGGGTATGTATTTACCAGATTTGATTCTCATATCTGTATGGCGTTACAGATGCTGAGTGGGAGTAACATATTGGGAACTGGGTGATTATAACCTGAATATATCGGAATCTTTATAATTGGTGATATTTGAGGAAATCACCTGGGTTTTTGCCTAGCGGCATATATTTGGTTTTGAATATCCGTTGTTATGCACCAATTTCAAACTGATATATCTGTACATTTATTTTATAAAGTGAGATATAACTTTTTGAAATTATGTCTATGACATTTCCCTATATCAATTGATGGTTAGGTAAGGAGCATTAAACAGCGGTGTAATTCTTCTTAACCATAGTACAATTTTCAACCTACAATGCACAGGATTCGAGTTATTAAACTCAGTAGACTTATACATAGTATTGTATGTTGTCCGGTGTCCATTAGGACAAAGGGGTTAGTACTCATACTACATTCTGTTTACTCATGACTTCTCTAGTTTTAGACAAGTATTTCGATGAAATACAAAGTCCAAGTTGTGAGAAGTTATAGGTATAAGAATAAAGTAGAGAACCATATGTTACAAAGTATCATGATTCTTCAAGGTGATCGAAGATGTAGATACTTGTTCTAGGTATTCCGTCGTAAGTAAAAGTTTTGAGAACTTGCTTCTCTTTTAGGTTACTCATACGTGGGTGCATTCTTTGATGAGTAATGCTGCTTGGCCTCCTTCCATTTTGTTGATATGCACTGGAAACGGCTGCATGTATTTTGAATCTGGTTCCAATTAAATTAGTGTCTTTGTTTCTATAGTGGATATAGAATGGATTCATATCTTAACGATGTTAAGGTATACGGAGTTGTCCGGCTTATGCTTAAAACCAGAATCTTGATAAACTCAAGGCATGTTTCAGTAATGGCAGTTTGTGGGTTATCCCGGGCATTAACGAGGGTTAACATTCTACCATTTTGGAAGATCAATAGTTATATTGTTCTTGACTCGCCACCAGTTTTATTAAAATGAATTCTTTTCATAAAACATTAGTGGGAATATGGTAGAACTGGAAGTAATTCCGGAACCACAAACGATTATTGAAGATTTAATAGAACCTAAAGATTAAAATTGGATTCGATAATCCATTAGCCTCTCCGCAGATTTGGTGGGTAACCTCAGCCACCCGAGAGGTACTTCGGTCTCCTCAAAAACGGTGACAGGGAGATTTTTGATTATCCAAATTTTCCACTACTGTTGTTCTAGACTATGAGATCTGGCAGGAGGATGAGTATAACGTTGTTCTAAATTAGCTTTAGAAGTGCGCGTGTATATGAATCTGCAGGAGGGTTGTTGTAGTCAGTGGGAGCAGCGGAAGCAAAGTGGGCAAGTAGCTTATGTCTATTTATAGACTAAAGCAAGTATAGCGGAGATAGATCGTCTATTTTTGATGTGACAGTCATAGAGTGACTTCGTCAAAATAACAGATGGATCTGGTAAGAAGGTAGTAAGGAGTGATGTCTTGGTATTTGGATGACATGCTCTTTATAGGAAGTGATATTCCTATACTACGATCGGTTATACTGTAGTTGTCACATGGTGTTTCTCCATATAGGATCTGGATAAAATATCAGGGATTCTGGTCACTAGATCTATGGTTTTAGATCTAGATTTGAGAAGTGTCCCAATTTTGGTACTTTGACATTATTTTAAAGTGTTTTAAAATGAACGACTCCTGGCGTGGTGGTGTTCCCGCGGGTGATGGAGTCACCCTCTCTAAAGAGATGTCTTCTAGACTGATGAGGAGAGGGATTTGCATGCTTGACATATCTCTTGCTTAGGCAATTGAGTCAATCATGAAATGTCAAGTACCACACCAGATATTGCTTTTGCACTGGCTGCAATAAGCATATATTAATCCAATCCTGAAAAAAAGTTGGGAAGCAGTTATGAACATAAGTGGATGTTCTTGGTAAATGGTAACGGCAGCCTCCTTCAGGAGGTGGTTATCATTTGAGCCTTCCAAGGTGACATGGATAACATATTGGCTATCGGAGTTATAGTTTTCCCTCTTTTTGAGGGGCAGTATGTTGGACATGTGGTCCAAGCGGATACTGACATGGTGTGGGATACTGATTAAATTCAGTGGATGATACGGTCCAAGAAGTTTGTTGGATTTGGAGTTCATTTATGAACTGGGTCCCATCAGATATCCAGACAAATTTTAAGACAGGTATCGCTCATTTTGGGAGACAGTATTTCTCCGCAAAGTTGAGATATAGAGAGATACAGAAAGAAACACTGGAGCAGATCCACTCATTGAGGTTATTTCTCGAACGCAATAGTCTCACAAACAAGCTTTACGAAACTGATTAGTAGAGAAGTTAGGTGTTCGGTATCACACGGGCTGTGAGTATACGATACCGCAATAATTAGCCTTAAGTGCAAGTGGGAGATTGTTGGCTAGACGATGTACGGGATAAGGGATCCTCGTATATTGAATCGCAGGCACGCTATTGTGATGATTGAGGGAGGACCTATACGGGGAGAACAGTCTCACTCGAGATGATAGTATGCTATCTGGTTTGTCTTTATCATCATGTACAGTATTAGATAGCATTACAAATCACTAGTACATATTGATAGAGCCCATAGGATTCTTGCTTGACTACCAGTATTATGATGGTAATCATATACGTGGGAGCTGGGTGGTATATAAGCACATCCTTAAATGTCCCTAGTCGAAGGAGTATCGAGACTGGGAATCAATACTCCGGAGTAGACTAGTGTATACTTATCGAGACCCCGACTAGGGGTGGTAGCCGGTCTCACAAGCCATTGGTGTTAGTAAGATAGTATACAGGTGCTCATTGGGTTGTGAGTACACTGGACGGACTCGCCGGGAACATATTAGTTGGTATTATACCTATTGCCAGATAGCAGTTGCAAGGTGACATGAGTACAAGTTAGTCTGTCGATCTGAAATCGTCATTTGTCTCGTGTGAGTTCCTACTGTGCTTTGATTACTACCCTACCACGGCTCAAATGAGTTATGCAAACAGGTTTTAGTTGGGTACAGTCCCAAGCCATATGGAGGCAGTGAGCGGATCGTCAGGGATTCGTCTCTCCCGGTATTGGGGGTTGATGTCGCGTTGTGTACGGGTGGCCATCACTAAAAATCAGTGGCCACGGTGGAAGAGAATTACTGATTTAGATCAGTAATTTCTCAGTGGGTGATGGGCTTCATACCGATACGAAATATCGCGTTATTAGGGGTCTGACTTTATCCATCCCATTAGACCTGATATGCGATACTCTTAGATGAACAGACCAGACTGTACGGAGATTGTCATGGACAGGCACAATAGGGGTTTGGATGAGCTTGGTCGTCGGCCTTTCTTTCGCTCAATACCTAGGTAGCCGTTACGTACAGCTAGTACCGCTGACGTGCTTGTGGTTAAACCCACTGTTAGCGTATTGTCAAGTATTTAGAGTCTCACGCAGAGGGTTTCCCTGTTTCTGGCAAAATGATATAGTAGCCGTATTGGATACGTGCAGGGTTCCGATCGATCGATTGTACTTTGTACCCGGACTTTCGATCGGACAGTTAATAATACTACCCGGCTCAGGTTTGAGCCGAAAAATTAAATCAGGTATTGATTTAATAATTTACATATATATTTCGATATGTATATTCTAGTATTATGTTCTTTGTGTTATTCTATCTCTTTGGGTATTCGTATTTCGGTACGAATACAGCTATGTATATACAGTAGAATGTAATCTGTATTTATCCTGAAAACATTCTAGAAGGTGGACACCTCATTTTGGATTTACTCATTTTTTAAAAATGAGATAATAAGGTGGAAATTGAGAATGGGGAGTATGGTGAGAACCATGCTTGCATAATGTGCACAAATGAATTATTAATTCATTTGTGCATACTATTCAAGTATGGATTGATTTTTAAATTGGAAAGAAAGGTTTTACAAAACCATGCTATGTGATTTTCTCTCTCCATGGAGACTTCATTATTTTGAGATGGCTCATTTATTCACTTGATTATTTTTCTCACTTGGTCTTTGGAGATGAGGAAAACGCTCTCACCATTAGATTCACTCTCCTCTAGCTTTCTTGAGTTCCCTCCACCTTCATCTTCCACCTCCTCTCAACCCTCTCATGTATTGAGAATCATGAGAGGAGGTGAGATGAGATAGATAAACACTTAGATCACTACATCCTACGCATTTTAGATTAGCATCCTAGAATCCTTAGTTGTTTCACTTACTTTCGATGTGGAGCTAGAGCCATGAGCTACATCTCTCGGGTGGATCATCTTCGACGTAGGAAGACCGGTGGCCAAGCTTGTTCGAGCACGCCTCATGGAGCTAAGGAAGTTGATGGAAGACCGAAGGACTTGGTTCATTCGGTATAACACCTCCAACCCTTTAGTTTAGCTCTTTGTTATATATTAGTATAGGTTTATGGTTCGATCTTGAGAGGGTTTTGTTTGTGCCAAAATTAAACGCCATTTTTTGTTCCTCATCGGCCACGGTAGATGGCCAAGACGCAGGCAAAAACCCAACACAAGCTCCCTAGCTCATTTTGCTTCCACCTTGTTATGAGATACCCTAAGGATACGAGTATGTCCATCAGCCAATTTCATTACACACCGTATTTGACTTTTAGATTAATACCCGATTCAATTGACCTTTAGATTGACACTGTTTGACTCAATTATTTACATCCGATTTGACATATTGTTTATTTGCATGGTCTTCCTGCACGTTTACCTTCCTATATTTATATTTATTTTACAGCACGTGTTTCCGCATTACTTTACGTATATGATTGTTCCTCAAACTTATTTCCGTGAATCCGAGTTTCTTAATCTTGTCCTTTCCTTGTTATTGTTCAGTGAGTATGAGACCGTTTGATCTTTTCCTTGTTCCTGTTCTTATTCATTTCGTTCTTCGTGAATTTGGAGAACGAAATTATTTTTGTAGTTGGGTATAATATAACACCCTCGAACATGGTGCATCATTTTAAGATTTGTTTGTTTATTTTATTTATTTTCTTAGAAGTTAATATTGTTATTTTAATTTTTGTTTGCTCATCCATTAATATCTTTTAGTATGCATATGAAATATTAGTCCAAAATTATTTTGTTTGTAACCAAATATACTACGGTTATCTAGGGTGGTTTAGTATATGATAGTTAAAGATTTTGTTTGCTAATTTAATGATATTTTAATTATATTGCATACGATATTGTTGTCTACAATATTATGTAACCATAGAAATATGGGAGTTTATTTTGGATCCCTTACAAATCTTTAAACATTTTGGATCCCTTACAAATCTTTAAACATTTTGGTACAAGTTAACTTATATATATATATATATATATATACATATATATATATATGACCCTCATGTATTTCTCACTCCCAAATATTAATCTAATCCACCTGTCTATCTCTCTCAACAATATTTATGTCCATCGCCATCTCCAATCATTCTCTCTCCCCCTTCCTCTCTCACATATATATATTTCACTGCAGGCCCAAATATTTTCTCTCATCCCCTCTCCAATCTACTTTCTTTCTCTATATATTTCTTAAATTATACCTTAACAAAACCCCTTATCCTATATATCATCATCACCGTCATCATTACCTTTTTCCACCAACACCTCTATCAAAACCCATTGCAGCAACTCGACGCAACCATCACCATCTTAAAACCTAGCCCCGGGACTCTATTGCCGAACACCCTCTACTCCATCTCCTTCCTCCTCATTGCAGCACCCTCGACCCTATCACCTCGCCGGCATCTGACCCGAGCAGGCCTAACACCATCACCGACCCTGACTTTGATCCATCTTCTTTTCCTACCCCGAGCATAACCCGATCGAACCCAAAACGAAATTATTTTTGTAGTTGGGTATAATATAACACCCTCTACTCTATCTTCTTTGTAGTTGGGTATAATATAACCCAAGATAACTTCAGTCGAGATCATCAACGTTGACGTCGCCCGGAATACTCACCGTCGCCAACAACCATCTCGCTATTGTCATTTCCTCAAGCGCTTTCGTCGAGGTCAGTACGAGCCGAGCACCATAGACCCAAGCACCAACCCAGATCATCACCAAGAAACCTACTTCCATCATCGTCTTCTTCCTCGTCTCAACCGAGAGTTCACCCTGCTGCCGTCGTTGATCTCAATCCCGAGCAACTTCAGGCCAAGCACCATCGCAGCGGTCGATCGCTCGAGCCGATCCAAGTTCGAGCGAAGATCCAAGCTTCAATCTTGATTTGTTATGCGTCTCTGTGTCTCCATTATTCCACTCACGTATTCGTCTCGAGGCAAGTATCTAATACTTGCTTGTACATGCTAACTACGACGACAATTACGGTCGTCGTAATATTATTTATCTACTTGATATTTAACTTAGTATATGTTTGAGTAGTTTAAATAATAAGATTATGGTTTCTGTATATATTTTGGTTAGGTTTTAGTTTAGTTTTATATAATTTTCTTAATATATATTGTAGGTAATTTTACATTTGTCACTACCCGCTTCCCAAAATACGAAAATTTCGAGAAGTAACAAAATCAGCCATGCTACCTACGGTAAGGAAATATCCTCCCATAGTCACATTACGACTGTCTATCAGTAATAAAAAACAATAATATAACTGTCTATCTCTAAATATGTCCAAATAGCTACAAACGACAATAGGAAATAGTAGCGAAAGCAATAAAAATTCAAGGAATAACTAACCATCAATAAGAACCATATTGGTGAGATGGTCCTCACTGATCGATGATCCTGTCAAAGTACTCACATACTAAGTCAAGTATCTGGGCCATGCAAAACCCAGACGTCAGTGCGTCATAAATATCATAATAATAAACTGAGCAATATACTATAAGGTGTTATATGCAAAAAATGAAGTATAATTATAAACAAACACTTACAGGTGATATATCAGCAGGCTATAGATATCTCACGTGTATCCTAAAATCTGTGTTTCTAGGTTATCTATCCTAACGATATTTGAAACCAATTAATGAAATTCTCGATATAACTCAATAGTATCCCGTGCATGCCCGGGACCATGGTCATGACTCTCGGGGCTGAATCCGAGACGTGCCACTAGGCAGTAAAAATAATATCATGTACAGACGAATGATGTCAGCATTATCATTCCGGGGCCCATACCCGTATCGACTGATCAGTCTCTGGAAAGTAGTGAATTGTTGAGTTGCAGTCGGATTTCATTATTGATTTCCTCTTTTCCCCCAGGTTTCTTGCTCAAGTCAGGTATCACTAGAATGTCTACCTAATACCAACACATGGAAAGTTATGCGCAACGCTTGTCTAGCAAAATAACAAGTCAGGTCAATCAGGATAACATGTCAATATTGTTGGTACCGGTAAGTATCACAGTCAATAGATACTAGCATGATAACGGTAATAGTAACAAGATGGTAGGGTACCAGTCATGAATTTATGTACAGGCATGTCAGGGATGATGTAATCAGTCAGGTAAGGTATCTACTTCACAGTTACATATTCCAATCAAATCATGATATACAGCAGGCAAAACAATTATAACCGAATATTGGTAGAAACTAACGGATATAGGTTAACAAGCATGTTATGGATAACGTAATCATATCATGTATAAGACCAAGATAATAGCATTAACAAGGATAGCATATTCAATCAGATTAATAATTATAAAAGTGGTGTTGATTAACCATGCATAAGAAGGTTGCGTTCAGAAATTCAGCGTCACCGTGATTTATAAAATAGCTTAAAAATAATAAACTTCCTCCAAAAGGCACGTGTCATATACAAAAACAAAGCTAATTCAATAGGGTTTTCATTTTTATAAGTTAAAGTATCTCAGATTGTTTTTACAAAAAGTTATAAACGTTCGAAATTGAAAGTTTGCTGCTGGAATTTCCCTGGACAGCGGTTCAGAGGTACTTTCATTCACAGTTTACATTATTTAAACAATTTATTTTGCAAGTGAATATTTTGCAAGGTTATAGTATTCTGAGTTATCTTTGTAACGAACTAAAGAACATGTGCTAATGATTTTTCTATGATTTATACTTAATTTTATAAGGTTAGATGTACTGTAAATTCCAGATTTGTCGTATCCTTTTGGCGACGACGTTTCATGTGTAAACTATAATATTTTTAAACTATATTTTGCATAACATTATAACATCTTTACTAAACAAATATTTGTTGATAAAGTATATTATTGACGAAAAATGATGGTGAAATAATTATGCATTATTGTAATATAACAATTGTTGTAAAGAAAACAGTAGTATAGTGAACTCAAATTAAACAACCACTAACTAAAAATATAATCAATATACATACATTTATCAACCAAACTATTAATCATAATAGTAAATATTAATTTAACCATATTTGTATTAAACTCATGTCAATTTAGTTTGTAAACATTCCAATCTATTCGATAGAAAATAATAATATTACGAAACCAATAATAATATTGTTACGCCATATATGATCTGGCTGTAACTAGCATGCAATAAGTATTTAGAAATACTTGCCTTGGTTATGAACACACGAACGAAACGATATCACGATGGTGCATAATACGATCGGAACTTGTTCGAGACAAATCTGATGATCTCGACGATGATGGATGTGACATGGCGGCGAAACAGCAGTAACGACGGTCAAGCCGGGGTTGAGGTGAGCCGAGAGTCTCGGTTTGATAGTGAAGGGATTTGGAAAAGAGAAAAAGAGAGAGAGAAAGAAAGAACACAGAAAGAGAGGGGTTTATTTTATTTTAAACTATACGAATTATATGTATTATATATAGTATTGTTTATTAGGTTATATATTATATTATAGGTTTTAAGGTTTATAGGTACATTTCTAAACCATACGTACACTTTTAAACCATAAAGTAAGAATATAATTTAAATAAATTATACCCCCTAACATAAGATTAAAAATGATTTTAAATATATATCTAGATTTAACAAATATTTGGTATTTGATATCTTGAGATTTAAACGTAATAGATAAAAGCAAAAAATAAGATATGGGAAGATTAACCATGTGATGGCAGTTAGCAAAATATAAGTTATCCTTAACTTGTGGCTACTAAAAGATATATGATGATCTAGATATATGATATGTAGATTCATATAGATTCAGTTTACTGATAAATATCAGATATAATCTTGCACCATACTGGATTTCACACATGCTGGTCGAGTCGAATAACTACTACTACTATTCGAATCACTCGCAACCCAAAAGAATAAAATAGAAGAAATATAAATCAAGTGTTAAAATACTAATTAATATCATATAGCCGCACTAAGGTGTTATATTATACCCAACTATAAAAGAATTTCGTCCTCGAAATTCACGAAATAGGAAAAGATAAGAAGATACAGATCTAAGAAAAGAGATGTGGAAACTTTTGTCGAATCTCGTCTTCATATTCCCAAGTAGATTCTTCATTCGAACAATTTCCCCACGAAACGAGTACTAGAGGGATTATTTTATTCTTGAGAACATTTTCTCGTTGATCCACAATAGCTATTAGTTGCTCATCATAAGTTAAATCTTCTCATACTGTCAATTCCGAGTGATCAAAGACATGCGTCTCATCTCGAACATACTTGAGAAGTTGAGATACATGAAACACGTTATGAACACCCGCTGATTGATCTGTTTTAAAGATGTGTTTGTAAGATAACCGCAATCAATAACGGTGTCGTGTGTAGCTAGACCGAGATGAGTATGGGTCGTCCTCAGGAATATGTTGAATCTTTCAATTTTACTTTAGACGTGTTGAAAAAGAGGAAGAATAGAGGAATAAAGAATAGTGGAAATTTTTTCTAGATATGCGTCAAAATACGGATGTAGAATACAGATCTAGT
Organism: Agapanthus africanus; assembly: GCA_030015575.1. Lineage (NCBI taxonomy): Eukaryota > Viridiplantae > Streptophyta > Magnoliopsida > Asparagales > Amaryllidaceae > Agapanthus > Agapanthus africanus. Next base: position 109,120,751 of record CM057344.1, read on the forward strand.
TTGAATACGGATATAGATTTTATAAGAAGAATGATTGTAGGGTTCGTTCGGATTTAGTAGTCATGGATGACTAATAAAAATTACTCCTTTTATCTATTGATAGATTTAATACTAGATAGATAGTGATGAATGAGGATTATGGTTCTTGGAAGAAACTAGGGTTTCCCCACTATTGACCCTTGTTCTTTCATTGATCTCTATTCATGTCTAGCCCTTAACAAAACAATTGTCAATCCGATCTCAAATCGCGGTCGAGACTAGCAATAAATTGGTAGCGCGCCCGATAAGAATGTTAACATTTATTTTGCTAAAATTTATAAACTTTATAAGTGTTAAAATAAGTTAAAATATTTTCTCATCCATTGTTCTACCCTAATCTTACGAGCCCTGTCAAGCGGAGAATTACTCGCGCATGATGAAGATTGAAGAACGGATAGAGATGAAATTCATAATGTAACTAAATAATTAAACTAATTAAACTAAAAATTTACCTTTATTAATCAACTTCACAAGTACAAACTACAAGTTTAGATTACAAGAGGAAGAAGAAGTTGCTCTCGATCTCTGCCTTGTAAAATGTAGAATTTCCGTCGAATCTCACGTCGCTTTATCACGTCGAATCTTGGACCTGTCTTGGATCACTTGTTCTTTGACAGTGATTAGCTTGTGTAAAATATTGATGATTTCTAAGTTTAGCTCTTGGTCCTTTATATAGCCCCAAAACCAGAAACCAAAGATATCCAGAATTAGGGTTAGTTGTAGCAAATCCAACCTGAAAATCCTAACTCCTGATTCGGTGAATCGGCCGTGGATCCGCCGCATATTGCATGGTTTGGCCGCGGATCCGCAGTTTGTTGGTGAGATTTTAGGTGCAAATTTCTGGGGCTTTATTCTTGTGACGTATGGAGATTTAGTTGATGTCTGGAACTTGAAAATAGTTCCTGAGTCTCTGCCGGTATTGATTCTTCGATTTTCTTTAATATTTAGTCAGATTTTTTATTTTCGATATCTCAACGTCTCGATCTCCTGACCTGAGCCAAAGCTTGCACCATATCTCAAAGAATAATGTTAGTAATATTTGGTATTTTTGAGATATTATCCTGACCAATTTGATATGATATTATATTTTAAGAATATTGATTAAGGATATTTGATATGATATGCATATTTAAATTATCAAAATATTATATAAATATTATATGCATATATTTTCCTTCATAATGTTAATTATAATATATAAACGTATGAAAATAGTATTTTTACAGATAAACTCTCATATGTGTCATATTTATAATAAACACCTTTAGATATTTAATAAAAGTAAGGAAAATTTCATATCAAAAGTGCGATATTTTCGACTGAACAAATACCCCCAAACTTAACTTTGATCGTCTCGAGCAAAATTATTTATTCAAGAGAGGGAGAAAGAAAAAAAAACTAAATAGCACACTTACGTAGGCAACACGATTGCACTGAGCATGTGCAACAAGCCGTTAAACCTCTAGGTGTCCCTGGTAGGAGGGGTGTTATCTCCTGAGAGTTTTCAGCGGATTACACCCATAAAATCCTATAATAAAAGAAAAATAGTGAAAGTTACATATAAAGATAAGAAATATTAAAAAAAGAACTTGAAAATAAGAGTTTCCAACTACACCAGTTTTTCGGTTTTCATGAGCCCTATCTTAATGGTCGTGAAAATATGTTAGAAAGCACATCATCCTTCAATAAAACATCGTCTTTAGTTTTCCTCTATATCTTTCCTCCAAACATTGATCATATATCCATACGTGTGTGTAAAAGATATCCCTATACTTAGAGAATTCAATTCAAGCTATCATACTCTTATCCATTTTCCTTAGTATTTTTTAGTTGGTGAATATTTTAGATGGAATTGCTCACACATTCTTCATGCGACCATTAATATTTCTTGAGGTACTAACCAACCGATTACAAAATATGCTCGCGTATTAAAGCGTAATTTCTCGTCTTGCAACACATAATTCTTAGCAGTGGCTCCCAAACCAGTTGGTTTAAGGCACTAGGTGATAAAGCACCATCGCTATTTTTTTTATGCTGCCTTAAGTAATTACAAAACCAGTGTTCATGTTTTTCTTCGCCACTTATATTTTATTTTATTTTCCTTCATACTAAGGATTTTAGGCAAGAGCATTTCAAGGTATCCTCTACTATCCCAAGTTTCAAGATGTGTGTAAGTACATATAGTAGAGTATCAACGTTCAAATGTTTGGACTTAAGAATATGGACTATTTTTCAGACTTATTTTTATTCTTAGATTAGTAATTTCCTTTATCTTACTAACCGTTAGGACAACGGCTCATAACTACTTATTACTAGTTTCGTTTAAGAAAATATCTAATTTTCTTGCTTTTCTCAAACTATTCCTATCTTTTATATGTAAATTTTCACTTTCAAACTTTCATTATCAATTTTTTTTGCTTATATATAGTATGATGCAAAATAATGCGTGAATAAGCACAAACCTCCCCTAAACTTGTTTACAGCAGTGTCATCGTTGATGTCATCTGTCAAGCTTAAATAAACTGTAGACTTAGGAGGAAAAGTAATGGGGACAAGAAATAATGAAAGTGAAATCCTCCCCAAAACTTATTTTTGGCTCACAATTTTGTAAAAATTTTCTTTCTAGAGCCAAAATATATCCCTCCTCCCAAACTTGAGTAAAATCATATTAAGCATTTAAAATTATGAGGGGGATTAAAGTTATTGGTCTATGCAAAGTTTTACAAAGACCAAAAGTTAACAACAACCATTCAAATATTTTATCGATGTAACACACTGGTTGGTAGAAGAACATGTCATCTATCGACGTGAAGAAATGGGAAGGGGATAATGGGTGGAATAGAACATGTTTACGTCTCGGTTTATAGAGACGAAACAGTGTTGGTTGATTACTCGCATTCTTGTTATTGATAAGAAGAAGGGGTAGTGGTTCAACTTCTTTTTGTTGAGCTTGATCATCACAACACCCATGTTTTCTAAAAATGTGAGTTCTTCAGCGAAAATTTCTTCAAAGCTTTCAACAATATCCCGAATAATAATCTCATCGGAAAGAACGGAATGATACTCGGACTTCATAAAAGGTTCATATTCAGCGTTAGACATTGACCCGGACAGCTCGATAGAAGTGTCTGTATGCGTATAACAAATAGCAGGGTCAAACAACAACGCACTAGCGGAGTCAAGATCAAAATCGTGAAGTTGTTAAAATTCGCTGCTGTCGAAATTTATCGTTTCGACAGATAATACTTGTGCATAGGGTTCGGAGGGTTCACTTCCCAACTTGTAAATATTAAGCTTAATTGACAACTTTCCGAAGGATAGAGTCATAGAGCCATTTCGATAATTGATTATTGCGTTGGAAGTCGCGAGAAAAGATCGACCTAAAATCACCGGAATTTGGTTTTGTGGGTTCGCTACAGACTGTGTATCTATAACGATAAAGTCCGCAGGAAATATAAATTCCCCAATTTTGATTAACACATCCTCTAGCTCACCCCTAGGTTGGGTGATAGATCGATCGGCCATCTGAAGAGTGCAGTGCGTCGGTTTTAACTCTTCGGTCCCTAATTGCTGATATACAGAATACGGAAGCAACTTAACACTAGCGCCTAAATCGAGTAGAGCACGATTGATATCTTTACCCCCAATAGAAATAGATATGATAGGACTTCCGGGGTCCTTTCGTTTCTTGGGTAGTTGTTGGGTAAAAGCGGCGCTTACATTACTCACTAAGAAAACTTTTTTAAGCGCTTGAGTTTTTCTCTTCCTAGTGCACAAGTCCTTTAGAATTTTTGCATAAGACGGAACTTGTTGAATAGCGTCTAGGAGAAGAATTTTTATGTTAACTTTCTTAAAAATTTCCACAATCTTCTCCATTTGTGGACTTGGTCTGTTAGCCCTTAACCTGTTTGGATAAGGTGTTTTATCAATAAGGGTTGGGTCCAACATTGGAGAGAATTGTAGGGATGGAATGGATCCCAGAATTGGAGTTGGGATTGTTTTAGGTTGACTCGAGGAAGTGGGCTGAGTGTTCGAGCCTTGGGGATGTTAGTTATGTATATGCCCTAGAGGCCATTGTTGTACATATGATGTATATTATAATAGATGCTTAGATATATAGAGAGAGGACTTTCTTGCTCATCATGATAGTATGCTATTTGGTTTTACTTTATCTTAACATGTTGACTTGTATTGGTTTACTGTCTTACTCTCACATGTTGATAAAGCCCTTAAGATCTGTACTCGACTATTGGGACTATGATGAGATCATACTAGTGGGGCCATGGTAGTCGATGAGTACATCCTATAACTGTTCCTAGTCGAGGGTATATCGAGACTGGGCATCGATACACCGGAGTAGACTAGCGTATACGCATCTTGACCCATATGATGGGCGATGGATGATCCCATATCCATCGGTGTTGGACATCAAGGATGGTGTGCGGGTGCTCAATGGAGACTGGGTATACTGGACGGACTCGCCGAGAAGTCCCAGATGGTGATATACCACACGTCAGATGGCAGTTCTCCGGTGACACTGGTACAGGGTAGTTTATAGACCCGAGATCGTCATAGAGTCTTGTGTGATTCCCACTGTACTTTGATTTCCACCTTACCACGTTCAAGTGGGCATGCAAAACGGTGGCTTTTGGGTGCAGTCCCGAATCACATGGAGGCAATGAGCGATAGGAGGGGATTCTTCTCTCCCGGTATAGGGAGTTGATGTTGTGCTGTGTTCGATTGGCTATAACTGGAAGTCCCTGGCCAGGGCTGATATAGAGATTTACGGATAAGTGTTACCAGTAGTTTCTCGACCCGTTATGAGCCACACATCGACACGACTTATCGGTTACTGGGGTCTGGAGTATACCACCCCTAGACTTGATATGCGACATATCAGACGAACAGACCGGACTGTACGAGAGTGTTACTGATTGGATTCACAGGAGAACGTACAGGCTAGCTTGTTGATCTTCTGATCGCTCAATACCTGGGTGGCTGTTACGTTTAGCTGACCGCTTGCAGCTTGTGGGTGTTTGATATGATCATCACCTGCTACCGGCTGTCACGCCCTGCTTCCCAGAGTACGCTCAAATAGGCACGTGATATAGCCAACCATGCTACCTGTGGATAGCAAAAATCCCTCCACAGTCACATTACGGCTGTAGAGATATCAAGAACAGGAAAGTAAACTAAACTATCTAGTACATGTCCATAAGCCAGAATGAATGAGTCAAGAAATAATGATATGCGGAAGCAAAAGATACAATAAATGAATCACCTGGAAAGTAAAACTACATACCGACAGGAACTTCACCGCTCGGTCTAACAGCGGCAATACTCCTGATCAGTCTGCAACAAAGGTAGAAGAATCTGGGCCATGCAAAACCCAGACGTCAGCGCGTCATAACATCAAGCAATAATATGTAAACAGGGTAGCAAGACATGCAAGTGTAATCATAAATAGTAAAGCAGGTGTACAACAATATAAATCAGGGCAGTAAAATGTAGTGTGTAGTGAGTAACCTAAACTGGTCTATTGGTTATCTACTCTCAAGTCTTTTGAAATCAATTTGATGAATCATCGATATAACTCAATAGTATCTCGTGCATGCCCGGGACCACGGTCTAAGACTCTCGGGCTGAACCGAGACGTGCCGATAGGCACTAAAAGGAAAAAGGCTAAAGACGAACGATGTCAGCAGCATCGTCCCAAGGCGGGCCTAGCCTCTAAAACTGATCAGTATAGCAAGCAACTGTCGAGTTACAAGTCAGGATTTCATCATTGATTTCCCTAAACCCCCAAGTTATATGTGATCAAGTCGTGTATTAAATAATCTAGAGCTAATGCCAACACAGGATCAGGCAGGTACAGGTTTGTCTGGATAGACAACAGGAGCGGTCCGTAACGACAACAAGTCAGGTTTGTTGGCATTAGATACAAGATCAGGTAACAGGTAAGACCATTGTACATCATGTCAAGCCAGGTAATGTATTTAGTTGTCAGGTCATGTCACGAGTGTACGGTACCATGACATATCAAGTAGGAAGTGCACAGGTCATGTCAGGAAGCATAATATATCATGTGGGTGCTCACAATCAAACTAACATAAACAAGATTGTAAATGAACAAGCATGAGTACTATCAGAGCAATAAACTAGATCAGGTAATATGACAAGCAAATAGGTACAGATTAGATTATATCGATGCACGGTTATCATTATGCGTTTAAGGGATGGTTTCAACATTACATAACAACAGTATAACCAATATGGATGTTAAAAATCACATTATTACGTACTAAATAATCTAGAGATGCAATTGAATATAGATCAGGTTAATTGTATGCAAACAGTCGTCCGACAGGGTGTAAAAATATAAAGGGGTACTGTGGACTATGTAAATAATTGTTATATGATTTAATTATGATTGTGGGTACTATGTATAGTAGAACTAAATGCAACATGGTATGTTTCGTGCGATGAATCTAAAATGATATAACGGAAGTCAACTGTTAAAAGGAATTATAGTGTTAAATGTAAGCTACAGGTTAACGTGCAATCAAATGGATATATAGAACTTTTAATAGCATATATAGTAATTCAAATAGCATGTAGCAAGTTTTCACTTGCCTGGACGGATCAAGAACGGGAATACGAAACGTCTCACGTCGGCGGAAAATGTCGCGACGCGCGCACGGTACACGGAACGGATCCAAACCACACACAGTGTGATCACGCGGGTCAGGTACGCTCGCTGGGTCGTCGGGATGGTCGACGGCACGCCGGTTTCCGGCGAACCAGAAACAACAGAAAACATAAATAAGAGGTTACAAAGAAAGAAAGAAGAAGGAAAGGAAAGGAAAGAGGATAAAGAGATTGGGAAGAAGAGAACTACTCACTGGGTGTACTGGAGTCGGGAGACGAGAATGATATCGATGACGACGATCAACTCCGGCGATAAAAGAATATGCAGGGCTCAGTTATGGGTTCAGGTGTGCAAGGGTGTGAGAATCTTGGTGGCTGGAGTCGCTGGCAGGGGAGGAGAAGAAAGGGAGAGGGTTGTGGAGTTAGCGACGAGGTCATCGGAGCTCCGGCGGCGGTGGTGGAGCGAGGGTGAAGGGTTTCATTGGTTTGCAGGTCTCGGGGATCTTGGGGTTCTCGTTTCCAGGGATGTAGGGTAGTAGAGGAAGAAGGAGAGGTGGTGGCGAGGATGAGATGAGGCCGAAGGGGGAGGCGACGACGGCGAGGATGACGGCTCGACGTGGGTTCGTGGAGGCGAGTTGGGTACGTCGGGAGATGGAGAAGGAGGTGGTTGTGTAGGTCGGAGATCAAGAAGGCAGGCGAAGTCATGGGTTAAGCAAGGAGTGGAGAAGGTCGACGGTGAAACGCGAAGCGACGAGGGTTAGGGTTTGAGTTCGAAGGCGGGAACAGGGAGTTTCGAAGAGAAGAAGGAGGGACGTGGGAAAGAAAGGATGGGTAAAATAAAATAAGAATATATATAGAGGAGAGAGGGTGAGAGAGAGAGAGAGACTCAGGAGAGAGAGAGCTCAGAATCTTTAATACCTAAAAAATATTTATGAATAGAAATATAGAGATATTGAGAGTAAATTTAGTTATATGAATATATTATACTATATTCCCAGATTAAAAACAGTGCGAAGCTATTAGAATATATTAATATAATATTAGTCCGATTTAGATTTTGGCAAATACAAACTTACTCCAAAACACGCTCGGGTCGGGTCTAAAAATTCAGATTTAAAATATGAAAAATATATGCGACTTCCAAATTTCAAAATGAGTGCTCAGTCAAAGAAAATGCATACCCCCAAAAACGGATGCACGCACGTACGTGTAGCCATCCAAACACGTCCGTTTCACTGAACGGGACGAGAACAAGATGCTCGGACGCTACCACGGAGTTAGGGGTATAATGCAGGCTATGAAATGAAATTTTAAAATTTTTTCTGTGATCTATAAGTTATAGGATAAAACATGCGATGTCAGATGAAATGCCAATATGCAGTTTATACTAGATGCACGTGTCAATGCAATGAGTCAAGGTAACCTATAAATGTAAATCAAACAAGTTCAAGCAAGCGGGTCGGGTCGAATGCAAAGTAATATGTAAAATACCATTCGCACCCAAACACGCTAAATCAAGAAAAGATCATGGATAGGTAAATACGGAAACTGGAATCGGTATAAGTGAACTCGGGTGTTACATTATACCCAACAACAAAAGAATTTCTTCCTCGAAATTCCAAGAACAAGATAGGATAAACAACCAAGAAATTTCAAGAATAGATGTGGGAACTTCTGCCGGATTTCATCCTCTCGTTCCCAAGTTGGTTCTCCATGCGAGCGATTGCCCCAAGAGACAAGTACAAGTGGGGTAACTTGTTCTTAAGAACCTTTTCTCTTCGATCCACAATTGACATCGGTCGCTCCTCAAAGGTTAAATCTTCTCGTACAGTCTGCTCCGAATGATCCGACACATGGGTTTCATCTCGAACATACCTACGGAGTTGAGATACATGAGACACGTCATGGACATTCGCCAAAGATTGCGGTAACGCCAAACGATCAGCCTCTTCTCCAACATGTTCCAAGATCTCAAAAGGTCCAACGAATCAAGGACTAAGCTTTCCTCGACTTCCGAAACGGATCACCCCTCTAGTCGGTGATATCTGCAAGAATACCAAATCACCAACGACGAACTCTAGAGGTCTTCTTGATGTATCTGCCCAACTCATCTGTCGGCCTTGTGCTGCTTTCATATGATTCCGGATAGTAGTAACCTTCTCAACTGTCTGTACAACCAAATCTAGTCCTACCGATCTTCGTTCTCCAACATCATCCCAACCACAGATGAATGACACTTGCGACCATATAAAGCTTCGAATGGAGCCATCTGAATAGTCGCATGGAAACTGTTGTTGTACGAAAACTCCACCAAATGCAGATGATCTTCCCATGAATCCTTAAAGTCTAATACGCAAGCTCTCAACATGTCCTCAAGGGTTTTGATTGTTTTCTCCGACTGGCCATCTGTCTGAGGATGATAAGCTGTACTAAACTTCAAACTAGTTCCCAAACTTTCCTGTAAGTTCCTCCGAAAGTGTGATATAAGCGGTTGTCACGGTCGGTCACGATGCTCACCGGTATTCCGTGCAATCTTACTATCTCTTGTATGCACCGTTCTGCCAAAACATCTGTTGATCGATCATCTCGAAAAGAGATGAAATGAGCTGCCCTGGTCAATCCGTCAACAATCATCCAAACTGTATTGTTTCCTTTTGGACTCCGCGGTAGAGCAGTCACGAAATCCATGGTTATATGTTCCCACTTCCACTGAGAAATCAGAAGTGGTTGCAATAAATCAGCAACCCTTTGATGTTCAGCCTTAACTTGCTGACACACCAAGCACTTTGCCACAAAGCGAGCAATCTCCCGTTTCATGCCTTTCCACCAGAATTGCTGTCGTAGATCTCGGTACATCTTCATGCCTTCTGGATGTACGGAAATATGCGGACTGTGTGCCTCCTTCATAACACCCTCGTAAATATCTCCTTTTGGCACACACAAATGGCTACCATACCGCAACGAACCATCTTCATGAAGCAGTAGTCCGTTCGAAGTTCAGCTTCAACCAGTTCACGAAACTTCCGCAATCTTGGGTCCTGCAATTGCACTGCTTTAATATCCTCGATCAACGATGACTGTACTTGCAGCTGCATCAACTGTCCCGACGAATGCGGTAGCACAACCTCCAAATCGAATCTTCGAAAGTCTTCGATAAGTTCCTTCCGTGCAGTCAACATCTGAATTGCTGGCAACCGACTAAGCGCATCCGGTACAACATTAACTTTTCCCGGATGGTACTTAAGATCGAGATCGTAGTCAGCCGTCAGCTTCAACCATCTTCGCTGTCTCACAATTAGCTCCTTCTGAGCGAATACGTACTTTAGGCTTTTGTGATCGGTGAATATTTCGACCCCTTTCGCCCAATAAGTAGTGTCTCCAAATTCTAAAAGCGAAAATTTCAGCCGCAAGCTCCAAGTCATGAGTTGAGAAATTCTTCTCATGGGCCTTCAACTGTCTTGACGCGTAAGCTACAACCTTCCCATGCAGCATCAAACACATCCCAATCCTTTCCCCGATACGTTGCAGCGAAACACCAATCTTCCGGAACTGTCTGGCATGGTTAAAACAAGAGCGGTTATCAAACTTCGCTTCAACATCTCAAAAGCTGATGCACACTTATTTGTCCACACAAATGGTACCTCCTTGCACGTAAGCTTGCTCAAAGGCTCAGCTAAACGAGAAAATTCTCCACGATCCTTCTATAATACCTGGAAAGTCCAAGAAACTTGTTATCTCCACAACATTCTTCGGAGTCGTCCATTCTCGAACTGCAGTGATCTTTCAGGATCAACGGCGATTCCATTTCTACCCACACATGTCCCAAACTTCACTTCTTCAAGCCAAAACTCGCACTTGCTCATCTTTGCATACAATTTTCTTGCCTCAATGTCTGCAATGCGATCTTCAATGTTTTGCACGATCTCCCTTACTCCCTGAGTCGACCAGAATATCATCAATGAACACCAAAATAAACTGGTCCAAAAACGGTGAAAGATTCGGTTCATCAAGTCCATAACTATTGCCGGCGGATTCGTTACTCCGAAAGGCATCACTAATACTCGTAATGTCCATACTGAATTCGGAACGCAGTCTTGCAAATATCTTCTGATTTAACTCGGACCTGATGATGTGCGGACCGCAAATCCAGCTTCGAGAATACCCTCGCGCCACAAAGCTGCTCAAAATAATGCGGGAGATCGGGTACTTGTTCTTAATAGTCACCCGGTTTAATTCTCGATAATTGACGCACATCTTCCTTGAGCCATCTTTCTTCTTTACTAGATGAACTGGAGCTCTCCTAAGTGAGTTACTTCTGCAAATCCACCCTTCTCAAGTAATTCAGCAACCCGCTTCCTGACTTCCTCCAACTCTACTGGTGCCAATGGATAACACGCCTTTGAGATTGGTGCTGCACCAGAAACAAGATCAACCACGAACTCCTCGTCTCGCTTCGGCGGTAAACCTGATATGACTTCCAACACGTCAATGAAATCTCGAACAACAGCTGGCGCTTCTTCCTTAATAATTTCTATCGACGAAAGAACACTGTTTGTCGGCCTAGCCCTAAACTCGACTGGCCCGACAGAACCGCTTCCTCCAATAAAACAAGCTCCGGATGTCCGGGAATCTGGAGAATCACTTTACTTTCCTTACAATCAATATGAGCGTGGAAAGTGCCGCGAAAATCCATTCCCAAGACAGCAACAAACAAGGGAGTTCACCAGGATTGAATAATCCTAATGCGAGGAAAAACAAGAACATGTAAGATACCGAGATGACTTCATCCGAAATCAAGATACTGAAGAGGGTTAAACACGGTAAACATGATTCAAGCTGGCGATGAAACAATAAATGGTAAGCAATGAAACCGAGAGAAGCAAGGTAGTATAACAATCAAGGAATAAGGAAGTGAATCAAGACCAGGACTCCAAATTACTTAGATAGAGTACCGCACTGTAACCATGCTGCAGTTCATGGGTACAATTACATAACTCCACCCAAGTCGCCCAAATCCTAATATCGGAAACAAGGAACATGGAGAAACAATATAGAACCAAAAGGTCTTAAGCCGAGATCCAAGTCGTTTGCATATCGTCAAGACAAGGGGTAAAAGAAAGATATGATTCAAGAATCACGATAACAAGGTGGCAGGACATGTTCCTAATCACGAGAATTCTGATTCGTGTATTGGGTCCAATACCCAACTACAAAAGAATCAAACTCGATTAACCTATATCCTATGTCTCTGATACCAAAAGAACCATATCACACCCCACTTCCCAGAGTACGCTCAAATAGGCACGTGACATAGCCAACCATGCTACCTGTGGATAGCAAAGATCCCTCCACAATCACATTACGGCTGTAGAGATATCAAGAACAAGAAAGTAAACTAAACTATCTAGTACATGTCCATGAGCCAGAATGAATGAGTCAAGAAATAATGATTTGCGGAAGCAAAAGATACAATAAATGAATCGCCTGGAAAGTAAAACTACATACCGACAGGAACTTCACCGCTCGGTCTAACAGCGGCAATACTCCTGATCAGTCTGCAATAAAGGTAGAAGAATCTGGGCCATGCAAAACCCAGACGTCAGCGCGTCATAACATCAAGCAATAATATGTAAACAGGGTAGCAAGACATGCAAGTGTAATCATAAATAGTAAAGCAGGCGTACAAAAATATAAATTAGGGCAGTGAAATGTAGTGTGTCGTGAGTAACCTAAACTGGACTATTGGTTATCTACTCTCAAGTCTTTTGAAATCAATTTTATGAATTATCGATGTAATTCAATAGTATCCCGTGCATGCCTGGGACCACGGTCTAAGACTCTCAGGCTGAACCGAGACGTGCCGCTAGGCACTAAAAGGAAAAAGGGTAAAAACGAACGATGTCAACAGCATCGTCCCGAGGCGGGCCTAGCCTCTAAAACTGATCAGTATAAGAAAGCAACTGTTGAGTTACAAGTCAGGATTTCATCATTGATTTCCCCAAACCCCCAAATTATATGTGATCAAGTCGTGTATTAAATAATCTAGAGCTAATGCCAACACAGGATCAGGCAAGTACATGTTTGTCTGGATAGACAACAGGAGTGGTCCGTAAGGACAACAGGTCAGGTTTGTTGGTATTAGATACAAGATCAGGTAACAGGTAAGACCATGGTACATCAGGTCAAGCCAGGTAATGTATTTAGGTGTCAGGTCATGTCACGTGTGTACGGTACCATGTCATATCAAGTAGGAAGTGCACAGGTCATGTCAGGAAGCACAATATGTCATGTGGGTGCTCACAATCAAACTAATATAAACAAGATTGTAAATGAACAAGCATGAGTACTATCAGAGCAATAAACTAGATCAGGTAATATGACAAGAAAATAGGTACAGATTAGATTATATCGATGCACGGTTATCATTATGCGTTTAAGGGATGGTTTCAATATTGCATAACTAAAGTATAACCAATATGGATGTTAAAAATCACGTTATTACATACTAAATAATCTAGAGATGCAATTGAATATAGATCAGGTTAGATGTATGCAAACAGTCATCCGACAGGATGTAAAAATATATAGGGGTACTGCGGACTATGCAAATAATTGTTATATGATTTAATTATGATTGTGGGTACTATGTATAGTAGAACTAAATGCAACATGGTATGTTTCGTGCGATGAATCTAAAATGATATAACGGAAGTCAACTGTTAAAAGGAATTATAGTGTTAAATGTAAGCTATAGGTTAACATGCAATCAAATGGATATATAGAACTTTTAATAGCATATATAGTAATTCAAATAGCATGTAGCAAGTTTTCACTTGCCTGGACGGATCAAGAACGGGAATACGGAACGTCTTACGTCGGCGGAAAACGTCGCGACGCGCGCACGGTACACGGAACAGATCCAAACCTTGCACAGTGTGATCACGCGGGTCAGGTACGCTCACTGGGTCGTCGGGATCGTCGACGGTACGCCGGTTTCCGGCGAACCAGAAACAACAGAAAACATAAATAAGAGGTTACAAAGAAAGGAAGAAGGAAAGGAAAGGAAAGGAAAGAGGATAAAGAGATTGGGAAGAAGAGAACTACTCACTGGGTGTACTGGAGTCGGGAGACGAGAATGATATCGACGATGGCGATCAACTCCAGCGATAAGAGAATATGCAGGGCTCGGTTATGGGTTCAGGTGTGCAAGGGTGTGAGAATCTTGGTGGCTGGAGTCGCTGGCAGAGGAGGAAAAGAAAGGGAGAGGGTTGTGGAGTTAGCGACGAGGTCGTCGGAGCTCCGGCGACTGTGGTGGAGCGAGGGTGCAGGGTTTCATTGGTTTGCAGGTCTCGGGGATCTTGGGGTTCTCGTTTCCAGGGATGTAGGGTAGTAGAGGAAGAAGCAGAGGTGGCGGCGAGGATGAGATGAGGCCGAAGGGGGAGGCAACAACGGCGAGGATGACGGCTCGACGTGGGTTCGTGGAGGCGAGTTGGGTTCGTCGGGAGATGGAGAAGACGGTGGTTGTGTGGGTCGGAGATCAAGAAGGCAGGCGAGGTCATGGGTTAGGCGAGGAGTGGAGAAGGTCGACGGTGAAACGTGAAGCGACGAGGGTTAAGGTTTGAGTTCGAAGGCGGGAACAGGTAGTTTCGAAGAGAAGAAGGAGGGACGTGGGAAAGAAAAGGATGGGTAAAATAAAATAAGAATATATATAGAGGAGAGATGGGGTGAGAGAGAGAGAGAGAGAGACTCGGGAGAGAGAGAGAGCTCAGAATCTTTAATACCCAAAAAATATTTATGAATAGATAGATAGAGATATTGAGAGTAAAATTAGTTATATGAATATATTATATTATATTCCCAGATTAAAAACAGTGCGAAGCTATTAGAATATATTAATATAATATTAGTCCGAATTAGATTTTGGCAAATACAAACTTACTCCAAAACACGCCCGGGTCGGGTCTAAAAATTCAGATTTAAAATATGAAAAATATATGCGACTTCCAAATTTCAAAATGAGTGCTCAGTCAAAGAAATTGCATACCCCCAAGAACGGATGCACGTACGTGCGCGTAGCCATCCAAACACGTCCGTTTCACTGAACGGGATGAGAACAAGTTGCGCGGATGCTACCACGGGGTTAGGGGTATCATGCAGACTATGAAATGAAATTTTAAAATTTTTTCTGTGATCTATAAGTTATATGATAAAACATGCTATGTCAGATGAAATGCCAATATTCAGTTTATATTAGATGCACGTGTCAATGCAACGAGTCAGGGTAACCTATAAATATAAATCAAACAAGTTCAAGCAAGCGGGTCGGGTCGAATGCAAAATAATATGTAAAATACCATTCGCACCCAAATACGCTAAATCAAGAAAAGATCATGGATAGGTAAATACGGAAACTGGAATCGGTATAAGTGAACTCGGGTGTTACATTATACCCAACTACAAAAGAATTTCGTCCTCGAAATTCCAAGAACAAGATAGGATAAACAACCATGAAATTTCAAGAATAGATGTGGGAACTTCTGCCGGATTTCATCCTCTCGTTCCCAAGTTGGTTCTCCATGCGAGCGATTGCCCCAAGAGACAAGTACAAGAGGGGTAACTTGTTCTTAAGAACCTTTTCTCTTCGATCCATAATTGACATCGGTCGCTCCTCAAAGGTTAAATCTTCTCATACAGTCTGCTCCGAATGATCCGACACATGGGTTTCATCTCGAACATACCTATGGAGTTGAGATACATGAGACACGTCATGGACATTCGCCAAAGATTGCGATAACGCCAAACGATCATCCACTTCTCCAACACGTTCCAAGATCTCAAAAGTTCCAACGAATCGAGGACTAAGCTTTCCTCGACTTCCGAAACGGATCACCCCTCTAGTCGGTGATATCTGCAAGAATACCAAATCTCCAACGACGAACTCTAGAGGTCTTCTTGATGTATCTGCCCAACTCATCTGTCAGCCTTGTGCTGCTTTCATATGATTCCGGATAGTAGTAACCTTCTCAACTGTCTGTACAACCAAATCTAGTCCTACCGATCTTCGTTCTCCAACATCGTCCCAACCACAGATGAACGACACTTGCGACCATATAAAGTTTCGAATGGAGCCATCTGAATAGTCGCCTGGAAACTGTTGTTGTACGAAAACTCCACCAAATGCAGATGATCTTCCCATGAATCCTTGAAGTCTAACACGCAAGCTCTCAACATGTCCTCAAGGGTTTTGATTGTTTTCTCCGACTGGCCATCTGTCTGAGGATGATAAGCTGTACTAAACTTCAAACTAGTTCCCAAACTTTCCTGTAAGTTCCTCCGAAAGTGTGATATAAGCGGTTATCACGGTCGGTCACGATGCCCACCGGTATTCCGTGCAATCTTACTATCTCTTGTATGTACCGTTCTGCCAAAACATCTGTTGATCGATCATTTCGAAAAGAGATGAAATGAGCTGCCCTGGTCAATCCGTAAACAATCATCCAAACTGTATTGTTTCCTTTTGGACTCCGCGGTAGAGCAGTCACGAAATCCATGGTTATATGTTCCCACTTCCACTGAGGAATCAGAAGTGGTTGCAATAAATCAGCAACCCTTTGATGTTCAGCCTTAACTTCTGACACACCAAGCACTTTGCCACAAACCGAGCAATCTCTCGTTTCATGCCTTTCCACCAGAATTGCTGTCGTAGATCTCGGTACATCTTCATGTCTTCTGGATGTACGGAAATATGCGGAACTGTGTGCCTCCTTCATAACACCCTCGTAAATATCTCCTTTTGGCACACACAAATGGCTACCATACCGCAACGAACCATCTTCATGAAGCAGTAGTCCGTTCGAAGTTCAGCTTCAACCAGTTCACGAAACTTCCGCAATCTTGGGTCCTGCAATTACACTGCTTTAATATCCTCGATCAACGATGACTGTACTTGCAGCTGCATCAACTGTCCCGACGAATGCGGTAGCACAACCTCCAAATCGAATCTTCGAAAGTCTTCGATAAGTTCCTTCCGTGCAGTCAACATCTGAATTGCTGGCAACCGACTAAGCGCATCCGGTACAACATTAACTTTTCCTGGATGGTACTTAAGATCGAGATCGTAGTCAACCATCAGCTTCAACCATCTTCGCTGTCTCACAATTAGCTCCTTCTGAGCGAACACGTACTTTAGGCTTTTGTGATCGGTGAATATTTCGACCCCTTTCGCCCAATAAGTAGTGTCTCCAAATCTTCAAAGCGAAAATTCCAGCCGCAAGCTCCAAGTCATGAGTTGAGAAATTATTCTCATGGGCCTTCAACTGTCTTGACGCGTAAGCTACAACCTTCCCACGCAGCATCAAACAAATCCCAATCCTTT
Source organism: Agapanthus africanus (assembly GCA_030015575.1). Classification (NCBI taxonomy): domain Eukaryota; kingdom Viridiplantae; phylum Streptophyta; class Magnoliopsida; order Asparagales; family Amaryllidaceae; genus Agapanthus; species Agapanthus africanus. The sequence continues at coordinate 109,137,813 of CM057344.1, forward strand.
CCCCGATGCGTTGCTGCGAAACACCAATCTTCCAAAACTGTCTGGCACGGTTAAAACAAGAGCGGTTATCAAATTTCGCTTCAACGTTGCAAAAGCTAACGCACACTTATTTTTCCACACAAATGGTACCTCCTTACACGTAAGCTTGCTCAAAGGCACAGCCAAACGAGAAAATTCTCCACGATCCTTCTATAATACCTGGCAAGTCCAAGAAACTTGTTATCTTCATAACATTCTTCGGAGTCGTCCATTCTCGAACTGCAGTGATCTTTCAGGATCAACGGCGATTCCATTTCTAGCCATGCGTTCCCCAAACCTCACTTCTTCAAGCCAAAACTCGCACTTGCTCATCTTTGCAGACAATTTTCTTGCCTCAATGTCTGCAATGCGATCTTCAATGTTTTGCACGATCTCCCTTACTCCCTGAGTCGACCAGAATATCATCGATGAACACCAAAGTAAACTGGTCCAAAACGGTGAAAGATTCGGTTCATCAAGTCCATAACTATTGCCGGCGGATTCGTTACTCCGAAAGGCATCACTAATACTCGTATTGTCCATACTGAGTTCGGAACGCAGTCTTGCAAACATCTTCTGATTTAACTCGGACCTGATGATGTCCGGACCGCAAATCCAGCTTCGAGAATACCCTTGCGCCACAAAGCTGCTCAAAATTCGCTAATGCGGGAGATCGGGTACTTGTTCTTAATAGTCACCCGGTTTAATTCTCGATAATCGACGCACATCTTCCTTGTGCCATCTTTCTTCTTTACTAGAAGAACTGGAGCTCTCCCAAGTGAGTTACTTCTGCAAATCCACCCTTCTCAAGTAATTCAGCAACCCGCTTCCTGACTTCCTCCAACTCTACTGGTGCCAATGGATAACACGCCTTTGACATTGGTGCTACACCAGAAACAAGATCAACCACGAACTCCTCGTTTCGCTTCGGCGGTAAACCTGATATGACTTCCAACACGTCCATGAAATCTCGAACAACAGCTGGCGCTTCTTCCTTAATAATTTTCATCGACGAAAGAACACTGTTTGTCGGCCTAGCCTTAAACTCGACAGGCCCGACAGAACCGCTTCCTCCAGCAAAACAAGCTCCGGATGTCCGGGAATCTGGAGAATCACTTTACTTTCCTTACAATCAATATGAGCGTGGAAAGTGCCGCGAAAATCCATTCTCAAGACAGCAACAAACAAGGGAGTGCACCAGGATTGAATAATCCTAATGCGGGGAAAAACAAGAACAAGTAAGATACCGAGATGACTTCATCCGAAGTCAAGATACTGAAGAGGGTTAAACACGGTAAACATGATTCAAGATGGCGATGAAACAATAAATGGTAAGCAATGAAACCGAGAGAAGCAAGGTAGTATAACGATCATGGAACAAGGAAGTGAATCAAGACCAGGACTCCAAGTTACTTAAATAGAGTACCGCACTGTAACCATGCTGCAGTTCATGGGTACAATTACATAACTCCACCCAAGTCGTCCAAATCCTAGTATCGGAAACAAGGAACATGGAGAAACAATATAGAACTAAAAGGTCTCTAGCCGAGATGCAAGTCGTTTGCATATCGTCAAGACAAGGGGTAAAAGAAAGATATGAATCAAGAATCACGATAACAAGGTGGCAGGACATGTTCCTAATCACGAGTATTCTGATTCGTGTATTGGGTCCAATACCCAACTACAAAAGAATCAAACTCGATTAACCTATATCCTATGTCTCTGATACCAAAAGAACCATGTCACGCCCCGCTTTCCAGAGTACGCTCAAATAGGCACGTGACATAGCCAACCATGTTACCTGTGGATAGCAAAGATCCCTCCACCGTCACATTACGGCTGTAGAGATATCAAGAACAGGAAAGTAAACTAAACTATCTAGTACATGTCTATGAGCCAGAATGAATGAGTCAAGAAATAATGATATGCGGAAGCAAAAGATACAATAAATGAATCACCTGGAAAGTAAAACTACATACTGACAGGAACTTCACCGCTCGGTCGAACAGCGGCAATACTCCTGATCAGTCTGCAACAAAGGTCGAAGAATCTGGGCTATGCAAAACCCAGACGTCAGCGCGTCATAACATCAAGCAATAATATGTAAACAAGGTAGAAAGACATGCAAGTGTAATCATAAATAGAAAAGCAGGCGTACCAAAATATAAATCAGGGCAGTGAAATGTAGTGTGTAGTGAGTAACCTAAACTGGTCTATTGGTTATCTACTCTCAAGTCTTTTGAAATAAATTTTATGAATCGTCGATGTAACTCAATAGTATCCCGTGCATGCCCGGGACCACGGTCTAAGACTCTCGGGCTGAACCGAGACGTGCCGCTAGGCACTAAAAGGAAGAAGGATAAAGACGAACGATGTCAGCAGCATCGTCCCGAGGCTGGCCTAGCACCTAAAACTGATCAGTAGAAGAAAGCAACTATCGAGTTACAAGTCAGGATTTCATCATTGATTTTCCCAAACCCCCAAGTTATATGTGATCAAGTCGTGTATTAAGTAATCTAGAGCTAATGCCTACACAGGATCAGGCAGGTACAGGTTTGTCTAGATAGACAACAGGAGTGGTCCGTAAGGACAACAGGTCAGGTTTGTTGGCATTAGATACAAGATCAGGTAACAGGTAAGACCATGGTACATCAGGTCAAGCCAGGTAATGTATTTAGGTGTCAAGTCATGTCACGAGTGTACGGTACCATGTCATATCAAGTAGGAAGTGCACAGGTCATGTCAGGAAGCACAATATGTCATGTGGGTGCTCACAATCAAACTAATATAAACAAGATTGTAAATGAACAAGCATGAGTACTATCAGAGCAATAAACTAGATCAGGTAATATGACAAGCAAATAGGTACATATTAGATTATATCGATTCACGGTTATCATTATGCGTTTAAGAGATGGTTTCAACATTACTTAACTACAGTATAACCAATATGGATGTTAAAAATCACGTTATTACGTACTAAATAATCTAGAGATGCAATTGAATATAGATCAGGTTAGATGTATGCAAACAGTCATCCGACAGGGTGTAAAAATATAAAGGGGTACTGTGGACTATGCAAATAATTGTTATATGATTTAATTATGATTGTGGGTACTATGTATAGTAGAACTAAATGCAACATGGTATATTTCGTGTGATGAATCTAAAATGATATAACGGAAGTCAACTGTTAAAAGGAATTATAGTGTTAAATGTAAGCTACAGGTTAACATGCAATCAAATGGATATATAGAACTTTTAATAGCATATATAGTAATTCAAATAGCATGTAGCAAGTTTTCACTTGCCTGGACGGATCAAGAACGGGAATACGGAACATCTCACGTCGGCGGAAAACGTCGCGACGCGCGCACGGTATACGGAACGGATCCAAACCACGCACATTGTGATCACGCGGGTCAGGTACGCTCGCTGGGTTGTCGGGATCGTCGACGGCACGCCGGTTTCCGGCGAACCAGAAACAACAGAAAACATAAATAAGAGGTTACAAATAAAGAAAGAAGAAGGAAAGGAAAGGAAAGAGGATAAAGAGATTGGGAAGAAGAGAACTACTCACTGGGTGTACTGGAGTCGGGAGACGAGAATGATATCGACGACGGCGATCAACTCCAGCGATAAGAGAATATGCAGGTCTCGGTTATGGGTTCAGGTGTGCAAGGGTGTGAGAATCTTGGTGGCTGGAGTCGCTGGCAGAGGAACAGAGGAAAGGGAGACGGTTGTGGAGTTAGCGACGAGGTCGTCGGAGCTCCGGCGACGGTGGTGGAGCGAGGGTGCAGAGTTTCATTGGTTTGCAGGTCTCGGGGATCTTGGGGTTCTCGTTTCTAGGGATGTAGGGTAGTAGAGGAAGAAGCAGAGGTGGCGGTGAGGATGAGATGAGGCCGAAGTGTCACGACTCGAAAGTACGGAACATGACCGGCACTTAAACTACGAACGTCTCGAGGCGTACGTAATCTAAGTAAACCGAAACCCAGAAATCCAAACCAAGAAAAGATGTAGAGTGCAGGAAAAACCAACTTAAAGCAAGTAGTTTCAATAGCATAAGCCGAATTATGCGGTTTTTAAAAACATCCAAAATTTTCCTGAAAATTTCGGCAGAGTCTCCTTTGTAAATACTGGCCCCCAAACGGGATACAACATGAATAGTATACGAAATCAATAAAAAGGCATCCCCAAGCGGGAGCTAGCTCTTCATCAATCGACGGCCACAACCACACAAGCAATATAATATACTACGCCAACGGCGAGGATCAAAATTCAAAAGGGAACTCAAAACCACAAGAAAACCACAGAAATATAACGCGCGACTCTAAGATCGAAGGAATAACATCACTGGTCTCTATCTCAAAATAAATACATGTTTGGTTGATGGAACTTCTAGATACAACAGAATAATGATATACAAGATATATAATGGGGGTACGATACAAATAAACCCACCTAATAGCAAATCACCCGGAAAAGGAAGTAGTGCCAGCAAAGCCGTAATGAAACCTGTACGCCAAAACCTGCAAGAAACTGGGGCACAACGGGGGTGAGTTGCCAACTCGTGAATAGAAAAACATCTACGCACAGAAATCGCATAAATAACGCAACCTAGGTCAATGATCATAATATATCCTCAAATATATGAATAACATGCAGCCTATAACAATGGCTAGGGTAATATCTAACCTGAGTGTGATCTCATGTGCCCGTGTCAGTGCCTCAGGTAGCAATATATCATATGAATGAGGTATGAATGCATGAAAACAGAATACATGTAAATGAAGAAACTGTTTTCATAAATTAGTGAGATTTCCTTTGTATTTTTAAAATGAGGTATCATAAATGAAATCAGCATCGACAGTGTCTAGCATCGACACAAAACATAAATCTCAATGTCTCAAAGCCTCAGGCTCCGGCTATCCGGACTGGCATGTATCATCAAATCTCAGTACCTCAATATCTCGAAATCTCAATATCTCAATCTCAATATCTAGGGCGCCGTCAGTCCAGACCGGCCCCTACCATCCATCTCAAGACCACGACGGTATCCTCCGGATATCCGACGCGTCGAGTAAAATCACCGGTAGGTAGTCTCCCCCTGCCAGGCTCATCGTCATCACCACGAGCTTCTTGCCCCGGGGTACCTTACCGGGTCCACCATGTACCCGAAACGGTTCATCCAACTCCTCGAATCGGGTCTCGAAATCCATCAGCAAACTCATGGTGGACGACTCATACATCATGGGAAAAACCACGCTTTTCATTTAAAAAAAGAAGGAAGAAGTTTGTATATGTTTTGCAGTTTTCCCCAAATCCAGAAAATCTCATGGAAATCTGAATCCAAAACCTCAATAGCACGAAAAAGTGAATATATACATGAGAATCCATGAATGCGGTATAACAATGAATAACACTATGCATGAAGTAGCAGGTAATAACTACAATGTCTAAATTAACATATAAGGCAAGTACACTAATATCATGTCTAAACTATTAGCTAACAGGCTATGTCAAGCAATAATATTTTCTAAGGTGTACGTGACATGGCAATTACCGATGAAGATGTGTGTGAGCCGGCAAGTAAGTGTACGTGGTACATACGCATCATGGGTAATGGTGTCGGTGTCCTAACAGCATGATATCAATAATGGAGTATGAAATATAATGTAAGCATGCGATGCGAAGCGAACCACAATAATGAGCGGGAGCTGAATACTAGATGCAACTATAACTAATCTGCATTAATCTAATATAAGTCCTACAAATCGTGCCTTTTGAAATAACACGAATCATGGGGTTTTGAAAATAGGGGCTACGGTGTTTTTATGAAAAGATAAGTCTTTTGAAATATCCGTAGGATCTCTTGGGCTGTCTTTTAAAATACCCACGATTCGTTAGTTTTTGAAATACGTAAGAATCGAATCTAATCTAACAACTAAACTAAACTAAAGGGCTAAGCTAACAAGCTGGACTACAGGTAAGGAAACCGCTTAACATCTGAGTCGATCCATATACATACCTGTATATATATTAGTCGGTGATCCCACCTCAATAATATCATATCCGATATCATATCTATAAGCAGGCATCTCAAGTCAAGAGTGCGGATCAATCATCAAAATATAGCTCGTATGTAAATCCGTCATACGGCATCCCCAAATCTGGGTACGGGTTAATATCACATTCATCATACTATTCACCTGGTATCCTCTCTATCAAATATCATGATCGGGGTACTGATCTACGTCTAGTACAATACTGATACCGCCTAAGTATGCATGCACGTGTGTGAAACACTACGTCAAGGACCCGCTACAACGTCATGTCGTATCTTAAATACGAACCCTGCTATATCATCGATCTCACGGCCTCAAATCAAATCTCATCGACTCATCATAAATCCCAAGTACTATCATCATTATCCATGCATGCGTATATGAATGTACATATGCATAGTCCCATACCCACGCATATATACATGTATACACATCCCAATCTGCGCACAAGAAAGTAAAGTATGCAAGTCTGTGTGTGCGTATGTGGGTATAACAACTACTCTAGGGTTTCGCAACTAACCCAAAGCTAATCCATGAACACATAATCATAACATGAATAAACATTCTCGTATCATAAAACACCTATATAAACATATATATATAAGCAACACTACGGACTGCGGGGGTGCTATACGCTATCTACCCGACTTCTCCCCGTAGATATAAATCTACTCACCTGGTCCTCGCTAGCCGGTGCCGACGTCGCCAGGCGCTTGCTTGTCATCTCGAAGTCCACATGGGGGTACCTATATATCACAACGCATCGTATCGCATTAAAATTCGACTCATGACCAAAACGACACACGAATCCCACATAGGTCAAAACCTATGGTTGCTTTCACAAATCAACCCAAAACTCTCGACGTCGGTGTACAAACGCCAGACCATCGAGAAAAACCCAAATACACTCATTTGCACATTCACGAACACTAATTTTAATATAAAATAGGTTAAAACTCACAAAAACCCCAATTTCACTTAAAAAGTCATTTTTCCGAAAATCTAGCAAGCACAAATCACCGTTTTAGTACAAAACTCGATGTATAAACGAATCTGGCGGCCACAATATTCACTAAATATCTTAATTAAGTCATAAAAATAATTCCCATAATTTAATCTTATTAATTTCCATAAACCTTAAAATTCTAGTTTACAAAATACCTAAATTTTAACAATTTTATAGCAAAAATACACAAACTACAATCTAGCTTGGATTTCCATGAACTAAAAGTATTAAACCACTCAATATAATCTTTATAATAACATGAAACCTAAATTTGAATTTTATCTCACAAGAATATAATTATTTTCAAAACCTAGTTTACCATTTATATAATTATCACTTTTAAATCAACAAATATGCAAACTAGCAACTTAAATTGGATTTAGCATAACATTAATATGTCAATTATATCACATAAACTAAATCTCACAACACAAAATACCAATTTGAAATCAAACCCCTCTCTTGAATTTTAAATCATGCATCTAGAACTAATTAAAAACCTAATTAAACACCTAATTAAGCTAACCTAAGCAATTAACAACACATTAAGTAAAAAGCTTAGAATTTATACCAAAATAATTTGAAAATCCCACAAGCACACTTAGCCTCCCAAATTGAAATCTAAATCCCTAGATCCATACTATGGTAGCCAAGGGAAAATGGGTAGGAGGTGGATTTTGATTTGGATTTTTGCTTGATTTTTTGTGGATTTTTCAAGCATTTTTGATGAACTTTTTTAAAGAGAAGGAGTTGAAGAATGAAGGGGATGTTGTGGGTTCAGGTTTTGGCCAGAATTGGTGGGGATTGGGTGAGGGAGGAGAGAGAGTGAGGTGGGGAAAGTCCACTCTAGTCAAAGTCCACTCTAATTCTATCATTTTCTACTCTTTTCTTTTTCTTTTCTTTTGAAAAAAGAAGTGATTGGAGAGAGGGAGAGGGGGAGGGCTGTCATGGTGGGGCCGGCCACATGGGGAGAGGGTGAGGTGTGGGTGTGTGGGTTAGGAAAAAAAATAAATGCTAAACCCCAATTCCCATTAACACTAATTTCACCGAAAAAACCTTTTTCTTCGATATTTTCTAAACCGTTTTGGCAAACGATTTTGTTTCAAAAACCACATGATAAAATTTTATTTAATGTTTTATTATGCACAAAATTTGTTTCAACTCATTCCAATTTGTAATTTTCCCTAATTAAATGTATTAGTGACGGCTTAAAATAATAATAAAATATTTTTTTTTCAGAAAATTTGAAATTTCACCAGTGGCTCCATAAACACCAAATAGTAGCAATTACATAGCTAGAATACGTATATTTAATTTTTAAAATAAGATATTTGTATTTTGACTTTTTACAGAAAACCCCCTTATTTTACCGATTTTTCGAAATTTCACCGAAACGATTTTCAAAACGTTACACAAAGGGGGAGGCGACGACGGCGAGGATGACGGCTCAACGTGGGTTCGTGGAGGCGAGTTGGGTTTGTCGGGAGATGGAGAAGGCGGTGGTTGTGTGGGTCGGAGATCAAGAAGGCAGGTGAGGTCATGGGTTAAGCGATGAGTGGAGAAGGTCGACGGTGAAACGCGAAGCGACGAGGGTTAAGGTTTGAGTTCGAAGGCGGGAACAGGGAGTTTCGAAGAGAAGAAGGAGGGACGTGGGAAAGAAAAGGATGGGTAAAATAAAATAAGAATATATATAGAGGAGAGAGGGTGAGAGAGAGAGAGAGAGCTCAGAATCTTTAATACCTAAAATATATTTATGAATAGAGAGATAGAGATATTGAGAGTAAAATTAGTTATATGAATATATTATATTATATTCCCAGATTAAAAACAGTGCGAAGCTATTAGAATATATTAATATAATATTAGTCCGATTTAGATTTTGGCAAATACAAACTTACTCCAAAACACGCCCGGGTCGGGTCTAAAAATTCAGATTTAAAATATGAAAAATATATACGACTTCTAAATTTCAAAATGAGTACTCAGTCAAAGAAAATGCATACCCCCAAGAACGGATGCACGCAAGTGCGCGTAGCCATCCAAACACGTCTGTTTCACTGAACGGGACGAGAACAAGATGCGCGGACGTTACCACGGGGTTAGGGGTATCATGCAGGCTATGAAATGAAATTTTAAAATTTTTTCTGTGATTTATAAGTTATATGATAAAACATGCGATGTCAGATGAAATACCAATATGCAGTTTATACTAGATGCACGTGTCAATGCAACGAGTCAGGGTAACCTCTAAATATAAATCAAACAAGTTCAAGCAAGCGGGTCGGGTCGAATGCAAAGTAATATGTAAAATACCATTCGCACCCAAACATGCTAAATCAAGAAAAGATCATGGATAGGTAAATACGGAAACTGGAATCGGTATAAGTGAACTCGGGTGTTACATTATACCCAACTACAAAATAATTTTGTCCTCGAAATTCCAAGAACAAGATAGGATAAACAACCATGAAATTTCAAGAATAGATGTGGGAACTTCTGCCGGATTTCATCCTCTCGTTCCCAAGTTGGTTCTCCATTCGAGCGATTGCCCCAAAAGACAAGTACAAGAGGGGTAACTTGTTCTTAAGAACCTTTTTCTCTTCGATCCACAATTGACATCGGTCGCTCCTCAAAGATTAAATCTTCTCGTACAGTCTGCTCCGAATGATCCGACACATGGGTTTCATCTCGAACATACCTACGGAGTTGAGATTCATGAGACACGCCATGGACATTCGCCAAAGATTGCGATAACGCCAAACGATCATCCACTTCTCCAACACGTTCCAAGATCTCAAAAGGTCTAACGAATCGAGGACTAAGCTTTCCTCGACTTCCGAAACGGATCACCCCTCTAGTCGGTGATATCTGCAAGAATACGAAATCACGAACGACGAACTCTAGAGGTCTTCTTGATGTATCTGCCCAACTTATCTGTCGGCCTTGTGCTACTTTCATATGATTCCGGATAGTAGTAACTGTACAACAAAATCTGGTCCTACCAATCTTCGTTCTCCAACATCGTCTCAACCACAGATGAACAACACTTGCGACCATATAAAGTTTCGAATGGAGCCATCTGAATAGTCGCCTGGAAACTGTTGTTGTACGAAAACTCCACCAAATGCAGATGATCTTCCTATGAATCCTTGAAGTCTAACACGCAAGCTCTCAACATGTCCTCAAGGGTTTTGATTGTTTTCTCCGACTGGCCATCTGTCTGAGGATGATAGGCTGTACTAAACTTCAAACTAGTTCCCAAACTTTCCTGTAAGTTCCTCCGAAAGTGTGATATAAGCGGTTGACACGGTCGGTCACGATGCCCATCGGTATTCCGTGCAATCTTACTATCTCTTGTATGCACCGTTCTGCCAAAACATCTGTTGATCGATCATTTCGAAAAGAGATGAAATGAGCTGCCCTGGTCAATCCGTCAACAATCATCAAAACTGTATTGTTTCTTTTTGGACTCCGCGGTAGAGCAGTCATGAAATCTATGGTTATATGTTCCCACTTCCACTGAGGAATCAGAAGTGGTTGCAATAAATCAGCAACCCTTTGATGTTCAGCCTTAACTTGCTGACACACCAAGCACTTTGCCACAAAGCGAGCAATCTCCCGTTTCATGCCTTTCCACCAGAATTGCTGTCATAGATCTCGGTACATCTTCATGTCTTCTGGATGTACGGAAATATGCGGAACTGTGTGCCTCCTTCATAACACCCTCGTAAATATCTCCTTTTGGCACACACAAATGGCTACCATACCACAACGAACCATCTTCATGAAGCAGTAGTCCGTTCGAAGTTCATCTTCAACCAGTTCACGAAACTTCCGCAATCTTGGGTCCTGCAATTGCACTGCTTTAATATCCTCGATCAACGATGACTGTACTTGCAGCTGCATCAACTGTCCCGACGAATGCGGTAGCATAACCTCCAAATCGAATCTTCGAAAGTCTTCGATAAGTTCCTTCCGTGCAGTCAACATCTGAATTGCTAGCAACCGACTAAGCGCATCCGGTACAACATTAACTTTTCCCGGATGGTATTTAAGATCGAGATCGTAGTCAGCCGTCAGCTTCAACCATCTTCGCTGTCTCACAATTAGCTCCTTCTGAGCGAACACATACTTTAGGCTTTTGTGATCCGTGAATATTTCGACCCCTTTTGCCCAACAAGTAGTGTCTCCAAATCTTCAAAGCGAAAATTCCAGCCGCAAGCTCCAAGTCATGAGTTGAGAAATTCTTCTTATGGGCATTCAACTGTCTTGACGCGTGAGCTACAACCTTCCAACGCAGCATCAAACACATCCCAATCCTTTCCCCGATGCGTTGCTGCGAAACACCAATCTTCCGAAACTGTCTGGCACGGTTAAAACAAGAGCGGTTATCAAACTTCGCTTCAACGTCTCAAAAGCTGACGCACACTTATTTGTCCACATAAATGGTACCTCCTTGCAGGTAAGCTTGCTCAAAGGCTCAGCCAAACGAGAAAATTCTCCACGATCCTTCTATAATACCTGGCAAGTCCAAGAAACTTGTTATCTCCACAACATTCTTCGGAGTCGTCCATTCTCGAACTGCAGTGATCTTTCAGGATCAACGGCGATTCCATTTCTAGCCACACGTGCCCCAAACTTCACTTCTTCAAGCCAAAACTCGCACTTGCTCATCTTAGCTGACAATTTTCTTGCCTCAATGTCTGCAGTGCGATCTTTAATGTTTTGCACGATCTCCCTTACTCCCTGAGTCGACCAGAATATCATCAATGAACACCAAAATAAATTGGTCCAAAAACGGTGAAAGATTCGGTTCATCAAATCCATAACTATTGTCGGCGGATTCGTTACTCCAAAAGGCATCACTAATACTCGTAATATCCATACTGAGTTCGGAACGCAGTCTTACAAACATCTTCTGATTTAACTCGGACCTGATAATGTCCGGACCGCAAAACCAGCTTCGAGAATACCCTCGCACCACAAAGCTGCTCAAAATTCGCTAATGCGGGAGATCGGGTACTTGTTCTTAATAGTCACCCGGTTTAATTCTCGATAATCGACGCACATCTTCCTTTTGCCATCATTCTTCTTTACTAGAAGAACCGGAGCTCTCCCAAGTAAGTTACTTCTGCAAATCCACCCTTCTCAAGTAATTCAGCAACCCGCTTCCTGACTTCCTCCAACTCTACCGGTGCCAATGGATAACACGCCTTTGAGATTGGTGCTACACCAGAAACAAGATCAACCACGAACTCCTCGTCTCGCTTCGGCGGTAAACCTGATATGACTTCCAACACGTCCATCAAATCTCGAACAACAGCTGGCGCTTCTTCCTTAATAATTTCCATCGACGAAAGAACACTGTTTGTCAGCCTAGCCCTAAACTCGACTGGCCCGACAGAACCGCTTCCTCCAATAAAACAAGCTCCGGATGTCCGAGAATCTGGAGAATCACTTTACTTTCCTTACAATCAATATGAGCTTGGAAAGTGCCGCGAAAATCCATTCCCAAGACAGCAACAAACAAGGGAGTGCACCAGGATTGAATAATCCTAATGCGGGGAAAAACAAGAACAAGTAAGATACCGAGATGACTTCATCTGAAGTCAAGATACTGAAGAGGGTTAAACACGGTAAACATGATTCAAGCTGGCGATGAAACAATAAATGGTAAGCAATGAAATAGAGAAAAGCAAGGTAGTATAACGATCATGGAACAAGGAAGTGAATCAAGACCAGGACTCCAAGTTACTTAAATAGAGTACCGCACTGTAACCATGCTGCAGTTCATGGGTACAATTACATAACTCCACCCAGGTCGCCCAAATCCTAGTATCGAAAACAAGGAACATGGAGAAAAAATATAGAACCAAAAGGTCTCAAGCCGAGATGCAAGTCGTTTGCATATCGTCAAGACAAGGGGTAAAAGAAAGATATGATTCAAGAATCACGATAACAAGGTGGCAGGACATGTTTCTAATCACGAGTATTCTGATTCGTGTATTGGGTCCAATACCCAACTACAAAAGAATCAAACTCGATTAACCTATATCCTATGTCTCTGATACCAAAAGAACCATGTCACGCCCCGCTTCCCAGAGTACGCTCAAATAGGCACGTGACATAGCCAACCATGCTGCCTATGGATAGGAAAAATCTCTCCACAGTCACATTACGGCTGTAGAGATATCAAGAACAGGAAAGTAAACTAAACTATCTAGTACATGTCTATGAGCCAGAATGAATGAGTCAAGAAATAATGATATGCGGAAGAAAAAGATACAATAAATGAATCACCTGGAAAGTAAAACTACATACCGAAAGCAACTTCACCGCTCGGTCTAACAGCGGCAATACTCCTGATCAGTCTGCAACAAAGGTAGAAGAATCTGGGCCATGCAAAACCTAGACGTCAGCGCGTCATAACATCAAGCAATAATATGTAAACATGGTAGAAAGACATTCAAGTGTAATCATAAATAGTAAAGAAGGCGTACAAAAATATAAATCAGGGCAGTAAAATGTAGTGTGTCATGAGTAACCTAAACTTGTCTATTGGTTATCTACTCCCAAGTCTTTTGAAATAAATTTTTTGAATCATCGATGTAACTCAATAGTATCCCGTGCATGCCCGGGACCACGGTCTAAGACTCTCGGGCTGAACCGAGACGTGCCGCTAGGCACTAAAAGGAAAAAGGGTAAAAACGAACGATGTCAGCAGCATCGTCCCAAGGCGGGCCTAGCCTCTAAAACTGATTAGTATAAGAAAGCAACTGTCGACTTACAAGTCAGGATTTCATCATTGATTTCCCCAAACCCCCAAGTTATATGTGATCAAGTCGTGTATTAAATAATCTAGAGCTAATGCCAACACAGGATCAGGCAGGTACAGGTTTGTCTGGATAGACAACAGGAGTGGTCCGTAAGGACAACAGGTCAGGTTTGTTGGCATTAGATACAAGATCAGGTAACACGTAAGACCATGGTACATCAGGTCAAGCCAGGTAATGTATTTAGGTGTCAGGTCATGTCACGAGTGTACGGTACCATGTCATATCAAGTAGGAAGTGCACAGGTCATGTCAGGAAGCACAATATGTCATGTGGGTGCTCACAATCAAACTAATATAAACAAGATTGTAAATGAACAAGCATGAGTATTATCAGAGCAATAAACTAGATCAGGTAATATGACAAGCAAATAGGTACAGATTAGATTATATCGATGCACGGTTATCATTATGCGTTTAAGGGATGGTTTCAACATTACTTAACTACAGTATAACCAATATGGATGTTAAAAATCACGTTTATACGTACTAAATAATCTAGAGATGCAATTGAATATAGATCAGGTTAGAAGTATGCAAACAGTCATCCGACAGGGTGTAAAAATATAAAGGGGTACTGTGGACTATGCAAATAATTGTTATATGTAATTATGATTGTGGGTACTATGTATAGTAGAACTAAATGCAACATGGTATGTTTCGTGCGATGAATCTAAAATGATATAACGGAAGTCAACTGTTAAAAGGAATTATAGTGTTAAATGTAAGCTACAGGTTAACGTGCAATCAAATGGATATATAGAACTTTTAATAGCATATATAGTAATTCAAATAGCATGTAGTAAGTTTTCACTTGCCTGGACGGATCAAGAACGGGAATACGGAACGTCTCACGTCGGTGGAAAACGTCGCGACGCGCGCACGGTATACGGAACGGATCCAAACCACGCACAATGTGATCACGCGGGTCAGGTACGCTCGCTGGTTCGTCGGGATCGTCGACGGCACGCCGGTTTCCGGCGAACCAGAAACAACAGAAAACATAAATAAGAGGTTACAAAGAAAGAAAGAAGAAGGAACGGAAAGGAAAGAGGATAAAGAGATTGGCAAGAAGAGAACTACTCACTGGGTGTACTGGAGTCGGGAGACGAGAATGATATCGACGACGGCGATCAACTCCAGCTATAAGAGAATATGCAGGGCTCGGTTATGGGTTCAGGTGTGCAAGGGTGTGAGAATCTTGGTGGCTGGAGTCGCTGGCAGAGGAGGAGAGGAAAGGGAGCGGGTTGTGGAGTTAGCGACGAGGTCATCGGAGCTCCGGCGACGGTGATGGAGCGAGGGTGCAGGGTTTCATTGGTTTGCAGGTCTCGGGGATCTTGGGGTTCTCGTTTCCAGGGATGTAGGGTAGTAGAGGAAGAAGGAGAGGTGGCGGCGAGGATGAGATGAGGCCGAAGGGGGAGGCGACGACGGCGAGGATAACAGCTCGACGTGGGTTCGTGGAGGCGAGTTGGATACGTCGGGAGATGGAGAAGGCGGTGGTTGTATGGGTCGGAGATCAAGATGGCAGGCGAGGTCATGGGTTAGGCGAGGAGTGGAGAAGGTCGACGGTGAAACGCGAAGCAACAAGGGTTAGGGTTTGAGTTTGAAGGCGGGAACAGGGAGTTTCGAAGAGAAGAAGGAAGGACGTGGGAAAGAAAAGGATGGGTAAAATAAAATAAGAATATATAGAGAGGAGAGAGGGTGAGAGAGAGAAAGAGAGACTCAGGAGAGAGAGAGAGCGCTCAGAATCTTTAATACCTAAAAAATATTTATGAATAGAGAGATAGAGATATTGAGAGTAAAATTAGTTATATGAATATATTATACTATATTCCCAGATTAAAAACAGTGCGAAGCTATTAGAATAAATTAATATAATATTAGTCCGATTTAGATTTTGGCAAATACAAACTTACTCCAAAACACGCCCGGGTCGGGTCTAAAAATTCAGATTTAAAATATGAAAAATATATGCGACTTCCAAATTTCAAAATGAGTGCCCAGTCAAAGAAAATACATACCCCCAAGAACGGATGCACGAACGTGCGCGTAGCCATCCAAACACGTCTGTTTCACTGAACGGGACGAGAACAAGATGCGCGGACGCTACCACGGGGTTAAGGGTATCATGCAGGCTATGAAATAAAATTTTAAAATTTTTTCTGTGATCTATAAGTTATATGATAAAACATGCGATGTCAGATGATATGCCAATATGCAGTTTATACTAGATGCACGTGTCAATGCAACGAGCCAGGGTAACCTATAAATATAATTCAAACAAGTTCAAGCAAGCGGGTCGGGTCGAATGCAAAGTAATATGTAAAATACCATTCACACCCAAACACCCTAAATCAGGAAAAGACCATGGATAGGTAAATAAGGAAACTGGAATCGGTATAAGTGAACTCGGATGTTACACCGGCGTATTGACGATTCTTTAGAGTCCGACACAGAGGTTTCTTGGCTCAGGCAAAACGGAGTAGAGGCACATATGTGATATGTGCAGGACCGAGGATATTGCAATATGAGATACCGTATTATATTCTCGCGATATTTAGATATGAACCGGGTCATCGGATCAAGTGTTGATTCGATGAATAGGTACATGATATATTAATCGGTTATATTCGATTTAGCCGGATTGTCGGATCAAGTGTTGATTCGATGATTTAATGTATAATAATATATATGATATATTGTATTACATTATCTAATATTGGCTCGCTTTATTATTTCATTTTCTCACCGGATAATACATGGATATATATGTGATATATATTAATTGTATTATTTTCTTTTGTTACAAATATATAATATATATGTGATATATATTATTGTAACATGATATGATTAATAATGGAACATGTTTAGTGGAGATTAGACAAGGTTAGGGTTTGATTAGGGTTAGTTCTTTCATGCACCTTCAAGAACTTTTTCTTTTGTCATGAATAAGATATTATGGTTGATATTTTCTTATGACTCATTGTTTTAACCCAACCAAACCCTAGCCCTAGTTAATTCTCTACAAGGGTTATCCTTGTCATCCTAAACCATGGTTGTATTATTAATTCATATATTCATTTCATTATTCATCACAAAAGGATTAACTCATTTTTCATTATCTTCTTCTCTCTTGAGTTTTGAGAAAGCTTACTAGTTTTTCATTTTGTGATGATTTCATGTGAGAATTTGATATAAAAAAAGAGTATAAATACTACTCCATCATCCTCATCTAATCTATCCAATTAGATTAGGGTGTTTACCTCATTAGAGTGAAAGAGCTTGAGTTATTGCAATTTCGACGTAGATCATCGGAGAAAAGGAATACTACAAGCTAGCATGGATCGTTCGAGTCATGGAGCCTCTCTTGAGTCTGGAAGATCGTGGATCGCGGCGAAGAGACTTCTACTCTGAGCTTATGAAGTGAAGGAGCGGACTACAAAGGTTGTAATCCCTCACACTTAGTAGTAAAGATGTTTACTTGCATGTTAAACCCTAATAATCTAGCAAAGATCCCGGTTTTGGGTTGTTCGGCACATCTAAAATTTTATTCGGGCATGGTTGATACCTTATGAACCCTCACAAGAGTGCCTAGGAACCCTACAGGGGAAAACGGAGAATAAGCTTGAAAGAAGGTGGCGTACTAGACGAAATAGGAGAAGTAGTAAAAGCCGAGGTATCATTAATATCATCAACGTCATCAACGCGTTCACCCACTTGGTTATCCAGCACTCTTCCTGATCTCAACGTGGTAACAGCACTCACATTATAACTTTGTGAGTGGCCAGGATTAGGTATAGGTTGAGATGGAAGTTTTCCTTTTTCTCTCGCACTCATCGCGGCATTTATTTATGAAAGTTGTGCCTCTATTGATTTTATACTTTCACCATGGAAGGTGGTGGTCTGTGTTAATGATTGGATAGAAGACTTTATTTCATCCGTCGATTGCATGGAATGTTTAATAAACATATCCACGCTTCGTTCGAGTGCAGATGAGTTTTCGTTACTGGCCGTTTGGAAAGAATTATTATAAGGTATAGAATTGTTGGCCGGATTTTGAAAAGGTTGCGAATCAAAGGGGTGCTGACTCTGTGGGTGTGGATGTTGTTGCTGTGGAGGTGGTCTTTGATAATTTCTTTTGAACTGGTTTTGATTTTGGTTTTGGTTTTGATTCTAAGCAAAATTAGGATGATTCCACCATCCCTGATTATATGTGGAAGAATAAGGATCGTTTCGAGGTCGTTGCTGAAAAGTAGCATTAATTTGTTCTTGATCTTGAAACGGTAGATTCAAACGACATTCTTCCGTTAGATGTGATGGGTTGGAACAGCAACCACACACAGTTTTGGGGAGCGTAATTTCGTTTAGGGGGGCTGAAGAGACTTTGTTTTCTATAGCATCGAGTTTCTTTTGTATCGCGACCATTTCGTCTTTCACCGCGATGGAAATATCGAGCTGATGGATACCTCTCCTAGACGATATAGGTATAACGCTTTCCCACTGTAGGGTTTGTTCAGCGAGATTTTCCAGAAATTACCAAGGTTCACCATCATTTTTAGACAGAAAATGACATTAACACATGGTTTCAAACATCTGTTTTGTTGTTAGATCAACACCCTCATATATAATGCGACAAAGGTCTCATCTATTGATTCCGTGATGAGGGTATTGTAAAAAAAGATCCTTAAACCGTTCAAAGCATTTCCAAAATGGTTCATTGGGAAGTTGGGTAAACTAGTTAATCTCGCTTCAAACGCGGGCGGTCTTATGATTGGGATAAAATTTCTTAAGAAATACTATAACAAATTCATCCTATTTGGCAATAGAATGTGAGACGGTGTTATAAAGCTATTTTTCTGCTAGATCGCACAAAGTAAAAGGGAGAAGACGTAAGTGCATAGTATCCACAGACAGTTATGACGTACCCATCTTTGCGCATACGTTTTCGAATTTGTTTATAAAAATGTATGCGTCTTCGGATTCAAGCCCGTGTAATTTGGGCAACAGTTTGATGAAGTGGGGTTTAATTTCAAAATTATCCCGATTACCTGGTGGAATACATGGACAGGTAGGAAAGGGTCCGCGCATGGGGTAACATCTTTCTTGGAGAGAGATGCGCGGTGGATTCTGCGCACCGACGGATGGTGGCAGGATGGTGGTGGTAAAATCTGATGGAGAACCGTCCATATCGGTCGATGTGGTGGGTGGAGGGGAAAAATAAGATGAAGAAGTACCGATTTCGGAGTCGATAGCAGAAACGCAGACAAGACGGGCACTACAATCCTGTGTCCAGCTGAGCATGCACTAAGCGGTTTAGCACACGTGGCAGCGTATGAGAACTTAATTAGTTTGTTTTGAAAAGTGTCGGACGTGAGACAAACCACAAAAAAATGCATACACGACCCTAGAACTAAGGTTACCTAGGTCAAGTCTCTAGACCGCTCCTAGACTTCTAAAGGACAAGCCGCAGGATCAATCATCTACCACCTCTTTATCACTCTTGTGGCCAGGTAAGTGCTAAGTAAGTGGGAGGTATTCACTATACGAATCACCAAAAATAGCGGGCCTAATTAAGTAACCACTTTCCTAGGCACCATAAAAGTAATGCGGATAAGCGTTAGATTACCCATGACCTTCCTCTGTCCTTATTAAGCGCGACGATCCTTAGAGTCTTGGTCTAGATATTTTTTAATTAATGTAGGGTAATGCGAATGCTCATTTTGTGATTTGTGGGGTTCAGGAAGGGTGATGAAATCCCCACCTAATCTGAATTTGGTCTTTGCCCCTTAATATTCGTATTAAAATATGCAAAAAAACCGCAAAACAAAACTCGCAAAAAGATTTTTGAGCGGCGATATTTTGCAAAGAATCCTGTAGAAAATATATTATTGGATTTTTCAGAGGAGAGAGAAAAAGATAAAAAAAAAGGTACCAGAGAAAATTGAAGACCTAACTCACCAACACCGCCGCGGTTCCGCCGCCAAAACGCACTTCTTGCCGCGGTTCCGCCGCACTTTAGTGGGTTCTTTGTTTAATTTTTTCACTGTGGCTTCTTTTTCTCCTCTGGGTCTTGATGAATGTCTTTGAATTATTATCTCCTCGCTAAAATTACTCCAGATTCCCTCGTAAAAATCGCACACTAATCGTTAAATATGCAAGATGCGGTTTTGTTTTGTTTTTATGATATAGATCGAATAAGAATTCAACACAAATAGTAAGAATAAAAAAATTGCGCACGTATCCCCGGCAACGGCGCCATTTGATTGATTTGTTTTAAAAAAGTGTTTGTAGAATAACCGTAATCAATTACGGTGTCGCGTGTAGCTAGACCGAGATGAGTACGGGTCGTCCTCAGGGATATGTGGAATCTTTCAATCTTACTTTAGACGTGTTGAAAAAGAGGAAGAATAAAGGAATAAAGAATAGTGGAAATAGCTTCTAGATCTGCGTCAAAATACGGATGTAGAATACAGATCTAGTTTGAATACGGATATAGATTTTATAAGAAGAATGCTTGTAGGGTTCGTTCGGATTTAGTAGTCATGGTTGACTAATAAAGATTACTCATTTTATCTATTGATAGATTTAATACTAGATAGATAGTGATGAATGGGGATTAGGCTTCTTGGAAGAAACTAGGGTTTCCCCACTATTGACCCCTGTCCTTTCATTGATCTCTATTCATGTCTAGCACTTAACAAAACAATTGTTAATCTAATCTCAAATCGCGGTCGAGACTAACAATAAAATGGTAGCGCGCCCGATAAGAATGTTAACATTTAGTTTGCTAAAGTTTATAAACTTCATAAGACTTAAAAATAAGTTAAAACATTTTCTCATCCATTGTTCTACCCTAATCCTACGAGCCCTATCAAGCGGAGAATTACCCGCCCATGATGGAGATAGAAGAACGGATAGAGATGAAATTCATAATGTAACTAAATAATTAAACTAACTAAACTAAAGATCTACCTTTATTAATCAACTTCACAAGTGCAAACTTCAAGTTTAGATTACAAGAGGAAGAAGAAGTTGCTCTCGATCTCTGCCTTGTCGGATGTAGAAGTTCCGTCGAATCTCACGTCGCTTTATCACGTCGAATCTTAGACCTGTTTTGAATTACTTGTTCTTTGATGGTGATTAGCTTGTGTAAAATATTGATGATTTCTAAGTTTAGCCCTCGATCCTTTATATAGCCCCAAAACCAGAAACCAAATATCCCCAGAATTAGAGTTAGTTGTAGCAAATCCAACCTGAAAATCCTAACTCCTGATTCAGTGAATCGGCCGTGGATCCACCGCATATTGCATGGTTTGGCCGCGGATCCGCGGTTTGTTGGTGAGATCTTGGGTACAAATTTTTGGGGCTTTATTCTTATGACGCATGGAGATTTAGTTGATATCTGGAACTTGAAAATTTTTCCTGAGTCTCTGCCGGTATTGATTCTTCGATTTTCTTTAATATTTCGGCAGATTTTTTATTTTCGACATCTCAACATCTCGATCTCCTGACCTGAGCCAAAGCTTGCACCATATCTCAAAGAATAATGTTAGTAATATTTGGTATTTTTAAGATATTATCCTGACCAATTTGATATGATATTATATTTTAAGAATATTGATTAAGGATATTTGATATGATATGCATATTTAAATTATTAAAATATTATATAAATATTATATACATATATTTTCCTTCATAATGTTAATTATAATATATAAACATATGAAAATAGTATTTTTACAGATAAACCCTCATATGTGTCATATTTATAAAAAACACCTTTAGATATTTAAGAAAAGTAAGGAAAATGTCATATCAAAAGTGCGATATTTTCGACTGAACACCCGCTAAGGATGGTGGTGAAGCCAATCGATACGCTACCACTCCAACACGCTCAATGATATCGAAAAGCCCCACAAATTAAGAACTAAGCTTCTCTTAACTACCAAATCAGATTACTCCCCTAGTTGGTAATATTTTCAAGAACATAAGATCACCAACAGCAAACTCCAAAGGTTTTCTTTCAGTATTAGCCCAACTTTTCTGTCAATCTTATGCCACCTTCATATGATCACGAATCAAGTTAAATTTCTCCACAGTTTACACAATGAGTTTCGGTCCCAACAATTTTCTCTCTCTAACATCGTCCCAACAAACAGACGAGCGACACTTACGATCGTACAATGCTTCGAATGGAGCCATCTGTATAGTTGCCTAAAAACTGTTATTGTATGAAAACTCCACTAAATGTAAATAATCCTCTCACGAACCCTTGAAATCTAACATGCAAGCTCTCAATATATCATCAAGAGTTTGGATCGTTTTCTCGAACTATCCATCTGTCTGAGGATAATAGGCCGTACTAAACTTTAAGCGAGTTCCTAAACTTTCATATAGACTCCTCCAAAAGTGTGATAGGAACCGAGTGTCACAATCAGAGACATTACTTACAGGTATTCCATGCAATCTCACAATCTCCTCCATGTACCTCTCTACTAAAACCTCCGTCGACTGAACAACTCGAAATGGTATGAAATGTACTGCTTTGGTCAGTCGATCAACAATCACCCAAACTGTGTTATTGCCCTTTGGACTCCGTGGTAATGCTGTCATAAAATCCAAGGTTATCTGTTCCCACTTCCATTGAGGAATCGAAAGTGGTTGCAACAAACCAACTACCCTTTGATGTTCAGCATTGACTTGCTGACACACCAAACACCTCGATACGTAACGAGCAATCTCTTTCATTATGCCTTCCCACCAAAAGTGTTGTCATAAATCTCTATACATCTTCGTGCCTCCCGGATGTACTGAATATGCGGAACTATGAGCCTCCTTCATGATTTCTTCACGAACTTCACCTTCAGGTACACACAAACGACTTTCATATCTTAAAGAACCATCTTCATAAATCAATAAATCCATTCGAAGTCCCGCTTTCACTTGTCTTCGAAATTTCTGCAATCTAGGATCGTGCAACTATGTTGCCTTAATACTATCAATAAAGGATGAATGTACTTGCAACTGCATCAATTATCCTAAAAAATCTGATAGTATAAGCTCTAACTCGAATTTCTAAACATCTGTGATAATCTCCTTATGTGCAGTCAACATCCATATTGTTGGCAACCAACTTAGAGCATCTGGCACTATATTAACTTTCCCCAGATGGTATTTTAGATCAAGATTATATTCGGCCATCAGCTCCAACCATCTACGCTGCCTCATGTTGAGCTCTTTCTGTATGAACACGTATCTTAGGTTCTTGTGATCAGTAAACACCTCGACCTTTTCGCCCAATTAGCAGTGTCTCTAAATCTTTAGCGCAAAGATACTACTGCTAGTTCCAAGTTGTGAGTCAGGTAGTTCTTCTCATGAGTCAGGTAGTTCTTCTCATGAGTCTTCAACTGCCTCGACGCATAAGTTACATCATTTCCGTACTACATCAAAACACATCCCAAGCCTTTCCCAGATGCGTCGCTGTGAATAACTAATCCTCCGAAACCATCTGACACTGTTAAAATAGAAGCGGTTGTCAATTTTTGCTTCAGCGCTTCAAAATCCGACGCAAAATTCTCGGTCCAAATAAACGGTACCTCTTTTCATGTTAGCTTGGTCAAGGGTTCTGATATTCAAGCGAAGTTCTCCATAAACCTTCTATAGTATCCAGCAAGTCCAACGAAACTTCTCATCTTGCTTACATTCTTTGGAATTGGCCAATCATGAACAGCTACAATCTTTTTGGGGTCAACTGGAATTCCATCTCCGGATACAACATGACCCTAGAACTTCATTTCTTAGAACCAAAACTTGCACTTGCTTATCTTAGCATATAGCTTTTCTTGTCTCAACGTCTGCAGTGTGATTCTCAAGTATTCTTCATGCTCTTCTTTGCTTCTCGAGTAGACCAATATATCGCCAATGAATACAACCACGAACTGATCTAGAAATGGTGAAAAGATCCGGTTCATCAAATCTATAAATATCGCCGGTGTGTTAGTAACTCCAAATGGCATAACTAAATACTCGTAATACCCATATCGAGTTCGGAACGCTGTCTTGCAAATGTCTTCTGCTTTCACCCGAACTTGGCGGTCCCCTGATCGCAAATCCAGCTTCGAGAATACTCTTGTGCCACTAAGATGATCGAATAATTCGACTATGCAAGGAATTGGGTACTTATTCTTAATAGTCACCCGATTTAACTCTCGATAGTCAATACACATCCTCCGCGTACCTTCTTCTTGACTAGAAGAACTGGAGCTCCTCATGGTGAACCACTGCTGCGAATCGAAACCTTCTCTAATAACTCAGAAACTTGTCTCTTACCTCTTCCAGTTCCCCCGGTGACATCGGATAAAAGCCTTCAAATTGGCGCTGCTACAGGAATAAGATCAATCGCGAACTCCACATCTCATTTTGACGGTAAACTCAAGATGTTCTTGAATACATCCATGAAATTCCGAACTGCTATCAGCAATTTATCTGCAATTTGTTTACGAATTTCACATTCCGGCTCACACACAAACAGTTCTCTTCACCGTGAATTTACAGGTTTGTTCTACGACTCGTGGGTTAACAGCCAACCACACTTTCGCTGCGCTACTCTGATAAACTGAGGCGGGTTCGTCAGAACTTCTTTAATCAAAACATCTTACATCTAATCAGTTTTGAAGCGGTTTGTACTACTGCAATCATCATATGCACTCCTGTGTTTCTTCTTATTCTTCGAAACGCAGACGGACTGGTCACTACGGGATAAGGGGAAAGATATATTGTGGTCGTTGGATTCAAGTTCGCGATAAGATATAAAATCGTAAGCAATGAAACCGAGAGAAGACGAGCTAGTACCATGAACATAAGTCAAGAAAATAAATCAAAATAGGATTCCAGGTTACCTAAATAAAGTACCGCATTGTAATCATGCTGCAGTATATAGTTACAATCACATAACTTCATTCAAGTCGTCTAAATCCTAGTATCAGAATCGAAGGAATAGGAGGAGAGAAACAATAAAGAATCAAGAGGATTTCAAACTGAGATACAAAGTCATTTCCAAAACGTCGAGATAAAAGAGTGTAAGGGAAGAATAAGATTTAAGAATTAGAATGACAAGACAATATTGTGGCAGGATATTTTCCTAAAATTCTGGGTCTTGAAGACAATACATTGGGTACCATACCCAACTACAAATTGAATCGAGCCCAGCTAACCTAGAACCTATGCTCTGATACCAACAAAACCTTATCACGCCCTGCTTCCCAAAATACAAAAATTTCGGGACGTAACAAATCCAGCCATACTACCTACGGTAAGGAAATATTCTCCCATAGTCACATTACGGATGTCTATCAGTAATCAAGAATAATAATATAACTGTTTATCTCTAAACATGTCCAAATAGCCACAAACGACAATAGGAAATAGTAGCGAAAGTAATAAAGATTCAAGGAATAACTAACCATCAATAAGAACTATATCAGTGAGATAGTCCTCACTAATCGGTGATCCTGTCAAAGTACTCACGTGCTAAGTCAAGTATCTAGGCCATGCAAAACCTAGACATCAGTACGTCATAAATATCATAATAATAAATTAAGCAATGTACTATAAGATGTTATGTGCAAAAATGAAGTATAATTATAAACAAACACTCACATGTGATATATCAGCAGGCTATAGGCATCTTACGTGTATTCTAAAGTCTGTGTTTCTAGATTATCTATCCTAACGATATTTGAAACCAATTAATGAAATTCTCGATATAACTCAATAGTATCCCGTGCATGCCCAGGACCACGGTCATGTCTCTCGGGGCTGAATCCGAGACGTCCCTCTAGGCAGTAAAAAAAATATCATGTACAGACGAATGATGTCAGCATTATCATTCCGGGGCCCGAAGTCCGTATCGACTGATCAGTCTCTGGAAAATAGTAAACTATTGAGTTACAAGTCTGGTTTCATTATTGATTTCCCCTTTTCCCCCAAGTTTTTGTTCAAGTCAGGTATCACTAGAATGTCTACCTAATACCAACACAAGGACAATCATGCGTAAGTCTTGTCTAGCAAAATAACAAATCAGGTCAATCAGGATAACATGTCAATATTGTTGGTATCGGTAAGTATCACAATCAATAGGTGCTAGCATGATAACGGTAATAGTAACAGGATGGTAGGGTTCCAGTCATGAATTTATGTACAGGCATGTCAGGGATGATATAATCATTCAGGTAAGGTATTTACTTCACAATCACATATTCAAATCAAATCATGATATACAGCAGGCAATACAATTATAACTGAATATCGGTAGACACTAACGGATATAGGTTAACAAGCGTCTCATGGATAACGTAATCATATTATGTACAAGACCAAGATAATAGCATTAACAGGAATAGAATATTCAATCCGATTAATAATTATAAAAGCGGTGTAGATTAATCATGCATAAGAAAGTTGCGTTCAGAAATTCAGCGTCATCCTAATCTGTAAAACAGCTTAAAAATAACAAAAGTTCTCCAAAAGGGACGTGCCATATACAAAAACAAAGCTAATTCAATAAGTTTTTCATTTTTAAAAGTTAAAGTATCTCAGGTTGTTCTTACAAAAAGTTATGATTGTTCGAAATTGAAAGTTTGCTGCTGGAATTTCCCTGGACAGCGGTTCAGAGCTACTTTCATTTACAGTTTAAGTTATTTAAAAAATTTATTTTGTAAGTAAATATTTCACAAGATTATAGTATTCTGAGTTAGGTTCGTAACGAGTTAAAGAACTGTTGGAGATAGTGCCCTCAGAGTCAATTATTGGATCACAGGCATGTGATTGCAATGATTGAGGGAGGACCTATCCCAGTAGGACAGTCTTACTCGAGATGATAGTATGCTATCTGGTTTATCTTTATCATCGTGTACTGCTTTAGGTGACCAGACAGGTCGCTATTACACGTTGATAGATCCCCTAGGATTCTTGCTTGACCACCAGCAGTATGAGGGCGATCATATAAGTGGGAGCTGGGGTCTATAAGCGCATCCTTAAAAGGCCCCTAGTCGTGGGAGTTTCGAGACAGGGCATCGATACTCCAGAGTAGACTAGTGTGTACATTCGAGACCTCGACGAGGGGCGGTGGCCGGTCTCACAAGCCACTGGTGTCAGTTGGTTCACCTAAGATGTATACAGGTGCTCATTGGGTTATGAGTACACCGGACAGGACTCGCCGGGAACATGCTAGTTGGTCTTATACCTGACGTCAGATAGCAGTTCCCTGGTGACATGTGTACAGGTTAGTTCATCGACCTGGGGATCGTCATTTGTCTCGTGTGAGTTCCTACTGTACTTTGATTACTATCCTACCACGCTCAAAGGAGACGTGCAAACAGGTTTTAGTTGGGTACAGTCCCGAGCCACATGGAGGCAGTGAGCGGATCTTCAGGGGTTCGTCTCTCCCGGTATTGGGGGTGAGGTCGCGCTGTTTCTAGGAGAGCCATTACACGAAGCCCTCGGCCGAGGCAGGAGATTTACTGGTAGGTATTCCAGTAGTATCTCAGGGTGTTCTGGGCTACACTCCAACACGACTTGTACCGCTTTTGGGGGTCTGACTTTTACCAACCCCCTAGGCCCGCCATGCGATGCTCATAGACGAACGGACCGGACTGTACAGATATTGTCACTGACAGGCTCAGTAGGGTGTCAGGATGAGTTCGCTCATCGACGTCCCTTTTGGTCAATACCTGGTAGCCCGTTACATATTGGCTTATACCTCTGACGTGCTAGTGGTTAAATCCACAACCAAGGTGTTGACGAGTCTTTAGAGTCCCCCACATTCAGTTGCTCAAGTTTTCGGGCGAAAAGCTGTAGAGGCCGTATGGAGATATGGCAGGGTTCGATCAGATACATGCGGCATTGCACGAATCAGGATCGAACAGATATTACTAGCCGGCTTTGGTTTAAGCCGGATCCTAGTATAGTACGGTGTAGATTTTGTCTCATTGCATTTGTATTTCGGTCGGAATACAGATGCGGGTGTGTATACACAGTATCGGGGTTTTCCTGTAATTTATTACGGGACCAGTTTTCTGGAGTTGCCAGTTTGCTTTCTGTTTCGGCCATATTTCTTTGTATCTTTCATTGGCCGAAGATTGGTGGAGGAGGGCTTATTTGCATTTGTGCAAATAAGCATTTGTGGAAGGTGTTCTTTGCATACTTTTGTGTCATGATGGTTTCATGATGGAGCCCCATCCTTTGACCTTCCATGGTTCATGATTGCTTGACTTTTTGTAGCAATCATGGTTGTTGATTAGTTGGAGGAGTGTGGATTTGTTAGTGATCATTGCTTGACTTTGGAGTCATCATGCTTTTGATGATGGTTGAATATGATAACCATTTCCTTTCACTTGCTTATTTGGTGTGGCTATCCTTTTTCACTCCCTCACTCTCTCTCATTCTCTCCTCTCCCATAGCCATTGTCGGCCAAGCTCCAAAGAGGCTGTCCCAATTTTTTGCAAGGGGATTTCATCTCTTTTGGCTTTGGAAAAATCATATAGCTCCACAAAAATTCTATGTATCATCCCTCCACCAAAAATGGCAACCTCCATAAACCCCAAAATGAGACATGGTTCTACACGTATCCTACAGCAAACCTTGGGCACGTCGACTCGCCAGCTTCGTGCCCGAGTTGCCTCGGTATAGAGGTGGGAGCCCGTAAAAGATGCAGGCGACGTGGTGCCCTTCCGATAAGGAGGTGGAGACTGGACATTCCGCGGGAGATCAGGACGACGGCGAGAAGACCGGAGGACACGGATCGCTCGGTATATCTCTCTTCCCCATCTAGTAGTTAGCTAGGACTAGTTAATGATACGATCCGTCTTTTTAGTGCGCGGTGGTGCCGGTTCAAGAAAATCTAAAGTTAACCATCGCTTCCGCATTTGGCCTCGGAATGGAGGCCGGGGCGCCGCAGTGCACTAACAGTGATATCAGAGCCTCGCCATTAATATAGTCTAGCTTTGTCTAGTGTGTTTTACATTTCCGATCGAACAATTTTCCAAAAACCGTATTTTTCTTCACATCAGTTTCTGTCGAAATTTTTTGAAGTCCAAAAATTTTTCAGGTTGTTTCAGAATGATGTGTAGGACATTCTAAGAGTTCTGTGAAAATTTAGGCTCGTGAACAGTCCAAACCACCGCGGAACCGCGGCCAAACCCATGCTTGGGCCGCGGTTCCGCCGCGACTTGAACTGTTCAGTGTACCAAAATTTTCCAGATAGCTCCTGACTTGGAAATAAGGGTTTTGGAATATTATTTTTTGGCCCAGAATTTCTTGATGTGCTACAGTAGTACTTGGGGGCCCACTTGGTAAAATTTGATCGATCGGATATTTTAAACACATTATTTCACAGTATTTACATTATATCTGCGACCGTGAATGTCACTTGATCGGTAAATCCTGTCTAACTGCCATAGCCCGGTTAGACGGATTTGCGAACGTGACTTTCACGTTGATGTTCTGTGTATTGCTGTGATGTTGCGGATCGGTCGTGGGGGATAGCCTGGATGCAATGCTAGTACAGTTTTTGTTGTATTATGTACATTTGATATTGCGGGGCGAGCGTCCGACATGTGGACTGCCATCACTGCCTGTTTGTATTATTATTTTGGGGCACGACCAGGTTGCGGTCGATGTACCCATTGTATGTATATTTTACTTTCTGTACTAGGATTGCCCCGCGGAGGGGTGCACGGATAGCCGGATTTTAGAAGGCAACAAGCCCGCATCTCATGGCATTGAGACGGAGGGGGCTTCACTCTAGAATTGGCGGGCTATTCGCCGCACTCGTAGGGGGTACAGGTTGACCTAGGAGGGGTGCCCAAGTTACTGGATTCCGTGAAGTGCTGGGTGGTCCATTCACGTTGCTGAAGGGGGCTGCCTCGCTTCAGGTTTTGGCGGGTAACTTACCGCGCCCGTAGGGGTCTAGGATTTTCATTGCACAGGCTATCCACACGACCAGGAGAACGTCGGGTTTCAGTAGTGGCTCTGTGAAACCCGGGGATCCCAGATATCTGTATTGTTTCTGTGATGCTATACATTTCTGTGATGTTGCATTTTTATCACGCCTTGAGCGAAATATTATATATTGGTATATATATTAGTAGATGTTGTATATGTTTTGCATCCGCGCTAGTCCAGTCCCCGCTCTGTCGTTAGTTAGCTAACCTAACGGGTAATGACGGAACCCAGTGGCGAATGCGGATGGCATATACGTACGTCATATTATTTTCGTTCTTTGTGGTGTGATCAATTGATGGGACTGCGTTGATTCGGATCAATGCAAGTTAAAAACAAACCTAATCTGATGTTGTTGGAACACTTTTCAAAAAGCTGTTATTGCAAGGACGATTACTTTTGCTTTGCATCGTGGTATTCAGTTGGAATATCCTGCTCCTCAGTCGACGAGGCAAGGGCCGAGATCCCTTCACCGGGAGTGACCCCTTGGACAAAAGTTTGCGTCAGGGCAATAACTTTACTATAGCCGATTACTTTTGCTTTGCATCGTAGTATTCGGTTGGAATATCCTGCACCTCATTCTACGGGGAAAGAGCCGAGATCCCTTCACCGGGAGTGACCTCTTTAGCAAAGGTTTTCGTCACTATATTTTTATAAAGCTATCCGTTCCTTCAACGATATCAAGTTCATTACGTTAAAGGTTTTCGCCAGAAACCATTCGTAGCCCTCCGTCGTTTCATATGGATAGTCAATAGTATTCAAGCTGTGTTTGTTGGCCAAAGTCAAGGCACAGTGTTTGGTAGCTGTTGGTTATTCATATGCAGCATAGATAGATGCGTTGGTTTGGGGCAGTTGTACAGCCTTGTTGGCCAAAGTCAAGGGCTTGTGCGGGTGGGCTCAAATTAACCTGGAGAATGATGGGTAGAACTTGACATGTGACTTATGATTTGTTGGCCAAAGTCAAGGTCATAAGAGCATGGGGCAGAAATCACATTGGGAGTTTCTAAAGAAACTGAAACTTGCCAGATATGCGCATACCTTCTGGAGTGTGACACCGTGAGCGGATTCCATCACGTTATCATGCGATGATAGTTAGATCCCGATTCCCACTGATGAGTTGGTTTACTCCTCGGGTGATCCCGACTAATTCTTCTTTCAGGTTTGGAGGAGAATTTGACGGTACAGTGGGAGGTTTCCAGATTAGATAAATTGGTAACCATTCTGATCTAGGTTAGAGTGCACGCTGAGTGTTTCTTTTCTCTCTCTCTTCGGCAGCGACCATTGACCCGACCCTAAGACTATGACTCAGAGACCAAATTAACCGAACCTTCTTAACACTGGCTTTTGGATTGTCAGAGTTGCAAACCTCATTGCCACTCCTACTTTTACCCTTTTCTCCAGGACACGCCGTATTACTACAAACGTCCACTTCCATTGGACAAAACCATCGTATGGTTAGATACGAACTCGAAAGAATTTATTCGAGGATGGTTTCAGGTTCTGGAGAAAACGGATAGGACTATTCAGTTGTCTTTTCCTTTTACCTTCTCTCAGGTTGCGAGTACTCCTTGGTTTAGGAGATAGTACACCTATTACGCAAATTGGATGGTCTTCTTCCAAACCTTAGGCTGGTGCCGAACGGTGGGGAATGAAGAAAACCAATTAGCATAACGATGGTGTACAGAAGGTATTATGTAAAAGACAAAGAAAGGGATTAATAAGAGGGCAACGTAAATTGCGACTGATATTCACGACCAAACCAGGTATTTCATTACCACTCCCACTTCACCTTTGTATTTCTCCAGGACACTCCGTATCACTACGAAGATCCACAGTTTATTGGATACTCCATCGTATGGTTATATACGAACTCGAAAGGAACTTATTCCAGTTCGGGGATGGATTCTGGTTCAGGAGAAATAGGAATAAGGTTTATTCGGTTGTTTTTTATCTTCACCTTCTCTCGCATTGCGAGTGCTCCTGGAATTAGGAAAGTACACCCATTATGCTTATTGGATAGTCTTCTTCCAAACCATAGGCTGGTGCTGAACTGTAGGGAAGGAAGAAAACCATTTGGCCTAAAGGGGTGTGCAGAAGGTAATGACTAAAGACATATAAAGGGATTTGGAGAGGTGGCAAAGAATTATACGGTTACAGTCGTGAATCTGGAAGAGGCATTACTAGGAATACCGGGATACCCCATCGAAACATTTCAATGTTTCAGTTTCACTGTGTACTGTTAAAGGAAAACTGATTTCCCGATTAGACACTTGCTCCAGGGTATGTATTTACCAAGTCTGATTCTCACATCTGTATGGTTTTACAGATGTTGAGTGGGAGTAAGTTATTGGGAATTGGGTGATCATCCTCATTATATCGGGATTCGTTGTAATCGGTGATATTTGAGGAAGTCACCTGGGTCGTTTGCCGGACGACAAATATTTGGTTTTGAATATCCGCTGTTATGCACCAATTTCAAATTGATATATCTGTACGTCTATTTTCATAGAGTGAGATATACCTTTTTGAAATTATGTCTATGACATTTACCTATATCAGTGGATGGTTAGGTAAGGAGCATTAAACAGCGGTGTAATTCATCATAACCATAAGTACAGTTTTCAACCTACGACACACAGGGAATGAGTTATCAGACTCAAGGGACTTATACAGAGTATTGTATGTTGTCCAGAGTCCATCAGGACAGAGGGGTTGGTCCTCGTGCTATATTCGGTTTACTTATGACTTCTCTAATTTTTAGACAGGTGTTTCGCGGAAACACAGGGTCCGAATTTTGAGAAGTTATAGGTATTTGAATAAAGTAGAGAACCAGGTGTTGCAAGTATCGGGATTCTTCAAAGTGATCGAAGATGTAGATACTTGTGTATGGTATTCAGTTGATAGTAGTGATTAAGAGAACTTGCTTCTCTTTCAGGTTACTCATAATTGGAAGCATTCCTAAGTTGAGTAACGCTGATCGGCCCCCTTCCATTTAGTTGACATGCACTGGAGACAGCTGCATGATTTGAATCTGGTTCAATTAAATCAGTGCCTCTGGTCCTATATTGGATATAGAACAGTTCGTATCTTAACGATGTTAAGGTACGGGGAGTTGCCCGGCTTATGCTTAAAACCAGACTATGGATAACTCAAGGCATGTTTCTGTAATGGTTATTTGTGGGTTGACCCAGGCTATGACGAGGGTTGACTTTCTACCATCTGGAAGAACAATAGCGATATTGTTCTAGACACGCCACAGTTTTAAATAAAATGGATTTTTCAGAAAACAGTAGTGGGAGTATGGTAGAACTGGAAGTGATTCCAGAACCACAAACGATTGCTGAAGATTTAATAGGAACCTAAAGATTCAATCTGGCTTGACATTCCATTGGCCACTCCGCAGATACGGTGGGTAAATTCAGGCACCCGAGAGGTACTCTGTTAGCCTCAAGGACGGTGACAGGGAAGTTCTTGTTTACCCACACTTGCCATTGCTGTTGTTCCAGACTGTGAGACCCGGCAGGAGGATGAGTATAGCGTCGTCCTAAACTTGCTTTAGAAGTG
Source organism: Agapanthus africanus (assembly GCA_030015575.1). Lineage (NCBI taxonomy): Eukaryota > Viridiplantae > Streptophyta > Magnoliopsida > Asparagales > Amaryllidaceae > Agapanthus > Agapanthus africanus. The sequence goes on from CM057344.1 coordinate 109,171,303, forward strand.
TACGTTTATATGACTCTGCCAGAGGGTTGTCGTAGTCAGTGGGAGCAGCGGAAGCATTGGTGGACAGGTAGCTTATATCTATTTACAGACTAAAGCAGATGTAGCGGAGATAGATCATCAATTTCCGATGTGACAGTCATAGGTTTGACTTCATCAGAATAGGGGATGGATCTGTTGAGAAGGTAGTAGGGTGTGATGTCATGGTATTTGGATGACATACACAGAGTAGGAAGTGATATTCCTATACTACGATCGGTTATACTTTGGTCATCACACAGTGGTTTCTCCACATGGGACTTGGACATTATATCAGACATACTGGTTACTAGATCTATGGTTTTAGATCTAGATTTGGGTGGTTTCCCAATTATGGGTACTTAGACAGCATTCTAAGAGTATATAGAATGGAGGACTCCAGGCACGGTAGTGTACTTGCAGGTAATGGTGTCACCCTCTCTAAAGGTGTCTTATAGACTAAAGGGGAGAGGGATGTGCATGATTGGCAGATCACTTGCTCAGGCAATTGAGTCAATCATGAGATATCAAGTACCACACCAGATGTTGTTCTTGCACTAGATGCAATAATTTGACATTGATCCAATCCTGGAGAAACAGTCGGAAGCAGTTTTAGAACATAAGTGGATGTTCTAGGGATATGATAACGACGGCCTCATTCGGGAGACAGTTATCATTCCAGGCTTCTAAGGTGACCTGGACGACAAGGAGGTTGTCAGAGTTATAGTTTTTCCTTCTGACGAGGGGCAGTATTTTGGACAGGTGGTCTAAGGCAATACTGAGGGAGGCATGACGTAGGATACTGATTAAGTTCAGTTGACGATACAGTCTAAGAAGTTTGGATTTGGAGTTCATTTATGAGCTAGGTCCCATCAGACATCCAGACACATTCTAAGACAGGTATTGCTCATTTCGGGAGATGGTTTTCTCCGCGAACTTGAGATATAGAGAGACATAGAAAGAAACATCAAAGCGGATCCACTCACTGAGGCTGTTCCTCGAACGCAATAGTTTCGCAAACGAGCTTTGTGAGACTGACTAGTAGAAGAGTTGGGTGTTCGGTATCACACGGGCTGTGAGTATGCGACATCGCAATAATTAGCCTTGAGTGCAAGTGGGAGATTGTTGGAGATAGTGCCCTCAGAGTCAATTATTGGATCACAGGCACGTGATTGCAATGATTGAGGGAGGACCTATCCCAGTAGGACAGTCTTACTCAAGATGATAGTATGCTATCTGGTTTATCTTTATCATCGTGTACTGCTTTAGGTGACCAGACAGGTCGCTATTACACGTTGATAGAGCCCCTAGGATTCTTGCTTGACTACCAGCAGTATGAGGGTGATCATATAAGTAGGAGCTGGGGTCTATAAGCGCATCCTTAAAAGGTCCCTAGTCGTGGGAGTTTCGAGACAGGGCATCGATGCTCCAGAGTAGACTAGTGTGTACATTCGAGACCCCGACGAGGGGCAGTGGCCGGTCTCACAAGCCACTGGTGTCAGTTGGTTCACCTAAGATGTATACAGGTGCTCATTGGGTTATGAGTACCCCGGACAGGACTCGCCGGGAACATGCTAGTTGGTCTTATACCTGACGTCAGATAGCAGTTCCCTGGTGACATGTGTACAGCTTAGTTCATCGACCTGGGGATCGTCATTTGTCTCGTGTGAGTTCCCACTGTACTTTGATTACTACCCTACCACGCTCAAAGGAGACGTGCAAACAGGTTTTAGTTGGGTACAGTCCCGAGCCACATGGAGGCAGTGAGCGGATCTTCAGGGATTTGTCTCTCCCGGTATTGGGGGTGAGGTCACGCTGTGTCTAGGAGAGCCATTACACGAAGCCCTCGGCCGAGGCAGGAGATTTACTGGTAGGTATTCCAGTAGTATCTCATGGTGTTCTGAGCTACACTCCGACACGACTTGTACCGCTTTTGGGGGTCTGACTTTTACCAACCCCCTAGGCCATCCATGCAATGCTCATAGATGAACGGACCGGACTGTACGGATATTGTCACTGACAGGCTCAGTAGGGTGTCAGGATGAGTTCGCTCATCGACGTCCCTTTTGGTCAATACCTGGTAGCCCGTTACGTATTGGCTTATACCTCTGACGTGCTAGTGGTTAAATCCACAACCAAGGTATTGACGAGTCTTTAGAGTCCCCCACATTCAGTTGCTCAAGTTTTCGGGCGAAAAGCTGTAGAGGCCGTATGAAGATATGGCAGGGTTCGATCAGATACATGCGGCATTGCACGGATCAGGATCGAACAGATATTACTAGCCGGCTTTGGTTTAAGCCGGATCCTAGTATAGTACAGTGTAGATTTTGTCTCATTGCATTTGTATTTCGGTCGGAATACAGATGCGGGTGTGTATACACAGTATCGGGGTTTTCCTGTAATTTATTACGGGACCAGTTTTCTGGAGTTGCCAGTTTGCTTTCCGTTTCGGCCATATTTCTTTGTATCTTTCATTGGCCGAAGATTGGTGGAGGTGGGCTTATTTGCATTTGTGCAAATAAGCATTTGTGGAAGGTGTTCTTTGCATACTTTTGTGTCATGATGGTTTCATGATGGAGTCCCATCCTTTGACCTTCCATGGTTCATGATTGCTTGACTTTTTGTAGCAATCATGGTTGTTGATTAGTTGGAGGAGTGTGGATTTGTTAATGATCATTGCTTGACTTTGGAGTCATCATGCTTTTGATGATGGTTGAATATGATAACCATTTCCTTTCACTTGCTTATTTGGTGTGGCTATCCTTTTTCACTCCCTCAGTCTCTCTCATTCTCTCCTCTCCCATAGCCATGGCCGGCCAAGCTCTAAGGGGGCTGTCCCAATTTTGTGCAAGGGGATTTCATCTCTTTTGGCTTTGGAAAAATCATATAGCTCCACAAAAATTCCATGTATTATCCCTCCACCAAAAATGGCAACCTCCATGAACCCCAAAATGAGACATGGTTCTACACGTATCCTACAGCAAACCTTGGGCACGTCGACTCGCCAGCTTCGTGCCCGAGTTGCCCCGGTATAGAGGTGGGAGCCCGTAAAATATGCAGGCGACGTGGTGCCCTTCCGACGAGGAGGTGGAGACTAGACATTCCGCGGGAGATCGGGACGACGGCGAGAAGACCGGAGGACACGCATCGCTCGGTATATCTCTCTTCCCCATCTAGTAGTTAGCTAGGACTAGTTAATGGTACGATCCGGGTTTTTAGTGCGCGGTGGAGCCGGTTCAAGAAAATCTAAAGTTAACCATCGCTTCCGCATTTGGCCTCGGGATGGAGGCCGGGGCGCCGCAGTGCACTAATAAGAACATGTGCTAATGATTTTTCTATAATTTATAATGAATTTTATAAGGTAAGGTGTACTGTAAATTCCAGATTTGTCGTATCCACTTGGTAACAAGGTTTCATGTGTAAACTATAATATTTTCAAACTATATTTTGCATAACGTTATAACATCTTTACTAAATAATTATTTGTTGATAAAGTATATTTCTGACTATATAACGACAAATGATGGTGAAATAATTATGAATTATTCTAATATAACAATTGTTGTAAAAAAACCTATAGTATAGTGAACTCAAATTAAACAACCACTAACTAAAAATATAATAAATATATATACATTTATCAACCAAACTATCAATCATAATAGTAAATATTAATTTAACCATATTTGTATTAAACTCATATCGATCTAGTTTGTAAAAATACCAATCTATCAAATAGAAAATAATAATATTATAAAACCAATAATAATATTGTTATGCCATATATGATTCGGCTGTAACTAGCATGCAATAAGTATTTAGAAATACTTGACTCGGTTACGAACATACGAATGAAACAATATCACGATGGTGCATAATACGATCGGAACTTGTTCGAGACAAATCTGATGATCACGACGACGATGGATGTGACGTAGCGGCGAGACGGAAGTAACGGTGGTCAAGTCGGGGTTGAGATGAGTCGAGAGTCTCGGTTTGACGGCAAAGGGAGTTGGAAAAGATAAAGAGAGAGAGAGAGAGAACACAAAGAGAGGTTTATTTTATTTTAAATTATACGAATTATATGTATTATATATATAGTATTGTTTATTAGGTTATATATATTATATTATGTTAGTTATATGTATGCCCTAGAGGCCATTACTGTACATTGGATGTATATTGTAGTGGATGCTGGGACATATATAGGGAGGACTTTCTTGCTCGACATGATAGTATGCTATCTGGTTGCTCTTTACCTTAACGTGTACATTGATTGTCTCTCTGTTACATGTTGGTAAAGCCCTTAGGATGTGTGCTTGACTACCTGGACTATGATGCGGATCATACTAGTGGGGACATGGTAGTCCATAAGTACATCCTTCAAAGTCCCTAGTCGAGGGTGTATCGAGACGGGGCATCGATATACCAGAGTAGACTAGCGTGTACCTTCTCGACCCATACAGATGGGCGATGGATGATCCCATATCCGTTGGTGTTTGACATCAGAGATGATATACGGGTGCTCAGTAGAGACTGGGTACACTGGACGGACTCGCCGAGAACTCCCAGATGGTATTATACCTCACGTCAGATGGCAGTTCTCTGGTGACACCGGTACAGAGTAGTCTGTTGACCCGAGATCGTCATAGAATCTTGTGTGGTTCCCACTATGCTTTGATTTCCATCTTACCACGTCCAAGAGGGCGTGCAAAACGGTGGTTTTTGGGTACAGTCCCGAGTCACATGGAGGCAATGAGCGATAGGAGGGGATTCGTCTCTCCCGGTATAGGGGGTTGATGTTGCGCTGTGTTCGATTGGCTATAACAGGAAATCCCTGGCCAGGGTTGCTGAGATTTACTGGTAAGTGTTACCAGTAGTTTCTCGAATTGTTATAGACCTCATATCGACACGACTTATCGAGCTATTGGGGTCTGACGTTTACCACCCCTAGGCGAGATATGCGACATATCAGACGATCAGACCGGACTGTACGGTAGTGTTACTGGTTGGATTCACTGGAGTGTGAGCGGGCTTGCTCGTCGATCTTCTGATCGCTCAATACCCGGGTGGCCGTTACGTTTAGCAGACCGCTTGCGGCTTGTGGGTGTTTGATATGATCATCATCTGCTGTCGGCGTATTGACGAGTCTTTAGAGTCCTACACAGAGGTTTCCTGGCTCAAGCAAAACGAAATAGGAGCGCATATGAGATATGTGCGGGACCGAGAATAATGCGTGTATGTGATACCGTATTTCATTCTCGCGATGAATGTGTCGTATGGTTATATGCGATATAACCTAGTTATCGAATCGAGGGCTGATTCGATAAGCCGATACATTGGATACTAGTCGGTTATATGCGATATGACCGGATCATTAAATCAAGTGTTGATTTAATGATTTAATGCATGATTATATATTAGATATATTACTTTGCATTAACTAGTATTGGTTCACTTTAAATGGATTTTCTCACTCGGATGTGCACATTGTATATGTGATATACTTTTTGTGCACTTGATTGTATCGTGTTTGATGATACATGCTCACTAGGGTTTGTGTAAAGATCAAACCATGGTTACATGATTATGGTTAGGGTTTTGTTTTATTCACTTATTTATTTATCCATTTCTTTTTGGAAAATAATTTGCATAAAGAGAAAATGGTGGCTTTCTTTGTTTGTACATTGAAGCTTCATGAAGCTTTGACCTTGTAACCATTTTGTCTCGATGCTTAACCCTAACCCTTCATTCTAACTATGGTTTATTCTCTACAACAAACTATGGTTGGCTTATGATAAGTATTCATATTATATTCTTTTTAAAAAGAGATAATATAACACTTATCATCTTCTTCCTCTTCTTCTTCTTCATTCTTCATGAAGAAAGCAAGCTCCATCAATGGTGATTGATGGAAATGAGTGAGAAATCCAATTCTAAAGTCTACCCACTTCCTATTTTCTCATCCTCTACCTGTTGCCAAGTAGTAGAGTGTGTTTCCTTCACAAGTTTTCATGGCTTGGTGAAGGTGGAGCTTGATTTAGCGATGCCTCGACGTAGATCATCTTCGGCATGGACATCGACGACCTAGCTCGCCTATTCTCCGATGAAGCCGACGCTAGAGCCCGGATTCTTTTTGGACAGCAAAGGACTTCGTTGCGGAGCTAAGGAGGTGGAGCACCGGATCTACAAAAGTTGTATTTCCGATAACCCATTAGTTAAGTTGTTAACTAGATTGTTTTTCGCCTAGAAATCTAGCCAACGATCCGTACACTAGGGTTTCTCGGCACCATAATTTTTGAAATTGGCATGGTTGATGCCTTGTGAGACCTCTTAAGAGTGCCTAGGAACCCTACAGTGGTATCAGAGCCTAGCTAGAGCCTTAGGCGAAGTCCAGACGGAATTTGAATTCCGAACGAACCCGAAACCCCAATACAAATGGCTCTCTGGACTTTTTCTAAAAACAGGGATTTTTCAGTATTAAAAATATGTAGAAATATCAGCAGGAATATCTAAGAGTTACTGTAAATTTCGATGCCCTAATTCCATTAAAGAGCCGCGCTTCCGCGGCACGAGCATGGCTTGTGCGGCGGAAACGCGACCTGTTTGTCGTGTTGTGAGGTGATGTTTGCACAGTAACTCCTATTTAACAGTGCTGGTTTTCCTGGGTATTTTTAATATTTTTTCAAGAGTTGAATTTTTCTGGAGTTGTTTTGGGGATTCGGTGTTTCGATCGGGGTATCAAATTTCGTCTTTGTGTATTTCCGGATAAATTTTAGAATATGTTAAAAAGTTCGACCGGATATAAATACCCAATTTTTCCCCTGTCGGGAAATTTCCAAGTGTTGGATTTTTCCGTAGTTTAAAGACGTTCTAAATAGTGCAAGTAACTCGATGGACCCTCTAGAAGACAACAAACCTTAACTCGATTATGTGACCATCTTGAACTGCCTTTTGAACCTTCGGGTTTGGGGCAGTACGGCGTGCCACATGTGAGGCGTTGGCTTGACCCTTCTACGGCTGGACCGTTGGTACTGAGGCACGAACGGAATGTTGTTAGACTTATTTCATGTGTTGAGCTGTATCGGAAAAACTTGGGTGTTTGACTGTTCGATCGAAAAGTTTAACATTTTCTGTTTATCTGGAATGGGATACAATAATTGGAATTCACAAAAAGTTATGTGATAACTGAATGAATGTTATAAACATAGCAGTTTAGTCTCACTTGATCGGTTGCCACGGAATTTTGATGTGATCAAAAGTCCGTCGCAATCACGTAGCGTACGCGGATACTCGCCGGATAAACTTAATAGACAGCGTCACTCCATAGCCCCGACCAAGTGACTGTAGGAGAACCCCGTCGCCGAAAGCATCCGTTCGGGTGCTCGCGGTAGCGGTGTTCCGCCTTGGTGCACTTCGTCGACGGTATCGGGGGTGCGGCCGCCTACTGAAGTTTGCGACGAGCATTCGATCAGGATGTCGGGAATCTTGTTGAATTACCCGACTTGATATTGAAAAGTGTTTTCGATAATGAGACTAAAATGCGGGGTTTATAATTGTTAGGCATGCGATATCTAAGGAATTCATTTGGTTAGGCATGTGATGTCTGAGGTGGTTGCGGATTCCAACTGTTGTAGTTTTACACTTTCTTTTCTGTGACCGTAAGTGTAATATGTGATATCGCCGGTTTCGTTGCTATATGTCAACGACAATTGGGATGCGCATATTTACTTACGTTGATGACATGTGATGTTATGTGTTGCTGGATATGTTATATTGGATCGTCGTGTTTGAATAGCCGGGGGTTTTTATGTGAGATGAGTGTTTTTCATTTTCATTCATGTAAAAACTTATATGTAATATTCTTTTATTTAGGCGCTTCCAGGTTGCGGAAGTTGTCACCGTTTGTATATTATTTACTTTTCTGCACTAGGATAGACCCAAGGAGGAGGGCACAAGTAACCGGGTTCTGGAGTCCAGTGGGAGACCAACTCGAGGAGTCGAGTCCGGGTCTCCTAACTCCAGAATTGGTAGGGTTGCTTGCCGCTCTCGTAGGGGTCTAGGGGTGTGGGTTTGGCTATTCATCGCGACCGTGGAATCCGTGTTTTATACTGGCTCGTATTGAAAACACGGACGTCCTAGTATATCCAATATTTCATATGATTCTTCTGCTGCGATATCTGTGATGTGATCATGTGATATTCTATGATAGATACATTATATAGTATATATGATATATTATATAGGCGTTACTTATGTTTTACACCCGCGCTAGCCCTGCCCCGCTCTGTCGTTAGTTACCTAACCTAACGGTGCACGAGGGGACATCGAAGCGAATGCGGATGGCATAAGTGTACGTCGTATTTATCTGTGATGTTTAGGTACTTAAATGATGGGACTTCATTAATGTGATTAATGAAATAAAAGAAACCTAAGATGTTGTAGAATCGAATTTCAAAATAAAACAGGTAGCAACAGTTCTTGCTTTGCACAGCGGTATATGTGATATATCCTGCACCTTATTCGATGAGGAAAGGACCGAGATCCCTTCACCGGGAGTGACTCCTTTAGCAATAACTGGCAGATGCTACACACTCGGTTTGTCTTTTGATTGCTTTTAAGTGTTTTTGCTTTGCACAGTGATATATATGATATATCCCGCACCTCATTCGACGAGGAAAGGACCGACGATCCCTTCACCGGGAGTGACTCCTTTAGCAAAACTAGAAAAGCCTCAAAAGCACTCCATTTCAAAATCATTCGATCCTACAACGATATCAAGTTCATTACGCAATAGGTTTTCAGAAAAACCTGTCGTAGCCCTCCGTCATTTCAGATAAGTAGTAGTTAGTATTCGTGCTGCGTTTGTTGGCCTTTGTCAAGGCGCAGTGTGCGGTAGCTAACTGGTGCTTATCTGCTTATGCATATGATGCAGATTGAGTTAGGGTAGTCGTGCGACCTTGTTGGCCTTTGTCAAGGGCCGTGCGGGTGGGTTTAATTCAATCGGGAAATGACGGGTTGAACTTGACTAGCACTTATGATTTGTTGACTATGTTAAGGTCATATAGCTGCTAGGGGCAAAATATTATCGGGAATTTCAAGTGTTGAAATTTGCAATGAGATTGCATACCTTCTATGAGATAGTTGGATCCCGATACCCGCTGCGAGTAGGAGTTACTCCTAGAAGAGTTTTATACATTACAATTAGCCGATCAAGTAGGTGTCTAGAAAGGTGTCAACGGGGTTACGCCTCTGGGAAAACGAGGTTTACATTAATTAGGTTCGTGCGAAAGCACGAGGGACCTCCCTCAAAGTACCGACACTGGCCTGGCTGAAAGATTGGCGAACTTGTAGTGTGTAATTAATCCCGGCTAGTCTTTCCTTTTAGGGTTTGAAGGAAGATTTGATAAAAAGCAGTGGGAGCCATCCTGATTAGATAAAATAAAACCAATCTATTCTTGCAAGAGCGCACGCTGAGTGTTTTCTTCTCTCTCTCTCCAGGTAACGACCATATCACGCCTTAATCAAGATAATAAAACGGATATTTGACCGAACCCGCTTGTTATACTGAGCTGGGGAACGTTGGTCCCGCTCCAACTTATAATTGTTATAAGACAAAGCAGGAATTTGGGGAATACCAGATTTCCCATGCCGCCCAAACGAAGAGAGTGCATGCTGATGCATCATCTTCGGGTGTGTTCATTACAGAGAACTGTTTCTCAGTATCCTTTACGTCCTGGGTATGTGATACCAGATCAGGATCCCAGATATGTAATCTGTTACATTGGGCTACAGAAAGGTAGAGAACTAAGAACGGGTGATAAGTTTCATGAGGCAGAAAACGGGGCAAGTGTTGCAGCCAAGTCTGTTGGTCACTGTCACCCTGTATTACAATACATTGATTCTGAACGAATGTTATTAGATACCGAACCTGTTATGCAAAATCATATCTGTCTCTTTATTAGTAAAGAAACGATAAAATTTTGTATTGTTGGACAATGTTTTGAACATTTCCTATATCAAAAGTTGATCGGTTCAGGCACGTTATCTAAAAGCGTTGATGTTCTAAATCAAACTACAGTTCTTTAGTATACAGAACACACACAAGAGGAAGAGTTCAGAAATGAACGAATTCTTCTTGAGGCATTGTAGACTAGGTCAGATCAATGTGACCCGACTAACTAGAGTTACATATAGATGCATATTTAAATCAGTTTGAATTTACATCTTGTGAAACTCGCCAGTCATGTCACAAAGATAAGATGACCATAGATCCGTTTACTGGAAACAGAGAAAGAGTTAGTGAACTCTTGGGATGATACATGTTGATGTATGTAAGGTCCCCTGTCTACACATGCCAAGACCGGTTCTTTGTACTTCATTACGTTCTCTGATGATCTCTCGAGATTCAGACATATGTTCCTGTTGAAACACAAGTCCGAACCTTTTGAGATATTCACAGAATATAAGTTAGAAGTAGAGAACCAAAATACGGATATAAGTATTATGTCCTATGATGTGATCAAGGAGGAGAATACTTGAGCAAGGAATTCCTGGACCATTCTAAAGGAGAATGAGATTCTCTCTCAGCATTACTCCTCTGTATAAACCATAGCACGATGGTATATCGGGACGGAGCAGATACACCCTATTTGATATGGTGTGCTCTATGATGAGTACTACTGAGTTACCTTTTTCCTTTTGGGAGTTATGCACTTATGAAGTTGCATACCTATTGAATAGGGTTCCAATCAAATCAGTTGCCTACCATTTTATATGTGATATGGAAAGGGAAGAGCCCATGTCTTAAGCTAGTTAAGATTTGGGGTTGTCCGGCCTATGTCTAAAAGCAAAATCCGGACAAGCTCGAGGCAAGGTCTGTAATGTAGAACTGGAAAAGTTCCAGCCATACAAACTACAGCTGATGATTTGATAGAACCAAAGGATTCAGTAGATTCCAACGAACCTCAGCCTCTCCGCCGATCTAGTAGGGTTCCTCACCCACCTGAGAGATACTTCGGTTTCTCTATGACAGTGGGAGCGAGAATTGCATCATGAGATGATGACCCAACTAGTTTCGAGCAGGCCATCGAGAGTGAAGACTCTATAAGAATGGCTGGATGTTTAGCGATCTGAGATGGAATCCTTATACACCAACAAAGTATGGACTTTGGTTGCTATATCTGAAGGGTTAAATCCCCATCAGGAGCAAGTATATCTTGAGAAGATTACTTGGTGTAGATGGAAAAGTTGAGACTTTCAAAGCTAGACTTGTTAAAAGTTTGCATCATTGACCAGGTGTGGATAATGATGAAACCTTTTCAAGTAGCTGTGCTTAAGTCCATCCAGATCCTACTTGTCACGGCTACATACCATGACTACGATATCTGGTGGTTGGGTGTCATGACTGCTTTTCTAAATGATGTTTTAGAAGAGTGCGTCTATAAGTACACAGCCAGAGGGCTTCGTAGACAGTGGGAGCAGCGGAAACGTGTGCAAGATGTTTTATAGGATTAAAGCAGGTATCGCGGAGTTGGAACATCTGTTTTGATGTGTTAGCCAAAGAGTTTGACATCATCAAAATGGTAGATGAACCTTGTATAAACAAAAAGGTAGTAGGGAGTATGGTGACGATCCTCATAAAGTACGTGGATGACATACTCTTGATAGGGAAGGAGTTTCCTATGCTACGCTCGGTCGATCTCCGCTTATCACAAGGATTCTCCAATAGGATCAAAATGATACCTACTAAATCCTGGGTTTTGGATCTATGAGATAGATCTAAATGGATGTTAGAATTCTCACTAGATGTAGTGAGACGGTATCAACCGATCCTGGGGAGAATCACTGGAAGGGTTCCAGGGTGATAAAGACGACTGAATGTCAGTCACAGGCATTGTCTTTACCCTCAGTAAAGGGACGGTATGTTGGAAGAGTTCCAAGCTAGATACCGTGACATACTAGACGATAAAGGCAGGATACATCGCTACTTAAGATGCTACCAAAGAGGCTGTTTGGGTGTATATTGGTTCATGAGATGAACTACGTTCCCACCATTGTGAGACAATGGAGTTGTGGCTTATGCCAAGGAACACAGGTCCCATCAGTGATCCAGACATATTCTAAGGCAGTGTCACCTGATCATGGAGATGGTTGATCTCCAGGGTGATCGAGGTAAGGAGAGTAGACTCAGAGGACAACACAGCGGATCCACTCACAAAGGCCTGTTCCCAGAGAGAGACTTTTATGGGATGGTTGAGTATAAGATACTACAACCACTGCTACAGATGGCCCTAGTGCAAGTGGGAGATTGTTAGTTATATGTATGCCTTAGAGACCATTACTGTACATTGGATGTATATTGTAGTGGATGCTAGGACATATATAGGGAGGACTTTCTTGCTCGACATGATAGTATGCTATCTGGTTGCTCTTTACCTTAACGTGTTCATTGATTGTCTCTCTGTTACATGTTGGTAAAGCCCTTAGGATGTGTGCTTGACTACCTGGACTATGATGCGGATCATACTAGTGGGGACATGGTAGTCCATAAGTACATCCTTCAAAGTCCCTAGTCGTGGGTGTATCGAGACGGGGCATCGATATACCAGAGTAGACTAGCGTGTACCTTCTCGACCCATGCAGATGGGCGATGGATGATCCCATATCCGTTGGTGTTTGACATCAGAGATGATATACGGGTGCTCAGTAGAGACTGGGTACACTGGACGGACTCGCCGAGAACTCCCAGATGGTATTATACCTCACGTCAGATGGCAGTTCTCTGGTGACACTGGTACAGAGTAGTCTGTTGACCCGAGATCGTCATAGAGTCTTGTGTGGTTACCACTGTGCTTTGATTTCCATCTTACCACATCCAAGAGGGCGTGCAAAACGGTGGTTTTTGTGTACAGTCCCGAGTCACATGGAGGCAATGAGCGATAGGAGGGGATTCGTCTCTCCCGGTATAGGGGGTTGATGTTGCGCTGTGGTCGATTGGCTATAACAGGAAATCCCTGGCCAGGGTTGCTGAGATTTACTGGTAAGTGTTACCAGTAGTTTCTCGAATTGTTATAGACCTCATATCGACACGACTTATCGAGCTATTGGGGTCTGACGTTTACCACCCCTAGGCGAGATATGCGACATATCAGACGATCAGACCGGACTGTACGGTAGTGTTACTGGTTGGATTCACTGGAGTGTGAGCGGGCTTGCTCGTCGATCTTCTGATCGCTCAATACCCGGGTGGCCGTTACGTTTAGCAGACCGCTTGCGGCTTGTGGGTGTTTGATATGATCATCATCTGCTGCCGGCGTATTGACGAGTCTTTAGAGTCCTACACAGAGGTTTCCTGGCTCAAGCGAAACGAAATAGGAGCGCATATGAGATATGTGCGGGACCGAGAATAATGCATGTATGTGATACCGTATTTCATTCTCACGATGAATGTGTCGTATGGTTATATGCGATATAACCTAGTTATCGAATCGAGGGCTGATTCGATAAGCCGATACATTGGATACTAGTCGGTTATATGCGATATGACCGGATCGTTAAATCAAGTGTTGATTTAATGATTTAATGCATAATTATATATTAGATATATTACTTTGCATTAACTAGTATTGGTTCACTTTAAATGGATTTTCTCGCTCGGATGTGCACATTGTATATTTGATATACTTTTTGTGCACTTGATTGTATCATGTTTGATGATACATGCTCACTAGGGTTTGTGTAAAGATCAAACCATGGTTACATGATTATGGTTAGGGTTTTGTTTTATTCACTTATTTATTTATCCATTTCTTTTTGGAAAATAATTTGCATAAAGAGAAAATGGTGGCTTTCTTTGTTTGTACATTGAAGCTTCATGAAGCTTTGACCTTGTAACCATTTTGTCTTGATGCTTAACCCTAACCCTTCATTCTAACTATGGTTTATTCTCTACAACAAACTATGGTTGGCTTATGATAAGTATTCATATTATATTCTTTTTAAAAAGAGATAATATAACACTTATCATCTTCTTCCTCTTCTTCTTCTTCATTCTTCATGAAGAAAGCAAGCTCCATCAATGGTGATTGATGGAAATGAGTGAGAAATCCAATTCTAAAGTCTACCCACTTCCTATTTTCTCATCCTCTACCTCTTGCCAAGTAGTAGAGTGTGTTTCCTTCACAAGTTTTCATGGCTTGGTGAAGGTGGAGCTTGATTTAGCGATGCCTCGACGTAGATCATCTTCGGCATGGACATCGACGACCTAGCTCGCCTATTCTCCGATGAAGCCGACGCTAGAGCCCGGATTCTTTTTGGACAGCAAAGGACTTCGTTGCGGAGCTATGGAGGTGGAGCACCGGATCTACAAAGGTTGTATTTCCGATAACCCATTAGTTAAGTTGTTAACTAGATTGTTTTTCGCCTAGAAATCTAGCCAACGATCCGTACACTAGGATTTCTCGGCACCATAATTTTTGAAATTGGCATGGTTGATGCCTTGTGAGACCTCTTAAGAGGGCCTAGAAACCCTACATACTATAGATTATAAGGTATATAGATAATATCAAACTACAACCAATCTCCACCAAAATCTCATCAAATATATATTTTGGAAAACAATTCACATACGTAAAATTTTAAACCATAATGTAAGAATATAATTTAAATAAATTATACCCCCTAACATAAGATTAAAAAGGATTTTAAATATATATATTGATTTAACAAATATTTTGTATTAGATATCTTGAGATTTAAACGTAATAGATAAAAGTAAAAAATAAGATATGGGAAGATTAACCATGTGATAGCAGTTAGCAAAATATAACTTATTTTTAACTTGTGGCTACTAAAAGATATATGATGATCCATATATATATATATATATATATATATATTATACTAGATTCACATAAATTTAGTTTACTGATAAACATCAGATATAATTTAGCACCATATTGAGTTTCACACATGCGGGTTGGGTCGAATAATTACTACTACTATTCGAATCACTCGCAATCCAAAAGAATAAAATAGAAGAAATATAAAGTAAGTGTTAAAATACCAATTAATGTCATATAACCGTACTAGGGTGTTACAACATTGGAACCTTTAATTAAGTTTATGGTATTTTAATGTTAAGAAGTATATATATATATATATATATATATATATATATATATATATATAACCCGTTTTATTAGCTGTTGCAAACTGAAACCATGTCCAAATCTTTTCTAGAAAATAGCACGCACTATTTTATTGTAGTTTAAATATCTGATATGAAATAGTATACATTATAATAATCTTATTCTGTTTAAAGCAAAATAATAATGCGTAATAATTATATTAAGATACATCTCTTTTATTGACTTGTTTTTACTATCTTGATAATATACTGACTGGTTTCATGTATCCATAATATCTCGTTATCGTTATCGTTCCAGTACATACTTATCATGTAATATTTACATATGCCAACAACTACTGATATTGACTTGATTGACTGGATTATCCCGATTGACCTGACTTGTTGTCTTGCTAGACAAGACATGTACATGATTGTTCCTGTGTTGGTATTAGGTAGATATTATATTGATACCTAACTTGAACATGAAACCTGGGGGAAAAGGGAAACCAAAATGTAACTCAAGAGGATATTATTATTGCCATGGTTTCGGGGGTGAACGGAATAACTATTGTTGATTGATATACATTGTTGTCGTGATTCCGGGGGTAAACGGAATAACCATTGTTGATATAGATTGTTGAGTTATGATGAAAAATTATATTAATTAGTTTCAAATACCTATAGGATAGCTAACTTATTAACGTGAACCCAAATAATACACATGATTAGTTGATCCATTATAACTTGCTTGTTATATTATATGTTATTACTATTGCTTATTGTTTATACTCATGACATCCCGTTCTTGCACATAACATACTATATCACCTATTGTTTATATTTTTATTATGATATTTATGACGTACCGACGTCTGGGTTTTGTATGGCACAGGTCCCTTGACTTTAGCACAGGAGGATCGTGAGTATTTCGACAGGATTGCCGAGTAGTGAAGAACAGTTCACTGATTTAGTTTATTTATACTTTAGGTTTCTTTATAGTATTGAACTTGTCGGTGTTATCGTTATAATCCCGTAAGGGACTAGTATGGGTTTTTGTTTCTTTATTGTCTTTGGATCTTTTATTTCTTCCGCTACTGTTCTTTTTTATCGTGGCAAATTGGACATGTTATAGATAGATATTTATATTCCAGTTTTTGATTATTGATTGACAACCGTAATGTGACTATAGAAGGATGTTTTTTTACCGTAGATAGCATAGTTGGCTTTGTTACTTTCCCTTATTCGTGTATTTTAGGAAGCGAAGCGTGACAAACCCCTTCCTCTGAGATCGACCACGAGCCCTTCTCCTCCTCTTAGATCGAACCCGGGTCCTTCTCCTATGAGATTGAGCTCGACCCCCCTCCTCCGAGATCGATTATGAGCTAGTTTCCTTAAAGGGGTCACCGCCGACTCCCTCCTCTTCCTCTTCCTCCTTCAAGCGGTCACCGCCGTCGTAACCTCCTTCTCTTCCAAGCGCATGCCTTCCTGATGACCAGTAAGCCCCCTCTCTCTATATCTCTCTTAGTCTCTCTCTGTGTGTCTCTCACGGACACTCTCCCACTCACTCACACTCTCTCTTTCTCTCTTGCAGCTGCCACCGCTTCCTCTCTCGCAGCAGCCGGCCGCCACCGCCTCCTCCCCGACGACCCCTCCACCGTCTCTTCTAAAGCTCAAGTATGTCATGGAAAATTAGAATTTCTTTAATTAAATTTGCTTGGTTAATGTTATGGTGGTTATTTGCTTGGTTAATGTTAATGGTGGATGTGGTTATTTGGTTGGTTAATGTTGTGGTAAGATGATTGTGGTGAGAATTGTTGATGAAGTATCAAATCCTAATTCTCTATTTTGTATATATAGCGACCGAGATAATTAGCACCAGCCCTCTAATGGAGTTTTCTTATGGTGTTCAAGACTTGTGTTAACATAAATAGCAAAAAACCTTTAGAGATTTGTGATTTGGAACTGTCGTTCCTAATCAGAGAATAGTAGCGATCCGGAATGGAAGACTCATCATTCCAATCCAACCCATTAAAAATTTAAGTTAAATGGGCATAAAGCTGGCTTTGTTAACACTTAAGTTACACTAATAAAACTGAAAGTTCCTAGTGCCCTCACCGCTAACCCGGAGCCAATGCGGAATACGAAAACAAAAATTTTGATGGCACTAAAAACTTGTAACCAAGAATCTAAACCAAACACCTAAACTAGAAAACACTAGAGGATAGAATTCACAACCTTTGTAGTGTCTTCATTTGCTCCAATTAGGTTAGACTCTAGTATGCTCTCATGATCTCCGGATTACGCTTGCAGGCCGGACCTCCTTCGCCGAAGATGATCCACCCGAGAGAAAAAAGTTCATGCTTCAACTTCATCCATGAAGCAACTAAAGATCCTAGGTTGTTAATTTAGGATGCTTAGTGATGTATGCGAGTGTTCTAGCATTTTTCTTTCTCTTTATCTTCATGATTCTCAACTTATGAAAGGATGGAAGATGAAGAAGAAGAAGGAGCCACAGAAGAGAGAGGAGCAAGAATGGTAGAATGAAAATCCTTCTCAAATTCAAGTATACTTCAACACTTTTGTAAAAGGAATTTTTCCATTTTAAAACTACAACCATGCTTGAATAGTATTTGCAAATGAATTTATAATTCATTTGCCCATACCCTCTACCATTTCTCTTTTCCATCTCATTTCATATTTTCTTAAAAAGAAAAGCTTTGAAATGAGTTGTCCTTCTTCTAGAAGTATTCTTCTATAAATATAAGAATACGTCCCCGCAAATATATGTCCATATTCGTATCAAAATACGAATATCCAAGAGATAAAAAAATACAATGAACATAATAATAGAATATACATATCGAAATATATATATGTAAATTATTAAATCAAAACTTGATTTAATAATCCGGCTTAATCCTAAGCCGGCTAGTATTATCATCCGCCCGATTGAAGTCTGCGTGGCTAGCACACATACCTAATCGGAACCCTGCACGTATCAATATACGGCCATTATATCATTTTTCCTGAACCAGGAAAACCCTCTGTGTGAGACTCTAAAGACTCGTCGATACGCTGGCAGTTGGTTTAACCACAAGCACGTCAGCGGCACAAGCTGTACGTAACGGCTATCCAGGTATTAAGCGAAAGGAAGGCCGATGAGCAAACTCATCTGTACCCCTACTAAGACTGTCTGTGACAATCTCCATACAGTTGGGTCACTTCTTCTAAGATAATCGCATACCAAGTCTAGCGGGTGGATAACGTCAGACCCCTACTAATCCAATAAATCGTGCCGATCTGAAGCTCATCACCCACTGAGAAGCTACTGATATCACATCAGTAAATCTCATCCACTTTAGCTAAGAATTTCTGGTGATAGCTGACCCAACATAGCGTGACATCGACTCCCAATACCGGAAGAGATGAATCCCTGACGATTGTTCACTACCTCCATGTGGCTCAGGACTGTACCCAACTAAAACTTGTTTGCATGACTCCTTTGAGCCGTGGTAGTGTAGTAATCTAAGTACAGTGGGAACTCACACGAGACAAATAAAAATCTCAGGTCAAAGGACTAACCTGTACTCATGCCACAAGAGAACTTCCATCTGACGATAGGTATAATACCATCTAGAAGTTCTCGTCGAGTCCGTCCGATGTACTCACCTCCAGTGAGCACCTGTATACTATCTTAGGTTACTCAACACCAATGGTTTGTAAGACCGGCCACCGCCCCTTATCGGGATCTCGAAAAGAATACATTAGTCTACTCCGGAGTATCGATACCTGGTCTCGATACTCTATCGACTAGGGACATTTAAGGATGTGCTTATGGACTACCCAGCTCCTACGGATATGATCGCCATCATAATGTTGGTAGTCAAACAATAATCTTACGGGCTTTATCAAAATGTGTACACATAATGATAAAAACAAACCAAATAGCATACTATCATCTCGAGTAAAACCGTTCTACCTGTATAGGTTTTCGTTCAATTATCATAATCGCCTACTTGCAATTACAATAATTGCCTTGAGAGCACTATATCCAACAATCTTCCACTTGCACTTAAACCTAATTATTGCGGTATCGCATATCACAGCTCGTGTGCTACCGAATACCCAACTTCTCTATGAGTCGGTTTCTCAAAACTCGTTTTGAGAAATTTACGTGTTCGAGAAATAGCCTCAGTGAATGGGTTTGCTCCAATTTTCTATTTTTATCTCTCTATATCTCAACTTCGCGGAGAACAACTATCCTGCTTGGAAACCTATCCAACATACTGCACCTCAAAAGAGGGAAAACTATTAATTCTGACAGCCACTCTGTCATACAGGTTACCTTAGAAGCCTAAACCGGTAATCGCCTCCTGCAGGAGGCTGCCATTACCATACACCAAGAACATCATCTTATGTTCTTAACTACTTCCTAATATTTCAAAAGGAATGGATTAATATATACTTTTGCAGGTAGTGCGAAAGAATTATCTGGTGTGGTACTTGATATCTCATGATTGGCTCAATTGTCTAAGCAAGTGATATGTCAATCATGCAAATCCCTCACCTCAGCAGTCTAGAAGACATCTCTTTAGAGAGGGTGACTCTCTCACCTGCGGGTACACCACCACGCCAGGAGTCGTCCATTCTAAAACACTTTAGAATAGTGTCAAGGTACCTGAATTGGGACACTTTCCAAATCTAGATCTAAAACCATAGATCTAGTCACCAGAATCCCTGATATTTTATCCAGATCCTATGTGGAGAAACACCTTATGACAACCACAGTATAACCGATCATAGTATATGAACATCAATTCTTATCAGGAGTACGTCATCCAAATACCAGGATATCACTCCCTACTACTTTCTTACCAGGTCCATCTGTTGTTCTGATGAAATCAAACTCCATGACTGTTTCATCAAAACAGATGATCCGTCTCCGCTCTTCTGGCATTAGTATAGAAATAGACGTAAGCAACTTGCCCACCACGCTTCTGCTGCTCCCACTGACTAAAACAACCCTCTGGCACAGTCATATATACGTGAAATTCTAAAATTCAATTTAGAATGACATTATAGGCATCCACATGCTAGATCTCATAGTCAAGGACAACAGTAGTGACAAGCTTGGGTTATCAAAGCCTCCCTGTTACCATCTTTGAGGAAACCAAAGTATATCTCGGGTGGCTAATGTTACCTACTAAATCTGCGGAGTGGCTAATGTTAGTTATATATATGCCCTAGAGGCCATTACTGTACATGTGATGTATATTGTAGTGGATGCTTGGACATATATAGGGAGGACTTTATTGCTCGACATGATAGTATGCTATCTAGTTGCACTTTATCTTAACATGTACACTTATTGTCTCTCTATTACATATTGATAAAGCCCTTAGGATGAGTAATTGACTACCAGGATTATGATGCAGATCATACTAGTGGGGACAGAGTAGTCGATAAGTACATCCTTCAAAAGTTCCTAGTCGTGGGAGTATCGAGACAGGGCATCGATACTCCAGAGTAGACTAGCGTATACGCTTCTCGGCCCATGTGATGGGCGATGGATTATCCCACATCCATTGGTGTTTGACATCAGAAAAGGTATACGGGTGCTCAATGGAAACTGGGTATACTGAACGAACTCGCCAAGAACTCCTAGATGGTATTATACCTATCGTCGGATAGCAGTTCTCTAGTGACACTGGTACAGGTTAGTCTGTAGACCCGAGATCATCATAGAGTCTTGTATGATTCCCACTGTGCTTTGATTTCCACCATACCACGGTCAAGAGATTGTGCAAAAAGGTGGTTTTTGGGTACAGTCCCGAGTCACATGGAAGCAATGAGCGATAGAAAGGGTTTCGTCTCTCCCGGTATTAGGAGTTGATGTTGCACTATGCTCGATTGGCCATAACAGGAAATCCTTGACCAGGGTTGCTGAGATTTACTGGTAAGTGTTATCATTAGTTTCTCGAACTGTTATGGACCATCCATCGGTATGACTTATCAGGCTATCGGGGTCTGACATTATACCACCCCCAGGCTGTGATATGCGACATATCAGACGAAGAGACCTGACTGTACGGTAGTGTTACTGATTGGATTCGCAGGAGTATGAGCAGGCTTGCTCGTTGTTCTTCTGATCGCTCAATACCCGGATGGTCGTTACGTTTAGCAGACCGCTTGCGGCTTGTGGGTGTTTGATATGAACATCACCTACTGCCGGCGTATTGACGAGTGTTTAGAGTCCTACACAGAGGTTTCCTGGTTCATGCGAAACGGAGTAGGAGCACATATGTGATATGTGCGGGACCGAGATTAATGCGATATAAGATACTGCATTCTATTCTTACGACTTGTGACATCGGTCGGTTATATCTGATATAGCCGGGTTATCGGATCATGTGTTGATTCGATAAGTTGTTACATTTGATATTAGTCGGTTATACACACTATAGACGGATTATTAAATCAGGTGTTGATTTAATAATTTAATTTAGAATTATATATTTGATATATTAAATTACATTAACTAATATTAGCTCACTTAAGCTTTTCTTTTTCTCACTCCTGATACACTTTACATATATGTGATATATGTATTGTTTTCTTTGTACACAAAATATATATGTGATATATATTGTTGTGTCATGCTAGGTTACACTTGCAACATGTATGTATGAGATTCACACCATCCTAGGGTTAAGTTAGGGTTTTATTTGTTCGAAGTAATTCAAACAACTTGGATAATGAGTCATGGAAAAACTTGTAGAAGCTTGTAGTTAACATTGACTTAGTCCACTTGTTTGTCTAGCTTAAGATATTTCTTAACCTAACCCTTAACTCATAACTATGGTTTATTCTCTACATGAGTTAGGCATGATACTTGTTAGTTATATGTATGCCCTAGAGGCCATTACTGTACATAGGATGTATATTGTAGTGGATGCTTGGACATATGTAGGGAGGACTTTCTTGCTCGACATAATAGTATGCTATCTGTTTACTCTTTACCTTAACGTGTACACTGATTGTCTCTCTGTTACATGTTGGTAAAGCCCTTAGGATGTGTACTTGACTACCTGGACTATGATGCGGATCATACTAGTGGGGACATGGTAGTCCATAAGTACATCCTTCAAGGTCCCTAGTCATGGGTGTAGCGAGATGGGGCATCGATATACCAGAGTAGACTAGCGTATACCTTCTCGACCCATACAGATGGGCGATGGATGATCCCATATCCATTGGTGTTTGACATCGGAGATGATATACGGGTGCTCAGTAGAGACTGGGTAGACTGGACGGACTCGCCGAGAACTCCCAGATGGTATTATACCTTACGTCAGATGGCAGTTCTCTGGTGACACTGGTACGGAGTAGTCTGTTGACCCGAGATCGTCATAGAGTCTTGTGTGGTTCCCACTGTGCTTTGATTTCCATCTTACCACGTCCAAGAGGGCGTGCAAAACGGTGGTTTTTGGGTACAGTCCCGAATCACATGGAGGCAATGAGCGATAGGAGGGGATTCGTCTCTCCCGGTATAGGGAGTTGATGTTGCGCTGTGTTCGATTGGCTATAACCGGAAATCCCTGGCCAGGGTTGCTGAGATTTACTGGTAAGTGTTACCAGTAGTTTCTCGAACTGTTATAGACCTCATATCGACACGACTTATCGAGCTATTGGGGTCTGACGTTTACCACCCCTAGGCAAGATATGCGACATATCAGACGACGAGACCGGACTGTATGGTAGTGTTACTGGTTGGATTCACTGGAGTGTGAGCGGGCTTGCTCGTCGATCTTCTGATCGCTTAATACCCGGGTGGCCATTACGTTTAGCAGACCGCTTGCGGCTTGTGGGTGTTTGATATGATCATCACCTGCTGCCGGCGTATTGACGAGTCTTTAGAGTCCTACACAGAGGTTTCCTGGCTCAAGCGAAACGAAATAGGAGCGCATATGAGATATGTGCGGGACCGAGAATAATGCGTGTATGTGATACCGTATTCTATTCTCGCGATGAATGTATCGAATGGTTATATGCGATATAACCTAGTTATCGAATCGAGGGTTGATTCGATAAGACGATACATTGGATACTAGTCGGTTATATACGATATGACCGGATCATTGAATCAAGTGTTGATTTAATGATTTAATGCATAATTATATATTTGATATATTACTTTGCATTAACTAGTATTGGTTCACTTTAAATGGATTTTCTCACTTGGATTGTGCACATTGTATATGTGATATATTTTTGTACACAAGTTTGTATCATGTTTGATAATACATGCTCACTAGGGTTTGTGTAAAGATTAAACCATGGTTGTATATTGGTTAGGGTTTTCATTTTCTTATTCATTTATTTATTTATTTATTCTTTTTGGAATATGAAAAGTATAAAGAGAAAATGGTGGCTAACTTTGTTTGATTTTGAAGCTTCATGAAGCTTTGACTAAGTCACCATTCTGTCTCATGCTTAACCCTAACCACTCCATCTAACCTGTAGGGTTCCTAGGCACACTAATGAGGTCTCACAAGGCATCAACCATGCCAATTTCAAACTTTACGGGTGCTGAAAAACCCTAATACGGATCGTTATCTAGAAATTTAGGCGACAAAAGAAACTAGTTAACAACTTAACTAAAAGAACGGAAATACAACCTTTGTAGATCCGGTCCTCCACCTCCATAGCTCCGCAATGAAGTCTCCTCGCTGTCTAAATTGAATCCCGGGCTCTAGCATCGGCTTCATCGGAGAAAGGACGGGCTAGGTCATCGACTACGATGCCGAAGATGATCTACGTCGAAGCATCACAAGATCAAACTCCCACTTCACCAAGTCATGAAACTTGTGAAGAAAACACACTCTACTACTTGGCAAGAGGTAGAGGATGAAGAAATAGGAGGTGGGTTCACTTTAGAATTGGATTTCTCACTCATTTCATCAAGTCACCATTGATGAAGTCTAGGTTTTCTTCTTGAAGAAGAAGGAGAAGAAGAAGATAATATTATGATAAGTTATTAGAAAATAGAAAAGAAAAGCAATACTTATCATAATAGAACCATGGTTAGGTGTAGAGAATTAACTAGGATTAGTGAATGGTTGGGTTAAGATATGAAGACAAAATGGTCACTTTAGTCAAACCTTCATGAAGCTTCAACAAGCTTCATCTTTTAAAGCAACCATTTTCTCTTTTTCTTTTGTCAAAACAAAATAAATAAATGCATAAATAAATCAAATGAAACCCTAACCATTAAATAACCATGATTTAATCACACACTTAACCAAGTTAACATGTATCATCAAACATGATACAATCATTTGCACAAAAAGTATATCACATATACCACTTGTACATCCAAGTGAGAAAATCCATTTAAAGTGAACCAATACTAGTTAATGCAAAGTAATATATCAAATATATAATTATACATTAAATCATTAAATCAACACTTGATTTAACGATCCGGTCATATCGCATATAACCGACTAATATGCAATGTATCGACTTATCGAATCAATCCTTGATTCGATAACTAGGTTATATCGCATACAACCAATCAATACATTCATCGCGAGAATAGAATACGGTATCACATACACGCATTATTCTCGGTCCCGCACATATCTCATATGCGCTCCTATTTCGTTTCGCTTGAGCCAGGAAACCTCTGTGTAGGACTCTAAAGACTCGTCAATACGCCGGCAGCAGGTGATGATCATATCAAACACCCACAAGCCGCAAGCGGTCTGCTAAACGTAACGGCCACCCGGGTATTGAGCGATCAGAAGATCGACGAGCAAGCCCGCTCACACTCCTGTGAATCCAACCAGTAACACTTACCGTACAGTCCGGTCTCGTCGTCTGATATGTCGCATATCTCGCCTAGGGGTGGTAAACGTCAGACCCCAATAGCTCGATAAGTCGTGTCGATATGAGGTCTATAACAATTCGAGAAACTACTGGTAACACTTACCAGTAAATCTCAGCAACCCTGGCTAGGGATTTCCGGTTATAGCCAATCGAATACAGCGCAACATCAACTCCCTATACCGGGAGAGACGAATCCCCTCCTATCGCTCATTGCCTCCATGTAATTCGGGACTGTACCCAAAAACCACCGTTTTGCACTCCCTCTTGGACGTGGTAAGGTGGAAATTAAAGCACAGTGGGAACCACACAAGACTCTATGACGATCTCGAGTCAACAGACTACTCTATACCAGTGTCACCAGAGAACTGCCATCTGACGTAAGGTATAATACCATCTGGGAGTTCTCGGCGAGTCCGTCTAGTGTACCCAGTCTCCACTGAGCACCCGTATATCATCTCTGATGTCAAACACCAATGGATATGGGATCATCCATCGCCCATCTATATGGGTCGAGAAGGTATACGCTAGTCTACTCTGGTGTATCGATGCCCCGTCTCGATACACCCATGACTAAGGACCTTGAAGGATGTACTTATGGACTACCATGTCCCCACTAGTATGATCCGCATCATAGTCCAGGTAGTCAAGTACACATCCTAAGGGCTTTACCAACATGTAACAGAAAGACAATCAATGTACACATTAAGGTAAAGAGTAACCAGATAGCATACTATCATGTCGAGCATGAAAGTCCTCCCTATATATGTCCAAGCATCCACTACAATATACATCCTATGTATAGTAATGGCCTCTAGGGCATACATATAACTAACAATCTCCCACTTGCACTAGGGCCATCTGATAGCAGTGGTTGTAGTATCTCATACTCAACCATCCCATAATAGTCTCTCTCTGGGAAAAGGCCTTTGTGAGTGGATCCGCCGTGCTGTCCTCTGAGTCTACTCTCCTAACCTCGATCACCTTGGAGATCAACCATCTCCATGATCAGGTGATACTGCCTTAGAATATGTCTGGATCACTGATGGGACGGACGTTCCTTGGCTTAAGCCACAACTCCATTGTCACACAATGGGAGGAACTAAGTTCATCTCATGAACAAATATACATCCAGACTGCCTCTTTGGTAGCATCTTAAGTAGCGATGTATCCAGCCTTTATCGTCTAGTATGTCACGGTATCTAGCTTGGAACTCTTCCAACATACCGTCCCTTTACTGAGGGTAAAGACAATGCCTGTGACTGACACTCAGTCGTCATTATCACCCTGGAACACTTCCAGTGATTCTTCCTAGGATCAATTGATACCATCTCACTACAGCTAGTGAGTTTCCTAACATCCAATTACATCTATCTCATAGATGAAAACTAAGGATTTAGGAGGTATCACTTTGATCCTATATGGAGAATCATTGTGATAAGCGGAGATTGACCGAGCGTAGCATAGGAAACTCCTTCCCTATCAAGAGCATGTCATCCGCGTACTCTACGAGGATCAACACCATACTCCCTACTACCTTTTTGTTTATACAAGGTTCATCTACCATTTTGATGATGCCAAACTCTTTGACTAATCACATCAAAACAGATGTTCCAACTCCGCGATACCTGCTTTATCCTATAAAGCATCTTGTACACGTTTCCGCTGCTCCCACTGTCTACGAAGCCCTCTGGCTGTGTACTTATAGACGTTCTCTTCTAAAACATCATTTTAGAAAAGCAGTCATGGCACCCAACCGCCAGATATCGTAGTCATGGTATGTAGCCGTAGCAAGTAGGATCTGGATGGACTTAAGCATAGCCACTTGAAAAAGGTTTCATCATAATCCACGCCTGGTCTATGACGAAAACCTTTAACATGTCTAGTTTTGAAAGTCTCAACTTTTCCATCTACACCAAGTAATCTTCTCAAGATATACTTGCTCCTGATGGGGATTTAACCCTTCAGATATAGCAACCAAAGTCCATACTTTGTCGGTGTACATGGATTCCATCTCAGATCACTAAGCATCCAGCCATTCTTACAGAGTCACACTCCTGATGGCCAATTCGAAACTAGTTGGGTCATCATCTCATGATGCAATCCTCGCTCTCACTGTCATCGAGAAACCGAAGTATCTCTCAGGTGGGTGAGGAACCCTACTAGATCGGCGGAGAGGCTGAGGTTCGTTGGTTACTATTGAATCTTTTGGTTCTATCAAATCATTATCTGCAGTTTGTATGGCTGGAACCATTCCAGTTCTACATAACAGTATTTGCCTCGAGCTTGTCCGGATTATGCTTTTAGACATAGCCCGGAAAACCCCAAATCTTAACCAACTTAAGATATGGGCTCTTCCCTTTCCATATCACATATGAAGCGGTAGGCAACTGATTTGATTGGAACCCTATTCAATAGGTATGCAGCTTCTCAAGTGCATAACTCCCAAAAAGGAAATAGGTAACTCAGTAGTACTCATCATAGAGCACACCTTATCATATAGGGTGTGATTGCTCCATCCCGATATACCATCGTGCTATGGTGTATACGGAGGAGTAATGCTGAGAGAGAATCTCATTCTCCTTTTAGAATAGTCCAGGATTTCCGTGCTCAAGTATTCTCCTCCTTGATCTCATCAAAGGACATAATACTTATTCCCGTATGGGTTCTCTACTTCTAGCTTATATTCTGTGAATATCTTAAAAGGTTCGGACATGGGTTTCAACAGGAACATATATCTGAATCTAAAGAGATCATCAGAGAATGTAACGAAGTACAAAGAACCAGTCCTGGCATATGTAGACGGGGGACCTTACATACATCAACATGTATCATCCCAAGAGTTCACTAACTCTTTCTCTGTTTCCAGTAAACAGAGCTATGGTCATCTTATCTTTGTGACATGACTGGCAAGTTTCACAAGATGTAAATTCAAACTAATTTAAAAATGCATCTATAAGAAACTTCAGCCAGTCGGGTCGCATTGATATGACCTAGTCTACAATACCTCAAGAAGGATCCGTTCATTTCTGAACTTTTCCTCTTGTGTGTGTTCCGTATACTAAGAACTGTAGTTTGATTTAGAACATCAATGCTTTTAGATAACGTGCCTGAACCGATCAACTTTTGATATAGGAAATGTTCAAAACATTATCCAACAATACAAAATTTTATCATTTCTTTACTAATAAAGAGACTGATACGATTTTGTATATCAGGTTCGGTATCTAATAGCATTCGTTCAGAATCAATGTATTCTAGTAATACAGGGTGACAGTGACCGATAGACTTGGCTGCAACTCTTGCCCCGTTTTCTGCCTCATGAAACTTATCACCCGTTCTCAGTTTTCTACCCTTTTGTAGCCCTATGTAACAGATTACATATCTGGGATCCTGATCCGGTATCATATACCCAGGATGCGGAGGATACTGAGAAACAGTTCTTTGTAATGAACACACCCGAAGATGATGCTTCAGCATGCACTCTCTTCGTTTGGGCGGCACGGGAATTCTGGTAATTCCCAATTTCCTGCTCTGTCTTATAACAATTATAAGTTGGAGCGGGACCAACGTTCCCCAGCTCAGTATAACAAGCGGGTTCGGTCAATATTCCGTATTATTATCTTGATTAAGGCGTGACATGGTCGCTACCTGGAGAGAGAGAGAGAAGAAAACACTCAGCGTGCGCTCTTGCAAGAATAGATTGATTTTTATTTTATCTAATCAGGATGGCTCCCACTGCTTTTTATCAAATCTTCCTTCAAACCCTAAAAGGAAAGACTAGCCGGGATTAATTACACGCTACAAGTTCGCCAATCTTTTAGCCAGGCCAGTGTCGGTACTTTGAGGGAGGTCCCCCGTGCTTTCGCACGAACCTAATTAATGTAAACTTCATTTTCCCAGAGGCGTAACCTCGTTGACACCTTTCTAGACACCTACTTGATCGGCTAATTGTAATGTGTAAAACTCTCCCAGGAGTAACAATTACTCACAGTGGGTATCGGGATCCAACTATCTCATAGAAGGTATGCAATCTCATTGCAGATTTCAACACTTGAAATTCCCGATAATTTTGCCCCTAGCGTGCTATGACCTTGACGAAGGCCAAACAACCCATAGTCCGCTAGTCAAGTTCAACCCGTCATTTCCTGATTGAATTAAACCCACCCGCACGACCCTTGACGGAGGCCAAACAACGCCGTACGAATACCCTAATCCAATCGCATCATATGCTAGCAGATAAGCACTAGTTAGCTACCGTACACTACGCCTTGACGGAGGCCAAACAACCGCAGCACGAATACTAACTAGTACTTATCTGAAATGACGGAGGGCTACGACAGGTTTTTCTGAAAACCTATTGCGTAATGAACTTGATATCGTTGTAGAATCAAATGATTTTAAAATGGAGTGATTTTGAGGCTTTTCTAGTTTTGCTAAAGGAGTCACTCCCGGTGAAGGGATCGTCGGTCCTTTCCTCGTCGAATGAGGTGCAGGATATATCATATATATCACTGTGCAAAGCAAAACACTTAAAAGCAATCAAAAGAAAAACCGAGTGTGTAGCATCTGCCAGTTATTGCTAAAAGAGTCACTCCCGGTGAAGGGATCTCGGTCCTTTCCTTATCGAATAAGGAGCAGGATAAATCATATATACCGCTGTGCAAAGCAAGAACTGTAGTTACCTGTTTTATTTTGAAATTCGATTCCACAACATCTTAGGTTTCTTTTATTTCATTAATCACATTAATGAAATCCCATCATTTATATACCTAAACATCACAGATAAATACGACGTACACTTATGCCATCCGCATTCGCCTCGATGTCCCCTCGTGCACCGTTAGGTTAGGTAACTAACGGCAGAGCGGGGCAGGGCTAGCGCGGGTGTAAAACATAAGTAACGCCTATATAATATATCATATATACTATATAATGTATCCATCACAGAACATATCACATGATCACATCACAGATATCGCAGCAGAAGAATCATATGAAATATTGGATATACTAGGACGTCCGTGTTTTCAATACGAGCCAGTATAAAACACGGATTCCACGATCGTGATGAATAGCCAAACCCACACCCCTAGACCCCTACGAGAGCGGCAAGCAACCCTACCAATTCTAGAGTTAGGAGACCCGGACTCGACTCCTCGAGTTGGTCTCCCACTGGACTCCAGAACCCGGTTACTTGTGCTCCCCTCCTTGGGTCTATCCTAGTGCAAAAAAGTAAATAATATACAAATGGTGACATCATCCGCAATCTGGAAGTGCTCCAATAAAAGAATATTACATACAAGTTTTTACATGAATGAAAATGAAAAACACTCATCTCACATAAAAAAAACCCGGCTATTCAAACACGACGATCCAATATAACATATCCAGCAACACATAACATCACATGTCATCAACGTAAGTAAATATGCGCATCCCAATTGTCGTTGACATATAGCAACGAAACCGGCGACATCACATATTACACTTACGGTCACAGAAAAGAAAGTGTAAAACTACAACAGTTGGAATCCGCAACAACTTTAGACATCGCATGCCTAATCAAATGAATTACTTTGACATCGCATGCCTAACAATTATAAACCCCGCATTTTAGTCTCAAAATCGAAAACACTTTTCAATACCAAGTCGGGCAATTCAACGGGATTCCCGACAATTTGATCGAATGCTCGTCGCAAACTTCAGTAGACGGCCGCACCCCCGATACCGTCGACAAAGTGCACCAAGGCGGAACACCGCTGCCGCGAGCACCCGAACGGATGCTTTCGGCGACGGGGTTCTCCTATAGTCACTTGGTCGGGGCTATGGGGCGAGGCTGTCTATTAAGTTTACCCGGCGAGTATCCGCGTACGCTACGTGATTGCGACGGACTTTTGATCGCATCAAAATTCCGTGGCAACCGATCAAGTGAAACTAAACCGCTAGATTTATAACATTCAATCAGTTATCTCATAACTACTTGTGAATTCCAATTATTGTATCACATTCCGGATAAATAGAAAATGTTAAACTTTTCGATCAAACAGTCGAACTCCCAAGTTTTCCCGATATAGATCAATACATGAAATAAGTCTAACAACATTCAGTTCGTGCCTCAGTACCAACGGTCCAGCCGTAGAAGGGTCAAGCCAACGCCTCACATGTAGCATGCCGTACTGCCCCAAACCCGAAGGTTCAAAGGGCAGTTCAAGACGGTCACATAATCGAGTTAAGGTTTGTTGTCTTCTAGAGGGTCCATCGCGTTACTTGCACTACTTAGAACGTCGTTAAACCACGGAAAAATCCAACACTTGGAAATTTCCCGACAGGGGAAAAATTGGGTATTTATATCCGGTCGAACTTTTTAACATATTCAAAAATTATCCGGAATCCACATAGACAAAATCTGATAATCCGATCGAATCTTTGATTCCTAATACAACCCCAGAATACTCAACTGTAGAGTCAGAATAAAAATTCCCAGAAAATATATCATTCAATTATATGAATTACAGTGCAGAGATCATTGGACAAGAAGACAGAACGGCCGCGGTACCGCCGCACATGCAGGCTTGTGCCGCGGTTCCGCGGTGGAATTTTCGAATTAGACCCTCGTTTTTCACAGTAATTCAAATAAGACCCTGCTTAATTTTCTGCATATTTTTAATTCACAAAAATCCAAAATTTCAGAAAATTTCCAGAGAGCATTTTGGATTTTGGGGTTTTGGTTCGATCGGGTTTCAAACGTCGTCTAGACTTCGCCTAAGGCTCTAGCTAGGCTCTGATACCACTGTAGAGTTTCTAGACACACTAATGAGGTCTCACAAGGCATCAACCATGCCAATTTCAAACCTTACGGGTGCTGAAAAACCCTAATACGGATCGTTAACTAGAAATTTAGGCGACAAAAGAAACTAGTTAACAACTTAACTAAAAGAAAGGAAATACAACCTTTGTAGATCCGGTCCTCCACCTCCATAGCTCCGCAATGAAGTCTCCTCGCTGTCCAAATTGAATCCCGGGCTCTAGCGTCGGCTTCATCGGAGAAAGGACAGGCTAGGTCATCGACTACGATGCCGAAGATGATCTACGTCGAAGCATCACAAGATCAAGCTCCCACTTCACCAAGTCATGAAACTTGTGAAGAAAACACACTCTACTACTTGGCAAGAGGTAGAGGATGAAGAAATAGGAGGTGGGTTCACTTTAGAATTGGATTTCTCACTCATTTCATCAAGTCACCATTGATGAAGTCTAGGTTTTCTTCTTGAAGAAGAAGGAGAAGAAGAAGATAATATTATGATAAGTTATTAGAAAATAGAAAAGAAAAGCAATACTTATCATAATAGAACCATGGTTAGGTGTAGAGAATTAACTAGGATTAGTGAATGGTTGGGTTAAGACATGAAGACAAAATGGTCACTTTAGTCAAACCTTCATGAAGCTTCAACAAGCTTCATCTTTTAAAGCAACCATTTTCTCTTTTCCTTTTGTCAAAACAAAATAAATAAATGCATAAATAAATCAAATGAAACCCTAACCATTAACTAACTATGATTTAATCACACACTTAACCAAGTTAGCATGTATCATCAAAC
Source organism: Agapanthus africanus (assembly GCA_030015575.1). Taxonomy (NCBI): domain Eukaryota; kingdom Viridiplantae; phylum Streptophyta; class Magnoliopsida; order Asparagales; family Amaryllidaceae; genus Agapanthus; species Agapanthus africanus. Next base: position 109,203,940 of record CM057344.1, read on the forward strand.
ATGATACAATCATTTACACAAAAAGTATATCACACATACCACTTGTACATCCAAGTGAGAAAATCCATTTAAAGTGAACCAATACTAGTTAATGCAAAGTAATATATCAAATATATAATTATACATTAAATCATTAAATCAACACTTGATTTAACGATCCGGTCATATCGCATATAACCGACTAATATGCAATGTATCGACTTATCGAATCAATCCTTGATTCGATAACTAGGTTATATCGCATACAACCAATCAATACATTCATCGCGAGAATAGAATACGGTATCACATACACGCATTATTCTCGGTCCCGCACATATCTCATATGCGCTCCTATTTCGTTTCGCTTGAGCCAGGAAACCTCTGTGTAGGACTCTAAAGACTCGTCAATACGCCGGCAGCAGGTGATGATCATATCAAACACCCACAAGCCGCAAGCGGTCTGCTAAACGTAACGGCCACCCGGGTATTGAGCGATCAGAAGATCGACGAGCAAGCCCGCTCACACTCCTGTGAATCCAACCAGTAACACTTACCGTACAGTCCGGTCTCGTCGTCTGATATGTCGCATATCTCCCTAGGGGTGGTAAACGTCAGACCCCAATAGCTTGATAAGTCGTGTCGATATGAGGTCTATAACAATTCGAGAAACTACTGGTAACACTTACCAGTAAATCTCAGCAACCCTGGCCAGGGATTTCCGGTTATAGCCAATCGAACACAGCGCAACATCAACTCCCTATACCGGGAGAGACGAATCCCCTCCTATCGCTCATTGCCTCCATGTGATTCGGGACTGTACCCAAAAACCACCGTTTTGCACGCCCTCTTGGACATGGTAAGGTGGAAATCAAAGCACAGTGGGAACCACACAAGACTCTATGACGATCTCGAGTCAACAGACTACTCTGTACCATTGTCACCAGAGAACTGCCATCTGACGTAAGGTATAATACCATCTGGGAGTTCTCGGCGAGTCCGTCCAGTGTACCCAGTCTCCACTGAGCACCCGTATATCATCTCTGATGTCAAACACCAATGGATATGGGATCATCCATCGCCCATCTGTATGGGTCGAGAAGGTATACGCTAGTCTACTCTGGTATATCGATGCCCCGTCTCGATACACCCACGACTAGGGACCTTGAAGGATGTACTTATGGACTACCATGTCCCCACTAGTATGATCCGCATCATAGTCCAGGTAGTCAAGTACACATCCTAAGGGCTTTACCAACATGTAACAGAAAGACAATCAATGTACACGTTAAGGTAAAGAGTAACCAGATAGCATATTATCATGTCGAGTAAGAAAGTCCTTCCTATATATGTCCAAGCATCCACTACAATATACATCCTATGTATAGTAATGGCCTCTAGGGCATACATATAACTAACATAACCTTAGTTAAATCTCTACACTAAACCATGGTTTGTATATGCATAAGTATTCATATTCTTTTCTTTTTGAATTAACTTATCATATCATTATCTTCTTCTTCTTCTTCTTCTTCAAGAATGAAACTATGCCACCATCAATGGCAACTTGAGAATATGAGTGAGAATTCCAATTCTAAAGTGAACCCACTTCCTATTTCTTCATCCTCTACCTCTTGCCAAGTAATAGAGTGTGTTTTCTTCACAAGTTTCATGACTTGGTGAAGTTGGAGCTTGATCTAGTGATGCCTCGATGTAGATCATCTTCGGCATCGTCGTCGATGACCTAGCCCGCTCTTTCTCCGATGAAGCCGATGCTAGAGTCATGGTTCGATTTGGACAGCGGAGAGGACTTCATCATGGAGCTATGGAGGTGGAGAAACGGATCTACAAAGGTTGTATTTCCGTTCTTTTAGTTTAGTTGTAAACTAGTTTCTTTTGTCGCCTAAACTTCTAGCCAACGATCTAGTCTAGGGTTTCTCGGCACCGTAAAATTTGAAATTAGCATGGTTAATGCCTTGTGAGACCTCTTGAGAGTGCCTAGGAACCCTACAGTGGTATCAGAGCCTAGCTAGAGCCTCAGGCGACGCGTAGACGGAGTTTGAAGTCCGATCGAACCGAAACCCCAATTCCATACTTGCTCTCGGTACTTTTTTGTAAAATGTGGATTTTTCAAGATTAAAATATGAAGAAAAATCTGCAGGTGATTTTAAGAGTTACTGTGAAGTTCGAGTGTCTAAATCCATCAAAACGCCGCGGTTCCGCGGCACGAGCATGGCTCGTGCGGCGGTTCCGCGGCCGTATGGCCTCATTGTTCAGTGATACACAGTAACTCCTAATTGATAGTGCTGGTTTTCCTGGGAATTTTTAAACTTTACTCAAGAGTTGAGTTTTCTGGGGTTGTATTGGGAGTTCGTAGATTCGATCGGATTATCAGATTTTGTCTATGTGGTTTTCCGGGTATTTTTGAATATGTTAAAAAGTTCGACCGGATATAAATACCCACTTTTTCCTCTGCCGAGAAATTTCCAATTGTTGGACTTTTCCGTAGTTTAACGATGTTCCAAGTAGTGCAAGTAACACGATGGTCTCTCTAGAAGACAACAAACCTTAACTCGATTATGTGACCGTCTTGAACTGCTCTTTGAACCTTCGGGTTTGGGGTAGTACGGCGTGCCACATGTGAGGCGTTGGCTTGACCCTTCTACGGCTGGACCGTTGGTACTGAGGCACGAAGTGAATGTTTTTAAACTTATTTCATGTGTTGATCTGTTTCAGAAAACTTGGGTGTTCGAATGTTCGATCGGAAAGTTTAACATTTTCTGTTTATCCGGATTGTGATACAATAATTGGAATTCACAAGAAGTTATGAGATAACTTAATGAATGTTATAAACATAGCACTTTAGTCTCACTTGATCGGTTGCCATGGAATTTTGATGCGATCAAAAGTCCGTCGCAATCACGTAGTGTACACGGATACTCGCCGGGTAAACTTAATAGACAGCCTCACTCCATAGCCCCGACCAAGTGACTATAGGAGAACCCCGTCGCCGAAAGCATCCATTCGGGTGCTCGCGGTAGCGGTGTTCCGCCTTGGTGCACTTCGTCGACGGTATCGAGGGTGCGGCCGCCTACTAAAGTTTGCGACGAGCATTCGATCAGGTTTTCGGGAATCTTGTTGAATTGCCCGACTTGATATTGAAAAGTGTTTTCGAAAGTGAGACTAAAATGCGGGGTTTATAATTGTTAGGCATGTGATGTCTAAGTAATTCATTTGATTAGGCATGCGATGTCTATGCTGGTTGCGGATTCCAACTGTTGTAGTTTTACACTTTCTTTTCTGTGACCGTAAGTGTAATATGTGATATCGTCGATTTCGTTGCTATATGTCAACGACAATTGGGATGCGCATATTTACTTACGTTGATGACATGTGATGTTATGTGTTGCTGGATATGTTATATTGGATCGTCGTGTTTGAATAGCCGGGGGGTTTTTATGTGAGATGAGTGTTTTTCATTTTCATTCATGTAAAAACTTGTATGTAATATTCTTTTATTGGGGCACTTCCAGGTTGCGGAAGTTGTCACCGTTTGTATATTATTTACTTTTCTGCACTAGGATAGACCCAAGGAGGGGAGCACAAGTAACCGGGTTCTGGAGTCCAGTAGGAAACCAACTCGAGGAGTCGAGTCCGGGTCTCCTAACTCTAGAATTGGTAGGGTTGCTTGCCGCTCTCATAGGGGTCTGGGGGTGTGGGTTTGGCTATTCATCACGACCGTAGAATCCGTGTTTTATACTGGCTCGTATTGAAAACACGGACGTCCTAGTATATCCAATATTTCATATGATTCTTCTGCTGCGATATCTGTGATGTGATCATGTGATATGTTCTGTGATGGATACATTATATAGTATATATGATATATTATATAGGCGTTACTTATGTTTTACACCCGCGCTAGCCCTGCCCCGCTCTGCCGTTAGTTACCTAACCTAACGGTGCACGAGGGGACATCGAGGCGAATGCGGATGGCATAAGTGTACGTCGTATTTATCTGTGATGTTTAGGTACTTAAATGATGGGACTTCATTAATGTGATTAATGAAAGAAAAGAAACCTAAGATGTTGTGGAATCGAATTTCAAAATAAAACAGGTAGCTACAGTCCTTGCTTTGCACAGCGGTATATATGATATATCCTGCACCTTATTCGATGAGGAAAGGACCGAGATCCCTTCACCGGGAGTGACTCCTTTAGCAATAACTGGTAGATGCTACACACTCGGTTTGTCTTTTGATTGCTTTTAAAAGTTTTTTGCTTTGCACAGTGATATATATGATATATCCCGCACCTCATTCGACGAGGAAAGGACCGACGATCCCTTCACCGGGAGTGACTCCTTTAGCAAAACTAGAAAAGCCTCAAAAACACTCCATTTTTAAAATCATTTGATTCTACAACGATATCAAGTTCATTACGCAATAGGTTTTCAGAAAAACCTGTCGTAGCCCTCCGTCATTTCAGATATGTACTGGTTAGTATTCGTGCTGCGTTTGTTGACCTCTGTCAAGGCGTAGTGTACGGTAGCTGATTAGTGCTTATCTGTATAAGCATATGATGTGATTGATTTAGGGTAGTCGTGCGACCTTATTGACCTCTGTCAAGGGTCGTGCGGGTGGGTTTACTTCAATCAGGAAATGACGGGTTGAACTTGACTAGCAGCCTATGGTTTGTTGACCTCTGTCAAGGTCATAGGACGCTAGGGGCAAAATTTTATCGGGAATTTCAAGTGTTGAAATTTGCAATGAGATTGCATACCTTCTATGAGATAGTTGGATCCCGATACCCGCTGTGAGTAAGAGTTACTCCTGGGAGAGTTTTATACATTACAATTAGCCGATCAAGTAGGTGTCTAGAAAGGTGTTAACGAGGTTACGCCTCTGGGAAAACGAAGTTTAAATTAATTAGGTTCGTGCGAAAGCACGGGGGACCTCCCTCAAAGTACCGACACTGGCCTGGCTGAAAGATTGGCGAACTTGTAGTGTGTAATTAATCCCGGCTAGTCTTTCCTTTTAGGGTTTGAAGGAAGATTTGATAAAAAGCAGTGGGAGCCATCCTGATTAGATAAAATAATAACCAATCTATTCTTGAAAGAGCGCACGCTGAGTGTTTTCTTCTCTCTCTCTCCAGGTAGCGACCATATCACGCCTTAATCAAGATAATAATACGGATAATTGACCGAACCCGCTTGTTATACTGAGCTGGGGAACGTTGGTCCCGCTCCAACTTATAAATGTTATAAGACAGAGCAGGAAATTGGGGAATACCAGATTTCCCGTGCCGCCCAAACGAAGAGAGTGTATGCTGATGCATCATCTTCGGGTGTGTTCATTACAGAGAACGGTTTCTTAGTATCCTTTACGTCCTGGGTATGTGATACCAGATCAGGATCCCAGATATGTAATCAGTTACATAGGGCTACAGAAAGGTAGAGAACTGAGAACGGGTGATAAGTTTCATGAGACAGAAAACGGTGCAAGTGTTGCAGCCAAGTCTGTTGGTCACTGTCACCCTGTATTCCAAATACATTGATTCTGAACGAATGTTATTAGATACCGAACCTGATATACAAAATCATATCTATCTCTTTATTAGTAAAGAAATGATAAAATTTTGTATAGTTGGATAATGTTTTGAACATTTTCTATATCAAAAGTTGATCGGTTCAGGCATGTTATCTAAAAGCATTGATGTTCTAAATCAAACTACAGTTCTTTAATATACGGAACACACATAAGAGGAAGAGTTCAGAAATGAACGAATCCTTCTTGAGGCATTGTAGACTAGGTCATATCAATGCGACCCGACTAGCTGAAGTTACATGTAGATGCATATTTAAATCAGTTTGAATCTACATCTTGTGAAACTTGCCAGTCATGTCACAAAGATATAATGACACCAGCTCCGTTTACTGTAAACAGAGAAAGAGTTATTGAACTCTTGGGATGATACATGTTGATGTATGTAAGGTCCCCTGTCTACACATGCCAAGACCGGTTCTTTATACTTCATTAAATTCTCTGATGATCTCTTTTGATTCAGACATATGTTCCTGTTGAAACACAAGTCCGAACTTTTTGAGATATTCATAGAATATAAGTTAGAAGTAGAGAACCAGAATAAGGGTATAAGTATTATGTCCTATGATGAGATCATGGAGGAGAATACTTGAGCACGAAAATCCTGGATTATTCTAAAGGAGAATGAGATTCTCTCTCAGCATCAATCCTCCGGATACACCATACGATGGTATATCGGGGCGGAGCAGATACACCCTATTTGATATGGTGTGCTCTATGATGAGTACTGCTGAGTTACCTTTTTCCTTTTGGGAGTTATGCACTTATGAAGTTGCATACCTATTGAATAGGGTTCCAATCAAATCAGTTGTCTACCACTTCATATGTGATATGGAAAGGGAAGAGCCCATATCTTAAGTTAGTTAAGATTTGGGGTTGTCCAGCCTATGTCTGAAAAGCAAAATCCGGACAAGCTCGAGGCAAGATCTGTTATGTAGAACTGGAAATGTTCCAGCTATACAAACTACAGCTGATGATTTGGTAGAACCGGAGGATTCAATAGTAACCAACGAACCTCAGCCTCTCCGCCGATCTAGTAGGGTTCCTCACCCACCTGAGAGATACTTTGGTTTCTCTATGACAGTAGGAGCGAGGATTGCATCATAAGATGATGACCCAACTAGTTTCGAGTGCCCATCAGGAGTAGGACTCTGTAAGAATAGCTGGATGCTTAGCGATCTGAGATAGAATCCTTATGCACCAACAAAGTATGGACTTTGGTTGCTATATCTGAAGGGTTAAATCCCCATCAGGAGCAAGTATATCTTGAGAAGATTACTTGGTGTACATGGAAAAGTTGAGACTTTCAAAGCTAGACTTATTAAAGGTTTGCATCATTGACCAGGTGTGGATCATGATGAAACCTTTTCTAAGGATCTATGCTTAAGTCCATCCAGATCCTACTTGCCATGGCTACATACCATGACTACGATATCTGGTGGTTGGGTGTCATGACTGCTTTTCTAAATGATGTTTTGGAAGAGAGCGTCTATAAGTACACAGCCAGAGGGCTTCGTAGACAGTGGGAGTAGCGGAAACGTGTGCAAGATGCTTTATAGGATAAAGCAGGCATCGCGGAGTTGGAATATCTGTTTTGATGTGGTAGTCAAAGAGTTTGACTTCATCAAAATGGTAGATGAACCTTGTATATACAAAAAGGTAGTAGGGAGTATGGTGGTGATCCTCGTAGAGTACGTGGATGACATACTCTTGATAGGGAAGGAGTTTCCTATGCTACGCTCGGTCAATCTCCGCTTATCATTAGGATTCTCCAGATAGGATCAAAGTGATACCTACTAAATCCTGGGTTTTGGATATATGAGATAGATCTAATTGGATGTTAGGAATCTCACTAGTAGTAGTAAGATGGTATCAATTGATCCTGGGGAGAATCGCTGGAAGGGTTCCAAGGTAATAAAGATAACTGAATGTCAGTCACAGGCATTGTCTTTACCCTCAGTAAAGGGACGGTATGTTGGAAGAGTTCCAAGCTAGATACCGTGGCATATTAGACGATAAAAGGCTGGATACATCGCTACTTAAGATACTACCAAAGAGGCAGTCTGGGTGTATATTTGTTCATGAGATGAACTTTGTTCCTCCCATTGTGTGACAATGGAGTTGTGGCTTATACCAAGGAACATCCGTCCCATTAGTGATCCAGACATATTCTAAGGCAGTGTCATCTGATCATGGAGATGGCTGATCTCAAGGGTGATCAAGGTTAGGAGAGTAGACTCAGAGGACAACACGGCGGATCCACTCACGAAAGCCTATTCCCAGAGAGAGAGAGACTTTTATGGGATGGTTGAGTATGAGATACTGCAACCACTGCGACAGATGGCCCTAGTGCAAGTGGGAGATTGTTAGTTATATGTATGCCCTAGAGGCCATTACTGTACATAGGATGTATATTGTAGTGGATGCTTGGACATATGTAGGGAGGACTTTCTTGCTCGACATGATAGTATGCTATCTGGTTACTCTTTACCTTAACATGTACACTGATTGTCTCTCTGTTACATGTTGGTAAAGCCCTTAGGATGTGTACTTGACTACCTGGACTATGATGCGGATCATACTAGTGGGGATATGGTAGTCCATAAGTACATCCTTCAAGGTCCCTAGTCGTGGGTGTATCGAGATGGGGCATCGATATACCAGAGTAGACTAGCGTATACCTTCTCGACCCATACAGATGGGCGGTGGATGATCCCATATCCATTGGTGTTTGACATCGGAGATGATATACGGGTGCTCAGTGGAGACTGGGTATACTGGACGGACTCGCCGAGAACTCCCAGATGGTATTATACCTTACGTCAGATGGCAGTTCTCTGGTGACACTGGTACAGAGTAGTCTGTTGACCCGAGATCGTCATAGAGTCTTGTGTGGTTCCCACTGTGCTTTGATTTCCATCTTACCACATCCAAGAGGGCGTGCAAAACGGTGGTTTTTGGGTACAGTCCCGAATCACATGGAGGCAATGAGCGATAGGAGGGGATTCCTCTCTCCCGGTAAAGGGAGTTGATGTTGCGCTGTGTTCGATTGGCTATAACCGGAAATCCCTGGCCAGGATTGCTGAGATTTACTGGTAAGTGTTACCAGTAGTTTCTCGAACTGTTATAGACTACATATCGACACGACTTATCGAGCTATTGGGGTCTGACGTTTACCACCCCTAGGCAAGATATGCGACATATCAGACGACGAGACCGGACTATACGGTAGTGTTACTGGTTGGATTCACTGGAGTGTGAGCGGGCTTGCTCGTCGATCTTCTGATCGCTCAATACCCGGGTGGCCGTTATGTTTAGCAGACCGCTTGCGGCTTGTGGGTGTTTGATATGATCATCACCTGCTGCCGGCGTATTGACGAGTCTTTAGAGTCCTACACAGAGGTTTCCTGGCTCAAGCGAAACGAAATAGGAGCGCATATGAGATATGTGCGGGACCGAGAATAATGCGTGTATGTAATACCGTATTCTATTCTCGCGATGAATGTATCGAATGGTTATATGCGATATAACCTAGTTATCGAATCGAGGGTTGATTCGATAAGACGATACATTGGATACTAGTCGGTTATATGCGATATGACCGGATCATTGAATCAAGTGTTGATTTAATGATTTAATGCATAATTATATATTTGATATATTACTTTGCATTAACTAGTATTGGTTCACTTTAAATGGATTTTCTCACTTGGATTGTGCACATTGTATATGTGATATATTTTTGTACACAAGTTTGTATCATGTTTGATAATACATGCTCACTAGGGTTTGTGTAAAGATTAAACCATGGTTGTATATTGGTTAGGGTTTTCATTTTCTTATTCATTTATTTATTTATTTATTCTTTTTGGAATATGAAAAGCATAAAGAGAAAATGGTGGCTAACTGTAGGGTTCCTAGGCACACTAATGAAGTCTCACAAGGCATCAACCATGCCCGTTTCAAAAATTACGGTGCCGAGAAACCCGACTACGGATCGTTGGCTAGAAGTTTAGGCGACAAAGCAACTAGTTAACTACTTTAACTAAGAGTACACGGAAATACAACCTTTGTAGATCCGGTGCTCCACCTCCATAGCTCCGCAATGAAGTCTCCTCACTGTCCAAATGGAAACCCGGGCTCTAGCGTCGGCTTCATCGGAGAAATGGGCGGGCAAGGTCGTCGGCTTCGTGCCGAAGATGATCTACGTCGAGGCATCACTAGATCAAGCTCCACCTTCACCAAGCCATGAAAACTTATGAAAGAAACACCCTATACTACTTGGCAAGAGGTAGAGGATGAAGAAATAGGAAGTGGGTTCACTTTAGAATTGGATTTCTCACTCATTTCATCAAGTCACCATTGATGAAGTCTAGGTTTTCTTCTTGAAGAAGAAGAAGAAGAAGATGATGATAATATGATAAGTTATTTTAAAATAGAAAAAGAATTGAATACTTATCATAATCCAACCATGGTCAAGTGTAAAGAATGAATGGTTAGGGTTAAGCATGAAGACAAAAATGGTGACTAAGTCAAAGCTTCATGAAGCTTCAATATCCATCCAAAGAAAGCCACCATTTTTCTTTATGCTTATTATTTTCCATAAAGAATAAATAAATAAATAAATAAGAAAACCAAAACCCTAACCATTTAAATAACCATGGTTCAATCTTTACACAAACTCAAGTAAACATGCATCATCAAACATGATACAATCATTTGCACAAAAAGTATATCACATATACAACTTGTACATCCAAGTGAGAAAATCCATTTAAAGTGAACCAATACTAGTTAATGCAAAGTAATATATCAAATATATAATTATGCATTAAATCATTAAATCAACACTTGATTCAATGATCCGGTCATATCGCATATAACCGACTAGTATCCAATGTATCGGCTTATCGAATCAACCCTCGATTCGATAACTAGGTTATATCGCATATAACCATTCGAGACATTCATCACGAGAATAAAATACGGTATCACATACACGCATTATTCTCGGTCCCGCACATATCTCATATGCGCTCCTATTTCGTTTCGCTTGAGCCAAGAAACCTCTGTGTAGGATTCTAAAGACTCGTCAATATGCCGGTAGCAGATGATGATCATATCAATCACCCACAAGCCGCAAGCGGTCTGCTAAACGTAACGGCCACCCGGGTATTGAGCGATCAGAAGATCGAAGAGCAAGCCCGCTCACACTCCTGTGAATCCAACCAGTAACACTTACCATACAGTCCGGTCTGATTGTCTGATATGTCGCATATCTCGCCTAGGGGTGGTAAACGTCAGACCCCAATAGCTCGATAAGTCGTGTCGATATGAGGTCTATAACAATTCGAGAAACTACTGGTAACACTTACCAGTAAATCTCAGCAACCCTGGCCAGGGATTTCCTGTTATAGCCAATCGAACACATCGCAACATCAACTCCCTATACCGGGAGAGGCGAATCCCCTCCTATCGCTCATTGCCTCCATGTGACTCGGGACTGTACCCAAAAACCACCGTTTTGCACGCCCTCTTAGACGTGGTAAGGTGGAAATCAAAGCACAGTAGGAACCACACAAGACTCTATGACGATCTCGGGTCAACAGACTACTCTGTACCAGTGTCACCAGAGAACTGCCATCTGACGTAAGGTATAATACCAACTGGGAGTTCTCGGCGAGTCCGTCCAGTGTACCCAGTCTCTACTGAGCACCCGTATATCATCTCTAATGTCAAACACCAATGGATATGGGATCATCCATCGCCCATCTATATGGGTCGAGAAGGTATACGCTAGTCTACTCTGGTATATCGATGCCCCGTCTCGATACACCCACGACTAGGGACTTTGAAGGATGTACTTATGGACTACCATATCCCCACTGGTATGATCCGCATCATAGCCCAGGTAGTCAAGAACACATCCTAAGGGCTTTACCAACATGTAACAGAGAGACAATCAGTATACACGTTAAGGTAAAGAGCAACCAGATAGCATACTATCATGTCGAGCAAGAAAGTCCTCCCTATATATGTCCAAGCATCCACTACAATATACATCCTATGTATAGTAATGGCCTCTAGGGCATACATATAACTAACAATCTCCCACTTTCACTAGGGCCATCTGATAGCAGTGGTTGCAGTATCTCATACTCAACCATCCCTTAAAAGTCTCTTTCTGGGAAAAGGCCTTTGTGAGTGGATCCGCCGTGTTGTCCTCTGAGTCTACTCTCCTAACCTCGATCACCCTGGAGATCAACTATCTCCAAGATCAGGTGATGCTGCCTTAGATTATGTCTGGATCACTGATGGGACGGACGTTCCTTGGCATAAGCCACAACTCCATTGTCACACAATGGGAGGAACGTAGTTCATCTCATGAACCAATATACACCCAAACAGCCTCTTTGGTAGAATCTTAAGTAGCGATGTATCCTGCCTTTATCGTCTAGTATGTCACGGTATCTAGCTTGGAACTCTTCCAACATACCGTCCCTTTACTGAGGGTAAAGACAATGCCTGTGACTGACATTCAGTCGTCTTTATCACCCTGGAACACTTCCAGTGATTCTTCCCAGGATCAATTGATACCAACTCACTACAGCTAGTGAGTATTCTAACATCCATTTAGATCTATCTCATAGGTCCAAAACCCAGGATTTAGTAGGTATCACTTTGATCCTATGTGGAGAATCATTGTGATAAGCGGAGATTGATTGAGCGTAGCATAGGAAACTCCTTCCCTATCAAGAGTATGTCATCCACGTACTCTACGAGGATCGTCACCATACTCCCTACTACCTTTTTGTTTATACAAGGTTCATCTACCATTTTGATGATGTCAACTTCTTTGACTAATTCATCAAAACAGATGTTCCAACTCCGCGATGCCTGCTTTATCACATAAACCATCTTGCACACGTTTCCGCTGCTCCCACTGTCTACGAAGCCCTCTGGCTGTGTACTTATAGACGCTCTCTTCTAAAACATCATTTTAGAAAAGCAGTCATGGCACCCAACCGCCAGATATCGTAGTCATGGTATGTAGCCGTGGCAAGTAGTATCCGGATGGACTTAAGCATAGCCACTTGAAAAGGTTTCATCATAATCCACGCCTGGTCTATGACGAAAAACTTTAACAAGTCTAGCTTTGAAAGTCTCAACTTTTCCATGTACACCAAGTAATCTTCTCAAGATATACTTGCTCCTGATGGGGATTTAACCCTTCAGATATAGCAGCCAAAGTCCATACTTTGTTGGTGTATAAGGATTCCATCTCAGATCACTAAGTATCCAGCCATTCTTATAGAGTCATACTCCTGATGGCCAGCTCGAAACTAGTTGGGTCATCATCTCATGATGCAATCCTCGCTCCCACTGTCATAGAGAAACCGAAGTATCTCTCAGGTGGGTGAGGAATCCTACTAGATCGGCGGAGAGGCTGAGGTTCGTTGGTAACTATTGAATTCTTTGGTTCTTTCAAATCATCAGCTGCAGTTTGTATAGCTGGAACATTTCCAGTTCTACATAACAGTCCTTGCCTCGCGCTTGTCCGGATTATGCTTTTAGACATAGTCCGGACAACCCCAAATCTTAACCAACTTAAGATATGGGCTCTTCCCTTATCATATCAAATATGAAGTGGTAGGCAACTGATTTGATTTGAACCCTATTCAATAGGTATGCAGCTTCTTAAGTGCATAACTCCCAAAAAGGAAATGGATAACTCAGTAGTACTCATCATAGAGCACACCTTATCATATAGGGTGTGATTGCTCCATACCGATATACCATCGTGCAATGGTGTATACGGAGGAGTAATGCTGAGAGAGAATCTCATTCTCCTTTAGAATAATCCAGGAATTCCGTGCTTAAGTATTCTCCTCCTCGATCTTATCAAATGACATTATACTTATACCCGTATTTTGGTTCTCTACTTCTAACTTATATTCTGTGAATATCTCAAAAGGTTCGGACTTGTGTTTCAACAGGAACATTGGTCTGAATCTTGAAAGATCATCAGAGAATGTAATGAAGTACAAAGAACCGGTCTTGGCATGTGTAGACAGGGGACCTTACATACATCAACATGTATCATCCCAAGTGTTTACTAACTCTTTCTCTGTTTCTAATAAACAGAGCTGGTGTCATTATATCTCTGTGACATGACTGGCAAGTTTCACAAGATGTAGATTCAAACTGATTTAAATATGCATCTTCATGCAACTTCAGCTAGTCGGGTCGCATTGATATGACCTAGTCTACAATGCCTCAAGAAGGATCCGTTCATTTCTGAACTCTTCCTCTTGTTTGTGTTCTGTATACTAGGAACTGTAGTTTGATTTAGAACATCAATGCTTTTAGATAACGTGCCTGAACCGATCAACTCTTGATATAGGAAATGTTCAAAACATTATCCAACAATACAAAATTATATCCTTTCTTTACTAATAAAGAAACTGATATGATATTGTATATCAGGTTCGGTATCTAATAACATTCGTTCAGAATCAATGTATTTGTAATACATGGTGACAGTGACCAACAGACTTGGCTGCAACACTTGCCCCGTTTTCTGCCTCATGAAACTTATCACCCGTTCTCAGTTCTCTACATTTCTGTAGCCCTATGTAACAGATTACATATCTGGGATCCTGATCCGGTATCACATACCCAGGACATAAAGGACACTGAGAAACAGTTCTGTATAATGAACACACCCGAAGATGATGCATCAGCATGCACTCTCTTCATTTGGGCGGCACGGGAAATCTGGTATTCCCCAATTTCCTGCTCTGTCTTATAACATTTATAAGTTAGAGCGGGACCAACGTTCCCCAGCTCAGTATAACAAGTGGGTTCGGTCAATAATCCGTTTTATTATCTTGATTAAGGCGTGACATGGTCGCTATCTGGAGAGAGAGAGAAGAAAACACTCAGCATGCGCTCTTGCAAGAATAGATTGGTTATATTTTATCTAATCAGGATGGCTCCCACTGCTTTTTATCAAATCTTCCTTCAAACCCTAAAAGGAAAGACTAGCCGGGATTAATTACACACTATAAGTTCGCCAATCTTTCAGCCAGGCCAGTGTCGGTACTTTGAGGGAGGTCCCCCGTGCTTTCGCACGAACCTAATTAATGTAAACCTCGTTTTTCCAGAGGCGTAACCTCGTTAACACCTTTCTAGACACCTACTTGATCGGCTAATTGTAATGTATAAAACTCTCCCAGGAGTAACTCTTACTCGCAGCGGGTATCGGGATCCAACTATCTCATAGAAGGTATGCAATCTCATTGCAAATTTCAACACTTGAAATTCCCGATAATATTTTGCCCCTAGCGTCCTATGACCTTGACGGAGGCCAAACAACCCATAGTCCGCTAGTCAAGTTCAACCCGTCATTTCCTGATTGAATTAAACCCACCCGCACAACCCTTGACGGAGGCCAAACAACACCGTACGAATACCCTAATCCAATCGCATCATATGCTAGCAGATAAGCACTAGTTAGCTACCGTACACTACGCCTTGACGGAGGCCAAACAACTGCAGCACGAATACTAACTAGTACGTATCTGAAATGACGAAGGGCTACGACAGGTTTTTCTGAAAACCTATTGCGTAATGAACTTGATATCGTTATAGAATCAAATGATTTTGAAATGGAGTGCTTTTGAGGCTTTTCTAGTTTTGCTAAAGGAGTCACTCCCGGTGAAGGGATCGTCGGTCCTTTCCTCGTCGAATGAGGTGCGGGATATATCATATATATCACTGTGCAAAGCAAAAACACTTAAAAGCAATCAAAAGACAAACCGAGTGTGTAGCATCTGCCAGTTATTGCTAAAGGAGTCACTCCCGGTGAAGGGATCTCGGTCCTTTCCTCATCGAATAAGGTGCAGGATATATCATATATACCTCTGTGCAAAGCAAGAACTGTAGCTACCTTTTTTTATTTTGAAATTCGATTCTACAACATCTTAGGTTTCTTTTATTTCATTAATCTCATTAATGAAGTCCCATCATTTAAGTACCTAAACATCACAGATAAATACGACGTACACTTATGCCATCCGCATTCGCCTCGATGTCCCCTCGTGCACCGTTAGGTTAGGTAACTAACGGCAGAGCGGGGCAGGGCTAGCGCGGGTGTAAAACATAAGTAACGTCTATATAATATATCATATATACTATATACTGTATCTATCACAGAAGATCACATGATCACATCACAGATATCGCAGCAGAAGAATCATATGAAATATTGGATATACTAGGACGTCCGTGTTTTCAATACGAGCCAGTATAAAACACGGATTCCACGGTCGTGATGAATAGCCAAACCCACACCCCTAGACCCCTACGAGAGCGGCAAGCAATCCTACCAATTCTAGAGTTAGGAGACCCGAACTCGACTCCTCGAGTTGGTCTCCCACTGGACTCCAGAACCCGGTTACTTGTGGCCTCCTCCTTAGGTCTATCCTAGTGCGGAAAAGTAAATAATATACAAAAGGTGACATCTTCCGCAACCTGGAAGTGCCCCAATAAAAGAATATTACATACAAGATTTTACATGAATGAAAATGAAAAACACTCATCTCACATAAAAACCCCCGGCTATTCAAACACGACGATCCAATATAACATATCCAGCAACACATAACATCACATGTCATCAACGTAAGTAAATATGCGCATCCCAATTGTCGTTGACATATAGCAACGAAACCGGCGATAACACATATTCCACTTACGGTCGCAGAAAAGAAAGTGTAAAACTACAACAGTTGGAATCCGCAATCTGTTTAGACATCGCATGCCTAATCAAATGAATTCCTTAGACATCGCATGCCTAACAATTATAAACCCCGCATTTTAGTCTCAAAATCGAAAACACTTTTCAATATCAAGTCGGGCAATTCAACAAGATTCCCGACATCCTGATCGAATGCTCGTCGCAAACTTCAGTAGACGGCTGCACCCCCGATACCGTCGACGAAGTGCACCAAGGCGGAACACCGCTACCGCGAGCACCCGGACGGATGCTTTCGGCGACGGGGTTCTCCTACAGTCACTTGGTCGGGGCTATGGAGTGAGGCTGTCTATTAAGTTTACCCTGCGAGTATCCGCGTACGCTACGTGATTGCGACGGACTTTTGATCACATCAAAATTCCGTAGCAACCGATCAAGTGAGACTAAACTGCTATGTTTATAATATTCATTCAGTTATCTCATAACTTATTGTGAATTCCAATTATTGTATCCCATTCCAGATAAATAAAAAATGTTAAACTTTCCGATCGAACATCGAACACCCAAGTTTTCCCGATACAGCTCAACACATGAAATAAGTCTGAAAACATTCAGTTCGTGCCTCAGTACCAACGGTCCAGCCGTAGAAGGGTCAAGCCAACGCCTCACATGTGGCACGCCGTACTGCCCCAAACCCGAAGGTTCAAAGGACAGTTCAAGACGGTCACATAATCGAGTTAAGGTTTGTTGTCTTCTAGAGGGACCATCGCGTTACTTGCACTACTTAGAACGTCGTTAAACTACGGAAAAATCCAACACTTGGAAATTTCCTGACAGGGGAAAAATTGGGTATTTATATCCGGTCGAATTTTTTAACATATTCAAAAATTATCCAGAAGAACACAGACAAGATTAGACAATCCGATCGAATCACCGAAGTCCCAATACAACCCCAAAAAACTCAACTGTAGAATAAATATTAAAATATCCCAGAAAATCCAGTACCAGAAAATAGGAATTACTGTGCAAAAAATATTGGGCATTGTGACAATACGGCCGTGGAACCGCCGCAGAAGCCTTGCTTCTGCCGCGGTTCCGCCGCACTCTTGTTGAATCATGGACACGTGTTGCACAGTAATTCTTAGGATTCCCTGCTGATTTTTCTGCATATTTTTAATTTCAAAAAAGACCAGATTTCAGAAATTGTCCAGAGAGCATTTTAGGGTTTTGGTTTTGGTTCGATCGGACTTCTAATTCCGTCTACGCGTCGCCTAAGGCTCTAGCTAGGCTCTGATACCACTGTAGGGTTCCTAGGCACACTAATGAAGTCTTACAAGGCATCAACCATGCCCGTTTCAAAAATTACGGTGCCGAGAAACCCGACTACGGATCGTTGGCTAGAAGTTTAGGCGACAAAGCAACTAGTTAACTACTTTAACTAAGAGTACACGGAAATACAACCTTTGTAGATCCGGTGCTCTACCTCCATAACTCCGCAATGAAGTCTCCTCGCTGTCCAAATGGAAACCCGGGCTCTAGCGTCGGCTTCATCGGAGAAATGGGCGGGCAAGGTCGTCGGCTTCGTGCCGAAGATGATCTACGTCGAGGCATCACTAGATCAAGCTCCACCTTCACCAAGCCATGAAAACTTGTGAAAGAAACACCCTATACTACTTGGCAAGAGGTAGCGGATGAAGAAATAGGAAGTGGGTTCACTTTAGAATTGGATTTCTCACTCATTTCATCAAGTCACCATTGATGAAGTCTAGGTTTTCTTCTTGAAGAAGAAGAAGAAGATGATGATAATATTATGATAAGTTATTTTAAAATAGAAAAAGAATTGAATACTTATCATAATCCAACCATGGTCAAGTGTAAAGAATGAATGGTTAGGGTTAAGCATGAAGACAAAAATGGTGACTAAGTCAAAGCTTCATGAAGCTTCAATATCCATCCAAAGAAAGCCACCATTTTTCTTTATGCTTATTATTTTCCATAAAGAATAAATAAATAAATAAATAAATAAGAAAACCAAAACCCTAACCATTTAAATAACCATGGTTCAATCTTTACACAAACTCAAGTAAACATGCATCATCAAACATGATACAATCATTTGCACAAAAAGTATATCACATATACAACTTGTACATCCAAGTGAGAAAATCCATTTAAAGTGAACCAATACTAGTTAATGCAAAGTAATATATCAAATATATAATTATGCATTAAATCATTAAATCAACACTTGATTCAATGATCCGGTCATATCGCATATAACCGACTAGTATCCAATGTATCGGCTTATCGAATCAACTCTCGATTCGATAACTAGGTTATATCGCATATAACCATTCGATACATTCATCGCGAGAATAGAATACGGTATCACATACACGCATTATTCTCGGTCCCGCACATATCTCATATGCACTCCTATTTCGTTTCGCTTGAGCCAGGAAACCTCTGTGTAGGACTCTAAAGACTCGTCAATACGCCGGTAGCAGATGATGATCATATCAATCACTCACAAGCCGCAAGCGGTCTGCTAAACGTAACGGCCACCCGAGTATTGAGCGATCAGAAGATCGACGAGCAAGCCCACTCACACTCCTGTGAATCCAACCAGTAACACTTACCGTACAGTCCGGTCTGATCGTCTGATATGTCGCATATCTCGCCTAGGAGTGGTAAACGTCAGACCCCAATAGCTCGATAAGTCGTGTCGATATGAGGTCTATAACAATTCGAGAAACTACTGGTAACACTTACCAGTAAATCTCAGCAACCCTGGCCAGGGATTTCCTGTTATAGCCAATCGAACACAGCGCAACATCAACTCCCTATACCGGGAGAGACGAATCCTCTCCTATCGCTCATTGCATCCATGTGACTCGGGACTGTACCCAAAAACCACCGTTTTGCATGCCCTCTTGGACGTGGTAAGATGGAAATCAAAGCACAGTGGGAACCACACAAGACTCTATGACGATCTCGGGTCAATAGACTACTCTGTACCAGTGTCACCAGAGAACTGCCATCTGACGTAAGGTATAATACCAACTGGGAGTTCTCGGCGAGTCCGTCCAGTGTACCCAGTCTCTACTGAGCACCCGTATATCATCTCTGATGTCAAACACCAATGGATATGGGATCATCCATCGCCCATCTGTATGGGTCGAGAAGGTATACGCTAGTCTACTCTGGTATATCGATGCCCCGTCTCGATACACCCACGACTAGGGACTTTGAAGGATGTACTTATGGACTACCATGTCCCCACTGGTATGATCCGCATCATAGTCCAGGTAGTCAAGTACACATCCTAAGGGCTTTATTAACATGTAACAGAGAGACAATCAGTATACACGTTAAGATAAAGAGCAACCAGATAGCATACTATCATGTCGAGCAAGAAAGTCCTCCTATATATGTCTAAGCATCCACTACAATATACATCCTATGTATAGTAATGGCCTCTAGGGCATACATATAACTAACACTAACTTTGTTTGATTTTGAAGCTTCATGAAGCTTTGACTAAGTCACCATTTTGTCTCATGCTTAACCCTAACCACTCCATCTAACCTTAGTTAAATTTCTACACTAAACCATGGTTTGTATATGATAAGTATTCATATTCTTTTCTTTTTGAATTAACTTATCATATCATTATCTTCTTCTTCTTCTTCTTCTTCTTCTTCTTCAAGAATGAAACTATGCCACCATCAATGGCAACTTGAGAATATGAGTGAGAAATCCAATTCTAAAGTGAACCCACTTCCTATTTCTTCATCCTCTACCTCTTGCCAAGTAGTAGAGTGTGTTTTCTTCACAAGTTTCATGACTTGGTGAAGTTGGAGCTTGATCTAGTGATGCCTCGACGTAGATCATCTTCGGCATCGTCGTCGATGACCTAGCCCGCTCTTTCTCCGATGAAGCCGATGCTAGAGTCATGGTTCGATTTGGACAGCGGAGAGGACTTCATCATGGAGCTATGGAGGTGGAGAAACGGATCTACAAAGGTTGTATTTCCGTTCTTTTAGTTTAGTTGTAAACTAGTTTCTTTTGTCGCCTTAACTTCTAGCCAACGATCTAGTCTAGGGTTTCTCGGCACCGTAAAATTTGAAATTGGCATGGTTGATGCCTTGTGAGACCTCTTGAGAGTGCCTAGGAACCCTACAATACTAACTCACCCATGGTAGCAATTCTAACCTTACTCTCTCATTCATTTTTCTTCATCACTTCTTCTTCTTCAAGAGAAAAAGCTTGCTAGTTTTTTCTAAGTAATGAAATCTTGTGAGAAAAATAAAACTAAAGTGAGCCCACTTCCTACTTTATCATCCTCGATTATTAGCCATTTAGTTTAGGGTGTTTGCTTCACAAATCTCACCATTAGTGAAGAGATAGCATGAGCTAGTGTCTCCTCGACGTAGATCATCTTCGGCCTCGAAGACTTCGATGCAAGCTTGTTCATATCTTCATGGGAGCCTTTCTAGAGTTCGGGAGTTCATGATCGCAGCGAAGGGACTACTACACGGAGCTATTGAAGTGAAGGACCGATCTACAAAGGTTGTATTACTTGTTCACTTTAGTTGCAAAGTTGTTTGCATTTGTTTCGTTGGATTTTCTAGTAGCGATTCTATGGTTAGGGTTTACTAGAACGGCAATTTTTAAAATTGGCATGGATGATGCCTCCGGAAAACTTACTACGGTGCTACGCAACCCTGCAGTGGTATCAGAGCCATGCTAGAAAATTAGACGATATTTGCTAGGATTACGAAACTGAAACTACTCCGAAACACCCGATACGAAAACTTAGTTTCTGTCGAATATAAAAAGTCTTCAAAAAAAATTTTAAACAACTGCAGAATGTTGTATGTGATATAACATGAACACCATGCAAATTTAAAGCGTTTCCACTGACTTTTGGTCGGCTAAATTGGCCTCAAAACCGAGCTCACCCGGTCTTTTGGGGAGTTTGGGCTTCAAATTTTCAGGGTGTTCCTGGTTTTTAGGGTTTCAGATGTTGTTTGTTTTTGCTAAATTTTCATGTGATATTAACTTTCTGCAAAAGCAACTCAGAGTGTTTCGTAATCGTAATCCTAGCATGTATTCGGATTATTTAGACGATGTTAAAAAGTTCTAACGGATATCAATAACCCAATTTTTCCCCCGCTGGAAATTTTTCCAAGAGTTGGATTTTTTCCGAATTTAAAATTTTCAGAAAAACTTGCAAGAGATTCTGTGGACCCTCTAGAAGAACGAAACCCTAACTCGATTATGTGACCGTCAGAACCTCCATTAAACCCTAGGGATTGTGGTAGCTCAGCGGTGCCACATGTGAGGCATTGGTTGACCCTTCTACGGCTGGTTCATAGGAGCTGAGGCATGTTCTGGGTACTTTTTGAACTCCGCTCAAATGTTAAGCTTGTTGGGAAATTTTAAGTGCTTGCTTATTCAATTGAAAAGTTTAACTTCGTTTAGCTATCTGTGATTGTGATACAATATTTGGAACCCACAAAATTAGTTATGAGATAACTAGTTTGAATTTTATAAATCTAGCAGTTTAGTCTCATTTGATCGGTTGCCACGGAATTTTGATGTTGATCAAAAGTCCGTCGCAATCACGTAGTGTACGCGGATACTCGCCGGATAACCTTCCTAGTAGCCACGCCCTATAGCCCCAACCAAGTGACTGTAGGAGAACCCCGTCGCCAAAAGAATCCGTTCGGGTGCTCGCGGTTGCGGTGTTCCGCTTTAGTGCACTTCGTCGACGGCACCGGGGGTGCGGCCGCCAACTAAAATTTCCGACGAGCATTCGATCAAGTTATCGGGAATCTTGTTGAATTACCCGACAAGTTATTGGAAAGTGTTTTCAATATCGAGACTAAAATGCAGGGTTTATAATTGTTAGGCATGTGATGTCTAAAGAATTCATTTGTTGGGCATGAAATCCAATGTATGTGATGCTGTAACATTTCAGAAAATATAAAATATTATTTTTGGAATTTAATATTAAAAAAATATTTTTCCCGAAAACTGCCCGATTTGCGAAATTGGGGTTTTCGAAAAAGGGTATAAATATATATCAATATTTATGAAATAATTGGAAATTAAAATGATTTATTCATTTAAAAATATATTTAAAGGATTTGGCATTTTTAAAATTTATTAAATTCAGTTTTGATAAAAACCCGATTAGTGCACTGCTAATCGCGATTAAGCCAAATCCGTGTTTCTACAGTTTTCATGGTTAGTGCACCATGACATGTTTCATTTGGTTACATACTATTTCATTTATGGTTTTATATGGGTGTATGTGTTGTTTTTGGTGAGAAAAAGAAATGAGGAAAAAAGGTCAAAGGGGAGACATAATGATTAGGTTAGGTGGGCTTTTGGGAGAGAGAGAGTGTGTGTGATTGTGAGAGAGGGGGGGCTACTGCCATTTCATATCCCACATCTTTTTTTCATCTCCCTCCTCATCTTGTCAACTCCACAACCCTCCACTTAAACCCTACATCTACCTCCAATAAATCCTCAAAACCCTACACTCCCTTTACAAAAATTAGTCACAATATCTTCCTCTACACGATGAACCGAGCAAAGTAGGATTTTGACGACGTTGGGAAGTTAGTGCTGCCTAGAGTGGACTAGATGAGGTATAATTTCTTCCCTTTAGATTGGTTTTGTGAGATATTGTGTTTTTGATGTCGTTTTGTGATGTTGCTGACCTGCTGTAACCCGAGCATTCACTGTGAAAACAAACAGTATGGAATTGCTGTGCTGGTAACCCTAGGTGACCACCTAAAACCCTACCCCTTCCCACCGGTCATGGGTCGGCGACCATGGAGACAAATCCGGCGACCCCGGGTGTATAGATGAGTTAGGGGGTAGGATTTGTAGGGTAGTTACCTGGAGGTGTTTAAGGGGGTTTGGTTCTACTTGATTTTTCTGTAATATCTATAGGTGAAATCTGGGGACATTGGTGAGTGTTTACATGACCATGGTAACACGATTCATGACCTGAGCCATAGAGCTGAACCCGTTGCACGAACTCAGGAATTGACCCGTATCAGTTTAGTGACTTTGGGAATTCCTAGCTAGGGTTTGAAGGGATTCTTGAGTTGCAGTTGTGCTTATAAGATCTAGTGGTGACCTTAAACCCCTTGGTGCTAGAAACCCAGACCGAACACAAATAAAAAACCTGAAACCCCAAAACAGAACTATCCATGTCGGTTTGTGAGGGAATTAGAGTGTGCAGGGTGATCTGGGATGACCTAGGGACTTTCTGAGACAACCAAACAATACTAGGGGCCTAGATATACTACTAGGAGACCACTCTGACCTGATGAACCCAAACAGGGACCCCCTGGCCAGTGAGCTCGGAATTTTAGGTATAGAGGCCGGCCACTTGGTGAATGTAGGAGCCTAGGTTGGTTCAGTAGCTCACATATACCTTATACATCACCCTAGACTTGTTTTCTTGGATTTATTTGACCTGAGTCAAAATCTGGGAATACTTGTGTGTGATTTAGGATATGTTTTCCTTATTTGAAATGATGAGTTTTGATATTTGGATTCATTTTTGGTTGTCGCATGTTTGTACATCGACAACAAGGGTTGTTTGGCTGATTTTATACGCATAAGCTATAGGTTCTAACCTATGAGCAATGCGCGTGCCGTTTTGGTTTTCTGCCTTGATTTTGATACGTATTGCGATTGTTTATTTTTGTAGGTACCCTCGCTTAGATTCCAAGACGACGAAGCATGACGTCATCGACTTCGGCAAGCGAAGACTACGGTGAGTAGATCTATATCTACCGGTGAAGTCGAGTGGATGGCGTATAGCACCCCCGCAAAGTTTTAATGGAAGACTGATTTATAGAATATGGTTAGGGAACCTAGATTAGGAAACTAGGGTTAGAATGAGATAGCTACGAAACCATAATAGAAACTAGAGGATAGTTAGAAGTGATATGTTACTACTGTTATAGGATGACGTTTAGCGATATTACCGCTTACGGTACTGTAGGACTAGATAGTCGATGTAGATGCGTCATCCGAACCATACCTTTCTCTAAACCGAAGAATCTTATGTACTTTTTAAATATATACCTTGAAGGATGTTACGGATTTTTAAATGATATCTTTTTCTTAAAAACATCGTAACCCCTATTTCCAAAACTACGATTCGCTTCTTTAAAAATCTGATTGTATGGTTCGGATGTGTATGTTAGATCAGATACTTATACTTAGTAGTGATAGGATGTTTATGTAATTCGATTTGATATACGATATAAACGCGATGAAAGAATACAAGACCGATATAATGATATGATGGTATACGGATGCGAGTCGATCGAGATGAATTATACCCTGCCGGTGCCCTGATATGAGATTATTGCGGATGTGACAGGGGACATAGGTATATAGAGATATATATATATAGAATGTTGTGAATCATGGATGATTGGCCGTGCGTGATATTAGGTCGTACCCTCATTTGTCGTATAGGATGATAGGATCCCTTTTAGCTTAATGCCGCTGTACGATCATTTTCCGTGCGTGATGAGCTTGATTTGACGATTGATCCTTACCCTTGACTAGAGGATGCCGTACGATGGATCATACCGTATGTGATGCTGTGAGGCTGGATACCGATTGTTAGATTCACCGACTCGGACATATGATAGTTACGTATACCTTATAGCTTTTAGCTTTTAGCTGATGATTTACCTTATACTGCATTCATATTATTTCCATCGCATTGCTTATACCTGTGCTAGTACACTTGCACCATTATCGATGATGCGTATGTTATACAAACACAGATTTGCCGGCTCACACACTTCATCATCGATAATTGTCATGTCACTACACAGTAGGGTTGCTGCATCATGACATATACATTGATACATTTATAGTGCACACATACATTGGTACATTTATACTTGCGCATATACATATTGTACCTACATAAATAACTGATTTTATTGGGAGATTGGGAACCGCATATTATATTTTAAAAACTGGAATCATTTTAAAAGAGCGGTTTTCCCTTAATATGTCATATCATTGTTCTAGGTTGCATGATATATATTAATGTGCTTACATTTCTGTTATATGTCGCATACATCATGCTCTATGCTTTTACGCATTGAGATATGCTGTTTTCATGAGATTTCTGGATTTGAGAACCGTGGCTATTTCAAAAGAAAGTATGTACTGTTTTAAAAACCCGGTTTCTCTTGATATGATATTTCAGTGCGTCCACCATGCGTTTTCTCGATTCTGAGAGTGGCATGTGAAACCCGATTCGAGGAGCGGTAGGCACCATCTGCGGGTACATGGTGGACCCGATAAGGTACCCTGGGGCAAGAAGACTCGTATATGTTAGACGGTGAGCCCAGCAGGGGAGCACTACCTACCGGTGATAGTATTTAGACTCGGCGGTTATCCGGAGGATACCGACCGGAGTAGCGAGATGGATACGGGCCGACCCGTACTGCTGGGGCCGAGGGCCGATTCCACAGACGAAGCCCGTGGGCTGATCCAGACTGACGGAGCCCGATATATGAGGATTTACGTGCCGATGTTGGGCACGGTTTTCATGATGTTTTCGAGTGACGATACTAGGCACTCAGGTTCTATGATTTTGATGTGTCAGGAGGGACACCGTTGATATATATATCCTCATACCTTCATGCACACTCTTTTATGATATTTACATACATGATATTGTTGCGTCAGTGGTTGATGCATGGACTGGATCCACATACATACATACACTGATTTTACTATTGGAGATTATACACATGCTTATAGACATTGATTCATGGGTGGACGAGATCCACATATCTGCATACCTTGATTATGGTGAGACGATATTCATATACATGCATTGATTATTACTGTTGGATGTTATCCGCATGCATATAGCTAGTGACTACCTTGTTGGCACATATACGACCCGGTCACCCTAGATATCGTAGTATTACCTTTTGATATAGTTGACCTAGGAGTCGTTGTTTATTCGATTTCTACTTGTAGATATATTTCTATTCACGAGTTGGTAA
Organism: Agapanthus africanus; assembly: GCA_030015575.1. Lineage (NCBI taxonomy): Eukaryota > Viridiplantae > Streptophyta > Magnoliopsida > Asparagales > Amaryllidaceae > Agapanthus > Agapanthus africanus. The sequence continues at coordinate 109,230,360 of CM057344.1, forward strand.
CTCACCCCCGTTGTGCCACAGTTCTTGCAGGTTGACCGCGTGGATCGGTAAAGGCATCGCTGGCACACAGTTTCCTTTGGGTGTTTTGCAGTGGTAGGTGGGACATTTGTATCGTACCCACTCTTGTATTACATTTCATATTGTATCTTGTTAACTCCGTCAATCAATCAAAAGTTGTAATTGTATAAGTGATAAGACTTAATGAGACTTGTAGTTGCGAGATTTGAGCGATGGGTTTTATATTCTCTTTGGGGGTTATATCTTGCTCATTTCTTTATCTTTTGTGGTGAACTTCGCCGTTGGGCGTCGTATATCTATTTATGCTATATTGCGTGGTTGTGATCCGCCGTTTGGCGAAGAGCTAGCTCCCGCTTGGGGATTCCTTTATCATTATTATGTATTTATGGTTTTGGATCAAAATATACAAAGGAGGTGCTGTTAAAATTTTCAAAGAGACGAAACATGTTTTCAAACTAGTAAATTTCACTTGCATCATTCATGTTCCTTTTCTATGCATTAAGAAAACTTGATTTCATTATGCCTTATTTCAAAACCTCACCTCCTTTATTTTACTTAAAAGGTTTAGATTTATGGGTTTCAGCTTACTTGAATTCTGTTACGCCTTTAGACGTGGCGTGATTCAAGTGCTGGTCGTGAGCTAATATTTCGGGTCATGACAAAGTTGGTATCAGAGCGCTAGGTTTAACCTTTGTTCGAGTCTATGTTTGACTATGCGGAGTCTAGGATGGTTATGTATTTCGGAACCTAGGCTTGACCTTACGAAACTTAGACTTGGACGGGGGGGTATTAGACCCGAACTTTCGTTTCATAGGCTGACCCTGATTGATGGAGTAGGTAGCTTGAGTAGAGCGACGTACCGTACGTATGTTCCGCAGCATATTTACGATACGACACTCCACTTAAGAAACCTTAGGATGTACATATTTTTGAGACCAGTGATTCTCTTCGTATCCATGATTATACATCCATTTGAGATACTTGATTCTATTCGTTTCCATGATCATACTTTCATTAATGATGTTCCTTCTTATGATCATGTATCCATTCTGGATCTGTCGTTCCCTCTCATGCCGCTGATCTGCTTTCTTTGATACTCGATTGAGGTTCATGTCACCATAGTTTGAGTGCAGTTTGAGCTGCTGCTAGTGTTGCAGTCAGGGCGAGCTCGTCTGGTACGAGGGCCGGCCTTTGTGTTTTCTGGTGGCGTGGGAACGTCTCAAGTTAGTATTGTTGTTGTGACCTCTTATGGAGGCGAGTGCTTGGTTCTATGCCGGATGATCGGACCATTGTTAGAGCTGCCAGTTGTGAGAGGACTGTTGATGCACAGCGTACCTCAGAGATTATGATGTCGCCTACCGTGTAGACAGGTGACCCAGCTGTTGCTGAGATGATGGGATGTCGCTTCCAGAGCTTACGAGCTAAGATCGCCGGAGCTTTCAGGCAGAAATGCGACAGATGATAGCTAGTCTACCCCGATTTGAGAGACAAAGGTGATTCATTAGATTGATGCACCGACGCAAACCCAGTTGAGTTGAAGATTTCCAGTGTGAAAATAATCTTACTCAGACCTAGAGCAGACCGATTCAGAGACGACCGCCGATGTATCGCCTTTCCTGGAGGATTGAGGCATTGTTTAGCATGGGGGCAAAGAATAGTCACATGTGGTATTGACGAAGCTAAAAGGTTCGAACGAGTGCCAGGACACCATTTTCCCAAGTTTAAAGTGTTCGGAGGAATATGCAAGTAATTCTGTGGACCCTCTAGAAGAATGAAACCCTAACTCGACATGATGACCATGGAACCGCTTTGAACCTTAGGGTTTGTGGCAGTTTAGCGGTGCCATCAGTGAGGCTTGGGTTTGCCCTTCTACGGCTGGTCCAGAGATGCTGTGGTATGTACCAGATATTTTTAGACTGTGCTCAGGTGTTGAGCCTTTAGGAAATTTTGGGACCTCGATGACTCGATCGAAAAGTTTGACGTCTTCCAGATACCATATGATAAGAGATCAGTAAGTTGACTAGTTTCGGATAGAGGACCTTACCCAGATGTGTTGTGAGTTGATCGGGAGCGGGCGAGTATAGAGTATTCCTCCGATGGTTGGGACGAGTTCCCGAGGACGTGTTCGGCCAGATATCTTCTACCGAGTGATGAAGGTACCGAGTTCGTGACTTCGGGTCCGTGTGAGAGACTCCGGATTGACAGAGGCCGAGAACAGTTGCAGTGCGCAGATAGCATGGCGTAACGTCATAATGAGAGATGATAAAGACGAGTGGAACCAGAAGTTCGCGCGAGACGCTGACGAGCTGTTATGACTCCCCATCGAGATCAGAGACCTGATATTCTTACAGAGGTGTTTGGATACGGCCAATTTACGAGGAAATGTGTTTGGAACATGTAGATGTCCAGAAAATGAGAAAAGATTATATAAGAATACCAACCTCCGTACAGTTCGGCATAGGCGAGATCGGAAGAGACCTTGAGCAGGGTTCCTTCCGGAATACTGCTGCAATGAGATTTGCACCCAGGATCAGATGTGTCACGCGCAGTCAGAGAGCCAGAGGCCGACGCCAGTAACGTGCTGCTTTATGAGTGGTCATGACGAATGACCGGGAGATGACCAGAGAAGTGCCAGAACGGAATCGTCCCCGTTAGCATACCTGACTGGGCCGATGAGCCGATGGATTGCGAGAGTAGTAATCCACAGAGAAAAAAAAGGAAGACCCAGAGACAGAAGACTCCAGACCGTGAGCCGGAGACGAGCGGATATTCTTGTTCTGCCGGTTTTAGGCGCACCGATTCTTTTTCGACATTGTAGGAGGTGTATCTCAATGTCCTTTGTTGCGATTTGCGTTTGTGATCTGAGTATCACGCTTATATCGCTTGGATTTGAGTTTTGATGACGAGTTTCCTGATATTGATTTCGTGCACCATGGCTGCACCTACTGGGTATTTACATTTTGTGCATAGTTATTGCACTTGAGATATGTTTTTATACACCATTGTATTGGTTTTTGATTTGTGCATATTTATCGCACTTGATATCGATTTTGTGCCTTGGTTGCACATGTCTATGATTTCGTGGATTTCATATGGTGATTTGATTTTGTGTGTGTGGTTCGCACTCGAGTTGATTTTTGCACTCGGTATAGCTGATATGTGCCTGTAGTGCATTGATATGCGTTTTGTGCACGCAGTTGCACACATTTACGATTTTATACACCTTGGTACACTCGGTGTTGCTGGTTATGCATTTGAGTTATTGATCGGTATTTTATGAACAGGATGCACCGTATTTGTATTTCGTGCACTGGATGCACTGTATTTTTATTTCGTGCACTGGATGCACTGTATTTGTATTCCGTGCACCGGATGCACTGTATTTGTATTTCGTGCGTTTACTGCACTAGATTGCATTCTTGCATTTATTGCACCGGACGGGTACTTATGCGTTGTCGCACTGGATTTATACCCCGTAACTTGGTTACACCCGATTTATATCCTTGAGCATTCGTTTTACCAGATTTGTATTTTCGTACGCGTTGGCACTTGCCGTTCGTTTTCGTGCATGTTACTGCACTATATGCTTTTACGGACCCGACGCGTTTTGGTTGGATTTTTGCGCATATTAGGCGCTTGATTTTGGATTTTGTGCGCACCGGATGCACTTGAGTAAGATTTTACTCGTGCATGTGGGATGCTCTTGATTTGGATTTTCTTCCGTGCATATTGCATGCGATTTCATTCGTGCGGGACATATGCACTTGAGTTGGATTTTCGCGCATGTTGGGCGCATGATATGAGATGTGATTATGTGCACACCGAATGCATGGGATTAAGATTTTAGTGCACTTTAGATGCACTTGGTATTGTTGTCGTGCACACCCGTTGCACTGGACAGATGCTTTTATGCACACCTGTTGCACTTAGTTTTCCCTTGTGCGTATTGTGACACCTGTATTTGGATTTGATTTACATGCGCACCAGACGCATATGATTATTGGGTACGCCTTTTGAGGCTGATTTTGCTTTTGAGCTCTTTGTTTTCATGTTGGGCACTATATTGTGTAGTAGCCAAACAGGACTTATCCGAGGACAGTACCTGAGTACTTTGCATGCATTAAAAGTTTACCAAGAGGTTTTTGGAAAAAGAGGAGCTATAGTCTCGCTATTTTCTAGGTGTCCGTGAGCGACACAAACGTTTATAAAGGAGAACCTTTTGGGATATTTTGAAAAGGACGGAACGTATATTTAAGAAATCATATATGGACATATATTATTATTTTAAAATGAGCTTCCGTCAGTTATGCCATGAGTTACGCATTCCCGCGGCGATTTAGAAAGGATTTTGCATGAATTTTATTGGTTCATGAAAGCTTTCCAAGATGCGTACTATACACGTATCATAGTATTTAACTAGTGTATATTGGATTTCAGTAGTGGATTTCGAGATCTGTGTCTCTATTGTAACTCCGAGGATATGCGTACGAATCCGATGATTTGCGTAACGCTTGACGGAGTTTGATTTTGAGTTTTGTACTCGTTTCCATGCGCACTTGACACGCTGTGTTATTTCTGCATTTTCTATGATTTCGGAGCCCCGTTGTTTTGAGCCGATTATTGAAATGTTTTAGATTTTGGGAGTTTAAATTTAAATTCGGGGACTGAATTTATTTAAGGGGGGAAGACTGTAATATTTCAGAAAATATAAAATATTATTTTTGGAATTTAATAGTAAAATAATATTTTTTCCGAAAACTGCCCGATTTGCGAAATTGGGGTTTTCGAAAAAGGGTATAAATATATACCAATATTTGTGAAATAATTGGAAATTTAATTGATTTATTCATTTAAAAATATATTTAAAGGTTTTGGCATTTTAAAATTTATTAAATTCAGTTTTGATAAAAACCCGATTAGTGCACTGCTAATCGCGATTAAGCCAAATCCGTGTTACTACAGTTTTCATAGTTAGTGCATCATGACATGTTTCATTTGGTTACATGTTATTTCATTTATGGTTTTATATGGGTGTATGTGTTGTTTTTGGTGAGAAAAAGAAAAGGTCAAAAGGGAGACATAATGATTAGGTTAGGCGGGCTTTTGGGGGGGAGAGTGTGTGTGTGATTGTGAGAGAGGGGGGGCTGCTGCTGCCATTTCATATCCCCCATCTTTTTTTCATCTCCCTCCTCATCTTCTCAACTCCACAACCCTCCACTTAAACCCTAGATCTACCTCCAATAAATCCTCAAAACCCTACACTCCCTTCACAAAAATTAGTCGCCATCTCTTCCTCTACACGATGAATCGAGCAAAGTAGGATTTTGACGACGTTGAGATTTAGTGCTACCAAGAGTGGACTAGATGAGATATAATTTCTTCCCTTTAGATTAGTTTTGTGAGATATCGTGTTTTAGATGTCGTTTTGTGATGTTGCTGACCTGCTGTAACCCCGAGCATTCACTGTGAAAACAAACAGTATGGAATTGCTGTGTTGGTAACCCTAGGTGACCACCTAAAACCCTACCCCTTCCCACCGGTCATGGGCCGGCGACCATGGAGACAAATCCGGCGACCTCGGGTGTATAGATAAGTTAGGGGGTGGGATTTGTAGGGTAGTTACCTGGAGGTGTTTAAGGGGGTTTGGTTCTACTTGATTTTTCTGTAATATCTATAGGTGAAATCTGGGGACATTGGTGAGTATTTACATGACCATGGTAACACGATTCATGACCTGAGCCATAGAGCTGAACCCGTTCCACGAACTCAGGAATTGACCCGTATCAGTTTAGTGACTTTGGGAATTCCTAGCTAGGGTTTGAAGGGATTCTTGAGTTGCGGTTGTGCTTATAAGACCTAGTGGTGACCTTAAACCCCTTGGTGCTAGAAACCCAGACCCAACACAAATACAAAACCTGAAACCCCAAAACAGAACTATCCATGTCGGTTTGTGAGGGAATTAGAGTGTGCAGGGTGATCTGGGATGACCTGGGGACTTTCTGAGACAACCAAACAATACTAGGGGCCTAGATATACTACTAGGAGACAACTCTGACCTGATGAACCCAAACAGGAACCCCCTGGCCGGCGAGCTCGAAATTTTGGGTATAGGGGCCGGCCACTTGGTGAATGTAGGAGCCTAGGTTGGTTCAGTAGCTCACATATACCTTATACATCACCCTAGACTTGTTTTCTTGGATTTATTTGACCTGAGTCAAAATCTGGGAATACTTGTGTGTGATTTAGGATATGTTTTCCGTATTTGAAATGATGAGTTTTGATATTTGGATTCATTTTTGGTTGTCGGATGTTTGTACATCGATAACAAGGGTTGTTTGGCTGATTTTGTTCGCATAAGCTATAGGTTCTAACCTATGAGCAATGCGCGTGCCGTTTTGGTTTTCTGTCTTGATTTTGATACGTATTGCAATTATTTATTTTTTTTAGGTACCCTCGCATGGATTCTGAGGCGACGAAGCGTGACGTCATCGACTTCAGCGAGCGAAGACTACGGTGAGTAGATCTATATCTACCGGGGAAGTCAGGTGGATGGCGTATAGCATCCCCGCAAAGTTTTGATGGAAGACTGATTTATAGAATATGGTTAGGGAACCTAGATTAGGAAACTAGGGTTAGAATGAGATAGCTACGAAACCATAATAGAAACTAGAGGATAATTAGAAGTGATGTGTTACTACTGTCATAGGATGATGTTTAGCGATATTACCGCTTAAGGTACTGTAGGACTAGATAGTCGATATAGATGCGTCATCCGAACCATACCTTTCTCTAAACCGAAGAATCGTATGTACTTTTTAAATATATACCTTGAGGGATGTTACGGATTTTCAAATGATATCTTTTTCTTAAAAACACCGTAACCCCTATTTCCAAAACTACGATTCGCTTCTTTAAAAATCTGATTGTATGGTTCGGATGTGTATGAGAATAGAACAAGTAAAGTATATATGGTTATGTTTGTTATGTTAACGTAGTTGTTTGTAGCTTGGTACAGAATGTGCCAGTGTATACGAGAGGAGTCCAACTTGCTCCGTGGACTAAGGTATATGGAGTACAAGGCCCCGTCAAAACCTACGGGACAACGACAATGGATGTTCTGGTTATGTGTATTATAGTGACCATCATCGTGCCACTTTTAACACATTCTGTACCGGTCTACCTCTTTAAAAATCCCGTAATGTATTTTGTATTGATTTTAATGGTTTGTAGATATAAGACTTGCCGAGACCATGGTATAGATTTTTCATGTAAACGGATAAGGATGTAAACAGATAGTCATGCAGTCAAGTCAGTATATATCCATGGTTCGGTCCAGTCGAGTCATGTTGATATTTGATAGTATTTTGGTATTCATGTTCAAGTTCCAGTATATATGGATTCATGTTGTATTGGAGTTATATTTGAATTGTATTCATGTATGGATTGTATTCAGATTAGACTGAGACTCTATCTGAGTCAGATACTTAAACAGAATTGGATTCCTGAATTAGGTTTCGGAGTTATCGGTAATTGTTGCAAATGGACGGCAGGATTTATGACTTTTTCTAAGCCAATTACCGTTGATAACCCCGTTTTAGTTTTCTACCTTAAATAGGCAAACACCCACTTTCTCCGGCTCCTTGAGGCTCAAGAGAATTGGTCCCGCTTAAACCTATATTTTCTAGGGTCCTTAATGTAATAAAGCTCAAGTATTTATTTATCGTGTTTAGCGTTTTCATGGATGTAGCTTTTAAAAGTAAGGTATTCTAGTGAATAAATACCTAGTTTTAATAATATATGGTATTTTTGTGTAAATTTTACTTGTATGGATGCTTGATGGTATTTTTATGAAACTTATGATTCTTTTCTTTTGTTTGGAAAAACGTGGAATTTATTATATGTTTAAAATAGATGATTTGATAATATTTATATATAATTATAAAAAAATTAATTTTTTTATTAATAGAAAATCACGTTATTCTTAAAAATTGCATTAAAAATTCTATCGAGATCGGATGCTCCGTGAGGAGGTCTGCATCTCGCTCTACTAGTCTCGAGAATGTGCGATAACCCGCACCATTCCGATCGGCTTCCCCAAAATGGGTTGTAGAGGCTTATTTGCAAGGAATGTAAATAATACAAATTTAGAGAATACGATTTTTTAATAGTTTATGGTATTTTAATGTAACGGTAGTATTTGTCCCAAAAATATTGTAAAAAGGAAATCGTGCTATATCAAGATACATGTTGTGAGAGGTAGGTCATGACCATGTGAGATTTTTCTAAAGGTAAAACAAGCAAATATTATAAAAGATGTCGTATGTAAAGTTTGTGGTATTTAAATATAAAGTGCAATAAAAGTTACATAGCATGGTATTTTAATATGAAACTTGTTCTCAAAGTTTGTTTTAAGATTATCAAACAAGATATAATGATTTGGACGATTGGTTATTAAGAAAGATGGTGTTTTTAACAAATGTAGAATCGGATGTCGGAATAACTCCACTTCCGACGAGTTTTGAAAAGAGAACTTTTTAAATTAGGAAGAGAGAGAAAAAAGAGGGAACTTACGAGTTTAGAGTAGAGAGGAGAGGTATATGAAAGATTTGAGAGCTTCGTGGAGTCGCAGGGTTGCCTGAATCTTCTTGAATCGTCGCCGGAACTTCACCTTGGGCTAACTCCACTTGTATACTTCTTTGACTTGGAAAATTTTGAGAATTTTTGATAATGGATTGCAGAATGGAGAGGGATAGAGTGTGATGTTGTATTTATAGGAGAAATTAGGGTTTTGAGAATTGAAAAATGAAATTAAAAATGCATTTAAACTTGGATTAATGCTCATTTTTAATTCTCTGTTTAATTTCAGGAAAAACAAACAGAAGAGGAGTAGTGGGGGTAGGTCAAACGACTAGGGTTCAAAATATTGAAGCATTCCCGATGGTTGGGCCCGGCGGCGCCGACCCTTATGCCCATCTCGCCGGTCGTTTGGTTGAGGTGGGATGTGGGATTCTTACCACGTGTCGGGATCTGTTCATATACCATTTTCCACATGTTTGTTTTCAGTGACTTTTCACTTTTTACGTGTATTACACGTGTAAACTTTTGAGCTTCCAAAAAGTTTAAAAGAAAAATCATTAAAAATAATGTGACTGATGAGATTTGAACACAGGGGTTATGTCACAGCAGTGCAAGGCTTTACCAATGAGCTGCAAGTGTTTCCTTGTTGTTTTTCAAACAAAATAATACTTAAAGTATACTCAGGCTTGCAAATACTCCATTCAGTACATTAACTTTAATAAAATTTTGTACATTAAAACAGAGTCGTTACACTCCGGATGGACAGGAATCTGGAAAATCACCTTTTTCGGCCTACAATCAATGTGAGCGTGAAAAATGCCAAGAAAATCCATTCCCAAGATAACATCATAGCTACCAGTATCAATCACCAAGAAATCCGTGAATAACTCCCGTCTGCAAAAAACAATCGAGCAATCCTTACGCTCACTGCTGGATACAATTCTCCCATTCCCAGTGTGTATGTTCCAGCAACTTGACAGGGTTGTATGTGGAATAGAGTGTGCACTAATATACTTGGACGGCATGAAGCAATGGGATGCACCTGAATCGAATAATGCCAATGTGAGAAAATTATAAACAAGCAGGATACCTGAAACAACATCATCGGACGCCTTAGCCTCCTCGGTCGTCAAGATGAAGGCCCATGCTTGTTTAGGCCTCAGAGTGATCAGCTTCTACCCAAAGGTCTGCTTCTACGGTGGTTTCTGAATATCATCCCTCGATCGTAGTTTTGAAGGGCAAGCACTGATAGTATGGTCAGCTGATCCACAAACTAAACAAAGTCCGAGCCTCCTTCGGCAGTCCTTCTGCGTGTGTCCGAGTAGATGGAAAAAGTCACAAATCACACCCCTTTTCTGATACAAAAGGCTTCTTCATAGGTACAGTGCCTCGCTAGTTTACCAGAATGCTTCTACGTACAGGAGCTCTGTTCGGCATAAACGCCGGCTTCCGCACTACAACCTCTTGCTGTAGATTACCCTTTACTTTCACCGATAAACTCTGCTGCTCCCTGGCTGCCTTGAGAACTTAGGAGAAGGTGGTCAATCCCAGAGACATGATATGTCTCTGAATCTCCACATCCAGGCTATGCATAAACTTCCTTGCCCTATCTGCCTCATTGGCAATCAAGGGCCCTGCAAATCGACTGAGCCGGGTCCACTCAGCCGCATGTGTGTCAACGGATCCGCCATTCTTCTTCAAGCTAATGAACTTCTCTTCCATTTCCTCCCGAGCAGACTGCGGAAAGAACTTCTCCAAGAAACTTCGCGAAAAAGTTGCCCAATTGATCGGATTGGTCAGACAGGTCTTCTCTATGAGTCACCACTCGCGAGCGTAATCTACTAATTGGATGCGTACTACATCCACCCATTTCTCATCTGAAATCTGCGCGGCAACGAGCAAGTTCTCTGTATCAACTAGCCACTGCTCCGCTGGCAATGGCTCCTGATTGTCGCGCGCTTTCGCGTGTCGTATTTAAGCTCTAAAGTTAACCGCAATTAGGACGGCGTCGCGTGTAGCTAGCCGCGATAAGTACGGGTCGTCCGCAGGGAGACGGTGCGTTTTAAGTTCTTGTTATCACGAGTTAATGCGCGGGTCGGAATGGTTCGATTCTAACCTAAGTGTATATATGCAAAGTAAAAGTTGTTAGGATTAGATAGGATAGTGTAAGTTAGTGAAGTCCGTACTCAATTCTTTATGCCAAACTTAACCATTGAAGGTAGAGCAATCGGCAACAACGTGGATTGGGGTTCTTAAGCACAGTATTAGTGAAATCCGGCTTATTGACCCTTGTCCATCCGTTTTTGTCTCTTGACTTTCGCCTCAGGCCAAACCGAACGCAACCGGTCACGATTAGGGATCATCGATACCTTGGTAGGGTAGGGTGCCTAACGGAGTGCTTGTATAAAGTTTGAGCGGAGTTCAATTGGAAAATATCGGACAAAGGAAATGAGAAAAGAAAACCTTAACTTATAATTCCTTTCTTTTTCCTAACAACTCCATTATTTACAAACCATAAAAACAACAAAAAGAAAGAGCAAATGAAATGATAAAAAGAAAAGAATAAAACAACATTGCAAGTAAGTAAATGGCAAGGAATAAAATGCAAGTAAATAAATGGCAAGAAATGAAATGCAAGAGAGTAAAAAGAGATAGACAATACTAAGAACCCAAAAATGAAAGCTTTATTAATCTTCAAGTGATGATACAAATCTTGAGTTTAATAACCAAAACTTAAACTTGCAAGCTCAATGAAAAGGTTGCAAGATCAAGAGAAGGTAAAGAGCTCAAGGTGAACAAGCTATGTACAAGAACAAAAAGAGAGACAAAGAGTAAACTCTATCTCAAAGTATAAAAGTATCGGTCCCTTCCTTTGCTCACTGATCTGGCTTTTATAGGCAAAAAATATGATTAAACAAGTAATAAAAATAAGATGGTGTGACAGCAAGGGAAAGACAGTAGAAAAATGAGGCTCAATGGGCTTGATAAGACCGGCGGCGCCGGGCTTTTGGTGGGGTCTCGCCAAGTTCAATCCAAGCAATCTGGCTCGTGTTGGTGTGGCGGTCTTGTGTTCTTTCGACAGTTCCACTGATATTGCTTGATTTCTTTGTAGAAGTCTGGGTTGTACTCAGTAGATTGGAGGGAAACTTGATACTTTAAATCACATCACAACTTTTTGCATTTATAACACATCACCTCACTTGTGCCCACCATGTGCCATGGGCAGCCCCACTATGGTCCATGTGCCAAAGAGTTATGTGTTGTATTGGACCAAAATTGTGTGCACACATTTATTTGCCACAGAACTCTTTGGTCATTGATCGGTTTGCAGTTCCGGTTGCAGTGTCGGCTCACAAACGTTATATCCGTGATTTTGAGTGTGTTTCCGGTATTGTGTCACTGATACCTGTAATCTGTATTTACTGAGCAGACACTGGTTAATAGTACTGATATATAACAAAATAGATAATGAATGAGTGGTATTAAAATGCAGTTTTCTATAATAAACAGCTCCTCCAATCCAGTAAATGTGGACGGACTAAGCTTCCTAAAGTCTACTACGGTGCCCTCACGCTGTATTGGCCTGGGTGTTGCTGCCCTTTCAGTTGCTGTAACAACGGACTGTTGGACTGTTCTCATACCCTCCTAGAAAGCATCGGCTTACCGCTGATTTAGCTCAGTTTGACTCTTCTGGTTCTCTAGCATACCACGTACAACTCCAAGTAATGCGGCGTTATCTACACGCCTCTTCTATGACCGCAGATCTCTATCCGCCATGATTCTGAAGCCAAGACACTGAAGGGGATTAATAATGGTAAACATGATTCAATAAACAAGATATTGATAGCTGTGGATTCAAGACTGGCAAGATAGTAATGTGGCAGGACATGTTCCTAATTCCAAGTTTTCTGGTTAGTGTATTGGGTTCAATACCCAACTACAAAAGAACCAAACCCGACTAACCCTAAATCCTATGGTTTTGATACCAAACAAACCCTGTCACGTCCCGCTTCCCAAATTACGCAAATACGGTACGTGACAGAGCCAACCATACTACCTATGGCTAGGAATAATCCCTTCATAGTCACATTATGGCTGTCAATCGGATATCAAAAACAGTAGATAAAATCTAGCTAACACATGTCCATCTGCCACAATATATAAAAGTCAAGAAATGCATATAGCGGAAACGAATCAAGATCCAATAAAACAATATCTGAATCACGTCCTTTATGGGATCACATCGATAAAAATAAAATTATGGAAATAAAATAAACTAAGCATCTCTAAAACTAAACATCTAGCTCCTCATTGCTCGGCTTGCTTGCTAAAATACTCCTGATCTGCCTGCGATAATGTCAGAGGAACCAGGCCATGCAAAACCCAGACGTCAGTGAGTCATAATATCAAAATAATAACTAGGATAGGATGCTATGATTAATCATGAGTAAAAATAAATAACACAGGTGTAAAACAGTGAGATATAGGTATGTGATGTGTATCTTAAAGTCCGTGCTTCTAGATTATCTATTCTACAAGTCTTTGAAATCAATTAAACGGAATTGATGATGTAACTCAATAGCATCCCGTGCATGCCCGGGACCACGGTCAAGACTCTCAGGGTTGAATCCGAGACGTGCCGGTAAGCAGTAAAACAGATATCATGTACAGACGAATGATGTCAGCAGCATCATTCTGGGGCCGACCAAAGCCCGTATCGACTGATCAATATCTGGAAATATCGAACTGTTGAGTTACAAGTCAGGTTTCATTATTGATTTCCCCCTTTCCCCCAGGTTTTGTGTTCAAGTCAAGTATTGATGATATAAATTTAATGCCGACACATGATCAAGCAGGTACAGATCTTGTCTATGTAGACAACAAGTCACGTTCGTCAGGACAACAAGTCAGGATTGTCGGCATTGGTAAAAGATCTAAGTAACAAGTCTGGTAATAGGTCATGAACATGTCATGCAATGTATATTAACCAAAATAGATATCAAATGTAAAACTGTAACTAATATCTAAACATGGTAAACATAACTAACGCCGGGATGCATATATATATCTATCTGTAATAACCGTTTTACATCTGTTACCAGGTATATTGCAATCTACATACAATATTGAACTGATATAGTAGTATGATAATATTGTGATGATCCGGCATGAAACTAGATAAACCATTATTGGTACGGTTACAGATTGATAATATAAAACTGTAAATGAATAGTAAAACACATGTACCATAATCACTCATATAAATATTGATATAAACAAAATAGTATGTTGCAAGTTTAGAACTTGCCTGATCGAAATCTCACGACGAGTATCCGGATATCATGTTCCAACGCCGAATAACGTCACGATGAAAAACTCACGTACGTAGGACTTTAATCTGACTGAGCAACTGCGTGACGTGGTAACTGGACTAGACGACGAGGGTGACTAGGTCGTCTGGATCGTCGGCGGCGTGCGCAACTCTGGCGAGACCCAATCGGAAAAGAGAAGAAAAGAAGAAGAAAGAAGAAGAAGGAAAGATGGAGAAGAGATCGGGTTCTCTGGGTTTTTAGAGTGGCGAGGATAGAAGAAGGAGTAGGTCGGTGACAAGGTGATGGGGACTGATGTAACACCCGAGCCCAATAATACTATTTCTATTACTAGTTGAGTATTATACATTGCTCATTTCAATTATCCTGATTGTTTGGTGCTTATTGCTAAATTTTAACCGGTTAAGTCATTTTGGCATATAACAAATTTTAACACCTAAAATGGAATTAAAAATATCCATGTTGGCCTACTCGTCGCCACTAGTCGCGTGGTAGCGTCCGCGCATCGAGATTTCATCCCGTTCGGCGAAACGGGCAAGTTTGGACGGCTACGCGCGCGTGCAAGTGTCCGACTTGGGGGCATGCATTTTAATCATTAAACACCTCTTTTCAAAATTTGGAACTCGCTTAAAATCCTATAATTTGAATTTGAAATATTTGGGCGCCACCCGGGCGCGATTTGGAAACATTTCATTTAGCGCCAAAATCCCAAATCAATTAATTATACTAAACTATATAATATATATATTCTTCTGTACAATAAAATCCTTAAGAAAATATTTCATTTGATTCAAATCTTCTCTGGCAGCCAATCACGAGAGACTTAAATCTCTTGTGGGCCCCGCCATCTCTCTCTCTCTCTCTCTCTCTCCCTCTCTCTCTCTCTCATCCTCAAATCTCTCTCTCTTTCTATCCCTATATATTTAACTCCTGCGAACCCTAAACCCACCACGTGAAACCCACCGCGAGAAACACTCGCGAGAACCCTAACCCGAGCCTCTCGTCGCCGTCGCCGCCGACCTCCCCGTAACCTCGCCGTCATCACCCTCGCCTCCACAGCCTAACCGCACCCCCTACCTCTCTCCTCCCTCCTTCAGCGCCTGCAACCCAACCCCCGACGCGACCACCTGCACGCAGATCTCGCCGTCGCCGCCGACGCCAGAGACTTCCTCTCTTCACCCTCGTCCCGACCTCCTCGTCTTCCTCCTCCCCTCACCGGACCACCACAGAACCCGAGCCCAACACCTAACATCAACCCCAGGTCGCCGGGAAACTTGCCGTCGATCCTCGCCATCGTTGCCAGAGCCACCTCCGACCACCTCCTTCTCCCCTTGACCACCAGAGCAGGCCAGCACCCCCTCTACTCACCGCACCACCCCTTCCAGCGAACCCAGGAATTTTCCAGCCTTCGCTGCCGCCGTCGCTGCCTCGCCGGCGCCCCATCGCCGTCGAACCCGTCGTGGTTGCCCCTGGTTCTTCCCTGTAAGCACACCTCTACCTTTCCATTCGTGTTAAACCCCCTGCTGGTCTTGGTGTCCGTGTGTCGTATTTTACTAATTAGTCGCCGTTTTGACATTTCGCCGGATTCCGGCCGTGCCGTCGTCTGGACCCGACTCTCCAGCGAAGTACTCTGGTCCGTGTGGTCCCGCTGTTCGCTGTTTGGACTCGATCCGTGGCCCGGGCATCCGTCTCGTGTTCTCCGCCGACATTGCATTCGTGTTTTCCGGTTTGCGAAACCGTCGAGGCAAGTATCTGAATACTTGCTCTAACATGCTAGTACAAGATCAAGTCTTGCTATACATTTGATTATCATATTATTTAACATAACCACACAGTTGATGGTAATAGCGATATTTTAGTATAACTTAGAATTGACGGTCGCAATTATCTTTAACATTGAATCATTATAGTAGCTTCTTGTAATTAATTGGTCTGCTATCAATCCATGCTTTAACAAACTAAACCAATTAGATCGTCCTTGCTTTATTTGTTAGATCGTCCATGTGACAATTATTTATGCTTTAGTTTTAATTTCATATAGCTTCATTGCTTTACGTTATTGATATTGCTTTACCCTGTGACTATTGCACCCCAAGGGTGCTTGAACCTGTTAATAAAGATAATACAAAGCACCATTGTGATTAAGTGACTATTATTGCCGTTTACTTTAAACTCTTGCTGATGTTCATTGTTCGATTGTATACCTGTTGTGAGCACATACTCGATGGCACTACATATTGACCTGACCCTGCTACACATGACATATATATACATACCGACTCAACCTGTTGTACCACGACCTGACTAATTACCTGATCTCATGCCTAATGCCAACAAACCTGACTTGGGGTCCTCATGGACCATTCCTGTTGTCTATCCAGACAAACCTGACCTGTTACATGATCCTGTGTTGGCATTAGTCCTTGATTACTGAATACCTGACCTGACATACATAACTTGGGGGTATGGGGAAATCAAAGGTGAAACCGACTTGTAACTCAACAGTTCGATACCTGTTCTGATCAGTCTTACGGGCTTGGCCAGCCCCGGAGTGATGATGCTGACATCACTCGCCCATCCTGCTACCTATTACTGCCTAGCGGCACGTCTCGGATTCAGCCCCGAGAATCTTGACCGTGGTCCCGGGCACGCACGGGATACTATTGAGTTACATCGACGAGTCACCAATTGATTTCAAAGACTTTAGAGTAGAAACCTGATAGGACAGTTTAGTTACCACTGCACATTACCCTGCACTGTTATTTCATAGTACTGCTTTTTTCATGTTCATCCCTGCATTGCTTATTACCATGTTCATATTATATTATTGGTTGACCTGACGCGCTGACGTCTGGGTTTTGCATGGCCCAGATTCCTTACCACTGTCGACGACCGAGCAGGAGTACTTCAGCCAGCAGGCTGATCTGTGAGTTCCATAGTGATTAGTTTATTTATTTCATTTCATTTCCAGATGTGAGCCCGCATTATGGGACGTACTATTTATTTATTGTATTGGATCATTTGCTTCCGCACTTATTGTTTATTGATTCTTGTTATTATGGATTTGGACATGTGCTAGATTAGTTTATTTATCTTGTTCTTGATATCTCAACAACCGTAATGTGACTGTAGATGGATACTTCCTACCCACAGGTAGCATGGTTGGCTATGTCACGTGCCCAATCTTGCGTACTCTGGGAAGCGGGGCGTGACATGGTTCTTTTGGTATCAGAGCCATAGGTTAGTTGGGTTGATTCTTTGTAGTTGGGTATTGTACCCGATACACGAATCAGAATACCCGTGATTAGGAAACATGTCCTGCCACCTTGACCGTTTTACCGTCTTTGAATCATTCTTCCGGATCATGTCGACATGCAAACTTACTTTGCATTTGTCACCTCGAAAACCTAATTTCTTGTTATCTCTAGGACTTAGGTGACTTGGGTGGAGTTAAGTAATTGCGGCTATGATACCGCGGCATAGCTACAATGCGGTACTCTATTTAAGTATCTTGGAGTTCTAGCCTTGATTTATATATTGAATCTATCATCATGCTAATGTTGTTTGTTTTGATTTCAGGACCATGGCAGATAAGAATTTCAAGACGTATCAGAGGCGCGTGGATGAAGCCGCCATGTTAGGAGTGATGCGTGGGATGTTGGAGAATCAGAAGAGGCAAACTAAGCTGATCCAGCAGCAAGCAGATTCATTTCAGGAGGGTATGCAGGCCATTCGGCAGTCTGTAAACACCGCTGTAGCGAAGCCAGTTGACCGAGTAGGGACCGTGGCAGATTTCAGACGGTTGGGTCCTACTACTTTCACTGGTCTGGAGGAGCCGTTGCCAGCCGAGCAGTGGCTAGTAGACACGGAGAATTTACTGATTGCGGCACAGATCCCAGAAGACAAGAGAGTTGATGTGGTGCGCATTCAGCTGGTGGATTACGCCCGAGAGTGGTGGCTTGTGGAGGAGACCCGCTTGCCCAAGCCAATCAGTTGGGCGGATTTCTCTAAAAGTTTCCTGGAGAAGTTCTTCCCGCGGACTGCACGGGAGGAAATGGAAGAGAAATTTATTGGGCTGAGGCAAAAGGGAGCATCTGTGGACGTACATGCAACGGAATGGATGAGACTCAGCCGCTTCGCTGGACCCTTAGTCGCCAAGGAGGCAGACAGGGCGCGAAGGTTCTTGCGCAGTTTGGATGTGGACATCCAGAGGCAGATTGTCTCCCTGGGTTTGACCACTTTCTCGCAGGTTCTTACGGCAGCCAGAGAGCAGCAGAGTTTATCGGGAATGAAAGGGAACCTACAGCAGACAGCAGTTGCGGCCAGAAAGCCCGCATTTGTACCTAACCGAGATCATGGGCGCAGAGGTATTCCAGTGGACCGTCGAGGTGTAGCGCCCATGAAGAAGCCTGTGATCGTTGATCGAAGGAAGAGCGTGATTTATGACTACTGCCGTTTACCTGGGCACGTGCAGAAGGATTGTCGAAGGAGACTGGGACTTTGTCTAGTTTGTGGAGCAGCCGATCACGCAGTTGGTGCTTGTCCGTCGAAGCTTCGCACGAGAGATGATATACAGAAACCTCCGCAGAGACCGTTCCAAGGGCAGAAACAGCTGACTCAAGGACCTAATCAGGCTCGAGCTTTCACGTTGACAGCTGAGGAAGCTAAGGCATCAGGAGAAGTGGTTTCAGGTACTTTACTCGTTCATGGTTTTCCCGCATTGGCATTATTTGATTCCGGAGCATCCCACTGTTTTATGTCATCCAAATTTATAACTACACACTCGATTTCCTGCACGACCCTGTCTAGTTTTTGGGACATACACACTGGGAATGGGAAAATCATATCTAGTAAGGAGTGTAGGGATTGTACAGTTGTTGTTTGCGGACGGGAGCTCTTTGCAGATTTCTTGGTGATTGATACGGGCAGCTATGAAGTTGTCTTGGGAATGGATTTTCTTGGCACTTTCCACGCCCACATTGACTGTAGGGCAAGGAAGGTAATTTTCCAGATTCCCGGACATCCTGAGTTTACCTTCACTGGGGGAAGCAGCTCTGTCGGGCCAGTCGAGTTTAGGGCTAGGCCGACAAACAGTGTTCTTACAGCAATGGAAGTTGATAGCAATGAAGAGCCGGCAGTTGTTCGCGACTTTATGGATGTATTTGAAGATATATCGGGCTTACCGCCGAAGCGAGATGTGGAGTTTGCGATTGACCTTATTCCCGGTGCAGCGCCAGTATCGAAATCTTATTATCCGATGGCACCAGTGGAATTGGAAGAAGTTAAGAAACAAGTTGGTGAATTACTTGAGAAGGGATGGATTCGAAGCAGCAACTCGCCTTGGGGAGCTCCAGTTCTTTTAGTAAAGAAGAAGGATGGCACGAGAAGGATGTGCATTGATTATCGAGAATTGAACCGGGTGACTATTAAGAACAAGTACCCGATCCCTCGCATTGGAGAACTTTTTGAGCAGCTTAGTGGCGCGAGAGTATTCTCGAAACTAGATTTACGATCCGGATATCATCAGGTCCGAGTAAAAGCAGAAGACATTTGCAAGACGGCGTTTCGAACTCGATATGGACATTTCGAGTATCTGGTGATGCCCTTCGGAGTGACTAATGCGCCGGCAATATTCATGGATTTGATGAACAGAATCTTTTCACCATTCTTGGACCAGTTTATTGTGGTATTCATTGACGATATTCTGGTGTACTCGAAGAGTCCGGAGGAGCATGCTGAGCATTTAAAGATCGCACTGCAGACGCTGAGACGGGAGAAATTATTCGCGAAGATGAGTAAGTGCGAATTCTGGCTAGAAGAAGTGAAGTTTCTGGGGCATGTTGTGTCGAGCAATGGAATCGCCGTTGATCCCGAGAAGATTGCAGCAGTTCGAGATTGGCCTATTCCAAGAAATGTGGCTGAGATAAGAAGTTTCCTTGGTTTGGCCGGATACTACAGGAGATTTGTGGAGAACTTCGCTCGTTTGGCAGAGCCGTTAACCAAGCTCACGCGCAAGGAGGTACCGTTTGTTTGGACGGATGGATGTGCATTGGCCTTCGAGACGTTGAAGTAGAAGTTGATAACCGCCCCTATCCTGACTGTACCAAATAATTCAGGAGAACTGGTAATTCACAGCGACGCATCTGGAAAAGGATTGGGATGTGTTTTGATGCAGAATGGGAAGGTCGTGGCTTACACCTCGAGACAACTGAAGACTCATGAGAAGAATTATCCGACTCATGACTTGGAGCTTGCGGCCGTGATTTTCGCTTTGAAGATTTGGAGACACTACCTTTTGGGCGAGAGAGTCGAAGTCTTTACAGATCACAAGAGTTTGAAGTATGTGTTCACTCAGAAGGAGTTGAACATGAGGCAACGCAGATGGTTGGAGCTGATGGCCGACTATGACCTTGATCTTAAGTACCATCCGGGAAAAGTTAACGTCGTGCCGGATGCGCTAAGTCGGTTACCAGCAATTCAGGTATTGACCGCACAAAGGGAGATCATTGCGGATTTTCGGAGATTTGACTTGGAGGTTGTGCTACCTCATGCTATGGGACAGTTGATGCAGTTGCAAGTGCAGTCGTCCTTAGTTGAGAAGATTAAAGCGGCACAATTGCAGGATCCTAGACTGCAAAAGTTTCGAGAGCAGGTTGAAGCCGGACTACGAACCGATTTACTGATCCACGAAGACGGTTCGTTGAGATATGGTAGCCGTGTGTGTGTGCCTAAAGGGGATGTGCGTGAAGAGCTTATGAAGGAGGCACACAGTTCAGCTTACTCTGTACATCCAGGAGGGACAAAGATGTACCGAGATATTCGACAACACTTCTGGTGGGAAGGTATGAAGCGGGAAATTGCTCGCTACGTGGCTAAGTGCTTGGTGTGTCAGCAAGTCAAGGCTGAACACCAAAGGGTTGCTGGTTTGTTGCAACCACTTCCGATTCCTCAGTGGAAGTGGGAACATATAACCATGGATTTCGTGACGGCTTTACCGCGGAGTCCAAAGGGCAACAATGTAGTATGGGTGATTGTCGATCGGTTGACCAAGGCAGCTCACTTTATTCCTTTTCGGGTTGGTCAATCGACGGAGACTTTGGCAGAGCGGTACATGCAGGAGATTGTAAGATTGCATGGAGTACCGGTAAGCATCGTGTCCGATCGGGACACTCGGTTCTTGTCGCACTTCTGGAGGAGTTTACAAGAAAGTTTGGGGACTCGATTGAAGTTTAGCACAGCTTATCATCCTCAGACTGATGGACAATCGGAGAGAACGATCCAGACCCTTGAAGATATGTTGAGGGCTTGCATGTTGGACTTCAAAGGTTCTTGGGAGGATCATCTACACCTGGTGGAGTTTTCGTACAACAATAGCTTCCAAGCGACTATTCAGATGGCTCCGTTTGAAGCGTTGTATGGTCGTAAGTGCCGTTCACCTGTTTGTTGGGATGACGTTGGTGAACGAAGGTTACTAGGACCAGATTTGGTGGTACAGACAGTCGAGAAGGTGAATACAATCAGGAAGCACATGAAGGCAGCTCAAGACAGACAGAAAAGTTGGGCTGACACGTCAAGAAGACCTCTAGAGTTCGCCGTGGTGATTTGGTATTCCTGAAGATATCACCGACTAGAGGGGTGATTCGCTTTGGGAGTCGGGGAAAGCTTAGTCCTCGATTCGTTGGACCCTTCGAGGTATTGGAGCGTGTTGGAGAGGTAGCGTACCGTTTGGCGTTACCACAGTCATTGGCAGGAGTGCACGATGTGTTTCATGTGTCTCAACTACGGAGGTATGTTCGCGATGAAACTCACGTCTTGGATCATTCGGAGTTGACCGTACGAGAGGACCTAACTTTTGAGGAGCGACCAGTTGAAATCAAGGATCGAAGCGAAAAGGTTCTTAAGAACAAGGTTATCCCACTTGTGCTAGTTTCTTGGGGTAATCGATCGCGTGGAGAATCCACTTGGGAGCGAGAAGACGAGATCCGGCAGAAATTTTCTCACCTTTTCCTGTAGTTAGCTATCTTGTATTCTTGGAATTTCGAGGACGAAATTCTTTTTGTAGTTGGGTATGATGTAACACCCGAGCCCAATAATACTATTTCTATTACTAGTTGAGTATTATACATTGCTCATTTCAATTATCCTGATTGTTTGGTGCTTATTGCTAAATTTTAACCAGTTAAGTCATTTTGGCATATAACAAATTTTAACACCTAAAATGGAATTAAAAATATCCATGTTGGCCTACTCGTCGCCACTAGTCGCGTGGTAGCGTCCGCGCATCGAGATTTCATCCCGTTCGGCGAAACGGGCAAGTTTGGACGGCTACGCGCGCGTGCAAGTGTCCGACTTGGGGGCATGCATTTTAATCATTAAACACCTCTTTTCAAAATTTGGAACTCGCTTAAAATCCTATAATTTGAATTTGAAATATTTGGACGCAACCCGGGCGCGATTTGGAAATGTTTTATTTAGCGCCAAAATCCCAAATCAATTAATTATACTAAACTATATAATATATATATTCTTCTGTACAATAAAATCCTTAAGAAAATATTTCATTTGATTCAAATCTTCTCTGGCAGCCAATCACGAGAGACTTAAATCTCTCGTGGGCCCCGCCATATCTCTCTCTCTCTCTCTCTCTCTCTCATCCTCAAATCTCTCTCTCTTTCTATCCCTATATATTTAACTCCTGCGAACCCTAAACCCACCACGTGAAACCCACCGCGAGAAACACTCGCGAGAACCCTAACCCGAGCCTCTCGTCGCCGTCGCCGCCGACCTCCCCGTAACCTCGCCGTCATCACCCTCGCCTCCACAGCCTAACCGCACCCCCCTACCTCTCTCCTCCCTTCTTCAGCGCCTGCAACCCAACCTCCGACGCGACCACCTGCACGCAGATCTCGCTGTCGCCGCCGCCTCCCATCGCCGACGATGCCAGAGACTTCCTCTCTTCACCCTCGTCCCGACCTTCTCGTCTTCCTCCTCCCCTCGCCGGACCACCACAGAACCCGAACCCAACCCTAACATCAACCCCAGGTCGCCGGGAAACTTGCCGTCGATCCTCGCCGTCGTTGCCAGAGCCACCTCCGACCACCTCCTTCTCCCCTTGACCACCAGAGCAGGCCAGCACCCCCTCTACTCACCGCACCACCCCTTCCAGCGAACCCAGGAATTTTCCAGCCTTCGCTGCCGCCGTCGCTGCCTCGCCGGCACCCCATCGCCGTCGAACCCGTCGTGGTTGCCCCTGGTTCTTCCCTGTAAGTACACCTCTACCTTTCCATTCGTGTTAAACCCCCCGCTGGTCTTTGGTGTCCGTGTGTCGTATTTTACTAATTAGTCGCCGTTTTGACATTTCGCCGGATTCCGGCCGTGCCGTCGTCTGGACCCGACTCTCCAGCGAAGTACTCTGGTCCGTGTGGTCCCGCTATTCGCTGTTTGGACTCGATCCGTGGCCCGTGCATCCGTCTCGTGTTCTCCGCCGACGTTGCATTCGTGTTTTTCGGTTTGCGAAACCGTCGAGGCAAGTATCCGAATACTTGCTCTAACATGCTAGTACGAGATCAAGTCTTGCTATACATTTGATTATCATATTATTTAACATAACCACACAGTTGATGGTAATAGCGATATTTTAGTATAACTTAGAATTGACGGTCGCAATTATCTTTAACATTGAATCATTATAGTAGCTTCTTGTAATTAATTGGTCTGCTATCAATCCATGCTTTAACAAACTAAACCAATTAGATCGTCCTTGCTTTATTTGTTAGATCATCCATGTGACAATTATTTATGCTTTAGTTTTAATTTCATATAACTTCATTGCTTTACGTTATTGATATTGCTTTACCCTGTGACTATTGCACCCCAAGGGTGCTTGAACCTGTTAATAAAGATAATACAAAGCACCATTGTGATTAAGTGACTATTATTGCCGTTTACTTTAAACTCTTGTTGCTGTTCATTGTTCGATTGTATACCTGTTGTGAGCACATACTCGATGGCACTACATATTGACCTGACCCTGCTACACATGACATATATATACATACCGACTCAACCTGTTGTACCACGACCTGACTAATTACCTGATCTCATGCCTAATGCCAACAAACCTGACTTGGGGTCCTCATGGACCATTCCTGTTGTCTATCCAGACAAACCTGACCTGTTACATGATCCTGTGTTGGTATTAGTCCTTGATTACTGAATACCTGACCTGACATACATAACTTGGGGGTATGGGGAAATCAAAGGTGAAACCGACTTGTAACTCAACAGTTCGATACCTGTTCTGATCAGTCTTACGGGCTTGGCCAGCCCCGAAGTGATGATGCTGACATCACTCGCCCATCCTGCTACCTATTACTGTCTAGCGGCACGTCTCGGATTCAGCCCCGAGAATCTTGACCGTGGTCCCGGGCACGCACGGGATACTATTGAGTTACATCGACGAGGCACCAATTGATTTCAAAGACTTTAGAGTAGAAACCTGATAGGACAGTTTAGTTACCACTGCACATTACCCTGCACTGTTATTTCATAGTACTGCTTTATTCATGTTCATCCCTGTATTGCTTATTACCATGTTCATATTATATTATTGGTTGACCTGACGCGCTGACGTCTGGGTTTTGCATGGCCCAGATTCCTTACCACTGTCGACGACCGAGCAGGAGTACTTCAGCCAGCAGGCTGATCTGTGAGTTCCATAGTGATTAGTTTATTTATTTCATTTCATTTCCAGATGTGAGCCCGCATTATGGGACGTACTATTTATTTATTGTATTGGATCATTTGCTTCCGCACTTATTGTTTATTGATTCTTGTTATTATGGATTTGGACATGTGCTAGATTAGTTTATTTATCTTGTTCTTGATATCTCAACAACCGTAATGTGACTGTGGATGGATACTTCCTACCCACAGGTAGCATGGTTGGCTATGTCACGTGCCCAATCTTGCGTACTCTGGGAAGCGGGGCGTGACAACTGAGGTTTACGGCGAGGTGTCGTAGGCCGGTGAGAGGTTGATGGTGATCGGGAGAAGAGAAGGAGAGGAAGAAGAATGTGCGGTGGTGGGTTGTGGGTGCTCTGGTGTTGCCGACGAGAAGGGGAAGGTGATGGAGGAGGTCAGGTCCCGGCGAGGTCGACGACGAGGGGGTGATGGGTTTTCTGCTCGGAGTCGGCTTGGTGAGACCTCGGGAAAGGAGATGGGGAGGATGGAGGTGCTGATTAGGAAGAAGGGAAGACGAGGAAGTGGGGACGATGACGACGAGAGGGAGACGGCGAAGCATGGGTTTGGCGAGGTTAGGGTTGTTATGAGCGAGAGAGAGAAAGAAGACGAGGGAAGAGAGAGGGTTTTTATAAAATTTTATTTTATTGTATATATATTATATATAGGGAGAGAGAGGTGGGGATGAGGAGAGGGAGAGAGAGACAGAGAGAGTTTTTTTTTATAAAATTAATATAATATATTATATATACACACACACACTATTATATAAATTTTAGTTATATATATATATATATATATATATATATATATATATATATATATATATATATATATTATGGGATTTTACAGATAATACCATATTACTCCGAATATTACCCATCTCCCTTAAAAAATATAGTTTTTAAATATAAAAAGTATACGTAAGAATTTTAACCATAATGCAAATGTCTATAATTAAATACATATACCTTCAATAAAATCTACGTAAATATATGTAGCGATCCAATTGTTTATTTATCTAACTCTTAGAATGTGAACATGATATATGGGCGCAACCATCAGATATGGGGTAATTTGCCATGCAAAGCTAGATAGGAAAAGAATATTATTTGTTTTTATCTTGTATTGTAAAGAGATACGTAGAGCTTAAAATAGATTATGTATGTATTTAATACTCGATTCACATGGATACACTGTGCCAGCAAATATTTGATATAATCTCGAACCATATTGGGTTTCAAACATACGGGTCAGGTCGAATAATAACCACAGCTACTAAATGCACCATTCGTAACCCAATAACAACAATAATAAAGATTTTTACCGCAAGATTTGAAATACCCAAATATAAAGTATAAAGGTACTAGGATGTTACACATCTCTCAATGAAGCTGTTGTGACGGGCGACGTCGACATAAGTCCGGATGGCGGTCGTATTTCCATACTTTCTTCTGTGGAAAACCAAATTTAAACATTAAATTATAGCTATCAATGTTTTAAATTGAAAATTACAGGCAAATGCGTAGAAATTACAGATAAATAGTAGAAGTTACAGGTAAATGCTTAGATATTACATACAGCTTTTATAAAAGTTATAGGTAACTACTTAGATGTTACATGCTGTCTGTAATATCTTGCCAATAACAAATGAAAATAAGCACCTGCCTGTAACATCTATGAAGATTCCCGTAACCTGAAAGCAGTTGCCTGTAACATGTAAGCAATTTATTACATGCAAATTTGGTAGAGCTTATATGCAACATTATAGATGTTACAAGCAGCTTTTATAGAAGTTCCAGGCAGCTACTTAGATGTTACAGGCAAATAATTTGCCTGTAATATCTAGCCAACAACAAATGAAAATAAGCACTTGCCTGTAATATCTATGAAATTGTTTATAACTTGTAAGCAGTTGTCTGTGACATATAGACAACTTTGGTATATGTTACAGTCAACTTTGGTAGAGATTACATGCAAAACATGCAGCTTTTATTGAAGTTATAGGCAACCACTTTGATGCTACAGGCAAATAATTTACCTGTAGTATCTTGCCAACAACAAATGAAAATAATCACTTACTTGTAACATTTATGAAGTTGCATGTAATTTGTAAGTAGTTGTCTATAACATATAGGCAACTTTGGTACATGTTACAGGCAACATTATAGATATTACAGGAAACGTTATAGATGTTAATAATTTTTTTTAAAGAAACAATTTCGAATTGCAATATAAAATTAACAGAAAGGGTATCAATTTTATCTAATTTGTATCTCGGCCCTTATCGATTTCTCGGCCGCTGTCGGTTTTGCGGCCGTTGTTGATTTATCTGGCGTCATTAACTCCAATTCTGGAGCTACTGATTTAGCTGACGTCTCTTTCGCCAATTTCAATGTCTTATCTTTTAATTTAGGAGCCATTCTGCAGGGAGTGATGATGATGAAGCTGTTCTTGTGACAGAGGAGGGGGGTCTAAGAGGCCGACGAGAAGGCGACGAAGGTCCGGAGTTTTGATGTTGACCTGGGGCCGACGAGAGGACAGGAGGGGCTTTAGGGTTACGGTTTTAGACGGTGAGAGGCAATTTGGGGCGGGGAGTTTTGGTGTCGATTTGGAGAGGCGAGGTTGCGATGGGAGAGACGACGGCGACAGGATCTCTGCACCGACGACAACGACGACGAAAAAAGGCGTGGATTCTCTGAGGAGCTCGAGCGATGGCGAGAGAAAGAGAGAAAATTTTGAATAGGGGTATTTTCGTTTCTGTATCAAATATGACATACAGGTCTTGGGCCAAGATATTTAGATCAAGTTTTTGAACAGCGCATCGTTTCACCAAATTTAGAAAATTCCATGGAATTTATCACGAGTATTGGGCCGGGGATTTTTAACAATTTACCATAAAAATAATGAAGCCTTTACGTAGGACTGAAGCAAATCCCAAGCACAGTGCCAAGGACAGATTGATTTGACTTGACATGCACACTCACTCGCTCTCTCTCTTTCCGTCTCTCCAGTTCTAAGTCTTCCGTCAATTCAAAAAAAATAAATAAAAAAGCGAAAAAGGAAACAATAATTCTCAGTGGCAATCCTTTTATAACGCGTTCCTTCTTCATTCCACTTCAAAACGGTTCATTCAAACTCTGCATTATCACTTTCCGTACTATCTCCCCTCACTCCAATCGTACTGAAAAGCAAACGCTAGCCTTAACCCTAACCCTAATAACCCCGAGAAAGCTGAAACCTTTCTCACCTCTCCCATTGCAAAAGTCGCTGCTGCTTTCGGTTCCAAGCAAGAACAATTGGCCATGGCGTTTCCGGTTCTTCCTAGCTCAGTCGAAGCACTGCTCGAGAGGATCAGAGTAGACAGGTCCGTCGAGCCTGCGGATCTCGCTGCTCGAAGGGAGCTGGCGAGGATCGGAGAGGATCAAGCTCTCGGGGTTCTCGAGGCCATCGCTCGATCTTCGACGATCAGGTCGTTTTCGGGCTTCATCATGTTCATGAGCAGGAGATACATTGTAGTTGACGCTGAGCCAAGAACGCCGGAGAGAAGAAGACCCGAGCGTGCTTCCTCTCAGGAGAGCGTCAACTTCTCAGGGCCCTCAAGCCCTAATTTTGCTGCATTTAGAGGTTATTTCGGTCCTCAATGATGCTGTTTTTCTAAATTTAGGACATGGTTGTTTTAGTAATTAATAGAGGGGATGAATCTGATTGAGATAACTGTCCTTTTCATTTTCTCGCCAAGTTTTTACCAAATTGGACGTACTTGGGGCCGCCCATATAGTTTCAAAACAACAAAATTTTAAATCATAGAGTAAATTTCATGAAACACCATTGAGATAACTCGGATGTGCTATTTCATTCTGGTTTTTGAATTTGCATATATTTAGACCATACATTGCATCTACAGCAATAAGCTACCAAACACCCCCTTAATGGGTGTGCAAATCCATTTTTAATTTTTTAAAAAAATTCAGTTAATAGAGTACTGAATCTCTGTTTTCATAAAACTTGGATCCACCGAAGATTTGTGCTAGAAATGTGTCTGAATCCAGACCTTCAATTTTGGGTATGTGCCGTTTTTAAATTTTTTTTTGAATGCTTGGTTTGTTGAATATTGCAGAACCTACCTCTATTACTGTTTGAGTTTTGTTCGGTCATTGGGTAATTTTCGTTTTGATACTGTTTGTGTGCCATTGGTGCAGATGACCTCAGTGCAGTTTCAACCAGTAGCAGAATGCCTCAATATGAGGTGGTGGCTGGAATGCATCCTCCCAATAGTGTGCCTCCAAGACAGCAACCCAATATTGCGCCTGAGAACATAGTGCTGGAGGCAAACAACTTAGGAGGAGAAATAGGTCCCTGTCGATTTTTATTATATTATTAACTAGAGTTTCGTTAATACATAGAATGCCTAAAATACCCTTTCCGGTCTCTACATGGCCTACAGGAGAGCAACCCAGTACTGTATTAGAAGCCTTGGGGATGCTCGAGTTCAGAAAGGCCTTTATGATCTTAAGCTATGCAGGGAGGTGAGTTCTTGTAGCTGTATTTGATCAGTAATTACATTGTTTACTAAATTTATTGATGTCAATTGTTGTTCCTTTGGCTGTGTTCACATGCAAAATGCTCACGCTTTTGCATGCGGTCATGCACTCATGTCACCGACAAGTCTTCTTTTTCCTCTTGTTTTCAGCAAGCTGGACGAGATAATATCCGTGAATGCAATTATTAAGCTAAAAGGGCTTCCGATGGTTTCATTTGAGCGGGAGCTCTGGAATATGGTCAAGGGTAAAACCTGCTTCTCAGAATTGGATAGAAGAAAGGTCAGGATATAGTATAAGTATGAACATTGTCTTGTTTCGATTAAATTTGAGAACTTTTATCACAATAATCTTCTTAGCATAACTGAGGTGGTAATATCATAATTTCAACCATGATACAACAATCCCTGTTGGAGTTATTTAGAGTTGGCTGTATGAAGTCTCCTTTCCCAATTATAGGTTAGAGCGACAACCTGTTTTGTTGAAAGCTTTCTAACATCCTTTTTGGTAACAATGCTGGCTTGTGATATGTTGGTTTCCTCATGCCACAACCTAAAAAGGGCACATGACCGGCACAAGGATCACGTGAAGTCATGCGGACCCCACTGTAACCCAAGTAAGCCAAAACCAGGAATCTAAACCATATATAAGTGGGAAATAGATGATAATAGGTAGAGGTGAAGTTTTAAATAAGTTTTGTAAAAAGTAAAGTTTGTTTTGAAAGATTGTTTGAAAAACGTACAATACCTCCTTTATAAATTTTGAATAAAATGAGTACAATGATAATAAGTATAACAACATCCCACATACGGAGGTTAAATCAACGCCCAAACGGCGGATATACAACCACCCAATAATATACGACGCCAAAAAGCGAAGGATCAACAAAGAGGAAAGTAAACAACATAAATATATATCAAGTCGACTCCACACGAGCCCAACAACAACAAATATACAACTCTAAGGTCTCAATAATACTAGACTTGGTGTTTGACAGAGTACTTCTAGATACAAATAGGTACACGGCAAATTTCGATACAAAATATAACCCAACAACTCAAGATATACGCAACCATGCCCAAAAGATATCAAACGTGCCAAAAAAGCCGCTACGGGTTGAGTTGCCAACTCGTGAGTAGAATTATATAACAAGCTAGAAGTTGCATGGATAAGCGGTAAAACAACTAAACATGATAAATGTGCACATCAAGGAGGGTAAATAAGCATGCATTGAAAGTAGAGCTCGAGCAATAAAATAATAATGATAGTATGCTCTCGTGTACAACTCATGTACCGCTATCTTAGCATATAAATTATGAATCTGTGTGTGGTTATCATGTTAATATCAAGTAATCAGTATTTGGCCCGGTACGGACACAACATAACCACAAGCGTCTGAAAGCATGTGAGTCACGGGAGTAAATGCACTACTGCGAAATGAAACGCTAACAATCATCAATCGTCAATAACTCACTGCATATACAATTACAATGGTGTTAAATCACGATCACCATAGATGTAATGCAATATCTATAGTACACGACTAACGTAAACACAATCAAGATAATATATATATATATATATATATATATATATATGAGATTAATGGAGGAAAGAGGCCATACGAGAGGATTTCCTCCTATGGCGTGGAAAAAATACAACCTCCATTTTTTCCGACGATCGGCACCCATCATCATCATCGTTATCATCTAAGATGTGCGTACACCAAATTTCATGTGATTCCACAACTTTTTCACCGTTGATTTAGTGGGTTCAAAATTAACGGTTTACTGACAATAGAACTTTTTACATTGCTAAATCAACGGTGAAAAAGTTGTAGAATCACATGAAATTTGGTGTACCCACATCTTAGATGATAACGATGAAGATGATGGGGGCCGATCGTCGAAAAAATTGGTGGAGGTTGTATTTTTCCATGCCATAGGAGGAAATCCCCTCCTATGGCCTCTTTTCTCCATTATTCTCTCTCTATATATATAACATCCATCCATATGCAATCATATAAAAGTAGCCGGAAGATGTACGTATATGAAATCCTTTCAAAATAACTCTATGATATATATCGCGACACATGTAGCGGACGTTGTTTTGTAAAGACTGCATACATTTTGTTTGAAGTATATATCCCGTCTTTTGAAGATTTATTTAAAAAGGGGTTTTCTTTTGTAAAAGTCTATGTCGATCATAGATACATGGAAAATAGTGAGACTATATCTCCTTTGAAAACCTTTTTAGAATACATCGATATGTGAAAATAGTATTCAGGTACTGTCTCGTGGACCAGTCATGTCCGGCCACTATATAGCATAATTTATCTCATCAGTGCAGGACATCTATATCGATCTCTCAAATATATATAATATCTATCTCAGTACAGGGCATCAATATCGATCCTTCACATATATCCGTAGAGATATCATATTTCAACTACCCTCAATCACTTATGAATTGATCATACATATATTAACGGGCAACATCTTGTCTCTCCCTGTCTCAATCTCTGGTGGATTGATCATAGTAAATATATCTCATGGATCCCGGCCATATCCACCGTGTCCAAATTATATTTTCTTTTCATATATATATTATTTATATTCAATCACTTAGGATTGACATCACATCCCAGTAATATAAATCCCGTCAATTCGTACCCTTTTAGTCCGTGTGAACTAGGCATAGGACGGACGGGTAACATATAACAATGCAAACGAGTAAAATAAACATCTTGTAACGATAAAATGAGCTTAGCATAACTAATAAGATAAACACGTGAGCGGATAATATAAACGTAAGCGTAGCGTAAACAAACAGTAAATAGGTAATTATTTTGAATATTTTCATTTATATGTTTTTTTAAAAATAGAACGAAACATTATTCGAAAATAAGGAGGCTACGATATTTTTAAAATATATATATTACCCTTTTGAAATCCAAGTAACACATCCTTTCATTATCACTTTTGAAAACATGAAACAAATAGTTGTTTAGAAAGTGGGTAATACTGTCATATCAGTATAATCTTCCAATCAGGTAAAATAGTAAGACTTCACGAGTCAAGTAAAAATAGGGCCATATCCGGCTAATCATCATCATCATCTATCCTCATCGTATCATCCCGTGCGGAATCTTGCCTCGTACGATAACCATCGCATACTCTATTATATCATATCATAATAAGGATAGTTACGACTATCTAATCTATGTACCCAAACACATAACATAGCTGGTACGGATATCAAGTTTACGTACACACATAGCAATGGAATATCAACAGTACGGATGCCTAGTCATGTACAAACATAGCACTGGTGCGGACATCTCGTTCACGCATCCGCTCCATGATTGGTATGGACACCTCGTATCACGTACACGCACGACGATTAGTATGGACCTTCAGTCGCGTACTCGTCCAACAATCAGTACGGATTTAAAGTCTCGTACGCGCACCTAATATAAATCGTGTATAGCCATCATCCTACTATAACATCAATCCTATTATGATGTGTAAACATGGCGGTTTTATATGATATAGCAGTACTAATGATGTGTAGTGTATATGTGAGTCTGTGATCGTGCAACATGGTAATCATTAGTATTTGTGCTAGTGTTCTACCCATTGTATCTACAATAAGCCTACTAAGCGATACTAACGAAATTTGCTAAATAACGAACAAGTCAAAACATATGTGGCATGCATCTTAAGCACATTCAATGATATAATAAACAATATGTTTCATGGGGGTGCTATACGCTATCCACCCAATTCCCCACTCGTAGATATAATCTACTCACTGTTTGCGATCGAGCTAGTCGTATCCTACGATCATCTTGCCTTTTGCCGTCGCCTTGGAAGTCTCAGCAATCGAACCTAGCACAAAAATAATCACGCAAACACAAATAAGAATCTGTATTGGCATCGAAGTAACGAATGAGCGTTCATAGGTTAGAATCTAGGACCAACGTGAGCCATCCGTGTGCTAACTATCAAGAATTACCCGTTCCGGATTCGCTGCTTTAACATAAAAGACCACATCAAGAACTAGAAATATGGATTATCAAGTTCGTAAACCTTAAAATATCGTCAAAAACTAACCAAAATACTCCCAGATTTTTCCTTGGGGTATCTGGGGAAAAACAAAGTATCATGGGGGTTTAATATAAGTGTGTACAAGTTTCTGTAAAATCCACAGACCAAAACTCTATGGTTTGGCCGACGAAAAGTGCTATAGCAACCGACTTAGTCAGCCTAAATTTGGAATTAGGTTCTCGTGCTTCTTGTGTGGTCTTCTGGTGGTCTAACCAGGTCAATGTAATAGTTTGTTTATTTTGCAAAGACCATAATACATCCCAGAAATGATTTGAACACTAAACACAACAAAAATCCTAGTTTTTCATGGCAAGAACTTTAAAAACTTGTTGAAGTATGGATCTTTTATCTTATATAAGAGATTTGAGGTGGTGATCAAGCTTGTATGATACCATTTGAAGAACATGGGGACTTGAAACTTGATCTAGCTTGAATTCTTGATCACTTGGAGTATGAATTGGTGTTTGTGATTGTGAGAATGTTGTGTGCGGATTCGTGAGAGATCGAGTGAGTGAGTGTTTATGAGGGGGGGCAGCCATGGGAGATTGAGGGAGTTGGGAGAATGGGAGAGTGAAGGTGATAGAATGAGAGTGAAGTGGGACGTGACATGGAGGGATGGAGGAGGCATGTCATGAGAAGCCCATGCCTCTCATGTCCTCTCTCTACAATTCCATATAAAATTATAGCCATGCATTTTTATGAAAACAATAAAATTCTAATAACAATATTAAACCCTTATTAACTTGTCATGGCACCTTAAGTGCAAAATTAGGAAAACCAATACTGGTTTTAGCATTCCTACATGTTTATATGCAATTAAATACTTATTTTAAGATAATCCAATTCAATAATTGGTATTATTCTAATAAAACATATTATATTATTATTTAAATTCCAAAAATAATTTTTAACGTTTTCTGAAATGTTACAATATTCCTCCTTAAATAAATTTGGTATCTAAATTTAAATTTAAACCCAAATTTTAAAATATTTTATTAAATCAAAACAACGGGGCTCCGAAGTCTCACACAAGCTAGAATACTACATAATGTGTGATAACAAATAAACATATAATATAAGTAAAATATAGCGCATCATCAAGGATCACACACAATAGAAAATCCTCATCGATAAAACATCATCAAAATCACGTGCCAATCATCGACACTCAAAATCCCAAAATATTATGATGTAATGTGTATGCATATGGAATGAAAGTATGAAATTCTATAGTTATAGTAAATTAATACACAATCTGTACAAGAAGCAATTGCTTCTTAATCGTAAAATACTTGCGCAAATAGCTATATCAAATAAGAATTGTCTTTGAGATAACTGGAACTCCAACCCCTGCTACGATACAACGTGATGCATGGAAACGAAATCAAACGCAACGTATGTACATGAAAACAAAATCAAATGCAACGGATGTACACGAAACAACACCAAGTGTATCGAGTGTGCATGAAACAAAAATCAGTGCAACTACTTTGCACGAAAACATTAATCAAGTAATAAAAACACATAAGTCAAAACAACCGATATCAAAATATTTGTTCTTCTACATCGAAAGTATGATATTAGGATCACAAAAACATCAAGGTCATGACAAAGGGTGATATCCAGATCACCAAAAAAAATACAAATCAAACAACTGACATTAAAGCGTACCTGCTCTAACGTCGACAGGTGCCTGAGCACCCGGAGCAGTCAGAGCAAGAACTCTTGCTCGCCCACCGCTCACGGCCTGACGTCCTCAATCGTTGGATCCTTGTCCTTTCTGCACAGGACCACTATCCACTACCCGTTCGATCCCCAGATGGAAGTAGAATAATCACTTGTGGAGGGGGAAAAGGAAACGAAGCTGCTTGTCGGGACGCTATCTTGTTTTGATGCTTGATGGAACAGTTTCTGGCTCTATGACCCGGCCTCATACAATTAAAACACAATTGCGCTGGCCTCAATATCCTATCGGTGTCCATTAACTACTCTCGGGGCCATCCACGCACACCACCACTCTCCTGCTCAACAGATGGAGTCTCAACTCGAGGTCGTTTCAGTTCTGGAGTCGCTACAATCTCAACGTAACGATCTTCTATCAACGTGGCCGCGTCTACTGCCTCTGTATAGGTATCGAAATGTTGAGTACCAACGGCGAAAAACAACCGCGCATCTAGTTCGCGCACGGATCTCTTAATCCGGATATTTTTCGTAGGAACCAAATAAGGAGCGTATCTCGATAACTGGGTGAACTGAAGGTCATACTCGGTTACTGTCATGTCCGGAGTCTTGCACAAAAATTCGAAACTACACGCTCGGACGTCTCTGACACACTGAGGTAGAAAGCAGGCTAGGAAGATGTAACAACCAAGTTCATTTATACCAATTCCAGTTCCCGTATTTACTTATCTGTGGTATTTTCTTGATTTAACGGGTTTTGGGTGCGAATGGTATTTTACTTTTTACATTGCATTCGACCCAACCCGCTTGCTTGAATTTGTTGATTCATATTTATAGATTACCTTAACTTGTTACATAGACACGTACATATCATGTATACTGCATATTGGCATTTTATCTAGCATCGCACATTTTATCATATAACATTTTAGGTCATGTAAAATAAATTAAAATTACATTTCATAATCTGCATGATACCCCTAACCCCGTGGTAGCATCCGTGCATCTTGTTCTCGTCCCGTTCAGTGAAATGGACGTGTTTGGATGGCTACGCGCACGTACGTGCATCCGTTCTTGGGGGTATGCATTTTTATTAACTGAGCATTCGTTTTGAAATTTGGAGGTCGCGTATATTTTTCTTATTTGAAATTTGAAATTTTAGACCCGATCCGGGCGCATTTTGAAATATTTCTGTATCTCGCCAAAATTCATTTATTTAAAATTTTAAATATTAGTTCGAATATATTTTTAACAGCTCTGAAGAATTTCTCTAACAACTAAAATCCTTTTTAAATTTTTTAAATCTTTTCCCAAACCAATCTCAGCCTCTTTCCTCGCTACCCCGGCCCCACTTCTTTCCTCTCTCTCTTTCTTTTCTGTATTCCTTTCTCTCTCTCCCTCTCTCTCTCACCGCTATTCCTTTCTCTCTCCCCCTATACAAACAAATTTCGCTCTCCTTACTGTTCATCTCTCTCTCACACCTCTTGATCTCCCCACTCTCTCAGAATCTCTCTCGCGCTAATTTCTCTCTCCCTATTATATATTTATCCCTCTTCTTCCTCCCTTTTCTTTTCAAAAAAACCCACGAAACCCAAACCCTACCGCCGTTGCCTCCCCCTCGTTCATCCGTCGCCGACTCTCTTCTCGACCTCCACCATCACCTCAACCCTCACAGACATCCTCTCCTTCCTCGACCACCTCCTTTACAAAGAACCCGACCCATCGCCTCACACCTTTCCTCACCGACCTCGTCGCCATCCATCACCGACGACCTCGTTGTCGTGTTCCCCTCCGACCACTCACCTCCCTCTCAACTCCCAACACCACCACCACTATTCTCGCCTACCCGAGCACCTTTCCTGCACCCAAACTCAACCTCTGCACCGTCGCCGCCGGAGCTCCGACGACCTCGTCGTTGTCTCCACAACCCTCTTCTCCCTCTCCCTTTCCTCTCCTCCTCTGCCAACGACCCCAGCCACCAAGAATCTCACACACACACACCAGAAACCCAAACCGAGCCCCCTGCACACATTTGCATCGCCGGAGTTGATCGCCGCCGTCGATCTCGTTCTCGTTTCCTGACTCCAGTGCACCCAGTGAGCATTCCTTTTCTTCCCAATCTCATTCTCCTCTTTCCTTTCCTCTCCGTCTTCTTTCTTTTCTTTGCATTTCTTTTCTTTATATTTTCTGTCTTTGTAGTTTCGCCGGAACCGGCCGTGACGTCGACGATCCCGACGACCCAGCGAACAAACTTGACTTGTGTGATCACTTTGTGCGTTGTTTGGATCCGTTCCGTGTACCGTGCGCGCGTCGCGATCTTTTCGCCGACGTGAGACGTTCCGTACACACCCGTTTCCTGTTCTGTCGAGGCAAGTAAATCTTGCTACATGCTATTTAAATTATTACATACTTATTTAAATACATAT
This sequence comes from Agapanthus africanus, assembly GCA_030015575.1. NCBI lineage: Eukaryota > Viridiplantae > Streptophyta > Magnoliopsida > Asparagales > Amaryllidaceae > Agapanthus > Agapanthus africanus. The sequence goes on from CM057344.1 coordinate 109,267,781, forward strand.
TAAACCTGTTGTTTAAATCTAGTGACCCATATTTCATTTTTAACATTTCGATATTCCGTTTATATCATTTTAGATTTAGAACATGAAAACATATCTTGTTGCATATTAGATTACAATGCACTGTACCCATATCCATATTTATATCACATATTGCTTAGTTGTATAGCCCACAGTACCATTTTTTAATAGTTTATAACCTTTCGGATACCTATTTGCATCCGTCTCGTCTAGTATATATACAATTGTATCCATAGATCATATAATACATAATAATGTGATTTTAACATTCCATATTTGATAAAGTGTATTTTAATTAGTGTTGGAACTATAACTTTAATCTTAATCGATAACTGTGCACCCATATGTTTTAATCTGTACCTATTTTGCATATCACATCACATTATTCCGTTTTATTGTTCCATTGGTACCCCATACTTGTTTTGTGTACCCATGCTTATTATAGTATTGATTATGAGCACCCACGTGACATTTGTGCACCCCATGACATGACTTGATATACTATTACTTGACACGACTTGATACCGTGCACTACTGGACATGATTGGATTTATATACACTACCTGACTTGACCTGATGTACCATATCTTGACCTGTTACCTGTCTTATTACTAATGCCAACAACCTTAACATGTTGTCCCTACAAACTTTTCCTGTTGTCTATCCAGACAAACATGTACCTGCTTAGTCCTGTATTGGCATTAGCTCCAGATTTATTAATACCTGACTTGAACATATAAATCGGGGGTATGTGGAAATCAATGATGAAACCTGACTTGTAACTCGACAGTTCGATACCTTTACTGATCAGTCTTACGGGCTAGGCCAGCCCCGGGGTGATGATGCTGACATCACTCATCGTTACATACTACATTTTACTGCCTAGCGGCACGTCTCGGATTCAGCCCGAGAATCTTCACCGTGGTCCCGGGCACGCACGGGATACTATTGAGTTACATCGATGATTCATCAAATTGATTTCAAAGACTTGAGAGTAGTCAACACAGTAAACCAGTTTAGATTACTCATTGCACACTACCCTTCACTGTCCTTATTTATATTGTTGTTTTACCTGTTTTACCGTTCATACTCATACCTGCATGTCTTGCTACCCCTGTTTATATTATTGCTTGATGTTATGACGCACTGACGTCTGGGTTTTGCATGGCCCAGATTCTTTACCTTTGCTGCAGGCCGAGCATGAGTATTTCATTCAGCAGGCTGAGCAGTGAGGACTTGTTAGTAGTTAGTTTATTTTCCTTTCAGTATTTTCATTCCTGATGTGAGCCCGTATTATGGGATGTACATTCCAGTTTATTCCTTGTATTGGATCTTTTGCTTCCGCATTATTTTATTCTTGACTCGTTATTCTGGCTTATGAACATGTATTAGATAGTTATTATTGTTCTTGATATCTCTACAGCCATAATGTGACTGTGGAGGGATATTTCCTATCCACAGGTAGCATGGTTGGCTCTGTCACGTGCCTATCTTAGCGTACTCTGGGAAGCGGGGCGTGACAGAAGACCTTCGGAAACTCGTTCCAAGTGATAGGAGAAAGACTTACTGCTCGGCCTCTTTCGATCGAATCGCATCAGATCTGAGCAAGATCCTTTAAACGAAAACTGGCTAACTCCAATGATCTCGTATCGGAGCATCTCATCAAGCGAAATATTCTCTCCATCCTATCGAGAAACGACAGCGGATCCTCTGACGCATCCATGCCAGTAAAAATCGGAGGCTTCAGCCTCGAGAACTCGGGAAACGACACATCTAACGTCCCAAACCCCGGAGGCATAACTGGTCTCTGAGCACCGTGCTGTACAAAAGTCTCTGGAGCTGGCTGTGCAACGACAGGTCTCTTGGTCCGAATAGTATCAGCTAACGACCCAATCGAGCGACGTAAATGAATAACGCTCATCTCCAAACGAGAAATTCTATATGAAATAAGAGGATCACCATATTCCAGTGTCATCGAAGTATCGTCCCAGTCAGGTCTCAGACGAGCCTGTCCTGACCCCATCAATAACAACAGCCCTTTCAGCTTGCACTGTCTCTGACGGCATGATGACTGGAACAAGAAACAAACAACAATTGATTTCCGAATCTCAACGAAATAGCAATGCAATACTAATAGCTCATGAAAGAAGGAAAGAGAATCCTGGAAGAACACAAAATGTACATCCTAAGGTCACATAAGCGGAGTGTCGTATCGTAAATATGCTGCGGAACATACGTGCGGTACGTAATTCTACTTAAGTTGCCTACCCCATCATATCAAGGATAGCCTATACGTCGAAAGGTCGGGTTGAAGACCCCCAATGTCAAGTTTAAGTTCCGCAAGGTTAAACTTAGGTCTCGGAAGATTATTCCCCAGACTCCGCATGGTCAAGCCTAAACTTAACAAAGGAAAACGAAGTTCGGGCCTAATACCCCAAAGTCAAGTCTAAGTTCCGCAAGGTTAGGCTTAAGTTTCAAAACGTTATGATCTAGATCCCGAAAAAAGCCTAGACTCAACAATGATAAAACCTAGCGCTCTGATATCAACTTTGTCGCGACCCGAAAAGAGCACATGACCGGCATAAGGATCATGTGAAGTCATGTGAACCCCACCGTAACCCAAGTAAACCAAAACCAGGAATCTAAACCATATATTAGTTGAAAATAGATGATAATAGGTAGAGGTGAAGTTTTAAAGAAGTTTTGCAAAAAGTAAAGCTTGTTTCGAAAGATTGTTTGAAAAACAGACAGCATTTTTTTTGTAAATTTTGAATAAAACAAGTACAATCATAATAAGTATAGCAACATCCCGTATACAAAGCCAAATCAACGCCCAAACGGCGGATACACAACCACACAATAATATACGACGCCAAAAGGCGAAGTATCAACATAGAGGAAAATAAACAATATAAATATACATCAAGTTGACTCCACACGAGTCCGACAACAACAAAATATACTACTCTAAGTTCTCGGCAATACTAGACTTGGTGTTTGATGGATTACTTTTAGATACAAATAGGTACAAGGCAAATGCCGATATAAAATACTACCAATTCAAGATATGCGCAACCATGCCTAAAAGATAGCAAATGTGTCAAAAAAGCCGCTACGGATCCAAATGGTCAAACCTGCAAAGAACTATAGCACAACGGGAGTGAGTTGCCAACTCGTGAATAGAATTATATAACAAACTAGAAGTCGCATGGATAAGCGGTGCAACAACTAAGCATGATAATGTGTATATCAAAGAGGGTAAATAAGCACGTGTCGAAAGTAGAGTTCGAGCGATGGAATAATAATGATACTAAGCCCTCATATACAACTTGTGTACCGCTATCCTAGCATGTAAATTATGAATATGTGTGGTTATTATGTTAACATCAAGTAATCAGTATCTGGCCCCATACGGGCATAACATAAGCACAAGTATTTGAAAGTATGTGAGTCACGGGAGTAAATGCACTACTGCGAAATGAAATGCTAACAATCATCAATCGTCAATAACTCACTGCATATATAAATACAATGGTTTCAAATCACGATCACCGTAGTCGTAATGCAATATCTATAGCACACAACTAACGTAAACACAATCAAGGATATATATATATCACCCATCCATATGCAATCATATAAAAATAGCTGGAAGATATATGTATATGAAATTCTTTCAAATTAGCCGTATGATATATATCGCGGTACATGTAGTGGACGTTGTTTTGTAAAGAAAGGTATGTATTTTGTTTAAAGTATGTGTCCCACCTTCTGAAGATGATTTATTTAAAAAGGAATTTCTTTTATAAAAGTCTTTATCGATCGTAGACACGTGGAAAATAGTGAAACTATAGCTCTTTTGAAAACCTCTTTAGAATACATCGATATATGAAAATAGTATTCAGGTACTGTCTCGTGGACCGGTACTTTCCGTCCACTATATATCGCATAATATATCCCATCAGTGCAGAGCATCTATATCGATCTCTCATATATATATATATAATATCTATCTCAGTGCATGGTATTTATATCGATCCCTCACATATATCCGTAAAGACATCATATGTCAACTAACTAACCTCAATCACTCATGAATTGATCACACATATATCACCGGACGACATCTTGTCTTTTCCTGCCTTAATCCCTCATGGATTGATCACAATAAATATATCTCATGGGTCCCCGGCAAAATCCAACGTGTCCAAATCATCTTTACTATTCATATATATATTCAATCTCTTAGGATTGATATCACATCATATCCCCGGTAATATAAATTTCGTCAACTCGTACCTTTTTAGTCCATGTGACCTAGGCATAGTACAGACGGGTAAGATATAACGGTGCAAACTAGTAAAATAAATATCTTGCAACAGTAAAATAAGCGTAGCATAACTAATAAAATAAACGAGTGAGCGAATAACATAAATGTAGGCGTAGCGTAAAACAATAAATAGGTAATTACTTTGAGTATTCCCACTTATATATTTTTTTAAAAATAGAACAAAACGTTGTTTGAAAATAAGAAGGCTACGATATTTTTAATATGTATACCCTAGCACATCCTTTCATTATTGCTTTTAAAAACATAAAACAAATCGTTGTTTTAGAAAGTGGGTAATACCGTCATATCGGTATAATCTCCCAATCGGGTAAAATAGTAAGACTCCGCTAGTTAAGTAAAAATAGGGCCATATCCGGGTAATCATCATCATCTATCCTCCTCGTATCATCCCGTAAGGAATCTCGCATCGTACGATGACCATCACATATTCCATTATATTTTATCATAATAAGGATAGGTACGGCTATTTAATCTACGTACCCAAACACATAGCATAGCTAGTACGGATATCAAGTCTACGTACACACAAAAATGGAATATCAACAGTACGAACGTCTAGTCACGTACTAACATAGCATCGGTGCGGACATCTCGTTCATGCACCCGCTCCACGATCGGTATGGACACCTCATGTCAGGTACACGCACGGCGACTAGTATGGACATCCAGTCGTGTACTCGCCCAACAATCAATACGGATTTCAAGTCTCGTACGCGTACCTAATATAAATTGTATAGCACCATCCAGCTATAACGTCAATCCTACTATGATTTGTAAACATGGCAGTTCTACGTGACATGGCAGTACTAATGATGTGTAGTATACATGCGAGTCCGTCATCGTGTAATATGGTAATTATTAGTATTTGTATTAGTGTTCTACCCAGTGTATCTACAATAAGTCTATTAAGCGATACTAACAAAATTTGCTAAATAACGAACAAGTCTAAACATACGTGGCATGCATCCTAAGCACATTCAATGATATAATAAACAATATGTTTCACGGGGTGCTATACGCCATCCATCCAATTCATCACTCGTAGATATAATATATCCATTGTTTGCGATCGAGCTAGGCATATCCTACGACCGCTTTGCCCTTCGTCGCCGCCTCTGAGATTTCTGCAATTGGACCTAACATAAAAATAATCATGCAAACACAAATAAGAATCCGTATCGGTATCGAAGTAACGAGTGAACGTCCATAGGTTAGAATTTAGGACCAACGTGAGCCATCCATGTGCTAACTACCAAGAATTACCCCCGGACTCACTGTTTTAACATAAAAGACCGCATCAAGAACTAGAAATACGGATTATCAAGTTCGAAAACCATAAAATATCATCGAAAACTAACCAAAATACTCCCAGATTTTTCCTTGGGGCATCTGGGGAAAAACAAAGTATCACATGGGTTTAATATAAGTGTTTCTGTAAAAACTCCAGACCAAAACTCCATGGTTTGGCCAACGAAAAGTGCTACATCAACTGACTTGGTCGGCCCAAATTTAGAATTAGGGTCTCGTGCTTCTTGTGTGGTCTTCTGGTAGTCTAATTAGATCAATATAATAGTTTGTTTATTTTGCAAAGACTCCAATACATCCAAAAATGATTTGAACACTAAAACACAACAAAAATCCTAGTTTTTCATGGCAAGAACTTTAAAAACTTGATAAAGTATGGATCTTTTACCTTATATAAGAGATTTGAGGTGGTGATCAAGCTTGTAGGATGCCATTTGAAGAACATGGGGACTTGAAACTTGATCTAGCTTGAGTTCTTGATCACCTGAAGTATGAATTGGTGTTCGTGAGTGTGAGAATATTTGTTGTGTGAGAATTTGTGAGAGGCTGAGTGAGTGAGGGTGGGCTTGCGAGGGGGCAGCCATGGGAGATTGAGAGAGTTGGGAGAATGAAAGAGTGAAGTGGGGAGGTGACATGGAGGGATGAAGGCATGGCATGGCATGAGAAGCCCATGCCTCTCATGTCCTCTCTCTCTCTCACTCCAATTCCATATAAAAATATAGCCATGCATTTTTATGAAACCAATAAAATCCTAATAACAGTATTAAACCCTTGTTAACTTGTCATGGCATCTTAAGTACAAAATTAGGAAAACCAATACTAAATTTAGCATTCCTACATGTTTAGATGCAATGATATACTTATTTGAAGATAATTCAATTCAATAATTGATATTATTCTAATAAAACATATTATATTATTATTTAAATTCCAAAAATAATCTTTACCATTTTCTGAAATGTAACACCTCACATGCTTTCAAATGTGACACAAATGTGGACGGATTCCTTATATAAGGCATCTTCATGTGTTTATCTTCTTTTCCATTTTGCAGAATGTTGATTGGGACATTAGAAATACAAAGATTTACCATGTCTACCATTGTCATGTTGATCAAAATGGCAATATCACGTTTAAGGTATGTATCGATACTATTTCTGTCGAAAGATACACTAATGTGTTCGTTGTCTAGCTCTACTGGTATAATGCCAAAGGAAGGGGGTTAGAAAATTGAGAGTCTAATTTTATGCCACATAGGCTTTGCCGATGTGTCAAATATTATTACACTACCATAATTAAATGTTTAAAAAAAAGGAAAAAAGAAATAAAAAATTACCCTAGCTATTTCTAACTTCTCTATGATAGAACTACCTTCCTTTTATGGGTAACTACCTTACCTCTAAAACTAAGTATATCATATCGCAATAAAAAACTTTTACTGCTTATATTTAGAAACTCTCAATTCACAAATTCTATTTCTATAATGGTATCATTTATATTTATTTTCACTCTACGTGCAGCGCACTTGCAAAAACAATAGTCCATTTAAATTCAATGTTGCATGACCCCAAGTTTATTTGTTTAGCATTGTGGTCACTGCATTCTTGTCTCTTTTAGATTGTTGGAGTTATAATTTCTGTTCTAATTTTGTTTTATACTTTCAGAAGATAAGGCCATCTAATTTTTCTAAAAATTTAATTTGTTTGATTTCGTTGGCTGTTGGCTGAGCTTGAATGAGGAGTTTTTAGCTATCATTTTTCTCTTCTAATTAGTGGGTCTCCTCTCCCCTGTTCTGTTTGGAATGTGTTTTCGCGTATATTTTGCAGACTCCTCACTTAAACTCACATATATTTTGGGAGGTTTCTAATGAGCTGCAAAAGTTATAATCCTAGAAGGGATTTTTTTTCTGGACCCCAAGTTGGATGGAGGCTTTTTTAAACCGATTATGTTTCAAATTTGTCTAAAAACCCAATACACAATATAGACAAGAGTTTCATACCCATGTACACCTAAAATGTATTATAGTGGGTTAAGAATATCATAATTCCAATTATATCCTTTTAATTTTTATTTGGAAGACAAGGAAGAATTGATAATTTTAAAATTTCATTTGCAATTTTAAGGTTGATTGGGTCCTTCGGCTGTTGCTTTCGTCGACGATTTCATTATCTCAAACCTTGAAAGTGTTAAAGATCTCAAAGAAAGAACAACTTATTAAAGTATTAAATTTATAGATTAAAGTATGAAGTTTATGTTAACTTTTTTTGAAACAGGTTATATATGTTTTGCTGAAACCTTTTGATTTGTTTCTTACTAATCAATTTCTTCATATTCCATAGATCCATACCCAAAACATTTGTCAAGTATCTCTTGTTGTTGGAGTAAGTTGTTTGGATCTTGGAGGCAAACCAAACTATAATGTTCACTTGGATATGTTAGTTACTTGTCGTGAGGAATTAATTGGAACTTGGTTGGATTACATGTGCACAAGGGGGCAGAGAGAAAGTAACTGACATGTTGGCATTTTTAGCATTGATGTTGGTATTGCAAAGTTTGAATGTGAGACAAAACAGAATCATTTGCATTTTGCTAGCATATTAGGTTGATGATAAGGGGAATTTTGGAATAGAGAAAGCATTGTGTATGATACATCGTACACATATCTTTCAAGTGTATTTTTGGGTTTAAAGAAATATTGTTTGTCTTGGTGTTTTTGGTATTTTCGAAAGTTGATGGGTTTGATTGGGTCCAGATTCATTTTCCCTGACATAAAATTTAATATGGGTCTCCCTGTACCTGCAGACTGCCCCTTGACTTTACCGAGACATTCCTGTGCAGTTTCATTGATTAAGACTTAAGACATTGTAGGTGATTTTGATGGAAAAGGCTTTATGTAGAATATGAGAAACTGCACAGAGCACGCGCGCGCCACACACACACACACACACGTGTATATATATGTAACATAATCTACTAATTTATCCACTATACATATCATGAAAAAAAATGAACGAATGGTTGTAAATTCATAGAAGAGTTCAGGATTGTGAAAATAAATTTAATTATTTGAACTGCATATGTTTCATGTACTACATAATTACAGTGCTGTTACCAGAGAGGTGACTCATCAAAACTCTGTATTTTCATCACTTATACATTGATTAATGCATAAAACCATGGTTATAATCTTTTATATTTCTAGTGTTAATTAGTTTTTTTTGCTAAAAATATATTTTGAGATTTATACACCAGGACTCGAAATTCTGCATATTGAAACTATAAGATTTAGCTGTGTTTTTATATGTTTCTTTTAGCATAGCTGGCACTTTACTTTACCTTTTCTAAGTTAGTGCTATGCATATTTTATCTGATCATTTTTCTTCCTTCGAAAGAAATGCTATTTAATATATATGGATATTACCAGGGACCATATTTTCAAGATACGACTACTCACCTGCATCGGGTATTAGGTGATGATAATGTGCTGAATGTGAAGTTTGCTGCTGAAGGTGACTATCTTGACTTATTTCCTACCTATCATGGGATTGCAGAAGAAGGAATAGCTGTGGGTTTGCGCCGTTATCGATTTTTTGGTAATCTTTACATTTGGTGTCTTATCTTTGCTGTGCCTAATCACTCATGTTTCTTATATGCTTTTACGGTTTTACCTGCTGCATTGTATTCTCTGTCTATTCCAATAGTAAAAGAGTAAATATTTGCACTGATAGCAGGAAAAGTTTCTATTTGTTTTTACTCAATCAGGGTTCTTGAACAGAATTATGAGCTACTGTTTCATTACCTTCTTAACTTAACTTTCTACATGACTTCAGATGTAGAAATACATTAAGCCGATATACTATTTATTCACATAATATATCCCCACAGAAATCATATCCTGTTGCTTATTAGGTTCACGAAAATGCTTTTAAATACCTTCCTTTGTGAGAACTTCTACCTACTTTATGGACCATTAGGATAACTTCAACTCTATATGCTTGCAGCATTTCATTGCCATGATCAAAAGGCTGTATGCCTCTAACACCACTTAGTGCATAGTTTATACTGAATAGCAACAAAAAGTATAAAGAAGAGTCTAATAAACATGATGTGGTCAAGCAGTTATCGACATCCTTTGCCAGTGGGATTGATTTTGTGTACTTTACTGATTTGGTTTACAATGGATTGTCTCTGGACGTTTTTTATTGCATATTCCTGTGTTCTATCAGACCGTTCTGCCATCTAAAATTGATCGACTGAAATTTTTTAATGCAATGGATTGTGTTTCCTACACACAGACACACACACACACACACACACACACAACACTTGAGCAGATGAGTTGTGGGCCAACAATGTCTCGTATTCAAGACTTGGATGGATCCTGTCTCCATCATTTCATCTATTGCTTACTAACTATTCACTATTAAAAAAGTATATAATACACTCACTTTGCGTATTTGTTTTGTGTTTAGTTTTCAAGGATGGGGGCAAGGAGAAAAAGGAAAGCTCAAATTCCTCATCTCAGTCATCTGTCAACTGTTATTTTGTTAGGACCGAGTCCACTTGGGCTATGGATGTGAATGCAAGCAGACCATACATACTATTGAATAAATCAATACAGGAAGCACGTAGTATTTTCATGCACGTGCATACCGTTTCTAGTCTTGGAAAATATATGGCCAGGTTGGTATGTACATTGCCATTTCATACTGTAATATACATCAGTAATTGCACGCTGTTCTGATACATTACATGTTAATGTATATCAAATTGTTGTTTTGCAGATTTTCATTAATTTTATCCAAGACAATGGAACTTGACATCGATTTTTCATCTGTTAATATTAGGAAGATTGATGACATACCTTGCTTGGTATCTTCTTTGTTTTTATCTTATTTTCTATTTTCCATTTTCATTTTTATTTTTTGCTTTTCTTCAGTTCATTTTGAATTTTGTCAGAATTCAATTATTGATAATTTGACTTGTTAAGGATGGAGATGGACGAGTTGTATATAATGAAGATGGTGAGATGATGATCCATACTGATGGGACAGGGTTGATATCGGAAGATTTAGCAAAGAAATGTCCAAGAAGAATACAGAAAGGACGCCAAACTACCCCAAGTGATTATGAGGTTCGTGATTCCCTCCATCTTTATCTTAGAACTTGTCCATCTTTAGGTCTCAGTGTAGGTCTAGAGAGAGAGCTCTTTGTGATGTTACATTTGATGCTCTTATTAGTAGTCCAGATGCTCAGAATTGGAATGCATTACCTTAGTCTTGCAATATCCTTGATTTTGTTTGCTTGTATTTAATTTTCATTTTAACTAATTTTTATTTTAATGTATATAATTATAGCTTTTTGGTCTTGCCCTTGACAAATAAAACCTGCAGCGCAGGATTGATGCAGTATTGGGGATGCTAAGATTTTAAAATATTTGTGGTTTGGAAGCACCTTGGACACTTAAGTTTCTCATTATCTTCTGTTCCTTTCTTATAGGATTCATAATGAAAAATTATTGCGCTTGATAGGAGGTAATCTAGGTGGTAATTCTAAATTACCATGAAATATTACCACGCTTGTTTAGGTGTAAAAAATATTCCCGAGAATATAAGATTACCATGGTAATCAAATGACCTCATTTCATGGAAATCCTATCCCTCCAAAAACACATGTTTATTCTAAATTACCATGAAATATTCCCATCTAACATAAATGAGCCATGACCATCCTCCGCCGGCCTCCCTCGCCACCCACCGGTTGGACAGCACTGATGCCCATCGTCTGCCGCTGATCGGCCGCTGGCCATCACCGATCGTCAATTGTCCGGCCCGCCGCCGATCGGCCGTTCGTCGCCGGCCTCGCCGTCATCCACTGGCTCTCCTCCGGTTTCACCACTGGTTGCTCATATATATATTACTAGGAATGATTAAAGTATACCAAACATGGGCATGCAATATTCCTTGGAATTAGATGCCGGGTCCTCCCATTCCCGGGAATGCGAGCATTTCTGGTAATCTTCCATTCCATGTACCAAGCACAATGGTGGGTTACTAATTGCTGCACTTGCTAAGCAAGAATTGTTTTTAATAACATACATGAGCAAGTTAGTCATCTTTTAAAAAATGGTGGGGAGGAGGGGAGGAGAGGCTGTACGGGTGCATGCACTTAGCTGAAATCGTGCAATAAACAGGAGTCAAACTCTATATTTACTTGATACCATAATGTATCTAACTTTGTAACCCATTTACTATCTGTATGTTTTATCTCATCATCTGATTTTCTCATAACTACTTTTGTGCTAGCTGCATGTCTATCTCTATTTTCATTTGGATTGTACTAGCAAAAAGTACCATGTGATAATCTCTTTAAAATTTGCGCTACCATGAGATAAATCTTTAAAATTTGCACCCATTTATCTGCAGATATTTTTTGATGGACTTCAAGTTGCAAGGAGGGATTCAAGCGTGAGGAAATTGCTCTCTCTATTTGATCAACCGGTATGCATTTCTTAGCAGCTCATATGTTCTGTTCGTTATTCTTTTCTGCTACAATGCACATGATCATATATATTAAATATAGTTCCTATCTTGTTTGGTAGCCTCTGCTTATACAAGTCCGCTTGTTCTACAAGGGTTGTGCTGTCAAAGGAACTCTTCTAGTGGACAAACGGGTATGCAGTTTTTTATGCTTTTAACTGACACCAACAAATTTGTATAATTCAACTTTCAACTTCAGCGAGAGGTTCCATAGCTAAAATTTCTCACAAACGTATCGACTCGTATTTGTAATTGAGCAATTAATTATTTGATTAGGACGTCACACTTTTTTATGCCTAATTAGGGATTTTTCTTTATCCTTAAAGTATAGACACTCCCTTCAGTGAGGATATGCATGTGTTCCTACATCCACTTCCCTTGCATCTTTTACCTCACCAATTGTACCAACGAGTTAGTAAAATCTTTGCAGTGAGTGGGATCTGTACAAATTACATAATACAAAATAAACATGTGTATTAACCAACATGCGAGTTGCTACCTTTATATAATATTTCATTCAGATCCCCCCACCCTCCCCCACAATTCTTTAGCACTCAGACTTTGTTTTCTTCCTTCTTTATAAGGTGAATTTTTCTTATTATTCGTGTTTTTGTAACATCTTTTAATAATTTTAACTTTTTTTTGTAACATCTTTTAATAATTTTAACTTGCATTTTTATATATAGCTCCCACCAGAAACAATTTGTGTAAGACCTTCAATGATTAAAGTAACACGAGATCATACCTTAGTTCAACATTGCAACTCTTTGGAGGTTGTTGGGACGAGGTAAGCTCTTAGATCTTTAAGTAAATTGCTGCATGGTTATCATTTAAATCAGTTGTACATTTATAATTAGACCTTGACATAAACAAGTCAATTACTTTCAAGAAGTTTAAGCATATTACATTCTTTCCTTAACTAGTTAGAGCATTTGTTGTTCTCATATATCCGGCTTATAAGTTCGACAACATATGCAATTGATCAAAAAGTAGACCTAATGATGGAGGACCATAAATGCAGCATTTATGAATCAAAGAAACACTTGGTTTTAATTTGAGAGTTATGCATGTCTAAAGCCTTGCATTTATTAACGAGTGAGAGATCACATGGCAGCTTGCCGCACAATCCTCAGGTTCATCTGACGAGTCTTCTCCATTGTCATGCTAGAATTATGTATGTATAGAGCTATATGTGAGTTATAAATATGAGAAGTCAAGAGTGTTATGTAGTGAGCCTATATAAAGGCTTTGAAGTCGATTACTATTTAAGAAGTTTAAGCATATGACATTCTTTCCTTGACCGGTTAGAGCATTTGTTGTTCTCATATATCTGAGTTATGAATATCTAAAGCCTTCCTTGCATTTATCTTGCTAGAATTATGTATGTATAGAGTTATTATGTGAGTTATGAATATGAGAAGTCAAGAGTGAGCCTATATAAAGGTTTTGTATGGAGATTAGAAGGGCAGACCAGCCAGACCTATTATGATATAATAAAAATATGCTATTTTCAGTTTAGTCTCTGTGTGAGATTCTACAAATTCAGCTGCGGTCTAGTCCGATTGGCTGCGATCAACCAATTATCTCTCCAGCCGCAGTTGGAAAATCATTCATAACCTTTGCCAAACCACCATTGCATCACCATAGCAACAACTTCAATGATATCAAAACTGTTGCATCATCATCTGCGAGTCGCGAACACCATCAAGTTCACAACTAATACTGTACGCTGTCCCGTTCAGTCAATTTAGATCAGAACCAGAGAAGAAAAAATAAAAGGAGAAGTAAAAGGAGGTTAAAAGGACATTGTTTTCTGACATGATGAATTTTAGGTCTGAACTAATTTCAGTCCAGCTCTGAGACACAATAGCAGCCGACTTCAAGCCAAAATTACGAACATAAAAGTATAAAATTTTTACTGTTTGGATTAGTTGGCAAGGATTGTAATTGGGCACTTGAATTGGGAGTTAAGTTAAACTAAGTATTAATCACTTATCAGACATCTAAATTCATAGGATATTGAATCTTGGTTTTCTAAATACAATATTCAATTCTCTACAAAGGTTTGTGTAGGCTAATTATACTCTTTTGGGTTTATCGATTATCAACATTGAATCAAACGCTTTAAACTCTAAAATTCATTTGTGACCAACGCTTAAAGAGTTTATAATTTATCGATTAACGGATATTGTGTGTTGCGATCATTTAGTTTATTATTTCATCAATTATCGGATATTGTGTGTTGTGATCATTTAGGGCATGTTTGGTTAGCAACAAAAAAGAATTGCAACAAATGTTGCATGCGGCATTTGTTGCAAAAAAATGGCCCAGTGTTTACCGTATTCCCAGAAAGCCCCACTGTTCGATCCGGTGAAAAAAAGGGGATCCGGTGAAAAAAAAGGTGAAAAAAATCCATTGTTTGGTTATCTTCAAGTTTTGCAAATGGATTTGGATCCAAACGATTTTTTGTGTTTAGTTGAACAAAAAAGTAAAGGAAATATAACATTTATTGCAAATTTGCATGTGGCATATACAAAGCTTATGTGGCAGCCCTAATAATTACTATGCTCACCATTCCCAAAGTTGCGACTCTTGTTACAACCAAAATGAGTGCAATTGTTGGTTTTTGCAACTCCACTTCCATTTCCAAGGAAACAAAGGAAATGAAGATTTTTTGCAGAAAATGTTGCATGAATCTCCATTTCCAAGCCACCAAACAGCCCCTTAGTTTATTAATATATCGATTATCGGATATTGTGTGTTGTGATCATTTAGATTAGGCCTTGCATGTGTTAATTTTCTCTTGCAGACGCATCATTGCTGACATGCCTTTTGTCATGTGCATCCACACACACCTTTTTTTAGGCCTTTCATTCCGTCATGCGTTACCTAATATTACAGCCAATGTAGACTATCTTTCAATGTAAATGGAGAATTTCCATCCTAAAATCCTTTCATTGGCTGCTAATCAAATTCTCAATTAGTGACCGCTCTTAGTGTAGTTATGCGCGTCTCTTGTACTGTGCAACTTTCATGCTTCATGTATATGACCTACTATTTAAGACATTGCTTTAGTCACTTTCTATGGGATGATGGTGGTCTAGGCGCAGGTAGATTTCTTTTCCTATAATTTCATTTGCAGCTTTGGTAATGCAAGAATTTTATAAATGGGAGTATATGGGCCATTCTAATTTTGGAAGCTAATTTGTTTCTTTTTTTTCTTTTGCTGTTGATGTTGGGCATCATGAACGTTCATTCACACCTTATTTTCTGTCTCTGCCCTTTTGATTAGCAATTTGCCCAAGATTACATATTTGTCAAAATCCATAATCGCTTTACTTCACTATGGAGGAGTCCCTGAAGAATACTTCTTAGAACTTATGAATGATGCTATCAGCGATGCAGTTGAATCGCGTTTTAACAAAAGATCTGCACTGAGAGGTACTTTCTATATGCAAACAGTAGATTCTGAATAGTTTTGAGTGAAGCGGCACAACATTTTCATGTTCAGCAATAGATTACCTTTAATGATTGATCATTATATCATCAATAATATATTTATAGAAGCTGTTTATTCAATTAATTAGTGGTAGAATTTTGCATGTTAATTCATTTATCACTTGTTGTGCAGTTGCACTTCTGTACGGAAAGATGGATGATTTTCTTATGGCACGTATGATCCTTTGTGGAATACCTCTCGTTGATCCATATTTGCAATCTCGGTTATTAGTTATAATGAGGGATGAGTATAGCAAACTCAAGAAAGGAAGGATTTCTGTGAGCGAATGTTACAATTTGATGGGAACAACTGACCCAACTGGGATGTTGCAGCTCAATGAAGTCTGTATCATTCTGTATGCACTCTTATATCCTCTTCAATTCTGAGTTAGAAGCTTTAAGCTCCTTTTTGTGCTTTGCTTTGTTGGTTATTATATTTACTGAACTGCTAGAAGCACATGTATGAACACGCATATGGATACTGACAACAACATAGACACGAACGCAATAAATTTGTGAAAAAGCAGGACATGGGGATCCAGGGCATTATTTATGATTTTCGCTTATTTAACTGCAAATCTTTCTTATCCACCGAATCTCTCCTTTGAACATTCCTGTGTGATTGGGGATAGGTAGGCTTTCCCTCTCTTGCCTTACCTGACAAGGGAAACAAATTATAGTTAACATGGCAAGAAAATGTAGAAATATAACTTTCTTTCTTTATGCGGAAAGAGGAAGATCACCAGGAAGAGAAAATAAACAAGCTGAGTCCCAGGGATGTACTATAGAGACTGCTAAAAGAACTGCTCCAGAAGACGAAACACAATAAAACAAAATCTAAGTTTCAGTGTTCGATCCATAACCACATAATTTCTTAAGCCGATGCACAAAATTTCAATAATATGAACCAAAAACAAAACATACAAGAATTAGAATTTATAAGAGTTCAAACAAACAAAATGTTAATACTTAATACTAATTTGAGCTGACTTCTATAGTTGCGACTTCATCATTTGCTTCATTTTGATACTTTACTCATAGCTCTATTAATCGGAAGAGAAATGTGAAATATTAAATATTCTCTCACCCTCAAAGGTTTTCAAATCATCTAATACCTATATCTCACACTCGAATCTCTCAACCAATGCACTAAATATTAGTGTTAGACACGTTCAGTTTGAGGTTGCATGACTCGAACGTGTTTGGCATAGCGTCGGGTGCCCTGTGTCCACGATTAAAAAGAACCGTCAGTGCTTCTAGCGGAACTTTAATCCATATTAGATGCATTCTACATTTGCTTCATTTTGATACTTTACTCATAGCTCTATTAATCAGAAGAGAGATTTGAAATCTTAAATATTCTCTCACCCTCAAAGGTATTCAAATCATCTATACCTATATACCATACTTGAATCTGTCAATCAAAGTGTTGGATGCGTTCAATTTGAGGTTGCATGACTCGAACGTGTTTGGCATAGCATCGGGTGGCCTGTCAGAGTGTTTGTGTGTGTGATATGTGTTCGGACATGAGCACATGTCCACGATTAAAAAGAACCGTCAGTGCTTCGAGCGGAACTTTAATCCACATTTGATGCATGCTATCTCTAATCTATATTAAGCAGATTAAGTTCTTATAATTAATTGCATATAATGCAGGGAGAATGGGCAAATCTCTGGGGATGTTCTTGTCTACAAGCATCCGGGGCTACATTTTGGTGACATACATAAGTTAACTGCAGTTTTCATCAAAGATATAGAAAATATCGTGGGAAATTGTAAATATGCTATTTTCTTCCCTGCAAAAGGCCCAAGATCCTTGGCTGATGAAATGGCCAATAGTGATTACGATGGAGATTTGTATTGGGTATCACGAAACCCACGGGTAAGCTTTCACTATTAAATATGGACCGGATAATAACAAGATTTGAAGACACCAAATTTCTTTTTTACCATTTGCTATTGTTTAGTTTAAGATTTTGAACGTGTAGTTGGAATACTTTTGATCTGTGGTTTGTGTATATGTTTGAACAGTAAACTGTGTTTTTTGTCTAGGCATCCCTTTTAGGGTAAAATCCTTATTGGTGTCAAAATTTTAATTATAATCCATTGCCTTAAGTAGAAGTAAATTTGTTCAGTACCAGATCCAATTATTTTTCTTCTAAAATGAGGATCAATGCTGGTCATCCTTGTGTCGATTGAGATTGATCTGTTACCTTCTCCACTCCATGATACTCCATGATCTTTATCATGGAACCTTCAATCATGATTATTGCCAAATTTCTAGTCTTCAATTTGCGCTAATAGTATGTGTTTTCAAGCTTTTAGTGCAAAATCTGTGGCATTTTTATTTTAATTAGACTATCCTAACATGCATATGTTTGAATGTGTCATTTCAATATTTTGTTGCAGTGGAAACACACATGACAATTTATATCAATTCTACCATCTACTTTTGAGAGAGATTTCAATCTCTATAGTGATTCTCCCAAGTGATGCTGTAGCACATGCTAGAATCATTATGGTCCATAGCCAACATGGCATCACCATTGTTACCTAATTTTTATTTTTCTTTTTGTGTTTAATTTTCCTTTGGAGCATTTGCTGATCTGTGAAGACCCTCAGAGAAGACAGTTTACTCCTGTATAGTACACGATGCGTGGATTTGTGTCTGAAGATTAACCAGGTTCAACCATGTATAGTACACAGTAACACATGAAATCAAACCAATTAGATGAGGAGAGTTTTCCGTATTGTGCCAAAATCAACTGAATTGATTTCCATACTTGCGTCAGTCACATAGTTTTTACCAGATAGATGTCTCCATTCTTTTGACCATATCATCCATGGAGCATGATGCAATTAAAAAATGGAGGGAGATATTGCAGAACTGTGTGATAACTTCTGTTGAGATGTGTACACTATGCTCACTTTCTTTATCATATTCAAGTTATGCTGCTTATCATATCAAATGCCCAAATTTATATATTGTCATTAATAGGTACACCTTCATGTTAATTCAACATAGGTAATGACATACATGCAATGCCTGAAGTGCCAACTGAAAGAAATTAACCAGAGAAGAATGTCGGCTACAGACTGGATAAATATAAATGATAAATCGCTTTTTACACATTCATTCAACATTTATGGACAATTCCTTAATGATAGTTACATAGACCATTTTGTGTGGAGTTGTATAGTAGAGGATCGTTAAAGCAGTAAATTTTTCTAGTATCCATGTTATGAGGACGCCTAGAAATTCTCAGCTACTTTTGAGACAAATGGGGCTGCGGTCACATGGGCCAGCCCCTGATGTGGGTCCCGACTCCCGCCCCAACCTAACCTCAGGGACCCCCAACCCCTTGTTTAACCCTCCCCCCTGTTGGTGCTGCAGCGAGCTGCTGCAGTTGCCGCAGTGCCATTAATCTCGCAGCTTATTATTTATTTTATATGATTTCTTCTTGTTATGGGAATTTTTTTCTTGCCATATATGCTAAAATTTCCCATGAAATTCTAAATTTGTTTCATGTTATGTAAATTTTTCTGGGTAGATGCTTACACGTGGGCCTTTTGTTGTATTGGTTGCATATTTTCCTGATATCTTCAGTTAATTCAAGATTTTAAAGCGAGCACACCATGGAAGTGGAAGCGCCCCAAGCCAAAAGTGCCACCGCAGAAGAAGCCTACTGAATATAACAGTGCAGAACTGGAAAGAGCTCTGTTTCATAATTTTCTAAAAACTAGATTCAAGCCTTGGTAAATACAGTACTTCAACATTATTATAAAATTTTCAGTTATTCCAGATCGCATCATGATTCATGCATACTGATTAGCGAGTCCAAATAAAAGATTATACATGTCGCATATGTAAGCAGCATTTATGCTAAATAGTTAAACTTGTTATTGTATTTAAACCAGCATATATCTCATATATTGTGGAGTTCTGGGTGCATTACTTTTGTTATGCTTATGGCATCTTGACGGCATGTTAAAGCTTTTCTCCAATTAGCTTGTCAAACTATAAATGCTCTTGAATTCGGTCAAGAGCTAAGCTGTTCAACACAGATTTGTGTTTGAAAGCATGGTTTAAAATTTCGGTACCAGTCTGGTAGAGGTAGGCCAAGACTGAGTTTGCAATCGGCGATCTCGGTTGTATCGACTGTGTTGGATCGGAATGTCGAATACTTATTTTTTTAAATTAAAGATTTTGTTTTTGAAAAACGATAAGGTTTTTGAATAAATATTAAAAAATAACTATAATAATTTGACGTACTTTACATTATTTGATTATGTCTAGAATGTTTTTCTTTTAAGATACACTATCAAAATATCTGTAATCGATTTTGACAATGCTTCTAGTAATAAATGATGCCAGATAAACCAATAACTCGCTAACCATTAATAAATTATTACTAAACCCTCAATAAACAATTGGTAAGCCCATGATCGAATAGCGGTACTCCCATGGTCATTTTTGGGATCAGAACCAGACATCTGATTCGGGATTGACGGAGATTGGAAACCATGATCGAATCCTATTAATGCCATTAGAAGTCACCAAAAGATTGTTGACATCTTCTGGATTTGTTTTTCAATACTGGAGGAGGTTTTCATAATGACTGTTAGATTTTTGGGAGTGCTTGAAACTGGGAAGAAAGTTGATGAAGAATGATTAATTGGCTAGGCCATGGAAAACAAAAAGAAACTAGAGGAAGAATTTGTGAAGGTAATGAGTGGCCAACTTTTCGAGTCTGCTCGCGAGCATATTGTAATTTATAGAAGGCTTAATTCCAAAAAAAAGCCCAAACCTTTTAACTAAAATACGGTTAACCCCTAAATAGTTTCAAAATTATGAGAAACCCCATTGGTATCCAATTTTGTGCTATTAGTTGCTGACGTGGCACCTGATTTTTTTGGGGTTTCTCGTAGTTTTTGAAAGTTTTTGTGGTAGTTTCTTGTGTATTTTGAAAGTTTTGTGGTAATTTCTTGTGTATTTTAAAACTATTTGTGGGTTTCTCATATTTCAGCTCAAAGGTTTTTTTTTTTTTTTGGAATTAAGCCTTTATAGGATTTTTAACGACCATAAGAAGAGCAACCTTTTTGTTTATATCCGGTCACCTATTTTTTTAGGCCTTATGATGGATTTCTATCCTATTTCCATAAGCAATTTAATACCATTAATATGATTTGCCTAATTAGAGTTGTGTTTTGTATCGTTTCAGCTATGCAATGGCTGAAGCATCAGATTCTTGGATGGCTTACATGGATCGGCTATTGACACCGAAGTTATGTCCAACACAAAAGCCATCCTTGCATGACAAGCTTCTTGAATTAATTGATACATACTACCTTGCTTTGGATGCTCCTAAAAAGGATATGAAGGTTTGACCTTCCTTTTTCTTTTCTGTATAATGGCTTAAAAGAGTTTTGTGAAGAATGTAAAAGTTAATTGCATAAGACATACTTCATCTTTACGTCATTTGCATCCAACACTTCATGTTGAAATTTGAATATTTAGAGCTGTTCGATACTAATCTCAGGGGTGTGGAATGCTAATAAGGATGAGGGTTAGAAGTGCTGGATTAGATATAATTGAAGGTTGTTTTATGCAATTAATCATTTATTTAGTGGACAGCTTCTTCTTAGATATTAACCAGTCTTTGACTTTTGTAAGTGCTATGTCTCGAACTAGACAATGTCTGCTTTGTGTTTAAAATTTAAGATTATGCCTATATCTCTAAAATTTAATTAAATACAAAATTTCTTCTGGCATTGTTAGTAATGCTCATGTAATATCAAGAACAAGTGTTAAATGCATGTCAATAGTTACTTTTAAATGTCAAGTGATATACTATGGAATTTGCTGCATCCGTTGTGTCTAGTTTCCAGCTGTGGGCTAATTTCTTGTCCTCGAAACTAGGTTGAAGTTCCTAGGCATATAAAGGCTGACATGCTTCCACATTTCCTGGAGAGGAAAAATTCGTCTTATCATGCAACATCCATATTGGGATTAATTTATGATAAGGTGAACTCATTTCAGCTTGAAGATTGTCTCCTCAATGGTGAGTTATTTTTTCCCTCTTCTTCACATAGAGCACATACACTCAGTCACTGTAGTTTCTGTACTGACCATCATGTAGTGCAAGCATGAGTGGTATTCATATTTTTTTAAAATTTAATTCAGAAATATGTGCACCATCTTTAGAGTATCTTTCATGTATAAAATAGTATAGTAAGTTGTATATCTAATAAAATTAATTATGAAATAGTTTTTTAAATCCCAAATGTAGTCGTAATTTATGACTTTACACCCAACCTTCATTAGTACATATTGTCAATTTGTCAATTCCTTTATTTTTAACTTGCGTCAATATTTTACTATCCAATTATTCGTAATACAACATTCATACTCTATTGTTTTGCACATCGAGTTAATTTAAGTAAACTGATTTTCCCCCTCTAATATGAAATCACATATGCGCTATATAAATATATTATAAGTGAATATTCGTGAGCGTACGACAAACCAACTATAAACCTCAGGACATGGATATCCTTGATCCTTTCATCATTTACTTGTCAACAATTGAC
Source organism: Agapanthus africanus (assembly GCA_030015575.1). NCBI lineage: Eukaryota > Viridiplantae > Streptophyta > Magnoliopsida > Asparagales > Amaryllidaceae > Agapanthus > Agapanthus africanus. Next base: position 109,290,083 of record CM057344.1, read on the forward strand.
CAACAATAAGTTGTGTTTTGGTTGAAATTTACATCCCAATGCCGAAATCAAAAGTCAAAAAGTCAAAGCCAAAGCCAAAAACTCAACGCCCAGACAAAAACTGACGAAATCTAGCGGTTATGCGTCGAAATTTCGTCAAAATCCCACACTTAGTCAATTTTAAAATAAAACTAGAAAATAAAAACTAAATAAATAAAAGAAAACAAATATTCGTCGACGGGTGCCCGACCCGGGTACCTCTATTCCATGCCATCGCCACCGATGCCTTGAAAGGGGGGCACCCGACCCTGGCTTCCCCCGAAAGGGGAGCCTCCGAACAGGGGGAAGCCGACCCTTTCAAGGGTGAGCCGACCCTCAAGTCCAACCAACTCGGACCTAAGCTTAAGCAAGTGGGTCCACGCCCAAAATCGTCTCAAGCCCAAACGAAGTCGGCTGACTATCGAAGAAAAAAAAAAGAAATTTGCAATAAACAGATTTTGTATGCAAATAAGTGTTAAAGTGTAATACAAATAGACAAAAAAGCTAAAAATTTTGTAAAGCCTGTGGCTCATGTGCAAAAAGGTATGCACATGGGTATGGAAGAGGCTAAAAATCAATTATGTAAAACTTAAGGGGCTAAATATAAAATGTGAAGGCTATAAATAGCCAACCATAACAAAAAATGTTAAGTTTTTCTTCTCCCACAAAAATATTTAGGTTTTTAGCCTCCATCTTCTCTCTTGAGATGAGATTTCAAATCTTCATCTTCCTCAAGAGAGATCCAAAAGAAAAGAGTATTTCTTTTGAATCTTTCATCTACTCCATCTTCTTTAAAGAAACCTATTAAAAAGAACCCATTTTCTTCAAATAGAAGAAAACTCTATCTTCTTCCTCAAATCCAAAGAAAAGAGGAAGAATAAAAAATAATACATCTCTCAAAACACCTCTACTTTAAGATTCATGGCATAAAAGAGGGAAAAAGTGCCACTTTTCCCTCATCCAAGATTCAAATTCCAAGTTCTCAAGAATCAAGAGAGCTTTTTGACAAAATTAGAAAGAAACTTGAGGGTGACTCCACCAAAGGTAAAGACTCTGGGCTTCTCCCTTAGGGAAAGTCTCGGGCATGCGGATTTCGATCCGTATTACCCTTGAACGCGGAATCCATTCGGAAACAATGACTCCGGTCTATGTTTCACCAAACAAAAGTAGACGAAATCTGTGTTATGCTACCAAAATTTTGTCAAAATCCCACACTTAGTGAATTTTAAAATAAAACTAGAAAATGAGAACTAAACAAATAAAACCAAACAAATACCCGCCAAGGGATGCCTGACCCGGACACCTCTATTCCATGCCGTTGCCGTCGGTGCCCTGAAAGGGGGGAGCCGGTGCCCCGAAAGTGAAGCCGACCGTGGTCTCCCAAAGGGCCGTCACCCCAGGTGCCCCGGGGTAGTCGAGTTTCCCTTCTCCGGGGCTCACACCTTTATCCTTAATAAAAAAATATAATATAAATAAATAATAATAAAAAATATATAAACAAAAAATGGAAGGATACAAATTTGCGTTTCTTTTCGAACATAGTTTCACGCTAAGTTCATATGATCCGCATGACCCATTAATCGAAGATTCTCTCGTTTCAAAACGCGGGGTAATTAACGATAGCTTTGTCCGCGGCTGCCGGAGAGTAGAATCCTCATAATCAATGAACCCCCACCTACCATAGGCATAGGCAGGAGAAATCTGTATACGCTTGACAAGCAAACACATCCATCCCCAATGGATGACGAAAAGCACTCTACAAGTTGCAAAGTTTATTAATTGAAACACATATCAGAAAACATATCAGACTCTACAAATATCTTTAATAATATATGGTACAAGAATTTATATGGAATAATACCATTGCGGTTCGAGCTCAATACTGAATAAATTATGAATAAATTTAGTATTTGCAAAAGTAGATGAAAAGAGTATATGCGGTTGTTGTATGTTCTTTTTTGGTGATTTGTTTTGATAAGTTAGGATGCTTCTATGTTTAGTTTTAGTGTCGTTAAATAACCTCCCGTCGTAATTAATATATACTTTATCAGTATCTAAAGTAGAAGTCCCTTTTTCTTATCAATAATTTAACCTAAATAGGATAGTCATATATGTCGCTGGCATGGCATATGTATATAAGTAGTTAATACTTAATAGTAAGTTACATGATGTCGAGTTTTCAATTAGGATATACCAAAAAAAAAAAAGAATTATTAAACCATTTATGTTTAGATAATTCCATTGTTTTTCACATTTGAAAAATAATTGATTATAAAATACTCCTATTTGTAGTAGTTTTAAAAGGGGAAGAATAAGCTTACTTAAAGTTTAAATATGAATACAACACATATATGAAATTTTGTATATTAGAGGAGTGCGTATATAAAAGTTAAAGATTTTGTGAGGTATATATGCATAAAAATTAGGGTTCACCACAACTGTTTTTTTAGTTTAGAATGCAGTTTAGGTGTGGGTTCATCAAAACTATCTTTCAGTTAAACGGCAAGTATCAAGTCAAAATTAGTGAAAATTCAAAACTATGATTACTAGTCAATAGATGTATTGCACTTCTATAGAAATAATTTAAATTTAAAGATGAATTAATGTCTTGGGTCTAAAGTATTTGCGTATTCTGAAGCACCTAATTATTATTGTATATAAATTATTGATCGATAATGGTATAAAATCACTTAATGATAGCCAACAATTATCTGCATATACTTAAATATAGGACAATTATCTAGAATATGATATCTTAATGCTATAAAAGTATAATTAATCATCGAATTTATCCTTTTTAGTATTTATGTGAAATAAAACATGTCAGTGGAAGGTGGGGCCCTTTAATTCAAGCCTCAATTTTTGTAAAGAACACCCTTTTCCTTTGGTGGACCCCATGCTACCCATGTGTCGATGAAGGCTTGGCGGGGTCTTTTGAGGATGACTAGGGACATGTATGGAATTAAGATAAAAGAGTGAAAAATTACTTCCATTGCCCTTGTGCCTAGCTTTATTATATAGTATAGATAGATAGATGCCAACCTTGAGATTGTATTTAATGCATGCTTGTGATAAATTATTGTCAATAGCTTTCTCAGATCCCCCCCCCCCCCTTTGGGTGGGGTTGGGTTTGGGGGGTTTGCATGTTTTAGCAGATAGGTTGTAACTACTGTTTGAGGTGCTTTCGATTTGGCTTTTAGCCATGCATAACAGTTGAATGCAATTTCTAGAGCAAAACTATCAACTCGCAGTGACTTGTTAACGCCTGTTGGTTTTAAAAATAACTACTGTTTGAGGTGCTTTCAATATGGCTTTTAGCCGTGCATAACGGCACGGTTGAATGCAGTTTCTATCTTGCTACTTCCGATCCGGGGTCAATCTCGGATGAGACGAAAGAACCAGCAGAAGAAGACCCGGCTGTGGCGACTGTTCTAGAGCAAAACTATCAACTCGCCGTGACTTATTAACGCTTGTTGGTTTTAAAATTTTGAAGACAATATGCTATTTTCTAGCTCCTTTTCTATTTTTTGTGTAGTCAATTGTTTGAGCAAAAATAAAGCAGAGAGCTGGTTCGTCTATTGCTTATGTCTCCTTGGTCCTTACACAACTTACAAATTCACTAAATTATAAAAAAAAATCCTAATTTTAATAGTTGTGCAGAAATATATACAATTCCTTGCCTGGGTGAGCAGGCTTCTCAACATTGCTTGAACCTTTGGAGCGGCCGATATGACGAGTATAGAAAAGAAATGTCCCAAGAAATGAAAATAGAAGACAGAAAATTGAGAGATCAAGCTGCAGATCAAATTACTCGGAAATATAAGTGGGTGAGTATGCATGTTATTTTCTTGAAGCAATTACGAAGACAATTTCCATCTCCACTTTTATATAGAAGTGTTATTTCTTAGTTTTATTAACACTCGTAATGTAGAACTATATAATGTGATAAATATCTTTCACATTCCAAGTAAAAATAATATTTCTCATTCGTATTTTTTTAATATCAATTTACTTAATTACATAACTGGAAAAGAGCACATCATATCTCAAGCAATATAATATGAAACACAAAAGTTAAAACATATATATTGCCTACTCATTTGTTTGTTCAAGCGACATGCTCTCTTTGAACATCAGAGATAAATCCAATTGATCGGAATTCAAATTTATAAGATTTATGCAGAATAATTTTACAATGGTTATACCATAAACTTAATTCTCACGGCATTGCACAAAATACAGATGCTTTATGATGCTGAAGAGTTTGAAAAGAGCCCGAGGAAACACACGGATATATATGATGAGGCTCTCGCTATCTATCAGATTAATTACAACTATGTGAATAACTCTCCAGAAAAGAGAGGCGGCAGTTGTGGCTTTGCATGGAAAGTTGCCGGGCATGCCCTGTGCATGCTGCACGCAAAAAAGCAGACCGAAGATTCCACCATTGTTTGCCTAAAGTCCGTTTTGCAACAAATTTTGTGAGAAAAAGGGTAGGGTCGGTTCGGTACTATACTGTTTGTAAAAAAGGGCACTAATGTCCATGGTTATATAACATTTAATATGCTGATGCAGGTTTTGTTGTAATTTAAAGATCACTTTATTATCAAGGGGGAAAAGTTATAGAAATCATGTTATAATATTTAATTCTAGTTATGCTGTATCAGATATGGATTTGAATTTCAAAATCAGAGCATGGTTTCTGTTATTATATCTCGTCATCAATCCATGCTTTCTAAGGTTGCTGCTAGCACAGTATTTTCGATGTCGTCCAACCCGAAATTTTCAAATTGCATTTTATTGTTACATTCTCAAAGCTTGTATTGTTCAGCTTCAACTCTTGTTGAATACGTAGGCATCAGATTCTTGGAAATTATCCACAAAGTTATATGCTAGGATGAAAACCTCCTATGTTACGTAATATGCTAAGCTTAACCTATTTGTTAAGTTAATAAAATTACTTAAATATAAATAGAGAATAATGGAGGAAAGATGCCATAGGAGGGAATTTTCTTCTATAGTGTCGAGAAAATACACGCTCCCTCATTTTTTCCGTCGATCGGCATCCACCATCTTCATCGTTATCATTTAAGATATTGCTAAATCAACGGTGAAACGGTTGTAGAATCACATGAAATTTGGTGTACCCGCATCTTAGATGATAACGATAAAGCTGGTGGATGCCGATCATTGGAAAAAATGAGAGAGGGTGTATTTTTTCGACGCCATAAGAGGTCCCTCATGGCCTCTTTGCTCCCTTAACCTCATATAAATATAAAGTAACTCAACAAATAGTTTATGCTACCTTAAGTATTGATAGGGACAGCGGTACCATGGCATAAGTTTTTTGTAAATAAGATTTTATAGGGAATTTTGTTATTAAACTAGATTCCAGCTTTAGTTAATGAAGAGAACCTAATATTTATGTTATAGATCCTTCTAAGTTTAAATTCTCTATAACCTAAAAGATAAAAAGGGAAAAAAATCTAATTTTACTCGCTGACTTAGAATACATCAGTATGGTTTGTAAATTTGTAAAATTAAAAATTCGGAATTTATTATGTTATTTGCTAGTAGATTTCACCTTTTTTTCTTAAATTTTTATAAAATGTAAACCTTTTTTTATATTTTTAAGACTAATTCCATATTTCATATTTCATTTAGTATGAATAAATATAATTATTAAAATTAATTAATAATAATCCAGAGAGCATAAGATTTAATTTTTGCGTTTCAGTGAGGAACCACTATGCTTTGAGCTACTGTTATTTTCAATATTGGTTATATGATTGCACAGTAGTTCAAGGAAAGGAACTTCAGAAGATACCCAAACAAATAAGAATTCAAGTCATATTTGCTCATAGTTAATATAGATCTTAACAATTTTCATATTCAGAACTTCTCATGCTGGCCCTAACTAGATTTGTAATTTGTTGTACAAGAGAATAAATACAAAAATAAAATCACTTAACATCTAATCTTCCCTTAAGCTTTACTTCTAAGATGCTCGCCCTATTCAGACGAGCATCGTATTTGTACACACATATTCACATATCAAAACCTTCATGAGCAAGAATACACAATCTTGAATTCGATTTCTCATCTTTGTTGGAAATTCAGGGTTTTGATGCAGAATGCGTAGATAACGGCGAAAAATACGGAAAATCCTACAAGGACTACTGCTACAACACCCATGAAGTCTGTGTCATATCCAAAATGATCTTTTACGTAGAATTTGATTGTTTGGTCCCGTTGTCCTGGGACTCTGATCATCTCGTCGAGATCACCATACTGGGTCGTTATTAGTCCGTAGACTGTCCATGATAACGGGCAAATCCAATAGTACCAGATCCACCATTTTGGAATTTTCTGCAATTAAATAAAACAAAGCTTTGTTAGTTAAGGGGAAGATCCGCGTACCCATATTCTGAAAAAGGCTGAACCACAAGTGTTTTTTTGCCACTAAATTACTTTACAGTATTTTTAAAAAAATTACATTAGCTTCTTAAAAGTGATGCATTCAAGGGTATTTTAGTTATAAAAAAATCCCTTAAAATCAATGTTTAAAAAATTTACTATAATTTAGAGAAAAAGTAGCGAAGGTTAAAAGGTAATTGGTGTAATTTAAACTTATAAATGAATTAATTTCTAATCCATCACTGAAGTTGAAAAAAAAAGGAAAAGAAATTTCTAAAATTGAAGCAGTATCATAACCAAAGAGAAGGGACTCACGGGTCTCGGGATGAAAAAGCCAGAGAAAAGGTTGAAGAGAGAATAAAAGGTCGCGGCGAAGATTGCAGCAACTTGATGATTCGGTGAGATCGACACCGTCATCATTCCGTAGTATGTGAAGTATAGAAATGAGAAGAAAGAAATGAAGAAGAACCATAAGAACTTTGCTGCTGTCCATTGAAAACTCATCATCGCGTAAACTATGCATGTATAATACAAGCCCTGGATGAAAACATATGGTATTTCCACAACCACCTGCAATGAAGCAAACGCATAAGCCTTGGTTGGCAATATACTGTGCATGTTTTGTTGAATATGGAAATAAAAGAACATTCATATGTAGCACACAAGTTATTTTATGGTAGTTTGTAGGAAATCCCCTCATTTTTTTGCGTGTACAGCAGGGTATCAGCGTAAACATTTAAGAAGATACAAGCGCACTATATGCCAACTTTAACAAGTTTTATCTTTTTATGTTTCTACAGATCATTTCTACCTGAAATACCGCCCAGCGAATGTATTAAATATGCAGTGTGAACAAAAAAAGTAAAAGACAGTTCGAGAAAAAAACAAGGGTAATTTAGACAGCAAAATACAGCTGCGGATTTTTTTTTTTTTGAATAAACGGAAAATTTCAACGTAGTAAAGTTTAGGGTAAAGTGTAGCTTTTTAAAAGGTAAGATTGTATCTTGCTATACCCGGCAAAAGTGAGAGTGGGGGCTTCAGTTTAGCCATTAACGCTCATTATTGTCATAAGCAAACTTAAAAGTTCTACCAGTGATTAGATATTTCCTTTTTCCTTTTTCCATCCTTACCTGAGCAATGGCGTAAGGTAAAGCAGAGTACATCCCAGCAGCTCTCTCACGATAAAACACTGTCCTTTCGATTGCTACAATTGGTTGAACTGTTGAACAATTATTAATGCCCACAAACAACACTGCTGCATACATCGCTCCGATCACAATCCTAAGATCATTTGCATCCCCTCTGCACAAAATTGGCATAACATTGTTATTATGTTAACCTAAGACTCTCAAAATCAGCCACAAACACATCATGGACTGAGATAAAAATTTACCTTTTATGCCCAATTTTCCAAAATATGGTTCCTAAAAGCAGAGCAGTGACCAGAGTGAAGAAAAATCTAACAAGGTTGTAGTCTGGGCTTCTCCAATAAGTCCACCATTGTTTCCAAAGGCAAGATTTGAACTGCCCAAATGTAGATTGAGAATACTGAGAGGGGAAGTAGAGATCTTTTGTTCCTGGTGCAGGGTTACTCAATTCGTCGACCAGTGCTTTGTTTCTCCTAATATTATTCATTCAAAAAAAAGTTAGGTAATCTAATTTTGGTTTTTGCTTAAAGAAAAGGGTTGAGTTTGGAAATTATAATTACTTACTTGAACAAATCTGATGACCTGTAATGCTCAGCAAAATCGATACCTAAACGTACTTCGGCAGAAATGGAACTTGCTTCCAGCATCCATGTTGCAGGGTTGTATTTTTCTTTGATTTTAGGAACTCCAGGAATTGCCTGGGAACGATGTCAATAGATTGTAATTTGATATATATATGTGTCTACGTAATGAGTGAACAAAACTCGGTAGCTTCATACTCGTATGTTCTAGAAAAAACAAAGCGTATATGTTTATGTGAATGCTTATGTGCATGTGTACATGAACAAAGAACCATTTCAAGCTAGCATACCTCAAAATATTCAATAATCTTGTGTGAGTTTCGGCCCAAAGGTCCCGAGTATATCACTTGCCCTCCTCTCTTCATTAGAAGGAGCTGTTGAAAGAGAATTGACAAATACAAATATAAGATGATGTGAACATCTATACTATTTTAACTGAAAAGGGAAGGGGGTCTCAATTTGAAAGTCCAACTTTGATTTGACATGCGGCAAGAAAAATCATCATAGTTTGTAGGAAAAAATACTGTTTAATAAATTCATGTGAACTGTTTAAATCTAATCAAATCTAAAAATTACCATTCAAAATTTTAAAGCACTTTGTCGTTTCATCTAAAAATCTTTGCAAATTTATATAATATCTAGCATAGGCACGCATGCATCACATGAGGAAAAATACTAGTGTATACAACCACAAAGCCTGTGTAAGCAAAAAGGGAGATCAAAGGCAATTTTAACAAAAATCAACAAGTTTGAGATATCGCTTACCTCATCAAAGGATTCAAAAATATCGATACTCGGTTGGTGAATTGTACAAACGACCGTTCTTCCAGTATCAACAGTGTTCCTCACAGCCCTCATAACAATAGCTGCTGCTCTTGCATCAAGACCAGAGGTCGGTTCGTCCATGAAAATAATTGACGGATTAGCAACAAGCTCAACAGCTATTGTCAATCTCTTCCTTTGTTCTGTTGAAAGGCCAGTAACGCCCGGAAGTCCCACTATCGCATCTTTGAGATTAGCAAGCTCTACCAACTCCATAACTTCATCCACGAAAACCTGTGAATGAGCAAAAAAATTTCATTTCATAAGAATATTGTTAGATATAAAATCATATCTCATGCAGTGCCAGAACAATAAGATGGTATCAAAGCCATCCAGGCTCAATTCTAGTCTGGCATGCATTTAAAGCAGGTTTATTTAAGGGGGAAAAAAGTTAATTGCACAGAACCCCCTTTACTTTATGTATAGCACTTGTACTCCCTCAGGTGATTTATTAGCGCAAATACCCCCTATATTCATCTACCAAACCACTAAGAACTCTCATTTTCTATTATAAACAACTTAAATGATTGTTTAATTTAAATCTAGAACTTTTTTTCTTTGCGCTGTTTAGAGTAGAATTTGAGTATTTCTTAGGGTTTTGGTTGATGAAAAGAGGGGGTGTTTGCACTAATAATTCGCCTGAGAGGGTTTAATTGCTATATAGGGTAAACTACAGCAGTAATGTGCCCTAAAAAAAATAACACTGCATGAAATCCCCTCGGTAAAATAGAACATTGGTACTTACCATCTTTTCTTCATTGGTTACTTCTTTAGGCAGGCGAAGAAAAGCCGAGTATATCAAAGACTCCCTAACGGTGACTTGAGGAGAGTGGATATCATTTTGTTCACAATATCCAGAAATTCTTGCAAATGTAGCTTGATTTTTAGGGTAACCGGAGATTCTGACATCTCCTTCAATGTAACCACCGGTCTTTCTTCCTGCCAAAACATCCATAAGAGTCGTCTTTCCAGCCCCACTAACTCCCATAAGGGCCGTAAGGACACCTGGCCGGAAAGCTCCAGTTACGCCCCTTAGCAGCTGGAGCCTAGTTTCTGTGACTCCTTGTTCTCTCATTTCCTGTCAAAAAAGAAAAGGAGATTATATAATTTTTATATTGTTAGGGCATAAAAGGTTGGAGTTTTGGTGTGTGGCATGAACGTTAACATTGTATTTAGAGCCATTAGGTTCATGACATTAATTATTTAAAAAGCGGATTAAAAAAACCATTTCTTGCAAACCGCCTAGGTTCGATCCATAAAAAGGGCAGTCGGCCTGGGATGGAGTTTTAGAAAAGATAAAACTATATTCCTCAACCCTCATCACAACTTCAGAGTTTTTGATACAGCCCAGGAGACATTAAACTGGTATATAAAAGTCATCAAACTTTTACATAGAAATACAATCCTTTTCCCTTCATGCAATGAAAAAAATAATACAGAAAACATGGCTACTTGCCAAATTAAACCCTCATGAATTGGGAAATACGAAAGTTTACGCGGATGTGTTAGGAAGAAGAAACTTACTGCTGGCATGTCAACAAAGTAATTTACTTCATCAAAAGACATCGCCAGAGGTGTAAATGGAAGAACCATTCCCCTCTTTGGAGTAACCCCATTAGCTCCCGCATCAATAGACATATCACGGGTGAGCCCATTCATAGAACGGCCACTCATGCGTAGCATCATCATTTCACCTGAGAATTCAGAGACATTTCCTTAGATTCTGTGAGAGATATTGCTAAAAACTAAGATGGTGTTCTTAAAAAAACTTACGGGTGTTATTTCCATCCTTTTTTGACAAAGCTCGAGGTACGGAGTTATTATTCGACTCGACCCTTCTAATCCTTGGAGGCTCCTTTGTTTCGTCTCGGGTTTCTTCCATCTCCATGGCTGTTTCTTCAGGTATAACAGCTTGAGGTCTTCCGAAAGCTGTAATCAAATAGCAGAATAATTCATCATCATCATCATCATCATATGAATGAGTGCATACTTATTACCGACAAAGTGTAGCTACTTACGATTTAGATACATGAGAGCGACGGTGAAGAGAACATTGAACAGCACAGTGAACCCTAGGAGTGCAGCAGCTCCAATCCAAAACCAGTTCTTTTGAGGGAAAACTTCGACATTCTCAAGAACTGCTACACCCAATCTTCTACCATCAGTTGCCTGTTTTATTTTATAAATCTTGTCAATAACTTAAAAGAACACAGTTCATGAAAATTAATATATTGTTGGATCTTTGGACAGGTGCTTTGAAGAGGAAAATAATACCTTCAACATGATATACTGAAGCAGTTTGCTAACTAATGAAGAACGATGCCTTTTTGAAAAACGCCATGTAGCTAATTTTCTCTTCTTCTTTTCCCCCTTTTTTGGAGGGCTGGAAGTTCTTGAAATTACTTACTGTTTACCTCTCTCAGTTGACTTTTACCATTTCATAATTTTTTTATCTATTAAGCTTGGTTAACTGATCGTATCCATTTTCACCAAAGGAAAAAAGGGAAAAAAAAAACCATGTTTATATGACTTTCAGGTTGAATTCTAAAATCTAAAGAAGGAATTGAACAAGAAAGATCGAGATATTTGACCGATGTTCAACATATTGCTGGATTAAGAATTGTTCTTACATTTTTGTTCATCCACCTCGGAGCCAACATCTCATTTACTGCGAAAGCATTATATCCATACGTCAATGGTGAAGCCCAGTATCCCCAGATCCACCAATTTGGAATGTCCTCTGTTGTAATGAAAATGGAAATCTTTAGAAAAACTATTGCGGTCTTAATAATCAACCAATGATAGAGTTAAGAGTTTCAACTAGTTGATCTTGATTAGATGTAAGAATCCTAAAATTGAAGTTTAGTGCTTTAATAAGAGATAATGATAACACAGAATTGAAAAGATGGATTTCAAACCTCTTGGTAAAATGAAACCTCCGAGAACAAACATGACAAGAACAGAGAGAGCTCCTCCAGTGTTTGCAATGATCATCGTCCTACAGATTGCTGCTGTAGCCCTAAAAAGCCCTGCCGCCATTTGCTGAACCAGGAATACAAGAAGAAGCTGCTTGAAGAACCTGTGTCACAAGTAAAATTGACATCGTTAGAATATAAAAGTATATTCCTCGAATGCTTCAAAAAAACTTCAGAATTTTGCTATAGTAGTAGAGATTTCAAGACGGTATCAGAGCCACTAGGTCCATTAAGCATACAATTTTAAAAAGCAGATCTAATGAGGGAAAAAATCCTTAAAGGACCAGGTTTTATCCCATAAAAAGAGTACTCAAACTGCAAAGTTAAACTTGTGGCACAGTGGTAGAGATTTTTAAATGGTATCATATCCATCTAGGTTCATGACGCAGCATGCGTCAGTTCATCAAGAGCAGATTTCCATAAAGCAGATGTAATGAGAAGGGGAAAAAAGAACGCCCATGTTTCAGCTTATCAAAAAGATATGAAAAATGCGACTTCGGAGTTTTGGTGTAATGGCAGACAAGGACTTTAAGAAGCATAAACACACAATTACACTTCTCAACATAAAATGAATCAGGTACCTGCTAGCTTCTGGGGCAAATCCTATAGAATAGTAGGTCATGATAACCCAAACAAACGACTCCAAAATCGAAATCGGGACCCTGAGAACAAAGTTTGGTAGTGTGTAGATCCACGCTGGATAGAAGAGGAGGTCCCTATGCTTGTAAAACACAGGGAGCCTTGCGATCGTAAGGGAGAGCTCCGCAAACCCATTAAACATGTTCACGATCAACCCGAACAAAAGAGCACCAATGAACGTGGTGCCATCGCTTTCGTTGTTTGTATGCATCTTTGTTCTTATGAACACCGTCGAAGCAATGATGGCCACTACGATGATCTGTGCACCACAAGGAACACCATGATATTAATAAAAGTTAAGATTCTATACTTAATATATGGAAATTTTAGGTATCATGGTATTAGAGGTAGAGTTTAAGATACACTAAATTACCCTTAAATATGGATGTTTTTCACCATACTGCTTTAAAGTTGTTTTTATTACAGTTAACTCCATTAAACTTTGGTCTTTATAAAAAAATTCCCTTAAATATTGCACATTAAGGGAGCTTTACACTAAAATATATAACTTTGGTTTTAATGAATGTTAAGATTCTCTACATAATATACCGAATTTCTATTATCATGGTATTCTTATCAGAGGAAGGTTTAAGATACAGGCAAAATTAAACAAACCTGCCTATTTTCACCAAGCAACCTTGAAGTTATTACTACAGTTAACTCACTTAAACTGTGGTCTTGAGAGATTTTTTTCCCCCTCACTAAAATACACATAAATGTAGCAATTTAAGGGAGCTTACTTGAACAGTTTTGAAAATGTAGACGAAGGAGTTGCGCTTGATAAGAAGCCACTCCTTAGCAAAAGAGGCTTTGAGGAGCTCAGAAGTAGGGACCAAGTTTTTTGAGAAGATTAGGGCGGCCTTGTGGCTTCGATCCTTGTCAAAGGGGACCGAGAGTTCATTCTCTAATTGTAAGCCGATGTGGAATCTCTTGAATTTTTTAGCAAATTCGGAGACTGATATGTAGCGATAAGGCCTGCTCTTGTCCGCCCAGTACTGCTCTTGATCCTTCTTTGATGTCACCTGTGATAAATAAATGCACGGGTATGAGATTTAACGAGTCGACTCTAACCAAAAATATCTTTCATTGAAAATATGAAATAAGAGTGTTACTATACAGAAAATAAAAGTTGGTTTTAAAAAAAGCATTTCAAAAAAGAAATCTCAACAATGAATCTGACCAGGAAATTAGCGACATATCTGATTCACGGATAAGTGTTCTTTATAATTTATCAAAAACAAAGTATGATATCATACTGAAGAACCTTGATATCATACATATAGCAAACCACATTGTTCTAGTTCTAAAGAGAGCAAACATGTCACAAAAATCCCTACTGAGCAGCATTTTCCGCTAAAATTGGGCACCGTATTAAATTGCGGCTTCCATGCGTATTTGGTTCCCATTTTAAGCCAGAAATTTTGTTGTGCACAAAAGAAAAAGGACAGATTTTAGGAGGAAAAAACCAAAAATAATCTGACAGGGCTTTTTGTTTTTTATTTTATCAACATGATGTGATAACAACCGCGTGATGATATGATCCTGATGTAAACCAGCATCGCCACAACAAAAAATATTAATGCTTACAAACAAAACTAAATGGAACTGACATGGGCCAGAAACTGTAATTCCGTGAAATTTTTGTGCACAAAACATAAGATAGATTGCAAACATACAATAATATGCGATGGTGATTTTTTTTATTGCATCAGCATGATGTGATAACAACCGCTGTCTACCTGATGTAAACTAGTATCCTCAATGAACATATCAGTGCACAAAACATTAACATAAGAAACTAAATGAAATTGAAACGAACTATAAACTCTAATATTTGTGAGAAATTAAACATTAGTCATGTTACCTCTTGCAAGAAATCGGCAGTGCCTTTCCTCTCAGGGCAGCGAAAGCCACAGATCTCAAAAAACTCAAGTACAGACTTCCGTGGGCCCTGGTACACAATCTGGCCCTCGGATAGAAGTATAATGTCATCAAATAAGTCAAAGGTTTCGGGAGCAGGTTGAAGCAGAGACATGAGTATCGTGGCCTCGCCAAGATGAACGATTTGTTGCAGGCATTTTACAATTTGGAAGGTGGTGGAGCTGTCGAGGCCGGTCGATATCTCGTCCATGAAAAGGGTCTTTGTGGGCCCCACAATCATCTCGCCTTGAAAAAGAAGAAGAAGAAGAATTTGATCAAATGTTTGTCAAGATTTAAGCATAAATAATTAGCCATTAAATGGTATAAGCGAAATGTGAGAAAGATATGGGTACTATTATTGCTCATAGATGTACAAAGAGAACAAAAGGTTTGTATATTAACATTTGAGTTCTGAAATATGAAGCAATTTATATTATGACATAAAATTACTGTTTTCTTGTCTACCGCACGATTATTACTGGAAGATAATTTTAATATTATACTTTAGGGATAATTGCACAACACACAAACACACACGCACACACGCACACGGCAAACACCCAAAAAGCGAAAATAAATTAGCTTTCGCGTATTGCACTTAACACCCACTCAAGTGATTATTAGCGCAAAACACCCCTATGTTCATTGACCAAAACCCTAAAAACACTCAACTTCTACTCTAAACAACATCAACAGCGGAGAGAGGAAGTGCTTTAAGGAATGATCTAAATGGGGCTTTTGTACAATTAACCGTAAACTTTATATTGATTGCTCTATTTTGGGTAAGGTCTGAATAGATACAATTCACAAATTATCTTCTTGTTTGTTCGGCATTAGTACACCTAGTTAATGAATGTTGATTTTCCCAAAGGTAATTTGCAGGTCCATCAATAAAAAGTTTGAAAGTAATCTGTGCAACTTAGAACAATTTTTTAATAAAATTCTCTCTCTAAATTTATCCCTTTGTACAAAAGCTTAGATCATCGAACGAGACCCACCGGTGGTAACGCGCTTCCTTTGCCCACCCGAGATTCCTCTTATCATCTCATCTCCAACAATAGTATCAGCACAAATATCCAATCCAAGTATCTGCATCAATTCATCAAATACCACATTAATAATCTTTTCGCATTCAAATCTCCCAACACAAACAGCATGTTTTCAATGCAAATATTAAGTATACAAATTGATCGTGCAGTTACCCTCCAACTTGCCCATTGACGCAAAAGAACAAACACCTCATGTGCATGACTCTAACTGCAAGCTGATGGAGCCTGGCTCTCTACCAAATAACAAAAAAGGCCAAGCTTTGAAAAAGTCTGCTGTGTTTTTTTTAAGGTAGAATATTATACTGAAACAAAGTTGTTCACCAACAACCACAATGGAGGTGGGCCCACTACACAGCCTGCTACTTTTTAGGTGCCGCAGTAGGTGGTGGATCGAGGTCAAACTTTTCAATTGTGGGCCCCGTATCCATAACAAACTCCAACAACCCATGGCCCATTCAAACAATTATTTCCCCAGCAGCAGCTGCACTCATTTGTGTCAAAAAAAACGAACACAAACTGATTTGAATTTTATATTCTCTCTCTCAAATTTCCTCGAAATAAAAGAGATTATTTCTAAAATTATTTGACTGATAATTATTGCCACCTATTACTTATGTTCGTTGAAACCAGTCAGAGTGAAATGAATGCATACTCTGAGGGTGTAGTCGGTTTGCAGGCTGCTCTCAACTCCTTCCATTGCGGTCGCCTGAATTTTTTTATTTTAAAGCCAAGTAATATAAATAAGTTATTATTCCAAAACTTGATATAAACCGTTATAACAAAGCTTGTATATAAGGTTTGAATTGTTTAACACCTTCATGAAGAGATCAACTTCCGGTTCAGGGAATATCCCTGCCGCTTTTTCTCTCCTTGCCAACTCCGTCAGAAGGTCTGCATCCGGAAGAAAACAGAGATAAGCGAGGACTTTTTTTCTCCTACAATTTAGGGTTAGAAAGAATTACCGTATTTAGCACCAACGCCTTGGCATCTCGCCGAGAAATCCAGAGTTTCCTTCACAGTCATTTCTCCGACATGGATATCATTCTGACTAATGTATGCCGCTGTCTTCTGTGGCACAAACTCGCTGAGCCTGTACCCGTTATACGTTATCTCACCCGTAACCTATATATACAGTATAAATACAGTATAAATACGACGAGATTAATTATTTTAATTTAGTATAAAATCTATGGCATGTTTATATGGGAAAAAAAATGCTAATTAATAACAAACCTTCAATGTAGGGTCTAGCTTTCCAGCTAGAGCCAGTAAAAGTGTAGTTTTCCCTGAAGATGGAGGGCCCAATAAAAGTGTCATCCTGTGAAATAAATTTTTATATCATTTTGCTTTCAACTTTAATCAAGTTTTTTTGAATTGAATTAGTGTGAGATTAATTTGAACCTTGAGGGGTGTATAATTCCTGAAGCATCCTCGAGAATTGTGAGGGTGGTTCTCTTGGCTAGCCTTATGCCTAGCAATCCCAAAGCTGACTCGGCCAAATTTCTGGCCGAGTTCAATAGAGTTGGAAGCGCTCTGTTTCCAACATAGCACTTGGCCTCGACTGTTAAATTCTCATATCTCACTTCCACTGTTGGAAGATGAATCCCAACCCTGCATCAAAATTTACAAGCTTAATTTTTTTGCGCAAAGATTTTAATTTCTTTTAATAATCTGAATCTAAATCTGATTGGCTTTGATATCATGTCACAGTCGTAACACGTACGCATCCGTCCGTATTTGTAGTTGCTTAATTTGCTTGGTCAAGGAGACCAGTTCATTAATTTGGTGAGACTTTTTAACAAACCATATTACTTAGAACCTAATCTCAATTAATTAGCTAACTACCCAATAATGAGTATTTAATTCTTCAATGATTATTTAGATATGCAGAGGTGTAAACAATGTATATCTCAATTGGAGGCTAGCTGGTGGCCTGCGAAACCCAAAAATTCAACTCATATCTTGATTCCAAATTTGTATATAGTTGAAAAGTAATGCATATACAAGTACAAGTGCAATGAGAGTGATGTGCATGTTACTTAAAAGCATGGACTTTGGATTGCTAGTCTGTTTGTTTTTTTATGCTTGTGCTACAATAATTAAAAGAAACAATTTTTCTTGCTCGCTTCAACTTGGAAAAAAGAAAAGAAATTGATACTTCTATCAAAGTTCTTAATAATATCAAAAAAGAAAAGAAATTTGATTATTTAGATTCGCACTCTTCTAAAAATTGTAATAAAATTTAAATTATCTACACATTTATCTCTATAAATGCAAATCATATATAGCAACTTAACAGAATGCGTCTTTTTTCATTAGAAAAGAAAGAAAAAAAGAAAACTAACCATCAATTAATGCTTCATTCATATATTGAATTGCCCTAATACCAATTAAACATGTAAAAAGAATTTATAAAGGGCACATATATATATATATATATATATATATATATATATATGAGAGTAATGGAGGAAAGAGGCCATAGGAGGGGATTTCCTCCTATGGCGTGGAAAAAATACGACCTCCACCATTTTTTCCGACGATCGGCATCCATCATCATCATCGTTATCATCTAAGATGTGCGTACACCAAATTTCTTGTGATTTCATAACCTTTTCACCGTTGATTTAGTGGGTTCAAAATTAACGGTTTACCGACAATAGAACTTTTTACATTGCTAAATCAACGGTGAAAAAGTTGTAGAATCACATGAAATTTGGTGCATCCACATCTTAGATGATAACGATGAAGATGATGGGGGCCGATCGTCGAAAAAAATGGTGGAGGTTGTATTTTTTCCACGCCATAGGAGGAAATCCCCTCCTATGGCCTCTTTTCTCCATTATTCTCATATATGTATATATATATGTATGTATATGTATATATATATATATATGTGTGTATATGTATATATATATATGTGTGTGTGTGTGTATATATATATAAGCCCCTTGCTCTCATATCGTGTACAGTATAATTTCACTGGTATTTGACAAATGCAAGCTAGATCCACTCCAAACACCAAATAATCAAACTATGTTCAATGCAATCACCTAAAATTAAAAAAAATATAGGAAATTTCACCACATAATAGAATATTTTTTCAAAAGAAAAAAAAACGTTAGGATATTTAGGAAAAGCATAAAACATTATAATTTCCACAGTAACCGACTAAAATGATGGAGGGAAGTTCATGCAAAATTCTCATTTGACAATATTTTCAGACAGAAGCATGCTATTTAAAATGAGGAGCAAAACTACTAATTTGATCGATGTAAAGCAGAAAAAAATTTAATCGTCGCTTACTTATCAATTCGATTCCGTAATTTCTTCAAGAACCTCTCATTATCTTCTTCGGCGACCTTAAACACCCTACCGATGAACTCCAGCCTGTCATCAACTCCAAGCTTCCTGACATCAACCTCCTTATGATGCCTCTTCTTCTTGTCGTCGACTTCGCCATCCTCGACGATTTTGCTGATGATCCCTGTCCGCAGCCGGTTGTACGTCGGTAGCTTCTCGAGCGCGGCCCAGCGCAGAGCCTCCTCGTCGTTGTCGACCCTCGAGCTGGCCCTGGACCGGGTCGAGAACTGTCTTTGGAAGGCATCCTCTATCCCCCAGCTGGGCATGTTCATGTTCATGTTTGTGCTTCTGCTTCGCGACCTCGACCTCGAATAATGTTGATTGTCCCAGGGCTTTTCTGGGTTTTCCATTGATCAATTACCCTAATTTATATATATATGTATATATATTTTTTATACAGAAAAAAGAATTAAGGATATAAATCCCCCTTTTTTTTTGGAAGGGGGGGGGGGGGGGGTTGGAAATGAGAGGAGAGATGCAGTGGTTGGGGGAGGAGGAGGTGTGGTATTTATAGGGGTCACAAGAGCGGGAGATTAATTTAATAGGTATGGGATTAAATGAATATTAACTGTGTAGAGTTTTAAGTTGAATCGCTCAAATATCTTTTTTTAAATTTATTATTGTTGAACGCGTTAAAATCATGAGATATTATGTACACAACTCATGCTGATTAGCTTTCATTTTATTATAGAGATCGTTTGGTATCTGAAATATTATATTTCTGCTATATACTGAGATATTATGTTTCCTATTTTTTGAACCGTTCTATTTGTAAAAATAGAGTATCATTTTTTTTATTATAATCATTAGCTTCTCTCTCTTTTTTATGACGGTAGGAGAGCTATGAACATGATCAAAATTGGGAAAAAAAAATGCTGCCCCATCTTTATCTTTCTTTAAATAAAACTTATTTCGTATCTTGGATCTCATTTATGCCTACATCATTTCATTTACTACAAGTATGCTTGGATATCTTTCTATGACATTTTTTTTAGTGACACGGGCTCTTCTATACCTAGTATCCTTGCTTTAGCGAAAATGGCTTTATGGCAGGAGTCCGCCACAAAATCAAGTGACTTCATGTTAAGGTCTATCTTGCATCATGCGACAGAGATTAGAGACTCCAAGCCCGTCTCGCTCAATGCCTCAAAAGACTGCGTTGCTCACATCATCATAGTTTTTGCATATGGTAAATTTCAACTCAATCGAGATTCTATCCAAACTCTCAAGAAGATAAATACGGTGGTAAATTTACGGGAGAGTGTTAGCATCAAAATCATTGAATATTATGAGAATAATTTAGGAGAAAAGTTGTCAACAAAGTCTTTTCAAGGACATTCACTTTTCTCTATTTTTAAGAACCATGTCTTTTTTCCATATTTTCTACCACATTTTGCATTCAAATTTAACTTTTAGAAGAAAAATGATAAAAAAACATGAGAAAGAAATGTTTAATTTGAGATGAAAATATTAATTCATAATTAGATTAGAAATGATTAAAGATGGCATGACATATATGCTATCTATGTTCAAGATTGATACACATCAGCTAAAGAATAATTGAGTGCATCGAAAGAGCTCGATCATCAAATCGCCCCATACGAATTCATCCATCAATAAAAGGTTCATTTTCATTTATTCTATTCACACATTTTGAATAAAACCCTCTTTAAATGTAATGATTTTTATTTGTCAGGCACGTGTATTGCATGTGCAAAACTGAGATAGTTACGTGGTACGTCCTGTGGGGGCTACTGATGTTAACATGCTTGACCAATCAAAAGTTCAAACAGCTTGCTGTTGGTGAACCAAAATGGTTACTAATTTATTGGATAAATTACTAATTTTTTTAGTTCTCTTTTTTCTTTTAATTTTTCTAGTTGTCTTTTTTCTTTTAATTTTTCCTCTCTTTCCCCCCTTTTTTTAAGACCGTTAAATTGGGGGGGCTGCTGGCTTGCATCAAAATGAACTAAAGAGAAAATATAAACTATTTATAGTATATTTCGACTCAATTTCATATATAGAATGCAACATTTTTATAGAGTGATAAATTTCCAAAAACATTTGACATAATATATATATATAATGGAGGAAAGATGCCATAGGAGGGGATTTCCTCCTATGGCGTCGAAAAAATACACCCCCCTTCGTGCTTTCCGACAATCGGAATCCATTATCTTCACCGTTATCATCTAAGATGTGGGTACAGCAAATTTCATGTGATTCTACAACCTTTTCACCGTTGATTTAGCAATGTAAAAAGTTCTATTGTTGTAAACCATTAATTTTGAACACACTAATTCAACGGTGAAAAAGTTGTAGAATCACATGAAATTTGGTGTACCCACATCTTAGTTGATGACGATGAAGATGATGGGTTCCGATTGACGGAAAAAACAATGGAGTTCGTATTTTTTCAACGCCATAGGAGGAAATTCCCTCCTATGGCATCTTGCCTCCATTATTCTCATATATATATATATATATATATATAGAGAGAGAGAGAGAGAGAGAAAGAGAGAGGAAATTCTCCATTATTCTCTCTCTCTCTCTCTCTCTCTCTCTCTCTCTCTCTATATATATATATATATATATATATATATATATATATATATATATATATATATATGAGAATAATGGAGGAAAGAGGCCATAGGAGGAAATTCCCTCCTATGGCGTCGAAAAAATACCCCCCCATCAATTTTTCCGACGATCGACCCCCATCATCTTCATCGTCATCATCTAAGATGTGCGTACACCAAATTTCATGTGATTCTACAACTTTTTCACCGTTGATTTAGCAATGTAAAAAGTTCTATTGTCGGTATAAACCGTTAATTTTGAACCCACTAAATCAACGGTGAAAAAGTTGTGGAATCACATGAAATTTGGTGTACGCACATCTTAGACGATGACGATGAAGATGATGGGAGCCGATCGTCGGAAAAATTGGTGGAGGGGGTATTTTTCCGACGCCATAGGAGGGAATTCCCTCCTATGGCATCTTTTCTCCATTATTCTATATATATATATATATATATATATATTAACTTGATGGTCTGAGCAATTCTAATGAGGTTTTTGATGTGGGAGATTGACAAACAAAAATAGTTTGAAAAAATTTTGATTTAGGAAATAGTAATTTCTTTTATGAAAGTCTGGTAAAGATAAACCATTGGATGGCTGTTGTTAAATTAAAATTTAGTTTATAAATAACTTTATTGATTGTTCGTGTGTTAGTTTAAACCAATGCCCGTGTGATGGTAAAAGTAATTATTAACAACTTACTATAAACAAATTCCATTTATTATTAGTGTACTATATTATAATATTTTCAAAATATTTCTTCCAAAAATTAATGTACTCTTTTCTTTTATATATATAGAGAGAAAGAATAATAGAGAAAAGGTGCCATAGGAGGGGATTTCCTTCTATGGCATCGAAAAAATACACGCTCCACCATTTTTTCCAACGATCGGCATATATCATCTTCATCTTCATCTTCATCATCTAAGATGTGGATACACCAAATTTTATGCGATTCTACCACTTTTTCACCGTTGATTTAGTGGGTGTGAAACTAACGGTTTACCGACAATAGAACTTTTTACATTGCTAATCCAACGGTGGAAAAGTTGAAGAATCACATGAAATTTAGTGTATGCCCATTTTAGATGATAAAAATGATGGTGATGGATGCCGATCGTTGAATAAAATGTTGGAAGGTGTTTTTTTCTACGCCGCCTAATGAAAATCCCTCCTAGGGCCTCTTTTCTCCATTATTCTCATATATATATATATGAGAATAATGGAGAAAAGATGCCATAGGCGGGAATTTCCTCCTACGGCGTCGAAAAAGTACGCTCTCCATCTTGTTTTCCGATGATCGGCACCCATCATCTTCATCGTTATTATCTTAAGATATAGGTACACCAAATTTCATGTGATTTTACAACTTTTTTACCGTTGAATCAGTGAGTTCAAAATTAATGGTTTACCGACAATAGAACTTTTTACATTGCTAAATTAACGGTGAAAAAATTGTAGAATCACATGAAATTTGGCGTACCTACATCTTAAATGACAACGATAAAGATAATGGATTTCGATCGTCGGAAAATACGACGGAAGGCGTACTTTTCGACACCATAGGAGGAAATTTCCTCTTATGGCCTCTCTCTCTCTATATATATATTTAGAGAGAGAGAGAGAGAATAACGTAGAAAAGAGGCCATAGGAAGGGAGAGAGAGAAAGAGAATAACGTAGAAAAGAGGCTATAGGAGGGAATTTTCGAGAGAGAATAATGTAGAAAATAGGTCATATGAGGGAATTTCCTCATGCGGCGTCGAAAAAATACACCCTCCGCCATTTTTTCTGATGATCGGTACCAATCATTTTCATCATTATCTTCTCAGATGTTGATACACCAAATTTTATATGATTTTACCGTTTTTTCACCATTGATTTAGCGGGTGCAAAATTAATGGTTTACCAACAATAGAACATTTTACATTGTTAATGCAACGGTGAAAAAGTGGCGGTATCACATGAAATTCGCTATATGCACATCTTAGATAATAATGATGTAGATGATGGGTGTCAATCATCGGATAAAATTGTGGAGTGTATATTTATTGGACGCTATAGAAAGAAGTTCCCTCTCGTGGAACCTTTTCTCCATTACACACACACTTATAAGCAAATTGACACTTTTTTTCCATATGTTTAGTTAGCATTTGGTATAAACTAAAATATCATTATAATAACAAATTCGAATATAAAATTTAAAATAACAAACATAATATAGAAAATCCTTATACATTATGTATTTATCTTTAAATTTTTAACTCATACATTAAGATTTTAATATAAAAGTTCTCTTTTTTCTCCCAAATCTCCCCTTTTCTTTCTCACGCTTTGACAAGCCCCAACGAAAGAAGGAGATGCAGACAGCAATCCTCCATTTGCTTTCTCATGCTAAGCGATCAGACCCTAAAAAGGATTCAGAGCAAGCGATCAATGATTCAAAGACGGAAGCAACAATTGTTCAAGATGTTTTTTTTTTTACTTTTTGATAATTCGGTTTTTATTTGATATGGAAGTCGTAATCTCTCGTTGTTTATTGATGTACTTTCTTTTTCCCTTCGTTGTCTAAATTTCTGATCTTTTGTAGTTATTTGCCTTTAAAACTGCAAATTTTATCTAGATTTGAAGGAATCTAAACTTGCCATTTTTATGTTGATCTAATTTGGTCATGAATTGAATCATAATTCCGTCAAAACCGTAATTGTCTTTGAAGGTACTTTCGCTTGTTCTTTATGGTCTAATTTCTGATTTTTAGTGTTTATTTGTCTCTAAAGATGCAATTTTTATCTAGGTTTGAAGGAATCTGAACTTGATCGCCCACCTTCGTATTTTTCTTAGGTATTTTTCCAATCTAGGATTTGATTTGGGAAAATTTTGGGATACAACTGAAGAAAAAGTATAAAAATTGAATGGAAAGAACTTCTTAATAGAGAAAAAGACAAGTAGAAAAGATATAATTAGTAAACGGGAGAACTTAATTTTTCATTCAACTTTCAACACCCTTTCTATTGCATAGAATATCTATTTATAAACCTCAACTAATTATATCTTAACAAACTTTATAAAAAAAAGTAATCAAGCTCCTTAACTAACTATTTAACAAACTTCTCACAAGAGTTATCTAACAATACTTCCCTCTCAAAATTGACCTTGTCCTTAAAGTCAAGAATCGATCTTCAACGAACACCTTGTCAATATATATGTTTCAAACTTTCTTGAAGAACATAAATGGATTCTTTCGTGTAGTCACTATAATGTCACAATCTTCATCTTGAACCAAGAGTCATATGTCCGCATAACGGCTTCAATTGCACAAAACCAAGAAATGTAGCGAGCTCTAACAAAATATCAGTCACATTGAAAAACTTTCTTTAGGTAGTAAGAGAATGAAATGAAGCACGAGAGAGGCAGTTCGAATGATGATGGTTTTGGTGGCAGTGGTTCCGGGAGAGGCGGCTCCAATGTCAAGTTGTAATACCCAGTTCTTTTTGTACACCAATATCCGTATTTTTATAAAGTGTTACTTACAAAATTTATTTATTTATATTTATAATTATTTTGTTCTATTTTAAAACCCTACCTTTAAACCTACCCAAACCCTAACCCTATTTCTATTCCCTTTTA
Source organism: Agapanthus africanus (assembly GCA_030015575.1). NCBI lineage: Eukaryota > Viridiplantae > Streptophyta > Magnoliopsida > Asparagales > Amaryllidaceae > Agapanthus > Agapanthus africanus. Next base: position 109,315,226 of record CM057344.1, read on the forward strand.
TATTTTCTTCTTTTCCCCAGCCCAAGCCCAAGCCCCTCCCTAAAACCCCAAGCCCATTTCTTTTCTCCCCGAACCCGGCCCAACTCCCCCACGCCCGACCCGCTTTTCCCCCCTTCTTCCTCCCTCGTATCCTCTTTTCCCACCTCTCTCCCTTCGCAACGGCCACTTCCCCACGACCCGCGCTCGTTCACCCGCTCCCCCACAACCTCGTCCTTGTCCCAACTCCCCCGTGTCGAGTTTCCCCTTCTCCGCCCAACAAACTCCCACGACTCGCTCCTTCCTTGCCAACAAACCCCCTGATCTCATCGCCCGTGCCCTCCCTCTCTCTGCACTCCCTCCCTTCATCACTCTCATCCACTCTCTCTCTCTCGTCGACCTCACCCTCATCCATGCCTCCTCGCAATCGCCACTTTGCACCACCGGAGCCTCCATCGCCAGCCACTTCCTCTCCTCGGGAACCCATCACCGGGAGCATCTTCTACCTCCTTGAACCCATCCCCACAACCACCACCATCATCATCCCCACTCACCCCTTCGCCTGCACACCCGAGCCCCATCGCCGGCGACCCCTCACGGTCGCCCCAGTACCACCGAGCCTCAACTCCCGACCACCTCAACACCCGAGCACATTCGCCTGCACGTCGTCGTCTTCATCCCAGAGCACCACCTGCACCCACATCAGCCCCTCACTGTGGCCTCCACCTCCTGCTACACCGAGGACCCCCTTCATCACCACCCTCATCCTCAACTCCAACCACCAACCAGAGCTCCTCGCCTGCATACCCCGACGCCCGAGCTTCCCACCTCGTCGAAGTCATCCTTAGATCGTCGGAGCCTCCTCTTACCGCCGCTATTCCCGAGCCTCCTCCACTGCAAAGGTAACACAAAGCCACTGTCGTACCACGTCGCCAGAGCCAGAGCCAGAGCCCATTGCCTCCAGCCGACGTCCAAGCTCGCGGCCGCCACCTTGTTGTTGCCGTGCCGCGCGTGTGTCGCGATCGCGCCGTTGACGCTCCCGTACCTTCGTCAATACGTCACCAGGAAAGTATACTACTTGCTTCATGCTAATTTTATCTATTATAATTCAAATTACCAATAAATTCCGCATGTACTTTCATGAGAATCAATATAATTCAAGTGTTCGATGCAAAACCCGAATGGAAAACCCCGTTAAATTGACGACAACAAATAACATATGATGGCCCGAGTTATAATGAATATCCCTTAAGATTTTGGTTACAAAACAATGTCGTTTGCTCACGTAAAATGGTGTCCCGATTTCTGTCGTAAAACCTGAAAACTTTCGTACATGCTAAACCGTAAAATTTATAATAAATTCTGTATAGATCGGATTGTGGCGTTCCATGACTCAAATCGAAGATAACTTTATAACCTACTGTAATTTTTTTCTTTCCATTAAATTTTAATGGGTCATGATAATGAAAATCAGAGAGGAACGTAACTCTGGACTACAGTCCAGGGCAGCGTTTAGTTTTAAATACCTGGCCTTGGGAACACCTGTACACCCCTTCCTTAAACTGAAAATGTGCGGAACCCCATATGGTCGTGTAGATAATTTAGTTATCTAACACTCGAATCTAGTTCCGTGTCGTTTCAACGTCGTTTGATATTTAATTCGTATTTTAGAATTCCGTTGTGTCCTGCAGTTTTTTGCAGTGACAGTTTGTACACTTTGATATTAAACTGAACATATCTTCCCGTATACAGAAGATATCATCGATCCGTCTGATACGTTGAGAACCTAACTGTTAAACCTAAATATTATCCAACTGTAGTATCGCCTAATCACGATCCCAACTGGGATTAAAATGTGTAACGAAACGGACTTCCAGTTCAGAAATTGGATTTCCAGCAGTGAACACTTAAAATGAAATGACCATAACTAGATAACCTGAAACCTAATTGACGTGAAACCAATTTGGATGGATAGATAAAACCCGGTGTTAGATGTTAGTGTTTGATTGTGGCAAGTACGTCAGGGTTAAAGCATGAATGAATAAGTGAAAGTGACACGTACTTGTACACAATCAACGGACCCGGTTGATTTATTGCATTGTCGACGTCTATGGGACATATATAAATGTAACTATAACTGGAATGAGACGGTTATGGATCACTTATATTAGTGTCATAGGTAAGGCACCAAACACTGTCCATTTGTCTTGGGTACTAGTCAAGACATGCTTGATGGAGATCCTGACTCCAGTTCTCGCGTAGACTTGTCATGGACCGACTAGTATTTGGGTTTATGGTCGGGGTTTGATATAGACCACGGGGTGTGGGGTAGTTTGAGTGTGAGTTAAACGGAATCTCGAGAGTCCCACTGCCGGCACATACAGTGATTCTGGGAGTTATATAGGTGATATTACTGATTATTAGCGAGCGATTCGGGCCCGTGTTCCCTTACCCCTGGGGCCCTACCCTTGGATGGGGGATACTCTTGCATGGTTGACTCTCACACTTGGACTGACGATAGGTTTAGCGACCTGGACAGTGAGACTTAGAGACTAATAGGTTTAGTGACATGCATTGATTACTGATTCTATGCACCTGCCTTACCGTACCTGCTTTACTGTTTACATGTACTGGCTCCTTCATGCTCATATTATCACTTCATGCTTACTGTTTCATATTCATCATTATTACACTTGTTACACATTTATTTCTATTTGTTGCTATTGTGTCGCTCTGACGACCTGAGTATGCATGCTCAGAGTGAAAAGTGGATTTAGCTCGGACCAGGACCTGACGTACCCCGAGGACATTGCGGATATCTAGATCAGCGACTCTGAGCTATACTTCCTTGATCTCTATCTGGTTAGTTTCTTTGTATCTGTTTTGATTGAGTGACTGTATTTCTCATTATCTGTGCATTGATTACTGATTACCACGTAAAGTTAGAAGCCAAAGTGTGACTACGGCAGGATGTTTCTTCGACCGTAGGAGCATGGCTGGCCATGTCAACCCCTTATATTCCTTATTTTGGGAAGTAGGGTGTGACATGGTTTTGTTGGTATCAGAGCCAGGTTTTGCTATGAATAGGATTACAGTTTCCGTGTAGGGCTTGACAATCTAAGACATCCTTCGGTCTAGATTGTAAACTTGTTATTCTTGATCTTGATTCACATAGTGTGTTCTACTATATATTTTGATCCATCCGCTAGAGTTTTGGGTGACTCAGTAGAGCTATCTGATTGTAATTATGAACTGCAACATGGTTACAATACTGTACTCTGTTGAGTGACTTGGAGTTCTACATTTGATTTCCACTCGTTTGAGCTTCACCTCACCCGACATTCTTGTTTCGTTGTCTATTCTATATCTTATTCTAATTCTTATTCCTTGTACCTTAAATCATCCTCAAATTTATTGTTTCAGGACCATGACTTTCAATGACTTTTCTTCCAACTCTACTTCCCAGAATCAGACCGTCGAGATTTTGAATGTACTGCAAGGCTTGAAGGAAGCCTAGGAGCGAACGAACGACCTTTTAGCTGAAGGACTAAGAATGCAAATGGCTCAAGCACCAGCGGAAGCCTCCAATCGTAAGGGAACCCCTGTTAAACAAGGAAAGGATGTGAAGATGAAGCGCCCATTTGAGCCTCAGCAATGGAAGCAGCGGAGAGCTCAATGCTGTGGATACTGTAAGAGGCCAGGACACCTTCGGAGAGACTGTCGCAGAGCTAAAGGGAAATGTTTGATTTGCGGATCCAAAGAACATCTTGTCAATGGTTTCCCTAGAAGGAAGGAGCTGCAAGGAGGAGATTCGTCCACACTCTCCACTACTGCTAAGTGACTTGGTTATTTCGTAGTTCGAGTTTCGAGGATAGTACGGACCCAGAGCAGGATTCCACTCGCTTGACGAGAATGCAGCGGTCTAGATATTAACGAAAAATTATCATCTTTTCTTCTTTCAAAAAAAATATATATTGTCACTCTTTTTTAAATGTCTCGTTTCGTTTCAAATCTTGTATCCGTTGAACTTCTTAGTTTGAATACAATAAAATTGTGAGTTGTGATTTATGTATCGTTCCCTTGTCACTCATTTTCCTTATACTGCTTATTGCATCAATATTCTAAATTTTGATTTTTCAGTCCTTACCTACCATATTTTTTCCTTGCGTTCCATATCCTTGGTTATTCTCTTGGTGTGTTCCACTGTCTGATCATGACTCTTTCTTTTCAGGCCATGGCAAATCCTGGAGCAGCTCCGCCTATCGATGAGGACACTCGATCCTGCATTTTCTTGGACTGCATGCTGGTGAGTTCGGACAACGAGATCGACGACCCACAGGTTATTTTCGGTAACAACAATTCCGAGGACGAGGGAATCGCAGCCCCAGAAGTCGACATGATCAGCGACTCTGACAATAAAGAAGAGGACTCCGAAGAGGACCCGATAGAGGAAGATCCCAAGAAAGACCCCGAGGAGAATCCAGTGGAAGGAAATCCCGTGGAACAAAATCCAGAAGAGGTGAATGTTCCCCTCCGAAAGACGCGACAAAGACGCGATGAACGTCTTGCCTGAATTTCGGGGCAGATGCTAATTGGTGCTATCCGTCCACTTCTCCGAAGATACCAAGTTTATTTATGGCACCGTGTATCGAAGGTTTAAACGGATGCGGCCGATGTAGCAGACTTCGTCAGATTCCCCCTCATTTGAAGGGTTTTTGATTGTGGGGACGCACTTCCCTGCAGGCGCAAGCCCCTGCAGTTAATTACGCTACCGCATCACGGTAACAACTTTCTCCTTCTTCAGATGGTCACTTCGTGTCGTGGGTGTTTGTTTTGTGTTTGGTTGCCCATGGATTGTATACGGAGACTAAGTTATGTTGTCGCCCGTAGGGCGTGGACTAGTCCAAATCCGTATCTTTCTTAGATTTGGGTTTGGGGGTTTGGATTTAAGGATACGTTAGCCTCATTTGAGACTAAGATCAACTTAAACGTTTGTTAAGGATACGTTAGTCTAATTTTAGACTAAGATCAACTTAACGGGATCATTTAGATCCGACAAAAGAGCAATTGGGCTCTATTGTTTAGTTTAATGATATTGTGGTCGATAATTAGTTTAAGGACATTACGGTCCGTTGTTAGTTTAAGGACCCCACAGTCCAATGTTAGTTTAAAGACATCACGGTCGAGATTAAGGACATCATAGTCTGTGGGTTTAAGGACCCCATAGTCCAATGTTAGTATAAAGACATCACGGTAGAGATTAAGGACATCATAGTCCATGAGTTTAAGGACCCCACAGTCTAATATTAGTTTAAAGATATCACGGTCGAGGTTAAGGACATCATAGTCCATGAGTTTAAGGACCCCACAGTCCATGAAATGTGTGGCTATCAGGACCCGCCACCTCTTTGAAAACGTTGAGAAATTACAACGACAAATATCAAAAGAGTGAAGAGATGTACCCTTGAACCAAGGTGGATTAAGTGATTTGTAGTCCAATTTGGAACTAAGATCAATTAATTAGATTATGAGCACATTGGCTCAGTTAAGTCTGAATTGAGGACTTATGGCCAACTTAGGCTAAGTCCAATTAGATTCAAAATGTTGGCCCTTTGTTGGACCGTTAGACATTTGTCTGGTTTCAGCCCACATTATTTAGCAATGCTAAATAAGAGTTTGAAGGCTTTGGTAATATTTTTATCTGTGATTGAGCAGTAGACATTAGAGCTCTGATTTTTACTCAATTTTGAATAGGAGGCTTTGCCTCTGAAAGATTAACCAAATTGGTTAAAAATAGTGTTAAACACTAGAGAAAACAGTATTAAACACTGGAAATATATCCCTCAAATTAGTGTTGAACACTAAAACATAATCATTGTTAAACACTGGAAATATAATTCTCAATTTAGTGTTAGACACTAGAAAGCAACAGTGTTAAACACTGGAAATGGGGTTCTCAAGTTAGTGTTAAACACTAGAAATAAAGTTCTCGAATTAGTGTTAAACACTAAAGAAAAATGGGTCACGTGGGGAAACATGAGGGCGCCCAGAGGTGGGACCAGATCCCTTTACTTCATTCTGCAATTAAGTGTTAAACACTTTTTTATATATTTTTTTTTTAGCATCACGTGCTGACACGTGATGGTGATTTATGCGCTGACTGTTAAAGCATCTGCTAAGGGGTCACGTGGGAACACGTGAGAGCGCCCAAAGCTTATATTTCCTTTGCTTTTTCTTTCTACGTTTTGTAAGTCACGTGGGAGCACATGAGGCGTTGCCTCAGAAATTTTTCCTTCTCATTTTAGGGGACCTTTTCAGGGGTCACGTGGGACCACGTGACCTTAGTTTTTTGCATGCATGGAGATCTTTTAAGTCTCCTTATTTTTAAGAATTAAATTTTCTGTAGGGTTAAACCCTAATTATGATTTTGTAGGAATTAAATTCCTATTATGAAAGAATTAAATTCTTATGTAGGGTTAAACCTTAATTTTCTTTAGAGAAATTAAATTCTCAATTAGGGTTAAACCCTAGTTTTTTCCATCTTGAAGGAATTAAATTCCTATAGTTTTAAGAGAATTAAATTCTCAGGTTGGGTTTAAACCCTAATTTCATCATGAAGGAATTAAATTTCTGTGAGTTTGGGAGAATTAAATTCTCATATAGGGTTAAACCCTAATTTTGTTTTGGGAGAATTAAATTCTCTAAACTCAATTCCCCCTCTATATTTTGGATCTGCATGGCAGGATCTCAACCCGATGAGAATTAAATTCTCAACTTATGGGGAGATGTGCTTCTGCAGATCTTCAACCAGAGGAAGAACTAAGTTCTTTTGTGCAGAAGAGTTAAACTCTTAGATTTGAGAATTAAATTCTCTGTTTAAAGTTTTGATTCCCTTTCTTTTCTCACCTAGAGTTTTCTTTGTTGAGAATTAAATTTTCCTTTCTTTTCTCTCTGAAATTTCAAGATTCCAAAACTCGATATCTCCTTCTCTTCTCTCGGCTCCTATTTATAGGAGAAGGAGAAGAATCAATTTGTTTAGTAAATCTTTTATTGAAAGATTTTGTTTGTTTTCATAATTAATATGATCTTTTAGATCATCCAGTGAATTTTATTCACCGTTGGATTTTAAATCCAAAAGATATTCTATTTGTTATTCTTGGTGAATTTTAGGAAAATCTTTCCTTGTATAAAATCTTTCCATAAATTGGTGATTTTTAATCACCGTTGGATTTTTAATCCAACGGTGCTCCATTTTACAAAGCACCATCTTTTTTGTTTGGAAAGATTTAGAGAAATATTTTTTTAGTTAGGGTCTTTGATTTCCCAACGTTTGACTATTGAAATAGAATTTAATTCTATCAATTAAAGAGCTGGGGGACCTGTCACGTGTTGGCACGTGCCCCCCTTGATTAACACTTTACCCAGAATTTAATTCTGTCGTTTCAAAGGACTAAGGATCGTCACGTGTCAGCACGTGACCCTTGGTCACGTGTGAGCACGGGATGCCCCATTAGGGTTTTTCCTTAGTCTTTATTATATCTTTTAATTCCTTTTTAGTGGGTTGAAGGCCCATCACGTGTGGACACATGACTCCACTGATTGATTATTTGATTAGAATTTAATTCTATTAGTTAAAGAGCCTAAGCACCCATCACGTGTCTGCACGTGACCTTTGGTCACGTGTGGACACGTGATCCCCTATTGGGGTATTCCTGATTGCACTTTTAATTTTCTTCAGTGGGTTTTCAAAGGCCTATCACGTGATGGCACGTGAACCCATTTAATTATTTATTTTATTCAGTGCCTACAGGCTTTGCCTGTAAATGGTCACGTGTGGGCACGTGATGCCATGTCACGTGTGGGCACGTGATGCCTCATAACTTTTGATCCCGGATGAATTATGAGGCCCATAATATATCAAATCGAAGGATTTTTTGAGATACTTTCGATACCATCAGAATTTATCTATTTCACATTCGGGAGTTTGTCAAAATACTGCCCGGAAAATACTGGTTCGCATTTTCTTAAGCGTACCGCTGCCATTTGATACCTTAGGCTCTTTGCGCAGAAATTTTTGGCGGGAACAAATGCCCCCCACTACTTTGCCCACGTAAGTATGTACGTAGGTGAAGTAGTGCAGAGTAATTCATGGTGTATGACCAATTTCGGGTTGGTATATAACTTTCAGAATCTTGATCTGAGAAGATAACGAGCGGACACAAGAGTCGTCATTTATCATTGACTCAAATCTCAACTCTTAAGGGATATAGTTCCAAACCCTCAGCCCCATGAGCCGCACCCTTCTATTTCTTTATGTCTTACTCTAGTGTGAAGGAGTTTATATGCTCATGAGTAACTTCTCCATTTCGGTAACATGTAGCTTTGGCAAGTGTGGCCCATAGATAGTAGATAACAGTTCATCTTGAACTCTTTATAGGGCAGCGATGGCTTAGGAGACAGGGTTAGGATCTGTCTCCTAAGACTTTTCAACTTTATGAGCCGTGAGGGTCTCATAAAGAATTTTCTCCCTACAGGTCGAGAGGATCCCGTAGGTGTACTTTCTCCTTAGGAGTCATGAGGACTCCTAAGTGCGTTTTCTCTTGAGAGTCGTAAAGATCTCACAAGAGAATTTTCTCCCTTACGAGTCGTGAGGACCCACAAGTGATGGGTGAACTTGCCCTTATCCGCATTTCACGGGGTCAGGGGTTGCTCTGGATGCTTCCCACGGGTTCACTGCCGTGTTCTGCGAGGACCAGGCTCCGCTCTGGACGTTTCCCACGGGGTCAGAGTTGACATTATCCGCGTTCCACGTGACCAGGAATTTTGCTCTGCATGCTTCCCACGGGTTCACTGCCGTATTCTGCGAGGACCGGCTCCGCTCTGGATGCTTTACACGGGTTCACTGCTGTGCTCTGCGAGGACCAGGATCCGCTCTGGACGTTTCCTACAGAGTCAGAGTTGATGTTATCCGCGATCCACGTAGCCAAGAATTTTGCTCTAGATGCTTCCCACGGGTTCACTGCCGTGTTCGGCGAGGACTAGGCTCCGCTCTGGATGCTTCATACGGGTTCACTGCCGTGCTTTGCGAGGACCAGGATCCGCTCTGGACGTTTCCCACGGGGTCAGGATTGACATAAGCCGCGTTCCACGTAACTAGGAATTTTGCTCTAGATGCTTCCCATGGGTTCACTGCCGTATTCGGCAAGGACTAGGCTTCGCTCTGGATGCTTCATATGGGTTCACTGTCGTGCTCTGCGAGGACCAGGATCCGCTCTGGACGTTTCCCACGGGGTCAGAGTTGACGTTATCTGCGTTCTACGTAGCCAGGAATTTTGCTCTAGATGCTTCCCACGGGTTAACTGCCGTGTTCGGCGAGGACTAGGCTCCGCTTTGGATGCTTCACACGGGGTCATTGCCATGCTCTGCGAGGACCAAGATCCGCTCTGGACGTTTCCCACGGGGTCAGGATTGACGTAATCCGCATTCCACGTAGCCAGGAATTTTGCTCTAGATGCTTCCCACGGGTTCACTGCCGTGTTCGGCGAGGACTAGGCTCCGCTCTGGATGCTTCACACGGGATCACTGCCGCGTTCCACGTAGCCAGGAATGGTTGACTTTCGGTTGTTTGTGCATCGTCGAGTCATGGAACTGGGAATTTTGCCGCAGCTCCGATTTGTTGATGTTGCGTCGGTTGTAATGAGACGAATATTGAGATGATCTCCAAGCTGTCTGAGAACCGTCAAGATTTGGAACATGGTCTTTGCCATGGCTCCGTTTTGCTGACGTCGTACATTCCTACAGAGACACTGATTTCTCTGCGGGTCGACACGAATCGAGATGCTCTCGTCAAGGATGCTGATCTCCCTGAGGTTGAGACGAATCGAGAAGTTCTCGCAAGAATGTCCTAACGTTACAGTTAACCTTTGCTCTTTGCGACAGAGGTCCGTTAGGGTCTGTGGTACTAGGGTTTTGCCCGTCGTACTGTCGCGTTGGCTGATGTATCTCTCGACAGGCAATCTTGCTGTTCGAGTAGCCTTGCGACTGTCATGTCTCTGATCCCTTCGGGGGGCTGGACAAGACGTCTTCAAGCAATCTTCCTAGACAGTTTGACCGTCGGAAGAGCAAGCGTTAGGAATTTTGCCAAGCCGCTTTTTACTTGAGGTTAGGCTCAGTTTGGGGAGCCCCGATGAGTCATAACCACTCCGCGCTGGTGTGGGATGATCTCCGATAGTCTTTCAGCTTTTATATGAGTTGCCGTCAAGACCCTGAAGCTAAGAATTTGGCCTTTGCTTCGTTTGCTGGCATTGCGTCTGCTGTATCGAGACGAATGTCGCGGTTGTCTTTAGGTTGTTGATGAACCGTCGAGGTTTGGAACTAGGGATTTTGCCATGGCTCCGTTATTTGATTGTCGCGTCCGAATTCTGCCGGAGGAAGAACGCTGTGGTGACATCTCGTCTGCTGTATCGAGACGATCGTCGAGGTGGCGACCATTCCATTTGGGATGATCTCTGGTAGTCTTTCAGGTTTTATATGAGTTACCGTCAAGGCCCTGAAGCTAGGAATTTGGCCTTTGCTTCGTTTGCTGGCATTGCGTCTGCTGTATCGAGACGAATGTCAAGGTGGTGACCACTCTGCGTTGGTGTGGGATGATCTCCGATAGTCTTTCAGGTTTTATATGAGTTACCGTCAAGACCCTAAAGTTAGGAATTTGGCCTTTGCTACGTTTGTTTTAGCGTGTCCAAATCCTGTTGGAGGAAGGACGCTGTAGTGACATCTCGTCTGCTGTATCGAGACGAATGTCAAGGTGGTGACCATTCCGCGCTGATATGGGATGATCTCTGATTGTCTTTCAGGATTTATATAAGTTGTCGTCAAGACCCTGAAGCTAGGAATTTGGCCTTCGCTTCGTTTGCTTTGGCGTGTCCGAATCCTGCTGGAGGAAGGACGCTGTGTTGATATCTCGTCTGCTGTATCGAGACGAAACGTCGAGGTGGTGACCACTCCGTGCTGGTGTGCTCTCCGATAGTTTTTCAGGTTTTATATGAGTTACCGTCAAGACCCTGAAGCTAGGAATTTGGCCTTTGCTTCGTTTGCTTTGGCGTGTCCGAATCCTGCTGGAGGAAGGACGCTGTGTTGACCTCTCGTCTGCTGTATCGAGACGAACGTCGTGGTGGTAGCCACTCTGCGCTGGTGTGCTCTCCGGTAGTCTTTCAGGTTTTATATGAGTTACCGTCAAGACCCTGAAGCTAGGAATTTGGCCTTCGCTTCGTTTGCTTTGGCGTGTTCGAATTCTGCTGGAGGAAGGACGCTGTGTTGACATCTCGTCCGCTGTATCGAGACGAAAGTCGAGGTGGTGACCACTCCGCGCTGGTGTGCTCTCCGGTAGTCTTTCAGGTTTTATATGAGTTACCGTCAAGACCCTGAAGCTAGGAATTTGGCCTTCGCTTCGTTTGCTGGCGTTGCGTCTGCATCCTGCTGGACTGCGAAGGAACGCCGTTGTTGACATTGCGTCTACTATAACGAGACGAATGCTGCGGTGGAGCTGGGATTTTGCCGTCACTCCGCTTTGTTTCGACCGTGAGGTCTTTTGTTGACGTCGCATCTGCATCCTGCTGGACTGCGAAGGAACGCCGTTGTTGACATTGCATCTGCTGTAACGAGACGAATGCCGAAGTGGAGCTGGGATTTTACCGTCACTCCGCTTTGTTTTAACCATGGGGTCTTTTGTTAACGCTGCATCTGCATCCTGCTGGACTGCAAAGGAACGCCATTGTTGACATTGTGTCTGGTGTAACGAGACGAATGCTGAGATGGTCTCTAGGTTGTCTGTGAACCGTTGAGATTTGGAACTAGGGACTATGCCGTGGCTCCGTTTGATGGTGTAACATCTGTGTCCTGCTGGAATGAGGAGGCACACCGTTGTTGGTCTCCAGGCTGTAGATGTGGTCATTGAGATTTAGAACTAGGGACTTTGCCATGGCTCCGTTTCGTTATGACTCTGAGGTCGGTTGTTGACGTCATGTCTGCATCTGGTTGGAGTGAGGAGAAACGCCGTTAGTGATCTCTAAATTGTCGATGTTGACGTCGAGACCCTGAAGCTAGGGATCTTCCTTTGCTTCGTTTGTTGACATTGTGTCTGCAATATTGCGACAAATGTCGAGATTGTTTCTAGGTTGTCTATGAACCGTCGAGATTTGGCTTCGCTTTCTGATGGAGCCTGGTGGGAAAGTATGGTTCTTTCTTTATTTGTGCCCCTGGATTGTATACAGGGATCGATGTGATCTCACCTGTAGGGCAAAAAGTTTCATTCTTTCATTTTTTTAAATTCTTTTCGCGATGCTCTATCATTTCAGCTTTTATATCACGAAATTCGCTATTGCCCAATCATTTCGGCTATTTTTTCGCGGTGCCCAATCATTTCGGCTATTTGTTTTATTTACTCGCTGCTTTTTATTGCGAGTTGCCTAATCATTTCGACTATTTTGTATGCATATATTTTTACTTGCTGATTTGGTGCAAGTTGCCCCATCATTTCGGCTATTTCATATGCATTTTTGGCTCGCTGATTTTTTATCGTGAGTGTGGAACTTGGAATCTGGTGCTAATCTCAGCATCAGTATCGCTATAACTGGAATATTGACAGGAGCGAATCATCATTTGCCTCTGTCGATGACGAACAAAGGTGGCTTAGTGAACAGGGTTAGGATCCTGTCGACTAAGGCTTTTGACTTCGTGAACCGTAAGGGTCTCATAAAGGTATTTATCCCTACAAGTCGTGAGGATCTCATAGGTGTGTTTTCTCCTTAGGAGTCGTGGGGATTCCTAAGTGCATGGTCTCTTATAAGTCGTAAGGATCTTACAAGAGTGTTTTCTCCTTTTAAGTCGAGAGGACTTATAAGGGCTGTTCACCGTGTAAACATATCCCTAGTCATGGATGAGACTTTGTTAGGGAAATGTTTATTCGCACCCGTGGATTGTATATAAGGGTCAGTATTGAGCCGCTTGTAGGGCAGTATTGAAGGTTGTGGTGGCCGCTTAAGAACAGGTTCAGATCCCTGTAGCTTAAGACTTTTGAATCTTATGAGCCGTAAGGGTCTCATAAGAGGGTTCTCCTTACGAGTCGTGAGGATCTCGCAAGTGTAATTTCTCTTTAGGGATCGTGGGGATCCCCAAGTGTGCTGCTCCCTTGTGAGTTGTAAGGATCTCACGCAGGTAGTTTCTCCTTACAAAGTCGAGAGGACCTTGCAAGTGTCTTTTAACGAGATTGCGCCCTTTCGGGTTTTCACAAAACTCACCGGTAGCCCTGCTGTTTTTACTCACGGAGCCCTTTCGGGTTTTCATCCGTGCCCATTTTGCTTAAGGACATACCGTTTTCTTTTTTTCTCTCTCTCTCTCTCTCTTTTATTCTAATGAGATTGCGCCCTTTCGGGTTTTCACAAAACTCGCCGGTAGCCCTGCTGTTTTTACTCACGGAGCCCTTTCGGGTTTTCATCCGTATCCTTTTTGCTTATGGACATACCGTTTTCTCTCTTCTCTCTTTTTTTGTTTTTGTTTTTTTTATCAGCTTTGGAATGCTGCAATTCACCGTAGTTTATCGACGTCTTGGTCAATAGTTAGTTTTAGGACATAGTGGTCCATTGTTAGTTTGAGATTGTTTCGGTCCGTTGTTAGTTTAAGAACGTTTCGGTCCGTCTTTAGTTTAAGGACGTTTCGGTCCGACGCCAGTTTTAGGACATAGTGGTCCATTGTTAGTTTAAGGACGTTTCGGTCCACAGTTGCCATATTTGAGGCGAATTTCTAGTTTACGGAATTTTCGGTCCATAGTTGCCATATTTGAGGCAAATTTCTAGTTTACGGACTTTTCGGTCCATGGGGATTTTTCTATGAATGAGCATGATGCCCCCGGCATGTCCACCTTTTTTGGGGCATAAGGTTGTGGTGGGTTCACCTTCCAGTTTTCGGATAATGCGAACTTTCCTTGTTGGTATTGGTCCTCAATCCAGCCTTTGAAGACGAAGCAATCTTCGATTGGATGGCTTACTGCTTGGTAGTAAGGGCAGTAATTAGGATTGTTGACATCGCCTGGCTGCAACGGACAGTTTGGATCCGGCAGATCGATGAGTCTGTTGCGCACTGCCAGCTCAAACAGTCTCCTCGTTTTATCCTGGGGAAACGAGTAAGGACGTCCTAGTCTCTCCTCGAGGGATGGGCGTGAACGCATGTTGTTTTGGCGAACAACTGGCTTTAAGTTGCTCGGCTGTTGTTGAGTATTGGCGACGAAAATTGCTTTTCCTTTCCCTTTTTCATTTTGAGAGTCCGTCTTTGGAGGAGATGGTCTATGACCCATCTGGTCCATTTGGGCCAGCTTGTCAATCAAGGCATGGAAAGTGGTTGGCTTGAAGAACATCATGAATTGCGAGATGGTCGCTTGAGGGTCAAGAGTGCCCACGAACATACCCACTGCTGGTGCTTCTTCGATGTGCTGTTCGCATTTTGACCACAGATTCCGCCATCGGATTGCGTATTGAACCCAAGTTTCGCCTGGCTTCACCCTTGCATTGATCAATGCCGTTATTGGGATGCGCTCACTAGCACTTGCAAATCGCTAGGTGAAAAACAACTCCATTTCTGCGAAAGTTTTGACGGAGTCATTTGGGAGTTCGGAGTACCACTCAAACGCCGTTTCCGACAAGCTGCCGACAAATTGACGGAGCAAAAGCTTATCATCGCCCCCGGTGTTGTCGCACAGAGCTCTGAACTGGGCGACGTGTTGGTGGGGATTGCTCGTCCTCTTGTATACGTGGAATTTAGGGATCGTGTATCCTGGCGGGTACTTTATCTGATCATACCAGCCTGGATACGGTCGCCCAGTTTTGACAATTTGCCCAGCCGCTTCATTCGCCTGGTGAACTCGTATTTGCTGAGCGATGTAATCATCCACGGCAGCTTTGGAGATTGTCTCCTCCTTGGCTGTTGCTAGAGTTGGCAGAGGATTTGATGTCTCTCCTCCATCATCTTCAATTATTACTGGAGGATCATCAGCTGGGGGATCCGGCTGGATCATCATGCCCACCATCTCTTGGAATAGAAGGGCCATTTGTTTTATATTGGTCGCTTGTTCCACGGCCTCTTTGCCCTTCTTCTCAAGCTTTCTCCGAAAGAATTCAGTATCAGTTTCTTGCTCACAGCGCTGCTCCGAGGATGCTTCTGGGTTTTTTTTGGCCCGGTGAGTGCGGCCATTGCAGTCAGCATCTCCTAAAGTTTCTGCTGCTGCTGTTCCTGGGCCCTTGTTATTGAACGGGTAAGCGGTCGATGGCCTGTCGAAGTGCGGCTTTCTTCTTTTCCAGAAGCCATGTAAACAGTGTGTACCATCATGCCCCCATACTTGGGGCGTTTGGACTCAGCGTCTTTACGATTTGCCGCAGTCACAGGGGCTTTCTTTGGCTTCCTCCCCTTTTGAGCAGTTGAAGTCGAGGGGGGCGTCGCAGAGGGCACCCAGACAGCTGTTGCCTTTTGTGGCTTAGCAAGACGGTTCTCTTCTTGTTGAACCTTCGCCCTTTTCTGTCGGCGATGGTAACCTTGATCAATTACTGAGTCCCGAACCTGCCGCCAGACTTTGTAGATTTTGGAGGACAGCCGCTGAGGGGACTGTTCTGGCTTTGCTTCCGCAACATCCTCCATGGATGGAGGAGATCTTTTCAGTACGGCGGTAGGAGAGTTCCTGCGCACCTTGTTCAGCAACTCGAAGCTGTTCCCGGTTAGAACAGCAGCATTGACTTCCACCGTTGGGGCTGGTGGAGTTAGCCCAGAGGGAGAGTTGCCCCCAGCCTTCCTTACTCGGCGCCAGTGGCGACGTCGAGTGTGTCGAGCTGTCGGGATTGTTTCAGCTTGAAGGGTGACTTCGTCTTGCCCCCTGTTCAGGTAAGGCGATGTTGCTGGCGTCAGCCTCTTGAAGACTGATGTCCGTTGAGTAGCAGTGTTTAATCTATCAAAGACAGACCTTGGAGCAGGAGCGGGAGTGGGAATGGGAGCCGGGACAGTCGGTCTTGTAAAGACCGGCCCCTTGGCAGGAGAAGCCGCCTTGACGACTTCGGGAGCAGGGTTGGTTACTCTCTTCGGAACAACCTTTTCTTGAGTTGCAGGCTTCATCATGGGCCCACAGGAACTTTGGCCTAATCTGGCGAAGACTGAAGTGCTGGAGCTGGACGACCCATTGAGGGGGGCCGCAGTAGTTGTAAGCCGATCAAAGACCGACTTCTTAGGAGCTTCTGGTGTTGGTACAGGAGTACTGAAGCTCATCGGTGGGAGCATAGTCCCGAAAAACAATCCGGTGGTGGCCTGAGTGACCTGGTCCACTGGCATCGTGAACAGGGAGGCCGCTTGGGGCCTATAAGCTATGCCTCCAGATGAGGCGGAACGTGGGTTGCAGTTGCAGTTAGAACACTTCGCGCAAGTGGACTCCATTGATCCTTTGCTTTCTGCACCAAGAAAAACGCCAAATCTCAGTACCTCGAACCCAAGGGCAACCATTAGCAAACCGCGATTCTTTCGCGAACACGACACACGAAGTGTGGAGTGGAAAAAGGAAAAGGTCCCACCGGGCGTGCCAGAATCTGTTCCCCTCCGAAAGACGCGGCGGAGACGCGATGAATGTCTTGCCTGATTTTCGGGGCAGATGCTAATTGGTGCTATCCGTCCACCTCTCCGAAGATGCCAAGTTGATTTATGGCACCGTGTATCGAAGGTTTAAACGGATGCGGCCGATGTAGCAGACTTCGTCAGATTACCCTTCATTTGAGGGGTTTTTGATTGTGGGGACGCTCTTCCCTACAGGCGCAAGCCCCTGCAGTTAATTACGCTACCGCATCATGGTAACAACTTTCTCCTTCTCCAGATGGTCACTTCGTGTCGTGGTTGTTTGTTTTGTGTTTGGTTGCCCGTGGATTGTATACGGAGACTAAGTTATGTTGTCGCCCGTAGGGCGTGGACTAGTCCAAATCCGTATCTTTCTTAGATATGGGTTTTGGGGTTTGGGTTTACGGATACGTTAGCCTCATTTGAGACTAGGATCAACTTAAACGTTTGTTAAGGATACATTAGTCTAATTTTAGACTAAGATCAACTTAACGGGATCGTTTAGATCCAACAAAAGAGCAATTGGGCTCTATTGTTTAGTTTAATGATATTGCGGTCGATAATTAGTTTAAGGACATTACGGTTCGTTGTTAGTTTAAGGACATCTCGGTCCATTGTTAGTTTAAAGACATCGCGGTCGAGATTAAGGACATCATAGTCCGTGGGCTTAAGGACCCCACAGTCCAATGTTAGTTTAAAGACATCACGGCCGAGGTTAAGGACATCATAGTCCGTGGGTTTAAGGACCCATAGTCCAATGTTAGTTTAAAGACATCACGGTCGAGGTTAAGGACATCATAGTCCATGGGTTTAAGGACCCCACGGTCCAATGTTAGTTTAAAGACATCACGGTCGAGGTTAAGGACATTATAGTCCATGAGTTTAAGGACCCCACAGTCCATGAAATGTGTGTCGGTCGGGACCCGTCACCTCTTTGAAAACGTTGAGGAATTACAACGATAAATATCAAAAGAGTGAAGAGATGTACCCTTGAACCAAGGTGGATTAAGTGATTTGTAGTCCAATTTGGAACTAAGATCAATTAATTAGATTATGAGCACATTGGCTCAGTTAAGTCTGAATTGAGAATTTATGGCCAACTTGGGCTAAGTCCAATTAGATTCAAAATGTTGGCCCTTTGTTGGACCGTTAGACATTTGTCTGGTTTCAGCCCACATTATTTAGCAATGCTAAACAAGAGTTTGAGGGCTTTGGTAATATTTTTATCTGTGATTGAGCAGTAGACATTAGAGCTCTGATTTTTACTCAATTTTGAATGGGAGGCTTTGCCTCTGAAAGATTAACCAATTTGGTTAAAAATAGTGTTAAACACTAGAGAAAACAGTGTTAAACACTGGAAATATATCCCTCAAATTAGCGTTGAACACTAAAACATAATCAGTGTTAAACACTGGAAATATAATTCTTAATTTAGTGTTAGACACTAGAAAGCAACAGTGTTAAACACTGGAAATGGGGTTCTCAAGTTAGTGTTAAACACTAGAAATAAAGTTCTCGAATTAGTGTTAAACACTAAAGAAAAGGGGGTCACGTGGGGACACGTGAGGGCGCCTAGAGGTGGGACCAGATCCCTTTATTTCGTTCTGTAATTAAGTGTTAAACACTTTTTTATATTTTTTATTTTTCAGCACGTGCTGACACGTGACGGTGATTTATGCGCTGACTGTTAAAGCATCTGCTAAGGGGTCACGTGGGGACACGTGAGAGCGCCCAAAGCTTATATTTCCTTTGCTTTTTCTTGCTTTTTCTTTCTGCGTTTTGTAAGTCACGTGGGAGCACGTGAGGCGTTACCTCAGAACTTTTTCCTTCTCATTTTAGGGGACCTTTTCAGGGGTCACGTGGGCATGCATGGAGATCTTTTAAGTCTCCTTATTTTTAAGAATTAAATTCTCAGTAGGGTTAAACCCTAATTATGATTTTGGAGGAATTAAATTCCTATTGTGAAAGAATTAAATTCTTATGTAGGGTTAAACCCTAATTTTCTTTAGAGAAATTAAATTCCCATTAATTCTCAATTAGGGTTAAACTCTAGTTTTGTCCATCTTGAAGGAATTAAATTCCTATAGTTTTAAGAGAATTAAATTCTCAGATTGGGTTTAAACCCTAATTTAATCATGAAGGAATTAAATTCCTGTGATTTTGGGAGAATTAAATTCTCATATAGGGTTAAACCCTAATTTTGTTTTGGGAGAATTAAATTCTCTAAACTCAATTCCCCCTCTAAGTTTTGGATCTGCATGGCAGGATCTCAACTCGATGAGAATTAAATTCTCAACTTATGGGGAGATGTGCTTCTGCAGATTTTCAACCAGAGGAAGAACTAAGTTCTTTTGTGCAGAAGAGTTAAACTCTTAGATTTGAGAATTAAATTCTCTGTTTAAAGTTTTGATCCCCTTTCTTTTCTCATCTAGGGTTTTTCTTTGTTGAGAATTAAATTCTCCTTTCTTTTCTCTATGAAATTTCAAGATTTCAAAACTCTATATCTCCTTCTCTTCTCTTGGCTCCTATTTATAGGAGAAGGAGAAGAATCAATTTGTTTAGTAAATCTTCTATTGAAAGATTTTGTTTGTTTTCATAATTAATATAATCTTTTAGATCATCCAGTAAATTTTATTCACCGTTGGATTTTAAATCCAAAAGATATTCTGTTTGTTATTCTTGGTGAATTTTAGGGAAATCTTTCCTTGTATAAAATATTTCCATAAATTGGTGATTTTTAATCACCGTTGGATTTTTAATCCAACGGTGCTCCATTTTACAGAGCACCATCTTTTTTGTTTGGAAAGATTTAGAGAAATATTTTTCCAGTTAGGGTCTTTAATTTCCCAACGTTTGACCATTGAAATAGAATTTAATTCTATCAATTAAAGAGCTAAGGGACCTGTCACGCCCCGCTTCCCAAAATACGGAATACGAGGGGTTGACAAGGCCAGCTATACTCCTACGGTCAAGGGAATGTCCTGCCGTAGTCACACTTCGGCTTCTAGTTTTTCATGGTAAACAGTAAATAATGCGCAGGTAATGAGAAATGCAGTAACTGGAACAAAACAGTAAGATGAACTGACCTGATGAGAAACAAAAGATATAACTCTGGATAGCTAAACAAGATGTCCGTGATGTGCGTCTAGTCCTGGTCCAGGCTAAATTCTCTCCTCACACTGAGCATGCATACTCAGGTCGTCAGAGCGACACAATAGCAAAATAATATATAAAATCATGTGACAATTCTAACAGTGATAATAGATATATATATAACAGTAGATCAATGGCAGTATGGGTATGAACATGCAGTAATTAATGCAGCGGAACAGTAAAAGCAGTAGAACGATATGCCACGTATGTCAACACAGTAAGTAAGATATATCAATGCCAGTATCCCTATCAGTCTCTAAGTCTCACTGTACAGGTCACTAAGCCTATCGTCAGTCCAAGTATGAGAGTCAACCACTCGCGAGTGTCCTCCATCCAAGGGTAGAACCCAAGGGCAAGGGACCACGGGCCCAACATGTATATCACGGTAATAATCATGAACCCTGTAAATCTCCATATATCTCCCTAAATATATAAGCCGGCATGGGACTCCCGAGATTCTGTTGATCTCACACTCAAACTACCCCACATCCCGTGGTCTACATCAAACGCTAACCATAACCCTAAATACCAATCGGTCGGTGACAAGTCTGTGCGAGAACTGGAGGCATGACCTCCATCAAGCACGTCCCGACTAATACCTAAGATAAATGGCAGTGTCTGGTGCCTTATCTGTGACACCCGTGCAAGAGCTTCCATAAGTGTCCCATACCACTTATAACCACACGTACACGCGTCTCACAGACGTCGACAATGCAATATAATAATAAGGGTCACTGATTGTGTACAAGTACGTATCA
Organism: Agapanthus africanus; assembly: GCA_030015575.1. Classification (NCBI taxonomy): domain Eukaryota; kingdom Viridiplantae; phylum Streptophyta; class Magnoliopsida; order Asparagales; family Amaryllidaceae; genus Agapanthus; species Agapanthus africanus. The sequence goes on from CM057344.1 coordinate 109,335,748, forward strand.
CTTTCACTTATTCACTGATACACGAACACTGACGTACTTGCCACAATCATCACTAATACCTAACACTGGATAATGCACGTTATCACTAGGTTATCAATGCAGTGACACGTGTATGATATGATGCGCGAACAGTATATAAAGCATGTTTAGGATGTCCTGAATCAATAACCTACCACTTGCATAATTTATCATAAATCATACGGTTACAATTTAGTGAGACAATGAACAGGTAATAATTAGTATGTTCAGTTGTCTATCCATCGAATTTAGTTTCACGCCAATCGGGTTCCAGGATCACTAATTATAGTCATTTCATTTTAAGCGTTCACGGCTGGAAATCCGGTTTCAGAATCAGAAATCCGTTTCGCAACGCATTTTAATCCCAGTTGGAATCAGATTTTAGCGACGCTACAGTTGGATGAAATCTAGGGTTTTCAGTAAGGTTTTCAACGCAATAGACGGATCTTCAATCGCATCTGCACGTCAGGAGTTATACACTGTTTAACATTAATATGTCATCTCAGAATCTGTTCTGGACTGTCATACGTCCACATCTATTAAATTACAGATTAAATAACAAACGATAACGAAACAGGATGAAACCACTTGTGTTGTCTAGCTAACACATTCACCTATAATAACCAGCAGAGTTCTGCAACCTACGAGTTAAGGAAACAGGATGGTGTTCATTACGGAACAGCAAGCAACAATTGGAGTCGCTCTGGACTGCAGTCCAGAGTCGCACTCCGATCCAAATATTGACACCGTTTAAGTACAGAAACTATTATAAACTTGAAAAGGGTTAAAGGTCGTCGAGTCGGCTTCGATTTGATCCCTCGATCGCATCATTCCACTATGTATATAATTTATGGTGATTTTAATGGTTTTCAGGTACAAGAAAAATTCCAGTTTTACGGTTAAACTTGGGGGTAGTCGTTTTAGTCGTTAACGGTCATATTTTCCAGCGCAATTTGTACAAGGTATTCATCACAACAAGTGCCAACATAAACAATCCAGTTCCGTCAATTTAGAAAAGTATTATCTTTGAGAACATGCATCGAACAGGTACGTAATATGATTTTATTCAGAAAATAATTATAGAATCTATACGATGTTAGTTTTTAACAAGCATAGCTTAGCATGTAGCAAGTGGAAAACTTGCCTGGAGACGCACGGCAACGAAGTACAGTACGGGCGCGCGACGAACTGGCACGGCGACGCCAGCGGCTCCGGGTGAGCCGCTGGCGTAATATGATTTTACAAGGTATTCATCACAACAAGTGCCAACATAAACAATCCAGTTCCGTCAATTTAGAAAAGTATTATCTTTGAGAACATGCATCGAACAGGTACGTAATATGATTTTATTCAGAAAATAATTATAGAATCTATACGATGTTAGTTTTTAACAAGCATAGCTTAGCATGTAGCAAGTGGAAAACTTGCCTGGAGACGCACGGCAACGAAGTACAGTACGGGCGCGCGACGAACTGGCACGGCGACGCCAGCGGCTCCGGGTGAGCTCGGGTCTGTTCTCGGCAGTGGGGCTTGTCGGCGTCGTCGGGTGTCTGCGGTGGTCGAAGCTTCTGATGGCGGGGCTGCAGTGGGTTTGGGTGGCCGATGATGGGTGAGCAGAGGGGGCGAGGGAGAATTTAGAGAGAGAGAAAGAGTTAGAGATATAGAGAGAGAAAGAGAGAGAGCAGAGAGAGAGATAGCAAGCAGAGAGAGAGAGAGATGGGAGAGAATCAGAGAGAGAGAGCAAGCAGAGAGAGAGAGATGAGAGAGAATCAGAGAAAGAGAGCAAGCAGAGAGAGAGAGAAAGGAGAGGGAGGAAGGTCGGAGGTGAAGGTGGTGGCTGGCGCGCAGTGGAGGGGAGCTCGGGGTAGTGGGTGTATGGGTGTTTGGTCAGTTACCCGGGATGGTCGAAGGTGGAGGTTGGGGGAGTGAGAGGTGATGGCGACGATGATGATGATGATGATGATGATGATGAGCTGCGGTCGACGATGGTGGTCGTCGGGAAGGAGTTCGAAGCTCGGAGGAGGAGACGAGCGACGTCGTCGGTGTGATGTGGGCGTGGGTCGGGAGAGGGAGCGGGAAGTGGAGGAGAAGGAGGAGCGAAGGGTGCGCGTCGTGGGGGTAACGGTGAGCGAGACACGGTGCGTGTCGGGCGGCGACGTGGGCGCAACGGCAGGAAAACGCGCGTGGGAATTATGGGGTGGTAGCCGTTGGAGGAAGATGAGTTTGGGTGCGGGCCGGGTCGGGTTAACAAGTGTGGGCTGAAGGGAATGGGCCGAAAATAAATAAAAGAATTTGTGAGGAAAAATAAAATGAGGGCCGGGCCAGTGGGTAGAACATAATTCCAATGTGAAAAATAAGCGGGCCTGGGGTTTTTAAAAGAGATTAAGTTTATGAAAAAATCTGAGGGGATTTATGCTGGGCCGGATTTAGAGTAAAAGAAATTAAGTTTAAGTTAAAAAGAATGGGCCGGACTGGGCTGAGGGAAATGAAGAGGAAAATGGTGGGAAAAAAGAGTGTGGGCTGCCGGGGGAAAATTGGGCTGGGATTTGAATGAATAAATTGAAGGGTTTGGGTTTAATTGATAAAAGAAAAAATGGGGTTTAGAATAAAATTATAAATAAAATAAATAAAATTATAAATAAAATAAATAAAATTATAAAGTAACAAAATACAGATTTTGGTATAAAAGGGGTTGGGTATTACATCATACCACCCTTATAAAAAAATTTCTTCCTTGAAATTTAAAATAAACGGTAAGTTATACAAACATAGGCAAAAGCTATTACATTGCACACTAACACATAAAGATTTACTTGAAATAGACGGATGAAGAAAATTGAAGATTTATATATGTGTAAGAATAACATATAAAAATATAGGTTTTAATAAGTATAAGACAGTAACAATTACAAAGGCAACCAATGTGTATACGAGAATAGCAATAACAACAATAATGAACAATGATATTCAAGGCGTACTCGATAAAATCGAAACTCAAACGTATGCACATATAAGTATCTCAACGTAGCACATCAGAAATAATAAGTGTAAGGCACAACTATAGACAATAGTAACCATAGGCACAATACCCAAAAATAAAGTAATGACAATAAGATAGTGAAAGATTTGTCGGTAGATTAAAATCATTTTACGACGAGGTATCAATCAAATAGTTTTAAAATAACTTAGGAAACTCATATAGTGAAAATAAGAAACATGGAACAAAAATATGCGCGGTGTAAGGTTGCGCTACTGAAAATGATAATAATAATGGTGTACTTAAAATACATAAAACGGAGTAATCAATAACACGCACTCTTTGATAAATTCAAAATAATGAAAACTAAATTTTGAATAATAATGTCCCTAAATATAGTTAGAGTAACAGAGAAAACACCAATATAAATAGGGATAGATACGGTAGGGATTATAATGGAGTGTGGCTCATTCAAGGGTCGGAGCGTGGCGGCTTTTAGACTGAAAGTTGAAGAGATTGGGATCGGGTCAGCACAGGAAGTAAGGGTGAGCAACAAAGGACTAAAAGGGGAAAAATATGGGGGATACTGGTCGGTACATCATGTGAATCAAAAAAAATTTGAAGGGTCAGCGAACTCGGAAATTTCACAAGAAATGTTCTCCTCCCAGAAGGATCTCAAACGGGGCACAAACGAAGGATGAAGGCGGACCTCTAAAAGATCGGGTGTGGTACTGGTTAATCTGAGTGAGGGTTAAGGCAATGTAAGGAGTAGGGGTGGACAGACCTCAGTAGGAAAATAATTGTATATGAGAAATAATCAAGTATCAAGTGAACTAAGAAGATCGAAAGATTAGCGAACTCAGCAATTTATTTTATTCCAGAAGATTCTAAACAAAGCATTCTCAAAGACGAAAGGTTGCCCTAAACTATACACAGATTTATTTGGCCAGATAAAACAACATCTAAAAGAATTCCCGTCAGTCGCGGTTGTGGAGATTCAGCAGGTTGCGGTAGGCTTGCGCGCTCAGATAGGGGCGTCCATTCCCATATCGCCTCGCAGGGATCGCCATTGGGAGTTCTTCCACAGCAGGGTCTTGATCTTCTGGTCCTTCTTCCTCGGATAGAGCTTCTTCATCGAGGTCCGATTCCATGTGATTTTCTTCTTCTGGATTTTCTTCCACGGGGTTTTCTTCCGCTGGATTTTCTTCTATCGGGTCTTCCTCGGGATCTTCCTCTATCGGGTTCTCTTCAGGGTTTCCTTCCTCTTCGTCGGAATCGTCTATCATGTTAAACTCTGGGGCGACTACTCCTTCATCCTCTGAATCGTTGTTTCCGAAAATGACCTGGGGCCCGTTGATCTCATCGTCAGAACTCATCAGTGTGCGGTCTAAGGAAACGCATGACTGTGCTTCCTCATCTAGATGCGGCGCTGCTCCAGGATGGACCATGGCCTGAAAGAAAAAGAGTCATGATTAGACAATGGAATACATCAGGAAAATGGCTAAGTGTACGAAGTATGGAAAGATATGCGGTGGCAGGAATTGAAAAAATCAAGATTAAAATGTTATTCTAATGAATAGTATGAACAAGGGAAATGACAAGAGAATGATACATATATTACGATTCAAATTTTATTGCATTTAACTAAGAGTTCAACGGATACAAAATTTCAAACGGAAAGAAATATTCATAAGGGAATGACAACATAATGCTGAAATTAGAAAGCAGGAACATTCTTCTTTGATTGCTAGGCCGCTGCATTCTCGTCACGCGAGTTGAAACCTGTGTTGGGTCCGCCTTATCCTCGAAATTCGAACTACGCAGTAATCCTCACTTGGCATAAGTAAGGAGTGTGGACGAGTCTCCTCCCTGTAGTTCTTTCCTTTCTGGGCAACCGTTGATGAGATGTTTGTTGGACCCGCATATCAGACATTTCCCTTGGGCGCGGCGACAATCCCTCTGAAGATGTCCTGGCCTCTTACAGTACCCACAACATGGGGTCTTCTGCTGCTTCTGTCGCGGGGAAACAAATTGGCGCTTCATTTTCTTCTCTTTTCCTCGCCTAACGGGGATCCCTTTATGATTGGAGACTCCCGCTGGTACCTGATTCATCTGTCTTCTCAGTCCTTCAGCCAACAAGTCGTTTGTTCGCTCCTGGGCTTCCTTTAGACCTTGCAGTACACTCAGAATCTCAATGGTCTGATTCTGGGGAGCGGATAAAGATGAAGAGTCGTTGGAAGACATGATCCTGAAACAACAATTTTGAGGATGATATAAGTCACAAGCTATACGAATCAAAATATAATATAGGACAAAGATTCAAGAATATCAGAGGTGATGAATTTATTACAAGTGGAGAATCAACTGTATGAATTTAAGTCACTTAAATAGAGTACGGTAGTGCAATTGCAACCACGTAACCTTACCAAGTCACCCGAAACCCTAGCGAATGGATAGCAGAACACTCAATGTGAATATGGATCAAGGATATCAAGTTTACAATCTACTGAGGGATGTCATAGATTGTCAAACTCTACACGGAAAACTGCAATCCCAATCGAAGCAAAACCTGGCTCTGATACCAACTAAACCATGTCACCCCCGCTTCCCAAAATACGGAATACGAGGGGTTGACAAGGCCAGCCATGCTCCTACGGTCAAGGGAATGTCCTGCCGTAGTCACACTTCGGCTTCTAGTTTTTCATGGTAAACAGTAAATAATGCGCAGGTAATGAGAAATGCAGTAACTGGAACAAAACAGTAAGATGAACTGACCTGATAGGAAACAAAAGATATAACTCTGGATAGCTAAACAAGATGTCCGTGATGTGCGTCTAGTCCTGGTCCAGGCTAAATCCTCTCCTCACACTGAGCATGCATACTCAGGTCGTCAGAGCGACACAATAGCAAAATAATATATAAAATTATGTAACAATTCTAACAGTGATAATAGATATATATAACAGTAGATCAATGGCAGTATGGGTATGAACATGCAGTAATCAATGCAGTGGAACAGTAAAAGCAGTAGAACGATATGCCACGTATGTCAACACAGTAAGTAAGATATATTAATGCCGGTATCCCTATCAGTCTCTAAATCTCACTGTACAGGTCACTAAGCCTATCGTCAGTCCAAGTGTAAGAATCAACCACTCGCGAGTGTCCTCCATCCAAGGGTAGAACCCAAGGGCAAGGGACCACGGGCCCAACATGTATATCACGGTAATAATCATGTATCCTGTAAATCTCCATATATCTCCCTAAATATATAAGCCGGCATGGGACTCCCGAGAATCTGTTGAACTCACACTCAAACTACCCCACACCCCGTGGTCTACATCAAACGCTAACCATAACCCTAAATACCAATCGGTCGGTGACAAGTCTGCGCGAGAACTGGAGGCAGGACCTCCATCAAGCACGTCCCGACTAATACCTAAGATAAATGGCAGTGTCTGGTGCCTTATCTGTGACACCCGTGCAAGAGCTTCCATAAGTGTCCCATACCACTTATAGTCACACGTACACGCGTCTCACAGACGTCGACAATGCAATATAATAATAAGGGTCACTGATTGTGTACAAGTACGTATCACTTTCACTTATTCACTGATACACGAACACTGACGTACTTGCTACAATCATCACTAATACCTAACACTGGGTAATGCACGTTATCACTAGGTTATCAATGCAGTGACACGTGTATGATATGATGCGCGAACAGTATATAAAGCATGTTTAGGATGTCCTGAATCAATAACCTACCACTTGCATAATTTATCATAAATCATACGGTTACAATTTAGTGATACGATGAATAGGTAATAATTAGTATGTTCAGTTATCTATCCATCGAATTTAGTTTCACGCCAATCGGGTTCCAGGATCACTAATTATAGTCATTTCATTTTAAGCGTTCACGGCTGGAAATCCGGTTTCAGAATCAGAAATCCGTTTCGCAACGCATTTTAATCCCAGTTTGAATCAGATTTTAGAGATGATACAGTTGGATGAAATCTAGGGCTTTCAGTAAGGTTTTCAATGCAACAGACGGATCTTCAATCGCATCTGCACGTCAGGAGTTATACACTGTTTAACATTAATATGTCATCTCAGAATCTGTTCTGGACTGTCATACGTCCACATCTATTAAATTACAGATTAAATAATAAACGATAACGAAACAGGATGAAACCACTTGTGTTGTCTAGCTAACACATCCACCTATAATAACCAGTGGAGTTCCGCAACCTACGAGTTAAGGAAACAGGATGGTGTTCATTACGGAACAGCAAGCAACAATTGGAGTCGCTCTGGACTGCAGTCCAGAGTCGCACTCCGATCCAAATATTGACACCGTTTAAGTACAGAAACTATTATAAACTTGCATAGGGTTAAAGGTCGTCGAGTCATCTTCGATTTGAGCCCTCGAGTGCATCATTCCACTATGTATATAATTTATGGTGATTTTAATGGTTTTCAGGTACAAGAAAAATTCCAGTTTTACGGTTAAACTTGGGGGTAGTCGTTTTAGTCGTTAACGGTCATATTTTCCAGCGCAATTTGTACAAGGTATTCATCACAACAAGTGCCAACATAAACAATCCAGTTCCGTCAATTTAGAAAAGTATTATCTTTGAGAACATGCATCGAACAGGTACGTAATATGATTTTATTCAGAAAATAATTATAGAATCTATACGATGTTAGTTTTTAACAAGCATAGCTTAGCATGTAGCAAGTGGAAAACTTGCCTGGATACGCACGGCAGCGAAGTACAGTACGGGCGTGCGACGAACTGGCACGGCGACGGCAGCGGCTCCGGGTGAGCTCGGGTCTGTTCTCGGCAGTGGGGCTTGTCGGCGTCGTCGGGTGTCTGCGGTGGTCGAAGCTCCTGATGGCGGGGCTGCAGTGGGTTTGGGTGGCCGATGATGGGTGAGCAGAGGGGGCGAGGGAGAATTTAGAGAGAGAGAAAGAGTTAGAGATATATAGAGAGAAAGAGAGATATATATAGAGAGAGAGAGAGCAAGCAGAGAGAGAGAGATGAGAGAGAATCAGAGAGAGAGCAAGCAGAGAGAGAGAGAGAAAGGAGAGGGTGGAAGGTCGGAGATGAAGGTGGTGGTTGGCGCACAGTGGAGGGGAGCTCGGGGCAGTGGGTGTATGGGTGTTTGGTCAGTTACCCGGGATGGTCGAAGGTGGAGGTTGGGGGAGTGAGAGTTGATGGCGACGACAACGATGATGATGATGATGAGCTGCGGTCGACGATGGTGGTCGTCTGGAAGGAGTTCGAAGCTCGGAGGAGGAGACGAGCGACGTCGTCGGTGTGATGTGGGCGTGGGTCGGGAGAGGGAGCGGGAAGTGGAGGAGAAGGAGGAGCGAAGGGTGCGGGTCGTGGGGGTAACGGTGAGCGAGGCACGGTGCGTGTCGGGCGGCGACGTGGGCGCAACGGCAGGAAAACGCGTGCGGGAATTATGGGGAGGTAGCCGTTGGAGGAAGATGACTTTGGGTGCGGGCCGGGTCGGGTTAGCAAGTGTGGGCTGAAGGGAATGGGCCGGAAATAAATAAAAGAATTTGTGAGGAAAAATAAAATGAGGGTCGGGCCAGTGGGTAGAACATAATTCCAATGTGAAAAATAAGCAGGCCTGGGGGGTTTAAAAGAGATTAAGTTTATGAAAAAATCTGAGGGGATTTATGCTGGGCCGGATTTAGAGTAAAAGAAATTAAGTTTAAGTTAAAAAGAATGGGCTGGACTGGGCTGAGGGAAATGAAGAGGAAAATGGTGGGAAAAAAGAGTGTGGGCTGCTGGGGGAAAATTGGGCTGGGATTTGAATGAATAAATTGAAGGGTTTGGGTTTAATTGATAAAAGAAAAAATGGGGTTTAGAATAAAATTATAAATAAAATAAATAAAATTATAAAGTAACAAAATACAGATTTTGGTATAAAAGGGGCTGGGTATTACAGGACCTGTCACGTGTTGGTACATGACCCCTCTTGATTAACACTTTACCCAGAATTTAATTCTGTCGTTTCAAAGGACTAAGGATCGTCACGTGTCAGCACGTGACCCTTGGTTACGGGTGAGCACGTGATGCCCCATTGGGGTTTTTCCTTAGTCTTTATTATATCTTTTAATTCCTTTTTAGTTGGTTGAAGGCCCATCATGTGTGGACACGTGACTCCACTGATTGATTATTTGATTAGAATTTAATTCTATTAGTTAAAGAGCCTAAGCACTCATCACGTGTCTGTACGTGACCTTTGGTCACGTATGGACACGTGATCCCCCATTGGGGTATTCCTGATTGCACTTTTAATTTTCTTCAGTGGGTTTTCAAAGGCCTATCACGTGATGGCACGTGACCCCATTTAATTATTTATTTTGTTCAGTGCCTACAGGCTTTGCCTGTAAATGGTCACGTGTGGGCACGTGATGCCAGGTCACGTGTGGGCACGTGATACCTCATAACTTTTGATCCCGGATGAATTATGAGGCCCATAATATATAAAATCGAAGGATTTTTCGAGATGCTTTCGATACCATCAGAATTTAGCTGTTTCACATTCGCAAGTTTGTCAAAATACTGCCCGGAAAATACTGGTTCGCATTTTCTTAAGCGTACCGCTGCCATTTGATACCTTAGGCTCTTTGCGCAGAAATTTTTGGCGGGAACAGTGAATCACGTGGAAGCATACTATGATGAAGAAGCTCCAGCCGAGGAAGAAAGACCATGAGAAGAAAACCCCGTGGGGGAAGAACCCGAAAACGAGGCCCCAGCCGAGGAAGAGTCGAAGCATGAAATTTCGAGTGAGAAGGAATTCGAGGCGGAAGAACCTCCAGTGGCAATCCCTGCGAGGCGCTATAGAAATGGACGCCCCTATCTTAGCGCGAGAGCTTACCGTAACCTATTGAACTTCCATAATCGTGACTGACGCGACTTATCTTTGTTTCTTCCGGCCAAATAAATCTATGTATTGTTTATGGCCACTTTTATCTTTCGAGCATGCCTTATTTGAAAATTTTTCTGGAAAAATAAATAATAATAAAGTTTCCGAGTGCGCAAATCCTTGAGTATTGATCCGCATGATGCCTTGACTGCTTTCCCTCTCCAATAATTTCTTTCCTTTCTGAGATTCATTACTCTTCATCCTTGCAACTTGTAGTAACCTGACCCCACTCCTTTCAACGTTCTAATTAAAGTACAACATTCTGACCCTTTTTAATGGGCCATACTCCATTATAAACCATACCCTGACTAGCCCCTTATACATTATTAGTGCTATTTCTTATTACCATAATTACATTCAGAGACATTGCTATTCGAAATTTAGTTTTCGTTATTTTGTGTTTATCGAAAAAGATTGCTTGTTATTAACTACTCCCGTTTTACTTATTCTGAATACTTTACTATTCTTCGAATTTTCAATAGCGCAAATATATGCCATCACCTACTATTTTGTTTTATTTTCTCTTATTTTGCCATATGAGTTTTCTCAAGTTATTTTAAATTGCTTGATCGATATTTTTCTAAAATATTTTGACCTATCGGCAAATCCTTCACTATTGTTTATTATTGTTATTTCATTTTCCGGTATCGTGTATATAGTTTATCATTATAGATGGTTCTGTCTTGTGCTTATTTAGGCCTATTCTTTTAGTTATGTTATTTCTTATACGTATATAGACCTTGGATTTTTATCTAGCTGCTTTTAAGTAAATCACTATATGTTAATGTTCGATATTATGGCTTTTCGCATATTATTTTATAGATTATTGTTTATTTTGAATTTCGAGGACGGAATTTTCTTTAAGGGGGATATGATGTAATACCCAGTTCTTTTTGTACACCAATATCCGTATTTTTATAAAGTGTTACTTACAAAATTTATTTATTTATATTTATAATTATTTTGTTTTATTTTACAACCCTACCTTTAAACCTACCCAAACCCTAACCCTAATTCTATTCCCTTTTATATTTTCTTCTTTTCCCCAGCCCAAGCCCAGGCCCCTCCTTAAAACCCCAAACCCATTTCTTTTCTCCCCGAGCCCGGCCCAACCCCCCCACACCCGACCCGCTTTTTCCCCCTTCTTCCTCCCTCGTATCCTCTTATCCCGCCTCTCTCCCTTCGCAATGGCCACTTCCCCACGACCCGCGCCTGTTCACCCGCTCCCCTACGACCTCGTCCTCGTCCTAACTCCCCCGCGTCGAGCTTCCCCCTCTCCACCCAACAAACCCCCATGACTCGCTCCTTCCTCACCAACAAACCCCCTGATCTCATCGCCCGCGCCCTCCCTCTCTCTGCACTCCTTCCCTTCATCACTCTCATCCACTCTTACTCTCTCGTCGACCTCACCCTCATCCCCGCCTCCTCGCAATCGCCACTTTGCACCACCGAAGCCTCCATCGCCTGCCACCTCCTCTCCTCGGGAACCCATCGCCGGGAGCATCTTCTACCTCCTTGAACCCATCCCCACCACCACCACCACCATCATCCCCACTCACCCCTTTGCCTGCACACCCGAACCCCATCGCCCCTTCGCCGGCGACCCCTCACCGTCGCCCCAGTACCATCGAGCCTCAACCCCCGACCACCTCAACACCCGAGCACCTTCGCCCGCACGTCGTCATCTTCATCCCAGAGCACCACCTACACCCACATCAGCCCCTCACCGTGGCCTCCGCCTCCTGCTACACCGAGGACCCCCTTCATCGCCACCCTCATCCTCAACTCTAACCACCAACCAGAGCCCCTCGCCTACATACCCCAACGCCCGAGCTTCCCACCTCGTCGAGGTCATCTCTGGATCGTCGGAGCCTCCTATGACCGCCGCTATTCCCAAGCCTCCTCCACTGCAAAGGTAACACAAATCCACTGTCGTACCACGCCGCCAGAGCCAGAGCCCATTGCCTCCAGCCGACGTCCAAGCTCGCGGCCGCCACCTTGCTGTTGTCGTGCCGCGCGTATGTCGCGATCGCGCCATTGACGCTCTCATACCATCATCAATACGTCACCAGGCAAGTATACTACTTGCTTCATGCTAATTTTATCTATTATAATTCAAATTACCAATAAATTCCGCAAGTACTTTCAAGAGAATCAATATAATTCAAGTGTTCGATGCAAAACCCGAACGGAAAACCCCGTTAAATTGACGGAAACAAATAACATATGATGGCCTGAGTTATAATGAATATCCCTTAAGATTTTGGTTACAAAACAATGTCGTTTGCTCACGTAAAATGGTGTCCCGATTTCTGTCGTAAAACCTGAAAACTTTCGTACATGCTAAACCATAAAATTTATAATAAATTCTGTATAGATCGGATTGTGGCGTTGCAAGACTCATATCGAAGATAACTTTATAACCTACTGTAATTTTTTTCTTTCCATTAAATTTTAATGGGTCATGATAATGAAAATCGGAGAGGAATGTAACTCTGGACTGCAGTCCGGGGTAGCGTTTAGTTTTGAATACCTGGCCTTGGGAACACTTGTACACCCCTTTCTTAAACTGAAAATGCACGGATCCCTATATGGTCGCATAGATAATTTAGTTAGCTAACACCCAAATCTGGTTCCGTGTTGTTTCGACGTCGTTTGATATTTAATTCTTATTTTATAATACCGTTGTGTCCTGCAGTTTTCTGCAGTGACAGTTTGTACACTTTGATATTAAACTGAACATATCTTCCCTTATACAGCATATATTATCGATCCGTCTAATACGTTGAAAACCTAACTGTTAAACCTAAATATTATCCAACTGTAGCATCGCCTAATCACGAACCCAACTGGGATTAAAACGTGTAACGAAACGGGCTTCCAGTTCAGAAATTGGATTTCCAGCAGTGAACACTTAAAATGAAATGACCATAACTTGATAACCTGAAACCTGATTGATGTGAAACCAATTTGGATGGATAGATAATTAAACATACTACTCACCCCTTTTATATTGTTTTGCTTAATTTTGCATGTAAGAATTATAGTAAATTATACAAGTAGTATGACACCGACTGATGATATTCTATTCATATCGTAATTATCGTATTCTCATCATATCATGTAGATGTCATAGCATTGGTAACCTAGTGATCATGTGGATTAACCGGTGTTAGATGTTAGTGTTTGATTGTGGCAAGTACGTTAAGGTTAAAGTATGAATGAATAAGTGAAAGTGACACGTACTTGTACACAATCAGCGGACCCGGTTGATTTATTGCATTGTCGACATCTATGGGACATATATAAATGTAACTATAACTGGAATGTGACGGTTATGGAGCACTTATATTAGTATCATAGGTAAGGCACCAAACATTGTCCATTTGTCTTGGGTACTAGTCGAGACATTCTTGATGGAGATCCTGACTCTAGTTCTCGCATAGACTTGTCATGGACCGACTAGTATTTGGGTTTATGATCGGGGTTTGATGTAGACCACGGGGTGTGGGGTAGTTTGAGTGTGAGTTAAACAGAATCTCGGGAGTCCCACTGCCGGCACATACAGCGATTCTGGGAGTTATGTGGGTGATATTACTGATTATTAGCGAGCGATTCGGACCCGTGTTCTCTTGCCCCTGGGGCCCTACCCTTGGGTGGGGGATACTCTTGCGTGGTTGACTTTCACACTTGGACTGACGATAGGTTTAGCGACCTGGACAGTGAGACTTAGAGACTGATAGGTTTAGTGACATGCATTGATTACTGATTCTATGCACCTGCCTTACCGTACCTGCTTTACTGTTTACATGTACTGGCTCCTTCATGCTCATATTATCACTTCATGCTTACTGTTTCATATTCATCATTATTACACTTGTTACACATGTATTTCTATTTGTTGCTATTGTGTCGCTCTGACGACCTGAGTATGCATACTCAGAGTGAGAAGTGGATTTAGCTCGGACCAGGACCTGACGTACCCCGAGGACATTGCGGATATCTAGATCAGTGACTCAGAACTATACTTCCTTGATCTCTATTTGGTTGGTTTCTTTGTATCTGTTTTGATTGAGTGACTGTATTTCTCATTACCTGTGCATTGATTACTGATTACCACGTAAAGCTAGAAGCCGAAGTGTGACTACGGCAGGATATTTCCTCGATCGTAGGAGCATGGCAGGCCTTGTCAACCTCTCGTATTCCGTATTTTGGGAAGCGGGGCGTGACACAAGTTCAAGAACCAAGAGACATGCCTACCTCTTTTCTTGCTAACATTTTCCTCCACTTCCTTCTTTCTTTCTCTCTCTCTCATTCCTTCTTTCTTTTTTCTTATTTCTTTGGGTACTTGAATTGTAACCGTCAAGAACAAAGTGTTGGAGATGTCTTCATTCATCAAATTGACATCGAACAAGGCTAAAAAGATTGGTACATGGCTTTGATTTGCTTCCGAAACGAGATTGTTTTAAGTTCATTTTGATAACCCATTTCGAAACTTGGCGAAACTTGCGAGGGCGTTAAGGTCGAAATCGTCTTGGTAGCAGAGAACGACGAAATCTGAGTACACATGGTTGAGGAAACTATCGAGGACTTCGATGATGCAACGACAGTTTCTTACATGACAAAAATCATTTTCCTTCTCTACTCATCGCCAAATGAAACCCAGTGTTCTTGATTATCAATCTTTCTTGTCGAGTCTTGAGCTCCGGCTCTTTTGATTTCACCAATTTGATTTCCTTCGATATGGACTTTGGTTCAAGAACTTGGATATTAAACCATATTTCAGGTTGGAGCCTAATTACTGCTGCTCCCAGATTAGGATCTACAGCAGCTCTAGATCCTAATCCTTATGCTGCAGGAGATGCCATCCTCATTCCAAAATGTGTCCCTGAGATGGTGAAACCCTAACCTCAACATTTCTTAAATTCAATCAAGATCGCATTAGTTGAATTCTGCAACTGGAAAAGTTGTTGCTTGAAATCGGCATGCTAATGAACCATTTGAACCTTAAACTCATCGAATTGATCCAATCGGGTATCAATTTATTGAATTTGAGGACCTCAATCTTGAACCCTTGTTGATGAATCCACATCAATTTCATCGACATCATGATCCTCTCCTTGAAACTCTGAAACCAAATGATAAACTTGATCGTTAATCATCGTATTTTTCTTAGGCATTTTTCCAATATAGGGTTTGATTTGGGGAAAATTTGGGATACGTTGAAGAAAAAGAAGAAAAATCGAATGGAAAGAATTTTTTAATAGGGAAAAAAGACAAGTAGAAAAGATACAATTAGTAAAAGAGAGAATTTATTTTTTTATTCAACATTCAACACCCTTTCTATTGCATAGAATATCTATTTATAGATCTCAACTAATTATATCCTAACAAACTTCATAACAAAATAATCAAGTTTCATAACTAACTCTTTAACAAATTTCTCACAAGAGCTATCTAACAATACCTCCCTCTCAAAATTGTCTTTGTCCCTAAGGTCAAGAATCGATCGTCAACGAACATCTTGTTAATGTATATGCTTCAAACTTTCTTGAAGAACACAAATGGATTCTTTTATGTAGTTACTACAATATCGCAATCTTCATCTTGAACTAAGAGTCATATGTTCGCATAACGGTTTTAATTGCACAAAACCAAGAAATATAGCGAGCTCCAACGAAATATCAGTCACATTGAAAAAGACTTTCTTTAGGTAGTAAAAGAATGAAATGAAATACGAGAGAGGCAATTCGAATGGTGACGGCTTTGGTGGCGGCGGTTCCGGAAGAGGCGGTTCCAATGTCAAGTTCAAGAACCAAGAGACATGCCTACCTCTTTTTTTACTAACATTTTCCCTCCACTTCCTTCTTTCTCTAATTCCTTCTTTCTTTTTTCTTCTTTCTTTGGGTACTTAAATTGTAACCATCAAGAACAAAGTGTTGGAAATGTCTTCATTCATCAAATTGATATCGAACAAAACTAAAATGATTGGTGCATGGCTTCGATTTGCTTCCGAAACGAGATTGTTTCAAGTTCATTTTGATAACCCGTTTCGAAACTTGGTGAAACTTACGAGGGCGTCGAGGTCGAAATCATCTTGGTAGAAGAGAACGACAAAATCTGAGTACATATGGTGGAAGAAAATATCGAGGACTTCGACGATGCAACGACGGTTTCTAGCATGACAAAAGTCCTTTGCCTTCTCTACTTATCGCCAAATGAAACCCAGCATTCTTGATTACCAATTTTTTTTGTCGAGTCTTGAGCTCTGGCTCTTTTGATTTCACCAATTTGATTTCCTTCGATAAGGACTTTGGTTCAAGAACTTAGATATGAAACCGTATTTCAGGTTGGAGCCTAATTACTGCTGCTCCCAGATTAAGATCTACAGTAACTCTAGATCCCAATCCTTTCGCTGCAGGAGATGTCATCCTCGCTCTCAAAACATGGCACTGAGATGGAGAAATCCTAATCTCAGCATTTTTTGAATTCTTGAATTCAATCAAGATCGCATTAACTGAATTCTGCCATTGGAAAAATTGTTGCTTGAAATCGGCATGTTGATGAACCATTTAAACTTTAAACTCATCGAATTGATCCAATCGGGTATCAAGTTGTTGAATTTTAGGACCCCAATCTTGAACTCTTGTTGATGAACCCGCATCAATTTCATCGACATTATGATCCTCTTCTTGAAATTCTGATACCAAATGATGAACTTAATCGCTCACTTTCGAATTTTTCTTAGACATTTTTCCGATCAAGGGTTTGATTTGGGGAAAATTTTGGATACAATTGAAAAACACGAACAGAAATTGAATGGAAAGAACTTTTTAATAGGGAAAAAAGATAAATAGAAAAGTTACAATTAGTAAAAGAGAGAATTCATTTTTCATTCAAAATTCAACACCCTTTCTATTGCATAGAATATCTATTTATAAACCTCAACTAATTACATACAAACAAATTTCATAACAAAGTAATCAAGTTCCTTAACTAACTATTTAACAAACTTCTCACAAGAGGTATCTAACATCGACATTTTTTGTGTTGATCTAATTTGGAAATGAATTGAATCATAAATCCGTCAAAACCCTAATTTTTTTCGAAAGTACTTTTTTTTTCCCTTGACTCTCTAAATTTCTGATTTTTAGGTTCTCGAATTTTAATTTTGCATCAAAAATATCCGATCTGGCAATAATTTGTTGCATAGTATTCTTATTCGATCGGAGTCCAATCTCATGGCAAAGTTGAAATTTTATTGGATGATCAAACCCCTATTCTTTTATCTCCGAAGGTATATTCTTTTATCCTTTATGCTCTAAATTTTTAATTTTTAGATTCTCGAATTTAAATTTTGCTTTAAAAAAATCGAACTTTATGGCAGGAATTTGTTGCACAGTATCCTTGTTTTAATTTTTTTTTAAAAAAAGAGTTCGAACTTTGTGGCAGAATTTTTTTGCATGTTATCCAAGTTCGATCAGAGTTTGATCTCATGGCAAAGGTGAGAATTTATTGGATTGATCAAACTCATATCTATTATTTCTGGAGGTATTTTCTTTTACCCTTTATTCTTTAAATTTCTGACTTTTAGGTTCTTGAATTTTAATTTTGCTTTAAAAAATTTCCAACTTTGTGACAGGAATTTGTTGCATAATATCCCTATTTTAGTTTTGCTTTCAAAAATAAGTTCAAATTTTGTGGCAGGAATTTGTTGCATGGTATCCTTATTCGATCTGAGTTTGATTTCATGGAAAAGGTAAGAATTTATTAGATTGATCAATCGTCGGATACTTTTTTTGCCCTTTACTCTCTAAATAAATTTCCGATCTTTAGGTTCTCAAATTTTAATTTGCGTTAAAAAAAACTTTGTTGCAGGAATTTGTTGTATAGTATCCTTCTTCAATCGGAGTTCGATCTCATGACAAAGAGGAGAATTTATGTTCTTACTTTAAAAATTAGAGCGAAACTTCATCAAATTTTTATTTTTTAGGAGTATAGATGTTGTTAGATTTGAAATTTAATAATTATTGCAGGGCAGTTTGCAATTTTCTAAATTCATTAAAAAATTTGCTTTCATATTTATACAATCTTAATGATGAACATTTGGTCGTATAATGTTTTTATTAGCTGACCATATGTTTGTGCTATTGCTTTTAGCATGGCTCTTGCCTTTATGATAATTGGAAATCCTAATGGATTTGATTGATTTTTTACGATAAAGTTAACACCTTAAAGTGGGAATTATGAATCTTAAAGGAGTAAGTTAGAAAATAAAGTGCTTTTAAGGGCGATCCTCTGTATCTGAGTAAGAAATTGTTGCTCAAAATGAATCCATGGATTTTATTTGTGTTATCAAGTTTTCTGAGAATAAAATTGAAATTTTTATCTGCATGTTTTCTCGATTTAAATCATTAATTATGAATTTTATAGAGTTTGGTTAAGTACTACGAGTCAGAAAGAGTTGAGAAGAATTCGATCCTTGTAGTCCAATCATCCTCAACGGAATCAAATAAGGAAGAAATCAATATTCCTCATGGCTTGCATTGTTTCGTTCTTTATCAATCCCCTCTTCTATCTGCCAGAGACAAGTGAAGAATATTGTATAGATATTAATTTCTTTTTCAATTTAGCAACAGTTTCATTCAGGCAATGCGAAGGTAGCACATGTAGAGAAAGCTTACAGATGAGCTCAAGCTTAAGTGAGCAGCAACAATGTTAATAGGCGAGAGCTCAAATTTAGAAAATGGAGGTGGTATTCTTTTAAGAAAGAGACGAAAACAAATATTTCAAAAATGAAGCATGTCAATCAGCTGGCTAACTCATTGTGTCATTTGGTGTTTGGGTATGTACATCTAATTATGTGTATAATACCAGCCTTAGTTTATAATACAATACCATGACATTATGTACATGTATACTTATGCGTGATATCTTGATAAAATAATAGTATTTTCCACATTTAGAAATATAATGTCTATTAAAAAATCCGCTCAACATCAAGTTAGAATTGAAGAATTGAAAAATAATGTGTGTGTGATGCTAACTTCATGAAATGTTGCTAAGATGATCTATTGATAACCTATCCTTTTAGTTAAATAATTCAAAAAATAAGAAAAATCTACAAATCAAGATATCCACACCATCACAATTAACTTTTTAAAATGTATTTTGATTGAAAATTCAAAACTCCTACCACCTTGCCTTACAAAATAATTTAGACACCATCATCTAAGTTATCCCTTTTAATTTATAGAGATACCTTTAATATTTTATTTAAAATATATATGTGTATTTAAATCACACCCATGTAGATCGTACGTGCAAGAAAACTATTTCTTCTAGAGGCAGATTTTTAAACACAACCACTTGATTCTTGTTAATTTGGATATTGCTAGGTTAAAGATAAAATTTAAAATAATAGTTAGTTTATTGAGAATTTTAGATAGAATAGAATTTAATTTATATACTTGATTGATTTATACATGATTACATAGGATTAGGTCATTTAGGTATCTAAAATCTCATTGAATTTGATCTAAATATTTGAAATTTTTTTATTTTTGGAAATCAATTGAAATTATAACTTTCCCATTTCTATAAATACAAATAAATTTTCTTGAATATTTAGTTTGGATATTTTTGTGTTAAAGATTAAATATAAAGTTTAAAATTATAGTTAGTTTATTAAGAATTTTAGTTTGAATATGGTTTGATTTATATATTTATTATCTGCTATATAAAAAATCATATGGTTATATTTTATATTAAAAGATAAAATTATACAAGATTCAATATATTGGGATTGAGTCAAAATTTATAAATCTAAAATCTTATTGAATTTGATCTAAATATTTAAATATTTAATTTGATTGTCAGGAATAAATTGAAATTAAAACTTTCATCATCGCTATAAATACAAATAAATTTTCTTAAATATTTCATTTGGATATTTTTAGATTAAAGATTAAAGATTGAAAGTGTTTCTTAACAGCACCATAGGGTTAAAACGGGTATCGATCATGCAATTTTCAAAAATTCGATGTGCTAAGGAACACTAAGCTAGAATCTAACTAGATTATTAGGGTTAACTATGATGATATCACAAAACTAAGCTAAAGGAAACAGACTACAACCTTTGTAGACTGTGTCCTTCTCTTCAAAAGCTCCGTGTAGTAGTCCATGCGACTCCACTAAGCTCCACTTGAAGTTGGATCGAGCTTCTTTTGCGATTTTCGTGCCGAAGATGATCCACTCGAACCTTCGCTAATCCAAGCTATCTCTTCACTAAACTCTTTAGTGAAGAAAACATACTACACTCAATTGCTAATCAAGTGTAGAATGATGAAGTAGGGGTTCTAAACTCACTAGGGTTCTCATAAGCCCAAGGGTTGCAAATACTCCATTTTGTACTTTAACTTTAAACAAATTTCTGTACATTAAAAACATAGGCGTTACATTCCACTCTCCTTACAAAAATTTCGTTCTCGAAATTTACAATTATTTAAGAATTAATTTACAAACAAATAAGGGTATCTTGCACGTATGTCGTCTTCTCTTTCCCATATTGATTCTCTTGGCGAATCTTTTCTCCACATCATTCGAACCAAGTTTACTTTCTTGTTCCGAAGTGACTTTACCTTTCTGTCCAGGATTTCAACGGGTTGTTGCTCACAAGATAGATCTGTCTGTACAGTGAGCTCGGAGTGATCAAGGATATGACTGGGGTCGCTCACATATCTTCGGAGTTGGGATATGTGGAACACATTGTGCACTCCTTCCAATGAGGGTGGAAGGGCCAAACAATTTGCCACTTCTCAGACTCGTTCGAGTATGTCGAACGGTCCAATGTATCTCGGACTTAGCTTACCCCTTTTTCCAAAATGAATCACTCCATGGTTTGGAGAGATCTTTAGAAAGACATGATCGCCCGGTTGGAACTCCAAGTGTCGTCGCTTTATATTTGCCCAGTGCTTCTATCTGTCTTGGGCCATGCGCATTGTTTCCCTGATAGTGCGAACTACATCTACAGTCGCCACTATCATTTCAGGTCCAAGAAGTTCCCTATCCCCGATGTCGTCCCAACTTAATGGTGAACGACACTTCCTTCCATAGAGTGATGCAAAGGGTGCCATTCCAATACTCGCTTGGCAACTGTTGTTGTATGAAAACTCCACAAGATATCGGTGATCTTTCCACGATCCTCCAAAGTCTATCATACAAGCTCTCAGCATATTTTCAAGGATCTGAATCGTTCGCTCAGACTGTACATCTGTTTGTTAATGGTAAGCTGTGCTAAAGTTCAGACTCATTCCTAAACTAGCTTGCAGACTTTGTCAAAATTGCGATCGGAATCTGGTGTCACGATCGGGGATAATGCAAACTGGTACTCTATGTAATCTCACGATCTCCTTCATGAGTTCATGGGTATCAGAAATAGTATACTATGAAGAGTTAGATTTTACTTAGATCAGACTTAATTCTATGTACTTCTTTGCTAGTGTCTCAGTAGATTGGCCAACTCGAAATGGGATGAACCGAGCCGACTTTGTGAGTCGATCCACAATAACCCCGCTTCCCGGTGTACGGATAAGGAGACGTGACGAGGCCTGCGACGTATTTACTCAGAAGTAAATACGTTAAGCGCAAATAAGCAATATAATAAATGCACACAAGAAATGACAAAATATATAAATCAACAACTTTTTATTGATTAAATATTCTTTACAATACACTGGAAAGTAAATACAATGCGGAAAGCAATACCTAAACAATGGTAAGAACTGAAAATAAAAGTATATACAAGTGAACTAGAGCTCCGGGTCCTCAATGAACTGCTCTAAATCTTCTGAGCTGGGCTCGATCTCCAGAGAGTCGGGTCCTCCTGATAATATTTCAAAGAAAGAATAGAAAAAAAATGTCGTCAGCGAATAATCGCTCGGTAAGTCCCAAAGATAAAGAAGAGTAGACAGAGAATAGAACAGGTAAAGTATATATGGTTATATTTGTTATGTTAACGTAGTTGCTTGTAGGTTGGTACAGAATGTGCCAGTATATACGAGAGGAGTCTAACTTGCTCCGTGGACTAAGGTATATGGAGTACAAGGCCCTGTCAAAAGCCACAGGACAACGGAAACGGATGTTCAGGTTAAGTGTATTAAAGTGACCATTATCGTGCCACTTTTAACATATTTCGTACCAGTCTATCCCTTTAAAACCCCGTAATATATTTTGTATTGATTTTAATGATTTGTAGATATAAGACTTGCCAAAACCATGATCTAGATTGTTCATATAAATGGATAAGGATGTAAACGGATAGTCATGTAGTCAAGTCAATGTATATCCATGGTTCGGTCAGTTCAAGTCATTTGATATTGGATAGTATTCTGGTATTCATGTTCAAGTTCTAGTATATATGGATTCATGTTGTATTGGAGTTATATTTGAATTGTATGTAGATTGGAATTTTATTCAGATTAGACCGAGACTCTGTCTGAGTCAGACACTTAAACAGAATTTGATTCCTGAATTATGTTTTGGAGTTTTCGGTAACTGCCGCACATGGATAACAGGATTTGTGACTTTTTCCAAGCCAATTACCATTGATAACCCCGTTTTAGTTTTCTACCTTAAATAGGCAAGCACCCACTTTCTCCGGCTTCCTGAGTCTCAAGAGAATTGGTTCCACTTAAACCTATATTTACTACGGTCCTTATTGTAAATTAATATAACTTAAGGGGGTTTTATGAAAAATTGTTTAGTATACTTTCAAAATAATTCTCAAGTATTTATTTATCGTATTTATGGTTTTCATGGATGTAAATTTTAAAAGTGAGGTATTCCAGTGAATAAATACCTAGCTTGAATAATATATGGTATTTTTGTGTAAATTGACTTGTATGGATTGTTAATGGTATATTCATGAAATTTGTGATTCTTGTATTTAGAAAACATAGAATTTATTATAAATATAAAATAGCTGTTTTTGATAATATATATATATATAATTATTAAAAATAGAATTTATTTATTAAATAGAAAATCACATTATTATTTAAAAATTGTATTAAAGACTATCGAGATCGGATGCTCCGTGAAGAGGTCTGCATATCGTTCTACTAGTCCTGAGGATGTGCAATAACCCGCACCATCCCGATCAGGTTCCCCAAAAGTGAGTTGTAGAGACGTAATCGTAAGGAATTTAAAACAATTTAAAGAACACGGTTTTAATAGTTTATATTATTTAAATGTAAATTTGTATTTGTCCCAAAAATATTGTTTTTAAGCAATCTGCTATGTCAAGATGAGTGTTGTGATAGGTAGGTCATTACCTCGTGCGGTTTTTCTACAGGTAATATGAGCAAATATGATAAAAGATGTCGAATATAAAGTTTGTGGTATTTAACTGTAAAAGTAAAATAAATGTTGCATAACATGGTATTTTAAATTGAAACCTGTTCTCAATATTGGTTTATGATTGCTAAACAATATATAAAGAAATAGTTGATTTGTTATTAAGAAAAGTTGGGGTTTTAAACAAATTTAGAATCGGAAGTCGGATTAACTCTACTTCCGACGAGTTTTGAAAAGAGAACATTTTAGAATAGGAAAAGAGAGGAGGAGAGGGGGCTTACTGGATTAGTGTAGAGAGAAGAGGTGGAGGAAGGTTTTGAGAGCTTTGTGGAGTCGTGAGATTGCCAGAATTTTCCCGAATCGTCGTCGAAACTTGACCTTAGCTAACTCCACTTGTATAACTTATTTGACTTGGAAAAATTTGAGAGTTTTGACAATGGATTTCAGAATAGAGAGGGCTATGTATGAGATGGTATTTATAGGATAGAATTAGGGTTTAGGGAATTAAAAATGAGAATTAAAATGCATTAAAACATTGGTTTAATGGTGAATTTTAATCCTCTGTTAATTTGCAGGAATTTCAAACAGAAGAGGAGTAGTGGGAAGAGGCCAAGGGGTGTTTGGGAAAAATTTGGGAGCATTCCCCATGGGGGGCCCGGCGGCGTCGGTCTGGGGCTCCATCTCTCCGGCCATTTGGTGGATGTGGGGCTCTGGATCGATGCTACATGTCGGGGTCTGTTCATATATCATATTCCACATGTTTGATTTTAGCGACTTTTCATTTTACGTGTATTGCACGTGTAAACTTTTGGACTTCCAAAAGGTTTAAAAGAAAAATCATTAAAAATAATATGTGACTGATGTGATTCGAACATAAGGGCTATGTCACAACAGTGCAAGGCTTTACTAATATGCTACAAGTGCTTTCTTGCTGTCACACCCCGCTTCCTAGAGTGCGTTAAGATCGGCACGTGACAGAGCCAACCATGCTACCTATGGCTAGGAAACATCCCTACACAGTCACATTACGGCTGTCTATAGATATCAAGAATAGGAAAAATAAAAGAAACTATCTAGTACATGTCCATGAGCCAGAAATAACGAGTCAAGAAATAATATGCGGAAGCAATAAATTCAAGTAACAATGATAATCTGGAAAGTACATCCCATAATACGGGCTCACATCAGGAATGAAAATACGAAAGAAAACTAAAATAACTAGCTACTAACATGATCTTCACTGCTCAGCTTGTTGGTCAAAATACTCCTGAATTACCTGGGACAGAGATAGAGGATCTGGGCCATGCAAAACCCAGACGTCAGTGCGTCATGATATCAACCAATAATAATAAATGAATAGGATACACGAGATATGCGGGTATGAATCATAAACAGTAATATGAATGTAATAAGTAAATACGGATATAGAACAGTGAAGTGTATCAATATATATGACGTGCAGTGATCAATCTAAACTGTGCTGCCGGGTTAACTATTCTAAAGTTTGTTTGAAATCAATTAATGTAATCCTCCATGTAACTCAAAGGATATGTCCCGTTATCCCCCGGGACCACGGATCAGGTAGTGGAGTCATGAATGACTATGTCCCGTTATCCCCGGGACCACGGATCAAGTAAGAATCACGAATGATTCTGTCCCGTTATCCCTCGGGACCACGGATCAAATAATACCCTTGTAAGCTACAATTTAGTTTACACTTTTGATTTCCCCATACCCCCAAGGTTATGTGTTTAAGTCAGGTATTGAAAATCTGGAGCTAATGCCAACACAGGATCAAGTAGGTACAAGTTTGTCTAAATAGACAACAGGATATGTCCGTAGGGACAACAGGTCAAGATTGTCAGCATTAGTAACAAGATCAGGTATTAAGTCAAGCAGTGGTATATCAGGTTATAACAGGTAGTGCACATGTGTCAAGCGGATGCTCATAATAAAACTGTAGCAAGTACGGATGCACTGTAAAAGCATGGATGCGCAAATATTTTATCAGGGGTTACATCATGACTATATAGGATGCACATTATCAAGTATGGGGTATTACTGTAACAATATTATGAATTAATACGACATGGCATGCAACTGGATATAAAGAATTAATGGTATGGGTACACAATAAAACATGGATGTATGAATAACTATTAGGGATTACGACTATAACTCCATTACTATGTAGGATGCACATTTTCTAGCATGGGGTGTTAATGTAGCAGTAATATGAAATAACGTGACATTGAATGCCAATAGATATATAATTCATGGTATGGATGCACAAACATTGATTAAGGTTACCTTTACAGTTCCAAAACTAAGTGGGATGCACATTACTAAGTATGGGGTGCTACTATAATAATAATATGAATTAATGTGATCTATAGATGCAGTTATATATATTTTAAATGAAATGGATGCAAACGGGTATCCGAAAACAGTAAAACTGTAAAATGGATGCATAACTAAATAATATGTAATACTATTATTCAAATAGGTGCAGTATATTGTAGTATAGCATATAGCAAGATTAACTTACCTCGATGGATCATAATACGGATACGTACGACACGTCGGATGTCGATAAAAGTTGCGATGCACACACGCGGGTGTACAGAACTGAACCAAGCAAAGCAAGAACACGACCACGCTGGCTGGGCACGTCAACTGGATTGTTCAGATCGTCGGCAGCGGCACGGCTCCGGCGGGTGACCGGAAAAATTAAGAAACTAGAAAAAGAAGAAGAAGAAGAAGAAGAATGAAGAAGGGCTGCTTCCTGGCTTGGGGTTTCAGGGACAGAGGAGGTGGCAATAGGGTGAAGTCGATGATGGGTTGTCGAGGATTTTCCGGCGAGGTTTCACGGTGATGCAGCCATGGGTTTTATGAAGTCGGGTGATCGGGGTTCATGCGCAGGGGAGAGGTTCAGGTCAGGGAAAGAAGGTGGTGAGGGAGGGATGATGTGGTCGATGGCGTGGAGACGACGATGAGGTGGTCGGAGCTCCGGCAAGACGGTGGGTTTGGTTGAGGTCGGGTGTGCAGGGTTTCATGGGTTCGTGGGATTGTTGTAGGGAAGGCTAGGGTTCAGCAGAGAAAAGGAGGTGGTGAGGACGAGATGAAGTCGGTGAAGTCGTCGGGGTGAGGCGACGACGAGACGAGTTCCGGCGAGGGTTCAGGCGATGGAGGTGATGGTTCGGTGCAGGGTTGTGGGTTAGGCAAAGAGGAGAGGGAGAAGAGAGAGGTGAGGTGATCGAGGAGGATGAGGATGAGGGCGTCGGTGACGGTCGAGGCAAGGGCTAGCGGTGGTGGCGAGCGACGGGTATGGGTCGCGGGTTCTCGGAGGCGGGGAATGAAAAAAAAGAAAAGAAGAAGAAGATGCTGATGAGAGAGAGAACGTGCGTAATATATATATGAGAGGAGGAGAGAGAGAGATCACGAGAGAGAGATAAAGAGAGAGAGTGCGAGAGGAGAGAGAAATTTGTTTTTAGTTAGGATTTTAAATTTAAAAAATATATTTTAGTTAATTAAATTTTAATCTGTAACAGTTTAATAAATATTATATTAATAAAATATTTGATATTCTGGTAAATACAAACTTAGTCCAAAATACGCCCGGCTCGGGTCTAAAAATCCAGTTTTAAAATACGAAAAATATATGTATTGACCAAAACTAAAATTGGATATCCGGGTAACGAAAATACATACCCCCAAGAACGGATGCACGTACGTGCGCGTAGCCATCCAAACAAGTCCGTTTCACTGAACGGGACGAGAACAAGATGCGCGGATGCTACGACAGGGTTAGGGGTATCATGCAGGCCATGCAATATATTTTTTAAAAATATTTTATGTGACTTTAAATGTTATATTAAAAAATACAGATGCCAGATAAAATGCCAGTATGCAGTATACATGAAATTGCATGGATCCACGTAACAAGTCAGGATAAATTATAAATATGAATCAAGACAGGTTTCAAGCATGCGAGTCGGGGCGGATGCAAATACAGATGTCAAAATACTATTCGCACCCAAAACACAGTAAATCAGAAAAATGCCATAAATAAAGAAATACTTGAAACAGAACTGGTATAAATGAACTAGAGTGTTACACTTGCTGTTCAAAATCAAATTAAATACTTATAGTATACTCAGGATTGCAAATACTCCATTTAGTACTTTAACTTTAAACAAATTTCTGTACATTAAAAACAGAGTCATTACAATTGTGAATAATTTATAATACTCGCACATTACCGGGTTAAAACCCCTTGTTCATTCATTTTAGGAAGACCGTTCTTCCCTTCCTCTAAAAATGAGATCAATCATTTAGTGAGACAAAGTTGCTAGGTTAGGTCTTTTCGGTTAAATGCAGGCCCATCAGGAGACTGGCAAAATAACGCAACATCCCATCTATATAATACAGATATATTGATAATAAATACATCTTAATAAATTTAGCTTTCTACCATTAATATCCGTCTTATATTCTGTGAATAGCAGCAATAATAATAGTAGTAGAATAATAATAATAAAAATATTTTTTCCATATATAATATATAATATATAATATATATAATTGATAATAATAATGAAGGTTTAAGATTTTTGCCATTAATACCTGTTTTATATTCTGTTAGTAGTAATAGTAATAATAGTAGTAGTATAATAATAAT
This sequence comes from Agapanthus africanus, assembly GCA_030015575.1. NCBI lineage: Eukaryota > Viridiplantae > Streptophyta > Magnoliopsida > Asparagales > Amaryllidaceae > Agapanthus > Agapanthus africanus. The sequence goes on from CM057344.1 coordinate 109,363,733, forward strand.
AAAATATTTTTGCCATATATACAATACATAATCTATATAGTTGATAATAATAATAATAATAAAGATTTGGGATTTTTCTCATCTATATAATACATAAATATTAATTGATGCATCTATTTGATTTTTTCCTTGTATAATAATAAAATAGATTTGGGTTTTTGCCATAAATCTATATATATACATATATACAAAAATAAATAAGAGGGGTTTAATAATTGCTATGTAAATATATCAACTATTTATAAATATAGCGATGTAAAGATATAGATCTGGGATTTTGCCATAAATATACAACATTGTACATAAGTAAGTGATTACAATATTTATTAATAATATCAGGTTAACAAAAACCATAATCGGTAATTTTTTGTTTCATTTATAAATTACAAATATTAACAACAGTCCCTCAATTCTCCCTGCAAATTTGTAGAGAGAATTCTTTTGTTTTGGAAAGAAAATGAGGAAAAAGTTCTAATGATGCTCAATATTGGCGATCTCCAAGATCAGGATACGTGGCATATGATGTGTCTCAGAACTCAGAAGAAAGGGCCGACCAGGCCACCCTGTACCCGACCTGCAAGCACAAGCTGGCTCTCCTCAGAGCCCCTGAAAATTGGCCTCCTCGGCCTCTCAACTCATCCCGAGCTGCCACAGGACCAAGACTCCTCGGTCCTTTCGCTCATCCCGAGCTCCCCAGCCGAGGCCATCTTCCTCGGTCCTCCGACCGACCAACTCCACCACTCACAGGCGTAACCGCCGCTCCGCAAATCTCGCCACGCGCAGATACTCCACCAGCAACGTTCCACGTTCCACGCCATCACGATCCCCATTAATGACGATCCGCACTTTACGCGGACATGACGTCGGGAGCGTAACTGCCGGTGAGATTCTCGCGCCTGCTGCTGCGTGCTGCCGCCATTATATAAACCCCCATCACAGAGGGGTCAAGTAAGCCATTTTTTACTCCACTTAGCCGTTACTCTGCTCGGATCTAGTGCTAACTTGGTCGTCAGAGGGTCCTCGGTGGTACCAAACCACATAGGGACTTATTTGCAGGTACTCGGCGCTAAACTCCTCAAAATCACCAATCTCCTCAAAACCTATTGAGACCCACACGCAACAGGAGATCACCTCCAAAATCCACCGGGAGATCGACGGAAGACAACATCTGATGGAGACCCGAAAAGGACCTCCATCAAGTTCTCTTTCTGCTTTCATATTTTCTTTTATCACAATAGTTTCTTATTTTTATTTTATTTATCATAATGGTTTTGATCAGTTCTTATTTTTTTCATTTTAATTTTGAATATTTAAAAAAAAGGGTTATATGTCATGTTAATGCTTGAGAATTATTCCTAAAAACAAATAAATACCATGATTTTTGGAATAGTTATTTTGAAGTTATTAAATCTTACAAATTTGTAGGGAGAAAAAAATAAGAAAATAAAAAAAGTTACAATCTATAGATAGATTTTTTTATACGAAGAAATCTTCTTACGTTTGTATCCCATAATTATGCAAAAGAGTTTTTAATTGCAACCATTATTTTTCTTTCGCAGACAGGCGAAGAAGTTTTAATCAAATCAAGTGTAATGGGTATCTATTTTGGTAAGTGATGTTTTTATTAATAACTTTTTTTCATTAATATGATGTGCACCATGAAATTTCATTTACATATTCGGTCTATGTTATTTCAGTGGATTTTTTTGATTTCGCTTCATTATATTCGACATCACGATGTTATCTATTTTCGTTAGTGTTATTTATATTAGTCATTTTTAAATCTAAGTGATGTGCATAATGAAATTTTGGTTATACATTTGGTCTATGTTATTTTGGTAAATTTTTCCATAAGAGTTAAATATCTCTAGTTATGGAAGTTGTTGATATATTACCTTTTTACATGGTTTTTCATGCAAATAATATGAAATGTACTTCGGTGATTCTTTTGGACTTTAACAGACCACACATCACTACCTTATTTGCAGATAATAACTTAGATTGGGTATACACACACACCAAAATAAATAAGACGTGTTTCGTAATCGATTTAAAATATAAAAATAAATGAGAAGGTTTTAATGATTGATTTTACAATTAGGTTATATATAAATAAGACGTGTTTCGTAATCGATTTAAAATATAAAAATAAATGAGAAGGTTTTAATGATTGATTTTACAATTAGGTTATATATATATATATTTGGATTTTTTTTCATAAATACCTCTCTTAGGCCGATTTTAAAAAATAAATAAGAAGGGTTCAATAATTGATTTAAATTACAAAATTAAATGAGAAGGATTTTGTAATTGATTTTACAATTATTATTAATATATATATAGGTTTGGATTTTTGCAATAAATACCCCATTTTGGCAGATGTTAAAAGATAAATGAGAAGTGTTTAATAACTCTTAATAACAACAATACATTTTAGAATTTAGAATAATGATTATGATGGTACAACGCAAGGACCTTAAAACAGACAAAAAGTTAACTTTATTTCGAATTTTTTGGATGGTACAATTTTACATGAAACGTTACTTTTATACAATAACCTTTTATGTTATTTTTTCAAGCATTTTGGAGGGTACAATTCCATGTACATATCCAAACGCAATTACAATATGGGGTTGCTCCTACGGATAATGGAATCCGTAGGGCCAGATTTTTCTTATGGAACTATATTTTGGCTCGTGAAGCTCATAAAGCGACAAAATGCAAGTGGCATGCATGCCACTTGTTACATACAAATACTATACTTATTTCATTTGATTATGGACTTAATTGCTAAATAATACTCTAAGGATTTTCACCTGCTTTGCACTTAATTATATACCTTATTGATTTATTCGCTGTACTTATATACCTTAAAATATATATCTTTAATACTTTGCTCTATTTAGTCGACCATTAAATCCACCACTATTTTAAACAAAATCCGTACCGTTTATATTTTAGTTTATCTAAGTGCAGCGAAAAAATCAATAAGATATATAAATGCAAAATAGATGAAACATTACGGTAATATTTAGCAATTAACCCTTTGATTATTGTTATAATCTTGGTCGATTGTAGTTACGAGCCTTATAAGCCCAAATTAATAATGTTTGGTTGTATGGTGCATTTTTGTAGATTATTTCAACTTGGGGCCTGTACTTTTTTTTCCATCTTTTATGGTATGTTTTAAGTTGATGGGATTGGCAATCGTTTTGTTGTCTTAACTAAAATAAGACGTATTCTGGTGGCCTAACTTGTAGACTGATAAAATAATCTTTGTTTCCTCTTGCTCTAAGTTCTAACCACCATTTAGTTTTTCCCATTCATCATAAAACTCATGAATATTTTGGGAATAATTAACATATTTAAGATCTGAATGGGCAAAGTGCAGGTTTTCAAAGCTAAGAATGTTTTGTTTGTTGTTCGAGCAAAAATATATATGGGTTTCAATTTTCCTTGTCCGTTAAAAAAAATTTGGGAGTTTTCTTGGCATTTCAATCAAATGCATAAATTATCAAAGTGTCGATGTTTTCACTAGGGCATATTGATTTTAGTTAACTTACTAGCTGACAAAGATAGGCTCCATACAGTAATTTTTATGCGGTTTTTCTTGGAGTGTAAAGCATTGATTACCGAAAACCGTTACTTTTAATTGCAGCCATCCTAGTAAATATCCCGTAAATATATATATTTTAGGGTATTAAAATTAAGACGAACAATGTTGGTCATAGATCGAGACGAACAATGTTTATCATAAGTAAAAATTATTATTCTTTACTTTCTAAAGCCCTGTTTCATATATATGTACCTATGTTGCATAAAGAAGTGGAGTAATTATTTTAACCCCTGAGTTGTTGGCTAATGACTTGGTGGTCTCCTAACAATTGGAAATTTAAGGTAATGGGTTGGTGACACCAACCACAGCTAAAGCTTTGGGGATTTCAAACTGATGCAGACTTGTTACGTTTAAAGAGTACTTAATTTATATGTGAGCTAAGATTTTAGTGCTGAGTAGTAATTAATGTAGGTTACATTTTCCCAAAAAGTATTCAGATCTCCGTGGTTTCACACTGATCAAGGGGTTAATGGTCAAATATATATATATATATATATATATATAATTAATTACGATGAGTTGATTAAGAAGCAAGATTTGGTCATCAGTCTAAGACAAGCATGAGCAGTGATATATATATGTTGCTGTTGTCAGCTTCAAACTTTACTAAAATCACCTTAATTTCAAAGTCCACCAAACATAAGAAAATGAAAATCTTTAGGAAAAAATTCATCATTATTTATGAAAACATCGAACTATGGATAGGGTTGTTTCAAACCATTCTTGTTTTGCTTCTTTCTTACATCCACATGGTACCGTGTTGTTGTCACCTTGCCTGTAAAACCTACTTTCGTCAAGCATCTTATATATAGAAACTACTACGGCGTTGTCTGACTTTTTATGGCATGACAGGCTTAAATTTTATGCATCGGATACTTACATATGTCAGAGTTGAGTTGGTAGGCGTGCTTGATAGACTTGTCCAAACCATTAGCTGAGTTGTTAGAAGAGTTCGAGAAACTAATTTGTTTAGTCCGTTACAATCATTTTCCCTTTGAAACTGTACATAAAATGATATCATAAATGAGCGAATAAAGTATATATGCTTGCATCATTCCCCCCATCATGTGTACATGTTAAGATGGTAAAATAATTTGTTAGGTCGAGGGATATCCTTCTCTTGTTCATGACCTTGATTGGTGAACGACATGATGCTTGATCCTACTTGGGGGAAAATAGAGAAGCAAAAAAGGACTTGCCAAGTGCCATTGCTTGTATATTTGCAAGCAACATATTAAAGTGTACCATGTCAAACATTCAGCAAATTTTAATGTTTTTTAACCTTTAATGAAAAGTTAAGGCCTCGATCACACCGATTGTTTATTAATAATAATTAAAATAAAAATATAATTACATCAAAATCATCATTCTATATGGGTGAGATTAAAAAAATACTAGAAAACTTAAGTTGTAGTTTTGTGTATTTCTTAGCTTCTTTTAAATGCTGTTAGCCCCTGCTACTAGTTGTCCAGATTTTGATAAGAAACCCAATAAGAATACATTGCATCAGGAAAATTCTCTTCATAAAATAAGCATTTAAATTCGGGAGCCCCATTTAAGAACATTGGCTAAATTTTCACTTGCTACCATGAGCTATAAGCATTTTTCCCAAATGATACCATAAACTTTCAAAATGATGGATTGATTCCATGAACTTTCAAAAGTATACAAAAAAAAAAAAACACCAAGGAAAATCACAAAATTACAAAAATACCCCATCTTTTTTTGCAAATATAGTCAAATGTATTATATGAGAGGGTATTTTGGTAATTTTGTAATTTTCATCATGGGTTTTTTTGATAATTTTGAAAGTTCATGGTGTTAATCCATCATTTTGAAAGTTCACTGTATCATTTGTGGAAAATGTAGCAAGTTGAAATTTAGCCTAAGAACATTTCCTCAATTCCGTCTGGCAACCTTGCAATCCCGATTGCCCTTGCCATTATCGTTCAAAGCTCAATTCTCAAAAGCTATTTCAGAAATATTGACTACCTGCTGCTATTTTTTTATGTCTCATACAATCATTAATATTAATGGAGGCACGTTGAGAAGGAGTAATTATTCGGTGTGCCGGGTTTAATATATCCGGACAGGAGGTTAGAAAGAGTGGGGGTTTCGGACGGATTTGGGCAGAGTGTGGAGCCCAGACTTTTATTATTTTTATCTCTTTTCTGGATGTATACGGCCGATACATAAAATAATTTTTCGTTGAGGAGAGATTGAAAAAATATTTTGACTTTTAAGGAAGGAGCCACCGGTTCCCAAATAAGGTCATGCCAAGGAGCTTCAAGATTGGATTCTTACAAATATACCCGGAAATCCATCATTTGAATTAAAAAATTCTAAATATAACCACCTTTCACAATCTTGCAAAGGCTAGAATTTATGTTAGAGAACTATGGATATCCTTGTCAATTTCTCTCCTCCATCGGTTGCAAAGACAATTTTTCTACAACCTTTTTGATGGTAGGTGGCATTAATCTCCATCGACATATTTTAAGGTATACATGTATGCATGGACGGACCCACATTGAGGCCAGAAGGGGTATGTCCTCCTGCTGAAATTTTGTGAAAAAAGAAACCCCTATTTCGATCTATTAATTCAATAATCTGTATACGAGACTATATTATACATATTGTGTTCATAAAAATAACATAATCCTTGGTTATACCATTAATTACTCTTCATGAATAGTCTCAATTAAAAAATAATAAAATAATAAAATATTTTACATAAAAGATTTTGTTGCATAAATCACCACCACTTTATAACCAAATCTAAAGATTTCACGTCCCCACTTCTCTCTTTTTGAAAAAAAAAAAATCAAATTATTCATGCACAACTCTGAATACATTCACATGTTGTGTAATTAGCTTGGTCGGCTGAATATTTCGGTGAAGTAAATATCGTTGTTTGACTGAAAAAACGGTCGAGGAAGGTAACAGTCAACCAAGAAAAACACTTGGTCAAGCAAGTGCTTAGCCGACCGGGCCTCAACTGATTTAGTCAGTCAAGCAAGTTATCTTGCAGGACTATTTCCCTCTTAGTGGACTGAAATATTCAGTCCATCAAAAGAGTGAATCCTTGTAAATATTGATAGTAAAATTAGTCTGTCTCGGTTTCTCCAAAAACATGATTTGCATGTTACAGTTTACGATATACTTTTTCAAATACGTTATTGTAACAATAATTTTTCATTATATTATTTAATTAATTTAAAATTAAATTATATATTCTCAATTGAAATAATGTATGATATTATGCACTTAGATTCATGGACCTCACCAGATAGCCAGATAGGGGCCGGTATCCCTTCTGATCCAGATTTCTGGATCCACCACTGTTATATATACTGATGGAGGTCCTTTTCAGGTCTCCGTCAGATGTTGTCTTCCGTTGATCTCCCGGTCGATTTTGGTGGTGATTTTCTGTTGCGTGTGGATCTCAACGGGTTTTGGTATGATTGGTGATTTGAGGAGTTTAGCGCTGAGTACCTGCAAAGAAGTCTCGGGACGGTTTGGTACCACCGAGGACCCTCCGACGATCAAGTTAGTGCTAGATCCGAGTAGAGTAACGGCTAAGTGGAATCAAAAATGGCTTACTTGACCCCTATGTGATGAGGGTTTATATAGCGGCGGCAGCACGCAGCGGTAGGCGCGAGAGTCTCGCCGGCCGTTACGCTCCCGACCTCACGCCCGCGTGAAGAGCGGATCGCCCATTAATGGGGATCGTGATGGCGTGGAACGTGGGACGTTGCTGGCGGAGAATCTGCGCGTGGCGAGATTTGCGGAGCGGCGGTACGCCTGCGAGTGGTGGAGTTGGTCGGTCGGAGGGGCCGAGGAGGACGGCCTTGGCTGGGAAGCTCGGAACCGAGCAAGAGGGTCGAGGAGTCTTGGTCCCGTGGCAGCCCGGGGCGAGCTGATGGGCCGAGGAGACAAATTTGCAGGGGGCCCCGAGAAGGGCCAGCTTGTGCTTGTAGGTCGGGTACAAGGTTGGTATGGTCGGCCTCTGTGGGCCCTTTCTACCGGGTCTTAGGACATGTCATCCTCCACGTGTCCTGATCTCGTATCGCCCATATTGAGCATCATCATTAGCCCCCCACTCTTGTCCCGACCAGCTAGCGGGTCGGGTCAGGAGTGGACTGCCAGGCCTCCCGAGGTGAGCTCCTTCCTAAGGCTTTGTCGGGACGAGTCCTCGGGCTGTCAGTTGTCTTTTCTGCTAGCGAATCAGGGCGAGATCTCAGCATTTAAAGAAGGTGTGCCGGTTTGTGCACTCTGTCACTGAAGCGACGGTCCACACGTCAAGCGTCGATTGGCCGACGCGACGTATGCAGGCCTGCGACGTCTGATGGGATGCGGTCCAGCGCAGGACGACACGTGGAGCGATCGGAGCTGCTGGACGCGAGGAGTCGTTTCGATGGGAGATGAAGGGCGTCGTTGGATGAGGCCGCTTGCAGCAATAAACAGTGGTTGGGCCCGTCCTTGGGCCCCTACTCCTTCATATTTCCCTCTTCTATGTCCTGATTGCTCGGCGCTCGCCTTCTTTCTCCCGCTTTCGGCTCCCGAAGATTCCCTTTTTCAAGATTAGATGTCTTCCTTTGTAGAGTCAGTAGATGTTGTAGAAGTAGGTTCTAGGGACCCTTTAGTTGTGTTCGAGTCCCCCCGGGGAGCAGGGGTCGGATCCTCTCCCCGGGATCGTGCGGCGGGGGCAGCCCCCAGGGAGGAGGCGGCAGATGCGACCCCCGGCTCCTCGTGTTGGGTGAGGCATGAGGACGAGCTCGCCAATACTCGGGCTCGCTTCCACATCCCCTCGTGTTACACGCTCCGACTGGCCAAGGAGGGAGAGAGGGTAGATCAAGTACGGGGCAGGGAAATCGCCCTGTATTTGGAAGCTTTTTGGGGCGGAATGCGCCTGCCCTTCTCTCCCGAGGTCGTCGCCGCGCTGAATTTTTTCGGTCTGGCCCCCGGTCAGTTAGTTCCGAACTCGTGGAGGATCCTTCTCGGGTTCTTGATCCGCCCGAAGTTATAGGCGGTTCCCTTCAGCCTCTCCCTTCTCGATTCTTCTCTTGTCTTCAAAAGTTACCCTGGTGGTCGAGCGGGCAACCCGAGATGGGTCTATCTCTCTTTCAGAAAGCGGCCGGGGGCGCTGCCGGGACCGGGGCCGTGACTTTGCCCTCTTCTATTCATGATTGGAAGAAGAAATTTTTCTTCGTTTCCCCTCCCGAGGGTAAGGGCTGGCCCGTGCCTACCAAGTGGTCGAGGGAGAAATGTTTGCCGGGGAACCAGTCCAATGACCCCGCCGCGGTGAGAGTGGCGTCGTGGGAGCCCATCCCCTGACTTGACGTGCTGCTGTCTGAGAGGGTCCTGAGCTGGGCCGAGCTCAGCCCCGTTGAGTTCGTCGGTAAGTTAGGCTAGCTTTTTGGCTTGTGTTTTGCTCGTGTTGCTGACTTGTTGGGTATTTTCTTTGTGCAGGATCCATGGACTTCGACTAACTTAAAGCCTCCATGCGCCAGCCGATGAAGGTTACGAAGGCTGGGGGCGCCAGCTCTTCTCGCGCGAAGCCTGCCCCGGCTCCTACTGCTCCGGTGGTGGCATCCTGTGAGTGTTCGGGGGCGGATCCCGCCCCGGGTCCCAGTAGAGTGTCGGGCCGGAAGCGGGCCCTGGTTCGGGAGGACCCGAACTCGGAGGAGGAGATCGGCTCTCCCTCGGAGCCGCTCAAGAGGAGCTCCCAGAGACCTTCCCGGGGCCGGTCCTCGCCGATCGTGGTGGAGGAAGGGGGCCTCCGGTTCGCGGTGCCATCGGGGCTATCCGTTGCGGATAGCCTTCTGCATGAGATAGAGGCCTCGGCTGGGGGTAGAGTTCCCGGGGGGACCTTCAGGGCTCAGCTGGCGTCCATCGCCCAGGAGTCCGTGCAGGTAAGTGTTTGGTTCATTGTGAGATTTGGTGCCTCCTTCGTCTTTCGTATCTCTTTCGTATCTCCCAGGTTCTCTAGCACGTTGCCCTCGCCTTGCGTATGGAAGCCGAGGTGGTAGCCCCGGCGTTGGAGGCTGCGGGCCGGCTCGCCTCGCTGGAAGAGAGCTCCAGGCGGGAGTTGGAGGCGGTAACGGCGAGGGTTGCCGCCTTGGAAGGTGAGGTGGAGGCCGGGAAACGGGAGGTAGCCCGGCACCGCGAGGCTGCTGTGATTACCGAGGCTAAGCTCGGGGATGCCCAGGTGCTTGCCGGCAACCTGAAGAGGACAGTGAAGACCCTCCGGAAGGAGCTTGGGGCGGCGACCGAGGCGGCTAAGTCGGCCGAACTGAAGGCGGTGGAGAGCTATAAGAAGTTGAAGGACTTTTATGATGACCTGGCTGTGGCTACAACCCACATCTGGCACGACGCCCTCGATGCCGTTAAGGCCCGGATGCTGGAGTTTGCCGACGGAGATCTCCGGGCCGAGTTCCCCCTCGCGGACGCCGATGAGCAGGGGGAAGAGGTTCCTGGCGAGGTAACTGCCGAGTACCCCGCGCATCATGTAGTGGATGTTGAGGACCTTGAGGTCGCACCTGGCCCTGAGGTCTAGAGCCCCCGTCTTCCTCCTTTTTTTCTTTGTTCTTGGAATTTTGTAAGGCTGGGGAGCCCTAAAAAATACCCTTTGTAAAGCCTTTGTCTTTGGTAGTAATAAAATTTTTCTTTCGTTTTATCGAATCGCGCTCTACTGTTTGTGAAGAATGCTCGTAAGATATCTCTGCTTGCACCGTTGTGTTTTCATGTCAGGTTGGCCATTTGTCTAGCGATCGTCCGTCGAGTTGATATCGATCACTTGCCGACGAGCATGCCAAGCGCTGCCGAGGAGGTATCCCCATGGGCCCCGAAATCGAGGGGAGATCATTTAGACCTGGATAGACTTGATGCCCCTCACTGGGGTTGTTCCCCCAATCTGAGCAAGGCTCATTTGAATTTTGAAAATTCAAATTTTCTGAAGCAACGCTTCAAATTCCGTGCGTTGCGCAGTGCGCAAGCGGTCCACAGTGCGACACGTGTCTGCGCAGTTGCGCAAGCGCACCGCTGCGCGACACGTGTCTGCGCAGTTACGCAAGCACCGTTGCGCAAGCGCACAGCTGCGAGACACGTGTCTGCGCAGTTGCGCAAGCACTGTTGCGCAAGCCTTCCACTGCGCGACACGTGTCATTCATTGGGGAGTTGCGCAGAAACAGAATGAAAATTTGATGAAATCTTTTCTGTTCTTTCCAAAACCAGAAGATTTTCTTCTGCCTTTGGATCAAAGATCCAATGGTGGGAAAATTCCCAAAATCATTCAGGAAAGATTTTGTTAACAAATTCAACAAATTTGTGAGCACTATAAATAAGATCCTAGACCTCATTCAAAGGGCATGAACACGAAGAATCAACTTCTGGCATAAAAAAAAAGAGAAGAGAAAGAACTCTTGAAGATTGATCAAGAACATAAAAAAGAAAAAGGTAAAAACTTCTGAAGAACAGAGGATTAAAAGTGAATAATTCAATAAAAAGAAAGAAATAGTGCCTTGCACTTGATATGAACCCTTGGTTCTGTGAAATCAGGGAAAACAAGAAGAAAAAAACTTGTTTTCCTTTGATCCAAATTTAGATCAAAAGTGCTATGCACTTTTGTTCTTAAATCTGGAAAATTCTTGAGTTTCTGCACAAGTGCAACTCATTATTTAAAAGGGCCTGGCCCAAATCAAATCACAAAAATAATAAAAGGGCAGAGCCCTGTTTGGAAAATTCTTGAGGGCCTGGCCCAAATCAAATTGCAAAAATAATAAAGGGGCAGAGCCCTGTTTGGATTGATTCTTTTAGTCAGGCAAAGCCTAAAATAAAAAAAAAAAATTGGACTTAACCCAATCCTGGCTGTAAGTCCTTAAAATTAAATTGATTGAGCAAAATGGCTCTCCTCAACCAATTCACGACCGGTTCGAGGGTACATCTCCGAACTCCTTTGACATCCCTCGTTGTAATTCCTCAACGACGTCAAAGAGGTGACGGGTCCCAACGACCACTTATCTAATATCGGACCGAAACGTCCCTAAACTAATATCGGACCGAAATGTCCCTAAACTAATATCGGATCGAAACGTCCTTAAACTAATATCGGACCGAAATGTCCCTAAACTAATGATGGACCGAGACGTCCCTAAACTAATGATGGACCACTACGTCCTTAAACTGGCGACGGACTGAAACGTCCCTAAACTAACGATGGACCACTACGTCCTTAAACTGGTATCAGACCGAAACGTCCCTAAACTAATAATGGACCACCACGTCCTTAAACCGGCGCAATAGAGCCCGAATGCTCTTTTGCCGGATCTAAACGGTCCCGTCTAAGTTGATCTTAGCCCCAGCTACGGTTAATGTATCCTTAGATCTTTAAATAAACAATAAAACCCCAAATCAACTTTGGTTCAAGGGTACATCTCTGAACTCCTCAGACGCTTGTCGTTGTAATCCCTCAACGACGTCGGAGAGGTGACGAGTCCCAATGGCCAGATAATTAAATCAATCACTACGTTGAGTTGACCTTAGTCTAAAACAAGACTAACGTATCCTTAACGAACGTTTAAGTTGATCTTAGCCGCAACGCGACTAATGCATCCTTAAACTAAAAACACCAAACCCAAATCTAAGTAAATACGGATTTGGACTAATCCACGTCCTACGGGCGAAGACATCACTAAGTCTCCGTATACAATCCACGGGCAACCACAAACAAAACAAACACACATGACACGAAGTGAAATTCTGGAGAAGGAGAAAGTTGTTATCGCAACGCGGTAGCGTAATTAACTGCAGGGGCTTGCGCCTGCAGGGAAGAGCGTCCCCACAATCAAAAACCCCTCACCCTGAGGGGGAATCTGACGAAGTCTGCTACATCGGCCGCATCCGTCTAAAACCTCCGATACACGGTGCCATAAATCAACTTGGCATCTTCGGAGAGATAGACGGATAAAACCAAATAGCATCTGCCCCGAACCTCAGGCAACGGACGCAAAGTCCGGGCCGCCGTTCGGAGGGGAACAGATTCTGGCACGCCCGGTGGGACCTTTTCCTCTTTCCACTCCACACTTCGTGTGTTGTCTTCGCGAACCAATCGCGGTTTGTTAAGTGGTTGCCTACGGATTTCAAGTTGCTGAGATTTGGTCTTTTGTCTGGTGCAGAACTCAAGCATCCATGGATTCTCACTGCACCAAATGCGCGAAGCACCACCGCAACGGACGCTCCACCTCACCGAGAGGTGTAACATATGGGCCCCAAGCGGCCTCTTTCCTTGCTCTGCCGGTAGAGCAGGTGACCCAGGCCACCACCGGCCTGTTTTTCGGGACCATGGTCCCACCTGCAAGCTTCTCTATGCCGATATCCGCACCGGAAGCGAACAAGAAGTCGGTATTCGACCGGCTTACCGCTACCACGACCCCTGTCAACGGGTCGTCCGCTACTAAGCCGACAGCCTCCATTTTTACCAGGCTAGGTCAGAACTATAAAGTGGCTGTCCCAAAGAGGGCAACGGCCGCTGCCTCAGAGGTCATTGAAGCGGCTTCTCCTATCAGAGAGTCGGTCTTCACAAGATTGACGGTTCCCACTCCTCCCCCAGCTGGTCAAAAAGCATCAGTCTTCGATAGGCTGACGTCGACAGTTACCCCACACCCAAACAGGGAGCAACAAGAAACTATCTCGATTTCCGAGCCAGTCCCAACGGCTCGTCGTGCGCGACGTCGCCATTGGCAGCGAGTAAGGAAAGCAGGGGGCAACTCCCCCTCAGGGCTAACCCCACCTGCTCCAGTGGTGGAGGTCAATGCTGCTGTTCCAACTGGGAACAGCTTTGAATTGCTGAGGAAGGTGAAAAAGAACTCTCCGGTTGCTACATTGAAAAGGTCTCCTCCGCCCATGGAAAAAGCTCCGGAGACGAAGCAGGAACAGCCCCCTCAACGGCTGTCGTCAAAAATTTATAAAGTTTGGCGGAAGGTTCAAGACTCCGTGATTGACTCAGACCACTTCCGTCGCCAGAAAAGGGCAAAGGTGGAAAAAGACAAGAACCGCCCCATTAAACAGCAGGGGGCAACAAATGCTAGAATGCCCGCTTCAACGGCTCCTTCAACCTCAAAGGTCCATAAAAGGAAGAGGCCAGAAAAAGCTCCCGTGACTCTGACAAAGTTTAAAAGCGGTGAACCTGAACACCCCAAGTCAGGGGGCATAACAGTTCATACGGTCTATATGGCTTCGGGAAAGGAAGAAAGTCGTATTTCTATGGGTCACCGACCGCTTACCCGGTCAGTGACCAAGTCTCAGGAGCAGCAACAAAAGCTCCAGGAGATGATGACTACAATGGCTGCACTCACGGGGCCAAAAGAGAATCCTGAGACGTCCTTAGACGAACGCCAAGAGGAAGAGACCGACGCTGAGTTCCTCCGCCGAGTACTGGAAAAGAGAGACAAAGAGGCTGCTGAACAAGCAGCCAATATACAGCGTATGGGCCTCCTCTTCCAGGACATGATAGGGATGATGATACAACCAGATCCCCCAACTGAAGAAACCCCGATTGTCCTTGGGGATGATAAGGGAGAAACATCAAACCCTCAGCCCGTTCTATCAACGGCTAGAGAGGATACAATCTCTAAAACTGATCTGGACGAATATATAGCCCAACAGATAAAGGTTCATCACGCGGCCGAAGCAGCCGGCCACGTTGTAAAAACGGGGCGGCCATATCCGAGCTGGTATGACCAAATCAAATACCCGCCAGGTTACACAATTCCCAAGTTTCATGTCTACAAAGAGACCGGCAATCCCCATCAACATGTTGCCCAGTTCAGGGCGCTTTGTGGTAACACCGGAGGCGACGACAAGCTTTTGCTGCGCCAGTTTGTTGGAAGCCTATCAGATACGGCTTTCGAATGGTATTCCGAGCTCCCCAACGACTCTATTAAAACCTTTGCGGAGATGGAGCTGCTCTTCACCCAGCGTTTTGCAAGTGCCAGCGAGCGTACCCCGATGACGGCACTGATTAATGCCAGGGTAAAACCCGGCGAGACGTGGGTTCAGTACGCTATACGGTGGCGTAATCTATGGTCTAAGTGTGAACAACGCATAGAAGAAGCCCCTGCGGTGGGAATGTTTGTTGGAACCCTTGATCCACAAGCAACCATTTCACAGTTTATGATGTTCTTCAAGCCGACTTCCTTCCAGGCTTTGATCGACAAATTGGCGCAGATGGACCAGATGGGCCATAAACCCCCTCTCCCGAAGCCGGACTCCCGAAACGATAAAGGAAAGGGAAAAGCGATCATCGTCGCTAATGCCCAACAACAACCGAACGACTCGAAGCCGGTTGCTCGTCCAAACAATACGCGCCCATACGAACCCCTTGAGGACAGGATGGGACGTGCTTACTCCTTCCCCCGTGATAAAACAAGGAGGCTATTCGAGCTGGCATTGCGCAACAGGCTCATAAATCTGCCAGACCCAAAACGTCCTTCGCAACCGAGTGACGTCAACGAGCCTAATTACTGCCCTTATCATCGAGTACTAGGACATCCAATCGAAGACTGTTACGTCTTCAAAAATTGGCTTGAGAACCAGTACCGTCAGGGCAAATTTGCGCTATCTGACAAATGGAAGGTGAATCCTCCGCAGCCCCACGCCTATAAGGGGACAAATACGCCGGGGGAAACATGCTCCGTCATTGAAGAAGCTCCCTGGGAGGTTGTATTATCAGCCAAAACGAGGAGAATGCTAAATGATCTTCAGACCTGTCCAGCGGTCAAGTGGAAGAACCCCTTGGAGCCGCAGGTTATTGAGGGGATGTTGAAGCCACGTCCGACTCCGAAGGCCGATGGTGGTAGTTCAAGCGTTCATAACCAGCCGTCAAAATCTTCGAAAAAGAAGAAGAAGAAATCTAAGAAGCCCGTGAAGCCTGGCGACAAGCGCACGGACTTACAGAAGCAAATCGACGCACTGGATGAGTACAACCAAAAGGCGCGGACTCCCATTACGCTCCAAGATTTCCTTGATCACGTCTTTCAAAAAGAAGATGAGGGAGAAACTTCATCGGATGAATCCGACGAATATGTGGCAAGCTGTCATATGATCTCCCATGTGACCACAACGATGAAGGGACTTCTGGCACTGAAACGCCGGGGGCAAATACTGAGTCAAGGGTTCCGGAGTTATCAGTTGAAATGATTGGCGCGTTTATTAATGAAGCTCGGTTGAAAAGCAAGGCTGATCGAGAACGCGAGACGGCTATATTCGAAAAGGCCAAGCGTCAGCGACTTGAGGAAGGAGCTGAAATGATCCCGCTGGAGCAAAATGCCTCCACCGCTGACAAAAGCCAATTCAAGATAAAAAAGAGGTATGCTAAGGCCATATCAATGGGCATGAAGCTACCACCCTCTGAAGAAAAAGTTACTGGCGTGGTAGAAATGCACCCCTCTTATTGCTTATACCATCAGAAGGTCTCGCATTCCACCCAAGATTGCAAAGCTTTCAATAGATGGTGGCAAGGATACGTCGCCAATCGACAACGCTTTAAACGGGAAAAGCGTAAAATTCGTCGGGAGCAAAGAAACACGACCAAAGAGCTTGAAAGAACTGCCAACAATTGTCACATGGTTAACGCCGCCAGGTCACAAGTGCCTACATTTGGGAGCGATTCCGATGAGGAGCTAGAGCTTGGCCCCCTCTTCAAAGAATCCACTTCGGGAAAAGAAGAAGAACCGAAGGCTTGCGAAAATATACAGCTACGCAATCGAACATTACCCGAAAAGAACCTCGGACCCTTGAACAAGAAAAACAAAGGGAAAGAGAAGGTCTCTGAAGACATCGCTTTGGATGACCAAGTTGCGGAAGAGTTAACCGCCAAGAATCCCCCGAAGAGGAATAAAGTAGATTACAATGTCTTGGCGCATTTGAGGAAGCTACCCTCACAACTCAGCATTCTCGATGCCCTATTGCTATCAAAAGAGGCGAGGGATTCTCTGATTCAGGCCCTACAAGATCCGGACCAGTTCCAAGCCTTCCTAGCCGAACAAAAGATGAAGGATTAATTGGAACAGGTGCACACAGCCGACGTTGCTTTTGGTGATGAAGACCTTCTCCTCGGGACGTGTGAACACAATCGCCCCCTTTATGTCTCAGGATACTGCCATGACATAAAGATAGGTAAAATCTTGGTCGATAACGGATCGTCTGTTAATTTACTCAATGTGCGAGTGTTAAAGGAGATTTGCATGAGTGTCCAACACCTCGCCCGAGACAAGATCACCATCTCCGGGTTCGACTCCCAATCATCGAAAACCCTTGGATCTGTGATATTGACGTTACGCTTCGGGTTGCTCGTCACAGATATCAAATTCCATGTCATAGATGCCAAGACGTGCTACAACGCTCTGCTCGGTCGACCATGGTTACACGAGTACAATATCATCCCTTCTACACAGCATCAGTGCATGAAGTATTCTAGGGATGGCCTCGAGTACACAGTAGCAGGAGAGTTGAATCTGTTTTCCGTAAATGAAGTTCGCAAGTATGAAGATGCCAAATACTTCTTACCGAGTTTCGAAGACACGGAAAGGTGTCACAAACCGGAGAACAAAACTAACGCTACCATCCCTGTCTTCGGCAGTGACACCGAGGAAGAGGAGGATATAATTTATTCAGGTCCATCCCAATCCACCAGGCCAGGACCATCCGTTCCTTCACTAATCTTCGGCAGTGATTCAGAGGATGAAGTTCATGCTGTATTCCCTGCTCGGCCTTCAATACGAGTCTCCGCTGATGAAGAGCGAAGTCTACAGATAACCATGGTGCCGCTTGAACATTACAAAGAACTGGATGCACTCGACACCAACAGCGTAGAAGAATTGCAGATATTCTATATCCCTCCCAGACGAAAAGGCGAGAAGGCAATCCTATTCTACCGCTCTGAAGAAAACAAGGTGGAAAAAGAAATTTGGCATGGCACAGATCCCACGCTCGACGGGCTTCAGCCTATCCGTCTTCCCAGATATTATACCGAAGGTTTGAAGAAACTGCTGAAACGCCAGGGGATGTCCTTCACACAGACCGTTAGAAAAGCCAAATTCTATGACAAGGTCTGGAACGTTCCCGGGACTCAATGCAAACTGCCTAACGGGAGAACGGAAACAAAAGGGCTTGGGTATATCCGGCCAAAGAAACGGGAGCTAGTAAACAGCTGTTATGCCATGTATGACTTCGATGAAGAAGCGGACGCTCAATGGGAAGACGCTAATCCTGAATCAGCAAAAGTTCCTGATGCAAGACCTCCCAACCCATCGTCTGAAGACCAAATGAGCAAACTTATAAAGGATGCGAGTCAAAAAGCCCGAGATGATCACGATCGTGAAATGGCAATCTATGAGAAAGCCAAGACACAGCGTCTCCTTCAACAGGCGGTGAAAGATGAAAATGCCGCTCCTTGTCAACCTGCTACAAAGAAGGTTCGACGCGAAAGCAAAAACAAGTCGAAGGGCCGAAAAGGTGCTCGACAACCACAAAACAGAGCTAAGAAGCCACGCATCCGAGAGTCGAGCGTTATTGACCTAGCCCTCATGAAGAAAATGGGTCGAGCATACTCATTTCCTCGAAACAAAACAAGGAAAATACTTGATCTTGCTCTAAAACATTAAATGCTTACTCTGCCAGAGTCTAAACACCCTGAGCAAGCAGGCGAAGTCTCCAACCCAAAGTATTGCTTTTACCATCGAGTAGTAGGGCATCCGCTTGAAGATTGCTTCACCTTTAAGAATTGGGTTGAGGATCAATATCAGCTTGGCAAATTCGCGTTGTCTGACAGTTGGAAGGTAGCGCCGCCGCAAAAGCACGAACTCGAAAACACAAGGATAAAACCAACTCCGCATTGGGATTGGCAGAAAATTCGCACCTGCCATGTGATAACAATATTAAAAGAAGGGTCCGAGGACACGAACAACCTCCCTTGGTGCTTTGAAAGCGGCAGCGATGAGGTAATCTCAGAATTTCCCCCAGCTCCGAAAGAACTGGAGGATGGAATCCATACCACTGCAGATAATCTCAAGAAAATTGAGTTGGGGACGGCAAATGACCCGCGACCGACATTCATCAGCGAGCTGTTATCTGAAGAAAGGATGGCTGCGTTAAAGGATGTGCTTCTACAGCACAAAGATTGCTTCGCGTGGAACTATTCCGAAATGCCGGGACTAGATCCAGAAATTGCTGTACACAAATTGGCGATATCCCCGGACATCAAGCCAGTCAAACAAGCGCCGAGAAGAATGCGACTCGAGCTTGAGATGAGCGTCAACGCCGAAGTCAAAAAGCTGATAGACTCTGGCTTTATCCATGAAGTTCAATACCCTGAATGGATCGCTAACATCGTCCCAGTGATGAAGAAAAATGGGACAGTGCGCATATGCGTAGACTTCCGGGATCTTAATAAAGCTTGCCCGAAGGATGATTTCCCAGTGCCAGTCACTGAACTAATGATAGACAATACATCCACTCATGAGGTTTTCTCCTTCATGGACGGCTCATCGGGGTATAATCAAATAAAAATGCATCCTGAAGATCAGAAACACACAGCTTTCAGGACCCCTCTTGGGATATTTTGTTATAAAGTAATGCCCTTCGGTTTGAAGAACGCCGGTGCTACTTATCAGAGGGCCATGACAAAGATCTTCGACGACCTCATACACGAAATCGTTGAATGCTATATCGACAATCTCGTGGTTAAAAGCAAATCATACGAGGAACATCTCGAGCATCTGAAGACTGTATTTCAACGCCTTCGGCAATACAACTTGAAGATGAATCCTCTTAAATGTGCGTTCGGGGTTTCCTCGGGCAAATTCCTGGGATTCGTCGTTCGACACCGAGGTATTGAAATAGATCCGTCAAAGATTAAAGCGATCATGGAAATGCCTCCGCCGAGGACTCTCAAACAGTTGCGGTCTCTCCAAGGGAAACTCGCATACATACGGCGATTTATAGCCAACCTTTCAGGAAAGTGCCGTCCCTATAGTCACCTGATGAAGAAGGGAACCCCATTCGTTTGGGATCAAAAATGTCAAGACGCACTGGATGAGATCAAGCAATACCTGCAGAACCCGCCGGTGTTGGCTGCTCCGGTTAAGGGGAAGCCTCTTATTCTTTATACAACCGCCCTCGAAGGTTCCTTAGGCGCATTATGGGCACAAGAGAACGATCAAGGGAAAGAAAGAGCACTCTACTACTTAAGTCGAGTTCTGCTGGGGGCAGAAAGCAACTACTCTCCCATTGAAAAACACTGCCTGGCGTTGATCTTCGCAATAACAAAGCTTAGGCACTATGCATTAGCGCACGAAGTCCATCTCATTTCAAAGGTGGACCCTCTCAAATATTTAATGTCAAAGGCCATCTTGACGGGACGACTCGCTAAATGGGCTCTGCTCTTAATGGAGTTCTCGATAACATATCGACCCCTTAAGGCAGTGAAGGGTCAGGCCATAGCCGATTTCCTTGCTGAACACCCGATACCTGCCGATTCCCCTCTGAATTGCGATTTGCCAGACAAACATGCGTTTGACGCAATCGACGGTGGTGGTACTCGTTGGGAACTTTATTTCGATGGAGCATCTTCCATGAAAAAGCACAAGCAAAGTACGCCAATGATCAAATCGGGGGTAGGACTCATCTTTGTGACCCCACAAGGAGGAATAATGCGCTTCGCCTTCTCCTTAACAGAGCCGAGAACGAATAATGAAGCTGAATATGAGGCTTTGATAGCAGGCCTCGAGATCGCCATTGACATGGGAATTGAAGACCTCCTCATATATGGGGACTCCCAGCTAGTCGTCAGTCAAGTGAACGGCGATTACCAAACATGCAAACCGGAATTGGTAAAATACGGTGAAAAAGTGCAACAACTGCTAATCCAAATTCCCTCCTATACTTTGGAGAGTATACCGCGCGCGGAAAACAGCAAAGCGGACGCACTAGCCAAACTTGCTAAAGAATTGGCTGACGAGAACCTCGACGACGTTAGAATCGTGGTACAAAGCCGTCGAGTGCTTGCCCCAGCAGAAGTATCTCCGGAATCGTCTGAAGAAAAAGGAGCGAACGAGGAGACAACCCTACAAATAAAAGACTGGGAAAATACCGAGGACTGGAGAGAAGTCTTCATAGATTACTTCAAGTTCCACCGAACGCCTGAAGAAGTGTCCATAAGACACCAGCTCGTGAAACGAGCTCTGTCTTTCGCCTTCGTCAACAATACTCTATACAAGAGGACATTCGATTCTCTGTGGCTGAGATGCCTAGGACCTGACGAAGCGAGAAGGGTCGTCCAAGAAGTTCATGACGGACTCTGCGGTTCCCACCAAGCAGGCCCTAAGATGAAGTTGAAGATAAAACGGATGGGCTACTACTGGCCCATGATGATGCAGGATTGCCTGGAATACGCGAGGCAATGTCATTCATGCCAAATTCATGGAGACTTCATCCATCAGCATCCCAATCCGCTACACCCAACAGTGGCTAGCTGGCCTTTCGAAATGTGGGGAACTGACATAGTCGGCCCCATCGAACCAGCATCGTCAAAGGGACATCGTTTCATATTGGCGACGACTGATTACTTCTCCAAATGGGCAGAGGCGGTACCGTTGAGGGAAGTAAAGACGGAGAACATCCTCCATTTCTTCAAAACACATGTCATATACCGGTTTGGAACCCCGAGAAGAATCATCTCTGATAATGGGCCAGCCTACCGAAGTCATAAAATTAGCCGCTTCGCACAGCAGCACAATATAGACTGGAGATATTCCTCAGTTTATAATCCGCGAGCTAACGGTCTAGCTGAGGCCTTCAACAAGACCTTGACGAAGATCATGAAGAAAACAGTGTCACGAAATAAGAGAGATTGGCACGAAAGATTGCAAGAGGCTCTTTGGGCGTATCGAACTACATTTAAAACGGCCACGAACACAACGCCATACGCGTTGGTATTTGGGACGGAAGCAGTACTCCCCCTCGAGATAGAATTACCCTCGCTACGAGTGGCAGTCCACTACGAGCTGACAGACGAAGAAAATGCTCACCTTCGGTTTGAAGAGCTTGACGCCCTTGATGAAATCCGGCTTCTAGCACAGCAAAATCTGGAAGCCTATAAAGCAAAGATGACGCGCTCATATGAAAGATTGAGCCGGCCGAGGACATTCCACCAAGGCGAACTTGTGCTAGTGGTCAAAAGGCCCATGATCCCCAATCGCGCCAAGCGAGGAAAGTTTGAGCCAAACTATGAAGGACCGTACATCATTGATAAGGTCTACCAGGGTGGGGCCTATCTACTCATGGACATGCACGGTGAAAGGCCTTTCAGGCCAATAAACGGTCGCTTCCTAAAGAAATACTACGCTTAAATGAGCCACAGCCTAGGTCAATGGTAGATGACGACGACTATGTCCGCTCGCTATCTTCCTGAGCTCAAGCTTTATAAGCAGTAGCCGGCCTTCTCCATGTCGGACCGAAATGTCCTTAAACTAATATCAGACCGAGACGTCTTTAAAACTACTACCGCAGCATCTTTAGGCTGACGAGATATAAAAAAAAAACATATAAAAAATAAAAAAAAACGGTATGTCCATAAGCAAAAAGGGCACGGATGAGAACCCGAAAGGGCTCCGTGAGTAAAAACAGCAGGGCTACCGGCGAGTGTTCGTGAAAACCCGAAAGGGCGCGACCTCGTAAAAAAAAAGAAGAGAAAAAGAAAATAAAAAGAATAAAAAAAAAACGGTATGTCCATAAGCAAGGTGGGCACGGATGAAAACCCGAAAGGGCTCCGTGAGTAAAAACAGCAGGACTACCGGCGAATATTTATGAAAACCCGAAAGGGCGCAACTTCGTTAAAGAACCCTTACAGGGTCCTCTCGACCCTGTAAGGAGAAACCACCTGCGTGAGATCCTTACGACTTACAAGGGAACAACACACTTAGGAATCCCCACGATTCCTAAGGAGAAAATACGCTTGCGAGATCCTCACGACTCGTAAGGAGAACTCTCTTATGGGACCCTCACGGCTCATAGGATTTGAAAATCTTAAGTCACAGAGACCTAAACCTGTGCTTAAGCAAACCCCCATAAACTTCCAATGTTGCCCTACAAGTGGTTCAATATTGACCCTTGTATACAATCCACGGGCGCGAATAAACGTTTCCCTAACCAAAGCCCATCCGTGACTGGGGATATGTTCGCATAACCCTTGTAAGTCCTCTCGATTTACAAGAAGAAAACCCCCCTGTAGGATCCTTACGACTTACAGAGGAACAAAACACTTAGGAACCCTCACGATTCCTAAGGAGAAAATACATCTACAAGATCCTCACGACTTGTAGGGAGAAATACCTTTATGAGACCCTTACGGCTCATGAAATCGAAATCCTTAGTCGACAGGTCCTTAACCCTGATCGCTAAGCCTCCTTTGTTCGACAATGACGAAGGCAAATGATGATTCGCTCCTGGTAATATCCCAATTGCAGCGGTGCTGATGCCAAAATCGGTGTCCAATTTCAGGTTTACAGCGAAAAGCCAGTAGGCCGCTCATGCATACGAAATAGCCGAAATGATGGGGCAACTTGCAATAAAAAGCAGCAAGTAAAATGTATGCATGCAAAATAGCCGAAATGATTGGGCAACTCGTAATAAAAAGCAACGAGTAAAAATAAAATAAATAGCCGAAATGATTGGGCACCGCGAAAAATAGCCGAAATGATTGGGCAATCGCGACCTTCGCGATATAAAAGCTGAAATGATAGAGCATCGCGGAAATAAAATAAAATAAAGAGAAGAAATGTTAAAACTTTGGCCCTACAGTTAGGATCACATCGATCCCTGTATACAATCCAAGGGCGTAAACAAAGAAGGAACCATACTTTCCCAGCGGATTCCGTCAGACGACGAAGCCAAACCTCAACGGTTCATTTCAACCAAAGAAGCCAGTGACTTCAGCAAAATTCCTCGACTCACGGATACAAACACTCCTTGACGAGAGCCTTCTGATCCGCGTCGACCCGCAGAGCCACCAGTGCCCCCGTGGGAATCCTCGACTCGTTTCAAACCCCAAGGAAACAAATAATCCTTGGCGCTTGGGAAACAAATAATCCCTAGCAAATTTCTCGACTCACGGATACAAACACTCCTTGACGAGAGCCTCCTGATCCGCGTCGACTCGCAGAGCCACCAGTGCCTCCGTGGGAAATTCTCGACTCGTTTCAAACCCCAAGGAAACAAATAATCCTTGGCGCTTGGGAAACAAATAATCCCTAGCAAACTCCTCGACTCACGGATACAAACACTCCTTGACGAGAGCCTCCTGATCCGCGTCGACTCGCAGAGCCACCAGTGCCTCCGTGGGAAATCCTCGACTTGTTTCAAACCCCAAGGAAACAAATAATCCTTGGCGCTTGGGAAACAAATAATCCCTAGCAAACTCCTCGACTCACGGATACAAACACTCCTTGACGAGAGCCTCCTGATCCGTGTCGACTCGCAGAGCCACCAGCGCCTCCGTGGGAACCCTCGACTCGTTTCAAACCCCAAGGACACAAATAATCCTTGGCGCTTGGGAAACAAATAATCCCTCGCAAAACTTCTCAACTCACGGATACAAACACTCCTTGACGAGAGCCTTCTGATCCGCGTCGACTCGCAGAGCCACCAGCGCCTCCGCGGGAACCATCGATTCGTTTCAAACCCCAAGGACACAAATAATCCTTGGCGCTTGGGAAACAAATAATCCCTAGCAAAATACTCAACTCACGGATACAAACACTCCGTGACGAGAGCTTCTTTGACTCACATCTCGGGCAGTAAGGATTCAAAAACTTACTTCCTGAACAATGGGACCCTGCAAGTCAATCCTAAATGGTCTCTTGCATACTATTCACGGGTCTCACTCTCTGAAGTCGATTCTCGACAAAGAGGGAAACAACCGCCTACGAGCCCTCTCAACTCGTAAGAGGGGCAATGGGATCCTGCAAGTCAATCCTAAATGGTCTCTTGCATACTATTCACGGGTCTCACTCTCTGAAGTCGATTCTCGACAAAGAGGGAAACAACCGCTTACGAGCCCTCTCGACTCGTAAGAGGGAGAAATTCTCTTATAGGATCCTTTCGACTTATGAGAGAAAACCACACTTGGGAATCCTCACGATTCCTAAGGAGAAAATCCACCTACGAGATCCTCTCGATCCGTAGGGAGAAAAGTCTCTATGAGACCCTCACGGCTCATAGAGTTGAAAAGTCTTAGGCAGCAGATCTGAACCTGCGGCCTAAGCCCTCGCCATATCTCGAAGAAACCAAAATGCTTACTCTATTACCTGTCAATCATGTTTATCAAGACAGCATGCTGATAATAAGAGAAGGGAGAAAGCAAAGAAAAGATACAAGACATTGCAAAAAAAATGTGTATCTTTATTTATTAATTCAATCAAGTACATGGCGAATCGTACAAAAGAATAAAGAATGTATACATCTTATTCGAAAAAGAAAATTACAAGTATATTGATACAAGGGCAGCTACTGGGAAGGAAGCGTCTTAAATAGCCCTATCAATTGCTCGCGTACTTCCTCCCACGCCTTCTCCTGATCAACTACCACTGCCAGTTCAGCCTCTACTTGAGCCCGCTGCTGCGTGAAGGATGCGAGCTCTTCCCCAACAACCTGCTGAGCTGCTTCTTGGCCTCGGGCATCGCGCTCGGCAGCATCAAGTTTCCGCTTCAGTGCTAGCCTATTAGATATACGCTTGAGAAGACCTTCAAAGACAGCTTTCACTTCAGCAGCATTCGTCCTAACTTCAGCACGAAGGCAGGCGGTCGCGTTTGAAGATTCCCGATGCGCCTTTAGCCGTAAAGCTGCCTCCTGCTCCAAATGGCGGAGATAGGAGGCGCTTTGCTCAAGCCAAGCTGTCCGTTCGGCGCTCGCGGCCAAAACCTCGGGAGAAGGGCGTGTCGACTCCAACCGATGCAGGCGAGCCTCGATCTCTCTACAGTAGTTAACCCACGATTCGACGACGCCTTCGTTATGAAAAGTTACGAGCGCCGCCAGCATCGGGTTAACCTCCACAGCGAAATCTACGACGGAGGGGAGAGCGTCCACGTTAAGCTCTTCAATATACCCACTCAGCATCCCCAAACTCATCACGGCACCTTTTGAAGACGGACGTTTCAAGAAAGGGCCCGCTGGTGAGAGAATGCGAGACTCAAAGGGGATCGGAGCTGGAACAATAGCTGCAAAACGAAACATGGTTAAACAATGATTCAAAAAAATGTTAAAGGATCATATAAAAAGGGGGTGGAATATACTGTACCAGCGGCAACAGACGGCAAAGCGGGAAGGGCCGGTGGCGTGGCAGTTCTTGCGTCCCCTCCTTCGATTTGTGGCACTGCAACAAGGAAGAGGAAAAGTCAGATACGATCCTATATTCCCTTAAAAGAGATCAAGACAGCACTTACCGGTACCACTAGAGGGAGAAGCGAGCTCGGATGGGAAGGAGAAGTGTGGGAGCAGCACTTGATACAGATGATCGAAGAACACTTCTGAAAAGAGCATAGTGGTATAACGTTAGTACATAGGCTACACGTTAAAAGATTAATGCATAAGTCGTAAATTCATACCTTCCGACATCCGCGATGGCACAAGGGAAGGCTGAGGAGCAACCACCGCCAAGGCAATGGTTGACGGTGTGCCTTCAGGCAATGGAGCATCGGCACTAGCCGCACCTGCGTTTAAAACAAAGACAAACCGGTTAAAAGAGATCGTGAGGTATATATAAATGAAGAGAATTGGCCATTTAAAATTTACCCGACAAACTGCCCGTAGAAACGGAGGCAATCCCTTCCTCCACTGACGGAAGGCCACCGCCTGTAGCTTCATCACCCGACTCGAGGGGAACCGTTATTATGCTCGCAAGCTCTACAGGCGGCGGGGGACCATAGGCAGGGAGGGCTATGATAGGGACATTACCAGATTCCTGAGAAGGAGCGCCTAGCCCGTCTTCAGGAATCATGGCCGCCTCATCCGCTGCTCCCTCAGGATCGGCGGTCGCAGCTGCCTCGTCCATCGGCACCATGAGGTCCCCAGCCTCAAGCACCTCGCCCTCCACCGTCTTCGGCTCGATTGAGACAACCATCTCATCTGCCGCCACTTCAGGGGCGACATCAATAGCCCTCTCCGCGGCAGGTCCCTCAATCTTGGCTCCAGGCCCCATGACCCCGACAACGTTGCTCACTGTCGGTTCGGGTTCAGCAAGTACCGCTTCCTCCGCTCCCCTGGGTTCGACGGTCGTCTCCGCCTCCCCCTCAGTTGGACTTGGCCCTGCAAGATGAAATACGTATGAGCCAATAGCTTTACAATTCGTACAACAAGGTTCTGAAAGGAGTACTACCTGAAGCAGATTTATCATTGGCGCTCCGAACCGCGCGCGCCACTTGCCGACGAGCAGTAGACAGGGCAACAGGGGACTCTTCGGAAGGAGTACTGGCGCGAGGAATAGTGCTAGGGCCCGCTCCCGTGGCTAAAGCAGCTTTCCGCGCCTTTGCTTCACGTCTCAACCGCTTCCGCTCCTCCCGAGCCGTTGAGACGGATGCCACTAAGGCGGCCTTAATTGAAGCATCCTCATCCGTATAGAGGGATGCCTCCAGATCTTTCAGAGCATCCCTCGTCGTTGCGTCAAGCCGAGGCTCTTGCGGCAGCTTCGACGGAGCCGGGACTTCGGTGGCAAGCTCGGGAAGGGTCCCCGCATCAACTGATTTAGCCCCTGTAAAGAAACAAAAGAAGGTTAAATTGACCACCAGAATAAATAACAAACTTTCCCTATAAAAAAAAAAAAGAAAGAAAAGGGGGGAAGCATACCAACACCTGCCAGGGCACGCCTCTCCTCCTCTTCCTGGAAGGTTTTCAAGGAGGCAGCAATGGCCTCTTCGGTAGAAACACCTGTTGAAAAGGGAGCAAATATCAGTTAAAGGTAATGATAACAAATGCAATGAAATGACAAATATAGCGGCTGATGATTACCCGACTCAGCGAGTTTGCTTAACATCGCTTCAAGCCTCGCCGATCGCTCTGAAGCTGCGATGGCGGCAGCTAAATTGGTATCCTCAGGGTCCACCACAAAGCCCTCATTGCTGCCGTACTCGCATATGGCCTCGGCAGGAGAAACCGCAGGCTTTGAGCTGAGGATCGCATCGAGGGATAGGGTGGACTTCTTCTTCTTCTGTCCGCCAGCTTTGGATCCACTCGGAACAGCTTTGCGCTTGGCAGTTTTGGCAGTCACTTTCGGGCGGCGAGTCCCGATATCCGCTCCTGCGCCCGACTCCGGCGATACCGCTTTAACCGTCTTTGTCGGAGCACGGAGCGCCGTTGGTGCATCCACCGTAGTAGACAGTGGCAATCCCCGCGGAGGGCTCAACACGCGTGGTCGATCGACTCCAGCATCTTTTAGCGGAAGGACGACCGGGAGCCTTGGCTGCAAAGGGGCCTTGCGATCACCGCCAGGAGGCGCACCCCTACGGTTAACCAGTAGGCGTTTCTCCATTAAAATGATTGGGCCCATAGCGTGCGCATACCAGGCCACATATGAATTAAGCATCTTAGGGACACAGCTGGGTTCACTAATGAAGAAATAGGAACCCATGTTAAGCCGTATAAAGTGATGCATCGCATTCTTTACCCCCTCTGGGCCAACCATAGGCGTTTCCAGGAAGGCTTCCATCGGGATCCCCTGGTTGTAGCTTGATTGCTGGGCAAATCGATGCGGATTATACCTCATAAACAAAGCCGTCTCATTCTGCCGAAACACTAGGTAGCCCGGCCGAATGGAGTAGAGATGGACGATTTCCCGAGCCTTCAGTACAGAAGCCCCGCCCTTAAACTCGTCACGTAGGGGCACCACCGACTTAGTAGTCTCCGAGCCTATGGTGATAACCTTATCCACGAAAGAAGTCGTCGCTCCGACCAAATGTGGGCGCAGGAGGAGTCCCCTAGAATCCCGCGGGGATGCAAACACAATTGAAGCCCCGATTAACCGTATGACTCTCGGGAGTCTGTACTTCTCGAAGAATGGAGGAGTCTTGTGGGCGCCAAACACCCCTCGCACGTGCATCTC
Source organism: Agapanthus africanus (assembly GCA_030015575.1). NCBI lineage: Eukaryota > Viridiplantae > Streptophyta > Magnoliopsida > Asparagales > Amaryllidaceae > Agapanthus > Agapanthus africanus. The sequence continues at coordinate 109,392,496 of CM057344.1, forward strand.
CATCCAAGAAACGAAGTAATGCATTGGGAAGTTAGCAGGCTGTGTCCCGGGATCATTGGCGTCCGCCGCTACGCTGAGTCCATGATAAAGATAAGCTAACCCAGCAATTCCTACCGATAACTGCAGACCGGCCACCATCCGATGTGCCGGGTAAAAGACAGAGGGCCGCATGAAGCGCGGGTGCATAGGGAGCGCAAAGTTGCATAACCACAAGCCCAGGAACCCAATAAAGAAAGTTTCCTCATCCATGCCGGGGACGGCGATTTCCGAGAAAGCGACGATGGCAGCATTGGGGAGATAGAAATCCCTCTGGTTATTCTCCGATACGGGTCGGCGATCCAAACCAAAGCCAAAGGGGTCGTCAAGCTGAGCGAACTTCTCGCTCTGCTCTGATAAGAACTCCGGGCGGATAAAGCGAGCAATGAAAGCTGCGAAACTGATGCCCTTGTCTCCCGATTCCAAATGGAGTTCCTCATAGATCTCCAACACTTTCACCAAACCCGGATGCTGATGCTGAATGGAATTCTCCGGGGTTAAGTCAAATACCAGCTGCTTGGTGGCAAAGACATACTCATCAGGAGGAAGCAACTCCTCGCAGTGCTCTTCCCTCATTGGCAGACTTGAAATTTCGGCAAATTCCTCCAGAGAGATGGAGACTTCCCTATCCGCTGTCAGGAAGGTATGGGTGGGGATATTCCATTGTTCAACGAAGGCCTTTATCCACCACGTTGGAGGAGAGGGGTACTCAAAGAGCGAGACGAAGACGGCTGAGTATAGACCAATCTTCGTTAGGTGGGTCCTCTTCGCCGATAGAATGTACCGGGCCTACTGCAAATATCCGGCGGGGGGTCGCGGGATCATTCCAATGTTATAAGCCTGTCCCCAAGGGCGTGCTTCGCTCTGACAGATTCGCCTCCCCAGAATATTTATCGCCGGCGGTGGCTTCACGGGGATGGCGCCGATTGCAGGTTGAAGGAGGTCATCAAAATTCCAATTCTTAACCTCCACGGCATACTTCACCGGGGGTTCGTCCGCATAAGGGAGCGTGACTATGGGCTCAGAGGGCGCGGCGGAACTAAAACTGCGACGGCCTTGGATGATCTGGCTATACCACCTTTCCCACAGATGGAGCTTTTTGCACTCAGGATTGCGATCTTTAATAAGAGCGAATACCACCCGATCCACTGGCGCATGGGGGAACCCTCCTTCCGAGCGAACGAAGGGAAAAGACAAGTCGTCAAACATGTTCTGTGGAAAGACAAAGAAACATACATCATTAGTGGCCTAACGCTTGGCATTTGAAAAAATATATATATCTTGCTCCACACTGTGATGCAGTAGGTAGGGGACCAAAGGGGGACCCACAAAATCTGGACGATGTGCATCATTTAATAAGACAATCCCATCATTAGATGGGACTGTCAATTCATAAAAAATTCCCAATAGGATACACCCATTGGTGGGGAGTCCCCAGAGACAAAGAGAAAACCTCCTCTTTTAGAGCAAAGCTCTATCACAGAGTGACATTTGTCAAACTCTGGTCTCAGGGGAACAAGATTCCTTAAAAGAGCAAAGCTCTGTTCATGGGTTAAGAAACCCTGAAACAGATTCTTGAGAGCAAGGCTCTGTTGGTGAAACCCCAAAGGGGTTTTCCTTAGATCAAAAGATCTATGAGAGCAAGGCTCTATTAATTAAAATTAATTTAATTTAAGATTAATTTTTACCTAAAGTTTTTCTAAAAAGTTCTAACTTTGGAAGCAAGAGCAAGGCTCTGAAGTTCTTGAAGGCAAGAGCAAGGCTCTGAAAATGAGAAATCTTGAAGATGGTGATCATCTATTGAGGACCAAGAGTCCTATTTATAGGCGCTTGCGCCCCTTCAACTGACCTTCCCTGATCCAACGGCTAGGATCTGGCCACCGTTGCGCTTACGTCGCGCCACGTAAGCATAACGGTGGGGGGGCATTTGTTCCCCCAATCTGAGCAAGGCTCATTTGAATTTTGAAAATTCAAATTTTCTGAAGCAACGCTTCAAATTCCGTGCGTTGCGCAGTGCGCAAGCGGTCCACAGTGCGACACGTGTCTGCGCAGTTGCGCAACCGCACCGCTGCGCGACACGTGTCTGCGCAGTTGCGCAAGCACTGTTGCGCAAGTACATCGCTGCGAGACACGTGTCTGCGCAGTTGCGCAAGCACCGTTGCGCAAGGGCACAGCTGCGCGACACGTGTCTGCGCAGTTGCGCAAGCACCGTTGCGCAAGCCTTCCACTGCGCGACACGTGTCATTCATTGGGGAGTTGAGCAGAAACAGAATGAAAATTTGATGAAATCTTTTCTGTTCTTTCCAAAACCAGAAGATTTTCTTCTGCCTTTGGATCAAAGATCCAATGGTGGGAAAATTCCCAAAATCATTCAGGAAAGATTTTGTTAACAAATTCAACAAATTTGTGAGCACTATAAATAAGATCCCAGACCTCATTCAAAGGGCATGAACAAGAAGAATCAACTTCTGGCATAAAAAAAAAGAGAAGAGAAAGAACTCTTGAAGATTGATCAAGAACATAAAAAAGAAAAAGGTAAAAACTTCTGAAGAACAGAGGATTAAAAGTGAATAATTCAATAAAAAGAAAGAAATAGTGCCTTGCACTTGATATGAACCCTTGGTTCTGTGAAATCAGGGAAAACAAGAAGAAAAAAACTTGTTTTCCTTTGATCCAAATTTAGATCAAAAGTGCTATGCACTTTTGTTCTTAAATCTGGAAAATTCTTGAGTTTCTGCACAAGTGCAACTCATTATTTAAAAGGGCCTGGCCCAAATCAAATCACAAAAATAATAAAAGGGCAGAGCCCTGTTTGGAAAATTCTTGAGGGCCTGGCCCAAATCAAATTGCAAAAATAATAAAGGGGCAGAGCCCTGTTTGGATTGATTCTTTTAGTCAGGCAAAGCCTAAAATAAATAAAAAAAATTGGACTTAACCCAATCCTGGCTGTAAGTCCTTAAAATTAAATTGATTGAGCAAAATGGCTCTCCTCAACCAATTCACGACCGGTTCGAGGGTACATCTCCGAACTCCTTTGACATCCCTCGTTGTAATTCCTCAACGACGTCAAAGAGGTGACGGGTCCTAACGACCACTTATCTAATATCGGACCGAAACGTCCCTAAACTAATATCGGACCGAAATGTCCCTAAACTAATATCGAACCGAAACGTCCCTAAACTAATATCGGACCGAAACTTCCTTAAACTAATGATGGACCGAGACGTCCCTAAACTAATATTGGACCGAGACGTCCCTAAACTAATGATGGACCACTACGTCCTTAAACTGGCGACGGACCGAAACGTCCCTAAACTAACGATGGACCACTACGTCCTTAAACTGGTATCGGACCGAAACGTCCCTAAACTAATAATGGACCACCACGTCCTTAAACTGGCGCAATAGAGCCCGAATGCTCTTTTGCCGGATCTAAACGGTCCCGTCTAAGTTGATCTTAGCCCCAGCTACGGTTAATGTATCCTTAGATCTTTAAATAAACAATAAAACCCCAAATCAACTTTGGTTCAAGGGTACATCTCTGAACTCCTCAGACGCTTGTCGTTGTAATCCCTCAACGACGTCGGAGAGGTGACGAGTCCCAATGGCCAGATAATTAAATCAATCACTACGTTGAGTTGACCTTAGTCTAAAACAAGACTAACGTATTCTTAACGAACGTTTAAGTTGATCTTAGCCGCAACGCGACTAATGCATCCTTAAACTAAAAACACCAAACCCAAATCTAAGTAAATACGGATTTGGACTAATCCACGTCCTACGGGCGACGACATCACTAAGTCACCGTATACAATCCACGGGCAACCACAAACAAAACAAACACACATGACACGAAGTGAAATTCTGGAGAAGGAGAAAGTTGTTATCGCAACGCGGTAGCGTAATTAACTGCAGGGGCTTGCGCCTGCAGGGAAGAGCGTCCCCACAATCAAAAACCCCTCACCCTGAGGGGGAATCTGACGAAGTCTGCTACATCGGCCGCATCCGTCTAAAACCTCCGATACACGGTGCCATAAATCAACTTGGCATCTTCGGAGAGATAGACGGTTAAAACCAAATAGCATCTGCCCCGAACCTCAGGCAACGGACGCAAAGTCCGGGCCGCCGTTCGGAGGGGAACAGGGGTCTCGGATCCTCTGCGGGTGATAGGCAGAGCGCTGTTCGCCGTATTTGTGCCGAGCATGAATGGGAGGCTGCCCGGTGGCCCTATGGGGGGTGCCATCTTTTGACTTCTGGCAATGCGAGCATCGACCACCAGCCGGGGATGACCGAGCAGGGTAGCTGCTCGGTTGCCTCTTGCGAGGGCTTTGATCCTTCAGGACGGGGATCGAGCGGGGTTACCGCCCGGCGCCTCTTGGTGAGGACTTCGGTCCTTAGCGTGGGAGGGGCTGTAGGAAGCCTTCCAAGGACCCTTGGCCGGGCGGGTTTTCTGCCCGGTGCCTCTTGGCAAGGGCTTTTGTCTTGACAGATAGCCGAGCGAAGGATCCTCAGGCTCGATTGCCTCTGGGAGGGCTTTCTGATCCCTGGCGTTGCGGTAGGGAAGCTACCCGCCAGGGACGACCGAGCAGGGTAGTTGCTCGGTTGCCTCTTGCGAGGGCTTTGATCCTTAGCATTGGAGGGGCTGTAAGAAGCCCACTAAGGATGACCGGGACAGTGAAGCTGCGCGGTTGCTTCTTGGCGAGGGCTTTGACCTCTGACGTCGTGGGTAGGCAACTACCAGCCTGGGATGAACGAGCGGGGCAGCCGCTCGGGTGCCTCTTGTGAGGGCTTTGATCCCTGGCGTCGTGGGTAGGGAGTTACCAGCCGGAGTTGACCGAGCAGGGCAGCTTCTCGGTCAACTCTTGCGAGGGCTTTGATCCTTCAGGACGGGGACCGAGCGGGGTTACCGCCCGGTGCCTCTTGGTGAGGACTTTGATCCCTGTCGGTTGTGGTAGGAACCTACCAACCGGGGATAGCCGAGCAAGGACCCGACCGCCTCTGGGAGGACTTTGGTCCTTGGCGCGGGAGGGCCAGTAAGAAGCCTACCAAGGACCCTTGGCCGGGCAGGGTTACTGCCCGGTGCCTCTTGGCGATGGCTTTTGTCCTGAAGGATAGCCGAGCGAGGGATCCTCGGGCTCGACTGCCTCTGGGAGGGTTTTTTGATCCATGGCGTTGTGGTAGGGAAGCTACCCACCAGGGATAGTCGAGCAGGGAAGCTGCTGAGCTGCCTCTAAGGAGGACTTTCTGGTCTCTGGCGTTGCGGTAGGGAAGCTACCCGCTAGGGATAGCTGAGCAGGGCAGCTGCTCGGCTAATTCTTCATGAGGTTTCGCCCGACCATCCAGTCCCAGGTATGGGGAATAGGAACGGTCGCGGTGATCGTGCGCGCAGCATGCATATTGAATGCGGGGGGAGGCGAAGTGCCAGGGTCGCGTCGTTTCAATTCCGCCAGGGAAGGCTTGTTGATCGCCGCATGGCAGCGAATTTTTGGGGCGAAGGCGGACGACTGTTGAGTTCTGTTGGGGCGCAGCGAGCTATATAAGGCTGAAGGAGCACTGGTCTTTCTTTTCTTTATAAACAGATCGTTGAGGATGCACGACTTCCCCTTTACTATACCCGATATCATTCATTTCGAAGACGTATACCTCTATGACAAGAACTGCACCGAGGACACGGTGCAGTTGGTCTACGGGAGCATCGAAGACTACTTCGGCCGGCTGCTCGCCCGACGCTCTTCCTTGCTGCAGCTGCTAATGTACTCCATCTGGAGGGCGTCGCCGGGGCTTTACAACCCCCTGTCCGAGCAGCTCTATGACGAGGCCGTGGGCAAGCTGCGGTCTTTGAGGCGCTTCGGCCTGATCTCTACGAACCGGCTGGCTCGCTCAGAGGCGCTCGTCCGCGAGTGCTACGAGCTGAGGCTCGGGATCAATGCGCGCGGGGGGAACCGGGGGCAGAGGTTGGACCTCGCGAGTGCTCCCTGCACCCCTTTCCCCCACTGTTGTAATTTCCTTTTCCTTTTTGCGTGTATGGCTGAGGAGCCCATAATACCTTTTGAATAAACAAGGTATTTCCTTCTTTTTCTCAATGTTCCATTGATCTTTATTAAATTAACAACAGACCCTAGGAAGAGTTTATATTGCCTTAAAAGAAAAGTACAGGCTAGTAGATGATTTTAGTGGCTCGGCCCGAGCTCCGTGGAGGACTGTTGTCCTTCGTGCTTGGCACAGGGTACGGGGCTCCCTGAGTTCCGTGCTGGCCGTCCGCCGAAATGAGCATGATCTGATCGATGGTCAGGTCAGCGGGAGGGCGATGCTGCCCCCACTCGCGGTCGGCCTGCCGTTTGTCCTTCAAGTATGCGACGAGGTGTCCCGATCGGATGAGCTCTTCGATGTAGTCCCTGAGTTGCTTGCAATCCTCCGTGGTGTGGCCCAGTGTCTGGTGGAAAGCGCATTAAGGGCCCTGGGTTCGCTTCGCGGCCTGACGCGGGATCGGAGGGAACTTGAAGAATCCCTCGTTCTGGGCCTCCTCTAGCAATACTGCGAGGGAGACATTGAGGTGGGTATACTTCGGGAACTTCGGGTGATAGGGCTGCCGACGCTCCGGCCTCTCCTCCCGAGCCCTCTTCTTCTGGTCGGATTGTTCTGCTCGGGGGAGGTTCGCGTTCACCTCGGATTCCAGCTGAACCTCGCGCTCGGTCCACGCCTTGACCTTGGCCATGGTCTTAGGTTGCGCCAATGCAAAGGAGTGTAACCACTCCTTGTGCCTCAGACCAGATCTGAGCGCCGTGATAACGGTCTCGTCCCGGTGCTCGGGGCCCTCGAGAAGGGCGTTGTAGAAGCGGGTGATGTAGGCCTTGAACGTCTACTTGTCCCCACTCTTAACCATGAAGAGGTAGTCGACCGTGCGCTTCTGCCGACGGTTCCCAATGAAATGGACGAGGAACTGAATAGCCAGCTCGTCGAGGGTCGAGATTGAGTGGGGCTCGAGCCCCCGGAACCAGTCCCGACCTGCGCGGATGAGGGTGGCTGGGAAGGCCCTGCACTGGGCGGCATAGGAGTGGTCCTGGAAGCTCATCCCCGCGGTGAAAGCGTCCAAATGGTCCTTCGGGTCGGTTTTCCCGTCGAACAGAGAGACCTTTGGGGGCTTGTTGCGCGTGGAGACGTGGACGGCGAGTAATTCCTCGGTGAACGGCTTTGTGAGCGAATCGGAGGCATACTTAGCCTCGTCGCTCGAGAGATGAGCCTCCCGGTGCATGCCCTCGATCTTCTTCTCAAGGGCGTCGAGTCAACCGAGGTATCCCGAGGAATCGGCGCCTTGGGATCCCTGGCCTCCGCTTCGGGTGACCTGCGTCTGGGAGCGGCCCCGGTTCCTCTCGATGAGGTGCCTCAGATCCCTGGGCGAGGTGGCTCTCGAGCCGCCGATGTGAACCCCTTTTGTACGGCCCCGCCGAAGGGGGTGTTGTCGACCATGCCTGTGGACAGGTGAGGTGACTGACATCTCCTCAGGGGGATAAGTGTCATGAGGAGGCTCGAGGTGAGTCGTTCTGGCGGCGGACCTTGGTGTGGAGCCGTGGGGCGCCCAGCGGGCCTCAGGGAGTACCGGCGCGAGAGATATGTGGCCAGGAGTCGTAGCCTGCTGGTGGTCAGCCGTCCCGACGGGGGCAGAGCCTTCTAGAGGCGGTGGAGCGGCGATCTGGGGCCCAGGCTCGGCCGCTTGGATGCGGACGAGCGCCTCCACGAGGGACTGTAGCCGATCTATCCGGCTGGCGAGAGCGTTGATGATGGTCGCTGGAGGAGGCTCATCCACGCCTTCAGTGAGTAGTAGGCTGTGGCTGGTACCGGGATCTTCATGATGGTTGCTCGCCATGCGGACGTAGATTGGAAGACCAACTTTGTTTTTGTGGAGTTTGGTTTCCCATAGACGGCGCCAACTGATTGAGGTCCTTTTGAGGTCTCCGTTAGATGTTGTCTTCCGTTGATCTCCCGGTGGATTTTGGTGGTGATCTTCTGTTGCGTGTGGATCTCAATGGGTTTTGGTAAGATTGGTGATTTGAAGAGTTTAGCGCCGAGTACCTGCAAAGAAGTCCCGGGGGGGTTTGGTACCACCGAGGGCCCTCCGACGATCAAGTTAGTGTTAGATCCGAGCAGAGTAACGGCTAAGTGGAATCAAAAATGGCTTACTTGACCCCTCTGTGATGGGGGTTTATATAGCGGCGGCAGCACGGAGCGGTAGGCGCGAGAGTCGCGCCGGCCGTTACACTCCCGACGTTACGCCCGCGTGAAGAGCGGATCACCCATTAATGGGGATCGTGATGGCGTGGAACGTGGGACGTTGCTGGCGGAGAATCTGCGCGTGGCGAGATTTGCGGAGCAGCGGTTACGCTTGCGAGTGGTGGAGTTGGTCGGTCGGAGGGGCCGAGGAGGACGGCCTCGGCTGGGGAGCTCGGAACCGAGCAAGAGGGTCGAGGAGTCTTGGTCCCGTGGCAGCCCGAGATGAGCTGAGGGGCCGAGGAGGCAAATTTGCAGGGGCCCCGATGAGGGCCAGCTTGTGCTTGCAGGTCGGGTACAAGGTTGGCCTGGTCGGCCTCTGTGGGCCCTTTCTTCCGGGTCTTGAGACATGTCATCCGCCACGTGTCCTGATCTCGTATCGCCAATATTAAGCACCATCATATACAGAAAAAATTATGTGGTTTCCATATTTGAAAGTCATATATAGATTTAACGGTTAAGTGATAATAGACATTTTTCATAACCAGATATGAAAATTTCTTCATTAAACAAATCAAACTCTGACAGACAAAGTGCATGGCAAATCTCTTACGTCTCTATGCGATTCTCAACTGCTCACCAATCATTATAATTTGTAATAAGAATGGTCAACAAAACAAGATTGTGATTTCATGGGGGGTCCATTAATTTCCAAGGTCCAATCACATGTTAAATTGATATATTTCTTTGTTGATTATTATTTTGTTCCATGTTTTTGGCCGTTCTTGGATGGGTACCATCTTTTAGCAGCCCATGCTATCAACTTCATGCTATATATCAACTTCAATTATGAGCTCAACTTTGTGGACTTGAATGGTCTCATTTCCCCTCGTCCCACATATATAGCTTGGACTAGTTGATATCACATTATCAACTCAAAATTTTTTGATAAAATTTGTGCTTTAATTTCTCATAGTTAATTTAGTGAAGAAATGCAGAATTTAATATGGTACCACAGCTCTGGTATCAAATTTTAGCCTGGATAAAAAGATAGAAAAGAAAAGAAAATAGATGGTGGTAAAGTTTCTCAATGTTGTGCAAAAGGTATGAAGTTTAATCTGAGCCCATACGTGTATAAGGCAAGTTAAGGGTATATAATTACCACAAGCTTATTATATTATCATCAGAACCCAATCTAAGGAAAATAGAGTAAATAAAATCGACGTATATTATGAAATAGAGAGAGTAATTTTTTTTAAACACACGCACATAATACTAAAGCATCAACCATTTATAATTTAAAATTGCTTGATTGCAACATAGGTGCAAATTTCAACAAAGCAGGAGACCTGAAATCAACATTAACATTGCTTTCCTCACCGTCCAAAATTTAACTACTACCTCAAAATATTTATGTTGAAAATATACTCTCACCTGAGATCAACATTAACATTGCTTTCCTCACCATCCAAACTTTAACTACTACCTCAAAATTAATATTTATGTTGAAAATATACTCTCTTTTCCACTCCATCTTGTCACTAGTCTAGACTTTAGCAATTTGGGATCAAAGCTTAGGATTCCTTTCTGATTTTAACATGTCTATATTTTAAGAAAAGAAAATGGTTCAAATATAATGATGAAATTTCAAAGAATAAAAGAAGGTAAAGAGCTTTTTTTTTGGTCAATGATGCAGTTAAGTTAGGCACATGATAATAACAGGGAGCAAAATAAAGTGTTTCTTCCTTTTCTTTTCTTTTCTTTTTCCAAGGAACTCTTGTTTATAGTATAGAGCACAAAATTTTTAATAGAAAATTCATCTAGCAAGTTATCAAAATAAACTTATATATATAGTTCCTTTTGTTTGTATTGAATGGATCATGTATTATAATATATAAGAGAAAGAAGGCATGCCGCTATGATGTTATGTTGGAGGATTTTGGCAAATATATGTAGTTAGCTATATAAGTTTGATATTTGAAAATGCTAATTGTGATTACAATCGTTTCAACAAGAGAACACATTCAACAGAAAAAATTACAATCGTTTTTACTGAAATGATATAAATAACTGACTTATTTATTTTGATTTTGACATAATCTCAACATATCTAACTAGTATAACTCAATTTTTTAATTGTAAAATCTAACTATATGATTTGTTGTATAGCAGATAGTAACTATATAAATCAAATCATATGCAAACTAAAACTTTTAATAAATTAACTGTTATTTTAAACTTTATCTTTAATCTTTAAGCTAAAAATATCCAAATTAAATATTCAAGAAAAATTATTTGTATTTTTAGCGTGATAAAAGTTATAATTTCAATTATTGATGATCAAATTAAATATTCAAATATTTAGATGAAATTCAATAAGATTTTAGATTTATAAATTTTGACCCAATCCCAATATATCTAATCCTGTACTATTCTATCTTTTAATATAAAATATAACCATATGATTTTTTATATAGTACGTAGAAAATACATAAATCAAATCATATTCAAATTGAAATTCTTAATAAACTAACTACTATTTTAAACTTTATATCTAAACTTTAACATAACAATATCCAAATTAAATATTCGAGGCAAAATATTTGTATTTATAGTAATGGAGAAAGTTACAATTTCAATTGATTTTCAAAAAATCAAATAAAATATTCAAATGTTTAGATCAAATTCAATAAGATTTTAGATATATAAATTTTGAACTAATCCTAATATATGTAATCATGTATAAGTCAAGCAAATATATAAATTAAATTCTATTCAATCTAAAATTCTCAATAAAATAACTATTATTTTAAAATTTATCTTTAACATAACAATATCCAAATTAACATAAGTCAATTGCGTGTGTTTACAAATCTACCCCTAGATGAAATAGGTTTTTTTTCATGAACGGATCCATGTGGGGGTGATTTAAATATATATGTTTCAAATAAAATTTTAAAGGTATCTCTCTAAATTAAAATGGATGAATTAGATAACGGTCACTAAATTATTTCGTTGTGCGGGGTGGTGGATTTGAATTTCCAATCAAAAAACATTTTAAAAAGTAAATTGTGATGATGTGGATATATTAATGAGAAAATAGAGTGGAAACATTTTAATTTTTTTTTGAATTATTTAACTAAAAAGATAGGTTAATAGATGATCTTAGCAACATTCATGAAGTTAACATCACACACACACACATAAACATACACGAAATTATTTTTCAACTCTTCAATTCTAACTTGATGCCATGCGGATTTTCTAATAGACATTATATTTCTAAACGTGGAAAATACTATTGTTTTATGAAGACATCATGCATAAACATACATATACACAATGTCATAGTATTGTATCATAAGCTAAGGCTGATAATATACATACAATTAAATGTACATACACAAGCACCAAATGACATAATGAACTAGCCAGCTGATTGGCAGTCATTTATGAAATATTTGGTTTCGTCTCTTCCTTAACAGTATACCATCTCCATTTTCTAAATCCGAGATCTCTCCTATGAACATTGTTGCTGCTCCCTCAGACTTGAGCCCATCTACAAGCTTTCTCTGCCTGTGCCGCTTCTCTTCCTGTGCCGTCTCTACATTGTCTGAATATACTATTGCTAACTTGAGAGGGGGATTAATATTTGTAAAATATTCTCCTCTTGACTTTGAGAGGTAGAAGAAGGGATTGATGAAGAACGCTGTAAGCAATAAGGAATATTTGATTCCTTCTTTATTTGATTCCATTGATGGATGATTGGACTATACGGGTCTAATTCTTCTCAACTCTTTCTGAATCGTAGTACTTAACCAAAACCTGTAAAATTCATAATAAATGATTTAAATCGAGAAAACACACAAATAAGAATTTCTATTTTATTCTTAAAAAACTTGATAAAACAAATAAAATCTGTATATTCATCTTAAGCAACAATTTCCTACTCAGATATAGAGGATGACCTCTAGAGTCACTTTATTTTCTAACTTGCTCTTTTAAGATTCATAATTCCTACGTTAAGGTGTTAATTTTATCTTCAAATAAATCAAATCCATATGGGTTTCTGATGAGGCTCATAAACGAGTATTCCCCAGATTATGACACATGGCAGATGATGTGTCATCTACGTAATCCTACTAGATTCCTGAGGGCTACGGAGGGGGAACAGTATGGTGCATGGGGGACCTTCCTCGGTACCTCATCTCCGAGGTTGTACCCGACCTTTCGAAAATCTCCCCGGAGTATCTTCCCTGTACGATTAGCAACCAACCAACAACTCGCCCCCCGAGCAATTTGGCCTCCGAGCTTTTATGGACTCCTCGCTCGTCTCCGAGATACCCACCGTGCTGAGCTTCCTCGGCTCCCCTGTTCAGTTGAGAGCACGGAGCTTAAGCGCCCCTGTAACGGCTCCGTATATCTCGCCAAAGCGAGATCTCCATCGCTTCACGTCCCACGCTGGCACACCCTTCTATTAATCAGCGCATCTCGCTATTAATGGACATATCTCGCCTTCTACGCGAACGTGCCGCGGGGGCATAACGGACGGCGAGAATATTGTGCTGGTTCACCTCATGCGACCACTGTATAAACCCCCTACACCAGATGACCCAGGTAAGTCGAATTCATTACAATATGCCGCTACCCTGCCATTATTCTTCGGTACTTACTCGATTGTCGGAGGGTCCTACGGTGGTTTCCCACCCTGAGACTTCCCTTGCAGGTAGCTTGGTGTCAACAACATCCTACAACCCATTGAGATCCACACAGTCAATTCTCATTCTCAATCACAACCGTTCAGCATCGCTTATAGCGGAATCGGCGGAGGATAATATCTGAGGGAGATTCCGACCTCCATAAGTTGGCGCCGTCTGTAGGAAGCACTTTCTTCTCCACCCATAAAGTTGATCTTCCGCCTTCGATTCAATGACAAGTGACAACCGTGACAATCCCAGCACGAGTCGCCTCGTCCTCCACAACGGGGGCGGAAACGGCCCTACTCCCCCTCCTAACGTCATCAATGCCTTATCCGCTCGAATCGATAGGCTCATGGTGATGGTGGATGCGCTCGCATCCAAGCTCCCGGCCATGCCCGCTAAACCGTAGCACCCCTCCCCGGGATGACGACATGCGCAGGGAAATGGATGGGCACGCTCAGGCTCTCGAGCTCACTCGTGCTCATCTTGATGTTGCCGAACACTGGCATACCGGTTCCGGTAGTCATGGCCCTCATGCAGAAAATGATTCCATGACCCGTTTGGCGTCGGATAGTTTGACACCTCGATCTCAGGGGAGATCGGTCTATCACTTCAACGCATGCCGCGCTTTCTCTCCCCCTGAAGAAGTGTCGGTCAAATCTCCTAATTCTAGGCTAGACCCACGCCGCCACTTCCGTCAAGGTCACGCATACGGCGAATGCCGGGGCTATCCACGAAGGGTCTACCTCAAAGATTTAAAGAACGTGATAGAGCGGAGTCGAAACCCCTCCATCGCGCAAGCCAGGAGCAGAGATAGCAGGCACTCCGACTACGAAGAATCCTCGGGATACCAACAACAAATCGAGGCCCTCGAAAAGAAAATTTAATTATACTTTATTTGGAGGTATTCTTGGCTCCGCAGCCTTACAACCATTACAGTAAAGGAGGAAGAGGATTAAGAAAACATTGACGATGGTACTTGGAAGAGAGCTCTTCTAGCTGAGCCCAGACAACCTCCGCCCGCTTCCTCTGACGGTGCCCGTGGACCCTAGAAGCTACGGACTCGCCGGGATCCCCAACCATCGAACACGACGCCACAACTAACCTCTGCTGGAAACATTCGAGAAGAATGTCCAACGAGCGATCCCGCCGGCTCTTCGAGATCAGGCCAAGCTCATGGGCCGTATGCATCTTATCAAATGCCCCATCTATCGCCTGTGGGGACAGAGCATTATAAAGACCCGAGGATGACCTCCATATCGCGTAGATTAGCACTTGCAGGAGAGGAGATCGTCGAGGAAGTAGACGCCCGCAGTAGCCCTCCAAACGGCCTATTACAGCCTCATACGTCGTCTCGGAATGATCGAGATCATAGAAATACACATCATCCCGAGACACAATCTCCCTGATGGTGTATACGCAGCCCGTCATCTTCAAGAAACGTAGCATCCAGAAGGAATTCAACGTGGGAATTCGAAGGTGAGACCATACCTTCGATATTTATAGTCTCAACAAAAATCTTCCAACGACCGAGATCTTCTTGTGCTACAACGCAAATCATGGAATGTCACACTTTCCCGATGAGGCACGGCCACGTGGCACTCGATTGCTGGTCATCGCCCCCCCATACGGGTCAAAGAAGGTTGAACGGCATTTCCAAGGAAAACCATAGAATCTGGAAAGCCCTCGTCAAGAGGCGGCCGAGTAGTCTCCTGCTCGGTTCTTCCGCTGAAGGCAGTTTTCCTGTCCGGCCTCTCTGTGGATTAAAAGCCCTCGTCAAGAGGCGGCCGAGTAGTTTCCTGCTCGGCTCATCCACTGAAGGCACCTTCCTGCCTGACCACTCTGCGGATCCCAAGCCATCGTCCAGAGGCGGCCGAGTAGTTTCCTGGTCGGCTCATCCATTGAAGGCAGCTTCCTGCCCGGCCTCTCTGCAGATCCAAAGCCCTCGCCAAGAGGCCGTCGAGTAGTTTCCTTCTTGACTCATCCGCTGAAGGCATCTTCCTGCCTGGCCACTCTGTGGATCCTAAGCTCTCGTCTAGAGGCGACCGAGCAGTTTCCTTCTCGGCCCTTTCAAGGTCTAATTCAGATGCGGTGATCTATCGTCACCTCGATTCCAGGGTGAGGGGGACGCCGTCCTACTTATATTTGGCGTTCGCCCAATTTATACTCGGCGCACGATCGTCACCTCGACTCCGGGTGATGGCAGACGCCGGTCTACCTATGCTTGGCTTTCACTAGCTCTTACGTCGTGCTTGCCTAGCACTTGACACTCGACTTTGCACGTACTGGACGTCCGCTGGACACCGACTTATCTGCACTTGCGAAAATAGAAGCACCCCAAAGGCGAGCTAAAAATAGTTGCGAGCTAAAAGTACTTTATTTATATTCAAAATTGTGTATAAGGTACTATGGGCTCCCCAACCTTATAAAATGCCCGGAGGCTTACAAAATTTGGTAACCAAGGCAGGGGTAGCTCAAACTGCTTTCTCGGCTGCTGCTTCCCCTTGATCGACGTTTCCATCTGGGGCTACGATCGCAACCTCTGGCTCGGCACTTTCGTTTGCTGCCTTACCTTCCCCGGCCGGCTCGGCACCGCTCCCCTGTGGCGCTTCCTCGGCTAGGGGATACCTAGCATGAAGCTTCTGATCATTGAACCCGGGCATGGCTTCCTTAACGGCATCGAGGGCATTGTGCCACCCGACGGCCGCAGAGTCGACGAGGTCGAGCTAGAACTGGTCAGAAGTGTTATGTTCCTCCACGGCCCTTTCCGCTCTGCCCTCCGCAAGCTTCGCCACCTCGCAAGACGCCCGAGCATCCCGCTTAAACGAGTCCCTCTGCTTCTTCATGGCATCGGAAAGCCCGTTAACCTCCCCTATTTGGGCCTGGATTGCCCAATTAGATTCGGTCAGGAGTCGATGGGACTCCTTCAATTTATCGACCGTCAGGCCCTCTGCAACCAACTTCGAGTTGAGGAGGGCCGCCTTCTCTTTCTCCTGTTGCATCCGGACGAGGAACTCTTCTTCTCGCGAGGAAGATTCTCCTGCCTTCTTCATCGTCGGGGCCACCTCCTCGGACTCTATTGCAGCGAGGAGGGCACAATGCTGGAGGATCTGCGGAAAACGGGAGCCATGTTAGGAGCTAAAACAGAGTAAAAAAACACTCAGAGAAATTCTTGGAGAGTTATCGATCTTGGTCCTCACTACCTTCTCCATGTCCTCCAGTAAACTGTCGGCCACAAAGAGCCCCGAGGGCACCTAGATGCAGAAGTCGCCCTCTTGCACTTGAATCCCGGCCGAGGGGCAGCCGAGAAACTACCCTCTTCTACCTCTTGAGTAGGGATTCGGTAGGGGCGGCGCTTCTGTCCTAGCCCGGGGGGCCGGATCTCATGCATGCTTCTGCACTCCCCCGCGGCGTTCCTCCGGAATAGGGGGCGCTGCTGGAGCCTTGGCTGAAGGTGCTTGCCGGGGATCCATGCCTAGAGCAGACCGAGAAGAGCTTGCACCACTGCCCTTCCTCCCCTGGGCCTTGGCAGCTATGGCAGCCATAATCTTCGAGCCATCCATCGGCTCTGTGAGATACACATAAGAAAAGATCAGCGACCAAAAACAGCAACTAAATTTGGATAAGTCTAAATAGATCGGCACAAGCCCTAACTTACCCACAAAACGCGCGGGACTAAGTCCCGCCCAGCTCAAAGACTGCTCGGAAAGCAGGACATCGGCCCAATGGATCGATTCCTATTGAGACACCACTCTTGCCTCGGGGGCATTCGACTGCCTAACCCTAGGACAGTCGGCTCTATGCCACTTGATGGTCATAGGCCAATCCTCACCCTCCGGTGTCCCGATGAAGACAAACTTCTCCTTCCATTCGTGGATGGAAGAAGGGATAACCACTACCCCCGACCCAGCCGCCCTACCCTTATGTTTTTTGAATGAAAGGTACACCCAGCTCGGTTTGTCCTTGCTGGTACCGGGGTGATTTTTATAGCAAAGAAAAGAAAAGAGTAGGCTCAAATCAAAAGGGATCTGATCAATCTTCAACCGTACCAGAAACCCAAGGAGGATTCTCCATGAATTCGGCACTAGCTGGCCCAGGGCGAGACGGAAACAATGGAGTACGACACAAACCTTAGGCGAGAAGGGCAGATGCATCCTTTCCCGGAATGCTTTCAAGTACAGAGCAATCTCTTTACCCTGCACCTGGTCTGCCCGCTCGCCCTCCCTGGCCAAACGGAGTGAATAGCCAGAGGATATATGAAAACGGGACCGGATGGCAGAAAGCTCATCTAAACGGCTCAAAATTGAGGGCGCATAGTGGGTATTCCCGATGCGCACCTTGAGGGCCCATTTCGCCCCCCGATGATGAGGGATGAGGGCATCGTTCCCTCTGGGGGGCGAGCCCGACATAGAAGACGAAGACGAAGATGAAGAAGAAAAAGAACTCTCTCGGCTATCGAAAGCCGAGGAGGAAGAAGACTCGCTGGGCTCGGCTCTAAAAGCTGAAGCCTCATCGCCCGACTCAACCCCTACTACGTCATTAGATACTTCGGAGGAAGACATCTAACCTGATTCAAGAAAGGTTTGGACGAGGAAAGTTTTGTTAACTGAAGTTCCTGTTCCCAGCCAGAAGACGCGACCGAGATGTCAGGGACGTCGGGGCCTGAATTACGGGGGCATATGCTAATTGGTGCTATCCGTCCACCTCTCCGAAGATGCCAAGTTGATTTATGGCACCGTGTATCGAAGGTTTAAACAGATGCGGCCGATGTAGCAGACTTCGTCAGATTCCCCCTCGTTGAGGGGTTTTTGATTGTGGGGACGCTCTTCCCTGCAGGCGCAAGCCCTTGCAGTTAATTACGCTACCGCATTGCGGTAACCACTTTCTCCTTCTCTAGACGGTCACTTCGTGTCGTGGGTGTTTGTTTTGTTTTTGGTTGCCCGTGGATTGTATACGGAGACTAATTTATGTCGTTGCCCGTAGGGCGTGGATTAGTCCAAATCCGTATCTTTCTTAGATTTGGGTTTGGGGGTTGGGTTTAAGAATACATTAGTCTCATTTGAGACTAAGATCAACTTAAACGTTTGTTAAGGATATGTTAGTCTAATTTCAGACTAAGATCAATTTAACGGGATCGTTTAGATCCAACAAAAAAGCATTTGGGCTCTATTGCTTAGTTTAGGGACATTGCGGACGATTAGTTTAAGGACATTACGGTCCATTGTTAGTTTAAGGACATCTCGATCCATTGTTAGTTTAAAGACATCGCGGTCGAGGTTAAGGACATCATAGTCCGTGAGTTTAAAGACCTCACAGTCAAGATTAAGGACATCATAGTTCGTGAGTTTAAAGACCTCAAAGTCAAGGTTAAGGACATCATAGTCCATGAAATGTGTGGTTGTCAGGACCCGTCACCTCTCTGAAGACGTTGAAGGATTACAATGACAAATATCAAAGGAGTGAAGAGATGTACCCTTGAACCGAAGTTGATTGGGAGATCTATAGTCCAATTTTGGAACTAAGATCAGTTAATTAGATTATGAGCACATTGACTCAGTTAAATCTGAATTGAGGACTTATGGCCAATTTGGGCTAAGTCCAATTAAGTTTGAAATATTGGTCCTTTGTTGGACTATTAGACATTTGTCTGGGTTCAGCCTCTCATCATTTAGCAATGCTTAAACAAGAGTTTGAGGGCTTTGGTAACATTTTTTTTGTCTTTGACTGAGCATTAGACATTATAGCTCTGAATTTTACTCAATTTTGAGATTCAGTTGAAGGGGAGGCTTTTGCCTCTGGAAAATTAGCCAATTTGGCTAAAAATAGTGTTAAATACTAGAGAACAACTGTGTGAAACACTGGAAATAAAAATCTCAAATTAGTGTTAATCACTAGAAGACAACAGTGTTAAACACTGGAAATGAAGTACTCAAATTAGTGTTAAACACTAGAGGACAACAGTGTTAAACACTGAAAATGAAGTACTCAAATTAGTGTTAAACACTAGAGGACAACAGTGTTAAACACTGGAAACAAAACTTTCAAATTAGTGTTAAACACTAGAGAGAAAGGGGTCACGTGGGGACACGTGAAAGCGCCCAAAGGTGGGGCCAGATTTCCTTTATTTTGTTCTGCAAATAAGTGTTAAACACTTTTAATTTTCATAGCCATCACGTGTGGGCACGTGATGGGTACTCATGCCCTGATTTATTAGAACATTTATTAGGGGTCACGTGGGGACACGTGAAAGCGCCCAAAGCCAGCGTTGCCTTTGCTTTTATCTCTTTGTTTTGGAGGTCACGTGGGAGCACGTGAGGCATTGCCTCAAACCTTTTTCTTCTCATTTTGGAGGATTTGTTTAGGGGTCACGTGGGGACACGTGACCTATCTTTATTCTTTCTTTTCTGATCACTGTGGATTGGGGTCACGTGTCATCACGTGACCAATGTTCTTTACGTGCATGGAGATTTTTCAAGTCTCTTTATTTTAAGAATTAAATTCTCTGTAGGGTTAAACCCTCACTATGTTTTGGAGGAATTAAATTCCTATGAATTTGAGAAAATTAAATTCTCATATAGGGTTAAACCCTAGCTCTGTTTTTCTTGGAGGAATTAAATTCCTATGAATTTGGGAGAATTAAATTCTCATATAGGGTTAAACCCTAGTTCTGTTTTTGGGAGAATTAAATTCTCTAAACTCAATTCCTCCTCTAAGTTTTGGATCTGCATGGCAAAATCTCAACCTGATGAGAATTAAATTCTCAACCTATGGGGAGATTTGCTTCTGTAGATTTTCAATCAGAGGAAGAACTAAGTTCTTTTTCAGAAGAGTTAAACTCTTAGATTGAGAATTAAATTCTCTTTTCTTTATGAAGTTTTGATCCTTTTCCCCTTTCTCACCTAGGGTTTCTTTCTTAAGAATTAAATTCTCCTTTCTTTTCTCTCTGCTATTTACCTATAGAAAATTTCAAGATTCCAAAATTCTATATCTTTCTTTTCTCTTGGCTCCTACTTATAGGAGAAGGAAAAGAATCATTTTGTTTAGTAAATCTCTTATTGAAAGATTTCGTTTGTTGTTTTCATAACCAATATGATCTTTTAGATCATACAGTGAATTTTATTCACCATTGGATTTTAAATCCAAAAGACATTCTGTTTGTTGTTTTTTAGTGAACTTAGGGAAATCTTTCCTTGTCTAAAATCTTTCCATAAATTGGTGACCCCTTGGATTTTTAATCCAACGGTCCCCCATAATCTTTTTTGTTTTGGAAAGATTTAGAGAAATACTTTCCCAGTTAGGGTCTTTGTTTTTCCTTAATTAGAATTTAATTCTATCAAGTTATAAGGGCTTTCAAAGCCTATCACGTGTTGGCACGTGACCCATTCTCCTTCAGAATTTAATTCTGTATTTATACTGGGCTAAAGACCATCATGTGTCAGCACGTGACCCTTGGTCACGTGTGAGCATGTGACGCCCCTTTGGGGTCTTTCCTCAGCCGCTTACTTCTTCTTGCTTAAAACTTTAACTCTGTAAATAGATCACGTGTCAACACGTGACCCTGGTCACGTGTGAACACGTGATACCTCATTGAGGAAGTTCCTGATTTTTAATCAGGGAACAAATGCCTCCACAGCGTTGCTCTCACGTGTCTGCACGTGAGTGCAACGCTGTCACTTTTGTGACCGTTGGATCTGTCTAGAGAATAGGGGAGATGAAACGTTTTCCATCACATCCTATAAATGCCAATGTCCCTTCAGAAGCCCCTCCACTTTGCTCATCTTCCTCCTCGCTTGTTTTCTTTTGAGAATTTAATTCTTTTCTTCAGAGCTCAGTTCTCTGTTGTGTGTGTACAGTACTGCTTTATCTTCCAATCAAGGCTTGTGCTCACATGTTGCGCATGCGGGGCTCTGCTGGATGGGGACGTTTCATTTCCCTGATCTGATTCCAATGCGTCATTGTTTTTCATTTCCAACGCTCTCCCCTTTTTTCCGGGTTTTGAGAATAGTTCCTCCATGCACAACATTTTTTGTGCATAGCATTAAATGCTCCCCTTTATAACCTGAAACCATGCATTTCTTTCTTTCCTCACAGAGAAACCCATTTATACTTTAAGGTAATCATCTTTGGGAAACCGATCAATTGCTATGGCTTGCAATCGTCCCCACGCTCGTCGGCAACCATGGGAGGTGCCCATTGAGGAGATACTCCCTTACTTCGCTGCACGGCTGGCAGATCCCCTCCTCACCGACGCTCAATATGACGCGGTGATGTATGAGCTTCTGACTCGTCGGGGCTCTCCTCTTCCCATAGGCTCCATTTGGCTCCGGATGATCTTTCTGTCCGTGCTTGCCGATTTACCCCCTCATCCAGCGGAGATGACTTCGGCGATCCTTGACGCGGCGGAGGACAAGCTCGAGTGCTTTCACGAGGCTTGTCTAATCACTCAAGCTATGAAGGATTATTCAGTTTATATACTGAGTCAGATAAGGGCCCGACGGGCCGTCATATCCACTTTCGCTGATGAGCATGGCGCCAACCGATGGGGACCGACTCCTCGTGAAAACCGTCATTTTGACGTGCTGGAGAAGGCGGAGAGGGAGCTGGAAAATTTTGTGTTTTGCTTTGTTAACCCTTGCATTTCCGATCCCTTGTTTGGTGATCTCTTTCCTTTAGAGTAATATCAATATATTTTCTCTTATCATTAATCGTTGAATGTTCTCTGTTAGCTTTTTTTTGCTTGATGTGTATTCGTATGTGCATCTCACCTGTGTACACGAGCTTCATACTTGACCCCTGGGAATTTTCTTTAAGTACGAACACGAAAACTTTCCTTGTTGCCAGAAAGTGAAAATAGCTTGTGCATGTTTTGGATCGAGGAACGGTGTGCCGCAAATCTATTAAATCGTCCGCCGGCTTGAAGACTTGTATATATATTTTTTTATTCTACTTTTGTACATACTCCTGAATGAGAGTATATATTCTTTTCGTTCTTTCCATAAATTGTACTTTGTATTCATTTTGATTCATGAATAAAAGACATATTTTGCTTCATAATGGTGTGTCTCTTTTTAGTAAATGCATCTTGTGGATAATCTATTTCGATTTCCTTGTATGACAGTGATGGCTTAGGATTCAGGGTTAAGATCTGCCTCCTAAGACTTTTCAACTTTATGAGCCGTGAGGGTCTCATAAAGAATTTTCTCCCTACAGGTCGAGAGGATCCCGTAGGTGTAATTTTTTCTTAAGAATCGTGAGGATTCCTAAGTGTGTTTTCTCTTGAGAGTTGTAAAGATCTCACAAGAGAGTTTGCTCTCTTACGAGTCGTGAGGACCCGTAAGTGATGGGTAGGGTTACCCTTATCCGCATTTCATGGAATCAGGATTTGCTCTGGATGCTTCCCACGGGGTCATAGCCGTGTTCTGTGAGGACCAGGCTCTGCTCTGGACGTTTCCCATGGGGTCATGATTGACATAAGCCGCGTTCCACGTGACCAGGAATTTGCTCTGGATGCTTCCCATGGGGTTATAGCCGTGTTCTGCGAGGACCAGGCTCCACTCTGGATGCTTCACACAGGTCATTGCCGTGCTCTGCGAGGACCAAGATCCGCTCTGGACGTTTCCCACGGGGTCAGGATTGACATAAGCCGCGTTCCACGTAACCAGGAATTTGCTCTGGATGCTTCCCACGGGGTCATAGCCGTGTTCTGCGAGGACCAGGCTCCGCTCTAGATGCTTCCCACGGGGTCATTGCCGTGTTCTGCGAGGACCAGGATCCGCTCTGGATGTTTTCCACGGGGTTAGGATTGACATAAGCCGCGTTCCACGTAACTAGGAATTTGCTCTGGATGCTTCCCACGGGGTCATAGCCGTGTTCTGCGAGGACCAGGCTCCGCTCTGGATGCTTCACACGGGGTCATTGCCGTGCTCTGCGAGGATCAGGATCCGCTCTGGACGTTTCCCACGGGGTCAGGATTGACATAAGCCGCGTTCCACGTAACCAGGAATTTTGCTCTAGATGCTTCCCACGGGGTCATTGCCGTGTTCTGTGAGGACCAGGCTCCGCTCTGGATGCTTCACACGGGGTCATTGTCGTACTCTGCGAGGACCAGGCTTCGCTCTGGACATTTCCCACGGGGTCAGGATTGACATAGTCGCGTTCCACGTGACCAGGAATTTTGCTCTGGTTGCTTCCCATAGGTCATTGCCATGTTCTATGAGGATCAGGCTTCGATCTGGATGCTTCACACGGGGTCATTGCCGTGCTCTGCGAGGACCAGGATCCGCTTTGGATCCCACGGGGTCAGGATTGACGTAAGCCGCGTTTCACGTAACCAGGAATTTTGCTCTGGATGCTTCCCATGGGGTCATTGCCGTGTTCTGCGAGGACCAGGCTCCGCTCTGGTTACTTCACACGGGGTCATTGCCGTGCTCTGTAAGAACCAGGATCCGCTCTGGACGTTTCCTACGGGGTCAGGATTGACGTAAGCCGCGTTCCACGTAACCAGGAATTTTGCTCTGGATGCTTCCCACGGGGTCATTGCCGTGTTCTGCGAGGACCAGGCTCCGCTCTGGATGCTTCACATGGGGTCATTGCCGTGCTCTGTGAGGACGAAGATCCGCTCTGGACGTTTCCCACGGGGTCAGGATTGACGAAGCCGCGTTCCACGTAACTAGGAATTTTGCTCTAGATGCTTCCCATGGGGTCATTGCCGTGTTCTGCGAGGACCAGGCTCCACTCTGGATGCTTCACACGGAGTCATTTCCGTGCTCTGCGAGGACCAGGATCCGCTCTGGACGTTTCCCACGGGGTCAGGATTGACGTAAGCCGCGTTCCACGTAACCAGGAATTTTGCTTTGGATGCTTCCCACGGGGTCATTGCCGTATTCTGCAAGGACCAGGCTCCGCTCTAGATGCTTCACACGGGGTCATTGCCGTGCTCTGTGAGGACCAGGATCCGCTCTGGACGTTTCCCACGGGGTCAGGATTGACATAAGCCGCGTTCCATGTAACCAGGAATTTTGCTCTGGATGCTTCCCACGGGGTCATTGCCGTGTTCTGCAAGGACCAGGCTCCGCTCTGGATGCTTCACACGGGGTCATTGTCGTGCTCTGCGAGGACTAGGATCCGCTCTGGACGTTTCCCACGGGGTCAGGATTGACGTAAGTCACGTTCCACGTAACCAGGAATTTTGCTCTGGATGCTTCCTACGGGGTCATTGCCGTGTTCTGCGAGGACCAAGCTTCGCTCTGGATGCTTCACACGGGGTCAAGATTGACATAGGCCGTGTTCCACGTGACCAGGAAGGGTTGACTTTATCCGCATTTCACGGAGTCGGGGGTTGACTCTTGGTTGTTTGTGTACCGCCGAGTCATGGAACTGGGAATTGCCGTGGTTCCGCTTTGTTGATGTTGCGTCTGTGGTAGTGAGACGAATGTTGAGATGTTCTTCAGGCTGTCTGTAAACTACTCGAGACTTGGCTCTCCTTCTAATGGAGCCTGGTGGAAAGGTATGGTTCCTTCTTTGTTTGCGCCCCTGGATTGTATACAGGGATCGATGTGATCTGATCTGTAGGGCAAAAAGTTTCATTTTATATATTTTTCTTTCCGCGATGCTCTATCATTTCAGCTTTTATATCGCGAAAGTCGCGATTGCCCAATCATTTCGGCTATTTTTCGCGGTGCCCAATCATTTCGGCTATTTTGTATGCATACATTTTTACTTGCTGATTTTGTTACAAGTTGCCCCATCATTTCGGCTATTTCATATGCATTTGTGGCTCGTTGGATTTTCGCTGCGAGTTTTGACACTGATTTCGGCATCAGCATTGCTACAACTGGGATATTGCCAGTAGCGAATCATCATTTGCCTCTGTCGATGTCGAACAAAGGTGGCTTAGCAAACAGGGTTAGGATCCTGTCGACTAAGGCTTTTGACTTCATGAGCCGTAAGGGTCTCATAAAGGTATTTCTCCCTACGAGTCATGAGGATCTTGTAGGTGCGTTTTCTCCCTAGGAATCATGAGGATTCCTAAGTGTATGTTCTCTTATACGTCGTAAGGATTTTACAAGAGTGCTTTCTTCTTATAAGTCGAGAGGACTTACAAGGGTTGTTCGCCATGTAAACATATCCCTAGTCACGGCTGAGACTTTGTTAGGGAAACGTTTATTCGCGCCCGTGGATTGTATACAAGGGTCAGCATTGAGCTGCTTGTAGGGCAGTATTAGAGGTTGTGGTTGCCGCTTAAGAACAGGTTCATATCCCTGTAACTTAAGACTTTTGAATCTTATGAGCCGTGAGGGTCTCATAAGAGGGTCTCCTTACGCGCCGTGAGGATCTCACAAGTGTAATTTCTCCTTAGGAATCGTGGGGATCCCTAAGTGTGTTGCTCCCTTGTGAGTCGTAAGGATCTCACGCTGGTGGTTTCTCCTTACAAGGTCGAGAGGACCTTGAAAGTGTCTTTTAACGAGATTGCGCCCTTTCGGGTTTTCACAAAACTCGCCGATAGCCCTGCTGTTTTTACTCACGGAGCCCTTTCGGGTTTTCATCCGTGCCCATTTTGCTTATGGACATACCGTTTTCTTTTTTCTTCTTTTTTTTGTTTTATCAGCTTTAGGATGCTGCAATCCACCGTAGTTTATCGACGTCTCGGTCAACAGCTAGTTTTAGGACATAGTGGTACATCGTTAGTTTAAGGACGTTTCGGTCCGTTGTTAGTTTAAGGACGTTTCGGTCCGCTGTTAGTTTTAGGACATTTCGGTCCGCTGTTAGTTTTAGGACATTTCGGTCTGTGAAAAGGAAGCTGGCTACTACTTATAGAGTTTGGGCTTAGGAAGATAGCGAGCGGACATAGTCGTCGTCATCTATCATTGACCTAGGCCGTGACTCGTCAAGCGTAGTACTTCTTCAGGAAGCGACCGTTTATTGGCCTGAAAGGTCTTTCACCATGCATGTCCATGGGCAGATAGGCTCCGCCCTGGTAGACTTTGTCTATGATATACGAGCCTTCATAATTTGGCTCGAATTTCCCCCGTTTGGCACGATTGGGGATCATAGGTCTTTTGACCACTATCACGAGTTCGCCTTGGCGGAATGTTCTCGGCCTAGTCAATCTTTCATATGAGCGCGTCATCTTCGCTTTATAAGCCTCCAGATTTTGTTGCGCTATGAGCCGAGTTTCATCAAGGGCATCGTGCTCCTCAAGCCGAAGGTGAGCATTCTCTTCGTCCATTAGCTCGTAATGAACTGCCACTCGTAGAGAGGGTAGCTTTATCTCGAGGGGGAGTACCGCTTCCGTGCCGAATACCAATGCGTACGGTGTTGTGTTCATGGCCGTTTTGAACGTAGTTCGATATGCCCATAGAGCTTCATGCAGTCTTTCGTGCCAGTCCTTCTTATTTCGAGACACCGTCTTTTTCACGATCTTCGTCAGGGTCTTGTTAAAGGCCTCAACTAGACCGTTAGCTCGGGGATTGTAGACCGATGAATATCTCTAGTCTATGTTATGCTGTTGTGCGAAGCGACTGATCTTGTGGCTTCTGTAGGCTGGCCCGTTATCGGAGATGATCCGTCGCGGAGTTCCAAACCGATAAATGACGTGTGTCTTGAAGAAATGGAAGATATTCTCCGTCTTCACTTCCCTTAGCGGTACTGCTTCTGCCCATTTGGAGAAGTAATCAGTTATCGCCAAAATGAATCGATGTTCTCTGGAGGATGCTGGTTCGATGGGACCGATTATGTCAGTTCCCCACATTTCGAACGGCCAGCTAGCCACTGTTGGGTGTAGTGGATTTGGATGCTGGTGGATAAAGTCCCCGTGAGTCTGGCATGAGTGGCATTGCTTCGCGTATTCGAGGCAGTCCTGGATCATTGTGGGCCAACAGTAGCCCATCCTTTTGATCATCAACTTCATCTTCGGGCCGGCTTGGTGAGAACCGCGTAGTCCGTCGTGAGTTTCTTGGACGACTCTTTTTGCTTCTTCAGGTCCTAGGCATCTAAACCACAGAGAATCAAATGATCTCTTGTACAGAGTATCATTGACGAAGGCAAAAGATAGGGCTCGCTTCATGAGCTGATGTTTTGAGGACGCATCTTTAGGTGTTCGACGGGACTTGAAGTAGTCTATAAAGACTTCTCTCCAATCCTAAGCATCTTCCCGGTCCTTTATTTGTAGGGTCGCTTTCTCAGTCGCTCCCTTTTCTTCGGAAGATTCCGGAGATATTTCTACCGGTGCAAGAACCCGACGGCTCTGCACGACGATCCTCACGTCATCGAGGTTTTCGTCGGCCAATTCTTTAGCGAGCTTGGCTAATACATCCACCTTGCTATTTTCCGCATGCGGTATGCTTTGCAGTGTGTAGGAAGGAATTCGAGTCAGCAATTGCTGCACTCTCTCGCCGTACTTCACCAACTCTGGCTTGCACGTTTGATAGTCACCGTTTACTTGACTAACGACCAGTTGCGAGTCTCTGTATATGAGCAGGTTTTCAATTCCCATGTCGATTGTGATCTCGAGACCTGCTATCAAAGCTTCGTATTCGGCTTCATTGTTCGTCTTCGGCTCTGTTAAGGAGAAGGCGAAGCGCATTATCCCTCCTTGTGGAGTTACAAAGATAAAGCCTATCCCGATTTTGACTATAGAGGTGCTTTGTTTGCGCTTCTTTATAGAAGACACCCCATCAAAGTAAAGTTCCCACCGGGTATCACTCTCTCTTCTCTCCTCGTCGATCGTGTCAAACGCATGTTCGTCTGGCAGTTCATAGTTCAAAGGAGAATCGGCAGGTATCGGATGCTCGGCGAGGAAGTCGGCGATGGCTTGTCCTTTTACTGCCTTAAGAGGCCGATAAGTTATCGAGAACTCCATCAAGAGCAGGGCCCATTTAGCGAGCCGTCCTATTAATATGGCCTTTAACATCAAATATTTTAGAGGATCCACCTTTGATATGAGATGGATCTTATGTGCCAAAGCGTAGTGTCTGAGCTTCGTTATTGCGAAGATCAACGCCTGGCAATGTTTTTCAATAGGAGAGTAATTGCTTTCTGCCCCCAGTAGAACTCGACTCAAATAGTAGAGGGCTCTCTCTTTCCCTTGGTTGTTCTCTTGTGCCCATAGCGCGCCTAAAGAACCTTCGAGGGCTGCTGTATACAGAATGAGGGGTTTTCCTTTGACGGGAGCGGCCAGTACTGGCGGATCTTGCAGGTACTGCTTGATTTCGTCCAATGCGCTTTGGCATTTGCGATCCCAGACGAAAAGGGTTCCCTTCTTCATCAGGTGACTGTAAGGACGGCACTTGCCTGAGAGATTGGCTATAAATCGCCGGATATACGCGGGCTTTCGTTGGAGAGACCGTAATTGCTTGAGAGTCCTTGGCGGGGGCATTTCCATAATCGCCTTGATCTTTGACGGATCTATCTCGATGCCTTGGTGTCGGACGATGAATCCTAGGAATTTGCCCGAGGAAACTCCAAACACGCATTTAAGAGGGTTCATCTTCAAGTTGTATTGCCGGAGGCATTGAAATACGATCTTCAGATGCTCTAGATGTTCCTCATATGATTTGCTTTTAACTACGAGGTTGTCGATATAACATTCGATGATTTCATGTATGAGGTCGTCGAAGATCTTCGTCATGGCCCTCTGATAGGTGGCACCAGTGTTCTTTAGACCGAAGGGCATCACCTTGTAGCAGAATATGCCCAAAGGGGTCCGGAAAGTGGTATGCTTCTGGTCTTCTGGATGCATCTTTATCTGATTATATCCTGATGAGCCATCCATGAAGGAGAAGACCTCGTGAGTGGATGTGTTATCTATCATCAGCTCAATGACTGGTACTGAAAAGTTTTCCTTTGGGCAAGCTTTATTGAGATCTCGAAAGTCCACGCATATACACACCGTCCCATTTTTCTTCATCACCGGGACGATATTGGCGATCCAATCAGGATACTGGACCTTTTGGATAAAGCCAGAGTCGATTAGCTTCTTGACCTCGGCATTGATGCTCATCTCAAGATCGAGCCGCATTCTTCTCGGTGCTTGTTTGATCGGCTTGACGTCCGGAGATATTGCCAATTTGTGGACGGCTATTTTTGGATCCAATCCGGGCATCTCGGAGTAGTTCCATGCGAAGCAGTCTTTATACTGCATGAGCACGTCCTTAAGTGTAGCCTCCTTTTCTTCGGACAATAGTTCACTGACGAACGTCGGCCGTGGGTCGTTTGTCGTCCCCAAGTCGATTTTTCTGAGGTCATCTGCAGTAGTATGTATCCCATCTTCCAGCTCTTTTGGCGCCGGTGGAAACTCTGAGATTACCTCGTCATCATTGTTTTCGAAGCATCGGGGGAGTTCATCTATATTCTCGGGCTCTTCTTCTGATAGCGCTATCACGTGACAGGTACAAGCTCGCTTCCAAGACCGATGTTGATCTGGCTCTACTCTCGCTATACGCGTCGCTTTCGGTTCATGCTTCTGTGGCGGGATTACCCTCCAACTGCTAGATAGAGCGAACCTGCCTTGTTGATATTGGTCTTCGACCCAGTTCTTGAAGGTGAAGCAGTCTTCGAGTGGATGTCCTATTGCTCGGTGATAAGAGTAATAGTCTGGGTGAGAGACCTCGCTGGCTTGCTCGGGGTGTTTGGACTCCGGGAGTGTCATCATCTGATGTTTTATGGCAAGATCAAGTATCTTCCGTGTTTTGTCCTGGGGAAAAGAGTATGCTCGACCCATCTTCTTTATAAGAGACGAATCCGGATTGCTCGATTCCCGATCGCGTGGCTTCTTGGTCCCGCTTTGTTGTTGTCGAAAGCTTTTCCCGCTCTTTGATTTATTTTTGCCTCTTCGTCGGGCGTTTTGTATGACGGGTTGGTAAGGAAGAGCATTGTCATTCTCCGCGACCTGCTGAAGGAGGCACTGCGTCCTGGCTCTCTCATAAATGGCCATTTCCCGGTTATGGTCATCCCAGGCCTTTCGACCCGCTTCCCTTATGAGCTTGTCCATTTGTTCATCAAACGACGGACTCGGCATCTTGATGGTAGGATCTTGTTTTGGTTCAGGGTTAGCATCTGACAGGGCGTCTCCTTCTTCATCGAAGTCATGTATGACGTAGCTACCATGGACTCGTTCCCGTTTCTTGGATTGGACATATCCATGCCCGATCGTTTCCATTCTCCCGTTGGGCAACTTTTGCTGAGTTTCAGGGACGTCCCAAATCCTATTGTAGAATCGAGCTTGTCGAGTAGTCTGTCTGAAGGGTACTCCTTGGCGCTTCAATAGCCTTCTCAAGCCTTCCGAGTAATATCTGGGCAGACGGATGGGCTGGAGTTTGTCGAGCGTGGAATCGACACCGTGCCAGATTTCTTTTTCCACTTTGGTTTCCCCCGATCGGTAGAATAGGATCGCTTCTTCACCCTTTCGCCTCGGAGGGACGTAAAATGTCTGCAGTTCTTGCACACTATAAGCTTCAAGTGCATTGAGCTCTTTATAATGCTTCCGCGGAACCATGGTAATTTGCAAACTCTGATTATCGTCAGCGAAGGCTTGTATTGATGGTCGAGCGGAAAATATAGCATTAACCTTATCTTCCGAGTCACTGCCGAAGATCAACATGGGGGTGGACGGTCCCGGGTTGTTGCGTTGGGGCGGCCCTGAATAAACTATCTCTTCTTCTTCCTCGGTATCACTCCCGAAGACCGGAATAGTGGTGATAGCTTTGTTCTTCGGTTTGTGACATCTTTCCGTGTCCTCAAAATCTGGTAAGAAGTATTTTGCATCTTTGTACTTTCGGACTTCGTTCACGGAGAATGGGTTCAACTCCCCCGTCACAGTGTACTCGAGACCATCTTTGAAATACTTCATACACTGGTGCTGTGTAGAGGGGATGATGTTGTACTCGTGTAACCACGACAGACGGAGCAAAGTATTATAGCAGGTCTTAGCGTCAATGACGTGAAATTTAATATCCGTGACGAGTAGCCCGAAGCACAACGTCAGTATCACAGACCCGAGAGTCCGTGATGACTGGGAGTCGAAACCGAAGATGGTAATTTTGTTATGAGCAAGGTGCTGAACGTTCATGCAGATTTCCTTCAACACTTTTACATTGAGGAGATTGACGGAGGACCCATTGTCAATCAGGATTTTGCCTATCTTGATATCGTGGTAGTATCCGGAGACATAAAGGGGACGGTTATGTTCGCACGTCCCGAGGAGGGGGTCTTCATCGCCAAAGGTGATATCGGCTGTGTGTACTTCTTCCAGCTCGTCTTTCATCTTTTCTTTGGCGAGGAATGCTTGGAATTGCTCTGGCTCTTGTAGCGCCTTGATCAAAGAATCTCTTGCTCCTTTTGAGAGCAGAAGGGCATCGAGAATGCTGAGCTGCG
The DNA here is from genome assembly GCA_030015575.1 of Agapanthus africanus. Lineage (NCBI taxonomy): Eukaryota > Viridiplantae > Streptophyta > Magnoliopsida > Asparagales > Amaryllidaceae > Agapanthus > Agapanthus africanus. The sequence goes on from CM057344.1 coordinate 109,423,809, forward strand.
AGGGTAACTTCCTCAAGTGTGCCGGAACGTTGTAGTCCACCTTGCTTTTCTTCGGTGGGTCCTTGGCTGTCAGCTCTTTGACGACTTGGTCATCAAGGGCGATATCTTCAGGGACTTTTTCTTTCCCCTTATCTTTTCTACTCGGTCCACTATTAGCAGGTTCAAGATTCTTTTCAGGAAGCGTATGATTGCGCAACTGAATGTTCTCGCAGTTTTTTGGTTCTTCCTCCCTTCCTGAGGTGGATTCTTTGAAGAGAGGGACGATAGTCATTTCTTCGTCAGAATCGCTCCCGAATGTGAGAACTTGAGATCCCCCAGCATCGACCATGTGACAGCTGCCGGTGGTTCTTCTAAGCTCCTTGGTCATACTTCTTCGCTCCCTATGAGTTTTGTGTTTCATCCGCTTAAAATGTTGCCGGTGAGCAACATATCCCTGCCACCATCTTTTAAAAGCGTTGCACTCTTCGGTAGGGTGCGCAATCTTTCGATGATATAAGCAGTAGCTAGGATGCATTTCTGCTTCACCAAGAATATTTCCTTTGGAGGGTGGCAGGTTCGTCCCCATTGATATGGCTTTAGCGAACCTCTTCCTCATCTTGAACCTGCTTTTATTCGCGGTGGATGTGCTTTGATTTGGCGGGAGCGTTGCAACCCTTTCGTCCAGTCGCCGGCGCTTGGCTTTTTCAAATATGGCCATCTCACGCTCTCGGGCAACTTTGCTTTTCATTTAGGAATGCATCAATCATTTCGTCTGATGGTCCTAGAAGTTCCGGCTCGGGACATGCCCCCGGTTTTTCTATGTAAGGAGCTTCTCCATCGTCTATCGACAAGTGAGAGATCATATGGCAACTTGCCACGTAATATTCAGATTCATCCGACGAGTCTTCTCCGTCATCTCCGTCCTCTAGGACGTGACTGAGAAATTCTTGGAGTGTGATTGGAGTCCGCGCCTTCTGGTTGTACTCTTCTAGAGCGTCAATCTTCTTTTGCAAGTCCGTGCGCTTGTCACCAGGCTTCACGGGCTTCTTGGATTTCTTCTTTTTCTTCTTCAAATACTTTGACGGCTGGGTGTGAGTGTTTTGGCTATCACCACCAGTCCTTGGAGTTGGGCGTGGTTTCAGCATTTCCTTGATAATCTCGGGTTCCAGCGGATTCTTCCATTTGACTGCCGGGCATGTGTGGAGATCCTTCAACATTCTTTTCGTCTTGGCTGAAAGAGCGACCTCCCATGGAGCTTCCTATATAAAAGAGCATGATGCCCCCGGCGTGTCCACCCTTTTAGGGGTGTGCTGTTGTGAAATCAATATCCGACCCCTTCTCTATTCTTTCTCCACGTATGTCTTCGGGATTTGCCTTAGACGATGGATTAGCGTTTGCTGCCGCCTGAGCAAGCATCTCCTGCAGCTTTTCACGTTGCAGTTGAACTTTTGTTAAGGACCGAGTTTGAGGTCGGTGAATAGTATAAGCTCGAACTTTGTCTTTGGAATTCACCACATAGACTATGTGAACTACCATGCCCCCAGGCTTAGGGCGTTTGGAGTTTTGACCTTTGGAGTTTGCTTCGGGCACTTGAGCTTTATTAGGCCTCTCTTTTTTGTGAAAAGCCGCTTTGGTTTTGGGAGGAATCGCTGTATCGGGATCCGTCTTGGGATGAGTCCCCTTGTATTTGAAAAAGGATTTGTCAGAGTTTGGCTGACGTTTAGGGGAAGAGCCGCGGCTGACGCGACCGGGACGTCAGGGATGTCGGGGCCTGAATTCCAGGGGCAGATGCTAATTGGTGCTATCCGTCCACCTCTCCAAATATGCCAAGTTGATTTATGGCACCGTGTATCGAAGGTTTAAACGGATGCAGCCGATATAGCAGACTTCGTCAGATTCCCCCTCGTTGAGGGGTTTTTGATTGTGGGGACGCTCTTCCCTGCAGGCGCAAGTCTCTGTAGTTAATTACACTACCGCATCGCGGTAACCACTTTCTCCTTCTCCAGACGGTCACTTCGTGTCGTGGGTATTTTTTTTTGGTTGCCCGTAGATTGTATACGGAGACTAATTTATGTCGTCGCCCGTAGGGCGTGGATTAGTCCAAATCCGCATCTTTCTTAGATTTGGGTTTGGGGGTTGGGATTAAGGATACGTTAGTCTCATTTGAGACTAAGATCAACTTAAACGTTTGTTAAGGATACGTTATTCTAATTTCAGACTAAGATCAACTTAACGGGATTGTTTAGATCCAACAAAAGAGTATTTGGGCTCTATTGATTAGTTTAAGGACATTGCGGTCGATTAGTTTGAGGACATTACGGTCCATTGTTAGTTTAAGGACATCTCGGTCCATTGTTAGTTTAAAGATATCGCGGTCGAGGTTAAGGACATCATAGTCCGTGAGTTTAAAGACATCACAGTCAAGGTTAAGGACATCATAGTCCGTGAGTTTAAAGACCTCACAGTCAAGATTAAGGACATCATAGTCCATGAAATGTGTGGTTGTCGGGACCCGTCACCTCTCTGAAGACGTTGAAGGATTACAACGACAAATATCAAAGGAGTGAAGAGATGTACCCTTAAACCGAAGTTGATTGGGAGATCTATAGTCCAATTTTGGAACTAAGATCAATTAATTAGATTATGAGCACATTGACTCAGTTAAATTTGAATTGAGGACTTATGGCCAATTTGGGCTAAGTCCAATTAAGTTTGAAATATTGGCCCTTTGTTAGACTATTAGACATTTGTCTGGGTTCAGCCTCTCATTATTTAGCAATGCTTAAACAAGAGTTTGAGGGCTTTGGTAACATTTTTTTTGTCTTTGACTGAGCATTAGACATTATAGCTCTGAATTTTACTCAATTTTGAGATTCAGTTGAAGGGGAGGCTTTTGCCTCTGGAAAATTAGCCAATTTGGCTAAAAATAGTGTTAAACACTAGAGAACAACAATGTTAAACATTGGAAATAAAACTATCAAATTAGTGTTAAATACTAGAATACAACAGTGTTAAACACTGGAAATGAAGTACTCAAATTAGTGTTAAACACTAGAGGACAACAGTGTTAAACACTGGAAATAAAACTTTCAAATTAGTGTTAAACACTAGAGAGAAAGGGATCACGTGGGGACACGTGAGAGCGCCCAAAGGTGGGGCCAGATTTCCTTTACTTTGTTCTGCAAACAAGTGTTAAACACTTTTAATTTTCATAGCCATCACGTGTGGGCACGTGATGGGTACTCATGCCCTGATTTATTAGAACATTTATTAGGGGTCATGTGGGGACACGTGAGAGCGCCCAAAGCCAGCGTTGCCTTTGCTTTTATCTCTTTGTTTTGGAGGTCACGTGGGAGCACGTAAGGCATTGCCTCAAAGCTTTTTCTTCTCATTTTAGAGGATCTGTTTAGGGGTCACGTGGGGACACGTGACCTAGCTTTATTCTTTCTTTTCTGATCACTGCGGATTAGGGTCACGTGTCATCACGTGACCAATGTTCTTTATGTGCATGGAGATTTTTCAAGTCTCTTTATTTTAAGAATTAAATTCTTTGTAGGGTTAAACCCTAATTATGTTTTGGAGGAATTAAATTCCTATGAATTTAAGAAAATTAAATTCTCATATAGGGTTAAACCCTAGCTCTGTTTTTCTTGGAGGAATTAAATTCCTATGAATTTGGGAGAATTAAATTCTCATATAGGGTTAAACCCTAGTTCTGTTTTTCTTGTAGGAATTAAATTCCTATGAATTTGGGAGAATTAAATTCTCATATAGGGTTAAACCCTAGTTCTGTTTTTGGGAGAATTAAATTCTCTAAACTCAATTCCCCCTCTAAATTTTGGATCTGCATGGCAAAATCTCAACCCGATGAGAATTAAATTCTCAACCTATGGGGAGATTTGCTTCTGCAGATTTTCAACCAGAGGAAGAACTAAGTTCTTTTTCAGAAGAGTTAAACTCTTAGATTGAGAATTAAATTCTCTTTTCTTTATGAAGTTTTGATCCTTTTCCCCTTTCTCACCTAGGGTTTCTTTCTTGAGAATTAAATTCTTCTTTCTTTTCTCTCTGCTATTTGCCTTTAGAAAATTTCAAGATCTCAAAATTCTATATCTCTCTCTTCTCTTGGCTCCTATTTATAGGCGAAGTAAAAGAATCAATTTGTTTAGTAAATCTCTCATTGAAAGATTTCGTTTGTTGTTTCCATAACCAATATGATCTTTTAGATCACACAGTGAATTTTATTCACCATTGGATTTTAAATCCAAAAGATATTCTGTTTGTTGTTTTTTAGGTGAACTTAGGGAAATCTTTCCTTGTCTAAAATCTTTCCATAAATTGGTGATTCTTAATCATCCTTGGATTTTTAATCCAACGGTCACCCATAATCTTTTTTGTTTTGGAAAGATTTAGAGAAATACTTTCCCAGTTAGGGTCTTTGTTTTCCCTTAATTAGAATTTAATTCTATCAAGTTATAAGGGCTTTCAAAGCCTATCACGTGTTGGTACGTGACCCATTCTCCTTTAGAATTTAATTCTGTATTTCTACTGGGCTAAAGACCATCACGTGTCAGCACGTGACCCTTGGTCACGTGTGAGCACGTGACGCCCTTTTGGGGTCTTTCCTCAGCCGCTTACTTCTGCTTGCTTAAAACTTTAACTCTGTAAATAGATCACGTGTCAACACGTGACCCCTGGTTACGTGTGAACACGTAATGCCTCATTGAGGATGTTCCTGATTTTTAATCAGGGGACAGTTCCGACCTAAGCGGATGTGCCCCGGGCAATCTTCAGACGACAAGAGACGGCTAGGTTAAAGTATCGGCCGTGGGATGACCCCCTTATTTATACACTCAGCAAGAGAGCACCCAACGGCCCAAATACGTTCCCGCCAAAACGAAGTGTCACGCCTAGCGACTACCGGGACTTCACGTGGCGACCGGTCATTGGACACGTCCCTTCTCGCTAGGATTCGGGTGACAGCCTCACATGACCTGCCATCCAGTGGTGGACACGTGGCGTGTAGCCCAACTGACCGAGTGAACGAAACGACGCTCCCCTTTTTAAGCGCAATCATTTCACTGATACGCTGACATCACCAAAGATACGTGCGGGAACTGAGGCAGTTCGTGAGCTGCCACGTGGATCCAGGGATTCAAGATGAGTAGCTGCCAAATGTCGCGTCTACGTCGGACAACCTATTGCAGGGGAATCTTAGGCTGAATCGTTAAAAACTGGGCTTACCACTCTTGACCCTAACCCATAAATCGGTCAGGGAGAAAGTGGGGGGCTAATGATGAGGCTCATAAACAAGTATTCCCCAGATTATAACACATGGCAGATGACGTGTTATCTACGTAAGTCCACTAGACTCCTGGGGCTATAGAGGGGGAACCGGTATGGTGCATGGGGGACCTTCCTCGGAACCTCATCTCCGAGCTTGCATCCGAACTTTTGGAAACCTTCCCGGAGTACCTTCCCTGTGCGATTAGCAACCGGCCAACAACTCGCCCTCCGAGCAATCTGGCATCCGAGCTTTTACGGACTCCTCACTCATCTCCGAGCTACCCACCGAGCCGAGCTTCCTTGGCTCCCCTGTTCAGTCGAGAGCACGGAGCCTAAATTCCCCAGTAATTGCTCTGTATATCTCGCAAAAGCGAGATCTCCTCCGCTCCGCATCCCATGCTGGTACGCCCTTCCATTAACGAGCGCAGCTTGCTATTAATGGACGTATCCCACCTTCTACGCGAATGTGCTGCAGGGGCTTAACGGACGGTGAGAATATCACGCTAGTTCATTGTTGGATATAGTGCCCTAAGAGTCAATTATTGGATCGTAGGCATGTGATTGCAATGATTGAGGGAGGACCTATACCGGTAGGACAGTCTTACTCGAGAGGTTTATATACTATCTAGTTTGTCTTTATCATTGTGTACATGCTTTAGGTGACATTGTAGTTCACTATTACACGTTGATAGAGAATAGTATGCTACCATGGTTTGTCTTTATCAGTCGTGTACAGCTTTAGGTGACATCTTCACTATTACACGTTGATAGAGCCCTTAGGATCCTGCTTGACTACCAACAGTATGATGGCGATCATATACGTGAGAGTTGGGTAGTCCATAAGCACATCCTTAAAGTGGTCTCTAGTTGTGGGAGTTTCGAGACTGGGCATCGATGCTCCATTAGTAGACTAGTGTATACAGTCGAGACCCCGACGAGGGGCGGTGGCCGGTCTCACAAGCCATTGGTGTCAGTTGGTTCACCTAAGATGTATACAGGTGCTCATTGGGTTATGAGTACACCGGACAGGACTCGCCGGGAACATGCTAGTTGGTATTATACCTGACGTCAGATAGCAGTTCCCTAATGACATGTGTATAGGTTAGTTCATCGACCTGAGATTGTCATTTGTCTCATGTCAGTTCCCACTGTGCTTTGATTACTACCCTACCACGGCTCAAAGGAGTCGTGCAAACAGGTTTTAGTTGGGTACAGTCCCGAGCCACATGGAGGCAAGTGAGTGGATTGGCACGGGATTCGTCTCTCCTGGTATTGGGGGTGAGGTTGCGCTGTGTCTAGGAGAGCCATTACACAAAGCTCTCGGCCGAGGCAGGAGATTTACTGGTAGGTATTCCAGTAGTATCTCAGGGTGTTCTGGGCTACACTCCGACACGACTTGTACCGCTTTTGGGGGTCTGACTTTTACCAACCCCCTAGGCCCGCCATGCGATACTCATAGACGAACGGACCGGACTGTACGGATATTGTCACTGACAGGCTCAGTAGGGTGTCAGAATGAGTTCGCTCATCGACCTCCCTTTTGGTCAATACCTGGTAGCTCGTTACGTACAGCTAGTACCACTGATGTGCTAGTGGTTAAATTCATAGCCAAAGTATTGACGAGTCTTTAGAGTCCCCCACAGACAGTTTCTCAAGTTTCGGGCGAAACGTTGTAGAGGCCGTATGATATATGGCAGGGTCCGATCATATACGTGCAGTAGTGCACGGATCATGATCGGGCGGATCATACTAGTGGGCTTTGGTTTAAGCCGGATCCTGATATTAGATTTGTTGGATTACTTTAGTCTCATCGCATTCGCATTCAGTCGGAATGCGGGTGCAGGTATGTATATACAGGTGAGGGGTATCCTTGTGATCCGTCACGAGTTTACTTTAGATGTTGCCGTATCTTTTTATTGTTGCAAACATTTGGATTGATGTTTGTAAATGGAAATTGTGAGCTATAAGTCATGATATGGAGCATTTATTGTGACACATGCACAAGTGGTGACTCATGGTCTCTTTTCTTGTGCATGTGTCACATTATAAGATGGATTTGAGCCTTGATATGATAAGGAGAGAGAGAGGGGCTGCCATGATATGGTTGCTAGCTCTTGTATTTTTCATTCTAACTCTAACTCTCACTCTCATTATCATACAACTCAAGAAAAAGAAAGCTTCTTCTTCTTCCTCCTCTAGCTCACAACATCCATTAATGGCAACACCTCTAACCTCTATCCATGCAATGGATGCAAGAGACAAAGTGATCACAAACATTCTCTATATCACCTTGGATACGTCGGCTAGCACACTTCGTGCCCGAGTTGCTTCGGATGAAGTGGGAGCCCGTAAAAAGAATCGATGATGTGGTGCCATTTCCGACGAGGAGATCGAGACCGGAGATGCCGCGAGGAGCTTGGGATGGTGGCCAAAGACCGAAGGACACGGATCGATCGGTATAGCCTTTATATCCCTTCTCTAGTTTGCTAGTAGTAGGTTAATGATTCGATTCGGGTTTTAAGCATACGATAGTGCTGGTTTCTAGTTTAGAAAAATTTTCGTTTCCGCATTTTGGCCTTGGAAAGACGGCCGGGGCGCTACCGTAGTCATACATGGTATCAGAGCCACGCCATTAACCTTTTCTAGCTTGCTCTAACGTGTTTAAAATATCGATCGAACGAATTTTCTAAAAACTGCATTTCCAAGTAACAGTTTCTGTCGAATTTTTCCTGTGGTCAAAAAATTATTTAGTGTGCTGCAGAAAAACAGGCAGGGTTTTTTAAGAGATCTGTGAAAATTTGGTTCTCTGTTGTTACTGTTGCGCCGCGGAACCGCGGCCTTACCCATGTTTTGGCCGCGGTTCCACCGCCATTATATCTCTTCATTGCACCAATTTTTGTACAGTGTTCTCTGACATGGAATTGGGGTTTCTGATAATTTTATTTTGGGCCCAGATTTATTTGAGTACTGGGTATTGTGCTTGGGGCTCACTTCGGAAAATTTTGTCGATCGAAAATTTTAAACATGTTAGTTCACAGTATTTACATTATATCTGCGACCGTGAACGTCATTTGATCAGTAAATCCTGTCTAATTGCTATAGCTCTTTTAGACGGATTTGCAAACGTGACATTCACGTTGATATTCTGTGTTGTGCTGTGATGTTACGGATTTGTCGTGGTGGATAGCCTGGATGCAATGGTAATACAGTTTGGTTGTATATGTACATTTAATATTGCGGGGCGAGCGTCCGACATGTGGACTGCCGTCACTGCCTGTTTGTATATTATTCTTTTGGGGCACGACCGGGCTGAGGTCGATGTACCCGTTGTATATTTTACTTTCTGTACTAGGATTACCCCGCGGAGGGATGCACAGGTAGCTGGGTTCTAGAGGGCAATGAGCCCGCATCTCATGGCTTTGAGACGGAGGGGGCTTTACTCTAGAATTGGCGGGCTATTCGCCGCACTCGTAGGAGGTATAGGTTGACCCAAGGAAGGGTGCCCAAGTTACCGGATTCCGTGAAGTGCTGGGTGGTCCATTCACTTTGTTGAAGGGGGCTACCTCTCTTCAGGTTTTGGCAGGTAACTTGCCGCGCCCGTAGGGGTCTAGGATTTCATTGCACAGGCTATCCATACGACCAGGGGAACGTCGGGTTTCAGTAGCAGCTCTATGAAACCCGGGGATCCCAGATTATCTGTATTGTTTTGTGATACTTATTACATTTCTGTGATGTTGCATTTTATCACGCCATGAGCGAATATTATATATTGATATTTATACTAGTAGATATTGTATATGTTTTACACCCGCGCTAATCCAGTCCCCGCTCTGTCGTTAGTTAAGTAACCTAACGGGTGATGACGGGACCCAGTGGCGAATACGGATGGCATATACGTACATCATATTTTCGTTCTTTTGTGGTGCGATCAATTGATGGGACTGCATTGATTCAGATCAATGCAAGCTAAACAAACCTATTTGACGTTGTTGGAACAATTTTCAAAAAGCTGTTATTTCAAGACGTTCTCTTTTTTTTTGCACAGTGGTATTCGGTTATAAATATCCAGCACCTCAGTCGACAAGGCAAGGGCCAAGATCCCTTCACCGGGAGTGACCCCTTAGACAGAAATTTGCGTCAGGGTAATAACTTCACTATAGCCGATTACTTTTTGCTTTATATCGTAGTATTCAGTTGGAATATCCTGCACCTCATTCTACGAGGAAAGAGCCGAGATCGCTTCACCGGGAGTGACCTCTTTAGCAAAGGGTTTTCGCCACTATATATTTATAAAAAGCTATGCAATTCCTTCAACAATATTGTAACGACCATATTTTCTAATACCTAATAAAATATATTTCTACTATCAAATAATTATTTACGTGTTTCATTTATATAATAATAATTTTTAAAGTAGTGTTAATAATTTTCGAAGCATTGAATATGATTAAAGGAATTTTTTTAAAATCTATTTATTGTTTTATAGGCTTAAAATGTTTTAATAAAATTTTATAACGGCTTAAAATAATCTACATATTTTTATTATCAATAAAATTAATTAATTCTTAATTAAAAATATTCTAAAGGTTAAACTAGATTTTATATAACTTTAATAACTAACTAAAACCATAGGAATGAATATATTATTTAGTTTTAGCCCAAAACTATTTTTATACTAAAGATAACAATAAAATATATTTTCTGAAATTTTTCCATAATTTTCCCGTATTTTAAACAATTTTTAACAATTTTTTTAAAGCCAAATCCAATTTTTAAATAATAAACAGAATATTATTTTATATAAAAAAATCATAAATAAAATAAAATAAAATAAAAAAATTAAAACCCTTTTGATCTGAACCGTTGGATCCAAGATCCAACGGTCTAGATCACACGGCGCACCCACGTGGTGGGGACCACGCGAAAACGCGTGGTCTCCCCACGCGCGACACGTGGCGACGGCGGGATCCTTGGCGTCGCGATCTCGTCCGTTGGATCTCAATCCAACGGCTGAAATAAAAGGCGGCCGGCAAATCATTAACCAATGATTCAAAAATCATCAGCAATCATGGTCGGCGCAGTTTTTGAGGATTTTTAACGAAAATTTTGGATTTTTATGGTTGGTGAAAACGCTATAAATAGACACCTTCAACCCTAAAATTCTCACACCACCGAACTCCAAAAATTCTGAAAAAAATACCGGTGCCTTCGTATCGACGATGCCGACGCTACGGCTCCATCCAATCCCAGAGGAAAAATCGGGACGCGGAGTTATTGAAAATTTAGTACGAGCCTACGTTTTCAAACCTTCGGCATCCGACTCAAACACAAGGTAGGATCCGCCTCTCTCTCCTTTTTCTGTCACCTTCTTCTACCTCAATAACCTAGTTCCAACTTCTAATCATCAACCCCCATTTAAAATATTGTTATTATATTTGTGCATACCTATTCCTTGTACCCCCAATTATAATAATGTTAACCCATATTTTTAAAACGGTGTTTAAATTTCCTATGTACACAGAAGTATATTGCACACCCATAATACCTGGAATCTGATATAACCCATAAATTGTCATTTCACCTCTGATATACCCATACTATAAAAAATGATCTCGAAATAGGTTAATTCCACAAGTTCCCCTCGTTTAATTTAAATATTATATTTGTTTAAAATATCTATAAGAAATAAAGATATGTAAAATAAATATTTTAGATACAGTATACGTATATTTTACTTACAAATAATTTAAAACCCCCTCAACATTTTAAGAAAGAAAATATTAAAATTTAAATAACGATATCTCTTCAAAAGGAATTTTTAGTATCTTATTAAATGGTAATTTTAAAATAACACCAATTTAGGACAAAAGAAAGGTTGTACGAATCGATCGTTTATCTAAACCAGATTTTGTGGTGTCTAGGCAAGTGTGTCTAAGGCGAGTGGTTATTTAATAAGGCCACTACTTGTAGTGGAGAGCCTCCCACTTACCTGGCACTTACCTAGCCGTAAATGGCGGTGAAGAGGCGATTTGAGGACCTCATAACTTGTCCTTTTGGAATATTAGGAGCAGTCTAGATTTTCAAATAAAAACCTCTTTTAAAGATTTTCAAATAAACACCACAACCTTTTATCAAAAGGATAATTTCTGTAAAACATTATGCTATTCCAAAATAATAAATATCCCAAATATCATGGTTTTTCTTAGAAGTAATAAAAGATATTTAAACCTTATTATTTTAACTAAGCTTTCTCTAAAGGACACGAAGTACTTTACAAATTCTAGAAAATAAAACGAGTGGTTGTGGAAGGCCATATTAAACGAGATCAATACGTTTTAAATTCCAGTTTATGACAACATGGCATATACAAAACATGATACGGTTAGGGTTAGAATGCGCGGACCTAGGTATGGAATACTTTTTGAAGATCCATGCAGGCAGGGTGAACAGTCCAATATATGGGCGACTATACAAATATGAAGATCCCGATATTCCGGATGAACGGTCCAATATATGGGCGACTATACTAATATGAAGATCCCGATATTCCGGGCGACCAGTCCAATATATGGGCGACTATACAATGTGGAAATTCCATGCCTAGAAGTATACGCACTAACTCTAATTCGTCCGAACCTTTATACTGAACCACGGGGATTGGTAGTTTGATTAGGCAAGGATAATTCGGAACTCGAATTCCCCTACTACTCGAACATGATCCCGGGAAGTGAAACGGTACATTTCACTTCCCCAATTGTTGTTCCGTGGCCACAACGGAATAATCGCGAGTATCCGGATCCTTATTTAACAAACTAAAACATTTACAAGGCCTATTGATACTCAACACCAAACCCACATCTTGTGATATACCTACTTGTTACCTTATCTACCTTTCTTCATGAGACACGAGTTATTCAGTATCTTGGATGTGGATATTTTACCAGTTTAAACTTGTTGTTTATTATGGAACTGAGGGGTGGTATTACCTGTGCACTTGAGTGATATTCACGCTAAACAAAGCTCCACGTAGTCATGGGACACCTTTCGGGGATGTTGACGCTACCACATTGATTGCCATTACAGGCACGAGCACCAGCTCATACTGCTTCCAGCTAGTCATGGGATACCTCAAGGATACGAGTATGTTCACCCGTCAATTCCATCCATACACACCTTGTTTAACCTGATCCAACTCTTAGACTGAATATCCGTTTGACTTGACTTGAATCTTTACCAAACATATACAACCTACTCATATTCACATATCTAATTTGTATATAAACTCATACCTTTATACACATGTTCATCATATTCATTATATACACCTGTTCGTTTCTATACCTTTACTTTCTTATGAGGCAATCCTACCCGAGTATAACTCGCTGACGGACCATCCTTTTCTTCCTCTATCTTTGAAATGTCCGTCTGATAAGAATGAGTATTATAGCGAAGATCAAGGTGTGAAGCCAGTTTATGAAGATTATGCAGACTGGACGATGGAAGATTAGATAGATTTAATTTTTGTTGTTGCCCACATGTTTAGGGCTTTTGTTTCTCCTTTGATGTAATTAAACTACTCAGTTTATTTTACTCTTTCTTTTGGGATGTAATAAAGTTTGGTTAATGGAAATAAAATGCCTTTCGCTTTTATTATTTTTGTTTTGGTACACATCCTGCATATTAAATATTCATACGCTTAACGTAATTTTATTGAATAGACAACCTTCAATACAGTTAGGTTGCGGACCGTACCACGTCATCCTTCTCCTTCTTTTGGGAAGCGGGGCGTGACAGGTTTTTGTGGTGGCCCATGCAGGTCCTCTTGTGTACTAAAATGAAACCATTAACTGACTTATTATATTTGTGAATCTCATCCATCTATACCGATATCATAGTTTTCCTATGTCCCTTGTCCTTTCCTTGACATTCTGTACCCTGACCATGACCTTTCCTTCCGGTCATGGCAAATCTTTCCAACGAGGATGACATGTCCGATATTACTTTGAAGCTACATCTGGAGATTCAAACGACGAAGTCGTAGACTCTCAGGCGGTTATTCCGGACAGCGACTCGGAAGACGAAGAAGTCGATGCTGCAACTCCGGAGTCTATAATGGCCAACGACTCCGAAGAAGACGTAGATCCCAGGGAAGAGGAGCATATAAAGGATGGGTCAGAAAAAAGAGGCTCCTGCAGAAGAAGAAAACCCTATAGAGATGGAATCAGAGAGCGAGGCTCCTGCCGAGGATGAGTCGAAGGACGAAGCTTCGAGTGAGGAGGAACTCGAGGCTGAAGAAACTCAGGCAGTTGTCCTCGCAAGGCACCATGGGAATGGTCATACTTTTCTTAGTGCGAGGACCTATCAACACTTGTTGAACTTACATAATCGAGACTAATAAGTCTTTTTCCTTTCTTTGTCCGAATAAAATGATGTAAGAACATTAAGGGCATGTCCTTACTTTTCGGTTGTACTCTCCATATTGAACTTGGATAATAAAATCTTAGTTTCGAGCAATAATCTCTCTTGTGTCTCTTGCTCTTCTTAGTCTCTCCCTTGCATTAATTGTTGTTCTTCTATGCAAGTTATTATCTTGTCTCACCTCAGCCGTTTGTAACCTAACCTATTCTGATCCCGATCATCAATGGCCGGACGACACTATAACCGCAACAGAAGGGCAAATGGAGTCAATGAAGCCACTGCTCAACAAGCAGCTATGCTACAAAGGATGTAAGGACTACTGGAGCAACAGCAACAGCAGACAGCCGCCCTTTATCAGGAGCTACGAGAAAGTAGGCAGCAGCAAGCAGAGATTTTAAGTAAGGCACTAACCCCAGTTCCACAAGGTTCGGCGGGAGTGAAGCAGTTCAGATCACTCCACCCTAAGACTTTTTCGGGGAAGGAAACTCCTTTAGAAGCTGAAGAATGGCTCAAGGGGCAACACCAAAAGGACCACCCTTGCCATCACAGGAGCGTGTTTTTCAGCAAGCACAAAAGAATGGACCCAAACGTCAGACCTTCACCATGACGGCTGAGAAGACCGATGCCACGTGGAAAGACAACAGAGGTACTCTTTCTTTTCGCAACCTTTCTACCGACACCATTCTTATTTATCTTTCGATGCAATTCTTAGTTGGACTCACCATAATTCCCCTAGTTTCCGTAATTTCGACTAGTTGGTTTTATGTTATAGCTCTCATGTTTTCCATCAATTCATATCTTTCCTTCAACTTCCAAACTTTTCCATACGGAAGCAACTACCAATTTTATAACTTCCAATTCCTTATACCTAACCTTTCAGAGGCTTTCCATGCATCAAGTGATACACCAACTCGCGGGAGCGACACATGCAGCAAAGAGGATTCCTGGTAGCGTTACTGATTTCCGTGCCTAGTAGTGGCTACTCCTTTGAAAATTTCAAGTATGAAATTATTCTAAGGAGGGTAGATCGTAACTATCACAACCATTCTTGCAATTCTTAGCAAACCCAGAAGTTTTAACCATCCACAATGATTTTCGGAGGAGTGACTTGGTGATGTGATGTATCAGCACGGCAATATAGTCGCATATGCGTCAAGACAACTAACGATTTGTGGATGCAACTATTCCTATCCAGAATCAGAACCGACGATGGTAAATGTTCATCTTGAAGACATAGAAACATTACTCTAAGGAGAACGTGAGGACTCGGAGGGCTGAAATACATGAAGCGGATGAGAGGGGTCAAGTTTCATATAGGAGAAGTGCCGATCGGTTTGGAAGACCCTGAAGATAGAGAATTTGTAAGATAATAGTAGAAAAAGTGGATATGATGATATAATGCAGTGAGCACGAAAAGCTCAGCCCACGACTCATTTTCCGTTTAACATCTTGGAAGGAGACGGTAGGTTTATGTATAGCCTACTTTTGCTACTTTCGTTGGAGGGTATGCTGGGAACCCTAGCCATACTTTTGATCGTTCCGAGATCATGAAAAGGTTAGCATAACCTACGAGCAGCAACCGGTCAGAATACTAGAAGGATGAAATCTTGAGCGACAAGACAATCCAGCTGGCTAGAGCTGTATGAAGGAAGAACTACTAGGCATATATACACGGAAGCGAGGAAACGGGATGAGAGTGCGAGACAAAAATATTTAACCGCGATAATCTCTTCTTAGTGATTTCTTACTTTCCTTGACCTACCTTCTGAAATTTCGAGGACGAAATTATTTTAAGGAGGGTAGATTGTAACGACCATGTTTTCTAATAGCTAATAAAATATATTTCTACTATCAAATAATTATTTACGTGTTTCTTTTATATAATAATAATTTTTAAAGTAGTGTTAATAATTTTCAAAGCATTGAATATGATTAAAAGAATTTTTCTAAAATCTATTTATTGTTTTATAGGCTTAAAATGTTTTAATAAAATTTTATAATGCCTTAAAATAATCAATATATTTTTATTATCAATAAAAGTAATTAATTCGTAATTAAAAATATTCTAAAGGTTAAACTAGATTTTATATAACTTTAATAACTAACTAAAACCATAGGAATGAATATATTATTTAGTTTTAGTCCAAAACTACTTTTATACTAAAGATAATAATAAAATATATTTTCTGAAATTTTTCCATAATTTTTCCATATTTTAAACTATTTTTAACAATTTTTTAAAGCCAAATCCAATTTTTAAATAATAAACAGAATATTATTTATATAAAAAATAATAATAAATAAAATAAAAAAATTAAAACCCTTTTGATCTGGACCGTTGGATCCAAGATCCAACAGTCCAGATCACACCGGCGCACCCACGTAGTGGGGACCATGCGAAAACGCGTGGTCTCCCCACGCGCGACACGTGGCGACGGCGGGATCCTTGGCGGCGCGATCTCAGCCGTTGGATCTCAATCCAACGGCTGAGATAAAAGGCATAGGGTGAATCATTAACTAATGATTCGAAAATCATCAGCAATCATGGCCGGCGCAGTTTTTGAGGATTTTTAACGGAAATTTTGGATTTTTATGGTTGGTGAAAACGCTATAAATAGACACCTTCAAACCTAAATTTCTCACACCACCGAACTCAAAAAATTCTGAAAAAAATACCGGTGCCTTTGTATCGACGACGCCGACGCTACGGCTCCATCCAATCGTAGAGGAAAAATCAAGAGGCGGAGCTATTGAAGATTTAGTACGAGCCTACGTTTTCAACCCTTCGGCATCCGACTCAAACACAAGGTAGGATCCGCCTCTCTCTCCTTTTTCTGTCACCTTCTTCTACCTCAATAACCTAGTTCCAACTTCTAATCATCAACCCCTATTTAAAATGTTGTTATTATATTTGTGCATACCTATTCCTTGTACCCCCAATTATAATAATGTTAACCCATATTTTTAAAACGGTGTTTAAATTTCCTATGTACACAGAAGTATATTGCACACCCATAATACCTGGAATCTGATATAACCCATGAATTGTCATTTCACTTCTGACATACCTATACTATAAAAAATGATCTTTAAATAGGTTACTTCCACAAGATACTCTCGTTTAATTTAAATATTATATTTGTTTAAAATATCTATAAGAAATAAAGATATGTAAAATAAATATTTTAGATACAGTATACGTATATTTTACTTACAAATATTTTAAAACCCCCTCAACTTTTTAAGAAAGAAAATATTAAAATTTAAATAACGATATCTCTTCTAAAGGAATTTTTAGTATCTTATTAAATGGTAATTTTAAAATAACACCAATCTAAGACAAAGGAAAGGTTGTAGGCATCGATCGTTTATCTAAACTAGACTTTGTGGTGTCTAGGCAAGTGTGTCTAAGACGAGTGGTTACTTAATTAGGGCCACTACTTATAGTGGAGAGCCTCCCACTCACCTGGCACTTATCTGGCCGCAATTGGCGGTGAAGAGGCGATTTGAGGACCTCATAATTTGTCCTTTTGGAATATTAGGAGCAGTCTAGATTTTCAAATAAAAACCTCTTGTAAAAGATTTTCAAATAAACACCACAATCTTTTATCAAAAGGATATTTTCTATAAACCATTATGCTTTTCCAAAATAATAAATATCCCAAATATCATGATTTTTCTTAGAAGTAATAAAAGATATTTAAACCATATTATTTTAACTAAGCTTTCTCTAAAGGACACGAACTACTTTACAAATTCTAGAAAATAAAACGAGTGGTTGTGGAAGGCCATATTAAACGAGATCAATACGTTTTAAATTCCAGTTTATAACAACATGACATATACAAAACATGATACGGTTAGGGTTAGAATGCGCGGACCTAGGTATGGAATACTTTATGAAGATCTCTGCAGGCAGGGTGAACAGTCCAATATATGGGCGACTATATAAATATGAAGATCCCGATATTCTGGGTGAACAGTCCAATATATGGGCGACTATACAAATATGAAGATCCCGATATTCCGGGTGACCAGTCCAATATATGGGCGACTATACTAATATGAAGATCCCGATATTCCGGATGACCAGTCCAATATATGGGCGACTATACAATGTGGAAATTCTATGCCTAGAAGTATACGCACTAACTCCAATTCGTCCGAACCTTTATACTGAACCACGGGGATGGGTAGTTTGATTAGGCAAGGATAATTCGGAACTCGGATTCCCCTACTACTCGATCATGATCCCGGAAAGTGGAACGGTACATTTCACTTCCCCAGTTGTTGTTCCGTGGCCACAACGGAATAATCGCGAGTATCCGAAACCTTGTTTAACAAACTAAAACGTTTACAATGCCTATTGATACTCAACACCAAACCCACATCATGTGATATACCTACATGTTACCTTATCTACCTTTCTTCATGAGACATGAGTTATTCAGTATCTTGGATGGGGATATTTACTAGTTTAGACTTGTTGTTTATTATGGAACTGAGGGGTGTTATTACCTGTGCACTTGAGTGATATTCACGCTAGACAAACCTCCATCGTAGTCATGGGACACCTTTCGAGGATGTTTACGCTACCACATTGATTGCCATTACAGGCACGAGCACCAGCTCATACCGCTTCCAGCTAGTCATGGGATACCTCAAGGATACGAGTATGTTCACCCGTCAATTCCATCCATACACACCTTGTTTAACCTGATCCAACTCTTAGACTAAATATCTGTTTGACTTGACATGAACCTTTACCAAACATATACAACCTACTCATATTCACATATCTTATTTGTATATAAACTCTACCTTTATACACATGTTCATCATATTCATTATATACACCTGTTCGTTTCTATACCTTTACATTCTTATGAGGAAATCCAACCCGAGTATAACTCGCTGACGGACCTTCCTTTTCTTCCTCTATCTTTGGAATGTCCGTCAGATAAGAATGAGTATTTTAGCGAAGATCAAGGTGTGAAACCAGTTTATGAAGATTATGCAGACTGGACGATGGAAGATTAGATAGTTTTAATTTTTGTTGCTGCCCACATGTTTAGGGCTTTTGTTTCTCCTTTGATTTAATTAAACTACTCAGTTTATTTTACTTTTTCTTTTGGGATGTAATAAAGTTTGGTTAATGGAAATAAAATGCCTTTCGCTTTTATTATTTTTGTTTTGGTACACATCTTGCATATTAAATATTCATACGCTTAACGTAACTGTATTGAATAGACCACCTTCAATACAGTTAGGTTGCCGACCTTGCCACGTCATCCTTCTCCTTCTTTTGGGAAGCGGGGCGTGACAGGATTTTGTGGTGGCCCATGCAGGTCCTCTTGTGTATTAAAATGAAACCATTAACTGACTTATTATATTTGTGAATCTCATCCATCTATACCGATATCATAGTTTTCCTATGTCTCTTGTCCTTTCCTTGACATTCTGTACCCTGACCATGACCTTTCCTTCCGGTCATGGCAAATCTTTCCAACGAGGATGACATGTCCGATATTACTTTGAAGCTACATCTGGAGATTCAAACGACGAAGTCGTAGACTCTCAGGCGGTTATTCCCGACAACGACTCGGAAGACGAAGAAGTCGATGCTGCAACTCCGGAGTCTATGATGAACAACTACTCCGAAGAAGAAGAAGATCCCAGGGAAGAGGAGCATATAAAGGATGGGTCAGAAAAAGGAGGCTCCTGCAGAAGAAGAAAACCCTATAGAGGTGGAATCAGAGAGCGAGGCTCTTGCTGAGGATGAGTCGAAGGACGAAACTTCGAGTGAGGAGGAACTCGAGGCCGAAGAAACTTAGGCAGTTGTCCTCGCAAGGCACCATGGGAATGGTCGTACTTTTCTTAGTGCGAGGACCTATCAACACTTGTTGAACTTCCATAATCGAGACTAATAAGTCTTTTTCCTTTCTTTGGCCGAATAAAATGATATAAGAACATTAAGGGCATATCCTTACTTTTCGGTTGTACTCTCCATATTGAAGTTGGATAATAAAATCTTAGTTTCGAGCAATAATCTCTCTTGTGTCTCTTTCTCTTCTTAGTCTCTCCCTTGCATTAATTGTTGTTCTTCCATGCAAGTTATTATCTTGTCCCACCTCAGCCGTTTGTAATCTAACCTTTCTGATCCTGATCATCAATGGCCGGACGACACTATAACCGCAACAGAAGGGGAAATGGAGTCAATGAAGCCACTGCTCAACAAGCAGCTATGCTACAAAGGATGTAAGGACTACTGGAGCAACAGCAGCAGCAGACAGCCGCCCTTTATCAGGAGCTACGAGAAAGTAGGCAGTAGCAAGCAGAGATTTTAAGTAAGGCACTAACCCCAGTTCCACAAGGTTCGGCGGGAGTGAAGCAGTTCAGATCACTCCACCCTAAGACTTTTTCGGGGAAGGAAACTCCTTTAGAAGCTGAAGAATGGCTCAAGGGGCAACACCAAAAGGACCACCCTTGCCATCACAGGAGCGTGTTTTTCAGCAAGCACAAAAGAATGGACCCAAACGTCAGACCTTCACCATGACGACCGAGAAGACTGATGCCACGTGGAAAGACAACAGAGGTACTCTTTCTTTTCGCAACCTTTCTACCGACACCATTCTTATTTATCTTTCGATGCAATTCTTAGTTGGACTAACCATAATTCCCCCAGTTTCCGTAATTTCGACTAGTTGCCTTTATGTTATAGCTCTCATGTTTTCCATCAATTCATATCTTTCCTTCAACTTCCAAACTTTTCCGTACGGAAGTAACCACCAATTTTATAACTTCCAATTCCTTATACCTAACCCTTCAGAGGCTTTCCATGCATCAAGTGATACACCAACTCGCGGGAGCGACACATGCAGCAAAGATGATTCCTGGTAGCGTTACTGATTTCTGTGCCTAGTAGTGGCTACTCCTTTGAAAATTTCAAGTATGAAATTATTCTAAGGAGGGTAGATCGTAACTATCACAACCATTCTTGCAATTCTTAGCAAACCCAGAAGTTTTAAACATCCATAACAATTTTCGGAGGAGTGACTTGGTGATGTGATGTATCAGCGCGGCAATATAGTCGCATATGCGTCAAGACAACTAACGATTTGTGGATGCAACTATTCCTATCCAGAATCAGAACCGACGATGGTAAATGTTCATCTTGAAGACATAGAAACACTACTCTAAGGAGAACGTGAGGACTCGGAGGGTTGAAACACATGAAGCGGATGAGAGGGGTCAAGTCTCATATAGGAGAAGTGCCGATCGGTTGGGAAGACCCTGAAGATGGAGAATTTGTAAGATAATAGTAGAAAAAGTGGATATGATGATACAATGCAGCGAGCACGGAAAGCTCAGCCCACGACTCATTTTCCGTTTAACATCTTGGAAGGAGACGGTAGGTTTATGTATAGCCTACTTTTGCTACTTTCGTTGGAGGGTATGCTGGGAACCCTAGCCATACTTTTGATCGTTCCGAAATCACGAAAAGGTTAGCATAACCTACGAGCAGCAACCGGTTGGAATACTAGAAGAATGAAATCTTGAGCGACAAGACAATCCAGCTGGCTAGTGATGTATGAAGGAAGAACTATTAGGCAGACATACACGGAAGCGAGGAAACGGGATGAGAGTGCGAGACCAAAATATTTAACCGCGATAATCTTTTCTTAGTGATTTCTTCCTTTTCTTGACCTACCTTTTGAAATTTCGAGGACGAAATTATTTTAAGAAGGGTAGATTGTAACGACCATATTTTCTAATACCTAATTAAATATATTTCTACTATCAAATAATTATTTACGTGTTTCTTTTATATAATAATAATTTTTAAAGTAGTGTTAATAATTTTCAAAGCATTGAATATGATTAAAAGAATTTTTCTAAGATCTATTTATTGTTTTATAGGCTTAAAATGTTTTAATAAAATTTTATAATGCCTTAAAATAATCTACATATTTTTCTTATCAATAAAAGTAATTAATTCGTAATTAAAAATATTCTAAAGGTTAAACTAGATTTTATATAACTTTAATAAATAACTAAAAGCATAGGAATGAATATATTATTTAGTTTTAGCCCAAAACTATTTTTATACTAAAGATAACAATAAAATATATTTTCTGAAATTTTTCCATAATTTCCCCCTATTTTTAGCTATTTCAAACAATTTTTTTAAAGCCAAATCCAATTTTTAAATAATAAACAGAATATTATTTTATATAAAAAAATAATATATAAAATAAAATAAAATAAAAAAATTAAAACCCCTTTGATCTGGACCGTTGGATCCAAGATCCAACGGCCCAGATCACACCGGAGCACCCACGTGGTGGGGACCACGCGAAAACGCATGGTCTCCCCACGCGCGACACTTGGCGACGGCGGGATCCTTGGCGGCGCGATCTCAGCCGTTGGATCTCAATCCAACGGATGAGAAAAAAGGCGGCGGGCGAATCATTAACTAATGATTTGAAAATCATCAGCAATCATGCCGGCGCAGTTTTTGAGGATTTTTAACGGAAATTTTGGATTTTTATGGTTGGTAAAAACGCTATAAATAGACACCTTCAAACCTATATTTCTCACACCACCGAACTCCAAAAATTCTGAAAAAAATATCGGTGCTTTCGTATCGACGACGCACGTTTTCAACCTCTCGGCATCCGATTCAAACACAAGATAGGATCCGCCTCTCTCTCCTTTTTCTGTCACCTTCTTCTACCTCAATAACCTAGTGTGCATACCCATTTAAAATGTTGTTATTATATTTGTGCATACCTATTCCTTGTACCCCCAATTATAATAATGTTAACCCATATTTTTAAAACGGTGTTTAAATTTCCTATGTACATAGAAGTATATTGCACACCCATAATACCTAGAATCTGATATAATCCATGAATTGTCATTTCACCTCTGACATACCCATACTATAAAAAATGATCTCGAAATAGGTTACTTCCACAAGATACCCTCGTTTAATTTAAATATTATATTTGTTTAAAATATCTATAAGAAATAAAGATATGTAAAATAAATATTTTAGATACAGTATACGTATATTTTACTTACAAATATTTTAAAACCCCCTCAACATTTTAAGAAAGAAAATATTAAAATTTAAATAACGATATCTCTTCAAAAGGAATTTTTAGTATCTTATTAAAAGGCAATTTTAAAATAACACCAATCTAGGACAAAGGAAAGGTTGTAGGTATCGATCGTTTATCTAAACCAGACTTTTTGGTGTTTAGGCAAGTGTGTCTAAGGCGAATGGTTACTTAATTAGGGCCACTACTTGTAGTGGAGAGCTTCCTACTCACCTGGCACTTACCTGGCCGCAATTGGCGGTGAAGAGGCGATTTGAGAACCTCATAACTTGTCCTTTTGGAATATTAGGAGCAGTCTAGATTTTCAAATAAAAACCTCTTGTAAAAGATTTTCAAATAAACACCACAACCTTTTATCAAAAGGATATTTTCTGTAAAACATTATGCTTTTCCAAAATAATAAATATCCCAAATATCATGGTTTTTCTTAGAAGTAATAAAAGATATTTAAACCTTATTATTTTAACTAAGCTTTCTCTAAAGGACACGAACTACTTTACAAATTCTAGAAAATAAAACGAGTGGTTGTGGAAGGCCATATTAAACGAGATCAATACGTTTTAAATTCCAGTTTATGACAACATGACATATACAAAACATGATACGGTTAGGATTAGAATGCGTGGACCTAGGTATGAAATACTTTATGAAGATCCCTGCAGGCAGGGTGAACAGTCCAATATATGGGCGAATATACAAATATGAAGATCCCTATATTCCGGGTGAACAGTCCAATATATGGGCGACTATACAAATATGAAAATCCCGATATTCCGGGTGACCAGTCCAATATATGGGCGACTATACTAATATGAAGATCCCGATATTCCGGGTGACCAGTCCAATATATGGGCGACTATACAATATGGAAATTCCATGCCTAGAAGTATACGCACCAACTCTAATTCGTCCGAGCCTTTATACTGAACCACGGGGATGGTTAGTTTGATTAGGCAAGGATAATTCAGAACTCGGACCTACTACTCGATCATGATCCCGGGAAGTGAAACGGTATATTTCACTTCCCCAGTTGTTGTTCCGTGGCCACAACGGAATAATCGCGAGTATCCGGACCCTTGTTTAGCAAACTAAAATGTTTACAATGCCTATTGATACTCAACACCAAACCCACATCATGTGATATACCTACCTGTTACCTTATCTACCTTTCTTCATGAGACACGAGTTATTCAGTATCTTGGATGTGGATATTTTACCAGTTTAGACTTGTTGTTTATTATGGAACTGAGGGGTGGTATTACCTGTGCACTTGAGTGATATTCACGCTAGACAAACCTCCATCGTAGTCATGGGATACCTTTCGGGGATGTTGACGCTACCACATTGATTGCCATTACAGGCACGAGCACCAGCTCATACTGCTTCCAGCTAGTCATGGGATACCTCAAGGATACGAGTATGTTCACCCGTCAATTCCATCCATACACACCTTGTTTAACCTGATCCAACTCTTAGACTGAATATCCGTTTGACTTGACTTGAACCTTTACCAAACATATACAACCTACTCATATTCACATATCTAATTTGTATATATACTCTACCTTTATACACATGTTCATCATATTCATTATATACACCTGTTCGTTTCTATACCTTTACTTTCTTATGAGGCAATCCTACCCGAGTATAACTCGCTGACGGACCTTCCTTTTCTACCCCTATCTTTGGAATGCCCGTCAGATAAGAATGAGTATTATAGCGAAGATCAAGGTGTGAAGCCATTTTATGAAGATTATGCAGACTGGACGATGAAAGATTAGATAGTTTTAATTTTTGTTGTTGCCCATATGTTTAAGGCTTTTGTTTCTCCTTTGATGTAATTAAACTACTCAGTTTATTTTATTCTTTCTTTTGGGATGTAATAAAATTTGGTTAATGGAAATAAAATGCCTTTCGCTTTTATTATTTTTGTTTTGGTACACATCCTGCATATTAAATATTCATACGCTTAACTTAATTGTATTGAAGAGACCACCTTCAATACAGTTAGGTTGCGGTTCTTGCCACGTCATCCTTCTCCTTCTTTTGGGACGCGGGGCGTGACAAATATCAAGTTCATTACGTTAAAGGTTTTTCGCCAAAAACCAGCCGTAGCCCTCCGTCATTTCTTACTGGTATTATTTAGTATTCGTGCTGCGTTTGTTGACTCCGTTAAGGCGTAGTGTACGGTATCTAAGTAGTGCTTGTTTGTTGCATGGATATGGGATTGGTTAGGACAGTCGTGCGGCCTTGTTGACTCCGTCAAAGGCACGTACGGGTGGGTTTAATGCAATCAAGATAATGACGGGTTGAACTTAACTAGGACTCTTTGATTTGTTGACTCCGTCAAGGTCACTTGGGTCCTAGGGGTAAAAATCACATCGGGAGTTTCTAAAGAAACTGAAACTTTCCAGGCATGCGCATACTTTCTGGAGTGTGGTGATATGAGTGGATTCTGTCACGTTATCATGCGATGATAGCTGGATCCTCCTACTGATGAGTTGGTTTACTCCTCGGGTGATCCCGACTAATTTTTCTTTCAGGTTTGGAGGAGAATTTGACGATACAGTGGGAGATTTCCTGATTAGATAAATTGATAACCATTCTGATCTAGGTTAGAGTGCACGCAGAGTGTTTCTTTTCTCTCTCTCTTTGGCAGCGACCATGACCCGACCCTTGACTATGACTCAGTGACTAAGTTCACCGGACCTTCTTATAACACTGGCTTTTGGATTGTCAGAGTTGCATACCTCATTGCCACTCCTTCTTTTACCCTTTTCTCCAGAACACCCCGTATTACTACGAACGTCCACTTCTATTGGATAAAACCATCGTATGGTTATATACGAACTCGAAGGAACTTGTTCCAGATTCGAGGATGGTTTCCGGTTCTGGAGAAAATGAATAGGACTATTCAGTTGTCTTTTCCTTTTACCTTCTCTCAGGTTGCGAGTGCTCCTTGGATTAGGATGGTACACCTATTACGCTAATTGGATAGTCTTCTTCCAAACCATAGGCAGGTGCCCAACGGTAGGGAATGAAGAAAGCCAATTAGCCTAAGTGTGGTGTACAGAAGGTAATAAGTTAAGACAAATAAAGGGATTAGAAAGAGGGCAAAGTAAATTGCGACTGCTATTCACAACCAAACCAAGTATTTCATCGCCACTCCTAGTTCACCTTTGTATTTCTCCAGGACACTCCGTATCACTACGAAAATCCACAGTTATTTGGATACTCCATCGTATGGTTATATTCGAACTCGAAGGAACTTGTTCCAGTTCGGGGATGGATTCTGGTTCAGGAGAAATAGGAATAAGGTTTTATTCAGTTGTTTTTTATCTTTACCTTCTCTTGGGTTTCGAGTGCTCCTAGGATTAGGACAGTACACCCATTATGCTTATTGGATAGTTTTCTTCCAAACCATAGGCTGGTGCCGAACGGTAGGGAAGGAAGAAAACCATTTAGCCTAAGAGGGTGTACAGAAGGTAATGGCTAAAGACATATAAAAGGGATTTGGAGAGATGGAAAAGAAATATACGGTTACAGTTGTGAATCTGGATAATGAAAGAGGCATTACTAGGAATACCCAGATACCCCCACGAAACATTTCAATGTTTCAGTTTCACTGTTTATTGTTAAAAGAAAACTGATTTTCCAATTAGTACTTACTCCAGGGTATGTATTTACCAGGTTTGATTCTCACATCTGTATGGTTTTACAGATGATGAGTGGGAGTAAGTTATTTGGAATTGGGTGATCATCCTCATAATATCGGGATTCGTTGTAATTGGTGATATTTGAGGAAATCGCTTGGGTTGTTTGCCGGACGGCAAATATTTGGTTTTGAATATCCGTTGTTATGCACCAATTTCAATGTGATATATCAGTACGTTTATTTTTATAAAGTGAGATATAACTTTTTGAAATTATGTCCATGACATTTACCTATATCAGTTGATGGTTAGGTAAGGAGTATTAAACAGCGGTGTAATTCTTCATAACCATAGTACAGTTTTCAACCTACGACGCACATGTTTTGAGTTATTCAACTTAGGGGACTTGTATAGAGTATTATATGTTTTCCAGTGTCCATTAGGACAGAGGGGTTGGTCCTCGTACTATATTCTGTTCACTTGTGACTTCTCTAGTTTTTAGACATGTGTTTCACAGAAATGCAAGGTGTCACGACCCAAGTTTGAATGTGACCGGCACTTAGATTGTATCATATCTAAAGATATGCACACAGTCCAAGTAAGCCGAAAACCAAGATCAAAATCCTTTTTGCGGAATTCTTCATATAGAAAATTTAGTTTTTAAGCAAAAATCACATGTTATGAAGTTAAAATATTAAACAAGTGTAAGGTGTTAAGTTTGGTTGCATGCATCTCTAGTTGGGATCAACAATATCAATAGCGGAAAATAAAACCTCAGTATATAGGGCATTAATAAGAATCTCAGACATAAAGAAATGAAACACAATTTATAGACTAAACGATCTCAACTGTCAATAATATACATATCATCTCTCACTCTAAGTCATATACAGGTCTGATGGAGATTTTCAAGATACAAAATACAATACCAAAAGAGAAGGTTACTATATATGTAACCCACCTATCAAAAGATGTGATAAAGCTGCAAAAGTAGATCTGCACCGCAGCTAACCGTCCACTCTACCTCTGCAAGGAACTATGGCACAACGGGAGTGAGTTGCCAACTCAGTGAATATAACTAACATATAACGGTTAATTATGTAAATATAACGATCATACCAACTGAGATGTGAACAAGTATAATATATGATTATGTGTAAAAAATCAAGAATCTATAATATGGATCTCATAGTACAAACTGAAATCTCATCTTTTATTCCCAATAAAATTCATTTCCCCGTGTCCACCATCGATACAAAACTTCCATTTCTCACAGGCATCATTCCTCGAATGATCCTAAAATCAACAATACCGATCGTTATCCTCTAAATATACGCCGTATTTTTACCACTATCTCCGGTATCGAGTAACCTCGCTAGGCTCCCCCACCTCAATGCGGCTATCCTGCCTCTCGGTTTCGACCGGGTCCACCATGTATCCAACTGTATATCTCCCCCACTCAGTTTGGATAACGTAAAATCCGCGACCGTATATCTCCCCCACTCGGTCCGGAATAAAACCAAGTCATAAAACATCTCATGGTGGACATGACACATCAATCATGAAAATCACTGAATTTATGTAATAGTATTCAAAAACTCAAAACCATAAATCCTCAATAATACGTTTACCTCTTATATCAACATGAAATACACAGATACTAAAACATGATATAAATGATGCAATTTACTACCATTTATTGGTGTGTATGATACGATATGAATCATTTTAACAAGAATTTTGCTAAGTGTAAAAGTGACATGATAATATCGACGAGGTGTGTGTAATCATATAAGATGTGCACGTGACATGACTCGTCGATACTTGTGTAGTGTTCTAGCAACTAAGCAAGATATGGGTGATTTATGAATACATATTGTTAATTTAGCATATCAAATAATTCATTTATTTAAATACAACTACGGGCGTAAAACGCCATCTTTACAAAATTCCCCGATAGATGTTTAATCTACTCACCGGAAAACGTTGAATCTATTCAGGAATTGCCAATCCTTTCCCTTTTCTTACTGCCTCCGCAAATCCCGTATTCGAATCTAATATCACATTTTAATTTATATAAGTAAACGGCTACTCCAACATGACGGAAATGAAAAACACCCGTTCCCACGTACTAGTTATATTGTATACGACTATATAGAGCTATTAAACACTTAACCTTACTGGATTTTAACCCTAACCTGCATCGCTACAGAATTTAAATCGCGATGCGTTTTAATCGTGTCGTATTTGGTGTTTTAAGATATCCTTTCCGATATACGCTTCCAGATTCTATCTGCAGTGGAACTAATTTATTTAAACAATACCAAAATGGCCAAAATGATCTACTGAAACCCACACAATCACCCAAAACACCCTAGCTATCCACAAATTCGTTGACGCCGGATTTCCCATATTGGTCGCCGGCCCAAATCCGAGCCCTTTGGTTCGTGATCCTATGGTTTTCTCTAGGTGTTTCATACATCATTTTAGTACTGTTTTGTTAAGTTTATTATCTTCCCAACAAAAGCAGATTTACACAGAGCCTAGATTGGACAAAAATATGAATTTATAGGACATTGTTCATTTCAATATAATTTAAGTACAGAACCTAGATTCCTGCTGTGATTAAGAATTTACCCACAATATGTTGTTGGAATAACCCCTCCAAGATGCTAAGCCCCTTGTCCTAGCTTGATGGTGATGAAAAACTAGAACTTAGACTCCTTCTTCTTCTTCCTCTTGTTCTTTCTTTCTCTCTTTAGTTTTTATTTTCACTCAGAATTTTCTTATTAACTATGATCTGAACAAGGTTTATATATAGCAATTGAAGGGATAAGATGAAGGAGGAGGTGGAATCAAGTTAGAGGTAAGGGTTTCATGCAAGTATGAGGTGTGAGATGAGTGTTGTGCATGTAAGCAAGAGGTGTTCATGCTTTATCTTCATAATTTGTTTTAATTTGAATTTAAATTCTGAACTAAATGTTCTCTATCACTTTTTCATTTACACCCCTAAATTTTTTTTCTTTTGCACAAAAATCCTAAACTTTACCTAAAAACCCCTCACAACTTAGTTTATTATAAAACACACATTTTATTAAAATGAAGCTAAAATTGTCACTAAAACCCTTATAATTTATTTATGTTGCATACTAAAATTTTTATTTAAATTGTTTTATATAGAACTTATGAAACTTGACTTATTTGTTTTTTAACAACTTTGCGATATATCATATTATTATTAAATTAATTAATTTTATTTATTTCTAAATTTTCAGAATGCTACAATATCCCCCCTTAAGAAAATTCGGTCCCCGAATCTAAAATAATTAACTAGACATACCTTCGAAAAGATGTGGAAATTTCTTCCGCACCGCATCCTCGGTCTCCCAAGTAATCTCCTCGCGATTATTTCCTTGCCAAAGAACCTTCACAGACGGAAGTACCCTCGATCGTACTTTCTTTGCCTTCCTGTCAAGAATAGCGACTGGCTGCACTGTGTAGGATAAATCTGGCTCAAGCTGTAAGGTCTGATGCTGGATCGCTTGAGATGGATCGTGAAGATACCTACGAAGCATCGAAACATGGAACACCGGATGCACGTCGGGAAAACTCAGTGGAAGTGCTAAGCGATAAGCTACAGCACCCACTCTCTCCAGAATCTCGTAAGGTCCGACATATCTGGGGCTGAGCTTCCCCTTCTTCCCGAAACGCATCACACCTTTCATTGGAGATACCCGAAAGAACACATGATCTCCCACTCCAAACTCGAGTCTACGACGTCGTCGATCAGCATACGATTTCTGTCTGCATTGGGCCGCCATCATTCTATCCCGTATGAACTGAATCTTCTCTGTAGTCTCCTGTACTATCTGCGGTCCCAATATGCAACTCTCGCTCAGTTCCGTCCAGCAAACGGGTGATCGACATTTCCTCCCATACAAAGCTTTAAAGGGTGCTATCTGGATCGTCTCCTGAAAACTGTTGTTGTACGAGAATTCTATCAAAGGTAGGTGACGATCCCAACTACCACCGAAATCAAGGCTACAAGCCCGAAGCATATCCTCTAGTATCTGAATGGTCCGTTCCGACTGACCATTTGTCTGTGGGTGAAAAACTGTACTAAAACTCAACCGTGTACCCAAAGCTTCTTGAGGTTTCTGTCATAGCCTGCTAGTAAACTGGGTACCTCTATCTGAAATTATGCACGTCAGAACTCCATGCAGACTCACAATCTCATCGATATAAATCTGAGCATACTGTGCAAAACCATACGTTGTCTTTACTGGGAGAAAATGAGCGGCCTTTGTCAATCTATCAACAATCACCCAAATGGAATCATACCCTCTGCTAGTCCTGGGTAAACCCAGTATGAAATACATGGAAATCTATTTCCATTTCCACTTTGGAATGGGTAAGGGCTGCAACTCTCTGGCTGGCCTCTGGTGTTCTGCTTTGACTTGCTGACAAGTCAAGCATCTCGAAACATATTCCGCAACATCCCTCTTCATTCCTTCCCACCAGTAAACATCCTTCAGATCATGATACATCTTGGTGGAACCAGGATGAATACTGTATGCTGATCTATGAGCCTCCTCTAAAATCTCACGCCTCAATCCGTCAGAATCTGGCACACAGAGATGAGTCCTAAAACGTAATACTCCATGATCATCAATCACAAACTCCGTCTCCCTGCCCTGCCTAACCTGATACATAATCTCCACCATACGAGTATCTGTAGGCTGTGCCTCTCTAATGCGATCCAATAACTGAGGTCGGGTGCGAACATGTGCTAGCTGGCCTCCTGTCACTGTGAACTCAAACTGTATACGACTATCACATAAAATCTGCCAGTCTGTAGAAGACTGTCTCTACAAGATGCGTAAATGAGATAAGCTACCTCCAGGTCTCTGACTCAAAGCATCTGCTACAACATTCGCTTTGCCTGGATGATACAAGATCTCACAATCATAATCTTTCACCAGTTCTATCCATTTACGCTGCCTTAGGTTCAGATCTCTCTTCTGAAAAATATACTTTAAGCTCTTATGATCTGTGAAGATTTGACACGACTCTCCATACAAGTAATGTCTCCAAATCTTCAATGCGAATACCACAACAGCCATCTCTAGATCATGAGTGGGGTAGTTTTGTTCGTGCCTCTTCAACAGTCGAGAAGCATAAGCTACAACCCTGCCGTACTGCATCAGCACACAGCCTAAACCCACTCTAGACGCATCACAATACACAACAAAACCTCCTGACCCGGAAGGTAAAGATAATACAGGTGCAGTCGTCAAGCGCGTCTTCAATTGCTGGAAACTTTGCTCACACGCATCTGTCCATTGAAATGGAACCTCCTTCCTAGTCAATCCGGTCAAAGGTGCAGCGATCCATGAAAAATCCTGCACGAAGCGTCGGTAATAACCTGCTAGACCTAAGAAACTCCGAACCTCTGTAACTGACACAGGTCTGGGCTAGTGCTGTACTGCTTCAATCTTCTTTGAGTCCACACATATACCCTCTCTCGTAACTATGTGAGCCAAGAACTCCACACTATCGAGCCAAAAAGCACACTTAGAGAATTTTGCAAACAGCTGATGCTCCTTCAAGGTCTGCAACATAATACGTAAATGCTGCTCGTGCTCCGTCCGACTCCGAGAATAAACAAGAATTTCATCTATGAATACTATAATAAACCGATCAATGAAGGGTCTAAAGATACGGTTCATCATATCCATAAAAGCCACTGGAGCGTTGGTGAGTCCGAACGGCATCACCAGAAATTCATAGTGCCCATATCTTGTGCGAAACACAATCTTCGGAATATCGTCCTTCCGAACCCTCAACTGGTGATACCCCGACCTCAAATCAATCTTCGAGAAATAACCAGCTCCATGCAACTGATCGAGCAAGTCATCTATATGTGGTAGTGGATACCTGTTTCGCACAGTGACGCGATTCAGCTGTCGGTAGTCGATGCACAGTCTCATACTACCGTCCTTCTTCTTTACAAATAAGACAGGAGCTTTCCACGGTGATACACTGGGACGAACAAGCCTTCTATCTAACAACTCCTGCAACTGGCTTTTGAGTTCTTCAATTCCGTCGGTGCCATTCGATAGGGTGGTATAGAAATAGGCCCCACACCCGGAATCAAGTCGATGCAAAATTCAATGTCACGATCGGGTGACAATCCTGGTAACTCATCAGGAAACACCTCAGGAAATTCTCGTGCGATCGGAACCTGGTCCAATGGAATCTCAGCGACCCCTAAGTCCTGAACAAAAGCCAAGAACCCATAACAACCCTTTTTCAAGAGTCGCCCCGCACAAAGAGCAGAAATCATGTTGGCAGGAGTTATTTTACAATCCCCCTGCACAACAAACACCGGTTCACCTGGAAAACAAAATCTAACCGCCTTTCCCCGACAATCTACATAGGCATGACAGGCGGCTAACCAATCCATACCAAGAAGTATATCAAAATCTAGCATATCCAGGAGTATCAGATCAACTAGCGAATCTCTATCACCAATACGCACAGAGCATGACCTGAATACGTGCCGAGCTATAAAAGAATCTCCCACCGGAGTAATTACCACTAATGGTAACTCTAACAACGACGACTCTTTCCCTAAAGAAAGTGCAAATCGTGAAGTTGTAGAACTGGGATCAAATAAAACATGTGCCTCTAACGAGCATACTGTCGGAGTACCTGTCACGACTGCATTTGATGTCTGGGCATCCTGTGGAGTCAGCGCAAATACTCATGCCTGGCCCCTGCCCGCATCCTGTCGTCCACTACCTCTATCTCCTCGACCTCTCTGAGAACGTCCCGCAAAGCCTCAACCTCGTGGTGCAACTGCCTGGCATGTAGCGCCAACTGGGGAAGGAAGTAAAGCCATCGGCGTAGAAGGTGGAAGGGGTAAAGCAGCCTGTGGAACAATGGTCCCTCCTTAGGATCTACAGTCCCGCGCAATGTGTCCGGGAAGTCCATAACTAAAACATGTAGATGGAGGCCTCTGATCATCAGGATAAGAACTGAACATCTGGCCTTGGGTCCAACCTCGTCCGACACTGCGGCCTGGAGTATATCTGCCTCTCCCTCTGCCAAACTGTCTAGTCATTGGCCTGTTCGGTCTACTCCTCTTTGGCTTTGGAACAACCACTGACTCACTCAAACGCTCCTCCACTCGTATCGCTGCATCCATGGCCTGCGCATACGTATCAAAATGCTGGGAGCCTATAGCTAGATACAACTGTGTGTCCAGGCTCCTTAGGAACCTCTTCACCCGAAGCTCCTCCGTAGGTACTAAGTATGGGGCATAGCGCGACAGCTGGGTGAATCGTAAATTATAATCTGCCACCGACATACTTGCCGATTTCTGCAACGCTTCAAAACTGCTAGCTCCAGCGTCCCTCACACTCTGGGGAAGAAATCTGGCAAGAAAGACCATGGAAAACTCGGTCCACGATATCGGAAGAAGACTCGTAGCTCGCCCTCTCTCCATCGACTCACACCACTCCTGTGCAAGTCCCTCCAAACGAAAGCTAGTCAGCTCAACTGACCTCGCATCAGAATATCGTAATGATTTACCAATCCTCGCCATCCTATCAAGAAAGGACTGAGGATCTTCCGCCACATCGGTCCCTGTAAATATCGGAGGTCTCAATCTCATAAACTCTGCAAGCGATACCTCTATCACCCTCGTATCTACTGTACCACCGTCTGCGTAGGTTGTACCTCGGACTCTGCTACGGTCGGTGCCGGATCCTGTCTCAGTACTCAAGTGGCCTCAGCTAACTGTCCTACCACTCGCTGTAATCCCAACACGCCCTCCTCAATCCTAGTCATGCGATCTGGAGGAAGATGATCAACATGCTCATGCACCGCCGGAACATCCGGTGTACCATTCGTCGTCACAGGAGGACTCATCCTAGTTGCATCTCTGGCTGTGGCTCGCCTAGCCCGCGTAGCCATAGCAACTGGAACAAGAAACGAGAGTTGATAAGGCGTATGAATAGGAACAATCAATAACGGAGAATCAACGGAAGAATAGATCAAGATATACATCCTAAGGTTAGTTAGGCTAAATACGATAACGTAAATATGCCGCGGAACATACGTACGGTACTGCATTCACTCTAATTCACCTACTCCATCAAACCAAAGGTCATCCTAACTCACAGACTCACGTCAACCTATTTTAATTCCCTACTTAATTCCGTAAGGTTATTTCTAAGCTCTGATACCAACTTTGTCACGACCCAAGTTTGGATGTGACCGGCACTTAGATTGTATCATATCTAAAGATATGCACACAGTCCAAGTAAGCTGAAAACTAAGATCAAAATCCTTTTTGCGGAATTCTTTATATAGAAAATTTAGTTTTTAAGTAAAAATCACATGTTATGAAGTTAAAATATTAAACAAGTGTAAGGTGTTAAGTTTAGTTGCATCCCTAGTTGGGATCAACAATATCAACAGCGGAAAATAAAACTTCAGTATATAGGGCATCAATACGAATCTCAGATATAAAGAAATGAAACACAATTTATAGACTAAACGATCTCAACTGTCAATAATATACATATCATCTCTCACTCTAATTCATATACAGGTCTGATGGAGATTTTCTAGATACAAAATACAATACCAAAATAGAAGGTTACTACATATGTAACCCACCTATCAAAAGATATGATAAAGCTGCAAAAGTAGATCTGCACCGCAGCTAACCGTCCACTCTATCCCTGCAAGGAACTATGGCACAACGGGGGTGAGTAGCCAACTCAGTGAATATAACTAATATATAACGGTTAATTATGTAAATATGACGATCATACCAACTGAGATGTGAACAAGTATAATATATGATTATGTGTAAGAATCAAGAATCTATAATATGAATCTCATAGTACAAACTGAAATCTCATCTTTTATTCCCAATAAAATTCATTTCCCCGTGTCCATCATCGAGACAAAACTTCCATTTCTCACAGGCATCATTCCTCGAATGATCCTGAAATCAACAGTACCGGTCGTTATCCTCTAGATATACGCCGTATTTTTAGCACTATCTCCGGTATCGAGTAACCTCGCTAGGCTCCCCCGCCTCAATACGGCTATCCTGCCTCTCGGTCTCGACCGGGTCCACCATGTATCCAACTGTATATCTCCCCCACTCAGTTTGGATAACGTAAAATCCGCGACCGTATATCTCCCCCACTCGGTCCGGAATAAAACCAAATCATAAAACATCTCATGGTGGACATGACACATCAATCATGAAAATCACTGGATTTATGTAATAGTATTCAAAAACTCAAAACCATAAATCCTCAATAATACGTTTACCTCTTATATCAACATGAAATACACAGATACTAAAACATGATATAAATGATGCAATTTACTACCATTTATTGGTGTGTATGATACGATATGAATCATTTTAACAAGAATTTTGCTAAGTGTAAAAGTGACATGGTAATATCGACGAGGTGTGTGTATTCATATAAGATGTGCACGTGACATGACTCGTTGATACTTGTGTAGTGTTCTACCAACTAAGCAAGATATGGGTGATTTATGAATACATATTGTTAATTTAGCATATCAAATAATTCATTTATTTAAATACAACTACGGGCGTAAAACGCCATCTTTACAAAATTCCCCGGTAGATGTTTAACCTACTCACCGGAAAACGTCGAATCTATTCAGGAATTGCCAATCTTTTCCCTTTCCTTGCTGCCTCCGCAAATCCCGTATTCGAATAAAATATCACAATTTAATTTATATAAGTAAACGGCTACTCCGACATGACGGAAATGAAAAACACCCGTTCCCACGTACTAATTATATTGTATACGACTATATCGAGCTATTAAACACTTAACCTTACTGGATTTTAACCCTAACCTGCATCGCTACAGAATTTAAATCGCGATGCATTTTAATCGTGTCGTATTTGGTGTTTTAAGATATCCTTTCCGATATACGCTTCCAGATTCTATCTGCAGTGGAACTAATTTATTTAAACAATACCAAAATGGCCAAAATGATCTATTGAAACCCACACAATCACCCAAAACACCCTAGCTATCCACAAATCCGGCGACGCCGGATTTCCCATGTTGGTCGCCGGCCCAAATCCGAGCCCTTTGGTTCGTGATCCTATGGTTTTCTCTAGGTGTTTCATACATCATTTTAGCACTGTTTTGTTAAGTTTATTATCTTCCCAACAAAAGCAGATTTACACAGAACCTAGTTTGGACAAAAATACGAATTTATAGGACATTGTTCATTTCAATATAATTTAAGTACAGAACCTAGATTCCTACTGTGATTAAGAATTTACCCACAATATGTTGTTGAAATAACCCCTCCAAGATGCTAAGCCCCTTATCCTAGCTTGAGGGTGATGAAAAACTAGAACTTAGACTCCTTCTTCTTCTTCTTCCTCTTGTTCTTTCTTTCTCTCTTTAGTTTTTATTTTCACTCAGAATTTTCTTATTAACTATGATCTGAACAAGGTTTATATATGGCAATTGAAGGGATAAGGTGAAGGAGGAGGTGGAATCAAGCTAGAGGTAAGGGTTTCATGCAAATAGGAGGTGTGAGGTAAGTGTTGTGCATATAAGCAAGAGGTGTTCATGCCTTATCTTCATAATTTGTTTTAATTTGAATTTAAATTCTGAACTAAATGTTTTCTATCACTTTTTCATTTACACCCCTAAATTTTTTTCCATTTGCACAAAAATCCTAAACTTTACCTAAAACCCCCTCACAACTTAGTTTTTTATAAAACACACATTTTATTAAAATGAAGCTAAAATTGTCATTAAAACCCTTATAATTTATTTATGTTGCATACTAAAATTTTTATTTAAATTTTTTTACATAGAACTTATGAAACTTGACTTATTTGTTTTTTAACAAATTTGCGATATATCATATTATTATTAAATTAATTAATTTTATTTATTTCTAAATTTTCAGAATGCTACAATATCCCCCCTTAAGAAAATTCGGTCCCCGAATTTAAAATAATTAATTAAACATACCATCGAAAAGATGTGGAAATTTCTTCCGCATCCCATCTTTGGTCTCCCAAGTAATCTCCTAGCGATTATTTCCTTGCCAAAGAACCTTCACTGACGGAAGTACCCTTGATCGTAATTTCTTTGCCTGCCTGTCAAGAATAGCGACTGGCTGCCCTGTGTAGGATAAATCCGGCTCAAGCCGTAAGGTCTGATGCTGGATCGCGTGAGATGGATCGTGAAGATACCTACGAAGCATCGAAACGTGGAACACCGGATGCACGTCGGGAAAACTCGGTGGAAGTGCTAAGCGATAAGCTGCAGCACCCACTCTCTCCAGAATCTCGTAAGGTCCGACATATCTGGGGCTGAGCTTCCCCTTCTTCTCGAAACGCATCACACCTTTCATTGGAGATAACCGAAGGAATACATGATCTCCCACTCCAAACTCGAGTCTACGATGTCGTCGATCTGCATACAATTTCTGTCTGCATTGGGCCGCCTTCATTCTATCCTGTATCAACTGAATCTTCTCTGTAGTCTCTTGTACTATCTGCGGTCCCAATATGTAACTCTCGCTCAGTTTCGTCCAGCAAACGGGTGATCGACATTTCCTCCCATACAAAGCTTCAAAGGGTGCCATCTGGATCGTTTACAGAAAACTGTTGTTGTACGAGAATTCTATCAAAGGTAGGTGACGATCCCAACTACCACCGAAATCAAGGCTACAAGCCCGAAGCATATCCTCTAGTATCTGAATGGTCCACTCCGACTGACCATCTTTCTGTGGGTGAAAAGCTGTACTAAAACTCAACCGTGTATCCAAAGCTTCATGAAGTTTCTGCCATAGCCTGCTAGTAAACTAGGTACCCCTATCTGAAACTATGCACGTCTGCATGGAGTTCTGACACGACTCTCCATACAAGTAATGTCTCCAAATCTTCAATGCGAATAACACAGCAGCTATCTGTAGATCATGAGTGGGGTAGTTTTGTTCGTGCCTCTTCAACTGTCGAGAAGCATAAGCTACAACCCTACCGTGCTGCATCAGCACACAACCTAAACCCACTCTAGAAGTATCACAATACACAACAAAACCTCCTGACCCGGAAGGTAAAGATAATACAGGTGCAGTCGTCAAGCGCGTCTTCAATTGCTGGAAACTCTGCTCACACGCATCTGTCCATTGAAATGGAACCTCCTTCCTAGTCAATCCGGTCAAAGGTGCAGTGATCCGTGAAAAATCCTGCACGAAGCGTCGGTAATAACCTGCCAGTCCTAAGAAACTCTGAACCTCTGTAACTGACACAGGTCTGGGCCAATGCTGTACTGCTTCAATCTTCTTTGAGTCCACACATATACCCTCTCTCGTAATTATGTGAGCCAAGAACTCCACACTATCGAGCCAAAAAGCACACTTGGAGAATTTTGCAAACAGCTGATGCTCCTTCAAGGTCTGCAACGTAATACGCAAATGCTGCTCGTGCTCCGTCCGACTCCGAGAATAAACAAGAATGCCATCTATGAACACTATAATAAACCGATCAATGAAGGGTCTAAAGATATGGTTCATCATATCCATAAAAGCTGCTGGAGCGTTGGTGAGTCCGAACGACATCACCAGAAATTCATAGTGCCCATATCTTGTGCGAAACGCAGTCTTCAGAATATCGTCCTTCCGAACCCTCAACTGGTGATACCCCGACCTCAAATCAATCTTTGAGAAATAACCGGCTCCCTGCAACTAATCGAACAAGTCATCTATACGTGGTAGTGGATACCTGTTTCGCACAGTGACACGATTCAGCTATCGGTAGTCGATGCACAGTCTCATACTACCGTCCTTCTTCTTTACAAATAGGACAGGTGCTCCCCACGGTGATATACTGGGACGAACAAGCCTTCTATCTAACAACTCTTGCAACTGGCTTTTGAGTTCCTTCAATTCCGTCGGTGCCATTCGATAGGGTGGTATAGAAATAGGCCCCGCACCCAGAATCAAGTCGACGCAAAATTCAATGTCACGATTGGGTGGCAATCCTGGTAACTCATCAGGAAATACCTCAGGAAATTCTCGTGCGATTGGAACCTGGTCCAATGGAATCTCAGCAACCCCTAAGTCCTGAACAAAAGCCAAGAACCCATGACAACCCTTTTTCAAGAGTCGCCCCGCACAAAGAGCAGAAATCATGTTGGCAGGAGTTATTTTACAATCCCCCTGCACAACAAACACCGGTTCACCTGGAAAACAAAATCTAACCGCCTTTCCCCGACAATCTACATAGACATGACAGGCAGCCAACCAATCCATACCAAGAAGTATATCAAAATCTAGCATATCCAGGAGTATCAGATCAACTAGCGAATCTTTATCACCAATACGCACAGAGTATGACCTGAATACGTGCTGAGCTATAAAAGAATCTCCCACCGGAGTAATTACCACTAATGGTAACTCTAACAACGATGACTCTTTCCCCAAAGAAAGTGCAAATCGTGAAGATACATAAAAATGTGTAGAACCGGGATCAAATAAAATATGTGCCTCTAACGAGCATACTGTAAGAGTACCTGTCATGACTGCATTTGATGCCTGGGCATCCTGTGGAGTCAGCGCAAATACTCATGCCTGGCCCCTGCCCGCATCCTGTCGTTCTCTACCTCTATCTCCTCGACCTCTCTGAGAACGTGCCGCAAAGCCTCGACCTCGTGGTGCAACTGCCTGGCGTGTAGCGCCAAATAGGGGAGGAAGTAAAGCCATCGGCGTAGAAGGTGGAAGGGGTAAAGCAGCCTGTTGAACAACGGTCCCTCCCTGGGATCTACAGTCCCGCGCAAAGTGTCCGAGAAGTCCACAACTAAAACATGTAGATGGACGCCTCTGATCATCAGGATAAGAACTGAACATCTGGACCTGGGTCCAACCTCGTCCCACACTGCGGCCTTGAGTATATCTGCCTCTCCCTCTGCCAAACTGTCTAGTCATTGGCCTATTCGGTCTACTCCTCTTTGGCTTTGGAACAACCACTGACTTGCTCAAACGCTCCTCCA
Source organism: Agapanthus africanus (assembly GCA_030015575.1). Classification (NCBI taxonomy): domain Eukaryota; kingdom Viridiplantae; phylum Streptophyta; class Magnoliopsida; order Asparagales; family Amaryllidaceae; genus Agapanthus; species Agapanthus africanus. The sequence continues at coordinate 109,464,363 of CM057344.1, forward strand.
CTCATATCACTGCATCCACGGCCTGTGCATACGTATCAAAATGTTGGGAGCCTATAGCCAGATACAACTGTGTGTTCAGGCTCCTTAGGAACCTCTTCACCCGAAGCTCCTCCGTAGGTACTAAGTATGGGGCATAGCGCGACAGCTGGGTGAATCGTAAATCGTAAACTGCCACCGACATACTTGCCGATTTCCGCAATGCTTCAAAACTGCTAGCTCTAGCGTCCCTCACACTCTGTGGAAGAAATCTGGCAAGAAAGACCGTGGAAAATTCGATCCACAACATCGGAGGAAGACTCGTAGCTCTCCCTCTCTCCATCGACTCACACCACTCCTGTTCAAGTCCCTCCAAACGAAAGCTAGTCAGCTCAACTGACCTCGCATCAGAACATCGTAATGTTGATGGCTTGCATGTTGGACTTAAAGGGTTCATGGGAGGATCATCTACATTTAGTGGAGTTTTCTTACAACAACAGTTTCCAGGTGACTATACAAATGGCTTCATTCGAAGCATTATATGGTCGTAAGTGTCGCTCACCGGTTTGTTGGGACGATGTCGGTGAACGAAGATTGTTGGGACCAGATTTGGTTGTGTAGACAGTTGAGAAAGTTAACGCTATCCGGAATCATATGAAAGCTGCTCAAGACCGACAGAAGAGTTGGGCAGATACGTCGAGAAGACTTCTAGAGTTCGCCGTGGGTGATTTGGTATTCTTGAAGATATCACCGACTAGAGGGGTGATTCGTTTTGGAAGTCGAGGAAAGCTCAGTCCTCGATTCGTTGGACCGTTTGAGATTTTGGAGCGTGTTGGTGAGGTAGCGTATCGATTGGCGTTACCGCAATCCTTGGCGAATGTTCATGATGTGTTTCACGTATCTCAACTCCGTAAATATGTTCAAGATGAAACACATGTGTTGGATCATTCGGAGCTGACCGTCCGAGAAGACTTGACTTTTGAGGAGCGACCGATTGCGATTATGGATCGAAGGGAAAAGGTTCTTAAGAACAAGGTTATCCCTCTTGTGCTTGTTTCTTGGGGTAATCGCTCATATGGAGAGTCAACTTGGGAACGAGAATATGAAGTCCGGCAGAAGTTTCCCCATCTTTTCTTGTAGTTGTGGGTCGTTTATCTTTTGTGTTCTTGGAATTTCGAGGACGAAATTCTTTTTGTAGTTGGGTATAATGTAACAACCGAGTTCAGTTATACCAATTTCTGTTGCCGTATGTGTTGTTTGTGGTGTTTATTTCATTTACTGGGTGGATGCGAATGGTAGTTTACTTTACGTTCGACCCGCTTGCTTGAGCATGTTGTTTCATGGTTATAGAATACCCTAGCATCACGTATTTTTGAATATAACAATTTAAGTCACGTAAAATAATTTAAAAATACGTGACATGGCCTGCTTGATACCCCTAACCCTATGGTAGCGTCCTTGCATCATGTCCTCGTCCCGTTCAGTGAAACGGACGTTTTTGGATGGCTACGCGCACGTACGTGCGTCTGTTCTTGGGGGTATGCATTTCTGTTACATAATCCTTCATTTTAAATTTTGAAACTTACAAATAATTTTCGTATTTCAAATCCAAAATTTTGGACCCGACCCGGGCGCATTTCTGAATTATTTTGTATCCCGCCAAATTTTAATTATTTTAAATTCTTTAATTCGTTTAAGATTTCTTTAACAGCCTAAAATTTCCTTACAACCAATGAGAACTATCTTTAGAAATTGAAATCTTTTAAAAAAAATTTCTTCCTCTAAATATAAATTCTCTCCAACCAATCCCAGCCTTATTTTTAACGCTGGCCCCACCACCGAGCCTCTCTTTCTATCTCTCTTCTCTCTTCCTCTCTCATAAGATAATTCCAAATTTATCTCTCCTCTTCCCCCTCTCTCTCTTCCTCTCTATCTCTCTCTTCCTCTCTCTCTCATCTCGCGGCTCCTTTTCTTTCTCCTCCTCTCAGAGTCTCTCTCTCTCCTCTCGCTAAATCTTCTCTCTCCCCCTCTTTATATATTTCTTCTCCTTCTTCGTTATTTTAAAAACGAACCCAAGATTTACAACCCTAGCAGCCGTCTTCCCTTCACGCCGTCGCCGACAGCCGATGACACGACTCCCGACCTCGTCATCTCCTCACCCTCATCACCTTCGCCTCCATCTCTTTTCTTCCGAGTCTGCACACCTTCTGACCCAGGCCCGAGCACCCCCTGCACGCCTTTGCACCGCCGGGGTGATCGCCGCCGGTGACACTCGCCCTCGTTTTCCCGGCTCCGTGCAACACAGTAAGCCTCACCACCTCTTCTTTCTTCTTCTTCTTTCCATCTTCTTCCTTTCTGTTCTTTTCTTCTCTGTTCTTTATGTGCACTGTCCTTTTGCAGACCGCTCACCGGAGTTCCGTCGACGCCGTCGACCCCCTCACGACTCTCTTCACCAACCACAGTGAGCTCTCTTCTCCTCCTCCCTCCTTCCCTTTGTCTCTTTTTCTTTCCTTTACGCATTTCTTCTTTTTCTTTTGTTCACTGTTATTTTCTGTTCGCCGGAATCCGGTCGTGCCGTCGACGATCCCGACGATCCAGTGAGGATATCTGACCCGTGTGATCCCACTGTACGTTGTTTGGACTCATTCCGTGTACCGTGCACGCGTCGCGACTTTTCTCGTCGATGTGAGACGTTCCGTATACCGTATCGCGATCCGTCGAGGCAAGTGAAGTTTGCTACATGCTATCTATAATATTACTTATACCTATTAAACTGCATGGTAAAACTGTAGATTACTTATAGCGTCACATGTTCCATTTTCCATTTCGATGTTCCATATATCATGTTAGATTCGGATCTTGAATTATAACTTGTTGCATGTTAGAGTACAATATCGTGTACCTACATCCGTGTTTAAATTACTTAATAATTATCTGCATAACCCATAGCACTTTTAAATAGTTTCTACCCCCGAATACCCGGTTGCATCCATTGAACATATTTTATATATCATTGCATCCCTAGATCATTTAACCCATAATAACGAGATTTAACAATTCCATACTGGTTTAAGTGTATTTTAGTTAATGTGGGAACCACAACCCTAACTCTAATCTATAACTGTGCATCCCCATGCTTTAATCTGTACCCTTGCATATATCATCACCATGTTTCATTTTTATTTGTTTCATTAGTGCCCATGCTTGTTTATATATACCCATGCTTATGTTAGTTTGATTATGAGCACCCACATGACATCTTGTACATCCTGACACGACTTGTTACACTTCCTACTTGACACGACATGGTACCGCGCATCTCTCGACATGACATGATATCTATATACTACCTGGCTTGACCTGATGTACCATAGCATTACCTGTTACTTGATCTTGTGTCTAATGCCAACAAACCTTACCTGTTGTCCATACGGATAGTTCCTGTTGTCTATCCAGACAAACCTGTACCTGCCTGATCCTGAGTTGGCATTAGCTCTTGATTACTTAATACCTGACTTGAATACATATGACTTGGGGGTATGGGGAAATCAATGATGAAACCTGACTTGTAACTCGACAGTTCTATACCTGTTCTGATCAGTCTTACGGGCTAGGCCAGCCCCGGAGGGATGCTACGGACATTACTCGTCATTACCTACCATCCTTTACTGCCTTGCGGCACGTCTCGGGTTTAGCCCGAGAGTCATAAACCGTGATCCCGGGCACGCACGAGATATTATTGAGTTACATCGATGATTCATCAAATTGATTTCAAAGACTCTAGAGTAGTTAACCCAATAGACCAGTTTAGATTACTCACTGCACACTACCTTTCACTGCCCTGATTTATATTGCTGTTACACCTGCTTTACCATTTATGATTATACTTGCATATCTTGCTCCCCTGTTTATATATTATTGCTTGATGTTATGACGCGCTGACGTCTGGATTTTGCATGGCCCAGATTCCGTACCTTTGCTGCAGTCTGAGCAGGAGTACTTCAGTCAGTAGGCTGTGCAGTGAGGACTCGTTAGTAGTTAGTTCTTTTATTTTCAGTATTTTCATTCCTGATGTGAACCCGCATTATGGGACATACATTCCAGTTATTCCTGTATTGGATCTTTTGCTTCCGCATTATTTTATTCTTGACCCATTTTATTTGGCTTATGGACATGCATTAGATAGTTTATTATTGTTCTTGATATCTTTACAGCCGTAATATGACTGTGGAAGGATAATTCCTATCCACAGGTAGCATGGTTGGCCATGTCACGTGCCTACCTTAGCGTACTCTGGGAAGCGGGGCGTGACATGGTTCTTTTGGTATCAGAGCCATAGGTTATAGGTTAATCGGGTTTGATTCTTTTTGTAGTTGGGTATTGGACCCAATACACGAATCAGAATACTCATGATTAGGAAACATGTCCTGCCACCTTACCGTCTTACCATTCTTGAATCTAACCTCCTCCTGATTATACTTTTACGATATGCAAACCTCCTTTGTATATCGACTCAAAACCTGGTTCCTTGTTTATCTCTAGAACTTAGGCGACTTGGGTGGAGTTATGTAATTGTAGCTATGATACCGCGACATGGTTACAATGCGGTACTCTATTTAAGTAACTTGGAGTTCTAGCTTCGATCTACATTTTGAATCTGTTATCATGCTAACCTTTTGGTGTTTTGATTTCAGGAACATGGCAGACAAAAATCTGAAGACGTACCAAAGGCGTGTTGATGAAGCCTCTATGCTTGGAGTAATACGTGGGATGTTGGAGAATCAAAAGCGACAGATTGAGCTGATCCAGCAGCAGGTTGAATCTTTTCAGAAAGGTTTGCGGACCGTTCAGCAGTCTGTGAACAATGTTGTGGCCGGACCGGGAGATCGTGTGGGTACCGTGGTGGATTTTGGGAGATTGGGTCCGTCTGTCTTTACTGGCTTAGAGGAGCCGTTGCCAGCGGAGCAGTGGCTAGTTGACACGGAGAATTTACTCATTGGGGCACAGATCCCAGAAGATAAGAGAGTGGATGTGGTATGCATCCAGTTGGTGGATTACGCCCGTGAATGGTGGCTTGTGGAAGAGACCCGCTTGCCCAAGCCGATCAAGTGGGCGGATTTTTCGAAGAGTTTCCTGGAGAAGTTCTTCCCGCGGACTGCACGGGAGGAAATGGAAGAAAAGTTCGTCAGTTTGAAGCAGAATGGCGCACCTGTAGATGTACATGCAGCTGAGTGGACGCGGTTTAGTAGATTCGCTGGATCTCTGGTTGCCAACGATGCTAATAGGGCAAGGAGGTTCATGCGATGTTTGGATGTGGACATCCAGAGGCAGATAGTCTCCCTGGGTTTGACCACTTTTTCCCAAGTGCTTACAGTGGCTCGAGAGTAGCAGAGCCTATCTTTGAAGACTGGGAGTACACAGCAGCCAGCAGTTACAGTAAGGAAGCCGGCATTTGCACAGAACCTAGCACATGGATGCAGAGGTATTCCAGTGGACCGTCGTGGTGTAACCCCGATGAAGAAGCATCCTGCTGTTGATCAGAGGAGGACCGTGATCCGTGACTACTGCCATTTACCTGGGCACGTGCAAAGGGAATGTCGAAGGAAACAGGGACTCTGTTTGGTTTGCGGTTCGGCGGATCATACTATCAGTACTTGTCCGTCGAAACTTCGTACGAAGGATGATGTTCTGAAGCCTCCGCAGAAACCGTTTCAGGGACAGAAGCAGCTGACTCAGGGACCCAATCAAGCTCGAGCATTTACCCTGACGGTTGAGGAAGCCAAGGCTTCGGGGGAAGTTGTTTCAGGTATTCTACTTGTTTATGGTTTTCCCACATTAGCGTTATTTGATTCTGGTGCATCCCATTGTTTTATGTCGTCCAAGTTTATTGCTACACACTCGATCACTTGCATGACCCTGTCTAGTTTCTGGGACATACATACTGGGAATGGGAAAATCATATCTAGTAGTGAGTGTAAAGATTGTGCAGTTGTTGTTTGCGGACGGAAGCTTTTTGCAGATTTCTTGGTGATGGACACGGGAATCTATGAAGTCGTCTTGGGAATGGATTTTCTCGGTACTTTCCATACTCACATTGATTGTAGGGCAAAGAAAGTAATTTTCCAGATTCCCGGACATTCCGAGTGTATCTTTACTGGAGGAAGCAGTTCTGTCGGGCCAGTCGAGTTTAGGGCTAGGCCAACAGCTAATGTTCTTTCGTTGATGGAGGTTGCTCAAGATAAAAAGCCAGCTGTTGTTCGAGATTTCATGGACGTGTTTGAAGACATATCAGGTTTACCGTTGAAGCGAGACTTGGAGTTCGCGATTGATCTTATTCCTGGTGTAACGCCAGTATCTAAAGCTTATTATCCAATGGCACCAGTGGAGTTGGAAGAAGTTAAGAAGCAGGTTACTGAATTACATGAGAAGGGTTGGATCCGAAGCAGTAACTCGCCGTGGGGAGCTCCAGTTCTTCTAGTCAAGAAGAAAGGTGGCACGAGAAGGATGTGCATCGATTATCGAGAATTAAACCGGGTGACTATTAAGAATAAGTACCCGATCCCTCGTTTTGGCGAACTATTTGAGCAGCTTAGTGGCGCGAGGGTATTCTCGAAGCTGGATATGCGATCCGGATATCATCAGGTCCGAGTGAAAACAGAAGATATTTGCAAGACGATGTTCTGAACTCGGTATGGACATTACGAGTACTTAGTGATGCCCTTCGGAGTAACAAATGAACCGGTGATATTCATGGACTTGATGAACCGAATCTTTTAACCATTCTTGGACCAGTTTATAGTGGTGTTCATTGATGATATTCTGGTCTACTCGAAGAGTATTGAAGAGCACGCGGAACATTTGAAGATCGCACTGCAGACACTGAGACAAGAAAAATTATATGCAAAGATGAGCAAGTGCGAGTTTTGGCTGGAAGAAGTAAAGTTTTTGGGGCATGTCGTGTCCGGCGATGAAATCGCCGTCGATCCCGAAAAGATTGCGGCAGTTCGAGATTGGCCGATTCCGAAGAATGTTGCGGAGATAAGAAGCTTTCTTGGACTCGCCGGGTATTACAGAAGGTTTGTGGAGAATTTTGCTCGTCTGGCGGAGCCGTTAACCAAGCTTACGCGCAAGGAGGTACCATTTGTGTGGACGGATAAGTGTGCGTCAGCTTTTGAGGCGTTGAAGCAGAGATTGATAACCGCTCCTATTCTGACCGTGCCAGACAGTTCCGGAGGATTGGTAATTCACAGCGACGCATCTGGAAAAGGATTGTGATGTGTTTTGATGCAGCATGGGAAGGTTATAGCATACGCATCGAGACAGTTGAAGACCCATGAGAAGAATTACCCAACTCATGATTTGGAGCTTGCGGCGGTGATCTTCGCTTTGAAGATTTGGAGACACTACCTTTTGGGCGAAAGGGTCGAGGTTTTCACCGATCATAAAAGCTTGAAGTATGTGTTCACGCAGAAGGAGCTTAATATAAGGCAACGTAGATGATTGGAGCTGATGGCTGACTATGATCTTGATCTTAAGTTCCATCCGGGGAAAGTTAATGTTGTGCCGGATACACTCAGTCGGTTACCAGCAATTCAGACGTTGACTACACAGAAGGAACTCATTGAAGACTTTCGAAGATTTGATTTGGAGGTTGTGCAACCGCATTCCTCGGGACAGTTGATGCAGCTGCAGGTACATTCATCGTTGATCGAGAATATTAAAGTAGCGCAATCGCAGGACCCTAGATTGCAAAAGTTTCGAGAACAGGTTGAAACTGGACTTTGAACAGATTTATTGATCCATGAAGATGGTTCGTTGAGATATGGTAGCCGGTTGTGTATACCAAAGGGAGATATTCGCGAAGAACTTATGAAGGAGGCGCACAGTTCAGCATATTCCGTACATCCAGGAGGCACGAAAATGTACCGAGATATACGACAACATTTCTGGTGGGAAGGCATGAAACGGGTGTTGGATATATATACCCTAGAGGCCTTCATTGTATAGGATGCTAGGGATATGTATGTACATGACAATCTTGCTTGATATGATAGTACGTTATTTGGTTTGTCTTTATCTTAACGCGTGATATATTTTACTTTGTATTTATATACATGTTGATAAAGCCCATAGGGTGTTTGCCTGACTACCGGCGTTGTGATGGCAGTCATACTTATGGGAGCTGGATAGTCAATAGGCACATCTTTAAATGTCCCTGGTCGCAGGAGTATCGAGACTGGGCATCGATGCACCAGAGTAGACTAGTGTATACATATCTAGACCCTGACGAGGGGCGATGGATTGGTCCCGCAACCATTGGTGATGTGCACCTAAGATTGTATACAGATGCTTACTGAGTGTGAGTACACCGGACAGGGCTCGCCGAGAACTGACTGGATGGTATTATACCTAACGTCAGAAAGCAGTTCTCAGATGACATGTGTGCAGATAGTCTGTTGACTTAAGGTCGTTATTTGTCTCGTGTGAGTTCCCACTGTGCTTTGATTACTACCCTACCACGGCTCAAAGGAGTCGTGCAAACAGGTTTTAGTTGGGTACAGTCCCGAGCCACATGGAGGCAGTGAGCGACTGTTAGGGATTCGTCTCTCCCGGTATAGGGAGTCGATATCGCACTGTGATCGGTTGGTCATTACCATAAGTCCCTGGCCAGGGCTGATTGAGAATTACTGGTGGACTGATTAGTAGATTCTCGGATGGTCTTGATCCACACCGGCACGACTTGGACGGTTGTTAGGGGTCTGACGTTCACCACCTCCCTAGACCATACATGCGATACTCTCAGACGAACAGACCGGACTGCGCGGATATTGTCACGGACAGGCTCAGTAGGGGTTACGGACGAGTTTGCTCGTCGGCCTCCTTTTCGACACGTACCTGGGTTGCCGTTACGTACAGCTAGTGCCACTGACGGACTTGTGGTTAAACCCACTGCCAGCGTACTGTCGAGTCTTTAGAGTCCCACACAGAGGGTTTCCCTGGATCAGGCGAGACGATGTAGATGTCGTATGGTCTTACGGCAGGGTTTCGATCGCATTCGTATACTGGCTACTCGAATGACTATCGGACGGATAATACTGGTAGGCTTTGGTTTAAGCCGGATACTAGTATTGTAGTATTGGATTATACTGATCTCAGTGTATCCGTATTTTTCGGAATACGGATACGGGTATGAAAATACGGAAAAATGGCATTTTTGTAAATTCACAAGTTTGACCTTCTAGAAGGAGACACCTCATTATAGTTTTATTCTTTTTCATTAAAGGATTAATGAGGTGGAATTAGGAGAGTTATGAAGCATGGGTTGAAAGCATGGCTATGGATTTATTTATTCACTTTGGAATTACTATTCAAGTAAGGTTGCATTTTATTTGATTAAATAATTCTATGGTTGGATTATTGTGAAAATACTTAGCCATTCTCTTAGCTCATTTTCTCATCATTCTCACAAATGCTTTCTCTCTCCTAGGTTTTTCTTCTCTCCTTCTTCATGAAACTCATACACTTGCATGTGCTGCAAATCAATGAGTTTTGAGATCAACTAGTTCAATACACGCTCTCTCTACATCCCCTTAGTTATCTCTCCTAGCAAGTAAGATCACTAAGGTATCTCATGGAGGTTGGAGCTTGATCGTAGGCCCCTCGAGTGGATCTATCTTTGACGCAAAGGAGACCGGCAACCGAACTCTTCCAAACCCTAGAAGAAGCCAAAGAAAGGAGATCAAGAACAAGGAGCTTGAACCAAGGAGCAAGGAGCAACTTGAAGACCCGAAGGACTAGGAACGAGGGTATAACTCCTTTACATACTAGTTAACTCTCTCTCTTACTTTAATTTTGTTAGATAAGGCTTAATAAAGATCCTAAAGTGGGAAAAAGTTCATGATGCTAAGCAAAAACTAGTTTCTTTTGAGGTGAGAAAACCGTTTTTAAAGTATTCTGCCTCCCCGCGACCCGTGGGGTGTGCATCATGGACTTACACTGGTATTAGAGCCATATTAAACCTTATCTAACTTGTTAGTAAAGTGTTGGAAATTCGATCGCCGGAAAAACCCGAAAATCTCATCCGAAAATATCAGTTTCTGTCGATTTTGAAATCTGGTCCTAAAACTTTTTTAGAAGGCTTGAAAATACAGGCAAGGTTTTCTAAGAATACTGATGAAATTTGGGTCCCTGAATCGATCAACTCACCGCAGATCCGCGGCCGAACCAAGCGTTCGGCCGCGGATCCGCCGCCGAGTTGACTCGGATTCAGCCAAAATTTCTTCTGTTATTCTTAGTTTTTGGAGTTGTGATTTTTGGGATATTTTGATTCTGCCCAGATATTTTGTGTACTGTGTTGACCTGAGGATTGATTCAAAATTGCTTATTCGATCGAAATTCTAATTGCTTTAGCTAATCGGTTCTTCTGTAATGCTTTATGTGTTTTGAAATGTCCGCAAATCGCTATACGACGATTAGTGGGGGTTGCACATATTTGTAATGGTTGGTTTGTGTATATGAATGTTATTGGATTGTCGATGATGAATAGCCGGGGGATGTGAGACGGGTGTTTTCTTTTCTTTCATTCAATGTAATTTGTGAAATTGATGTAATATTATTTTTGCGGGGCACATCCGGGATGAGGTTGTAGCCACCGTTGTATTATTTCTTTTTACTGTTTTTGCTCCTAGAATAGACCCAAGGAGGGGTGCACAAACTACCGGGTATTTTGAAGTGCTTAGTGGCTTACTCACGTTGTTGAGGGAGACTGCTTCACTTTTGGTACTTGGCGGGTAGTTTGCCGCACCCGTAGGGGTTTCGGGTGGGTTTTTGGCTATTCATCACGACCGTGGAACCCGTCCTTCGTTATGGGCTTAAATGAAGTGCGATATTCTTAGTATATCCAATATCTTCATCTGTGATCTGGAATGCTTATTATTGCGTGCAACGAATGGATATATCTATATATGATATTTATTAGGCGTTGCTTATGTTTTTCACCCACGCTAGTCCAGCCCCCGCTCTGTCGTTACTTAAGTAACCTAACGGGTGATGACGGGGCCCAGTGGCGAATGCGGATGGCATAAGCGTACGTTGTATTTTCGTTGTTTTCTGCAATGGTAGGATTAAATGACGGGACAACATTAATTCATTAATGCAAAGAAAATAAACCTAAACTAAATCGTTGGAACAATTTCAAAACCACTCGGTTTTCTTCAAAAATCAAATTTTAAATGCGGAGCTTAAACCACTCCTTTTAAAAAGCTATCTTGGTTCCTTCTATCATATCAAGTTCAATACGTTAACGGTTTTTTGCCAAAAACCAGCCGTAACCCTCCGTCGTTTTAAATAAACAGCACATCGTATTCATGCTATATTTGTTGGCCTATGTCAAGGCATAGTGTATGGTAGCAATGTGTTGCTTATTTGTTGTATAGATAGATGCATTAGTTTAGGACAGTCGTACAGCCTTGTTGGCCTACGTCAAGGGCGAGTATGAATGGATCTAAATTAATCAGGACAACGACGGGTAGAACTTGACTTGCATCTTATGATTTGTTGGCCTACGTCAAGATCATAAGAGCTTGGGGTAAAAAATCACATCGGGAGTTTCAAACATAAAGGAAACTTGCAGATTTAGCATACCTTCTAGAGTGTGGTGACTAGAGTGGCTTCCATCTAGGGCATCATGCAATGATAGTTGGATCCCGATCCCACTGATGAGTAGGATAACTCTCGGGAAATTTTCTCACTTAACAATCAATGCTATAAACCAAGTAGGTGTCTAGAAAGGTGTTAGAGGGGCTACGCCTCCAGGGAAAAGAGGTTCTTTAATTAAAGAACTTCGCGAAAGCGTTGGAAAACCTCCCTCGAAGTACCAACACTGGCCTGGCTGAAAGGTTAAGAAAGTATTGTGACGTGTGATTAAATCCTGACTAATTCTTCTTTTAGGGTTTGAAGAAGGATTTGAGGAAATAGTGGGAGCCATCCTGTTTAGATAAACTAATAAACCAATCTAAACTTGCAAGAGCATATGCTGAGTGTTTCTTTTCTCTCTCTCTGGCAGCTACCATGACAGGACTAAAACTATTACTTGAAAAAAATACACTGACCGGGACAAACTATAAAGATTGGCTAAGGAACGTCAACATTGCACTGACTTATGACAAAGTGGCATATGTTACCACCGCTGTTCCTCCCCCTATCCCAGGACCAGATTCCTCAGTTGCGGACAAGGAGGTTCACAAAACCTAGGATCTAGACTGTGAGAGAGCTAAGTGTATCGTGCTGGCGTCCATGAACAATGAACTCCAGAAACAGCACGAGGGTATGGATATTATATCCATTTTTCTCCATTGCAAGGAATTGTATGGGGAGCACTCCCGTATCACGAGGTACGAGACCTCAAGGAAACTCTTCCAGATGAGGTTAGCTCCAGGATCATCTGTAGGAGAGCACATCCTGAAAATGATCAGCCTCATTGAGGAACTCGCAAACCTGGGATGCGTGCTAGAGAATGATTTGTACATCGACTTGATTTTGCAGTCCCTTCCCCACACCTTCTCTCAGTTCGTGCTGAACTTCAACATGCATGAAATGGAAGCTGATCTTCCAAAGCTCCTCAACATGTTGAGGGTAGCAGAGACCTCCTTGAAAAAGGAGAAGACCCCCATTCTGTATGTTGTCCAATCATCCTCTTCTAAATCTAAAGCGAAAGCGAAAGGGAAGAAGAAGATGAAAGCCACCAAACCGAAAGGCGGGGTCAAGAAGGTGCAGGGAACGAACAAGGCAGGAAGGGTGAAGGCAGATAAGAACGAATGCTACTATTATTACAAGCAAGGGCACTGGAAGAAAGATTGCATGGCTTTCAAAGCCAAGGACACGAAGCAAGCTGCTGCTACTGCTTCAGGTGTGTTTGTAATCGAAAATTGTCTTTCAGTAAACTCTACATCATGGGTACTTGATACCGGTTCTGGTTCTCACATCTATAATTCTTTGCAGGCTCTGAGAAACCGTAGAGCACTGAAGATAGGTGATATGACTTTCCGGATGGGCAATGGAATGCACGTAGATGCTATTGCAATAGGGGAATATCACCTGGGGTTGACTAGTGGGCACATTTTGGTGTTGTACAGCTGTTTTTGTATTCCCAGTATGCTGTGTAATATTATATCAGTATCTTTGTTATCTAATGAAGAATATAATTTTGCGCTTGAAAGAAATGTCATGAACATTCTCCTAAATCAAGAAATGATTGGGTTTGGCACACTGGAAAACGGCATATACATACTTAATCAACCTCAAGTTTTCAATATTCAAAACACGCTTAAAAGAAAGGCTCCAGATTCAAACCAAGCCTTCCTATGGTATTGTAGACTTGGTCATATAAACGAAACAAGCTTGACTAAGTTACATAAAGATGGATATTTAGATCCGTTTGAATATTCATCATATGCAACTTATCAATCATGTATCAAAGGAAAAATGACCAAATCTCCGTTCACCGGACACGGAGAAAGAGCCACGGAACTCTTGGGACTTGTACACAGTGATGTATGTGGTCCAATATCTACACATGCACGAAGTAGTCACTCCTACTTCATCACTTTTACTGATGACTTCTCTAGGTATGGACATGTGTTCTTAATGAAGCATAAATCTGAGGCCTTTGAGAAGTTTAAGGAGTATAAAAATGAAGTGGAGAAACAGACTGGTAAAAGCATTAAGACACCTCGATCTGATCGAGGTGGAGAATACTTAAGTACCAGTTTCCTTGAATGCTTAAAAGAGAATGGAATTCTCTCCCAGCTTACTCCGTCTTATACACCTCAGCATAATGGTGTATCAGAAAGGAGGAATCGCACGCTACTGGACATAGTGCGTTCAATGATGAGTAGTGCTGAGTTACCACTTTCCTTCTGGGGTTTTGCGCTAGAATCAGCAGCATACCTATTGAATAGAGTTCCGACTAAGTCTGTGCCTACCACTCCATATGAAATGTGGAGCGGGAAGAGACCATGTCTCAAGTATATCAAGATATGGGGGTGTCCGGCATATGTTAAAAAGCATAATCTGGACAAGCTCGAGGCACGATCGGTTTTGTGCAAGTTTGTAGGATACCCCAAGCATTCAAGGGGATATCTGGTCTACCACACTGAAGAACAAAAGGTGTTTGTCGCTCGCCACATTGTCTTCTTAGAAAGCGAATTTCTTGCAAAAGAAATTAGTGGGAGCGTGGTAGAGCTGGAAGAAATTCCAGAACCTCAAACTACTGCCGATGATTTTGTAAAACCTCAGGTTTCAATGAAGCCCGATGAACGAACGCCACTCCGCAGATCTAGTAGGTTTTCTCATCCTCCTGAAAGATACTATGGGTTTCTTGTAGATGGGGATCGAAAGGATTGCATCATCAATGATGATGAGCCTACTAATTTTCAGCAGGCTATCACGAGTAAAGACTCGGTGAAGTGGCTGGATGCTATGAGATCCGAAATGGAATCCATGTACACCAATAAAGTATGGACTTTAGAAGTTGCTCCTCCTGGGATGAAACCAGCTGGATGCAAATGGATCTTCAAAAAGAAGATTGGTGCATTTGGACAAGTGGAAACCTACAAAGCTAGACTCGTTGTAAAAGGTTTTCGTCAAAGACCAGGATTGGACTATGATGAAACCTTTTCACCAGTAGCTATCCTTAAATCTATTCGGATCCTGCTTGCCCTTGCTGCCTTCCATGACTATGAAATCTGGCAGATGGACGTAAAAACAGCTTTTCTAAATGGACATTTAGAAGAGAGTGTTTACATGGATCAACCAGAAGGTTTCTTAGACAGTGGGAGCAGCGGAAAGGTGTGCAAGTTGCTTAAATCCATTTATGGATTAAAGCAAGTATCGCGGAGTTGGAACATCTGCTTTGATGAGACGGTCAAAGAATTTGACTTTATCAAAAATGTAGATGAACCATGCATTTATAGGAAGATTATAGAAGGAGCAGTCGTCTTCCTCGTTTTGTACGTCGACGACATACTACTGATAAGGAATGTTGTCCCTATGCTACAATCAGTAAAGCTCTTCTTGTCACAGAAATTCTCCATGAAAGACTTGGGAGATGCATCCTACATTCTGGGCATTAAGATCTATCGTGATAGATCCAAAAGGATGTTGGGACTTTCACAGTCCGGGTATATTGACACTATACTAAAAAGATTTAGTATGGAAGATTCCAAGTGTGGTAATTTACCCGCTTGTCACGGGATCACCCTCTCCAAAGAGATGTCTCCAAAGACCGATGAAGAGAGGGTTCACATGGGCATTATACCCTACGCTTCGGCAGTAGGATCCATAATGTATGCGATGTTATGAACCAGGCCAGATGTAGCTTACGCACTTAGTGTGGTAAGCAGGTATCAGTCTGACCCAGGTGATAAGCATTGGATAGCGGTAAAGAACATTCTTAAGTACCTGAGAAGGACTAAGGAGATGTTCTTGGTTTACGGTAATGGGGACCTCCAGGTCGAGGCTTTTACCGACTCCAGCTTCCAAAGTGACAAAGATGACTCTAAATCCGTTTCGGGTTTTGTGTTTACCCTCAATAGAGGGGCGGTATGTTGGAGGAGTTCCAAACAGGATACCATCGCAGACTCAACTATGGAGGTTGAGTATATAGCTGCTAACGATGCCGCGAAAGAAGCTGTCAGGATGATGAAGTTCATCTCTGAACTTCAGGTGGTTCCATCCATTGCCAATCCAATACCTTTGTATTGTGATAACAATGGGGCTGTAGCATTAGCGAAGGAACCAAGGTCCCATCAGAAATCCAGGCATATCTTGAGGCGGTATCACCTGATCAGGGAGATCGTGAATCGTCGGGAGATCGAGGTGCGGAGAGTGGACACAAAAGACAACATGGCAGATCCATTCACCAAGGCCATCCCTCAAGTCCAGTTCGAGAGGCTGTTTGAGATGTTGGGCATGCTGTACGCCAGCAAATGGATCTAGTACGGACAGTGGGTACTCATTGCGCCAATTATAGTCCTTAGTGCAAGTGGGAGATTGTTGGATATATATGTCCTAGAGGCCTTCATTGTATATGATGCTTGGGATATGTATGTACATGACAATCTTACTTGATATGATAGTACGCTATTTGGTTTGTCTTTATCTTAACGTGTGATATATTTTACTTTGTATTTATATACATGTTGATAAAGCCCATAGGGTGTTTCCTGACTACCGGCGTTGTGATGGAAGTTATACTTGTGGGAGCTGGATAGTCAATAGGCACATCCTTAAATGTCCCTGGTCGCAGGAGTATCGAGACTGGGCATCGATGCTCCAGAGTAGACTAGTGTATACATATCTAGACCCTGACGAGGGGCGATGGATTGGTCCCGCAACCATTGGTGATGTGCACCTAAGATTGTATACAGATGCTCACTGAGTGTGAGTACACCGGACAGGACTCGCCGAGAACTGACTGGATGGTATTATACCTAACGTCAGATAGCAGTTCTCAGGTGACATGTGTGCAGATAGTCTGTTGACTTAAGGTCGTCATTTGTCTCATGTGAGTTTCCACTGTGCTTTGATTACTACCCTACCACGGCTCAAAGGAGTTGTGCAAACAGGTTTTAGTTGGGTACAGTCCCGAGTCACATGGAGGCAGTGAGCGACTGTTAGGGATTCATCTCTCCCGGTATAGGGAGTCAATATCGCACTGTGATCGATTGGTCATTACCATAAGTCCCTGGCCAGGGCTGATTGAGAATTACTGGTGGACTGATCAGTAGATTCTCGGATGGTCTTGAGCCACACCGGCACGATTTGTACGGTTGTTAGGGGTCTGACGTTCACCACCTCCCTAGACCATACATGCGATACTCTCAGACGAACAGACCGGACTGTGCGGATATTGTCACGGACAGGCTCAGTAGGGGTTACGGACGAGTTCGCTCGTTCGGCCTCCTTTTCGACATGTACCTGGGTTGCCGTTACGTACAACTAGTGCCACTGACGGACTTGTGGTTAAACCCACTGCCATCGTACTGTCGAGTCTTTAGAGTCCCACACAGAGGGTTTCCCTGGATCAGGCGAGACGATGTAGATGTCGTATGGTCTTACGGCAGGGTTTCGATCGCATTCGTGTACTGGCTACTCGAATGACGATCGGACGGATAATACTGGTAGGCTTTGGTTTAAGCCGGATACTAGTATTGTAGTATTAAATTATACTGATCTCAGTGTATCCGTATTTTTCGGAATACGGATACGGGTATGAAAATACGGAAAAGGGCATTCTTGTAAATTCACAAGTTTGACCTTGTAGAAGGAGACACCTCATTATAGTTTTATTCTTTTTCATTAAAGGATTAATGAGGTGGAATTAGGAAAGTTATGAAGTATGGGTTGAAAGCATGGCTATGGATTTATTTATTCACTTTGGAATTACTATTCAAGTAAGGTTGTATTTTATTTGATTAAATAATTCCATGGTTGGATTATTGTGAAAATACTTAGCCATTCTCTTAGCTCATTTTCTCATCATTCTCACAAATGCTTTATCTCTCCTAGGTTTTTCTTCTCTCCTTCTTCATGAAACTCATACACTTGCATGTGCTGCAAATCAATGAGTTTTGAGATCAACTAGTTCAATACACACTCTCTCTACATCCCCTTAGTTATCTCTCCTAGCAAGTAAGATCACTAAGGTATCTCATGGAGGTTGGAGCTTGATCATAGGCTCCTCGGGAGGATCCATCTTTGACGCAAAGGAGACTGGCAACCGAACTCTTCCAAACCCTAGAAGAAGCCAAAGAAAGGAGATCAAGAACAAGGAGCTTGAACCAAGGAGCAAAGAGCAACTTGAAGACCCGAAGGACTAGGAACGAGGGTATAACTCCTTTACATACTAGTTAACTCTCTCTCTTAGTTTAATTTTGTTAGATAAGGCTTAATAAAGATCCTAATGTGGGAAAAAGTTCATGATGCTAAGCAAAATCTAGTTTCTTTTGAGGTGAGAAAACCGTTTTTAAAGTATTCCGCCTCCCCGCGACCCGTGGGGTGTGCATCATGGACTTACAACGGGATATTGCCCGCTTTGTGGCAAAATGCTTGGTGTGTCAGCAAGTTAAGGCTGAACATCAAAGGGTTGCTGGTTTATTGCAACCACTTCCGATTCCTCAGTGGAAGTGGGAACATATAACCATGGATTTCGTGACAGCTCTACCGCGGAGTCCAAAAGGCAACAATGCAGTTTGGGTGATTGTTGATCGTTTGACCAAGGCAGCTCATTTCATTCCTTTTCGGGTTGACCAATCAACAGAAATTTTGGCAGAACGATACATGCTGGAGATTGTAAGATTGCATGGAGTACCAGTAAACATCGTGTCCGACCGGGACACTCGTTTCTTATCACACTTTTGGAGGAGCTTACAGGAAAGTTTGGGGACTCGATTGAAGTTTAGCACAGCTTATCATCCTCAGACAGATGGCCAGGTGGAGAGAACGATCCAAACTCTTGAAGACATATTGAGGGCTTGCATGTTGGACTTCAAGGGTTCATAGGAGGATCATCTACATTTAGTGGAGTTTTCTTACAACAACAGTTTTCAGGCGACTATACAGATGGCTCCATTTGAAGCTTTATATGATCGCAAGTGTCGTTCACCGGTTTGTTGGGACGATGTCGGTGAACGAAGATTGTTGGGACCAGATTTGGTTGTGCAGACAGTTGAGAAAGTTAACGCTATCCGGAATCATATGAAAGCAGCTCAAGACCGACAGAAGAGTTGGGCAGATATATCGAGAAGACCTCTAGAGTTCGCCGTGGATGATTTGGTATTCTTGAAGATATCACCGACTAGAGGGGTGATTCGTTTCGGAAGTCGAGGAAAGCTCAGTCCTCGATTCGTTGGACCGTTTGAGATTTTGGAGCGTGTTGGTGAGGTAGCATATCGATTGGCGTTACCGCAATCCTTGGCGAATGTTCATGATGTGTTTCACGTATCTTAACTCCGTAAATATGTTCAAGATGAAACACATGTGTTGGATCATTCGGAGCTGCCTGATCAGTCGAAAATATTGTATATTTTAGCCGGCAATTTCCCCATCTTTTGCATACATTTAGAAGTGTTCGGTATTCATATTTCACATATTAGCAAATCAATCGTAAAATACCAGATTGCATGTATTAGACTTTTAAACCGACACTTTAAGGGAAATTAACCGCATTTCATGGCATCGCATCATTTCTGTATTTGCGCAACACTTGTCTTGAGTCTGTGCAGGAAATACGGAAGAAAAGCAAAAGAGCTGATCAAAAATACGCCAACTAAATCATTTCAGATCTGGTAGCAATTCAGAAGGAATTATACAATTCTATATATCAAACCAAGGCCCATACAACAGCCCAAGACCATACTAGAGAGCCCAAGCCCCAACTCACCAAAGGCGCCGCGGATCCGCGGCAGGAGCTTGCTTGTGCCGCGGATCCGCCGCGCTTAGGCCACGTCAGCCGTCCAAATTCAGTGCAGAATCTCAATCTCTGGGGCCACATTCCTTTCTGATATGTCAAGTTCCAGAATACCCTCGAAGATACTGCCAGATCAGCAAAGAAGATTAAGCAAGGCTAATCCTAATTAAGCTCCCAATTAATCCTCTTCTAGAAGCTCCCTCCTAACTAATCACATCTAGAAGCTTCTCCCCTAACTAACTTTTGTGAGCATCTAAATTTTGTGATCAAAATTCGTGCAAGCACTAATACGTGTGTTGTGATTTGATTGCGACGAAATCTGGAATCATTGGAGCTGGAGAAAAATTATTCTGAAAATTCCAGAGAGCCTTTCAAGTGAACAGGAACCTACTGTGAAAGTTTCGTGCAGAGATCACCTTGGACTGCGGCGGATCCGCGGCGTTAACCTTCAATTGCGGCGGAAGCGCGGCTGTGGTGACTGTTCACTGCACCAGTTTTGCTCAGTAACTCTCTGTACTTTCTTATCTCTTACCTCATCTACTCCAATTAACACTTTGCTGCAGGTTTCTTTGCAAATAATCGCAGCGCCGCAAAAGCAAAATTAAAATTTGTGCGTGTTTTTCGATTCTTAGATGTTTGCATAATTAATACGGATATTAAGGGGCACGACCAAATCCAAATTAGGTGGGGATTTCATTACCCTTCCTAGGCCCCGAAAATCGCAAAACTTGCATCCGCATGACCCTCATTAATTAAAAAATATATAGAGATGACTCTAAGGACCGTCGCGCTCAATTAGGACAGAAGAAGGCCGTGGGTAATTCATTGCTTATCCACGTTTTCTTGTGGTGCCTAAGGCGAGTGTGTCTAAGGCTAGTGGTTTTTAATTAGGCCCACTACTTACGTAGTGGAGTACCTTCCCACTTACCTGGCACTTATCCGGCCACAGGGGGATAAAGAGGCAGTGGAGGATTCTATCCTGCGACTTGTCTTTTGGCAGTTAGGAGCGGTCTAGAGATTTGACCTAGGTGACCCCTAGAATTAGGGTTTTGTGTGTTGCATTTGTTTTGTTGCATCATTTTTTCAAAAATCCGTATCAAATTTCAAAGCAAACACCGCATACATCATTTCCCCTAATTATAAATTCACGCTGCCACTTGTACTAACCCTTTTTAGTAAAAGATAGGCTGGACAACAGGATTCTAGTGCCTGTTAGTCCGCGTTTCCCCCGATCGACCCTAAAGTCGGTATTTCTACATTTACCTTTTCTTTACCCACCACCACACCCACATCGATGGATCCACCTCCATCGAATTTCTTTTCCACTACTCTGCCGCCGTCCGTTGGTGCGCAGAATCCACCTCGCATCTCTCTCCAGGAGAGATGCTATCCTACACGAGGCCCCCTTTCCACCTGTCTTTCTATTCCACCAGCCAATGGGGAAATTTTTTAAATAAAACCCCAATACATCAACCTTCTACCAAAATTCCACGGTCTCGAGTCTGAGGACGCATACGTGTTTATTACCAAATTTGAAAACGTATGCGCAATGATGGGTACTTCACAGTTGTCTGTGGATGCTTTGCGTCTTCGTCTTCTCCCATTTACTTTGTGCGATTTAACCGAGAAGTGGCTATATAACACTACCGCACATTCCATTTCAAATTGGGACGAATTTGTCAAAGCATTCCTTAAGAAATTCTACCCACATCAAAAGACAGCTCGAGTCCGTAGCGAAATCTATCAATTCACCCAGCTTCCAAATGAAACATTTTCAAAATGTCTTGAACGCTTCAAGGATTTGTTAGTCCAATGTCCACATCACGGCATCCTGAGATGGGAATTGTGCCGAATCATTTATGAGGGCATTACTCTTTACACAAGACAGACCCTTGAATCAATGTGTCAAGGCAACTTCATGACTAAAGATGATGGGGAAGCCTGGAAATTTCTAGAAGATTTCGTTGAAAAATCTTTACAGTGGGAGGGTGTGAGTCAATCGTCTAGGGATGGTAATGATATTTCCATAGGAGTTAGAGCTGACATTGCAGCTATCAATAAGAAACTCGAGAATATGGAAAATAAATTTTTAGCCGCCGCCCTAAGTCAAATATCACTCTCCAAAACTGTATGTGGATGCTGTTCTGATCCGTCTCACTTGACGGAAGAATGTCCGTTTCAAGGTCATGAGCATACCAATGCCGCATTTCAAAGACCTAGAAACGATCCATCTTCCTCCACATATGATCAGGGTTGGAGGAACCACCCTAACTTTGATTGGAACCAATCCCAATTTCAAAACACGGTTCCAAACTCGAATCATTTCCAAAGGGTTCCTCCACCACAACAGCAGCCACAACTTCAATTGAGTCAGCACCCCTTTCAAGCGCAAAATTTCCAAAATCCGGCCAACACTTTTGCACCACATGAACTTTTTTTGCAATTGACCGGTACAGATAATACCTCTGCACTAGCACAAACCTTAGATACTTTCATGAAACAATCCATCCAAGGGACGGCAAGTTTGCAATCTTCCGTCGAGAATGTGATGAAGATCATTATCTCTCAAAATGATAATATCAAATCGATGGAAGCACAAATTGCACAACTAAAAGCCGAGATGAGTGCAAGAGAGAAAGGGAAACTTCCAGCTCAACCTTTACCCAATCCTGGCTATTCACATCCTGTGGATGCAATCACGTTGAGATCTGGAAGAGTGCTTGACAATCATGTTGGGGAAGAGTTTGATGATACTGATAAATCAATCAATAACACACCGGCTGAGACCTTTCCTCACACTTCTGACCCCAGTTCTTTTACCCCACCATCTTCTTCCGAGCCTATTCTTCGTTTCCCAAAAGGCTCGCCACTACAGCCCACCTCTTTTACCCCTCCACGGACGATCCCCACTTCTATTCTGGGATCGGTTCCACACCCACTTCCTTCTCCTATGATGGACCCCGCGCTTATTGCTAAAGCACCTTATCCTAATCGATTAAGGGCTAACACACCGAGTCCACATATGGAGAAGATTATGAACATTTTTAAGCAAGTAAACACCAACATCCCTCTCCTAGATACCATCCAACAAGTTCCGTCTTATGCGAAAACTCTTAAGAACTTGTGCACTAGGAAGAGGAAGACTCAAGTGCCCAAGAAGATATTCATGGAAAAAACAATAGACACGGCTTTCCCCCAGCAATTACCGAGGAAACGTAAGGATCCAGGATATCCTACCATTTCCGTTTCTATTGGGGAAAAACACATCAACCGTGCTCTACTAGACCTTGGCGCTAGTGTTAACTTGCTTCCATATTCTGTTTATGAGCAACTAGGTATTGGAGAGTTGAAGCCAACCAATTGCACTCTCCAGGTGGCTGACCGATCAATCACCAAACCTAGGGGTGAACTGGAGGATGTGTTAATAAAAATCGGAGAATTTATATTCCCGGTGGACTTTATTGTAATTGATACACAGCCTGTAGCGAACCCACGGAATCAAATTCCGGTGATTTTAGGTCGCTCCTTTTTGGCCACTTCCAATGCTATTATCAACTGTCGTAACGGTTCTATGACCCTATCTTTCGGGAATAGGTCAATAGACCTAAACA
This sequence comes from Agapanthus africanus, assembly GCA_030015575.1. Classification (NCBI taxonomy): domain Eukaryota; kingdom Viridiplantae; phylum Streptophyta; class Magnoliopsida; order Asparagales; family Amaryllidaceae; genus Agapanthus; species Agapanthus africanus. Next base: position 109,487,418 of record CM057344.1, read on the forward strand.
TTTACAAGTTGGGAAGTGTACCCTCCGAACCTACTGCTCAGGTCTGTTCTGTCGACTTAATGGATGTCGACAGCAGCGAATTTGATGATCCTCTTTATACTGATCTTGACTCTTTTCATACGTTGTTGTTTGACCCAACTATGTATCATACACATACGGACTCTTCCACCGAGATGTCCGGGTCAACAATTAACACTGATTATGAAATGCTCTTAGAGTCTGAAGATCACCCCGCACTTTGTGACGACATTACTCACCGGGGTATTGATGGAACTTTCGAGGAAATCTTCGCTGATGAACTCGCATTTTTGAATGACACGGGTGTTGAGATGAATCATCTCCCAATCGATGAAATTGAACCTCCACCCCTTCTTCTGAACTGTAAAAAGAATGCGAGTAATCCATCACATTCACTGCATCGTCTCTCCAAAACGAGACGCACACACATTCTATTCCACCACTTAACATTTCCCCACTTCTTCTTCCACCAACCAGAGCACTGCATTGATAAAATTTTTGAATGGTTGGTGTTAACTTTCGGTCTTTGCAAAGCTTGGCATCGACCATTGATTTTTTTTTTTGACCCCCTCATATGATTTTCAAAGATTAACATTGCATAACTCAAGTTTGGGGGGGTACATTATCTGGCTCTTGAAAAGAAAAGTTTTACAAAATGATGAGCCAAAAATATGTTTGGGGGAGGTTCTTCACTTAAATATTTTGCCTCCACTAATAAATTCCTCCCAAGCTTACAGGTTTTTCGAGATTTAGCAGATGGCAACAGTGAGGACACTGTTGAAAACAAGTTTGGGGGAGGTTTGTGCTTATTTTTGCATCATTTGCATATCATTTGCATAAGCACAAAACATTTTTTTTGAAAACCTATAAAAATTTAAAAATTTTCAAAAAGATAAAAATATTTTTTGTACATAAATAAGATAATAAAAGTTTAGATAGTGAAAAATTACATCCATGAGATTAGAAAAATTTAAGAAAACTAAGAAAATTAGAAGTTTTCTTATACGAACTAGTAATAAGTAGTTATGAGCCGTTGTCCCAAGGGTTAGTAAGATGAAGGACGTCACTAATCTGAGGATAAAAATAAGTCTGAAAAATAGTTTCTATTCTGGAAGCCAAACATTTTGAACGTTGATACCCTGCTATTCGCATTTACACACGTCTTAAAGCCTGGGATAGTAGAGGATACCTTGAAATGCTCTTGTCTTAAAGCTAAAAGTATGAAGGAAATAAAAAAATAAAAAAATGAAGAAAATATAAAGTGGTGAGAAAAATGAACACTGGTTTTGTTATCACCGAGGGCAATAAAAAAATAGATAGCGAGGGTGCTTCTTCACCTAGTGCCCTAAGGCCAACTGGTCTGGGAGTCACTGCTATGCCTAAGGTGGTGCAAGACGAGGAAAATACACCAAATAAGCAAGCACATGAGTAATCGGTCGGTTAGTACCTCAAGAAGTATTAACGGTCGCATGAAAGTGTGTGAGCAATCTCATCTAAATATTCATTAATTAAAAAGTACTGAGGCTGATGGGCAAGAGTATGATAGCTTGAATTGAATTCTCCGGGTGTAGGGATGTCTTTACACACACGCAGGGTTATATGATCGAATTTTGGAAGAAAGATAGGAATGAAGAATAAGACGATGTTTTATTGAGGGAGGACGTGATTTCTGACATTTTTTTCATGACCATTAAGATAGGGCTCATGACAACCGAAAAGCTAGCTTAGTTGGAAACCCTAATTTTCAAGGCTTTTCTTTTACAATTCTTTTCTTTAAATGTAATATTCATGATCTTCCTTTTATTATTGGATTTTGTGGGTGCAATCCGCTGAAAACCCTCAGGAGACAACACTCCTCCTACTAGGGACACATAGAGGTTTAAAGGCTTGTTGCACGTGCTCAGTGCAATCGTGTTGCCTACGAAAGTGTGCTAGTTAGTTTTTCTCTTTCTTTATTTTCTCCTTCTCTTTTTAATAAAACATTCGCTCGAGACGATCGAAATTAAGTTTGGGGGTATTTGATCAGTCGAAAATATTGTATATTTTAGCCAGCAATTTCCCCATCTTTTGCATACATTTAGAAGTGTTCGGTATTCATATTTCACATATTAGCAAATCAATCGTAAAATACCAGATTGCATGTATTAGACTTTTAAACCGACACTTTAAGGGAAATTAACCGCATTTCATGGCATCGCATCATTTCTGTATTTGCGCAACACTTGTCTTGAGTCTGTGCAGGAAATACGGAAGAAAAGCAAAAGAGCTGATCAAAAATACGCCAACTAAATCATTTCAGATCTGGTAGCAATTCAGAAGGAATTATACAATTCTATATATCAAACCAAGGCCCATACAACAGCCCAAGACCATACCAGAGAGCCCAAGCCCCAACTCACCAAAGGCGCCGCGGATCCGCGGCAGGAGCTTGCTTGTGCCGCGGATCCGCCGCACTTAGGCCACGTCAGCCGTCCAAATTCAGTGTAGAATCTCAATCTCTGGGGCCACATTCCTTTCTGATATGTCAAGTTCCAGAATACCCTCGAAGATACTGCCAGATCAGCAAAGAAGATTAAGCAAAGCTAATCCTAATTAAGCTCCCAATTAATCCTCTTCTAGAAGCTCCCTCCTAACTAATCACATCTAGAAGCTTCTCCCCTAACTAACTTTTGGAGGGAAATTTGAATTTCCTCAACAAACTTTAGGAGGGAAAATTAGAATTTGAAATCCTAGATCTAGGGTTTAGATGTCTATAAATAGGAATCTAGACCTAGGGTTAAAGGCTAATCAATAACCATTGGTTCATTCTACACCATTTTCTTCCATAAGTCTCGTGACAAGGCTTGTGCGAAACCCTAACCCTAATTCCACTCCAAATCCAAGATCTTGAGTACCAAATCAAGCGAGAAGCCTTCAACCTTTTAGGAGCCGAGCCGATCTTCAATCGGGCAAGTGATCCAAGCAGATCCGCGATCCACGGAGACGAGCGAAGCCAAATCGACGATCAAGTTCTTCCTCTTGTAGTTCTTGAGCGAATGTAACTAAATTGTTGATATAAATAAAAGGTGAAATTCTTTTATCTTGCTTTCTTTTAATTCTTGCATCATGATTAGATCTCAATTTGTAATTGTTGTTCTTGTTGTGATGTGTGAGTAAAACTTCGCTCGTAAAGGAGTCGAGACGATTGTAGAATGATGATGTAACAAATCTTAATACGATTTTTAAGTCCTACGAGTTTTGTAAACCCTAGCAAGTTCAAGAATCGATGACCTAGTTTCGTAGCGATGCTTTCTTGATTGTGATCGCTCGAAATTAGGGATCTACGATCGTTTCTTGAATTTACTAGAGGCTAGAATGTGAATGATATCGACGAAAGAATAAGGGATAAGATGAAACCCTAGTTTCACAAGAAATCCCTAATTCTCGATCGATCATCATCGATCTAGTATCAATTCATCGAAGGATAAGAATACGTAATTGTAAGATTACATCACATCTATAGATCCGATCGATTCCTACGAGCCTCATTTCGATTCTTGATATTTGGTTTGGAAAAATCAACAAACTATCAATTCTTGATTCTATCTTTTACTTTTCTTAGATCTAGATATTTTCTTTTTCTTGAAATACAAAATTTAAATCATGAATTGTTTTCGTTTCTTTTCTTTAAAGTTTCAATTCATCTAATTCGAAAGACGAACGATTACACTTTCCCTGTGGACGATCCGCACTCACTTACAATCTACATCCGACACCGTAGTTGATTGCGGTCAAATAATTTTTGGTTGTGATTTCTTTACAATTTTCCAACATACACAAACAAGAATCTTTTCAATCACTGACCGTCCGAGAAGACTTGACTTTTGAGGAGCGATCGATTGCGATTGTGGATCGAAGGGAAAAGGTTCTTAAGAACAAGGTTATCCCTCTTGTGCTAGTTTCTTGGGGTAATCGCTCACATGGAGAGTCAACTTGGGAACAAGAAGATGAAGTCCGGCAGAAGTTTCCCCATCTTTTCTTGCAGTTGTGGGTCGTTTATCTTTTATGTTCTTGGAATTTCGAGGACGAAATTCTTTTTGTAGTTGGGTATAATGTAACAACTGAGTTCAGTTATACCAATTTCTGTTGCCGTATGTGTTGTTTGTGGTGTTTATTTCATTTACTGGGTGGATGTGAATGGTAGTTTACTTTACGTTCGACCCGCTTGCTTGAGCTTGTTGTTTCATGGTTATAGAATACCTTAGCATCACGTATTTTTGCATATAACAATTTAAGTCACGTAAAATAATTTAAAAATACATGACATGGCCTGCTTGATACCTCTAACCCTATGGTAGCGTTCTTGCATCGTGTCCTCGTCCCGTTCAGTGAAACGGACGTGTTTGGATGGTTACGCGCACGTACGTGCGTCTGTTCTTGGGGGTATGCATTTCTGTTACATAATCCTTCATTTTAAATTTTGGAACTTACAAATAATTTTCGTATTTCAAATCCAAAATTTTGGACCCGACCCGGGCGCATTTCTGAATTATTTTGTATTCCGCCAAATTTTAATTATTTTAAATTCTTTAATTCGTTTAAGATTTCTTTAACAGCCTAAAATTTCTTTACAACCAATGAGAAATATCTTTAGAAATTGAAATCTTTAAAAAAAAAATTTCTTCCTCTAAATATAAATTCTCTCCAACCAATCCCAGCCTTATTTTTAACGCTGGCCCCACCACCGAGCCTCTCTATCTCTTCTATCTCTCTTCTCTCTTCCACTCTCATCAGATAATTCCAAATTTATCTCTCCTCTCCCCTCTCTCTCTCCTCTCGATCTCTCTCTTCCTCTCTATCTCACTTCCTCTCTCTCATCTCGCGGCTCTTTTTCTCTCTCCTCCTCCCAGAATCTCTCTCTCTCTCTCTCTCTCTCTCTCTCCCCTCTCGCTAAATCTTCATTCTTCCCCTCTTTATATATTTCTTCTCCTTCTTCATTTTTTTTTAAAAACGAACCCAAGATTTATAACCCTAGCCGCCGTCTTCCCTTCACACCGTCCCCGACAGCCGACGACACGACTCCTGACCTCGTCATCTCCTCACCCTCATCACCTTCGCCTCCATCTCTTTTCTTCCGAGTCTGCACACCTTCCGACCCAGGCCCGAGCACCCCCTGCACGCCTTTGCACCGCCGGGGTGATCGCCGCCGGTGACTCTCGCCCTCGTTTTCCCGTCTCCATGCAACACAGTAAGCCTCACCACCTCTTCTTTCTTCTTCTTTCCTTCTTCCTCCTTTCTGTTCTTTTCTTCTCTGTTCTTTATGTGCACTGTCCTTTTGCAGACCGTTCACCGGAGTTCCGTCGACGCCGTCGACCCCCTCACGACTCTCTTCACCAACCACAGTGAGCTCTCTTCTCCTCCTGCCTCCTTCCCTTCGTCTCTTCTTCTTTCCTTTACGCATTTCTTCTTTTTCTTTTGTTCATTGTTTTTTTTTCTGTTCGCCAGAATCCGGTCGTGCAGTCGACGATCTCGATGACCCAGCGAGGATATCTGACCCGTGTGATCTCACTGTTCGTTTTTTGGACTCATTCCGTGTACCGTGCGCGCGTCGCGACTTTTTTCGCCGACGTGAGACGTTCCGCATACCGTATCGCGATCCATTGAGGCAAGTGAAACTTGCTACATGCTATCTATAATATTACTTATACCTATTAAACTGCATGGTAAAACTGTAGATTACATATAGCGTCACATGTTCCATTTTCCGTTTCGATGTTCCATATATCATGTTAGATTCAGATCTTGAATTATAACTTGTTGCATGTTAGAGTACAATATCGTGTACCCACATCCATGTTTAAATTACTTAATAATTATCTGCATAACCCATAGCACTATTAAATAGTTTCTACCCCCGAATACCCGGTTGCATCCATTGAACATATTTTATATATCATTGCATCCCTAGATCATTTAACCCATAATAACGAGATTTAACAATTCCATACTGGTTTAAGTGTATTTTAGTTAATGTGGGAACCACAACCCTAACTCTAATCTATAACTGTGCATCCCCATGCTTTAATCTGTACCCTTGCATATATCATCACCATGTTTCATTTTTATTTGTTTCATTAGTACCCATGCTTGTTTATATATACCCATGCTTATGTTAGTTTGATTATGAGCACCTACATGACATCTTGTACATCCTGACATGACTTGTTACACTTCCTACTTGACATGACATGGTACCGTGCACCTCTCGACATGACATGATATCTATATACTACCTGGCTTGACCTGATGTACCATGGCGTTACCTGTTACTTGATCTTGTGTCTAATGCCAACAAACTTGACCTGTTGTCCTTACGGACAGTTCCTGTTGTCTATCCAGACAAACATGTACCTGCCTGATCCTTAGTTGGCATTAGCTCTTGATTACTTAATACCTGACTTGAATACATATGACTTGGGGGTATGGGGAAATCAATGATGAAACCTGACTTGTAACTCGATCGTTCTATACCTGTTCTGATCAGTCTTACGGGCTTGGCCAGCCCCGGAGTGATGCTACGGACATCACTCGTCATTACCTACCATCCTTTACTGCCTTGCGGCACGTCTCGGGTTCAGCCCGAGAGTCTTAGACCGTGATCCCGGGCACGCACGGGATACTATTGAGTTACATCGATGATTCATCAAATTGATTTCAAAGACTTGAGAGTAGTTAACCCAATAGACCAGTTTAGATTACTCACTGCACACTACCTTTCACTGCCCTGATTTATATTGCTGTTACACCTGCTTTACCATTTATGATTATACTTGCATGTCTTGCTACCCTGTTTATTTGTTATTGCTTGATGTTATGACGCGCTGACGTCTGGGTTTTGCATGGCCCAGATTCCGTACCTTTGCTGCAGTCCGAGCAGGAGTACTTCAGTCAGCAGGCTGAGCAGTGAGGACTCGTTAGTAGTTAGTTCTTTTATTTTCAGTATTTTCATTCCTGATGTGAGCCCACATTATGGAACATACATTCCAGTTATTCTTGTATTGGATCTTTTGCTTCCGCATTATTTTATTCTTGATTCATTTTATTTGGCTTATGGACATGTATTAGATAGTTTATTATTGTTCTTGATATCTTTACAGCCGTAATGTGACTGTGGAAGGATAATTCCTATCCAAAGGTAGCATGGTTGGCCATGTCACGTGCCTACCTTAGCGTACTCTGAGAAGCGGGGTGTTACATGGTTCTTTTGGTATTAGAGCCATAGGTTATAGGTTAATCGGATTTGATTTTTTTTATAGTTGGGTATTGGACCCAATACACGAATCAGAATACTCATGATTAGGAAACATGTCCTGCCACCTTACCGTCTTACCATTCTTGAATCTAACCTCCTCCTGATTATACTTTTACGATATGCAAACCTACTTTGCATATCGACTCGAAACCTGGTTCCTTGTTTATCTCTAAAACTTAGGCGACTTAGGTGGAGTTATGTAATTGTAGCTATGATACCGCGGCATGGTTACAATGCGGTACTCTATTTAAGTAACTTGGAGTTCTAGCCTCGATCTACATTTTGAATCTATTTTCATGCTAATCCTTTTGGTGTTTTGATTTCAAGAACACGGCAGACAAAAATATGAAGACGTACCAAAGGCGTGTTGATGAAGCCGCTATGCTTGGAGTAATACGTGGGATGTTGGAGAATCAAAAGCGACAGACCGAGCTGATCCAGCAACAGGCTGAATCTTTTCAGGAAGGTTTGCGGACCGTTCAGCAGTCCGTGAATAATGTTGTGGCCAGACCGGGAGATCGTGTGGGTACCGTGGCGGATTTCAAGAGATTGGGTCTGTCTGTCTTTACTGGCTTAGAGGAGCCGTTGCCAGCGGAGCAGTGGCTGGTTGACACGGAGAATTTACTCATTGCGGAACAGATCCCAGAAGATAAGAGAGTAGATGTGGTACTCATCCAGTTAGTGGATTATGCCCGTGAATGGTGGCTTGTGGAAGAGACCCGCTTGCCCAAGCCGATCAAGTGGGCGGATTTTTCGAAGAGTTTCCTGGAGAAGTTCTTCCCGCGGATTGCACGGGAGGAAATGGAAGAAAAGTTCGACAGTTTGAAGCAGAACGGCGCTCCTGTAGATGTACATGCAGCTGAGTGGACGCGGCTCAGTAGATTCGCTAGACCTCTGGTTGCCAACGATGCTGATAGGGCAAGGAGATTCATGCGCAGTTTGGATGTGGACATCCAGAGGCAGATAGTCTCTATGGGTTTGACCACTTTTTCCCAAGTGCTTACAGCGGCTTGAGAGCAGCAGAGCCTATCTATGAAGACTGGGAGTACACAGCAGCCAGCAGTTACAGTAAGGCAGCCGGCATTTGCACCGAACCGAGCACATGGACGCAGAGGTATTCCAGTGGACCGTCGTGGTGTAACCCCGATGAAGAAGCATGCTGTTGTTGATCAGAGGAGGACCGTGATCTGTGACTACTGCCATTTACCTGGGCACGTGTAAAGGGAATGTCGAAGGAAACAGGGACTCAGTTTGGTTTGCGGTTCAGCAGATCATACTATCAGTACTTGTCCGTCGAAGCTTCGTACGAAGGATGATGTTCTGAAGCCTCCGCAGAAACCATTTTAGGGACAGAAGCAGCTGACTCAGGGACCCAATCAAGCTCGAGCATTTACCCTGACGGCTGAGGAAGCAAGGCTTCAGGGGAAGTTGTTTCAGGTATTCTACTTGTTCATGGTTTTCCCGCATTAGCGTTATTTGATTCTGGTGCATCCCATTGTTTTATGTCGTCCAAGTTTATTGCTACACACTCGATCACTTGCACGACCCTGTCTAGTTTCTGGGACATACACACTGGGAATGGGAAAATCATATCTAGTAGAGAGTGTAAGGATTGTGCAGTTGTTGTTTATGGACGGGGGCTTTTTACAGATTTCTTGGTGATTGACGCGGGCATCTATGAAGTCGTCTTGGGAATGGATTTTCTCGGTTCTTTCCATGCTCACATTGATTGTAGGGAAAAGAAAGTAATTTTCCAGATTCCCGGACATTCCGAGTTTATCTTCACTGGAGGAAGCAGTTCTGTCGGGCCAGTCGAGTTTAGGGCTAGACCGACAGCTAATGTTCTTTCGTCGATGGAGGTTGCTCAAGACGAAAAGCCAGCTGTTGTTCGAGATTTCATGGACGTGTTTGAAGACATATTAGGTTTATCGCCGAAGCGAGACGTGGAGTTCGTGATTGATCTTATTCCTGGTGCAGCGCCAGTATCTAAAGCGTATTATCCAATGGCACCAGTGGAGTTGGAAGAAGTTAAGAAGCAGGTTATTGAATTACATGAGAAGGGTTGGATCCGAAGCAGTAACTCGCCGTAGGGAGCTCCAGTTATTCTAGTCAAGAAGACAGATGGCATGAGAAGGATGTGCATCGATTATCGAGAATTAAACCGGGTGACTATTAAGAACAAGTACATGATCCCTCGCATTGGCGAACTATTTGAGCAGCTTAGTGGCATGAGGGTATTCTTGAAGCTGGATTTGCGATCCGGATATCATCAGGTCCGAGTGAAAACAGAAGATATTTGCAAGACGGCGTTCCGAACTCGGTATGGACATTACGAGTACTTAGTGATGCCCTTCGGAGTAACGAATGCACCGGCGATATTCATGGGCTTGATGAACCGAATCTTTTCACCATTCTTGGACCAGTTTATAGTGGTGTTCATTGATGATATTCTGGTCTACTCGAAGAGTATTGAAGAGCACGCGGAACATTTGAAGATCGCACTGCAGACACTGAGACAAGAAAAATTATATGCAAAGATGAGCAAGTCCGAGTTTTGGCTGGAAGATGTAAAGTTTTTGGGGCATGTCTTGTCCGGCGATGGAATCGCCGTCGATCCCGAAAAGATTGCAGCAGTTCGAGATTGGCCGATTCCGAAGAATGTTGCGGAGATAAGAAGCTTTCTTGGACTCACCGGGTATTACAGAAGGTTTGTGGAGAACTTTGCTCGTCTGGCGGAGCCGTTAACCAAGCTTACGTGCAAGGAGGTACCATTTGTGTGGACGGATAAGTGTGCGTCAGCTTTTGAGGCGTTGAAGCAGAGATTGATAACCGCTCCTATTCTGACCGTGCCAGACAGTTCCGGAGGATTGGTAATTTAAAGCGACGCATCTGGGAAAGGATTGAGATGTGTTTTGATGCAGCATGGGAAGGTTATAGCATACGCATCGAGACAGTTGAAGACCTATGAGAAGAATTACCCAACTCATGATTTGGAGCTTGCGGCGGTGATCTTCGCTTTGAAGATTTGGAGACACTACTTTTTGGGCGAAAGGGTCGAGGTTTTCACCGATCATAAAAGCTTGAAGTATGTGTTCACGCAGAAGGATCTTAATATGAGGCAACGTAGATGATTGGAACTGATGGCTGACTATGATCTTGATCTTAAGTACCATCCGAGGAAAGTTATTGTTGTGCCGGATGCGCTCAGTCGTTTACCAGCAATTCAGATGTTGACTACACAGAAGGAACTCATTGAAGCCTTTCGAAGATTTGATTTGGAGGTTGTGCTACCGCATTCCTCAGGACAGTTGATGCAGCTGCAGGTACATTTGTCGTTGATTGAGAATATTAAAGCAGTGCAATCGCAGGATCCTAGATTGCAAAAGTTTCGAGAACAGGTTGAAGCTGGACTTCGAACAGATTTATTGATCCATGAAGATGGTTCGTTGAGATATGGTAGCCGGTTGTGTGTACCAAAGGGAGATATTCGCGAAGAACTTATGAAGGAGGCGCACAGTTCAGCATATTCCGTACATCCAGGAGGCACGAAGATGTACCGAGATATACGACAGCATTTCTGGTGGGAAGGCATGAAACGGGATATTGCCCGCTTTGTGGCAAAATGCTTGGTGTGTCAGCAAGTTAAGGCTGAACATCAAAGGGTTGCTGGTTTATTGCAACCACTTCCGATTCCTCAGTGGAAGTGAGAACATATAACAATGGATTTCGTGACAGCTCTACCGCGGAGTCCAAAAGGCAACAATGCAGTTTGGGTGATTGTTGATCATTTGACCAAGGCAGCTCATTTCATTCCTTTTCGGGTTGGCCAATCAACAGAAACTTTGGCAGAACGATACATGCAGGAGATTGTAAGATTGCATGGAGTACCAGTGAGCATCGTGTCCGATCGGGACACTCGTTTCTTATCACACTTTTGGAGGAGCTTACAGGAAAGTTTAGGGACTCGATTGAAGTTTAGCACAGCTTATCATCCTCAGACAGATGGCCAGTCGGAGAGAACGATCCAAACTCTTGAAGACATGTTGAGGGCTTGCATATTGGACTTCAAGGGTTCATGGGAAGATCATCTACATTTAGTGGAGTTTTCTTACAACAACAGTTTCCAGGCGACTATACAGATGGCTCCATTCGAAGCTTTATATGGTCGCAAGTGTCGTTCACCAGTTTGTTGGGACGATGTCGGTGAACGAAGATTGTTGGGACCAGATTTGGTTGTGCAGACAGTTGAGAAAGTTAACGCTATCCGGAATCATATGAAAGCAGCTCAACACCGACAGAAGAGTTGGGCAGATACGTCGAGAAGACCTCTAGAGTTCGCCGTGGGTGATTTGGTATTCTTAAAGATATGACCGACTAGAGAGGTGATTCGTTTCGGAAGTCGAGGAAAGCTCAGTCCTCAATTCGTTGGACCGTTTGAGATTTTGGAGCGTGTTGGTGAGATAGCGTATCGATTGGCGTCACCGCAATCCTTGGCGAATGTTCATGATGTGTTTCACGTATCTCTACTCCGTAAATATGTTTGAGATGAAACACATGTGTTGGATCATTCGGAGCTGACCGTCCGAGAAGACTTGACTTTTGAGGAGCGACCGATTGCGATTGTGGATCGAAGGGAAAAGGTTCTTAAGAACAAGGTTATCCCTCTTGTGCTTGTTTCTTGGGGTAATCGCTCATATGGAGAGTCAACTTGAGAACGAGAAGATGAAGTCCGACAAAGTTTCCCCATCTTTTCTTGTAGTTGTGGGTCGTTTATCTTTTGTGTTCTTGGAATTTCGAAGACGAAATTCTTTTTGTAGTTGGGTATAATATAACAACCGAGTTCAGTTATACCAATTTCTGTTGCCGTATGTGTTGTTTGTGGTGTTTATTTCATTTACTGGGTGGATGTGAATGGTAGTTTACTTTACGTTCGACCCGCTTGCTTGAGCTTGTTGTTTCATGGTTATAGAATACCCTAGCATCATGTATTTATGCATATAACAATTCAAGTCACGTAAAATAATTTAAAAATATATGACACGGCCTGCTTGATACCCCTAACCCTATGGTAGCGTCCTTGCATCGTGTCCTCGTCCCGTTCAGTGAAACGGGCGTGTTTGGATGGCTACGCGCACGTACGTGCGTCTGTTCTTGGGGATATGCATTTCTGTTACATAATCCTTCATTTTAAATTTTGGAACTTACAAATAATTTTCGTATTTCAAATCCAAAATTTTGGACCCGACCCGGGCACATTTCTGAATTATTTTGTATCCCACCAAATTTTAATTATCTTAAATTCTTTAATTCGTTTAAGATTTCTTTAATAGCCTAAAATTTCTTTACAACCAATGAGAAATATCTTTAGAAATTGAAATCTTTAAAAAAAATAAAAAAATCTTCCTCTAAATATAAATTCTCTCCAACCAATCCCAGCCTTATTTTTAACGCTGGCCCTACCACCGAGCCTCTCTATCTCTTCTATCTCTCTTCTCTCTTCCTCTCTCATCAGATAATTCCAAATTTATCTCTCCTCTCCCCTCTCTCTCCCCTCTCGATCTCTCTCTTCCTCTCTATCTCTCTCTTCGTCTCTCTCTCATATCGCGGCTCCTTTTCTCTCTCCTCCTCTCAGAATCTCTCTCTCTCCTCTTGCTAAATCTTCTCTCTCCCCCTCTTTATATATTTCTTCTCCTTCTTCGTTTTTTTTAAAAACGAACCCAAGATTTATAACCCTAGCCGCCGTCTTCCCTTCACGCCGTCGCCGACAGCCGATAACACGACTCCCGACCTCGTCATCTCCTCACCCTCATCACCTTTAGCTCCATCTCTTTTCTTCCGAGTCTGCACACCTTCCGACCCAGGCCCGAGCACCCCCTGCACGCCTTTACACCGCCGGGGTGATCGCCGCCGGTGACTCTCGCCCTCGTTTTCCCGGCTCCGTGCAACACAGTAAGCCTCACCACCTCTTCTTTCTTCTTCTTTCCTTCTTCTTCCTTTATGTTCTTTTCTTCTCTGTTCTTTATGTGCACTGTCCTTTTGCAGACCATTCACCGGAGTTCCGTCGACGCCGTCGACGCCCTCACGGCTCTCTTCACCAACCACAGTGAGCTCTCTTCTTCTCCTCCCTCCTCCCCTTCGTCTCTTCTTCTTTCCTTTACGCATTTCTTCTCTTTCTTTTGTTCACTATTTTTTTTTCTGTTCGCCGGAATCTGGTCGCGCCGTCGACGATCCCGACGACCCAGCGAGGATATCTGACCCGTGTGATCCTACTGTTCGTTGTTTGGACTCATTCCGTGTACCGTGCGCGCGTCGCAACTTTTCTCGCCGACGTTAGACGTTCCGTATATCGTATCGCGATCCGTCGAGGCAAGTGAAACTTGCTACATGCTATCTATAATATTACTTATACCTATTAAACTGCATGGTAAAACTGTAGATTACATATAGCGTCACATGTTCCATTTTCCGTTTCGATGTTCCATATATCATGTTAGATTCGGATCTTGAATTATAACTTGTTTCATGTTAGAGTACAATATCGTGTACCTACATCCGTGTTTAAATTACTTAATAATTATCTGCATAACCCATAGCACTTTTAAATAGTTTCTACCCCCGAATACCCGGTTGCATCCATTGAACATATTTTATATATCATTGCATCCCTAGATCATTTAACCCATAATAACGAGATTTAACAATTCCATACTGGTTTAAGTGTATTTTAGTTAATGTGGGAACCACAACCCTAACTCTAATCTATAACTGTGCATCCTCATGCTTTAATCTGTACCCTTGCATATATCATCACCATGTTTCATTTTTATTTGTTTCATTAGTACCCATGCTTGTTTATATATACCCATGCTTATGTTAGTTTGATTATGAACACCCACATGACATCTTGTACATCCTGACACGACTTGTTACACTTCCTACTTGACATGACATGGTACCGTGCACCTCTCGACATGACATGATATCTATATACTACCTGACTTGACCTGATATACCATGGCGTTACCTGTTACTTGATCTTGTGTCTAATGCCAACAAACGTGACTTGTTGTCCTTACGGACAGTTCCTGTTGTCTATCCAGATAAACCTGTACCTGCCTGATCCTTAGTTGGCATTAGCTCTTGATTACTTAATACCTGACTTGAATACATATGACTTGGGGGTATGGGGAAATCAATGATGAAACTTGACTTGTAACTTGACAGTTCTATACCTGTTCTGATCAGTCTTACGGGCTAGGCCAGCCCCGGAGTGATGCTACGGACATCACTCGTCATTACCTACCATCCTTTACTGCCTTGCGGCACGTCTCGGGTTCAGCCCGAGAGTCATAAACCGTGATCCCGGGCACGCACGGGATACTATTGAGTTACATCGATGATTCATCAAATTGATTTCAAAGACTTGAGAGTAGTTAACCCAATAGACCAGTTTAGATTACTCACTGCACACTACCTTTCACTGCCCTGATTTATATTGCTGTTACACCTACTTTACCATTTATGATTATACTTGCATGTCTTGCTACCCTGTTTATATGTTATTGCTTGATGTTATGACGCACTGACGTTTGGGTTTTGCATGGCCCAGATTCCGTACCTTTGCTGCAGTCCGAGCAGGAATACTTCAGTCATCAAGATGAGCAGTGAGGACTCGTTAGTAGTTAGTTCTTTTATTTTCAGTATTTTCATTCCTGATGTGAGCCCGCATTATGGGACATACATTCCGGTTATTCTTGTATTGGATCTTTTACTTCCGCATTATTTTATTCTTGACTCATTTTATTTGGCTTATGGACATGTATTAGATAGTTTATTATTGTTCTTGATATCTTTACAGCCGTAATGTGACTGTGGAAGGATAATTCCTATCCACAGGTAGCATGGTTGGCCATGTCACGTGCCTACCTTAGCGTACTCTGGGAAGCGTGGCATGACAAATCATCAGGATAAGAACTGAACATCTGGCCCTGGGTCCAACCTCGTTCGACACTGCGGCCTGGAGTATATCTGCCTCTCCCTCTGTCAAACTGTCTAGTCATTGGCCCGATCGGTCTACTCCTCTTTGGCTCTGGAACAACCACTGACTCGCTCAAACGCTTCTCCACTCGTATCGCTGCATCCATGGCCTGCGCATACGTATCAAAATGCTGGGAGCCTATAGCCAGATACAACTGCGTGTCCAGGCTCCTTAGGAACCTCTTCACCCGAAGCTCCTCCGTAGGTACTAAGTATGGGGCATAGCGCGACAGCTGGGTGAATCGTAAATCATAATCTGCCACCGACATACTTCCCGATTTCCGCAACGCTTCAAAACTGCTAGCTCTAGCGTCCCTCACACTCTGGGGAAGAAATCTGGCAAGAAAGACCGTGGAAAACTCGGTCCACGATATTGTAGGAATACTCGTAGCTCGCCCTATCTCCATCGACTCACACCACTCCTGTGCAAGTCCCTCCAAACGAAAGCTAGTCAGCTCAACTGACCTCGCATCAGAACATCGTAACGATCTACCAATCCTCGCCATCCTATCAAGAAAGGACTGAGGATCTTCCGCCACATCGGTCCCTGTAAATACCGGAGGTCTCAATCTCATAAACTCTGCAAGCGATACCTCTATCACCCTCGTATCTACCAGTGCCATCGTCTGTGTAGGCTGTACCTCGGACTCTGCTACGGTCGGTGCCGGATCCTGTCTCAGTACTTGAGTGGCCTCAGCTATCTGTTCTACCACTCGCTGTAATCCCAACATGCCTTCCTCAATCTTAGTCATGCGATCTGGAGGAGGAGGATCAATATGCTCATGCACCGCCGGAACGTCCGGTGTACCAGTCGTCGTCACAGGAGGACTCGCCCTAGCTGCATCTCTGGCTGTGGCTCACTTAACCCGCTTAGCCATAGCAATTGGAACAAGAAACGAGAGTTGATAAGGCGGATGAGTATAGCGTCGTTCTGAACTGTCTTTAGAGGTGCACGTGTATATGACTCTGCCAGAGGGTTGTCGTAGTCAGTGGGAGCAGCGGAAGCATTGGTGGACAAGTAGCTTATGTCTATGGACTAAAGCAGATATAGCGGAGATAGATCATCTATTTCTGATGTGACAGTCATAGGTTTGACTTTATCAGAATAGAGGATGGATCTGTTAAGAAGGTAGTAGGGTGTGATGCCCTGGTATTTGGATGACATACACAGAGTAGGAAGTGAAATTCCTATACTACGATCGGTTATGATTTGGTTGTCACACAATGGTTTCTCCACATAGGATATAGATATAATATCAGACATTCTGGTTACTAGATTTATGGTTTTAGATCTAGATTTGGGAAGTGTCCCAATTTGGGTACTTAGACAGTATTCAAAGGTGTTTTAGAATGGACGACTCCTGGCACGGTTGTGTATCTGCAGGTGATGGAGTCACCCTCTCTAAAGGTGTCTTATAGACTAAAGGGGAGAGGGATGTGCATGATCGGCAGATCACTTGCTTAGGCAATTGAGTTGATCACGAGATGTCAAATACCACACCAGATGTTGTTTTTGCACGAGATGCAATAAGTTGATATTAATCCAATCCTGGAGAAACATTCGGAAGCAGTTTTAGAACATAAATGGATGTTCTAGGGATATAATAACGGCAGCCTCCTTCGGGAGACAGTTATCATTTCAGGCTTCCAAGGTGACCTGGATGACAGAGTGACTGTCAGAGTTATAGTTTTCCCTCTGACGAGGGTCAGTGTTTTGGACAGGTGATCCAAGCGGATACTGAGAGAGGTGTGGCGCAGGATACTGATTAAGTTCAGTTGACGATACAGTCTAAGAAGTTTGGATTTTGAGTTCATTTATGAACTAGGTCCCATCAGATATCCAGACATATTCTAAGACAGGTATTGCTCATTTCGGGAGATGGCTTTCTCCGCAAACTTGAGATAAAGAGAGACATAGAAAGAAACAACAGGGCGGATCCACTCACTGAGGCTATTCCTCGAACGCAATAGTTTCGCAAATGGGCTTTGTGAGACTGATTAGTAGAGGAGTTGGGTGTTCGGTATCTGTCATGTCCCGCTTCCCAAAAATACGGAAAACGAGGGATGACTGGGCCAGCCATGCTCCTATGGTCAAGGAATAATCCCGCCGTAGTCACACTTCGGCTTCTAGCATTACATGGTAATCAGTAAACAAAGCACAGCAGTAAAGGAAATACATTACTAAATTATTACATCGAATTTTCATTGTTCACAATTCACAAATAAACAGGAAAGAACTACTAACCGAGTTCGAATACAAGATTTCTAAGGAAAACAGAAACGAAGAAAAAGGTACTCCAGACTAGATCTCCGTCAGCTCGAAAGGTAAATCCGACTCCTGCGTTGTTTCTTCCTCGAGGTCTGAGCATACATACTCAGGTCATCAGAGCGACGTAATAGTAATTTTGTAATAATGACATGAAACAGGTAAATAAGGTAATAACAGTGAAAGTAAAATGCTGATAATCGCTATGTCACTAAATGATGTAAAGTATGATCTGTGTACCTATCAGTCTCTAGGTCATATTTGAAATCGTATAGTGGAAAGGAGGATCATGTTTAACAGGAGTCTCGTACATACCCGAGACAACGACCCACACGCCCGGGACATAACCCTGTCGGCCGGATCGCTAGATTCTACCTAATATATATAAGAATCACTGTTCGAATGATCATCCTCTAAAACACGGTCCCGCTAAATACGATGCTCTTTCCACTTCGATTTCCCCTTTTTTCCCAGGTTTACACTATTGATGATTATGATGTAGTCGTGTACAAATATGCCAATAGCACGGTTTTGTCACTGTTCACTGTATTAATCACTGTCACGAATCATTCACTTTTCCATTGGCGTACTCGACACTCCTAAACCAATATCATTCACGCACGATAATGCAATGTCCACTGAGTAATGACGCGCACTATCACTATGTATATGGCAGTTGGGTAAGGTATGTACATTTATGCGGTTAACAAGTCATGTGTGATATGACCCAATATGCACGTCATAAGCTTACAAAAAATTGCAGTAATTCATACGTTCAGAATTCAGCAAAATGATACAAATACGATAACAATTACACTCTGTCAGAAGTTCAGCAAAATTGGTTTTAGCACAATCGGGTTTCTGGTATTCAAGTTCAAGTTACAGCCGTTTCAATTTAAGTGCTCGCTGCAAGAAATTCAGTTTCTGAACCGAACGTCCGTTTCGAGAAACGATTTTCACCCAGTTGGGATTAGAATTTAGCAACACTACAGTTGAATGAAATATGGGGTTTTCAATAGGGTTTTCAACGCAATAGACGGATTCTCAATCGCGTCTGTACGTCAGAAGTTATGCACTGTTCAACACTAGTATGTCAATTCTGTTTCTGTTTGGAACTGCTAGACGTCCTGTTCTTTTAAATTGTAGTTTAAATAGTAAACGACAATATAAAAGGGTGAAATCACTTGATTTATTTATCTAACAGATTTATCTTCAATAAAATATAGGGTTCCGCAACATACAAGTTCAGGCGACAAGATAGTGAGCATTACGAGACAGAAAACCACAACCAGAGCTGCTCTGGACTGCAGTCCAGAGCCGCTCTCCGAACCAATTTTCATCATAATTTCAGTACAGAAAAAATTAAGAACTTGTTTAGGGTTACAGGTCGTCGAGTTGGCTTCGATTTGAGCCCTCGAACGCATCATTTCAATATGTATACAATTAACTGTGATTTTAACAAATTTCAGGTGCGGGAAATTCCCAGTTTTCACGGGTGTAATTGAGGGCGTTCGTTTAAGCCATTAACAATTGTATTTTCCAGTAAAATTTCTACACAATGCTCATTGCCACACGGGCCAGGATATGCAATTAAGTTCCGCCAAATTAAGTGAAGGTTTTCATTCGGATTTTGCATCGAACAGTTATGTCATATAAGTTATCGTGAATTGTAAACATGGAATTAACACGATTTTAGTTTGTAACGGAAATAAACTAGCATGTAGCAAGTAGGGTACTTGCCTGGAGATGTTTTGGCGATGCACGGCAGCGGTAATGGCACGAACGCGCGACGAACGGCACGGTTTGGTTTCGCGGCCTCGGCTCGCGTGTCAGGTTCGACGTCGGAGTTGCCCGGAGATGGCTCGTGTTCGCTGGAAGCGGAGGGGGATGCTCTGTGGATCTCCGGGGATGTGCTGGGGTCGACGATGGTCGGCGGTGTCGCTCCGGCGATGGGCAGCAGGGGTCGGAGCTAGGTGTTTAGGGTTTGAAAAAGAGAGAGAGAGAGAAGGGTAGTGGGGCTCGGGTTGGAGGTGATAATGATGATGATATTGAGGTTGAAGGGGTGTCGACTGAGGCGGTTCGGGTGTAGTGGAGGCTCGCCGGCGTCGAGGTGTAGGGGGTGGCCGAGCTCGTCGGGTAGGGTTGGGCTTTGTGGTTGAAGGGAGTGGGGTAGCGTAGGGGGCTCTGTTGGTGGACAGGAGTGAGCGAGGGAGGAGGGTGAGGGGTTGTAGTCGTAGCCGTTGGTGAGGGGTTGTAGTCGTCGCCGTTGGTGAGGGTTGAGTGGTTGCAGGGAGTGTGGGGTTGAAGTTGGGTTTTCTGTAGTTTTCGAGAGAGAGATTTGAGAAGGAGTTGGAGTGTGAGAGGGGGCGAAGAGTTTGAGGTTGAGAAACTCGAGGGAGTTGTGGTCGAGATCGCGGGTCGTGGGCAACGACGCGGAGACGTGGGCGCGAGGCGACGTGGGGAGTGAAGTCTCGCGCAGAAGAAGAAAAAAAGAGCGGGAAAGGTTTTTACGTGGGTGAGGAAGATGGGTAAATGAAGCGGGTCGGGTCGATTAGGCGGGAACGGGCTTGGAGTTTGGGCTGCTGGGCCGAAGGGGAGTATGAATATAGTTTTAATTACCTTTTAATTTTTTTTCTGTTTGGGCTAAGTTTTGTTGGGCTGAGGAAGTTAAGGATATTAGTTTAGTTAATAAACTGATTTGGGCTGGGAAAAGAGGAATATATATATTATGGTTTGGTTTTAAATTTTGGGCTTTGATTTTTAATTGATTTAAAAAAACAATTACTACAACTTACGCACTAACCTTCACATAAAATAATAATATGGGAAAAAATAGGATAACATTCGGGGACTTGGGAAAAATATAGAAAGATTCTCATTGAAGGAAACGGCGATTTACATCATACCCCCCTTACAAAAATTTCGTCCTCGAAATTTAACCAGGATACAAAGAAACAAAAGTACTAAACAAAGAGATGTGGAAAACGTGCACATATATCTTCCTCCCGCTCCCAGGTAGATTCTCTTGGGGAACAACCGCCCCAAGACACTCAGACTAACGGAATGACCTTGTTCTTCAGCACTTTCTCTCTGCGGTCGAGGAAGGTGGTGGACTGCTCCTCGTATGATAGATCGGTACCAAAAACTAACTCCGAATAGTCCAGAATATGGCTCTTATCCCGAACATAACGCCGCAACTGTGACACGTGGAAGGTATTGTGCACACCAGCTAGCGATGGAGGCAAGGCAAGTCGGTAGACCACCTCTCCTACTCGCTCTAGTACCTCAAAAGGTCCGATAAAGCGGGGACTGAGCTTTCCCCGACCTCCGAACCTGATAACTCCACGGGTAGGGGAAATCTTTAGGAACACATGATCTCCGACTTCAAATTCTAGTGCCCTCCTGCTGGTATCTTCCCAACTCTTCTGTCGATCCTGAGCCTTCTTAATACGCTGCCTGATCATTTGGACCTTGTCGACTGTCTGAACAACAAGCTCGGGACCCAATAGTCTTCGTTCTCCCACATCATCCCAACACACTAGGGATCGACACTTCCGCTCGTAAAGAGCTACGAAAGGAGCCATCTGGATGCTAGCCTGATAACTGTTGTTATAAGAAAACTCGACTAGATGCAGATGGTCTTCCTAAGAACCCTGAAAGTCCAACATGCAGGCTCTCAACATATCCTCGAGCGTATCGTGTGCTCGGACTGTCCATCCGTCTGCGGGTGATAAGCTGTACTGAATTTGAGGCGTGTACCTAAACTCTCCTGTAAGCTCCTCCAAAAGTGCGACACGAATCTGGTGTCTCGATCCGACACAATGCTGACTGGAACACCGTGAAGTCGCACTATCTCCTGCATGTATCTCTCTACCAGTGACTCTGTCGACTGTCCCACTCGGAATGGTAAGAAGTGTGCAGCTTTCGTGAGGCGATCGACGATAACCCAAATGGCGTTGTTGCCTCTAGGGCTCCGTGGTAAGGCCGTCACGAAATCCATGGTAATGTGCTCCCACTTCCATTCTGGTATCGGAAGCGGTTGCAGCAATCCCGCTGTCCTCTGATGTTCTGCCTTCACCTGCTGGCATACCAAGCACCTGGATACGAACCTCGCAATTTCCCGCTTCATCCCGTTCCACCAAAAATGTTGCTTTAGGTCCCGATACATCTTTGTACCTCCCGGATGCACAGAATAAGCTGAACTATGCGCTTCAGCCAGTACCTCTTCTCGAACATCT
This sequence comes from Agapanthus africanus, assembly GCA_030015575.1. Classification (NCBI taxonomy): domain Eukaryota; kingdom Viridiplantae; phylum Streptophyta; class Magnoliopsida; order Asparagales; family Amaryllidaceae; genus Agapanthus; species Agapanthus africanus. The sequence continues at coordinate 109,509,268 of CM057344.1, forward strand.
CCCTTGGGTACGCAGAGGCTGCTACCGAATCTCAGAGAACCGTCCTCATGTATGATTAAGTCCGTTCTCAGCCCGGCTTCTACTTGCGTTCTGAACTTTTGCAATCGAGGATCATCCGCTTGTGCAGCCTTGATGCGATCCACAAGGGAAGACTGCACCTGTAGTTGCTAAAATTGACTGAGTGCGCTCAGTGTAACGACTTCAAGCTCGAGTCTCTGAAAGTCCTCAATAATGCTCCTCTGACTGGTCAACATCATGACCGCTGGCTTGCGACTGAGCGCATCTGGTACAACATTTACTTTCCCCGGGTGATACTGAAGATCCAAGTCGTAATCTTCCATCAGCTCTAGCCATCGGCGCTGCCTCATGTTTAGTTCCTTCGGAGTGAAGACGTACTTCAGACTTTTATGATCCGTGTACACCTCCACTTTCTCGCCCAATAGATAGTGCCTCCAAATCTTCAACGCAAACACCACTGCAGCTAACTCCAAGTCATGCGTAGGATAGTTCTTCTCGTGATTTCTCAGCTGTCGAGAAGCGTAAGCAACCACCCGACCTGCTGCATCAGAACACAGCCTAATCCCTTCCCGGAGGCATCACTGTGTATCACCAAACCACCGGAATCATCTGGTACTGTAAGAATAGGCGCCGTGGTTAACTTCTGCTTCAGTGTGTCAAATGCCTGAGTACACTCCTCTGTCCACGCAAACGGTACATCCTTCCGTGTCAGCCTCGTCAATGGTTCAGCGATTCTTGAAAAGTCTTGTACGAACCTCCGATAGTAATCTGCCAATCCCAGAAAGCTTCTGATCTCGGCCACTGACTTCGGCGTTGACCAATCTCTGACAGATTCTATCTTTGCCGGGTCCACTGAGATGCCTTCGCCCGAAACGATGTGTCCTAAGAACTGAACCTTGTCGAGCCAGAAGTCACACTTGCTTAATTTCACATACAGCTTCTCTTCCTGAAGAATTTGTAGAACACTTGCTTAATTTCACATACATGCTCCTCCTGGGTATTCGAGTAGACAAGTATGTCGTCGATAAATAGAACGACAAACGTGTCCAAGTACTTTGCAAACACCCTGTTCATCAAGTCCATGAATATCGCTGGAGCATTGGTAACACCGAACGACATCATAAGGAACTCATAATGTCCGTATCGGGTCCTGAAAGCCGTCTTGCATAATCCTCGGCTGCTACTCTGATTTGATGATATCCAGAACGGAGATCCAATTTCGAGAATACCTTGGCCCCACTTAACTGATCGAATAAGTCGTCGATGCGCGGGATTGGGTACTTGTTCTTTATTGTGACTTTGTTCAGCTCCCGATAATCTATACACATTTGCAGCGATCCATCCTTCTTCTTCACTAACAGAACTGGTGCACCCCACGGTGAGACGCTTGGCCGGATAAAACCCTTCTCCAGGAGTTCTTCGTTTTGCTTCTTCAACTTAGCCAGTTCAACCGGTGCCATTCTGTACGGGGCCTTGGAAACTGGTGCTGTACCTGGAGTCAAATCGATCGAGAACTCCAAGACGCATGGAGGTGGTAGACCTGGTAAATCCTCAGGAAACACGTCCAGAAAGTCCCGAACAATCTCTGGGGTTGGGGTCTCCTCAATCTCCATAGCTGTTAGCTCCTTTAGTTTGGCTCTATACTTGGCTGGCTCCAAAGAATCGCTCCCGCCTTCGAAGATAAACTCTGGGTGATTGGGAATGCGGAAGATCACGTTCCTTGCTCGGCAATCAATAATTGCATGGAAGGTACTCATCCAATCCATCCCGAGAATTGGATTTAGAAAATTATACGATTAAATGTTCATACTAAAAGCAATAACTCAAACATTTCTAATAAAAAAATTATACGATTAAATGTTCATCATTAAAATAGTTTAAACAAGAAAGCAAAATTTTCATCATTAAAATAGAAAATTGCAAAAATTTAGAGAATAAACGAAAAACGAAAGTACGTAGGGTTTGATTAATCCAATAAATTCTCACATTTGCCATGAGATCGAACTCCGATCGAACAAGGATACCACATAACAAATTCCGGCCACAAAGTTTGAATTTTTTTTTAAAAGAAAAACTAAAATAAGGATATTATGCAACAAATTCGTGCCGCAAAATTTTTAATTTTGTAAAGAAAAATTAAAATTCAAGAACCTAAATAATAAATTTAGAGAATAAAGGGTAAGAGAAAGTACCTCAGGAAACAATTGGTTAGGGGTTTGATCAATCTAATATATTCTCACCTTTGCCATGAGATCAAACTCCGATCAAACAATGATACTTTGCAAAAATTTTATGCCACAAAGTTCAAACTTTTTATTAAAAGCAAGATTAAAATAAGGATAGTGTGGTATAAATTCCTGCCATAAAGTTCGATTTTTTTAAAGCAAAATTTAAATTCGAAAACATAAAAATAAAATATTTAGAGAGTAGAGGATAAAAGAAGGTAACTTTGGAGATAATTAGATGAGGGTTTGATCAATCCAATAAAATTTTATCTTTGCAATGATATTGAACTTCGATCGAACAAGGATATTATTCAACAAATTCCTGCTAGTTTGAATTTTTTTGACGCAAAATTAAAATTCGAGAACCTAAAAATAAAAAATTTAGATAATAAAGAGAAAAGAAAGTACTTACGGAGATAATTTAGGGTTTGACGAATTTATGATTCAATTCATAACCAAATTAGATCAACATAACAAATGATAAATTCAGATCCCTTCAAACCTAGATAAAAATTGCAGCTTTAAAGACAAATAAACACTAAAAATCAGAAATTAGACAGCAATGGACAAACAAAAATACATTCGGAGACTATTTACAGTTTTGACAGAATTATTACTCAATTCATAACCAAATTAGATCAACAAAATAAATAGTAAGTTTAGATTCCTTCAAACCGAGATAAAAATTGCAGTTTTAAGACAAATAAACTCTAAAGATCAGAAAATTAGAATGTAAAGAGTAAAAGAAAGTACCTCAATAAACAACAAGAGATTACAAATTCCTTTTCAAATAAAAACGCAATCAATAAAAAGTAAAAAATGTACCCTCTTAAACAATTGCTGCTTCCGTCTACAAATCATTGATCAATTGCTCTGAAACCCTCTTAGGTTTGGTCGCTCGGCATGAGAAAGCAATGGGAAAATTGTTGCTTGCATCTCTTTCTTTCATTGGGGCTTGTCGAAGCGTGAGAAAGCAAAAGAAAGATTTGGGAGAAAGAAGAAGACTTTTATATTAAAATAGAAGTGTATGAGTTAAAAATTTACAGAAAATACATAATGTATAAGGCTTTTCTATATTATTATTTTTTTAAAATTTTATATTTGAATTTGTTATAATAATGATATTTTAGTTTATATCAAATTTTAACTAAGCATACAGATAAAAAAAGTGTCAATTTGCTTATTGGAGTACTTAGAAGATAGATAAATACATAGATAAAAGCAATATGAAGGAATATTGCTTGGAATATTCTCTTATCCACCTTAGATTTTGATAGCAAAAATTGTTATCCAGCCCCTTTTTAATTCATTTAGTACATTTGGGTCATGGAATTTTTTTTTATTGGATATCTATTCAATTTTTATTATTCTTTTATCACATACTGCTAAACTTATATGATGGCCAATCCGTTCCTATTTTAAAAATCTCTTTTTATTTTTCTTGCATTACTTAACTTATACTGACAAAATAATGAAAAATTTCATAATTTTTGTGTGTTATAACATTAAAAATGTTGAAAATACAAAAAAATAATATTTTAAATTTCATGATTTTCTTTTTGATATCATAAAATATTAAGGAAAACAGAATGTTCAATTTTTATTATTCAAAATCCTTGATATTATAAAAAATTAAGGAAAACAGAATGTTTGATATAATAAAAATTGATATTATTCAATTATTATTATTATTTTATCACATACTGCTAAACTTATATGGTGGCCAATTTGTTGCTTTTTTAAAAATCTCTTTTTATTTTTCTCGCATTACTTAACTTATACTGACAAAATAATGAAAAATTTCATAATTTTTGTGTGTTATAACATTAAAAATATTGAAAATACAAAAAAACAATTTTTTAAATTTCTTGATTTTTGTTTGATATTGTAAAAAATTAAGGAAAACAAAAAATTCTGACATTTTAAAAATTCATTATTTTTATGTGCCATTGTATCTAAAATATTAAAATTTTGAAAGAAAACAGAAAATACGAGATTTTTGAAAATTTTGGGATCTTTCATATAGTACATGTAAAATATAAAAAGAAGAAGAAAAAATAAAATTTCGATTTTTCGTATTCTGTAACAAGCTAAATATATTGGAAACGGAATAAAATAGAAAATTGTGAAGATTTTTGAAGATTTAATGTTTTTCGTATGCTACAACATGGAAAAGAAAATAGATAGTTTTGAGATTTTTGACATTTATGTGTTATAGCGAACAAATTATTGAAAATTTGAAGAAAACAAATTTTTTTGGGAAGTTTTAAAATTTTATGGTTTTCTTGTGTAGTTAGGGTTTCCCAGTAATCTTATGTCTCAGATTACTCGGACATGGTTTTTTTTATTATGTTAGATTCTTAATAATAATAGGGTCCTTTTTTTATTTTACTTTACATAACGATTTGTCTCTTTGAAACCCAAAGGTTCTAAAAAATTATGAGGAAGTAAAATACTAGAAACAATTGAAGCAAAAAGAAAATTCTAAAATTTTAGAAGTTTCATGATTTTTGCAATAATAAAATATGGATATAATTTTTTTAATAAAAAATTTTAGTGATTTTCATGTGTCATATCATGAAAAATACTAAAGGAATAAAAAAAACATAAATTTTTTGAGATTTCTAAAAATTCTAAGATTTTGGTTTGTTATAACAAACAAAAATATTGAAAATCCAATCAAAACATAATTTTTTTGAAAATATTGCAATTTTTATACTCAAATATCAAGCAAAATAATAAAAAAACCAAAAAAACAACATTTTCAGATTCTCGAAAATTTCATGATTTTTGTGTGCTATATATACAGGACATAAAAATTGTAACATCAGGAAAACAAAAAAGTTGAGAATTTTTTAAAATTTAGAGATATATCTATACTATTATAGGGCAAAAGGAAAGGGATCATTTAACTTTGAATAGATTGGTGATATGACTTCTTCAATTTTAGAAAAATCAAACAAAAAAATACCATTTTTTTTATGTGCAATGCATGTAATTATTATTTGACAAGTCCGATACACGTAATTAAATTCCCACATATTATCATTTTATGCATATAGTTAAATTAATAAATAAATTTATCATAAAAATATCTACAATTACGTGCAACACACGTGTCGAAAAACCTAATGTGCTATAATTGAGAAACAAAATATTTAAATTTGATATTTTTGAAAATTTCATGATCGTTTTGTGTGCTATAGCGAGCAAAATATTAAAAACATAATAAAACAGAAATTATTAAGATTTTTAAAAATTTCGCAATTTTCATATCCATGCAAAATATTAAAATTTTTAAATCAAACTGAAAATTTTGAATTTAAAGAAAAATTCAGGGCTTTCGTGTGCATAGCATACAAAATATTTAAAATTTGAATGAAACAAAATATTTTGGATTTTTGAAGATATCATGATTTTTGTGTGCTATAACAACAAAATATTTAAAAACCGAAAAGTATAGAAAATTTGAGAATTCGTAATTTTCGTGTGCTATACAGCATGCAAAATATTAAAAATTCAAAAAAATGAAATTTGAAAAATTTCGTAATTTTAGTGTCGTCACGTCCCGCTTTCCTAAAAGTATTGGCAGGCACGTGATAAGTCCGCGACGTATTTATACCGAGTAGGGGTCTTTCCCGAGATAAATCCGTTAAGCGTATCATAAGCAATATAATATAACAAGAATAAAGCAATGAGAATAAAAATCCAACTACTCTATTATATCTTTAAGCTACGATATTCAAAACAAACAACAACGAGTCAGGAATTCAAATACAAAGAAAAGTGAAACTAAGCAAAACCTAATCAATAAACATACTGGAAAGAAACAAGAACTTGCGGACGATTAATAATCTGCCTGAGATGACAGCCGAGAGTAATTCTTCTCTGTCGGCTCAAGCTCCCCTTTCATTAAGCCACCTGACGAAAATTCCCAAAGAAGAAGAAAAATAACGGAATGTCCGTCAGCGATCTTGCGGTCGGTAAGTTCCCAATATGGTGGGTTTATAAGATTAAAGTGTATAATGACAAGCAATATAAGTAGAAAAGAAAATCATGAAGTAGTGAACAAGTATGATATGGCAATTAAACATAGAAATTATAAAAGCACGGTAGTTCTATATAAATATGGTAGTTCTAACATTACATGTTTGTTATATTATGATAATGAAGGTATACGTGTATATGAGAGTAGTTTGTCAAATTCACGGACCAACAGCATATTGAGTTAAGCTCCGTCAAACTCATGGAACAACTGCACATGAGATTTAGGTTAAGTGATTTTTAGTGGACTCTCATGCCATGTCATACGTTTACTATCAAACTACCTCTTTACCTTGCTTATGTTAAGTTATAAAGAAAGACACAAGCTTTAAATTCATGAATACGTTAGAGTGTTGCAAGTTCATGTCAAGTTCATATATAGTTCAATTCAAATTCATGTCAATGCATATTTATAGATTGAGTCAAGTCCGTATCAGGCATGCAATATATTTGATCAAGCAGTTCAATGTAGGTGTAAATATAATGAGGAAGTCACATGGCAAGAAATGAGATAAGTGTAATATTCAAGAAAAAACAAGAAACAGTGTTGTAAAGAAGTAATGGGAATTACCGTTTATTCAACTCATATGAATTCATAAAATAACCAAGAAATATAGTTCTAGATGTTATACAAACACAGGTTAAGTCTCGCCTAATTCTGACTATCGATTTGGGAAATAGATGCGTTTTGGTATCACTGCGCAGAATAGATCAGAATTTGTCCAACACCGACATAGGTTTTAAAAACGTAGTTTGTGATATGTTCTGTCGGTTTTTAGGTCTTGAAAAACATTAGGAAATTATAGTTCTTTCAGTTTAGTTATCTAAACAACTTGAGTTTGCACAATTTAGATCTCTAAAACTATAGTTACAGTTATTTTATTCGAAGGGTTTAAAACTGATTTTTTATTTTCTGGACAGCAACTATGAGGTGATTTGGAGAGCATATATCGGGTCGATATATACATTTCTGAGTCATAGAATATAAAGAAAAGTTGTAGGTCTGCCAATTTGTCATATATACATCTAAGTTTCATCAAGAACCAAGCTTTTTAGCTCGAGTTATGTCATTTTTAAAAACAATGCACAAACAACACAGATTCTGTCTAGATTTGACACATGATATAAAAAGTCAGAATTGGATTAATTCCGCCGGTTTTCAAAAAAGAAAATTAAAACTAAGAAAATCTAGATCTTTCAATCTACTTACCAAAAACACTTGAGTCTGCTCAAATTAGACCTCGGAAGACGGAGTTATAGGTCTTCGAAGGAGGCCGTTAAAAATAGTTTTCTTGTTTCTGAAAATAGTGAGCAAAAAGTCATAAAACGTAATTTGTAGTTTGGTTCGAAATGAAATTTTCATATCACGTGTAAAAATCTATCTATTACTCTACCTATTTTTTTTAAATTTCAGAATACAAAAATTAATTATAAATCTATCTTGAAGACGTGTTGGTGTCCAAAAAGTCGTTTTTCTCATAATTTAGGATTCTCAGAAGAAAAATTATAAAAAGAATTGACATGTTATCAAACTTGTATGCAACAAATTATAACTACATATATGCTTTTTATACAAACATTTTAATTTGTAAAGAAAATAGTTTAATATGGGATTAACCGGCATAACAAGTTTTGATATGAAGGAGGCATGGTAAAGGAATGGAGTTTGTCATGCCCCACTTCTCAAAAGAACAGTAACAATCACGTGACAAGCCCACGACGTATTTATTTCGAGAAGGTCATTTCTCATAACAAATACGTTAAATGTAACAAGCAATATACAATATAGCAAGAATAACAAGAGAATAAAAATTTCAATAACTATTTTATTACATTCAAGATCCACAAGTTTCAACTGATATAAGATGTCTGAATAAGCAACATAAACATAAAGAGCCTAAACAGTAGCATACTGCAAATGAAAAAAACTGGACTAAAACTAAGAATTTTCTTGTGATGTGAACTTGTTGAAATCCTCTTCGGTCGGTTCCACCTCCTTTGTTCCTAAATTACTCGACGAACATCCCAAAGAAAGAAACATGATGGAATTCCTTTTAGAGAACTTGCGCTCAGCAAGTCCCAAGAAGAAATATGATGTGTATAAAAAGGTGCAAAATGAGATGTAATATAGAATGTGTTAATCAACATAAATATGTAACAAGTGTGTGTAGTTGAACATGAGTTAAGTGGTATTGTGTCTTAAAAGGTCTCTGCGAGGGTGTTTACCGCCAAAAACGGGAGATGGACTGGGTCGGAACCATCTTACCTGAGTTTGGGGACAGATACATAGGTTGTTCCATTCACCTCTCCGAAAGTGCTAAGGGATTATAGTGCCGTTTATCGAAGGTTTGAACATGTGCGACCGATGTAACGCGACTTCATATTCCCTCTCAGGATGAGTGCTTTATTGATTGTAGGACAAAATTTTCCTACAGGCGCAAGGATCTGTAGTTAATTACATTGTAGCGAACGACAACAACTTTCTACACTCCGAGTCTTTGTTCCATGTGTTCATGTGCTTGACTGTTGATATGGCTAATTACTTTATTTGCTTTTATACTTTTCATATCCATGGAATCCATTCGGTTGTATGATGCAGACCGTAGGGCATGATAAAGCATTGCCTTCATTTTTGTTGGCTTTTGAGTGAAGCATTGATTTATATATCGGAGTTTTGTTTTGTGGAGTATTGTTCCATAGGAATTGACCCACCGCAAAGCGTTTCTTGCTGATGGGCGAGGGTTGATAAAGCATTACTTGTCTTTTGGAGTTTTGATCTGGGAAGATGGAAAGAGAACATTGGCGTCGTTATCTACTGTTGACCCAAATTGCGACTCATGAGAGACTTGCATTGGATTTGATTGTAAGGGAGTGTTGCTCCGCTTAAGGGGCCCACGTTGTTAGCTTGATTTGCCAACGTGGATTGAGATGTTTTGAGATTGTCTTTTGGAGTTTTAGGATGTTGGATATGCGATATGCCAATAATTGGCCTTAGTGCAATTGGGAGATTGTTAGATATGTATTCCCTAGAAGCAATTATTGTAATTGTTGGACATATCTATGTACATGACAGTCTTGCTCGATATGATAGTATGTTATTTGGTTTGTCTTTATCATTCATGTGTATAGTTTCTACTTGTTATTTCTATCACTAATACAGGTTGATAAAGCCCGTAGGATCTTTGCTTGACTCCCAGGATTATGATATGGATCATACTAGTAGGGCCTGGGTAGTCTATAAGCATATCCCTAAATATTCTTAGTCGTGGGAGTATCGAGACTGGGTATCGATACTCCAGAGCAAACTAGTGTATACATTTCTTGACCCTGACCAGGGCGATGGTTGTTCCCATAGCCATTGATGTTTGACACCAAAGATTGTATACAGGTGCTCATTAGAGAATGAGTTTCACCGAACGAACTCACCGAGAACTCCTGGATGGTATTATACCTATCATAAGATAGTAGTTCTCAGGTGACATGAGTACTGGGTAGTCTGTAGACCTGAGATCGTCATAGTTTCTTGTATGGGTTCCCACTGTACTTTGATTACTACCTTACCACGGTTTTAAAGAACCGTGCAAACAAGTTTCAGTTGGGTACAATTTTGAAGCACATGAAGGTAGTGAGCGATTGAAGGGATTCGCCTTTCCCGGTATAGGGAGTTGATGTTGCACTGTGCTAGATTGACTATAACCATAAGTCCCTAGCTAGGGTGGTTGAGATAAACCAATAAGTGTTATCAGTTGCATCTGTTGGATATATGTGTCCTTAAGGCAATTATCGTTATTGTAGGAATACAATTACTGGATTCAAGAGGACCTATACAGAGAATAGTCGGCAATTATTGTTATTGTAGGAATACAATTACTGGATTCAAGAGGACCTATACAGAGAATAGTCTTACACGAGATGATAGTATGCTATTTGGTTTGTCTTTATCTGTCATGTGAATATGTTTTACTCGTTATCATGCATCGCTAATACATGAGATAAAGCCTATAAGATCTTTACTTGACTACCAGGATTATGATAAGGATCATACTAGTGGAGCCTGTCAGTCCATAAATACATCTTTAACAGTCCTTAGTCGTAGGAGTATCAAGATCGGGTATTAGTACTCCGGTTTAGACTAGTGTATACGTTTCATGAGCTTATATGGGGCGATGGATGATCTCATAGCCATTGGTGTTTGACACCGATGATTGTATACAAATGCTCATTAGATGAGTTATACTTGACAGACTCACCGAGAACTCCTAGTTGGTGTTGTACCAATGTCAGATAGCAGTTCTCTAGTGATGATAGTACAGGGTAGTCCCTTGATCTGAGATCTCCATAGTGTATTGTGTGTGTTCACACTATGCTTTGATTACTACCCTACCACGGCTCTACTGAGTCCTGCAAACAGGTTTTGATATTATGGCCAAAGTGTTTGACTTCGTCAAAATTAAAGATGAACCTTATATTTGTAAGAAGGCTATAAGGAGTAATGTCAGGTTCCTCATATTGATGTGTATGACATACTCTTGATAGGAAGTGATGTTTCTATACTAAAATCAGTTAAAATATGGTTGTCACTGATGTTAGTCCAATCCTGGAGAAACATAGGAACCTATGAAGAAAATATGAGATGTTCTTGCTGTATGGTAATGCCAGCCTTTATTATGAGGCGGTCACCGATTCCGGATTCCAAGGTGACATGGATGATAGATAGTCTGTCGCGAGTTGTTGGTTTACCCTCTTCTAAGGAGTAGTACATTGGAAGAGTTTTAAGCAGGACACTGAGGTAGTCAAGACGCTAGATGCTAGTTATGACTCAGCAGAGAATACATCCTTAGTATTTGTTTGGATAAATACGTTCATTTATGAACATGGTCCCATCAGCCATCCAAACAAAGTTCTAAGGAAGGTATTGCTCATTTTAAGAGATGGTTAATCTCCGCGAAGTTGAGATTCAGAGAGATACAGTTAAAAACATTGCAATAGATCCACTCACTGAGGCTATTTCTCAAACACAGTTTGTGAAACTGTTAGTACAGAAATTTGTTATGCAGTAGCACATGTGATGTGTGTATGCAATACCGCAATAATTGGCCTTGAGTGCAAGTAGGAGATTGTTGGATATAGGTGCCCTCAAGGCAATTATCGTAATTGTAGGAATGCAATTACTGAATTCAAGATGACCTATACAGAGAACAGTCTTACTCAAGATGATAGTATGCTATCTGGTTTGTCTTTATCTGTCATATGAATACGTTTTACTCGTTATCACTTATCACTAATACATGAGATAAAACCGATAGGATATTTTCTTGACTACCAGGATTATGATAGGGATCATACTTGTAGGGCCTGGCAGTCTATAAACATATCCTTAAAAGTCCCTAGTCATAGGAGTATCGAGACTGGGTATCGGTACTCCAGTTTAAACTAGTGTATACATTTCATGACCCTATACAGGGCGATAGCTGATGCCATAGCCATTGGTGTTTGACACCGATGATTGTATACATGTGCTCATTGGATGAGTTACACTTAACGAACTCACCGAGAACTCCTAGTTGGTATTGTATCAATGTCAGATAGCAGTTCTCTGGTGACGATAGTACAGGGTAGTCTCTTGACCCGAGATCGTCATAGTGTCTTGTGTGTGTTGGGAATTTACCCACGCGCGCAAACACGTATGTTTTGGAAATGGAATCGTTTTAAGGAAACGGATGCGCACGCGAGCTCGTTCTCGTTTTAAAATTTATAAACCGCAAGTGCACGACGCGTTGTAGCAAGCCGGCAAGTACGGGTCGATCCGCAGGGAATTGTGTATTAGGTCTTGTTGTTTAAGATTCAACAGATAATGAATTGGGTTGGTTGCCACAAAAAATGAAAGAATACGAAAACAAGAAAAGCAAGCAAAGAAGATAAGAAAGAAGTGGTTGTGGCTTTGGCTCGGAAGGTCGAATCGCGATGATTCCTTCGACGCTCCTTTGATCATGAGTTGTCCGTCCTTATATCGATCCCGGCATGAAGCATGACTTTTTAACGCGGCTGCGAAGCACAAATCATCAAATTCCGATATTCGATGCAAATACGAAACATTTTTGTTATGTTCTCACTTACCATCTTTATGTCCAGGCATGATGTATCAATACTAAGCACATGGGTTAGTAATCATACAATATCAATACAGATCAATTTGCAAATAAGAAGTAAAAGTAGGTATTACACTTGCCAAGTAGGTTGGTGAGAGTATATGGTATCTCAATTACCTAGTAAGTTTAACACACAATTGATTCTAAACTTAATCTTGCAAATAGTGATATGAAGGAATATGATATGAGATAAAGGTTACAAATAACCAACAAAATCATCTCATCATATCAAACACTTCCATTTAGCAATTTTAAGCTTACAATAAAAATTAAGCACTTTAAACAATCACAAGAGGAGGAGGAGGCAAAGCCTTTCATCTCACTTTCTTACCATTACCACAACCAAAGAAGATTAGTTACACATAATAAAAAAGAAAAGCAAAGCAAGTAAAGAAAAGAAAGAAAATAACAAAGCAATATATTAACACTTGAAGTTGAGGTACGAGATATTGGTAACTTGTTCAACTTCCATAATGAAGCTCTCAAGAGAAAGTTTCAAGAGGGAAGAAGAAGAAGAGACCAAGTTAAAGCCCACTTACTCTCAAGCCTAAACCAAAAATACAAGAAAATGGAAAATGGAGTATACTATATGGTACATGGTAGCCTTTCCTTTGCTCACTGATCTGGTTTTTATAGGCACCAAAAAAGATTAAACAAGTAATAAAAATAAGGTGATGTGACTGCAAGGAAGTGACAGAGAAAAGAGGGGGACAAATGGGGCAAGGGGGGCGGGCGAGCTCGGATTATTTGGGGGTGTGGCCGGCTTTGGTCCGAGCAAAGGAGCTCGTCTTGATGTGGTGGTCATGTGTCTACTCCAACATCATCCTGGTGCTGTTTGATTTGTCTAAAATAACCTGGTTTGCATTCAGAGATTTGGAGGGAACTTGAAGCAATGTATCACATCAAAACTTTTAGCATTTATTACCCATGTCCCTCCATTTGCACAAGCCATCATTTGTGTGTGTCATGGGCAGCCCCACCATGGTTCATACCATCAAAGGGTCATGTGCACACTTATATGCGTTGGACTAAAATTGTGTGCACATATTTATTTTGCAAAAGCTCTTTGAATATCGGTCGATTTCCTGTTCTGTTTGCAGTGTCGGCTCCCAAACGCTATATCCGTGATATTAAGTTGTTTTCTAGTATTTAATCATGAACACATGTAATCTGTAATTACTGAGCAGACACTGATTAATAGCACCGATATATAACAAAATACATAATGAATGAGCGGTATTAAAATGCAGTTTTCTGAAATGAACAAATACCCTCAAACTTATCTTTTGCTCGTCCCGAGCAAAACAAAAAATTCTAGCCTCACTTTCGCAGGGAACGCGATTGCACTGAGCATGTGCAACAAGCCGTTAAACCTCTAGGTGTCCCTAGTAGGAGGAGTGTTGTCTCCTGAGAGTTTTCAGCGGATTACACCCACAAAATCCAGTCAAATTAGTATCGTGGAGAAACTGTTGATTCTAATCTTAAGTTAGAGATCAAATTTAGAAGTTCTATTACCCAAGTCAGAAACGTTAAACCCTATTTTTCACTCCTCGTGATTTGTTTAACATAAGCTCATACGCGTCTTTACGTGATTGTGCGGATAGTGTGCATAAGTTTTTAAGAACTTGATTAGGGTCATCATATCATAAATATGGACCAGGATAGACTTCTGAAGGATCACACGAGTTTGAAAGAAGTTCAAAATTTCTCAAGTTTCGTTTTCCAGTTAGGTTTCAAGTCAGAATTTATATCTTTTTAACAGAGAACCTAAGTCTTATTCTTCACTCCTACCTTTCACCTATTTTTGTTCATACACACCCTTCGTTATCGTGCAAAACGTCTTTTATAAATATACCTTCATATCTCAGTGAAAAAACCATTTTAATAGAAAGCTCGTTTCCGCCAAGATTATTCTCCCACAAAGAACCGTGAGGACTTTTAATTCGGAGAGAACACTTGCTTAGCTTGTTTTATTTGGCGATTGGAAACTTAGCGAGTTTTGGGTCAATGACTCCCAAATCAGATGGTTTTAGGGCATTAGGTGTGGAGACACCCCAAGGACTTAATTACCCAAGTTACCAAGGATACATAACAAAAGACTCATTTTATTTTAAAATATTCTGAACTCAGTGAAAACGGAGATATATCCAGCATTTCTTTAAATCCGAAGACGTTACATGTGGATAAGGTGTGTAATTACTCCAACATGGGTCCAGATGGGTTATTTTTCAGACTTATAGCTTTTATTAAAACATCAATAAAATTCTTCATATCTACTTCACTGTATGAACTATTCTTGATATTTGCTTAACTCAGAACAAATCTGCTTGATCCTAACGATGTTTATCAATTTTTAAAAAGTTTTTCAGACATATCAGACATTTATCAAATTCTCAAAACACATATGACACGTGTAAAATGTTATAAAAGACTTATATCAGGTATGGTTAAACACAAAGGGGGGTTATTTTTCGGGTCGTCAGTCTCACAACAAGGATTTAGTTATTTCTAACTTATCAACCGAACCGTCAGACTTCGAATCTAAGCTCCCCCACTAGATAACATGACAAAGTTTTTATGTTTTTGGGAATTTTTTTCATTTTTATTGGTTTTTTAAGATGTATGCAATGCAGAATATACACATGATGTAGCAAAAATAAACACAGTGCTCACCCCCAAACCTGAGTTTTACGATGTCCTCATCGTTGCCCCCGTCACCGGTAGCTAGACTTAGACATCAGGGTGAGAATTTTATTCAAAGAAAAAGAAAAAACCTATGACTATTTACAACATTTTACATGTTGAAAGACTGGGTTAGTCCATAAATTAATACCAGCCATTTAAAATTTTTGTCTATATAGTGCAATGGCTGGTAAAAGAATATGTATATAAAAAAGAAAAAGAAAAAGAAAAGGTATATGTTAGATGTTAGTGAAGGGTATGGGCGTGTAAAAGTAGGGATCAGAAGACGTTGAAGATGAAGATGAAGTTTTAAAGATGTCAAAGAATTGTTTCCTAGATGAATTGAATGTTCACAAAGCACATGTTGAGTTCCGAAGCCAGGTTCGTTTAAAAACTGGTGTTCATCCGTAAAAAGTTCGGCAAAAGAAAGGTTCCTAGGATGTTCCCAAATTGATCCTGACTCAAATTCACCAAGAATATCAAGTTCATCAGCAAAAATCTCCTCAAAACTCTGCATGAAAGAATGTTTTTCAATGCTGCCTTCCTCCCTATAATCTACCACAATTCTATTCTTATTGCTACAACTCACAATTTCCAATACGAATTCTCCCTCATCACATTCACAAATGAGTAGGTACATGTCATCCAAAAAAGTAGTTTCCCACACTAACTTTCATCCGAAACAATATCACTAGGTGATACAAAAATTGTGGGTTCCTGATCATTGATCTCTTTTGACAATCTATCCAAACCATACCCGTAAAAATTATAAGATTCCTCCTCTAAAATTGGAATGCAAAAATCAGTCGAAGGTTTTTCTTGTGTGTCCTGATAACAGCTAGTCAATTCAATTGCATCGTCATCTATGAAATCATCAAAATTCAATTGATCGTTTATCTCACTCGGGTGACTTCCTAGATGACAGACATTAACACTATTGGGTTCCAATTGACTGTGTTCACTCCCTAGAATTCTCAGAGCTAAATGTTTCGCGTGTTCCTCTATTCTAGCCAATGATTGAGCTTGAGTAAGAAACAATTGGTCAGACTGCTGTATGCATAGGGCTAGCGTAGAAGCTGATTGATTCTCAACCGCAGTCATTACTTCAATACCCTTCTCTAAAGTGGTCAACCTAGCATCCATCTCACTATCTTTAACGTGCTAAAAATAAATAAATAAATAAATAAATAAATAAATAAAATTCTTTAGGTGAATTCTCTGATAATCGGTAAAATAAATCATGTTTTCCGTAAAATTCAAGATATAATTATTTTTCAACATAGACTTAATACGCCTATTTTAACTATGCAATTCCTAGTATTTGATATTTATTAAGTCACTTATAAATTATTAGTTTACTTAAATATTTTTCCTTAATTAATTATTTTAAATATTATTATAAGCTTTTAATTATACATTTAATAAGTGGAAATTACAAATTTGGAATGGGTAAATTGGACAAATGTGAACCATGACATATTGGAATCAAGTGTGTAACTTGAAAATTCTTTCTCAAATTTACTCCAAGGTTCTAGAGAAGTCTAGGTTAAAAAAAAAACTAAAGAATTAAGAAAATGAGTTAATGTATGATTGATGGGGGGTGTTTTCTTAAGTTGGAAAATTCCATACACACACACACCCTCACTTCCCAAGCCTTGGCTGAACCTATTAGTGGCTGCCCCCTCTTCTTTTGTTCACAATTCTCCATCTCAATTCACACTCAAAAGAATTAAAAGGAAATAAATTAAAAAGAGGTTAATATATGATACAATTGGAGACTTCTACACATTTCCACACACACACCCACACCCATTCTCACCATGTTCTGGCCGAGCCCCTTCCTCCCAGCTGCAACCTCATTTCCACTCTCATTCCACATCAAAATTCTTCAAATTTTGCCTAAAAAATAAATACAAAACCTCATTAATTCTTCATTTAACCCTTACCCATTATTCTCTACTCAAAACAAGCTTGGATCTTGGAGCAAAGTTAGCGTTTTGGAGGCTAAGATTTGCAAGTTTGATCTCAAATTGTGAGGTATAAATCCTAACCCTAAAGTTTTATTTTTGGTTAATTACTTTAATCTAGCCTAATTAGGAGTTTAATTATGGTTTGAATTTTAAAATTTAAAATTCAAGAGAGCATTTTTAAATAAAGTTAGGGTTTTTATAAATTGATCATGATTACAATGTGTAGTTTAACACTTTATGACATGCAAAATTTAGTTTAGTTGTTAAGTTGCTAATTGTTGCTTCAAAATTTTTCAAATTAGATAATTTTGCAAACTAGGTTTTCAAAATTAATATAAATTGGTGAGATAAAATTTTAGTAATGGTTTGTGTGACTTAATTAAGATATGGCCACTAGAATTGTTAAAACATCAAGATTTGAACTAAAATGGAAAATGGATGCTTACTAGGTTTTTGGAATTAAATCGATTTTAATTAAGTTGTGGTTTTGATGATAAATAACCGATTTCATATAATTTTTAGTGTGTTATAAATGTGCGATTGGTGCGATGGATTTTAGGTTTGGGGATTTTCATGTATAGCGACCCTAGCTGTAGTTTGTGGCGTTGTCGCGAGCACGTTTGTGCACCAAGTGCGTGCGCGTTTAATTAGCGCGCGTTGTTTGATTTTGTCGTTTGTTCCGCGACTATTCGTATATTTATCCTTTTAATTTCTTGTGTGTGATTCTAGGATCGGGTGTAGAGGCGTCGGACGCGGCGCGGAAAGACAGGGCAGAGATCGGATCAGATTGGCCGAGGCGTCCCGGTGAGTAGATGTACACATCTATGGGGGGATCGTCTGGATGGCGCGAGGCGCCCGATGGTTTAGTATTACTTATAATATTTGCATTATATGCGTAGTTCCTAGTTAGCCATCTCTTTCCATCGCATCGTTATATGTATGTGTGTGTGTGTGTGTGTGTGTGTGTGTGTGTGTGTGTGTGTGTGTGTGATATCATCTTATAGGACACTTGCACCATTATCATTAGTTCCTGCCGCACGTGCACTAATTATACAAACACACACGCCATTGGTAATTGCTATGTCACGAACACTATATAACTTGCTTAGAATAGATATTTGTGCATTCATTGCATCATGATTCATGCATAGATTCTGGCCATATTTCGTATGGTATATACTACCATATCATAGATTTCCACATCACCGGCATGTTGATATATTGTGATTCTTCTCGAGGATTTCAGTATTTATGAGATTTCTGGATTTTTGGGGAAAACCATAAGAATTTATAAACTTTTTATCCTTTTAAAATGAAAGTTGCAGTTTTCTCGTGATGTATGGGTCGTCCACCATGAGTTTTCATGATTGCTGTTGGTTTTCGAAACCCGATTCGAGGAGTAGGATGAACCGTTTCGGGTACATGGTGGGCCCGGTACGGTACCCCGGGGCGAGAGTGTTTTTGTGGGGATGACGATGAGCTTGGCAGGGGCAGACTACCTACCGGTGATGTCTGGCGCGGCGGATATCAGGAGGATACCGACCGTAGTCGTGAGATTTGATGATTTGGGCCGATCCGGACTGACGGAGCCCGAGATATTAAGATTTGATGATATGGGCCGATCCGGACTGACGGAGCCCGAGATATTGAGATATTGTGACATTGAGATGTCGAGACATCGAGATATTGAGACATCGAGATATATATGTTTTGTGTCGATACTTGACACGGATTTCTATGAATTTCATTGTTGATACTTCATTTATTTCATAGGAGTTTACAAAGATGAGATTTCTGATTTTCTCGTACCAAACATATTCAGATTTCGTGTTGATTATGCATTCATATTGCATACATACTAGTGCATTGGATCAGTATCGGTATATGTAGGGTGTGATGCATTTGCGTGCATGCTTACGATAGCCTTATTAAATATTACTTACTACTCACGAGTTGGCAACTTACCCCCGATGTGCCATAGTATCTTGCAGGTCTGACCTGTCAGCACAGTAGCAGCGGGCGTACTTTATTCGTTTGCTTGGACTTGCGGCTTCTTATGGTGGGTTGCCAGGATATCTTGTTTTCACTTTGTATATTACTTTGTATCTAGTACACTCCATCTACCCTTGTACTTTGGACTAGATGGTGAGACTTGTATTTGTGGTTTGGTGTCGATACTCACTTGAGCCGACGTGATGCTTTTATGCTTTTATACTTTTTTTGCATTATTATGATATATTCATTGCATGTGGTTGTGATTTCGCCTTTGGCGAAGAGCTACCTCCCGCTTGGGGATGCCTTTATTCTTGATATATATATTTTTATGTGTTGTACCCGTTTGGGGGCTAGTATTTACAAAGGAGACTCTGCCGAAATTTTCAGGAATTTTGATGTTTTTTTATGTTTAAGGCGACTTATTTTAGTTAAAATCGCTTTCTTTTAATAAGTTTTCCTTCACTCTATTTCTTTAATTGGTTTAGATTTCTGGGCTTTGGTTTACTTAGATTACGTTACGCCTTGAGACGTTTCGTAATTTAAGTGCCAGTCACGTTCCGTACCTTTGGGTCGTGACAAAGTTGGTATCAGAGCGTGGTTTTACCTTTCTGAGTGTAGGATGACCCTCGGTAGATGGAGTAGGTGACTTAAGCAGAGTGACGTAACATGGGTATGTTCCGCGGCATACTTACGATACGGTACTCCGCCTAAGTGACCTTAGGATATATATTTGCTTGTATTTCCTTCCTTGATCCCGGAAATCCTTTGATTCGATTGCAATGTTCCTATCAATCATGTTCCTCGTTCCAGCCACCATGCCGTCTGAGACTACGAGGGCCAGAGGGCTGCCGCCGGAGATGATGTTAGAGTGGGCTCGTTTGAGATGAGGACCGATTAGGGCGGTACGCCTACCCCTCTGGGACAGAGTGATCCGCCTTCTCCAGGACGGATGGCTAAGCTGGAGTCGAGTATTCAGGACGTGTGATAGATGATTGGATTGTTAGTGGTGGTTAGCTGAGCTCCGAGAGCCGATGATGTCTTCCTATTTCAGGGACAGTGTTTGTACCTGTTGCTCAGGCAACCGTTTCTGTTGTTACCAAGATTTTCTGTATCCTTATAAGAGTTTTGAGGCTGAAGCCTCCAGTTTTTATCGGCACAGATGCAGTGGAGGATACGCAGACAATCCTCGACAGGATGGCTGGAATTGTCGTTCACAGAGATGTTCTGACAAGATGTGGGATGAGTTCATAGCTATATTTCTTACTCGTTTCCGTTCGAAGAGCGTTTGAGATGTCCGAGCTCGTAGTTTTGAGTCTTCACACAAGACTCCTGGGATGACAGTGTCCGAGTACGACATTCAGATTTCTTGGTGGTTCGATATGTTCCTCACCAGGTGGACACTGAAGAGAAGCAGATAAAGTGGTTTGTATGGGGATTGGACATGTAGTTATTTCTTGCTATCGGCGCCCAGCCTTTTTGCACTTACGTCGTTGCTATGGACGCGGCCTTACTGTTGGAGGAGCGCATTTCTGAGACTTCAGTCGTTTCTGGACCAAAGAGAAATTGTACCAGTATGCCAGCTCAGAGGCGGTTAGATAGACACCGTTGTGACAGGCTAATCTTTTGGTCGCTCGATATGTTGTTCGTTCGTGATTCGTTCGCATCGGAGATAAGGATTCTTTTGTCGATTTGATTCTCCCCGATATGTTTGACTTTGAAGTTCTTCTGAGCATGGAGTGGTTAGACACATGTTATGCTTCTGTGGACTGTCGTGAGGAGGCAGTCAGATTTAGTTGTCTGAGTGAGCCAGTTCTTGTTATGCAGGGAGACTGTAGCCCCACCTTTCCCGATTTGATTTCTTCTCTTCGCGCTACTCCGTTCTGGAGGAAAGGACGTCAGGGATTCGTAGCGTATGTTTGTGATGTTAGAGCCGCAGAGGTCCCGTTGGACCAGGTCCTGTTTGTGAGGGAATTTCAAGATGTCTTTCCTGAAAAGTTGTTTGGTTTGTCGCCAGAGCGCGATGTTGGGTTCTTCTTTGACTTGATTTCCGGCACGGAGCCTTTTCCTTTACAGCCATATCGGATGGACCCGGCAGAGCTGAGAACTAAAGGAATAGTTGCAAGATTGTTGGATAAAGGGCTTGTTCGTCCGAGTGCGTCACCTTGGGGAGCTCCTGTCCTGTTCGTCAGAAGGACGGCCGTTTGCATCTATATAGTGATTATCGTTAGTTGAATTGGGTTACTGTGCGGGACATTTCTCGAAGATTGACTTGCGGTCAGGCTACTACCAGTTGTGGGTTCGAGAGGATGGTATTCTGAAGATTATTTTTTCACACAAGTTACGGGCGTTGTGAGGTTTGGTGATGTCGTTCGAGCTCACCAATACCCCAGCAGTATTTATGGCTTGATGAACCGTATATTCTGGCCGTTTCTTGATCAGTCTATCATCGTGTCCATTGAGGACGTCTTAGTGTACTTTTTGAGCCGAGTGGAGCCTGGGCAGTAATTAAGAATTTTGTTGCAGACTTTGAGGGAATACCGGCTATTCGCTAAATTATCTAAGTGTATTTTCTGGTTGAATAGTGTTGACTTCTTGGGTCACGTAGTTACAAGAGATGGTATACGTATGGAACCTAAGAAGATCGAGGCCGTTCAGCATTGGCCCAGACCTGTATCAGTGACAGAGGTTCGTAGCATTTTTGGGTTGGCCAAATTCTATCGATATTTCGTACCGGATTTTCGCAGATAGCTGCAACGTTAACCGGGTTTGACCCGGTAGGAAGTTTCTTTTCATTGGACTGAGGTATGCAAGCGGAGCTTATAGCAGTTAAAGATTCGTTTGACTACGGCGCTAGTATTGTCATTGCCTTCAGGATCAGGAAGTGTTGTTGGTTATGGCGATGCTTCTCGGCAGTTAAAGAAGCATGAGTGGAACTATTTCATGCATGATTTAGAGACAACCATAGTGATTTTTACACTTAAGATTTGGAGACGAGTCGTGCCAGATATTCACGGACCACAAGAGTTTAAGGTATATTTTCTTCAGAAGCGAGATATGATTTTTGAGATAGCACAGTTGAATGGAGCTAGTGAAATATTACGACTGCGAGATTCTTTATCGTCCAGGCAAGGCGAATGTTGTGGCAGATGTTTTGAGTTGGAGGCCCGGAGATAGCTTTGTTGCTTGAGCACAGTTCAGAGACAGTCGACGGCAGATTAGCAGAGTCTTTGTGACAGCCGAGTACAATTCGAATTACATCGACCGGGGGACAACTTGCCCGTGCCCGTGCATGTCTACAGTGATTTGACCATATCCGTGAGGCATAGTCCGATGACGTTTGTTGGTCTGAAATCATGGAGCAGGTTTGACGTGACAGAGATTCAGAGTTCATGATTGATGATCAAGGAATTCTAAGATTTGGGATTCGACCGTGCGTGCCAGATTCCGAGGGACTGTGATGCGAAAGTTTAGAGGAGGCACACCAATCGACATATAGAGTTTATCCGGTTTCCACCAAGATGTATCATGACGTAAAAGATGTCTATAGATGTGAACTGATGAAGAGAGATATCACAGACTTTGTTTCAGGATGTTGACTTGTGAGCAAGTCAAGGCCGAGTATCAGAGGCCAGTAGGAGAATTACAACCTTTACCCATTCTGGAGTGAAAATGGGAACAGACTTCTATGGATCTTATTGTGGGTCTACCTAGGACCAGTCAAGAATATGACTCTAATTGGGTGACGGTAGACCGATCGACGAAAGCAGCTCACCTTCTACCAGATAAGACCGCTTTCGGACTCGTTCAGATATGTGTTGATAAGATGGTGCGACTACATGGAGTTTTGAATTGTTTTGTGTCCGATAGAGGCACTCAGTTCACCAGCCGACTATGGCAGAAACTTCAGGAGGCCTTGGACACCAAATCGAGTTTTAGTACAGTTTTCGATCCGTAGACCGACGATCTGCTAGAGCAGACCATTTAGATTCTTAAGGATATGCTACGAGCTTGCGTTCTAGTGGCAGTTGGGATCGCCACTTGCCCTTGATAGTATTTTCCAATAATAATATCTTCCAGGAGAAGATTCAGATGGCACCCTTTGAAGCGTTTTATGGGGAGAGATGTCGATTACCCGTATGTTGTACAGAGCTCAATGAGAGCTGTATTTGGGGCCACAGATTGAGCGGGACACGACCGAAAAGATTAAGTTGATTCGGAATAGGGTAAGAGCGGCCTAGAGCAGGCAGAGGTTTAATGCTGATAATGCTGTCGCAGATTTAAATTCGTTTAAGGTGATCATGTTTTCGTGAGGGCTTCTCCAATAAAGGGCGTGTTGAGATTAGGAAAGGAAGGAAGGCTTAGTTCCATATATGTGGGTTCATTCGAGATTCTTGAGCGTATCGGCACAGTTGTGTATCTGTAACATTTCAGAAATTTTTTTTATTATTTTTGGGAATTTTTATAATTAAATAATAAATATAATGAATATTTTAATATTTCGGTATAATTAAATACCGATAAATGGGGAAAAATTTGGAAAATTAAAGAAATTACTAAAAAGAGGGTGCTTTATGTGATTTATGCAAATTATGAAAGTTTATGATTTATTTGACACTATTTTAGTGCTAATCGCGATTAAAAATCGCTAATCGGGCTTTAAGCGTGTTTTGTGCATATGACATGCACATGTCATTTTTTTACACTTGTTACATTTTTATCATGGCTTTTCTTCATGTTTTATATCATGGTTGTTGTTTTATTTGAGAGGGAGAAAAAAAAAGAAAAGAAAAGAAAAAGAAAAAACATTATTATATGAAGCATGGGCATGAGAGAGAGAGGGGGTGAGGGGTCAAACCAAGGTCTTGGCCATTCCTTCTCTTCTCATTTCCTTCATCATCTTTGCCTCCTCTCTCATGGGAGCACCCCCTTTCCCCTCCACTTCAAACCCTCACTTCATCATTAAATCTTCATCAAAACTCCATCCCCACTTTATTAAATATGTGCACAAGCTCATGGCAAACACTTTGGACCAAGCAAGTTTTGATTTTGGACACTTGGGGCAACTCAAGAAATTTCTTGAGTTGTCAAATGAGGTAATTCCTACACCATTTGCATTGTATTTCATTCTCTTTAGCTTCCATGTTTGATTAGAGGTGTTTTAGTGATGTTTATTGAGGGTAGGAAATTCTTAGCTAGGGTTTGATGAAATCTTGTGTAGTAAAGTGTAATTGAGGTTAGTAGAGGTCATACAACCCCTGTAGTGATGTTACATTGGATTAAACTTGAGATTAAAACCCTAATTAGCGAACTTAGAAAACCCGATATCGGAGAAGTATGGATTATGTGTAGGGAGTTGGAGATCTGCTAACACCCGGAGCCTCTGAAAATTATTTAGCATACACAGTGATACATGCAGGCACCCAGGAAGCTAACCCCAAGACCCGAGCCCCATCCACCATGATATGGCCGCAAATAAATCCTTCCTGGCCGCAATTTGCGGCCAGGGTGTTGTTGTTGTCTCTCATTCTTGCTCCATGGGTCCTTTAGCAGTAAACTAGACCTCTCCTGTATGCAAAATTGACTAATTTGACTTAGGGTAAAATCTGGAGCATGTTTTCAAGGTTGCTGTTTTGATTTAGGGTTTCGTTTCTCGTATTTTGAATTCTGGATTTCTAGTATTGTGTTTTACCTCGATCACTTGACGTTTGTACGGCGATATCGATGGTTGTTTGGTGGTTTTAAAGGCATGGTCCATAGGTTCTAACCTATAGGCCTTTAGCGTGTCATTTCGGTTTTGACTTGGATTTTCATGCGCATTGCGATTGTGTTATATGTGTAGGTACCCCCACGATGATTCGAGACGATGAAGAAGATGATGGAGACATCGACATCGGCAAGCGAAGGTCAAGGTGAGTAGATATATATCTACGGAGGAAGTCAGGTGGATAGCGTATAGCACCCCCGCAGTTTCGTAGTGATGTATACGAATACGTATACACACACACACACATAGTAGATGTTGTTATATGATTATTGTTTATCATGATAGGGTTATATGTTCATGGATTAGTTTAGTGTTAG
This sequence comes from Agapanthus africanus, assembly GCA_030015575.1. Taxonomy (NCBI): domain Eukaryota; kingdom Viridiplantae; phylum Streptophyta; class Magnoliopsida; order Asparagales; family Amaryllidaceae; genus Agapanthus; species Agapanthus africanus. Next base: position 109,534,432 of record CM057344.1, read on the forward strand.
TTGCGAACCCTAGAATAGGTTTACACGCACACGCACACATACACTTGCAATGCACTTATTTACATGTGTGTATATGGGGATATGTATACACACACACATATGGGTATGAAACTATGTATATGTATATATATACGTATACATATACACGGATTATGAGGATTGTACTTGGGATTGGAGATGAGTCGATGAGATTAGGCTTGAGGCCGTGAGATCGGTGATGTGACATGGTTCATATTTGAGATACGACATGATGTTTTAGCGGGTCCTTTCGACGTGGTGTTTTCATACACACGCATGCATATACATAGATGGTATCAGTATTGTACTAGACGTAGATCGGTACCCCGGATTATGATATTTGATAAAGAGGATACCGGATGAATAGTGTGATAGATGTGACTTTTGACTCGTACCCCGATTTGGGAGGCCGTACTACGGATGTACCGTACGAGCTATATATTGCTGATAGATCCACACTCTTGACTAGAGGATGCCATATTATAAATATTGTATCGTATGGGATACTATTGAGGCGGGATCACCGACTGGTATATATATATATATATATATATATGTATGTATGTATCGACTCAGATGTTAGGCGGTTTCCTTACCTTTCGATCAGCCTTTTAGTTTAGTCCTGCAGTTTACTTATAAATGATAGATTAGACTCAAGTCATACCTATCTCAAAACTAACGAATCGTGAGTATTTTAAAGACAGGCCAAGGGATTTTACAGATATTTCAAAGGACGTATCTTTTCTTAAAGACACCGTAGCCCTTATTTTCAAAACACCACGATTCGTGTTATTTCAAATGGCAAAACTGTATGACTCATATTTATATAAATGTAGATTAGTTATCATTGTGTTTATTATTCAGCTCCCGCTTATTCTTGCTGTTCGCATCGCATCACATGCTTCTATTGTGTTTTCATATGCCATTATTGAGATCATGCTGGCAGGACACCAGCACCATTACCGATGACGCGTATGTTCCACATACACTTAGTTACCGGCTCACACACATCATCATTGGTAATTACCATGTCACGTACACATTAGAGAATATACTCATTGACATAGCTTGCTAACTGATAGTTCGACATGGTATTAGCGTACTCGTCTTAATATGCTAGTTTAGACATTGCAGTTTATTACTTGCTACTTCATGCATATTATTATTAACTATTATACAGTATTATGGAGTTTTATGCCGATATTCACTATTTACTTGCTATTGATGATTGGATTTCGGATTTTCATGAGATTTTCTGTATTTGGGGGAAAACCGCAAGAATATATATAAACTTCTCTCTCTCTCTCTTTTAAATAAAAAGTGCGGTTTTCTCGTGATGTATGAGTCGTCCACCATGATATTTTCTCGGTTATGAGATGGATTTCGAGACCCGATTCGAGGAGTCGTATGAACCGTCTCGGGTACATGGTGGACCCGGTATGGTACCCCGGGGCGAGAGTGATTTCATGGAGGATGATGAGCCTGGCAGGGGCAGACTGCCTACCGGTGATTTTACCTGGCGCGTTGGATATTCGGAAGATACCGTTCGTGGTCATGTGATTGATGATATGGGCCGATCCGGACTGACGGAGCCCTAGATATTGAGATTTGAGGCATTGAGATATTGAGATTTGATGATATAGGCCAGTCCGGATAACCGGAGCCTGAGATATTGGATATTGAGATTTATGTTTTGTGTCGATACTAGACACTGATTTTTATTGATTTATTGATGATACCTCATTTTAAATTACAGAAAATCTCACTAAAGAAAGAAAACAGTTTCTTCATTTACATGTATTCTGTTTTCATTACATTACATTCGTACCTCATACATATGATACATTGCTACCTGAGGCACTGACACGAGCATATGGGATTACACTTATGTATAGATGTTTACCCTTGCCACCTTTCCATGCTTCAGACTTTATCATTTGAGGTTATATATATATTTGATCGTATTGACCTAGGATTGTGTCATACATACGATTTCTGCTCGGTGATGTTTTCTACTCACGAGTTAGCAACTTACCCCCGTTGTGCCACAGTTTCTTGCAGGTTTTGCCGTACAGGTTTCGTTACGGCTTTGCTGGCACACTGCTTCCATTTCGGGTGATTTGCTTTAGTAGGTGGGTTCACTTTCATCGTGACCACCCTTGTATTTTATTTACATTCAGTTGCATCTAGTAAACTCTATTAACCGGACTTGTATATTTATTCAGACTTAGATGAACAGTGTTGTATATTCTTTCGACCTTAGAGTCACGTGTTGTATTATTATGGATTTCATGTGATTTGAGTTTCCTTTTGAGTTTTGATCCTCGCCCTTCGGCGTTGTATATTTTATTGCTTGCGTGGTTGTGCCCGTCCATTGACGAAGAGCTAGCTCCCGCTTGGGGATGCCTTTTTTCCATTGATGTATATATTTATCTTTTGTACCCCGTTCAGGGCTAGTATTTACAAGGAAACTCTGCCGAAATTTTCAGAAAAGACTTGTGATTTTAAAATGCATATTCGGATTATTTAATAAAACATTTCTTCAAAATGGTTTTAGATTTCTGGGCTTTTGGCTTACTTGAATTAGATGTGGTTCTATAGACTTCATATGATTCAAGTGTCAGTCACGGGCTATTTCGGGTCGTTACAAAGTTTGTATCAGAGCGCTAGGTTAAGCTTGGTTCGAGTCTAGGTTTGACTATGCGGAGCCTAGGGCGTTTGTATATATATGGAATCTAGGCTTGACCTTACGGAACTTAGACTTAGTCGAGGGGGTATTAGACCCGAACTTTCGTCGCATAGGTTGACCTTGGTTGATTGAGTAAGTGACTTAAGGAGAGTGACGTACCGTGTGTATGTTCCGCGGCATACTTATGATACGCTACTCGGCTTAAGAAGCCTTAGGATGTACATTTTCTTGCACAACATTATATTCATTCCTATGATCTATCCTCATCGATATTAGTTATGATTTTGTTGCCACGATTACACGGGCGGTCAGCTCGAGCTCATCACGGACAAGGACTGACCAGGGCGTGATTCCAGGGACATACGATTGCATAGAGAGGCGTCGTTTATTTGTGTTTTCGCGCCGTGAGCATTTGATGGATCGTTGTTATGAGATTTCTCGGACGTGCAGATCAGCACCAGAGGATTGAGCCACTTATAGAGGCCAGCCAGAATATGATGACCATTGATGTATCGCTTGTTCATGATAATTGAGGCACTGTTCAGCGTGCAGACGAATGAGCCAGTAGTTGCTGCAAACGACGAGATATCGCCCCAGATGTTGGAGCTATTGCAGTACGAGTTGTACTTAGAGATATGATGGCAGGTCGCTAGTCACATGAGGATGAATGACTAGTACATATGGTTCGTTCGCTTACCCCGATGCGAGGTCATCAGATTGATTGATTCCAGCTTGAGAAGACTTCATACAGATACGTTGGGAGTCGATAGAGACGATCGAATGTCAGAAAACCTTTTTCCAAGTTTAAAGTATTTGAAGAAAACATGCAAGTAACTCTACGGACCCTCTAGAAGAATGAAAACCCTAACTCGACATAATGACCATGTGAAAGCCTTTGAACCTTCGGGTTTGCGGTAGTTCCGCGGTGCCATTAATGAGGCTTGGGTTTGCCCTTCTACGGTTGGTCCATAGGTGCTGTGGCATGTACTCGATATTATTAAACTGTACTCAAGATGTTGATCTCTTGGGGGATTATGAGGTTTTGACGAGTCGATCGGATGGTTCGACATCTTTCGGATATCATGTGATGAGATGCATTGCTTAGGAGGCTCCAGATACGAGTATAACCGTTGGAACGCAGTCCATGCAGCCACGAAGAGACGACTCCGAAGCGGTCGACATTAGAGAAAAGTGGAGTAAGAGGTTCGTACGATATCTTGATGAGATGACGTTCCACTCCGCCGACATCAGAGATGTGAAACACATACAGAGGCGTTGTACATGGATATATCTTCTAGAAGGAGTCATGATGAGTATACAGCCGTTCCAGAACAAGAAACAGATATAGTAGAAGATGATAACTTCCGGGCAGTTCGGCAGAAATGAGATTTTAGGAGAGACCTCGACAGGACCTTTCTGGAATAAATTATGAGAAGACTTGGACCCAGGGGCGGTCATATTGTGCACACCCAGCAGGCCAGAGTTCGGCATCGTCGACGAGACACGTTATGAGTGATCACGACAGTTGGCCAGAGATTCTTGAGGATGTTCTTGAGCGGGGCTATTTCGCCATACTTGATTTCGGTATTTTGGGCGATCTATTCGCATGATTGAGTTTTGATGACCGAGTTTCATGATATTTGTTTTCGTGCAACATGGTTGCACCTACTTGGTATCTATATTTTATGCATATGGTACGCACACGATTTGGTTTTTGCACTCGGTATAGTTCACATATGCTTGCAGTGCATTGATACGTATTTTGTGCACCACAGTTGCACTTGACTTCGATTTGATGTCATTCGAGATGTTGATTTTGATTCCATGCCTATGGCATGCATATGATTTGACTTGTGTTTTCGGCATAGTTTTCATGCACTTTTAGTGTTTTGATTAGATTTTGTGCATGCTGATGTACACGGTTATGAGATTTAAAGTCACGGTATACCCGATTTGGATTTGGGTTTGAGATGTGTTGTATACCGTCAATTTTGAGTGTGATACTCGATATTTGTTTTCGTGCACCTTGTGCACTTGATTGGATTCTTGCGCATATTTGACGCGCTTTGATTGGATTTTACGCATGTTCGGCGCTTGATATTGGATTTCGTGCATGTTGGATGCACAGGATGTAGATTTTTATTCGTGCATGATGGATGCACCTGATTTGGATTTTCGCGCATGTTGGGCGCATGATATGAGATGCGATTTTGGTGGACACCAGATGCACTAAATAAGGATTCTTGGTGCATATCAGATGCACGTGATATTGTTGTCCGGCACACCATTGCCCTTGACAGATATTTCGTGCACACCCGATGCACTTAGATATTGTTTCTGTGCACATGTATGGAACATTCATGGATTTTGATTTCCATGCGCACCAAACAAACGTAGCATTCATATGCACATTTTGGGATTGATTTTTGGAGCAGTACGTTTTTATGATATTTACTATTTGTTTCGTACTGAGCAGGACTAGTCAGAGGACAATACCTGGTTATATTTTGTATGCATTGATAGTTATCAAAGGGATTTCCAAAAAGGGAGCTATAGTCTCAGTATTTACCTACGTGTCTGATATGACACGAAACGTTTAAAACAAGGAAACCCTTCTAAACTATTTTCAAAACGGCGGGACGTACATATTAAACAGAGGATATGTATATATATATATATTTAAATATATAGTTATTTTCTTACTAGAGACATCCGCCTCTGTGCAGTGTTATGCGCATCACACAACGACTTAAAAAGGGGTTTGGCATGCATTCTTTCAGATGTTTATATGTACAGTATTGAGTATATCATATTGTTTTCGTTTTGGATTTTGACATTGGTGTCTTCACCATAACTCCGATGATTGTGAGATACTTGACGGAGTTTTGATTTTGAGTTATCTGCTCATTATTTATACGCATGCATTGCGCTACGATGCGTTTTATGTGTTGATGATTTCGGAGCCCCGACGACCTGGACTTTTTACTGAAATGTTTTAGAAATTGAGGGGCTTAAATTTAAATTCGGGGACCGAATTTCTTTAAGGGGGGAAGACTGTAACATTTCAGAAAAATAAAATATTATTTTTGGGAATTTTATAATTAAATAATAAATATAATGAATATTTTAATATTTTGGTATAATTAAATACCGATAAATGGGAAAAAATTTGGAAAATTATAGAAATTACTAAAAAGAGGGTGCTTTATGTGATTTATGCAAATTATGAAAGTTTATGATTTATTTGACCTAATCACGATTAAAAATCGCTAATCGGGTTTTAAGCGTGTTTTGTGCACATGACATGCACATGTCATTTTTTTTACACTTGTTACATTTTTATCATGGCTTTTCTTCATGTTTTATATCATGGTTGTTATTTTATTTGAGAGGGAGAAAAGAAAAGAAAAGAAATGAAAAAGGAAAAACAATATTATATGAAGCATGGGCATGAGAGAGAGGGTGAGGGGTCAAACCTAGGTCTTGACCATTCCTTCTCTTCTCATTTACTTTATCATCTTTGCCTCCTCTCTCATGGCAGCACTCCCTTTCACCTCCACTTCAAACCCTCACTACATCATCAAATCCTCATCAAAACTCCATCCCCACTTCATTAAATATGTGCACAAGCTCATGGCAAACACTTTGGACCAAGCAAGTTTTGATTTTGGACACTTGGGGCAACTCAAGAAATTTCTTGAGTTGCCAAATGAGGTAATTCCTATACCATTTGCATTGTATTTCATTCTCTTTAGCTTCCATGTTTGATTAGAGGTGTTTTAGTGATGTTTATTGAGGGTGGGAAATTCCTAGCTAGGGTTTGATGAAATCTTGTGTAGTAAAGTGTAATTGAGGTTAGTGGAGGTCATACAACCAATCTAGTGATATTACATTGGATTAAACTTGAGATTAAAACCCCAATTAGCGAACTTAGAAAACCCGATATCGGAGAAGTATGGATTCTATGTAGGGAGTTGGAGATCTGCTAACACCCGGAGCCTCTGAAAATTATTTAGTATACACAGTGATACATGCAGGCACCCAGGAAGCTAACCCCAAGACCCGAGCCTCATCCACCATGATATGGCCACAAATAAATCCTTCCTGGCTGCAATTTGCGGCCACGGTGTTGTTGTTGTCCCTCATTCTTGCTCCATGGTTCCTTTAGCAGTAAACTAGACCCCTCCTGTATGCAAAATTGACTAATTTGACTTAGGGTAAAATCTGGAGCATGTTTTCAAGGTTGCTTTTTTGATTCGAGGTTTCGTTTCTCGTATTTTGAATTCTGGATTTCTAGTATTGTGTTTAACCTCGATCACTTGACGTTTGTATGATGATATCGAGGGTTGTTTGGTGGTTTTAAAGGCATGGTCCATAGGTTCTAACCTATAGGCCTTTAGCGTGTAGTTTCAGTTTTGACTTGGATTTTCATGCGCATTGCGATTGTGTTATATGTGTAGGTACCCCCATGATGATTCGAGACGATGAAGAAGATGATGGCGACATCGACATCGGCAAGCGAAGGTCAAGGTGAGTAGATATATATCTACGGGGGAAGTCGGGTGGATGGCGTATAGCACCCCCGCAGTTTCGTAGTGATGTATACGAATACGTATACACACACACACACACATAGTAGATGTTGTTATATGATTATTGTTTATCATGATAGGGTTATATGTTCATGGATTAGTTTAGTGTTAGTTGCGAATCCTAGAATAGGTTTACACCTATATGCGCACACACACTTGCATACACTTATTTATATGTGCGTATATGGGGATATGTATATATATATATACACATGGATATGGGACTATGTGTATATATATATATACGTATACATATACACGAATTATGAGGATTGTACTTGGGATTGGAGATGAGTCGATGAGATTAGGCTTGAGGCCGTGAGATCGGTGATGTGACATAGTTTGTATTTGAGATACGACATGATGTTTTAGCGGGTCCTTTCGACGTGGTGTTTTCATACACACACATGCATATACATAGATGGTATCAGTATTGTACTAGACGTAGATCAGTACCCCGGATCATGATATTTGATAAAGAGGATACCAGATGAATAATGTGATAGATGTGACTTTTGACCCGTACCCAGATTTGGGAGGCCGTACGACGGATGTACCGTACGAGCTATATATTGATGATAGATCCGCACTCTTGACTAGAGAATGTCATATTATAGATATTGAATTGTATGAGATACTATTGAGGCGGGATCACCGACTGATATATTTATATATATATATATATATATATATATATATGTATCGACTCAGATGTTAGGCGGTTTCCTTACCTTTTGATCAGCCTTTTAGTTTAGTCCTGCAGTTTACTTATAAATGATAGATTAGACTCGAGTCATACTTATTTCAAAACTAACGAATCGTGAGTATTTTAAAGAAAGGCCAAGGGATTTTATGGATAATTCAAAAGACGTATTTTTTCTTAAAAACACTGTAGCCCTTATTTTCAAAACACCACGATTCGTGTTATTTCAAATGGCAAAACTGTATGAATCATATTTATATAAATGCAGATTAGTTATCATTGTGTTTATTATTCAGCTCCCGCTTATTCTTGCTGTTCGCATCGCATCACATGCTTATATTGTGTTTTCATATGCCATTATTGAGATCATGCTGGCAGGACACCAGCACCATTACCGATGATGCGTATGTTCCACATACACTTACTTGACGGCTCACACACACATCATCGGTAATTTCCATGTCACGTACACTTTAGAGAATATACTCATTGACATAGCTTGCTAACTGATAGTTCGACATGGTATTAGCGTACTCGTCTTTATATGCTAGTTTAGACATTGCAGTTTATTACTTGCTACTTTATGCATATTATTATTCACTGTTATGCAGTATTATGGAGTTTTATTCCGATATTCACTGTTTACTTGCTATTGATGATTGGATTTCGAATTTTCATGAGATTTTCTGGATTTGGGGGAAAACCGCAAGAATATATATAAACCTCTCTCTCTCTCTCTCTCTCTTTTAAATAAAAAGTGCGGTTTTCTCATGATGTATGAGTCGTCCACCATGATGTTTTCTCAGTTATGAGATGGATTTCGAGACTTGATTTGAGAAGTCGTATGAACCGTCTCGAATACATGGTGGACCCGGTATGGTACCCCGGGGCGAGAGTAATTTCATGGAGGATGATGAGCCTGGCAGAGGCAGACTGCCTACCGGTGATTTTACCTGGCGCATCGGATATTCGGAGGATACCGTTCGTGGTCGTGTTATTGATGATATGGGCTGATCCAGACTGACGGAGCCCTAGATATTGAGATTTAAGGCATTGTGGTATTGATATTTGTTGATACAGGCCAGTCTGGATAGCCGGAGCCTGAGATATTGGATATTGAGATTTTTGTTTTGTGTCGATACTATACACTGATTTTTATTGATTTATTAATGATACCTCATTTTAAATTATAGAAAATCTCACTAAAGAAAGAAAACAGTTTCTTCATTTATATGTATTCTGTTTTCATTACATTACATTCGTACCTCATACATATGATACATTACTACCTGAGGCATTGACACGAGCACATGAGATTTCACTGATATATAGATGTTTACCTTTGTCACCTTTCCATGCTTCAGACTTTATCATTTGAGATTCTATATATATTTGATCGTATTGACCTAGGATTGTGTCATACATACGATTTCTGCTCAGTGATGTTTTCTACTCACGAGTTGACAACTCACTCCCGTTGTAGCACAGTTTCTTGCAGGTTTTGCCGTACAGGTTTCGTTACGGCTTTGCTGGCATACTGCTTCTATTCCGGGTGATTTGCTTTGGTAGGTGGGTTCACTTGCATCGTGACCACTCTTGTATTTTATTTACATTCAGTTGCATCTAGTAAACTCCATTAACCAGACTTGTATATTTATTCAGACTTAGATGACCAGTGTTGTATATTCTTTCGATCTTAGAGTCGCGCGTTGTATTATTATGGATTTCTTGTGATTTGAGTTTCCTTTTGAGTTTTGATCCTCGCCCTTCGGCGTTGTATATTGTATTGCTTGCGTGGTTGTGCCCGTCGATTGACGAAGAGCTAACTCCCGCTTGGGGATGCCTTTTTTTCATTGATGTATATATTTATCTTATTGTACCCCTTTCGGGGCCAGTATTTATAAGGAAACTCTGCTGAAATTTTTAGAAAAGTCTTGTGATTTTAAAATGCATATTCGGCTTATTTAATAAAACATTTCTTCAAAATGGTTTTAGATTTCTGGGCTTTTGGCTTACTTGAATTAGATGGTCCTATAGACTTCATATGATTCAAGTGCCAGTCACGGGCTATTTCGGGTCGTGACAGTATTGTTTGGCGCTTCCACCTGGCTTTCTAGATGTTCATCTTGTGTTTTATGTTTGCAAGTACCTTCCTGACCCCGCTCACGCGATGCAGCATCAGACGATCTAGCAGGAGCGCAATCTTTCTTTAGCCGAGTAGCCGATAGTCATTCTAGATCGGCAGATGGAGAAAACGAGGTCCAAGGTCATACCGACCGTTTGTTTCTTTGGCGTGGCCCGAGCGGCGAAGAGGTCACGTAGGAAGCTGAGGTCGAGATGCGGGAGAAATACTCCCATCTCTTCGAGTGTACGTATAGTTAGATTTTAATTCGGGGACCGAATTTCCTTAAGGGGGGAAGATTGTAACGTGTTAAAAATAAATAAATAAATAGATAAATAAAATTCTTTAGGTGAATTCTCTGATAATCGGTAAAATAAATCGTGTTTTCCGTAAAATTCAAGATATAATTATTTTTGAACATAGACTTAAATACTCCTATTTTAACTATGCAATTGCTAGTATTTGATATTTATTTAGTCACTTATAAATTATTAGTTTACTTAAATATTTTTTCTTAATTAATTATTTTAAATATTATTATAAGCTTTTAATTATACATTTAATTAGTAGAAATTACAAATTTGGAATGGATTGTTTACCGCCGGAAGCTGGGAAGACTGAACGTCTTTCCTGAATCTGGGAGCAGATGCTAATTGGTGCTATCCCTCCACCTCTCCAAAGATGCCAAGTTAATTTATGGCACCGTGTATCGAAGGTTTAAACGGATGCGGCCGATATAGCAGACTTCGTCAGATTCCCCCTCGTTTGAAGGGTTTTTGATTGTGGGGACGCTCTTCCCTGCAGGCGCAAGCCTCTGCAGTTAATTACGCTACCGCATCGCGGTAACAACTTTCTCCTTCTCCGTATGGTCACTTCGTGTCGTGTGTGTTTGTTTTGTGTTTGGTTGCCCGTGGATTGTATACGGAGACTAAGTTATGTTGTCACCCGTAGGGCGTGGACTAGTCCAAATCCGTATCTTTCTTAGATTTGGGTTTGAGGGGTTGTGTTTAAGGATACGTTAGCCTTATTTGAGGCTAAGATCAACTTAAACGTTTGTTAAGGACACGTTAGTCTAATTCTAGACTAAGATCGACTTAACGGGATCGTTTAGATCCGACAAGAGAGCAATTGGGCTCTATTGTTTAGTTTAATGACATTGCGGTCGGTAATTAGTTTAAGGACATTACGGTCCATTGTTAGTTTTAAGACATCGCGGTCGAGGTTAAGGACATCATAGTTCGTGAGTTTAAGGACCTCACGGTCCGGTGTTAGTTTTAAGACATTACGGTCGAGGTTAAGGACATCATAGTCTGTGAGTTTAAAGACCTCACAGTCAGGTGTTAGTTTTAAGACATCACGGACGAGGTTAAGGACATCATAGTCCGTGGATTTAAGGACTCCACAGTCCGACGTTAGTTTTAAGACATCACGGTCAAGGTTAAGGACATCATAGTCCATGGGTTTAAGGACTCCACAGTCCGATATTAGTTTTAAGACATCACGGTTGAGGTTAAGGACATCATAGTCCATGAGTTTAAGGACTCCACAGTCCGTAAAATGTATGGTTGTCGGGACCCATCACCTCTTTGAAGACGTTGAGGAATTACAATGACAAATATTAAAGGAGTGAAGAGATGTACCCTTGAACCGAGGTGGTTTGGTTGAAAGAGCAGATGTGCTCAATTCAAAATAAGTTGAGGACTTATGGCCGGAATTGGGCTAAGTCCAATTAAAATGTTTTAAAATTTTATTTCTGTGCTGTCTATTAAGCCTTTATTTGGGCTCGGCCCTTTTTAATAATGCTAAGCATTAGGCTTTGTCATTTTGTTTGGTATTAAATGCATAGCATTTATCAGGAACAAAGTGGTGTTCTGATAGTGCGCCACGTGGCGCGTCAGGCGCTTTGCGCCAATTAAAGAGCGCATTGCGCTAGCGCACACGAGGGTGACACGTGTCGCGCTTAGCGCTAAGCGTTGGTTCGTTATCGCATTTGCGCTTTCCATCTATGAGTGCTTTGCGCTAGTCTGCTGGCGCACCAGCGAGCGACACGTGGCGCGCTTGGCGCTGAGCGCTAGTCTATGAGCGCAGCGCTCTGTTTCAGGAGCGCAAAGCGCAGATTGTGTCTCTGGTTGACACGTGGCAAGTTCTGGCGCTGTGCGCCGGTCCAATGAGCGCAAGAGCGCAGTTCATGAGTGCAAAGAACTTTTCAATATCGCAAAGCGCATTTGATCGATTTTAAGATCACAGAACAACTTTTATGTTCTTCTAAGGAGGCTTTGCCTCAAGATCCAAGAACAAAAGTTCTTGTTTTGATAAAAGGCTCTGCCTTTATAGATCAAATATCTGTGGTCGAAGTAAAAATACTTCTTATTATATTTTTTTTATAATTAGATCTTTTGATCTTTTTTCTTATCGTCAAAGACCTTGGTCTTTTTTGTTTTTAGATCTATGATCTTTTTAGAAGAGGGTTCTTCTTTTTATGAGATGTTTTCATCTCTGTTTTTCAAGAACATAGTTCTTTTTTTACTTTGAATATGAAAAACACTCTTCTTTTCTTAAGAGCTCGCTCTTTTTTGCAGAGGGTTTTTCTCTCTCTTCTTCTGTATTCTCTCTATCTTTTGACTTGGAGTCTAGGGTCCTTTATATTGGGCCAAATGATTTGTTAAATCAGTTTTGAGAGATCTTTCTCTTGATTGATTGGGGAATATTTCCCACCGTTAGATCTTTGATCTTAAGGCTTCTGTTTGACAGAATATAATCTTCTTGTTTTAATAAAATTGAGAAATCTTTCCATGCAGAATTTGTTCTGTTTTTGGTAATTCATTATTTACCATTGGATCATTGATCCAGCGGTGCTTAAAGAACAATCTTGTTATTTGGAAAGATTTTGAGAAATCTTTCCTTAACAGAATTCAATTCTGGTTAATTAATGATTTATCATTATTACTAGATTCTTTGATTTAACGGTGGGAATTTTTTAATTCCAGCGCTGGCGCACGTACGTTTGACACGTGGAACGCAACGCAGAGCGCAGCGCAACTGCGCTAGCGCACTCGTGTTTGACACGTGGCGCGCAGCGCAATTGCGCTAGCGCATCTTTGTTAGATACGTGGCACGCAGCGCAGAACGCAGCGTAACTGCGCTAGCGCACCCGTGTTTGACACGTGGCGCGCAGCGCCGAGCGCAGCGCAACTGCGCTAGCGCACCCGTGTTTGACACGTGGCACCAAGCGCAGAGCGCTGGATCTGAAGCGTTGCTTCAACTTTTTAAATTTTGAATTTTGAAAACATAGCTTTGCTTTGCTTGTGGGTGCGTTTCTTAGGGCTCAACGCTCCTGGCGCTGGTGTGTCTGTTTTTTGACACGTGGCGCGCAGCGCGCAGGATCTGAAGCGTTGCTTCAATTTTTGAATTTTGAAATTCAAAACAGAGCTTTGCTCTTATTGGGGGAAACAAATGCCCCCCCACCGTTGCGCTCACGTGGCGCACACGTGAGTGCAGCGGTGGCAACATCTGAGCCCTTGGATCAACTCAGAAGTTGAAGAGGCAATTCAGTGCCTATAAATAGGAACTTTGGTTCTTTAGTTTATTATCATCTTCTTCTTGAGAATTTTTGCTCAGAGCCTTGCTCCTTTGTTAAGAACTTTCAAGAGTCAGAACTCTTAGGTAAAATTTAGAAATTTTAATTTTAATAAATTAGGGTTCATACCCATTAACAGAGCCTTGCTCTTCATAGATCTTTGATCTAAAAAAAACCCTTTTACGGTTTCATTAATAGAGCCTTGCTCTCATGAACCCATAGATCTAAACAGATCATTTCTTGGGGTTTCTTATCCCGTGAATCAGAGCTCTGCTCTTTTGATAACACGTAGATCTTTTGATTTTTTGATGAAGAACTCTTAAGAGTTTCTTCATGGATCTTTAAGATCCCAGAATTTTAATTCTCAAGAATTAATTTTAATAATCTTTGATGGATTTTCCATCATGATTACAGAGCTAGGCTCTCTAAGGAATTTTATTCCTTCATGACCATAGTTTGACAAGTGTCACTCTGTTACAGAGTTTTGCTCTTAAAGGGAGATTTTCTCCTTTTCTCGAGAGATTTCTCATTCAATGAGAATATTCCTTGAGGATTTCCTCATTAATTGACAGTCTCATCCAATGATGAGGCTGTTTTATTAATTGATGCCTTGTCATCTGGATTTTGTGGGTCCCTTTTCCTCTGCACTGCAGTGTGGTACGGATTTTAATGTGCCGAGTGCCAGAATTTTGAAATTAAATTATAACGCTGATAATTGAATTCCGTTCTTTTTCGCAAGCACCATGTCTTCCGATCTTTCTTTCCCGTTTTTCCGTTCAGAGGGAGGATTCCCTGAGGCACCGGTGGACCGGGAGGTTCTCGCGCTCATTAGAGATTATGATCCGGAACACCAAAACCTTCACCTGTGGGGTAGGTGGTACGACCAGATAATCAAAGGTCGTCGAAGCTTCTCTTGTGCGACGCCGTCGGATCCGATTTCATCGATTTCGTATGCAGATGCACCCCCGGTGAACTATGCCGTGGAGGTTGTCAATTGGACTTCGGAGGGTCTTCTCCAACCTTCGATTGCCGCCATACCCATGCAGCTGTCGGTGGCTTTGGATACTCTGGGGCGACGCATATGCCTGGGTGAGTCACCCCTTGGGGATAACCTTACAACATCGGGTTGACTCCCCGACATTCGGCCGGGTATTTGCAGTGGGCTAGATACATTTTCTCGGCAAAGAAAACACACTTGCTGAAGCTCGGCCTATATCCTGCAGTTTACGTGTCTTTGTTCCAATATTCTGCTCCTCCGACATGGTAAATTAAGGCATTCGTGGAGCAATGGAACATCCCAACCCATACCTTTCTTCTACTGGACAGAGAAGTTTCCATCTCTTTAGAAGAATTTGCTGAGATTTCCGGTTTGCCGGTGAGGAGGGAGCATTATGAGGAGCTGCTTCCTCCAGATGAATACGTTTTTGCCACGAAGCCGGTGATGACGGGCCTAACGCCGGAGAACGCCATCCAGCACTAGTTTCCCAGCTTGATCAAGGTGCTAAACATGTACGAGAGCCTCTTCTTGGAATCCGGAGGCCGAGGGGTCAATTTCGCGGACTTCATTGCCCGGTTTCTTCGCCCGGAGATTTTGTTGCCGGGAGGCGAAAAATTTGCCAAGCTCAACGACCCCTTCGGCTTTGGTTTGGACCGCCAACCAGTGTTGGAAGACGATCAGAAGGGCTTCTTTCTTCCTGAAGCCGCGGTCATCCCTCTATCAGAAATCGCCGCTCCAGGCATTGACGAGGAGACTTTTTTCCTTGGGTTTCTCGGGCTATGGTTGTGCTGGTTCGCCCTCCCCATGCACCCTCGCTATATGAGGCCGTCCGTTTTCTACCCAACGCATCGAATGGTGGCCGGAATACAAGTGGCCATCAGAATTTCCGGGCTAGCCCACCTATACCATGGTCTCAGCATGGCGGCGGACACAACTGAACCGGGGGTGCAAGCTGCCAACTTCCCGATACACTACTTTACTTCGTGGATGGAAATGCACATGCTCGGGGTGTTAGTATTCATAAATGACCCTCGTTTTATGAGAAGTGCAGATTCCCGAGAATTATGCGGCCGATCGACGCTTCTATCGTGAATCCGTCTCAGCGGGAGGCTAGGGGCTTGCTTCTTCATCCGCGCACGATCGGGGCCGGTATGTCTTTCACGGACAAAGTCCTGACATTCGGCCAGGAAACTTCCAAAACGGTGCTGGCATTGCGCGACTCTTTTAAGGACGGGGCCTTCGTGTTGAAAGCCCGGGAGATTCTTCACCTATATTCCATTAGGCCGGGATTCCTCGTATTCAAGAAAAATGATGCGGCGCTTTTTATGAGATAAAACCCCCATCATTTTGCCCAGCAGCTGAGCTATAACTAGGGGGTTCCTCTGGAAGCGTTTTTGGAAGAACCTGCTGCCACCAGAGAGGGAATACGGGGTGCGCTACATCACTTTATGCACTTGAATACGGGCTTCCACTTCTTCATCAGCGAACCAAGTTGCATCCCGAGGGCCCTTAACGTATACGGGGCTTGGTATCAACATGCTATGGGCGCTGTCATTAGGGAAGAGAGGTGGCTGCTGCTCGATCGCAAGAGTGCGCCCCCCGCCAGCGATCGCAACGTCCCTTTGAAGCGACGGATCGCTGTCCCTCCTTCGCTAAGAGGAGATGTTGCAGTTGAGCCTCCACATATATTAAGCCCCACGCGTGGATTGCCCCGTGATCCTGTGGAGACGGTGGACGTGCCCTCGGTGCCCCGCGCTCCCGTGGAGACAGTAACCGTAGCTTCACCCGAATCTGGCGTGGGCTCGGATATCAGGACTCGCCGTCCCAAAGTGCCCACGAAGCGCAAGATGGTTTTGGCTGCGACCGGAGTTCGCGCGTAGAAGAGGAAGAAGAAGTCGATCCTCTCTGCTGACGTTGTATTTGGTCAGGAACCTCATGCTCCTTACAGCGAGGGCTTGAGTGAGTACGGGACCAACGACGGCCTATTTATGCCGCCAGATGACACTGATCTGGCGGCTGCCATCGCAGCTTCCGAGCGATTGGCAAGACGTGAAGTGGGGTTGGCTAAACTCGCGCGATCAGGTAATCATTAGTTGTATTTTTCGCCATTGCATCATACCTTTATCATTGTTTTTTGACTAATGCTTTTCCTTCTTTAATAGGCATTTCTACCGAAGAAGCTCTTGCTGCTTCTCTCAAGACTTTTGAAGAGGAGGAACGACTTCGAGCATCCTTAGGCCTTGCTACATTTCGGTTCGCTATGTTTCTGCTTCCGTTTCTTATGAGTAATCTGACACTCTCTTTGTCTTATCGCAGGGACCATAAGGCCTATCCCGCAAGCTGATGCGGAAATTCTCCCCGGGCCAGCTACCGAAGTCCCGGCCTCTTCGGTATTGCTGTGAGAGGCCTTACTTAAAAAATCGATGATGGAAGCCTTGACGGCTCTGTAGGTAACCCTGAATGCGAACGACGACGTTCTGTTGACGGAGGCCTCTAAAAGGTCTGTTGTGATGGCCCGGGAGGAAAGGAAGCGCCTGAGGCACGCAGCAAGGGAGCGTAGTGCTGCTTTGGCTGCGGGGGAAGGTTCAAGCGCCGTTACTCCAGCTGCTACTCCTTCAGAGGAGTTCCCGGTTGCCTTGTCTACTGCTCATAGATGGGCGGCACGTGCAGCTCCGAAAGCCAACGGTAAATCAATCCCAGGTAATGTGCTTTGAGGCTTCGTTGTCAACGCTTTAAACTATCAGTTTTTATATATCTTGTCCTGCAGGGCTGAGCCTTACTGAAGAAGTGGCAGCGACCGTTGAGCCTGAGGGGGCGGCGGAGGAGGTAGCTGCTGAACTCGGGGCGACGGTAGGCGATGTAGTCGCAACTGCCGGGCCCGAGATAGTGGCTGACGAGACAGTCAAAATTGCTATGCCCGAGATAGTTACCACTGCCGAGCTCGAGGTGGCGGCGGGTGAGACGGCTACCACGGCCGAGCCTGAGGCAGCGGTGGACGAGACGGCTATCACGGCCAAGCCTAATGCAGCGGTGGATAAGACGGCTGCGATCACTGAACCCGAGGTTGTGGCGAGCGAAACGGGTACTATTGCTGGGCCCGAGATGGCCGCTCATTCTCAAGAGTCGGGCACCGCTCCGATCATCGCTCTCCTCGCCTATAGTTCCTTGTTGTCTCCTGGCGTCGCGAGCGTGACGACGACTCTTGTGGAGCCAGGGGATGAGGCGACGGGAGGTGAGACCACCCCGATGGAGGAGGGAGACGCCACCGTTGTATCAAGTGACACCCTCATCACGGCTCCGGCCGGCGACTTATCAGGTAAATTTTAGGTAACCGCCCTTCTTTTTATTCTACAATCTTTCCTAATAAGGTTTATCTTGTTTCTAATGCAGGTGCGGCTAGTGCTGATGTCGAGCTACTCGAGACAGCGCCGTCAGTTACCGCCGTGACGGTGACCACCCCTCTACCTTCTTTCATACCGTCGCAGATGCTGGAAGGTATGGATTTGTGACCCATCAGTCTTGTCTCTCAGCTGTATAATTCACGTACTGACATTTCGTTATTGCATTTTTGCAGGAGTCATTTTTGACCACCTGTACCAGGTGCTGCACCCAAACTTCTCCTTCTTGTCAAAGATTAGTCCACCTGCCGGTATAGGTGAGTATTTTCTCTAAACGACATCCTTTTCTTCAACGGGCAGTCGCATTACTGCTAACTCTTCTTCATACTGCTTGTAGCCTTACGAATTGAAGGGGGGACGAGGCCGTTGTTGCGCCACCAGTACATCTAGCTCTGCCCCCTGCTGCAGCCGGTATAGAAGACTCTACTTTTTTTGTGTATTTTCTTTATTTCCTGAGCCGACATCTGATTATGATCTATTTTGCAGCAATCAAATCGACTCCAGCCCCGTTCGAGTCTCGCATTATAATGCCGGCAGGGCCTTTTTCCAGACGTCCATCATCCAAAGATGCTGTGACTAGTCTACGCATGCTGAGCGAATATATCGAGGAGTTTGACACGGAGACTCCCACATATGCTGCGGATTTTGCTGCAGAGGTTAACCCTATACTGGCGACGCTCATGAACTTTCATGGTGAGGGTGTCGTTGAGTCTTGGGTTAATCGCTGCAGGGAAATCGAGGCTTGCTTGCATGAGCTTGAGCTTAGGAATCCCACACCTGAGATTCTGGCTATGAGCACTCAACGGGCTGCATGGATCGAGCAGAGCACTTCTTACTTCCACCATCTTGAACAGGAAGTGGCTTTAAAGCAAAGGGAATGTAATGAAACTTCAAGCGAGTTTGCTCGACTACATGCTGAGGTTGATGCGAACGCTGCCCAATTGAAAGTTATCTTCGAAGGCCTTCTGCGATGTATCTCTGAATGGTTAACATTGAGGTAGAAGCTCGACGTCGTCGAGTGGGATGCACGAGATCGTGAAGCAGCTCAACGGGCTGTTGAGGAACAACTCTCATCTTACTTGCAGCAACGAGCCCAGGTCTAAGCGGAGTTGGCCGCGGCAGCTGATCAGGAAGAGGGGCTGAGGGAAGTGCGCGAGCGACTGACTGGATTATTGAAAGCGCTTTCCTCTCAATAAATTTTTTTTACCATTTATAATTTTGAATAAAATGTATTTGTTCTTTTATTCTTTCATATGATGTATTTTGTACCCAATCGCATTCATGAATAAAAGATACACGTTCTTCATAATGTCTTGTATCATCTCTCTGCTTACTTCTTTCTTGCTGTGTTGTTTGCCATGTGATTTTAGCAAGTGCGGTCTGTAGATAACATATAGCTGTCAATCTTGGATTCTTTGTTGAGTGGTGATGGCTTAGAAAACAGGGTTAGGATCTGCCACCTAAGACTTTTCAACTTTATGAGCCGTGAGGGTCTCATAAAGAATTTTCTCCCTACCGGTCGAGAGGTTCCCTTAGGTGTAATTTCTTCTTAAGAATCGTGAGGATTCCTAAGAGCGTTTTCTCTTGAAATTTGTAAGGATCTCACAAGAGAACCTACTCCCTTACGAGTCGTGAGGACCCGCAAGTGATGGGTGAAGTTGTCCTTATCCGTATTTCACGGAGTTAAGGGTTGCTCTGGATGCTTCCCACGAGTTCACTGCCATGTTTCGCGAGGACCAGGCTCCGCTCTGGACGTTTTACAGGATACCGTAGTTTAAAGACATCACCGTCGAGGTTAAGGACATCATAGTCCTTGGATTTAAGGACTCCATAGTCCGTTGTTAGTTTTAAGACATCACGGTCGAGATTAAGGACATCATAGTCCATGAGTTTAAGGACCTCACAGTCCAATGTTAGTTTTAAGACATTACGGTCGAGGTTAAGGACATCATAGTCCATGATTTTAAGGACCCCACAGTCCGATGTTAGTTTTAAGACATCACAGTCGAGGTTAAGGACATCATAGTCCATGGATTTAAGGACTCCACAGTCCAATGTTAGTTTTAAGACATCACGGTCGAGGTTAAGGACATTATAGTCCATGAGTTTAAGGACCTCACAGTCCAATGTTAGTTTTAAGACATCACGGTCGAGGTTAAGAACATCATAGTCCATGAGTTTAAGGACCTCACAGTCCGATGTTAGTTTTAAGACATTACGGTCGAGGTTAAGGACATCATAGTCCATGGGTTTAAGGACCCCATAGTCCGTGAAATGTGTGGTTGTCGGGACCCGTCACCTTTTTGAAGACGTTGAGGAATTACAACGACAAATATCAAAAGAGTGAAGAGATGTACCCTTGAACCAAGGTAAAATTAGTTTAAGGACATTACGGTCCATTGTTAGTTTTAAGACATCACGGTCGAGGTTAAGGACATCATAGTCCGTGAGTTTAAGGACCTCAGAGTCCGATGTTAGTTTTAAGACATCACGGTCGAGGTTAAGGACATCATAGTCCTTGGATTTAAGGACTCCACAGTCCGATGTTTGCTCTGGGTGCTTCACACGGGTTCACTACCATATTCAGCGAGGACCTGGCTCTGCTCTGGATGCTTCACACGTGGTCATTACCGTGCTCTGCGAGGACCAGGATCCGCTCTGGACGTTTTCCACGGGGTCAGAAGTGACATAATCCGCGTTCCACGTAGCCAGGAATTTTGCTCTGGATGCTTCCCATGGGTTCACTGCCGTGTTAGGGGAGGACCATGCTCCACTCTGGATGCTTCACACGGGTTCACTGCCGTGCTCTGCGAGGACCAGGATCCGCTCTGGACGTTTTCCACGGGGTCAGAAGTGGCATAATCCGCGTTCCACATAGCCAGGAATTTTGCTCTAGATGCTTCCCACGGGTTCACTGCCGTGTTTGGCGAGGACTAGGCTCCGCTCTGGATGCTTCACATGGGTTCACTGCCGTGTTCGGTGAGGACCAGGCTCCGCTCTGGATGCTTCACACGGGTTCACTACCGTGCTCTGCGAGGACCAGGATCTGCTCTGGATGCTTCACACGGGTTCACTGCCGTGCTCTGCGAGGACCAGGATCCGCTCTGGACGTTTTCCACGGGGTCAGAAGTGATATGATCCGCGTTCCACGTAGCCAGGAAGGGTTGACTTTATTCGCATTTCACGTAGTCGGAATTTGACTCTCGGTCATCTGTACACCGCCGAGTCATGGAACTGGGAGTTGTCGCTGTTCCGCTTTACTTGATGTTGTTTCTGCTGCATTGAGACGAATGTCGAGATGATTTCTAGGCTATCTGTGAACCGTTGAGATTTGGCTTCTTCTTATGATGAAACCTGGGGAGGAGGAGTGTGACTCCCTCTTCGTTTGCTCCCCTAAATTGTATACAGGGATTGATGTGATATCACATGTAGGGCATAAATTTCATTCATTCATTTTTTTATTTCTTTCCGCGATGCTCTATCATTTCAGCTTTTATATCGCGAAGGTTGCGATTGCCAAATCATTTCGGCTATTTTTCGCGGTGCCCAATCATTTCGGCTATTTGTTTTATTTTTACCCGCTGTTTTTTATTGCGAGTTGCCCAATCATTTTGGCTATTTGTTTTATTTTCACTCGCTGCTTTTTTATTGCGAGTTGCCCAACCATTTCGGCTATTTTGCATGCATACATTTTTACTTGCTGATTTTATTGCAAGTTGCCCTATCATTTCGGCTATTTCGTATGCATGTGTGGCTCGCCAGCTTTTTGCCGCAAGCTTGGGATTATACACTGATTTCGGCATCAGCACCGCTACAACTGGAATATTGCCAGGAGCGAATCATCATTTGCCTCTGTCGATATCGAACAAAGGTGGCTTAGCGAACAGGGTTAGGTTCCTGTCGACTAAGGCTTTTGACTTCATGAGATGTAAGGGTCTCATAAAGGTATTTCTCCCTACAAGTCGTGAGGATCCCATAGGTACGTTTTCTCCTTAAGAATCGTGAGGATTCCTAAGTGCATGTTCTCCTGTAAGTCGTGAGGATCTTACAAGAAAGTTTTCTCCTTATAAGTCGAGAGGACTCACAAGGGTTGTCCATCGTGCGAACATATCCTTAGTCACGGATGAGACTTTGTTAGGGAAATGTTTATTCGCGCCCGTGGATTGTATACAAGGGTCAGTATTGAGCCGCTTGTAGGGCAGTAGTGGAGGTTGTGGGGGCTGCTTAAGAACATGTTTAAATCCCTGTAGCTTAAGACTGTTGAATCTTATGAGCCGTAAGGGTCTCATAAGAGGATTCTCCTTACGAGTCGTGAGGATCTCGCAAGTGTAATTTCTCCTTAGGAATCGTGGGGATCCCTAAGTGTGTTGCTCCCTTGTGAGTCGTAAGGATCTCACGCGGGTGATTTCCCCTTACAAGGTCGAGAGGACCTTGCAAGTGTCTTTTAACTAGGTTGCGCCCTTTCGGGTTTTCACAAACACCCGCCGGTAGCCCTGCTGTTTTTACTCACGGAGCCCTTTCGGGTTTTCATCCGTGCCCATTTTGCTTATGGACATACCGTTTCCCCCTTTTTTATTATTTTTTATTTTTTTATTCTAATGAGATTGCGCCCTTTCGGGTTTTCACAAGACTCGCCGGCAGCCCTGCTGTTTTTACTCGCGGAGCCCTTTCGGGTTTTCATCCGCGCCCATTTTGCTTATGGACATACCGTTTTTTTATTCTTTATTTTTTATTCTCTTTTTTTTGTATTAGCATTGGGATGCTGCAATCCACCGTAGTTTCTCGACATCTCGGTCAACAACTAGTTTTAGGACATAGTGGTCCGTCGTTAGTTTAAGGACGTTTCGGTCCGTCGTTAGTTTAAGGACGTTTCGGTCCGTTGTTACTTTAAGAACGTTTCGGTGCGTTATTAGTTTAAGGACATTTCGGTCCGTTGTAAAGGAAGCCGGCTATTACTTATAGAGTTTGGGCTTAGGAAGATAGCGAGCGGACATAGTCGTCGTCATCTATCGTTGACTTAGGCCGTGACTCGTTAGGCGTAGTACTTCTTCAGGAAGCGACCATTTATTGGCCTGAAGGGCATTTCGCCATGCATGTCCATGAGTAGATAGGCTCCACCCTGGTAGACTTTGTCTATGATGTACGGGGCTTCATAGTTTGGCTCGAATTTCCCCCGTTTAGCACAATTGGGGATCATAGGTTTTTTGACCACTTGCACGAGTTCGCCTTGGCGGAATGTCCTCGGCCTGGTCAATCTTTCATATTGAGCGCATCATCTTTTCTTTATAAGCTTCTAGATTTTTCTGTGCCAGGAGCCGAGTTTCATCAAGGGCATTGAGCTCCTCAAGCCGAAGAAGAGCATTCTCTTCGTCCGTTAGCTCATAATGAACTGCTACTCGTAAAAAGGGTAGCTCTATCTCGAGGGGGAGTACCGCTTCTGTACCGAATACCAACACATACGGCGTTGTGTTCGTGGCCGTCTTGAACGTAGTCCGGTACGCCCAGAGAGCTTCATGTAGTCTCTCGTGCCAGTCCTTCTTATTTCGGGACACCGTCTTTTTCACGATCTTTGTCAAGGTCTTGTTGAAAGCCTCAGCTAGACTGTTAGCTCGGGGATTATAAACCGAGCAGTATCTCCAGTCTATGTTGTGTTATTGTGCGAAGCGGCTGATCTTATGGCTTCTGTAGGTTGGCCCGTTATCGGATATGATTCATCTCGGAGTTCCAAACCGATAAATGACGTTCGTCTTGAAGAAGTAGAGGATATTCTCCATTTTCACTTCCCTCAGCGGTACTGCTTCTGCCCATTTGGAGAAAGAATCAGTTGTTGCCAAAATGAATCGATGTCCTCTGGAGGATGCTGATTCGATGGGACCGATTATGTCAGTTCCCCACATTTCGAACGGCCAGCTAGCCATCGTCGGGTGTAGTGGATTTGGGTGCTGATGGATAAAGTCCACATGGATCTGGCACGAGTGGCATTGCTTCGCATACTCGAGGCAGTCCTGGATCATCGTGGGCCAATAATAACCCATCCGCTTGATCTTCAGCTTCATCTTCGGCCCGGCTTGGTGAGAACCGCAGAGTCCGTCATGAGTTTCTTGGATGACTCTTTTTGCTTCTTCAGGTCCCAGGCATCTTAACCACAGAGAATTAAATGACCTCTTGTACAGAGTGTCATTGACGAAGGCAAAAGATAGGGCTCGCTTCATGAGCTGATGTTTTGAGGACGCATCTTCAGGCGTTCGACGGGATTTGAAGTAGTCTATAAAGACTTCTCTCCAGTCCTCAATCGTTTCTTGGTCTTTTATTTGCAGGGCCATCTGCTCGGTTGCTTCCTTTTCCTCGGATGATTCCGGAGATATTTCTGCCGGTGCGAGGACCCGACGGCTTTGTACCACGATTGTCACGTCATCGAGGTTCTCGTCGGCTAGTTCTTTAACGAGCTTGGCTAATGCATCTGCTTTGCTATTTTCCGCACGCGGTATGCTTTCCAAGGTGTAGGAAGGAATTTTTGTCAGCAGCTGTTGCACTCTCTCGCCGTATTTCACCAACTCTGGTTTGCACGTTTGGTAGTCGCCATTTACTTGATTAACGACCAGTTGGGAGTCTCCGTATATGAGAAGATCTTTAATCCCCATGTCGATGGCGATCTCGAGGCATGCTATCAAAGCTTCATACTCGGCTTCATCGTTTGTCCTCGGCTCTGTTAAGGAGAAAGCGAAGCGCATTATCCCTCCTTGTGGGGTCACGAAGATAAGGCCTACCCCCGATTTGATTATAGGGGTGCTTTGTTTATGCTTCTTCATGGAAGACGCTCCATCAAAATAAAGTTCCCATCGGGTATCACCACCGTCGATCGCATCAAACGCATGTTCGTCTGGCAGTTCGCAATTCAAAGGGGAATTGGCCGGTATCGGATGCTCAGCGAGGAAGTCGGCGATGGCCTGGCCTTTCACTGCCTTAAGAGGCTGGTAAGTTATTGAGAACTCCATCAAGAGCAAGGCCCATTTAGTGAGCCGACCTGTCAATATGGCCTTTGAAATCAAATATTTGAGAGGAACCACCTTCGATATGAGACGGACTTCATGTGCCAATGCATAGTGCCGGAGTTTCTTTATTGCGAAGATCAACGCCAGGCAGTGTTTTTCGATGGGAGAATAATTGCTTTCTGTCCCCAGGAGAACTCGACTCAAGTAATAGAGAGCTTTTTCTTTCCCTTGGTCATCCTCTTGTGCCCATAATGCGCTTAAGGAACCTTCGATGGCTGTTGTATAAAGAATAAGGGGCTTTCCCTTAACCGGAGCGGCCAGCACTGGCGGGTTCTGCAGATACTGCTTGATTTCTTCCAGCTCGCCTTGGCATTTGTGATCCCAGACGAACGGGGTTCCCTTCTTCATCAGGTGACTATAAGGACGGCACTTGCCAGAGAGATTGGCTATAAATCGCCGGATATACGCGAGCTTCCCTTGGAGAGACTGCAATTATTTGAGAGTCCTTGGCGGAGGCATTTCCATGATCGCCTTGATCTTTGACGGATCTATCTCGATACCTCGGTGTCGGACGATGAATCCTAGGAATTTACCTGAGGACACCCCGAACGCGCATTTGAGAGGGTTCATCTTCAAGTTGTATTGCCGAAGGCGTTGAAATACGATCTTCAGATGTTCGAGATGATCCTCGTATGATTTGCTTTTAACCACGAGGTCGTAGATATAACATTCGACGATTTCATGTATGAGGTCATCGAAGATCCTCGTCATGGCCCTCTGATAGGTGGCACCGGTGT
The DNA here is from genome assembly GCA_030015575.1 of Agapanthus africanus. Lineage (NCBI taxonomy): Eukaryota > Viridiplantae > Streptophyta > Magnoliopsida > Asparagales > Amaryllidaceae > Agapanthus > Agapanthus africanus. Next base: position 109,560,317 of record CM057344.1, read on the forward strand.
TCTTTAGACCAAAGGGCATCACCTTGTAGCAGAATATACCCAAAGGGGTCCGGAAAGCGGTGTGCTTCTGGTCTTCGGGATGCATCTTTATCTGATTATATCCTGATGAGCCGTCCATGAAGGAGAAAACTTCGTGAGTGGACGTGTTATCTGTTATCAGCTTAGTGACCGGTACTGGGAAATCGTCCTTCGGGCAGGCTTTATTAAGATCCCGGAAGTCCACGCATATGCGCACTGTCCCATTTTTCTTCATCACCGGGACGATGTTGGCGATCTATTCAGGATACTGGACCTCTTGGATGAAGCCAGAGTCGATCAGCTTCTTGACCTCGGCGTTAATGCTCATCTCAAGCTCGAGCCGCATTCTTCTCGGTGCTTGTTTGATTGGCTTGACGTCCGAGGATATCAATAATTTGTGAATAGCAATCTTTGGATCTAATCTTGGCATTTCGGAATAGTTCCATGCGAAGCAATCTATATGCTGCATAAGCACGTCTTTTAGCGTAGCCACCCTTTCTTCAGATAGTAGCTCACTGACGAATGTCGGTCGCTGGTCACTTGCCGTCCCCAAATCAATCTTCTTAAGGTTATCTGCAGTAGTATGTATTCTATCTTCCAGCTCTTTTGGCGCCGATGGAAACTCTGAGATCACCTCGTCATCATTGTTTTCGAAGCACCAGGGGAGGTCATCCATATTCTCGGGCTCTCCTTTTGATTGTGTTATCATATGACAGGTACGAGCCCGCTTCCAATACCGATGTTGATCTGGTTCTACTCTTGCTGATTTTGGTTCATGCTTCTGCGGCGGGGTTACCCTCCAGCTGCTGGATAGAGCGAACTTGCCTTGCTGATATTGATCTTCGACCCAGTTCTTGAAGGTGAAGCAGTCTTCAATAGGATGTCCTATTGCCCTATGATAGGAGCAATAGTCCGGGTGAGAGACCTCGCCTGTTTTCTCGGGGTGTTTGGACTCCGGAAGTGTAAGCATTTGATGTCTTATGGCAAGATCAAGTATCTTCTTTATCTTGTCTTGAGGAAAAGAGTATGCTCGACTCATCTTCTTCATAAGGGACAAATCCGGACCACTCGATTCCCGATCGCGTGACTTCTTGGTCCCGCTTTGTCGTTGCCGAATGCCTTTCTCGTTGTTTGGTTTGTTTCTGCCTCTGCGTCGGGCTTTTTGCATATAGGGTTGACAGGGAGGGGCATTTTCATCTTTCGCAGCTTGTTGAAGAAGGCGTTGCGTCCTGGCTTTCTCGTAGATGGCCATTTCGTGATTATGGTCGCCTCGAACTTTTTGACCAGCTTCCCTTATAAGCTTGTCCATTTGTTCTTCGAATGACGGACTGGGCATTATCACGTCGAGGGCTCTTTCTGGTTCAGGGTTAGCATTCTTCCATTGAGCATCTCCTTCTTCATCAAAGTCATGTACGATGTAGCAGTCGCGGAGTGGCTCCCGTTTCTTGGATTGAACATACCCAAGCCCGGTCGTTTCCATTTTCCCGTTGGGCAACTTGCGCTGAGTTCCGGGAACATTCCAGATCCTGTCATAGAACTTAGCTTTTCGAGCGGTCTGTTTGAAGGGTATACCTTGGCGCTTCAATAGCCTTTTCAAGCCTTCTGTGTAATATCTAGGCAGACGGATGGGCTGGAGCCTGTCAAGTGTAGAATCCGTGCCATGCCAAACTTCTTTCTCCACTCTTGTTTCCGTGGATTGGTAGAATAGGATTGCCTGTTCACCTTTTCGCTTGGGAGGGATGTAAAATGTTTGTAGCTCTTGCACGCTATAAGCTTCAAGTGCGTCGAGATCTTTGTAGTGCTCCCACGGAATTATGGTAATTTGCAAACTCTGATTATCACCAGCGAGTGCTTGTATTGGTGGCCGAGCGGAGAATATAGCATGGACCTCATCTTCCGAGTCGCTGTCAAAGATCAACATAGGAGCGGACGGTCCTGGCTTGTTGTACTGGGGTGGACCTGAATAAACTATCTCTTCCTCTTCCTTAGTATCACTCCCGAAGACAGGAATGGTGATGATAGCTTTGTTCTCCAGTTTGTGACATCTCTCCATGTCCTCGAAATCTGGAAAAAAGTATTTTGCATCTTCGTACTTGCAGACTTCGTTCACGGAGAATGGGTTCAACTCTCCTGTTACGGTATACTCGAGACCATCCTTAAAGTATTTCATACACTGATGTTGTGTGGAAGGGATGATGTTGTACTTTTGTAACCAAGGCTGGCCGAGCAAAGCGTTATAGCATGTCTTGGCGTCAATGACATGAAATTTAATATCCGTGACAAGTAGCCTAAATCGTAAAGTCAATATCACAGACCCGAGAGTCCGCGATGACTGGGAGTCAAAACCGGAGATGGTGATTTTATCACGAGCGAGATGCTGGACGCTCATGCAGATTTCCTTCAACACTCGCACGTTGAGGAGATTGACAGAAGACCCATTGTCGACCAGTATTTTGCCTATCCTTATATCGTGGCAGTACCCTGAGACATAGAGGGGACGGTTGTGCTTGCACGTCCCAAGGAGGAGGTCTTCGTCGCCGAAAGTGATATCGACTGTATGTACTTCCTCTAGCTCGTCCTTCATCTTTTCTTTGGCGAGAAAAGCTTGGAATTGCTCTGGCTCTTGTAGCGCCTTAATCAATGAATCTCTCGCTTCTTTGGATAGTAAAAGGGCGTCGAGAATGCTGAGCTTCGAGGGTAACTTCCTCAAGTGCGCCAGAACATTGTAGTCCACCTTAATTTTCTTTGGCGAGTCCTTGGTGGTCAGCTCTTTCATGACTTGCTCATCCAGGGCGATATCCTCAGAGATCTTTTCTTTTCCCTTATCTTTTCTATTGGTGGGTGCGAGATTCTTTTCTAGAAGCGTACGGTTGCGCAGCTGAATATTTTCACAGGCCTTCGATTCTTCCTCTTTCCCCAGGATAGGTTCCTTAAAGAGAGGGTCAAAAGCCATCTCTTCGTCAGAGTCGCTTCCGAAGGTGAGAATCTGCGATCCCCCGGTGCTGATCGTGCGACAGTTGCTGGTAATTCTTCCAAGCTCTTCGGTCGTATTTCTTCGCTCCCGACGAGTTTTGCGTTTCATCCGCTTGAAATGCTGCCAGTAGGCGACATACCCTTGCCACCATCTTTTAAAAGCGTCGCACTCTTTGGTGGGGTGCGAAATCTTTCGATGATATGAGCAGTAGCTAGGAAGCATCTCCGCTTCACCGACAATGTTTCCTTCGGAAGGTGGTAGCTTCATTCCCATCGATATGGCTTTAGCAAACCTTTTCCTCGTCTTGAACTTGTTTTTATTCACGACGGATGTCCCTTGATTTGGCGGGAGTGTCTCGACTCTTTCATCTAGTCGCCGGCGTTTGGCTCTTTCAAATATGGCCATCTCACGCTCCCGATCGGCTTTATTTTTCAGATGAATTTCATTCAGGAAGGCGTCGATCATTTCGTCTGATGGCCACAGAAGTTCCGGCTTGGGACCTACCCCCGGTCTTTCTGTGCAGGTAGCTTCTTCATTGTCTAGTGATGAATGAGAGATCATATGGCAGCTTGCTACGTAATCCTCAGATCCATCCGACGAGTCTTTTCCATCATCTTCGTCCTCAAGGACGTGGTTGAGGAACTCTTGGAGCGTGATTGGAGTCCGTGCCTTCTGGTTATACTCTTCCAGCGCGTCAATCTGCTTCTGTAAGTCGGTGCGCTTGTCGCCAGTCTTCACGGGCTTCTTGGATTTCTTCTTCTTTTTCGAAGATTTCGACGGCTTGGTGTATGTGCTTTGGCTATTACCACCAATTTTTGGAGTCGGGCGCGGTTTAAGCATCCCCTTAATGATCTCAGGCTCCTATGGATTCTTCCACTTGATCGCCGGGCATGCCTGGAGATCATTCAGCATTCTTTTGGGTTTGCTGAAAGAGCGACCTCCCATGGAGCTTTTTCAACAAAAGAGCACGTTGCCCCCGGTGAGTCCATCTTCTTAGAAGTGTGCGGTTGTGGTGGGCTCACTTTCCACTTTTCAGACAACGCAAACTTGCCTTGTAGGTACTGATCCTCGATCCATCCCTTAAAGACGAAGCAATCTTCGATTGGATGGCTTACTGTTTGGTGGTAAGGGCAATAATTGGGATTATTCACTTCGCTGGGATGCGGTGGTCGCCTTGGATTCGGCAAATTGATAAGCCTGTTGCGCATAGCCAGCTCGAACAGCCTCTTCGTTTTATCCCGCGGGAATGAGTAAGGGCGCTTCATTTTCTCATTATAATAGCGCCTTCTCTCCTCTAATTGATCTGTTAGTCTTGGAGCACTGGGCTGCTGTTGGGTGTTCGCAACGAAGGTCGCCTTCCCTTTACCCTTTTCGTTTCGCGGCTCCGGTTTCGGAGGAGACGGTCTGTGACCCATCTGATCCATCTGGGCTAGCTTGTCGATTAAAGCCCAGAATGTGGTCGGTTTGAAGAACATCATGAACTGTGAAATAGTTGCATGAGGGTCTAGGGTGCCTACGAACATGCCCACCGCTGGTGCTTTTTCGATGCGCTTTTCGCACTTTGACCACAGATTTCTCCATCGGATTGCGTATTGAACCCAAGTTTCGCCCGGCTTTACCCTTGCATTGATCAATGCTGTTATCGGGGCGCGTTCACTTGCACTCGCGAATCGCTGGTTGAACAATAACTCCATTTCCGCGAAAGTTTTGACGGAGTCGTTTGGAAGTTCGGAGTACCACTCAAACGCCGTCTTTGATAAGCTGCCGACGAATTGGCGGATCAAAAGCTTATCATCGCCCCCGGTGTTGCCGCACAGAGCTCTGAACTGGGCGACGTGCTGGTGGGGATTGCCCGTCCCCTTGTACACATGGAATTTGGGGATTGCGTATCCCGGCGGGTATTTTATCTGGTCATACCAGCCCGGATATGGTCGCCCAGTTTTGACGACTTGGCCGGCCGCTTCATTTGCCTGGTGAACTCGTATTTGTTGAGCAATATAATCATCCAGGGCGGCCTTAGATATGATTTCCTCCTTCTGCTGAAAGAGCCGGCAGGGGATTCGATATTTCTCCTCTGTCATCTTCAATAATGATCAGAGGGTCTTCGGCTGGAGGATCCGGCTGTATCATCATCCCGACCATGTCTTGGAAGAGAAGTTCCATTCGCTTTATGTTAGCCGCTTGCTCCGCGGCTTCTTTGTCCTTCTTTTTGAGGACTCTGCGAAGGAAGTCAGCATCAGTTTCTTGTTCGTAACACTGTTCTGATGATGCCTCTGGGCTTTCTTTTGGTCCGGTGAGTGCGGCCATCGCAGTCAGCATCTCCTGAAGTTTCTGCTGCTGCTGTTCTTGAGCTCTCGTGATGGATCGGGTGAGGGGTCGGTGGCTCGTAGAAGCGCGGATATCCTTTTTCCCGGATGCCATGTAGACGGTATGCACCACCATGCCCCCAGACTTAGGGCGTTTGGGCTCAGTGCCTTTGACATTTGTCGCAGGCATTGAGATCTTCTCCGGTCTTCTCTTCTTATGAGCGGTCAAAGTTGAGGGGGCCGTCGCAGTGGACACCTAGATAACTTTTCGTGGCTCGTCAGGATGGCTTTCTTCTTGTTGAACCTTCGCCCTTTTCTGTCGGCGAGGGTAATCTTGATCAACTACTGAGTTCCGAGCCTGCCGCCAAACTTTGTAGATTTTGGAGGACAGCCGCTGAGGGGACTGTTCTGGATTTGCTTCCGCAACATTCTCCATGGATGGAGGGGATCTTTTCAGTTCGGCGGTAGGAGAATTCCTGCACACCCTATTCAGCAGCTCAAAACTGTTCCCGGTTTGAACAGCAGCATTAATTTCCACCGTTGGAGCTGGTAGAGTTAGCCTTACTCGGCCCCAGTGGCGACTTGAGCTTGTCGAGCTGATGGAGTTGGTTTGGTGACGGGGATGGTTTTGTCTTGCCCCCTGTTCAGGTGAGGGGCTGTTTCTGGTGTCAGCCTGTTGAAAACTGATGTCCTTTGAGTAGCAGGAGCGGGAGTGGGAGTTGGGACAGTCAGTCTTGTAAAGACCGACCCCTTAGCAGGAGAAGCCGCCTTGACGACTTCAGAAGCAGGGTTGGTTACTCTCTTCGGAATAACCTTTTCTTGAGGTGCAGGCTTCATCATGGACCCACCTGAACTTTAGCCCAATCTGGAGAAGTCCGAGGTGCCGGTGCTGGACGACTCGTTGAGAGGGGCCGCAGTAGCTGTAAGCCAATCAAAGAACGACTTCTTGGGAGCTTCCGGTGTTGGTAGAGGAGTGCTGAAGCTTACTGGCAGGAGTATGGTCCCGAAAAACAACCCTGTGGTGGCTTGAGTGACCTGTTCCATGGGCATCGTGAACAGGGAAACTGCTTGAGGTCCATAGGCTATTCCCCCAGTTAAGGCAGGACGTGGGTTGCAGTTGCATGTGGAACACTTTGAGCAGGTGAACGCCATTGATCCTTTGCTTTCTGCACCAAGCAATACGCCAAATCTTAGTACCTCGAAACCCAAGGGCAACCATTAGCAAACCGCGATTGGTTCGTGAACACGACATATGAAGTGTGGAGTGGAAAGAGGAAAAGGTCCCACCGGGCGTGCCAGAATCTGTTCCCTTCAAATCACGCTCCAAGAGTTCCTCAGCCACATCCTTGAGGACGAAGATGATGGAGAAGACTCGTCGGATGGATCTGAGGATTACGTAGCAAGCTGCCACGTGATCTCTCATTCATCGCTAGATAATGAAGAAACTCCCTGCACAGAAAGACCGGGGGCAGGTCCCAAGCCGGAACTTCTATAGCCGTCAGACGAAATGATCGACACCTTCCTGAATGAAATTTATCTGAAAAATAAAGCCGATCGGGAGCGTGAGATGGCTATATTTGAAAGAGCCAAACGCTGGCGACTAGACGAAAGAGTCGAGACACTCCCGCCAAATCAAGGGACATCCGTCGTGAATAAAAACAAGTTCAAGATGAGGAAAAGGTTTGCTAAAGCCATATCGATGGGAATGAAGCTACCACCTTCCGAAGGAAACATTGTCGGTGAAGCGGAGATGCATCCTAGCTACTGCTCATATCATCGAAAGATTTCGCACCCCACCGAAGAGTGAGACGCTTTTAAAAGATGGTGGCAAGGGTATGTCGCCTACCGGCAGCATTTCAAGCGGATGTTAGTCCATGGGTTTAAGGACTCCACAGTCCGATGTTAGTTTTAAGACATCATGGTCGAGGTTAAGGACAACATAGTCCATGAGTTTAAGGACCCCACAGTCCGTAAAATGTATGGTTGTCGGGACCCGTCGCCTCTTTGAAGACGTTGAGGAATTACGACGACAAATATCAAAAGAGTGAAGAGATGTACTCTTGAACCAAGATGAGTTGTTTGAAAAAGCAGATGTGCTCAGTTCAACATAAGTTGAGGACTTATGGCCAGAATTGGGCTAAGTCCAATTAAAATGTTTTGACATTTTATTGCTGTTCTGGCTATTAAGCCTTTATTTGGGCTCGGTCCTTTTTAATAATGCTAAACATTGGGCTCTGTCATTTTGTCTGGTATTAAATGCATAGCATTTATCAGGAACAAAGTGGTGTTTTGACAGTGCGCCACGTGGCGCGTCAGGCGCTTTGCGCCAATTAAAGAGCGCATTGCGCTAGCGCACGCGAAGGTGACACGTGTCGCGCTTAGCGCTAAGCGTTGGTTCGTTAGCGCATTTGCACTTTCCATCTATGAGCGCTTTGTGCTAGTCTGTTGGCGCGCCAGCAAGCGACACGTGGCGTGCCTGGCGCTGAGCGCCAGTCTATGAGCGCAGCGCTCTGTTTCAGGAGCGCAAAGCACAGATTGTGTCTCTGGTTGACACGTGGCAAGTATTGGCGCTGTGCGTCGGTCCAATGAGCGCAAGGGCGCAGTTCATGAGTGCGAGGCACTTTTCAATAGCGCAAAGCGCATCTGATCGATTTTAAGATCACAGAACAACTTTTATATTCTTCTAAGGAGGCTTTACCTCAAGATCCAAGAACAAAAGTTCTTGTTTTGATAAAAGGCTCTGCCTTTATAGATCAAAGATTTGTAGTCGAAGTAAAAATACTTCTTATTATATTTTTTTTATAGTTAGATCTTTTGATCTTTTTTCTTATCGTCAAAGACCTTGGTCTTTTTTGTTTTTAGATCTATGATTTTTTTAGAAGAGGGTTCTTCTTTTTATGAGATGTTTTCATCTCTGTTTTTGAAGAACATGGTTATTTTTTTTTTACCTTGAATATGAAGAACACTCTTCTTTTCTTAAGAGCTCGCTCTTTTTTGCAAAGGATTTTTCTCTCTCTTCTTCTGTATTCTCTCTATCTTTTGACTTGAAGTGTAGGGTCCTTTATATAGGGCCAAATGATTTGTTAAATCAGTTTTGAGAGATCTTTCTCTTGATTGATTGGGGAATATTTCCCACCGTTGGATCTTTGATCCTAAGGCTTCTGTTTGACAGAAAATAATCTTCTTGTTTTAATAAAATTGAGAAATCTTTCCATACAGAATTTGTTCTGTTTTTGGTAATTCATTATTTACCATTGGATCATTGATTCAGCGGTGCTTAAAGCACAATCTTGTTGTTTGGAAAGATTTTGAGAAATCTTTCCTTAACAGAATTTAATTCTGGTTAATTAATGATTTATCATTATTACTAGATCCTTTGATCTAATGGTGGGAATTTTTTAATTCCAGCGCTGGCGCACCTATTCGACACGTGGCGCGCAGCGCAACTGCGCTAGCGCACTCGTGTTTGACACATGGCACGCAGCGCAGAGCGCAGCGCAATTGCGCTAGCGCATCTTTGTTAGATACGTGGCACGCAGCGCAGAGCGCAACGCAACTGCGCTAGCGCACCCGTGTTTGACACGTGGAACGCAGCGCAGAGCGCTGGATCTGAAGCGTTGCTTCAACTTTTTAAATTTTGAATTTTGAAAACATAGCTTTGCTTTGCTTGGGGGTGCGTTGCCTAGGGCTCAGCGCTCCTGGCGCTGACGTGTCTGTTTTTTAACACGTGGTGCGCAGTGCGCAGGATCTGAAGCGTTGCTTCAATTTTTGAATTTTGAAATTCAAAACAGAGCTTTGCTCTGATTGGGGGAAACATGGGTCAATTGGAAAAATGTGAATCATGACATATTGGAATCAAGTGTGTAACATGCAAATTCTTTCTCAAATTTACTCCAAGGTTCTAGAGAAGTCTAGGTTAAAAAAAAACTAAAGAATTAAGAAAATGAGTTAATGTATGATTGATGGGGGTGTTTTCTTGAGTTGGAAAATTCCACACACACACACACACCCTCACTTCCCTAGCCTTGGCCGAACCTATTAGTGGCTGCCCCCTCTTCTTTTGTTCACAATTCTCCTTCTCAATTCACACTCAAAAGAATTAAAAGGAAATAAATTAAAAAGGGGTTAATATACGATACAATTGGAAACTTCTACACATTTCCACACACACATCCACACCCATTCTCACCATGTTCTGGCCAAGCCCCTTCCTCCCTGCTGCAACCTCATTTCCCCTCTCATTCCATATCAAAATTCTTCAAATTTTGCCTCAAAAATCAATACAAAACCTCATTAATTCTTCATTTAACCCTTACCCATTATTCTCTACTCAAAACAAGCTTGGATCTTGGAGCAAAGTTAGCATTTTGGAGACTAAGATTTGCCGGTTTGATCCCAAATTATGAGGTATAAATCCTAAGCCTAAGGTTTTATTTTTGGTTAATTACTTTAATCTAGCATTATTAGGAGTTTAATTATGGTTTGAATTTTAAGATTTAAAATTCAAGAGAGGGTTTTTAAATCAAGTTAGGGTTCTTATAAATTGATCATGATTACAATGTGTAGTTTAATACTTTATGACATGCAAAATTTAGTTTAGTTGTTAAGTTGCTAATTGTTGCTTCAAAAAATTTTAAATTAGATAATTTTGCAAACTAGGTTTTTAAAATTAATATAAATTGGTGAGATAAAATTTTAGTAATGGTTTTTGTGACTTAATTAAGATATTTAGTGAGCATTGTGGCCACTAGAATTGTTAAAACATCAAGATTTGAACTAAAATGGAAAATGGATGCTTACTAGGTTTTTTGAATTAAATCGATTTTAATTATACTACTACAAATAAGGGTTGCCCCTACGGATTTATCGGTTGGGGCAACCCATTGCCCCTATGGATATGTGCGTAGGGGCGAAAAAAGACCCCGTGGGTACAAAGGCCGCAGGTGCAAGTTGAAGCCCTGAACTTGCCCCTACGGGCTAAATCTTGCCCCTACGGATTTCTGTGTAGGTCCTGTTGCACCTACGGAGTAGGCCGTAGGGTAAAAAAATTTATATTATTTACAGTTTTTTAAAGTATATTAACTGTACCTACGGATATAGCCGTAGGTCCACGTAGTATCCCCTACGGATACCTACGTAGGTACTTATCCGTAGGGGCAACATTTCAGGATTCCTGATATTTTGCCCTTACGGATAAGTCCGTAGGGGCTAAGCAATGGCCCCTACGGACATATCCGTAGGGGCACTCCCAACCCCCATGGTACTGAGATCATGGGGGAAATATCAGTTACTGCTGATATTGTGCCCCTATGGATATAGCCGTAGGGGCAACATGTGTACCTACGGATTAATCCGTAGGTACACATTATTTGTATTTTTTTTAAAAAAAGGGCTGCCTGATTTTTTCCCGCCCTGTGCACAATAATATATAAAACAATAAAATATAAAATTAATCATCACACAAGATATATCGCAGTATTCATAATCACATCTCACGCATATAATATACAAAAGAAACCCAAAAACTGAATATGATATAAATATAAACCAATATCAATATCGTTTCAAAATGTAGCACAATATGTATGATATAAATAAATACATGTTTCAAAAAATAAGAACCAAAAAGGTACCCTAGTTCGGTCCAGCTCCACCTCTGAATAACGATAGAATAACGCGCGCCTGCTCCTCGGTCAATAAACTCTGCAATTCGGCGCGAGCGGGAGTCTGAGCGGCCTGTGGAGCTGGCGATGTGGTCTGCGCAGCCGCCGTCGAGGTAGTCGCTTGCGGAGCCGCGGCTGCGGGAGTCTGAGCGGGTGGTGGAGCTATAGGAGCTGTCTGCGGAACCGCAGCCGATGTAGTGGCTTGCGGAGCCGCAGCCGAAGGAGATGCATGTGGAGGCTCGGCCGATGTACCCTATCGTGTCTGGACCTAACGTGTGTAATAAGCGTGTAAGAACTGTGTATTATTCGAATTCTTATCATTATCAAGTTATTTCGAAACCCCGTTTGGATATCTAGTTTGGAAAACCGTAGTTTATTTTAATTAGATATGTATGTATGATTAATCAAACCTAAGTCTACAACCAAATAAGCTCAGGCTACGTACTAATATTGGATATGTTGATATCTATAATATGACATGATATTTTACTATTAAGTAGTATACATACCAGCATCTCCTTCAACTCCTGAACGATAGCCTTCAAGCTCTCCAGTTCTTGCTGGACACGTCGCTCACTGGAGATGGAGGAAGTAACCGCCGGAGTGGAGTCCAACCTCATATGGGCCCTGCTAGGGCCCAGTCCTCGGCCTCTCTCCCAACCTCCGTGGTGCCGTCCGTGTGCGGCGTCCAGGACTGGGGTCAGCTGCCTCGGATCGCTCTGTCCGTTAAAATCGATCCCCGAGGCCTCGGCCTGCTCAACCACTCGCTCCTACACCCATATTAAGCAGTAAAGTATAAGTATAAAATTTAAATTTGAACCTTCCAAAACTAAAATTTCAAATATGGGTAAAAAAGAGGGGGAATGCTGCCTTCCCCCTAGCAACTGTCAGAACATTATATTTAGCACATACTGGTCTATAAAATTGACAAGAAATACCAAAATCAACAAATTCAAAGCCTTACCTATAGAGATAGCAGATGTGCTCCTCTGGTATCTGCATGTATCAAAATTTGAATAATATTAATTAATTTCAGTACATACATATTAACAAGATAAACTCTCATATAGCGCTGCTTACACATAAGACAGGGAGTGAACAAGCTCTTGTAGATCATCAGGCGCAAATCTAATCTCATTAAGCAACACATGATAATGAGTTGGACGCGTGGTGTCCTATTTCTCATAAGTGCATACTGCGTGAATAAATATTGTGTTAATTCCAAACTAAATACAGATATAACAAGCTTATCAATTATATAGTATTCAATTTGATTTCAAAAAAATACCAAATAAGAATTTATTGTACAGGTCCCTGACTTACAATCATTCCCGCATGCGAGCACATATAAAAATCACAGTTTCTAGGATGACAAATTTTATTGTCAACTACTGTCACCACCTACAGCTAGACAATAATAAAAATTACTATCTAAGTAAGAGCAAAATGAATGTGTGTATATTTATGATATAGCATTCTAAAACAATATACATGCACTATATGATATATAAACATACCTGGAGGAGCGGGAGTGGCCTCTGTCCCTGATATGGACGCATCACCAACAACTAGACAACCAAACATTGACAATATAAGTAATTTTGACATAAACATGCATGAATATCAATAATATTACATTCAAAATGGATATTAGAGAACGCACCTGCAGTGAGAAGTGGTAAAAGTATCACCCAACAAGGGTGTAATTTACAGAATCAGTTGAAACTCTTGAAAGTCATAGAAGAACCTGACCTGCACAAATCTGATGTATACTTTCCATTGGACACTAAGAAGTCTCTAAAAGGAAAAGCCAATGTGAAAGTCATTATTAGTTCATATCAGAAGATTGATGCTGAAACAGAGAACAAGAAATGTCATTTTCTTCTTCTTCTGCCACATTTCTGTCTTCTCCTTCTTCTTCTGCCACATTACTGTCTTCTCCTTCTTATTATGTGCGCGTGTAAATTCAATGAAAGCAGAAACTCCAGTGACAAACTTAGGTTGCATACGTTATTACCAATTCACATACATCCAGTCCTTAACCCTGACGTACTCATGAGCCATGTTAGACTGTATCATATAAATTGTAGGTTATGATGACTATATTGAGAATATGGATTAATAGTGGGTAGGAAAAGTATTTCTCAAATGTATTTTGCATCTGAAAACCATAAACTACTAAGTAATAGCATATATATATTTTTTAGTATAAAGGTTGTTATTTTAAGTTTTCCCTTATTAAATCAAATTTGTTTCACGTATCGAGGAATATACCAAAACGTGCACAGGCATGCAATGTCTTGGTTTCTAGTGTGTGATCCACCATACACAATAGAACACAATACAATATTTCGTATAGTGATATGATCTAACTGCCTTTATAAACTACAAGTGTACAGAAAATTATGATAAGAAATCATAAGAAAGGGTCGTAGCCATGCATAACCTTGAATCTACATACCAAATCGTGCACAAGCATGCAATTATTGTCACCTTGCCTTGGAATATAAAATATCTTGGAAGACTATAACCGGAGCATTTAAATCTTGATAACTTTTGACTTCAACATATATTTTTCTCAAGTACCATGAAATATACTTCCTCCGTATAAACCGTTTTCAGGAAGATGGATTAACAATGACAAATTATCCATATTAGAAAAACACGGTATTACCCTTCTTAAGATAATACATTATATAAGTACACCATAGCCCAGAACATGTCCTTCTATCTACGCAAAACATAAGCAGCATATAGCAATAAAAGGAAAAGAACCACCATATCGGAGATGAAAGACAGAGAATTCAAGCATTGTTTCATACCTTTAGAGCACGCTGCCAAAAGAAACAGAAAGACAATAGAACAGATTATCACATAGGAATTGATAGATAAATAAACATTAGAGTTCTGAGAACCTTGCCTTGAAATTTATGCTTTATTACTAACAACTATCATATCAAGTATCATGGTTCATGGAAAAAATATTATTAAAATAGAAAAATTCATAAAGAAAAAAGTGTTTCGAAAGAACTTATACCTCATAGCACTTCTGAGCCTGCTCAAGTTTTCGCTGGATAAGGTAAAATTGCCCTAGGTTGTGTAAAGCAGCCCCTACTCTGCAAAAGCAAGAAACCTTAAAGAATGACAAATATGTCCATCATCCAATTTAGGTGACTAAAAAGGTAAAAATACATAAAATCATATATTAAAAAACAGAATTACTATATCTGTTCTACACATATAATGTAAGTATATATCATTAAAAAAAAGTCAAAAAGGCTTAAAGACCCTTCACTGAACTTCATTAATAACTATTTATACAAATTATTAGATTTAACATTAGTTACTTACTAAGCATACATGTCTACAAGGTTAGAAAATAAAATAAATTTCAACTGAAATAATATACACACTGTACGTCATCAGAACCAAACACTTCCTCCAGAATAGTTATGGCTTCTAAATATAATGGCTCAGCTTTATCAATTGCTTTCCTTACCCTGTAAAGTTCTTCCTACAATACCAAGCATACATCAATAGATAAGCTTAAAACAATTAAGAAAGTCAAATTTCTTGACAAGACACTGGCTTCTCTTGTTTAAAGGATATTTTATTGCTAAAATCAGTTAAAGGATATAACAAAAAGAAAAAGAAAGAATGTCATAATCCTATGTTCAAATTTATTTCCAAAATCATATGATAAAAGTAGATAAAGAAACTTAAGTTGCATCATCCTAGATTCCTAATTCAATTCTTACAATTAACGACGGAAAAACAGCGTGTAAGATATGCTAAGATAAAGGCAGGTAGCATATACATACATTAAGCTCCACAAATATATTTTATAATTCTTGAAACTTCAACTTCTTAACAGTGTCTAGCTCGCTCAGTTATAGCTTTCCAACATCGCTTCTTTTGTTTTTGGGCTATGTCAAAAACCTATGCTAGATTTCTTACTTTCAAAAAATGGTAAAATTCATGTCTACCAAACAATTTTCCAAACTCATTTTGTTAATGGAAGAGTAAATGATGTAACTTCTTAGGTATTTTTTCTTCTTTCAACATTACATAAACAAACACATAAAGTAACTTCCAAAATTACTTCCATAAATGTTTTTATGAAGTTTTTTTTAAGAGCATCACATACTCGCAATTATCCAAACAGGTCCTAAATACAACTGATGCCTGACTGATTATCACAGTTACTAGTCAGGAAATTACAATTGAACCATCAATTTCAACTTCCTCTTCTACCACTTCGAAAACCTAACCCCACCCCACCGGAAATTATTCCCAACGCTGGTTGCATACGCCAAGACGAGATTGGCGAGATCGGCGACGCGGCGACGAGAAAAGGGGATTTGGGAGGTTTCGCGGGCACGAGCGAGGAGAGAGGATAATCGGCGCGGGGGGGATGGTCCCAAACTCGAAGCCTAAGCCTTTGAAGAAAGTAGAAGCTTAAGGATACATAGGTCCACCTCTATTGGTGGATAGCGATGATTACAACAATCTAATAATGTTTGTCGCGGCTAAGTTTTGAATCTGTCCGGGAAGCACCGTTCTGTTGGCTATGCATGCAATATTTATTAAAAAAAAATCTCATTTTTTATATCTGGCTACCAGACTGTGATATTACTAAAAAAAAAGCCGCAACAAGTATTAGAAAAATAAGAACATAGGACCATGTCATTATTGTCAAATTAAAACCCGTTGATATCTTTTTTTGAGAAAATTCATTGAGCAGAGAAGTGTTGAATGCAAATGACATTTGACTTTTCTATGCGTCACATGTGATCCAACGTCACCTAACGGAGGTTTGTGATGACCATAATAACCATCTTTAGCAACAAAAAAGATATTGCAGATATATAAATATTAGGAACAAAATAGATATATAATGCAGTGATGATAGATTCAACCATATTCATTTTGGTTAACAGGAAGTAATTAGGGAGAAGTTAGAAATAGATGAGAGAGAGAGACCGAGCGAGCGATCGTGTGTGTGTCATGAGTATAAATAGGCGTGAAAGCGGAGGGCACTAAACAGAAGGAAGCACGGATCTCGTTTTGTCGTTTTGGCGAGTCTTGCCGACTCTACGCTTACGGCTGTCTTCATATAAGAGGATGTCATTAGGCACGTTTATGAATATCAAAAACACATTTAACTTTAATTTCTATATATTAGCTTGGATTAAAATATAAAAATACGAGGGGAAGAAAACCATACCTTAATGCTAGCTAATCCCAATCTTAATCTTGACTATACTAGTCCATACATTCATGAGCTAGGATAACATAATAGGTTTCTTAATTTTTTCATCAAACCAACCCCAATCCTAACCCTAACCCTACCACCAGCCCCAGCCCCAACCCCAGCCCCAACCCCCTGCCTAACCCCAACCCCAACCGCAGCCCCAGCCCAAGCCCCAGCCCCAACCCTAACGCCAACCGCAGCCCTAGCCGCAGCCCGAGCCCCAGTCCCAACCGCAGCCCTAGCCGCAGCCCCAACCCTAGCCCTAGCCCAAGCCTCAGCCCCAGCCCCAGCCCGCAGCCCCAGCCCCAGCCCCAGCCCCAATCAAAAATTTGAGTAATTGAAGATTTCGTTACCTGTGCAGAGGCGACGACGAGAACGGAGATGAACCGGCGCTGGCGACGACGAAAGCAGGCGGTGGCTACGACGAATCGGCAGTGCTGGCGACGACGAGAACGACGATCGATCGTCGGGAACGAGGGTTTGAGAATTTGGGTTCGCGCGAGAATTAGGAATAATGAGCGTAGGGATCAATCCGAGCTTTTAACTTAAATCCCTATTTAGATGCCCCTACGGATAAGTCTGTAGGTTCTTGGTTTGCGGCTCCGTAGGGGCAAATAACAATTTAAGATTTAATAATCTTTAAATAAATATATAAGGACCGTAGGGGCAACCTTTTGGCCCTACGGATTAATCCGTAGGGCCAAACTAAAATTGCCCCTACGGATGCCGTTATCCGTAGGAGCAACCCCCTATTTTAGTAGTGTTAAGTTGTGATTTTGATGATAAATAACCGATTTCATATAATTTTTAGTGTGTTATGAATGCGCGATTGGTGCGATGGATTTTAGGTTTGGGGATTTTCATATATAGCGACCCTAGTTGTAGTTTGTGGCGTTGTCGCGAGCGCGTTTGTGCACCAAGTGCGTGCGTGTTTAATTAGCCTGCATTGTTTGATTTGTGTCATTTTTTCCAAAACTATTCATATATTTATCCTTTTAATTTCTTGTGCGCGATTCTAGGAACGGGTGCAGAGGCGTCGGACGCGGCGCGTAAAGACAGGGCGGAGATCGAATCAGATTGGCCGAGGCGTCTCGGTGAGTAGATGTACACATCTATGAGGAGATCGTCTGGATGGCACGAGGCGCCCGATGGTTTAGTATTACTTATAATATTTGCATTATATGCGTAGTTCCTAGTTAGCCATCTCTTTGCATCGCATCGTTATATGTATGTGTGTGTGTGTGTGAGAGAGAGAGAGATATCATCTTATAGGACACTTGCACCATTACCATTGGTTCCTGCCGCCCGTGCACTAATTATACGAATACACACGCCATTGGTAATTTCTATGTCACGAACACTATAGAACTTGCTTAGAATAGATAGTTGTGCATTCATTGTATCATGATTCATGCATAGCATCTGGCCGTATTTCGTATGGTATATACTACCATATCATAGATTTTCACATCACCGGCATGTTGATATATTGTGATTCTTCTTGAGAATATCAGTATTTATGAGATTTCTGGATTTTTGGGGAAAACCGCAAGAGTTTATAAACTTCTTATCCTTTTAAAACGAAAGTTGCGGTTTTCTCGTGATGTACGGGTCGTCCACCATGAGTTTTCATGATTGCTGTTGGTTTTCGAGACCCGATTCGAGGAGTAGGATGAACCGTTTCGGGTACATGGTGAGCCCAGTACGGTACCCGGGGCGAGAGTGCTTTTATGGGGATGACAATGAGCCTGGCAGGGGAAGACTACCTACCGGTGATGCCTGGCGTGGCGGATATCCGGAGGATACCGACCGTAGTCGTGAGATTTGATGATTTGGGCCGATCCGGACTGACGGAGCCCGAGATATTGAGATTTGATGATATGAGCCGATCCGGACTGACGGAGCCCGAGATATTGAGATATTGTGATATTCAAATATTGAGACATTGAGATATATATGTTTTGTGTCGATGCTTGACACGGATTTCTATGAATTTCATTGATGATACTTCAGTTATTTCACAGGAGTGTACAAAGATGAGATTTCTGATTTTCTCGTACCAAACATATTCAGATTTCGTGTTGATTATGCATTCATATTGCATACATACTAGTGCATCGCATCAGTATCGGTATATATAGGGTGTGGCGCATTTACGTGCATGCTTAAGATAGCCTTATTAGATGTTACTTACTACTCATGAGTTGGCAACTCACCCCCATTGTACCATAGTATCTTGCAGGTCTG
Organism: Agapanthus africanus; assembly: GCA_030015575.1. Classification (NCBI taxonomy): domain Eukaryota; kingdom Viridiplantae; phylum Streptophyta; class Magnoliopsida; order Asparagales; family Amaryllidaceae; genus Agapanthus; species Agapanthus africanus. The sequence continues at coordinate 109,578,779 of CM057344.1, forward strand.
ACCCGTCAGCATAGTAGCGGCGGGCGTACTTTATTCGTTTGCTTAGACTTGCGGCTTGCTCATGGTGGGTTGCGAGGATATCTTATTTCCGCTTTGTATATTACTTTGTATCTAGTACACTCCATCTACCCTTGTATATTGGACTAGATGGTGAGACTTGTATTTATGGTTTGGTGTCGATTCTCACTTGAACCGACGTGATGCTTTTATACTTTTATCCTTTTTTTGCATTACTATGATATATTCATTGCATGTGGTTATGATTCTTCCTTTGGCGAAGATCTAGCTCCCACTTGGGGATGCCTTTATTCTTGATATATATGTATTTTTATGTGTTGTACCCGTTTGAGGGCCAGTATTTACAAAGGAGATTCTACCGAAATTTTCAGGAATTTTGATGTGTTTTTAAGTTTAATGCGACTTGTTTTAGTTAAAATCGCTTTCTTTTAATAAGTTTTTCTTCACTCTATTTTTTTAATTGGTTTAGATTTCTAGGCTTTGGTTTACTTAGATTACGTTACACTTTAAGACGTTTCGTAATTTAAGTGCCAGCCACGTTCCATACTTTCGGGTCGTGACACTGTCATACCCTAATGATGTGTCAGTTGTTTCAGGTAAGGAGGGTTGTGATGGTGGTGATGCTAAAGCAGTCAATCTGTCGACCTCTTTCTCTAAATCTTCAATCATTAGGTCTCTAATTGAAGTGGGACTGGGTTCAAGAGTGTTAGGTGGGTGACCGTTAGCAAAACTCTGGGACGGTTGGCCACCTCCTGGAAAAGGACAGTTTTCATGAATGTGGGAAGAATCGTGGCAATTTGAACAAACGAATTGGGACTGAGTATAAACAAAAGAATAAGAATCGTGAAAAATTGAATTAAATCGTGTATCACCCATATTAACAAGAATTCACAAATATCACAAAAACAAAGAATATCACACCCCTAGCAGTTTATGTTATGCTATGTCAACTAAACCTGCTCAAGAACCTGATTGTCGAAGTAAAACTGTGTCGAGAAATGGGCTCAAGATATACGGATCATGAAGCCAGGTAAGTGCAGAGATAAGGGGAGGTTTTCCAACGCTTTCGCGAAGTTCCTTAATTAGATAACCCTTTCTCTTGAACACTTGCCTAGACACCCCGTGAACGATATACCGTTAAGCGGTGTTCTAAACACAATCAACTTCTCCTAATGAGCGCGAAGTCCTTAAAGTCAAAGTTCTAGTTGATTTTAAATTACTGTGGGTATGCAAGAATGCAGTTTTGTGATTTGTGAGCTACGGAGAAAAGGTGATGAAATCCTTTACCGTATCTTGTTTGGTCTTTTTGCCCTTAAATCCGTATTAAGATGCAAATGTGCAATCAATAAAAGAATTCAAGGCATTAAGCAATTTAAGCAATTCTTTTTCGTTCAAATTTAACCGCTGCAAAAAATACGGTTAGTTCTCTGTGCAATTGGTGGCAAGCTTGTGCGAAGAATCCTGCAGAAGATAGAATAGTGGAATGCGTCGGATTCAAGAGGAATGTGTTAGGAAATATGTACCGATGTGATTTGGTTAAGAAAACCCCTTTTTGAAGTGATCCGAGTCTTTGATTGTTTGCTTGCGCGGATCAAACTACCTGGATCTTTGGCACTATACATCACTAACGTTTTTCAATTGAATTTGAGTCTCGCTCCGCACGATCGCTGGTCGTAATTCCTTAAAAATCTGAAAAGTCGGAAAATACGATATTTAGTGTCAAAAGCGATATATCTGCCCCAATTCCTGCACACTAAAAAGTATAAAAATCAAACAATACCACTAGAATACCAACACTGCACTGGAGATCACCAAAAAAGAAAAAAACCCAAAATCAAACACACAGACCGGCGACATCGGAAATTTTACTGATGTCGCTGGTTTTGTCTAAGAGTTAGGTGCAAGAATTTTTGGTTGGTTCTCTAGGCTAGCTAAGAGCTCTTAAGGTATAACTTGATTTTTTAGTTGAATCACAGAGTGCTAGCAGGCTGCAAAGACAGAGAAAAAAGTGAAAAGAATTTGTTAGTTTGTGTTAGTTTTGAAAAAATCGAGTTAGTAGTTAGTTTGTTAGTACGAACCAGAAATAACAATACCTAATAACTACCAACTCTCTGGCAACGGTGCCAAAAACTTGTTGGGAATTCACCCGCGTGTGCAAACGCGTATGTTTTGGAAATGGAATCGTTTTAAGGAAACGGATGCGTGCGTGAGCTCATTCTCATTTTAAAATTTATAAACCGTAAGTGCAAGGCGCGTTGTAGTAAGCCGACAAGTACGGGTCGATCCGCAGGGAATTGTGTATTAGGTCTTGTGATTTAAGGTTCAACAAATAACGAATGGTTGGTTTGTCACAAAGAATAACAGAATACGAAAACAAGAAAAGCAAGCAAAGAAGATAAGAAAGAAGTGGTTGTGGCTTTGGCTCGGAAGGTCGAATCACGACGATTCTTTCGACGCTCCTTTGATCATGAGTTGTCCATCCTTACGTCGATCCCGGCAGGAAGCATGACTTGTCAACGCGGTTGCGAAGCACAAATTATCAAATTCCGATATTCGATGCAAATACAAAACATTTCCGTTATGTTCTCACTTACCATCTTTATATCCAGGCAAGATGTATCAATACTAAGCACACGGGTTAGCAAGCATACAACATCAATACACATCAATTTTTAAATAAGAAGTAAAAGTAGGTATTACACTTGCCAAGTAGGTTGGTGAGAGTATATGGTATATGCTTGAATGAAAGGTGTCAAGAAACATAAGTAACATATCATATCTCAACTACTTAGTAAGTTTAACACACAATTGATTCTAAACTTAACCTTGCAAATGGTGATATAAAGGAATATGATATGAGATAAAGATTACAAATAACCATCAAAATCATCATATCATATCGAACACTTCCATTTAGCAATTTTAAGTTTACAATCAAAATTAAGCACTTTAAACAATGACAAGAGGAGGAGGAGGCAAAGCCTTTCATCTCACTTCCTTACCATTACCACAACCAAAGAAGATTAGTTACACATAATAATGAAAAGAAAAGCAAAGCAAGTAAAGAAAAGAAAGAAAATAACAAAGTAATATATTAACACTTGAATTTGAGGTACAAGATATTGGTAACTTGTTCAACCTCCATAATGAAGCTCTCAAGAGAAAGCTTCAAGAGGGAAGAAGAAGAAGAGACCAAGTTAAAGCTCACTCACTCTCAAGCATAAACCAAAAATACAAGAAAATGGAAAATTGAGTATACTATATGGTACATGGTAGCCCTTCCCTTGCTCACTGATCTGGCTTTTATAGGCACCAAAAAAAATTAAACAAGTAATAAAAATAAGGTGATGTGATTGCAAGGAAGTGACAGAGAAAAGATGGGGACAAATGGGGAAAAGGGGGGCCGGTGAGCTCGGATTATTTATGGGTGTGGCCGGCCTTGGTCCGAGCAAAGGAGCTCGTCTTGATGTGGTGGTCATGTGTCTACTTCAACATCATCTTGATGCTGTTTGATTTGTCTAAAATAACCTGGTTTGCATTCAGAGATTTGGAGGGAATTTGAAGCAATGTATCACATCAAAACTTTTAGCATTTATTACCCATGTCCCCCCATTTGCACAAGCCATCATTTGTGTGTGCCACGGGCAGCCTCACCATGGTCCATGCCATCAAAGAGTCATGTGCACACTGTTGGATATAGTGCCCTTAGAGTCAATTATTGGATCACAGGCACGTGATTGCAATGATTGACGGAGGACCTATACCGGTAGGAGAGTCTTACTCGAGAGGTTTGTATACTATCTGGTTTGTCTTTATCATCGTGTACATACTTTAGCTGACATTGTAGTTCACTATTACACGTTGATAGAGAATAGTATGCTACCATGGTTTGTCTTTATCAGTTGTGTACAGTTTTAGGTGACATGTTCACTATTACACGTTGATAGAGCCCTTAGGATCCTGCTTGACTACCAACAGTATGATGGCGATCATATACGTGAGAGTTGGGTAGTCCATAAGCACATCCTTAAAAGTGGTCCCTAGTCGTGGGAGTTTCGAGACAGGGCATCGATACTCTGGAGTAGACTAGTGTATACAGTCGAGACCCCGACGAGGGGCGGTGCCGGTCTCACAAGCCACTGGTATTAGTTGGTTCACCTAAGATGTATACAGGTGCTCATTGGGTTATGAGTACACCGGACAGGACTCGCCGGGAACATGCTAATTGGGATTATACCTGACGTCAGATAGAAGTTCCCTGGTGACATGTGTACAGTTTAGTTCATCGACCTGAGATCGTCATTTGTCTCGTGTGAGTTCCCACAGTGCTTTGATTACTACCCTACTACGGCTCAAAGGAGTCGTGCAAACAGGTTTTAGTTAGGTACAGTCCCGAGCCACATGGAGGCAGTGAGCGGATCGGCAGGGGTTTCGTCTCTCCCGGTATTGGGGGTGAGATCGCGCTGTGTCTAGAAGAGCCGTTACACAAAGCCCTCGGCCGAGGCAGAAGATTTACTGGTAGGTATTACAGTAGTATCTCAAGGTGTTCTGGGCTACACTCCGACACGACTTGTACCGCTTTTGGGGGTCTGACTTTTACCAACCCCCTAGGCCCGCCATGCGATGCTTATAGACGAACGGACCGGACTGTACGGATATTGTCGCTGACAGGCTCAGTAGGGTTTCAGGATGAGTTCGCTCATCGACTTCCCTTTTGGTCAATACTTGGTAGCCCGTTGCGTACGGCTAGTACCTCTAACGAGCTAGTGGTTAAATCCACCAAAGTATTGACGAGTCTTTAGAGTCCCCCACAGACAGTTTCTCAAGTTTCGAGCGAAACGTTGTAGAGGCCGTATGATATATGGCAGGGTTTGATCATATACGTGCGGTATTGCACGGATCATGATCGGACGGATCATACTAGTGGGCTTTGGTTTAAGCCGGATCCTAGTATTAGATTTGTTGGATTATTTTAGTCTCATCGCATTCGCATTCAGTCGGAATGCGGATGCAGGTATGTATATACAGGTGAGGGGTATCCTTGTAATCCGTCACGAGTTTACTTTAGATGTTGCCGGATTTTTCTTTGTTGGACCAAACATTTGGATTTATGTTTGGATGGTGGAAATAATAAGCTAGAATTTCATCATGAGATGCATTAATGTGACATAGACATATACTATGACTCATGGTCTCTTTTTTAGCAAAATTGTCACATTAGTGGATTGATTTGAGTCATGAAATGAGAAGGTGAGAGAGACGGGCTGCCATGAATTGGTTAGCTCTCATATTATTCTCCTCACTCTCTCTCATTTTATGGGATCACAAAATCACACAAAAGGAAAAAGAAAACCTCCTCTTCTTCTTCTTCCTCTAGCTCATTATCTCCACCAATGGCTTCATCTCTGACCTCCATCCAAATCAATGGATGCAAGAGATAAAGTGATCACAAACATTCTCTACATCACCTTGGACACTGTTTCCTGATTTAAAATCAGGAAAACTTATTGAGGAGGCATCACGTGCTAGCATGTGACCAGCGGTCACGTGTTGACACTTGACATTTAAAAGCAGCGGCAAAAGGCAGATTCGCGCCCTGTTTAAATCAAAGAAAAAGCTCTAGAAAAGGTCACGTGTTCACACGTGACCAGGGGTCACGGGTTGGCACGTGACGGCCGAGCAACAGCCAGAGAACAGAGCGCAAAAGGAGAAGAAAGGCCCGTTCCAGGGGTCACGTGCCTACACGTGACCAGGGGTCATGTGTCCACACGTGACCGGCTTTCAAAGCCTCTTTATTCAACCGAATTAAATTCTGAAAGCATTCAAATCTTTCCAAAAGAGAATGATTATTTGGAACCGTTGGATTAAAAATCTAAAGGTGATGAAATTCCACCTATTTATGGAAAAATCTTGAACTTGGAAAGATTTCCCCTTAAAATCTAACTGAAATAACAAAGGGATATCTTTGGATTTAAAATCCAATGGTGAATAAAGTTCACCTAATAATCCAAAGGTCCAGATGAATGATGAATGTAAATCAAATCTCTCAATAAACAAATCAAATCTTTCAATGAAAGATTCACTAAAACTGATTGATTTTCTTCCTTCTCCTATAAATAGGAGCCAAGAAGAATAGAACAGAGACATACAGGGACATACAGAGGGAGAGAAATAGAGCCTTGAGATTTTGGGAAGAATTTGATCCTCTGCAAAAGAAAACCTTAGGTAAGAAGGGAGAGGCTTAAAAAAGAGAATTTAATTCTCAAAGAGTTTAACTCTTATATAAAAAGAAGAACTTAGTTCTTTCTCTAGCAGAGGATCTGCAAAGTGCACATCTCCTCATGAATTGAGAATTTAATTCTCATTGGGTTGAGATCCTGCCATGCAGATCTAAAGCATAGAAGGGGAATGGAAGTTTGAGAATTTAATTCTCACAGAACTATAGGAATTCAATTCCTTTGAGATAAAATTAGGGTTCAACCCTATGTTATGGGAATTTAATTCCTTCAAAATGGACAGAACCAGGGTTTAACCCTAATTAAGAACTTAATTCTATCAAAATAACAGGAATTTAATTCCTTTAAAAAAAAAGAAATTAGGGTTTAACCCTATGATAGAATTTAGTTATTTACATCTATGAGGAATTTAATTCTTACTGAAAGAAACTAGAGTATAACTCTATCTAAGAATATAATTCTTCAGAAGAAAGTGGGAATTTAATTCCTCTAAAGTAATTATTAGGGTTTAACCCTATGAAGAATTTAATTCTTAAAAAAAAAAGATAAACAAACATGCAAAGAAGTAGGGTCACGTGCTACCACGTGACCCCTAAAAAGTTCCACAGAGAAGGGCTTTGAGGCAACGCCTCACGTGCCCCACGTGACCCCTTGGCAGAAGCTCTAACAGACAAACATTTAAATGCCCATCACGTGACAGCACGTGATGCTCCAAAGTATTCAATACTTTTGGCAGAATAAAATGAATTGAGGGCGCTCTCACGTGCTACCACGTGACCCCTCTTGCCTTAGTGTTTAACACTAAAGTTGAAAGCTCTGTATCCAGTGTTCAATACTGATTTTCTTCGTGTTTAAAAACTAATTTGGAAAACTCTATTTACAGTGTTTAACACTGACTTTCTCAGTGTTGAACACCAACTTGGAAGACCCTGTTTCCAGTGTTTAACACTGATCTGCCTTAGTGTTAAACACTAATTTGAAATCTCCATTGCCAGTGTTTAACACTGATTTGCTTTAGTTTATAAACACTAATTTGAAAGCCCTGTTGCTAGTGTTTAACACTAACTATCTTTTAGTGTTAAACACTAACTTGTCAATCTCACTCCCAGTGTTCAACACTGTTGGTCTTTAATATTTAATACTAACTTTAGCCCAATTGGCTAAGTTTCTAGAGGCAAAGCCTCTCCTTCAATGGACCAACAGAAAGCCAATATTCTAAACATGATTGGACTTAGCCCAAGCTGGCCATAAGTCCTCAATTCAAACTTAACTGGGCTAATGGGCTCATAACATAATTAATTGGTCTTGGTCCCAAATTGGGCCGAAGACTATTTAATCTACCTTGGTTCAAGGGTACATCTCTTCACTCCTTTGATACTTGGCGTTGTAATTCCTCAACGTCTTCAAAGAGGTGGCGGGTCCCGATGACCATATATTGATACGGACTGTGGGGTCTTTAAACTCATGGACTATGAGGTCCTTAACCTTGACCGTGATGTCTTAAAACTAACGCCGGACTGTGGAGTCCTTAAATCCATGGACTATGAGGTCCTTAACCTTGACCGTGATGTCTTAAAACTAACGCCGGACTGTGGAGTCCTTAAATCCATGGACTATGATGTCCTTAACCTTGACCGCAATGTCTTAAAACTAACATTGGACCGCAATGTCCTTAAACTACCTATTGACCGCAATGTCACTAAAATAAACAACAGGGCTCTCTTAATTGCTCTCTTGTCGGATCTAAACGATCCCGTTAAGTTGATCTTAGTCTAAAATCTAGGCTGACGTATCCTTAACAAACGTTTAAGTCGATCTTAGTCTCAAACGAGACTAACATATCCTTAAACCTAAACCCCCAAACCCAAATCTAAGATAATACGGATTTGGACTAGTCCACGCCCTACGGGCGACGACATAACTCAGTCTCCGTATACAATCCACGGGCAACCAAACACAAAATAAACACACACGACACGAAGTGATCATCTGGAGAAGGAGAAAGTTTCTACCGCAATGCGGTAGCGTAATTAACTGCAGGGGCTTGCGCCTGGAGGGAAGAGCGTCCCCACAATCAAAAACCCCTCAAGCGAGGGGGAATCTGACGAAGTCTGCTACATCGGACGCATTCGTTTAAACCTTCGATACATGGCGCCATAAATCAACTTGGCATCTTCGGAGAGGTAGATGGATAGCACCAATTAGCATCTGCCCCAAATTTCAGGCAAGACGTCCGTCGGGCCGTCTTTCGGAGGGGAACAGATTCTGGCACACCCGGTGGGACCTTTTCCTCTTTCCACTCCACACTTCGTGTGTCGTGTTCGCGAACTAAACACGGCTCGCTAATGGTTGCCCTTGGGTTTTAAGGTACTAAGATTTGGCGTTTTGCTTATTACAGAAAGCAAAGAATCAATGGCTTCCACTTGTGCGAAATGCTCCAACTGCAACTGCAACCGGCGCTCCGCCTCGCCAGGAGGTATAGCCTACGGGCCCCAAGCTGCTTCGCTGTTCACAATGCCCGTGGAACAGGTCACTCAAGCCACCACCGGGTTGTTTTTCGGGACCATGCTCCCGCCAACGAGCTTCACCGCTCCTGTGCTGACACCGGAAGCTCCCAAGAAGTCGGTCTTTGATCGGCTTACACCTACCGTGGCCCCTCTCAATGGGTCGCCCAACACCAACGCCTCGGTCTTCTCCAGACTGGGCCAAAACTCCTGTGGACCCGCAATGGGGCCAATAATCCCAGAGAAGGCTGCTCCTAAGAAAATAACCAGTCCTGCTCCTGAAGTCGTCAAGGCGGCTTCTCCTGCCAAAAAGTCGGTCTTTATAAGATTGACTGTTCCAGCTCCCGCTCCTGCTACCCAAAGGACATCGGTCTTTAACAGGCTGACACCAGTAGCGACCCCCCACCTATATAGGGGGCAAGACGAGGCTATCGCCCTCACCGAGCCGATTCCATCAGCACGGCACGCTCGACGTCGCTACTGGCGCCGAGTGAGGAAGACCGGAGGCAACTCCCCTTCTGGGCTAACTCCTCCAGCCCCGACGACAGAAGTTAATGCTGCTGTTCCAACTAAGAACAGCTTTGAGATGCTGAATAAGGTGCATAGGAATTATCCTACCGCGGCGCTAAAGAGGTCTCCCCCTCCGCTGAAAAAGGCCGCGGAAATAAAGCCAGAATAGCCCCAATCTCCTCAACGGCTGTCTTCCAAAATCTATAAAGTCTGGCGGCAGACCCGAGACTCAGTGATCGATCCAAATTTCTCCCGCCAGCACAAGAAGCTGAAAATCCAACAGGAAGTCAGTCATCACGCTAAGCCACGAAAAGCTGTCTGGGTTCCCACCTCAACAGCCCCCTCAACTTCCACTGCTCATAAAAAGAGGAGGCCGGAGAAGATCCCCGGGCCTGCGACGAGAGCTAAAGGCGCTGAGCCCAGACGCCCTAAGTCTGGGGGCATGATGGTCCATACTGTATACAAGGCGTCGGGGAAGGAAGATAGCCGCGCGTCTACGGGGCATAGACCGCTTACACGGTCGGTGACCAAAGCTCAGAAGCAACTGCAGAAGCTCCAGGAAATGATGATCGCAATGGCCGCGCTTACTAGGCCGAAAGAAAGCCCCGAAGCATCCTCGGAACAGCGACAAGAACAGGAAACCGACGATGAGTTCCTTCAGAGGATATTGGAAAAGAAAGATAAAGAGGCTGTGGAACAAGCGGCCAATATAAAGCAAATAGCCTACTTATTTCAAGACATGGTTGGGATGAGGATTCAACAAGATCCTCCCGCTGAAGATCCCCCGACCGTCCTCGAAGATGATAGAGGAGAAACGTCGAATTCACCACCCGCTCTGTCAACACCCAAGGAGGAGACAATCTCCAAGGCTGACCTGGACGAATACATAGCCCAACAGATACGCGTTCACCAGGCGACTGAGGCAGCTGGTCAAGTTGTCAGGACAGGAAGACCATATCCGAGCTGGTATGACCAGATCAAATACCCGCTGGGCTACACAATACCAAAATTCCATGTCTATAAGGGGACAGGCAATCCCCATCAGCATGTGGCCCAGTTCAGAGCGCTTTGTGGCAACACTGGTGGCGAAGATAAGCTCTTGCTTCGCCAATTCGTCGGCAGCTTATCAGAAACAGCGTTTGAGTGGTATTCCGAGCTCCCGAATGTTTCCATCAAGACGTTCGCTGAAATGGAGTTACTATTCACTCAGCGATTTGCAAGCGCCAGTGAACGTACCCAGATAACGGCATTGATTAACGCCAGGGTGAAATCAGGTGAAACGTGGGTCCAGTACGCTATACGCTGGCGAAATTTATGGTCGAAATGCGAACAACGCATTGAGGAAGCGCCCGCGGTGGGCATGTTCGTGGGAACCCTAGACCCTCATGCAACTATCTTCTAGTTCATGATGTTCTTTAAGCCAACCACGTTACAGGCTTTAATCGACAAGTTGGCCCAGATGGACCAGATGGGTCACAGACCGTCTCCCCCGAAGCCGGAGCCTTGGAGTGACAAGGGTAAAGGGAAGGCAACCTTCGTCGCGAATGCTCAGCAACAACCCAGTGCCCCAAAGCTGGCGGATCAACTGGAAGAAAGACGCCGGTATTATAATGAGAAGATGAAGCGCCCCTACTCGTTCCCATGGGATAAGACAAAACGGTTATTCGAGCTGGCCGTACGCAACAGGCTTATCAACTTGCCAAACCCGAGGCGGCGGCCGCAACCCAGTCAGGTGAACAACCCTAATTATTGCCCTTACCATCAAACGGTAAGCCATCCGATTGAGGATTGCTTCATCTTCAAAGGATGGATTGAGGATCAATACCTCCAGGGAAAGTTTGCGCTGTCCGAAAAGTGGAAGGTGAACCCGCCACAGCCGCATACTCCTAAGATGACAGACGCACCAGGGGCAACTTGTTCCTTTATTGAAGAAGCTCCTTGGGAGGTCGTGCTATCAGCTAAAACCAAAAGGATGCTGAGTGATCTTCATGCGTGCCCAGCAGTCAAATGGAAGAACCCGCTTGAACCTCAAATCATCGAAGCGAAGGGATGCTGAAGTCGTGTCCAACTACAAAGAGCGGTGGTGATGGCCCAAGTATTCACACCTAACCGTCAAAATCTTCGAAGAAAAAGAAGAAGAAATCCAAGAAGCCCGTGAAGCCTGGAGACAAGCGCACGGATTTGCCGAAACAGATTGACGCGCTGTAGGAGTACAATCAAAAGGCGCGGACTTCCGTCACACTGCAAGAGTTCCTCAACCACGTCTTTCAGGAGGAAGATGATGGAGAAAGCTCGTCGGATGAATCCGAGGGATATGTGGCGAGTTGTCATGTGATTTCCCACTCGTTTATGGACGATGAGAAAATTCCTGTCACTAAGAAACTGGGGGCACAGCCCGATCCAGAACTTGTATGGCCAACAGATGAAATGATCGACGCCTTTCTAGAAGAGATTCGTTTGAAAAGTAAAGCCGATCAGGAGCGTGAGATGGCTGCATCGGAAGGAGCCAAACGCAAGCGACTAAACGAAAGAGTCAAAGCACTCCCGCCAGAGCAAAAGACATCCGATGCGGATAAAAACATATTCAAGACGAGAAAAAGGTTTGCCAAAGCCATGTCAATGGGAATGAAGCTACCACCCTCGGAAGAAAACACGCTCAATGGGGCGGAGAGGCACATTAATTATTGCACATATCATCAGAAGATTTCATACCCTACGGAGGAGTGCAATGCTTTTAAGATGTGGTGGCAAGGATATGTTGCTCACCGGCAACATTTTATGCGCATGAAACGCAAGACTTGTTGGGAACAAAAAAGTACGACCGAAGGGCGCAAAAGAACTGCCGGCAACTGTTACATGGTCAACGCCGGAGGGTCACAAGTTCTCACCTTTGGGAGCGACTTTGATGAAGAAATGGCTCTGGGCCCTCTCTTTAAAGAATCTGTTTTAGGGAAAGAGGAAGAACCAGAGGCCTGCGAAAACATTCAGCTGCGCAATCGCACGCTCCCGGAAAAGAATCTCGGACCCGCGAATAGAAAAGATAAGGGAAAGGAGAAGGTCACTGAGGATATCACCTTAGATGGCCAAGTCATGAAAGAGTTGACTGCCAAAGACCCTCTCAGGAAGGGTAAGGTGGACTATAACTTCCTAGCACACCTAAGGAAACTATCTTCACAGCTCAGCATTCTCGACGCCCTCCTATTATCAAAGGAAGCGAGAGATTCATTAATCAAGGCGTTACAAGAGCCCGAACAATTCCAAGCCTTCCTCGCCGAAGAAAGGATGAAGGATGAACTGGAAGAAGTGCACACGGCCGACATCATTTTCGGCGACGAAGACCTTCTCCTCGGGACGTGCGACCGCAACCGTCCCCTATACGTCTCCGGATATTTCCACGATATCAAGATAGGCAAAATCCTGATTGATAATGGATCCTCCGTCAATCTCCTTAATGTTCGGGTGTTGAAGGAAATCTGCATGAGCGTGCAGCACCTCGCTCGTGACAAAATTACTATCTCCGGTTTCGACTCCCAGTCATCACGGACTCTCGGATCTGTGATATTAACATTACGCTTCGGACTACTCGTCACGGACATCAAGTTTCACGTCATTGACGCCAAGACCTGCTACAATGCCTTGCTCGGTCGTCCTTGGTTACACGAGTACAACATCATCCCTTCTACACAGCATCAGTGTATGAAGTACTTTAAGGATGGTTTTGAGTATACCGTAACAGGTGAGCTGAACCCATTCTCCGTGAATGAAGTCCGCAAGTACGAAGATGCAAAGTACTTTTTGCCAGACTTCGAGGAAACAGAAAGGTGTTACAAGCCGGAGAACAAAGCCGCCGCCACCATCCCTATTTTCGGAAGCGATACCGAAGAAGAAGAAGAGATAGTTTACGCTGGTCCGTCTCGACGCAACAACCCGGGACCGTCCCCCCCATGTTGATCTTCGGAAGTGACTTGGAAGATGAGGTTAATGCCGTGTTCTCCAGTTGGCCGTCAATACAAGCATCCCCTGGCGATGATCAGAGTTTACAAATCACCATGGTGCCGCGGGAACACTACAAAGACCTTGACGTACTTGAAGCTTACAATGTGCAGGACCTGCAGGCGTTTTACGTCCCTCCCAGGCGAAAGGGTGAAAAGGCGATCCTATTCTACCGATCTACGGAAACAAGAGTGGAGAAAGAAATCTGGCATGACGCGGATTCTACACTCAACAGGATCCAACCCATCCGTTTGCCCAGATACTACACAGACGGGTTGAAAAGACTATTGAAGCGCCAAGGGGTACCCTTAAAACAGACTATCCAACAAGCTCGATTCTACAACAGGATTTGGAATGTCCCTGGGACCCAGCGCAAATTGCCCAACGGGAGAATGGAAATGCTCGGGCTTGGATATGTGAGATCCGGGAAATGGGAGCGAGTCCACGGTAGCTACGCCATATATAACTTCGATGAGGAAGAGGATGTCCTGTCGGGAGATGCTAACCCCTCGTCAAAACTGGATCCCGCGAGCGAAGTGCCGAGTCCGTCGTTTGAAGAACGAATGGACAAGCTTATCAGGAAAGTGGGTCAAAAAGCTCGAGACGACCATAGTTGCGAAATGGATATCTACGAGAAAGCCAGGACGCAACGTCTGTTTCAACAGGCTGCAAAAGACGAAGATGCTCCTCCCTGTCGACCCATTGCGCAAAAGGCCCAACGCAGAGGTAGAAATAAGTCAAAAGGCGGAAAAAGGAGCCGACAGCAACGACGCAGGATTAAAGAGTCATGTGATCGGGTGTTGCACAGTTCGGACTTGTCCCTCTTGAAGAAGATGAGTCGAGCGTATTCCTTCCCTCAAGAAAAGACGAAGAAAATACTCGATCTCGCTATGAAGCACCGAATGATCACACTTCCGGAGTCTAAACACCCTGAGCAAGCTAATGAGGTCACTCATCCGGGCTATTGCTCTTATCATCGAGCCATAGGACACCCTATCGAAGACTGCTTCACCTTTAAAGACTGGGTGGAAGACCAGTACCAGCAAGGAAGGTTTGCTTTATCCAGCAGCTGGAGGGTGACGCCGCCACAAAAGCACGAACCCAAAGCCACAAGAGCAGAACCAGATCCATGACGGTCTTGGAAGCGAGCTCGTACCTGTCATATGATAACGATATCAAGAGAAGGGCTCGAGGATAGGGACGACCTTCCTTGGTGCTTCGAAAACAATGACAATGAGGTGATCTCAGAATTTCCACCAGCTCCGAAAGAACTAGAAGATGGCATACATACTACTGCAGATATCCTCAAGAAGATTGAGTTGGGGTCGGCAGATGACCCGCGGCCGACATTCGTCAGTGAGCTGCTGTCTGAAGAAAGGGTGGCTACGCTAAAGGACGTGCTCATGCAGCACAGAGATTGCTTCACATGGAACTATTTCGAAATGCCGGGATTGGATCCAGAGATTGCTGTGCATAAATTAGCAATATCCCTGGATATCAATCCAGTCAAACAAGCGTCGAGAAGAATGCGGCTCGAGCTTGAGATGAGCATTAACGTCGAAGTCAAGAAGCCGATCGATTCTGGGTTTATCCAGGAGATACAGTATCCTGACTGGGTCGCCAACATCGTCCCGGTAATGAAGAAAAATGGGAAAGTACGCATATGTGTGGACTTTCGAGATCTCAATAAAGCCTGCCCGAAGGACGATTTTCCAGTGCCGGTCACTGAGCTGATGATAGATAATACGTCCACTTATGAAGTTTTCTCTTTCATGGACGGTTCATCAGGGTACAATCAGATAAAGATGCATCCCGAAGACCAGAAGCACACCGCTTTCCGGACTCCTTTGGGTATATTCTGCTACAAAGTTATGCCTTTTGGTGTAAAGAATGCCGGTGCCACCTATCAGAGGGCCATGACAAAGATCTTCGATGATCTTATACATGAAATCGTCGAATGCTATATCGACGACCTTGTAGTGAAGAGCATGTCATACGAAGAGCACTTAGAGCATCTGAAGACCGTATTTCAACGCCTTCGGCAATACAATTTGAAGATGAATCCCTTCAAATGCGCATTCGGAGTTTCCTCGGGTAAATTCCTGGGATTCATCATCCGACACCGAGGTATCGAAATAGATCCATCTAAGATCAAGGCGATCATGGAAATGCCTCCGCCGAGAACTGTCAAACAGTTGCGGTCTCTCCATGGGAAGCTCGCGTACATCCGACGGTTTATCGCCAACTTGTCAGGCAAGTGCCGTCCTTACAGCCACCTGATGAAGAAGGGAACTCCATTCGTCTGGGATCAAAAATGCCAGAGCGCGCTGGATGAGATCAAGCTGTACCTGCAGAACCCGCCGGTGTTAACTGCTCCAGTCAAGGGAAAGCCCCTTATTCTTTATACAACAGCCCTTGAGGATTCCTTAGGCGCATTATGGGCACAAGAAAATGACCAAGGGAAGGAGAGAGCGCTCTACTATTTTAGTCGAGTTCTTCTGGGGGCAGAAAGCAATTACTCCCCTATCGAAAAACATTGCCTGGCGTTAATCTTTGCGATAACAAAACTCAGGCACTATGCATTGGCGCATAAAGTCCGTCTTATATCAAAGGTGGACCCCCTCAAATATCTAATGTTAAAGGCCATATTGACAGGGAGACTCGCTAAATGGGCCTTGCTCTTGATGGAGTTCTCGATAACCTATCAGCCTCTCAAGGCAGTGAAAGGCCAAGCCATCGCCGACTTCCTTGCTGAGCATCCAGTACCTGCCGGTTCTCCTCTGAATTGCGATCTGCCAGACAAACATGCGTTTGACACGATCAATGGTGGTGATACCCGATGGGAGCTTCATTTCGATGGAGCATCTTCCATGAAGAAGTGGAAACAAAGTACCCCGATAATCAAATCGGGGGTAGGACTCATCTTTGTAACTCCACAAGGAGGGATAATGCGCTTTGCTTTCTCCATAACAGAACTGAGGACGAACAATGAAGCCGAGTATGAAGCTTTGATAGCAGGCCTCGAGATCGCCATCGACATGGGGATTGAGAACCTCCTCATCTACGGAGACTCTCAGCTGGTCGTTAGTCAAGTAAATGGCGACTACCAAACATGCAAACCCGAGCTGGTGAGGTATGGCGAGAAAGTACAACAACTGCTCACTCAAATTCCTTCCTGTACTTTGGAAAGCATACCGCGCGCGGAAAACAACAAAGCAGACGCGTTGGCCAAGCTCACTAAGGAACTGGCTGATGAGAACCTCGACGACGTAAGAATCGTGGTACAAAGCCGTCGGGTGCTCGCCCCAGCAGAAATATCTCCGGAATCATCCGAAGAAAAGGAAGCGACTGAGCAGATGACCTTGCAAATAAAAGACCGGGAAAAGGCCGAGGATTGGAGAGAAGTCTTTATAGACTACTTCAAATACCATCGAACGCCCGAAGATGCGTCTTCAAAACATCAGCTTATAAAACGAGCTCTGTCTTTTGCCTTCGTCAACGATACTCTGTACAAGAGGTCATTTGACTCTCTGTGGCTGAGATGCCTGGGACCTGAAGAGGCAAAAAGGGTCGTTCAGGAAGTTCACGACGGACTCTGCGGTTCTCACCAAGCAGGCCCAAAGATGAAGTTGAAAATCAAGCAGTTGGGCTACTACTGGCCCACGATGATTCAGGACTGCCTCGAATATGCGAAGCAAGGCCACTCATACCAAATCCATAGGGACTTTATCCACCAGCATCCAAATCCACTCCATCCAACGGTGGCTAGCTGGCCATTCAAAATGTGGGGAACTGACATTGTCAGCCCCATCGAACCAGCATCGTCCAGGGGACATCGTTTCATCTTGGCGACGACTGATTACTTCTCCAAATGGGCAGAGGCAGTGCCGTTGAGGGAAGTGAAGACGGAGAATATCCTCCATCTTTTCAAGACGCACGTCATTTATCGGTATGGAACTCCGCGACGGGTCATTTCCGATAACGGGCCAGCTTACAGAAGCCACAAGATGAGTCGCTTCGCGCAACAACACAATATAGACTGGAGATATTCCTCGATTTATAATCCGCGATCTAACGGTCTAGCTGAGGCCTTCAATAAGACCTTGATAAAGATCATGAAAAAGGCGGTGTCCCGAAATAAGAAGGACTGGCATGAGAGAATGCAAGAGGCTCTTTGGGCTTATCGAACTACGTTCAAGACGGCCACGAACACAACACCATATGCATTGGTATTCGGTACGGAAGCAGTACTCCCCCTCGAGATAGAGCTACGTTCTCTACGAGTGGCAGTCCACTGCGAGTTGACGGACGAAGAAAATGCCCACCTTCGGCTTGAGGAGCTTGACGCCCTTGATGAAACCCGGCTCATAGCGCAACAAAATCTGGAGGCGTACAAAGAGAAGATGACGCGCTCATGCGAAAGATTGACCCGACCGAGGGCATTCCGCCAAGGCGAACTCGTGCTAGTGGTCAAAAGGCCTATGATCCCCAATCGCGCCAAGCGGGGAAAATTCGAGCCGAACTACGAAGGCCCGTACATCATAGACAAGGTCTACCACGGTAGAGCCTATCTACTCATGGATATGCACGGTGAAAGGCCTTTCAGGCCAATAAACGGCCGCTTCCTAAAGAAATACTACGCTTAATGAGCCACAGCCTAGGTCAATGATAGATGACGACGACTATGTCTGCTCGCTATCTTCCTAAACTCAAGCTCTATAAGTAGTAGCTGGCCCTCTCAACATTGGACCGAAACGTCTTTAAACTAACGATGGACTGAAATGTCCATAAACTAACGATGGACCGAAACGTCCTTAAACTAACGACGGACCGAAACGTCCTTAAACTATTACCGCAGCATCCTTAGGCTGACGAGACAAAAAAAATAAATAGATAAATAAAAAAAATAAAAATAATAAAAAATAAAAACGGTATGTCCATAAGCAAAATGGGCACGGATGAAAACCCGAAAGGGCTCCGTGAGTAAAAACAGCAGGGCTACCGGCGAGTGTTTGTGAAAACCCGAAAGGGCGCAACCTCGTTAAAGGACACTTGCAGGGTCCACACTTGCAGGGTCCTCATGACCTTGTAAGGAGAAACCACCCGCGTGAGATCCTTACGACTCACAAGGGAGAAACACACTTAGGGATCCCCACGATTCCTAAGGAGAAAATACACTTGCGAGATCCTCACGACTCGTAAGGAGAACTCTCTTATGGGACCCTCACGGCTCATAAGATTTGAAAGTCTTAAGTTACAGAGACCTAAACCTGGGCTTAAGTAACCCCCACAACCTTCGATACTGCCCTACAAGTGGCTCAATACTGACCCTTGTATACAATCCACAGGCGCGAATAAACATTTCCCCAGCAAGGTCCCACCCATGACTAGGGATATATCCATATGGTGGACAGCCCTTGCAAGTCCTCTCGACTTAGGATGAGAAAACCCTCTTGTAGGATCCTTACGACTTACAGAGGAACATACACTTAGGAATCCTCACGATTCCTAAGGAGAAAATACGCCTGCAAGATCCTCATGACTTGTAGGGAGAAATACCTTTGTGAGACTCTTACGGCTCATGAAGTCAAAAGCTTTAGTCGACAGGACCCTAACCCTGTTCGCTAAGCCACCTTTGTTCGACATCGACAGAGGCAAATGATGATTCGCTCCTGGCAATATCCCAGTTGTAGTGGTGCTGATGCCGAAATCGGTGTCTAATTTCAGGTTTATGGCGAAAAGCCAGTAGGCCGCATGTGCATACGAAATAGCCGAAATGATGGGGCAACTTGCAACAAAATTAGCAAGTAAAAATGTATGCATGAAAAACAGTCGAAATGATGGGGCAACTCGCAATAAAAAGCAGCGAGTAGAAAATAAAATAAATAGCCGAAATGATTGGGCACCGCGAAAATAGCCGAAATGATGGGGCAATCGCGAATTTCGCGATATAAAAGCTGAAATGATAGAGCACCGCGGAAAAAGAAATAAGATAAAAATGAAATTTGTGCCTTACAGGTGATGTTACATCACTCCCTGTATACAATCAAAGGGCGTAAATGAAGAAGTGATCATACTCCCCCCCAGGTTTCATCAAAGAAAGAAGTCAAATCTCGACGGGCCGCAAGTGACCTAGAGATCATCTCAACACTCGTCTCGTAATGACGGACACAACCTTAAGCGAAACGGAACAGCGGCAACTCCCAGTTCCATGGCTCGGCGATATACTGATCACCGAAAAGTCAAATCCTGACTCCGTGGAATACGGATACAATCAATGAAATTCCTGGTCACGTGGAACGCGAATAGTGTCACTCTTTGACCCCGTGGAAAACGTCCAGAGTGGATCCTGGTCCTCGCAGAGCACGGCAGTGAACCCGTGTGAAGCATCCAGAGCGGAGCCTAGTCCTAGCCGAACACGGAAGTGAACCCGTGTGAAGCATCTAGTGCAAAATTCTTGGTCACGTGGAACGCGGATAATGTCACTCTTTGACCCCGTGGAAAACGTCCAGAGCGGATCCTGGTCCTCGCAGAGCACGGCAGTGAACCCATGTGAAGCATCCAAAGCGGAGCCTAGTCCTCGCCGAACACGGCAGTGAACCCGTATGAAGCGCATCTAGTGCAAAATTCCTGGTCACATGGAACGCGGATAATGTCACTTTTTGACCCCGTGGAAAACGTCCAGAGTGGATCCTGGTCCTCGCAGAGCACGACAGTGAACCCGTGTGAAGCATCCAGAGTGGAGCCTAGTCCTCGCCGAATATGGCAGTGAACCCGTGTGAAGCATCTAGTGCAAAATTCCTGGTCACGTGGAACGCGGATAATGTCACTCTTTGACCCCGTGAAAAACGTCCAGAGCGGATCCTGGTCCTCGCAGAGCACGGCAGTGAACCCGTGCGAATCATCCAGAGCAGAGCCTAGTCCTCACCGAACACGGCAGTGAACCCGTGTGAAGCATCTAGTGCAAAATTCCTGGTCACGTGGAACGCGGATAATGTCACTCTTTGACCCCGCGGAAAACGCCCAGAGCGGAGCCTGGTCCTCGCCAAGCACGGCAGTGAAACCGTGTGAAGCATCCAGAGCAAACACCGGACTGTGGAGTCCTTAAAATCCACGGACTATGATGTCCTTAACCTCGACCGTAATGTCTTAAAACAAACGATCAACCACCCTGATTCTATACTGATTCTACCTTGGTTTAAGAGTACATCTCTTCACTCCTTTGATACCTGGCGTTATAGTTCCTCAACGTCTTCAAAGAGGTGATGGGTCCCTGCAACCACACATTGGACTGTGGAGTCCTTAAATCCACGGACTATGAAGTCCTTAACCTTGACCGGGATGTCTTAAAACTAACATGGGACTGTGGAGTCCTTAAATCCACGGACTATGATGTCCTTAACCTTGACCGTGATGTCTTAAAACTAAACATTGGACTGTGGAGTCTTTAAATCCACGAACTATGAAGTCCTTAACCTTGACCGTGAAGTCTTAAAACTAACATCGGACTGTGGAGTCTTTAAATCCACGGACTATGATGTCCTTAACCTTGACCGTGATGTCTTAAAACTAACATCGGACTGTGGAGTCCTTAAATCCACGGACTATGAAGTCCTTAACCTTGACCGGGATGTCTTAAAAATAACATCGGACTGTGGAGTCCTTAAATCCACGGACTATGATGTCCTTAACCTTGACCGCGACATCTTTAAACTATGATACCTTGAGAAGTATCACAAAGCAACCCCTGACCCCGTGAAACACGAATAAGGGTGACCACACCCAGCACTTGCAGGCCCTCACGACCTGTAAGGAAGAAAACTCTCTTGTGAGATCCGTACGACTCCCAGGAGAAAACCCGCTTAAGAATCCCCACGATTCTTAAGAAGAACTCACACCTACGGGATCCTCTCGACCTATAGGGAGAAAAACTCTTTACGAGACCCTCATGGCTCATAAAGCTCAAAAGTCTTAGGAGGCAGATCTTAACCCTGAATCCTAAGCATCGCTGCCTTGTAAAGAGACCAAGATAAAATTGTCCACAGAGCGCATTCAATAAAAAGAGACACATCATTGAGAATAAAATATATGTCTTTTATTCATAGCCAAAATGGATACAAAGTACAATTCATAAAAAGGCGAAAAGAATATACTCTAATCCAGGAGTATGTATGAAAAGGAAGGAAAAGATACAAGTCTTTAAGCCGACGAGCGATTTAGCAATCTGGCTAGCTCATCTTGATTTTGCTGAGTCACGGCTTCATGATTCAGGATCTCCAAAAGATGAGCCACCGCCTGAGCCTGCTGGGCCTGATACGAAGCAAGCCGACCTTCAAGCTCTTTCTTGGTGGCCTTATGGGCCTCGACCCTCTCGCGAGTGAACGTGGCAGCTTTATCGAGAGCCACCACTTCTTTGATAGACTCTTGGAGCACCCGCCAGAGTTCATATGCTTTGTTGGCCTCGACGGTAAGATTAGCTTGAAGCTCGCTCAGTGCCTTAGAAGCTAGCTCCCGCTCCGAGAATTTACGGCCGAGCCTCTTCTCGCACGACGTCATGTTTTCCGTGCACCATGCTATCAGCCCCCGTAACTCCGCCTTTGCAGCCACGGCTTCCGAGGAAAGGCGGGAACACTCAAGGGCGTGCAAGCAAGCCTCCACCTGCCGACAGAAATCCACCCAGACTCGCACCACCTCTTCGCTATGGTAGGTGGCAAGAAAGGAAGAGAACCGTTAGCTTCGGCGGCAAATGCTTCAGCTGTGGTCGCACTGCCAGCACGGAGCTCCTCAATCAAAGATGATAAGAAGACAAGGCTTAATTGGGCTAAACGTTCTGAAGCCCGCAAAGCATAGGGGCCGGGCAGCATAACGATGCGCGATTCCAACGCTATGGAAGCTGGCAAGGCTGTTCAGATTTGAAAGATGTCAATAAAACTCTGAAGCAAAAGAACAAGTGAGACCAGAATGAAATGTCACTTACCTACGGTCATGCAAGTGGGAGCTGAAGGTTCCCCTGGCCCTTCAACGGCCTCGACCTCGTCGTCGGCTTCCAAAATTGTAAGAGACATCAACGTCATTTCGCAAAATGGCAACAATGCTATGATAAAAAATGGCGAACGGTGCTAACCTTGCCTAGAGGAAAGGAAAATGCGCTGAGGGGAGATCGCCTGCGGAGCTGCCATCTCCAATAAATGCTGGAACGATTGCCTAGGCGACAAATCAACGATAGAGGCCGCCAGCCCGCACAATTCTGGGAAAACAAAAGAGTTCAGACCACAGAAAGATTGCTAATTTAAAATGCAGAAGGTTACCTTCAACACTCCTCCTGTTCTGAGTCGAGGGGATAGCGGCTTCGACGGCCTCTGCCATGACCTCAGGCTCCAACAAAGGGAGGGTGGTCTCGACTACCTCCATCTCAGCCTCTGGGCCGCCTTCAGGAAGAGTCCGTAGGGCGGTGACCACCAAAAGAGCCTCCCCCAAAGGAGCAGGCGCTCCGTGATCGAGAACTGCCACTGGAAGCTCTATGGTAAGAGGAGCAGCCTCATCAGCCCCCTCTACATCGAGCAATCCCTCATCTTGAATTTCCACAGGCTTTAGCTTCAATGAGACCGTAGGGAGCTCCCCCATCGTCGAAGATTCTGCACAATTCACACAAGAAAAAGGATACGTATATACAGGTGTAAATAATCGGAAAAGCTACAAAAAAGAACAAAAACATACCGATGCGCAGGGAAGCCTTCAATATGGCTTCTTCAAGCCGCTGCTCCTTCTCAAGGAGGCGTGCTCGCCGGGGTTCGTGGGTAGACTCGTGGCCGCCGGTCCATAAAGAAAGTGCGTCCGTTGCGTATTCTGAAGCGGCCTGCTTCAGGGCCCTTTCCCCCCATTCCTCCAGAGGGCCGATAAACCGCCGCCGAATCCACGAAGGGTCTTCGTAAAAGATTACAGCAGGATAGGGCTTCTTCGGAACCCTGGCGTTCTGAGACGCATCTTTGGAACACCGTATGGCCTTGGCCAACTGTGCGGCTTCTTCGGCGGCCGAACTTGGGAAAAGTAGTCCGGCGTCTGACTCCTGCAAGGCCAATGGTTCATCCTCAAGAATAGGCTCAGACTCCGTTAAAGAATCGAGCAAATTGGTGGCCACTTTCCTCCGCCGCTTGGACCCAGAGCCGGTCGCCGAAGACGAACGTTTCTTTCCCCGTGGAGCCTTGGTGCGGCGGCAGCCCACATCGCCTTCAACACCCTCATCCCTATTACCCTCGTTTGGTGCCACAACCGAGGATGACACCGCCATTGTCGATGCCGCGGGGGGCAGGGCTGCCGCGGGCGGTGGTGCTGCTACTGGAGCCCGTCTACCCCACGACTGGGTACCTAGGGGCATACCAGCTGCTGGAGTAAGATCCACCCCTGACTCCCCCGGAATGAGCGCGGTGCCGGTATCCCTCAGAAGGAAGCGGACCAGAGCCCACGGTCGCAGCGTAGCTCCCGTGGCCGGAACCTGAGGAGGGGCGTCATGACCAAGAAGCACCTTCCTTTCCTCAAGAATAATTGGGTTGACTCGATGGAGATACCAACCCATGAACGATCCCACGCATCGAGGCATGTATTCTGCTTCAGGGACCATGAAGTGGGAGCCGGTGTTGAACCTCACGAAATGATGAGCGGCATCGCGAACGGCATCAAGTGAAGGGACCGGCGCAACTATGAAAGCCTCGAAGGGAACGCCCTGGTCGTATCCAAGCTGTCGGGCGAAGCGATGCGGGTTGTACCGCATGAAAAGAGCTGCACTGTCCTGGCGAAATACCAAATAGCCTGGTCTAATTGCATACAAGTGCGCGGCCTCCCGAGGCCTCAAAGAAGGTACGTTGTCTTTTGACCGGTCTCAGAGTTGTTGAACTGGACCTGAGGGAGAAGATAAGACCAGATCATTAAAAACCAGCCCGTCAGTAGTAGCGTAGGGAGAAATCAACGCCCGAATAGCCCCGAATTGAGTCAGGTCAGCGGCAGAAGCATCCACCAATCGCATAAGTCGTGGGAAGGGGTAGGCGTCGTAAAATGCGGGCCTCTGATGCATAGCGAAAGCCCCCAACACGTGCATTTCAATCCAATACATGAAGTAATGAAGCGAAAAGTTTACTACATCCACGCCAGGAGTAGAGGTATTAGCTGTAGTGCCCAACCCATGATAAAGATGCGCCAACGCCGGGATGCCGATGGCCAACCGCGTCCCCTCAGCGATACAATGAGCCGGCTAGATAACCGAGGCTCTCATAAAGCGGCGATGCATAGGGATGACAAACCAACTGAGCCAGACACTGACAAACCCCACGAAGAACGTCTCCTCATCCATACCGGGAGCTGCAATGGATTCAAAAGACATCGGCGACATAATGGGGATATAGTACTGTGGTAGATCCGATTCAGTGGTCGGCAGCTTCTTCGGACCAAACCCAAAGGGGTCTTTGATGTTGGCGAACTTCGGAGCTGTCTTCGATACGACGTCCTCGCGAAGGAAGCGGGCAATGAAGCTCTTAAAAGTAACGCCCTGTTCCTCAGATTCGGTGAACAATCGGTCGAAGATACCTAGCGCCTTGATCAAGCTGGGACGCTTGTGGCGGACGGCATTCTCAGCAGACAAGCCGTCAACCGGAGCAGGCTCGGGCTCAAAGACGTACTCGTCAGGAGGCAGCAACTCCTCATACAGTGTACCCCTGATTGGCAATCCCGAGATTTCATAAAATTCTGCCAGAGAGATCGAGACCTCGCGATCTCCTAGAATAAAAGTGTTGGTGGGGAGATTCCATTGATTCAAGAACGCCCTAACCCACCAGACATGCGGGGACTGATAATGGAAGAGCGACGCATATATTGCCTGGTAAAGCCCGACCTTTTGCAGCCGCGCACGATGGGTGGTAAGGATATAGAGAGCCCAGAGGAAGTAGCCCGTGGGGTGTCGAGGAGTGAGCCCTATCTTATAAATCTGTCCCTATGGGTGGGCCTCACCTTGACAAATGCGTCGTCCTAGGATATCTATAGCAGGGATCGGGTGGTTCGGGATACTGGTTGTTGAAGGCTCGAGCCGTCCCGTTGGAGTCCAATTTGGCATTTCCACAGCGAAAACCGTCCTCGGAGGGTCCGTTGGCAAGAACGGGAAAGTAGGCTCTGTCGGTACTGCGCAGAGGAAACTCCGGCGACCCCAGATGATATGACTGTACCAAGATCCCCATAGAAGTAGCCTGGTACAGTTCGGGTCATGAGCCCGGATCATCGCCATTGCTTCCTCGTCAGATGGTGATTTAGGAAAAGCGGCCTCCGAACGAGTGAAGGGGAAGCACGGAATAGAAGCCATTGCACCTGAAATCGAATAAAAGAAAACTGTCAAAAGCAAAGTAGCAATATATATACATGCATGAACATGAAGACAGTTGAAGAAAGCGATAGTAGACCCTTTTATGGGACCGTTGGCTACAAAACACATGGGCCCCACAGAATCAGGATGACGGCTCGTTAATAATGAGACCAAGCAGTTGTGATAAGACAAAGGGGATATCCCCATTAAATAAGAAGTGGGTTTCAAGGGGCCCTGCACATCCCCTAGAAGACAAATCTATCTTGGACTCTATAACAAATCAAGCAGGATCAAGGGAATTAAATTCCCACAGAAGACATCATTGCAAGCTTCTGCTCCATTAATTACAGAAGGACAACCTAGGGCAAAGAGACCCTAAGAAGCTTCCATGCGAAGAAACTGAGTTCTTCATAGGAATTAAATTCCATGGATTTGAACCGCCATCATCTCCCTAAAGATCATACGAGCCCTAAAAGATCTACCGTTGAAGATTAAATGGTTTCATATTTTGATTGAAAAGCTTAAAGAAAGAATGGGGTTCCTGTTAAAAAGGGTAAAAACCCTTGCTTTGGATTTAAAATCCAGAGGAATGTGAAAGTTCATCGTTCATTCAAGAGCATTACCTGAAGAAAAGAGTCTTTTTGAACAGAGTTAAACTCTGAAAATGTTTCAAGGCAGAGAACTAAGCTGTGGAAGAAGAGAATCAAATTCTCAGAAAAAGTTTGCAAGGAGGAATTTAAGCAAAAGTGGAGGCGTTTCTGAAATGACCCCTATATTTATAGGATGTGATGGAGACGCTTCATCTCCCCAAATCCCTAGAAGAATCCAATGGTCACAAAAAGTGACAGCGTTGCACTCACGTGCAGACACGTGAGAACAATGCTGTGGGGGCATTTGTTTCCTGATTTAAAATTAGGAAAACTTATGGAGGAGGCATCACGTGCAAGCACGTGACTAGCGGTCACGTGTTGATACGTGACATTTAAAAGCAGCGGCAAAAAGCAGATTCGCTCCCTGTTTAAATCAAAGAAAAGACTCCAGAAAAGGTCACATGTTTACACGTGACTAGGGGTCACGTGTTGGCATGTGACGGCTGAGCAGCAGCCTGAGAACAGAGCGCAAAAGGAGAAGAAAGGCCCGTTCCATGGGTCACGTGTCCACACGTGACCAGGGATCACGTGACCACACGTGACCAGGGGTCACGTGGCCACACGTGACCGGCTTTGAAAGCCTCTTTATTGAACAGAATTAAATTCTGAAAGCATTCAAATCTTTCCAAAAGAGAATGAATATTTGGAACCGTTGGATTAAAGATCTAAAGGTGATTAAATGTCACCTATTTATGGAAAAATCTTGAACTTGGAAAGATTTTCCCTTAAAATCTAACTGAAATAACAAAGAGATATCTTTGGATTTAAAATCCAATGGTCAATAAAGTTCACCTAATAATCCAAAGGTCCAGATGAATGATGAATGTAAATCAAATCTCTCAATAAACAAATCAAATCTTTCAATGAAAAATTCACTAAAACTGATTGATTTTCTTCTTTCTCCTATAAATAGGAGCCAAGAAGAATAGAACAGAGACATACAGGGACATACAGAGGGAGAGAAATAGAGCCTTGAGATTTTGGGAAGAATTTGATCCTCTGCAAAAGAAAACCTTAGGTAAGAAGGGAGAGGCTTAAAAAAGAGAATTTAATTATCAAAGAGTTTAACTCTTATATAAAAAGAAGAACTTAGTTCTTTCTCTAGCAGAGGATCTGCAAAGTGCACATCTCCCCATGAATTGAGAATTTAATTCTCATTGGGTTGAGATCCTGCCATGCAGATCCAAAGCATAGAAGGGAAATGGAAGTTTGAGAATTTAATTCTCACAGAAATATAGGAATTCAATTCCTTTGAGATAAAATTAGGGTTCAACCCTATGTTATGGGAATTTAATTCCTTCAAAATGGACAGAACCAGGGTTTAACCATAATTAAGAATTTAATTCGATCAGAATAACAGGAATTTAATTCCTTTAAAAAAAAGAAATTAGGGTTTAACCCTATGATAGAATTTAGTTCTTCACATCTATGAGGAATTTAATTCTTACAGAAAGAAACTAGAGTATAACTCTATCTAAAAATATAATTCTTCAGAAAAAAGTGGGAATTTAATTCCTCTAAAGTTATTATTAGGATTTAACCCTATGAAGAATTTAGTTCTTAAAAAAAAAGATAAACAAACATGCAAAGAAGCAGGGTCACGTGCTACCACGTGACCCCTGAAATGTTCCATAGAGAAGGGCTTTGAGGTAACGCCTCACGTGCCCCATGTGACCCCTTGGCAGAAGCTCTAACAGACAAACATTTAAATGCCCATCACGTGACAGCACGTGATGCTCCAAAGTATTCAATACTTTTGGCAGAATAAAATGAATTGAGGGCGCTCTCACGTGCTACCATGTGACCCCTCTTTCCTTAGTGTTTAACACTAAAGTTGAAACCTCTGTATCCAGTGTTCAACACTGATTTTCTTAGTGTTTGAATACTAATTTGGAAAACTCTATTTACAGTGTTTAACACTGACTTTCTCAGTGTTGAACACCAACTTGGAAGACCCTGTTTCCAGTGTTTAACACTGATCTGCCTTAGTGTTAAACACTAATTTGAAATCTCCATTGCCAGTGTTTAACACTGATTTGCTTAAGTGTATAAGCACTAATTTGAAAACCCTGTTGCTAGTGTTTAACAGTAACTATCTTTTAGTGTTAAATACTAACTTGTCAATCTCACTCCCAGTGTTCAACACTGTTGGTCTTTAGTGTTTAACACTAACTTTAGCCCAATGGGCTAAGTTTCTAGAAGCAAAGCCTCTCCTTCAATGGACCAACAGAAAGCCAATATTCTAAACATGATTGGACTTAGCCCAAGCTGGCCATAAGTCCTCAATTCAAACTTAACTGGGCTAATGGGCTCATAACATAATTAATTGGTCTTGGTCCTAAATTGGGCCGAAGACTATTTAATCTACCTTGGTTCAAGAGTACATCTCTTCACTCCTTTGATACTTCGCGTTGTAATTCCTCAACGTCTTCAAAGAGGTGGCGGGTCCCGATGACCATACATTGATACGGACTGTGGGGTCCTTAAACTCATGGACTATGAGGTCCTTAACCTTGACCGTGATGTCTTAAAACTAACGCCGGACTGTGGAGTCCTTAAATCCATGGACTATGAGGTCCTTAACCTTGACCGTGATGTCTTAAAACTAACGCCGGACTGTGGAGTCCTTAAATCCATAGACTATGATGTCCTTAACCTTGACCGCAATGTCTTAAAACTAACATTGGACCGCAATGTCCTTAAACTACCTATTGACCGCAATGTCACTAAAATAAACAACAGGGCTCTCTTAATTGCTCTCTTGTCGGATCTAAACGATCACGTTAAGTTGATCTTAGTCTAAAATCTAGGCTGACGTATCCTTAACAAACGTTTAAGTCGATCTTAGTCTCAAATGAGACTAACGTATCCTTAAACCCAAACCCCAAACCCAAATCTAAGATAATACGGATTTGGACTAGTCCACGCCCTACGGGCGACGACATAACTCAGTCTCCGTATACAATCCACGGGCAACCAAACACAAAATAAACACACACGACATGAAGTGATCATCTGGAGAAGGAGAAAGTTGCTACCGCAATGCGGTTGCGTAATTAACTGCAGGGGCTTGTGCCTGCAGGGAAGAGCGTCCCCACAATCAAAAACCCCTCAAGCGAGGGGGAATCTGACGAAGTCTGCTACATCGGACGCATCCGTTTAAACCTTTGATACATGGCGCCATAAATCAACTTGGCATCTTCGGAGAGGTAGACGGATAGCACCGATTAGCATCTGCCCCGAATTTCAGGCAAGACGTCCGTCGCGCCGTCTTTCGGAGGGGAACAGACACGTCGGCTAGCACACTTTGTGCCTGAGTTGCTTCGGATGAGCGGGAGCCCGTAAAAGGAATCGATGATGTGGTGCCCTTTCCGACGAGGAGATCGAGACCGGAGATTCCGTGTGGAGCTTGGGATGGTGGCCAAAGACCGAAGGACACGGATCGATCGATATAGCCTTCTATCCCTTCTCTAGATAGCTAGTTGTTGGTTAATGGTTCGATCCGGGTTTTAAGCATACGATAGCGCCGGTTTCTAGTTTGAGAAAAAAATTCGTTTCCGCATTTTGGCCTCGGAAAGAAGGCCAGAGCGCTACCGTAGTCTTACATGGTATCAGAGCCACGCCATTAACCTTACTAGCTTGCTCTAGCGTGTTTAGAACTTCGATCGGACGAAATTTCCAAAAACCGCGTTTCCAAGTCATTAGTTTCTGTCGAAATTTTTCTGTTGTCAAAAAATTATTTGGTGTATTGCAGAAAATCAGGTAGGGTTTTCTAAGAAAACTGAGAAAATTTGGTGGGCTGATTTCATTGTATCGCGGCGGATCCGCGGCCGTACCCACGTTTTGGCCGCGGATCCGCGGCCGTACTGTAGCCACAGTGTACCAAATTTCTTCAGTAGGTCTCTGACTTGGAAAAGGGGTTTCTGGTAATTTTATTTTGGGCCCAGATTTATTTGAGTACTGGGTATTGTGCTTGGGGCCCACTTCAGGAAATTTTGTCAATCGAAAATTTTAAACATGTTAGTTCATAGTATTTACATTATATCTGCGACCATGAATGTCATTTGATCGGTAAATCCCGTCTAATTGCTATAGCTCTTTTAGACGGATTTGGGAACGTGACTTTCACGTTGATGTTCTGTGTTGTGCCGTGATGTTGCAGATTTGTCGTGGTGGATAGCCTGGATGCAATGTTAATACAGTTTGGTTGTATTTGTACATTTGATATTGCGGGGCGAGCGTCCGACATGTGGATTGCCGTCACTGCCTATTTGTATATTATTCTTTTGGGGCACGACCGGGCTGAGGTCGATGTACCCGTTGTATATATTTTACTTTCTGTACTAGGATTACTCCGCGGTGGGGTGCACGGATAGCCGGGTTCTAGAGGGCAACGAGCCCGCATCTCATAGCTTTGAGACGGAGGGGGCTTCACTCTAGAATTGGCGGGCTATTCGCCGCACTCATAGGGGGTACAGGTTGACCCAAGGAGGGGTGCTCAAGTTACCGAATTCCGTGAAATGCTGGGTGGTCCATTCACGTTGTTGAAGGGGGCTGCCTCGCTTCAGGTTTTGGTGGGTAACTTGCCGCGCCCGTAAGGGTCTAGGATTTCATTGCACAGGCTATCCACACGACCAGGAGAACATCGGGTTTCAGCAGCGGCTCTATGAAACCCGGGGATCCCAGGTTATCTGTATTGTTCTGTGATGCTTATTACATTTCTGTGATGTTGCATTTTATCACGCCATGAGCGATTATTATATATTGATATATATACTAGTAGATGTTGTATATGTTTTACACCCGCGCTACTCCAGTCCCCGCTCTGTCGTTAGTTAAGTAACCTAACGGGTGATGACGGGACCCAGTGGCGAATGCGGATGGCATATACGTACATCATATTTTCGTTCTTTATTGGTGTGATCAATTGATGGGATTGCATTGATTCGGATCAATGCAAGCTAAACAAACCTGTTTGACGTTGTTGGAACAATTTTTTAAAAAGATGAGATATAACTTTTTGAAAAGGACGCTTTAGCAAAGTGGTATTCGGTTATGAATGTAAGGACGTTCTCTTTTATTTTGCAAAGTGGTATTCGGTTATGAATATCCAGCACCTCAGTCGACGAGGCAAGGGCCGAGATCCTTTCACCGGGAGTGATCTCTTGGACAGAAGTTTGCGTCAGGGTAATAACTTCACTATAGCCGATTGCCTTTTGCTTTGCATCGTGGTATTCAGTTGGAATATCCTGCACCTCATTCTACGGGGAAAGAGACGAGATCCCTTCACCGGGAGTGACCTCTTTAGCAAAGGTTTTTGCCACTATATTTTTATAAAAAGCTATGCAGTTCCTTCAACGATATCAAGTTCATTACGTTAAAGGTTTTTCGCCAAAAACCATCCGTAGCCCTCCGTCATTTCAGATTAGTATTGCTTAGTATTCGCGCTACGTTTGTCGTTGCTATTCGCCGAGGCGTAGTGTGCGGTAGCTGAGTTATGCTTTTCTGTCGCATGGATATATGGATTGGTTAGGAAAGCCGTAAGACTTTGTTGATTATTCGTCAAGGGTCGTGCGGGTGGGTTTAACGCAATCAAGATAATGACGGGTTGAACTTGACTAGGACCTTTTGATTTGTTGATTATTCGTCAAGGTCACTTGGGTCTTAGGGGTAAAAATCACATCGGGAGTTTCTAAAGAAACAGAAACTTGCCAGGCATGCGCATACCTTCTGGAGTCTGATAATGTGAGTGGATTCCGTCACTTTATCATGCGATGATAGTTGGATCCCGATTCCCACTGATGAGTTGGTTTACTCCTCAGGTGATCCCGACTAATTCTTCTTTCAGGTTTGGAGGAGAATTTGTGGATACAGTGGGAGGTTTCCTTATCAGATAAAGTGATAACCATTCTGATCTAGGTTAGAGTGCACGCTGAGTGTTTCTTTTCTCTCTCTTTTTAGCAGCGACCATGACCCGACCCGTGACTATGACTCAATGACCAAGTTGACCGAACCTTCTTATAACACTGGCTATTGGATTGTCAGAGTTGCATACGTCATTGCCACTCCTTCTTTTACCCTTTTCTCCAGAATACCCCGTATTACTACGAACATCCACTTCCATTGGATAAAACCATCGTATGGTTATATAAGAACTTGAAGGAACTTGTTCCATATTCGAGGATGGTTTCCGGTTCTGGAGAAAACGAATAGGACTATTCAGTTGTCTTTTCCTTTTACCTTCTCTCAGGTTGCGAGTGCTCATTGGATTAGGGCAGTACACTTATTATGCTAATTGGATAGTCTTCTTCCAAACCATAGGCAGGTGCCGAACGGTGGGGAATGAAGAAAACCAATTGGCCTAACGATGGTGTACAAAAGGTATTAAGTAAAGACAAATAAAGGGATTAGAAAGAGGGCAAAGTAAATTACGACTGCTATTCAAAACCAAACCAAGTATTTCATCGCCACTCCTACTTCACCTTTGTATTTCTCCAGAACAGTCCGTATCACTACGAAGATCCACAGTTATTTGAATATTCCATCGTATGGTTATATACGAACTCGAAAGGAACTTGTTCCAGTTCGGAGATGGATTCTGGTTCAGGAGAAATACGAATAAGGTTTATTCAGTTGTCTTTTATCTTTAGCTTCTCTCGGATTGCGAGTGCTCCTACGATTAGGACAGTACACCCATTATGCTTATTGGATAGTCTTCTTCCAAACCATAGGCTAGTGCCGAACGGTAGGGAAGGAAGAAAACCATTTAGCCTAAGAGGTACAGAAGGTAATGACTAGAGACATATAAAAGGATTTGGAAAGATGGCAAAGAAATATACGGTTACAGTTGTGAATCTGATAATGGAAGAGGCATTACTAGGAATACCCGGATACCCCTCCGAAACATTTTCGTGTTTCAGTTTCATTGTGCATTGTTAATAGAAAACTGATTTCCCAATTATCCCTTGCTCCAGAGTATGTATTTACCAGGTGTGATTCTCACATCTGTATGGTTTTACAGATGCTGAGTGGGAGTAAGCTATTGGGAATTAGGTGATCATCCTCATTATATCGGGATTCGTTGTAATTGGTGATATTTGAGGAAATCGCCTGGGTTGTTTGCCGGACGGCGAATATTTGGTTTTGAATATCCGTTATTATGCACCAATTTCAAATTGATATATCTGTACGTTTATTTTAATAAAGTGAGATATAACTTTTTGAAATTATGTCGGTGACATTTACCTATATCAGTTGATGGTTAGGTAAGGAGCATTAAACAGCGGTGTAATTCTTCATAACCATAGTACAGTTTTCAACCTACGACGCACAGGATTTGAGTTATTCAACTCAGGGGACTTATACAGAGTATTGTATGGTGTCCAGTGTCCATGAAGACAGAAGGGTTGGTACTCGTACTATATTCTGTTTACTTGTGACTTCTCTAGTTCTTAGACACGTGTTTCATAGAAATGCAAGGTCTAAATTTTGAGAAGTTATAGATATAAGAATAAAGTAGAGAACCAGGTATTGCAAGTATCAGGATTCTTCTAGGTGATCGAAGATGAAGATACTTGTGTATGGTATTCAGTTGATAGTAATGGTTTTGAGAAACTTGTTTCTCTTTCAGGTTACTCATATCTGGGTACATTCCTAAGTTGAGTAACGATGATCGGCCTCCTTCCATTTAGTTAACATGCACTGGAGACAGCTGCATGATTTGAATCTGGTTCAAATTAAATCAGTGCCTCTGTTTCTATATTGGATATAGAACGGTTCATATCTTAACGATGTTAAGGTACGGGGAGTTGTCCGGCTTATGCTTAAAACCAGACTCTGGATAACTCAAGGCACATTTCTGTAATGGCTGTTTGTGGGTTGATCCGGGCTATGACGAGGGTTGACTTTCTACCATCTGGAAGATCAATAGTGATATTGTTCTTGACTCATCACAGTTTTAGTAAAATGGATTTTTTCAGAAAACAGTAGTGTGAGTATGGTAGAACTGGAAGTGATTCCAGAACCGCAAACAATTACTAAAATTTGATAAGAACCTAAAGATTCGATCCGGTTTGACATTCCATTAGCCACTCCGCAGATATGGTGGGTAACCTCAGGCACTCGAGAGGTACTTCGGTATGCTCAAAGACGGTGACAGGGAGGTTCTTGTTTACCCAGACTTGACACTACCGTTGTTCCAGGTTATGAGACCCGGCAGGAGGATGAGTATAGCGTCGTTCTGAAATGGATTTAGAAGTGCACGTGTATATTATTCTGCCAGAGGGTTGTTGTAGTCAGTGGGAGCAGCGGAAGTATAGTGGACAAGTAGCTTATGTCTATTTATGGACTAAAGCAGATATAGCGCAGATAGATCATCTATTTTGATGTGACAGTCATAGGTTTGACTTCATCAGAATAGGGGATAGATCTGTTAAGAAGGTAGTAGGGTGTGATGTCCTGGTATTTGGATGACATACACATAGTAGGAAGTGATATTCCTGTACTACGATCGGTTATACTTTGGTTGTCACACAGTGATTTCTCCACAAAGGATATGGATATAATATCAGATATTCTGGTTACTAGATCTATGGTTTTAGATCTAGATTTGGGTAGTTTCCCAATCTGGGTACTTAGACAGCATTCTACAGGTGTTTTAGAATGGACGACTCCTGGCACGGTGCTGTACCTGCAGGTGATGGAGTCACCCTCTCTAAAGGTGTCTTACAGACTAAAGGGGAGAGGGATATGCATGATTGGCAGATCAGTTGCTTAGGCAATTGAGTTGATCATGAGATGTCAAGTACCACACCAGATGTTGTTTTTGCACGAGATGCAATAAGTTGATATTAATCCAATCCTGGAGGAACATTCGGAAGTAGTTTTAGAACATAAGTGGATGTTATAAGGATATGATAACGGCGGCCCCTTTCGGGGGACGGTTATCATTCCAGGCTTCCAAGGTGACCTGGATGACAGAGTGACTGTCAGAGTTATAGTTTTCCCTCTGACGAGGGGCAGTGTTTTGGACCGGTGATCCAAGCGGACACTGAGGGAGGCACTACGCAGGATACTGATTAAGTTCAGTTGACGATACAGTCTAAAAAGTTTGGATTTGGAGTTCATTTATGAACTAGGTCCCATCAGATATCCAAACATATTCTAAGACAGGTATTGCTCATTTTGGGAGATAGGTTTCTCCGTGAACTTGAGATTAAGAGAGACATAGAAAGAAACATCAGGACGGATCCACTAGCTGAGGCTATTTTTCGAACACAATAGTTTCGCAAACGGGTTTTGTGAGACTGATTAGTAGAGCAGTTGGGTATTCGGTATCACATAGGCTGTGAGTATGCGACATCGTAATAATTAGCCTTGAGTGCAAGTGGGAGATTGTTGGATATAGTGCCCTCAGAGTCAATTATTGGATCACAGGCACGTGATTGCAATGATTGAGGGAGGAGCTATACCGGTAGGACAGTCTTACTCGAGAGGTTTGTATACTATCTGGTTTGTCTTTATCATCGTGTACATGCTTTAGGTGACATTGTAGTTCACTATTACACGTTGATAGAGAATAGTATGCTACCATGGTTTGTCTTTATCAGTCGTGTACAGTTTTAGGTGACATGTTCACTATTACACGTTGATAGAGCCCTTAGGATCCTGCTTGACTACCAACAGTATGATGGCGATCATATACGTAAGAGTTGGGTAGTCCATAAGCATATCCTTAAAAGTGGTCTCTAGTCATGGGAGTTTCGAGACAGGGCATCGATACTCCGGAGTAGACTAGTGTATACAGTCGAGACCTTGACGAGGGGCGGTGGCCGGTCTCACAAGCCACTGGTGTCA
This sequence comes from Agapanthus africanus, assembly GCA_030015575.1. NCBI lineage: Eukaryota > Viridiplantae > Streptophyta > Magnoliopsida > Asparagales > Amaryllidaceae > Agapanthus > Agapanthus africanus. Next base: position 109,614,888 of record CM057344.1, read on the forward strand.
GTTGGTTCACCTAAGATGTATACAGGTGCTCATTGGGTTATGAGTACACCGGACATGACTCGCCGGGAACATGCTAGTTGGGATTATACCAGACGTCAGATAGCAGTTCCCTGGTGACATGTGTACAGGTTAGTTTATCGACCTAAGATCGTCATTTGTCTCGTGTGAGTTCCCACTGTGCTTTGATTACTACCCTACCACGGCTCAAAGGAGTCGTGCAAACAGGTTTTAGTTGGGTACAGTCCCGAGCCATATGGAGGCAGTGAGCGGATCGGCAGGGGTTTCGTCTCTCCCGGTATTGGGGGTGAGATCGCGCTATGTCTAGGAGAGCCATTACACAAAGCCCTCGGCCGAGGCAGGAGATTTACTGGTAGGTATTCCAGTAGTATCTCAGGGTGTTCTGGGCTACACTTCGACACGACTTGTACCGCTTTTGGGGGTCTGACTTTTACCAACCCCCTAGGCCCGCCATGCGATGCTCATAGACGAACGAACTGGACTGTACGGATATTGTGGCTGACAGGCACAGTAGGGTGTTAGGATGAGTTTGCTCATCGACCTCCCTTTTGGTCAATACTTGGTAGCCTGTTACGTACGGCTAGTACCTCTGACGAGCTAGTGGTTAAATCCACAGCTAAAGTATTGACGAGTCTTTAGAGTCCCCCACAGACAGTTTCTCAAGTTTCGGGCGAAACGTTGTAGAGACCGTATGATATATGGCAGGGTTTGATTATATACGTGCGGTATTGCACGGATCATGATCGGACGGATCATACTAGTGGGCTTTGGTTTAAGTCGGATCCTAGTATTAGATTTGTTGGATTACTTTAGTCTCATCGCATTCGCATTCAGTCGGAATGCGGATGCAGGTATGTATATACAGGTGAGGGGTATCCTTGTGATCCGTCACGAGTTTACTTTAGATGTTGCCGGATTTTTCTTTGTTGGACCAAACATTTTGATTTATGTTTGGATGGTGGAAATAATAAGCTAGAATTTCATCATGAGATGCATTAATGTGACATAGACATATACTATGACTCATGGTCTCTTTTTTTAGCAAAAATGTCACATTAGTGGATTAATTTGAGTCATGAAATGAGAAGGAGAGAGAGAGGGGCTGCCATGAATTGGTTAGCTCTCATATTATTCTCCTCACTCTCTCTCATTTTATGGGATCACAAAATCACACAAAAAGAAAAAGAAAACCTCCTCCTCTTCTTCTTCCTCTAGCTCATTATCTCTACCTATGGCTTCATCTCTAACCTCCATCCAAATCAATGGATGCAAGAGACAAAGTGATCACAAACATTCTCTACATCGCCTTGGACACGTCGGTTAGCACACTTCGTGCCCAAGTTGCTTTGGATGAAGCGGGAGCCCGTAAAAGGAATCGATGATGTGGTGCCCTTTCTGATGAGGAGATCGAGACCGGAGATGCCGCGAGGAGCTTGGGATGATGGCCAAAGACCGAAGGACACGGATCGATCGGTATAGCCTTCTATCCCTTCTCTAGATAGCTACTTGTAGGTTAATGGTTTGATCCGGGTTTTAAGCATACGATAGCGCCGGTTTCTAGTTTGAGAAAAATTTTCGTTTCCGCATTTTGGCCTCGAAAAGACGGCCGGGGCGCTACCGTAGTCTTACACTTGTATGTGTTGGACCAAAATTGTGTGCACATATTTATTTGCAAAATCTCTTTGAATATCGGTCGGTTTCCTATTTTGTTTGCAGTGTCGGCTCCCAAACGCTATATCCGTGATATTGAGTTTGTTTCTAGTATTTAATCACGAACACCTATAATCTGTAATTACTGAGCAGACACTGTTTAATAGCATCGATATATAACAAAATAGATAATGAATGAGCGGTATTAAAATGCAGTTTTCCGAGATGAACAGTGTGCTCCCACTATATTTTGATTACTACCCTACCACGGTTCTACTGAGTCATGCAAATAGGTTTTAGCTGGGTATAGTCCTAAAGCACATAGAAGCAGTGAGCAGTCGAAGGAATTCATCTCTCTTGGTTTAAGGAGTATATGTCGCACAGTGCAGGACATGGCTATAATAAAAAGCCTCTAGCCGAAGCAGTTGAGATAAACCGATAAGTGTTATCAGTTTTATCTTGGATGGTTATGAGTCCAGTGTCTCACAACTTATCCGTTTATTGGGGGTCTAACAGTTTCCAACCCCCAGACTAGATATACAATACTCTTCAACGAAGAGACCGGAATGTATGGTATTAGTCGCTGATAGACTTTGTCGAGTCCGGATGTGTTTGCTCGTCGACCTTCCTTTATCTTGATCGTATCTGGGTAGCCGTTACATACAGCTAATGCCACTGACGAGCTTGTGGGTTAACCCGAGAGGGGATAAAATTTGAAAGTGTTTCGAATTAGATCGGATATGATCCTGTATAATCTATTGCCAGCAAATTGACAGGTATTTAGATTCCTGCAACGAAGGTGCTTGCCGAGGCAAAATGTGATGTGGCGTGTGTTCACACCCATGTAAGTGCTCACTTACATACATGTGCACATCTGAGTGAGAAATAACGTTGAAGGTATGCGCACTTATATGCGCGTGTGTGAAGGTTAGTGCATAACACATGCGCAGCATATGCACGCATCATTGGCGTTCGCACTTAGCAGAAGTTTCTAAGGGTAAAGTTCACACACAAAGCGCATGTGCATATGCTTGCCACATGCACGTGAGCACATGCAAGATGCACATACGTTTGAACGATGCAATCAGTGGAAGGACATTTGTTGGAGGTGAAATATTCATCAGTCAACGATAAAAAAATGCATTTAAATAAACATCCTATTATACAGAGAAGAGATCCAAATATGGGATCAGAACTATAAGGTTTAACAAAACTGTATACAAAATTCTCTAACTCCCTCTCGGCCTTCTTTACCATATCGAAACGACGATTCTCATGAACAATCACTCCTTACCGATCAGCGCTGTGCTCGTCGGCAAAAGCAGAAATGATGGCCCATCGAGCCTATATCTGACTCAGCAGATGGACGGAGCGGTCCCTTAAAGACTTCGTGATCAGAGCGGCCTCCTGAAAATAGTCAAATTTATCCTTCGCTGTGTCGAGCATCGCCAAAGTCATCTCCGCCGGGTGAGGAGGAATGTTGTTGAGGACGGTGAGGAAAATCGTGTGAAACTAGATGGAGCCAGCAGGAAGAGGAGATACCCTACAAATCATGAGCTCATGCATCACTGCGTCGCATTGATCATCCGTGAGAGCGGGATTCGCCAGACGTGCAACAAAACGAGGAATAATCTCCCTGATAGGCACCTCCCATGGTTGTCGAGGAGCATGCAGGCGAGCCCAAGCCATGATTCTCTCTGTGAAAAATAGTTCTCCCTCTGTGAAAGTGAAGAAGAAAATGAACACTTCTTCAAATTATATAGAGAAGTATTCAAGTCTCGTTACAGAAAATGTTGCGCATAGTGTCAGTTGGAACTATTCACAAGCTCTGACCAAGAGAGAGTGTTGGAAAAGAAATGGATGACTCAAAAAATCTTGAGAAGAGGAAACGAATGAAAGTTTGTCTTAGCACCTCTACTAGGTTTATATGAGCATCAAGTATGCAATTTTAAAAAATCTAGAGTGCTAAGTATACTAACCTAGAATCGAACTAGAGAATTAGGCGTTTTAAAGTAAGAAAACAAGTTCTATACTAAGTGAAGAGAGTCTACAACCTTTGTAGTCTAGTCCTTCACTTATAAAGCTCCAAGTAATAGTCCCTAGAACTCTTCTTTGACTCCACTTGATGAAAGGATCGAGCTTGCTTGTTGTCTTCGTCGCCGAAGATGATCCACCTTGAAGTCTCTCTCACTCAAGCTCTCACTTCACTAATCAAGCTATTAGTGAAGTTAACAACCTAAGCTAATGGGCTAGATTTGTTTTGATTGATAAAGTAGGAATTTTGCTCACAATTTATTCTTCTCTCTCTTTTCTTTTCTCACCCTAGAAATATCTAGTGAGGAGATGAAGAAGAAGATGATGATGAACTTGGATGAGTTGTGAACCATGAGCCAAGACATAAGATTGTGTATGATAAATATCTTTGAATAAAACAAGACTTGATGATGAGTCATGGCTTCTCAAAACTTCTACAAGCCACTAAATAAAATGACTCATTCTTTATTTCTTTTTATTCTAAAATGTTTATCATAATCTTTTCTCTATGTGATTCCCACACATCTAGTCCCTTGTATCATCAACCAAGATACAAATGAAAATTCATATATATATATATATATATATATATCACATATATATAAATATATATAAAGAGAAGAAAATCTTAAGTGAGCATAATATTAGTTAATATATATATATATATATATATAACATATAAATATATATCAAATTATTAAATCAACACTTGATTCAATAATCCAGTTATATCATATATAACCGACTAATATCATATATATATATATATATATATATATATATATCAAAACATTAAATCAACACTTGATTCAATTATTCGGTTATATCACATATAACCGACTAATATTCAATATTAGATATTAAATCATCACTTGATTCAATAATCCAGTCATATCATATATAACCAGTCAATATCAAATATATGTTAACATATACATACATACATACATACATAAATCAAATTATTGAATCAACAATTGATTCAATAATCCGGTTATATCACATATAACCTAACTGATATCAAATATCGCTAGATTAGAATACGATATCATATACTCATATTTAATCAAGCTCCCGTACATATCTCCATACGTGCCCTACTTCATTTCGCTTGAGCTAGGAAACCTTTATGTGGGACTCTAATGACTCGTGAATACGCCAGCAGTAGGTAATGATCACATCAGATACCCACAAGCCGTCAGTGGTACTAGCTGGACGTAACGGCTACCCAGGTATTGAACGAATAGAAGATCAACAAGCAAACATGTCCAAACTCCCATAGAGCTTATAAGTAACACTTACTGTACAGTCCGATCTCTTCATCTGATATGTCGCATATCGTGTAGGCTATATTGCCCTCAAGTCAATTATTGTAATCGCAGGCACGCGATTGTGATGATTGAGGGAGTATCTATACGGGTAGAACAGTCTTACTCAAAATAATAGTATGCTATCTGGTTTGTCTTTATTATCATGTACATGCATTATGTGGTATTACAGATCACTATTACATGTTGATAGAGCCCATAGCATTCTTGCTTGACTACCAGCATTATGATGGCGATCATATACGTGGGAGCTGAGTGGTCTATAAGCACATCCTTAAATGTCCCTAGTCGAGAGAGTATCGAGACCGTGCATCGATACTCCGGAGTAGACTATTGTATACTTTTTGAGACCTCGACGAGGGGCGGTGGCCGGTCTCATAAGCCTTTGGTATCAGTCAGTCACCTAAGATAGTATACATGTGCTCATTGGGTTATGAGTACAATGGACGGACTCGCCGGGAATATACTAGTTGGTATTATACCTATTGTCAGATAGCAGTTCTCAGGTGACATGAGTACAGCTTAGTCTGTCGACCTTTGATCGTCATTTGTCTCTTGTGAGCTCCCACTGTGCTTTGATTACTACCTTACCACGACTCTAAAGAGTCGTGCAAACATGTTTTAGTTGGGTACAGTCCCGAGCTATATGGAGGCAGTGAGCGGATCGTCGGGGATTCGTCTCCCTCGGTATTAGGGGTTGATGTCGCGCAGTGCACATGTGGCTATCACCAGCAATCCTTGGCCAAGGTAGACGAGAATTACTGATTTGGATCAGTAGTTTCTCAGTGGGTGATGTGCTTCATACCGACACGAAATATCGTGTTATTAGGGGTCTGACTTTATCCACCCCTCTAGACTCGATATGCGATACTGTTAGACGAACAGACCGGACTGTATGAAGATTGTCACAGATAGGCTCAGTAGGGGTTCGGATGAGTTTGATCGTTAGCCTTCCTTTCGCTCAATACCTGGGTAGCCGTTACGTATAGCTAGTGCCACTGGCGTACTTGTGGTTAAACCCACTGCCAGCATATTGATGAGTCATTAGAGTCCTACACAGAGAGTTTCCATGATTCTGGCAAAATGATGTAGTAGCCGTTTTGGATACTTGCAGGGTTCCGATCGATTGATTGTACTATGTACCCGGACTTTCGATCGGACAGTTGATGATACTAGCCGGCTCGGGTTTGAGCCGGATTATTAAATCAAGTATTGATTTAAAATTTACGTATATATATTTCGATATGTATATTCTAGTATTATGTTCTTTGTGTTATTCTATCTTTTTGGGTATTCGTATTTCGGTACGAATACAGGTATGTATATACAGTAGAGTGTAATTCGTATTTGTACAGATAATATTATAGAAGGTGGACACCTCATTTTAGATTTCTCCATTTATTTTTAATGGGAAATGAGGTGGAAAAGGAGAGAGGGGAGTATGGTGAGAACCATGCTTGCATAGTGTTGCACAAATGAATTGTTAATTCATTTGTGCAAACTATTCAAGCATGGGTTGATTTTAAAATTGGAAAAATGGGTTTTATAAAACATGGCTTCATGTTATTTTCACACTTGATGAAAAATGATAGTAGGTTCATTTTGGAGATGGCATTCTCATTCTCACCATCATGCTTCACTCTCCTCTCTAGTTTCTTGAGTTCCACCTTCATCTTCAACCTCCTCTCTACAATTTCATGTGTTGAAAATCAAGAGAGGATGTGAGATAGATAAACACTTTGAAAACTTTATTACATCCTAGGCACTCTAGATTAGCAACCTAGAGTCCCTAGTTGCTTCATTTGATCTTTGGTGTGGAGCTAGAGCCATGAGCTACATCTCTCGGGTGGATCATCTTCGACGGAGGAAGACCGGTGGCCAAGTTCAATCGAGGATGGCTCAAGGAGCTAAGGAAGATGGTAGAAGACCGAAGGACACGGTTCATTCGGTATAACCATTTCTAACCTTGTAGTTTATCTCTTTGTAGTTTGCTAGTTTAGATTTATATTTCGATTCTAGGACGGCTTCGTTAGCGCCAAGTTTTTAAATGCCAATTTTGTTTCGCATCGGTCACGCTTAATGGCCAGGATGCTATCGTAACCTAACATGATATCAGAGCCAGCCTATAAACCCTTAACTAGTAGTTTAAACGATATTTAAAATTATGAAACCGGAACAACTCCAAAACAATCGAAATGGTATTCAAGTTTCTGTCAAATTTTTAAAGTCTTCAATTTTTTTTAAACAATTGCATAAGGCTAATCATTTGATAACTAGAACACCATTGAAAAATGAGCCCCAAACACCAAGATTTGACTGGCAAGATTCCTCATTTTACCGGTCTGGCCGGTCCTACGTGGGATTTGGGTCTTGAAATTTTGGTGGTGTTATAAACTCTTGAATATTGGTTTTTAGGCATTGTTTGATTTTTCCCAGATTACATATTCTGTCATCTTTGGTATGAGGCGATACGGAGTATTTCGAAGTCGCCATTTTAACACCGTTTATAAGTTTCAGTGCATACATTACTATCTGTGACCGTGAATGTCATTGAGTGGTATAACCCGTTTAACTGCTATATGTTCTATTAGACGGGTTTGCGAACATGACATTCACGTTGATGTTCTGTGATTGTGCTGATATTGTGGTTGGATTGTTGTGGTGGATAGCTTGCGGTGCAATAATAGTAGTACAGTTAAGATTTATTTGTATATTTGTTATTGCGGGGCGAGCGTCCGGCATGTGGACATCCGTTTCTGCCGTGCTGTATATTCTTTTATTGGGGCACGACCGGGTTGAGGCCGATGTCACCATTGTATATATACTTTTTCTTCTGTACTAGGATTACCCCACGGTGGAGTGATCGAATAGCCGGTTCTAGATGGCAACGAGCCTGCATCTCATGGTGTTAGGATGGAGGGGGCCTTACTTTAGAATTGGCGGGCTATTCGCCGCACTCGTAGAGGGTATAGGATGACCCACGGAGGGGTGCCTAAGTTACCGGATTTCGTGAAGTGCTGGGTGAACCATTCACTTTGTTGATTGGGGTTGCCTCACTTCTGGTGTTGGCGGGTAACTTGCCGCGCTCGTAGGGGTCCAAGTTTTCATTGCACGGGCTATCCACACGACCGGGAACGTCGGGTCTCATTTGCGGTTCAAATGAAACCCGAGGCTCTAAGATTATCCACCATTCTGTGTTGCTTGTTGATGTTCTTTGATGTTGCTTATATCATGCCTGGGACAAATGTTATATATATATATTTATATATACTAGTATATGTTGTATATGTTTTGCATCCGCGCTAGTCCAGCCCCCGCTTTGCCGTTAGTTAAGTAAGCTAACGGTGCATGACGGGACCCTGTGGCGAATGCGGATGGCATATACGTACATTGTATTTTCGTTCCTTTTTCTGGTGCGATATGGATTAATTGATGGGACTGCATAAATTCCGATTAATGCAAGGAAAACAAACCTATATATGATGTTGTTGGAACCATGTTTTTGAAAACTGACATTACAGACGTTTCCTTTTGCTTTGCACAGCGGTATTCGGTTCTGAATATCCAGCACCTCATTCGACGAGGTAAGAGCCGAGATCCCTTCATAGGGAGTGACCTCTTGGGAAAAAGTTTGCGTCATTGTAATAACTTTACTATAGTCGGTTCTTTTGCTTTGCATCGTGGTATTCAATTAGGAATACCTTGTGCCTCATTCGATGAGGAAAGAGCCGAGATCCCTTCACAGGGAGTGATCTCTTTAGCAAAAGTTTACGCCACTATATATTTGTAAAAACTGCTTGGGTTCCTTTAACGATATCAAGTTCATTACGTTAAAGGTTTTTTGCCAAAAACCAGCCGTAGCCCTCCGTCATTTTCTATGAGTAGTACTTAGTATTCGTGCTGCGTTTGTTGACCTTGTTAAGATGTAGTGTACGGTAGCTGAGTGGTGCTTGTTTATAGCATATGATACGATTAACTAAGACAGTCATATAGTCTTGTTGACCTTATCAAGGGCTTATGCGGGTGGGTCTAGGGTAATCAAGATAATGACGGGTTGAACTTGACTAGCGACTTATGATTTTTTGACCCTGTCAAGGTCATAGGTCGTTAGGGGAAAAAACTATATCGGGAGTTTCAAATATACAGGAAACTTGCCAGGCTTGCACATACCTTCTGGAGTGTGGTGATTTGAGTGGCTTCCATCAAGTTATCATGTGATGATAATTGGATCCCGATTCCCACTGATGAGTAGGTGTTACTCCTCGGGGGATTTTTCAGATGAACCCAACTAATTCTCCTTTTTAGGGTTTGAAGGAGAATTCGAGAAAACAGTGGGAGCCATCCTGATTAGATAAAGTGATTAACCAATCTAATCTATGTTAGAGTGCACGCTGAATGTTTCTTTTGTCTCTCTCTTTGGCAGCGACCATGGTCTGACCCTAAATTAAAACTCATGAACTAAGTTAACCGAACCTTCTTAAAACACTTTGGATTTTAGATTTTCATTAAATCACATATATCCCTACCGCTCCTATTTTCCCTTTGCATTTTTTCCAGAACACTCCGTATCACTACGAAGATCCATATTGATTCGATATTCCTTTGTATAGTTACATATGAACTCGAAGAAACTTGTTTCAGTTCGAGAATGGATTCCGGTTCTGGAGAAATTGAATAGGATTATTTGGTTGTCTTTTCTCTTTACCTTCACTCAGGTTGCGAGGGCTCCTAGTATTAGGAGAGTACACCTATTGTGCTGATTGGATAGTTTTCTTCCAAACCATAGGCAGGTGCCGAAAGGTAGGGAAGGAAAAAAATCAATTAGCATAAGTGTGGTGTACAAAAGGTAATAAGTAAAGACATATAAAGTGTTTAGAATGAGGGAAAAAGAAATTGTGACAACTATCATTCACGACAAAACCGCGTCTACCCCTGCCACTCCTACTTCTCCTTTTCATTTCTCCGGAAAAATCCGTATCACTACAAAGATCCATATTGATTGGATATCCCACCGCATAATTACATACGAACTCGAAGAAACTTGTTTCAGTTCAAGGATGGATTCTGGTTCTGGAGAAATTGAATATGATTATTCGGTTGACTTTTATCTTTACCTTCTCTCAGGTTGCGAGGGCTCCTAGTGTTAGGAGAGTATACCTATTACGCTTATTGGATAGTCTTCTTCCAAACCTTAGGCTGGTGCCGAAAGGTATGGAAGGAAGAAAACTAATTAGCCTACGAAAGGTGTACATAAGGTAAGAAGTAAAGACATATAAAGGGATTGGAGTGGGGGAAAGAAAATATACGGTTACTGTCATGAATTTGGATAGTGGAAGAGACATTACTAGAAATACCCGGCCACTCCTTCGAAACATTTTCATGTTTCAGTTTTACGGTGCGGTGTTAATTGAAAACCGTTTTCCAAATTTGATTCTGACTCCAGGGTATGTATTTACCAGATTTGATCCTCATATCTGTATGGTGTTACAGATGCTGAGTGGGAGTAATACATTGGGAATTGGGTGATTAGATCCTCTATATATCGGAATTCTTTGTAATTCGTGATATTTGAGGAAATCACCTGGGTTTTGCTTGACGGCAAATATTTGGTTTTGAATATCCGTCGTTATGCACCAATTTCAAACTGATATATCTGTACGTTTATTTTATAAAGTGAAATATAACTTTTTGAAATTATGTTTATAATATTTACCTATATCAGTTGATGGTTAGGTAATAAGTATTCAACAGCGGTGTAATTCTTCTTAACCATAGTACAGTTTTCAACCTACGACGCATAGGGTTTAAGTTATTGAACTTAAAGGATTTATTCAAAATATTGTATGTTGTCCGATGTCTGTTAGGACAAAGGGGTTGGTACTCGTACTATATTCTGTTTACTCATGACTTCTCTAGTTTTAGACAAGTATTTCGTTGAAATACAAGGTCCAGATTTTGAGAAGATATAGGTATAAGAATAAAATAGAGAACCATATGTTGCGAGTATCAGGATTCTTCAAGGTGATCGAAGATGTAGATGCTTGTGTTAGGTATTACGTTGTAAGTAATATATTTTAGAACTTGCTTTTTTCTCAGGTTACTCATCCGTGAGTACGCTTCTTGATGAGTAATGCTGCTTGGCCTTCTTCCATTTAGTTGATATGCACTGGGAACGGCTGCATGAATTTTGAATCTGGTTCCAATTTAATTAGTGCATTTTTTTCTATATTGGATACAGAATGGATTCATATCTTAACGATGTTAAGGTATATGGAGTTGTCCGACTTATGCTTAAAACCAGAATCCGGATAAACTCTAGGCACGTTTCAGTAATGGCAGTTTGTAGGATATCCCGGGCTTTGATGAGGGTTAACATTCTACCATTTGGAAGATCAATAGTTATATTGTTCTTGACTTGCCACAGTTTTTCTTTTCAGAAAACATTAGTGGGAGTATGGTAGAGCTGGAAGTGATTCCAGAACCACAAACTATTACTGAAAATTTAGTAGAACCTAAAGATTCAATTGGATCTGACAATCCATTAGCCACTCTGCAGATTTGGTGGGTAACCTCAGGCACCCAAGAGGTACTTTGGTCTCCCCAATGACGGTGACAGAGAGGTTTTTGATTACCCAAAACTTGCCACTACTGCTGTTCTAGACTATGAGATCTGGCAGGAGGATAACTATAACGTCGTTCTAAATTAGTTTTAGAAGTGCATGTGTATATGACTCTACCAGAGAGTTGTTGTAGTCAGTGGGAGCAGCGGAAGCATAATGGGCAAGTAGCTTATGCCTATTTATAGACTAAAGAAGGTATAGCAGAGATAGATTGTCTAGTTTTGATGTGATAGTCATAGAGTTTGACTTCATCAGAACAATAGATGGACCTGATAAGAAGGTAGTAGAGAGTGATGTCCTGGTATTTGGATGACATGCTCTTGATAGGAAGTGATCTTCGTATACTACGATCAGTTATACCGTGGTTCTTATAAGTTGTTTCTCCACATAGGATCTGGATAAAATATCAGGGATTCTGGTCACTAGATCTATGGTTTTAGATCTAGATTTGGGAAGTGTCCCAATTTGGGTATTTTGACACTATTCTAAAGTATTTTAGAATGGACGACTCCTGACGTGGTGGTATACCCGCAGGTGATGGATTCACCCTCTCTAAAGAGATGTCTTCTAGACTGATGAGGAGAGAGATTTGCATAATTGGCATATCACTTAAGTAATTGAGTTAATCATGAAATGTCAAGTACCACATCAGATATTGTTTTTGCACTGGCTGAAATAAGCATATATATATTAATCCAATCCTGGAGAAACTTTGGGAAGCAGTTATAAACATAAGTGGATGTTCTTGGTATACGGTAATGGCAGCCTCCATCAGGAGGTGGTTATCATTTTAGGCTTCCAAGGTGACCTGGATGACAGAGTGACCTTCAGAGTTATAGTTTTCCCTCTTTTGAAAGACAGTATGTTGGACAGGTGGTCCAAGTGGATACTCATGAAGGAATGGCGTAGGATACTGATTAAATTCAGTGGATGATACAGTCTAAGAAGTTTGTTGGATTTGGAGTTCATTTATGAACTGTGTCCCATCAGATATCCAGACAAATTCTAAGACAGGTATGGCTCATTTCGGAAGATAGTCTTTCTCCGCGAAATTAAGATATAGAGAGATAAAGATAGAAATATTGGAGCGGATCCACTCACTGAGGCTATTTCTCGAACGCAATACTTTCGCAAACGGGCTTTGCGAGACTGATTAGTAGAGAAATTGGGTGTTCGGTATCACACGGGCTGTGAGTATGAGACACCGCAATAATTATCCTTAAGTGCAAGTGGAAGATTGTTGGCTATAGTGCCCTCAAGTCAATTATTGTAATCGCATGCACGCGATTGTGATGATTGAGGGAGGACCTATACGGGTAGAATAGTCTTACTCAAAATGATAGTATGTTATCTGATTTGTCTTTATCATCATGTACATGCATAATGTGGTATTATAGATCACTATTACATGTTGATAGAGCCCATAATATTCTTGCTTGACTATGAGCATTATGATGGTGATCATATATGTGGGAGCTGAGTGGTCTATAAGCACATCCTTAAATGTCCTTAGTCGAGAGAGTATCGAGACTGGGCATCGATACTCCGGAGTAGACTAGTGTATACTTTTCGAGACCCCGACGAAGGGCGGTGGCCGGTCTCACAAGCCATTGGTATCAGTCAGTCACCTAAGATAGTATACAGGTTCTTATTGGGTTATGAGTACACTGAACGGACTCGCTGGGAACATGCTAGTTGATATTATACCTATTGTCAAATAGCAGTTCCCAAGTGTCATGAGTACAGGTTAGTCCGTCGACCTGAGATCGTCATTTGTCCCATGTGAGTTCCCACTGTGCTTTGATTACTACCCTACCACAGCTCAAAGGAGTTGTGCAAATAGGTTTTAGTTGGGTACAGTCTCGAGCCACATGGAGGCAGTAAGCGGATCGTCAGGGATTCGTCTCCCTCGGATTTGGGGGTTGATGTCACGTAGTGCACGGGTGGCCATCACCATAAATCCTTGGCCAAGGTAGACGAGAATTACTGATTTGGATCAATAGTTTTTCAATGGGTGATGGGCGTCATACCGACATGAAATATCGTGTTATTAGGGGTCTGAATTTATCCACCCCCTAGACTCGATATGCGATACTCTTAGACGAACAGACCGGACTGTACGGAGATTGTCATGGACAGGCTTAGTAGGGGTTCAGATGAGTTTGCTCGTCAGCCTTCCTTTCTCTCAATACCTGAGTAGCCATTACGTACAGCTAGTGCCGCTGACATACTTGTAGTTAAACCCATTGTAAGCGTATTGATGAGTCTTTAGAGTCCCACACAGTGGGTTTCCCTGGTTCTGGCCAAATGATGTAGTAGTCATTTTGGATACGTGCAGGGTTCCGATCGATTGATTGTACTATGTATCCGGAATTTCGATCGGACAGTTGATAATACAAGCTGTCTCGGGTTTGAGCCGGATTATTCAATCAGGTATTAATTTAATAATTTACATATATATATTTCGATATGTATATTCTAGAATTATGTTCTTTGTGTTATTCTATCTCTTTGGGTACTCGTATTTCGGTACGAATACAGGTATGTATATATACAGTAGAGTGTAATCCGTATTTGTATAGATAATATTCTAGAAGGTGGACACTTCATTTTAGATTTCTCCATTTATTTTTAATGGGAAATGAGGTGGAAAAGGAGAGAGGGGAGTATGGTGAGAACCATGCTTCCATAGTGTTGCATAAATGAATTGTTAATTCATTTGTGCAGACTATTCAAGCATTGGTTGATTTTAAAATTGGAAAAATGGGTTTTATAAAACATGGCTTCATGTTATTTTCACACTTGATGAAAAATGATGGTTGTTCATTTTGGAGATGGCATTCTCATTCTCACCATCATGCTTCACTCTCCTCTTTAGTTTCTTGAGTTCCACCTTCATATTCAATATCCTCTCTACAATCTCATGTGTTGAGAATCAAGAGAGGAGGTGAGATAGGCAAACACTTTGAACACTTCACTACATCCTAGGCACTCTAGTTTAGCAACCTAGAGTTCTTAGTTGCTATACTTGATCTTTGGTGTGGAGCTAGAGCCATGAGCTACATTCCTTGGGTGGATCATCTTCGATGGAGGAAGACCGACGACCAAGTTCAATCGAGGACGCTTCAAGGAGCTATGGAAGATTGTAGAAGACCGAAGGACACGGTTCATTCGGTATAAACATTTCTAACCTTGTAGCTTAGCTCATTATAGTTTGCTAGTGTAGGTTTATGGTTCGATTCTAGGACGGGTTCGTTAGCGCCAAGTTTTTAAACGCAAATTTTGTTCCGCATCGACCACGGTTGATGGCCAGGGCGCTATCGTAATCCAACATATCGAATCCGGGGGTGGAATCGTTAGACCCCAATAACTTGATAAGTCATGTTGATGTGTGGCCTATAACCTTTCGAGAAACTACTAATAACACTTATCAGTAAATCTTATCAGCCTTTGCCAGGGACCTGCTATTATACCCAATCAAGTATAGCGCAACATCGACTCCAAATACCGGGATAAATGAAACCCCTCCTATCGCTCACTGCCTCCATGTGACTTGGGACCATACCCAAAATCCACCAGTTTGCATCACTCCTTTGAGCCATGGTAGGGAGGAAATCAAAGCACAGTGGGAACCACACAAGACACTATGATGATCTCGGGTCTACAGACTAACCTATATAAGTGTCCCTAAAGAACTGCTATATGACAATAGGTATGGTAGCATCTAGGAGTTCTTGGCGAGTCCTATTCGGTGTACCCATTCTCTAATGAGCACTTGTGTACAATCTTTGATGTCAAACACCAATAGTTGTGGGATCAGCCATCGCCCCATACAGGGTCAAGAAACGTACACACTAGTCTACTCTGGAATATGGATGCCCTTTCTTGATACTCTCTCGTCTCGCAACTGTTAAAGGATGTGCTTGCGGGCTACACAAGCCCCACTAGTTTGATCTGCATCATAGTCCTGGTAGTCAAGCCAACATCCTAAGAGCTTATCAACATGTATCACAAAGACAGTAAACTAAAACAAGTGTACATGTTCAGATAAAGAGCAGCCAGATAGCAAACTAGCATGTCGAGCAAGAAAGTCTTCAATATTGTTGCCTATAGTACCCTCAAGTCAATTATTGGATCGCAGGCACGCGATTGCAATGATTGAAGGGGGACCTATACCGGTAGAACAGTCTTACTCGAGATGATAGTATGCTATCTGGTTTGTCTTTATCATCATGTATCTGCTTTAGGTGGCTTACTGATCACTATTACATGTTGATAGAGCCTATATGATTCTTTCTTGACTACCAGCATTATAATGGCGATCATATACATGGGAGTTGGGTAGTCTATAGGCACATCCTTAAATATTCCTAGTCGTGGGAGTTTCGAGACTGGGCATCAATACTCCAGAGTAGACTGGTGTATACTGATCGAGACCACGACGAGGGGCGGCGGCCGGTCTCATAAGCCATTGGTATTAGTTTTTTCACCTAAGATGTATACGGGTGCTCATTGGGTTATGAGTACAGCGGACGGACTCGTCGGGAACATGCTAGTTGGTATTATACCTATTGTCAGATAGCAGTTCCCTGGTGACATGTGTACAGGTTAGTCTATCGACCTGAGATCGTCATTTGTCTCATGTGGGTTCCTACTGTGCTTTGATTACTACCCTACCATGGCTCAAAAGAGTCGTGCAAACAGGTTTTAGTTGGGTACAGTCCCGAGCCAGATGGAGGTAGTGAGCGGATCGTCGGGGGATTCGTCTCTCCCGGTATTGGGGGTTGATGTTTCGGTTGTGCACGGGTGGCCATCACTAGAAATCCTTAGCAAAGGTAGTCGAGAATTACTGATCGAGGATCAGTAGTTTCTCAGGTGGTGATGGTCTTCATACCAACACTAAATGTCGCGTTATTAGGGGTCTGACTTTATCCACCCCCTAGACTCGATATACGATACTCATAGACGAATGGACTGGACTGTACGGATATTGTCACTGTTAGGCACAGTAGGGGTTTCAGGATGAATTTTCTCGTCGGCCTCCCTTTCGCTCAAAACCTGGGTAGCCATTACGTACAACTAGTGCCGCTGACGTGCTTGTGGTTGAACCCACTGCCAGCGTATTGACGAGTCTTTAGAGTCCCACACAGAGGGTTTCCCTGCTTCGGGCGAAACGATGTAGAGGTCGTATAGTTTTACGGCAGGGTTCGATCACATATGTGTACTTGTGCACGCATGATGTTCGGACGGATAATACTAGTGGGCTTTAGTTTAAGCCGGATCCTAGTATTATATTTATTGGATTATTTTTGTCTCTTTGTATTCGTATTCTTCGGAATACGGATGCGGGTATGTATATACGGTTGAGGGGTATTCTTGTAATTTCTTATAAGATTACTTTTTAGAAGATTACACCTCATTATGGTTTAGACCTTTTTGGATTAAAAGGTTATTGAGGTGGAGGATGAGGTGTTTATTGCATTTTTCTGGCATGGCTAATTAGTGACCCATGGTTACTATTCTATCATACTTAAGGTTTTTGTTTGTTGTGAGATTATGTTGACTTAAGATATTTTTTGTTGACTAAGATATTTTGAAGACTTGGACATTTATGTGATGGCTCCATTATTTCTTATCACACTCACAAAAAAAAAAAGAAAAAGAGACAAGCCATTATTTATTTCTCTCTCTCTCTCTTGAGTTGCTCTCAACACCTCATTCTCATGGCATATTCTTCTTCCTCCAGCTCCATCCAAACCCTCTCCTGTGTTGAGAATCCTTAGGTGTCTTAAGACAAATTAATCCTTCACCACTCTCTACTTCATCTACGGTATCTAGAGTAGCGATCTAGGTACTCTAGTTACCTCGGATATGAGGTTAAAGCTCGTTGCATAGACTCTCGGTTGGATCATCTTCGATGGAGGGAGACCGGGGATCAAGCTTGATCAAGGAAGCCCCTAGGAGCTTGGGATGATGGTTGAAGGCTGAAGGACACGGATCTATTCGATATAACCATTCTAACTCCTTTGCATATTTTGTTATCTAGCACTTTTGGGTAGATCCGGGTAATTGGTTGTGGTAGCGTCGGTTTTTGAAATTTTTTATTCCGCATTTGGCTACGGATTGATGGCCGGGGTGCTTGCATAACCCAATATAGTATCAGAGCCACTCTATAAGCCTTAGTTAGCTCATTGCGACATTAGAAATCCGCCGTTTTTTTCGTGCAAAAACTGCCGACAAACACAGTTTCAAAAACTGAAAGTTTGAGATGTTTGCACTCCCCGCGGGCTCACGGTTTGAACTAAGAAACCACGGGGTGGTGCATAGGCACCTCGGGGAACCCCTTGGGGGGACCGAACGGCTGAGTCCACTCCCCAAGACCACCACAAGGTGGTCTTGGCAGTGGGGACCCGAAACTGCCCCACCTTGGGCAGTTTCCGGTCTGCCTCACCCCCTGGCAACCTCATGGTGGCCTCAGGGGTAGGGTACCCCCTCTAGGCCCCCAACTCGAAGTTAATTTCGTGCTCTAACTCTCTGCAAAGGTTCGGGCGCGTTTCGTTTTGATTCGGACTTCCGAATTGGCTTTAAACGGTCGGTTTTTGGAACTTTAGCTCACTGTTTTTTCATGGTTTTGGAAATTGGTTTAGTTTGCTAATTGTGTGCGGAATTCTAATGTCATAGTTTTTAGTACATACATTACTATCTATGACCGTGAATGTCATTAGAGCGGTACAACTCGTCTATGTGCTATATGACTTTTAGACGGGTTTGCGAACGTGACATTCACGTTGATGTTCTGTGTTGTGCTGTGGTTGTGGCAGGATCGTCGTGTGGATAGTGTTGGGTTACCTAGCATGACAGCAAGTTTTCGGGAGGGATCATCCATGTCGTTTTTCAAAAATTTGCCATGCTAAATAACCCTAACCCTAGAATTTTAACTAGAGAATTAGAGATACAAGAGTGTAAACAACTTCACATCAAGTGAACAAGGAATACAATCTTTGTAGACCGGTCCTTCACTTCACATGGTCCGCGTAGTAGTCCCGTGACTCCACTAAGCTCCACTTGAGTCTTTGGACGAGCTGCCTCCAATGACCTTCATGCCGAAGATGATCCACACGAAGTCCCTCCAACTCAAGCTAACTCTACACTAAACTCTTTAGTGTAGGAAACACGCTACACTCGATCACTAGTCAAGTGTAGGATGGTGAAGTAGGGGATGTTAAAAGCTTACAAGTTTGTGTTCAAGCTTCATCGTTCACATCACATGTGAGGGTTGAATCTTGAACCATGACATGAGGAGGAAGAAGAAGTTAGAGAGCAACCATGGGAGCAAATCAAGAAAAAAGGCTAAGTGTTGAGAATGAGCTAGAATGAATGGCAACTCTTGACCCCTCACTCATTCAAACATGGAATTTTGCAATATAAAATTGCAACCATGCTTGAATAGTGAGTCAAGATGAATAAACAAGTATAAATCCCATGCTTGCAACCATGCTCTCATTTCCACCTCATTTCTATTTTCTCAAAATAGCAATTCATATGCTATGCTTCATTATTATATATATATATATATATATATATTAATATATTTATAATGAAGAATAATTAGTGAGCCAATGATATTGGTTAGGATATAATTATATCACATATAACATATATCACATTATTAAATCAACACTTGATTTAATAATCCGGTTATATCACATATGACCGACTAATATCATTCATCTGTATATCACATTATCTAATCAACACTTGATTCAACAATCTGATTATATCACATATAACCGAACCGACAACAGATAACTGCCAGATTACAATACAGTATCGCATACACGTATTTAATCAGGTCCATACACATATCACATATGTGTCCTACTTCATTTCGCTTGAACCAGGGAATATCTGTATGGGACTCTAAAGACTCGTCAATACGCTAACAGTAGGTGATGATCACATCCGTCACCTACAAGCCGTCAGCGGTACTAGCTGGACGTAACGACTACCCAGGTATTGAGCGATATGAAGATCAACAAGCAAGCTTGTCCATAGTCTCCATGAAGCCTATCAGTAACACTACCGTACAGTCCGGTCTTTTCGTCTGATATGTCGCATATCAAGTCTAGGGGTGGAAATCGTCAGACCCCAGTAACGTGATAAGTCAAGCCGATGTCTGGCCTATAACGGTTCGAGAAACTACTGATAACACTTATCAGTAAATTTCGGTAGCAGCCCTGACCAGGGACTTCCAGTTATAGCAATTCGAGTATAGTGCAACATCAACCCCCAACACCGGGAGAGACGAAACTCCTCCTATCGCTCATTGTCTCTATTTGACTCGGGACTGTACCCAAAATCCACCTGTTTGTACAACTCCTCTTGAGCATGGTAGGGAGGAAATCAAAGCACAGTGGGAGCCACACAAGACTCTATGACGATCTTGGGTCTACAGACTAACCTGTACCAGTTTCACCAGAGGATTTCTATCTGACGATAAGTATACTACTATATAGGAGTCCTCGGCGAGTCCTGTTCAGTGTACCCAGTCTCCACTGAGCACCCATATACCATCTTTAATGTCAAACACCAATGGATGTTGGATCATCCATCGCCCATCATATGGGTCAAGAAGCATATACGCCAGTCTACTCTGGAATATCGATGCCCTGTCTCGATATACCCTCGACTAGGAACAATTAAAGGATGTACTTTTGGACCACCCTGTCCCCACTACTATGATCTCATCATAGTCCTGGTAGTCAAGTACATATCCTAAAGGCTTTATCAACATGTAAGAGACAGACAGTATAAGTACCAGTCTACATGTTAAGATAAAGGTAACCAGAATGCATACTATCATGTCGAGCAAGAAAGTCCTCTCTATATATGTCCAAGTATCCACTATAATATACATCATATGTATAATAATGGCCTCTAGGCCATACATATAACTAACAATCTCCCACTTGCACTAAGGCCAGTTGTTGTAGTATCTCATACCCAACGTCCCAAAAGTCTCTCGAATAGCATCTAGGGGATGGCCTCGGTGAGTGGATCCGCTGTGTTATCGTCTGTGTCAACTCTCCTAAGCTCGATCTCCAGGAGATCAACTATCTCCCTGATCAGGTGATACGGTCTAAGAATATGTCTGGATCGCTGACGGGACCGGGGTTCCTAGGCCAAAGCCACAGCTCTATTGTCATCACAATACATAGGTACTGGATGCCCAATGTGTAGGGTTACTAGGCACTAGAACAAGGTTCTAAAAAGCATCAACCATGCTAAAATCAAAATTTTCAAGCGCCGAACAATCCTAACCAAGATCTTAGACTAGAGATTAGGTGAAACAATGAACAAGTAAACAACTTTACTTCTAAGAGAAAGGGATTACAACCTTTTTAGTCCGTTCCTTCATTTCATAAGCTCCGTTTTGTGGTCCCTTCGCCGCGATCATCAAGTACCCAGACTCTAAAGTGGCTCCATGAAGAGAAAGATGCAAGCTTGCTTCCGATCTTCAATAACTAAGATGATCTACCCTGAAGAAACTCAAACCCAAGTTCTTGCTTTGCTAATCAAGTATTAGCAAAGCAAACACCCTAATCTAAGTGGTAAGAATAGATGAGGATGATGAAGTAGGAATTTAACTCTCATTTATTTTCAATTTCTCACTCATTATCATCACTTTTTCAAAAAGCTAGAAAACTTTTTCAAGAGAAGGAAGAAGAAGAAGAAGCAAAACCATTTGTGATGAATAATGAAATCAAGTGTGAGGTTAGAATTGCAACATGGGTTAAGAATAATGACTTAACCCTTGTAGATATTTAACTATGGTAAAGGGTTTGGGTTGGGTTAAGGAAATATCTTCACAAAATATCATAAATCAAAGTCAAAGCTTCAAGAAGGTTCTTGAAAGCTTCATGCAAGCTTAACCTTAATCCAAATCTTAACCATATTTAAACTCCACAAAACATGTTGCATTTGTAACCCTAACTAGTTACAATATTATATATCACATATACAATATTTATTGTAACAAAAAAAATAATAAAATTAACATATATCACATATATATCAATGTATTATCCAAGTGAGAAAAAGAATTTTTAAGTGAGCTTATATTAGTTAATGTAATATAATATATCAAATATATAATTATACATTAAATTATCGAATAAACACTTGATCCGATAATCCGGCTATTTCATAAATAACCGACTAATATTATCTGTATCAGTTCATCGAATCAACACTTGATCCGATGACCCGGCTATTTCACATATACCCGGCTGATATCACATATCACGAGAATCTAATACGGTATCACATACACGTATTGTTCTCGGTCCTGCACATATCACATATGTGCTCCTACTTCGTTTTGCCTGAGCCAGGAAACCTCTGTGTAGGACTCTAAAGAATCGTCAATACGCCGGCAGTAGGTGATGATCATATCAAACACCCATAAGCTGTAAGCGGTCAGCTAAACGTAAAAGTCACCCAGGTATTGATCGATCAGAAGATCAACAGGCAAGCCTGTACATTCTCCTGCAAATCCAATCAGTAACACTCCCGTACAGTCCGGTCCCTTCGTCTGATATGACGCATTTCTCGCCTAGGGGTGGTAAAGGTCAGACCCCAGTAGCTTGATAAGTCGTGTCGATATGAAGTCCATAACAGTTCAAAAAACTACTGATAACACTTACCAGTAAATCTCAGCAACCCTGGTCAGGGATTTCCAGTTATAGCTAATCGAACTCAGCGCAACATCAACTCCCTATACCGGGAGAGACGAAACCCCTCTTATCGCTCATTGCCTGTCACGTCCCGAAAGTACGGAACATGACCGGCACTTAAACTACGAAACGTCTCGAGGCGTACGTAATCTAAGTAAACCGAAAACCCAGAAATCCAAACCAAGAAAAGAAGTAGAGTGAAGGAAAACCAATTTAAAACAAGTAGTTTTAATAGCATAAGCCGAATTATGCGGTTTTTAAAACATCAAAAATTTACTGAAAATTTCGGCAGAGTCTCCTTTGTAAATACAGGCCCCCAAACGGGATACAACATGAATAGTATACGAAAACAAGAAAAGGGCATCCCCAAGCGGGAGCTAGCTCTTCGTCAATCGACGGTCACAACCACACAAACAATATAATATACAACGCCAACGGCGAGGATCAAAACTCAAAAGGAAACTCAAAACCACCAGAAATTTAACGAGCAACTCTAAGGTCGAAAGAATAAACAACACTAGTCTCTATCTCAAAAAATACATGTTTGGTTGATGGAATTTACTAGATACAACGGAATAATATTATACAAGGTAATATGATGGGTACGATACAAGAAAAACCCACCTACTAGAAAGTCACCCGAATGAAACTGAGCCCGCAAAGCCGTAATGAAACCTGTACGGCAACCTGCAAGAAACTGGGGCACAACGGGGGTGAGTTGCCAACTCGTGAATAGAAAAATATCTACGCACAGAAATCGCATAAATAACGCAACCTAGGTCAATGATCATAATATATCCTCCAATATATGAATAACACGTAGCCTATAACAAGGCTAGGGTAAATATCTAACCCGAGTGTAATCTCATGTGCCCGTGTCAGTGCCCAAGGGTAGCAATATATCATATGAATGAGGTATGAATGTATGAAAACAGAATACATGTAAATGAAGAACTGTTTCCATAATTTAGTGAGATTTCCTTTGTATTTTTAAAATGAGGTATAATAATGAAATCAGCATAAAACAGTGCCTAGCATCGGCACAAAACGTAATCCCAATATCTCGATATCTCTGTATCACAGTCTCTGTACCTCAATATCTAGGGCGCCGTCAGTCCAGACCGGCCCTTACCATCCATCTCAAGACCACGACGGTATCCTCCGGATATCCGACGCGTCGGGTAAAATCACCGGTAGGTAGTGCTCCCCTGCCAGGCTCACATCGTCATCATCACGCGCTTCTTGCCCCGGGGTACCTTACCGGGTCCACCATGTACCCGAAACGGTTCATCCGCCTCCTCGAATCGGGTCTCGAAATCCATCAGCAAACTCATGGTGGACGACTCATACATCATGGGAAAACCGCACTTTTTATTTTAAAAAGAGAGAAATCAGTTCATATAAGTTTTTGCGGTTTTCCTCCAAATCCAGAAAATCTCATGGAAATCCGAGTCCAAAACCTCAATAACACGTAAAATAGTGAATATATGCATGAGAATCCATGAATGCGGCATAACAATGAATAACAGTATGCATGAAGTAGCAGGTAATAACTACAATGTCTAAACTAACATATAAGGCAAGTACACTAATATCATGTCTAACTATTAGCTAACAGGCTATGTCAAGCAATAACATTTTCTAAGGTGTACGTGACATGGCAATTACCGATGAAGATGTGTGTGAGCCGGCAATTAAGTGTACGTGGTACATACGCATCATCGGTAATGGTGCTGGTGTCCTAACAGCATGATATCAATAATGGAGTATGAAACATAAAATAAGCATGCGATGCGAAGCGGACCACAAAAATGAGCGGGAGCTGAAAACTAGACGCAACTATAACTAATCTGCATTAATCTAATATCAGTCCTACAAATGGTGCCTTTTGAAATAACACGAATCATGGGGTTTTGAAAATAGGGGCTACGGTGTTTTTATGAAAAGATACGTCTTTTGAAATATCCGTAGGATCCCTTGGGCTGTCTTTAAAAATGCCCACGATTTGTTAGTTTTTGAAATAGGTAAGAACTCTAATCTAATCTAACAACTACACTAAACTATACGGCTGAACTAACAAGCTGAACTACAGGTAAGGAAACCGCCTATCATCTGAGTCGATACATATACATACCTGTATATGTATAGTCGGTGATCACGCCTCAATAATATCATATCCGATACCGTATCTATAATCAGGCATCCCAAGTCAAGAGTGCGGATCAATCATCAATATAGCTCGTACGTAAATCCGTCGTACGGCATCCCCAAATCTGGGTACGGGTTAATATCACATTCAATCACACTATTCATCTGGTATCTTCTTTATCAAATATCATGATCCGGGACAATGTCCTACGTCTAGTACAATACTGATACCGCCTAAGCATGCATACAGGTGTAAGAATTGCTACGTCAAAAGACCCGCTAAAACATCATGTCGTATCGCAATACGAACCAAATCACATCACCGATCTTCTGGCCTCAGGCCCAATATCATCAACTCATCTCAAATTCCAAATACTATCCTCAAATCCAGTATATGAACACATAGTCACATACCCATGTGAACACATAAATATATACTCCCATATACGCACATATAAAAGAAGAATGTATGCAAGTATGTGTGTGTGTGCGTGTGTGAGTGAGACCACTACTCTAGGGTTTCGCAACTACACTAAACCAATCCAAAAATACCAAATATCCATCTTATCATCAATAATCTCAACAACATATAATCAATATCTGTGTGTATACGTATTCGTATACATCACCACGAACTGCGGGGGTGCTATACGCCATCCACCCGACTTCTCCCCGTAGATATAAATCTACTCACCTGGTCCTCGTTCGCCGGTGCCGACGTCGCCACGCGCTTGCTTGTCGTCTCGAAGTCCACATGGGGTACCTACATATCATAACGCACCGTATCGTATTAAAATCCGACTCATGACCAAAACGACACACGAATCCCACATAGGTCAAAACCTATGGTTGCTTTCACAAATCAACCCAAAAACCCTCGACGTCGGCGTACAAACGCCAAATCATCGAGAAAAACCCAAATACACTCATTTGCACATTCACGAACACTAATTTTAATATAAAATAGGTTAAAATTCACAAAAACCCCAATTTCACTTAAAAAGTCATTTTTCCGAAAATCTAGCAAGCACAATTCGCCGTTTTTGTACAAAACATGATGTTTAAACAAATCTAGTGGCCATAATACTTATTAAATATCTTAAATAAGTCATAAAAACAATTTCCATAATTTAATCTCATTAAATTCCATTAACCCCAAAATTCTAGTTTACAAAATACCCAATTTTTTTTACAATTTATAGCAAAAATGCACAAACAACAATTTAGCTAGGATTTTCATGAACTAAAAGCATTAACCCACTCAATATATTATCTATAATGACATGAAACCATAATTATAATTTAATCTAAGGCATTTAATAATTTTCCAAAACTCTAGTTAGCAAAATAACTTAATTAGGGCATTTTATAAGTAATGGTTTGGAATTAACAACTAAATTAACTTTCTATAAAACTTAAGATGTTAATCCACAACACAAAACCATGCACAATTTATCATAACCCATTTCCACAACAAAACCCTAATTCAACTCAAGCCATAAACTTTTTAAAAAAAACTAGTATGCAAATAGCACTAAAATTAACACTAAAACAACTCAATTAAATAAATCTAAACATAAGAATTTAAATGGGTAGAAATTATACCTTAAAATCTAGTGATCTAGCAAGAAGAATTTGCCTCCAATGATGGCTTCATAACACCATGATCCAAGTGATAAAAGCTAAGGAGAATGGGATGAAGAATGGAAATCAATTTGTGAGATTTAAATTGGATTTTGGAGCAATTTTTTGATTTAAATTGAAGGAAATGAAAAGAGGGAAAATGAAGGGGGAAGGGCTGCAGAATTTCGGCCATGGGGTGATGGGGGGAATGGTGTGGGTGTTGTGCACAATTGGTCAAGTCAACCCCCCTCAAATCAAGGTACAATGAGCCTCCAAAACAATACATCTTAACCTACACCTATAAACTCTATTTCACCCATACAAATGAGATGGAGAAATTTTTGAGGGGGAGAAGTGGGCTGCTGAATTCTTCAATTGGAGAAGTAAATGGGAGTGTGTGGATCTGGGTACGGGTGTGGGGTGATGAAAAATGATAAATATAATACCCCAAACATCCATTTACGCTAAAAAAAAGCCTTTTTTCTTCAATAATTTCTAAACCGTTTTGGCAAATGATTTCGTTCCAAAAACCACATGATAAAATTTTATTTAATGTTTTATGATGCACAAAATTTGTTTCAACTCATTCAAATTTGTAATTTTCCCTAATTAAATGTATTAGTGACGGCTTAAATAATAATAAAATAATATTTTTTTCAGAAAATTTGAAATTTCACCAGCGGCTCAATAAACACCAAATAATAGCAATTACATAGCTAGAATATGTATATTTAATTTTTATAATAAGATATTTGTATTTTGACTTTTTACAGAAAACCCCCTTATTTTACCGATTTTTCGAAATTTCACCGAAACGATTTTCAAAACGTTACATTGCCTCCATGTGATTCGGGACTGTACCCAAAAGTCACCGTTTTGCACATCCTCTTGGACGTGGTATGATGGAAATCAAAGAACAGTGGGAATCACACAAGACTCTATGACGATCTCGAGACTACAGACTAACCTGTACCAGTATCACTATAGAACTGCCATCTGACATGAGGTATAATACCATCTGGGAGTTCTCGGAGAGTCCGTCCAGTGTACCCAGTCTCTACTGAGCACCCGTATACCTTCTATGATGTCAAACACCAATGGGTATGGGATCATCCATCGCCCATCATATGGGTCAAGAAGCGCATACGCTAGTTTACTCTGGTATATCGATGCCCTGTCTCGATACACCTACGACTAGGAACATTTGAAGGATATACTTAGTGACTACTCTGTCCCCACTAGTATGATCTGCATCATAGTCCTAGTAGTCAAGTACTCATCCTAAGGGCTTTATCAACATGTAACATAGAGACAATCAGAGTACATGTTAAGATAAAGAGCAACCAGATAGCATACTATCATGTCGAGCAAGAGAGTCCTCCCTATATATGTCCAAGCATCCACTACAATATACATCGTATGTACAGTAATGGCCTCTAGGGCATACATATAACTAACAATCTCCCACTTACACTAGGGCCATCGTGGTATCGTATACCCAACAATTAGCTGTGGTTGAAGTATCTCATACTCAACCATCCCATAAAATTCTCTACTGGGAAATAGGCCTTTGTGAGTGGATCCGCGCTGTTGTCCTCTATGTCTACTCTCCTAACCTCGATCTCCCTGGAGATCAACCATCTCCTATGATCAGGTGATACTGCCTAAGAATATGTCTGGATCTCGAATGGGAAGGGGGTTCCTAGGCATAAGCCAAAACTCCATTGTCACACAATGGTAGGAAGGAAGTTCATCTCGTGAACTAGTGTACATCCAGACTATTTCTTTGGTAGCATCCTTGGTAGTGATTTATCCTGCCTTTATCGTCTAGTATGTCACGGTATCTAGCTTGGAACTCTTCTAACATACCGTCCCTCCACTGAGGGTAAAGATAATGCCTGTGACTGACATTCAGTCGTCCTTATCACCCTGGAACCTTTCCAGTGATTCTCCTAAAGATCGATTGATACAATCTCACTACAACTAGTGAGAATCCTAACATCCAATCAGATCTATCTCATAGATATAAAACCTAGGATTTAGATGGTATCACTTTGATCCTTATATGGAGAATCTTTGTGATAAGAGGAGATTGACCGAGCGTAGCATAGGAAACTCTTTCCCTATCAAGAGTATGTCATCCACGTACAATACGAGGATCATCACCATACTCTCTACTACCTTTTTGTATATACAAGGTTCATCTACTATCTTGATGAAGTCAAACTCTTTGACTACCATATCAAAACAGACGTTCCAACTCCGCAAGGCCTGATTTATCCTATAAAGCACCTTGCACACGTTTCCGCTACTCTCACTGTCTACGAAGCCCTCTGGCTGTGTACTTATAGACGCTCTCTTCTAAATCATTATTTAGAAAAGCTGTTATGACACCCAACCGCCAGATATCGTAGATATGATATGTAGCAATGGCAAGTAGGATCTGGATGGACTTAAGCATAGCTTTGAAAGTATTAACCTTTCCATGTATACCAAGTAATCTTCTCAAGATATACTTGCTTCTGATGGGGATTTAACCCTTCAGATAAAGCGACCAAAATCCATACTTTGTTGGTGTATATGGATTCCATCTCAGATCGCTAAGCATCCAGCCATTCTTACAGAGTCCCCACTCCTGATGGCCTGCTTGAAACTAGTTAGGTCATCATCTCATGATGCAATCCTCGCTCTCACTGTCATAGAGAAAACCGAAGTATCTCTCAGGTGGGAGAGGAACCCTACTAGATCGGCGGAGAGGCTAAGATTCGTTGGTTACTATTGAATCCTTCGGTTCTACCAAATCATCTGCTGCAGTTTGTATAGCTGGAACTCCTTCCAGTTCTACCTCATGACCACTAATTTCTTCACAAGAAATTCCCTTTCTCAAAGGTGGCATGCTGAGAAACAAAACACCTTTTGTTCCTCGGTTAGGTAGAAGATATTCCCTTGCGAATGCTTGGGATATCCAACAAAATTCCATAGAACTGACTTTGCCTCGAGCTTGTCCAGATTTTGCTTTTTAGACATAGGACGGATAACCCCAAATCTTAATATCCTTAAGAGATGGGCTCTTCCCATACCATATCACATATAGAATGGTAGGCATCTGATTAGATTGGAACCCTATTCAATAGGTATGCAGCTTCTCAAGTGCACAACCCTCAAAAGGAAATAGGCAACTCAGTAGTACTCATCATTGAGCACACTATATCACATAGGGTGCGATTTTCTCTGCCCCGACACACCGACGTGCTGTGGTGTATACGGAGGAGTAATGCTGAGAGAGAATCTCATTCTCCTTTAGAATAGTCCAGGATCTCCGTGCTCAAGTATTCTCCTCCCTGATCACATCAAAGGACATAATACTTATACCTGTTTTGGTTCTCTACTTCTGACTTATATTCATTGAATTTCTCAAAAGGTTCATACTTGTGTTTCAACAGGAACATATGTCCGAATCTTGAGAGATAATCAGTGAATGTAATGAAATACAAAGAACCAGTCCTGGCATGTTTAGACATGGGACGTACATACATCATCATGTATCAATCCCAAAAGTTCACTAACTCTTTCTTTGTTTCCAATAAACAGAGCTGAGGCCATCTTATCTTTGTGACATGATTAGCAAGTTTCACAAGATGTAATTCAAACTAATTTGAATATGCATCTCAATGTAACTTAGCTAGTCGGGTCGCATTGATATGACCTAGTCTACAATGCCTCAAGAAGGATTCGTTCATTTCTGAACTCTTCCTCTTGTGTGTGTTCTGTACGTTAAGAACCGTGGTTTGATTTAGAACGTATATGCTTTTAGATAACGCGCCTGAACCGATCAACTCTTGATATAGGAAATGTTCAAAACATTATCCAACAATACAAAATTATATCCTTCTTTTTCTTAATAAAGAGACTGATATGATGTTGTATATCAGGTTCGGTATCTAATAACATTCGTTCAGAATCAATGTATTTGGTAATATAGGGTGATAACTGCCAACAGACTTGGCTGCAACACTTGCACCGTTTCTATCTCATGAAACTTATCACCCGTTCTCAGTTCTCTACCTATCTGTAGCCCATGTAACATATTACATATATGGGATCCTGATCCGGTATCTCATATCTAGGACGTAAAGGATACTGAGAAACAGTTCTCGGTAATGAACACACCCGAAGATGATGCATCATCATACACTTTCTTCGTTTGGGCGGCACGGGAATTCTGGTAATCCCCAATTTCCTGCTCAGTCTTATAACAATTATAAGTTGGAGCGGGACCAACGTTCCTTCGCGCAGTATAACAAGCGGGTTCGGTCAATACATCTGTATTATTATCTTGATTAAGGCGTGACATGGTCGCTACCTGGAGAGAGAGAGAGAAAGAAAACACTCAGCGTATGCTCTTGCAAGATTAGATTGGTTATTAATATATCTAATCAGGATGTCTCCCACTGTTTTTGTCAAATCTTCCTTCAAACACTAAAAGGAAAGACTAGCCGGAATTAATTACACGCTACAAGTTCGCCAATCTTTCAGCCAGGCTAGTGCCGGTATTTTGAGGGAGGTTCCCCGTGCTTTTGCACGGACCTAATTAAAATAAACCTCATTTTCCCAGGGGCGTAACCCCATTGACACCTTTCTAGACACCTACTTGATCGGCTAATTGTAATGTGTAAAACTCTCCCAGGAGTAACACTTACTCGCAGTGGGTATCGGGATCCAACTATCTCATAGGAGGTATGCAATCTCATTGCAAATTTCAAGACTTGAAATTCCCGATAATATTTTGCCCCAAGCGATCTATGACCTTGACTAAGTCAACAAACCATAGACCGTAAGTAAAGTTCAACCCGTCATTTCCCGATTAAATTAAACCCACCCGCACGACTCTTGACTAAGTCAACAAGGCTGCACGACTACCCTAATCCAATCGCATCATACGCTTTGCAGATAAGCAATAATAAGCTACCGCACACTACGTCTTGACTGAGTCAACAAACGCAGCATGAATACTAAGTAGTACTTATCTGAAATGACGGAGGGCTACGACAGGATTTTAAGAAAACACTCTGCGTAATGAACTTGATATCGTTGTAGAATCGAGTGATTTTAAATGGAGTGTTTTTGAGGCTTTTCTAATTTTGCTAAATACGTCACTCCCGGTGAAGGGATCGTCGGCTCTTTCCTTATCGAATAAGGTGCAGGATATTTCATAAATACCACTATGAACAAGTAATCTTTAGGTTTCTTTTAGTTTCATTAATCTCATTAATGAAGTCCCATTTTATTATGCTTCACAAGCATTAGATATGAAACGAAATCAACAATATATAATATATATCTCATATATATAATATAAACATTCGTCTCAGGCAGTAATATGATCTCATCACAGAGCATTGCAGCAGAAGAACATATATGAAATATTGTATATACTAGGAGGTTCGTGTTTTAATATGAGCCTGAATAAAACACGGATTTCACGGTCGCGATGAATAGCCAATCCCACACCCCTAGACCCCTACGAGAGCGGCAAGCAACCCTGTCAGTTCTAGAGTTAGGACTGCTAGATTTATAACATTCAAATTAGCTATCTCATAACTACTTGCGGATTCCAAATATTGTATCACATTCCAGAAAAATAGACAATGTTAAACTTTCTGATCGAATAAACAAACACCCAAGATTTCCTAAATAGCTCAACACTTGAGCGGAGTTCAAAAATCCCAGAACATGTCACAGCCCCAATGAACCAGCCGTAGAAGGGTCAAACCAACGCCTCACATGTGGCAACGCTAAACTACCACAAACCCTAAGGTTCAGTGGCAGTTTTGACGGTCACATAATCGAGTTAAGGTTACGTTCTTCTAGAGGGTCCACAGATACGCTTGCATGATTTCCCGAAAGTTTTAAACTCGTGAAAAAATCCAACACTTGAAAGTTTTCAGACAGGGGGAAAATGAGTTATTGATATCCGTTCGAACTTTTTAGCACGTTCTAAATTATCCGGAAAACAAAACGAATTTAAACTTTCCGATCGAATCAACGAGTTCCTAATAGTCCCCAGAAAGCTCAACACTTGAGTAGAATTAAAAATTCCCAGAAGCATGAAAAAGTACCCAAGAATCATACCCTGAAGTATTAGCCCCTAATTCCCAAGATTGGTCGTGGAACCGCCGCCAAACGCATGGTTTGGCTGTGGTTCCGCGGTCCCTTGAGGGAGTTAAGGCATCGTACTTCACAGTAATTCTTAGAATTCCTTGCATGATTTTCTGAGTATTTTTAATATGAAAAATTTCAACTTTTGAAAAAATTTCCAGAGGAGGGGTTTTATTCGGGCTTTCGGGGATCGATCGGACTTTAAACTTCGTCTACATTTCGCCTAAAGCTCTAGCTTGGCTTTGATACCACTGTAGGGTTACTAGGCACTAGAACAAGGTTCTATAAGGCATCAACCATGCCAAAATCAAAATTTTCAAGCGCCGAACAACCCTAACCAAGATCTTAGACTAGAGATTAGGCGAAACAATGAACAAGTAAACAACTTTATTTCTAAGAGAAAGGGATTAAAACCTTTGTAGTCCGTTCCTTCACTTCATAAGCTCCGTGTTGTGGTCCCTTCACTGCGATCATCAAGTACCCGGACTCTAGAGTGGCTCCATGAAGAGAAAGATGCAAGCTTGCTTCCAATCTTCAATAACTAAGATGATCTACCTTGAAGAAACTCAAAGCCAAGCTCTTGCTTTGCTAATCAAGTATTAGCAAAGCAAACACCCTAATCTAAGTGGCAAGAATAGATGAGGATGATGAAGTAGGAATTTAGCTCTCATTTGTTTTCAATTTCTCCCTCATTATCATCACTTTTTCAAAAAGCTAGAAAGCTTTTTCAAGAGAAGGAAGAAGAAGAAGAAGCAAAACCATTTGTGATGAATAATGAAATCAAGTGTGAGGTTAGAATTGCAACATGGGTTAAGAATAATGATTTAACCCTTGTAGAGATTTAACTATGGTAAAGGGTTTGGGTTGGGTTATGGAAATATCTTCACAAAATATCATAAGTCAAAATCAAAGCTTCTTGAAAGCTTCAAGAAGCTTCTTGAAAGCTTCATGCAAGCTTAACCCTAATCCAAACCCTAACCATATTTAAACTCCACAAAACATGTTGCATTTGTAACCCTAACTTGTTACAATATTATATATCACATATACAATATTTATTGTAACAAAAATAAATAATAAAATTAACATATATCACATATATATCAATGTATTATCCAAGTGAGAAAAAGAATCTTTAAGTGAGCTTATATTAGTTAATGTAATATAATATATAAAATATATAATTATACATTAAATTATCGAATAAACACTTTATCCGATAATCCGGTTATTTCACAAATAACCGACTAATATTATCTGTATCAGTTCATCGAATCAACACTTGATCCGATGACCTGGCTATATCACATATAACCGGCCGATATCACATATCGCGAGAATCTAATACGGTATCACATACACGTATTATTCTCGGTCCCACACATATCACATATGTGCTCCTACTCCGTTTTGCCTGAGCCAGGAAATCTCTATGTAGGACTCTAAAGAATCGTCAATACGCCGGCAGTAGGTAATGATCATATCAAACACCCACAAGCTGCAAGCGGTCAGCTAAACGTAACAGCCACCCAGGTATTGATCGATCAGAAGATCAACAGGCAAGCCTATATATTCTCCTGCGAATCCAATCAGTAATACTCCCGTATAGTCCGGTCTCTTCATCTGATATGTCGCATATCTCGTCTAGGGGTGGTAAAGGTCAGACCCCAGTAGCTTGATAAGTCATGTCGATATGAGGTCTATAACAGTTCGAGAAACTACTGATAACACTTACCAGTAAATCTCAGCAACTCTGTCCAGGGATTTCCAGTTATAGCCAATCGAACGTAGCGCAACATCAACTCCCTATACCGGGAGGGACGAAACCCCTCTCATCGCTCATTGCCTCCATGTGATTCGAGACTGTACCCAAAAGCCACCGTTTTGCACGTTCACTTGGACGTGGTATGATGGAAATCAAAGCACAGTGGGAATCACACAAGACTCTATGACGATCTCGGGTCTACAGACTAACCTGTACCAGTGTCACCAGAGAACTTCCATCTGACGTGAGGTATAATACCATCTGGGAGTTCTCGGCGAGTCCGTCCAGTGTATCCAGTCTCTACTGAGCACCCGTATACCTTCTCTGATGTCAAACACCAATGGATATGGGATCATCCATCGCCCATCATATGGGTCAAGAAGCGCATACGCTAGTCTACTCTGGTATATCGATGTCCTGTCTCGATACACCTACGACTAGGAACATTTGAAGGATATACTTAGCGACTACTCTGTCCCCACTAGTTTGATCTGCATCATAGTCCTGGTAGTTAAGTACTCATCCTAAGGGCTTTATCAATATGTAACATAGAGATAATCAGAGTACATGTTAAGATAAAGAGCAACCAGATAGCATACTATCATGTCGAGCAAGAAAGTCCTCCCTATATATGTCCAAGCATCCACTACAATATACATCGTATGTACAGTAATGGCCTCTAGAGCATACATATAACTAACACAATGGTAGGAACCAAGTTCATCATATGAACTTTTTCATCCAGACAATCTCTTTGGCAGCATTGTTGGTAGCGATGTAATTAGCCTCTGTCAACGAGTCTACTACGGTATATAGCTTGGAACCCTTCCAACATACCGTCACTCCACTGAGGGTGAAGACAAAACCCGAGACTGACTTTCAGTCGTCCTTATCACTCTGGAAGCTTGAATCGGTAAAGGACTCCATCTGAAGTTCACCGTTACCATACACCAAGAACATCTCTTTAGTCCTTCTCAAGCACTTAAGAATGTTCTTCTGCTGTCCAGTAGTTTTCCCAAAGATCTTTTCGATACATATTCACTACACCTAGTGAGTAAGCTACATCTGGTCTAGTACATAACATCGCATACATGATTGACCTATCTGCCAAAGCATAGGGTATCCCTTGTATGCGAGTCCTCTCCAAATCAGTCTCGAGAGACATCTCTTTGGAAAGAGTGATTGCTGAACAAGCGGGTACATTACCACGCTTTAGAATCATCCATACTAAACCTCTTTAGTATGGCGTCTATGTACCTGGATTGGGACAATCCCAAATCCATTTAGATCTATCTCTATATATCTATATCCCCAGGATGTAAGAGACATCAGTTAGATCTTTCATGGAGAACCTATGTGATAAGAGGTGCTTGACCGAGTGTAGCATAGGAACACCCTTTCCTATCAAAAGTATGTCATCCATGTACAATACGAGGAAGACAACCATACCCTCTACAACCCTCTTATATATACATGGTTCATTTACCTTTTTGATGAAATCAAACTCTTTGACAGATTCATCAAAAACAGATGTTCCATATCCGCGATGCCTGCTTTAACCCGTAGATGGATTTAAGCTGCTTGCATATGCTTCCGCTGCTCCAAATGTCTACGAAGCCCTCTGGCAGTGTCATATACTCGCTCTATTCTAAATCACCATTTATAAAAGCGGTTTTGACGTGCAGTCTGCCAGATATCGTAGTCATGGTATGCAGCAATGGCAAGTAGGATCTTGATGGACTTAAGCTTAGCGACAAGTCTAGCTTTGAAAGTCTCAACTTTTCCATCTACACTAAATTATCTTTCTCAAAGATCCTTTTTCTCCTAATGGGTTTTATCCCTTCAGGAGCAACATGCAAAGTCAACACTTTGCTGGTGTATATGGATTCCATCTCAGATCGCATAGCTTCCAGCCATTTCACATAGTCTCCACTTGTGATGGCCTGCTTAAAACTAGTTAGTTCATCATCTCCATGATGCAATCCTTGCTCCCACCGTCTACGAGAAAACCGTAGTATCTCTCAGGTGGATGAGGAACCCAACTAGATCTGCGGAGTGGTTTTGGTTCGTCAGGGACTATTGAATCCTCCGGTTCCAACAAATCGTCAGTTATAGTTTGTGTTTGCTAGAACCTCTTCCAGTTCTACCTTAAGGCCACTAATTTCTTTCGCGAGAAATTCCTTTTCTAAAAAGGTGGCATGCCGAGAAACAAACACCTTTTGCTCCTCGGTGTGGTAGAAGATATACCCTTGTGAGTTTTTGGGATATCCTACAAACTTGCACAGAACAGACCTTGTCTCGAGTTTGTTCGGATTTTTCTTTTCAACACAGAACAGACCTTTTCAACTCGTTTAAGAGATGGTCTCTTCCCATTCCATATCTCATATGGAGTGGTAGGCAACAGATTTGGTCGGAACTCTATTCAATAGGTATGCATCTTCTCAAGTGCATGTCCCTGAAAGGAAATAAGCAACTCAGCAGTACTCATCATAGAGTGCACCATATCTCATAGGATGCGATTCCTCCACCTCGATATACCGTTGTCCTGTGGTGTATACAGAGGAGTAAGTTGAGAGAGTATCTCATTTTCTTTTAAATAGTTTCGGAATTCCGTGCTCCAGCATTCTTCTCCCCGATCATATCGAAGGATTTGAATACCTTTACCCATCTGGTTCTCAACTTCGTACTTATATTCCTTGAAATTCTCAAAAGATTCAGTTTTGTGTTTCAACAAGAACACATGTCCGTATCTTTAGAGAACATTGGTGAATGTAATAAAGTACGCGGAACCATTCCTAGCATATGTAGACATAGGACCGCATACATCACTATGTATCTGTCCAAGAGTTCAGTAACGCTTTCTCTGTTTCCAGTAAACAGAGATTTGGTCACCTAGTCTTTGAGACATGACTGGCAAGTTTCATAAGATGTAAATTCGAACGGATTCAAATATGCATCCTTATGGAACTTCAGCTAGTCTTGTTTCATCGATATGACCCAGTCTACAATACCACAAGAAGACTTCGTTCATTTTTGAACTGTTTCTCTTGTGTGTGTTCTGTACGTTTAGAACTGTAGTTTGATTCAGAACGCGTACACTGTTATACAACATACCTTACCCAATCAACACTTGATTTAGGAAAATATTCACAATATTATTGGTACGAAATAACTGTCGCTAAGAATCAATGTATTACCTGTTGGTAACACCAGGTGATATTTGCCAATCTGCTTTGGCTGCAACAATTACACCATCTCTACTACTAAAGACATATCACCCTTTCCCAGTCTCTACCTATCATTAGCCCATGTAACGAATTACATATATAGGATCCTGATCCAGTATCACATACCCAAGACATAGAAACGATTGAGAAAAAGTTCTTGGTAACGAACACACCCGAAGACGACGCATCAACATGCTTTTTCTTCGTTTGGGTGGCGTGGGAATCTGTATATTCTCCTATTCCTTGCCCAGACTTATGAAAATCATAATGTAGAGCGGAATCTAGCCCAGTATAATAAGTAGGTTCGGTTAATGCAACCATATATTATCTAGATTAAGGCCTGACATGGTTGCTACCTGGAAAGAGAGAGAAGAAAACACTTAGCGTATGCGCTTGCAAGATTATATTGGTTATTATCTTATCTAATCAGGATGACTCCCACTGATTTTATCAAATCTTCTTTCAAACCCTAAAAGGTAAGACTAGCCGGGATTAATTACACCTTACAAGTTCGCCAATCTTTCAACCAGGCCAGTGTCGGTATTTTGAGGGAGGTTCCTCGTGCTTTCGCATGGACCTAATTAAAATAAACCTCATTTTCCCAGGGGCGTAACCCCGTTAACATCTTTCTAGACACCTACTTGATCGGCTAATTGTGATGTGTAAAACTCTCCCAGGAGTAACTCTTACTCGCAGTGGGTATCGGGATCCAACTATCTCATAGAAGGAATGCAATCTCATTGCAAATTTTAACACTTAAAATTCCCGATAATATTTTGCCCCTACCGTCCTATGACCTTGACAAAAGCCAACAAACCATAGTCCGCTGATCAAGTTCAACCCGTACATTTCATGATTGAATTAAACTCACCCGCACGACCCTTGACAAAGCAACAAAGTCGTACGACTACCCTAATCCAATCGCATCATATACAGCAGATAAGCAGTAAGTAGCTACCGCACACTACGCCTTAACGAAAGCCAACAAACGTAGCACGAATACTAAATACTACTTATCTGAAATGACAGAGGGCTACGGCAGGTTTTTAAGAAAACCTTTTGCGTAATGAACTTGATATCGTTGCAGAATCGAGTGATTTTGAAAAGGAGTGTTTTTTAGGCTTTTGCTAGTTTTGCTAAAGAGGTCACTCCCGGTGAAGGGATCTCGGCTCTTTCCTCATCGAATGAGGTGTTGAATATTCTACAAGGAATACCGCTATGCAAAGAAAAAACTAAAAAGGCAATAAAAAACAAAACCGAGTTGGTTGTAGCATCTGCTAGCTTTTGCTAAAGAGGTCACTCCCGGTGAAGGGAACTCGGCTTTTTCCTCATCGAATGAGGTGCTGGATATTCTACAAGGAATACCGCTATGCAAAACAAAAACTAGAGCTACCCTTTTAGAAAATTTGATTCCACGACATCTTTTAGATTTCTTTCTTTTTAATTAATCTCATTAATGAAGTTCCATCAATTATACTTCCTAAGCATCACGGAAGAAACGAAAATACAATGTACGCTTATGCCATCCCCATTCGCCACAGTGTCCCGTTATGCACTGTTAGATTACTTAACTAACGGCATAGCGGGGCGGGACTAGCGCGGGTGAAAAACATAAGCAATGTTAATTATATATCATATATATAATAATAAAGCATTCGTCTCAAGCATATAAAGTGATCACATAACAGAATATCAGCAGCAGAAGTCATCATATGAAATATTGGATTTACTAGGAGGTCCATGTTTTATATTAAGCCGGTAAAAAACACGAATTCCACGGTCGCGATGAATAACCAAACCCACATCCCTAGACCCCTACGAGACCGGCAAGCAACCCTACCAATTCTAGAGTTAGGAGACCCGGTCTCGACTCCTCGAGATGGTCTCCCACTGGACTCTAAAACCCGGTTACTTGCGCTTCCCGCCTTGGGTCTATCCTAATGAGGAAAAGTAAATAATATACAACAAAGGTGACATCATCCTCAACTCGGAAGTGCCCCAATAAAAGAATATTATATACAAGTTTTTACATGAATGAAAATGAAAAAACTCTCATCTCACATAAAAAAAACCCGGCTATTCAAAACACGACGATCCAATATAATATATTACAGCAACACATAACATCGCATGTCATCAACGTAAGTAAATATGCGTACCCCAATTGTCGTTGACATATAGCAACGAAACCGGCGATACACCACATATTACACTTACGGTCGCAGAAAAGAAAATGTCAAATTACAACATTTGGAATCCATAACCTTTTTAGACATCATAAACCCGAAATATCACATACTTCATGCCTAACCATTCGAATTCCAAATATTGTATCACATTCAACAAATACCTAGACGATGTTAAACATTCCGATCGAATCAACAAACACACAAAATTTCCCAAAGAGCTCAACACTTGAGCACAGTTTAAAAATACTCATAACATGCCACAGTGCCCATGGACCAATCGTAGAAGGGCCAACCCTTGCCTCACCTATGGCGCCGCGGAACTACCACAAACCATAGGGTTTAGTGGCGGTTCCGACGGTCATAGAATCAAGTTAAGGTTTCGTTCTTCTAGAGTGTCCATAGAATTACTTGCATGATTTTTGAATATTTTTAACTTGGAGAAAATCCAACTTTTGCAAAATTTCCAGTAAGGGAGAAAATAGGTTATTGATATTCATTTGAACATTTTAACGCCGTCTAAATTAACCTAAAACAATGTTAGAATTACGACTACGAAACAATCCGTATTAGTCCTAATAGAACTGTTAACATAACATGAAAACTGGGCTAATCAAACAATACCGGAAACCCCAAAATCAAGCCCACAGAACACCAAAAAATTTCGAGCCAAAACTGAGTTAGAAAAACCGGCGACGCTGGATATTTTATGAATGTCGCCGGGTAAAATCCGGTGGTTTGGTCTCGAACTTCTCCAGTGTTCTAGTTGTATCACATACAACATTCTGGAGTTGCTAAAATAATTTTCTAAGATCATTTAAAAATTGACAGAAACTTGATTTTTGGTTTCGGTGTTTCGGAGTTTTTTCGGTTTCGTAATTCTACAAATATCGTCTAATTCTTTAGCTTTGCTCTGATACCATTGTTGGGTTACCTAGCACGACAGCAAGGTTTCGGGAGGCATCATCCATGCCGTTTTTCAAAAATTTGCCATGCTAAATAATCCTAACTCTAGAATCTTAACTAGAGAATTAGACGATACAAGAGTGTAAACAACTTTACATCAAGTGAATAAGGAATATGAACTTTGTAGACCGGTCCTTCACTTCACATGCTCCGCGTAGTAGTCCCGCGACTCCACTAGGCTCCACTTGAGGTTTTGGAATAGCTTCCTCCGATAACCTTCGTGCCAAAGATGATCCACGCGAAGTCTCTCCAACTCAAGCTATCTCTACACTAAACTCTTTAGCGTAGGAAACATGCTACACTCGATCGCTCGTCAAGTGTAGGATGGTGAAGTAGGGGATGTTAAAAGCTCACAAGTTTGTGTTCAAGCTTCATGGTTCACATCACATGTGAGGGTTGAAACTTGAACCATGATATGAGGAGGAAGAAGAAGCTAGAGAGCAACCATGAGAGCAACTCAAGAAAAAAGGTTAAGTGTTGAGAATGAGCTAGAATGAATGGCAACTCTTGACCCCTCACTCATTCAAGCATGGAATTTTGCAATATAAAATTGCAACCATGCTTGAATAGTGAGTCAAGATGAGTAAACAAGTATAAATCCCATGCTTGCAACCATGCTCTCATTTCCACCTCATTTCTATTTTCACAAAATAGAAATTCATATGCCATGCTTCATTATTATATATATATATATATATATCATATATATATATATATTAATATATTTATAATGAAGAATAATTAGTGAGCTAATGATATTAGTTAAGATATAATTATATCACATATAACATATATCACATTATTAAATCAACACTTGAT
Organism: Agapanthus africanus; assembly: GCA_030015575.1. Lineage (NCBI taxonomy): Eukaryota > Viridiplantae > Streptophyta > Magnoliopsida > Asparagales > Amaryllidaceae > Agapanthus > Agapanthus africanus. The sequence goes on from CM057344.1 coordinate 109,656,167, forward strand.
TTAATAATCCGGTTATATCACATATGACCGACTAATATCATTCATCTGTATATCACATTATCAAATCAACACTTGATTCAACAATCTGGTTATATCACATATAAACGACCCGATAACAGATAACTGCCAGATTACAATACGGTATCACATACACGTATTTAATCAGGCCTACACATATCACATATGTGTCCTACTTCGTTTCGCTTGAACCAGGAAACTTCTGTGTGGGACTCTAAACACCTGTCAATACGCCAGCAGCAGGTGATGATCACTGATTGATCGATTTTCCCCTTGTGTAGTATGTGGAAAATTTGTAAAGAACTTCACAACCAAAAAATATTTTGACCGCAATCAAACTACGGTGTCGATTGTAGTTTGTAGTGAGTGCGGATCGTCCACAGGGATTGCACGATTCGTTTTTATAATATGCTTGAATTGAAAACTTAATCGACAAGAAAAGAAAACATGATTCAAGAATTTATCAATTGATTCAGGTGTCACGATGTTTAATCAAGAATTAAGAACCGATAAACAATCAAGAATTGGGTTTTGATAATATTTTTCCAATCAACAATCAAGAATCTAAAAGAGGCTCGTAGGAATCGATAGGATCGATAGACGTGATGTAATCTAAAGATATCGTGTTCTTGTCCTTCGAAGGATTGATACTAGATTTATGATGACCGACGAGAGTTGGGGCTTTCTCGTGAAACTAGGGTTTCATCCTATAACCCTTGTTCTTTCGTCAATATCATTCCTTTTCTAGCCTATACCAAATTCAAGAAACGATCATTACTCCCCAATTTCGATCGATGTCAATCAAGAAAGCATCGAAACAAAATGGGTTGTCGTTTCTTGAACTTGCTAGGGTTTACAAAACTCGTAGGACTCAAGAATCGATTAAAGCTATGTTACATCATCATTCTATTATCCGTCTCGACTCCTCGACGAGCGGAGTTTTATTCACACATCACCACACAGAAAAGATTTACGAATTGTAAAGATAGCATGATGCAGAATTTAAAGAAAACAAGATAAAAGAATATCACCTTTATTTATCTCAACAATTTTGATTACATTTGCTTCAAGAACTACAAGAAGAAGAATCTAGATCGTTGATCAGGCGTCGCTCGGCTTCGTGAGTCGTGGATCGGCTCGGATCGCTTGCTCCGTTGAAGATCGGCTCCGCTCCTAAAGGTTGTAAGGCTTCTTGCTTAATGGGTACTCGGGATTCTTGATCTTTAATTGGAATTAGGGTTAGGGTTTCCTACAAGCTCTCTCACTAAACTTGAGGAGGAAGGAGATGAAGAAAGGGATAGATTCACTAATTGGATGAATAATTCCCAAGGTTGAATGGCTAAAATGAATCACACCCTCTCTTGGATGCAAGATTGTAAGATTTTCTAAGATGATCTCTCCTTGAGTCTAGGGTCTTATTTATAGAACTCCCAAACCCTAGGTTTAGGTTTGAAATGGTAGTTCCCTCCAAAAGTTTGTTGAGTCTTCTAGAAGATAGTTTGTTAGGAGCTAGCTTAGGGTTTAAGCTAGGATTAATTAAGCTTAGAAACCCTTGTTTGCTGATCTGGCAGAAACCCCTGGAGTCTTCTGGAAACTGAGATGCATTTCTGAACTGTAGGCCCTGAAACAGGAATTTTGCACCAAAATTGAGGAGGCAAGTCCCTTGTTCAACCGCGGATCCGCGGCATTAGCAAGCCCATGCCGCGGATCCGCGGCCATGTTGAAGGCTTGGGCCTGGGTTCTTCTGGTGAAGCTTTGTACTGGAGTTTGGGCTTTTCTCTGATGTTTTGATTTGTATTTTCCCTTCTGTGTTGATACCAGATTTGAGTTGAGTGAGTTTACGTATCTTTCGAGCGGTGTAATGGTCGAGCAAGCTTTCTTTTTCCTGCACAGACTTCGAAACACGGGTTGCGATATATAGAAATATTGCGATGCCATGCAATGCAGTCAATTTTCCTAGAAATGCCGGTTTTAAGGTTGAATACATGTAATCTGATATTTTGCGACCGATTTGCTAATATGTGAATTATGAATACCGTACACTTCTATATGTATGCAAACGATGAGGAAATTGCCGGCTAAAATATGCAGTATTTTCGACTGATCAAATACCCCCAAACTTAATTTCGATCGTCTCGAGCGAATGTTTTATTAAAAAGAGAAGGAGAAAATAAAGAAAGAGAAAAACTAGCTAGCACACTTTCGTAGGCAACATGATTGCACTGAGCACGTGCAACAAGCCTTTAAACCTCTAGGTGTCCCTAGTAGGAGGAGTGTTATCTCCTGAGGGTTTTCAGCGGATTGCACCCACAAAATCCAATAATAAAAGCAAGATCATGAATATTACATTTAAAGAAGAGAATTGTAAAAGAAAAGCCTTGAAAATTAGGGTTTCCAACTAAGCTAGCTTTTCGGTTGTCATGAGCCCTATCTTATTGGTCATGAAAAGATGTTAGAAATCACGTCCTCCCTCAATAAAACATCGTCTTATTCTTCATTCCTATCTGTTTTCCAAACATCGATCATATCGCCCTGCGTGTGTGTAAAGACATCCCTACACCCGGAGAATTCAATTCAAGCTATCATACTCTTGCCCATCAGCCTCAGTATATATATATATATATATATATATATATATATATATATATATATATATATATATATATATATATTCGATGAGCTCACACACTTTCATGCGACCGTTAATACTTCTTGAGGTACTAACCGACCGATTACTCATGTGATTGCTTATTTGGTGTATTTTCCTCGTCTTGCACCACCTTAGGTATAGCAGTGACTCCCAGACCAGTTGGCCTTAGGGCACTAGATGAAGAGGCACCCTCGCTATATATTTTTTATTTCCCTCGGTGATAACAAAACCAGTGTCCATTTTTCTCACCATTTTCTTCATTTTTTTTTTTACCTCGGCTTTAAGACAAGAGCATTTCAAGGTATCCTCTACTATCCCAGGCTTCAAGACGTGTGTAAGTGCGAATAGCAGGGTAGCAACGTTCAAAATGTTTGGCTTCCAGAATAGAAACTATTTTTCAGACTTATTTTTATCCTCAGATTAGTGACGTCTTTCATCTTACTAACCCTTGGGACAACGGCTCATAACTACTTATTACTAGTTCGTATAAGAAAACTTCTAATTTTCTTAGTTTTCTAAAATTTTTCCAATCTCATGGATGTAACTTTTCACTATCTAAACTTTCATTATCTTATTTATATACAAAAAATATTTTTATAATTTTGAAATTTTTTTAATTTTTATGGTTTTTAAAGAAATGTTTTGTGCTTATGCAGTGTATGATGCAAAATGATGCAAAAATAAGCACAAACCTCCCCCAAACTTGTTTTCAACAGTGTCCTCACTGTTGCCTTCTGCTAAATCTACAAAACCTGTAAGTCTGGGAGGAATTTATTAGTGAGGGCAAAATATTTAAGTGAAGAACCTCCCCGAAACTTATTTTTGGCTCGTCTTTTTGTAAAATTTTCTTTTCAAGAGCCGGAAAAAAAATACCCCCCCCAAACTTGAGTTATGCAATGTTAAACTTTGAAAATCACAAGAGGGGGTCAAAAATCAGTGGTCGATGCCAAGCTTTGCAAAGACCGAATGTCAACACCAACCATTCAAAAAATTTATCAATGCAATGCTCTGGTTGGTGGAAGAAAAAGTGGGGAAAAGGTAAGTGGTGGAAGAGAATGTGTGTGCGTCTCATTTTGGAGAGACGATGTAGTGTATGTGATGGATTACTCGCATTCTTTTTACAATTCAGAAGAAGGGGTGGAGGTTCAATTTCAGTGAGTGGAACCTGATTCATCTCAACACCCGTGTTATTCAGAAATGCGAGTTCATCAGCGAAGATCTCCTCAAAAGTTTCATCTATACCCCGAAGAATAATGTCATCACAAAGTGCGGGGTGATCTTCAGACTCTAAAAGCAGTTCATAATCAGTGTTAATTGTTGACCCGGACATCTCGGTGGAAGAGTCTGTATGTGTATGATATATAGTTGGGTCAAACAATAACGTATGAAAAGAGTCAAGATCGGTATCAGGAGGATCATCAGTTTCGCTGCTGTCGACATCCATTAAGTCGACAGAACAAACCTGAGCAGTAGGTTCGGAGGGTACACTTCCTAACTTGTAAATGTTCATCTCAATTGTCCTCTTCCCGAAAGATAGGGTCATAGAACCGTTACGACAATTGATGATAGCATTGGAAGTGGCCAAAAAGGGACGACCTAAAATCACCGGAATTTGATTCCGTGAGTTCGCTACAGGCTGTGTATCAATTACAATAAAGTCTACAGGAAATATAAATTCCCCGATTTTTATTAACACATCCTCTAGTTCACCCCTAGGTCTGGTGATTGATCGGTCAGCCATCTGGAGAGTGCATGGAGATGGTTTTAACTCTCCGATCCCTAACTGCTCATAAACTGAGAAAGGAAGTAGGTTAACACTTGCCCCAAGATCTAGTAGAGCACGGTTAATGTGTTTCTCCCCAATAGAGATGGAAATAGTAGGATATCCAGGATCCTTACGTTTCCTCGGTAATTGCTGGGGGAAAGCTGTGTCTACTGTTTTTGCCATGAATATCTTCTTGGGCATTTGTTTCTTCCTCTTTCTAGTGCAAAAGTCTTTAAGAACTTTAGCATATGCAGGGACTTGTTGGATAGCATCTAGAAGAGGGATATTGATGTTAACCTGTTTAAACATCTCAGTGATCTTCTCCATTTGTGGACTTGGTGTGTTAGCCCTTAACCGATTAGGATAAGGTGCTTTAGCAATAAGCGCTGGGTCCATCATAGGAGAAGGAAGTGTGTGTGGAACCGATCCCAGAATAGAATTGGGTATCGTCCGTGGAGGGGTAAAAGAGGTGGGCTGTAATGGCGAGCCTTTTGGGAAATGGAGAATAGGCTCGGAAGAAGGTGGTGGGCTAGAAGAACTGGGGTCAGAAGTGGAAGTGTGTATGTGTGGAAAGGTCTCAGCCAGGGTGTTGATATGATTTTCAGTATCATCAACTTCTTCCCCAACATGATTGTCAAGCACTCGTCCAGATCTCAACGTGGTGATTTCATTCACATGATGTGAATAGCCAGGATTGGGTAAGGGTTGAGCTGGAAGTTTCCCTTTCTCTCTTGCACTAATTTCGGCTTTTAATCGTGCAATTTCATCTTCCATCGATTTAATACTCTCGCTTTGGGACGCAGAGTTTCTCTTCATATCATCGACGGAAGATTTCATTTCAGCCGAAACTTGCATGATATTTGTTAAGATCAAATTCATGTATTGCACAAAAGAAGAGGATTCATCAGTCCCGGTCAACTGTAAAGGACTAGACAGTGCAGGTGTGTTGACCGTATTTTGAAAATTATGTGCTTGAAAGGGGTGCTGACTTAATTGAAGTTGTGGCTGCTGTTGTGGCGGAGGAACCCTTTGGAAATTGTTTTGGTTTGGAACCGTGTTTTGTGATTGTGATTGGTTCCAAGCAAAATTTGGGTGATTCTTCCAACCCTGATTATATGTGGAAGAAAAAGGATCGTTTCTAGGTCGTTGAAATGCGGCATTGGTATGCTCACGACCTTGAAACGGACATTCTTCCGTCAAGTGAGACGGATCAGAACAGCAGCTACATACAGTTTTGGAAAGTGACATTTGATTAAGGGAGGCGGCTAAAAATTTGTTTTCCATAATCTCGAGTTTCTTTTGTATAGCTGAAATGTCAGCTCTAACTCCTATGGAAACATCTGATTGGTTGTTGCCACTCCTAAATGATGGACTTTCCCACTGTAAAGACTTTTCAGCGAACTCTTCTAAATATCGCCAAGCTTCCCCATCATCCTTAGACATAAAAGTACCTTGACACATGTTTTCAAGGCTCTGTTTAGTGTTAGGGTTACTGCCCTCATAAATGATTCGGCAAAGCTCCCATCTCGGGATGCCGTGATGAGGACATTGAACCAATAGATCCTTGAAACGTTCAAAGCATTTTGAAAATGGTTCAGCAGGGAGCTGGGCAAATTGATTCAGTTCGCTACGGATTCGAGCTATCTTTTGTATTGGGTAAAATTTCTTAAGGAATGCAGCGACGAATTCTTCCCAATTCGTAATAGAATGTGCGGTAGTGTTGTATAGCCACTTCTCGGCTATATTGCACAAGGTAAATGGGAGAAGTCGTAGACGCATCGCATCCACTGAAAGTTGTGACGTACCCATCATTGCGCATACGTTTTCAAATTTGGTAATGAAAACGTAAGCGTCCTCAGTCTCGAGTCCGTGGAATTTAGGTAAAAGATTGATATACTGGGGCTTAATCTCAAAGTTATCCCCATTGGCTGGTGGTGTGGATAAGCAGGTCGAAAGAGGACCTCGAATAGGGTAGCACTTCTCCTGGAGAGAGATGCGGGGTGGATTCTGCGCACCAACGGACGGCGGCAGATTAGGGTTAAGGAAGTTTGATGGATTCGGATCCATCGGTGTGGGTGTGGTAGTAGGTAAAGAAAAGGTAAATGGAGAAATATCGACTTCGGAGTCGACAAAGGGTACGCGGACTAAACGGGCACTAGAATCCCGTGTCCAGCCTATCTTGCACTAAAAAGGGTTAGTACAAGTGGCAGCGTTGGCTTATAATTAGGGGTAATGAATGAATGAGGTGTTTGCTTTTGAAAAAGGGTCGGATTTTTTTTTTTTGAAAACTTGATGCGACAAAACAAATGCAGCACACAACCCTAGAATCTAATGGTCACCTAGGTCCGGCTCTAGACCGCTCCTAACTGCCAAAAGACAAGTCGCAGGATAGAATCCTCCACTGCCTCTTTGTCCCCCTGTGGCCGGATAAGTGCCAGGTAAGTGGGAAGGTACTCCACTACGTAAGTAGTGGGCCTAATTAAAAACCACTAGCCTTAGACACACTCGCCTTAGGCACCATAAGAAAACGCGGATAAGCAATGAATTACCCACGGCCTTCTCTTGTCCTAATTGAGCGCGACAGTCCTTAGAGTCTTCTCTAGATTTCTTTTAATTAATGAGGGTAATGCGGATGCAAGTTTTACAATTTTCGGGGCCTAGGAAGGGTAATGAAATCCCCACCTAATTTGGATTTGGCCGTGGCCCTTAAATTTCCGTATTAGAATGCAAACAACCAAGAAATCAAAATCACGCACAATTTTAATTTGCAATTTGCGGCGCTGCGATTATTTGCAAAGAATCCTGCAGAAAAGGGTTAATTGGAGCTAAAAGAGGAGAGGGGAGAGAGCAAGAAAGTACCTCAGTGAAAAATTTTGCAGAGAACCCCCAACCTAGCCGCGGAACCGCCGCAAATCGTGGGTTCTGGCCGCTCTTCCGCGGTCTTATGTGCAGATCACTGCACCAATTTTCTTCAGAAGGCTTCTGTGGCCTTCCTCTACTCTCAGGTATATCCCAAATAATTTTTCCACAGCACAGAATGCTCCAGATCACCTTGCAGTCAATCACAACATACGTATAAGAGTTTGTACGAATTTTCATTTCAAGAAGTAAAATGTAATAATTCTTTCAATTCAAACTATAAAATGTAAACGAATTAGCGCGCGATCCCCGGCAACGGCGCCATTTTGATTGATCGATTTTCCCGTTGTGTAGTATGTGGAAAATTTGTAAAGAACTTCACAACCAAAAAATATTTTGACCGCAATCAAACTACGGTGTCGATTGTAGTTTGTAGTGAGTGCGGATCGTCCACAGGGATTGCACGATTCGTTTTTATAATATGCTTGAATTGAAAACTTAATCGACAAGAAAAGAAAACATGATTCAAGAATTTATCAATTGATTCAGGTGTCACGATGTTTAATCAAGAATCAAGAACCGATAAACAATCAAGAATTGGGTTTTGATAATATTTTTCCAATCAACAATCAAGAATCTAAAAGAGGCTCGTAGGAATCGATAGGATCGATAGACGTGATGTAATCTAAAGATATCGTGTTCTTGTCCTTCGAAGGATTGATACTAGATTGATGATGACCGACGAGAGTTGGGGCTTTCTCGTGAAACTAGGGTTTCATCCTATAACCCTTGTTCTTTCGTCGATATCATTCCTTTTCTAGCCTCTACCAAATTCAAGAAACGATCATAACTCCCCAATTTCGATCGATGTCAATCAAGAAAGCATCGAAACAAAATGGGTTGTCGTTTCTTGAACTTGCTAGGGTTTACAAAACTCGTAGGACTCAAGTATCGATTAAAGCTATGTTACATCATCATTCTATTATCCGTCTCGACTCCTCGACGAGCGGAGTTTTATTCACACATCACCACACAGAAAAGATTTACGAATTGTAAAGATAGCATGATGCAGAATTTAAAGAAAACAAGATAAAAGAATATCACCTTTATTTATCTCAACAATTTTGATTACATTTGCTTCAAGAACTACAAGAAGAAGAATCTAGATCGTTGATTAGGCGTCGCTCGGCTTCGTGAGTCGTGGATTGGCTCGGATCGCTTGCTCCGTTGAAGATCGGCTCCGCTCCTAAAGGTTGTAAGGCTTCTTGCTTAATGGGTACTCGGGATTCTTGATCTTTAATTGGAATTAGGGTTAGGGTTTCCTACAAGCTCTCTCACTAAACTTGAGGAGGAAGGAGATGAAGAAAGGGATAGATTCACTAATTGGATGAATAATTCCCAAGGTTGAATGGCTAAAATGAATCACACCCTCTCTTGGATGCAAGATTGTAAGATTTTCTAAGATGATCTCTCCTTGAGTCTAGGGTCTTATTTATAGAACTCCCAAACCCTAGGTTTAGGTTTGAAATGGTAGTTCCCTCCAAAAGTTTGTTGAGTCTTCTAGAAGATAGTTTGTTAGGAGCTAGCTTAGGGTTTAAGCTAGGATTAATTAAGCTTAGAAACCCTTGTTTGCTGATCTGGCAGAAACCCCTGGAGTCTTCTGGAAACTGAGATGCATTTCTGAACTGTAGGCCCTGAAACAGGAATTTTGCACCAAAATTGAGGAGGCAAGTCCCTTGTTCAACCGCGGATCCGCGGCATTAGCAAGCCCATGCCGCGGATCCGCGGCCATGTTGAAGGCTTGGGCCTGGGTTCTTCTGGTGAAGCTTTGTACTGGAGTTTGGGCTTTTCTCTGATGTTTTGATTTGTATTTTCCCTTCTGTGTTGATACCAGATTTGAGTTGAGTGAGTTTACGTATCTTTCGAGCGGTGTAATGGTCGAGCAAGCTTTCTTTTTCCTGCACAGACTTCGAAACACGGGTTGCGATATATAGAAATATTGCGATGCCATGCAATGCAGTCAATTTCCCTAGAAATGCCGGTTTTAAGGTTGAATACATGTAATCTGATATTTTGCGACCGATTTGCTAATATGTGAATTATGAATACCGTACACTTCTATATGTATGCAAATGATGAGGAAATTGCCGGCTAAAATATGCAATATTTTCGACTGATCAATCACATCAGTCACCTTCAAGCCGTCAGCGGTACTAGCTGGACGTAACGGCTACCCGGGTATTGAGCGATATGAAGATCAACAAGCAAGCTTGTCCATAGTCTCCATGAAGCCTATTAGTAACACTACCGTACAGTCCGGTCTCTTTGTCTGATATATCGCATATCAAGTCTAGGGGTGGAAATCGTCAGACCCCAGTAACGTGATAAGTCATGCCGATGTCTGGCCTATAACGGTTCGAGAAACTACTGATAACATTTATCAGTAAATCTCGATAGCAGCCATGGCCAAGGACTTCCAGTTATAGCCAATCGAGCAAAGCGCAACATCAACCCCCAATACCGGGAGAGATGAAACCCCTCATATCGCTCATTGCCTCCATGTGACTCAGGACTGTACCCAAAATCCACCTGTTTGCACAAATCCTCTTGAGCGTGGTAGGGAGGAAATCAAAGCACAATGGGAGCCACACAAGACTCTATGACGATCTCGGGTCTACAGACTAACCTGTGCCAGTATCACCAGAGGACTGCTATCTGACGATAGGTATACTACCATATAGGAGTCCTAGGCGAGTCCTGTTCAGTGTACCCAGTCTCCACTGAGCACCCGTATACCATCTTTGATGCCAAACACCAATGGATGTGGGATCATCCATCGCCCATCATATGGGTCAAGAAGCGTATACGCTAGTCTACTCTGGAATATCGATGCCATGTCTTGATATACCCTCGACTAGGAACAATTAAATGATGTACTTTTGGACACCCTGGCCCCACTAGTATGATCTCATCATAGTCCTGGTAGTCAAGTACATATCCTAAGGGATTTATCAATATGTAAGAGACATACAGTATAAATACCAGTGTACACATTAAGATAAAGGTAACCAGATAGCATACTATCATGTCGAGCAAGAAAGTCCTCTCTATATTTGTCCAAGCATCCACTATAATATACATAATATGTACAATAATGGTCTCTAGGGCATACATATAACTAACAGATAGCTTGGTTGCAATGGTAGTACAGTTTGGTTTTATTTGTACATTTGATATTGTGTGGCGAGCGTCCGACATGTGGACTACCATCACTGCCAGTTTGTATATTATTTGTTTGGGGCACGACCGGGTTGAGGTCAATGTCACTGTTTTACATATTCTTTTCTTTTCTATACTAGGATTACCCCACGGTGGAATGCACGGTTAGCCGGGTTCTATAGGGCAATAGGTCTGCATCTCATGGCGTTGAGATGGAGGGGGCCTTACTCTAGAATTGGCGAGATATTCGCCGCACTCGTAGGGGTACAGGTTGACCCACGGAGGGGTGCTTAAGTTACCGGATTCCGTGAAGTGCTGGGTGGCCCACTTACTTTGTTGATTGGGGTTTCCTCACTTCTGGGATTGTTGGGTAACTTGCCGCGCTCGTAGGGGTCTAGGTTTTCATTGCACAGGCTATCCACACGACCAGGGGAACGTCGGGTTTCACTTGCGGCTCAAAGGAAGCCCGGGGCTCCCAGATTATCAGTATTGTTCTGTGATGCTTATCGCTTATCTGTGATGTTGCATATATCATGCCTGGAACGATTATTATATATTGTTATATATATACTAGTAGATGTTGTAAATGTTTTGCACCCGCGCTAGTCCAGCCCCCGCTCTGTCATTAGTTAAGTAACCTAACGGGTGATGACGGGGCCAAGTGGTGAATGCGGATGGCATATACGTACATTATATTTTCGTTCTTTTATGGTGTGATTAATTGATGGGATTGCATTGATTCTGATCAATGGAAGGAAAACAAACCTATTTGATGTTTTTGGAACAAATTTTTAAAAGCTGTTATTACAAGGACGTTTTCTTTTGTTTTGCACAGCGATATTCGGTTATGAATATCCAGCACCTCATTCGACGAGGAAAGATCCGAGATCCCTTCACCGGGAGTGACCTCTTGGGCAAAAGTTTGTGTCAGGGTAATAACTTCACTATAGTCGATTACTTTTTGCTTTGTATCGTGATATTCAGTTAGGAATATCCTGCACCTCATTCGACGAGAAAAGAGCCGAGATCCCTTCACTGGGAGTGACCTCTTTAGCAAAAGTTTTCGCCACTATATATTTGTAAAACTATCCGGTTCCTTCAACGATATCAAGTTCATTACGTTAAAGGTTTTTCGCCAAAAACCATTCGTAGCCCTCCGTTATTTCAGACGAGTAGTACTTAGTATTCATACTATGTTTGTTGGTCGTAGTCAAGGCATAGTGTATGGTAGCTATTTGTTACTTTTCTGTTGCATAGATAGATGCGTTGGTTTGGGACAGTCGTACAGCCTTGTTGGCCTTAGCCAAGGGCGAGTACGGGTGGGTTCAAATTAACCTGGGCAATGACGGGTAGAACTTGACATGTGACTTATGATTTGTTGGCCTTAATCAAGGTCATACGAGCATGGGGCAAAAATCACATCGGGAGTTTCTAAAGAAACTGAAACTTGCCAGGTATGCGCATACCTTCTGGAGTGTGATAACTTGAGTGGATTCCATCAAATTATCAAGCGATGATAGTTGGATCCTGATTCCCACTGATGAGTTGGTTTACTCCTCGGGTGATTTTAGACGATCCTGACTAATTCTTCTTTTAGGGTTTGGAGGAGAATTTGAGGATACAGTGGGAGACATCCTGATTAGATAAAGTGATTAACCATTCTGATCAAGGTTAAAGTGCACGCCGAGTGTTTCTTTTCTCTCTCTCTTTGGGAGAGACCATGGCCCGACCCTAGACTAAAACTCATGAACCAATTTAACCGAACCTTTTTAAAACAAAATGGCTTTTGTATTGTCAAAGTTGCATACTTCATTGCCACTCCTACTTTTACCCTTTGCTTTTCTTCGGAACATTCCGTATCACTACGAAGATCCACAGTTTTTGGATATGACCATCGTATAGTTATATACGAACTCGAAAAAACTTGTTTTGGATTCGAGGATGGTTTCTGGTTCTGGTGAAATTGAATAGGACTATTCAGTTGTCTTTTCCTTTTACCTTCTCTCAGGTTGCGAGGGTTCCTAGGATTAGGAGAGGGTATACCTATTGCGCTTATTGGATAGTCTTCTTCCAAACCATAGGTAGGTGCCGAAATGTGGGTAAGTAAGAAAACCAATTAGCCTAAGTGAGGTGTACAGAAGGTAATAAGTAAGGACAAATAAAGGGATTAGAAAGAAGGCAAAGTAAATTGCGACTACTATCATTCACGACCAAACCACGTATATCATCGCCACTCCTACTTCACCTTTGAATTTCTCTAGAACACCCCGTATCACTACGAAGATCCATATTTATTGGATAATCCATCGTATAGTTACATATGAACTCGATGGAACTTATTCCAGTTCGAAAATGGATTCTGGTTCCGGAGAAATAGAATAAGGATTATTCAGTTGTCTTTTCCCATTCTCTCAGGTTGTGAGGGCTCCTAGGAATAGGAGGGTACACCTATTACACTTATTGGATAGTCTTCTTCCAAACCTTAGGCTGGTGCCAAAAGGTAAGGAAGGAAGAAAACCATTTAGCCTAAGTACGGTGTACAGAAGGTAATAAGTAAAGAAAAATAAAGGGATTGGAGAGATAACAAAGAAATATACGGTTACAGCCATGAACCTGGATAGTGGAAGAGGCACTACTAGGAATACCCGGATACCCCTTCGAAACATTTTCATGTTTCAGTTTCACTGTGAGTTGTTAATTGAAAACTGATTTCCCAATTAGATTCTTACTCCAGGGTATGTATTTACCAGGTTTGATTCTCACATCTGTATGGTATTACAGATGATGAGTGGGAGTAAGATCATGGGAATTAGGTGATTATATCCTCATTATATCGGAATTCGTTGTAATTGGTGATATTTGAGGAAATCACCTGGGTTTTTGCCGGACGACAAATATTTGTTTTTGAATATCCATAGTTATGCACCAGTTTCAAACTAATATATCTGTACGTTTATTTTATAAAGTGAGATATAACTTTTTGAAATTATGTCTATGACATTTACCTATATCAGTTAATGGTTAGGTAAGGAGCATTCAACAATGGTGTAATTCTTCTTAACCATAGTACAGTTTTCAACCTACGACGCATAGGGTTTAATTTATTGAACTCATGGTGTTAGTTATGTATATGCCCTAGAGGCCATTATTGTACATATGATGTATATTGTAATGGATGCTTGGATATATATAGAGAAGACTTTCTTGCTAGTCATGATAGTATGCTATTTGGTTTCACTTTATCTTAACATGTTGACTTGTATTGGTTTACTGTCTTACTCTCACATGTTGATAAAGCCCTTAGGATCTGTACTCGGCTACTGGGACTATGATGAGATCATACTAGTGGGGCCACGGTAGTCGATGAGTACATCCTATAACTGTTCCTAGTCGAAGGTATATCGAGACTGGGTATCGATACACCAGAGTAGATTAGCGTATACGCATCTTGACCCATATGATGGGCGATGGATGATCCCATATCCATCGGTGTTTTGACATCAAGGATGGTGTACGGGTGCTCAGTGGAGACTGGGTACACTGGACGGACTCGCCGAGAACTCCCAGATGGTGACATACCATACGTCAGATGGCAGTTCTCCGGTGACACTGGTACAGGGTAGTCTGTAGACCCGAGATCGTCATAGAGTCTTGTGTGATTCCCACTGTACTTTAATTTCCACCTTACCACGTCCAAGAGGGCGTGCAAAACGGTGGCTTTTGGGTGCAGTCCCGAATCACATGGAGGCAATGAGCGATAGGAGGGGATTCGTCTCTCCCGGTATAGGGAGTTGATGTTGTGCTGTGTTCTATTGGCTATAACTGGAAGTCCCTGGCCAGGGCTGATATAGAGATTTACTGCTAAGTTTTACTAGTAGTTTCTCGACCCGTTATGAGCCTCACATCAACACAACTTATCGGTTACTGGGGTCTGAAGTATACCACCCCTAGAGTAGATATTCAACATATCAAACGAAGAGACCGGACTGTACGGGAGTGTTACTGATTGGATTCACAAGAGAATGTACAGGCTACCTTGTTGATCTTCTGATCGCTCAATATCTGGGTGGCTGTTACGTTTAGCTGACCGCTTGCAGCTTGTGGGTGTTTGATATGATCATCATCTGCTACCGGCGTATTGACGATTCTTTAGAGTCCTACACAGAGGTTTCTTGACTCAGGAAAAACGGAGTAGGGGCACATATGTGATATGTGCACGACCAAGGATAACGTGATATGAGATACCGTATTATATTGTCGCGATATTTAGATATGAGCCGGGTCATCGGATCAAGTGTTGATTCGATGAATCGGTACATGATATATTAGTCGGTTATATTCGATATAGCCGGATTGTCGGATCAAGTGTTGATTCGATGATTTAATGTATAATAATATATATGATATATTGCATTACATTATCTAATATTGGCTCGCTTTATTATTTCATTTTCTCACCGGATAATATATTAATATATATGCGATATATATTAATTGTATTATTTTCTTTTGTTACAAATATATAATATATATATGATATATATTATTGTAACATGATATGATTACTAATGAAACATGTTTAGTGGAGATTAAACAAGGTTAGGGTTTGAATTGGGTTAGTTCTTTCATGAACCTTCTAGAAGGTTTTCTTTTGTCATGAGTTAAGATATTATGGTTGATATTTTCTTATGACTCATTCTTTAACTCAACCCAAACCCTAGCCCTAGTTAATTCTCTACATGGGTTAGCCTAGTCATGGTTGACCATGGTTACATTATTAATCATATATCATTTCATTATTCATCACAAAAAAGGATTAATGCATTATTTCTTCTTCTTCTTCTACCTTGAGCTTTGAGAAAGCTTACTAGGTTTTCATTTTGTGATGATTAAGAGTGAGAATTTGATATAAAAAGAAAGCATAAATACCACTCCATCATCCTCATCTAATCTAGCCAATTAGATTAGGGTGTTCACCTCATTAGAGTGAGAGAGCTTGAGTTATAGAAAGTTCGACGTTAATCATCGGAGAAAAGGAACACTACAAGCTAGCATGGATCGTTCGAGTCGTGGAGCCTCTCTTGAGTCCGGGAGATCATGGATCGCGGCGAAGGGACTTCTACTCGGAGCTTATGAAGCGAAGAAGCGGACTACAAAGATTGTAATCCCTCCCTTTTAGTTGTAAAGATGTTTACTTGCATGTTAAATCCTTATAATCTAGCAAAGATCCCGGCTTTGGGTTGTTCTGCATGTCTAAATTTTTATTCGGGCATGGTTGATGCCTTATAGACCTTCATAAGAGTGCCTAAGAACCCTACAGTGGTATCAGATCCTAGCTAGAGCATTAGGCAACGTGTATACGAAGTTAAAACTCTGATCGAACCCCGAAATACCGATTTTGACCCCCTCTCTGGACAATTTTTTAAAATGTGATTTTTTCTGTATTAAAAATACTCAAAAAAATTAGCAGGGAATTATAAGTATTACTGTGAAATACGAGCAGGTAATTCGTACGGACGGCCGCGGAACCGCGGCAATATCTTGCTTGCGCCGCGGATCCGCGGCCGTACAGTTGAATTTGGTTTTTATTTTGGCACAGTAATAGCCGTAGCTGTTAGTGCATTTTTCTGGGTATTTTTAATCTGACTCAAGTGTTGAGTGTTCTGGGGATTATTTTGAATTCGTTGATTCGATCGAAAAATTTAATTTCATTCTTTTTCCGGATAATTTAGAAATTGTTAAAATGTTCGAACGGATATCATTTACTCACCTTTCCCGGCACGAAAATCTTTCAAGTGTTGAATTTTTCTTGGGTTTAAATCTTTCAGAAAAACGTGCAAGTAACGCGGTGGACCCTCTAGAAGAACACAAAGCTTAACTCGATTATGTGACCGTCTGAACCACCTCTAAACCTTAAGGTTTAGGGCAGTACGGCGTGCCACATGTGAGGCGTTGGCTTGACCCTTCTACGGCTGGACCATCGGTACTGTGACATATTCTGGGATTATTTGAACTCCGCTCAAGTGTTAAGCTATTTAGGAAATCTTGGGTATTTGATTATCCGATCGGAAAGTTTAATACTGTCTATTTATCTGGAATGTGATACAATATGTGGAATTCATATAGTTAGGCATGAAATGCGAAGTATGTGATATTTCGGATTTATGATGTCTAAAGTGATTGTGGATTCCAAATGTTGTAGTTTTACAATTTCTTTTCTGTGACCGTAAGTGTAGTATGTAGTTGTATTGCCGGTTTTCGTTGCTATACATCAACGACGATCGGTGTATGCATACTTACTTACGTTGATAATATGAGATATTATGTGTTTCTGTGATATGTTATATTGGATCGTCGTGTTCTGAATAGCCGGGGGTTTTATGCGAGGTGAGAGTTTTTATTTTCATTCATGTAAAATTCATTTGTATGTAATATTCTTTTATTGGGGCACTTCCGGGATGAGGTTGATGCCACCAGTGTATATTATTTACTTTTCCACATTAGGTAGACCCAAGGAGGAGAGCACAAGTAACCGGGTTCTAGGGTACAGTGGGAGGCCATCTCGAGGAGTCGAGACCGGGTCTCCTAACCCTAGAATTGGCAGTGTTACTTGCCGCTCTCGTAGGGGTCTAGGGATGTGGGTTTGGCTATTCATCGCGACCGTGGAATCCGTGTTTTATACCGGCTATTAAAAATACGGACATTCTAGTATATCCAATATTTCATATATGTTCTTCTGCTGCAATATTCTGTGATGAGATCATATTACTGGCTGAGACGAATGCTTATACTATATATATATATATGCTGATATATAAATATTACTGCTTTCGTTTCTTCTGTGATACTTAGGAAGCATAAGCTGATGGGATTTATTAATGAGATTAATAAAAAGAAAAGAAACCTAAAAGATGTTGTAGAATCAAAACTTTATAAAAATGGTAGCTACAGTTTTGCTTTGCATAGCGGTATATATGATATACCCTGCACCTTATTCGATGAGGAAAGAGCCGAGATCCCTTCACCGGGAGTGATCTCTTTAGCGAAACTGGCAGATGCTACAAACTCACGGTTTAGTTTTTGACAGCTTTTATAGTTCTTGCTTTGCACAGCGGTATATATGATATATCTTGTACCTTATTCAATGGGGAAAGAGCCGAGATCCCTTCACCGGGAGTGACCTCTTTAGCGAATCTAGAAAAGTCTCAAAAACACTCCTTTTCAAAAATCACTTGTTTCTACAACGATATCAAGTTCATTACGCTCATGGTTTTCTGAAAAACCTGCGTAGCCCTCCGTCATTTCAGATAAGTACTACTTAGTATTCGTGCTACATTTGTTGACCATATTAAGGCGTAGTGTGCGGTAGCTAATTAGTGCTTATCTGCTAAAACATATGATGTGATTGGATTAGGGTAGTCGTATTACTTTGTTGGCCATGTTAAGGGTCGTACGAGTGGGTTTAATTCAATCGGGAAATGACGGGTTGAACTTGGCTAGCGCTTATGATTTGTTGACATGTTAAGGTCATGAGTTGCTAGGGGTAAAAGTATTATCGGGAATTTCAAGTGTTGAAATTTGCAATGAGATTGCATACCTCCTATGAGATAGTTGGATCCCGATACCCACTGCGAGTAAAAGTTACTACTGGGAGAGTTTTACACAGGACAATTAGCCGATCAAGTAGGTGTCTAGAAAGGTGTTAACGGGGTTATGCCTCTGGGAAAACGAGGTTTATTTTAATTAGGTCATGCGAGAGCACGGGGAACCTCCCTCAAGTACCGACACTGATCTGGCTAAAAGATTGACAAAATTGTAGGGAGTAATTAATCCCGGCTAATCTTACCTTTTAGGGTTTGAAGGAAGATTTGATAAAAACAGTGGGAGACATCCTGATTAGATAAGATAATAACCAATCTAATTTTGCAAGAGCATACGCTAAGGTGTTTTCTTCTCTCTCTCTCTCCAGGTAGCGACCATGTCAGGCCATAATCAAGATAATAATATGGATGTATTGACTGAACCCGCTTATTATACTGAGCAAGGGAACGTTGGTCCCGTTCTTTCTTATAAGAGTTATAAGAATGAACAGGGAATAGGAGAATATCTGGATTCTCACGCTGCCCAAACGGAGAACATGCATGTTGATGCACCTTCTTCGGGTGTGTTAGTTATTGAGAACTGTTTCTCAGTTCACCCTACGTCCTAAGTATTAGATACCGGATCAGGATCCCACATATGTAAATTGTTACATGGGCTACGTAAAGGTGGAGAACTGGGAAAAGGTGATTATTCCGTTCAAGTTGGGAATGGTGCAAGTATTGCAGCCAAAGCAGTTGGCGAATATCACCTAGTATTACCAAGTCGTAATACACTGATTCTAAATAAGTGCTATTATATACCGAACATGATGTGCAACATTATATCAGTTTCTTTATTAAGTAAAGAAGGATATAATTTTGTAGTAAAGGATAATGTTATGAACATATTCTTAGATCAAAAGTTGATTGGATCAGGCTCGTTACATAATGGTATATTCATTCTCAATCAAAATACAGTTCTTAATATACAAAACACACACAAGAGGAAAAATTCAGAAATGAACGAATTCTTCTTGTGGCATTGTAGACTTGGTCATATCAATGCGACACGACTGGCTAAGTTACATAAGGATGGATATTTGAATCCGTTCGAATTATCATCTTATGATACTTGCCATTCATGTCTCAAAGGAAAAATGACCAAAACTCCGTTTAGTGGACACGGAGAAAGAGTTACGGAACTCTTAGGACATAGTGATGTATGCGGTCCCATATCTACACACGCCAGGAATGGTTCTTCCTACTTCATTACATTCACTGACGATCTCTCTAGATACGGACATGTGTTCCTGATGAAACACAAGTCTGAAACTTTTGAGAAATTCAGAGAATATAAGCACGAAGTAGAGAACCAAACGGGCAAAAGTATTAAGATTCTTCGATCTAATCGAGGAGGGAATACTTAAGCAATGAGTTCCTAGATTATCTAAAAGAGAATGGGATTCTCTCTCAGCTTACTCCTCCTTATACACCACAGCACAACGGTGTATCGGAGCGGAGGAATCACACCCTATTAGATATGGTGCGCTCTATGATGAGCACTGCTGAGTTACCTATTTCCTTCTGGGGTTATGCACTTGAGACAGCAGCATACCTATTGAATCAAGTTCCGTCTAAATCAGTGCCTTCAACCCTATATGAGATATGGAGGGGAATGAGACCATTTTTTAAAAGATTTAAGATATGGGGTTGTCCGGCCTATGTAAAAAGGCAAAATCCGGAAAAACTCGAGGCAGGATCAGTTCTTTGCAAGTTTGTGGGATATCCAAAGAATTCTCAAGGATATATTTTCTACCACGCTGAGGAGCAAAAAGTGTTTGTTTCTCAATATGCCACCTTTTTAGAAAAGGAATTTCTTGCAAAAGAAATTAGTGGCAAAGAGGTAGAGCTGGATGAGGTTCCAGCACCACAAACTACAACTGATAATTTATTGGAACCAGAGGATTCAGTAGTACCCGACGAACCCCAACCTCTCCGCCAATCTAGCAGGGTTTCTCATCCACCTGAGAGATACTACGGTTTTCTCATTGATGGTGGAAGCGAGGATTGCATCATGGAAGATGATGACCCGACTAGTTTCGAGCAGGCCATCACGAGTGGTGACTCTGTGAAATGGCTAGATGCAATGCGATCTGAGATGGAATCCATGTACACCAACAAAGTATGGACTTTGGAAAATGCTCTTGAAGGGGTAAAACCCATTGGGAGCAAGTGGATCTTTAAAAAGAAAATTGGTGTAGATGGAAAAGTTGAGACTTTCAAAGCTAGAATTGTTGCAAAGGGTTTTCGTCAACGACCACGTGTGGATTATGATGAAACCTTTTCTCCAGTGGCTATGCTTAAGTCCATTACTTTCCATTGCTGCATACCATGACTACGAAATCTGGCAAATGGATATTAAGACCGCCTTTCTAAACGGTGATTTAGAAGAGTGCGTGTACATGACTCAGCCAGAGGGCTTCGTAGGTAGTGGGAGCAGCGGAAAGGTATGCAAGCTGCTTAAATCCATTTATGGGTTAAAGCAAGCATCGCGGAGTTGGAACATCTGTTTTGATGTTGTAGTCAAAGATTTTGACTTCATCAAAAATATAGATGAACCTTGTATCTATAAGAAGGTTGCAGAGAGTAAGGTTGTATTTCTCGTATTGTACGTGGATGACATACTCTTGATAGGAAATGATGTTCCTATGCTGCAATCAGTCAAGCTCTTCTTATCACAAAGATTCTCAATGAAAGATCTAGGTGATGCCTCCTGCATATTGGGAATCATGATCTATAGAGATAGATCTAAACGGATACTGGGATTGTCCCAATCCAGGTACATTGACACCATACTAAAAAGGTTTAGTATGGAAGAATCCAAGTGTGGGAACCAACCCACGATCTCTGGACTCACTCTCTCCAAAGAGATGTCTCCTAAGACTGATTTGGAGAGAGCTCGCATGCAAGGGATACCCTATGCTTCGGCAGTAGGCTCTATCATGTATGCGATGCTATGTACCAGACCCGATGTAGTATACTCACTAAGTGTAGTGAGTCGGTATCAAGCAGATCCTGGAGCGAGTCATTGGACAGCTGTGAAGAACATTCTCAAGTACTTACGAAGGACTAAAGAGATGTTCTTGGTGTATGGTAAGGTAGAACTCCAGGTGCAGTCCTTTACCGATTCCAGCTTCCAAAGTGATAAGGATGACTCTAAGTCGCACTGGGATTTGTCTTTACCTTCAATGGAGGGGCGGTATGTTGGAAGAGTTCCAAACAGGATACCGTTGCAGACTCGACGATGGAGGCTGAATACATCACTGCCAACGATGCTGCCAAGGAGGCTGTCTGGATAAAGAAGTTCATTAGTGAATTTGGTGTGGTTCCATCCATTGAACATCCAATACCTCTGTATTGCGATAACAATGGAGCTGTGGCTTTGGCTAAGGAACCCTGGTCCCATCAAAAGTCCAGACATATTCTGAGGCGGTATCACCTGATCAGGGAGATAGTTGATCGCCGAAAGATCGAGGTCAGAAGAGTAGAAACGAAGGACAACACTGCGGATCCACTTACGAAGGCCATTCTCCAGATACAGTTTGAGAGATTATTCGGGATGCTAGGTATGAGATACTACAGCAGCTGGCCTTAGTGCAAGTGGGAGATTGTTAGTTATGTATATGCCCTAGAGGCCATTGTTGTACATATGATGTATATTATAATGGATGCTTGGATATATATAGAGAGGACTTTCTTGCTCGTCATGATAGTATGCTATTTGGTTTCACTTTATCTTAACATGTTGACTTGTATTGGTTTACTGTCTTACTCTCACATGTTGATAAAGCCCTTAGGATCTGTACTCGACTACTGGGACTATGATGAGATCATACTAGTGGGGCCACGGTAGTCGATGAGTACATCCTATAACTGTTCCTAGTCGAAGGTATATCGAGACAAGGCATCGATACACGAGAGTAGACTAGCGTATACGCATCTTGACCCATATGATGGGCGATGGATGATCCCATATCTATCGGTGTTTTGACATCAAGGATGGTGTACGGGTGCTCAGTGGAGACTGGGTACACTGGACGGACTCGCCGAGAACTCCCAGATGGTGATATACCACACGTCAGATGGCAGTTCTCCGGTGACACTGGTATAGAGTAGTCTGTTGACCCGAGATCGTCATAGAGTCTTGTGTGATTCCCACTGTGCTTTAATTTCCACCTTACCACGTCCAAGAGGGCGTGCAAAACGGTGGCTTTTGGGTGCAGTCCTGAATCACATGGAGGCAATGAGCGATAGGAGGGGATTCGTCTCTCCCGGTATAGGGAGTTGATGTTGTGCTGTATTCGATTGTCTATAACTGGAAGTCCCTGGCCAGGGCTGATATAGAGATTTATTGGTAAGTGTTACCAGTAGTTTCTCGACCCGTTATGAGCCTCACATCGACACGACTTATCGGTTACTGGGGTCTGACGTATACACCCCTAGACTAGATATGCAACATATCAGACGAAGAGAACGGACTGTACGGGAGTGTTACTGATTGGATTCACAGGAGAATGTACAGGCTAGCTTGTTGATCTTCTGATCGCTCAATACCTGGGTGGCTGTTACGTTTAGCTGACATCTTGCAGCTTGTGGGTGTTTGATATGATCATCACCTGCTACGGGCGTATTGACGATTCTTTAGAGTCCTACACAGAGATTTCTTGACTCAGGCAAAACGGAGTAGGGGCACATATGTGATATGTGCACGACCGAGGATAATGCGATATGAGATACCGTATTATATTCTCGCGATATTTAGATATGAGCCGGGTCATCGGATCACGTGTTGATTCGATGAATCGGTACATGATATATTAGTCGGTTATATTCGATATAGCCGGATTGTCGGATCAAGTGTTGATTCGATGATTTAATGTATAATAATATATATGATATATTGCATTACATTATCTAATATTGGCTCGCTTTATTATTTCATTGTCTCATTGGATAATACATTGATATATATGCGATATATATTAATTGTATTATTTTCTTTTGTTACAAATATATAATATATATATGATATATATTATTGTAACATGATATGATTACTAATAAAACATGTTTAGTGGAGATTAAACAAGGTTAGGGTTTGAATTGGGTTAGTTCTTTCATGAACCTTCTAGGAGGTTTTCTTTTGTCATGAGTTAAGATATTATGGTTGATATTTTCTTATGACTCATTCTTTAACTCAACCCAAACCCTAGCCCTAGTTAATTCTCTACATGGGTTAGCCTAGTTATGGTTGACCATGGTTACATTATTAATCATATATCGTTTCGTTATTCATCACAAAAAGGATTAATGCATTATATCTTCTTCTTCTTCAACCTTAAGCTTTTAGAAAGCTTACTTGGTTTTCATTTTGTGATGATTAAGAGTGTGATTTGGATATAAAAAGAAAGCATAAATACTACTCCATCATCCTCATCTAATCTAGCCAATTAGATTAGGGTGTTCACCTCATTAGAGTAAGAGAGCTTGAGTTATAGAAAGTTCAGCGTAGATCATCGGAGAAAAGGAACACTACAAGCTAGTATGGATCGTTCGAGTCGTGGAGCCTCTCTTGATTTCGGGAGATCGTGGATCGCGGCGAAGGGACTTCTACTCGGAGCTTATGAAGCGAAGGAGCGGACTACAAAGGTTGTAATCCCTCACTTTTAGTTGTAAAGATGTTTACTTACATGTTAAACCCTAATAATCTAGAAAAGATCCCGGTTTTGGGTTGTTCGGCATGTCTAAATTTTTATTCGGGCATGGTTGATGTCTTATAGACCTTCATAAGAGTTCCTAGGAACCCTACACATGGGACTTATACAAAGTATTGTATGTTGTCCAGTGTCCATTAGGACAAAGGGGTTGGTACTCGTACTATATTCTTTTTACTTGTGACTTCTCTAGTTTTTAGACAAGTATTTCGTAGAAATACAAGGTCCAACTTTTGAGAAGTTATAGGTACAAGAATAAAATAGAGAACCGTGTGTTGCAAGTATCGGGATCCTTCAAGGTGATCGAAGATATAGATACTTGTGTTTGGTATTCGGTTGATAGTAACGGTTTTGAGAACTTGCTTCTCTTTCATTTTACTCATATCTGAATGCACTCCTAGTTGAGTAATGCCGATCGGCCTCTCTCTATTTAGTTGACATGCACTGGAGACAGCCGCATGATTTGAATCCGGTTCCAATTAAATTAGTGCCTCTGTTTCTATATTGTATATAGAATGGTTCATATCTTAACGATGTTAAGGTATATGGAGTTGTCCGGCTTATGCTTGAAACCAGACCCTGGATAAACTCAAGGCACGTTTCAGTAATGGATGTTTGTGGGTTATCCCAGGCTAAGTCGAAGGATAACTTTCTACCATCTGGAAGATCAATAGTGATATTGTTCTTGACTCGCCACAGTTTTAGCAAAATAGACTTTTTTCAGAAAATAGTAGTGGGAGTATGGTAGAACTTGAAGTGATTCCAGAACCACAAACGATTACTGAAGATTTAATAGAACCTAAAGATTCAATTGGTTTTTGACATTCCATTAGCCACTCCGTAGATATGGTGGGTAATCTCCGGCGCCCGAGAGGAACTTCGGTATCCTCAAAGACGGTGATAAGGAGGTTTTTGTTTACCCAGACTTACCATTACTGCTGTTCTAGACTATGGGACCCGGCAGGAGGATGAGTATAGCGTCGTTCTAAACTATCTTTAGAAGTGCATGCGTATATAACTCTGCCAGAGTGTTGTTATAGTCAGTGGGAGCAGCGGAAGCATAGTGACAAGTAGCTTGTGTCTATTTATAGACTGAAGCAGGTATAGCGGAGATAGATCATCGATTTTTGATGTGATAGTCATAGGCTTTAACATCATCAGAATAGGAGATGGATCTGTAAGAAGGTAGTAGGGTGTGATGTCTTGGTATTTGGATGACATGCACTTTATATGAAGTGAAATTTCTATACTACGATCGGTTATACTGTGGTTGTCATATGGTGGTTTCTCCACATTGGATATGGAAGTATATCAGGCATTCTGGTAACTAGATCTATAGTTTTAGATCTAGATTTGGGTAGTTTCCCAATCTGGGTACTTTGACACTATTCTAATCGTGTTTTAGATTGGATGACTCCTGGCATGGTGGTGTACCTGCAGGTGATGGAGTCACCCTCTCTAAAGTTGTTTTACAGACTAAAGAGGAGAGGGATGTGCATGATTGGCATATCACTTTCTTAGGCAATTGAGTCAATCATGATATGTCAAGTACCACACCAGATGTTGTTTTTGCACCAGCTGCAATAAGTTTATATTGATCCAATCCTGGAGAAACGTTGGGAAGCAGTTTATGAACATAAGTGGATGTTCTAGGGATTTGGTAATGGCAGCCTCCTTCGGGAGACGGTTATCATTCCGGGCTTCCAGGTGACCTGGATGACAGAGTGACTGTCAGAGTTATAGATTTCCCTCTTTTGAGCGGCAGTAGTTTGGACAGGTGGTCCAAGCAGATACCGAGGAAGGCATGGCACAGGATACTGATTAATTCAGTGGACGATACAGTCTAAGAAGTTTGCTGGATTTGGAGTTCATTTGTGAACTGGGTCCCATCAAATATCCGACATATTCTAAGACAGGTATTGCTCATTTCGGGAGATGGTTTTCTCCGCGAACTTGAGATAAAGAGAGATATAGAAAGAAACATTGGAACGGATCCACTCACTGAGGCTTTTTCTCGAACACGATAGTTTCACAATAGAGCTTTGTGAAACTGATTAGTAGAGAAGTTGGGTGTTCGGTATCACACGAGCTGTGAGTATGCGACACCGTAATAATTATTAGCCTTAAGTGCAAGTGGGAGATTGTTGGCTATAGTGCCCTCAAGTCAATTATTGGATCGCAGGCACGTGATTGCGATGATTGAAGGAGGACCTATCCGGTAGAACAGTCTTACTCGAGATGATAGTATGCTGTCTGGTTTGTCTTTATCATCATGTATCTGCTTTAGGTAGCTTTACTGATCACTATTACATGTTGATAGAGCCCATAGGATTCTTGCTTGACTACCAGCGTTATGATGGCGATCATATACGTGGGAGCTGGGTGGTCTATAGGCACATCCTTAAATGTCCCTAGTTATGGGAGTTTCGAGACTGGGCATCGATACTCTAGAGTAGACTAGTGTATACTAATCGAGACCACAACAAGGGGCGGTGGCCGGTCTCACAAGCCATTGGTGTTAGTTTGTTGACCTAAGATATATACTTATTGGGTTATGAGTACACCGGACGGACTCGCCGGGAACATGCTAGTTGGTATTATACCTATTGTCAAATAGCAGTTCCCTGGTGCCATGTGTACAGGTTAGTCTATCGACCTGAGATTGTCATTTGTCTCGTCTAAGTTCCCACTATTCTTTGATTACTATGCTACCACGGCTCAAAGGAGGCGTGCAAACAGTTTTAAGTTGGGTACCGTCCTGAGCCACATGGAGGCAGTAAGCGGATCGTCGGGGGATTCATACCTCCCGGTATTGGGGGTTGATGTCACGGTTGTGCACGGATGGCCATCACCAGAAATCCTTGGCCAAGGTAGTCGAGAATTACTGATCTAGGATCGGTAGTTTCTCAGGTTGTGATGGGCTTCATACCGACACTAAATGTAGCGTTATTGGGGGTCTGACTTTATCCACCCCTTAGACTTGATATGTGATACTCATAGACGAACGGACCGGACTGTACGAATATTGTCACTGTCAGGCTCAGTAGGAGTTTTAGGATGTGTTTGCTCGTCGGCCTCCCTTTCGCTCAATACTTGGGTAGCCGTTACGTACAGCTAGTGCCGCTGACATGCTTGTGGTTGAACCCACTGCCAGCGTATTGACGGGTCTTTAGAGTCCCACACAGAGGGTTTCCCTGCTTCGGACGAAACGATGTAGAGGCCGTATAGTTTTACGGCAGGGTTCGATCATATACGTATACTTATGCACGCATGATGTTCGGACGGATAATACTAGTGGGCTTTGGTTTAAGCCGGATCCTAGTATTATATTTGTTGGATTATTTTCGTCTCTTTGTATTCGTATTCTTCGGAATACAGATGCGGGTATGTATATACGGTTGAGGGGTATTCTTGTAATTTCTTACAAGATTACTTTTTAGAAGATTACACCTCATTATGGTTTAGACTTTTTTGGATTAAAAAGTTATTGAGGTGGAGGATGGGGTGTTTATTGCATTTTTGTGGAATGGTTTATTAGTGACCCATGTTACTATTCTAGCATGCTTAAGGTTTTTGTTTGTTGTGAGATTATATTGACTTGAGATATTTTTTGTTGACTAAGATATTTTGGAGACATGGACATTTATGTGATGGATCCATTATTTCTTATCACACCCACACAACAAACAAAAAGAGATAAGCCATTATTCATTTCTTTTTCTCTCTCTTGAGTTGCTCTCAACACCTCATTCTCATGGCATCTTCTTCTTCCTTTAGCTCCACCCAAACCCTTTCATGAGTTGAAAATCCTTGGGTGTCTTGAGGCAAATTAATCCTTCATCACTCTCTACTTTATCTACGGTATCTAGAGTAGCGATCTAGGTACCCTAGTTACCTCGGATATGAGGTTGAAGCTCGTTGCATAGACTCTCGGGTGGAACATCTTCGATGGAGGGAGACCGGAGATCAAGCTTGATCAAGGAAGCCCCTAGGAGTTTGGGATAATGGTTGAAGACCGAAGGATACGGATCTATTCGGTATAACCATTCTAACTCCTTTGCATGTTTTGTTATCTAGGGCTTATGGGTAGATCCGGGTAATTGGTTGTGGTAGCGCTGGTTTTTGAAAATTTTTGTTCCGCATTTGGCCACGGAGTGATGGCCGGGGCGCTTGCACAACACAAAAAATATGTATGTCCAAGTATCCATTACAATAACGGTCTCTAGGACATACATATTCCTAACAATCTCCTACTTACACTAAGTCCAATTGTTATAGTATCGTATACCCAACATCCTAAAAAGTATCTCAAACTGCGTCTGGGGAAGGGTCTTTGTGAATGGATCCGTCGTATTGTCCTTCGTATTTACTCTCTTGACCTCGATCTCGCAGCGATCAACTATCTCCCCGATCTTACCTCAGAATATGTCTGGATCGCTGATGGGACTTGGGTTTCTTGGCCAAAGCCACAGCTCTAATGTTATCACAATACAAAGTTATTGGATTCTTAATGGATGGAACCACACCAAGTTCAGCAATGAACTTCTTCATCCAGACAGCCTCTTTGGAAGTATCATTGGCAGCGATGTGTTCAGCCTCCATCGTCAAGTCTGCAATGGTATCTTGCTTGGAACTTTTCCAACATACCATCCCTCCGTTGAGGGTGAAGACAAAACCTGAGATTAAAGTGTGGCCTATAACTTTTCAGGAAACTACTAATAACACTTACCAGTAAATCTCATCAGGCCTGGCCAGGGACTTGCTGTTATAGCCAATCGAGTATAGGGCAACATCAACTCCCAATACCGGAAGAGAAAAAACCCCTCCTATCGCTCACTACCTCCATATGACTCGGGACTGTACCTAAAATTCACCTGTTTGCACGACTTTTTTGACCCATGGTAGGGAGGAAATCAAAGCACAATGGGAACCACATAAGACACTATAATAATCTCGGGTCTACAGACTAACCTGTATAAGTGTCACCAAAGAATTGCTATCTGACGATAGGTATGGTACCACCTAAGAGTTCTCAGCGAGTCCTGATCAGTGTACCCATTCTCTAATGAGCACCTGTGTACAATCTTTGATATCAAACACTAATGGTTGTGGTACCAACCATCGCCCTATACAGGGTCAAGAAACGTACACACAAGTCTACTCTGAAGGAGCTAAGGAAGATGGTAGAAGACTGAAGGACACGGTTCATTCGGTATAACCATTTCTAACTTTGTAGTTTAGCTCTTTGTAGTTTGCTAGTATAGGTTTATGGTTCGATTCTAGGACGGGTTCGTTAGCGCCAAGTTTTTAAACGCAAATTTTGTTCCGCATCGACCATGGTTGATGGCCAGGGCGCAATCGTAACCCAACATATCGAGTCCGGGGGTGGAATCGTTAGACCCCAATAAGTTGATAAGTCATACTGATGTGTGGCCTATAACCTTTCGAGAAACTACTAATAACACTTACCAGTAAATCTCATCAGCCCTGGCCACGGACTTGCTGTTATACCCAATCGAGTATAGCACAACATTAACTCCAAATACGGGAGAGACGAAACCCTTCCTATCGCTCACTGCCTCCATGTAACTCGGGATCGTACCTAAAATCCACCAGTTTGCACAACTCCTTTGAGTCATGGTAGGGAGGAAATCAAAGCACAGTAGGAACCACACAAGATACTATGATGATTTCGGGTCTACAGACTAACCTATATAAGTGCCCCTAAAGAACTGCTATAGGTATGGTACCATTTAGGAGTTCTCGGCGAGTCCTGTTCGGTGTACCCATTCTCTAATGAGCACTTGTGTACAATCTTTGATGTCAAACACCAATGGTTGTGGGATCAACCATCGCCCCATACAGTGTCAAGAAACATACATACTAGTCTACTCTGGAATATGGATGCCCTTTCTTGATACTCTCTCGACTCGCAACCGTTGAAGGATGTGCTTGTGGGCTACACAAGCCCCACTAGTTTGATCTGCATCATAGTCCTGGTAGTCAAGCCAACATCCTAAGGGCTTTATCAACATGTATCACAAAGACAATAAATTAAAACAAGTGTACATGTTAAGATAAAGAGCAACCAGATAGCATACTAGCATGTCGAGCAAGAAAGTCCTCTATATGTATGTCCAAGCATCCACTACAATAATGGCCTCTAGGGCATACATATTCCTAACAATCTCCCACTTGCACTAAGGCCAATTGTTGTAGTATCGCATAACCAACATCCCAAAAAGTATCTCAAACTGCGTCTGGGGAAGGGCCTTCGTGAGTGGATCCACCGTATTGTCCTTCGTATTTACTCTCCTGATCTTGATCTCACAGCGATCAACTATCTCCCGGATCAGGTGATACCGCCCCAGAATATGTCTGGATCGCTGATGGGACTGGGGTTCCTTGGTGTCACGACCCGAAAGTACGGAACGTGACCGGCACTTAGATTACGAAGCGTCTAGAGGCGCAACGTAATCTAAGTAAGCCGAAGCCCAGAAATCTAAACCATAAAAGAAGAAGAAGTAAAGGAAAACATGAAGAAAACAAGTTTAAAAGCATCATCCAATTTTCTCAAAAATTTCGGCAGAGTCTCCTTTGTAAAAACTGGCCCCAAACGGGTACAAAAAAGTATAAATACATATAATAATAAAAAATCATCCCCAAGCGGGAGCTAGCTCTACGCCAACAGGCGGAAACAACCACACCAATGCACAATAGTGTACAACGCCAAAGGGCGAGGCTCAAAACTTAAAAGAAAACAAATCCACCAGATACTATAATAATACAAGCGCGTCTCTAAGGTCGAAATAATCACTGGTCCAGTAAACTAATAAGTAATACAAGTTTGGTTGATGGAGCTTTCTAGATACAAATGAAATAATAAAAGTACAATGGCGGTCTAGATACAAGTGAACCAACCTACTGTGCAAATCACCCTGAATTAAAAGATATGCCAGCAAGCTGCCAGGAAAACCTGTACATCGAACCTGTAATAAAATTTGGCACAATGGGGGTGAGTTGCCAACTCGTGAGTAGAAGATATCTGCGAAAAGAAATCGAAATGCACGACGCTATCCTAGGTCATAATAATATACTAACATACTACTAGTCATCAAGTAAAGATAGGATAATAAGCTACGTATAAGTGCAAAGCTCTGTGCTCGTGTCAGTGCCTCATATAGTTCTATGTCATGTGAATGAGTATGCATGCACCATGAATGTAAAATAACCAATCCTGAAATCTAGATATATCTGTATAAGAAATCTTTAGCTTTTATCATGGTAAAATGTGTAAAGAAATCTGAAATATCAACGATGAAATTCATGGAAATCCGTGTCAAGCATCGACACAAAACATGTAAATCTCAAGTCTCAATACCTCATAATCTCAATGTCTCATAGTCTCAATATCTCGGGCTCCGTCAGTCAGGATCGGCCAATATCGTCAAATCTCACGACAACGGTCGGTATCCTCCGGATATCCGCCGCGCCAGACATCACCGGTAGGTAGTCCTCCCCTGCCAGGCTCATCGTCTACAACTCGATCTTCTTGCCCCAGGGTACCATACCGGGCCCACCATGTACCCGAGACGGTTCATCCACTCCTCGAATC
Source organism: Agapanthus africanus (assembly GCA_030015575.1). NCBI lineage: Eukaryota > Viridiplantae > Streptophyta > Magnoliopsida > Asparagales > Amaryllidaceae > Agapanthus > Agapanthus africanus. The sequence continues at coordinate 109,687,647 of CM057344.1, forward strand.
GGGTCTTGAAATCCAACAGAAAACATGAAATCTCATGGTGGACGATACATACATCACGAGAAAACCGCATCTTATGTTTTTAAAAAGAGAGGAGGAGAGAGAGAAGTTTTTATATATTCTTGCAGTTTTCCCCAAAATTCCAGAAATCTCATAGAAATCCAAAATCCTAAAATCATGAATAAGTATATGATAAGTGTCGGCATATGCCCCATAATACTGCATGATAACATGAAAATGCGAATGCATGAAATGTCTAAGTAATAAATACCATGTCTATACTAACACCAGAGAGTAATCACAATATGATATCGATCTAGCTGTTAGCTGAATGTATCAATAAAAGATAATATGATCTAAAGTGTACGTGACATAGCAATTACCGATGATGATGTGTGTGAGCCGGCAAATAAGTGTGCGTGGAAGATGCGCATCATCGGTAATAGTGCCGGTGTCCTAACAGGCAGAGTTTTATGTTGATTATAGAAACATATGTATGAACATGCAACATTATGATTACGGTATGAATGTAAAGATGGATGTGTAATAACCACTCATCTGCGATATACAAGTACAACTACCACTATATGACTCGAAGCTAAACTAGTGTCCATCTAACCTCCTAAGGAACTAAACCTAAGAAACTAGTCAATAAGAAATAGGAGTACACCTAAAGTTTGAGTCCATATCTCTAATAGTCGACAATCCAGCCTCAATAGCGTCATGTACGTAGTACGACTCCCTCGAAACAAGAGTGCGGATCAATCATCACATCTATGCCTCGTACGGTAAAATCCATCGTACGGCATCCCAATATCGGGGTACGGTTCAAGTATCACCTACGTGTCTCATCATTCGTATAATATCATCATCAACTCATGTCAAGATCAAGGTGCTATACTGTAATCGCATACATCAATCATATATCATTGCCAGCATAAATATACATCGTTAATTTATCCTCATAAATATCATGTATATGCATCATATTGTGATTAAGTCACACTTAAATCATATCGTAATCAAGTCACACCTATATGATATCGTAATCAAGTTACACATATATCATGTCGAAATCAAGTCACACCTATATGATATCGTAATCAAGTTACACATATATCATGTCGAAATCAAGTCACACCTATATGATGTCGTAATCAAGTCACACTTATATGATATCATATCAGAATTTTAGGCCCAGGTTATGGGCCGGGTTCTATTTTAGAGTCCCATGTACTTCAATATCATCACCACCCTTTATTATTGTTCAGGTATACAAATCCATTATCTCATTTTCTAATGATCCGCTAACATCAAAACACGACTGTATAGCCAAGAATCACGGCATCTGCCCAGTTATATTGTTTCATTCCCGTGTATCATATCACATCCTTGTATCACATATACGTATTGTGTATATATATATATACCTACACCTAGTCCTATATATATATATACACATACACGTATACACCACGTCGAGTCTCAGTGTGTGCGTGTGTGTGTATCTACCTAAAACCTACGAATCTCTTCCAAGTATTCATCCTCTGGTATGGTCTTTCTAAATCAGTCAAGTCCAACCTAGGGTCACTACTAGGGTCCTACTCACCAAAATTCTAAGGTCACGTCTGGCTTCCTAATGACAATAAGTACTTATTCATATTCTACGCTTGCGGAGGTGCTAAACGCCATTCACCCGACTTCCCCCCGTAGATATACATCTACTCACCTGGTCCTTATCTGCCGAAGACGATGTCGCCCTCCTATTCTTCCTCGTCCGAAGTCCACGTGAGGGGTACCTATATGCAAACACATATAATATCGTAAACTGAATCACAGACAAATCCAAAACGACGCACGAAACGCGCATAGGTTAAAACCCATGTCCCGCTCATGCAAAAGAGCCAAATATCGTTCGATATCGGCGTACAAACGCCGATTGATCGAGATAAACATCAACAAACAACTCATAGTTTTAAAACTCGTTACTTATAATACAAAACATGATTTAATCCATCAAAACCCTAAAAATCAATCAAATCGTCCGATTTCGTAAAACCCGAAAACGCCAAATTACCGTTTTACTTCAAAACTTGACATTTAAATGAAACTGTTGGTCATAAAACTCATTAAATAGCATAACTAGATTATACAACCCATTACTATATTTTTAACACCCCAATTGTATTAATTAGAAAATTCTAGTTTGCAAATAAACCAATTTTAACACCTTGCAAGCAAAATGTCACAATATCTCATCTAAACTGGATTTTGCATGAATTAATGCATTAAACTACAATTCATGATGATAATGATGTAATGAAACCATAAATTATATTTTAAATTTCATTTATTTAAGAATTTCCAAAATCTAGTTAGCAAAATAGCATGTTTTATCACTATTTTTCAATTATCAATAGAACTAGTAACCAAGTTAAGTTTTCCATTCCAATAACAAGTTAATATCCTCACTAAAACCACAATCTAGTGATAACAACCTCAATTAGAATTTTATATCACCCATAATTATGTTTTATAGAAACCTAGTTAGCAAAAATACTTAATTTAAACAATTTGAATGAACAAATTACAATATATCAACCATGCATGATTTTTCCCATTTCTAAAAATGTTAGACTAGTTATAATAACCCTACTTAATTAATAAAAACCATAACTTAATTTTATAACCCTAACTTGAATTTTTAAAACTTGAAGATAGAATTTATTTATTAAATCTAATTATGCTTAAATAAAACATTTAATAACAATAAATCAAAAGAAGAAAATTTATACCTCCATAACATGAAATCCAAACATGAAAATGAGGCTCCAAAATGAATGCTTTCCATCTCCAAAATCCATGTAAAGATGAGCAAAGAATAGAGGGTAGGAATTTATTAGGATTTTGTGGGTATTTTATTGAATTTTTGATGAATTTTTGATGGATTTTGTAGCAAAAACCAAGTGGGGAAAAGGGGGGCTGCCAAGGGCAGGAGGGCCGGCCAAACTTGGGGAAGAAAAGAGAGAAAGAAAATAATGAGGAATTGTGTAGAAACTTCACCCCAAAACATCACTTTACTTTAAGTCTTTTCATAACTTTATTAAATTTTAATCATTTCTTTTCTAAAGCAACTAAAGAAAATTCTAGAATCATGGAAAAATTTGCAAACAAATTTTGCATGACACACACTAGATTCTAATATGCAATGATTCATTTTTGCAAATTAAACCCATTCAAATTTGGAATTTACACTAATTTAGAGTATAAATAAAGCTTATGTTAATAATTAAAATAATTAATTTTAGAAAAATATTTAATTAAACTAAAAATTTATAAGTGGCTAAATAAACACCATTTACTAGTAATTACATAATTAAAATAGGTATTTTTAAATTTAAAATGAAAAATAATTACGGTTTAGTTTTATGAAAACTACGTTTTACTTTACCGAAAATCATAAAATTTACTTAAAGAATTTTATTTATTTATTTTTTTATTTAATTATTTTTAAAACGTTACACTTGGCCAAAGCCACAGCTCCATTTTTATCACAATACAAAGTTATTGGATTCTCAATGGATGGAACCACACCAAGTTCAGTAATGAACTTCTTCATCCAGACAGCCTCTTTGGCAGTATCGTTGGCAGCGATGTATTCAGCCTCCATCGTCAAGTCTGCAACGGTATCATGCTTGGAACTTTTCCAACATACCGTCCCTCCATTGAGGGTGAGGACAAAACCCGAGACAGACTTGTTGTCGTCCTTATCACTCTGGAAGCTCGAATCGGTAAAGGGCTCCACCTGGAGTTCTCCGTTACCATACACCAAGAACATCTCTTTAGTCCTTCTCAAGTACTTAAGAATGTACTTCACAGCTATGCAGTGCTTCTCCCCTGGGTCTGATTGATACCTACTTAGCACACTAAGTACGTAAGCTACATCCGGTCTGCTACATAATATCGCGTACATGATAGACCTAACTGCGAAAGCATAGGGTATCACGTTCATGCGAGCCCTCTCCAAATCAGTCTTGGAAGACATCTCTTTAGAGAGAGTGATTCCTGAACAAGCGGGTAAATTACCACGTTTAGAATCTTCCATACTAAACCTCTTTACTATGGTGTCTATGTACCTGAATTGGGACAATCCAAACATCCTTTCAGATCTATCTCTATAGATCTTTATCCCCAGGATGTAGGAGGCATCACCCAGATCTTTCATGGAGAAATTTTGTGATAGGAAGAGTTTGACCAATTGCAATATAGGAACATCATTTCTTATCAAGAGTATGTCATCCACGTACAATACGAGGAAGACGCTCTTACTCTCTACAATCTTTTTATATTTACAAGGTTCATCTATGTTTTTGATGAAGTCAAACTCTTTGACTGCTACATCAAAACAGATGTTCCAGCTCCGCGACGCCTGCTTTAATCAGTAAATTGATTTAAGCAGCTTGCACACCTTTCCGCTGCTCTCACTGTCTACGAAGCCCTCTGGCTGTGTCATATATATGCTCTCTTATAAATCACCATTTAGAAAAGCGGTCTTGATGTCCATCTGCAAGATTTTATAGTCATAGTATGCAGCAATGGCAAGTAGGATCCTGATGGAATTAAGCATAGCCACTGGAGAAAAGGTCTCATCATAGTCGACACCTGGTCGTTGATGAAAACCTTTTGCTACAAGTCTAGCTTTGAAGGTCTTAACCTTTCCATCTACACCAATTTTCTTCTTAAAGATCCACTTGCTCCTAATGGATTTTACCCCTTCAGGAGAAACTTCCAAAGTCCATACTTTGTTGGTGTACATGGATTCCATCTCAGATCGCATAGCTTCCAGCCATTTCATAGAGTCCCCACTTATGATGGCCTGCTCGAAACTAGTTGGGTCATCATTTTCCATGATGAAATCCTCGCTCCCACTGTCTATAAAAAAACCGTAGTATCTCCCAGGTGGATGAGAAACCCTACTAGATCTGCAGAGTGGCTGAGCTTCGTCTGAGACTATCGAATCCTCCGGTTCTACCAAATCTTCAGTTGTAGTTTGTGTATCTGGAACTTCTTCCAGCTCTACCTCAATACCACTAATTTCTTTTACAAGAAATTACTTTTCTAAAAAGGTGGCATGTTGAGCAACAAACACCTTTTGTTCCTCGATGTGGTAGAATAGATATCCATGTGAATTCTTTGGATATCCCACAAACTTGCAAAGAACTGATCGTGTATCGAGTTTTTCCGGATTCTGTTTTTTAACATAGGTCGGACAACCCCATATCTTAACTCGTTTAAGATATGGCCTCTTTCCACTCCATATCTCATATGGTGTTTTAGGAAAATATTTTGATGGAACTTGATTTTATAGGTATGCAGCTGTCTCAAGTGCATAACTCTAAAAGGAAATAGGAAACTCAGCAACACTCATTATAGAGCGCACCATATCTAATAGGGTGCGATTCCTCCGCTCCGATATTCCATTGTGCTGTGGTGTATACGGAGGAGTAAACTGAGAGAGAATCCCATTCTATTTTAGATAATCTCGGAATTTCGTGCTTAAGTATTCTCCTCATCGATCGGATCGAAGGATTTTAATAATTTTACCTGTTTGGTTCTCTACTTCGCTTTTATATTCCTTGAATTTCTTAAAAGCTTCAGATTTGTGTTTCAACAGGAACACATGTCTAAATCTTGAGAGATCATCGATGAATGTAATGAAGTACGAGGAACCATTCTTGGCATGTGTAGACATAGGACCGCATACATCACTATGTATCAGTCCCAAGAGTTCAGTAGCTCTTTCTCCGTATCCAATAAATGGAGTTTTGGTCATCTTTCCTTTGAGACATGACTGGCAAGTTTCATAAGATGTAAATTCGAACAGATTCAAATATCTATCTTTATGAAACTTAGCTAGTCTGGTCGCATTGATATGACCAAGTCTACAATACCACAAGAAGGCTTCGTTCATTTCTGAACTTTTCCTTTTGTATGTGTTTTCTGTATATCTAGAACTGCGTTTTGATTTAGAACGTATATACCATTACACAATGTGAGCATGAGAGATAATATAAGGATGATTAAATATCTAAGAAGAAAACAAAAATAGAAGATGAGTCATGGCTTCTCAATGCTTCTCCAAGAATCCAAAGCCATGACTCGTTCTCCCATGTTTTAAATCTTTTTCTTTTAATATAAATCATCCAATTTATCCTTTTCTCTAGTGTAATTCTCATACATCCTAATCCTATGTATCATCAACCATGATACAATTTCAATTCATATATATATATATATATATATATATATCACACATATATAATTATATATAAAGAGAAGAAAATCTAAAGTGAGCTAATATTAGTTAATATATATAAATATATCAAATATATAAATATATATCAAATTATTAAATCAACACTTGATTCAATAATCCGGTTATATCATATATAACCGACTAATATCATATATATATGTATATCAAAACATTAAATCAACACTTGATTCAATTATCCGGTTATATCACATATAACTGACTAATATTCACTATTAGATATTAAATCAACACTTGATTCAATATGTTGGATATGTATGCTCTACATGCCTTCATTGTATAGGATGTTAGGGATATGTATATACAGGAAAATCTTGCTCGATATGATAGTACGCTATTTGGTTTGTCTATATCTTAACATGTGATGTGTTTTTCTTTGTATTTCATATCTTATATACATGTTGATAAATCTCATATGATCTTTGCCTGACTATCAGCGTTGTGATGACAATCATACTTGTAGAAGCTGGGTAGTCGATAGGCACATCCTTAAAGTGTCCTTAGTCGCAGGAGTATTGAGACTGGGAATCGATACTCCATAGTAGACTAGTGTATACATATCTAGACCCTGACGAGGGGCGATGGATTCGTCCCGCAGCTATTGGTGAGGTGCACCTAAGATTGTATATAGGTGATCACATGGTGTAAGTACACCAGACAGGACTCGCCGAGGACTGGCTAGATGGTATTATACCTAGCGTCAGATAGCAGTTCTCTGGTGACATAAATGCAGATAGTCTGTCGACCTAAGGTCGTCATTTGTCTCATGTGAGTTCCCACTGTGCTTTGATTACTAACCTACCATGGCTCTACTGAGTCATGCAAACAGGTTTTAGTTGGGTACAGTCCCGAGCCACATAGAGGCAGTGAGCAACTGTTAGGGATTCTTCACTCCCGGTATGGGGATTCGATGTCGCGCTGTGATCGGTTGGTCAACACCATAATTCCATGGCCAGGACGGATTGAGAATTACCGGTGGTTGGACCAGTAGATTCTCGGATGGTCTTGAGCCACACTGACACGACCTGTCTGGTTATTAGGGGTCTGACGTTTTCCACCTCCTAGACCTTACATGCGATACTCTCAGACAAACAGATCGGACTGCACGGAGATTGTCACGGACAGGCTCAGTAGGGGTTCAGATGAGTTTGCTCGTCGGCCTTCTTTTCGACATGCACCTGGGTAGCCGTTACGTACAGCTAGTGCCGCTGACGGACTTGTGTTTAAACCCACTACCAGTGTACTGTCGAGTCTTTAGAGTCCCACACAGAGGGTTACCCTGGTTTATGAGAAACGATGTAGAGGCTGTATGGTCTTATGGCAGGGTTTCGATCATATACGTGTACTGGCTACACGGATGATATTCGGACGGGTAATACTAGTGGGCTTTGGTTTAAGCCGGATCCTAGTATTATATTATTGGATTATTGTTACCTCATTGTATTTATATTTTTCAGAATACGAATACAGGTATGTATATACAGTGAGGGCATTCTTGTAATTCTACAAGACATGCTTTTAGAAGGAGACACCTCATTATTGGATTTATCTATTTATACAAATATATTAATAAGGTGTAATTTGGAGATATTTGAGGCATGAATGAAATTATGGCTAGGTTAATTGTTTATTCATTTGGCTTCACTATTGAAGCATAGTTGATTATTTCTATGCATAAATAATCCATGCTTGATGATTGCTATCACTTACCATTCTCTCATCCTACACTTCACTTTCTCACACTCTCTCCAAGTTTTCCCTCTCCTTCTTCGTCAAACCCTATCCCTCATATGAGTTGTGAACCCTAGGGCTTTTGAGATAAAATACTCCATACATCTTTCTCTACATATTCTTAGTTGTCTAGTTTAGCAAACTAAACATCTAAGTTACTTCATACTTGAGGTTGAAGCTTGGATCATAGGCCCTCGGGTGGATCTTCTTCGACAAAGAGAATTCCGACGACCGAGTTCTTTTCAAGCCACCTAGGAGCCAAGAAGAGGAGCAAAGAAGGACAACGAAGACCTGAAGGACTTGATCAAGAAGGTATAAATCACTTCATAGTAGATTAGAACTTTCTTTAGATATGCTAGTTAGGGTTTCCGATAAGATCCGGGTTTTAGGTCGATGTTGCTTGCTTAAAAAATCGTTGTTTACTAATTCCGCCTCCCCACAAACCAAGTAGGGTGTGCGACATTGACTTACACAATAATCCAGTCATATCATATACAACCGGCCAATATCAAATATATATACATAAATCAAACCATTGAATCAACACTTGATTCAATAATCCGGTTATATCAAATATAACCTAACCGATATCAAATATCGTTAGATTAGAATACAGTATCACATACTCGTATTTAATCAAGCTCCCGCACATATCTCCATATGTGCTCTACTTCGTTTCGCTTGAGCTAAGAAACCTCTGTGTGGGACTCTAAATACTCGTCAATACGCCAGCAGTAGGTAATGATCACATCAAATATCCACAAACCGTCAGCGGTACTAGCTAGACGCAACGGCTACCTAGGTATTGAACGAATAGAGGATCAACAAGAAAACTTGTCCAAACTCCCGTACAGACTATAAGCAATACGTACCGTACAGTCCGGTCTCTTCGTCTAATATGTCGCATATCAAGTCTGGGGGTGGAATCATCAGACCCCAATAACTTGAGAAGTCATGCCGATGTGTGGCCTATAACCTTTCGAGAAACTACTGATAACACTTACCAGTAAATCTCATTAGCCCAGATGAAAGTGTTTATGAGAACCACCACTGGGTTTTGCTAGCATCAAGCATGCCGATTTAAAATTTTTTGGGGTGCTAATCAACACTAATCTAGAATCTAAACTAGATAATTAGGATTTATGATTTGATATCAACTAAACTAGCTAAGAGAAGGAGGCAGCAATCTTTGTAGACCGTGTCCTTCTCTTCAAATGCTCCGGGTAGTAGTCCCTATGACTCCACTAGGCTCTACTTGAAGTTAGATTGAGCTTCCTTTACGATCTTCGTGCCGAAGATGATCCACCAGAAGCTCCGCTAATCCAAGCTACCTCTTCACTAAACTCTTTAGTGAAGGAAACACACTAGTTCAAATTTCTACTTTAAACTAGGATGGTGAAGTAGGGGTTCAAAACTCACAAGGGTTCTCATAGGCTCAAGGTTTCACAACTCATGTGAGGGATTGAGCTTGGAGTTGAAGGATGAAGAAGATGGAGAGAGCTAGAGAGGAGAACTCATCATATGAGCTCAAGTGAGGAAAATAAACAAGTGTGTATCAATGACCAAGTGAAGAATGGCTTTTCTAGTTCCTCACTTATTGAAGCATGGAATTTATTTCAATAAATAAATTGAACCATACTTTAATAGTGCAAGCAAATGAATTAATAAATATAAATGCTATGCTTCACCCCATTCCTCATTTTCACAAAATAGAAATTCAACCATGCTTCTTTTAATACACACACACACACATACATATATCAAATATATATATATATATATATTAAGAAAATAATTAGTGAGCTAATAATATTAGTTAATATATATAATTATATCAAATATAAATATATATAATATTATTAAATCAACACTTGATTCAATAATCCGGCTATATCAAATATAACCGAATAATATCATTTATCTGTATATCACATTATCAAATCAACACTTGATTCGATAATCCGGTTATATCACATACAACCTGACCGATATCAGATAACCGTCAGATTAGAATACGGTATCACATACTCATATTTAATCAGGCCCCCCACACATATCAACATATGTGCCCTACTTCGTTTCGCTTGAACTATGAAGCCTCTATGTGGGATTCTAAAGACTCGTCAATACGCCAGTAGTAGGTGATGATCACATCAATCACCCACAAGCCGTCAGCGGTACTAGCTGGACGTAACGACTACCCAGGTATTGAGCGAATAGAAGATCAACAAGCAAGCTTGTCCAAACTCTCATGAAGCCTATAAGTAACACTTACCGTATAATCCGGTCTCTTTGTCTGATATGTCGCATATCAAGTCTAGGGGTGGAATCGTCAGACCCCAGTGACTTGATAAGTCATGCCGATGTATGGCTCATAATGGTTCGAGAAACTACTGATAACACTTACCAGTAAATCTCATCAGTCATGGCCAGGGACTTACTGTTATAGCCAATCGAGCATAGCGCAACATCAAGTCCCAATACCGGGAGAGATAAAACCCCTCCTATCGCTCACTGCCTCCATGTGACTCGGGACTGTACCTAAAATCCACCTGTTTGCACGACTCCTTTGAGACGTGGTAGGGAGGAAATTAAAGCACGGTGGGAACCACACAAGACTCTATGACGATCTCGGGCCTACAGACTATCATGTACCAGTGTCACCAGAGAACTTCTATCTGACGATAAGTATAGTACCAACTAGGAGATCTCGGTGGGTCCGTTCAATGTACCCATTCTCTAATGAGCACATATGTACAATCTTTGATGTTAAACACCAATGGTTATGGGATCAACCATTACCCCATACAGCGTCAAGAAACGTACACACTAGTCTACTCTGGAATATTGGTGTCTCGATACTCCCTCGACTAGGAAAAATTAAAGGATGTGCTTGTGGACTACACAAGTCCTAGTAGTATGATCCGCATCATAGTCCTGGTAGTTAAGCAAACATCCTAAGGGCTTTATCAACATGTATTAGAGAGATAGTATAATAATATTAGTGTACATGTTAAGATAAAGAGCAACCACATAGCATACTATCATGTCGAGCAAGAAAGTCCTCTATATATATGTCCAAACATCTACTATATCATACAATAATGGCCTCTAGGGCATACATACTCCTAACAATCTCCTACTTGCACTAAGGCTATGTGTTGTAGTATCTCATACCCAACATCCCAAAAATTCTCTCAAACTGCGTCTGGGGGAGGGCCTTCGTGAGTGGATCCGCTACGTTGTCCTTCGTGTCAACTCTCCTGACCTCGATCTCCCATCGATCTACCATATCAGGTGATACCGCCTAAGAATATGTCTGGATCTCTGATGGGACCGGGGTTCCTTGGCTAAAGCTACAGTTCCATTGTTATCATAATACACATGCATTGGATACTCAATGGACGGAACCACACCAAGTTCAGCAATGAACTTCTTCATCTAGACAGCCTCTTTGGAAGTATCGTTGGCAGCGATGTATTCAGCCTCCATCGTCGAGTCTGCTACGGTATCTTGCTTAGAACTCTTCCAACATACCGCCCCTCTATTGAGGGTGAAGACAAAACGCAAGGCCGACTTACTGTCGTCCTTAACACTCTAGAAGCTCGAATCGGTAAAGGACTCCACCTGGAGTTCACTGTTACCATACACCAAGACCATTTTTTTAGTCCTTCTCAAGTACTTAAGAATATTCTTCACACCTATCCAGTACTTTTCCCCAGGATCTGATTGATACCTACTCACTACACCTAACGAGTAAGCTACATCCAGTCTGGTACAAAACATCGCATTCATGATTGACCTGACTGCCGAAGCATAGGGTATCCCTTGCATGTGAGCCCTCTTCAAATCAGTCTTGGGAGACATCTCTTTGGAGAGAGTGATTCCTGAACAAGCGGGTAAATTACCATGCTTAGAATCTTCCATACTAAACCTCTTTAGTATGGTGTCAATATACCTGAATTGGGACAATCCCAACATTAGTTTAGATCTATCTCTATAGATCTTTATCCCCGGGATGTAGCAGACATCACCTAGATCTTTCATAGAGAACTTGTGTGATAAGAAGAGCTTGATCGAGTGTAGCATAGATACATCATTTCCTATCAAGAGTATGTCATCCATGTACAATACGAGGAAAAAAACCTTACTCTCTACAACCTTCTTGTATATACATGGTTCATCTACATTTTTGATGAAGTCAAACTCTTTGATAGCTTCATCAAAACAGATGTTCCAGCTCCGCAATTCCTGCTTTAACCCGTAGATTGATAGAAGCATCTTGCACACGCTTCCGCTACTCCCACTGTCTACGAAGCCCTCTGGCTGTATCATGTACATGCTCTCTTCTAAATCACCATTTAGAAAAGCGGTCTTGGCATCCATCTGCCAGATTTTGTAGTCATGGTATGTAGAAATGGCAAGTAGGAACCTGATGGACTTAAGCACAGCGACAGGAGAAAAGGTTTCATCATAGTCGACACCTGGTCGCTGACGAAAATCTTTTGCTACAAGTCTAGCTTTGAAAGTCTCAACTTTTCCATCTACACCAATTTTCTTCTTAAAGATCCACTTGCTCCTGATGGGTTTTACCCCTTCAGGAGAAACTTCCAAAGTCCATACTTTGTTGGTGTACATGGATTCCATCTCAGATTGCATAGCATCCAGCCATTTCACAGAGTCTCCACTTGTGATGGCCTGCTTGAAACTAGTTGGGTCATCATCTTCCATGATGCAATCCTCGCTCCCACAGTTTATGAGAAAACCATAGTATCTCTCAGGTGGGTGAAGAACCCTTCTAGATCTGCGGAGTGGCTGAGGTTCGTCGGGTACTATTGAATCCTCCGGTTCCACCAAATCTTCTGTTATAGTTTGTATTGCTGGAACTTCTTCCAGTTCTATCTCATTACCACTAATTTCTTTTACAAGAAATTCCTTTTCTAAAAAGGTGGCACGTTGAGAAACAAAAACTTTTTTCCTCGGTATAGTAGAAAATATATCCATATGAATCCTTTGGATATCCCACAAACATACACAAAACAGACCTTGCCTCGAGCTTATTTGGATTTTACTTTTTAACATAGGCCGGACAAACCCATATCTTAACTCGTTTAAGAGATGATCTCTTCCAATTCTATATCTCATATGGAGTGGTAGGCACGGATTTGGTCGGAACTCTATTCAATAGGTATGCAGCTGTCTCAAGTGCATAACCCTAAAAGGAAATAGGCTACTCAGCATTACTAATCATAGAGCGCACCATATCTAATAGGGTGCGATTCCTGTGCTCCGAAACTCCATTGTGCTGTGGTGTATATGGAGGAGTAAGCTGAGAGAGAATTCCATTCTCTTTTAAGTAGTCTCTGAATTCCGTGCTCAAGTATTCTCCTCCCCGATCAGATCGTAGGACTTTAATACTTTTACCTGTCTGGTTTTCAATTTCGTACTTATATTCCTTGAATTTCTCAAAAAATTCAGATTTGTGTTTCATCAGGAACACAAGTCCATATCTTGAGAGATCATCGTTGAATGTAATGAAGTACGAAGAACCATTCATGGCATGTGTAGACATAGGACCGCATACATCACTATGTATCAGTCCCAAGAGTTCAGTAGCTCTTTCTCCGTGTCCAGTAAACAGAGTTTTGGTCATCTTTTCTTTGATACATGACTCGCATGTTTCATAAGATGTAAATTCAAACTGATTCAAATATGCATCTTTATGCCCTTAGCAAGTCTCGCCGCATTGATATGACCTAGTCTATAATACCACAAGAAAGTTTCGTTCATTTCTGAACTTTTCCTCTTGTATGTGTTTCGTATGTTTAGAATTGTCATTTGATTTAGAACGTATATACCGTAACATAACGTAACCAATTAACACTTGATTTAGGAAAATGTTCATAATATTATCCTCCAATACAAAGTTATATCCTTTTTTATGCAATAAAGAAACTGATATAATATTGCACAACATATTTGTTACGTAATAATAGCATTCAGAATCATTGTATTACCATTTGGTAATACAAGGTGATATTCGCCAACTGCTTTGGCTGCAACAATTGTTCCATTCCCTACATTTAGAGACACATCACCCTTTCCCATTTCTCTACCTCTCTTTAGCCCATGTAACAAATTACATACGTAGGATCCCGATCCGGTATCCAATACCCAGGACGAAGAGCAAACTGAGAAACAGTTCTCGGATACGAACACACCCGAAGATGATGCATCATCATGCTTATTCTTCATTCGGGTTGCGTAAGAATCCTGATATTCCCCTATTCCTTGTTCGGACTTATGACAATCATAAGAAAAATCGGAACCAACGTTCCCCAGCTCAGTATAATAAGCAAGTTCGGTCAATACATCCATATTATTATCTTGATTAAGGCGTGTCATTGGTCTCTATCTAGAGAGAGAGAAGGAAACGCTTTAGCGTGCGCTCTTTGCAAGATTAGATTGGTTATTGTCTTATCTAATCAGGATGGCTCCCACTGTTTTAATCAAATCTTCCTTCAAACCATAAAAGGAAAGATTAACCGGGATTAATTACACCCTACAAGTTCGCCAATCGGTCAGCCAGGCAGGTATTGGTACTCCGAGGGAGTCTCCCCATGCTTTCGCATGGAACTAATTAAATAACCTTGTTTCCGCAGGGGTTTAACCCCGTTAACACCGTTCTTAGACACTTACTGGATTGGCTAATTGTAAAGTGGAAAACTCTCCCAGGAGTAACTCTTACTCGCAGTAGGTATCGGGATCCAAATATCTCATAGAAAGTATGCAATCTCATTGCAAATTTCAATACTTGAAATTCCTAATATCTGTTTTTACCCCTACCGACTTATGACCTTAGCTATGGTCAACAAATCATAAGCGCTAGCCAAGTTCGACCCTTTATTTCGTGATTGAATTAAACTCACCCATACGACCCTTGGCTAAGGTCAACAAAGCCGTACGACTACCTTAATCCAATCGCATCACATGCGGCAGATAAACACTAATCATCTACCGTACACCGCGCCTTGGCTATGGTCAACAAACGCAACACGAATACTAAATATCACTTATCTGAAAATAACGGAGGGCTACGACTGGTTTTGAAGAAAACCTTTAACGTAATGAACTTGATATCGTTATAGAATCTAATGATTTGAAAATGAGTGTTTTCTGTAGGTTTTTCTAGTTTTGCTAAAGAGGTCACTCCCGGTGAAGGGATCTCGGCTCTTTCCTCATCGAATGAAGTGCTGGATATTCATCAAGGAATACCACTATGCAAAGCAAGAACTAGAGAAGCTAATAAAACAAAACCGAGTGGGTTGTAGCATTTGATAGTTTTTCTAAAGAGGCCATCCCGGTGAAGGGATCTCGGCTCTTTCCTCATCGAATGAGGTACTGGATATCATCAAGGAATACCACTATGCAAAGCAAGAACTAGAGCTACCTTTTTTAAAATTTCGATTCTACAACATCTTTAGGTTTCTTTTCTTTCCATTAATCTCATTAATGAAGTCCCATCATTTATATTTCCCTAAACATCACAGAAAAGAAATGAAAATAGAACGTACGCTTATGCCATCCGCATTCGCCATAGGGCCCGTCATGCACCATTAGGTTACTTAACTAACGGCAGAGCGGAGGCTAGACTAGCGCGGGTGCAAAACATAAGCAACGTTTATTATATATATCATACATATATAGCATTCGTATCAAGCAGTTATATGATCGCATCACAGAACTAAAGCAGCAGAAGTAAACATATGAAATATTGGATATACTGGGAGGTCTGTGTTTTAAATTTTGCTAGTAATGAAAAACACGGATTCCACGATCATGATGAATAGACAAACCCGCATCCCTAGACCCTACGAGAGCGGCAAGCAACTCTGCCAATTCTAGAGTTAGGCGACCCGGTCTCGTCTCCTCGAGATGGTCTCCCACTGGACTCTAGAACCCGGTTGTGTGCTCCCCGACTTGGGTCTATCCTAATGCGGAAAAGTAAATAATATACATCAATGGTGATATCATCCTCAATCCGGAAGTGTCCCAATAAAATAATATTACATACAATTTTACATGAATGAAAATTAAAAAAAACTCTCATCTCACGCAAAACCCCCGGCTATTCATTCACGACGATCCAATATAACATATCACAGCAACACATAACATCTAATGTCGTCAATGTAAGTAAATATATGTATCCCGAATGTCGTTGACATATAGAAACGATATCGGAGATATTCCACATATTACACTTACAGTTGCAGAAAAGAAATGAAAAACTACAATAATTAGAATCTGCATTTCCTTAGACATCATGAACACGGAATATCTCATATTCCGGATTTCATGCCTAACCCAATAAACCCTGCATTTTAGTCTCAAATCGAAAACACTTTTCAACAATTTAGTTGGGTAATTCAACAAAATTCCTGACTACCCGATCGAATACTCGTCGGGAATTTTAGTAGATGGCCGCACCCCCGATGTCGTCGATGAAGTGCACTTAGGCGGAACACCGTGGCCACGAGCACCCGAGTGGATGCTTTTGGCAACGGGGTTCTCCTACAGTCACTGCGGTTATATTTCAAAGGGAATTATGTATTACTTTAAAATGCGGTTTCTCTTGATATGATATTTCAAGGTGTCCACCATGAGTTTTCTCGATTCTGAGCAGTGAGTATACCCGATTCGAGAAGCGGTAGGCACTGTCTGCGGGTACATGGTGGACCCGGTGAGGTACCCCAGGGCAAGAAAACTCGTATTGTTAGGCGGTGAGCCTGGCAGGGAAACACTACCTATCGATGATAGTTTTGGGCTCGGCGGATATCTGGTGGATACCGACCGGAGTCGTGAGATGATTTGGGCCGATTCGGACTGACGGAGCCCGAGATAGTTTGGCGCGGCGGATATCTGGAGGATACTGACCGTGGTCGTGATATGGTCCGATCTGGACTGACGGAGCCCGAGATATGAGGATTTACGTGTCGATGCTGGACACGGGTTTTCATGATATTTCGAGTGTCGGTGTTGGACACTCAGGTTCCATGATTTTAATGTGTCGTAGATGGACACACGTGGATGATATCCTCGTATATACAGGTTTATTTTTTCATGATGTTCGAGTGTCAGTGTTGGACACTCAGGTTCCATGATATTAGTTGTGTTGTTGTCGGACACGTGAATGATATCCACATGCATATAAGCATATGATGTCGGATGTTAATTTATATATGTCAATGCATTGATAGATTGTTGACATATATGCATATGTGGTCACCCTAGATATCATAGTATTACCTTCAGGATATAGTGACCTAAGAAATCGTTGTTTTATTCGATTTCTACTTGCCGATGTTTTCTACTCACGAGTTGGCAACTCACCCCTGTTGTGCCACTGTTCTTACAGGTTTGACCGCTTGGGATAAGTTGTGGTATCGTTGGTACACAGTTTCATCCAGGGTGTTTTGCTTTAGTAGGTGGGACACATGTTGGATCGTGCCCACTCTCGTACTTTTATATTCCGTTGTATCTAGATAAACTCCATCAAATCAAATCAGAAACTAGAAATTGTATATTGGTAGACCTAGTCAGACTTGGGTTTTGTGCGAGACTTAGAGCGATGAGTTTATGATCGCTTTCTTGAGTTTTGATGTCTTTCCTATTTATTGTTCTTTTTGGGTTGATCTTCGCCGTTGGGCGTCGTATATATGTTATTGCGTGGTTGTGATTCCATCAGTTGGCGAAGAGCTAGCTCCCGCTTAGGGATGTCTATATATTGTGTGTATATGGTTTTGGATCAAAATATACAAGGGAGGTGCTGCCCAAATTTTTAAAAGACGAAACATGTTTCCAACTAGTATAACCCACTTGCATTTTCATGTTTCATTATCTATGCATTTAAAGAAAAACTTGATTTCATTATACCTTTGTTTCAAAACTGCACCCCCACTATTTCCCGCAAAAAGGTTTAGATTTTCTGGGCTTCGGATTACTTGATTTACGTTACGCCTTTAGACATTGCGTAATTTAAGTGTCGGTCACGTGCTAAATTATGGGTTATGAAAAATTTGATATCAAAGCGTTAGGTTTAACCTTGATTTGAGTTTGGGTTTGACTATGCAGAGTCTAGAGCGTATATATTTCGGAACCTAGGCTTGACCTTACGAAACTTAGACTTGACGGGGAGTATTAGACCCGAACTTTCATTTCATAGTTTGATCTTGATTGATGGAGTAGGTAGCTTGAGTAGTGTGACGTACAGTACGTATGTTCCGCGGCATATTTATGATACGATACTCCACTTAAGTAACCTTAGGATGTACATATCTTGAGATCTGTGATATTATTCGTTCCTATGATCATATATCCATTTGGGATCTGTTCATTTCTTTCATTCATTTGATCTATCTTCATCGATATCTTCTTGAGGTTCTTGTCACCATGGGTTGAGCGCAGATTGAGCCGCTGCTAGTGTTGCGGTCAGGGCGAGCTCGTCATGGACGGGGACTGACCATGGTGTTTCTGATGACATAGGGACGTGTAGGTATAGTGTTGATGTTGTGACCTTTCGTTTGAGGCAAGTGTTCGGTTTTGCACCGGATGATCGGGCCCTTGATTGAGCCACCAGATTGGGAGGACTGTTGATGTACAGCCTACCTCAGAGATCATGATGTTGTCTACCATGCAGACAGATGACCCAGCTGTTGCTGAGATTGATGGGATGTCGTTTCCAAAGCTTATGTGCTTAAACCGCTGGAGCTTTGAGGCAGAGATATGACAGGAGATAGCTAGTATATCTCGAGTTGAGCGACTGATATGATTTGCCAGATTTGATTTGCCGATGTAGGCTCAGTTGAGTTGATGAATTCCAGTCGAACGATCTTACTTGGATCTAGAGTAGATCGATCAAGAGAGGACGTTGTTCGTCGGATGCTCAGATGTGAGATCGGTAAGTTGACAAGTTTCAGATAGAAGGACCTCACCCAGATGCTTTGTGAGTTGATCGAGAACGAACGAATAAAGTGTTTTCCTCCGATGATTTGGACGAGTTCCCGAGGACGTTTTCGGCTAGATATCTTCCACAGAGTGGTGAAGATACCGAGTTTGTAATTACGAGTCCTTGTGAGAGACTTCGGATTGACCGCAGCCGAGAACGAATTGCAATACGCAGAAAGCAAGAGATGACGTTGAAGTGGACGATAATAAAGACGAGTGGAATAAGAGGTTCGTGCGAGATGTTAACGAGCGGTTGTTACTCTCCGTTGATGCCAGAGGCGTTAGATACAGCCAAATTCCAAAGGAAAGCTGGGCTGAGGACACAGCTGTCCGGTTATGAGAAAAGAGTTAAGCAAGAGTGCCAACCTTCATATAGTTCGGGATAGGTGAGATCAGAAGAGACCTTGAGCAGGTTCTTTCCGGGGCACCGCAGCGATAAATATTTGCACCCAGGATCAGTTATATCGTGCGTATTCAGAGGGCCAAATGCCGCCGTCAGTAATGTGCCGTTGAGAGTGGTCATGTTGATTGGCCAAAAAGTGATCAGAGGAGTACCAGAGCGGGACTGTTCCATTAGTACACTTGACCAGGTCGACGACCAGAATGATCGTGAGATTGGTAATCCATAGAGAACATAGGGAACCCAGAGACTGAAGACGCCAGATCGTGAGCGGGAGGCAAGTAGATGATCTTTCTCTGCCAGCTTTGGGCGCACCAGCATATTTTTTGACATTGTAGGAGGTGTACCTCAATGTCATTTATTGCGATTTGTGTTTTGTGATCTGAGTATCACACTTTTATCGCTTGGACTTGAGTTTCGATGATTGGGTTTCGTGATTTATGTTTTCGTGCACCATGGCAGCACCTACTGGAGATTTATATTTTGTGCACGGTTATTGCACTTGATTTATATTTTATACACCGCTACATTGGTTTATGATTTGTGCATATCTATTGCACTTGGTATCGATTTGTGCCTTCGTTGCCCGTAATTATGGTTTCGTGGATTCAATACTGTTGATTTGATTTCGTGCATGTCATACACACTTGCCTTTACTCATTCACTTGGTATAGCTTATATGTGCTTGCAGTGCATTTTGATGGATTTTGTGCACGTCGTTGCGCACGTTTATGATTCTATACACCTTGGTATACTCGGTGTTGTTTTTGTGAGCATTTGAGATATTGATGAGTTTTTGTGCATTGGTTGCACCAGATTGGTATTTCGTGCATTGGTTGCACCAGATTTGTATTTCGTGCATTCGTTGCACCAGATTTATATTTTCGTGAGCGTCTGCACTTGGCGTTCGTTATCGTGCACGCTACTGCACTAGATGTTTTGTGCGAACCTGACGCACTTGATTTGGATTTTCGTGCATGTTGGGCGTATGATATGAGATTTTGTGCACACCAGGTGCACTCGATTGAGATTTTTATTCGTGCATGTGGATGCACTTGATTGGGGTTTTCATTCGTGCATGTTAGTTGCACCGGGTTGAGATTTTCATGCACTATAGATGCACTTGATATTGTTGTCGTGCACATCCGTTGCACTGGACGGATGCTTTCATGCACACCCGTTGCAATTAGTTTTTCTTTGGTGCATATTATGGCACTTGTATTGGATTTTATTTCCGCGCGCAACAGACGCACGTGATATTGGATACGCCTTTTGAGGCTGATTTTATTTATGAGTATCGCATTTTGATGATGGGTACTATGTTATATAGTAGTCGAGCAGGGTTGATCTGAGAACAGTGCCTGAGTACTTTTGCATGCTTCAAAAGTTACCAAAGGTTTTCAAAAAGGCGAGTGTCTGCGAGTACTATGTTATATAGTAGACACGCTATTTCCTACGTATCTGCGAGTGACACGAAATTTTACAAAGAGAACCTTCTGGGATATTTCAAAAAGGCGGGGCGTATAATTTAAGCAAACATATATAAGTATATATTTACTACTTTACAAATGATCGTCCGCCACTTGTGCCGTGAGTTACGCATCACGCAGCGATATAAAAAGAAGATTTGGCATGAGTTATTCAGCTTTTAAAATTGTTTTACAAGGATGCGTACTATATATGTATTATAATTTTGAGTATAGCATAATTGAGTACGGTATTGGATTTCGAGATTTGCATCTCCTTTAATACTCGAGTGATTGCGTGGTGCTTGACGGAGTTTGACTTTGAGTTTCGTACTCATTTTCAGGCGCACACGATACGCTGTGGTATTTCTGTATCTTCCGTGATTTCGGTGCCCCGTTGATTTGAGCTGATTATAGAAATGTTTTAGTATTGGGGATTTAAATTTAAATTCGGGAACCGAATTTATTTAAGGAGGAAGATTGTAACATTTCAAAAATATAAAATATTATTTTTGGAAATTTAATATTAAAATAATATATTTCACGAAAACTATTCGATTTGAGAATAGGGGTTTTTTGTAAAATGGTATAAGTATATACCAATATTTGGAAAATAAGTGGAGATCAAAATGATTTATTCGTTAAAAAGATATTTATCGGATTTTTGCATTTTTATAATTAAATATATGCAAGTTAAAATTAAAATTGATTAGTGCACTACTAATCACGATTAAGCCAAATCCATATTTCTACATTTTTTCATGGTTAGTGCACCATGTCATGTGCATTTTTGTTACATGTTTGTCTGTTTCATTTGGTTTTATTTTAAAAAGAAAAGAAAATAAAGGAGATGCCATGGTTAATGAGTGAGAGGGAATAAAACAAAATAGATATTTAGAGAGAGTGTGTGAGCTTAAGAGAGAGTGAGGCTAAGAGAGAGAGAGAGAGAAAGAGTAACCCTTGACCAAATTCTTCATCTCTTTTTCTTCATCATTTCATTCCTCATCTCCATTTTCTTCATGCTTCATTCATCCCTCACTACCTCCATGTATCATCTCCAATCATTTTTCAAAACCCCATGCCACCTTCATTAAAAAGATGCACATGCTCATCCTAATCTCTTTGAACCATTCAAGTTTGGATTTTGAAGACTTTGGGCAACTCAAGAATTTTCCTAAGTTGCTAAATGAGGTAATCCCTACACTTTTAGTTAAGTATTTGTGTTTAGTATATCCTAGTTAGTTTAGATTTTGTATTAGTTAGGTTATGTGATCTTAGAAATTTCCAAGTTGATGTTAAGTAGTTAATAGAGAGTAGTATGTGTTTATAGGACTTTAGAGATGATTTCTGAACCAAGGACAGATACTAGAAACCAAAACACGAACTTTGAATTAGCCGATATTGTATTTTGTGGAATTTGTGATGGGATACTGAGATCTGCTATTACCCCAACACCCTAAAAATTATATAGCGATTACAGATAGACGAGTAAGAAACCTAGAAGCACCCCTTGAAACCCGAGACCCAAACTTGTTGTAGGGTTCCACAACACCGCCACTGGGTTTCGGGAGGCATCAACCATGCCGTTTTCAAAAATTTGGAATGCTAAAGAACCCTAACCTAGAATCTTAACTAGAGAATTAAACGAAACATAGCATGTAAACATCTTTACATCTAAGTGAACAAGGAATACAACCTTTGTTGACCGGTCATTCACTTCATTAGCTCCGTGTAGTAGTCCCTTCTCTCCAAGTAGTGAACTCCCGGACTTTAGAAAGGCTCCACAAGATGAAAGGAATAAACTTGTTTGAAGTCTTCGAGGCCGAAGATGATCTACGTCGAGGAGACACTAACTCATGCTACCTTTTCACTAATTAGGAATTTGTGAAGCAAACAACATAAACTAAGTGACTAGTCTGGTGCAGGTCGATGAAGTAGGAATTTTGCTCACTTTAGAAATATTTTTCTCACTAATTTTCTTCACCTCCCAAAAAGATAGAGAGCTTGAGAAAAAAGATGAAGAAAAGAAACCAAGAGAAAAAGCAAGTGTAGAATGGCAATCATGGGTTAGTTAATATCATATACTAACTCATGTAAAGACTAAATCATGGCTAACAATAATGGTTAGGTTAATAAATATCAAGAGTGAGACAAAATTAGTGGACTAAGTCAAAGGTTAGCACTAAGCTTCTTCAAGCTTCTAACCTTGACTAATTTCCAACTAATTTTCTTTCACTCTTAATAAATAAAACCTCACATTATTATTTGTAAGGTATGAGTCTCATATAGCATGTAGCAACTAGTATGACACAATAATATATATCACATATATATTAAGTGTACACAAGTGAGAAAAAGAAATGCTTAAGTGAGCTAATATTAGTTAATGTAAATTAATATATCAAATATATAATTATACATTAAATTATTAAATCAACACTTGAATTAATAATCCGGCTATATCACAAACAACCGACTAATATCATTTGTATCAACTTATCGAATCAGCACTTGATTCGATAACCCGGATATATCACATAAAACCGACCGATATCATATATCGCGAGAATAGAATACGGTATCACATATGCGTATTAATCTCGGTCCCGTACATATCACATATGTGCTCCTACTTCGTTTCTCCTGAGCCAGGAAACCTCTGTGTAGGACTCTAAAGACTCGTCAATACGCCGGCAGTAGGTGATGATCATATTAAACACCCACAAGCCGTCAGCGGTACTGCTAGACGTAACGGCCACCCGGGTATTGAGCGATCAGAAGATCAACAAGCAAACTCATCCATACTCGTGCGAATCCAATAAGTAACACTACCGTACATTCCGGTCTCTTCGTCAGATATGTCGTATATCTCAGCCTGGGGCTGGTAAACATCAGACCCCAGTAGCCTGATAAGTCATGCCGATATGAGACTCATAACGGTTTGAGAAACTACTGATAACATTTACCAGTAAATCTCAGCAACCCTGCCCAGGGATTTCCTGTTATGGCCAATCGAGAATAGCGCAATATCTACCCCGAATGCCGAAAGAGATGAAATCCCGTCCTATCGCTCATTGCCTCCATGTGACTCGGGACTTTACCCAAAAATCACCAATTTGCACGTTCTCTTGAACGTGGTAAGGTGGAAATCAAAGCATAGTGGGAATCACACAAGACTCTATGACGATCTCGGGTCTACAAACTAACCTATACCACCAGAGAACTGCTATCTGACGATAGGTATAATACAATCTAGGAGTTCTCGGCGAGTCCGTCCAGTGTATCCAGTCTCCACTGAGCACCCGTATACCTTCTCTGATGTCAAACACCAATGGATGTGGGATCATCCATCGCCCGTCATATGGGTCAAGAAGCATATACGTTAGTCTACTCTGGAATATCGATGCCCCGTCTCGATACTACCACGACTAGGAACAATTGAAGGATATACTTATCGACTACCCTTGCCCCACTAATATGATCTACATCATAATCCTAGTAGTCCAGTACTCATCCTAAGGACGTTATCAACATGTAACAGAGAGACAATAAGTGTACATATTAAGATAAAGAGTAACCGATAGTATACTATCATGTCGAGCAAGAAAGTCCTTCCTGTAAGTCGACGTTACTCACCCCACGGGTTTGCGGGGAGGCGGAATGGGTAAAAAATGATTTTTACAAACAAGGTAATATCGACTTGAACTCCACGATCTTAGCTAAACCATAACTAACAAACTAACTAAAGGTATTATCTACTATGTAAGAAGATTATACCTAAAGTTCCAAGTCCTTCTTGGCTTCCCGCTGTCCTCCTTCACCTTGCGAGCTCCTTTGAATGGAAATAGAAAGCACCTCCTCGTCGGCTTCTCGAAGTAGTAGAAGATCCATCCGAGAGTTCCAACCTTGAGCTAAACCTCCAAGTTGAGGCAACTAGATCACTTGGTGTGCTAAACTAAGTAACCTAGAGTGTGTAGAGTGTGATTTTGAGTAGTTTGGTCTCACTAATCCCTTGATTCTCAACACTTGAGACACTAGGTTTGAGAGGAAGAAGGAGAGAGTGAACTCTTGAGGAACGAGAAATAATTTTGATAAATGATTATTGATAAATGGAATGGCTCCTTGATATGACAATAAGCATGGCATGAAAAAAATATTTTAACAAAAATATTTAGGTCTCAAAATATCTCACCAAAAATATCTAGAGTCAAAAAGTCAATCCAAGTAAAATTGTCAACCCAAGTAGCCATGCCACAAAATTATCATTTACCAAAAATAAAAAATAATTTTCTCCACCTCATATTTGTTTTGACCAAGTCAATGGTCAAAACCCTAATGAGGTGTTTCCTTCTTTACCCCCTCTCATCCGTATATACATACCCGCATTCGTGTTCCGAGAAACACGAATACAATGAGACGAAGCTAATCCAATAATCAAATAATAGGATCCAGCTTAAACCAAAGCCCACTGGTATTGTCCGCTCGAACACCACACGTGCACAAGTACACGTATGTGATCGAACCCTGTCATAAAACCATACGACCTCTACATTGTTTCACCCGAAGCTGGGAAACCCTCTGTGCTGGACTCTAAAGACTCGACAGTACTCTGGCAGTGGGTTTAACCATAAGCACGTCAGCGGCACTAGCTGTATATAACGGCTACCCATGTATCTGTCGATAAGAAGGCCGACGAGCAAGCTCATCCAAACTCCTACTGAGCCTGTTTGTGGCAATCTCCATACAGTTCGGTTTGTTCGTCTAAGAGTGTCGCATATCGGTCCTAGGATGTCAACAAGCGTCAGACCCCTAATAGTGCAATAAGTCGTGTCGGAGTGCGGCCAAAAACACCCTGAGAAACTACTGGAGTACCTACCAGTAAATATCACTTTCCCTGGCCAGGGACTTTGTGTAATGGCTTTCCGAACACAGCGCGACATCAACCCCCAATACCGGGAGAGACGAATCCTATCTAACCGCCACTGCCTCCAAGTGCTTCGGGACTGCACCCAA
The DNA here is from genome assembly GCA_030015575.1 of Agapanthus africanus. Lineage (NCBI taxonomy): Eukaryota > Viridiplantae > Streptophyta > Magnoliopsida > Asparagales > Amaryllidaceae > Agapanthus > Agapanthus africanus. The sequence continues at coordinate 109,713,595 of CM057344.1, forward strand.
CTACTACCTGTTTGCACGACTCAGCAGAGCCGTGGTGGGGTAGTAATCTAAGAACAGTGAGAACACACTTGAGGCGAAGTAAGAGTGTCAAATCAACGGACAATGTTGTACTCATGTCACCTGGGAACTGCTACCTGGAGATAGGTATAGTACCAACCAGCAGTACCCCACGAGTCCGTCCAGTGTAACTCATACCCCAATGAGCACCTGCATACTATCTCCAGTACGACGTACTGATGGCTGTGGGACAGTCCATCTCCCCTGCTGGGATGAGAAGCGTGTACACTAGTCTACTCTGGAGTATCGATGCCCTGTCTCAATAATTCTATGACTAGGGATCTGTATAAGGATGTGCTTGTAGACTATCCAGCCCCCACTAGTGTGACTTCCATCACAACGCTGGTAGTCAAGCAAAGATCCTAAGGGCTCTATCAACATGTATTAGCGATATGTTAAAAGAAACATATACACATATTAAGATAGATACAAATCAAGAAGCATACTATTATATCGAGCAAGACTGTCATAAATCCGTGTAGATATCCCAAGCTTCCAAAATGTAATATACAAACTAGTACTATACAATAATGGCCACTAGGGCATATCATACTAACACTTCCTATATATGTCCAAGCATCCACTATAATATACATTATATGTACAATAATGGCCTCTAGGGCATACATATAAGTAACAATCTCTCACTTGCACTAGAGCCAGTTGTTGTAGTATCTCATACTCAACGTCCGATAGAAGTCTCTCTCTGGAAAGGCCTTTGTGAGTGGATCTGCCGTGTTTTCCTTCTCGTTAACTCTCCTAACCTCGATCCCTTGGAGATCAACCATCTCCCTGATCAGGTGATACAACATCAGAATATGTCTAGATCGCTGATGGGACCGGCGTTTCTAGGCTAAAGCCACAACTCCATTATTGTCACAATAACAGTTATTGGACGCTCAATGGTAGGAACCATGTTCATCTCATGAACAAGAATATCCGGACATCCACTTTGGTAGCATCGTTGGTAGCGATGTATTCAGCTTTTATCATCTAGATTGCCACGGTATCTAGCTTGGAACACTTCCAACATACCGTTCATCCACTGAGGATAAAGACAAAGCCTGAGACTAACTATCAGTTGACCTTATTACTTTGGAAGCTTGAATTGGTAAAGGACATCCACTGGAGTTCACCGTTACCAAACACCAAGAACATTTCTTTAGTGCTTCTCAAATACTTAAGAATGTCCTTCACAGCTGTCCAGTGATTCTCCCAAGTCCGATTGATTCCTGATCACTGCACCTATTGAGTTAGCTACATTTGGTCTGGTACATAACATCGCATACATCATAGAGCTTAGTGCCGAAGCATTGGGTATCCCTTGTATGCGAGCTCTCTCCAAATCAGTCTTGGAAGACATCATTTTGGAGAGAGTGATTCCTGAGTAAGTGGGCGAACCACCACGCTTAGAATCTTCCATACTAAACCCCTTTAGTATGGTGTTAATGTACCTGGATTTGGGACACTCCCAACATCCACTTAGATCTATCAGTCATAATCCTTAAGATGTAGTAGGTATCATCCAGATCTTTCATAAAGAATCCTCATGATAAGAGGAGCTTGACCGAGTGTAGCATAGGAAACCATTTCCTATCAAGAGTATGTCATCTACGTACAATACGTGGAAGACAACCTTACTCTCTACAACCTTCTTGTATATACAAGGTTCATCTACCTTTTTGATGAAGTCAAACACTTTGACTGCCACATCAAAACAGATGTTCCAACTCCGCGATGCCTGCTTTAATTCTGATGGACTTAAGCATAGCCACTAGAGAAAAGGTTTCATCATAATCCACACCTAGTTATTGAAGAAAACCTTTTACTACAAGTCTAGCTTTAAAAGTCTCAACTTTTCCATTTACACCAAGAATCTTCTCAAGATCCATTTGCTCCCGATGGGTTTTACCCCTTCAGGTGAAACATTCAAATTCATACTTTGTTGGTGTACATGGATTCCATCTCTGATTGCATAGCATCCATCCATTTCACAGAGTCCCCACTCGTGATGGCCTGCCTGAACCTAGTTGGGTCCTCATCTACCATGATGCAATCCTCGCTCCCCCCATCACCGAGGAAACCGTAGTATCTCTTAGGTGGATGAGGAACCCTACCAGATTCGCGGAGAGGCTGACGTTCGTCGGAGACTATTGAATCCTTTGGTTTCACCAAATCATCAGTTGTTAGTTTGTCCAGCTGGAACTCCTTCAAGTTCTACCTTATGACCGCTAATTTCTTCCATAAGAAATTCCTTTTCTAAAAAGGTGACATGCTGAGAAACAAAACACCTTTTTCTCCTCAGTGTGGTAGAAGATATACCCTCGCGAATGTTCGGGATATCCAACAAACTTATACAGAACTGACCTTGCCTCGAGCTTGTCTGGATTTTGCTTTCAACTTAGGCCGGACAATCCCATATCTTAACTCGTTTAAGACATGGTCTCTTCCCATTCTATATCTCATATGGAGTGGTAGGCAGAGATTTGGAAGGAACTCCATTCAATAGGTATACAGCTTCTTAAGTGCATAACTCCAAAAAGAAACAGGCAACTCAGCAGTACACATCATAGAGTGCACCATATCTAATAGGGTGCGATACCTCCACCCCGATACACTATTTTGCTGTAGTGTACACGAAGGAGTAAGCTGAGAGAGAATCCTATTCTCTTTTAAATAATCCAGGAACTCCGTGCCCAAGTATTCTGCTCCCCGATCACATCGAAGGACTTTAATACTTCTACCCGTCTGGTTCTCAAGTTCAAGCTTATATTCGTTGAATTTCTTAAAAGTTTCAGACATGTGTTTCAAAAAGAACATATGTCCGAATCTTGAGAGATGGTCAGTGAATATAGTGAAGTATGAGGAACCAGCCCTGGCATTTGTAGACTTAGGACCGGATACATCACTTTTTATCAGTCCCAAGAGTTCAGTAACTCTTTCTCTGTTTCCAGTAAATGGAGTATTGGTCATTTTACCTTTGAGACAAGACTAGCAAGTATCATAAGATGAAAATTCAAACAGATTATAATATTCATCCTTTATGTAACTTAGCTAGTTGTGTCGCATTGATATGACCTAGTCTATAATTTCATAAGAAGGATTCGTTCATTTCTGAACTACTCCTCTTGTTTGTGTTCTATATATTTTGAACTGTGGTTTGGTTTAGAACACATATGCCATTACATAACGTGCCTGATCCAATCAACTCTTGATTAAGGAAAATGTTCACAACATTATCCTGCAATATAAAATTATATCCTTCTTTAACTTTATAAAGAAATTGATGTAATGTTGTATATCAGGTTCGACATGTAATAACATTTGTTCAGAATCAATGTCTTAATACAAGGTGATATTTGCTAACTAGTTTGGCTGCAACAATTGCACCATTCTCTACACTTAGAGATATATCACCCAATCCCAGTTCTCTACCTTTCTGTGGCCCATGTAACTCTTACATATGTGGGATCCTGTTCCGGTATCTCATACCCAGGACGTAGAGTGTACTGAGAAACAGTTCTCGGTAATGAACACACCTAAAGAATATGCATCAACATGCTTATTCCTCGAATTGGTGGCATGGGAATCCTGGTATTACCCTATTTCCTGCTCAGACTTATAACAATTATAAGTTGGAGCGGAACCAACGTTCCCCAACTCAGCATAATAAGCAGGTTCGGTCAACACATCCATATTATTATCTTGATTAAGGCATGTCACGGTAGCTACCAGGAGAGAAAGAGAAGAAAACATTATGCGTATTCTCTTACAAGATCAGATTGGTTATTATTTTATCTAATCAGGATGGCTCCTACTGTTTTTATCAAATCTTCCTTCAAACCCTAAAAGGTAAGACTAGCCGAGATTAATTACACCTTACAAGTTCGCCAATCTTTCGGCCAGGCCAGTGTCGGTACTTTGAGGGAAGTTCCCCGTACTTTCGCACGGACCTAATTAAAATAAACCTCGTTTTCCCAGGGGCATAACCCCGTTAACACCTTTCTGGACACCTATTTTGATCGGCTAATTGTAATGTGCAAAACTCTCCCAGGAGTAACTCTTACTCGCAGTGGGTATCGGGATCCAACCATCTCATAGAAGGTATGCAATCCCATTGCAAATTTCAACACTTGAAGTTCCCGATAATATTTTACCCCTGGCGTCCTATGACCTTGACGGAGGTCAGCAAACCATAAGCTGCTAGTCAGGTTCAACCCGTACATTTCATGATTGAATTAAACCCACCCGCATGACCCTTGACGGAGGTCAATAAGGCCGCACGACTACCCTAATCCAATCGCATCACATACTTTTGCAGATAAGCACTAATTAGCTACCGCACACCACGCCTTGACAGAGGTCAACAAACACAGCACGACTACTAAATAGTCCTTATCTGAAATGATGGAGGGGCTACGACGGGTTTTCAAGAAAAACCTTTTGCATAATGAACTTGATATCGTTGTAGAATCAAGTGATTTTGAAAAGGAGTGTTTTTTAGTCCTTTACTAGTTTCGCTAAAGAGGTCACTCCCGGTGAATGGATCTCGGCTCTTTCCTCATCGAATGAGGTGCTGAATATTCATGAATACCGATATGCAAAGCAAGAACTAGAAAAGCAATCAAAAGAAAAAACCGAGTGGTTTGTAGCATCTGCTAGCTTCGCTAAAGAGGTCTCCCGGTGAAGGGTTCTCGGCTCTTTCCTCATCGAATGAGGTGCTGGATATTCTACAAGGAATACCTCTATGCAAAGCAAGAACCAGAGCTACCAGTTTTTAAAACAAGGTTCTACAACATCATTAGATTTCTTTTATTTCATTAATCTCATTAATGAAGTCCCATCATTTATGCTTCCTAAGCATCACAGAAGAAACGAAAATACAACATACGCTTATGCCATCTACATTCGCCACAGTGTCCCGTTATACACCGTTAGGTTATTTAACTAACGGCATAGCGGGGCGGGACTAGCGCGGGTGCAAAACATAAGCAACGTTTATTATATATCATATATATAACAACAACATTCGTCTCATCATATAAAGTGATCACATCACAGAATATCAGCAACAGAAGTCCACGTATGAAATATTGGATATACTAGGAATTCCGTGTTTTAAATTAAGCCAGTAAAAAACACGGATTCCACGGTCGTGATGAATAGCCAAACCCACATCCCTAGACCCCTACGAGAGCGGAAAGCAACCCTACCAATTCTAGAGTTAGGAGACCCGGTCTCAACTTCTCGGGATGGTATTCCACTGGACTGTAGAACCCGGTTACTTGTGCTCCCCACCTTGGGTCTATCCTAATGCGAAAAAGTAAATAATATACATAAATGGTGACATCATCCTCAACCCGGAAGTGCCCCAATAAAAAAATATTACATACAACTTTTTACATGAATGAAAATGAAAAACTCTCAGCTCACATAAAACCCCCCGGCTATTCAAACACGACGATCCAATATAATATATCACAGCAACACATAATATCATATGTCATCAACGTAAGTATCCCAATTGTCGTTGACATATAGCAACGAAACCGGCAATACACCACATATTACACTTACGGTCGTAGAAAAGAAAGTGAAAACTACAACAATTGGAATCCGCAACCACCTTAGACATCATAAACCCAATGTATCACATACTTTGGATTTCATGCCTAACCAAATGAATTCCTTAGACAGCGCATGCCCAACAATTATAAACCCCGTATTTTAGTCTCGATATTGAAAACGCTTTTCATTAACCAGTTGGGTAATTCAACAAGATTCCCGACAACCTGATCGAATGCTCATCGGAAACTTTAGTAGACGGCCGCACCCCCGATGCCGTCGACGAAGTGCACTAAGGCGGAACACCGCGGCCGCGAGCACCCGGATGGATGCTTTTGGCAACGAGGTTCTCCTACAGTCACTTGGTCGAGGCTATGGGGCGTGGCTATCTAGTAAGGTTACCCAGCGAGTATCCGCGTACACTATGTAATTGCGACGGAGTTTTGATCCACATCAAAATTCCGTGGCAACCGATCAAATGAGACTAAATTTCTAGATTTATAAAATTCAAATCAGTTTTCACAAAACCGATTATTGTGAATTCCAAATATTGTATCACAATTCACAGATAGCTAGATGATGTTAAACTTTTCGATCGAATCAACAAACACCCAAAATTTCCTAGAGAGCACAACACTTGAGCACAGTTTAAAAATACCCAGAACATGCCACAACACCTATGGACCAACCGTAGAAGGGCCAACCCTTGCCTCACATATGAAGCCGCGGAACTACCGCAAACCCTAGGGTTTGGTGGCGGTTCCGGCGGTCATAGAATCGAATTAGGGTTTCATTCTTCTAGAGGGTCCATAGAATCACCTGCATGATTTTCTGAAGATTTTAAACTTGGAAAAATCAAACTTTTGGGAAATTTCCAGCATGGGAAAAAAGAGGTTATTGATATGCGTTCGAACTTTTTAACGTCGTCTAGATTATCCGAAACGATGTTAGAATTACGACTACGAAGCACCCCGAATTGCCTTTACACAAAGATAACATCACATGTAATCTCAGTAAAAACAAGCAACACCTGAAACACCAAAACCCAGAGGCAGGAACACCACAAAAAACTGAAGCGTGAATACTACTAAAAAACCGGTGGGGTCAGTTTTTAACTACATGTGGCCGGTGAAAATCGAGCAAGGAAGGCTCAATTTTCTATGGTGTTCATGGTACATCATATGTAACATTCTGCAACCGCTTAAAAAAATTTTAGACACTCTGAAAACTTCGACAGAAACTAGGTTTTATGTTTCGATATTTCGGAGTTGTTTCGATTTCGTAATACTACAAACATCGTATAATTATCTAGCTTGGCTCTGATACAACTGTAGGGTTCCACAGCACCGCCACTGGGTTTCGGGAGGCATCAACCATGCCGTTTTCAAAATTTGGCGTGCTAAAGAACCCTAACCTAGAATCTTAACTAGAGAATTAGACGAAACATAACATGTAAACATCTTTACATCTAAGTGAACAAGGAATACAACCTTTGTAAACCAGTCCTTCACTTCATTAGCTCCGTGGAGTAGTCCCTTCGCTCCAAGTAGTGAACTCTCGGACTCTAGAAAGGCTCCACAAGATGAAAGGAACAAACTTGCTTGAAGTCTTCACGGCCGAAGATGATCTACGTCGAGGAGACACCAACTCAAGCTATCTCTTCACTAATTAGGAATTAGTGAAGCAAACAACCTAAACTAAATGGCCAGTCAAGTGTAGGTTGATGAAGTAGGAATTTTGCTCACTTTAGAAATATTTTTCTCAATAATTTTCTTCACCTCCCAAAGAGCTAGAGAGCTTGAGGAAGGAGATGAAGAAAAGAAACCATGAGAAAAAGCAAGTGTAGAATGGCAACCATGGGTTAGTTAATATCATATACTAACTCATGTAGAGACTAAACCATGGCTAACAATAATGGTTAGGTTAATAAATATCAAGAGTGGGACAAAATTAGTGGACTAAGTCAAAGGTTAGCACTAAGCTTCTCTAAGCTTCTAACCTTGACTAATTTCCAACTAATTTTCTTTCACTCTTAATAAATAAAACCACACATTATTATTTGTAAGGTATGAGTCTCATATAGCATGTAGCAACTAGCATGACACAATAATATATATCACATATATATTAAGTGTACACAAGTGAGAAAAAGAAATGCTTAAGTGAGCTAATATTAGTTAATATAAATTAATATATCAAATATATAATTATACATTAAATTATTAAATCAACACTTGATTTAATAATCCGGCTATATCACAAACAACCGACTAATATCATTTGTATCAACTTATCGAATCAACACTTGATTCGATAACCCGGCTACATCACATATAACCGACCGATATCATATATCGCGAGAATAGAATACGGTATCGCATACGCGTATTAATCTCGGTCCCGCACATATCACATATATGCTCCTACTTCGTTTCGCCTGAGCCAGAAAACCTCTGTGTAGGACTCTAAAGACTCGTCAATATACCGGTCGTAGATGATGATCATATCAAACACCCACAAGCCTTCAGCGGTACTGCTAGACGTAACGGCCACCCGGGTATTGAGCGATCAGAAGATCAACAAGCAAACTCGTCCATACTCCTGCGAATCCAACAAGTAACACTACCGTACAGTCCCGTCTCTTCGTCAGATATGTCGCATATCTCAGCCTGAGGGTGGTAAATGTCAGATCCAGTACCCTGATAAGCCATGCCGATGTGAGGCTCATAACGGTTTGAGAAACTACTGATAACACTTACCAGTAAATCTCAGCAACCCTGGCCAAAGATTTCCTGTTATGGCCAATCGAGCAAAGCGCAACATCAACCCCCCAATACCGGGAGAGACGAAATCCCCTCTTATCGCTCATTGCCTCCATTTGACTCGGGACTGTACCCAAAAACCACCATTTTGAACGTTCTCTTGAATGTAGTAAGATGGAAATCAAAACACAGTAGGAATCACACAAGACTCTATGACGATCTCGGGTCTACAGACTAACCTGTACCAGTGTCACCAGAGAACTGCTATCTGATGATAGGTATAATACCATCTAGGAGTTCTCGGCGAGTCCGTCCAATGTACCCAGTCTCCACTAAGCACCCGTATACCTTCTCTGATGTCAAACACCAATGGATGTGGGATCATCCATCGCCCATCCTATGGGTGAAGAAGCGTATACGCTAGTCTACTCTAGAATATCGATGCCCCGTCTCGATACTCCCACGACTAGGAATAATTGAAGGATGTACTTACCGACTACCTTTGCCCCTCTAGTATGATCTACATCATAATCCTGGTAGTCAAGTACTCATCCTAAAGATTTTATCAACATGTAACAGAGAGACAATAAGTGTACATGTTAAGATAAAGAGTAACCAGATAGCATACTAGCATGTCGAGCAAGAAAGTCCTCCCTATATATGTCCAAGCATCCATTATAATATACATCATATGTACAATAATGGACTCTAGGGCATACATATAGCTAACACTTGTTATTGTGACCGCAGATTTATTCCTTGTGGTCGCAAATTGCAGCCACATCAGGGTAGGATGTGATGATTTTTGGTCTGTACCTCCTATATATTCTAGTCAGACCTCCCGTATATTCAAAATTGGCTAATTGTACCTGAGGCAAAATCTGTAGGTGTTTTCCTGAGTTGCTGATTTGTGTTTTCCGATTTCTGAAACTTGAGATTTGGTGATATCGTTTTTCATCGTTGGACGTTTGTACGTCAACGGACGAGGGTTATTTGGTTGATCTTGCATGCGTAAGCTATAGGTTCTAACCTATGAGCATTTCGTGTGCCGTATCGGTTTTCCGGGCTTGGTTTTAATTGCATTTCGATATGTGTTGAATTGTAGGTACCTTTGCGTGGACTTCCGAGACGATGATGCACATCAATTTCGGCTAAGCGGGGAGTTTAGCAGGTGAGTAGATTTATATCTACGGGGAAAGTCGGGTGGATGGCGTATAGCACCCCCGCAACCATTGATATAGAAAGATTGTTATATAAATTGTAATTTTGATAAAGGATATGCTACAAACTTAAGATAACATGATTATAGGATTTAGAAAGAGATGATATGATAAAAGTTGACACTAATTGATATATTTGCTTGAGAATATGATATAGGTATATAAGATAACATGATGTGGGATATTGAGATGATAGATATAGATGACTCGGATTGTTATGAGAATATGAAATGAGAAAGTGAATCATGATAAGTATGAATTGAAAGAGGACAAGTATGAGTTGATAATGGTAGAATATGAGATCGAGATCGATATGAATTGAGATTAACAAGATATGACGTATATGCAAGATGACATGATATAAGATTGATATAGATGTGTTATGTGATTGATAAGGTATGCCGTACGAGATTATAGATCCGTACCTTTGCTGGTGAATATGACGATAGATTCCCTACTCTGTTTGTGACATCGTACGATGGATTACCGTACGCGACACGTTTACCGAATGTTTGATCCGTCCTTATGAATTGAGAATGATGATCGAGGATATTGCGACACTTAATACTATAAGGCGAAATCGTTGACATAAAGAGGCTACCTTATTATAGTTAATGTTTATGTTGGATTATTCCGCATGTGATACCCATCATATTTCCAGTATTTAATACTATATGATATCATTTGCTAGTACACCTGCACAATTACCGTTGATGCGAATGTTACACTTACACAGATTTGCCGGCTCACACACATTCTTCATCGGTAATTGCCATGCCACTTACACAGTAGAACTGCCATATTATGAGATTAATCTTAAAAGTAAAAGTACATTCATTGTTCAGTATTATCACTTGACATGCTTGCATGATATACTCGATATACTCATATTACTACTCTACGTTGCATACATTGTACTTTATGGTTATATGCATGAGATGTTGTTTTCATGAGATCTCTGGATTTGAGAACCGCGGTTATATTTCAAAGAGAATTATGTATTACTTTAAAATGCGTTTTCTCTTGATATGATATTTCGAGGTGTCCACCATGAGTTTTCTCGGTTCTGATCAGTGAGTATACCCGATTCAAGGAGCGGTAGGCACCGTCTACGGGTACATGGTGGACCCGGTGAGATACCCAGGGGCAAGAAGACTCGTATTGTTAGGCGGCGAGCCAGGCAGAAGAAAACTACCTACCGATGATAGTTTTGGGCTCAGCAGATATCTGGTGGATACCGACCGGAGTCGTGAGATGATATGGGCCGATCCGGACTGACGAAGCCCGAGATAGTTTGGCGCGGCGGATATCTGGAAGATACCGACCGTGGTCATGATATTTGCCGATCCGGACTGACGGAGCCCGAGATATGAAGATTTATGTGTCAATGCTGGACACGGGTTTTCATGATGTTTCGAGTGTCGGTGTTGGATACTCAGGTTCCATGGTTTTGATGTGTCGTTGATGGACACGCGTGGTTGATATCCTCATATATACAAGCTTATGTTTTCATGATGTTCGAGTGTCGGTGTTGGATACTCAGGTTCCATGATATTAGTTATGTCGTTGACGGACACGTGGATGATATCCATATGCATACAGGTATATGATGTCGGATGTTTATTTATATATGTCAATGCATTGATAGATTGTTGACATATATGCATATGTGGTCACCCTAGATATCATAGTATTACCTTCAGGATATAGTGACCTAGGAAATCGTTGTTTTATTCGATTTCTACTTGTTGATGGTTTCTACTCACGAGTTGGCAACTCACCACCGTTGTGCCACAGTTCTTGCAGGTTTGACCGCTTGAGATCAGTTGCGGTATCGCTGGCACACAGATTCATCCAGGGTGTTTTGCTTTGGTAAGTAGGACACATGTTGGATTGTGCCCACTCTCGTACTTTTATATTCCGCTGTATCTAGATAAACTCCATCAAATCAAATCAGAAACTAGAAATTATATATTAGTAGACCTAGTCAGACCTGGGTTTTGTGCGAGACTTAGAGGGATGAGTTTATGATCGTTTTCTTGAGTTTTGATGTCTTGCTTATTTATTGTTCTTTCTGGGTTGATCTTCGCTATTGGGCGTCGTATATATGTTATTGCGTAGTTGTGATTCCGCCAGTTGGCGAAGAACTAGCCCCCGCTTGGGGATGCCTATATATTGTGTGTATATAGTTTTGGATCAAAATATACAAGGGAGGTGCTGCCCAAATTTTTAAAAGACGAAACATGTTTCCAACTAGCATAACCCACTTGCATTTTCATGTTTCATTATCTATGCATTTAAAGAAAAACTTGATTTCATTATACCTTTATTTCAAAACAGCTCCCCCATTATTTTCCGCAAAAAGGTTTAGATTTTCTGGGCTTCGGCTTACTTGATTTATGTTACGCCTTTAGACATTGTGTAATTTAAGTGCCGGTCATGTGCTAAATTACAGGTCGTGACAATATCGCATGCGCATTGATTATAGAGCTCTGAACGAAGTAAGTAGAACAAGTATCCACTTCCGCGCATCGACGATCTGTTCGATCAGCTAAGTGGGTCTTGCGTTTTCTCCAAGTTAGATCTTCATTCGGGTTATCATCAGGTGAAGATCAAAGAGTCTGATATTCCAAAGACGGCATTCAGGACTCACTTTGGTCATTATGAGTTTCTTGTGATGCCATTTGGAGTGACCAATGCACCAGCTTTATTCATGAACCTAATGAATCAAGTTTTCGGAGAGTACCTACACATGTTTGTTTTCATCTTCATCAATGACATCCTGGTGTATTCTAAGAGTCGAAAAGAACATGCCGAGCACCTATGAATTTTCCTAGAGACTTCACGACAGCATCAACTCTATGCCAAGTACAGCAAGTGCGAGTTTTGGCTAGATCAAGTCGGTTTTCTCAGACATATTGTATCAGGCGAAAGAATCTCTGTAGATCCAGCTAAAGTATCAGCAATAAGTGAATGGCCGACACTGAAGTCAGTGAAGGACATTCGAAGTTTCTTGGGATTAGCAGGATATTACAGAAGATTCATTGAAAGATTTTTGAAGATTGCAACACCCCTGACCAAGCTCACACGTAAAGATGAAGAATTCATGTAGTCAGAAGCATGCGAACGAGCTTTCGTAGAACTCAAGTCAAGATTGAAATAAGCACCTATCCTTGTCATATTGGACCAATTTAGAGGTTTTGAAGTGCATTGCGATGCATCCGGTAAAGGATTAGGATGTGTTCTACATCAACACGGTAAGGTTGTAGCTTATGCATCAAGACAGCTGAGGATTCATGAGCGCAACTATCCGACACATGATTTGGAGTTGGCAGCCGTTATCTTTGCTCTTAAGATTTGACGCCATTATCTTCTTGGTAAACGAGTGGACATATACACAGATCATAAAAGTCTAAAATATGTGTTTACTCAGAAAGAGTTGAATATGCGGTAAAGAAGATGGTTAGAACTTATGGTGGACTTTGACATCAACCTACAATATCATCCAGGGAAGGTGAATGTAGTACCTAATGCACTTAGTCATCAACCTCTATCAGTGAATCTCACCGCACAGTGGAAGCTTCAACAAGATTTGCATCAGATGGAGATAGAAGTTGTCATACCAGGTAACGTTTCAAGCTTGATGAACTTACAAGTTCAGTCTACTATTATCAATCAGATCAAAGTAGCTCAACCAAGTGATGCCAAGTTGCAAAAGATCAGAGAATAAGTAGAAAGTAAGCTTAGAACATACTTAATCATCCATGAAGACGGATCTTTGAGATACGGCAGTAGGTTGTGTGTACCCAAAGGTTCTGTGCGGGAAGAGTTGATGAAAGAAGCTCATAGCTCTCCTTATTCAGTACACCCTAGAGGCACAAAGATATACAAAGATCTGCGTCAAAATTACTGGTGGCATGGAATGAAGCGTGAAGTAGCCAGAAGCGTCGCTAAATGCATGGTGTGTCAGCAAGTAAAGGCTGAACACCACAGGACAACTGGTTTACTTCAACCGTTACCTATCCCAGAATTGAAGTGGCAACACATTACTATGGATTTCATGACTGCACTTCCTCGCAGCATGAAAGGTAACGATGCGGTATGGGTTATTTTGGATCAACTTACAAAGTCGGCTCACTTCATCCTATTTCGAGTTGACCAATCTACTGAGACACTAGCAAAGAACTACATGGAAGTAAGTATGAATCTAAGTAAGACTTAACTCTTCATAGGGTACTAGTTCTGACACCAATGAGCTCATGCAGAAGATCATAAGATTACATGGAGTAACGGTTTGCATTTTCTCCGATCGTGACACCAGATTCCGATCGCAATTTTGGCAGAGTCTGCAAGCTAGCTTGGGAACAAGTCTGAACTTTAGCACAGCTTACCATCCATAAACAAATGGATAGTCTGAGTGAACTATTCAGATACTTGAAGATATGCTAAGAGCGTGTATGCTAGACTTCGGAGGATCGTGAGAAGATCATCTACATCTTGTGGAGTTTTCATACAACAACAGCTACCAAGCAAGTATTGGAATGGCATCCTTTGCCGCGCTCTATGGAAGGAAGTGTCGATCACTATTAAGTTGGGACAACATTGGAGATAGAGAACTCCTTAGACCTGAGATGATGGTAGCAACTGTCAATGTTGTTCGCACTATCAGGGAAAGAATGCGCATAGCCCAAGATCGACAGAAGCACTGGGCTGATGCAAAACGCCATCAGTTGGAGTTCCAACCGGGAGATCATGTCTTTTTGAAGATTTCTCCAAACCGTGGAGTGATTCGCTTTGGAAGACGGGGTAAGCTCAGTCCGAGGTATATTGGACCGTTCGACATACTCGAATGAGTCGGAGAAGTAGCTTATCGCTTAGTACTTCCACCTTCATTGGAAAGAGTACACAATGTGTTCCACATATCCCAACTCAGTAGGTATGTGAGTGACCCCAGTCATATTCTTGATTACTCCGAACTCACAGTACAGCCAAACTTATCATGTGAGCAACAACCTGTTGAATTCCTGGATAGAAAGATGAAGTCACTTTGGAACAAGGAAGTAAACTAGGTTCGGGTGATGTGGAGAAAAGACTCACCAGGAGAATCAACATGGGAACGTGAGGACGACATGCGTGCAAGATACCCTCACTTGTTTGTAAATTAGTTCTTAAAATAATTATAAATTTCGAGGACGAAATTTTTGTAAGGAGGGTAGAATGTAACAACTATGTTTCAGTGTACAAAAAATTGTTTAAAAATTAATGTAAAATGGAGTAATTGCAATCCTGTGTATGCTATAAGTATTTAAGTTGCTTTTGAACAGCAAGAAACAACTTGTAGCTCATTGGTAAAGCCTTGCACTGCTGTGACATAGCCTCTGTGTTCGAATCCCCTTAGCTACATATATTTTTTGTTGATTTTCTTTTAAACTTTTAGAAGCTCAAAAGTTTACACGTTCAAAACACGTAAAATTAAAAGTCACAACAAAATCAAACATATGCACTGAGGTATATGAGATGACATGGACACGTGGCATCAATCCCAACCCCAACCATCGGATTTGGTCGGCAAGATTTGGAGAAGGGGTTGGCACCGCCGGACTTACCCGTAGGGAATGCTCTGAATTTTTAACCCTAGCACCCTTTGTCCTACCCCACTACCCCCATATCGTTTAATTTCTCTGCAATTATCCAGAGAGTGATAATTCCTCTCTTAAGACATTTTTAATACGCATTTTAAATTCTAAAATCATTACCCTAAACCCCAATTTTCCCTATAAATACCACACTACATTTTACCCCTCCTCATTCAGAAATCCCATACCAAAACTCTCTAAAAATTCCAAGTCCAAAAAGTTGTACAAGTGGAGTTAGCAAATGTCAAAGTTCCGGCGACGTATCGGGAAGAATCCGGTGACGAAACGACTCCCCGACGCCTTCTTTAGTTCACACTAGCTCTACCATTTCTTTCTAATGTGTAAGTTCCCTCTTTCCCCCTTTTCTTCTATTAAAACGAATTCATTCTTCAAAACTAGTCGGATGCGGAGTTAATCCGACTTCCGATTCTATTTTAACTAAAACCACAATTTTTCTTTAGAAAAAATTCACCATCTTTTTGTATATTATTTAGCAATCATAAACAAACACATTAGAGCAAGTTTCATCTCAAAATAATATATATTGCAACTTCTACTTCATTTTTACGGTAAAATACTATCATGTTTACATACAACATTGCTGATTCATTTTGATCATTTTACCTTTAGAAAACTCACGAGGTAATGAACTACCTCATCACAACACACATTTTTGTCATAGCATGATAACTTTTGGAACATTAGTTTGTGGGAAAATACGAGTTTACATTTAAATACCATAAACATTCAAAAACCGTTTTCTTTAAAAGTGTATTATTTAATTCCTTGCAAATGCGCCTCTGCAACCCATTTTGGGGAACCCCGATCAGGATGGTGCGGGTTATTGCACATCCTTAGGCCTAGTAGAGTAAGATGCAGACCTCCTCACGAAGCATCCGATCTCGATGGAATTTTTAATGCAATTTTTAAGAAAAATGCGATTTCTATTTAACAAATAAGTTCTATTATATATATATATATATTATCAAAATATCTGCTTTAAGTATACAATATATATATTCCATGTTTTCTAAATCAAAGGAATCACAAATTTCATGAAACTACCATTACAAATCAATACAATTCCAATATTACACTAAAATACCATATACAATGAAATTTTGGTTATATCCACTAGAATATTTCACTTTATAAAAATTGAAATTATGAAAACCCTAAAGACGATAATTAAATACTTGAGGTGTATTTTGAAAATATATCAAAACTATTTTTCATAAAACCCCTTCAAGTTATATTAATTTACAATAAGGATCCTAGTAAACATAAGTTTAAGCGGGACCAGTTCTCTTGAGCCTCAGGGAGCCGAAGAATATGGGTGCTTGTCTATCTAAGGTAGACAACCTAAAAACGGTGTTATCGATACGGTAATTGTCTTGGAAAAAGACACAAATCCTGTTGTCCATGTGCAGCAGTTACCGATAACATCAAAACTAATTCAGGACTTCAATTTGTTTTAAAGTGTCTGACTCAGACAGAGTCTCAAAATAATATGAAATCAATCTGACTTGAATTCAATTCAAGTATAATTACAATACAACATGAATCTATTTATACCCGAATTCAATCTATATTAACATGACTCGACAGAACCGAACCATGGATATACTATGATTACATTACTATCCATTTATATCCATTCCATTTACATGATATCATGGTTTCAACAAGTCTTCTATTTATAAAAAAAATAATACAATCAATACAAAAGACATTACGGGGTTTTAAAGGGTAGACTGGTACGAAATGTGTTAGAAGTGGCACGAGAAGGTCACTTTAATACACCTAACCTGAATGTCCATTGCCGTTGTACCGTGGCTTAACGGTTCCTTGTGCTCCGTATACCTTAGCCTCAGGAATAGTGTGACTCCTCTCGTATACACTGGCATATTCTATACCAAGCTACAAACAACTGCGTTAACAGAACAAAAATTACAATATACCAGTTATATTCTTTCTGTCTATTCTATTCTACTTATCCTTGGGACTTACCGAGGGATTGTTCGCTGACGACATTCCTTCTCTTCTTTCTTTAGAATGTTGTCAGGTGGATCGGACTCTCTGGAGGTTGAGACCAGTACTGAAGACTTGGAACAGTTCGCCATTGACCGAAAGCTCTAGATACTTGTATATATTTTCTTTTCAGTTCATACCATTATTTAGGCATTGCTTTCCATTCATGTATTTAGATTTTCAATTGTACTTGTAAAGAAATGTTTAATAAATAAAAGTTATTGTTCATTTACATTCATGTCTCTTGTGTATATTTTACATTATATTGCTTAGATACACTTAGCGTGTTTACTTCTGAGTAAAAACGTAGCGGGCCTCGTCGCGTCTCCTTACCGTTCACTGGGAAGTGGGGCGTGATAACAGAGTCAACAAACGCAACACGAATACTAAGTACTACTCGTAGGAAATGATGGAGGGCTACGGCTGGTTTTTGGTGAAAAACCATTAACATAATGAATTTGATATCGTTGAAGGAACCGAGTGTTTTTACAAATATATAGTGGCGCAAACTTTTACTAAAGAGGTCACTACCTGTGAAGGGATCTCGGCTCTTTCCTCATCGAACGAGGTGCAGGATATTCCTAGCTGAATACCACGATGCAAAGCAAAAGAATAGACTATAGTAAAGTTATTACACTGACGTAAACTTTTGCACAAGAGGACACTCCCTATGAAGGGATCAAAGCTCTTGCCTCGTCGAATGAGGTGCTGAATATTCAGAACCGAATACCGCTGTGCAAAGAAAAAGGAAACGTCTGTAATGTCAGTTTTTAAAAACTTAGTTCCAACAACATTATATATAGGTTTGTTTTCCTTACATTAATCGGAATTAATGCAGTCCCATCAATTAATCCATATCACACCAGAAAAAGGAACAAAAATACAATGTACGTATATGCCATCCGCATTCGCCACTGGTCCCCGTCATCACCCGTTAGGTTACATAACTAACGACAGAGCGGGGGCTGGACTAGTGCGGATACAAAACATATACAACATCTACTGGTATATATATAAATATATATAACATTCGTCCCAGGCATGATAATAAGCAACATCACAGAATCTCAGCAAGTAATACAGAACGGTGGATAATCTTGGAGCCCCGGGTTTCATTTGAGCCAAAAATGAGACCTGATGTTTTCGATTGTGTAGATAGCCAATGCAATGGAAACCTGAACCCTACGAGCGCAGAAAGTTACCCACCAATCCCAGAAGTGAGGCAACCCCAATCAACAAAGTGAATGGGCTACCCAGCACTTCACGGAATCCGGTAACTTGAGCACCCCTCCGTGGGTCAACCTGTACCCCCTACGAATGCGTCGAATAGCCCACCAATTCTAGAGTGAGGACCCCTCGGTCTTAACGCCATGAGATGCGGGCCCGTTGCCCTCTAGAATCTGGTTATTCGAGCACTCTATCGTGGGGTAATCCTAGTACAGAAAATAAAAAGTATATGTACAAGGGTGATATCGACCTCAACCCGGTCGTGCCCCAAACAAATAATATACAAACTGGTAGAGACGGTAGTCCACATGTAAGACGCTCGCCCCGCAATATCAAATGTACAAATGAATATCAACTGTACTAGTACCATTGCACCGCAAGCTATCCACCACGACAATCCAACCACAACCTCAGCACAGCACAAAATATCAACGTGAATGTCATGTTCGTAAACCCATCTAATAGAACATATAGCAGTTAAATGAGTTATACAGCTCAAATGACATTCATGGTCGTAGATAGTAATGTATGTAATGAAAACTTATAAACGGTGTTAAAAATAGCGACTTCGAAATACTCCGTATTGCCCCCAAACCAAAGATAACATAATATGCAATCTAAGCAAAAACAAACAATAACAAAAACTTAATATTCAAGATTCTAGAACACCCAAAAAAATTTCAAGACCCAACTCCCAACAAAAAACTGCGACGCCGGGAATATTGCCGTTCTCGCCGGCCATCACTAGGAATTTGTATATCGTTTTTAAAATGTGTTCTAGATATAGCATAAATAGCCTTCTGTAATTGTTTTAAATTTTTTTTTGAAGACTATGGAAAATCGACAGAAACTTGAATATATTCCGTATTTTTTCGGAGTTGTTTCGGTTTCGTTACTTTAAACATCGTTTAAACTGTTAGTTTAGGGTTATGGGTTGGCTCTGATACCATGTTGGGTTATGCCAACGCCGTGGCCATCTACCGTGACCGTTTGCGGAACAAAATTTTTATAAACTGACGCTAGAACAACCCGATAACCTGGATCTACCATAAACCTATAAGCCAGCAAACTAAAGAGGAGTTAGAATAGTTATACCGAATGATCCGTTTCCTTCGGTCTATTACCTTCTTCCTAAACTCCTAGTGGTTTCCATGATCAAGCTTGATCGTCAGTCTCCCTCCATCAAAGATGATTGATTGATTCTATGAAAGTGTTTGTTGTAGTTAACCGCAATCTATAACGGTGTCGCGTGTAGCTAGCCGAGATGAGTACGGATCGTCCTCAGGGATGCGTGGAACTTTTAATCTTGTTTTAGACAAGTTGATTAGAGTAAAATAAGAAAGTAGAATAGATTCTAACATTAATCATAAACTAATAAACACGGGGTGTTGGGGTAGTTTGACTATGAATCCAACGGAATCTCATGAGTCCCATTAATACAAATCATGTTGCTATGGTACCGGGCTGAAACGGTACAAATCATGTTGCTGTGGTACCGGGCTGAAACGGTACAAATCATGTTGCTGTGGTACCGGACTGAAATGGTACAAATCATGAATTCACGAATGAGGGCCCGTGTTTCCAAGCCCCTGGATGATAGCCTGTTGGGTTTGGAATACTTCAATAACAATTGAAGTCCCGATATTTTAGGCCCGTGATTCCTTACCCCTGGATGATAGCCTTGGGTTCGAGTATACTCTTGAGATTGGTTGACATTCATACTTGAACTCACGTTAGTTGCTTTTACCCTTTTAGAGACCTTTTAGGACACTTACATTCACTTCATGTTCACCATATCTACACTCCATGGTCATGCTATACTTGTTTACTATGCTCATGTTATATTGCCATGCTTACATAGTTGTCATTACCATGTTATACCTGTTCATGTTTTATTTTCATTCATACTATATCACATGTCACCTTATATATTCATTTATATACTTTCACATCCCACCTTTCTTAGGGACTTACCGAGCGCAAATTTGCTGACGGGCATTCCATCCATTTCTTTTTCTTCTTAAAATGTTCATCAGACAATCAAGAGATTGAGGAGATCGAGCTGAGTCAGGAGCAGACCGACTACTAGATCTTTCTTTTCAGCTTTTAGTTTTTGTATGCTACCTGTTTAGGCACTTTCTTTTATGCATCTTTTTTTTCAAACATCATGTATTCGGTTTGAAACTTGTGAAAGTTGGGAATGTAAATATATAAAGTTGGATATTCATTATCATGTATTTTCTTGTCATTTTATATTGCTTATATACGCTTAGCGTATTTGTTTCGAGAAATGGCCTTCTCGGAATAAATACGTCGCGGGCTTGTCATATGCCGTTACCATTCTTTTAAGAAGCGGGGAGTGATAAGTATGATCTTGTTTAGTATACTTAGCTAACTAAAATTTTAAAATTGTAGGGTTCCGTAGGGCGACAGCAAGGTTTCGGAAGGCATCGCCCATACCTATTTTAAATTTTTCCGTACTAAAGAACCCTAACCCTAGAATATTAACTAGAGATTTATACGAACAAGCAATGGAAACATCTTTACATCTAAGTGAATGAGGAATACAACCTTTGTAGACCGGTCCTTCACTTCTAAAGCTCCGTGTAGTAGTCCCTTTGCTCCAAGTAGTGAACACCCGAACTCTAGTAAGGGTTCACATGAAGAAATGAACAAGCTTGCTCGAAATCTACGAGGCCGAAGATGATCTACGTCGAGAAGACTCAAGCTCATGCTACCTCTTCACTAATAGTAGATTAGTAAAGAAAACACCCTAAACTAAATGGCTAATATAGTAGAGGATGATGAAATAGGAATTGGGCTCACTTTAGATTTATTTTTCTCACAATATTTCTTCACTTGGAGAAAAGCCAGAAAGCTTTCTCTTGAGGAAGAAGAAGATGAAGTGGAGATGAGAATAAAACTCATAAGGTGAGAATAGCAACCATGGGTGAGTTAGTGTCATACACTAACTCATGTAGAGAATAAACCATGACTAACAATAATGGTTAGGTTAATAAATATCTACAAGTAAAACAAAATTAATGGACTTGGTCAATGGTTCCATAAGCTTCTCCAAGCTTCAACCATTAAACTAATTTCCATCTAATTTTGATTAACTTTAAATAAATAAAACCATTCATTATATCAAGCATGGTGTGAGTCTCATACACCCATGAAGCATGTGGCATCAAGCATGACACATAATAATGTACATTAATATATATAACATATATACTAAGTGTACATAAGTGGGAAAAAGAAATGCTTAAGTGAGAAAATATTAGTTAATGTAAATTAATATATCACATATATAATTATACATTAAATTATTAAATCAACACTTGATTTAATAATCTGGCTATATCACATACAACCAACTAATATCAAATGTAACAATCTATCGAATCAACACTTGATCCGATAACCTGGCTATATCACATATAACCGATCTATATCACATATCGCGAGAATAGAATGCGGTATCACATACGCGCATTAATCTCGGTCCCGCACATATCACATATGTGCTCCTACTTTGTTTCGCATGAACCAAGAAATCTCTGTGTTGGACTCTAAAGACTCGTCAATATGCCGGCAGTAGGTGATGATCATATCAAACACCCACAAGCCGCAAGCGGTCTGCTAAACGTAACGGCCACCCGGGTATTGAGTGATCAGAAGATCAACAAGCAAGACAGCTCATACTCCTGCGAATCCAATAAGTAACACAACCGTACAATTCGGTCTCTTCGTCAGATATGTCGCATCACAGCCTGGGGGTGGTATAACGTCAGACCCCAATAGCCTGATAAGTCATGCCGATGCAAGGTCCATAACGGTTTGAGAAACTACTGATAACACTTACCAGAAGATCTCAGCAACCCTGGCCAGGGATTTCCTATTATGGTCAATCGAGCATAGCGCAACATCAACCCCCAATACCGGGAGAGACAAATCCCCTCCTATCACTCATTGCCTCCATGTGACTCGGGACTGTACCCAAAAACCACCATTTTGCACGATCTCTTGAACGTGGTAAGGTGGAAATCAAAGCACAGTGGGAATCACACAAGACTCTATGACGATCTCGGGTCGACAGACTAACCTGTACCAATGTCACCAGAGAACTGCTATCTGACGATAGGTATAATACCATCTAGGAGTTCTCGGCGAGTCCGTTCAGTATACCCAGTCTCCACTGAGCACTCGTATACCATCTCTGATGTCAAACACTAATGGATATGGAACATCCATCGCCCATCATATCGGTCGAGAAGCGTATACGCTAGTCTACTCTGGAGTATCGATGCCCCGTCTCGATACTCCCACGACAAGGAACATTTTAAGGATGTACTTACCGACTACCTCTGCTCCACTAGTATGATCTGCATCATAGTCCTGGTAGTCAAGTACTCATCCTAAGGGTTTTATCAACATGTAATAGAGAGACAATAAGTGTACATGTTAAGAGAAAGAGCAACCAGATAGCATACTATCATGTCGAGCAAGAAAGTCCTCCCTATATATGTCCAAGCATCCACTACAATATACATCGTATATACAGTAATGGCCTCTAGGGCATACATATAACTAATAATCTCCCACTTGCACTAAGGCCATTTGTTGTAGTATCTCATACTCAACGTCCTATAGAAGTCTCTCTAGGGTCAGGCCTTTATGAGTGGATCCGCTGTGTTATCCTTCACGTCTACTCTCCTAACCTCGATCCCTTGGAGATCAACCATCTCCCTGATCAGGTGATACTGTCCTCAGAATATGTCTGGACCGCTGATTGGGACCGGCGTTCCTAGGCCAAAGTCATAACTCTATTGTTGTCACAATAACAGTTATTGGACGCTCAATGGTAGGAACTTTGTTCATCTCATGAACAAGAAATGTCCAGACAACCTCTTTGGTAGTATCGTTGGTAGCAATGTATTCAGCCTTCATCGTCTAGTTATGTCACGGTATCTAGCTTAGAACTCTTCCAACATATCGTCCCTCCACTGAGGGTAAAGACAAAGCCTGTGACTGACTTTCAGTCGACCTTATCACTCTGGAAGCTCGAACCAAGAACATTCATTTAGTGCTTCTCAAGTACTTAAGAATGTCCTCCATATCTGTCCAGTAATTTTCCCAAGATCTGGTTGATTCCTGATCACTACACCTAGAGAGTTAGCTATTTCTGGTCTGGTACATAATATTGCATACATGATAGAGCATAGTGCCGAAGCATAGGGTATCCCTTGCACGCGAGCTCTCTCCAAATCAGTCTTGGAAGACATCTTTTTGGAGAGAGTGATCCTGAGTGAGTGGACGAACCACTACGCTTAGAATCTTCCATACTAAACCCCTTTAGTATTGTGTTAATGTACCTGGATTTGGGACAATCCCAACATCCACATAGATCTATCGCCATAGATCATAATCCACAAGATGTAGTAGGTATCATCCAGATCTTTCATGGAGAATCCTCGTAATAAGAGGAGCTTGACCGAGTGTAGCATAGGAAACCATTTTCTATCAAGAGTATGTCATTTACGTACAATACGTGTAAGACAACTTTACTCTCTACAACCTTCTTGTATATAGAAGGTTCATCTACCATTTTGATGAAGTCAAACTCTTTGACTGCCACATCAAAACAGATGTTCCAACTCCGCGATGCTTGCATTGATCCTGATGGACTTAAGCATAGCTTTGAAAGTCTTAACTTTTCCATCTGCACCAAGAATTTTCTCAAAATCCATTTGCTCCTGATGGGTTTTACGCCGTTAGGTGCAACATTCAAAGTCATACTTTGTTGGTGTACATGGATTCCATCTTTGATTGAATAGCATCCAGCCATGTCACAAAGTCTCCACTTGTGATGGCCTGCCTGAACCTAGTTGGGCCATCATCTACCATGATGCAATCCTCGCTCCCACTGTCACCGAGAAGACCGTAGTATCTCTTAAGTGGATGAGGAACCCTACCAGATTCACGGAGAGGCTGAGGTTCGTTGGAGACTATTGAATCCTTTGGTTCCACTAAATCATCGGCTGTTAGTTTGTCTAGCTGGAACTTCTTCCAGTTCTATCTCATGTCTACAAATTTCTTCATAAGAAGTTCCTTTTCTAAAAAGGTGGCATGCTGAGAAACATAACACCTTTTGCTCCTCAGTTTTGGTAGAATATATTCCCTCGTAAATGAAGGGTCACGGCAGCGCCCCGGCCATCGAAACGTGGCCAAAATGGGGAACAAAAATTTCTGAACTGGCGCTACCGCTACCCGAATCCCAGATCGACCATAAACCCTAAACTAGCAAACTAAACTAAGAGTTAGAATCTTTATACCGAGATGATCCGAGTCCTTCGGTCTTCATTCCAAGCTCCTAGCGATCCTTTGATGTGTAAGTCCACTTTGCTCACCCCGGTTCTTACGAGGAGGCGGAAACAGCGAAAAACAATAATTTTGGCTCAAGGCAACATGGACTCAAAAGCAAGGATCTTGGCTAAACTAGAAACTAGTAAACTACTAGAGGTTTTAACTACTATGCTGTAGAAAGTATACCTCACGGAATCGGTCTTTCGGGTCTTCATTCCGCTGTCCCGCTCGTCCATCCAACCTCCAAGCGTTGATCCGGACCTTGGGCACCTCCGCGGCCTTCTTGAGTCGAAGACGATCCACCCGAGAGATGTATACCGAGCTCCACCTCGAGCCGAGGCAACTAGGGCAAAGAGATTGCTAATCAAGAAGCCCTAGGATGTGTAGAGGAGATGTATGGATGTGTTTGTCTTTGTGGGATCTTTTTCTCTCAACACATGAGATCAAAAGATGAGATCAAGAGGAGGAAGAAGAAGGAGAAACTTAGCAACCATGGAGCTTTTCTTTTTCTTCTCACTTCAAGAGAGAGAATTAGAAGAGAATAATGAAAAGATTAACCCAAATGAAAATGAACCATAGTTGCAATAATACACTAAAATCATCATTACTAATCCTATCATGATAAAGTTGATGGCATATTGAATTGACCATTATCACAACCCACGGATTAAAAAGAAAATGAAAGAAGAGTGTGGATCTCTCTTGAAGGTCAATGGTCAACACGGTCAACGGGTCAACAAAGTCAAGAGAGGTCTAAGTGGTCAAATGGTCAATGCAATTAGCCATCACTAAACTATCACTAAAAGGATTAGTAAACAATGTCTCCGGCTCATAATGGTTCTGACCAAACGAATTGTCAAAACCCTAATGAGTGTGCCACATTACGGTTTTGGCCGAACCAACTGCCAAAACCCTAATGGGGCACCTCCTCTTTCATCGCTCCTCAAAACTGTGCAAACACACCCGCATCCGCTTTCCGTAGAATGCGGATGCACAGAAGACAAAACAAATCCATCTGTGCAATACTAGGATCTGGCTTAAACCAAAGACCACTAGTATTGCCTGCCCGAACAGCATACGCACACAAGCGCACGTAAGTGATCGTAGCCCTGCCGTAAAACCATACGGCCTCTACACGTTTCGCTCAGTGCAGGGAAACTCTCTGTGTGGGACTCTAAAGACTCGACACTACGCTGGCAGTGGGTTTAACTACAGACCGCAAGCGGCACTAGCTGTACGTAACGGTCCCCAGGTAGATGTCGATAAGAAGGCCGATGAGGTAAACCCATCGAACTCCTACTGAGCCTGTATGTGACAATCTCTGTACAGTCCGGTCTGTTCGTCTGATACATCGCATGGCGGGCCTAGGGCGGTAAACGTCAGTCCCCTAATAGCGGTACAAGTCGTGTCAGAGTGAAGCTCAGAACACCCTGAGATAACACTGGAAACCTACCAGTATATCTCGCTTGCCCTGGCCAGGGACTACTCGTGTAATGGCTCTCCTAGACACAGCGCGATGTCAACCCCTAATACCGGGAGAGACGAATCCTGTCTAACCGTCACTGCCTCCAAGTGCTTCGGGACTGCACCCAACTACTACCTGTTTGCACGACTCCTTTGAGCCGTGGTAGGGTAGTAATCTAAGTACAGTGGGAACACACTCGAGGCGAAGTGACAGTGTCAAGTCGGCGGACTAAGCTGTACTCATGTCACCTGGGAACTGATAACTGACGATAGGTATAATACCAACCAACAGTTCCCGACGAGTCCTGTCCAGTGTACTCGTAACCTAACGAGCACCCGCATACTATCTCAAGTATGACGTACTGACGGCTGTGGGACAAACCGTCTCCCCCGCTGGGATGAGAAGCGCATACGCTAGTCTACTCCGGAGTATCGATGCCCTGTCTCGATAGTCCTACGACTAGGGACCTGTATAAGGATGTGCTTATGGATTACCCAGCCCCCACGAGTATGACTGCCATCACAACGCCGGTAATCAAGCAAAGATTCTAAGGGCTCTACTAATATGTATATAAGCGATATGCTAAAAGAAACACATGCACATATTGAAGTAGAGACAAACCAAGTAGCATACTACCATTTTGAGTAAGACTGTCAATACAACTGTGAATATCCCAAGCTTCCATTAAGTAATGTACAAGCTAGTATGATACAGTTATGGCCTCTAGGGCATATACACTAACAATCTCCCACTTGCACTAAGGCCATGTACTGGCGTATCGAAGACCTATCATCTCGATCAGCCGCTCGAACTGAGTCTTGGGTAGGGCCTTCGTGAGTGGATCTGCAGTGTTGTTCTCCGTATTTACTCTTTTCACCTCGATCTCCCGGCGATGTATGATCTCCCTGATCAGGTGGTACCGCCTCAAAATATGCCTGGACTTCTGATGGGACCTGGGTTCCTTCGCTAAAGCTATAACTCCGTTGTTGTCGCAATACAGCGGTATTGGATCAACAATGGTAGGAACCACCTGAAGCTCCGTGAGGAACTTCTTCATCCAGACAGCTTCCTTTGCGGCATCGCAAGCAGCTATGTACTCCGCTTCCATAGTTGAGTCAGCAACGGTCTCCTGCTTGGAACTCTTCCAGCAAACCGCCCCTCCATTGAGGGTAAAGACATAACCCGACATGGACTTGGAGTCATCCTTGTCACTCTGGAAGCTGGAGTCAGCAAAGGCCTCGAGCTGGAGATCTTTTCCGCCATACACCAAGAACATCTCCTTAGTCCTTCTCAGGTACTTGAGAATGTTCTTTACCGCTATCCAGTGTTTCTCCCCTGGGTTCGACTGATACCGGCTTACAACGCTTAATGCGTATGCTACATCTGGTCTGGTACATAACATCGCATACATTATAGAGCCTACCGCAGAAGCGTAGGGTATAATAGACATGCGATCCCTTTCCAAATCAGTCTTGGGAGACATCTCTTTGGAGAGGGGATCCCGTGACAAGACGGTAAATTACCGCGTTTGGAATCTTCCATACTGAATCTTTTCAGTATGGTGTCGATGTACCTTGACTGTGAAAGTCCCAACATCCTCTTAGATCTATCACGATAGATCTGGATCCCCAGAATATAGTTGGCATCGCCCAGGTCCTTCATGGAGAACCTCTGCGACAAGAATCCTTTGACTGACTGTAGCATAGGAATATCATTTCCTATTAGGAGAATGTCATCCACGTACAAGACGAGGAATACCACAGTTCTCCCTACAATCTTACTGTAAATGCATGGTTCATCTGGGTTTTTGATAAAGTCGAATTCCTTGACAGTATCATCAAAGAAGATGTTCCAACTCCGCGATGCCTGCTTAAGTCCATAGATGGACTTTAGCAACTTGCACACTCTACCGCTGCTCCCACTCTGAATGAATCCCTCCGGCTGATCCATATAGACGCACTCTTCTAAATTTCCATTTAGGAAAGCCGTCTTTACGTCCATCTGCCAGATTTCATAATCGTGGAAAGCAGCAATGGCAAGAAGGATCCGAATGGATTTCAGCATTGCCACTGGAGAAAAGGTCTCGTCATAATCCAAACCAGGTCTTTGACGAAAACCCTTTGCAACAAGTCTAGCTTTATAGGTCTCAACCTGCCCATCTACACCAATCTTCTTTCTGAAGATCCATTTGCAGCCTACGGGTTTTACCCCTTCTGGAGCAAAGTCCAAAGTCCAAACTTTGTTGGTGTACATGGACTCCATCTCGGCCCACATTGCATCCAGCCATTTTACCGAGTCGCCGCTCTGAATGGCTTGCTGGAAGCTAGTAGGTTCACCATAATCCATAGTACAATCCTCTCTATCCCCGTCTATGAGAAAACCGTAGTATCTCTCGGGTGGATGAGATTGCCTACTACTCCTGCGAAGTGGCGCTGAGATGTCCGGTTCTCTTGAAACTTCTGGTTCCTTCAAGCTTTCAGTAATATTTTGTGGTTCTGGAATTTATTCCAGTTCTATTGCGCTCCCACTTATCTGATTTTCTAAAAATTCAGTTTCCAAGAAGTGGGCATGCTGAGAAACAAAAACCTTTTGTTCCTCTGCGGAATAGAAAAGATACCCCCTGGAGTTCTTTGGGTATCCCACAAACTTACACAGTACTGAGCATGCCTCGAGCTTGTCCGCATGCTGCTTTTTTACAAAAGCTGGACATCCCCATGTCTTAAGGTACTTGAGACAGGGTTTCTTCCCACTCCACATCTGATATGGGGTGGTAGGCACAGTCTTGGTTGGAGCCTTGTTCAAGAGATATGCAGCTGTTTCTAGCGCATAACCCCAGAAAGATCGTGGCAACTCAGCTTTACTCATCATGGAATGAACCATATCCAATAGGGTTCGATTCCGCCTTTCCGATACACCGTTGTGTTGTGGTGTGTATGGAGGAGTAAGCTGAGAGAGAATTCCATTCTCTTTTAAGTAGCCCAGAAACTCGGCACTCAAGTATTCACCACCTCGATCAGATCTCAGTGTCTTGATACTTTTGCCTGTTTGTTTTTCAACTTCATTCTTG
Organism: Agapanthus africanus; assembly: GCA_030015575.1. Lineage (NCBI taxonomy): Eukaryota > Viridiplantae > Streptophyta > Magnoliopsida > Asparagales > Amaryllidaceae > Agapanthus > Agapanthus africanus. The sequence goes on from CM057344.1 coordinate 109,742,994, forward strand.
TATTCCCGAAATTTCTCAAAGGCCTCAGATTTGTGCTTCATCAAAAAGACATGCCCATACTTAGAGAAATCATCTGTGAAAGTAATGAAGTATGAATAACCACTTCGCGCATGTGTTGACATTGGACCACACACATCACTGTGTATGAGTCCCAAGAGCTCGCTCGCTCTTTCTCCGTGTCTAGTGAACGGAGGCTTTGTCATCTTTCCCATTAGACAAGATTCACAAGTGGCATAAGACTGATACTCGAACGGATTCAAGTATCCCTCTCTATGTAACTTTGTTAACCGTGTCTCATTAATGTGACCCAGTCTACAATGCCATAAGAAAGCCTGATTTGTTTCCGGAGACTTTCTTTTAAGTGTGTTCTGGACACTGAAGATCTGAGCTTGATTCAATACGTATATTCCGTTTTGTAATGTACCTGACCCAATCAGAACTTGATTTAGGTGGATGTTGACTACATCGCATACAAAAGTAAAATCATATCCTTCCTTAGAAATTAAGGATACAGATATGATATTACAAGTCGCATCTGGTACATAAAAACAGTTACGCAGAATCAATATCTGCCCAGTTGTCAATCCTAGATGATATTCCCCTACGGATTCAGCATACATGCTCATTCCGTTAGCAACCCTGAGAGTCATATCACCTTTCCTGATAACCCTATGGTTTCTCAGAGCCTGTAACGAATTACAGATATGAGATCCTGATCCGGTATCCAATACCCAGGAAGTAGGGTTAACTGACATACAGTTCTCAATTACAAACACACCCGAAGCCGAAGCCACAACATGCTTCGAATTCTGGCTACTGGGTTTGCAAGCCCTGTAATCCTTCTGCCCATGTTCATTCCCGTAACAATAGGAACGTCCTGCTTTTACTACATCCAGTCCCGATACTTCTGCCCTTCCCTTTCTTTCTACTTCCCTGGTTTCCTTTAGGGTAGTAGGTAGAGACTGTTGAACTAAGTCAGAATCTGACCCGTTCTTCAACGTGGTCTTCAGGTCCGTGAGCTCAAAAGAGCTGGTCTCTGTAAGGACGTTGCCCCCTATAGATGACCCGATAGCCAACCTCGCTGGAAGCAATTCGTTCGAGGTCTCATATCTTGCGATACGAGATTGCTCTCCATATAAATCTTTGTTATGGAGGAAGATAGAAACTGGGTCCATCTTCTCGTGCAATCTTTGTTATGGATGAGAAGCGCATACGCTAGTCTACTCCGGAGTATCGATGCCCTGTCTCGATAGTCCTACGACTAGGGATCTGTATAAGGATGTGCTTATGGATTACCCAGCCCCCACGAGTATGACTGCCATCACAACGCTGGTAATCAAGCAAAGATCCTAAGGGCTCTACTAATATGTATATAAGCGATATGCTAAAAGAAACACATGCACATATTGAAGTAGAGACAAACCAAGTAGCATACTACCATTTTGAGCAAGACTGTCAATACAACTGTGAATATCCCAAGCTTCCATTAAGTAATATACAAGCTAGTATGATACAGTAATGGCCTCTAGGGCATATACACTAACATGATGATATTTGGTTGCCGGTCTTCCTCCATCTCCGATGATCCACCCGAGGGAAACGGTGCAAGCTCCAACCTCGACAAACGAGGTAACCGACGCTCCAAAGTCGCTAGCTATGGAGAGTGGGTGTGTATGAAAGTGTCACTATAATTTTTCTCTCAACCATGAGCTCCATGGAGCAACTCAAGAAGAATATGAAGGAGGTGATGAAAAAACTTGGCATGAACAAAAATGGCTAAGTATTTTTGGAGCATGAGAGAGTGGGCTAATGTAATGTGTGTAAAAAAAATTGCCAAATGAAAAAGAACCCCACCACCAAAAAAATGGCCGGCCCCCCTCTCTCATACCCAAAAATCTCATGCCATTTTTCAATTAAACAAATCAAAGCCATGCTTTGCAACATTCTCTGACCCATGCTTATGCCACATCATCCCTTCCACCTCATTTGTAAAACAAATGATTTTCCAAAAAGGGAAATCATATAAAAGAGGTGGAAACTTCTTCTAGAAGCTATTCCGTACAAAATACGGAATACTTCCCGGTACATGTATCGAAATACATATACGCGTATTCGTACCAAAATACGAATAGCCGAGAGAGAAAATGAATAGTGAACAATAATACTAAAATACGTATATAGAAATACATATATAAATTATTAAATAAAAAATCTGATTTAATAATCCGGCTTAATCCTAAGCCGCTAGTATTATCAACCGTCCGATTAAAGTCTGCGCAGCAAGTGCACATATTTAATCGGACACCTGTATGTATCAACATACGTCATGTACACCATATCGCCTGAACCGTGAAAACCCTCTGTGTGGGACTCTAATGACTCATCAATACACTTGCAGTGGGTTTAACCAGAAGCACGTCCGCGGCACTAGCTGTACGTAACGGCTACCCAGGTATTGAGCGAAAGGGAGGCCGACGAGCAAACTCATCCTGAACCCCTACTGAGCCTGACAGTGACAATATCCGTACAGTCCGGTCTGTTCGTCTAAGAGTATCGCATATCAAGTCTAAGGGGGTGGATAAAGTCAGACCCCTAACAACGCGACATTTAGTGTCGGTATGAAACCCATCACCACCTGAGAAACTATCCATCCTGGATTGATAATTCTCGTCCACCGTGGCCACGGATTTATGGTGATGGCCATCCGTACACAACGCGACATCAACCCCCAATACCGGGAGAGACGAATCCCCGACGATCCGATCACTGCCTTCATGTCGCTCGGGACTGTACCCAACTAAAACATGTTTGCATGACTCCTTTGAGCCATGGTAGGGTAGTAATCAAAGCACAGTGGGAACTCACACAAGACAAATGACGATCTCAGGTTGACAGACTAACCTGTACACATTTCACCTGGGAACTGCTATCTGACAATAGGTATAATACCAACTAGCAGGTTCCCGGCAAGTCCGTCCAGTGTACTCATAACCCAATAAGCACCTGTATACTATCTTAGGTGAACAAACTAACACCAATGGTTTGTGAGACCTGGCCACCGCCCCTCGTCGGGGTCTCGATCAGTATACACTAGTCTACACTGGAGTATCAATGCCCGGTCTCGATACTCCTACGACTAGGGACATTTAAAGATGTGCTTATAGACCCCAGCTCCCACATATATGATCGTCATCATAATGCTGGCAGTCAAGCAAGAATCCTATGGGCTCTATCAACATGTACATGATGATAAAGACAAACCAGATAGCATACTATCATCTTGAGTAAGACTGTTTTATCGGTATAGGTCCTGCCTCAATCATCATAATGATCTGTCCGCGACTATGATAATTGCCTTGAGAGCACTATAGCCAATAATCTCCCACTTGCACTTCAGGCCAATTATTGCGATGTCGCATACTCACAGCCTGTGTGATACCGAACATCCAACTCCTCTACTAATCAGTTTCGCAAAGCCTGTTTGCGAAAATGATTGCAGTCGAGAAATAGCCTCAGTGAGTGGATCCGCTCCAATGTTTCTTTTTGTATCTCTCTATATCTCAACTTCGCGGAGAAAGCTATCTCCCGAAATGAGAAATACTTGTCTTAGAATTTGTCTGGATGTCTGATGGGACCCAGTTCATAAATGAACTCCAAATCCAGCAAACTACTTAGACTGTATCATCCACTGAATTTAATCAGTATCCTGCGCCATGCCTTTCCTTAGTATTCGCTTGGACCACCTGTCCAACATACTGTCCCTCAAAAGAGGGAAAAACAGCAACTCTAACAGTCACTCTGTCATCCAGGTCACTTTGGAAGTCTGAAATGATAACCGTCTCCTGAAGGAGGCTGCCGTTACCATATCCCAAGAACATTCACTTATGTTCATAAACTGCTTCCCAATGTTTCTCCAGGATTGGATTAATATATATTTATGGCAACTAGTGCAAAAACAATATCTGGTGTGGTACTTGACATTTCATGACTAACTTAATTGGCCTAGCCAATGATATGTTAATCATGTAGATCCCTCTCCCCTTTAGTCTGTAAGACACCTTTAGAGAGGTTGACTCCATCACCTGCAGGTACACCACCATGCCAGGAGTCGTCCATTTAATGTCAAAGTACCCAGATTGGGATTCTTCCCAAATCTAGATCTAAAACCATAGATCTAGTAACCAGAAATCCTGATATTACATCCATATCCTGTGTGGAGAAACAACTTTATGACAACCATAGTACAACCGATCGTAGTATAGGAATATCTCTTCCTATTAAGTGCATGTCGCCCCAATGCCTGGACATCACTCTTTACTACCTTCTTAGCAGATCCATCTCCTATTTTGATGAAGTCAAAGCCTATAACTGTTACATCAAAATTAGATGATCTATTTCCGCTATACCTGCTTTAGTCTGTAAATAGACATAAGCTACTTGCCTACTATGCTTCCGCTGCTCCCACTGACTACAACAACCCTCTGGCAGAGTCATATACACGTGCACTTCTAAAGCTGGTTTAGAATGACGCTATACTCATCCTCCTGCCGGATCTTATAGTCTAGAACAGCAGCAATGGCAAGTCTGGGCGAACAAGAACCTCCCTGTCACTGTCTTTGAGAAGACCGGAGTACTTCTCGGGTGCCTGAGGTTACCCACCAAATCTGCGGAGTGGCTAATGGAACGTCAACAACAATTGAATCCTTAGGTTCTATTAAATCTTCAGTGATCGTTTGCGGTTCTGGAATCACTTCCAGTTCTACCATACTCCCACTTCTGTTTTCTGAAAAAATCCATTTTACTAAAACTGTGGCGAGTCAAGAACAATATAAATATTGATCTTCCTGATGGTAGAAAGTTAACCCTCGTCAAAGCCCGGGATAACCCACAAACAGCCATTACTGAAACGTGCCTTGAGTTTATCCGGATTCTGGTTTTAAGCATCAGCCGGACAACTCCCTATATCTTAACATTGTTAAGATATAAATTGATTCTATATAAATCTAATATAGAAACAAAAGCACTAATTTAATTTGAACCAGATTCAAAATCATGCAGCTGTCTCCAGTGCATATCAACCAAATGGAAAGAGGACAATCAGCATTACTCATCTAGGAGTGCATCCATATATGAGTAACCTGAAAAAGAAGCAAGTTCTCAAAACCATTACTATTAACTGAATACCAAACACAAGTATCAACATCTTCGACTTCCTCGAAGAATCCTGATAGTTACAACAAATGGTTCTCCACTTCATTCTTATACCTATAACTTCTCAATATCTGGACTTTGCATTTCAACGAAATACTTGTCCAGAACTGGAGAAGTCACAAGTAAACAGAATATAGTACGAATACCAACCCCATTGTCCTTACGGACACTGGAAAACATACAATACTTTGTATAAGTCCCCTGAGTCCAATAACTCAAACTCTGTGCGTCGTAGGTTGAAAAACTGTACTTTGGTTAAGAAGAGTTACACCGCTGTTGAATGCACCTTACCTAATCACCAACCGATATAGGTAAATGTCACAGACATAATATTAAAAAGATATATCTCACTTTATAAAAATAAACGTACAGATACATCAGTTTGAAGTTGGTGCATAACAACGGATATTCAAATCCATATATTTGCCATCCGGCAAAATCCAGATGATTTCCTCAAATATCACCAATTACAACGAACTCTGATATAATGAGGATCTAATCATCTAATTCCAATATCTTACTCCCACTCACCATCTGTAATAACATGCAGATGTGAGAAACTGATCTGGTAAATACATACTCTGGAGTCAGATTCCAATTGGGAAAACAGTTTTCAATTAATATCGCACAGTGAAACTGAAACATGAAAATATTTCAAAAGGGGTTAACTAGTATTCCTAGCAATACCTCTTCCACTATCCTGATTCACGACAGTAACTGATTGATGTGAAAATTTGTGTTTGTAGTTTAACCGCAATCAGAACGGTGTCGCGTGTAGCTAGACCGAGGTGAGTACGGGTCGTCCTCTGGGAAACGTGGAACCTTTTACTTTTACTTTAGATGTGTTGAGAAAGAGAGGAGGGATAAAGAATTTTATAGAAAGATTCTAGATCTACGTTAAACAAGAATGTAAAATATAGATCTAGATTATTTTAAAGATGTAATTAATATAATAAGAGGGCTTGTAGGGTTCGTTAGGATTTAGTAGTTATGGACAATTAATTAAAAGTTACCCTTTTTATCCATTAATAGATTTAGAACTAGAACAACGGTGATGCGTGTAGATTAGGGTTTCTGGAGGGAAAAGGAATCCCACTCGTAACCCTTATCTCGATACGGAACTCCGTTCATATCTAGCCTTTACCAAAACAATCATTAATCTAATCTCTAATCGCGGTCGGAACTAGCAAAGAATTGCTAGCGCGCCCGATTAGGATATTAATGATTCTTTTGATAAAGTTCCTAAACTTTATAGGACTTAAAAAGGGTTTAGTTATTTTCATCGTCCATTAGCCTACCCTAATCCTTCGAACCCTAACAAGCGGAGAATTACTCGCGCATGTTGGGAGAAGAAGATGAAAAGAAAGAGAGGGAAAACATAATGTAAAATGCAAAAGAATTAAATAAAACAACTACCTTTATTAATCAACTTGAACAATCTACACTTTGATTCCTTAGAAAATGATTACAAAGACTAGTTTGCTTCTCGAACTCTTCCGAAGGAGGTAGATGAACCGTTGATGATCAGCCTGGATGCGTGAGCCGTCTTGGACTTCGTGATCTCTTCGGCTTGATGCCTTCTAACTTTAGCCCTTGGTCCTTTATATAGCCCTCAAAGAAGAAAACTAGTTACCATATATGGTGACTTCCTAATATGGTGACTTTCCATGCCTGGATTCTGAGTCCCTGTCAGTATTGATTTTATGATTTTGGCAGATTTTTGATCCTGACATCTTGAACATCTTGATCTCTTGACCTGAGCTAAATCTTGCACAATATCTCTATGAATAATGTTAGTACTATTTATTAAATTAGAGAGAATATCTTAATCACTATATATGGTAATAAATCTTTAAGAAACTTGATTAAGAATATTTAATATGCTATGCACTTTATATGGTAATAAATCTTTAAGAAACATGATTAAGAATATTTGATATGCTATGCATCTTTTAATTAATAAAATATTATGCATATATTTTGAAATATTATTCTAACCATTTGTATGATATTATATCTTTTAAGAATTGTGATTAGAATATTTGATATGATATGCATATTTTCAATTACCAAAATATTATATAAATATAAAATGCTTATATTTTCCTTCATAATATTAATTATAATATATAAACATATGGAAAATAGTATTTTGCAGATAAATCCAAATATGTTTAATATTTATAATAAACACCTTTTATTATTTAAGAAATGTAAGGAAAATACTTATACCAAAATGCAATATTTTCAATTGAACAAATACCCCCAAACTTAACTTTGATCGTCCCGAGCAAACTAGTTATTCAAGAGAAAGAGGAAAAGAAAAAGAAAAATCTAAATAGCACACTTTCGTAGGCAAACACGATTGCACTGAGCACGTGCAACAAGCCGTTAAACCTCTAGGTGTCCCTAGTAGGAGGAGTGTTGTCTCCTGAGGGTTTTCAGCGGATTACACCCACAAAATCCTATAATAAAAGAGAGATGGTGAAATTTACATATAAAGATAAGAACCATAAAAGAAAGACTTTGAAAATAAGAGTTTCCAATCATACTAGCTTTTCAGTTGTCATGAGCCCTATCTTAATAGTCATGAAAAAATGTTAGAAATCACATCATCCCTCAATAAAACATCGTCTTTATTCTTCATTCCTACCTTTCATCCAAACATTGATCATATAACCCCACGTGTGTGTAAAGAACATCCCTACACTCGGAGAATTCAATTCAAGCTATCATACTCTTGTCCATCTACCTTAGTACTTTTTAATTTGATGAATATTAAGATTTGCTCACACATTTTCATGCGACCGTTAATACTTCTTGAGGTACTAACCGACCGATTACTCATGTGCTTGCTGATTAGGTGATAATATTTTCCTCGTCTTGCACCACCTAAGGCTTAGCAGTGACTCCCAGACCAGTTGGCCTTAGGGCACTAGGTGAAGAGGCACCCTCGCTATATTTTTTTATTGCTGCCTTGGCGATAACAAAACCAGTGTTCATTTTTTTCTTTTCACCATTTTTATATTTTCTTCATTTTTTTATTTTTTTCATTTCCTTCATACTTTGGCTTTTAGACAAGAGCATTTCAAGGTATCCTCTACTATCCCGAGTTTCAAGACGTGTGTAAGTGCATATAGTAGGGTATCAACATTCAAATGTTTAGCTTCCAGAATAGAAACTATTTTTCAGACTTTTTTTTATCTTCAGATTAGTGACTTCCTTCATCTTACTAACCCTTGGGACAACGGCTCATAACTACTTATTACTAGTTCGTTTAAGAAAACTTCTAATTTTCTTGGTTTTCTTAAACTATTCCTATCTTTTGGATGTAATTTTTCACTTTCTACTCTTTTGTTATAAAAGAAAATTTTTAATTTTTAATTTTTTTGAAAATGTTGTGCTTATGCAAAATATGATGCAAGATGATGCGTAAATAAGCACAAACCTCCCCCAAACTTGTTTTCAACAGTGTCCTCACTGTTGCTATCTGCTGGATCACAAAAACCTGTAAGCTTGGGAGGACATTATTAATGGGGGCAAGAATATATGAAAGTGAAAATCCTCCCCCAAACTTATTTTTGGCTCACAAATTTGAGGACAAAAGTTATGTTTAAGAGCCAAAAATATACCCCCCCTCAAACATGAGTTAGACAATACGAAGCATTTTAAGACGGGGTGAGTCATTTGGTCAAAATAAGGCTTTACAAAGACCAAAAGTTAACACCAACCATTCAAGGATTTTATCAGTATATCGTATAGGTTGGTGGAAGAATGTGTTGTATCGACTCAAGAAAAAGTGGGGAAGGCATAAGAGGTGGTCTGGAAAGGGTTTGAAATTAGAGAAAAGAAAGAATGAGGATGAATGTGAATGATTAGAAAGAAGGAATGGTGACGGTTCAACCTCTAGAGGTGGAGATTGATCAATCACAAAATCCGTATTGTTTAAAAATTCAAGTTCGTCAGCAAAAAGTTCTTCAAAACTTTTATCAATGGTGTGATTGAACATTTTGCTGTCAAAGAGTTCTGTGCCAGAATTTATTCTACTTGATTCATAAAAAATCACTGAGGTAGAGGACTCAAAAAACTCATCTACCTCTTTTTCAAAAATATCCAAATCAAGTTGAATTTCTGGTATTATTGAACTTGAATTAACAGATTGTGATTTATCAAAATTCACTGAAACTATAGGAACAGAAGAAGAACCGGAGAAAGTAGAAGGTGAAATGGGTAAACAAATTGGTATGTCGAGTGTTGCTAAACCAGATGTGGAAGATGGAGGTTGTATTTCGGTCTGATCTTCGGGTATACCATTATCATCAACTTCAAGACATATTTGGGGTTCGGGAAGAATTAAAGGCTCAAGATGATGACCATAAGGAAATGAAAGGATTTGATGAATTGGTGGCCCAAAATCATCCAAAATTTCGGGTTCATCAATCAAAATATCCCCAACGTCAATCACCTCATTCAAGTGAAAGTTAAAATTCTCAAACTCCTCATCAAAAGTATGGTTTTCAATCAGTTTTGGTTCAAGAGTGGAGGTGTAGAGATCACAAGGGTTGGGTATGGTTTCACTTGAAAGGGACCCTTCACAGTTTGGTAAATCAAACACTACAAAGTCACACAACTTATCAGTCATTCTATTTGGTGTACTTGATGAATCTATGAAACTGGAGTTGTGGATTTCAGTTTGGAGGTACAGTTCTGTCTTTCTACCCAAATCCTTCATAATTTGGTTCGACATTTCCATAAATTTTTCTAATGTCTGCTCCAGACTAGTCTTGGGCTGATAAGGGGTTTCAGTATAAGATTGAAATTCCTGTGGATAATTAAAACTCCCAAATGACTGATTAGAAGAACTGTCTAGAGTAGGTGGAAAAGTCGGATTGGATTGATAGGAATAGAATGGTTGCGGAACTTGGGTAGGAGTAGGATCAATATTATGATAAGAAGAATATTGATATGGGTTGGTTGGTTGGCTATTTTCAACAGACATCTTATATGCCACAAACCGCATATCAAACTCTTCTCCGAACAGTGGTGGTGATGGTTGATATTGGTCCGGGTTGAAACTTTGGCCTCTAGACCTAGCTATGTGCTCAGCAATGGACATTCGTCTAGGGGCTTCCTCACTCTGGGTATGAACTGAAACAGGTGTAGGATTAGGATATGGTTGATAAGACCTAGACTGAGGTGGCCAACTATTTCTTCCCGCTTGTTCTATATGATCTCTTAAGGACAAGGAAGAGCCGGACGGTATACCGAAGGGATTACGAAAACAAGAGATATCTGGTTGTGGACAGCAAAGCTCGGCAAGTGTTCTTCTGTTTAGGTCACCCATTATAAGAAGAGAAGAAGAGGGAAGGGGTAAAAATAATGGGTTTGTTTTGAAAAATAATGGATTTAGACAAATCACACAAAAATGCACAAACAGCCCTAGAACTATGGTTACCTAGGTCCAGTCTCTAGACCGCTCCTAGACTTCCAAAGGACAAGCCGCAGGATAAATCCTCTACTGCCTCCGTACTACCCTTGTAGCCAGGTAAGTGCCAGGTAAGTGGGAAGGAACCACGTCGTGTGCCTAATTAAAAACCACTAGCCTTTGTCACACTTACCTAGGCACTACAAAAGTAATGCGGATAAACGATAGATTACCCACGACCTTCCTCTGTCCTTATTGAGCGCGACAGTCCTTAGAGTCTGGTCTAGATATTTTTTAAATTAATGAAGGATTGATCTATATGCTCGGTTTGTGATTTGTGGGGCTTAGGAAGGGTGATGAAATCCCCACCTAATCTTGATTTGGTCTTTGCCCCTTAAAGTCCGTATTAAAATATGCAAAACAAAACCAATCACAAAACTTTTGCAAAAAGATTTTTGAGCGGCGCTATTTTGCAAAGAATCCTGCAGAAGATAGATTTTATTGGATTTGAGAGGAGAGAGAAGGAGTTGAGAATCTTACCAGAGAAGTTCGGAACCCTAGATCTCCTGTTTCCTCAAGTCCGTGACTCCAGATTCCCTCGCAAAATTCACACACAAATCGTTAAATATGCAATTTGCAGTTTTGTTTTAATAATGATATGAATCTTCTAAGAATTCAACACAAATAATAAGAATAAAAAATTACGCACGTATTCCCCGGCAACGGCGCCATTTGATTGATGTGAAAATTTGTGTTTGTAGTTTAACCGCAATCAGAACGGTGTCGCGTGTAGCTAGACCGAGGTGAGTACGGGTCGTCCTCTGGGAAACGTGGAACCTTTTACTTTTACTTTAGATGTGTTGAGAAAGAGAGGAGGGATAAAGAATTTTATAGAAAGATTCTAGATCTACGTTAAACAAGAATGTAAAATATAGATCTAGATTATTTTAAAGATGTAATTAATATAATAAGAGGGCTTGTAGGGTTCGTTAGGATTTAGTAGTTATGGACAATTAATTAAAAGTTACCCTTTTTATCCATTAATAGATTTAGAACTAGAACAACGGTGATGCGTGTAGATTAGGGTTTCTGGAGGGAAAAGGAATCCCACTCGTAACCCTTATCTCGATACGGAACTCCGTTCATATCTAGCCTTTACCAAAACAATCATTAATCTAATCTCTAATCGCGGTCGGAACTAGCAAAGAATTGCTAGCGCGCCCGATTAGGATATTAATGATTCTTTTGATAAAGTTCCTAAACTTTATAGGACTTAAAAAAGGTTTAGTTATTTTCATCGTCCATTAGCCTACCCTAATCCTACGAACCCTAACAAGCGGAGAATTACTCGCGCATGTTGGGAGAAGAAGATGAAAAGAAAGAGAGGGAAAACATAATGTAAAATGCAAAAGAATTAAATAAAACAACTACCTTTATTAATCAACTTGAACAATCTACACTTTGATTCCTTAGAAAATGATTACAAAGACTAGTTTGCTTCTCGAACTCTTCCGAAGGAGGTAGATGAACCGTTGATGATCAGCCTGGATGCGTGAGCCGTCTTGGACTTCGTGATCTCTTCGGCTTGATGCCTTCTAACTTTAGCCCTTGGTCCTTTATATAGCCCTCAAAGAAGAAAACTAGTTACCATATATGGTGACTTCCTAATATGGTGACTTTCCATGCCTGGATTCTGAGTCCCTGTCAGTATTGATTTTATGATTTTGGCAGATTTTTGATCCTGACATCTTGAACATCTTGATCTCTTGACCTGAGCTAAATCTTGCACAATATCTCTATGAATAATGTTAGTACTATTTATTAAATTAGAGAGAATATCTTAATCACTATATATGGTAATAAATCTTTAAGAAACTTGATTAAGAATATTTAATATGCTATGCACTTTATATGGTAATAAATCTTTAAGAAACATGATTAAGAATATTTGATATGCTATGCATCTTTTAATTAATAAAATATTATGCATATATTTTGAAATATTATTCTAACCATTTGTATGATATTATATCTTTTAAGAATTGTGATTAGAATATTTGATATGATATGCATATTTTCAATTACCAAAATATTATATAAATATAAAATGCTTATATTTTCCTTCATAATATTAATTATAATATATAAACATATGGAAAATAGTATTTTGCAGATAAATCCAAATATGTTTAATATTTATAATAAACACCTTTTATTATTTAAGAAATGTAAGGAAAATACTTATACCAAAATGCAATATTTTCAATTGAACAGTAACCATATACTTGCCTGCCCTCTCTGCAATCCCTTTATTATGTTTTTACTTATTACCTTCTGTACACCTCCTTTACGCTAATTGGTTTTCTTCATTCCCTACCCTTCGGCACCAGAAGACTACCCAATAAGTGTAATAGGTGTACTCTCCTAATCCTAGGAGCCCTCACAACCTGAGAGAAGGTAAAGAGAAAACACATCTGAATAATCCTATTCTTTTTCTCCTGAACCAGAATCCATCCTCGAAAAAGTTCCTTCGAGTTCGTATGTAACTATACGATGGATTTATCCAATGGAAAGGGATATCCGTAGTGATACAGAGTGTTCTAGAGAAAATCAAAGTGGATGTAGGAGTGGCAGGGGTATACACGATCTTTGTCGTGAATGATGGTGATCGCAACTTTCTTCGCCATTATTCTAATCCCTTTATATGTCTTTACTTATTACCTTCTGTACACCACAGTTAAGCTTGTTGGTTTTCTTCCTTCTTTACCGTTCGGCACCTGCCTCTGGTCTGGAGGAAGACTATCCAATAAGCTCAATAGGTGTACCCTCTCCTAATCCTAGGAGCCCTCACAGTCTGAGAGAAGGTAAAGAGAAAAGACAACCGAATAATCCTATTGTATCTCTCCAGAACCAGAATCCATCCTCGAAAAAGTTCCTTCGAGTTCGTATGTAACTATACGATGGATTTATCCAATGGAAGTGGATACTCGCAGTGATACGAGGTGTTCTGGAGAAAAGCAAAGGTGATATAGAAGTGGCAATGATGTATGCGACATCGTGACATTCCAAAAGTCAAAGTGTTTTAAGAAGGTTCGGTTAACTTGGTTTCATGAGTTTTAGTCAAAGGTCGGGTCATCGTCGCAGGCAGAGAGAGAGAGAAGAAACACTCAGCATGCACTCTAACCTAGATCAGAATGGTTAATCATTTTATCTAATCTGGATGGCTCCCACTGTATCCTCGCATTCTCCTCCAAACCCAAAAGGAGAATTAGTCGGAATTACCCAAGGAGTAATCCTACTCATCAGTGGGAATTGGGATCCAACTATTATCGCATGAAAACTTGATGGAAGCCACTCAAGTCACCACACTCCAGAAGGTATGCGCAAGCCTGGCAAGTTTCCTGTATGTTTGAAACTCCCGATATGATTTTTACCCCAAGCAGCTTATGACCTTAACAGAGGTCAACATATCATAAATCGCAAGTCAAGTTCAACCCGTCATTGTCCTGGATCAACTTAGACCCACCCGCACGAGCCCTTGACAGAGGTCAACATGTCCGTGCGACTGTCCTAAATAATTGCATATCTATGCAACAAACAAGCATTACCCAGCTACCAAGCACTGTGCCTTGACAGAGGTCAACATACACAGCATGAATACTAAGTAATACCGGTAAGAAATGACGAAGCGCTACGACTGGTTTTTGGCGAAAAACCTTTAACGTAATGAACTTGATATTGTTGAAGGAATCCAAGTGGTTTTATAAATATATAGTGGCGAAAACTTTTGCTAAAAAGGTCACTCCCGGTGAAGAGATCTCGGCTCTTTCCCCGTCGAATGGGGTGCAGGATATCCCAAACTGAATACCTCAATGCAAAGCAAAAAATAATCGACTATAGTAAAGTTATTACGTTGACGCAAACTTTTACCCAAGGGGTCACTCCTGATGAAGGATCTCGGCCCTTGCCTTGTCGAATGAGGTGCAGGATATTCCAAAATGAATACCACGATGCAAAGCAAAAAATAATGTCTGTAATGTCAGTTTTTAAAAACTTGGTTCCAACAACATCAAATATAGGTTTGTTTTATCGTTGCATTGATAAGAATCTATGCAGTCCCATCAATAAATCACACCAGAAAAGAACGAAAATAAAATGTACGTATATGCCATCCGCATTCGCCACTGGGTCCCGTCATCACCCGTTAGGTTACTTAACTAACGACAGAGCAGGGACTGGACTAGCGCGGGTGCAAAACATATACAACATCTACTAGTATATATAAATATATATATAACATTCATCCCAGGCATGATATAAAGCAACATCACAGAAACATCACAGAAGCAATACAGAATGGTGGATAATCTGGAGCCCCGAGTTTCACTTGAGCCGCTAGTGAGACCCGACGTTCCCTGTCTTGTGGATAGCCTGTGCAATGAAACCTAGACCCCTACGAGCGCAGCAAGTTACCCGCAAAAACCAGAAGAGAGGCAGCCCCCTTCAGCAACGTGAATGGACCACCCAACACTTCACGGAATCCGGTAACTTGAGCACCCCTCCTGGGTCACCTATACCCCCTACGAGTGCGGCGAATAGCTCGCCAATTCTAGAGTAAGATCCCCTCCGTCCCAACGCCATGAGATGCGGACCCGTTGCCCTCTAGAATCCGGCTATTCGTGCACCCCACCGCGGGGCAATCCTAGTACAGAAAATAAAATAATATACAAGGGTGATATCGACCTCAGACCGGTCGTGCCCCAAAAGAATAATATACAAACTGGCAGTGACGGCAGTCCACATGTCGGACGCTCTCCCCACAATATCAATTGTACAAATGAAATAAAACTGTACTAACATTGCACCATTGCTATCCACCACGACGATCCAACCAACATCACATCACAACACAGAACATCAACGTGAATATCACGTTCGCAAACCCGTCTAAAAGACATATAGCAGTTAGACGGGTTTATCGATCAAATGACATTCACGGTCGCAGAATATAATGTATGTAGCATCAAACGCACGCTTAAAACATCGATCGACTAAGTTCCAAATTGGCCCCAATAGAAAAAACAATACTGCACAGAAACCTGGGCCAAAACAGAATATCTCAAAAATCACAATTTCACATCAGGGGGCTTCAGGAAAAATTTTGAAGCCTGTCGCCACTAAATGGCCGCGGATCCGCCACCAATGGGGGGTTAGTGCGGCGGTTCCGCGGCACTTTAGAGGCTTCAGGGGCTCAAATTTTTTATGTACCCTTAGAATTGCCTGCACGGATTTTTAAGCTACTGCAAATAATTTTTTGAACACTATTGAAAAACGACAGCAAACTGAAAAATGAAATCGTGATTTCGGTAAAATCCGTCGATCGATCTCTTAAGCACGTCTAAACAAGCTAGTGAGAGGTTTAAAGGGTGGCTCTGATACCATGAAGGGTCACGGCAGTGCCCGGCCATCGAAACGCGGCCAAAATGCGGAACAAAAATTTCTGAACTGGCGCTACCGCTACCCGAATCCCGGATCAACCTTAAACCCTAAACTAGCAAACTAAACTAAGAGTTAGAATCTTTATACCGAGACGATCCGAGTCCTTCGGTCTTCATTCCAAGCTCCTAACGATCTTTTGATGATGTTTGGTTGCCGGTCTTCCTCCATCTCCGATGATCCACCCGAGGGAAACGGTGCAAGCTCCAACCTCGACAAACGAAATAACCGACGCTCCAAAGTCGCTAGCTATGGAGAGTGGGGGTGTATGAAAGTGTCACTATAATTTTTCTCTCAACCATGAGCTCCATGGAGCAACTCAAGAAGAAGATGAATGAGGTGATGAAAAAACTTGGCATGAACAAAAATGGCTAAGTATTTTTGGAGCATGAGAGAGTGGGCTAATGTAATGTGTGTAAAAAAATTGCCAAATGAAAAAGAACCCCACCACCAAAAAAATGGCCGCCCCCCCTCTCTCATTCCCAAAAATCTCATGCCATTTTTCAATTAAATAAATCAAAGCCATGCTTTGCAACATGCTTTGACCCATGCTTATGCCACATCATCCCTTCCACCTCATTTATAAAACAAATGATTTTCCAAAAAGGGAAATCATATAAATGAGGTGGCAACTTCTTCTAGAAGCTATTCCGTACAAAATACGGAATACTTCCCGGTACATGTACCGAAATACATATACGCGTATTCGTACCAAAATACGAATAGCCGAGAGAGAAAACGAATAGTGAACAATAATACTAGAATACGTATGTACAAATACATATATAAATTATTAAATCAAAAACCCGATTTAATAATCCGGCTTAATCCTAAGCCGCTAGTATTATCAACCGTCCGATTAAAGTCTGCGCAGCAAGTGCACATATTTAATCGGACACCTGTATGTATCAATATACGTCGTATACACCATATCGCCTGAACCGTGAAAACCCTCTGTGTGGGACTCTAAAGACTCTTCAATACGCTGGCAGTGGGTTTAACCACAAGCACGTCAGCGGCACTAGCTGTACGTAACAGCTACCCAGGTATTGAGCGAAAGGGAGACCGACGAGCAAACTCATCCTAAACCCCTACTAAGCCTGACAGTGACAATATCCGTACAGTCCGGTCTGTTCGTCTAAGAGTATCGCATATCGAGTCTAAGGGAGTGGATAAAGTCAGACCCCTAACAACACGACATTTAGTGTCGGTATGAAACCCATCACCACCTGAGAAACTATCGATCCTGGATCGATAATTCTGGTCCACCGTGGCCACGGATTTATGGTGATGGCCATCCGTACACAACGCGATATCAACCCCCAATACCAGGAGAGACGAATCCCCGACGATCCGATCACTGCCTCCAGTGGCTCAGGACTGTACCCAACTAAAACCTGTTTGCACGACTTCTTTGAGCCGTGGTAGGGTAGTAATCAAAGCACAGTGGGAACTCACACGAGACAAATGACGATCTCAGGTCGACACACTAACCTGTACACATGTCACCTGGAACTGCTATCTGACAATAGATATAATACCAACTAGCAGGTTCCAGGCGAGTCCGTCCAGTGTACTCATAACCCAATGAGCACCTGTATACTATCTTAGGTGAACAAACTAACACCAATGGCTTGTGAAACCTGGCCACCGCCCCTCGTCGGGGTCTCGATCAGTATACCCTAGTCTACACTGGAGTATTGATGCCCGGTCTCGATACTCCTATGACTGGAGACATTTAAGGATGTGCTTATAGACCCCAGCTCCCACATATATGATCGCCATCATAATGCTGGCAGTCAAGCAAGAATCCTATGGGTTCTATCAACATGTACATGATGATAAAGACAAACCAGATAGCATACTATTATCTTGAGTATGACTGTTTTATCGGTATAGGTCATGCCTCAATCATCATAATCATTTATCCGCGACTATGATAATTGCCTTGAGGGCACTATAGTAAGCAGTAAATGTTTGGGATATCCTAACAAACTTATACAGAACTGACCTTGCCTCGAGCTTGTTTGGATTTTGCTTTTCAACATAGGCCGAACAACCCTATATCTTATCTCATTTAAGAGATGGTCTCTTCCCATTTCATATGTCATATGGAGTAGTAGGCACTGATTTGGATGGAACCCCATTCAATAGGTATGCAAATTCTCAAGTGCATAACACCAATAATGAAATAAGTAACTCAGCAGTACTCATCATAGAGCGCACCATATCTCATAGGTTGCGATACCTCCGCCCCGATACACCGTTGTGGTGTGGTGTATATAAAGGAGTAAGCTGAGAGAGAATCCCATTCTCTCTTTAGAAATTCCAGGAACTCCATGCCCAAGTATTTTCCACCTCGATCACATCGAAGGACTGTAATACTTCTACCCGTCTGGTGCTTAACTTCAAGCTTATATTCCTTGAATTTCTCAAGATTTTCAGACTCGTGTTTCAACAGGACCACATGTCCGAATCTCGAGAGATGATCAGTGAATATAATGAAGTACGAAGAACCAACCCTGGCATTGTAGACATAGGATCGTATACATCATCATGTATTCGTCCCAAGAGTTCAGTAACTCTTTCTCTGTTTCCAGTAAACGGAGTATTGGTCATTTTATCTTTGAGACAAGACTGGCAAGTATCATAAGATGAAAATTCGAACAGATTCTAATATTCATCCATGATGTAACTTTAGCTAGTCGTGTCGCATTGATATGACCTAGTCTATAATGCCACAAGAAGGATTCGTTCATTTCTGAACTACTCCTCTTGTGTGTGTTCTATATACTTTGAACTGTAGTTTGATTTAGAACGTATATGCTATTATATAACGTGCCTGATCCAATCAACTCTTGATTCAGGAAAATGTTCACAACATTATCCTCCAATACAGAATTATATCCTTCTTTAACTCATTAAAGAAACTGATGTAATGTTGTATATCAGGTTCGTATGTAATAACATTCGTTCAGAATCAATGTATTAATATAAGGTGATATTTGCCAACTGATTTGGCTGCAACACTTGCACCATTCTCTACACTTAGAGAAATATCACTCATTCCCAGTTCTCTACCTATCTGTAGCTATTGTAAAATATTACATATACGGGATCCTGATCCGGTATCACATACCCAGGACGCAGAGGTTACTAAAAAACTGTTCTCGGTAATGAACACACCCGAAGAAGATGCATCGACATGCACTTTCTTCGATTGGGTGGCATGGGAATCCGAATATTCCCCTACTTCCTACTCAGACTTATAACAATTATAAGAAAGAACGGAACCAACGTTCCCCAGCTCAGTATAACAAGCGGGTTCGGTTAATGCATCCATATTATTATCTTGATTAAGACGTGACATGGTCGCTACCACGAGAGAGAGAGAGAGAGTGAGAGAAGAAAACACTCTGCATGCTCTCTTTCAAGATCAGATTGGTTATGATTTTATCTAATCAGGATGGCTCCCACTGTTTTTATCAAATCTTCCTTCAAACCCTAAAAGGTAAGACTAGCCGAGATTAATTACACCTTACAAGTTCGCCAATCTTTCGGCCAAGCCAGTGTCGGTATTTTGAGGGAGGTTCCCCGTGCTTTCACACGGACCTAATTAAAATAAACCTCGTTTTCCCAGGGTCGTAACCCCGTTAACACCTTTCTAGACACCTACTTGATCGGCTAATTGTAATGTGCAAAACTCTCCCAGGAGTAACTCTTACTCGCAGTAGGTATCGGGATCCAACTATCTCATAGAAGGTATGCAATCTCATTGCAAATTTCAACACTTGAAATTCCCGATAATACTTTACCCCTAATGACTTATGACCTTAACTATGGTCAACAAATCATAAGCACTAGTCAAGTTCTACCCGTCATTTCGTGATTAATTAGACCCACCCATATGACCCTTAACTATGGTCAACAAAGTCACATGACTGTCCTAATTAATCGCATCATATGCTGTGTAGGAAGACAATACTTAGCTACCGCACACTACGCCTTAACTATGGTCAATAAACGTAGCACGAATACTAAGTACTCTACTTCCTAAAATGACGGAAGGTTATGATAGGTTTTTAAGAAAACCTTTTGCGTAATGAACTTGATATCGTTGTAGAATCGAATGAATTTTAAAAGGAGTGTTTTTGAGGTTTTTACTAGTTTTGCTAAAGAGGTCACTCCCGGTGAAGGGATCTCGGCTCTTTCCTCATCGAATGAGGTGCAGGATATTTCACAAATACCACTATGCAAAGCAAAAAACTATAGAAGCAATTAAAAGACAAACCGAGTGGGTTGTAGCATCTGCTAGTTTTGCTAAAGAGGTCACTCCCGGTGAAGGGATCTCATCTCTTTCCTTATTGAATAAGGTGCTGGATATTCTACAAGGAATACCGCTATACAAAACAAGAACTAGAGCTACCAGTTTTTAAACAAGTTTCTACAATATCTTTAGGTTTCTTTTATTTCATTAATCTCATTAATGAAATCCCATCAATTATGCTTCCTAAGCATCACATAAGAAACGAAAGCATCAATATTTATTATATCTCATATATATAATATAAGCAATCTTCTCAACATATCAAGTGATCACATCACAAAATATCAGCAGCAGAAAAACACATATGAAATATTGGATATACTAGGAATTTCGTGTTTTAAATTAAGCCAGTAAAAAACGCGGATTCCACGGTCGCGATGAATAGCCAAACCCACATCTCTAGACCCCTACGAGAGCGGCAAGCAACCCTCCCAATTCTAGAGTTAGGAGACCCGGTCTCGACTCCTCGAGATGGTCTCCCACTGGACTCTAGAACCCGGTTACTTGTGCTCTCCTCCTTGGGTCTATCCTAATGCAGAAAAGTAAATAATATACATCAATGGTGACATCATCCTCAACCTGGAAGTGCCCCAATAAAAGAATATTACATACAAGCTTTTACATGAATGAAAATGAAAAACTCTTATCTCACATAAAAACCCCGTCTATTCAAAACATGACGTTCCAATATAACATATCACAGCAACACATAACATCACATGTCATCAACGTATAAATATGCATATTCCAATTGTCGTTGACATATAGCAACGAAACCGGTGATACACCACATATTACACTTACGGTCGCAGAAAAGAAAGTGAAAAACTACAACAATTGGAATCCGCAACCACCTTAGACATCATAAACCCAATGTATCACATACTTTGGATTTCATGCCTAACCAAATGAATTCCTTAGACATCGCATGCCTAACAATTATAAACCCCGCATTTTAGTCTCAATATTGAAAACACTTTCCAATAACCTGTCGGGTAATTCAACAAGATTCCCGATAACCTGATCGAATGCTCGTCGGAAACTTTTGTAGACGGCCGCACCCCCGATGCCGTCGACGAAGTGCACTTAGGCGGAACACCGCGTTCGCGAGCACTCGAACGGATGCTTTTGGCGACATGGTTCTCCTACAGTCACTTGGTCGGGGCTATGGGACATGGCTATTTAGTGAGGTTACCCGACGAGTATTCGCGTATACTACGTAATTGCGACGGACTTTTGATCCACATCAAAATTCCGTGGCAACCGATCAAATGAGACTAAACTGCTAGATTTATAAAATTCAAACTAGTTATCACATAACTAATTATGTAGATTCTAAATATTGTATCACAATCACAGATAGCTAGACGATGTTAAACTTTTCGATCGAATAAACAAACACCCAAAATTTCCGAAAGAGCTCAACACTTTAGCGGAGTTTAAAAAAGTACCCAGAATATGCCACAGCACCTATGGACCAACCGTAGAAGGGTCAATCCTTGCCTCACCTATGGCGCCGCGGAACTACCACAAACCCTAGGGTTTGGTGGCGGTTCCGACGGTCACAGAATCGAATTAGGGTTTCGTTCTTCTAGAGAGTCCACAGAATCACCTGCATGATTTTCTGAATATTTTAAACTTGAAAAAAATCCAACACTTGGAAAATTTCTAGCGAGGGAAAAAATGGGTTATTGATATGCGTTCGAACTTTTAACGTTGTCTAAAGTAACCCGAAATGGTGTTAGAATTACGATTACGAAGCACTCCGAATTGCCTTTGCACAAAGATGACATCATATGCAAATTTAGCAAAAACAAGCAACACCTGAAATACCAA
This sequence comes from Agapanthus africanus, assembly GCA_030015575.1. NCBI lineage: Eukaryota > Viridiplantae > Streptophyta > Magnoliopsida > Asparagales > Amaryllidaceae > Agapanthus > Agapanthus africanus. The sequence continues at coordinate 109,765,289 of CM057344.1, forward strand.
AACCCAGAGGCTGGAATACCCTAGAAATTTGAAGCCAAAAAGCCCCAGAAGAATCGGTGATCTCGGAAATTATGTCCATGTGGCCAGCCAAAATTAGGTGGTCTTGCTTCAAATTTGTATGGTGTTCATATTATATCACATACAACATTCTGCATTTGCTTAAAAAAAATTTGACTCTCTGAAAATTTCGACAGAAACTAGATTATGTTTCGTGTGTTTCGGTTTCGTAATCTAACAAACGTTGTCTAATTCTCTAGCGTGGCTCTGATACTACTGAAGGGTTCCGTAGGGCGGCAGCAAGGTTTCAGGAGGTATCGTCCATGCCTATTTTAAATTTTGCCGTACTAAAGAACCCTAAGCCTAGAATCTTAACTAGAGATTTAGACGAACAAGCAATGCAAACATCTTCATATCTAAGTGAATGAGGAATATAACCTTTGTAGACCGGTCCTTCACTTCTAAAGCTCCGTGTAGTAGTCCCTTCGCTCCAAGTAGTGAACACCCGAACTCTAGTAAGGGTTCACATGAAGAAATGAACAAGCTTGCTCGAAATCTTCGTGGCCGAAGATGATCTACGTCGAGGAAACTCAAGCTCATACTACCTCTTCACTAATGGAAGATTAGTAAAGCAAACACCCTAAACTAAATGACTAATATAGTAGAGGATGATGAAGTAGGAATTGGGCTCACTTTAGATTTATTTTTCTCACAATATTTCTTCATTTGGAGAAAATCTAGAAAGCTTTCTCTTGACGAAGAAGAAGATAAAGTGGAGATGAGAATAAAACTCATGAGGTGAGAATAGCAACCATGGGTGAGTTAGTGCCATACACTAACTCATGTAAAGAATAAACCATGGCTAACAATAATGGTTAGGTTAATAAATATCTACAAGTAAAATAAAATTAGTGGACTTGGACAATGGTTCTACAAGCTTCTCCAAGATTCAACATTAAACCAATTTCCATCTAATTTTGATTAACTTTAAATAAATAAACCATTAATTATATCAAGCATGGTGTGAGTCTCATATACCCATGAAGCATGTTGCATCAAGCATGACACATAATAATGTACATTAATATATATCACATATATACTAAGTGTACAAAAGTGAGAAAAAGAAATGTTTAAGTGAACAAATATTAGTTAATGTAAATTAATATATCACATATATAATTATATATTAAATTGTTAAATCAACACTTGATTTAATAATCCGGCTATATCACATACAACCGACTAATATCAAATGTAACAATCTATCGAATCAACACATGATCCGATAACCTGGCTATATCACATATAACCGATCTATATCACATATCGCAAGAATAGAATGCGGTATCACATACGCGCTTAATCTCGGTCCCGCACATATAACATAAGGATTTAGCTGACGGAAGCGAGAATTCCCGGTTATTGGGTCAGCCGAAATGCGATCGATCGGCTCAACCGGATCAGGGACTGACTCCTACTTCGTTTCGCATGAACTAGGAAACCTCTGTGTAGGACTCTAAAGACTCGTCAATACGCCGGCAGTAGGTGATGATCATATCAAACACCCACAAGCCGCAAGCGGTCTGCTAAACGTAACGGCCACCCGGATATTGAGCGATCAGAAGATCAACAAGCAAGCCTGCTCATACTCCTGCGAATCCAATAAGTAACACTACCGTACAGTCCGGTCTCTTTGTCAGATATGTCTCATATCACAGCCTAGGGGTGGTATAATGTCAGACCCCAATAGCCTGATAAGTCATGCTGATGCAAGGTCCATAACGGTTCGATAAACTACTGATAACACTTACCAGTAGATCTCAGCAACCATGGCCAGGGATTTCCTGTTTTTGCCAATCGAGCATAGTGCAACATCAACCCCCAATACCGGGAGAGACGAATCCCCTTCTATCGCTCATTACCTCTATGTGACTTGGGACTGTACCCAAAAACCACCGTTTTGCACGATCTCTTGAACGTGGTAAGGTGGAAATCAAAGCACAGTGGGAATCACACAAGTCTCTATGACGATCTCGGGTCGACAGACTAACCTGTACCAGTGTCACCAGAGAACTGCTATCTGACAATAGGTATAATACCATCCAGGAGTTCTCGGCGAGTCCGTTCAGTGTACCCAGTCTCCACTGAGCACCCGTATACCATCTCTGATGTCAAACACCAATGGATATGGGATCATCCATCGCCCATCATATGGGTCGAGAAGCGTATACGCTAGTCTACTCTAGAGTATAAATGCCCTGTCTCGATACTCCCACGACAAGGAACATTTGAAGGATGTACTTACCGACTACCTGCCCCACTAGTATGATCTGCATCATAGTCCTGATAGTCAAGTACTCATCCTAAGAGCCTTATCAACATGTAATAGAGAGACAATAAGTGTATATATTAAGATAAAGAGCAACCAGATAGCATACTATCATGTCGCGCAAGAAAGTCCTCCCTATATATGTCCAAGCAACCATTACAATATATATCATATGTACAGTAATGGCCTCTAGAGCATACATATAACTAACAAAAATTGCATACTTGATGTTCATATAATACTAGTAGAGGTGCTAAAACATACTTTCATGGTATCAAAACCAAACTAGAGGCTTAGGTGCAGTCTAAACAATGTTAAAGTGTTCGATCGACGTTTTAACTCCGAATAATTCTAGTTTCTGTCCAATTTTTAAAACTTCAGGATTTTTCAGATTAAAAATGCTCAGAAAATCGTGCAGGCTATACAATGGAGGTATAAGAAATACGAGTTCCTAATTTCTCTAAGTGGCCGCGGAACCGCCGCCTAGACCAAGTCTTAGCCGCGGTTCTGCTACGAACTTGTGGAGTTAGAACTGCAATTTTCTTCTACTGCTTCATTTTCACTTTTCGGATTTTCTGGATATTTTTTATGAGGCTCAAGTGGATGAGGTCTCTGTGAATTGTTGTTGATTGAAACATTGATCGAAATGTTAACTTTATCTAATTGCTTTGGTTATGTGATACAATTTTTGGAATCCATATTGATTAGTTTTGCAAAAACTAGTTGTCGATTTGTAAATTTTACATTTTAGTCTCAAATGATGGATTACCACGGAGTTTGGATTTGAATCGAAACTCCGTCGTAATCTCGTATCGTACGCGAATACTCGCTGGGAGACACTAGTAGAGAGCCATGCCCCTTTGCCCCGACCAAGTGACTATAAGAGAACACCATGGACAAGAGCATCCACTCGGGTGCTCGCGGCCACGGTGTTCCACCCAAGTCCACTTCGTTGATGGCCTCGGGGGTGCGGCCATCCACTAAAATTCCCGACGAGCCTTTGATCTTTTAACTGGGAATCCTGTTGAATTGCCCGGCTATAATTTTTGAAAAGGGTTTTCAATTTGAGGCTTAAATGTATGGTTTATAGCATTAGGCATGAAATTCGAAATATGTGATAATGAGGGTTTATGATTTCTATAGATGCGAATCGAATTATTGTAGTTTTCATTTTTTTCTGCAACGTAAGTGTAATATGTGGCAGTATCCCCGATCCCGTTGCTATACGACAACGACATTAGGGATACACATATTTACTTACATTGATGACATGTGATGTTATTATGTTTCTATATCGATATTTTATATTGGATCGTTGCGATTGAATAGCTGAGGTTTTTATATGAGATGAGAGTTTTTCAATTTTCATTCATGTAAATAAGTGTATGTAATATTCTTTTATTGGGATACTTCTGGGTTGAGTTTGTTGTCTCCATTCAATGTATATTATTTACTTTTCCATATTAGGATAGACCCAAGGCGGAGAGCACAAGTAACCGGGTTCTAGAGTCCTGTGGGAGGCCATCTCAAGGAGTCAAGACCGGTCGCCTAACTCTAGAATTGGCAGGGTTGCTTGCCACTCTAGTCGGGGTCTAGGGGTGTGGGCTTGGCTATTCATCATGACCATGGAATCCATGTTTTCGTTAATGGCTTAATCTAAAATATGGACCTCCCAGAATATCCTATATTTCATATATCTGTTTCTGCTGTGCTGTGATGTGATGTGATCATATAATTGCGTGAGACGAATGCTGCTTATATATATGATATATTTGTAGACACTATATATATTTTGCATCCGCGCTAGTCCTGACCCCGCCCTGTCGTAAGTTAAGTAATCTTACAGTAAAGATCCGGGTCCCTGTGGCGAATGCGGATGGCATATATGTAAGTTTTATTTTCGTTTCTTCTGTGATGTTTAGGAAACATAATTGATGGAACTTCATTAATAAGATTATGAAAAGAAAATAAACCTAAAAGATATTGTAGAATCACATTTTTCAAAAAGATAGCTCTACTTCTTGCTTTGCATAATGGTATTCCATTATGAATATCCAGCACCTCATTCAATGAGGAAAGAGCCTAGATCCCTTCACCGGAAATTACCTCTTTAGCAAAAACTAGCAAATGCTACAACTCACTCGGTTTATTTTGAAAAACTACTTGATTTTTAAAGCAGAGCTTAAATTACTCCTTTTCAAATCACTAGATTCTGCAACGATATCAAGTTCATCACGTTAAACGTTTTCTTCAAAACCAGTCGTAGCTCTCCGTCATTTTAGATAGGTATTGTTTAGTATTTGTGTTGTGTTTGTTGACCTCTGTCAAGGCACAGTGTACGGTAGCTAGGTAATACTTATCTGCAGCATATAGATGCAATCGGTAGGGACAGTCACACAGCCTTGTTGACCTCCGTCAAGGATTTGTGTGTGTGGTTTCGAATCGATCAAGAAATGACGGGTTAAACTTGACTGGCGGCTTATGGTTTGTTGACCTCCGTCAAGGTCATAGGTCGTTAGGGGTAAAAACCATTATCGGGAATTTCAAGTGTTGAAATTTACAATGAGATTGCATACCTTCTATATGATAGTTGGATCCCGATACCCACAACGAGTAAACGTTACTCCGGAGAGATTTTTTCACTTAACAATTAGCTAATCCAGTAGGTGTCTAGAAAGGTATTAGCGGGGTTATGCATCTGCGGAAACGGGGTTATTTAATTAGTTCCATGCGAAAGCATAGGGAGACTCTCTCGGAGTACCAACACCAGCCTGGCTGACAGATTAGCAAACTTGTAGGGTGTAATTAATCCCGGCTAATCTTACATTTTAGGGTTTGAAGGAAGATTTGATAAAAACAGTGGGAGCCATCCTGATTTGATAAGATAATAACCAATTTAATCTTGCAAGAGCATACGGTAAAATGTTTTCTTCTCTCTCTCTCTCTCCAGGTAGCGACCATGTCGCGCCTTAATCAAGATAATAACATGGATGTATTGACTGATCCCGCTTATTATACTGGGATGGGGAACGTTGGTTCCGCTCTATCTTATAACAACTGTTATAAGTCTAGGCAATGGATAGGGGAATGCAAGGATTTCCACGAAACCCTAATGAAGAAAGAGTGTTCTGATACATCTTCTTCGGGTGTGTTAGTTATTGAGAACTGTTTCTCAGTCTGCTCTACGTCCTGGGTATTAGATACCGGATCAGGACCCCATATTTGTAATATATTATAAGGATTAAATAAAAGTAGAGAACTGGAAAAGGGTGATATGTCTCTAAGAGTATAGAATGGAGCAATTGTTGCTGCTGAAGTTGTCGGCAAATATCACCATGTATTGCCAACCGGCAATACATTGATTTTGAATGAATGTCATTTCGTACCATTGATGATGTGCAATATAATATCCATTTCTTTATTAGATAAAAATGAATATAACTTTGCATTAGAGAAAAATATTATGAACAATTTCCTAAATCAAGTGTTGATTGGGTTTGGTATGCTGTGTAATGATTTATATGTTCTGAATCAAAATATAGTTCTAAATATACAAAACACTCATAAAAGAAAAGGTTCAGAAATGAACAAAGCCTTCTTGTGGCACTGTAGACATGGTCATATCAATGCGACCAGATTAGCTAAGTTCCATAAAGATGGATATTTGAATCCGTTTGAATTTACATCTTATGAAACTTGTCAGTCATGTCTCAAAGGAAAGATGACCAAAACTCCGTTTACGGGACACGGAGCAAGAGCTGCTAAACTCTTGGGAATGATAGATAGTGATGTATGTGGTCTTATGTCTATACATGCCAGGAATGGTTCCTCGTACTTAATTACATTCACCGATGATCTCTCAAGATTCGGACATGTGTTCCTGTTAAAACACAAATTTGAAGCTTTTGAGAAATTCAAGAAATATAAGAGCGAAGTAGAGAACAAGACGGGTAAAAGTTTTAAAATCCTTCGATATGATCGAGGGGGCGAATACTTAAGCACAAAATTCCAAGATTATTTAAAAGAGAATGGGATTCTCTCTCAGCTTACTCCTCCGTATAAACCACAGCACAATGGCGTATCGGAGCGGAGGAAACACACCCTATTAGATATGGTGCGCTCTATGATGAATATTGCTGAGTTACCTATTTCCTTTTGGGGATTTACGCTTGAAACAGCTGCTTATATATTGAATAGGCTTCCTACCAAGTCTGCGCCTACCACTCCATATGAGATATGGGAGGGAAAAAGACCATGTCTTAATTTCATTAAGATATGGGGTTGTCCGGCTTATGTTAAAAAGAAAAATCCGAACAAACTCGAGACAAGGTCTTTTTTATGTAAGTTTGTTGGATATCCCAAACATTCGCGAGGGCATATCTTCTACCACACCGAGGAACAAAAGGTGTTTGTTTCTCAACATGCCACCTTTTTAGAAAAGGAATTTCTTTCAAAAGAAATTAGTGGGAGTATGGTAGAACTGGAAGAAGTTCTAGAAACACAAAAAACAACTGAAGATTTGGTAGAATCGGAGGATACAATAGTCCCCGACAAACCTCAGCCACTCCGCAGATCTAGTAGGGTTCCTCATCCACCTGAGAGATACTACGGTTTTCTCATAGACGGTGGGAGCGAGGATTGCATCATAGGAGATGATGACCCGACTAGTTTCGAGCAGGCCATCACAAGTGGGGACTCAGTGAAATGGCTGGATGCTATGCGATTTGAGATGGAATCCATGTACACCAACAAAGTATGGAATTTAGAGGTTGCTCCTGAAGGGGTAAAACCCATTGGGAGTAAATGGATATTCAAGAAGAAAGTCGGTGTAGATGGAAAGGTTGAGACCTTCAAAGCTAGACTTGTAGCAAAAGGTTTTCTTCAACGACCAGGTGTCGACTATGATGGAGCCTTTTCTCCAGTAGCTGTGTAAGTTCATCAGGATCCTACTTTCCATTGCTGCATACCATGACTATAAAATCTGGCAGATAGACGTCAAGACCGCTTTTCTAAATTGTGATTTAGAAGAGAGCGTGTATATGACATAGCCAGAGGGCTTTGTAGACAGTGGGAGCAGCGGAAAGGTGTGCAAGATGCTTAAATCAATTTACGGATTAAAGCAGGCGTCACGGAGTTGGAACTACTGTTTTGATGTAGCAGTCAAAGAGTTTGACTTCATCAAAAACGTAGATGAACCATGTATATATAAAAAGGTAGTAGAGAGTAAGGTCGTATTCCTCATATTGTACATGGATGACATACTCCTGATAGAAAATGATGTTCCTATACTGCACTCGGTCAAACTCTTCCTATCACAAAAGTTCTCCATGAAAGATCTGGGCGATGTCTCCTACATTTTGGGGATAGAGATCTATAGGGATAGATTTAAAAGGATGTTGGAATTGTCCCAATCCAGGTACATAGACACCATACTAAAAAGATTTAGTATGGAAGATTCCAAGCGTGGTAATTTACTCGCTTGTTCAGGGATCACTCTCTCTAAAGAGATGTCTCCCAAGACTGATTTAGAGAGGGCTCGCATGAACGTGATACCTTATGCTTGAGCAGTTGGGTCTATCATGTACGCGATGTTGTGTACCAGACCGGATATAGCTTACGCATTAAGTGTGGTAAGTAGGTATCAATCAGTCCCAGGGGAGAAGCACTGGATAGCTGTGAAGAATATTCTTAAGTACTTGCAATGGACTAAAGAGATTTTCTTGGTGTATGGTAACGGAGAAATCCAAGTGGAGTCCTTTACCGATTCGAGCTTCCAGAGTGATAACAATGACAGCAAGTCTGTCTCGGACTTTGTCTTCACCTTCAATGAAAGGGCGGTATGTTGGAAGAGTTCTAAGAAATATACCGTTGTAGACTCGACGATGGAGACTGAACACATCGTTGCCAACGATACTGCTAAAGAGATTGTCTGGATGAAGAAGTTCATAATTGAACTTGGTGTGGTTCCATCCATTGAAGACCGAATACCCTTGTATTGTGATAACAATGGAGCTGTGGCTTTGGCCAAGGAACCCTGTTCCCATTAGCGATCCAGCCATATTCTGACACGGTATCACCTAATATGGGAGATAGTTAATCGTCGCGAGATTGAGGTCAGGAGAGTAGACACGAAGGACAACACGATGGATCCACTCACGAAGGCCCTTCCCCAGACATAGTTCGAGAGACTTTTTAGGATGTTGGGTATGTAATACTACAACAAATGGCTTTAGTGCAAGTAGGAGATTGTTAGGAATATGTATGCCCTAGATGCCATTATTATAGATTATAGTGGATGCTTGGACACACACACACACACACACACACAAATATATATATATATATGACTTTCTTGCTCAACATGATAGTGTGCTATCTGGTTGCACTTTATCTTAATATATGCACTTGTTTTAGTTTACTGCATCTTTGATACATGTTGATAAAGCCCTTAAGATGTTGGCTTGACTACCAGGACTATGATACTGATTATACCAGTGGGGCTTGAGTAGTCCATAAGCACATCCTTAACAGTTCCTAGTCGGGAGAGTATCGAGACAGGGCATCGATATTCCAGAATAGAATAGTGTGCACGTTTCTTGACCCTGTATGGAGCGATGGTTGATCCCATAACCATTGGTGTTTGACATCAAAGATTGTACGCATGTGCTCATCAGAGAATGAGTACACCAAACAGGACTCACCGAGAACTCCTACATGGTACCATACCTATTGTCGGATAGCAGTTATCTGGTGATACTTGTACAGGTTAGTCTGTAGACCCTAGATCGTCATAGTGTCTTGTGTGGTTCCCACTGTGCTTTAATTTCCACCCAACCATGGCTCTACTAAGTCGTGCAAACATGCGGTTTTTAGGTACAGTCCAGAGTCACATGGAGGCAGTGAGCGATAGGAGGGGTTTCGTCTCTCCCGGTATTAGGAGTTGATGTTGTGCTATACTCGATTGGCTATAACAGCAAGTTCCTGGTCAGGGCTGATGAGATTTACTGATAAGTGTTATCAGTATTTTCTCGAAAGGTTATAGGCCACACATTGGCATGACTTATCGAGTTATTGGGGTCTGACGATTCCAACCCTCTAACATTTCAGAAAAATAAAATATTATTTTTGGGAATTTATATAATTAAATAATAAATATTATGATTATTTTAATGATGCGGTATAATTATATACCGATAAATTGGGAAATATTTGGAAACTATGTTAATTATTGAAATTGAAGAGATTACAAGAATGGAGAATTCATAGATTTTTATATACGTAATTATATTCCATTTTATGCTAATCGCGATTAAATATCACTAATCATGCATTAAGCTTGATTTGTGCACATGACATGCACCATGTCATATTACACATTTGTTACATTTTCTACCATGGCTTTTCCTTATTTTTAATGCATAGCTTTGTTTCAAATGAGATGAGAAGAAAAGAGAAGAAAAGAAATGGAAAAAAGAAAAGAAAAGGGAATAAAGAAATGGGTATGGGCAAGAGAGAGAGAGAGAGAGAGGATGAGGGGTAAACCTTGGGCATGGCTCATCTTCATTCATTCCCTCTTCATCTTTTTCCCTCCTCTCCCCTCACCGTGGTAGCCCTCTTCTCCTCCCTCATCTACCTCCTCACAACACACCCAAAAACACTTCAAAACATCATCTCCTTTTCATTAAAAATGTTCACAAGCTCACTACAAGCATTTTGGACCAGGAAAGTTTTGATTTTGGAGACTTGGGGCAACTCAAGAATATTCTTGAGTTGCCAAATGAGATAATTCCTTTACCATTAGTATAGTATTTCATTCACTTTAGCATCCATACTAGTTTAGAATCCATTTAGTGTAGTTTAGTGAGCTTGGAAAATTCCAAGATGAGGTTAAGGATTTATTTGAGTTGTGAAGTGTAAATTGAAGCTTAATAGTGACCTTAAACCCCTGTAGTGATTGTATATTAGACCTAACTAGAGACTAAAACCCTATTTCACAAACTTAGAAACCCCTGATATCGTATTTTGTGGAAATTGTGATGGTAATTAGAGAACTGCTATGACCCGGGGCACCTGAAAAATATTTAGCAATTACTGAGATGCGTGCAGGTGATTTGGAGTGTACCCTGAAGACCCGAGCCCCAACCCCTTCACCATGGCCACAGATTTATCCCAATTGGCCGCAAATTGCGTCCTGGGTAGGGTAGAAATGGTTCATGTTTGGTCCATGGCTTTATCTTCAGTAAACTAGACCCTCCACATATGCAAAACTGGCTAATTTCACCTGAAACAAAATCTGAAAGTTTTTTTCATAGTTTCTGATTTCGGTTTATGAATTCTGTGAACTTGAACTTTGGTATTTGTGTTATATCTCGATCAGTTGACGTTTGTACGTCGATATCGAGAGTTGTTCGGTTGATCTTGCATGTGTTGGCTGTAGGTTCTAACCTATGTGTGTCCCGCCTACCGTTTTGGTTTTCATGTTCGATTCTTGCTACTATATGATGCATTGGAAATTGTAGGTACCCCCACGTGGACTTCAAGACGATGAGGAGAGCGTGGCGTCATCGACTCCGGCAAACGAGAATTAAAGTGAGTAGATATATATCTACGGGGGAAGTCGGGTGGATGGCGTATAGCACCCCCGCAGTTTCGTGGTGCAAAATACGAATACGTTATATTGTGTGTGTGTGTGTGTGTGTATTGTGATACGTGGATGATTATCAGATAGGTTTTAGATGTTCATGGGTTAGTTTTAGTGTATTAGAAGTAACTTAGTTTAGCTTCTTAGTCATGAAACCCTAGAGTAAAGTTTTGCACACACGCGCACATACACACATACATTTGTTTTACTTATGCGTATATGGGGATATATATATATATATACACACACATATATGTATGTGAGTATGTATATGTGTATATATATATACATATACATATACATGGATAATGAGGATAGTACATGGTACTTAGAGATGAGTCGATGTGATTGGGCATGATGCCACGAGATCGGTGATGTGATTTGGTTCGTATTATGAGATACAACATGATATTATAGCGGATCTTTAAGCGATGTGTTTTCATACACACGCATATATATGTTGATGGTATCAGAGTGTACTAGACTTTAGATCAGTACCCTAATTCAGGATATGATGATAAGGATACCAGATGAATAATGAGATAAATGTGATATTCGACCCGTACCAAGATTTGGGATGCCGTACGCTGGATTTACCGTACGAGATATAATTATGATGATTGATCTGCACTCTTGACTCGAGGATGTCATATTATATATTGTATCGTACGTGATACTATTGAGGCGGGATCACCGACTACTAGATATATTTATCGACTCAGACTTAGGTGGTTTTCCTTACCCTTTCGACTAGTCTGTTAGTTTAGTCCTGTAGTTTACTTAGTAGATGTTAGACTGGACTCGAGTCATACTTATTTCAAAACTAATGAATCGTGAGTATTTTAAAAACAGGCCATGGGATACTACTAATATTTCAAAGGACGTACCTTTTCTTAAAAACACCGTAGCCCCTATTTTCGAAACACACGATTCATATTATTTCAAATGTCAAAACTGTATGACTCACATACATTAATGTAGATTCTTTATTGTTGCGTTTATTATTCATTTTTCGCATATTCTTGCTATTCGCATCGCATTGCATGTTTAAATGTGTTTTATTGTTATATTGAACCCATGTTATCAGGACACCGCACCATTACCGATGATGCGTATGTCTACGAACACTTACTTGTCGGCTCACACACATCATCATCGGTAATTGCCATGTCACGTACACTTTAGAAAATATTAATTCATCGATATCGCTTGCAAGCTGATAGTTCCGATATATCATTACTGTGCTAGATTAGACATTGCATTTATTATTGAGATACTTCATGCATTTATATATTCGTTTGTCATGAAATATTATGGAAATATTATGGAGCTTTATGCCAGTATTCACTGTCTATTGATATCGTGATTTGAGATTTTGGATTTCCGTGAGATTTATGGATTTGGAGAAACCGCAAGGATTTTATAAACTGATTATCATTTCTAAAGATAAAATTGCGGTTTTCTCATGATATGATTTGAGATATGTCCACCATGAGTTTTCTCGGCTCTTGAGCGATATCATACACCCGATTCGAGGAGGAGGAGGAACCGTCTGTGGGTGCATGGTGGACCCGGTGCGGTACCCCAGGGCAAGATGGTTGCAGATGATGGCGTTGAGCCTGGCAGAGGAGCACTACCGACCGGTGATTTTATTGTGACTCGACGGATATCCGTAGGATACTGATCGGAGTATAGGCCAGTCCGGATTGCCAGAGCCTGAGGTATTGAGATTTGATGATACGGGCCAGTCCGGATTGCCGGAGCCTAAAATATTGAGATAGCGAGATATATATTTTGTGTCGATGCTAGACACTGATTTTCTATTGATTTCATTGATGATACCTCGATTTATATATACAGAAATCTCACTAAATTAAGAAAACAGTTTTCTCATGTAGATGTATTCTGTTTTCATGCATTCATACATCATATTTATGATATGTTGCTACCTGAGGCACTGACACGAGCACTCGGTATTACACTTATGTATAGATGTTTACCCTTGCCATTATTTATGCTTCAGGTTATATTATTTTGAGGATATTATTATCGTATGACCTAGGATAGAGTCATACATGCGATTTCTGCTCGGTGATGTTTTCTACTCACGAGTTAGCAACTCACCCCCGTTGTGCCACAGTTTCTTGCAGGTTTACCGTACAGGTTTCCTTGGCAGCTTTGCTGGAACACTGCTTCTTCTGGGTGATTGCTTTGGTAGGTGGACTCACTTGCATCGTGACCACCATTGTATTTTATTTATTCAGTCGTATCTAGTAAACTCCATCAACCAGACTGTATTATTTGATAACCTTAGAAGACCAGTTGTATATTCTTCGACCTTAGAGTCGCACGTTGTATTATTATGGTTTTCCTTTAGTTTTATTCTGAGTTTTGACCCTTGCCCATCGGCGTTATATATTACATTGCTTGTGTGGTTGTGACCGCCAATTTGCGAAGAGCTAGCTCCCCCTTGGAGATGCCTTTTATCATTTATGTATATTATGTTAGTGTATATGCCCTAGAGGCCATTACTGTATCATACTAGTTTGCATATTACTTGATGGAGGCTTGGGATATTCACAGTTGTATAGACGATCTTGCTCGAAATGGTAGTATGCTACTTGGTTTGTTTCTACTTTAATGTGTACATGTGTTTCTTTTAGCATATCGCCTATACACATTAGTGGAGCCCTTAGGATCTTTGCTTGATTACCAGCGTTGTGATGGCAGTCACACTAGTAGGGGCTGGGTAATCTACAAGCACATCCTTATACAGGTCCCTAGTCGTAGGATTATCGAGACGGGGCATCGATACTCCAGAGTGGACTAGCGTATGCGCTTCTCATTCCAGCAGGGGAGACGGTCTGTCCCACAGCCGTCAGTACGTTGTACTTGAGATAGTATACGGGTGCTCGTTAGGTTACGAGTACACTGGACAGGACTCGTCGGGAACTGTTGGATGGTACTATACCTTTCGTCAGTTATCAATTCCCAGGTGATATGAGTACAGCTTAGTCCGCTGACTTAACACTGTCACTTCGCCTCGAGTGTGTTCTCACTGTTCTTAGATTGCTACCCTACCACGGCTCAAATGAGTCGTGCAAACAGGTAGCAGTTGGGTGCAGTCCCGAAGCACTTGGAGGCAGTGACGGTTACACAAGATTCATCTCTCCCGATATTGGAGGTTGATATCACGCTGTGTCAAGGAGAGCAATTACACATAGTCGTCCCTGGCCAGGGCAAGCGAGATATACTGGTAGCGTTTCCAGTGTTATCTCAGGGTGTTCTGGGATACACTCCGACACGACTTGTACCACTATTAGGAGACTGACGTTTACCGCCCCTAGGCCCGACATGCGATATTCTCAGACGAACAGACCGGACTGTACAGAGATTGTCACATTCAGGCTCAGTAGGAGTACGGATGGGTTCACCTCATCAGTCTTCTTATCGACATCTACCTGGGGACCGTTACGTACAGCTAGTACCGTTTGCGGCCTGTGGTTAAACCCACTGCCAGCGTATTGTCGAGTCTTTAGAGTCCTACACAGAGAGCTATTCTCCTTTGGGCAAAACAGAGTAGATGTCGCATGGTTTTGCGACAGGGTTCGTTCACATCCGCGCACTTGTGCACGTTTGGTGTCCGGGAAGTTATTACTAGCGGGCTTTGGTTTAAGCCAGATCCTAGTATATGTTTTGGGATTGGTTTTATCTTTTTGTATTCGTGTTTCTCGGAACATCGATGCGGGTGTGTATGCACAGTTGACAGTGGCAGAGGCAGTGGATTCTCATTAGGGTTGTTGACTGTTGAATTTTCTAAACCCTAATGAGAATAAGAAATATGATTAATAATAATATTAATTAAGTATTATTGTGCCATGGTTGAGTTGAAAGTTTGACTTTTGTTGACTTGTTGACTTTGTTGACCGGTTGACTATTTTGGACTTGTTGACCATCATCATTTCATGGCTATGACTTTTGTTTACTTGTTGTTCTTTACAAAATGCATTAAATGCATGAAATGATAATAGCCATTGATATGAACCATCACAATACTTAATTATTATTATTATCATGATTATTTTCTCTTTTGTGAGCATGGTTGTAAAAAGTCAAGCTCATTCTATCATATTGACTCTCTCTCATCCAAGCTTTCCCTCTTCCTTTTTCTCATGGCTCTCATGTCTCATGAGTTGAGAAATATGAGCCATTAAGATAAAACCCTAAAACAATTCTCTACTCACTCTAGAGTATAAGGTCTAGCAAGCCAAGCACTTTAGTTTCCTCTCGGTTGAGGTAGGAGCTCAAGGTAGAAGCTTTCGGGTGGATCCATCTTCGACAACAAGGAGACTACGAGGTGGAGCCGATCCAACCACTCCAAGTAGCAAGAAGAGAAGGAGTTCAAGACCTAGGTATAACCCCTAACATAGTAGTTAAACTTGTAGTTAGGTTGCTAGAAGTTTGTTTAGCAAAGATCCTATTCTAAAGTCCATGTTACCTTCACCGTAAAAATCATTTTTTACCGTTTCCGCATCCCCGAAAGAACCGGGAAGGGTAATGTGGACTTACAGTGCTATCAGAGCCTAGCTAAACAACAACTAGCATGTTAGCAAAGTATTTAGAATTTCGATCGGAGAAAAAAATCACAAAACGAGTCCAAGAACTGAACTTTCTGCCGATTTTTAAACTGTTCAAAAAATGATTCCACATATACTAAAAATTGGCTCAGGGTTTTGTAGAGAGACATAGGAAAAACGAGTCACTGACTCGGTCAACGCGCCGCAGAACCACGGCGAGAACATACTTCTTGCCGCGGATCCGCGGCCGAGTTGACTCGGCCGTGAATCGTTTTTGCTGCAGTATTCTCAGTATGCTTTTTTGGGATTTTTAGAATGTTTTGTTTCTGCCCAGATTTTTCAGAGAACAAATTTGTGTTTGGGGTAGTTACAAATCCATATTTTTTATCAAAGTTCTGTAGACTTTAGCTAATGGCTTATATCTGTGATGTGATATATGTATTGAACGTCTGCTAATCTCTATACGTCGATTAGTGGGGGTTATACATATCTATGACCTGTAATGTTAATGGTTTGTATATATGAACTCGTTGGATTGTCGCGGATGAATAGCCGGGGGGTTGTGAGATGAGAATTTTCTTTACTTTTCATTTGATGTAATATGTAATTGATGTAATATTATTTTTATGGCCGTACATCCGGGATGAGGTTGTAGCCGCCATTGTATATTATTTCTTTTACTGTTTTTGCTCCTAAGATAGACCCAAGGTGGGGTGCATAAAGTACCGGGTACCTCGAAGTACCGAGTGGCCTACTCACGTTGTTGAGAGAGGTTGCTTCACTTCGGGTATTTGGCGGGTAGTTTGCCGCACCCGTAGGGGTCTAAGGTGGGGTCTTGGCTATTCATCGCGACTGTGTAATCCACTTTTCGTTGCAGGCTCGAACGAAACGCGGATTCCTAGTATATCCAATGTGTTCATTTGTGATCTGGAATGGCTATCATTGCATCTGACGAATGTATATATCTATATATGATATCTAGTAGGCGTTGCTTATGTTTTTCATCCGCGCTAGTCCAGCCCCCGCTCTATCGTTAGTTAAGTAACCTAACGGGTGATGACGGAGCCCCGTGGCGAATGCGGATGGCATAAGCGTACGTCATATTTTCGTTGTTTTCTGCAATGGTAGGATTAAATGATGGGACACATTAAATTAATGCAAGAAAATAAACTAAAGTTGAAGTCGTTGGAACAATTTCAAAACCGCTCGGTTTCTTTTCAAAAACAACTTTTAAACGCGGAGCTTAAGCCACTCCTTTTAAAAGCTATCACGTTCCATCCATTATATCAAGTTCACTATGTTCACGGTTTTGCCAAAACCATTCGTAACCCTCCATCATTTCAGTTAAATATTCGGTAGTATTCAAGCTATGTATTTTGACCTACGCCAAGGCATAGTGATTGGTAGCTGCCGGATATTTATCTGTTGCATAGATAGATGCGTTGGTTTGAGACAGTCGTACTGCCATTTTGGCCTACGTCAAGAGTATGTACGGGTGAGTTCAAATTAACCTGGTTAATGATGGGTAGAACTTGACATGTGACTTATGATATTTTGGCCTACGTCAAGGTCATAAGAGCATGGGGCAAAAATCCACATCGTGAGTTTCTAAAGAAACTGAAACTAGCTAGTGCTGCATACCATTTAGAGTGTGATGATTCTGGTAGGATTCCTTCAGTTTTATCACACGATGATATTTGGATCCCGATCCTACTGTGAGTATATGCTACTCCTCGGGAAATTTCTCACTTAACGATCAATGCTATAAACCAAGTAGGTGTCTAGAAAGGTGTTAGCGGGGCTACGCCCCCAGGGAAAAGAGGTTCTTTAATTAAGGAACTTCGCGAAAGCGTTGGAAAACCTCCCTCGAAATACCAACACTGGCCTGGCTGAACGGTTAAGCAAGTATTGTACGGTTAGATTGATCCTGACTAATTCTTCCTTTTTGGTTTTAGGAAGGATTCGAGAAACAGTGGGAGCCATCCTGTTTAGACAAACTAAAAAACCCACTCTAAACTTGCAAGAGCATCATGCTAAAGTGTTTCTTCTCTCTCTCCTAATTGCAGTGACCAATCGTCATGACCGGAC
Organism: Agapanthus africanus; assembly: GCA_030015575.1. Classification (NCBI taxonomy): domain Eukaryota; kingdom Viridiplantae; phylum Streptophyta; class Magnoliopsida; order Asparagales; family Amaryllidaceae; genus Agapanthus; species Agapanthus africanus. Next base: position 109,782,924 of record CM057344.1, read on the forward strand.
TTAAGTTACTATAGATAAAAATATACTGACAGGGCCAAACTACAAAGATTGGCTCAGGAATGTCAAAATGGCAATCACTTACGACAAGTTGGGGTATCTCCTTACCACCCAAGCTCCCCCTGTCCCAGGTCCCACCTCCAGCGTCGCGGATAAGGAAATCCGTAAGACCTGGGAGATCGACTGCGCGAAGGCCAAGCGCCTCGTTCATGCCTCTATGGACAATGAACATCAGAGAAGGCATGAGAATATGGACCTAGAATCCATATTTCTCCATACTAAGGAACTATATGAAGAGCAATCCCGTATCGCCAGATACGAAGTCTCGAAAAAGTTGTTTTCGGCGAGATTGGCCATCGGATCATCGGTAGCGGAACACGTGCTTAAGATGATTGGCTTTTTTGAAGAGCTTGCGGACCTTAGGACCACGTTAGAGAACGGGCTCTACATTGACTTGATTCTCCAGTCCCTTCCTTCCACTTACGCCCAGTTTATCCTGAACTTCAACATGCAAGGAAAGGAAGTTGAACTTTCGGAACTGCTAAACATGTTGAGGAGTGCAGAGGGCACCTTACAGAAACTAAAGGAAACACCCGCTTTGTCTGTTGGAGGACCTTCCTCTTCTAGGTCCAAGATGAAAGCCAAGGGAAAGAAGAAGAAAATCCCCACCAAACCAAGGGGCGGTGTTAGTAAAGTGGAAACGAAGGGAAAAGCAAAGGCAACAAAGATAGCGGGACAGCTTGTGGGAAAGGAAGAATGCTTCTATTGTCATAAGAAAGGATACTGGAAAAAGGATTGCAGGGCTTGGAAGGCCAAGAACCAGGACCCGAAGCAAGTTGCGGCTTCGGCTTCAGGTGTGTATGTTAATGAAAACTGTCTATCAGTAAACTCTACTTTCTGGGTGTTGGATACCGGATCAGGATCTCATATCTGTAATTCTTTGCAGGCACTGAGAAAGCGCAGGGTTTTGAAGGCAGGTGATATGACCCTCAGAGTTGCAAACGGAGCTGGAATGGATGCTGAGTCCGTTGGGGACTATCACTTGGGATTGTCAGATGGACATGTTTTGGTTTTACGGGATTGTTATTTTGTACCCAGTGCGACTTGTAATATCATATCTGTATCTTTAATGTCTAAAGAAGGTTATGATTTTACAATTGTAAGCAATGTTGTAAACATTCACCTTAATCAAGTTCTGATTGGATCGGGTACATTAAGCAACAATATATACGTATTAAACCAATCACAAATTTTCAATGTCCAGAGTACACACAAAAGAAAGTCTCCAGAAATAAATCATGCTTTCTTATGGCATTGTAGACTGGGTCACATCAATGAGAGAAGGTTGACGAAGTTGCATACAGAAGGATATTTGGATTCGTTCGAATATCAATCATATGCAACTTGTCAATCCTGTCTCAAAGGAAAGATGACAAAGACTCCGTTCACTGGACATGGAGTAAGAGCGAGTGAGCTCTTGGGACTCATATATAGTGATGTATGCAGTCCAATATCTACACATGCGCGAAGTGGTTATTCTTACTTCATTACTTTTACGGATGATTTTTCAAGGTTCGGGCATGTCTTCTTAATGAAGCATAAATCTGAAGCCTTTGAAAAATTCCAAGAATACAAGAATGAAGTAGAAAAACAAACAGGCAAAAGTATCAAGACACTGAGATCTGATCGAGGTGGCGAATACTTGAGTGCCGAGTTCCTGGATTACCTAAAAGAGAATGGAATTCTCTCTCAGCTTACTCCTCCATACACTTCAAAACATAACGGTGTATCGGAGAGACGGAACCGGACCCTATTAGATATGGTACGTTCCATGATGAGTAACGCTGAGTTGCCGCGATCATTCTGGGGATATGCACTAGAATCAGCAGCATATCTTTTGAACCGAGTTCTAACTAAGACTGTGCCTACTACACCGTATCAGATATGGAGTGGGAAGAAACCCTATTTTCAATATCTGAAGATTTGGGGATGTCCGGCTTTTGTCAAAAAGCAGCATGCGGACAAACTCGAGGCACGCTCAGTACAGTGCAAGTTTGTGGGATACCCAAAGAACTCCAGGGGGTATCTTTTCTATTACGCAGAAGAACAAAAGGTTTTTGTCTCTTGTAATGCTCACTTTCTGGAACATCGGTTCTTAGAAAAAGAAATAAGTGGGAGCACAATAGAACTAGAAGAAATTCTAGAATCACAAACTATTACTGAAAGCTTAGTAGAACCAGAGGGTTCGAAAGAACAGGACATTCCTGCGCCGCTCCGCAGGAGTAGCAGGCAGTCTCATCTGCCCGAGAGATACTACGGTTTTCTCATAGACGGAGATAGAGAGGATTGCATCATTGATAATGATGAGCCGACTAGCTTCCAGCAGGCCATTCAGAGCGTTGACTCGGTAAAATGGCTGGATGCAATGCGGACCAAAATGGAGTCCATGTACACAAACAAAGTATGGACTTTGGACATTGCTCCAGAAGAGGTAACACCCGTAGGATGCAAATGGATCTTCAAGAGGAAGATTGGTGTAGATGGACAGGTTGAGACCTATAAGGATAGATTTGTTGCAAAGGGTTTTTGTCAAAGACCTGGTTTGGACTATGACGAAACCTTTTCTCCAGTGGCTATACTGAAATCCATTCGGATCCTTCTTGCCATTGCTGCCTTCCACGATTATGAGATTTGGCAGATAGACGTAAAGACCGCTTTTCTAAATGGAAATTTAGAGGAGTGTGTCTATATGGACCAGCCAGAGGGTTTCATTCAGAGTGGGAGCAGCGGAAAGGTGTGCAAGTTGCTTAAGTCCATTTATGGACTAAAGCAGGCATCGCGGAGTTGGAACATCTGTTTTGATGAGACGGTCAAAGATTTTGGCTTTATCAAAAATCCAGATGAACCATACATCTATAGTAAAATTGTAGCACGAACTGTCGTATTCCTCGTTTTATACATGGATGACATTCTCTTGATAGGAAATGACATTCCTATGCTACAATCTGTCAAAGGTTCTTGTCACACAGGTTCTCCATGAAAGACCTGGGTGATACCTCTTACATTCTGGGGATCCAGATCCATCGTGATAGGTCCAAGAGGATATTAGGACTTTCACAGTCCGGGTACATCGACACCATACTGAAAAGATTCAGTATGGAAGATTCCAAGCACGGTAATCACCGGCTTGTCACGGGATCACCCTCTCCAAAGAGATGTCTCCCAAGACTGATTTGGAAAAGGATCGTATGTCTATTATACCCTACGCTTCTGCAGTAAGCTCTATAATGTATGCGATGTTATGTACCAGACCAGATGTAGCTTATGCACTGAGTGTGGTAAGCCGGTATCAGTCAAACCCTGGGGAGAACCACTGGAGAGCGGTAAAGAACATTCTGAAGTACCTGAGAAGGACTAAGGACATGTTCTTGGTTTACGGCAGAAAGGACCTCCAGATGGAGGCCTTTGCTGACTCCAGCTTCCAGAGTGATAAGGATGATTCCAAGTCCATGTCGAGTTATGACTTTACCCTTAATGGAGGGGCGGTGTGTTGGAAGAGTTCCAAACAGGAAACCTTTGCTGACTCGATGATGGAAGCGGAATATATCGCTGCACCTGATGCCGCAAAAGAAGCCGTCTGGATGAGGAAGTTCTTGACAGAACTTCAGGTGGTTCCATCCATTGTTGATCCAATACCTCTGTATTGTGACAACAACAGGGCTATAGCTTTAGCAAAGGAACCCAGGTCCCATCAGAAGTCCAGACAAATCTTGAGGCGGTATCACCTGATCAGGGAGATCGTGGATCGCCAGGAGATTGAGGTTCGGAGGGTTGCTACAGAAGATAACACTGTAGATCCATTCACGAAGGCCTTACCCCAGACTCATTTCGAGCGGCTGATCGAGATGATTAGGTCTTCGATACGCTAGTACATGGCCTTAGTGCAAGTGGGAGATTGTTAGTGTATATGCTCTAGAGGCCATTACTGTATCATACTAGTTTGTATATTACATGATGGAGGCTTGGGATATTCACAGTTGTATAGACAATCTTGATCGAAATGGTAGTATGCTACTTGGTTTGTTTCTACTTTAATATGTGCATGTGTTTCTTTTAGCATATCGCCTATACACATTAATGGAGCCCTTAGGATCTTTGCTTGATTACCAGCGTTGTGATGGCAGTCACACTAGTGGGGGCTGGGTAATCTACAAGCACATCCTTATACAGGTCCCTAGTCGTAGGATTATCGAGACGGGGTATCGATACTCCGGAGTAGACTAGCGTATGCGCTTCTCATCCCAGCAGGGGAGACGGTCTGTCCCACAGCCGTCAGTATGTCGTACTTGAGATAGTATGCGGGTGCTCGTTAGGTTACGAGTACACTAGACAGGACTCGTCGGGAACTGTTGGCTGGTACTATACCTATCGTCAGTTATCAGTTCCCAGGTGACATGAGTACAGCTTAGTCCGCTGACTTGACACTGTCACTTCGCCTCGAGTGTGTTCCCACTGTTCTTAGATTGCTACCCTACCACGGCTCAAATGAGTCGTACAAACAGGTAGCAGTTGGGTGCAGTCCCAAAGCACTTGGAGGCAGTGACGGTTAGACAGGATTCGTCTCTCCCGGTATTGGGGGTTGATATCGCGTTGTGTCAAGGAGAGCCATTACACATAGTCGTCCCTGGCCAGGGCAAGCGAGATATACTGGTAGCGTTTCCAGTGTTATCTCAGGGTGTTCTGGGCTACACTCCGACACGACTTGTACCGCTATTAGGGGACTGAGGTTTACCGCCCCTAGACCCGACATGCGATATTCTCAGACGAACAGACCGGACTGTACAGAGATTGTCACATTCAGGCTCAGTAGGAGTTCGGATGGGTTCACCTCATCAGTCTTCTTATCGGCATCTACCTGGGGACCGTTACGTACAGCTAGTACCGCTTGCGGCCTGTGGTTAAACTCACTGCTAGCGTAGTGTCGAGTCTTTAGAGTCCCACACAGAGAGCTATTCGTCTTTGGGCAAAACAGAGTAGAGGTCGCATGGTTTTGCGACAGGGTTCGTTCACATCCGCGCACTTGTGCACGTTTGGTGTCCGGGCAGTTATTACTAGCGGGCTTTGGTTTAAACCAGATCCTAGTATATGTTTTGGGATTGGTTTTATCTTTTTGTATTCGTGTTCCTCGGAATACGGATGCGGGTGTGTATGCACAGTTGACAGAGGCAGAGGCAGAGGATTGTCATTAGGGTTGTTGACTGTTGACTTTTTCTAAACTCTAATGAGAATAAGAAATATGATTAATAATAATATTAATTAAGTATTATTGTGCCATGGTTGAGTTGAAAGTTTGACTATTGTTGACTTGTTGACTTTGTTGACCGGTTGACTATTTTAGACTTATTGACCATCATCATTTCATGGCTATGACTTTTGTTTACTTGTTGTTCTTTACAAAATGCATTAAATGCATGAAATGATAATGGCCATTGATATGAACCATCACAATACTTAATTATTATTATTATCATGATTATTTTCTCTTTTGTGAGCATGGTTGTAAAAAGTCAAGCTCATTCTATCATATTGACTCTCTCTCATCCAAGCTCTCCCTCTTCCTTTTTCTCATGGCTCTCATGTCTCATGAGTTGAGAAACATGAGCCATTGAGATAAAACCCTAAAAACACTTCTCTACTCACTTTAGAGTACAAGGTCTAGCAAGCCAAGCACTTTAGTTTCCTCTCGGTTGAGATAGGAGCTCAAGGTAGAAGCTTTCGAGTGGATCCATCTTCGACAATAATGAGACTACGAGGTGGAGCCGATCCAACCACTCCAAGGAGCAAGAAGAGAAGGAGTTCAAGACCTAGGTATAACCCCTAACATAGTAGTTAAACTTGTAGTTAGGTTGCTAGATGTTTGTTTAGCAAAGATCCTATTCTAAAGTCCATGTTACCTTCACCGTAAAAATCGTTTTTTACCGTTTCCGCATCCCCGAAAGAACCGGGAAGGGTAACGTGGACTTACATATTATTCATGTTTGTACCCGTTTAGGGCCAGTATTTACAAGGAGACTGCCAAAATTTTTGGAAAAGACTAGATGTTTTAAAAATGTTTACTACGACTTCCAAGGTGATTTATACGCAAACTTTTAAAGAAGTTTGCCTTCACTTCTTCTTTAAAATGGTTTAGATTTCTGGGATTTTGGCTTACTTGAATTAGATGGGGTCTTATAGACTTCATATGATTCAAGTGTCAGTCATGTGCCATTTCAGGTCGTGACAACCCCCTGGACTCGATATGCAACATATCAGACGAAGAGACCGAACTGTTTGGTAAATGTTCTTTGTAGGCTCTACGGGAGTTTGAACAAGTTTGCTTATTGACCTTCTATTCGTTCAATACCTGAGTAGTCGTTATGTCCAACTAGTACCGCTGACGGCTTGTGAGTATTTGATGTGATCATTACCTATTGCCAGCGTATTGACGAGTTTTTAGAGTCCCACATAGAGGTTTCCTAGCTCAAGCGAAACGAAGTAGGGCATGTATGGAGATATGTGTGGGAGCTTGATTAAATACGAGTATATGATACTGTATTCTAATCTAGCATTATATGATATTAGTCGGGTTATATATGATATAACCGGATTATTGAATCAAGTGTTGATTTAATGATTTAATATATATTTATATATTTAATATATATATATATATATATATATATATTAACTATATAATGCTCACTTAATTCTTTTCTTCTCATTATATATTTGATATATATGTATAATGTATCATGGTTGATAATACATAGAACATGGATGTGTGAGAATCAAATTAGAGATAAAGATGAGAAGATAATGATTTATATATATGAATTAAAGAAAAGAAAAATGGGTCATTTTCTTTGGTTGCTTTGAGAAGTATTGAGAAGCTATGACTCATCTTTTTTCTTTGTTTTATTCATACATATTCATTATTTTCTTGATCTCATCTTATCCTCAAGTTTCATTCTCATCACCATTCTCATCTTCTTCATCTTCATCTCTTCATGTGACACTATTCACCCAAGAGTAAAAAAGGAGAAAAGATAAGATTTTTGAGTGAGCTTAAACCCTACTTCATTAACTTACACTATTTTAGCAAACTAGTTTAGGCTGTTAACTTCACCAATACCTTGATTAGTGAAGTGTGAGCTTGAGTGTGAGAAACTTCAAGGTGGATCATCTTCAACGATGAAGACTTTGAGCAAGCTCATACCATCCATCAAGTGGATTAAAGAAGAGTTCTAGGGACTTCTACTTGGAGTTTTTGAAGTGAAGGACTAGACTACATAGGTTGTAGCACATTTTCACTTAGTTTAGAACTTAGTTTGCTTATCTTTGAAACCCTAATCTCTGGTATGATTTGTTGGGTTATGCCAGCGCCCTGGCCGATTGTGGAACAAAAATTTTCTAAACCGGCAGTAACACAACCCGCTACCCGGATCCACCATTAATCCTAAACTAGCAATATACAAATATAGGAGTTTAGAATGGTTATACCGAATGATCCGTGTCCTTCGGTCTTTAACCATCATACCAAGCTCCTAGAGGCCTCTATGATTAAGCTTGATCTCCGGTCTCTCTCCATCGAAGATGATCCACCTGAGGATTTGTATTCCGAGCTCTTACCTCAATATCTGAGGTAACTAAGGTACCTAGATCGCTAAACTAGATAGCCTAGAGGATGTAGAGTGTAGTGATGAATTAATTTGTCTCCAAACACCCTAGGTTTCTCAACACATGAGACTTGAAGGGTGGAGGTAGAAGAAAAAGCTTGAGGATGAGAGTGAGAGGCAACTAAAGAAAAATGGCTAAGTCTTTTTGTGAGTTATGTTGTGTTGTGAGTAATAATGAAGCTTCCAAATAAATATCTCAAGTCAACAAAATATCTCAAGACTTCAAAATATCTCACAAAAAACAAAAATCAAGCATGCTTGAATAGTAACCATAAGTTACTACAAAGCCATGCCACAATAAATGCAATAAACACCTCATCCTCTCCACCTCATTAACCATTTAATCCTAAATGGTTAAAACTAAATGAGGTGGCATCTTCTAGAATCACCTTGTAATAAATTATAAGAATACCCATCTTCTATATATACATACCCGTTTCCGTATTCCGAAAAATACGAATATAATGAGACGAAAATAATCCAACAATATAATACTAGAATCCGGCTTAAACCAAAGCCAGTAGTATTATCCATCCGAATCCTGATATGTGCACAAGTACATGTATATGATCGAACCCTGCCGTAAAACCATACGGCCTCTCCATCGTTTCGTCCGAAGCAGGGAAACCTTCTGTGTGGGACTCCAAAGACTCGTCAATATACTTGCAGTAGGATTAACCACAAGCACGTCAGCGGCACTAGTTGTACGTAACGGCTACCGAAAGGAAGGCCGGCGAGCAAACTCACCCGAACCCCTACTGAGCCTGTCCGTGACAATATCCGTGCAGTCCGGTCTGTTCGTATAAGAGAATCGCATATCGAGTCTAGGGGGTGGATAAAATCAGACCCCTAATAAAGCGACATTTCGTGTCGGTATGAAACTCATCACCAACTGAGAAACTGCTGATCCAAATCAGTAATTCTCGACTACCTTGGCTAAGAATTTCTGGTGATGGCCACCCATGCACTGCGCGACATCAACCCCAAATACCGGGAGAGACGAATCCCCGACGATCCACTCACTACCTCCATGTGGCTCGGGACCGTACCCAACTAAATCCTGTTTGCACGTCTCCTTTGAGCCGTGGTAGGGTAGTAATCAAAGCACAGTGGTAAATCACACCAGAAAAATGACGATTTCAGGTCGACAGACTAACCTGTATACATGTCACCTGGGAGCTGCTATCTGACAATAGGTATACTACCAACTAGCAGGTTCCCGGCAAGTCCGTCCAGTGTACTCATGACCCAATGAGGACTTGTATACTATCTTAGGTGAACAAACTAACACCAATGGCTTGTGAGACATGTCCATCGCCCCTCGTCGAGATCTCGATCAGTATACACTAGTCTACTCTGGAGTATCGATGCCCAGTCTCGATACTCCCACGACTAGGGACATTTAAGGATGTGCTTATAGACCACCCAGCTCCCACGTATATGATCGCCATCATAATGGTGGTACTCAAGAAAGAATCCTATAGGCTCTATCAACATGTAATAGTGATCTATAGTACCACATAAAGCATGTACATGATGATAAAGAAAAACCAGATAGCATACTATCATTTTGAGTAAGACTGTTCTATCCGTATAGGTCCTCCCCCAATCATCGCAATCGCATGACTACGATTCAATAATTGACTTGAGGGCATTATAGCCAACAATCTCCTACTTGCACTTAAGGATAATTATTGCGGTGCCGCATACTCACAGTTCGTGTGATACCGAACACCCAACTTCTCTACTAATCAATTTCGCAAAGCTCGTTTGTGAAACTATTGTGTTCGAGAAATAGCCTCAGTGAGTGGATCCTCTCCAATATTTCTTTCTATATCTCTCTATATCTAAACTTCGCGGAGAAAGACCATCTCCCGAAATGAGCGATACATGTCTTAGAATTTATCTGGATATCGGATGGGACCCAGTTCATAAATGAACTCCAAATCCAACAAAATTCTTAGACTTTATCATCTATTGAATTTAATCAGTATCCTATGCCATGCCTTCCATAGTATCCGCTTGGACCACCTGTCTAACATACTGTCCCTCAAAAGAGAGAAAACTATAACTCAGACAGTCACTCTGTCATCCAGGTCACCTTGGAAGCCTGAAATGATAACCGTCTCCCGAAGGAAGCTGCCGTTACCATATCCCAAGAACATTCACTTATGTTCATAACTGCTTCCCAACGTTTCTCCAGGATTGGATTAATATATACTTATTGCAACCTGTGCAAAAGCAATATCTGGTGTTGTACTTGACATCTCATGATTGACTCAATTTCCTAAGCAAGTGATATGCCAATCATGCAACTCCCTCTCCCCATCAGTTTGTAAGACATCGCTTTAAAGTGGGTGACTCCATCACCTGCGGGTGCATCGCCACGCCAGGAGTCGTCCATTCTAAAACACTTTAGAATAATGTCAAAGTACCCAAATTGGGACATTTCCCAAATCTAGATCTAAACCATAGATCTTGTCATCAGAGTCCCTGATATTATATCCATATCCTATGTGAAGAAACTCCTTGTGACAACCACAGTATAACCGATCGTAGTATAGGAATATCACTTCCTATCAAGTGCATGCCATCCAAATACCTGGACATAACTCTCTACTACCTTCTTACCAGATCCATCTCCTATTCTGATGAAGTCAAAACCAAAGACTGTCACATAAAAAATAGATGATCCATTTCTGATATACCTGCTTTAGTCCATAAATAGACATAAGCTACTTGCCCACTATGCTTCCGCTGCTCCCACTGACTACAACAACTTTCTGGCAGAGTCATAGACATGTGCACTTTCTAAAACTAATTTAGAACGACGTTATACTCATCCTCCTGCCGGTCTCATAGTCTAGAATAGCAGCAATGGCAAGTCTGGGTACACAAGAACCACCCTGTCACCGTCTCTGACAAGACCGAAGTACCTCTCGGGTGTCTGAGGTTACCCACCAAATCTATGGAGTGGCTAATGAAATGTCGAATCCAATTGAATCTTTAGGTTCTATTAAATTTTCAGTAATCGTTTGTAGTTCTGGAATCACTTCCAGTTCTACCATACTCCTACTAATGTTTTCTAAAAAGAATCCATTTTACTAAAACTGGTGGCGAGTCAAGAACAATATAACTATTGATCTTCCTGATGGTAGAAAGTTAACCCTCGTCAAAGCCCAGGATAACCCACAAACTGCCATTACTGAAACGTGCCTTGAGTTTGTCCAGATTCTGGTTTAAAGCATCAGCCGAACTACTCCACATATCTTAATATCGTTAAGATATGAATCCATTCTATATATCCAATATAGAAACAAAGGAACTAATTTAATTGGAACCAGATTCAAAATCATGCAGCTGTTTCCAGTGCATATCAACCAAATGGAAGGAGGACATACATCATTACTCATCCAGGAATACATTCTCGTATGAGTAACCTGAAAGAGAAGTAAATTATTCAAAACTATTACTTACAACGGAATATCAAACACAAGTATCTAGATCTTTGACTACCTCGAAGAATCCTGATACTTCCAACAAATGGTTCTCTACTTTATTCTTATACCTATAACTTCTCAAAATTTGGACCCTGTATTTCAACGAAATACTTGTCTAAAACTAGAGAAGTCAAAAGTAAAGAGAATATAGTACGAGTACCAACCCTTTGTCTTGCAATATATGGTTCTCTATTTCATTCTTATACCTATATCTTCTCAATTTTTGGACCTTGTATTTCAACGAAATACTTGTCTAAAACTGAAGAAGTCATAAGTAAACAGAATATAGTATGAGTACCAACCCCTTTGTCCTTACGGACACCGGACAACATACAATACTTTGTATAACTCCCCTGAGTTCAATAACTCAAGTCCTGTGCGTCGTAGGTTGAAAAACTGTACTATAGTTAAGAATAATTACACCGTTGTTGAATGCACCTTACCTAATCATCAACTGATATAGGTAAATATCATAGACATAATTTCAAAAAGTTATATCTCACTTTATAAAATAAACATACAGATATATCATTTTTAAATTGGTGCATAACAACGGATATTCAAAACCAAATATTTGTCGTCAGGCAAAACCCAGGTGATTTCATTAAATATCACCAATTATAAAGAATTCCGATATATAGAGGATCTAATCGCCCAATTTCCAATATCTTACTCCTACTCATCATCCATAATACCATACAGATGTGAGAATCAAATCTGGTAAATACATACCCTGGAGTTAGAATCTAACTGGGAAAACAGTTTTCAATTGACACTGCACAGTGAAACTGGAACATGAAAAATGTTTTGAAGGGGTAATCGGGTATTCCTAGTAATGCTTCTTCCACTATCCAGATTCATGACAGTAACCGTATACTTCCTTGCCCTCACTCCAATCATTTTATATGTCTTTACTTATTACCTTCTGTACACCACATTTAGGCTAATTGATTTTCCTCCTTCCCTACCCTTCGGCACCAGCCTATGGTTTGGAAGAAGACTGTCCAATAAGCCCAATAGATGTACTCTCCTAATACCATAAGCCCTCGCAACATGAGAGAAGGTAAAGAGAAAAGACAACTGAATAATCCTATTCTATTTCTCTAGAACCAGAATCCATTCTCAAACTGGAACAAGTTCCTTCGAGTTTGTATGTAACTATACGATGGCATATCCAAGCAATATGGATCTTCGTAGTGATACGAAGTGTTCTGGAGAAATCCAAAGGTGAAGTAGGAGTGGCAGGGGTATACGCGGTTTTGTCGTGAATGATAGCAGTCGCAATTTCCTTTGCCCTTACTCTAATCCCTTTATATATCTTTAATTATTACCTTATGTACATCATACTTAGGATAATTGGTTTTCTTCATTTTCCACCTTTCGGCACCTGCCTATGGTTTGGAAGAAGACTATCCAATAAGCGCAATAGGTGTACTCTCCTAATACCAAGAGCCCTCGCAACCCAAGAGAATGTAAAGGGAAAAGACAACCGAATAATCCTATTCAATTTCTTCAGAACCATAATCCATCCTCGAACTGGAACAAGTTCCTTCGAATTCGTATGTAACTATACGATGGAATATACAAGCTATATAGATTTTCGTAGTGATATGAAGTGTTCTGGAGAAAAGCAAAGGTGATGTAGGAGCGACAATGATATATGTGACTAACTGACAATCCAAAATCTAAAGTGTTTTAAGAAGGTTCGTTAACTTGGTTCATGAGTTTTAGTCTAGGGTCGAGCCATAGTCGCAGCCAAAGAGAGAGAGAGAGAAAAGAAACACTCAGCGTGCACTCTAACCTAGATCAAAATGGTTAATCACTTTATCTAATCAGGATAGCTCCCACTGTTTCCTCGAATTCCCCTTCAAACCCTAAAAGGAGAATTAGTCGGGATCATCTAAAATCACCCGAGGAGTAATCCTACTCATCAGTAGGAATCGGGATCCAACTATCATCGCATGATAACTTGATGGAAGCCACTTAAGTCACTACAATCCAGAAGGTATGAGCATGCCTGGCAAGTTTCCTGTATGTTTGAAACTCCCGTTGTAGTTTTTACCTCAAGCGGCTTATGACCTTGACAGAGGTCAACATATCATAATTCGCAAGTCAATTTCAACCCGTCATTGTCCTGGATTAACTTAGACCCACCCGCATGAGCCCTTGACAGAGGTCAACATGACTGTGCGACTTTTCTAAATAATCGTATATCTATGCAACAAACAAGCATTACCCAGCTACCAGGCACTGTGCCTTGATAGAGGTCAACATACACAACATGAATACTAAGTAATACCTGTAAGAAATGACGGGGGGCTACGACTGGTTTTTAGTGAAAAACCTTTAACGTAATGAACTTGATATCGTTGAAGAAATCCAAGTGGTTTTACAAATATATATAGTAGTGAAAACTTTTGCTAAAGAGGTCACTCCCTATGAAAGGATCTCGGCTCTTTTCTCATCGAATGAGGTGCAGGATATTCCAAACCGAATACCACGATACAGAGAAAAAGAATCGACTATAGTGAAGTTATTACGATGATGTAAACTTTTGCTCAAGAGGTCACTCCCGATGAAGGGATCTCGTCTCTTGCCTCGTCGAATGAGGTGTTGGATATTCATAACCAAATATCACTGTGCAAAGCAAAATAAAATGTTTGTAATGTCAGTTTTTGAAAATTGGTTCCAACAACATCATATAGGTTTGTTTTTCCCTGCATTAATCAGAATTAATGCAGTCCCATCAATTAAACATATCACACCAGAAAAGAACGAAAATACAATATACGTATATGCCATCCGCATTCGCCACTGGGCCCCGTCATCACCCGTTAGGTTACTTAACTAACGACAAAGGAGAGGCTGGACCAGCGCGGGTGCAAAACATATACAACATCTACTAGTATATATATAAATATATATAACATTCGTCCCAGGCATGATATAAAGCGACATCACAGAATCTCAGCCAAGCAACGCAGTGTGGTGGAAAATCCTGGAGCCTCGGGTTTCACTTGAGCCGCAAATGAGACCCGATGTTCCCTGTCGTGTGGATAACCTGTGCAATGAAAACTTGGACCCCTATGAGTGCGGCAAGTTACTCGTCAATCCCAGAAGTGAGACAACCCCAATCAACAAAGTGAATGGGCCACCCAGCACTCCACGGAATCCGGTAACTTGAGTACACCTCCTTGGGTCAAACTATAGCCCCTACGAGTGCGGCGAATAGCCCGCCAATTCTAGAGTAAGGTCCCCTCTGTCTCAACGCCATGAGATGCGGACCCGTTTCCCTCTAGAACCCCGCTATTCGTGCACTCCACTGTGGGGTAATTCTAGTACAGAAAAGAAAATAATATGTACAAAGGTGACATCGACCTCAACCTGGTCGTGCCCCAAACAAATAATATACAAACCGACAGAGAAGACAGTCCACATGTCGGACGCTCGCCCCGCGATATCAAATGTGCAATTGAATCTAAACTGTACTGCCATTGCACCACTGGCCATCCACCACGACGATCCAGCCACAACCACTGCACAACACAAAACATCAACATGAATGTTATGTTCACAAACTTGTCTAAAAGACATATAGCAATTAGATGAGTTGTACCACCCTAATGACATTCACGGTCTTAGATAATATTGTATGTACTGAAAACTTTTAAACAGTGTTAAAAATAATGACTTCGAAATACTCCGGATTGCCCCCAAACAAAAGATAACACAATATGCAACCTAGAAAAAATCAAACAATATTAAAAACCAAATATTCCAGAGACCAGACCACCCAAAAAATTTCAAGACCTAATTGCAAAATATGACCGGCCAGGCCAGGAAATTTCTTCATCTCGCCGGCCATATTTTATAATTTGGGGCTTTTGTTTTTAGGGTGTTCTAAATACTATACAAATAGCCTTCTGCAATTGTTTTAAAAAAATTTTGAAGACTATAAAAATTCGACAAAAACTGGAATATTTTCCGTATTGTTTCGGAGTTGTTTCAGTTTCGATACTTTAAACATCGTTTAAACTGCTAATGAGGGATTAATGAGTTGGCTCTGATACCATGTTGGGTTACGCCAGCGCCCTGACTATCAAACCGTGGCCGATTGCGGAACAAAATTTTTCTAAAGCGGCGCTAACACAACCCGCTACCCGGATCTACCATTAACCCTAAACTAGCAATATACAAATATAGGAGTTTAGAATGGTTATACCGAATGATCTGTGTCCTTCGGTCTTTAACCATCATCCCAAGCTTCTAGAGGCCTCCATGATCAAGCTTGATCTCCGGTCGCCCTCTATCGAAGATGATCCACCTGAGCATTTGTATTCCGAGCACCTACCTCAATATCCGAGGTAACTAGGGTACCTAGATCGCTAAACTAGATAGCCTAGAGGATGTAGAGTGTAGTGATGGATTAATTTGTCTCCAAACACCATAGGTTTCTCGACACATAAGACTTGAAGGGTGGAGGTAAAAGAAGAAGCTTGAGGATGAGAGTGAGAGGCAACTCAAGAAAAATGGCTAAGTCTTTTTGTGAGTTGTGTTGTGTTGTGAGTAATAATGAAGCCTCCAAATAAATATCTCAAGTCAAAAAAATATCTCAAGACTTCAAAATATCTCACAACAAACGAAAATCAAGCATGCTTGAATAGTAACCATAAGTCACTACAAAGCCATGCCACAATAAACGCAATAAACACCTCATCCTCTCCATCTCATTAACCATTTAATCCAAAATGGTTAAAAATAAATGAGGTGGTATCTTCTAGAAGCATCTTATAATAAATTACAAAGAATACCCCTCATCCATTTATACATACCCGTATCCGTATTCCGAAATAGTATTCGTGTTTCTTGGAACACGGATGCGGGTATGTATATACGGATGAGAAGGGGTATAGAAGGAGATACCTCATTAGGGTTTTGACCGTTGACTTGGTCAAAACACATATGAGAAAAAGAAAAGACTTTGTTATTTTTGATAAATGATAAATTTTAGCATGGCTACTTATGTTGACATTTTGACTTGGCTTGACTTGTTGACTTTAGATATTTTGAGGAGATATTTTTGACCTGGATATTTTGGTGAGATATTTTTCAAGACATGGTTGAGGTCATATATAAACTAGCTATTCTATTTTTATTATCATTATCATAAATACTTTCTCTTTTTTCAAGCTTGCTCTCTCCTTCTTCCTCTCTCAAACCCTAGTGTCTCATGAGTTGAGAATCAAGGGTTAGTAAGACTAAGCCACTAAAATCACACTCTACTCACTCTAGTCTAATTAGATTAGAAAGCCAAGTATTCTAGTTACCTCAAGTTAGAGGTTTAGGTCAAGGTTGGAGCTCTCGGGTGGATCATCGTTGACACAAGGAGGCCGAAGTTCAAGCACGATCCATACTTCCATCGAGGAGCTTAAAGAGAGGATCGAAGACCCGAAGGACTTGTTTTCTTTAGGTATACATTCTATCATAGTAGATAGAACCCTAACTAGCTAATTAGGTTTATGGTAAAGATCCGGTTTTAAGTTTATTCTAGCGCCAAGTTTATGATCGCTATAAAATTTTTGTTCCGCATTTGGCCACAGAAGTTGGCCGGGGTGCTGGTGTAACCCTTCATTGTATCAAATCCAGCCCATAAAGCCTAGACTAGCAAGTTTAAACAATTTTAAAACAACGAAACGAAACGACTCCATAACATCGAAACCAAACTGCAGTTTCTGTCGATATTTTAAAGGCGTCAAATTTTTTTTAAAACAACTGCAGAGTGATCCTTAGACTGTGAGATGTACCCAGAACAAAAACGATGCATTTCTACCATGAAATGGCCGGCCACAACACCCTTAAAACCGGCCTCCTCGGTTCCAGTATGGAGAAATGGATCGAGTTTTGTTCTGGGCTCTTATCTCGAGGAGTTTGGTTGTCTGGTGTTGTTTGTTTTGTGCCCAAGTTTGATTCTCTGTTGTTTTCTGTACGGGGCAATTTAGAGTGTTTCGAAGTCGTTATATATGACACTGTTTAATAGTTTACAGTACAATCACTTTTATCTGCGACCGTGAATGTCATTTGATCGGTAAACACGTCTATCTGCTATATGTTCTTTTAGACGGGTTTGCGAACGTGGCATTCGCGTTGATGTTTTGTGCTTGTGCTGTGATGGTGGTTGGATAGTCGTGGTGGATAGCATGTGGTGCAATGTTAGTGGTACAGTTTATATTCATTTGTACATTTGATATTGCGAGGCGAGCGTCCGACATGTGGACTGCCGTCTTTGCCGGGTTGTATATTATTTTGGGGCACGACCGGGTTGAGGTTGATGTCACCATTTATACATATTATTTTTCTTTTCTGTACTAAGATTACCCCACGGTGGAGTGCACGGATAGCCGGATTCTAAAAGGCAACAAGCCCGCATCTCATGGCGTTGAGACGGAGGGGGCTTCATTCTAGAATTGGTGGGCTATTCGCCGCACTCGTAGGGGTATAGTTCGACCCACGGAGGGGCGTCCAAGTTACCGGATTCCGTGAAGTGCTGGGCGGCCCATTCACTTTGTTGGAGGGGACTGCCTCACTTATGGGATTGGCGGGTAACTTGCCGCGCTCGTAGGGGTCCAGGTTTTCATTACACAGGCTATTCATACGATCGAGAATGTCGGGTTTTATTTGCGGCTCAAATGAAACCCGGGACTACAAGATTATCCACCATTCTGTATTGTTGGATGAGATTCTGTGATGCTGATTATTATCATGCCTGGGACGAATTTTGTATATACTTATATATATACTAGTAGATGTTGTATATGTTTTGCACCCGCGCTAGTCCATCCCCTACTCTGTCGTTAGTTAAGTAACCTAACGGGTGATGACGGGGCCCCATGGCGAATGCGGATGGTATATACGCACATTGTATTTTCGTTCTTTTCTGGTGTGATTCGTTAAAATTGATGGGACCACATTAATTTTGATTAATGCAAGAAAATAAACCTAAAAGACGTTGTTGGAACAAATTTCGAAAAACTACAGTTATATTCTTTCGCTTTGCATAGTGGTATTCGATCATGAATATCCAGCACCTCATTCTACGAGGCAAGAACCGAGATCCCTTCGTGGGAAGTGACCTCTTGAGCTAAAGTCTATACTATAGATTACTCGGTTTTTTCAAAACCGGAAATTTTCAAAAAAGCGGAGCTTAAACGACTCCTTTTCAAAATTGCTCAGGTTCCTTCAACAATATCAAGTTCATTACGATAACGGGGTTTTCGCAAAAACCCATCTGTAGCCCTCCGTCATTTCAGAATAGTAATATTTAGTATTCGTGCTGCGTTTGTTGACCTACTCAAGGCGTAGTGAACAGTAGCTAAGTGATATTTTTCTGTGCATTGCAAATGCGATTGGTTAGGACAGTCGTGCGGCCTTGTTGACCTAGTCAAGGGCATATACGGGTGAGTTTAATGCAATCAAGAAAATGATGGGTAGTACTTGACTAGCGGCTTATGGTTTGTTGACCTAGTCAAGGTCATAAACCGTTAGGGGCAAAAACCACATCAGGAGTTTCAAATATACAGGAAACTTGTAGATTTAGCATACCTTCTGGAGTGTAGTGACTAGAGTGGATTCCATCTAGGTCATTACACAATGATAGTTGGATCCCGATCCCACTGATGAGTTGGAGTACTCTCGAGAGATTATTTCACTTAACAATCAAAGCTATAAACCAAGTAGGTGTCTAGAATGGTATTAGCGGGGCTATGCCTCTAGGGAAAAGAGGTTATATAATTAAGGAACTTCACGAAAGCGTTGGAAAACCTCTCTCGAAGTACAAACACTAGTCTGGATGAAAGGTTAAGCAAGTATTATGACGTGTGATTAAATCTTGACTAGTTCTTCTTTTAGGGTTTGAAGAAGAAGTTGAGGAAACAGTGGGAGCCATCCTGGTTAGGTAAATTAATAAGCCAATCTAATCTTGCAAGAGCGCACGCTAAGTGTTTCTTTTCTCTCTCTCCAGGTAGCAACCATTTCACGCCCTAATCAAGATAATAAAATGTATCGCTTGACCGATCTGAATTCTTATTCGGGGCTGAGGAACGTCGGTTAGACTCTAACTTATGATGGCGATCGTAAGTGTGAGAAAGGGAAAGAGGATTGTTTGAATTCCAAGGAGACCCCATTGAAGAAGAAGCATACTATTGCAACTACTTCAGGTGTTCTTGTAATTGAGAACTGTTTTTCGGTCAGTCCTACCTCCTGGGTACTAGATACCGGATCAGGATTCATATCTGTAATTTATTGCAGGGACTGAGAAAATGTAGGATAGTTGCACCTGGTGATATGTCCCTCAGGGTAGGGAACGGAGCACAAGTTAATGCTGCAGCCGTCGGTGAATATCACCTAGTGTTGCCAAATGGCAATACTATGATTTTGAACAATTGCTACTATGTACCTTCCATGGTTTGCAACATCATATCAGTTTCTTTACTTGATAAAGATGGATATAACTTTGTTCTTGATAGAAATATCATGAACATTTACCTTGATGAGGTACTGGTTGCAGAAGGTACATTGTGTAATGGTATCTATGTTCTAAATCAGAATACAGTTCTCAATGTACAAAACACACGCAAGAGGAAAAGTTCAGATACGAACGAATCCTACTTGTGGCATTGTAGACTTGGTTATATCGGAGAGAAAAGACTAAGTAAGTTACATAAAGATGGACTCTTGAATACATTCGAATTTTCATCTTATGAAACTTGTCAGTCTTGTCTCAAAGGAAAGATGACCAAATCTCCGTTCACCGGACATGGAGAAAGAGCAGCAGAGCTCTTGGGACTCATACACAGTGATGTGTGTGGTCCGATGTCTATACATGCAAAGGGTGGTTTCTCATACTTCATCACATTCACTGACGATCTCTCTAGATTCGGATATGTGTATCTTATGAAACACAAATCTGAAGCTTTTAAGAAATTCAAAGAATTCAGAAACGAAGTAGAGAACCAGGTTGGCAAAAGTATCAAGATCCTCCGATCTGATAGGGGAGGGGAGTAATTGAGCACGGAATTCCTAGATTACTTAAAAGAGAATGGTATTCTCTCTCAGCTTACTCCTCCGTATACTCCACAACACAACGGTGTGTTGCAGCGGAGGAATCGTACCCTATTGGATATGGTTCGCTCCATGATGAGTAATGCTGAGTTGCCTCTTTAATTCTGGGGACATGCACTTCAGACAACAGCATACCTATTGAATGATGTTCCGTCCAAATCGGTGCCTAAGACACCGTTCGAGATATGGAATGGAAAAAGGCCATATCTTAAAAGATTTAAGATATGGGGTTGTCCGGCTTATGTTAAAAAGCATAAACCAGATAAACTAGAGGCACTGTCAGTTTTATGTAAGTTTGTGGGATATCCAAAGAATGGTTATGAATATCTGTTCTACCACACCGAGGAACAGAAGGTGTTTGCTGCTCAACATGTCGTTTTCTTAGAAACGGAGTTTCTTGCAAAAGAAATTAGTGGGAGCACGGTAGAACTGGAAGAAATTCAGCGACCACTAACTGAAACTGAAGATTTGATAGAACCTCAAGATTCAATAACCTCAGCCACTCTGCAGATCTCGTAGGATTTCTCATCCACCCGAGTGATACTACGGTTTTCTCATAAATGGGGATCGAGAGGATTGCATCTTGGAAGAAGATGATCATACCAGTTTCAGGCAGGCCATTATCAGTAGGGACTCTGATAAGTGGCTGGATGCTATGCGATCCAAAATGGAGTCCATGTACACCAATAAAGTATGGACCTTGGATATTACTCCACCTGGGGTAAAACCCGTTGGATGCAAATGGATCTACAAAAGGAATCTTGGTGCAGATGGGCAGGTGGAAACCTATAAGGCTAGACTCTTTGCAAAAGGTTTTCATCAAAGACCTGGTGTGGACTATGACGAAACTTTTTCTCCACCGGCTATGCTCAAATCCATTCGGATCTACTTGTCATTGCTGCCTTCCACGACTATGAGATCTGGCAGATGGACGTAAAAATGGCTTTTCTAAACCGCAGTTTGGAAGAGTGCGTTTATATGGATCAGCCAGAAGGCTTTGTAGACAGTGGGAGCAGCGGAAAGGTGTGCAAGTTGCTTCAATCCATTTATGGATTAAAGCAGGCATCGCGGAGCTAGAACATCTGTTTTGATGAAACGGTCAAAGAATTTGACTTCATCAAGAACGAAGATGAGCAATGTATATATAAGAAGATTGTAGGACGAACTGTCATATTCCTAGTCTTGTACGTGGACGACATTCTTTTGATAAGAAATGATAGATTGTAGGACGAACTGTCGTATTCCTAGTATTGTACGTGGACGACATTCTTTTGATAAGAAATGACATTCCTATGCTACAATCGGTCAAGCTATTCTTGTCACAACGGTTCTCCATGAATGACCTGGGTGATGCCTCGTGTATTCTGGGGATCAAGATCTACAGAGATAGATCTAAGAGATTACTGGGACTTTCGCAGTCCAAGTACATAGAGACCGTACTAAAGAAATTTAGTATGGAAAATTCCAAGCGCGGTAATATACCCGCATTGCGTGGAATCACCCTCTCCAAGAAGATATCTCCCAAGACTGACGAGGAGAGGGTTCGCATGAGCACTATACCCTACGCTTCGGCGGTAGGATCTATAATGTATGCGATGCTATGTACAAGACCAAATGTAGCTTACGCGCTAAGCGTGGTGAGCCCGTATCAGTCAGATCCAGGTGAGAACCACTGGACAGCAGTGAAAAACATTCTCAAGTACCTGACAACGACTAAGGAGATGTTCCTGGTTTACGGTAATGGAGACCTCAAGGTCGAGTCTTTTACCGATTCAAGCTTCCAGAGTGACAAGGACGACAACAAGTCTGTCTCGGGTTTTGTGTTTACCCTCAACGGAAGGGCGGTGTGTTGGAGAAGTTCCAAACAGGATACTGTCGCAGACTCGACGATGGAGGCTGAATACATTGCTGCAAGCAATGGCGCAAAAGAGGCGGTTTGGATAAAAAAGTTCATTAATGAACTTCAGGTAGTTCCGTCCATTGTTGACCCAATACGTTTGTATTGCGATAACAATGGGGCTATAGCTTTAGCGAAGGAACCACGGTCCCATCAGAAATATAGGCACATCTTAAGGCGGTATCACCTGATCAGGGAGATCATTGATCGCTAGGAGATCGAGGTACGGAGAGTGGACACTAAAGATAACATGGCAGATCTATTCACAAAGGCCCTCCCTCAAACACAGTTCGAGCGACTTTTTGAGCTATTGGGTATGCGGTTCGCCAGCAGCTGGCCTTAGTGTAGACGTTGGGTATGCGGTACACCAATTACTGGCCTTTAGTGCAAGTGGGAGATTGTTGGATATGTATGCCCTAGAGGCCATTATTGTATAGTACTAGTTTGTATATTACATTTTGGAAGCTTGGGATATATACACGGATTTACAACAATCTTGGTCGATATAGTAGTATGCTACTTGATTTGTATCTATCTTAATATGTGTATATGTTTCTTTTAACACATCGCTAATATATATTGATGGAGCCCTTAGGATCATTGCTTGACTACCAGCGTTGTGATGGCGATCACACTAGTGGGGGCTGGGTGGTCTATAAGCACATCCTTATACAGGTCCCTAGTCATAGGATTATCGAGACAGGGCATCGATACTTCAGAGTAAACTAGTGTATATGCTTCTCATCCCAGCAGGGGAGATGGTCTGTCCCACAGCCATTAGTACGTCGTACTGGAGATAGTATGCAGGTGCTCGTTAGGTTACGAGTACACTGGACATGACTCATTGGGAACTGTTGGTTGGTATTATACTTATCGTCAGTTAGCAGTTCTCAGGAGACATGAGTGCGGCTTAGTCCGTTGACTTGACACTGCTACTTCGCCTCAAGTGTGTTTCCACTGTTCTTAGATTTCTACCCTACCACGGCTCTATTGAGTCGTGCAAACAGGTAGTAGTTGGGTGCAGTCCCGAAGCACTTAGAGGCGGTGGCAGTTAGATAAGATTCGTCTCTCGGTATTGGGGGTTGATATCGCGCTGTGTTTGGAGAGCCATTATACAAAATCCCTGGCCAGGGCAAGCGGGATTTACTGGTAGGTGTTCCGGTAGTTTCTCAAGGTGTTCTGGGCTACACTCCGACACGACTTATACCGCTATTAGGGGTCTGACGTTTACCACCCCCTAGGCCCGATATGCGATACTCTTAGACGAACAGACCGGACTGTACGGAGATTGTCACAGATAGGCTCAGTAGGAGTTTGGATGAGCTTGCTCGTTGACCTTCTTATCGACAAATACCTGGGTAGACGTTACACATAGCCAGTGCCGCTGAGGTGCTTGTGGTTAAACCCACTGCCAGAGTACTGTCGAGCCTTCAGAGTCCCACACAGAGGGTTTCCCAGCTTCGAGCGAAACGAGTAGAGGTCGTATGGTTTTACGACAGGGTTCGATCACATACGTATACTTGTGCGCGTGTGGTGTTCGAGCGGACAATACTAGCAGGCTTTGGTTTAAGCCAGATCCTAGTATTTGATTATTGGATTAGCTTTCTCTCATAGTATTCATGTTTCTCGGAACACGGATGCGGGTATTTATATAAGGATGAGAGGGGATATAGAAGGAGATACCTCATTAGGGTTTTGACCATTGACTTGGTCAAAACACATATGAGAAAAAGAAAAGAGTTTGTTATTTTTGATAAATGATAAATTTTTGCATGGCTACTTATGTTGACATTTTGACTTGGCTTGACTTGTTGACCTTAGATATTTTGAGGAGATATTTTTGACCAAGATATTTTGGTGAGATATTTTTCAAGCCATGGTTGAGGTCATATATAAGCTAGCTATTCTATTTTTATTATCATTATCATAAATACTTTCTCTTTTTTCAAGCTTGCTCTCTCCTTCTTCCTCTCTCAAACCCTAGTGTCTCATGAGTTGAGAATCAAGGGTTAGTGGGACTAAGCCACTAAAATCACACTCTACTCACTCTAGTCTACTTAGATTAGCAAGCTAAGTATTCTAGTTACCTCAAGTTGGAGGTTTAGCTCAAGGTTGGAGCTCTCGGGTGGATCATCGTTGACAGAAGGAGGCCGAAGTTCAAGCACGATCCATACTTCCATCGAGGAGCTTAAGGAGAGGATCAAAGACCCGAAGGACTTGTTTTCTTTAGGTATACATTCTATCGTAGTAGATAGAACCCTAACTAGCTAATTAGGTTTATGGTAAAGATCCGGTTTTAGGTTTATTCTAGCGCCAAGTTTATGATCGCTATAAAATTTTTGTTCCGCGTTTGGCTACGAAAGTTGGCTGGGGCGCTAGTGTAACCCTTCAAAGTAAACTCATCTAAACCCCTACTGAGGCTGTCCGTGACAATATCCGTGCAGTCCGGTCTGTTCTTCTAAGAGTATCGCATATCGAGTCTAGGGGGTGGATAAAGTCAGACTCCTAATAACGCAACATTTCGTGTCGGTATGAAGCCCATCACCAACTGAGAAACTACTGATCCAAATCAATAATTCTCGATAACCTTGGCCAACGATATCTGGTGATGGCCACCCGTGCACTGGACGACATCAACCCTAAATACCAGGAGAGACGAATCATCGACGATCCGCTCACTGCCTCCATGTAGCTCGGGACTGTACCCAACTAAAACCTGTTTGCACGCCTCCTTTGAGCCGTGGTAGGGTAGTAATCAAAGCACAGTGGGAACTTACATGAGACAAATGACGATCTCAGGTCAACAGACTAACATGTACATATGTCATCTGGGAACTGCTATCTAACAATAGGTATACTACCAACTAGCAGGTTCCCGGCGAGTCCGTCCAATGTACTCATAACCCAATGAGCACCTGTATACTATTTTAGATGAACAAACTAACATCAATGTCTTGGGAGACCTGGCCACCGCCCCTCGTCGGGGTCTCGATCAGTATACACTAGTCTACTCTGGAGTATCAATACCCAATCTCGATACTCCCACGACTAGGGACATTTAAGGATGTGCTTATAGACCACCCATCTCCCACGTATATGATCGCCATCATAATGCAGGTAGTCAAGCAAGAATCTTATGGGCTCTATCAACATGTAATAGTGATCTGTAATACCAATTAAAGCATATACATGATGATAAAGACAAACCAGATAGCATACTATTATTTTGAGTAAGACTGTTCTATCCATATATGTCCTCCCTCAATCATTGCAGTCGTGAGCCTGCGATTCAATAATTGACTTGAGGGCACTATAGCCAACATGATCTTGTTTAGTATACTTAGACCTCTAAAATTTTAAAATTGCATACTTGATGTTCATAGAATACTAGTAGAGGTGCTAAGACATACTTTCAAATCCAAGCTCCACATCTCGATGGCAACATCTATGGCTTAGAGATCATCTCGACATTCCTTCTCAGTGCGGACACGACATCAACATGGACCAAACGGTCAAATAAAAGTCGAGTGATGGCAAAATCGTAGATTCGGATTTCATTGGCGATATATACGGCTTAGAGGTCATATGGATGTCTACCCTAATTTTGTGAAGAATCGGCACAACACCAAAACAATAGCGAAGTGACGGTATATGCCTAGCTTCGGGTCTTGATGGCAAGCTTAAAGGCCATTGGATGTCATCCCACCCCAGTAGGGTGCGGTTATGACTCACTGGGGCTCCAAATCGAGCCTATCCTTAAGTAAAGCGCCACAACAATACCTAACGCTAGATCTTCCAATGGTAATGGGGATGTTTAAACCTAAGAAGACTATTTGAAGACGCCTTGTCCAACTTCAGAAGGGATCAGAGACACGACAAACGTGGGGCTACTCGAGCTGCAACCTAAGGGACTGAACATTGAGAATATATCAGCCAACGCGACAGTACGTTGGACATAACCCAGTACCATAAACTTAACGGACTCTTATATCGAAAGAGGTTATCTATATTTCACGTTAGGATACACCTGCAAGATCCTCTCGACTCGTAGGGAGAAACATCTTTATGAGACCTTCACGGCTCATAAATGTGAAAAGCCTTAGGAGACGGGGATATCAACATATTTCCTAAGCCACTGTTGCCATATAAGGAGGTCAAGACTGACTTTTGTAAACTATCCACGGGCCACATTCGACAAAATTGTATCCAATGAGGAGAAGAAGCCACTTACGGGTCCTCTCGGCTCGTAAGGAGAAAATACCTTCCTGAGATCCTTGCGACTCACAAGGATGAAAGAAACTTAGGAATCCACACGATTCCCAAGAAGAATATGGACCTGTAAGATCCTCTCGACTTATAGGGAGAAAAACCTTTTTGAGACCCTTACGGCTCATGACGATGAAAAAGCCTTAGGCGATAGGGATCCTAAACCTGCCTCCTAAGCCATCAATTCTATGGCGATGGATAACTTTGCACTACTTAACCCACGTACATACTTACGTGAGCAAAGTAGTGTGGGCATTTGTTCCCGCTAAAATTTTTGACTCAAAACTTGTTGTTCCTTTATAAAAATAAAGGGAAGCCCCCACGTGTTAAACATGTGTGCACCCACAAGCTGTAAGTGCACGGCGGCGCCCCGGCCGTCAATCCGACGCCGGAATGCGGAAGCGGTGATAAACTTTAATTTTTTTTGCGGACTTTGCAAACCGGCACCACCGCACACTAAACTCCGGATCGTAACCATTAACAAGTCTAAGCTAACTAGAAGAAGGGTTAGAGATATACCGACTGATCCGAGTCCTCCGGTCTTCATCTCCACTCCGATCTCCTCGCGGGATCTCCGTCCGTCTCCTCCTCGTCGGAAAGGGCACCACGTCGCCTGTATCTTTTACGGGCTCCCACCTCAATACCGAGGCAACTCGGGCGCGAAGCTGGCGAATCGACGCGTCCAAGATTTGCAGTAGAATGTGTAGTGTCTATGTCTCTTTAGGGTTTTGTTGCCATGGAGGATGGAGGGATCATGAATGGACTTTTGAATGAAGTGTAGAATATTGCAAGCATGCAAATGAGATATAGATAATTTCCCCATCCAAATGAACTCCTCTCTCTCTCCCAAATGGTGTGGCCGGCCAAGTCTATATGAGGGAAAATGGTGGGAGGAATTAACAAAGGAAGGTGAGTGTAGGAGATAGAAGGAGGTGACCACATCCTAAAGCAAAAGAAACATCAACCATACTTCACACCTTAACCTTTCATATCTCATTTAATGCAAGAATGGTGCAAAAGATAATGAAAGCTATCATAATCAATAGTTTTGCAAGAAACCCCCTCCACAAAGATTATTTGCATAATTGCAAATAACCCCCTCCATCGGAAAAGTCCGGCCGGGAAAAAGCAAAGGAAAACCGGCCGGAACGGAATGCAAACTGGCAACTCCAGAAAACTGGTCCCGTAATAAATTACAGGAAAACCCCGATACTGTGCATACACACCCGCATCTGTATTCCGTCCGGATACAAATGCAAAGAGACAAAATCTACACTGTACTAAACTAGGACCGGCTTAAACCAAAGCCGGCTAGTATTATCCGTTCGATCCTGATCCGTGCAATACTGCACGTATCTGATCGAACCCTGCCATATACCTATACGGCTACTAGTACAAACCGTCCGATCCTGATCCGTGCAATACCGCACGTATCTGATCGGACCCTGCCATATCTCCATACGGCCTCTACAGCGTTTCGCCCGAAAACTGAGTAACTGAAAGTGTGGTAGACTCTAAAGACTCGTCAATACTATGGCTGTGGATTTAACCACTAGCACGTCAGAGGTATAAGCCAATACGTAACGGGCCACCAGCTATTGACTAAAAGGGACGTCGATGAGCGAACTCATCCTGACACCCTACTGAGCCTGTCAGTGACAATATCCGTACAGTCCGGTCCGTTCGTCTATGAGTATCGCATGGCGGGCCTAGGGGGTTGGTAAAAGTCAGACCCCCAAAAGCGGTACAAGTCGTGTCGGAGTGTAGCCCAGAACACCCTGAGATACTACTGGAATACCTACCAGTAAATCTCCTGCCTTGGCCAAGGACTTCGTGTAATGGCTCTCCTAGACACAGCGCGACCTCACCCCCAATACCGGGAGAGACGAAACCCCCGAAGATCCGCTCACTGCCTCCATGTGGCTCGGGACTGTACCCAACTAAAACCTGTTTGCACGACTCCTTTGAGCCGTGGTAGGGTAGTAATCAAAGTACAGTGGGAACTCACACGAGACAAATGACGATCCCCAGGTCGATGAACTAACCTATACACATGTCACCTGGGAACTGCTATCTGACGTCAGGTATAAGACCAACTAGCATGTTCCCGGCGAGTCCTGTCCGGTGTACTCATAACCCAATGAGCACCTGTATACATCTTAGGTGATCCAACTGACACCAGTGGCTTGTGAGACCGGCCACCGCCCCTCGTCGGGGTCTCGACTGTATACACTAGTCTACTCTGGAGAATCGATGCCCTGTCTCGAAACTCCTACGACTAGGGACCTTTTAAGGATGTGCTTGTAGACTCCAGCTCTCACTTATATGATCGCCCTCATACTGCCGGTAGTCAAGCAAGAATCCCAGGGGCTCTATCAACGTGCAATAGCGACATGTCATGTCACCTAAAGCAGTACACGATGATAAAGGTAAACCTGATAGCATACTATCATCTCGAGTAAGACTGTTCTACCGGGATAGGTCCTCCCTCAATCATTGCAATCACGTGCCTGTGATCCAATAATTGACTCTGAGGGCACTATCTCCAACAATCTCCCACTTGCACTCAAGGCTAATTATTGCGATGTCGCATACTCACAGCCCGTGTGATACCGAACACCCAACTCCTCTACTAGTCAGTCGCACAAAACCTGTTTGCGAAACTATTGCGTTCGAGGAATAGCCTCAGTGAGTGGATCCGCTCTGAAATTTCTTTCTATGTCTCTCTAAATCTCAAGTTCGCGGAGAATGCCATCTCCCGAAATGAGCAATACCTGTCTTAGAGTGTCTGGATGTCTGATGGGACCGAGTTCATAAATGAACTCCAAATCCAAACTTCTTAGACTGTATCGTCAACTGAACTTAATCAGTATCCTGCGCCATGCCTCCCTCAGTATTGCCTTGGACCACCTGTCCAAAATACTGCCCCTCGTCAGAGGGAAAACTATAACTCTGACAACCTCCTTGTCGTCCATGTCACCTTGGAAGCCTGGAATGATAACCGTCTCCTGAATGAGGCTGTCGTTATCATATCCCTAGAACATCCACTTATGTTCTAAAACTGCTTCCGACTGTTTCTCCAGGATTGGATTAATGTCAACTTATTGCATCTAGTGCAAGAACAACATCTGGTGTGGTACTTGACATCTCATGATTGACTCACTTGCCTAAGCAAGTGATCTGCCAATCATGCACGTCCCTCTCCCCTTTAGTCTGTAAGACACCTTTAGAGAGGGTGACTCCATCACCTGCAGGTACACTACCGTGCCAGGAGTCGTCCATTCTAAATACTCTTAGAATGCTGTCAAAGTACCCTGATTGGGAAACCACCCAAATCTAGATCCAAAAACATAGATCTAGTAACCAGTATGTCTGATATAATGTCCAAGTCCCATGTGGAGAAACCACTGTGTGACGACCAAAGTACAACCGATTGTAGTATAGGAGTTTCCTTTCCTACTTTGTGTATGTCATCCAAAACCCGGATATCACACCCTACTACCTTCTCAACAGATCCATCCCCTTTTCTGATGAAGTCAAACCCATGACTGTCACGTCAGAAATAGATGATCTATCTCCGCTACATTTGCTCTAGTCTATAAATAGACATAAGCTACCTGTCCACCAATGCTTCCGCTGCTCCCACTGACTACGACAACCCTCTGGCAGAGTCATATAGACGTACACTTCTAAAACTGGTTTAGAACGACGCTATACTCATCCTCCCGCCGGGTCTCGTAACCTGGAACAACAGCAATGGCAATTGTGGGTAAACAAGAACTTCCCTGTCACCGTCCTTGAGGCTACCGTAGTACCTCTCGGGTGCCTGAAGTTACCCACCGTATCTGCGGAGTGGCCAATGGAATGTCAATCCAGATTGAATCTTTAGGTTCCTTATCAAATCTTCAGTAATCGTTTGTGGTTCTGGAATTACTTCCAGTTCTACCATACTCCCACTATTGTTTTCTTGAAAAAATCCATTTTTAATAAAATTGTGGCGAGTCTAGAACAATATCGCTATTGTTCATCCAGATGGTAGAAAGTCAACCCTCGTCATAGCCTGGGTCAACCCACAAACAGCCATTACAGAAACGTGCCTTGAGTTGTCCAGTGTCTGGTTTTAATCATAAACCGGACAACTTCCCGTACCTTAACATCGTTAAGATATGAACTGTTCTATATCCAATATAGAAACAGAGGCACTGATTTAATTGAACCAGATTCAAATCATGCAGCTGTCCCCAGCGCATGTCAACTAAATGGAAGGAGGCCGATCAGCGTTACTCAACTTAGGAATACTTCCGATTATGAGTAACCTGAAAGAGAAGCAAGATCTCTTTATCATTACTATCAACTGAATACCATACACAAGTATTTACATCTTCGATCTCTTTGAAGAATACCGATACTTGCTATACCTGGTTCTCTACTCTATTCAAATACCAATAACTTCTCCAAATTCGGACCCTGTGTTTCCACGAAACACCTGTCTAAAAACCAGAGAAGTCATAAGTAAACTGAATGTAGTACGAGGACCAACCCCTCTGTCCTGATGGACCCTGGACAACATACAATACTCTGTATAAGTCCCTTGAGTCTGATAACTCATTCACTGTGTGTCGTAGGTTGAAAACTGTACTTATGGTTAAGAAGAATTACACCGCTGTTTAATGCTCCTTACCTAACCATCCACTGATATAGGTAAATGTCGTAGACATAATTTCAGAAAAGTATATCTCACTCTATGAAAATAGACGTACAGATATATCGATTTGAAATTGGCGCACAACAGCGGATATTCAAAACCAAATATTTGCCGACCGGCAAACAGCCCAGGTGATTTCCTCAAATATCACCGATTACAACGAATCCCGATATAATGAGGATAATCACCCAATTCCCAATAACCTACTCCCACTCATCATCTATAAAACCATACAGATGTGAGAATCGTACCTGGTAAATACATACCCTGGAGTAAGTGTCTAATTGGAAAATCAGTTTTCTTTTAATAGTACACAGTGAAACTGAAACATTGAAATGTTTCGATGGGGTATCCTGGTATTCTTAGTAATGCCTCTTCCATTATCTAGATTCACAACTACAACCGTATAATTCATTGCCATCTCTCCACATCCCTTCATATGTCTTTAGTCATTACCTTCTGCACACCCCTTTATGCC
Source organism: Agapanthus africanus (assembly GCA_030015575.1). NCBI lineage: Eukaryota > Viridiplantae > Streptophyta > Magnoliopsida > Asparagales > Amaryllidaceae > Agapanthus > Agapanthus africanus. The sequence continues at coordinate 109,814,599 of CM057344.1, forward strand.
AAATGGTTTTCTTCCTTCCCTACCGTTCGGCACCAGCCTATGGTTTGGAAGAAGACTATCCAATAAGCATAATGGGTGTACTGTCCCAATCCTAGGAACACTCGCAATGAGAGAGGGTGAAGATAAAAGACAACCGAATAAACCTTATTCCTATTTCTCCTGAACCAGAATCCATCCCCGAACTGGAACAAGTTCCATTCGAGTTCGTATATAACCATACGATGGAGTATCCAAATAAACTGTGGATCTTCGTAGTGATACGGAGTGTCCTGGAGAAATACAAAGGTGATGTGGGAGTGGTAACGAAATTTTTGGTTTGGTCGTGAATATCTGTTGCAGTTTACTTTGCCCTCTTACTAATCCCTTGCTTTGTCTGAACTTAATACCTTCTGCACACCATCGTTATGCTAATTGGTTTTCTTCATTCCCTACCGGTCGGCACCAGCCTAAGGTTTGGAAGAAGACAATCCAATTTGCGTAATAGGTGTACTACCCCTAAACCAAGGAGTACTTGTAACCTGAGAGAGGGTAAAAGGAAAAGACAACTGAATAATCCTATCCGTTTTCTCCAGAACCGGAAACCATCCTCGAATAAATTCTTTCGAGTTCGTATCTAACCATACGATGGTTTTGTCCAATGGAAGTGGACGTTCGTAGTAATACGGGGTGTCCTGGAGAAAAGGGTAAAAGTAGGAGTGGCAATGAGGTCTGCAACTCTGACAATCCAAAAGCCGGTGTTTAAGAAGGTTCGGTCAACTTGGTCACTGAATCAAAATCTTAGGGTCGGGTCAATGGTCGCTGCCAAAGAGAGAGAGAAAAGAAACACTCAGCGTGCACTCTAACCTAGATCAGAATGGTCACCAATTTATCTAATCTGGAATCCTCCCACTGTACCTCAAATTCTCCTCCAAACCTAAAAGAAGAATTAGTCGGGGTCACCCGAGGAGTAAACTAACTCATCAGTGGGAATCGGGATCCAACTATCATTGCATGATAACGTGACGGAATCCGCTCACGCTATCACACTCCAGAAGGTATGCGCATATCTGGCAAGTTTCAGTTCTTTTGAAACTCCCGATGTGATTTCTGCCCCATGCTCTTATGACCTTGGCGTGAGGTCAAAATATCATAAGTCACATGTCAAGTTCTGCCCATCATTATCCAGGTTAATTTGAATCCACCCGTACATACCCTTGACGTAGGCCAAAATAGTAGTACGACTGTCCCAAACCAACGCATCTATCTATGCAACAGATAAATACCCGGCAGCTACCAAACACTATGCCTTGGCGTGAGGTCAAAATACATAGCTTGAATACTACCGAATATTTAACTGAAATGATGGAGGGCTACGAATGGTTTCTGGCGAAAACCTTTAACGTAATGAACTTGATATCGTTGAAGGAACGGATAGCTTTTTAGAAAATATAGTGACGAAAACCTTTACTAAAGAGGTCACTCCCGGTGAAGGGATCTCGGCTCTTTCCCCGTAGAATGAGGTGCAGGATATTCCAACTGAATACCACGGTGCAAAGCAAAAGTAATCGGCTATAGTGAAGTTAATGCCCTGACGCAAACTTCTGTCCAAGGGGTCACTCCCGGTGAAGGGATCTCGGCCCTTGCCTCGTCGACTGAGGAGCAGGATATTCCAATGAATACCACGATGCAAAACAAAAGTAAACGTCCTTGCAATAACAGCTTTTTGAAAAGTGTTCCAACAACATCAGATTAGGTTTGTTTTTAACTTGCATTGATCCGAATCAATGCAGTCCCATCAATTGATCACACCACAAAGAACGAAAATATACTGATGTACGTATATGCCATCCGCATTCGCCACTGGGTCCCGTCATTACCCGTTAGGTTAGCTTACTAACGACAGAGCGGGGACTGGACTAGCGCGGATGCAAAACATATACAACATCTACTAATATATATACCAATATATTATATTTCGCTCAAGGCGTGAATAGAATGCAACATCACAGATAATGAACAGCATCACAGAAACAATACAGATATCTGGGATCCCCGGGTTTCACAGAGCCGCTGAAACCCGACGTTCCCCTGGTCGTGTGGATAGCCTGTGCAATGAAATCCTAGACCCCTACGGGCGCGGCAAGTTACCCGCCAAAACCTGAAGCGAGGCAGCCCCCTTCAGCGCCGTGAATGGACCACCCAGCACTTCACGGAATCCGGCAACTTGGGCACCCCTCCTGGGTCAACCTGTACCCCCTACGAGTGCGGCGAATAGCCCGCCAATCCTAGAGCGAAGCCCCCTCCGTCTCAATGCCATGAGATGCGGGCTTGTTGCCCTCCAGAACCCGGCTATCCGTGCACCCCTCCGCGGGGCAATCCTAGTACAGAAAGTAAAATATACATACACCGGGTACATCGACCGCAACCAGGTCGTGCCCCAAAAGAATAATACAATCAGGCAGTGACGGCAGTCCACATGTCGGACGCTCGCCCCGCAATATCAAATGTACATAATACAACAAAATTGTACTAGCATTGCATCCAGGCTATCCCCCACGACCGATCCGCAACATCACAGCAAATACATAGAACATCAACGTGAAAATCACGTTCGCAAATCCGTCTAACCGGGCTATAGCAGTTAGACCGGATTTACCGATCGAGTGACATTCACGGTCGCAGATATAATGTAAATACTGTGAAAAATGTGTTTAAAAAATTTCCGATTGATCAAACAATTAACAAGTGGGCCCCAAAGAAAACTGTAGCACTCACAGAAACAATTTGCCCAACTTTAATATTCCAAAGCCCATATTTTAAGCCCAGAAGGCCTCTGGAAAAATTTGGTGATGTGACGTGAATAGTGCGCGGCGGAAGGGCCGCACGAGGTGGGGTTTCGCGGCGCTTCCGCGCTCCAACTGTGGCTTTACATCGTCAAATTTTTACAGAACTCTTAGATTTTCCAGTACATCAATATTTTACAACCTGAAAAATTTTTGGACTTCAAAAAAATTCGACAGAAACTGATGTAAAGGGAAAAATACGGTTTTTGGAATTTTGGTCGATCGGAACTTAAAAACACATAAAACCAAGCTAGACGAAGTTAATGGCGAGGCTCTGATACCACTGTAAGTGCACGGCGGCGCCCCGGCCGTCAATCCGACGCCGGAATGCGGAAGCGGTGATAAACTTTAATTTTTTTTGCGGACTTTGCAAACCGGCACCACCGCACACTAAACTCCGGATCGTAACCATTAACAAGTCTAAGCTAACTAGAAGAAGGGTTAGAGATATACCGACTGATCCGAGTCCTCCGGTCTTCATCTCCACTCCGATCTCCTCGCGGGATCTCCGTCCGTCTCCTCCTCGTCGGAAAGGGCACCACGTCGCCTGTATCTTTTACGGGCTCCCACCTCAATACCGAGGCAACTCGGGCGCGAAGCTGGCGAATCGACGCGTCCAAGATTTGCAGTAGAATGTGTAGTGTCTATGTCTCTTTAGGGTTTTGTTGCCATGGAGGATGGAGGGATCATGAATGGACTTTTGAATGAAGTGTAGAATATTGCAAGCATGCAAATGAGATATAGATAATTTCCCCATCCAAATGAACTCCTCTCTCTCTCCCAAATGGTGTGGCCGGCCAAGTCTATATGAGGGAAAATGGTGGGAGGAATTAACAAAGGAAGGTGAGTGTAGGAGATAGAAGGAGGTGACCACATCCTAAAGCAAAAGAAACATCAACCATACTTCACACCTTAACCTTTCATATCTCATTTAATGCAAGAATGGTGCAAAAGATAATGAAAGCTATCATAATCAATAGTTTTGCAAGAAACCCCCTCCACAAAGATTATTTGCATAATTGCAAATAACCCCCTCCATCGGAAAAGTCCGGCCGGGAAAAAGCAAAGGAAAACCGGCCGGAACGGAATGCAAACTGGCAACTCCAGAAAACTGGTCCCGTAATAAATTACAGGAAAACCCCGATACTGTGCATACACACCCGCATCTGTATTCCGTCCGGATACAAATGCAAAGAGACAAAATCTACACTGTACTAAACTAGGACCGGCTTAAACCAAAGCCGGCTAGTATTATCCGTTCGATCCTGATCCGTGCAATACTGCACGTATCTGATCGAACCCTGCCATATACCTATACGGCTACTAGTACAAACCGTCCGATCCTGATCCGTGCAATACCGCACGTATCTGATCGGACCCTGCCATATCTCCATACGGCCTCTACAGCGTTTCGCCCGAAAACTGAGTAACTGAAAGTGTGGTAGACTCTAAAGACTCGTCAATACTATGGCTGTGGATTTAACCACTAGCACGTCAGAGGTATAAGCCAATACGTAACGGGCCACCAGCTATTGACTAAAAGGGACGTCGATGAGCGAACTCATCCTGACACCCTACTGAGCCTGTCAGTGACAATATCCGTACAGTCCGGTCCGTTCGTCTATGAGTATCGCATGGCGGGCCTAGGGGGTTGGTAAAAGTCAGACCCCCAAAAGCGGTACAAGTCGTGTCGGAGTGTAGCCCAGAACACCCTGAGATACTACTGGAATACCTACCAGTAAATCTCCTGCCTTGGCCAAGGACTTCGTGTAATGGCTCTCCTAGACACAGCGCGACCTCACCCCCAATACCGGGAGAGACGAAACCCCCGAAGATCCGCTCACTGCCTCCATGTGGCTCGGGACTGTACCCAACTAAAACCTGTTTGCACGACTCCTTTGAGCCGTGGTAGGGTAGTAATCAAAGTACAGTGGGAACTCACACGAGACAAATGACGATCCCCAGGTCGATGAACTAACCTGTACACATGTCACCTGGGAACTGCTATCTGACGTCAGGTATAAGACCAACTAGCATGTTCCCGGCGAGTCCTGTCCGGTGTACTCATAACCCAATGAGCACCTGTATACATCTTAGGTGATCCAACTGACACCAGTGGCTTGTGAGACCGGCCACCGCCCCTCGTCGGGGTCTCGACTGTATACACTAGTCTACTCTGGAGAATCGATGCCCTGTCTCGAAACTCCTACGACTAGGGACCTTTTAAGGATGTGCTTGTAGACTCCAGCTCTCACTTATATGATCGCCCTCATACTGCCGGTAGTCAAGCAAGAATCCCAGGGGCTCTATCAACGTGCAATAGCGACATGTCATGTCACCTAAAGCAGTACACGATGATAAAGGTAAACCTGATAGCATACTATCATCTCGAGTAAGACTGTTCTACCGGGATAGGTCCTCCCTCAATCATTGCAATCACGTGCCTGTGATCCAATAATTGACTCTGAGGGCACTATCTCCAACACAAGCATATGAGTGCCGCTTCAGTAAGATCAAATACTATATTGATTCCCACGTGTTAAACATGTGAGTGTCTCACGTGATATCCACATGAGCGCTAGTGCAGCCTCTTAGCAGTGGGCGTCACGTGATATCCACGTGAACATACATGCTAGTCTCTTGGTAGTATATCATGTGATATACACGTGAGCGCTCTTGGCAGCGCCTCACGTGATATCCACATAAGCGCACATGCAATCTATTGGCAGCGTCTCACGTGATATCGATGAGAGCGCACTTGCCAGCTTCTTGCCAGCTCTCACGTGATATCCACGTGAGCGCTATAGGCCAACGCCTTACGTGCAAGATACGTGAGTGTTCTTTTTGATAAAATTAAATTCTATATAGAATTAAATTCTATATAGAATTAAATTCTATAGGGGAAATATTTCCCTGATTTTTCTTAAACTAGAAAGAACTTCTCTGTTAAACAGAGGACCCTTGGATCAAAGATCCAACGGTGATTATAAAATCACCAATTGATCATCTGATAGAATTAAATTCTATCTTAGGAAAATATTTTCCTAATCTTTTTAAACAAACAAGAATGATCTTTTCTATTAAACAGAGAGCCTTTGTATTAAAAATCTAACGGTAAATAAAATTCACCGGTTGATCTTTAAGATCATTTCGATTAATTATGAAATCAATCATGATCTCTCAAAATATAGATTTTCACAAACAGATTGATTTTTCTCTTCTCCTATAAATAGGAGCAAAGAGATTAAATCTCAGATGGAGAGCCCCCCCTATAAATTTCGGCAACAGAGAATTTAATTCTCAATAAAGAAGAAGGCCACCTCCTCTCAAACCCTAGGTAAAGAAAAGACAGAGATAAAACTATCTCTCCTTTAACCACCACTTACATATATAAGGGTTTAACCCTTTCAAAAGAACTAAGTTTTTCCTCTGGATCTGAGATCCACAAGACAGATCTCTCAAAAGAGACATTAATTCTCGTAGGGAAGATCTTGTTCTTGAGAATCAAAGATTCAGGGGAGAACATGGTTGAAAAGAACATAGAAGAACAAGAACATAAAAGGATGGAGTCCATACTCTAGGAACTTAGTTTCCAAATATGACAAAAACTTAGTTCTTAAAGAACTTGATCCCAGATTTTCAAAATATTGATCTTAGTGATCGTTAATGGTCAAAATACTATTAAAAGAAGTTTAAATTCTCTAAAAACATGAACAGAGATTAAATCTCTAAGGACTCGGTGCCTCACGTGATATTCACGTGATACGCACATGAGTACTAGAAAACTATGAAGACAGCGCCTCACGTGCTACGTACATGAGTACTCAAAAGCCATAAAAACAGCGCCTCACATGATATCCACGTGAGCACTCAGATGCTGTAGACTTAGCACCTCATGTGCCATACACGTGAGCGTCTGAGTGTGAGCGTCTCACATGATGCAATGTGACCGACCTATATATCTGAGTGCTTAGCACTACTGGGTAACATAAAAGCCCATCATTTAGCCCAGAATGGATTAGGTTCCCTGAAGTTAAACTTCTCTGATTATAAATTAACAAAGCCCATATGCTCGCTATATTTGAGTTGATCTTAGTCACATATACGACTATAGATTTTCAACCCATATTACCTAGGTTGATCTTAGTCTAATATAAGACTAACGATCCTTTCATAAAATACATGTCCGCCAAGAAGTCATTCTCTAATATGTTCTCTTCCTTCATATACGGGATTTGCTTCAAGGGTACATCCTTCCACATCTTTGATATATGGTGTTGTAATTCTTCAGCGTCTTCAAAGAGGTGGCGGGTCCCAATAACCAAAGAGTCATTTCTCATCCCAACTTGATGAAAGATATGAAATTTCATCAAGACAGGGAATATCTTAATCCCATATAAATGTACATCCCATACAGATGTGCCCCCCATGTAGGTGTGTACCACATACAAACATGCGCACCACCATCCCAACAATCTATGATAGCATACATACATGTATATGTATACCTTTGAAGGAAATATAAATGCCTTCAAATTAGATTGCATCATAATATTGGGTGCGTTCATGTTACCAACGTTCACTTCGCCACTATCATGCCCCGCTTCCCAGTGTACGGAGAAGTAGACGTGACGGGCACGCGACGTATTTACTCAAAAGTAAACACGCTAAGCGTAAATAAGCAATATAAATAAATGCATGAGTATAACAAGAGATGTAATATGAATAGCAACTTTTTATTAACTATCATTCTTTATATTACAAGTGATTTGAAAATGAAATGTACAATGATAGAATGCAATGCCTAAACAGTGGCATATGAACTGAAATAAGTACAAGTAAAAGCTAGAAGTCTGGCTGCTCTATGAACTGTTCCAAGTCATCCTGGCCGGGCTCGGTCTCCTGAGGGTCCGGTCCTCCTGACGAACATTCCAAAGAAAGAAATAGAAGGAATGTCGTCAGCGAACTAGCGCTCGGTAAGTCCCAAAAATAAGAGTAGAATAGAATAGAATAGGACAAGCTAATAATTTGTACAAGTATATGTTTGTTATAATAACGTAGTTGTTTGTAGTTTGGTACAAAAAGTATCAGTGTATACGAGAGGAGTCCAACTTACTCAGTGGACTCTGGTAACTTGTAATATGAGGCCCCGTCAAAACCCACGGGACAACGGCACAAGATATTTGGGTAGGTGTCTTTTAGTGACCATCTCGTTCCACTTCTAATACATTCCGTACCAGTCTACCCCGTTAAACCCCGTAATGTATATTGTATTGATTGTAGTTATCAGACTTGACGAGACCATAGATACAAGTTGTTCATGTAATCAGGTTCAGGATGTATCAAGTAGTCAGGTAGTCAAGTCAAGATATAGCCATGGTTCGGTCAGGTCAAGTCATGTTTGCATATTGATCTTGTTCTGGTATTCAGGTTTAGGTTCAAGTATATATGTTGGTATATTGGATTCATGTTGAATTGGATTCTGATTTAGATAGACTCAGATTGATTTGGACTCAGACTTGAGTCGGACACATAAAACTCATTTGGATCCTGAATTATATTCGGATCCTATCGGTAACTGCTGCATATGGACGACAGGATTTGTCTTTTTCCAAGACAATTACCATTGATAACTCCGTTAAGTTGTTCTACCTTAAATAGGCAATCACTCACTTTCTCCGGGTCCCTAAGCCTCAAGAGAATTGATCCCGCTTAAACCTATATTTATTAAAGTTCATAAATGTAATTTTATATACTCGAGGGGGTTTTATGAAATTTTTTTTATATACTTTCAAAATAAACTTCGAATATTTATTTATATTATTTAGGGTTTCCATAAATGTGGATTTTAAGAACTTGAAGTATCTTAGTGATAGTAGTTTAGCTTGGATAGTTCAAGGTAGTTTAGTGTAAAACTTGTCTTTTGGATAACTTGAGGGTATTTTGGTGAAACTTGGCATTGTTTTATCTTTTTAGAAAATATGGAATTTTATTATAACTTGAAAATGTGTGGTTTGATAATACTTATATAATATTAAAAATTAATTTTTTTATTAATTAGAAAATCTCGTTTTTCTTAAAAATCGTATTAAAAATCTTTCGAGACCGAATGCTCCGTGAGAAGGTCTGCATCTCGCTCTACTAATCCAAGGATGTGCGATAATCCGCACCATCCAATAGCGGGTCCCCTAAAAAGGGTTGTAGAGGCTTAATCGCAAAGAATTTGATAATACAATTAAAAAGAAAACCGGGTTTTTATAGTCGATGGTATTTTAATGAAATATTGTATTTGCCACAAAAATATGTTTCCAAGAGTATCGTGCTGTGTAAACATGTGTGTATGTGAGGGGTAGGTCATTACCCCGTGAAGTTTTCTAGAGGTATAATTAAGCAAAGTAATAAAATATGGTAGATACAAAGTTCATGGTATTTAAATGTAAGACTTAATTTAAAGTTTTTCGACATGATGATTTAGGGCGAAAGTTATTTCTAATTATTAGTTTTATGGTTATAAATATATGTTAAGAATATGGATGAGCAATGATTAAGAAAAAGTGCGATTTCAAGATTTTAGAATCAAAAGTCGGTGTTAACTCCACTTACCGACATATTTTGAAAAAGAGAACTTTTAGATAGAAAGAGAAGAATGAGGTGGGATTTACAAGCTAGAAGGGTAGGAAAGAGGTAGAAGAAGATAGCTTGATCGTTGCGGCGTCGCGGGGTCCCTGAAACTTGCTCGATTCCTCGCCAGAAGCTGATCTTGGGCTAACTCCACTTCTACTCCACTTGTACTTAGAAAAATTTGATAATTTTGGTTAGAGATTTCAGAATGAGGAAAGGCTAGGGTATGTGGTTGTATTTATAGTGTGGAATTAGGGTTTTGGAATTTAAAGAATGAATTAAAATGCATTAAAATTGGATTTAAAGATGAAATTGAAGTCTCAATTTAAATTCAGAGAAATCAAACAGTGCAGGGGTAATGAGGGTAGGCCAAGAATTTTGTGTGCAGAGCACGGGCACCATTGGCAATGGGGGACCCGTCGGCGCCGGCCCCATGAAGAATCTCGCCGGTCCAATAGTGGAGGGGGCCGTTGGATCTTTTCCACGTGTCCCATTCCGTACACATATGTGATCGAAGCCCTGCCGTAAAACCATACGGCCTCTACATCTTTTTCCCGATGCAGGGAAATTCTCTGTGTGGGACTCTAAAGACTTGACAATACGCTGACAGTAGGTTTAACCATAAGCACGTCAGCGGTACTAGCTGCACGTAACGGTTACCCAGGTATCTGTCGATAAGAAGGCCGATGAGCAAACTCATCTGAATTCCTACTGAGCCTATCTGTGACAATCTCCGTATAGTCCGGTCTGTTCGTCTAAGAGTATCGCATATCGGGCCTAGAGGGGCGGTAACCGTCCCCTAATAGTGTAATAAGTCATGTCGGAGTGTAGCCCAAAACACCCTGAGAAACTACTGGAGTAGCTACCAGTAAATATCGCTTGCCCTGGATAGGGACTATGTGTAATGGCTTTCCGAACACAGCGTGATATCTACCCCCAATAACGAGAGAGTCGAATCCTATCTAACCGCAATTGCCTCCAAGTGCTTTGGGAATGTACCTAACTACTACCTATTTCCACGACTCCTTTGAGCCATGGTAGGGTGGTAATCTAAGAACAGTGGGAACACACTCGAGGGGAAGTAACAATGTCAAGTCGACGAACTAAGTTGTACTCATGTCACCTGGGAGCTGCTACCCAATGATAGGTATAATACCCACCATTAGCTCCCTACGAGTCATGTCCAGTGTACTTATAACTCAATGAGTACCTACATACTATCTCCAGTACAACTTACTAATGGCCGTAGGACAGACTATCTCCCCTACTGGGATAAGAAGTGTATACATTTGTCTACTCTGGAGTATCGATGCCCCGTCTCGATAAGTCTACGACTAGGGACCTGTATAAAGATGTGCTTATAGACTAGCCAGCTTCCACTAGTGTGACTGCCATCACAACGTTAGTAATCAAGCAAAGATCCTAAAAGCTCTACCAATATGTATAAACGATATGCTAAAACAAACACATGCACATATTGAGGTAGAAACAAACCAGGTAGCATACTACCATTTCGAGCAAGACTGTTACTTTATCCGTGTATATCCCAAACTTCCAATATATAATATACAAACCAGTATGATACAATAATAGTCTCTAGGGCATATATCACTAATAGAAAGTTATTTCTAATTATTAGTTTTATGGTCATAAACATATGTTAAGAATATGGATGAGCAATGATTAAGAAAAATTGTGATTTCAAGGTTTTAGAATCAAAAGTCGGTGTTAACTCCACTTACCGACATATTTTGAAAAAGAGAACTTTTATGTCAAAAAAGAAGAATGAGGTGGGGCTTACTAGCTAGAAGGATAGGAAAGAGGTAGAAAAAAATAGCTTGATCGTTGCAGCGTCGCGGGGTCGGTGGAACTTGCTCGATTCCTCGCCAGAAGTTGGTCTTGGGCTAACTCCACTTCTACTCCACTTGTACTTAGAAAAATTTGATAATTTTGGCTAGAGATTTCAGAATGAGGAAAGGCTAGGGTATGGGGTTGTATATATAGTGTGGAATTAGGGTTTTGGAATTTAAAGAATGAATTAAAATGCATTAAAATTGGATTTAAAGATGAAATTAAAGTCTCAATTTAAATTCAGAGAAATCAAACAGTGTAGGGGTAATGGGGGTAGGACAAGTATTTTGTGTGCAGAGCACGAGCACCATTGGCGACAGGGGACCCATCGACACTGGCCCCATGAAGAATCTCGCCGGTCCAATAGCGGAGGGGGCCCGTTGGGTCTTTTCCACGTGTCCCATTTAGTATACACAGAATTTTGCACATGTTTGTTTTTCCTGGCTTTTCATTTTATGTGCATTGCACGCGTAAACTTTTGGGCTTCCAAAAAGTTTAAAAGAAAAATAAAAAAATATATAATGTGCCTAAGGGGATTCGAACGTAGGGGCTATGTCGCAGCAGTGCAAGACTTTACCAATAAGCTACAAGTGCTTTCTTACTGTTCTTAAACAAGAATAACTTTTAAATTGTGCTCAGTCTTGTAAACTCCTTTCTGAACTTTAAGAAGAAGAAAATTTTGTACAGAAAATTCAGAGTCATTACATTATACCCTCCTTATAAAAATTTCTTCCTCGAAATTTATATAAGAAAGTTGTAACAGATTCAAGAAAAATTTGATAACAGCGGTGGTGAAAGAACTACTGTAAGTGCATGAAAATGTTTGAAAGAACGAAAGGATGGAAAGGTAGTTTTCAAGAAAGCTGCGAGCATGCAATCAAATAGAAGAAACGTAAATTAAAATTGGATTGTTAAGAACGGTACAAAGATATTTAAAATTAGGGAAGGATATGAGTTATCAAAGGAGATATGATTCGATAATTATGGATATATGGTAGAACATAGCTGATTCAAGAGGAAAGAGAATTAAAGGCAGAACTCCAAGTCACTCAAGCAGAGTACTGCATTGTAACTATGCTGCAGTTCATGGTTACAATCACATAACTCCATTTAAATTACCCAAATCCTACCATCAGAGTCAAGGTGATAGGATTTATGAAACAATCAAGAAAAATCAAAGGAAGATCAAGAGTTTGTAGTTTCGTGATACGTGAAGACAAGATTATCAGGAAAAACTAGACAAGATTCAAAGGGATGCAATCATGTTGCAGGCATTACAGTCTACCCTTCTTAAAACTAATTTCGTCCATGAAATTCTCTCAAGGAATACGATGCAGCAAGGCACGAGAAAGTAAGGATAAATTGGGGTAATTCTTCTTCGAGCTATGTCGATCGATGCTCTAACCAACTGAGCTAATATGCCTACGAGATACAAGTAGCGGGGTGAACCGAAGATAAGGATTCGAAAGTCGATAGATTATATTCAAGGAATTCGAAAGTGAAGTTCAAGATAGATTCAAGGAATTTGAAATGTAAAGAATATATAGTTGCTGAATCTTATAATTCTTGTGATATATATTGCTTAGGAATTCATAAAGAACTGACCTGCATGGGCCACCAACAAAACCTGTCACGCCCCGCTTCCCAGTGTATGGAGAAGTATACGTGACGGGCACGAAACGTATTTACTCAGAAGTAAACACACTAAGCGTAAATAAGAAATATAAATAAATTCACAAGTACAACAAGAGATGTAATATGAAGAGCAACTTTTTATTAACTTTCATTCTTTACATTACAATTGATTTGAAAAGGAAATGTACAATGATAGAAAGCAATGGATAAATAGTGACATATGAATTGAAATAAGTACAAGTAAAAGCTAGAAGTCTGGCTGCTCTATGAACTGGTCCTAGAAGTCCTGGCTGAGCTCGGTCTCCTGAGGGTCCGGTCCTCTTGACGAACATTCCAAAGAAAAAAATAAAAGGAATGTCATCAGCGAACTAGCACTTGGTAAGTCCCAAAAGTAAGAGTAGAATAGAATAGAATATGACAAGTAAAGAATATATGATTGATAATTTGTACAGGTATATGTTTGTTATACTAACGTAGTTGTTTGTAGTTTGGTACAGAAGGTATCAGTGTATACGAGAGGAGTCCAACTTTCTCTGTGGACTATGGTAACCCGTGGTACAAGGCCCTGTCAAAACCCACGGGACAATAGCACAGGATATTTAGGTAGGTGTCTTTTAGTGACCATCTCGTTCCACTTCTAATACATTCCATAGCAGTCTACCCCGTAATATATATTGTACTGATTGTAGTTATCAGACTTGCCGAGACCATGGATACAAGTTGTTCATGTAATCAGGTTCAGGATGTATCAAGTAGTCAAGTGGTCAAGTCAAGATATAGCCATGGTTCGGTCAAGTCAAGTCATGTTTGCATATTGATCTTGTTCTGGTATTCAGGTTTAGGTTCAAGTATACATGTTGGTATATTGGATTCATGTTGAATTGGATTCTGATTTAGATAGACTCAGACTTAAGTCAGACACATAGAACTCATTTGGATCCTGAATTATATTTGAATGCTATCGGTAACTGCTGCACATGGACGACAGGATTTGTCTTTTTCCAAGACAATTACCATTGATAACTCCGTTAAGTTGTTCTACCTTAAATAAGAAATCACTCACTTTCTCCGGCTCCCTAAGCCTCAAGAGAATTGATCCCGCTTAAACCTATATTTACTAAAATCCTTAAATGTAATTTTATATACTCGAGGGGGTTTTATTAAAAAAATTTATATACTTTCAAAATAAACTTCGAATATTTATTTATATTGTTTAGGGTTTCCATAAATGTGGATTTTAAGAACTTGAAGTATCTTAGTGATAGTAGTTTAGCTTGGATAGTTTAAGGTAGTTTAGTGTAAAACTTGTCTTTTGAATAACTTGAGGGTATTTTGGTGAAACTTGTCATTCTTTTATCTTTTTAGAAAATATGGAATTTTATTATAACTTGAAAATGTGTGGTTTGATAATACTTATATAATATTAAAAATTAATTTTTTTATTAATTAGAAAATCTCGTTTTTCTTAAAAATCGTATTAAAAATCATTCGAGACCGAATACTCCGTGAGAAGGTCTGCATCTCGCTCTACTAATCCAAGGATGTGCGATAATCCGCACCATCCAATAGCGGATCCCCTAAAAAGGGTTGTAGAGGCATAATCGCAAAGAATTTGATAATACAATTAAAAAGAAAACCGGGTTTTTATAGTCGATGGTATTTTAATGAAATATTGTATTTGCCACAAAAATATGTTTCCAAGAGTATCGTGCTGTGTAAACATGTGTGTATGTGAGGGGTAGGTCATTACCCCGTGATGTTTTCTAGAGGTATAATTAAGCAAAGTAATAAAATATGGTAGATACAAAGTTCATGGTATTTAAATGTAAAACTTAATTTAATGTTTTTCGACATGGTGATTTAGGGCGAAAGTTATTTCTAATTATTAGTTTTATGGTTATAAACGTATGTTAAGAATATGGATGAGCAATGATTAAGAAAAAATGTGATTTCAAGATTTTAGAATCAAAAGTCGGTGTTAACTCCACTTACCGACATATTTTGAAAAAGAGAACTTTTAGATAGAAAGAGAAGAATGAGGTGGGATTTACTAGCTAGAAGGGTAGGAAAGAGGTAGAAGAAGATAGCTTGATCGTTGCGGTGTCGCGGGGTCGCCGAATCTTGCTCGATTCCTCGCCGGAAGTTGGTCTTGGGCTAACTCCACTTCTACTCTACTTGTACTTAGAAAATTTTGATAATTTTGGTTAGAGATTTCAAAATGAGGAAAGGCTAGGGTATGTGGTTGTATTTATAGTGTGGAATTATGGTTTTGGAATTGAAAGAATGAATTAAAATTGGATTTAAAAATGAAACTGAAGTCTCTGTTTAAATTCATAGAAATCAAATGGTGTAAGGGTAATAGGGGTAGGCCACGGGTTTTGTGTGCAGAGCATGGGCACCATTGGCGATGGGGGACCCGTCCGTGCTGGCTCTATGAAGAATCTCGCCGGTCCAATAGTGGAGGGGCCCGTTGAATCTTTTCCATGTGTCCCATTCAGTATACACAGCATTTTGCACATGTTTGTTTTTCCTGACTTTTCATTTTATGTGCATTGCTTGTGTAAACTTTTGGGCTTCTAAAAGGTTTAAAAGAAAAATCAGAAAAAATATAATATGCTTCAGGGGATTCGAACACAGGGGGTATGTCACAGCAGTGCGAGGCTTTACCAATGAGCTACAAGTGCTTTCTTGCTATTCTTAAACAAGAATAACTTTTAAATT
This sequence comes from Agapanthus africanus, assembly GCA_030015575.1. Taxonomy (NCBI): domain Eukaryota; kingdom Viridiplantae; phylum Streptophyta; class Magnoliopsida; order Asparagales; family Amaryllidaceae; genus Agapanthus; species Agapanthus africanus. The sequence continues at coordinate 109,830,249 of CM057344.1, forward strand.
GTGCTCATGCTTGCAAACTCTTTTCTGTACTTTAAGAAGAAAAAAATTTGTACAGAAAATTCAGAGTCATTACAGCCACGTCACATATACACATGCGTGCAACCTGAAACATAGACCTAAATGTCTCTAAACTAATATTGGACCGCGATATCCTTAAACTAATATATGTTTGGCCCTACGGACTGTCTCCATATTGACTACTGTATACTATTCATGGGTTATTCATATATGATCTAATGATCAGTTGAGCCCATATGCTCACTGTTCCTAAGTCGATCTTAGCCCAATATATGACTAACGATTCTTAAATCAAACCCATATATCTCATGAACTGATGAACTTCATTTATATGAGTTTTACGACCTAATTTCAAAACCCCAAATCTAATGTATAGATTTGGACTAATCTGCGCCCTACGGGCATGACAAGATTAGTCTCCATATACAATCCAAGGGTAACCCCATAATAAACAATATATAACACGACACGAAATGACCTATTGGAGCAGGTGAAAGTTGTTATCACAGAGCGATAACGTAATTAACTGCAGGGGCTTACGCTTGCATGGAAGAGCATCCCCACAATCAAAAAACCCCTCATAAATGAGGGGGAATCTGATAAAGTCTGCTATATCGGTCACATCTATCCAAACCTTCAATAGACGGTGCCATAAATCAACTTAGCATTTTCGGAGAGGGGGATGGATATGTCCATATAGTATCTGCCCCCAAATTCAGGATAGATGTCTCAGTCCATTTTTCGGCATAAACAATGCCTTGAAAATAAGCGTCATAGATAGAAATGGTTGCTCATATTTGATCTTGATAGAGGCTATTATTAATGATTCATAGAAAAGTTAAAACTTCAAACCGGATATTGTTGTAGAATTTATTTATTTTGGATTGATCGATTAAAAATATAAATGAAGATAAATTTTGGATCGAGCCATTAACGCTGATACCATGATAAAAAGTAATATACTCGATCATCATTATTATGAGAATAATCATTTGAATTTATACAACTCTAAATAAACTGATTGATAACTAATAATCAAAACAACCTAACTAATAATCTATCATAATCCCAACACACTAAATCTATACTAAACCTATCTTTGATAAAAAAAAGAGAATATTCAGCAGTTACATGAAAGTATATTCTAATCTAATGTTAAGAAATGCGTCCTTAATGTCCATCTGAAATAAAGGCTAGCTACGGGCTGCAGCAACTGCAATAAGTGTGAATGAAAGTGATCTCGGCGATAGGCGCAAAGGACTCCTCATAATCAATGTTATACTCCTGAGAAAACCCACGAGCCACAAGATGCCCCTTATAACGTTTGAATGATCCATCTGACTTAGCTTTGACTTTGTAAATACACTTATAGTTAATTGGCTTGACACTTGAAGATAAACAAACAAGATACCAGATGTGAGTATTACGGAAAACCTGCAATTCTTCTTACATAGCATGTTGCCATTCTGGATATTTCATAACCTCAATATATGACTTGGGTTCGAGAATAATAGAAAGAAAAGATAAAATCTAAGGAGACTAATCATTAGTCATGCAAAACCTATAACGGGCAGGTAGACATCTATCTAGCGCAGGATTACGACGAGGTGGAGGAGAAATAGCATCCGGAGAAGACAGTACAGTCACAGGTGAATATTCGGTTATCACTGTATCAGTGGAGGGAACAGTAGAAAGAATAGAAGGAGCATCAGTAAGTGTAAAAAGTGCTATAATAGAATCACGAGACCGTGGAACAGAAGTGTATATAGGCACAACAATGGGTGTAACTAATGATGAGGTAAAGAATTCAAGAAAAGACATATATATCTTTGAACGAGCAAAATACGACACACTCTCGAAAACCGTGATATTTCGAGAAATGTGAAGTCGTTTACGAGTAGGATCATAACTTCTATATCCTTTATGATTCGGACTGTACCCCAACATAAAACACTTTGACTGAGCGAGAAGAAAGTTTGTCTCATTCATGAGAAGGTAGAAGAATGAAACAAACATAGCCAAAAGTGTGCAGAATGGAATAGTCAAAAGGGAATTTATAAAGTCTCGAGTAAGGAGTAGCAACCGAAAATAAAGAAGATGGAGTGATGTTGATGAGAAAAACAGTTGTCAACAAAGCCTCAGCCCAATAGGAACGAGGACCGACACTGAGAGTAAGAGGGCCCGTGTAGTCTTTAAAATGTGTCGATATTTTCTCTCAGCTATACCATTTTGTTCATGAGCGGGGACATGATTGTTGTGAAAGTGTACTATGAGATTTAAGAATGGTTTGCATAGATGATGAAACGTACTCAAAAGCATTGCAAGATCTAAAATTTTAATTTGTTTCTGAAACTGAGTATAAATCATATTTGTAAATTCAATAAAGATGGAAGTAATCTCAGATATGGCATACATAAGATAAACCCAAGAATAATGAGAGTAATCATCTAATAATAGATAATTATACATGGCCACAATAGCAAGCAAAATATCAATAACCAGACATGGACACAATAGGAGCATGTCCCCAAATATCAGAATGAATCAAATCAAAATGTTCTAATGAAGTTTTATTATGAGACATAAAAGGTAAAGCAGTTTGTTTTTCCAAACGAAATCCAACACAATTATTTAAAGTGCTAGCACAAAAGGACCCTAAGAATCCAGACTCAGATAAATACTTAAGACGAGAACTCAAAATATGATCTAAACGACGACACCACAAATCAGAAGAAACCAAGCCAGCTATAGTTTTATTCAAGGTAGGCGAGTGAAGATGCTCCAACTAATATATTCCATTCACTCTACGACCCATCCCAATCTTCTGACCTGTACTCGAATCCTGCACAATACAAGAAGTGGATGAAAATGTGATGGTACAACCAGAATCATCAGCAATCTAACTAACAGATAAAAGGTTCATTGTCAATATAGGCACATGTAATACAAAGGCGAGAGTAATATTTCTATGAGAGTGAATGGTAGATTTGATGTCACCACACTGATTTAATACAAGTGATAAGCCATTAGCAGTATTTATGTATGACATAGGAATGGTAAAGCAGTTGGGAAGAAATGATTTATCAAAATTCATATGATGTGAGGCACTTGAGTCAAATATCCAAGAAATAGAAATACCAGAATTAGCAGTTGAGGCGGTGCAGGCAGAAGATGTTGGAGCTCTACTGACACCAAGACTCTATGCAACAATATTCATAATCTCTGCTATCTGTGCGGTGGAGAATGAGCCTGATGAAGTTGCAATAGAGGCTGCTGATGTGATATGAGAATATGCTAAAGATACAAAAGCAGCTGTAGCTGGAGGGCGATTGCGAGTAGCTGAATGAATTTGAGCATTCATAGATTTGTACTTACACTGGAAACTCTAAGAGATATGATGTCCAGGCTTCTTCCAGTATGTACAAACTTGCCCGGTACCAGGAGTGTTCACCGCCGAAAACAGAGACGAACCGGGATAGGTCGTCTTGCCTGAATTTAGGGCAGATACAATTTGGACATATCCGTCCACCTCTCCGAAGATACAAAGTTGATTTATGGCACCGTATATCGGAGGTTTGGATAGATGCGACCGTTGTAGCAGACTTCATCAGATTCCCCCTCGTTTGTAAGGGATTTTTGATTGTGGGGACACTCTTCCCTGTTGGCGCAAGCCCCTACAGTTAATTATGTTATCGCGTTGCGATAACCACTTTCTTCTGCTCCAGCAATTCACTTCATGTTGTGTGTATTTTTATTTATTTTGGTTTCCCATGGATTGTATACGAAGACTATTATATGTCGTCGCTCGTAAGGCGCGGATTATTCCAAAACCGTATGTTTTAGATTTGGATTTTGGGTCAAGGGTTTTCTTAACGGGATCCACGTTGGTAGCTTGGTTTGCCAATGGGAGTGAACTTAGGACGCAGATCTCATATAAATGAGGTCCATCACTTCACGGGATATTTAGGTTTGATCTAAGAATCGTTAGTCATATTTGAGACTAAGATCAACTTAGAAACAAATGAGTATATGGGCTCAATTATTTTAGTGTAAGGAAATCACGGTCCATTATCACCATGTTTGGGGCGAATATTAGTTTAAGGACATTTCGGTCCAACATTCTCATTTTGGGACGAAGATTAGTTTAAGGACATCGTGATCCATCATTCATCTTGTGCGCACGTATACTTGTTACGTGGCGGAGTAAATGATGGTGACATAGAATACGCCTAATTTGGAGTACGATCCGATTTGAGATGTGCACGTCAATTTGGAAGTGCATTAATGTGGGATGTATCATTCTCTATCTTGATGAAATTTTATATCAAGTTGGGACGAGAAAGGAGTTGTTGGTTGTCGAGACCCGCCACCTCTCTGAAGACATTGAGGAATTACGACGACATATATCAGAGGTGTGGAAAGATGTACCCTTGAACCAAATCCCATATTTGAGGGAAAAAGGGGTTGTGGACCTAAGAATCGTTAGTCATATTTGTGTTGGCTATAGTGCCCTCAAGTCAATTATTGGATCGCAGGCACATGATTGTAATGATTGAGGGAGGACATATACTGGTAGAACAGTCTTACTCGAGATGATAGTATGCTATCTGTGTTAGTTATATGTATGCCCTAGAGGCCATTACTGTACATAGGATGTATATAGTAGTCGATGCTGGGACGTATATAGGAAGGACTTTCTTGCTCGACATGATAGTATGCTATCTGGTTACACTTTACCTTAACGTGTATACTGATTGTCTCTCTGTTACATGTTGGTAAAGCCCTTAGGATGTGTGCTTGACTACCTGGACTATGATGCGGATCATACTAGTGGGGACATGGTAGTCCATAAGTACATCCTTCAAAGTCCCTAGTCGTGGGTGTATCGAGACGGGGCATCGATATACCAGAGTAGACTAGCGTATACCTTCTTGACCCATATAGATGGGCGATGGATGATCCCATATCCATTGGTGTTTGACATCAGAGATGATGTACGGGTGCTCAGTAGAGACTGGGTACACTGGACGGACTCGCCGAGAACTCCCAGATGGTATTATACCTCACGTCAGATGGCAGTTCTCTGGTGACACTGGTACAGAGTAGTCTGTTGACCCGAGATCGTCATAGAGTCTTGTGTGGTTCCCACTGTGCTTTGATTTCCATCTTACCACGTCCAAGAGGGCGTGCAAAACGGTGGTTTTTGGGTACAGTCCCGAGTCACATGGAGGCAATGAGCGATAGGAGGGGATTCGTCTCTCCCGGTATAGGGGGTTGATGTTGCGCTGTGTTCGATTGGCTATAACAGGAAATCCCTGGCCAGGGTTGCTGAGATTTACTGGTAAGTGTTACCAGTAGTTTTTCGAACAGTTATAGATCTCATATCGACACGACTTATCGAGCTATTGGGGTCTGACGTTTACCACCCCTAGGCGAGATATGCGACATATCAGACGATCAGACCGGACTGTACTGTAGTGTTACTGGTTGGATTCACTGGAGTGTGAGCGGGCTTGCTCGTCGATCTTCAGATCGCTCAATACCCGGGTGGCCGTTACGTTTAGCAGACCGCTTGCGGCTTGTGGGTGTTTGATATGATCATCATCTGCTGCCGGCGTATTGACGAGTCTTTAGAGTCCTACACAGAGGTTTCCTGGCTCAAGCGAAACGAAATAGGAGCGCATATGAGATATGTGCGGGACCGAGAATAATGCGTGTATGTGATGCCGCATTCCATTCTCGCGATGAATGTATCGGAAAGGTTGTATGCGATATAACCTAGTTATCGATTCAAGCGTTGATTCGATAAGCCGATACATTGAATACTAGTCGGTTGTGTGCGACATGACCGGATCATTGAATCAAGTGTTGATTTAATGATTTAATGCATAATTATATATTTGATATGTTACTTTGCACTAACTAGTATTGGTTCACTTTAAACGGATTTTCTCACTTGGATTGTGCACATTGTATATGTGATATATTTTTGTGCACTTGTATGTATCATGTTTGATGATGCATGCTAACTTGTGTTTTGTGTGAAGATTAAACCATGGTTGTGAGAGTGGTTAGGGTTTTATTTTCCATTACTTATTTATTCATTTATTTATTTGTTTATACATTTTGGAAAATAAATGGAAAAGAGAAAAGAATGGTGGCTTTATTTGTTCTTTAGTTGAAGCTTCATGAAGCTTTGATAAAGTCAACCATTCTTATCTCATCCTTAACCCTAACCATTCCCACTAACCCTAGTTTAGTCTCTACACTTGACCATGGTTAATTTTATGATAAGAATTCATTTTCTTTTCTTTTTCAATTAACTTATCATAACATTTTCTTCTTCTTCTTCCTTGAACACAAGAAGAAAACCTCCACTTCATCAATGGTGATTGATGATTAAGAGTGAGAAATCCAAATCTAAAGTCTACCCACTTCCTATTTCTTCATCCTCTACCTCTTGCCAAGTAGTAGAGTGTGTTTTCTTCACAAGTTTCTTGACTTGGTGAAGTCGGAGCTTGATTTAGCGATGCCTCGACGTAGATCATCTTCGGCATGGACATCGACGACCTAGCTCGCTTATTCTCCGATGAAGTCGACGCTAGAGCCCGGATTCCTTTTGGACAGCGGAGAGGACTTCGTTGCGGAGCTATGGAAGTGGAGAACCGGATCTACAAAGGTTGTATTTCCGTATCTCTTAGTTAAGTGTTAACTAGTTTACTTTTTCGCCTAGTTTTCTAGCAAACGATCCGTAGTCGGGTCTCTCGGCACCTATAATTTTTGAAATTGGCATGTTCGATGCCTTGTGAGACCTCACTAGGGTGCCTAGGAACCCTACAATCTGGTTTGTCTTTATTATCATGTACATGCTTTAGGCGACATTACAGATCACTATTACATGTTGATAGAGCCCATACGATTCTTTCTTGACTATCAGCAGTATAATGGCGATCATATACGTGGGAGCTGGGTGGTCTATAATCACATCCTTAAAATGTCCCTATTTGTGGGAGTTTCGAGACTGGGCATCGATACTCCAAGAGTAGACTAGTGTATACTGATCGAGACCCCAACGAGGGGCGGTGGCCGATCTCACAAGTGGTGTCAGTTGGTTCACCTAAGATGTATACAGGTGCTCATTGGTGTCACGACCCGAAAGTACGGAACGTGACCGGCACTTAAACTACGAAACGTCTCGAGGCGTACGTAATCTGAGTAAGCCGAAAACCCAAAAATCCAAACCAAGGAAAGTAGTAGAGTGAAGGAAAAACCATTTTTAAATCAAATAGTCTGCAACACACGCCGAAATGTGCATTTTAAAATCACAAGTATTTTCTAAAAATTTCGGCAGAGTTTCCTTTGTAAAAACTGACCCCCAAACAGGTACAAAACCTGATAAAGCATATATATAATAAATAAAGGCATCCCCAAGCGGGAGCTAGCTCTTCGTCAAACGACGGTCACAACCACGCAAGCAATATAATATACAACGCCGAAGGGCGAGGATCACAACAGAAAAGGAAACTCAAAACAGCATGAAATCCATAGAAATACAACGCGCGACTCTAAGGTCGAATGAATAAAAAACACGGGTCTCTATCTGAAATAAATACATGTTTGGTTGATGGAACTTCTAGATACAACTGAATAATAATATACAAAATATACTGATGGTCACGATACAAGTGAACCCACCTACTAGCAAATCACCCGGAAATGGAAGTAGTGCCAGCAAAACCGTAATGAAACCTGGCAAAACCTGCAAGTAACTGTGGCACAACGGGGGTGAGTTGCCAACTCGTGAGTAGAAAAACATCTACGAACAGAAATCGCATGAACAACGCAATCCTAGGTCATACGATCTCTATATATATAATCCTCAAAATGTGAGTCTGAAGCATGAAAAGGTGGCAAGGGTAAATATCTAACCCAAGTGTAATCCCATGTGCTCGTGTCAGTGCCTCAGATAGCAATATATCATATGGATGAGGTATGAATGCATGAAAACACAATACATGTAAATGAAGAACCACTTCCATAATTTAGTGAGATTTATGTATTTTCAGAACGAGATATCATAAATGAAATCAGTATAAACAGTGTCTAGCATTGACACAAAACATAAATCCCAATTTCTTAATATCTCAGGCTTCGGCTATCCGAACTGGCCTGGATCATCAAATCTCAGAATCTCAATATCTCAAAATCTCAATGTCTCAATCTCACTATCTAGGGTACCGTCAGTCCAGACCGGCCCCTACCATCAATCTTAAGACCACGACGGTATCCTCCGGATATCCGACGCGTCAGGTAAAATCACCGGTAAATAGTCTTCCCCTTCCAGGCTCATCGTCAACTACTCGAGCTTCTTGCCCCGGGGTACCTTACCGGGCCCACCATGTACTCGAAACGGTTCATCCAACTCCTCGAATCGGGTCTCGAAATCGATCAGCAAACTCATGGTGGACGACTCATACATCATGGGAAAACCGCACTTTTTATTTAAAAGAAGAGAGAGAGAGAAGAAGTTTATTTATGTTTTTGCGGTTTTCCCCCAAATCCAAGAAATCTCATGAAAATCTGAATCCAAATCATCAATAGCACGTAAAACAATGAATGTAGGCATAACAGTAAATAACAATATGCATAAAGTAGCAAGTAATAACTACAACGTCTAAACTGGCATATAAGGCAAATATACTAATATCATGTCGAAACTACTAGCTAACAAACTAAGTCAGGGAAATAGTATTCTCTAAAGTGTACGTGACATGGCAATTACCGATGATGATGTGTGTGAGCCGGCAACTAAGTGTACGTGGAACATACGCATCATCGGTAATGGTGCTGGTGTCCTAACAGCATGATATCAATAATGGAATATAAAATTACAACATAAGTATGCGATGCAGAGCGAACAGCAATAATGTGCGGGAGCTAAATACTAGACACAACGATAACTAATCTAAATTTAATATAATATGAGTCATGCAGTGGTGCCATTTGAAATAACACGAATCGTGGGGTTTTAAAAATAAGGGCTACGGTCTTTTTAAGAAAAGATACGTCTTTTTGAAATATCGATAGAATCCCTTGACCTGTCTTTTAAAATACCCACGATCCGTTAGTTTTTGAAATAGGTAGGAATCTAACCTAGTCTAACAACTACACTAAACTATACGGCTGATCTAACAAGCTGAACTAAAGGTAAGGAAACCGCCTAACCTCTGAGTCGATACATACAGATACATGTATATATTAGTCGGTGATCCCGCCTCAATAATACCACATCCGATACCATATCTATGATAAGACATTCCCAAGTCAGGAGTGCGGATCTATCATCAATATAAAGCTCGTACGTGAATCCGTCGTACGGCTGGGTACGGGTCAATATCACATTCATCACATTATTCATCAGGTATCCTCTTTACCAAAGATCATCATCCGGGTTACTGACCTATGTCTAGTACAATACTGATATCATCAATATAATCATGATCTGACTACTGATCGACAGTCTCGTACAAACCGATATCATCAGCACATATCAAAAAAGGATACATCACCCAATGCGACCTATTATAAATATCTCAACATATCTTATCTCATGTCTCGATCACAAATCAACTATTCTATGTATATCACTATTCACATGGTATCGTCGTCCAAAGATCCGCTATATCATCATGACGTATCTCAAGTACGAATCTGGCCATATCACCGATCTCATGGCCTCAAATCAAATCTCATCGACTCATCTCAAAACCCAAGTACTATCCTCAAATCCAGTATATGAACACATAGTCCCATACCCATGTGAACACATAGCTATAAATTCCCATATACGCACATGCGAAAGAAAGGATGTATGCAAGTATGGGTATGTGTGTATGTGTGGTGCAACCACTACTCTAGGGTTTCGCAACACTAAACCAATCCAAACACACCAAATATCCATCTTTAACATCAATAATCTCAAACAATATATAATCAATATATGTGTGTATACGTATTCGTATACATCACCACGAACTGCGGGGGTGTTATACGCCATCCACCTGACTTCTCCCCGTTGATATAAATCTACTCACATTGCTTCCTGTGTGCCGATACCGATGTTGCCATCTTTATCTTCAACGCCTCGACGTCACGTGGGGTACCTACAGGGATATCACAAACGCTAAAACACATTAAAATCACATCGGAAACCAAAATGGCATACGCTACGCCCATAGGTAAAAACCTATAATCCCGCATGCAAACACGATCAATAACCCTTTGCCTTTGACGTTCAAACGCCATCCGACAGAAATGAATCACCAAATACCAAAATCCATGCTAAAACAAGTCCTAAACTATGCGCCAACACAAGAAAACTATCCCAGATTCTACCCTATGTGGAATCAGTCAAAATTGCACATGCCTTGGGTCAAATTTACTGGAGATAGGTCCCTGAAACAAAAACGAGGGGTTTCCAACCTGCTCTGGCTGCAAATTGCGGCCAGAAAGGATAAATTGGCGACCTGAAGAAGGAGTTAGGGGCTGGGGCTTTGGGTGGTGGTTCCTAGGTGCCTGAACATCTCACTGTCAAACCAAAATTATTTTCAGGTGGCTCGGGTGATAGCAGATTTCCAAAAACACTCACAGAAGTTCAGTTTTTCCCGATTTCGTTTCTATAAATCCGTATTCTGGGTTTTAATCTCAAGTTTGGTCCAATATAACATCACACCAGGGGTTATAGTCCCTAATTACACCTCAATTCCCCTTTGATTTCAAATCAAACCCTAAACCCTAACTTGGAATTTCCAAGGTCCATCAAACCACACCATATCGACATGAAACAAGTATAGATGCATAATGAATCGACATACTACTCTAAGGGTGTAGGAATTACCTCCTTTGGCAACTCAAGAATTTTCTTGAGTTGCTCAAAGTCCTCAAAATCCTCTCTTTCTAGGTCCAATGTGTAGCTAGTGAGCTTGGGAACAATTTTTGTGAAATGGGAATAGGGTTTTGGGGTTGGATGCAATGTGTTTTTGGGGAAGAGGAGGGGATTGAGAGGGGGAGCAGGAGCAGCAGCAGCTCATGGGAGGAGAGGGGAGAGAATGAGAAGAAGAAATGATGGGGATGGCTCAAAATAAAAGGGTTGACCTACATCTTTCTCTCTCTTCATCATTCCTAACTTTTTCCCTTTTCTTTGCTTTTCCTTTATTTCCTTCTCCTCACAATAGTAAACCCTAAGCAACCATGCACCCAAAACATGTAAGGAAATGTAGCAAGTGTGGAAAAATGATATGTGCATGTTTTGCACAAAAAAGCTAAAAATCCGATTAGCGATTTTTAATCGCGATTAGCACTAAATTAGCATATAATTAATCATAAAAACCTTTAAAATGACATAATTCCCTAAAATACCCTATTTTAGAATTTTCCATAATTTTTTCCAAAATTTTCCCCATTTATCGGTATTTAATTATACCGACATATTAAAATATTCATTAAAAATTAATATTAAATTATAAAAATTCCCAAAAATAATATTTTATTTTTTTTTGAAATGTTACAATCTTCCCCCTTAAAAAAATTCGGTCCACGAATTTAAATTTAAACCCCCAAATTCTAAAACATTTCAATAAAAGTCCAAGTCGTCGGGGCTCCGAAATCATCAATACATAAAACGCATCATAGCGCAATGCATGCGCATGAGTAATGAGCAGATAACTCAAAATCAAAACTCCGTCAAGCGTCCCGCAATCATCGGAGTCATGGTAAAGACACGAATGCCAAATCCAAAGCAAAATCAATATGATATAAATCAGAACTATACATGTAAATATCGAATCTATACATGTAAATATCTAAAGGAAATGCATGCCAAATCTTTTAAAGTCGCCGTGCAATGCGCATAACACTGCACAGTGGCGGACGTCTCTATAAGAAAATAGCCATATACGTATATATCCTTTGTTAAATATGTACGTTCCGCCGTTTTGGAAATAATTTAGAAGGGTTTCCTTATTTTAAACGTTTCGTGTCATATCGGACACGTAGGTAAATACTGAGACTATAGCTCGCTTTTGGAAATCCCTTCGATAACTATCAATGCATGCAAAATATATTCAGGTACTGTCCTCTGACTAGTCATGTTCAGTACGAAAACAAATCGCAAATATCATAAAAACGTACCGCTCCACAAGCCATCAATCCTAAAATACGCATATGAATACTATGTGCGTCTGGTGCGCACGGAAATCAAAATCCATATATGTGCCATACATGTGCACAGAAACGACATCTAGGTGCAACGGGTGTGGACACAACATCTGTCATAGGCAACGTGTGTGCCTGACAGCAAAATCAGGTGCATCTGACATGCACAAAGAATCTCGACTAAGTGCATCAGGTGTGTACCAAAATCGTATCTCATAACATGCGCCCCACATACGCGAAAACCGAAATCAGGTGCATCCATCATGCACAAAATCATGAAATCCAATATCCAGCGCCGAACATGCGCAAAATCGAATCAGATGCACAAGGTGCACAAAACAAATATTGAGCATCACCATCGAAATCGAAGTCCAGTGCATCTAAGTGCACAAAATGCGTATCACTGCACTGCAAGCATATGTGAAGTATACCGAGTGCAAAAACCAAATCGTGTGCGTGCATATGCACAAAATCAACTCAACTGTATGAAACCCATAAAATTATAAACATATGAAACCAAGGCACGAAAACGATATCAAGTGCAACAACTGTGCAAAAATCATAAATACTAATTAGGTGCAACCATCGTGCACGAAAGCAAATATCATGAAACTCAATCATCAAAATCAATCATGCGAATAGATCGCCCAAAATACCGAAATCAAGTATGGCGGGATAGTCCCGCTCAAGCACATCCTCCAAGAATCTCTGGCCAACTGTCGTGGTCACTCATAGCATGTCTCGTCGACGATCCTGAACTCTGGCCTGCCGGTGTGCGTAACATGACCACTCCTAGGTCCAAGTCTTCTCGTAAGTTATTCCGGAAAGGTCCTGTCGAGGTCTCTCCCAATTCTCGTCCCTGCCGAACTATCCGGAAGTCATCGACCTTTACTATATCTGTTTCTTGTTTCGGAACGGCTGCATACTCATCGCGACTCCTTTTGGAAGATATATCCAAGTACAATGCCTTGGAATGCGTACCGCATCTCCGATGTCGGCGGAGTGGAACGTCATCTCATCCAGATCTTGTACGAATCTTTTACTCCACTTTTCTCTAATGTCGACTACTTCGGACTCATCTCGTCGTGGCAGCATGGACTGAGCTCCAACGGCTATCCTCGTATCTGGAGTCTCCCAAAAAATGCATCTCACCACCTAGCATCCGAATGAAGTCGAACCATTTGATCGATTCTTCAAAACCTTATAATCCCCCAAGAGCTCAACATCTTGGGTACAGTTTAATAGTATCGAGTACATACCACAGTATCGATGGTCCAGCCGTAGAAGGGCAAACCCAAACCCCACTAATGGCGCCGCAGAACTGCCGCAAACCATAAGGTTCAAAGGCTTTCATACGGTCATTATGTCGTGTTAGGGTTTCATTCTTCTAGAGGGTCCATAGAATTGCCTGCATGTCTTTCCGAATACTTTAAACTTGGAATAACAGGTTTCTGACATTCGATCGCCTCTATCGACTCTCAACGTATCCGCGTGAAGTCGTCTCTAGCTGGAATCAATCTATCTGATGACTTCGCATCGGGGTAGCGAACGAACTACATGTCCTAATCATTCATCCTCGGTGACTAGCGACCTTCTATCATCTCTTAGTACAACTCGTACTGCAATAGCTCCAACATCAGGGGCGATATTTCGTCGTTCACAGCAGCAACTGGCTCACTCGTCTGCACGCTGAACCGTGCTTCAATCATCATGAATAAGCAATACATCAACAGTCATCAAAATCTGGTTGGCCTCTATCAGTGGCTCAATTCTCCGGTGCTGATCTGCACGTCCGAGTAATCACATACAGCGATCCATCAAATGCACGAGGCGCAAAACCGTAACTGGTACCGATGAGGCTAGATCAGGAATGAATATAATACTGAGCAAAGAAATGTACATCCTAAGGCTTCTTAAGTGGAGTAGCGTATCATAAATATGCCGCGGAACATACCCACGGTACGTCACACTACTTTAGTCACCTACTCCATCAACCAAGGGTCATCCTACGCTCCGATGGTAAAACCTAACGCTCTGATACCAACTTTGTCACGACCCGAAAGTACGGAACGTGACCGGCACTTAAACTACGAAACGTCTCGAGGCGTACGTAATCTAAGTAAGCCGAAAACCCAGAAATCCAAACCAAGGAAAGTAGTAGAGTGAAGGAAAAACCATTTATAAATCAAATAGTCTGCAACACATGCCGAAATGTGCATTTTAAAATCATAAGTCTTTTCTAAAAATTTCGGCAGAGTTTCCTTTGTAAAAACTGACCCCCAAACGGGTACAAAACCTGATAAAGCATATATATAATGAATAAAGGCATCCCCAGGCGGGAGCTAGCTCTTCGTCAAACGACGGTCACAACTACGCAAGCAATATAATATACAACGCCGAAGGGCGAGGATCACAACAGAAAAGGAAACTCAAAACAGCATGAAATCCATAAAAATACAACGCGCGACTCTAAGGTCGAATGAATAAACAACACTGGTCTCTATCTGAAATAAATACATATTTGGTTAATGGAACTTCTAGATACAACTGAATAATAATAGACAAAATGTACTGATGGTCACGATACAAGTGAACCCACCTACTAGCAAATCACCCGGAAATGGAAGTAGTGCAAGCAAAGCCGTAATGAAACCTGTACGGCAAAACCTGCAAGTAACTGTGGCATAACGGGGGTGAGTTGCCAGCTCGTAAGTAGAAAAACATCTACGAACAGAAATCGCATGAACAACGCAATCCTAGGTCATACGATCACTATATATATAATCCTCAAAATGTGAGTCTGAAGCATGAAAAGGTGGCAAGGGTAAATATCTAACCCAAGCGTAATCCCATGTGCTCGTGTCAGTGCCTCAGGTAGCAATATATCATACGGATGAGGTATGAATGCATGAAAACAGAATACATATAAATAAAGAACCGCTTCCATAATTTAGTGAGATTTCTGTATTTGCAAAACGAGGTATCATAAATGAAATCAGTATAAACAGTGTCTAGCATCGACACAGAACATAAATCCCAATATCTCAATATCCCAGGCTCCGGCTATCCGGACTGGCCTGGATCATCAAATCTCAGTACCTCAATATCTCAAAATCTCAATGTCTCAATCTCACTATCTAGGGCGCCGTCAGTCCAGACACCATCAATCTCAAGACCACGACGGTATCCTCCGGATATCCGACGCGTCAGGTAAAATCAACGGTAGATAGTCTTCCCCTGCCAGGCTCATCGTCTACTACTCGAGCTTCTTGCCCCGGGGTATCTTACCGGGCCCACCATGTACCCGAAACGGTTCATCCAATTTCTCGAATCGGGTCTCGAAATCCATCAGCAAACTCATGGTGGACGACTCATACATCATGGGAAAACCGCACTTTTTATTTAAAAGGAGAGAGAGAGAGAAGAAGTTTATTTATGTTTTTGCGGTTTTCCCCCAAATCTAAGAAATCTCATGAAAATCCGAATCCAAATCATCAATAGCACATAAAACAGTGAATGTAGGCATAACAGTGAATAACAATATGTATGAAGTGGCAAGTAATAACTACAATGTCTAAACTGGCATATAAGGCAAGTACACTAATATCATGTCGAAACTACTAGCTAACAAGCTAAGTCAGGGAAATAGTATTCTCTAAAATGTACGTGACATGGCAATTACCGATGATGATGTGTGGAGCCGGCAAGTAAGTGTACATGGAACATACGCATCATCGGTAATGGTGCTGGTGTCCTAACAGCATGATATCAATAATGGAATATGAAATTACAACATAAGTATGCGATGCGGAGCGAACAGCAATAATGTGCGGGAGCTGAATACTAGACACAACGATAACTAATCTGAATTTAATATAATATGAGTCATGCAGTGGTGCCATTTGAAATAACACAAATCGTGGGTTTTGAAAATAAGGGGTACGGTGTTTTTAAGAAAAGATACGTCTTTTTGAAATATCCGTAGAATCTCTTGACCTGTCTTTTAAAATACTCATGATCCGTTAGTTTTTGAAATAGGTAGGAATCTAACCTAGTCTAACAACTACACTAAACTATACGGCTGAACTAACAAGATGAACTAAAGGTAAGGAAACCGCTTAACCTTTGAGTCGATACATTCAGATACATGTATATATTAGTCGGTGATCCCGCCTCAATAATACCACATCCGATACCATATCTATGATAAGACATTCCCAAGTCAGGAGCGCGGATCTATCATCAATATAAAGCTCGTACGTGAATCCGTCGTACGGCATCCCAAATCTGGGTACGGGTCAATATCGCATTCATCACACTATTCATTTTGTATTCTCTTTATCAAAGATCATCATCCGGGGTACTGACCTATGTCTAGTACAATACTGATATCATCAATATAATCATGATCTGACTACTAATCGACAGTCTCGTACAAACCGATATCATCAGCACATATCATCATAAAGAAGGATATATCACCCAATGCGACCCATTATAAAGATCTTAAAATATCTTATGTCATGTCTCGATCACAAATCAACTATTCTATGTATATCACTATTCACATGGTATCGTCGTCCAAAGATCCGCTATATCATCATGACGTATCTCAAGTACGAATCCGGCCATATCACCGATCTCACGACCTCAAATCAAATCTCATCGACTCATCTCAAAACCCAAGTACTATCCTCAAATCCAGTATATGAACACATAGTCCCATACCCATGTGAACGCATAACTATAAATTCCCATATACGCACATGGGAAAGAAAGGATGTATGCAAGTATGGGTGTGTGTGTATGTGTGGTGCAACCACTACTCTAGGGTTTCGCAACACTAAACCAATCCAAACACACCAAATATCCATCTTTAACATCAATAATCTCAAACAATATATAATCAATATATGTGTGTATACGTATTCGTATACATCACCACGAACTGCGGGGGTGCTATATGCCATCCACCTGACTTCTCGCCGTAAATATAAATCTACTCACATTGCTTCCTGTGCACCGATGCCGATGTCGCCATCTTTATCTTCAACGCCTCGACGTCACGTGGGGTATTTACAGGGATATCACAAATGCTAAAGCACATGAAAATCACATCGGAAACCAAAACGGCATACACTACGCCCATAGGTAAAAACCTATAGTCTCGCATGCAAACACGATCAATAACCCTTTGCCGTTGACGTTCAAACGCCACCCGACAGAAACGAATCACCAAATACCAAAATCCATGCTAAAACAAGTCGTAAACCATGCGCCAACATAAGAAAACTATCCTAGATTTTACCCTATGTGGAATCAATCAAAATTGCACATGCCATGGGTCAAATTTACTGGAGATAGGTCCCTGAAACAAAAACGAAGGGTTTCCAACCTGCTCTGGCCGCAAATTGCGACCAGAAAGGATAAATTGGCGGCCTGAAGAAGGAGTTAGGGGCTGGGGCTTTGGGTGGTGGTTCCTATATCCCTGCACATCTCTCTGTCAAACCAAAATTATTTTCACGTAGCTTGGGTGATAACAGATTTCCAAAAACACTCACAGAATTTCAGTTTTTCCCGATATCGTTTCTATAAATCAGTATTCTGGGTTTTAATCTCATGTTTGGTCCAATGTAACATCACACCAATGGTTATAGTCCCTAATTACACCTCAATTCACCTTTGATTTCAAATCAAACCCTAAACCCTAACTTGGAATTTCCAAGGTCCATCAAATCACACCATATCGACATGAAACAAGTATAGATGCATAATGAATCCACATACTACTCTAAGGGTGTAGAAATTATCTCCTTTGGCAACTCAAGAATTTTCTTGAGTTGCTCAAAGTCCTCAAAATCCTCTCTTTCTAGGTCCAATGTGTAGCTAGTGAGCTTGGGAACAATTTTTTTGAAATGGGAATAGGGTTTTGGGGTTGGATCCATGGTGTTTTGGGGGATTGAAGAGGAGGGGATTGAGAGGGGGAGCAGGAGCAGCAGCAGCTCATGGGAGGAGAGGGGAGAGAATGAGAATAAGAAATGATGGGGATGGCTCAAAACAAAAGAGTTGACCTACATCTTTCTCTCTCTTCATCATTCCTTACCTTTTCCCTTTTCTTTTCTTCTCCTTTATTTCCTTCTCCTCACAATAGAAAACCCTAAGCAACCATACACCCAAAACATGTAAGGAAAGGTAGCAAGTGTGGAAAAATGATATGTGCATGTTTTGCACAAAAAAGCTAAAAATCCGATTAGCGATTTTTAATCGCGATTAGCACTAAATTAGTATATAATTAATCATAAAAACCTTTAAAATGACATAATTCCCTAAAATACCCTATTTTAGAATTTTCCATAATTTTTTCCAAAATTTTCCCCATTTATCGGTATTTAATTATACCGACATATTAAAATATTCATTAAAAATTAATATTAAATTATAAAAATTCCCAAAAATAATATTTTATTTTTTTTTGAAATGTTACAATCTTCCCCCCTTAAAGAAATTCGATCCCCGAATTTAAATTTAAACCCCCAAATTCTAAAACATTTCAATAAAAGTCCAAGTCGTCGGGGCTCCGAAATCATCAATACATAAAACGCATCATAGCACAATGCATGCGCATGAGTAATGAGCAGATAACTCAAAATTGAAACTCCGTCAAGCGTTCCGCAATCATCGGAGTCATGGTAAAGACACGAATGCCAAATCCAAAGCAAAACCAATATGATATAAATCAGAACTATACATGTAAATATCGAATCTATACATGTAAATATTTAAAGGAAATGCATGCCAAATCTTTTAGAGTCGCTGTGCAATGCGCATAACACTGCACAGTGGCGGACGTCTCTATAAGAAAATAGCCATATACGTATATATCCTTTGTTAAATATGTACGTTCCGCCGTTTTGGAAATAATTTATAAGGGTTTCCTTATTTTAAACGTTTCATATCATATCGGACACATAGGTAAATACTGAGACTATAGCTCACTTTTGGAAATCCCTTCGATAACTATCAATGCATGCAAAATATATCCAGGTACTGTCCTCTGACTAGTCCTGTTCAGTACGAAAACAAATCGTAAATATTATAAAAACGTACTGCTCCATAAGACATCAATCCCAAAATACGCATATGAATACTATGTGCGTCTGGTGCGCACGGAAATCAAAATCCATATATGTGCCATACATGTGCACAGAAACGAATCTAGGTGCAACGGGTGTGCACACAACATCTATCATAGGCAACGTGTGCGCCTGACAGCAAAATCAGGTGTATCTGACATGCACGAAGAATCTCGATTTAGTGCATCTGGTGTGCACCAAAATCGTATCTTATAACATGCGTCCAACATGCGCGAAAACTCAAATCAGGTGCATCCATCATGCACGAAATCATGAAATCCAATATTCAGTGCCGAACATGCGCAAAATCCAATCAGGTGCATAAAATAAATATCGAGCATCACCATCGAAATCGAAGTCCAATTCATCTAAGTGCACAAAATGTGTATCACTGCACTGCAAGCATATGTGAACTATACCGAGTGCAAAAACCAAATCGTGTGCGTACATATGCATAAAATCAACTCAACTGTATGAAACCCATAAAATCAGAAACATGTGAAACCAAGGCACAAAAACGAAATCAAGTGTAACAACTGTGCAAAAATCGTAAATACTCAGTAGGTGCAACCATCGTGCACGAAAGCAAATATCATGAAACTCAATCATCAAAATCAATCATGCGAATAGATCGCCCAAAATACCGAAATCAAGTATGGCCCGCTCAAGCACATCCTCCAAGAATCTCTGGCCAACTGTCGTGGTCACTCATAGCATGTCTCGTCGACGATCCTAAACTCTGGCCTGCTGGTGTGCGTAACATGACCACTCCTGGGTCCAAGTCTTCTCGTAAGTTATTCCGGAAAGGTCCTGTCGAGGTCTCTCCCAATTCTCGTCTCTGCCGAACTGTCCGGAAGTCATCGTCCTTTACTATATCTGTTTCTTGTTTCAGAACGGCTGCATAC
Organism: Agapanthus africanus; assembly: GCA_030015575.1. Lineage (NCBI taxonomy): Eukaryota > Viridiplantae > Streptophyta > Magnoliopsida > Asparagales > Amaryllidaceae > Agapanthus > Agapanthus africanus. The sequence goes on from CM057344.1 coordinate 109,850,518, forward strand.
TCATCGCGACTCCTTCTGGAAGGTATATTTAAGTACAATGCCTTGGAATGCGTACCGCATCTCTGATGTCGGCGGAGTGGAACGTCATCTCATCCAGATCTTTTACGAATCTCTTACTCCACTTTTCTCTAATGTCGACAGCTTCGGACTCGTCTCGTCGTGGTTGCATGGACTGAGCTCCAACAGCTATCCTCGTATCTGGAGTCTCCCAAAAAATGCATTTCACCACCTAGCATCCGAATGAAGTCGAACCATTTGATCGATTCATCAAAACCTCATAATCCCCCAAGAGCTCAACATCTTGGGTACAGTTTAATAGTATCGAGTACATACCACAGCATCAGTGCTCCAGCCGTAGAAGGGCAAACCCAAGCCTCACTAATGGCGCCGCAGAACTGCCGCAAACCCTAAGGTTCAAAGGCTTTCACACGGTCATTATGTCGAGTTATGGTTTCATTCTTCTAGAAGGTCCATAGAATTTCCTGCATATCTTTCCGAATACTTTAAACTTGGAATAATAGGTTTCTGACATTCGATCGCCTCTATCGACTCTCAACGTATCCGCGTGAAGTCATCTCTAGCTGGAATCAATCTATCTGATGACCTCGCATCGGGGTAGCGAACGAACTACATGTCCTAGTCATTCATCCTCGGTGACTAGCGACCTTCTGTCATCTCTTAGTACAACTCGTACTGCAATAGCTCCAACATAAGGGGCGATATTTCGTCGTTCGCAGCAGCAACTGGCTCACTCATCTGCATGCTGAACCGTGCTTCAGTCATCATGAATAAGTAATACATCAACGGTCATCAAAATCTGGTTGGCCTCTATCAGTGGCTCAATTCTTCGGTGCTGATCTGCATGTCCAAGTAATCTTATACAGCGATCCATCAAATGCTCGAGGCGCAAAACCGTAACTGGTACCGATGAGGCTAGATCAGGAATGAATATAATACTGAGCAAAGAAATGTACATCCTAAGGCTTCTTAAGTGGAGTAGCGTATCGTAATTATGCCGCGGAACATACCCACGGTACGTCACACTACTTTAGTCACCTACTCTATCAACCAAGGGTCATACTACGCTCCGATGGTAAAACCTAACGCTCTAATACCAACTTTGTCACGACCCGAAAGTACGGAACATGACCGGCACTTAAACTACGAAACGTCTCGAGGCGTACGTAATCTAAGTAAGCCGAAAACCCAGAAATCCAAACCAAGGAAAGTAGTAGAGTGAAGGAAAAACTATTTTTAAATCAAATAGTCTGCAACACACGCCGAAATGTGCATTTTAAAATCACAAGTCTTTTCTAAAAATTTCGGCAGAGTTTCCTTTGTAAAAACTGACCCCCAAACGGGTACAAAACCTGATAAAGCATATATATAATGAAAAAAGGCATCCCCAAGAGGGAGCTAGCTCTTCATCAAACGACGGTCACAACCACGCAAGCAATATAATATACAACGCCGAAGGGCGAGGATCACAACAGAAAAGGAAACTCCAAACAGCATGAAATCCATAAAAATACAACGCGCGACTCTAAGTTCAAATGAATAAACAACACTGGTCTCTATCTAAAATAAGTAGATGTTTGGTTGATGGAACTTCTAGATACAACTAAATAATAATATACAAAATGTACTGATGGTCACGATACAAGTGAACCCACCTACTACCAAATCACCCAGAAATGAAAGTAATGCCAGCAAAGCCGTAATGAAACCTGTACGGCAAAACCTGTAAGTAACTGTGGCACAACGGGGGTGAGTTGCCAACTCGAGAGTAGAAAAACATCTATGAAAGAAAATCGCATGAACAACGCAATCCTAGATCATACGATCACTATATATATAATCCTCAAAATGTGAGTCTGAAGCATGAAAAGGTGGCAAGGGTAAATATCTAATCCAAGTGTAATCCCATGTGCTCGTGTCAGTGCCTCAGGTAGCAATATATCATATGGATGAGGTATGAATGCATGAAAACAGAATACATGTAAATGAAGAACTGCTTCCATAATTTAGTGAGATTTCTGTATTTTCAAAACGAGGTATCATAAATGAAATCGGTATAAACAGTGTCTAGCATCGACACAAAACATAAATCCCTATATCTCAATATCTTAGGCTCCGGCTATCTGGACTGGCCTGGATCATCAAATCTCAGTACCTCAATATCTCAAAATCTCAATGTCTCAATCTCACTATCTAGGGCGCCGTCAGTCCAGACCGGCCCCTACCATCAATCTCAAGACCACGACGGTATACTCCGGATATCCGACGCGTCAGGTAAAATCACCGGTAGATAGTCTTCCCCTGCCAGGCTCATCGTCTACTACTCGATCTTCTTGCCCCGGGGTACCTTACCGGGCCCACCATGTACCCGAAACGGTTCATCCAACTTCTCGAATCGGGTCTCAAAATCCATCAGGAAACTCATGGTAGACGACTCATACATCATAGGAAAACCGCACTTTTTATTTAAAAGGAGAGAGAGAGAAGAAGTTTATTTATGTTTTTGCGGTTTTCCCCCAAGAAATCTCATGAAAATCCGAATCCAAATCATCAATAGAACGTAAAACAATGAATGTAGGCATAACAGTGAATAACAATATGCATGAAGTGGCAAGTAATAAGTACAATGTTTAAACTGGCATATAAGGCAAGCACACTAATATCATGTCGAAACTACTAGCTAGCAAGCTAAGTCAGGGAAATAGTATTCTCTAAAGTGTACGTGACATGGCAATTACCGATGATGATGTGTGTGAGCCGGCAAGTAAGTGTACGTGGAACATATGCATCATCGGTAATGGTGCTGGTGTCCTAACAGCATGGTATCAATAATGGAATATGAAATTACAACAGAAGTATGCGATGCGGAGCGAACAACAATAATGTGCGGGAGCTGAATACTAGACACAACGATAACTAATCTGAATTTAATATAATATAAGTCATGCAGTGGTGCCATTTGAAATAACACGAATCGTGGGGTTTTGAAAATAAGGGCTATGGTGTTTTTAAGAAAAGGTACGTCTTTTTGAAATATCCATAGAATCCCTTGACCTGTCTTTTAAAATACCCACGATCCGTTAGTTTTTGAAATAGGTAGGAATCTAACCTAATCTAACAACTACACTAAACTATACGGCTGAACTAACAAGCTGAACTAAAGGTAAGGAAACCGCCTAACCTCTGAGTCGATACATACAGATATATGTATATATTAGTCGGTGATCCCGCCTCAATAACACCACATCCGATACCATATCTATGATAAGACATTCCCAAGTCAGGAGTGCGGATCTATCATCAATATAAAGCTCGTACGTGAATCCGTCGTACGGCATCCCAAATCTGGGTACGGGTCAATATCACATTCATCACACTATTCATCTGGTATCCTCTTTATCAAAGATCATCATCCGGGGTACTGACCTATGTCTAGTACAATACTGATATCATCAATATAATCATGATCTGAGTACTGATCGACGGTCTTTTACAAACCGATATCATCAGCACATATCATCATAAAGAATGATACATCACCCAATGCGACCCATTATAAATATTTTAACATATCGTATCACATGTATCTATCACAAATCAACTATTCTATGTATATCACTATTCACATGGTATCGTCGTCCAAAGATCCGCTATAACATCATGACGTATCTCAAGTACGAATCCGGCCATATCACCGATCTTACGGCCTCAAATCAAATCTCATCGACTCATCTCAAAACCCAAGTACTATCCTCAAATCCAGTATATGAACACATAGTCCCATACCCATGTGAACACATAACTATAAATTCCCATATACGCACATGCGAAAGAAAGGATGTATGCAAGTATGGGTGTGTGTGTATGTGTGGTGCAACCACTACTCTAGGGTTTCGCAACACTAAACCAATCCAAACACACCAAATATCCATCTTTAACATCAATAATCTCAAACAATATATAATCAATATATGTGTGTATACGTATTCGTATACATCACCACGAACTGCGGGGGTGCTATACGCCATCCACCCGACTTCTCCCCGTAGATATAAATCTACTCACATTACTTCCTGTGTGCCGATGCCGATGTCGCCATCATTATCTTCAACGTCTCGACGTCACGTGGGGTACCTACAGGGATATCACAAATGCTAAAGCACATGAAAATCACATCGGAAACCAAAACGGCATACGCTATGCCCATAGGTAAAAACCTATAGTCTCGCATGCAAACATGATCAATAACCCTTTGCCGTTGACGTTCAAACGCTACCCGACAGAAACAAATTACCAAATACCAAAATCCATGCTAAAAAAAGTCGTAAACTATGCTCCAACATAAGAAAATTATCCCAGATTCTACCCTATGTGGAATCAGTCAAAATTGCACATGCCATGGGTCAAATTTACTGGAGATAGGTCCCTGAAACAAAAACGAGGGGTTTCCAAGCTGCTCTGGCCGGAAATTGCGGCCAGAAAGGATAAATTGGCGGCCTGAAGAAGGAGTTAGGGGCTGGGGCTTTGGGTGGTGGTTCCTAGGTGCCTGCACATCTCACTGTCAAACTAAAATTATTTTCAGGAGGCTCGGGTGATAGCAGATTTCCAAAAACACTCACAGAATTTCAGTTTTTCCCGATATCGTTTCTATAAATCCGTATTCTGGGTTTTAATCTCAAGTTTGGTCCAATGTAACATCACACCAGGGGTTATAGTCCCTAATTACACCTCAATTCACCTTTGATTTCAAATCAAACCATAAACCCTAACTTGGAATTTCCAAGGTCCATCAAACCACACCATATCGACATGAAACAAGTATAGATGCATAATGAATCGACATACTACTCTAAGGGTGTAGAAATTACCTCTTTTGGCAACTCAAGAATTTTCTTGAGTTACTCCAAGTCCTCAAAATCCTCTCTTTCTAGGTCCAATGTGTAGCTAGTGAGCTTGGGAACAATTTTTGTGAAATGGGAATATGGTTTTGGGGTTGGATCCATGGTGTTTTGGGGGATTGAAGAGGAGGGGATTGAGAGGGGGAGCAGGAGCAGCAGCAGCTCATAGGAGGAGAGGGAAGAGAATGAGAAGAAGAAATGATGGGGATGGCTCAAAACAAAAGGGTTGACCTACATCTTTCTCTCTCTTCATCATTTCTTACTTTTTCCCTTTTCTTTTCTTTTCCTTTATTTCCTTCTCCTCACAATAGTAAACCCTAAGCAACCATGCACCCAAAACATGGAAGGAAATGTAGCAAGTGTGGAAAAATGATATGTGCATGTTTTGCAAAAAAAGCTAAAAATCCGATTAGCGATTTTTAATCGCGATTAGCACTAAATTAGCATATAATTAATCATAAAAACCTTTAAAATGACATAATTCCCTAAAATATCCTATTTTAGAATTTTCCAAAATTTTTTCCAAAATTTTCCCCATTTATCGGTATTTAATTATACCGACATATTAAAATATTCATTAAAAATTAATATTAAATTATAAAAAATTCCAAAAATAATATTTTATTTCTTTTAAAATGTTACAATTGGGTTATGAATACACCGGATGGACTCGCCGGGAACATGCTAGTTGGTATTATACCTATTGTCAGATAGCAGTTCCCTGGTGACATGTGTACAAGTTAGTCTATCGACCTGAGATCGTCATTTGTCTCGTGTGAGTTCCCACCGTGCTTTGATTACTACCCTGCCACGGCTCATAGGAGTCATGCAAATAGGTTTTAGTTCGGTACAGTCCCGAGCCATATGGAGGAAGTGAGTGGATCGTCAGGGGATTCGTCTCTCCCGGTATTGGGGGTTGATGTCGCGGAGTGCACACGTGGCCATCACCAGAAATCCTTGGCCAAAGTTGTAGAGAATTACTGATCTAGGATCGGTATTTCTCAGGTGGTGATAGGCTTCATACCGACACTAAATGCCGTGTTATTAGGGGTCTGACTTTATCCACCCCCCTAGACTCGATATGCGATACTCATAGACGAACGGACCAGACTGTACGGATATTGTCACTGTCAGGCTCAGTAGGGGTTTCAGGATGAGTTTGCTCGTCGGCCTCCCTTTCACTCAATACCTGGGTATCCGTTACGTACAGCTAGTGCCACTGACGTGCTTGTGGTTAAACCCACTGCCAGCGTATTGACGAGTCTTTAGAGTCCCACAGAGAGCGTTTCCCTACATCGGGTGAAACGATGTAGAGGCCGTATGGTTTTGCAGCAGGGTTCGAGTTCATACATGTACTTGTGCACGCATGATGTTCGGACGGATAATACTAGTGAGTTTTGGTTTAAGCCGGATCCTAGTATTATATTGTTGGATTATTTTCGTCTCTATGTATTCATATTCTTCGGAGTACGGATGCGGGTATGTATATATGGATGAGGGGTGTTCTGGTAATTCATTACAAGATTACTTTTAGAAGATTAAATCTCATCATGGTTTAGACCTTTTTGGATTAAAAGGTTATTGAGGTGTAGGATGAGGTGTTTATTGCATTTTTGTGGCATAGCTAATTAGTGACCCATGATTACTATTCTAGCATGCTTAAGGTTTTGTTTATTGTGAAATTATTGTTGACTTGAGATATTATGGTTGGCTCTAGATATTTTGGTGGCATGGGATATTTTTATGGATGACATCATTATTTATTGAATAATCTCACAACAAACAAAAGACTAAGCCATTATTCATTTCTTTTTCTTTTTCTTTTTCTTGAGTTGCTCTCAACACCATATCCTCATGGAATCTTCTTCTTCCTCTAGCTCCACCCAAACCCTCTCATGAGTTGAGAATCCTTAGGTGTCTTGAGACAAATTAATCCTTCATCACTCTCTACTTCATCTACGGTATCTAGTGTAGCGATCTAGGGACCCTAGTTGCCTCGGATATGAGGTTGGAGTTCGTTGCATAGACTCTCGAGTGGATCATCTTCGATGGAGGGAGACCGAAGATCAAGCTTGATCAAGGAAGCCCTTAGGAGCTTGGGATGATGGTTGAAGACCAAAGGACATGGATCTATTCGGTATAACCACTCTAAACTCCTAGCTTTTATATTGCTAGTGAAGGGTTAATGGGTGATCCGGGTAATTGGTTATGGTAGCGCCAAGGTTTTTGAAAATTTTTGTTCCGCATTTGTTCACGTATTGATGGCCGGGGCGCTGCCGTAACCCAACAATTTGAGACTAAGATTACCTTAGGAGATATGGGATGAATATCATTTTGGATATCATCAATGAGAGATCATTAGTCATGTTTGAGACTAAGATTAGTTTGGAAATCACGAGCATATGGGCTTTGTTGATTTAAAATCAAAGATCCTCAGGAACCTTAGCCAATTTGGGATGAGATTGGATTTCTGTACTACCCAGCGGCACTTAACACTAAGATATACAACGCTCACATGTATTTCACGTGGGGCGCTGGAATAGAGCTAAGCACTAATCTTTTCTGGCGCTCACGTGCTTTTCACGTGAGGCGCTGAGTTTTTAGCCTTGGGCGCTCACGTGCTTTTCACATGAGGCGCTACAATAGTGCTAAGCACTTGGTTAGAGTTCTGGCGCTCACGTGTGAAGCACGTTAGGAATTCAGCCTCTCTTTTTTTTGTTCCACGTGATTGCTTTATTTTTGGGGTGCTCGGTTGCTTTATTTGGTGGCTGCCCAATCAACACAAATGAGTTTTCTTTGTTTTTGGAAGCTCACGTGGAAAGCATGTGAGGCGTTTTAGCTATTTTTTGTTTTGGGCACTCACGTGGGAAACACGTGAGGCACTATAATAATGCTAAGCACTAATTTTGCTCACGTGTGTTTCACGTGAGACGCCAAGTTCTTTTTCTTTTTAGAGATTTTAATCTTTGTTAATGACATTTTAGTCATTGATGTGTTAGGTCAACGTTACCCACCCCGGTACTTTCGGGGAGGCGGAATAGGTAAAAATCAAAATTTTCTCACAAGGTAACATGGGCCAACCATGAACGATCTTTGCTAAACAAAAACTAACAAACTAAATACAAGTTTTAGCTACTGGGTTAGAAGGTTATACCTAGATCTTGAACTCATTCTCTTCTTGTTGTGGTCCTCCTTCTTGCTTGCTCCTTGGAGTGGTGTAGACGGCTCCTCCTCATAGTCTTCTCTTTGCCGAAGAAAGATCCACCCGAAGGCCTCTACCTTGAGCTCCTACCTCAACCAAGAGGTAACTAGAGTGCTTAGCTTGCTAAACTAAGAATCCTAAAATGAGTAGAGAGAAGTCTTGATGGTTTTATCTCACAAGCTCATGGTTTTCAACACATGAAAGATGAGAGCTTTGAGAGAGGAAGAGGAAGAGCTAAACATGAGAGAGAAAGCTCATAAGAGAATGAGAGAGAAAAAACAACCATGCTCTCATATGATAGAAAATGATAATAATAATAATAATTAAAGAAAATTATGATAGTTAGTTGAAATGACCATTATCATTTCACATGTAATGCAATTTGCAAGAATCAAGAAGCATCTTGCAAAAGAAATGGTCAACAAAAGTCAAATGGTCAACCAAAGTCAAATGGTCAACCAAAATCAAATGGTCAACCTAACCATGGTACAATTATCCTTAATTAATATTATTAATCATATTTCTCATTCTCATTAGGTTTTAGAAAAAGTCAACTGTCAAAAACCCTAATGAGATTCATCTGCCTCTATCAACTGTGCATACACACCCGCATCCGGGTTCCGAGGAACACGAATACAATGAGACAAAACCAATCCTAAAACAAATACTAGGATCTGGCTTAAACCAAAGCCCGCTAGTAATAACTGCACGGACACCAAACGTGCACAAGTGCGCGGAGGTGAACGAACTCCGTCGCAAAACCATGCAACCTCTACTCTATTTTGCCCAAAGGCGAACAACTCTCTGTGTGGAACTCTAAAGACTCAACACTACGCTGGCAGTGGGTTTAACCACAAGCCGCAAGCGGTACTAGCTGTACGTAACGGTCTCTAGGTAGATGCCGATAAGAAGACCGACGAGGTGAACCCATCTGAACTCCTATTGAGCCTGAATATGACAATCTCCATACAGTCCGATCTGTTCGTCTAAGAGTATTGCATGTCGAGCCTAGGGGGTGGTAAACGTCAGACCCCTAATAGCGGTACAAGTCGTGTCGGAGTGTAGCCCAGAACACTGTGAGAAACTACTGGAAACACTACCAGTAAATCTCGCTTGCCCTGGTCAGGGACGACTATGTGTAATGGCTCTCCTAGACACAGCGCGATATCAACTCCCAATAGCGGGAGACGAATCCTATCTAACCGTCACTGCCTCTAAGTGCTTCGGGACTGCACCCAACTACTACCTGTTTGCACGACTCAATAGAGCCGTGGTAGGGTAGTAATCTAAGAACAGTGGGAACACACTCGAGGCGAAGTGACAGTGTCAAGTCAACGGACTAAGCTATACTCATGTCACTTAGGAACTGTTAACTGACGATTGGTATAATACCAACCAACAGTTCCCGACGAGTCATGTCCAGTGTACTCGTAACCTAACGATCACCTGCATACTATCTCCAGTACGATGTACTGATGGCTGTAGGACAGACCATCTCCCCTGCTGGGATAAAAAGCGTATGCACCAGTCTACTCTGGAGTATCGATACCCTGTCTCGATAATCCTACGACTAGGGACCAAAACAAAGATGTGCTTATAGACTACCCAGCCCCCACTAGTGTGATTGCCATCACAACGCCGGTAGTCAAGCAAAGATCCTAAGGGCTCCATCAATATGTATTAGCGATATGTTAAAAGAAATATATACACATATTAAGATAGAAACAAACCAAGTAGCATACTACTATATTGAGCAAGACTGTCGTAAACCCGTATATATATCCCAAGCTTCCAAAATGTATTATACAAACTAGTACTATACAATAATGGCCTCTAGGGCATACATATCCAACAATCTCCCACTTGCACTAAAGGCCAGTAATTGGTGTACCGCATACCCAACGTCTGCTCTATGGCCAGCTGCTGGCGTACCGCATACCTAATAGCTCAAAAAGTCGCTCAAACTGTGTTTGAAGGAGGGCCTTTGTGAATGGATCCGCCGTGTTGTCTTTCGTGTCGACTCTCCGTACCTCGATCTCTTGGCGATCAATGATCTCCCTGATCAGGTGATACCGCCTTAAGATGTGTCTGGACTTCTGATGGGACCTTGGTTCTTTCGCTAAAGCTATAGCCCCATTATTATTGCAATACAAAGGTATTGGGTCAACAATGGACGGAACCACCTGAAGTTCACTAATGAACTTCTTCATCCAGACCGCCTCTTTTGCGGCATCGTTTGCAGCAATGTATTCAGCCTCCATCGTCGAGTCTGCGACGGTATCCTGTTTGGAACTCCTCCAACACACCCCCTCCGTTGAGGGTAAACACAAAACCCGAGACAGACTTGCTGTCATCCTTATCACTCTGGAAGCTTGAATCGGTAAAGGACTCAACCCTAAGGTCTCCATTACTGTAAACCAGGAACATCTCCTTAGTCCTTCTCAGGTACTTGAGAATGTTCTTCACTGCCGTCCAGTGGTTCTCACCTGGGTCTGACTAATACCGGCTCACTACGCTTAGCGCGTAAGCTACATCTGGTCTTGTACATAGCATCGCATACACTATAGATCCTACCGCCGAAGCGTAGGGTATAGTGCTCATGCGAACCCTCTCCTCGTCAGTCTTAGGAGACATCTTCTTGGAGAGGGTGATTCCATGCAATGCGGGTATATTACCGCGTTTGGAATCTTCCATACTAAATCTCTTCAGTACAGTCTCTATGTACCTGGACTGCGAAAGTCCCAGCAATCTCTTGGATCTATCTCTATAGATCTTGATCCCCAGTATGCATATGGCATCACACAGGTCCTTCATGGAGAACCGTTGTGACAAGAATAGCTTGACCGATTGTAGCATAGGAATGTCATTTCCTATCAAAAGAATGTCGTCCACGTACAAGACTAGGAAAACGACAGTTCGTCCTACAATCTTCTTATAAATACAAGGCTCATTTTCGTTCTTGATGAAATCAAATTCCTTGATTGCTTCATCAAAACAGATGTTCCAGCTCCGCGATGCCTGCTTTAATCCATAAATGGATTTAAGAAACTTGGACACCTTCCCGCTGCTCCCACTGTCTACAAAACCTTCTATCTGATCCATATAAACGCGCTCTTCCAAACTGCCGTTTAGAAAAACCGTTTTTACGTCCATCTGCCAACCTCATAGTCATAGAAGGCAGCAATGGCAAGTAGGATTCGAATGGATTTGAGCATAGCCACTGGAGAAAAAGTTTCATCATAGTCCACACCAGGTCTTTGACGAAAACCTTTTGCAACGAATCTAGCCTTATAGGTTTCCACCTGCCCATCTACACCACGTTTCCTTTTGTAGATCCATTTGCATCCAACGGGTTTTACCCCAGGAGGAGCAATATCCAAGGTCCACACTTTATTTGTATACATGGACTCCATTTCGGATCGCATAGCATCTAGCCACTTATCAGAGTCCCTACTGATAATGGCCTGACTGAAACTGGTAGGGTCATCTTCTTCCAAGATGCAATCCTCTCGATCCCCGTCTATGAGATAACCATAGTATCTCTCGGGCGGATGAGAAATCCTACCAAATCTGCGAAGTGGTTGAGGTTCGTCTGGGGCTATTGAATTTTCTGGTTCTACTAAATCCTCAGTTTGAGTTTATGGATCAGATATTTCATCCAGTTCTACCGTGCTCCTACTTATTTCTTTTGCAATAAATTGCCACTCTAAAAAAGTGGCGCGACGAGCAACGAACACCTTCTGCTCCTCAGTGTGGTAGAACAGATATCCCAGAGAATTTCTAGGATATCCCATAAACTTGCACAAAACTGATCGTGCTTTAAGCTTGTCCGGATTTTGTACCTTTACAAAGGCCGGACAACCCCATATCTTAATACGTTCAAGATACGGTCTTTTACCACTCCATATTTCATATGGAGTCTTAGGCACAAATTTAGATGGAACCTGATTCAGTAAGTATTCTGTTGTTTCTAGCGCAAGTCCCCAGAATGAAAGAGGTAACTCAGCATTACTCATCATGGAGCGAACCATGTCCAATAGGGTACGGTTCCTCCGCTCCGATACGCCGTTGTGTTGTGGTGTGTACGGAGGAGTAAGCTGAGAGAGAATTCCATTCTCTTTTAATTAATCTAGAAATTACGTGCTTAAGTACTCCCCTCCTCTATCAGACCGGAGGATCTTGATACTTTTGCCAGTCTGATTCTCTACTTCGTTTCTGAATTCTTTGAATTTCTCAAAAGTTTCAGATTTGTGTTTCATGAGATACACATATCCGAACCTAGAGAGATCGTCAGTGAATGTGATGAAGTACGAGAACCCTCCCCTTTCATGTATAGACTTTGGACCATACACATCACTGTGTATGAGTCCCAAGAGCTCTGCTGCCCTTTCTCCATGTCCGGTGAACGGATATTTGGTCATCTTTCCTTTGAGACAAGACTGACAAGTTTCATAAGATGAAAATTCAAACGTATTCAAGAGTCCATTTTTATGCAACTTACTTAGTCTTTTCTCTCCGATATGACCAAGTCTACAATGCCACAAGTAGAATTCGTTCGTATCTGAACTCTTACTCTTGCGTGTGTTTTGTACATTGAGAACTGTATTCTGATTTAGAACATAGATACCATTACTCAGTGTACCTTCTGCAACCAGTACCTTATCAAGGTAAATGTTCATGATATTTCTATCAAGAACAAAGTTATATCCATCTTTATTAAGTAAAGACACTGATATGATGTTGCAAACCATGGAAGGTACATAGTAGCGATTGTTCAAAATCATAGTATTGCCATTTGGCAACACTAGGTGATATTCACCGACGGCTGTAGCATTAACTTGTGCTCCGTTCCCTACCCTGAGGGACATATCACCAGGTGCAACTTTCCTACTTTTTCTCAGTCCCTGCAATAAATTACAGATATGAGATCCTGATCCGGTATCAAGTACCCAGGAGGTAGGGCTGACCGAAAAGCGGTTCTCAATTACAAGAACACCTGAAGTAGATGCAATACTATGCTTCTTCTTCAACTGGGTCTCCTTCGAATCCATACAATCCTCTTTCCCTTGCTCATACTTATGACTGTTGTCGTAAGTTAGAGCCGAACCAACGTTCCCCAGTCCCGAATAAGAATTCGGATCGGTCAAGCAATACATTTTATTATCTTGATTAGGGCGTGAAATGGTTGCTACCTGGAGAGAGAGAGAGAGAGAGAAAAGAAACACTCAGCGTGCGCTCTTGCAAGATTAGATTGGTTATTAATTTATCTAACCAGGATGGCTCCCACTGTTTCCTCAAATTCTTCTTCAAACCTTTAAAAGAAGAACTAGTCAGGATTAATCGCACGTCACAATACTTGCTTAACCTTTCAGCCAGGCTAGTGTTGGTACTTCGAGGGAGGTTTTCCAACGCTTTCGCGAAGTTCCTTAATTATATAACCTCTTTTCCCTGGAGGCATAGCCCCGCTAACACCGTTCTAGACACCTACTTGGTTTATAGCATTGATTGTTAAGTGAAATAATCTCCCGAGAGTAATCCAACTCATCAGTGGGATCGGGATCCAACTATCATTATGTGATGACCTAGATAGAATCCACTCTAGTCACCACACTCCATAAAGTATGCTAAATCTGCAAGTTTCCTGTATATTTGAAACTCCCGATGTGGTTTTTGCCCCTAACGGTTTATGACCTTGACAATGCGAACATATCATAAACCGCTAGTCAAGTTCGGCCCATCATTATCTTGATTAACTTAGACCCACCCGCATATCCCTTGACAATGCCAACATAGCTATGCGACTGTCCTAAATAATCTGAAAATAAAGCTACAAACAAGCAATACTTAGCTACCGATCACTACGCCTTGACAATGCCAAAATACGTAGCTCGAATACTAAGTAGTACTTGTAGGAAATGATGGAGGGCTACGGCTAGGTTTTTAGCGAAAAACCCGTTAACATAATGAACTTGATATCGTTGAAGAAACCTGATAACTTTTTTAAAAATATAGTGGCGAAAACTTTTGCTAAAGAGGTCACTCCCTGTTAAGGGATCTCGGCTCTTTCCTCGTCGAATGAGGTGCAGGATATTCCAAACTGAATACCTCTATGCAAAGCAAGAATAATCGACTATAGTGAAGTTATTACCCTGACGCAAACTTCTGTCCAAGGGGTCACTCCCGATGAAGGGATCTCGGCCCTTACCTCATCGAATGAGGTGCTGGGTATTCATAACCGAATACCTCTGTGCAAAAAAAAAGAGAACGTCCTTGCAATAACAGCTTTTTGAAAATTGTTCCAACAACATCTTTTAGGTTTGTTTTTCTTTGCATTAATATAATGCGTCCCATCAATTAATCCTACCATTACAGAAAACAACGAAAATATGGTGTACGCTTATGCCATCCGCATTCGCCACGGGGCCCCGTCATCATCCGTTAGGTTACTTAACTAACGACAGAGCGGGAGCTGGACTAGCGCGGATGCAAAACATAAGCAACACCTACTAGATATCATATATAGATATATACATTCGTCAGATACAATGATAGCCATTCCAGATCACATATGAACACATTGGATATGCTAGGAATCCGCGTTTCGTTCGAGCCTGCAACAAAAGACGGATTACACGGTCGCGATGAATAGCCACACCCCACCCTAGACCCCTACGGGTGCAGCAAACTACCCGCCAAGTACCTAAAGTGAAGCAGCCTCCCTCAACAACGTGAGTAGGCCACTCGGCACTTCAAAGTACCCGGTAGTTTGTGCACCCCACCTTGGGTCTATCCTAGGAGCAAAAAGAGTAAAAGAAATAATATACAATGGCGGCTACAAGCTCATCCCGGATGTGCGGCCATAAAAATAATATTACATCAATTTACAATTTACATCAAATGAAAGATAAATAAACTCTCATCTCATAAACCCCGGCTATTCATCCGCGACAATCTAACAAGTTCATATACAAAATCCAATATCACAGATCACAGATATGTATAACCCCACTAATCAACGTATAGCGATTAGTCGACGTTCAGTACATATATCACATTACAGATATAACCAATTAGCTAAAGTTTATAGATCTTCGACCAAAATTTCAATTTGAAACTACGCCAAACACAACACAGTTCTCAGAAGAATCTGGGCAGAAACAAAGTATCTTAAAAATCATAAAACCAACACAGAGAACCCCAGAAGAAATTTGGTGCGCAGCCGAGTTGACTCGGCTGCGGAACCGCGGCGGATCGCTTGGATCGGCCGCGGATCCGCGGTCTTCTAAGCGACTTAGGCGTCTAAATTTCTACAGTTTTCTCTAAAAAGCCTGCTTGTATTTTTCAGGTCTCTGGAAATATTTTTGGACCTGTTTTTAAAATCGGCAGAAAACACTAAAATTTGACGTATTTTGTGATTTTTTCCGGATCGAAGTTCTAAACACTTTTCTAACATGTTAGTTGTTGTTTAGCTACGCTCTGATACCACTGTTAGGTCCACGTTATCCACCCCGGTACTTTCGGGAAGGCGGAATAAGTAAAAATCAAATTTTTCTTACAAGGTAACATGGACCAACCATAAAGGATCTTTGCTAAACAAAAACTAACAAACTAACTACAAGTTTTAGCTACTAGGTTAGAAGTTTATACCTAGATCTTGAACTCCTTCTCTTCTTGTTGTAGTCCTCCTTCTTGCTTGCTCCTTGGAGTGGTGTAGACGGCTCCTCCTCCTCGTCTTCTCTTCGCCGAAGAAAGATCCACCCGAAGGCCTCTACCTTGAGCTCCTACCTCAACCAAGAGGTAACTAAAGTGCTTGGCTTGCTAAACTAAGAACCATAGAATGAGTAGAGAGAATTCTTGATGGTTTTATCTCACAAGCTCATGATTTTCAACACATGAAAGATGAGAGCTTTGAGAGAGGAAGAGGAAGAGCTAAACATGAGAGAGAAAGCGCATAAGAGAATGAGAGAGAAAAAACAACCATGCTCTCATATGATAGAAAATGATAATAATAATAATAATAATAATAATAATTAAAGAAAATTGTGATGTTTAGTTGAAATGACCATTATCATTTCACATTTAATGCAATTTGCAAGAATCAAGAAGTATATTGCAAAAGAAATGATCATGGACAAATGGTCAACAAAAGTCAAATGGTCAACCAAAGTCAAATGGTCAACCTAACCATGGCACAATTATCCTTAATTAATATTATTAATCATATTTCTCATTCGCATTAGGGTTTAGAAAAAGTCAACTGTCAAAAACCCTAATGAGATTCCTCTGCCTCTGTCAACTATGTATAAACACCCGCATCCGTGTTCCGAGGAACACGAATACAATGAGACAAAACCAATCCCAAAACAAATACTAGGATCTGGCTTAAACCAAAGCCCGCTAGTAATAACTGCCCGGACACCAAACGTGCACAAGTGCGCGGATATGAACGAACCCCGTCGCAAAACCATGCGACCTCTACTCTGTTTTGCCCAAAGGCGAAAAACCCTCTGTGTGGGACTCTAAAGACTCGACACTACGCTGGCAGTGGGTTTAACCACAGGCCGCAAGCGGTACTAGCTGTACGTAACGATCCCCAGGTAGATACCGATAAGAAGACCGACGAGGTGAACCCATCTGAACTCCTACTGAGCCTGAATGTGACAATCTCCGTACAGTCCGGTCTGTTCGTCTAAGAGTATCGCATGTCGGGCCTAGGGGTGGTAAACGTCAGACCCCTAATAGCGGTACAAATTATGTCGGAGTGTAGCCCAGAACACCGTGAGAAACTACTGGAAACACTACCAGTAAATCTCGCTTGCCCTGGTCAGGGACGACTATGTGTAATGGCTCTCCTAGACACAGCGCGATATCAACTCCCAATACCGGGAGAGACGAATCCTGTCTAACCGTCACTGCCTCCAAGTGCTTCGGGACTGCACCCAACTACTACCTGTTTGCACGACTCAATAGAGCCGTGGTAGGGTAGTAATCTAAGAACGGTGGGAACACACTCGAGACGAAGTGACAGTGTCAAGTCAACGGACTAAGTTGTACTCATGTCACCTAGGAACTGTTAACTGACGATAGATATAATACCAACCAACAGTTCCCGACGAGTCATGTCCAGTGTACTCGTAACCTAACGAGCACCTGCATACTATCTCCAGTACGACGTACTGATGGCTGTGGGACAGACCATCTCCCCTGCTGGGATAAGAAGCGTATGCACCAGTCTACTCTGGAGTATCGATGCCCTGTCTCGATAATCCTACGACTACGGACCAAAGCAAGGATGTGCTTATAGACTACCCAGCCCCCACTAGTGTGATCGCCATCACAACTCCGGTAGTCAAGCAAAGATCCTAAGGGCTCCATCAATATGTATTAGCGATATGTTAAAAGAAACATATACACATATTAAGATAGAAACAAACCAAGTAGCATACTACTATATTGAGCAAGACTGTCGTAAACCCGTATATATATCCCAAGCTTCCAAAATATATTATACAAACTAGTACTATACAATAATGGCCTATAGGACATACATATCCAACATGATGATCATCATGATTTCTGTTTTGAAGATCTTGGATCATTTTTTCTATTGGAGAACTAAGTTCTTCTTTTCTTTTTTGTAAGAAGTAAGTTCTTTATGTAGGCTTAAACCCTAATTTCGGAGGAATTAAATTCACAGAACATAAGTTCTTTTTCTTTCTCTTTCTTTTTAACCTAGTTCTTTTCCCGTAAGTTTTTGAGTCTGAAGAACAGAATCTCCCCGATGAGAATTAAATTCTCAACTTATCCGGAGATTTGCTTTTGCAAATCTCAAACCAGAGGAAGAACTAAGTTCTTGTATAAAGGGTTAAACCCTTGTTTCCATTATACTAGGCAAAGGAGATATTTTGATCTCTCCTTTTTCTTTACCTAGAGTCTTGAAGGAGAGAGATCTTCTTTCTTCGCTTGAGAATTAAATTCTCTGTCGTTTTTTAGAGCCTTCTGTCTTTTTTTTTTTTGCAAAAACTTATGGGGGTTTCTCCCTATATAAGACTTGAAGTCTCGGGTCCTTTATATAGTGGAGGCAAATTTGTTAATTAGTTTTGAGAAAATCTCTCATTGAAAGATTCCAATTGATTCAATTGATCTCAAAATTTGTTTGGGAAATTTTATCCGCCATTGGATCTTTGATCGAAGAATTTCTGTTTTACAGAATATGTTTTCTTATTTTTTAACAACATTGGGGGAATATTTTCCTATATATAGAATTTTATTTTATTAAACGATGATTTTGAATCATCATTGGATTTTTAATCTAAGGGTGCTCGGTTTAACAGAGCACGATCTTTCCCTATTTAGAAACATATAGGAAATATTTTCCATCTCATTGGATATTTGATCCACCAACTTTCTGTTTAACAGAAAATATCCTTCTCATTTAGAAAGATCAGGGAGATATTTTCCCCCAATAGAAT
This sequence comes from Agapanthus africanus, assembly GCA_030015575.1. Lineage (NCBI taxonomy): Eukaryota > Viridiplantae > Streptophyta > Magnoliopsida > Asparagales > Amaryllidaceae > Agapanthus > Agapanthus africanus. Next base: position 109,869,108 of record CM057344.1, read on the forward strand.
TTAATTCCATATTTAATCACCATTGGATTTTTGATCCAACGGTTCTCTATTTAACAGAGAGGATCTTTCCCTTTTAGAAAAATCCAGGAAGGTATTTCCTAAGAGTAGAATTTAATTCTACATAAGGAGGCGTCCTCACGTGTTTAACACGTGAGGCTTATTTAGCTTCTTTCATTTGGCACCCATATGCCTTGCATATGGGCGCTTACGTGTTTAACATGTGAGGTCAATTTGGCCTTTGGCCATTTACTCTTAATGCTCATATGCTTTGCATATTAAATAGAATTTATGTAACATTTCAGGAAATATAAAATATTATTTTTGGAATTTAATATTAAAATAATATATTTCGCGAAAACTATTCGATTTGCGAATAGGGATTTTTCGTAAAGTGGTATAAGTATATATTAATATTTGGAAATTTATCGGAAATTAAAATGATTTATTTATTTTAATGATATTTATCGGATTTTTGGATAAAATCCGTGTTTTTACATTTTTCATGATTTTGCACCAAGTCATGTGCATGTGTGTGTTTGTGAGTTTTGTGAGATAGAGAATGAGAAAGGAAATGAAAAGGAAAGGAAAAGAAAAGGAAATGAATTGAGTGTGAATGGAATATGAAGTTGATGCGATGAGATATTTTGTGAGTAAAACAAAAGAGATATTTGTTTTATGAGAGAGTGAGTATAGGAGAGGGTAAGGCTAAGAGTGAGAGAGAGAGCGCCTTGGCTGCCCCAAATCCTTCATCTCCCCATTATTTCTTCATCCCTTTGCTTCTCATTCAACCCCTCACTACCCCCTTGCCACATCTCCAAATACTTGCCAAAACCTTATGCCTCCTTCATTAAAAAACATGCACCACTTCATCCTCAACACATTGGACCAACCAAGTTTGGATTTTGAAGACTTGGGCAACTCAAGAAAGTTCTTTGGTTGCAAATAAGGTAATCCATAAGCTTTAGTTTAGTTTTTATTGTTAAATATCATATTTTTAGTTAGAAATTGAGTTAATTAGGATATCGATTTTAGAAAACTATAAGTTGTTGTCTAATTGCCAATTGAGGTGTAGGGAGTGCTTAAAATACCTTAGAGAGTGTTCTATTGACTTGGAATTGAGTTTAGAACTCGATACACGAAGTTAGAATCATTCCGTGTCGGTTTTGTGAAACCTTATGGCCTACAGGGAATCTGGGATGACCTGGGAAGTTTATGAGAAAAACAAACAATACCAGAGACCTAATTAAGACACTAGGAGACCACCCTGCAAGTACGAACCCCAACGGAGCAGAACGGGCCGAGCTCGCCGGATTTGGGGGCAATGTAGCCAGCCAAATATAGTTGTTTGGTTTTAGAATTGGTCCAGTAGCCCACACACTCCATATACTGCCCCATAGTATTGTTTGTTTATCCCCATTTGACCTGAACCAAAATCTGGGAACTATTGTGAGTGGTTTTGGTTATGTTTTCTGTATTTTGGAATTCTTGGTTTTAGTATTTGATATTGTATTGGGTCGTTGGATGTTTGTACGTCAACGACGAGGGTTGTTTGGTTGGTTTTGCATGCCTAGGCTATAGGTTCTAACCTATGAGCGCACCGTGTGCCGTATCGGTTTTCGGACATTGATTTTAATGGTATTGCGATACATGTTCATATTGTAGGTACGTTCGCGTGGATTCCGAGACGACGAAGCACATCGACTACGGCTAAGCGAGGAGTTTAGCAGGTGAGTAGATTTATATCTACGGGGGAAGTCGGGTTGATGGCATATAGCACCCCGGCAAACACTGATATGGAAGATCGTTTGATAATTATATTTTGATAAATGATATGCGAAGGACATGAGTATAAGATTTAGTAACGATAATATGATAGAAGTTGACACTAATGAACATATTGACATATGAGAATATGAAATGAGAAGTGAATCATGATAGGTACGAATTGAAAGAGAACAAGTATGAGTTGATAATGGTATGAGGTATGTTTGAGATCGATAAACACGACAAAAGATTGAGATAGAGGTGTTGTGGAATTAATAAGATATAACTTTTATACACTGTGATGTGAGATATTAATGTGATGAACGAGTATACGATGTGATATGATGACTTAGTGTGATATGTCGTTATATGGATCCGAGTCGATATGAGATAATTGATACCTTTGTCGGTCCCACGATATGAGATTGATACGGATGTGACCTGGGATATAGTTATATATATATATAATGTTGTGAATTTTGATTGATATGCCGTACGATGGATTATACCGTACGTGGTGTTGTGAGGCTGGATGCCGATTGATAGATTCACCGATTCGGATATATTATAGACACGTATACCTTATAGCATTTAGCTGACGATGTACTTTATGCTACGTTCATGTCTTTCTCATTGCATTACATATACATGTGCTAGTAAACCTACACCATTATCGATGATGCGTACGTTACACTTACACAGATTGGCCGACTCACACACCTTCATCATCAATAATTGCTATGTCACTTACACAGTAGAATTGCTACATCATGCTATGATATATTGCTATGCTCACATCACTATGCCATGCTGCATGATATACTTGCTATGTTCACATCATTTGGATTTGTTGCGTGATATACTTGCTATGTTCACGTCATTTGGATATGTTGCATGATATACTTGCTATGTTCACATCATTTGGATATGTTGCATGATATACTGATATTGTCACATCACTGTTCCATATTGCATGATATACGGATATGCTTACATTCTATTATATGTCGCATACATCATACTTTACGATTATACGCGTTGAGATATACTGTTTTCATAAGATTTATGGTTTGAGAGCCGTGGGGATATTTCAAGAAATTATGTATTGTTTTGAAAACCCGATTTCTCTTAATATGATATTTCGTTGCGTCCACCATGAGTTTTCTCAGTTCTGAGACTTATGTTAGATACCCGATTCGAGGAGCGAGGGGAACCGTATGTGGGTACATGGTGGACCCGGTGAGGTATCCCGGGGCAAGAAGACTCGTATTATTAGGCGGTGAGCCTGGCAGGGGAGCACTACCTACCGGTGATAGTATTTGGACTCAGCGGATATCTGGAGGATACCGACCGGAGTTATGAGATGAGATAGGCCGATTCGTACTGCCGGATCCCGCGGGCCGATCCCGCAGACTATGGTTTCATGATGTTGCGAGTGTCGATGTTGGACACTCAGGTTCCATGAGACTTACAGATTTGAGGGCCGATCTGAGGATGCGGAGCCCAGGATATGAGGATTTACGTGTCGATGCTGAACATAGGTTTCACGATGTTTCGAGTGTCGATGTTGGACACTCAGCTTCTATGATTTTGATGTGTCACGAAAGACACACGTTGATTTATATCCTCGTACTTTCATGCATATGCTTTTATGATATTTACATGCATGATGTTGTTGTGTCATTGGTTGACACGTGGACGGGATCCACATGCATACAGGCATTGATTATATGGTTGGATGATATCCACTTGCTGATAGGCATTATTATGTTGTTGGCACATATGCAGATACGGTCACCCTAGATATCATAATATTACCTTTATGATATAGCTGACCTAGAAATCGTTGTTTATTTCGATTTCTACCTGATGATGTTTTCTACTCACGAGTTGGCAACTCACCCACGTTGTGCCACAGTTCTTGCAGGTTGACCGCATGGATCAGTAGCGGCATCGCTGGCACACAGCTGCATTCGGGTGATTTGCTTGGTAGGTGGTACATGATGGATCGTGCCACTCTTGTATTATTATTCATATTGTATCTAGTCAACTCCATCAAATCAGAAACTAGTATTTGTATAAGTAGTAAGACTTAGCAAGACTTGTAGTTGCGAGACTTGAGCGATGGGTTATATGTTTGCTTGGTGGGTTTGATGTCTTGGTTTACTTTATTCCTTGTGTTGATCTTCGTTGTTGGGCATCGTATACTTATATTCTGTCTTGCGTGGTTATGACCCCGCCGATTGGCGAAGAGCTAGCTCCCGCTTGGGGATGCCTATATATTGTTGTATATCTGTTTGGGATCAAAATATTTGAGGGAAGTGCTGCCCGAAATTTTAAAAAGGTTTATATTTCTGGGTTTTGACTTACTTAATTTACGTTGCGCCTTTAGACGTTGCATGATTTAAGTGCCGGTCACGAACTAAATTCGGGTCGTGACAATTTAATTCTATGCGTAGAGTTTAACTCTATGTGAAGCTAGTGCTTCAAAAGGGTGTTCTCACGTGTTTAACACGTGACCCCGGTATGGGTTTTATCGTGCTTATATGCTTTACACATAGGAGGTCACGTGTTTAACACGTGAGGCCCATCTAGTCTTTAATTGTTTGGTTGCAGCGCTTATATGCTCTGCATATAAGCGCTCACGTGTTTAACACGTGAGGCTTAAGTTGTGGGGAATTCTCTCCCCTTTTCTCTCCCTTTTTATAAGGTAACAAATGCCCCCCAGCGTTGCTCTCACGTGGCTTGCACGTGAGTGCAACGCTGTCCATCTTACTATCGTTGGATTGCCTAGGGGAATGGGAAGTTGAATCGCTCTTATCACGTCTTATAAATGAAGCGTTTGGCCCTTGAGATGGTTACTGTTTTTCATCTTCTTCCTTGAATCTTTTCTTGAGAATTTAATTCTCCTTTCAGAGCTTAGCTCTCTGCCCACAGAACTCCTCTAATCAGAGTTAAACTCTGCCAACAAGAATTTTGGTAAGGATTATAAACAAAATTTTGTCTCGTAGGAAACTTTTTTATCTTGTTTTGGGATTTTAATCCATTAACAGAGCTTGGCCTTTTTCTTGCATTGGCTCTTTTCTTGCACTGATCTTTTAGAGATCTAAAAAATATTTGGGTAGATCATGGGTCTTGAATCAATGGGCATTCTTGAGAATTGTTGGTTCTCTTTGTAGGGTTTTACCCTATCATTGACCCTGATCTTTGAGGGTCTTTAGCATTTAATTCCATTATATATATATATATATAGAGAGAGAGAGAGAGAGATATATATTAACCTATTTCCCATCATGGAGATTTCTGGGATTTAATCCGATTATTGGAGGAATTTAATTCCATTTTGCCTTATAAAGCTTAGCTCTAAAAAAATTTGGAACTTTTGGGAATTTTATTCCACTTCCTGTCCTTGAGCATTTTCCTCTTTAGGGTTTTAATACCCTTTTTACAGATTTGGATCTATTTTTATCGTTTTAAAAGAGACCGCTTTTCGAAGATTTTGGAAGTTTTTAACTCCACTGTTAACTTAATGAGAATCCTTTTAGATTCTCACAATGGGACCTTTGTCTCATCATTGACGAGTCACCATTTTGATTTCATGGAGTCCACTAGCTTTTTAGTTAGTAGTCCCATAAGACCAAGTCACACATTTTGTTGATTTTTTCCCCCCATTTTCAGGTACAATGGCCCCATTTCCCTACTTTCCTTATACACGCTCAGAGGCTGCTTTCCCACAGTCGTCTTCAGATGAAGAAGTGATGGCTATGATTAAGAATCACGATAAGGACAGAAAGAGCCTTCTGCTATAGGGCGTTTGATATGGTCACATTATAAGGGGTCGTCGCAGCTTTACGTGTGGAGTACCAACGGAACCCATCCGTTCCATTCAGTTTACGGAGCGTCCGCATACTGCATATGCAGTGGAAGCGGTTAATTGGACTCCTGAAGGCCAGCTTAAGCCATCAATGACAGGGATTCCCAATCAGCCCTTGGTGGCTATTGACATTCTGGGATGCCGGATATGCCAAGCCAAGGCTCGACCTTGGAGGCAAGTTTACAAGATGGGCGTCATCCCACGACATCCAGTGGGCTATCTTCCTTGGGCCCGTTATATTCTTTCCTCCCAACGCTCGCGTTTGCAGAAAGTTGGATTATACCAGGCAGTGTACGCATCTTTGTTCTACTAACATGCTCCTCACGTTTGGTAGGTTAAAGCCTTTTTGAACCAATGGAATTTTCCAATGCACACGTTCCTACTGGGGGATCGCGAAGTTTCCGTTCCGCTAGAGGAATTCTGAGAAATTTTGGGACTTCTAATCAGGGGAGAACACTACGAAGAATTACTACCGCCATATGTTTTTGTTATGGTGCCAGCCATTCATGAAGGCTTGATAATTGAGAATGTTGTTAAGCACAAGCACCCATGTTTAATCAAGGCCTTAGGTACTTTTGAGAACCTGTTCGTGGCATCAGAAGGGCAAGGTGTTACTTTTGACGTTTTCATCGCTCGCTTTCTTCGTAAAGATGCTCTATCCAAAAAAGCTCCGAAATTTGTGAAGGTCGAGGATTCCTTTGGATTTGGCCTGGAGAAATTGCTGGCTAAAGAAGAAGGTCTGCCATAATTTTATATCCCAAATTCATCGGCCGTGGCTTTTGATGCGATTGTTGCCCCTGGTATAGACAAGGAAACATTCTTTGTAGGCTTCATCAGTTTCTAGCTCAGCTGGTTTGCCATGCCAATGCATCGTCGTTTTGTGAGAGCCTCCGAATTTTACTTCGCACATCGCATAGCCGAAGGAGCACGATTGGCTATTGGCATTGTAGGGTTATCGCACCTGTATCATGGCTTAAGTACCATAGCCAACACTTCAAATCCAGGTGCAGACACTGTGAACTTCTCCCTCCATTACTTCATGTCCTGGATCGAGATGCACGTGTTAGGCGCGTTTGCTGTGCATCGGCGGCCTGATTTTTATGAGTCATATACTTTTCCATGAGTCATGAGATTGGTTGATGCCTCTGCTCCTGATCCGACTCAGTTAGGAGTTTTGCGTGCTGCTTAACCCGTATTCTAACGAAGGTGGCATGGTTTTCAACGATCGGGTCCTTTCTACGCCAGTGGGGCCTATTCAACAGTTATTTGATTTGTTCAAGAATGGGGCACTAGTTTTGAAACACAAGGAGATAATGCATCTGTATTCAATCAGGCTGGGGTACTTAGTGTTCCGATTAAATGACGCTGCTCTCTTCACGCGGTATAATCCGCATCGCTTCACCCAACAGTTGGGTTATAACCAGGCGTCCCCTTTGAAGCTTTTTTAGTTGAGCCTACTCCCTCACTGGAGACTGCCCGTGATACTATTCATCATTTCATGAGGCTAAATACCGGTTCCCTCTTCATGATCCCTAAGCCTGACTACATTCCAAGGCCCGTGGGACCCTTCAAGGGCTGGTATCATCACTGGGTTAGTCCCATTATCACAGAGGAGAGATGGGTGATTTTTGAGTGTAAGGCCTCTATGGCTGCCCAAGCCATCAACGCTCTATTGCGACCATGGTCGGTCGTTCGCCCTCCTCTGAAGGATAGCGATTCAGTGCTTATTCCAAAAGCCGCTTGAACAGAATCGGTCCCCGTACTGCTGGTATGCCATTTCGTACTAGAATCGGTGCATAGACTCTTGATAAGGCGCAAGCAGCAGCGTCATCAAAGTCGAATCCCAAAGACAAGATTGGGCAATACCGTGCAAAAGTGCCAATAAGGAGGAAGCGTCCTTCTACCAGTACTAGCTCGGGCCCTAAAGGAGAAAGAAATTGGCCGCCCATTTACTCGATACTTTGCTCGAGTCTGAACCTCTCACTCATGACGAGCTTATGTATGCGCATGAACTAGATGATGGTCTTCTCTTTCCTGACACATCTTCTGAGGAGGCTGTCATGCCCCGCTTCCCAAAATACGAAATACAAGGGGTAACAAGGCCAGCCATGCTCCTACGGACAAGAAAATATCCTGCCGTAGTCACACTTCAGCTTCTAGCTTTACGTGGTAATCAGTAATAAATGCACAGATAATGAGAAATACAGTCACTAATCTATCAAAGGATATAAGATATACCAGGTAGAGATCAAGAGAAAGATAGTGCTGGCGTCGCTGATCTAGATGTTCGCAATATCCTCAAGATACGACAGGTGCTGATCCGAGCTAAGTCCACTTCTCACTCTGAGCATGCATACTCAGGTCGTCAGAGCGACACAATAGCAATATATATAAATGCAAGAGTAAACACGTGCAATGATGATGAATATGAAGCAGTAAATATAGAATAATGACGCACATGAAATAATCGGTACAGGTAAACAGTAAAGTAGGTATATCAAATCAGTAAGCAATGCATATCAATGTCACTAACCCTATCAGTCTCTAAGTCTCATTGTCCAGGTCACTAAACCTATCGTCAGTCCAAATGTGAGAGTAAACCACGCAGGAGTATCCTCAACCCAAGGGTAGGGCCCCAGGGCCAAGGGAACACGGGCCCGAAACGCTCGCTAATAATCAGTAGTATCACCCATATGACTCCCAGAATCGTTGTATATGCCGGCAATGGGACCCCCGAGATTCCTTTGAACTCACACTCAAACTACCCCACACCCCGTGGTCTATATCAAATACCAACCATGAATCCAAATACTAGTCGGTCCATGACAAGTCTATGCGAGAACTGGAGACAGGATCTCCATCAAGCATGTCTCGACTGGTACCCGAGATAAATGGATAGCGTTTGACGCCTTACCTATGACACTAATATAAGTGCTTCCATAACCGTCCCATACCAGTTATAGTTACACTTACATATGCCCCATAGGCGTCGACAATGCAATAATTTAACCGCTTCCGGTGATTGTGTACAAGTACGTGTCACTTCACTTATTCCTTCACGCTTTAACACTACTTGCCACAATCAAAACACTAATATCTATCACTGGGTAATATACACAATCACTAGGTTACCAATGTATGTGACCACTACATTATATGATGAGAATGCAATAATTATGATATGAATAAAATATCATCAGCCAGTGTCCTACCACTTACATAATTTACTATAAATCATAAATGCATAATTAAGCGACACAACATAAAAGGGGTAAGCAGTATGTTTAATTATCTATCTATCAAAATTGGTTTCGCGTCAATCGGATTTCAGGTTTGCTAGTTAGGGTCATTTCAATTTAAGTGTTCACTGCTGAAAATCCAGTTTCAGAACAGGAAGTCCGTTTCGTAACACGTTTTACTCCCAGTTAGGAGCATAATTAGGCGACACTACAGTTCAACTAATTGTATATTTTTCTGTTATGTTTCCAACGCATCAAATGGATCATTAATATCAGTTCTTTATTAAAAGTTATGTTGTGTTCAAGGTGCTGGTGTAAGAGAGGTCACTGCAGAAACTGCAGAACACCCCGGTATTCTGAAATACGAATTAAATATCAAATGATGGGGAAAAGACATGAGACCAGATTCATGGGTTAGCTAACTAAATTATCTATGTGACCATATAGGGCTCCATGCACTTTCAGTTTAACTAAGGGGTACACAGGTGTTCCAAAACCAGGTATCCAAAACGAAAGCTGCCCCGAACTGCAGTTCAGGGCCGCGAATCGCCTCAGTATTCAACATCATAACAAACAATATTCAGTAAGAATTATCAGAGGTTTACAGATTATCTATTCTTCTTCGTATCAGGCCCAAGCATGCTACGATACGATTTATATCTAATTTACTATTAATTTTACAACGTGATATACATGGCGATTTCCAGATTTACGTCCCCTTTTAGGGCAACATTTCACAGGTATAACCTAGCTATTTGTTACCCAAAACCCTACTCGACATTCATTATCAATAAATGGATTTGGTCACCAATTCTTCTATTTTAATTAGGGTTTTCGTTTCAGGGTTCTGTGTCGAACACCTAGGTTAATTATTTAGGTAACAATCGAAATGCCCATTTTATTCACCGACTAAACGAGATTAAAATTCTATAAATTTTATACAACATTGCTATGGGATACTAGACACCAATTTGGGTTCAGTTCAGTACAATCAATTAGGATACGTTATTTATTAAAGTTCGTCAATAAAATTTCGGCGTGATAAATAATTATGATTATATAATTAGCATGATAGGCAAGTTCCAAAACTTGTCTGATGATGGTAAGCGCGATACGAGCACACACAGGCTAGGTACGGTGCTCGGTCCAGAGGAGGTGGAGGTCTCAACTGCTACTCAGGCGGCACAGGCATGCAGTGGGGCTCGTATGTGAGCTTGGGGATCGACTTGGCCTTGTGCAGCGGTGGAGGTTGCAACTGGCGACTTGGAGGAAGTGATGGCTGCGGGTTGCTGGGCGAGGCGTCTGCGGTTGTAGGTGGTGACAAGTGGTGCTGAGGGAAAGGAAAAGGATGTTGGCGAGGGTTGAGGCCGACGGGATCGAAGCTCCGGAGACGGTGCAGTGACGAGAGCAGGGGCTTGGCGTTGGGTTCGTGTTGTTGCAGCGAGGTCGGGGTTCGTCGGAGGGTGAAGGGAAGTGGAAGAGGGAGAGGAGACGAGGTCGAGGAATGGTCGACGTCGGTGAGGCAAGATCGGCGATGAGGTCGGGTTCGGGTTTGATGGGCTGTGGCGGTCACGACGGGGACGTGGGTTCTCATCGGGGTTGGGGAGAGCGGGAAGTAGGGAAGTGAGAAGAGTTCGTCATGGTTGGTGGTGGTCTCGATGGCGTTGTGGTGGTGGTTGTGGGGATGAGGGAAAGTCGATGATCGACGGTGGTTCGAGGTTGGCACAAAGCGGACACTTATGCATGGGGGAAGACTCAACTACAGGAAGAGGAGGAGGCCGCGATGGCATTTGAAGATCTCGAAGATGGTGAGAGGAGATGACAAAGGGAAGGTGCAGTTGGAGAAGTCGAGGAGGGTGGCCGGGAATGGAGTGGGTGCTGGTGGTGGCAAGTTGCAGTGAGGGGAGTGAGAGAGAAGAGTGATGGTTGTTGAAAGATGGCCACAGTATCTGAGGAGAGGCGCGAATCTCGTGCGCGTGGCGTTGGAGGGGCTCTATCGTGGGGTGAGCGCGGGTCTCGAGGGAACGTGAGTACGGGAAGAGCGGGTCATGGGGCTCAGCGCGAAGAAGGCGAGAAAGAGGTGAGGGAGAAGAAGAAGGGGAGTGGAGGTGTCGGGTCGGGTCGGGTCGAGGCTGGGATAGAGTGTGGGTAGGGTTCGTGGGCTGGGCCTGGCAGCTTGGGTGTAGAAATTGGGATTTAGATTATAAGTTTTTAGATATGAAGTAAGATATAGTTTTAGGTAAAAAGTTTAGAAAAATTAGATGAAAATTTATTTAGGAAATTAAAATAGGAGTGGGAAAATAATTTGGAGCAATAGGATTTAACGGAAAATGAAATAGGAGGAATATAGGGTAAATATTCGGAAAAATATAGGAAATAAATTTGAAAAAAATATACAAGATTTTTATATACAAGATACAGGGTATTATATCATACCCCGCTTATATAAAATTTTGTCCTCGAAATTTAAAATAAACCGTAAGTTATAAGATACCATGCGAAAAGAAACAAAATAAATCAAATATTACTAAATAGCGGCTTACGTAAAAGCAATTAGATGAAAATCTTACATAAAAATTAGAGTAGTTAAAAGGAATATTCATATGTAAGAACGAGGACATAACAATCAAAAGTAATAAACCATATATATACAATTACGATTTTAATAAAAAAAAAGACAATAATAATCAGTAACGAAAGAATGTTTAATAGGCCATAAGGAAGTACGGTAACTATAAAAATAACTAGAGAGTACTCATTAGAGAAGAGTGTATATATATATATATATAAAGAACGGGATATAAGAGAACACAAAATAAAGTAAATGAGTTTGTCATGGAAGCTATAAAAGTGAAACGTAAACTAAAAGCAATGACAAAGAAAATAATCCAAATTGGTAGAAATTTACAAAACAAAATACATTCACTATATAGCTATATCACCAGATTAAAAAGGAAAAGAATAGAATCTCAAATCTAACGAGAACATTAGCAATATGGAAAAATAAGATAAAACGATATGTAACTTAATATATATATTCGGATAAAGGAAGTATTAAAAGCAACTCGCAACACATTTAGAAAAACAATAAGTAATAGAAGATCCTAAGCATACAGAGTATTAAAGACCCAAAAATATTTTAATCCGTAATGTAGAGTAGTAAGTAAATAGGCGGTCGTGAATCTAGTAATACGATAATCATAATACATATACTGAAACATAGTAATAAAATTTCTAAAGCGTAGTGGTCACAAATAAGTTAGAGAAGAAAATCGATGAAGTAATATGAAAATCAATTATTACGAAAAAGGGAAAGACTTTATAGGAACAAGTAAGTTCAGAAACGAGTAATAAGAAAACATAGTGAGAGATATAAACAAGCTCAGAAGAAAGTTAGCATAAATGAGAACAAAAGCAAAGGGAATACTATATAGAAAATCAAAATGAAACTCAGTTTAAGGAGAAACCAAAACTTCTATTAATATAAATTTTGAGGGTTAAACAGAAGAACATCACAACTAAATGAATAGGAATGATAGTACTATATTAAGCAATAAAACGTAAAAGAAAATATAAAGTAGCAAATAACTCGAGGTGACATCCTGAAATTAAAGCAAGTAAAATTGAAATAAAAGGCATGAAAAAAATAGAACTACATAATGGGAGAACGATAGTATGAATTTATTGGTAAAAAAAAAAATTTGTTTAGAAAACAAAATATGCAGCATAAATTAGAACCGTTGAAAATTTTGAAAATAGAGAAGTACTTAGTGTAAATGAACAAAATAAAAGTAATTAATCATAATTTACAATTTCATCGCATTTAAGCCAAGGAATTCAACAGATACAAGATTTGAACGAAAGGAACAACTACTAATCAAAATAACAATGTCTTTATTGGAAGCAGGAAAAGTGATAATTCCGCGTCGATATCTAAATCTCTGCGATCTCGTAAGGTAAGTCTAAATCAGGTGCTGGGTCCATATCATCCTCGAACTATGAAATAACCAAGTCGCTCAAGCAGATTTAGAGGGCATGGATGAATCCACTCCTTGTAGCTCTTTCCTTCGAGGGCAACCATTGACAAGATGTTTGTCGGATCCATAAATCAAGCACTGCACTTTAGCTTTGCGACAGTCTCTCTAAAGGTGTCCTGGTCTCTTGCAATAACTACACGTTGGGTTCTCCGTTGCTTCTGTTGCTGAGAAACAAATGAGCGCTTCATCTATACACCACCTTTTTTTCTAACAGGAATTCTCCTATGATTGGGGATCCCATTGGTGCCTGAGCCATTTGCCTTCTTAGTCCTTCAGCTATGAGATCATTTGTTCACTCCTGGGCTTCCATTAATCCTTGCAATACACCCAAAATCTCGGCGGCCTGACTCCGGAGAGCGGAGGCGGAAGAAGAGTCGTTGGAAGCCAGGTTTTAGCTTCTACTGCGCCACTCAGATAGGAACTTAAAATATGCAACGTGATACGATAATTTTGAAGAAACGAAGACGTGAGAATGCAACGAGTCCGATAAGAAACGTAAGCAGGTGTAGGATCAATAGAAAAAGTATAAAGATGAAAATGTAAAATAGATTTGAAAACTCGGGAACGATATAAGATATAAACGGAGAGTTGTTGGAAGTCATGGTCCTAAAAGAACAAATTTTAGGACGACATAAGGTACAAGGAATAAGAATCAGAATAAAGTATAGAATGGACAACGGAACAAGAACATATGGTGAGATGAAATTCACACGAGTGGAAATCAAATGTAGAACTCTAAGTCACTCAAGCCCAGTGCTGCCTTATAACTATGCTGCAGTTCAGAGTTACAACCACATAACTCTACCAAGTTACTCAAAACTCTAGCGGATGGATCAAAATATGTAGCAGAACACACTATATGAATCAAGGTCAAGGATAACAAGTTTACAATCTAGACCGAAGGGTGGCTTAGATTGTCAAGCCCTAAACGGAAACTGTAATCCCATTCTAAGCCAACCTGGCTCTGATACCAAAAAAACCATGTCATGCCCCGCTTCCCAAAATACGGATACGAGGGGTAACAAGGCCAGCCATGCTCCTACGGTCAAGGAAATATCCTGCCGTAGTCACACTTCGGCTTCTAGTTTTACATGGTAATCAGTAATCAATGCACAAGTAATGAGAAATACAGTCACTAATCTATCAAAAGATATAAGATATACCAGATAGAGATCAAGAGAAAGATAGCACTGGCGTCGCTGATCTAGATGTCCGCAATATCCTCAAGGTACGACAGTTTTTTATCCGAGCTAAGTTCACTTCTCATTCTGAGCAAGCATACTTAGGTCGTCAGAGCGACACAATAGCAATATATATAAATGCAGGAGTAAACACGTGCAATGATGATGAATATGAAGCAGTAAATATAGAATAATGATGCACATGAAATAATCGGTACAGGTAAACAGTAAAGTAAGTATATCAAATCAGTAAGCAATGCATGTCAATGTCACTAACCCTATCAGTCTCTAAGTCTCACTGTCCAGGTCGCTAAACCTATCGTCAGTTTAAGTGTGAGAGTCAACCACACAGGAGTATCCCTAACCTAAGGGTAGGGCCCCAGGGGTAAGGGAACACGGGCCCGAATTAACGCTCGCTAATAATCAGTAATATCACCCATATGACTCCCAGAATCACTATATATGCCGGAAATGGGACTCCCGAGATTCTGTTGAACTCACACTCAAACTACCCCACACCCCGTGGTCTACATCAAATACCAACCATGAATCCAAATACTAGTCAGTCCATGACAAGTCTACGCGAGAACTGGAGACAGGATCTCCATCAAGCATGTCTCGACTGGTACCCATGATAAATGGACAGCGTTTGACGCCTTACCTATGACACTAATATAAGTGCTTCCATAACCGTCTCATACCAGTTATAGTTACACTTACATATGCCCCATAGGCGTCGACAATATAATAATTTAACCGGTTCCGCTGATTGTGTACAAGTACGTGTCACTTCACTTATTTCTTCACGCTTTAACACTAACATACTTTCCACTATCAAAACACTAATATCTATCACTGGATAATATACACGATCACTAGGTTACCAATGTATGTGACCACTACATGATATGATGAGAATGCAATAATTATGATATGAATAAAATATCATCAGCCAGTGTCGTACCACTTACATAATTTACTATAAATCATACATGCATAATTAAGCGAAACAATATAAAAGGGGTAAGCATTATGTTTAATTATCTATCCATCAAAATTGGTTTCGTATCAATCAGATTTCAGGTTTGCTAGTTAGGGTCATTTCAATTTAAGTGTTCACTGCTGAAAATCAAGTTTCAGAACTGGAAGTCCGTTTCGTAACACGTTTTACTCCCAGTTGGGAGCATAATTAGGTGATGCTACAGTTCAACTAATTGTATATTTTTCTGTTTTGTTTTCAACGCATCAAACGGATCATTAATATCAGTTCTTTATTAAAAGTTATGTTGTGTTCAAGGTGCTGGTGTAAGAGAGGTCACTGCAGAAACTGCAGAACACCCCGGTATTCTGAAATACGAATTAAATATCAAATGATGGGGAAACGACATGAGACCAGATTCATGGGTTAGCTAACTAAATTATCTATGCGACCATATGGGGCTCCATGCACTTTCAGTTTAACTAAGGGGTATACAGGTGTTCCAAAGTCAGGTTTCCAAAACGAACGCTGTCCCGGACTGCAGTTCAGGGCCGCGAATCGCCTCAGTATTCAACATCATAACAGAACAATATTCAGTAAGAATTATCAGAGGTTTACATATTATCTAGTCTGCTTCGTATCGGGCCCAAGCATGTCACGATACGATTTATATCTAATTTACTATTAATTTTACAATGTGATATACATGGCGATTTCCAGATTTACGTCCCCTTTTAGGGCAACATTTCACAGGTTTAACCTAGCTATTTGTTACCCAAAACCCTACTCAACATTCATCATAAGTAAATGGATTTGGTCACCAATTCTGCTATTTTAATTAGGTTTTTCATTTCAGGGTTCTGTGTCGAACACCTAGGTTAATTATCTAGGTAACAATCGAAATGCCCATTTTATTCACCGACTAAACGAGATTAAAATTCTATAAATTTTATACAACATTGCTACGGGATACTAGACACCAATTTGGTTTCGGTTCAGTACAATCAATTAGGATACGTTATTTATTAAAGTTCGTCAATAAAATTTCGGCGTGATAAATAATTATGATTATATAATTAGCATGATAAGCAAGTTCCAAAACTTGCCTGATGATGGTAAGCGCGATACGAGCACACACGGGCTAGGCACGGTGCTCGTTCCAGAGGAGGTGGAGGTCTCAACTGCTACTCAGGTGGTGCAGACGTGCAGTGGGGCTCGTATGTGAGCTTGGGGATCGGCTTGGCCTTGTGCAGCGGTAGAGGTTGCAACTGGTGACTTGGAGGAAGCGATGGTTGGGATTGCTGGGCGAGGCGTCTGCTACCGGAGGTGGTGACAAGTGGTGCTGAGGGAGAGGAAAAGGATGTTAGCGAGGGTTGAGGCCGACTGGATCGGAGCTCCGGAGACGGTGCAGCGACGAGAGCAGGGGCTTGGCGTTGGGTTTGTGTTGTTGCAGCGAGGTCGGGGTTCGTCGGAAGGTGACGGGAAGTGGTGGAGGGATAGGAGGTGAGGTCGAGGAATGGTCGACGTCGGTGAGGCAAGATCGACGACGAGGTCGGGTTCGGGTTTGATGGACTGTGGCGGTCGCGACGGGGACGTGGGTTCTCGTCGGGGTAGGCAAGAGCAGGAAGTAGGGAGGTGAGAAGAGTTCGTGGTGGTTGGCGGTGGTCTCGAAAGCGTTGTGGTGGTGGTTGTGAGGATGAGGGAGAGGAGATGATCAACGGTGGTTCGAGGTTGGCACGAAGTGGACACTTATGCATGGGGAAGACTCGACTGCAGGAAGAGAAGGAGGCCGCGATGGCGTTTGAAGATCTCGAAGATGGTTAGAGGAGATGACAAAGGGAAGGTGCAGTTGGAGAAGTCGAGGAGGGTGGCCGGGAATGGAGTGGGTGCTGGTGGTGGCAAGTTGCAGTGAGGGGAGTGAGAGAGATGAGTGATGGTTGTCGAGAGATGGCCACAGTATCTGGGGAGAGGTGCGGATCTCGTGCGGGTGGCGTTGGAGGGGCTCTGTCGTGGGGTGAGCGCGGGTCATGAGGGAACGTGGGTACGGTAAGAGTGGGTCGTGGGACTCAGCGCGAAGAAGGCGGGAAAGAGGAGGTGAGGGAGAAGAAGGAGAGGAGTGGAGGTGTCGGGTCGAGGATGGGATAGAGTGTGGGTAGGGTTCGTGGGCTGGGCCTAGCAGCTTGGGTATAGAAATTGGGATTTAGATTATAGGTTTTTAGATATGAAGTAAGATATAGTTTTAGGTAAAAAGTTCAGAAAAATTAGATGAAATTTTTTTTAGGAAATTAAAATAGGAGTGGGAAAATAATTTGGAGCAATAGGATTTAACGGAAAATGAAATAGGAGGAATATAGGGTAAATATTCGGAAAAATATAGGAAATAAATTTGAAAAAAATATACAAGATTTTTATATACAAGATACCGGGTATTACAGAGGCCGCTCAGCTGGCCAAAACCTTGAAGCGGTCACAGGATGAGACCGAAAACGTGCGCCCTAAGAAGGGAGGCTTTCCCCCTGTTGAGTTTCGTGATGTTGACCCGACTTCTGCTATATTACCAGTAGTTCCTTTAACATTGGCAGAAGAACGGGCTTTTAAACATCCAATATCGGCCGCTTCTGAAGACGAGGCTGCGCTGAAGGCGGGTAGAGATTTATCTTCGATCGAAGCCCGACGAGCGCGATTAACCAGAAAAGAGCAGTGGCCCGAAAAAGCTATACTTCAGGCTCCCTGGCGTATCGGTATGTATCTTTTTACATCCCTCTCAGTAAATGATTTATATTTCTTTCATATCGTATTCGTCTTTACACATTTTTCTTTTGTAGTGCCTTCCACGGCAGGCGCAGTTTTGAGCCCAGATCGTGCCTTAGAGCCTCCGGTGATGACTTTTATTCCTTCATCGGAGATTGCCGGACCAGTTATAGATTCTGTAAATATCTCTGGTGGCGCATCGGAGGATGTAGAGCAGATTCCTGAGGCTACTATCCCTTCAATCCAGAATGGACGAAGTATTGAAAGTAATTTTATATTTTTTTAATGACCTTTCCACATGTCTGACCCTTTCTTTCTCTCAGAATTGTGGAAGCTGGCATCCTCTATTGATGATCGTTCTCCGGAGGAAACCTTCTTGCGTCTACTTAACATGGCGGCCCCGCACGCGATACCCCCCAGCACATCGTCCTTTCCTCCGACCAAGGTTGGTATTCCTTTACCCTCCGTATTATATTTTCATGATGATACTGACGTGCGCTTTACTTTAAACCACAGTCCTTCAGGCTGATGACGAAGTTGAAGTTCTTGATGGGCCTGAGGATTTCTCAGATTTGCCTTCTGTGGCCATAGGTAAGTGATGCTTTAGCCCTGGTATTCTTTTACTTATTCCCCGTGCGGAAAAGTGACTAACCATACATGTATCTTTCACAGTTTTGCCAACCCTGACTCCACTAGAGTCCCATATTTGCATGTCGTCGGGCCCTTACGCCAGACGTATGTCTGAGAGAATGGCGAAACAGAGTATTCATTCACTGGAAACTCTTATTGAGGATCTCCGTGCTGGCACTTCCGTCGTGGCAGAGGAATTTGCCGTCAAAGCTAACGCTTCTTTGTCTATCCTTGCTACTTACCATGACGTAGCACTAGTGCGTAGTTGGGTTGAGTATTGCCAACAAGTGGAGGCTTCTTTGCATGGAGTCGAATGCGCACATCTTCCCTCTGATATCTTATCTGTAAAAACCAACTTACGTGAATGGATTGATCGGTGTGCTGCCAACCTCCAATCTTGTGAGAGAAGACTCAAACGGAAATTTTTAGAGAGGGAGTTGGCTTCGAAGGCTATAGGGGAACTCCAAGCTCAGCTCGCAACTAAAACTACTCAGGCCTATGAAATTTGGCGAGTTCTTCAAGAAGCAATTACGGAGCTAGTGGCTCTCGATAAAGCGGTCAATTTTACGCACAAAATGGTTGAGACTCACAAGACCACTGAGAAGGAGCTCGAGCATCGGTTTTATTTGTATCAACGACAACAAGCACAGTAGGGCCTCAGCTTACGGCGCTGCAAGAGCTTGAGGCGGAGGTTTGGCGGAAAAATGATGATCTATGTAGCTTATTGAACCGTCCACCGTCTTAAATTTTTTTGTCGCTGTATACTTTTTTTTCTTTTTCTTTTTGTATCTTGTATTCATTTTGGTTTATGAATAAAAGACATATTTTATTTCATGCTTGCACCTCTCTATCTTTTAACGTCTTGACTCGGCATGAAGTAGTTTATGTACTCATTTCGGAGTTTGCAGTTTATTCGCTCGTTTCGGAGTTTGTAGTTTATTCACTCATTTCAGAGTTTTTAGTTTATTCACTCATTTCAGAGTTTCTAGTTTATGTACTCGTTTCGGAGTTTGTAGCTTATTCACTCGTTTCGGAGTTTGTAGCTTATTCACTCATTTTGGAGTTTGTAGTTTATTCACTCATTTCGGAGTTTCTAATTTATATACTCGTTTCGGAGTTTGTAGTTTATTCACTCGTTTCGGAGTTTTTAGTTTATGTACTCGTTTCGGAGTGTTTTTAGTTTACCTCCCTTGGGTTTACAGGCAAACTTTTCCTAACGTTGTATGTAGATAACCCACATTCTTTATGACAGAAGTCCGTTAGGTTTGTGGTAATAGGGTTTTAGTCCGTGGTACCGTAGCGTTGGCTGATATATTCCTCGATATGCAGTCTTTAAGCCGCTGTTCGAGTAGCCCCGCGACTGTTGTTTCTCTGATCCCTTCGGAGGCTGGACAAGACGTCTTCGAGAAATCTCCTTAGGTCATATTACCGTCGGAAGAGAAATCGTTAGAAATTTGCCATAACGCTTTTTATTTAAGGTTAGGCTCAATTTGGAGCCCCGATGAGTCATAACTGCACCCTTCTGGGGTGGGATGATCTCCAATGGTCTTTTAGGCTTTATAGGAGTTGCCTCTAAGACCTGAAGCTTGGAATATGCCGTCACTTCGGTTTTCTTTTGTTTTGACGATGTCGCGCCGATTCTTTGCTGAAGTCAGGAAACATCTGTGTGATCTCTATGCTGTATATATTGCAATCAAGGTCCGGAGCTAGGGATATACCATTGCTCCAATTTCATTTGATTATTGCGTCCACATCCTGCTGAAATGAGGGGGAACGCCGAGATAGTCCCTAGATCGTATATGTACCATCGAGACTTGGAGCTAGGATTTTGCCATTATTCCATTTTTGCTTTGACCCTTGGGTCTTTTGTTGACGTTGCGTCTGCATCCTGCTGGCATGAGAAGGAACGCCTGGATAATCTTTAGGTTGTATATGAACCGTCAAGACTTGGTTCTCCTTTTGACGAAGCATGGTGGAAAAATATAGTCCAGTTTCCTTTATTTATGCCTATGGATCGTATATAAGAGTCAATAAGGACATACTTTCATAGCAGAAAAGTTTCATTTTCATTTCATTTTTTTCCTTTCCGCGATGCTCTATTTTTTCAGCTTTTATATCGTGAAAGTCGCGATTATCTAATCATTTCGGCTTTTTATCTGCGGTGCCCAATCATTTCGGCTATATTTTTTGTATTTTTACTCGCTGCTTTTTGTTGAGAGTTGGGAACATAAGACCTAATACCAATCTTGGCATCAGCATCGCTGCAACTGGAATATTGCTAGGAGCGAATCATCATTTGTCGTGAGAGGACATGGAGTTTGACACCTGTTTAGGCATCAGCATCGCTAAAACTGAAATATTGCCAGGAGCAAATCATCATTTGCCTTTATCGATTTGAACAAAGGTGGCTTAACAAACAGGGTTAGGATATTATCGGCTAAGGCTTTTTGACTTTATGAGCCTTAAAGGTCTCATAAAGGTATTCCTCCCTACAAGTCGTGAGGATCTCGTAGGTGTATCTCGTAGGTGTATTTTCTTATTAGGAATCGTGGGGATTCTTATTTGATCTTTTCTCTTATAAGTCATAAGGATCTTGTAAGAGTGTTTTCTCCTTATAAGTCGAGAGGACTTACAAGTGTCGTTCACCATATGGGGACATTTCTCGTCATTGGTGGAACTTGGTGGGGGGATATATTTATTTATGCCCGTGGATTGTATACAAGGGTCAATATAGGACCGCCTGTAGGGCAACGATGGCTTAAGAACAGGTTTAGATCCCTGTAGCTTAAGGCTTTTGAATCCTATGAGCCGTGAGGGTCTCATAGGGTGAAATTCTCCTTACGAGTCATGAGGATCTCGTAGGTGTATTTTCTCCTTAGGAATCATAGGGATTCCTAAGTGTGTTGCTCCTTTGTGAGTCGTAAGGATCTCACGCGGGTTTTTTTTAATGAGATCATACCCTTTCGGGTTTTCGCAAAGCTCGACGGAAGTCCTGCTGTTTTTACTCACGGCATCCTTTCGGGTTTTTATCCACGCCCATTTCACTTGTGGACATACGTTATTTTTTTGCGATGGAATACCTAAGAGTAGTTTCGCCGTAGGTGACCATCTGTTTGTTGGTGGGACTTGGGGGTGGCTCCAGTGGGACTTGAGTTGCAACTTTTGCTGCTAGGACTTCGATTGCAATATAGATCTCAAAGGAGCATATCGCTATATTTGGGGCGATGCGCTAGTTTAGGGAAGTTCCGGTCCATTATTGCCATGTTTGAGGTGAATTTTTAGTTTAAGGACTTTTCGATCCAACATTCCCATTTTAGGGACGAATATTAGTTTAAGGACATCTTAGTCTATTGTTACTTTAGGAACATCTCGGTCCGTTGTTACCGTTTTTGAGGCGATGGGGCTTTTTGGATACTACTCTCGGAGTTCTGACTCAGGAAGATAGCGAGCAGACACAAGCGTCGTCATCTATCATTGACCTAAGTTACGACGCTTCAAGCATAGTATTTTTTGAGGAATCGACCGTTTATTGGCCGGAAGGGTCTTTCGACATGCATATCCATGAGCAGGTAGGCTCCACCTTCATAGACTTTGTCTATGATGTATGGGCCTTCATAGTTCGGCTCGAACTTCCCCCGATTTGCACGATTGGGGATTATTGGTCTTTTGACTACTAGTACGAGTTCACCTTGGCGAAACGTTCTCGTCCTGGTCAGTCAATCGTATGACCGTGTCATCCTAGCCTTATAAGCGTCCAGATTTTGCTGTGCTATAAGGCGAGTTTCGTCGAGGGCGTCGAGCTCCTCAAGCCTAAGATAAGCATTTTCTTCATCTGTCAGCTCGTATAGAACCGCTACTCGTAGAGAGGGGAGTTCTATTTCCAGTGGGAGCACCGCTTCGAAGCCGAATACCAACGCGTATGGTGTTGTATTCATGGCCGTCTTGAACGTTGTTCAGTACGCCCAGAGAGTTTCATGCAGCCTTTCGTACCGGTTCTTTTTGTTTCTGGACACTATTTTCTTTATAATCTTTATCAAGGTCTTGTTGAAGGCTTCAGCTAGACCGTTGGCTCGAGAATTATAGACTGAAGAGTATCTCCAATTTGTTTTATGTTGCTGTGCGAAGCGGCATATTTTATGGCTTCTATAAACTGGCCCATTATTCGAGATAATTCATCACGGAGTGCCGAACCGATATATGACATGGGTTCTGAAGAAATGGAGGATAATCTCCGTCTTCACCTCTCTTAGTGGTACTGCTTCTGCCCATTTAAAGAAGTAGTCGGTCGTTGCCAATATGAACCGGTGTCCTTTGGAGAACGCTGGTTCGATGGGGCAGATGATATCCATTCCCCACATCTCAAACGGCCAGCTAGCCACTGTCGGGTGCAGTGGATTTGAATGTTGGTGGATGAAGTCCCGAATTTGGCATGAGTGACACTGCTTCGCATATTCGAGGCAGTCATGAATCATTGTGGGCCAATAGTAACCCATTCTTTTTATCTTCAGCTTCATCTTTGGCCCGGCTTGATGAGAACCGCAGAGTCCGTCATGAGTTTCTTGGACGAATTTCTTTGCTTCCTCCAGCCCCAGGAATCTTAGCCACAGACAGTCGAATGATCTCTTATATAGAGTATCATTGAAGAAGGTGAAAGACGAAGCTCATTTCATGAGCTGATGTCTAGACGACACATTTTTGGGCATTTGTTGGGATTTGAAGTAGTCTATGAAAACTTCCCTCCAATCCTTAACCTTCTCTTCATCCTCTATTTGAAGGCTATTTGCTCGGTCGTTTCTTTTCCTTCGGATGGTTCTATCAAGTCTTCCAAAAATATATTTGTTGGTGCGAGAATCTTGCAGTTTTACATAATGATTCTTACGTCATCGAGGTCTTCATCGGCCAGTTCCTTAGCCAATTTGGCCAACGTGTCCGCCTTACTGTTTTTTGCATGCGGTATATTCTCCAGGATATAGGAAAGGATTTGTGCCAGCAGTTACTGCACTTTTTCGCCATATTTTATCAGCTCTGGCTTCCATGTCTGATAGTTGCCATTTACTTAGCTAACTATCAGCTGGGAGTCTCCATATATGAAGAGGTCTCTGATTCCCATGTCGATAGCGATATCTAGACCTGCTATCAAAGCTTCGTATTCAGCCTCGTTATTAGTCCTTAGCTCTGTTAAGGAGAGGACATAATGCAATATCCCTCCTTGCGGAGTCACGAAGATAAGGTCCACCCCGGCTTTGATTATGGGGGTATTCTGCTTTCGTTGCTTCATGGAAGATGCTCCATCGAAGTAGAGTTCCCATTGGGAATCATTTTCTTCTCTCTCTTCTTTGAATGTGTCGAATGCATGTTCATCCGGTAACTCGCAATTCAAAGGGGAGTCGGCTGGTATCGGATGCTCCGCGAGAAAATCGGCAATGGACTGACCTTTCACTGCTTTAAGAGGACGATACGTTACTGAGAAATCCATTAGGAGGAGGGCCTATTTGGCAAGCCTTCCTGTTAGTATGGCCCTTGACATCAGATATTTGAGAAATCTACCTTCGATATGAGATGAACCTCATGTGCCAAAGCGTAATGTCTGAGTTTCGTTATTGCGAAGATCAGAGCCATGCAATGCTTTTCGATGGGGGAATAGTTGTTTTCTGCCCCCAGTAGAACACGGTTCAAATAGTACATAGGTCTCTCCTTTCCCTGATCGTTCTCTTATGCCCACAATGCGCCTAGAGAACCCTCAAGGGCTGTTGTATACAGGATAAGGGGTTTTCCCTTAACAAGAGTGGTCAATACATGCAGATTTTGCAGGTATTGTTTAATTTCGTCTAGTGCATTTTGGCACTTTTGATCCCAGATGAACGGGGTCCCCTTTTTAATCAAATGACTGTAGGGATGGCATTTTCCAGAGAGGTTGGCTATGAACCGCCGGATATACGCGAGCTTTTCTTGAAGAGATCGCAACTGCTTGAGGGTTCTTGGCGTGGGCATTTCCATAATCGCCTTGATCTTGTAAGTCTACGGTAGCGCCCCGGCCGTCTATCCGAGGCCAAAATGCGGAAACGAAAACTTTTTCTAAACTTGAAAACAGTGCTATCGCAGACTTTAATCCCGGATCGAACCATTAACCTATAACTAGCAAACTAAAGAAGGGTTGGAAAAGCTATACCGATCGATCCGTGTTCTTCGGTCATTGGCCACCATCCCAAGCTCCTCGCGGCATCTCCGAGCTCCGGTCTCCTCGTCGGAAAGGGCACCACATCATCGAGCCTTTTTACGGGCTCTCGCTTCATCCGAAGCAACTCGGGCACGAAGTTCGCTAGCCGACGTGTCCAAGGTTAAGTAGAGAATGTGTGTGACAACTTTGTCTCTTGCATCCATTGTATGGATGGAGGTTGGAGATGATGCCATTAATGGAGGTTGTGAGCTAGAGAAAGAAGAAGAAGAACATTCTTTTGTGTGTTGTTGCAATGATAAAATGAGAGAGTGTGTTGTCAAAAATACAAGAGCTAGCTCTCATATGGATGTCCTTCTCTCTCTCCTTATCATTTCAACTCACAAATCCATCAAATAATATGACATTTGCACAAGAAATGAGACCATGAGTCACCTATGAAGTACATGTCTCATTTAATGCACAAAATGATGGCTTAAGCTCACAATTTCCATTTGTAAACATTAACCCAAATGTTTACAACAATAAAAAGATACGGCAACATCTAAAGTAAACTCGTGACGGATCGCAAGGATACCCCTCACCTGTATATACATACCTGCATCCGCATTCCGACCGAATGCAAATGCGATGAGACTAAAGTAATCCAACAAATCTAATACTAGGATCCGGCTTAAACCAAAGCCCACTAGTATGATCCGCCCGATCATGATCCGTGCACTACTGCACGTATATGATCGGACCCTGCCATATATCATACGGCCTCTACAACGTTTCGCCCGAAACTTGAGAAACTGTCTTTGGGGGACTCTAAAGACTCGTCAATACTTTGGTTATGGATTTAACCACTAGCACGTCAGTGGTAATAGCCGTACGTAACGGGCTACCAGGTATTGACCAAAAGGGAGGTCGATGAGCGAACTCATCCTGACACACTACTGAGCCTGTCAGTGACAATATCCGTACAGTCCGGTCCGTTCGTCTATGAGTATCGCATGGCGGGCCTAGAGGTTGGTAAAAGTCAGACCCCCAAAAGCGGTACAAGTCGTGTTGGAGTGTAGCCCAGAACACCCTGAGATACTACTGGAATACCTACCAGTAAATCTCCTACCTTGGCCAAGGACTTCGTGTAATGGCTCTCCTAGACACAGCGCGATCTCACCCTCAATACCGGGAGAGACGAAACCCCTGCCGATCCGCTCACCTCCTTCATGTGGCTCGGGACTGTACCCAACTAAAACCTGTTTGCACGACTCCTTTGAGCCGTGGTAGGGTAGTAATCAAAACACAGTGGGAACTCACACAAGACAAATGACAATCTCAGGTCGATGAACTAACCTGTACACATGTCACCAGGGAACTGCTATCTGACGTCAGGTATAATACCAACTAGCATGTTCCCGGCGAGTCATGTCCGGTGTACTCATAACCCAATGAGCACCTGTATACATCTTAGGTGAACCAACTGACACCAATGGCTTGTGAGACCAGCCACCGCCCCTCGTCGGGGTCTCGACTGTATACACTAGTCTACTAATGGAGTATCGATACCCGGTCTCGAAACTCCCATGACTAGGGACCACTTTAAGGATGTGCTTATAGACTATCCAACTCTCATGTATATGATCGCCATCATACTGCTGGTAGTCAAGCAAGAATCCTAAGGGCTCTATCAACGTATAATAGCGACCTGTAAGGTCACCTAAACCAGTACACGATGATAAAGACAAACCATGGTAGCATACTATTCTCTATCAACGTGTAATAGTGAACTACAATGTCACCTAAAGCATGTACACGATGATAAAGACAAACCAGATAGTATTCAAACCTCTTGAGTAAGACTGTCCTACCGGTATAGGTCCTCCCTCAATCATTGCAATCACGTGCCTGCGATCCAATAATTGACTCTGAGGGCACTATATCCAACAATCTCCCACTTGCACTCAAGGCTAATTATTGCGATGTCACATACTCACAGCCCGTGTGATACCGAACGCCCAACTCCTCTACTAATCAGTCTTACAAAGCCCGTTTGCGAAACTATTGCGTTCGAGGAATAGCCTCAGTGAGTGGATCCGCCCTAATGTTTCTTTTTATGTCTCTCTTTATCTCAAGTTCGCGGAGAAAACCATCTCTCGAAATGAGCAATACCTATCTTAGAATATGTTTGGATGTCTGATGGGACCTAGTTCATAAATGAACTCTAAATCCAAACTTCTTAGACTGTATCGTCGACTGAACTTAATTAGTATCCTGCGCCATGCCTCCCTCAGTATCCGCTTGGACCACTTGTCCAAACAACCACCCCTCGTTAGAGGAAAACTATAACTCTGACAGTCACTCTGTCATCCAGGTCACCTTGAAAGCCTGGAATGATAACCGTCTCCTAAAAGAGGCTGTTGTTATCATATCCCTAGAACATCCACTTATGTTCTAAAACTGCTTCCGATCGTTTCTCCAGGATTGGATTAATATCAACTTATTGCAGCTAGTGCAAAAACAACATCTGGTGTGGTACTTGACATTTCATGATTGACTCAATTGCCTAAGCAAGTGATCTGCCAATCATACGCATCCCTCTCCTCTTTAGTCTGTAAGACAGCTTTAGAGAGGGTGACTCCATCACCTGCAGGTACACTACCGTGCCAGGAGTCATCCATTCTTTTCCGAAATGGAGTTCGCTCCCGCACTGCAATCAGTTTTCATTCCGTCCTTCGATGTCCCCCCTGATCTTAGATGGGTCCTTCGTTCCTCGCGAAAAAGCAGATGCCGGGTACTGAAAGATCGTTGAAACACCTTTGGAATGCTGTCTAAGTACTCAGATTGGGAAACTACACAAATCTAGATCTAAAACCATAGATCTATTAACCAGAATGTCTGATATTATATCTATATCTTATGTGGAGAAACCACTGTGTGACAACCAAAATATAACCGATCGTAGTATAGGAATTTCACTTCCTACTCTGTGTATGTCATCCAAATACCAAGACATCACACCCTACTACCTTCTTAACAGATCCATCCCCTATTCTGATGAAGTCAAACCTATGACTGTCACATCAGAAATAGATGATCTATTCCCGCTATATCTGCTTTAGTCCATAAATAGACATAAGCTACTTGTCCACTATACTTCCGCTGCTCCCACTGACTACGACAACCCTCTGGCAGAGTCATATACACATACACTTCTAAAGCTAGTTTAAAACGACGCTATACTCACCCTCCTGCCGGGTCTCATAGTCTGGAACAACAGCAATGGCAAGTCTGGGTAAACAAGAACCTCCCTGTCACCGTCCTTGAGCATACCGAAATACCTCTTGAGTGCCTGAGGTCGCCTACCATATCTACGGAGTGGCCAATGAAATGTCAAACCAGATTGAATCTTTAAGTTCTTATCAAATTTTCAGTAATCGTTTGCGGTTCTGGAATCACTTCCAATTCTACCATACTCCCACTACTGTTTTCTGAAAAAAGTCCATTTTACTAAAACTGTGGCGAGTCAAGAACAATATCGCTATTAATCTTCCAGATGGTAGAAAGTCAACCCTCGTCATAGCCCGGGTCAACCCACAAACAGCCATTACAGAAACGTGTCTTGAGTTATCCAGAGTCTGGTTTTAAGCATAAGCCGGACAACTCCCCGTATCTTAACATCGTTAAGATATGAACTGTTCTATATCCAATATCGAAACAGAGGCACTGATTTAATTAGAACCAGATTCAAATCATGCAGCTGTCTCCAGTGCATGTAAACTAAATGGAAGGAGCCCGATCAGCGTTACTCAACTTAGGAATGCATTCAGATATGAGTAACCTGAAAGAGAAACAAGTTTCTCAAAAATCATTACTATCAACTGAATACCACACACAAATATCTACATCTTCGATCACCTTGAAGAATCCCGATATTTGCAATACCCGGTTCTCTACTTTACTCATATACCTATAACTTCTCAAAACTTAGACTTTGTATTTCTACGAAACACTTGTCTAAAAACTAGAGAAGTCATAAGTAAACCGAATATAGTACGAGGACCAACCCCTCTGTCCTAATGGACACTGAACAACATACAATACTTTGTATAAGTCCCCTGAGTTGAATAACTCAAACCCTGTGCGTCGTAGGTTGAAAACTGTACTATGATTATGAAGAATTACACCGCTGTTTAATGCTCCTTACCTAACCATCAACTGATATAGGTAAATGTCATGGACATAATTTCAAAAATTTATATCTCACTTTATAAAAATAAACGTACAGATATATCAATTTGAAATTGGTGCATAACAACGGATATTCAAAACCAAATATCTGCCGTCCGGCAAACAGCCCAGGCGATTTCCTTAAATATCACCAATTACAACGAATTTCGATATAATGAGGATGATCAGCTAATTCCCAATAACTTACTCCCACTCATCATCTGTAAAACCATACAGATATGAGAATCATACCTGGTAAATACATACCCTGGAGCAAGTGTCTAATTGGGAAATCAGTTTTCTATTAACAATACACAGTGAAACTGAAACATGTAAATGTTTCAAAGGGGTATCCGGGTATTCCTAGCAATACATCTTCCATTATCAGATTCACAATTGTAACCGTATATTTCTTTGCCATCTCTCCAAATCCCTTTATATGTCTTTAGTCATTACTTTCTGCACACCCTTTTAGGCTAAATGGTTTTCGTCCCTCCCTACCATTCGGCACCAGTCTATGGTTTGGAAGAAGACTATCCAATAAGCATAATGGGTGTACTGTCCTAATTCTAGGAGCACTCGCAATCCGAGAGAAGGTAAAGATATAAGACAACTGAATAAAACCTTATTTCTATTTCTCCTAAACCAGAATCCATCCCCGAACTGGAATAAGTTCCTTCGAGTTCGTATATAACCATACGATGGAGTATCCAAATAACTATGGATCTTCGTAGTGATACGGAGTGTTCTGGAGAAATACAAAGGTGAAGTAGGAGTGGTAATGAAATACTTGGTTTGGTCATGAATAGCAGTCGCAATTTACTTTGCCCTCCTTCTAATCCCTTTATTTGTCTTTACTTAATACTTTTTGTACACTACACTTAGGCTAATAGGCTTTCTTCATTCCCTACCGTCCGGCACCTGCCTATGGTTTGGAAGAAAACTATCCAATTAGCGTAATAGGTGTACCGTCCTAATCCAAGGAACACTTGCAACCTGAGAGAAGGTAAAAAGAAAAGACAACTGAATAGTCCTATTCGTTTTATCCAGAACCGGAAACCATCCTCGAATCTGGAACAAGTTCCTTCGAGTTCATATATAACCATACGATGGTTTTATCCAATGGAAGTGGATGTTCGTAGTAATACGGGGTGTTCTGGAGAAAAGGGTAAAAGTAGGAGTGGCAATGAGGTATGAAACTCTGACAATCCAAAAGCCAGTATTTTAAGATGGTTCGGTTAATCTTGGTCACTGAGTCATAGTCAAGGATCGGGCCATGGCCGCTGCCAAAGAGAGAGAGAAAAGAAACACTCTGCGTGCATCTAACCAAGATCAGAATGGTTACCAATTTATCTAATCAGGAAACCTCCCACTGTAACCTCAAATTCTCTTCCAAACCTGAAAGAAGAATTAGTCGGGATCACCCGAGGAGTAAACCAACTCATCAGTGGGAATCGGGATCCAACTATCATCTCATGATAATGTGATGGAATCCACTCACGTTATCACACTCCAGAAAGTATGCGCATGCCTGGAAAGTTTCAGTTTCTTTAAAAACTCCCGATGTCATTTTTACCCCATGCTCTTATGACCTTGACTTTGACCATCAAATCATAAGTCACATGTCAAGTTCTACCCGTCATTTTCCAGGTTAATTTGAACCCACCCGTACCTACCCTTGACTTTGGCCAACAAGGCAGTACGACTGTCCCAAACCAACGCATCTATCTATGCAACAGAAAAGTAACAAATAGCTACCATACACTATGCCTTGACTTTGGCCAACAAACATAGCATGAATACTAAGTGCTACCCGTCTGAAATGACGGAGGGACACGAATGGTTTTTGGCGAAAAACCTTTAACATAATGAACTTGATATCGTTGAAGGAACCGATTAGCTTTTTATAAAAATATAGTGGCGAAAATCTTTGCTAAAGAGGTCACTCCCGGTGAAGGGATCTCGGCTCTTTCCACGTAGAATGAGGTGCAGGATATTCCAACTGAATACCATAATGTAAAGCAAAAAGTAATCGACTATAGTGAAGTTATTACCCTGATGCAAACTTTTGTCCAAAGAGTCACTCGCGGTGAAGGGATCTCGGCCCTTGCCTCGTCGACTGAGGTGCTGGATATTCATAACCGAATACCACTGTGCAAAACAAAATAAAACGTCCTAACAATAACAGCTTTTTGAAAAATGTTCCAACAACATCAGAATAGGTTTGTTTAGCTTGCATTGATCCGAATCAATGCAGTCCCATCAATTGATCACACCAATAAAGAACGAAAATACGATGTACGTATATGCCATCCGCATTCGCCACTGGGTCCCGTCATCACCCGTTAGGTTACTTAACTAACGACAGAGCGGGGACTGGACTAGCGCGGGTGTAAAACATATACAACATCTACTAGTATATATATCAATATATAATAATCGCTCAAGGCGTGATAAAATGCAACATCACAGAAATGTAATAAGCATCACAGAACAATACAGATAATCTGGGATCCCCGGGTTTCATAGATCCGCTACTGAAACCCGACGTTCCCCTGGTCGTGTGGATAGCCTGTGCAATGAGATCCTAGACCCCTATGGGCGCGGTAAGTTACCCGCCAAAACCTGAAGCGAGGCAGCCCCCTTCAACAAAGTGAATGGACCACCCAGCACTTCACAGAATCCGGTAACTTGAGCACCCTCCTCGGGTCAACCTATACCCCCTACGAGTGCGGTGAATAGCCCGCCAATTCTAGAGTAAAGCCCCCTCCGTCTCAAAGCCATGAGATGCGGGCTCGTTGCCTTCTAGAACCCGGCTATCCGTGCACCCCACTGCGGGGTAATCCTAGTACAGAAAGTAAAATATATACAACGGGTACATCGACCTCAGCCCGGTCGTGCCCCAAAAGAATAATATACAAACAGGCAGTGACGGCAGTCCACATGTCGGGCGCTCACCCCGCAATATCAAATGTACAAATACAACCAAACTGTACTACCATTGCATCCAGACTATCCACTACGACAAATCTGCAACATCACAGCACAACACAGAACATCAACGTGAATGTCACGTTCGCAAATCCGTCTAAAAGAGCTATAGCAATTGGACAAGATTTACCGATCAAATGACATTCACGGTCGCAGATATAAAGTAAGGACTGTGAACTAACATATTTAAAATTTTCGATCGACAAAATTTCCCAAAATGGGCCCCAAGCACAACTGTTGCACTCAAAATAATCTGGGCCAAAAATAAACATTCCAGAAACCCCAATTCCAAGATATAAACTACTGTAGAAATTTTGGTGGAGAGACGCTATAGTACTGTGGCGGAACCGCGGCCAAAATGTGGGTAAGGCCGCGGTTCCGCGGCGCTACAGTGAGCTCTTTCTACAAAATTCCTGCAGTGTTCTTAGAAAAGCCTGCCTGATTTTCTGCAATACTCAAAATAATTTTTCGACGACAAAAAAATTTCGACAGAAACTGCTAAAATGGAATCGCGGTTTTGGAAAATTCAGCCGATCAATGTTTTAAATACGTTAGAAAAGGCTAGTAAAAGTTAATGGCGTGGCTCTGATACCATGTAAGTCTGCGGTAGCGTCCCGGCCATCTATCCGATGCCAAAATGCGGAAACGAAAACTTTTTCTAAACTTGGAAACGATGCTATCGCGGACTTTAATCCCGGATCGAACCATTAACCTATAACTAGCAAACTAGAGAAGGATTGGAAAAGCTATACCGATCGATCCGTGTCCTTCGGTCTTTGGCCACCATCCCAAGCTCCTCGTGGTATCTCCGAGCTCCGGTCTCCTCGTCGGAATAGGCACCACATCATCAAGTCTTTTTACGGGCTCCCGCTTCATCCGAAGCAACTCGGGCACGAAGTTCGCTAGCCGACGTGTCCAAGGTGAAGTAGAGAATGTGTGTAACAACTTTGTCTCTTGCATCCATTATATGGATGGAGGTTGGAGATGATGCCATTAATGGAGGTTGTGAGCTAGAGCAAGAAGAAAAAGAACTTTCTTTTGTGTGTTGTTGCAATGATAAAATGAGAGAGTGTGTTGTCAAAAATACAAGAGCTAGCTCTCATATGGCTGCCCTTCTCTCTCTCTCTTTATCATTTCAACTCATAAATCCATCAAATAATATGACATTTGCACAAGAAATGAGACAATGAGTCACCTATAAAGTACATGTCTCATTTAATGCACAAAATGATGGCTTATGCTCACAATTTCCATTTGTAAACATTAACCCAAATGTTTACAATAATAAAAAGATACGGCAACATCTAAAGTAAACTCGTGACGGATCACAAGGATACCCCTCACCTGTATATACATACCTGCATCCGCATTCCGACCGAATGCAAATGCGATGACACTAAAGTAATCCAACAAATCTGATACTAGGATCCGGCTTAAACCAAAGCCCACTAGTATGATCCGTTCGATCATGATCCGTGCACTACTGCATGTATATGATCGGACCCTTCCAAATATCATACGGTCTCTACAACGTTTCGCCCGAAACATGAGAAACTGTCTGTGGGGGACTCTAAAGACTCGTCAATACTTTGGCTGTGGATTTAACCACTAGCACGTCAGTGGTATTAGCCGTACGTAACGGGCTACCAGGTATTGACCGAAAGGGAGGTCGATGAGCGAACTCATCCTGACACCCTACTGAGCCTGTCAGTGACAATATCCGTACAGTCCAGTCCGTTCGTCTATGAGTATCGCATGGCGGGCCTAGGGGATGGTAAAAGTCAGACCCCCAAAAGCGGTACAAGTCGTGTCGGAGTGTAGCCTAGAACACGCTGAGATACTACTGGAATACCTACCAGTAAATCTCCTGCCTCGGCCAAGGACTTCGTGCAATGGCTCTTCTAGACACAGCGCGATCTCACCCCCAAAACTGGGAGAGACGAAACCCCTGCCGATCCGCTCACTGCCTCCATGTGGCTCAGGACTGTACCCTACTAAAACCTGTTTGCACGACTCTTTTGAGCCGTGGTAGGGTAGTAACCAAAGCACAGTGGGAACTCACACGAGGCAATGACGATCTCAGGTCGATGAACTAACCTGTACACATGTCACAAGGGAACTGCTATCTGACGTTAGGTATAATACCAACTAGCATGTTCCCGGCGAGTCCTGTCCGGTGTACTCATAACCCAATGAGCACCTGTATACATCTTAGGTGAACTAACTGACACCAATGGCTTATGAGACCAGCCACCGCCCCTCGTCGGGGTCTCGACTGTATACACTAGTCTACTAATGGAGTATCGATGCCCGGTCTCGAAACTCCCACGACTAGGGACCACTTTAAGGATGTGCTTATAGACTACCCAACTCTCACGTATATGATCGCCATCATACTGCTGGTAGTCAAGCAAGAATCCTAAGGGCTCTATCAACATGTAATAGCGACCTATAAGGTCACCTAAAACAGTACACGATGATAAAGACAAACCATGGTAGCATACTATTCTCTATCAACGTGTAATAGTGAACTGCAATGTCACCTAAAGCATGTAAACGATGATATAGACAAACCAGATAGTATACAAACCTCTCGAGTAAGACTGTCCTACCGGTATAGGTCCTCCCTCAATCATTGTAATCATGTGCCTGCGATCTAATAATTGACTCTGAGGGCACTATATCCAACAGATCTTTGAGGGGTCGATTTAAATACCTCGGTGATGTATGATGAATCCTAGAAATTTTCCAGAGGAAATTCCAAACGCACATTTAAGAGGATTCATCTTTATATTATACTTCCGAAGACGTTGAAACACTAATTTTAGATGTTTTCAATGTTCCTCGTGAGATTTACTCTTTACCACAAGGTCGTCGATGTAGCATTTGACAATCTCGTGGATGAGGTCATCGAAGATCTTTGTCATGACCCTTTGGTAGGTAGCACCAGTGTTCTTCAGACCGAAGGGCATCACCTTAAAACAGAATATGCCCAGTAGGGTCCGAAAGGCGGTATGCTTTTGGTTTTCTGGATGCATTCTTATTTGGTCGTATCCTGAAGATCCATCCATGAAGGATAAGACCACATGGGTAGACGTATTATCGATCATCATCTCAGTAACAGGTACTGGGAAGTCATCCTTCGGGCAAGCTTTTTTGAGGTCCCGAAAGTCCACGTAGATGAGCACCGTCCCATTTTTCTTCATCACTGGAACGATGTTGGCGATCCAGTCAGGATATTGAACTTCTTGGATGAAGCCGGAGTCGATTAGTTTCTTGACTTCAGCGTTGATGCTCATCTCAAGTTCGAGTCACATCCTTCTTGGCGCCTGTTTGATTAGCTTTATACCTGGCGATATAACCAATTTATGTACTGCCACCTTTGGATCTAGACCCGGAATTTCAGAGTAGTTCCAGGCGAAGCAATCTTTATACTACATAAGCACGTCTTTTAATATGGCCACCTGTTTTTTAGATAACAGTTCACTGACGAACGTTGGTCTCAGATCCCTAAGTCAATTTCTCTTAGGTTGTCCACTGTGGTATGTATCCCATCTTCCAGCTCTTTTGGTGCTGGTGGAAACTCTGAGATCGCCCCTTCCTCATCTTCATTTGCGAAGCACATGTGGAGGTCATCCATAGTCTCGTGCCCTCGCTCTTTTGAGAGTGTTGTCATATGGCAGGTACGAGTTCGCTTCCATTCTTGATGTTGAGTCGGTCCTATCCTCACGGTATAGGTCCTCTTTGGCTCATGTTTTTGCGGTGGGGTTACCCTCCAGCTGTCGGATAAATCGAACCTACCTTGTTAATACTGGTCTTCTACCCAGTGTTTGAAAATGAAGCAGTCTTCAAGGGGATGACCTATCACTCGGTGATAGGAACAATAATCCGGATGATGGACCTCATTTATCTGTTCGGGGTGCCGAGACTCCGGAAGTGTCATCATTTGGTGCTTCATGACAAGCTTGAATATCTTCCTTGTCTTGTTTTGGGGGAAAGAGTATTCCCGGCCTATCTTCTTTATAAAGGACGGGCTCCAACTAAGTTTTTCTCGATTGCATGGCGTCTTGGATCCATTTTGTTGTTTTCGAACGTTGTTTGCATTCTTTGCCCTATTTTTGCCTCTATTTCGGGATTTTCCCCTTTCACGAGGACATACAGTGGGTCGGGGATGAACAGCGTTATAGTCTTCCTTCTCCGCAGATTGCGGACTGAGACGCTGCGTCCTGGCCCTTTCATAAATGGCCATCCGCGGCTATGATTGTCCCGGCTCTTTTGATAAGATTCTTTTATTAACCTGTCAATTTGCTCTTCCAGCAACGGACTTAACGTTCTTAGAGCGGGATCTCGCTCCGGTTTGATGTTACGGCTATTTGGAAGAGCGTTTTCCGCTTCACTGGAGCTGTTTACGACATGGCAACCATGGATCTGCTTCCGTTTCTTGGACCAAACGTATCCGAGCCCGGTTGTCTCCATCTTCCCATTGGACATCTTTCGCTGAGTCCCGGGAATATCCCAGAACTTTTTGTAGAATTGGACTTGTCGAACAGTTTGTTCAAAGGGTACACCTTGGCATCTTAGCAGCCTTTTTAATCCCTCCGTATAGTATCTTGGCAGACGGATTGGTTGAAGCCTGTCGAGTGCAAAATCGGCACCATGCCAAACTTCTTTTTCTACTTTGGTCTCCGTAAATTGGTAGAAGAGGATTGCCTTTTCACCCCTTCGCCTAGGAGGCACGTAAAAAGTTTGCAGTTCTTGTACGCTGTATGTACGGAGCGTATCAAGTTCTTTGTAGTGTCATGGCAGAGCCATTGTGATTTGCAGACTCTGATATGCTCCGGCAAAAGTTTGCATTGACGGGCGGTCTTAGAATACTGTGTTGGCCTCGTCCTCAAAATCACTGCCAAAGACCAAAATAGGAGTAGATGGTCCGAGCTTATTGTTTTCTTTTTGGGGTTTCCCCGAGTAGACTATTTCTTCATCTTCCTCGGTATCACTCCCAAAGATCGGGATAGTGGCGACGGACTTCTGTTTATCCTCTGGCTTATAACACCTTTCCGTGTCTTCGAAGTTTGGCAGGAAGTACTTTGCGTCTTCATATTTCCGGACTTCGTTTACCGAGAAGGGTTTTAGCTCTCCGATGATGGTGTACTCTGAACCATCCTTGAAATACTTCATACACTGATATTGTGTAGATAGGATGACGTTGTACTCGTATAACCAAGGCCTGCTGAGCAAAGCATTATAGCAAGTCTTGGCGTCAATGACATGAAATTTGATATCAGTGACGAGCAGCCCGATGTGTAACGTCAGTATTACGGACCCAAGTGTCCGTGACGACTATGAGTCAAACCCGGAGATGGTAATTTTGTCTCGGGCCAGGTGCTAAACGTTCATGCAAATCTCCTTCAGCACTCTCACGTTGAGAAGGTTAACGGAGGATCCATTATCAACAAGGATTTTCCCTATCTTGATATTATGGCAGTACCCAGTGACGTATAACGGGCGATTTTGTTCGCATGTACCGAGGAGGAGATCCTCATCGCTGAATGTAATGCCAGTCGTGTGGACCTCTGCCAGTTCATTTTTCATCTTCTCTTCTGCGAAGAAAGTTTGGAACTGATTGGGCTCTTGTAATGCCTTGATCAGGGAATCTCGTGCATCTTTGGATAGGAGAAGAGCATCCAATATACTCAGTTGTGAGGGTATTTTCCTCAGATGTACCAGGACGTTGTAATCCACCTTGTTTT
Organism: Agapanthus africanus; assembly: GCA_030015575.1. Classification (NCBI taxonomy): domain Eukaryota; kingdom Viridiplantae; phylum Streptophyta; class Magnoliopsida; order Asparagales; family Amaryllidaceae; genus Agapanthus; species Agapanthus africanus. The sequence continues at coordinate 109,906,691 of CM057344.1, forward strand.
TCTTAAGCAGATCTTTTGTCGCGAGCTCTTTGACTGCTTCTTCATCGAGGGCGATATCCTCGGGGATTTTTTCTTTCCCTTTGTCCTTTTTGTTCGAACCTTTGTTTATAGGTCCGAGGTTCCTCTCAGGGAGCGTGCAGTTATGCAGCTGAATATTCTTGTATTTATTCTCCTCCTCTTCTTTTTCGGAAGTGGAGTCTTTGAAGAGAGGGGTGTTTCGTCCTCAGAATCTCTTCCGAAGGTAAGAACTTGGGATCTTTCCCCTTCCGAACTGGTACCAACCATATAACAGTTGCCAGTCATTTTTGCGTTATTCGCACTATTTTTCCGCTGACGGGCACGAGCTTCGTGCTTCATCCTCTTGAAGTGTTTTTGATGGGCAACATATCCTTGCCACCACTTCTTGAAGGTACTGCATTCTTCGATGGGATGGATGACCCTCCGATGATATAGGCAGTAGTTTGGATATGATCCTTATTCATCGGGGCATGTGACCCCGAGAGTGTTCTTAATGAGAGGTGGCAGCTTCATCTCCATTGACAGGGCTTTGGCGAACCGCTTCTATGTTTTGATCATGCTTTTATTTATAGCAGGTGTGCTTTGGATTGGTCGGAGTACTTTATGACCCGTCATCGCCGCAGCTTTTTGTCGTGACGCTGACACTTAGCCTTTTCATATATGGCCATCTCGCGTTCTCGGTCAACTTTGCTTTTTTGAAAGGCTTCATTTAACAGCCTCTCGATTGGGTCTTCTGGCAGTTCCGGGGATTTTAGCGCCGATTTTTCCCCCAGTTCCTCTGCGTTGTTTTCTGACACTGAGGGAGCTTCTTCGTCATATAACGACGAATGGGAAACCATGTGGCAACTTGCTACACGGTTTTCGGTGTCTTCTGATGAGTCATTTTTCTCATCGATGTCACTATCTTCGTCCTCAAGACTATGCTTAAGGAACTCCTCGAGCATGACCGGTGTCCGCGCCTTTTGGTTGTACTCCTCCAGCGCGTCAATGTATTTTTGTAGATCTGTGCGTTTGTCGTCATACTCGACAGGCTGCACATGCTTCTTGGTCTTCTTCTTTTTCTTCGAATACTTTGAAAGCTTGATTTGGGGGATTTTCCCCTTGTCAACAATATTTGGTGCAGGACGTGGTTTTAGCATCCCTTCAATGATTTCAGGTTCAAGTAGGCTTTTCCACCTAACTGCCGGACACGCTTGTAGATGCCTCAGCATTCTTTTGGTTTTTGCTGAAAGAACGACTTCCCATGGAGTTTTCTTCCACAAGTGAGCATGATGCCCCTGCGCATCCACCTTTTTGTAAGTATACTTCCGGGGTGGGTTTACCTTCCAGTTATCAGACAGCGCGAATTTCCCCTGTTGATACTGGTCTTCGACCCAGTTTTTGAAGACGTAGCAATCTTCAATTGGGCGGCTCACCATTCTGTGATAGGAGCAATAGTTAGGGTTGTTGACGTCGCCGGGTTGTGGTAGACGCCTCGTGTCGGGCAATGTGATGAGTTTATTATGCATTGCCAATTCGAATAGTCTTCTCGTCTTGTCGCAGGGAAACGAGTAAGAGCGTCCTAGTCTTTCCTCCAAGGATGGGTGCGAACGCGCGTTGTTTTGGAGAGCAGCCATTTTTGGGCCACTCGGTTGTTGTTGCGTATTGGCAACAAAGGCCGCTTTCCCTTTACCTTTGCTTTTTCGAGGGTCCTTATTTGAGGAGGAAGGCCCATGGCCCATCTGGTTCATTTAGGCCAGTTTATCTATCAGAGCCTGAAAGGTTGTGGCCTTGAAGAATGTCATGAACTGGGACACAGTCGTTTGATGATCAAGGGTTCCGATGAACATGCCCACGGCGGGAGACTCTTCAATGCGCTGTTCGCACTTAGACCGTAGGTTCCGCCACCGGATCGTGTATTGGACCCAGGTTTCTCCCGGCTTTACCCTGGCATTGATTAATGTCATAATTAGAGTGCGCTCGCTCACGCCGGTGAAACGCTGTGTGAACAGCAGTTCCATCTCTGTGAATGTTTTTACAGAGTCATTTGGGAGCTTCGAGTACCATTCAAAGGCCGTTTCTGACAGGCTGCCAATGAACTGGTGAAGCAACAGTTTGTCGTCACCTCCAGTGTTGCCGCATAGAGCTCTGAACTGCGTGACATGCTGGTGAGGGTTGCCTGTTCCTTTGTACATATGGAATTTTGGGATTGTATACCCCGGCGGGTACTTGATTTGATCATACCAGCCTGGATACGGTCGCCCAGTTCTGACGATTTGGCCAGCAGCTTCATTAGCTTAATGAGCTCTTATTTGTTAAGCAATATAATCATCAAAGACGGCCTTAGAGATCGTTTCCTCCTTGGCTGCCGATAAAGCCGGAGGAGGTTTGATGTTTTCCCCTGTCATCCTCGACGATTATCGGCAGATCTTCGGCCGGGGGTTCTGGCTGGATCATCATTCCAACCATGTCTTGGAACAAGAGAGCCATCTGCTTTATGTTAGCAACTTTCTCAGTGGCTTCCTTGTCTTTTCTCTCGAGCACCTTTCGCAGAAACTCTGTATCTGGCTCCTGCTCTTGGCGTTGTTCAGCTTCTTTTTCCGGAATTTCTTTCTGTCTGGTAAGTGCTGCCATTTTGGTCAGCATTTCCTGGAGCTTCTATTGTTGCTCCTGAGCCTTGGTCAGCGACCGAGTTTGCGATCGGTGATTCACCAAAGCACGGTTCCCTTCTTGCTCATTGGTCATATAGACCGTATGGACGATAATGTCCCCAGGCTTGGGGCGTTTGGATCCATCACCTTTGGAATTTGCCGCGGGCAGTAGAGTTTTCTCCAACCTCGTTCTTTTATGGAAGATTGGAGTTGAAGGAGTCGTTATGACAGGCACCTTTTAGGAGAAGTCCTCCGCTATATGGCGGAGTAGTAGTCCTTTTCATGTCTAGCCTTCGATTTCTTCGGTCGACGAGAGTAGTTCTAGTCAATCACAGAGTCCTGAACTTTCCGCCAGACCCTATGAATTTGCAAGGAGAGCCGCCGATGAGACTACTCCGGCTTTGCCTGCACTATAATTTCTGCAAGCAGGGGTGATTTTTTTAGCACCGCCGTTGGAGAGTTCTTTCGCATCCTCTTAAGCGGATCAAAGTTGTTCCTGGTTAGAACAGCAGCGTCGACTTTCACCATTGGAGTTGGTAGGGTGAGTCCAGAGGGGGAGTTGCCCCCAGCTTCTCTCACTCGGCGCTAGTGGCAACGTCGAACGTGGCTTGTTGAAGGGACCGCCTCAGTTTTGGAAGCGGCTTCATCATGCCCCTGGTTTTACTGAGGAGATGCAATTGGTGTCAGCCTGTTGAAGACTGACATCCTTGTTATGGTTTGGGAAGGGCCGGCCAATCTTTCAAAGACCGACTTTCTGATGGGGGAAACAATTTTGACGGCTTCGCCTGTAGCAGGAGTAGAGAGGGCCAACCGTTTTGGGGTAGCCCCTTCAGGTATCACGAGGTTCTTTACGGGCCTGTCTAAGTTCTTGCTCAGCCTGTTGAAGGCTGAGATGCCAAATTTAGATGGCCCGTTGAGAGGGGCCATCATGGTCGCCAGTCGATCGAAGACTGACCTTTTAAGAGCTTCTTCTTACGGCACCGAGGCACCAAAACTCACAGGTGGAAGCATGGTCCCAAAGAACAGCCCGGTAGTGGCTTGTGTGACCTGCCCCACCGGCATTGAGAACATAGAGGCCGTGTTGGGCCCATAGGTCACTCCTCCAGTTAGGGTAGAGCGGGGGTTGCTGTTGCATGAGGTGCAGTTGAGAGCCATTGATTTTCTGCACAGGAGCAAGATACCAAGTTTTAGTATCTTGTATCCAAGGGCAACCATAACGAACCGCGATTTTTTTCGCAAAACACAACACACGAAGTGTCGAGTGGAAAGAGGAAAAGGTCCCACCGGGCGTGCCAGAATCTGTTCACCGCCGAAAATAGAGACGAACCGAGATGGATAGTCTTGCCTGAATTTAGGTGCAGATGCTATTTGGACATATCCATCCACCTCTCTGAAGATACCAAGTTGATTTATAGCACCGTATATCGGAGGTTTGGACAAATGCGACCGTTGAAGCAGACTTCATCAGATTCCCCTTCGTTTGTGAGGGGTTTTTGATTGTGGGGACGCTCTTCCTTGCAGGTGTAAGCCCCTGTAGTTAATTACGTTATCGCGTTGCGATAACAACTGTAATACCCAGTTCTTTTTGTACACCAATATCCGTATTTTTATAAAGTGTTACAAAATTTATTTATTTATATTTATAATTATTTTGTTTTATTTTAAAACCCTAACCCTAATTTAATCTAATTCCTTTTTACTTTTCCTAAACAATTCCTAGCCTACTACCACTCTATCTCTCCTTCTAATTCTTTCTTCAGCCCGAGCCGGGCCCAATTCCCCAAACCCGACCCGCTTCTTCCCTTCTTCCTCCCTCGTAACATTTTTCCTGCTCCTTTCCTTCCTTCCCCATGTCGCCGCGACCACGTCCCCGCGCCTCGCACCCATACCCTCACGACCGTTTCTCGTGCGCGCCCACGACCGACACCAACTGACCCCACGACCCCACCTCTCGTGCCCATGACCCGCTCACCCTCGACTCCCATCTCCCTCGCCCACGTCTCGCCTCCTTTTCGCAATCTCCTCCTCTCTCCTCTCGTTTTCCCTCACTCACTACCTCACTTTCTCTCCGCCGATACCCTCACCGGCATCACCAACTCCTGCAAACACCCCCAACTCACCTCGTCGGAGCTATCTCTACACCGTCGCTGCCCCCGAGCCCCTCGTTCTCCCTTCGCCTCCATTTCCCTTCATCACTAAATCACCCGACGCCGACGAGCACCCGCAACCTTCACCTCACCGCTGCACCGCCGACTTCGCCCATCGTCTCCCTCACGCCCTCGACCTCCTCCTCCTCCACTTCCCTTCTCCTCCTCTGTGAACCTTGTCACCACTGCAACCAACCCAACTCGCCTCATCGCCCGAGCCTCTGCCCTCGTCGCCGCTCGCCTCCACGATATTCGACATCACCTCGCCTTCCTCCATTCCTCTTCAATCACCTCCCCGAGCTCCTTCTCTGCACACCCACCGCCACAACCCTCATCGCCGATCATCCCCGTCGACCTCTTCTCGCCACCACTTTCTTCCTCCCCCCTCTCTCAACCCGACACTACCCTCACCCGACATCAAGAATCTTGCACCACCAAGACGAGCCTCCCAACCAACCACCACCCTCGTCACCTCCTCCCAAAAATCCAACCGAGCTCCACCCTGAACCTTACCGAGCCACTGAGCCACCACCAGAGCCGCCAGAATATCCTTGACGCCGACCTTGTCTCCTCCCCAATCGCCCACCACCATTGCCAACACCGCAACAGCCCCTAACACTTCGACAACACCTCCAGAAGCTCCTCCGCAATCTCCATCAACTCCACTGAGCACCACCGAGCTCCAAGCACCTACTGCCACCACCGGCTCATCCCTGAGCTCACTGCCGGCCACCTCAACACGACACCATCACCAACTACCCATCACCGTCACCACCGTTACACCAGCACCAAGATCCCAACCTTTGAGCCCGAGTCGAGCCCCCGGCATTTCGTCGAACACATACATTTGTCGCAATTGCCGCTGTTCTGGTCACCACCATCACTGTGTACGTCATCATCGTCAAAGCTGTAGCCATCGCAACGCCAGCGCACGTCCGTCGCACCCACCGAGCCATCAAGTCCAAGAATCAAGCTCCACCGAGACCAACTCTTGTCATGCTCGAGTCGTGAACGCGTTGTTGCTGCTACCGTAGCCGCAGTTCACTATTGTGCCGTCCGCTGCTGCCATATCACCGATCGTCGTCGTCAGGCAAGTATTACATACTTGCTTCATGCTATATATAATCATTTCAATTACGATTCGATATTATTATTAGTATTTGATACTAAACTTTATGTGAGAACCTATCTTTAAATGGCGGAACTTGTGATCATTAAACTCAATTACTATTTATAGAGGTACTGCAGAAATTTGGTTGAATAATATCGTTTCACCTATAAAATGTTACCCCCGATAATCATTGCGAAATCAGAATTTTTCTGAACACGCTAGATCGTTAAATTCATATTAAATCTTTTACAAATAGGATTTTAGCGTTCCATGGCTTGTATCGAAGCTAACTGATTAACCTACAGTTCTCTATAGTTGATCACTGAGTTTTAACAAATTATGATAGAGAGAACTGAGGAGAATTACGATTCTGGACTGCAGTCCAGAGCAGTAATCCCAGTTAACCCTTGTTTTTAAAACACTGTATATCCTTTCTCAAATGCGAAAATGTGTGAAACTCTATATCGTTACGTAGAAAATTGAGTTAGATTTCTTACTCCACTGGTTTCACTGGATTCCTGTTCTGTATGATATTTTTAACACATTTTATAATGTTGACATGTCCAGCTGAATTCTGCAGTGACAGATTTTACACATCAACCTAAACCTGGCCATAACTCCCTGTGGATATAGGATATTACTGATCTGCCAATTGATTTGGAAACCTAACCGATAACCCTAAATATTGTTCAACTAAAGTGTCGCCTAATTACGATCTCAATTGGGAGTAAAACGTGTTACGAAAAGGATTTCCAGTTTTGAAACTGGATTTCCAGCAGTGAACACTTAAATTGAAATGGCCATATCTAGCAAACCTGAAACCCGATTGATGCGAAACCAATTTTTATGGATAGATAATTAAACATACTGCTTACCCCTTTTATATTGTTTCGCTTAATTCTGCATATATGATTTATAGTGAATTTTTCAAGTCGTAGGACACTGACTGATGATATTTTATTCATATCATAATTATCGCATTCTCATCATATCATGTAGAGCTCATATACATTGGTAACCTAGTGATCGTGTATATTACCCAGTGATGGATATTAGTGTTTTGATTGTGGCAAGTACGTTAGTGTTAAAGCGTGAATGAATAAGTGAAGTGACAGTACTTGTACACAATCAGCGAACCCAGTTAATTTATTGCATTGTCGACGTCTATGGGACATGTATAAGTGTGACTATAATTGGTATGGGACGATTATGGAAGCACATATATTAGTATCATAGGTAAGGCACCAGATACCGTCCATTTATCTTGGGTACCAGTCGAGACATGCTTGATGGAGATCATGTCTTCAGTTCTCGCGTAGACTTGTCATAGACCGACTAGTATTTGAATTTATGGTTGGTGTTTGATATAGACCACGGGGTGTGGAGTGGTTTGAGTGTGAGCTCAACGGAATCTCGGGAGTCTCATTGCTAGCATACACAGCGATTCTGGAGTTATACGGGTGACTATCAGCGACTCGGGCCCGTGTTCCCTTGCCCCTGGGGCTCTATCCTTGGGTGGGGGATATACTCACGAGTGGTTGACTCTCACACTTGGACTGACGATAAATTTAGCGAACTGGACAGTGAGACTTAGAAACTGATAGGTTTAGTGGCATGCATTGATTACTGATTCGATATACCTGCCTTACTGTTTACATGCTTTACTGTTTACCTGTACTAGCTCCTTCATGCTCATGTCATTACTCCATACTTACTGTTTCATGTCCATCCCCATTGCACGTGTTTATATTTGTATTTATACATATTGCTATTGTGTCGCTCTGACGACCTGAGTATGCATGCTCAGAGTGAGAAGTGGATTTAGCTTGGATCAGGACCTGACGTACTTCAAGGAGATTGCGGACACCTGGATCAGCGACTCAGCGCTATCTTTCCTTGATCTCTATCTGGTTAGTTTTTGTATCTGTTTTGATTGAGTGACTGCATATCTCATTACCTGTGCATTGATTACTGATTACCATGTAAAGCTAGAAGCCGAAGTGTGACTACGGCAGGGTGTTTCCTCGACCGTAGGAGCATGGCTGGCCTTGTCAACCCCCGTATTCCGTATTTTGGGAAGCGGGGCGTAACAACCACTTTCTCCTGCTCCAGAAGTTCACTTCATGTCATGTGTATTTTTGTTTATTTTGGTTGCCCGTGGATTGTATACGGAGACTATTTTATGTCGTCGCCCGTAGGGCGCGGATTAGTCCAAATCCGTATGTTTTAGATTTGGATTTTGGATCAAGGGTTTGCTTGACGGGATCCACATTGGTAGCTTAGCTTGCCAACGGGAGTGAACTTAGGACGCAGATCTCATATAAATGAGGTCCATTAGTTCACGGAATATTTGGGTTTGATCTACAGATCGTTAGTCATATTTGAGACTAAGATCAACTTAGAAACAAATGAGTATATGGGCTTAATTATTTTAGTTTAAGGACATCACGGTCCATTATCACCATGTTTTGGGTGAATATTAGTTTAAGGACATTTCGGTCCAACATTTCCATTTTGGGACGAAGATTAGTTTTAGGACATCTCGGTCCATCATTCATCTTGTGCACATATGTATTTGTTACGTGGCGGATTAAATGATGGTGACATGGAATGCGCCAAATTTGGGGTGCGATCCGATTTGAGGTGTGCACGTCAATTTGGAAGTGCATTAATGTAGGATGTATCATTCCCTATCTTGATGGAATTTAATATCAAGTTGGGACGAGAAAAGAGTTGTTGGTTGTCGGGACCCGCCACCTCTCAGAAGACATTGAGGAATTACGACGACATATATCAGAGGTGTGGAAAGATGTGCCCTTGAACCAAATTGCGTATTTGAGGGAAAAGAGGGTTGTGGACCTAAGAATCGTTAATCATATTTGAGACTAATATTACCTTAGGAGATATGAGATGAATATCATTTTGGATATCATCAATGAGAGATCATTAGCCATGTTTGAGACTAAGATTAGTTTGGAAATCACGAGCATATGAGCTCGGTTAATTTAAAATTAAAGAGGTTTATCCTCGGGAAACTTAGCTAATTTCGGCTGAGATTGGGTTTCTGTACTACCCAGCAATGCTAAGCACTAAGATATACAGCACTCACGTGTATTTCACGTGGGGCGCAGGAATAGTGCTAAGCACTAATCTTTTCTGGCTCTCACGTGCTTTCCACGTAAGGTGCTAAGTTTTTAGCCTTGGACTCTCACATGCTTTTCACGTGAGGCGCTGAGTTTTTAGCCTTGGGCGCTCACGCGCTTTTCATGTGAGACGCTACAATAGTGCTAAGCACTTGGTTAAAGCTCTGGCGCTCACGTGTGAAGCACGTGAGGCATTCAGCATCTCTTTTTTTGTTTCACGCGTGTTTCACGTGATTGCTTTATTTTTGGGTTGCTGGGTTACTTTATTTGGTGGCTGCCCAATCAACACAACTGAGTTTTCTTTGTTTTTAGATGCTCACGTGGGAAGCACGTGAGGCATTTTAGCTCTTTTTTTTGTTTTGGGCACTCACATGGAAAACACGTGAGGCACTATTAATTTTGCTCACATGTGTTTCACGTGAAACGCCAAGTTCTTTTTATTTTTAGAGATTTTAATCTCTGTTAATGACATTTTAGTCATTGATGATCATCAAGATTTCTGTTTTGAAGATCTTGGATCATTTTTTCTATTGGAACTAAGTTCTTCTATTCTTTTTTGTAAGAACTAAGTTCTTTATGTAGAGTTAAATCCTAATTTCCGAGGAATTAAATTCCCAGAATATATGTTCTTTTTCTTTCTTTTTCTTTTTAATCTAGTTCTTTTCCCCTAAGTTTTTAAGTCTGAAGAACAGAATCTCCCCGATGAGAATTGAATTCTCAACTTGTAGGGAGAATCGCTTTTGCAAATCTCAAACCAGAGGAAGAACTAAGTTCTTATATGAAGGGTTAAACCCTTGTTTCCATTATACTAGGCAAAGCAGAAATTTTGATCTCTCCTTTTTCTTTACCTAGAGTCTTGAAGGAGGGAGATCTTCTTTCTTCTTTTGAGAATTAAATTCTCTGTTGTTTTTTAAAGCCTTCTGTCATTTTTTTTTTTTTTGCAAAAGCTTATGGGGGGTTTCCTCTATATAAGACTTGAAGTCTCGGGTCCTTTATATAGTGGAGGCAAATTTGTTAATTAGTTTTAAGAAAATCTCTCATTGAGAGATTCCAATTGATTTAATTGATCTCAAAATTTGTTTGGGAAATTTTATCCACCATTGGATCTTTGATCCAAGAAATCCTGTTTTACAGAATATGTTTTCTTGTTTTTTAACAAGATTGGGGGAATATTTTCCCATATATAGAATTTTATTCTATTAAACGGTGATTTTTAATCACCATTGGATTTTTAATCCAAGGGTGCTCGGTTTCACAGAGCACGATCTTTCCATGTTTAGAAAGATATAGGAAATATTTTCCATCTCATTGGATCTTTGATCCACCAACTTTCTGTTTAACAGAAAATATCCTTCTCATTTAGAAAGGTCGGGAAGATATTTTCCCCCGATAGAATTTAATTCTACATTTAATCACCGTTGGATTTTTGATCCAACGGTTCTCTGTTTAACAGAGAGGATCTTTCCCTTTTAGAAAAATCCATGGAGGTATTTCCTAAGAGTAGAATTTAATTCTACATAAGAAGACGCCTTCATGTGTTTAACATGTGAGGCTTATTTAGCTTCTTTCATTTGGCGTCCATATGCCTTGCATATGGACGCTCACGTGTTTACTCTTAATGCAAGTTTACACCGGTTTAAGTTTCGTTTACAGATATGTATGAAAAAATGCTCATTCATATATGCGCGTGGAAGGTTAGTGCATGACACGAGCACATCAGTGGCGTTTGCACTTAGCAAAAATCCCTAAGGATGAAGTGCACATGCAAACATGTAGGTTGCAACAATACGATCAAAGGAAGAACAGGTGTTAGAAATGAAGCACTCGGTGGTCAACGATAAAAGGAAAGCATTTAAATAAACATTTTATGCTACAGAAAATAGATCACCAAACACGAGATCAAAAGTACAAGGGTTTACAAAACTATGAATAAAGTTTTCTAAAGCCCTCTCAGCCTTCTCCACCATGTTGAAGCAGCAATCTTCGTGAGGAGTTGCTCCCCATCGGTTAGCGTCGTGCCAATCGGCGAAGGTAGATATGATGGTCCGTTGAGCTCGTATCTGGCTTAGCAGCTGAATAGAGCGATCCCTCAAAGTCTTGGTAATCAAAAGTGCCTCATGAAAGTGAAAGTGTGTCTTAGAACCACCACTAGGTTTATACAAGTATCAAGTATGCAATTTTAAAAATCTAGAATGCTAAGCTACACTAACCTAGAATCTAACTAGAGTATTAGGGTTTTCTAAGCATGAAAGCAAGTTCTATACTAAGTGAAGAGAGTTACAACCTTTGTAGACCACGTCCTTCACTTCTAAAGCTCCAAAAGGTAGTCCCTAGAACTCCACTTGAAGAAAGGATCGAGCTTGCTTTACGATCTTCGAAGCCGAAGATGATCCACCTTGAAGTCTCTCTAACTCAAGCTACCTTTTCACTAATCAAGTATTAGTGAAGGAAATAACCTATACTAAAGGGCTTATATAGTGTAGGTTGATGAAGTAGAAATTTTAGCTCACTTAGAAATCTCGTTCTCCTTTTATTTCCAACTCAAGAAAAACCCTAATGAGCTCTTAAGAGGAAGAAGATGAACATTGTGATCAAGTGAGAGTGTGAAGCATGAGATAAAGATAAGGTTGTGATGAAATGAAAATATCTAAGTACAAGACAAAAAATGAGGATGAGTCAAGACTTCTACATGCTTCTACAAGCATCTAAGCCATGCTCATTATCTACTCATTTTTATTTTCTTTAAAACATTAAATCATCACAAATATTTTTAGGTCATGTGTGAGTCTCATACACCCATGTTCAATGTATTATCAAGCATGATACAATTTATATATATATATATATATATATATAACATATACATATATATATAACATATACATATATATAACATATACATACATATATATATAAAGAGAAGAGAAGAAAATAATTAGTGAGCATTAATATTAGTTAATATATAAATATATCAAATATACATATATATCAAATTATTAAATCAACACTTGATTCAATAATCCGGTTATATCATATATAACCGACTAATATCATTTATATGTATATCAAATTATCAAATCAACACTTGATTCAATAAACCGGTCATATCGTATATAACCGGCCTATATCAAATATATATATATATACATATAACATATCATTGAATCAACACTTGATTCAATAACCCGGTTATATCACATATAACCTAACCGATATCAAATATCGCGAGATTAGAATACGGTATCACATACTCGTATTTAATACAGCTCCCGCACATATCATATACGTGCCCTACTTCGTTTCGCTTGAGCTAGAAAACCTCTGTGTGGGACTCTAAAGGCTCGTCAATACGCCAATAGTAGGTAATGATCACATTAATTACCCGCAAGCCGTCAGCGGTACTAGCTGGATGTAACGGCTACCCAGGTATTAAACAAATAGAAGATCAACAAGCAAGCTTGTCCAAACTCTCGTAAAGCCTATAAGCAATACTTACCGTACAGTCCGGTCTTTTCGTCTGATATGTCGCATATCGAGTCCAGGGGTGGAATCGTCAGACCCCAGTAACTTGTTAAGTCATACCAATGTGTGGCTCATAACGGTTCGAGAAACTACTGATAACACTTACCAGTAAATCTAATCAGCCCTGGCCAGGAACTTACTGGTATAGCCAATCGAGCATAGCGCAATATCAACTCCTTATACCGGGAGAAACGAAATCCCTCTTATCACTCATTGTCTCCATGTGACTCAAGACTGTACCCAAAATCCACCTGTTTACACGGCTCCTTTGAGCCGTGGTTGGGAAGAAATCAAAGCACAGTAGGAACCACACAAGACACTATAACGATCTCAGGTCTACAGACTAACATGTACCAGTGTCACCAGAGAACTGCTATTTGACAATAGGTATGGTACTATTTAGGAGTTCTCGGCGAGTCCTGTTCGGTGTATCCATTCTCTAATGAGCATATGTGTACAATCTTTGATGTCAAACACCAATGGTTATGGGATCAATCATCGCCCTATACAGGGTTAAGAAACGTACACACTAGTCTACTCTGGAATATCGATGCCCTGTCTCGATATCCCCTCGACTAGAAACTATTAAAGGATGTGTTTGTGGGCTATCCAGGCCCCACTAGTATGATCTGCATCATAGTCCTGGTAGTCAAGTCCACATCCTTAGGGCTTTATCAACGTATATCAGAGAGTTAGTGCAATAATACAAGTGTACATGTTAAGATAAAGAGCAACCAGATAGCATACTATCATGTCGAGCAAGAAAGTCCTCTATATATATGTCCAAGCATCCACTATATCATACAATAATGGCCTCAATGGAATACATATTCCTAACAATCTCCCACTTGCACTAAGGCCAGTTGTTGTAGTATCTCATACCCAACATCCCAAAAAGTATCTTAAACTGCATCTAGGGGAAGGCCTTCGTGAATGGATCTGTTGTGTTGTCCTTCGTGTTAACTCTCCTGACCTCGATCTTCCGGCAATCAACTATCTCTCAGATCAGGTGATACTGCCTCAGAATATGTTTGGATCGTTGATGGGACCGGGGTTCTTTAGCCAAAGCCAAAGCTCCATTGTTATCACAATACAAGGGTATTGGATCCTCAATGGATGGAACCATACCAAGTTCAGCAATGAACTTTTTCATCCAGACAGCCTCTTTGGCAGCATCGTTGGTAGCGATGTATTCAGCTTCCATCATCAAGTCCGCCACGATATCTTACTTGGAACTTTTCCAACATACCACCCCTCCATTGAGGGTAAAGACAAAACCCGAGACCGACTTACTGTCGTTCTTATCACTCTGGAAGCTCGAATAGGTAAAGGAATCCACTTGGAGTTCACCGTTACCATACACCAAGAACATTTCTTTATTCCTTCTCAAGTACTTAAGAATATTCTTCACAGTTGTCCAGTGTTTCTTCCCAGGATCTGATTGATACCTGCTTACCACACTAAGTGCGTAAGCTACATCCGGTCTGGTGCATAACATCGCATACATGATTGACCCAACTGCAGAAGCATAAGGTATCTCTTGCATGCGAGCCCTCTCCAAATCAGTCTTAGGAGACATCTCTTTGGAGAGAGTGATTCCTGAGCAAGCTGGTAAATTACCACGCTTAGAATTTTCCATACTAAATCCCTTTAGTATGGTGTCAATGTATCTGGATTGGGACAATCCTAACATCCTCTTAGATCTATCTCTATAGATCTTTATCCCCAGGATGTAGGAGGCATCATTTAGATCTTTCATGGAGAACTTTTGTGATAAAAAGAGCTTGACCGAGTGTAGCATAGGAACATCATTTCCTATCAAGAGTATGTCATCCACGTACAATACGAGGAAGACAACCTTACTCTCTATAACCTTTTTGTATATACACGGTTCATCTACGTTTTCGATGAAATCAAACTCTTTGATCGCTACATCAAAACAGATCTTCCAGCTCTGAGACGCCTATTTTAATCCGTAGATTGATTTAAGCAGCTTACACACCTTTCCACTTCTCCCACTGTCTACGAAGCCCTCTGACTGTGTTATGTACACGCTCTCTTCTAAATCACCATTTAGAAAAGCGGTCTTGATGTCCATCTACCAGATTTCGTAGTCATGGTATGCGGCAATGGCAAGTAGGATCCTAATGGACTTAAGCATAGCCACCGGAGAAAAGGTTTCATCATAATCGACATCTGGTCGTTGACGAAAACCTTTTACTACAAGTCTAGCTTTGAAGGTCTCAACCTTTCCATCTACACCAATTTTCTTCTTAAAGATTCACTTGCTCCCGATGGGTTTTACCCCTTCAGGAGCAACTTCCAAAGTCCATACTTTGTTAGTGTACATGGATTCCATCTCATATCGCATAGCATCCAGCCATTTCACAGAGTCCCCACTTGTGATGGCCTGCTCGAAACTAGTTGGATCATCATCTTCCATGATGCAATCCTCACTCCCACCGTGTATGAGAAAACCGTAGTATCTTTCAGGTGGATGAAGAACCCTACTAGATCTGCGGAGTGGCTGAGCTTCATCGGGGACTATTGAATCCTCCGGTTTTACCAAATCGTCAGTTATTGTTTGTGTAGCTGGAACTTCTTCCAGTTCTATCTCACGGACACTAATTTCTTTCACAAGAAATTCTTTATCTAAAAAGGTGGCATGTTGAGAAACAAACACTTTTTGTTCCTCAGTATGGTAGAAGATATATCTATATGAATACTTTGGATATCCCACAAACTTGCACAAAACAAACCTTGCCTCGAACTTGTCCGGATTTTGCTTTTTAACATAGGCCGGACAACCCCATATCTTAACTCGTTTAAGAGATGGTCTCTTCCCATTCCATATCTCATATGGAGTGGTAGGCACGGATTTGGTCGGAACCCTATTCAATAGGTATGCAGCTGTCTCAAGTGCATAACTCCAAAAGGAAATAGATAAGTCAGCAATACTCATCATAGAACGCACCATATCTAATAAGGTGCGATTTCTCCGCTCCGAAACTCCATTGTGCTGTAGTGTATACGGAGGACTAAGCTGAGAGAGAATCCCATTCTCTTTTAAGTAGTCTCGGAATTCCATGCTCAAGTATTCTTCTTCCCGATCAGATCGAAGGATTTTAATACTTTTACCCGTTTGGTTCTTTAGTTCGTGCTTATATTCCTTGAATTTCTTAAAAGCTTCAGATTTGTGTTTCAACAAGAGCACATGTCCGAATCTTGAGAGATCATCGGTGAATATAATAAAGTACGAGAAACCATTCCTGGCATGTGTAGACATAGGACCGCATACATCACTATGTGTCAGTCCCAAGAGTTCAGTAGCTCTTTCTCCGTGTCCTGTAAACGGAGTTTTGGTCATTTTGCCTTTGAGACATGACACGCAAGTTTCATAAGATGTAAATTCGAACTGATTCAGATATCCTTCTTTATGCAACTTAGCTAGTCTGGTCTCATTGATATGACCAAATCTACAATGCCACAAGAAGGATTCGTTCATTTCTGAACTTTTCCTCTTGTGTGTGTTGTATGTTTAGAACTGTAGTTTGTTTTAGAACGTATATACCGTTACACAACATACCAAACCCAATCAACACTTGATTTAGGAAATGTTCATAACATTTTCTTCCAATACAAAGTTATATCCTTCTTTATGTAATAAGAAACTGATATAATATTGCACATCATTTTTGGTATGAAATAACAGTCATTCAGAATCAATGTATTATCATTTGGTAATACTAGGTGATATTCGCCAACTTCTTTGGCTGCAACAATTGCTCCATTCCCTACTTTGAGAGACATATCACCCTTTTCCAGTTCTCTACCTTTTCTTAACCCATGTAACATATTACAAACGTGGGATCCTGATCCGGTATCCAATACCCAGGACGTAGAGCATACTGAGAAACAGTTCTCAATAATGAACACACCCGAATAAGATGCATCAGGATGCTCTTTCTTCGTTCGGGCTGCATGGGAATCCATGCATTCCCCTATTCCTTTCTCAGACTTACGACAGTCATATGATAGAGCGGAACCACCATTCCCTATCTCATTATAATAAGCGGGTTCGGTCAATACATCCATATTATTATCTTGATTAAGGCGTGTTATGATCGCTACCTGGAGAGAGAGAGAAGAAAACATTTTAGCGTGCGCTCTTGCAAGATTAGATTGGTTATTATCTTATCTAATCAGGATGGCTCCCACTATTTTTATCAAATCTTCCTTCAAACCCTAAAAGGTAAGATTAGACGAGATTAATTACACCATACAAGTTCGCCAATCGGTCAGCCAGGCAGGTATTGGTACTCCGAGGGAGTCTCCCCATGCTTTCGTATGGAACTAATTAAATAATCTCGTTTCCGCAGGGGCATAACCTCGTTAACACCTTTCTTAGAAACCTACTGGATCAGCTAATTGTAAAGTGGAAAACTCTCTCAGGAGTAACACTTACTCGCAGTGGGTATCAAGATCTAACTATCATATAGAAGGTATGCAATCTCATTGCAAATTTCAACACTTGAAATTCCCGATATCTGTTTTTACCTCTAACGACCTATGATCTTGACGGAGGTCAACAAACCATAGGCTGCTAGTCAAGTTCAACCCGTCATTTCGTGATTGAATTAAACCCACCCGCACGACCCTTGACGGAGGTCAACAAGACCGTACGACTACCCTAATTCAATCGCATCATATGCTACAGATAAGCACTAATCAGCTATTGCACACTACGCCTTGACGGAGGTCAACAAACGCAGCACGAATACTAAATAGTCCTTATCTGAAATGACGGAGGGCTACGGCTGGTTTTGAAGAAAACCTTAGCTAAATGAACTTGATATCGTTGTAGAATCTAGTGATTTTAAAATGAGTGGTTTAAGCTCCGCTTTTAAAATCGAGTAGTTTTCAAACAAACCGAGTGGGTTGCAGCATTTGCTAGTTTTGCTAAAGAGGTCACTCCCGGTGAAGGGATCTAGGCTCTTTCCTCATCGAATGAGGTATTGGATATTCATAATGGAATACCGCTATGCAAAGCAAGAACTAGAGCTACCTTTTTGAAAAAATTGATTCTACAACATTTTTAGGTTTCTTATCTTTTCATTAATCTCACTAATGACGTCCTATCATTTATGTTTCCTAAACATCACAGAAGAAAAGAAAATAGAACGTACGCTTATGCCATCCGCATGCGCCACGAGGCCCCGTCATGCACCCTTAGGTTACTTAACTAACGGCAGAGCGGGGGCTGGACTAGCGCGGGTGCAAAACATAAGCAATGTTTATTATATATCATATATATATAGCATTCGTCTCACGCAGTTATATGATCACATCACAGAACTTTAGCAGCAGAAGCAAACATATGAAATATAGGATATACTGGGAGGTCCGTGTTTAAATTTAGCCAGTAATGAAAAACACGGATTCCACGGTCGTGATGAATAGCCAAACCCACATCCCTAGACCCCTACGAGAGCGACAAGTGACCCTACCAATTCTAGAGTTAGGCGACCCGGTCTCGACTCCTCGAGATAGCCTCCCACTGGACTCTAGAATCCGGTTACTTGTGCTCCCCGCCTTGGGTCTATCCTAATGCGGAAAAGTAAATAATATACATCATTGGTGAAATCATCCTCAACCCGGAAGTGTCCCAATAAAAGAATATTACATACAAAATTTCCATGAATGAAAATTGAAAAACTCCCATCTCACGCAAAAACCCCGGCTATTCAATCACGACGATCCAATATAGCATATCACAGCAACACTATAACATCACATGCATCAACGTAAGTAAATATGCCTATCCCGAATGTCGTTGATATATAGCAACGAAATCAACGATACTCCACATATTACACTTACGGTCGCAGAAAAGAAATGAAAACTACAATAATTAGAATCTGCATATTCTTTAGACATCATAAACCCGGAATATCACATATTCCGAATTTCATGCCTAACCCTATAAACCATGTGTTTTAGTCTCGAATTAAAAAAACTTTTCAATAATCAGTCGGGTAATTCAACAAGATTCCCGATATAATGATCGAATGCTCGTCGAGATCTTTAATAGATCGCCGCACCCCGATACCGTCAACTAAGTGCACTTAGGCGGAACACCGCTGCCACGAGCACCCGAGTGGATGCTTTTGGCTACGGTGTTCTCCTATAGTCACTTGGTCGGGGCAATGGGGTGTGGCTATCTTGTAGTGTTTTCCAGAGACTATTCGCGTACAATATGAGATTGCGACGGAGTTTTGATCCGATTCGAAACTCCATGGCAATCGATCAAAAGAGAATAAAATGCAAAATTAACAAACAACAAACTAGTTTTCACAAAACTAATTAATGTGGATTCCAAATATTGCATCACATATCATAATAATCTAGACGATGTTAAACTTTTCGATCAATTCATCAAACACCCACAAATCACAGATGCCTCAACAACTTGAGCCTCACTAAAAAATTACCCAGAAAGTCCCAAATATCAGAATGGAGCAGCATAAGAAATACGAGCCATCAACTCTCCGAATGTGCGGCGGAACCGCGGCCAAACCATGGGTTTGGCGGCGGTTTGGAGGTGTTACGGTCTCGTATTTCTTGCAGCTCCATTAAATAACCTGCATGATTTTCTGCATATTTTAATCTGTAAAATATCAACTTTTGAAAAAATGTACAGAAACTATGAAAATTTTGGGTTTTGAACTTCGATCGAAAACTTTAACGTCGTCATGACCTCGCCTAATGCTCTAGCCTGGCTCTGATACCATGAAAGTGTGTCTTAGCACCACCACTAGGTTTATACAAGTATCAAGTATACAATTTTAAAAATCTAGAATGCTAAGCAACACTAACCTAGAATCTAATTAGAGTATTAGGGTTTTCAAAGTATGAAAGCAAGTTCTATACTAAGTGAAGAGGGTTACAACCTTCGTATACCAAGTCCTTCACTTCTAAAGCTCCAAGTAGTAGTCCCTTGAACTTCTCTTGGCTCCACTTGAAGAAAAGATCGAGCTTGCTTTGCGATCTTTGAAGCCGAAGATGATCCACCTTGAAGTCACTCTAACTCAAGCTACCTCTTCACTAATCAAGTATTAGTGAAGGAAACAACCTATACTAAAGGGCTAATATAGTGTAGGTTGATGAAGTAGGAATTTTATCTCACTTAGAAATCTCTTTCTCCTTTTATTTCCAACTCAAGAAAAATCCTAGTGAGCTTTTGAGAGGAAGAAGATGAACATTGTGATCAAGTGAGAGAGTGAAGCATGAGATAAGATAAGGTTGTGATGAAATGAAAATATCTAAGTACAAGACAAAAAATGAGGATAATTCATGGCTTCTACATGCTTCTACAAGCATCCAAGTCATGCTCATTATCCACTCATTTTTATTTTCCTTAAAACATTAAATCATCACAAATATCTTTAGGTCATGTGTGAGTCTCATACACCCATGTTCAATGTATCATCAAGCATGATACAATTTATATATAAATATATATATATATATATGAGAATAATGGAGAAAAGAGGCCATAGAAGGGGATTTCCTCCTATGGCGTGGAAAAAATACAACCTCCGCCATTTTTTCCGACGATCGGCCTCTATCATCTTCATCGTTATCATCTAAGATGTGCGTACACCAAATTTCATGTGATTCCACAACTTTTTCACCGTTGATTTAGCAATGTAAAAAGTTTTATTGTCGGTAAACTGTTGATTTTGAACCCACTAAATCAACGGTGAAAAAGTTGTGGAATCACATGAAATTTGGTGTACGCACATCTTAGATGATAACGATGATGATGATGGATGCCGATCGTCGGAAAAAATGGCGGAGGTTGTATTTTTTCCACACCATAGGAGGAAATCCCCTCCTATGGCCTCTTTCCTCCATTAATCTCATATATATATATATATATATCATATACATATAAAATTATATATAATGAGAAGAGAAGAAAATAATTAGTGAGCATTAATATTAGTTAATATATAAATATATCAAATATAAATATATATCAAATTATTAAATCAACACTTGATTCAATAATCTGGTTATATCATATATAACCGACTAATATCATTTATATGTATATTGAATTATCAAATGTACACTTGATTCAATAACCCAGTCATATCGTATATTATCGGCCTATATCAAATATATATATATATATACATATATCATATCATTGAATCAACACTTGATTCTATAACCCAGTTATATCACATATAACCTAACCGATATCAAATATCGCGAGATTAGAATACGGTATCACATACTAGCTCCCACACATATCATATATGTGCCCTACTTCGTTTTGCTTGAGCTAGGATACCTCTGTGTGGGACTATAAAGGCTGGTCAATTCGCCAGCAGTAGGTAATGATCACATCAGTTACCCACAAGTCGTCAGCGGTACTAGCTGGACGTAACGGCTATCCAGGTATTGAACGAATAGAAGATCAACAAGGAAGCTTGTCCAAACTCTCGTAAAGCCTATAAGCAACACTTACTGCACAATTCGGTCTCTTCATCTGATATGTCGCATATCAAGTCTAGGGGTGGAATCGCCAGACCCCAGTAACTTGATAAGTCATGTCGATGTGTAGCTCATAACGGTTTGAAAAACTACTGATAACACTTACTAGTAAATCCCATCAGCCCTGGCCAGGGACTTACTGTTATAGCCAATCGAGCATAGCGCAACATCAACTCCCTATACCGGGAGAGACAAACCCCTCCTATCACTCACTGTCTCCATGTGACTCGGGACTGTACCCAAAATCCACCTGTTTGCATGACTCCTTTGAGCTGTGGTAGGGAGGAAATCAAAGCACGGTGGGAACCACACAAGACACTATGACAATCTCGGGTCTACAGAATAACCTCCACCAGTGTCACAAGAGAACTGCTATCTAACGATAGGTATGGTACCATCAAGAAGTTCTCGGCGAGTCCTATTCGGTGTACCCATTCTCTAATGAGCACCTGTGTACAGTCTTTGATGTTAAACACCAATGGTTGTGGGATCAACCATCGCCCTATACAGGGTCAAGAAACGTACACACTAGTCTATTCTGGAATATCAATGCCCTGTCTCGATATCCCCTCGACTAGAAACTATTAAAGGATGTGTTTGTGGGCTATCCAGGCCCCACTAGTATGATCTGCATCATAGTCCTGGCAGTCAAGTCCACATCCTAAGAGCTTTATCAACATGTATCAGAGAGTCAGTATAATAATACAGGTGTACATGTTAAGATAAAGAGCAACCAGATAGTATACTATCATGTCAAGTAAGAAAGTCCTATATGTGTGTGTGTGTGTGTGTGTCTGTCTAAGCATCCACTACATCATACAATAATGGCCTCTAGGCCATACAAATTCCTAACAGAAAGCACTCGATCTTGTCCTCCGCTGCGTCGAGCATCGCCGGAGTCATCTCCGCTGGATGAGGGGGAATGTCATTGAGCACGGACAAGAAGATCATCCGGCGCCAAATGGAACCGATGGGGAGAGGAGATCCTCTACGAGTCAAGAGCTCGTGCAGCACCGTATCATATTGGTCATCCGTGAGAGCGGGATTCACCAAGCGTGCAACAAAACGAGGAATAATATCCTCGACAGGCACCTCCCATGGCTGCCGATTAGCAAGCGGACGATTGCAAGCCATGACTCTTCTCTGTTAAAATGATTCTCTGAAAGTGAGAGAGAAAAGGAGCATTGCTTAGATTATAAAGGGAGGAATTTAAATCTCGGCACAGAAAATGTTATGGATGGTGGAACTATTTCCAATCTCTGACAAAAGAAAGCATTGGAAAAGAAAGTTTGACTCAGGAAAAGCAGAGAAAGAAGGTGAAAAGAAACCTTCATCAATGAGGCGGCACCTCACGTGCTCCCCACGAGGGCGCCAGCGCCAACGCCAATGTGCAAAGCACAGAAACACTTTCTAAGTAAGAATTAAATTCTTATATGGCGCCGCACGTGCTCATCACGCGGGCGCCAGTGTGCAAAGCATAGGAATACCCATCATAAGAATTAAATTCTTAAGTGGCGCCCACGCGCATAACACGTGAGCGCCAGCGCCCAAGTTACTATCAGTAGAATTAAATTCTACATTTCCCTAACAAAAGTTGGGATATTCTCTGTTAAACAGAGCCGTTAGATCAAAGATCCAACGGAGATGAAAAATCATCGAAATATAGAATCAAATTCTATTAGGAGAAAATATCTCCCATATCTTTCTAAATAAGAAAGATACTCTCGGTTGAATCAATGATCCAATAATAGAATAAAATTCTATTTTGGGAATATATTCCCTTAATCTTTCCAAACAAAAAGATTGCTCCATGTAAAACAGAGAACCCTTGGATTAAAAATCCAATAGTGATTAAAATTACAACTTGACATAATAGATTGAGTATATGGAAAAATATTTCCCCAATCTTGTTAAAAACAAGAACAACATATTCTGTGAAAACAGAAAACTTGGATCAAAAATCCAACGGTGGGTAAAATTCCCCAAGACAATTTTGAGACCAATTAAATCAATTGAAATCTCTCAATGAGAGATTTTCCCAAAACCAATTAACAATCTGCCTTCGCTATAGAAAGGACCCGAGACTTCAAGTCTCACAGAGAGACACAGAGATAGAGAGTACCCCCCATAAACTTCTGAAAAATACAGAAAGCTTCAAAAACAATAGAAGATTCAATTCCCAAGAAAGAAGCAGACTTTCCCACTCAAAACCCTAGGTAAAGAAAAGGGATCAAAATATCTCTATCACATCTAAGGGTTTAACATTTTTTAAAAACTTAGTTCTTTCTCTGGATCTGAGATCCACAAGGCAAATCTCCCATAAATTGAGAATTTAATTCTCATCAGGAAGATCTTATTCTTGAGAATCAAATATTCAGGGAAGAACAAATTTTAAATAAAAGAAAGAAAGAAAACGGAGTCCATGATGCTCCAGGAACTCAATTCCTTCAAATCGAGAACTTAGTTCTTTAAAAACTCAACCTAAAATCCTCAAATATAGTGATTTTAGCGAGCGTTAATGGCCAAAGCACCATTGATAGAGGTTTAACCTCTCTGAAAATATCAACAGAGATTAAATCTCCATGTAAAAGAAACTAGTGCCTCACATGCTTCCTAAGTTGGCACCCCTCTTTAACAGTGCCTAGCGCCTCACGTGAAACACACGTAGGTGCCATATAAAAAAATGCTTAGCACTTCACATACACCCAAAACGGCTGAGTGCTCAGCACTAATTGGGCAGCGCCTAGCGCCACACGTGCTCCTCACGGGGGCACCACAAAAATAATAAGAGTGCTTAGCACTCCATAAATAGACAAAACGGCTAAGTGCTTAGCATTGATTGGACAACGCCCAGCACCTCAGTGCTCCTCACATGGGCGCCAAAAAAATAATAAGAGTGCTTAGCACTCCATAAATAGCCAAAACGAGTGAGTGCTTAGCACTGATTGGGCAGCGCCCAACGCCTCACGTGTTCCTCACGTAGGCATCACATGGGCGCCACCAAAAAAAGAAGAAGAGAGAAAAGTGCTTAACACTCCATAAACAGCCAAAATGGCTGAGCGCTCAGCGCTCATTGGGCGGCGCCCATAATTAAATGCTTTACATGACACCCATGTAAGTGTCAGAGCGTCAAACAAGTTCTTAGCACTTTTGCATAAAAAGGGGGGGACTGAACCAACAGAGTCCAAATAACTGCTTAGCGCTTCTGAACAAAAAAAACTTAGCATACTAAGCCTAAATTGGCTAAGTCTATAAAACTTTCTTATAGCTGAGCCCAAAATGCTCTGTTGTTTGGATCTTAAATAAAAATGATCCTTAAAATATTGCTAAGTTGATCTTAGTCTCAAATTAGACTAACGTGTCCTTAGTTAAAAATAAATTGAGCCCAAATGCTCACACATTTAAATTGATCTTAATCTCAAACTAGATTAACGATTCTTAAATAAAACCAATCTTTTTGAACCAAAGGAACATATAACCTAAGTTCAAAAAAACCCCGCCAAGCAGATCCTTGACCCAAACCCAAATCTAAAATATACGGATTTGGTCTAATCCACGCCCTACGGGAGAAGGCACAAACTAGTCTCCGTATACAATCTACAGGCAACCAAAAAAAAATAAAAACACACATGACACGAAGTGAACTTCCGGAGCAGGATAAAGTGATTATCACAATGCGGTAACGTAATTAACTGCAGGGGGTTGCACTTGCAGGGAAGGGTGTCCCCACAATCAAAAAACCCTCATAAAAGGAGGGGAAATCTGATAAAATCTGCTACAATGATCGCGTCTGTTCATATCTCCGATATATAGTGCCATAAATCAACTTGGTATCTTTAGAGAGGTGGACGGATAAATATAAATAGCATCTGCCCCCAGAATTCAGGCCAAACGTCCATACGTCTCAGTCCCTGTCTTTCGGTGGTGAACAGATTCTGGCACGCCCGGTGGGACCTTTTCCTCTTTCCACTCCATATTTCGTGTGTCATGTTTCGCGAACAAAATCACGGTTCACTATAATTGCCCTTGGATTTGAGGTACTAAAATTTGGTATCTTGCTCCTGTACAGAAAAAATCGATGGCTTCCAGCTGCACCTCTTGCAACAGCAACTCTCGCTCCGCCCCAGCAGGAGGAGTGACTTACGGGCCTAACGCGGCCTCTATCTTTTCAATGCCGGTGGGGCAAGTTACAAAAGCCACTACTGGGTTGTTCTTTAGGACCATACTCCCACCGATGAGTTTCGGTGCCTCAGCGCCGCAAGAGAAAGCTCCCAAGAGGTCGGTCTTCGATCGACTAGCGACTACAACGTCCCCTCTCAACGGGCCATCCAAATCTGGTGTCTCAGTCTTCAACAGGATGAGCAAAAGCTCGAACGGGCCCGCAAAGAGGCTCGTAATACCTGAAGGGGCTGCCCCAAAATGGATAGCCCTCCCAACTCCTCCTGCAGGTGAAGATGTCAAAGGTGCTTCCCTTACAAGAAAGTCGGTCTTTGAAAAATTAGCCGGCCCTCCTCAAACTCTGCCAAGGACATCGGTCTTCAACAGGTTGATGCCAACAGCAGCCCCTTAGCAAAGCCTGGGGCACGAAGAAGCCGCTTCCAAAACTGAGACGGCCCCATTTGCAAGACACGCTCGACGTCACCACTGGCGCCGAGTGAGAAAAGCTTGGGGCAATTCTCCCTCTGGACTTACCCCACCGGCTCCAATGGTGGAAATTGACGCTCTGTTCCAACAGAGAACAGCTTTGATCTGCTCAGGAAGGTATGCAAGAACTCTCCAACGGCGATGCTAAAGGAATCACCCCAGCCTACAGAAGCTACAATGCAGGAAAAGCCGGAGCGCCCCCATCAATGGCTCTCCTCCCAAATTCACAGGGTCTGGCAGAAAGTCCATGACTCTATGATTAACAAAGATTACTCTCGTCGACCGAACAAATTGAAGGCTCGACAAGAGAAAGACCATTCTTCCGTCATACATCGAGGGGCTTCTTCTACACAGGTGCCTGTTATAACGGCTCCTTCAACCTCGACCTCCCACAAAAGGATGAGGCCGGAGAAAATCGCACCACTGGCGGCAAATTCCAAAGTCGATGGACCCAAACGCCCCAGGTCTGGGGGCATGATTGTACATACTGTCCACATGGCTTCCGGGAAAGAAGAAAGCCTACTTCCCTAGGTCATCGACCGCAAACTCGGTCGCTGACAAAAGCTCAAGAGCAACAACAAAAGCTCCAGGAAATGCTGACCAAAATGGCAGCACTTATCGGGAAGAAAGAAAGCCCGGACACAACAGTCGAATGGCGCCATGAGCAGGAGACCGATACAAAGTTTCTGTGAAGGGTGCTTGAAAGAAAGGATAAGGAAGCTGCTGAGCAGGCTGCTAATATAAAGTAGATGGCTCTCTTGTTCCAAGACATGGTTGGGATGATGATCCAGCCAGAACCCCCGACCGAGGATCTGCCGATAATCATCGAGGATGACAGAGGGGAAACATCAAATCGTCTTCCGACCATATCGGCATCCAAGGAGGAAACAATCTCTAAGACTGCTCTTGATGATTATATCGCTCAATAAATACGAGCTCATCAAGCTAATGAAGCCGCAAGCCAAATCATCAGAACTAGGCGACCGTATCCAGGCTGGTATAACCAAATTAAATACCCGCCGGGATATACGATCCCCAAGTTCCATGTGTACAAGGGGACAGGCAGGCAACCCACATCAGCACGTCGCGCAGTTCAGAGCTCTGTGCGGCAACACTGGAAGAGACGACAAACTGTTGCTTTGCCAGTTCATTAGCAACCTATCAGAGACGGCCTTTGAATGGTATTCGGAGCTCCTAAATGACTCCATGAGAACATTCACAGAGATGGAACTGCTGTTCACACAGCGGTTCGCTAGCGCAAGCGAGCATACCCCAATCACGGCATTAATCAATGCCAGGGTAAAGCCAGAAGAAACCTGGGTCCAATATGCGATCAGGTGATGGAACCTATGGTCAAAGTGTGAAAAGCACATCGAAGAATCCCCCGCTATGGGCATGTTCATCAGGACCATTGATCCTCAAACGACTGTATCCCAGTTCATGACATTCTTCAAACTAACAACCTTCCAGGCTCTGATCGATAAACTGGCCCAAATGGACCAGATGGGTCACGGGCCTTCCTCCTCAAGTAAGAACACTCGAAATGCCAAGGGTAAAGGGAAGCGGCCTTTGTTGCCAACTCTCAACAACAACCAAGTGGCCCAAAACCGGCTACTCGCCAAAACAACGCACGTCCACGCCTATCCCTGAAAGAAAGGCTAGGACGCGCTTACTCGTTTCCCCGTGATAAGACGAGGAGACTATTTGAGTTGGCAATGCGTAACAAACTTATCACATTACCAGACCCACGGCGTCCACTGCAACCCGGCAACGTTAACAACCCTAATTACTGCTCCTATCACAGAATAGTGAGCCACCCAATTGAAAATTGCTACGTCTTCAAGAACTGGGTCGAAGACCAGTATCAACAGGGAAAATTTGCGATGTCTGATAATTGGAGGGTAAACCCACCCCAGAAGCACACCCCCAAAAAGGTGGATGTGTCGGGGGCATCATGCTCACTCGTGGAAGAAGCTCCATGGGAAGTCGCCCTTTCAGCAAAAACCAAAAGAATACTGAAGGATCTACAGGCATGTCCAGCAGTCAGGTGGAAAAGCCTACTTGAACCGGAAATCATCGAAGGGATGCTGAAACCCCGTCCCGTACCGAAATTTGTTGACAAAGGAAAAAACACCCAAGTCGGGCCTTCAAAGTTTTCGAAGAAAAAAAAGAAGACCAAGAAGCCTGTGCAGCTTGCTGGTATCATGACAAGTGTACAGATCTACAAAAATACATTGACGCGCTGGAGGAGTACAACCAGAAGGCACAGACACCGGTCACTCTCGAAGAGCTCCTCAAGCATATTCTTGAGGATGAAGATAGCGACTACGATGAGGGAAATGACTCATCAAAAGACACCGGGGATCGTGTAGCAAGTTACCACATGGTCTCCCATTCGTCGTTAAATGACGAAGAAACTCCCTCAGCGTCATAAAAAAACGCAGAGAAACTGGGGGCAGAATCGGCGCTAAAATCTCCGGAACTAGCAGAAGACCCGATCGATAGGCTATTAAACGAAAACTTTTGAAAAAGTAAAGCTGACCGAGAATGCGAAACAGCCATATACGAAAAGGCTAAGCGTCAGCGTCAGGATGAAGAAGCTGCGGCAAGGTGGAGTCGTAAAGTACTCCAACCAAATCAAGGCATACCTGTGACAAATAAGAGCAGGATCAATGCAAAAAAGCGGTTCGTCAAAGCCCTGTCAATGGGAATGAAGCTGCCACCTCTGGTAGGAAACACTCCCGGGGTCATATGCTTCGACGGAGAGGATTCACATCCAAACTACTGTCTATATCATCGGAGGATTACCCACCCCACCGAAGAATGCAGTACCTTCAAGAAGTGGTGGAAAGGATATGTTGCTCATCAAAAACACTTCAAGAGGATGAAGCTCGAAGCTCGTCGACGATAAAAGAGTGCGACAGATGCGCGTGAAAAAACGACTGGCAACTGTCATATGGTTGGTACCGGTTCAGAAGGGGGAAAACCCCAAGTTCTTACTTTCGGGAGCGATTCTGAGAACGAAATACCCCTCAGCCCTCTCTTCAAAGACTCCACCTCCAAAAAAGAAGAGGAGGAGAAGAACTGCGAGAATATTCAGCTACGTAACTGCACGCTGCCTGAAAAGAACCTCGGACCTACAAACAAAGGTTCGAGCAAAAAAGACAAAGGGAAAGAGAAAATCTCTTAGGAAATTGCCCTCGACGATGGAGTTGTCAAAGAGCTCACAGCAAGGGACCCGTCTAGAAAAAATAAGGTGGATTACAATGTCCTAGCACATCTGACGAAAATACCCTCACAGTTGAGCATATTGGATGCTCTCCTCTTGTCCAAAGAGGCACGAGAGTCTTTTATCAAGGCATTATAAGAGCCCGATCAGTTCCAAGATTTCCTTGCAGAAGAGAAGATGAAGGACGAGCTGGCAGAGGTTCACATAGATGACATTACATTCAGCGATGAAGATCTCCTCCTCGGTACGTGCGAACATAACCGCCCGTTATACATCACCAGGTACTGCCACGACATCAAAATGGGGAAAATCCTTGTCGACAACGGATCCTCCATCAACCTTCTCAACGTGAAAGTATTGAAGGAGATTTACATGAACATTCAGCACCTGGCTCGAGACAAAATTACCATCTCTAGGTTCGACTCACAGTCGTCACGAACGCTTGGGTCCGTAATATTGACGTTACGCTTCGGGTTGCTCGTCACTGACATCGGATTTCACGTCATTAACGCCAAGACTTGCTATAACGCTTTGCTCGGCAGGCCCCGGTTGTATGAGTACAACGTCATCCCTTCTACACAACATCAGTGTATGAAGTATTTCAAGGACGGCTTGGAATGCACCATCACAGGGGAGCTAAATCCGTTCTCTGTAAACGAGGTCCGGAAATATGAAAACGCAAAGTACTTCCTACCAGGCTTCGAAGATACAAAAAGGTGTCATAAGCCAGAGGATAAACAGAAGTCCGCCACCACTATCCCAATCTTTGGGAGCGATTCCAAGAAAGATGAAGAAATAGTCTATTCGGGGCTACCCCAGAAAGAAAACAACAAACCCGGACTATCTACCCCTATTCTGGTCATTGGCAGTAACTCTGAGGACGAGGCCAACGCAATGTTCTCCATCCGCCCGTCAGTGCAAACCCTCGATGAAGCAAATCAGAGTCTGCAAATCACAATGGCTCCGCCTCGGCATTACAAGGAACTTGATGCGCTCGATACATACAGCGTACAAGAACTACAGACTTTCTACGTCCCTTTCAGGTGAAGAGGTGAAAAGGCGGTCCTCTTCTACCAATCTACGGAGACCAAAGTAGAAAAAGAAGTCTGGCATGGTGCCGATTTTTCACTCGACAAGCTTCAATCAATCCGTCTGCCAAGATACTACGCGGAGAGATTGAAAAGGCTGTTAAGATGCCAAGGTGTACCCCTCGAACAAACTGTTCGACAAGCCCAATTCTACAAAAAGATTTAGGATATTCTCGGGACTCGGCGAAAGATGCCCAACAGGAAGATGGAGACAACTAGGCTCGGATACGTTCGGTCTAAGAAACGGGAGCAATTCCACAGCTGCCGCATCATAAACAGCTGCCGCGAATGGGAAAACGCTCTTTATAAAGAAGGGGAAAATCCCGAAATAAAGGAGAAAACAAGGTAAAGAATGCAAACAACGAAGAAAATCCAAGAGGCCGTGCAATCGAGAAAAGGTCGATTGGAACCGTCCTTTATAAAGAAGATGAGTCGGGAATACTCTTTCCCCCAAGATAAGACAAGGATAATATTCAAGCTTGTCATGAAGCATCAAATGATGACGCTCCCAAAGTCTCGGCATCCCGAACAAATAAATGAGGTCCATCATCCTGATTATTGCTCCTATCACCGAGTAATAGGTCATCCACCTGAAGACTGCTTCACCTTCAAAGACTGGGTAGAAAACCAGTATCAGCAAAGCAGGTTCGCTTTATCCGACAGCTGGAGGGTAACCTCGCCGCAAAAGTATGAGCCAAAGAGGATCTATACCATGAGGATAGAACCAGCTCAACCACAAAAAAAAGAAGCGAACTTGTACCTGCCATATGATAACACTCTCAAAAGAGGGAGGGCACGAGATTATGGATGACCTCCATATGTGCTTCACAAATGAAGACGTGGACGAGGCGATCTCAGAGTTTCCACCAGCACCAAAAGAGCTGGAAGATGGAATACACACTACGGCAGACAACCTGAGGAAAATTGACTTAGGGACAGAAAAAGATCTGAGGCCAACGTTCGTCAATGAGCAACTATCTGAAAAATAGGTAGCTACGTTAAAGGATGTGACCATGCAGTATAAAGACTGCTTCGCATGGAACTATTCAGAGATGCCAGGTCTAGATCTAAAAGTGGCAGTACACAAACTGGCCATATCGCCGGACATAAAGTCAGTCAAACAGGCGCCAAGAAGAATGCGGCTCAAACTTGAGATGAGTATCGACACTGAAGTCAAGAAACTAATCGACTCCAGCTTCATCCAAGAAATTCAATATCCCGACTGGATCGCTAACATCGTTCCAGTGATGAAGAAGAATGGGACGGTGCGCATCTACGTGGAATTTCGGGATCTCAACAAAACTTACCCTTAATGATGACTTCCCAATACCTGTTACTGAGCTGATGATCGATAACACGTCTACCCATGAGGTCATCTCCTTCATGGATGGATCTTCAGGATACAATCAAATAAAAATGCATTCTGAAGACCAAAAACATGCCGTCTTCCGGACCCCGCTGGGCATATTCTGCTATTAGGTGATGCCTTTCGGTTTAAAAAACGCTGGCGCTACCTACCAAAGGGCCATGACAAAGATCTTCGATGACCTCATGCATGAGATTGTCGAATGCTACATTGACGGTCTTGTGGTAAAGAGCAGATCTCACGAGGAGCATTGGGAACATCTAAAAATAGTGTTCTGATGTCTTCGGAAGTATAATCTAAAGATAAATCCTCTAAAATAAGCGTTTGGAGTCTCCTCAGGAAAATTCCTAGGATTCATCATATGGCACCGGGGTATCGAAATCGATCCCACAAAGATCAAGGCGATTATGGAAATGCCCATACCAAGAACTCTCAAACAACTGCGATTTCTTCAAGGAAAGCTCGCATATATTCGGCGGCCAACCTCTCTGGAAAATGTCGTCCCTACAGTCATTTGATGAAGAAGAAGACCTCGTTCATTTGGAATCAAAAGTGCCAAATGCACTAGACGAAATCAAGCAATACCTGCAAAATCCGCCAGTATTGACCGCTCCGGTTAAGGGAAAACCCCTTATCCTATATACGACAACCTTTGAAGGTTCTCTAGGCACGCTATGGGCACAAAAAATGATCAAGGAAAGGAGAGAGATCTGTACTATTTGAGTCGAGTTCTCCTGGGGGCAGAAAACAACTACTCCCCCATCGAAAAGCGTTGCCTGGCATTGATCTTCATGATAACGAAGCTCAGACATTACACCTTAGCCCATGAGGTCCATATCATATCAAAGGTGGATCCTCTCAAATATCTAATGTCAAGGGTCATACTAACAGGAAGGCTTTCCAAATGGGCCCTCCTCCTGATGGAGTTCTCGATAACGTATCGACCCCTCAAAGCAGTGAAAGGCAGGCCATTGCCGACTTTCTCGCGGAGCATCCGATACCAGCCGACTCCCTCTTAAATTGTGAGTTGCCGGATGAACATGCGTTCAACTCAATCGAAGAAGAGAAGGAAGAAAATGATTCCTAATGGGAACTCTACTTCGATGGAGTATCTTCCATGAAAAGTCGAAAGCAAAACGCCCCTATAATCAAAGCCGGGGTGGGCCTTATCTTCGTGACTCCGTAAGGAGAGATATTGCGTTACGTCCTTTCCTTAATGGAGGCAAGGGCTAACAATGAAGCTGAATATAAAGGTTTGATAGCAGGTCTCGAGATCGCTATCGACATGGGAATCAAAAACCTCCTTATATATGGAGAATCCTAACTGATCGTTAGCCAAGTAAATGGCGACTATCAGACGTGCAAGCCAGAGCTGATAAAGTATGGCGAAAAGGTGCAGCAACTGTTGACACAAATCGCTTCCCACATCCTGGAGAGTATACCGCGTGCAGAAAACAGCAAGGTGAACGTGTTGGCCAAATTGGCTAAGGAACTGGCTGATGACGATGTACCATTTCAGAAAAATAAAATATTATTTTTGGGAATTTTTATAATTTTATAATAAAATATTGAATATTTTAATAGGGCGGTATTATTAAATACTGATAAATGGGGAAAATTTTGAAAAATTATGGAAATTACTGAAAAGAGGGTGTTTTATGTGATTCATGCAAATTATGAAAGTTTATGATTGATTTGACACTATTTTAGTGCTAATCGCGATTAAAAATCGCTAATCGGACTTTAAGCGTGTTTTGTGTACATATCATTTTCACACTTGTGTTATATTTTCCTACATGGCTTTATCATCATTTTTCATTCTTTGCTTTGGGTTCACTATTGAGGAGAGAAGGAAAATAGAAAAGAAAAGAAAAGAAAAGAAAAACAATAAAGAAAGAAAGTCAAGAGGTATGGGGGGCAGTTAGGAGGCATGGTGGTTGACCTTGGCTCTCCCCCCCCTCAGTTCCCTCCTTGCTCAGCAGCAGCCCCCTTCTCCAGCAGTAATCCCTCCCCCTTCATACCCTCTTCACCATCACATACAACCTCAAAACAACACCGAAACCTCATCTCCTCTTCACAAACTTTGTGCACAAGCTCATTAGCAACACATTGGGCCAAGAAAGATTTGATTTTGGTGTCCTAGGGGGATTCTTGAATGCACAAGGGGGTAATTATTCCATCATTAGTGTAGAATTTCCATTCCTTTAGCATCCATGTTGAATTAGAACCGATATTGTGTGATTTTGAGAACTTTGAAAACTTTGAGTTGAGGATTAGGGTTTTAGTTGAACCCAAAGATGAAATTGAGCTCAGTAGAGGCCACACAAACCCCCTAGTGCCGGAATTCAGACCTAAACTAGAGACTAGAACCCCGGAATACGGATTTAGAAACCCGATATCGGAAAGATTGTGGATTCTGCGAATGTATTTGGAAATCTGCTAACACTCGGGTGACCTGAAAATTATTTGCAAGGACAGTGATACATGCAGGCAACCTAGGACCCCCCACTGAAACCCTAGCCCCTAACTCCCCAACTTGGCCGCAGATTTAATCTAGATGGCCATAAATTGCGGCCTGGGTCCCACCATTTTGGCTCGTGCTTATTCTGTAGGTCCATCTCCAGTAAACTAGACCCTTGGCATATGCAAAATTGTAAAATTTGACCTGGGGTAAAATCTGGGACCATTTTCAAGAGTTGTTGTTTTGATTCGTGGTTTTGTTTTGCGTATTTTATATTCTGGATTTTTGTGATTTGTGACGTATTCGATCACTTGACGTTTATACATCGAAATCGAGTGTTGTTTGGTGGTTTTGAAAGTGTGGTCTATAGGTTCTAACCTATAGGCCTTAGCGTGTCGCTTTGGTTTTTCCGATGTGATTTTCATACGCATTGGCGATTGTGTTATCTATGTAGTACCTTCAGGTGGGTTTCATACGATGAAGAAGATGATGGCGACTTCGACACCGACACACAAGATGCAAGTGAGTAGATTATATCTATGGGGGAAGTCGGGTGGATGGCGTATAGCACCCCCGCAGTTCGAGGTGATGTATACGAATACGTATACACACATATATTTATATTATGTTGATTTGAGTTATTGATGATAAAGATGGACTCTAGGTGTTCTTGGATTGGTTTAGTGTTAGTTGTGAAACCCTAGAATAGTGGTTGCACCCACACACGCACACATATACTTGCATACATTCCTTCTTTTACCTGTGCATATATGGAGATGTGTATATTTACACATGGGTATGGGACTATGTGTACATATACTGGATTTGAGGATAGTACTTGGGATTGGAGATGAGTCGATGAGATTAGATTTGAGGCCGTGAGATCGGTGATATGACAGGGTTCGTATTTGAGGTACGACTTAATGTTTTAGCGGGTCCTTTGACGTGGGTTTTCATACACACGCATGCATATACTTAGATTGGTATCAGTATTGTACTAGACATAGATCAGTACCCCGGATTATGATTCTTGATAAAGAGAATACCAAATGAATAATGTGATGAATGTGATATTTGACCCGTACCCAGATTTGGGATACCGTACGACGGATTTACGTACG
Source organism: Agapanthus africanus (assembly GCA_030015575.1). Lineage (NCBI taxonomy): Eukaryota > Viridiplantae > Streptophyta > Magnoliopsida > Asparagales > Amaryllidaceae > Agapanthus > Agapanthus africanus. Next base: position 109,941,736 of record CM057344.1, read on the forward strand.
AGCTTTATATTGATGATCGATCCGCACTCTTGACTTGAGGATGTCACATTATAGATATTGGATCGTATATGATATTATTGAGCCAGGATCACCGACTATTATTTATATATGTATCGACTCAGATGTTAGGCAGTTTCCTTACCTTTCGTTTAGCCTGTTAGCTCAGCCCTATAGTTAGTGTAGTTGTTAGACTAGATTCGACTCCTACCTATTTCAAAACTAACGAATCGTGGGTATTTTAAAAGACAGGCCAAGGGATTCTACGGATATTTCAAAGGACGTATCTTTTCTTAAAAACACCGTAGCCCTTATTTGCAAAACACCACGATTCGTGTTATTTCAAATGGCACCATTGTATGACTCATATTTATATTAAATGCAGATTAGTTATCATAGCGTTTATCATTCAGCTCCCGCACATTATTGCCGTTCGCTTCGCATCGCATGCTTATATTGTGATTTCATATACCATTATTGATATCATGCTGTCAGGACACCAGCACCATTATCGATGATGCGTATGTTCTACGTACACTTATTTTCCGACTCACACACATCATCATCGGTAATTGCCATGTCACGTACACTTTAGAGATAACTATTTCATTGACATAGCTTGTTAGCTGATAGTTTCGACATGATATTAGTGTACTTGCCTTATAAGCCAGTTTAGACATTGCAGTTATTACTTGCTACTTCATGCATATTATTATTCATTGTTATGCAGTATTATGGAGTTTTATGCCTATATTCACTGTTTGCGTGCTATTGATGATTGGATTTCGGATTTCATGAGATTTCCTGGATTTGGAAGAAAACCGCAAGAATATATATAAATTTATTTCTCTCTCTCCTTTTAAAATGAAAAGTACGGTTTTCTCATGATGTATGAGTCGTCCACCATGATGTTTTCTCGGTTATGAGATGGATTTCGAGACCCAATTCGAGGAGTTGGATGAACCGTCTGCTGATACATGGTGGACCCGGTAAGGTACCCCGGGGCAAAAAGATCGAGTAGTAGACGATGAGCCTGGCAGGGGCAGACTGCCTACCGGTGATTTTATCTAACGCGTCGGATATCCGGAGGATACCGTCATGGTCGTGTGATTGATGTTAGGGGCCGATCCGGACTGACGGCGCCCTAGACAGTGAGATTTGAGGCACTGAGATTTTGAGATATTGAGGTGTTGAGATTTGATGATACAGGCCAATCCGGATAGCCGGAGCCTGAGATATTGAGATATTGGGATTTATTTTTTGTGTCGATACTACACACTGTTTATTTTGATTTTATTGATGATACCTCGTTTTAAATGTACAGAAATCTCACTAAGTTATGAAAACAGTTTCTTCATTTACATGTATTCTGTTTTCATGCATTCATACCTCATACATATGATACATTGCTACCTGAGGCACTGACATGAGCACATGGGATTACACTTATGTATAGATGTTAACCCTTGGCACCTTTTCATGCTTCAGACTTATCATTTGAGGATATTACTGATCGTATGACCTAGAATTGCGTCATAAATACGATTTCTGCTCTGTGATGTTTTCTACTCACGAGTTGGCAACTCACCCCCGTTGTGCCACAGTTTCTTGCAGGTTTTGCCGTACAGGTTTCGTTACGGCTTTGCTGGCACACTGCTTCCATTCCGGGTGATTTGCTAGTAAGTGGGTTCACTTGTATCGTGACCACCATTGTACTTATTTTATTCTGTTGTATCTAGAAACTCCATCAACCAAACATGTATTTATTTCGGAGATAGAGACCAGTGATGTTTATTCTTTCGACCTTAGAGTCGCGCGTTGTATTTCTATGGATTTCTTGCTGTTTTGAGTTTTTCTTTTCAGTTTTGATTCTCGCCCTTCGGCGTTGTATATTATTATTGCTTGCGTGGTTATGACCGTCGATTGACAAAGAGCTAGCTCCCGCTTGGGGATGCCTTTATTCATTATATATGCTTTATCAGGTTTTTTGTACCGGTTTGGGGTCAATTTTTACAAAGGAAACTCTGCCGAAATTTTTAGAAAAGACTTGTGATTTTAAAAATGCATATTTCGACGTATGTTGCAAAACTACTTGATTTAAATTGGTTTTTCCTTCACTCTACTGCTTTACTTGGTTTGGATTTCTGGGTTTTGGCTTAATTAGATTACGTACGCCTCGAGACGTTTCGTAATTTAAGTGTCGGTCATGTTCCGTACTTTTCGGTCCGTGACAAAGTTGGTATCAATGAGTTAGGTTTTACCTCCTGAGTGTAGGATGACCCTGGTTGATGGAGTAGGTAGCTTGAGTAGAGTGACGTACCGTACGTATGTTCCGCGGCATATTTACGATACGCTACTCCACTTAAGAAGCCTTAGGATGTACATTTCTTTGCACAGTATTATATTCATTCATGATCCATCCTCATCGATATCGGTATGTGTTTTGCCGCCACGATTACACGGGCAGAGAGAGCTACGGCTAGAGTTGCGGTCAGCGCGAGCTCGTCATGGACGAGGACTGACCAGGGCGTAATTCCAGGGATATGATTGCATAGAGAGGCATCGTTTTATTGTGTTTTCGCTCCATGAGCGTTTGATGGATCGCAGTTTGAGATTACTCGGACGTGCAGATCAGCACCAGAGGATTGAGCCACTGATAGAGGCCAGCTAGAATGTGATGATCGTTGATGTATCACTTATTCATGATGATCGAGGCACTGTTCAGCGTGCAGACGAATGAGCCAGTAGTTGCTGCGAACGACAAGATATCGCCCAGATGATTGGAGCTATTGCAGTACGAGGTACTCAGAGCTATTATAAATGGTCGCTAGTCACCTGAGGATGAATGACTAGGACAGGTAGTTCGTTCGTTTACCCCGATGCGAGGTCATCAGAATAATTGATTCCAGTTTGAGGAGACTTCACACGTATACGTTGGGAGTCGATAGAGACGATCGAATGTCAGAAACCCATTTCCAAGTTTAAAGTGTTTGAAGAAAACATGCAAGTAACTCTACGGACTCTCTAGAAGAATGAAACCCTAACTCGATGTAATGACCATGGAACGCCTTTGAACCTTAGGGTTTGCAGCAGTTTAGCGGTGCCATTTGTGAGGCTTGGGTTTGCCCTTCTACGGTTGGTCCATAAGTGTTGTGGCATGTACTCGATACTATTAAATTGTACCCAAGATGTTGATCTCTTGGGGGATTATGAGGTTTTGACAAGTCGATCAGATGGTTCGACATCTTTCGGATATCATGTGATGGGATGCATTGCTTGGGAGACTCCAGATACGAGTATAGCCGTTGGAGCATAGTCCATGCAGCCACGAAGAGACGAGTCTGAAGCAGTCGGCATTAGAGAAAAGTGGAGTAGGAGCTTCGTACGAGATCTTGATAAGATGACGTCCCACTCCACCGACATCAGAAATGTGATACGCATGCAGAGGCGTTATTTATGGATATATCTTCCAGCAGGAGTCACGATGAGTATGCAGCCGTTCCGGAACAAGAAACAGATATAGTAAAGGACGATGACTTCTGGACAGTTCGGCAGAGACGAGATTTGGGAGAGACCTCGACAGGACCTTTCTGGAACACTATACGAGAAGACTTGGACCCAGGAGCGGTCATATTGTGCACACCCAGCAGGTCAGAGTTCGGCATCGTCGACGAGATAGTTGGCCAGAGATCTGTAGAGGATATGCCAGAGTGGGACTGTTTCCGTCGTCATTCCATATTGGGCCGTTGAGCCGGGGAGCTATATAGCTAGCGATGCACAGTAAGATACAAGAGCCTAAAAGCACCAGGCGCCAGATCATGAACAGGAGGCAAGTAGATATCTTTCTCTGCTAAGCATTGGATGCACCGACACCTTCTCGACTTTGAAGGAGGAACTATCGACGACAGTATTTATGATTTGCGATTTGGTGATTCGATTATCACGTGTCCGTCACCTTGGATTTCGGTATTTTGGGCGATCTATTCGCATGATAGATTTCGCATGATTGAGTTTCATGATATTTATTTTCGTGCACCATGGTTGCACCTACTGAGTATTTACGATTTGTGCACAGTTATTTCACTTGATATTGTTTCCGTGGCTTGGTTGCACATGTTTATGATTTCATGGGTTTTAAACAGTTGAGTTGATTTTGTGCATAGGTATGCACACGATTTAGTTTTTGCACTCGGTATAGTTCACATATGCTTGCAGTGCAGTGATACGCATTTTGTGCACTACAGTTGCACAGGACTTCGATTTGAGGTTGTTGGAGGTATTGATTTTGACTTCATGTCTAGGGCATGCATATGATCTGACTTATGCTTACGGCATAATTTTCATGCACTCTTAGGGTTTTGTTTAGATTTCGTGCACGCTGATGCACATGGTTGTGATATTTGATACCGCGGTATACCTGATTTGGATTTGAAATGTGTTGTATACCGTCGATTTCGATTGTGATTCTCGATATTTGTTTTGTGCACCCTATGCACCTGATTGGATTTTTGCGCATGTTCGGCGCTTGATATTGGATTTCATGATTTCGTGCATGTTGGATGCACATGATTTAGATTTTATTCGTGCATAATGGATGCACCTGATTTGGATTTTCGCGCATGTTGGGCACATGATTTGAGATGCGATTTTGGTGCACACCAGATGCACTAAATCGAATTCTTTGTGCATATCAGATGCACCTGATTTCGCTGTCAGGCACACCTGTTGCCCTTGACAAATGTTTCGTGCACACCCGATACACTTAGATGTTGTTTCCGTGCCCATATATGGCACATTCATGGATTTTGATTTCCGTGCGCACCAGACGCATGTAGCATTTATATGCACGTTTCGGGGATTGATTTCTTATGGAGCAGTACGTTTTTATAATATTTATTATTGTTTTCGTACTGAGCAGGACTAGTCAGAGAACAGTACCTGAGTATATTTTTGCATGCATTGATAGATATTGAAGGGATTCCAAAGAAAGAGCTATAGTCTCAGTATTTACCTATGTGTCTGAGATGACACGAAACGTTTAAAATAAGGAAACCCTTCTAAAATTGTTTTCAAAACGGCGGTACGTGCATGTAAACAAAGGATATATATAGAGAGTTATTTTCTTACTAGAGACGTCCGCCACTGTGCAGTGTTATGCGCATCGCACAGCAACATGAAAGATTTGGCATGCATTTCCTTCAGATAATTACATGTATAGATTTGATATTTACATGTATAGTTCAGATTTATATCATATCGGCTTCGTTTTGGGATTTGACATTTGTGTCTTCACCATGAATCCGATGATTGCGAGATGCTTGATGGAGTTTCGATTTTGAGTTATCTGATCATTGTTCATGCGCATGCATTGCGCTATGATGCGATTTATGTATTGATGATTTCGGAGCCCCGACGACTTGGACTTTTTACTGAAATATTTTAGTATTTGAGGAGTTTAAATTTAAATTCGGGGACCGAATTTCTTTAAGGGGGAAGATTGTAACATTTCAGAAAAATAAAATATTATTTTGGGGAATTTTTATAATTTTATAATAAAATATTGAATATTTTAATAGGGCGGTATTATTAAACACCGATAAATTGGGAAAAATTTGAAAAATTATGGAAATTACTGAAAAGAGGGTGTTTTATGCGATTCATGCAAATTATGAAAGTTTATGATTGATTTGACACTATTTTAGTGCTAATCGCGATTAAAAATCGCTAATCGGACTTTAAGCGTGTTTTGTGCACATATCATTTTCACACTTGTATTACATTTTCCTACATGGCTTTATCATCATTTTTCATTCTTTGCTTTGGGTTCACTATTGAGGAGAGAAGGAAAATAGAAAAGAAAAGAAAAGAAAAGAAAAACAATAAAGAAAGAAAGTCAATAGGTATGGGGGGTAGTTAGGAGGCATGGTGCTTGACCTTGGCTCTCTCTCTCTCCCCCTCACTTCCCTCCTTGCTTAGCAGCAGCCCCCTTCTCCAGTAGCAATCCCTCCCCCTTCATCTCCTCTTCACCATCACATATAATCTCAAAACAACACCGAAACCTCATCTCCTCTTCACAAACTTTGTGCACAAGCTCATTAGCAACACATTGGGCCAAGAAAGATTTGATTTTGGTGCCCTAGGGCGATTCTTGAGTGCACAAGGAGGTAATTATTCCATCATTAGTGTAGAATTTCCATTCCTTTAGCATCCATGTTGAATTAGAACCGATATTGTGTGATTTTGAGAACTTTGAAAACTTTGAGTTGAGGATTAGGGTTTTAGTTGAACCCAAAGATGAAATTGAGCTCAGTAGAGGCCACACAAACCCCCTAGTGCCGGAGTTCAGACCTAAACCGGAGACTAGAACCCCGGAATACGGATTTAGAAACCCGATATCGGAAAGATTGTGGATTCTGTGAGTGTATTTGAAAATCTGCTAACACTCGGGTGACCTGAAAATTATTTTGCAAGGACAGTGATACATGCAGGCAACCTAGGACCCCCTACTGAAACCCTAGCCCCTAACTCCCCAACCTGGCCGCAGATTTATTCTAGATGGCCGTAAATTGCGGCCTGGGTCCCACCATTATGGCTCGTGCTTGTTCTGTAGGTCCATCTCCAGTAAACTAGACCCTTGGCATATGCAAAATTGTCTAATTTGACCTAGGGTAAAATCTGGGACCATTTTCAAGAGTTGCTGTTTTGATTCGTGGTTTTGTTTTGCGTATTTTATATTCTGGATTTTTGTGATTTGTGACGTATTCGATCACTTGACGTTTATACGTCGAAATCGAGTGTTGTTTGGTGGTTTTGAAAGCGTGGTCCATAGGTTCTAACCTATAGGCCTTAGCGTGTCGCTTTGGTTTTTCCGATGTGATTTTATTACGCATTAGCGATTGTGTTATCTATGTAGGTACCTTCATGTGGGTTTCATACGATAAAGAAGATGATGGCGACTTTGACACCGACATGCAAGATGCAAGTGAGTAGATTATATCTACGGGGGAAGTCGGGTGGATGGCGTATAGCACCCCCGCAGTTCGTGATGATGTATACGAATACGTACACACACATATATTTATATTATGTTGATTTGAGTTATTGATGATAAAGATGGACTCTAGGTGTTCTTGGATTGGTTTAGTGTTAGTTGCGAAACCCTAGAATAGTGGTTTCACCCACACACGCATACACATACTTGCATACATTCCTTCTTTTACCTATGCATATATGAGGATGTGTATATTTACATATGGGTATGGGACTATGTGTACATATACTGGATTTGAGGATAGTACTTGGGATTGGAGATGAGTCGATGAGATTGGATTTGAGGCCGTGAGATCGGTGATATGACAAGGTTCGTATTTGAGGTACGACTTGATGTTTTAGCGGGTCCTTTGACGTGGTGTTTTCATACACACGCATGCATATACTTAGATTGGTATCAATATTATACTAGACGTAGATCAGTACCCCGGATCATGATTCTTGATAAAGAGGATACCAAATGAATAATGTAATGAATGTGATATTTGATCCGTACCCAGATTTGGGATACCGTACGACGGATTTACCTACGAACTTTATATTGATGATCGATCCGCACTCTTGACTTGAGGATGTCACATTATAGATATTGGATCGTATATGATACTATTGAGGCGGGATCACCGACTATTATTTATATATGTATCGACTCAGATGTTAGGCAGTTTCCTTACCTTTCATTTAGCCTGTTAGCTCAGCCCTATAGTTAGAGTAGTTATTAGACTAGATTCGACTCCTACCTATTTCAAAACTAACGAATCGTGGGTATTTTAAACGGCAGGCCAAGGGATTCTACGGATATTTCAAAGGACGTATCTTTTCTTAAAAACACCGTAGCCCTTATTTGCAAAACACCACGATTCGTGTTATTTCAAATGGCACCATTGTATGACTCATATTTATATTAAATGCAGATTAGTTATCATAGTGTTTATCATTCAGCTCCCGCACATTATTGCCGTTCGCTTCGCATCGCATGCTTATATTGTGATTTCATATACCACTATTGATATCATGCTGTCAGGACACCAGCACCATTACCGATGATGCGTATGTTCCACGTACACTTATTTCCGGCTCACACACATCATAATCGGTAATTACCATGTCACGTACACTTTAGAGATAACTATTTCATTGACATAGCTTGTTAGCTGATAGTTTCGACATGATATTAGTGTACTTGCCTTATATGCCAGTTTAAACATTGCAGTTATTACTTGCTACTTCATGCATATTATTATTCATTGTTATGCAGTATTATGGAGTTTTATGCCTATATTCACTGTTTACGTGCTATTGATGATTGGATTTCGGATTTCATGAGATTTCCTGGATTTGGAAGAAAACCACAAGAATATATATAAATTTCTTTCTCTCTCTCTTTTTAAAATGATATGTGCGGTTTTCTCATGATGTATGAGTCGTCCACCATGATTTTTTCTCGGTTATGAGATGGATTTCGAGACCCGATTCGTGGAGTTGGATGAACCGTCTGCTGGTACATGGTGGACCCGGTAAGGTACCCCCGGGCAAGAAGATCGAGTAGTAGACGATGAGCCTGGCAGGGGCAGACTGCCTACCAGTGATTTTATCTGACGCGTCAGATATCCGGAGGATACCGTCATGGTCGTTTGATTGATGGTAGGGGCCGATCCGGACTAACGGCGCCCTAGACAGTGAGATTTGAGGCACTGAGATTTTGAGATATTGAGGTATTGAGATTTGATGATACAGGCCAGTCCGGATAGCCAGAGCCTGAGATATTGAGATATTAGGATTTATGTTTTGTGTCGATGCTACACACTGTTTATGTTGATTTTATTGATGATACCTCGTTTTAAATGTACAGAAATCTCACTAAGTTATGAAAACAGTTTCTTCATTTACATGTGTTCTGTTTTCATGCATTCATACCTCATACATATGATACATTGCTACCTGAGGCACTGACACGAGCACATGGGATTACACTTGTGTATAGATGTTAACCCTTGGCACCTTTTCATGCTTCAGACTTATCATTTGAGGATATTACTGATCGTATGACCTAAGATTGCGTCATACATACGATTTCTGCTCTGTGATGTTTTCTACTCATGAGTTGCCAACTCACCCCCGTTGTGCCACAGTTTCTTGCAGGTTTTGCCGTACAGGTTTCGTTACGGCTTTGCTGACACACTGCTTCCATTCCGGGTGATTTACTAGTAGGTGGGTTCACTTGTATCGTGACCACCATTATTGAGAACGAATCAAATCAGATGGTTCTATTTCTCAATCTTTCTGACTTGCTCCTACGGAACCAAGGTCGAAAGATTGAAAAAGTCAGTCATTCACAACCACTGATGAAGGATTCCTCGTACTTATTTTATTCTGTTGTATCTAGAAACTCCATCAACCAAACATGTATTTATTTCAGAGATAGAGACCAGTGATATTTATTCTTTCGACCTTAGAGTCGCGCGTTGTATTTCTATGGATTTTTTGTTGTTTTGAGTTTTCCTTTTCAGTTTTGATCCTCGCCCTTCGGCGTTGTATATTATTATTGCTTGCGTGGTTATGACCGTCGATTGACAAAGAGCTAGCTCCCGCTTGGGGATGCCTTTATTCATTATATATGCTTTATCAGGTTTTTTTGTACCCGTTTGGGGTCAGTTTTTACAAAGGAAACTCTGCCGAAATTTTTAGAAAAGACTTGTGATTTTAAAAATGCATATTTCGGCGTATGTTGCAAAACTACTTGATTTAAATTGGTTTTTCCTTCACTCTACTACTTTACTTGATTTGGATTTCTGGGTTTTGGCTTACTTAGATTACGTACGCCTCGAGACATTTCGTAATTTAAGTGCCGGTCATGTTCCGTACTTTTCAGGCCGTAACAGACGACCTCGATGACGTAAAGATCATTATGGAAAACCGCACGGTTCTCACGCCAACAGATATATCTTCGGAAGATCTGATAGAGTCATCCGAAAGAAAAGAAACGACCGAACAAGCAACCCTTCAAATAGAGGATGAAGAAAAGGTCAAGGACTGGAGGGAAGTCTTCACAGACTACTTTAAGTCCCGACGAACGCCCGAAAATGCGTCGTTTAGACATTAGCTCATGAAACGAGCTTTGTCTTTCTCCTCCGTCAATAATACTCTATATAAGAGATTGTTAGACTGTCTATGGCTAAGATGCCTGGGGCCGGAGGAAGCAAAGAAATTCATTCAAGAAATTCATGATGGACTCTGCGGTTCTCACCAAGCTGGGCCAAAGATGAAGCTGAAGATCAAAAGAATGGGTTACTATTGGCCCACAATGATTCAGGACTGCCTCGAATATGCGAAGTAGTGTCACTCGTGCCAAATCCATGGGGACTTAATTCACCAACATCCAAATCCGCTACACCCAACAATGGCTAGCTGGCCGTTCGAAATGTGGGGAACCGATATAATTGGCCCCATTGAACCGGCGTCGTCCAAAGGGCGTCGGTTTATATTGGCAACGACCGACTACTTCTCTAAGTGGGCAGAAACAGTACCACTAAGGGAGGTGAAGACGGAGAATATCCTCCATTTCTTCAGGACACATGTTATCTATCGGTTCGGCACTCCGCGACGAATTATCTCGGATAATGGGCCAGCTTATAGAAGTTATAAAATCAGCCGCTTCGCTCAACAGCTTAAAATAGATTGGAAATACTCTTCAGTCTATAACTCTACGGTCAACGGTCTAGCTGAAGCTTTCAATAAGACCTTAACAAAGATTATAAAGAAAACAGTGTCCAGAAACAAAAAAGGCTGGCATGAAAGGCTGCATGAAGCTCTCTGGGCGTACCGAACAACGTTCAAAACGGCCACGAATACAACACCATACGCGTTGGTATTCGGCACGGAAGCAGTGCTTCCCCTAGAAATAGAACTCTCTTCTCTATGAATAGCAGTTCGATACGGGCTGACAGATGAAGAAAATACTCATCTTCGGCTTGAGGAGCTCGATGCCCTCGACAAAACTCGCCTTATAGCACAGCAAAATCTAAAGGCTTATAAGGTAAGGATAACACGGTCATACGAAAGACTGACCAGGCCGAGAACGTTCCGCCAAGGCGAACTCGTGCTAGTCGTCAAAAGACCAATGATCCCTAATCGTGCAAAATGGGGGAAGTTCTAGCCGAACTATGAATGCCCGTACATCATAGACAAAGTCTACCAAGGTGGAGCCTACCTGCTCATGGATATGCATGGCGAAAGACCCTTCCGGGCAATAAATGGCCGATTCCTCAAAAAATACTACGCTTGACGAGTCATGACTTAGGTCTATGATAGATGACGACGCTCGTGTCCGCTCGCTATCTTCCTGAGTCAGAACTCTAAGAATAGTATACAAAAAAGCTTTGTCGCCCCAAATATGACGACAAAGGACCGGGAAGTTCTTAAACTAATTATCCGCCTCAAATATGGCAACAATGGACCGAAAAGTCCCTAAACTAACAACGGACCGAGATGTCCCTAAACTAGAATCTCGCCTCAAATATGGCGACATTGGACTGAAAAGTCCCTAAACTAAAATTTCGCCTCAAACACGGCGATGATGAACCGAGAAGTTCTTAAACTAATTATCCGCCTCAAATATGGCAACAACGGACCGAGATGTCCCTGAACTAACAATGGACTGAAAAGTCCTTAAACTAGAAATTCACCTCAAATATGGCGATAATGGACCGAAACGTCCCTAAACTAGTGCGTCGCCTCAAACATGGCACATCACCCCAAATACGGCGATAACCTCTCTTGAGATCTATATTGCAATCGAAGTCTCAACGAAGAGGGTTGCAACTCAAGTCCTACCGGCTACACAGCTACTCCAGCAATGAAGCCACTCCCAAATCCCACCGGCAAACAGATGGGTCACCTACGACGAAGCTACTTTCAAGAGTTTCGTTAAAAAAACGGTACGTCCACAAGAGAAATGGGCACAGAAGAAAACCCGAAAGGGCACCGTGGGTAAAAACAGCAGAGCTACCGGCGTGTTTGTGAAAACCTGGAAGGGCACAATCTCGTAGAAAAAAAATACACTTGCATGGTCCTTTCGATCTTATGAGAAGAAAATATCTGTGTGAGATCCTTACGACTCACAAAAGAGCAACACACTTAGAACTCCACACTATTTCTAAGGAGAAAATACACTTACGAGATCCCCATGACTCGTAAGGAGAATCCCCCTATAAGACCCTCACGGCTCATATAATTCAAAAGTCTTGGGTTACAGGGATCTAAACATGTTCTTAAGCCATCATATTCCCCAATTTTCCCTACAAGTAATCCAATATCGACCCTGTATACAATCCACGGGCATAAATAAACAATTCCCCACCAAGTTCCACCAATGGCGAGAAATGTCCCTAAATGGTGAGCGACTCTTGTAGTAAACACTCTTGTAAGATCCTTACGACTTACAAAAGAAAACGCGCTTAGGAATCCTCATGAATCGTAAGGAGAAAATACACCTACGAGATCCTCTCGACTCGTAGGGAGAAATACCTTTATGAGACCCTTACGACTCATAAGGTCAAAAAGCCTTAGTCAACAGGATCATAACCATGTTTGTTAAGACATCTTTGTTCAAATCGACAAAGGAAAATGATGATTCGCTCCTAGCAATATCTCAGTTGTAGCGATGTTGATGCTTAAAAACGTGTCAAACTCCAAGTCCTCTTACGGTAAATGATGTTTCGCTCCTGGCAATATTCCAGTTGCAGCGATACTGATGCCAATATTGGTATCAGATCTCAAGTTCCTAACTCGTAATAAAACTCAGCGAGTCGCAAAAAAAATGCTTATGAGAAAGCCGAAATGTTTGGGCAACTCGCAATAAAAAGTAGTGAGTAAATAAAAAAATATATAGCCAAAATGATTGGGCACCGCGAAAATTAGCCGAAATGATTGGGCAATCGTGACTTTCGCGATATGAAAAGCTGAAAAGATAGAGCATCGCGGAAAAATAATAAAAATATATAAAATAAAATTTTCTCTGCCCTATAGGTGAGTCCACACATCAGCTCGACGTGCTTCTCATGCCAACAGCATGTAGACGCAGCGTCAACAAAAGACCCAAGGGTCAAACAAAAAAGGAGTAATGGCAAAATCCCAGCTCCAGCCCGACGCTCCTTCTAGGTGCAGATGCAACGTCAACAAAGGCCCCAAGAAGCTAAATCAAAAAGTGGAGTAATGGCAAAATCCTAACTCCAGCTCGACGTGCTTCTCATGCCAGCAAGATGCAGACGCAACGTCATCATAAAAAAAATGGGGCCCAAGGGTCAAAGCGAAGTGGAGTAACGGCAAAATCCTAACTCCAGCTCGACGTTTCTTCTCATGCCAGCAGGATGCAGACGCAACGTCATCATCAAAAAAAATGGGACCCAAGAGTCAAAGCGAAGTGGAGTAATGGCAAAATCCTAACTCCAGCTCGACGTTTCTTCTCATGCCAACAGGATGCAGATGCAACGTCAACAAAAGACCCAAGGGTCAAAGGAAAAATAGAGCCATGACAAAATCCTAGCTCCAGGTCTTGACGGTACATATACAACCTAGAGACTATCCCTGTGTCCCCTCCTTCCTCATTCCAGTAGGGACAGACACGGCAATCAAATAAAAGTGAAGTGACGGCAAAATCCTAACTTTAGGTCTTAATGGAAACATCTAAAACCTAGAGATCACCCCGACGTTCTTCTCATTCCAGCAGGATACAGATGCAACATCAATAAAAGACCCAAGGGTCAAAGAAAAAATAAAGCCATGGCAAAATCCTAGCTCCAAGTCTTAACGATACATATACAACCTAGAGACTATCTCTGTGTCCCCTCCCTCCTCATTCCAGTAGGGGCAGACACATCAATCAAATAAAAGTGAAGTGATGGCAAAATCCTAACTTCAGGTCTTAATGGCAACATCTAAAGCCTAGAGATCACCCCGACATTTTTCTCATTCCAGCAAAATGCAGATGCAATATCAATAAAAGACCCAAGGGTCAAAGAAAAAATAGAGCCATGGCAAAATTCTAGCTCCAAGTCTTGACGTACATATAAAACCTAGAGACTATCCCGGCGTTCCCCTTCATTTCAGCAGGATGCGAACGCAGCTGTCAAATGAAATTGGAGCAAAAGCATATTCCTAGCTCCGGACATCAACTGCAATATATGCAGCATAGAGGTCCTACAGATATCTACCCTACTTCAGCAAAGAATCGACGCGACATCGTCAAAAAAAATGAAGTGACGGCATATTCCCAGCTTCGGGTCATGACGGCAACTCATATAAAGCCTAAAAGACTATCAGAGATCATCCCACACCAAAGCGGAGTGGTTATGACTCATCGAGGCTCCAAATTGAGCCTAAACTCAAGTAAAAAGCGTCATGGAAAATTCCTAACGTTTGCTCTTCCGATGTAATATGACCTAAGGAGATTACTTGAAGACGTCTTGTCCAGCCCTCGAAGGGATCAGAGACACGACAGTCGCGGAGCTACTCGAACAGCGGCTTAAAGACTGCATATCGAGAAATACATCAGCCAAGGCGATGGTACCGCGGTCTAAAACCCTAGTACCACAAACCTAATGGACATATGTCGTAAAGAATAGGGGTTATCTACATACAACGTTAGGACAAGTTTGCCTGTAAACTCAAGGGAAGTAAACTAAAAACACTCCGAAATGAGTACATAAACTAGAGACTCCGAAACGAGTGAATAAACTACAAACTCCGAAATGAGTACATAAACTAGAGACTCCGAAACGAGTGAATAAACTACAAATTTCGGAATGGGTACATAAACTAGAAACTCCGAAAATAGTGAATAAACTACAAGCTCTGAAATGAGTACATAAACTAGAAACTCCGAAACGAGTGAATACTACAAACTCTGAAATGAGTACATAAACTAGAAATTCTGAAATGAGTGAATAAACTACAAACTCCGAAATGAGTGCATAAACTACTTCGCGCTAGATCGAGACGTCAAGCAACAGAAGGGTGTAACTCATGGGCCTCAGGGTTTAGAACTACATCCCTTAAGAATTGAGATTTGAGTTAATGATAGATGACGACACTTGTGTCCGCTCGCTATCTTCTTAGATCAAGATTATAAAAAGTTTTGTACGATACGCCATCCTGAAACCAGTTGTATGCTACGTATTACTCTACACTACTTCACTCATGTGTATAGCTCTGTGAGTAAAGTAGTGGGGGGGCATTTGTTTACACCGGTTTAAGTTTCGTTTACATATATGTATGAAAGAAGGCTTATTCATATATGCACATGGAAGGTTAGTGCATAACATGAGCACATCAGTGGTGTTTGCACTTAGCAAAAATCCCTAAGGGAGAAGTGCACATGCAAACATGTAGGTTGCAACAATACGATCAGAGGAACAAGAGGTGTTAGAAATGAAGCACTCGGTGGCCAACGATAAAAGGAAAGCATTTAAATAAACATTTTATGCTACAGGAAATAGATCACCAAATATGGGATCAAAAGTACAAGGGTTTACAAAACTATGAATAAATTTTCTAAAGCCCTCTCAGCCTTCTCTACCATGTCGAAGCGGCAATCTTCGCGAAGAGTTTCTCCCCATCGGTTAGCACCGTTCCTATCGGCGAAGGTAGACATGATGGTCCACTGAGCCCATATCTGGCTTAACAGCTGACAGAGCGGTCTCTCAGAGGCTTAGTAATCAAAAGTTCCTCATGAAAGCACTCGATCTTGTCCTCCGCTGCGTCGAGCATCGCCGGAATCATCTCCGCTAGATGAGGGGGAATGTCATCGAGCACGAATAGGAAGATCATCCGGAGCCAAATGGAGCCGATGGGGAGAGGAGATTCTCTACGAGTCAAGAGCTCGTGCAGCACCGTATCACATTTGTCATCCATGAGAGTGAGATTCACCAAGCATGCAACAAAACGAGGAACAACTTCCTCGATAGGCACCTCCCATGGCTGCCGATTAGCATGCGGACGATTGCAAGCCATGACTCTTCTCTGTTAAAATAATTCTCTGAAAGTGGGAGAGAAGAGGAGCATTGCTTAGATAATAAAGGGGGGTATTTAAGTCTCAGCACAGAAAATATTGTGCATGGTGAAACTATTTCTAAGCTCTGACAAAAGAAGGCATTGGAAAAGAAAGTTTGACTCAGAAAAAGCAGAGAAAGAAGGTGAAAAGAATCCTTCATCAATGAGGCGGCGCTTCACGTGCTCCCTAGGGCGCCGGCGCCAGTGCCAATGTGCAAAGCACAGAAATACTTTCTGAGTAAGAATTAAATTCTTATATGGCGCTGCACGTGCTCATCACACGGGCGCTAGTGTGTAAAGCATAGGAATCCCCATCATAAGAATTAAATTCTTAAGTGGCGTCCACGTGTATAACACATGAGCACCAGCGCCCAAGTTCATATCAGTAGATTTAAATTCTACATTTCCCTAACAAAAGTTGGGATATTCTCTGTTAAACAGAGCCATTAGATCAAAAATCCAACGGAATCAAAATATAGAATCCAGTTCTATTAGGAGAAAATAGCTCCCATATTTTTCTAAATAAGAAAGATACTCTCAGTTGGATCAATGATCTAATAATAGAATAAAATTCTATTTTGGGAATATATTCCCTTAATCTTTCCAAACAAAAAGATTGCTCTATGTAAAACAGAGAACTCTTGGATTAAAAATCCAATGGTGATTAAAAATCACCACTTGACAGAATAAATTCTGTATCTGGAAAAATATTTTTCCAATCTTGTTAAAAACAAGAACAACATATTCTGTGAAAACAGAAATACTTGGATCAAAAATCCAACGGTGGGTAAAATTCCCCAAGTCAATTTTGAGACCAATTAAATCAATTGTAATCTCTTAATGAGAGATTTTCTCAAAACCAATTAACAATCTGCCTTCACTATATAAAGGACCCGAGACTTCAAATCTCACAGAGAGACATAGAGAGACAGACACAGAGATAGAGAGAACCTCCCATAAGCTTCTGAAAAATACAGAAAGCTTCCAAAACAATTGAAGATTGAATTCCCAAGAAAGAAGCAGACTTTCATCCTCAAAACCCTAGGTAAAGAAAATGGATCAAAATATCTCTATCACATCTAAGAGTTAACATTTTTTTAAAAACTTAGTTCTTTCTCTGGATCTGAAATCCACAAGGTAAATCTCCCATAAGTTGAGAATTTAATTCTCATTGGGAAGATCTTGATCTTGAGAATCAAAGATTCAGGGAAGAACAAATATTAAAAAAAAAAAGAAAACGGAGTCCATGATGCTCCAGAAACTCAGTTCCTTCAAATCGAGAACTTAGTTCTTTAAAAACTCAACCTAAAATCCTCAAATATAGTGATTTTAGCGAGCGTTAATGGTCAAAGCACCATTGATAAAGATTTAACCTCTTTGAAATCATCAACAAAGATTAAATCTCCATATAAAAGAAACCAGTGCCTCACGTGCTTCCCACGTGGGCGCCCCTCTTTAACAGTGCCTAGCGCCTCACGTGAAACACACATGGGCGCCATATAAAAAGTGCTTAGCACTTCACATACAGCCAAAACGGCTGAGTGCTCAGCACTAATTGGGCAGCGCCCAGCGCCGCACGTGCTCCTCACGGGGCACCACAAAAATAATAAGAATGCTTAGCACTCCAAAAATAGCCAAAACGGCTAAGTGCTTAGCACTAATTGGGCAGTGCCCAGCGCCTCACGTGCTCCTCACGTGGGCACCACAAAAATAATAAGAGTGCTTAGCACTCCATAAATAGCCAAAATGGCTGAGTGCTTAGCACTGATTGGGCAGCACCTCACGTGTTCCTCACGTGGGCACCACCAAAAAAAAAAGAAGAGAGAAAAGTGCTTAACACTCCATAAACAGCCAAAATGGCTGAGTGCTCAGTGCTCATTGGGCGGTGCCCATAATTAAATGCTTCACATGATACCCATGTGAGTGTCAGAGCGTCAAACAAGTGCTTAGCACTTTTGCATAAAAATGGGGATTGAACCAACAGAGTCCAAATAAGCGCTTGGCACTTCTGAACAAAAAAATACTTAGCATACTAAGCCTAAATTGGCTAAGTCTATAAAACTTTCTTATAGCTGAGCCCAAAATGCTCTGTTGTTTGGATCTTAAATAAAAATGATCTTTAAAATATTGCTAAGTTGATCTTAGTCTCAAATCAGACTAACGTATCCTTAGTTAAAAATAAATTGAGCCCAAATGCTCATACATTTAAGTTGATCTTAATTTCAAACTAGATTAACGATCCTTAAATAAAACCAAATATTTTTGAACCAAAGGAACATACAAGCTAAGTTAAACAGTCAAGCGATCCTTGACCCAAACCCAAATCTAAAATATATGGATTTGGACTAATCCGCGCCCTACGGGCAACAACACAAACTAGTCTCCGTATGCAATTCACGGGCAACCAAAACAAACAAAAACACATGACACGAAGTGAACTTCCGGAGCAGGAGAAAGTGGTTATCGCAATGCGGTAACGTAATTAACTATAGGGACTTGCGCCTGTAAGGAAGAGCGTCCCCATAATCAAAAACCCATCATAAAAGGAGGAGGAATCTGATAAAGTCTGCTATAACGGTCGCGTCTGTTCAAACCTCCGATATATGGTGTCATAAATCAACTTGGTATCTTCGGATAGGTGGACGGATAAATCTAAATAGTATCTGCCTCCAGAATCATGCCAGATGTTCCAACGTCTCGGTCCTTGTCTTTCAGCGGTGAACAATGCTCATATGTTTTGCATACAAAATAGAATTTAATTCTATGCATAGAGTTTAACTCTATCTGAAGCTAATACTTCAAAGGGTGTTCTCACGTGTTTAACACGTGACCCTAGTGTGAGTTTTTCCGTGCTTATATACTTTACACATTGGCGCTCACGTGTTTAACATGTGAGGCATGTGTAGTCTTTAATTATTTAGTTGCAGTGCTTATATGCTCTGCATATAAGCGCTCATGTATTTAACACGTGAGGCTTGAGTCATGGGAAATTCTCTTCCCTTTTCTCTCCCTTTTATAAGGGAACAAGGAGGAGGAGAAGGCAGTAGTAGATTTATGACGGGTCTAGTCTGTACAGCCAAAACAGTATCTGGTGGTTCAACAGATGAGCTCGTATCATGAGAACCATACGATGAAAACATCTGGAGACGAGTCTCCTCAGAATTGAACTCGGCAATTGCAGTATCGAGACTAAGTAAGGGAACACGATGAAGTATCTGACTATGTAGTTCTTCAAACTCCGATCGAAGACGCATAGTAAAGTGATACAAATGCTGACGATCACGTTGCTTGTAGTACTCGATAGAAACATCGTCCAATGATGCTAGAATTTGAATCTCCGTCAAATGTAATTCCTCCTGATAACCTGATAAGAGAGAGTAAAAATCCTGAACAGAATGATATCCCTGTCGAGCATCTTGAAGGGCCTGATGCAATTGGTACTCACGAAAGGTCTCTGTCTGAACAAACATGCGACTAAGAGCAATTCAATGCTGATAAGAGGTAGTCAGGCGTCCAATAGACAGACGAATAGAAGTCACCACTGAACGTACAATATATACCATAATCTTCTGATCTGTCTGCATCCAACGATCACGAGTGAGTATGTAGAGGCATGAGGTGTTGGTGGAAGAACTGGAGTGGTTGGTGGGAGTCGCAGGCATAGCGGAAGTAATGGTGGAAGGAGGACAGATAAGTGTGCCATAAATGTAGCCCTATAATACCAAAACTCGAAAATTATATTGCATTGTGAGTGCCTTCCAGTATAATCTGTAGACTTGTTAAGAAGAGTATCGATTTGGGGAAACGAATAGAGTCCACGCTTGTCCACAGCTCAATAGAAAACAAAATCGGCTCGAAAACGACTCGGAATTACCTTGAAAATGCTTCAAAAACAGCATTGAAATGAAGTCCGCTCGGGATGGCTCAGTCGGTTCGTTCGGATCGGGTTGGCTCGGGACGGCTTGAGTTGGTTCGAGTCGGCTTGGTCAGCTCGAGTTGACTCTAGTTGGCTTGGTCGACTCGGGTCGGCTCGCTTCAACTTGACTGAATCGGATGGCTGAGAACAAATCCCTAGATCCAACGGCCAAAATAAATTCTGGGCCAATTCTTTTTCCCTATGTTACAAACGGGCTAAAGGAAGATGGCGGCGATGTACGGGCATTGATGGTGGCGAGGGCTCACGCTTCAAATCTAGATCTAATGGTGTGGTGATTCAACGATGGGTGATCAAGGTGATTCGACGACGAAGAGATGTGGCGATCCGAGAAGATGTGGTGATTCGACGACGAAGAGATGTGGCGATCCAAGAAGATGTGGCGATTCGACGATGGTGGTTCGACAATGGTTCGACGACGAAGAGATGGTGATTTGACGGCAGCGGTTCAATCAGCGATAGCGATGGTGGTGGTGATCGACAATGATTTGACGGCAGCGGATCTAAAAGAGACGAGACGAGAAGACGAGGTGAAAAGGTGGTGGCGAGGATTAATCAACGATGACGGCAGCAACCAATGGTAGGGTCCGCTCTGATACCATATTAGAAACCATTGAATTTGGGAGAGAAAAAATAATATTAATGATTGATCAAAATACAATATACAATATGTCTGTATATATATATATATACACACACACACACACACACCCAACAAGATGATACCCTAATACGTAACATATACGTATAAAACACATAACCAATACAAAAGTTATAAGAGACGTATATCACTTTGCAATTAATTGGAGCTGCATATTGAAACTAGTCAAAATATTTTGAGACTTTGTACAGTAATAAAAAAAAGACCACAAAGTTTCTTTTGTATCCTATTACATGGCTTCATTAATTCCCTTACTTTCTAATGTGTCCTGAGGTCATTGTTATCATTTTTTGGCTAAAAATACTCTTCTTAATTTCTATTCCAGTGGCACTTCAGCCCTGTAGTGAAAAAAAATCTACCAACTTACCGCTGACTGTGAAGAGAATTACATTATGGATACAGTTTGAGCTGTATGTATAGACACCTTTGGACATATACATTACGAGGAATAGTATGTTCCGCTTGCGATGCACGTCCTTTTAAAAAGAACTCCGGAAATAAAAATTGTTTGCCGAAGAACATTATTTGAGATCACATTGCATAGTTCATGATTGCATAACATTCTTAGCAAAAAAAATTTAACATATGAAAGGGGATACATAACAAAGCTGGAGAAAAGATACAGAAATCGAAGATCTGAGTTCAATTTTCTAACATATTAGATGTTGAAGAGTTGAACGACTCACATCGAAAGTCCACGCTATACTGGCGTTGACGTCGAAGATTGAACAGAAGCCAGAGTTGATCTGCGATTCAATTGTTTTCGGAGTTTGTAC
Organism: Agapanthus africanus; assembly: GCA_030015575.1. NCBI lineage: Eukaryota > Viridiplantae > Streptophyta > Magnoliopsida > Asparagales > Amaryllidaceae > Agapanthus > Agapanthus africanus. The sequence goes on from CM057344.1 coordinate 109,963,202, forward strand.
CGACGTACACAAATCTTTTTTTAAATGATTGTTAAAATGTATTTAATTTAAGTTCTGATAAAATGATTGTTAAATGAGATATAATGAAGTGCCTTTCTCGTAGCTAAAATGGATCATTCTTCTAGTGATTGTTAAATTAAATTTTTTTTATTTATTCATTTTGCCGTTTGGATTATATGTTTGGAAGTAACACTATAGATGATTTGTGCTATTGATTGGATACCAATACCTAAAAGAAACGAATAACATACATTATATATTCAACGTATTTACAACATAGCACTTTCCAGATTATTGCATTAGGATCCCAAAAAATAAACTTGTAAAACGAAGATAAAGATAAAGATAGATTATTTACCTCCTTTTGCTCGTCCTCCTCCTTTCACTTCCTTCCTCCTCGTGATCCTCCTTTCACTTCTATTAGAGAATCAAATATCTCACAGATATTTGGGAGGATACGCATCTCTCTCACCAATATTTGCATGATATGATTTGATCTAAATTGATTCAATCTGTTATGGTCATTGCTATGTTGCCATTCATGTTGAATACTAGTTATATTCCTTGTAGATTTGTATCCTTTTCTTTTCTTCTTCCTACCCCTAAATATGAAATTTACACAGGAGTGGAAAATTGACGGAGCCTTGTAGCCACAACATTTCTTTTGTCTTTGATTTTATATGGTATCAGAGCAGTCGTCTTCTCGACGTTGTAATTGATTCCGATATTGCCGCTGATCAATACCGGCGCACCTATCCCTTTCATTCTTGTTCTTTCAATTAAGTTTTAGCTGCCACGCGCAATAATGCTCCTCTCAAAGCAACCATGGCTACTAAGCGAGCCCCGCCACCGTGAGTGACTGGCCCTGGAATGAATCGGCGAGAGCGCACAAGGCCGAGGTGCACTCAATGTGGGGACCTAGGGCACTGGAAGGATACATGTTACCAAATTATAGGTTATCCTGAAGGCTATCCGGAGCATAAGAAAAATCAGCACATGAACAAAAGGGCAAATGTTGTGTACATCGAAACTGCCACTTCATCTATGCCACAAACTGAGCAAAAAGAATCAAGCCTCTTTTCTCAGGAACAATGTCGTCAAATCATGGCTATGATCAATGCAGGTACCTCACATACTAATGCAAATGTCGCTGATAAGTCCACTTCTCTATCCACTATTAGTTCGCATAATAATCATTGGATCATAGATACCGGAGCCACCGATCACATGGCGTCTTCCTTGGATTTGCTTAACTCCAATTATGAGCCTATTTCACCTCCTTACAACATCAAATTACCTAACGGATCTACTGAATACACCTCTCAACTTGGTTCAGTTCGATGAAATTCTGATATCATATTAACTAATGTGCTTTATTTGCTTGCCTTTCAAGTTAACTTACTTTCTGTGAGTAAAATAACCAAAGCTTTAAACTATTGTGTTTTATTCTTCCCTACATTTTGCATCTTTCAGGACCTTACGAAGATGGAGACAATTGGCGTGGGTAAGGAGATCGATGGCCTCTACTTGTTTCCATCCTTATCTATCACCAAGGCATTTTCTGTTTCGAATAAAGTTGATGGTGACATCTGACACAAGAGGTTGGGGCATCCATCACGTTCTCGCTTACTTTTTCTCTCGAAGCAAAATGCAGAAATAATGCATGATGAATCTCATCACTGTGAATTGTGCTAGGTTACCGTTTGGAACTCGCACCAGTTTTACCACTACTTGTTTTGATTTAATACATTGTGACATTTGGGATGGTTATCAAACATCGTCTTATTCTGGTGCACATTATTTCCTTATAATTGTAGATGATTTTAGCCGTTGTACTTGGGTTTATCTCTTAAAAGCAAAAAGTGATGCATCACCAACAATAAAATCTTTTCTTTCCATGGTTGAAACTCAATTTGGATCTAAAGTTAAACAAATTCGGCACTGATAATGGTTTAGAATTCTTTTCACGTGATTTCAACTCATTTCTCCATGATAAAGGGTTGATTCATCAACATAGTTGTGCTCACGCCCCATAACAAAATGGGGTTGTCGAGCGCAAACATCATCATTTACTTGAGGTTGGTCGTGCACTTCGTTTCCATGCACGCTTACCTATCAAATTTGAAAGGAATCGACGCTAGAGTCACAACACTTGTGGACCCGGCAGAATTATAAAACAATAATTTTACAAAATATAACACCAATTCCAAACTCAACATGCATCATTTACTAATTATTGCAACACATATAGAAATCAAGAAAATAAAGAAGAGAGTTTAGGGTGCTATAACCTTCGCAACATGTCCACCTAATCGTGGAAAACCCATGCTAAATTCCGCCGCCTCCGGATCGAGCTTGCAAACCAATTTTCTCGTCGAAGATGATCCACATCTAAAAAACACCGACTCAAGTTTCAACTCCACCATATATAAACAACTTATGAAATAACTTGATCAGTTTCTTTACTAATGAAAAAGATCAAGAGATGTAGAAATCACTCTCTAAAATTATCTCTCATATCTTCCTCTCTCACTCTAGAAAATCAAGAGAGAGAGAAATGAAAGAATGAGCATAGAAAAATGAAAGAGATAACCATTCTAGTCTTATCATCAAATCCACAATGTGCTAGAATGAACCACAAATCTATACTCTTCTCTTTTTCTACCCTCCCTCATTTCTTTATAATAAAAAGAAATGACTCATTTCTATTTATTATAAATGAGATGAGGAATCCCTTCTAGATGTATTTATGCATCACATACATAAAATATCAACAAGTATATGTATCACATGCATATACACGTATTTGTATCATATAGAAATACCAAATGAGAGATAAATAGAAAATGAACATAACACTAGAATACACACACCACTTGATTTAATTATCCGGTTTAAATATAAACCGGCTAGTATTAAAAACGACAAATTAACATACATGTATGAAATACATGTATTTAATCAAACTCCCGCACGTATCACCATACGGACTCTATATCATTTCGCCTGAGCAGGAAAAAAGTCTGCGTGAGACTCTAAAAACTCAATCAATACGCCGGAAGTAGGTTAGGATCATATTCGATTAATCTGAAACACTTTCAGATCAATTCTCTCACAGGTTAACCTACAAGTACGTCAGTGACACTAGCTATACGTAACGGCTACTCAGGTATTAATCAAAAGAAAAGTCGACAAGTAAGCTCATCCGAACGCAATCAGAGCCTTTCAATGATAGTCGTCGTACAGTCCAGTCTCCTCGTCAAAAAGTGTCGCATACCGGGTCTGGAGGGTGGAATCTGTCAGACCCCCAAGAACCCAATAAATCATGCAAACATTAGACTCATAATCATCAGAGATACAACTGATAACACTTATCAGTTTATCTCAACTACCGCGACCGCGGGCTTCTGGTTATAATCATGTCTCGCATAGCGCAATATCGAATCCCTATACCGGGAAAGACGGATCATCTCGATCGCTCACTGCCCCCATGTGCTTCGGATCTGTACCTAATTAAAACTTGTTTGCATGACTCATTAGAGCCGTGGTAGGGTAGTAATCAAAATACAGTGGGAACACACACAAGACACTATGGCGATCTCAGGTCAAGGGACTATCCTGTACTCATATCATCAGAGAACTGCTATATGACAATAGGTATAATTGATAAACTTAATTTTGTGCATTTATTTCAGTATTATATCCCTACCTTTTGTTATTTATTTTAAATAAATATGCTACTAAACGTGTGTGTGTTGAGTGTAAGTGCAGATTATAGGGTTACGTGTGATAAATAATCAATTCAGGTCTAATTAAGAGTCAAATTCGCTCTTATAAAGATTTGCAGTCGGGTCTGTTGGGATCCAAAATTACACCCCGGTTGACCAAGTCAAAGTCAAAATCAACACCAAGCCAAGTGGGTATAAGCCCAGGTTAAATGGGCTCATGCCCAAGTCGAGCCCGAACATGAAGCGGCCGATCTCCCCCATGCCAAAATAAAAATCATATAATAAATAATTTTTGATGTAATTTTTATGGACAAATGTAAGAAAAATGGGTATAAAACCAAATTTTTATAAAGCCCGTGGCTCATGTGCAAAAGAAATGAGCACATGAGGCATGGGATGGGTAAAATGCCATTTTGTAAAGTCCAAATGGCTATATGTAAATTTGTAAGCCTATAAGAGGTAACATGATGATGAAATAATAAAAGAACTTTTCCATTCTAAAAAAATCTAGGGTTTGTGCCTCCTTCTCTTTCCTTAAGTTTCTAAACCTTCTTCCTCTCTTTGAATTAAATCAAGAATTTAACTATTTCTTTTTCAAAAAGAAATAGATTTTCACCATAAAACCCACAAAGGGGTGCTCGGATCTCCCATCAAATCTCTAAATGGGGGATTTTGAATCTCACCCCCTTTTCCTTCAAGATCCAGCCAACGAAGAGGAGGAAGAAAGAGACTCATCTCCAAAAATCCCATTCCGGGAGGATCCAAGGCTCAAAAGAAAATCTACCTCCATTCCAGATATATTAGAGTTTAACTCCATAAATCAACCCCTTTTTAGGAGTTTAACTCCAATTCTATACATAACCCATGTTAGGTGTTCAACTCCAAAGCCCCCTTGGGAGTTTAACTCCTAACCCAGGGGCTAAGCCCATTTTCCGCTGGTGTTTCCAGTGGTCGCGTGCCGCGCACGTGACCCGCGGGTGTCCAGCGGTCGCGTGCAGGGCACGTGACCCGCGGACGCCCCTCGGTCACGTGCAAGGCACGAGGCCCGCGAGCGCTAAGCGCCCACGTGCGCCTCATGCGACCTGCGGGCGCTCAGCGCCCAACGGTCGCGTGCAGCCCACTTGACCCGCTGGCGCCCAGCGGCCGCGTACTGCATACGTGATCCGCTGGCGCCCAGCGGCCGCGTACTGCATACGTGATCCGCTGGCGTCCAGCGCCCACGTGCCAGGCACGTGACCCGTGGGCGCCAAAAGCGCACGCGCCAGGCACGTGACCCGCGGGCGCCAGTGCCCACGCGCCAAGCACGTGACCCGTAAGCGTCCAGCGTCCACGTGCCATGCATGCGTCTTTAAGACGCTCCCCCCATTTTTATATCCACTCCACACTAAATATACTTTCCCCGTTAGAAAAAATTTCTAACGGGGCGCCGCCCCTCACCCCGCAAGGGGGCTGCTAGCCTCCTTGACCCCCAGCCCGCTATCCGGATAGCGGGACCCCCGTAAAAACTCTGCGGAGCCTCCGATATATCGAAAACCCCTTCAAAACACAACACTGCACATTGAGTTCGCATGACCTGTTTGACCCGTCAATCGGAAGTTCACTCGCTCTAAAGACGAGGGGTAATTAACGGCAGCTTAGTCCGTGGCTGTCAGAGATTCGGATCCCATAATCAATAAACCTCAGCCTACCCTAGGCAGGGGAATCTGTAATGCGCCCGACAAGCGCGCACGTATTTCTATCTCAATGAGGTGACGAAAAACATCCTACAGATTCTGACACGCCCGGTGGGACGTTATCTCTCCTCCTATATTTCGGGTTAAACGTTCATGCGAACTCAATCAATATACATATCGATTGCCTGTACTGAAATCATGTTTCCTTGTGCATGTTAAGTTTCTAATTGCAATTTTCGAACGCAAGAAAATGTCTTTAAGGGCAAGCTCAGCTCTCAACACCGCTCCCAGCTCCTACACGATGAAGATGGACGTCAAGACGGTCCTCCCGGCCAGTCTCGGGCAACAGTGGGAGGAGCCGCCGCTACCATTTGGCTCTATTCTGTTCGTACTAGCTAACGCCATCCCAGCTCTCCAAGCTCCAGTAACAGAAAGACCGGCATCGAAAGGCAGGAGGCCAAATATGGTGGTCTCAAGGCACCCCAACCCAAACGCAAGCCGGTGATTGAACGACTTTCCTTGGCCCCAGCTGGGGGCAAGGCCATCAACACCAATAAAGCAACAAGGCATTTCGGGTAAGCTCCAGCGGCGCCCCTGACAACTGCTCAATTGGATATCTTCTCTAAGCTCCATGTTAATCAACTAACGACGGCTTCCTGGATGACGGATACCCATCAAACCCTCAAGATCGAGAAGATAAGACAGAAAAGGCTCAGATATAGAGTAACTGAAGCCGGAGAGCAAAAAGATGTCAGCAGTAGCGGGAGACCATATCCTGCTCGGTACGATCTTATGGAGTTTCCCACTGGCTATGTCGTCCCTAAATTTGAAAGGTTCGATGGGACGGGAAATGCGAACCGGTACATTGCCCAATTTAAAGCATCATGCGCGAAGGGGCAATGATGCGCTCCTTCTCCGTCAGTTTATCAATAGCTTGACGGATGTTGCTTTCGATTAGTATGCAAGCATACCAGATGACTCGATCACGACGTTCACTCAAATAGAATCCATATTCAAGCAAAGGTTAATGAGTGTCAGCGATAAAATCACCATTGCCGACCTCGTAAGGACCGAGCCAAAGAACAACGAAAGCAACATGGATTTTATAGTCCGATGGCGCAATATCTCTATCAAATGTAAACCGCCGTTGGAGCAAGACTAATCTGTCATTCTTCTTATAGAAAATCTAAACTACTGGATGAAACCTTTCCTGTGCACCGCAGGCCTCAGAACATTCCAAGAGCTGACCAAGAAAGTTCAAATGTTGGAACGCTCAAAACCCGAGTCCACTCAGAATCTCCAATTCACAAACAGACCGAGACATCGGAGGGACGACAACCGGAAAAGCGAAAGTTCCAATGGCACCGATTCTCTAAATAAGCAGAAAGCGGGCAGAGCAAAGACTAACAAATCTCGAGAGCCAACTTTGGAGGAAAGAAGAAATAAGGTCTACTCTTTCCGAAGAGACAAGGTCTATAAAATTTTCAATAATGCTCTGAAGAATGGCATGCGGCTACCAGAATCAAAAAGGCTAGGTGAAGCGAACAGGACTGATCATCCCAACTTTTGCCCATACTACCGAGTGCTGGGACACACTATTGAAGACTGCTGCATCTTCAAGGGTTGGGTCGAGAAACAATACAAGGCAGGAGAAATATCACTGTCCCCTGGCGTGTTAACAAACAGTCAAGCTGCGACCGCCAATTTCATACAAACGGAGACCAAAATCCTTCAGGAACCCGATTCTCTCAGACATCTACCTTTCCCTAAAAAGAGCAGACCAAGGCAACAAGCTAAGAGCCAAACGAGCAATATTGCCAATGAAGAAGCAATAGACGGGTATATAACCCATACGGTCTACATGATGGAGCTCAAAGGAACAAGTCCTCCTACGCCTTATAGCCATGACAATGACGCGGTTGTTGCCATCCAACACAGGCTCGATCCAAATGATGAAGAGCCCGCTCAGGCCGTTGAGCCAAATGAACCCGTGGTTCTTGCTGAATCAAGCTCATGCGGTAAGGATGACCCCGTTGTCGTGCCCGGGACTATAGAACAAGCATTATTCCAACGGCTTCAAAAGCAGCTTCAGGACAGGGACAAGAAGATGGCCAAGGTCCATTCCAAAGTCGACGAGCTGGCAAACGTCGTGGCAAATCTCACGATCCAAGTCGCCCGATTGCAATTACAACAAAATCAAATTTTGGTTTATGAGATAGGGATTGATATCCGGAAGCAGCCAACCGATGCTCCCTCCAGCCCAAGAGCGGAACACTTTTGCGAAAAACGGCCGCGATGAGCTTCCAGTCTCTCCAATACGTACCCTGAATGTGATAAGCGGACAGCAGGCGAACCAAAGATTGATCGGCCTCAAGGACCAGCATCAGTAAGGGCACCAACTCTAATGGAGAGAAAGAAGAAGGTGTACTCCTTCAGGAGGGATAAAGTTCGCGAAATGTTCATGGACGCCTTGAACAACGATCTGCAACTACCTATTCAAAAGAGGCCACATGAAATGAACATGACCGGCAATCCCATATACTGCCCCTATCATAGAATGGTGAGTCATACCATTGAAGACTGCTATGTTTTCAAAGATTGGGTGGAGAACCAATACAAACTTGGGAAAGCCTCACAGTCGTCAGATGTACCGACAAGCCATAGAGCTATGGTCATCAACACAGCTACACTAAGATCAAAGTTTGAGGAGCTGGGATGAGCAAACAACTGACTACCACGTCGTTAAACTGGAAACAGATGACCACCGTGTCATTAAACTGGGAACAGTCGACCTCTAAGTCGTTAAACTGGGGATGTAAAAAAATGTGTAAATAAATAAATAAATAAAGCCGAAATGATGGGGCAACTCGCAATAATAATCAGCGAGTAAAATAAAGATGAAAACTAAAGCCGAAATGATGGGGCAACCGCAAATGAATAACCGCAAATGATGGGGCAATCGCAACCTTCGCGATAAGAAAAGCTGAAATGATAGAGCAATCACGTTAAAAAAAAGGCGAATGATGAGTCGCTCATGGTACCATATTCCAGTGCAGCGATGCAGACGCCAACCAAATTCCAAATCCCTAAATTCCCAGCGACGAATGATGAGTTGCTCCTGGTACCATATTCCAGTACAGCGATGCAGACGCCAACCAAATTCCAAATCCCTAAATTCCCAGTGGCGAATGATGGGTCGCTCCTGGTACCATATTCCAGTACAGCGATGCATACGCCAACCAAAATCCAAATTCTCAAAGGGCGAATGATGGGTCGCTCCTGGTACCATATTCCAGCGCAGCGATGCAGACGCCAACCAAATTCCAAATCCCATACCCCAACGGCGAATGATAAGTCGTTCCTGATACCATATTCCAGTGCAGCGATGCAGATGCCAACAAAGTCCCAAAATTCTTCCGGCCTTACGGTCTGGATCATATATCCTGCAAAACCGTATACAATCCACAAGCGTAAAACAATCCCAATCTCTCCCAAGTCCTACCGGCGAGACCACATTTAAAGTCCCACCAGCGATGAAGATTCCCAAACAAAAAAAGAAAAAAAGGGTATGTCTACAAGCTATATGGGTACGGATGAAAACCCGAAAGGGCTCCATGAGTAAAAACAGCAGGACTGCCGGCGAGTTTGTGAAAACCTGAAAGGTCGCAAACTTGTGAAAAAGAGATGAAATGCACTCGTAAAGTCCTCTCGACTTTGTGAGGAGAAAATTCCCACGTGAGATCCTTACGACTCACAAAGAAGCAACACACTTAGGAGTCCCTATGACTCCTAAGAAGAAAATACACCTACGAGATCCTTTCGACTCATAGGGAGAAAATGCTTTTATGGGACCCTTACGGCTCATAAAACTAAAATGTCTTAGATGATAGGGACCTAAACCTGTCTTCTAAGACATCGCTCCCCAACGGACAAGAGCAAATGATGATACGCTCATGGTACCGTATTCCAGTAAAGTGATGCTGATACCAAACCAAAACCAAAATCCCCAAATCCACTCATGGCAAATGATGATTCGCTCCTGGTACCATTGTAGCATTTTGAAAATTTAGAAATAAATAAAATTAATTAATTTAATAATAAAATGTTAAATCAAAAGGTTAAAAAAAAACAAGTCATTTTCATAAGTTCTATGTAAAACAAATTAAATCCAAATTTTAGTATGCAACATAAATAAGTTATAAGGGTTTTAGTGATAATTTTAGCTTCATTTTAATAAAATGTGCGTTTTATAATAAACTAAGTTGTGAGGGGTTTTTAGGTAAAATTTAGGATTTTTGTGCAAATGGAAAATTGTTAGGGGTGTAAATGAAAAAGGGGTAGAAAACATTTTAGCTCAGAATTTTATTGTGAATTAAAATAAAATAAGAAGATAAGGCATGAGCACCTCTTACTTGCATGCACGCACACACCCACCACCTCCTCCTTGCATGAGAATGGCACTCTTTAATCCTTGACACCTCCTTCTACCACCTCATCCTTTCCTCTTCTCATATATAGGATATTTTCAGATCAATTACCAAAATTAAATCTGAAAATTTCTGAAAGAAAAACAAAACTAAAGAGAGAAAGAAAGAACAAGAGGAAGAAGAAGAAGAAGGAAGCTAGGTTCTAGGTTTTCTCATCATCAAGCTAGGACAAGGAGCTTAGCATCTTGGAGGGGTTATTCCAACAACTTATTGTAGGTAAATTCTTAATCACAGTAGGAAATTAAGGTTCCGTACTTAGTTTAAATTGAAATGAACAAGTTCTATAATTTCGTATTTTAAGTAAAAGATAGGCTATGTTGAATCTGCTATTATTCAGAGAAAAATCAACTTAACAAAACAGTGCTAAAATGATGAATGTAACACCTAGAGCAAACCATAGGATCACGAACCAGAGGGCTCGGAATTGGGCCGGCGACCAAAAGGGAAAATCCGGCGTCGCCGATTTTGTGGGATGTTAGATAGTTTTGGATGGTTGGGTGTATTTCAGTGTATAATTTTGGCTAATTTGGTATTATTTAAATAGGTTAGTTTCACTGAATTTAGAATCTGGAAACTGATATCGGAAAAGATATCTAAAAAAAAAATATACGACACGGTTAAAAAGTATCGCGATTTAAATTCTGTAGCGATGCAGGTTGGGGTTAAAATCCAGTAAGGTTAAGTGTTTAATAGCTCGATATAGTCGTATACAATATAACTAGTACGTGGGAACGGGTGTTTTTCATTTCCGTCGTATCGGAGTAGCCGTTTGCTTATATAAGTTAAATTGTGATGTTAGATTCGAATACGGGATTTTTGGAGGCTGCAAGAAAAGGGAAAGGATTGGCAATTCCTGAATAGATTCGACGTTTTCCGGTGAGTAGACTAAATATCTATCGGGGAATTTTGTAAAGATGGCATGTTACGCCCGTAGTTTATTAAATAAATGATGTATTTTGTTATACTAAATTGACAATAATTTGCATTCATATTCACATATACCTTTCTTAGTTGCTAGGACACTGCACAAGTATCGACGAGTTATGCCACTTGCACATCTTATGTGTTACACACATCTCATCGATATTACCATGTCACTTTTACACTTAGTAATATTCTTGTTAAAAATGATTCATATCATATCTTAAATACCAATAATAGTAGTAAATTGCATCATTAGCATCATGATTCATTAATGAAGTATTCTATGTTGATGTAAGAAGTAATAGTATTATTAAGGATTTATGATTTTGAGTTTTTGAATACTATTACATAAATCCAGTGATTTTCATGATTGATGTGACATGTACACCCTGAGATGTTTTATGATTTGGTTTTATTCCGAACCGAGTCGGTGGATATACGGTTACGGATTTATAGTATTATTCCGAACCGAGTCGGTGGATATACAGTTACGGATTTACAGTTTTATCCAGACTGAGTCGGTGGGGAATACAACTGGATACATAGTGGACTTTGTTGATTTCAGGATCATTCGAGGAATGATGCCTGTGAGAAATGGAAGTTTTGTGTCGATGATGGACACGGGGAAATGAATTTTATTGGGGATAAATGATGAGATTTCAGTTTTGACTATGAGATTCGTATGATAGATTCATGATTTTTTGTATGATAGATTCATGATTTCCACATATATTCATACATTATATTTGTTCACATTTCAGTTAGTATGATCGTCATATTTATATTATTAACCGTTATATCTTAGTTATATACACTGAGTTGGCAACTCACCCCCGTTGTGCCACGGTTCCTTGCAGGGGTAGAGTGGACGGTTAGCAGCGGTGCAGATCTACTCTTTCCGCTTTTATCGTATCTTTTGATAGGTGGGTTACATATGTAGTAATCTTCTCTTTTGATATTGTATTTTGTATCTAGAAAATCTCCATCAGACCCGTATATGACTTAGAGTGAGAGATGATTATATGTATATTATTTGACAGTTGAGATCGTTTAGTTCTATAAATTGTTATTTCTTTTCTTTATGTCTGGGATTCTTATGGATGTCCTATATACTGAGATTTTATTTTCCGCTGTTGTTATTGTTGATCCCAACTAGGGATGCAACCAAACTTAACACTTTTTACTTGTTTAATATTTTAACTTCATAAAATGTGATTTTTACTTAAAACTAAATTTCTATATAAAGAATTCCGCAAAAAGGATTTTGATCTTGGTTTTCGGCTTATTTGGACTGTGTGCATATCTTTAGATACGATACAATCTAAGTGCCAGTCACATCCAAACTTGGGTCGTGACAAAATTGGTATCAGAGCTTAGGAGTAACCTTACGGAATCGAGTAGAGAATTTAAAATAGGTTGACGTGAGTCCGTGAGTTAGGATGACCTTTGGTTTGATGGAGTAGGTGAATTAGGATGAGTGCAGTACCGTACGTATGTTCCGCGGCATATTTACGTTACCATACTCAGCCTAACTAACCTTAGGATGTATATCTTGGCCTATTCTTCCGTTGATTCTCCGTTATTGATTGTTCCCATTCGTAAGCCTTATCAACTCTCGTTTCTTATTCCAGTTGCTATGGCTACGCGGGCTAGACGAGCCGTAGCCAGAGATGCAGCTAGGGCGAGTCCGCCTGTGACGGCGACTGGTATACCGGACGTTCAGGCGGTGCATGAGCATGTTGATCCTCCTCCTCCAGATCGCATGACTAAGATTGAGGAGGGCATGTTGGGATTGCAGTGAGTGGTAGGACAGTTAGCTGAGGTCACTCGAGTACTGAGACAGGATCCGGCACCGACCGTAGCAGAGTCCGAGGTACAGCCTACGCGGACGGTAGCACTTGTAGATACGAGATTGATGGAGATATCGCTTGCGGAGTTTATGAGATTGAGACCTCCGGTATTTACAGGGACCGATGCAGCGGAAGATCCTCAATCCTTTTTGATAAGATGGTGAGGATTGGCAGATCATTGCGATGTTCTGATGCGAGGTCAGTTGAGCTGACTAGATTTCGTTTGGAGGGACTTGCATAGGAGTGGTGTGAGTCGATGGAGAGAGGGCGAGCTATGGGTCTTCCTCCGATGTCGTGGACCGAGTTTTCTACGGTCTTTCTTGCTAGATTTCTTCCCCAGAGTGTGAGGGACACTAGAGCTAGCAGTTTTGAAGTATTGCGAAAATCGGCGAGTATGTCAGTGGCAGATTATGATTTACGATTCACCCAGTTGTCGTGCTATGCTCCATACTTAGTACCTACTGAGGAACTTAGGGTGAAAAGGTTCCTAAGGAGTCTGGACACGCAGTTGTATTTAGCTATAGTCTCCCATCATTTTGATACGTATGCGCAGGCCATGGATGCAGCAATACGAGTAGATGAGCGGTTGAGAGAGGCAGTGGTTGTTCCGGAGCCAAAGAGGAGTAGGCCGACCGGGCCACTGGATAGACAGTTTAGTGGAGGTAGAGGAAGATATACTCCAGGCCGCAGTTTCGGACGAGGTTGGACTCATGGCCAAATGTTCAGTTCGTATCTCGATGATCAAGGGACCCCACTTACATGTTATAATTGTGGGCGTCCAGGGCATACCGCTAGAGGGTGTACACGTTATAGTGGGACTGTTACTCCACATGTTGCTTTACCCCTTCCACCTTCTACGCCGATGGCTTTACTTCCTCCCCCAGTTGGTGCTACACGCCAGGCAGTTGCACCACGAGGTCGAGGCTTTGCGGGACGTTCTCAGAGAGGTCGAGGAGATAGAGGTAGAGAACGATAAGATGCGGGCATGGGCCAGGCACGGGTATTTGCGCTGACTCCACAGGATGCCCAAGCATCAAATGCAGTCGTGACAGGTACTCTTACAGTATGCTCGTTCGAGGCACATGTTTTATTTGATCCCGGTTCTACACATTCTTATGTATTTTCACGATTTGCACTTTCTTTGGGGAAAGAGTCATCGTTGTTAGAGTTACCATTAGTAGTGATTGCCCCGGTGGGAGATTCTTTTATAGCTCGGCACGTATTCAGGTCATGTTCTGTACGTATTGGTGATAGAGATTCGTTAGTTGATCTAATTCTCCTGGATATGCTAGATTTTGATATACTTCTTGGTATGGATTGGTTGACCGCCTGTCATGCCTATGTAGATTGTCGGGGAAAGGCGGTTAGATTTTGTTTTCCAGGTGAACCGGTGTTTGTTGTGCAGGGGGATTGTAAAATAACTCCTGCCAACATGATTTATGCTCTTTGTGCGGGGCGACTCTTGAAGAAGGGTTGTCATAGGTTCTTGGCTTTTGTTCAGGACTTAGGGGTCGCTGGGATTCCATTGGACCAGGTTCCGATCGCACGAGAATTTCCTGAGGTGTTTCCTACTGAGTTACCAGGATTGCCACCCGATCGTGATATTGAATTTTGCATTGACTTGATTCCGGGTGCGGGGCCTATTTCTATACTACCCTATCGAATGGCACCGACGGAATTGAAGGAAGTCAAAGGCCAGTTGCAAGAGTTGTTAGACAGAGGGCTGGTTCGTCCCAGTGTATCACCGTGGGGAGCTCCTGTCTTATTTGTAAAGAAGAAGGACGGTAGTATGAGACTGTGCATCGACTACCGACAGCTGAATCGCGTCACTATGCGAAACAGGTATCCACTACCATGTATAGATGACTTATTCGATCAGTTGCAGAGAGCTGGTTACTTCTCGAAGATTGATTTGCGGTCGGGGTATCACCAGTTGAGGGTTCGGAAGGACGATATTCCGAAGACTGCGTTTCGCACAAAATATGGGCACTATGAATTTCTGGTGATATCGTTCGGACTCACCAACGCTCCAGCAGCTTTTATGGATATGATGAATCGCATCTTTAGGCCCTTGATTGATCAATTTATTATAGTGTTCATAGATGACATTCTTGTTTATTCTCGAAGTTGGACGGAGCACGAGCAGCATTTGCGTATTACGTTGCAGACCTTGAAAGAGCATCAGCTGTTTGCAAAATTCTCTAAATGTGCTTTTTGGCTCGATAGTGTGGAGTTCTTGGGTCACGTGGTTACGAGAGAGGGTATATGTGTGGACCCAAAGAAGATTGAAGCGGTACAACACTGGCCTAGACCTGTATCAGTTTCAGAGGTCTGGAGTTTCTTAGGTCTGGCAGGTTATTACCGACGCTTCGTGCAGGATTTTTCACGGATAGCTGCACCTTTGACCAGATTGACTAAGAAGGAGGTTCCATTTCAATGGACAGATGCATGTGAGCAGAGTTTCCAACAGTTGAAGACGCGCTTGACGACTGCACCTGTCTTATCTTTACCTTCCGGGTCAGATGGTTTTGTTGTGTATTGTGATACCTCTAGAGTGGGTTTAGGCTGTGTGTTAATGCAGCACGACAGGGTTGTAGCTTATGCTTCTCGACAGTTGAAGAGGCACGAACAAAACTACCATACTTATGATCTAGAGATGGCTGCTGTGGTATTCGCATTGAACATTTGGAGGCATTACTTGTATGGAGAGTCGTGTCAAATCTTCACAGATCATAAAAGCTTAAAGTATATTTTTCAGCAGAGGGATCTGAACCTAAGGCAGCGTAGATGGATGGAACTGGTGAAAGATTACGATTGTGAGATCTTGTATCATCCAGGCAAAGCGAATGTTGTAGCAGATGCTTTGAGTCGAAGACCTGGAGGTAGCTTATCTCATTTGCGCATCTTGCAGAGACAGTCTTCTACAGACTGGAAGATTTTATGTGATAGTCGTATACAGTTTGAGTTCATCCCGACAGGAGGACAGCTAGCACATGTTCGTACCCGACCTCAGTTATTGGATCGTATTCGAAAGACACAGCCCGCAGATACTCGTATGATGGAGATTATGGATCAGGTTAGGCAGGGCAAGGAGACGGAGTTTGTGATTGATGATCATGGACTATTACGTTTTAGGACTCGTCTCTGTGTACCGGATTCTAACGGATTGAGGCGTGAGATTTTAGAGGAGGCCCATAGGTCAGCATACAGTATTCATCCTGGTTCCACCAAGATGTTTCATGATCTGAAGGATGTTCACTGGTGGGAAGGAATGAAGAAGGATGTTGCGGAGAATGTTTCGAGATGCTTGACTTTCCAGCAAGTCAAGGTAGAACACCAGAGGCCAGCCGGAGAGTTGCAGCCCTTACCTATTCCAGAGTGAAAATGGGAACAGATTTCCATGGATTTCGTGGTGGGTCTACCCAGGACTAGCAGAGGGTATGATTCCATTTGGATGATTGTAGATAGATTGACAAAGGCAGCTCATTTTCTCCCAGTGAAGACGACGTATGGTTTTGCACAGTATGCTCAGATTTATATCGATGAGATTGTACGTCTGCATGGAGTTCCGACGTGCATAGTTTCTGATAGGGGTACCCAGTTTACTAGCAGGCTATGGCAGAAACTTCAAGAAGCTCTGGGTACACGGTTGAGTTTTAGTACAGGTTTTCACCCACAGACAGACGGTCAGTCCGAGCGCACCATTCAGACACTAGAGGATATGCTTCGGGCTTGTAGCCTTGATTTCGGTGGTAGTTGGGATCGTCACCTACCTTTGATAGAATTCTCGTACAACAGTTTTCAGGAGACGATCCAGATGGCACCCTTTGAAGCTTTGTATGGGAGGAAATGTCGATCGTCCGTTTGCTGGACAGAACTGAGCGAGAGTTGCATTTTGGGACCGCAGATAGTACAAGAGACTACAGAGAAGATTCAATTGATACGGGATAGAATGAAGGCGGCCCAGCGCAGACAGAAATCATATGCAGATCGACGACGTCGTAGACTCGAATTTCAGGTGGGAGATCATGTGTTCCTTCGTGTATCTCCGATGAAAGGTGTGATGCGTTTTGGGAAAAAGGGGAAGCTCAGCCCCAGATATGTCGGACCTTATGACATTCTGGAAAGAGTGGGTGCTGTAGCTTATCCTTTAGCATTTCCACCGAGTTTTCCCGACGTGCATCCGGTGTTCCACATTTCGATGCTTCGCAAGTATCTTCACGATCCATCTCACGCGATTCAGTATCAGACCTTACAGCTTGAGCCGGATTTATCCTACACAGTGCAGCCAGTCGCTATTCTTGACAGGCAGGTAAAGAAACTACGATCGAGGGTACTTCCATCTATAAAGGTTGTTTGGCAAGGAAAGAATCGCGAGAAGATTACTTGGGAGATCGAAGATGCGATGCGGAAGAAATTTCCATATCTTTTCGAAGGTATGTCTAGTTATTTATTTTAAATTCGGAGACCGAATTTTCTTAAAGGGGGAATATTGTAGCATTTTGAAAATTTAGAAATAAATAAAATTAATTAATTTAATAATAAAATGTTAAATCAAAAGGTTAAAAAAAAACAAGTCATTTTCATAAGTTCTATGTAAAACAAATTAAATACAAATTTTAGTATGCAACATAAATAAGTTATAAGGGTTTTAGTGATAATTTTAGCTTCATTTTAATAAAATGTGTGTTTTATAATAAACTAAGTTGTGAGGGGTTTTTAGGTAAAATTTAGGATTTTTGTGCAAATGGAAAATTGTCAGGGGTGTAAATGAAAAAGGGGTAGAAAACATTTTAGCTCAGAATTTTATTGTGAATTAAAACAAAATAAGAAGATAAGGCATGAACACCTCTTACTTGCATGCGCGCACACACCCACCACCTCTTCCTTGCATAAGAATTGTACTCTTTAATCCTTGACACCTCCTTCTACCACCTCATCCTTTCCTCTTCTCATATATAGGATATTTTCAGATCAATTACCAAAATTAAATCTGAAAATTTTTGAAAGAAAAACAAAACTAAAGAGAGAAAGAAAGAACAAGAGGAAGAAGAAAAAGAAGGAAGCTAGGTTCTAGGTTTTCTCATCATCGAGCTAGGACAAGAAACTTAGCATCTTGGAGGGGTTATTCCAACAACTTATTGTAGGTAAATTCTTAATCACAGTAGGAAATTAAGGTTCTGTACTTAGTTTAAATTGAAATGAACAAGTTCTATAATTTCGTATTTTAAGTAAAAGATAGGCTCTGTTGAATCTGCTATTATTCAGAGAAAAATCAACTTAACAAAATAGTGCTAAAATGATGTATGTAACATCTAGAGCAAACCATAGGATCACGAACCAGAGGGCTCGGAATTGGGCCAGCGACCAAAAGGGAAAATCTGGCGTCGCCGGTTTTGTGGGATGCTAGGTAGTTTTGGATGGTTGGGTATATTTCAGTGTATAATTTTGGCTAATTTGGTGTTATTTAAATAGGTTAGTTTCACTGAATTTAGAATCTGGAAACTGATATCGGAAAAGATATCTAAAAACACAATATACGACACGGTTAAAAAGCATCGCGATTTAAATTCTGTAGCGATGCAGGTTGGGGTTAAAATCCAGTAAGGTTAAGTATTTAATAGCTCGATATAGTCGTATACAATATAACTAGTACGTGGGAACGGGTGTTTTTCATTTCCGTCATGTCGGAGTAGCCGTTTCCTTATATAAGTTAAATTGTGATGTTAGATTCGAATACGGGATTTTCGGAGGCTGCGAAGAAAGGGAAAGGATTGGCAATTCCTGAATAGATTCGACGTTTTCCGGTGCGTAGACTAAATATCTATCGGGGAATTTTGTAAAGATGGCATGTTACGCCCGTAGTTTATTAAATAAATGATGTATTTTGTTATACTAAATTGACAATAATTTGCATTCATATTCACGTATACCTTTCTTAGTTGCTAGGACACTGCACAAGTATCGACGAGTTATGCCACTTGCACATCTTATATGTTACACACATCTCGTCGATATTACCATGTCACTTTTACACTTAGTAATATTCTTGTTAAAAATGATTCATATCATATCTTAAACACCAATAATAGTAGTAAATTGCATCATTAGCATCATGATTCATTAATGAAGTATTCTATGTTGATGTAAGAAGTAATAGTATTATTGAGGATTTATGATTTTGAGTTTTTGAATACTATTACATAAATCCAGTGATTTTCATGATTGATGTGACATGTACACCCTGAGATGTTTTATGATTTGGTTTTATTCCGAACCGAGTCGGTGGATATACGGTTACGGATTTATAGTATTATTCCGAACCGAGTCGGTGGATATACAGTTACGGATTTACAGTTTTATCCAGACTGGGTCGGTGGGGAATACAACTGGATACATAGTGGACTTTGTTGATTTCTGGATCATTCGAGGAATGATGCCTGTGAGAAATGGAAGTTTTGTGTCGATGATGGACACGGGGAAATGAATTTTATTGGGGATAAATGATGAGATTTCAGTTTTGACTATGAGATTTGTATAATAGATTCATAATTTCCACATATGATCATACATTATACTTGTTCTCATTTCAATTAGTATGATCGTCATATTTACATTATTAACCGTTATATGTTAGTTATATTCACTGAGTTGGTAACTTACCCCCGTTGTGCCACAGTTCCTTGCAGGGGTAGAGTGGACGGTTAGCAGCGGTGCAGATCTACTCTTTCCGTTTTTATCGCATCTTTTGATAGGTGGGTTACATATGTAGTAACCTTCTGTTTTGATATTGTATTTTGTATCTAGAAAATCTCCATCAGACCTGTATATGATTTAGAGTGAGAGATGGTTATATGTATATTATTTGACAGTTGAGATCGTTTAGTTCTATAAATTGTTATTTCTTTTCTTTATGTCTGGGATTCGTATGGATGTCCTATATACTGAGATTTTATTTTCCGTTGTTGATATTGTTGATCCCAACTAGGGATGCAACCAAACTTAACACTTTTTACTTGTTTAATATTTTAACTTCATAAAATGTGATTTTTACTTAAAACTAAATTTCTATATAAAGAATTCCGCAAAAAGGATTTTGATCTTGGTTTTCGGCTTACTTGGACTGTGTGCATATCTTTAGATATGATACAATCTAAGTGCCGGTCACATCCAAACTTGGGTCATGACAACCATATTCCAGTGTAGCGATGCTGGTGTCAACCCAAATCAAATCAAACCAACAACTTCTGCGGCGGAATCATGATTCGTCTCAGAATGTACCCCGTGTCGAAATTATGCTTCGCCTCAGAGTATCTACCTTCCCTGTCGGAATTAAGCTTCGCCTGGGAATCAGCCTCTACATCAAAACCAACGACACTCCGTGCCGAGGACAAGTCGACCAGCGACACTCCGTGCCGGGGACAAGTCGAACAGCGACACTCCGTGCCGGGGAAACGTCGAACAGCGACACTCCATGCCGGGGAAACGTCAAACAGTGACACTCCGTGCCGAGGAGACGTCGAACAGCGACACTCCGTAATGGGGAAACGTCAAGCAGACACTCCGTCTCGGGGACATGTCAACCAGCGACACTCCGTGCTGGGGACACGTCAACCAGACACTCCGCCTCACGGAAACGTCCAACAGTGACACTCTGTAATGGGGAAACGTCAAGCAGACACTCCGTCTCGGGGACACGTCAACCAGCGGACTCCGTCTCGGGGACACGTCAACCAGCGACACTCCGCGCCGGGGACAAGTTAACCAGTGACACTCCGTGCCGGGGAAACGTCAACCAGCGACACTCTGTGCCGGGGACAAGTCGAACAGCGACACTCCGTGACGGGGACACGTCGACCAGCGACACTCCGTACTGGGGATACGTCGACCAGCGACACTCCGTGCCGGGGAAAAGTCAACCAGTGACACTCCGTCTCAGGAAAACGTCAAACAGACACTCCATGCCAGGGACACGTCAAACAGACACTCCGCCTCGGGGACACGTCAACCACCGACAATTCGTCTTGGAGACACGTCAAGCATCGACCGTCCATGTCGTAAAACGGGCAGTGCCAGCTTCCCAAAAGCGGGAACCAAATCAAGTCGCCTCCACGTGAAAGAAGATCCATCAATTTCATGCATATGACCCACATGTGTGGTGTGCATTTATTGATGGGGGAACTTTGTTGGGGTTCAAAATTACACCCCGGTTGACCAAGTCAAAGTCAACCCCAAGCCAAGTGGACCCAAGCCCAGGTCAAGTGGGCTCATGCCCGAGTCGAGCCCGAACATGAAGCGGCCGACCTCCCCCATGCCAAAATAAAAATCATGTAATAAATAATTTTTGATGTAATTTTTATGGACAAATATAAGAAAAATGAGCATAAAACCAAATCTTTATAAAGCCCGTGGCTTATGTGCAAAAGAAATGAGCACATGAGGCTGGGATGGGCAAAATGCCATTTTGTAAAGCCCAAGAGGCTATATGTAAATTTGTAAGCCTTTAAGAGGCAACATGATGATGAAATAAAAAAGAACTTTTCCATTCTAAAAATAAACTAGGATTTGTGCCTCCTTCTCCTTCTCCTTCCTCAAGGTTCTAAACCTTCTTCCCCTCTTTGAATTAAATAAAGAATTTAACTCTTCCTTTTTCAAAATGAAATAGTTTTTCACCATAAAACCCATAAAGGGGAGCTCGGATCTCCCATCAGATCTCTAAATGGGGGATTTTGAATCTCACCCCCTTTTCCTTCAAGATCCAGCCAACGAAGAGGTGGAAGAAGGAGACCCATCTCCAAAAATCTCATTCCGGGAGGATCCAAGGCTCAAAAGAAAATCCAAAGATCTCTAGGAGTTTAACACCATTCCAGATATATCGGAGTTTAACTCCATAAATCAAACCCCTTTTTAGGATTTTAACTCCAATTCTATACATAATTCCTGTTAGGTGTTCAACTCCAAAGCCCCCCTTGGGAGTTTAACTCCTAACCTAGGGGCTAAGCCCCTTTTCCGCCGGTGTTCCCAGCGGTCGCGTGCCGCGCACGTGATCCACGGGCATCCAGCGGTCGCGTGCCGCGCACATGACCCGCGGGCGCCCAGCGGTAGCGTGCAGGGCACGTGACCCGCGGGCACCCCGCGGTCGCGTAAAGGGCACGTGGCCTACGGGCTCTAAGCGCCCACATGCGCCTCACATAACCTGCGGGCGCTCAGCGCCCAGTGGTCGCGTGCAGCCCACGTGACCCGCTAGCGTCCAGCGGTCGCATGCAGCACACGTGACCCGCTGGCGCCCAGCGCCCACGTGCCAGGCACGTGACCCGTGGGTGCCAAGAGCTCACGTGTCAGGCACGTGACCCGCGGGCACCAGTGCCCACACGCCAGGCACGTGACCCATGGGCGCCCAGCGTCCACATGCCATGCATGCTTCTTTAAGACGCTCCCCCCATTTTTATATGCACTCCATACTAAATATACTTCCCCCGTTAGAAAAAATTTCTAACGGGGCACTACCCCGCATCCTGCAAGGGGGCTGTTAGCCCCCTTGACCCTCAGGCGTGCTATCCAGGTAGCGGGACCCCCGTAAAAACTCTGCGGGGCCCCTGATATATCCAAAACCCCTTCAAAACACAACACTGCATATTGAGTTCGCATGACCTGTTTGACCCGTCAATCGAAGGTTCTCTCGCTCTAAAGACAGGGGTAATTAACGGCAGCTTAGTCCGCGGCTGCCGGAGATTCGGATCCCCACAATCAATAAAGCCCGGCCTACCATAGGTAGGGGGAATCTGTAATGCGCCCGACAAGCGCACGCGTATTTCTATCTCCATGGGGTGACGAAAAACACCCTACAAGGTCAACCAAGGGACCGGTCTAAATTAGGAAAGCAACCACTTCAACCATGTCTAAGTGCAATCAGGTCAATAAAACGATAAAATAAAGATTGAATAAAATCAACGGAGAGGATTCAAAGATATAACAAAAAGATGGGCCCAAGAATCGAAGCAAAGTTGGCGGAAACGGTGAGATTTCATCCATTTCTGCCGAAATATCATAGCCATCTGATCCAGTCTTTTGTAGCTGAGATCTATTTTTAATTGGGGCTTCGATTTTTATGTTACTCTATATATATTTATTTTACAGAGGGCAGAAACCCTCTCGATATTTATTCTCTTTAAAAAATCCTAGGTTGGTTATTTTAAATGATTTGTGAAGAGCAAAGGATTCAAATTTATTTATTAGTAAGTTTCTATCTGCACTTTAATCATGCTTTTTATTTATCATTTTTTTTTCTTTTTCATTATGTCTAGGTAATTTTCTTTATACCTACGGTACGGTGTAGCTAGAATCTTTCATCTGTTTGATGTCTAATTCATCTTGATCTCTATTTGTGCTTAATTAGTAATTGGAAAGATCTAATATTAACCCTAATTTTATTAATACTTTAATAGATTATATAGCTAATGCATATAGCCTATACTTAGATCTTTTTGATAAGTTACCTTGCATGCATATAGTTATTCTTAGGAAAAGTAGGGTCAAGGAAAGATAATAAATTTATTTAATTAATAAAATTTGCATCGTTTTATTAATTATGATTTAGATCGATAGATTATGTTGATAATTGTTTAATCTATTCTTTCTTAGATTTGATAGATTAATATGAATGTCACATAATTTATGCTTATTAAAAGATTGTGATTATTAGCAAGAGTAAGAGAAAAGATGAGAGATAGATTAATTAGATTGATAACACATGTTTAGATCTAGTGAGCTCGTAAATCCTAAATATGCTTTTCTTTATCTTAAAATTCTAAAGTTAAATTTTAGTATTAGTTTATAATACCCTTTCATAACTTGATTGGATAAGCCTGGGAGATTAGAAATTACCAGTTATCCCTGTTGATCGACCCGTAACGCATACTACAATACACCATGTGCTTGCGGTGTTATTTTTCTGCATTTTAATTTATGCAACAATAATTCCATCCGAGAGTTCTTGGTGAGTTCGTCCAGTGTAATTCATTCTCCAATGAGCACATGTATATAATTTTTGGTGTCAAACACCAATGGCTATGGGATCAACTATCGTCTTGGTTAGGGTCAAGAAACGTATAGACTAATCTAAACTGGAGTACCGATATCCAATCTTAATACTCCTAAGACTAAGAACATTTAAGAATGTGCTTATGGACTATCCAGACCCCACTAGTATGATCCCTATCATAATCCTGGTAGTCAAGAAAATATCCTATGTGTTTTATCATCATGTATTAGCGATACGTAATAACAAATAAAACGTGTGTGTGTGTGTCTATATATATATATATATATATATATATATATATATATATATATATATATATGAATGATAAAAACAAACCAGATAGTATACTATCATCTCGAGTAAGACTGTTCTATCCGTATAAGTCCTCCTGCAATTACAATAATTGCCTTGAAGGCACCCATATACAACAATCTCCCACTTGCACTTAAGGCTAATTATTACGATATCGTATACCCACATCTCATGCGGTATCGCATACCCAAATTCTTTACTAACAGTTTCGCAAACCGTGTTTGAGAAACGTCCTCAGTTAGTGGACCCGCTACAACGTTTCTAACTTCATCTCTCTATATCCTAACTTCGCGAAGATCAACCACCTCCCGAATCAAGCGATATATGTCTTAGAATTTATTTGGATAGTTGATTGGATCAAGTTCATAAATGAACTCATTTATCTAAACAACTTCTTAGGATATATCCTCTGCTGAGTTATAATATGCATCCAGCGCTATGTTTACCTCAGTATCCCACTCGGAACCTTTTCCAATATGTTACTCCTAATAAGAGGGTAAAATTATAACTCGTGATAGATGCTCTATCATCCATGTTACCTTAGAAGTTGGAACCGCCTCCAGATAGAGGCTGCCATCACCATACACCACTAACATCTTCATATGTTCTTCACTATTATCCTTTATTTCTCCAGGATTTGATATCTACTTACTATAGTGAATGTATAACCTACATATAGTCGGATACATGACATCGCATGATTGATCCTACTGTCGAAACATGTAAAATGTCATTCATGCGGGTCACTCTTCTAATCGGTCTGGAAGATATCTCTTAAGAAAGGGTGACTCCATATCATGCGGGTACACTACCACGCTCAGAGTCTTCCATTCTAAACCACTTTAGAATGGTGCCATGGTACCCGGATTGGGACACTCCCTAAATCTTTCTAGATCTATCTCTATAAGTCTAGTCACCAGAATCAATGATATTTTACCCTAATCCTTTATGGAGAAACATCTGTGACAACCACATTTTGACTGAATTGTAATATAGGAACATCATTTCCTATCAGGAGTATGTCATCCACATACAATATGAGAAATATGAAAGTATTCCCTACATCCTTCTTACAAATATTAGATTCATCTATCATTTTAATGAAATCAACACTTTGACCGCGATATCAAAATAGATGATCCATCTCCGATATGCCTGCTTTAGCCTATAAAAAGACTTAAGCAACTTGTATACGTTCCGCTGCTCCTACTGACTATGATAACCATCTGGCTGAGTCATGTATAAGTACACTTATAAATCTCCATTTAGAAAGATGTAATAATCATCCTCCTGCCAGATCTTATAGTCATGAAAAGCAACAGTGACAAGTTATATCCGTATGGACTTCAGCATGGACACTGAAATAAAAGTTTCATCACAATCCACACCGGGTATTTAATGAAAACTTTTTACTATAAGTCTAGCTTTATTAAGTTACTACGTACCTTTTCATTTGCACTGATCTTGAAAGATCTACTTCTTTCTGATGAGTTTTACCCTTTTAGGAGCATCCAGCAAGGACCATATTCTATTGGAGTACGCGGATTCCAACTTGGATATCTTGACATCCAGCTATAAGTCGAAAGTCGCCACTTCATATGGCCTGCTGATAACTAGTGGGGGTCATCTTCAAACATGATGCTAACCTCCCCATCACCGTCTACAAGAAAACCGAAATATCTCTCAGATGGCTGAGGCCACCTACTAAATCTGCATAGTGGCTAAGATTTGTCACAAGCAATTGAATCCATTGGTTCTACTAAATTTTCAGTAATCGTTTGTGGTTCTGGAATCACTTTCAGTTTTACCATACTCTCACTAATTTCTTTTGCAAGAAATTCCTTTTATAGAAAAGGTGGCGTGTCAAGAATAAAACAACTTTTGATCTTAAAAATGGTAGAAGTTAAACACTTACGAAAGCTTGAGATAATCCACAAACTGCTTATTACCGAAACTTATTTTGAGCTTGTCCGGATTCTGCTTTCAGTATAAGCCGGCTAACTCCATATCTTAATAAGTTTAAGATATGTTCTCATTCTATATCACATATAAATCTCATGCACAAATTTAGATGAAACCATATTCAAGTGGTATGCAGCTATTTCCAGTGCATATCCTAATAATGAAATAGGCAACTCAACAATACTCATTATCGGAAGCACCATATCCCATAGGATGCGCATTCTCCTCTCCAATAATCCATAATGCTATGGTACAATCGGAGAAGTAATTTGAGAGAGAATAACATTCTTAAATAGACATCTGTGAAATACCTAGCTAAAGTATCCACATTCTCGATCACATCAAAGAATCCTGATATTTCCAACGTCTGATTCTCTACTTTATTCTTATACCCAATGAACTTCTCAAAATGTTTGGACTTTGCATTTCAACAAGAATGCTTGTCTAAAATCAGAGAAGTCATAGGTGAACGGAATGAAGTATAAGTACCAACACTTTATCCGTATGGATATTGGACCACATACATCACTTATGTATAAGTCATATGAGTTCACTAACTTAAACTCCGTGTGTTGTAAGTTGAGAACTGTATTTTGGTTAAGAATATCTATATCATAATTCTATGCACGTTACCTAATCAACAATTGATGAAAGTAAATGTTCAGAACATAATTTTCAAAAATTTATATCCCACTTTATCAAATAAAGATACGGATATATCGGTTTTAAAAGTTGGTGCATAACAACGGTTATTCAGAACCAAAAGTTTGCCACTATTCAAAACCAGGTGATTTTCCCCAATAGCAACAATTACTCTAATTTTCGACATTGAGGATCAAATCATCATTTCCCAATATTCTACTCCTTCTCAGTATCTGTAACACCTTACAGATGTGAGATTCTAATCCGGTATCTATATACCCAGGAGTCAGAATTAATTGAGAAACAGTTTTCAATTACAACTATACAGGAAAATTGAAATATAAATAATGTTTCTAGGGGGTGGCCGGGTATTTCTATTAATGCCACTTCCATTGCCCAAGCTTATGACAATAATTGAAATTTTCTTTTCTCTCACTTCAACCCCTTTATATGTCTCTGCATCTTACTTCTGTACACAATACTTAGGCTAGTTGGTTTTCTTCTTTCCTTACCTTTCAGCACCAACTTAAGTTTTGGAAGAAGACTATCCAATAAGCGTAACTGGTGTGCTCTCCTAATTCAAGAAGCTCTCAACTTGAGAGAATGTGGAGGGGGAGGCAACAGAATCATACAATTCAATTTCTCTAGAACCAGTGGTCATTCTCGACTGAAATAATTTTTTCAAGTTCGTATGTAACTATATGAGATGGCATTTCAAAGCAATATAGATCTCTATATATGATATAGAGGGTCCTCGGGAAAGCTAAGAGGAAGTAGGGGTGGCAAGGACATTATGCGATTTTTTCGTGAATTAGGGAAATCATGACATTCTAAAACCAAAGTTTGTAAAATGGTTCGGTTAACTTGGTTTTATGAGTTTTAGTTTAAGGTCGTCATGGTCTCTACCAGTAGAGAAAGAAAAGAAACTCAGCGTGTACTCTTGTAAGATTAGATTGGTTTATTAATTTATCTAATCAGGATGGCTCTCACTGTTTTGTCGAATCCTCCTTCAAATTTTAAAAGGAGAACTAGCTGGGATCATGTATACCTCACAAGTTCGCTAACGAGTCAGCCAAGCCAGTGCAAGTACTCTGAGGGAGGCTCCCAGTGTTTTCACACGGACCTAATTAAATAACCCCGTTTCTTTTGAGACGTAACCTTATAAACATCTTTCTAGACACTTAATGGGTTAGCTAATTTGTGAAGTGAAAATCTCCCGTGAGTAACTATTACTCGGGATCCAAACTATCACATAAAAGGTAGGAAATCATATTGAATGTTTCAACACTTGAAACTCCCGATATGGTTTTTACCCCTAATGGCTTATGACCTTAACTAAGGTCAACAAATCATATGTCTCGAGTCAAATTCAACCCATCATTTCATGACTGATTTAGATCCATCCGTACGACCTTTAACTATAGTCAGCAAGGTCGTACTAATGTCCTAACCAATCGCAATATATGCAAGCAGGAAAACATCACTTAGCTACTGTACACTACGCCTTAACTAAAGTCAACAAATGCAGCACGAATACTAAGTACTCTACTTTATGAAATGATAGAGGGCTACGACTGATTTTAAATAAAACCTTTAACGTAATGAACTTGATATCATTGAAGGAATCAAGTGGTTTTAAAAGTTTATAGTAACATAAACTTTTGCTCGAAAGTTGAATTTCCCATGAAAGAATCAAGGCTCTTTCCTCATCGAATGAGTTGTAGGATATTTCTAATTGAATACCTATATGCAAAGCAAAACAAAATGGCTATAGTTTCATTTGAAAAATTGGTTCCTACAACGTATTAGGTTTTTTTCATTAGCATTAATCAAATTAACGCAATCTCATCATTTAGATAATAACAATTATTATCTAACATCCTATCATTACAGATAAGCAAGTAGGGAAAACGAAAATAGAATGCATTTATCTGTCATCCTCATTCGCCAAGGGGCATCGGGTCTTCACCGTAAGGTTATTTAACTTACGGCAAGGCGGAAGCAAAGCTAGTTTGGCTGCAAAATATATAGAAGCATTTATACACACACACACACACATCACCATCATCATCATCACAGGCAGGTAATCACATTACGGGCATGAGGTAAATATCATTAAAGGCAGGTAATCACATTACAAACATGCGGTAAATATCACAGAAATTGAATAGTCGTATTTCTTAGGAATCCAGCATTTCGTTTGAGCCGTAAATGAAACGTGATATTCCCCGATCATATGAATAGCCCATATAAAGCCAAACCAAGACCCCTACGAGTGCGGCGAGCCACCCGTCAATCCTAGAAACGAGACAATCTGGCCTCAACACCATGAGGAGGCCGCCCAACGCTTTCTAGAACCCGGCAACTCGAGTACTTCTCCGTGGGTCTATCTTATACCTCTACAAGCGCAGCGAGCAACCTGCTAATTCTAGAACGAGATGGCCCGATCTTAACTCCTTGAGATGGCCACCTATCGTATTTTAGAATTCGGCGGCTCGAGTGCTTCTCCGCGGGATAACAAACCAAATATAATATATATCAAGCGGCAACGACGGTCTCAACCCGACCGCGTCCCGAAAAAGAATATACAATTTGGCATTACATAATACATGAATATGAATGCAATACTTTGCATACAACACATTCACATGCCGGGCTCTCCATTGCAACAATCCGAACTAAACCAAACACCCCAACATTGCAGACTCACAATATGCAACCCCGTTGAATTGATCACATATCAATTCGTCAACGTTTACCAACACACCTATATGTGTCCGAACCAACTTGGTCAAACACTTTGATTGGGTTAATTCGAAGCCGCGGCCAAATAATTTCATAACCCGTGAGCCCGATTACTTGAAATTCCAAAAACAAATTTCAAGATCAGTCCCAGCGTCAAAAACATTCTCATTTCTTGCAAATTTTGACTCTATAACGACCCAAAAAGTGCCCGAGACCCCGGGAGGAACTTGGGCATGACCCGGGGGGCCCTAAGGGCTGTAGGTGGGTCCCTCCAACCCATGGCAAAAAACTTGTGACCATGGGTTGCTGCTGGATAGAGAGAAACCAGCAGGCTGTTCTCTGTCCAGCCCTACTCCCGAGACCACTTTGTAGTGGTCCCGGGTGTAGGAGGCCCACCTAAGGCACCGAGGACAGCCCCGGGGTCACCCTTGAGCCCGGGACTTGAGTTTTATCAAGAATTTGGGACTGTTTTTGCGGCAGATTTAAAACAGTGAGAAAATATTTTTTAAAATGGATTAGTTGAATCAATTGGCTACCAAATTGCAATTGCTAGTAAATGATCAACTCTAATACCATGAAGGGAATCGGCGCTAGGGTCGCAACACTTGCAGACTAGGGAGAAACATAAAACAATAATTTTACAAAATATAGCACCAATTCCAAACTCAAGATGCATCATTTACTAATTATTGCAACATATATAGAAATTAAGAAAACAAAGAAGGGAGTTTAAGGTGCTACAACTTTTATAGCGTGTCCACCTAATCTTGGAAGACCCATGCTAAACCATGTCGCTTCCAGATCGAGCTTGCAAACCAATCTACTCGCCGAAAATGATCTACATTGAGAAAACCCCAACTCAATTTTCAACTCCATCATATGTAAACAACTTGTGAAGTAACATGATCATTAAAAAGATCAAGAGGTGTATAAATCACTCTCTAAAATTAGCTCTCATATCTTCCTCTCTTACTCCTAAAAATCAAGAGAGAGAAAAAATGAACGAATGGGCATAGAAAAATAAAAGAGAGAACCATTCTACCCTTGTCATCAAATCTGCAATGTGCTAGAATGAACCACAAATCTCTACTCTTCTCTTTTTCTATTATTCCTCATTTCTTTATAATAAAAAAAAGACTAATTTCTATTTATTATAAATGAGATGAGAAATCTCTTCTATATGTATTTATGCATCACATACATAAAATATCAACAAGTAGATGTATCACATATATATACACGTATTTGTATCATATACAAATACCAAATGAGAGATAAATAGAAAATGAACATAATACTAAAATGTATATATATCACCACTTGATTTAATAATCCGGCTTAAATATAAACCGACCAGTATTAAAAACGTCCAATTAATATGCATGTATGAAATATACGTTTTTAATCGAACTCCCGCATGTATCACCACACGCACTTTACATCGTTTAACCTGAGCAGGAAAAACATCTATGTGGGACTCTAAAAACTCAATCAATACTTTGGCAGCAGATTAAGATCATATCTAATTGATATGAAACACTTTCAGATCAATCTCCTCACGGGTTAACCCATAAAAACGTCATTGGTACTAGTTGTACGTAACGGCTACCCAAGTATTAATCAAAAGATAGGTTGACATGTAAGCTCATCCGAACGCAATAAGAGTCTATCAGTGACAGTCGCCGTATAGTTCGGTCTCTTCATAAAAAAGTGTCGCATACTGGGTCTGGGGGGTGGAATCTGTCAGACCCCCAATAACCCAACAAGTCGTGCAGATATTGGACTCATAACCATCAGAAATACAACTGATAACACTTATCAGTTTTTCTCAACTGCCGCGGCCGTGGGTTTCTGGTTATAGTCATGTCTCGCATAGCGCGACGTCGACTCCCTATACCGGAAAAGAAGAATCTCCTCGACCGCCCACTACCTCTATGTGCTTCGGGCCTGTACCCAAGTAAAACCTATTTGCACGACTCTTTAAAGCTGTGGTAGGGTAGTAATCAAAGTACAGTGGAAACAAACACAAGACACTATGACGATATTAGGTCAAGAGACTACCATATACTCATGTCATCAGAGAAATGCTATCTGACAATAGGTATAATACCATCCAGGAGTTCTCTGTGAGTCCATATAGTGTAACTCATTCTCCAATGAGAACCTGTATACAATCTTTGGTGTTAAAACACCAATGGCTGGGATCAACCGTTGTCCCGGTCGGGGTCAAGAATTTTTATAAACTAGTCTAAACTCGAATACCGATATCCAGTCTCGATACTCCTACGATTATGAACATTTAAGGATGTGTTTATGAACTATCCATACCCCACTAGTATGATCCCTATCATAATTTTAGTAGCCAAGCAAAGATCATATGGATTTTATCATCATGTATTAGCGATACGTAATAACAAATAAAATACATACGCATGAATGATCAAAACAAACCAGATAGTATATTTTCATCTCGAGCAAAACTGTTATATCTGTATAGGTACTCATGCAATTACAATAATTGCCTTGAGGGCACCTGTATGCAACAAAATTTATTTAAGGGAGAGTGTGTTCTGACAGCTTGTTATCTAATTAATAGGATGCATACTCCATTGCTTGATAATAAGTCTCTGTATGAAGTCCTTTTTCATAAAAATTAAAAAAAAAATAAAAACCTTCTTTTTCACACTTACGCGCACTTGGATGTCTGTGTTATGCCAACATACTCACTCCACTTCACAAATTTGATTCTCGAGCTCGTAAATGTGTTTTTGTTGGGTATGCTTTTGGACAAAAGGCTTATAGGGTTTATGACATCTCTACTCACAAAATTTATTCAAGTCGGGATGTGATTTTTCATGAGAATATATTCCCTTTTGAGAAAATGCCTTCTGCTCCAACTACTCAGCTCTATATCCCGTTGCCCGCCATTCAACCATACACCACCGCATCTTGACGATACCGATATCGTAGCTCCTCCACAAGCTTCGGTTGAGCCGCAGCGTTCAAGTCGTGTTAGGAAGGCACCAACAAAGTACAATGATTGCGTTTGCCATACAATCACCTCTTCTTCCCAACGCCACTCGTGCATTTTGTTGCCTGGGTCTACTTCCTTGGCTCAATCCTCCACCAGGTATCCTTTGAATCACTTTATCTCTTATGAAATAATTTCTCCCTCACATAAAACCTTTGTATGTTCTATCACCTCTTTGGTCGAACTACGAACATTTGCTCAAGCTTGCAAGGACCCTCAATGCCGCGAGGCTATGACTGCAGAAATCCGTGCACTTGAAGCGAATAACACTTGGTTGCTTGTTCCTTTGCCCTCTAACAAGACTATCATTGGATGTATGTGGGTTTACAAGATCAAATACAAGGCTGATGGTGGCGTTGAACGTATAAGGCCCGTCTTGTCACTATAGGTTTCAACCAGCGTGAGAGTCTTGACTATCATGAAACCTTTGCCCGTGTTGCCAAATTTGTTACAGTTCGGTGTTTGTTGGCTGTTGCGGCTATTCAGGGATGGCATCTCCATCAACTTGATGTGCATATTGCCTTTCTGCATGGCGACCTTGAAGAGCAGGTATATATGGATCTTCCAACCGGATACAAGAAAGATGGGGAGTTTCGGGTTCGCAAACTCCTCAAATATATGTACGGCCTGAAGCAAGCATCTCAGATGCGGTTTTCTAAGTTTTCTTCTGCCTTGAAGTCGGCCGGTTATGTCCAATCCAAAGCTGATTGCTCTCTTTTCACATTCACGTCAAGGTCCTCCTTCGTAGCAGTTTTGGTTTATGTTGACGACACTATCGTAGCAGGCAACGATTTGGTGGAGATTGATAAAATTAAGAATCGCCTTAGCGCTCAATTTCACATCAAGGGATCTTGGCTCTCTGAAATATTTTCTGGGCATTTAAGTAGCACGGACCAGTAAAGGTATTTGCATATCTCAACGCAAGTATACTCTTGACATACCATCTAATGCCAGAATACTTGGTGCAAAACCTGTTGATTTTCTCCTGGAGGCCACCCTGCACTGGAATAATGAGGATGCTGAGCTATTGAAGGATCCTGGTCAATATAGAAGATTAATCGGGTGCATGATTTATTTGACTATTACCACGTTTTGTATTGTGTCCATAAGCTTAGCCAGTTCATGAGTGATCCACGCATGACACATCTCAATGCAGCATATCATGTTCTACAATATCTCAAATGCTCTCCGGGACAAGGCCTTCTGTTTTCTACTGTAAATACTCTTCGGCTAGTTGAATATTGTGATGTTGATTGAGCTTCATGCAAACTTTCAAGACGATCAACTACAGGGTATTGTACATTCTTGGAAATGCTTTGATTTCTTGGAAATGAAAGAAACAAAGCACCGTGTCTCACAGTTCAGCTGAAGCAGAATACCGATCTATGGCTACAACAAGTTGTGAGCTAACTTGGTTGCTCTACATTTTGCATGATTTTGGTATCAAACATGCATGACCAGCTTTGCTATATTGTGACAACCAAGCAACATTACATGTAGCTCGGACTCATGTCGCTCATGAGCGTATGAAATATGTTGAACTCGATTGTCATCTTATACGTGAAAAAATATAGGCTAAGTTAATCAAGACTGCTTTTATTCGAACACGTAATCAGCGAACTGATATATTTACAAGACCGTTGGGCAAGGCACAATTCCACTTCTTACTAGGCAAGCTAAGAGGAGTTTATGATCTGCACTCGCTAGCTTGAGTGGGTATTAGAGAATCAAATATCTCACTGATATTTGGGAGGATATTCATATCTCTCACCAATATTTGCATGACATGATTTGATCTAAATTGATTCAATCTGATATAGTCATTGCTATGTTGCCATTCATTTTGAATACTAGTTATATTCCTTGCTTGTAGATTTGTATTCTTTTCTTTTCTTCTCCCTACTTGTATATATGAAATTTACACAAGAGTGGAAAATTGACAGAGATTTATGGCCACGATATTTCTTTTCTCTTTGATTTTATACCTTCTAAAAAA
This sequence comes from Agapanthus africanus, assembly GCA_030015575.1. Taxonomy (NCBI): domain Eukaryota; kingdom Viridiplantae; phylum Streptophyta; class Magnoliopsida; order Asparagales; family Amaryllidaceae; genus Agapanthus; species Agapanthus africanus. Next base: position 109,997,593 of record CM057344.1, read on the forward strand.
TCACAAAAAAGAAACCAATTAATAATTGATATTTGGGGAGGGAGAGAGAGGGGGGAGGTGGGGGGAGAGAGAGAGAGAGATGTTGCATAACTTACATAATTCTTTACTTCCTTTATGTGTTCTCCTCAACTTTCACCTGCTTAAGCTTTGGAAATGTTTGTTGTGTATTTTGGTAGTGGAGTGCAGATGTTGGGATAGAGAAGAAGACGTGCCTGCCTTTTTTTTTTGTTATAACTTTTTTGGCTTTTGTGGCAGTGCTACGGTGGAGGTTGTTGATCATGTGAACGTGGTAATCTTAATTTTTCGGCACATGACTTTCACTGGGCTGATGACAAAAGGCATGCATTGGGTTTGTGGGGGTTATTTTATTTATTTGATATTTTAGGTTTTTCTAGTTGAATTATCTAGCAAATTCGAGAGTCAAATTGTAACACGTTAAAATGCGATTAGTGTTAATTAAACGGTAATACGGATTTTTAATAAAAATTTAACCAAAATAGTTTTCACATATTTTATAAAAAATTAATTAATATTTTAATATTATTTATTTCGGACGTGCACACACTTGTGCATATTAACCTAGGGTTAATTAGGGTTAACCATGCTTAACTAGCCATGACACCTTCACCTCATTCCATATGTTTTATGTAACTATCTAAATTATTTAGTTTTAAAAATTAAAAGATTTGAATTTGGGGTTGACTTGAGAGAGGGAGGAAAAGAGAGGGTTGACATGAAATGATGAGGAAGGAGCAAGCATGGCTTGCATTTAATGAGGAGAGAGAAGGAGGCATGGCTCAATCTAAACTCACGCCTCCATTTCTCTTCACAACTCTCACACACTCTCATTCTCAATTATTTCTTCATCTCATTTTCTTCCTCTCCCCTCAAACTGAAACCCTAACAAAAAATCATCACAAACCAAGCAAAATCTTCACAAAACCTCACTCAAACCCTTCACAAAGTCAAGATAAAAAACTAGGATGATTTGGAGCATGGAAAGCTAGGGTTTTGAACAAGCGTGGAGAGCTAATGATCCCTAACTGTTAATTAGATAGTTATTATGTTGTGTTGCTTAGTAGTTATCGTTTAAAACACTAAAGCTATAGTTTTGTGCACATATCGTATTGTTAGTGTCATTTTGTGGTGTTTATGATCTGCTATCACCACGAGTTGTTACTGGAAAATATAGCAGTGTAGTAGTGTTGTACTGGAGGCCCTGAGTGTTCACCTGAAACCCAAACCCAATCCCACCTGTTTTGGCCGGCGACATTCGATGGAAATCCGGCGAGCTCGGTTTTGTAGGGGACTGGGTAGTTGGGATTTTTAAGGTAGTTGTCTGTAGGTATTTAGGGTGTTTGGTACTGCTGGATTTTTATGTTTTGATAGTATGCAAAATCTGGGACAAGTTAGCTAAATTTAGGCGTTTCGGCAAACTGCGATATGATTAATCCGACGTGGTTTTAGTGTTTCGGGTAGTTTGCTATCGTGGGTTTGTTTTGATGATGTCGCTATACATGTTAGCCGCTAAGCGAACCATTTTGTAGCTTAAGGGAACCGATTCGTTATTTGGCGTTATGTTCGTTTATTCTTGAGTTGTTTGCTAAATTCACGCATTATTGTGTTTTGTGTTAATAGGATCGTAGGCGGGGGCTTCAGACGCTACGAAGAAGGGAAAGCAGGTGATTAGATTCACGTAGCTCGAGATCATCGGTGAGTAGATTTAACATCTACGGGGAAATCCCCCATATGGCGTTGAGCGTCAGGACTCGATATGACATTATAGTCATATGTTATATGCATATGAGTTGATTGTGCATGAGCATCATTACATACCATTACTTGTCGTGCCTTGACTTAGTACCCATTGGACACTGCACCATTACTGACGGTTCATGTTGCACGAGCACCAAATTGTATGCTACACACACACCGTCGGTAATTGCCATGACACGCACAACCTATACACATATGCGGTAGGCATCATGCATACATACTTACATGTATATACACATATCTTACTATAGCTACATATACACATTTACATGATATTGCATTTGACTTTGGAGAAATTGGGAACCGCATGATATATTTAAAAACTGGGTTCATTTAAAATAGCGGGTTTCCCTTGATATGTGCATATTACCGTTCTATGTTGCATACATCAAATTTAATGGATTTACGCATTGAGATACGGATTTCATGTGATTTATGGATTTGAGAACCGTGGGGATATTTCAAGAAATTATGCATTGTTTTGAAAACCCGGTTTCTCTTGTTATGATATTTCGGTGCGTCCACCATGAGTTTTCTTGATTCTGAGACTTGTGTTAGAAACCCGATTCGAGGAGCGGTAGGCACCGTCTGCGGGTACATGGTGAACCCAGTGAGGTACCCCGGGGCAAAAAAACTCGTATAGTTAGGCGGTAAGCCTGGCAGGGGAGCACTACCTACCGGTGATAGTTGGGACCCGGCGGTTATCCGGAGGATACCGACCGGAGTCGTGAGATGGTATGGGCCGATCCGGACTGATGGAGCCCGAGTTATGTGGATTTACGTGTCGATATTGGACACGAGTATTTCATGATGTTTCGAGTGTTGATATTGGGCACTCAGGTTCCATGAGATTTACAAATATGAGGGTCGATCAGAGTGACGGCGCCTGAAGTATTGGGATTTGGGGTGTCGTTGATGGACACCGGTTTTTCCACGATGATGATTCATTGATAATGATATGTTTTATCCCATACTCAGTAGTTATTTGATATGCATTGTTTCATGTAGTTGTAGTACCCTGGTGGAGTATCTTGATCATGATTTGCTGCAAATCCATATTGACATATTTATGCTATCAGATTGCATGTTTTAGATTATAGCTGTACGTGCATGCCTGCGATTATCTGTATGATATTACTTACTATTCATGAGTTGGCAACTCACCCCCGTTGTACCACAGTGTTTTGCAGGCTTGACCCTCAGAGTAGTCGCGGCAGGGTTTCTTATTGTATTTTTTTTAGTGGATACCGCTACGGTTGGCTGTGAACCTTTTTGTTGTAGGCGGGTTGCGGTTATCCGATTATATCCATTGTATCTCTTATTGTATCAAGTACTCTCCATCTACCATTTCTATGTATTGACTTAGAGACGAGTTGTGAGAACGATATTGTATATTTTGTCTCTGGGTGTCGAGCTCATGTCAGCCGGCCTTTATTATGTAGTTTTACCTCTTTATGCTGTTTTTCATTTATATTGTCTATTTCTTCGCTACGGCGTCGTATATATACTTGTGGTGGTTGTGTCCGCCCTTGGGGTGATTTTCTCCCGTTTGGGGATACTTTATTTTTATATTATATTTGTACCTGTTTCGGGGCTAGTTTTTACAAGGAGCTGTTGCCGAAATTTTTAAGAAAATAAACTTAAGCTTTAAGATTTTTACTTGAGGTTTCTAAATGTTTTTAACAATGTTTTTATCACTTACTTTTTTTGATGGTTTAGATATCTGGATTTTCGGTTTACTTAAATTGCGTTACGCCTGTTGACGTCACGTGGTTTAAGTGCCGGTCACATGCCTAAATTTGGATCGTGACAAAATTGGTATCAGAGCGCTAGGTTTTACCTTTCGGAGTGTAATGACCTTGGTATGATGGAGTAGGCAGGTTAAGCAGAGTGACGTAACGTGTGTATATTCCGCGGCATACTTACGACACAGTACTCCGCCTAAGTGACCCTAGAACTTGTTGGTTGAAATTCCTTCCGTGATTATATACATCCTTGTGATTCGATTTCTATGTTCTTATCGAATTCTGTTTTCATTTCCAGCCATTATGCGGTCGAAGACTACGAGGGCACAGAGATCGGCCGCGAGAGCCGAGGTCAGGGTAGGCTCGTCGGAGACAAAGACTAACCAGGGCGGTACGCCCGTTGTACAGGAGCAGGTTGATCCACCTTCGACAGACCGTATTACTAGGCTAGAGGCCGATATGCAGGATTTGCGCCAGATGATGGGGTCGTTAATTGAGGCCAGTCGAGCGCAGAGACAGGAGGTTGTCCCACCTATCATGGGGACCGCGATGGTGCCTACGGTCCAGGAAGTCGTATCTGCAGCTACGGAGATTATCACCGTGTCATTATCTGAGTTCATGAGACTGAAGCCTCCGGTCTTCACCGACACCAATACAGCTGAGGATCCGCAGTCGTTTATCGATCGGATGGTCAGGATCTGTCGTTCGTTGATATGCTCGGACGCGAGATGGGTAGAGTTCGCGAGTTTTCGTCTGGAGGGTCTTGCCCAGACTTGGTGCGAGTCTTTAGAGAGGGGCAGAACCGCATGTCCTTCTCCTATGACCTGGGCTGAGTTCGTGACGGTTTTTATTGCCCGATTTCTTCCGCAGAGCGTCAGGAATGCTCGAGCTCGCGGTTTCGAGTCATTACGCCAGAATCCGGGTATGACGGTGGCAGAGTATGACATTCAGTTTACCTAGTTATCCGTATATGCTCCATATTTGGTAGATACTGAGGAGATGCGAATCAAGAGATTTGTTCAAGGCCTGAGTACCCAGTTATTCCTCTCCATCTGTGCCCAGCATTTCGATACATACGCAGCCGCAGTGGACGCCGCCCTATTGGTAGAGGAGCGTATTTCTGAGACGTTGGTCATTCCGGAACCGAAGAGGATTCGTAGTGATTTATCAGCGCAAAGGCAGTTTGGCAGAGGCCGCAGTGGATTCTCTATAGGCCATGCGGGTAGCCGGAGCGTGAGACTGGGCCAGACATATAGTTTAACCCACAGGGTCAGCAGTCGTCGCTTGGATGTTTTGGGTGTGGCAGTCCCCATCACCGCATCAGAGATTGTACTGAGATACACCAAAGGGAGGCAGCGGTTCCACATGTTACCTTACCACCTTCACCTCAGAGAGCATTGCCTCCTACGCTTTTTGATGCTCCGCATCAGACTTTTGCTCAGAGAGGTCGTGGTCGTGGAGGTTTTGCTCAAAGAGGACGGGGTGGCAGAGGCGGAGGACAGTCAGTTGTCGGTAAAGGGCAAGCTCGAGTGTTTGCTTTGACTCATCAGGACACGCAGGCGTCCAATGCAGTGGTTTCAGATACTCTTTCAGTATGTTCCTTCAATGCACACGTTTTGTTTGATCCGGGATCTACGCACTCGTATGTTTCTACACACTTCGTACCGAGGTTGGGCCGAGAGTCATGTTTGCTAGATTAGCCGCTTGTCGTGACTACTCCTGTTGGCGAGTCGTTTGTTGCGCGACACATGTTTCGTTCGTGTGCCGTTCGTATTGGAGATAGAGATTCGTCCGTTAACTTAATCCTTCTTGAGATGTTGGATTTCGACGTTTTCCTGGGCATGGACTGGTTAGCTGCTTGTTACGCGTCTGTAGACTGCCGCGAGAAGACAGTCAGGTTTTGTTTTCCGGTCGAGTCAGTTCTTGTTGTGCAGGGGGGACGTGGTGCCGCCCCTCACAGTTTGATTTCAGCCCTTTGCGCTAGTCGCTTTTGAGGAGGGGATGTCGGGGATTCTTGGCTTTCATACGAGATACTGGAGCCACAGTAGATTCGTTGGACCAGGTTCCTATTGTGAGAGAGTTTCCCGACGTTTTTCCCGATGAGTTACCTGGATTGCCGCCAGAGCGTGAGATTGAATTTTGCATTGATTTGATCCCCGGCACGGGGCCTATTTCTATACCGCCTTATCAGATGGTCACGGCAGAGCTTAAGGATTAGCTGCAAGAGTTTCTTCATAGGGTACTTGTGCGTCTGAGTGTTTCGCCTTGGGGATCTCCTGTTCTGTTCATCAAGAAGAAGGACGGCAGTTTGAGGTTGTGCATTGATTATCGTCAATTGAACCGAGTTACGGTACGTAATAAGTATCCATTACCTCGCATTGACGATTTGTTTGGCCAGGTCCACGGTGCGGGACATTTTTCCAAGATTGATTTGAGATCAGGTTATCATCAGTTGCGGGTTCGAAATGATGACATTCCGAAAATTGCTTTTCGTACGCGCTACGGGCATTATGAGTTTTTGGCGATGTCGTTCGGACTCACCAATACCCTAGCAGCGTTCATGAATTTGATGAACCGGAATTGCAGGCCGTTCCTCGACCAGTTTATTATTGTGTTTATTGATGACATTCTGGTTTATTCCAAGAGTCGAGAGGAGCATGAGCAGCACTTGAGAATTTCTTTGCAGATATTGAGAGAGCGTCGGCTGTTTGCTAAATTCTCGAAGTATGCCTTCTGGCTTAATAGTGTTGACTTCCTAGATCATGTAGTTTCGGGAGACGGTATTCGTGTGGACCCGAGGAAGATCGAGACCGTACAGCTTTGGCCTAGACCTGTATCAGTGACAAAGGTCCGCAGCTTTTTGGGCTTAACCGGTTATTACCGCTGTTTCATGCAGGATTTCTCGAGTATCGCTGCACCGCTGACCAGACTGACCAGGAAGGGGGTTCCTTTTCTTTGGACTGAGGCATGCGAGCAGAGTTTTCAGCAGTTGAAGACTCGGTTGACGACTGCACCAGTTTTATCATTTCCTTCTGGATCAGGCGGCTATGTCGTTTACTGTGATGCTTTTCGAGTGGGGCTCGGTTGTGTATTGATGCAGCATGATAGAGTTATCACTTATACTTCTCGGCAGCTGAAGAAGCATGAGCAGAATTATCCTACTCACGATCTTGAGATGGCCGCGGTGGTCTTTGCGCTTAAGATTTGGAGACACTACTTGTACGGGGAGTCGTGTCAGATTTTCACGGACCACAAAAGCTTAAAGTACATGTTTCAGCAGCGGGATCTGAATTTGAGACATCGCCGTTGGATGGAGCTTATGAAGAATTATGATTGTGAGATCCTTTATCACCCGGGCAAGGCGAATGTGGTAGCTGATACTTTGAGTTGTAGGCCTGGGGGTAGCTTGTCCTAGTTGAACGCAGTTCAGAGACAGTTTTCTGCAGATTGGCAGATCTTGTGTGACAGCAGAGTACAGTTTGAGTTCACTTCCACTGGGGGACAGCTTGCTCATGTCCGCGCCCGTCCATTTCTACTTGATCGTATTCGTAAGGCACAGCCCGCCGATGCCCGTTTGTCTGAGATTCTTGAGTATGTTCGGCAGGGTAGAGATTCGGAGTTTGAGATTGATGACCAGGGTATGCTACGTTTTGGGACTCGTTTGTGTATACCTGATACCGATCGGTTGAGACGCGAGATCCTAGAGCAGGCACATCAGTCAGCTTATAGTGTTCACCCAGATTCCACCAAGATATATCGTGACTTGAGAGATATCTACTGGTGGACAGAGATGAAGAGTGATATTTTGGATTTCGTTTCGAGGTGCCTGACTTGTCAGCAAGTCAAGGCTGAGTTGGTACCGTTACCTATCGTTTGACACTTTCGCCCAGTTTTCCGGATGTTCACCCCATATTCCATGTATCGATACTTCGCAAGTACCTTCATGACCCTTCTCACATGATTCAGTACCAGACCGTTCAGTTAGAGCACGATCTTTCGTTCACCGAGCAGCCAGTAGTTATATTGGATCGGCAGGTGAAGAAATTTTGGTCAAATGTCTTACCATCTGTGAAGGTTTTTTGGCATGGCCCAAATAGTGAAGAGATCACTTGGGAGGCCGAGAGCGGGATGCGGAAGAAATTTCCTTATCTCTTTGAAGGTACGCATAGTAAGATTTTTAAATTCGGGGACGAATTTCTTTAAGGGGTGAAGATTGTAACACCTTATAATACGATTAGTGTTAATTAAACGATAATGCGGATTTTTAGTAAAAAGTTAACCAAAATAGTTTTCACATATTTTATAAAAATTAATTAATATTTTATTATTATTTATTTCGGGCTTGGACACACTTGTGCATGTTAATCTAGGGTTAACCATGCTTAAGTAGCCATGACACCTTAACCCCATTCCATATGTTTTATGTAATTATCTAAATTATTTAGTTTTAAAACTTAAAAGGTTTGAATTTGGGATTGACTTGAGAGAGAGGGGGGGGAGAGAGGGTTGACATGGAATGATGAGGAAGGGGCAAGCATGGCTTGCATTTAATGAGGAGAGAGAAAGGGGAATGGCTCAATCTAAACTCACACTCCCATTTCTCTTCACAACTTCCACACACTCTCAGTCTCAATTATTTTTTCATCTCATTTTGTTCCTCTCTTTTCAAACTGAAACCCTAACCAAAAATCATCACAAACCAAGCAAAATCTTCACAAAACCTCACTAGAACCCTTCACAAAGTCAAGATAAGCCACTAGGATGACTTAGAGCATGGAAAGCTAAGGTTTTGAACAAGCATGGAGAGGTAATGATTCCTAACTGTTAATTATGTAGTTATTATATTGTGTTGCTTAGTAGTTATCGTTAAGAACACTAAAGCTATAGTTTTGTGCACATATCGTATTTTTAGTGTCATTTTGTGGTGTCTGTGATCTGCTATCACCACGAGTTGTTACTGGAAAATCTAGCAGTGTAGTAGTGTTGTACTAGAGGCCCTAAGTGTTCACCTGAAACCCGAACCCAATCCTACCTGTTTTGGCCAGCGACATTCGATGGAAATCTGGCGAGCTCGATTTTGTAGGGGACTGGGGAGTTAGGATTTTTAGGGTAGCTGTCTGTAGGTATTTTGGGGTGTTTGGTACTGCTGGATTTTTATGTTTTGACAGTATGCAAAATCTGGGACAGCTTAGCTAAATTTAGGCGTTTCAGCAAAGTGCGATACGATTGATCCGACGTAGTTTTAGTGTTTCGGGTAGCTTTCTGTCGTGGGTTTGTTTTGATGATGTCGCTACACACGTTAGCCGCTAAGCGAACCCTTTTGTAGGTTAAGGGAACCGATTCGTTATTTGGCGTTGTGTTCGTTTATTCTTGGGTAGTTTGCTAAATCCACGCGTTATTGTGTTTTGTGTTAATAGGATCGTAGGCGGGGACTTCAGACGCTACGAAGAAGGGTAAGCAGGTGGTTGGATTCACGTAGCTCGAGATCATCGGTGAGTAGATTTAACATCTACGGGGAAATCGCCCGTATGGCGTTAAGCGTCAGGGCTAGATATGACATTATAGTCACATGTTATATGCATATGAGTTGATTGTGCATGAGCATCATTGCATACCATTACTTGTTGTGCCTTGACTTAGTACCCATTGGACACTGCACCATTACTGACGGTTCATGTTGCACGAGCACCAAATTGTATGCTACACACACCGTCGGTAATTGCCATGACACGCACAACCTATACACATATGCGATATTGTATTGTTATTGACATTGAGATATTGATTCTTGTTCTATTGCGCATATGAAAGGCATCATGCATACATACTTACATGTATATACACATACATTGCTATAGCTACATATACACCTTTATATGATGTTGCATTTGATTTTGGAGAAATTGGGAACCGCATGATATATTTAAAAACTGGGTTCATTTAAAATAGTGGTTTTCCCTTGATATGTGTATATCACTGTTCTATGTTGCATACATCATATTTCATAGATTTACGCATTGAGATACGGATTTCATGTGATTTATGGATTTGAGAACCGTGAGGATATTTCAAGAAAGTATGCATTGTTTTGAAAACCCGGTTTCTCTTGATATGATATTTCGGTGCGTCCATCATGAATTTTCTTGGTTCTGAGACTTATGTTAGAAACCCGATTCGATGAGCGGTAGGCACCGGCTGCGGGTACATGGTGGACCCGGTGAGGTACCCCGGGACAAGAAGACTCGTATAGTTAGGCGGTGAGCCTGGCAGGAGAGCACTACCTACCGGTGATAGTTGGGACCCGGCGGTTATCCGGAGGATACCGACCGGAGTCGTGAGATGATATGGGCCGATCCGGACTGACGGAGCCCGAGTTATGTGGATTTACGTATCGATGTTGGACACGAGTATTTCATGATGTTTCGAGTGTCGATGTTGGGCACTCAGCTTCCATGAGATTTATAGATATGAGGGCCGATCAGAGTGACGACGCCTGAGATATTGGGATTTGGGATGTCGTTGATGGACACCGGTTTTTCCACGATGATGATTCATTGATGATGATGTTTATCCCATACCCAGTAGTTATCTGATATGCATTGTTTCATGTAGTTGTAGTACCCTGGTGGAGTACCTTGATCATGATTTGCTGCATATCCATATTGACATATTTATGCTATCAGACTGCATGTTTTAGATTATCGCTGTACGTGCATACCTGCGATTATCTGTATGATGTTACTTACTATTCATGAGTTGGCAACTCACCCCCGTTGTGCCACAGTATTTTGCAGGCTTGACCCTCAGAGTAGTCGCGGCAGGGCTTTTTATTGTATCTTTTTCAGCGGATACCGCTACGGTTGGCTGTGAGCCTTTTTGTTGTAGGTGGGTTGCGGTTATCCGATTATATCTATTGTATCTCTTATTGTATCTAGTACTCTCCATCTACCACTTCCATATATTGACTTAGAGACGAGTTGTGAGGACGATATTGTATATTTTGTGACTCTGGGTGTCGAGCTCGTGTGAGCCGGCCTTTATTATGTAGTTTTACCTCTTTATATTGTTTTTCATTTATATTATTTATTTCTTCGCTACGGCGTCGTATATATAGTTGTGGTGGTTGTATCCGCCCTTGGGCGTGATTTGCTCCCGTTTGGGGATGCTTTATTTTTATACTATGTTTGTACCCGTTTCGGGGCTAGTTTTTACAATGAGGTGTTGCCGAAATTTTTAAGAAAATAAAATTAAGTTTTAAGATTTTTACTTGAGATTTCTAAATGTTTTTAACAATGTTTTATCACTTACTTTTTTTGATGGTTTAGATTTCTGGATTTTCGGCTTACTTAAATTGTGTTACGCCTATTGACGTCACGTGGTTTAAGTGCCGGTCACGTGCCTAAATTTTGGTCGTGACACAAATCTCAATTTTGATTTCAAAATTGGAGACCCCTATCCATTAAATAGTACAGATATGGACCAAATTCGACGGGAGACCTAAATTCGACTGAGAATCATATTGAATTTGGCCCTAAATTGAGCTCAATTTGACCCCAAACTATGAACTCTAATTCGACGGAGAAACTTAGTTGAATTAGGTCCAAGGTTAAAAAGATCTGATTCGACTGAGAATCTCAAAAGCAACCCCAGCCTTCACCACGATTGGTGCCTTCTCCTGGTGCCTTCTCCAGAAGCTCCATTGCCTCCCTCAACCCTAGCTCCGTGAACCCCCTCACCTCTTTAATCACCTTAATCTTTGCCTAGGCATTGAACCCCTCCAGCTTCACATCGACATCTTTCTCCTTCACCACCTTTTGCTCCTCCTTCGCCGCCGCGGGGCCCGTCTCTCCGCCGTCGAGGAGGGACATCCCTGGGGAAATGACGGCGAGCGTGAGCGTCGTGATCGATCCCTAGACGACAGCAGTGCCGCCGCCACCCAAGCAACGCGCTCTTCACCTTTGACGCCTCCTTCGTCCCGCCAAAGATAAACTATGACGACATCATCACTTGCGGCAGCACCATAGGCTGCCCCGTCGCTGCCGCCCTCTTTGCTTTCAACCATGTTCTTCTCCTTGAGCGCCGCAGCTCCGCAATGGTGGTAATAATAATAATAATAATAATAATAATTATTATTATTATATATATGTGTGTGTGTTTTTTTTTCTGTCATTAACATCTTTCCTTATACTCTTGACCATATTAAATAAAAAAGTTTGCTATTAATACCTTTTCTTATATTCCTGGTCAAGTTAAAACAACAACAGCAACACCAACAGTAATTGTAATAATATAGTAATGGTAATAATAATAATATAATATAATAATGATAATAATATAATACAAATAATAATAACAACGCTTGTCATTAGTAACTTTCGTTAAATAAATACATCTTAATAAATTTAGGTTTTTGCCATTAATACCTGCCCTATATTCTGTTAATAATAGTAGTAATAGTAATAATAATATTAATAATAATAAAAGATTTTTCCATATATGTAATATATAATCTATATAATTGATAATAATAATAAAGATTTGGAATTTTGCTTCTATGTAACATAGATATAGCCATTAATACCTTTCCTTATACTCTTGGCCATATTAAAATAGTAGTAGTAATAATAATAGTAATAATAATAATAATAATAATAATAATAATAATAATAATAATAATAATATAGTAGTAATATAATAATAACAATAAAAAGTATGCCATTGCTACCTTTCCTTATATTGTTGGTCATGTTAAAATAATAATAATAATAATAATAATAAAAGTAATGGCAATAATATAGTAATGATAATAATAACAATAATAACAATAATATTTTAATAATAATATAATAAAAATAATAATAATAAATGTTTTCATTAGTACCTTTCCTTAAATAATAAATATATCTTAATAAATTTAGGATTTTGTCATTAATACCTGGCATATATTCTGTTAATAATAATAAATACATCTTAATAAATTTAGGTTTTTGCCATTAATACATGCCCTATATTCTATTAATAATAGTTGTAGTAGTAATAATAATAGTATAATAATGATAATGATAAAAGGTTTTTGCCATATGTAATATATAATCTATATATAATTGATGATAATAATAAAGATTTGGGATTTTTTCCATATATGTAATATAGATATATTAATTAATACATCTCAACTTGAATTTTGTCGTATATAATAATAAAATAGATTTTGTATTTTGCTATATATAATATCTGTTGAAGATGCATGTGAACTATGAGAATGTTGTTTGATTTATTTTATGTGTATAATGATTTATTTTATGTGTATAATAATTTATTTCTTTTTGTAAGATGATAGGGAAGATTTTGTTAGGATATCAAAAACTGCAAATTTAATTGGCACAGAGCATGTGTTTCAACCAAGGGTTAGTATTTTTATAATTTTCACTTAATTGCATAATTGTTAAATTTATATATATAAATTTGGTTGTATTTAGTTGTTGACTTTCAACTTTCAATATATTTTTTTACCTGATTTTGCTGTGTCTGAAAAGGTTCTAAAGTTTAAATTTTGTTAATTTTTAATATGCTCTGTGTATTTGCAGATTGGATGATGATGAAGATGAGATTGAATAATTAACAGCAAGGTAAAAAATTTGTTAAAATTTAAGTTTTGGTTAAATTTTGGTTTTCATGTTGAATTTCAATGATTGGTATTTGAAAGAAATGTATCCGACAAGTCTTTTTAACCTTTGATTGTTGTTTTCTTATTTTTTAGTTAGTATTATAAAAAAAACTCCTTTTTACCATCACTTAAATAAGATTTTAGATCCACCAGGCCACTAAATATAATGGAAAATGTGCTATAAAAATGAAAAAGGCTATGAAAGAAAGAAGTTAAAATTTTAACATATAAAATAATGAATATAACTGACCTTAAAAACCCAGTTTTAGATCAATTTTAAGATTTTTCCAAAGGAATTTTAGATCATATTTTGGAAATAAAATGAACCATGTGCTAAAAATTCTATAGAAAGAATTGTGTGCCCAAAGAAAATAACACATTCATATCAACATTGCTTTTGACAAGGCACTTGGTCCAATATTAAATGCACAAAAAAAACACCACCACATCATCATAAGCAAATTAGAAGTTGAACCTTATTTCAACATAGAAACAGAATCATGTCCACCTATTAACAACAGCATACAAGGTAAGCCCTTAGCTAACATTTTCCAAGATTTACATTTTCCAAGATTAAATCTAAAGAAGAGCCCCAGGAAAAAGAATCTGTATACCCCAAAACCCAAACTTTATTCATCAGACAGCATGGATCGGACTCTGGTTCCTCGGGCTCAAATCCGCACCTGCAACCGCTGAATTCACATGAAACGCCGATTGCGTCGACTCAAGAAGCTTAAGCGAAAGAGCCGACGGCTCGATGCAATTACTCACCCCTTCACCTATGCTTAGCTTCAACATACCCACAACCTCATCAACATTTTTTAATTCCTTTGGAAGCATAGGGATTGGCTTAAGAACTTCGTGAGTGCCGGATAAACCTTCTTCTTTTAATGGAAGAGGAGGAGGTGGTGGTGGCGGGGCCCAGAATGTGTAAGGGATGGGAATTAGAGCAGGGTAGAATGTTGGAGGTGGGGATAGAGGTATGTTTGGGTATAATGGGGTAATTTCTTTTGCGTCGAGAGGGAGATTGTTTGAATTGGGTTCGGTTGGTTCGAGTTCAGGTTCTTGGTTTGGATTATCAGATTCGGTTGGAGGAGAGTTGAGAGTAAGTTGCTCGCCGAGGACTGGAAGTTGGTCCATTTGCTGTTAAGCAAAGTGAAACAACCATATGTAAATTTTGGCTCGAGAACTGGTAGAATATACTCTGCTATAATATAGAGCCTCCTCTGGCAACAGGGTTTTAGTTTTTTAAAAGCCACAACACCAACACTCCGAAGTTATGGTAAGAGTCGAGAGATATAACTTTATATTCTAACACAACCCTCAAATTTGAGCACCCTTTAGGCCGAAACCTGGGCTCTTGAGTGACAACTTTTTAAATCAATTTGATTTTTAAAATGCACTAGTAGAATTTGAACCCTGGTTTCTTTGATACCAACTTGATGTCTATGTCACTACACCGAGACACTATAGTTATGAGGGTCAGTGCGTGTGTGTGTGGGGTGGGAGGGGTAGACATTTTAACCTGGATTTCCCGACTTTGGAAGCCAAACCTGACAAAAACGAACGAAAGAAAGAAGCTATGGTATTTTTGGAAACCAATATTGTTTCCCAAACTTGGGCTAGGAGCTGGGAAACTGCAGAGTTCATGAAACCATCTATTCAAAACTGCAGCTCAACACAATTTTTAAAACTAGCCACACCCCAATTTCAAATGTTTGGTTTACATTCATACAAACCCCGGTTTAATTAGCTTCAAGCCTTCAACAAAACCACGGTTTTCAGAATATGTGTTGCTAAACTACGCAAAGGAGACACCCTACACCTCTTAATTAGTTAAAAATCATCTCAACTATTATATTCCAACAATTTAAAACAATATCAAGGGTGTAAAGGCTAATATACAAGTTAAAAGTGCCGGAAGAGGTATAAGCAATTAACCCTCTATATATATATATATATATATATATATATAAGTTAAAGAGTTAGAAGTGCCAGGTATAAGCAATTAACCCAATATATATAGAGAATAATGGTGGAAAGAGGCCCTAGGATGCTTTTTCGTCAGGTGGCATCTAAAATCTATATCCTCCGCAGCCTTTTTCGACAATCGGCACCCATCATCATCATCTTTATCATGCAAGATATGGATACACCAAATTTCATGTGATTCCATTACTTTTTCACCGTTGAATTAGCAATGGAAAAAGTTCTATTGTCGGTAAACCGTTAATTTTGCACCCACTAAATCAACGGTGAAAAGGTGTTGGAATCAAATGAAATTTGGTGTATCAACATCTTAGATGATAAAGATGAAGATGATGGGTGCCGATTGTCGAATAAAATCGTGGAGGGTTAGTTTTTTGGATGCCATAGGAGGAAATTCCCTCTCATGGCACCTTTCCTCCATTATTCTCACACACACACACATTAAACTAAAACTTTTGGGGTTCCGAGTTATTTAGATTCAAATCCCAATGGACGCGCATTTAAGAAGTTTAGTAGTAGACTTTAAACATTATGCAAAAATTTAATTTCCCGACCTAAGAGAACGCTCAACTTGCACACTAATGCGTAGGGTATAAAAATAGTTCCCTAGATTATATCATAACTTCAGAGTTTTGGTGCTACTAAAACTTAAGAATGCAGAAGAAAGAAGACGAACCATTTCTGGGACCATGTCGAACAAGCTCGAACGCCTCTTCCTTTTCGATGCATTAGTTTGCCTGATAAAGTACTTTTGAGCATGGCTAGCAACCTGCGTAGGAGTCCTGGACACAACAAAATTTCGAGCAATGCCACGCCAGTCTCCTTTCCCGAGCTTTTGTAGGCCAAGCAAGAACATTTTGTGCTCTTCTTCGGTCCATGGTATTCCTACAATAATATCGATCCAAAATAGAAAACAAAATCATTCATTTGATGATGGTTTAAATTCCGAGAAAAAAGGAATTTTGAAAATGATACTGTACAAAGGAAAAACATATGTAGCAAGAAATGAAATGCCAAACATCAAAGGTATGCTTAAACAGAAAATTTGATGAAAGAACCGTAGAATATTAGGAGACAAAAATTAGCACAACCCATATTCTAAGTCTTTTCATTCCAGTAATATAACCATTTATAGAAGGAGCCGAGGAGCAAGTAATAAAACTGTGTGTTGGCTTCCTTAAGCTATAGGAGAATCATAAAAATCAAGATCAAGAACTGAGGACTTAATACTTCTAAAAGAAAAGGATGTCAAAAGAATGGTAGATGTGCTAAATGATTTATCGCACGAGGATGGTATCTACAAGACCTAGATTCTGCGCTTGATACCCCAACTTGACAGAGTGGCTTGATCTAGCAAGTATGGAATTCAACCACATATAACCGCATTTTTCCATTACTGATCTAACATAAGGTTATTATACTCACACATATCGAAGTAGAGTATAATAAAGTTTCTTTATTATAGGGCTCTTTCGTATCCTACTCATATCCTGCATAGCACAAATTAGATGTCTAGAATCCATATCTGTATTACCTTTGTATCCATATTGGACTTTTTAATCCATCGCGGATATTTGTGAAACTGTCTCACATATTGTAGAATTTATATTGCATTCTAGACGTATCGATCATGCACCTATGGCTAGACACCTATAATCTATGCAACAAAACAAACAAATTATTTGTACCTCTTATTTTCAACTAAAATAATGATTCCTCGTTACGATGCATATTCATTTAAATAACCAAATTATAAGCTTATCAAAGTGAATTGTATCCTAGACTTTTAAAGAATTGTTGATACTCTAATCTAACTCGTAGCTGTCCCGTATCCATATCCTAATATGTGCTGCTTAGCTCGTATCCATGGTCATAAAAATTTCTATTAGGTTATCAACCATTAGTTTCGTTAAATTTTTCGTTAAACCACATGTTAGAAGGTTCACATCGGGGAAAAAAAGAGGAGTTAAAATAAAATCCCCAACATGCACAAGTTATTGGCCTATAAAAAAATACCTGAATTAACGCTTTCAAATAGTTTTCATTCATTGTATGATTAGAATCCAGGTGTACATTATGATACCATGACATTTTCCAAAATGATCAAAAGCATAAGAAAGGTGGGAAGTTATGTTTATTTTTTTTTAAAAACACAAAAAGGATTAGCTATGAATTGGGATGAAAACGGAATAAAATCTACAACAAACAAGCTCCAATACAACCAGAAAAAAAATAAAAGTTGAGCAAGTTAAGATCATAAAGATAATAATCTGGTGCAAAAATGACTAAGAAGTATTTCACCATGAATTGTTAAGTGGCTGGACAATTTGATGTCCATAAATACCACGCAGAACCCGTGGCCTTGTCCGAAAGAATAGGCTATTTATCATGGAGGGTTACATGGGCTTTTTAACTTTTAATTACTTTAGCTATTAATCTTCAGCGCTAGTTATGTGGCTCTAGTTATGTGGCTGATATTTCAAGAACTTCTAAAGGCAGTTTTTTCCACGGAAAATGAGAAGTCTCTTACAGAGATCTTACAGAAAAATAAGACCCAGTTGGAGCCTTAGGTAACAAAATGTTGCCACATGATGAAAACAACCAAAGCATTAATGAAGCGACCATTCTGAAATTCAATAATCTAAGACTTCAAATCACACTAATTGCCATATGTTCTAAAGGAAAAAGAAAGATAAATTACTAATCTTTTACAACTAAACATTTTTCTAAGAACAAGGATGACTCACCAATTTGCGCATATGACAAAGAGCAGCAGCAGCAAAATGGAGAACACAATGGTGATGATACAAGGATAATGACAATAAAAGCATCTAACTAAACAATCCATTAGTTTAATAATTTTTTAATATTTACCATTATAAGAAAAATGTAAGAAGATCCATTGAATAAAGCCATGCGACATGTTTTTTTTAAAAACACCACAAAATAGCCTAACAAGTTGAGAAATTCAATGCCCAAATATAGAAAGTTATCACCTCCAAGCAAGTCTAGATAACATGCACAACACAAGTTCACCGTGTTAGACTCTACAGGGATTAAGACTCAAACAAGGATGGATCAAAATTAATAACAAAACCAATAAACAAGTTGCAATAAACAAATTTTCTCACTATTTTGTGGACCCTAATCCATCATTTTTTTAAAATTGTTTCAAAACTAGTGGGGAATTGATAACCTTAGTGATTTTGTACTATATGTTAGATTTATTATTTATGATAAGGTGTCGGCCACTTCATTATTTTTAAGTCCTGTTTTAATTATTTCACATGATTAAAATATAAGATCCTTATATTTTTGTTAAGTAATAGATACCACCCTAAGAAAGAGAAATTATGTAATGTTATCTGAAAAATCTAATAAATTAAAATTCAGCTCTCCCAATCTCAACTTAATCATCAATCATTCCTTATAAAAAAAAAGCAATTTTGCTAAATTAAAAATAAACCATTCTATAGAGATAATCAGCTTAACCCAGAAAGAAATGGAGATTAGAATTCACATTTCCTTTAACTCAAAACCAGAAAAAAATTCTAAAACAAATTCGAAAATTAACGCTTCTTAAAAAATACCATTATCATTTTTAAAAACAAAAAATCAAATTCTTCCCTTAAAAAGACAAAATCTTAGCCTCTAAACCAAAATTCAAGCAAGAAAGAATACCCCAAAAACATGCTATTCTATTACATAAAGAAAGGGGGGGAAATAACATTTTGAAACTTAAACCCATAATCTAAAATTAAGCTCAGAATTGGGTTTCTCTCTTTACTTTCGATCGACAATCAATCGCATAATTGAGAATAGAATCCGCCAAAAAAACACTAGGGTTTAATTTTTGTCAAAAATTAAATAAAATAAAAACCTCACCTTTTTTACGCTCGCTGCGGCAATTAGAAGAGGAGCAGGAGGCATGTGCGAGATCATCAGATGCGTAACCGGATCCGGCGTGGTCGCGGGTCGGATCCGAACCCGGGGACCCGAAATCGTTGCCGTTGGGCGAAGACGACGACAGCGACGAGAGGTTCCCCATGCTGGCGCTTTTCTTAACGGATCCCATCTCCACCATCTCCGCGATCCGAACCCCGAACAGCCTCACCCCACCCGCACCCGCACCCGCACCCGCACCCGTAACCGATCGGGCCGCGGGGCACGTGCGCGAGTTGTGCCCGTTGTTGCTGCAGTGCGAGCATCGCCGCGTCATCTCCGCTATCTGATCGCCGCCGGCGACCTTACGCGCGAGGGGCGTGCGGCTCTTGGCCTCTAGAGAGAGAGAGAGAGAGAGAGTGGAAGAGAGCTTGACATCCTGTGGCTATAAATGGGGGAAGAGTTTTGGGAATGTCGACTTGGATTCACGTCGTAATTACGAGAGTGCCGCCGCGTGGAAAAATGATTAATGTTCTCTGCACCTGATTTTTGGATACACCCGGTCTTTGTTAATCTAGAGTTTTGTGGGCCCCTGTATTTGGGTTTTTATTTTTAATTTTTGTGAGAGATATACTTGAGACAAAATTTACATCACGCGTCCGAGGAAATCGTTGTTAATTAGGGATTAGTGTCTAATTTTGGATAAATTTTTGGATTAGGTGTGTAATGAGATTTTATTAACTAAAATTAAAGGAATGTATATATATGTGTATATATATATATATATATATATATATAAATGAAGGAAAATCGGGCTGTAAAAAAGAAAATTATTTGATTTTCATGCATTTATTTGGGTTTTTTTTCAACGGATTTGGAAAAGGAAGGAAAGATGGATACATGAGTCAGGCAAATATCAAAAATAGACATATGGCAAGAATACTGATATGCCTTAGAAATTTATGATCGCATGATGTTATTTTTCTTCAAGTTCGCTTGATTAAACTTGCATAAGAAACCAAGTAGGTATGAATAACGGATGTTTATTATTTACATATAATATGTATCCTATGATGTGTTTTTTCTTAAGTGAAGGGAAAACTATGAGAATAATAAGTTAAAAGTTTAATGTAGATCTAAGGTATGCCTTCGCTAATTTACCTAAGACGTGTAATAGGAGGAAGCGAGTCCCTCCATCTAAAAAAGATATAATTTAAAAACAATGGGCTCCATTTCCTTTCATCCTCTTACATACATTAGACAAGGCATATCTTAGCTCAATTTTTTCCAGTTTTAAACTATTTATGTCGTCAAGTTTTCAAATTATCTCTCTCATATGTGCACTCGCACACAATATATATATATATATATATATATATATATATATATATATATATATTCTTATTTAAAATTTAAACTAGTTTCTTAAATATTTCTACCCTATCTCTAAGTACCCCTTCCTGTGACGCACATGCGCAAAGACAGAGATCGTATGGGCTATTTTTTTTACGTGCACCTCACACAAAAAAGACTAGCATTTTTTTAAAAAATATGCCTTAGCATTCATTAGTTTAGCTAAAGCAAATATTACCGCTTACAATGTTTAGCTCCTCACAAATAGGAAAAGATATATCAACATACATCCAAAAACCACAAAAAGAAAGTTTCAAAGCCATTTGCGCCGCAGTTTTATGAGCTGCATAGTTTAGAGATCTCGTTAAATGTTCTGGCACCACATGCGGGTTGGAAGTAAATAAATCTCAGCACTCCTGGATGATATGAGCTATTGGCGTTACGTGATCCAAGTCACAATATTTTGAGAATCACTCACCACAATGCATCGATCCATGCCACCACGTAACACCGATAGAATACCAAGCTTCACTGCAGAGGCCTCCGCGAGTTCAGGGTCTTCATTGGTAGGATTAGGATGGTTTAACAAACTTTGGTAGGATGGATTTCAGTTTAAGCCACTCAAATTTAATATAACTATTTTGAGAACCATAAATAAAAATGTAGAATGATATTTGATGTATGATAAATCCATTTCTAGCCTTAATACAAATCTTTGTTCAAGAACTAAATTATGAGTAAATATTCATCTTGGATTTTTTTGAGATGACATATCTTTCTCATGGACTACACCAAACCCCACCAATGGACTAAAAATCATCATTTTCATTGCAGGAACATAAAATTTTGTTTTGTATATAGGATGCATTTATCTGGTCATAAAGAGGATGAACAAAATCTCATTTCTTTCTTGTACTCGTACACAGCATCTAAGTAATATTCCTGTCAAATGCTTATAAAGTTGTTGATAGGATAAGGTTTGGCAACGTAACTCACTTCCCCAAATGTGGTGTGCTTAAGGAGTAAAGGCACAGAATTGTAGTATATTCCGAAAATGCTACCGACATTGACCTCAGCGGTCAGCGTGCCCTCTCATGTACGGAAATTACCTTCATGCCCTTGCTTAATTATATAGACGCCTCAAAAATATCTTCATATGAAAGACTAAATTGCCCCCATCGCAATCCACGGATCGAACCGTGAGGATTTCTTTGTCGTTTTCTTTCTTTCAGCGGCGGCTGAGCAGATGAGTACACGTGGCAGAGTTTAGTACGTCCACGTGCAATTCTGCCGTAAAATTGCGGTGAAAGCTTTGTTGTCTGACGCGAGGGATACAGCTCAGCGTTTAAACTGATTTGGCCAAGTGGTCGGTACCAAAAATATTGAATTTCTTTTTTGGGAAATTACACTAAAACACCCCCTAACTTTCGTGTCTTTTTCATTAAAATTCCTTAAAATATTTTGGATTTGATAGAAAAGGACCGAGCTTATAATCTTTTAAGATCTGAATTTGATTTTTCACAAATTAATGGAGAATAGGAAGATCCACAAGATGAATAAATCAATGCTCCACATGCAAAAGATCAAAAAATATTTTTATGCTCTTGACAATTCTATGCAAATTGAGCTTGGGACAAAGTGAAAGTGGTTTTATGCAAACTCAAAAGTTATGCTGAATGTTGAGAAAAAATCTTTAAGTTAGTTCAAAAATATTCCCCTAGCTTATTTAACCAAGCATTTGAAGGGAATATTTTTCCTCTTGAATTAATAACAATTATTAACTTAGTAAAAAACGAAAAAGCCTTCCCAATGATCATCTTCTTCACTAATGTCATAAATTGGAAGCTATGGCTAAGATTCTTCTTAATTTTAAAATTAGGGATCTTCTTTAGACAAAAAATTAGAGCAGTTCTTCTTTAACATTTTTAGTATGTTGATGCGGAGGGAGATTGCGATATTTATTATTGCAATTATAACAATTCTAACGAAGAAAATGGTAATGGAAGAGATGAAACCCTCATGATTGGGTTAAAGATAACATTTAAGAATAAATCTTATGTTTTTTGATAATGGAGTAGGAAGTGAGTTTCTGCATTTTTTGATAATCAAGAAGAACCTTAGCCCTAGCCTCCAATTTATGATATTAGTGGAGAAGAAGATGATCATTGAAGGGGCATTTTCTTCTTTTACTAAGCTAATAACTTTTTTTAACAGAAGATGAAAAACATTATCTTCAAATACTTGTTTGAACTGATTAGGGGGATATTTTTGAACAATTTAAAAAAATTTAAATGTGAAATTTAGAAATATAGTTTTTTAGCGAAGCGAGTCAGAAGTATTGAAATTTTGGGGATGAGTTATAAAAAAAAACACTCTAAAATTTAATGAAGAAAACCGAGAAAGATACTTCGTTACCCTAAAATTAAGTTACTAGTTTTTAACCTACTAGCTGAACATTTTTTTTTTTGCTTTTAGAGTTTGGAACCAAGATATACCAATGTTTCCCTCTATTATCTTTTTGCCATATTTAATTGAACCGCTCAAATGGGAGCAAGGACAAATTTCTTTTAATTTGTCCAAGCATTTTCAAGTTGTGTGGGACAAAGAAGCAAAGCAGTGGACAAAACACAAGGGAGGGCCTATACCGGTATATAATACCCTCAAGGAAATTATTATGATTGCAAATAGACGATTATGATCATTAAGGAAGGACCTATACAAGTATAACTGTCTTACTCAAGATGATAGTATACTATCTGGTTTGTCTTCATCCTTGATGAGCCCCATAGGATTGTTGCTTGACAACTGGTATTATGATGACGATCATATATGTGGGAGCTGGGTTGTCCATAAGCACATATTTAAATGTCCCTAGTCGTGAGAGTATCGAGACTGGGCATTGATATTCCGGAGTAGACTAGTGTATACGCTTCTAGACCCCGACGAAGGGCGGTGGCCAGTCTCACAAGCCACTGGTGTTGTGTCACCTAAGATAGTATACAGGTGCTCACTGGAGGTGAGTACACTGGACGGACTCGCCGAGAACTTCTAGATGGTATTATATCTATCGTTAGATGGAAGTTCTCAGGTAGAATGAGTACAGATTAGTCTTTTGACCTGAAGTCGTCATTTGTCTCATGTGAGTTCCCACTGTACTTTGATTACTACCCTACCACGGCACAAAGGAGTTGTGCAAACATGTTTTAGTTAGGTATAGTTCCGAGCCACATGGAGGCAGTGGTCGACTGTCAGGGATTCGTCTCTCCTGATATTAGGAGTCGATGTCGCGCTGTATTCAGTTGGCTATCATTAGAAATCCGTAGCCACGGTGGATGAAATTTACTGATAGTTGATCAATAGTATCTCTGTTGGTGATGAGCTTGACTCAGACACGACTTATCGGGTTAGTAGGGGTCTGACGTTATCCAACCCCTAAACCCGATATGCGATACTCTTTGACAAAGAGACCGGACTGTACGGAGATTATCACATTCAGGATTAGTAGGGTAATGACGTACTTGATTGTCGACCCCCCTTTCGACAAATACCTGAGTAGTCGTTACGTACATCTAGTGTCGCTGACGTGCTTGTGGTTAAACCCACTGCCAGCGTACTGTCGAGTCTTTAAAGACCCACACAGGATATTTTCCTGGTTCAGGCGATAGATGTAGGAGCCGTACGTTGGTACGTGCAAGGGTACGATTAAATACGTGTATTTTAATCGAACGGTTGATAATACTAGCCGGCTTAGAATTAAGCCGGATTATTAAATCAGGTTTTGATTTAATAATTTATATATGTATTTTGATACATATATTTTAGTATTATTGTTCACTATTCATTTTCTCTCTTTGGTGCAATCTGTATTTTTATACGGATGAGCGTATGTGTAGCGATACATATACCGGGTGGAGTATTCCGTATTTATATGGGAATGCTTCTAGAAGAAGAACACCTCATATTTGATTTTCTTTTTAGAAAACTAAATAAGAAAATAAGGTGGAGGAATGGTGGCATGATGCATGTTGAGAGGTATGGTTCTATCATTTATTGTTGGGCATTGCACTATTGCATCATAGTTGCGATTTATGTAGCCATTCTTTTTCATTTGAACTTGATGATTTTTTCCATCTCATGCCTCTTGCTCATGGTTGCAGGTGTGAGCAACCATCTTCTCCTCGTCCTCTTCTTCCTACTCTCACTTGAGTATGGATTCTAGAGAGAAATTTTTAGTGAAATATTCCTACATCACCGACCATCCACACCCAACAAGTTTGGATCATCGGTTAGAGCCTCCTCCGGTTTCCCAAGGGTGGATCGTCTTCGACGAGGGTGCTCGATTTTCAAGCGCGATTCCGGCGGCTACTGTTAGTGATATATGCCCTAGAAGCCATTATTTTATAGTACTGGTTTGTAAATTACATTTTGGAAGCTTGGAATATACACGGATATAATAACAGTCTTGCTTAATATGGTAGTATGCTACTTGGTTTGATTCTATCTTAATATTTGTATATGTTTCTTTTAGTATATTGCTTATACATATTGATAAAGCCCTTAGGGTCTTTGCTTGACTACCAGCGTTGTGATGGCAGTCACACTAGTGGGGGCAGGGTAGTCTATAAGCACATCCTTATACAAATCCCTAGTCGTAGGATTATCGAGACAGGGCATCGATATTCCAATGTAGACTGGTGTATACGCTTCTCATCCCAGTTCGGGAGATGACCTGTCCCCCAGCCATTGGTATCAGATACCGGAGATAGTATACAGATGCTCATTGGGTTATGGGTTACACTGGACGGACTCACGGGGGAACTGCTGGTTGGTATTATACCTATCGTCAGTTAGCAATTCCTAAGTGACATGAGTACAGCTTAGTCCGTTGACTTGACATCACTATTCGTCTCGAGTGTGTTCCTACTGTACTTAGATCACTACCCTACCACGGCTCAAATGAGTTGTGCAAACAGATAGTGGTTGGGTGCAGTCCCAAAGCACTGGGAGGTAGTAGTGGTTAGATAGGATTCGTCTCTCCCGGTATTAGGGGTTGATATTGCGCTGTGTTCGGAAAGCCATTACACAAAGTCCCTGGCCAGGGCAAGCGAGATTTACTGGTAGGTACTCCAGTAGTTTCTCAGGGTGTTTTAGGATCTACCCCGAAACGACTTATTGCGCTATTAGGGGTCTGACGGTTACCACCCCTAGGCCCAATATGCGAGTATCTAAGACGAACAGACCAGACTGTATGGAGATTGTTACCGATAGGCTCAGTAAGAGTTCAGATGAGTTTGCTCATCGGCCTTCTTATCGACAGATACCTGGGTAGCCTTTATGTGCAGCTAGTACCACTGACGGACTTGTGGTTAAACCCACTGCCAGCGTACTTTCGATTCTTTAGAGTCCCATACAGAGGGTTTCCCTGCTTCGAGCAAAACGATGTAGAGGCCGTATAGTTTTACGGCAGTGTTCCGATCATATACGTGCACTAGCTACACAGATGTTGTTCGGGCGGATAATACTAGTGAGGTTTGGTTTAAGCCGGATCCTAGTATTATATTATTGGATTGTTATCATCTCATTGTATTCGTATTTTTCGGAATACGAATACGAGTATGTATATACGGTGAGGGCATTCTTGTAATTTCACAAGAGATGCTTCTAGAAGCGGACACCTCATTATTTGGATTTATCTATTTTTGGAAATAGATTAATGAGGTGGAAAATGGAGATATTTGAGGCATGGGAGTGAATCATGGCTTATGCATTTGTTTATTAGTTTGGATACACTATTGAAGCATGGTTGTTATTTTCTATGCGAAAATAATCCATGCTTCATGAGTGATGAGTATGAGCCATTCTTCACTTGGCTAAGACCTAGTTCATTTGTTCATTTCATTTCTCTCTCCATTTTCTCCTCCTTCTTCCTCAAAAACCCTAACATTCACATGTGTTGTGAGCTATAGGGTTAGATGAGATGAAACACTCCATTAGACACTCTACATCTTCTAGGCTACCTAGATTAGCAAACTAGGTACCTTAGTTATCTCGGTTTAGAGGTTGGAGCTTGAAGTACATACTCTCGGGTGGATCGTCTTCGACACGAGGAGGCCGACGTTTCAAGCGCGATCCGATCTTCGAGGAGCTCAAGAAGAGGAGGAGAAGAAGAAGACTTGAAGGACTTGTAAACAAGGAGGTATAAAACTCTTACCGAGTAGTTAAACCTCCAAGTAGTATAACTAGTTAAGGTTTCCGTAAAGATCCTGGAGTTTAAGTCAGTGTTGCGAAGTAAGAAAAATCGTTTTTGTAAATTCCGCCTCCCTGCGAACCCACGGGGTGCGCGACATCGACTTACAGCTACAAGCTTGGAGGGGTCTTCCACAATTGGGTGGACACGCGACAAACGTTGTCGTTTCTCAACCCTTGCACTCTTAGTTAACTAGTTTAGGTTATTGGACTGTATTTTGGGTTTTACCCGCGTTCAGTGCTCGCAAAAGTTTTTGTTTTCATTTCCGCCTCGGCTGCGGGTTCCGCGGCACGGGCACCGAAACCCAACATGGTATCAGAGCCACTCCATAAACCTTAACTAGCTAGTATTCACTTATTTAGAATCTCGATCGATGGATTTTTCTGAATCGCATTCCCAAATCATCGCTTGCTGTTCGAATTTTAAAGTTGTTCAAAAAAATTGTTTAGATTGCCTTAAAATTATATGCAGGCAATACTAGAGGCCACGAAGAAATTGGAGTACATGATCCCAAATTTTGGCCACGGAACCGTCGCCTAACATGGTATTTGGCCGCGGTTAACTTTGGGCCATTGTGCCCCAAATTTCTTTTGGTGCTCTAGTACATGGAAATGTGATTTTTGGGATATTTGGTTTTGCCCCAGATTTGTTTGAGTACTGATTTGTACTTGGGGCCACTGCGGAAAGTTTTAATCGATCAAAATTTTGAATTCGTGGCTTTCAGTGCGTTTTTTAGTTTCTGCGACCGTGAATATCATAGCACGGTACAATCCGACTGGTTGCTATATGTACAATTGTTTCCCTAATAAAAGAGCAAAGCTCTGTTCAAAATTAATGAGGCAGCGCCTCACGTGCTTTCCACAAGGACACCAGCGCCGATAGGATCAAATCCTATGGTGGCGCCTCACGTGTTCCTTACACGGGCGCCAGTGTGCAAAGCACAAAAGAATCTATTAGATTAAATAAGAGTTAAAACTCTCATATAGCGCCGCACGTGCTCTTCACGCGGGCGCCGATATGTAAAGCACAGAATGCCCACCTTAAGAACCGAATTCTTAAGTGGCGCCCACATGAGGAACACGTGAGCGCCGGCGTCCAGGTAGAATTAAATTCTACTCTCTGTTAAATAGAGCCGTTGGATCAAAGATCTAACGGAGATGATAAATCATCAAGATACATAATTAAATTCTGTTGGGGAGAAAACATTCTCCAAATCATTCTAAAATAAGAAAGATACCTTCGGTTGGATCATAGAATAAAATTCTATACCCTCTGTAAAACAGAGAACCCTCGGATTTAAAATCCAATGGTGATTAAAAATCACCATTTCACAGAGTAAAACTCCACATATGAAAAATATTTCCCCAATCTTGTTAAAAACAAGAAAATATGTTCTGTAAAAACAGAAACCCTTGGATCAAAGATCCAATGGTGGGTAAAATTCCCCAAATCAATTGGGATCTCTTAATGAGAGATTTCTTCAAAACTAATTAACAACTTGCCTCCACTATATAAAAGACCGAAGATTTCAAGTCTGATAGAGAGGAACCCCCCCATAAGCTTCCAAAAACAAAAACAGAAAGCTTCAAAAAGGAACAAAGAATTAAATTCTCAAGGAAGAAGAGCTCCCTCCTTAAAAACTCTAGGTAAACAAAAAAAAATATAGAGATAAAAACATCTCAATTACATATCTAAAAGGTTTAACCCTTCTCAAAGAACTTAGTTCTTTCTCTGAATCTGAGATCCACAAGACAAGTCTTCCACAAGTTGAGAATTTAATTCTCATCGGGAGGAACTTGTTCTTGAGAATCAAAGATTCAGAAAAGAACTAGGAATTGAATTCCTCAAAACAAAGCATATAAGAGAAACCTAGTTCTCGTAAAAGAACTTGGTTCTTAAAAATGAAGCTTGATCCAAGATATACAAAACAAAGATCCTATTGATCATTAATGGGCAAGCTATCAGCAGAGGAGAAAAGCGTCCAGCGCCGCAGGTGTTCCTCATGTGAGCGCCACAGAAGAGAAGAGTGCTTAGCACACACTGAGCAGCTCCCAGCGCCGCACGTGTTCCTCACATGGGCGTCACAGAAGAGAAGAGTGCTTAGCACTCACTAGGCAGCGCCCAGCGCCACACGTGTTCCTCACGTGGACACTACAGAAGGGAAGAGTGCTTAGCACTTACTAGGTACCGCCTAGCGCCTCACGTGCTCCCCACGTGTGCGCCGCAAAAGGAAAAAAAAGAGTGCTTAGCACTCTACAAGAAGCCCAAAACGGCTGAGTGTTCAACACTCATTGGGCAGCGCCCAACGCCTCACGCACTCCCCACGTGGACGCCATAAAGAGTGCCTAGCACTCTATATAAAGACAAAATGAGTAAAGTGTTCAATACTTATTGGACAATCCCCGTGACTGAAAGTTCCACATGATCATATGTAGGTGTCAGAACTCATATAAGTGCTCAGCACTTTTTGCATAAAAAAGAGGACTGATTAAACAGAGCCTAAACAAGTGCTTAGCACTTTTTCAGAAAAGAGAGGAGACTAAGCAGACTAAATCTCAAATTGGCTAAGTTGCTAGCAAATGAGTCCAAATGCTCTGTTGCTGGGTCTTAAATAAAAAAGATCCTAAAATGTTGTTAAGTGGATATTAGTCTCAAATTGGACTAAAGTATCCTTAACAAAAATTCTTAAGGCCACAATAACCCCATTTTCCCTCAAACACGGGATTTGGTTTAAGGGTACATCTCTCCACACCTCTGATATATGTCGTTATAATTCTTTAACGTCTTCGGAGAGGTGGCGGGCCCCGATAATCAATAACTCCTTTCTTGTCCCAACTTGATATAAAACTTCATCAAGACTAGGAATGATACATCCTACGTTGATGCACTTCCAAATTGACGTGCACACCTCAAATCGGATCGCACCCCAAATTGAGTGCATTCCATATCACCATTATTCGCTTCGTCACGTAACAAATACACGTGTGCGCAAGATGGATAAAGGACCGAGAAGTCCCTAAACTAATATTCACCTCCAAAATAGCGATAATGGACCGAGATGTCCCTAAACTAATAACGGACCGAAATGTCCCTAAACTATTATTCGCCTCCAAAATGGCGAAAACAGACCGAAATGTCCTTAAACTAATATCCGCCTCCAAAATGGCGATAATGGACCGAAACGTTCTTAAACTAAAATAATAGAGCCCAAACGCTCTTTTGTTGGATCCTAAATAAAAATGATCCTGAAACCTCGTTAAGTGGATCTTAGTCTCAAATTGGACTAATGCATCATTAACAAAAACAAATCGAGCCCCAAATGCTCACATACATTTAAGTCGATCTTAATCTCAAAATAGATTAACGGTCCTTAAATAAAAACTCCAAATCTAAAATATACGGATTTGGACTAATCCACGCCCTACGGGAGACAATATAAATTAGTCTCCGTACACAATCCACGGGCAACCTAAACAAACAAAAACACACACGACACAAAGTGAACTTCCGGAGCAGGAGAAAGTGGTTATCGCGATGCGGTAACGTAATTAACTGCAGGGGCTTGCACCTGTAGGGAAGAGCATCCCCACAATCAAAAACCCCTCGCAAACGAGTGGGAATCTAATGAAGTCTGCTACAACGGTCACGTCTGTCCAAACCTCCGATGTACGATGCTATAAATCAACTTGAAATCTTTGGAGAGGTGGACGTATAAATCCAAATAGCATCTGCCCCCAGAATTCAGGCCGGACGTCCCGATCTGTCTTCCGGCGGTGAACAGATTCTGGCACGCCCGGTGGGACCTTTTCCTCTTTCCGCTCCACACTTCGTGTGTCGTGTTTCGTGAACAAAATCGTGGTTCGTTATGGTTGCCCTTGGATTCGAGACATTAAGATTTGGTGTCTTTCTCTTGTGCAGGAAGAAGAAGAAAAAGATCAATGGCTTCCAGCAGCACAACCTGCAACAACAACTCCCGTTCCGCCCCAACTGGAGGAGTGACTTATGGGCCCAATACGGCCTCCATCTTTTCAATGCCGGTGGGGCAAGTAACTCAAGCCACTACCGAATTGTTCTTCGGGACTATGATCCCACCAATGAGTTTCAGCGCCCCAGCGCCGCAAGACGAAGCTCCCAAGAAGTCGGTCTTCGATCGACTTGAAACCACAACGGCCCCTCTCAACGGACAGTCCAAATCCGATGCCTCAGTCTTCAACAGGCTGAGTCAAAGCTCATATGTCTCAGTCTTCAACAGGCTGAGCCAGAACCAAAACGGGTTCACAAAGAGGCTCGTCACACCTAAAGGGGCTACCCCAAAACGGATAGCCCTTCCAACTCCTGCTACGGACGAAGTCCAAAGGTGCTTCCCCTACCAGAAATTCGTCCTTTGAAAGATTGGCCGACCATCCTCAAACCCTGCTAAGGACGTCAGTCTTCAACAGGCTGACATCGGCAACAGTCCCTCACCAAAGCCAGGGACATGAAAAATCTGCTTCCCAAATTGAGGCGGTCCCGTCTGCAAGACACGCTCGATGTCGCCACTGGTCCCGAGTGGGAAAAGCTGGGGGCAACCCCCCCTCTGGATTCACTCCGCCGGCTCCAATTGCGGAAGTTGCGCTGTTGTTCCAACTCGGAACATCTTTGATCTGCTTAAGAGGGTGCGAAAGAACTCTTCAACCACGGTGCTTAAGAAATATCCCCCGCCTGCAGAAGCCATAATGCAGACAAAACCGGAGCATTCCCACCAACGGCTCTCCTCCCAAATTCACAGGGTCTGGAGGAAAGTCCAGGACTCTGTAATCGACAAAGACTACTCTCACCGACTGAAGAAATTGAAGGTTCGGCAAGAGAAAGACCATCCCTCCATCATACAGCGAGGGATGTCTTCCACACGGGTGCCTGTTACAGCGGCTCCTTCAACTTTGACCTCCCACAAAAGGATGAGGCCGGAGAAATGTAAGGTTCTTAGGCACTAGAAAAAGGTTCTACAAGGCATCAAACATGCCGTATTAAAATTTTTCAAGTGCCAAACAATCTAAGTAAGGATCTTTACTAGAGAATTAGGGTTAGAAACATAAAGCAAACATCTTTACTTCTAAGTGATAGGGATTACAACCTTTGTAGTCCGTTCCTTCGCTTCATAAGCTCCAAGTTGTGGTCCCTTTGCTGCGATCATCAAGCTCCCGGACTCTAGAGAGGCTCCATGAGGTGAATGATCCATGCTTGAAGTCTTCACAATCCAAGATGATCTACCTTGAGGAATCACAAACCCAAGCTATCTCTTCACTAATTATGGATTAGTGAAGCTAACACACTAATCTATATGTCTAGTATAGAAGAGGATGATGAAGTAGGAATTTTTCTCTCTTTAGTTTTCTATTTCTCACAATCTTTCATCACTTGGAAAAAATCAAGCAAGCTTTTTGTGAAGAAGAAGAAGAAGAACAAGTGATGAATGAATTATTGTTATGAGGTTAGAAATGCAACCATGGGTTGAGAATGTCATACTTAACCCTTGTAGAGAATAAACCATGGGATAGGGTTAAAGGTTAGGTTAAGAAATATCTTAAGTAAAAACAAAAGAGGTGGACTTTAATCAATGTTCTACTAGCT
The DNA here is from genome assembly GCA_030015575.1 of Agapanthus africanus. NCBI lineage: Eukaryota > Viridiplantae > Streptophyta > Magnoliopsida > Asparagales > Amaryllidaceae > Agapanthus > Agapanthus africanus. The sequence goes on from CM057344.1 coordinate 110,029,862, forward strand.
TCCATGAATCTTAACCATGACTAATTTCATATCATTTGTGAATTACTTAAAAAGATAAATAAAACCATAAAATAAACCCTTATAGAGAATAGAACATGGTCAAAGTGATTAGGGTCAGGTTAATAAATATCTTAGGCAAAACACAATTGGTTGACTTAGTCAATGTACTACAAGCTTCATCCAAGCTCATGACTAATATTCCATAATTTTGAATTTTGCTAAAATAAATATAAACTCAACATTTATCACAATAGCATGGTGTAATTCTCATACACCCAAGTTGCATGTATAACCTAGCATGTCACAATTATACATATCACATAAATATAATTTTGTAACAAAAGAAAAGAATACATTAAACATATATCACACATGTGTTAAATGTATCCAAATGTGAGAAAATGAAATACTTAAGTGAGCATATATTGGTTAATGTAATTTAATTTATCAAATATATATAATTATACATTAAATTATTAAATCAATATTTGATTTAATAATCTGGCTATACTAGATATAACCGACTAATATAAAATGTAACAACTTATCGAATCAACACTTGATCCTATAATCCGGCTATATCACATATAACTGACCAATGTCACAAGTCATGAGAATAGAATACGGTATCACATACGCGCATTAATTTCGATCCCGCACATATCATATATGTGCTCCTACTCCGTTTCGCCTGAGCCAGGAAACCTCTGTGTAGAACTCTAAAGACTCGTCAATACGCCGGCAGTAGGTGATGATCATATCAAACACCTACAAGATGCAAGCGGTCATCCAAACGTAACAGCCATCCGGGTATTGAGCGATCAGAAGATTTACAAGCAAGCATGTACACATTCCTGTGAATCCAATCAGTAACACTACCGTACAGTCCGGTCTCTTCGTCTGATATGTCGCATATACAGTCTAGGGGTGGTAAACGTCAGACCCCAGTAACCGATAAGTCGTGTCAATGTGAGGCTCATAACGGGTCGAGAAACTACTGATAACACTTACCAGTAGATCTCCATATCATCCCTGGCCAGGGACTTCCAGTTATAGCCAATCGAACACAGCGCAATATCAACTCCTAATACCGGAAGAGACGAAACCCCTCCTATCGCTCATTGTCTCCATGTGATTCAGGACTATACCCAAAAGCCACCGTTTTGCACGTTCTCATGAATGTGGTAAGGTGGAAATCAAAGCACAGTGGGAATCACACAAGACTCTATGACGATCTCGGGTCTACAGACTAACATGTACCAGTGTCACCAGAGAACTGCTATCTGACGATAGGTATAATACCATATAGGAGTTCTCGGCGAGTCCGTTCAGTGTACCCAGTCTCGACTGAGCACCCGTACACCATCTTTGATGTCAAACACCAATGGATGTGGGATCATCCATCGCCTATCATATGGGTCAAGATGCGTATACGCTAGTCTACTCTGGAGTATCAATGCCCTGTCTCGATACACCCTCGACTAGAAACAGTTATAGGATGTACTCTTAGACTATCCTGGCCCCACTAGTATGATCTGCATCATAGTCCTACTAGTCAAGTACATATCCTAAGGGCTTTATCAACATGTGAGAGCAAGACAGTAAACCAATAAAACTCAACATGTTAAGACAAAGTGAAACCATATAGCATACTATCATGTCGAGCAAGAAAGTCCTCTCTATATATATCCAAGCATCCACTACAATATACATCATATGTACAATAATGGCCTCTAGGGCATATACATAACTAACAATCTCCAACTTGCACTAAGGCCAGCTGTTGTAGTATCTCATACCCAACATCCCGAAGAGTCTCTCAAATTGTATCTGGGGTATGGCCTTCGTGAGTGGATCCGCAGTGTTGTCCTTCGTGTCAACTCTCCTGATCTCGATCTCGCGGCGATTAACTATCTCCCGGATCAGGTGATACCGCCTCAGATGCCTAGATCTCTAATGGGACCTGGGTTCTTTGGCCAAAGCCACAGCTCCATTGTTATCACAATATAAAGGTATTGGATGCTCAATGGATGGAACCACACCAAGTTCAGTAATGAGCTTCTTCATCCAGACAGCTTCTTTGGCAGCATCGTTGGCAGCGATGTATTCAACCTCCATCATCGAGTCTGCCACGGTTTCCTATTTGGAACTCTTCCAACAAACCGCCCCTCCATTTAGGGTAAAGACAAATCCCGAGTGCGACATAGAGTCGTCTTTATCACTTTGAAAGCTCGAATCGGTAAAGGACTCCACCTGGAGTTCACCGTTACCATACACCAAGAACATCTCCTTAGTCCTTCTCAAATACTTGAGAATGTTATTCACAGCTGTCCAGTGACTCTCTCCTGGATCTGCTTGATACCTACTCACTACACTTAGTGAGTATGCTACATCGGGTCTGGTACATATTGCGTACATGATAGAGCCTACTGCCGAAGCATAGGGTATCCCTTGCATGCGAGCTCTCTCCAAATCAGTCTTAGGAGACATCTCTTTAGAGAGAGTGAGTCCAGAGATCGTGGGTAAATTCCCACGCTTGGATTCTTCCATACTAAACCTCTTTAGTATGGTGTCAATGTACCTGGATTGGGACAATCCCAGTATCCTTTTAGATCTATCTCCATAGATCTTAATCCCTAAAATGCAGGAGGCATCACCTAGATCTTTCATTGAGAATCTATGTGATAAGAAGAGCTTGAACGTGTGCAGCATAAGAACATCATTTCCTATCAAGAGTATGTCATCCACGTACAATACGAGGAAGACAACCTTACTCTCTGCCACCTTCTTATATATACAAGGTTCATCTACGTTCTTGATGAAGTTAAACTCTTTGACTACCAAATCAAAATAGATGTTTCAACTCCGCAATGCTTGCTTTAACCCGTAGATGGATTTAAGCAGCTTGCATACCTTCCCGCTGCTCCCACTATCTACGAAGCCCTCTGGCTGAGTCATGTACACGCACTCCTCTAAATCACCATTTAGAAAGGCGGTCTTAACATCCATTTGTCAGATTTTGTAGTAATGGTATGCAGCAATGGCAAATAGGATCCGTATGGACTTAAGCATAGCTACTGGAGAAAAGGTTTCATCATAGTCCACACCTGGTCGTTGACGAAAACCTTTTGCAACAAGTCTAGCTTTGGAAGTCTCAACTTTTCCATCTATACTAAGTTCTTCTTAAAGATCCATTTGCTCCCAATGGGTTTTACCCCTTCAGGAGCAACTTCCAAAGTCCATACTCTGTTGGTGTACATGGATTCCATCTCAGATCGCATTGCATCCAGCCATTTCACAGAGTCCCCACTCGTGATGGCCTGCTCGAAACTAGTCGGGTCATCATCTTCCATGATGCAATCCTCGCTTCCACCATCAATGAGAAAACCGTAGTATCTCTCAGGTGGATGAGGAACCCTACTAGATCGGCGGAGAGGCTGAGATTCGTCGGGAACTACTGAATCCTCTGGTTCCACTGAATCTTCAGTTGTAGTTTGTTCTTCTGGAACTTCTTCCAGCTCTACCTCTTCGCCACTAATTTCTTTTGCAAGAAATTCCTTTTCTAAAAAGGTGGCATGTTGAGCAACAAACACCTTTTGTTGTTCAGTATGGTAGAATAGATATCCATTTGAATGTTTAGGATATCCAACAAACTTACAAAGAACTGGTCGTGCCTCAAGTTTGTCCGGATTTTGCCTTTTGACATAGGTCGGACAACCCCATATCTTAACTCGTTTAGGACATGGTCTCTTCCCACTCCATATCTCATATGGTGTAGTAGGTACAGATTTTGATGGAACTTGATTCAATAGGTATGCTGCTGCTTTAAGCGCATAACCCCAAAAGGAAATAGGTAACTCAGCGGTGCTCATCATAGAGCGCACCATATCTAATAGGGTGCGATTCCTCCATTCCGATACACCGTTGTACTGTGGTGTATAAGGAGGAGTAAGCTGAGAGAGAATCCCATTCTCTTTTAGATAGTCCCAGAACTCATTGCTCAAGTATTCTCCTCCTCGATCAGATCGAAGGATCTTAATACTTTTACCCTTTTGGTTCTCGACTTCGTGCTTATATTCTTTGAATTTCTCAAAAGCTTCAGACTTGTGTTTCAATAGGAACACATGTACGTATCTTGAGAGATCGTCAGTGAATGTAATGAAGTATGATGAACCATCCCTGGCATGTGTAGACATGGGACCGCATACATCACTATGTATCAGTCCCAAGAGTTCCGTAACTCTTTCTCTGTGTCCACTAAACAGAGTTTTGGTCATCTTGCCTTTGAGACATGACTGGCAAGTATCATAAGATGAAAATTCGAACGAATTCAAATATCCATCCTTATGTAACTTAGCTAGTCGTGTCGCATTGATATGACCTAATCTACAATGCCACAAGAAGGATTCGTTCATTTCTGAACTTTTCCTCTTGTGTGTGTTTTGTATATTAAGAACCGTGGTTTGATTTAGAACGTATATGCCATTATTTAACGAGCCTGATCTAATTAACTTTTGATTCAGGAAGATGTTCATAATATTATCATGTACTACAAAATTGTATCCTTCTTTACTTAATAAAGAAACTGATATAAGATTGCATATCAGGGTCGGAATGTAATAGCATTCGTTCAGAATCAATGTATTACTATTTGGTAACACAAGGTGATATTCGCTAACTGCTTTGGCTGCAACATTTGCACCATTCCCTACTCTTATGGAATGATCATCCTCTCCCAGTTCTCTACCTTTTCGTAGCCCATGTAACATGTTACATATGTGGGATCCCGATCCAGTATCTAATACCCAGGACGTAGAGTGAACTGAGAAACAGTTTTCGATAACTAAACACACCCGAAGAAGATGCATCAACATGCTTGTTCCTCGTTTGGGCGGCGTGGGATTCCGGATATTCCTTTATTTCCTATTCTGTCTTATAATAATTATGAGAAAGAACGGAACCAACGTTCCCCTACTCAGTATAATAAGCGGGTTCGGTCAATACATCCATATTATTATCTTGATTAAGGCCTGACATGGTCGCTACCTGAAGAGAGAGAGAAGAAAACACTTTAGTGTGCGCTCTTGCAAGATTAGATTGGTTATTATCTTATCTAATCAGGATGGCTCTCACTGTTTTCATCAAATCTCCCTTCAAACCCTAAAAGGTAAGACTAGCCGGGATTAATTACACTTTACAAGTTCACCAATCTTTCGGCCAGGCCAGTGTTGGTACTTTGAGGGAGGTTCCCCGTGCTTTCGCACGGACCTAATTAAAATAAACCTCGAGGCATAACCCCGTTAACACCTTTCTAGACACCTACTTGATTGGCTAATTGTCATGTGTAAAACTCTCCCAGGAGTAACTCTTACACGCAGTGGGTATCGGGATCCAACTATCTCATAGAGGGTATGCAATCTCATTGCAAATTTCAACCCTTGAAATTCCTGATAATGTTTTTGCCCCTAGCGTGCTATGACCTTGACAGAGATCAACAAACCATAGTGCACTAGTCAAGTTCAACCTGTCATTTCTTGATTGAATCAAACCCACCCGCACGACCCTTGACAGAGGTCAACAAGGTCGTACGACTACCCTAATCCAATCTCATCACATACTTTAAAGATAAGTACTAATCAACCACCGCACACTACGTCTTGACAGAGGTCAACAAACACAGCACGAATACTAAATAATCTTTATCTGAAATGACGGAGGGCTACGACAGATTTTTCTAAAAACCTTTTGCGTAATGAACTTGATATCGTTGTAGAAACAAGTGATTTTGAAAAGGAGTGTTTTCGAGGCTTTTGCTAGTTCCGCTAAAGAGGTCACTCCCGGTGAAGGGATCTTGGCTCTTTCCTTATCGAATAAGGTGCAGGATATTTCTTAAATACCGCTATGCAAAGCAAGAACTATAGAAGCAGTCAAAACCAAAACCGAGTGAGTTGTAGCATCTTCTAGTTTCGCTAAAGAGGTCACTCCCGGTGAAGGGATCTCGGCTCTTTCCTTATCGAATAAGGTGCTGGATATTCTACAAGGAATACCGCTATGCAAAGCAAAAACTAGAGCTACCCTTTTTGAAAATATGATTATACAACATCTTTTAGGTTTCTTTTCTTTCATTAATCTCATTAACGAATTCCCATCAATTATGCTTCCTAAGCATCACAGATGAAATGAAAATACACCGTATGCTTATGCCATCCGCATTCGCCACAGTGTCCCGTTATGCACCGTTAGGTTACTTAACTAACGGCATACCGGAGCGGGACTAGCGCGGGTGCAAAACATAAGCAACGTTTATTATATATCATATATATAATAATAAGGCATTCGTCTCAGGCATATAAAATGATCACATCACAGAATATCAGCAGCAGAAGATAACATATGAAATATTGGATATACTAGGAGGTCCGTGTTTTATTTTGAGCCTGTATAAAACACGGATTCCACGGTCGCGATGAATAGCCAAACCCACATCCCTAGACCCCTACGAGAGCGGAAAGCAACCCTACCAATTCTAGAGTTAGGAGACCCGGTCTCGACTCCTCGAGATGGCCTTCCACTGGACCCTAGAACCCGGTTGGTTGTGCTCTCCTCCTTGGGTCTATCCTAATGCGGAAAAGTAAATAATATACAATGGTGACATCATCCTCAACCCGGAAATGCCCCAATAATAGAATATTACATATAATGAATTTTACATGAGTAAAAATAAAAACCCTCATCTCACAAAAAACCCTCGGCTATTCGAATCACGACGATCCAATATAACATATCACAGCAACACATAACATCGCATGTCATCAACGTAAGTAAATATGCGTATCCCAATTGTCGTTGATGTATAGCAACGAAACTGGCGATACGCTACATATTACACTTACGGTCGCAGAAAAGAAAATGAAAAACTACAACCTTTGGAATCCATAATAACCTTAGACATCATAAACCCGAAATATCACATATTACGGATTTCATGCCTAACTATATGAATTCCACATATTGTATCACATTTCAGAAAGCTAGACGACGTTAAACAATTCGATCGAATCAACGAATTCCCAAAATTCCCAGAGAGCTTAACACTTAAGCACTATTAAAAATTCCGAGAAGCATGCTCCAGTACCAATGGACCAACCGTTGAAGTGTCGTCCCTTTCCTCCTTAGTGACGCCGCGGAACCATCGCCAAAACCATGTTTTAGCCGCGGTTCCGCGGCCACTAAAGCGAATTAGGGACTCGTTCTTCAAGAAGGTCCATAGAATTACCCGCATGATTTTCTGAATATTTTTAATATGAAAAATTTCAACTTTTGAAAATTTCCAGAAAGTAGGAAAATTTGGTTATTCGGAGTTCGTTCAGACTTTTAATTTCGCCTAAGCAACGCCTAATGATCTAGCTAGTCTCTAATACCACTGTAAGGTTCTTAGGCACTAGAACAAGGTTCTACAAGGCATCAAACATGCCGTATTTAAAATTTTCAAGTGCCAAACAACCTAAGCAAGGATCTTTATTAGAGAATTAGAGTTAAAAACATAAAGCAAATATCTTTACTTCTAAGTGATAGGGATTACAACCTTTGTAGTCCATTCCTTCACTTCATAAGCTCCAAGTTGTGGTCCTTTCGCTGCGATCATCAAGCTCCCGGACTCTAGAGAGGCTCCATGAGGTGAATGATCCATGCTAGCTTGAAGTCTTCACAATCTAAGATGATCTACCTTGAGGAATCACAAACCCAAGCTATCTCTTCACTAATTATAGATTAGTGAAGCCAACACACTAATCTATATGTCTAGTATAGAAGAGGACGATGAAGTAGGAATTTTGCTCTCTTTAGTTTTCTATTTCTCACAATCTTTCATCACTTGGAAAAAATTAAGCAAGCTTTTTGTGAAGAAGAAGAAGAAGAACAAGTGATGAATGAATTATTGTTATGAGGTTAGAAATGCAACCATGGGTTAGGAATGTTATACTTAACCCTTGTAGAGAATAAACCATGGGCTAGGGTTAAAGGTTAGGTTAAGAAATATCTTAAGTAAAAACAAAAGAGGTGGATTTTAGTCAATGTTCTACTAGCTTCCATGAAGCTTAACCATGACTAAGTCCTTATCATTTGTGAATTACTTAAAAAGATAAATAAAACCATAACATAAACCCTTGTAGAGAATAAACCATGGTCAAAATGATTAGGGTTAGGTTAATAAATATCTTAGGCAAAACACAATTGGTTGACTTAGTCAATGTACTACAAGCTTCATCCAAGCTCATGACTAATATTCCACAATTTTGAATTTTGCTAAAATAAATATAAACTCAACATTTATCACAATAGCATGGTGTAATTCTCATACACCCAAGTTGCATGTATAATCTAGCATGTCACAATTATACATATCCCATATATATAATTTTGTAACAAAAGAAAAGAATACAATAAACATATATCACATATGTGCTAAATGTATCCAAATGTGAGAAAATGAAATACTTAAGTGAGCATATATTAGTTAATTTAATTTTATATATCAAATATATATAATTATACATTAAATTATTAAATGAATACTTGATTTAATAATCCGGCTATACTAGATATAACCGACTAATATAAAATGCAACAACTTATCGAATCAACACTTGATCCGATAATCCAGTTATATCACATATAACCGACCAATGTCACAAGTTGCGAGAATGCGGTATCACATACGCGCATTAATCTCGGCCCCGCACATATCACATATGTGCTCCTACTCCGTTTCGCCTGAGCCAGGAAACCTCTGTGTAGGACTCTAAAGACTCGTCAATACGCTGGCAGTAGGTGATGATCATATTAAACACCCACAAGCTGCAAGCGGTCAGCCAAACATAACATCCACCCGGGTATTGAGCGATCAGAAGATCAACAAGCAAGCTTATACACACTCTTGTGAATCCAATCAGTAACACTACCATACAGTCCGGTTTCTTCGTCTGATATGTCGCATATACAGTCTAGGGGTGGTAAACGTCAGACCCTAGTAACCGATAAGTAGTGTCGATGTGAGGCTCATAACGGGTCGAGAAACTACTGATAACACTTACCAGTAGATCTCCATATCAGCCCTAACCAGGGACTTCCAGTTATAGCCAATCGAACACAGCGCAACATCAACTCCCAATACCGGGAGAGACGAAGCCCCTCCTATCGCTCATTGCCTCCATGTGATTCGGGACTATACCCAAAAGGCACCATTTTGCACGTTATCATGAACGTGGTAAGGTGGAAATCAAAGCACAGTGGGAATCACACAAGACTCTATGACGATCTCGGGTCTACAGACTAACATGTACCAGTGTCACCAGAGAACTGCTATCTGACGATAGGTATAATACCATCTAGGAGTTTTCGGCGAGTCCGTTCAGTGTACCTAGTCTCCACTGAGCACCCGTACACCATCTTTGATGTCAAACACCAATGGATGTGGGATCATCCATCGCCCATCATATGGGCCAAGATGCGTATACGCTAGTATACTCTGGAGTATCGATGCCCTGTCACGATACACCCTCGACTAGGAACAGTTATAGGATGTACTCTTGGACTACCCTGGCCGCACTAGTATGATCTGCATCATAGTCCTAGTAGTTAAGTGCATATCCTAAGGGCTTTATCAACATGTGAGTGCAAGACAGTAAACCAATATAAGTCAACATGTTAAGACAAAGTGAAACCAGATAGCATACTATCATGTCGAGCAAGAAAGTCCTCTCTATATATATTCAAGCATCCACTACAATATACATCATATGTACAATAATGGCCTCTAGGGCATATACATAACTAACAAGAAAATCCCACCGCCAGCGGCAAATTCCAAAGGCGCTGGACCCAAACGCCCCAAGTATGGGGGCATGATCGTACACACGGTTTACATGGCTTCCGGGAAAGAGGAAAGCCGTACTTCCATGAGTCATGGCTGCAAATATGGTCATTGACAAAAGCTCAGGTGCAACAACAAAAGCACCAGGAAATGCTGATCAAAATGTCAACACTTACCGGGCAGAAAGAAAGCCCGGAATTGGCATCTGAATAGCGTCAAGAGCAGGAGACCGATACAGATTTCCTGTGAAGGGTGATTGAAAGGAAGGATAAGGAGGCCGCGGAACAAACTGCTAACATAAAGCAGATGGCGATTCTGTTCTAGGACATGGTTGGAATGATAATCCAGCCAGAACCTCCAGCCGAAAATCTACCGATAATCGTCGAGGATGACAGAGGGGAAACATCAAACCTTCTTCTAGCTCTATCAACAGCTAAGGAGGAAACAATCTCCAAAGCTACTCTTGATGACTATATAGCTCAACAAATACGAGCTCATCATGCGAATGAAGCGGCTGGCCAAATCATCAGAACTGGGCGACCGTATCCTGGCCGGTATGATCAAATTAAGTACCCGTCGGGATATACGATCCCAAAATTCCATGTGTACAAGGGGACAGGCAATCCATACCAGCACGTCGCTTAGTTCAGAGCTCTGTGCGGCAATACTAGAAGCGATGATAAACTGCTGCTTCGCCAGTTCGTTGGTAGCCTGTCAGAGACAGCCTTTGAATGGTACTCAGAGCTCCCAAATGACTCTGTGAGAACATTCACAGAAATGGAACTGCTGTTCACACAGCGGTTTGCCAGCGCAAGCGAGCGCACCCCGATCACGGCATTAATCAATGCCAGGGTAAAGCCGGGAGAAACCTGGGTCCAATACGCGATCCGGTGGAGGAACGTATGGTCAAAGTGCGAACAACGCATCGAAGAATACCCTGTCATGGGCATGTTCATCGGGACCCTAGATCCACAAACGACTGTGTCCCGGTTCATGACGTTCTTCAAGCGGACTACCTCCTAGGCCCTGATCGACAAGTTGGCCCAAAATGACCATATTGGCCACAGGCCTTCCTCCTAAAAAATGGACCCTCAAAATGTAAGGGTAAAAGGAAAGCGGCCTTTGTTGCCAACACTCAACAGCAACCGAGTGACCCGAAACGGGTTGCTCGCCAAAACAACATGTGTCCACGCCTATCCTTGGAAGAAAGGCTAGGATGCGCTTACTCATTTCCCCGTGACAATATGAGGAGACTGTTCGAGCTGGTAGTGCACAACAAACTCATCATATTGCCAGATCCACGACGTCCACCGCAACCCGGCGACGTCAACAACACTAACTACTGCTCCTATCACAGAATGGTGAGCCACCCAATTGAGGATTGCTACGTTTTCAAGAACTGGGTCGAGGACCAGTATCAATAGGGGAAATTCGCGCTGTCTGAGAACTGGAGGGTGAACCCGCCACAGAAGCACACTCCCAAAAAGATGGATGCACCGGGGGCATCATGCTCGCTCGTGGAAGAAGCTCCATGGGAAGTCGTTCTCTCAGCTAAAACCAAAAGAACGCTGAAAGATCTCCAGGCTTGTCTGGCAGTCAGGTGGAGAATCCCACTTGAATCGGAAATCATTGAAGGGATACTGAAACCGCTTCCCGTACCGAAAACTGTCGATAAAGGGCAAAATCCTCAAGTCTAGCCTTCAAAGTCTTCGAAGAAAAAGAAGAAGACCAAAATGCCTGTGCTGCCTGCTGAGTATGACGAAAAGTGCACAAACATACAAAATTACATTGACGCACTGGAGGAGTACAACCAGAAGGAGCAGACACTAGTCACCCTCGAAGAGTTTTTCAAGCATATTCTTGAGAACGAAGAGAGTGAAAACGATGAGGAAAATGACTCATCAGAAACCGAATACTATGTAGAAAGTTGCCACATGGTTTCCCATTCGTCATTAAATGACGAAGAAGCTCCTTCAGCGTCAGAAAACAATGCAGAGGAACTAGGGACATGATCGGCGCCAAAATCCCCAGAACTGTCGGAAGACCCAATCGATAGGCTGTTAAATGAAGCCTTTCGAAAAAGAAAAGCTGACCGAGAGCACGAAACAACCATATACGAAAGGGCTAAGCATCAGCGTCAGGATGAACAAGCTGCGGCAATGAGGAGTTGTAAAGTACTCCGACCAAACCAAAGCACACCTGTGGCAAATAAGAGCAGGATCAAAACAGAGAAGCGGTTCGCCAAAGCCCCGTCAAGGGGAATGAAGCTGCCACCTCTCGTAGGAAGCTCTCCCGGGGTCCATATGTTTCGACGGAGAGGATTCACATCCAAACTACTGCTTATATCATCGGAGGGTCACTCATCCCACTGAAGAATGCAGTACCTTCAAGAAGTGGTGGAAAGAATATGTTGCTCATCAAAAACATTTCAAGAGGATGAAGCGCGAAGCTCGTCGACAGCAAAAAAGTTCGATAAGTGTGCGTGAGAAAACGACTGGCAACTGTCATATGGTTGATACCAGTTCGGAAGGGGATAAAGCCCAGATTCTTACCTTCGGGAGCAATTCTGAGGACGAAATGATCCTTAGCCCTCTCTTCAAGGACTCCACCTCCAAAAAAGAAGAGGAGGAGAAGAACTGCGAGAATATTCAGCTGCGGAGCCGCACGCTGCCAGAAAATAACCTCGGACCTATAAACAAGGGTCAAGCAAAAAAGACAAAGGGAAAGAAAAAATCCCTAAGGAAATTACCATCGACGAAACTCGCCTTATAGTGCAGCAAAACTTTGAGGCTTATAAGTCAAGGATGACATGGTCATACGAAAAACTGACCAGGCCGAGAACATTCCGCCAAGACAAACTCGTGCTAATCGTCAAAAGACTTATGATCCCCAACTGTGCAAAACGGGGGAAATTCGAGCCAAACTATGAAGGCTCGTACATCATAGACAAGGTCTACTAAGGTGGAGCCTACCTGCTCATGGATATGCATGGCGAAGACCCTTCCGGACAATAAATGGATGGTTCCTCACAAAATACTATGCTTGATGAGTCATGACTTAGGTCAATGATAGATGACGACGCTTGTGTCCGCTTGCTATCTTCCTGAGTCAAAAACTCTGAATAGTATGTAATGAAAACCGGTCGTCTCAAATATGGCGACATCGGACCGAGATGTCCTTAAACTAAAACTTCGTCTAAAAAAACGGCAATACTGGACCGAGATGTCCTTAAACTAGAATCTCGCCTCAAATATAGCGACATCGGACTGAGAGGTCCTTAAACTAGAACTTCGTCTAAAAAATGGCGATAATGGATCAAAATGTCCCTAAACTAGCACGTCGTCTCTAAAACGACAATCTCCATCCTTGAGATCTATATTGCAATCGAATCCTCAATGGCGAGGGTTGCAACTCAAGTCCTATCGGCTGCACAACTACTTCAGCGGTGAAGTCACCCCAAGTCCTGCTGACAAACAGATTGGTCAAAAAAAACGGTACGTCCACAAGCAAAATGGGCACGGATGAAAACCTGAAAGGGCGCTGTGAATAAAAACACCAGGACTGCCGGCAAGTTTGTGAAAACCCGAAAGGGTGCAATCTCGTAGTAAAAAAAATGGTACGTCCACAAGCAAAATGGGCACGAATGAAAACCCGAGAGGACGCCGTGAGTAAAAACAGCAGGACTGCTGGTGAGTTTGTGAAAACCCGAAAGGGCGCAATCTCGTAAAAAAAAGTTTTTATTATACACTTACGAGATCTCTATGACTCGTAAGGAGAATTTCCCCCATAAGACCCTCACGGCTCACAGGGTTCAAAAGTCTTAAGCTACGGGGATCTAAACCTGCTCTTAAGCCCTCATATTCCCCAACATGCCCTACAAGTGGTCCAATATTGACCCTTGCAGGCATAAATAAACACTCTCTCACCAAGTTCCACCAATGAAAAGAAATATCCTCATATGGTGAACACCATTTGTAAATCCTCTCGACTTATGAGGAGAAAACACTCTTGTAAGATCCTTACGACTTGCAATAGAAAATACCACATAGGAGTCCTCACAACTTCTAAAGAGAACATACACCTACGAGATCCTCACGACTCGTAGGGAGAAATACCTTTCCGAGATCCTTACGGCTCATAAAGTCAAAAAGCTTTAGTCGATAGGATCCTAACCCTATTTGCTAAGCCATCTTTGTTCAAATCGACAAAGGCAAATGATGATTCACTTCCGGAAATATTCTGGTTGTAGTGATGCTGATGCCTAAACAGGTGTCAAAATCTAAGTCCTTTCACGGCACATGATGATTCGCTCCTGGCAATATTCCAGTGGTAGCGATGCTGATGCCTAAACAGCTATCAAACTCTAATTCCTTTCACGGCACATGATGATTCGCTCCTGGCAATATTCCAGTTGTAGTGATGCTGATGCCAAGGTTGGAATCAGATTCCAAACTCGCAATAAAAAACATTAGCGAGTAAAAAAATGCATATGAAATAGCCGAAATGATGGGGCAGCTCCAATAAAAATCAGCGAGCAAAAAAATGAGCATATGAAACAGCCGAAATGTTTGGGTAACTCGCAATAAAAAATAGCGAGTAAAAAAACCGATATAGCCGAAATGATTGGGCACCGCGGATAACAAGCCGAAATGATTAGGCAATCGCGACTTTTGTGATATGAAAAGCTGAAAAGATAGAGCATCGCGGAAATCAAAAATGAAATAAAATAAAAGGAAATTTTATTTGCCCTGCAGGAGAGTCAACACCGACCCTTGTATACAATCCATGTGCACAAATAAAGAAGGAAACCATGTTTTCTCACCAGGCTCCGTCAAAGGGAGAGCCAGATCTTGATGGCAACATCTACAGCCTAGAGATCAGCCCGACGTTCCTTCTCAGTGCAGACGCGACGTCAACAAATACCTAAGGGTCGAACAAAAAAGTAGCCATGGCAAATTCCCAGCTCTAAGTCTTGACGGTTCATATACAGCCTAGAGACAATCCCGGCGTTCCTTTTCATTCCATCAGGATGCAGACGCAACGTCAACAAAGGCCCAAGGGTCGAAACAAAACGGAGCCATGAAAAATTCCTAGCTCCATGTCTTGACGGTTCACATACAACCTAAAGAATCCTCCGGCGTACCTTCTCATTCTTTCAGGGTGCAGATGCGACGTCAACAAAGGCTCCAATGAGCCAAATCAAAAAAGAGTAACGGCAAAATCCCAGCTCTAGCTCGACATTCTTCTCATTACAGCAGACGCAATGTCAACAAAGGCTCCAAATAGCCAAATAAAAAAGGAGTGACGGAAAAATCCCAGCTCCAGCTCGACATTCTTCTTGTTACAGCAGACGCAATGTCAACAAAGGCTCCAAATAGCCAAATCAAGATGGAGCAACGGCAAACTCCTAGCTCCAAATCTTGATGGTTCATATACAACCTAACGACCACCTCGACGTTCCTTCTCATTCCATCAGGATGCAGACGCAATGTCGACAAAAACTCCAACGAGCCAAATCAAATTGGAGCAAAGGCATATTCCTAGCTCCAGACTTCAACTGCAATACATACAGTATAGAGGTCCTACAGATGTCTACCATACGTCAGCAAAGAAACCGCATGGCATCGTCAAATGAAAATGAAGCAATGGAAAATTCCTAGCTTCAGGGTCTCGACGGTAACTTATATAAAGCCTAAAAGACTATCGGGGATCATCCCACACCAGCGCAGAGTGGTTATGATTCATCGGGGTTCCAAATTGAGCCTAATCTCAAATAAAAAGCGACATGGAAAATTCCCAACGCTTGTTCATCCGACGGTCATATATAGCCTAAATAGATTACTTAAAGACGTCTTGTCCAGCCACAAAAGGGATTAGAGACACGACAGTCGCGGGGCTACTCGAACAACGGCTTAAAGACTGCATATCGGGGAATACATCAGCCAACGCGATGGTACCACGGACCAAAGCCCTAGTACCACAAAACCTAACGGACCTCTGTCGCAAAGAGCGGGTATTGTCTATATATAACGTTAGGATAAGTTTGCCTGTAAACCCAAGGGAGGTAAACTAAACAAACTCCGAAATGAGTCCATAAACTAGAAACTCCGAAACGAGTGAATAAACTACAAACTCCGAAATGAGTACATAAACTAGAGACTCCGAAATGAGTGAATAAACTACGAACTCCGAAACGAGTAAGTAAACTAATTAGCGCCACATTAAGACATCAAAACATAGATAAGCACATGCAAAAAAAATGTATATTCTTATTCACGAATCAAAGTGTTTAAGAGATACAATTAATACAAAAGGGGGAA
Organism: Agapanthus africanus; assembly: GCA_030015575.1. Lineage (NCBI taxonomy): Eukaryota > Viridiplantae > Streptophyta > Magnoliopsida > Asparagales > Amaryllidaceae > Agapanthus > Agapanthus africanus. The sequence goes on from CM057344.1 coordinate 110,046,053, forward strand.
TACAATTACAATTGTTAAGAAGGCGGGGCTTTCAAAAAATTGGCAACCTGCTCACGCGCTCCCCGCAGCTCCTCCTCGCATGCTACTACTGCGGCCAGCCCCACTTCAATTTGAGCCCGTTGTTGCAAGCATGATGAAAGCCTCTCAGCAATTTCCTGCTTGGTAACTTCGCAATCTTGCATGCCCCGCTCGGTAAAGTCAAGTTTCCGCCTCAGCGCCAGCCCATCAGAAATACATTGTTGGAGGTTTTCGAAAATGACTTGCAGCCGCGGCATTCGCCTCGATCTGGGCGCGCAATTGGATGGATTCGCCAGAAGCCATCTCATGCTCCTTTCGCTTCAGGGTCAACTTTTGTTCAAAATATTGAATGAAATCGGCACTTTGCTTGTTCTACGCGACCCGCTGAGCCTTCAAGGTCAATACTTCAGGAGCGAGACGCTTGAGCTCGATCTCATGCAGACAAGCTTCGATCCTCTTACAATAGTCAACCCAAAAGCTGACGAAATCTTCGTTGTGGAAATTCACAAGCGTCGCCAGCTTAAGATTGACTGCGTCAGCGAAATCCGCAGTAGAGGTGAGAGCCTCGGCATCAAGATCTTCGATAAATTCGCTTAACATCTGCCTGCTAGTCACAACGCGCCTGGAAGATTGACGCTTAGCAAAAGGTCCCATAGGCATGGGAATGCGAGACACAAAAGGGACCGAAGCCGGAATAGTTGCTTCAAAACAAATCGCGCACGAATAAGGGTTAGATTTCAACTTGAAAGATAAAAAAGCTGATGGACGAGATCTACCATACCAGCTATTGAAAGTGGCACGACAGGGAGCACTGGAGGCTCGGCTATTCCTTTGTTCCCTCCCTCGAGCAGTGGTACTGTGGCCAATATAAGGAAAGCTTAGCAATAGAATGAAAATAAGAAATACCAAGCGAGGAGTATACTAACTAATGCCGGAAGGGGGAATAAACTCTGACTGGAAGGCAAAATGCGTGCTTAGCACCTGGTGTAAGCGATCAAAGAGCACTCCTGCGGGATTGAGACAATATATGGTTAATGCAGGAAAATGGTATCTACACTGAAGCAAAGAAATGAGAAAACTTCACCTTCTAGAGTTCGGAGAGACGCAGAAGAAAGGGGTGGAACCGTGGCAGTCAGAGAAATGACCGGCGGCAATTCTTGCAGCATCAGGGTCTACCGCGCCTATACTCAGAATAAAGGAGATATCATTAGATGTCTAGTGGGATTAAAAAAATCAAAGATAATAACTCAAGGAGAACCCAACAGAGCAGAAACTGAGACAGTGCCCGAAGCGTCACCAGTTGTGACGGCTTTCCCGGTTTCCATAGGGAAAGTGGATTCAGCACCCACACCTTCATCCCCCGACTCGATAAGGGCCATCGTAATGCTTGCATACCCCACCGATATCAAGGATCCACAGGGAGAAAAGGCGACAGTCGGAGCGATCCCAGATTTCAGAGAAAGGTTGGCCACTTCTAGCTCTTTACTCGCTGGCACTTCACTTCCCACTCCATCACCTAAATTTGGCCCTGTTAAGAAATGCGTGCGTTATGATACAAGAAAAAGGCCGTTACCAAGAACCGTGCGTTGTTCTACCTTGAAGTAGTCATTCAATCTCTTCTCGGGCCACACTCGCAACCTGTTTATGGGCAGTAGACAGAGTAGAAGGAACGTCCACTATAGGAACGACAGAGGGTTGAGCATTACTCGAACCCGCGCCCACAGCTAAGAGAGCCTGACGTTCCCTTGCAGTGTTCTTTCTACGCTTCCTTTCAGCCTGGACTGTATGAGCCGATCGCCTCAAAACTTCTGATAAGGGGACATCATCGTCCAAATCTAGCTCGTCCTCCGGATCCGCTGTGGCATCCATCATCGGCTGCTTCAGCAACACCTCCTGTGGTGGCCTTGGGAAGGCCTCAGCCGTAGCCGATGGCTCTGAAGGCTTTTCTACATCACCACCCAGGGTTGGCACTACATTCGGAACAACCTGGGTTGTGGTGGTTCCTGTAATAGGATAAAGAAAAAGGGTCAGATCATAAATAAAAGGAATTAAAAATATAAAGGTGTAGTGAAGCGAATCATACCAAGACCCAAGGAGGCGCGAAGCCTCTCCTCCTCTTCAAACGTCTTGAGGGAAGCTAAGAGAGCCTTTTCAGCAGAAATGCCTATTAAGGAAGAGAGCGTTAGTAAAGTATAATAAATTCAAAAAAAAGGAGGGGATATATATAGGAGAGTATAAATGAAGTATACCGGACTCCGCAATAGAGGCTAACGCCGCCTGTTCATGGGCCAGTCATTTGGAAGCTTCAATGGTAGCCTGAAGATCGGTATCAGTCACAGACGCATCGAACAGACCGACATTGGTGCCATACTCGCACAAGCCCTCGCTATAGGGGAATGGGGCTCCTGGCCAAATACGACGTCAGCAGAAAATAAGGATTTCTTTCTCTTCTGCGAGCTGGCAACAACACCCAATGATAAGAGTTTTCGCTTGACGGGTCTCTTCAGATGGTGAGTCCCAATCTCCGAACCAATGCCCGACTCCAGGGATGCCATGGCTACTGCAGTCGTAGGAACATCCGGTCGAAGCTTATCAGGAAAAGATCATGGGACTGCAGCCGTAGCGATATCTCTTAAAGAAGTATGAACAATTGTCCGTCGCTTCAGTGGGAGCGCTGGATTACTAGCGGGAACGACATATTTATGGTCAAGCAGTAGATGCCTCTCCTACCTAATGATAGCACACGTTGCATGTTGGTACCAAGCAACGTAAACATTCGATGCCTTTGGAGTATAACCCGACTCATTGACAAGGAAGTGGGACCCGTATTTAGACGCATAAAGTGACGCGTCGCGTTGCGAACACCTTCCTCAGTAGTAACTGGGTCCACGATGAACGCCTCGAGAGGAACCCCTTGGTTGTAACCCAATTGCTAGGCAAAGCGGTATGGGTTATATCTCATAAATAAAACCGATGCATTTTTTTTGAATACCAGGAAACCTGGCCTGATAGAATACAGATGGACGATCTCACGGGCCCTCAACACAGAAGCTCGGTCCTTTAAAACATCGTGCAGTGGCTGGATCGCTGTTAAAGATTCTTTGCCGATGGTCAGGACTTTGTTAACGAAGGACATGCTATCCTCGACCATGCGCGAGCGAAGAAGCAGTCGTCGAGCCTCCCGTTGTGTCGGGTCGGGTAAAGAAGCATCGACCCGAGGAAAATTGTATCCCTCGTAAAATTTGGGTCGTTTATGCACCCCAAAGGCACCCAGTACATGCATCTCAATCCATGATGTGAAGTAATGCAGTGGGAGATTGACGGGCTTCAGACCCGGCTGAGTAGTGTCAGCCGCTAGACTCAAGCCATGGTATAAATGAGCCAAACCTGCAACCCCAACAACCAAGCGTGTCTCCATCACAATACGGTGAGCCGGATAAAAGACAGATGGCCTCATATAACGAGGATGCATCGGGAGTGCGAACTAGCTCAACCACAGGCTAATGAACCCCAAGAAGAATATCTCCTCATCAATGTCAGGAGCGGCGCCCTCTACGAAGGAAACAATCGGAGTATCCGGAATAAAAAACTGCTTTAAATCTGCTTCTGCGGTCGGTAGTTTGTCCAAGACAAATCCGAACGGATCATCAACCTTGGCGAACATGGCAGCTTCCTTCGGCAAAGCCTCCGGACGAAGGAAGCGGGCGATGAAATCTATAAAGCCAACTCCGTGCCCGCCTGACTCCAAGAATAAGCTCTCGTATATGTTCAACACCTTAATCAAGCTTGGAAACTTGTGTTGAATGGCATTCTCTGGGGTAAGACCCATCACCACTGATTTGGTGGCAAAGATATACTCGTCGGGGGGAAGTATCTCTTTATAATGTTCCCCTCTGACGGGTAATCCGGATATCTCCGCAAACTCCTCCAATGAGATTGAAACCTCCCGATCTGATAAGAGAAAGGTGTGGGTCGGGATGTTCCATTGTTCCAGGAAAGATTTTACCCACCACACATGAGGAGTATGGCAGTGAAAGAGGGACGCATAGACCGTGGGATACATCCCGGTTTTCAGTAACAACAATTTCTTGGTCGACAGGATATATCGATCCCACTGCAGTAGCCAGCCGAACGACGGGGAGTCATTCCTATCATGTAAACCTGCCCCCAAGTACGTGACTCTCCTTGGCATATGCGTCGCCCTAAAATGTCTAAGTCCATCGGTGGCTGCACTGGTATTAATGCCATGGAAGGCTGAAGATGACCTTCTGAGGTCCAGTTGACCTCTTCTACTGCGTAAGTTACCGGCGGCGGATCAGCATAATGGATCACCAGGATCGGTTCTGAATGCGCTGCGCAAGTAAAACTGCGCCGACCCCGGATAATTTGACTGTACCATGACCCCCACAAATGAAGAGACTTTTGCTCTGGGTCATGGTCCCGAATAAGTGCGAAGACTTGGCGATCTGTAGGTGTGTCGGCGAAAGCACTCTCCGAGCGAACGAAGGAAAAGGAGGAATCGAAAGCCATAGTACCTGCACACAAAAAGGGAGGGGTTAATTATCGACACAATATTCTTTTACACCTAAAATAGTATTGCATCATAGTTCAAAGAGAAAGGGACAAGAGGCCCCACAAAATCAAGGTAACTCCCCATCAATGATGAGGCAGTCACTCATCGAAAGAATCCAGAAGGATTCTCATTTAATGAGAAAATATCATTGAACTCTGGAGTTAAACTCCCTCGAGAAATGTGTTCTGCAAACAGATTTCAAATCTGCAAGGAAAATAAGAAAGGGATAAAATTCCCAAAAGAATTTCTTTAAAAGAAATTTTTCAGAGCCAAGCTCTGTAGAACAACGGTATAACATTCCATAAATCCGCTTGATAAATGGAATTAAATTCCAAATAACCTTCAAAAATCAAAGTTAATAATAGGGTAAAACTCTAAAGATCTTTAAGATCTATAGGCTACTCAAGTAAAAGTTTAGATCGCTAAGAGATCATTAAAAAAGAAGAGCAAAGCTCTGTTAATAGGTTAAAAACCCTAGAACATGAAGAGATTCCTTCAAAGGTTTCTTCAGGAGTTATGACATGGTCATGATTATTATCAATTTTGACAGAGTTTTAACTCTGAAGGAGTTTCTTTGAACAGAGAGCTGAGCTCTGAAAAGAGAATTAAATTCTCAAGAAAGGAAGAAGACTAAAGAAAATGAACAACTGTCATCTCAAGGGCCAAAGGCCCTACTTATAAACACAAGAAGACGGTTCAACTCCTCAGAATATCGAACGGTGGAAAAGATGTCACCGCTGTACTCACGTGCGGGCCATGTGAGCGCAACAGTGGGGGGCATTTGTTTCCCCAATAAAAGAGCAAAGCTCTGTTCAAAATTAATGAGACAGTGCCTCACGTGCCTTCCATAAGGGCGCCAGCGCCGATAGGATCAAATCTTATGGTGGCGCCACACGTGCTCCTCACGCGAGCGCCGGTGTGAAAAGCACAAAAGAATCTATTAGAATAAATAAGAGTTAAAACTCTCATATAGCGACCCGCGTGCTCTTCCCACGGGCGCTAGTGTGCAAAGCACAGAATGCCCACCCTAAGGAACAAATTCTTAGTGGCGCCCACATGGGGAACACGTGAGCGCCGGTGCTCAGGTAGAATTAAATTCTACTCTCTGTTAAACAGAGCCGTTGGATCAAACATCCAACGGAGATGATAAATCATCAAGATACAGCATTAAATTCTGTTGGGGAGAAAACATTCCCCAAATCTTTCTAAAATAAGAAAGATACCTTCGGTTGGATTATAGAATAAAATTCTATGCCCTCTGAAAAACAGAGAATCCTCGGATTGAAAATCCAATGGTGATTAAAAATCACCATTTCACAGAGTAAAATTCCGCATATGAAAAATATTTCCCCAATCTTGTTAAAAACAAGAAAATATGTTCTGTAAAAACAGAAACCCTTGGATCAAAGATCCAATGGTGGGTAAAATTCCCCAAATCAATTGGGATCTCTTAATGAGAGATTTATTCAAAACTAATTAAAAAACTCACCTCCGCTATATAAAGGACCGAAGACTTCAAGTCTGATAGAGAGGAACCCCCTATAATCTTCCAAAAACAAAAACAGAAAGCTTCAAAAAGGAACAGAGAATTAAATTCTCAAGGAAGGAGATCTCCCTCCTTAAAAACTCTACGTAAACAAAAAAATATATAGAAATAAAAACATCTTATTTACATATCTAAAGGGTTTAACCCTTCTTAAAGAACTTAGTTCTTTCTCTGGATCTGAGATCCACAAGACAAGTCTCCCACAAGTTGAGAATTTAATTCTCATCGGGAGGAACTTGTTCTTGAGAATCAAAGATTCAGAAAAGAACTAGGAATTGAATTCATCAAAATAAAGCATATAAGAGAAACCTAGTTCTCGTAAAAGAACTTAGTTCTTAAAAATGAAGCTTGATCCTAGATCTACAAAGCAAAGATCCTATTGATCATTAATGGGCAAAAATTCTATCAGCAGAGGAGAAAAGCGCCCAGTGCCGCACGTGTTCCTTACGTTGGCGCCACAGAAGAGAAGAGTGCTTAGCACTCACTGGGCAGCGCCCAGCGCCGCACGTGTTCCTCACATGGGCGCCACAGAAGAGAAGAGTGCTTAGCACTCACTGGGCAGCGCTTAGCGCCGCACGTGTTCCTCACGTGAACGCCACAGAAAGGAAGAGTTCTTAGCACTCACTAGGTAGCGCCTAGCACCCAGCTCCTTACATGCTCCCTACGTGTGCACCGCAAAAGAAAAAAAAGAGTGCTTAGCACTCCACAAGCAGCCCAAAACGGCTGAGTTTACAACACTCATTGGGCAGCGCCCAGCGCCTTACGCGCTCCCCATGTGGACGCCATAAAAGGTGCCTAGCACTCCATCTAAAGATAAAAGGAGTAAAGTGTTCAACACTTATTGGGCAATACTCATGACTAAAAGTTCCACATGATCATATATGGGCGTCGGAACTCATATAAGTGCTCAGCACTTTTTGCATAAAAAAGGGGACTGATTAAACAGAGCCCAAACAAGTACTTAGTGTAAGTCCACGTTACCCACCCCGGTGCATACGGGTAGGCGGAATAGGTAAAAAACGGATTTTTAACACAAGGTAACATGGACTAAAACTCGAGGATCTTTGTTAAACAAAAACTAACAAACTTACTACAAGTTCTAGCTACTTGGTAAGATGGTTAAACCTAGATCTTGAACTCCTTCTCTTCTTATTGTGGTCCTCCTTCTTGCTTGCTCCTTGAAGTGGTGTGGACGGCTCCTCCTCTTCGTCTTCTCTTTGCCGAAGAAAGATCCACTCAAAGGCCTCTACCTTGAGCTCTTACCTCAACCAAGAGGTAACTAGAGTGCTTGGCCTGCTAGACTAATAACCCTAGAATGAGTAGAGAGTTGTCTTGATGGTTTTATCTCACAAGGCTCATGGTTTTCAACACATGAAAAAAGAGAGCTTTGAGAGAGGAAGAGGGAGAGCTTAGCATGAGAGAGAAAGAGCAAAAGAGAATTAGCAAGAATAACAACCATGCTCTCATATGAGAATAATAATAATAATAATAACTAAAGAAAATTGTGATGGTTAGTTGAAATGACCATTATCATTTCACATTTAATGCAATTTGCAAGAATCAAGAAGCATCTTGCAAAAGAAATCATCATGGTCAAATGGTCAACAAAAATCAAATGGTCAACCCAACCCTAACCACGACACAATTATCTTTAATTAATATTATTAATCATATTTTTCATTCTCATTAGGGTTTAGAAAAAGTCAACTGTCAAAAACCCTAATGAGATTCTTCTGCCTCTGTCAACTGTGCATACACACCCGCATCCGTGTTCCGAGGAACACGAATACAATGAGACAAAACCAATCCCAAAACAAATACTAGGATCTGGCTTAAACCAAAGCCCGCTAGTAATAACTACCCGGACACCAAACGTGCACAAGTGTGCGGATGTGAAGGAACCCCGTCGCAAAACCATGCGACCTCTACCCTGTTTTGCCCAAAGGCGAATAACCCTCTGTGTGGGACTCTAAAGACTCGACACTACGCTGGCAGTGGGTTTAACCACAGGCCGCAAGCGGTACTAGCTGTACGTAACGGTCCCCAGGTAGATGCCGATAAGAAGACCGACGAGGTGAACCCATCCGAACTTCTACTGAGCCTGAATGTGACAATCTCCGTACAGTCCGGTCTGTTCGTCTGAGAGTATCGCATGTCGGGCCTAAGGGGCGGTAAACGTCAGTCCCCTAATAGCGGTACAAGTCATGTCGGAGTGTAGCCCAGAACACCCTGAGAAAACATTAGAAACGCTACCAGTATATCTCGCTTGCCCTGGCCAGGGACTTTGTGTAATGGCTCTCCTAGACACAACGCGATATCAACTCCCAATACCGGGAGAGACGAATCCTGTCTAACCGTCATTGTCTCCAAGTGCTTCGGGACTGCACCCAACTACTACCTGTTTGCACGAATCATTTGAGCCGTGGTAGGGTAGTAATCTAAGAACAGTGGGAACACACTCGAGGCGAAGTGACAGTGTCAAGTCAACGGACTAAGCTGTACTCATGTTACCTGGGAACTGATAACTGACGATAGGTATAATACCAACCAACAGTTCCGAGCGAGTCCTGTCCAGTGTACTCGTAACCTAACGAGCACCCGCATACTATCTCCAGTACGACGTACTAATGGCTGTGGGACAGACCATCTCCCCTGCTAGGATGAGAAGCACATACGCTAGTCTACTCCGGAGTATCGATGCCCCGTCTCGATAATCCTACGACTAGGGACCTGTATAAGGATGTACTTGTAGATTACCCAGCCCCCACTAGTGTGACTGCCATCACAACGCTGGTAATCAAGAAAAGATCCTAAGGGCTCCACTAATATGTATAAGCGATATGCTAAAAGAAACACATGCACACATTAAAGTAGAAACAAACCAAGTAGTATACTACCATTTTGAGCAAGATTGTCTATACAACTGTGAATATCCCAAGCTTCCATTAAGTAATATACAAACTAGTATGATACAGTAATGGCCTCTAGGGCATATACACTAACAATCTCCCACTTGCACTAAGGCCATGTACCGGCGTATCGAAGACCTATCATCTTGATCAGCCGCTCGAACTGAGTCTGGGGTATAGCCTTCGTGAATAGATCTGCAGTGTTATTTTCTGTAGCAACCCTCCGAACCTCGATCTCCCGGCGATCCACGATCTCCCTGATCAGGTGATACCGCCTCAAGATGTGTCTGGACTTCTGATGGGAACTGGGTTCCTTTGCTAAAGCTATAGCCCCGTTGTTGTCACAATACAGAGGTATTGGATCAACAACGGACGGAACCACCTGAAGTTCTGTCAAGAACTTCCTCATCCAGACGGCTTCTTTTGCGGCATCAGATGCTGCGATATATTCCGCTTCCATCGTCGAGTCAGCAACGGTTTCCTGTTTGGAACTCTTCCAACACACCGCTCCTCCATTGAGGGTAAAGACATAACCCGACATGGATTTGGAGTCATCCTTGTCACTGTGGAAGCTGGAGTCAGCAAAGGCCTCCATCTGGAGGTCTTTTCCGCCGTAAACCAAAAACATATCCTTAGTCCTTCTCATGTACTTCAGAATGTTCTTTACCGCTATCCAGTGCTTCTCCCCAGGGTTTGACTGATACCGGCTTACCGCACTCAGTGCATAAGCTACATCTGGTATGGTACACAACATCACATACATTATAGAGCCTACCGCAGAGGCGTAGGGTATAATAGACATGTGATCCCTTTCCAAATCAGTCTTGGGAGACATCTCTTTGGAGAGGGTGATCCCGTGACAAGCCGGTAAATTACCGCGCTTGGAATCTTTCATACTGAATCTTTTCAGTATGGTGTCGATGTACCTGGACTGTGAAAGTCATAATATCCTTTTGGACCTATCACGATGGATCCGGATCCCTAGAATGTAAGAGGCATCACCCAGGTCTTTCATGGAGAACCTGTGTGACAAGAACCCTTTGACAGATTGTAGCATAGGAATGTCATTTCCTATTAAGAGAATGTCATCCACGTATAAAACAAGGAATACGACAGTTCGTGCTGCAATTTTACTATAAATGCATGGTTCATCTGGAATTTTGATAAAGCCAAATTCTTTGACCGTCTCATCAAAATAGATGTTCCAACTCCGCGATGCCTGCATCAGTCCATAAATGGACTTAAGCAACTTGCACACCTTCCCGCTGCTCCCACTCTGAATGAAACCCTCTGGCTGGTCCATATAGACACACTCCTCTAAATTTCCATTTAGAAAAGCGGTCTTTACATCCATCTGCCAAATCTCATAATCGTGGAAGGCAGCAATGGCAAGAAGGATCCGAATGGATTTGAGCATAGCCACTGGAGAAAAGGCTTCATCATAGCCCAAACCAGGTCTTTGACGAAAACCCTTTGCAGCAAGTCTAGCCTTATAGGTCTCAACCTGTCCATCTACACCAATCTTCCTTTTGAAGATCCATTTGCAGCCTACGGGTTTTACCCTTTCTAGAGCAACGTCCAAAGTCCATACTTTGTTGGTGTACATGGACTCCATTTCGGTCCGCATTGCATTCAGCCATTTTACCGAGTCAGTGCTCTGAATGGCCTGCTAGAAGCTAGTAGGCTCATCATTATCAATGATGCAATCCTCTCTATCCCTGTCTATGAGAAAACCGAAGTATCTCTCGGGGATGAGACTGCCTACTACTCCTGCGGAGCGGCGCAGGAATGTCCTGTTCTTTCGAACCTTCTGGTTCTACTAAGCTTTCAGCAACAGCTTGTGGTTCTGGAATTTCTTCCAGTTCTATTGCGCTCCCACTTGTTTCTTTTTCTAAGAACTGATGATCCAGAAAGTCGGCATGACGAGAGACAAAAACCTTTTGTTCTTCTGCGTAATAGAAAAGATACACCCTGGAGTTCTTTGGGTATCCCACAAACCTGCACTGTACTGAGCGTGCCTCGAGTTTGTCCGCATGCTGCTTTTTGACAAAAGCTGGACATCCCCAAATCTTCAGATATTGAAGATAGGGTTTCTTCCCACTCCACATCTGATATGGTGTGGTAGGTACAGTCTTAGTTGGAACTCGGTTCAAAAGATATGCAGCCGATTCTAGTGCATATCCCCAGAAAGATCGCGGCAACTTAGCGTTACTCATCATAGAACGTACCATATCCAATAGGGTTCGGTTCTGTCTCTCCGATACACCATTATGTTGTGGGGTGTATAGAGGAGTAAGTTGAGAGAGAATTCCATTCTCTTTTAGGTAACCCAGGAACTCGGCACTCAAGTACTCACCACCTCGATCAGATCTCAGTGTCTTGATACTTTTTCCTATTTGTTTTTCTACTTCATTCTTGTATTCCTGGAATTTTTCAAAGGCTTCAGATTTATGCTTCATCAAGAAGACATGTCCATACCTCGAAAAATCATCCGTAAAAGTAATGAAATAAGAATAACCACTTCGCGCATGTGTAGACATTGGACCACATACATCGTTGTGTACGAGTCCCAAGAGCTCGCTCGCTCTTACTCCGTGTCCAATGAACGGAGTCTTTGTCATCTTTCCTTTGAGACATGATTGACAAGTTGCATATGATTGATATTCGAACGGATCCAAATATACTTCTTTATGCAACTTAGTTAACCTTGTCTCATTGATGTGACCCAGTCTACAATGCCATAAGAAAGCATGATTTATTTCTGGAGACTTTCTTTTGTGTGTATTCTGGATATTGAAAATCTATGGTTGGTTCAATACGTATATACCGTTGCTTAATGTACCTGACCCAATCAGAACATGATTAAGGTGAATGTTTACAACATTGCTTACAAATGCAAAATCATAACTTTCTTTAGACATTAAAGATACAGATATGATATTAAAATTCAAACTGGGTATAAAATAACAGTCACGTAAAACCAAAACATGTCTATCTGACAATCCCAAGTGATAGTCCCCTACGAACTCAGCATCCATGCTAGCTCCGTTTGCAACTCTGAGGGTCATATCACCTGCCTTCAAAACCCTACGCTTTCTCAGTGCCTGCAAAGAGTTACAGATATGAGATCCCAATCCGGTATCCAATACCCAGGAAGTAGAGTTTGTTGATAGACAGTTTTCAATAACATACACACCTGAAGCCGAAGCCACAACTTGCTTCGGGTCCTGGTTCTTGGCCTTCCAAGCCCTGCAATCTTTCTTCCAGTGTCCTTTCTTATGACAATAAAAGCACTATTCCTTCCCCACAATCTGCCCCGCTACCTTTGCTACCTTTGCCTTTCCCTTGGCTTCCACTTTACTAACACCGTCCCTTGGTTTGGTGGGGGCCTTCTTCTTCTTTCCTTTTGCTTTCGCCTTGGACCTAGAAGAGGAATCTCATCCAACAAACAAAGTGGGTGTTTCCCTGACTTTCTATAGGGCGCCCTCTGCACTCCTCAACATGTTGAGAAGTTCCTGAAGTTCAACTTCTTTTCCTTGCATGTTGAAGTTCAGGATAAACTGGGCATAAGTGGAAGGAAGGGACTGGAGAATCAAGTCAGTGTAGAGCTCGTTCTCTAACGTGGTCCCGAGGTCCGCGAGCTCTTCAATGTTGCCAATCATCTTAAGCACGTGTTCTGCTACAGATGATCCGACGGCCAATCTCGCTGAAAACAATTTTTTCGAGACTTCGTATCTGGCGATACGGGATTGCTCTCCATATAGTTCCTTAGTATGGAGAAATATGGATTCAAGGTCCATAATCTCATGCCTCCTCTGATGTTCATTGTCCATAGAGGCAAGTACGAGGCACTTGGCCTTCGCGCAGTCAATCTCCCAGGTCTTACGGATTTCCTTATCCGCAACGCTGGATTTAGGACCTGGGACATCGGGGGCTTTGGTGGTAAGGAGATACCCCAACTTGTCATAAGTGATTGCCATTTTGATATTCCTGAGCCAATCTTTATAGTTTGGCCCTGTCAGTATATTTTTATCTAGTAGTAACTTAAGGCCGGTCATGATGTTTGGTCGCTGCAATTAGGAGAGAGAGAAGAAACACTTTAGCATGATGCTCTTGCAAGTTTAGAGTGGTTTTTAGTTTGTCTAAACATGATGGCTCCCACTGTTTCTCGAATCCTTCCTCAAACCATAAAAGAAGAACTAGTCGGGATTGATCAAACCGTACAATACTTGCTTAACCGTTCAGCCAGGCCAATGTCGGTACTTCGAGGGAGGTTTTACGACGCTTTCGCGAAGTTCCTTAATTAAGTAACCTCTTTTCCCTGTGGCCGTAGCCCCGCTAACACCTTTCTAGACACCTACTTGGTTTATAGCATTGATCGTTAAGTGAGAAAGTTTCCCGAGGAGTAGCATATACTCACAGTAGGATCGGGATCCAAATATCATCGTGTGATAAAGCTGAAGGAATGCTACCAAAATCATCACACTCCAAATGGTATGCAGCACTAGCAAGTTTCAGTTTCTTTAGAAACTCCCGATGTGGATTTTTGCCCCATGCTCTTATGACCTTGACGAAGGCCAACATATCATAAGTCACATGTCAAGTTCTACCCATCATTTACCAGGTTAATTTGAACCCACCCGTACATACCCTTGACGAAGGCCAAAATGGTAGTACGACTGTCTCAAACCAACGCATCTATCTATGCAACAGATAAATATTCGGTAGCTACCAATCACTATGCCTTGACTAAGGTCAAAATACATAGCTTGAATACTACTGAATATTTAATTGAAATGACGGAGGGCTACGAATGGTTTTGGCGAAACCGTGAACGTAGTGAACTTGATATAATCGAAGGAACCTGATAGCTTTTAAAAGGAGTGGTTTAAGCTCCGCGTTTTTTAAAAGTTTTCTGTTTTGGAAAAAAACCGAGTGGTTTTGAAATTGTTCCAACGATTTAACTTTGGTTTGTTCTCTTTGCATTAATATAATGCGTCCCATCAATTAATCCTACCATTGCAGAAAACAAAGAAAATATAACGTACGCTTATGCCATCCGCATTCGCCACAGGGCCCCGTCATCACCCGTTAGGTTACTTAACTAACGACAGAGCGGGGGCTGGACTAGCGCGGATGCAAAACATAAGCAACGCCTACTAGATATCATATATAGATATATACATTCGTCAGATGCAATGATAGCCATTCCAGATCACAGATGAACATATTGGATATGCTAGGAATCCGCGTTTCGTTCGAGCCTGCAACGAAAGACGGATTACACAGTCGCGATGAATAGCCAAAACCCACCCTAGACCCCTACGGATGCGGCAAACTACCCGCCAAGTACCTGAAGTGAAGCAACCTCCCTCAACAATGTGAGTAGGCCACTCGGCACTTCAAAATACCCGGTAGTTTGTGCACCCCACCTTGGGTTTATCCTAGGAGCAAAACAGTAAAAGAAATAATATACAATGGCGGCTACAACCTCAACTCGGATGTGCGGCCATAAAAATAATATTACATCAATTTACAATTTACATCAAATGAAAGATAAATAAACTCTCATCTCACAAACCCCGGCTATTCATCCGCGACAATCCAACAAGTTCATATACATAATCCAACATTACAAATCACAGATATGCACAACCCCCATTAATCGACGTATAGCGATTAGTCGACGTTCAGTACATATATATCACATTACATATATAACCAATTAGCTAAAGTTTATAGAATTTCGATCAATATTCCAATTTGAAACTACCCAAAACACAACACTGTTCTCTGAAGAATCTGGGCAGAATCAAAGTATCTTAAAAATCATAAAACATCAGTCTGAACACACTGCAGGAAAAACGAGTCATGACCGAGTCGACTCGGCCGCGGATCCGCGGCGAAACGCTTGGTTTCTCCGCGCTTCCGCGGCAATCTGACTAAGTCATGGGCTCGTTTTTCTTGGGTGTTCCTAAAAAAACCCTGCACGTATTTTTCAGGTCTATGGAAATATTTTTAGACCTGTTTTTAAAATCGACAGAAAGTATAAGATTTTGATGCATTTTGCGATTTTTTTCGGGATCGAAGTTCTAAACACTTTGCTAACATGTTAGGTGTTGTTTAGCTAGGCTCTGATACCACTGTAAGTCCACATTACCCACCCCGGCGCTTACGGGGAGGCGGAATAGGTAAAAAACGGATTTTTAACACAAGGTAATATGGACTAAAACTCGAGGATCTTTGCTAAACAAAAACTAACAAACTTACTACAAGTTCTAGCTACTTGGTAAGATGGTTATACCTAGATCTTGAACTCCTTCTCTTCTTGTTGTGGTCCTCCTTCTTGCTTGCTCCTTGAAGTGGTGTGGACGGCTCCTCCTCTTTGTCTTCTCTTTGCCGAAGAAAGATCCACCCGAAGGCCTCTACCTTGAGCTCTTACCTCAACCAAGATGTAACTAGAGTGCTTGGCTTGCTAGACTAGGAATCCTAGAATGAGTAGAGAGTTGTCTTGATGGTTTTATCTCACAAAGCTCATAGTTTTCAATACATGAAAAAAGAGAGCTTTGAGAGAGGAAGAGGGAGAGCTTAGCATGAGAGAGAAAGAGCAAGAGAGAATTAGCAAGAATAACAACCATGCTCTCATATGAGAATAATAATAATAATAACTAAAGAAAATTGTGATGGTTAGTTAAAATGACCATTATCATTTCACATTTAATACAATTTGCAAGAATCAAGAAGCATCTTGCAAAAGAAATCATCATGGTCAAATGGTCAACAAAAGTCAAATGGTCAACCCAACCTTAACCATGACACAATTATCTTTAATTAATATTATTAATCATATTTCTCATTCTCATTAGGGTTTAGAAAAAGTCAACTGTCAAAATACCTAATGAGATTCCTCTGCCTCTGTCAACTGTGCATACACACCAGCATCCGTGTTCCGAGGAACACAAATACAATGAGACAAAACCAATCCCAAAACAAATACTAGGATCTGGATTAAACCAAAGCCCGCTAGTAATAACTGCCCGGACACCAAACGTGCACAAGTGCGCGGATGTGAACGAACCCCGTCGCAAAACCATGCGACCTCCACTCTGTTTTGCCCAAAGGCGAATAACCCTCTGTGTGGGACTCTAAAGACTCGGCACTACGCTGGCAGTGGGTTTAACCACAGGCCGCAAGCGGTAATAGCTGTACGTAACGGTCCCCAGGTAGATGCCGATAAGAAGACCGACGAGGTGAACCCATCGAACTTCTATTGAGCCTGAATGTGACAATCTCCATACAGTCCGGTCTGTTTTTCTAAGAGTATCGCATGTCGGGCCTGAGGGGGGCGGTAAACGTCAGCCCCCTGATAGCGGTACAAGTCGTGTCGGAGTGTAGCCCAGAACACCCTGATAAAACATTGGAAATGCTACCACTATATCTCGCTTGCCCTGGTCAGGGACTTTATGTAATGGCTCTCCTAGACACAGCGCGATATCAACTCCCAATACCGGGAGAGACGAATCCTGTCTAACCATCACTGTCACCAAGTGCTTCGGAACTGCACCCAACTACTACCTATTTGCACGACTCATTTGAGCAGTGGTAGGGAAGTAATCTAAGAACAGTAGGAACACACTCAAGGAGAAGTGACAGTGTCAAGTCAACATACTAAGCTGTACTCATGTCATCTGGGAACTGATAACTGACGATAGGTATAATACCAACCAACAGTTTCCAGCGAGTCCTGTCCAGTGTACTCGTAACCTAACGATCACCCGCATACTATCTCCAGTACGACGTACTAATGGCTGTGGGACAGACCATATTCCCTGCTGGGATAAGAAGTGCATACGCTAGTCTACTCCGGAGTATCGATGCCCCGTCTCGATAATCCTACGACTAGGGACCTGTATAAGGATGTGCTTGTAGATTACCCAGCCCCCACTAGTGTGGCTGCCATCACAACGCTGGTAATCAAGCAAAGATCCTAAGGGCTCCACTAATATGTATTGGCGATATGCTAAAAGAAACACATGCACACATTAAAGTAGAAACAAACCAAGTAGCATACTACCATTTTGAGCAAGATTGTCTATACAACTGTGAATATCCCAAGCTTCCATTAAGTAATATTAAAACTAGTATGATACAGTAATAGCTTCTAGGGCATATACACTAACACTTAGCACTTTTTCAGGATAGAGAGGAGACTAAGCAGACTAAAGCCCAAATTGGCTAAGTTGCCAAAGTCTTGCAAATGAGTCCAAACGCTCTGTTACTGGGTTTAAAATAAAGAAGATCCTAAAATATTGTTAAGTGGATCTTAGTCTCAAATTGGACTAACGTATCCTTAACAAAAATTCTTAAGGCCAAAATAACCCCATTTTCCTTCAAACACGGGATTTGGTTTAAGGGTACATCTCTCTACACCTATGATATATGTCGTTGTAATTCTTCAACGTCTTCGGAGAGGTGGCGGGTCCCGACAACCAATAACTCCTTTCTTTTCCCAACTTGATATAAAACTTCATCAAGACTCGGAATGATACATCCCACGTTGATGCACTTCCAAATTGACGTGCACACCTCAAATCGGATCGCACCCCAAATTGGGTGCATTCCATATCACCATTATTCGCTTCGTCACGTAACAAATACACGTGTGCGCAAGATGGATAAAGGACCGCGAAGCCCCTAAACTAATATTCGCCTCCAAAATGACGATAATGGAACGAGATGTCCCTAAACTAACAACGGACCGAAATGACCCTAAACTAATATTTGCCTCCAAAATGGTGATAACGGACCGAAATGTCCTTAAACTAATATCCGCCTCCAAAATGGCGATAATGGACCGAAACGTCCATAAACTAAAATAATAGAGCCCAGACGCTCTTTTGAAGGATCCTAAATAAAAATGATCCTGAAATCTCGTTAAGTGGATCTTAGTCTCAAATTAGACTAATGCATCCTTAATAAAAACAAATCGAGCCCCAAATGCTCACATATATTTAAGTCGATCTTAATCTCAAACTAGATTAATGGTCCTTAAATAAAAACCCCAAATCTAAAATATACGGATTTGGACTAATCCATTCCCTACGGATGACAACATAAATTTGTCTCCGTATACAATCCACGGGCAACCTAAACAAAAAAAAACACAAACGATACGAAGTGAACTTCCGGAGCAGGAGAAATTAGTTATCGCGCTGTGATCAGTCAAAAATATTGCATTCTTAACACATCAATTTCCCTACTCTTTCTAATCATCTAAAGGTGTTTGGTATAAATATAGCACATATTAGCAATTCGTCTGCAAAATATCAAATAACATGTGTTATACATTATAGCCAGCATTATGAGGGAAATTGTGTGTTTATTACTACAGGCATGATTTTGTATATCTCAACATATTTTATCGAGATTGTGTGCAGAAAATTCTTCAGGTAAAAGAACCGGAATCGCAAAAGTGCCGATAAAATGCATCTGGAAGTAAACTAGAAAGAACTATAAGATTCCAGACATCAGGAAATAACCCTAAAGCCAACACCAGAATACCCTGAAGATTTGAAGCACTGAGTCCACTATATGGCCGCGGATTCACGGCTGAGTCAGGCCGATCCGCCGTGGATCCGCGGCCGATCCGACTCATCGGCGGTGTAAAATTATCCCCGAGGTTTCCCTTCAACAGTCTAACTTTTCAAGATGATTTAGTTCCTAGAATTCTCCAGAAGCTTCTCTCTAACAACAAAGCTTCTCTTGCAAGCTAGATAACTACCTTAATCTAGAAACTTCTCTACAACTACCTAGCTTCCTTGAGAAGATTGACCTTGCTTCTAGGGGAAGCTTGAGGGAAAACTATAAAAGGGCACCCATGGCTTCATTAAAAAGGTTGTTGAATAGTTTGTTAATAAGTGGTGAATTAGTTACACATTTGGAGCAAAAAATTCAAATTCAAGTTGAGTGACACAACTTGATACCAAAACCCTAGCCCAAATCCATTTCCAAAGCCAAATCAAGATCATTTTGAGAAACAAATCAAGCAAGCCTTCAACGAGCCTTTTTCGCAACGCCGATCATCATCCGAGCAAGAGATCCACGACGATCCGCGACTCAAGAAGATCGATGCGAAGCTAATTTCGATGATTTAGTTACCTCCTCAAATCTTGTAATCTCGACTTGAGTGAATTGTACCTAATCATCGATTAATAAAGATGAAAATTATAAAATCTTGCTTTTCTTTACATTCTTGCATTATGAAAGGTTATCGATTCTTGATTCTTTCCTTTTTCATGATGTGTGAGTGAAATCTCCGCTTGTAGCGGAATCGAGAGAATAAGTAGATGATGATGAAATTCTTGAATGGTTCTTAAGTCTTATGAGTTTTGTAAACTTTAGGAAATTGAATCATCGAAAACCTAATTTGAGCGAGATCGCTTTCTTGAATGTTTTCGCTCCAAATTAGAGATCAACGATCGGTGATTTAATTTGCTAGAGGCTAGAATTTGAATGATAATCAATGAAAGGACAAGGGATGGTGAAGGAGAAACCCTAGTTTCTTCAATAGATCCCTAAACATCGTTGATCGTCATCGATCTAGCAACAAATTCTCAATAGATAAGAATTCGTAATTATTAGTATTCATCATCACTATCAATTTGATTGATTTCTACAAGCTACTTTACAAATCTTGATAATTCAATCGATTTGGACATTTTCTTGATCTTTATTAATACTTGATTTTAGATCTATTTCTTTATGTTCTTGAAACTAAAATCTCACAAAAATTGAATCATTTTCGTTTATCTTTTATTTTCAACTCAACTAAAACGATTTCGAACAAATTCACACTTTCTCTGTGGACGATCCGCACTCGCTAAACGAACCTACAAAAGACACCGTTAATTGATTGTGGTTTACAAATTTCTTTGGATGTGATCTTTACACTTTTCAAAACACGACACGGAAACGGATCAATCAAATGGCGCCGTTGTCGGGGATCGTGTGCTAATTTGTTCGTTTTTTTAATTTGAGTTGGAAAATTTATTATTCCATCAGAATTTTTAGATCAAAATTCGCAACAAGCGCTCAACGATTTGTTTTGATTTGTTGCAAGGAGATCTGGAATCTTTGGAGCGAGAGGAAAAATTTTCAGGACATCCCAGAGAGCTCAGTGAGTCAACAGGAGCAGTTGCTGAAATTTTTATGCAGGGAACTCTCCATCACGCGGCGGAACCGCGGAATTAGGTGGCATAACGCGGTGGAACCGCTGTGGTTCAGGAGCTTCACTACTTCAAACTTCTCGGGTATACTTCTGTCTTTCTTATCTCTTCCCTGCTCTATTCCATTAACCAATTTCTGCAGGATTCTTTGCAAAATTCGCAACGCCTTAAAAAGAAAATTTGTTGCGTATTTGATCTTGGTTGTTTGCATATTTTAACATGGAAATTAAGGGGAAAAAGACTTCAGATTAGGTGGGGATTTCATTACCCTTCCTAAACCCCGGAAATCACAAACTTGCATCCGCATTACCCTCATTAATTAAAAGAAATCTAGACAGGACTCTAAGGACCGTCGCGCTCACTTAGGACAGAACGGGGTTGTGGGTAATCTACTGTTTATCCGCGTTTCTTTTGTGGTGTCTAAGGCAAGTGTGTCTAAGGCAAGTGGTTACTTAATTAGGCCCACTATTTACATAGTGGAGAACCTCCCACTTATCTGTCCACAGAAGGGGCAAAGAGGCAGTAGAAGATCTATCTTGCGACTTGTCTTCTGGAAGTCTAGGAGCGGTCTAGAGGCTTGACCTAGGTGACCACTAGATTTAGGGTTGCTTGTGCATTGTTTGTGTGAATTTTTTCAAAAATCCGTAATTTTTCAAAACCAACACCAATCCAATTTTCCCCTAATTATCACAACGCTGCCACTTTTGCTAAACCATTTAGTGCATGCTCGGCTGGACACGGGATTCTAGTGCCCATCTTGTCCGCGTTCCTTCTATCGACTCCGAAGTCGATAATTCTACGTCTACTTTTTCTACACCCACTACCATACCCACTTCGATGGACGATTCTCCATCGAACTTCTTTAACACTACTCTGCCACCGTCTGCAGGTGCGCAGAATCCGCTCCGCATCTCTCTCCAAGAGAGATGTTACCCTATGCGAGGTCCTCTTTCTACCTGTCTTATCATTCCACCAGCCAATGGGGACAATTTTGAAATAAAACCTCAATACATCAATCTTCTAGAAAAATATCACGGTCTCGAGTCTGAAGACGCATACGTATTTATTACCAAATTTGAAAATGTATGCGCTATGATGGGTACTTCACAGCTTTCTGTGGATGCTATGAGATTACGTCTTCTCCCGTTCACTTTGTGCGATATATCCGAGAAATGGCTTTATAACACAACCGCACATTCTATTTCGAACCGGGGAGAATTCATAACAGCTTTCCTAAAGAAATTCTACCCTAATCATAAAACAGCTCGAGTCCGTAGCGAAATAAATCAATTTAACCAACTTCCAAATGAACCATTTTCGAAGTGTTTTGAACGCTTCAAGGATCTGTTAGTTCAATGTCCCCATCACGGAATCTCTAGATGGGATCTGTGCAGAATCATATATGAGGGCATTAATCCTACAACAAAACAGACCCTTGAATCCAAGTGTCAAGGCACCTTCATGAATAAAGATGATGGTGAAGCCTGGAGATTTTTAGAAGATTTCGCTGAAAGAACTTTACAGTGGGAGAGTGTAAACCAGTCATCGTCTAGGCGTGGCATTCATCAACTTGATATTTCCATAGGAGTTAGAGCTGAAATGGTAGCAATGCAAAAGAAACTTGAAGCTATGGAACATAAATTTTTAGCAGCCTCCCTAAATCAGATGTCACTCTCTAAAACTGTCTGTGGATGCTGTTCTGATCCATCTCATCTTACAGAAGAATGTCCTCTAAATTCTTCGTTTCAAGGTCAAGAGCATACCAATGCTGCTTTCCAACACAGACCTAGAAACGATATGTATTCTTCCACTTATAATCAGGGTTGGAGGAATCACCCTAACTTTTCTTAGAACCAACACCAAAATCAAAACACGGTTCCAAACCAAAACAACTTTCAAAGGGTCTCTCCACAACAACAACAACCACTACAATTGACTCAGCACCCCCTATCAATCACAAAACTTTCAAAATCCGGTCAACACTTCTGCACCGTCTAGTTCTTTGCAATTGACCGGTAGTGATGAATCCTCTTCACTCGCACAAACCATGAATTTGATTCTGAAAAATTTCATGCAAGTTTCGGCTGAAATAAAGACTTCTGTCGATAAAATCCAAAAATACTCTGACTCCCATGGTCAGAGTATAAAATCGATGGAAGCACAAATTGCTCGATTAAATGCTGAAATGAGTGCTAGAGAGAAAGGGAAACTTCCGTCTCAACCCCTACCGAATCCTGGACATTCACAACACTACAATGTGAATGCCATTACAACGTTGAGATCTGGAAGAGTGCTGAATAATCAAGTCGGTGAAGAGATTGATAATCATGATAAATTAATCAATAACACCCCGGCTTTCACTTCCACTTTTCCTTCCACTTCCACATCCACTTCTATTTCTAATCCTACTTTATCTACCCCACCATTTTCTTGCGAGCCTATTCTTCGTTTTCCTCAAGGCTCGAACCCTCATGATACTTCTTCTAGTCCATCAAAGACGATACCCACTCCCATTCTGGGATCAGTTCTACACACACCACTTTCTCCAATGTTGGACCCAACTATGATTGTTAAAGCTCCTTATCCGAATCGGTTAAGGGGAAACAAATCGAGTCCACATATGGAGAAGATTATGGAAATGTTTAAACATGTTAACATCAACAACCATCTCCTAGATGCTATACAACAAGTTCCGTCATATGCGAAAATTCTTAAGGACTTGTGCACTAGGAAGAGGAAGACTCAAGTGCCCAAAAAGGTATTCATGACAAATAATGTTAGCACTGCTTTTACCCCACAGTTACAAAGAAACGTAAGGACCTTGGATGCCCTACGATATCGATTTCTATTGGGGGTAAAAACATTAAGCGTGCTTTACTTGACCTTGGCGCAAGTGTTAACCTGCTTCCATATTCTGTTTACGAGCAGTTAGGGATTGGAGAGTTGAAACCAGCTCATTGCACTCTCCAAATGGCAGACCGATCAATCACCAAACCTAGGGGTGAAATGGAGGATGTGTTGATAAAAGTCGGGGAATTCATATTCCCTGTGGACTTTATTTTTCTCGATACACAACCTGTAGCAAACCCACAGAACCAAATTTCGGTGATTTTGGGTCGACCATTCCTTGCCACTTCCAATGCTGTCATTAATTGTCAAAACGGTTCAATGAACCTATCTTTTGGAAAAATGACAATTGAACTGAACATCTATAAAATTGGAAGTCAGCTATCTGAACCCTCTGCTCACATACTTGATGTCTGTTCTGACCACGAGATTGCTCCCGAAAGTTGCGAAGTTGATGAACTTTGCTTTGAAAATCTCGATGACACTAGCACATCAATGTTTGATCTTTCACATCTTAGTGAGGACACTTTTCCCACTCCTGAGTCTGACACTCTTGACTCTTCACTTTCCGAGTCTGTTTCCTTTACAGGCTACGAGCTTCTTCGTGACTCTGAATATCATTCGCTGACCCCACCTTCTATAGTTTCTTCGCCAGCATTAGATCTCAAACTTTTACCTTCTCATCTTAAATATGCATATTTAGGTGAGAATGATTCTTTACCTGTGATCATATCAGCTTCTCGCCTCAGAGCAAGAGAATGCACTTTTGGCGGTATTGAGATCTAGTAGGCAGGCGTTTGGTTGGACTATGGCTGACATCAATGGGATTAGTCCCTTAATAGTTGAACATCATATTCATCTGATGGATGAGGCCAAGCCAACTCGAGAACCACAGAGACAGTTAAACCCCGTCATGAAGGATGCGGTGAAGAAAGAAATCATCTTAACGCAGAGACAGTGGTATCATTTACCCAATCTCTGATAGCCAATGGGTAAGTCCAATTCATGTAGTCCCTAAGAAATCTGGCATCACAGTCATAACAAATGAGGCAAATGAGTTAATCCAGACACGCGCTCAAACTGGATGGCGTGTATGTATTGATTATAGAAAACTCAATGCCGCAACGAGAAAAGACCACTTTCCTCTACCTTTCATTGACCAGATGCTGGAATGCTTAGCTGGACGTGAATACTATTGCTTCATGGACGGATACTCTGGCTATAACCAGGTCCCTATTGCAAAAAAGGATCAAGACAAAACCACATTTACTTGTCCTTTTGGTACTTTTGCTTATAGACGCATGCCCTTTAGGTTATGTAATGCTCCCGCTACATTTCAGCGGTGTATGATGGGGATATTCTTGGACATGATCGAGAATTTTCTGGAGATTTTCATGGACGATTTCTCGATATTCGGAGACTCTTTTACTGACTGCCTATCACATCTTAACGCAGTTCTTACTCGTTGTAAAGAGAAGAACTTAACCTTGAATTGGGAAAAATGCCATTTCATGGTCCAAGAGAGAATTGTGCTTGGACATGTTATTTCACGGAAAGGCATTGATGTTGACAGAGCTAAAATATATGTCATTCATAACCTTCCTCATCCCAAATGCGTTAAAGATATACGATCTTTTCTTAGCCATGCAGGCTTTTATCAGAGATTCATTAAGAATTTTAGCAAAATTGCTAGACCCTTAACTCTTCTGTTGGCCAAGGACACAACCTTTCACTTTGACTCGGATTGTGAGGCTGCATTTAACTCACTTAAAAACTCTCTCACTACAGCCCCCGTTTTATTATCTCCAGATTGGAACCACTCGTTTGAGCTTATGTGTGATACATCAGATTTGCAGTTGGTGCAGTCTTAGGACAACATATTGAAAAGATGCCACACATGATCTATTATGCAAGTAAGACTCTGAATGATGATCAAATTAACTATACAACTACCGAAAAAGAACTTTTGGCAGTTGTATTTGCATTAGAAAAATTCAGGCCTTACTTGATTGGCTCATCTATTGTTGTGTACACTGACCACTCAGCATTGAAACATCTTTTCGTGAAGAAGGATGCTAAAGGTAGGCTAATACGTTGGATCCTTCTATTATAAGAATTTGATCTTGTTATTAAAGATAAGAAAGGATATGAAAACGTAGTAGCCGACCATTTATCGCGCATCTCTTCTTCACCTGTGACCCTGCCGATCAATGATTTTTTTCCGGACAAACAACTCTTGAAAGTATCCACTGAACCTTGGTTCGGGGATATTGTGAATTTTCTTGCTACGGGACTTATTCCCAGCGAATGGTTGAAACAGGACAAACATCGAGTTCTATCCCAAGTAAAACATTTTTACTGGGATGAGCCTTATTTGTTTAAATATTGTCCTGGCCAGATCATTCGCAAATGTGTCCCTAATGATGAATTCAAGAGTGTTCTATCTTTTTGTCATGATCAGACATGTGGGGGTCACTTTGGTCCTCGAAAGACGGTGAAGAAGGTTTTGCAATGCAGTTTTTACTGGCTGACTTTGTTCAAAGATGCATTTTATCATTGCAAAACGTGTCCACAATGCCAAAACACGGATAGGATTTCTCAAAGAAATGAGATGCCTCTTCAACCCATCTTAGTGGTTGAAATTTTTGACGTTTGGGGAATTGACTTTATGGGTCCTTTTCCCAACTCCTTTGGGAATCTGTACATATTGCTTGCGGTTGATTACGTCTCGAAATGGGTTGAAGCTATTTCTTGTCGTACTAATGACAAAAAGGTTGTCATTAAGTTCTTAAAAGAAAATATCTTTTCACGATTTGGACACCCTCGCGCTATCATTAGCGATAACAGGACGCATTTCTGTAATTGGTCTTTCGAGACTTTGATGCGGAAATATGCAATCAACCACAAACTTTCTACACCCTATCATCCCCAAATGAGCGGGCAAGCAGAGGTTTCAAACAGACAAATCAAACAAATTTTGGAGAAAACTGTTTCTAAAAATCAAAAAGATTGGTCGACCAAATTAACGGATGCTCTTTAGGCGTTCCGAACTGCATATAAAACCGATCTAGGTATGTCTCCTTACCGACTAGTGTTTGGAAAGGCTTGTCACCTTCCGGTCGAGATTGAACACAAAGCAATATGGGCCATTAAAGAACTTAACTTTAACTTAAATCAAGCCTGCAATTTTCGGAAGCTGCAATTAAACGAGCTAAGCGAACTCCGCGATGAAGCTTACGATAATGCTGTAATTGTAAAGAACCGGACTAAGGTATTTCACGATAAAAACATTTTGAAAAAAACTTTTACACCTGGTCAATAAGTCCTTCTTTATGATTCACGTCTCCATCTTCATACGGGTAAGCTAAAATCTCGGTGGAAAGGACCTTTTGTTGTGCGGTATATATATCCACATGGGATAGTTGAGGTTGAAAATATTGAAAACGGTACAATTTTTAAAGTAAATGGATATAGACTAAAACCGTATTTTTCCACCGACCCCACGGAGGAGCTCCTGTTTCTACAGGAGCCGCTTTATCTTGACTCAAATTCCTCCGTCTCACCTCCATGTCTTGGAAAATACTGTATCATCTTTAGAAGGGAGATGAGTGAAAAGAATAAATTTGGGGGAGATTTTCATGTTCATATATTATTGCCCCCGTTAATAAATTTCCTCCCAAGTCTACAGGTTTCTGAGATTTAACAGATGGCAACAGTGAGGATACTGTTGTAAACAGGTTTGGGGGAGGTTTGTGCTTAATTGTACATCACTTTGCATCATACTTTGCATAAGCACAAAACATAAAAAAAATTAATATTTAATTTTATAATAAAAGATTAGATAGTGAAAAATTACATCCAAAAGATTAGAAAAATTTAAGAAAACTTAGAAAGTTAGAAGTTTTCTTAAATGAAACTAGTAATTAAGTAGTTATGATCTGTTGTTCCAAGGGTTAGTAAGATGAAAGAAGTCACTAATTTGAGGATAAAAATAAGTCTGAAAAATAGTTTCTATTCTGGAAGCCAAACATTTGAATGTTGATACCCTACTATACGCACTTACACACTTCTTGAAACTCGGGATAGTAGAGGATACTTTGAAATACTCTTTTCTAAAAGCCAAAGTACAAAGAAAATAATAAATGAAGCATAAAAAGATAAAATGGTGAAGAAAAATGAACACTGGTTTTTTAATCACCAAGGCAGCATAAAAAAAATATTGCGAGGGTGCTTCATCACCTAGTGCCTTAGACCAACTAGTTTGGGAGTCACTGCTAAGCCTTAGATGTGCAAGACGAGGAAAATACTAATACACCTAATCCGCAAGCACATGAGTAATCGGTCGGTTAGTACCTCAAGAAGTATTAATGGTCGCATGAAAAAAATGTGTGAGCAAATCTATCTAAATATTCACCGATTAAAAAGTACTGAGGTAGATGGACAAGAGTATGATAGCTTGAATTGAATTCTCCGAGTGTAGGGATGTCTTTTACATACACGTAGGGGTATATTATCGGTGTTTGGAAGAAAGGTAGGGATGAAGAATAAAGGCGATGTTTTATTGAGGGATGATGTGATTTCTAACATCTTTTCATGACTATTAAGATAGGGCTCATGAAAACCGAAAAGCTAGTATTAGTTGGAAACTCTGAGTTTCAAAGTCTTTCTTTTACAGTTCTTATCTTTAAATGTAACTTTCATAGTCTTCCTTTTATTATAGGATTTTGTGGGTGCAATCCGCTGAAAACTCTCAGGAGACAACACTCCTCCTATTCGGGACACCTAGAGGTTTAAAGGCTTATTGCACGTGCTCAGTGCAATCGTGTTGCCTACGAAAATGTACTAGTTAGTTTTTCTTTTTCTTCTTTTCTCCTTCACTTGAATAAAAGATATTTTCTCGAGACGATCAAAATTAAGTTTGGGGGAATTTGATCAGTCGAAAATATTGCATTCTTAACACATCAATTTCCCTACTCTTTCTAATCATCTAAAGGTGTTTGGTATAAATATAGCACATATTAGCAATTTGTCTGCAAAATATCAAATAACATGTGTTATACATTATAACCATTATTATGAGGGAAATCGCGTGTTTATTACTACAGGCATGATTTTGTATATCTCAACATATTTTATCGAGATTGTGTGCAGAAAATTCTTCAGGTAAAAGAACCGGAATCGCAAAAGTGCCGATAAAATGCAGCAAGTCCAAGACTTAAGATCTGGAAGTAAACTAGAAAGAACTATAAGATTCCAGACATCAGGAAACAACCCTAAAGCCAACACTAGAATACCCTGAAGATTTGAAGCACTGAGTCCACTATATGGCCGCGGAACCACGGCCGAGTCAGGACGATCCGCCGCGGATCTGCGGCCGATCCGACTCATCGGCGGTGTAAAATTATCCCCGAGGCTTCCCTTCAACTATCTAACTTCTTCAAGATGCTTCAGTTCCTAGAATTCTCCAGAAGCTTCTCTCCAAAAGCAAAGCTACTCTTGCAAGCTAGATAACTACCTTAATTTAGAAACTTCTCTACAACTACCTAGCTTCCTTGAGAAGATTGACCTAGCTTCTAGGGGAAGCTTGAGGGAAAACTATAAAAGGGCACCTATAGCTTCATTAAAAGGGTTGTTGAATAGTTTGTTAATGAGTGGTGAATTAGTTACACATTTGGAGCCAAAAATTCAAATTCAAGTTGAGTGACACAACTTGATACCAAAACCCTAGCCCAAATCCATTTCCAAAGCCAAATTAAGATCATTTTGAGAAGCAAATCAAGCAAGCCTTCAACGAGCCTTTTTCGTAACGCCGATCATCATCTGAGCAAGAGATCCACGACGATCCGCGACTCAAGAAGATCGATGCGAAGCTAATTTCGACGATTTAGTTACCTCCTCAAATCTTGTAATCTCGACTTGAGTGAATTGTACCTAATTATCGATTAATAAAGGTGAAAATTATAAAATCTTGGTTTTCTTTACATTCTTGCATTATGAAAGGTTATCGATTCTTGATTCTTTCCTTTTTCATGACGTGTGAGTGAAATCTCCGCTTGTAGCAGAATCGAGAGAATAGGTAGATGATGATGATGAAATTCTTGAATGATTCTTAAGTCTTATGAGTTTTGTAAACTTTAAGAAATTGAATCATCGAAGACCTAATTTGAGCGAGATCACTTTCTTGAATGTTTTCTCTCTAAATTAGAGATCAACGATCGGTGATTTAATTTGCTAGAGGCTAGAATTTGAATGATAATCAATGAAAGGACAAGGGATGGTGAAGGAGAAACCCTAGTTTTTTCAATAGATCCCTAAATCTCGTTGATCTTCATCGATCTAGCAACAAATCCTCAATAGATAAGAATTCGTAATCATTAGTATTCATCATCATTATCAATTTGATCGATTCCTACAAGCTACTTTACAAATCTTGATAATTCAATCTATTTGGACATTTTCTTGATCTTTATTAATACTTGATTTTAGATCTATTTCTTTATGTTCTTAAAATTAAAATCTCACAAAAATTGAATCATTTTCTTTTATCTTTTATTTTCAACTCAACTAAAACGATTTCGAACAAATTCACACTTTTTCTGTGGACGATCCGCACTCGCTAAACGAACATACAAAAGACACCGTTAATTGATTGCGGTTTACAAATTTCTTTGGTTGTGATCTTTACACTTTTCAAAACACGACACGGAAACGTATCAATCATGATGCGTTAATGTAATTAACTGCAGGGGCTTACGCCTGCAGGGAAGGGCATCCCCATAATCAAAACCCCCTCACAAACGAGGGGGAATCTGATGAAGTCTGCTACAAAGATCGCGTCATTCTAAACCTTCGATGTACAGTGCCATAAATCAACTTGGCATCTTCAGAGAGGTAGACGAATAAATCCAAATAGCATCTGCCCCCAGAATTTAGGCGGACGTCTCGACGTTCCGGTCCTTCTTCCGGCGGTGAACAACAATCAGACGGGTTTACGAACATGATATTCACGTTTATGTTCTGTGTTGCACTGATGTTATGGATGGATTGTTGTGATGGATAGCCTTGTGTGTGATGTTAGATGTACAGTTCAAATTCATTTGTATATTCATTATTGCGGGGCAAGCGTCCGACATGTGGATTGCCGTTTCTGCCAGTTTGTATATTTTTTATTAGGGCACGATCGGATTGAAGTCGATATCACCGTTGTGTATATATATATATATATATATATATATATATATATATATTTTCTTTTATGTACTAGGATTACCCCGTGGAGGAGTGCTCGAATAGCCGGGTTCTAGAGGGTAACGGGCTCGCATCTCATGGCGTTGAGACCGGGAGGGGGCCTTACTCTAGAATTAGCGGGCTGTTCGCTGAAAGTGTATATTAGCACCTTTATTAGGTTTCCACATGCATCAAGTATGCAATTTAAAAAAAATCTAGAGGTCTAAGCTGCACTAACCTAGAATCAAACTAGAGAATTAGGGTTTGTAAGCAAGTACACAAGTTCTAAACTAAATGAAGAGGGTTACAACTTTTGTAAACCAATTCTTTCACTTTTATAGCTTCAAATAGTATCCCCTAGAACTCTTCTTAGCTCCACTTGAAGAAAGGATCGAGCTTGCTACATGATCTTCGAACCCGAAGATGATCCACCTTGAAGCCTCTCTAGGTCAAGCTAACTCTTTACTAATTAAGGTATCAGTGAAGCAAACAACCTATAATAAAGTGCTAGGATATTGTAGGTTGATGAAGTAGGATTTTTTCTCACTTTAGAAATATATTTCTCTTTTTATTTCCAACTCAAGAAAAACCCTAGAGAGCTTTCAAGAGGAAGAAGATGAACTTGGATGAATAAGTGAATGAATAATGAGAGAATAAACCATGGGCTAAAGATAAGAGTGGGATCAATAAATATCTAAGAGTAAAACAAAACACAAGAGATGAGTCATGGCTTCTCAATACTTCTCCAAGCATCCAAGCCATGACTCATTTCTAATCTTTTTATTTTTCTCTTTAAAATAAATCCATCCCAATTATCTTAAACCCTAGTGTGAGTCTCATACACCCATGTTCTATGTATCATCAACCATAATACAATAACTAATTATGTATATATATATCAAATATTTATATATATCTATACATTTATATATATCAAGAGAAGAAAATCATTAGTGAGCAATTATATTAGTTAATATATAAATATATCACATATAAATATATATCAAATTATTAAATCAACACTTGATTCAATAATCCGGTTATATCATATATATATATGTATATCAAATTATCAAATCAACACTTGATTCAATAATCCGGTTATATCACATATAACCGACAATATTCAATATTCAATATCAAATCAACACTTGATTCAATAATCCGGTCATATCATATATAACCGGCCAATATAAAATATATATACATATAACAAATTATTGAATCAACACTTGATTCAATAATCCGGTTATATCACATATAACCTAACCGATATCATATATCGCGAGATTAGAATACGGTATCACATACTCGTATTTAATCAAGCCCCTGCACATATCACCATATGTGCCCTACTTCGTTTTGCTTGAGCTAGGAAACCTCTGTGTGGGACTCTAAAAACTCGTCAATACGCCAACAGTAGGTAATGATCACATCAGTCACCCACAAGCCGTCAGCGGTACTAGTTAGACGTAACGGCTATCCAGGTATTGAGTGAATAGAAGATCAACAAGCAAGCTTGTCCAAACTCCCGCAAAGCCTATAAGCAACACTTACCATATAGTCTGGTCTCTTCGTCTGATATGTCGCATATCGAGTCTAGGGGTGGAATTGTCAGACCCCAGTAACTTGATAAGTCATGTCAATGTATGGCCTATAACCGTTAGAGAAAATACTGATAACACTTACTAGTAAATCTCATCAGCCCTGACCAGGGACTTGCTGTTATAACCAATCGAGCATAGCACAACATCAACTCCGAATACTGGGAGAGAAGAAACCCCTCCTATCGCTCACTGTCTCTATGTGACTCGGTACTGTACCCAAAATCCACCTATTTTCATGACTCCTTTGAGCCATGGTAGGGAGGAAATCAAAGCACAGTGGGAACCACACAAGACACTATGACGATCTCGGGTCTACAGACTAACCTATACAAGTGTCACTAGAGAACTGCTATCTAACGATAGGTATAGTACCATCTAGGAGTTCTCGGCGAGTCCTGTTCAGTGTACCAATTTTCTAATGAGCACCTATGTACAATCTTTGATGTCAAACACCAATGGTTGTGGGACCAACCATCGCCCCATACAGGATCAAGAAACGTCCACACTAGTCTACTCTGGAATACCGATGCCCTGTCTCGATAATCCCTCGACTAGGAACTTTCAAAGGATGTGCTTATGGACTATCCAGGCCCCACTAGTATGATCTGCATCATAGTCTTGGTAGTCAAGCCAACATCCTAAGGGCTTTATCAACATGTATCAGAGAGACAGTATAATAATATAAGTGTACATGTTAAGATAAAGAGCAACCGGATAGCATACTATCATGTCGAGCAAGAAAGACCTCTATATATATATGTCCAAGCATCCACTATATCATACAATAATGGCCTCTAGGGCATACATATTCCTAACAATCTCCCACTTGCACTAAGACCAGTTGTTGTAGTATCGCATACCCAACACCCTAAAAGTCTCTCAAACTGCGTCTGGGGGAGGGCCTTCGTGAGTGGATCCGTTGTGTTATCCTTTGTATCAACTCTCCTGACCTCGATCTCCCGGCGATCAACTATCTCTCGGATCAGGTGATACCTCCTCAGAATATGTCTGGATCGCTGATGGGATCGGGGTTCCTTGGCCAAAGCCATAGCTCCATTGTTATCACAATACAAGGGTATTGGATGCTCAATGGATGGAACCACACCAAGTTCAGCAATGAACTTCTTCATTCAGACAGCCTCTTTGGCAGCATCGTTGGCAGCGATGTATTCAGCCTCCATCGTCGAGTATTCCACGGTATCTTTCTTGGAACTCTTCCAACATACTGCCCCTTCATTGAGGGTGAAGACAAAACCCGAGGCTGACTTACTGTCGTCTTTATCACTCTGGGAGCTCGAATCGGTAAACGATTCTACTTGGAGTTCTCCGTTACCATACACCAAGAATATTTCTTTAGTCATTCTCAAGTACTTAAGAATGTTCTTCACAGTTATCCAGCGCTTCTCCCCTGGGTCTGATTGATACCTACTTACCACACCTAGTGCGTAAGCTACATCCGATCTGGTACATAACATCGCAAACATGATAGACGAGCCCTATCTAAATCAGTCTTAGGAGACATCTATTTGGAGAGAGTGATTCCTGAACAAGCGGGTAAATTATCACGCTTAGAATCTTCCATACTAAACCTCTTAAGTACGATGTCATTGTACCTGGATTAGGACAATCCCAATATCCGTTTAGATCTATCTCTATAGATTTTAATCCTCGGGATGTAGGAGGCATCACCCAGATCTTTCATGGAGAACTTTTGTGATAAGAAGAGCTTGAACGAGTGTAGAATAGGAACATCATTTTCTATCAAGAGTATGTCATCCACGTATAATACGAGGAAGACAACCATACTCTCTACAACCTTTTGGTATATACACGGTTCATCTACGTTTTTGATGAAGTCAAACTTTACATCAAAACAGATGTTCCAGCTCCACGACGCCTGCTTTAATCCATAAATTGATTTAAGCAGCTTTCACACCTTCCCGCTGCTTCCACTGTCTACGAAGCCCTCTGGCTGTGTCATGTACACGCTCTCTTCTAAATCACCATTTAGAAAGGTCTTGACGTCCATCTGCCAGATTTCGTAGTCATGGTATGCAGCAATGGCAAGTAGGATCCTGATGGGCTTAAGCATAGCTACTGGAGAAAAGGTTTCATCATAGTCGACACCTGGCCGTTGACAAAAACCTTTTGCTATAAGTCTAGCTTTGAAGGTCTCAACCTTTCCATATACACCAAGTTTATTCTTAAAGATCCACTTGCTCCCAATGGGTTTTACCCCTTCAGGAGCAACTTCCAAAGTCCATACTTTGTTAGCGCACATGGATTCCATCTCAGATCGCATAGCATCCAGCCATTTCACAGAGTCCCCACTTGTGATGGCCTGCTCGAAACTAGTTGGTTCATCATCTTCCATGATGCAATCCTCGCTCCCATTGTTTATGAGAAAACCGTAGTATCTCTCAGGTGGATGAGGAACCCTACTAGATCTGCGGAGTGACTGAGGTTCGTCGGGGACTATTGAATCCTCCGGTTCTACCAAATCATCAGTTGTAGTTTATGTATCTGGAACTTATTCCAGTTCTACCTCATTGCCACTAATTTCTTTCATAAGAAATTCCTTTTCTAAAAAGGTGGCATGTTGAGCAACAAACACCTTTTGTTCCTCGGTGTGTTAGAATAGATATCCATGTGAATTCTTTAGATATCCTACAAACTTGTAAAGAACTGATCGTGCCTCGAGTTTGTCCGGATTCTATTTTTTTTAACATAGGCCGGACAACCCTATATCTTAACTCGTTTATGATATGGTCTCTTTCCACTCCATATCTCATATGGTGTTTCAGGCACTGATTTTGATGGAACTTGATTCAATAGGTATGCAGTTGTCTCAAGTGCATAACCCCAAAAGGAAATAGGTAACTCAGCAATACTCATCATGGAGCATACCATATCTAATAGGGTGTGATTCCTCCGCTCCGATACTCCATTGTGTTGTGGTGTATATGGAGGAGTAAGCCGAGAGAGAATCCCATTCTCTTTTAGATAGTCTTAGAATTCCGTGCTCAAGTATTCTCCTTCCCGATCAGATCGTAGGATTTTAATACTTGTACCCGTCTTGTTCTCAACTTCGCACTTATATTCCTTGAATTTCTCAAAAGTTTCAGATTTGTGTTTCAACAGGAACACATGTCCGAATCTTGAGAGATCATCGGTGAATGTAATGAAGTACAAGAAACCATTCCTGGCATGTGTAGACATAAGACCGCATACATCACTATGTATCAGTCCCAAGAGTTTAGTAGCTCTTTCTCCGTGTCATGTAAACGGAGTTTTGGTCATCTTGCCTTTGAGACATGACTCGCAAGTTTCATAAGATGTAAATTCGAATGGATTCAAATATCCATTTTTATGCAACTTGGCTAGTCTGGTCGCATTGATATGACCAAGTCTACAATGCCACAAGAAGGTTTCATTCATTTCTGAACTTTTCCTCTTATGTGTGTTATGTATATTTAGATCTGTGTTTTGATTTAGAACGTATATACCGTTATATAACATACCAAATCCAATCAACACTTGATTTAGGAAAATGTTCATAACATTTTTCTTTAGTGCAAAGTTATATCCTTCTTTATCTAATAAAGAAACGGATATGATGTTGCACATCATCAACGGTATGTAATAACAGTCGTTCAAAATTAATGTATTACCATTTGGCAATACAAGGTGATATTCGTCGACAACTTCGGCAGCAAAAATTGCTTCGTTCCCAATTCTGAGAGACATATCACCCTTTCCCAGTTCTCTGCTTCTTCTTAACCCTTGTAACATATTACAAATATGGGATCCTGATCCGGTATCTAATACCCAGGACGTAGAGCAAACTGAAAAACAGTTCTCAATAACGAACACACCCGAAAAAGATTCATCAATATGCTCTTTCTTTGTTTGGGTTGTGTGGGAATCCTTGCATTCCCCTATTCCTTGCTCGGACTTATGATAGTCATAAGATAGAGCGGAACCAACGTTTCCCAGCCCAGTATAATAAGCGGGTTCGGTCAATACATCCATATTATTATCTTGATTAAGGCGTGTCATGGTCGCTGCCTGGAGAGAGAGAGAAGAAAACACTTTAGCGTGCGCTCTTGCTAATTAGACTGGTTATTATCTTATCTAATCAGGATGGCTCCTACTATTTTTATCAAATCTTCCTTCAAACCCTAAAAGGTAATAATAGCCGGGATTAAATACACCCTACAAGTTCGCCAATCGGCCAGCCAGGCAGGTATTGGTACTCCGAGGGAGTCTTCTCATGCTTTCGCATGAAACTAATTAAATAATCTCGTTTCCGCAGGGGCATAACCCCGTTAACACCTTTCTTAGACACCTACTGGATCAGCTAGTTGTAAAGTGAAAAACTCTCTCAAGAGTAATACTTACTCGCAGTGGGTATCAGGGTCCAACTATCATATAGAAGGTATGCAATCTCATTGAAAATTTCAACACTTGAAATTCTCAATATTTGTTTTTACCCCATGCGGTTTATAACCTTGACAAGGTCAACAAACCATAAACTGCAAGTCAAGTTCTACCCGTCATTTCGTGATTGAATCAAACCCACCCGCACAACCCTTGACAAGGTCAACAAGGCCATACGACTACCCTAATCCAATCGTATCATATACGGCAGATAAGTACTAATCAGCTACCGCACACTACGCTTTGACAAGGTCAACAAACGCAGCACGAATACTAAATAACACTTATCTGAAATGAAGGAGGGCTACGACTGAATTTGAAGAAAACCTTTAACGTAATGAACTTGATATCGTTATAGAATCTGGTGATTTGAAAAGGAGTGGTTTAAGCTCCGCTTTAAAATCGAGTAGTTTTCAAAACAAACCGAGTGGGTTATAGCATATGCCAGTTTTGCTAAAGAGGTCATTCCTGGTGAAGGGATCTAGGCTCTTTCCTCATCGAATGAGGTGCTGGATATTCATAAAGGAATACCACTATGCAAAACAAGAACTAGAGCTACCTTTTTGAAAAATTTGATTCTCACTGCTACAATAAGGGTTTGCCCCTACGGCTATAGAAATCCGTAGGGGCAACTTTTTATTGCCCCTCCGGATTAATCCGCAGGGCCGTCCGGTTGCCTCTACGGTGCCTTACGGATTAATTTAAAAATATTAAAATGTAATCTTTTATTATCCTTACGGAGCCGCAAAAGAAAACCCTACGGATTAATCCGTAGGGGCAACTAAGGGTTATTTATAAAAAAAATAAAGCCCAGAAATTCCTCACATCCAATTTTTCCCACCAACTTTCCCGCGCGTCGTCAAAACTTCCCGCCGTCTCGTCACCCGCCGGACCCACTTCTCGTCGCCAAAACTTCCCTCCGCCGTCGTCACCTCAGTCTCCGCCACCACCTCGTTGAGCTCCTCCACCTCAGTCTCCGCCACCACATCGTCGAGCTCCTCCACCTCAGTCTCGCCACAGTCTCGCCAAAATTTCCCCCTCGTCGCCATCTTTCCGCCACCACCTCGTCGAGCTCCATCCCCGGCCTCCTCCACCTCGTCGAGCTCCATCCTCCTGCAAAACTACAAGTGAGGTGAGTTAATTTCCATTTTGAAGTATTAATTATTCTTAATTTTTGTGTTATTGTTGATTTTAGGGTTAGGGTTAGGGTTAGTTCCGGGTTAATTAGGGTTAGGGTTAGGGTTATGGTTAATTAGGTAGGTTAGGATTAGTGTTAGGGTTCGGTTTGGGGTTAGGGTTAAGGTTAGGGTTTGGTTTAGGGTTAGGGTTAGGGTTAGGTTTCGGTTTAGGGTTAGGATTTTGTTTTGGGTTAGGGTTTTGTTTTGGGTTAGGGTTAATTAGGTAGGGTTAGGGCTAGTTAGGGTTAATTAGGTAAAATTGGGTTGGTGATGATTAGGGTTAGGATTAGGGTTATGGTTAATTAGATTAATTAGGGTTAATTTTAGTTTGTGCTAGAGTTAATATGGGTTGGGGTTTGGGTGATGATTAGAGTTAGGTCGATTTGGGTTAGGGTTTGGGCTAGGGTTAATTTGGGTTAATTAGGTAAAATAGAGTGTATTTATGTTAGGGTGTTAATTAGGGTTTATTTGGGTTAATCTTGAGTTGATTAGGGTTTATTTGGATTAAGGTGATGATTAGGGTTAATTTTGGTTAATTAGATTAATTTAGGTTAATTTAGGTTTAATTAGGGATAATTTGAGTTAGGGTGATGATTAGGGTTTAATTTTGGGTTAATTAGGGTTAATTTGGGTTAGGGTTAAGGGTGCACTAGTTCCTTCAGTAGGATACTCGATGATAACGTAAACGCACAACTTTACCGTAAACTTAACCCTTCATATAAGAACTTATTTCTTCCTCTGGTTGAGATTTGTAGAAGCAAATCTTCCCACAAGTTGAGAATTTAATTCTCATTAGGGAAATTTTGTTCTGCAGATTCAAAACTTAGGGGAAAAGAACTAACTTAAAAAAAAATAACAGGAACATATGGGAATTTAATTCCTCCAAAAATTAAAGTTAGGGTTTAGGGTGTACTAGTTCCTTCAGTAGGATACTTGATGATAACCTAAACGCACAATTTTACCTTAAACTTAACCCATCATATAAGAACTTAGTTCTTCCTCTGGTTGAGATTTGTAGAAGCAAATCCCCTCACAAGTTGATAATTTAATTCTCATCGGGGAGATTTTGTTCTGCAGATTCAAAACTTAGGGGAAAAGAACTAAGTTAAAAGAAATAACAGGAACATATGGGAATTTAATTCCTCCAAAAAATTAGGATTAGGGTTTAGGGTGCACTAGTTCTTTCAGTAGGATACTCGATGATAACGTAAATGCACAACTTTACCGTAAACTCAACCCTTCATATAAAAACTTAGTTCTTCCTCTGGTTAAGATTTGCAGAAGCAAATCTCCCCACAAGTTAAGAATTTAATTCTCTTCGGGGAGATTTTGTTCTGCAGATTCAAAACTTAAGGGAAAAGAACTAAGTTAAAAAGAAATAATAGGGACATATAGGAATTTAATTCCTCCAAAAATTAGGGTTTAGGTTTAGGGTGTGATCAGTCGAAAATACTGCATCTTTTAACCGGCAATTTCCCTATCATTTGCACTCATTTAGAAGTGTACGGTATTCATATTTCACATATTAGCAAATCAGTCGTTAAATATCAGATTGCATGTGTTAGACTCTAAAACCGGCACTATAAAGGAAATTGAATGCATTGCATGGCATCGCATCATCCCTATATTGTGCAACACTTGTTTCAAGATTTGTGCAGGAAAATGCAGGATCAAAAGAGGCTGATAAAATGCACCAACTCCAAGTTTTGAGATCTGGTAGCAATCTAGAAGGAACAATAAAATTCAACATGTCAGATAAAGCCCTAAACTTCAGCCCAAAGCAGCACCAGAAGTTTCAAAGCCCAAACTTCCAACATGGCCACGGAACCGCGGCCGGAGCCTGCTTGCGCCGCGGTTCCGCGGCGGATCTGCCACGTCAGCACCTAAGCTTTGCATCAAAATTCTTTATTCATGGCCCACATTCAGCTCATGTACTTCAAGTTCCAGAAGACTCCAGAGACTTCTGCCAGATCAGCAAACTAGGGTTTCTAACGCTCAATTAATCCTATCTTAAAACCTAAGCTAAACTCCTAACAAACTCTTTCTAGAAGCCCCTCAACAAACTTTTGGAGGGAATTGTAATTTCAAACCTAGACCTAGGGTTTGGGAAGTCTATAAATAGAAGCCTAGACCTAGGGTTAAAGGGGAGATCATAGGATCCAATACTTAGATACTTAGAAAAATCCCTACCTCTTTCTTCATCTTCTTCTTCCACAAGTCTAGTGACAAGACTTGTGTGAAACCCTAACCCTAATTCCAA
The DNA here is from genome assembly GCA_030015575.1 of Agapanthus africanus. Taxonomy (NCBI): domain Eukaryota; kingdom Viridiplantae; phylum Streptophyta; class Magnoliopsida; order Asparagales; family Amaryllidaceae; genus Agapanthus; species Agapanthus africanus. The sequence continues at coordinate 110,085,883 of CM057344.1, forward strand.
TCAAAAACCAAGATCCCGAGTACCACATCAAGCAAGAAGCCCTTCAACCTTTTATGAGCGGAGCCGATCTTCAATAGAGCAAGTGGTCCAAGCCGATCCACGACTCACGGAGAAAAAGCAAAGCCAAATCAACAATTTAGTTCTTCCTCTTGTAGTTCTTGAGCGACTGTAATCAAATTGTTGATATAAATAAAATATGATATTCTTTTATCTTGTTTTCTTTAAATTCTTGCATCATGATTTGATCTCAATTTCTAGTTGTAGTTCTTGTCGTGATGTTTGAGTAATACTCCGCTCGTCGATCAATAGAATGATGATGTAACATATCTTAAATCGATTCTTGAGTCCTACGAGTTTTGTAAACCCTAGCAAGTTCAAGAACCGACGACCCAGTTTCGTTGCGATACTTTCTTGATTGATATCGCTCGAAATTGGGGAGTTACGATCGTTTCTTGAAATTGCTAGAGGCTAGAATGTGAATGATATCGACGAAAGAACAAGGGTTAAATGATGAAACCCCAGTTTCACGAGAAAGCCCTAACTCTCGTCGATCATCATCAATCTAGTATCAATTCTTCGAAGGACAAGAACACGATATCTTGAGATTATATCATGTCTATAGATCCGATCGATTCCTGCGAGCCTCATTTAGATTCTTGACATTTTGGTTGGAAATATCATCGAAACCCGATTCTCGATTGTTTATCATTTTCTTGATTCTTGATTAGATTAGTGACACCTGAATCAATCGATAAAATCTTGAATCATGTTTTCTTTTCTTTTCGATTAACTTTTCAATTCAAACAAATCAAACATAAAAACGAATCGCACAATCCCTGTGGACGATCCACACTCACTTACAATCTACATCCGACACCGTAGTTGATTGCGGTCAAACAATTCTTTGATTATGATTCTATACATTTTCTTAAACCGACACACAAAGAAATGATCAATCAAATGGCGCCGTTGCCGGGGATTACGCGCTAATTCGTTTTATATTGAAATTAGAATTGAAAGATTTATTCCATTGTAATTTTGTAATCAAAATTCGCACAAACCCTAAACGATTTGTTGTGGTTTATTGCAAGGAGATCTGGTGCTTTCTGTGAAATTGGAATTTTTTTTGGAGAATTCCAGAGGACAAGGGAAGTGAACAGGAACATTCCCTGAAAATTTTGTGCAGTGTTCTTTTCATTCGATCGCGGAAGGGCGGCAATAGCTAAGATTTGCGGCGGAATCGTGGCCTCCTTAAGGTATCTCTGCACCAAAATTCCTCAGGTACTTTCTTACCTTCTCCTCTCTCCTTTTTTTAGCTCCAACTAATAAATTTCTGCAGGCTTCTTTGCAAATAATCGCAGCGCGCAAATAGCAAAATTAAAATTGTGCGTGTTTTTGTTTTTTGGTTGTTTGCATTATAATACGGATATTAAGGGGCACGACCAAATCCAAATTAGGTGGGGAGTTCATTACCCTTCCTAGGCCCCGAAAATCACAAAACCTGCATCCGCATTGACCCACAGTAACTAAAAAATATCTAGAGATGACTCTAAGGACCGTCGCGCTCACTTAGGACAAGAGAAGGCCGCGGGTAATTCATTGCTTATCCGCGTTTTCTTGTGGTGTCTAAGGCAGGTGTGTCGAAGGCTAGTGGTTATTAATTAGGCCCACTACTTACGTAGTGGAGTACCTTCCCACTTACCTGGCCACAGGGGGACAAAGAGGCAGTGGAGGATTCTATCCTGCGACTTTTCTTTTGGCAGTTAGGAGCGGTCTAGAGCCGGACCTAGGTGACCACTAGATTCTAGGGTTTTGTGTGTTGCATTTGTTGTGTTGCATCATATTTTCAAAAATCTGTCCCTTTTTCAAAGCAAACACCGCATTCATTCATTACCCCTAATTATAAGTCAACGCTGCCACTTGTACTAACCCTTTTTAGTACAAGATAGGCTGGACACGGGATTCTAGTGCCCGTTTAGTCCGCGTACCCTTTATCGACTCCGAAGTCGGTATTTCTCCATTTACGTCTTCTTTACCTACCACCACACCCACATCGATGGATCCACCCCCATCGAACTTCTTTAACCCTAATCTGCCGCCGTCCGTTGGTGCGCAGAATCCACCCCGCATCTCTCTCCAAGAGAGGTGCTATCCACTGCGAGGTCCTCTTTCGACCTGCTTATCCACACCACCAGCCAACGGGGATAACTTTGAGATAAAACCCCAATATATCAACCTTTTACCCAAATTCCACGGACTCGAGACTGAGGACGCTTACGTTTTCATTACCAAATTTGAAAATGTATGCGCAATGATGGGTATGTCACAACTTTCAGTGGATGCTATGCGTCTACGACTTCTTCCATTTACTTTGTGCGATATAGCCGAGAAGTGGCTATATAACACTACCGCACACTCTATTACGAATTGGGAAGAATTCGTCGCTGCATTCCTTAAGAAATTTTACCCAATACAAAAGACACCTCGAATCCGTAGCGAACTGAATCAATTTACCCAGCTCCCTACTGAACCATTCTCTAAATGTTTTGAACGTTTCAAGGATCTTTTGGTTCAATGTCCTCATCACGGCATCCCGAGATGGGATCTTTGCCGAATCATCTATGAGGGCATTAACCCAAACACTAAACAGAGCCTTGAAAACATGTGTCAAGGTACTTTTATGACTAAGGATGATGGGGAAGCTTGGAAGTTTTTAGAACAGTTCGCTGAAAAATCACTACAGTGGGAGAGTGGAACCCAACCATTGAATAGGGGTGGCGTACACCAAATAGATGTGTCCATAGGTGTTTGAGTTGAGATGGCAGCAATGCAAAAGAAGCTCGACGCTATGGAACACAAATTTGCAGCAGCCTCCTTAAACCCAGTGTCGCTCCCCAAAACTGTTTATGGGTGTTGTTCTGATCCGTCTCACTTAACGGAAGAATGTCCATTAAACTCTGCGTTTCAAGGTCACGAGCATACAAATGCCGCATTCCAAAGACCTAGAAACGATCCTTATTCTTCCACATACAATCAGGGTTGGAGGAATCACCCGAATTTTGCTTGGAACCAACAACAATCTCAAAACACGGTTCCAAGCCAAAATAATTTTCAAAGGGCTCTTCCACCACAACAGCAACCACTTCAAATCACTCAGCACCCCTACCAGTCACAAAATTTCCAAAACCAGGTCAACACTCGTGCACAGTCTAATCCTATGCAGTTGTCCTGTTCTGACGAATTCTCTCAATTCACTCAAACCATGAAATCACTTTTATCAAATTTCATAAAGGTTTCGACTGAGGTTAGATCTTCCATCAGTGAGATAAAGAAAAACTCAGCATCCCAAGCTAAGAGTATCAGATCGATGGAAGCTGAAATAGCTCGACTTAAAGCCGAAATAAGTGCGAGAGAAAAAGGGAAACTTCCCTCTCAACCCCTACAGAATCCTGGGCATTACAATGTAAATGCCGTCACAACGTTGAGATCGGGAAGAGTGCTGAACAATCATGTCGGGGAAGGAATTGATGATATTGAAAATCCTATCATTAACACCCCGGCTGAGACCTTTCCTCACACACACACTTCTCCTTCTGATCCTTCTTCTTCTACCCCACCACCTTCTCGCGAGCCTATTCTCCATTTCCCACTAGGCTTAACACCTCAGCCCAACCCTTATAGTTCTCCACAGACGATCCCCACACCTCTTTTGGGACCTCGTCTACCCCCTCTTCCTTCTCTTATGATGGACCCGACGCTTATTGCGAAAGCTCCTTACCCGAATCGGTTAAGGGGTAATAGAACGAGTCCTCATATGGAGAAAATTATGGAAATGTTCAAACAGGTTAACATCAACATTCCTCTCCTAGATGCGATTCAACAAGTCCCCGCTTATGCGAAAATTCTTAAGGACTTGTGCACTAGGAAGAGGAAGACTCAAGTGCCAAAGAAGGTCTTTATGTCTAATAATATTAGCACTGTTTTTATCCCCCAGCTACCAAAGAAACGAAATGACCCAGGATGTCCTACAATATCGATTTCTATTGGGGGTAAAAACATAAATCGTGCTCTTTTAGACCTTGGCGCAAGTGTTAACCTACTTCCATATTCTGTATATGAGCAATTAGGGATTGGAGAGCTGAAACCTGCTCACTGCACTCTCCAGATGGTAGACCGCTCAATCACCAAACCAAGGGGTGAACTAGAGGATGTGTTAATAAAGGTCGGGGAATTTGTTTTCCCTGTAGACTTCATTGTGCTCGACACACAGCCTGTAGCAAACCCCCGGGGCCAAATTCCGGTGATTCTAGGTCGTCCTTTTTTTGCCACTTCCAACGCTGTTATAAACTGTAGAAACGGTTCAATGAACTTATCATTTGGAAATATGACCATTGAACTAAATATCTACAAAGTTGGAAGTCAGCCATCAGAACCCTCTGCTCATATTTTAGATGTGTGCTCTGTCTATGAGATCGCTCCCGATAGTTACGGAGCTGAGGAACTTTGTTTTACTGATCTCGACGACATTACCACATCTCTGTTTGACTTTACACAAGATCTTGTAAGTGCACGGCGGCGCCCCGGTCGTCAATCCGACGGCCAAATGCGGAAACGGTGATAAACTTTAATTTTGCGAACTTAGCAAACCGGCACCACCGCGCACTAAACCCCGGATCGGGCCATTAAACTAGTTCTAGCTAACTACAAGATGGGAAGAGATATACCGAGTGATCCGAGTCCTCCGGTCTTCTCGTCGTCGTCCCGATCTCATGCGGAATGTCCGGTCTCCATCTCCTCGCCGGAAGGGCACCACGTCGCCTGTTTCTTTTACGGGCTCCCGCCTCTATACCGAGGCAACTCGGGCATGAAGCTGGCAAGTCGACATGCCCAAGATTGGCTGTAGAATGTGTAGGGTTGTGTCTCATTTGGGGTTTTGTTGCCTTTGTAGATGGAGGAATGAGGTTAAGAAAAATGGTGCTTTCATTTTCCATGCAAGGAAATTGAGATGAAGATAAAATGCCACAAGCTCACAAAATGAAACTCTCTCTCTCACTCCCTCAAAATTGTGGCCGGCCATGTCTTATGAGGAATGGTGGTGGAGTGTGAACAAAATGCAAGAGGGAGGTGAGTGTAGTAAAAGGTGGAGGGTGACCACAACCAAAACATCAACCATGCTAACACCTTAATCAACCCATACCCATTCAAATCACAATTAATGCAAGTGATGGTGGAAAAGAAAAGATGCCATCATAATCTCTCATCTCACAAATAAACCCTCCACAAAATGTTATTTGCACAATTGCAAATAACCCCCTCCATCGGAAAAGTCCGGCCGGGAAAGAACAAAGGAAAACCGGCCGGAACGGAATGCAAACTGGTAACTCCAGAAAACTGGTCCCGTAATAAATTACAGGAAAACCCCAATACTGTGCATACACACCCGCATCTGTATTCCGACTGGATACAAATGCAATGAGACAAAATCTACACTGTACTAAACTAGGATCCGGCTTAAACCAAAGCCGGCTAGTAATGTCCGTCCGATCTTGATCCGTGCAATACCGCACGTATCAGATCGAACCCTGCCATATATCCATACGGCCACTAGTACAAACCGTCCGATCCTAATCCGTGCAATACCGCACGTATCTGATCGGACCCTGCCATATCTCCATACGGCCTCTACAGCGTTTCGCCCGAAAGCCTGAGTAACTGAAGGTGTGGTGGACTCTAAAGACTCGTCAATACAATGGCTGTGGATTTAACCACTAGCACGTCAGAGGTATAAGCCAATACGTGACGGGCCACCAGCTATTGACCAAAAGGGACGTCGATGAGCGAACTCATCCTGACACCCTACTGAGCCTGTCAGTGACAATATCCGTACAGTCCGGTCCGTTCGTCTATGAGCATCGCATGTCGGGCCTAGGGGGTTGGTAAAAGTCAGACCCCCAAAAGCGGTACAAGTCGTGTCGGAGTGTAGCCCAGAACACCCTGAGATACTACTGGAATACCTACCAGTAAATCTCCTGCCTTGGCCAAGGACTTCGTGTAATGGCTCTCCTAGACACAGCGCGACCTCACCCCCAATACCGGGAGAGACGAACCCCTGAAGATCCGCTCACTGCCTCCATGTGGCTCGGGACTGTACCCAACTAAAACCCGTTTGCACGACTCCTTTGAGTCGTGGTAGGGTAGTAATCAAAGCACAGTGGGAACTCACATGAGACAAATGACGATCCCCAGGTCGATGAACTAACCTGTACACATGTCACCTGGGAACTGCTATCTGACGTCAGGTATAAGACCAACTAGCATGTTCCCGGCGAGTCCTGTCCGGTGTACTCATAACCCAATGAGCACCTGTATACATCTTAGGTGAACCAACAGACACCAGTGGCTTGTGAGACCGGCCACCGCCCCTCGTCGGGGTCTCGACTGTATACACTAGTCTACTCTGGAGAATCGATGCCCTGTCTCGAAACTCCCACGACTAGGGACCATTTAAGGATGTGCTTGTAGACTCCAGCTCTCACGTATATGATCGCCCTCATACTGCTGGTCGTCAAGCAAGAATCCTAGGGGCTCTATCAACGTGTAATAGCGACCTGTCAGGTCACCTAAAGCAGTATACGATGGTAAAGGTAAACCAGATAGCATACTATCATCTAGAGTAAGACTGTCTTACCGGGATAGGTCCTCCCTCAATCATCGCAATCACGTGCCTGTGATCCAATAATTGACTCTGAGGGCATTATCTCCAACAATCTCCCACTAGCACTCAAGGCTAATTATTGCGATGTCGCATACTCACAGCCCGTGTGATACCAAACACCCAACTCCTCTACTAGTCAGTCTCATAAAGCCTGTTTGCGAAACTCTTGCGTTCGAGGAATAGCCTCAGTGAGTGGATCCGCCTAGATGTTTCTTTCTATGTCTCTCTATATCTCAAGTTCGCGGAGAAAAGCCATCTCCCGAAATGAGCAATACCTGTCTTAGAATGTCTGGATGTCTGATGGGGCCTAGCTCATAAATGAACTCCAAATCCAAACTTCTTTAGACTGTATCGTCAACTGAACTTAATCAGTATCCTGCGCCATGCCACCCTCAGTATTGCCTTGGACCACCTGTCCAAAATACTGCCCCTCGTCAGAAGGAAAACTACAACTCTGACGATTACCTTGTCGTCCATGTCACCTTGGAAGCCTGGAGTGATAACTGTCTCCCAAAGGAGGCAGCCGTTATCATATCCCTAGAACATTCACTTATGTTCTAAAACTGCTTCCGACTGTTTCCCCAGGATTGGATCAATATCAACTTATTGTACCTACTGCAAGAACAACATCTGGTGTGGTACTTGACATCTCATGATTGACTCAATTGCCTGAGCAAGTGATCTGCCAATCATGCGCATCCCTCTCTACTTTAGTCTATAAGACACCTTTAGAGAGGGTGACTCCATCACCTGCAGGTATACTACCGTGCCAAGAGTCGTCCATTCTAAATACGCTTAGAATGCTGTCAAAGTACCCTGATTGGGAAACCACCCAAATCTAGATCTAAAACCATAGATCTAGTAACCAGTATGTCTGATATAATGTCCAAGTCCCATGTGGAGAAAACACTGTGTGACGACCAAAGTATAACCGATCGTTGTATAGGAATATCGCTTCCTACTACCTTCTTAACAGATCCATCCCCTATTCTGATGACGTCAAACTTATGACTGTCATATCAGAAACAGATGATCTATCTCCGCTATATCTGCTTTAGTCTATAAATAGACATAAGCCTGATGTCCACCAATGCTTCCGCTGCTCCCACTGACTACGACAACCCTCTGGCAGAGTCATATAGACGTGCACTTCTAAAGCTAGTTTAGAACGACGCTATACTCATCCTCCTGCCGGGTCTCGCAGCCTGGAACAACAACAATGGCAAGTGTGGGTAAACAAGAACTTCCCTGTCACCGTCCTTGAGGCTACCGGAGTACCTCTCGGGTGCCTGAAGTTGCCCACCTTATCTGCAGAGTGGCCAATGGAATGTCAAATCAAATTGAATCTTTAGGTTCCTTATCAAATCTTCAGTAATCGTTTGCGGTTCTGGAATCACTTCCAGTTCTACCATACTCCCACTACTGTTTTTGAAAAAAATCTATTTTTTAATAAAACTGTGGCGAGTCTAGAACAATATTTCTATTGATCTGCCAAATGGTAGAAAGTCAACCCTCGTCATAGCCTGGGTCAACCCACAAACAGCCATTACAGAAACGTGCCTTGAGTTATCCAGAGTCTGGTTTTAATCATAAGCCGGACAACTCCCCATACCTTAACAACGTTAAGATATGAACTGTTCTACATCCAATATAGAACCAGAGGCACTGATTTAATTTAACCAGATTCAAATCATGCAGCTGTCTCCAGTGTATGTCAACTAAATGGAGAAAGGCCGATCAGCGTTACTCAACTTAGGAATGCTTCCAATTATGAGTAACCTGAAAGAGAAGCAATTTCTCTTTATCATTACTATCAACTGAATACCATACACAAGTATCTACATCTTCGATCACCTTGAAGAATCCCGATACTTGCTACACCTGGTTCTCTACTCTATTCAAATACCTATAACTCCTCAAAACTTAGACCCTGTGTTTCTACGAAACACATGTCTAAGAACTAGAGAAGTTAAAAGTAAATAGAATATAGTATGAGGACCAACCCCTCTGTCCTAATGGACACTGGACAACATACAATACTCTGTATAAGTCCGCCGAGTCTAACAACTCTTTCACTGTGTGTCGTAGGTTGAAAACTGTACTTATGGTTAAGAAGAATTACACCGCTGTTTAATGCTCCTTACCTAACCATCCACTGATATAGGTAAATGCCATCGACATAATATCAAAAGGTATATCTCACTCTATGAAAATAGACGTACAGATATATCAATTTGAAATTGGTGCATAACAGCGGATATTCAAAACCAAATATTTGCCGATCGGCAAACAGCCCAGATGATCTCCTCAAATATCACCGATTACAACGAATCCCGATATAATGAGGATGATCACCTTATTCCCAATAACTTACTCCCACTCATCATCTGTAAAACCATACAGATGTGAGAATCAAACCTGGTAAATACATACCCTGGAGCAAGTGTCTAATCGGGAAATCAGTTTTCTTTTAACAGTACACAGTTGAACTGAAACATTGAAATGTTTCGATGGGTATCCTGGTATTCCTAGTAATACCTCTACCATTATCCAGATTCACAACTATAACCGTATAATTCTTTGCCACCTCTCCAAATCCCTTTATATGTCTTTAGTCATTACCTTCTGCACACCCATTAGGCCAAATGGTTTTCTTCCTTCCCTACCGTTCGGCACCAGCCTATGGTTTGGAAGAAGACTATCCAATAAGCATAATGGGTGTACTGTCCTAGTCCTAGGAGCACTCGCAATGCGAGAGAAGGTGAAGATAAAAGACAACTGAATAAACCTTATTCCTATTTCCCCTGGACCAGAATCCATCCCCGAACTGGAACAAGTTCCTTTCGAGTTCGTATATAACCATACGATGGAGTATCCAATAAACTGTGGATCTTCGTAGTGATACGGAGTGTCCTGGAGAAATACAAAGGTGATTCAGGATTGGCGAAGAAATACTTGGTTTGGTCGTGAATATCAGTCGCAATTTACTTTGCCCTCTTACTAATCCCTTGCTTTGTCTTAATCTTAATACCTTCTGCACACCGTTTAGGCTAATTGGTTTTCTTCATTCCCTACCGGTCGGCACCAGCCTAAGGTTTGGAAGAAGATTATCCAATTTGCATAATAGGTGTACCATCTCCTAAACCAAGGAGTACTCACAACTTGAGAGAAGGTAAAAGGGAAAAGACAACTGAATAATCCTATCCGTTTTCTCCAGAACAGGAAACCATCCTCGAATTCCTTCGAGTTCGTATCTAACCATACGATGGTTTTGTCCAATGGAAGTGGACGTTCGTAGTAATACGGGGTGTCCTGGAGAAAAGGGTAAAAGTAGGAGTGGCAATGAGGTCTGCAACTCTGACAATCCAAAAGCCAGTGTAAAGAAGGTTCGGTTAACTTGGTCTCTGGGTCATAGTCTTAGGGTCGGGTCAATGGTCGCTGCCAAAGAGAGAGAGAAAAGAAACACTCAGCGTGCACTCTAACCTAGATCAGAATGGTTACCAATTTATCTAATCTGGAAACCTCCCACTGTATCTCAAATTCTCCTCCAAACCTGAAAGAAGAATTAGTCGGGGTCACCCGAGGAGTAAACCAACTCATCAGTGGGAATCGGGATCCAACTCTCATCGCATGATAACGTGACGGAATCCGCTCACGGTACCACACTCCAGAAGGTATGCGCATATCTGGCAAGTTTCAGTTCTTTTGAAACTCCCGATGTGATTTTTTTTACCCCATGCTCTTATGACCTTGACTTTGGCCAACAAATCATAAGTCACATGTCAAGTTCTACCCATCATTCTCCAGGTTAATTTGAGCCCATCCGTACAAGCCCTTGACTTTGGCCAACAAGGCTATACGACTGCCCCAAACCAACGCATCTATCTATGCTGCATATGAATAACCAACAGCTACCAAACACTGTGCCTTGACTTTGGCCAACAAACACAACTTGAATACTATTGACTACCCATATGAAACGACGGAGGGCTACGAATGGTTTCTGGCGAAAACCTTTAACGTAATGAACTTGATATCGTTGAAGGAACGGATAGCTTTTTAGAAAATATAGTGACGAAAACCTTTACTAAAAAGGTCACTCCCGGTGAAGGGATCTCGGCTCTTTCCCCATAGAATGGGGTGCAGGATATTCCAAATGAATACCACGATGCAAAGCAAAAGTAATCGGCTATAGTGAAGTTAATGCCCTGACACAGACTTCTGTCAAAGGGGTCACTCCCGGTGAAGGGATCTCGGCCCTTGCCTCGTCGACTGAGGAGCAGGATATTCCAAATGAATACCAAGATGCAAAACAAAAGTGAACGTCCTTGCAATAACAGCTTTTTGAAAAATGTTCCAACAACATCAGATTAGGTTTGTTTAACTTGCATTGATCCGAATCAACGCAGTCCCATCAATTGATCACACCACAAAGAACGAAAATATACTGATGTACGTATATGCCATCCGCATTCGCCACTGGGTCCCGTCATTACCCGTTAGGTTAGCTAACTAACGACAGAGCGGGGACTGGACTAGCGCGGATGTAAAACATATACAACATCTACTAATATATATACCAATATATTATATTTCGCTCAAGGCGTGAATAAAATGCAACATTACAGAAATGTACAGCATCACAGAATAATACAGATATCTGGGATCCCCGGGTTTCACAGAGCCACTACTGAAACCCGACGTTCCCCTGGTCGTGTGGATAGCCTGTGCAATGAGATCCGAGACCCCTACGGGCGCGGCAAGTCACCCGCCAAAACCTGAAGCGAGGCAGCCCCCTTCAGCACCGTGAATGGACCACCCAGCACTTCATGGAATCCGGTAACTTGGGCACCCCTCCTGGGTCAACCTGTACCCCCTACGAGTGCGGCGAATAGCCCGCCAATTCCAGACTGAAGCCCCCTCCGTCTTAATGCCCTGAGATGCGGGCTTGTTGCCCTCCAGAACCCGGCTATCCGTGCACTCCTCCACGGGGTAATCCTAGTACAGAAAGTAAAATATACATACAACGGGTACATCGACCGCAACCAGGTCGTGCCCCAAAAGAATAATACAAACAGGCAGTGACGGTAGTCCACATGTCGGACGCTCGCCCCGCAATATCAAATGTACATAATACAACAACACTGTACTAGCATTGCATCCAGGCTATCCCCCACGACCGATCCGGAACATCACAGCAAAATCACAAAACATCAACGTGAAAGTCACGTTCGCAAATCCGTCTAACCGGGCTATAGCAGTTAGACTGGATTTACCGATCGAGTGACATTCACGGTCGCAGATATAATGTAAATACTGTGAAAAATGTGTTTAAAATATCCGATCGATCAAATAATTAACAAGTGGGCCCCCAAGCAATACTGTAGCACTCACAGAAATTCTGGGCCCAATTATAATATTCCAAAACCCCTAAAATCAGCCCAGAAGCCCACTGGAGAAGTTTGACACATTGATCATTCTAACCTGCGGCGGAACCGCGGCAACAAGGGGGGTTTTGCCGCGGTTCCGCGCTCCACCTGAAGGATCAATGTCTCGAATTTTCCCAGATCTTTTAGAACTTCTAGTACATCAATTTTCGACAACCTGAAAAATTTTTAGAGACAGAAAAAATTCGACAGAAAACTGATGTGAAGAAAAATGTGGTTTTTTGGAATTTTGGTCGATCGGAAATGCAAACACATCAAACGAAGCTAGACGAAGTTAATGGCGAGGCTCTGATACCACTGTAAGTGCACGGCGGCGCCCCGGTCGTCAATCCGACGGCCAAATGCGGAAACGGTGATAAACTTTAATTTTGCGAACTTAGCAAACCGGCACCACCGCGCACTAAACCCCGGATCGGGCCATTAAACTAGTTATAGCTAACTACAAGATGGGAAGAGATATACCGAGTGATCCGAGTCCTCCGGTCTTCTCGTCGTCGTCCCGATCTCACGCGGAATGTCCGGTCTCCATCTCCTTGCCGGAATGGCACCACATCGCCTGTTTCTTTTACGGGCTCCCGCCTCTATACCGAGGCAACTCGGGCATGAAACTGGCAAGTCGACATGCCCAAGATTGGCTGTAGAATGTGTAGGGTTGTGTCTCATTTAGGGTTTTGTTGCCTTTGTATATGGAGGAATGAGGTTAAGAAAAATGGTGCTTTCATTTTTCATGCAAGGAAATTGAGATGAAGATAAAATGCCACAAGCTCACAAAATGAAACTTTCTCTCTCACTCCCTCAAAATTGTGGCCGGCCATGTCTTATGAGGAATGGTGGTGGAGTGTGAACAAAATGCAAGAGGGAGGTGAGTGTAGTAAAAGGTGGAGGGTGACCACAACCAAAACATCAACCATGCTAACACCTTAATCAACCCATACCCATTCAAATCACAATTAATGCAAGTGATGGTGGAAAAGAAAAGATGCCATCATAATCTCTCATCTCACAAATAAACCCTCCACAAAATGTTATTTGCACAATTGCAAATAACCCCCTCCATCGGAAAAGTCCGGCCGGGAAAGAACAAAGGAAAACCGGCCGGAACGGAATGCAAACTGGCAACTCCAGAAAACTGGTCCCGTAATAAATTACAGGAAAACCCCAATACTGTGCATACACACCCGCATCTGTATTCCGACTGGATACAAATGCAATGAGACAAAATCTACACTGTACTAAACTAGGATCCGGCTTAAACCAAAGCCGGCTAGTAATGTCCGTCCGATCCTGATCCGTGCAATACCGCACGTATCAGATCGAACCCTGCCATATATCCATACGGCCACTAGTACAAACCGCCCGATCCTGATCCGTGCAATACCGTACGTATCTGATCGGACCCTGCCATATCTCCATACGGCCTCTACAGCGTTTCGCCCGAAAGCCTGAGTAACTGAAGGTGTGGTGGACTCTAAAGACTCGTCAATACAATGGCTGTGGATTTAACCACTAGCACGTTAGAGGTATAAGCCAATACGTGACGGGCCACCAGCTATTGACCAAAAGGGACGTCGATGAGCGAACTCATCCTGACACCCTACTGAGCCTGTCAGTGACAATATCCGTACAGTCCGGTCCGTTCGTCTATGAGCATCGCATGTCGGGCCTAGGGGGTTGGTAAAAGTCAGACCCCCAAAAGCGGTACAAGTCGTGTCGGAGTGTAGCCCAGAACACCCTGAGATACTACTGGAATACCTACCAGTAAATCTCCTGCCTTGGCTAAGGACTTCGTGTAATGGCTCTCCTAGACACAGCGTGACCTCACCCCCAATACCGGGAGAGACGAACCCCTGAAGATCCGCTTACTGCCTCCATGTGGCTCGGGACTGTACCCAACTAAAACCTGTTTGCACGACTCCTTTGAGCCGTGGTAGGGTAGTAATCAAAGCACAGTGGGAACTCACACGAGACAAATGACGATCCCCAGGTCGATGAACTAACCTGTACACATGTCACCTGGGAACTGCTATCTGACGTCAGGTATAAGACCAACTAGCATGTTCCCGGCGAGTCCTGTCCGGTGTACTCATAACCCAATGAGCACCTGTATACATCTTAGGTGAACTAACAGACACCAGTGGCTTGTGAGACCGGCCACCGCCCCTCGTCGGGGTTTCGACTGTATACACTAGTCTACTCTGGAGAATCGATGCCCTGTCTCGAAACTCCCACGACTAGGGACCATTTAAGGATGTGCTTGTAGACCCCAGCTCTCACGTATATGATCGCCCTCATACTGCTGGTCGTCAAGCAAGAATCCTAGGGGCTCTATCAACGTGTAATAGCGACCTGTCAGGTCACCTAAAGCAGTACACGATGGTAAAGGTAAACCAGATAGCATACTATCATCTCGAGTAAGACCGTCTTACCGGGATAGGTCCTCCCTCAATCATCGCAATCACGTGCCTGTGATCCAATAATTGACTCTGAGGGCATTATCTCCAACAGATCTTAGTGAGGACACTTTACCTATACTTGAGTGCTGCACTCCTGACTTTTCTCCACCCGAGTCTGTATCTTTCACAGGCTCTGAGCTTCTTTGTAAATCCAAAAATCACTCAATGATCCCTCCTTCTATCATTTCTCCGCCTGAATTATATCTCAAAATTTTACCTTCTCATCTTAAATATGCTTATTTAGGTGAGAATGAGTCTTTACCGGTTATAATATCCGCTTCTCTAGCATTAGAGTAAGAGAATGCACTTTTATCGGTATTGAGATCTAACAAAGAGGCGTTTGGTTGGAGTATGGCGGATATCAAAGGAATTAGTCCCTTAATTGTTGAACATCATATACATGTGATGGATGATGCCAGACCAACTCGAGAACCACAGAGACGGTTGAATCCCGTCATGAAGGAAGCGGTAATGAAAGTGATCGTCAAATGCCTAGATAATGGTATTATATACCCTATTTCCGATAGCCAATGGGTGAGTCCTATACATGTCGTTCCTAAGAAATCCGGCATCACTGTTATAACCAATGAGGCGAATGAGTTGATTCAGACACGCACCCAAACTGGGTGGCGTGTATGTATCGATTATAGAAAACTCATTGCTGCCACACGGAAAGACCACTTTCCTCTACCATTCATTGATCAAATGCTGGAATGCTTAGCGGGACAAGAGTATTATTGTTTTATGGACGGATACTCAGGCTATAATCAGGTCCCCATCGCCAAAAAGGATCAAGATAAAACTACTTTTACTTGTCCTTTTGGTACCTTTGCTTACAGTCGCATGCCCTTTGGGTTATGCAATGCTCCCGCTACCTTTCAGAGGTGTATGATGGGGATATTCTCTGATATGGTAGAGAATTTTCTGGAAATCTTTATGGACGATTTCTCAATTTTTGGAGACTCTTTTTCTGATTGCGTATCGAATCTTGATGCCGTTCTTACTCGTTGCAAAGAGAAGAATTTAACTTTGAACTGGGAAAAATGCCATTTTATGGTCCAAGAAGGAATTGTTCTTGGACATGTCATTTCACAAAAAGGTATTGAGGTTGACAGAGCTAAGATAGATGTCATTCAAAACCTCCCTCATCCAAAAAGCGTCAAAGACATTCGATCTTTCCTTGGCCATACGGGCTTTTATAGAAGATTCATTAAGGACTTTAGCAAAATTTCTAGACCTTTAACTCTTCTCTTGGCCAAGGATACAACCTTCCATTTTGACTCGGACTGTGAGACAGCTTTCGACTCACTTAAACACTCACTCACTTCAGCCCCCGTGTTATCATCGCCAAACTGGGACTACCCCTTTGAGCTGATGTGTGACGCATCTGACTTTGCAGTAGGTGCAGTCTTAGGACAGCACATCGAAAAGATGCCACACGTGATATACTATGCAAGTAAGACCCTGAATGATGCTCAAATCAATTATACAACCACAGAAAAAGAACTTTTAGCGGTTGTATTTGCATTAGAAAAATTCAGGCCTTATTTAATTGGCTCACCTATAGTTGTGTATACTGATCATTCCGCCTTAAAACATCTTCTGGCGAAGAAAGATACAAAAGGTCGACTAATACGTTGGATCCTTCTGTTACAAGAATTCGATCTTGTTATCAAAGATAAGAAAGGATGTGAAAACGTAGTAGCTGACCATCTTTCACGCATCTCTTCTTCCCTTGTGACCCTGCCGATCAATGATTCGTTTCCTGACGAACAACTCTTGAGTATATCCAATGAACCATGGTTCAGGGATATTGTGAACTATCTTGTCACGGGACTTATACCGAGCGATTGGTCAAAACAGGACAAATACCGCTTTTTATCCCAAGTAAAACACTTTTACTGGGATGATCCATATTTGTTTAAATATTGTCCTGATCAGATCATTCGCCGGTGTGTCCCGAAAGAAGAGTTCAAGAGTGTTCTTTCTTTTTGTCATGATCAGGCCTGTGGGGGTCACTTCGGTCCTAAAAAGACGGCGGAGAAGGTTTTGCAATGTGGATTTTATTGGCCGACCTTATTCAAGGACGCATTTGACCATTGCAAAACCTATACACAATGTCAGTACACGGGTAGAATATCCCGGAGAAATGAAATGCCTCAACAACCCATCTTGGTTGTTGAAATATTCGATGTTTGGGGCATTGATTTTATTGGTCCCTTTCCCAACTCCTTTGGGAATTTGTACATACTGCTGGCGGTTGATTATGTCTCAAAGTGGGTAGAAGCCATTCCATGTCGCACTAATGACAGGAAAGTTGTCATTAAGTTTTTGAAAGAGAATATCTTTTTGCGATTTGGAAACCCACGCGCTATTATTAGCGATAATGGGACACATTTCTGCAACAGGTCTTTCGAGACTTTGATGCGGAAATACTCAATCAACCACTGACTTTCTACACCCCATCATCCCCAAACAAGCGGGCAGGCTGAGATCTCAAACAAACAAATCAAACTTATCCTGGAGAAGACTGTTGCTAAGAATAGAAAAGACTGGTCGACCAAACTGACGGATGCTCTTTGGGCATTCAGAACTGCATATAAAACCAACCTAGGGATGTCTCCATATAGGATAGTGTTTGGGAAAGCATGTCATTTACCCGTCGAGATAGAGCATAAAGTATTGTGGGCTATTAAGGAAATTAATTTTGACCTCAAAGAAGCTTGCACCTTTCGGAAGCTGCAACTTAATGAGCTAAGCGAACTCCGCGATGAAGCTTATGATAACGCTGTAATCATAAAGAATAGGACTAAGGTTTTTCACGATAAAAACATTTTGAGGAAAACATTTTCACCTGGTCAACAAGTCCTTCTTTATGATTCACGATTACACCTTCATGCGGGTAAGCTCCGATCTCGGTGGAAGGGACCTTTTGTTGTGCGGTTTGTATACCCGCACGGGGCAGTAGAAGTAGAAAATATGAAAAACGACACCTTTTTCAAAGTGAATGGACATAGACTAAAGCCTTATTTTTCTACTGACCCCACGGAGGAGCTCCTGTTCTTACAGGAGCCAGTTTATTTGGATTAAAATTCCTCCGTCTCACCTTCATATCCTGTATATCACTGCATCATTTTTTTGAATGGAGGTGAGTGAAAAGAGTAAGTTTGGGGAAAGTTCTTCACTTATATATTTTGCCCCCACTAATAATTCCCCCTAGGCTTACAGATTTTGTAGGTATAGCGGTTGGCAACAGTGAGGACACTGTTGAAAACAAGTTTGGGGGAGGTTTGTGCTTATTTTTGCATCATTTGCATAAGCATAAAACATTTCTTTTAAAAATCTATAAAAAATTAAAAATTTTCAAAACCCATAAAAAATTGAAAATTTTCAAAATATAAAAATATTTTAACATTTAAACATTTTTGTACATAAATAAGATAATAAAAGTTTAGATAATGAAAAATTACATCCATGAGATTAGAAAACTTTAAGAAAACCAAGAAAATTAGAAGTTTTCTTAAACGAACTAGTAATAAGTAGTTATGAGCCGTTGTCCCAAGGGTTAGTAGGATGAAAGACGCCACTAATCTGAGGATAAAAATAAGTCTGAAAAATAGTTTCTATTCTGGAAGTCAAACATTTTGAACGTTGATACCCTGCTATTCGCACTTACACACGTCTTAAAGCCTGGGATAGTAGAGGATACCTTGAAATGCTCTTGTCTTAAAGCCAAAAGTATGAAGGAAATAAAAAAAATGAAGAAAATATAAAATGGTGAGAAAAATGAACACTGGTTTTGTTATCACCAAGGGCAATAAAAATATATAGCGAGGGTGCCTTTTCACCTAGTACCCTAAGGCCAACTGGTCTGGAAGTCACTGCTATGCCTGAGGTGGTGCAAGATGAGGAAAATACACCAAATAAGCAAGCACATGAGTAATCGGTCGGTTAGTACCTCAAGAAGTATTAACGGTCGCATGAAAGTGTGTGAGCAATCTCATCTAAATATTCATTAATTAAAAATTACTGAGGCTGATGGGCAAGAGTATGATAGCTTGAATTGAATTCTCCGGGTGTAGGGATGTCCTTTACACACACGCAGGGTTATATGATCGATGTTTGGAAGAAAGATAGGAATGAAGAATAAGACGATGTTTTATTGAGGGAGGATGTGATTTCTGACATCTTTTCATGACCATTAAGATAGAGCTCATGACAACCGAAAAGCTAGCTTAGTTGGAAACCCTAATTTTCAAAGTCTTTTTTTTACAATTCTTGTCTTTAAATGTAATATTCATGATCTTCCTTTTATTACTGGATTTTGTGGGTGCAATCCACAGAAAACCCTCAGGAGACAACACTCCTCCTACTAGGGACACCTAGAGGTTTAAAGGTTTGTTGCACGTGCTCAGTGCAATCGTGTCGCCTACGAAAGTGTGCTAGTTAGTTTTTCTCTTTCTTTATTTTCTCCTTTTTAATAAACAGTTCGTTCGAGACGATCGAAATTAAGTTTGGGGGAATTTGATTAGTCGAAAATACTGCATCTTTTAACCGGCAATTTCCCTATCATTTGCACTCATTTAGAAGTGTACGGTATTCATATTTCACATATTAGCAAATCAGTCGTTAAATATCAGATTGCATGTGTTAGACTCTAAAACCGGCACTATAAAGAAAATTGACTGCATTGCATGGCATCGCATCATCCCTATATTGTGCAACACTTGTTTCAAGATTTGTGCAGGAAAATGCAGGATCAAAAGAGGCTGATAAAATGCACCAACTCCAAGTTTTGAGATCTGGTAGCAATCTAGAGGGAACAATAAAATTCAACATGTCAGATAAAGCCCTAAACTTCAGCCCAAAGCAGCACCAGAAGTTTCAAAGCCCAAACTTCCAACATGGCCGTGGAACCGCGGCCGGAGCCTGCTTGCGCCGCGGTTCTGCGGCGGATCTACCACGTCAGCACCTAAGCTTTGCATCAAAATTCTTCATTCAGGGCCCACATTCAGCTCATGTACTTCAAGTTCCAGAAGACTCCAGAGACTTCTGCCAGATCAGCAAACTAGGGTTTCTAATGCTTAATTAATCCTAGCTTAAATCCTAAGCTAAACTCCTAACAAACTCTTTCTAGAAGCCTATCAACAAACTTTTGGAGGGAATTGTAATTTCAAACCTAGACCTAGGGTTTGGGAAGTCTATAAATAGAAGCCTAGACCTAGGGTTAAAGGGGAGATCATAGGATCCAATACTTAGATACTTAGAAAAATCCCTACCTCTTTCTTCATCTTCTTCTTCCACAAGTCTAGTGACAAGACTTGTGTGAAACCCTAACCCTAATTCCAATCAGAAACCAAGATCCCGAGTACCACATCAAGCAAGAAGCCCTTCAATCTTTTATGAGCGGAGCCGATCTTCAACAGAGCAAGTGGTCCAAGCCGATCCATGACTCTCGGAGAAAAAGCAAAGCCAGATCGACAATTTAGTTCTTCCTCTTGTAGTTCTTGAGCGACTGTAATCAAATTGTTGATATAAATAAAAGGTGATATTCTTTTATCTTGTTTTCTTTAAATTCTTGCATCATGATTCGATCTCAATTTCTAGTTGTAGTTCTTGTCGTGATGTTTGAGTAATACTCCGCTCGTTGATCAATAGAATGATGATGTAACATATCTTAAATCGATTCTTGAGTCCTACGAGTTTTGTAAACCCTAGCAAGTTCAAGAACCGACGACCCAGTTTCGTTGCGATGCTTTCTTGATTGATATCGCTCGAAATTGGGGAGTTACGATCGTTTCTTGAAATTGCTAGAGGCTAGAATGTGAATGATATCGGAAAGAACAAGGGTTAAATGATGAAACCCTAGTTTCACGAGAAAGCCCTAACTCTCGTCGATCATCATCGATCTAGTATCAATTCTTCGAAGGACAAGAACACGATATCTTGTGATTATATCACGTCTATAGATCCGATCGATTCCTGCGAGCCTCATTTAGATTCTTGACATTTTGGTTGGAAATATCATCGAAACCCGATTCTCGATTGTTTATCATTTTCTTGATTCTTGATTAGACTAGTGACACCTGAATCAATCGATAAAATCTTGAATCATGTTTTCTTTTCTTTTCGATTAACTTTTCAATTCAAACAAATCAAAAATAAAAACGAATCGCACAATCCCTGTGGACGATCCGCACTCACTTACAATCTACATCCGACACCGTAGTTGATTGCGGTCAAACAATTCTTTGATTGTGATTCTATACATTTTCTTAAACCAACACACAAAGAAATGATCAATCAGGATGCACTAGTTCCTTCAGTGGGATGCTCGATGATAACGTAAACGCACAACTTTACCGTAAACTTAACCCTTCATATGAGAATTTAGTTCTTCCTTTGGTTGAGATTTGCAGAAGCAAATCTCCCCACAAGTTGAGAATTTAATTCTCATCGGTAAGATTTTGTTCTGCAAATTCAAAACATAGGGGAAAAGAACTAACTTAAAAAAAAACAACAGGAACATATGGGAATTTAATTCCTCCAAAAATTAGGGTTAGGGTTTAGGGTGCACTAGTTCCTTCAGTAGGATATTCGATGATAACGTAAACGTACAACTTTACCGTAAACTTAACCCTTTATATAAGAACTTAGTTCTTCCTTTGGTTGAGATTTGCAGAAGCAAATCTCCCCACAAGTTGAGAATTTAATTCTCATTGGGAAGATTTTGCTCTGCAGATTCAAAACTTAGGGGAAAAGAACTAACTTAAAAAGAAACAAAAGGAACATATGGGAATTTAATTCCTCCAAAAATTAGGGTTTAACCCTATATAAAGAACTTAGTTCTTCAAAAAAAAATGATGATGATCCAAAATCCTCAAAACTGAAATCTTGATGATCAACAATGACTAAAAATGTCATTAATAGGAGATCAATATCTCTAAGAAAACACAAGAATATCTTTGTGACTCGTTAGTGCTTAGCACTATTTTGAAGCCTCACGTGTTTCCCATGTGAATGCTTCAAACGAACAAAAAGAAATAACAGAAACATATGGGAGTTTAATTCCTCCAAAAATTAGGGTTTAACCCTATATAAAGAACTTAGTTCTTAAAAAAATGATGAATTATTCTTTTCAACCCTACACAAAGCACATACATGCTAACAACCCAAAACTTAAGCGAAATCATAAATTGAAACACAGATACACATAATACAACCCATACTTATGTATCTTCATATCTAACATTGTTTATTGATAATTTATTCTTTTCAACGACAAACTTGTATCTACGTATTTTCTTCTTTGTCGGTAACCATCCCGTTCTTAGATTTCTCAATATAGTCATCGTAACCTATAATTTATATGTTATACAGTCTAGCATGGCCCATGAGTACATCAGAGTTAAGGACTGGATGTACGGGGATTCGCAACAACGTATGCAACCTAAGTTTGTCGCAGGAGTTGCTGCTTTCATTGAATTTGCACGTGCATATAATAAGATCGTGTTAGAGAAGATTCTGTTGGATATAGTACCCTCAAGTCAATTATTGGATCGCAGGCACGTGATTGCAATGATTGGGGGATGACCTATACCGGTAGAACAGCCTTACTCAGAATGATAATATGAAATCTGGTTTGTCTTTATCATCATGTACATGCTTCACGTGATATTACAGATCACTATTACATGTTGATAGAGCCCATAGGATTCTTGCTTGACTACCAACAGTATGATGGCGATCATATACATGAGAGTTGGGTGGTCTATAAGTACATCCTTAAAGTGTCCCTAGTCGTGGGAGTTTCGAGACTGGGAATCGATACTCCAAGAGTAGATTAGTGTATACGGATCGAGACCCCGACGAAGGGCGGTGGCCGGTCTAACAAGCCATTGGTGTTAGTTGGTTCACCTAAGATATATACAGGTGCTCATTGGGTTATGAGTACACCGGACGGACTCGCCGGGAACATGCTAGTTGGTATTGGTATTATACCTATTGTCAGATAGCAGTTCCCTGGTGACATGTGTGCAGGTTAGTCTGTCGACCTGAGATCGTCATTTGTTTTGTGTGAGTTCCCATTGTGCTTTGATTACTACCCCACCACGGCTCAAAGGAGTCGTGCAAACAGGTTTTAGTTAGGTACAGTCCCGAGTCACATGGAGGCAGTGAGCGGATCGTCAGGGGATTCGTCTCTCCTGGTATATTGGGGGTTGATGTCGCGGAGTACACGGGTGTCCATCACCAGAAATCCTCGACCGGGGTAGTCGAGAATTACTGATTCGGATAAGTAGTTTCTCAGTTGGTGATATGTTTCATGCCGACACTAAATGTCAATTTATTAGGGGTCTGACTTTATCCACCCCTATACTCGATATGCGATACTCATAAACGAACGGACCGGACTGTAACTGTCGGCTCAGTAGGGTTTCAGGATGAGTTCGCTCGTCGGCCTGCCTTTCACTCAATACATGGGTAGCCGTTACGTACAGCTAGTGCTACTGATGTGCTTGTAGTTAAACCCACTGCCAGCGTATTGACGAGTCTTTAGAGTCCCACACAGAGGGTTTCCCTAGTTCAGGCGAAACACTGTAGAGGCCGTATGGTTTTATGACAAGGGTTCGATCATATTCGTGCACTTGTGCACGGATCATGATTGGACGGATAATACTGGTGGGCTTTTGTGTAAGCCGGATCCTAGTATTATATTGTTGGATTATTTTCATCTCGTTGTATTCGTATTCATTCGGAATACGGATGCAGGTATGTATACAGATGAGGGGTATTCTTGTATTTCATTACAATATTACTTTATTGTTGCCATTCTCTTTTTGATTAAACATTAAGTTTTAATGTTTATTGTGTGGAATTTGTGAGATTAAGTTTTGGCACTTGGGCATTGATTGTGGCATGATACATGAGTGCAAGTCTTAGCCTTGTGCATTCATGGTGTCATGTGCTCACTTGGTGACTCATGGTGTTGGGACATTGGTTGTTTTGTTTTGATGGAGATATTTGTGCTAAAGGTTTTCTTGGGTTGCATATCATCACAATAATTTCTCATAACATTACAACTCAAGAAAACAACACACTCTTTTTTTCTTTACTTGCAAAAACTTGAGCTCACAACTTTCATGAATGGAAACTCTTTCACCTCCACCCTAACATGTCTCATGTGTTGAGCAACCTAGAGTGTATTGAGACAAAGTATTCATACACACTCTCTACTTCATCTTGTGCATCTAGGCTAGCAAATTTTATGCCCGAGTTGTTTCAGTTTTGAAGCGGGAGCCCGTATTACTAGTCCTCGACGTGGATCCTCTTCGACGAGGGAGACCGGAGAGCGAACTTGGTCGAGGCAGCCGCGACGAGCTAAGGACAGAGATTGAAGACCGAAGGACACGGATCGATCGGTATAATCTCTTAAACCTCTTTAAAGTCTACTAGTATAGGGTTAATGGCACGATCCGTCATTTAGGGTTCCGTTAGTGCCGGTTTTAATAAGTTTTTGTTCCGCGTTTGGCCACTGATTGATGGCCGGGGCGCTGACGTATCCTTACATGGTATCAGAGCCAACCCATTAACCGCATACTAGTTTTTTAGACAATGTTAAATTATCGAAACCGAAACAACTCCGAAATATCACTCGATGTATTCTAGTTTCTGTCGAAATTTTATGTGTCTTCAAAAATTATTTAGCAACTGCAGAAGACTACTTAAGCGACCACTAGACTGCACCCCAAATACGAACCATTTCCACCTGTTTTGGGCCGAGCACATTGCCACAAAATCCGAGCCGGCCGGGCATTTTAATTAGTTTGGGTTTCGTATTTTGGGTGTATGCTAGTCTCTGGAATATTGGTTTAGTGGTATTGCTAGTTTAGCCCAGTTTAGATATGGTTTTATCTAGTTGTTTGGGGCTATTCGGGGTTATTTCGAAGTCGATATTTCTAACACTGTTTAAAGTTTACAGTACATATATTTCTATCTGCGACTGTGATGTCATTAGAGCGGTACAACTTGTCTAATTGCTATAGTTCTTTTAGACGGGTTTGCGAACGTGACATTCACGTTGATGTTCTGTGTTGTGCTGTGTTGTTGCGGATTCGTCGTGGTGGATAGCTTGGGTGCAATGTTAGTACAGTTTGGTTTTATTTGTACATTTGATATCGCGGGGCGAGCGTCCGACATGTGGATTGCCGCCACTGCCTGTTTGTATATTATTTGTTTAGGGAACGACGGGGTTGAGGTCGATGTCACAGTTGTACATATTTTCTTTTCTGTACTAGGATTACCCCGCGATAGAGTGCACGAATAGCCGGGTTCTGGAGGGCAACGGGTCCGCATCACATGACATAGAGAAGGAGGGGGCCCCACTCTAGAATTGGCGGGCTATTCGCCGCACTCGTAGGGGGTATAGGTTGACCCAAGGAGGTGTGCTCAAGTTACCGGATTCCGTGAAGTGCTGGGTGGCCCATTCACTTTGATGAAGGGAGCTGCCTCGCTTCTGGTTTTGGCGGGTAACTTTCCGCGCTCGTAGAAGTCTAGGTTTTCATTGCACAGGCTATCCACACGACCAGGGGAACGTCGGGTTTCACTTGTGGCTCAAAGGAAACCCAGGGCTCCCCGATTATCTGTATTGTTCTGTGATGCTTATCGCTATTCTGTGATGTTGCATTTATCATACCAGGAGCGATTATTATATATTGCTATATATATACTAGTAGATGTTGTATATGTTTTACACCCGCGCTAGTCCAGTCCCCACTCTGTCATTAGTTAAGTAACCTAACGGGTGATGACGGGACCCAGTGGTGAATGCAGATGGTATATATGTACATCATATTTTCGTTCTTTTCTGGTGTGATTAATTGATGGGACTGTGTTGATTCAGATCAATGCAAGGAAAACAGACCTATTTGATGTTGTTGGAACAATTTTTAAAAAGCTGTTATTACAAGGACGTTTTCGTTTGTTTTGCACAGCGGTATTCGGTTATGAATATCCAGCACCTTATTCCATGAGGCAAGAGCCGAGATCCCCTCACCGGGAGTGACCTCTTGGGCAGAAGTTTGCGTCAGGGTAATAACTTCACTATAGTCGATTACTTTTTGCTTTGCGTCGTGGTATTCAGTTGGAATATCCTGCACCTCATTCCACGAGGAAAGAGCCGAGATCCCTTTACCTAGAATGACCTCTTTAGCAATGGTTTTCACCACTATATATTTATAAAAAGCTATCCGGTTTCTTCAACGATATCAAGTTCATTACGTTAAAGGTTTTTCGCCAAAAACCATTCGTAGCCCTCCGTCATTTCAGACGGATAGCACTTAGTACTCATGCTATGTATGTTGGCCTTCGTCAAGGCATAGTGTATGGTAGCTATTTGTTACTTTTCTGTTGCAAAGATAGATGTGTTAGTTTGGGATAGTCGTACTACTATTTTGGCCTTCGTCAAGGGTATGTACGGGTGGGTTCAAATTAACCTGGACAATGACGGGTAGAACTTGACATGTGATTTATGATATGTTGGGCTTCGTCAAGGTTATAAGAGCATGGGGTAGAAATCACATCGTGAGTTTCAAACGTACAAGGAAACTTTCCAGGCTTGCGCATACCTTCTGGAGTGTGATAACTTGAGTGGATTCCATCAGGTTATAATGCGATGATAGTTGGATCCCGATCCCACTGATGAGTTGGTTTACTCCTCGGGTGATTTTAGATGATCCTGACTAATTCTTCTTTCAGGTTTGGAGAAGAATTTGAGGATACAGTGGGAGACATCCTGATTAGATAAAGTGATTGGCCATTCTGATCTAGATTAGAGTGCAAGCTGAGTGTTTCTTTTCTCTCTCTCTTTGGCAGCGACCATGTCCCGACCCTAGACTATAACTCAGTAACCAATTTAACCGGACCTTCTTAAAATATATTGACTTTTGGATTGTCAGAGTTGCATACTTCATTGCCACTCCTACTTTTACCCTTTGCTTTTCTCCGGAATATTCTGTATCATTACGAAGATCTACATTTATTGGATATAACCATCGTATAGTTACATACGAACTCGAAGAAACTTGTTTCAGATTCGAGGATGGTTTCCGGTTCTGGAGAAATTGAATAGGACTATTCAGTTATCTTTTCCTTTTACCTTCTCTCAGGTTATGAGGGCTCCTGGGATAAGGAGAGGGTACACCTATTGCGCTTATTGGATAGTCTCCTTCAAAACCATAGGCAGGTGCCGAAAGGTAGGGAAGGAAGAAAACTATTTAGCCTAAGGGTGGTGTACAGAAGGTAATGAGTAAAGACAAATAAAGGGATTTGGAGAGATGACAAAGAAATATACGGTTACAGTCGTGAATCTGGATAGTGGAAGAGGCATTACTAGGAATACCCGGCTACCCCTTCGAAACATTTTCATATTTTAGTTTCACTGTGCATTGTTAATTGAAAACTGATTTCCCAATTAAATCCTTACTCGAGAGTATGGATTTACCAGGTTTGATTCTCACATCTGTATGGTTTTACAGATGATGAGTGGGAGTAAGTTATTGGGAATTTGGTGATTATATCCTCATTATATCCGAATTCGTTGCAATTGGTGATATTTGAGAAAATCCCCTACCGTTTTGCCTGACAGCAAATATTTGGTTTTGAATATCCGATGTTGTGCACCAATTTCAAACTGATATATCTGTACGTTTATTTTATAAAGTGAGATATAACTTTTTAAAATTATGTCCATGACATTTACTTACATCAGTTGATGGTTAGGTAAGGAGCATTAAACAGCGGTGTAATTCTTTTTAACAATAGTACAGTTTTCAACCTACGACTTACAGGATTTGAGTTATTCAACTCATGGGACTTCTACAAAGTATTGTATGTTGTCCAGTGTCCATTAGGACAGAGGGGTTGGTACTCATACTATATTCTGTTTACTTGTGACTTCTCCAGTTTTAGACAAGTGTTTCGTAGAAATACAAGGTCCAATTTTTGAGAAGTTATAGGTATAAGAATAAAGTAGAGAACCACGTGTTGAAAGTATCAGGATTCTTCAAGATGATCGAAGATGTAGATACTTGTGTTTGGTATTCAGTTGATAGTAATGGTTTTGAGAACTTGCTTCTCTTTCAGGTTACTCATATAAGGATGCAATCCTAGTTGAGTAATGCTAATCGGCCTCTCTCCATTTAGTTGACATGCACTGGAGACAGCTGCATGATTTGAATTTGGTTCCAATTAAACATGTGCCTCTTTTTCTATATTGTATATAGAATGGTTCATTTCTTAACGATGTTAACGTATATGGAGTTGTCCGGCTTATGCTTAAAACCAGACTCCGGATAACTCAAGGCACGTTTCTGTAATGACAGTTTGTGGGTTATCCCGGGCCATGACGGGGGTTAACTTTCTACCATCTAGAAGATCAATAGTGATATTGTTCTTGACTCGCCACAGTTTTAGTAAAATGAACTTTTTCAGAAAACGGCAGTGGGAGTATGGTAGAACTGGAAGTGATTCCAGAACCACAAACGATTACTGAAAATTTAAATAGAACTTAAAGATTCAATCAGGGTTTGACATTCCATTAGCCACTCCGCAGATATGGTGGGTAATCTCAGGCGCCCGAGAGGTACTTAGGTATCCTCAAAGACGGTGACAGGGAGGTTCTTGTTTACCCAGACTTGTCATTACTGCTGTTCTAGACTATGGGACCCGGCATGAGGATGGGTATAGCGTCATTCTAAACTAGTTTTAGAAGTTCATGTGTATATAACTCTGCCAGAGGGTTGTTATAGTCAGTGGGAGCAGCGGAAGCATAGTGGACAAGTAGCTTGTGTCTATTTATAGACTAAAGCATGTATAGCGGAGATAGATCATCTATTGTTGATGTGACAGTCATAGGCTTTGACTTCATTAGAATAGGAGATGGATCTGTTAAGAAGGTAGTAGGGTAGTATGTCCTGGTATTTGGATGACATACACTTTGTAGGAAGTGAAATTCCTACACTACGATCGGTTATACTGTGGTTGTCACACAGTGGTTTCTCCACACAGGATATGGATATTATATCCGGCATTCTGGTTACTGGATCTATGGTTTTAGATCTAGATTTGGGTAGTTTCCCATTCTGGGTACTTTGACTCTATTCTAAAGGTGTTTTAGAATGTACGACTCATGGCATGGTAGTGTACCTACAGGTGATGGAGTCACCCTCTCTGAAGGTGTCATACAGACTAAAGAGGAGAGGGATGTGCATGATTGGCATATCACTTGCTTAGGCAATTAAGTCAATCATGAGATGTTAAGTACCACACCAGATGTTGTTTTTGCACTAGATGCAATAAGTTGATATATTAATCCAATCCTGGAGAAACGTTCGGAAGCCGTTTTTGAACATAAGTGGATTTTCTAGGGATATGGTAACGACAGCCTCCTTCGGGAGACGGTTATCATTCCAGGCTTCCAAGGTGACTTGGATGACAGAGTGACTGTCAGTGTTATAGTTTTCCTTCTTAACGAGGGGCAGTTGTTTGGACAGGTGGTCCAAGCGGATACTGAGGGAGGCATGGCGCATGATACTGATTAAATTCAGTTGACGATACAGTCTAAGAAGTTTACTGGATTTAGAGTTCATTTATGAACTGGGTTCCATTAGATATCCGGGCGTATTCTAAGACAGGTATTGCTCATTTCGGGAGATGGCTTTCTCCGCGAACTTGAGATAAAGAGAGACATAGAAAGAAACATTGGAGCGGATCCACTCACTGAGGCTGTTTCTCGAACACAATAGTTTTACAAACGAGCTTTGTGAAACTGATTAGTAGAGAAGTTGGGTGTTCGGTATCACACGGGATGTGAGTATGCGACACCGCAATAATTAGCCTTAAGTGGGAGATTGTTCACTAAAGTGCCCTCAAGTCAATTATTGGATCGCAGGCACGTGATTGCAATGATTGAGGGAGGACCTATACCGGTAGAACAGTCTTACTCAAGATGATAGTATGCTATCTGGTTTGGCTTTATCATCGTGTACATGCTTCAGGTGACATTACAGATCACTATTACATGTTGATAGAGCCTATAGAATTCTTGCTTGACTACCAGCAGTATGATGGCGATCATATATGTGAGAGTTGGGTGGTCTATAAGCACATCCTTAAAGTGTCCCTAGTCGTGGGAGTTTCAAGACTGGGCATCGATACTCCAAGAGTAGACTAGTGTATACGGATCGAGACCCCGACGAGGGGCGGTGGCCGGTCTCACAAGCCATTGGTGTCAGTTGGTTCACCTAAGATGTATACAGGTGCTCATTGGGTTATGAGTACAACGGACGGACTCGCCGGGAACATGCTAGTTAGTATTGGTATTATACTTTTTATCAGATAGCAGTTCCCTGGTGACATGTGTACAGGTTAGCCTGTCGACCTGAGATCCTCATTTGTCTTTTGTGAGTTCCCACTGTGCTTTGATTACTACCCTACCATGACTCAAAGGAGTCGTGCAAACAAGTTTTAGTTGGGTACAGTCCCGAGCCACATGGAGGAAGTGAGCGGATCGTCAGGGGATTCGTCTCTCCCGGTATATTGGGGGTTGATGTCGCGAAGTGCACGGGTGGCCATCACCAGAAATCCTCGGCCGGGGTAGTCGAGAATTACTGATTCGGATTAGTAGTTTCTCAGTTTCTGATAGGTTTCATGCAGACACTAAATGTCAAGTTATTAGGGGTCTGACTTTATCCACCCACCTAGACTCGATATGCGATACTCATAGACGAACGGACCGGACTGTATGGATATTATCACTGTCAGGCTCAGTAGAGTTTCAGGATGAGTTTGCTCATCGGCCTCCCTTTCGCTCAATACCTGGGTAGCCGTTACGTACAGCTAGTGCCACTGACGTGCTTGTGGTTAAACCCACTGTCAGCATATTAATGAGTCTTTAGAGTCCCACACAGAGGGTTTTCCTGGTTCGGGCGAAACGTTGTAGAGGCCGTATGGTTTTATGATGGTTCGATTATATTCGTGCAATTGTGCACGGATCATGATCGGACATATAATACTAGTGGGCTTTGGTTTAAGCCAGATCCTAGTATTATATTGTTGGATTATTTTCGTCTCGTTGTATTCGTATTCATTCAGAATACGGATGCAGGTATGTATATACAGATGAGGGGTATTCTTGTAATTCGTTACAAGATTACTTTATTGTTGCCATTCTCTTTTTGATTAAACATTAAGTTTTAATGTTTATTGTGTGGAATTTGTGAGATTTAGTTTTGGCACTTGGGCATTGATTGTGGCATGACACGTGAGTGCAAGTCTTGGTCTTGTGATCACTTGGTGACTCATGGTGTTGGGACATGGGTTGTTTTGTTTTGATGGAGATATTTGTGCTAAGGGTTTTCTTGAGTTGCATATCATCACAATAATTTCTCACAACATTACAACTCAAGAAAACAACAGACACTCTTTTTTTCGTTACTTGCAAAAACTTGAGCTCATAACTTTCATCAATGGCAACTCTTTCACCTCCACCCTAACATGTCTCATGTATTGAGCAACCTAGGTTGTATTGAGACAAAGTATTCATACACACTCTCTACTTTATCTTGTGCATCTAGGCTAGCAAACTTGATGCCCGAGTTTCTTCGGTTTTGAAGCGAGAGCCCATATTACTAATCCTCGACGTGGATCCTCTTCGACGAGGGAGACCGGAGAGCGAACTTGGTCGAGGCAGCCGCGACGAGCTAAAGACAGAGATTGAATACCGAAGGACATGGATCGATCGGTATAATCTCTTAAACCTCTTTACAGTTTACTAGTATAGTGTTAATGGCACGATCCATCGTTTAGGGTTCCGTTAGCGCCGGTTTTAATAAGTTTTTGTTCCGCGTTTGGCCACGGATTGATGGCTGGGGCGCTGGCGTAGCCTTATAGATTCTCTGCTCGTGCGATAGATGTGGGAATAAGTACTGGCAGATGGTAGAATTCGTAGAGCTTCATATCTTTAAACATGGTTTTACAAGAATTTATACAACTTGGCTATATCACGGGAAAGGAAAAGAAGAAGACGGTAATGCGGCAGAAGAAGAACACGATAACTTCTTTCCACGAGAAGAAATGGAGGATATGGTAGAGGATGCCCTAGGTGATAGTATTGCGACCGGAGATGACATTCCTTCCGGCCAAGGACCGCGTGCGGATAAGTATGAAAAGTTCATGAATGATGCTAGAAGACCAATTTATGAGAATGCAAAGTATTCCACCCTATCATGGTTCGTCCATTTTTTCCAGATTAAGTGCCTAAATGGATGGAGCAACAAGTTATTCACGATACTTCTGAAGTTCTTGAAAGATTCTATGCCCCCGAGAAATAACGTGCCCGACATCTGGTACGGAGCCCAGAAGAGGATGTCTGATTTGGGTCTGAAGTGTGAGAAGATTCAAGTTTGTCCCAAAAATTGCGTGTTGTACCGGAAAGAGAATTCAGATTTGAAAGAGTGTCCAATATGCGGAGATGCCAGGTATAAGCCGAAAGATTCTGATAAGAAGCCCGATATACCTGTCAAGATAACACGATACTTTCCCATAACACAGAAGCTGCAGAGGCTATTCAGGTGCAAGAAAACAACCGAAGCAATGATTTGGCATCGTGCTCCTCCAAGTGAAGATGGAAAAATGATTCATCCAAGAGATTCGCCGGCATGGAAGGATTTCGATAGGAGGCACAAAATATTCAGTAGTGATCTTCGCAATGTCAGGCTCGGACTCTCTAGTGATGGCTTCTGCCCATTCAACTATATGGCTCAAAGCCATAGCACATGGCCCGTTGTAATGATAGTTTATAATCTGTCGTCTTGGTTGGCTATAGATCAATCCTACTTTATGATGCTTCTTCTTATCGACGGACCAAACTCACCGGGAAACAATATCAACGTCTATCTCCGACCTCTGATCGATGAGTTAAAATCTTTATTCATTGATGGTGTAGAGACTTACGATGCATACACAGATACAACCTTTACACTGCGTGCGACTTTAATATGAACAATTAATGACTTTCCTGCGTATGGAATGCTATCAGTTTGGTCCGTACATGGTCACAAAGCATGCCTTATTTCCATCAATATACAACATCGAAATTCTTGAATTTTATCAGGAAGGTTTGTTATTGCGTTCATCGGCGTTTCCTGCCACTATACCATCCCTACAGGTTAGACACTGCTCACTTTCATGGTCATCAGGAGCTTCTTGGGCCTCCGCCCTCATTGTCCGGAGAGAACGTGACTGCTCAGTGGGATGGTTACAATAATGTGACCTTCGGAATAGATCTGGCAAAACAAGTCAAACCACCATACTAGAACAAGTTAAGCATCTTCTTCGAGCTTCCATACTGGTAAACAAATTTAGTGCATCATTGTCTGGACGCCATGCACGTAGAGAAGGGAGTATCCGAGCACGTACTCAACTTGCTTCTTTGTAAAGACCTTGATTTTCATTGTCGGAGGTATATATCGCACTTCAATTTTCGTTAAACCTTGATTTCTTAATACCACTTTGTCTTAATATTGATTGTCTTGATATTTCTTGTAGATTCAGGGCAGCCCCATCTCAAGAGGGGGACTCGAGGGCCGAATCAGTCCCACAGGATGAGGCCTGACAGAGCTAGGGGAGGAAGCATTCCCCCTCTTCTTTACTCCCGATTATCGCTATACCGGCGATTATGCCGAGAGGTTCGGCCGGTATATGGGGGATGAGAGTCGCATCATGAAGAAGTATCCACTTCACGTTGAGTGGGGAGATTAGCACCGACGCTCATTTTACCTCTTCTGGGATCAGGCTCGGGTATTAATATATATTTTCATTTGACTTATCCAATATATTTATGTTAGTGATATATGCCATATAGGCCATTGTTGAATCATTCTGGATTGTATATTACTTAATGGGAGCTTGGGATATACACGGATATAGTAACAGTCTTGCTCGAAATGGTAGTATGCTACCTGGTTTGTTTCTACCTCAATATGCGCATGTGTTTTCTTAGCATATCGCTTATACATATTGATAGAGCCCTTATGATCTTTGCTTGATTACCAGCGTTGTGATGGCAGTCATACTAGTAGGGGCTGGATAGTCTATAAGCACATCCTATACAGATCCCTAGTCGTAGGATTATCGAGACAAGGAATCGATACTGTAACATTTCAAAAAACTAACATATTATTTTTTGGGAATTTTTATAATTTAATATTATTTTATTGAATATTTTAATATTAGGTGTAATTAAATACAGAAAAATTTGGAAAAATTATGGAAAATTCTAAAATAGGTTATTTTATAGAATTATGCCATTTTTAAGTTTTTATGATTAGTTATATGCTAATTTAATGCTAATCGCGATTAAAAAATCGTTAATCAACTTTTAAGCAATTTTGTGCAAAACATGCGCATATCTTTTTCTACACTTGTGCATTTTCACCATGGTTTGTTTTGGGGTTACTATTTATGTGAGAAAGGAAATTGAAGAAAGGAAAAGAAAAGAAAATGGAAAATGAATAAAATATAAGGTATGGGTGAGAGAGAGAAAGGGGTTTACTTTGACCAAGCCTTAGCATTTTCTCCCTCTCATTTCTCCCTCATCTCTTCCTCTCATTCTCAGCTGAAGCTTAGCCCTCTTTACCCTCCACCTTCAAGCCCTCAATTCATCTCTAAAACATCACCAAAACCCTACCCCCATTTCACTAAAAGTGTGCACAAGCTCAAGATCTACACATTGGACCAAGGAAGCAAGGATTTTGGCCACTAGGGGCAACTCAAGAAAATTCTTGAGTTGCCAAATGAGGTATTTTCTGGACCTTAAGATTAGTTTATGGATTACCATTACCCCATGTTTAGATTGAACCGATATTGTTTGATTTTGTGGAGTTAAGGAAAACCTAGTTAGGGTTATGGGAAATTTTGTGTTGTAATATGAAATTGAGCTCAGTAGAGGTTATATAAATACCCTAGTGCATGTATGGAGTGTAAGTGCACGGCGGCGCCCCGGCCTCCATCCCGAGGCCAAATGCGGAAGCGATGGTTAACTTTAATTTTCTTGAACCGGCACCACCGCGCACTAAAACCCGGATCGGGCCTTTAACTAGTCCTAGCTAACTACAAGATGGGGAAGAGAGATATACCGAGTGACTCGTGTCCTCCGGTCTTCTCGTCGTCGACCCGATCTCCCGCGGAATCTCCAATCTCCACTTCGTCGTCGGAAGGGCACCACGTCGCCGGCTTCTTTTACGGGCTCCCACCTCTATACCGAGGCAACTCGGGCACGAAGCTGGTGAGTCGACGTGCCCAAGATTTGCTGTAGAATGTGTAGTGCTCATGTCTCATTTGGGATTGTAGGGGTTGCCATTTGGTGGAGGAATGATATAATCTTTTGGAGATGGAACTTGTAGGGATTTTTGTGAAGCCAAAAGACTAAAAATCCCACACCACAAAAAGGGGCAGCCCTCTCCCATCTTTGGCCGGCCATGCATATGGTGGTGGGGTGAGAATGGAATGGAGAGAGGAAAAAATCCCATGGGACAAGAATAATGCAAGGTAGAGTGTAAAAGGGAAAAAGACAAGTCTTATATCAAACATCATAACCCTTCATCATCAACAAGCATGATAACAAACTAAGTCCAACACTCCACCACAACCATCATGAAAACAAAAGTCAAGCCATCATGGTCAAAAGAAGTCAAATGATGGTGCAAGTATCATGATACAACAATATGCAAAGACCCCCTTCCAAATTGCTTATTTGCACAAATGCAAATAAGCCCTCCTCCACCAATCTTCGGCCAATGAAAGATACAAAGAAATATGGTCGAAACGGAAAGCAAACTGGCAACTCCAGAAAACTGGTCCCGTAATAAATTACAGGAAAACCCCGATACTGTGCATACACACCCGCATTTGTATTCCGACCGAAATACAAATGCAATGAGACAAAATCTACACTGTACTATACTAGGATCCGGCTTAAACCAAAGCCGGCTAGTAATATCTGTCCGATCCTGATCCGTGCAATACCGCACGTATCTGATCGAACCCTGCCATATATCCATACGGCCTCTAGTACTAACCGTCCGATCCTGATCCGTGCAATACCGCACGTATCTGATCGAACCGTGCCATATCTCCATACGGCCTCTACAGCTTTTCACCCGAAAACTTGAGCAACTGAATGTGGGGGACTCTAAAGACTCGTCAACACCTTGGTTGTGGATTTAACCACTAGCACGTCAGAGGTATAAAGCCAATACGCAACGGGCCACCAGCTATTGACCAAAAAGGACGTCGATGAGCGAACTCATCCTGACACCCTACTGAGCCTGTCAGTGACAATATCCGTACAGTCCGGTCCGTTCGTCTATGAGCATCACATGGCGGGCCTAGGGGGTTGGTAAAAGTCAGATCCCCAAAAGCGGTACAAGTCGTGTCGGAGTGTAGCCCAGAACACCCTGAGATACTACTGGAATACCTACCAGTAAATCTCCTGCCTCGGCCGAGGGCTTCGTGTAATGGCTCTCCTAGACACAGCGCGACCTCACCCCTAATACCGGGAGAGACGAACCCCTGAAGATCCGCTCACTGCCTCCATGTGGCTCGGGACTGTACCCAACTAAAACCTGTTTGCACGCCTCCTTTGAGAGTGGTAGGGTAGTAATCAAAGTACAGTGGGAACTCACACGAGACAAATGACGATCCCCAGGTCGATGAACTAACCTGTACACATGTCACCAGGGAACTGCTATCTGACGTCAGGTGTAAGACCAACTAGCATGTTCCCGGTGAGTCCTGTCCGGTGTACTCATAACCCAATGAGCACCTGTATACATCTTAGGTGAACCAACTAACACCAGCGGCTTGTGAGACCGGCCACCGCCCCTCGTCGGGGTCTCGACTGTATACACTAGTCTACTCTGGAGTATCTATGCCCTGTCTCGAAACTCCCACGATTAGGGACCTTTTAAGGATGTGCTTATAGACCCTAGCTCCCACTTATATGATCGCCCTCATACTGCCGGTGGTCAAGCAAGAATCCTAGGGGCTCTATCAACGTGTAATAGCGACATGTCAGGTCACCTAAAGCAGTACACGATGATAAAGATAAACCAGATAGCATACTATCATCTCGAGTAAGATTGTCCTACTGGGACATGTCCTCCCTCAATCATTGCAATCACGTGCCTGTGATCCAATAATTGACTCTGAGGGCACTATCTCCAACATGGAGACCCAAACCTGAGACTTAAGACCCGGAATACGGATTTAGAAACCGATATCGGAAAGTTTGTGGAATCTGTTAAGCTTATATGAGATCTGCTATCAACCTGAGACTCTGAAAATTATATTGAATGGACAGTGACATGTGCAGGAACCCAGGAAGCTAACCCCAAGACCCCAGCCCCTAACTCATTTTTCCGGCCGCAGATTTATTCTGTTTGGCCGCAATTTGTGGCCAGACCTACCCCATTTTGTATCGTTTTCGTTCTGCAGCTCCTACATATGTAAATTAAGCCCCGGCATGTATAGATTTGTCTAATTTGACCTAGGATGAAATCTGGAACCTTTTTCCTTAGTTGCTGTTTTGGATTCGTGTTTCTGTATTCCGTATTTTTAAGTTTGAATTTGTGTATTGTGTTTTTCTAGACTATTTGGCGTTTATACGACGATTTCGAGGATTGATTGATGGTTGTGAAGGTGTTGTCCATAGGTTCTAACCTATAGATCATAGCGTATCGTTTTGGGATTCGTATGCCGTTTTAGCTTTGATTTGGTTTTAATATGCATTTTGCGATACGTTGATGTGTAGGTACCCCATGAAGACTTCGGGACGACAAGCAAGCACGTGGCGGCGTCTACAAATGAAGACGCAAGGTGAGTAGATTATATCTACGGGGGAAGTCGGGTGGATGGCGTATAGCACCCTCGCAGTCCGTAGTTGATATCATGTATATATATATGATAGTTATAGTGTGTCGTGGATATTATGTTAGGTGTATTATGGATAGTTTAGGGTTAGAAGCAACTAGTGTAGTTCATAGTCGCGAACCCTAGAATAGATTTACACCTACACGCACACCCTTACATATTCATATACGTGTATTGTGTTTGATGATATTGGACGACATTAAAGATGAGTCGATGATATTAGGCATTGTGCCGCGAGATCGGTGATTTGTTATGATTCGTATTTGGGATACGACATGTGATCTCTAGCGGGCCTTTGGACGTGTGTTTACACACGCAGTCATATTGATGGTATCGATTGTACTAGACTTAGATTAATACCCCAGATTATATGATATGATGATGAGGATACCAAATAATTGATGAGCTGATTGTGATATTGACCCGTACCCAGCTATTGGGATGCCGTACGACGATTTACCGTGCGAGCTTTATATTGATGATAGATCCACGCTCATGACTCGAGGTTGTCAGATGATATACTGTATCGTACGCGATACTATTAAGGCGGGATCACCGACTATTATATTATTTATATATATCGACTCAGATTTAGGTGGTTTCCATACCCCTCCTGATGGGCTTAGCTTAGTAGATGTTAGACTAGACCCGAGTCATACCTATTTCAAAACTAACGAATCGGGAATATCTTAAGGTCAAGTAAAGGGATTCTACGGGTATTTTCGAAAGATGTATCTATTCTTAAAAACACCGTAACCCTTATTTTACCAAAACCCCGATTCGTCTTATTTCAAATGGCACCACTGCATGTCATGTACATATTGGTGTAGATTCTTCACTGTTGCATTGATTATTTGATTCCGCATCGCATTGCATGTGTTTATTTCTATATTGCAATCATGCTGTTAGGACACCAGCACCATTATCGATGATGCATATGTTGCACATACACTTGCTTGCCGGCTCACACACTTCATCATCGATAATTGCCATCTCACTATACAATAGTATTAGTGCATCATGATATGACCTTGTATGTGCATACTATTATTCAATGTTGCATGATATACTGTTATACTTGCATTTCATTTATATGTCACATACATTATGCTTATGATTATGCGCATTGAGACATTCGTTGTTTCTATGATATTTCTAGATTTGGGAACCGTGGATAATTTCAAAGGAATGTACTTATTTGAAAATCTCGGTTTCCTTGATATGATATTTGCGCTGCCACCATGAGATTTATCGGTTCTGATTTTATACCCCTTACGAGGAGTGGGTGCCGTATGAGGGTACATGGTGGGGCCCGATGTATGAGATAGTGGGCTGACCCGGACTGACGGATGCCCGATGTATGAGATAGTAGGCTGACCTGGACTGACGGATGCCCGATGTATGAGATAGTGGGCTGACCCGGACTGACGGATGCCCGATGTATGGGAGAGTGGGCTGACCCGGACTGACGGATGCCCGATATATGAGAGAGTGGGCTGACCCGGACTGACGGATGCCCGATATATGAGGATTTACGTGCCGATGCTAGGCACAGGTTTCATGATGTTTTCCATAATTTTGATTATATCCTCATATTTGCATGCATGATGCTTATTGTCATTGGGTGACAGGTGGACTGGATCCACATACATACAGACTTTTATTACATTGATCACATAAAGACTGGATTTACATTGATCATACTTCTTTTGTATATAGAACAGGGTATGAGGGCGCTATTATATATACCCTTACACCAATATTAGTGGAATAGGACTCTAATATATGTGTATTGATATCAATTTTGATACTTCATCATATTTACTTCATGCAGACATACCTTATATTTATGACATGTTATTACCTGAGGCACTGGCACGAGCTTTTGGCACTATCTACATGTTTAGATGTTACATTGCCACCTTATCATGCTTCAGGCTTATTCTTTGAGGTTTATATATCTGATCGTATTGACCTAGGAGTATGTCGTGCAATCGATTTCTGCTTGTAAATGTTCTCTATTCACGAGTTGGCAACTCACCCCCGTTGTGCCACAGTTCTTGCAGGTTTTGCCGTACAGGTTCCATTGCGGCATTTCTGGCACACTGCTTCCTTGCGGATGAATTGCATTGGGTAGGTGGGTTCTTTGCATCAAGAACCACCATTGTACTTGTATTATTCATTGTATCTAGAAATTCCATCAACCAAAACTTGTATATTGTTTCAGACATAGACATTTATGATGTATTATTCGACCTTAGAGTCGCGCTTAGTAGTATTGCGGTTTTCATGCTTATTGAGTTTCTTTTGGATTTGACCCTCGCCATTCGGCGTTGTATATTATATTGTTTGCGTGGTTGTGACCGTCAATTGACGAAGATCTAGCTCCCGCTTGGGGATGCCTTTTATCATTGCATATATATTGTTCTTGTTGTACCCCGTTCGGGGCCAGTATTTACAAAAGAAACTCTGCCGAAATTTTTAGAAAAGACTTTACATTTTTAAAATGCATATACGGCTTAGTTATTTAAAAACCTTGACTTCAAAACATGTTTTCTTTACCTATTAAAAAAACCAGTTTTCTTTATTTATCCTTAAAATGGTTTTAGATTTCTGGGCTTTTGGCTTACTTGGGTCAGATGGAGTCCTATAGACTTCATATGGTTCAAGGGCTAGTCACGTGCTCTTTCGAGTCGTGACAGATACTCCACAGTAGACTAGTGTATACGCTTCTCATCCCAGCAGGGGAGATGGTCTGTCCCACAGCCATTAGTACGTCGTACTGGAGATAGTATGCAGGTGCTCATTAGGTTATGAGTACACTGGACATGACTCGTCGGGAACTATTGGTGGGTATTATACCTATCGTCGGGTAGCAGTTCCCAGGAGACATGAGTACAGCTTAGTCCGTCGACTTGACACTGCTGCTTCGCCTCGAGTGTGTTCCCACTGTACTTTGATTACTACCCTACCATGGCTCAAAGGAGTCGTGCAACAGGTAGTAGTTGGGTGCAGTTCCGAAGCACTTGGAGGCAATGGCGGTTAGATAGGATTCGTCACTCCCGGTATTGGGGGTTGATATCACGCTGTGTTCGGAAGGCCATTACACAAAGTCCTTGGCCAAGGCAAGCGAGATTTACTGGTAGGTACTCCAGTAGTTTCTCAGGGTGTTTTGGGCTATTCTCC
The DNA here is from genome assembly GCA_030015575.1 of Agapanthus africanus. Lineage (NCBI taxonomy): Eukaryota > Viridiplantae > Streptophyta > Magnoliopsida > Asparagales > Amaryllidaceae > Agapanthus > Agapanthus africanus. The sequence continues at coordinate 110,126,670 of CM057344.1, forward strand.
GACACGACTTGTTGCGCTATTAGGGGTCTGACGATTACCGCCCCCTAGGCCCGATATGCGATACTCTTAGACGAACAGACCGGACTGTACAGAGATTGTCAAATACAGGCTCAGTAGGAGTTCAGATGAGTTAGCTCATCGGCCTTCTTATCGACACATACCTAGGTAGCCGTTACGTGCAGCTAGTACCGCTTGCGGCTTGTGGTTAAACCCATTTCCAGCGTAGTGTCGAGTTTTTAGAGTCCCACATAGAAAGTTTCCCTGCACTGGGCTAAAGGTGTAAAGGCCGTATGGTTTTATGGCAGGGCTTCGATCACTTACGTGCACTTGTGCACGTATGATGATCGGACGGATAATACTAGTGGGCTTTGGTTTAAGCCGGATCCTAGTATTATATTGATGGATTGTTTCGTCTCTTTGTATTCGTTTTCTTCGGAATACGGACACGGGTATGTATATACGGATGGGGGGCATTCTCGTAATTCCTCGGGATTGGCTTCTAGAAAGGGGACACCTATTAGAGTTTTATTCTTTATGGATTAAACTTTATTTGGATGGAGGAAATGGGGTGGATTTTAAGCATTGAACCTAGCATGGCTACTTGGTGACTCATGGTCAAGAGTCACCAAAATATATTTGTGAGTTTTTTTTGATATTTTATTATGATATTTATCTCATAAAATATCTCATATTCATCATTCTATCCAAAATGGACAGCCATGCCTCCCTCAAGCTCACAACCCGTTTCTCATTTCCTCAAGCCTATTCTCTTCATAAAAAACCTTAGACCTTTCATGAGTTGAGAAACCTAGGGTTCCAAGAGACAAATCTCTCCATCTTCTCACTCTACACAACCTAGGACTTCTATTTTAGCGAACTAGAAGCCGTAGTTATCTCGGATTTGAGGTAGGAGCTCGGACTATAGACTCTTGGGTGGATCGTCTTTGACTCGAGGAGGCTGTCGAGGTTGCGTCGATCCGTTCCGATCCTTAGAGACAACGAACACGAGGAGGACAAAGATTAAGACCTGAAGGACATGTATCGTGAGGTATAACTTCGTATCCGTGTAGTTAAACCTCAAGTAGTTTGCTTGTTATGGTTTATGTTCGATCCTTGGTTCTAGTCGGTGTTGCGAAGCCTGTAAAAATCATTTTTTGCAATTTCCGCCTCCCCGCGAACACGTGGGGTGCGCGACATCAACTTACATTGGTATAAAAGCCTATCATAAATCTTAGATAGATTGTAGCGACGTTAGAAATCCGTCGTTTTTGTCGCGCAAAAACTGCCGAAAAAACAGTTTCCAAAATTGATGTTTTGAGTTGTTTGCATACCCCGCGGGCTCACGGTTTGAACCGAGAAGCCGCGGGGTGGAGCGTGCGCACCCCGAGGACCCTACGGGGGGGCCAAACGGCTGGTCTCACTCCCCAAGACCACCACAAGGTGGTCTTTGCGGTGGGGACCCGAAACTGCCCCACCTTGGGCAGTTTCGGGCCTGCCTCACCCCCTGGCCACTTCGTGGTGGCCTCAGGGTTAGGGTACCCCCTCTCTGCCCCCCGACTCAAAGTTAATTTCGTGCTCTAACTTCCCGCGAATGTTCGGGCGCGTTTCGTTTTGATTCGCACTTCCGAATTGGCTTAAAACGATCGGTTTTGGAACTTTAGCTCACTGAATTTTTCGTGTTTTGGAAAAATTGTTTTAGTTTGCTAATTGCGCGCGGAATTCTAATTTCGCGGTTACTTTACAAGCTTTGTGATGTGTATATGTGTTTGGAAATGTCAACTAATTGATATAAGTCGATTAGTCGAGGTTGCACATATCTATGATGATGTTATGTTGGTTTGTGTATATGAACTTGTTGGATCGTCGTGGATGATTTGCCAGGGATGTGAGATGAGGGTTTTCATTCTTTCATTCGATGTAAAATTTATAAAGTGATGTAATATTATTTTTTCGGGGCACATCCGGGTTGATATTGTAGCTACCGTTGTATTATTTTTTTTATTGTTTTTGCTCCTAGGATAGACCCACGGAGGGGTGCACAAACTACCGGGTACATTGAGGTGCCGAGTGGCCTACTCACTTTGTTGAGGGAGGTTGCTTCATTTCGGGTATTTGGCGGGTAGTTTTCCGCAACCGTAGGGGTCTAGGGTGGGGTTTGGCTATTCATCACAACTGTGGAATCCGTCTTTCGTTATAGGCCCAAACGAAACACGGAATTCCTAGTATATCCAATATGTTCATCTGTGATCTGGAATGCCTATTATTGCGTGAGATGAATGTATATATCTATATATGATATCTAGTAGGCGTTGCTCATGTTTTGCATCTGCGCTAGTCCAGCCCCCGCTCTGTCGTTAGTTAAGTAACCTAACGGGTGATGACGGGGCCCAGTGACGAATGCAGATGGCATAAGTGGACGTCATATTTTCGTCTTTTTCTGTGATGATAGGTGTAAATGATGGGACTGCATTACATTAATGCAAAGCAAACAAATCAAAGCCGAATCGTTGTAATAAATTTTAAAACCACTCGGTTATTTTAAAACAAGAGACTTTTATATGCGGAGCTTAAACCACTCCTTTTAAAAGCTATCAGGTTCCTTCGATTATATCAAGTTCACTACGTTCACGGTTTTTCCAAAACCATTCATAGCCCTCCTTCATTTCAGTTGAATATTCAGTAGTATTCAAGCTATGTATTTTGACCTTCGCCAAGGCATAGTGATAGGTAGCTGCTGGATATTCATCTATAGCATAGATAGATGTGTTGGTTTGGGACATCGTACTACTATTTTGGTCTTCGTCAAGGGTATGTATGGGTGGGTTCAAATTAACCTGGACAATGATGGGTAGAACTTGACATGTGACTTATGATATGTTGGCCTTCGTCAAGGTCATAAAAACATGGGGCAAAAATCCATATCGGGAGTTTCTAAGGAAACTGAAAGTTGATAGTGCTGCATACCATTTGGAGTGTGATAATGTTGGTAGGATTCCTTCAGGATTATCACACAATGATATTTGGTTCCCGATCCTACTGTGAGTATCCACTACTCCTCGGGAGATTCTTCACTTAACGATCAATGCTATAAACCAAGTAGGTGTCTTGAACAGTGTTAGCGGGGTTACGCCTCCAGGGAAAAGAGGTTTTTTAATTAAGGAACTTCGCGAAAGCGTCGTAAAACCTCCCTCGAAGTACCGACACTAGCCTGGCCGAAAAGTTAATTAAGTATTTTACGGTGAGATTAATCCTGACTAATTCTTCTTTTATGCTTTGAGGAAGGATTCGAGAAACAGTGGGAGCCATCCTGTTTAGATAAACTAAAAACTAATCTAAACTTGCAAGAGTATCATGCTGAGTATATTCTTCTTTCTCTCCTAATTGTAGCGACCAGGTGACCCGATTAGGTTACATATAGATAATAAATTGACTGCCAAAGATTTGTCCAGATGTCCATTACCTATGACAAGCTGGACCACCTCATTACTACTCATACCCCCGCCATCCCAGGTCCAGTTTCCACCGTCGCAGATAAGGATATCCGTAATACAAGGGAAAAGGATAGTGCGAATGCCAAGTGCCTCGTGTTGGCCTCAGTTGATGGTGTATACTAGAGGCGGCACGAGAAGATGGACTTAGTTTCCATCTTCCTCCATAACAATGTTTTATATGAAGAGCAATCTCGTATCGCAAGATATGATACCTCGAAGGAATTGCTTCAAGCGAGGTTGGCTATTGGATCATTTGTAGGGGACCACGTCCTTACAATGATTAGCTATATTAAAAGGCTCACGGACCCGGAGACCACGTTGGAGAACGAGTCATATGCTGACTTGATTCTATAGTCCCTACCTCCTACTTACGCCCATGGGAAGAAAGTTATACTTCCAGTTGAGGGCACCCTGAAGGAAACCAGGAAGACACCCGTTCTGCTTATAGGGGAATCTTCCTCTTCTGGATCTAGGGCGAATGCCAAGAGTGAGAAGAAGAAGACCTTCACAAAGCCGATAGGCGGTGTCAGTAAGGTAGAAGAAAAAGGAAGGGCAAAAGTTTCTGGGTTAACAGTAGGGAAGGAGGGATGTTCCTATTGTTACGGGAAAGGACATTGGCAGAAGGGATGCAGGGCTTGGAAAGCCAAAATCCAGGATCCGAAGCATATTGTGGCTTCGACTTCGGGTGTATTTGTAATTGAAAATGGTTTATCAATTAACTCTACTTCCTGGGTACTAGATACCGGATCAGGATCTCATATCTGTAATTCATTACAGGCTTTGAGAAACCGTAGAGTTATAAGGGCAGGTGATATGACTCTCAGGGTTGCTAACGGAATGAGCGTGGACGCTGTATCCGTAGGGTATATCACTTAGAATTGACAAATAGGCAGATATTGATTCTACGTAACTGTTTGTGTGTACCAAGTCTAGTATGTAAGCGATGTGGTTCACATCCACCTAAATCAAAGTTTGATTAGGTCAGGTATACTTGAAGACAATATATATTGAATCAAGCTTAGGTTTTCAAATGTCCAGAACCCACTTAAAAGAAAGTCTCCAGAATTAAATAAAACTTTCTTATGGCATTGTAGACAGGGTCACATCAATGAAACACGGTTGTCGAAGTTACATTGAGAGGGATATTTGGATCTGTTCGAATATTAGTCTTATGCAACTTGTCAATCTTGTCTCACAAGAAAGATGACAAAGACTCCGTTCACTGGACACGGAGTAAGAGCAAGCGAACTCTTGGGACTCATACACAGCGACGTGTGTAGTCCAATATCTACAGATGCATGAAGTGGTTATTCCTATTTCATTACTTTTACGGATAATTTCTCTAGGTTAGGACATGTCTTCTTGTGAAAGCATAAATCCAAACCCTTTGAAAAATCCCGGGAATATAAGAATGAAGTGGAAAAACAAACAGGAAAAAGTATCAAGACACTGAGATCTGATCGACGTGGTGAATACTTAAATTGTCGAGTTCCTGGATTAACTAAAAGAGAATAAAATTCTCTCTCAGCTTACTCCTCCATACACACCACAACACAACGGTGTATAGGAAAGGCGGAACAGAACCCTATTGGATATTGTTTGTTCCATGATGACTAATGCTGAGTTGCCGTGATCCTTCTGAAGTTATGCACCAGAATAAGCTGCATATCTTTTGAATAATGTTCCTACGAAGACTGTTCCTACTACACCATATCAGATGTGGAGTGGGAAGAAACCCTATCTTCAGTATCTGAAGATATACGGATGTCCAGCTTTTGTTGAAAAGCAGTATGCGGACAAGCTCGAGGCACACTTGGTACTGTGTAAGTTTGCGGGATACCCAAAGAACTCAGGGGGTATCTTTCCTATTACGCAGAGGAACAAAAGGTTTTTGTTCCTCGTCATGCCTACTTTTTTGGAAAATCAATTTTTTGTAAAAAGAAATAGTGGGAGCGCAGTAGAACTGGAAAAAATTCCAGAACCACAAACTATTACTAAAATTATGGTAGAACCAGAGGTTTCAAATAAACCGGACATCTCTACGCCAATCCGCAGGACTAGTAGGCAGTCTCATTCGCCCGAGAGATACTACGGTTTTCTCATAAACGGAGATAGAGAGGATTGCATCATTGACAATGATGAGCCAACTAGCTTCCAATAAGCTATTCAGAGAGGCGAATCGATAAAATGGCTGGATGCAATACAGACCGAAATGGAGTCTATGTACACTAACAAAGTATGCACTTTGAACATTGCTCCAGAAGGGGTAAAACCCGTAGGCTGCAAATGGATCTTCAGAAAGAAGATTGGTGTAGATGGATAGGTTGAAACCTATAAGGCTAGACTTGTTGCAAAAAGGTTTTTTGTCAAAGATCTGGTTTGGACTATGATGAAACCTTTTCTCCAGTGACTATACTCAAATCCATTCGGATCCTTCTTGCCATTGCTGCCTTCCAAGATTGTGAGATCTGGCAAATGGACGTAAAGACGACTTTTCTAAATGGTTATTTAGAAGAGTGCGTCTATATGGATCAGCCAGAGAGTTTCAATTAGAGTGGGAGCAGCGGGACAGTGTGCAAGTTTCTTAAGTCCATTTATGGACTAAAGCAGGCATCGCGGGATTGGAACATTTGTTTTTATTGAGACAGTCAAACAATACGACTTTATCAAAAATCCAGATGAACCATGCATTTATAGTAAGATTGTAGCAAGAATTGTGGAATTCATCGTTGAGTACGTGGATGACATTCTCTTGATAGGAAATGACATTCCTATGCTACAATCAGTCAGAGGATTCTTGTCACAGAGGTTCTCCATCAAAGACCTGGGTAATGCCAACTACATTCTGGGGATCCAGATCTATCGTAATAGATCAAAGAGGATAGTGGGACTTTCATAGTCAAGGTACATCAACACCATACTAAAAATATTTAGTATGGAAGATTCAAAGCGCAGTAGTCTACCGACTTGTCACTGAATCACCATCTCCAAAGAGATGTCTTCCATGAAAGATTTGAAAAGGACTCGCATCACATCTATACCCTACGCTTTTGCGGTAGGCACTATAATGTATGTGATGTTGTGTACCAGACCAGATGTAGCTTACGCACTGAGCGTAGTAAGCCGGTATCAGTAAAACCTAGGGGAGAAGCACTGGGAAGCAGTAAAGAATATTCTTAAGTACTTGAGAAGGACTAAGGAGATGTTCTAGGTATATGGCGGAAAAGACCTCCAGATCGAGGCCTTTGCTGACTCCAGCTTCCAGAGTGATATGGATGACTCCAAGTCCATGTCGGGTTATGACTTTACCCTCAGTGGAGGGGCGGTCTATTGGAAGAGCTCCAAGAAGGACACCGTTGCAGACTCGATGATGGAAACAGAGTAGTTCGCTGCATGAGACACCGCAAAAGAGGCAGTCTGGATGAGGAAGTTCTTAATTGAACTTTAGGAGGTTCCTTCCATTGTTGGTCCAATACTTTAGTATTGTGACAGCATACAATGTTATAGCTTTAGGGAAGGAACCTAGGTCCCATCAGAGATCCAGACATATCTTGAGGCGGTACCACCTGATCATGGAGATCGTTGATCCCCAGGAGATCGAGGTGAGGAGAGTAGATACGGAGAGCAACATTGCAGATCCACTCACAGGGGCCATCCCTCAGACAGTGTTTGGGAGGCTATTCGAGATCTTCGGTCTGCGACATACCAGTATATGGCCTTAGTGCAAGTAGGAGATTGTCAGTGATATATGCTCTAGAGGCCATTGTTGTATCATTCTGGATTGTATATTACTTAGTAGGAGCTTGGGATATACACGGATATAGTAACAGTCTTACTCGAAATGGTAGTATGCTACCTGGTTTGTTTCTACCTCAATATGTGCATATGTTTTCTTAGCATATCGCTTATACATATTGGTAGAGCCCTTAGGATCTTTGCTTGATTATCAGCGTTGTGATGGCAATTATACTAGTGGGGGCTGGGTAGTTTATAAGCACATCCTATACAGGTCCCTAGTCGTAGGATTATCGAGACGGGGCATCGATACCCCACAGTAGACTAGTGTATACGCTTCTCATCCCAGCAGGGGAGATGGTCTGTCCCACAGCCATTAGTACGTCGTATTGGAGATAGTATGCAGGTACTCATTAGGTTATGAGTACACTGGACAGGACTCGTCAGGAACTATTGGTGGGTATTATACCTATCGTCGGGTAGCAGTTCCCAGGTGACATGAGTACAGCTTAGTCCGTCGACTTGACACTGCTTCTTCGCCTTGAGTGTGTTCCCACTGTACTTTGATTACTACCCTACCATGGCTCAAAGGAGTCGTGCAAACAGGTAGTAGTTGGGTGCAGTCCCGAAGCACTTGGAGGCAGTGGCGGTTAGATACGATCCGTCTCTCCCGGTATTGGGGGCTGATATCGCGTTGTGTTCGGAAGGCCATTACACAAAGTCCTTGGCCAAGGCAAGCAAGATTTACTGGTAGGTACTCCAGTAGTTTCTCAGGGTGTTTTGGGCTATTCTCCGACATGACTTGTTGCGCTATTAGGGGTCTGACGATTACCGTCCCTAGGCCCGATATGCGATACTCTTAGAAGAACAGACCGGACTATACAGAGATTGTCATATACAGGCTCAGTAGGAGTTCGGATGAGTTAGCTCATCGGCCTTCTTATCGACACATACCTGGGTAGCCGTTACGTGCGGCTAGTACCTCTTGCGGCTTGTGTTTAAACCTACTGCCAGCGTAGTGTCGAGTTTTTAGAGTCCCACATAGAGAGTTTCCCTGCACCGGGCTAAAGGTGTAGAGGCTGTATGGTTTTACGGCAGGGCTTCGATCACTTACGTGCACTTGTGCACGTATGATGATCGGGCGGATAATACTAGTGGGCTTTGGTTTAAGCCGGATCCTAGTATTATATTGATGGATTGTTTCGTCTCTTTGTATTCGTTTTCTTCGGAATACGGATACGGGTATGTATATACGGATGAGGGGCATTCTCGTAATTCCTCCGGATTGGCTTCTAGAAAGGGGACACCTATTAGAGTTTTATTCTTTATGGATTAAACTTTATTTGGATGGAGGAAATGAGGTGGATTTTAAGCATTGAACCTAGCATGGCTACTTGGTGATTCATGGTCATGAGTCACCACAAGATATTTGTGAGGGTTTGTTGATATTTATCTCATAAAATATCTCATATTCATCATTATATCCAAAATGGACATCCACGCCTCTTTCAAGCTCACAACCCCTTTCTCATTTCCTCAAGCCTCTTCTCTTCATCAAAAACCCTAGACCTCTCATGAGTTGAGAAACCTAGGGTTCCAAGAGATAAATCTCTCCATCTTCTCACTCTACACAACCTAGGACTTCTAGTTTAGCGAACTAGAAGCCGTAGTTACCTCGGATTTGAGATAGGAGCTCGAACTATAGACTCTCGGATGGATCGTCTTTGACTCGAGGAGGCCGTCGAGGTTGCGTCGATCCGTTCCGATCCTTAGAGCCTACGAAGACGAGGAGGACAGCGATGAAGACCCGAAGGACATGTATCGTGAGGTATAACTTTGTATCCGTGTAGTTAAACCTCAAGTAGTTTGCTAGATATGGTTTATGTTTGATCCTTGGTTCTAGTCGGTGTTGCGAAGCCCGTAAAAATCATTTTTTGCAATTTCCGCCTCCCCGTGAACACGTGGGGTGCGCGACATCGACTTATAATTTATTATTATTTAACACTTGTAATTTAAATACATTGTTTTTTGTATTTGCAGTTGGATTACGATTTTCAGTCTGTACCCGACCCTGATCACCCTGAGAGAGTGCTCGATCTTCAGGCTCTGTACAATAGCCTGATGAAGAACATGCAATCAAAAGTCCGATACAATAGGAACGGGCTGAAGATCGAGTGCTATTCCCTGTGGATGGCGACCCCCGAGACAGAGAGAGCAGCTCTCCGACATACTCCGGCCTTTGCGAGAGTCGACGTAGTTACATGGCCTCTCTTGTGCCAATATTTCGACTCTCAGCACAGACAGGTTTGTAATTTAAATGTAATTCATTGTTTAGTATATAATTTATTTTTTTGTGTTTCTTAATTAGAAAACTAAATCTGAATGTGTTGTGCAGAAACATGCCGATCAAAATAAAGAGAATAGGAAGTCGGCGAAGAGGGGTCGCCCCACATATACAGGTGGCTCGAGAAACATTGCTCGTGCTATGGAGGCATCGGTAAATTACAATAGATCTATTTTGATATAATGTAATATTAAGAGTTATTTTATAATATATGTAAATTTTTTGCGAATTGCAGAGAGCTCTGACCCTGGCACAGGGTGGTACACCGAGCGTGCTGACCGCGTATCTTGCTGTCCACGGCACCTCGACAGATCCCGCCACGGGCGAGCTTCGATTCCCCGACACCGCTACCCAGGAGTATTGCGTAAGTGTTAATATTTATTCCAACAAGATTGAAATTTTTGTTTTGAAAAGTTCAAATTTAAATGATATACTTATATTTTAATGGTTAATGTGGGTGGTGGAGCAGGCGAAGTCATCGGGGATCGATTTTACTGGATAGACCGATTCGATGCTGCTGACCCCAATCCTAGACACCGCTCACGGAGGGCACCATGGAGGTTGGGAGAGAGGCCGGGGACTGGGTCCTAGCAAGGCCCATATGAGGTTGGACTCCACTCTGGCGGTTACTTCCCCTACCCCCCATGAGCGGCGTCTAGAGCATGATGTTGCCGCCTTGTAGACCACCGTCGAGGAGTTGAAGGAGATGGTACGTTGTTCATATCAGATTTTTGCATTTTCATACCGCCCAATTTTTATCACATTGCATATCGGTAGGTACTCTTGAGCCGTGTTTGCTAGTCAATTGCAGGATACAGGTTCTCGGCTCTTAACGGTGAAATTCATGGAAAAACACGACAAAACCCGGGTTCCTGCCAACCACAGATAAAACACGGGTCTCCGCTCTCTATCCGTATGTTGCCGCACACTAGTTTAAAAGACAAAATGGCAAATCAATGTCATTTTCATGAACAAGGCTCAATGGCAACACAAGATCCAAGAAATCTACGCGGAGCTCGAGGAAATCATGACAAAAAGATCCACATCCAATCACCTTTCTCTCTACTAAAGTTCTGGAAGAAATGTGGAAAGATTATCAGAAAAAACATATGCCAAAGTACAGAGAAAAGCAGACCAGGACACCATACAAAACCCGAGGGGCTAACTCCTCTATATGGCCGCAGTTCCACGGCCAATAGGGGGTCTAGGCCGCGGAACCGGGGCCGTATGGGCTTATCAGACAAAGACTTTTCAGGGGTATTTTGGTATTTTCAATGTGGTTCAGAATGTTGCCCTAATTTTCCAGTTCCCTGCTTATAAATAGTCCAGAACTTGCCAAAGCCAAGGGTCCATAATCTTGTATTTAGAATTTTAGAATACATGTATTGTTCTTCTTCCTCCTCTCATCTCTTCTCCATTAAAAACTTGTAGTGAGCTTTTGTGAGTGAAGAATGAATAAAGGAGTTCTTGTTCTTACTATGTTTGTCTTTTTATTTTGTTAACTATTATTGCTTGTAACTTTTCATTTGCTAAATTAGTTGTTATTATTTGAGTTTGTTTCTTTCTTGTTCTCTTTTCCTTTATCCTTAAACAACCATGATGCTTACGCTTGATCCTTGCCGAGGTGAGGTCGCAAATAGCTAGTTGTAATCTTCTAACCTCTTTCTTTCTACCTTCCTCTTTTGTTTTATTTTCTTTTTGTTATGATGTGTGAGTAGTTTCCATACTTGTTAGGGTAGGATAAGGGAAGTTTGAGAAAAGGAAATCTCTCTCACTCTTTCCTTGCCCAACATCTTGATTCGAACTCCCGTTAATTGAACCACAATCCGCTCCCTACGGCACCCTATCCTACATGATAGCGGTGATTCCGTAGTGAGACCGGTTGTGGTTGAATTAACCGGAGGTTATGGCTAAGAGCCAAGAACGGACGGACAAGCACCAAAAGGAAGAGCTTATGCGTTGGAAAGCCTAGCTTATACTCGCAAGTTCCTTCCTAGTCATGCTAATCCCCGTTGTTGCTGTTAGGTCCACGTTACCTCTCCCGGTACTTTCGGGGTTGCGGAAACGGTAAAACAAAAATTTTTCTGGACTTGGTAACATGGACCGTAAAAGCCGGATCTTTGCTAAACAATACACTAGCATCCTAACTTGAGATGTTATCTACTCGGTTAGGGGTTATACCTCAACTTGAACTCCTTCTCTTCTTGTTGTTCTTCACTTCTTGTTGTTCTTCTCTTCTTGTTCAATAGTTGATCCGGACTTTGGTCACCTCCGCGGCCTCCTTGAGTCGAAGACGATCCACCCGAGAGATGTACACCGAGCTCCACTTCGAGCCGAGGTAACTAGGGCAAGAAGATTGCTAATCTAGAAGCCCTAGGATGTGTAGAGAAGATGTATGGATGTGTTTGTCAAGTGAAATCCTTTTTCTCTCAACACATGAGATCAAAGGAAAAATCAAGAGGAGGAAGAAGGAGAAGCAACCATGGAAATGTTTCTCATTTCTTTTCTATGAGAGAGAAAGAGAATGAGCAAATGAGAAACTTAACCAAGAGAAAACACAACCATGGTTGCAATAATACCAAAACATTATCATTACTAATCACATCAAGATAAAGGTGATGGCTACAAATGACATGACCATTATCATAACAAAAGAAAAAGAAAACCAAAGAATACTTTAGATCTTTCAAGAAGATCCTAGTCAACTTTGGTCAAATGGTCAACAAGGTCAAGATGGTCAAATGGTCAATGTAATTAGCCATAACATAATTATCAATGAAAGGATTAGTAAATAATGTCCCCGGCTCATAATGGTTTTGACCAAACGAACTGTCAAAACCCTAATGAGTCCGCGTCAAAATGGTTTTGACCGAATCAACTGTCAAAACCCTAATGAGCCCGCCATATAACGGTGTTGGCCTAACCAACTGCCAAAACCCTAAGGAGGCACCTCCTCCTTCATCACTCCGGAAAACTGTGCATACACACCTGCATCCGCATTCCGCAGAATGCGGATGCGCAGAAGACAAAACAAATCCATCCATGCAATACTAGGATCCGGCTTAAACCAAAGCCCACTAGTACTGCCTGCCCGAACACCATACGCACACAAGTGTACGTAAGTGATCGCAGCCCTGCCGTAAAACCATACGGCCTCTACACGTTTCGCTCAGTGCAGGGAAACTCTCTGTGTGGGACTCTAAAGACTCGACACTACGCTGGCAGTGGGTTTAACCACAGACCGCAAGCGGCACTAGCTGTACGTAACGGTCCCCAGGTAGATGTCGATAAGAAGGCCGATGAGGTAAACCCATCCGAACTCCTACTGAGCCTGTATGTGACAATCTCCGTACAGTCCGGTCTGTTCGTCTGATACATCGCATGTCGGGCCTAGGGGGGCGGCAAGCGTCAGACCCCTAATAGCGGTACAAGTCGTGTCGGAGTGAAACCCAGAACACCCTGAGATAACACTGGAACCTACCAGTATATCTCGCTTGCCCTGGCCAGGGACTACTTGTGTAATGGCTCTCCTAGACACAGCGCGATGTCAACCCCCAATACCGGGAGAGACGAATCCTGTCTAACCGTCACTGCCTCCAAGTGCTTCGGGACTGCTCCCAACTACTACCTGTTTGCACGACTCAGTAGAGCCGTGGTAGGGTAGCAATCAAAGAACAGTGGGAACACACTCGAGGCGAAGTGACAGTGTCAAGTCAGCGGACTAAGCTGTACTCATGTCACCTGGGAACTGATAACCGACGATAGGTATAATACCAACCATCAGTTCCCGACGAGTCCTGTCCAGTGTACTCGTAACCCAACGAGCACCCGCATACTATCTCAAGTACGACGTACCGACGGCTGTGGGACAGACCGTCTCCCGTGCTGGGATGAGAAGCGCATACGCTAGTCTACTCCGGAGTATCGATGCCCTATCTCGATACTCCCACGACTAGGGACGTGTATAAGGATGTGCTTGTAGATTACCCAGCCCCCACGAGTGTGATTGCCATCACAACGCCGGTAATCAAGCAAAGATCCAAAGGGCTCTACTAATGCGTATAGGTGATATAATAAATAAACACACAAGTACACATTAAAGCAGAGACAAACCAAGTAGCATACTACTATATTGAGCAAGATTGTCTGCACAACTGTGAATATCCCAAGCTTCCATCAAGTAATATACATACTAGTATGATACAGTAATGGCCTCTAGGGCATATACACTAACAATCTCCCACTTGCACTAAGGCCATGTACTGGCATATCGAAGACCTATCATCTCGATCAGCTGCTCGAACTAAGTCTGGGGTAAACCCTTCGTGAATGGGTCCGCAGTGTTGTCCTTTGTGTCCACTTTCCACACCTCGATCTCCTGGCGATCAATGATCTCCCTGATCAGGTGATACCGCCTTAAGATGTGCCTAGATTTCTGATGGGACCTTGGTTCCTTCGCTAAAGCTATAGCCCCATTGTTATCGCAATACAAAGGTATTGGGTTAACAATGGACGGAACCACCTGAAGTTCACTAATGAACTTCTTTATCCAGACCGCCTCTTTTGCGGCATCGCTTGCAGCAATGTATTCAGCCTCCATCGTCGAGTCTGCGACGGTATCCTGCTTGGAACTCCTCCAACATATCGCCCCTCCGTTGAGGGTAAACACAAAACCCGAGATAGACTTGCTGTCATCTTTGTCACTCTGGAAGCTTGAATCGGCAAAGGACTCGACCCTGAGGTCTCCATTACCGTGAACCAGGAACATCTCCTTAGTCCTTCTCAGGTACTTGAGAATGTTCTTCACTGCTGTCCAGTGGTCCTCACCTGGGTCTGACTGATACCAGCTTACCGCGCTCAGCGCGTAAGCTACATCTGGTCTTGTACATAGCATCGCATACATTATAGATCCTACCGCCGAAGCGTAGGGTATAGTGCTCATGCGAATCCTCTCCTCGTCAGTCTTAGGAGACATCTTCTTGGAGAGGGTAATTCCGTGCAATGCGGGTATGTTACCGCGCTTAGAACCCTCCATACTAAATCTCTTTAGTACGGTCACTATGTACCTGGACTGCGAAAGTCCCAGTAGTCTTTTGGATCTATCTCTATAGATCTTGATCCCCAGAATGTACGAGGCATCACCCAGGTCTTTCATGGAGAACCTTTGTGAAAAAAATAGCTTGACCGATTGTAGCATAGGAATATCATTTCCTATCAAAAGAATGTCGTCCACGTACAAGACTAGGAATACGACAGTTCGTCGTACAACCTTCTTATAAACACAGGGTTCATCTTCGTTCTTGATGAAATCAAATTTCTTGATTGCCTCATCAAAATAGATGTTCCAGCTCCGCGATGCCTGCTTTAATCCATAAATGGATTTAAGCAACTTGCACACCTTCCCGCTGCTCCCACTGTCTACGAAACCTTCTGGTTGATCCATGTAAACGCACTCTTCCAAACAACCGTTTAGGAAAGCTGTTTTAACATCCATCTGCCAGATTTCATAGTCATGGAAGGCAGCAATGGCAAGTAAGATCCGAATGGATTTGAGCATAGCCACCGGAGAAAAAGTTTCATCATAGTCCAAACCAGGTCTTTGATGAAAACCTTTTGCAACGAGTCTAGCTTTATAGGTTTCCACCTGCCCATCTACACCAAGTTTCCTTTTGTAGATCCATTTGCATCCAACGGGTTTTACCCCAGGTGGAGCAATATCCAAGGTCCACACTTTATTGGCGTACATGGACTCCATTTCGGATTGCATTGCTTCCTGCCACTTATCAGAGTCCCTACTGATAATGGCCTGCCTGAAACTGGTAGGGTCATCTTATTCCAAGATGCAATCCTCTCGATCCCCGTCAATGAGAAAACCGTAGTATCTCTCGGGCGGATGAGAAATCCTACCAGATCTGCGGAGTGGCTGAGGTTCGTTTGGGGTTATTGAATCTAGCGGTTCCTCCAAATTTTCAGTTACATTTTGTGGTCGCTGAATTTCTTCCAGTTCTACCGAACTCCCACTAGTTTCTTTTGCAAGAAACTCCCTTTCTAAGAAGGTAGCATGGCGAGATACAAACACCTTCTGTTCCTCAGTGTGGTAGAACAGATATCCTAGTGAGTCTTTAGGATATCCCACAAATTTACAGAGAACTGACCGTGCCTCTAACTTGTCCGGTTTCTGTGTTTTCATATAGGCCGGACAACCCCATGTCTTAAATCGCTTAAGATACGGATTTCTTCCACTCCATATTTTATATGGAGTCTTAGGCACTGATTTGGATGGAACATAATTCAATAGGTATGCCGCTGTCTGAAGCGCATGTCCCCAAAATGAAAGAGGCAACTCAGCACTACTCATCATGGAGCGAACCGTATCCAATAGGGTATGATTCCTCCACTCCGAAACACCGTTGTGCTGTGGTGTATAAGGAGGAGTAAGCTGAGAGAGAATACCATTCTCTTTTAAGTAATCTAGGAATTCCGTGCTTAAGTACTCCCCTCCTCTATCAGACCGGAGGATCTTGATACTTTTGCCAATCTGGTTCTCTACTTCCTTTCTGAATTCCTTGAATTTCTCAAAAGCTTCAGATTTGTGTTTCATCAGATACACATATCCGAACCTAGAGAGATCGTCAGTGAATGTGATGAAGTAGGAGAACCAACCCCTTGCATGTATAGACATCGGACCACACACATCACTGTGTATGAATCCCAAGAGCTCTGTTGCTCTTTCTCCATGTCCGGTGAACGGAGATTTGGTCATCTTCCCTTTGAGACAAGACTGACAAGTTTCATAAGATGAAAACTCGAACGCATTCAAGAGTCCATCTTTATGCAACTTACTCAGTCTTTTCTCTCCGATATGACCAAGTCTACAATGCCACAAGTAGGATTCATTCGTATCTGAATTCTTCCTCTTGCGTGTGTTTTGTATATTGAGAACTGTATTCTGATTTAGAACGTAGATACCATTACACAGTGTACCCTCTGCAACCAGAACCTTATGAAGGTAAATGTTCATGATATTCTTTTCAAGAACAAAGTTATATCCATCTTTATCGAGTAAAGAAACTGATATGATGTTGCAAACCATGGAGGGTACATAGTAGCAATCGTTCAAAATCATAGTCTTGCCATTTGGCAATACTAGGTGATATTCACCGACGGCTGCCGCATTAACTTGTGCTCCGTTCGCTACTCTGAGAGACATATCACCCGGTGCAACTTTCCTACTTTTTCTCAGTCCCTACAATAAATTACAGATATGAGATCCTGATCCGGTATCAAGTACCCAGGAGGTAGGGCTGACCGTAAAACAGTTCTCAATTACAAGAACACCTGAAGTAGATGCAAAACAATGCTTCTTCTTCAACTGGGTATGCTGGAAATCCATACAATCCCCTTTCCCATTCTCATACTCATGACTGTTGTCACAAGTTAGAGCTGAACCAACTTTCTCCAGTCCCGAATAAGAATTCGGATCGGTCAAGCGATACATTTTATTATCTTGATTAGGGCGTGAAAAGGTTGCTGCCTGGAGAGAGAGAAAAGATACACTCAGCGTATGCTCTTGCAAGATTAGATTGGTTTATTAATTTATCTAACCAGGATGTCTCCCACTGTTTACTCAAATTCTTCTTAAAACCTTTTTAAAAGAAGAACTAGCCGGGTTTTAATTCACGTCACAATACTTGCTTAACCTTTCAGCCAGGCTAGTGTCGGTACTTCGAGGGAGGTTTTCCAACGCTTTCGCGAAGTTCCTTAATTCAAGAAGCTCTTTTCCCTGGGGGCGTAGCCCCGCTAACACCTTTCTAGACACCTACTAGGTTTATAGCATTGATCGTTAAGTGAAATAATCTCCCGAGAGTAATCCAACTCATCAGTGGGATCGGGATCCAACTGTCATTGTGTGATAACCTAGATGGAATCCACTCTAGTCACCACACTCCAGAAGGTATGCTAAATCTGCAAGTTTCAGTTCTTTTGAAACTCCCGATGTGGTTTTTGCCCCTAACGGTTCATGACCTTGACTAGGTCAACAAGCCACAAACTGTTAGACAAGTTCTACCCGTCATAATCCTGATTGCATTAGACCCACCCGTACGTGCCCTTGACTAGGTCAACAAGGCCGCACGACTGTCCTAACCAATCACATTTGCAATCCACAGAAAAATATTATTTAGCTACCGTTCACTATGCCTTGACTAGGTCAACAAACGCAGCACGAATACTGAATAATATTAATCCGAAACGACGGAGGGCTACGACTAGGTTTTTGGCGAAAAACCCGTTAACGTAATGAACTTGATATCGTTGAAGGAACATGATTGCACCCTTTTTGAAAATATAGTGGCGAAAACTTTTGCTAAAGAGGTCACTCCCTGTGAAGGGATCTCGGCTCTTTCCTCGTCGAATGAGGTGCAGGATATTCCAAACTAAATACCTCGACGCAAAGCAAGAATAATCGACTATAGTGAAGTTATTACCCTGACGCAAACTTTTGTCCAAGGGGTCACTCCCGATGAAGGGATCTCGGCCCTTGCCTCGTCGACTGAGGTGCTGGGCATTCACAACCGAATACCGCGATGCAAAACAAAAATGAACGTCCTTGCAATAACAACTTTTTGAAAAATTGTTCCAACAACGTCTTTTAGGTTTATTTTCTTGCATTAGTTCTTTTAATGCGTCCCATCATTTAAATCCTACCATTGCAGAAAACAACCAAAATATGACGTACGCTTATGCCATTCGCATTCGCCACTGGGCCCCGTCATCACCCGTTAGGTTACTTAACTAACGACAGAGCGGGGGCTGGGCTAGCACGGCTGTAAAACATAAGCAACGCCTAAATAGTTATTATATATAGATATACTGCAATGATAACCAATCCAGATCACAGATGAACACTTTGGATATACTAGGAACCCGCGATTCGTTCAAGCCTGCAACGAAAAACGGATTACACGGTCGCGATGAATAGCCAAAACCCCACCCAAGACCCCTACGGGTGCGGCAAACTTCCCGCCAAGTACCCGAAGCGAAGCAACCTCCCTCAACGCCATGAGTAGGCCACTCGGCACTTCGAGATACCCGGTAGTTTGTGCACCCCCTCCATGGGTCTATCCTAGGAGCAAAAACAGTAAAAAGAATTATACAATGACGGCTACAACCCCGACTCGGTTGTGCGGCCAAACAAATAATATTACATCAATTTACAAATTATTACATGAATGAAAGAAAAAGAAACTCTCATCTCACATCCATCCCGGCTATTCATCCGCGACAATCCAACGAGTTCATATACACAAACCATCAACAACACAGATCACAGATATGTATAACCCCGACTAATCGACATATAGCGATTAGCCGACGTTCAATACATATGAACATCACAGATATAACCTTTATAGTCAAAGTATATTGAAGTTCGGAAAAATACGGATTTATAGGCCCCCAAAAACAAATTTCTATTCTGAAAAATCTGGGCATATATGAACCATCTTAAAAATCCTAAAACTAAGTCAGAAATACACTGCACCAAAATCGACCCAGTGACTCACCAAGATGGCCGCGGTTCCGCGGCAATAGCTTGCTATTGCCGCGGAAACGCGGCTCTTTGGTCGAGTTGCTGGCTCGTTTTTGGTGGCTTTCTTCTTAAAACCCTGAGATGATTTTTGGAGTATGACAAATTTTGTTTTGACCAGAAAAATTTTTAACAGAAACTTGGGGTTTTCGTAACTCGGTTTTTCGATTTTTTCGTTTCGAACTTCGATACACTTCACTACCTAGCTAGTTTATGTTTAGTTAGGCTCTGATACCACTGTTAGGTCCACGTTACTTCTCCCGGTACTTTCGGGGTTGCGGAAACGGTAAAACAAAAATTTTTCTGGACTTGGTAACATGGACCGTAAAAGCCGGATCTTTGCTAAACAATACACTAGCATCCTAACTTGAGATGTTATATACTCGGTTAGGGGTTATACCTCAACTTGAACTCCTTCTCTTCTTGTTGTTCTTCACTTCTTGTTGTTCTTCTCTTCTTGTTGTTCTTCTCTTCTTGTTCAATAGTTGATCCGGACTTTGGTCACCTCCGCGGCCTCCTTGAGTCGAAGACGATCCACCCGAGAGATGTACACCGAGCTCCACCTCGAGCCGAGGTAACTAGGGCAAGAAGATTGCTAATCTAGAAGCCCTAGATGTGTAGAGAAGATGTATGGATGTGTTTGTCAAGTGAAATCCTTTTTCTCTCAACACATGAGATCAAAGGAAAAATCAAGAGGAGGAAGAAGGAGAAGCAACCATGGAAATGTTTCTCATTTCTTTTCTATGAGAGAGAAAGAGAATAAGCAAATGAGAAACTTAACCAAGAGAAAACACAACCATGGTTGCAATAATACCAAAACATTATCATTACTAATCACATCAAGATAAAGGTGATGGCTACAAATGACATGACCATTATCATAACAAAAGAAAAAGAAATCAAAGAATACTTTAGATCTTTCAAGAAGATCCTAGTCAACTTTGGTCAAATGGTCAACAAGGTCAAGATGGTCAAATGGTCAATGTAATTAGCCATAACATAATTATCAATGAAAGGATTAGTAAATAATGTCCCCGGCTCATAATGGTTTTGACCAAACGAACTGTCAAAACCCTAATGAGTCCGCCTCAAAATGGTTTTGACCGAATCAACTGTCAAAACCCTAATGAGCCCGCCACATAACGGTTTTGGCCTAACCAACTGCCAAAACCCTAATGAGGCACCTCCTCCTTCATCACTCCGGAAAACTGTGCATACACACCTGCATCCGCATTCCGCAAAATGCGGATGCGCAGAAGACAAAACAAATCCATCTGTGCAATACTAGGATCCGGCTTAAACCAAAGCCCACTAGTACTGCCTGCCCGAACACCATACGCACACAAGTGTACGTAAGTGATCGCAGCCCTGCCGTAAAACCATACGGCCTCTACATGTTTCGCTCAGTGCAGGGAAACTCTCTGTGTGGGACTCTAAAGACTCGACACTACGCTGGCAGTGGGTTTAACCACAGACCGCAAGCGGCACTAGCTGTACGTAACGGTCCCCAGGTAGATGTCGATAAGAAGGCCGATGAGGTAAACCCATCCGAACTCCTACTGAGCCTGTATGTGACAATCTCCGTACAGTCCGGTCTGTTCGTCTGATACATCGCATGTCGGGCCTAGGGGGCGGCAAGCGTCAGACCCCTAATAGCGGTACAAGTCGTGTCGGAGTGAATCCCAGAACACCCTGAGATAACACTGGAACCTACCAGTATATCTCGCTTGCCCTGGCCAGGGACTACTTGTGTAATGGCTCTCCTAGACACAGCGTGATGTCAACCCCCAATACCGGGAGAGACGAATCCTGTCTAACCGTCACTGCCTCCAAGTGCTTCGGGACTGCTCCCAACTACTACCTGTTTGCACGACTCAGTAGAGCCGTGGTAGGGTAGCAATCAAAGAACAGTGGGAACACACTCGAGGCGAAGTGACAGTGTCAAGTCAGCGGACTAAGCTGTACTCATGTCACCTGGGAACTGATAACCGACGATAGGTATAATACCAACCATCAGTTCCCGACGAGTCCTGTCCAGTGTACTCGTAACCCAACGAGCACCCGCATACTATCTCAAGTACGACGTACCGACGGCTGTGGGACAGACCGTCTCCCATGCTGGGATGAGAAGCGCATACGCTAGTCTACTCCGGAGTATCGATGCCCTATCTCGATACTCCCACGACTAGGGACGTGTATAAGGATGTGCTTGTAGATTATCCAGCCCCCACGAGTGTGATCGCCATCACAACGCCGGTAATCAAGCAAAGATCCAAAGGGCTCTACTAATGCGTATAGGTGATATAATAAATAAACACACAAGTACACATTAAAGCAGAGACAAACCAAGTAGCATACTACTATATTGAGCAAGATTGTCTGTACAACTGTGAATATCCCAAGCTTCCATCAAGTAATATACATACTAGTATGATACAGTAATGGCCTCTAGGGCATATACACTAACAGTTGCCAATTACCGTAACACCGATATTAAGAGTGGCAACGAAAGAAGTGAGCGACTCCTAACTCAAACTAACCTAATCCTAACCCTAACAAGCTCTCTTTACATATCATTTTAACACTTAGTTAATCACAAACAAATCTGGACTTTTGGACTTAACTCGTTAAAGCACATAGAAAAAGATTCACATCTCCCTGCGGACGACCCATACTCAACCGGCTAGCTACAAGCGAAACCGTTTTGATTGCGGTAATTAACTAAACTTGAACACGCAAAAATTCTACCAATCAAATGGCGCCGTTGCCGGGGAGACGGTAGTATATTTCTTTGTGTAATTTCGGGTTAATTTGTGAATATAAATGTAACCGAAAAACAAAAAAATACATTGTAAAAAATCATCTTGTTATTTTGATTAGTTTTTGTGCAAGTGTGCAGGATAAAACGAAGTTCAAGTTCAGTGCCAAAGACGTGGGAAGTTAGACCCATATTTCGCGGCTACACCGCCGGTGAACAAGACAGAAAAGACGGTCTATTGAAGATTCTGGAGCAGATCCAGTAAGCAAATAAATATTCAAAAGCTCTAGAAAAGAAGAGGACAGACAACAGAGCACACACCAGAAACCTGAAGGCTCGAATCCTTATTTAAGCCGCGGAACCGCGGCATAAGAGCACTTAGGCCGCGGAACCGCGGCGGTTTGAGGCCTTCAGAATCCCAAAATTTTGGTAAGTCTTTCTCTCCTTCTCCCCACTCCTCTGAACTCCACTAAACTGTGTTTTCTGCAACATTCTTTGCGCAAAATCTCTTCCCCCTTCCAATAAATTGTTTTTGTGCAGGGTTCTTTGCGCCGTGCTAAAATAAAAATTGTTTGCAGTTGATTTGTTACTGCTTTGCATTTATTAATACGGACTTTAAGGGGCTTGAAACCAATTCAGATTGGGTGGGGATTTCATCACCCTTCCCAGGACCCCAGAAATCACAAAAGCATATGCATTGACCATTGTTAATTAAAAAATACTAGACTCAGCCCTAAGGACTTCGCGCTCAAAAGGACAGAGGACTAGTTACAGGCATCGGCCGTTTATCCTATCCTGACTTTTGCGGTGTCTAGGCAAGTGTGTCCAAGGAAAGTGGTTACTTAATTAGGACCACTACTTACGTAGTGGGGAGCCTCCCACTTACCTGGCACTTACCTGGCCGCAATTGTTGGAGAAGTGGCGGTTTGAGGTCCTATTTCTAGCCCTTTGGAACAGTTAGGAGCTGTCTAGCTGACCTAGGTGACCCTAGATCTAGGTGTGATTGTGCATATCTTGTTTGTGATTGCTTGAATCCATAAGCCCGTACATATTTCTGTAAAGCTCTTTCTAAAAAAAAAAGAAAAAAACACAAAACCAAAAAACTTTTATAAAAACTTGCCCTTTGTCGCCAGAATCCATTTTTTCACCCACCACCCATCGTATTTCTCCATTGACGTTTTCTTACCCTCACCTTCTCCGCTTTGACTATACTAAACTCGTTTAGTGTATGTTCGCTTGAACTCGGGACACTAGCGCCCGCCTAGTCCGCGTTACGTTAGTCGCTACCGACTACGCGATCGACTCAGACGTCGAAACTCCGTCTACGCCTCTTTCACCCTTACCTTTGCCGGCCAACTCCGACGTTGACCAGAATTCTGTTCATACATCTTCACCTTCACCATCACCAACCTCTTCTTCCGCGATGTCAGGATTTAATCCAAACATCTCTTTGACTACCCCAGGATTGACTCCACCTCCTACGGAGGCAACTAACCCACCACCACCGCTTGTTGTAGCGCCGCAGCGAATCGCGCTCCAGGATCGTTTCTATCCCACCTGTTCTGCACTTCCCACCTGTCTTTCTCTTCCACCGGCTAATGGGGATAACTTTGAAATTAAGCCCCACTTCATCAACATGCTTCCGCGATTTCATTGGCTTGAATCTGAAGATGCCTATATCTTCATTAACAAGTTCCAAAATGTTTGTGCCATGATGAAAACCACCCAGCTGTCGGACGATGCTATACGGCTATGGGTCATTTCGTTCACTTTATGCGATCTTGCTGAAAAATGGCTGTATAGCACCGCTTCCCACTCCATAACTAGTTGGGACGAGTTTGTGAAAGCGTTTCTTAAGAAATTTTATCCGAATCATAAAACCGCAAGGATCCGTAACGAAATCAACCAATTCTCTCAGCTTCCTTCTGAACCCTTCTGGAAGTGCTTTGACCGGTATAAAGACCTTCTTGTTCAGTGTCCTCACCATGGTATCGAGAAATGGCAACTTTGCCAAACCTTATACGAGGGCCTGAACCCAGCAACCAAGCAGTTGTTGGAAACCATTTGTCAAGGCCACTTCCTATCGAAATCTGACGAGGAAGTGTGGCAATTCTTCGACGACCTTGCAGAACAAACGGTACAATAGGAGAGCACCAGACCGACTTCTTCTTCTACCTCCATTTCTACCGGTCAGTCTAGGGTAGGAATTCACCAACTTGATGTCTCTATTGCGATGAAAGCTGAAATGGCTGCAATAACGAGAAAACTTGAAGCGATAGAGAGCAAATTTTCTTCTCCTGCTCCTGCCCCTGTTCTTCCCCTTCGTACCATTTGCGCTTGTTGTTTCGATCCTTCTCACTTAACCGAAGAGTGTCCTTACAATCCACCATCTCAAGGACAGGATCAGGTTAATACTGCATTTCAGCAAAGACCGAGGAATGATCCATACTCTTTCACCTACAATCCCGGTTGGAGGAACCACCCCAATTTCGCCTGGAATCAGAATCAGCAACAATTCCAAGGCAACAATTTCCAGAGGCCTCCTCCTCCGCAACAACAAGCGCAACAACAAACTCAACATCAGTTTCAGCAGCCCTTCTAACCCCAACCTTTTCAAAATCAGACGAACAACTTTGTACCCAACAATTCTTTTCCACCAAACAACTTTGTTCCGTCAAACAACGATAAGGTTTCCTCGCTAGAACGAAGCCTGGAGGCGTTCGTTAAACAATCGACACGGTCCACCGCCAACATCCAGTCGTCTATTCAGTCTTTGGTGCAACACACTGCTGCACACGGAGAAAGCATCAAGACCATCGAAGCCCAGATTGCACAGCTGAATGCGGCGTTAAGCGAGCGAGAAATGGGGAAGCTTCCATCTCAACCACTCCCAAATCCCGGTCACCCACATAATGTACATGTTGCTCTTGAATAACAGAACCATAACGTGAGTGCCATGACTACATTGAGATCGGGAAGGATGCTGCACAACAACATCGGCACAACAATTGAAGATAATGACACCCCGGCCGCTGCTTCTTCTTCTTCTTCTTCTTCTTCTTCTTCTTCCTCTTCTTCTTCTTCTTCTGAGCCTATTCTCTATTCATCTAAAGGCTCCTCCTCCTCTTCTTCTTCTTCTTCTTCTTCTTCTTCTTCTTCTCTGAACGGACCCACTTCTCACTCCACGAAAACACCAGTTCTGGGATCCGTTCCAACTCCACAATCTCCTCCACAAGCATTGGACTCAACCAATTTTAAAAACGTTCCATTTCCAAACCGTTTGAGATCCAATAAACAAAATCCATAAATGGAGAAGATTCTGGAGTTATTTAAGCAGGTTAACATTAACATTCCTCTTTTAGATGCTGTCCAACAAGTCCCGTCCTACGCGAAAATCTTAAAGGACTTGTGCACGAAAAAGAGGAAGTCTCAGGTACAGTTTTCTTGGCTAGTGCTGTGAGTGATGCTATTACCCAATCTTTACCACAAAAACGGAAGGACCCTGGCTGTCCTACGATTTCTATTACCATTGGGGATAAGAACATCAACCGCGCACTATTAGATCTTGGTACCAGTGTTAACCTGCTTCCGTACTCAGTATACGAGCAATTAGGCGTAGGAGAGCTGAAACCCACACACTGTACTCTCCAAATGGCCGACCGATCGATCACCCATCCTAGGGGTGAGCTAGAGGATGTGTTAATCAAAGTCGGGGACTTCATATTCCCCGTTGACTTCATTGTATTAGACACACAGCCTGTAGCTAATCCCCGGAATCAAATTCCTGTGATACTCGGTCGCCCATTCCTTGCAATCTCAAATGCTGTGATCAATTGTCGCAATGGTTCGATGAACCTCTCTTTTGGAAACATGATAATTGAACTCAACATTTTTAGGTTGGGGAATCAACCCTCCGAACCTAATGCTCATATACTGGACGTTTGCTCAATCCAGGAGATCACCCCTGAAGAGTATGAATTCGAGGAGTTTTTGTTCGATCACGATAACCTTAACGCCACTGGTGCGTTCCTCTTCGAACCTGCTGCTGTTTCTACGCCCGACAACGACTACGAGTGTTTCACGTTCTCGAACGATCTTAGCCGCTCACAACCCGAGTTTGAATCCTTCGAATTTCCGGATGAGTTACCTGAACCATCCAACTCGGTCGCTTACACTCGTTTTGAACCTTTGCTAGAATCTTTTGAGTTCGAGACCTTTGCACCAATCTTGCCTTCAATCGTTTTACCTCCAACGCTCGAACTCAAGCCTTTGCCGTCTCACCTTAAGTACGCTTACTTGGGTGAGAACGAGACCCTCCCTGTTATCATCTCGGCTTCTCTAGCTCCAGAGCAAGAGAAAGCCCTTCTTGCGGTCTTGCACAGCAATAGGCAAGCTTTTGGCTGGTCCATGGCGGACATCAAGGGGATTAGTCCCCTGATCGTTGAACATCACATTCATCTGATGGATGATGCCAGACCAGCCAGAGATCCACAAAGGCGACTCAATCCAGTCATGAAGGAGGCTTTGAAGAAGGAGATCGTAAAATGTCTGGATAGCGGTATCATTTACCCTATCTCTGATAGCCAGTGGGTTAGCCTCATTCACGTTGTCCCCAAGAAATCAGGCATAACGGTCATCACTAACGAGGCGAACGAGTTAATCCCTACTCGCACCCAAACTGGGTGGCGAGTATGCATCGATTACAGAAAACTCAACGCCGCAACACGGAAGGACCACTTTCTGCTACCTTTCATTGAACAAATGCTTGAACGATTGGCCGGATACGAGTACTACTGCTTTCTTGATGGCTACTCCGTCTATAATCAGATTCCCATCGCCGAAAAAGACCAGGACAAGACCACATTCACTTGCCCTTTCAGCACGTTTGCATATCGTCGCATGCCCTTTGGGTTATGCAATGCGCCCGCTACCTTCCAGCGGTGTATGATGGGAATCTTTTCAGACATGGTGGAAAAATTTCTGGAGATCTTCATGGACGATTTCTCCATCTTCGGCGATTCCTTCAACGAGTGTTTGCTGCATCTTGACGCTGTCCTTACCCGATGTAAGGACAAGAACCTCACTTTGAATTGGGAGAAATGCCACTTCATGGTGCGCGAAGGTATTGTCTTAGGACATATCATTTCGCAAAATGGCATAGAGGTTGACAGAGCAAAGATTGAGGTCATTTCCAATTTCCCTCCTCCCAGACGCGTCAGAGACATCCGAGCCTTCCTTGGCCATGCCGGTTTCTATAGACGGTTCATCAAGGACTTTAGCAAGATTGCTAGGCCCTTGACTCTTCTACTGGCTAAGGACAAGCCATTCGAATTCAACTCGGGCTGTGTGACTGCGTTCGAGTCATTAAAGAGCTCACTCACTACTGCTCCCGTTCTTTCTTCACCTGACTGGATGCACCCATTTGAGATTATGTGCGATGCATCCGACTTTGCCATTGGTGCTGTCCTTGGACAACACATCAACAAGATGCCGCACGTAATCTATTATGCGAGCCGAACCCTGAACGACGCCCAACTCAATTATACAACAACTGAGAAGGAATTCTTGGCTATTGTATTTGCTTTAGAAAAGTTCAGGCCCTACCTCATCGGCTCTCCAGTCATTGTCTACACAGACCATTCTGCTCTGCGCCATCTTTTTGCGAAGAAAGATGCAAAATCTCGGCTAATACGTTGGATTCTCTTGCTTCAAGAGTTTGACCTTGTCATTAAGGACAAACGAGGATGTGAAAACGTAGTTGCCGACCATCTCTCACGACTTCCTTCTTCGCCGTCGCTTCATATTCCGATCAACGACGTTTTCCTGGATGAACAGCTCTTGACCGTATCTTGCGAACCCTGGTTCGCAGATATTGTGAACTATTTGGCCACAGGATTACTACCGACTGAATGGTCAAGTCAGGACAGACTTCGATTCTTATCCCAAGTAAAACACTTTTACTGGGACGAACCCTATCTGTTCAAGTACTGTCCCGACCAGATTATTCGTCGGTGTGTCCCTGATGAGGAATTCAAGAGCGTGCTGTCATTTTGCCACGATCAAGCATGTGGCGGGCATTTTGGCCCCAGAAAGACAGCTGAGAAGATCTTGCAATGTGGTTTCTACTAGCCACAACTCTTCAAAGACGCTCATGACTATTGCAAGACTTGCTCCCGGTGCCAACACTTGGGCCGGATATCCTGGAGGAACGAGATGCCGCTCCAACCAATCTTGGTTATGGAGATTTTCGACGTTTGGGGGATAGATTTCATGGGGCCGTTTCCCAGCTCTTTCGGGAACTTATACATCCTTCTCGCTGTTGATTACGTCTCTAAATGGGTCGAGGTTGTGCCCAGCCGGACTAACGAGAACAAGGTTGTCGTTAGGTTTCTTAAAGAAAACATTTTCTCCCGGTTTGGGCACCCCCGAGCGATCATTAGCGACAATGGAACTCATTTCTGCAATAAGACTTTCGAGGCCTTGATGCGAAAATATTCCATTAATCATAAGCTCTCTACGCCCTACCACCCCCAAACCTGCGGGCAGGCCGAAGTTTCAAATCGGCAAATCAAGCAGATACTGGAGAAGACGGTTTCCAAAAACCGTAAGGATTGGTCGTTGAGACTCACTGATGCCCTTTGGGCATTTCGAACGGCTTATAAGACCGATCTTGGCATGTCTCCCTATCAGCTTGTGTACGGAAAAACTTGCCACCTACCTGTCGTAATAGAGCATCGCGCATTTTGGGCGATAAAGGAGCTGAATCTGTCTCTCGAAGATGCGGGCAGCCATCGGAAGCTGCAGTTGAACGAATTGAGCGAGCTTAGGGATGAGGCTTACGATAACGCGGTTGTCGTTAAGAACCGAACGAAGGTGTTTCACGATAAACACCTTTTGCGAAAAACCTTCGTACCTGGTCAGCAGGTACTGCTTTACGACATCCGGCTACACTTCCATCCAGGAAAGCTCAGATCTCGCTGGAAAGGGCCGTATTTTGTGCGGAATGTGTATCCGCAGGGCGCTGTGGATTTGGAGAATCCAAATGACAGTTCATTTTTCAAAGTGAACGGGCACCAACTAAAACCGTACCTTAGCGCCGAACCAACAGAGGAGCTCCTGGTCTTACAGGAGCCGGTTTACCCTGCATAATCTTCCTCTGCCTACTACCAAACTTCGGTTATCCAGCCAAGAACAGTGGACACTGTTCCAAATAAGTTTGGGGGTATGTATATACCTTTTTGTATTTATTTGTGGATATTCTTTTTCTTTACTCTTTCAAAACATAAAAAAAAATTGTGTATATCTAACCGAGAATTTTGACCCTTCAAATGATCTCTTCATGCGATAACAGTGAGGACACTGTCCAGTTTAAGTTTGGGGGTATGCTCGGTGCGCATTTCTAACCTTCGCATTCATATGTATATTTTGCATCTGCATATTAAAATCCATAAAATCCATAAAAATCTGAAAATTTTCTAAAAACATAAAAACTTTTCTGTCAAGTTAGCTAGTGGGAGGACTCTGATTCAACATTTCGACGGTTTTGTTTGATAAAATAAGAACAACTAAATCTTATATTTAGATTTTGAAAACCTGAAAGATAACTCTCCTTTGAAGTTAACTATAGCTGATATACGTCTTTACATCACACTACACGTGTCGTGAGTTTTGGAAATTAGATGACAAGTTTTTTATGTCTAAAAACTTTTAAATAGATAAATGATTTTCTGAGGATCAAATAGGTTTGTTCTGAAATAAGTAATACCAAGAATAGTTTATGAAATGAAGTGAATATGAAGGAATGTTATTGATGCCTTAATTGGAACTAAGTCTGAAAAATAACCCATCTGGAACTTGATTGGAATGATTACACACCGAACCCACTAAACACGTCTTTTATCCAAAAAATAATTGAACTGCCGGTTATTTCTCCATTCGTATTAAATCATCATGATTTTCACGCCAAACTGTCTTTTGTTTTTGGACCTAGGTAACTTGAGTAATTAAGTCCGCTGGGGTGTTTCTATACCTAATGCCCTAAAACCAACTGGTTTGGGTGCATTGGCCCAAAGCTCGCTAAGAAGCCTAGAAAGTCCAGATTAAAACAAAGTCAAGCAAGTGTTCTCTCCGAGTTAAAATTCCTAACGGTTCTTTGTGTGAGAATAATCTTGACAAAAGACAGGTTTTTATAAAAAATATTTCTAGCGGAAATATGAAGGTTTTATTCTATGATAAAGACTATTGCACATTCACAGAGGTGTGTATGAAATGAAAACAAGAAAAATGTGGAGTGAAAAATAAGACCTAGTTTCCTGTTAAGCAAGATAGAAATTCTGAAGTTGAAACCTTACTGGAAAACGAAACTTGAAAAATACTTAACTCTTTATAAAACTTATGTGATCCTTTTAAAATTGTTATCTGGGCTTTATTGTGTGACATGATGACTTTAATCGATCCTTCTGGAACTTAACGACACTATTTGCACTACACGTAAAGACATATAAAATCTTAAGTTAAATAAGAAGCGAGATGTGAAAAATAAAGGTTCGATAGTCTAAACTTAGGATCATAGAATTGTTATTTTCCGAAACAAAACTTTAGGGGTTTGAATCATAGTAATTTTGCAAAAACTAGCTTGACCGGATTTTGTGGGTAGTATCCGCTGAAAACCCTCAGGAGACAACACTCCTCCTACTAGAGACACCTAGAGGTTTAACGGCCTGTTGCACATGCTCAGTGCAATCGCGTTCCCTGCGAAAGTGAGGTTAGAAAATTTTTTGTGAATAAATTGGCTTTGCTCGGGACGAGCAAATGATAAGTTTGGGGGTATTTGTTCATATCAGATTTTTGCATTTTCATACCGTCCAATTTTTATCACATTGCATATCGGTAGGTACTCTTGAGCCGTGTTTGCTAGTCAATTGCAGGATACAGGTTCTCGGCTCTAAACGGTGAAATTCATGGAAAAATACAACAAAACCCAGGTTCCTGCCAACTACAGATAAAACACGGGTCTCCGCTCTCTATCCGTATGTTGCCGCACACCAGTTTAAAAGACAAAATGGCAAATCAATGTCATTTTCATGCACAAGGCACAATGGAAACAAAAGATCCAAGAAATCTACACGGAGCTCGAGGAAATCATGACAAAAAGATCCACATCCAATCACCTTTCTCTCTACTAAAATTCTGGAAGAAATGTGGAAAGATTATCAGAAAAAACACATGCCAAACTACAGAGAAAAGTAGACCAGGACACCACACAAAACCCGAGGGGCTAACTCCTCTATATGGCCGCGGTTCCGCGGCCAATAGGGGGTCTAGGCCACGGAACCGCGGCCGTACGGGCTTATCAGACGAAGACTTTTCAGGGGTATTTTGGTATTTTCAGTGTGGTTCAGAATGTTGCCCTAATTTTCCAGTTCCCTGCCTATAAATAGTCCAGAACTTGTCAAAGCCAAGGGTTCATAATCTTGTTTTTAGAATTTTAGAATACATGTATTGTTCTTCTTCCTCCTTTCATCTCTTCTCCATTAAAAACTTGTAGTGAGCTTTTGTGAGTGAAGAATGAATAAATGAGTTCTTGTTCTTACCATGCTTGTCTTTTTATTTTGTTAACTATTATTGCTTGTAATTTTTCATTTGCTAAATTAGTTGTTGTTATTTGTGTTTGTTTCTTTCTTGATCTCTTTTTCTTTATTCTTAAACAACCATGATGCTTACGCTTGATCCTTGCCAAGGTGAGGTCGCAAATAGCTAGTTATAATCTTCTAACCTCTTTCTTTCTACCTTCCTCTTTTGTTTTATTTTCTTTTTGTTATGATGTGTGAGTAGTTTCCATACTTGTTAGGGTAGGATAAGGGAAGTTTGAGAGAAGGAAATCTCTCTCACTCTTTCCTTGCCCAACATCTTGATTCGAACTCCCGTTAATTGAACCACAATCCGCTCCCTACGGCACCCTATCCTACATGATAGCGGTGATTCCGTAGTGAGACCGGTTGTGGTTGAATTAACCGGAGGTTATGGCTAAGAGCCAAGAACGGACGGACAAGCACCAAAAGGAAGAACTTATGCGTTGGAAAGCCTAGCTTATACTCGCAAGTTCCTTCCTAGTCGTGCTAATCCCCGTTGTTGCCGATTTCCGTAACACCGATATTAAGAGTGGCAACGAAAGAAGTGAGCGACTCCTAACTCAAACTAACCTAATCCTAACCCTAACAAGCTCTCTTTACATATCATTTTAACACTTAGTTAATCACAAACAAATCTGGACTTTTGGACTTAACTCATTAAAGCACATAGAAAAAGATTCCCATCTCCCTGCGGACGACCCGTACTCAACCGGCTAGTTACAAGCGAAATCGTTTTGATTCCGGTAATTAACTAAACTTGAACACGCAAAAATTCTACCAATCATACGTATACTACTTAATAGGAAAATATTATATCACATTATAGATAGTAACATATGCAATATTAGTAGCCTGAGCTTATTTGGCTGTAGACTTAGCTTTGATTAATCATACTTACATAAAACTATCTAATTAAAATAAACTACGGCTTTCCAAACTAGATACCCAAACGAGACCAAGTCCCTAAGTATTCTTAGATCGCGGTTTCGCAATAACCTGATAATAATACGAACTCGACTAAAATCTAATACACCGTTCTTACTCGTTTATTACATACAAAATTTAACAGATGCGACAGGCTACTTCGGCTGCGACTCCGCAAGCCACTACCTCAGCTGCGGTTGCGCAGACCACTCCTGCAGCTCCACAGCTCGCTCAGACTCCCGCACAGTCTGCTCCTTCATTAGTCGAGTTTTTAACGACTCAGGGCTGCACCGAGGATCAGATGCGTCAGATTACGGCGATTATCAGAAGTGGAGGAGCTGGACCAAGCTAGGGTAACTTTATTTATATTTTTGAAGATGTATGTACTTATATGATATATATTGTATATATTTTGGACGATATTGGTGGTTGTTTGTTTGTTCACGATGATTTAGTTTGATATCATATTCTGTTTGTTTATTTCTTGTATATATTATGCGTGAGATGTTGGTTATGAATATTTCTATATTGGTTATATGATGTATATATTATTGTGCACATGGCGGGGAAAAAACAGGAGCCCTTTTTTTTTTATAAAAAAAACCCTGATATTTTATCCCCACGGATTAATCCGTAGGGCTCTCTCTTGCACCTACGAATTAATTCCTAGGTGCAATGTTTGCCCCTACACAGTTAGCTGTAGGGACAAAATATCAGGATTCCTATAGACTCAGTAACAGGGGTAAAACTTGCCCCGACGGATTTATCCGTAGGGCCTGATCCGAATTAATCAGACCCTATAGACTCAGTAACAGGGGTAATTGCCCCTATGGATAAATCTGTAGGGGCATTTATCAGGCCCTACGGATAAATCCGTAGAGGCATTTAGTAGGCCCTACGGATATTGCCGTAGGGGCAAGTAATTTATTTTATAAAACAATAAATTAAATAAATATTATGTCCCTACGGAGTAATCCGTAGGGGTACTTGTCCCTACGGAGTAAGGCATAGGGGCAATTATTACTCCATAGCGGCATATTCAGGGCGAAGACTTGCACCTGTGGTCTTTGCACCTACGGGCGTGTCCCTACGGCTATATCCGTAGGGGCAGTGGTTTGCCCCTACAGATAAATTCGTAGGGGCAGTGGTTTGCCCCTACAGATAAATCCGTAGGAGCAACCCATTATTGCAGAAGTGTCTACAACATTTTTAGGATTCTTTTCTCTTCATTTATCTCATTAATGACATCCCATCATTTATGTTTCCTAAACATCACAGAAGAAACGAAAATAAAACACACATATATGCCATCCGCATTCGTCACAGGGACACGGGTCTTCACCGTAAGGTTACTTAACTTACGGCAGGGCGGGTTCAGGACTAGCGCGGATGCAAAACATATATAGTCTCTACAAATATATCATATATATAGCATTCTTCTCAGGCAGTTATATGATCATATCATAGAACCTAAGCATCAGAAGTCAACATATGAAATATTGGATATACTAGGAGATCTGTGTTTTAAATTAAGTTAGTAATGAAAAACATGGATTCCACGGTCGTAATGAATAACCAAACCCACATCCCTAGACCCTACGAGAGCGGTAAACAACCCTGCCAATTCTAGAGTTAGGCGACCCGGTCTCGACTCCTCGAGATGGTCTCCTATTGAACTCTAGAACCCGGTTACTTATGCTCCCCGCCTTGGGTCTATCCTAATGCGGAAAAGTAAATAATATACATCAATGGCAACAACAACCTCAACCCGAAAGTGTCCCGATAAAAAAATATTACATACAAATTTACATGAATAAAAATTGAAAAACTCTCATCTCACGCAAAACCCCCGGCTATTCAATCACGACAATCCAATATAACATATCAGAAGCAACACATAACATCACATGTCATCAACGTAAGTAAATATGCATATCCCGAATGTCGTTGACATATAACAACAAGATCGGGGATATACCACATATTATACTTACAGTCGCAGAAAAGATATATTAGAATCCGCATATACCTTAGACATCATAAACCCGGAATATCACATATTCCGAATTTCATGTCTAACTCTATAAACCTTGCATTTTAGTCTCGAATTGAAAACACTTTTCAATAACAAGTTGGGTAATTCAACGAGATTCCTGATAAAGATGATCGAATGCCTGTCGGGAACTTTAGTAGATAGCCGCACCCCCGATGTCATCGACGAAGTGCACTTGGGCAGAACACCGTGGCCGCAAGCACCCGAGTGGATGCTTTTAGCAATGGGGTTCTCTTATAGTCACTTGGTTGGGGCAATGGGGCATGGCTATCTAGTAGTGTTACACGGCGAGTGTTCGCATACGATATACGACTGCGACGGAGTTTTGATCCGAATTGAAACTCCGTGGCAATCGATCAAATGAGACTAAAATGCTAGATTCAAAAATCACAAACTAGTTTTCACAAAACTAATTAATGTGGATTCCAAATATTGTATCACATTTACAAACTTAAACCCTTAAACGATGTTAAAACCGCGACTTTGAAACACTCCGAATTGCCCCATCAGAAAGATAACATCACATGCAATCTGTGCAAAATCAAACAGCACCTGAAACCCTAATTCCAAGACTCCAAAACACCAAACAAAACACGATACCAGACTCAACACTTGGGCCGGCCAGGCCGGTAAAATAGGCATTGTGGCCGGCCAAAAGTATGAGTTTTGGCCTCGGTTTTTTGTGGTGTTCTAGTTACAAGTAAAGGAGCACTCTGCAACATTTTAAATAAATTTTATAGGTTCAGAAAAAATTGACAGAAACCTGGAATTTCGTTTCGATGTTTCGGAGTTGTTTCGGTTTCGTAATTCTATACATCGTCTTATGCTCTAGCTTAGCTCTGATACCATAAAAGTGTGTCTTAGCACTTCTACTAGGTTTTTACATGCATCAAGTATGCAATTTAAAAAATCTAGTGGTCTAAGCTGCACTAACCTAGAATCGAACTAGAGAATTAAGGTTTGTATACAAGTAAGCAAGTTCTAAACTAAGTGAAGAGGGTTACAACCTTTGTAGACCAAGTCCTTCAGTTCTATAGCTCCAAGTAGTGGTCCCTAAAAATCTTCTTGTCTCCACTTGAAGAAAGGATCAAGCTTGCTATATGATCTTCGAACCCGAGGATGATCCACCTTGAAGCCTCTTTAGGTCAAGCCAACTCATCACTAATCAAGATATTAGTGAAGCAAACAACCTATACTAAAGTGCTAGGATAGTGTAGGTTGATGAAGTACAAAATTTTCTCACTTTAGAAATATATTTCTCTTTTTATTTCCAACTCAAGAAAAACCCTAGAGAGCTTTCAAGAGGAAGAAGATGAACTTGGGTGAATAAGTGAATGAATAATGAAAGAATGAACCATGGGATAAAGATAAGAGTGGGATCAACAAATATCTAAATGTAAAACAAAACAAAAGAGATGAGTCATGGCTTCTCAATGCTTCTCCAAGCATCCAAGCCATGACTCATTTCTAATCTTTTTATTTTTCTCTTTAAAATAAATCCATCCCAATTATCTTAAACCCTAGTGTGATTCTCATACACCCATGTTCTATGTATCATCAACCATGATACAATAACTAATTATATATATATATATATATACATTTATATATATCAAGAGAAGAAAATCATTAGTTAGCAATTATATTAGTTAATATATAAATATATCAAATATAAATATATATCAAATTATTAAATCAACACTTGATTCAATAATCCAGTTATATCATATATAACCGACTAATATTATATATATGTATATCAAATTATCAAATCAACTCTTGATTCAATAATCCAACTATATCACATATAACCGACAATATTCAATATTCAATATCAAATCAACACTTGATTCAATAATCTGGTCATATCATATATAACCAGCCAATATCAAATATATTTACATATAACAAATCATTGAATCAACACTTGATTCAATAATCTGGTTATATCACATATAACCTAACCGATATCATATATCGCGAGATTAGAATACGGTATCACATACTCGTCTTTAATCAAGCCCCCGCACATATCACCATATGTGCCCTACTTCTTTTTGCTTGAGCTAGGAAAGCTCTGTGTGGGACTCTAAAGACTCGTCAATATGCCAGCAATAGGTAATGATCACATCAATCACTCACAAGCCATCAGCAGTACTAGATGGAAGTAACGGCTATCGAGGTATTAAGCGAATATAAGATCAACAAGCAAGCTTGTTCAAACTCCCGCAAAGCCTATAAGCAACTCTTACCGTACAGTCCAGTCTCTTCGTCTGATATGTCGCATATCGAGTCTAGGGGTGGAATCATCAGACCCCAGTAACTTGATAAGTCATGCCGATGTTGTTAGATATATATGCCCTAGAGGCCTTCATTGTATAGGATGCTAGGGATATGTATGTACAGGACAATTTTGCTCGATATGATAGTACGCTATTTGGTTTATCTTTATCATAACATGTGATATATTTTACTTTGTATTTCATATATTGTGTACATGTTGATAAAGCCCGTAAGATATTTGCCTGACTGCCAGCGTTGTGATGGCAGTCATACTTGTGGGAGCTGGGTGGTCAATATGCACATCCTTAAATGTCCCTGGTCGTAGGAGTATTGAGACTGGGCATCGATACTCCAAAGTAGATTAGTGTATACATATCTAGACCCTGACGAGGGGCGATGGATTGGTCCCGCAGCCATTGATGATTTACACCTAAGATTGTATACAGATGCTCACTGGGTGTGAGTTCACCGGACAGGACTCGCCGCGAACTGACTAGATGGTAATATACCTAGCGTCAGATAGTAGTTCTCTGGTGACATGTGTGCAGATAGTCTGTCGACCTGAGGTCGTCATTTGTCTCGTGTGAGTTCCCACTGTACTTTGATTACTACCCTACCAAGACTCAAAGGAGTCGTGCAAACAGTTTTTAGTTGGGTACAGTCCCGAGCCACATGGAGGCAGTGAGCGAATGTTGGGGATTCATCTCTCCCGGTATAGGGATTCGATATCGCACAGTGATCGGTTGCTCATTACCATAAGTCCCTGGCCAGGGCTGATTGAGAATTACTGGTGGACGGACCAGTAGATTCTCGGATGGTATTGAACCTCACTGACACGACTTGTACGGTTATTAAGGGTCTGACGTTTTCCACCCCCTAGACCTTACATACGATACTCTCAGACAAACAGACCGGACTGCACGGATATTATCACGGACAGGCTCAGTAGAGGTTTCGGACGAATTCGCTCGTCGACCGCCTTTTCGACATGTACCTGGGTTGCCGTTACGTACAGCTAGTGCCACTGACGGACTTATGGTTAAGCCCATTGCCAGCGTACTGTTGAGTCTTTAGAGTCCCCATAGAGGTTTTCCCTGGATCAGGCGAGACGATGTAGAGGCCGTATGGTCTTACAGCAGGGTTTCGATCGCATACGTGTAATGGGTACACGAATGATGTTCGGACAGATAATACTAGTGGGCTTTGGTTTAAGCCGGATCCTAATATTATACTATTGGATTTTACTTGTCTCTGTATATCCGTATTTTTCGGAATACAGATACGGGTATGTATATACGGTGAGGGCATTCTTGTAATTTTACAAGAATGAGCTTCTAGAAGGAGACACCTCATTATTGATTTATCCTTTTTTGATAAAATGTTAATAAGGTGGAAATTAGGAGATATTTGAGGAATGGGTTACAAGCATGACTTTATATATTGTTTATTCATTTGGGTTTCCTATTCAAGCATGGTTGCATTTTTTGTGAGTATTTTATTCCATGCTTGAATTATTGGAAAATGACTTAGCCATTCTTACATCCATTTCTCAAGATCATTCTCATATTATCATTCTCTCTCCTGGGTTTTCTCTTCTCCCCCCTCAAGCTCATCCCATCACATGAGTTGTGAATCAATGAGCATTGAGAAAAATTAATCCAATATATATTCTCTACTTCTACTTAGTAGTCTTCCTTAGCAAGTTGGATCACTAAGTTACCTCATTTGAGGTTGGAGCTTGACCATAGGCCCTCGGGTGGATCTTTCTTCGACACAAAGGAGACCGACAAATGAATTCATTTGAAGCTTTAGAGGAGCTAAAGAAAGGAGATCAAGAAGAAGCTTGAACCAAGGAGCAAAGAACCACTTGAAGACTCGAAGGACTTGACACGAGGGTATAATCCTTTAACCGAGCAGTTAACGCCCTCATGTAGTTTAGTTTTTGTTAGTTAAGGTTTAATCAAGATCCAAACGTGGATAAAGTCTATGTTGCAAAGCCAAACATGATCTTTTGAAGTGAGAAAAATCATTTTTGATGTATTCCGCCTCCCCGCGAACACGTGGGGTGTGCTACATAGACTTACACTGGTATCAGAGCCTAATTAAACTCTAGATAACAGATTAAACGAAGTATGAAACTACGAAACTGAAATAACTACGAAACATGAATCCAAGTTTCTGTCGATTTTTGCAGAGCCTCAAATTTTTTTTAAGCAATTGCAGAGTGCTCCTTTACTTGTGAAATGAACACATAACAAAAACGAGGCAATTCCACTTGAAACTGGCCGGCCACAACCCCAAATTTTCTGAGCTCACCAGTTCATTTGTGTGGGATTGCGTCGAATTTTGTTCTGTGTTCTTATCTCTTGGATTTAGTGTTTCAGGTGTTGTTTGATTTTGTTAATTTTGACTGCACAGTTAACTTTTTACTGCGGCAATCTCGGAGTGCTTCGAAGTCGTAGTTTTAGTGCCGTTTAGTTTCAGTTATTATTTGTAATTTTATATGTATTTTTAAACTTCCGCTAATTGCTATATTTCGGTTAGTTGGGGGTTGCACATATCTGTGATGTTGGTTT
Organism: Agapanthus africanus; assembly: GCA_030015575.1. NCBI lineage: Eukaryota > Viridiplantae > Streptophyta > Magnoliopsida > Asparagales > Amaryllidaceae > Agapanthus > Agapanthus africanus. Next base: position 110,166,052 of record CM057344.1, read on the forward strand.
GTGTATATGAACTTTTTTGGATCGTCGATGATGAATAGCCGGGGAATGTGAGATGGGTGTTTTCTTTTCTTTCATTCAATGTAATTTGTAAAAGTGATGTAATATTATTTTGCGGGGCACATCCGGGTTGAGTTTGTAGCCACCGTTGTACTATTTTCTTTTACTGTTTTTGCTCCTAGGATAGGCCCAAGGAGGGGTGCACAAACTACCGGGTTCTTTGAAGTGCCGAGTGGCCTACTCACTTTGTTGAGGGAGGTTGCTTCATTTCGGGAATTTTGCGGGTGGTTTGCCGCACCCGTAAGGGTCTAGGGTGTGATTTGGCTATTCATCACGACCGTGGAATCCGTTTTTGGTTATGGGTTTAAACGAAGCGCGGAATTCCTGGTATATCCAATATGTTCATCTGTGATCTGGAATGCCTATTATTGCGTGAGACGAAAGTATATATCTATATATGATATTTAGTAGGCGTTGCTTATGCTTTGCACCCGTGCTAGGCCAGCCCCCGCTCTGTCGTTAGTTAAGTAACCTAACGGGTGATGACGGGGCCCCGTGGCGAATGTGGATGGCATAAGCGTATGTTGTATTTTCATTTTTTCTGCAATGGTAGGATTAATTGATGGGACAACATTAATTCATTAATGCAAAGAAAACAAACCTAAGCTAAATCGTCGGAACAATTTCAAAACCACTCGGTTTTCTTCAAAAAACCAAATTTTAAATGCGGAGCCTAAACCACTCCTTTTAAAAATCTATCATGGTTCCTTCGATTATATCAAGTTCATTACGTTAACGGTTTCTCCAAAAACCAGTCGTAACCCTCCGTCGTTTCAAATAAACAACGCATCGTATTCATGTTATGTTTGTTGGCCTTCGTCACGGCGTAGTGAATGGTAGCAATGTGTTGCTTATTTGTTGCATAGATAGATGCATTAGTTTAGGACAGTCATACATCCTTGTTGTCCTTTGTCAAGGGAGAGTACGGATGGGTCTAAATTAATCAGGACAAGGACGGGTAGAACTTGACTTGCATCTTACGATTTGTTGGCCTTCGTCAAGGTCATAAGAGCTCGGGGTAAAAATCACATCGGGAGTTTCAAAAATAAAGGAAACTTGCAGATTTAGCATACCTTCTGGAGTGTGGTGACTAGAGTGGCTTCCATCTAGGTCATCATACAATGATAGTTGGATCTCAATCCTACTGATGAGTAGGATTACTCTCGGGAAATTTTCTCACTTAACAATCAATACTATAAACCAAGTAGGTGTCTAGAACGATGTTAGTGGAGATACGCCTCCAGGGAAAAGCAGTTATATAATTAAGGAACTTCGCGAAAGCGTTGGAAAACCTCCCTCGAAGTACCGACACTAGCCTGGTTGAAAGGTTAAGTAAGTATTGTGACGTGCGATTAATCCTGACTAATTCTTCTTTTAGGGGATTTAAGAAGAATTTGAGGAAATAGTGGGAGCCGTCCTGTTTAGATAAACTAATAAACCAATCTAAACTTGCAAGAGCATATGCTGAGTATTTCTTTTCTCTCTCTCTCTGCCAGCTACCAAGACGGGACTAAAACTATTACTTGAAAAAAAATACACTGACTAGGCCAAACTATAAGGAATGGCTGAGGAACGTCAATATTGCACTGGCTTATGACAAAGTTGCATATGTCACCACCGCTACTGCTCCCCCTGTCCCATGACCAGATTCCTCAGTTGTGGACAAAGAGGTCCGCAAAACTTGGGATCTGGACTACGAGAAAGCTAAGTGTATCGTGCTGGCGTCTATGAATAATGAACTCCAGAAACAGCACGAAAGTATGGATATTAAATCCATTTTTCTCCATTGCAAGGAATTGTATGGAGAGCACTCTCGTATCGCAAGGTACAAGACCTCAAGGAAACTATTCCAGATGAGGTTAGCTCCAGGATCACCTGTAGGAGAGCACGTCCTAAAAATGATCAGCCTCATTGAGGAACTCGCAAACCTGGGATGCGTGCTAGAAAATGAGTTATACATTGACTTAATTTTGTAGTCCCTTCCACACACTTTCTCTCAGTTCGTGCTGAACTTCAACATGCACGATATGGAAGCAGATCTTCCAGAGCTCCTCAACATGTTGAGGGAAGAAAAGAGTTCCTTGAAAAAAGAGAAGACACCCGTTATGTATGTTGGCCAATCATCCTCTTCTAAATCTAAAGCGAAAGCTAAGGGGAAGAAGAAGATGAACGCCACCAAACCGAAAGGTGGGGTCAAGAAGGTGCAAGGAACGAACAAGGCGGGGAGAGTAAAAGCGGGCAAGACTGAGTGCTATTATTGTCACAAGAAGGGGAACTGGAAAAAGGATTGCATGGCTTTTAAAGCCAAGGACACAAAGCAAGCTGTTGCTTCTGCTTTAGGTGTGTTTGTAATCGAAAACTGTTTTTCAATAAACTCTACATCATGGGTACTTGATACCGGTTCTGGTTTTCACATCTGTAATTCTTTGCATGCTCTCGGAAACCGTAGAGCACTGAAGGCAGGTGATATGACCCTCCGGGTTGGCAATGGAACAAACGTAGATGCTGTTGCAGTGGGCGATTATCACCTATGGTTGACTAGTGGGCACATTTTGGTGTTGTACAGCTGTTTTTGTATTCCCAGTATGCTATATAATATTATATCAGTATCTTTATTGTTAGTTATATGTATGCCCTAGAGGCCATTACTGTACATACGATGTATATTGTAGTGGATGCTAGGACATATATAGGGAGGACTTTCTTGCTCGACATGATAGTATGCTATCTGGTTGTACTTTATCTTAACATGTACTCTGATTGTCTCTATATTACATGTTGATAAAGCCCTTAGGATAAGTACTCGACTACTGGGACTATGATGAGATCATACTAGTGGGGCCACGGTAGTCGACGAGTACATCCTATAACTGTTCCTAGTCGAGGGTGTATCGAGACAGGGCATCGATACACCAGAGTAGACTAGCGTATACGCATCTTGACCCATATGATGGGCGATGGATGATCCCATATCCATCGGTGTTTGACATCAAGGATGGTGTACGAGTGCTCAGTGGAGACTGGGTACACTGGACGGACTCGCCGAGAACTCCCAGATGGTATTATACCTCACGTCAGATGGCAGTTCTCCGGTGACACTGGTACAGAGTAGTCTGTTGACCCGAGATCGTCATAGAGTCTTGTGTGATTCCCACTGTGCTTTGATTTCCATCATACCACGTCTAAGAGGGCGTGCAAAAAGGTGGCTTTCGGGTACAGTCCCGAATCACATGGAGGCAATGAGCGATAGGAGGGGATTCGTCTCTCCCGGTATAAGGAGTTGATGTTGTGCTGCGTTCGATTGGCTATAACCGGAAATCCCTGGCCAGGGTTGCTGAGATTTACTGGTAAGTGTTATCAGTAATTTCTCGAACTGTTATAGACCTCATATCGACACGACTTATCAAGCTACTGGGGTCTGACGTTTACCACCCCTAGGCGAGATATGCAACATATCAGACGACGAGACCGGACTGTACGGGAGTGTTACTGTTTGGATTCACAGGAGAATGTACAGGCTTGCTTGTTGATCTTCTGAGCGCTCAATACCTGGGTGGCTGTTACGTTTAGCTGACCGCTTGCAGCTTGTGGGTGTTTGATATGATCATCACCCACTGCCGGCGTATTGACGATTCTTTAGAGTCCTACACAGAGGTTTCTTGACTCAGGCAAAACGGAGTAGGAGCACATATGTGATATGTGCGGGACTGAGGATAATACGATATGAGATACCGTATTCTATTCTCGCGATATTTGATATCAGCCGGGTCATCGGATCAAGTGTTGATTCGATGAATCGGTACAGATAAATATTAGTCGGTTATATGCGATATAGCCGGATTGTCAGATCAAGTGTTGATTCGATAATTTAATGTATAATAATATATATGATATATTAAATGACATTAACTAATATTAGCTCACTAAAAGATTCTTTTTCTCACTCGGATAATATATTGATATATATGCGATATATGTTAATTGTATTATTTTATTTGGTTACAATAAATATTATATATGTGATATATAATATTGTAACATGATATGATAAATAATGCAACATGTTTAGTAGAGATTAAACAAGATTAGGGTTTGATTTGGGTTAATGCTTTCTAGATGATTCTAGAAGGTTTAGTTTTGTTTTGTGAAATACATTTTGTTATGACTCATCCTTAACCTAACCCAAACCCTACACCCTTGGTTAAATCTCTACAATGGTTTGGATAACCATGGTTGCATAATTCATCATTATCATCTTTGCATTATTCATCACAAAAGAAATTCAATATTCATTGTTCATCTTCTTCCTCCATTCTCTTCATGAAAAAGCTTTCTAGATTTTTCTAAAGTGATGAAAATATGTGAGAAAAAGATAAATAAAGAGAGCAAAAATCCTACTTCATCATCCTCATCTTCCCTTGCCATTTAGATGAGGGTGTTCACATCATTTCATGAGTGTTAGCTTGTGTTAACGGAACTTCAAGGTAGATCATCTTAGTATCGAAGATCGGAAGCAAAGGTTGCATCTTTCTCTTCGTGGAACCTCTCGAGATTCCGGAACCCGATGATCGCAGCGAAGGGACCACAACACGGAGCATATGAAGTGAAGGACCAGATCTACAAAGGTTGTAATCCCTCTCACTTAGTGTTAAAGTTGTGAACATGTTAGTTTTCGCCTAATCTCTAGTTTAAAGATCTGTATTCGAGTTGTTCGGCATGGCTAAATTTTTAATCGGGCACGGTTGATGCCTCGTAGACCCTTGTGCGTGTGCCTAGCAACCCTACAGTGGTATCAGAGCTAAGCTAGAGCTTTAGGCGAAGTCTAGACGAAGTTTAAATTCCGATCGAACCCAGAAAACCCGATATACCCTAGTTTCTGGAAATTTTACAAAACTGTGATTTTTTCCAAATTAAAAATGCTCAAAAAAATCAGCAGAGAAATACAAGAGTTACTGTGAAGCACGTGCTCCTGATTCCACCAAAGCGCGGCGGAACCGCGGCACATGCATGGCATGTGCGGCGGTTCCGCGGCACTTTAGTCACTTCACTGTTTGAAATTTGCACAGTAATTCTTTTCTTTTAGTGCTGTATTTTCTGGGAAATTTTTTAATATTTTTTCAACTGTTGAATTTTCTGGGTTGTATTGGGGATTCGATGATTCGATCGGGAACTTTTACTGCGTCTTTGTTTTTTGTCCGGATAACTTATAGAAACTATTAAAAAGTTCGAACGGATATCAATAACTCACTTTTTCCCCTGTCGGAAAATTTTTCAAAAGTTGGATTTTTCCTCATGTTTAAGAATGTTCTAAGTCGTGCAACTAACGCGGTGGACCCTCTAGAAGACAACAAACCTTAACTCGATTATGTGACCATCTTGAACTGCCTTTTGAACCTTAGGGTTTGGGGCAGTACGGCGTGCCACATGTGAGGTGTTGGCTTGACCCTTCTACGGCTGGACCATTGGTACTGTGGCATGTGATGGATGTTTTTAAACTGATTTCAAGTGTTGAGATATATTGGGGAAATCGGGTGTTTGATGATTCGATCGGAAAGTTTAACTTTGTCTATTTATCCGGAATGTGATACAATAATTGGAATTCGCAAGTAGTTATGAGATAACTGAATGAATGTTATAAACATAGCAGTTTAGTCTCACTTGATCGGTTGCCACGGAATTTTGATATGATCAAAAGTCCGTCGCAATCACGTAGTGTACGCGGATACTCGTCGGGTAAACTTAATAGACAGCTACGCCCCATAGCCCCGACCAAGTGACTGTAGGAGAACCCCGTCACCGAAAGCATCCGTTCGGGTGCTCGCAGCAGCGGTGTTCCGCCTTAGTGCACTTCGTCGACGGCATCTAGGGGTGCGGCCCTTTACTAAAGTTTGCGATGAGCATTCGATCAGTTTTTCGGGAATCTTGTTGAATTGCCCGACTTGATATTGAAAAGAGTTTTCGATAAATGAGACTAAAATGCGGGGTTTATAATTGTTAGGCATGCGATGTCTAAGGAATTCATTTGGTTAGGCATGCGATGTCTAAAGAAGTTGCGGATTCCAACTGTTGTAGTTTTACACTTTCTTTTCTGTGACCGTAAGCGTAGTATGTGGTGTATCGCCGGCTTCGTTGCTATACATCAACGACAATCGAGATACGCATACTTGCTTACGTTGATGATATGAGATATTATGTGTTGCTGTGATATGTTATATTGGATCGTCGCGTTTGAATAGCCGGGGGTTTTATGTGAGATGAGAGTTTTTTCTTTTTCATTCATGTAAAATTCATTTGTATGTAATATTCTTTTAATTGGGGCACTTCCAGGTTGCGGAAGATGTCACCGTTGTTTATTATTTACTTTTCCGCATTAGGTAGACCCAAGGCGGGGAGCACAAGTAACCGGGTTCTAGGGTCCAGTGGGAGACCATCTCGAGGAGTCGAGACCGGGTCTCCTAACCCTAGAATTGGCAGGGTTGCTTGCCGCTCTCGTAGGGGTCTGGGGATGTGGGTTTGGCTATTCATCGCGACCGTGGAATCCGTGTTTTATACAGGCTCGTATTGAAAACACGGACGTCCTAGTATATCCAATATTTCATATATGTTTCTTCTGCTGCGATGTTCTGTGATGAGATCATATTACTGCCTGAGACGAATGTTTATATTATATATATAAGATATATATTATATTGCAGATTTCGTTTCAAAAGAGATGCTTGTGAAGCATATTAAAATGGGACTTCATTAATGAGATTAATGAAATAAAAGAAACCTAAGATGTTGTAGAAACTTGTTTAATAAAAACTGGTAGCTCTAGTTCTTGCTTTGCATAGCGGTGTTCCTTGTAGAACATCCAGCACCTTATTCGATAAGGAAAAGACCGAGATCCCTTCACCGGGAGTGACTCCTTTAGCAATAACTGGCAGATGCTACAAACTCGGTTTATCTTTTGATTGCTTCTATAGTTCTTGCTTTGCATAGTGATATTTGTGAAATATCCTGCACCTTATTCGATGAGGAAAGGGCCGACGATCCCTTCACCGGGAGTGACCCCTTTAGCAAAACTAGAAAAGCCTAAAAAACACTCCATTTCAAATCACTCGATTCTACAATGATATCAAGTTCATTACGCAAAAGGTTTTCTTAATAACCTGTCGTAGCGCTCCGTCATTTCAGATAAGTACTTCATAGTATTCGTGCTGCGTTTGTTGGCTTTCGTCAAGGCGTAGTGTGCGGTAGCTATTTATGCTTATCTGCTAGCATATGATGCGATTGAGTTAGGGTAGTCGTGCGACTTTGTTGGCTTTCGTCAAGGGTCGTGCGGGTGGGTTTAATTCAATCGGGAAATGACGGGTTGGACTTGACTAGTAGCCTATGGTTTGTTGGCTTTCGTCAAGGTCATAGGATGCTAGGGGAAAAATATTATTGGGAATTTCAAGTGTTGAAATTTGCAATGAGATTGCATACCTTCTATGAGATAGTTGGATCCCGATACCCGCTGCGAGTAAGAGTTACTCCTGGGAGAGTTTTACACATTACAATTAGCCGATCAAGTAGGTGTCTAGAAAGGTGTTAACGGGGTTACGCCTCTGGGAAAACGAGGTTTACATTAATTAGGTTCGTGCGAAAGCACGGGGGACCTCCCTCAAAATACCGACACTGGCCTGGCTGAAAGATTGGCGAACTTGTAGCGTGTAATTAATCCCGGCTAGTCTTTCCTTTTAGGGTTTGAAGGAAGATTTGACTAAAACAGTGGGAGACATCCTGATTAGATATATTAGATAACCAATCTAATTTTGCAAGAGCATACGCTGAGTGTTTTCTTCTCTCTCTCTCCAGGTAGCGACCATATCACGTCTTAATCAAGATAATAAAATGGATGTATTGACCGAACCCGCTTGTTATACTGAGCTGGGGAACGTTGGTCCCGCTCCAACTTATAATTGTTATAAGACAGAGCAGGAAATTAGGGAATACCAGATTTCCCGTGCCGCCCAAACGAAGAAAGTGCATGTTGATGCATCATCTTTGGGTGTGTTCATTACAGAGAACTGTTTCTCAGTATCCTTTACGTCCTGGGTATGTGATACCGGATCAGGATCCTGTATATGTAATCTGTTACATGGGCTACAGATAGGTAGAGAACTGAGAACGGGTGATAAGTTTCATGTGACAGAAAACGGTGCAAGTGTTACAGCCAAGTCTGTTGGTCACTATCACCCTGTATTACCAGAATATATTGATTCTGAACAAATGTTATTAGATACCGAACCTGATATACAAAATCATATCAGTCTCTTTATTAGTAAAGAAAGGATATAATTTTGTATTGTTGGATAATGTTTTGAACATTTCCTATATCAAGAGTTGATCGGTTCAGGCACGTTATCTAAAAACATAGACGTTCTAAATCAAACTACAGTTCTTAGTATACAGAACACACACAAGAGGAAGAGTTCAGAAATGAATGAATCCTTCTTGAGATATTGTAGACTAGGTCATATCAATGCGACCCGACTGGCTGAAGTTACGTATAGATGCATATTTAAATTAGTTTGAATTTACATCTTGTGAAACTTGCCGGTTATGTCACAAAGATAAGATGACCACAACTCTGTTTGTTGGAAACAGAGAAAGAGTTAGTGAACTCTTGGGAATTGATACATGCTGATGTATGAAAGTCTCCTGTCTACACATGCCAAGACCGGTTCTTTGTACTTCATTACATTCTCTGATGATCTCTCAAGATTCAGACATATGTTCCTGTTGAAACACAAGTCCGAACCTTTTGAGATATTCACAGAATATAAGTTAGAAGTAGAGAACCAAAATACGAGTATAAGTATTATGTCCTTTGATGAGATCAAGGAGGAGAATACTTGAGCACGGAATTCCTGGACCATTCTAAAGGAGAATGAGATTCTCTCTCAGCATTACTCCTCTGTATACACCACACCACGTCGGTGTATCGGGGCGGAGCAATAGCACCCTATGTGATATGGTGTGCTCTATGATGAGTACTACTGAGTTTCCTATTTCCTTTAGGGAGTTATGCACTTATGAAGTTGCATACCTATTGAATAGGGTTCGAATCAAATCAGTTGCCTACCACTTCATATGTGATATGGAAAGGGAAGAGCCCATATCTTAAGCTTGTTAAGATTTGGGGTTGTCCGGTCTATGTCTAAAAGCAAAATCCGGACAAGCTCGAGGCAAGGTCTGTTATGTAGAACTGGAAAGGTTCCAGCTATACAAACTGCAGCTGATGATTTGGTAGAACCAAAGGATTCAATAGTTTCCAACGAACCTCAGCCTCTCCGCCGATCTAGTACGGTTTCTCACCTACCTGAGAGATACTTCGGTTTCTCTATGACAGTGGGAGCGAGGATTGCATCATGAGATGATGACCCAACTATTTTCGAGCAGGCCATCAGGAGTGAGACTCTGTAAGAATGGCTGGATGCTTATCGATCTGAGATGGAATCCTTATACACCAACAAAGTATGGACTTTGGTTGCTTTATCTGAAGGGTTAAATCCCCATCAGGAGCGAGTATATCTTGAGAAGATTACTTGGTGTACATGGAAAAGTTGAGACTTTCAAAGCTATGCTTAAGTCCATCCAGATCCTACTTGCCACTGCTACATACCATGATTACGATATCTGGAGGTTGGGTGTCATGACTGCTTTTCTGAAATGATGTTTTAGAAGAGAGCGTCTATAAGTACACAGCCAGAGGGCTTCGTAGAAAGTGGGAGCAGCGGAAACGTGTGCAAGATGTTTTATGTGATAAAGCAGGCATCGCGGAGTTGGAACGTCTGTTTTCATGTGGTAGTCAAAGAGTTTGACTTCATCAAAATGGTAGATGAACCTTGTATATACAAAAAGGTAGTAGGGAGTATGGTGATGATCCTCGTAGAGTACGTGGATGACATACTCTTGATAGGAAAGGAGTTTCCTATGCTACGCTCGGTCAATCTCCGCTTATCACAAGGATTCTCCATATAGGATCAAAGCGATACCTCCTAAATCCGGGATTTTGGATCTATGAGATAGATCTAATTGGATGTTAGGATACTCACTAGTTGTAGTGAGATGGTATCAATCAATCCTGAGGAGAATCACTGGAAAGGTTCCAGAGTGATAAGGACGACTGAATGTCAGTCGCAGGCATTGTCTACACCCTTAGTGGAGGGACGGTATGTTGGAAGAGTTCCAAGCTAGATACCGTGACATACTAGACGATTAAAGGCAAGATACATCGTTACCAAGGATGCTACCAAAGAGGCAGTCTGGATACATATAAGTTCATGAGATGAACTTCGTTCCTACCATTATGTGACAATGGGGTTGTGGCTTTAGCCAAGGAACTTCCGTCCCATCAGAAATCCAGATATAATTCTTAGGCAGTATCACCTGATCATGGAGATGGTTGATCTCCAGTGAGATCGAGGTTAGGAGAGGAGACACAGAGGACAACAGCGCGGATCCACTCATAAAGGCCTTTTTCCCAGTAGAGACTTTTATGGGATGGTTGAGTATGAGATACTTCAACCGCAGCTAATTGTTGGGTATGTGATACCACAACAGATGGCCCTAGTGCAAGTGGGAGATTGTTAGTTATATGTATGCCCTAGAGGCCATTACTGTACATACGATGTATATTGTAGTGGATGCTAGGACATATATAGGGAGGACTTTCTTGCTCGACATGATAGTATGCTATCTGGTTGTACTTTATCTTAACATGTACTCTGATTGTCTCTATATTACATATTGATAAAGCCCTTAGGATAAGTACTCGACTACTGGGACTATGATGAGATCATACTAGTGGGGCCACGGTAGTCGACGAGTACATCCTATAACTGTTCCTAGTCGAGGGTGTATCGAGACAGGGCATCGATACACCAGAGTAGACTAGCGTATACGCATCTTGACCCATATGATGGGCGATGGATGATCCCATATCCATCGGTGTTTGACATCAAGGATGGTGTATGGGTGCTCAGTGGAGACTGGGTACACTGGACGGACTCGCCGAGAACTCCCAGATGGTATTATACCTCACGTCAGATGGCAGTTCTTCGGTGACACTGGTACAGAGTAGTCTGTTGACCCGAGATCGTCATAGAGTCTTGTGTGATTCCCACTGTGCTTTGATTTCCATCATACCACGTCCAAGAGGGCATGCAAAAAGGTGGCTTTTCGGTACAGTCCCGAATCACATGGAGGCAATGAGCGATAGGAGGGGATTCGTCTCTCTCGGTATAGGGAGTTGATGTTGTGCTGTGTTCGATTGGCTATAACCGGAAATCCCTGGCCAGGGTTGCTGAGATTTACTGGTAAGTATTATCAGTAATTTATCGAACTGTTATAGACCTCATATCGACACGACTTATCAAGCTACTGGGGTCTGACGTTTACCATCCCTAGGCGAGATATGCAACATATCAGACGACGAGACCGGACTGTACGGGAGTGTTACTGTTTGGATTCACAGGAGAATGTACAGGCTTGCTTGTTGATCTTCTGAGCGCTCAATACCTGGGTGGCTGTTACGTTTAGCTGACCGCTTGCAGCTTGTGGGTGTTTGATATGATCATCACCCACTGCCGGCGTATTGACGATTCTTTAGAGTCCTACACAGAGGTTTCTTGACTCAGGCAAAACGGAGTAGGAGCACATATGTGATATGTGCGGGACCGAGGATAATACGATATGAGATACCGTATTCTATTCTCGCGATATTTGATATCAGCCGGGTCATCGGATCAAGTGTTGATTCGATGAATCGGTACGGATAAATATTAGTCGGTTATATGCGATATAGCCGGATTGTCAGATCAAGTGTTGATTCGATAATTTAATGTATAATAATATATATGATATATTAAATGACATTAACTAATATTAGCTCACTAAAAGATTCTTTTTCTCACTCGGATAATACATTGATATATATGCGATATATGTTAATTGTATTATTTTATTTGGTTACAATAAATATTATATATGTGATATATAATATTGTAACATGATATGATAAATAATGCAACATGTTTAGTAGAGATTAAACAAGATTAGGGTTTGATTTGGGTTAATGCTTTCTAGATGATTCTAGAAGGTTTAGTTTTGTTTTGTGAAAGATATTTTGTTATGACTCATCCTTAACCTAACCCAAACCCTACACCCTTGGTTAAATCTCTACAATGGTTTGGATAACCATGGTTGCATAATTCATCATTATCATCTTTGCATTATTCATCACAAAAGAAATTCAATATTCATTGTTCATCTTCTTCCTCTATTCTCTTCATGAAAAAGCTTTCTAGATTTTTCTAAAGTGATGAAAATATGTGAGAAAAAGATAAATAAAGAGAGAGAAAATCCTACTTCATCATCCTCATCTTCCCTTGCCATTTATATGAGGGTGTTCACATCATTTCATGAGTGTTAGCTTGTGTTAACGGAACTTCAAGGTAGATCATCTTAGTATCGAAGATCGGAAGCAAAGGTTGCATCTTTCTCTTCGTAGAACCTCTCGAGAGTCCGGAACCCGATGATCGCAGCGAAGGGACCACAACACGGAGCATATGAAGTGAAGGACCGGATCTACAAAGGTTGTAATCCCTCTCACTTAGTGTTAAAGTTGTTAACATGTTAGTTTTCGCCTAATCTCTAGTTTAAAGATCCGTATTCGAGTTGTTCGGCACGGCTAAATTTTTAATCGGGCATGGTTGATGCCTCGTAGACCCTTATGCGCGTGCCTAGCAACCCTACATTTATTGTCTAATGAAGGATATAATTTTGCACTTTAATGAAATGTCGTGAACATTTTCCTAAATCAAGAAATGATTGGGTTTGGCACACTGGAAAACGGCATATACATACTTAATCAAACTCAAGTTTTCAATATCCAAAACACACTCAAAAGAAAGGCTCCAGATTTAAACCAAGCCTTCCTATGGCATTATAGACTTGGTCATATAAATGAAACAAGGTTGACTAAGTTGTATAAAGATAGATATTTAGATCCGTTTGAATATACATCATATGCAACTTGTCAATCATGTATCAAAGGGAAGATGGCCAAATCTCCGTTCACAAGACACGGAGAAAGAGCCACGGAGCTCTTGGGACTTGTACACAGCGATGTATGTGGTCCGATATCTACACATGCACGAAGCGGTCACTCTTACTTCATCACTTTTACTGATGATTTCTCAAGGTATGGACATGTGTTCTTAATGAAGCATAAATTCGAGGCCTTTGAGAAATTTAAGGAATATAAAAATGAAGTACAGAAACAGACTGGTAAAAGCATCAAGACGCTTCGATCTGATCGAGGTTGAGAATACTTAAGTACCGGTTTCCTTGAATGCTTAAAATAGAATGGAATTCTCTCTCAGCTTACTCCTCCATATACACCTCAGCATAATGGTGTATCAAAAAGGAGGAATCGCACGCTACTTGATATGGTGAGTTCTATGATGAGTAGTGCTGAGTTGCCACTTTCCTTCTGGGGTTTTGCGTTGGAATCATCTGCATACCTATTGAATAGAGTACTGACTAAGTCTGTGCCTACCACTCCATATGAAATGTGGAGTGGGAAGAGACCATATCTCAAGTATCGCAAGATATGGGGTGTCCGGCATTTGTTAAAAAGCAGAATCCGGACAAATTCGAGGCACGATCGGTTTTGTGCAAGTTTGTGGGATACCCTAAGAATTCAAGGGGATATCTTGTCTACCACACTGAAGAACAAAAGGTGTTTGTCGCTCGCTACATTGTCTTCTTAGAGAGCGAATTTCTTGCAAAAGAAATTAGTGGGAGCGCGGTAGAACTGGAAGAAATTCCAGAACCCCAAACTACTGCCGAGGACTTAGTAGAACCTCAAGTTTCAATAGAGCCCGACGAACCAATGCCGCTCCGCAAATCTAGTAGTCTTTCTCGTTCGCCTGAGAAATGCTATGGGTTTCTTGGATGGGGATCGAGAGGATTGCATTATCGATGATAATGATCCTACTAATTTTCAGCAGGCTATCACGAGTAAAGACTCGGTGAAGTGTCTAGATGCTATGAGATCCAAATTGGAATCCATGTACACCAATAAAGTATGGACTTTGGATGTTGCTCTTCCTGGGGTGAAACCAGTTGGATGCAAATGGATCTTCAAAAAGAAGATTAGTGCATTTGGACAAGTGGAAACCTACAAAGCTAGACTCGTTGCAAAAGGTTTTCGTCAAAGACCAGGATTGGACTATGATGAAACATTTTCCCCGGTAGCCATGCTTAAATGCATTCAGATTCTACTTGCCATTGCTGCCTTCCATGACTATGAAATCTGGCAGATGGACGTAAAAACAGCTTTTCTAAATGGACATTTGGAAGAAAGTGTTTACATGGATCAACCAGAAGGTTTCTTAGACAGTGGGAACATCGGAAAGGTGTGCAAGTTGCTTAAATCCATTTATGGATAAAAGCAAGTATCACGGAGTTGGAACATCTGCTTTGATGAGACGGTCATGGAATTTGACTTTATCAAAAATGTAGATGAACCATGCATTTATAGGAAGATTGTAGAAGGAGCAGTAGTCTTCCTCGTTCTGTTCGTTGATGACATACTCCTGATAGGGAATGATAACCCTATGCTACAATCAGTGAAGCTCTTCTTGTCACAGAAATTCTCCATGAAAGACTTGGGAGATGCCTCCTACATTCTGAGGATTAAGATCTATCATGATAGATCCAAAAGAATGTTGGGACTTTCACAGTCCGGGTACATTGACACTATACTAAAGAGATTTAGTATGGAAGATTCCAAGCGCGGTAATTTACCCGCTTGTCACGGGATCACCCTCTCCAAAGAGATGTCTCCAAAGACTGATGAAGAGAGGGTTCACATGGGCATTATACCCTACGCTTCGGCTGTAGGATCTATAATGTATGCGATGTTATGTACCAGACCAGATGTAGTTTACGCACATAGTATGGTAAGCAGGTATCAGTCTGACCTGGGTGAGAAGAATTGGATAGCGGTAAAGGACATTCTCAAGTACCTGAGAAGGTCTAAGGAGATGTTCTTGGTTTACGGTAATGAGGACCTCCAGGTCGAGGCTTTTACCGACTCCAGCATCTAAAGTGACAAAGATGACTCTAAATCCGTCTTAAGTTTTGTGTTTACCCTCAATGGAGGGACGGTATGTTGGAAGAGTTCCAAACAGGATAACCCCGCAGACTCAATGATGGAAGCTGAGTATATAGCTGCTAACGATGCCGTGAAAGAGGCTGTCTGGATGAAGAAGTTCATCTCTGAACTTCAGGTGGTTCCGTCCATTACCAATCCAATACCTTTGTATTGTGATAACAATGGGGTTGTAGCATTAGTGAAGGAACCAAGGTCCCATCAGAAATCCAGGCATATCTTGAGGCGGTATCACCTGATCAGGGAGATCGTGGATTGCCGGGAGATCGAGGTATGGAGAGTGGACACAAAAGACAACACGGCAGATCCATTCACCAAGGCCATCCCTCAAGTCCAATTCGAGAGGCTGTTTGAGATGTTGGGCATGCGGTACGCCAACAACTGGATCTAATACAGACAGTGGGTACTCATTGCACCAATTGCAGGCCTTAGTGAAAGTGGGAGATTGTTGGATATATATGCCCTAGAAGCCTTCATTGTATTGGATTCTAGGGATATGTATGTACAAGACAATCTTGCTTGATATGATAGTACGCTATTTGGTTTGTCTTTATCTTGACATGTGATATATTTTACTTTGTATTTCATATATTGTGTACATGTTGATAAAGCCCGTAGGATATTTGCCTGACTACCAGCGTTGTGATGGCAGTCATACTTGTAGGAGTTGGGTGGTCAATAGGCACATCCTTAAATGTCCCTTTGATTACTACCCTACCAAGGCTCAAAGGAGTCGTGCAAACAGGTTTTAGTTGGGTACAGTCCCGAGCCACATGGAGGCAGTGAGCGACTGTTGGGGATTCGTCTCTTCCAGTATAGGGAGTCGATATCGCACAGTGATCGGTTGGTAATTACCATAAGTCCTTGGCCAGGGCTGATTGAGAATTATTGGTGGACGGACTAGTAGATTCTCGGATGGTCTTGAGCCACACTGACACGACTTATACGGTTATTAGGGGTCAGACGTTTTCCACCCCCTAGACCTTACATGCGATACTCTCAAACAAACGACCGAACTGCACGGATATTGTCACGGACAGGCTCAGTGGAGGTTTCAGACGAGTTCGCTCGTCGGCCTCCTTTTCGACTTGTACCTGGGTTGTCGTTACGTACAGCTAGTGCCACTGACGGAATTTTGGTTAAACCCACTGCCAGCGTACTGTCGAGTCTTTAGAGTCCCACACAAAGGTTTTACCTAGATCAGGAGAGACGATGTAAAGGCTGTATGGTCTTACAGTAGGGTTTCGATAGCATACGTGTATTGGCTACACGAATGATGTTCGGATAAATAATACTGGTGGGCTTTGGTTTAAGCCGGATCCTAATATTATACTATTGGATTATACTTGTCTCTGTGTATCCGTATTTTTCGGAATACGGATACGGGTATGTATATACGGTGAGGGCATTCTTGTAATTTTACAAGAATGAGCTTCTAGAAGGAGACACCTCATTATTGATTTATCCTTTTTTGATAAAAGGTTAATAAGGTGGAAATTAGGAGATATTTGAGGAATGGGTTGCAAGCATGGCTTTATATATTTTTTATTCATTTGGGTTTCGTATTCAAGCATGGTTGCATTTTTTATGAGTATTTTATTCCATGCTTGAATTATTGGAAAATAACTTAGCCATTCTCACATCCATTTCTCAAGATCATTCTCATATTATCATTCTCTCTCCTAGGTTTTCTCTCCTCCTCCCTCAAGCTCGTCACATTACATGAGTTGTGAATCAATGAGCATTGAGACAAATTAATCCAATATATCTTCTCTACTTCTACTTAGTAGTCTTCCTTAGCAGGTTAGATCATTAAGTTACCTCATTTGAGGTTGGAGCTTGACCATAGGCCCTCGGGAGGATCTTTCTTCTACATAAAGGAGACCGGAAACCGAGTTCATTTGAAGCTTTGGAGGAGCCAAAGAAAGGAGATCAAGAAGAAGCTTGAACCAAGGAGAAAAGAACCACTTGGAGACCCGAAGGACTTGACATGAGCGTATAATACTTTAACCTAGAAGTTAACGCCCTCTTGTAGTTTATTTTTATTTGTTAAGGTTTAATCAAGATCCAAAAGTGGATAAAGTCTATGTTGCGAAGCCAAACATGATCTTTTGAAGTGAGAAAAATCGTTTTTGATGTATTCCGCCTCCCTGCGAACACGTGGGGTGTGCTACATAGACTTATAGATGTGTGGCCTATAACTGTTCGAGAAACTAAAAATAACACTTACCAGTAAATCTCATCAGCCCTGGCCAGAGCCTTGCCGTTATAGCCAATCGAGCATAGCACAATATCAACTCCCAATACCAGGAGAGACGAAACCCCTCATATCACTCACTGCCTCCATATGACTCAGGACAGTACCCAAAATCCACCTGTTTGCACGACTCCTTTGAGCCATAGTAGGGAGGAAATCAAGGAATAGTGGGAACCACACGAGAAACTATGACGATCTCGGGTCTACAGACTAACTTGTACAAGTGTCACCAGAGAACTGCTATCTGACGATACGTATAGTACCATCTAGGAGTTCTCGGCGAGTCATGTTCGGTGTACCCATTTTCTAATGAGCACCTGTGTACAATCTTTGATGTTAAACACCAATGGTTGTAGGATCAACCATCGCCCCATACAGGGTCAAGAAACGTACACACTAGTCTACTCTGGAATATCGATGCCCTGTCTCGATACTCTCTCGACTACGAACTTTTAAAGGATGTGCTTATGGACTATTCAGGCCCTACTAGTATGATCTGCATCATAGTCCTGGTAGTCAAGCCAACATCCTAAGGGCTTTATCAACATGTATCAAAGAGACAGTATAATAATACAAGTGTACATGTTAAAATAAAGAGCAACCAGATAGCATACTATCATATCGAGCAAGAAAGTCATATATATATATATATATATATCCAAGCATCTACTATATCATACAATAATGGCCTCTAGGGCATACATATTCCTAACATTCGCCGCACTCGTAGGAGTATAGGTTAACCCACGGAAGGGTTCTCAAGTTACCGGATTTCATGAAGTGCCGGTTGACCCATTCACTTTATTGATTGGGATTGCCTCACTTCGGGAATTGGAGGGTAACTTGCCACACTCGTAGGGATCTAAGATCTTCATTGCACGGGCTATCCACATGACCAGAAAATGTCGCATCTCATTTATGGCTCAAATGAAATGCGGGGCTCCTAAATTATCCGCTATTCCATATTATTGTTTGCATGCCTGTGATGATTTTTATCTGCCTGTGATGACTATTATCTGCCTGCGAAGTTGATATATATATATATATATATATATTATATTTAGTAGATACTTCTATATGTTTTATATCCACGCTAGTCTTACCCTCGCTCTGCCGTTAGTTAAGTAACCTAACGGTGCATGACGGGGCCCCGTGGTGAATGCAGATGGCATATAAAAAGCATGTTATTTTGGTTGTTTCTTTTGTGGCTTGGAAACTTAAAATGATGGGAACGCATTATCTGAATAATGCAAGGAAAAATAAATCTAAATGATGTTGTTGGAATCATTTTTAAAACTACTCGATTTTCTTCAAAACTCATAGTCGTATTCTTTTGCTTTGCATAGAGGTATTCGGTTAGGAATATCCCGCACCTCATTCTATGAGAGAAGAGCCTTAATCCCTTCATTGGGAGTTTGCTCTTAAGCAAAAGTTTATGTCACTAGTTTTAAAAAGCGGAGCTTAAACCACTCCATTTCAAAGCCACTCGAGTTCCTTCAACGATATCAAGTTCATTACGTTAAATATTTTTCGCCAAAAACAAGCCGTAGCCCTCCTTCATTTCAGATTAGTATTGCTTAGTATTCGTGCTACGTATATCGTGCTCAACTGAGGCGTAGTGTTCGGTATCTATGTAGTACTTTTCTGTAGCATTAGATGCGATTGGTTAAGACAGTCGTACGGCCATTTTGGCTCAGTCAAGGACTCGTACGGGTGAGTTTAGTGCAATCAAGATAATGACGGGTTGAATTTGACTAGGAGCCTTTGATATATTGGCTCAGTCAAGGTCACTTGGGTCCTAGGGGAAAAAACCATATCGGGAGTTTCAAACATACGGGAAACTTGACAGGCATGCGCATACCTTCTGCAGTGTGGTGACTTAAGTGATTTCGTCAAGTTATCACATGATGATAGTTAGATCCTGATTCCCACTAATGAGTAGGTATTACTCATCGGGAGATTTTTCATTTCACAATTAACTAACCTATTAGGTGTCTAGAAAGTGTTAACGAGGTTACGCCTCTGCGGAAAAGGGGTTATTAATTGGGTCCATGCGAAAGCACGGGGGACCTCCCTCGGAGTACCAACACTGGCCTGGCTGAACGGTTAGCAAACTTGTAAAGTGTATATGATCCCGACTAGATCTGCTTTTAGGGTTTGAAGGAGAATTTGAGAAAACAGTGGGAGCCATCCTGATTAGATAAAGTAATAACCAATCTAATTTTGATAGAGTGTACGCTGAGTGTTTCTTTTCTCTCTCTCTCTGGTACATCGACCCATGAATTACCTTAAAAACTCATGAACCAAGTTAACCGAACCTTCTTACACCCTTTGGCTTGTCTTGATTCGCGACAAAGTTGCACCTATCCCTGCCACTCCTACTTTACCCTTTGCATTTCTTCAGAACACTTCGTTTCACTACGATGCTCTATATTGTTTGGAACGACCATCATATAGTTACATATGAACTCTAAGAAGTTACTTCAGTCGAGAATGGCCACATGTTCCGGAGAAATTGAATAAGATTATTCGGTTGTCTCTTTCCTTTACCTTCTCTCATGTTGCGAGAGCTCCTTGCATTAAAAGAGTACACCTGTTACGCTTATTAGATACTCTTCTTCCAAACCTCAGGCCGGTGCCGAAAGATAGGGAAGGAAGAAAATCAATTAGCCTAAGGACGGTATGCAGAAGGTAAGATGTAGAGACATATAAAGGGATTGAAGAGAGGGCAAAGGAAATTGCGACTACTGTCATGAATCTGAATAATGGAAAAGGGATTACTAGGAATACCTGATCACCCCCTATGAAACCTTTTTATATTTCAGTATTTCTGTATACTTATAAAAGAGAATTGTTTTCCCTATCAGTTTTGACTCCAGGGTATATATTTACCAGATTTAGATCTCATATCTGTACGGTGTAGAATATTGGGTTATGGGCGATTTGATCCTCAATATCGGAATTCGTTGCAATTGGTGATGTTGGATTAAATCGTCTTGCTTTGCCTGACGACAGATATTTGGTTTCGAATAACCGATGTTATGCACCAAATTTTAAAATGAAATATATGTAACTTTATTTTATAAAGTGAGATATACATTTTGAAAATTGTGTTGCAAATATTTATCTTTATCAGTTAAGGATAAGGTAAGTGCATTGAATAACGGTGTAAAACATTCTTAACTAAGATACAGTTTTCAATTTACAAAACACAGAATTTGGGTTGGTATACTCTCGGGACTTATATATGGAAATGTATGTTGGCCAGTGTCCTTCAGGACAAAGGGTTGGTACTCTTACTTCATTTAGGTTTATCTATGAGTTCTCTGGTTTTAGATACGTGTTTGCAGTAACGCAAGGTCTAAAGATCTTGAGAAGTTTATAAATATAAGAATAAAGTAGAGAACCATACATTGAAAGTATCATGATTCTTCGAGATGATCGAAGATGTAGATACTGTAACATTTCAGAAAAATAAAATATTATTTTTGGGAATTTATATAATTAAATAATAAATATTATGAATATTTTAATGAATGCGGTATAATTATATACCGATAAATTGGGAATATTTAGAAATTTATAAGAATTACTGAAATGAGGGTGTTTTATATGATATGAGCATTTATAGATTTTAAATACTCATTTAAAATAGGGTTAAGTACTAATCTCGATTAAATATCACTAATCGTGCATTAAGCTTGATTGTGCACATGACATGCACCATGTCACTTTTTTCAAAAAATACTTGTTACATTTTATGAACCATGACATTTTGTTTTTCTTTCATATGTTTATGGGTTGTATTGTTTGGGGTTTTAAAAGAGAGGAGAAGAAAAGAAAAAGGAAAAAGAAAAGAAAAGAGAATAAACAAATGGGTATGGGCAAGAGAGAGAAGAGAGAGAGAGGTGAGGGGTCATTGACCAAGGCTCCTATTGTCCCCCTTCATTATTTCTTCATCATTTCCCCATCATTTTCCTCTCATGGCTGCCCTCCTCTTCCCACCACCTCAATCCCCTCACAACATCCTCAAAAATACATCAAAACCATGCACCCTCTTCACTAAAATTATGCACAAGCTCACTACAAGCATGATGGACCAAGAAAAAATGGATTTTGAAGACTTGGGGCAACTCAAGAATTTTATTGAGTTGCCGAATAAGGTAATTCCTTCACACTTAGTATAGTATTTCATTCACTTTAGCTTCCATGTTAGTTTAGAAGTGATTAAGTGAGGTTTAGTGAGGTTTGAAACTTCCAAGAAGAGGTTTGAGGGATTCTTGAATTGAGATAGTGTAATTGAGTTTAGTAGTGACCTTAAACCCCTGTAGTGTTAGTATTTTGAACTAAAACCAGAGTTTAACCACATGAACTAAACTTAAAAACCCCGATATCGGAAGATCGTGGGAATTGTGATGGTAATTAGAGAACTGCTATGACCCGGGGCACCTGAAAAATATTTAGCTATTACTGAGATGTGTGCAGGTGATTTAGAGTGCACCCTGAAGACCTGAGACCCAACCCCTTCACCCTGGCCGCAGATTTATCCCAATTGACCGCAAATTGCGGCCTGGGTAGGGTAGAAATGGTTCGTGTTTGGTCTGTGGTCCCTTCATCTGTAAACTAGACCCTCCACATATGCAAAATTGGCTAATTTCACATAGGGTAAAATCTGGAAGTGTTTTACATCGTTTCTGATTTCAGTTTTACGAATTCTGTAACTTGAACTTTGGTATTTTTTGTGTTGTCTCGATCGATTGGCGTTTGTACGTCGATGTCGAGAGGTATTGGTTCTTCTTGCATGCGTAGACCATAGGTTTTAACCTATGTGAGATACGTGTGCCGTTTTGGTTTTCGTGCGCGATTTCGGTTTACGATACTTTGTGTGTATATATGTAGGTACCCTCGAGTGGACTTGAACGATAAGGACGAGCATGGAGACATCGACTTCGGCAAGCAAGGATCAAGATGAGTAGATATATATCTACGGAGGAAGTCAGGTGGATGGCGTATAACACCCCCGAAATTTGTAGTGTAGCCTATGATATATAATGTATATATACGATACTATGTGTTATGTGAAACGTTTTTGATTAACAAGAAGGTTATAGGAGATCATGGGTTAAATTTTAGTGTAATTGGATGATAGTTTCGTTAGCTAGTTTTTAGTCGCGAAACCCTAGAATAAGGTACACGCACATACGCACACACGCGCATACATTTTATTTTATTGTGCATATATGGGGATATGTATATATATACATATATGTATGTGAGTAGGTATATATATATATATATGTATACGTATACATGTATGATGAGGATGGTATATGATACTTGGAGATGAGTCGATGTGATTGGACATGATGTTGTGAGATCGGTGATGTGACTTGGGTTGTATTATGAGATACGACATGATATTATAGCGAGTCGTTAAGCGATGTGTTTTCATACACACACGGATTATGTTGTCGGTATAAATTTGTACTGGACTTTAGATCAGTACCCCCAGTTCATGATATGTTATGATGATACCATATAGATGTTGTGTTATAGGTGATATTCGACCCGTATCCTGATTTGGGATGCCGTACGATGGATTTACCGTACGAGATATAATTATGATGATAAATCCGCACTCTTGACTCGAAGATGTCATATTATATATTGTATCGTACGTGATACTATTAAGGCGGGATCACCGACTACTAGATATAAATATCGACTCAGACTTAGATGGTTTTCCTTACCCTTTCGATTAGTCTGTTAGTTTAGTCCTGTAGTTACTTGGTAGTTGTCAGACTGGGCTCGAGTCATACTTATTTCCAAAACTAACGAATCATGAGTATTTTAAAGACAGGCCAAGAGATACTACGGATATTTCGAAGGACGTACCTTTTCTTAAAAACACCGTAGCCCATATTTTCTAAACACACGATTCGTGTTATTTCAAATGTCAAAACTGTATGACTCATATATATAAATATATATTCTTATATGTTGCGTTATTATTTATGCTCCGTATATTCTTGCTATTCGCATCGCATTGCATGCTTATATTGTATTTTCTTTAGTTACTATAAAATCATGTTGTCAGGACACCGGCACCATTACCGATGATGCATATGCTCCACGTACACCTGCTTGCCGGCTCACACACATCATCATCGGTAATTTTCATGTCTCGTACACATTAGAAAACACTACTTCATTTGTATAAATTGTTAGTTGATAGTTTTGACATAGTACTAGTGCGCTTGCTTTTATATGATAGCTTAGACATTGCATTTATTACTGTGATATCTCATGCATATGTATTTTCATTTGTCATGCAATACTATGGTATTCACTGTTTATTGACTTTTGATTATGGGATTCGGATTTCCATGAGATTTATGGATTTGGAGAAACCGCAAGGATTTTATAAACTCATTATCATTTTCAAAAGATAGAATTGCGGTTTTTTCATGTTATGATGTGAGATATGTCCACCATGAGTTTTCTCGGCTCTTGAGCGATATCATACACCCGATTCGAGGAGGAAGAGGAACCGTCTATGTGAGCATGGTGGACCCGGTGCGGTACCCCGGGGCAAGATGGTCGCAGATGATGGCGTTGAGCCTGGCAGGGGAGCACTACCGACCGGTTATTGTGACGCGGAGGATACCTCCTAATATTGAGATTTGAGGATATAGGCCAGTCCGGATTGCCGGAGCCTGAGGTATTGAGATTTGATGATACGGGCCATTCCGGATTGCCGGAGCCCGAGATATTGAGATAGCGAGATATATATTTTGTGTCGATACTAGACACTGATTCTCTGTTGATTTCATTGATGATACTTCGATTTTATACAGAAATCTCACTGAGATAAGAAAACAGTTTTCTCATTTAGATGTATTCTATTTTCATGCATTCATACATCATATATATGATATGTTGCTACCTGAGGCAATGACACGAGCACTTGGTATTACACTTATGTATAGATGTTTGCCCTTGCCATTCGCAGATGTTTCAGGTTATATTTTATATGGATATTATGGTATGACCTAGGATAAAGTCATACATGTGATTTCTTCTCGGTGATGTTTTCTACTCACGAGTTGGCAACTCACCCCAGTTGTGCCACACTTTCTTGCCGTACAGGTTTCATTGCGGTTTGCTGGCACACTGCTCCTTCCCTGGTGATTGCTTTGGTAGGTGGGCTCACTCGTATCATGACCACCATTGTACATTTATTTGTTCCAGTTGTATCTAGTAACTCCATCAACCAGGCTTGTATAAATTTATAGACTTAGAAGACTAGTGTATATTCTTTCGACCTTAGAGTTGCGCTTGTATTTTATGGTTTTCTGGTGGATATTGGTTTTCTTCTGAGTTTTGATCCTCGTCCTTCGGCGTTGTATACTATATTGCTTGCGTGGTTGTGACCGCCAATTGGCGAAGAGCTAGCTCCCGTTTGGGGATGCCTTTATTCATCTTTTATATATATTTCATGTTTGTACCCGTTTGGGGCCAGTATTTACAAAGGAGACTCTGCCGAAATTTTCGGGAAAATATGATGTTGCTTTTAAATGTTTAATACCATTTATTTTATTAAAACCACTTGCTTTAAAACAAGTTTTCTGCACTTCTTCTTTAAAATGGTTTAGATTTCTGGGATTTTGGCTTACTTGAATTAGATGGGATCCTATAGACTTCATATGATTCAAGTGTCAGTCACGTTCCATTTCGGGTCGTGACAAAGTTGGTATCAGAGCGCTAGGTTTAATCTTGGTTTGAGTCTATGTTTGACTATGCGGAGTCTAGGGCATATATACATATTCGGAACCTAGGCTTGACCTTACGGAACTTAGGCTTGGTCGAGGGGGTATTAGACCCGAACTTTCGTCGCGTAGGTTGACCTTGGTTGATGGAGTAGGTGACTTAAGTAGAGTGACGTACCGTGTGTATGTTCCGCGGCATACTTACGATACGCTAATCCGTTTAAGAAGCCTTAGGATGTATATTTCCTTGCACAGTATTATATTCATTCCTATGATCTATCCTCATCGATATCGGTTTATGGTTTTTGCTACCAAGATTACACGGGCAGAGAGAGCTGCCGCTAGAGTTGTGGTCAACATGAGCTCGTCACGTATGAGGAATGACCAGGGCATGATTCCAGGGACACACGATTGCATAGATGTATCGTTCTATTGTGTTTTCGCGCCATGAGCGTTGATGGATTGCTTTACAAAATTTCTTGGACGTGCAGATCAGTACCAGAGGATTGGGCCACTGCTAGAGGCCAGCCAGAATGTAATGACCGTCAATGCACCCTTATTCTTGATGATTGAGGCACTGTTCAGCGTGTAGATGAATGATTCAGTTGTTGTTGCGACTGATAAGATATCGCCCCAGATGTTTGAAGCTATTGTAGCACGAGTTTATACTTAGAGATATGATAGAAGATCGCTAGTCACCCATGGATGAATGACTAGGACATGTGGTTCGTTGCCTACCCCGATGCGAGGTCATCAGATTGATTGATTCCAGATAGAGAAGACTTCACGCAAATACGTTGAGAGTCGATAGAAAATGATCGAATGTCAGAAACCCATTTTCCAAGTTTAAGGTATTCGGAAAAACATGCAAGTAATTCTATGGACTCTCTAAAAGAATGAAACCCTAACTCGATATAATGACCATGGGAACACTTTTGAACCTTAGGGTCTGCGGCAGTTTCGCGGTGCCATTAATGAGGCTTGGGTTTGCCCTTCTACGGTTGGTCCACGGTACCGTGGCATGTACTAGATGATATTGAACTGTACTCAAAGGTTGAGCTCTCGGGGAATTATGGGACTTTGATGAATCGATCAAAAAGTTCGACGTCGTTCGGATATCATGTGATGGGATACATTGCTTGGGAGACTCTAGATATGAGTATAGCTGTTAGAGCACAGTCCATGCAGCCACGAAGAGACGAGTCCGAATCAGTCGACATTAGAGAAAAGTGGAGTAAGAGGCTCGTACGAGTTTTCGATGAGATGGCGTTCCACTCCGTTGACATCAGAGATGTGATACACAAGTAGAGGCGTTGAATATGGATATACCTTCCAGAAGGAGTCGCGATGAGCATCCAGCCGTTCCGGAATAAGAAACAGATTTAGTAAAAGGTGATGACTTCCGAGCAGTTCAGCAGAAACGAGATTTGGAGAGACCCCGACAAGATCTTTCTGGAAATATTAAATGAGAAGACTTGGACCCAGGATCAGTCGTACTACGCACACCCAGTAGGCCAGAGTTCGGCATCGTTGACGAGACATGTTATGAGTGACCATGATAGTTGGCCAGAGATCTTTAGAGGATGTGCCAGAGCGGGAATGTTTCCGCCATCTTTGATTTCAGTAATTTGGGCGCATGTTTGAGATTTTGTGCACCACAGTTGCACTTGACTTCGATTTGATGTCATTCGAGATGTTGATTTGGATTTCATGCCTATGGTATGCATGTGATTTGACTTCTGCTTTCGGCATAGTTTTCATGCACTTTTAGTATTTTGATTCTATTTTGTGCACGCCGATGCACATTATTGTGAGATTATATACCACGGTATACCTGATTTAGATTTAGATGTGTTGTATACCGTTGATTTCGATTGTGATACTCGGTATTTGTTTTCGTGCACCTTGTGCACTTGATTTGGATTCATGCGCATACTTGACGCGCTTGATGCGATTTTGGTGCACACCAGATGCACTAAATCGGGATTCTTCGTGCATATCAGATGCACCTGATGTTGTTTTCAGGCACATCGTTGCCCTTGACAGGTGTTTCGTGCACACCCATTGCACTTAGATTTTGTTTCTGTGCATATGTATGACACATTCATGGATTTCGATTTCCGTGCGCACCGGACTCACGTGGCATTCTTATACACATTTTGAGTACGATTTCTCTTAAGCAGTATGTTTTATGGTATTTACTATTTGGTATAGTGGCTGAGCAGGACTAGTCAGAAGACAGTACCTGAATATGTTTTTGGCATGCATTGATAGTTATCGAAGGGATTTCCAAAAAGGAGATATAGTCTCAGTATTTACCTATGTGTCCGAGATGACACGAGACATTTAACTAAAGAAACCCTTCTAAATTATTTTTCAAAACGGCGGGATATGTATGTTAAACAAAGGGTGTATATATAGTTATTTTCTTACAATAGATGTCCGCCACTGTGCCGTGATACGTGTTAGTTATATGTATGCCCTAGAGGCCATTACTGTACATTGGATGTATATTGTAGTGGATGCTGGGACATATATAGGGAGGACTTTCTTGCTCGACATGATAGTATACTATCTGGTTACTCTTTACCTTAACGTGTACATTGATTGTCTCTCTGTTACATGTTGGTAAAGCACTTAGGATGTGTACTTGACTACCTGGACTATGATGCGGATCATACTAGTGGGGACATGGTAGTCCATAAGTACATCCTTCAAGGTCCCTAGTCGTGGGTATATCGAGACGGGGCATCGATATACCAGAGTAGACTAGCGTATACCTTCTCGACCCATACAGATGGGCGATGGATGATCCCATATCCATTGGTGTTTGACATCAGAGATGATATACGGGTGCTCAGTGGAGACTGGGTACACTGGACGGACTCGCCGAGAACTCCCAGATGGTATTATACCTTACGTCAGATGGCAGTTCTCTGGTGACACTGGTACAGAGTAGTCTGTTGACCCGAGATCGTCATAGAGTCTTGTGTGGTTCCCACTGTGCTTTGATTTCCACCTTACCACGTCCAAGAGGGCGTGCAAAACGGTGGTTTTTGGGTACAGTCCCGAGTCACATGGAGGCAATGAGCGATAGGAGGGGATTCGTCTCTCCCGGTATAGGGGGTTGATATTGCGCTGTGTTCGATTGGCTATAACCGGAAATCCCTGGCCAGGGTTGTTGAGATTTACTGGTAAGTGTTACCAGTAGTTTCTCGAATGTTATAGACCTCATATCGACACGACTTATCGAGCTATTGGGGTCTGACGTTTACCACCCCTAGACGAGATATGCGACATATCAGACGACGAGACCGGACTGTACGGTAAGTGTTACTGGTTGGATTCACAGGAGTGTGAGCGGGCTTGCTCGTCGATCTTCTGATCGCTCAATACCCGGGTGGCCGTTACGTTTAGCAGACCGCTTGCGGCTTGTGGGTGTTTGATATGATCATCACCTGCTGCCGGCGTATTGACGAGTCTTTAGAGTCCTACACAGAGGTTTCCTAGCTCAAGCGAAACGAAATAGGAACGCATATGAGATATGTGCGGGACCGAGAATGATACCAGTATGTGATACTGTATTTGATTCTCGCGATTTGTGACATTGATCGGTTATATGCGTTATAGCCGGGTTATCGGATCAAGTGTTGATTCGATAAGTTGTTACTGTTGATACTAGTCGGTTATATGCGATATGACCAGATCATTAAATCAAGTGTTGATTTAATGATTTAATGTATAATTATATGTTTGATATATTACTTTATATTAACTAGAATCGGTTCACTTTAAATGGATTTTCTCACTTTATGTGCACATTGTATATGTGATATACTTTTGTACACAAGTTTGTATCATGTTTGATGATACATGCTCACTAGGGTTTGTGTAAAGATTAAACCATGGTTGTATAAAGGTTAGGGTTTTCATTTTCTTATTCATTTATTTTATTTTGGAAATGATAAAGAGAAAATGGTGGCTTTCTTTGTTCTTTGCTTGAAGCTTCTTGAAGCTTCAAAGCATCTTTGACTAAGTGACCATTTTGTCTTCATGCTTAACCCTAACCCTTAAACTAACCTTAGTTTATTCTCTACACTTGACCATGGTTGGATTATGATAAGTATTCATTTTATTTTTCTTTTTGAAAAAAAAAGAACTTATCATATTCTTCATCTTCTTCTTCTTCTTCAAGAAGAAAAAGCTTGATAGCTTTAATGGCAACTTGAGCAAATGAGTGAGAAATCCAATTCTAAAGTGAACCCACTTCCTATTTCTTCATCCTCTACCTCTTTCCAAGTAGTATAGGGTGTTTTCTTCACAAGTTTCATGACTTGGTGAAGTGGCAGCTTGATCTTGTGATGCCTCGGCGTAGATCATCTTCGGCATCGAAGTCGACGACCTAACCCGCCCATTTCTCCGATGAAGCCGAAGCTAGAGCCCGGGTTTCGATTTGGACAGCGAGGAGACTTCATTGCAGAGCTATGGAGGTGGAGGACCGGATCTACAAAGGTTGTATTTCCTCTCACTCTTAGTTAAAGTAGTTAACTAGTTGCTTGTTTCGCCTAATCTCTAATCAACGATCCGTATTAGGGTTTCTCGGCACTTGTAATTTTCGAAATTGGCATGGTTGATGCCTTGTGAGACCTCCTTAGTGTGCCTAGAAACCCTACAGTGGTATCAGAGCCTAGCTAGAGCCTTAGGCGATGCGTAGACGGAGTTAGAAGTCCGATCGAACCGAAACCCTAACTCAAGAATGCTCTCTGTACATTTTCTGAAATCTGGTCTTTTTCGAAATTAAAAATATGCAGAAAAATCAGCAGTGAATTTGATGAATTACGGTGGAGCACGTGCTCATGATTCTTCTAAATTGCGGCGGAACCGCGGCACAAGCTGGCTTGTGCGGCGGTTCCGCGGCCAATTAGTCACATCACCCTTTTTCATTTGCACAGTAATTCCTAATTTCTAGTGCTGTATTTTCTGGAATATTTTAATATTTATTCTACAGTTGAGTTTTCTGGGGTTGTTTAGGGAATTCGTAGATTCGATCAGATTGTCTAATTTTGTCTCTGTGTGATTTCGGATAATTTTTGAATATGTTAAAAAGTTCGACCGGATATAAATACCCACCTTTTCCCCTGTCGGGAAATTTCCAAGTGTTGGATTTTTCCGTTGGTTTAATAACGTTCTAAGTAGTGCAAGTAACGCAATGGACCCTCTAGAAGACAACAAACCTTAACTCGATTATGTGACCGTCTTGAACTGCCCTTTGAACCTTCGGGTTTGGGGCAGTACGGCGTGCCACATGTGAGGCGTTGGCTTGACCCTTCTACGGCTGGACCGTTGGTACTGAGGCATGAACTGAATGTTTTTAGACTTATTTCATGTGTTGAGCTGTATCGGGAAAACTTGGGTGTTTAAATGTTCGATCGGAAAGTTTAACATTTTCTATTTATCTGGAATGTGATACAATACTTGGAATTCACAAATAGTTATGAGATAACTGAATGAATGTTATAAACATAGCACTTTAGTCTCACTTGATCGGTTGCCACGGAATTTTGATGTGATCAAAAGTCCGTTGCAATCACGTAGCGTACACGGATACTCGCCGGATAAACTTAATAGACAGCTACATCCCTTAGCCCTGACCAAGTGACTGTAGGAGAACCCCGTCGCCGAAAGCATCCATCAGGGTGCTCGCGGCAGCGGTGTTCCGCCTTGGTGCACTTCGTCGACGGTATCGGGGGTGCGGCTGTCTACTAAAGTTTGTGACGAGCATTCGATCAGTTTGTCGGGAATCTTGTTGAATTGCCCGACTTGATATTGAAAAGAGTTTTCGATAATGAGACTAAAATGCGGGGTTTATAATTGTTAGGCATGCGATGTCTAAAGAATTCATTTGGTCAGGCATGCGATGCCTGAGTTGGTTGCGGATTCCAACTGTTGTAGTTTTACACTTTCTTTTCTGTGACCGTAAGTGTAATATGTGATATCGCCGGTTTCGTTGCTATATGTCAACGACAATTGGGATGCGCATATTTACTTACGTTGAGGACATGTGATGTTATGTGTTGCTGGATAAGTTATATTGAATCGTCGTGTTTGAATAGCCGGGGTTTTTTTTGTGAGATGAGTGTTTTTCATTTTCATTCATGTAAAAACTTGTATGTAATATTCTTTTATTGGGGCACTTCCAGGTTGCGGAAGATGTCACCGCTTGTATATTATTTACTTTTCCGCACTAGGATAGACCCAAGGAGGGGAGCACAAGCAACCGGGTTCTGGGGTCCAGTGGGAGACCAACTCGAGGAGTCGAGTCCGGGTCTCCTAACTCTAGAATTGGTAGGGTTGCTTGCCGCTCTCGTAAGGGTCTAGGGGTGTGAGTTTGGCTATTCATCACGACCGTGGAATCCGTGTTTTATACTGGCTCGTATTGAAAACACGGACGTTCTAGTATATCCAATATTTCATATGATTCTTCTGCTGCGATATATGTGATGTGACCATGCGATATGTTCTGTGATGGATACTGTATATAGTATATATGATATATTATATAGACGTTAATTATGTTTTACACCCGTGCTAGCCCTGCCCCGCTCTGCCGTTAGTTACCTAACCTAACGGTGCACGAGGGGACATCGAGGCGAA
The DNA here is from genome assembly GCA_030015575.1 of Agapanthus africanus. NCBI lineage: Eukaryota > Viridiplantae > Streptophyta > Magnoliopsida > Asparagales > Amaryllidaceae > Agapanthus > Agapanthus africanus. The sequence continues at coordinate 110,197,997 of CM057344.1, forward strand.
TGCGGATGGCATAAGTGTACGTCGTATTTATCTGTGATGTTTAGGTACTTAAATGATGGGACTTCATTAATGTGATTAATAAAATAAAAAGAAACCTAAGATGTTGTAGAATCGAATTTCAAAATAAAACAGGTACCTACAGTTCTTGCTTTGCACAGCGGTATATATGATATATCCTGCACCTTATTCGATAAGGAAAGGACCGAGATCCCTTCACCGGGAGTGATTCCTTTAGCAATAACTGGCAGATGCTACACACTCGGTTTGTCTTTTGATTGCTTTTAAGTGTTTTTGCTTTGCACAGAGATATATATGATATATCCCGCACCTCATTTGACGAGGAAAGGACCGACGATCCCTTCACCGGGAGTGACTCCTTTAGCAAAACTAGAAAGGCCTAAAAAACACTCCATTTTAAAATCATTTGATTCTACAACGATATCAAGTTCATTACGCAATAGGTTTTCAGAAAAACCTGTCGTAGCCCTCCGTCATTTCAGATAAGTAGTAGTTAGTATTCGTGCTGCGTTTGTTGGCCTTTGTCAAGGCGCAGTGTGCGGTAGCTAACTGGTGCTTATCTGCTTATGCATATGATGCAGATTGGGTTAGGGTAGTCGTGCGACCTTGTTGTCCTTTGTCAAGGGTCGTGCGGGTGGGTTTAATTCAATCAGGAAATGACGGGTTGAACTTGACTAGCATCCTATGGTTTGTTGGCCTTTGTCAAGGTCATAGGAGGTTAGGGGCAAAATATTATCGGGAATTTCAAGTGTTGAAATTTGCAATGAGATTGCATACCTTCTATGAGATAGTTGGATCCCGATACCCGCTGCGAGTAAGAGTTACTCCTGCGAGAGTTTTACACATTACAATTAGCCGATCAAGTAGGTGTCTAGAAAGGTGTCAACGGGGTTACGCCTCTGGGAAAATGAGGTTTACATTAATTAGGTTCGTGCGAAAGCACGGGGGACCTCCCTCAAAGTACCGACACTGGCCTGGCTGAAAGATTGGCGAACTTGTAGTGTGTAATTAATCCCGGCTAGTCTTTTCTTTTAGGGTTTGAAGGAAGATTTGATAAAAAACAGTGGGAGCCATCCTGATTAGATAAAATAATAACCAATCTATTCTTGTAAGAGCGCACGCTAAGTGTCTTCTTCTCTCTCTCTCCAGGTAGCGACCATATCACGCCTTAATCAAGATAATAATACGGACTATTGATCGAACCCGCTTGTTATACTGAGCTGGGGAACGTTGGTCCCGCTCCAACTTATAATTGTTATAAGACAGAGTAGGAAATTGGGGATTACCAGGATTCCCATGCCGCCCAAACGAAGAAAGTGCATGAGATGCATCTCCTTCGGGTGTGTTCATTATAAAGAACTGTTTCTCAGTATCCTCTGCATCCTGGGTATTTGATACCGGATCAGGATCCCAGATATGTAATCTGTTACATAGGGCTACAAAAGGGTAGAAAAACTGAGAACGGGTGATAAGTTTCATGAGACAGAAAACGGGGCAAGAGTTGCAGCCAAGTCTGTTGGTCACTGTCACCCTGTATTACAAAATACATTGATTCTGAACGAATGTTATTAGATACCGAACCTGATATACAAAATCATATCTGTCTCTTTATTAGTAAAGAAACGGTGAAATTTTGTATTGTTGGATAATGTTTTGAACATTTCCTATATCAAAAGTTGATCGGTTCAAGCACGTTATCTAAAAGCATTGATGTTCTAAATCAAACTACAGTTTTTAGTATACGGAACACACAAAAGAGGAAGAGTTCAGAAATGAACAAATTCTTCTTGAGGTATTGTAGACTAGGTCATATCAATGCGACCCGACTGGCTGAAGTTACATTTAGATGTATATTTAAATCAGTTTGAATTTACATCTTGTGAAACTTTCCAGTCATGTCACAAAGATAAGATGACCATAGCTCCGTTTACTGGAAACAGAGAAAGAGTTAGTTGAACTCTTGGGATGATACATGTTGATGTATGAAGGTCCCCAGTCTACACATACCAAGAACAGTTCTTTTTACTTCATTACATTCTCTGATGATCTTTCGAGATTCATACCCATGTTCCTGTTGAAACACAAGTCCGAATCTTTTGAGATATTCACAGAATATAAGTTAGAAGTAGAGAACCAAAACGGGTATAAGTATTATGTCCTTTGATGAGATCAAGGAGGAGAATACTTGAGCACGGAATTCTTGGACTATTCTAAAGGAGAATGAGATTCTCTCTCAGCATTACTCCTCCGTATACACCATAGCACGATGGTATATCGGGGCGGAGCAATCACACCCTATATGATAAGGTGCGCTCTATGATGAGTACTACTGAGTTTCTTATTTTCCTTTTGGAAGTTATGCACTTGAGAAGCTGTATACCTATTGAAAAGGGTTCGAATCAAATCAGTTGCCTACCACTCCATCTGAGATATGGTAAGGGAAGAGCCCATGTCTTAAGCTAGTTAAGATTTGGGGTTGACCGGCCTATGTTTAAAAACAAAATCCGGACAAACTCGAGGCAAGGTCTGTAATGTAGAACTGGAAATGTTCCAGCTATACAAACTGCAGTAGATGATTTGGTAGAACCAAAGGATTCAATAGTAACCAACGAACCTCAGCCTCTCCGCCGATCTAGTAGGGTTCCTCACCCACCTGAGAGATACTTCTGTTTCTCTATGACAGTGGGAGCGAGGAATGCATCATGAGATGATGACCCAACTAGTTTCGAGCTGGCCATCAGGAGTAGGACTCTGTAAGAATGGCTGGATGCTTAGCGATCTGAGATGGAATCCTTATACACCAACAAAGTATGGACTTTGGTTGCTATATCTGAAGGGTTAAATCCCCATCAGGAGCAAGTATATCTTGAGAAGATTACTTGGTGTACATGGAAGAGTTGAGACTTTCAAAGCTAGACTTGTTAAAGGTCTACATCATTGACCAGGTATGGATTATGATGAAACATTTTCTAAGTAGCTATGCTTAAGTCCATCCAGATCCTACTTGCCACGGCTACATACCATGACTACGATATCTGGTGGTTGGGTGTCATGACAGCTTTTCTAAATGATATTTTAGAAGAGGGAGTCTATAAGTACACAGCCAGAGGGCCTCGTAGAAAGTGGGAGCAGCGGAAACGTGTGCAAGATGTTTTATTTGATAAAGCAGGCATCGCGGAGTTGGAACATCTGTTTTGATGGATTAGTCAAAGAGTTTGACATCATCAAAATGGTAGATGAACCTTGTATAAACAAAAAGGTAGTAGGGAGTATGGTAGCGATTCTCGTAGAGTACGTGGATGACATACTCTTGATAGGGAAAGAGTTTCCTATGCTACGCTCGATCAATCTCCGATTATCACAATGATTCTCCATATAGGATCATAATAATACCTACTAAATCCTGGATTTTGGATCTATGAGATAGATCTAGTTGGATATTAGGATACTCACTAGTTGTAGTGAGAAGGTATCAGTTGATCCTGGGGAGAATCACTGGAAGTGTTCCAGGGTGATAAAGACGACTGAGTGTCAGTCACAGGCATTGTCTTTACCCTCAGTAAAGGGACGGTATGTTGGAAGAGTTCCAAGCTAGATACCGTGGCATACTAGACGATAAAGGCAGGATACATCGCTACTTAAGATGCTACCAAAGAGGCTGTTTGGGTGTATATTGGTTCATGAGATGAACTAGGTTCCTACCATTGTACGACAATGGAAGTGTGGCTTTGGCCCGGGAACCCCGGTCCCATCAGTGATCCAGACATATTCTAAGGCAGTGTCACCTGATCGTGGAGATGGTTGATCTCCAGGGGATCGAGGTTAGGAGAGTAGACTCAGAGGACAACACGGCGGATCTACTCGCGAAGGCCTATTCCCAGAGAGAGACTTTTATGGGATAGTTGAGTATGAGATACTGCAACCACTGCTATCAGATGGCCCTAGTGCAAGTGGGAGATTGTTAGTTATATGTATGCCCTAGAGGCCATTATTGTACATTGGATGTATATTGTAGTGGATGCTGGGACATATATAGGGAGGACTTTCTTGCTCAACATGATAATATGCTATCTGGTTACTCTTTACCTTAACGTGTACATTGATTATCTCTCCGTTACATGTTGGTAAAGCCCTTAGGATGTGTACTTGACTACCTGGACTATGATGCAGATCATACTAGTGGGGACATGGTAGTCCATAAGTACATCCTTCAAGGTCCCTAGTCGTGGCTATATCGAGACGGGGCATCGATATACCAGAGTAGACTAGCGTATACCTTCTCGACCCATACAGATGGGCGATGGATGATCCCATATCCATTGATGTTTGACATCAGAGATGATATACGGGTGCTCAGTGGAGACTGGGTACACTGGACGGACTCTCCGAGAACTCCCAGATGGTATTATACCCTACGTCAGATGGCAGTTCTCTGGTGACACTGGTACAGAGTAGTCTGTTGACCCGAGATCGTCATAGAGTCTTGTGTGGTTCCCGCTGTGCTTTGATTTCCACCTTACCACGTCCAAGAGGGCGTGCAAAACGGTGGTTTTTGGGTACAGTCCCGAGTCACATGGAGGCAATGAGCGATAGGAGGGGATTCGTCTCTTCCGGTATAGGGGGTTGATGTTGCGCTGTGTTCGATTGGCTATAACCGGAAATCCCTGGCCAGGGTTGCTGAGATTTACTGGTAAGTGTTACCAGTAGTTTCTCGAATGTTATAGACCTCATATCGACACGACTTATCGAGCTATTGGGGTCTGACGTTTACCACCCCTAGGCGAGATATGCGACATATCAGACGACGAGACCGGACTGTACGGTAAGTGTTACTGGTTGGATTCACAGGAGTGTGAGCGGGCTTGCTCGTCGATCTTCTGATCGCTCAATACCCGGGTGGCCGTTACATTTAGCAGACCGCTTGCGGCTTGTGGGTGTTTGATATGATCATCACCTGCTGCCGGCGTATTGACGAGTCTTTAGAGTCCTACACAGAGGTTTCCTGGTTCAAGCGAAACGAAATAGGAGCGCATATGAGATATGTGCGGGACCGAGAATGATACCAGTATGTGATACTGTATTTGATTCTCGCGATTTGTGACATTGATCAGTTATATGCGTTATAGCCCGGTTATCGGATCAAGTGTTTGATTCGATAAGTTGTTACTGTTGATACTAGTCGGTTATATGCGATATGACCGGATCATTAAATCAAGTGTTGATTTAATGATTTAATGTATAATTATATGTTTGATATATTACTTTGCATTAACTAGTATCGGTTCACTTTAAATGGATTTTCTCACTTTATGTGCACATTGTATATGTGATATACTTTTGTACACAAGTTTGTATCATGTTTGATGATACATGCTCACTAGGGTTTGTGTAAAGATTAAACCATGGTTGTATAAAGGTTAGGGTTTTCATTTTCTTATTCATTTATTTTATTTTGGAAATGATAAAGAGAAAATGGTGGCTTTCTTTGTTCTTTGCTTGAAGCTTCTTGAAGCTTCAAAGCATCTTTGACTAAGTGACCATTTTGTCTTCATGCTTAACCCTAACCCTTAAACTAACCTTAGTTTATTCTCTATACTTGACCATGGTTGGATTATGATAAGTATTCATTTTATTTTTCTTTTTGAAAAAAAAGAACTTATCATATTCTTCATCTTCTTCTTCTTCTTCTTCAAGAAGAAAAAGCTTGATAGCTTTAATGGCAACTTGAGCAAATGAGTGAGAAATCCAATTCTAAAGTGAACCCACTTCCTATTTCTTCATCCTCTACCTCTTGCCAAGTAGTATAGAGTGTTTTCTTCACAAGTTTTATGACTTGGTGAAGTGGGAGCTTGATTTTGTGATGCCTCGACGTAGATCATCTTCGGCATCGAAGTCGACGACCTAGCTCGTCCATTTCTCCGATGAAGCCGACGCTAGAGCCCGGGTTTCGATTTGGACAGCGAGGAGACTTCATTGCGGAGCTATGGAGGTGGAGGACCGGATCTACAAAGGTTGTATTTCCGCTCACTCATAGTTAAAGTAGTTAACTAGTTGCTTGTTTCGCCTAATCTCTAGTCAACGATCCGTATTAGGGTTTCTCGGCACTTGTAATTTTTGAAATTGGCATGGTTGATGCCTTGTGAGACCTCCTTAGTGTGCCTAGGAACCCTACAATACGCGCATTGCATAGTGATTGGAAAAGGTTTGGCATGCATTTCTTTCAGATGTTTTAACGATGCGTACATGTATAGTTTGATGTATATCATGTTGGTTTTCGTATTGGGCTTTGACATTGGTGTCTTCACCATAACTCCGATGATTACGGGATGCTTGACGGAGTTTTGATTTTTGGTTTATAAACTCGTTTTTCATGCGCATGCATTACGCTACGATGTGTTTTATCTATTTATGATTTCGGAACCCCGACGACTTGATCTTTTTACTGAAATGTTTTAGTATTTGAGGGGTTTAAATTTAAATTCTGGGACCGAATTTATTTAAGGGGGGAAGACTGTAACATTTTAGAAAAATAAAATATTATTTTTGGGAATTTATATAATTAAATAATAAATATTATGAATATTTTAATGAATGCGGTATAATTATATACCGATAAATTGGGAAATATTTGGAAATTTATAAGAATTACTGAAATGAGTGTGTTTTATATGATATGAGCATTTATAAATTTTAAATACTCATTTAAAATAGGGTTAAGTGCTAATCTCGATTAAATATAACTAATCGTGCATTAAACTTGATTGTGCACATGACATGTCACTTTTTTTCAAAAAATACCTGTTGCATTTTATGAACCATGACATTTTGTTTTTCCTTCATATGTTTATGGGTTGTATTGTTTTAGGGTTTTAAAAGAAAAGAAAAGAAAAGAAAAAGGAAAAAGAAAAGAAAAGAGAATAAACAAATGGGTATGTGCAAGAGAGAGAAGAGAGAAAGAGGTGAGGGGTCATTGACCAAGGCTCCCATTGTCCCCCTTCATTATTTCTTCATCATTTTTCCCTCCTTTTCCTCTCATGGCTGCCCTCCTCTTCCCACCACCTCAATCCCCTCACAACAACCTCAAAAATACATCAAAACCATGCACCCTCTTCATTGAAATTGTGCACAAGCTCACCACAACCATGATGGACCAAGAAAACTTGGATTTTGAAGACTTGGGGCAACTCAAGAATTTTCTTTAGTTGCCAAATGAGATAATTCCTTCACACTTAGTATAGTATTTCATTCACTTTAGCTTCCATGTTAGTTTAGAAGTGATTAAGTGAGGTTTAGTGAGGTTTGAAAATTCCAAGAAGAGGTTTGAGGGATTCTTGAATTGAGATAGTGTAATTGAGTTTAGTAGTGATCTTAAACCCCTGCAGTGTTAGTATTTTGGACTAAAACCAGAGATTTAACCCCATGACCCAAACTTAGAAACCTCGATATCGGAAGATTGTGGGAATTGTGATGGTAATTAGAGAACTGCTACGACCCGGGGCACCTGAAAAATATTTAGCGATTACTGAGATGTGTGCAGGTGATTTGGAGTGTACCCTGAAGACCCGAGACCCAACCCCTTCACCCTGGACGTAGATTTATCCCAATTGGCCGCAAATTGCGGCCTGGGTAGGGTAGAAATGGTTCGTGTTTGGTCTGTGGTCCCTTCATCTGTAAACTAGAACCTCCACATATAAAAAATTTGCTAATTTCACCTATGGTAAAATCTGGAAGTGCTTTACATCATTTCTGATTTCGGTTTTGCGAATTCTATAACTTGAACTTGGGGGTATTTTTTGTGTTGTCTTGATCGATTGGCGTTTGTACGTCGATGTCGAGAGGTATTGGTTCTTCTTGCATGCGTAGACCATAGGTTTTAACCTATGTGAGATACGTGTGCCGTTTTGGTTTTCATGCGCGATTTCGGTTTACGATACTTTGTGTGTATATATGTAGGTACCCTCGAGTGGACATGAACGATAAGGACGAGCGTGGCAGCATCGACTTCGGCAAGCAAGGATCAAGATGAGTAGATATATATCTACGGGGAAAGTCGGATGGATGGCGTATAGCACCCCCGAAATTCATAGTGTAGCCTATGATATATAATGTATATATACGATACTATGTGTTATGTGAAACGTTTTTGATTATCAAGAAGCGTTTAGGAGATCATGGGTTAAATTTTAGTGTAATTGGATGATAGTGTCGTTAGCTAGTTTTTAGTCGCGAAACCAGAGAATAAGGTACACGCACACACACACGCATACATTTTATTTTATTGTGCGTATATGGGGATATGTATATATATACATATATGTATGTGAGTATGTGTGTTTATATATATATATACGTATACATGTATGATGAGGATGGTATATGATACTTGGAGATGAGTCGATGTGATTGGACATGATATTGTGAGATCGGTAATGTGACTTGGGTTGTATTATGAGATACGGCATGATATTGTAGCGGGTCGTTGAGCGATGTGTTTTCATATACACACGGATTATGTTTTCGGTATCAGTATGTACTAGACATTAGATCAGTACCCCCAGTTCATGATATGTGATGATGATACCATATAGATGTTGTGTTATATGTGATATTCGACCCGTACCCTGATTTGGGATGCCGTACGATGGATTTACCGTACGAGATATAATTATGATGATAGATCCGCACTCTTGACTCGAGAATGTCATATTATATATTGTATCGTACATGATACTATTGAGGCGGGATCACCGACTACTAGATATAAATATCGACTTAGACTTAGATGGTTTTCCTTACCCTTTTGATTAGTCTATTAGTTTAGTCCTGTAGTTACTTGGTAGTTGTCAGACTGGGCTCGAGTCATACTTATTTCCAAAACTAACGAATCGTGAGTATTTTAAAGACAAGCCAAGAGATACTACGGATATTTCAAAGGACGTACCTTTTTTTAAAAACACCGTAATCCTATTTTCTAAACACACGATTCGTGTTAATTCAAATGTCAAAACTGTATGACTCATATATATAAATATATATTCTTATATGTTGTGTTATTATTCATGCTCCGTATATTCTTGTTGTTCGCATCGATTGCATGTTTATATTGTATTTTCATTAGTTATTATAAAATCATGCTGTCAGGACTCCAGCACCATTACCGATGATGCGTATGCTCCACGTACACCTGCTTGCCGGCTCACACACACATCATCGGTAATTTTCATGTCACATAAACATTAGAAAATACTACTTCATTTGTATAGATTGTTAGTTGATAGTTTTGACATAGTACTAGTGCGCTTGCTTTTATAAGATAGCTTAGACATTGCATTTATTACTATGATATCTCATGCATGTGTATTTTAATTTGTCAAGCAATACTATGGTATTCACTGTTTATTGACTTTTGATTATGGGATTCGGATTTCCATGAGATTTATGGATTTGGAGAAACCGCAAGGATTTTATAAACTCATTATCATTTTCAAAAGATAGAATTGCGGTTTTCTCATGTTATGATGTGAGATATGTCCACCATGAGTTTTCTCGGCTGTTGAGCGATATCATACACACGATTCGAGGAGGAGGAGGAACCATCTGTGGGTGCATGGTGGACCCGGTGCGGTACCCCGGGGCAAGATGGTCGCAGATGATGGCGTTGAGCTTGGCAGGGGAGCACTACCGACCGGTTATTGTGACGTGGTGGATATCCGGAAGATACCGCTGTAGTCTTGAGATTTTATGATATAGGCCAGTCCGGATTGCCGGAGCCTGAGGTATTGGGATTTGATGATATGGGCCAGTCCGGATTGCCGGAGCCCGAGATATTGAGATAGCGAGATATATATTTTTTGTCGATGCTAGACACTGATTCTCTGTTGATTTCATTGATGATACTTCGATTTTATACAGAAATCTCACTGAGATAAGAAAATAGTTTTCTCATTTAGATGTATTCTATTTTCATGCATTCACACATCATATATATTATATGTTGCTACCTGAGTGTAACGTTTCTGAAATCGTTATATGAATTTTTCCGTTTTAGGGTAAAATAGTCGGTATTTTCCGTTTTAACCCGATTGTGATCAAACCTCTGTACAGACTTGACTGCGCCTAGTTTAACTATAATAGTGCTAGTGTGCGGGTTTTGGGGGTCATTTGAAAGTTTTGGTTCACATAGAATTTGTCCCTAATTAAAATATTATTTTAATGTGTTATTTATGCACTTAATTATTGGTTGATGTTGATATATTCTTTTTGGCCAAAAATCCATTCACCATCTTGTGGCCGAAATTATCATTCATGTGTGGGGGTGATGAGTCATTGTGTGAGTCATTTGGAATTGTTTCTAGATTGGATGAGGTGTTAGCATGAGTCATTCTTTTCTTTTAAAGCTTTTGGAAAGTGTAGGATATTATGTAGATATTAGATAAGATATTATTCTTGTGGTCACCTTCCTCTTGCTTGTGCTCACCCCCCCCATTAAGTGGCCGAAAGCACACTTCAGCCCTCCCCCCCCCCCCACTTTGGCCGACCCCATTTTGTGAAGAGAAATTGATTCATTTGCTAAAACCTTAAGCTCATTCCTTCACCCAAAAAGGCAACTCCAATTTACCTTCATCCAATGGCTTGGGTTCCTTGAGACAAACTATTCTACACACTCTCTACTTTAATGTTGGACATGTCGGTTAGCAAACTTCATGTCCGAGTTGCTTCAGTTTGATGTGGGAACCCGTATAAAGATTCGTTGACATGGTGCCACTTCGACGAGGAGACCGGAGATCGGAGATGCCGCGAGGAGTGTGGAATGATAGCTAAAGACCGAAGGACACGGATCGATCGGTATAATTTCTTAAACCACTTTACAGTTTACTAGTTAGGGTTTTGAATGGTTAATGTGGTTAATCTTGAAGTGTAGACTTGGATAACATAATCATTTATGAGAATGATATTTGTTAAATTCCTATTTGTCTAATTGAGATAATTAGCAAACTAGGTTTCACTAAAACATGTTTTGGATGAGATAAAACGGTAGAAATAGTTTGGATGACTTAATTAAGCCGCTTTATGATGATTGCGATCACTAGATTGTTTAAAACATCTAGTTTTGTGTTAAAATGAGATAAAATGATATAAACTGCTTACTAGGTTTTTGGTAAATATTAGGCGTGGGTTTTAATGGACATGGTAATGATGTATATAATATTACCTACGATAATTATTGTGTTGTGAACGAGTATTTGTACTATTGGGTTTTTGGTATGGCAGTTTTCATGTATAGCGACCCTAGTGAGGGTTTTGGATATGTTTTCCGGTATTTTCATTTCTTGGTTTTGCGACTGGATATTGTATTTGGGCATTGGACGTTTTTACGTCAACGACGAGAGTTGTTTGGTTGTTTTGCATGCACAGGCTATAGGTTCTAACCTATGAGCGCACCGCGTGCCGTATTTGGATTTCGGAATTCGATGTTAATAGCTTTGCGAATTCATATTGATTGTACATACCTTTGTGTGGATTTCGAGACGACCAAGCGCATCGACTACGGCTAAGCGAGGAGTTTAGCAGGTGGGTAGATTTATATCTACGGGGGAAGTCGGGTGGATGGCGTATAGCACCCGCGCAAACTTTGATATGGAAGATCGTTTGATTATTATATCCTGATAATGATATGCGACGGACATGATTGTAGGATTTACAAACAATAATATGATAGAAGTTGATGCTAATGGACATATTGACTTATGAGAATATGAAATGATAAGTGAATCATGATGGCTACATTTAAAGAGAACAGTGTGATGTTTATATTATTATGATGCAATATATTGATGTGATGAATGAGTATACGATGGGATATGATGACTTAGTGTGATATGTCGTTATATGGATTTCGAGTCGATATAAGATTGTCGATACCTTTATAGGTCCCCTGATACGAGATTGACATGGATGTGACCAGAGAGATAGGTATATATTTATATGGATAATGTTTTGCATACTGAGTGATATGCCGTATTAGACTTAGATCCGTACCCCGATGTTGTATAGGTTGATAGAATACCTATTTATTTAATGCCGCAGTACGTTAGATTACCGTACGCGACGAGTTTTACTTATTGATTTATCCATACCCTTGGTTAGAGGATGTCGTACGATGGATTGTATCATACGTGATGTTGTGAGGCTGGATGCCGATTGATAGATTCATCGACTCGGTCATGTTAGATACGTATACTTTATAGCTTTTAGCTGATGATGTACTCTATGCTACGATCATGTTATTCTCATTGCATTAGATATACCTGTGCTAGTACACCTACACCATTATCGATGATGCGTATGTTACACTTACATAGATTTGCCGGTTCACACACCTTCATCATCGATAATTGCTATGTCACTACACAGTAGAATTTCTACATCATGCCATGGTATATTTGCTATGTTCATATCACTGTTCCACGTTGCATGAGATATACGGACATGCTTGCATCCTGTTATATGTTGCATACATACTGACATGTACACCCACATACTTGGTTACAGCTACATGTACTTCATGCATACATTCTGACATGTACACCCACATACTTGGTTACAGCTACATGTACTTCATGCATACATACTGACATGTATACCCACATATCTTGCTATAGGTGCATATACCCTAAATGGTATTGTATTGACATGTGATATTGAGACATTGGTTATTATGCTATTGCGCTTATGAAATGCATCATATATACTTGCTTACATGTAGATACTTATACCTTGCTACAGTTACATGTACACCTCATATGATGCTGCACTTGATTTCAGAGGACTTTGGAACCACATGATATATTTTAAAACTGGATTCATTTAAAAGAGCGGTTTTCCCTTAATATGCTCATACTGCTCTTTTATGTTGCATATATCAGTCTTTCATGGATTTTCGCATTGAGATATGGATTACATATGATTTATGGATTTGAGAACCGTGGGGGTGTTTCAAGAAATTTATGTATTGTTTGAAAACCCGGTTTCTCTTGATATGATATTTCAGTGCGTCCACCATGTGTTTTCTCGGTTCTGAGATTGGCATGTGAAACCTGATTCGAGGAGCGGGAGGCACCATCTGCGGGTACATGGTGGACCCGGTATGGTACCCGGGGCGAGAGATGTTTTCGAGGTGTAGACGGTGAGCCTGGCAGAGGGATCACTACCTACCGGTGAATTATTTGGACTCGGCGGATATCTGGAGGATACCGACCGGAGTCATGTTCAGACATGCTATGTGGATTGCGGGTGTCGATATGGACACTCAGGTTCCATGAGATGTACTGACATCAGGGCCGGTCATGGTGACGGCGCCTGACATATGAGGATTTACGTGTCGATACTAGACACGGGTTTCATGATGTTTCGAGTGTCAATGTTATACACTCAGGTTTCCATGATTTGTTGTGTCGCGAGGGACACACGTTGTTTTATATCCTCATGTTTATCTGCATATGCTTTTATGATATTTACATGCAGGAGTTGTTGTGTCGGTGGTTGACACGTGGACGATATCTACTGCATACATGCATTGATTATATTGTTGGACGAGATCCACTGCATACATGCATTGATTATATTGATGGGATGATATCCACTTGCTGATAGGCGGTTATTTATGTGTTGGCACATATGCAGATACGGTCACCCTAGATATCATAGTATTACCTTTATGATATAGTTGACCTACGAATCATTATTTATTTCGATTTCTACCTGGTGATGTTTTTCTATTCACGAGTTGGAAACTCACCCCCGTTGTGCCACAGTTCTTGCAGGTTAACCGCATGGATCAGTTGCGGTATCGCTGGCACACAGCTGTTTTTGGGCGACTTGCTTGTGGTAGGTGGTACATGTTGGATCGTGCCCCTCTTGTATTCATTATTCATATTGTATCTAGTCACTCCATCAAATCAGAAACTAGTAATTGTATATGTTGCAGACTTAGAGGACTTGTAGTTACGAGACTTGAGCGATGGGTTTTATGTTCACTTTTGGGGTTGATGTCTTGTTTTACTTTTTTCCTTATACGGATCTTCGCCGTTGGGCGTCGTATACTTGTTATTTATACTTATGGTGGTTGTTTCCGCCGTTGGACGTGATTTGCTCCCGTTTGGAATGCTTTATTTATATTCTGTGTTGTACCCGTTTTCGGGGTTAGTTTTTACAAGGGATGTGCTGCCCAAATTTTCAAAAGACAAAACATGATTTACTATATCTTTATTTCTTAAAAAGGTTTAGATTTCTGAGTTTCAGCTTACTTGAATTACGTTACGCCTGTATACGTCGCGTGATTTAAGTGCTGGTCGCGAGGTAATATTTTGGGTCGTGACAAAGTTGGTATCAGAGCGCTAGGTTTAACCTTGGTTCGAGTCTAGGTTTGACTATATGGGGTCTAGGGCGTATATATTTTGGAACCTAGGTTATAATCCGCCAAATGGCATCAAGTACACGGGTAAAGGAGATTCGCAGCTACATCGATCCTCTTTTTTTTATTGACCAGTGAGTTTCTTCATGATCCTGCCTACTTCTTTAAGTTGTTCTGCATAAGCTTAGAAAAATAGGGTCACCATTTTCCCTACCGACAATGACTTTCTTCGAAGTATGCCTCGCTGAATACGAGACGAATCCCATCCGGGAGGTTGGTTCTTGCGATTGAAGGCGACGAAGAAAGATTCTAATATAGAGAGGGATGGTCAGACAAGATGTACCTTATGGGACTTAGACTTGAACATGGGGGTGTTAGACCCGAACTTTCGTTTCATAGGCTGACCCTGATTAATGGAGTAGGTAGCTTGAGTAGAGTGACGTACCGTACGTATGTTCCGCGGCATATTTACGATACGATACTCCACTTAAGAAACCTTAGGATGTACATATCTTGAGACTGGTGATTCTCTTTGTTTTCCTTGATTATACATCCATTTGAGATCCTTGATTCTATTCGTTTGCATGATCATACTCTCACTGATTCCGTTCCTCCATATGATCATATATTCATTCTGGATCTGTGGATTCATTTCATCACTTGATCTATTTTCGTCGATACTTGTTTGAGGTTCCTGTCACCATGGTTTGAGCACAGATTGAGCTGCTGCTGGTGATGCGGTCAGGGCGAGCTCATCGTGGACGAGGACCGACCATCGTGTTTTCTGGTGACATAGGAACGTATCGATGTAGTGTTGTGTTGTGACCTCTTGTTTAAGACGAGTGTAGGGTTTTGTACCGGATGATCGGG
This sequence comes from Agapanthus africanus, assembly GCA_030015575.1. Taxonomy (NCBI): domain Eukaryota; kingdom Viridiplantae; phylum Streptophyta; class Magnoliopsida; order Asparagales; family Amaryllidaceae; genus Agapanthus; species Agapanthus africanus. Next base: position 110,213,298 of record CM057344.1, read on the forward strand.
CCATTGTTAGAGGCTGCCTGCTGTAAGAGGACTGTTGATGTACAGCATAACTCAGAGATTGTGATGTCATCGACCGTGAAGACAGATGACCCAACTGTTGCTGAGATTGATGTGATGTCGCTTCTATAGCTTACGAGTTGAGATCGCTGGATCTTCCAGGCAGAGATGCGACAGGTGATAGCTAGTCTATCTTGAGTTGAGAGAAGAAAGTGATTCGTCAAATTTGATCCGCCGACGCAGGCCCTGTTGAGTTGAAGATTTCCAGTGTGGAGAGTCTTACTCAGATCTAGAGTAGATCGATCCAGAGATGACGTTGTTCGTCGGATGTTTCGATGTGGGATCGGTAAGCTGACCAGTTTCAGATGGAAGGACCTCACCCAGATGTGTTATGACTTGATCGAGAAACGGATGAGCATTGAGTATTCCTCAGATGGTTGAGACGAGTTCCCGAGGACGCGTTCGGCTAGTTATATTCTACAGAGTGATGAAGATACCGAGTTCATGATTTCGAGTCCGTGCGAGAGATTCCGGATTGATTGTCGCCAAGAACATTTGCAGTACGCAGATAGCATGACATGATGTCAAAGTGGACGATAATAAGGACGAGTGGAACAAGAGGTTCGTGTGTGATGCTGGCGAGCTGTTGTTGCTCCCCGTCGAGATTAGAGATCTGATATGTATGCAGACGCGTTGGGATACGGCCAGTTCCCGAGAAAATGTTGTGCTGAGAACGCAGATGTCCAGAGAATGAGAAAAGATTATGTAAGTGTACCAGCCTCCGTACAGTTCGGTATAGACGAGATCGGAAGTGACCTTGAGCCAATTCCTTCCAGGACACTGCTGCGATGAGATTGCACCCGTTCCCCTCCGAAAGGCGGCGCATAGGACCGCGAAGTCCTGACGCTGAGATTCGGGACAGATGCTATTTGGTTTTATCCGTCTACCTCTCCGAAGATGCCAAGTTGATTTATGGCACCGTGTATCAGAGGTTTAGACGGATGCGGCCGATGTAGTAGACTTCGTCAGATTTCCCCTCACTAGAGGGGTTTTTGATTATGGTGACGCTCTTCCCTGCAGGCGCAAGCCCCTGCAGTTAATTACGCTACCGCATCGCGGAAACAACTTTCTCCTTCTCCAGAATTTCACTTCGTGTCGTGTGTGTTTGTTTTGTTTGTGGTTTCCCGTGGATTGTATACGGAGACTGAATAATGCCGTCGCCCATAGGACGTGGATTAGTCCAAATCCGTATTTACTTAGATTTGGGTTTGGTGTTTTTAGTTTAAGGATGCATTAGTCGCGTTGCGGCTAAGATCAACTTAAACGTTCGTTAAGGATACGATAGTCCTGTTTGAGACTAGGATCAACTTAACGTGATAATCCATTTAATATCTGGCCATCGGGACTCGTCACCTCTCTAACGTCGTTGAAGGATTACAACGGCAGATGTCAGAGGAGTTCAGAGATGTACCCTTGAACCAAGGTTGATTTGGAGTTTTATAATCCATTTGCATGTTTAAGGATACGTTAGCCGTGTTTGGGGCTAAGATCAACTTAAACGGGACCGTTTAGATCCGGCAAAAGAGCATTTAGAGGCTCTATTGCTCCAGTTTAAGGACGTGGTGGTCCATGTTCCAGTTTAGGGACGTAGTGGTCCATTATTAGTTTAAGGACGTTTCGGTCCATCGCCAGTTTAATGACGTAGCGGTCCATATTCCAGTTTAGGGACGTGGTGGTCCATAGGTAGTTTAAGGACGTTGCGGTCCATTGCCAGTTTAGGGACGTGGTGGTCTATGTTCCAGTTTAAAGACGTGGTGGTCTGTATTCCAGTTTAGGGATGTGGTGGTCCGTATTCCAGTTTAGGGACGTGGTGGTCCGACATTAGTTTAAGGACGTTTCGGTCCAATATTAGTTTAAGGACGTTTCGGTCCAATATTAGTTTAAGGACGTTACGGTCCGATATTAGTTTAGGGACGTTTCGGTCCGATATTAGTTTAAGGACGTTACGGTCCAATATTAGTTTAGGGACGTTTCGGTCCGATATTAGTTTAAGGACGTCTCGATCCAATATTAGTTTAAGGACGTTACGGTCTAATGTTAGTTTAAGGAGGTTACGGTCCACGAGTTTAAGGACCCCGCAGTCCGTATTGATATGTGGTCGTTGGGAGCCGTCACCTCTTTAACGTCGTTGAGGAATTACAATGATGGATGTCAAAGGAGTTCGAAGATGTACCCTCGAACCAGATGTAGATTGATTAAGAGAGCGAGAGCATTTGTGCTCAGTTCAATTTAATTTAAGGACTTACGGCCAGAATTGGGCTAAGTCCAGTTAAAAAAATGTTCAACATTTTTTTATTTGCTGTTGGTCTATTAGACCTGCGCCAGGGCTTGGCCCATTTTTAAAATAATGCATTGCATTATTTTCTATTTTTATTTGGACTGGGCTCTGCCCTTTTATGAATGATGCAGAGCATCCATTTTGTTTGGGCTCTTCTCTGCATAGCATTTTATTTATTAGGCCTGTTAGGCCTTTTACTTGGGCCTGACCCTTCAGGAAATGCATTGCATTTATCAGGCGCTTTGCGCCAATCACTGAGCGCAAGCGCTTGTGGTGAGGACATATGTCATGCTCTGGTGAGCGCAAGCGCAACAGCGCAGTGCGCTGCGCTAGTGCGCTGCGCTGTTGCGCTGCTGACACGTGGCGCGCTCTGGTGAGTTGCGTCAATTCCAGAGAGCAAAGCTCTATTTTAAGAGCGCATAGCGCAAATTATTCTGTAGCTGACACGTGGCGCTCTTAAGAGCGCAACAACGCAGTTTTGGGAGTGCAAAACACTAAGAATCTTTTAGATTCAAGAACAGAAGTGCAAAGCACTATTAGATTTCTTGATCTAATTTAGATCAAAGGAAAAGATAAGTTTTTTCTTATCTTAAAGAACCAAAGGTTCATGAAAAAGTGCAAAGCACCATTTTTATTTTATTTATTCATTTATTTAGTTCTGTTTAAAGATCAATGATCTTGTTTTTAAATCACTGCTCTCTTCAGAAGAGAATTTTCTCTTCTTTCAAATTTCTCTTCTTTCAAAAGTTTTTACCTTCTGTTGTTCTTGAGGAGTTCTCGAGAATTCTCTTCTCTCTTTTTTTGAAAGATGTTAATGCTTTTGAATTGAGGTCTGGGGTCTCTTTTATAGTGCCCATAAATTAGTTAAATTTGTTAAAGAGATCTTTCTCTGAGTGATTTGGGGAATTTTCCCCACCGTTGGATCTTTGATCCAAGGGCTTCTGCTTTGCAGAAGAAAATCTTCTTGTTTTAACAAGAACAGAAAGATTTCTTTAAAATCTAATTCTGTTTGGCGTAGATGCCCCAGCGCGTGACACGTGTCGCACAGCGCAGCGCAACTGCGCTAGCGCATCTGCGCTGACACGTGTCGCGCAGCGCGCAGCGCATCTGCGCTGACACGTGTCGCGCAGCACACAGCGCAGCGCAACTGCGCTAGCGCATCTGCGCTGACACGTGTCACGCAGCGCAGCACTAGCGCAACTGAAGCGTTGCTCCTTTAATTAAAGTTTGAATTTCAAACAGAGCCTTGCTCTGATTGGGTGCGCTGCCTTGGGCGCTGCGCTCCCTGCGCTAACGTGTTTGATTTTGACACGTGGCTCTCTGCGCAGTGCAAAGAATCTGAAGCGTTGCTTCAGTTATTAAAGTTTAAATTTTCCAAGCAGAAATTTGCTCTGATTGGGGGGAGATGAAGCGTTGCTACATCTCCCGCCTCGGAATTTGAACAGAGCTTTGCTCTGATTGGGGTAAACAAATGCCCCCCCACTGTTGCGCTTACGTGGCCCCAAACGTGAGCGCAACGGTGGCGGAATTCCAACCGCCGTGACAACTTTTGGAAGTCGAAGAGGCACTTGAGGCCTATAAATAGGACTTTTGGTCCCCCACAGATGCTTACCATCTTTCAGATTTTTATTTTCAAAAAACTTCAGAGCTTTGCTCTTGCCTTCAAGAACTTTAGAGCTTCGCTCTTCTTTCCAAAGTTTTTTCGAAAAAACTTTAGGTAAAATTGATTCTTAGATTAAATTAATTTTAATTAATCTTAACTAGCAGAGCTTTGCTCTCATAGATCTTTTGATCTAAAGAGATCCCCATTGGGGTTTCACTAGCAGAGCTTTGCTCATTTTCAAAGTTAGAGACTTTAGGTAAAATTAATATAAATCAAATTAATTTAAATTAATCTCAGTCAAAGAGCTTTGCTCTCGCAGATCTTTTGATCTAAAGAGATCCCCATTGGGGTTTCATTGAGCTTTTGTTCATGGGTTTTGATCCCTGAACTGAGCTTTGCTCTCTAGGAATTTAGCCCTCTATGTATATTATTTTTCTTTTATCGCTAATCTTTCTGTGGTATTTTCTCTAGGCATAATGGCGGTGCATCTATACAGTTTGCACGAGTTCATCACCTATGATGATATCCGCACGCAGGGTCGTCAACAAAACTAGGAGTTTACAGACGCTCAATGTGCAGAGGTCATGGGTCGTCTGAACGCAAGCGGTGGTTGGCTGCTACCCCGTCGTTCGGCTCTTTTGAAAGTCATGCTGGGAGCAATATGGAGAGCACTTCCGGGTCTTCACGAGGCCCTACCGCTCAATGTGCTGGATGATGCCGAAGATAAGGTGCATTCAGTGTACCTGACGGGGCTGATATCGAAGAAACGGCGGGACAGCCTCATCGACATTCTACATCAAATTTTCCAGCAGACGACGATAGTCGCTGCTTATCGAAGGCCGGGAGGGCTTGCCGAGGATCTTGACACACAGGAGCGCGAGAGGCTGCGCACAAGAATAATCAGAAAGGCTAGAAGAACTCTGGATGGCCTTACTTTTGAATTCCTCAATCCGTGCCCTGGATCTGAAGTTATCCCATTGTAATAATATTTTTCATTTGTTACTTTCATGATTGTAAGAACTTTTGGCAATATTAATGGAAAATTTTATCCCTTTTTTTATTTCAGCTTGTCTTATTTCTCGTCCTAAGTCTTCTGCCCATGCATAAATGAGCGCGTCTCGAACGCTTGATCAAATGTAAATCGGATGTTCTTTCTGTCATTTTCTTCTTTCTTTTATTGTTAGCAGGCTGTCTTAATAACCATGGTTGACGGATGATTAGAGCGAGTATCCTGACCCTCTCAAGAAACAGCGATGGCTTAGGCCGCAGGTTCAGATCTGCTGCCTAAGACTTTTCAACTCTATGAGCCATGAGGGTCTCATAGAGACTTTTCTCCCTACGGATCGAGAGGATCTCGCAGGTGGGTTTTTCTCCTTAGGAGTCGTGAGGATTCCTAAGTGTGTTTTCTCTTATAGGTCATAAGGATCCTGTAAGAAAATTTTTCCTTCTTACGAGTCGAGAGGACTCGTAAGCGGTTGTTTCCCTCCTTGTCGAAACTCGACTTTGGAGAGTGGGACCCGTGAATAGTATGCAAGAGACCGTTTAGATCAACTTGCAGGGTCCCATTGTTCAGGAAGCAAGTTTTTTAGTCTCTGCTGCCTGAGGCTTCATCTTGCAAGTTGAGACAAATCGGGAATTTCCCGCGGAGACACTGGTTTCTCTGCAAGCCGACGCGAATCAGGAGGCCCTCGTCAAGGAGTGTTTGTATCCGTGAGTCGAGGAATTTGATAGGGATTATTTGTTTCCCTAGCGCCAAGGATTATTTGTTTCCTTGGCGTTTGAAACGAGTCGAGGATTTCCCACGGAGGCACTGGTGGCTCTGCGAGTCGACGCGGATCAGGAGGCTCTCGTCAAGGAGTGTTTGTATCCGTGAGTCGAGGAATTTGCTAGGGATTATTTGTTTCCCAAGCGCCAAGGATTATTTGTTTCCTTGGGGTTTGAAACGAGTCGAGGATTTCCCACGGAGGCACTGGTGGCTCTGCGAGTCGACGCGGATCAGGAGGCTCTCGTCAAGGAGTGTTTGTATCCGTGAGTCGAGGAATTTGCTAAGGATTATTTGTTTCCCTAGCGCCAAGGATTATTTGTTTCCTTGGGGTTTGAAACGAGTCGAGGATTTCCCACGGAGGCACTGGTGGCTCTGCGAGTCGACGCGGATCAGGAGGCTCTCGTCAAGGAGTGTTTGTATCCGTGAGTTGAGGAATTTGCTAGGGATTATTTGTTTCCCTAGCGCCAAGGATTATTTGTTTCCTTGGGGTTTGAAACGAGTCGAGGATTTCCCATGGAGGCACTGGTGGCTCTGCGAGTCGACGCGGATCAGGAGGCTCTCGTCAAGGAGTGTTGTTGGGTTGCTAGGCATGCGCACAAGGGTCTACGAGGCATCAACCATGCCTAATTTAAAATTTAGCCGTGCCGAACAACCCGAATACGGAACTTTAAACTAGAGATTAGGCGAAAACAAGCATGCTAAACACTTTAACACTAAGTGAGAGAGATTACAACCTTTGTAGATCCGGTCCTTCACTTCATATGCTCCGTGTTGTGGTCCCTTCGCTGCGATTATCGGGATCCGGACTCTCGAGAGGTTCCACGAAGAGAAAGACGCAACCTTTGCTTCCGATCTTCGATACTAAGATGATTTACCTTGAAGTTTCTTTAACACAAGCTAACACTCATGAAATGATGTGAACACCCTCATCTAAATGGCAAGGGAAGATGAGGATGATGAAGTAGGATTTTTGCTCTATTTATTTATCTTTTTCTCATATTTATCCATCACAAAAATCAAAGCAAGAAAGCATTTCAAGCAAAAAAGAAGAAGGAAGAAGATGAACAATATTAGAATCCTTTTGTGATGAATAGAAAATGAAATGATATGAAGAATAATGCAACCATGGTTGACTTAACCATTGTAGAGAATTGACTAGGGTTAGGGTTTGGGTTGGGTTAAAGCATGAGTCACTTGTAAATATCTTTATCATGACAAAAAGAAAACCTTCTAGAAACATCTAGAAAGCTTAACCCTAATCCAAACCCTAATCATGTTTAAACTCCACTAAACATGTTGCATTAGTTATCATATCATGTTACAATATTATATATCATATATATAATATTTATTGTAACAAAATAAAATAATACAATTAACATATATCACATATATATCAATGTATTATCCGAGTGAGAAAAAGAATCTTTTAGTGAGCTAATATTAGTTAATGTCATTTAATATATCATATATATTATTATACATTAAATTATCGAATCAACACTTGATCCGACAATCCGGCTATATCGCATATAACCGATTAATATTTATCCGTACCGATTTATCGAATCAACACTTGATCCGATGACCCGGCTGATATCAAATATCGCGAGAATATAATGCAGTATCACATATCGCATTATCCTCGGTCCCGCACATATCACATATGTGCTCCTACTCCATTTTGCCTGAGCCAAGAAACCTCTGTGTAGGACTCTAAAGAATCGTCAATACGCCGGCAGTAGGTGATGATCATATCAAACACCCACAAGCTGCAAGCGGTCAGCTAAACGTAACAGCTACCCAGGTATTGAGCGCTCAGAAGATCAACAAGCAAGCCTATAACTTCTCCTGTGAATCCAAACAGTAACACTCCCGTACAGTCCGGTCTCGTCGTCTGATATGTTGCATATCTCGCCTAGGGGTGGTAAACGTCAGACCCCAGTAGCTCGATAAGTCATGTCGATATGAGGTCTATAACAGTTCGAGAAACTACTGATAACACTTACCAGTAAATCTCAGCAACCCTGGCCAGGGATTTCTGGTTATAGCCAATCGAACACAGCACAACATCAACTCCCTATACCGGGAGAGACGAATCCCCTCCTATCGCTCATTGCCTCCATGTGATTCGGGACTGTACCCAAAAGCCACCTTTTTGCACGCCCTCTTGGACGTGGTATGATAGAAATCAAAGCACAGTGGGAATCACACAAGACTCTATGACGATCTCGGGTCAACAGACTACTCTGTACCAGTGTCACCGGAGAACTGCCATCTGACGTATGGTATAATACCATCTGGGAGTTCTCGGCGAGTCCGTCCAGTGTACCCAGTCTCCACTGAGCACCCGTACACCATCCTTGATGTCAAACACCGATGGATATGGGATCATCCATCGCCCATCATATGGGTCAAGATGCGTATACGCTAGTCTACTCTGGTGCATCGATGCTATGTCTCGATACACCCTCGACTAGGAACAGTTATAGGATGTACTCGTCGACTACCGTGGCCCCACTAGTATGATCTCATCATAGTCCCAGTAGTCGAGTACATATCCTAAGGGCTTTATCAACATGTAATATAGAGACAATCAGAGTACATGTTAAGACAAAGTACAACCAGATAGCATACTATCATGTCGAGCAAGAAAGTCCTCCCTATATATGTCCAAGCATCCATTACAATATACATCGTATGTACAGCAATGGCCTCTAGGGCATACATATAACTAACAATCTCCCACTTGCACTAGGGCCATCTGTTATGGTATCGCATACCCAACAATTAGCTGCGGTTGAAGTATCTCATACTTAACCATCCCATAAAAGTCTCTACTGGGAAAAAGGCCTTTGTGAGTGGATTCGCGCTGTTGTCCTCTGTGTCTACTCTCCTAACCTCGATCTCCCTGGAGATCAACCATCTCCATGATCAGGTGATACTGCCTAAGAATTATATCTGGATTTCTGATGGGACGGTAGTTTCTTGGCTGAAGCCACAACTCCATTGTCACACAATGGTAGGAACGAAGTTCATCTTATGAACTTATATATATATCCAGACTGCCTCTTTGGTAGTATCCTTGGTAACGATGTATCTTGCCTTTAATCGTCTAGTATGTCACGGTATCTAGCTTGGAACTCTTCCAACATACCGTCCCTCCACGGAGGGTATAGACAATATCTACGACTGACATTCAGTCGTCCTTATCACCCTGGAACCTTTCCAGTGATTCTCCCCAAGATCGATTGATACCATCTTACTACAACTAGTGAGTATCCTAACATCCAATTAGATCTATCTCATAGATCCAAAACCTAGGATTTAGGAGGTATCACTTTGATCCTATATGGAGAATCCTTGTGATAAGCGGAGATTGACCGATCGTATTATAGGAAACTCCTTCCCTATCAACAGTATGTCATCCACGTACTCTACGAGGATCACCACCATACTCTCTACTACTTTTTTTGTATATACAAGGTTCATCTACCATTTTGATGAAGTCAAACTCTTTGACTACCACATCAAAACAAATGTTCTAACTCCACGATGCCTGTTTTATCATATAAAACATCTCGCACACGATTCCGCTGCTCCCACTGTCTACGAAACCCTCTGGCTGTGTACTTATAGATGCTATCTTCTAAATCATCATTTAGAAAAGCAGTCATGACACCCAACCACCAGATATCGTAGTCATGGTATGTAGCCGTGGCAAGTAGGATCTGGATGGACTTAAGCATAGCTTTGAAAGTCTCAACTTTTTCATGTACACAAAGTAATCTTCTCAAGATATACTCGCTCCTGATGGGGTTTTAACCCTTCAGATAAAGCAACCAAAGTCCATACTTTGTTGGTGTATAAGGATTCCATCTCAGATCGATAAGCATCCAGCCATTCTTACAGAGTCCGACTCCTGATGGCCAGCTCGAAACTAGTTGGGTCATCATCTCATGATGCAACCTCGCTCCCACTGTCATAGAGAAACTAAAGTATCTCTCAGGTGGGTGAGGAACCCTACTAGATCGACGGAGAGGCTGAGGTTCGTTGGAAACTATTGAATCCTTTGGTTCTACCAAATCATCAGCTGTAGTTTGTATAGCTGGAACCATTCCAGTTCTACACAACAGACCTTGCCTCGAGCTTGTCCGGATTTTGCTTTTAGACATAGGCCGGACAACCCCAAATCTTTAACAAACTTAAGATATGGGCTCTTCCCTTTCCATATCACATATGAAATGGTAGGCAACTGATTTGATTTGAAACCTATTCAATAGGTATGCAGCTTCTCAAGTGCATAACTCCCAAAAGGAAATAGGAAACTCAGTAGTACTCATCATAGAGCACACCATATCACATAGGGTGCTATGGCTCCACCCCGATACACCGACGTGCTGTGGTGTATACGGAGGAGTAATGCTGAGAGAGAATCTCATTCTCCTTTAGAATAGTCCAGGAATTCCGTGCTTAAGTATTCTCCTCCTTGATCACATCATAGGACATAATACTTATACCCGTATTTTGGTTCTCTACTTCTAACTTATATTCTGTGAATATCTCAAAAGCTTCGGACTTGTGTTTCAATAGAAACACATGTCTGAATCTTGAGAGATCATCAGAGAATGTAATGAAGTACAAAGAACCGGTCTCGGCATGTGTAGACAGGGGACATTCATACATCAGCATGTATCAATCCCAAGAGTTTATTAACTCTTTCTCTGTTTCCAATAAACAGAGCTGTGGTCATCTTATCTTTGTGACATGACAGGCAAGTTTCACAAGATGTAAATTCAAACTAATTTAAATATGCATCTATATGTAACTTCAGCCAGTCGGGTCGCATTGATATGACCTAGTCTACAATACCTCAAGAAGGATTCATTCATTTCTGAACTCTTCCTCTTGTGTGTGTTCCGTACACTAAGAACTGTAGTTTGATTTAGAACGTCAACGCTTTTAGATAACGTGCCTGAACCGATCAACTCTTGATATAGGAAATGTTCAAAACATTATCCAACAATACAAAATTATATCATTTCTTTACTAATAAAGAGACTGATATGATTTTGTATATCAGGTTCGGTATCTAATAACATTTGTTCAGAATCAATGTATTCAGGTAATACAGGGTGATAGTGACCAACAGACTTGGCTGCAACACTTGCACCGTTTTCTGTCTCATGAAACTTATTACCCGTTCTCAGTTCTCTATCTATCTGTAGCCCATGTAACATATTACATATACGGGATCCTGATCCGGTATCACATACCCAGGACGTAAAGGATACTGAGAAACAGTTCTGTGTAATGAACACACCCGAAGATGATGCAATAACATGCACTTTCTTCGTTTGGGCGGCACGGGAATTATGGCAATTCCCAATTTCCTGCTCTGTCCTATAACAATTATAAGTTGGAGCGGGACCAACGTTCCCCGGCTCAGTATAACAAGCGGGTTTGGTCAATATATTCGTATTATTATCTTGATTAAGGCATGAAATGGTCGCTACCTGGAGAGAGAGAGAGAAGAAAACACTCAGCGTATGCTCCTGCAAGATTAGATTGGTTATCTAATATATCTAATCAGGATGTCTCCCACTGTTTTAATCAAATCTTTCTTCAAACCCTAAAAGGAAAGACTAGCCGGGATTAATTACACGCTACAAGTTCGCTAATCTTTCAGCCAGGCCAGTGTCGGTACTTTGAGGGAGGTCCCCCGTGCTTTCGCACGAACCTAATTAAAGTAAACCTCGTTTTCCCAGAGGTGTAACCCCGTTAACACCTTTCTAGACACCTACTTGATCGGCTGATTGTAATGTGTAAAACTCTCCCAGGAGTAACTCATACTAGCAGCAGGTATCGGGATCCAACTATCTCATAGAAGGTATGCAATCTTATTGCAAATTTCAACACTTGAAATTCCCGATAATATATTACCCCTAGTACTTATGAACTTAACTAAGGTCAACATATCATAAGCACTAGTCAAGTCTACCCGTCATTTCATGATTAATCAAACCCACCCTACATGACCATCAACTATGGTCGACATAATCACATGAATGTCCTAACTAATCGCATCATATGCTGTGTAGGAAGACATCACTTAGCTACCGTACACTACGCCTCAACTAAAGTCGACATACGCAGCACGAATACTAAGTACTCTACTTCCTAAAATGACGGAGGGCTACGACGGGTTCTTAAGAAAACCCTTTGCGTAATGAACTTGATATCGTTGTAGAATCGAGTGATTTTAAATGGAGTGTTTTTTAGGCTTTTCTAGTTTTGCTAAAGGGGTCACTCCCGGTGAAGGGATCGTCGGCCCTTTTCTCATCGAATAAGGTGCAGGATATTTCATAAATATCACTATGCAAAGAAAGAACTATAGAAGCAATCAAAAGACAAACCGAGTTTGTAGCATCTGCCAGTTATTGCTAAAGGAGTCACTCCCGGTGAAGGGATCTCGGTCCTTTCCTTATCGAATAAAGTGCTGGATGTTCTACAAGGAACACCGCTATGCAAAGCAAGAACTAGAGCTACCAGTTTTTTATAAACAAGTTTCTACAACATCTTAGGTTTCTTTTATTTCATTAATCTCATTAATGAAGTCCCATTTTATTATGCTTCACAAGCATCTCTTTTGAAACGAAATCTGCAATATAACATATATCTCATATATATAAAATATAAACATTCGTCTCAGGCAGTAATATGATCTCATCACAGAACATTGCAGCAGAAGAACATATATGAAATATTGGATATACTAGGACGTCCGTGTTTTCAATACGAGCCTGTATAAAACACGGATTCCACGGTCGCGATGAATAGCCAAACCCACATCCCTAGACCCCTACGAGAGCGGCAAGCAACCCTGCCAATTCTAGGGTTAGGAGACCCGGTCTCGACTCCTCGAGATGGTCTCCCACTGGACCCTAGAACCCGGTTACTTGTGCTCCCCGCCTTGGGTCTACCTAATGCGGAAAAGTAAATAATATACAACGGTGACATCTTCCGCTACCTGGAAGTGCCCCAATAAAAGAATATTACATACAAATGAATTTTACATGAATGAAAAAGAAAAAACTCTCATCTCACATAAAACCACCGGCTATTCAAACGCGACGATCCAATATAACATATCACAGCAACACATAATATCACATATCATCAACGTAAGCAAGTATGCGTATCCCGATTGTCGTTGATGTATAGCAACGAAGCCGGCGATATACCACATACTACGCTTACGGTCACAGAAAAGAAAGTGTAAAACTACAATAGTTGGAATCCGCAACTTCCTTAGACATCGCATGCCTAACCAAATGAATTCCTTAGACATCGCATGTCTAACAATTATAAACCCCGCATTTTAGTCTCATTATCGAAAACTCTTTTCAATATCAAGTCGGGCAATTCAACAAGATTCCCGACGTCCTGATCGAATGCTTGTCGCAAACTTTAGTAGACGGCCGCACCCCTGATACCGTCGACGAAGTGCACCAAGGCGGAACACCGCTACCGGGAGCACCCGAACGGATGCTTTCGGCGACGGGGTTCTCCTACAGTCACTTGGTCGGGGCTATGGAGTGAGGCTGTCTGTTAAGTTTACCCGGCGAGTATCCGCGTACGCTACGTGATTGCGACGGACTTTTGATCACATCAAAATTCCGTGGCAACCGATCATTTGAGACTAAACTGCTATGTTTATAATATTCAAATCAGTTATCTCATAAGTACCTGTGGATTCCAAATATTGTATCACATTCCAGATAAATAGACAAAGTTAAACTTTCCGATCGAATCATCAAACACCCAAGATTTCCCCAATATATCTCAACACTTGAAATCAGTTTACAAACATCCATCACATGCCACAGTACCAATGGTCCAGCCGTAGAAGGGTCAAGCCAACGCCTCACATGTGGCACGCCGTACTGCCCCAAACCCTAAGGTTCAAAAGGCAGTTCAAGACGGTCACATAATCGAGTTAAGGTTTGTTGTCTTCTAGAGGGTCCACCGAGTTACTTGCACGACTTAGAACATTCTTAAACACGAGAAAAAATCCAACTTTTGAAAAATTTTCCGACAGGGAAAAAAGTGAGTTATTGGTATCCGTTCGAACTTTTTAACAGTTTCTAAAATTTATCAGGAAAGCCACATAGACAAAATCTAATACTCCGATCGAAACATCGAATCCCCAAAACAACCCCAGAAAACTCAACTGTAGAATAAATATTAAAAATTCCCATAAAACTCAGAACTGTGTAATAGGAATTACTGTGCAAAATAGGAGGGGTGACGTCATCAAATGGCCGCGGAACCGCCGCAGAAGCTAGGCTTCTGCCGCGGTTCCGCCGCCCTTTTGACGAATTAGCCCCTCGAATTTCACAGTAATTCTAATAAGACCCTGCTGAATTTTTTAGAAATTTTTAATCGACAAAAATCCAAATTTTCAGAAAATTTCCAGAGAGCATTTTGGAGTCGGGGTTTCGGGTTCGATCGGACTTTAAACTTCGTCTAGACTTCGCCTAAAGTTCTAGCTTGTCTCTGATACCACTGTTGGGTTGCTAGGCACGCGCACAAGGGTCTACGAGGCATCAACCATGCCCGATTTAAAATTTAGCCATGCCGAACAACCCGAATGCGGAACTTTAAACTAGAGATTAGGCGAAAACAAGCATGCTAAACACTTTAACACTAAGTGAGAGGGATTACAACCTTTGTAGATCCGGTCCTTCACTTCATATGCTCCGTGTTGTGGTCCCTTCGCTGCGATCATCGGGATCCGGACTCTCGAGAGGTTCCACGAAGAGAAAGACGCAACCTTTGCTTCCGATCTTCGATACTAAGATGATCTACCTTGAAGTTTCTTTAACACAAGCTAACACTCATGAAATGATGTGAACACCCTCATCTAAATGGCAAGGGAAGATGAGGATGATGAAGTAGGATTTTTGCTCTATTTATTTATCTTTTTCTCATATTTATCCATCACAAAAATCAAAGCAAGAAAGCATTTCAAGCAAAAAAGAAGAAGGAAGAAGATGAACAATATTAGAATCCTTTTGTGATGAATAGAAAATGAAATGATATGAAGAATAATGCAACCATGGTTGACTTAACCATTGTAGAGAATTGACTAGGGTTAAGGTTTGGGTTGGGTTAAAGCATGAGTCACTTGTAAATATCTTTATCATGACAAAAAGAAAACCTTCTAGAAACATCTAGAAAGCTTAACCCTAATCCAAACCCTAATCATGTTTAAACTCCACTAAACATGTTGCATTAGTTATCATATCATGTTACAATATTATATATCATATATATAATATTTATTGTAACAAAATAAAATAATACAATTAACATATATCGCATATATATCAATGTATTATCCGAATGAGAAAAAGAATCTTTTAGTGAGCTAATATTAGTTAATGTCATTTAATATATCATATATATTATTATACATTAAATTATCGAATCAACACTTGATCCGACAATCCGGCTATATCGCATATAACCGATTAATATTTATCCGTACCGATTCATCGAATCAACACTTGATCCGATGACCCGGCTGATATCAAATATCATGAGAATATAATGCGGTATCACATATCGCATTATCCTCGGTCCCGCACATATCACATATGTGCTCCTACTCCGTTTTGCCTGAGCCAAGAAACTTCTGTGTAGGACTCTAAAGAATCGTCAATACGCCGGCAGTAGGTGATAATCATATCAAACACCCACAAGCTGCAAGCGGTCAGCTAAACGTAACAGCTACCCAGGTATTGAGCGCTCAGAAGATCAACAAGCAAGCCTGTAACTTCTCCTGTGAATCCAAACAGTAACACTCCCGTACAGTCCGGTCTCGTCGTCTGATATGTTGCATATCTCGCCTAGGGGTGGTAAACGTCAGACCCCAGTAGCTCGATAAGTCATGTCGATATGAGGTCTATAACAGTTCGAGAAACTACTGATAACACTTACCAGTAAATCTCAGCAACCTTGGCCAGGGATTTCCGGTTATAGCCAATCGAACACAGCATAACATCAACTCCCTATACCGAGAGAGACGAATCCCCTCCTATCGCTCATTGCCTCCATGTGATTCGGGACTGTACCTAAAAGACACATTTTTGCACGCCCTCTTGGACGTGGTATGATGGAAATCAAAGCACAGTGGGAATCACACAAGACTCTATGACGATCTCGGGTCAACAGACTACTCTGTACCAGTGTCACCGGAGAACTGCCATCTGACGTATGGTATAATACCATCTGGGAGTTCTCGGCGAGTCCGTCCAGTGTACCCAGTCTCCACCGAGCACCCGTACACCATCCTTGATGTCAAACACCGATGGATATGGGATCATCCATCGCCCATCATATGGGTCAAGATGCGTATACGCTAGTCTACTCTGGTGCATCGATGCCCTGTCTCGATACACCCTCGACTAGGAACAGTTATAGGATGTACTCGTCGACTACCGTGGCCCCACTAGTATGATCTCATCATAGTCCCAGTAATCGAGTACATATCCTAAGGGCTTTATCAACATGTAATATAGAGACAATCAGAGTACATGTTAAGACAAAGTACAACCAGATAGCATACTATCATGTCGAGCAAGAAAGTCCTCCCTATATATGTCCAAGCATCCATTACAATATACATCGTATGTACAGCAATGGCCTCTAGGGCATACATATAACTAACAAGTGTTTGTATCCGTGAGTCGAGGAGTTTGCTAGGGATTATTTGTTTCCCAAGCGCCAAGGATTATTTGTTTCCTTGGGGTTTGAAACGAGTCGAGAATTTCCCACGGAGGCACTGGTGGCTCTGCGAGTCGACGCGGATCAGGAGGCTCTCGTCAAGGAGTGTTTGTATCCATGAGTCGAGGAGTTTACTAGGGATTATTTGTTTCCCAAGCGCCAAGGATTGTTTGTTTCCTTGGGGTTTGAAACGAGTCGAGAATTTACCACAGAGGCACTGGTGGCTCTGCGAGTCGACGCGGATCAGGAGGCTCTCGTCAAGGAGTGTTTGTATCCGTGAGTCGAGGAATTGGTTGAAGACACTGGTTTCTCCGAAGTTGGAATGAGCCGTCGAGATTTGGCTTCGTCTTCTGGCGGAGCCTGTTGGGAAAGTATGGTTCCCTTTTCGTTTGCGCTCTTGGATTGTATATAGGGACCGATGTGGTCTTAACTGTAGGGCCAGAGTTTTATCATCATTCTTTTTTTTTTTTTTTTTCCGCGATGCTCTATCATTTCAGCTTTTATATCGCGAAGGTCACGATTGCCCAATCATTTCGGCTATTTATTTTATTTTTACTCGCTGCTTTTTATTGCGAGTTGCCTAATCATTTCGGCTATTTATTTCATTTTTAGTCGCTGCTTTTTATTGCGAGTTGCCCAATCATTTCGGCTATTTATTTTATTTTTACTCGCTGCTTTTTATTGCGAGTTGCCCAATCATTTCGGCTATTTATTTTATTTTTACTCGCTGCTTTTTATTGCGAGTTGCCCAATCATTTCAGCTATTTTGCATGCATACATTTTTACTTGCTGCTTTTTATTGCAAGTTGCCCTATCATTTCGGCTATTTCGTATGCATGTGCGGCCTATTGGCTTTTCGCTGTAAACCGATTTCGGCATCAGCACCGCTACAACTGGGATATTACCAGGAGCGAATCATCATCTGCCTCTGTCGATGTCGAACAAAGGTAGCTTAGCGACCAGGGTTAGGGTCCTGTCGGCTAAGGTTTTTGACTTCATGAGCCGTAAGGGTTTCACGAAGTTATTTCTCCTTACAAGTCGTGAGGATCTTGTAGGTGTATTTTTTCCTTAGGACTCGTGAGGATTCCTAAGTGTTCGTTTCCTCTGTAAGTCATAAGGATCCTACAGTAGGGTTTTCTCCTTGTTAGTCGAGAGGACCTATAAGGGTCATGCGAACATATCCCCAGTCACGGACGGGACTTGGTTAGGGAAATGTTTATTCGCGCCCGTGGATTGTATACAAGGGCCAGTATTGGACCACTTGTAGGGCAATATCGGAAGTTGTGGGGGTTGCTTAAGCATAGGTTTAGGCCTCTGTAACTTAAGACTTTCAAATCTTATGAGCCGTGAGGGTCCCATAAGAGAGTTCTCCTTACGAGTCGTGAGGATCTCGCAAGTGTATTTTCTCCCTGGGAATCGTGAGGATCCCTAAGTGTGTTGCTCCCTTGTGAGTCGTAAGGATCTCACGCGGGTGGTTTCTCCTTACAAGGTCGAGAGGACCCTATAAGTGCCCTTTTAACGAGGTTGCGCCCTTTCAGGTTTTCACAAACACTCGCCGGTAGCCCTGCTGTTTTTACTCACGGAGCCCTTTCAGGTTTTCATCCGTGCCCATTTTGCTTATGGACATACCTTTTTTTATTATACTTTTTATTTTCTTTTTCTCTTTTTTTTTAAACGAGGTCGCGCCCTTTCGGGTTTTCACGAACACTCGCCGGTAGCCCTGCTGTTTTTACTCACGGAGCCCTTTCGGGTTTTCATCCGTGCCCCTTTTTGCTTATGGGCATACCGTTTTTTTTTTTTTATTTTTATATGTTTTTTTTATATCTCGTCAGCTTAAAGATGCTGTGGTAGTACTTTAAAGACGTTTCGGTCTGCTATTAGTTTAAGGACATTTCGGTCCGCTATTAGTTTAAGGACATTTCGGTCCGCTATTAGTTTAAGGACATTTCGGTCCGGCGTTGAGAGGCTGGCTACTGCTTATAAAGCTTGAGCTTAGGAAGATAGCGAGCGGACATAGTCGTCGTCATCTATCATTGACCTAGGCTGTGGCTCATTAAGCGTAGTATTCTTTTAGGAAGCGACCGTTTATTGGCCTGAAAGGCCTTTCACCGTGCATGTCCATGAGTAGATAGGCCCCACCCTGGTAGACCTTATCTATGATGTACGGGCCTTCATAGTTTGGCTCGAATTTTCCTCGCTTGGCGCGATTGGGGATCATAGGCCTTTTGACCACTAGCACGAGTTCGCCTTGGCGAAATGTCCTCGGTCGGGTCAGTCTTTCATATGAGCGCGTCATCTTTGCTTTATAGGCCTCCAGATTTTGTTGCGCTATGAGCCGGGTTTCATCCAGGGCGTCAAGCTCCTCAAGCCAAAGGTGAGCATTTTCTTCGTCCGTCAGCTCATAGTGGACTGCCACTCGTAGAGAGGGTAACTCTATCTCGAGGGGGAGTACTGTTTCCGTCCCAAATACCAACGCGTACGGCGTTGTGCTTGTGGCCGTCTTGAACGTAGTTCGATATGCCCAGAGAGCTTCTTGCAGCCTCTCGTGCCAGTCTCTCTTATTTCGGGACACCGTCTTTTTCATGATTTTCGTCAGGGTCTTGTTGAAGGCTTCAGCTAGACCATTAGCTCGCGGATTATAAATCGAGGAATATCTCCAGTCTATATTATGCTGTTGCGCAAAGCGACTGATCTTGTGGCTTCTGTAAGCTGGCCCGTTATCGGAGATGATCCGTCGTGGAGTTCCAAACCGATATATGACGAGCGTCTTGAAGAAGTGGAGGATATTTTCCGTCTTCACTTCTCTTAACGGTACTGCTTCTACCCATGTAGAGAAGTAGTCAGTCATCGCCAGGATGAAACGATGTCCCCTAGACGATGCTGGTTCGATAGGGCCGACTATGTCAGTCCCCCACATTTCGAATGGCCAGCTAGCCACCGTTGGATGTAGTGGATTCGGATGCTGGTGGATGAAGTCCCCATGGATTTGGCATGAGTGGCATTGCTTCGCCTATTCGAGGCAGTTCTGAATCATCGTGGGCCAGTAGTAGCCCATCCGTTTTATCTTCAACTTCATCTTTGGGCCCGCTTGGTGAGAACTGCAGAGTCCGTCGTGAACTTCCTGAACGACTCTTTTCGCTTCGTCAGGTCCCAGTCATCTCAACCATAGAGAATCAAACGATCTCTTGTACAGAGTATCGTTGACGAAGGCAAAAGATAGAGCCCGCTTCATGAGCTGATATCTTGTGGACGCTTCTTCAGGCAATCGGTGGGACTTAAAGTAGTCTATGAAGACTTCCCTCCAATCCTCGGCCTTTTCCTGATCTTTTATTTGCAGAGCCATTCGCTCAGTCGTTTCCTTTTCTTCGGGTGATTCCGGAGATATTTCCGCTGGGGCGAGCACTCGACGGCTTTGTACCACAATTCTGACGTCATCGAGGTTCTCGTCAGCCAGTTCTTTAGCAAGTTTGGCCAACGCATCTGCTTTGCTGTTTTCCGCGCGCGGTATGTTCTCTAAAGTATAGGAGGGAATTCGGGTCAACAGTTGTTGCACTTTTTCGCCGTACTTCACCAGTTCTGGCTTGCACGTTTGGTAGTCGCCGTTTACTTGACTAACGACCAGTTGAGAATCCCCGTATATGAGGAGGTCTTCAATTCCCATGTCAATGGCGATCTCGAGGCCTGCTATCAAAGCTTCGTATTCGGCTTCGTTATTTGTCCTTGGCTCTGTTAGGGAGAAGGCAAAACGCATTATCCCACCTTGTGGAGTTATAAAGATGAGTCCTACCCCCGAGTTGATTATATGGGCACTTTGTTTGCGTTTCTTCATGGAAGATGCTCCATCAAAATAAAGCTCCCATTGGGTATGACCACCGTCGATCGCATCAAACGCATGTTCGTCTGGAAGATCGCAATTTAAAGGAGAATCGGCGGGTATTGGATGCTCAGCGAGGAAGTCGGCGATGGCCTGGCCTTTCACTGCCTTGAGAGGTCGGTACGTTACCGAGAACTCCATCAAGAGCAGGGCCCATTTAGCGAGTCGTCCCGTCAATATGGCCTTTGATATTAAATACTTAAGAGGGTCTACCTTCGAAATGAGACGGACCTCATGCGCCAACGCATAGTGCCTGAGCTTTGTTATCGCGAAGATCAACGCTAGGCAGTGTTTTTCAATGGGGGAGTAGTTGCTTTCTGCCCCCAGTAGAACTCGACTTAAGTAATAGAGTGCTCTTTCTTTCCCTTGGTCGTTCTCTTGTGCCCATAATGCGCCTAAGGAACCTTCGAGGGCAGTTGTATAAAGAATGAGGGGTTTTCCCTTGACCAGAGCAGCCAGCACCGGCGGGTTCTGCAGGTATTGTTTGATTTCGTCTAGTGCATCTTGGCATTTGCGATCCCAGACGAACGGGGTTCCCTTCTTCATCAGGTGGCTGTAAGGACGGCACTTTCCTGAAAGGTTGGCTATAAATCGCCGTATATACGCGAGCTTCCCTTGGAGTGATCGCAGCTGTTTGAGAGTCCTTGGCGGAGGCATTTCCATGATCGCCTTGATCTTTGATGGATCTATCTCAATACCTCGGTGCCGGACGATGAATCCCAGGAATTTGCCCGAGGAAACTCCGAATGCACACTTGAGCGGGTTCATCTTCAAGTTGTATTGTCGAAGGCGTTGAAACACGGTCTTCAAATGCTCGAGATGTTCTTCGTATGATTTGCTTTTAACCACAAGATCGTCGATATAGCATTCGACGATTTCGTGTATAAGGTCATCAAAGATCTGCGTCATGGCTCTCTAGTAAGTAGCACCGGCGTTCTTTAAACCGAAGGGCATTACCTTGTAGCAGAATATACCCAAAGGAGTCCTGAAGGCGGTGTGCTTCTGGTCTTCGGGATGCATCTTTATTTGATTATACCCTGATGAGCCGTCCATGAAGGAGAAAACCTCATGAGTGGACGTATTATCTATCATCAGTTCGGTGACTGGCACTGTGAAATCGTCTTTCAGGCAAGATTTATTGAGATCCCGAAAGTCCACGCATATGCGCACCGTCCCATTTTTCTTCATCACCGGAACGATGTTAGCGATCCATTCAGGATATTGAACCTCCTGGATAAAGCCGGAGTCGATCAGCTTCTTGACCTCGGCATTGATGCTCATCTCAAGCTCGAGTCGCATTCTTCTCGACGCCTGTTTGACTGGCTTGATGTTCGGGGATATCGCCAATTTGTGTACAGCAATTTCTGGATCTAGTCCCGGCATTTCGGAATAGTTCCACGCGAAGCAATCTCTATGTTGTAGAAGTACATCCTTTAACGCAGCTACCCTTTCTTCAGATAGTAACTCGCTGATGAATGTCGGTCGTGGATCGTTTGCCGTCCCTAACTCAATCTTCTTGAGGTTATCTGCAGTGGTATGGATTCCATCTTCCAGCTCTTTCGGCGCTGGTGGGAATTCTGAGATTATCTCGTCGCTGCTGTTTTCGAAGCACCAAGGGAGCCCATCTATGTCCTCGGGCTCTTCTTTTAATATTGTAATCATGTGACAGGTGCGGATTCGCTTCCAATCCTAATGTGGAACTGGTTTTCCTTTCGCGGCCTTGGGCTCGTGCTTTTGTGGTGGCGCTACCCTCCAGTTGTCGGACAGAGCGAACTTGCCGAGCCGGTACTGATCTTCAACCCAATTTTTGAAGGTGAAGCAATCTTCAAGAGGATGCCCTATTACTCGATGGTAAGAGCAATAGTCTGGGCCAGAGACTTCGCTTGCTTGTTCGGGGTGCTTGGATTCCGGCAATGTAAGCAATTGATGCTTTAGAGCAAGATCAAGTATCTTCTTCGTCTTGTCCCGAGGAAACGAGTACGCTCGACCCATTTTCTTCATGAGGGATAGATCAATAACGCTCAACTCCCGTTTGCGTGGCTTCTTAGCCTTGCTTTTTTGTTGTTGAGCGCCTTTTTGGGCTTTCAACTTATTTCTGCTTTTGCGCCGAGCCTTCTTTATAACAGGTTGACAAGGAGCGGCATTTTCATCCTTTACGGCCTGTTGGAGAAGGCGTTGCGTCTTGGCTTTCTCATAAATGGCCGTCTCGCGGTTGTGATCATCTCGAACTTTTTGACCAGCTTTCTTTATAAGTCTGTCCATTTGTTCCTCGAACGACGGACTGGGCTCCTTTGCATCCGGAACTTTCACTGGTTTAGGATTAGCGTCCTCCTATTGAGCATCCGTCGCTTCATCAAGGTCATACACGACATAGCAGCCGGGTAGTAACTCTCGTTTCTTTGACCTGATGTATCCAAGCCCAATTGTTTCCATTTTCCTATTAGGCAGTTTGCGTTGAGTCCCAGGGACGTTCCATACTTTGTCATAGAACTTGGCTTTCCGAACGGTCTGCTTGAAGGATATCCCCTGGCGCTTCAGCAGCTTCTTCAAACCCTCTGTATAATATCTAGGAAGACGGATAAGCTGAAGCCTGTCGAGCGTGGGATCCGCGCCATGTCGGATTTCTTTTTCCACCTTGGTTTCTTCAGAGCGGTAGAACAAAATTGCTTTCTCGTTTTCTCTCCTGGGAGGGATGTAGAATGTTTGTAGCTCTTCTACATTGTAAATATTAAGTGCATCCAGTTCTTTATGGTGTTTAAGCTGCACCATGGCGACTTGTAGACTTTGCTCCTCGTCAGCGGACGTTTGTATTGAAGGTCGAGCAGGGAATACAGCATGGACTTCATCTTCCGAGTCGCTTCCAAAGATCAATGTAGGAGCCGATGGTCCCGGCTTGTGGTGTTGGGACGGGCCCGAATAAACTATCTCCTCTTCCTCCTCAGTATCACTGCCGAAGACAGGGATGGTGGCGTTAGTTTTATTCTCTGGCTTATGACACTTCTCCGTGTCTTAGAAATCCGGTAAGAAGTATTTGGCGTCTTCGTGTTTGCGGACCTCGTTCACAGAGAACGAGTTCAGTTCTCCCGTCACGGTATACTCGAAACCATCCTTAAAATACTTCATACACAGATGTTGTGTAGAAGGGATGATATTGTACTCGTGTAACTATGGTCGGCCGAGCAAAGCGTTGTAGCATGTCTTGGCGTGTATGACGTGGAACTTAATGTCCGTGACGAGTAGCCCGAAGCGTAGCGTCAGTATCACAGATCCAAGAGTCTTTGACGATTGGGAGTCGAACCCGGAGATGGTGATCTTGTCCCGAGCAAGGTGCTGGACGCTCATGCAGATTTCCTTCAACACCCGCACGTTGAGTAGGTTAACAGACGATCCGTTATCGATCAAGATTTTGCCTATCTTTATATCATGGCAATATCCTGAGACATAGAGGGGGCGATTGTGTTCGCACGTCCCAAGGGGAAGGTCTTCGTCACTGAAAGTGACATCGGCCGTGTGCACTTCCTCCAATTCATGCTTCATCTTTTCCTCGGCCAGGCAAGCTTGGAATTGTTCCGGATGTTGTATTGCCTTAATCAACGAATCTCTCGCCTCTTTTGATAGCAAAAGGGTGTCAAGAATGCTGTGCTGTGAGGGCAGCTTCCTTAGATGCGCCAAGAGGTTGTAATCCACCTTATTCTTCTTCGGCGGGTTCTTGGCAGTTAACTCTTCTGCAACTCGCTCATCTAAGGAGATACCTTCAGAGATCTTCTCTTTCCCTTTGTCTTTCTTGCTTAAAGGTCCGAGATTCTTTTCAGGTAGCGTCCGATTGCGTAGCTGGATATTTTCGCAAACCTTCGGCTCTTCTTCTTTTCCCGAAGCGAATTCTTTAAAGAGAGGGGAAAGTTCCAGCTCCTCATCAGAATCGCTCCCGAATGTAGGCACTTGTGACCCGCCGATGTTAACCACGGGACAATCGCTAGCAGTTCTTTTAAGCCCTTCAGTCGTATTTCTTTGCTCCCGACGTGTTTTGCGTTTTTCCCACTTAAACTATTGCCGGTGAGCAACATACCCTTGCCACCATCTATCGAAAGCTTTGCACTCTTGTGTGGGGTGCAAAATCTTTTGATGATATAAGCAATCGGAGGGGTGCGCTTCCATTTCATCGGTGATTTTTTCTTCAGAGGATGGTAGCTTCATGCCCATTGATATGGCCTTAGCAAACCTTTTCTTTATCTTGAATTAACTTTTGTCGGTAGCGGAGGTGTTTTGTCCCAGCGGGATCGTCTCAGCTTTTTTATCAAGTCGCTGGCGCTTGGCCCTTTCAAATATAGCCGTCTCGCGTTCTCGATCAGCTTTACTTTTTAATCGAGCTTCGTTAAGGAACGCGTCAATCATTTCAACTGATAGCTCCGGAATTTTTGATTCAGTATCTACCCCGAGCGTTTTAGTGCCAGGAGTCTCCTCATCGTTCGCGATCGAATGGGAGATCATATGACAGCTCGCCACATATTCCTCGGGTTCATCCAATGAACTTTCTTCCTCATCTTCTTCTTGAAAGACGTGATTGAGGAACTCCTGAAGCGTAATGGGAGTCTGTGCCTTTTGGTTGTATTCATCCAGCGCGTCAATTTGCTTTTGCAAGTCCTTGCGCTTGCCGCCAGGCTTCACGGGCTTCTTAGATTTCTTCTTCTTCTTTTTCGAAGATTTTGACGGCTAGCTGCAAGTGCTTGAACCACCACCATCGGTCTTTGGAGTTGGACGTGGCTGCAACATCCTTTCCATAATTTGCGGCTCCAATGGGTTCTCCCACTTGATTGCTGGACATGTCTGAAGATCGTTTAGCATCCTCTTTGTCTTGGTTGATAATACAACCTCCCAAGGAGCTTCTTCAATGACGGAGCATGTTGTCCCCGGCGTATTCGTCC
This sequence comes from Agapanthus africanus, assembly GCA_030015575.1. Lineage (NCBI taxonomy): Eukaryota > Viridiplantae > Streptophyta > Magnoliopsida > Asparagales > Amaryllidaceae > Agapanthus > Agapanthus africanus. Next base: position 110,238,588 of record CM057344.1, read on the forward strand.
CTTTAGAGGTGTGTGGCTGTGGGGGATTCACCTTCCATTTGTCAGATAACGCGAACTTGCCCTGTCGGTACTGGTTTTCAAGCCAATTTTTGAAAACGTTGCAATCTTCGATCGGATGGCCTAGTACTCGATGATAAGGACAGTAGTTGGGCTCGTTGACGTCACTTGGTTGCAACGGACGTTTTAGATCCGGCAAATTTATGAGTCTGTTGCGCAACGCCATCTCGAATAACCTCCTCGTTTTATCACGGGGAAAGGAATAAGGATGTCCTATCCTATCCTCAAGGGGCACGTACGGTCGCGTATTATTTTGACGAGCAACCAGCTTCGGGTTGCTCGGTTGTTGTTGAGCATTAGCGACGACGATCGCTTTTCCCTTCCCTTTGTCATTTCGGGAGTCCGGCCTTTGAAGAGGAGGTTTATGGCCCATCTGATCCATTTGCGCTAGTTTTTCAATCAAGGCCTGGAAGGTAGTTGGCTTGAAAAACATCATGAATTGTGAGATGGTTGCTTGCGGATTAAGGGTCCCCACAAACATACCCACCGCGGGAGCTTCTTCAATGCGCTGCTCGCATTTCGACCACAAGTTCCGCCATCGTATAGCATACTGAACCCACGTCTCGCCTGGCTTTACCCTGGCGTTAATCAGTGCTGTCATCGGGGTACGTTCACTGGCACTTGCAAAACGTTGAGTAAACAGCAGCTCCATCTCCGCGTAGGTTTTAATAGAGTCGTTCGGGAATTCAGAGTACCACTCGAACGCCGTGTCTGATAAACTTCCAACAAACTGGCGAAGTAACAGCTTATCATCACCGCCGGTGTTGCCGCAAAGTGCCCTGAACTGGGCAACATGCTAATGAGGATTGCCCGTCCCTTTGTAGACATAGAACTTGGGAATCGTATAACCTGGCGGGTACTTGATTTGATCGTACCAACTCGGATATGGTCTCCCCATTTTCACGACCTGGCCGGCTGTTTCGGTTGCATGATGAACCCGTATTTGCTGGGCAATGTATTCATCCAAATCAGCTTTGGAGATCGTATCCTCTTTAGCTGTGGACAGAACTGATGGAGGATTCGACGTCTCTCCCCTATCGTCTTCAAGAATGATCGGGGGGTCTTCAGCAGGTGGATCTTGTTGAATCATCATACCCACCATATCCTGGAACAGGAGGGCCATTTTCTTTATGTTGGCTGTCTGCTCCACAGTTTCTTTATCTTTCTTCTCTAGTACACGACGAAGGAATTCAGCGTCCGTTTCTTGTTCTTGACGCTCGTCCGAGGATGTTTCAGGGGTTTCTTTTGGCCCTGTAAGTGCAGCCATAGCGTTCATCATTTCTTGGAGCTTCTGCTGCTGCTCCTGAGCCTTGGCCACTGACCTCGTGTGCGGTCTATGACCTATTGATATGCGGCTATCTTCTTTTCCCGATGCCATGTAAACCGTATGAACTGTTATGCCCCCTGACTTGGGGCGTTTAGGTTCACCATTTTTAACTTTTGCCGCTGACGCGGGAGTTTTCTCTGGCCTCCTTATTTTGTGGGCCGTTGAGGTTGAAGGAACCGTTGAAGGGGCAGCCTTGCAGCTGCTGTCCCCTGCTGTTTAATAGGGCAGTCCTTGTCTTTTTCCACCTTCGCCTTTTTCTGGTGATGAGAGTGACCTGGGTCGATCACGGAGTCTTGAACCCTCCACCAAACTTTATAGATTCTTGAGGACAGCCGTTGAGGGGGCTGTTCTTGCTTCGTTTCTGTAACTCTCTCCACAGGTGGAGGAGATCTCTTCAGCGTAGCAGTTGGAGAGTTATTCCGTACCCTCCTCAGCAGTTCAAAGCTGTTCCCAGTTGGAACAGCAGCGTTGATTTTCACTACTGGAGCCGGTGGAGTTATCCCTGAGGGGGAGTTGCCCCCTGCCTTCCTCACTCGTTGCCAATGGTGACGTCGAGCACGACGAGCCATTGGGACTGGCTCGGAGATTGAGACATCTTCTTATTGTTAGTTATATGTATGCCCTAGAGGCCATTACTGTACATTGGATGTATATTGTAGTGGATGCTGGGACATATATAGGTAGGACTTTCTTGCTCGACATGATAGTATGCTATCTAGTTGCTCCTTATCTTAACATGTATACTCTCTGTCTTTCTGATTATATGTTGATAAATCCCTTAGGATGTGTACTCGACTTCCAGGACTATGATGAAGATCATACTAGTGGGGCCTGGGTAGTCAATGAGTACATCCTTCATTGTTCCTAGTCATGGGAATATCGAGACGGGGCATCGATATTCCAGAGTAGACTAGCGTATATCTTCTCGACCCATGTGATGGGCAATGGATGATCCCATATCCATTGGTGTTTGACATCGGAGATGGTATGCGGGTGCTCAGTGGAGACTGGGTACACTGAACGGACTCGCCGAGAACTCCCAGATGGTATTATACCTCACGTCAGATGGCAGTTCTCTGGTGACACTGGTACAGCTTAGTCTGTTGACCCGAGATCGTCATAGAGTCTTATGTGTCTCCCACTGTACTTTGATTTCCACCCTACCACGGCTCTACTGAGTCGTGCAAACAGGTGGTTTTTGGGTTCAGTCCCGATTCACATAGAGGCAATGAGCGATAGGAGGGGATTCGTCTCTCCCGGTATTGGGGGTTGATGTTGTGCTATGCTCGACTGGCCATAACAGGAAATCCCTGGCCAGGGTTGCTGTGATATACTGGTAAGAGTTATCAGTAGTTTCATGCTATGTTATGGACCTTATATCGGCATGACTTATCGAGCTACTGGGGTCTGACGTTTACCACCCCTAGGCGAGATATGCGACATATCAGACGAATAGACCGGACTGTACGGTAAGTGTTACTGGTTGGATTCACAGGAGTGTGAGTGGGCTTGCTCGTCGATCTTCTGATCGCTCAATACCCGGGTGGCCGTTACGTTTAGCAGACCGCTTGCGGCTTGTGGGTACTTGATATGATCATCATCTGCTACCGGCGTATTGACGAGTCTTTAGAGTCCTACACAGAGGTTTCCTGGCTCAAGCGAAACGAAATAGGAGCGCATATGAGATATGTGCGGGACCGAGAATAATGCGTGTATGTGATACCGTATTTCATTCTCGCGATGAATGTGTCGAATGGTTGTATGAGATATAACCTAGTTATCGAATCAAGGATTGATTCGATAAATCGATACATTGTATACTAGTCGGTTGTGTGCGACATGACCGGATCATTGAATCAAGTGTTGATTTAATGATTTAATGCATAATTATATATTTGATATATTACTTTGCATTAACTAGTATTGGTTCACTTTAAATGGATTTTCTCACTTGGATTGTGCACATTGTATATGTGATATACTATTGTACACAAGTTTGTATCATGTTTGATGATACATGCTCACTAGGGTTTGTGTAAAGATTAAACCATGGTTGTGTAATGGTTAGGGTTTTCATTTTCTTATTCATTTATTTATTTATTTCATTTATTTTATTTTGGAAAAGAAAAAGGGAAAATGGTGGCTTTGTTTGTTTGAATGTTGAAGCTTCATGAAGGTTTGACTAAGTCACCATTTTTGTCTTCATGCTTAACCCTAACCATTGACCTAACCCTAGTTTATTCTCTACACTTGACCATGGTTGGATTATGATAAGTATTCATTTTAATTTCTTTTTGAAATATACTTATCATAACATTTTCATCTTCTTCTTCTTCTTCACTTGAAGAAAACCTTGCTTCATCAATGGTAACTTGAGCAAATGAGTGATAAATCCAATTCTAAAGTGAACCTACCTCCTATTTCTTCATCCTCTACCTCTTGCCAAGTAGTAGAGTGTGTTTTCTTCACAAGTTTCATGACTTGGTGAAGTGGGAGCTTGATCTTGTGATGCCTCGACGTAGATCATCTTCGGCATCGAAGCCGACGATCTTGCCCGCCTATTTCTTCGATGAAGCCGACGCTAGAGCCCGGGATTCGATTTGGACAGCGAGGACACTTCATTGTGGAGCTATGGAGGTGGAGTACCGGATCTACATAGGTTGTATTTATGTTCTTTTAGTTATATTGTTAACTAGTTGCATCTTTCGCCTAAAATCTAGTTAACAATCCGTAGTCTAGGGTTTCTCGGCACCGTAAAATTTGAAATTGGCATGGTTGATGCCTTGTGAGACCTCTTGGGAGTGCCTAGGAACCCTACACTTTTTCCCCCTGTCTGAATGAGGCGCCGCCGGTGTTAACCTCTTAAAGACTGAAGTTGTCTCTTGAGGGGTGATATTCAACCTGTCGAAGACAGATCCTCGAGTAGGGGGAGGAGTCGGAATCGTCAGCCTTGAAAAGACTGACTCTTTGACAGGGGAAGCCGCCTTGACAACTTCTAGAGCAGTAGTCATTGCCTTCCTTGGGACAGCCAATTTAAAGTTCTGATCCAGCCTGGCGAAAACCGAAGCTGTTGGTTTGGCTGTGGGCGACCCGTTGACAGGGGCCGTCGTGGCAGTGAGTCGGTCGAAGACCGACTTCTTGTTCACTTCCGGTGCAGGTATTGGCATAGGGAAGCTTGTAGGTAGGATCATGGTCCCAAAGAACAGACCAGTGGTGGCTTGGGTCACCTGATCTACCGGCAGAGTGAGGAAGGAAGCCGCTTGGGGCCCATATGCTACACCTCCCGGTGAGGTGGAGCATCCGTTGCAGTGGCACTTCGAGCAGTTGGTGCAGTTAGAGACCATTGAATCTTGAGTTTCTGCGCCAGGCAAAAGACCAAATCTTAGTAACTTGAAATCCGAAGGCAACCATTTAACAAACCGCGATTAGTTCGCGAAGAAGACACACGAAGTGTGGAGTGGAAAGAGGAAGAGGTCCCACCAGGCGTGCCAGAATCTGTTCCCTTCCGAAAGGCGGCGCACAGGACCGCGATGTCCTGACGCTGAGATTCGGGGCAGATGCTATTTGGTTTAATCCGTCCACCTCTCCGAAGATGCCAAGTTGATTTATGGCACCGTGTATCAGAGGTTTAGACAGATGCGGCCGATGTAGCAGACTTCGTCAGATTCCCCCTCGCTTGAGGGGTTTTTGATTGTGGGGACGCTCTTCCTTGCAGGCGCAAGCCCCTGCAGTTAATTACGCTACCGCATCGCGGTAACAACTTTCTCCTTCTCTAGAATTTCACTTTGTGTCGTGTGTGTTTATTTTGTTTGTGGTTCCCCGTGGATTGTATACGGAGACTGAGTAATGCCGTCGCCCGTAGGACGTGGATTAGTCCAAATCCGTATTTACTTAGATTTGGGTTTGGTGTTTTTAGTTTAAGGATGCATTAGTCGCGTTGCGGCTAAGATCAACTTAGACGTTCGTTAAGGATACGATAGTCCAGTTTGAGACTATGATCAACTTAACGTGATAATCCATTTAATAACTGGCCATCGGGACTCGTCACCTCTCTAACGTCGTTGAAGGATTACAACGGCAGATGTCAGAGGAGTTCAGAGATGTACCCTTGAAACAAGGTTGATTTGGAGTTTTATAATCCATTTGCATGTTTAAGGATGTGTTAGCCGTGTTTGGGGCTAAGATCAACTTAAACGGGACCGTTTAGATCCGGCAAAAGAGCATTTGGAGGCTCTATTGCTCCAGTTTAAGGATGTGGTGGTCCATGTTCCAGTTTAGGGACGTAGTGGTCCATTATTAGTTTAAGGACGTTTCGGTCCATCGCCAGTTTAAGGACGTAGCGGTCCATATTCCAGTTTAGGGACGTGGTGATCCATAGGTAGTTTAAGGACGTTGCGGTCCATTGCCAGTTTAGGGACGTGGTGGTCTATGTTCCAGTTTAGGGACGTGGTGGTCCATAGGTAGTTTAAAGACGTTGCGGTCCATTGCCAGTTTAGGGACGTGGTGGTCCGTATTCCAGTTTAGGGACGTGGTGGTCCGTATTCCAGTTTAGGGACGTGGTGGTCCGACATTAGTTTAAGAACGTTTAGGTCCGATATTAGTTTAAGGACGTTTCAGTCCGATATTAGTTTAAGGACGTTTCGGTCCGATATTAGTTTAAGGACGTTACGGTCCAATATTAGTTTAGGGACGTTTCGGTCCGATATTAGTTTAAGGACGTCTCGGTCCAATATTAGTTTAAGGACATGACGGTCCAATATTAGTTTAGGGACGTTTCGGTCCGATATTAGTTTAAGGACGTCTCGGTCCGATATTAGTTTAAGGACGTTACGGTCCAATGTTAGTTTAAGGACGTTACGGTCCACGAGTTTAAGGACCCCGCAGTCCGTATTGATATGCGGTCGTTGGGACCCGTCACCTCTTTGACGTCGTTGAGGGATTACAATGATGGATGTCAAAGGAGTTCGGAGATGTACCCTCGAACCAGATGTAGATTGATTAAGAGAGCGAGAGCATTTGTGCTCAGTTCAATTTAATTTAAGGACTTACGGCCAGAATTGGGCTAAATCCAGTTAAAAAAATGTTCAACATTTTTTTATTTGCTGTTGGTCTATTAGACCTGCGCCAGGGCTTGGCCCATTTTTAAAATAATGCATTGCATTATTTTCTATTTTTATTTGGACTGGGCTCTGCCCTTTTATGAATAATGCAGAGCATCCATTTTGTTTGGGCTCTCCTCTGCATAGCATTTTATTTATTAGGCCTGTTAGGCCTTTTACTTGGGCCTGACCCTTCAGGAAATGAATTGCATTTATCAGGCGCTTTGCGCCAATCACTGAGCGCAAGCGCTTGTGGTGAGGACACATGTCATGCTCTGGTGAGTGCAAGCGCAACAGCGCAGTGCGCTGCGCTAGTGCGTTGCGCTGTTGCGCTGCTGACACGTGGCGCGCTCTGGTGAGTTGCGTCAATTCCAGAGAGCAAAGCTCTATTTTAAGAGCGCATAGCGCAAATTGTTCTGTAGCTGACACGTGGCGCTCTCTCAAGAGCGCAACAGCGCAGTTTTGGGAGTGCAAAACACTAAAAATCTTTTAGATTCAAGAACAGAAGTGCAAAGCACTATTAGATTTCTTGATCTAATTTAGATCAAAGGAAAAGATAAGTTTTTCTTATCTTAAAGAACCAAAGGTTCATGAAAAAGTGCAAAGCACTATTTTTATTTTATTTATTCATTTATTTAGTTATGTTTAAAGATCAATGATCTTGTTTTTAGATCACTGATCTGTTCATAAGAGAATTTTCTCTTCTTTCAAAGGTTTTTACCTTCTGTTGTTCTTGAGGAGTTCTCGAGAATTCTTTTCTCTTTTTTTTTTTTTGAAAGATGTTAATGCTTTTGAATTGAGGTCTGGGGTCTCTTTTATAGTGCCCATAAATTAGTTAAATTTGTTAAAGAGATCTTTCTCTGAGTGATTTGGGGAATTTTCCCCATCGTTGGATCTTTGATCCAAGGGCTTCTGCTTTGCAGAAGAAAATCTTCTTGTTTTAACAAGAACAGAAAAGATTTCTTGAAATTTTAATTCTGTTTGGCGCAGATGCCCCAGCGCGTGACACGTGTCTCGCAGCGCACAGCGCACAGCGCAACTGCGCTAGCGCATCTGCGCTGACACGTGTCGCACAGCGCGCAGCGCAACTGCGCTAGCGTATCTGCGCTGACACGTATCGCGCAGCGCACAGCGCAGCGCAACTGCACTAGCGCATCTGCGCTGACACGTGTCGCGCAGCGCAGCACTAGCGCAACTGAAGCGTTGCTTCCTTTAATTAAAATTTGAATTTCAAACAGAGCCTTGCTCTGATTGGGTGTGCTGCCTTGGGCACTGCACTCTCTGCACTAACGTGTTTGATTTTGACACGTGGCGCTCTGCGCGCAGTGCAAAGAATCTGAAGCATTGCTTCAGTTATTAAAGTTTAAATTTTCCAAGCAGAGATTTGCTCTGATTGGGGGGAGATGAAGCGTTGCTATATCTCCCGCCTCGGAATTTAAACAGAGCTTTGCTCTCATTGGGGTAAACAGCACCGAGGATCAGTTGTGTCACGTGTATTCAGAGGGCTAGAGGCCGACGCCAGTGAGGTGCTTCTTTATGAGTGATCATACTAATTGGCCGAAAGTTGACCTGAGGAGTGCCAGAGCGGAATCGTTTCCGTTAGCACACCTGACCAGGCAGATGAGCCGATAGAGCGCGAGATTTGTGATCCATAGAGAAATAGGGACCCAAAGACAGAAGACGCCAGACTGTGAGCAAGAGGCAAGCGGATGCTCTTGCTCTGCCAGTTTAGGCGCATCGACCTTTTTCGACATTGTAGAAGGTGTACCTCAATGTCATTTGTTGCGATTTGCGTTGTGATCCGAGTATCACGCTTATATTGCTTGGATTTGAGTTTTGATGATTGAGTTTTAGGACATGGTTTTCGTGCACCATGGCTGCACCTACTGGGTATTTACATTTTTGTGCATAGTTATTGCACTTGAGATATATATTTTATACACCGTTGTGTTGATGTCGATTTTGTGCCTTAGCTGCACATGTTTATATTTTCCTGGATTTCCTACAGGATTTGATATTTCGTGCAGTGGATGCACAGGATTGATATTTCGTGCAGTGGATGCACATGATTGATATTTCGTGCACTATATGCACAGGATTTGATATTTCATGCAGTGGATGCACAGGATTTGATATTTCGTGAACTGGATGCACCGGATTCGTATTCCGTGCATTTGTTGCACCCGATTTATGCCTTTGAGCATTCATTTTACCGGATTTGTGCTTTCATGCGCGTGTGTACTTGAGGATTCGTTTTCGTGCATGCTACTACACTTGATGCTTATTACGGACCTGACGCGCTTGGTATTGGATTCTGTGTACATGACGGATGCACTTGATTTGGATTTTCGCGCATGTTGGGCGCATGATGTGAGATGTGATTTGTGCACACCAGATGCGCTCGATTGGTATTTTCGTTCGTGCATGATAGTTGCACTGGATTGAGATTTTCGTGCACTATAGATGCACTAGATGTTATTGTCGTGCACATCCGTTGCAATGGACAGATGCTTTCGTGCACACCCGTTGCACTTAGTTTGGCTTTCATGCATATTGTGGCACTTGTATTTTGATTTGATTTCCGTGCACACCAGACGTATGTGATTGTTGGATAAGCCTTTTAAGGCTGATATTGCTTTTGAGCATTTTGTTTTCATGATGAGGCCCTATACTTGTAGTACCCTAGCAGGACTGATCCGAGAACAGTACCTGTGTATTTTGCATGCATTAAAAGGTTACCAAGAGGTTTTTCAAAAAGGAGCTATAGTCTCGCTATTTCTTACGTGTCTGCGAGTGACACGAACGTTTACAAAAGAAAAACCTTTTGGGATATTTTAGAAAGGACGGAACGCATATTTTGAACAAAACATATATGAAAGTATATTATTACTTTACAAATGAGCGTCCGTCATTTGTGTCGTGAGTTACACATCACACGGCGATTCAGAAAAAGATTCTGCATATGTTATTTCAGTTTTTGGAGTTTTTTTCTAAAAGGATGTGTACTATATACATATTAAAGCATTTGCTTAGTGTATATTGGATTTCAGTAGTGGATTTTGAGATCTGTATCTCCATTGTAACTCCGATAATATGCGTGCGAGTCCGATGATTTGCATAACGTTTGACGGAGTTCGGTTTTGAGTTTTTATTCACGGCTTCAGGCGCATGCGACGCGCTATGTTATTTCTGTTGCTTCCGTAATTTCGAATCCCTGTTGATTGAGTTGGATTTTGAAATGTTTAGTATTGGGGGTTTAATTTAAATTCGGGGACCGAATTTCTTTAAGGGGGGAAGATTGTAACGTTTCTGAAATCGTTATATGAATTTTTCCGTTTTAGGGTAAAATAGTCGGTATTTTCCGTTTTAACCCGATTGTGATCAAACCTCTGTACAGACTTGACTGCACCTAGTTTAACTATAATAATGCTAGTGCGCGGGCTTTGGGGGTCAATTGAAAGTTTTAGTTCACATAGAATTTTTCCCTAATTAAAATATTATTTTAATGTGTTATTTATGCACTTAATTATTGGTTGATGTTGAGATATTCTTTTTGGCCAAAAATCCACTCACCATCTTGTGGCCGAAATTATCATTCATGTATGGGGGTGATGAGTCATTATGTGAGTCATTTGGAATTGTTTCTAGATTGGATGAGGTGTTAGCACGAGTCATTATTTTCTTTTAAAGCTTTTGGAAAGTGTAGGATATTATGTAGATATTAGATGAGATATTATTCTTGTGGTCACCTTCCTCTTGCTTGTGCTCACCCCCCCTCCCCCATCAAGTGGCCGAGAGCACACTTCAGCCCCTCCCCCCCCCCCCACTTTGGCCAACCCCATTTTGTGAAGAGAAATTGATTCATTTGCTAAAACCTTAAGCTCATTCCATCACCCAAAAAGGCAACTCCAATTTACCTTCACCCAATGGCTTGGGTTCCTTGAGACAAACTATTCTACACACTCTCTACTTAAATCTTGGACATATCGGTTAGCAAACTTCATGTCCGAGTTACTTCAGTTTGAAGCGGGAGCCCGTATAAAGATTCGTTGATATGGTGCCACTTCGACGAGGAGACCGGAGATCGGAGATGTCACGAGGAGCATGGAATGATAGCTAAAGACCGAAGGACACGGATCGATCGGTATAATTTCTTAAACCACTTTATAGTTTACTGGTTAGGGTTTTGAATGGTTAATGTGGTTAATCTTGAAGTGTAGACTTGGATAACTTAATCATTTATAAGAATGATATTTGTTAAATTCCTATTTATCTAATTGAGATAATTAGCAAACTAGGTTTCACTAAAACATGTTTTGGATGAGAAAAAATGGTAGAAATAGTTTGGATGACTTAATTAAGCCGCTTTATGATGATTGCGATCACTAGATTGTTTAAAACATCTAGCTTTGTGTTAAAATGAGCTAAAATGATATAAACTGCTTACTAGGTTTTTGGTAAAAATTAGGCGTGGGTTTTAATGGACATGGTGATGATGTATATATTATTACCTACGATAATTATTGTGTTGTGAATGAGTATTTGTACTATTGGGTTTTTGGTGTGGCAGTTTTCATGTATAGCGACCCTAGTGAGGGTTTTGGCTATGTTTTCCGGTAATTTGATTTCTTGGTTTTGCGACTGGATATTGGATTTGGGCGTTGGATGTTTTTACGTCAACGACGAGAGTTTTTTGGTTGTTTTGCATACGCAGGCTATAGGTTCTAACCTATGAGCGCACCGCGTGCCGTATTTGGATTTCGGAATTCTATGTTAATAGCTTTGCGAATTCATATTGATTGTTGGTACCTTCACGTGGATTTCGAGACGACGAAGCGCATCAACTACGGCTAAGCGAGGAGTTTAGCAGGTGAGTAGATTTATATCTACGGGGTATGTCGGGTGGATGGCGTATAGCACCCCCGCAAACTTTGATATGGAAGATCATTTGATTATTATATCCTGATAATGATATGCGACGGACATGATTGTAGAATTTTCAAACGATAATATGATAGAAGTTGATGCTAATGGACATATTGACTTATGAGAATATGAAATGATATGTGAATCATGATGGCTACAAATTTAAACAGAAAAGTGTGATGTTTATATTATTATGATGCGAGATATTGATGTGATGAACGAGTATACGATGGGATATGATGACTTAGTGTGATTTGTCGTTATATGGATTTCAAGTCGATATAAGATTGTTGATACCTTTATAGGTCCCCTGATACGAGATTGACATGGATGTGACCAGAGAGATAGGTATATATTTATATGGATAATGTTTTGCATATTGAGTGATATGACATACGAGACTTAGATCCGTACCCCTATGTTGTATAGGTTGATAGAATCCCTATTTGTTTAATGCCGCCGTACATTAGATTACCGTACGCGATGAGTTTTACTTGTTGATTTATCCATACCCTTGGTTAGAGGATGTCGTACGATAGATTGTACCATACGTGATGTTGTGAGGCTGGATGCCGATTAATAGATTCATCGACTCGGTCATATTAGATACGTATACCTTATAGCTTTTAGCTGATGATGTACTCTATGCTACGATCACGTTATTCTCATTGCATTAGATATACCTGTGCTAGTACACCTACACCATTATCGATGATGCGTATGTTACACTTACACAGATTTGCCGGTTCACACACCTTCATCATCGATAATTGCCATGTCACGACACGGTAGAATTTCTACATCATGCCATGGTATATTTGCTATGTTCATATCTGTTAGTTATATGTATGCCCTAGAGGCCATTACTGTACATTGGATGTATATTGTAGTGGATGCTGGGACATATATAGGTATGACTTTCTTGCTCGACATGATAGTACGTTATCTGGTTGCTCTTTATCTTAACATGTATACTTTCTGTCTCTCTGATTACATGTTGATAAATCCCTTAGGATGTGTACTCGACTTCCAGGACTATGATGTAGATCACACTAGTGGGGCCTGGGTAGTCCATGAGTACATCCTTCAATGTTCCTAGTCGTGGGAATATCGAGACGGGGCATCGATATTCCAGAGTAGACTAGCGTATATCTTTTCGACCCATGTGATGGGCGATGGATGATCCCATATCCATTGGTATCTGACATCAGAGATGGTATGCGGGTGCTCAGTGGTGATTGAGTACACTGAACGGACTCGCCGAGAACTCCCAGATGGTATTATACCTCACGTCAGATAGCAGTTCTCTGGTGACACTGGTACAGCTTAGTCTGTTGACCCGAGATCGTTATAGAGTCTTGTGTGTCTCCCACTGTGCTTTGATTTCCACCCTACCACGGCTCTACTGAGTCGTGCAAACAGGTGGTTTTTGGGTACAGTCCCGATTCACATGGAGGCAATGAGCGATAGGAGGGGATTCGTCTCTCCCGGTATTGGGGGTTGATGTTGTGCTATGCTCGACTGGCCATAACAGGAAATCCCTGGCCAGGGTTGCTGTGATATACTGGTAAGAGTTATCAGTAGTTTCATGCTATGTTATGGACCTTATATCGGCATGACTTATCGAGCTACTGGGGTCTGACGTTTACCACCCCTAGGCGAGATATGCGACATATCAGAAGAACAGACCGGACTGTACGGTAAGTGTTACTGGTTGGATTCACAGGAGTGTGAGCGGGCTTGCTCGTCAATCTTCTGATCGCTCAATACCCGGGTGGCCATTACGTTTAGCAGACCGCTTGCGGCTTGCGGCTTGTGGGTGTTTGATATGATCATCATCTGCTGCCGGCGTATTGACGAGTCTTTAGAGTCCTACACAGAGGTTTCCTGGCTCAAGCGAAACGAAATAGGAGCGCATATGATATATGTACAGGACTGAGAATAATACCAGTATGTGATACTGTATACTATTCTCACGATATGTATCATGGGACGGTTATATGTGATATAGCCGGATTACCGAATCAAATGTTGATTCGATACATTGATACACTTGATATTAGTCGGTTATATGCAGTATGACCGGATCGTTAAATCAAGTGTTGATTTAATGATTTAATGTATAATTATATATTTGATATATTACTTTACATTAACTAGTATTTGTTCACTTAAGATGGATTTTCTCACTTGATGTGCACATTGTATATATGATATAGTTTTGTGCACTAGTTTGTATCATGTTTGATGATACATGCAAATTTGGGTGTGTATGATTAAACCATGGTTATGTTAATGGTTAGGGTTTTGATTTACTTATCTATTTATTTTTATTTATTCTTTTTAAGGCAAGAAACAAAAGGGTGGCTTCTTTTGTTTTTTCTTTGAAGCTTCATGAAGCTTTGAAGCTTTGACCATTTTGTCTCTTAGCCTTAACCTAACCATTAAACCTAACCCTAGTTTATTCTCTACACTTAACCATGGTTGCTATATGATAAGAATCACTTTATTTTCTATTTTCAATAATACTTATCATATATTCTTTTCTTCTTCTTCTTCTTCTTCTTCTTCTTCTTCAAGAAGAAAGAAGCTTGCTAGCTTCAATGGTGAAATGAGAAAAGAGTGAGAAATCCAATTCTAAAGTGAACCCACTTCCTATTTCTTCATCCTCTACCACTTTCTATGTAGTATAGGGTGTTTTCTTCACAAGTTTCATGACTTGGTGAAGTTGGAGCTTGATCTTGAGTTGCCTCGACGTAGATCATCTTCGGCATCGAAGTCGACGACCTAGCCCGTCCATTTCTCCGATGAAGCCGACGCTAGAGTCCGGGATTCGATGATCGCAGCGAGGGGACATCTTCACGGAGCTAAGGAAGTGGAGGACCGGATCTACAAAGGTTGTAGCCTCTTTCATTTTATAGTTAAAGTTGTTTACTTGCTTGCATCGCTTATCCTCTAGTTACGATCTTGTTTAGGGTTTCTCGGCACATAGGAAATTTTTGAATTGGCCATGTTTGATCACTTGTAGAACCTCATGGGTGTGCCTAGGAACCCTACAGTGGTATCAGAGCCTAGCTAGAGCCTTAGGCGATGCGTAGATGGAGTTAGAAGTCCTATCGAACCGAAACCCTAATGCAAAATCCTTCTCTGTACATTTTTTGAAATCGGGGATTTTTTCGAATTAAAAATATGCAGAAAAATCAGCAAGTGTTTGTAGGAGTTACTGTGAAATTCGAGCGGCTAAATCGATCAAACCGCCGCGATTCCGCGGCACGAGCATGGCTCATGCGGCAGTTCCGCGGCCGTACGGAAGCATCATTCATTTTAATTTGCACAGTAATTCCTATATTGTTGTGCTGTATTTTCTTGGAATTTTTAACTTCTACTCAAGAGTTGAGTTTTCTGGGTTGTATTGGGAGTTCGTATATTCGATCGGATTATCTAACTTTGTCTATGTGTTTTTCCCGGTAATTTTAGAATATGTTAAAAAGTTCGACCGGATATAAATACCCACTTTTTCCCCTGCCGGGAAATTTTCAATTGTTGGAATTTTCCGTAGTTTAATGACGTTCTAAGTAGTGCAAGTAACGCGATGGTCCCTCTAGAAGACAACAAACCTTAACTCGATTATGTGACCGTCTTGAACTGCCCTTTGAACCTTAGGGTTTGGGGCAGTACGGCGTGCCACATGTGAGGCATTGGCTTGACCCTTCTACGGCTGGACCGTTGGTACTGAGGCACGAAGTGAATGTTTTTAAACTTATTTCATGTGTTGAGCTGTTTCGGGAAAACTTAGGTGTTCGATTGTTCGATCGGAAAGTTTAACATTTTCTATTTATCCGGAATGTGATACAATATTTGGAATCCATAAGTAGTTATGAGATAACTGAATGAATGTTATAAACATAGCAGTTTAGTCTCACTTGATCGGTTGCCACGGGATTTTGATGCGATCAAAAGTCCGTCGCAATCACGTAGCGTACGCGGATACTCGCCGGGTAAACTTAATAGACAGCTACACCCCATAGCCCCGACCAAGTGACTGTAGGAGAACCCCGTCGCCGAAAGCATCCGTTCGAGTGCTCGCGGCAGCGGTGTTCCGCCTTGGTGCACTTCGTCGACGGTATCAGGGGTGCGGCCGTCTACTAAAGTTTGCGACGAGCATTCGATCAGGATGTCGGGAATCCTGTTGAATTGCCCGACTTGATATTGAAAAGAGTTTTCGTTAAAGAGACTAAAATGCGGAGTTTATAATTGTTAGGCATGCGATGTCTAAGGAATTTCATTTGATTAGGCATGCGATGTCTAAAGAGATTGCGGATTCCAACTGTTGTAGTTTTACACTTTCTTTTCTGTTGACGTAAGTGTAATATGTGATATCGCCGGTTTCGTTGCTATATGTCAACGACAGTTGGGATGCGGATATTTACTTACGTTGATGACATGTGATGTTATGTGTTGCTGGATATGTTATATTGGATCGTCGTGTTTGAATAGCCGGGGGGTCTTTATGTGAGATGAGCGTTTTTCATTTTCATTCATGTGTAAAAACTTGTATGTAATATTCTTTTATTGGGGCACTTCCAGGTTGCGGATGATGTCACCATTTGTATATTATTTACTTTTCCGCATTAGGATAGACCCAAGGAGGGGAGCACAAATAACCGGGTTCTAGGGTCCAGTGGGAGACCATCTCCAGAAGTCGAGTCCGGGTCTCCTAACCCTAGAATTGGTAGGGTTGCTTGCCGCTCTCGTAGGGGTCTAGGGGTGTGGGATTGTCTATTCATCACGACCGTGGAATCCGTGTTTTATACTGGCTCGTATTAAAAACACGGATGTCCTAGCATATCCAATATTTCATATGATATTTTCTGCTGCGTTATCTGTGATGTGATCATGTGATTTGTTCAGATAGATATAGCATATAGTATATATGATATATTATATAGACGTTGCTTATGTTTTACACCCGCGCTAGCCCTGCCTCGCTCTGCCGTTAGTTACCTAACCTAACGGTGCAGACGGGACATCGAGGCGAATGCGGATGGCATAAGCGTACGTTATATTTATCTGTGATGTTTAGGTGGACTTAAATGATGGGATATTCATTAATGTGATTAATGAAAGAAAATAAACTTAAAAGATGTTGTGGAATCGAATTTCAAAGTAAAACAGGTAGCTACAGTTCTTGCTTTGCATCGCGGTGTTCCTTGTAGAACATCCTGCACCTTATTCGATAAGGAAAGGACCGAGATCCCTTCACCGGGAGTGACTCTTTTAGCAATAACTGGCAGATGCTACAACCCTCGGTTTGTCTTTTGATTGCTTCTATAGTTTTTTCTTTGCACAGCGGTATATATGATATATCCTGCACCTTATTCGATGAGGAAAGGGCCGACGATCCCTTCACCGGGAGTGACCCCTTTAGCAAAACTAGAAAAGCCTCAAAAACACTCCATTTAAAAACCATTTGATTCCGCAACGAGATCAAGTTCAAAGCGTTAAAGGTTTTCATAAAAACCATTCGTAACCCTCCGTCATTTTAGGAAGTAGAGTACTTAGTATTCGTGCTGTGTTTGTTGACCATAGTCAAGGCACAGTGTACGGTAGCTAAGTGATGTCTTCCTACACTGCATATGATGCGATTAGTTAGGACAGTCATGTGGCTTTGTTGACCTTAGCCAAGATCATGTGGGTGGGTCTAATTAATCACGAAATGACGGGTAGAACTTGACTAGTGCTTATAATTTGTTGACCTTAGCCATGGTCATAGGTGCTAGGGGTAAAAATCGTTATCGGGAGTTTCAAGTGTTGAAATTTGCAATGAGATTGCATACCTTCTATATGATAGTTGGATCCCGATACCCACTGCGAGTAATTGTTACTCCTGGGAGAGTTTTGCACTTTACAATTAGCCGATCAAGTAGGTGTCTAGAAAGGTGTCAACGGGGTTACGCCTCTGGGAAAACGAGGTTTACTATAATTAGGTCCGTGCGAAAGCACGGGGAACCTCCCTCAAAGTACCGACATGTTGGAGATAGTGCCCTCAGAGTCAATTATTAGGTCACAGGTACGTGATTGTAATGATTGATGGAGGACCTATCCCGGTAGGACAGTCTTACTCGAGATGATAGTATGCTATCTGGTTTACCTTTATCATCATGTACTGTTTTAAGTGACCTGACACGTCGCTATTACACGTTGATAGAGCCCTAGGATTCTTGCTTGACCACCAGCAGTATGAGGGCGATCATATAAGTGGGAGCTGGGGGTCTATAAGCATATCCTTAAAAGGTCCCTAGTCGTGAGAGTTTCGAGACAGGGCATCGATTCTCCATAGTAGACTAGTGTATACAGTCGAGACCCCGACGAGGGGCGGTGGCCGGTCTCACAAGCCACTGGTGTCAGTTGGATCACCTAAGATGTATACAGGTGCTCATTGGGTTATGAGTACACCGGACAGGACTCGCCGGGAACATGCTAGTTGGTCATATACCAGACGTCAGATGGCAGTTCCCTGGTGACATGTGTACAGGTTAGTTCATCGACCTGGGGATCGTCATTTGTCTCGTGTGAGTTCCCACTGTACTTTGATTACTACCCTACCACGGCTCAAAGGAGTCGTGCAAACAGGTTTTAGTTGGGTACAGTCCCGAGCCACATGGAGGCAGTGAGCGTATCTTCAGGGGTTCGTCTCTCCCGGTATTGGGGGTGAGGTCGTGCTGTGTCTAGGAGAGCCATTACACGAAGCCCTCGGCCGAGGCAAGGAGATTTACTGGTAGGTATTCCATGTTGGAGATAGTGCCCTCAGAGTCAATTATTGGATTACAGGTACGTGATTGCAATGATTGAGGGAGGACCTATCCTGGTAGGACAGTCTTACTCGAGATGATAGTATGCTATCTGGTTTACCTTTATCATCGTGTACTGTTTTAAGTGACCTGATACGTCGCTATTACACGTTGATAGAGCCCCTAGGATTCTTGCTTGACCACCAGCAGTATGAGGGCGATCATATAAGTGGGAGCTGGGGTCTATAAGCTTATCCTTAAAAGGTCCCTAGTCGTGGGAGTTTCGAGACTGGGCATCGATACTCCATTAGTAGACTAGTGTATACAGTCGAGACCCCGACGAGGGGCGGTGGCCGGTCTCACAAGCCACTGGTGTCAGTTGGATCACCTAAGATGTATACAGGTGCTCATTGGGTTATGAGTACACCGGACAGGACTCGCCGGGAACATGCTAGTTGGTCATATACCAGACGTCAGATGGCAGTTCCCTGGTGACATGTGTGCAGGTTAGTTCATCGACCTGGGGATCGTCATTTGTCTCATGTGAGTTCCCACTGTACTTTGATTACTACCCTACCACGGGTCAAAGGAGTCGTGCAAACAGGTTTTAGTTGGGTACAGTCCCGAGCCACATGGAGGCAGTGAGCGTATCTTCAGGGGTTCGTCTCTCCCGGTATTGGGGGTGAGGTCGTGCTGTGTCTAGGAGAGCCATTACACGAAGTCCTTGGCCAAGGCAAGGAGATTTACTGGTAGGTATTCCAGTAGTATCTCAGGGTGTTCTGGGCTACACTCCGACACGACTTGTACCGCTTTTGGGGGTCTGACTTTTACCAACCCCCTAGGCCCGCCATGCGATACTCATAGACGAACGGACCGGACTGTACGGATATTGTCACTGACAGGCTCGGTAGGGTGTCAGGCTGAGTTCGCTCACAGACGTCCCTTTTAGTCAGTACCTGGTAGCCCATTACGTATTGGCTTATACCTCTGACGTGCTAGTGGTTAAATCCACAACCAAGGTGTTGACGAGTCTTTAGAGTCCCCCACATTCAGTTACTCAGCTTTCGGGCGAAAAGTTGTAGAGGCCGTATGGAGATATGGCAAGGTCCGATCAGATACGTGCGGTATTGCACGGATCAGGATCGGACAGTCTGTACTATAGGCCATATGCATATATGGCAGGGTTTGATCAGATACGTGCGGTATTGCACGGATCAGGATCGAACGGATATTACTAGCCGGTTTTGGTATAAGCCGGATCCTAGTATAGTACAGTGTAGATTTTGTCTCATTGCATTTGTATTTCGGTCGAAATACAGATGCGGGTGTGTATGCACAGTATCGGGGTTTTCCTGTAATTTATTACGGGACCAGTTTTTGGAGTTGCCAGTTTGCTTTCCGTTTCGGCCAATTTCCTTTGTTCCGTTCATTGGCCGAAGATTGGTGGAGGAGGGCTTATTTGCACTGTTGCAAATAGGCATTTGTGGAGGGGGTCTTTGCATTTTTGTTGTATCATGATAGCACCATCCTTTGACTTGATTTCTTTATGATGGCTTGACTTCATAACCTCATCATGGCTTGACTTATGTATGATGATGGAGGGACATGATGGTTGATGATGATGAGGGGTGAGGTTGGTGGAGTGTTAGTTTACACTTGTGATCATTTCCTTTTTGGATGATAACCTTTCCTCTCTCTCTCTTGTATGGGTATTATTATTGGCCTCTCTCATATTCTTTTGATACAACCTCCTCATTCTCACTCTCCCTCATATGCATGGTCGGCCACTTCCCAAAGGGGGCTGTCCAAATTTGTTCATGTGGGATTTTTGCTCTTTTGCTTTAGGAAAAATCCCACAAGTTCCACCTCTATGAGTTTGTATCATCCCTCCACCAAATGGCAAAGCTCCAAAACCCCATATGAGACTTGACGACTACATATTCTACAGCGAACCTTGGGCACGTCGAGTAGCCGGCTTCGTGCCCGAGTTGCCTCGGCATTGAGGTGGGAGCCCATAAACAAAGTAGGCGATGTGGTGCACTTCCGGCGACGAGGAGGAGACGGGACTTTTCCGCAGGAGATCGGGACCATGAAGAGAAGACCGGAGGACTTGGATCGTCGGTATATCTCTAACCCTTCTTCTAGTTAGCTTAGACTTGTTAATGGTTACGATCCGGGTGTTTAGTGCGCGGTGGTGCCGGTTTGCTAAGTCCGCAAAATTTAAGTTTATCACCGCTTCCGCTTTTGGCCGTCAGATTGACGGCCGGGGCGCCGCCGTGCACTTACAGTGGTATCAGAGCCTCGCCATTAACTTAGTCTAGCTTGGTTTAATGTGTTTGCATTTCCAATCGATCAAAAAGTTCCAAAACCCGTATTTTGATCACATCAGTTTTCTGTTGGAAATTTTTAGTCTCGAAAAAATTTTCAGGTTGTAAAATATTGATGTACTGGAAAATCTAAGAGCTCTGTAAAAATTCGACGAAGTAACTCCACAGTGGGAGCGCGGAACCGCCGCGAAAACCCCCTTTCCGCCGCACACTGTGGAGATCACTTCACCAATTTTTTACAGAGGCCTTCTGGGCTTAAAATATGGGTTTTGGAACATTAAAATTGGGCCCATATTTTCTGTAACTGCTACAGTATTGTTTTGGGGCCCACTTGTTAATTTTTGATCGATCGGATATTTTAAACACATTTTTCACAGTATTTACATTATATCTGCGACCGTGAATGTCACTTGATCGGTAAATACGGTCTAACTGCTATAGCCCGGTTAGACGGATTTGCGAACGTGACTTTCACGTTGATGTTTTGTTTTTGCTGTGATGATGCGGATCGGTCGTGGGGGATAGCCTGGATGCAATGCTAGTACAGTTTTGTTGTATTATGTACATTTGATATTGCGGGGCGAGCGTCCGACATGTGGACTGCCGTCACTGCCTGTTTGTATTATTATTTTGGGGCACGACCTGGTTGCGGTCGATGTACCCGTTGTATGTATATTTTACTTTCTGTACTAGGATTGCCCCGCGGAGGGGTGCACGGATAGCCGGGTTCTGGAGGGCAACAAGCCCGCATCTCATGGCATTGAGACGGAGGGGGCTTCACTCTAGGATTGGCGGGCTATTCGCCGCACTCGTAGGGGGTACAGGTTGACCCAGGAGGGGTGCCCAAGTTACCGGATTCCGTGAAGTGCTGGGTAGTCCATTCACGTTGCTGAAGGGGGCTGCCTCGCTTCAGGTTTTGGCGGGTAACTTGCCGCGCCCGTAGGGGTCTAGGATTTCATTGCACAGGCTATCCACACGACCAGGGGAACGTCGGGTTTCAGTAGTGGCTCTGTGAAACCCGGGGATCCCAGATATCTGTATTGTTTCTGTGATGCTGTACATTTTCTGTGATGTTGCATTTCTTTCACGCCTTGAGCGAATATAATATATTGGTATATATATTAGTAGATGTTGTATATGTTTTGCATCCACGCTAGTCCAGTCCCCGCTCTGTCGTTAGTTAGCTAATCTAACGGGTAATGACGGGACCCAGTGGCGAATGCGGATGGCATATACGTACATCAGTATATTTTCGTTCTTTTTGGTGTGATCAATTGATGGGACTGCATTGATTCGGATCAATGCAAGTTTAAAAACAAACCTAATCTGATGTTGTTGGAACACTTTTCAAAAAACTGTTATTGCAAGGACGTTCACTTTTGTTTTGCATCGCGGTATTCATTTAGAAAATCCTGCTCCTCAGTCGACGAGGCAAGGGCCAAGATCCCTTCACCGGGAGTGACCCCTTGGACAAAAAGTTTGCGTCAGGGCATTAACTTCACTATAGCCGATTACTTTTGCTTTGCACCGTGGTATTCATTTGGAATATCCTGCACCCCATTCTACGGGGAAAGAGCCGAGATCCCTTCACCGGGAGTGACCTCTTTAGCAACGGTTTTCGTCACTATATTTTCAAAAAGCTATCCGTTCCTTCAACGATATCAAGTTCATTACGTTAAAGGTTTTCCCCAGAAACCATTCGTAGCCCTCCGTCGTTTCATATGGGTAGTCAATAGTATTCAAGCTGTGTTTGTTGGCCAAAGTCAAGGCACAGTGTTTGGTAGCTGTTGGTTATTCATATGCAGCATAGATAGATGCGTTGGTTTGGAACAGTCGTATAGCCTTGTTGGCCAAAGTCAAGGGCTTGTGCGGGTGGATTCGAATCAACCTGGAGAATGACGGGTAGAACTTGACATGTGACTTATGATTTGTTGGCCAAAGTCAAGGTCATAAGAGCATGGGGCAGAAATCACATCGGGAGTTTCAAAAGAACTGAAACTTGCCAGATATGCGCATACCTTCTGGAGTGTGATAGCGTGAGCGGATTCCGTCACGTTATCATGCAATGATAGTTGGATCCCGATTCCCACTGATGAGTTAGTTTACTCCTCGGGTGTTCCCGACTATTTCTTCTTTTAGGTTTGGAGGAGAATTTGAGATACAGTGGGAGGATTCCAGATTAGATAAATTGGTAACCATTCTGATCTAGGTTAGAGTGCACGCTGAGTGTTTCTTTTCTATCTCTCTCTTTGGCAGCGACCATTGACCCGACCCTAAGACTTTGACTCAGTGACCAAGTTGACCGAACCTTCTTAAACACCGGCTTTTGGATTGTCAGAGTTGCAAACCTCATTGCCACTCCTACTTTTACCCTTTTCTCCAGGACACCCCGTTTTACTACGAACGTCCACTTCCATTGGACAAAACCATCGTATGGTTAGATACGAACTCGAAGGAATTTATTCGAGGATGGTTTCAGGTTCTGGAGAAAACGGATAGGATTATTCAGTTGTCTTTTCCTTTTACCCTCTCTCAGGTTACGGGTACTCCTTGGTTTAGGGGTAGTACACCTATTACGCAAATTGGATTGTCTTCTTCCAAACCTTAGGCTGGTGCCGACCGGTAGGGAATGAAGAAAACCAATTAGCATAACGATGGTGTGCAGAAGGTATTAAGTTAAGACAAAGCAAGGGATTAGTAAGAGGGCAAAGTAAATTGCAACAGATATTCACGACCAAACCAAATATTTCGTTACCACTCCCACATCACCTTTGTATTTCTCCAGGACACTCCGTATCGCTACGAAGATCCACAGTTTATTTGGATACTCCATCGTATGGTTATATACGAACTCGAATGGAACTTGTTCCAGTTCGGGGATGGATTCTGGTTCAGGAGAAATAGGAATAAGGTTTATTCGGTTGTCTTTTATCTTCACCCTCTCTCATTGCGAGTGTTCCTAGGATTGGGACAGTACACCCATTATGCTTATTAGATAGTCTTCTTCTAAACCATAGGCTGGTGCCGAACGGTAGGGAAGGAAGAAAACCATTTGGCCTAAAAGGGTGTGCAGAAGGTAAAGACTAAAGACATATGAAGGGATTTGGAGAGGTGGCAAAGAATTATACGGTTACAATCGTGAATCTGGAAGAGGCATTACTAGGAATACCAGGATACCCCATCGAAACATTTCAATGTTTCAGTTTCACTGTGTACTGTTAATAGAAAACTGATTTCCCGATTAGATATTTATTCCAGGGTATGTATTTACCAGATACGATTCTCACATCTGTATGGTTTTACAGATGATGAGTGGGAGTAAGTTATTGGGAATTGGGTGATTATCCTCATCATATCGGGATTCGTTGTAATCGGTGATATTTGAGGAAATCACCTGGGCTGTTTGCCGGTTGGCAAATATTTGGTTTTGAATATCCGCAGTTATGCACCAATTTCAAATTGATATATCTATACGTCTATTTTCATAGAGTGAGATGTACCTTTTTGAAATTATGTCTATGACATTTACCTATATCAGTGGATGGTTAGGTAAGGAGCATTGAACAGCGGTGTAATTCTTCTTAACCATAAGTACAGTTTTCAACCTACGACACACAGTGAATGAGTTATCAGACTCAAGGGACTTATACAAAGGATTGTATGTTGTCCAGGGTCCATCAGGACAGAGGGCTTGGTCCTCGTACTATATTCGGTTTACTTATGACTTCTCTAGTTTTTAGACAGGTGTTTCGCGGAAACACAGGATCCGAATTTGGAGAAGTTATAGGTATTTGAATAGAGTAGAGAACCAGGTATAGCAAGTATCGGGATTCTTCAAAGAGATCGAAGATGTAGATACTTATGTATGGTATTCAGTTGATAGTAATGATAAAGAGATCTTGCTTCTCTTTCAGGTTACTCATAATTGGAAGTATTCCTAAGTTGAGTAACGCTGATCGGCCTCCATCCATTTAGTTGACATGCGCTGGGGACAGCTGCATGATTTGAATCTGGTTCAATTAAATCAGTGCCTCTGTTTCTATATTGGATATAGAACAGTTCATATCTTAACGATGTTAAGGTACGGGGAGTTGTCCGGCTTATGCTTAAAACCAGACACTGGACAACTCAAGGCACGTTTCTGTAATGGCTGTTTGTGGGTTGACCCAGGCTATGACGCGGGTTGATTTTCTACCATCTGGATGAACAATAGCAATATTGATCTAGACTCGCCACAGTTTTAATAAAAATGGATTTTTTCAGAAAACAGTAGTGGGAGTATGGTAGAACTGGAAGTGATTCCAGAACCACAAACGATTACTGAAGATTTGATAAGGAACCTAAAGATTCAATCTGGATTGACATTCCATTGGCCACTCCGCAGATAAGGTGGGTAACTTCAGGCACCCGAGAGGTACTACGGTAGCCTCAAGGACGGTGACAGGGAAGTTCTTGTTTACCCACAATTACCATTGCTGTTGTTCCAGGCTGCGAGACCCGGCGGGAGGATGAGTATAGCGTCGTTCTAAACTAGTTTTAGAAGTGCACGTCTATATGACTCTGCCAGAGGGTTGTCGTAGTCAGTGGGAGCAGCGGAAGCATTGGTGGACAGGTTGCTTATGTCTATTTATAGACTAGAGCAGATGTAGCGGAGATAGATCATCTATTTCTGACGTGACAGTCATGGGTTTGACTTCATCAGAATAGGGGATGGATCTGTTGAGAAGGTAGTAGGGTGTGATATCCTGGTATTTGGATGATATACACAGAGTAGGAAAAGAAACTCCTACACTACGATCGGTTATACTTTGGTCGTCACACAGTTGTTTCTCCACAAAGGAAATGGATTTTATATCAGACATACTGGTTACTAGATCTATGGTCTTAGATCTAGATTTGGGTGGTTTCCCAATCAGGGTACTTGACAGCATTCTAAGAGTATTTAGGATGGACGACTCCTGGCACGGTAGTGTACCTGCAGGTAATGGAGTCACCCTCTCCAAAGGTGTCTTACAGACTAAAGGGGAGAGGGACGGACATGATTGGCAGATCACTTGCTCAGGCAATTGAATCAATCGTGAGATGTCAAGTACCACACCAGATGTTGTTCTTGCACTAGATGCAATAAGTTGACATTAATCCAATCCTGGAGAAACAGTCGGAAGCAGTTTTAGAACATAAGTGGATGTTCTAGGGAGATGACAACGACAGCCTCATTCAGGAGACAGTTATCATTCCAGGCTTCCAAGGTGACATGGACGACAAGCAGGTTGTCAGAGTTATAGTTTTCCTTCTGATGAGGGGCAGTATTTTGGACAGGTGGTCCAAGGCAATACTGAGGGAGGCATGGCGCGCAGGATACTGATTAAGTTCAGTTGACGATACAGTCTAAGAAGTTTGGATTTGGAGCTTATTTATGAGCTATGTCCCATCAGACATCCAGACACATTCTAAGACAGGTATTGCTCATTTCGGGAGATGGGTTTCTCCGCGAACTTGAGATATAGAGAGACATGGAAAGAGACAACAAGGCGGATCCACTCACTGAGGCTATTCCTCGAACGCAATAGTTTCGCAAACGAGCTTTGTGAGACTGACTAGTAGAGGAGTTGGGTGTTCGGTATCACACGGGCTGTGAGTATACGACATCGCAATAATTAGCCTTGAGTGCAAGTGGGAGATTGTTGGAGATAGTGCCCTCAGAGTCAATTATTGGATCACAGGTACGTGATTGCAATGATTGAGGGAGGACCTATCCTGGTAGGACAGTCTTACTCGAGATGATAGTATGCTATCTGGTTTACCTTTATCATCGTGTACTGTTTTAAGTGACCTGACACGTCGCTATTACACGTTGATAGAGCCCCTA
The DNA here is from genome assembly GCA_030015575.1 of Agapanthus africanus. NCBI lineage: Eukaryota > Viridiplantae > Streptophyta > Magnoliopsida > Asparagales > Amaryllidaceae > Agapanthus > Agapanthus africanus. The sequence continues at coordinate 110,264,984 of CM057344.1, forward strand.
GGATTCTTGCTTGACCACCAGCAGTATGAGGGCGATCATATAAGTGGGAGCTGGGGTCTATAAGCTTATCCTTAAAAGGTCCCTAGTCGTGGGAGTTTCGAGACTGGGCATCGATACTCCATTAGTAGACAAGTGTATACAGTCGAGACCCCGACGAGGGGCGGTGGCCGGTCTCACAAGCCACTGGTGTCAGTTGGATCACCTAAGATGTATACAGGTGCTCATTGGGTTATGAGTACACCGGACAGGACTCGCCGGGAACATGCTAGTTGGTCATATACCAGACGTCAGATGGCAGTTCCCTGGTGACATGTGTGCAGGTTAGTTCATCGACCTGGGGATCGTCATTTGTCTCGTGTGAGTTCCCACTGTACTTTGATTACTACCCTACCACGGGTCAAAGGAGTCGTGCAAACAGGTTTTAGTTGGGTACAGTCCCGAGCCACATGGAGGCAGTGAGCGTATCTTCAGGGGTTCGTCTCTCCCGGTATTGGGGGTGAGGTCGTGCTGTGTCTAGGAGAGCCATTACACGAAGTCCTTGGCCAAGGCAAGGAGATTTACTGGTAGGTATTCCAGTAGTATCTCAGGGTGTTCTGGGCTACACTCCGACACGACTTGTACCGCTTTTGGGGGTCTGACTTTTACCAACCCCCTAGGCCCGCCATGCGATACTCATAGACGAACGGACCGGACTGTACGGATATTGTCACTGACAGGCTCGGTAGGGTGTCAGGCTGAGTTCGCTCACAGACGTCCCTTTTAGTCAGTACCTGGTAGCCCGTTACGTATTGGCTTATACCTCTGACGTGCTAGTGGTTAAATCCACAACCAAGGTGTTGACGAGTCTTTAGAGTCCCCCACATTCAGTTACTCAGCTTTCGGGCGAAAAGTTGTAGAGGCCGTATGGAGATATGGCAAGGTCCGATCAGATACGTGCGGTATTGCACGGATCAGGATCGGACAGTCTGTACTATAGGCCGTATGCATATATGGCAGGGTTTGATCAGATACGTGCGGTATTGCACGGATCAGGATCGAACGGATATTACTAGCCGGTTTTGGTATAAGCCGGATCCTAGTATAGTACAGTGTAGATTTTGTCTCATTGCATTTGTATTTCGGTCGAAATACAGATGCGGGTGTGTATGCACAGTATCGGGGTTTTCCTGTAATTTATTACGGGACCAGTTTTTGGAGTTGCCAGTTTGCTTTCCGTTTCGGCCAATTTCCTTTGTTCCGTTCATTGGCCGAAGATTGGTGGAGGAGGGCTTATTTGCACTGTTGCAAATAGGCATTTGTGGAGGGGGTCTTTGCATTTTTGTTGTATCATGATAGCACTATCCTTTGACTTGATTTCTTCATGATGGCTTGACTTCATAACCTCATCATGGCTTGACTTATGTATGATGATGGAGGGACATGATGGTTGATGATGATGAGGGGTGAGGTTGGTGGAGTGTTAGTTTACACTTGTGATCATTTCCTTTTTGGATGATAACCTTTCCTCTCTCTCTCTTGTATGGGTATTATTATTGGCCTCTCTCATATTCTTTTGATACAACCTCCTCATTCTCACTCTCCCTCATATGCATGGTCGGCCACTTCCCAAAGGGGGCTGTCCAAATTTGTTCATGTGGGATTTTTGCTCTTTTGCTTTAGGAAAAATCCCACAAGTTCCACCTCTATGAGTTTGTATCATCCCTCCACCAAATGGCAAAGCTCCAAAACCCCATATGAGACTTGACGACTACATATTCTACAGCGAACCTTGGGCACGTCGAGTAGCCGGCTTCGTGCCCGAGTTGCCTCGGCATTGAGGTGGGAGCCCGTAAACAAAGTAGGTGATGTGGTGCACTTCCGGCGACGAGGAGGAGACGGGACTTTTCCGCAGGAGATCGGGACCATGAAGAGAAGACCGGAGGACTTGGATCGTCGGTATATCTCTAACCCTTCTTCTAGTTAGCTTAGACTTGTTAATGGTTACGATCCGGGTGTTTAGTGCGCGGTGGTGCCGGTTTGCTAAGTCCGCAAAATTTAAGTTTATCACCGCTTCCGCTTTTGGCCGTCGGATTGACGGCCGGGGCGCCGCCGTGCACTTACATTCCAGTAGTATCTCAGGGTGTTCTAGGCTACACTCCGACACGACTTGTACCGCTTTTAGGGGTCTGACTTTTACCAACCCCCTAGGCCCGCCATGCGATGCTCATAGACGAACGGACCGGACTGTACGGATATTGTCACTGACAGGCTCAGTAGGGAGTCAGGCTGAGTTCGCTCACAGACGTCCCTTTTAGTCAGTACCTGGTAGCCCGTTACGTATTGGCTTATATCTCTGACGTGCTAGTGGTTAAATCCACAACCAAGGTGTTGACGAGTCTTTAGAGTCCCCCACATTCAGTTACTCAGCTTTCGAGCGAAAGGTTGTAGAGACCGTATGGAGATATGGCAAGGTCCGATCAGATACGTGCGGTATTGCACGGATCAAGATCGGACAGTTTGTACTACAGGCCGTATGGTTATATGGCAGGGTTCGATCAGATACGTACGGTATTGCACGGATCAGAATCGAACAGATATTACTAGCCGGCTTTGGTTTAAGCCGGATCCTAGTATAGTACAGTGTAGACTTTGTCTCATTGCATTTGTATTTCGGTCAAAATACAGATGCGGGTGTGTATGCACAGTATCGGGGTTTTCCTGTAATTTATTACGGGACCAGTTTTCTGGAGTTGCCAGTTTGCTTTTCATTTCGGCCGATTTCCTTTGTATCGTTCATTGGCCGAAGATTGGTGGAGGAGGGCTTATTTGCATTGTTGCAAATAAGTGGTTGTGGAGGGGGTCTTTGCATTTTTGTTGCATCATGATTATAGCACCATACCTTGACTTTCTTTAGTTGATCATGGCTTGACTTTTGCTATCATGGTTGTTGATTGAGTGTTGGAATTGTTGTGATCATTTGGTTTCTTTTCATCATCACTCACTTTCCACCCACCCCCTTGTCTTTGTTCTTTCTCTCTCCAATCACACACAAAGGGGGGGCCGGCCATTCCTTGGCATGGGATAGGATTTTTTTCATTGTGTGTGTGGCAATTTTGGTTCTCATGGTGCCAAGAAAAATTGCTCTCTTGTTCATCCAAAAACATCCTTTATTTCCTCCACCAAAATGGCAATTCCACAACCCCAAAGTGAGACTTGAGGACTACATATTCTACAGCGATCCTTGGGCACGTCGAGTAGCCGGCTTCGTGCCCGAGTTGCCTCGGCATTGAGGTGGGAGCCCGTAAAAGAAGTAGGCGATGTGGTGCACTTCCGGCGACGAGGAGGAGACGGGACATTCCGCAGGAGATCGGGACGATGATGAGAAGACCGGAGGACTTGGATCGTCGGTATATCTCTCTTCCCTTTCTTGTTGATAGCTAGGACTAATTAATGGTTCGATCCGGGTATTAGCGCGCGGCGGTTTGCCAGTTCAAGAAAAATTAAAGTTTATCACCGCTTCCGCATTTGGCCGTCGGATTGACGGCCGGGACGCCGCCGTGCACTTACAGTGGTATCAGAGCCTCGCCATTAACTTAGTCTAGCTTTTTCTAATGTGTTTGCATTTCCGATCGATCAAAAAGTTCCAAAACCGCATCCTTTCTTGCATCAGTTTTCTGTTGAAAATTTTTGGTGTCGAAAAATTTTTCAGGTTGTATAAAATTGATGTACATGATACTATAAGAGCTCTGTAAAAATTCGATGAAGTGATTCCACTGTGGGAGCGCGGAACCGCCGCAAATACCCCCTTAGCGCCGCTGTTCCGCCGCGCACTGTGGAGATCCCTGCACCAAATTTCTACAGTGTCCTTGTGGGCTTAAAATTGGGGTTTTGGAATATTAATATTGGGCCCAGAATTTCCTGATCTGCTACAGTAATGCTTGGGGGCCCACTTGTTAAAATTTGATCGATCGGATATTTTAAACACATTATTTCACAGTATTTACATTATATCTGCGACCGTGAATGTCACTTGATCGGTAAATCCGGTCTAACTGCGATTGCCCGGTTAGACGGATTTGCGAACGTGACTTTCACGTTGATGTTCTGTTTTTGCTGTGATGTTGCGGATCGGTCGTGGGGGATAGCCTGGATGCAATGCTAGTACAGTTGTGGTTGTATTATGTACATTTGATATTGCGGGGCGAGCGTCCGACATGTGGACTGCCGTCACTGCCTGTGTGTATTATTATTTTGGGGCACGGCCAGGTTGCGGTCGATGTACCCGTTGTATGTATATTTTACTTTCTGTACTAGGATTGCCCCGCGGAGGGGTGCACGGATTGCCGGGTTCTAGAGGGTAACAAGCCCGCATCTCATGGCATTGAGAGGGAAGGGGCTTCACTCTAGGATTGGCGGGCTATTCGCCGCACTCGTAGGGGGTACAGGTTGACCCAGGAGGGGTGCCCAAGTTACCGGATTCCGTGAAGTGCTGGGTGGTCCATTCACGGTGCTGAAGGGGGCAGCCTCGCTTCAGGTTTTGGCGGGTGACTTGCCGCGCCCGTAGGGGTCTAGGTTTTCATTGCACAGGCTATCCACACGACCAGGGGAACGTCGGGTTTCAGCAGTGGCTCTGTGAAACCCGGGGATCCCTGATATCTGTATTGTTTCTGTGATGCTGTTCATTCTCTGTGATGTTGCATTTTATTCACGCCTTGAGCGAAATATAATATATTGGTATATATATTAGTAGATGTTGTATATGTTTTGCATCCGCGCTAGTCTAGTCCCCGCTCTGTCGTTAGTTAGCTAACCTAACGGGTAATGACGGGACCCAGTGGCGAATGCGGATGGCATATACGTACGTCATATTATTTTCGTTCTTTGTGGTGTGATCAATTGATGGGACTGCATTGATTCGGATCAACGCAAGTTAAAAACAAACCTAAACTGATATTGTTGGAACACTTTTTCAAAAAGCTGTTATTGCAAGGACGTTCACTTTTGTTTTGCATCGTGGTATTCAGTTGAAATATCCTGCTCCTCAGTCGACGAGGCAAGGGCCGAGATCCCTTCACCGGGAGTGACCCCTTGGACAAAAAGTTTGCGTCAGGGCATTAACTTCACTATAGCCGATTACTTTTGCTTTGCACCGTGGTATTCAGTTGGAATATCCTGCATCTCATTCTACGGGGAAAGAGCCGAGATCCCTTCACCGGGAGTGACCTCTTTAGCAATGGTTTTCATTACTATATTTTTCAAAAAGCTATCCTTTCCTTCAACGATATCAAGTTCATTACGTTAAAGGTTTTTTCCAGAAACCATTCGTAGCCCTCCGTCGTTTCATATGGGTAGTCAATAGTATTCAAGCTGTGTTTGTTGGCCAAAGTCAAGGCACAGTGTTTGGTAGCTGTTGGTTATTCATATGCAGCATAGATAGATGCGTTGGTTTGGAACAGTCGTACTGCCTTATTGGCCAAAGTCAAGGGTAGGTACGGGTGGATTCAAATTAACCTGGAGAATGACGGGTAGAACTTGACATGTGACTTATGATTTGTTGGCCAAAGTCAAGGTCATAAGAGCATGGGGCAGAAATCACATCGGAAGTTTCAAAAGAACTGAAACTTGCCAGATATGCGCATACCTTCTGGAGTGTGGTAGCGTGAGCGGATTCCGTCACGTTATCATGTGATGATAGTTGGACCCGATTCCCACTGAAGAGTTAGTTTACTCCTCGGGTAACCCCGACTAATTCTTCTTTCAGGTTTGGAGGAGAATTTGAGGTACAGTGGGAGGTTTCCTGATTAGATAAATTGGTAACCATTCTGATCTAGGTTAGAGTGCACGCTGAGTGTTTCTTTTCTCTCTCTCTTTGGCAGCGACCATTGACCCGACCCTAAGACTATGACTTAGTGACCAAGTTGACCGAACCTTCTTAACACTGGCTTTTGGATTGTCAGAGTTGCAAAGCTCATTGCCACTCCTACTTTTACCCTTTTCTCCAGAACACCCCGTTTTACTACGAACGTCCACTTCCATTGGACAAAACCATCGTATGGTTAGATACGAACTCGAAGGAATATATATTCGAGGATGGTTTCCGGTTCTGGAGAAAACGGATAGGATTATTCAGTTGTCTTTTCCTTTTTACTCTCTCTCAGGTTATGAGTACTCCTTGGTTTAGGGGTAGTACACCTATTACGCAAATTGGATTGTCTTCTTCCAAACCTTAGGCTGGTGCCGACCGGTAGGGAATGAAGAAAACCGATTAGCATAACGATGGTGTGCAGAAGGTATTAAGTTAAGACAAATCAAGGGATTAGTAAGAGGGCAAAGTAAATTGCGACTGATATTCACGACCAAACCAAGTATTCCTTCGCCAATCCTAAAATCACATTTGTATTTCTCCAGGACACTCCGTATCACTACGAAGATCCACAGTTTATTGGATACTCCATCGTATGGTTATATACGAACTCGAAAGGAACTTGTTCCAGTTCGGGGATGGATTCTGGTCCAGGAGAAATAGGAATAAGGTTTATTCGGTTGTCTTTTATCTTCACCCTCTCTCATTGCGAGTGTTCCTAGGATTGGGACAGTACACCCATTATGCTTATTAGATAGTCTTCTTCCAAACCATAGGCTGGTGCCGAACGGTAGGAAAGGAAGAAAACCATTTGGCCTAAAGGGGTGTGCAGAAGGAAATGACTAAAGACATATGAAGGGATTTGGAGAGGTGGCAAAGGATTATACGGTTACAGTCGTGAATCTGGAAGAGGCATTACTGGGAATACCGGGATACCCCATCGAAACATTTCAATGTTTCAGTCTCACTGTGTACTGTTAAAGGAAAACTGATTTCCTAATCAGACACTTGCTCCAGGGTATGTATTTACCAGGTACGATTCTCACATCTGTATGGTTTTACAGATGATGAGTGGGAGTAAGTTATTGGGAATTGGGTGATCATCCTCATTATATCGGGATTCGTTGTAATCGGTGATATTTGAGGAAATCACCTGGGCTGTTTGCCGGTCGGCAAATATTTGGTTTTGAATATCCGCAGTTATGCACCAATTTCAAATTGATATATCTGTACGTCTATTTTCATAGAGTGAGATATACCTTTCTGAAATTATGTCTACGACATTTACCTATATCAGTGGTTGGTTAGGTAAGGAGCATTAAACAGCGGTGTAATTCTTCTTGACCATAAGTACAGTTTTCAACCTACGACACACAGTGAATGAGTTATCAGACTCAAGGGACTTGTACAGAGTATTGTATGATGTCCAGGGTCCATCAGGACAGAGGGGTTGGTCCTCGTACTATATTCGGTTTACTTATGACTTCTCTAGTTTTTAGACAGGTGTTTCGTGGAAACACAGGGTCCGAATTTTGAGAAGTTATAGGTATTTGAATAGAGTAGAGAACCAGGTATAACAAGTATCGGGATTCTTCAAAGTGATCGAAGATGTAGATACTTGTGTATGGTATTCAGATGATAGTAATGATAAAGAGATCTTGCTTCTCTTTCAGGTTACTCGTAATTGGAAGCATTCCTGAGTTAAGTAACGCTGATCGGCCTCCTTCCATTTAGTTGACATGCACTGGAGACAGCTGCATGATTTGAATCTGGTTCAATTAAATCAGTGCCTCTGGTTCTATATTGGATATAGAACAGTTCATATCTTAACGATGTTAAGGTACGGGGAGTTGTCCGGTTTATGATTAAAACCAGATACTGGACAACTCAAGGCACGTTTCTGTAATGGCTGTTTGTGGGTTGACCCAGGCTATGACGAGGGTTGACTTTCTACCATCTGGATGAACAATAGCGATATTGTTCTAGACTCGCCACAGTTTTATTAAAAATGGATTTTTTCAGAAAACAGTAGTGGGAGTATGGTAGAACTGGAAGTGATTCCAGAACCACAAACGATTACTGAAGATTTGATAAGGAACCTAAAGATTCAATCTGGATTGACATTCCATTGGCCACTCCGCAGATACGGTGGGTAACTTCAGGCACCCGAGAGGTACTACGGTAGCCTCAAGGACGGTGACAGGGAAGTTCTTGTTTACCCACAATTACCATTGCTGTTGTTCCAGGCTGCGAGACCCGGTGGGAGGATGAGTATAGCGTCGTTCTAAACTAGTTTTAGAAGTGTACGTCTATATGACTCTGCCAGAGGGTTGTCGTAGTCAGTGGGAGCAGCGGAAGCATTGGTGGACATATAGCTTATGTCTATCTATAGACTAAAGCAGATGTAGCGGAGATAGATCATCTATTTCTGACGTGACAGTCATAGGTTTGACTTCATCAGAATAGGGGATGGATCTGTTGAGAAGGTAGTAGGGTGTGATATCCTGGTATTTGGATGACATACACAGAGTAGGAAAAGAAACTCCTATACTACAATCGGTTATACTTTGGTCGTCACACAGTAGTTTCTCCACATGGGTCTTGGACATTATATCAGACATATTGGTTACTAGATCTATGGTTTTAGATCTAGATTTGGGTAGTTTCCCAATCTGGGTACTTAGACAGCATTCTAAGGGTATTTAGAATGGACGACTCCTGGCACGGTAGTGTACCTGCAGGTGATGGAGTCACCCTCTCTAAAGCTGTCTTACAGACTAAAGTGGAGAGGGATGTGCATGATTGACAGATCACTTGCTTAGGCAATTGAGTCAATCATGAGATGTCAAGTACCACACCAGATGTTGTTCTTGCACTAGATGCAATAAGTTGATATTGATCCTATCCTGGAGAAACAGTCGGAAGCAGTTTTAGAACATAAGTGGATGTTCTAGGGATATGATAACGACAGCCTCGTTGAGGAGACAGTTATCATTCCAGGCTTCCAAGGTGACCTGGACGACAGGGAGGTTGTCAGAGTTATAGTTTTCCTTCTGACGAGGGGCAGTATTTTGGACAGTTGGTCCAAGGCAATACTGAGGGAGGCATGGCGCAGGATACTGATTAAGTTCAGTTGACGATACAGTCTAAGAAGTTTGGATTTGGAGTTCATTTATGAGCTATGTCCTATCAGACATCCAGACACATTTTAAGACAGGTATTGCTCATTTCGGGAGATGGGTTTTCTCCGCGAACATGAGATATAGAGAGACATAGAAAGAGACAACAAAGCGGATCCACTCACTGAGGCAATTCCTCGAACGCAATAGTTTCGCAAACGAGCTTTGTGAGACTGACTAGTAGAGGAGTTGGGTGTTCGGTATCACACGGGCTGTGAGTATGCGACATCGCAATAATTAGCCTTGAGTGCAAGTGGGAGATTGTTGGAGATAGTGCCCTCAGAGTCAATTATTAGGTCACAGGTACGTGATTGTAATGATTGATGGAGGACCTATCCCGGTAGGACAGTCTTACTCGAGATGATAGTATGCTATCTGGTTTACCTTTATCATCGTGTACTGTTTTAAGTGACCTGACACGTCGCTATTACACGTTGATAGAGCCCCTAGGATTCTTGCTTGACCACCAGCAGTATGAGGGCGATCATATAAGTGGGAGCTGGGGGTCTATAAGCATATCCTTAAAAGGTCCCTAGTCGTGAGAGTTTCGAGACAGGGCATCGATTCTCCATAGTAGACTAGTGTATACAGTCGAGACCCCGACGAGGGGCGGTGGCCGGTCTCACAAGCCACTGGTGTCAGTTGGATCACCTAAGATGTATACAGGTGCTCATTGGGTTATGAGTACACCGGACAGGACTCACCGGGAACATGCTAGTTGGTCATATACCAGACGTCAGATGGCAGTTCCCTGGTGACATGTGTACAGGTTAGTTCATCGACCTGGGGATCGTCATTTGTCTCGTGTGAGTTCCCACTGTACTTTGATTACTACCCTACCACGGCTCAAAGGAGTCATGCAAACAGGTTTTAGTTGGGTACAGTCCCGAGCCACATGGAGGCAGTGAGCGTATCTTCAGGGGTTCGTCTCTCCCGGTATTGGGGGTGAGGTCGTGCTGTGTCTAGGAGAGCCATTACACGAAGCCCTCGGCCGAGGCAAGGAGATTTACTGGTAGGTATTCCAGTAGTATCTCAGGGTGTTCTAGGCTACACTCCGACACGACTTGTACCGCTTTTGGGGGTCTGACTTTTACCAACCCCCTAGGCCCGCCATGCGATGCTCATAGACGAACGGACCGGACTGTACGGATATTGTCACTGACAGGCTCAGTAGGGAGTCAGGCTGAGTTCGCTCACAGACGTCCCTTTTAGTCAGTACCTGGTAGCCCGTTACGTATTGGCTTATACCTCTGACGTGCTAGTGGTTAAATCCACAACCAAGGTGTTGACGAGTCTTTAGAGTCCCCCACATTCAGTTACTCAGCTTTCGGGCGAAAGGTTGTAGAGGCCGTATGGAGATATGGTAAGGTCCGATCAGATACGTGCGGTATTGCACGGATCAGGATCGGACAGTTTGTACTACAGGCCGTATGGTTATATGGCAGGGTTCGATCAGATACGTGCGGTATTGCACGGATCAGGATCGAACAGATATTACTAGCCGGCTTTAGTTTAAGCCGGATCCTAGTATAGTACAATGTAGACTTTGTCTCATTGCATTTGTATTTCGGTCAAAATACAGATGCGGGTGTGTATGCACAGTATCGGGGTTTTCCTGTAATTTATTACGGGACCAGTTTTCTGGAGTTGCCAGTTTGCTTTTCGTTTCGGCCGATTTCCTTTGTATCGTTCATTGGCCGAAGATTGGTGGAGGAGGGCTTATTTGCATTGTTGCAAATAAGTGGTTGTGGAGGGGGTCTTTGCATTTTTGTTGCATCATGATTATAGCACCATACCTTGACTTTCTTTAGTTGATCATGGCTTGACTTTTGCTATCATGGTTGTTGATTGAGTGTTGGAATTGTTGTGATCATTTGGTTTCTTTTCATCATCACTCACTTTCCACCCACCCCCTTGTCTTTGTTCTTTCTCACTCCAATCACACACAAAGGGGGGGCCGGCCATTCCTTGGCATGGGATGGGATTTTTTTCATTGTGTGTGTGGCAATTTTGGTTCTCATGGTGCCAAGAAAAATTGCTCTCTTGTTCATCCAAAAACATCCTTTATTTCCTCCACCAAAATGGCAATTCCACAACCCCAAAGTGAGACTTGAGGACTACATATTCTACAGCGAACCTTGGGCACGTCGAGTAGCCGGCTTCGTGCCCGAGTTGCCTCGGCATTGAGGTGGGAGCCCGTAAAAGAAGTAGGCGATGTGGTGCACTTCCGGCAACGAGGAGGAGACGGGACATTCCGCAGGAGATCGGGACGATGATGAGAAGACCGGAGGACTTGGATCGTCGGTATATCTCTCTTCCCTTTCTTGTTGATAGCTAGGACTAATTAATGGTTCGATCCGGGTATTAGCGCGCGGCGGTTTGCCAGTTCAAGAAAAATTAAAGTTTATCACCGCTTCCACATTTGGCCGTCGGATTGACGGCCGGGGCGCCGCCGTGCACTTACACGACACTGGCCTGGCTGAAAGATTGGAGAACTTGTAGAGTGTAATTAATCCCGGCTAGTCTTTCCTTTTAGGGTTTGAAGGAAGATTTCATAAAAACAGTGGGAGCCATCCTGATTAGATAAAATAAATAACCAATCTGATCTTGCAAGAGCGCACGCAAAGTTTTTTCTTTTCTCTCTCTCCAGGTAGCGACCATATCACGCCTTAATCAAGATAATAATATGGATGTATTGACCGAAACCGCTTTTTATACTGAGCTGGGGGAACGTTGGTCCCGCTCCAACTTATAATTGTTATAAGACAGAGCAGGAAATAGGGGAATACCAGGATTCCCATGCCGCCCAAACGAATAAAGTGCATAAGATGCATCTCCTTCGGGTGTGTTCATTATAAAGAACTGTTTCTCAGTATCCTCTGCATCCTGGGTATTTGATACCGGATCAGGATCCCAGATATGTAATCTGTTACATAGGGCTACAGAAAGGTAGAAAACTGAGAACGGGTGATAAGTTTCATGAGGCAGAAAACGGGGCAAGTGTTGCAGCCAAGTCTGTTGGTCATTGTCACCCTGTATTACCAATACATTGATTCTGAACAAATGTTATTAGATACCGAACCTGATATACAAAATCATATCAGTCTCTTTATTAGTAAAGAAATGATAAAATTTTGTATTGTTGGATAATGTTTTGAACATTTCCTATATCAAAAGTTGATCGGTTCAGGCACGTTATCTAAAAGCATTGACGTTCTAAATCAAACTACAGTTCTTAGTATACAAAACACACACAAGAAGAAGAGTTCAGAAATGAACGAATCCTTCTTGAGGCATTGTAGACTAGGTCATATCAATGCGACCCGACTAGCTGAAGTTACATTTAGATGCATATTTAAATCAGTTTGAATTTACATCTTGCGAAACTTTCCAGTCATGTCACAAAGATTAGATGACCATAGCTCTGTTTATTGGAAACAGAGAAAGAGTTAGTGAACTCTTGGGATTGATACATGTTGATGTATGTAAGATCCCCTGTCTACACATGCCAAGACCGGTTCTTTGTATTTCATTACATTCTCTGATAATCTCTCAAGATTCAGACATATGTTCCTGTTGAAACACAAGTCCGAACCTTTTGAGATATTCACAGAATATAAGTTAGAAATAGAGAACCAAAAACCGGGTATAAGTATTATGTCCTATGATAAGATCAGGGAGGAGAATACTTGTGCATAGAATTCCTAGATTATTCTAAAGGAGAATGAGATTCTCTCTCCGTATTACTCCTCTGAATACACCACAGCACAACGGTGTATCAGGGTGGAGCAATCGCACCGTATTAGATATGGTGTGCTCTATGATGAGTACTACTGAGTTACCTATTTCCTTTTAGGGTTGTGCACTTGAGAAGATGCATACCTATTGAATTAGATTCGAATCAAATCAGTGCCTACCACTCCATATAAGATATGGTATGGGAAGAGCCTATCTCTTAAGTAAGTTAAGATTTGGGATTGTTCGGCCTATGTCAAAAGCAAAATCCGGACAAGATCTAGGCAATGTCAGTTCTGTAGAACTGGAAAGGTTCCATCTATACAAAACTGCAGCTGATGATTTGACAGAACCAAAGGATTCAATAGTCCCCGACGAACCTCAGCCTCTCTGCCGATCTAGCAGGGTTCCTCACCTGCCTGAGAGATACTTCGGTTTCTCGATGACAGTGGGAGCGAAGATTGCATCATGAGATGATGACCCAACTAGATTCGAGCAGATCATCGAGAGTAGGGACTCTGTAAGAATGACTGGATGCTTAGCGATCTGAGATGGAATCCATATACACCAACAAAGTATGGACTTTGGTTGCGATATCTGAAGGGTTAAATCCCCATCAGGAGCAAGTATATCTTGAGAAGATTACTTGGTGTAGGTGAAAAAGTTGAGACTTTCAAATCTAGACTTGTTAAAGGTTTTCGTCATCAACCAAGCGTGGATAATGATGAAACCTTTTCCAGGGACTATGCTTAAGTCCATCCAGATCCTACTTGCCATTGCTACATACCATGACTACGATATCTGGTGGTTGGGTGCCACGACAACTTTTCTAAATAATGATTTAGAAGAGAACGTCTATAAGTACACAGCCAGAGGGCTTCGTAAACAGTGGGAGCAGCAGAAACATGTGCAAGTTGCTTTACAAGATAAAGCAGGCATCGCGGAGTTGGAACATCTGTTTTGATGTGATAGTCAAAGTGTTTGACTTCATCAAAATGGTAAATGAACCTTGTATGTACAAAAAGGGTAGTATGGAGTATGGTAATGATCCTTGTAGAGTACGTGGATGACATACTCTTGATCGGAAATGAGTTTCCTATACTACGCTCGGTCAATCTCCGCTTATCACAAGGATTCTCCAATAAGATCAAAGTGATACCTCCTAAATCCTGAGATTTGGGTCTATGAGATAGATCTAAATGGATGTTAGGATTCTCACTAGTTGTAGTGAAATGGTATCAGTTGATCCTGGGGAGAATCACTGGAAAGGTTCCAGGGTGATAAGGACGGCTGAATGTCAGTCGCAGGCATTGTCTTTACCCTCAGTGGTGGGACGGTATGTTGGAAGAGTTCCAAGCTAGATACCGTGGCAAACTAGACCATAAAGGCTGGTAACATCGCTATTAAAGATGTTACCAAAGAGGCAGTTTGGGTATATAGTGGATCATGAGATGAACTAGGTTCCTACCATTGTGTGACAATGGAAGTGTGGCTTTGGCCAAGGAACCATGATCCCATCAGTGACCCAGACATATTCTGAGGCAACATCACCTGATCATGGAGATAGTTGATCTCCATGGTGATCGAGGTTAGGAGAGTAGACTCAGAGGACAACACGGCGGATCCACTCACAAAGGCCTTTTCCCATAGAGAGACTTATGTGGGATGGTTGAGTATGTGATACTGCAACTACTGCTACAGATGGCCCTAGTGCAAGTGGGAGATTGTTAGTTATATGTATGCCCTAGAGGCCATTACTGTACATTGGATGTATATTGTAGTGGATGCTGGGACATATATAGGTATGACTTTCTTGCTCGACATGATAGTACGCTATCTGGTTGCTCTTTATCTTAACATGTATACTTTCTGTCTCTCTGATTACATGTTGATAAACCCTTTAGGATGTGTACTCGACTTCCAGGACTATGATGTAGATCATACTAGTGAGGCCTGGGTAGTCCATGAGTATATCCTTTAATGTTCCTAGTCGTGGGAATATCGAGACGGGGCATCGATATTCCAGAGTAGACTAGCGTATATCTTCTCGACCCATGTGATGGGCGACGGATGATCCCATATCCATTGGTGTCTGACATCAGAGATGGTATGCGGGTGCTCAGTGGTGACTGAGTACACTGAACGGACTCGCCGAGAACTCCCAGATGGTATTATACCTCACGTCAGATAGCAGTTCTCTGGTGACACTGGTACAGCTTAGTCTGTTGACCCGAGATCGTCATAGAGTCTTATGTGTCTCCCACTGTGCTTTGATTTCCACCCTACCACGGCTCTACTGAGCCGTGCAAACAGGTGGTTTTTGGGTACAGTCCCGATTCACATGGAGGCAATGAGCGATAGGAGGGGATTCGTCTCTCCCGGTATTGGGGGTTGATGTTGTGCTATGCTCGACTGGCCATAACAGGAAATCCCTGGCCAGAGTTGCTGTGATATACTGGTAAGAGTTATCAGTAGTTTCATGCTATGTTATAGACCTTATATCGGCATGACTTATCGAGCTACTGGGGTCTGACGTTTACCACCCCTAGGCGAGATATGCGACATATCAGACGAACAGACCGGACTGTACGGTAAGTGTTACTGGTTGGATTCACAGGAGTGTGAGCGGGCTTGCTCGTCGATCTTCTGATCGCTCAATACCCGGGTGACCGTTACGTTTAGCAGACCGCTTGCGGCTTGCGACTTGTGGATGTTTGATATGATCATCATCTGCTGCCGGCGTATTGACGAGTCTTTAGAGTCCTACACAGAGGTTTCCTGGCTCAAGCGAAACGAAATAGGAGCGCATATGAGGTATGTACAGGACCGAGAATAATACCAGTATGTGATACTGTATTCTATTCTCGCGATATGTATCATGGGACGGTTATATGTGATATAGCCGGGTTACCGAATCAAATGTTGATTCGATACATTGATACACTTGATATTAGTCGGTTATATGCAGTATGACCGGATCGTTAAATCAAGTGTTGATTTAATGATTTAATGTATAATTATATATTTGATATATTACTTTACATTAACTAGTATTTGTTCACTTAAGATGGATTTTCTCACTTGATGTGCACATTGTATATATGATATAGTTTTGTGCACTAGTTTGTATCATGTTTGATGATACATGCAAACTTGGGTGTGTATGATTAAACCATGGTTATGTTAATGGTTAGGGTTTTGATTTACTTATCTATTTATTTTTATTTATTCTTATTTATTCTTTTTAAGGCAAGAAACAAAAAGGAGGCTTCTTTTGTTTTTTCTTTGAAGCTTCATGAAGCTTTGAAGTTTTGACCATTTTGTCTCTTAGCCTTAACCTAACCATTAAACCTAACCCTAGTTTATTCTCTACACTTAACCACAGTTGCTATATGATAAGAATCACTTTATTTTCTATTTTCAATAATACTTATCATATATTCTTTTCTTCTTCTTCTTCTTCTTCAAGAAGAAAGAAGCTTGCTAGCTTTAATGGTGAAATGAGAAAAAGAGTGAGAAATCCAATTCTAAAGTGAACCCACTTCCTATTTCTTTATCATCTACCACTTGCCATATAGTATATGGTGTTTTCTTCACAAGTTTCATGACTTGGTGAAATTGGAGCTTGATCTTGAGTTGCCTCGACATAGATCATCTTCGGCATCGAAGTCGACGACCTAGCCCGCCCATTTCTCCGATGAAGCTGATGATAGAGTCCGGGATCCGATGATCACAGCGAGGGGACATCTTCACGGAGCTAAGGAAGTGGAGGACCGGATCTACAAAGGTTGTAGCCTCTTTCATTTTATAGTTAAAGTTGTTTACTTTCTTGCATCGCTTATTCTCTAGTTACGATCTTGTTTAGGGTTTCTCGGCACATAGGAAATTTTTGAATTGGCCATGTTTGATCACTTGTAGAACCTCATGGGTGTGCTTAGGAACCCTACAATATCACTGTTCCACGTTGCATGAGATATACGGACATGCTTGCATCCTGTTTTATGTTGCATACATACTGACATGTACACCCACATACTTGGTTACAGCTACATGTACTTCATGCATACATTCTGACATGTACACCCACATACTTGGTTACAGCTACATGTACTTCATGCATACATACCGACATGTATACCCACATATCTTGCTATAGGTGCATATACCCCTAAGTGGTATTGTATTGACATGTGATATTGAGATATTGGTTATTGTGATATTGCGCTTATGAAATGCATTATACATACTTCCTTACATGTAGATACTTATACCTTGCTACAGTTATATGTACACCTCATATGATGCTGCACTTGATTTCGGAGGATTTGGGAAACGCATGATATATTTTAAAACGGGATTCAGTTAAAAGAGCGGTTTTCCCTTAATATGCTCATACTGCTCTTTTATGTTGCATATATCAGTCTTTCATGGATTTTCGCATTGAGATATGGATTTCATATGATTTATGCATTTGAGAACCGTGGGGGTGTTTCAAGAAATTTATGTATTGTTTGAAAACCTGGTTTCTCTTGATATGATATTTCAGTGCATCCACCATGTGTTTTCTCGGTTCTGAGATTGGCATGTGAAACCCGATTCGAGGAGCGGGTGGCACCGTTTTCGGGTACATGGTGGACCCGGTATGGTACCCCAGGACGAGAGATGTTTTCGAGGTGTAGACGGTGAGCCTGGCAAAGGGATCACTACCTACCGGTGATATTATTTGGACTCGGCGGATATCTGGGGGATATCGACTGGAGTCATGTTCAGACATGCTATGTGGATTGTGGGTGTCGATGTGGACACTCAAGTTCCATGAGATGTACTGACATCAGGGCCGGTCATGGTGACGGTGCCTGACATATGAGGATTTACGTGTCGATGCTAGACACGGGTTTCATGATGTTTCGAGTGTCGATGTTATACATTCAGGTTTCCATGATTTGTTGTGTCGTGAGAGACACGCATTGTTTTATATCCTCATATTTATCTGCATATGCTTTTATGATATTTACATGCAGGAGTTGTTGTGTTGGTGGTTGACACATGGACGAGATCTACTGCATGCATGCATTGATTATATTGTTGGACGAGATCCACTGCATACATGCATTGATTATATTGATTGGATGATATCTACTTGCTGATAGGCGGTTATTTATGTGTTGACACATATGTAGATACGGTCACCCTAAATATCATAGTATTATCTTTATGATATAGTTGACCTAGGAATCGTTATTTATTTTGATTTGTACCTGGTAATGTTTTTCTATTCACGAGTTGGCAACTCACCCACGTTGTGCCACAGTTCTTGCAGGTTGACCGCATGGATCAGTTGCGGCATCGCTGGCACACAACTGTTTTTGGGCGACTTGCTTGTGGTAGGTGGTACATGTTGGATTGTGCCCTTCTTGTATTCATTATTCATATTGTATCTAGTCACTCCATCAAATCAGAAACTTGTAATTGTATATGTTGCAGACTTAGAGGACTTGTAGTTGCGAGACTTGAGCGATGGGTTTTATGTTAGCTTTTGGGGTTGATGTCTTGTTTTACTTTTTTCCTTATGTGGATCTTCGCCATTGGTCGTCGTATATTTGTTATTTATACTTGTGGTGGTTTTTTCCGCCGTTGGGCGTGATTTGCTCCCGTTTGGGATGCTTTATTTATATTCTGTGTTGTACCCGTTTTCGGGGTTAGTTTTTGCAAGGGAGGTGCTACCCAAATTTTCAAAAGACAAAACACGATTTACTATATCTTTATTTCTTTAAAAGGTTTAGATTTCTGGGTTTCAGCTTACTTGAATTACGTTATGCTTGTAGACGTCGCGTGATTTAAGTGCTGGTGGCGAGCTAATATTTTGGGTCGTGACACTGAGGCACTGACACGAGCACTTGGTATTACACTTATGTATAGATGTTTATCGTGGCCATTCGTAGATGTTTCAGGTTATATTTTATATGGATATTATGGTATGACCTAGGATAGAGTCATACATGAGATTTCTTCTCGGTGATATTTTCTACTCACGAGTTAGCAACTCACCCCCGTTGTGCCACAGTTTCTTGCAGGTTTTGCCGTACAGGTTTCGTTGCGGTTTGCTGGCATACTGCTCCTTTACGGGTGATTGCTTTGGTAGGTGGGTTCACTCGTATCGTGACCACCATTGTACATTTATTTATTCCAGTTGTATCTAGTAACTCTATCAACCAGACTTGTATAAATTTATAGACTTAGAAGACTAGTGTATATTCTTTCGACCTTAGAGTCGTGCTTGTATTTTATGGTTTTCTGGTGGATATTGGTTTTCTTTTGAGTTTTGATCCTCGCCCTTCGGCGTTGTATACTATATTGCTTGTGTGGTTGTGACCGCCAATTGGCGAAGAGCTAGCTCCCGTTTGGGGATGCCTTTATGTTGGATATATATGCCCTAGAGGCCTTCATTGTATAGGATACTGGGATATGTATGTACATAACAGTCTTGCTTAATATGATAGTACGCTATTTGGTTTGCCTTTATCTTAACGTATGATATATTTTGCGTAGTATTCATATATATATACATGTTGATAAAGCCCTTAGGATGTTTGCCTGACTTCCGGCATTATGATGGCAGTCATACTAGTGGGAGCTGGATAGTCAATAGGCACATCCTTAGATGTCCCTGGTCGCAGGAGTATCGAGACTGGGCATTGATACTCCAGAGTAGACTGGTGTATACATATCTAGACCCTGAGGAGGGGCAATGGATTGGTCCCGCAGCCATTGGTGTAGTGCACCTAAGATTGTATACAGATGCTCACTGGGTGTGAGTACACCAGACAGGACTCGCCGAGAACTGACTGGATGGTGTTTATACCTAACGTCAGATAGCAGTTCTCAGGTGACATGTGTGCAGATAGTCCGTTGACTTAAAGTCGTCATTTGTCTCGTGTGAGTTCCCACTGTGCTTTGATTACTACCCTACCATGGTTCAAAGGAGTCGTGCAAACAGGTTTTAGTTGGGCACAGTCCCGAGCCACGTGGAGGCAGTGAGTGACTGTTAGGGATTCTTCTCTCCCAGTATAGGAAGTTGATATCGCACAGTGATCGGTTGGTCATTACCATAAGTCCCTGGCCAGGGCTGATTGAGAATTACTGATAGATTGATCAGTAGATTCTCGGATGGTGATAGAGCCATACCGACACGACTTGTACGGTTATTAGGGGTCTGACGTTCACCACCTCCCTAGACCATACATGCGATACTCTTAGACGAACAGACCGGACTGCACGGATATTGTCACGCACAGGCTCAGTAGGAGTTCGGATGGGTATCCTCATCGGCCTTCTTATCGACATCTACCTGGGGACCGTTACGTACAGCTAGTGCCGCTTGCGGTCTGTGCTTAAACCCACTGCCAGCGTAGTAGTCGAGTCTTTAGAGTCCCACACAGAGTTTTCCCAACTCCAGGCGAAATGATATAGAGGTCGTACGGTTTTACGACAAGGGTTCGGACGAATACGTGTTTAAACGCACGTACGACATTCAGATAGTTTTTACTAGACGGCTTTGGTTTAAGCCAGATTCTAGTATCAGGTTATTGGATTTATACAGTCTTTAGTTTTTCCGTGTTTTCACGGATGCGAAGGTCGTTCTCGTAATTTTTCGAGAAGTTTCTAGAAGGAGGGTGACTAAGGAGGTTAAGGTGGCATTTTCATTAATTGCTTTGTGTGGCTCATTTATATGATTCATCATATCATTAATGCTTCATTAATGATCTAATGACTCACATAATGAATCACTCTCTTTGAATAAATGAAGCATGGTGAATAATCATTTAATTGATATTATTTGATAATTCATTATGTATCATATATTCAAGTGAGAAGGATTTTATTCTCATTATTCTCTCCACCTTCTCTCTCCTCAAGCTCTCTCTCCTTCTCCAAACCTTAATCCTACCACTCATGAGTTGAGTACAAGGATTAGTAAAGACTAAACACTCCATAACCTAACTCTATATCATCTTAGTTACTTTGGTTAGCAACTAGAGAAACAAAGTTACCTCAAGTCTTGAGGTGTAGCTTGGATTAGGGTACTCGGGTGGATCATCTATCACGGATAGAAGGCCAAGGAGGACATAGAGATCACAAAGACGAAGGACTAGAATCGTTTGGTATAATCTCTTCACATAGTAGCTTAGAACTCTATGCTTATCGTTAAGTATTGTTTAGAAAAGATCTTCGGTTAGTCGATATATGCTACCAAACAAGATTGTTTTTCATATTTCCGCATCCCCGCAACTCGTGGGGTGTTGCACATCGACTTACACTTTATTCATCTTTTATATATATTTCATGTTTATACCCGTTTGGGGCCAGTATTTACAAAGGAGACTCTGCCGAAATTTTCGGGAAAATATGATGTTGCTTTTAAATGTTTAATACCATTTATTTTATTAAAACCACTTGCTTTAAAACAAGTTTTCTGCACTTCTTCTTTAAAATGGTTTATATTTCTGGGATTTTGGCTTACTTGAATTAGATGGGATCCTATAGACTTCATATATTCAAGTGCCAGTCACGTTCCATTTCGGGTCGTGACAGATACGTATGCTATGTATTCCATCATAATATTGAGAACTTGATTCTCTCACAAGTTGCTCATCTGTGAGTTCGCTCCATGATGAATAATGCCATATTGGCATTTTTTCATTAGGTGATATGTACTGGAAACAGTTGCATGACATTTGGATCTGGTTCCATCTAAATTAGTGCCTTGATTATATATATATATATATATATATATATATATATATATTTATATCTTGAGGTTGTTAAGATATGGAGTTATCTGGTTTCTGTTTGAAAGCGGAATCCGGACAAATTCAAGGCACGTTTCGGTAATGGCGGTTTATGGATTGTCCTAGGCATTTGCTAGGATTTTGTTTCTACCATTTTCAAGATCAATAGTTATATTGTTCTTGACTCGCCACCTTTTTATAAACGGAATCTTTTTGCAAAAGAAACTAGTGGGAGTATGGTAGAATTGGAAGTGATTCCAGAACCACAAATGGTTACCGAAAATTTAGTAGAATCTAAGAATTCAATTGGACTTGACAAACCATTAGCCACTCCTCAGATTTTAGTAGGTGACTCAGCCACCTGAGAGGTACTTCAGTTTTCTCGTAGACTGTGACATGGAGGTCAACATCATGGTGATGATGGTCCTACTAGTTTTCAGCAGGTCAAAAGAAGTGGTAATTTCTAAGTGACCGGATACTTATATCCAAGATGGACTTCACATACTTCAGCAAAATTATGGATTCTGGATTTTGTTGGGTGCTCCTGAAAGGGTAAAACCCATAAGGAGCAATTAGATCTTTTCGAGATCTGTGCAGGTGGAAAGGTACTAACCTAATAAGGCTAGACATGTTGTAAAGAGTTTTCATCAAATACCCATTGTGGATTGTGAGAGACTTTTACTTCAGTGTCTATGCTAAAATCTATATGGATATGGCTTGTCACTGCTGTTCCCCCTACTTGTTATCAGCAGGTCATAGGAAGTGGTAACTTTCTGATGACCAGATATTTCATACACAAGATGGATTCCATGCACTTCAGCAAGTCATGAATTTTAGACTTTGCTGGGTGCTCCTGAAGGGGTGAAGCCTATTAGGAGCAACTAGATCTTTTGGGATCTGTGCAGGTGGAAAGGTGATTAATCCAAAAATTTGTAGTTACCGCAATCAGAAACGGCATCGCTTCGCAGCTAGCCGGTGAGTACGGGTCGATCCACAGAGACGGGTAAATTCCTTTTATGTGTTTTAACGAGTTGATTCGAAATGTCGTTTTAATTGGTTTATAAAAATCTAAAATACTGGATCTAATTAATCTAATTAAGAGTCTTGCTAGGGTTAGGCTTAGGGGAAGTTTTGGAGATTAATGTTTCCTTTACCGCTTTCAATGCCTTCTTTTTTTTAGATCTATTAGGTGTTAAGTTAATTATCAATAAAGTGGATACGAATCTTTTGGGAAGATGTTACTTCCTCTAGATTCGTATCCTTCCTTTGTTGATAATTACCCTAACCCCTATGGAAAACGCGCGCAACCGGCCCTTTATACTACGGTTCACCGTTACCTCGAGGGGTAGGGTGCCGTAGGGAGCGGATGTGTGCGTATGCATGGAGTTCTAACTCTAAAGTGAAGATGGCATCGAAAGGGGTGAGAGATCTCATCTCTCAACCCTTTCGCTAAGGCTAACCCTAACAAGCGAGGAGACTACTCGCTCATTAGGTGATGATAAATTATACTAGAAAATAAAAGCAAGGAAATAAATTACCTACAGATTTGATGGCTCCCTCCAAGTAGAAGACAGAATAGATCTGAATGTCACTCCCAGAAATTTCGAATTTTATTTATTGAAAAGAGGCATAGCATTTTACAGATCTAAAATTACAATTTATAGGAAAATAGGAAACCTAGGGCTACAGACTCTCGCACATGCAAAATTACAGATTTGCCCACGTAAAATCCTAACATCTGCACCGACGCGCCGCCTCAGAAAATATGCACCGACACGGGCACTTGATGGCCGCGGAACCGCGGCGCTAGGCTAGGTTTGGCCGCGGTTCCGCGGCCAAACTGAGGAGTTAGGCTCTGTGATTTTGGGGATTTTTCTTTGGCTTCTTGGGCTTTCTCTTTTTACTCTTCTTTTCTCTGTTGGACTTCTGGATCTTCTCCAGATCTTTAGTGAAAACTTGTAAGTATCTTTTGACCGTTCATTTTGACATTTCAGACCGCAGTGTTCTTCGTCTCGGCTTGAGTAAGATTCGTCTGCTTGTTGGTCAAAAGTCCCTTTTTCTGTTGTTTTGTGTATTTTCACTGTATTTGCTCCCGAAACCTGTATCCTGTAATATGCAACAAACGTGCGTCAAGAGTACCTGTTTATTTATAAAAAGGATAAGAATAGGGGAATGGAAAATGCAATATTATGGTCTGAATAAATACCCCCAAACTTACATTTTGCTAGTCCTCGAGCAAACTTATTATTTTATTCTCTAAAATCCTAACCGCACTTTCGCAGGGAAACGCGATTGCACTGAGCACGTGCAACAAGCCGTTAAATCTCTAGGTGTCCCTAATAGGAGGAGTGTTGTCTCCTGAGGGTTTTCAGCGGATTACACCCACAAAATCCTATCAACTTGGCCCATTGACTTTTGTTTTCCAATTAGGTTTTCTAACAAGGAATTCTATTATCTTTTGACTTGCAAATTATCCACCCATATTCTTCACATTTCCTCATTATTTAACTTAAGATTATATATATCCTATAGACTTACTTAGCTTTCGGCATTTCTTAAGTTTTCCTTCTAGGGTTCCACCTCCACTTAGGAATTTTTATCAAGTCTATTAAGGATACAAGTTCTATTCTTCACTCCTCTCTCTTATCTAAATTCCAATCACATATCCCTACGTGTGTATATAGATCACCCCTACACTTGGAAATTCAAATCAAGCAATCGTACTCTCGTCCATTGTCCAAAGCACTTATTAGTGAATTTGTAAATGAAATTTTGCTTACACATCCTTCATGCGACCGTTAATACTTCTTGAGGTACCAACAACCGATTACAAGATGCGTTAGCACTTTAAAGCGTACTTCCTAGTTTTGCAACACCCAAGGCTTTAGCAGTGACTCCCAAACCAGTTGGTCTAAGGCACTAGGTGATGAAGCACCCTCGCTAAATATTTTTCTATTTTTACAGCCTTAAGTAATCATAAAAACCAGTGTCCATTTTTTTCTTTATTCACTTTTTGTGCTAAGGACTTTAGACAAGAGCATTTCAAGGTCTCTTCTACTATTCCAAGTTTCAAGGTGTGTGATTGTGCAATTTGTAGGGCATACATTTTCAGAATCTAGACTTAAGCTAAGAACTATTTTTCAAACTTATACTCTAATAAGAACATCAATACTCTTCCCTTGTTTCGACTTAGCCCAAGAAGTGAACCCAAAATATGCCTATTTCTAAATAAACTACAAGGCATATACTTTCTACCGTTAAACTTTAAGGAATGTTATTTTTATGGTTTTTAATTCACTAAGTCTAAGATCTAGTTGTTCCTAGCTAGTTGACCTATTTGTCAAACTCAAGTCAATTAGCCAAAATTGAATACATTTATTTTTATAATTTTTTTTGAAATTTTTCAAATTTTTATAGGTTTTCAAATAAGTATGCAAATGCAAAAATATGTACACATGAATGCGAATGCGAAGGAAGAAGACGTACCGAGCATACCCCCAAACTTGAACTTGGCAGTGTCCTCACTGTCATGCTAAACCAAGAGGGTCAAAATACCAATACTCCCCTGTTTATTTATTTATAATTTTTAATGTTTTGAATTTTTTTTTTTTTAAGAAAAACAAAAAGATATATACATATATACAAAGGTTCCCCCCAAACTTAAGCTTGGCCTTACACAAGCCAAAGGTTAGCACCAACCATTCAAAGATCTTATCGTGGTAATGGTAGAGTTGGTGAAAAAATGGGATGGAAAGGAAAGAAATGAGAAACACGCGAGACCGTGTGGGAAGAGGGGTAGAATACGGTCTCGGTGGAGGAGAAGAATGGCGGAAAGGAGAAAGAAGTGGAGTACGATCTTGAGGGTGTAAATCAAGTGAATAAATTAGCGCAATATGTGATGAACGATGTGTTAAAAGCGATTGCGCTAACCTACCAACTCGTCGTGCAATGGGGTCAAATCCCTCAAGATTCGCAAGAAAACATGGGTACGCCGAACTTGGTATCGGAGATGAAAGCGTAACGGTCATTTGTTCGGTCGGAACAATAGGAAGGAGGGAGGGTGATATAACAGTCAAAGGTTCAGGAGGCTGAATTGGAAAATCCGACACATCCAATAAAAATGGTTCAACCTCGATATTATCCTCAAGACTCTCCTCAGTACTATCCTCAATATTTAATCCATCCATGCCATTATCATCAAAATCTAGACGCATATGAGATTCGGGGGAAACATTTAACAACTCAGGATGATGATTTGAACATAAAATTTCTATTAAATCGACAGGTTCATCATCCAAAATATTCCCGGCGTCTATATCCTTAATCAAGTGGAAATCAATTTCTTTAGACACCTCCTCAAAAGCATGGTTGTTTATCAATGTAGGTTCTAGAGTGGATGTGTAAAGGTTAAACGGATTAGGTGCGGTTTCACTCGAAAGGGGTTCTTCATAATTTGGCAAATCAAGCACTACAAAATCACACAACTCATTTTTATTTTCAACAGGTGAACTATTTAGGGCAATCGATGGAAAACAGGAGTTGTGGGCTTCAATTGGGTAAGGGTAGGTTTGATTTGTAAATCTTCTCTCATTCTCACTCTGTCCAACTGCCGCCTTATACATTGAAAATTTTTGAGCTAGCGGGACACTAGCTACCGGTTCACTAGGTTGCATAAGGGCGGCCATGGACGCTTCCACATTCCTCATCATTTTATTTGTTGCAGCAATATATGCCTCCAACGACTCTTCCAAACTAGACTTAGGTGGTGAGGGGGTTTCAGTAAAAGATTCAAAATTGGTTGGGTATGTGAAACTCCCTAATGGCTGTGTCGAAACAGTGTCTAGTGAAGGTGGGAAGGTCGGGTATGACTGGTAGGAAGTGGGTGGTAAGACAGGAGTAGGGTCAACATATGGATAAGAAGGTGAATAATCGTGCGGATCCCTAAAACTAGATGAGTGGAGAGGGGTGAAAGATCGACTGCGAGATTGAGCAATATGCTCAGCAATGGACATCGGCCTAGGAGTGACATAAGGACTTGAAGAAGTGGTATCAACATATGTAGGTTGTAAAGGTTGACTCGGTTGACACGAAGTGGGTTGAAAAGTCAAACTATTTCTCCTAGACGCCTCTATTTGATCTTTCAACGAAATCTTTGGCAAGGAGGGATCATTTTTAAATTGACCGAAACAATTGACGAACGACGCAAAGTTAGGTTCGGGATACCAAGATTCGGCAAGAGATTTATGATGTGGGGTACCCATGATAGAAGAATGCAAGGATTTCTTAGCGACAAAATTTTTGCAAGTTTTTAAAAGATTTTTCTTTAATTTTTTATTGGAGAGTTTTGCAATAAGGCTTTAGAAATGGGACTCGTGACACAAATGTATCAACCACACATGCACAATCAGGCCTAGATCTAGGGTTGCCTAGGTCTGCTAGACAGCTCCTAACTAGGGTTAGAAATAGGACCTCAAACCGCCTCTTCACGGACAAATACGGCTAGGTAAGTGGGAAGGAACCACCACTACAGTGGGCCTAATTAATAACCACTAGCCTAGACACCGCAATGTCGGTTAGGAGAAACGGCCGATGCCTATACTAGTCCTTTTCCTATTGAGCTCGATGTCCTTAGGTCTGAGTCTAATCTTTTTTTTTAATTAATTGTGGTCGATGCAAAAATGCTTTAGGTGTTTTCTGGGGTCCTGGGAAGGGTGATGAAATCCCCACCCAATCTGAGATTGGTCAATTAGACCCTTAGAGTCCGGTTAAATTATGCAAAACAAATAAAATTTCACTTGCATTCAATTTTTTAGCGCGGCGCAAAGAAACCTGCAGAAAATCTGTTATCGAGAAGGGGGAGAAAGACTCTTTACGCAAAGAGTTCCTGCAGAAAATTTTCACAGACAGAGATATGGAGGTTGCAGAGGAGAGGGAGAGAAAACAAACCACACAAATTTTTAGGGCTGACGTGGCAATGCAAGCGCGGAACCGCGGCGGAATGCCTCTTAATGCGGCGGAAGTGCGGCTGAGAATAGAGATCGTGCTCTGGAAAAATTTCTGTGGTTCTGTACTTTCAATTCCTCTCTGTTCTTATGTACCAAATTTTTATTTGCCCTCTGTAAAATTCCAGATCCGCGATTCGACGCTGTTCCTGCAAGATTCAAAAATATACACCCTTCAAACAGATCAAATTTGATAATTTTTTTTTTATTTTTATATTTTCAGATTTTTATAATTTTTAAAATTTATATCAACCCGAAAATTCACAAAAAGAAAGATTACGCCGTCCCCGGCAACGCCGCCATTTGATTAATCCAAAAATTTGTAGTTACCGCAATCAGAAACGGCGTCGCTTCGCAGCTAGCCGGTGAGTACGGGTCGATCCACAGAGACGGGTAAATTCCTTTTATGTGTTTTAACGAGTTGATTCGAAATGTCGTTTTAATTGGTTTATAAAAATCTAAAATACTGGATCTAATTAATCTAATTAAGAGTCTTGCTAGGGTTAGGCTTAGGGGAAGTTTTGGAGATTAATGTTTCCTTCACCGCTTTCAATGCCTTCTTTTTTTTAGATATATTAGGTGTTAAGTTAATTATCAATAAAGTGGATACGAATCTTTTAGGAAGATGTTTCTTCCTCTAGATTCGTATCCTTCCTTTGTTGATAATTACCCTAACCCCCATGGAAAACGCGCGCAACCGGCCCTTTATACTACGGTTCACCGTTACCTCGAGGGGTAGGGTGCCGTAGGGAGCGGATGTGTGCGTATGCATGGAGTTCTAACTCTAAAGTGAAGATGGCATCGAAAAGGGTGAGAGATCTCATCTCTCAACCCTTTCGCTAAAGCTAACCCTAACAAGCGAGGAGACTACTCGCTCATTAGGGGATGTTAAATTATACTAGAAAATAAAAGCAAGAAAATAAATTACCTACAGATTTGATGGCTCCCTCCAAGTAGAAGACAGAATAGATCTGAATGTCACTCCCAGAAATTCTGAATTTTATTTATTGAAAAGAGGCATAGCATTTTACAGATCTAAAATTACAATTTATAAGAAAATAGGAAACCTAGGGCTACAGACTCTCGCACATGCAAAATTACAGATTTGCCCACGTAAAATCCTAACATCTGCACCGACGCGCCGCCTCAGAAAATATGCACCGACACGGGCACTTGATGGCCGCGGAACCGCGGCGCCAGGCTAGGTTTGGCCGCGGTTCCGCGGCCAAACTGAGGAGTTAGGCTCTGTGATTTTGGGGCTTTTTCTTTGGCTTCTTGGGCTTTCTCTTTTTACTCTTCTTTTCTCTGTTGGACTTCTGGATCTTCTCCAGATCTTTAGTGAAAACTTGTAAGTATCTTTTGACCGTTCATTTTGACATTTCAGACCGCAGTGTTCTTCGTCTCGGCTTGAGTAAGATTCGTCTGCTTGTTAGTCAAAAGTCCCTTTTTCTGTTGTTTTGTGTATTTTCACTGTATTTGCTCCCGAAACCTGTATCCTATAATATGCAACAAACGTGCGTCAAGAGTACCTGTTTATTTATAAAAAGGATAAGAATAGGGGAATGGAAAATGCAATATTATGGTCTGAATAAAAGGTACTAACCTAATAAGGCTAAACTTGTTGTAAAGTGTTTTCATCAAATACCCGTTGTGGATTATGATGTGATTTTTATTTCAGTGTCTACGCTGAAGTCTATATAGATATGACTTGGCGCTGATACAGTTCTTTGGTTATGATATCTAGCAAGTGGATGACTATAACGTCTTTCCAAATGGGAATTTAGATGTACACGTGTATATGACTCTGCCAGAGGGTTATCGTAGTCAGTGGGAGCAGCGGAAGGTGTGCAAGTTACTTATGTTTATTCGTAGACTCAAGTATGGATAGCGGAGATGGATCATCTGTTTTGATGTAACAGTCAAGGTGATTGATTTCATCAAAACAATAGATGAACCTAGTAAGAAGGATGTAGAGAGTACCGTCGTGGATTTGGATGACATACTCCGGATAGGAAGTGATGTTCCTATACTACAATCAGTCAAACTTTGGTTGCCACATAGTGTTTTCTCCAATTGGATATGGATAGTATATCACGAATTCTGGTGACTAGATCTAGATTTGGGAAGTTTCCCAAATCGGGTACTTAGAAAACATTCTAAAAGTATTTTTAGAATGGACGACTCCTGGCGTAGTAGTGTACCCGCAGGTGATGGAGTCACCCTCTCTAAAGAGATGTCTTCTAGACTAATGAAGAGAGGGACTGGCATGAATGACATATCATTTGCTTAGGCAATTGAGTCAATCATGCAATGTCTTGTACAAACCAGATAGATAATATATCAGGATTCTGGTTTTAGATATAGATTTGGGAAGTTCCCCAATCAGGTACTTAGACAGCATCCTCAAAGTATTTTTAGAATGGACGACTTCTGGCATGGTGATGTACTCGCAGGTGATGGAGTCACCCTCTCTAAAAAGGATGTCTTCTAGACTGATGAGGAGAGGGGCTGGCATGAATGACATATCATTTTCTTAGGCAATTGAGTCAATCATGTAAAGTCTTGTACAACACCAGATATTGCTTTTGCACTAGTTGCATCAAGCATATATTAATCCAATTCTCGAGAAACAAAGGGAAGCAGTAAAGAACATAAGAGGATGTTCTTGGTATAAGATAACGGCAGCCTCCTCTGGGAGGTGGTTATCAGTTCAGGCTTTGAAGATGACCTGGATGACAGAGATGTTGTCAGAGCTATAAATTTAGCCTCTTCTGAGGATCAATAGATTAGATAGTGTTCTAATAGGGATACTGAGGTGATCATGGTGCAGGATGCCGGTTATAACTCAACAGAGCATACAGCCTAAGAAGTTTATTGGATGGAGTTGTTCATTTATAAACTTGGTCCCATCAAATATCCAGACAAATTCTTGAGGCTGGGTATTCATTTAAGGAGATTGTTAATCTTCGCAAAGTTGAGATATAGAGAGATAAGGTTGGAACATTGTAGTGGATCCACTCACTGAGGCTATTTCTCGAACAAATTAAGTTTCACAAACATGGTTTGCGAAACTGATTAGTAGAGAAGTTTGGTAGCACACGAGCTGTGGGTATGCGATACCACAATAATCGGCCTTAAGTGCAAGTGGGAGATCGTTGGATATAGTGCCCTCAAGGCAATTATTATGATTGCAGGTAGGCGATTATGATAATTGAGGGGGGACCTGTATAGGTATAAAAGTCTTATTCGAGATGATAGTATGCTATTCATCATTGATGAATCCCATAAGATTGTTGCTTGACAATCGGCATTATGATGGCGATCATATATGTGGGAGCTGCGTTGTCCATAAGCACATCCTTAAATATCTCTAGTCGGGGGAGTATCGAGACTGAGCATTGATATTCCGGAGTAGACTAGTGTATACGCTTCTAGACTCCGATGAGAGGAGGTTGCCGGTCTCACAAGCCATTAGTGTTGTGTCACCTAAGATAGTATACATGTGCTCATTGGAGGTGAGTACACTGGACGGATTCGCCGAGAACTTCCAGATGGTATTATATCTATCGTCATATGGAAATTCTCAGGTGGCATGAGTACATGTTAGTCCTTTGATCTGAATTCGTCATTTGTCTCGTGTGAGTTCCCATTATACTTTGATTACTACCCTACTACGGCTCAAAGAAGTCGTACAAACAGGTTTTAGTTGGGTACAGTCCCGAGCCACATGGAGGCAGTGGTCGACTCTCAGGGATTCGTCTCACCTGGTATTAGGAGTCGATATAGCGCTGTGTTCAGTTGGCTATCACCAGAAATCCGTGGCAACGCTAGATGAGATTTACTGATAGTTGATCGGTAGTATCTCTGTTGGTGATGAGCTTGACTTAGATATAATTTATCGGCTTAGTAGGGGTCTGACGTTATTCACCCCTAGACCCGATATACGATACTCTTTGACGAAGAGACTGGACTGTACGGAGATTGTCGCATTCAGGCTTAGTAGGATAAGGACGTACTTGATTGTCGACCCCTCTTTCGACAAGTAACTGGGTAGCCGTTACGTACAGCTAGTACTACTGACGTGCTTGTGGTTAAACCCACTGCCAGCGTATTGTCGATTTTTTAGAGTTCCATACAGAGGGTTTTCTCGGTTCAGGCGATGGATATAGGAGCCGTACGTTGGTACGTGCAGGAGTCCGATTAAATACATGTACGGGATACATGGACTTTAATCGGGCGGTTGATAATACTAGCCGTTTTAGGATTAAGCCGAATTATTAAATCAGGTTTTTATTTAATAATTTATATATGTATTTTGATACATATATTTTAGTATTATTGTTCACTATTCATTTTCTCTCTTTAGTGCTATCCGTATTTTTATACGGATGCACATATATGTAGCGATACATATACCGGGTGAAGTATTCCGTATTTATATGGGAATGCTTCTAAAAGAAGGACATCTCATATTTGATTTTCTTTTTAAAAAATTAAATAAGAAAATGAGGTGGAGGAACGGTAGTATGAGGCATGTTGAGAGGTATGGTTCTAGCATTTATGGTTGAGCATTTATTTGGTGCACTGTTGCATCATGGTTGTGATTTATGTAGCCATTCCTTTTCATTTGAACTTGATGATTTTTTCCATCTCATGCCTCGTGCTCATGATTTCAAGTGTGAGCAACCATTTTCTCCTCCTCCTCCTCCTCTTCTTTTTACTCTCACTTGAGTGTGGATTCTAGAGAGAAATTTTTAGTGAAATATTTCTACATCACCGACCATTCACACCTAGCAAGTTTGGATTATCGGTTAGAGCCTCATCCGATTTCCCTCGGATGGATCGTCTTTGGCGAGGGTGCTCGATTTTCAAACGCGATCTCGGTGGCTACACGTTTGGAGGGGTCTTCCACAATTGGATGGACACACGACTAAAATTGTAGTTTCTCAACCCTTGCACTCTTAGTTAGTTAGTTTAGGTTATTGGACCGTATTTTGGGTTTTACGGGCGTTCGGTGCTCGCAAAAGTTTTTGTTTTCGTTTCCGTCTCGGACGCGGCTTCCGCAGCGCAAGCACCGAAACCCGACAATTTAGAAATATAATTTTTTAGGGGAGAAATCCAGAAATATTGAAATTTTGGGGGTGAGATATAAAAAAGTAACCCACTCTAAAATTATATGATGAAAACCAAGAAAGATACTTCATTACCCTAAAATTAAGTTACTAGTTTTTAACCTGCTAGCTGAACATTTTTTGTTGCGTTTAGAGTTTGGAACCAAGATATATCAATATGTCCCTACATTATCTTTGCCATATTTAATTGAACCACTCAAATGGGAGCAAGGACAAATTTCTTTTGATTTGTCCAAGCATTTTCAAGTTGTGTGGGACAAAGAAGCAAAGCAGTGGACAAAACACTAGGGAGACCAGGGGGTCTCTACAAGGAACATCAAGATTTGAGAAAAAAGTTCTCACGAGTAACTAACTACTTAATATCTTGTTCAAAATAGAAAATGTGTTCAATTTCTCTCATTATTAAGGAACATCTTATTTATTTTAATAACTGCTTAGTTATTTTGGATCGAAATTTATTATTCTGAATTTTCTCTTGTTATATATAGCTTTAAATCCAAATACATCCAAGTTAATTAAAACACAGTTCTCTATAGATAAAATCTATTAATTTATTTAGATCTTTTCAGCTTCACTTTACAATAATACATTTTTTTTCTGTTTTATAATTCTCTTTTTTCTATTGCTCTTGTTCAAGAGTTGATTATTTTAGACAATATTCGGTGCTTTTCCGTAATATAAAATAATCTTGCAAAAAATTAATTATGTATATGGACACCCTTTTATCTTTGAATTGAAAAATAACGTAATTTGCCTAATGAAAGATGCATTAAAATGAGAATATAAGCACACATATGTATGCTTATTAGTTGTTTATTCGGTTCTGTTCAGGGACGGAGCCATATATTCATTTTTCTCTTATTGAGGGTATTTTATAGTCTTCCCTACCGGGAGGAATTCCTGACTCCGTCCCTGGATCTCTCGACCTAGCTCACAATAGGGAAGGCTTCTCCTTAACAATCTTAACGGAGGTTCAAAAAACTCATGGACCAAAACAGATGCATCATCGTTGGTGGGACCCATAAGAATCACCATGGAGCTTTTTGAGGTCATCCACACCCATGGACCATTAAGAAATAGCAATCCTTTTTCTGACGGCAAGGATGTTTAAAATTTTATCGAAGAGATAAAATGGTAAGATCCACAACATCTAAACATGTGAGATAATATGGTATGGCCCACAACATGTTGGTAGTTTATTTATGTTGGTGGTATTTAGATATGAGAAATAGTTCCACATTAAAAAAATGAAGAAAAGTGCAAATGTTTAAATAAGTTCTCATAAGTCATATAATAACTTGAATAAAATGGGCTAGATCTCAAATGAGCTTCATTCTGGTGGGTGAATAATATTTATAATTTAATCGTCTTGATTGGACAGTTGGGGAGAGCGCGAGATTCGGGTTCAAACCCACTAACCCCAATAGGGGAAGTTGCTACAAATTAACATTTTCGGGGCAAATTCGTTGGTCCCTTGTGTGTGGTGTGTGTTTTAGGTTAGCGGTTACGGGCCATTGGAAAAAAAAATAGTCTGTGCCCACCCTTTCAATTCTATAAAAGAAACACAAATTCTTCATGGTTTTAATTATCTTCTTCTCATATTTCTATAAAAGAGTTTCATGGCTTGTTGTATCTTTGGAGTCAATTGCATTCCACTATAATTCTCATAGGGAAGGGGGGCAATATCGTCTTTAGGAAAGTGTATCATACACACCTCAAGCTTTTTATTATGTCTTTGTACCCAATTCTCTAGCACAACTAGGGGTGTAACCGAACCGAGCTTGAACGAGCCGACCCTTGTCCAGGCTCAGCTCGGCTTAGTTTATGCTAGCTCAGGTTCGGCTCGAGTTCGTCTCGAGCTGAGCAGGTCTAGCCCATGTTCAGCTCGTTAGCTTACCGAGGCTTAAACGAGCCAAAGTCGAGTTCGGATGCGTCTTCTATTAGACGATTTCTAAAAGGAAAACGACAAAGAGGCATTTGGTGGAAGCTGAGAATAGGTTAATGGCCATTACAGATGTTTAAATAGAAAACATGAAAATATTTTGTAAGAGGCTAGACCGAGAACAACAATCACAGAGCCTAAAATTCAGGGTTTTGAGATATGGATAGATTAAAAAAACATTAACATCTAGAGCATGAAATGGGTCTAAACGCTGGGTTTTATATTTACCTCAGTCGCACTTTATATACTGTCTTTTAATTGAATTAAGTGTTCTGAAAGTTGTATAGAATCTGCTCTATATTACATATTACTGTTTTTTTTTCAAACTGTGTAATCAAGCCGAACTCGAGTCAATACCGAACGAGCTTGGCTGAGCTCGAGTCCGGCTCGTTTAATAAACGAGCCAGGCTTTCTGGTTCATATCCGGCTCATTAATAAAGGAACCGAATTTGAACGAGCTGATACCGAGCTGAACTCTAATCGAATCCGAGCTGGCTCGTTCAATTACCACCCCTAAACACAACACCTAAACAGGAGGGTCCATGATGTTTGTCGCTTGGATAAACTTCTTGATTGACAAATCGCAAATCGCGGTAGAAAAGGTATTTCTTGATTTAGAATTGAAAGAGATTTTGGTTTCACATTTTTCATGAATGCCATTCATATCATGTCTCTAGGAATCTTATGTTATCTTTGTTTTGTTACAATGTACAAACATTTTTCCAAATTTAAAAGCCTTTTCTCCCAAAATGAATCCCATTTTGAACTAGAATTCCTAACCAAACAAAAAGTTATTAGTCCTAGTTGAAAATCATCATGATAGTGTAAATGATTAAATAAGTTTGGACACGAACGAATGAATGGTTATGATAAAGGAGCTAGAGGCTGGGTTTAGCTTACATATATAAGAAAGTATAATAGATATGTTACCGGTTTTTGGATCCAACTCTACAAATGATAATTTCACTTAATATATACTAAGGTTTGAACAAGAGCGATACGCAGGATCTACGAATATCAATAAAAAATTTATACGATATAAAGTTGATTATGTAAAGCGATTTTTATATATGGTTCTAGAATATTGACGTAAAAGTATATAATATTTTTTATTAGCAAGAAACAAAGTCCATGGTAGGCCGTGATATTTATGTGAAAATTTGTTAAAGCTTTGTATTCAGTTGCCGAAAAAATTTAAATCCATGGTATTTATTTGAAACTCGTCGTATTTTCTGTAATAAACAAAGTTTGTGATATTTATTTTTAATGAAGAAGGCCCTTAATATTTATCTGGAAAACATTCAAAGTTTGTGATTTTTTAATTTGGTAAAAAATCTAATGGTACATATATGAAAAACACTAAAAGTTCATCCTATTTTTTATTAGGATAATCTCATGATATTTATGTAAATAATAGTGGAATTTCATGGTATTTATTTGAAACAAAAAAATTCCATGGTATCTTTTTAAAAAACTTTGAAAAGTTTATGATATTTTTAAAAAAAAGTCCCTGGTATCTATTTGAAGTTCATGATATCTATTTATAATAAAAAGTCTCAGTCATTTATCTTAAACACATTAAGAAATCATCGTAGTTTAGTGGAAATCTACTTGAAATTTTGAGTTGTTAGCTAAAAGAAAACAAATTTCTTAGTATTTATCTAAAATTCATTTTTTTCATATAATAAACAAATTTCGTGATATTTATTTATAGTAAAATAAGCTCATGTTATCTATCAAAATATTAAAAGATTTTGATTTTAAATTTATATACAAAAAAAAAATCAATGATGCTTATCTGAAAAACATTAAAAGTTCTTTCTATATATTTGTAATAAGTAAAGCCCATAATATTTATGTGAAAAATGTTGGAAATTAATGGCATTGATCTGAAATTAAAAGGTCCATGCTATCTATTTAAAAAGCATTGAGAAGTTCATTGTATTTATTTGGAAAAAAAAACTATGGTAACAATTCAAAGTTCGTTGCATTTATTTGTAAAAAAATCCATGGCATTTATCTATAAAAATATTGATAATTCATGTTATTTAGTGAAAATCCAAGTGACGGTTTAGTTGATGGAAATAGTATAATTCTTGAGAGATGTCAAAAGTGTAATTAAATTGAAATTTTGCCGTTTTAATTATTTTTCATTATCGTCCTCATAACTTTATCAAAAGTTCAAAATTGTTTATAAAATCCAAATTTTTTGCTAAAGGCGTTAAGTGAGAGTACGGGGCAAAAGTAGAAATACCATAGTTTTGCCATTTTTATGACTTTCTATTATTGCCCTCATAACTTCATAAAAATCATAAATTTACTTATATAATCCAAATTTTATAATAACGACGTTTTAAAGTGAGAGCTACAAAGGGATTATTGAAATATCGATCTTATATAGTATCTAGGTTTTGAAAAGTTCTTTGGGCAACATTCATTGTATGATCAATTGCAAGAAATAAATTATAAACAAACAAACAAGCAACTTATTATATACGGCCAATAGAGGATCCCCTCACTAAACGAGTGTCCCGTGATAATTGCATTCTAGCACATGCTAAGAGTGTGTGGAGACAAGCTTGCATACGTATGTGTCGCAATCACACGTGTTTCTAATTGACAATTCAATGCCATAATAAGTGAAGCCAAATCCAACTTTATTAGTGTAACAATGACATACATTTAAGAAAAAAACAGTGACACTTATTTTTGTCATCCACAATATCCTTTTCCTACATTGTGGGACAATTGTTTTTTTTACGCAACTTAGCCGTAGCAAAGCTAATTCCTTATCTCTTCCTAAACGGATAATACTTGCGTTCGCGTTCTCATCTCTTTGTAACAAAAATTCAAGTTTTGTTTTGTCGTAAACGTGAATAACATTTTGAACACGTTAATTTCTGTTTAATTGTTGAGACGTAAAAATGTATATCATTTGATTGCAACGACTTAAAATTCGACGAATTGCAATTAACGGATGTAATGTTTATTTAGTTGGATTTTTTTTATGGAAAAGAAAGAGATCCAATTTTCTCATGCTCTTGTAAAGCATTTTGTATATTTTCCCTTTAAATTTTCCTCAATTTTGATAATTGCGATTGGAGACAAATCTAGGAGATTATGACTAAATTAGAGAAGCAAATCTTTGAGATTATGACTCAAGAGTCTACATATTTAATACCAACTGTTTATTTGCTGGCAACAGGTTTAAATAATTAGGGGAAAATGTGACCAGCCCAATTATATTGTTCCAAGTGAGGAATCAAAGCTATAGGAATGTTGGCCACGTCAATAGTCATGAGAAGAATAAAATTTAAGTGGGCACAAAATATATATAAGTGTATATATAACAACCTCTTACATAACTTTGGAATGATACCGCGTAAATAAGATAATTAATTACGATTACTATAACATCATTAACTAAAAGGGGCAGATATGTTACTAAAGCATCTATACTATATAATAATTATGAATTAACAATGCATATGAAGCAAATAGAGCACTCATCTTCACCTGAATTCGTGGGTCCTCTAAAAAGGCATAACATAAACATGACAAGTGTTTTAATAAATGAAAAGGATTATAAAAACTTTAAATTCTATGGAAGAGGCTTGAACTTATAATCTATTAAAATCAGAACGGAAATTTTATCCACCAAGTTAAACCGCATGACTCATGAGTTAGTCTATGAATAAAAAATAAAAGAGAAAAACTTAAACAAAATGTGAACAGCCTAAACAAGAGGCTGGTGTGATTCCAAAATAAAGTCAATTGGAGTTATACCAGAAAAAGCAAATTGTTGTCGCAACAAAGAATTACCCTTTTATTTCGTTGGCTCTCAACCGACGAAATAAATGGACATCTGATGAAACTTATTTCGTTGCCTGATGTCCGACGGAATAAATTACGACGAAATAAACTTATCTCATCAGGTACTTTATTTTGTCGGAAATTATTCGACGGAACAAGTATGAAAAAATGGGCAAAATTTGCCTGAAATAAGCTTATTCCATCGTGTAATTTCCGACGAAATAACTTATTTTGTTGGAAAATGTCCGGCGAAATAACCTGCATACAGAGAGAAAAAGAGAGAGCAAGT
This sequence comes from Agapanthus africanus, assembly GCA_030015575.1. Lineage (NCBI taxonomy): Eukaryota > Viridiplantae > Streptophyta > Magnoliopsida > Asparagales > Amaryllidaceae > Agapanthus > Agapanthus africanus. The sequence continues at coordinate 110,303,707 of CM057344.1, forward strand.
TTAGTGTGGTTTTCGAGCAATCGATACAAATTCAATTCAATTACTGATATTATTACCAATAAACAACCAATATACATCATAATACCCGCGGTTGTGCCGCATACAAAGCCAATCCATTCCACAATCAATTCAAAACAAAGAAAGTAGAAACAAAGTAAGTAGATAATAAACACAAATCTGATACGTACTATACGATATCGAAATAAAATTCATTACTTATACAACTACATGAAATTCATTACTTAAACAAATTCTTTACTTAACATATCATTCATATAATCGTATTTTACAACTTCTTAAAACGTAAAAAAACGTACGAAATGGAGTGATTCGTCGATGCACACGCGTTTTGTGCGTTTCCATCCTATCTCGAGCTCACTCAGCGCTGTCGTTGTCTGGAAAGTTATTGAAATCGAGCAGATACTATAGCGTTATCAATAGACAAGTATTATTACATAATATTCTCGATAATTATATGAAAATTGTATTGAAACCAAGAATTATTAAACTTACATCAGTACTTTCTTCCCTTGAGACCTCAAGCTCCGGATGATCTGTATCCTCGCTTCAAGAGCACTAGCGACTTCTTCTTCTAACATCCTCCATCGTGAATTCGAAGTCGACGAGGATCTAGATGTATGAGGAGACGAGACGAGACGTGCTTGAGAACCTGCGGGAGTATGAGGAGACGAGCTAAAAAACAAACTAGCTAGTAGATCTCTTAACACAAATAAACTAAGCGACCATCCTAATCTCTCTTCCTCCATCCACCTATTTTTCACATCTAAAAAATGATAAAGAGTGAGACATAAGACACAATACTCACCGACGCTCGATGTCAAATTTTCACCTCAATTCCAATTTGGGATGAAAGTATTTCCCAAATTGGAATTGAGATGAAAGTATTTCATCAAGCGTCGGTAAGTGCTGTGCGTTGTGTTTCACTTTCTATCCATCTTTTGGATGTGAAAAATGGAAGGATAGAGAGAGAGAGAAACTGGGATGGTTGCTTGGTTTATTTGTGGTAAGAGATCTACTAGCTAGTTTGTTTTTCCTACGTATTTTTAATTGTATGTTACTATGACATTTGCTCTTAGGGTTTGTGATGTTGTGATGATGAATATGGTTCGCTCTCTGTGTTTGCATGAGTATAGTAGAATCCGAGTATCCGATACGAAATATAATTAACATATCATTCATATAATCGTATTTTACAACTTTTTAAAATGAAAAAACATATGAAATGGAGTGATTCGTTGATGTACGCGTGTTTTGTGATTTTCCACTTCATCTCGAGCTCACTCAGCGCCATCGTCGTCCAGAAAGTTATTGAAATTGAGCAGGTACTATAATGTTATCAATAGGCAAGTATTAGTACACAATATTATCGATAATTATATGAAAATTGTATTGAAATCAAAGATTATCAAACTTAAATCCGGCACTTTCTTCCCTTGAGACATCAAGCTTTGGATGATCTTTATCCTTGCCTTAAGTGCACTTGCGACTTCTTCTTCCAACATCCTCCTTCGTGAACCTGAAGCCGACGAGGGTCCAGATGCATAAAGGGACGAGAAGACGTGTGCTTGAGAACTCGCAGGAGTATGAGGAGACGAGCCTTCTCCATAAAATACCGGAGTGGATGGAGATGCATATGGGGCTACAGGGAGGCGGGCGTGGACTCCTGAATGAATATCCCTGCGACTATCTGAGGAGGATGCAACTCCGGACACTGATAGGCATGATATATTGTAGGAAAAATGCCCTAGCCACCCAGATGAACTCTCATGTGCCGATCCGGGTTATGTCGCTGAATGACATCCTCGTTAATCCCATAAAACGCAACGGGAGTAGGATCTCGGCCATGCTCCTCGACAAAATCCGCCACCAGCTCTTCAATCTCTCTACCCATCTCTTGCTGCACAAAATTACAGTATGAACTGTTGGATATAGTGCCCTCAAAGTCAATTATTGGATCACAGGCACGTGATTGTAATGATTGAGGGAGGACCTATACCGGTAGGACAGCCTTACTTGAGATGATAGTATACTATCTGGTTTGTCTTTATCATCGTGTACTTGCTTTAGGTGACATTACAGATCACTATTACATGTTGATAGAGCCCATAGGATTCTTGCTTGACTACCAGCAGTATGATGGCGATCATATACGTAAGAGTTGGGTAGTCTATAAGCACATCCTTAAAGTGTCCCTAGTCGAGGGAGTTTCGAGACAGGGCATCGACACTCTAGAGTAGACTTGTGTATATAGATCGAGACCCCGACGAGAGGCGATGGCCGATCTCACAAGCCATTGGTGTAAGTTGGTTCACCTAAGATGTATACATGTGCTCATTGGGTTATGAGTACACCGGACGGACTCGTCGGGAATATGCTAGTTGGTATTATACCTGTCGTCAGATAGCAGTTCCCTGGTGACATGTATACAGGTTAGTCTATCGACCTGAGATCGTCATTTGTCTCGTGTGAGTTCACACTGTACTTTGATTACTATCCTACCACGACTCAAAGGAGTTGTGCAAACAGGTTTTAGTTGGGTACAGTCCCGAGCCACATGGAGGCGGTGAGCGGATCGTCAGGGGATTCGTCTCTCCCGGTATTGGAGGTTGATATTGCGCTGTGTCTGAAGAGCTATTATGCAAAGTTCTTGGCCAAGGCAAGCGAGATTTAGTGGTAGGTATTCCAGTAGTTTCTCAGGGTGTTCTGGGCTACACTCCGACACGACTTATACCGCTATTAGGGGTTTGACGTTTACCATCCCTTATGCCCGATATACGATACTCATAGACGAACGGACCAGACTGTACGGATATTGTCACTGTCAGGCTCAGTAGGGTTTCAAGATAAGTTCGCTCTTCGGCCTCCCTTTCGCTCAATACCTGGGTAGCCGTTACGTATAGCTAGTGCCACTAACATTTTGTGGTTAAACCCACTGCCAGCGTATTGACGAGTCTTTAGAGTCCCACATAGGGGGTTTCCCTAGTTCGGGTGAAACGTTGTAAATGCCGTATGGTTTTATGGCAGGGTTCGATCATATACGTGCACTCGTGCACGGATCATGATCGGACGGATCATACTAGTAGGTTTTGGTTTAAGCCAGATCCTAGTATTAGATTGTTGGATTACTTTCGTCTCGTAGTATTCGTATTCAGTCGGAATACGGATGCGGGTATGTATGTACGGATGATGGGTATTCTTGTAATTCGTTACAAGATAACTTTAGATTATGCCATTTTCTTTTTGTGGATTTAACATTTTAGTTTAAATATTAAATGGTGGAAATTGTGATTTATTCTTGGCAAGACATAACTTTTGTCATGGCCAAGATTTTTTTATGTGAGCTTTGAGATATTTTGTAATTGTGTGAGTGTAGAGATATTTTATGAGTGTGTGAAGCTCATTTTCTCTCAACAAAATATCTAAATACTCACTTACACTTGAGGGGGCAGCCACTTGATATTTTTGGGTTTGCTCATTTGCTTATTATCTTTTTGCTTGAGCTCACACTTTCCTCTCACCTTGGGTATCTTCTTCAACCTCCACTCTATCCCTCTAATATGTTGAGAATCCTAGAGTGTATTGAGATAAAGTAATCACACACTATCTTTACTTCATCTTGAGCACCTAGGTTAGCAAACTAGTTGTTCGAGTTGCTTCGGGTTGAAGCGGGAGCCCGTATTACTAATCCTCGATGTGGTTCGTCTTCGACGAGAGAGACCGGAGAGCGAACTTGTTCGGTGCAGCCGCGAGGAACTTGGTGCAGAGATTGAAGACCGAAGGACACAGATTGATCGGTATAATCTCTCCAAACTCTTTTCTGTTTACTAGTATAAGGTTAATGGCACGATCCGGGTTTTAGGGTTACGTTAGCGCCGGTTTATAAATGTTTTTGTTCCGCATTTGGCCATGGAAAGATGGCCGGGGCGCTGTCGTAGCCTTACATGGTATCAAACCCAAACCATTAACCATATACTAGTTGGTTTAGACAATGTTAAACTATCGAAACCGAAACAACTCCGATTCACTGCACACTGCATTCCAGTTTCTGTTGATTTTTTTATGGTCTTCAAAAATTATTTTAGTAACTGCAGAAGATTACCGACCTAACCACTAGACCACAGACCAAATACGGGCCAAATCCACCAGAAAAAACCCGAGCACATTGCTCATTTTTCCGAGCTTATCGAGGGTCCAATCGAGAAAATCACTCCAAAAGCTGCGCTCTATACAAGAAAAGAGCCGGCCAGATGAAGAGATTTGGGTTTCGTATTTTGTGTGTGGTTTTGTCTCTGGAATGTTGGTTCGGTGGTATTGTTTGTTTAGCCCAGTTTGGATATAGTTTTATCTAGTTGTTTTGGGCTATTCGAGATTATTTCGAACTCAATATTTTCTAACATTGTTTAAAGTTCACAGTACTTACATTACTATCTGCGACTGTGAATGTCATTAGAGTAGTACAACTTGTCTAATTGCAATAGTCCTTTTAGACGGGTTTGCGAACGTAAAATTCACGTTGATGTTCTGTATTATGCTGTATTGTTGCGGATTCGTCGTGGTGGATAGCTTGCGTGCAATGATAGTACATGTCACGCCCCGCTTCCCAGAGTGCACTAAGATAGGCACGTGACAGAGCCAACCATACTACCTGTGGATAGGAAACATCCCTCCACAGTCACATTACGCCTGTAGAGATATCAAGAACAATAGAAAAATAAAACAACTATCTAATACATGTCCATGAGCCAGAATAACGAGTCAAGAAATAAAATAATGCGGAAGCAAAAGATCCAATACAATAATAATCTGGAATGTACGTCCTATAATGCGGGCTCATATCAGAAATGAAAATACTGAAAGGAAACTAAACTAATAACATGTCCTCACCGCTCGGCCTGTTGATCAAAATACTCCTGGACAGCCTGCGATAAGGATAAGGGATCTGGGCCATGCAAAACCCAGACGTCAGTGCATCATAAAATCAATAATTTTAAGCAAGTAGGATGAAATGAAATATGCAGGCATGAAGTATAAACAAGTTATCACGAAACAAATAGTAACATGAATAAAGATCAGTGAATAGGATATAAACGGATGAAGTGGAGTGAGTAGTCTAAACTGTGCTATAGGGTTATCTACTCTAAAGTTATTCGAAATCAATTAATGTAATCTTCAGCGTAACCCATCGGTCTATGCCCCGTTCAACCCCATGGGACCACGGTAAAATGATAATAGACTGTGAGTCTATGTCCCGTTCAACCCCACGGGACCACGGTAAAAGGATAATAGCCCTTTGAGTTACGTTCGGCTACATTCTTGATTTCCCCATACCCCCAAGTTATATGTGTAAGTCAGGTATTGATAAATCAGGAGCTAATGCCAACACATGATCAAGCAGGTACAAGTCTGTCTAAATAGATAACAGGATATGTCCGTAGGGACAACAGGTCGAAACTGTTGGCATTAGTAACAAGATCTGGTAACAAGTCAAGTAGTAATATATCAGGTCATGTCAGGTAGTATATAAGTATCGAGTTAGGTCAAGTAATGTATCAGGTCGTGCCAGGTAGTGTACAGGTATCAAGTGGGTGTTCATAATCAAACTGTAGTAAGCATGGGTGCACAAAATCAAGTATGGAGTACTAATATAACAATAAAATGAGATAATGTGGCATGGTATGCAGATATATGTGTACTATATGATATGGATGCAAACAGATATCATATAACCGTAAAATGATAAACTGGTAAATACAGAATGTACAATTTAAACAATATGAACTGTTATACTAAACTGGATGCAGTATTTTATAGTCTAATAAGTAACAATACATGTTTTCATGCCCTAGATCTAAAACGATATGAATGGATGCATACGGACATCGAATAAATCGATAAAACTGAAAACAATAATGTGGATTGCAAAATTAACCATTTTGAAGTATTATAATTCAAATAGATATAGATTATAGTATTATAGCATGTAGCAAGATTAACTTGCCTCGATGGATCACAATACGGATACGCACGGCAACGTCCAATGTCAGTAAAAGTCGCAATGCACACACGGCGCACATGGGACTGAACCAAGCAATGCGGGAATGGACCACGCTAGATAGGGATGTCCACTGGGTCACCCGGATCAGCGGCAGCGGCACGACTCCGGCGATCACCGGAAAAGAACAAGATCAAGAAAGAAAGAGAAAGAAGAAGAAGAAGAAGAAGAGGAAAGGGAGAGAAGAAGAGGGCTGCTTCTGGGTTTTCTGGTGTGGTGCCTGGGGAAAGAGGTGAGGACAGAGAGGGTGATGACGTCGACAGGTTTTCCGGCGATGGGGTTCGACGATGGGCAGTGTTAGAATTCAGGGGTTGATGTGTGCAGGAAAAGAGAGGGGAGAAGGTGTTTTGCGTGGGATTCTTGCTGGGTTTGAGGGTGTAGGAGAGAGGAGAAGGAGGAGATCGAGGCGGTAACGAGGGTGGTCGGAGGGAGTCGGGGAGATGGGGATGCCGGCGGTGAGTGTGCAGGTGTTGGGGTTGGTTGGTGCAGGGGGTTTGCTCGGGGTTTGGAGAGAGGGGTGAGCAAGGCTGAAGAGAAGAGGAGAAGGGAGATGGTGACGAAGGTGAGGTGAGGCCGACGAGGCTATTGCCGACGATGAGATGGAGGTAGGGTCATGCGTTAGGGTTGTTGGGTTCTCTTGGGTCGGGAAAGAGGGGAAGAAGCGGAGAAGAGGAAGGTGGAGGTGAGGCCGACGAGGCTGTTGAGGGAGCCGGCGGTGGCGGAAGGCGAAGGCAAGGCTCGGGAGTGGGTTAGGGTTTTTGAAGCGAAGGCGACGGAAGACGAGGAGGAGGAAGAGAGAAAAGAGACGTGGGCTAGGAAAGTATGGGGTTTTAATAAAACGAATGTAATAAATTATATATATATATATATATATATATATATATATATATATAATTATGCAGAGAGAGAGAAAGAGAGAGAAAGAGAGAGAGAAAAGAACGAGAGGAGAGAGAGAGAGAAACAGAAAGAGAGATAGAGAGATAGGCGGCTGTGAGAGAGAAAGAGAGAGAGAGAAGATAGATCGAGAGGAGAGAGAGAGAGTGCGAGAGGAGAAAGAAAGTTGGCGTTTAGCAGGGGAGAGAAAGAAAAGGAAGAGAGAGAAGAGAGGTCGGTTAATTAAAGGTTAGGATTTTAAATTGTAAAAGATTTTAGTTTGTTAATTAAATTTAAACGCTGATTTAAAAAAATAAGGATATTAATTTAAATAAATTTGAATTTTGGCGGGATACAAAAGTATTCCAAAACACGCCCGGGTCGGGTCTAAAATTCAGTTTTAAAATATGAAAAATATATGCGACGACCAAATTTAAAAATGAATGCTCGGATAACGGAAATGCATACCCCCAAGAATGGATGCACGTACGTGCGCGTAGCCATCCAAACAAGTCCGTTTCACTAAACGGGACAAGAACAAGATGCGCGGATGCTACGGCAGGGTTAAGGGTATCATGCAGGCCATGCAATATATTTTTAAAATATTTTACATGACTTAAAATGTTATATGGTAAAAGATGCAATGCCAGATAAAATGCCAGTATGCGGTATTTATGAAAGTGCACATGTCTATGTAACAAGTCAAGATAATTCATAAATATGAATCAAACAAGTTTCAAGCAAGCGGGTCGGGTCGGATGCAATACTAATGTGAAATACCATTCGCACCCAAAACACGATAAATCAAGAAAATACCATAAATAAGAAAATACAAGAACTGGAACTGGTATAAATGAACTAGGGTGTTATAGTACAGTTTAGCTTTATTTGTACATTTGATATCGCAGGGAGAGCGTCCGACATGTGGACTGCCGTCACTACCTGTTTGTATATTATTCTTTTGGGGCACGACCGGATTGAGGTCGATGTCACTGTTGTACATATTTTCTTTTCTGTACTAGGATTACCCCAAGGTGGAGTGCACGGATAGCCGGGTTCTAGAGGGCAACGGGTTCGCATCTCATGGCGTTGAGAAGGAGGGGGCCCCACTCTAGAATTGGCGGGTTGTTCGCCGCACTCGTAGTGGGTACAGGTTGACCCAAGGAGGGGTGCTCAAGTTACCGGATTCCGTGAAGTGTTGGGTGGCCCATTCACTTTGTTGAAGGGGGCTTCCTCGCTTCTGGTTTTGGAAGGTAACTTGCTATACTCATAGGGGTCTAGGTTTTCATTGCACATGCTATCCACACGACCAGGGAAACGTCGGGTTTCACTTGTGGCTCAATGGAAACCAGGGGCTCCCAGATTATCTGTATTGTTCTGTGATACTTATTACTTTTCTGTGATGTTGCACTTATCACGCCTGGAGCGATTATTATATATTGATGTATATACTAGTAGATGTTGTATATGTTTTACACCCGCGCTAGTCCAGTCCCCGCTCTGTCGTTAGTTAAGTAACCTAACGAGTGATGAAGGGACCCAGTGGAGAATGCGGATGGCATATACGTACATCATATTTTCGTTCTTTGTGGTGTGATTAATTGATGAGGTTGCGTTGATTCAGATCAATGCAAGGAAAACAAACCTATTCGATGTTGTTGGAACAAATTTTCAAAATGTTGTTATTACAAGGATGTTCTCTTTTGTTTTGCACAGTGGTATTCAGTTTGGAATATCCCGCACCTCATTCGACGAGATGATCAGTCGAAAATACTGCATTTCTAACACGACAATTTCCCTACCTTTTGCATTCATGTAAAGGTATCCGGTATTCATATCGCACATAATAGCAAAACACATGTAAAATACTGGATTACTTATACTGTATACTAAAACCGGCACTTTTTAGGGAAATTGTGTGTTTTTCATGGTATCGCATCACCCTTGTATTGCGCAACTCTTGTCTTGGGGTCTAATGCAGGAAATTCCAGAAGCAAAGCCCAAATTTGTGGAAAAAAAAGAGCTGATAAAAGATACGCCAACTCCAAGATACAAGATCTGGTAGTGATACAGAAGGCCAAATAAAATTCAACATATCAGAAACAGGCCCAAAACTCAGCCCAAGATTGTACCAGAAAAATAAAGCTCCAAGGCCACTAAAGGACCGCGGATCCGCGGCCCAATCCCCCTTGGCGCCGCGGATCCGCGGCCTGTTGAGGTGATCAGCCCTTCAAATTTTGTCACGTGCTTACCTATAATGGCCAAAGCTTCCAGAAGACCCCAGAAGCTCCATGTGGCGCATCTAGAAGGGTCGGCTTAACAAACTATTTCTAGATGGCTCTCTTTTGGAGGGGAATTCAAATATTGTGCTAACTAACTTGTGGAGGAAAATTCAAATTCAAATTCTAGATCTAGGGTTTTGGGAGTTCTATAAAAGAGAGCCTAGAGCTAGGGTGAAGGTTGTTGAAGAATCACCATCATCTTCTATCCACAAGTTGAGTGACACGACTTGTGCCTGAAACCCTTACCCCAATTCCAATTCAACCTCAAGATCAAGATCCCGAGAGCAATTCAAGTAAGAGAACCTTCAATCTTTAGAAGTAATGCCGGATTTCAACGGAGCAAGAGATCCACGCTGATCCGCGACTCAAGGAGCCGAGAGAAGCCGAAATCAACGATCTAGTTCCTTCCTTCTGTAAATTTAAGAGAGTTGTAACGAAATTTGTCGATAAATAAAGGTGAATTTTCTATATTCTTGCTTATCTTTTAATTCAAGCATAATGATTAGATCTCAATTTGTGATTGTGTTTGTGATCATGATGTTTGAGTAATCTCCGCTCGTGTAGGAGTTGTGACGATCTTTAGATGATGATGATTTAGATATTTTTACAATTCTTAAATCCTATAATGTTTGGAAATTCTAGTGAATCAAATGATTAATGACCTAGTTTCGAGATGATGCTTTCTTGATCGTGTTCACTCGAAACTAGGGAACAACTATTGACCATTTGATTAACTAGAAGCTGGAAATTGAATGCGATCCATCGAAAGGACAAAGGATGAGTTGCGAAATCCCTAATTTTCTCGCAAGATCCTTAAACCTCGATAAATTTGCATCGATCTAGTATCAATTCGTTAATGGATAAGAATGAGTAATCATTAGATCTCATCACATCTATAGATCCGATCTACTCCTACGAGCCATACTTCTAATCTTGATTGTTGGTTGGAAATTATCACACATCTCAATTCTTGTTTTTAATGTTTCTTTTAGATCTAGATTTTTCTTATTCTTGATCTTCAATTACAAATCATGAATTGTTTTCTTTTCTTTTCCTTAAATTTTCGACTCATCTAATTCGGAAATTGAACGGATCTCACTTTCCCTGTGGACGATCCGCACTTACTAACGCGCTACATCCGACACCATTATTGATTGCGGTCAAAATATTTTTGGTTGTGATTTCTAAATACAATTTTCTAAAAAACCAACACACAACGGAAAATCATTCAAATCAAAATGGCGTCGTTGCCGGGGATCGTGTGCTATTTGTTCATTTTTTGAAATTTGAGTTGAAAAGTTTATTCCATCTAAACTTTTGAGATCAAAACTCGCGCAAAACACTAAACGAGTTGTTGTGGTTAATTGCAAGGAAATCTGGAGCTTGCTGTGCAATTGGAAAATTATTTGAAGAATTCCATAGGACTAAGGAAGAGATCAGGAGTGTTCTGTGAAATTTTTGTGCAGAGATCTCACTGTTCTACCGCGTTTCCGCGGCATAAGGGCTTCATTGCGGCGGTTTCGCGGCATCTTCAGGGCTTTGCTGCATAAAAAAATTTCAGGTACTTTCTAACTTTCTTATCTCCTTCCTTATCTGCTCCAATTAACAATTTGTTGCAGGCTTCTTTGCAAAAATCGCAGCGCCGCAAAAAGCAAAATAAATTGTGCTTGTTTTTGATTTTGTGGTTGTTTGCATAATTAATACGGACATTAAGGGGTACGGCCAAATCCAGATTAGGTGGGGAGTTCATTACCCTTTCTAAGCCCAAAAAATCACAAACCTGCATCCGCATTACCCTCATTAACTAAAAAATATCTAGAGATGACTCTAAGGACCGTCACGCTCACTTAGGACAGAAGAAGGCCATGGGTAATTCATTGCTTATCCGCGTTTCTTTTTGTGGTGTCTAAGGCAAGTGTGTCAAAGGCTAGTGGTTACTTAATTAGGCCCACTACTTACGTAGTGGAGAACCTCCCACTTACCTGGCCACAGGAGAAACAAAGAGGCAGTGGAGGATTTTATCCCACGACTTGTCTTTTGGAAGTTAAGAGCGGTCTAGAGATTTGACCTAGGTGACCATAAATTTTAGGGTTGCTTGTTTCATTTGTTGTGATCGCATCATATTTTCAAAATCTGTATCATTTTTCAAAACAAACACCGCATTCACTTCATTTCCCCTAATTATAAATCCACGCTGCCACTTATACTAACCCCTTTTTAGTGCAAGATAGGCTGGACACGGGATTCTAGTGTCCGACTTGTCCGCGTCCCCTCGATCGACTCCAAAGTCGGTATTTCTCCATTTACCTTTCTTTTACCCACCACCACACCCATACCGATGGATCAGTCCCCATCGAACCTTTTTACCGCTGCTCTGCCGCCGTCCGTTGGTGCGCAGAATCCTCCCCGCATCTCTCTCCAAGAGAGGTGCTACCTTTTGCGAGGTCCTCTCTCGACCTGCTTATCCATTCCACCAGCCAACGGGGAAAACTTTGAGATTAAGCCCCAGTACATCAACCTTCTACCCAAATTCCACGGTCTCGAGACTGAAGACGCTTATGTTTTCATTACCAAATTTGAAAACGTATGCGCAATGATGGGTACGTCACAACTTTCTGTGGATGCCATGCGTCTACGACTTCTTCCATTTACCTTGTGCGATATAGCCGAGAAGTGGCTGTATAACACCACCGCACATTCCATCACGAATTGGGAAGAATTCGTTGCGGCATTCCTTAAGAAATTCTACACTATGCAAAAGACAGCTCGAATCCGTAGCGAACTATATCAATTCACTCAGCTCCCAGCTGAACCATTCTCAAAATGCTTTGAACGATTCAAGGATCTTTTGGTTCAATGCCCACATTACGGCATCCCGAGATGGGATCTTTGCCGAATCATATATGAGGGCATTAACCCTACCACTAAACAAAACCTTGAAAACATGTGTCAAGGCACCTTTATGACCAAGGATGATGGGGAAGCTTGGAGATATTTAGAAGAGTTCGTTGAAAAGTCACTACAGTGTGAGACTGGAACCCAGCCATCGAGTAGGGGTGGCGTACACCAAATAGACGTGTCCATAGGTGTTCGAGCTGAGATGGCAGCAATGCAAAAGAAGCTCAAAGCTATGGAACACAAATTTTTAGCAGCCTCCCTAAACCCAATGTCACTCCCCAAAACTGTATGTCGGTGCTGTTCTGACCCTTCTCACTTGACGGAAGAATGTCCATTAAACTCTCCGTTTCAAGGTCACGAGCATACCAATGCCGCATTTCAAAGACCTAGAAACGATCCATATTCTTCCACGTACAATCAGGGTTGGAGGAATCACCCGAATTTTGCTTGGAACCAATCCCAAAACACGGTTCCAAACCCTAATCAATTCCAACGGGTCCCTCCACCACAACAGCAACCACTTCAACTCACTCAGCACCCCTACCAGTCACAAAATTTCCAAAACTAGGTCAACACTCCTGCACTGTCTAATCCTATGCAGTCGACCTGTTCCGACGAGTTCTCTCAATTCACTCAAACTATGAAATCACTCCTTTCAAATTTCATGGACGTGTCGGCTGAGGTTAGGTCTTCCGTCAGTGATATAAAGAAAAACTCAGTGTCCCAAGCTGAGAATATCAGAACGATGGAAGCTGAAATTGCACGACTTAAAGCCGAAATGAGTGCGAGAGAAAAAGGGAAACTTCCGTCTCAACCCCTACCTAATCCTGGGCATTACAATGTAAATGCCGTCACAACGTTGAGATCAGGAAGAGTGCTGAATAACCATGTTGGGGAAGAAGTTGATGATATTGAAAATCCTATCAACACCCCGGCTGAGACCTTCCCTCACACACACACTTCTGCTTCTGATTCTTGTTCTTCTACCCCACCGCCTTCTCACGAGCCTATTCTCCATTTCCCACTAGGCTCGACACCTTACCCCACCTCTTCTAGATCTTCAGAGACGGTCCCCACTCCTCTTTTGGGATCTCGTCTACCCCCTCTTCCTTCTCCTATGATGGACCCGGCACTCATTGCTAAAGCTCCTTACCCGAATCGGTTAGGGGGCAACAGATCGAGTCCACATATGGAGAAAATTATGGAAATGTTCAAACAGGTTAAAATCAACATCTCTCTCCTAGATGCGATTCAACAAGTCCCCGCTTATGCGAAAATTCTTAAGGACTTATGCACTAGGAAGAGGAAGACTCAAGTGCCGAAGAAGGTCTTCATGTCCAATAACATTAGCACTGCTTTTATCCCCCAGCTACCAAAAAAACGTAAGGACCCAGGATGTCCTACGATATCAATTTCTATTGGGGGTAAAAACATCAACCGTGCTCTTTTAGACCTTGGCGCAAGTGTTAACCTATTTCCATATTCTGTCTATGAGCAGATAGGGATTGGAGAGTTGAAACCTGCTCACTGCACTCTCCAAATGGCAGGCCGTTCGATCACCAAATCTAGGGGTGAACTAGAGGATGTGTTGATAAAGGTCGGAGAATTTGTATTCCCTGTAGACTTCATTGTTCTCGATACACAGCCTGTAGCAAACCCCCGGAGCCAAATTCCGGTGATTTTGGGTCGACCATTCCTTGCCACTTCCAATGCTGTCATCAACTGTAGAAATGGTTCAATGAACTTATCATTTGGAAATATAACCATTGAACTAAACATCTACAAAATTGGAAGTCAGCCATCAGAACCCTCTGCTCATATCCTTGATGTGTGCTCTGTCCATGAGATTGCTCCCGAAAGTTGCGGAGTTGAGGAACTTTGCTTTACAGATCTTGACGACACTACCACATCACTGTTTGACCTGACACATGATCTTAGTGAGGACACCATTTCCACGCTTGAGTCTGCCACTCCTGACTCATCACCATCCGAGTCTGTATCTTTTACAGGCTATGAGCTTCTTTGTGACTCCGAAAATCATTCAATGATCCCACCTTCTATCATTTCTCCGCCAGCATTAGATCTCAAAATTTTACCTTCTCATTTTAAATATGCATATTTAGGTGAGAATGAATCTTTACCGGTTATCATTTCCTCTTCTCTAGCATCAGAGCAAGAGAATGCACTCTTATCGGTATTGAGATCTAATAAGGAGGCGTTTGGTTGGACCATGGCGGACATCAAAGGGATTAGTCCCTTGATTGTCGAACATCATATACACTTGATGGATGATGCCAGACCAACCCGAGAACCACAGAGACGGTTGAACCCCGTCATGAAGGAAGCGGTGATGAAAGAGATCGTCAACTGCCTTGATAGTGGTATCATATATCCAATCTCCGATAGCCAATGGGTGAGTCCTATACATGTCGTCCCTAAGAAATCTGGCATCACTGTTGTTACCAATGAGGCAAATGAGTTGATTCAGACACGCGTCCAAACTGGATGGCGTGTATGTATTGATTACAGAAAACTCAATGCCGCCACGAGAAAAGACCACTTTCCTCTACCTTTCATTGATCAGATGCTGGAACGCTTAGCTGGACGTGCGTATTATTGCTTTATGGATGGATACTCTAGCTATAATCAGGTCCCCATAGCCAAAAAGGATCAAGATAAAACCACGTTTACTTGTCCTTTAGGTACCTTTGCTTATAGACGCATGCCCTTTGGGTTGTGCAATGCTCCCGCTACATTTCAGCGGTGTGTGATGGGGATATTCTCTGACATGGTAGAGAATTTTCTGGAGATCTTTATGGACAATTTCTCGATTTTCGGAGACTCTTTTTCCGACTGCCTAACGAATCTTGACGCAGTTCTTACTCGTTGCAAAGAGAAGAACTTAACTTTGAACTGGGAAAAATGCCATTTCATGGTCCAAGAAGGAATTGTTCTTGGACATGTTATTTCACAGAAAGGCATTGAGGTTGACAGAGCTAAGATAGATGTCATTCAAAATCTTCCTCATTCCAAAAGCGTCAAGGATATCCGATCATTTCTTGGCCATGCGGGCTTTTATAGGAGATTCATTAAGTATTTTAGCAAAATTGCTAGACCTTTAACTTTTCTCCTGGCCAAGGATACGACCTTCCACTTTGATTCGGATTGTGAGGCAGCTTTCGACTCACTTAAACACTCCCTCACTTCAGCCCCCGTTCTATCGTCTCCAAATTGGGACTACCCCTTTGAGCTGATGTGTGACGCATCCGATTTTGCAGTAGGTGCAGTCTTAGAACAGCACATTGAAAAGATGCCACACGTGATCTACTATGCGAGTAAGACCCTGAATGATGCACAAATCAACTTTACAACTACCGAAAAAGAACTTTTGGAGGTTGTATTTGCATTTGAAAAATTCAGGCCTTACTTAATCGGCTCTCCAATAATTGTGTACACAGACCATTCCTCCTTGAAACATCTTCTGGCGAAGAAAGATACAAAAGGTCGGCTAATACGTTGGATCCTTCTGTTACAAGAATTTGATCTTGTTATCAAAGATAAGAAAGGATGTGAAAACGTAGTAGCCGACCATCTTTTACGCATCTCTTCTTCCCCTGTGACCTTGCCGATCAATGATTCATTTCCCGACGAACAACTCTTGAACGTATCCAATGAACCATGGTTCAGGGATATTGTGAACTATCTTGTCACGGGACTTATACCCAGCGATTGGTCAAAACAGGACAAATACTATTTTCTATCCCAAGTAAAACACTTTTACTGGGATGATCCATATTTGTTTAAGTATTGTCCTGATCAGATCATTCGCCGGTGTGTCCCGAAAGAAGAGTTCAAGAGTGTTCTTTCTTTTTGTCATGATCAGGCCTGTGGGGGTCACTTCGGTCCTAAAAAGACGGCGGAGAAGGTTTTGCAATGTGGATTTTATTGGCCGACCTTATTCAAGGACGCATTTGACTATTGCAAAACCTGTACACAATGTCAGTACACGGGTAGAATCTCCCGGAGAAATGAAATGCTTCAGCAACCCATCTTGGTTGTTGAAATTTTCGATGTTTGGGGCATTGGTTTTATGGGTCATTTTCCCAACTCCTTTGGGAATTTGTACATACTGCTGGCAGTTGATTATGTCTCAAAGTGGGTAGAAGCCATTCCATGTTGCACTAATGACAGGAAAGTTGTCATTAAGTTCTTGAAAGAGAATATCTTTTCGCGATTTGGACACCCACGCGCTATCATTAGCGATAATGGGACACATTTCTGCAACAGGTCTTTCGAGACTCACCCTATCATCCCCAAACGAGCGGGCAGGCTGAGATTTCGAATAGATAGATCAAACTAATCTTGGAGAAGACTGTTGCTAAAAATAGAAAAGACTGGTCGACCAAACTGACGGATGCTCTTTGGGCATTCAAAACTGCATTTAAAACCGACCTAGGGATGTCTCCATATAGGATAGTGTTTGGGAAGGCATGTCATTTACCCGTCGAGATTGAGCATAACTATTAAGGAAATAAATTTTGACCTAAACTAAGCCTGCAACTTTCGGAAGCTGCAACTTAATGAGCTAAGGGAACTCCGCGATGAAGCTTATGATAACGCTGTGATTGTAAAGAATAGGACTAAGGTTTTTCATGATAAAAACATTTTGAGGAAAACATTTTCACCTGGTCAACAAGTCTTTCTTTATGATTCACGATTACACCTTCACTTGGGTAAGCTTCGATCTCGGTGGAAGGGACCTTTTGTTGTGCGGTCTGTATACCCGCACGGGGCAGTAGAGGTAGAAAATGTTAAAAACGGCACATTTTTCAAAGTGAATGGACATAGACTAAAGCCGTATTTTTCCACTGACCCCACGGAGGAGCTCCTGTTCTTACAGGAGCCAGTTTATCTTGATTAAAATTCCTCCGTCTCACCTCCATGTCTTGTATATTACTGCATCATCTTTTTGAATGGAGGTGAGTGAAAAGAATAAGTTTGGGGGAGGATCTTCACTTATATATTTTGCCCCCACTAATAAATTCCTCCCAGGCTTACAGGTTTTGTAGATATAGCAGTTGGCAACAGTGAGGACACTGTTGAAAACAAGTTTGGGGGAGGTTTGTGCTTAGTTTTGCATCATGTGCATATCATTTGTATAAGCACAAAACATAAATTTTTTTTAAAAAAAAACCCATAAAAATTTTGTGTACAAATTTTTGGCTCATCATTTTTTGTAAATAATTTTTCAAAACCTATAAAAATTTTAAAATTTTAAAAACCATAAAAAATTTAAATTTTTTTCAAAATATAAAAATATTTAATATTTATGATAATAAAAGATTAGATAGTGAACAATTACATCCATGAGACTAGAAAAATTTAAGAAAACTAAGACAATTAGAAGTTTCCTTATACGAACTAGTAATAAGTAGTTATGAGCCGTTGTCCCAAGGGTTAGTAAGATGGAGGAAGTCACTAATCTGAGGATAAAAATAAGTCTGAAAAATAGTTTCTATTCTGGAAAGCCAAACATTTTGAACGTTGATACCCTGCTATTCGCACTTACACACGTCTTAAAGCCCGAGATAGTAGAGGATACCTTGAAATTCTCTTGTCTGAAAGCCGATGTATGAAGGGAAAAAAATGATGAGGAAAGTGGTGAGAAAAATGGACACTGGTTTTGTTATTACCAAGGGCAATAAAAAAATATATAGTAAGGGTGCCTTTTCACCTAATGCCCTAAGGCCAACTGGTCTGGGAGTCACTGCTATACCTGAGGTGGTGCAAGACGAGGAAAATACACCAAATAAGCAAGCACATGAGTAATCGGTCGGTTAGTACCTTAAGAATTATTAACGGTCGCATGAAAGTGTGTAAGCATATCTAATTAAAAAGTACTGAGGCTGATGGGCAAGAGTATGATAGCTTGAATTGAATTTTCCGGGTGTAGGGATGTCCTTTACACACACGCAGGGTGATATGATCGATATTTGGAAGAAAGATAGGAATGAAGAATAAGACGATGTTTTATTGAGGGAGAACGTGATTTCTGACATTTTTTTCATGACCATTAAGATAGGGCTCATGACAACCGAAAAGCTAGCTTAGTTGGAAACCCTAATTTTCAAGGCTTTTCTTTTACAATTCTTGTCTTTAAATGTAATATTCATGATCTTCCTTTTATTATTGGATTTTGTGGG
Organism: Agapanthus africanus; assembly: GCA_030015575.1. Lineage (NCBI taxonomy): Eukaryota > Viridiplantae > Streptophyta > Magnoliopsida > Asparagales > Amaryllidaceae > Agapanthus > Agapanthus africanus. The sequence continues at coordinate 110,322,036 of CM057344.1, forward strand.
TGGAATCCGCTGAAAACCCTCAGGAGACAACACTCCTCCTACTAGGGACACGTAAAGGTTTAAAGGCTTGTTGCACGTGCTCAGTGCAATCGTGTTGCCTACGAAAGTGTGCTTTTCTCTTTCTTTATTTTCTTCTTCTTTTTTTAATAAAACAATTCGATCGAGACAATCGAAAATAAGTTTGGGGGAATTTGATCAGTCGAAAAATACTGCATTTCTAACACGGCAATTTCCCTACCTTTTGCATTCATGTAAAGGTATCCGGTATTCATATCGCACGTATTAGCAAAACACATGTAAAATACTAGATTACTTGTACTGTATACTAAAACCGGCACTTTTTAGGGAAATTGTGTGTTTTTCATGGCATCGCATCACCCTTGTATTGCGTAACTCTTGTCTTGGGGTCTAATGCAGGAAATTCCAGAAGTAAAGCCCAAATTTGTGGAAAAAAAAGAGCTGATAAAAGATACGCCAACTCCAAGATATAAGATCTGGTAGTGATACAGAAGGCCAAATAAAATTCAACATATCAGAAACAGGCCCAAAACTCAGCCCAAGATTGTACCAGAAAAATAAAGCTCTAAGGCCACTAAAGGACCGCGGATCCGCGGCCCAAACCCCCTTGGCGCCGCGGATCCACGGCCTGTTGAGGTGATCAACCCTTCAAATTTTGTCACGTACTTACCTATAACGGCCAAAGCTTCCAGAAGACCCCAAAAGCTCCACGTGGCGCATCTAGAAGGCTCGGCTTAACAAACTATTTCTAGAAGGCTCTCTTTTGGAGGGAAATTCAAATATTGTGCTAACTAACTTGTGGAGGTAAAATTCAAATTCAAATCCTAGATCTAGGGTTTTGGGAGTTCTATAAAAGAGAGTCTAGAGCTAGGGTAGATCCCGAGAGCAATTCAAGCAAGAGAACCTTCAACCTTTAGAAGCAATGCCGGATTTCAACGGAGCAAGAGATCCACGTCGATCCGCGACTCAAGGAGCCGAGCGAAGCCGAAATCGACGATCTAGTTCCTTCCTTTTGTAAATTTAAGAGAGTTGTAATGAAATTTTTCGATAAATAAAGGTGAATTTTCTATATTCTTGCTTATCTTTTAATTCAAGCATAATGATTAGATCTCAATTTGTGATTGTGTTTGTGATCATGATGTTTGAGTATGATGATGATTTAGATATTTTTACAATTCTTAAATCCTATAATATTTGGAAATTCTAGTGAATCAAATGATTAATGACCTAGTTTCGAGATGACGCTTTCTTGATCGTGTTCACTCGAAACTAGGGAACAACTATTGACCATTTGATTAACTAGAAGCTAGAAATTGAATGCGATCCATCGAAAGGACAAAAGATGAGTTGCGAAATCCCTAATTTCCTCGCAAGATCCTTAAACCTCGATAAATTTGCATCGATCTAGTATCAATTCGTTAATGGATAAGAATGAGTAATCATTAGATCTCATCACATCTGTAGATCCGATCTACTCCTACGAGCCATACTTCTAATCTTGATTGTTGGTTGGAAATTATCACACATCTCAACTCTTGTTTTTAATGTTTCTTTTAGATCTAGGTTTTTCTTATTCTTGATCTTCAATTACAAATCATGAATTGTTTTCTTTTCTTTTCCTTAAATTTTTGACTCATCTAATTCGGAAATTGAACGGATCTCACTTTCCCTATGGACGATCCGCACTTACTAACGCGCTACATCCGACACCGTTATTGATTGCGGTCAAAATATTTTTGGTTGTGATTTCTAAATACAATTTTCTAAAAAACCAATACACAACGGAAAATCATTCAAATCACGAGGCAAGGGCCGAGATTCCTTTATCGGGAGTGACCTCTTGGGCAGAAGTTTGCGTCAGGGTAATAACTTCACTATAGTCGATTACTTTTTGCTTTGCATCACGGTATTCAGTTGGAATATCCTACACCTCATTCTACGGGGAAAGAGCTGAGATCCCATCACCGTGAGTGGCCTCTTTAGCAAAGGTTTTCGCCACTATATATTTGTAAAAAACTATCCGGTTCCTTCAACGATATCAAGTTCATTACATTAAAGGTTTTTCGCCAAAAGCCATTTATAGCCCTCCATCATTTCAGACGGGTAGCACTTAGTATTCATGCTATGTTTGTTGGCCTTCGTCAAGGCATAGTGTATGGTAGCTGCTTGTTACCTTTCTGTTGCATAGATAGATGCGTTAGTTTAGGACAGTCGTACAATCTTGTTGACCTTCGTCAAGAGCGAGTACGGGTGAGTTCAAATTAACCTGACAATGACGGGTAGAACTTGACATGTGACTTATGATTTGTTGACCTTCATCAAGGTCATACGAGCATGGGGTAAAAATCACATCGGGTGTTTCAAACATACAGGAAACTTGCCAGGCATGCGCATACCTTCTGGAGTGTGATAACATGAGTGGATTCTATCAGGTTATCATGCGATGATAGTTGGATCCCGATACCCACTGATGAGTTGGTTTACTCCTCCGGTGATCCCGACTAATTCTTCTTTCAAGTTTGGAGGAGAATTTAAGGATACAGAGGGAGACATCCTGATTAGATAAAGTGATTAACCATTCTGATCTAGGTTAGAGTGCACGCAAAGTGTTTCTTTTCTCTCTCTCTCTTTGGCAGCGACCATGGCCCGACCCTACACTACAACTCAGTGACCAAGTTAACCGAACTCTTAAAACACTGATTTTTGGATTGTCTGAGTTGCATACCTCATTGCCACTCCCACTTTTACCCTTTTCTTTTCTCTGGAACATTCCGTATCACTACAAAGATCTACCATTATTGGTTATGACCATCGTATAGTTACATACGAACTCGAAGAAACTTGTTTCAGATTCGAGGATGGTTTCCGGTTTTGGAGAAATTGAATAGGTTTATTCAGTTGTCTTTTCCTTTTATCTTCTCTTAGGATGTGAGGTATCCTAGGATTAGGAAAGAGTACACTGATTGTTTGAGATTTTATATGCGCTTTCGCTTTTAAAAGATGAATCAAAGAATAGTTACCGCAATCAAAAACGGTATCGCTTGGTAGCTAGCCGGTTGAGTACGGGTCGGTCCACAGGGATTTTGTGTATTTTCTAATTGTTCTAACGAGTTAATTCTAATTGGGGTAGGATTGATTATCACTAAAAACTGAAATGAGTTTGATTAGGGTTAAAACCTTGCTAGGGTTAGGTCTAGGTTAAGTTTGGAAATTTAATATTTCTCACCGCTTTCTATGCCCTAATTAAGATCTATTTAAGTGTTAAGGTAATAATTAATTAAGGGGATTAGCACGATCGGGAAGAAACTAGGTTTCTTCCTCTAGGTCCTTGTCCATCCTTTCTTAACTCTTACCCTAACCTCCATGGAAAACATACACCACCGGTCTTTTAAACTACGGTATCACCGCTACCTCTTGGGATAGGGTGCCGTAGTGAGCGGTGTGTGTATATATGCATGGAGTCCTATTTTAAAATGTATGACGGGCAAGAAAGGCGTGAGAGATTTTCATCTCTCAAACCTTTCCTATTCCTAACCCTAACAAGTGAGGAACTACTCACTCATTAAGGAATTGATAAAAGATTTTATTTTTATAATTGTTTTTAATAACCTAATTATCTAATCTACGGCAGATAATTAAAATTGCTAAACTACGGCAGATAATTAAAATTGCTAAACTACGGCAGATAAATAAAATTAATTAGGGCAGAAAAGAAAATTAACTAAGGCATAGAAAAGAAAGACTTACTTTATTTGATGCACTATTCAAACATTTACAGTGAATAAAATTCTGAATTTGATAAACAAAAAGAGGCATAAGAAGTGGCATGCTCCAAAAAGAGCTGTAGGGTTCCTATATATAGATTATAGAAACCCTAGGGTTACATCTGATCCCTATCTATATTTACAAAACTACCCTGAGAAGCCTAGTCAACGCACCGCCACCACCGTCAAACTTTGCACCGACACGTGCTCAATACAGCCGCGGATCCGCGGCCATCTTGGAGGCTCCTGGGCTGAAATCTTCTTGTGTTCTTTCTGTTGCTTTATACTTGGCTTTTCTTCACTTGGTTCTTCAGAATGTCTTCTAGTTTCTTCCAGATTTCCACAGTGCATAATGCCGTGGACTTTTACCGTTTGCTTCATGTTGAAGTCTTGAATCTTGTGCTACCTTTGTGCAATCGAACTGTTTGCTGATCTTCGTTTGTTCCTCAAACTGTAGGCGGCATGATAAAGATTTTTCTGTTTGTTGGTCGTAATCTCACTTTTGTAGCGTCTTTTCATCATTTTCACTGTTTTGTTCCGAGAACCTGTAACCTGCAACTATGTAGCAGACATGGATCAAAAGTACCTGTTTATTTGTAAAATGAATAAGAATGGGGAATATAATAATGCAAAATTATGATATGAACAAATACCCCCAAACTTATCTTTTACTCGTCCTCGAGCAAAACTAGTTTATTCTTTTAAAAAAGACCTAACCTCACTTTCGCAGGGAAACGCGATTGCACTGAGCTCGTGCAACAAGCCGTTAAACCTCTAGGTGTCCCTAGTAGGAGGAGTTTTGTCTCCTGAAGGTTTTCAGCGGATACTACCCACAAAATCCTATCAATTCGGTCTATTGACTTTTATTCTCCAATTTGGTTTTCTAGCAAGGAATTCTATTATCTTTAACTCAAAAATTATCAACCCGTATTTTTCACGCTTCCTTATTATTTAACTTAAGATTGTATATATTCTGTAAATTTACTTAGCTTTCAGTATCTTTTGAGTTTTCCTTCTAAGGTTCCATCTCAACTTAGGAATTTTTATCATCTTTACTAAAGATATAAGTCCTATTTTTCATTCCTATTTCTCATCTAAATCCTAATCATATACCTCTACGTGTGTGTATTTGTTAACCCTAGACATGGAAATTCAATTCAAGCTCTTATACTCTTGTCCATCGTCCAAAGTACTTTTAGTTGGTGAATTTTTAGATGAAATTGCTCACACATCCTTCATGTGACCGTTAATACTTCTTGAGGTACTACCGACCGATTACAAAATGTGGTTGCATATTAAGGCGTAATTCTTCGTCTTGTAATACCTAGGGCTTTTAGCAGTGACTCCCAAACCAGTTGGTCTAAGGCACTAGGTGATAAAGCACCCTTGCTATATATTTTTCTATTTATGCAGCCTTAAGTAATTACAAAACCAGTGTTCAATTTTTTTTATCTCATTATTCACACTTGTATTTTTATTTTATTTTCCTTCATACTAAGGACTTTAGACAAGAGCATTTCAAGGTCTCCTATACTATTCCAAGTTTCAAGGTTCGTGTTTGTGCAATTTGTACGGTATATATTTTCAGAATTTAGACTTAAGCTTAGGAATTATTTTTCAGACTTATACTTTTAATAAAAATATCAATACTCTTCCTTTATTTTGATTTAGCCCAAGAAGTGAACTCAAAATTTTCCTATTTCTAAGTAAATTACAAAGACATATTTTCTACCGTTGAATTTTAAGAAAGGTTATTTTTAGGGTTTTTAATTTACTAAGTCTAGGATCTAGTTTTTCCTAGCTAGTTAACCTTCTTGTCAAACTCAAGTCAATTATGGCCAAAATTGATTTTTTCAAATTTTATAATTTTTTTATAAATTTTTTTCAGTTTTTATTTGATTTTTCTTTTTATATTTTTTTTCTTTTTCTTTTTTCAATTTTTATGATTTTTTTTATAAAGATGCAATGCAGAATTTAAAAGTGCAAAAGAAAAAGAAAAATATATACAAAAATTTTAAAAAGTATGCAATGCAAAAGATAACTATTTACAACCACCACCTCCCCCAAACTTACTAAAAGCAGTGCCCTCACTGCTCGGCCCCATGCCGCCCCCTTGTGCGTGAACAGGAACGCTCCTCCCTAGCTAGCAGGGTTCGGATCCCCTGCTCTATTTCAGTCAAACGCCGATCATGCTCCCTTGCTATCACCCTCAACTCGTCATTGCCCCTAACAGCTCTTCGCATTAAATTTGCATGTTCTAAGGGGGTGAGTTCTTCCTCGCTCGTAGTCGAGCTGGAGCTAGGCGTTCGGGCGGGCACGTGTTCCACCGGCTCAGTTCTTGACCAAACATCCGTCAAGCGTGTGTAGGACGTAGAAACGCCCTCAATGAGAGGCCTGACGGGTATGCCTCCAAGCATGTAAAATTCGAACTCCTCCACGGGGAGGAAATATCGACACAGTTGTGTCACAAGCATGGGACAAGGGTAGTTAGAGGCTCTTTTGCCCGCACCAATTGAGTTCAGTAGCACTGTGCACATATCGAATCGAGGGTTCCTTGTCATGAGTGTATGCACAATATGCAGTGAGGGTGTGAAAAATGTGGTGTTGTGGGAACTCCCAAAAATATTGTTTTGTGCCCACCGACACACAGTTAAAACATTGGCGAAAAGGGTTCTCGCTTGGATCCCCTTCCACGGTTCCCTTGAGCAATCATTGCCCATTAAGGGCATGTAATCCTCAAACTGCAATGGTTGATCATGAACGGGTATCCTAGGGATTAATGTGACTTCATGTATGACGTCTCTATCAATAATAAATTCCCTATCACCCCCACTGTAATTTTATAAAGCCGTATTGGGCGAGACACCCATCTTCCATGCACTCGTAAAAACGAGTGACTAATTCCGGAAGGGCGTAGGCGTTTGGGTGATTATATATCAGAAAATTCCATCCCCTACATGCTATTTCATTCGCAAAATAACTTCCATACACAGCATGTGAAAAAATTTGTGAAAAGTCACGCTCTAGTTGCATATTGGGTGCCATCAGATACTACAGATCTACAGAAATTTAAAACAGAGAGTATTTTCAGAGATCAAACCTCTTCTGAAATTTTCAGAGGGTGACGGCAGCGGAGCGCGGCGGATCAGCGGCGGGAAGGGCGTTTCGGCGGCGGATGCGCGGCTGAATGACGTGATCTCTCTGCAAAACTTCGACGACGGCTAGGGTTTGCTGTGGAGATTTTCTTTTAGGGTTATGAAAACAAGGGGGTCGGGGTTATTTATATAGAGGGAAGTGTTGGCTATTTGCAAATAAACCCCTCTAAAATGAGGAAATTATTTGCAAATAAAAATTTTACAATTTTTTTTATTTTCAATTTTTTTTATTTTTTTATGTTATTTTGTATTTATAAAATTACAAATGATACATACCCCCAAATTTGTTTGAAACAATATTTTGGCTAGACGATCGAAAATCTGGGGGTAAATAGAGGAAGATCAGTCAGTATAAATCGGCTCCTGCAAAAACAGGAGCTCCTCCGACGGGTCCGCAGTGAGGAACGATTTGAGTCGATGTCCGTTTACTTTAAACAGTGTACCGTCCTCCGGGTTTTCTAGGTCTACCGCACCGTACGGATATACGGTGCGTACCAAAAATGGCCCTTTCCATCGCGATTTGAGCTTGCCGGGATGGAAGTGTAACCGAGTGTCATAAAGCAAAACCTGTTGACCAGGTATGAAAGTTTTGCGCATAAGGTGTTTGTCATGGAACACCTTCGTTCGGTTTTTAATAGTTACCGCATTTTCATAGGTCTCATCCCGCAGTTCATTCAATTCATTCAATTGCAGTTTTCTATTGCTGCCCGCATCTCCTATGGATAAGTTCAACTCTTTAATCGCCCAAAATGCCTTGTGCTCAATTTCGACAGGAAGGTGGCAACCCTTTCCATAAATAAGCCGGTATGGAGACATGCCAAGATCGGTCTTGTAGGCAGTACGGAATGCCCATAGTGCATCAATCAGTTTTGTTGACCAATCTTTACGGTTTTTAGAAACCGTTTTCTCCAAAATTTGTTTAATCTGCCGATTCGAAACCTCGGCTTGCCCACAAGTTTGGGAATGATATGGTGTTGATAATTTGTGAGTAATAGAGTATTTGCGCATTAAGAACTCAAAAGTCCTATTACAAAAATGAGATCCATTATCACTTATAATCGCTCGAGGATGCCCAAATCGAGAAAATATGTTTTCTTCAAGAAATCGAACAACAACCTTGTTATCATTCATTCGGCTAGGCACAGCCTCGACCCATTTTGACACATAGTCAACGGCCAATAGAATATACATATTCCCAAAGGAATTAGGAAATGGTCCCATGAAGTCTATTCCTCAAACGTCAAAAATATCAACAACCAAAATTGGTTGGAGCGGCATTTCATTTCTCCGCGATATCCGGCCCAAGTGTTGGCACCGGGAGCATGTCTTGCAGTATTCGTATGCATCTTTAAAAAGTCGTGGCCAGTAGAAACTACACTGCAAGATTTTTTCTGCTGTCTTCTTGGGCCAAAATGCAAGCCACACGCTTGATCGTGGCAAAAAGACAGCACACTCTTAAACTCGTTTTCGGGGATACACCGACAGATGATTTGGTTGGAACAGTATTTAAAGAGATACGGTTCATCCCAGTAAAAATGTTTTACTTGGGAAAGGAATCAGAGTTTGTCCTGTTTCGACCAATCTTTAGGTATCAGTCCGGTGGCCAAATAATTTACTATATCAGCGAACCAAGGTTCACATGACACGGTTAAGAGCTGTTCATCGGGAAAAACATCTTTAATAGGAATTTCAAGTGTGGGCGAAGAAGGAAGTCGTGAAAGGTGGTCGGCAACTACATTTTCACATCCTCTCTTGTCTCTTATGACAAGGTCAAACTCTTATAGCAAGAGGATCCAACGTATTAGCCGAGATTTAGCATCCTTCTTCATGAAAAGATGGCGAAGAGCTGAGTGGTCCATGTAAACAATCACTGGAGTGCCGATTAAATAGGGCCTGCATTTTTCAAGTGCAAACACAACGGCTAAAAATTCTTTTTCTGTTGTTGTGTAATTCAATTGGGCCTCATTTAATGTTCAGCTAGCGTAATAAATTACGTGTGGCATCTTATTTATGTGCTGTCCAAGGACAGCACAAAAGGCGAAATCAGATGCATCGCACATAATTTCAAAAGGATGCGTCCAGTCGGGAGATGAAAGAATGGGCGCAGAAATAAGTGAGTGTTTCAATGACTCGAACGTTTTCATGCAGGTTGAGTCAAAATCAAAAGTATTGTCCTTGGCCAATAAAAGAGTCAAGGGCTATCTTGCTAAAATCCTTGATGAACAATCTATAAAAACAGGCATGGCCAAGGAAAGCTCGGATGTCTTTGACGCATTTAGGAGGAGGATGATTGGAAATGACTTCGATCTTAGCTTTATCAACCTCTATGCCATTTTGCGAGATGACATGTTGTTCATACCATAATTTTGCATTATTATATTCCCCATTCTTATGCATTTTACAAATAAACAGGTGCTTTTGACCCATGTCTGCTACATAGTTGCAGATTACAGGTTCTTAGAATAAAAACGGTGAAATTGATGAAAAGGATGATACAAAGTGAGACTACGAATGATAAATGGTGAAATCTTAGTCGTGCCCACATCTTGAGGAACATTGAAGATCAATTAACAAGTTCACAAAGAACAAAAGCAGCGCAAGGTTCAAGACTTCGTCACGAAGCAACGGTAAAAGTCCACTACAATTACTCACTGTGAAGATCTGGAAGAGAACCAAAAGACATTCAGAAGAAACAACTGTAGAAACAAGAAGTAAAAGTGCAATAGAACAAACCCAAGGAAATTCAGCCCATGATCCTCCCACTTGGCCGCGGAACCACGGCCAAACCTGGCCTATGGCCGCGGTTCCGCGACCGGCTATTACACGTGTCGGTGGAAAAAGTTTGAGGCGCTGACAGTGCGTTGACTAGGTCTTTTTCTTAGGGGTATTTTTGTAAAATCAGATGTGACGCGATTATAATCTAGGGTTTCTATGAATCTATAAATAGGAACCCTAAATCTTGTATTAGGTCATGCCTCTTTCCATTTCATAAATTCAGATCTGTAATTCCTGTGTTGATGTTTGGAGAGAGCCATCAATAAAATTAGTAAGTTTTCTATTTCATTGCCTTAGTTTACTTTTAATTATTTGCCCTAGTTAGATAGTTAGAATGTTTTTCAATTCCCTAATAAGCGAGTAGTCTCCTCGCTTGTTAGGGTTAGCTTTAGGGAAAGGCTTGGGAGATGAAATCTCTCACCCCTTTCTTGCCCCATCACACATGATAATTAGGACTCCATGCATACATATACACACCGCTCCCTGCAGTACCCTACCCCTCAAGGTAACGGTGATACCGTAGTATAAACGACCGGTTGTGTATGTTTTCCATGGAGGTTAGGGTAAGAATTAAGAAAGGAAGGACTAGAACCTAGAGGAAGAAACACCATTTCTTCCCGATGGAACTAATCCCCTTTATTAATTGTTACCATAACACCTAGTAGATCTAAATTAGGGCATTGAAAGCGGTGGGAAATCTTTGCATTTCCAAACTTAACATAAACCTAACCCTAGCAAGATTCTAGTCTTAGTATAAATCAATTTAGGTTTTAGAGATAATCCATTCACAACGTTTGGAATTAACTCGTTTGAGCAAATTAGAAAAGACACAACATCCCTGTGGACTGACCCGTACTCACCGGCTAGCTACCAAGCGACGCCGTTCTTGATTGCGGTTATAAATATTTTTGATCTAAAAAATCTCCTAAAATCAAATGGCGCCGTTGCCGGGGATGGCGTAGTATTTTCTTTTTGTAATTTCGGATTAATATAAATTAAAAAATTCATATAAAAAACTTATAAATTTTTTATCATTTATTGTTTGAAGGGTATTTTTGTTTGAATTTTGCAGGATTTACAATCGAGTTCGGATCTAAAAAAATCCAGAGATCAAAACAGAAAAAGGCAGATCTGAACAGCATGGGATTTTACCAACAGAACCACAGAAGAAATCTGGAGAAGTGATCCGCACCTGCCACCGTGGAACCGCCGCGAATTACCACCTACGACCGCGCATCTGCCGCGGATTGGTCGAGTCAGCACGTGAAAATTTTCTGTAGGCTTGAACCGTACACCCCACCGCATTTCCGCCACCTGGACCCCCATTCCGCCTCGGATCCGCCGCCTCCTAGTGACATCAGCACGTGCAAATTTTTCTGTGAGCTTTCTCTGTCCTCCTCTGCAAATCCCGATATCTCCTCTGTCAAATCTCCTGCAGGGTTCTTTGCGCTAAAAAATCTTCCCCCTTCTAATAATTGATCTTGTGCAAGATTCTTTGCGCCGCGCTAAAAAAATAAAAAATTTGATTGCAAGTTATTGTTACTGCTTTGCATATTTTTAATCGGACTTTAAGGGGCTTGAAACCAATCCAGATTCGGTGGGGATTTCATCACCCTTCTCAGGACCCCAGAAATCACATAAGGCATATGCATTGACCATTATTTAATTAAAAAATACTAGACTCAGCCCTAAAGACGTCGCGCTCAATAGGACAGAGAACTAGTTGTAGGCATCGGCCATTGATCCTAACCTGACTTTGTGGTGTCTAGGCAAGTGTGTCTAAGGCGAGTGGTTACTTAATTAGGGCCACTACTTGTAGTGGAGAGCCTCCCACTCACCTGGCACTTACCTGGCCGTAATTGGCGATGAAGAGGCGGTTTGAGATCCTATTTCTAGCCCTTTGGAACAGTTAGGAGCTGTCTAGCTGACCTAGGTGACCCTAGATCTAGGCCTGATTGTGCATTTGTGGTTGATTGCATTTGTGTCAAAGCCTTTTATTGAAAAAAATCTTTTTTGCAAAAAGCTCCACATAAAAAAAAGGGATTAAAAAAAAAGGAAATTTTTTTTTACAAGAACTTGCAACTTGTCGCTAAAGAAATCTTTGCACCCCACTTACACCACCTTCTTTCCATTGACGTTTTCTTACCCCCACATTCTGTTTTTCACTTTTTGACTACACTACCTCTTTAGTGTATGTCCGTTTGGACTAGGGACACTAGCGCCCGATTAGTCCGTGTTTCGTTGGTACCGACCGACGAAGCTTTCGACTCCGAAGTCGAAATTCCTTCCACTTCCTTACCCTCACCTTCAAATTCTTCTTCCGAAGGTATGTCGGGATATAATCCTAACAACACCTTACCCACGGGACTGATTCCACCTCCGTTAGGTGCGAATAACCCGAATCACCCGCCTCTTGAAGCGCCCCAATGAATTGCGCTCTAGGATCTCTTCTACCCTGTCCGCACCGCCTTACCTACCTGTCTTTCACTCCTACCGGCAAATGGGGACAATTCTGAGATAAAACCCCACTTCATCAATATGCTGCCAAAATTTCACGGACTGGAATCTAAAGATGCCTATATCTTCATAAACAAATTCCAAAACGTTTGCGCCATGATGAAAACAACCCAATTATCAGATGATGCTATAAGGCTAAGGGTCATTCCTTTCACCTTATGTGACTTAGCCGAGAAGTGGTTATACAATACAACATCACATTCAATTAGAAATTGGGACAGGTTTGTTAAAGCTTTTCTTAAAAAGTTTTATCCTCATCACAAGACCGCGAGAATTCCTAATGAGATTATACAGTTTTCCCAGCTTCCTTCCGAACCATTTTGGAAGTGTTTTGAAAGATTCAAAGACCTACTTGTTCAATGCCCTCACCATGGGATCGAAAATTGGCAACTTTGCCAAACATTATACGAGGGATTGAACCCAGCAACAAAGCAGTTGCTAGAAACCATTTGTCAAGGTCACTTTCTAACCAAATCTAGTGAGGAAGTGTGGCGGTTTCTCGATGATCTTGCTGAACAAACACTTCAGTGGGAAAGCACCAAGACCACCTCATCTTCTTCTATTGGTCAGTCTAGGGCAGGAATACATCAATTAGATATGTCGATTGCTATGAAGGCCGAGATGGCCGCACTTACGAAAAAGTTAGAAGCCATTGAGACCAAAATCTCATCGCCTTCTCCTGCCCCTGCTTTACCCCCACGAATTGTTTGTGCCTGTTGTTCGGATCCATCACACCTTACCGAAGAGTGTCCTTACAATCCACCTGTTCAAGGACAAGATCAAGTCAATGCTGCCTTTCAGCAACGACAAAGAAATGATCCTTACTCTTCGACCTATAATCCGGGTTGGAGGAGTCACCCAAATTTTGCTTGGAATCAAAATCAACAATTCCAAGGAAACAACAACTTTCAAAGGCCTCCTCCTCCACAACAACAAGCACCCCAACAAACTCAATACCAACAACCTTTCCTACCACAACCTTAGCCAAATCAAACGAACAATTTTGTGCCTAACAACTTTTACCTTAAAACAATTTTGTTCAACCAAATGATGATAAGGTTATTGTTCATAACATAATTTTGCATTTTATATTCCCCATTCTTATGCATTTAAGAATAAAAACAGGTGCTTTTGACCCATGTCTGTTACATGTTACAGATTACAGGTTCTTGGAGCGAATACAGCGAAAAAGACGAAAGTTGATACAGAAAAGAGACTTTTGACCAACAAGTAGACGGATCCTAGTCACGAAAAACAATTTACAATTGTATAAGGCAATGCAGTCCGAAATGTCAAAGTGAACGGTCAGAAGATCCTTACAAGTTTTCACTGAAGATCTGGAGAAGACCCAGAAGTCAAATGGAGAAAAGAAGTATAAAAGTAGAAAGCCCAAGAAGCATAGAAGAAAACCCAATAGTTTCAAGACCCAATGCCCTTCTTTGGCCGCGGAACCGCGGCCAAACCTAGGATGGCGCCGCGGTTCCGCGGCCATATGGTGCCCGTGTCGGTGCAGATTTTGTGTGTCGGTGCGTCGGTGCGGGTGTTGGGATTTTCAGTGGGCATATCTGTAAAATCATGTGTTCGAGAATCTGTAACCCTAGGTTCCCTGTTTTCTTATAAATTGTAATCTCGAATCTGTAAAAAGGGATGTCTCTTTTCTATCAATAAAATTCAGAATTGTTGGGAGATCTAGAGCATCATTTTTGTAAGTTTCCATTTTTTCTGCCTTAGTATAATTTCATTTTTTGCCCTAGTTAATTTAGTGTAGGTCTTTTAATCTGCAGTAGATAAGTACTTCTTTAGATATAAACAAAACACATCAAAAATAACAAAAAATGTCATTTTTAGAAGATTCCCTAATGAGTGAGTAAAATCCTCGCTTGTTAGGGTTAGGAATAAGAGAGGGAGTGAGAGATGAATATCTCTCACCTCCTTCAATGCCAACATAATTTTATAAGTAGAACTTCATGCACGTATGCATGATCCGCTCCCTACGGCACCCTATCCACGAGGTACGGTGAACTGTAGTATAAAGGGCCGGACATACATGACGTCCATGAAGGTTGTAGCAATTAATAGGAAAGGACGGACAAGGATCTAGAGGAAGAAACTTTGTTTCTTCCCAATCATCCTAATCCCCTTTGCTAATAATTGTTATGATATCTAAAAAGCTCTAATCAAACGGCATTGAAAGAGGTGACGATATAAATCTCATCAACCCTACCTTAGACCTAATCCTAACAAGTTCTTTAATATCGTATAAGTTAGTTTTTAAATCAATCAACAAAAACCAAACCACCATCGGAATCAGCTCGTAAAATCACAAATCAGAAAATTACACATCTCTGTGGATCGACCTGTATTCACCGGCTAGCTACAAAGCGAGGCCGTTTCTGATTACGGTTAACTTATATTTTTGGAATAATCAAATGGCGCCGTTACCGGGGATGGCGTAATCTTTCTTTTGTGTAATTTCGGGTTGATTTAAAATTTTTTAAAAAATCATAAAAATCAGAAAAGAGAAAAATACAAAAACATTTTATCGATTTTTATCTGTTTGAAGGGTTTTATTGTTTGAATCTTGCAGAAACAGTGAAGGCTCTCGGATCTTGAATTTTACAGAGGGCAAATCAGTAAAGTGCACATCACAACAGAGGTAGATTGAACCAACAGAGCACCACAAATTTTCTGAGCAGCTGATCTGCTCATAGGACCGCGGTTCCGCCGCAAACAGCACATCAAGGCCGCGGTTCCGTGGCCTTCTGTTGGCCTCTCTGCATAAATTTTGCATGGTTTGCTTTCTCATTCTCCCCTCTGTCAACCTTCATAAATCTCTCTGTAAAAAATTTTTCTGCAGGAATTCTTTGCGCTTAAAAAAAAAAAAAATCTTTCTCCCCCTTCTAAATAACAGATTTTCTGCAGGTTTCTTTGCGCCGCGCTAAAATTGATTGCAAGTGAATTTTATTGTTTTGCATAATTTAATCGGACTTTAAGGGGCTAATTGACCAAACTCAGATTGGGTGGAGATTTCATCATCCTTCCCAGGACCCCAGAAATCACTTTAAAGCATTTTGCATCGACCACAATTAATTAAAAAATACTAGACTCAGACCTAAGTACATCGAGCTCAATAGGAAAAGGACTAGTATAGGCATCGACCGTTTATCCTAACTGAATTTGCGGTGTCTAGCCTAGTGGTTATTAATTAGGCCCACTATTGTGGTTCCTTCCCACTTACCTGGCCGTACTTTTCGGTGAAGAGGCGGTTTGAGGTCCTATATCTAGCCTTAGTTAGGAGCTGTCTAGCAGACCTAGGTGACCCTAGATCTAGGCCTGATTGTGCATGTGTGGTTGATACATTTGTGTCACGAGTCCCTTTTCAATAACCTCTTTTTGCAAAACTCTCACATAAAAAAAAAAGAAAAAATCTTTTCAAAACTTGCAACTTGTCGCTAAAGGAACTTGCAACTCACTTCCACCACTTCCCTTCACTGACGTTATCTTACCTCCACCTTCCGTCTTTCTTTTTTCTGACTACACTACCCCTTTTAGTGTATGTCACTTTGGACTAGGGATACTAACGCCCGATTAGTCCGTGTTTCGTTGATACCGACCGACGAACCCTTCGACACCGAAGTCGACATTCCGTCCACTTTCTTACCTACACCTTCATATTCTTCCACCGAAGGCATGTCGGGATTCAACCCCAACAATACTTTACCAACGGGAATGTTCCACCTCCGCCAGGTGCGAATAACCCGATTCAACCGCCTGTTGAAGCGCCCGCACGAGTTGCGCTCCAGGATCTCTTCTACCCCGTCCGCACTTCTTTACCTACCTGTCTTTCACCCCCACCGGCAAATGGGGACAATTTTGAAATTAAACCACATTTCATCAATATGCTGCCAAAGTTTCATGGATTGGAATCTGAAGATGCATATATCTTTATCAATAAATTCCAAAATGTGTACGCTATGATGAAAACAACCCAATTAAGTGATGACGCGATAAGGCTAAGGGTCATTCCTTTCACCTTATATGACCTAGCCGAGAAGTGGCTATACAGCACCGCATCACATTCCATAAGAAATTGGGACGAGTTTGTGAAAGCTTTTCTGAAAAAGTTCTATCCTCATCACAAAACTGCTAGAATCCGCAATGAAATAATTCAATTCTCACAACTTCCTTCCGAACCATTTTGGAAGTGCTTCGAGAGATTTAAAGACCTACTCGTTCAATGCCCTCATCATGGGATTAAAAGTTGGCAACTTTGCCAAACATTATACGAGGGATTGAACTCGGCAACGAAGCAGTTGCTAGAAATCATAAGTCAAGGTCATTTTCTCTCCAAGTCTAGTGACGAAGCATGGCAGTTTCTTGAGGATCTTAGTGAGCAAACAATTCAGTGGGAGAGTACCAAGACCACATCATCTTCTTCTAGTGGTCAATCTAGGGCAGGCGTACATCAAGTAGAAATGTCGATTACTATGAAGGCCGAGATGGCCGCTCTTACAAAAAAGCTAGAAGCGATTGAGACCAAAATCTCGTTGTCTTCTCCTGCCCCTGTTATGCCTCCGAGAACTGTTTGTGCTTGTTGTGCGGATCCGTCGCACCTAACCGAAGAGTGTCCTTATAATGCATCTACTCAAGGACAGGATCAAGTCAACGCTGCATTTCAGAAACGACAAAGAAACGATTCTTACTCTTCGACATACAATCCGGGGTGGAGGAATCACCCAAATTTCGCTTGGAACCAAAATCAACAATTCCAAGGAAATAACAATATTCAAAGACCTCCTCCTCCACAACAACAACAAGCACCTTCACAAACTCAATTTCAACAGCAACCTTTTCAACAGCAACCTTACCTTAATCAGGTGAACAATTTTGTGCCTAACAATGCTTACCAGCCAAACAATTATGTTCAACTTAATAATAATAAGGTTAGCTCGTTCGAAAGAAGTCTAGATGCGTTCCTTAAGCAATCTACACAGTCTACAGCAAGACTAGAGACTTCTATTCAATCTTTGGTGCAAAACAGTGCCTCACACGATCAAAGCATCAAATCTATTGAGGCACAAATTGCACAACTCAATGCAGCTTTGAGCGAGCGCGAAAAAGGAAAGCTCCCGTCTCAACCACTGCCCAACCCCGGTCGCGCACATGCTGCAAATCAACAGCAGAATCATAACGTAAATGCGGTGACCACGTTGAGATCGGGAAAAGTGTTACAAAACAATGTGGGTATTGACATTAACACCCCTGCCGATGGCCCTTCTTCATCTTCTTCACCATCTTCTTTAGAGCCTATTCTCCATCCTTCACACGGCTCTACTTCTTCTAGCTTGAACGGACCCATTTCTCACAACACGAACACATCTACACGGGGTGCCGTTCCAACTCGACAATCTGATCCGCAAAAATTGGACTCAACCACCTTTCAAAATGTTCCTTTTCCTAATAGGTTGAGATCCAATAAACCAACTCCACAGATGGAAAAGATTGTTGAGTTGTTCAAACAGGTTAGCATAAATATCCCTCTTTTGGATGCAATCCAACAAGTTCCTTCATATGCAAAAATTTTAAAGGACTTATGCACCAAAAAGAGGAAGTTGCATGTGACAAAGAAAGTTTTTGTGGCTAGTGCTATTAGTGATGCTCTTGTAAATTCCTTACCCCCGAAGCAAAAGGACCCCGGGTGTCCGACCATTTCGATAACAATTGGGGACAAGAACATCAATAGAGCACTATTAGATCTTGGCACGAGTGTAAATTTGCTACCCTATTCTGTGTATGAGCAATTGGGCGTTGGAGAGCTTAAGCCCACTCACTGTACTCTCCAAATGGCCGACCGGTCAATAACCCATCCTAAGGGAGACCTGGAGGATGTGTTAATTAGAGTAGGGGATTTTATTTTCCCCGTTGACTTTATCGTGATGGATACACAACCTGTCGCTAACCCCCGGAACCAAATTCCGGTAATACTTGGTCGACCATTCCTGGCAACTTCCAACGCAGTGATAAATTGTCGTAATGGTTCAATGAACCTATCTTTCGGCAATATGACAATTGAGCTTAATATTTTCAAGTTGGGAAGTCAGCTTGCAGAGCCTAATGCTAGCGTACTCGATGTTTGCTCGATCAATGAGATCGCGGAGGAGGACTGTGAGTTCGAGAATTTTTTGTTCGATCACAGCAATGTTAACGCCACTAGTGCGTTCCTCCTAGAATCCGACACAGCTTTCACGGAGGATGACGATTTTGAGTGTTTTACATTCGTTGACGACTTTGAAGACTCATCACCTGAATTGGAGTCTTTTGCTTTTTCGGATGAGTTAATTGAACCATCCGACTCTGTTGCGTACACTCGATTCGAACCTTTGGTGGAATCCTTCTAGTTTGAAACAGTTACCCCATTGTTACCATCTATTGTTTCACCTCCTAAACTCGAATTGAAGCTTTTGCCGTCGCACCTAAAATATGCTTATCTAAGTGATAATGAGACCTTACCCGTCATTATATCGGCCTCTCTAGCTTTTGAGCAAGAGAAGGCTCTTTTGATGGTCTTACATAATAATCGGCAAGCTTTCGGCTGGTCTATGGCGGACATTAAGGGGATTAGTCCCCTCATAGTCGAACATCATATACACTTGATAGATGATGCCAAGCCGGCAAGGGATCCTCAAAGACACCTCAACCCTATTATGAAAGAGGCTGTTAAGAAGGAGATTGTTAAGTGTTTGGATAGTGATATCATTTACCCTATCTCGGATAGCCAATGGGTTAGCCCAATCCACGTCGTGCCAAAGAAATCGGGCATTACGGTCATTACCAACGAGGCAAATGAGTTAATTCCCACTCGCACCCAAACTGGGTGGCGAGTCTGCATAGACTATAGGAAACTCAATGCCGGGACAAGGAAAGACCATTTTGTTTTACCTTTCATTGACCAAATGCTCGAGCGATTGGCAGGGCACGAGTTCTATTGCTTTCTGGATGGCTATTCCGGTTACAACCAAGTCCCCATCGCCAAAGAGGATCAAGACAAGACAACTTTCACTTGTCTCTTTGGCACTTTTGCTTATCGTCGCATGCCCTTTGGGTTATGCAATGCATCCGTGACATTTCAGCGGTGCATGATGGGGATCTTTTCAGACATGGTTGAAAAGTTCTTGGAGATCTTTATGGATGATTTCTCCATCTTTGGCGACTCCTTCGACGAGTGTTTACGACATTTGGACGCTGTTCTTACCCGCTGTAGGGATAAGAACCTAACGTTGAATTGGGAGAAGTGCCATTTCATGGTGCGAGAAGGCATTGTCTTAGGCCATGTCATCTCGCAAAACGGCATCGAGGTTGATAGAGGTAAAATCGAAGTGATTTCTAACCTCCCTCCCCCTAAATGCATCAAAGACATTAGAGCCTTCCTTGGCCACGCCGGATTTTATAGACGGTTCATCAAGGACTTTAGCAAGATTGCTAGACCCTTGACTCTCTTATTGGCCAAGGACACAACATTTGCTTTCGACTCCACATGCATTGAAGCATTCGAGTCTTTGAAACATTCTCTCATCTCTGCGCTCATCCTTTCATCTCCGGACTGGACGCACCCTTTCGAAATCATGTGCGACGCATCAGATTTTGCCATTGGCGCTGTCCTTGGACAGCACATTAATAAAATGCCGCATGTGATTTATTATGCGAGCCGAACACTAAATGAGGCCCAACTAAACTACACAACAACAGAGAAAGAGTTTTTCGCTGTTGTGTTTGCACTTGAAAAATTTCGGCCTTATTTAATTGGCTCTCCAGTCGTTGTATATACTGATCATTCAGCTCTTCGCCACCTTTTTGCGAAGAAGGATGCTAAGTCAAGGCTAATACGTTGGATCCTTTTACTACAAGAATTTGACCTTGTCATAAAGAATAAAAAAGGATGTGAAAACGTAGTAGCTGATCACCTATCACGACTCCCTTCTTCGCCTACGCTTGATCTCCCAATCACTGATGTTTTCCCCGATGAGCAACTCTTGACCGTTTCTTGCGAACCATGGTTCGCCGATATTGTAAACTACTTAGCCACCGGCCTGATACCTAAAGATTGGTCGAAACAGGATAAACTTCGATTTTTGTCCCAAGTAAAGCATTTTTACTGGGATGAACCCTATCTTTTTAAATACTGTTCCGACCAAATCATTCGTCGGTGTGTACCTGAAAGTGAGGTCAAGAGTGTGCTGTCTTTTTGCCACGATCAAGCATGTGGCGGGCACTTTGGCCCAAAGAAGACAGCCGAAAAAGTTTTGCAGTGTGGTTTCTATTGGCCACGACTCTTCAAGGATGCATTTGAATACTGCAAAACTTGCTCCCGGTGCCAACACTTGGGCCGGATATCGCAGAGAAACGAAATGCCGCTCCAACCAATTTTGGTTGTGGACAATTTTGATGTTTGGGGTATAGATTTCATGGGACCATTCCCTAACTCTTTTGGAAATGTGTATATTCTTTTGGCCGTTGACTACGTTTCAAAGTGGGTTGAGGCTGTGCCCAGCCGAACGAACGATAACAAGGTTGTCGTTCGATTTCTTAAAGAACACATCTTCTCTCGATTTGGGCACTCTCGGGCGATAATAAGTGATAATGGTTCTCACTTTTGCAATAGGACTTTCGAGTCCTTAATGCGCAAATACTCTATCACCCACAAACTGTCAACACCATATCACCCCCAAACATGTGGGCAAGCCGAGGTTTCAAATCGGCAAATAAAGCAAATCTTGGAGAAAATGGTTTCTAAACACCGTAAAGATTGGTCAATTAAACTGATTGCTGCACTATGGGCTTTCCGTACTGCATATAAGACCGATCTTGGTATGTCTCCATACCGGCTTGCTTACGGGAAGGCTTGCCACCTCCCAGTGGAGATTGAGCATAAAGCTTTTTGGGCTATCAAAGAGCTGAATTTATCTTTAGGAGATGCGGGCAGCAATCGAAAGCTGCAGTTGAATGAACTTGAAGAGCTGATGGATGAGGTATATGATAATGCCCTAATTACTAAAAACCTAGCTAAGGTGTTCCACGACAAACACCTTTTGCGAAAAACTTTTGAACCTGGTCAACAGATTCTACTTTATGACACTCGGTTACATTATCATCCCGGCAGGCTCCGTTCCAGATGGAGAGGACCTTTTGTAGTCCGCACCGTTTATCCACACGGTGCGGTTGATCTTGAAAATCCTGAAGACGGTACCTTATTCAAAGTGAATGGGCATCGACTGAAGCCGTTCTTCACAGCGGACCCTTCGGAGGAGCTCCTGTTCCTGCAGGAGCCAATCTACACTGAGTGACTTTCCTCCACTTTCACCCCCAAATTTACTTTTTTCCAAAACATTATTTCAAATAAGTTTGGGGGTGTGTATATAATTTGTAAATATATAATCCCAAAATACCATAAAAAATAAAAATAAAAAAAATGATAAATAAAAAAATGTTTTTTTGGACCTAATTGCAAATTTTCAGAATTAAGAGCTGACATTTTTAATTTACAAATAAATTCCTCATTTTTGAGGATGTTTCCTTCAAATAACCCTCTTCCCCTCTATTTAAAGAGACCCGAGCCCTCCTGTCCTCATAACCCTAATATTTTCTCTCCAAAAAACCATAGCCGCCGCCACCGACCTACCCCAGAAAATTCTTGCCGCGCCGCCGCTATACTGCCGCGATCCCGCCGCCGGAGCCTCCTATCGCCGCGCTTCCGCCGCTCCTGTAAAGCATCAGCCCCTGAAATTTTCAGGGGAGGTACATCTGAACCTTCCCTCTCTGTTTCTTGCATATTTATTTTCTGAATAATCTATATGGCACATAAAATGCAATTTGAGAGGGATTTTTCCCCGGTTTTCACGCACGAATTGTACGGTAGCTATTTTGCACATGAAATAGAGCAGAGGGGCTGGAATTTCCTGACCTATAATCACTCCTCTGCGTTTGCCCTACCTGAACTAGTTATCCTGTTTTATGAATCAATGGAGGATAATAGTCTTGACACCTTAGGCTACATTAAAATAAATTGGGGAGATCGTGTAATTCACATTGATAGGGACATGATCCACGAAGTCACACTCATACCTCGTGTGCCCGCACATGACCACCCCTTACACTTTGAGGATTATATGCCCTTGATGGGAAATGACTGTGCTAGAGAGTCGCGTAAGGATATCCAAGCACGGACCCTTTTCGCTAACGTTCTTACTGTGTGCCGGTGGGCACAAAATAACATCTTTAGCAGCTCGCACAACACGACTTTTTTCACCCCCGCCTTACATGTCGTACACACACTAATGATGAAAAATCCACGGTTCGACATGTGCACCGTATTGCTCCATTCTATAGGTGCGGGGAAAAGAGGTACCATCTACCCATGTCCCATGCTAGTCACCCAACTCTGCCGTTATTTCCTCCCCGTCGAGGAATTTGATTCATACATGATCGACGGTGTTCCGGTTCGACCACTCGTTGAGGGCGTTACTTCGTCCTACTCTAGACTTACTGATATTTGGTCACGAACGGAACTGGCAGAGAATATTCCCGCACGCACCCCTAGCTCTAGCTCGACATCGAGCGGGGAAGAACTGACCCCTCAAGAGCATGCACGATTGATGCGGAGAACGGTAAGAAGAATTGATTCTTTGAGGGATGAGTTTCGGGCGACAGCACGAGATCACGACCGTCGGTTGACGGAAATTGAGAGGGGTATTCAAACCCTTTTGGCTAGAGGGGAACGATCACGTTCACGCTCACGAGCGAGACGTGGGGCCGGGCAGCGAGGGCACTGCTTTGCTCAAGTTTGGGGGAGAGGGTAGTGTATATAGTTATCTTTTGCATTGCATATTGTATATATTCTTTTCCTTTTGCATATTTAATTTCTGCATTGCATCTTTATATAAAAAATCATCAAAAAATTGAAAAATTTGAAAAATAAAAAAAGAATTAGAAAAAAAAAAACCTATAAAAATTGAAAAATTTCAAAAAATTATAAAAATTAATGCATTCAATTCTGGTTAATTGACTTGAGTTTGATAAATCGGTTAACTGGCTAGAAAAAACTAGATCTTAGACTTAGCAAATTAAAAACCCTAAAAATAACCTTCCTTAGAGTTTAACGGTAGAAAGTACATGTCTTTGTAGATTATTTGGAAATAGGCAAATTTTGGGTTCACTTCTTGGGCTAAATCGAAACGAAGGAAAAGTATTGAAACTTTTATTAGAGTATAAGTTTGAAAAATAAATCCTAGCTTAAGTCTAGATTCTGAAAACATATACCCTACAATTTGCACTATCACGCACCTTCAAACTTGGAATAGTAGAAGAGACCTTGAAATGCTCTTGTCTAAAGTCCTTAGTACGAAGAAAATAAAAGAAAAAAAAGTGAAAGAAAGAAAAAAAATGGACACTGGTTTTGTGATTACTTAAGGCTAAAACATAAAAAAATATTTAGCGAGGGTGCTTCATCACCTAGTGCCTTAGACCAACTGGTTTAGGAGTCACTGCTAAAAGCCTTGGGTGTTGCAAAACTAGGAAGTACGCTTTAAAGTGCTAACGCATCTTGTAATCGGTTGTTGGTACCTCAAGAAGTATTAACGGTCGCATGAAGGATGTGTAAGCGAAATTCACTAATTAATAAGTGCTTTGGACAATGGACGAGAGTACGATTGCTTGATTTGAATTTCCAAGTATAGGGGTGATATTTACACACACGTGGGGATATGTGATTAGAGTTTAGATAAGGGAAAGGAATGAAGAATAGAACTTGTATCTTTAATTGAGTTGATAGAAATTCCTAAGCGGAGATAAAACCCTAGAAGGAAAACTTAAGAGATGCCGAAAGCTAAGTAATTCTATAGAACATATATAATCTTAAGTTAAATGATGAGGAAGTGTGAAGAATATGGGTGGATAATTTGCAGGTCAACGATAATAGAATTCCTTGTTAGAAAACCTAATTGGAGAACAAAAGTCGAGAAACCGAATTGATAGGATTTTGTGGGTGTAATCCGCTGAAAACCCTCAGGAGACAACACTCCTCCTACTAGGGACACCTAGAGGTTTAACGGCTTGTTACATGTGCTCAGTGCAATCGCGTTTCCCTGCGAAAGTGCGGTTAGGTTAGATTTTTTTCTAGAATAAATAAAATAATAAGTTGCTCGAGGACGAGCAAAAGATAAGTTTGGGGGTATTTGTTTATAACATAATTTTGCATTTTATATTCCCCATTCTTATGCATTTAAGAATAAAAACAGGTGCTTTTGACCCATGTCTGTTACATGTTACAGGTTACAGGTTCTTGGAGCGAATACAGTGAAAAAGACGAAAGTTGATACAGAAAAGAGACTTTTGACCAACAAGTAGACGGATCCTAGTCATGAAGAACAATTTACAATTGTATAAGGCAATGCAGTCCGAAATGTCAAAGTGAACGGTCAAAAGATCCTTACAAGTTTTCACTGAAGATCTGGAGAAGACCCAGAAGTCAAATGGAGAAAAGAAGTATAAAAGTAGAAAGCCCAAGAAGCATAGAAGAAAACCCAACAGTTTCAAGACCCAATGCCCTTCTTTGGCCGCGGAACCGCGGCCAAACCTAGGCTGGCGCCGCGGTTCCGCGGCCATATGGTGCCCGTGTCGGTGCAGATTTTGTGTGTCGGTGCGTCGGTGCGGGTGTTAGGATTTTCAGTGGGCATATCTGTAAAATCATGTGTTCGAGAATCTGTAACCCTAGGTTCCCTGTTTTCTTATAAATTGTAATCTCGAATCTGTAAAAAGGGATGCCTCTTTTCTATCAATAAAATTCAGAATTGTTGGGAGATCTAGAGCATCATTTTTGTAAGTTTCCATTTTTTCTGCCTTAGTATAATTTCATTATTTGCCCTAGTTAATTTAGTGTAGGTCTTTTAATCTGCAGTAGATAAGTACTTCTTTAGATATAAACAAAACACATCTAAAATAACAAAAAAATGTCATTTTTAGAAGATTCCCTAATGAGTGAGTAAAATCCTCGCTTGTTAGGGTTAGGAACAAGAGAGGGAGTTAGAGATGAATATCTCTCACCTCCTTCAATGCCAACAAAATTTTATAAGTAAAACTTCATGCACGCATGCATGATCCGCTCCCTACGGCACCCTACCCACGAGGTAACGGTGAACTGTAGTATAAAGGGTCGGACATACATGACGTCCATGAAGGTTGTAACAATTAATAGGAAAGGACGGACAAGGATCTAGAGGAAGAAACTTTGTTTCTTCCCAATCATCCTAATCCCCTTTGCTAATAATTGTTATGATTTCTAAAAAGCTCTAATCAAACGGCATTGAAAGAGGTGACGATATAAATCTCATCAACCCTACCTTAGACCTAATCCTAACAAGTTCTTTAATATCGTATAAGTTAGTTTTTAAATCAATCAACAAAAACCAAACCACCATCGGAATCAGCTCATAAAAACACAAATCAGAAAATTACACATCTCTGTGTATCGACCCGTATTCACCGGCTAGCTGCAAAGCGACGCCGTTTCTGATTACGGTTAACTTATATTTTTGGAATAATCAGTTATCTCGCTAGAAAAAAGTCTAGATGCGTTTTTCAAACAATCTACACAATCCGCCGCAAGGTTGGAGACTTCCATCCAGTCTTTGGTGCACAACAATGCTTCACACGATCAAAGTATCAAATCTATTGAGGCACAAATTGCACAACTAACTGCTGCGTTGAGCGAGAGAGAAAATGGAAAGCTTCCATCTCGACCATTGCCTAATCCCGGTCACACACGCAACGCACATGTCGCATATGAATATGAAAATCATAATGTAAATGTGGTGACCCCGTTGAGATCTGGAAGAGTGTTGCAAAATAACGTGGGTATTAGTGATAACACCCCCGCCGGTGGTTCTTCTTCATCTCCTTCTTCTTCTTCTTCTTCTTTTTCTCCATCCTCTTCTTCTTCACCTTCATCTTCTTCGTTAGAGCATATTCTTCATTCTTCAAAAGTCTCTTCTTCTTCTAATCCGAACGGACCTACTTCTCACTTCACGAACATACCCATACAGGGATCCGTTCCTACTCCACAGTCCACACCACAGACTTTGGACTCAACAGATTTTCAAAATGCTCCATTTCTAAACAGGTTGAGATCCAATAAACTAACTCCACAAATGGAGAAGATTGTGGAGTTATTTAAACAGGTTAGCATAAATATACCTCTCTTGGATGCAATCCAACAAGTCCCTTCGTACGCGAAAATCTTAAAGGGCTTATGCTCCTCGAAGTGAAAGTCTCAAATACCCAAGAAAGTGCTAATGGCTAGTGCAGTGAGCAATGCTATTAACCAACCTCAACCCTTACCCCAAAAACGAAAGGACCCTGGCTGTCCTACAATTTCAATAACAATTGGGGATAAGAACATCAATCGAGCACTTTTAGATTTTGGATCTAGTGTTAAACTTCTTCCTTACTCCGTGTACGAGCAATTAGGGGTTGGAGAGTTGAAACCCACCCGTTGTACTCTCCAAATGGCTGATCGATCAATCACCCATCCTAGGGGTGAGTCAGAAGATGTGTTGATAAAATTTGGGGATTTCATATCCGTTGATTTTATTGTTATGGATACACAATCTGTTGCTAACTCACGGAACCAAATTCCGGTGATCCTCGGTCGACCATTTTTGGCCACTTCCAATGCCGTAATAAATTATCGCAATGGCTCCATGACTCTATTCTTCGGGAAGATGTCTAGTGAGTTCAATATTTACAAGATAGGAAGTCTGCCCCCCGTACCTAAAACTAGTACATGAGAAGTTTGCTCTATTCACGAAATTACGCAGGAGGACTGCGAGCTTGAAAGATTTCTGTTTGATGACAACAGCTTTGACACCATTAGTGCGTCCCTCCTTGAATTTAACACAGTTGGCACAACCGATATAGATTATGAATGTTTCACCTTTTCGGACGATTTTGACGATTCACCGCCCGAATATGAGTCTTTTGAATTTTTGGATGAGTTAGTTGAACCATCCGAATCAGTTGTTTGCAGTGATTTCGAACCAGTGTTGGAGTCCTTTCAGTTCGAGGTAGATCCCCCAATTTTACTTTTGATTGTTTCGCCTCCGAAACTCGAACTAAAGCCCTTGCCGTCTCACCTTAAATATGCTTACCTAGGTGAGAATGAGACCTTTCCCGTTATCATATCGGCCTCTCTAGCCCTCGAGCAAGAGAAAGACCTTTTAATGGTCTTACAAGAGAAGTGGCAAGCTTTTGGCTGGGTTATGGCGGACATCGAGGAGATTAGTTCCCTCATAATTGAATATCATATGCATATGATGGATGATGCCAAGTCGATAAAGGATCCACAGAAACATCTTGGGGATGGTGTGGATATTCAACCTCATCCTTTAGAAGTTGAACCACCCCCTTTTCTTTTAATAAGCTACGAGAATGCCAATATTCCACTGATTGCTGATCATTCACATTCTCGTTTTGATTCATCATCACCTCCTATCTATTCACTTCCACACTTTCCATACCACCACTTCTATCTTCCCTAATTCTTTTTGGATCGGTACAACATGTTCTTCCACCAACCGATACTCCATACAGATAAATTTTTCAACTGGTTGGTGTTGACGTTTGGTCTTTGCAAAGTTTGGCAGTGACGTTAAACATTGTTTCAATGAATTTTGGGGGGGGGGCTTTCTGTATATATATTTTTGTTTTTCTTTTAACAATAAAAAATAAAAAAAAAAATAAACAGGAGAGTGCCGACATTTTGACCCTCTTGGTGTAGCATGACAGTGAGGACACTGTCAAGGTTAAGTTTGGGGGTATGCACGGTAAGCCTTCTTCCTTCGCATTCATGTGTATATTTTTGCATTTGCATACTTATTTTAAAACCCATAAAAATTAAAAATTTTAAAAAATTATAAAAATTAAAGTATTCAATTTTGGCCATAATTGACTTGAGTTTTACAAAAAGGTTAACTAGCTAGGAACAACTAGATCTTATACTTAGTAAATTAAAAACCCTAAAAATAACTTTTCTTAAAATTTAACGGTAGAAAGTATATGTCTTTGTAGTTTATTTAGAAATAGGCAAATTCTGAGTTCAGTTCTTGGGCTAAGTTAAAACAAGGGAAGAGTATTGATATTTTTATTAAAGTATAAGTTTGAAAAATAATTCCTAGCTTAAGTCAAAATTCTAAAAATGTATACCCTACAATTTGCACAAACACGAATCTTGAAACTTGGAATAGTAGAAGAAACCTTAAAATGCTCTTGTCTAAATTCTTTAGTACGAAGAAAATAAAATAAAAAAATACAAGTGTGAATAAAGAGATAATAAAAAAAAATGAACACGGGTTTGTGTGATTACTTAAGGCTGCAAAAATAGAAAAATATTTAGCGAGGGTGCCTCATCACCTAGTGCCTTAGACTAACTAGTTTGGGAGTCACTGCTAAAGCCTTAGATGTTGCAAGACTAGGAATTACGTTTTAATGTGCAAACACATCTTGTAATCGGTTGTTGGTACCTCAAGAAGTATTAACGGTCGAATGAAGGATGTGTGAGCGAAATTCATCTAAAAATTCACCTATTAAGAAGTGCTTTGGACGACGGACAAGAGTATGATAGCTTGCTTTGAATTTCCAAGTGTAGAGGTGATTTATACACACATGTAGGGGTATGTGTTTGGGGTTTAGATAAGAGATAGGAATGAAGAATAGGACTTGTATCTTTAATAGAGATGATAAAAATTCCTAAGTTGAGATAGAACCCTAGAAGGAAAACTTAAGAGATGCCAAAAGCTAAGTAAGTCTACAGAATATATATAATTTTAAGTTAAATAATAAGGAAGCGTGAAGAATACGGGTGGATAATTTCTAAGTCGAAGATAATAGATTTCCTTGTTAGAAAACCTAATTGGAGAATAAAAGTCAATGGGCCTAATTGATAGGATTTTGTGGGTAGTATCCGCTGAAAACCCTCAGGACACAACACTCCTCCTACTAAGGACACCTAGAGGTTTAACGGCTTGTTGCACGAGCTCAGTGCAATCGCGTTTCCCTGCGAAAGTGAGGTTAGGATTTTGTCGAGAATAAAACTAGTTTTGCTCGAGGACGAGCAAAAGATAAGTTTGGGGGTATTTGT
Source organism: Agapanthus africanus (assembly GCA_030015575.1). Classification (NCBI taxonomy): domain Eukaryota; kingdom Viridiplantae; phylum Streptophyta; class Magnoliopsida; order Asparagales; family Amaryllidaceae; genus Agapanthus; species Agapanthus africanus. The sequence goes on from CM057344.1 coordinate 110,351,450, forward strand.
TCATACCATAATTTTGCATCATTATATTCCCCATTCTTATGCATTTTACAAATAAATAGGTGCTTTTGACCCATGTCTGCTACATAGTTGCAGGTTACAGGTTCTCGGAATAAAAACGGTGAAATTGATGAAAAAGATGATACAAAGTGAGACTACGAATGATAAATGGTGAAATCTTGGTCGTGCCCACACCTTGAGGAACATTGAAGATCAATTAACAAGTTCACAAAGAACAAAAGCAGCGCAAGGTTCAAGACTTCGTCATGAAGCAACGGTAAAAGTCCACTACAATTACTCACTGTGGAGATCTGGTAGAGAACCAAAAGACATTCAGAGGAAACAACTGTAGAAACAAGAAGTAAAAGTGCAACAGAACAAACCGAAGGAAATTCAGCCCATGATCCTCCCACTTGGCCGCGGAACCGCGGCCAAACCTGGCCTATGGCCGCGGTTCCGCGGCTGTCTATTACACGTGTCGGTGGAAAAAGTTTGAGGCGCTGGCGGTGCGTTGACTAGGTCTTTTTCTCAGGGGGTATTTTTGTAAAAGCAGATGTGACGCGATTGTAACCTAGGGTTTCTATGAATCTATAAATAGGAACCCTAAATCTTGTATTAGGTCATGCCTCTTTTCATTTCATAAATTCAGATCTGTAATTCCTGTGTTGATGTTTGGAGAGAGCCATCAATAAAATTAGTAAGTTTTCTATTTCATTGCCTTAGTTTACTTTTAATTATTTGCCCTAGTTAGATAGTTAGAATGTTTTTCAATTCCCTAATGAGCGAGTAGTCTCCTCGCTTGTTAGGGTTAGCTTTAGGGAAAGACTTGAGAGATGAAATCTCTCACCCCTTTCTTTCCCCATCACACATGATAATCAGGACTCCATGCATACATACACACACCGCTCCCTGCGGCACCCTACCCCTCGAGATAACGGTGATACCGTAGTATAAACGACCGGTTGTGTATGTTTTCCATGAAGGTTAAGGTAAGAATTAAGAAAGGAAGGACTAGAACCTAGAGGAAGAAACACCGTTTCTTCCCGATGGAACTAATCCCCTTTATTAATTGTTACCATAACACCTAGTAGATCTAAATTAGGGCATTGAAAGCGGTGGGAAATTTTTGCTTTTCCAAACTTAACCTAAACCTAACCCTAGCAAGATTCTAGTCTTAGTATAAATCAATTTAGGTTTTAGAGATAATCCGTTCACAACGTTTGGAATTAACTCGTTTGAGCAAATTAGAAAAGACATAACATCCCCGTGGACCGACCCGTACTCACCGGCTAGCTACCAAGCGACGCCGTTCTTGATTGCGGTTATAAATATTTTTGATCTAAAAAATCTCCTAAAATCACATGTCCTAAGAAAATACCTTCTCATACCATAAAGTGTCACTTCTCCCAATTTAAAGTGAGGTTCTTATCCCTACAACGGGTAAGAACTGCGTCTAAGTGTAGCAAACACTCATTGAAGGAGTCGCCGAAAATGGAGAAATCATCCATAAAAATTTCCAAGAATTTCTCCACCATGTCTGAAAAGATCCCCATCATACACCGCTGGAAAGTAGCGGGTGCATTGCATAACCCAAAGGGCATGCGACGGTAAGCGAATGTACCGAAAGGACAAGTAAATGTGGTCTTGTCTTGATCCTTTTCGGCAATGGGAACTTGATTATAGCCGGAGTAGCCATCCAAAAAGCAGTAAAATTCGTACCCAGCCAATCGTTCTAGCATTTGGTCAATAAAAGGTAACGGAAAATGGTCTTTCTGTGTTGCGGCGTTGAGTTTTCTATAGTCGATGCAAACTCGCCACCCAGTTTAGGTGCGAGTAGGTATTGACTCATTTGCCTCATTGGTTATGACCGTTATGTCTGATTTCTTTGGGACAACATGAATGGGGCTAACCCATTGGCTATCAGAGATAGGGTAAATGATACCACTATCAAGACATTTGACAATCTCCTTTTTCACAGCCTCCTTCATTATGGGGTTGAGGCGTCTCTGTGGATCCCTTACTGGCTTGGCATCATCCATCATATGTAAATGATGTTCAACTATGAGGGGACTAATCCCCTTGATGTCCGCCATAGTCCAGCCAAAAGCTTGCCGATTATTTTGTAAGACCATTAAAAGGGCTTTCTCTTGCTCGAGAACTAGAGATGCCGATATGATAACAGGAAGGGTATCATTCTCACCTAGGTAAGCGTATTTAAGGTGAGACGGCAAAATCCTGAGTTCGAGTTTCGGAGGTGAAACAATTGAATGTAACATTGGTGAAACTGTCTCGAACTCGAAGGATTCCATCAATGGTTCAAAGCGAGTCTAAGCAACCGAGTCGGATGGTTCAACTAACTCATCCGAAAAATCAAAGGACTCAAACTCGGTTGGTGAGTATTCAAAATCGTCCAAAAAAGTGAAACACTCATAATCGTTATCCGGTGTGAAAGCTGTGTCAGATTCTAGGAGGAACACACTAGAGGCGTCAAAATAGCTGTGATCGAACAGAAATTTTTCGAGCTCACAGTCCTCCTGCGTGATCTCGTGGATCGAGCAAACATCAAGTATACTAGCATTAGGCTCGGAGAGCTGATTCCCCAACTTAAAAATATTGAGTTCAATTGTCATATTTCCAAAAGATAGGTTCATCGAACCATTTCGACAATTGATCACCACATTAGAAGTCGCAAGGAATGGTCGACCAAGTATCACCGGAATTTGACTCCGGGGATTAGCTACAGGCTGTGTGTCCATAACAATGAAATCTACGGGGAAAATAAAATCGCCTACTTTAATTAACACATCCTCTAACTCACCCCTAGGATGGGTGATGGATCGGTCGTCCATTTGGAGAGTACAATGTGTGGGTTTAAGCTCTCCAACGCCTAATTGTTCATATACTGAATAGGGTAGCAAATTAACACTAGCACCAAGATCTAAAAGTGCTCGATTGATGTTCTTATCCCCAATTATTATTGAAATTGTAGAACAGCCGAGGTCCTTATGTTTTTGTGGTAAAGGTTGGATAAGAGCATCACTTACAGCACTAGCCACGAAAACTTTCTTGGGGACTTGTGACTTCCTCTTCTTGGTGTATAAGTCCTTTAAAATTTTAGCGTAAGAAGGGACTTGTTGGATTGCATCCAAGAGAGGTATGTTAATGCTAACCTGTTTGAATAACTCCACAATCTTCTCCATTTGTGGAGTTGGTTTATTGGATCTCAACCTGTCTGGAAATGGAATATTTTGAAAATTTGTTGAGTCCAATGTCTGTGGAGTAGATTGCGGAGTTGGAACTGATCACAGTGTTGGTGTGTTCGTGAAGTGAGATGTGGGTCCGTTCGAATTAGAAGAAGTAGAGCCTTGTGAGGAATGAAGAACAGGCTCTGACGAAGATGAAGATGAAGAAGAAGATGGGGAAGAAGAAGATGAAAAAGAAACACCGGCAGGGGTGTCATCACTAATACCCACATTATTGTGCAACACTCTTCCAGATCTCAACGTGGTCACAACATTTACATTATGATTTTGTTGTTCATAAGCAACATGTGCGTTGTGTGTGTGACCGGGATTTGGCAATGGTTGAGACGGAAGCTTTCCCTTTTCTCGCTCGTTCAACACAGTATTCAGTTGTGCAATTTGGGCCTCGATTGATTTAATGCTTTGATCATGTGAAGCACTGTTTTGCACCAAAGACTGAATGAAAGTTTTCAACCTTGCTGCGGATTGTGTAGATTGTTTTAAAAACGCATCTAGACTTCGTTCTAGCGAGGAAATCTTATCGTTATTCGGTTGAACAAAATTGTTTTGAGGATAAGAATTGTTAGGTACAACATTGTTCATTTGGTTTGGGTAAGGTTGGGGTTGGAAAGGTTGCTGATATTGAGTTTGTTGAGGTGCTTGTTGTTGTGGAGGAGGAGGCCTTTGAAAGTTGTTGTTATCTTGGAATTGTTGATTTTGATTCCAAGTAAAATTTGGGTGCTCCTCCAACCAGGATTATAAGTCGAAGAGTATGGATCATTTCTTTGTCTTTGCTGAAAGGCAGCATTGACTTGATCTTGTCCTTGAACAGGTAGATTGTAAGGACACTCTTCAGTAAGATGGGACGGATCCGAAAAACAAGCGCAAACTGTGCGTGGGGGGTAAAGCGGGGGCAGGAGAAGGCGATGAGAATTTTCTCTCAATTGCTTATAGCTTTTTCGTAAGTGCGGCCATTTCGGCTTTCATTGCAATCGACATATCAAGTTGATGTATGCCTACCGTAGACTGGCCTGATGAAGAAGATGAGGTGGTCTTAGTGCTTTCCCACTGAAGTGTTTGTTCAGCAAGATCGTCGAGAAACTGCCAAGCTTCCTCGCTTGATTTTGTAAGAAAGTGACCTTGACAAATGGTTTCCAACAACTGTTTAGTTGCCAGGTTCAATCTTTCGTATAAAGTTTGGCAAAGTTGCCAATTCTCGATACCGTGATGAGGGCATTGAACAAGTAGGTCCTTAAATCTTTCAAAACACTTCTAAAATGGTTCGGAAGAAAGCTGGGAAAATTGAATGATCTCGTTGCGAATTCTTACGGTCTTGTGGTGTGGGTAAAACTTTTTTAGAAAAGCTTTAACAAACTCTTCCCAATTTTTTATCGAGCGTGATGCTGTGCTATATAACCATTTTTCGGCTAGGTCACATAAGGTGAATGGAATGACATGTAGCCTTATAGCATCATCAGAAAGTTGTGTGGTTTTCATCATTGCGCAAACATTCTGGAATTTGTTTATGAAGATATAAGCATATTCGGATTCCAGTCCGTGAAATTTGGGCAACATATTGATGAAGTGGGGTTTAATCTCAAAGTTGTCCCCATTATCCGGTGGAAGTGAAAGACAAATGGATAAAGTGGTGCAGATAGGGTAGAAAAGATCCTGGAGCGCGATTCGTTGGGGCGCTTCGACAGGTGGGTGTTGTGGGTTATTCGCACCTAGTGGAGGTAGAATCAGTCCCGCAGGTAAGGGGTTGTTAGGATTGAATCCCGACATCTCCTTAGAAGACGAAGAATATGATGATGAAGGTAAAGAAGTGGAGGGAATTTCGACTTCGGAGTCGAAAGCGTCGTCAGTCGGCACTAACGAGACACGGACTAAACGGGCGCTAGTATCTCTAGTCCAATTGAACATACTCTAAAGAGGTGTAGTGTAGTCAAAAGGTGAAAACAGAAGGTGGGGGTAAGAAAACGTCAATGGAAGAAAGTGGGTGTAAGTGGGCTGCAACGGATTTCTTAGCGAAAAGTGGCAAGTTTTTGTAATAATTTTCTGTTTTGTGTTTTTTTATATAAGGAGCTTTTTGCAAAAAGATTTTAAAATAAGAAGCTTAGACACAACCACAATATGCACAATCAAGCCTAGATCTAAGGTCTCCTAGGTTAACTAGACAGCTCCTAACTGTTCCAAAGGGCAAGTTGTGAGGTCCTCAAATCGCCTCTTCACCACCAATTGTGGCCAGGTAAGCACAAGTAAAGAAAGGAGCGATCCGCTCACGAATCACCGTGAGACGGGCCTTTTAAAATTACCTTTCCCCACTTGTCTAGCCTAGGACACCACAAAGTCTGGTTTAGATAAACGATTGATGCCTACAACTATTCCTTTGTCCTATTGAGCACGATAGTCTTTAAGGCTGAGTCTAATCTTTTTTAGTTAACTCGATGGTCAATGCAATATGCTTTTTGTGATTTTTGGGGTCCTAGGAAGGGTAATAAAATCCCCATCCAATCTGGATTGGTGTTAAAGCCCCTTAAAGTCAGTTTAAAGAATGCAAAGCAGTAAACACACAAACACTTACAAATTTTTTTTATTGCGGCGCAAAGAATCCTTCACAAGATCAAGTTATTGGAGAAGGGAGAGAAGTTTTTGCGCAAAGAACCCTGCAGGAAAATTTTTCAGAGGAGATCAGGGGGTTACAGAGAAGAAAACAAAGTTTACAGAGATTTTTCCCCGTGCTGACGTCACCAGAGCGCCGCGGTTCCGCGGTCAGATGTAGGTAATTGCAGCGGTTCCGCGGTCAGTCAGTCTGTTCAGATCTCCAAACCTTTTCTGTTTCTCTGTTGTGCTTCTCCTCTGTAGGTTCAGATCTGCTGTTTGCTGTTTCGCTCCTGCGCCATTCAAACGAAAACCCTTCAAAAAATAACAAGATGATAATTTTTTTTATTTTTTAATTTTTCAGTTTTTATGATTTTTCAATTTTTATATTAACCCGAAATTACAAAAAGAAAATAACTACGCCATCCCCGGCAACGGCGCCATTTGATTGTTTGAGATTTTATATGCGCTTTCGCTTTTAAAAGATGAATCAAAGAATAGTTACCACAATCAAAAACGGCGTCGCTTGGTAGCTAGCCGGTTGAATACGGGTCGGTCCACAGGGATTTTGTGTATTTTCTAATTGTTCTAACGAGTTAATTCCAATTGGGGTAGGATTGATTATTACTAAAAACTGAAATGAGTTTGATTAGGGTTAAAACCTTGCTAGGGTTAGGTCTAGGTTAAGTTTGGAAATTCATTATTTCTCACCGCTTTCTATGCCCTAATTAAGATATATTTAGGTGTTAAGGTAATAATTAATAAAGGGGATTAGCACGATCGGGAAGAAACTAAGTGTCTTCCTCTAGGGCCTTATCTGTCCTTTTTTAACTCTTACCCTAACCTCCATGGAAAACATACACAACCGGTCTTTTAAACTACGGTATCACCGCTACTTCTTGGGATAGGGTACCGTAGTGAGCGGTGTGTGTATGTATGCATGGAGTCCTATTTTAAAATGTATGACGGGCAAGAAAAGGGTGAGAGATTTTCATCTCTCAAACCTTTCCTATTCCTAACCCTAACAAGTGAGGAACTACTCACTCATTAGGGAATTGATAAAAGATTTCATTTTTATAATTGTTTTTAATAACCTAATTATCTAATCTACGGCAGATAATTAAAATTGCTAAACTACGGCAGATAAATAAAATTAACTAGGGCAGAAAAGAAAATTAACTAAGGCATAGAAAAGAAAGACTTACTTTATTTGATGCACTCTTCAAACTTTTACAGTGAATAAAATTATGAATTTGATAAACAAAAAGAGGCATAAGAAGTGGCATGCTCCAAAAAGAGCTGTAGGTTTCCTATTTATAGATTATAGAAACCCTAGGGTTACATCTGATCCCTATCTATATTTACAAAACTACCATGAGAAGCCTAGTCAACGCACCGCCGCCACCGTCAAACTTTGCACCGACACGTGCTCAGCACGTCCGCGGATCCGTGGCCATATGCCTTGTTTGGCCGCGGATCCGCGGCCATCTTGGAGGCTCCCGGGCTGAAATCTTCTTGTGTTCTTTCTGTTGCTTTTTACTTGGCTTTTCTTCACTTGGTTCATCAGAATGTCTTCTAGTTTCTTTCAGATTTCCACAGTGTATAATATCGTGGACTTTTACCGTTTGCTTCATGTTGAAGTCTTGAATCTTGTGCTACCTTTGTGCAATCGAACTGTTTTTCGATCTTCGTTTGTTCCTCAAACTGTAGGCGGCATGATAAAGATTCTTCTGTTTGTTGGTCGTAGTCTCACTTTTGTAGCGTCTTTTCATCATTTTCACTATTTTGTTCCGAGAACCTGTAACCTGCAACTATGTAGCAGACATGGATCAAAAGTACCTGTTTATTTGTAAAATGAATAAGAATGGGGAATATAATAATGCAAAATTATGATATGAACATACACCTATTGCGCTTATTGGATAGTCTTCTTCCAAACCATAGGCAGGTGCCGAAAAGTAGGGAATGAAGAAAACCAATTAGCATAAGTATGGTGTACAGAAGGTAATGAGTAAAGACAAATAAAGGGACCAGAAAGAGGGTAAAGTAAATTGCGACTGCTATCATTCATGACCAAACCACATATTTCATCGCCACTCCCATTTCACCTTTAAATTTCTCCAGAACATCTCGTATCACTACGAAGATCCACAGTTATTTGGATACTCCATCGTTTGGTTATATACGAACTTGAAAGAACTTGTTCCAGTTCGAGGATGGATTCTGGTTCAGGAGAAATATAATAAGGTTTATTCAGTTGTCTTTTATCTTTACTTTCTCTCAGGTTGCGAGGGCTCCTAGGATTAGGAGAGTACATTTGTTATGCTTATTGGATAGTCTTCTTCCAAACCATAGGTTGGTGCCGAACGATAGGGAAGAAGAAAACCATTTAGCCTAAGGATGGTGTACAAAAGGTAATGAGTAAAGACAAATAAAGGGATTTGGAGAGATGGCAAAGAAAATATACGGTTATAGTCATGAATATGGATAATGGAAGACGGATTACTAGGAATACCCGGCTAGCCTTTCGAAACATTTTCATGTTTCAGTTTCACTATGAGTTGTTAAATGAAAACTGATTTCCTAATTAAATCCTTTCTCCAAGGTATGTATTTACCAGGTTTGATTCTCATATCTGTATGGGTTTACAGATGATGAGTGGGAGTAAGTTATTGGGAATTAGGTGATCATACTCATTATATCGGGATTCGTTGTAATTGGTGATATTTGGGAAATCGCCTGAGTTTTTGCCGGACGACAAATATTTGGTTTTGAATATCCATCGTTATGCACCAATTTAAAACTGATATATCTGTACGTTTATTTTATAAAGTGAGATATAACCTTTTGAAATTATGTCCATGATATTTACCTATATCAGTTGATGGTTAGGTAAGAAGCATTAAACAGCGGTGTAATTCTTCATAACCATAGTACAGTTTTCAACCTACGACGCACAGGGTTTGGGTTATTCAACTCAGGGGACTTATACAAAGTATTGTATGTTGTCCAGTGTCCATTAGGACAGAGGGGTTGGTACTCGTACTATATTCTGTTTACTTATAACTTCTCTAGTTTTAGATAAGTGTTTCGTAGAAACACAAGGTCCAAGTTTTAAGAAGTTATAAGTACAAGAATAAAGTAGAGAACCATGTGTTACAAGTAGCGGGATTCTTCAAAGTGCTTGAATATATAGATACTTGCGTTTGGTATTCAGTTGATAGTAATGGTTTTGAGAACTTGCTTCTCTTTCAGGTTACTCATATCTGGATGCACTCTAAGTTGAGTTACGCTGATCGGACTCCTTCCATTTAGTTGACATGCACTGGAGGCAGCTGCATGTTTTGAATCTGGTTCTAATTAAATTAGTGCCTCTGTTTCTATATTGTATATAGAATGGTTCATATCTTAACGATGTTAAGGTATATGGAGTTGTCCGGCTTATGCTTAAAACCAGACTCTGGATAACTCAAGGCATGTTTCTGTAATGACAGTTTGTGGGTTAACCCGGGCTATGGCGAGGGTTAACTTTCTACCATCTGGAAGATCAATAGTGATATTGTTCTTGACTCGCCACAGTTTTAGTAAAATGGGCTTTTTCAGAAAACAGTAGTGGGAGTATGGTAGAACTGGAAGTGATTCCAGAACCACAAACGATTACTGAAAATTTAGAAGGACCTAAAGATTCAATCAGGTTTGACATTCCATTAGCCACTCCGCAGATATGGTGGGTAACCTCAGGCACCCGAGAGGTACTCCGGTATCCTCAAGGACGGTGACAGGGAGGTTCTTGTTTACCCAGGGTTTCCATTACTGCTATTCTAGACTATGAGACCCGGCAGGAGGATGAGTATAGCATCGTTCTAAACTAGCTTTAGAAGTGCACGTGTATATGACTCTGCCAGAGGGTTGTCGTAATCAGTGGGAGCAGTGGAAGCAAGTAGACAAGTAGCTTATGTCTAATTATAGACTAAAGCAGATAGAGCGGAGATAGATCATCTATTTTTGATGTGACAGTCATAGGCTTTGACTTCATCAGAATAGGAGATGGAACTGTTAAGAAGGTAGTAGGGTGTGATGTCCTGGTATTTGGATGACATGCACTTTGTAAGAAGTGAAATTCCTATACTATGATCAGTTATACTGTGGTTGTCACACAGTGGTTTCTCTACATAGGATATGGATATTATATCAAGCATTCTGGTTACTAGATCTATGGTTTTAGATCTATATTTGGGTAGTTTCCCAATTCGGGTACTTAGACAATATTCTAAAGGTGTTTTAGAATAGACGACTCATGGCAAGGTGGTGTACCTACAAGTGATGGAGTCACCCTCTCTAAAGGTGTCTTACAGACTAAAGGGGAGAGGGATGTGCATGATTGGCATATCACTTGCTTAAGCAATTGAGTCAATCATGAGATGTCAAGTACCACACCAGATGTTGTTTTTGCACTAGATGCAATATGTTTTTATTAATCCAATCCTGGAGAAACATTGGGAAGCAGTCATTGAGAACAAGTAGATGTTCTAGAGATTTGATAACGGCAACCTCCTTCGGGAGACGGTTATCATTCTAGGTTTCCAAGGTGACCTGGATGACAGAGTGACTGTCAGAGTTATAGTTTTCCTTCTAACGAGGGGAAGTAGTTTAGATAGATGGTCCAAGCGGATACCGAGGGAGGTGTGACGCAGGATACAGATTAAATTCAGTTGACGATACAGTCTAAGAAGTTTGCTGGATTTGGAGTTCTTTTATGAACTGGGTCGCATCAGATATCCAGACATATTCTAAGACAGGTATTGCTTATTTCGGGAGATGGCTTTCTTTGCGAACTTGAGATAAAGAGAGACATAGAAAGAAACATCAGAGCGGATCTACTCACTAAGGCTATTTCTCGAACGCAATAGTTTCACAAATGAGCTTTGTGAAACTGATTAGTAGAGGAGTTGGATGTTCGGTATCACACGGGCTGTGAGTATGCGACATCACAATAATTAGCCTTAAGTGCAAGTGGGAGATTATTGGATATAGTGCCCTCAAAGTCAATTATTAGATCGCATACACGTGATTGCAATGATTGAGAGAGGACCTATACCGGTAAGACAGTCTTACTCGAGATGATAATATGCTATCTGGTTTGTCTTTATCATCGTTTTCTTGCTTTAGGTGACATTACAGATCACTATTACATGTTGATAGAGCCTATAGGATTCGTGCTTGACTATCAGCAGTATGATGGTGATCATATACGTGAGAGTTGGGTAGTCTATAAGCACATCATTAAAGTGTCCCTAGTCGAGGGAGTTTCGAGACAAGGCATCGATACTCCAGAGTAGACTTGTGTATACAGATCGAGACCCCGACGAGGGGCGATGGCCGGTCTCACAAGCTATTAGTGTAAGTTGGTTCTCCTAAGATGTATACAGGTGCTCATTGGGTTATGAGTACACCGGACGGACTCACCGGGAACATGCTAGTTGGTATTATACATGTTGTCAGATAGCAGTTCCCTGGTGACATGTGTACAGGTTAGTCTATCGACCTGAGATCGTCATTTGTCTCGTGTGAGTTCCTACCGTGCTTTGATTACTACCCTACCATGGCTCAAAGGAGTCGTGCAAACAGGTTTTAGTTGGGTACAGTTCCGAGCCACATGGAGGCAGTGAGCGGATCGTCAGGGGATTCGTCTCTCTCGGTATTGGGGGTTGATATCACGCTGTGTCTGGAAAGCCATTACACAAAGTCCTTGGCCAAGGTAAGCGAGATTTACTGGTAGGTATTCCAGTAGTTTCTCAGGGCGTTCTGGACTATACTCCGACACGAATTATACCGCTATTAGGGGTCTGACGTTTACCATCCCCTAGGCCCGATATGCGATACTCATAGACGATCGGACCGAACTGTACGAATATTATCACTGTCAGGCTCAGTAGGGTTTCAGGATGAGTTCGCTCGTCGGCCTCCCTTTCGCTCAATACCTGGATAGCCGTTACGTACAGCTAGTGCCACTGAGGGCTTATGGTTAAACCCACTGGCAGCGTATTGATGAGTCTTTAGAGTCTCATATAAGGGGTTTCCCTAGTTCGGGCGAAACGTTGTAGAGATCGTATGGTTTTATGGCATGGTTCGATCATATACGTGCACTCGTGCACGGATCCTGATCAGACGGATCATACTAGTGGGATTTGGTTTAAGCCAGATCCTAGTATTAGATTGTTGGATTACTTTCATCTCGTAGTATTCGTATTCAGTCGGAATACGGATGCGGGTATGTATATACGGATGAGGGGTATTCTTGTAATTCGTTACAAGATAACTTTAGATGATGCCATTTTCTTTTTGTGGATTTAACATTTTAGTCTAAATGTTAAATGGTGGAAATTGTGACTCATTCTTGGCATGACATAAATTTTGTCATGGCTAAGATTTTTTTATGTGAGCTTTGAGATATTTTGTAAGTGTGTGAGTGAAGAGATATTTTGTGAGTGTGTGAGGCTCATTTTCTCACAACAAAATATCTAAACACTCACTTACACTTGAAGGGGAAGCCACTTGATATTTTTGGGTTTGCTCATTTGCTCATTGTTTTTTTGCTTGAGCTCACACTTTCCTCTCACCTTAGGCATCTTCTTCAACCTCCACTCTATCTCTCTCATGTGTTGAGAATCCTAGAGTGTATTGAGACAAAGTAAATACACACTATATCTACTTCATCTTGAGCACCTAGGTTAGCAAACTAGTTGTTCAAGTTGCTTCAGTTTGAAGCGGGAGCCGGTATTGCTAATCCTCGATGTGGTTCGTCTCCGACGAGAGAGATTGGAGAGCGAATTTGTTCGGTGCAGCCGCGAGGAGCTTAGCGCAGAGATTGACGAACGAAGGACACAGATCGATCGGTATAATCTCTCCAAACTCTTTTTTGTTTACTAATATAGGGTTAATAACACGATCCGGGTTTTATGGTTACATTAGCGCCGGTTTATAAAAGTTTTTGTTCCGCATTTGGCCACGGAAAGATGACCGGGGCGCTGCCGTAGCCTTATATGAACCAAATTAAGTCAATTATTAAAAACAAAATTAAGTAATTTAAATAACTAAAAGAAACCCGTATAGGAGCATACTTGTGTAATGCTCAGTCGCCTCCTGTGAGCTGGGGAAACTGAAGTGATGCACAAACCCCATACCATAAATGTCCACACGGCTAGGCATTTCTCACATTTGTCCCGCTTGCCATTTTTGTTGGATGTGTATGCCCTAGAGGCTATTATTATATAGTACAGGATTGTATATTACATATGGATGCTTGGGATATATGTATATAGGACAATCTTGCTCTATATGATAGTATGCTATCTGGTTTGTCTTTACCTCAACATGGGTATATGTTCTATTTTATATTACGTATCTCGATTACATATTGGTAAAACCCATAGGATCTTTGCTCGACTACTAGAGTTGTGATGGCGATTATACTCGTGGGGTCTAGATAGTTTATAAGCACATCTTTAAATTGTCCTTAGTCGTTGGAGTTTTTAGATAGGGCATTGATACCCTGAAGTAGACTAATGTATACGTTTCTTATTCCCGAGAGGGAAGGTGGCGTGTCCCACAACCATTGGTGTTCGGCATCAAAGAAATCATACATGTGCTTATTAGGTTTTGAGTTACGCTGGACGGACTCGCCGAGAACTTCTAAATGGTTATATACCTAATGTCAGATAATAGTTCTCTGGTGACATATGCACATGTTAGTCTTTATATCTGACATCGTCATTCGTCTCGAGTGTGTTTCCACTATACTTAGATCACTACCCTACCACGGCTTTAAAGAGTCGTGCAAACAAGTTTTGGTTGGATACAGTCCCGAAGCATTTGGAGGCAGTGAGCGATCGAAGAGATTCGTCTCTCCCATTATAGGGAGTCGATATCGCGCTGTGTTCGATTGGTCATCACCATAAGACCTTGACTAAGGCAGTTGAGATTTACTGATTGTGAGATCAGTAGTTTCTCTGGATGGTTTTGGACTATACCGACACGGCTTATTGGGTGATTAGAGGGTTGGCATTTTCCACCCCCTAGACCCAGTATGCGATACTCTCAGACAAAGAGATCGGATTGTACTAAAATTGTCACTTTCAGGCTCAGTAGGGATACAGACAAGTTTGCTTGTCGGCCTTCCTTTCGATCAATACCTGGGTAGCCGTTACGTACAGCTAGTGCCCCTGACGTGCTTGTGATTAAACCCACTGCCAGCATATTGTCGAGTCTTTAGAGTCCCACACAGAGAGTTTCTTAGCTTAGGAGAAACGATGTAGTGTACGCATTTTGATACGTATGTGGGTTCGATTAAATACGTGTTTTTGAATACGTACTTATAATCGGATAGTTTGTTACTACTAGCAGATTTGAAAGATAGCCAGGTTTTCATATTTGGATGAAATGTGAGATAATATTATTTATCTCTATTTAGTATCTCTCTTTTCCTATTCGTATTTTGATAAAATACGGTATTTATACAAATACGGGTGTTTGTATAAATACGTGTATTTGTGTCTTAATATAAATACGGGTATTTCTCTTTATACGAATACAGGTATACGTATTTTATACGAATACGGTATTCGTATTTTGATACGAATGTGGGTGTATGTATTTGTAACATATACTTGTATTAGTGTATTTGTATATATATTTATATATGCACATATACATATGTATATGTGTGCATGTGAGGTGGCCTTCTTCTTCTCTCATTCCTTCATGGTTGTGTGAGAATGTTGTGGGCTTGTGACTCACCATGGTGAGTCACAAGTCCACACATTCATCACATTAAAAGGAAAAGAGAAAAGAAAAGTATTATGAGACTTGTCATTCTTTTTGTGCCGTACTAATGTTTATCACCATTATTTTCTTCTTCTTCTTCTCATCTTGAGTTTTCTTGAGTTGAGATAGAAAAGATTAAGAGAGAAACACTTAGAAATTAGATTAATACATCATCTAGTGAGCTATTCTTAGCAAGTTTAGTTCACTAGTTTCTTCACTTGGTTTTTTAGTGTGAAGATATAGTTTTATCTAGGGTTCTCTCAGGAAGATCTTCTTCGACATCGAAGATCGGCATCCAAGCTTGTTTCCGGAGTCTCTAGGAGTGAAAGATGAGGAAAGAAGACGAAGGACATGACTACAAAGGTAACTATCGTCTATCCGAGTAATTAACCTTCTCTAGTTTGCTAGTTTAGTATTTGGTTTCGATTCTAGCTCGTAGAAGTTTGTACTTTAGTTGTAGAAATTTTTGTTTTCTATTCCGCCTTGGTCTCAAGTTAGCGACATGAGCATGAGTATCTACCTACATGGTATCAGAGCTACCCAAACACTAGAACTAGTTTAGACGATGTTTAAAGTTTCGAACCGATAAATTTTCGTATTTTCAAAACCCAAAACTTCATGTTTCTATCAAAATACTTTTGTTCTCGAAATTTTTTTTGCGTATTGCAGAAAGATGATAGAGACATGAATATCAAACTGTGCAAACACGAACCCAATTGGACAATTCTTGTCCGCTTTTTAATTCATTCTGGCCGCAAATTGAGGCCAGACTTGGTCCAAAAAGGCTCGTCTTCGCAGTGTGCCTTGATCTTTGAAAATGAGGATTTTTGGTAAACTTCTTTTTTGTCCAGATTTCACTTAGTGTTATCTTTGTATTCGGGCAATACGGAAAGTTCTAAACTCGAAACTTTAGCATCGTTTATTGTCTTTAGTTCTTTTTTGTGTTTGTATACGCCGTCTAATTGCTATAGGTCAATTAGACGGGGTTGCAAACACTTGATCTTGCTGTGATGGTTAATATCTTGTGATGGAATAGATGGATAGTCGTGTGGATAGCCTCTAATCATAGTAATGGATGTATATTTGATATTCAAGGCGAGCGGCCCGATTGTGGCCGTCTTCACCGCTTGCTGTATCTTATTTTTTGGAACACGACCGGGTTGAGGTCGATGTTACCATTATATATTCATTTATTCATGTATTAGGACTACCCACGGAGAAGTACAAGAATAGCCAGGTTTTAGAGTGTTCTAGGTGGTTGTCTCGTAGTTGCAAATTCGAGCCGCCTCGCTCTAGAATTGGCAGGCTATTTGCCGCACTTGTAGGGGTATAGGATAGACCTAAGGCGGAGTGCTCAAGATTCTGGATTTTTTGAAGTGCCGGGTGGCCCACTCATTTTATTGAGTGATGGTTGCCTCACTTCTAGAATTGACGGGTAGCTTGCCGCACTTGTAGGGGTCTTTGTTACAGGTGATATTCGAGCTATCCACATGACCGGGAAACGTTGGTTTTCGTTTGCAGTTCAGATGAAACACGGTGCTCCTAATTTATCCACCAACTCCATCTTGTTAATCACATGCCTGTGATGCTCATTAACTTCCTGTGATCTGTGATGTTTTATCATTGTTTGAAACGAATAGCTATATATATACTATATATAATAAACATTGCTTATGTTTTTCATCCGCGCTAGTCCTGTCGCTGCGTTGCCCTAACTTAAGTAATTTTACGTTGAAGAGCCGAGACCCTGTGGCGAATGCGGATGGCATAAGCGTACGCTCTATTTTCGTTTCTTCTGCAATGATAGGGTTAATTGACGGGACCACATTAATTATAATTAATGCAAGAAAATAAATCTAAAAGGATGTTATTGGAATCAAATTTCAAAACCACTCGGTTCTTTTTAAAAACAACTCAGTTTTTCACAAAACCAAAAGTTTTCAAAATTGAGCTTGAACCACTCGTTTCGAAATCACTAGTTTCCTTCAACGATATCAAGTTCATTACGTTAAAGGTTTTTCGCAAAAAACCAGCTGTAACCACTCATTATTCGTACTGCGTATGTTGGCATTGTCAAGACGTAGTGATCGGTAGATGAGTATTGCTTGTTTGTAGTTTTGTTTCCAATTTTTAGGATAGCCGCATAACTATGTTTGCATTGTAAAGGATTATGCGGGTGGGTCTAAGTTAATTAAGATAATAATGAGCCAAACTTGACTGGAGGCTTATAATATGTTGGCATTGTCAAGGTCATGAAGTCGTTAGGGGTAAAAATCACATTGGGAGTTTCAAATATATAAGAAACTTGCTAGTGTTGCATACATTTTGGAGTGTGGTGACTAGAGTGGCTTCCATCTAAGTTATCACACGATAATAGTTGGGTTCCGATCTTACTGATGAGTAGGATTACTTTCGGGAGATTTTCACTTCACAACTAGCTAACCCATTAGGTGTCTAGAAAAGTGTTAACGGGGTTATACCTCTGCGAAAACGAGGTTATTTAATTAGGTCCTTGCGAAAGCACGGGGAGCCTCCCTCGGAGTATCAACACTTGCCCGGCTGAACGGTTAACGAACTTATGGAGTGTACATAATCCCGACTAGTTCTCCTTTTAGGGTTTGAAAGAGAATTCGAGAAAACAATAGGAGCCATCTTATTTAGATAAAATAATAACCAATATAAACTTGCAAGAACATATGCTGTGTGTTTCTTTTCTCTTTCCTAATTGCAGCTACCATGTCACGTATTTATCAAGATAATAAAATGTATGACTTGACCGGCCCGAATTCTTATTCGGGGCTGGGGAACGTCAGTTCAGCTCTGACTTGTGACAGATGTCACGAGCATGAGCAAGGGAAAGAGGATTGCATGAATTCTTTAAAGACCCCGGTGAAGAAGAAGCATACTATTGCATCTCCTTCAGGTGTTTTTGTAATTGAGAACTGTTTTTCGGTCAGCCTACCTCCTGGGTACTAGATACCGGATCAGGATCTTATATCTGTATAAGTACTAAGAAAAAGTAGGATGGTTGCACCTGGTGATATGTCTCTCAAAGTACGGAACAAAGCACAATTTGATACTGCTGCCGTTGGTGAATATCACCTGGTATTGCCAAGCGGTAATACTGTGATTTTGAACAACTACTACTATATACCTTCCATACTTTGCAACATCATATCGATTTCTTTACTTAATAAAGAAGGATATAACTTTGTTCTAGATAGAAATATCATGAACATTTACTTTAATCAGGTATTGGTTGCAGAAGGTACACAGTGTAATGGTATCTATATTCTTAATCAAAACATAGATTTCAATATACAAAAAACACGAAAAAGGAAAAGTTTAGATACGAACGAGACCTACTTGTGGCATTGTAGACTTGGTCATATCAATGAGACTAGACTTGCCAAGTTACATAAGGATGGATATCTGAATCCGTTCGAATTTTCATCGTATGAAACTTGTCAGTCTTGTCTCAAAGGTTAGATGACCAAATCTCCATTCACCGGACATGAAGAAACAGCTACAGAGCTCTTGGGAATCATACACAGTGATGTATGTGGTCCAATGTCTATACATGCAAGGGGTGTGTTCTCATATTTCATCACATTCACTAACGATCTCTCTAGGTTTGGATATATGTATATTTTGAAACACAAATCTGAAACTTTGAGAGATTCAAAAAATGCCTAAACGAAGTAGAAAACCAGACTGGAAAAACTATCAAGATTCTCCGATCTGATAGAGGAAGGGGATACTTAAGCACGAAATTCCATGATTACTTAAAAGAGAATGGTATTCTTTCTCTGCTTACTCCTCCATATACACTACAGCCCAGCGGTGTATCGGAACGGAGAAATCGTACTCTATTGGATATGGTTTGCTCAATGATGAATAATGCTGAGTTACCTCTTTCATTCCGGGGACATGCGCTTCAAACAACGATATTACTATTGAATCAGGTTCCATCTAAATCTGTGCCTAAGACACCATATGAAATATGGAGTGGCAAAAGACTTTATCTTAAATCTATTAAGATATGGGGTTGTCCGGCCTATGTAAAGGTACAAAATCCGGACAAACTTCATGCGCGATCAGTTTTATGCAAGTTTGTAGGATATCCTAAAAATTCTCTAGGATATCTGTTCTACCATATCGAAGATCAGAAGGCGTTTGTTTCTTGTCACGCCACCTTTTTAGAAGGGAAATTTCTTGCAAAAGAAATTAGTGGGTGTACGATAGGACTGGAAGAAATTCCAGAAGGACAAACTATAACTGAGGATTTGGTGGAACAACAGGGTTCAATAATTCTAGACGAACCTCAGCCACTCCACAGATCTGGTAGAATTTCTTATCCGCCTGAGAGATATTACGGTTTTCTCATAGACGGGAGATTAGTCTGAAATATTGCACATTTGAATGATTATTTTCCCTACTATTGTTAAGTTCTAAAAGATGTTTATTGTAATTATAGAACATATCAGGGTATGTGTAAAAAGATTATTATCATATGTTTATATATTATAATTAACATAATGAGGGAAAATATATGCATATAATATTTATATGAAATATTAGTAATCAAAATATGCATATCATATCAAATATTTCTAACCATATTCTTAAGATTTAATATCATATAAAATGGTTAGGATAATATCTCAAAAATATACCAAATATTACTAACACTATGAATTGAGATATTGTGTAGATATTAGCTCAGGTCCGGAATCAAGGAGATCCGGGTTAAATCAAAATGTCGGAATCGAATCTGCCAAAATATTGAAGTAAATCATGAGATCTAGCAATGACAGAGACTCAGAACATTATTTTCATAATCTAGACATCTAGAGGATCTCCAAAAATGATTCCAAAACACCAAAAAAAATTCCAAAACTTAATTCTACAATTCTGCGGTGGAAGGGCGGCAAAAGGTGACATTTGCGGCGGATCCGCGGCGGTTTGATGGACTTGAGATGTGATATTTTGTAGTATGGATCTTAACAACATATATTCACTTTGGGCATCTAGGGTTTCTGATTTTGGGACTATATATAGGACCGAGAGTTTCACATAAAAAATAATCAACCGAAGAGATCAAGAGGTCCAAGAAGATCCACGCATCCGAGCTGATGAACCGAAGAGATCAAGAGGTCCAAGAAGATCCACGCATCCGAGCTGATCATCAGCTGTTCATCTACTTCCAACAAGATAGCGATTGAGAGCAAAAATTAGGGTTCTTGTACTCTACTTTAAAAGGATTTGTACATGATATAGTAGATTAATAAAGGTAGAGTTTTTATTAGTCTTTTGGCAATTAATTTCTGCACTTAATTTCTGCATCTTATATTATGATCACATTCTTCATCCTTTTTTCTCCAACCATGGGTGAGTAATTACTACCTTGCTAAGGTTCTTATACTAGAGTAGACCAATGGATGATAGAATCATTTAACTCCTTTTATACATTTTAAAGTTTATAAAATTTAGCAAAATAAATGTTAACATCCTTATCGGACACGCTACCAATTTATTGATAGTCTTGACGACGATTCGAGATCTGATTAACACTTGTTTTGGTAAAGACTAGACATGAATAGAGATCAATGCAAGGACAAGGGTTAGGAGTGGGGAACCCCTAGTTTCTTCCAAAAGAACCCTAATCTACATTCATCACTATCGATCTAGTTTTAAACTATTAAAAGATAAAAGGAGTCATTTTTAATTAGTCATCCATTACTACTAAGTCCTATGAATCTTACAAGCCTCTTGTTTATAAATTCTACATCTGTATCAAATTAGATCTACAACCAAATCAAACCATCTTTCAATCAAGTCGTCTAAAGAAAGAAAAATGTTCACATTTCCCTGTAGACGACCCGTACTCATCGCAGCTAGCTACTATTGATTCCGTCTTGATTGCGGTTACTTTATTTACAAAACACTTATTTAAAACACATCAATCAAATGGTGCCGTTGCCGAGGAAACGTCTGTAATTTATTTTCTCTTGCTATTCGGGTTGAATTCTTATTAATCCATATCATAAAATAAACAAAACAGTATCTTGTGTATTTAACGATTATTGTGCGAGTTTTGCAAGAAAATCTGGAGTAACTGGAGCAAAGGAAAAGAGATTCATATACTTTCATCATAGCCCAGAGGATAATAGGAGGCCACTGGAAAATATTTAGCAAAAGAACCCTCAAAAGCACAGCGGAACCGCGTCGGGAACGGGCTATTGGCAGCGGAACTACGGCGGCGTGGGGGAATTGGAGCACCAAAATCCTCTGGTATCTTTCTCTGATCTTTCTCTCTCCTCTAAGCTCCAATAATTTGATCTTTTCTATAGGATTCTTTGCAAATATCAGCACTCAAAAATCTTTTTGCGTGTTTTGATATTGGTTTGTTTGTGCATATCTTAACCAGACATTAAGGGGCAATAACCCAAATCCAGATTAGGTGGGGATTTTATCACCCTTCCTAGGCCCCACAAATCACAAAACGAGCATATTTTCACCCTACATTAATCAAAAAATATCTAGGCCAAGCCTCTAAGGACCGTCGCGCTCAATTAGGACAAAGGAGGGTCGTGGGTAATATATCTCTTATCCGCATCTCTCTTGCGGTGTCTAGGTACGTGTGACGAAGGAAAGCGGTTACTTAATTAGGCCCGCTATTTTCGGTGATTCGTATAGCGGATACCTCCCACTTACCTGGCACTTATCTGTCCACAAGAGTGATAAAGAGGTAGTAGAGAATTGATCCTACGGCTTGTCCTTTGGAAGTCTAGGAGCGGTCTAGTGCTTGACCTAGGTGACCTTAGCTCTAGGGTTGATTGTGCATTTTGTGATTTGTGGAGTCAAGCCTCACGTCCGAATTTTTCAAAACAAACCTTCTTAAAATCGTTCTCACACATGCTGCCACGTGTACTAAACCCGCTTAGTGCATGATCGGCTGGACACGGGATTCTAGTGCCCGTCTTGTCCGTGTTTCTGCTATTGACTCCGAAGTCGGTATTTCTTCATCTTCTATTTTCCCTCCACCCAACACATCTCCCGAAATGGACGGATCTCCATTAGGATTTCATGATACCACCCTGCCACCAGCCGTAGGTGTGCATAATCCACCACGCATCTCTCTCCAAGAAAGATGCTACCCTGTGCGTGGACCCCTTCCTACTTGTCTGTTTCTTCCACCGGCCAATGGGGATAATTTTGAAATTAAACCCCACTTCATCAACTTGTTGCCCAAATTTTACGGGCTTGAATCCGAAGATGCATACTTTTTTATCACCAAATTCGAAAACGTATGCGCAATGATAGGCACAACCCAACTTTCAAGGATGCTATGCAATTATGTCTTCTCCTTTTTACCTTGTGCGATTTAGAATAAAAATGGCTCTATAGCACTGTCGCACATTCTATCACCAAATGGGATGAATTTTTTATAGCATTCCTTAAGAAATTTTATCCCAATCATAAAACTGCCCGTGTTCGAAGCGAGATTAACCAGTTTACCCAACTTCCCACCGAACCATTCTGGAAATGATTTGAGCGGTTTAAGAATCTTCTTCTACAATGCCCCCATCACGGAATTGATAGATGATAACTTTGCTGAATTATATATGGGGGAGTTAATCCTGCCATGAAACAGACGCTTGAAACTATTTGTCAATGCCATTTCATGTCAAAAGACGATGGCGAAGCTTGACAATTTCTAGAAGATCTCGCCGAACAAACCTTACAGTGGGAAAGTGTTAGACTAACTTCATCTAGGGCAGGTATTCATTAGCTTGATATTTCCATCGCGGCGAAAGCTGAAATGGCCGCGATGCAAAAGAAACTCGAAGTTATGGAAAAAAAATTCTCATCAGCCTCCCTAAACCAAGTTATGCTCCTAAAAATCGGGTGTGGTTGCTGTTCTGACCCATCATACTTAACGGAAGAATGTCTTTTGAATCTTCCATTTCAAGGTAAAAAACAAACTAATGTTGCTTTTCAGCAATGACCTAGAAACATCCTTATTCTTCCACATACAATCAGGGATGGAGGAATCATCCTTTGCTTGGAACCAAAACCAAACTCAAACTCAAAATCCGTTCCCAAGCCAAAATAACTATCAAAGGCCTCTTCCACAGCAACAACAACCACCACAACAAAGTCAACACCCCTTTCAACCACAATCTTTTCAAAACCCGGCCAACAACTTTGATCCTTATAATAATATTTCAACGGCTGGTACCGATAAAATCTCTGCGCTCGAACGTAACTTAGAAACGTTCATTAAACAATCTACGCAAACGACGGCTAATTTAACGTCTTCTATCCAAACATTAGTGCAACACACTGCCTCCCACAGTGAAAGCATGAAATCGATAGAAGCACAACTTGCACAGTTAAATGTCGCGATGAGCGAGAGAGAGAAAGGGAAACTTCTATCTCAATCTCTACCAAATCCCAGCCACTCACAAAGCGCGAATATCATCCTTCAAAATCATAATGTGAGTTCCATAATTACGTTGAGATCGGAAAGAGTGCTGAATAACAATATCGGTAAACAAGTTGTTGAGGATGAATCAGATCAAACCCCAGCTACTACTTCTAATCCACCATGTTCTTCCGAGCCTATTCTCTTTTTCCCACTAGGCTCGAACCCTCATCCCACTTTCTTGAAGGAATTTTTCACGCCCCGCTTCCCAGTATACGGGCAGAGGACGCGACGAGGCTGCTACGTATTTACTGTGAAGTAAATACGCTAAGCGTATCTAAGCAATATAAAAGTAAAATCACAAGAGACAAGATATAATAAAACAGCAACTTTATTTATTCACATTCTTTCTGTACAATACTTGGAAAGTAAATACAACTGAAATAAAGCAATGCCTAAACAATGGCAGAAATGAAAAGTACTGAAATGGAAAGTGTACAATGAACTAGATCTCAGGGTCTTCACTGAATTGGTCCAAGTCTTCACTCGTGGGCTCGATCTCTGATGTATCAGATCACCTGACGACATTCAAAGAAGAAAGAAAGAGAATGTCATCAGCGAACGGATCGCTCGGTAAGTCCCAAAGATAAGGGAGAAATAGAATAGAAAGAGTAAGAAGGTATCTTTTAAAGTTGTATTATATTATTATAATATTTTGTTAGCGCTGTTGTTTGTAGCTTGGTACAGAAGGATACCGGTGTATACGAGAGGGGTCCCTATATGCTAGAGACTAGGGCAAACGGAATGTACAAGGATCCGTTGGGCCACGGTACAACAACAACGGAATATATGTTAGATGTCTTAATCTTACTGTCTCGTGCCACTTCTAACACCTTCCGTACCAATCTACCGCTTAAACCCCGTAGTGTTTTGATTGTATTGTTTGTCTTGTATTGTAACTGTATAGATTGTATAATTGGATGACTGACCGAAACCATGATATCAGTAAACGGATGTAACCGGGGAATCATGTAAATGAATGTAACTGGAGAATCATGTAAATGGAAGTATATCCCTGGTTCGGTTCAGTCAATATAGATTGAATAGTTTGAACAGATTGAATATATGGATTCATGGATTCATACTGAATTATAATATTGTAAATTATAGATTGTAGAATGTAGATTGTACTTGAATCATATTCAAGTTAGATTATAATGAGACTCACTCTGAGTCAGACAATTAGAAAAGTAAATTAAAGTCCTGATTGTTTTGATGTTATCGGTAACCGCTGCACATGGGCGGCAGAATTTGTGTCTTTTTCAAAAACGATTACCGTGTTGATAACACCATTTGTTAATTGTCTACCTTAGATAGGCAAGCACCCACTTCTCCGGCGCCCTGAGGCTCAAGAGATTGGTCCCGCTTAAACCTATGTTTACTAGGGTCCTTAGGGTAATTTATAGAACTTGATGAGGTTTTATGTAAAAATGCTTTTCTATAGTTTTCAAAATACTCCCCAAGTATTTAGTTATTGTCTTTAGAGTTGTAATAAATGCGGATTTTATACATATGCCATTTCTATTGAGAATAACCTAATTTTCATAATATATGGTATTAAAGTGTAATATTAAACTTGTATGGATTTCATGGTATTTTAATGTAAACTGATTCTTGTGATTTTTGAAAAGAGTTGGAATATTTTTATTATTTCAAAATAGATATTTTAATGTTACATATATATATATATTTATATAAAAATAATTTTAATATATATATTATAATTCTAAAAATCTCTTTTTCTTAAGATATCGTATTTTAAATCTTTCGAGACTGAATGCTCCTTGCGGAGGTCTGCATCTCGCACTACTAAGCCCGTGGATGTGCGATAATCCACACCATCCCGAATGGGTTCCCTAAATGGGTTGTAGCGGCGCTTTGCAAAGATTTGTATAAATACTAAATCGTTTAGAAAATGGTTTTATTAGTAATGGTATTTATTTGAAAAGATGTCGTTTTCCCGTATTCTATATTGCCGAGGGTATTGTGCTATGTTGCATATGAGTGTGTGAGGAGGTAGGTCATTACCTCATGATCTACTTAAAGGTATAGCAAGTTTATGATGGTTTAAATGCCGAAATGAAACTATATGGTATTTTAATGAAAAAATACAGTAAAATGGAAATAGCAATTACTTTTGATATAGAACTTGTTCAATATGATTAGTTAGTGTTTAATAGTCAACATGAATTGGTTTTAGTATAATTGTATTAAAGAAAAGTGAGGTTTTAGGATGAAACCGAATCGGAAATCGGATTTGTTCCGATTCCGTCGGGTTTTGTAATTTCATATTTTTAGAAAAAAAAATAAAGAAGAGGGATGGGGAATTATGGGTTTAGTTAATAGAGGAGAGGAAGGGGAGACGAGAGGAGTCGACGGTGCGTCGTTTCGTCGTCGGGAGTTTCTAGGATCGTCGTCGGAAGATGGCCGGAAAATTCGCCGGAGCTTCGCCTTTCGCTTTTTCCAAAGTACACTAGGGTTTCTAGGAATTTCTTGAGTGTTGGCTCAGAATTTTGGGATGAGGGGGTAGTGTTTAGGGTGGTATTTATAAGGTTATGCTAGGGTTAGGCTAGATGAAGAGGGGGCCGAGTCAAGGCCGAGTTGGCCGATTTCCGGCCGAGTCAAGCGGCCAGAATCCCCCCGACGGTTCATCTATCCTCTGGCAATATTACATTTTTGGGTGTAGTAGGGGTTTTTGTGAGATATGCACGTGTAAACCCTTGGTATTCTAAAGGTTAAAAAAATCAAAAATAAAACAATATTAAAAATAATGTAGGGTATGGGATTTGAACTCTGGTGGCTTGGCTCAGCAGTGCAAGTTATTACCAATGAGCCACAAGCTCCTTCTTGTAATTTAATTGCTAATTAATTACTTATCTTGTGCTCAGGCAATAAATACCCCTTTCTTTAAATTTTGAAAAATTTGCACAAAAAGTTGTACAGTAAATTTGGGGTTGTTACAGAATTACTATCTACAACCATCCCAATTCCAATTCTGGGATCCATTCCCTCCCCCACAAACTTCTCCTCAAAAGTTGGACCCAACCCTTATTGATAAAGCTCCTTTTCCACATAGGTTGAGGGCCAACAAACCAAGTCCCCAAATGGAGAAGATTGTGGACATTTTAAAGTAAGTTAACATAAATATCCCTTTCCTAGATGCTATCAAACAAGTTTCGTCCTATGCGAAAATTTTAAAGGACTTGTGCATTAGGAAGAGAAAAACTCAAGTACCTAAAAGGTTTTTTTAGCGAATAATATGAGCAATTCTCTTATCCAATTGGTGCCCACAAAACGTAAGGACCCCGATTGTTCTACAATATCTATAACCATTGGTGGTAAAAATATCAATCGTGCTCTACTCGACTTAGGTGCCAGTGTTAACTTGTTTCCATATTCTGTTTATGAGAAATTAGGGATAGGAGAGTTGAAACCTACGCATTGCACTCTCCAGATGGCCGATCGATCTATCACTTAACCATGGGGTGAGCTAGAGAACGTGTTAATAAAAGTCGGGGAATTTATATTCTCTGTGGACTTTATAGTTATAGATACACAGTCTGTAGCGAACCCACAGAACCAAATTCCGGTGATTCTAGGTCGACCTTTCCTAGCAACGTCAAACGCGATAATCAATTGTCGTAACGGTTCCATGAACCTATCCTTCAGGAAAATGACAATTGAGCTTAACATCTACAAGCTAGGAAGTCAACCATCAGAACCCTATGCTCATTTGTGCTCTGTCGAAAAGATAGCTTCCGACAATTGCGAACTCGAGGACCTTCACGATACCGATCCTACTATTTATTATACATGTGAAGGCCCTTCTGTCGACAATTCCACACCTAAGTCCGAACCCTTTGACTTGTTGAATGATTTAGTCAAGCTATCTGAGTATCATGACTTCCTTTCCGATGATACTATCATTCGAAATATCGATGGAAGTTTTGAAGATATTTTTGCTGATGAACTCGCATTCCTAAAAGACTTGGGAGTTGAGATAAATCAACCCCCACCTAAAGAAGTTGAGCTGCCACCTCTTCTTCTTATCAAGAACGAGAATGCGAGTAGTGCACCATCACCGTTTCGTCTCTACCATCCAAGTCGTAAACCCAATTGATTCCGCTTCCTATCTCCCCACTTCTGCATATCTATGATCATCCACTAACTATGTTGTTATATCGATAAAATCTTTGAATAGTTGGTGTTGACTTTTGGTCTTTGTAAAGCTTTGCATAGACCAATAACTTTACCCCCTATTATAATTTTAAATGCTTAAAACTTTTTTACTCAAGTTTGGGAGGGGGGGGGGAGAAAAATATTTTGGCTCTTGAAAGAAAATAATTTTTTACAAAATTATGAGCCAAAAATAAGTTTGAGGGAGATTTTCACTGTCATTAATTCTTGTCCCCATTACTAACTTTTCCTCCCAAGTCTACAGGATTTTAAGCTTAAAAAATGACATCAGTGAGGACACTGCTGCAAATAGCTTTGGGGGAGGTTTGTGCTTATTTACGCATCAATTTTTGCATTATACTAAATAAAAACACAAAATTTTTTGATAATGAAAGTTAGAAAGTGAAAATACATATAATACGATTGAAAAGTTTAAGAAAAGCAAGAAAATTAGATATTTTATAACGAAACTAGTAATAGGTAGTCATGAGTGTTAGTTATATGTATGCCCTAGAGGCCATTACTATACATAGGATGTATATTATAGTGGATGCTTGGACATATATAGGGAGAACTTTCTTGCTCGACATGATAGTACGCTATCTGGTTGCTCTTTACCTTAACGTGTACACTGATTGTCTCTCTGTTACATGTTGGTAAAGCCCTTAGGATGCGTACTTGACTACCTGGACTATGATGCGGATCATACTAGTGGGGACATGGTAGTCCATAAGTACATCCTTCAAAGTCCCTAGTCGTGGGTGTATCGAGACAGGGCATCGATATACCAGAGTAGACTAGCGTATACCTTCTCGACCCATACAGATGGGCGATGGATGATCCCATATCCATTGGTGTTTGACATCAGAGATGATATACGGGTGCTCAGTGGAGACTGGGTACACTGGACGGACTCGCCGAGAACTCCCAGATGGTATTATACCTTACGTCAGATGGCAGTTCTCAGGTGACACTGGTACAGAGTAGTCTGTTGACCCGAGATCGTCATAGAGTCTTGTGTGGTTCCCACTGTGCTTTGATTTCCATCTTACCACGTCCAAGAGGGCGTGCAAAACGGTGGTTTTTGGGTACAGTCCCGAGTCACAAGGAGGCAATGAGCGATAGGAGGGGATTCGTCTCTCCCGGTATAGGGAGTTGATGTTGCGCTGTGTTCGATTGGCTATAACCGGAAATCCCTGGCCAGGGTTCCTGAGATTTACTGGTAAGTGTTACCTGTAGTTTCTCGAATTGTTATAGACCTCATATCGACACGACTTATCGAGCTATTGGGGTCTGACGTTTACCACCCCTAGGCGAGATATGCGACATATCAGACGATCAGACCGGACTGTACGGTAAGTGTTACTGGTTGGATTCACAGGAGTATGAGCGGGCTTGCTCGTCGATCTTCTGATCGCTCAATACCCGGGTGGCCGTTACGTTTAGCAGACCGCTTGCGGCTTGTGGGTGTTTGATATGATCATCACCTGCTGCCGGCGTATTGACGAGTCTTTAGAGTCCTACACAGAGGTTTCCTGGCTCAAGCGAAACGAAATAGGAGTGCATATGAGATATGTGTGGGACCGAGAATAATGCATGTATGTGATACCGTATTCTATTCTCGCGATGAATGTATCGAATGGTTATATGCGATATAACCTAGTTATCGAATCGAGGGTTGATTCGATAAGCCGATACATTGGATACTAGTCGGTTATATGCGATATGACCGGATCATTGAATCAAGTGTTGATTTAATGATTTAATGTATAATTATATATTTGATATATTACTTTGCATTAACTAGTATCGGTTCACTTTTAAATGATTTTCTCACTTGGATTGTGCACATTGTATATGTGATATACTTTTGTACACAAGTTTGTATCATGTTTGATGATACATGGTCACTATGGTTTGTGTAAAGATTAAACCATGGTTGTGTAATGGTTAGGGTTTTCATTTTCTTATTCATTTATTTATTTATTTCATTTATTTTATTTTGGAAAAGAAAATGGGAAAGATGGTGGCTTTCTTTGTTTGTATTTGAAGCTTCATGAAGCTTTGACTAAGTCACCATTTTGTCTCATGCTTAACCTTAACCATTCCACATAACCCTAGTCTATTCTCTACACTTGACCATGGTTACATTATGATAAGTATTCATTTTATTTCCTTTTTGAAAAATACTCATCATAATATTCATCTTCTTCTTCTTCTTCTTCACTTGAAGAAAGCTTGCTTCAACAATGGCAACTTGAGCAAATGAGTGAGAAATCCAATTCTAAAGTGAATCCACTTCCTATTTCATCATCCTCTATCTCTTGCTAAGTAGTAGAGTGTGTTTTCTTCACAAGTTTCATGACTTGGTGAAGTGGGAGCTTGATCTTGTGATGCCTCGACGTAGATCATCTTCGGCACGAAGCCGACGACCTTGCCCGCCCATTTCTCCGATGAAGCCGATGCTAGAGCCCGGGTTTCCATTTGGACAGCGAGGAGACTTCATCATGGAGCTATGGAGGTGGAGAAACGGATCTACAAAGGTTGTATTTCCATTCTTTTAGTTTAGTTGTAAACTAGTTGCTTAGGTCGCCTAGATTTCTAGTTAACGATCCGTATTAGGGTTTCTCGGCACCCGTAAAATTTGAAATTGGCATGGTTGATGCCTTGTGAGACCTCTTAAGAGTGCCTAGGAACCCTGCAGTGGTATCAGAGCCTAGCTAGAGCCTTAGGCGATGCGTAGACGGAGTTTGAAACCCGATCGAACTGAAACCCCGATTCCAAAATGCTCTCTGGACTTTTTCCAAAAACTGGGGTTTTTCCAGATTAAAAATGCTTAAAAAATTCAGTAGGAAAAACTAAGAATTACGGTGCAAAAATTATCACATGATTCCATAAATGTGCGGCGGAACCGCGGCATTAGCATGCTAATGCGGCGGTTCCGCGGCCCTTTTGTCTCTTCTGTCATTTATTCTTGCACAGTAATTCCTATATTTTAGTGCTGGATTTTATGGAAATTTTTAATTTGAATTAAAGAGTTGAATTTTCTGGGGTATTTTGGAGCGTACATGATTCGATCGGATTATCAGACTTTGTCTATGTGGCTTTCCGGATATTTTAGAATATGTTAAAAAGTTCGACTGGATATAAATACCCACCTTTTCCCCTGCCGGAAAATTTCCAAGTGTTGGATTTTTCCGTGGTTTAAAGACGTTCTAAGTAGTGCAAGTAACGCGATGGACCCTCTAGAAGACAACAAACCTTAACTCGATTATGTGACCGTCTTGAACCGCCCTTTGAACCTTTGGGTTTGGGGCAGTACGGCGTGCCACATGTGAGGCGTTGGCTTGACCCTTCTACGGCTGGACCGTTGGTACTGAGGCATGAAGTGAATGTCTTTGAACTTATTTCATGTGTTGAGCTGTTTCGGGAAAACTTGGGTGTTCGATTGTTCGATCGGAAAGTTTAACATTCTCTATCTTATTCGGAATGTGATACAATATTTGGAATTCACAAGAAGTTATGAGATAACTGAATGAATGTTATAAACATAGCACTTTAGTCTCACTTGATCGGTTTCCACGGAATTTTGATGTGATCAAAAGTCCGTCGCAATCACGTAGCGTACGCGGATATTCGCCGGGTAAACTTTATAGACAGCCTCACTCCATAGCCCCGACCAAGTGACTGTAGGAGAACCCCATCGCTGAAAGCATCCGTTCGGGTGCTCGCGGCAGCGGTGTTCCGCCTTGGTGCACTTCGTCGACGGCGTCGGGGGTGCGGCCGCCTACTGAAGTTTGCGACGAGCATTCGATCAGGATGTCGGGAATCTTGTTGAATTGCCCGACTTGATATTGAAAAGTGTTTTCGATAATGAGACTAAAATGCGGGGTTTATAATTGTTAGGCATGCGATGTCTAAGTAATTTATTTGATTAGGCATACGATGTCTATGGAGATTGCGGATTCCAACTGTTGTAGTTTTACACTTTCTTTTCTGTGACCGTAAGTGTAATATGTGATATCGCCGGTTTCGTTGCTATATGTCAACGATAATTGGGATGCGCATATTTACTTACGTTGATGACATGTAATGTTATGTGTTGCTGGATATGTTATATTGGATCGTCGTGTTTGAATAGCCGGGGGTTTTTATGTGAGATGAGTGTTTTTCATTTTCATTCATGTAAAAACTTGTATGTAATATTCTTTTATTGGGGCACTTCCAGGTTGCGGATGATGTCACCTTTTGTATATTATTTACTTTTCCGCACTAGGATAGACCCAAGGAGGAGGGCACAAGTAACCGGGTTCTGGAGTCCAGTAGGAGACCAACTCGAGGAGTCGAGTCCGGGTCTCCTAACTCTAGAATTGGTAGGGTTGCTTGCCGCTCTCGTAGGGGTCTAGGGGTATGGATTTGGCTATTCATCACGACCGTGGAATCCGTGTTTTATACTGGCTCGTATTCAAAACACGGACGTCCTAGTATATCCAATATTTCATATGTTTCTTCTGCTGCGATATCTGTGATGTGATCATGTGATGTTCTGTGATAGATACTGTATATAGTATATGTGATATATTATATAGATGTTACTTATGTTTTACACCCGCGCTAGCCCTGCCCCGCTCTGCCGTTAGTTACCTAACCTAACGGTGCACGAGGGGATATCGAGGCGAATGCGGATGGCATAAGTGTACGTCGTATTTATCTGTGATGTTTAGGTACTTAAATGATGGGACTTCATTAATGAGATTACTGAAATAAAAGAAACCTAAGATGTTGTAGAATCGAATTTCAAAATAAAACAGGTAGCTACAGTTCTTGCTTTGCACAGCGGTATATGTGATATATCCTGCACCTTATTCGATGAGGAAAGGACCGAGATCCCTTCACCGGGAGTGACTCCTTTAGCAATAACTGGCAGATGCTACACACTCGGTTTGTCTTTTGATTGCTTTTAAGAGTTTTTGCTTTGCACAGTGATATATATGATATATCCCGCACCTCATTCGACGAGGAAAGGACCGACGATCCCTTCACCGGGAGTGACTCCTTTAGCAAAACTAGAAAAGCCTCAAAAGCACTCCATTTTTAAAATCATTTGATTCTACAACGATATCAAGTTCATTACGCAATAGGTTTTCAGAAAAACCTGTCGTAGCCCTCCGTCATTTCAGATAAGTACTAGTTAGTATTCGTGCTGCGGTAGTTTGGCCTCCGTCAAGGCGTAGTGTACGGTAGCTAACTAGTGCTTATCTGCTAGCATATGATGCGATTGGATTAGGGTATTCGTACGGCGTTGTTTGGCCTCCGTCAAGGGTCGTGCGGGTGGGTTTAATTCAATCAGGAAATGACGGGTTGAACTTGACTAGCGGACTATGGGTAGTTTGGCCTCCGTCAAGGTCATAGGACGCTAGGGGCAAAATATTATCGGGAATTTCAAGTGTTGAAATTTGCAATGAGATTGCATACCTTCTATGAGATAGTTGGATCCCGATACCCACTGCGAGTAAGAGTTACTCCTGGGAGAGTTTTATACATTACAATTAGCCGATCAAGTAGGTGTCTAGAAAGGTGTCAACGGGGTTACGCCTCTGGGAAAACGAGGTTTACATTAATTAGGTTCGTGCGAAAGCGCGGGGGACCTCCCTCAAAGTACCGACACTGGCCTGGCTGAAAGATTGGCGAACTTGTAGTGTGTAATTAATCCCGGCTAGTCTTTCCTTTTAGGGTTTGAAGGAAGATTTGATAAAAACAGTGGGAGCCATCCTGATTAGATAAAATAATAACCAATCTGATCTTGCAAGAGCGCACGCTGAGTGTTTTCTTCTCTCTCTCTCCAGGTAGCGACCATATCACGCCTTAATCAAGATAATAATATGGAATATTGACCGAACCCGCTTGTTATACTGAGCTGGGGAACGTTGGTCCCGCTCCAACTTATAATTGTTATAAGACAGAGCAGGAAATTGGGAAATACCAGAATTCCCGTGCCGTCCAAACGAAGAGAGTGCATGCTGATGCATCATCTTCGGGTGTGTTCATTATATAAAACTGTTTCTCTGTATCCTCTACGTCCTGGGTATGTGATACCAGATCAGGATCCCAGATATGTAATCTGTTACATAGGGCTACAGAAGGGTAGAGAACTGAGAACGTGTGATAAGTTTCATGAGGCAGAAAACGGGGCAAGTGTTGCAGCCAAGTCTGTTGGTCACTGTCACCCTGTATTACAAATACATTGATTCTGAACGAATGTCATTAGATACCGAACCTGATATACAAAATCGTATCTATCTCTTTATTAGTAAAGAAATGATAAAATTTTGTATTGTTGGATAATGTTTTGAACATTTCCTATATCAAAAGTTGATCGGTTCAGGCACGTTATCTAAAAGCATTGATGTTCTAAATCAAACTACAGTTCTTTAATATACGGAACACACATAAGAGGAAGAGTTCAGAAATGAACGAATCCTTCTTGAGGCATTGTAGACTAGGTCATATCAATGCGACCAGACTAGCTGAAGTTACATGTAGATGCATATTTAAATCAGTTTGAATCTACATCTTGTGAAACTTGCCAGTCATGTCACAGAGATAAGATGACCATAGCTCCGTTTACTGGAAACAGAGAAAGAGTTAGTAAACTCTTGGGATGATACATGTTGATGTATGGTAGGTCTCCTGTCTACATATGCCAGGACCGGTTCTTTGTACTTCGTTACATTCTCTGATAATCTCTCAAGATTCAGACATATGTTCCTGTTGAAACACAAATCCGAACCTTTTGAGATATTCACAGAATATAAGTTAGAAGTAGAGAACCAAAATACGGGTAAAAGTATTATGTCCTTTGATGTGATCAAGGAGGAGAATACTTGAGCACGGAATTCCTGGATTATTCTAAAGGAGAATGAGATTCTCTCTCAGCATTACTCCTCCGTATACACCATAGCACGATGGTGTATCGGGGCGGAGCAATAACACCCTATATGATAAGGTATGCTCTATGATGAGTACTACTGAGTTTCCTATTTCCTTTTGGGAGTTATGCACTTGAGAAGCTGCATACTTATTGAATAGGGTTCAAATCAAATCAGTTGCCTACCACTTCATATGTGATATGGAAAGGGAAGAGCCCATATCTTAAGTTAGTTAAGATTTGGGGTTGTCCGGCCTATATCTAAAAGCAAAATCCGGACAAGCTCGAGGCAAGGTCAGTTATGTAGAACTGGAAATGTTCCATCCATACAAACTGCAGCTGATGATTTGATAGAACCAAAGGATTCAGTAGATTCCAACGAACCTCAGCCTCTCCGCCGATCTAGTAAGGTTCCTCACCCGCCTGAAAGATACTTCTGTTTCTCTATGACAGTGGGAGCGAGGATTGCATCATGAGATGATGACCCAACTAGTTTCGAGCTGGCCATCAGGAGTGGGACTCTGTAAGAATGGCTGGATGCTTAGCGATCTGAGATGGAATCCATGTACACCAACAAAGTATGGACTTTGGTTGCTATATCTGAAGGGTTAAATCCCCATCAGGAGCAAGTATATCTTGAGAAGATTACTTGGTGTAGATGGAAAAGTTGAGACTTTCAAAGCTAGACTTGTTAAAGGTTTTCGTCATCGACCAGGCATGGATAATGATGAAACCTTTTCAAGTGGCTATGCTTAAGTCCATCCAGATTCTACTTACCACGGCTACATACCATGACTACGATATCTGGCGGTTGGGTGTCATGACTGCTTTTCTAAATGACGTTTTGGAAGAGAGCGTCTATAAGTACACAGCCAGAGGGCTTCGTAGACAGTGGGAGCAGCGGAAACGTGTGCAAGATGTTTTATGTGATAAAGCAGGCATCGCGGAGGTGGAACATCTGTTTTGATGTGTTAGTCAAAGAGTTTGACATCATCAAAATGGTAGATGAACCTTGTATATACAAAAAGGTAGTAGGGAGTATTGTGTCGATCCTCATAGAGTACGTGGATAACATACTCTTGATAGGGAAGGAGTTTCCTATGCTACGCTCGGTCAATCTCCGCTTATCACAATGATTCTCCATATAGGATCAAAGTGATACCTCCTAAATCCTGGGTTTTGGATCTATGAGATAGATCTAAATGGATATTAGGATTCTCACTAGTTGTAGTGAGAAGGTATCAATCGACCCTGGGGAGAATCACTGGAATGGTTCCAGGGTGATAAAGACGACTGAATGTCAGTCACAGGCATTGTCTTTACCCTCAGTGGAGGGACGGTATGTTGGAAGAGTTCCAAGCTAGATACCGTGGCATACTAGACGATTAAGGCTGGATACATCGCTACTTAAGATGCTACTAAAGAGGCAGTCTGGATGTATATTTGTTCATGAAATGAACTTAGTTCCTCCCATTGTGTGACAATGGAGTTGTGGCTTATGCCAAGGAACACCCGTCCCATCAATGATCCAGATTTATTCTAAGGCAGTATCACCTGATCATGGAGATAGTTGATCTCCAAGGAGATCGAGGTTAGGAGAGTAGACTCAGAGGACAGTACGGCGGATCCACTCACAAAGGCCTTTTCCCAGAGAGAGACTTTTATGGGATGGTTGAGTATGAGATACTACAACCACTGCTATCAGATGGCCCTAGTGCAAGTGGGAGATTGTTAGTTATATGTATGCCCTAGAGGCCATTACTATACATAGGATGTATATTGTAGTGGATGCTTGGACATATATAGGGAGGACTTTCTTGCTCGACATGATAGTACGCTATCTGGTTGCTCTTTACCTTAACGTGTACACTGATTGTCTCTCTGTTACATGTTGGTAAAGCCCTTAGGATGCGTACTTGACTACCTGGACTATGATACGGATCATACTAGTGGGGACATGGTAGTCCATAAGTACATTCTTCAAAGTCCCTAGTCGTGGGTGTATCGAGACAGGGCATCGATATACCAGAGTAGACTAGCGTATACCTTCTCGACCCATACAGATGGGCGATGGATGATCCCATATCCATTGGTGTTTGACATCAGAGATGATATACGGGTGCTCAGTGGAGACTGGGTACACTGGACGGACTCGCCGAGAACTTCCAGATGGTATTATACCTTACGTCAGATGGCAGTTCTCAGGTGACACTGGTACAGAGTAGTCTGTTGACCCGAGATCGTCATAGAGTCTTGTGTGGTTCCCACTGTGCTTTGATTTCCATCTTACCACGTCCAAGAAGGCGTGCAAAACGGTGGTTTTTGGGTACAGTCCCGAGTCACATGGAGGTAATGAGCGATAGGAGGGGATTCGTCTCTCCCGGTATAGGGAGTTGATGTTGCGCTGTGTTCGATTGGCTATAACCGGAAATCCCTGGCCAGGGTTCCTGAGATTTACTGGTAAGTGTTACCTGTAGTTTCTCGAATTGTTATAGACCTCATATCGACACGACTTATCGAGCTATTGGGGTCTGACGTTTACCACCCCTAGGCGAGATATGCGACATATCAGACGATCAGACCGGACTGTACGGTAAGTGTTACTGGTTGGATTCACAGGAGTGTGAGCGGGCTTGCTCGTCGATCTTCTGATCGCTCAATACTCGGGTGGCCGTTACGTTTAGCAGACCGCTTGTGGCTTGTGGGTGTTTGATATGATCATCACCTGCTGCCGGCGTATTGACGAGTCTTTAGAGTCCTACACAGAGGTTTCCTGGCTCAAGCGAAACAAAATAGGAGCGCATATGAGATATGTGCGGGACCGAGAATAATGCATGTATGTGATACCGTATTCTATTCTCGCGATGAATGTATCGAATGGTTATATGCGATATAACCTAGTTATCGAATCGAGGGTTGATTCGATAAGCCCATACATTGGATACTAGTCGGTTATATGCGATATGACCGGATCATTGAATCAAGTGTTGATTTAATAATTTAATGTATAATTATATATTTGATATATTACTTTGCATTAACTAGTATCGGTTCACTTTTAAATGATTTTCTCACTTGGATTGTGCACATTGTATATGTGATATACTTTTGTACACAAGTTTGTATCATGTTTGATGATACATGCTCACTATGGTTTGTGTAAAGATTAAACCATGGTTGTGTAATGGTTAGGGTTTTCATTTTCTTATTCATTTATTTATTTATTTCATTTATTTTATTTTGGAAAAGAAAATGGGAAAGATGGTGGCTTTCTTTGTTTGTATTTGAAGCTTCATGAAGCTTTGACTAAGTCACCATTTTGTCTCATGCTTAACCTTAACCATTCCACATAACCCTAGTCTATTCTATACACTTGACCATGGTTACATTATGATAAGTATTCATTTTATTTCCTTTTTGAAAAATACTCATCATAATATTCATCTTCTTCTTCTTCTTCTTCACTTGAAGAAAGCTTGCTTCAACAATGGCAACTTGAGCAAATGAGTGAGAAATCCAATTCTAAAGTGAACCCACTTCCTATTTCATCATCCTCTACCTCTTGCTAAGTAGTAGAGTGTGTTTTCTTCACAAGTTTCATGACTTGGTGAAGTGGGAGCTTGATCTTGTGATGCCTCGACGTAGATCAACTTCGGCACGAAGCCGACGACCTTGCCCGCCCATTTCTCCGATGAAGCCGACGCTAGAGCCCGGGTTTCCATTTGGACAGCGAGGAGACTTCATCATGGAGCTATGGAGGTGGAGAAACGGATCTACAAAGGTTGTATTTCCGTTCTTTTAGTTTAGTTGTAAACTAGTTGCTTAGGTCGCCTAGATTTCTAGTTAACGATCCGTATTAGGGTTTCTCGGCACCCGTAAAATTTGAAATTGGCATGGTTGATGCCTTGTGAGACCTCTTGAGAGTGCCTAGGAACCCTGCAATGAGCTGTTGTCCCAAGAGTTAGTAAGATGAAGGGAATCGCTAATATGAGGATAGAAATAAGTCTGAAAAATAATCCCTATTCTTGATTCCAAATATCTGAACGTTGATACCATACTATATGCACTTGCACACATCTTGAACTTAGGATAGTAGAGGATACTTTGAAATTCTCTTGTATAAAAGCCTTAGTATGAAGAAAAATAAAAATATAAACAAAAAAATATAAATGAAAAAAATGGTGAAGAAAAATGAATACTGGTTTTGTAATTACTTAAGGCGGCATAAAAAATAAAGCGAGGGTGCCTTATCACCTAGTGCCTTAGACCAACTGGTTTGGGAGCCACTGCTAAGTCTCAGGTGTTACAAGACTAGGATATTGCTAATTATGCCTACAAGTGTGAGCACATTTGGTAATCGGTTGGTTAGTACCTCAAGAAGTATTAACGGTCGCATAAAGAATGTGTGAGCAATTCCATCTAAAATATTCACCGACTAAAAAGTACTAAGGAAGATGGATAAGAGTATGATAGTATGAATTAAATTCTCTAAGTGTAAGGATGTATTTTACACACACGTAGGGGTATATGATCGATATTTGGAAGAAAGGTAGGGAAGAAGACTAAATGCGATGTTTTATTAAGGGATGATGTGATTGTTGACATCTTTTCAGGACCATTAAGATATGGCTCATGGTAACTGAAAAGCTAGTGTAGTTTGAAATTCTTATTTTCAAGTTCTTTGTTTTATATGTTCCTTATCTTTGTATGTAATTTTCATCGTCTTTCTTTTATTATGGGATTTTGTTGGTGTAATCCGCTGAAAATCCTCAGGAGACAATACTCCTCCAACTAGGGACACCTAGAGATTTAAAGGCTTGTTGCACGTGCTCAGTGCAATCGTGTTGCCTACGAAAGTGTGCTAGGTTTTTCCTTTTCTCTTTCTTCTTCTTAATAACTAGTTTGCTCAAGATGGTCAAAGTTAAGTTTGGGGGTATTTGATTAGTCTGGAATAT
Organism: Agapanthus africanus; assembly: GCA_030015575.1. Lineage (NCBI taxonomy): Eukaryota > Viridiplantae > Streptophyta > Magnoliopsida > Asparagales > Amaryllidaceae > Agapanthus > Agapanthus africanus. The sequence goes on from CM057344.1 coordinate 110,390,663, forward strand.
TGCACATTTGAATGATTATTTCCCCCACTATTGTTAAGTTCTAAAAGGTGTTTATTGTAATTATATAACATATGAGGGTATGTGTAAAAAGATTATTATCATATATTTCTATATTATAATTAACATAATGAGGGAAAATACATGAATATAATATTTATATGAAATATTAGTAATTAAAATATGCATATCATATCAAATATTTCTAACCATATTCTTAAGATTTAATATCATATAAAATGGTTAGGATACTATCTCAAAAATATACCAAATATTACCAACTCTATGAATTGAGATATTGTGTAGATATTATCTCAGGTCTGGAATCAAGGAGATCCGGGTTAAATCAAGATGTCGGAATCGAATCTGCCAAAATATTAAAGTAAATCATGAGATCTAGCAACGACAGAGACTCAGAGCATTATTTTCATAATGTAGACATCTAGAGGATCTCCAAAAATGATGCCAAAACACCAGGAAAAAAATTCCAAAACCTAATTCAACAATTCTGTAATGGAAGGGTAGAAAAAGGTGACATTTACAGTGGTTCCGCGGCGGTTTGGTGGAGTTGGGATGCGATATTTTGTAGTATGGATCATAACAGCATATATTCACTCAGGGCATCTAGGGTTTCTGGTTTTGGGACTATATATAGGACCGAAAGCTTCACATAAAAAGTAATCAACCGAACAGATTAAGAGGTCCAAGACGATCCATGCATCCGAGTTGATCATCAGCTGCTCATCTACTTCCAACAAAATAGAGATCGAGAGCAAAAATGTAACATTTCAAAAAAATAAAACATTATTTTTGGGAATTTAAATAATTAAAACAATAAATATTATGAATACTTTAATGTGTGGGAATTAGTTTTAATGATATGGTATAATTAAATACCAATAAATTGGGAAATATTGGAAAATTAAATTTAATGGTAATTTTTGGAGGGATTTATGTGAATTAGGCAAATTATAAATTTTTATAATTAGTTATATACAAGTTTATTTCTAAACTTGATAAATGTTCACTAATCACACATTGATGGTGTTTTGTGCATGTGACATACACCATGTCATATTTCACATTTGTTACATTTTTCTATCATGACTTTCTCTTTTTATTGTAGCATAGCTTTGTTTTTTTATTTGGAATTGCAAAGGAATTAAAAGAAAAAGGAAAAAAGGAAAAAGAAAATAATAAAGAAAAGAGGTATGGGCAAAAGAGAGAGTGAGAGGGGTTTCTTTGACCTTGGCCATTTCCTTCATCCTCATCATTTCTTCTTCTCCTCTTCACACCATGCCTTCCCTCTCCTTCCACCACCTCCACCACTTCACTTCAACCCTAAATCCACATCAAAACACTTTATTCCTTTCACAAAAAACATGCACAATCTCACTACAAGCATGGAGAACCAAGAAAGTTTGGATTTTGAGCACTTGGGGTAACTCAAGAAAATTCTTGAGTTGCCAAATGAGGTAATTCTTTCACATTAAGTATAGTACTTGATCTCCTTTAGCTTCTATGTTAGTTTAGAATCGTTTTAGTGAGGTTTAATGATGTTTGAAAATTCTAGATGAGGGTTAGGGTTTTTCTTGACTTGTGATGGTGCAAGTGAGTGTATTTAGTTACTACAAAACCCCCTTAGTGTTTAAAACCTAGATCAAACAGAGCCGAGAACCTGAAACCCAAAATCTGAAACTTTCCTTATCGGTTTTATGAACTTTTGTGCCGACAGGGAATTTGGGATGACCTGAGACTTTTAGAAGATAAACAAACAACACCATTAACCTAGATGGACCACTATGAGACCACCCTGCAAATACGAACCCTAACCAAGCCTCTTTGGCCGAGCAGACCGGAATTTTAGACAGAGTGGCCGGACAAGTGGTGGGCAATGGTGTCTAGGTTTGTTCTGTAGCTCATATACCTCCTATACAGCACCCAATACTGTTTGTTTAACCCAATTTCACCTAAACTAAAATCTGGAACCATTTTCTTGAGTTGCTGTTTCGAATTGTGACTTTTAAATGACTTGAACTTTTGATAATTGTGTTTTGTATCGGTCACTTGACGTTTGTACGTCGATATCGGGTGTTATTTGGCCCTTTTGAATGAGTAGACCATGGGTTTTAACCGATGTGCGATTCGTGTGCTGTTTTGGTTTTCATGCATGATTTCTATTTACGATACGATATATGTGATATGTAGGTACTCTCACGTGGACTTCGGACGATGAAGAAGAGGATGGCGACATCGACTTCGGAAAGTGAAGATCAAGGTGATTAGATATATATCTACGGGGGAAGTCGGGTGGATGGCATATAGCACCCCCGCAGTTCGTAGTGTAGCATATGTTATATCATGTATATATACGATACTATGTGTTATGTGAAACGTTTTTGATTATCAAGAAGATTTTAGGAGATCATGGGTTAAATTTTTATTTTAGTTGGACGATAGTGTCGTTAGCTAGTTTTTAGTCGCGAAACCCTAGAATAAGGTATACGCACACGCGCACATGCACACGCATACATTTTACTTTCTTGTGCGTATATGGGGATATATATATATATATATATATATATATATGCACATATATATATATATGTATGTGAGTATGTGTGTGTGTGTGTATATATATATAATGGATGATGAGGATAGTATATGATACTTGGAGATGAGTCGATGTGATTGGGCATGATGCCGTGAGATCGGTGATGTGATTGGGTCATGTTATGGGATACGACATATTATATTAGCGGATTGGTGGGCGATGTGTTTTCATACACATGCAGATATATGTTGATGGTATCGGAATGTACTAGACTTTAGATCAGTACCCCTAATTCAGAATATGATGATAAGGATATCAGATGAATAATGAGATAAATGTGACATTCGACCCGTACCCAGATTTTGGGATGCAGTACGATGGATTTGCCGTACGAGATATAAATATGATGATAGATCCATACTCATGATTCGAAGATGTATTATATTTTTATTGTTTGTGATGCTATTGAGGCGGGATCACCGACTACTATATGTATTTATCTACTCAGACTCAGGTGGTTTTTCTTACACTTTCGATTAGTCTGTTAGTTTAGTCATGTAGTTTACTTAGTAGATGTCCGACTGGGCTCAAGTCATACTTATTTCCAAAACTAACGAATCGTGGGTATTTTAAAGACAGGTCAAGTGATACTACGGATATTTCAAAGGACGTATCTTTTCTTTAAAACACCATAGCCCCTATTTTCTAAACACCACGATTCGTGTTATTTCAAATGCCAAAACTGTATGACCCATATATATTATGTACATTCTTTATTGTTGTATTTACTATTCATTTGCCATATATTCCTGCTATTTGTATCGCATAGCATGCTTATATGTGTTTTCGTTAGTTATTATGAAACCTGTTGTCAGGACACCAGTACCATTACCGATGATGCGTATGCTCCACGTACACCTGCTTGCCGACTCACACACATCATCATCGGTAATTGCCATGTCACGAACACTTTAGAAAACATTACTTTACTGATATCGCTTGTTAGCTGATAGTTTCGATATGTCATTACGGTGTTAGTTTAGATATTGCATTTATTACTGTGATATTTCATGCATGTGTATATTCATTTGTTATGCAATATTATGGAGCTTTATGCTAGTATCCACTGTTTATTGACATCGTGATTTGAGATTTCAGATTTCCCTGAGATTTATGGATTTGGAGAAACCGCAAGGATTTTATAAACCCATTATCATTTTCAAAGGATAGAAATTGCGGTTTTCTCATGTTATGATGCGAGATATATCCACCATGAGTTTTGTCGGCTCTTGAGCGATATCATACACTCGATTCGAGGAGGAGGAGGAACCGTCTGTGGGTGCATGGTGGACCCGGTGCGGTACCCCGGGGCGAGAAGGTCGCAGATGATGGAGTTGAGTCTGGCAGGGGAGCACTACCGACCGATGATTTTATTTGTGACTCGACGGATATCCATAGGATACCGATCGGAGTATAGGTTAGTCCGGATTGCTGGAGCCTGAGGTATTGAGATTTGATGATATAGGCCAGTCCGGATTGCAGGAGCCTGAGGTATTGAGATTTGATGATATAGGCCAGTCCGGATTGCCGGAGCCTGAGATATTGAGATAGCGAGATATATATTTTGTGTCGATGCTAGACACTGATTTCTGTGGATTTCATTGATGATACTTCGATTTTTATACATAAATCTCACTGTAATAAGAAAACAGTTTTCTCATTTAGATGTATTCTGTTTTCATGCATTCATACATCATATATATGATATGTTGTTACCTGAGATACTGACACGAGCACTTGGTATAACACTTTTGTTTAGATGTTTACCTTTGCCATTATTATATGCTCCAGGCTATTTTATTATTGAGGATATTATTATCGTATGACCTAGGATTGAGTCATACATGCGATTTCTGCTCGGTGATGTTTTCTACTCACGAGTTGGCAACTCACCCTCGTTGTGCCACAGTTTCTTGCAGCTTTTGCCGTACAGGTTTTCCTTGGCGGCTTTGCTGGCACACTGCATCCTTCCGAGTGATTGCTTCGATAGGTGGGTTCACTTGCATCGTGACTGCCATTGTACCTTTTATTTCTATTCAGTTGTATCTAGTAAATTCTATCAACCAGACTTGTATATTTATAGACTTAGAAGACCAGTGTATATTCTTTAGACCTTAGAGTCGGGCTTGTATTACTATGGTTTTCCTTTGGTTTTATTCTGAGTTTTGATCCTCACCTTTCGGCGTTGTATATTATATTGTTGCGTGGTTGTGACCGCCAATTGGCGAAGAGCTAGCTCCCGCTTGGGGATGCTTTTATTCATTGTGCATTATTCATGTTTCTACCTGTTTGGGGCCAGTTTTTACAAAGGAGACTCTGCCGAAATTTTCAGGAAAATATGATATTGTTTTAAAAATGTTTAATGCCACTTTTTATTAAAACAACTTACTTAAAAACAAGTTTTCCTTCACTTCTTATTTAAAATGGTTTAGATTTCTGGAATTTTGGCTTACTTGAATTAGATGGGGTCCTATAGACTTCATATGATTCAAGTGCCAGTCACGTGCAATTTCGGGTCGTGACAAAGTTGGTATCAGAGTGCTAGGTTTAACCTTGGTTCGAGTCTATGTTTGACTATGCGGAGTCTCGGGCGTGTATTTATATTCGGAACCTAGTCTTGACCTTACGGAACTTAGACTTGGTCGAGGGGGTATTAGACTCGAACTTTCGTCGCATAGGTTGACCTTGGTTGATGGAGTAGGTGACTTAATTAGAGTGACATACTGTGTGTATGTTCTGCGGCATACTTACGATACGCTACTCCATTAAGAAGCCTTATGATGTACATTTCTTTGCACAGTATTCTATTCGTTCATATGATCTATCCTCATCGATATCGGTTGGTGGTTTTATTACCACGATTGCATAGACAAAGAGAGCTGCGGCTAGAGTTGCGGTCAGCATGAGGTCATCTTGGACGAGGACTGACCAGGGCGTGATTCCAGTGACACACGATTGCATAGATGTGTCGTTTTATTATGTTTTTCGCACCATGAGCGTTTAATGGATTGCTTTTACAAATTTCTCGAACGTGCAGATCAACACCAGAGGATTGGGCCACTGTTAGAGGCCAACCAGAATGTGATGACCGTCAATGCACCGATTATTCTTAATGATTGAGGCACTGTTCAGCATGTGGACGAATGATTCAGTTGTTGCTACGACTGACGAGATATAGCCCCAGATGTTGAAGCTAATGCAGCACGAGTTGTACTTAGAGATATGATAGAAGATCGCTAGTCACCCATGGATGAATGACTAAGACATGTGGTTCGTTGCCTACCCCGATGCGAGGTCATCAGATTGATTGATTCCAGCTTGAGAAGACTTCACGCAGGTACGTTGAGAGTCGATAGAAGACGATCGAATGTCAGAAATCCATTTTTTTCCAAGTTTAAAGTATTTGGAAAAAACATGCAAGTAATTCTGTGGACCCTCTAGAAGAATGAAACCCTAACTCGATATAATGGCCATGGGAACGCTTTTGAACCTTAGGGTTGGCGGCAGTTCCGCGGTGCCATTAGTGAGGCTTGGGTTTGACCTTCTACGGCTGATCCATAGGTACTGTAGCATGTACTGGGTATTATTAAACTGTGCACGAGTGTTGAGCTTTCGGAAAATTATGGGACTTTGATAAATCGATCGAAAGATTCGACGTCATCCGGATATCATATGAAGGGATACTTCACGAGAAGACTTGGACCCTGGATCAGACATATTACGCACACCCAGTAGGCCAAAGTTCGGCATCATTGATGAGATATGTTATGAGCGACCATGATAGTTGGCCAAAGATCTTTAGAGGATGTGCCAGAGCGGAACTGTTTCCGTCATCGTTTCAATATTGAGCCGTTGAACCGAAGAGTTATGTAACTGACAATTCACAGTGAGAGATGAGAGCCTAAGGGCACCAGGTGCCAGATCATGAACAGGAGGCAAGTAGAGATCTTGCTCTGCTAGATTTGGATGTACCGACACCTTCTCGACTTCGAAGGAAGGACATATCGACGACAGTGTTTACGATTTGGTGATTCGAATATCATGTGTTTGTTATTTTGGGTTTCGGTGTTTTAGGCAATTTTATTTGCATGATTGAGATTTTGTGCGCCACAGTTGCACTTGACTTCGATTTGATGTCATTCGAGATGTTGATTTGGATTTCATGCCTACGGTATGCATGTGATTTAACTTGTGCTTTCGGCATAGTTTTCATGCACTTTTAGTATTTTGATTCGATTTTGTGCATGCTGATGCACATGGTTGCGAGATTATATACCATGGTATGTCTGATTTGGATTGAGATGTGTTGTATACCATCGATTTCGATTGTGATACTCGGTATTTGTTTTCGTGCACCCTGTGCACTTGATTTGGATTCTTACGTATACTTGACGTGCTTGATGCGATTTTGGTGCACACCATATGCACTAAATCGGGATTCTTCGTGCATATCAGTTGCACCTGATATTTTTATCAGGCACACTCGTTGCCCTTGACAGGTATTTTCGTGCACACCCGTTGCACTTAGATTTTGTCTCTGTGCACATGTATGGCACATTCATTGGTTTTGATTTCTTTGTGCACCAGACGCACGTGGCATTGTTACATGTACTATTGAGTATGATCCTTTTGAGCAGTACGTTTTTATGATATTTACTATTTGGTATAGTAGCTGAATAGGACTAGTCAGAGGACCGTACCTGAATATGTTTTTGCATGCATTGATAGTTACCGCAGGGATTTCCAAAAAGGAGCTATATTCTCAGTATTTTCCTGTGTGTTCGAGTTGACACGAACATTTTATAAAGGAAACCCTTCTAAAATTATTTTCAAAAACGGCAGGACGTGTATGTTAAACAAAGGAGATATATATATATATATATATATATATATATATATATATATTTTTTACAATGAACGTTCGCTACTTGTGCCGTGATACACGCATTGCACAGTGATTTGAAAAAGGTTTGGCATGCATTTCTTTCAGATGTTTTGACGAATTTACAACGATGCGTACATGTATAGTTTTGATGTATATCATGTTGGTTTTCGTATTGGACTTTGACATTGGTGTCTTCACCATGACTCCGATAATTGCAGGATGCTTGACGGAGTTTTGATTTTGAGTTATATACTCGTTTTTCATGCGCGTGCATTGCGCTACGTTGTGTTTTATGTATTTATGATTTCGGAGTCCCGACTACGCGATCATTTTACTGAAATGTTTTAGTATTTGAGGGGTTTAAATTTAAATTCGGGGACCGAATTTATTAAAGGGGGAAGACTGTAACATTTCAGAAAAATAAAATATTATTTTTGGGAATTTAAATAATTAAAACAATAAATATTATGAATATTTTAATGTGTGAGAATTAGTTTTAATGATATGGTATAATTAAATACCGATAAATTGGGAAATATTGGAAAATTAAATTTAATGGTAATTTTTGGAGGGATTTATTTGAATTAGGAAAATTATAAATTTTTATAATTAGTTATATACAAGTTTATTTCTAAACTTGATTAATGTTCACTAATCACACATTGATGGTGTTTTGTGCATGTGGCATGCACCATGTCATATTTCACATTTGTTACATTTTTCTATCATGACTTTCTTTTTTTATTGTAGCATGGCATTGTTTTTTTATTTGGAATTGCAAAGGAATTAAAAGAAAGAGGGAAAAAGGAAAAAGAAAATAATAAAGAAAAGAGGTATAGGCAAGAGAGAGAGAGTGAGAGGTGTTTCTTTGACCTTGGCAATTGCCTTCATCCTCATCATTTCTTCTTCTCCTCTTCACACCATGGCTTCCCTCTCCCTCCACCACCTCCACCACTTCACTTCAACCCTAAATCCGCATCAAAACACTTCATTCCTTTCACAAAAAACATGCACAAGCCCACTACAAGCATGGAAAACCAAGAAAGTTTGGATTTTGAGCACTTGGGGCAACTCAAGAAAATTCTTGAGTTGCCAAATGAGGTAATTCTTTCACATTAAGTATAATACTTGATCTCCTTTAGCTTCTATGTTAGTTTAGAATCGTTTTAGTGAGGTTTAATGATGTTTGAAAATTCTAGATGAGGGTTAGGGTTTTTCTTGACTTGTGATGGTGCAAGTGAGTGTATTTAGTTACTACAAAACCCCCTTAGTGTTTAAAACCTAGATCAAACAGAGACGAGAACCTGAAACCCAAAATCTGAAACTTTCCGTATCGGTTTTGTGAACTTTTGTGACTACAGGGAATCTGGGATGACCTGAGACTTTTAGAAGATAAACAAACAACACCATTAACCTAGATGGACTACTACGAGACCACCCTGCAAATACGAACCCCAACCAAGCCCCTTTGGCCGAGCAGGCCGGAATTTTAGACAGAGTGGCCGGCCAAGTGGTGGGCAATGGTGTCTAGGTTTGTTCTGTAGCTCATATACCTCCTATACAACACCTCAGTACTGTTTGTTTAGCCCAATTTCACCTGAACTAAAATCTGGAACCATTTTTTGGAGTTGTTGTTTTGAATTGTGACTTTTAAACGACTTGAACTTTTGATAATTGTGTTTTGTATCGGTCACTTGACGTTTGTACGTCGATATCGGGTGTTATTTGGCCCTTTTGCATGAGTAGACCATAGGTTTTAACCTGTGTGCGATTCGTGTGCTGTTTTGGTTTTCGTGCATGATTTCTGTTTACGATACGATATATGTGATATGTAGGTACCCTCACGTGTATTTCGGACGATGAAGAGGAGGATGGCGACTTCGACTTCGGCAAGCGAGGATCAAGGTGAGTAGATATATATCTACGTAGGAAGTCGGGTAGATGGCGTATAGCACTCCCGCAGTTCGTAGTGTAGCATATGTTATATCATGTATATATACGATACTATGTGTTATGTGAAACATTTTTGATTATCAAGAAGGTTTTAGGAGATCATGGGATAAATTTTTAGTGTAGTTGGATGATAGTGTCGTTAGCTAGTTTTTAGTCGCGAAACCCTAGAATAAGGTACACGCGCACACACACAAGCATACATTTTACTTTCTTATGCGTATATGGGGATATATATATATATATATATACATATATGTATATGAGTATGTATATATATATATATATATGGATGTATGGATGTATACATATAAATGGATGATGAGGATATTATATGATACTTGGAGATGAGTCGATGTGATTGGGCATGATGCCGTGAGATCGGTGATGTGATTGGGTCGTGTTATGAGATACGAAATATTATATTAGCGGATTGGTGGACGATGTGTTTTCATACACATGCAGATATATGTTGTTGGTATCGGAATGTACTAGATTTTAGATCAGTACCCCTAATTTAGGATATGATGATAAGGATACCAGATGAATAATGAGATAAATGTGATATTCGACCCGTACCTAGATTTTGGGATACCATACGATGGATTTACCGTAGGAGATATAAATATGATGATAGATCCGCACTCATGATTCGAAGATGTCGTATTATATTTTTATTGTATGTGATGCTATTGAGGCGGGATCACCGACTACTATATGTATTTATCTACTCAGACTTAGGTGTTTTTTCTTACACTTTCGATTAGTCTGTTAGTTTAGTCCTGTAGTTTACTTAGTAGATGTTAGACTGGGCTCGAGTCATACTTATTTCCAAAACTAACGAATCGTGAGTATTTTAAAGACAGGCCAAGGGATACTACGGATATTTCAAAGGACGCACATTTTCTTAAGAACAGCGTAGCACCTATTTTCTAAACACCACAATTCGTGTTATTTCAAATGCCAAATCTATATGACCCATATATTTTATGTACATACTTTATTGTTGTATTTACTATTCATTTGCCATATATTCCTACTGTTCGTATCGCATAGCATGCTTATATGTGTTTTCGTTAGTTATTATGAAACCTGTTGTCAGGACACCAGCACCATTACCGATGATGCGTATGCTCCATGTACACCTGCTTGTCGGCTCACACACATCATTATCGGTAATTGCCATGCACGAACACTTTAGAAAACATTACTTTTCTGATATCACTTGTTAGCTAATAGTTTCGATATGTCATTACTGTGTTAGTTTAGATATTGCATTTATTACTGTGATATTTCATGCATGTGTATATTCATTTGTTATGCAATATTATGGAGCTTTATGCTAGTATCCACTGTTTATTGACATCGTGATTTGAGATTTCGGATTTCCATGAGATTTATGGATTTGGAGAAACCGCAAGGATTTTATAAACTCATTATCATTTTCAAAGGATAGAAATTGCGGGTTTCTCTTGTTATGATGCGAGATATGTCCACCATGAGTTTTCTCGGCTCTTGAGCGATATCATACACCCGATTCAAGGTGGAGAAGGAACTGTCTGTAGGTGCATGGTGGACCCGGTGCGGTACCCCGGGACGAGAAGGTCGCAGATGATGGCGTTGAGCCTGGCAGGGGAGCACTGCCGACCAGTGATTTTATTTATGACTCGACGGATATCCGGAGGATAATGATCGGAATAGCGAGATATATATTTTATTGATGATACCGACCGGTGATTTTATTTCGATGCTAGATACTGATTTCTGTGGATTTCATTGATGATACTTCAATTTTTATACATAAATCTCACTAAAATAAGAAAACAGTTTTCTCATTTAGCTGTATTTTGTTTTCATTCATTCATACATCATATATATGATATGTTGTTACCTGAGGCAATGACACGAGCACTTGGTATTACACTTTTGTTTAGATATTTACCTTTGCCTTTATTATATGCTCCAGGCTATTTTATTATTGAGGATATTATTATCGTATGAACTAGGATTGAGTCATACTTGCGATTTTTGCTCGGTGATGTTTTCTACTCACGAGTTGGCAACTCATCCCCGTTGTGCCACAGTTTCTTGCAGGTTTTGCCGTATAGATTTTCCTTGGCGGCTTTGCTGGCACACTGCTTCCTTCCGGATGATTGCTTCGGTAGGTGGGTTCACTTGTATCGTGACCACCATTGTACCTTTTTTTTATATTCAGTTGTATCTAGTAAATTCCATCAACCAGTCTTGTATATTTATAGACTTAGAAGACCAGTGTATATTCTTTCGACCTTAGAGTCGTGCTTGTATTATTATGGTTTTCCTTTGGTTTTCTTCTGAGTTTTGATCATCGCCCTTCGGCGTTGTGTATTATATTGTTACGTGGTTGTGACCGCCAATTGGCGAAGAGCTAGCTCCCGCTTGGGGATACTTTTATTCATTATGTGCATTATTCATGTTTCTACTCGTTTGGGGCCAATTTTTACAAATGAGACTCTGCCGAAATTTTCGGGAAAATATGATGTTGTTTTAAAAATGTTTAATGCCACTTTTTATTAAAACCACTTACTTAAAAACAAGTTTTCCTTCACTTCTTATTTAAAATGGTTTAGATTTCTGGGATTTTGGCTTACTTGAATTAGATGGGGTCCTATAGATTTCATATGATTCAAGTGCCAGTCACATGCCATTTCGGGTTGTGACAAAAAACTAGGATTCTTGTACTCTACTTTAAAAGGATTTGTACATGATATATTTGATTAATAAAGGTAGAGTTTTTATTAGTCTTTTGGCAATTAATTTCTGCACTTAATTTCTGCATCTTACATTCTGATCTCATTCTTCATCTTTTCTTCTCCAACCATGCGTGAGTTCTAACTTTCTAGGGTTCTTAGGCTAGAGGAGATCAATGGATAATAGAATCCTTTAACTCCTTTTATACATTTTTAAGTCTATAAACTTTAGCAAAATAAATGTTAACATTCTTATCGGGCGCGCCACCAATTTATTGATTGTCTCGACCACGATTCGAGATCTGATTAACACTTATTTTGGTAAAGGCTAGACATGTTAGGAGTGGGGAAACCCTAGTTTCTTCATAAAGAACTCTAATTTACATTCATCACTATCGATCTAGTTTTAAACTATTAAAACATAAAAGAAGTCAGTTTTAATTAGTCATCCATTACTACTAAGTCTTATGAACCCTACAATCCTCTTCTTTATAAATTCTGCATTCATATCAAATTAAATCTACAACCAAATCAACCCATCTTTCAATCAACTCGTCTAAAGTAAGAAAAAGGTTCACATTTCCTTGCGGATGACCCGTACTCATCATGGCTAGCTACTAGTGACACCGTATTGATTGCGATTACTTTATTTACAAAATACTTCTTTAAAACACATCAATCAACGGGGATTGAGAGGATTTCATCTTGGAAGAAGATGATCCTACTTGTTTCGGGCAGGCCATTGCCAGAAGGGACACTGTGAAATGGCTGGATGCTATTCGATCTGAAATGGAGTATATGTACACCAACAAAGTTTGGATTTTGGACATTGCACCGCCAGGGATAAAACCTATCGGCTACAAATGGATCTTCAAGAAGAATATTGGTGCAGATTGATAGGTTGAAACCTATAAGGCTAGACTTGTTGCAAAAGGTTTTCATCAAAGACAAGGCGTGGACTATGACAAAACCTTTTCTCTTGTGGCTATACTCAAATCTATTCGGATTCTACTTGCCATTGATTCCTTCCATGACTATGAGATCTGGTAGATGGACGTAAAGACCGCTTTTCTAAATGGTGCTTTAGAAGAGTGTGCCTATATGGATCAGCCGGAAGGTTTCATAGACAGTGGGAGCAGCGGGAAGGTATGTAAATTTATTAAATCCATTTATGAATTAAAGCAGGCATCGCGGAGCTGGAACATTTTTTTTGATGAAACAGTCAAGGAATTTGACTTCAACGAAAACATTGATGAGCCTTGCAAATATAAGAAGATTGTAGGGAGAACGGTCATGTTTCTTGTTTTATACGTTGATGACGTTCTCCTGATAGAAAATGATATTCCTATACTACAGTCGGTCAAACTATTATTGTCTCAGAAGTTCTCCATGAAGGACCTGGGTGATGCCTCCTATATTCCGAGGATCAATATCTATTGTGATAGATCTAAGAGGTTGTTGGGACTTTCACAGTTCAGGTATATTGACACCATAATAAAGAAATATAGTATGAAAGATTCCAAGCGCGGTAATCTACCAACTTATCATGGAATCACCCTCTCCAAAGAGATGTCTCCCGAGAATGATGAGGAGAGGGCTTACATGAGCATTATATCCTACGCTTCGGTGGTGAGATCTATAACGTATGCGATGTTGTGTACCAGACCAGATGTAGCTTACACACTTAGCGTAGTAAGCCGGTATTAGTCAAACCAGGAGAGAAGCATTAGACAGCTGTGAATAACATTCTGAAGAACCTGAGAAAGACTAAAGATATGTTCTTAGTGTACGGTAATGGAGACATCCAGATGGAGTCCTTTATCGATTCAAGCTTCCAAAGGAACAAGGATGACAACAAGTTTGTCTCGGTTTAGTTGTTTACCCTCAATGGAGGGGCGGTCTGTTGAAAGAGTTCCAAACAGGACACCGTAGTAGACTCGATGATGGAGGCTGAATATATTGCTGCCAGTGATGCCACAAAAGAGGCTGTATGGATGAGCAAGTTCATTCATGAACTTGAGGTGGTTCCATCTATTGTTGATCCAATACCTTTGTATTGTGATAACAATGTGGCTATAGCATTAGCGAAGGAACCACGGTCCCATCAGAAATCCAGACACATCTTAAGGTAGTATCACCTGATCAGAGAGATCATTGATCGACGGGAGATCGAGATCAGGAGAGTAAATACAAAGGAAAATACGGCGGACCCACTCATGAAAGCACTTCCTTAGACTCAGCTGGAGCGGCTATTGGAGATGATTGGTCTTCGATATGCCAATACATGGCCTCAGTGCAAGTGGGAGATTGTTGGATAAATATGCCTTAGAGGCGATTATTGTTAGGAATATGTATGCCCTAGAGGCCATTATTGTACATGTGATGTATATTATAGTGGATGCTTAGATATATATATAGAGGACTTTCTTGCTCGACACATTAGTATGCTATCTGGTTACTCTTTATCTTAACTTGTTGACTGGTATTCTTTACTGTCTTGCTCTCACATGTTGATAAAGCCCTTAGGATATGTACTTGACTACCAGGACTATAATGAGATCATACTAGTATGGCCAGGGTGGTCCAAAAGTACATCCTTTAATCAGTTCCTGGTCGAGGGAATATCGAGACTAGGGCATCGATATTCCAGAGTAGACTAGTGTGTAGTTTCTTGTCCCTTAGAGGGCGATGGTTGATCCCACAACCATTGGTGTGTGACATCAAAGATTGTAAACAGGTGCTCATTGGAGAATGGGTACACCGAACAGGACTCGCCAAGAACTTTAAATGGTAGTATACCTATCGTCAGATAGTAGTCCTCCGGTGACACTGGTACAGGTTAGTCTGTTGACCGGAGATTGTCATAGAGTCTTGTGTGGCTCCTACTGTGCTTTGATTTCCTCCCTACCATGGCTCAAAAGAGTCATGCAAACAGATGGATTTTGGGTACAATCCCGAGTCATATGGAGGCAATGAGCGATAGGAAGGGTTTCGTCCTTACCGGTATTAGGGTTTGATGTTGCGCTATGCTCGATTGGCTATAACTGGAAGTCCCTGTCCAGGGCTGCAGCCAAGATTTACTGATAAGTGTTATAAGTAGTTTCTTGAACCGTTATAGGCCAGACATCGGCATGACTTATCACGTTACTGGGGTCTGACGTTTACCACCCTTAGACATGATATGCGGCATATCAGACGAACAGACCGGACCATACGATAGTGTTACTGATAGGCTTCAAGGAGAGTATGGATGATCTTGCTTGTTGATCTTCATATCGCTCAATACTCGGGTAGCCATTACGTCCAGCTAGTACCGCTGCTGGAGTATTGACGAGTCTTTAGAGTCCCACACAGAAATTTCCTGGTTAGAGCGAAACGAAGTAGGACACATATATGATATGTGTGTGTGCCTGATTAAATACGTGTATGTGATACCGTATTGTAATCTGGCAGTTATCTATTATCGGTTCGGTTATATGTGATATAACCCGATTGTCGAATCAAGTGTTGATTTGATAATGTGATATACAGATAAATGATATTAGTCGGTCATATGTGATATAACCGGATTATTAAATCAAGTGTTGATTTAATAATGTGATATATATTAAATATATTATATGTGATATAATTATATCTTAACTAATATCATTAGCTCACTAATTATTCTTCATTATATATATATATATATATATATGTATGTATGTATATATATATGTGTATATATATATAATATATATATATATATATATATATATATAATAATGAAGCATGGCTTGATTTTCTATTTTTGAGAAAAATAGAAATGAGGTGTAAATTGAAAGCATGGTTGCAAGCATGGGAGTTATATTTGTTTATTCATCTTGACTCACTATTCAAGCATGATTGCAATTTTATATTGCAAAATTCCATGCTTGAATGAGTAGGGGTCAAGAGTTGCCATTCATTCTTTGCTCATTCAAAATACTTAGCCATTTTCATGAGTTGCTCCCATGGTTGCTCTCTAGCTTCTTCTTCTTTCTCAAATGCCATGGTTCAAGCTTCAACCCTCACATGAGATGTGAATCAAGAAGCTTGAACACAAACTAGTGAGAAAATTAAACCCCTACTTCACCATCACATATTGGATTAGCAATTTGATGTGGAGTGTTGCCTTCACTAATGAGATTAGTAAAGGGTTAGCTTGAGCTTGTGGACTTCGGGTGGATCGTCTTTGGCGCGAAGATCACGAAGGAGGTTCGTTCAACTCGAAGAGGAGCCTAGTAGAGTCGCGTGGAGTTCAACCCAGAGCTATTGAAGAGAAGGACTTGAACTACAAAAGTTTTATGCTCTTTTCTTCTCTTAAGTTCATCACATCACAAAGGCAAACCCTAATAATCTAGTAAAGATCTTGTTAGTCTAGCTTAGCACCTAATAAAATTTGAATTTGGCATGCTTGATGCCTCTAGAAGCTCATGGAGGTGCTAAGGTCGACTCTCATGGTATCAGAGCCAAGCTAGAACATTAGGGTAACTTGTAGCGATGTTAGAAATCCGCTGTTTTTGTCGCGCAAAAACTACCGATAAAAACTGTTTCAAAAATGATGTTTTGAGTTGTTTGCACACCCCGACGGCTCACGGTTTGAACTGAGAAGCCGCGGGGTGGAGCGTGCGCACCTTGGGGAACCCTTAGGGGGGACTGAATGGCTGGGCCCACTCCCCAAGACCACCAGAAGGTGGTCTTGGCGGCGGGGACCCGAAACTGCCCCACCTTAGGCAGTTTCGGGGCTGCCTCACCCCCTGGCCACCTCGTGGTGGCCTCAGGGGTAGGGTACCCTCTTTAGGCCCCCCATTCGATAGTTAATTTTGGGATCTTCGCCCCCGTGAAGATTCGCGCGGGTTTCGAGTTCGTTTCGACTCTCGGATTGGCTTAAAACGATCGGTTTTGGAACTTTAGCTCACTGGATTTTTCATGTCTTGGAAAAATTGGTTAAGTTTGCTAATTGCGGGAGGAATTCTAATGTCGCGGTTACTTTACAAGCTTTGTGATGTATGCGATACAATTATTAGAATCTAAATTAATTAGTTTTATGAAAACTAGTTAGTATATTGTAAAGCTAGCCGTTTAGTCTCAATTGATCGATTGCCTTGAAATTTTGATTCGGATCAAAACTCCGTCGTAATTGCGTATTGTACGCGATCACTAAGTCGGAAATCTTGTTGAATTATCCGACAACCAATTGGAAAGAGTTTTCAATTTGAGATTAAAATGCAAGTTTTATAAGTTAGGCATGAAATCCGGAATATGAGATATTCCGGGTTTATGATGTCTAAGGAAATTGCGGATTCTAATTATTGTAGTTTTCTGTTTCTTTTTCTACAACCGTAAGTGTAATATGTGGGGTATCCCAATCTCATTGCTATATGTCAACGAGTTTTAGAGATACTCATATTTACTTACATTGATAATATGTGATATCATGTGCTGCTGTTGATATGATTTATTGGATCATCATGAAAGAATAGCCGGGGGGTTTTATGTGAGATGGTTTTTTTTTTATTTTCATTCATGTAAAATCTGTATGTAATATTCTTTTATTGGGGCACTTCCGGGTTGAGGATGATTTCACCACTGTTGTATATTATTTACTTTTCCGTATTAGGATAGACCCAAGGCGGGGAGCACAAGTGACCGGGTTCTAGAGTCCAGTGGAAGATCATCTCAAGGAGTTGAGACCGGATCTCCTAACTCTAGAATTGGCAGGGTTACTTGCCGCTCTCGTAGGGGTCTAGGGATGTGGGTTTGGCTATTCATCACGACTGTGGAATCCGTGTTTTACATTATTGGCTAAATTTAAAACACGGACATCCTAGTATATCCAATATTTTATATGTTGCTTCTGCTACTTGATTCTATGATGTTGATCATATAACTGTGTAAGATGAATGTAATATTATATATATGATATATAATAAACGTTGCTTATGTTTTGCACCCGCGCTAGTCCAGTCCCCGCTCTGCCGGTAGTTAAGTAAACTAACGGTGCATGACAGGGCCCAGTGGCGAATACGGATGGCATAAGTGTACGTTCTATTTTCGTTTCATTTTTCTGTAATATTTAGGAAACATTAATTGATGGGACTTCATTAATGAGATTAATGAAAAGAAAGAAACCAAAAGATATTGTAGAACCAAATTTTCAAAAAGGGTAGCTCTAGTTCTTGCTTTGCATAGTGGTATTCCTTAATGAATATCCAGCTCCTCATTCGATGTGGAAAGAGCCGAGATCCCTTCATGACCTCTTTAGCGAAACTTGAAAATGCTATAACCCACTCGGTTTTGTCTTTTGATTGCTTCACTAGTTCTTGCTTTTCATAGTGGTATTCATGAATATCTAGCACCTCATTCGATGAGGAAAGAGACGAGATCCCTTCACCGGGTGTGATCTCTTTAGCGAAGCTAGAAAAGCCTCAAAGACACTCCTTTATAAAATCACTAGATTCTACAACGATATCAAGTTCATTACGCTCATGGTTTTCTTAAAAATCTGTGTAGCCCTCTGTCATTTCAGATAAGTACTACTTAGTATTCGTGCTGCGTTTGTTGACCTTGTCAAGGTGTAGTGTGTGATAGCTGATTAGTGCTTATCTTCCAGCATGAGATGCGATCGGTTTAGGGTAGTCGTGCGGCCTTGTTGACCTTGTCAAGGGTCGTGCGGGTGGGTTTAATTCAATCAAGAAATGACGGGTAGAACTTGACTAGCGCTTATGGTTTGTCGACCTTGTCAAGGTCATAAGTGGCCAGGGGTGAAAACCATTATCGGGAATTTCAACTGTTGAAATTTGCAATGAGATTGCATACATTCTATATGATAGTTGGATCCCGATACCCGCTGCGAGTAAGAGTTACTCCTGGGAGAATTTTGCACGTTACAATTAGCTAATCCAGTAGGTGTCTAGAAAGGTGTCAACGGGGTTATGCCTCTAGAAAAACGAGGTTTATTTTAATTAGGTCCGTGCAAAAGCACGGGAAACATCCCTCGGAGTACCGATACCTGCATGGCCGAACGATTGGCGAACCTGTAAGGTGTAACTAATTCCGGCTAATCTTACCTTTTAGGGTTTGAAGGAAGATTTGATAAAAATAGTGGTAGCCATCCTGATTAGATAATATAATAACCAATCTAATCTTGCAAAGAGCGCACAAAAAGTGATTACCCTTCTCTCTCTCCTGGTAGCGACCAATGAAATTCCTTAATCAAGATAATAATATGGATGTATTGACCGAACCTTCTTATTATACTAGGCTAGGTTCCTCTCTGTCTTATGATTGTCATAAGCAAGGAATAGGGGAATATTCGAATTCCCATACCACCCAAACGAAGAAAAACTATGTTGATGTATATTCTTCGGGTGTGTTCGTTACCAAGAGCTGTTTCTCAGTCGTTTCTATGTCCTGGGTATGTGATACCGGATTAGGATCCTATATATGTAATTTGTTGCATTGGCTAAAGAAGGTAGAGAACTGGGATAGGGTGATATGTCTCTAAGTAGTAGAGATGGTGCAATTGTTGCAGCCAAAGCAGTTGGAAGATATCACCTAGTGTTACCAACTGGTAATACAATGATTCTAAGCGATTGTTATTTCATACCAATAATATTTTGAATATTTTCCTAAATCAAATGTTGATTGGGTAAGGTACATTGTATAACAGTGTACACGTTCTGAATCAAGCCATAGTTCCAAATGTACAGAACACACACAAGAGGAATAGTTCAGAAATGAATGAAGTCTTCTTGTGGCATTGTAGACTAGGTCATGTCGATGAAATAAGACTAACTTAAGTTTCATAAGGATGGATATTTGAATTCGTTAGAATTTACATCTTATAAACTTGCCAGTCATGTCTCAAAGACTAGGTGAAAAAAATCTCCGTTTACTAGAAAAGGAGAAAGAGCTATTGAACTCTTGGACATATACATGTTGATGTATGCGGTCCTATGTCTACACATACCAGGGCTGGTTCCGCGTACTTTATTACATTCACCGATGTTCTCTCAAGATACGGACATGTGTTCTTGTTGAAACACAAAATGAATCTTTTGAGAATTTCAAGGAATATAAGTACTAAGAAGAGAACCAGATGGGTAAAGGTATTCAAATCCTTCGATAAGATCGGGAAGAAGAATTCTGGAGCACGGAATTCCGAGACTATTTAAAAGAGAATGAGATTCTCTCTCAGCTTACTCCTCCGTATACACTACAATACAACGGTATAGCGGGGTGGAGGAATCACACCCTATGAGATATGGTGCGCTCTATGATGAGTACTGCAGAGTTGCGTATTTCCTTTCGGGGACATGCACTTGAGAAGATGCATACCTATTGAATAGAGTTCTGATCAAGTCCGTTGCCTACCACTCCATATGAGATATGGAATGGGAAGAGACCATATCTTAAACGAGTTAAGATATGGGGTTGTCCGGCCTATGTTGAAAAGCAAAATCCGGACAAGCTCGAGGTAAGGTCAGCTCCGTGCAAGTTTGTAGGATATCCCAACCATTCGCGAGGGTATATCTTCTACCACACCGAGAAACAAAAGATGTTTAGTTTCTTAACATGCCATCTTTTTGGAAAAGGAATTTCTTGTGGAAAAAATTAGTGGCGATGAGGTAGAATTGGAAGTAGTTCCAGCAAACACAAACTATAATTGATGATTTAGTGGAACCGGAGGATTCAATAGTCCCTGATGAACCGAAGCCACTCCGCAGATCTAGTTGGGTTCCTCATCCACCTGAGAGATACTACGGTTTTCTTGTAGACGGTGGGAGCGAAGATTGCATCATGGAGATGATGACCCAACTAGTTTCGAGCAGGCCATCACAAGTGGAGACTATGTGAAATGGATGGATGCTATTCGATCTGAGATGGAATTCATGTACACCAGCAAAGTGTTGACTTTGCATGTTGCTCCTGAAGGGGTAAAACCCATCGGGGGTACGGGGATCTTTGAGAAAGATAATTTGGTGTAGATGGAAAAGTTAAGACTTTCAAGGCTAGACTTGTCACTAAACTTAAGTCCATCAGGATTCTACTTGCCATTGCCGCATACCATGACTACGATATCAGACAGACTGCACGTCAAAACCGCTTTTCTAATTGGTGATTTAGAAGAGAGCGTATATATGACACTGCCATAGGGCTTCGTAGACAGTGGGAGCAGCGGAAGCATGTGCAAGCTGCTTAAATCCATCTACGGGTTAAAGCAGGTATCGCGGAGATGGAACATCTGTTTTAATGAAGCTGTCAAAGAGCTTGACTTCATCAAAAAGGTAGATGAACCATGTATAAATAAGAAGGTTGTAGAGAGTATGGCCGTCTTCTTCATATTGTACGCGGATGAGATACTCTTGATAGAAAAGGGTGTTCCTATGCTACACTCGGTCAAGCACCTCTTATCACACAGGTTCTCCATGAAAGATCTAACTGATGCCTCCTACATCCTGAGGTTATAGATCTATAGAGATAGATCTAAATGGATTTGGGATTGTCCCAATCCAGGTACATAGACACCATGCTAAAGGGGTTTAGTTTGGATGATTCTAAGCGTGGTAATGTACTCGCTTGTTCAGGAATCACTCTCTCCAAAGTGATGTCTTTCGAGACTGATTTGGAGAGGGCTCGAATACAAGGGATACCCTATGCTTTGGCAGATGGGTCAATCATGTATGCGATGTTATATACCAGACCAGATGTAGCTTACTCACTAGGTGTAGTGAATAAGTATCGAAAAGATCTTTGGGAAAACCACTGGACAACTGAAGAACATTCTTAAGTGCTTGATAAGGACTAAAGAGATGTTCTTGGTGTATGGTAACGGTGAACTCCAGATGGAGTCCTTTACCGATTCGAGTTTCCAGAGTGATAAGGATGACTGAAAGTCGGCTCAGGTTTTGTCTTCACCCTCAGTGGAGGGACGGTATGTTAGAAGGGTTCCAAGCTATATACCGTAGCAGACTCGTTGATAAAGGCTAATTACATCGCCACCAACGATGCTTCCAAAGAGGTTGTCTGGATGAATAGAGTTCATGAGATGAACCTGGTTTCTACCATTGGGCTTCCAGTACCTGTGTATTGGGATGACAATTGAGCTGTGGCTTTGGCCTAGGAACTCCGGTCTCGTCAGTGATCCAGACATATTCATAGACAGTATCACCTGATCAGGGAGATAGTTGATCTCCGAGAGATCGAGGTCAGGAGAGTTGACACAGAGGATAATACAACGGATCCACTCACCGAGGCCATTCCCCAGATGCTATTCGAGAGACTTTTGGGACATTGGGTATGAGATACTACAACAACTGGTCTTAGTGCAAGTGGGAGATTGTTAGGAATATGCATACCCTAGAGGCCATTATTGTACATGTGATGTATATTATAGTGGATTCTTGGACATATATATAGAGGACTTTCTTGCTCGACACGATAGTATGCTATCTGGTTACTCTTTATCTTAACATGTTGACTGGTATTCTTTACTGTCTTGCTCTCACATATTGATAAAGCCCTTAGAATACGTACTTGACTACCAGGACTATGATGAAATCATACTAGTGGGGCTAGGGTGGTCCAAAAGTACATCCTTTAATCAGTTCCTAGTCGAGAGAATATCAAGACTAGGGCATCGATATTCCAGAGTAGACTAGTGTGTACGTTTCTAGTCCCTTAGAGGGAGATGGTTGATCCCAAAATCATTGATGTGTGACATCAAAGATTGTATACAGGTGCTCATTGGAGAATGGGTACACCGAACATGACTCACCGAGAACTCCTATATGGTAGTATACCTATCGTCAGATAGCAGTCCTCCGGTGACACTGGCACATGTTAGTCTGTAGACCCGAGATCGTTATAGAGTCTTGTGTGGCTCCCATTGTACTTTGATTTCCTCCCTACCACGGCTCAAAGGAGTCGTGCAAGCAGGTGGATTTTGGGTACTGTCCCGATTCACATGGAGGCAATGAGCGAAAGGAGGGATTTCGTCTCTCCCGGTATTGGTGGTTGATGTTGCGCTATGGTTGATTGGCTATATCTGGAAGTACCTGTCCAGGGCTGCTGCCGAGATTTACTGATAAGTTTTATCAGTAGTTTCTCGAACCGTTATAGGCCAGACATCGGCATAACTTATCACGTTACCGGGGTCTGACGTTTACCACCCCTAGACATGATATGCGACATATCAGATGAAGAGACCGGACTGTATGATAGTGTTATCGATAGGCTTCATGGAGAGTATGGACGAGTTTGCTTGTTGATCTTCATATCGCTCAATACCCCGGTAGCCGTTACGTCCTGCTAGTACCGCTGCTGGCGTATAGACGAGTCTTTAGAGTCCCACACAGAAGTTTCCTAGTTCGAGCGAAACGAAGTAGGACACACATGTGATATGTGTGTGGGCCTGATTAAATACATGTATGTGATACCGGATTGTAATCTGGCAGTTATCTGTTATCGGTTCGGTTATATGTGATATAACCAGATTGTCGAATCAAGTGTTGATTTGATAATATGATATACAGATAAATGATATTAGTCGGTCATATATGATATAACCGGATTATTAAATAAAGTGTTGATTTAATAATGTGATATATATATATTATATGTGATATAATTATATCTTAACTAATATCATTAGCTCACTAATTATTCTTCATTATATATATATATATATATATATATATAATGAAGCATAGCTTGATTTTCTATTTTTGAGAAAAATAGAAATGACGTGTAAATTGAAAGAATGGTTGCAAGCAAGAGAGTTATATTTGTTTATTCATCTTGACTCACTATTCAAGCATGGTTGCAATTTTATATTGCAAAATTCCATGCTTGAATGAGTGGGGGTCAAGAGTTGCCATTCATTCTTTGCTAATTCAAAACACTTAGCCATTTTTCATGAGTTGCTCCTATGGTTGCTCTTTAGGTTCTTCTTCTTCCTCAAATGCCATGGTTCAAGCTTCAACCCTTACATGAGATGTGAATCATGAATCTTGAACACAAACTAGTGAGCAAATTAAACCCCTACTTCACCATCAAACATTTGATTAGCAATTTGATGTGAAGTGTTGCCTTCACTAATAAGATTAGTGAAGGGTTAGCTTGAGCTTGTAGACTTCAGGTGGATCGTCTTTGGCGCGAAAATCACGAAGGAGGTTCGTTCAACTCGAAAAGGAGCCTAGTAGAGTCGCGTGGACTTCAACTCGGAGCTATTGAAGAGAAGGACTTGAACTACAAAGGTTGTATACTCTTTTCTTCTCTGAAGTTCATCACATCACAAAGGAAAACCCTAATAATCTAGTAAAGATCTTGTTAGTCTAGCTTAGAACCTAATAAAAATTTGAATTTGGCATGCTTGATGCCTCTAGAACCTCATGGTGGTGCTAAGGTTGACTTTCAATTATTGTATAGTACAGAATTGTATATTATATATGTATGCTTGGGATATATGTGTATAGGACAATCTTGCTCGATATGAAAGTATGCTATCTGGTTTGTCTTTACCTTTACATGTGTATATATTCTATTTTATATTACATATCTCGATTACATGTTGGTAAAGTCCACAGGATTTTTGTTTGACTACTAAAGTTGTGATGGCGATCATACTCGTAGGGTCTAAGTTGTCTATAAACACATCCTTAAATTGTCCCTAGTCGTTGGCATTTCGAGATAGGGTATTGATATTGTAGAGTAGACTAGTGTATACTTTTTTTATTCCCATGAGGGAAGGTGGCCTGTCCTACAACCATTGGTGTTCGGCATCAAAGATAGTATACATATGCTCATTAAGTTATGAGTTACACTGGACGAACTTGCCGAGAACTTCTAGATGGTTATATACCTTACGTCAGATAGTAGTTCTCTGGTGATATAGGTACATGTTAGTCGTTAGACCTGATATCATCATTCATCTCGAGTGTGGTCCCACTGTACTTAGATCACTACCCTACCACGGCTTTAAAGAATCGTGCAAACAAGTTTTGGTTGGGTACAGTCCCGAAGAACTTTGGGGCAGTGAGCGATAGAAGGGATTCATCTCTCCCGGTATAGGGAAATGATGTCGTGCTGTGTTCGATTGATTATCACCATAAGACCTTAGCCAAGGCAGTTGAGATTTACTGATTGTGAGATCAGTAGTTTCCTGGGATGGTTTTGGGTTATATCGATACGACTTATTGGGTTATTAGAGGTCTGACGTTTTCCACCCATAGACCCAGTATGCGATACTCTCAGACGAAGAGACTGGACTATACTAAGATTGTCACTTTCAGGCTCAGTAGTGATACAGGCAAGTTTGCTTGTCGGCCTTCCGTTCAATCAATACATGGGAAGCCATTACGTACAGCTAGTGTTGCTGACGTATTTATGGTTAAACTCACTGCCAGCGTATTGTCGAGTCTTTAGACTCCCATACAGAGGGTTTCACAACTTAGACGAAACGATATAGTGTACGTATTTTGATATGTACTTAGGTTCTATTAAATACGTATTTTTGTACACGTAATTTTAATCGGACAGTTTGTTAATACTAGCAGATTTGAAAGATAGACAAGTTTTCACATTTGGATGAAATGTGAGCTAGTTTTATTTATCTCTATTTAGTATCTCTCTTTTCGTATTCGTATTTTTACAAAATACGATATTTATACGAATACGGGTATTTGTATAAATACATGTATTTATGTCTTAATATAAATACGGGTGTAGGGTGTTTTTCGTCACCCCATTGAGATGGGAGTACGCGCGCGCTTTTCAGGCATACTACAGATTCCCCCTGCCTAGGGTAGGCCGGGGTTTAATGATTGTGGGGATCCGAATCTCCGGCAGCCGAGGACTAAGCTGCCGTTAATTACCCCTCGCCTTTGGAGCGAGGGAACCTCCGATTGACGGGTTAAATTGGTCATGCGAACTCAATGTGCAGTGTACGTGTGTTGTGTTTTGAATGGGGGTTTTGGATATATCGGGAGCCACGCGGAGTTTTTTCTAACAGGGACAGTGTCGTGGAGTATGTGTATGTGTACATATGTATACATATGTATATATATACATGTATATATAAATAAAGGGGAAAAATACATCCAAAGGATACGTGGGGCCAGCGCCTAGGCGCTTGAGCACAAGCGCGCCACGTGTCGGCACGTGGGCGCTTTGCGCTCGAGCGCAGAGTGCTGGAGCGCAACGGGCCACGTATCGGCACGTAGGCGCTTTGCGCTCGGACGCTGGGCGCTTGAGCGCAAGCGTGCCACGTGTCGGCACGTGGGCGCTGTGCGCTCGAGCGCAGAGTGCTGGAGCGCAACGCGCCACGTGTCGGCACGTGGGCGCTTTGCGCTCAGACGCTGCGCGCTTGGGCGCAAGCGCGCCACGTGTCGGCACGTGGGCGACTTGCGCTCGAGCGCTTGCGCTTGAGCGCAAGAGCGCCACGTGTCGGCATGGGGGCGACTTGCGCTCGAGCGCTTGCGCTGGAGCGCTTGCGCTGGAGCGCAAATGAGCCACGTGTCGGCACCGGGGTGACTTGCGCTCGAGCGCTTGCGCTTGAGCGCAAGAGCGCTACGTGTCGGCACGCGGGCGCTCTGCGCTTGAGCGCCGACGAGAAAAAGAGGATTTTAGCCTAAAAAAATTTCTCGGAAGAGAAATCAGAGAGGAGTTGGACTCCTGAGTGTGTTTTTGGGGTTAATGGAAGGGGTTCTTCTTCTTCCTCCTCTGTTAGCTGGATTTTGAAGATCAAGAGATGTGAGATCTCAAAATCTCTCCTTTTTGAGATCTGATGACAGATCCAAGTTCTCCGTTGTGGGTTTCGTGGTGAAAAACTATTTTATTTTTTGAAAAGGAAGAGTTAAACTCTTGATTTAATTCAAAAGAAAGAAGAAGTTTTTGGAACCTTGAAGAAGGAAGAAAGATCTCAGATCTGAAACTTTTTTTTTGGAGAGAAAAAAAGTTGTTACTTTATTCATCATCATGTTGCCTTATATAGGCTTACATATTTACATATAGCCCCTTGGGCCTTATAAAAATGGCATTTTAGCCATCCCATGGCTCATGTGCCATTTCATTTTTGCACATAAGCCATGGACTTACAAAATATTGGCTTTATGCCCATTTTGTTTACATTCATGCATAAACAATTACATAAAAATTATTTATTACATGATTTTGTTGTTGGCATAGGGAGGCTGGCTGTGGGCTCGACTTGGGCATGGGCCCGCTTGACCTGGGCTTAGGCCCACCTGGCTTGGGGTTGACTTTGATTTTGACTTGGTCAACCGGGGTGTAAATTTTTACCCCAACAAATTGCCCACATCAATAAATGTACACAGCATATGTGGGTCGTGTGCATGAAATTGATGGATCTTCTTTTGCGTGGAGGCGACTTGCTTTGGTTCCCATTTTTTAGGATGCACCGCCCTTTTTACGACATGGACGGTCGGCGCTTGACATGTCTCCGAGATAGAGTGTCCGTGGTAGACGTTTCCCTAGCAAGCAGGTGGATTTTGGGTACTGTACCGATTCTCCAGGTGGTTGACTTTTCCCCGAGACGGAGTTTCTGTTGTTGGACGTTTCCCCGGTACGTAGTGTCTGCTGTTGGACGTTTCCCCGGTGCGGAGTGTCGGTGGTTGACGTTTCCACGAGACGGAGTGTCTGCTGTTGGACGTTTCCCCGGTACGGAGTGTCTGCTGTTGGACGTTTCCCCGAGACGAAGTGTCTGCTGTTGGACGTTTCCCCGGTACGGAGTGTCTGTGTTGGACGTTTCCCCGATGTGGAGTGTCGCTGGTTGACGTTTCCCCGAGACGGAGTGTCTGCTGTTGGACGTTTCCCCTGTACGGAGTGTCTACTGTTAGACGTTTCCCCGAGACGGAGTGTCTGCGTTGGACGTTTCCCCGATGCGGAGTGTCGCTGGTTGACGTTTCCCCAAGACGGAGTGTCTGCTGTTGGACGTTTCCCCGGTACGGAGTGTCTGTGTTGGACGTTTCCCCAATGCGGAGTGTCGCTGATTTGACGCAGAGGTCGATGTTGGAAATGTTTGGTTTGATTTGTTTGATTTGAGTTGACATCAGCATCGCTATACTGGAATATGGTACCAAGAGCGAATCATCATCTGTCTTTGAGAGGATTTGGGAATTGGTTTTCTGTCGGCATCTGCATTGCTGCACTGGAGTAATGCCAGGAGCAACTCATCATTTGCCCCGGGAGGATTTGGATTTGGTTTTTTTTCGTTTGGCATATGCATTGCTGCACTGGAATAATGCCAGGTGCAACTCGTCATGTGACCCGAGAGGATTTGGGAATTGGTGGCTTAGGAGACAGGTTTAGATCCCTGTCACCTAAGGCTTTTCCATTTTGTGAGCCGTAAGGGTCTCACAAATCATTTTCTCCCTACGGGTCATAAGGATCCCGTAGGTGTATTTTCTCCTTAGGAGTCATGGGGACTCCTGAGTGTGTTGCTCCTTTGTGAGTCGTAGGGATCTCACGCGGGAATTTTCTCCTCACAAAGTCGAGAGGACTTTGCGAGTGCATTTCATTTCTTTTTTTTACGAGTTTGCGCCCTTTCGGGTTTTCACAAACTCGCCGGCAGTCCTGCTGTTTTTACCCACGGAGCCCTTTCGGGTTTTCATCCGTGCCCATTTTGCTTGTGGACATACCGTTCTCTTTTTTTTCCTTTTTTTTTTGGAGAGATCGGGATTGTTTTACGCCCGTGGATTGTATACGGTTTTGTAGGATGTATGATCCAGACCGTAGGGCCAAAAGCATTTTGGGTCTTTGTTGGCGTCTGCATCGCTGCACTGGAATATGGTACCAGGAGCGACTCATCATTCGCCGTTTTCCGTTGGGGAACGATAGCTTAGGAGACAGGTTTGGGTCCCTATCACCTAAGGCTTTTCAATTTTATGGGCCGTGAGGGTCCCATAAAAGCATTTTCTCCCTACGAGTCGAGAGGATCTCGCAGGTGTATGTTCTCCTTAGGAATCGTAAGGATTCCTAAGTGTGTTGCTCCTTTGTGAGTCGTAGGGATCTCACGCAGGGGTTTTCTCCTCAAAAGGTCGAGAGGACTTTGCGAGTGTATTCATCTCTTTACACGAGTTTGCGCCCTTTCGGGTTTTCACAAACTCGCCGGTAGTCCTGCTGTTTTTACTCACGGAGCTCTTTCGGGTTTTCATCCGTGCCCGTTTTGCTTGTGGACATACCGTTTATTTTTTATTTCTTTTATTTTTCTTCTTTCTTTTTTTCTCTTCTTTTTTTTTGCCGCTGGTGGGACTTTAAAAGTAGTCTCACCGGCAGGATTTGGGAGAGATAGGGGTCATTTATGCCCGTGGATTGTATACGGTTTTGCAGGATGTATGATCTAGACCGTAGGGCTGATGTGCTCAATTCGCCTGTGACTTGGAGCATTCACGTGTAGTATTTCTTGAGATATCGGCCATTGATGGGTGGCATGGGCCTTTCTCCTTCGGCACTTATTAGTTGGTAGGATCCTCCGTCGAACACTTTCTCGATGACGTATGGTCCTTCCCAGTTTGGCTCGAATTTTCCCTTGGCATGTCGATTGGGGATGATCGGTCTTTTGAGGACTAACACCAATTCACCTTTCTTGAAAGCGCGGAGACGGGTTATCTTGTCATAGGCCCGTGACATTTGGGCTCGGTATAGCTCCAGACTTTGCTGCACCGCGAGCCTTTTTTCTTCGAGGGCATCGAGTTCTTCAAGTCGAAGGAGCACGTTTTCCTCCTCCGTCAACTCATGCTGAACGACCATTCTTAAGCTTGGAACTTCGACTTCGAGGGGGAGGACCGCCTCCACTCCGAAGAGCAATAAGTATGGAGTGGACTGAGTTGGAGTACGGTGCGTGGTACGATATGCCCACAACGCCTCGTGAAGCTTGAGATTCCAGTCTCTGTTGTTGGCTGAAGCATTTTTCCTCAGAAGCTTGCATAGAGTCTTATTGAAGGCTTCGGCGAGCCCATTGGCTCTTGGATTATAGATGGAGGAATATCTCCAGTCTATCTTGTGTTGAGTAGCGAACCTTGAGACATTGAAGCTCTTGAAAGAAGGCCCGTTGTCAGAAATAATTCTTCTTGGTGTACCGAAGCGGTATAGAATATTATGCTGGAAGAATGTCAGAATATCTTTTGTCTTGACTTCTTTTAGCGGGACAGCTTCAGCCCATCTGAAGAAGTAGTCTGTCACGGCCAGTATGAACCGGTGGCCTTTAGATGACGGAGGATCAATTGGGCCAACAATGTCGGTGCCCCAGACTTCGAAGGGCTACGATGCCACCGTAGGATGCAACGGATTGGGATGCTTGTGAATGAAATCACCATGGATTTGGCAGATCTGACATTTCTTTGCATATTCTCCGCAATCCCGTATCATGGTGGGCCAGTAATACCCAAGCCGTTTGATTTGAAGTCGCATCTTGGGGCCAGATTGGTGAGCACCGCAAACGCCCGAGTGAACATCTTTCATGACCTTTTGGGCTTCGGCCAATGACAGACACCTGTGCCAGAGTTGGTCATATGACCTGCGGTATAACGTGTCATTTACAAACACGTATCGGAGAGCTCTTTTCTTCAGCTGAATCCTCGCAGATTTTTCTTTGGGCAGCTTGTCGTATCGGCGGTACTCTATGAAGGGTTCTCTCCAATCGGGCTTGTCTTGGATGATCGAAGCTTCTTCGGTGGGACTGCTCTTCTGTTCCACGCTTTCCTCTTCTCGTAGAGAGACTGGGGGTAGAATTTGCCGGCTCCTGACTGTGATCAGAATTTCGTTCATGTCAGGATCAGCCAGCTCCTTGGCTAAGCGAGCGAGTATGTCGGCTTTTCCGTTCAACGCTCTGGGGATTCTCATTAGTTCAATATGAGTGAACCGTTTCATGAGTTCCACCATCCTGCCCCTGTACCGAGCTAACTCGGGTTTGTATATCTTATAGTCGCCGCTTACTTGGTTGACGACAAGCTGGGAGTCACCGTAAACCCGTAGCCGAAGGATTTCCATTTCTATGGCGAGTTCCAAACCAGCTATCAGAGCTTCATACTCAGCTTCATTGTTCGTTCGAGGCTCGGTGAGAGCGAAAGAACGCCGTAGGGTTCCCATTGATGGCGTGATGAACACTAATCCTATCCCCGCTTTTACCTCAAGGACGCTTGATCTGCCGGAGCTCCTTATTGATGAGGCTCCATCGAAGTAGAGCTCCCAACATGGCCCATCTTCCTCAAGGTGCAGCACTTGTTCATCGGGTAACTCAGAATTTAGCGGCGACCCTTCTGGTATGGGATGAGCAGCAAGAAAGTCTGCAAGAGCTTGCCCTTTTACTGCTTTCTGAGGAGTATAAACTATGTCAAACTCAAGTAGCATGACAGCCTATCTTGCCATTCTGCCGGCTAGGCTTGCTTTGGTCATCAAGTGTTTGAGCGGGTCGACCTTGGAGATCAGCATAACCCGATGAGCCAGCAGATAGTGCCTCGGCTTCTTCATAGCAAATATCAGAGCCAGGCATTGCTTTTCGATTAGGGAATAGTTGTGTTCCGCCCCGACTAGAGTTCGACTGAGATAGTAGAGGGCATTTTCCTTTCCCTCCTCGTTATTCTGGGCGAGGAGCGCACCGAGTGACTCATCTAGTGCGGCAGTGTAAAGAATCAACGGTTTATTTGGAATGGGAGCGGCCAGCACTGGAGGGTGCAACAAGTATTGTTTGATGCTTTCGAACGCTGCTTGACATTCGGCATCCAAGATAAAAGGAGCTCCTTTCTTCATGAGCTTTGAGAAGGGCCTACATCTCCCCGATAAATTTGAGATAAACCTCCATATATAAGCAAGCTTGCCTTGAAAAGATCTTAGCTGCGTCAGACTCTTCGGAGGGGGCATCTCCATGATGGCCTTTATCATTGATGGTCAACTTCGATCCCTCGATGTCGGACTATGAAGCCCAGGAATTTTCCCGATAACATGCCAAAAGCGCACTTCAGAGGATTCATCTTCAGATCGTATTCCCTCAGTCTGGTGAGAACGGTCCTGAGATCTTGGATATGATCGTCCTTGGCTTTAGTCTTGACGACCAGATAATCAACATAGCATTCGACGACTTTATAGATTAGGTCATCAAAGATATTAGTCATTCCCCTTTGATATGTAGCACCTGCGTTCTTCAGTCTGAATGGCATTACCTTGTAGCAATATATTCCGATCGGGGTTCGAAATGCTGTGTGCTTCTCATCCTCAGGCGACATCTTGATCTGATTATATCCAGACGAGCCATCCATAAAGGTGAACAGTTCGTAATTTGAGGTGTCATCGACCATCATTTCCATGACCAGTAGCGGGAAGTCGTCTTTAGGACATGTCTTGTTGAGGTCCCTGAAATCGACACAAACTCGGATCTGCCCATTGTTCTTCTTCACTGAGACTATGCATGCGATCCAGTCCGCATATTTCTCTTCCCTGATGAAGCCGGTATCGATGAGTTTCTTGGTTTTCTCGATGACCTTTTCTTCCAACTCCCTTCTCATTCTTCGAGGAGCTTGTTTGACTGGATTAGCATTAGGAGATATAGCCAGCTTATGCACGGCTACCTCAGGGGAAAGGCCAGGCATTTCTTTGTACGTCCACGCGAAGCAGTCGATGAACTCATGCAGCAGGGCAATTATCTGCGCTTTCATTTCCTCTGACAAGAGCGAGCTGATATAGGTCGGCCTTGGATTATCGGGCGTTCCTAAGTCAATCTCGGTTAGCTCGTCAAAGGTTTCTTGTCTGCCATCTTCGAGCTCTTGAGGAGCATCTTCTGGCTCGGCTATCTCGTCATCATCATTTGATCTTTCGCTGGCCTCACCAACATGGATCATGTAGCATGCTTTGGAATCAGGTTGAATGTAGCCTATGCCCCGTCTATCTGGAATTCGTCCATCGATGAGTGCTCGGACCTGGGGCGGATACTATAGCCCTTCGTAAAACTTTTCTTCGGACTCCGTTTGATATAACCGGCATTCGCACTTCTTAAAGTATTCCCACATCTCGGGCGCATAGTATCTGGGATTGAGGACGGCTCTTATGCCTCTCTCATAGGGAAGGCACGCGACAGAAAGATCGTCCGGGTGCACAATGAGGTTTGAGCTGTAAAACAGGATGCCCTTCTGTCCATTTTTCCTCCCGGGCACGTAGAAAGTTTTCAGCTGGTCCACGGTAGAGACTGACAATGCGTTGAGCTCTTTTCACATCCGTTTCGGCACCCTTGTGATGGCCAGGGACCCTTCTGCGACTTCGAAGGTCTCTCGTAGTTTCGCTTGCTGCATGGGGGGCCAATCTGCACAGCTGTTGCACAGCAGGTCCTCGTCTTCTGACTCTTCAGTGTCACTGCCAAGATGAGGGCGGACTTTGCTGCTAGATGGGCCTTCAGTAATAGATTCTTCCGTATCGCTGCCGAAATGAGGGCGATTTTTACGGAAGGACGGGCTTCCAGCGCCGGACTCATCAGTGTCGCTGCCGAAATGCGGGTGCACTTGGGTATTTTTGCTTTTGAAAGTGACAGCCGGCATAGATTTGCTTTTGAGTCTTAGGTCCGGTCTATCCTCAATCAGTTGTGGCTTAGCATTTTAGTGGTTCATAAAGTACCGAGAATCTTCATATCGGACTTCATGCACACCGAACGACTGGATGTCTCCGTCAATGCGTCTTTCTTCACCATTTTTAGTATACTTCATGCATTGATGGAGAGTTGACGGAATGATGCCGTAATCGTGGAGCCACGGCCGCCCCAAGAGAATCTTATAAGACGTGTTGGCATCGATCACGTATATCATAGCTTCAGTTTGCAGATCCCCGAATTTGATTGGCAAAGCTATAGACCCTAGAACTTGCTGGCAATTTTGGTTGAAGCCTTGAATGACAATCCTTTCCCTTGACAAGTGTCGGACGTCCATTGACAAACTCTTCAGAGTTCGCAAGTTCATGATGTTCACTGAGGACCCCGGATCAATCAATATGCGATTAATTCGATCTCCGTCGCTGTACCCGGTCACGTAAAGCGGCCGATTATGCTCAGCCGTTCCCAGTAGCAAGTTTTCATCCTTAAATGTGACTGCGGCGGCATGCAGAGCGTGCTGGGCTTCTTTCATATTAATTTCCGCAAAGTGAGCCTGATACCGCTCAGGGTTTTGTAGAGCGTGAATGAGAACATCTCTAAGCTCCTTAGATAGGACCAAGGCGTCGTAGATGCTCAGGAGAGACGGAAGCTTCCGGAGATGTGCCAAGACATTATAGTCCACCGAGGAAGGACTTATGTTTTCATCGGCCGGTTCTCTGCCATCTTCTTCATTAGCGACTTGTTTTTCCTTCCCTTTTGGGGCGTTGCCCTGATTTGGCACTAGAGCCCTGCCACTTCTGAGCTGGATTTGATTGGCCTTTGTGGTGAGCTCCTCGTCCTCTTCGGGAAAAAAGAGCTCATCCTCGGAGTCGCTGCCAAGATGGATTGCGTAGCAGGTCGCTACTGGGATCTCTTCAATGGAGTCTTCTTCTAACTCTTCCAGAATTTCAGCCGCTTGTACAGGGAAGAACTCCTTCAATTGAATCAATGTTCTTTCCTTTTGTTCATATTCTTCGAGGGAATCGATATATTTTTGAATGGTCGATCTCCCTGCAGAATCTTTTTCGCACCGAGCTGCACTTTTCTTCTTCTTGAGCTTCTTGTATTTTGAGCCTGATGGAGCCGCATTGGCAGCTGGACTGGTAGGCTTCTTCTACCCTTCCCATTCCGTCCTGGGTTCTTTCCGAAGTAGCTTTATCATCTTCTTTGTCTTATTAGATATGTGCGTACTGCACGGAGGCCGCGATGAGTCCGTTTCATTTCTCGGGGCAGCGGGTTCGGCTGTCTGCTCCCAGAAGGCTTCAACTTCTGTCTGTATAAAGTTGGTGGTTGCAACTTGATTGTTCACCAACACACTTTTGGACAGCTCGATCTCTCCAGCCTTGTACTGCTTCTCGACCCAGTCTTTGAAGATATAGTAATCCTCGATCGCATGGCTCACTACTCGGTGGTACGGGCAATACAGAGGATTGTCGGTCATTTTTGCTTCTTGGGGTCTTTTCGACTCTGGCAATTGTAGGACGTTGTTCAAGGCATCTTTAAATATCTTGCGGACTTTGTCCCTTCTGAAAGAGTAAACGTTGTTCTTTTTCTCCTCTAGGGAAGGCCTATCTCCTCCCAGCAATGGCTTTCGAGACCGGTTGGTTTTGGATTCGCCCGCCCTTCGCTTTTCTTCATTGTCGGAGGCATTGAAGACATTGGTACTGCTGGAACTCTCGCTTCTACGGTTGTCGTCCCGCTTGCTTTTCCAAGTTTTGTCTCTCTGAGAGTCCGGCGGGGACTCTTGCTTCGAGCGTTCCAGCATTTGGACTTTATTGGTTAGCTCCTGAAATGTCTTGAGGCCCGCTGTACACAAGAATGGGACCATCCAATTGCTGAGGTTCCCAATGAGAAGGCTGACGGACTGGTCCTGCTCCAGCGGCGGTTCACACTTGACTGTGAGATTACGCCATCGGGCGATAAAGTCGGTGTTGCTTTCATTCTTCCCCGGCTTGGTCCTTACAAGGTCGGCAATGGAGATTTTATCACTGACACTCATGAACCTTTGCCGAAACAGGGACTCCATTTGGGCAAAGGTAATGACGGACCTGTCCGGTATACTCGCATACTAGTCGAAGGCGACGCCGGTCAGGCTGTTGACAAACTGACGAAGAAGGAGCGCGTCATTGCCCCCTGTATTTCCGCACGATGCTTTGAAGTGGGCGACGTGCTGATTTGCATTCCCCGTTCCATCAAATCTTCCGAACTTAGGAATGACGTAGCCGCTTGGGAACTCAATCAGATCGTACTGCGCGGGATATGGCCGCCCACTACTGCCGATTTCTTTCTGAGCTTCAGCTTCGGCCACCAATGTTTTAACCTTGCTGGTGACCAAATCCATTATCCGATCCTGTGTTAGCGGGATAGTGCTATCTGGGGCCAAGGCGTCCCCAGAAGAGGAATGTGGCCGGCTTTCATTCGGCTCGACCAGTCTTGGTCCCAAAGGAACAGGCATTGGCTGCCTCGGATTGTCATCACCCGGCTGATTAGTAGCGGCTTGTGCCTGATTGGGAAGCGCTTGAGCAATTTGAGCCATAAGCTGCATCACCACGTTCGTTATGTCGTCAATCTTCGAATAGAGCTTGGCCACCTCTTTATCTTTGCTCCTGAGCTGTTTTCGAAGCTCTTGCTCCGCAGTCCTGGGGCGGAAAGTCGGCTCTTCCTCGCTGTCCGAGCTTGACTCTGCATGGACCGAGGGGTCTTTCTGCCTTTCATCCTCATCGAGAGGGTTTTCTTCATCCAGCGGGGGCGGCTGTTCTTGGGTAGCGGCAACCACATTCAGGCTAGATTGGGCTTGGGATGTGGTAGCCCCATCCTTGCTTTTGCTGCGAAGGTTGTCGCTGGGACGCCCGCCCGCCATAAAGACCGTATGGATGATATATCCGGCCGTCTTTCTATCATTGGCAGCTGATTTCACAGATCACTGTCTTGACCCCCTCGTTTCGGTAGCTGGTAGTCGATTGAAGGCGGCTGGCCTAACCAGGTTCTTGAATGGTGTTGGCGCTTCTTTTCTGGGTTTGCCCCGCTGCTTTCGTGCTGCACAGAGTGCTTGATAGACTCTTGAAGAGACAGTGTCATACTTTTTCTGTTGGGGCTGGGACACGTCTCTTCGTGGCACTTTTCGGACCGTTGTCTTCTTGATTCTGGCGGTCATGGCATTTTTCTGAACCCGCTTCAGAGGCTCGAAGGAATTGCTGATTCTTACGTCCGACTCAGCCGTTGTCGCGGGACAACCCTGCACTTGGAACTTCACACGATTCCATTTGGCCGAAGCCTTGGCCCTCTTGTTGGCTCGATACCTGAGCCGCTTCTGCCTTAACTTTTCTGTTCTAAGCACCTGGCAGACTTCGGCTTTTTGGGAAGACGCCGCAGACCGGGCGATGGAGGGCCTTGGAGATAAGCTCGATTGTGCATTTGTTGGAGTCATCGCCTGAGCTCGTCCGCGACATTTGATGTTGCCCTTCACATCGGAAGTCTTGCCCCCAGCTAGAGCGCCAGGGAGTCGTTCAGACACCATCTTAAGTTTCGGTTGTGGTGCCTTAGCAATCACAACATTCGGCCTCTTACCCCTTGGGACCGGCTTGACCACCTGTTCCGCCGGGATTTCCGCCAGATGAGCGCTTCCGACAGGGTAGATGATGACGGAGCCAAACTGGCGGGGCGGTTCCTCCCACTGTCGACTGAGGCTTGCGGGGAGAACCACACGAGCGTTGATCTTGACCACGTACGGAATCGGGGTCACGTTGGAAGCTGAATTCGTCTGGGGAGACATTGTCGTCGAAGGTTGATTGCTGCACGGGAAAAAAACATCATTTCAGTATAGGCAATCGATATATATATTGATTGAGTTCGCATGAACGCTTAACCCGAAACATGGGAGGAGAGATAGGTCCCACCGGGCGTGCCAGAATCTGTAGGGTGTTTTTCGTCACCCCATTGAGATGGGAGTACGCGCGCGCTTCTCAGGCATACTACAGATCCCCCCTGCCTAGGGTAGGCCGGGGTTTAATAATTGTGGGAATCCGAATCTCCGGCAGCCTCGGACTAAGCTGCCGTTAATTACCCCTCGCCTTTGGAGCGAGGGAACCTCCGATTGACGGGTTAAATTGGTCATGCGAACTCAATGTACAGTGTACGTGTGTTGTGTTTTGAAAGGGGGTTTTGGATATATCGGGAGCCACGCGGAGTTTTTACAGGGACAGTGTCGTGGAGTATGTGTATGTGTACATATGTATACATATGTATATATACATGTATATATAAATAAAGGGGAAAAATACATCCAAAGGATGTGTGGGGACAGCGCCTAGGCGCTTGAGCGCAAGCGCGCCACGTGTCGGCACGTGGGCGCTTTGCGCTCGAGCGCAGAGTGTTGGAGCGCAACGGGCCACGTGTCGCCACGTGGGCGCTTTGCGCTCGGACGCTGGGCGCTTGAGCACAAGCGCGCCACGTGTCGGCACGTAGGCGCTTTGTGCTCGAGCGCAGAGTGCTGGAGCGCAACGCGCCACGTGTCGGCACGTGGGCGCTTTGCGCTCAGACGCTGCGCGCTTGGGCGCAAGCGTGCCACGTGTCGGCACGTGGGCGACTTGCGCTCGAGCGCTTGCGCTGGAGCGCAAGAGCGCCACGTGTCGGTACGGGGGCGACTTGCGCTCGAGCGCTTGCGCTGGAGCGCAAACGCACCACGTGTCGGCAACGGGGTGGCTTGCGCTCGAGCGCTTGCGCTTGAGCGCAAGAGCGCCACGTGTCGGCACGCGGGCGCTTTGCGCGTGAGCGCCGGCGAGCAAAAGAGGCTTTTAGCCTAAAAAAATTTCTCGGAAGAGAAATCAGAGAGGAGTTGGACTCCTGAGTGTGTTTTTGGGGTTAATGGAAGGGGTTCTTCTTCTTCCTCCTCTGTTAGCTGGATCTTGAAGATCAAGAGATGTGAGATCTCAAAATCTCTCCTTTTTGAGATCTGATGACGGATCCAAGTTCCCCTTTGTGGGTTTCGTGGTGAAAAACTATTTTGTTTTTTGAAAAGGAAGAGTAAAACTCTTAATTTAATTCAAAAGAAAGAAGAATGTTTTGGAACCTTGAAGAAGGAAGAAAGATCTCAGATCTGAAACTTTTTTTTTGGAGAGAGAAAAAGTTGTTACTTTATTCATCATCATGTTGCCTTATATAGACTTACATATTTCCATATAGCCCCTTGGGCTTTACAAAAATGGCATTTTAGCCATCCCATGACTCATGTGCCATTTTATTTTTGCATATAAGCCATGGGCTTACAAAATATTGGCTTTATGCCCATTTTGTTTACATTCATGTATAAACAATTACATAAAAATTATTTATTACATGATTTTGTTGTTGGCATGGGGAGGCTGGCTGCGGGCTCAACTTGGGCATGGGCCCGCTTGACCTGGGCTTGGGCCCACCTGGCTTGGGATTGACTTTGATTTTGACTTGGTCAACCGGGGTGTAAATTTTTACCCCAACAACGGGTATTTGTATCTTTATACGAATACGGGTATGCTTATTTTATACGAATACGGTATTGGTATTTTGATATGAATACGGGTGTACATATTTGTAGCATATACTTGTACTGGTGTATTTTTATATATATTTATATATATATACATATACATATGTATATGTGTGCATGT
The DNA here is from genome assembly GCA_030015575.1 of Agapanthus africanus. NCBI lineage: Eukaryota > Viridiplantae > Streptophyta > Magnoliopsida > Asparagales > Amaryllidaceae > Agapanthus > Agapanthus africanus. The sequence goes on from CM057344.1 coordinate 110,430,135, forward strand.
GAGGTGGCCCTCTTCTCCTCTCATTCCTTCTTAGTTGTATGAGAATTTTGTGGGTTTGTGACTCACCATGGTGAGTCATAACTTCACACATTCATCACATTAAAAGGAAAAGAGAAAAGAAGTATTATGAGACTTGTCATTATTTTTGTGCCATGCTCAAATTTATCACCATTATCTTCTTTTTCCTTTCATCTTGAGTTTTCTTGAGTTGAGATAGAAAAGATTAAGAGAGAAACACTTGGATATTAGACTACTATATTATCTAGTGAGCTATTCTTAGTAAGTTTAGTTCACTAGTTTCTTCACTTGGTTTTTAGTGTGAAGAAACTAAAAATAGAACTTGCGTTTGAGTCAAAAGACAACAAGTCTGGAATTCAAATACAACAAAAATAGAACTAATCAAAACCTGAACAATAGTCATACTGAAATAAACAAAGATGGGCAGATGACTAGTAATCTGCCTGAGATGACAGCTGAGATTAATCCTCCTTTGTTGGCTCGATCTCTTCTGTCGGCTTGATCTCCTCTGTCACTAAGACACCTGACGAACATTCCCAAAGAAGAAGGAAAGCAAAGGAATGTTTTTCAGCGAACTTGCATTTGGTAAGTTCCCAATAATGATGTGATTATAAAATAAGGTGATATAATGAGAAGTATCAAAACAGGTATGAAAGTAGCATACCAAGAAGAAGAAGTATAATATGTCAAGTAAGTAGGGCAAACTATATAAGCATGACAGTTTTATATAAGCATGGCAGTTCCGTATAAGCATGGTATCGGTTAACATAAGCATATAATAACAGCCGAACATGAAGTGACTGGTAATATAGTCTAAAGTTATGTCACTACAAAGGCAATCTAATCTAACGTCAGTTCAAGTGTAAGCGTCAACCATCGCAGGAGTATTCTCAGATCTAAGGCTATAATCTAGGGGTAAGGAAATGCGGGCCCGGGTTTGTGTACTGCTTTGATACGGTAGCTCAGAGACATAGATCCAAGAGATTCAGGTGTTAGTATTGGGACTCCTGAGTTTCCGTTGATCGAGCTCACAACAGAAACTGTTAAGGTCATTAAAGTGTAGGTTTCCTATTCTAACGCAAGTTAAGGCATGGTGTCCAACCGCTTCATAAGATTTTATATAGGATGGCGGAATACAGGAATACGGGGGACTCCGAAGTAACTAAACGATGCATCCTCAACTACCTAACACCCTCTGGCAAATATCGGTCATGACCAATTCTAACGTAAATTAAGATATGGTGTTCAACCACTTCATGAGATTTTATACAGGATTACAAGAATACATGCAAGGGACTCCGAAGCAACTGAACTACTCATCCTTAACCATCCCAACACCCCGCGTATGTTAATTTATAAAGAAAGACAAAAGCCTTATAAGAATCCATGAATACTGTCACGTTCCACTTCCTAAAAACGAGAAACAAGAGCAACAAGACCGCGACGTAGTCATACCAAGAAGCACCTCTTCCCTATATGAATACGTTAAGTGTATAGATTAAACAGAATAAGTATAAAACAATAAGAATTTAAAAATAAATAAATAATATTCCATCAACATTTATTACAAGTTTCAAGTTAACTGACGAACGTCTAACGACATCAAATAAATAGACAAGAGTTAAAAGTAAACTAGAGCTCGGCTTGACTAGTAAGATGTTAACTGTCCTCCTCAGTTAGTATCACCTCTTCTCCTACCCCACAGTTGTTTGACAACATTCCCCAGAAAGAAAACAGAAAAAAGGAATGTCGTCAGCGAACTAAAGTTCGGTAAGTTCCCATTCTAAAATATTTATACTTGAAAAAGAAAGGATAACATGCAAAGCATTTAAAAGATGGTAATAAAGTTGCAATGCATAATTTTAGTTATAAAAACTATAAAAGTATCCAGCACTTATAAGAGGAAACAATATAAAACAAACATGTTATTAGAAATGCATAGTAACGAAGAATATAATATTAATATAGACATGATGGTACAGTTTATGAATTTAACATATTATCATGAAAAGAGTAGATTATAAACAAATAGCAAGGCATGAAGATCACCCATATGATGGTACATGTAAACAAGTACAATAGAGATCCGTAAATTTATATAAAAGCATGAAGAGATATTTCAGGAATAAATAAAGATGGCAGTTTTATATAAGCATGGTGTAGGTTAACATAAGCATATAAAAAGTATAACTGACGAACATGAAGTGACTGGTAATATAGTCTAAAGATGTGACTACAAGGGTAAGCTAATATAACGCCAGTTTGAGTGTGAGCGTCAACCACCGCAGGAGTATTCTTAGATCCAAGGCTATAATCCAGGGGCAAAGAAACATGGGCCCGGGTTAATGTACCGCTTTGATACGGCAGCTCAGAGACACGGATTTAAGAGAGTCAGGTGTTTGTATTGGGACTCTGAGAAAGTGTTGATCGAGCTCACAACTCAAACTAAAGATGATAGTGTCACTAAGTGTAGGTTACATATTCTAACGCAAGTTAAGACATGGCGTCTAACCGATTCGTGAGTTTTTATATATGGTGGTCGAGTACATGAAGGCGGAAACCCCGAAGCGAATGGACGATACATCCTCAACTCCTAACACCCTATGTTAAATATCAGTCATCACCATTTCTAACATAAGCAAATATATGTTATATAACCACTTCAAGAATATATGAGTACATGAATACAAGAATACTTGAGTATAAGAGTATATACATGATGGGTTCGAAGCAGCTGAACTACTCATCCTTAACTATCCTAACACCCTCGGCAAGTATTAGTAAAGGTATTTATAAGTTAACACAGGTTCCAGTACATGATAGTATAAGACACGAATACTGGAATACTGGAATACATGAATACAGGTATTCAACCTATTTATAAGTTGACACATGTTTATGGGTATATGTGTAGAGGAATTCAGGTCAACTTCTAGATATAATACTAAGTATCTATATATACACGAAGCTTGTAATCATAATCAAGTTTAAGGTAAGAAATCAAGCAAAAGTTTGCATGCAGAAAATAATGGTTTTGATTTAGAATTTAGAAAACTTACAGAAGGAATAAGTTGTAGTTCAGAGTGTTGTGTAAATAACGAGACCAAGTTTTCCTCGGTCGGGTTTCTAGTGAGAGATTTACGGGAGTTTTCATAACGCTGCGCAGAGTAGGCCAGTGCAGATTTCAGAATACATGCGCTGGTATTGTTTTGCATTTTAGAGATGCTTATATTCAGTTTATGGTTTCCAAAATTAAACAAGAATTATGTGTCGGGGTGTTGTGAACGATTTCTAATAAGAAAATCCATATTGAGATAATAAAGTAGAGAGTTTTTCCTATTTTACTACAGTCGCGCAGATAGTTCCTGCCTCTGTCCAGATTCGACACATTTTATTAGAACCAGGTTTTCATAAAACCCTATTAATTTGTACGTAAATTAGCCTAGGAAGAAAATATAGATATCTCCCTGTAGATATTCTAGCAATTTGAGTTTGCTCAATTTAGAATCCAGAACTAAGAGTTATGTCTATTTTACGGCAGGTGTAATCATTTTCAGTATTTCCAAAAATTCCGATTTCATACATAAAAGAAAAACAATACAATAACCCGACTTAACCTAAACTATGAGTTTCGTACTAACCATGGGGAAAAGTCATCGCTCATCGGTTAGGTAATCACGACAGAGTGGTCGTTGGATCATTACGAAATCACAATTATGGTTAAGTTTTCTTTATATGAAAATATATAGTATATATACATATATACTTTCTTACACACACTAAGCAATCAACCTATATATTTCCACTACTACAATGAGGGGTTGCCCCTACAAATAGAGGAATTCGTAGGGGCAATTTTTTATTGCCCCTACGGTTTACTCCGTAGGGGCATTGTTTGTCCCTATGGTGCCCACCGTAGAGACATAAATAAATTAAAAAATATTAAAATGCAATGTCTTTATTTAGCCTTACGGTGTCACAAAAGAGAGCCTTACGGATTAATCTGTAGGGGCAAAAAAGGGTTATTTAAAAAAATAAAGCTAAGAATTTTCCCATCGTCCCCCAAAATTTCCTACCAACCAGCGCCAGGTCAAAATTCCTCGCCCATCGTCGCCGCCCCACTCTCATCGTCGCCTTCCTTGTCGTCGAGTTCTTCTTCCATTGTCGTCGATCGAGCTCGTCGTGGAGTTTCTCATCATCGCCAATCGACCTCGTCGCCACCAATCGTCCTCGTCGCCGCCTCCACCACTTCGAGCTCCATCTTCTCGGCCTCCTCAACCTCGTCGATGCCTTGCTCTCCTCCTCCTTGATGAACTTCACTCCTCGGCCGCTTTTTGGCAGAGGTGAGTTAATTTTGATTTTAATTTATAATTTTGGTGTTTTTAATTGGTGTTATTGTTGTTGATTTTAGGGTTAGGGTTAGGGTTAGGGTTATAAGGTCGGGATAATTGGGGGTTAATTTGGGTTAAGGTTAGGCTATGGGTGATGATTAGGGTTAGGGTTAATTAGGTAAAATAGGGTTAGGGTTATAGGGCCGGGTTAATTGGAGGTTAATTTGGGTTAGGGTTAGGCTTTGAGTGATGATTAGGGTTAGGGTTAATTAGGTAAAATAGGGTTAGGGTTATAGGGCCGGGTTAATTGGAGGTTAATTTGGGTTAGGGTTAGGCTTTGGGTGATGATTAGAGTTAGGGTTAATTAGGTAAAATAGGTAAAATAGGATTAGGGTTAGCGTTTGGGTGATGATTAGGGTTACGGTTATGGTTTATTTGGGTTAATTAGGTAAAATAGGGTTGGTGATGATTATGGTTAAGGTTAATTAGATTAATTAGGGTTAATTTTGGTTCGGGTTTGGGTGATGATTAAGGTTAATTTGTGTTAATTTTGTAAAATAGGGTTAATTTGGGTTTGGGTGATGATTAGGGTTAGGGTTAGGGTTAATTTGGGATAATTAGGTAAGATATGGTTAATTTGGGTTAAGTTGTTGACTAGGGTTAATTTGGTTTAATTAGATTAATTTTGGGTTAATTAGGGATAATTTGAGTTAGAGTGATGATTAGGGTTAATTTTGGTTAGAGTTTAGGGTGCACTAGTTCCTTCAGTAGGATACTCGATGATAACGTAAACGTAAGAAAACCTTACCCTAAATTAAAAACTTCAAACCCTTAAAAACGAAACATAAACGTAAACCCTATTCAAGTTAAATGTTCAAGTTAAAACCAATATATGATACTCGATGATAATATGAAAATTTTATATTCTCATCGATATTCATATGTGAAAATCAAAGCGCGACTTAGGCCCCATCTATCGGTTAACATACGTTCGATATTTGTCGTGGCATAGAACTATACGAAGGTTGTTAAATATCGGACGGTATAGTTTGGTGCTAACAATCATCGTGTAGTCTATGTGATGAGAAGATTCAATCGTATGATAACCGATAGATTTGTCCAGTGCGGACAAGTTAGGAATGTATAAAGCAAACACTTGCATTCACTTGTGTTTTCATTCGTTTCGAGTTATTTCGTCAGTACTTTTCTGCTGGTTCTCCATGTACAAAGATAGATTAGATGTTCATTTCAACGTTGTTTCACAGCATTGAAATGATTATCTGTTCTATTACAGTGTACTCGGAGAACAGCGGGGAGGTGCTGCCGAAATTTACTCGAAACGGATGAAAGCACAAGCGAATGAGTGTCTGCTCTATACATTCTTAATGGGATAGGATCCTTACCCCCGACAGCCGAAACACAAACATACAATACGAATACACAACAAACACACACACAAATCACATACACACTAACTACTCTACACTTAAGCGAAATCATAAATTGAAACACACATAAACAAAATATAACTCATACTTGAGTATCTTCAAATCTAACTTTGTTAATCGATAATTTATTCTTTTCAACGACAAACTTGCCTCTACGGATTTTCTTTTTTGTCAGTAACCATCTCGTTCTTAGATTTCTCAATATAGTCACCATAACCTACAATTCATATGTTATACAGATTAATATGGCCCATGAGTACATCTGAGTTAAGGACTGGATGCACGTGGATTGGCAACAACGCATGCAATCTAAGTTTGCCGCAGGAGTTACTGCTTTCATTGAATTTGTATGCGCACATAATAAGATCGTGTTAGAGAAGATTTTCTATTCGTGCGATAGATGTGGGAATATGTTCTGCCAGAAGGTAGAAATCGTAGAGCTTTACATTGTTAAACATGGTTTTACTAGATTTTATACAACATGGCTATATTACAGGGAAGGACAAGAAGAAAATGGTAATGCAGCAGAAGAAGAAGGAGAAGAAGGTAATGCGGCAGAAGAAGAAGAAGACGATATCTTCTTTCCAGGAGAAGAAATGGAGGATATGGTAGAGGATGCCTTAGGTGATAGTATTCCTATCGAAGACGACATTCCTTTCGGTCAAGGACCGTGTGCAGATAAGTATGAAAAGTTATGAATGATGTTAGAAGTCCAATTTATGAGAATGCAAAGTATTCCACCCTATCATGGTTCGTCCAACTTTTCCAGATTAAGTGCCTAAATGGATGAAGCAACAAGTCATTCACGATACTTCTGAAGTTCCTGAAAGATTCTATGCCCCCGGAAAATAACATGCCCGACAGCTGGTACGAAGCCCAGAAGATGATGTCTGATTTGGGTATGAAGTGTGAGAAAATTCATGTATGTCCCAAAGATTGCGTGTTGTACCGGAAAGAGAATTCAGATTTGAAAGAGTGTCCAACATGCAAAAAGGTCAGGTATACACCAAAAGAATCTGATAAGAAACACGATATACCTGTCAAGATAGCACCATATTTTCCCATAACACGGAGCCTGTAGAGGCTATTCAGATGCAAGAAAACAACCGAGGTAATGATTTGGCATCACTGTACTGCTCCAAGCGAAAATGGAAAAATGAGTCATCCAAGAGATTCACTGGCATGGAAGGATTTCGATAGGAGGAATGAAATATTCAGTAGTGATCCTTGTAATGTTAGGCTCGGACTCGCTAGTGATGGCTTCTGCCCATTCAACTATATGGCTAGAAGCCACAGCACATGGCCTGTTGTAATGATAGTTTATAATCTGTTGCCTTGGTTTCTTATGGATCAATCCTACTTTATGATACCTCTTCTTATTGACGGACCAAACTCATCGGGAAACAATATTGATGTGTATCTCCGACCTCTGATCGATGAGTTAAAATCTTTATTCATTGATGGTGTACAGACTTACGATGCAAACACATATACAACCTTCACAATACGTGCGGCTTTAATATGGACAATTAATGACTTTCCTGCATATGGAATGCTATCAGGTTGGTCCGTATATGGTCACAAAGCATGCCCTTATAGCCATCAATATACAACATCGAAATGGTTGAATTTTAGCAGGAAGGTTTGTTGTTGCAGTCATCGGCGTTTCCTGCCACTAGACCATCCCTATAGGTTAGACGCTGCTCACTTTAATGGTAATCAGGAGCTTCTTGGGCCTCCGACCTCAATGTCCGAAGATGACGTGATTGCTCAGTGGGATGGTTACAATAATATGACTTTCGGGATAGATCCGGCAAAACAGGTCAAACCACCATACTGGAACAAGTTAAACATTTTCTACAAGCTTTCGTACGGGTCAACAAATATAGTGCATCATTGTCTGGATGTCATGCACATAGAGAAGGGAGTATCCGAGCACGTACTCAACTTGCTTTTTTGTAAAGACGGAAAATCGAAAGACAACCTCCGTGCTAGGATTGATCTTCAGGACTGGGAAATTAGAAGTGAATTGTATCCTAAACCAATAGTGGATAAACCAGGAAAGTTTGTACTTCCCAATGCCACGTATCATATGTCACAACCGGAGAAGAAAATGTTACTGCAGGTGTTGCATGATTTGAAAATTCCCACAGGTTTCTCAGGATCATTTAGTAAGAAGATAAAAATTGTGAAAGGCAAGATCGATCGGCTGAAAAGTCATGATCACCATGTTATTATGGAGAACCTTCTCCTATTAGCTCTCAGGACTTCCTTTCCCAAATCGGTTGGTCTAGTAATCAATGACCTTTGTTGCTTTTTAGAGAATTATGCGCTAAAACCTTGGATGTTGTGACGCTGGAAAATCTAGAAAATTCTATTTTATTAATACTTTACAAGCTTGAGCGTATTTTCCCACCATCATTCATCGATATCATAATACACATGACGGTTCATCTTGCAACCGAGGCTATATTTGCCGGACCGGTACAATATCGATGGATGTATCCCGTTGAAGGGTACGTGGAATTTATTCGTTTCAAGCATTTTGTAAAATTATTGTTGTCCTATATGCCCATATTTATTTATTTAACATATTTTTGTTTAGGTATCTCTACACTCTAAAAAAATATATACGTAATAAAAATCGACTAGAGGGTTCTATCATGCAAGGTTATCTTCTAGATGAAATAACCACATTTTGTTCCCGCTATCTGGACGAGAACATTGAGACGAAGCTTAACCGGCATTGGAGAATTCAGGATGGGCCATATGGTAAAACTGATTATTAGAGAGTAGACATTATGTTTATCAACAAGATATATCGGTTTATCCTCCTCAATAGCATATGTCTTGAAGAAATTAAAGAGTAAGTTTTTTTGGATTAATTGTTATATTTGTGTTTGTGTGTATATGAAATGATATAATATTAATGTCATAATTTATTGTTGAGAACATAATTCATATCAATAAGGTACGTGAGGGGTATCCTGATTGGAATAATGAACGATTGGAAAAATATCATCAGGATAAATTTTGTGATTGGGTTGCAGATCATGTAAGTTGTTCGAATAACATGTTATTGCTACCAGTCTTAATCTAAACTTATATCGTTATGTATTTTCCATAAAATTTGTTTTGTCAGATCCACGATCCGAACTTGTTTGCATCATTAGAGAGATATTCAAAATGTTTAGCTCAGTTTCCTAGTATGGAGGTTGCATATTATAAAGCATTCGATATCCTTGGATACAAATTTGAAGTTAAGAACATAGAAATATCTCGAACCACTCAGAATAATAGGATTGCGATGGTAGGATCGGATGGTGTGACTTATTATGGATACTTAAATTGCATACTTGGCATCCAATATCCCAGACGATCAGAACAATTTTATATATTTCAGTCTATTTGGTACGATACACGAAACGATACGGATAAGTGGAGAAACAATCTCGTGACTTGGAAAGATGAATATGGATTAACTAGTATGAACACGCTTCGATTTTACGGCCAGGACGATCCATTTATCTTTCCGAACCAAGCGTTCCAAGTATACTATTCATAGTGCTTGAAGTATCCGGGATGGAGTGTCGTATGCCGTTGGAAACCCAGGGATGTTTACGATGTCCCAGAATTCGAGGATCGTATGGAGGATAGCGATGAGGATGAAGAAGGTAGAAGACTTAGAGTGCTCCGACCGTCTATTTCAAAAGATGGGTTATCTTTGGCTGATCGTGAACTTACGTAGGTTAGAAATGATATCGATGATGAAATCCAAGTAGATATGTCTAATGCATCTACGAAATGAAAAAGGTTATCAGTAATGTTATATTATTACTTCACACTTATACGATCTATACATATATTGCATGCATATATAATGATTGTACTCTTATCTAGATCTGATGATGACGCCCGGAGCAGCGAGGGGCAGCAGGAGCACCGGCCGCGGCAAAGGCAGAGGCAGAGCGGTTCTGCCGCCCGGAAAGCTGCGTGGGGAGCTCCAGAGGGCTGGTCTTGCACCCCGATCGGTATTCCCTTCGGATGACTCCTTCCATGTGGATTTTGCCACACTTCTAGGTATATTGCACGCATATTCATTTTGAATGTAATATTATAGATATACACGCATATTTATTTCAAAATTACTTATATAGTCAATGTTTAATTGTCTAGCTGTTGGTGGTGCGTCCACATCAGATGCAGAGGCCACTACCACACCTGCAGGTATATTTATATATCTTATAGTGCATGCATATTGATTTAGAATGTTGTATCATAAATATACACACATTCTTTTTGCTCTTACATAGATAATTATTTTTTTAATTGTCTAGCTGTAGGTGGTGCCTCCACATCTCGGGTAGAGGCCACCACCGCACCTACGGGTATGTTTATATATCCTATATTGCATTCATATTGATTTAGAATGTTATATTATAAATATACACATTCTTTTTGCAATTACTTATATAATTTATTTTTAATTGTCTAATTATAGGTGGTGCATCCACGTCTGGCGCAGAGGCCACCCCCGTAACTTCCGTACCCTCCACTCAGTCTGCAGGTTAGTATGAATAAATATAAAATATTTAGTCATTTTACATATCCTCTAAGAATAAACATGAACTTCATGTAATTTTATCATAAATGTTTATTTTCTAGTTGGAGGGGATGCATCCACGTCCGGGTCACCGGCTGTTCCTTACCGGATGAACTATCGTCCCGTTCGTGCTCCTGCTCGGGCCTAGGCTCGTGCTGCTGTTTCCGGAGGTATATATCGCAGCTTAATTTTCATTAATCCTTGATTTATTAATACCTTTTTGTCTTAATATTTCTTGTCTTGATATTTTTTGTAGATGTAGGGCAGCCCCATCCTGGGAGGGGGACTCGAGGGTCGAATCAGTCCCACAAGCTGAGGCCCGATAGAGATAGGGGGGAGGCACCATTTCCCATTTTCTTTACCCCTGATTCGCTATACTGGAGATTATGCCAAGCGGTTCGGCCGGTATATGGGGGATGAGAGCCACATCCAAAAGAAGTATCCAGTTTACGTTGAGTGTGGTGATTAGCATCGACGCTCATTTGCCCTTTTCTGGGATCAGGCTCGGATATTAATATATATTTTCATTTGACTTATCCAATAAATTTATTATTATTTAACACTTGTAATTTAAATACATTATTTTTTTGTATTTGCAGTTGGATTACAACTTTCAGCCTGTACCCGACCCTGATCACCCTGAAAGAGTGCTCGATCTTCATGATTAAGAACATACAATCTAAGGTCCGATACAATAGAAACGAGCTGAAAATCGACTGCTATTTGGTATGGCTGGCGACCCCCGAGGCAAAAAGAGCGACTCTCCTACATACTCTTTCCTTTGCGAGAGTCGATGTAGATACACGGCCTCTCTTGTACCAATATTACGACTCTCAGTGCAAATAGATTTGTAATTTAAATGTAATTCATTGTTTAGTATATAATTTATTTTTTTGTGTTAGTTAATTAGAAAACTAAATTTGATTGTATTGTGCAGAAACAAACCGATCAAAATAAGAAGAATAAGAAGCCAGCGTAGAGTGGTCATCCTACTTATACAGGTGACTCGAAATACATTACTCATGCCATGGAGGCATCGATAAATTACAATAGATCTATTTTGATATAATGTAATATTAAGAGTTATTTTATAATATATGTAAATTTTTTGCGAATTGCAGAGAGCTCAGACCCTGGCGCAGGGGGGTACACCGAGCGTGCTGACCGTGTATCTTGCCGTCCACGGCACCTCGACAGATCCCGCCGCAGGCGAGCTTCGATTTCCCGACACCGCTACCCAGGAGTATTGCGTAAATATTAATACTTATTCTAATTCGAATGAAATTTTTGATTTGATAAGTTCAAATTTAAATGATATACTTATATTTTAATGGTTAATGTGAGTGTAGGAGCGGGTGGTGAAGCAGGTGGAGGCATCGGGGATCGATTTTAGTGGACAGACCGATCCGATGCTACTGACCCCAGTCCTAGACGCCGCACACGGAGGACACCACGGAGGTTGGGAGAGAGGTCGGAGATTGGGTCCTTACAGGGCCCATATGAGATTGTTCTCCACTCCGGCGGTTATTTTCCCTACCCCCGTGAGCGACGTCTGGAGCATAATGTTGCCTCCTTGAAGACCACCACAGCGGAGTTGAAGGAGATATTGGTACATATATTACTTAATAGTAAAATATTATATTACATTATAGATATTACATATGCAATATTAGTAGCCTGAGCTTATTTGGTTGTAGACTTAGTTTTGATTAATCATACTTACATAAAACTATCTAATTAAAATAAACTACGGTTTTCCAAACTAGATACCTAAACTAGGCTTAAGTGCCTAAGTATTCTTAGATTTTGGTTTCGCAATAACCTGATAAAGATACGAATTCGACTAAAATCTAATACACCGTTCTTACCTGTTTATTATTCACAAAATTTAACAGATTCGGTAGGCTACTTCGGCTGCGGCTCCATATGTATCTCCTTCGGATGCGGCTCCGCAAGCCACTACCTCGGCTATGGTCGCGCAGACCACTCCTACAGCTCCATAGTCTGTTCAGACTCTGGCACAGTCCGCTCCTTCATTAGTTGAGTTTTTGACGACTCAAGGTTGTACCGAGGAGCAGATACGCCAGATTACGGCGATTATCAGAGGTGGAGGAGCTGGACCGAGATATGGTAGCTATTTTTATATTTTTGAGGATGTATGTACTTATCTGATACATATTGTATATATTTTGGACGATATTTTTGGTTGTTTGCTTGTTCATGATAATTTAAATTGATATCGTATTCTGTTTGTTTATTTCTTTTATATATTATACGTGAAATGTTGATTATGAATATTTCTGTATTTGGTTATATGGTGTATATATTATTGTGTACAGGACGAGGAAAAACAGGAAGCCCCGTTTTAAAAAAAACCATGATATTTTGTCCATACGGATTAATCCGTAGGGGCAACAGTTGCACCTACGGATTAATTTGTAGGTGCAAGGTTTGCCCCTACACATTTCGCCGTAGGGACAAAATATCAGAATATCTGATATTTTGTCTCTATGGACTCAGTAACAAGGATGAAACTTGCTCCTACGGATAAATTCTTAGGGCATTTATCAGGCCCTATGGATAAATCCGTAGGGACACGTATTTTATTTTATGAACCAATAAATTAAATAAAGATTATGTCGCTACGAAGTAATCCGTAGGGATAAATATCCCTACAGAGTAAGGCGTAGGGGCATTTATTACTCCGTAGGGTCATGTACAGGGCGAAGACATGCACCTGCGGTTTTTGGACGTACGGTGGAGTTTTATATTCCTACGGATATATCCGTAAGGGCAGTGATTTGCCCCTACGATTAAATCCGTAGGAGCAACCCATTATTGTAGTAGGATTCACAAATCAACCCAGTAATCTCATAAACACAATGCAAACTCGTTCACCTCCGTACATGAGGTGTGAACATACACAATATCAACTCAAATAAAACAACGTGAATACTATCGCATCCATAACATGAAATGGATGGAATATCAACTCAAATAGAACAGCAATTTGAGAACCTATAATAACCACGTACATATGTCGACAAATAAATTCAATCTGCAGATTTATAGCATTTAATATTTAAGTGCCACAACATGAAAGCAGATGATAGGTCATTATCACTATAATATTTAATAATTGATTTAACTAATCTTTACATCAACCATAACTATGAAACAAATGTTTATTATACTACAGTACGTTGATACCATATATAATCGTTAATGTGAACATGCTATAAATACGAATTTGCTCTAGACTTAATTATTAAAATATAGATACACTTGTTAAAATATGGTTAAAATAATTAAAATCTTTCGCATCCTATATTGTATTAGCTACTCAGCACTGAAAGCGTGTAATAATAGTCAATATATATTAATAACATTCAATTAGTGAAAGGTAAATGCTTGATTGGTAAATACAAATTTTGTATGTTGTTAATATAAATAAGGTTGATTAGTACTAGCATAATTAGATGATTAATAGTTGAATGTCTCAGCATTGTATTGTTCATTGCGGTTGTAAAAATAATTAAAGATTAATAAATTATTTAGTTATCAAGTACAGTAGTAAAGTTGACATTAATCAAATGCGATTTCAATTAAATGAAAAAAGTTTGCTTACAGTAAAATAATGAGTATTGGTACATTGTTTTTATATTACACAGGCTCATAGATGTATTTGCCTAAGTGTCAGATCAAAAAAGATTCCCAGGATACATTGATTCTGAGTACTAAATTTCATGGTATTACAGATGTTGATCTTATTATAATGTATATTATTTACAAAAATAATTAATTAAAAATTAGGGTTTCATTGTTCAAAAATAAGAGAAGGGAGGAACATGAGAAGAGGGGACTTATATAGTCGAGGAGAAAGAGAGCGGCGTCGACTAGATGATGATGTGGCTGCGCTCGGGTAGAAGGATGAAGACGACGGCGACGGCGACATCGTTGTTGGGTCGACGACGACACTTGAAGACGAGGCGATGGCGACGTTGAGGTTGGTCTTGGGTGCTTGGTCGAGGTTAGGCTCGGTTTGGATGCACTCGGTTGGGGATAGGATTGGGGGTTCAGTTTTGGAGTTAGGGTCTGGATGGCTGTCGAAAATCAAGAGGACGTAGAAGGAGATGTCGACACTAGAGTCGGGGTTAGGGTTTTTGGCTGGGTGTATTTTTTTTAGAGGAGGAAGAAAGAGGGATGAGTTTATGTAGAATTTGTGCACATTTACACTAAACCCAATGTTTTAAAGGTTTTATCACAAAAACCCGCACAATCAAATTTTGTTTAAAAAGATTTGGAAGATCTTACCATATCTCTTATTCATAAATATTTAATTTTCGTTTCTTATCATCTTAAACTAATAAATATTTATTGTAAGTCGATGTCGCGCATCCCGCGAGTTCACAGGGAGGCGGAATACGCCAAAATGATTTTTATGGGCTTCACAACACCGACTTGAACCCAGGACAACCATAAACCCTACCTAGCTAAACTGTATGAGGTTAACTATTCGGATAGAAAGTTATACCTCACAGAACCATGTCTTTCGGGTCTTCTTGCTGTCCTTCTCCTCGTCATAAGCTCCTTGGATCGTATACGGATCGGGCATTCTCGTCGGTCCTCTCAAGTCAAAAACGATCCACCCGAGAGTCTATAGTCCGAGCTTCAACCTCAAAACCGAGGTAACTAAGGCACATAGTTTACTAAACTAGATGTCCTAGATGATGTAGAGAGTGAAGATGGATTAGTTTGTCTCTAAATACCCTAGGTTTCTCAACACATGAGACATATAGGGTTAGAGGAAGAAGAAGGGGCTTTGGAGGAGAGGGAGAGTGTTCAAGTGATGAATGAGTGAGGATGGCTTAGTCTTGAGAGATATTGAAGCAAATGATAATTCAATAATAATTGAATCAAGCATGCTTCAATAGTCCTTAAGTGAGTCACCGCATGAGTCATCCCATGAGGCACTAAGTAGCCATGCCTCTTCTTTTGTCAAATAACGACCTCATAATCCATTAAGCTAAATGGAAAAAACCAACAAATGAGGTGACTTCTTCTAGAAGCAATCTAGAGTAAATTACAAGAATGCCCCTCATCCGTATATACATATTTGTATCCGTATTCTGAAAAATACGAATACTAAGAGACGAAAATAATCCAACAGTATAATATTAGGATCCGGCTTAAACCGAAACCCACTAGTATTATCCTCCCGAACATCATACATGCATAAGTACACATATGTGATCGAAGCCCTGCCGTAAAACCATACGGCCTCTGCATCTTTTGCCCGATGCAGGGAAACCCTCTGTGTGGGACTCTAAACACTCGATACTACGCTGGCAGTGGGTTTAAGCACAAGCACGTCAGCGGTACTAGCTGCAAGTAACGACTACCCAGGTATCTGTCGATAAGAAGGCGGATGGGAAAACACATCCGAACTACTACTGAGCCTATCTGTGACAATCTCCATACAGTCCGGTCTGTTCGTCTAAGAGTATCACATATCGGGCCTAGGGGGCGGTAATCGTCAGACCCCTAATAGCGCAATAAATCGTGCCGAAGTGTAGCCCAAAACACCTAGAGAAACTACTGGAGTACCTACCAGTAAATCTCGCTTGCCCTGGCCAGGGAATTTGTGTAATGGATTTCCGAACACAGCGTGATATCATCCCCCAATACCGGGAGAGACAAATCCTATCTAACCACCACTGCCTCCAAGTGCTTCGGGACTGCACCCAACTACTATCTGTTTGCATGACTCTTTTGAGCCGTGGTAGGGTAGTATTCTAAGAACAGTGGGAACACACTCGAGGTGAAGTAGCATTGTCAAGTTGACGGCCTAAGCTGTACTCATATCACATGGGAACTGCCACCCGACGATACGTATAATACCCACCAGCATTTCCCTACGAGTCTTGTCCAGTGTACTTATAACCCAATGAGCACCTGCATACTATCTCCAGTACGACATACTAATGGCTCTGGGACAGACTTTCTCCCTTGCTGGGATGAGAAGCGTATACACTAGTCTACTCTGGAGTATCGATACCCCGTCTCGATAATCCTATGACTAGGAACCTATATAAGGATGTGCTTATAGACTACCCAGCCCCCACTAATATGACTGCCATCACAACGCTGGTAATCAAGCAAAGATCCTAAGCGCTCTACCAATATGTATAAGCGATATGCTAAAAGAAACACTTCCACATATTGAGGTAGAAACAAACCAGGTAGCATACTACCATTTCGAGCAAGACTGTTACTATATCCGTGTATATCTCAAGCTTCCAATATGTAATATACAAACCATTATGATACAATAATGGCCTCTAGGGCATATATCACTAACAATCTCCCATTTGCACTAAGGCCATGTATGGGCATATCGCAGACCTATCATCTCTAATAACCTCTCGAACTGTGTCTGAGGGATGGCCTTATGAGTGGATCTGTAGTGTAGTTCTCCGTATCTACTCTCCGCATCTCGATTTCCCGGCGATCAGCGATCTCCTTGATCAGGTGGTACCGCCTCAAGATATGTCTGGACTTCTGATGGGACCTGGGTTTCTTCGCTAAAGCTATAGCATCGTTGTTGTCACAATACAGAGGTATTGGATCTATAATGGACGGAACCACCTGAAGTTCTGTTAGGACTACCTCATCCAGACTGCTTCTTTCGCGGCGTCACAAGCAGCGATATACTCTGCTTCCATCGTCGAGTCAGCAACGGTGTCTTTCTTGGAGCTCTTCCAACAGACCGCCCCTCCATTGAGGGTAAATACATAACCCGACATGGACTTGGAGTCATCCTTGTCACTCTGGAAGCTGGAGTTAGCAAAGGCCTTGATCTGGAGGTCTTTTCTGCCGTACACCAAGAACATCTCCTTAGTCCTTCTAAGGTACTTGAGAATGTTCTTTACTGCTATCCAGTGGTTCTTCCTTGGGTTTGACTGATACCAGCTTACCACGCTAAGTGCGTAAGCAACATCTGGTCTAGTACACAACATCGCATACATTATAGAGCCTACTACCGAAGCTTAGGATATAATCGACATGCGATCCATTTCCAAATCAGTCTTGGGAGACATCTCTTTGGAGAGGGTGATTTCGTAACAAGCCGGTAGACTACCGTGTTTTGAATCTTCCATACTAAATCTCTTTAGTATGGTGTCGATATACCTGCACTGTGAAAGTCCCAACATTCTCTTAGATCTATCACGATGGATCTGGATGCCCAGAATCTAGGAGGCATCATCTAGGTCTTTCATGGAGAACCTCTGTGACACGAATCTTTTGACTGATTGTAGCATAGGAATGCCATTTCCTATCAAGAGAATGTCATCTATGTACAAGACAAGAATTACCACAGTTCTCGCTACAATCTTACTATAGATGCATGGTTCATCTGGATTTTTGATAAAGTCGAATTCTTTGACCATCTCATCAAAACAGATGTTCCAACTCCGCGATGCCTGCTTTAATCCATAAATGGATTTAAAAAACATGCACACTTTCCCGCTGCTCCCACTCTGAATGAAACCCTCTGGCTGATCCATATAGACGCACTCTTCCAAATTACCATTTAGAAAAGTGGTTTATACGTCCATCTACCAAATCTCATAATCGTGGAAGGCCGTAATGGTAAGAAGGATCCGAATGGATTTGAGCATAGCCACTGGAGAAAATGTTTCATCATAGTCCAAACCAGGTCTTTGAAGAAAACCTTTTGTAACAAGTCTAGCCTTACAGGTTTCAACCTGTCCATCTACACCAATCTTCTTTCTGAAGATCCATTTGCAGCCTACGAGTTTTACCACTTCTGGAGCAATGTCCAAAGTCCATACTTTGTTGGTGTACATGGACTCCATCTCGGTCCGCATTGCATCCAGCCATTTTACCGAGTCACCGCTCTGAATGGCTTGCTGGAAGCTAGTTGGCTCATCATTGTCAATGATGAGATCCTCTCTATCCCCGTCTATGAGAAAACCGTAGTATCTCTCGAGCGGATGAGACTGACTACTAGTCCTGCGGAGTGGCGCAGAGATGTCCTGTTCTTTCGAAACCTCTGGTTCTACCATGCTTTTAGTAATAGCTTGTGGTTCTGGAATTTCTTTCAGTTCTATTACGCTCCCACTAGTTTCTTTTTCCAAAATTGATTTTCCAAAAAGTGGGCATGGCGAGAAACAAAAACCTTTTGTTTCTCTGCGTAATAGAAAAGATACCCCATGGAGTTCTTTGGGTATCCCACAAACTTATATAGTACTGAGCGTGCCTCGAGTCCGCATGCTGCTTTTTTTACAAAAGCTGGACATCTCCATATTTGCAGATACTGAAGATAGGGTTTCTTCCCACTCCACATCGGATATGGTATGATAGGCATAGACTTGGTAGGAACCTTGTTCAAAAGATATGAAGCTGATTCCAGTGCATAACTCCAGAAGGATTGTGGCAAATCAGCATTACTCATCATGGAACGTACCATATCCAATAAGGTTCGGTTTCGTCTTTCCTATACATCGTTGTGTTGTGGTGTGTAAGGAGGAGTAAGCTGAGAGAGAATTCCATTCTCTTTTAAGTAATTCAGGAACTCGGCACTTAAGTATTCACCACCTCGATCAGATCTTAGTGTCTTAATACTTTTACCGGTTTGTTTTTCCACTTCATTCTTATATTCTCGGAATTTCTCAAAGGCCTCGGATTTATGTTTCATCAAGAAGACATGTCTATACTTAGAGAAATCATTCATAAAATTAATGAAATAGGAATAACCACTTCGTGCTTGTGTTGACATTGGACCACACAGATCGCTGTGTATGAGTTCCAAGAGCTCACTCGCTTTTACTCTGTATCCAGTGAACGGAGTCTTTGTCATCTTTCCTATGAGACAAGATTGACAAGTTGCATAAAACTGATATTCGAACGGATCCAAATATCCCTCTCTATGTAAATTCATCAATCCGTGTTTCATTGATGTGATCCGGTCTAAAATACCATAAGAAAGACTTATTTAATTCTGGAGACTTTATTTTAAATGTGTTCTGTACGTTGAAAACGTGAGCTTGATTTAATACGTATATACCGTTATCTAGTGTACCTGACGCAATCAATGCTTGATTTAGGTGGTTGTGGACCACATCGCTTACAAATGCAAAATCATATCTTTCTTTAGAAAGTAAAGATACAGATATGATATTACAAGCTAGACTTGGTACACACAAACAGTTACGTAAAATCAATATCTGCCCACTTGTTAATCCTAGGTGATATTACCCTACGGATATAATGTCCACGCTCATTCCGTTAGCAAGCCCGAGAGTCATATCACCTGCCCTGATAACTCTACGGTTTCTCAGAGCCTGTAATGAATTACAGATATGAGATCTTGATCCGGTATCTAGTACCCAGGAAGTAGAGTTAATTGACAGACAGTTTTCAATCACAAACACAACCGAAGCCGAAACCACAACGTGCTTTGGATCCTGGATTCTGGTTTTCCGAGCCCTGCATTTCTTCTGTCAATACCCTTTCCCGTGACAATATGAACAATCCTCCTTCCCTACTGTTAGCCCCGAAATTTTTTCCCTGCCCTTTCTTTCTACTTTACTGACACCGCCTATCAGCTTGGTGGATGCCTTCTTTTTCTCTCCTTTGGGTTTCGCATTGGATCTAGAAGAGGAAGATTTCCCAATAAGCAGAGCGGGTGTCTTCTTGGTTTCCTTCAGGGTGTAATTAGAAGGTAGGGACTGTAGAATCAAGTTAGTACGTAACTCGTTCTCCAACGGGGTCTTCAGGTCCGTGAGCTCTTTAATATAGCTGATCATGGTTGGGACATGGTACCCTACAGATGACCCGACAGCCAACCTCGCTTGAAGCAATTCCGTCGAGGTCTCATATCTTGTGATATGAGATTGCTCTCCATATAAATCTTTGTTATGGAAGAAGATATAAGCTAAGTCCATCTTCTCATACTGTCTCTGGTGTTCACTATCCATTGAGGCCAACACGAGACACTTAGCATTCGCACTGTCTTTTTCCCTTATCTTGCGGATATCAACATCCGCGACGGTGGAATCTGGACCAGGGACGGCGGGGGATTTAGCAGTAAGGAGGTGTCCTATCTTTTCATAGGTAATGGACATTTGGACAAACCTTTGCTAATCAATATAGTCTGGCTTAGACAATTTATTATCTTGCTGTAACCTAAGTCTGGTCACCTAGTCGCTGCAATTAGGAGAGAGAGAGAGAGAGAACACTTAGCATAATTCTATTGCCAGTTTAGATTGGTTATTAGTTTATCTAAACAGGATGGCTCCCACCGTGTCTCGAATCCTTCTTCAAACCATAAAAGAAGAATTAGTCAGGATTAATCTCACTCTACAATACTTGCTTAACCTTTTAGACAGGCTGGTGTTGGTACTTCGAGTGAGGTTTTCCAACACTTTCGTAAAATTCCTTAATTACATAACCTCTTTTCCCTGGAGGAGTAGCCCCGCTAACACCGTTCTAGACACTTGGTTTATAGCATTGATCGTTTAGTGAAAAAATCTTCCGAGGAGTAGTGGATACTCACAGTAGGATCGGGATCCAAATATCATTGTGTGATAACCTTGAAGGAATCCTACCAAAATTATCACACTCTAAATGGTATGCAACTCTTGAAAGTTTCAGTTTCTTTAGAAACTCCCGATGTGGACTTTTTCCCCAAGCTCTTATGTCCTTGACGAAGGCCAACATATCATAAGTCGCAAGTCAAGTTCTACCCGTCATTGTCCAGGTTAATTTGAACCCACCCGTATATACCCTTGACGAAGGTCAAAATAGTAGTAC
This sequence comes from Agapanthus africanus, assembly GCA_030015575.1. Taxonomy (NCBI): domain Eukaryota; kingdom Viridiplantae; phylum Streptophyta; class Magnoliopsida; order Asparagales; family Amaryllidaceae; genus Agapanthus; species Agapanthus africanus. The sequence goes on from CM057344.1 coordinate 110,451,374, forward strand.
GACTGTCCCAAACCAACGTATCAATCTATGCAACAAATGAATATTCAGCAGCTACCAATCACTATGCCTTGGCGAAGGTCAAAATACATAGCTTGAATACTACTGAATATCCAACTGAAATGACGAAGGGCTATGGATGGTTTTGGCGAAACCGTGAACATAATGAACTTGATTTAATCGAAGGAACCATGATAGCTTTTAAAGGAGTGGTTTAGGCTCCGCATTCAAAAGTTTGCTTTTTGAAAAAACCGAGTGGTTTTGAAATTGTTCCAACGATTCAGCTTTGATTTGTTTGCTTTGTATTAAATATATAATGCAGTCCCATCATTTACACCTACCATTGCAGAAAGAAACAAAAATACCACGTACACTTATGCCATCCGCATTCGCCACTGGACCCCATCTAACACCGTTAGGTTACTTAACTAACGCTAGAGCGGGGGCTGGACTAGCGTGGGTGCAAAAGATAAGCAACGTCTACTATACAACATATATATAATATCCATTCATCTTACGCAATAATAGGCATTCCAGATCATAGATGAACATATCGTTTAAGCCTGTAACGAAATACGGATTCCACAGTCGTAATGAATAGCCAAAACTGTAGGGTTCCGAGGCACTCTCAAGAGGTCTCACAAGGCATCAGCCATGCCAATTTCAAATTTTACGGTGCCGAGAAACCCTAGACTAGATCGTTAACTAGATTTTTAGGCGAAACTAGCAACTAGTTAACTACTTTAACTAAGAGTGATGGAAATACAACCTTTGTAGATCCGGTTCTCCACCTCCATAGCTCCATGATGAAGTCCCCTTGCTGTCCAAATCCAATCCCGGGCTCTAGCGTCGGCTTCATCGGAGAAATGGGCGGGCTAGGTCATCGACGACGATGCCGAAGATGATCTACATCGAGGCATCACAAGATCAAGCTCCCACTTCACCAAGTCATGAAACTTGTGAAGAAAACACCCTATACTACTTGGCAAGAGGTAGAGGATGAAGAAATAGGAAGTGGGTTCACTTTAGAATTGGATTTCTCACTTTAGAACTCAAGATGCCATTAATGGAGTCTAGTTTTCTTTCTTGAAGAAGAAGGAGAAGATGAAGATAGAACATGATAAAAAAGTATTTTTATAATAGAAAATAAATCAATACTTATCATATCCTAACTAAGGTCAAGTGTAGAGAATAGACCATGGTAAGTGGGAATGGTTAGGGTTAAGCATGAAGACAAAATGGTCTCTTTAGTCAAAGCTTCATGAAGCTTCAACAAGCTTCATAAAAAGAAACCATTTTATTTTCTTTTATCCATTTAAATAAATAAAGAATGGATAGATAAATGAGTGAATAAATCAAAACCTAACCATTATCATAACCATGGTACAATTCTTTACACAAAGCCAATATTCATGCATCATCAAACATGATACAATCAAGTGCACAAAAGTATATCACATATACAACTTGTGAACTTTAAGTGAGAAAATCCATTTAAAGTGAACTGATACTAGTTAGTGCAAAGTAATATATCAAATATATAATTATACATTAAATCATTAAATCAACAATTGATTTAACGATCCGGTCATATCGCATATAACCGACTAGTATCCTATGTATCGGCTTATCGAATAAATCCTTGATTCGATAACTAGGTTATATCGCATACAACCAATCGATACATTCATCACGAGAATAGAATACGGTATCACATACTCGCATTATTCTCGGTCCCGCACATATCTCATATGCGCTCCTATTTCGTTTCGCTTGAGCCAGGAAACCTCTGTGTAGGACTCTAAAGACTCGTCAATACGCCGGCAGCAGGTGATGATCATATCAAGCACCCACAAGCCGCAAGCGTTCTGCTAAACGTAACGGCCACCCGGGTATTGAGCGATCAGAAGATCGACGAGCAAGCCCGCTCATACTCCTGTGAATCCAACCAGTAACACTTACCGTACAGTCCGGTCTCGTCGTCTGATATGTCGCATATCTCGCCTAGGGGTGGTAAACGTCAGACCCCAATAGCTCGATAAGTCGTGTCGATATGAGGTCTATAACAATTCGAGAAACTACTGGTAACACTTACCAGTAAATCTCAGCAACCCTGGCCAGGGATTTCCAGTTATAGCCAATCGAACACAGTGCAACATCAACTCCCTATACCGGGAGAGACGAATCCCCTCCTATCGCTCATTGTCTCCATGTGATTCGGGACTGTACCCAAAAACCACCGTTTTGCACGCCCTCTTGGACGTGGTAAGGTGGAAATCAAAGCACAGTGGGAACCACACTAGACTCTATGACGATCTCGGGTCAACAGACTACTCTGTACCAGTGTCACCTGAGAACTGCCATCTGACGTAAGGTATATGACCATCTGGGAGTTCTCGGTGAGTCCGTCCAGTGTACCCAGTCTCTACTGAGCACCCGTATAACATCTCTGATGTCAAACACCAATGGATATGGGATCATCCATCGCCCATCTGTATGGGTCGAGAAGGTATACGCTAGTCTACACTGGTATATCGATGCCCCGTCTCGATACACCCACGACTAGGGACTTTGAAGGATGTACTTATGGACTACCATGTCCCCACTAGTATGATCCGCATCATAGTCCAGGTAGTCAAGTACACATCCTAAGGGGTTTACCAACATGTAATAGAGAGACAATCTGTGTACACGTTAAGGTAAAGAGAAACCAGATAGCATACTATCATGTCGAGCAAGAAAGTCCTCCCTATATATGTCCCAGCATCCACTACAATATATATCCTATGTATAGCAATGGCCTCTAGGGCATACATATAACTAACAATTTCCCACTTGCACTAGGGCCATCTGATAGCAGTGGTTGTAGTATCTCATACTCAACCATCCCATAAGAGTCTCTCTCTGGGAATAGGCCTTTGTGAGTGGATCCGCCATGTTGTCCTCTGAGTCTACTCTCCTAACCTCGATCTCCTTGGAGATCAACCATCTCCATGATCAGGTGATACTGCCTTAAAATATGTCTGGATCACTGATGGGATTGGCGTTCCTTGGCATAAGCCACAACTCCATTGTCACACAATGGGCGGAACATAGTTCATCTCATGAACCAATATACACCCAAACAGCCTCTTTGGTAGCATCTTAAGTAGCGATGTATTCAGCCTTTATCGTCTAGTATGTCACGGTATATAGCTTGGAACTCTTCCAACATACCGTCCCTCGACAGAGGGTAAAGACAATGCCTGTGACTGACATTCAGTCATCTTTATCACCCTGGAACACTTCCAGTGATTTTTCCCAGGATCAGCTGATTTTCCCCAGGATCAACTGATACCATTTCGCTACAACTAGTGAGTATCCTAACATCCATTTGGATCTATCTCATAGATCCAAAACCCAGGATTTAGGAGGTATCACTTTGATCATTTATGGAGAATCATTGTGATAAGCGGAGATTGATCGAGCGTAGCATAGGAAACTCCTTCCCTATCAAGAGTATGTCATCCACGTACTCTACGAGGATCGCCACCATACTCCCTACTACCTTTTTGTATATACAAGGTTCATCTACCATTTTGATGATGTCAAACTCTTTGACTAACACATCAAAACAGACGCTCCAACTCCGCGATGCCTGCTTTATCCTATAAAGCATCTTGCACACGTTTCCGCTGCTCCCACTGTCTACGAGGCCCTCTGGCTGTGTACTTATAGACGCTCTCTTCCAAAACATCATTTAGAAAAGCAGTCATGACACCCAACCGCCAGATATCGTAGGCATGGTATGTAGCCGTGGCAAGTAGGATCTGGATGGACTTAAGCATAGCCACTGGAAAAAGGTTTCATCATTATCCATGCCTGGTCGATGACGAAAACCTTTAACTAGTCTAGCTTTGAAAGTCTCAACTTTTCCATCTACACCAAGTAATCTTCTCAAGATATACTTGCTCCTGATGGGGATTTAACCCTTCAGATATTGCAACCAAAGTCCATACTTTGTTGGTGTATAAGGATTCCATCTCAGATCGAAAAACATCCAGCCATTCTTACAGAGTCTCACTCTTGATGGCCAGCTCGAAACTAGTTGGGTCATCATCTCATGATGCATTCCTCGCTCCCACTGTCATCGAGAAACTGAAGTATCTCTCAGGTGGGTGAGGAACCCTACTAGATCGGCGGAGAGGCTGAGGTTCGTTGGTAACTATTGAATCCTTTGGTTCTTTCAAATTATCAGCTGCACTTTGTATAGCTGGAACATTTCCAGTTCTACATAACTGACCTTGCCTCGAGCTTGTCCGGATTTTGCTTTTAGACATAGGCCGGACAACCCCAAATCTTAACTAGCTTAAGACATGGGCTCTTCCCTTTCCATATCACATATGAAGTGGTAGGTAACTGATTTGATTCGAACCTAATTCAATAGGTATGCAGCTTCTCAAGTGCATAACACCCAATAGGAAAAAGGTAACTCAGTAATACTCATCATAGAGCACACCATATCAAATAGGGTGTATCTGCTCCGCCCCGATATACCATCGTGCTATGGTGTATACGGAGGAGTAATGCTGAGAGAGAATCTCATTCTCCTTTAGAATAGTCCAGGATTTCCGTGCTCAAGTATTCTCCTCCTCGATCACATCAAAGGACATAATACTTATACCCGTATTTTGGTTCTCTACTTCTAACTTATATTCCGTGAATATCTCAAAAGGTTCGGACTTGTGTTTCAACAGGAACATATGTCTGAATCTAAAGAGATCATCAGAGAATGTAATGAAGTACAAAGAACCGGTCTTGGCATGTGTAGACAGGGGACCTACATACATCAACATGTATCATCCCAAGAGTTCACTAACTCTTTCTCTGCTTCCAGTAAACAGAGCTATGGTCATTTTATCTTTGCGACATGACTGGAAAGTTTCACAAGATGTAAATTCAAACTGATTTAAATATGCATCTTTATGTAACTTAGCTAGTCGGGTCGCATTGATATGATTTTGTCTACAATACCTGAAGAAGGATCCGTTCATTTCTGAACTCTTTTTCTTGTGTGTGTTTCGTATACTTAGAACTGTAGTTTGATTTAGAACATCAATGCTTTTAGATAACGTGCCTGAACCGATCAACTTTTGATATAGGATATGTTCAAAACATTATCCAACAATACAGAATTTTATCATTTCTTTACTAAATAAAGAGACTGATATGATTTTGTATATCAGGTTCGGTATCTAATAACATTCGTTCAGAATCAATGTATTGTAATATAGAGTGACAGTGACCAACAGACTTGGCTGCAACACTTGCCCCGTTTTCTGTCTCATGAAACTTATCACCCGTTCTCAGTTCTCTACCTATCTGTAGCCCTATATAACAGATTACATATCTGGGATCCTGATCCGGTATCAAATACCCAGGACGCAGAGGATACTGAGAAACAGTTCTTTGTAACGAACACACCCGAAGATGATGCATCAGCATGCACTTTCTTCGTTTGGGCGGCACGGGAATTCTGGTATTCCCCAATTTCCTGCTCTGTCTTATAACAATTATAAGTTAGAGCGGGACCAACGTTCCCCAGCTCAGTATAACAAGCGGGTTCGGTCAATATTCCGTATTATTATCTTGATTAAGGCGTGACATGGTCACTACCAGGAGAGAGAGAGAAGAAAACACTCAGCGTGCGCTCTTTGCAAGAATAGATTGGTTGTTATTTTATCTAATCAGGATGGCTCCCACTGCTTTTTATCAAATCTTCCTTCAAACCCTAAAAGGAAAGACTAGCCGGGATTAATTACACGCTACAAGTTCGCCAATCTTTCAGCCAGGCCAGTGTCGGTACTTTGAGGGAGGTGCCCCGTGCTTTCGCATGGACCTAATTAATGTTAACCTCATTTTCCCAGAGGCGTAACCCCGTTGATACCTTTCTAGACACCTACTTGACCGGCTAATTGTAATGTGTAAAACTCTCCCAGGAGTAACTCTTACTCGCAGTGGGTATCGGGACCCAACTATCTCATAGAAGGTATGCAATCTCATTGCAAATTTCAACACTTGAAATTCCCGATAATATTTTGTCCCAAGCGATCTATGACCTTGACTGAGTCAACAAACCATAGACCGCAAGTAAAGTTCAACCCGTCATTTCTCGATTGAATTAAACCCACCCGCACGACCCTTGACTGAGTCAACAAGGCCGCACGACTACCCTAATCCAATCGCATCATATGCTTTGCAGATAAGCACTAATCAGCTACCGCACACTACGCCTTGACTGAGTCAACAAACGCAGCATGAATACTAACTATTACCTATCTGAATGACGGAGGGCTACGGCAGATTTTTTTAAGAAAACCTTTTGCGTAATGAACTTTATATCGTCGTAGAATCAAATGATTTTAAAATGTAGAGCTTTTGAGGCATTTCTAGTTTTGCTAAAGGAGTCACTCCCGGTGAAGGGATCGTCGGTCCTTTCCTCGTCGAATGAGGTGCGGGATATATCATATATATCACTGTGCAAAGCAGAAACTATAGAAGCAATCAAAAGACAAACTGAGTGTGTAGCATCTGCCAGTTATTGCTAAAGGAGTCACTCCCGGTGAAGGGATCTCGGTCCTTTCCTCATCGAATAAGGTGCAGGATATATCACATATACCGCTGTGTAAAGCAAGAACTGTAGCTACCTGTTTTATTTTGAAATTCGATTCTACAACATCTTAGGTTTCTATTATTTCATTAATCTCATTAATGAAGTCCCATCATTTAAATACCTAAACATCACAGATAAATACGACGTACACTTATGCCATCCGCATTCGCCTCGATGTCCCCTCGTGCACCGTTAGGTTAGGTAACTAACGGCAGAGCAGGGCAGGGCTAGCGCGGGTGTAAAACATAAGTAACGTCTATATAATATATCATATATACTATATACTGTATCTATCACAGAACATCACATGATCACATCACAGATATCGCAGCAGAAGAATCATATGAAATATTGGATATACTAGGACGTCCGTGTTTTCAATACGAGCCAGTATAAAACACGGATTCCACGGTCGCGATGAATAGCCAAACCCACACCCCTAGACCCCTACGAGAGCGGCAAGCAACCCTACCAATTCTGGAGTTAGGAGACCCGGACTCGACTCCTCGAGTTGGTCTCCCACTGGACTCCAGAACCCGGTTACTTATGCCCTCTTCCTTGGGTCTATCCTAGTGCGGAAAAGTAAATAATATACAAAAGGGTGACAACTTCCGCAACCTGGAAGTGCCCCAATAAAAGAATATTACATACAAGTTTTTACATGAATGAAAATGAAAAACACTCATCTCACAAAAAAACCCCCGGCTATCATACACGACGATCCAATATAACATATCCAGCAACACATAACATCACATGTCATCAACGTAAGTAAATATGCGCATCCCAATTGTCGTTGACATATAGCAACGAAACCGGCGATATCACATATTATACTTACGGTCACAGAAAAGAAAGTGTAAAACTACAACAGTTGGAATCCGCAACCTCTTTAGACATCATATGCCTAATCAAATGAAAAACTTAGACATCACATGCCTAACAATTATAAACCCCGCATTTCAGTCTCATTATCGAAAACTCTTTTCAATACCAAGTCGGGCAATTCAACAGGATTCCCGACATTTTGATCGAATGCTCGTCGCAAACTTTAGCAGGCGGCCGCACCTCCGATACCGTCGACGAAGTGCACCAAGGCGGAACACCGCTGCCGTGAGCACCCGAACGGATGCTTTCGACGACGGGGTTCTCCTACAGTCACTTGGTCGGGGCTATGGGGCGAGGCTGTCTATTAAGTTTACCCGGCGAGTATCCGCGTACACTACGTGATTGCGACGGACTTTTGATCGCATCAAAATTCCGTGGCAACCGATCAAGTGAGACTAAACCGCTTGATTTATAACATTCATTCAGTTATCTCATAACTACTTGTGAATTCCAATTATTGTATCACATTCCGGATAAATAGAAAATGTTAAACATTTCGATCGAACAATCGAACAACCAAGTTTTCCCGAAACAGTTCATCACATGAAATAAGTTTAAAAACATTCACTTCGTGCCTCAGTACCAACGGTCCAGCCGTAGAAGGGTCAAGCCAACGCCTCACATGTGGCACGCCGTACTGCCCCAAACCCGAAGGTTCAAAGGGCAGTTCAAGACGGTCACATAATCGAGTTAAGGTTTGTTGTCTTCTAGAGGGACCATCGCATTACTTGCACTACTTAGAACGTCATTAAACTACGGAAAAGTCCAACACTTGGAAATTTTCCGACAGGGGAAAAGGTGGGTATTTATATCCGGCCGAACTTTTTAACATATTCTAAAATTATCCGGAAAGACACAGACGAAGTTAAACTTCCCGATCGAAACAACGAGTCCCCAATACAACCCAGAAAACTCAACTCTTGAGTGCAGATTAAAACTTCCCAGAGAACAGAGGCAATAGATACGGGCATTACTGTAGCAAAACGAATCCCTAATTAGTACAAACGGCCGCGGAACCGCCGCAATAGGAGGCTATTGCTGCGGTTCCGCGGCGCTACAGTGGAATTAGGGTTTCGTTTTCTGCAGTAACCCTTATAATTTCCTGTCTATTTTCTGCGAATTTTTAATTCCAAAAAATCCCCGTTTTTGAAAAAAGTCCAGAGAGCATTTCCCGGGTTAGGTTTTGGTTCGATCGGACTTCTAACTCCGTCTACGCTTCGCCTAAGGCTCTAGCTAGGCTCTGATACCACTGTAGGGTTCCTAGGCACTCTCAAGAGGTCTCACAAGGCATCAGCCATGCCAATTTCAAATTTTACGGTGCCGAGAAACCCTAGACTAGATCGTTAACTAGATTTTTAGGCGAAACTAGCAACTAGTTAACTACTTTAACTAAGAGTGACGGAAATACAACCTTTGTAGATCCGGTTCTCCACCTCCATAGCTCCATGATGAAGTCCCCTTGCTGTCCAAATCCAATCCCGGGCTCTAGCGTCGGCTTCATCGGAGAAATGGGTGGGCTAGGTCATCGACGACGATGCCGAAGATAATCTATGTCGAGGCATCACAAGATCAAGCTCCCACTTCACCAAGTCATGAAACTTGTGAAGAAAACACCCTATACTACTTGGCAAGAGGTAGAGGATGAAGAAATAGGAAGTGGGTTCACTTTAGAATTGGATTTCTCACTTTAGAACTCAAGATGCCATTAATGGAGTCTAGTTTTCTTTCTTGAAGAAGAAGGAGAAGATGAAGATAGAATATGATAAAAAGTATTTTTATAATAGAAAATAAATCAATACTTATCATATCCTAACTAAGTTCAAGTGTAGAGAATAGACCATGGTAAGTGGGAATGGTTAGGGTTAAGCATGAAGACAAAATGGTCTCTTTAGTCAAAGCTTCATGAAGCTTCAACAAGCTTCATAAAAAGAAACCATTTTATTTTCTTTTATCCATTTAAATAAATAAAGAATGGATAGATAAATGAGTGAATAAATCAAAACCCTAACCATTATCATAACCATGGTACAATTCTTTACACAAAGCCAATATTCATGCATCATCAAACATGATACAATCAAGTGCACAAAAGTATATCACATATACAACTTGTGAACTTTAAGTGAGAAAATCCATTTAAAGTGAACCGATACTAGTTAGTGCAAAGTAATATATCAAATATATAATTATACATTAAATCATTAAATCAACACTTGATTTAACGATCCGGTCATATCGCATATAACCGACTAGTATCCTATGTATCGGCTTATCGAATAAATCCTTGATTCGATAACTAGGTTATATCGCATACAACCAATCGATACATTCATCGCAAGAATAGAATACGGTATCACATACTCGCATTATTCTCGGTCCCGCACATATCTCATATGCGCTCCTATTTCGTTTCGCTTGAGCCAGGAAACCTCTGTGTAGGACTCTAAAGACTCGTCAATACGCCGGCAGCAGGTGATGATCATATCAAGCACCCACAAGCCACAAGCGGTCTGCTAAACGTAACGGCCACCCGGGTATTGAGCGATTAGAAGATCGACGAGCAAGCCCGCTCATACTCCTGTGAATCCAACCAGTAACACTTATCATACAGTCCGGTCTCGTCGTCTGATATGTCGCATATCTCGCCTAGGGGTGGTAAACGTCAGACCCCAATAGCTCGATAAGTCATGTTGATATGAGGTCTATAACAATTCAAGAAACTACTGGTAACACTTACGAGTAAATCTCAGCAACCCTGGCCAGGGATTTCCGGTTATAGCCAATCGAACACAGTGCAACATCAACTCCCTATACCGGGAGAGACGAATCCCCTCCTATCGCTCATTGTCTCCATGTGATTCGGGACTGTACCCAAAAACCACCGTTTTGCACACCCTCTTGGACGTGGTAAGGTGGAAATCAAAGCACAGTAGGAACCACACAAGACTCTATGACGATCTCGGGTCAACAGACTACTCTGTACCAGTGTCACCTGAGAACTGCCATCTGACGTAAGGTATATGACCATCTGGGAGTTCTCGGCGAGTCCGTCCAGTGTACCCAGTCTCTACTGAGCACCCGTATATCATCTCTGATGTCAAACACCAATGGATATGGGATCATCCATCGCCCATCTGTATGGGTCGAGAAGGTATACGCTAGTCTACACTGGTATATCGATGCCCCGTCTCGATACACCCACGACTAGGGACTTTGAAGGATGTACTTATGGACTACCATGTCCCCACTAGTATGATCCGCATCATAGTCCAGGTAGTCAAGTACACATCCTAAGGGCTTTACCAACATGTAATAGAGAGACAATCTGTGTACACGTTAAGGTAAAGAGTAACCAGATAGCATACTATCATGTCGAGCAAGAAAGTCCTCCCTATATATGTCCCAGCATCTACTACAATATACATCCTATGTATAGCAATGGCCTCTAGGGCATACATATAACTAACAAAACCCCCACCCTAGACCCCTACGGATGCGGCAAACTACCCGCCAAATTTCCGAAGTGAAGCAGCCGCCCTCAGTAAAATGAGTAGGCCACTCGACAATTCAAGAACACGGTAGTTTGTGCGCCCCACCATAGGTCTATCATAGGAGAAAAAACTAGTAAAAGAAATAATACAACGGTGGCTACAACCTCAACCCGGATGTGCCCCGCAAAATAATATTACAACACTTTACAAATTTTACATAGAATGAAAGAAAAGAAAACACTCTTCTCACATCCCCGGCTATTCATCCACGATGATCCAATACTCCATATCCACAAACCATCACGATACAAATATGTGCAACCCCCAATTAATCGACGTATAGCAATTAGCGGATGTTTACGAACACATATACACATCACAAAGCTTGTAAAGTAACCCATGATAATATAAAATCCATGCACAATTAGCGGACAAAACTATTTTTTCAAGACCATGAAAAACTATCCACTAAAGTCACCAAAAAATTCATTTTAAGCCAATCCGGGAGTCGAAACGAACTCGAAACCTGTCCGAACCTTCACGGAGGTGACGGGGCAAAAATTAACTATCGATCTGAGGGCCTTGGGGGGATACCCACCACCGGAGGCCACCACAAGGTGGCCCACAAGGGAAGGCAGACCCGAGAGCACCCAGTTGGGGTGCTCTCGGGTCACCCACACCCAAGGCCACCTTATGGTGGTCTTGGGGGGTGGGCCCGGCCTTGGGTCCCCAAAAGGATATCCCCGGGGTGCCCATACTCCATCCTGCGGCTTCTTTATTCAAACCATGAGCCCGCGGGGCATGCAAACAACTTAAAACAACTTTTTCGATTCTGTTTTTTTCGGCAGTCCGTGCGCGACAAAAACGACGGATTTTAAACGTTGCTGCAAGTTTTATAAGGCTTATGAAGAGCCTCTGATACCACTGTAAGTTGATGTCGCGCACCCCGCGGGTTCGCGGGGAGGTGGAATACACAAAAATGATTTTTACGGGCTTCGCAACACCGACTTGAACCCAGGATCGACCATAAACCCTAGCTAGCTAAATTGTATGAGATTAACTACTCGGATAGAAAGTTATACCTCACATAACCATATCCTTCGGGTCTTCTTGCTGTCCTCTTCCTCGTCATAGGCTCCTTAGATCGTACACGGATCGGGCCTCTTCTTCGGTCCTCTCAAGTCAAATACGATCCACCCGAGAGTCTATAGTCCAAGCTCCAACCTCAAAACCGAGGTAACTAAGGCACTTAGTTCGCTAAACTAGATGTCCTAAATGATGTAGAGAGTGAAGATGGATTAGTTTGTCTCTATATACCCTAAGTTTCTCAACACATGAGACATGTAGGGTTAGAGGAAGAAGGAGCTTTGGAGGAGAGAGAGTGTTCAAGTGATGAATGAGTGAGGATGGCTAAGTCTTGAGAGATATTGAAGCAAATGATAATTCAATGATAATTGAATCAAGCATGCTTCAATAGTCCTCAAGTGAGTCACCCCATGAGTCACTCCATGAGTCACCAAGTAGCCATGCCTCTTCTTTTTTCAAATAACGACCTCATTATCCATTAAGCTAAATGGAAAAACCAACAAATGAGGTGTCTTCTTTTAGAAGCAATCTTGAGTAAATTACAAGAATTCCCCTCATCCGTATATACATACCCATATCCGTATTCCGAAAAATACGAATACAAAGAGACGAAAATAATCCAATAATATAATACTAGTATTCGGCTTAAACCAAAGCCCACTATTATTATCCGCCCGAACATCATACGTGCACAAGTACACATATGTGATCGAAGCCCTGCCGTAAAACCATACGGCCTTTACATATTTTGCCCGATGCAGGGAAACCCTCTGTGTGGGACACTAATGACTCGACACTATACTGGCAGTAGGTTTAACCACAAGCATGCCAGCGGCACTAGCTGCACGTAACAGCTACCCAGGTATCTTTCGATAAGAAGGCCGATGAGCAAACTCATCCGAACTCATACCGAGCCTATCTGTGACAATCTCCGTACAGTCCGGTCTGTTCGTCTAAGAGTATCACATATTGGGCCTAGAGGGGCGGTAATCGTCAGACCCCTAATAGCGCAATAAATCGTGCCGGAGTATAGCCCAAAACACCCTAAGAAACTACTGGAGTACCTACCAGTAAATCTCGCTTGCCCTGGCCAGGGACTTTGTGTAATGGCTTTCCGAACACAGTGCAATATCATCCCCCAATACCGAGAGAGACTAATCCTATCTAACCACCACTGCCTCCAAGTGCTTCGGGACTGCACCCAACTACTACCTATTTACATGACTCCTTTGAGCCGTGGTAGGACAGTAATCTAAGAATAGTGGGAACACACTCGAGGCGAAGTAGCAGTGTCAAGTCGACGGACTAAGCTGTACTCATATCATCTGGGAACTGCTACCCGATGATAGGTATAATACCCACCAGCAGCTCCCTATGAGTCCTGTCCAGTTACTCATAACCCAATGAGTACCTGCATACTATCTCCAGTACAACGTACTAATGGCTGTGGGACAGACCATCTCCCTTGCCGTGATGAGAAGCGTATAAACTTTTCTACTTTGGAGTATCGATACCCCGTCTCGATAATACTATGACTAGGAACCTATATAAGGATGTGCTTATAGACTACCTAGTCCCCACTAGTGTGACTGCCGTCACAACGTTGGTAATCAAGCAATGATCCTAAGCGCTCTACCAATATGTATAAGCGATATGCTAAAAGAAACACATGCACATATTGAGGTAGAAACAAACCGGGTAGCATACTACTATTTCGAGCAAGACTGTTACTATATCTGTGTATATCCAAAGATTCTAATATGTAATATACAAACCAGTATGATACAATAATGGCCTCTAGGGCACTTATCACTAACATTTATAAATACCATAAACGCAATAGTAAAATAATAAAAATTATTGCAAACATTACACAATATAATAGTTACAATAATTTTAATAAATAACATACCTAATTATTTATATGCCGTACGAGCTGGAGAGGCTAGGGTTTGAACTCAAGAACTATGGGATAGCAATGTAAGGTGATAACCAATAGATACAAGAGTGGACCATATATAGATTTAGTAAAGAAGTAACTTATATGCAAGTGATTTAAAGAAAACTCTTTATTAAAGAAAGGAAATTCAAAAGGAAAGTATATGAAATTTGCGGTTGTTACAAATACGTTAGAGAGTGACAATTTCAAGTTAAGTTTCATGTCTAGTTCAAGTAGAGTTAATACCAAGTTCAAGTCGAGATAGTATATTTATGTATTCATGGATCGAGTCAAGTCATGTCAAGCATGAAGTCGGTTATTCATATGATTTATATAGGTCAATAAAGATGAGAAGTCACATAGCATGAAAATGAGGCAAGTGCAATATTCAAGCAATGACAAAAATAAAGGTACTGTAAAGAAGTGCTATGAACTACTAATTACTCAGGTCAATTGAAACCAGAAAATAAACAAGAAATATAGTCCTAGTTATTATGCATACGTGGGTTCAAGTCTCGCCTAATTATGACTACTGGTTTTGGAGATATGCACGTTTTCGTATCCATGAGCAGAATAGATCAGAATTTATCCAACACAGACACATGTTTTTAAAATACAGTTTGCGTTATTTTCAGTCGGTTTTCAGGTCTAGAAAATTATTAGAAAATTTTAGGTGTTTTGGTCTACTTATCCAACAACTAGTTTCCGCGCGATTTGGATTCCTGAAGACCTTGTTATGGTCAGGCTAGCATTAGGGTTTAAAACAGAAATTTAATTTCTGGACAGAAACTATGAGGTGTCTTGCAGGGCATATATCGAGTCGTTCTATACGTTTCTGAAACACCAATTATATAGGAAAATTATAGGTTTGTTAATTTGGCATCCATATCTCTAAGGTTTGTCAAAAACCGATGTTGTAAGCTCAAGTAGTATCATATTTAAAACCTATGCGCGAATCAGGACTGATTTTGTCTAGATTCGTCATATAATTTTGAAAGACAGAATTCTATAAATTCTGTCGGGTTTCAGGAAAACATTAAAACTAAAAAAATCTAGAATTTTCGATCTAATTGTTCAAAACACTTGAGTTTTCTTAAAATGGACCTTGGAAGGCGGAGCTATGGGTCTCCGAATATGACCAATAAAAACAGTTTTTCTGATTTTAAAACAGTGGAAAAAAACATGTAAAGCCTAAATTAGGTCTCATCTCGATTTCTGAATTTTTTTAAAGCGCATATAAATTCTATCTAGTTGTTAAACTTAATTCTCTTAAATTCTTCGGTTATTAAAATTATTTGGTTCTTTCCAAAATCGATGAACATAAAAAGGATTTTCAAAAGTATAGGAGTTCCATTTAAAACATACTTTTGAATGTAATGCTAAAAGAAAAGGTACTGTTGAGTTTTGTGTGAATCTCTTTTATATAGCGAGCGTCCATGTGAACAATGTATACAATGTTCAAATATGTGGATCAGATCATATTACGTATATAAAGAAGAACAACAAATTATATACTTGAACTTTTATGCTAAAAGAATTTTATGAACGAAACATTCTACGAAATGACGTGCGGATTCATTTGGTATTATTTTCAAGTGTTTTCATAACTATTACTAAACTATCATTTTATGGTTATCCAACAAAGAAACCATAATTACTAATATTTCATCGATATCTCATAACAAACACGAAGACAATTACTACAATTGGCCTATGAATTCCACTTAAGCATTTTATTTTAAAAGTTCCTTTTAATGGGGAAAACCAACGTAAGGTACAAGTAAGGGGTGGATACACAATAAGAGATGAGATTCAATAAGAGACAGTGAATAGGGACTTACACGCGACGTGATACGGTATAACAACCGTATCGCCGATTTGGGAGAAAATTCTCAATCACGAGACTTCCGCCGACTTGAGGTATCGGGAATCTTCAAATCGTCTATAGATGGAATGGGTAGGTGCAACAGAGTTATGGTAGAGATAGTTGCAGATTTTTCTTGTGGAGATGGAGGAGGAAGAAGAAATTAAAGAGAATAAAGAAGAATAAAAGGAATTGATGGGTGTTTAAAGGTGGGATTAAAGGAGGG
Source organism: Agapanthus africanus (assembly GCA_030015575.1). Lineage (NCBI taxonomy): Eukaryota > Viridiplantae > Streptophyta > Magnoliopsida > Asparagales > Amaryllidaceae > Agapanthus > Agapanthus africanus. The sequence continues at coordinate 110,467,517 of CM057344.1, forward strand.
AGAGGAAAAATAAAGGGTGATTATGTTCACCATAAATCTTCATAATAATTTTAATTTATTATGGGAGTTAAAAAAAGAATTGAAAGGTCTCATTTGTAAGTTATGAGAGGGTTTTAAAAAAATTGATAAAAATAATTGCAGGTCCCGGGGATCGAACATGTGGCCTATGGAACAATGGTGAAGTGACTTAACTAATGGGCTACAAGGTTACTATTGCAAATAGTTAAATAGAAACATATATATATATATACAGTTTCAAAAGATAATAATTTAAATGATAAATGAAATAAATCATTTTTTAAAAATAATTTTTTTTATTTATTTAAAAACAATATTGTAAAAATAGAGTCGTTATATTCTACTCTCCTTTAAAATAATTTCGTCATGGAAATTCTTAGAAAGAGACTGATACAAAGAGACGTGGATAATTTTTTCGCATGTCTTCTTCGCACACCATCTGTTGATACTCTAACGATAAGAAGGTATGCGACTGGGATAGTTTGCGAGGGAATAAAAAATAGAAGAACAAAAATGTTGAGATATTCCGAGTCAAATAATTTGAAGGTGTTAGATGTATATGCCCTAGAGGCCATTATTGTATAGTACAGTATTGCATATTATATATGGATGCTTGAGATATATATGTATAGGACAATCTTTCTCGATATAATAGTATACCATCTGGTTTTCCTTTATATCAACATGTGTATATGTTCTATTTTATATTATGTATCTCGATTACATGTTGGTAAAGCCCGTAGGATCTTTGCTTGACTACTAGAGTTGTGATGGAGATCATACTCGTGGGGTCTAGATAGTCTATAAGCACATCCTTAAACTGTCCCTAGTCGTTTGAGTTGTGAGATAGGGCATCAATACTCCAGAGTAGACTAGTGTATGCGTTTCTTATTCCCATGAGGGAAGATGGCCTAGCCCACAACCATTGGTGTTCGTCAATAAAGATAGTATACATGTGCTCATTAGGTTATAAGTTACACTGGACGGACTCGTCGAGTCTAGATGGTAATATACCTATCGTCAGATAGCAGTTCTCTGGTGACACAAGTACATGTTAGTCTTTAGACCTGACATCGTCATTCGTCTCGAGTCCACCGTACTTAGATCAGTTCTCTACCATGGCTTTAAAGAGTCGTGCAAACATGTTTTGGTTGGGTACAGTCCTGAATCACTTGGGGGTAATGAGCGATAGAAGAGATTCGTCTCTCCCGGTATAAGAAGTTGATGTCGCTCTGCATTCTTATGGTTATCACCATAAGACCTTAGCCAAGGCATTTGAGATTTACTGATTGTGAGATCAATAGTTTCTCGTGATGGTTTTGGTCCACATTAACATGACTTATTGGGTTATTAGGGGTTTGACGATTTCCACCTCTCTAGACCCAGTATGTGATACTCTCAGATGATGAGACCGGACTGTATGTAGATTGTTACTTTCAGGCTATGTAGGGATACAGAAAAGTTTCCTTGTCGGCCTTCCTTTCGATCAATACCTGGGCAGCCGTTACGTACAGCTAGTGCCGCTGACATGCTTGTGCTTAAACCCACTGCCAGCGTATTTTCGAGTCTTTAGAGTCCCACACAGAGGGTTTCCCATCTTAGGTGAAATGATGTAGTGTACGTATTTTGATACGTACTTTGGTTCGATTAAATACGTGTTTTTGTACACGTGCTTTTAATCGGCCAGTTAGTTAATACTAGAAGGTTTGAAAGATAGCCAGGTTATCACATTTGGATGAAATATGAGCTAGTATATTTATCTCTATTTAGTATGTCTTTTTTTCGTATTTGTATTTTGACAGATACGAATACGGTATTTATACGAATACGGGTATTTGTATAAATACATGTATTTGTATAAATACGTGTATTTGTGTCTTGATATAAATACGGGTATTCGTATCTTAATATAAATACGAGTATTCATATTTTATACGAATACGATATTCGTGTTTTGATACGAATACGGATGTATGTATTTGTAGTATATACTTGTATTGGTGTATTTGTGTATACACATATATGTATATGTGTGCATGTGAGATGGCTCTCTTATCTTCTTATCTCTTCTCTCATATGTGAGAATGGTGTAGGCTTGTGACTCACCATGGTGAGTCACAAGGCCACCCAGTCATCACATTAAAGAGAAAGAAAAAGAAAAGAGATGAAGGATGATTATTCTTTCTCCAAACTCACAAGTTTATCACCATTGTCATCTTCTTCTTCTTTCTTAAGTTTTGATTTTGAGAAAGGAATAAGATTAAGAAAGAAAATATAAGAGATTAGCCTCCACTATATTATCTAGTAATCAACTCCTAACAAGTCATGATCACTAATTTCTTCACTTGATATTTAGTGTGAATATATAGCCTTAGGTTTGGTTCTCTTGGGTTGATCTTCTTCGACAAGGAAGACTGACATACAAGCTTAATCCCGGAGTCTCTAGGAGTGAAAGAAGAGGAAAGAATACGAAAGAAACAACTACAAAGTTAGCCATCGTCTATCCGAATAGTTAACTCTTTCATAGTTACTCGTTTAATGTTTGGTTTCGATTCTAGCTCGTAGAAGTTCATGCTCTCGTTATAGAAATTTTTATTTTGTATTCCGCCTTGATCTTTAGTTTGCAGCATGAGCACGAGCATGAACATCTACTTACATTGTATTAGAGCTACCCAAACATTGGAACTAGTTTAACGATGTTTAAAGTTTCAAACCGACAAATTTCCGTATTTTAAAAAACCCTAATTTTTAGTTTCTGTCGATTTTTTTATCATTAATTTTTTTTAAACATATACATAGTGATCTTCATGATAAGATATAAACACTGAACAAAAACAAGACAGATCAGAGCAACAAAAACCGCCGGAATCCTCAGAATCCCCGCTACCAGCGATTTTTCGTGCTCTGTTTGTTCTCGTTTTTGTCCAGTGTGTTGGGTTTTAGGAATTGTGGTTTTTGGTCTTGTTTGATTTGCCCCAGATTTCACTTACTGTTATTTTTATATTCGGGCAACTCGAAAGTTTTTAAAACTCAAAACTTTTGCATCGTTAATATCTTTTGTTCATATTTGTGTTTTTATACGTCATCTAATTGCTGTAGGTCGATTAGACGGGTTGCAAACACTTGCTCTTGCTGGCGGTATATATCGTGTGATGGAATAGACGGATAGTCATGTGGATAGTCCCTCATCATAGTGATGGATGTATATTTGATATTCCAGGCGAGCGGCCGGATTGTGGCCATCACCACTTGTTATATATTGTTTATTAGAACACGACCAGATTGAGGTCGATATTACCATTGTATATTCATTCATTCATGTATTAGGATTACTTACAGAGAAGTGGATGAATAACCGGGTTTTAGAGTGTGCTAGGTGGTCATCTCGCAGTGGCGAGTTCGAGTTGTCTGGCTATAGAATTGGGGGGCTATTCGCCGCACTTGTAGGGGTATAGGATAGACCCATAGTGGAGTGCTCAAGTTTCCATATTTGAAGAAGTGCCGGATGGCCCACTCATTTTATTGAGTGATAATTGACTCACTTCTAGAATTGACGGATAGCATGCCGTGCTCCTAGGGGTCTTTGGTACATGTGATGTTCGAGCTATCCACACGACCGGGAAACGTTGCTTTTCGTTTGCGACTCAAACGAAACGCGGGGTTCTTAGTTTATCCACTAATTCAATCTTGTTTATCGTATGCCTATGATGTTTATTAACTGCCCGTGATGATGATATATAAATGTTGTATATGTTTTGCATCCATGCTAGCCCTGCCTATGCACTGCCGTAAGTTAAGTAACCTTACGGTGAAGTTCCCGGACTCTATAGAGAATGCGGGTGGCATATTCATATTCTATTTTGGTTGTTTTCTGTGATGCTTAGGCTTAATTGATGGGACCGCATTAATTCTTATTAATGAAAGAAAATAAACCTAAAAGGATGTTGTTGGAAGAAAATTCAAAACCACTCGGTTCTTTTCAAAACTACACGGTTTTTCATAAAACCAAAAGTTTTCAAAATTGAGCTTGAACCACTCATTTCGAAATCATTAGTTTCCTTCAACGATATTAAGCTCATTATGTTAAAGTTTTTCCCCAAAAACCAGCTATAGCCCCCCGTCATTTCTAATGAATAGTGCTTAGTATTCGTGCTGTGTTTGTTGACTTAGTCAAGGTATAGTGTGGGGTAGCTAAGTAGTGCTAATTTTTTGTATGTATTACGATAGGTTAGGACAGTAGTACAGCCTTGTTGACTCAGTCAAGGGCTCATACGGGTGGGTTTAATGCAATCAAGATAATGACGGGTTGAACTTTACTAGGACCCTTTGATTTGTTGACTCAGTCAAGATCACTAGGGTTTTAGGGGTAAAAATCATATCGGGAGTTTCAAATATACAGGAAAATTTCTAGTGTTGCATACTTTATGGAGTGTGGTGACTAGAGTGGCATCTATCTAGGTTATCACACGATGATAGTTGGGTCCCGATTTCACTGATGAGTAGGATTGTTCTCGGGAGATTTTCATTTCACAACTAGTTAGCCCATTAGAAATCTAGAAAGGTGTTAACGAGGTTATGGCTCTGCGGAAATTTGGTTATTTAATTAGGTCTGTGCGAAAGCACGGGGGCCTCCTTCGGAGTACCAACACTGTCCTAGTTGAACGGTCAGCGAGCTTGTGGAGCGTATATGATCCCGACTAGTTCTCCTTTTAAAATTTAAAGGAGAATTCAGGGAAAAAGTGGGAGCCATCCTATTTAGATAAAATAATAACCAATCTAAATATTTGTCACGCCCTGCTTCCCAAAATACGGAATACGAGGGGTTGACAAGGCCAGCCATGCTCCTACGGTCGAGGAAACATCCTGCTGTAATCACACTTTGGCTTCTAGCTTTACGTGGTAATCAGTAATCAATGCATAGGTAATGAGAAGTGCAGTCATTAAATCAAAACAATTAAAAAACACTAACCAGATAGAGATCAAGGAAGTATAGCTCTGAGTCGCTGGTCCAGATATTCGGAATGTCCTCGAGGTACGTCAGGTCCTGGTCCAAGCTAAATCCACTTCTCACTTTGAGCATGCATACTCAGGTCGTCAGAGCGACACAATAGCAATAAATCGAAATACATATGTAACATGTGTAATAATGATGAATATGAAACAGTAAGCATGAAGTGATGATATGAGCATGAAGGAACCAGTACAGGTAAACGGTAAAGCGTGTAAACAGTAATGCAGGTGTATCGAGTCAGTAATCAATGAATGTCACTAAACCTATCAGTCTCTAAGTCTCACTGTCTAGGTCGCTAAACCTATCGTCAGTCCAAGTGTAAGAGTCAACCACTTATGAGTATCCCCCACCCAAGGGTAGGGCCCCAGGGGCAAGGGAACACGGGCCCGAGTTGCTGATAATCAGTAATATCACTTAAATAACTCCCAGAATCGCTGTGCATGCCGGAAATGGGATTCCCGAGATTCCATTGAACTCATACTCAAACTACCCCACACCCCGTGTTCTATATCAAACACCATCCATAAACCCAAATACTAGTCGGTCCATGACAAGTCTACGCGAGAACTGGAGAGAGGATCCCTATCAAGCATTCTCGACTGGTACCCAAGATAAATGGATAGTGTTTGGTACGTTACCTATGACACCCATATAATTTCTTCCATAATCGTCCCATACCAATTATAGTTACACTTATACATGTCCCATAGACGTCGACAATGCAATAAATTAACTGGGTCCGTGGATTATGTACAAGTACGTATCACTTTCACTTATTTATTCACGCTTTAACACTAACGTGCTTGCCACAATGAAACATTAATATCTATCACTGGATAATATACACGATCACTAGGTTATCAATGTATATGAGCTCTACATGATATGATGAGAATGCAATAATTGTGATATGAATAAAATGTCATCAGCCAGTGTCCTACCACTTTCATAATTTACTATAAATCATACATGCAGAATTAAGCAAAACAATGAAAAAGGGGTAAGCAGTATGTTTAATTATCTAGCCATCAAAATTGGTTTCGCATCAATCGGGTTTCAGGTTTGCTAGATACAGCCATTTCAATTTAAGTGTTCACTGCTGGAAATCCGGTTTCAGAACTGGAAGTCCGTTTTGTAACACATTTTAATCCCAGTTGGGATCGTAATTAGGCGACGCTATAGTTGAACAATATTTAGGGTTATCAGTTAAGTTTCCAATGCAATTGAAGGATCAGTAATATCCATGGCGTATTGGAAGTTATGTATTGTAAAATGAAGGGGTATAGGTTATGTCCCTGTTTGTGACAGATATATATTCTGTTGATTTAAAATATAATTTAAATAGTAAACGATAGTAAAAGCAAATGAAACCACTTGAAATGGCTAGATAACAGGTTTATATTCGCTATGGTATGGGGTTCCGCATCATAACATTTTCATACAGCAGAGTGAAAGTATTATAAAACGAGAATCGACAACCAGAGCTGCTCTGGACTGCAGTCCAGAGTCGCACTCCGAACCAGTTCCCGTCACCTTTTTAGCATAGAAACAGGTTAAAAGCCTTATAGTGTTCTATTTCGTTGAGTTGGATTCAATATGAACCCTCGAACGCAACATTCCGGTATGTAACCAATTAACTATGATTTTTACAAAGTTCAGATACGGGAAAATTTCAGTTTTAATGGGTCTAAATGGGAAAGACATATCACGTTGTTAAAAATCATGTTTTCAAGCCAAATCATAACCCAGCATTCTTTATCACTCGGGCCATCAGTCGTGATTAGTTTCCGTCAATTTAAATGGGGTTTTCGTTTCTTGTTTTGCATCGAACACTTGCATTACTTGATTCCCAGTCGAAATGTATATATGATATTGAAGTGTAATCGAATTGAATAGGTATAACTAGCATGAAGCAAGTATTAAACTTGCCTGAAGATGTATCGACGACGGTACGGGAATGTTAACGGCGCGATAGCGACGCACGCGCGGCACGGCAACAGCAAGGCGGCTGCGGCGAGCTTGGGCGTCGGCTGGATGCAATGGGCTCTGGCTATGTGGTACGACAGTGGCTTTGTGCTACCTTTGCAGTGGAGGAGGCTCGGGAATAGCGGCGGTCAGAGGAGGCTCCGACGATCCAGGGATGACCTCGACGAGGTAGGGAGCTCGGGCGGCGGCGAGAAGAGGTTTTGAGGGGGGTCGGCCTCGATGGAAAGACGAAGAAATGGCTGTGGTGATGGGTCCGAGAGAGGGAGTGGTGTCGGCGATGGTGCTCAGCCGGCGGAGGTGGCAGTAAGGGGGTTTCCGGCGACAGAGGAGGAACTCGGCAGGGTGCACGGAAGGCGGTGGGTTTCTTTAGTTGGCGTTGGGTTTCTGTGGTGATGGCGAGGGGTAGGAAGGTGAAGACGAGGTTGGTGGCACGGGGCCGGTGGCGACGACGTGGAGGCAGTTGGAGGTGCCTTCGATGGTGAAGGGAGGCCCGGGCATAGGGATATGCAGGCTAGAGGGATCTGGTTGGTGGTTAGAGTTGAGGGTGAGGGTGGTGATCAAGGGCAGATGAGAGAATTGATGTGTGAGGGGGAGCTCCGACGGTGGGTTAATAGTGGGGAGCTCGGGGGCGAGGAAGATGGAGGCAACGAAGAGAGAGGAGGGCTCGTCGGCGCGAGGATAGGGTCGGGTGAGGTAGTGGGTGAGGGAGATCATGAGTGAGGGAAGGAGAACGAGAGGGGGTGAGGCTGTTGGGGAGAGGTGGTCGGCGTGCAGGTGAAGGTTTGAGGAGGAGGCGGGGGTGCAGTGGAAAAGGAGGTAGTGGGGATGAGGGGGCTCGACTTCGTATGGGGGAGAGAGGGAGACGAGGTCGAGGGGAGTGAGCGAGCGCGTGTGTGAGGTCGTGGGCCGAGGAGTGGGGACGTGGTCGCGACGAGGGCGGGGGCATGGGAATGAGCGCGACGTGGGGAGGAAGAAAAGAAGCGCGAAAAAGAAAGAGGGAGTGGGGAAGAAGGGAAGCGGGTCAGGTTGGGGGAGATGGGTCGGGCTCGGGCTTGGATAAAAGAAATTGGGAAAGGGAGGGGGAGTGATGGTGGGCTGGGCTCGGGAGAAATAAAAAGGGAAAAGGAAAATAAAAAGGGAAATAGAAATAGGGTTAGGGTAATTATTAGGAAAAATATAGAAAATTTGTAGAAAATCTGGGAAAATGTTTGGAAATTTATTTATTAAAATACAATAATTATTTGTAGGGACTGGGTATTACAATATTCAAGAGCATACGCCGAGTGTTTCTTTTCTCTCTCCTAATTGTAGCTACCATGTCACGCCTTTATCAAGATAATAAAATGTATAACTTAACTTGCCCGAATTCTTATTTGGGGCTTGGGAAAGTTGATTCGGCTCTGACTTGTGATAGATGTCATGAGTATGAGCAAGGAAAAAAGGATTTCATAAATTCCTTTATGACCCTGATGAAGAAGAAGCATACTATTCCGTCTTCTTCAGGTGTTCTTGTAATTGAGAATAGTTTTTCGGTCAGTCCTACCTCCTGGATATTAGATACCGGATCAGGATCTCATATCTGTAATTTATTAAATGGACTGAGAAAAAGTAGGATGGTTGGACCTAGTGTTATGTCCCTTAGAGTAGGGAACTGTAAGTCGATGTCACGCACCCCGCGGGTTCACGGGACGGGGGGTGGGGGTGGGGTGGCGGTATACAACAAAAAAATGATTTTTGTAAAGCTCTCAACACCGACTTTAACTCCAGGATCTTTACGGAACCTTAACTAGCTAACTACTTGGAGGTTTAACTACTCGGTAAGAGTTTTATACCTCCGTGTACAAGTCCTTTGGGTCTTCTTATCCTCTTCTTGAGTTCCTCAAGTGTACGGACCGATCTTGCAACGTCTGCCTCCTAGTGTCAAAGACGATCCACCCAAGAGTATGTACTTCAAGCTCCAACCTCTAAACAGAGGTAACTGGGATACCCAGTTCGCTAAACTAGATAGCCTAGAAGATGTAGAGAATGATAATGGATTAATTTGTCTCAAGAACCCTAAATTTCTTAACACAAGAGACTTTTAGAGTTTGAGGAAGAAGAAGAGAGCTTGGAGGAGAGAGAGTGTAGTGATAAGAATGAGTGTGAAGAATGGTTAAGGTTGATGATAATGAAGCATACAATAATTCATCAATGAATCAACCATGCTTCAATAGTCACCAAAAAAATGAGTCACCAAGTAGCCATGCTTCAATCATGTCTAAGATAACACCTCATACCTCCACCTCATTATCCATTTAACAAAAATGGATTAAACCACAAATGAGGTGTCTTCTTTTAGAAGCACTCTTGAAAAATTACAAGAATACCCCTCACCGTATATACAAACCTGTATTCGTATTCCGAAAAATACGAATACAAAGAGGTGAAAATAATCTAATAATATAATCCTAGAATCCAGCTTAAACCAAAGCCCACTAGTATTATCCGTCTGAACATCATCCGTGTATCCAGTACACGTATGTGATCGAAACCCTGCCGTAAAACCATACGACCTCTACATCATTTCGCCCGAAGCAGGGAAACCCTTTGTGTAGGACTCTAAAGACTTGACAGTACGCTGGCAGTGGGTTTAACCACAAGCACGTCAGCGGTACTAGCTGTACGTAATGTCTACCCAGGTATCTGTTGATAAGAAGGCCGATGAGCAAACTCATCCGAACTCCTACTGAGCCTTTCTGTGACAATCTCCGTACAGTTCGGTCTGTTCGTCTAAGTGTATCGTATATCGGGCTTAGAGGGGTAGTAACCGTCAGACCCCTAATAGCGCAATAATTCATGCCGGGGTAGAGCCCAAAACACCCTGAGAAACTACTGAAGTACCTACCAGTAAATCTCGCTTTCCATAGCCAGGGACTTTGTGTAATGGCTTTCCGAACACAACGCGATATCAACCCCCAACACTGGGAGAGACAAATCCTATCTAACTGCTACTGCCACCTAGTGCTTCGGGACTGTACCCAACCACTACCTGTTTGCACGACTCCTTTGAACCGTGGTAGTGTAGTGATCTAAGTACAGTGGGAACACACTCGGGATGAATAGTGATGTCAAGTCAACGGACTAAGCTGTACTTATGTCACCTGGGAACTTCTACCTGATAGGTATAATACTAACCAGCAGTTTCCAACAAGTCCTGTCCAGTGTAACTCATACCCCAATGAGCACATGTATACTATCTCCAGTACGACGTACTAATGGCTGTGGGATAGACCATCAACCTTGCTGGGATGAGAAGCATATACACTAGTCTACTCTGGAGTATCGATGTCCCATCTCGATAATCCTACGACTAAGGACATGTATAAGGATGCGCTTATAGACTATGCAGCCCCCACTAGTGTGACTGCTATCACAACGCTAGTAGTCAAGCAAAAATCCTAAGTGCTCTACCAATATGTATAAGCGATATGCTAAAAGAAACACATGCACATATTGAGGTAGAATAAAACCAAGTAGCATACTACCATATTGAGCAAGACTGTTATTATATTCGTGTAAATCCCAAACTTTCAAAATGTAATATACAAACCAGTACTATACAGTAATGGCCTCTAGGGCATATATCACTAACAATCTCTTACTTGCACTAAGGCCATGTATTGGTATATTGCAGAGCTATCATATCGATTAGCCTCTCGAATTGTGTCTAAGGGATGGCCTTTGTGAGTGGATCTACAGTGTTGTTCTTTGTCTCTACTATCCGCATCTCGTTCTCCCGGCGATCAACGATCTCCCTGATCAGGTGGAACTGTCTCAAGATGTGTCTGGACTTCTGATAGGACCTTGGTTCCTTCGCTAAAGCTATAGCGCCGTTGTTGTCACAATACAACGGTATTGGAACAACAATGGACGGAACCACCCGAAGTTCTGTCATGAACTTCTTCATCCAGACTGCTTCTTTCACGGCGTCATAAGCAGCGATATACTCCGCTTCCATCATCGAGTCAGCAACGGTATCCTGGTTGGAGCTCTTCCAACAGATCGCTCCTTTATTGAGGGTAAAGAAATAACCCGATATGGACCTGGAGTCATCCTTGTCACTCTGGAAGATGAAGTCGGCGTAGGCCTCGACCTGGTGGTCTTCTCTGCCATACACTAAGAATATCTCCTTAGTCCTTCTTAGGTACTTGAGAATGTTCTTCACTGCTGTACAGTGGTTCTCCCTTGGGTTTGACTGATACCTGCTTACAACGCTCAGAGCGTAAGCTACATCTGGTCTGGTACACAACATCGCATACATTATAGAGCCTACTACAGAAGCGTAGGGTATAATAAACATGCGATCCCTTTCCAAATCAGTCTTGGGAGACATCTCTTTGTATAGGGTGATTCCGTGACAAGCCGAAAGATTATCGCGTTTTGAATCTTCCATACTGAATCTTTTCAGTATGGTGTCGATGTACCTAGACTGTGAAAGTCCCAACATCCATTTAGATCTATCATGATAGATCTGGATCCCCAGAATGTAGGAGGCATCATCCAGGTCCTTTATGGAGAACCTTTGTGACAAGAATCCTTTGACTGATTGTAGCATAGGAATGCCATTTCATATCAGGAAAATGTCATCCACATACAAGACGAGGAATACCACAGTCCTCGCTAAGATCTTACTATAGATGCATGGTTCATCTGGATTTTTGTTAAAGTCGAATTCCTTGACCGTCTCATCAAAATAGATGTTCCAACTCCGTGATGCTTGCTTTAATCCATAAATGGATTTAAGTAACTTGCACACTCTTCCACTGCTCCCACTCTCTATGAAACCCTCCGGCTGATCCATATAAACACACTCTTCCAAATTTCCATTCAGAAAAGCAGACTTTACGTCTATCTGCCAAATTTCATAATCGTGGAAGGCGGCAATGGAAAAAGGATCCGAATGGATTTGAGCATAACCACAGGAGAAAAGGTTTCTTCATAGTCCAAACCAGGTCTTTGACGAAAACCTTTTGCAACAAGTCTAGCTTTATATGTTTCAACCTGTCCATCTACACCAATCTTCCTTCTGAAGATCTATTTGCAGCCTATGAGTTTTACCTCTTCTGGAGCAATGTCTAAACTCAATACTTTGTTGGTGTACATGGACTCTATTTTGGTTCGCATTGCATCCAGCCATTTTACCGAGTCTTTACTCTGAATGGTTTGCTGGAAGCTAGTTGGCTCATCATCGTCGATGATACAATCCTCTCTATCCCCGTCTATGAGAAAACCGTAGTATCTATCGGGAGGATGAAACTGCCTACTAGTCTTGGGGAGTGGCGCGGGGATGTCCGGTTCTTTTGAAACTTATGGTTCCACAATGCTTTCAGTAATAGCTTGTGGTTCTGGAATTTCTTCCAGTTCTATTAGGCTCCCACTTATCTCTTTTTCAAGAAATTGAGTTTCCAAAAAGAGGGCATGCCGAGAAACATAGATCTTTTGTTCCTCCGCGTAATACAAAAGATACCCCCTGGAGTTCTTTGGGTATCCCACAAACTTACACAGTACTGAGCATGCCTCGAGCTTGTTCTCATGCTGCTTTTTTACAAAAGCTGGACATCCCCATATTTTCAGATACTTAAGATAAGGTTTCTTCCCACTCCATATCTGATATGGTGTGGTATGCACTGACTTAGTAGGAACCTTGTTCAAAAGATATGCAGCTGATTCTAGTGCATAACACCAGAAGGATCATGGCAACTCAGCATTACTCATCATGGAACATACCATATCCAATTAGGTTTGGTTCTGCCTTTTCGATATACCGTTGTGTTGAGGTATGTATGGAGGAGTAAATTGAGAGAGAATTCCATTCTCTTTTAAGTAATCCAGGAACTCGGCACTTAAGTATTCACCACCTCGATCAGATCTAAGTGTCTTGATACTTTTACCTGTTTGTTTTTCCACTTCATTCTTATATTCCTGGAATTTCTCAAAGGCTTCGGATTTATGTTTCATCAAGAATACATGTCCATACCTTGAGAAATCATCCGTAAAAGTAATGAATTAGGAATAACCACTTCTTGCATGTGAAGACATTGGACCACACACGTTGCTGTGTATGAGTCCCAAGAGCTCGCTCGCTCTTACCCCGTGTTCAGTGAATGGAGTCTTTGTCATCTTTCCTTTGAGACATGATTGACAAGTTGCATAAGACTGATATTCGAACGGATCCAAATATCCCGCTTTATGTAACTTTTTCAACCGTGTTTCATTGATGTGATCTAGTATACAATACCATAAGAAAGCCTGATTTAATTCTGGAGACGTTCTTTTGAGTGTGTTCTGAATGTTGAAAACCTGAGCTTGATTTAATACGTATATACCGTTATCTAGTGTATCTGACCCAATCTAACTTTGATTAAGGTGGATGTGGACCACATCGCTTACAAATGTAAAATCATAACCTTCTTTAGAAAGTAAAAATACAGAAATGATATTTCAAGCCAGACTAGGTACACACAAACAGTTACGCAAAATCAAAATCTGCCCACTTTTCAATCGTAGGTGATATTTCCCTACGGATACAGTGTCCACGCTCATTCTATTAGCAACCCTGAGAGTTATATCACCTGCCTCGATAACTCTGCGGTTTCTCAGAGCTTGAAATGAATTACAGATATGAGATCCTGATCCGGTATCTAGTACCCAGAAAATAGAGTTAATTGACAGACAGTTTTCAATCATAAACACACCTGAAGCCGAAGCCACAACGTGCTTCGAATCCTGGTTACTGGTTTTCCAAGCTCTGCAATCCTTCTTCCAATGGCCTTTCCAGTGACAATAGAAACATTCCCCCTTCTCTACTGTTAGCCTCAAAACTTTTGCCCTGCTCTTTCCCTCTACCTTACTAACACCGCCTATCTTCTTGGTGGAGGCCTTCTTCTTCTCTCTCTTGGCTTTCTTCGTGGATCTAGAAGAGGATGATTCCGCAATAAGCAGAGCAGGTGTCTCCCTGGATTTCTGCTGGGTGCCCTCAGTACTCCTAAACATGTTGAGGAGTTCTGGAAGTGAAACTTCCTTCCCTTAAATGTTAGAATTCAAGATAAACTGTGCGTAAGTAGAGGGGAGGTACTGTAGAATCAAGTCAGTATATAACTCATTCTCCAACGTGGTCCCAAGGTCCGCGAGCTCTTCAATATAGCTAATCATCGTAAGGACGTGGTCCCCTACATATCACCCGACATCAAACTTCGTTTGAAAAATTTCTTCGAGGTCTCATATCTTGCGATACGAGACTGCTTTCCATATAAATCCTTGGTATGGAGAAAGATGGAAACTAAGTCAATCTTCTTGTACCGCCTCTGGTGTTCATAATCCATTGAGGCTAACACGAGGAACTTAGCTCTCGCGCTGTTTTTTCCCATGTCTTACGGATTTCAACTTCTGCGATGGTGGAATCTGGACTTGGGACGGCGGGGGATTTGGTAGTAAAGAGGTAACCCAGCTTGTCATTGGTTATGGCCATCTGGACATTCCTTAGCCAATCTTTATAGTTTGGCTCAGTCAATTTATTATTATCCAGCGGTAACTTATGCTCGGTCATTTTGGTTGCTGCAATTAGGAGAGAGAGAAGAAACACTCAGCAAGATGCTCTTGCGAGTTTTGATTGGTTATTAGTTTATCTAAACAGGATTGCTCCCACTGTTTCTCGAATCCTCCTTCAAACCATAAAAGAAGAATTAATCAGGATTAATCTCACCCTACAATTCTTGCTTAACCTTTCGGCCAGACTAGTGTCGGTACTTTGAGGGAGGTTTTACAACGCTTTCGCAAGGATCCTTAATTAAATAATCTCTTTTCCCTGGAGGCGTAGCCCCGCTAACACCGTTCTAGACACCTACCTGGTTTATAGCATTGATTGTTTAGTAAAAAAATCTCCTGAGGAGTAGCGGATGCTCACAGTAGGATCGAGATCCAAATATCATCGTGTGACAACCTTGAAGGAATCCTACCAAAAGTATCACACTCCAAATGGTATGCAACACTAGCAAGTTTCAATTTCCTTAGAAACTCCCGATGTGGATTTTTGGCCCAAGCTCTTATAACCTTGACGAAGGCTAAAATATCATAATTCGCAAGTCAAGTTCTATACGTCTTTGTCCAGGTTAATTTGAACCCACCTATACATACCCTTGACGAAAGCCAAAATAGTAGTACGACTGTCCCAAACCAACACATCTATCTATGCTACAGATGAATAACCAGCAGCTACTAATCACTATACTTTGGCGAAGGTCAAAATACATAGCCTGAATACTACTTAATACCCGTGAGAAATGACGGAGGGTTACGAATGGTTTTGGAAAAACCGTGAAAGTAATGAACTTTATATAGTCAAAGGAACCATGATAGCTTTTAAAAAGGAGTGGTTTAGGCTTTGCATTTGAAAAGTTTTCTTTTTGAAGAAAACCAAGTGGTTTTGAAACTGTTCCAATAATTTAAGCCTTGGTTTGTTTTCCTTGCATTAATCAATATTAATGCGGTCTCATCATTTAATCCTATCATTGCAGAAACGAAACAAAAATACATCGTACGCTTATGCCATCCGTGTTGGATATAGTGCCATCAGAGTCAATTATTGGATCGCAGGCACGTGATTGCAATGATTGAGGGATGACATATACCGGTAGGAAAGTCTTACTTGAGAGCTTTGTATACTATCAGGTTTGTATTTATCATCGTGTACATGCTTTAGGTGACATTGTAGTTCACTATTACATGTTGATAGAGAATAGTATGCTACCATGGTTTATCTTTATCATCGTGCACTGCTTTAGGTGACCTTACAGGTCGCTATTACACGTTGATAGAGCCTTTAGGATTCTTGCTTGACCACCAGCAGTATGATGGCGATCATATACGTGAGAGTTGGGTAGTCCATAAGCACATCCTTAAAATGGTCCCTAGTCGTGGGAGTTTCGAGACTGGGCATCGATAATCCATTAGTAGACTAGTGTATACAGTCGAGACCCCGACGAGGGGCGGTGGCCAGTCTCACAAGCTATTGGTGTCAGTTGGTTCACCTATGATGTATACAGGTGCTCATTGGGTTATGAGTACACCGGACAGGACTCGCCGGGAACATGCTAGTTAGTATTATACCTAGCGTCAGATAGCAGTTCCCTGGTGACATGTGTATAGGTTAGTTCATCGACCTGAGATCGTCATTTGTCTCATGTGAGTTCCCACTGTGCTTTGATTACTACCCTACCACGGCTCAAAGGATTCGTGCAAACAGGTTTTAGTTGGGTACAGTCCCGAGCCACATGTAGGCAGTGAGCGAATCGGCAGGTGTTTCGTCTCTCCCGGTATTGGGGGTGAGATCGCGCTGTATCTAGGAGAGCCATTACACGAAGTCCTTGGCCAAGGCAGGAGATTTACTGGTAGGTATTCCAGTAGTATCCCAGAGTGTTCTGGGCTACACTCCGACATGACTTGTATCGCTTTTTGGGGTCTGACTTTTACCAACCCCCTAGGCCCGACATACGATGCTCATAGAAGAACGGACCGGACTGTACGGATATTGTCACTGACAGGCTCAGTAGGGTGTCAGGATGAGTTCGCTCATCGACCTCCCTTTTGGTCAATACCTGGTAGCCCCTTATGTACGACTAGTACCTCTGACGTGCTAGTGCTTAAATCCACAGCCAAAGTATTGACGGGTCTATAGAGTCCCCCACAGACAGTTTCTCAAGTTTCGGGCGAAACGTTGTAGAGGCCGTATGATATATGGCAGGGTCCGATCATATACGTGCAGTAGTGCACGGATCATGATCGGGAGGATCATACTAGTGTGCTTTGGTTTAAGCCGGATCCTAGTATTAGATTTGTTGGATTACTTTAGTCTCATCGCATTGGCATTCAGTCGGAATACGGATGAAGGTATGTATATACAGGTGAGGGGTATCCTTGTGATCCGTCACGAGTTTACTTTAGATGTTGCCGGATCTTTTTTTGTTGGACCAAACATTTAGATTAATGTTTGGATGGTGGAAATTATGAGCTAGAATTCATCATTTGATGCATTAAATGTGGCACATGCAACCTAGTGACTCATGGTCTCTTTTATTGTGCATGTGTCACATTGAGATTGATTTGTGAGTTGATATGAGAGGAAGAAAGAGAAAGGGCAGCCATGAGGTTGTGGGTAAGCTATTGTATTATCTCATTTTTCTTACTCTCATTTTATCAATCCATCACAAAAGAAAAGAAAGAGAAAAAAAAACTTATTCTTCTTCTTTCTTCTCTAGCTCATAATCTCCATCAATGGCAACACCTTCAACCTCCATCCATCTCATAGATGCAAGAGATAAAATGATCACAAACATTCTCTACATCACCTTGGTCACGTCGGCTAGCACACTTCGTGCCCGAGTTGCTTCGGATGAAGCAGGAGCCCGTAAAAGGAATTGATGATGTGGTGCCCTTTCCGACGAGGAGATCGAGACCGGAGATGCAGCGATGAGCTTGGGATGGTGGCCAAAGACTGAAGGACATGGATCGATCGGTATAGCTTTCCAACCCTCTCTCTATATAGATAGTTGTAGGTTAATGGTCCAATACGGGTTTTTAAGCATACGATAGCGCCGGTTTATAGTTTGAAAAAGTTTTCGTTTCTGCATTTTAGCCTCGGAAAGATGGCCGGGACGCTACCATAGACTTACATGGTATCAGAGCCACGCGATTAACCTTTACTAGCTTGCTCTAACGTGTTTAGAACTTCGATCGAACGAAATTTTCCAAAACTGCATTTCCAATCATGAAGTTTCTGTCGAATTTTTATTGTCGTCAAAAAATTATTTTGAGTATTGCAGAAAATCAGGCAGGCTTTTCTAAGAAAGCTGTAGAAAGTTTGTAGGCCGATTTCTCTGTAGCGCGGCGGAACCGCGGTCGTACCCACGTTTTGGCCGCGGTTCCACCGCCGTACTGTAGCATCAGTCCACCAAAATTTCCACTGTGGTTTCTAACATGGAAATGGGGTTTCTGGTATTTTTTGTTTGGGCCCAGATTTGTTTGAGTACTGGAAATTGTGGTCGGGGCCCACTTCGGGAAATTTTGTCGATCGAAAATTTTAAACATGTTAGTTCACAGTATTTACATTATATCTGCAACCGTGAATGTCATTTGATCGGTAAATCTTGTCTAATTGCTATAGCCCTTTTAGAAGGATTTGCGAACGTGACATTCACGTTGATGTTCTGTGTTGTGCTGTGATGTTGCGGATTTGTCGTGGTGGATAGCCTGGATGCAATGGTAGTACAGTTTGGTTATATTTGTACATTTGATATTGCGGGGTGAGCGTCCGACATGTGGACTGCCGTCACTGCCTGTTTGTATATTATTCTTTTGGGGAACGATCGGGCTGAGGTGATGTACCCGCTGTATATTTTACTTATTGTACTAGGATCACCCCGCGGTGTGGTGCATGGGTAGCCGGGTTCTAGAGGACAACGGGCCCGCATCTCATAGCTTTGAGACGGAAGGGGCTTCACTCTAGAATTGGCGGGCTATTCGCCGCACTCGTAGGGGATACAGGTTGACCCAAGGAGGGGTGCTCAAGTTACCGGATTCCGTGAAGTGCTGGGTGGTCCATTCACTTTGTTGAAGGGGGCTGCCTCGCTTCAGGTTTTGGCGGGTAACTTGCCGTGCCCGTAGGGGTCTAGGATTTCATTGCACAGGCTATCCACATGACCAGGGGAACGTCGGGTTTCAGTAGCGGCTCTATGAAACCCGGGGATCCCAGATTATCTGTATTGTTCTGTGATTCTTATTACATTTCTGTGATGTTGCAGTTTATTACGTCTTGAGCGAATATTATATATTGATATATATACTAGTAGATGTTGTATATGTTTTACACTCGCGCTAGTCTAGTCCCCGTTCTGTCGTTAGTTAAGTAACCTAACGGGTGATGACGGGACCCAGTGGCGAATGCGGATGGCATATACGTACATCATATTTTCGTTCTTTTGTGGTGTGATTAATTGATGGGACTGCATTGATTCGGATCAATGCAAGCTAAACAAACCTATTCTGATGTTGTTGGAACATTTTTCAAAAAGCTGTTATTGCAAGGACATTTTCTTTTGTTTTGCACAGTGGTATTCGGTTATGAATATCCAGCACCTCAGTCGACGAGGCAAGGGCCGAGATCCCTTCACCGGGAGTGACCCCTTGGACAGAAGTTTGCGTCAGGGTAATAACTTCACTATAGCTGATTTCTTTTTGCTTTGCATCGTGGTATTCAGTTGGAATATCCTGCACCTCATTCTACGGGGAAAGAGCCAAGATCCCTTCACCGGGAGTGACCTCTTTAGCAATGGTTTTCGCCACTATATTTTTATAAAAAAAGCTATCCGGTTCCTTCAACGATATCAAGTTCATTACGTTAAAGGTTTTTCGCCAAAAACCATTCGTAGACCTCCGTCATTTCAGACGGGTAGCACTTAGTATTCATGCTATGTTTGTTGACCTTCGTCAAGGCATAGTGAATGGTAGCTGCTTGTTGCCTTTCTACTGTATAGATAGATGCGTTGGTTTGGAACAGTCGTATAGCCTTGTTGACCTTCGTCAAAGGCTTGTACGGGTGGGTTCAAATTAACCTGGACAATGACGGGTAGAACTTGACATGTGACTTATGATTTGTTGACCTTCGTCAAGGTCATAAGAGCATGGGGTAAAAATCACATCGGGAGTTTCTAAAGAAACTGAAACTTTCCAGATATGCGCATACCTTATGGAGTGTGATAACGTGAGTGGATTCCATCACGTTATCATGCGATGATAGTTGGATCCCGATTCCCACTGATGAGTTGGTTTACACCTCGGGTGATCCCGACTAATTGTTCTTTCAGGTTTGGAGGAGAATTTGACGATACAGTGGGAGGTTTCCTGATTAGATAAATTGATAACCATTCTGATCTAGGTTAGAGTGCACGCTGAGTGTTTATTTTCTCTATCTCTTTGGCAGCGACCATGACCCAACCCTTGACTATGACTCAGTGACCAAATTAACCGAACTTTCTTAAAACACTGGCTTTTGGATTGTCTGAGTTGCATATCCCACTGCCACTCCTACTTTTACCCTTTTCTCCAGAACACCCCGTATTACTACGAACATCCACTTCAATTGGATAAAACCATCGTATGGTTATATACGAACTCGAAGGAACTTGTTCTAGATTCGAGGATGGTTTCCGGTTCTGGAGAAAATGAATAGGACTATTCAGTTGTCTTTTCCTTTTACCTTCTCTCAGGTTGCGAGTGCTCTTTGGATTAGGACAGTACACCTATTATGCTTATTGGATAGTCTTTTTCCAAACCATAAGCAGGTGCCAAACGGTGGGGAATGAAGAAAACCAATTAGCCTAACGATGGTGTACAGAAGGTAATAAGTTAAGACAAATAAATGGATTAGTAAGAGGGCAAAGTAAATTGCGACTGCTATTCACGACCAAACCAAGTATTTCTTCGCCAATCCCACATCACCTTTGTATTTCTCCAGAACACTGTGTATTACTACGAAGATCCACAGTTTAATGGATACTACATTGTATGGTTATATACGAACTCGAAGGAACTTGTTCCAGTTCGGGGATGGATTCTGGTTCAGGAGAAATAGGAATAAGGTTTATTCAGATGTCTTTTATCTTCACCTTCTCTCAGGTTACGAGTACTCCTAGGATTAGGAGAGTACACCCATTATGCTTATTGGATAGTATTCTTCCAAAACATAGGCTGGTGCCGAACGGTAGGGAATGAAGAAAACCATTTAGCCTAAAAGGGTGTGCAGAAGATAATGACTAAAGACATATAAAGGGATTTGAAGAGATGGCAAAGAAATATACGGTTATAGTTGTGAATCTGATAATGGAAGAAGTATTACTAAGAATACCCGGATACCCCTTCGAAACATTTACATGTTTCAGTTTCACTGTGTACTGCTAAAAGAAAATTGATTTCCCAATTAGGTAATTACTCCAGGGTATGTATTTACCAGGTATGATTTTCACATCTGTATGGTTTTACAGATGATGAGTGGGAGTAAGTTATTGGGAATTGGGTGATCATCCTCATTATATCGGGATTCGTTGTAATTGGTGATATTTGAGGAAATCGCCTGAGTTGTTTGCCGGACGGCAAATATTTGGTTTTGAATATCCGTTGTTATGCACCAATTTCAAATCGATATATCTGTACGTTTATTTTTTATAAAGTGAGATATAACTTTTTGAAATTATGTCTATGACATTACCTATATCAGTGGATGGTTAGGTAAGGAGTATTAAACAGCGGTGTAATTCTTCTTAACCATAAGTACAATTTTCAACCTATGACACACAGGGAATGAGTTATTAGACTCAGTGGACTTATACAGAGTATTGTATGTTGTCCATTGTCCATGAGGACAGAGGGGTTGGTACTCATACTATATTCTATTTACTTGTGACTTCTCTAGTTCTTAGACATGTGTTTCGTTGAAATGCAAGGTCTAAGTTTTGAGAAGTTATAGGTATAAGAATAAAGTAGAGAAACAGGCGTTGCAAGTATCAGGATTCTTCAAGGTGATCAAAAATGTAGATATTTGTGTATGGTATTCAGTTGATAGTAATGATTAAGAGAACTTGCTTCTCTTTCAGGTTACTCATAATTGGAAGCATTCCTAAGTTGAGTAATGTTGATCGGCCTCTCTCCATTTAGTTGACATGCACTGGAGACAGCTGCATGATTTGAATCTGGTTCCAATTAAATCAGTGCCTCTGTTTCTATATTGGATATAGAATAGTTCATATCTTAACAATGTTAAGGTACGGGGAGTTATCTGGCTTATGCTTAGAACCAGACTCTGGATAACTCAAGGCACGTTTCTGTTATGGCTGTTTGTGGGTTGACCCGGGCTATGACAAGGGTTGACTTTCTACCATCTGGAAGATCAATAGTGATATTGTTCTTGACTCGCCACAGTTTTAATAAAATTGGATTTTTTTAGAAAACAGTAGTAGGAGTATGGTAGAACTGGAAGTGATTCCAGAACCGCAAACGATTACTGATAATTTGATAAGAACTTAAAGATTCGATCTGGTTTGACATTCCATTATCCACTCCGCAGATATGGTGGGTAACCTCAGGCACTCGAGAGGTACTTCGGTATGCTCAAAGACGGTGACAGGGAGGTTCTTGTTTACCTAGTTTTGACACTACTGTTGTTCCAGACTATGAGACCCGGCAGGAGGATGAGTATAGCGTCGTTCTGAACTGGCTTTAGAAGTGCACGCGTATATTATTCTGCCAGAGGGTTATTGTTCAGTTGATAAAACTGCACATTTGTATTAAATTTTTCCTACCATTTTCATATTAAAAAAGGACTTTATTATAATATATTATACATATGAGGGTTTATATGTAAAAACACTATTTTCCATGTGTTAATATATTTTAATTAGTATTTGGTAGGAAAATGTATGCACATAAATCTATTGACCAAATCCTAGTAGAAATAAGCCTACTAAATATTATTTGAGATTATTGTGCAGAATTTTCCAAGTTGTTATGCAGAATTTATCTAACAAATCAAGTTTTTGAAGAAATCTTGCCAAATTATGAAGCAAAACTTGGAGACCAAGTCTGGAAGCAACCGAGAGAAGATTTATGAATTCTGAAGGTGCCTAGGATTGCCACATGTCACAAGATGCAAGCCCAAAAATTCCAGTCGAGAGATCTCAACCTTTGAGCGCGGATCCGCGGCCAAACCCCCCTTGGGCCGTGGATCCGCCGCAATTCTAGGGAGTTAGAGCATGAGATTTCTTTGCATGAATCTATGAAGAATTTTACTAAGTTTTCAACAAGAAAATTCTGGCTTTGCACTATAAAAGGGCACCGAGAGCCTCTTGGAAAAGTTATCAAGCCGACGCGATCACGAAGCCCCAAACGCTCACGCATCCAGGCTGATCATCAACTGTTCGTCTACCTCCTTGGAAGAGATCGAGAAGCAAACTAGTCTTTGTAATCATTTTCTAAGGAATCAAAGTGTAGATTGTTCAAGTTGATTAATAAAGATAGTTATTTTATTTAATTCTTTTGCATTTCACATTATGTTTTCCCTCTCTGTCTTTTCATCTTCTTTTCCCAACATGCGCGAGTAATTCTCCGCTTGTTAAGGTTCGTAGGATTAGGGTAGGCTAATGGACGATGAAAATAACTAAACCCTTTTTAAGTCCTATAAAGTTTAGGAACTTTATCAAAAGAATCATTAACATCCTAATCGGGCGTGCTAGCAATTCTTTGCCAGTTCCGACCGCGATTAGAGATTAGATTAATGATTGTTTTGGTAAAGGCTAAATATGAACGGAGTTCCGTGTCGAGATAAGGGTTAAGAGTGGGATTCCTTTTTCCCTCCAGAAACCCTAATCTACACGCATCACCGTCGTTCTAGTTCTAAATCTATTAATGGATAAAAATGGTAACTTTTAATTAATCGTCCATAACTACTAAATCCTAACGAACCCTACAAGCCTTCTTATTATATTTACTACATTTTTAAAATAATCTAGATCTATATTTTACATTCTTGTTTAACGTAGATCTAGAAACCATTCTATAAAATTCTTTATCCCTCCTCTCTTTCTCAACACATCTAAAGTAAAAGTAAAAGGTTCCACGTTTCCCAGAGGACGACCCGTACTCATCTCGGTCTAGCTATACGCGACACCGTTCTTATTGCGGTTACACTATAAACACACTCTTTCGAGTCAATCAAATGGCGTCGTTGCCGGGGAAACGTGCGTAATTTTTTTATTTTTACTATTTGTGTTGAATTCTTAGACGAGTCATATTATTATTAAAACAAAACTGCAAATTGTATATTTAACGATTATTGTGTGAATTTTTGCGAGGAAATCTGGAGTCACGGACTTGAGGAAACAGGAGATCTAGGGTTCACACTTCTCTGGTAAGATTCTAACTCCCTTCTCTCTCCTCTAAAATCCAATAAAATCTATTTTCTGCAGGATTCTTTGCAAAATATCGCCGCTCAAAAATCTTTTTGCAATGTTTTGTTTTTCGGTTTGTTTTTGCATATTTTAATACGGATCTTTAAGGGGCAAGGACCAAATCATGATTAGGTGGGGATTTCATCACCCTTCCTAAGCCCCACAAATCACAAACCAAGCATATAGATCAACCCTTCATTAATTTAAAAAATATCTAGACCAGACTCTAAGGACTGTCGCGCTCAATAAGGACAGAGGAAGGTCGTGGGTAATCTATCGTTTATCCGCATTATTTTTGTAGTGCCTAGGCAAGTGTGTCGAAGGCTAGTGGTTTTTAATTAGGCTCACGACGTGGTTCCTTCCCACTTACCTGGCACTTACCTGGTTACAAGGGTAGTACGGAGGCGGTAGAGGATTTATCCTGCGGCTTGTCCTTTGGAAGTCTAGGAGCGGTCTAGAGACTGGACCTAGGTAACCATAGTTCTAAGGTTGTGCATTTTTTGTGATTTGTCTAAATCCGTCTTTTTTTAAAAGCAAACCAATTACTTTCTCTCCTTTTTACCCCTTCCCCCTTCTTCTCTTCTTATAATGGGTGACCTAAACAGAAGAACACTTGCCGAGTTTTGTTGTCCACAACCAGATATCTCTTGTTTTCGAAATCCCTTCGGTATACCGTCCGGCTCTTCCATGTCCTTAAGAGATCATATAGAACAAGCAGGAAGAAACAGTTGGCCACCTCAGTCTAGGTCTTATCAACCGTATCCTAATCCTACACCTGTTTCAGTTCATACCCAGAGTGAGGAAGCCCCTAGACGAATGTCCATTGCTGAGCACATAGCTAGGTCTAGAGGCCAAAGTTTCAACCCGGACCAATATCAACCATCACCACCACTGTCCGGAGAAGAGTTTGATATGCGGTTTGTATATAGCCAACCAACCAACCCATATCAATATTCTTCTTATCATAATATTGATCCTACTCCTACCCAAGTTCAGCAACCATTCTGTTTCTATCAATCCAATCCGACTTTTCCACCTACTCTAGACAGTTCTTCTAATCAGTCATTTGGGAGTTTTAATTATCCACAGGAATTTCAATCTTATACTGAAACCCCTTATCAACCCAAGACTAGTCTGGAGCAGACATTAGAAAAATATATGGAACTGACGAATCAAATTATGAAGGATTTGCGTAGTAAGACAGAACTGTACACCCTTCCTAATCAAACCTCCCATTTCCAAACTGAATTCCACAACTCCAGTTTCATAGATTCATCAAGTACACCAAATAGAATGACTGATAAGTTGTGTGACTTTGTAGTGTTTGATTTACCTGACTGTGAAGGGTCCATTTCAAGTGAAACCATACCCAACCCTTGTGATCTCTACACCTCCACTCTTGAACCAAAGCTGATTGAAAACCATACTTTTGATGAGGTGTTTGAGAATTTTAACCTTCACTTGAATGAAGTGATTGACATTGGGGATATATTGATCGATGAACCCGAAATTTTGGATGATTTTGTCCCACCAAATCATCAAATCCTTTCACTTCCTTGTGGTCATCATCTTGAGCCTTTAATTCTTCCCGAACCACAAATATGTCTTGAAGTTGATGATAATAGTATACCCGAAGATCAGACCGAAATACAGCCTCCATATTCCACATCTGGTTCAGCAACACTCGACACACCAATTTGTTTACCCATTTCACCTTCTACTTTCTCCGGTTCTTCTTCTGTTCCTATAGTTTCAGTGAGTTTTGATAAATCACAATCCGTTAATTCAAGTTCAGTAATACCAGAAATTCAACTTGATTTGGATATTTTTGAAAAAGAGGTAGATAAGTTTTTCGAGTCCTCTACCTCAGTGATTTTTTATGAATCAAGTAGAATAAATTCTGGCATAAAACTCTTTGACAGCAAAATGTTCAATCACACCATTGATAAAAGTTTTGAAGAACTTTTTGCTGATGAACTTGAATTTTTAAACAATACGGATTTTGTGATTGATCAATTTCCACCTATAGAGGTTGAACCGTCACCATTCCTTCTTCCTAATCACTCACATTCATCCTCATTCTTTATTTTCTCTAAATTCAAACCCTTTCCAGACCACCTCTTATCCCTTCCCCATTTTTTCTTGACTCGATACAACACATTCTTCCACCAACCTATACGCTATACTGATAAAATCTTTGAATGGTTGGTGTTAACTTTTGGTCTTTGTAAAGCTTTATTTTGATCAAAAGACTCACCCCCTCTTAAAATGCTTCGTATTGTCTAACTCATGTTTGAGGGTGGGTATATTTTTGGCTCTTGAACATAACTTTTGTCCTCAAATTGGTGAGCCAAAAATAAGTTTGGGGGAGGATTTTCACTTTCATATATTGTTGCCCCCATTAATAATTTCCTCCCAAGTCTACAGGTTTTTGTGCTTAATGGATGACATCAGTGAGGACACTGCTGTAAACAGGTTTGGGGGAGGTTTGTGCTTATTTACACATCAATTTGCATCATATTTTGCATAAGCACAACATTTTCAAAAATTTAAAAAAAAATTTCTTTTGTAACAAAAGAGTAGAAAGTGAAAAATTACATCCAAAAGATAGGAATAGTTTAAGAAAACCAAGAAAATTAGAAGTTTTCTTAAACGAACTAGTAATAAGTAGTTATGAGCTGTTGTCCCAAGGGTTAGTAAGATGAAGGAAGTCACTAATCTGAGGATAAAAATAAGTCTGAAAAATAGTCCCTATTCTGGAAGCCAAACATTTGAATGTTGATACCCTACTATATGCACTTACACACGTCTTGAAACTCGGGATAGTAGAGGATACCTTGAAATGCTCTTGTCTAAAAGCCAAAGTATGAAGAAAAAAATTTGAAGAAAATAAAAAAATGGTGAAAAGAAAAAAATGAACACTGGTTTTGTATCGCCAAGGCAACAATAAAAAAATATAGCGAGAGTGCCTCTTCACCTAGTGCCCTAAGGTCAACTGGTCTGGGAGTCACTGCTAAGCCTTAGGTGGTGCAAGACGAGGAAAATATTATCACCTAATCAGCAAGCACATAAGTAATAGGTCGGTTAGTACCTCAAGAAGTATTAACGGTCGCATGAAAAGGTGTGAGCAAACCTAAGTATTCATCAAATTAAAAGGTACTAAGGTAGATGGACAAGAGTATGATAGCTTTAATTGAATTCTCCGAGTGTAGGGATGTTCTTAACACACACGTGGGGTTATATGATCAATGTTTGGATGAAAGGTAGGAACGAAAAATAAAGACGATGTTTTATTGAGGGATGATGTGATTTCTAACATTTTTTCATGACTATTAAGATAGGGCTCATGACAACTGAAAAGCTAGTATAGTTGGAAACTCTTATTTTCAAAGTCTTTCTTTTATGGTTCTTATCTTTATATGTAAATTTCACCATCTTTCTTTTGTTATTGGATTTTGTGCGTGTAATCCGCTGAAAACCCTCAGGAGACAACACTCCTTCTACTAGTGACACCTAGAGGTTTAACGGCTTGTTGCACGTGCTCAGTGCAATCGTGTCTGCCTACGAAAGTGTGCTTAGTTTTCTCCTTTCTTTTTCTCCTCTTAAATAAACTAGTTTGCTCGGGACGATCAAAGATAAGTTTGGGGGTATTTGTTCAGTTGATAAAACTGCACATTTGTATTACATTTTTCCTACCATTTTCATATTAAAAAAGAACTTTATTATAATATATTATACATATGAGGGTTTATGTGTAAAAGCACCATTTTCCATGTGTTAATATATTTTAATTAGTATTTTGTAGGAAAATGTATGCAAATAAATCCATTGACCAAATCCTAGTAGAAATAAGCCTACTAAATATTATTTGAGATTATTGTGCAGAATTTTCCAAGTTGTTATGCAGAATTTATCAAACAAATCAAGTTGTTGAAGAAAACTTGCCAAATTAAGAAGCAAAACTTGGAGACCAAGTCTGGAAGCAACCGAGAAAAGATTTTTGAATTCTGAAGGTGCCTAGGATTGCCACATGTCACAAGATGCAAGCCCAAAAATTCCAGTCGAGAGATCTCAACCTTTGAGCGCGGATCCGCGGCCAAACCCCCCTTGGGCCGCGGATCCGCCGCAATTCTAGGGAGTTAGAGCATGAGATTTCTTGGCATGAATCTATGAAGAATTTTACCAAGTTTTCAACAAGAAGATTCTGGCTTTGCACTATAAAAGGGCACCGAGAGCCTCTTGGAAAAGTTATCAAGCCGACGCGATCACGAAGCCCCAGACGCTTACGCGTCCAGGCTGATCATCAACTGTTCGTCTACCTCCTTGGAAAAATCAAACACTTGAAGAAAACATATAAACGATGTTAAAACTGCGACATTGAAATATCTGAATTGCCCCAACACAAAGATAACAGTATATGCAATCTTGGAAAAATCAAACACCACCTGAAACCCTAAATCCAAGATTCCAAAACACCATTCAAAACACGAGACCAAATTCAAACATGGGGCCGGCCAAACCGGGATTTTTGATGATGTGGCCGGTCAAACTTTTGTCATTTGTGCTTGTTTTTCTATGGTGTTCAATCTACTATAAGAAGAGTACTCTGCAACTGTTTAAATAATTTTTAGAGCCTCTACAAAATTCGACAGAAACTTGAATTTTGGTTTCTATGTTTCGGAGTTATTTCAGTTTCGTAATTCTATATATCATCTAAACAGCTAGTTAAGCTTTAGTAGGCTCTGATATCACTGTAAGTCGATATCGCGCACCCTGCGGGTTCGCGGGGAGGCGGAATACACAAAAAACGATTTTTGCAAAGCTCGCAACACCGACTTGAACTCCTGGATATTTACGGAACCTTAACTAGCTAACTACTTGGAGGTTTAACTACTCGGTAATATTTTTATACTTCCATGTACAAGTCTTTCGAGTCTTCTTATCCTATTCTTGAGCTCCTCAAGTATACGGATCGAGCTTGCAACGTCGGCCTCCTCGTGTCAAAGACGATCCACCCGAGAGTATGTACTTCAAGCTCCAACCTCTAAACCGAGGTAACTAGGGTACCTAATTCGCTAAACTAGATAGCTTAGAAGATATAGAGAATGATAATGGATTAATTTGTCTCAAGAACCCTAGGTTTTTCAATACATGAGACTTTTAGGCTTTGAGGAAAAAGAAGAGAGTGTAGTGATAAGAATGAGTGTGAAGAATGGCTAAGGTTGATGATAATGAAGCATATAATAATTCATCAATGAATCAACCATGCTTTAATAGTCACCAAAATAGTGAGTCACCAAGTAGCCATGCTTCAATCATATATAAGAGAACACCTCATACCTTCACCTCATTATCCATTTAAAAAAATGGATTAAACCACAAATGAGGTGTTTTCTTCTAGAAACACTCTTATAAAATTACAAGAATACCCCTCAATGTATTTACATACCCGTATTCGTATTCCGAAAAATACGAATACAAAGAGACGAAAATAATCCAATAATATAATAGTAGGATCCGGCTTAAACTAAATCCCACTGGTATTATCCGCCCGAACATCATCCGTGTAGCCAGTACATATATGTGATCGAAACCCTGCCAAACCATACGGCCTCTATATCGTTTCCCCCGAAGCAGGGAAACCCTCTGTGTGGGACTCTAAAGACTCAACAGCACGCTGTAAGTGGGTTTAACCACAAGCACGTCAGTGGTACTAGCTGCACGTAACGGCTACCCAGGTATCTGTCGATAAGAAGACCGATGAGCAAACTTATCTAAACTCCTACTGATCCTATCTATGACAATCACCGTACAGTCCGGTCTGTTCGTCTAAGAGTATCGCATATCGGGTCTAGAGGGGTGGGAACCGTCAAACCCCTAATAACGCAATAAGTCATGCCGGGATAAAGCCCAAAACACCTGAGAAACTACTGGAGTACCTACCAGTAAATCTCACTTGCCATGGCCAAGGACTTTGTGTAATGGCTTTCCGAACACAGCGCGATATCAACCCCCAATACCTAGAGAGACGAATCCTATCTAACCGCTACCGCCTCCCAGTGCTTCGGCACTGCACCCAACCACTACCTGTTTACACGACTCCTTTGAGCCGTGGTAGGGTAGTGATTTAAGTACAGTGGGAACACACTCGAGACGAATAATGATATCAAGTCAACGGACTAAGCTATACTCATGTCACTTGGGAACTTCTACCTAATAGGTATAATACCAACCAGCAGTTTCCAATGACTCCTGTCCAGTGTAACTCATAACCCAATGAGCATCTGTATACTATCTCCAGTACGACGTACTAATGGCTGTGAGACAGACTATCTCCCCTGCTGGGATGAGAAGCGTATACACTAGTCTACTCTGGAGTATCGATGCCCCGTCTCGATAATCCTACGACTATGGACCTGTATAAAGATATGCTTATAGACTAGCCAGCCCCCACTAGTGTGACTGCCATTATAA
Source organism: Agapanthus africanus (assembly GCA_030015575.1). NCBI lineage: Eukaryota > Viridiplantae > Streptophyta > Magnoliopsida > Asparagales > Amaryllidaceae > Agapanthus > Agapanthus africanus. Next base: position 110,498,036 of record CM057344.1, read on the forward strand.
CGCTGGTAGTCAAGAAAAGATCCTAAGGGCTTTACCAATATGTATAAGCGATATGCTAAAAGAAACACATGCACATATTGAGGTAGAATCAAACCAAGTATCATACTACCATATTGAGCAAGACGGTTATTATATCTGTGTATATCCAAAACTTTATAAATATAATATACAAACCAGTACTATACAATAATGGCCTCTACGGCATATATCACTAACAATCTCCCACTTGCACTAAGACCATGTATTGGCATATCGCATACCTATCATCTCGATTAGCCTCTCGAACTGTGTCTAAGGGATGGCCTTTGTGAGTGGATCTGCAGTGTTGTTCTTTGTCTCTAGTCTCCGTACCTCGATCTCCCGGCGATCAACGATCTACCTGGTCAGGTGGAACCGCCTCAAGATGTGTCTGGACTTCTGATGGGACCTTGGTTCTTTCGCTAAATCTAAAGCGCCGTTGTTGTTACAATACAGCGGTATTGGATCAACAATGGATGAAACCACCTGAAGTTCTGTCATGAACTTCTTCATCCAGAATGCTTCTTTCACGGCGTCACAAGAAGCGATATACTCCGCTTCCATCATCGAGTCAGCAACGGTTTCCTGCTTAACAGACCGCTCCTCTATTGAGGGTAAAGACATAACCCGACATGAAACTGGAGTCATCCTTATCACTCTAGAAGCTGGAGTCGGCGAAGGCCTCGACCTGGTGGTCTTCTCTGCCGTACACCAAGAACATCTCCTTAGTTCTTCTCAAGTACTTGAGAATGTTCTTCACCGATGTCCTGTGGTTCTCTCCTGGGTTTGACTGATACCTGCTTACAACGCTCAGTACGTAAGCTACATCTGGTCCGGTACACAGCATCGCATATATTATAGAGCCTACCGCAGAAGCGTAGGGTATAATAGAAATGCGATCTTTTTCGAAATAAGTCTTGGGAGACATATCTTTGGAGAGAGTGATTTCGTGACAAGCCGGTAGATTACCGTGCTTTGAATCTTCTATACTGAATATTTTTAGTATGATGTCGATGTACCTGAACTGTGAAAGTCCCAACATCCATTTAGATCTATTATGATAGATCTGGATACCCAGAATATAGGAGGCATCACCCAGGTCCTTCATAGAGAATCTTTGTGACAAGAATCCTTTGACTGATTGTAGCATATGAATGTCATTTCGTTTCAGGAAAATGTCCTCCACATACAAGATGAGGTATACCACAGTTCTTGCTACAATCTTACTATAAATGCATGGTTCATATGGATTTTTGCTAAAGTCGAATTCCTTGACCGTCTCATCAACCAACTCCGTGATGCCTTCTTTAATCCATAAATGGATTTAAGCAACTTGCACACTCTTCCGCTACCTCCACTTTCTATGAAACCCTCCGGCTGATCTATATAAACACACTCTTCCAAATTTCCATTTAAAAACGCGGTCTTTACGTCCATCTGCCAAATTTCATAATCATGCAAGGCAGCAATAGCAAGAAGGATCCGAATGGATTTATGCACAGTCACTGGAGAAAAGGTTTCTTCATAGTCTAAACCAGGTCTTTGACGAAAACCTTTTGCAACAAGTCTAGCCTTATAAGTTTCAACCTGTCCATCTATACCAATCTTCTTTCTGAAGATCCATTTGTAGCCTACGGGTTTTACCCCTTCTGGAGCAATGTCCAAAGTCCATACTTTGTTGGTGTACATGGACACTATTTCGGTTCGCATTGCATCCATCCATTTTACCGAGTCTCTACTATGAATGGTTTGCAGGAAGCTAGTTGGCTCATCATCGTTGATGATGCAATCCTCTCTATCCCAGTCTATGAGAAAACCACAGTATCTCTCGGGCGGATGAAATTGCTTACCACTCCTGCGGAGTGGCATGGGGATGTCCGGGTCTTTAAACTTCTGGGTCCACCACGCTTTCAGTAATAGCTTGTGGTTCTGGAATTTAATCCAGTTCTATTGTGCTCCCGCTTATCCCTTTCTCAAGAAATTGAGTTTCCAAAAAGTGGGCATGCCGAGAAACAAAGACCTTTTGTTCATCCGCGTAATAGAAAAGATACCCCCTGTAGTTCTTTAGGTATCCCACAAACTTACACAGTACTGAGCATGCCTCGAGCTTGTTCGCATGCTGATTTTTTACAAAAGCTGGGCATCCCCATATCTTCAGATACTTAAGATAAGGTTTCTTCCCTGTCACGTCCCAAAGTTCGGCCCGTGACCGGCACTTAACCACGTAACGTCTACAGGCGTAACGCGACTAAGTAAGCCGAAACCAAGAAATCAAAACCATTGAAAAAGCGAGTGAAAGGAAACATTAGTTTAAAACATTTAGAAAACCTTAAGTAGTTTAGTAAAATTCTTTAAAGTTCAGGATATTACCTTAAAAATTTTGGCAGCATTTCCTTTGTAAAAACTAGCCCCGAAATCGGGTACAAGACAATATATGAGTAAAATGATATACAATAAGAATAAAGCATCCCAAACGGGAGCAATCACGCCCAACGGCGGAAACAATCACCACAATGATAATATACGACGCCGAAGCGAAGAAATGAGTAGTATAAGTGAGAAAAAATATCATGAAAGATAAAACTGCATAAATAAAATCGGCTCACAACGAGCTCGACACCAGAGTACAAAATAATATACATCGTCCTCACAACTGGTCTCTAAGTCAATACATGAAAAGTGGATGGAGAGTACTAGATACAACAGTGTATACAACTGAAAAATAAACAGATACCGCAAAAACCCACCTATCAGCAAAAGGCTCACGCGCCAACTGCAATGGTATCTGTATCAAAAGATGCAAGGAAGCAGCCTGCCGTGACTACTCTGAGGGGCAACCTGCAAACACTGTGGCACAACGAGGGTAAGTTGCCAACTCGTGAATAGTAGATAACATATAAAGGTAATCGCGAGTATGCACGTGCTGCGATACTCTAACCTATGCCAACAGATAATATCTATATGATGAGCTGGATGCACAATAGTCATGCAACAAGTGCAATCTAATAACATTTCTATATGAGAGCAGGGTATGAAATAATCATGCATAGCATGTGTACTTTATCAGGTACTACAAATACAGAATGAGAAATATAATACTGAATGCTGAGCATGGAAATAAATAACATCTACACGGAATGCCAACGTGGAAAATAACCGGTGTCCATCAATACACCAAATCCCAGTAAAACTCAGGCGCCGTCACTTTAATCGGCCCTCAAATCCTGTAAATCTCATGGAATCATGAGTGCCCAACATCGGCACTCGAAATATCATAAAATAATCGTGTCCAGCATCGACACGCAAATCCTCAAGTATCGGGCTCCGTCAGTCCGGATCGGCCCACGGGCTCCGTCTGCGGAATCGGCCCTCGGCCCCGGCAGTACGTATCATCCCGTATCCATTTATCGACTCTGGTCGGTATCCTCCGGATAACCACCAGGTCCAACCAATCACCGGTAGGTAGTAATCCCTCCGCCGGGCTCACCGTCTAACAATCGAGTCTTCTTGCCCCGGGGTACCATACCGGGTCCACCATGTATCCGCAATCAGTGCCTACCACTCCTCGAATCGGGTGTACTCACACAAGCTCTCTGGAACTGAGAAAACTCATGGTGGACGCACTGAAATATCATATCAAGAGAAACCGGGTTTTTAAAACAGTGCGTATTTTCTTAAAATAATACCACGGTTCTCAAATCCAAAAATCCCATAAATCCAAACTCAATGCGTAAATCCATGCAATGTGTCGTATGACATCAAGAGTAAAAAGGGAAAAACCGCTCTTAAAAAAGATCCAGTTTTGAAAACACCTCATGAGGTCCCTTAGTTTCTAAATCATGTCAATATCATCCATGTATGTAACATGCGTATGTATATAGGTATGGATGTGCAAATGGATATATACGCGAATATGAGTGTATCAATATATATGTGCACTGGTATATACAGTGTGCATGTGCGCAATAGTGATATATCAATGAATGTGTGCACTGGTATGAATATACAGTGTGCATGTGCGCAATACTGATATATCAATGAATGTGTGCACTGGTATGAATATACAGTGTGCATGTACGCAATAGTGATATATCAATGAATGTGTGCACTGGTATGGATATACAGTGTGCATGTGCGCAAGTATGAAGATATCAATATATGTGTGCACTGGTATAGATATACAGTGTGCATGTGCGCAAGTATGAAGATATCAATATATGTGTGCACTGGTATGAATATACATATAAACATCTACGACTAAATATCCTATCACGCCCTAACGCTTAACGCCATACGGGCGATTTCCCCATAGATGTTAAATCTACTCACCTGGTCGCGCGCTAAGCGTAGCCGACCACTTGTTTCTTTTTCTTTGCGGCGTCCGACGTACCCGCCTGCGAAACTAGAATTTACACAATGAATCCACATAAGTAAATATCTCACAAAAACGCGATATCGAAATGAAAGGAGAAACTCACGTCGCGAACTAAACGCGCGTGTGTCCGATACGCTGAAACGTGTGTATACGCGTCTAAAACTACTCCGACACGTCGTGATACGCTGGAACACAGAACCCACTCACGTATCGCACGTGTAGCGCAAACAAAAAGTATAGGAAAAACGATATATGGCCCCAGATTCATACTTAGGTGAAAACTTAAATAGTTGCACATACCAAAACACTATAATATGCAGCAGACCACCCTAGACAAAACCCTAACTCCTAAGTCCCCTATCTGGCCGCAAATTGCGGCCAGAACGAATAAAACGACGGCCTGAACAAGGGTAGGGGGTCTCGTTCTCTAGGTATGTGATCAACATCTATCAAGTATGCTCCAGTTATCTCAGTTTTTCTCTGAAGTAATCGGGTCTAAAGCAGATCACAGAAAGGCTAACTTTTGCTTTAAAACGCTGAATTTACATCAATATGAAACCCTATGGTATTTTAGTGAAACCTGGGGTTAAACTAAGTTTATGTGGCCCTAATAATACTTAACTAAGTTAATCTAACCACCAAAATCATCTCTTAACCAAAAGTCCACACTAATCACCATTTCTAGCACTAAATCTCACTTTTAACACTAACCGAAGCTAATTCTACACATAAGTTTGGAAAAAGGAATTGAGATCAGATTTTATACCTCACTCTCGACCCTAGGTGCAAGGAAGGAGGGGAAGAAGAAGAAGAAGTGCTGTTGCAGCTGCTGGGGCTCCTGCTACAGCTGCTGCTGCTGATGCTGCTACTGTTTCTGTTGCTGCTGATGCTGCTACCGTTTCTGTTGATGCTGTTGCTTCATGTTGTTGTTGTTGTTGTTGTTGTTTGCTGCTGCTGTTGAGACTGCTGGTGCTGCTTCTTCTTCTTCTGGTGCTGCTGCTGGTGTTGTGAGTGTGGATGTGTGTGAGTGAGAGTTATGAGAAAAATGAGTGGCAAAATCAAAAGAAATGAGAGCTAAGGCTAGTCAACCCCACCCTCTCTCTCTCTTCATTAAATGAAGGCATGGCTCAAGCCATGATGCCATTCTTTCTCTCTCTCCTTCTCTCTCTCCAAGTCAACTAAATTTTTAAATCATTTCTCATTTAAAAAAAAAAGAAAACAATTAACCCAAAACACTTAAGGAAAATGGGTTAATCCACCATGGTTGCTACACATGGTTTAACCCTAATTTTAACCCTAGTTTACATGCACATGTTTGTGCAAGGCTAAATAAATTCTAATAAAATATTCATTAATTTTGATAAAATATTTGAAAATCAATTTGGTAAATTTTTTATTAAAAACCATATTAAAGTATAATTAGCCACTAATCCCATCCTAAGGTGTTACAATCTTCCCCCTTAAAGAAATTCGTCCCCAAATTTAAAAATATAAAGCTACATATACCTTCAAAAAGATGAGGGAATTTCTTCCGCATCTCGCCCTCTGCCTCCTAAGTGATCTCTTCACCATTCGGGCTGCGCCAAAGCACCTTCATAGATGGCAAGACCTTTGATCGATGTTTCTTCACCTGCCGGTCCAATATCACGACTGGCTGCTCGGTGAACGAAAGATCGCGCTCGATCTGAACGGTCTGATGCTGAATCATGTGAGAAGGGTCATGTAGGTATCTGCAAAGCATCGACACGTGGAATACGGGGTGAACATCTGCGAAGTCGGGTGGAAGAGCCAAACGATATGCTACTGTGCCTACATGCTCGAGGATCTCGAAGGGACCTATGAATCTAGGACTAAGCTTCCCCTTCCGTCCAAACCTCATCACTCCCTTCATTGGAGAGACCCTCAGAAAAACGTGATCGCCAAATGCGAACTCTAGTCTGCGGCGGCGTCTGTCAGCATACGATTTTTTCCTGCTCTGAGCTGTCCTCATCCTATCTCGAATCAGCTGTATCTTCTCAGTCGTCTCCTGTACGATCTGTGGTCCCAAAACACTGCTCTTACTGAGCTCGGTCCAACAGAAGGACGATCTGCATCTCCTCCCATACAAGGCTTCGAAAGGTGCAATCTGAATAGTATCCTGGAAACTATTGTTGTAGGAGAACTCCACCAAGGGTAAATGATGATTCCAGCTACCACCAAAATCTAAAATGCACGCTCGGAGCATATCCTCGAGAGTCTAAATAGTCCTCTCTGACTGGCCGTCGGTCTGCGGATGAAATGCTGTGCTGAAACTCAAGCGGGTGCTCGAAGCCTCCTGAAGCCTCTGCCATAGTCGGCTGGTAAACTGGGTGCCTCGGTCGGACACGATACATGTCGGGGCTCCATGCAGTCGTACAATCTTGTCGATGTATATCTGGGCGTACTGAGCAAATCCGAAAGTCGTCTTCATCGGCAGGAAATAAGCCGCTTTCGTCAAACGATCCACGATCACCCAAATGGAGTCATACCCCCGCCCAGTCGTGGGTAGACCCACAACAAAGTCCATCGAAATATGTTCTCATTTCCACTTCGGAATGGGTAACGACTATAGCTCTCCCGCTGGCCTTTGGTGCTCGGCCTTGACTTGCTGACAAGTCAGGCATCTCGACACGAAGTCTATGATGTCCCTCTTCATTCCGTCCCACCAATAAACATCTCTCATATCATGGTACATCTTGGTGGAACCCGGATGAACATTATACACAGATCGATGTGCCTCCTCAAGAATCTCACACCGCAGTCCCTCAGCATCTGGTACGCACAGTCTAGTCCCAAATCGCAGTATCCCCTGATCATCGATCACGAACTCGGAAAATCTGCCCTGTCCAATCTGTGCCTTAATCTCTGAACAACGGTCATCACCGTACTGTGCCTCATGTATACGGTCAATCAACTGTGGGCGTGCACGAACATGCGCAAGCTGTCCCCCGATCGGCGTGAACTCGAACTGCACTCGGCTGTCGCATAAAATCTGCCAATCTGCCGACGACTGCCTCTGCACTGCGCTCAAACAAGATAGACTACCCCCGGGCTTCCTGCTCAAAGCATCCGCCACTACATTAGCCTTGCCCGGGTGATACAAGATCTCTCAATCGTAGTCCTTTACTAGTTCCATCCAACGACGCTGACTGAGATTCAGGTCTCGCTGCTAAAATATATACTTTAAGCTCTTGTGATCGGTGAATATCTGGCACGACTCGCCGTATAGGTAATGTCGCCAGATCTTGAGTGCAAAGACCACTGCAGCCATCTCCAAATCGTGAGTGGGGTAGTTTTGTTCATGTTTCTTCAAATGCCGTGAAGCATACGCGATCACCCTGTCATGCTGCATCAATACGCACCCTAGACCCACTCGAGAAGTATCACAATAGACCACAAATCTGCCCGATCCTGAAGGCAATGATAACACCGGTGCTGTAGTCAAACAAGTCCGTTGCTACTGAAAGCTATGCTCGCACTCCTCCATCCAATCGAAAGGAACTCCCTTCCGGGTCAACCCGGTCAATGGTGCAGCAATACAGGAGAAATCCTGTATAAATCGCCTGTAGTAGCCGGCCAGTCCTAGAAAGCCGCGGATCTCATTAACTGATGTCGGTCTGGGCCAACACTGAACGGCCTCAATCTTCTTCGGGTCCACACATATGCCATCTTGTGTAGTCACGTGACCCAAGAAGTCTACGCTGTCAAGCCAGAATGCGCACTTGGAGAATTTTGCGAATAGCTGGTGTTCCCTCAAAGTCTGCAGTGTGATCCTCAGGTGCTGCTCGTGCTCCTCTCGGCTCCGGGAATACACCAAAATATCGTCAATGAATACGATGATGAACAAATCAAGATACGGCCTGAAAATACGGTTCATCAGGTCCATGAATGCTGCTGGGGCGTTGGTGAGTCCGAACGACATCACCAAAAACTCATAATGGCCGTAGCCTGTGCGGAAAGCTGACCTCGGAATATCCTCCTGTCGAACCCGCAGCTGATGGTATCCTGATCGCAAGTCGATCCTCGAAAAATATCCTGCTCCCTGAAGCTGGTTGAACAAGTCATTGATGCGTGGCAAAGGATATCTGTTCCGCACGGTAACCCTGTTCAGCTGGCGGTAGTCGATACACAAACGCAAACTGCCGTCCTTCTTCTTGACAAACAGGACCGGAGCACCCCAAGGAGACACACTGGGTCGAATAAGTCCCTTATCCAGCAAATCTTGCAACTGACCCTTCAACTCACTAAGCTCCGCCAAGGCCATCCGATAAGGCAGTATAGAAATAGGCCCCATGCCGGGAATCAAATCAATACAGAAGGCAACATCGCGCTCGGGCGGTAGCCCAGTAAGCTCGTCAGGGAAGACATCAGAGAACTCACAAACAATCGGAACCTGGTCCAACGGAACATTCGTAGCTCTAGTATTGCAAACATAGGCTAGAAATCCCTGACATCCCTTCATCAACAACTGTCCTGTGCGAAGAGAAGAAATCAAACTGTGAGGGGCGGCACAACAGTCCCCCTGCCCAACAAAAGTCGACTCGCCGGGAAAACAAAATCTAACTGTCTTCTCGCGGCAGTCCACAGACGCATAACACATGGCTAACCAATCCATGCCCAAAAGAACGTCGAAGTCCAACATTTCAAGAAGGATCAAGTTGACATGCAACTCTCTCTCGCCAATACGGACAACACAGGATCGGAACACGTGTCTAGCAACAAACGACTCTCCCACAGGAGTGGACACAACAAGCGGCTGATCAAGCAAATCGGATTCTCTACCCAAACTCGGCACGAAGTGTATGGAAACATACGAGTGCGTGGATCCGGGATCAAACAACATGTGTGCGTCAACAGAACATACTGATAGGGTACCTGAGACCACAGCATTGGACGCATGCGCGTCCTGATGCGTCAACGTGAAAACCCGTGCCTGTCCTCCACCTGCAGCTGGCGGTCCCCTACTAGCAACTGGCTGTACTCTGCCGGCAGCTGGCTGTCCTCTGCCTCGGCCACCTCGCCCTCTATGAGTAAACCCTCCGCGACCATGGCCTTTCTGTGCATAAGTCTGACGTGGAGCAACGGTAGGTACAATAGGCAACGCCCTCTAGGGTGGGGAAGGTGGAAGTGTGACATGTGGTACTGCTGGCTCCCTCCGGCGTATCTCGGTACAATCTCTGACGCAGTGATGGGGACTACCGCACCCAAAGCATCCACTCGACGACTGCTGACCCTCCTGGGGATAAAAGCTTGTTCAATTGATAAAACTGCACATTTGTTATTACATTTTTTCTACTATTTCTATACTAGAAAATGTATTTATTATAATATATGATACATATGAGGGTTTATTTGTAAAAATACTATTTTTCATGTGTTGATATATTATAATTAACATTTGGTAGGAAAATGTATGCAAAAATATCATTGACCAAATCTTAATGTTGAAATTAATATCTCAATAAAACAAAACTCCATTAATATTATTTGTTGAGATTGTGCAGAATTTTTCACGGTTAAAAATCAAGGGAATCAAAGTTGTTAAAGCAAACCTGCTTAATTAAGAAAGCAAACTAAAGAAATCAAGTCTGGAAGTAACTACGAGAAGATTTTCAGCTTCTGAGATTCAAAAAAAATCACTACGTGGCAATATAGATGAAGCCCCAGAAAAATCACCAAACGATCCTCATACTTGGCCGCGGATCCGCGGCCAAGACCCCCTATTGGCCGCGGATCCACCACGTACCGATAGGTTGGAAGATGAGATTTCGTCTGTTGGATCTTAACTGATGGTTTCCAATTTAGGAAGCTAGATTTCTGGCTTTGGGACTATAAATAAAGACCGAGAGCCTCTTAGAAAAATTATCAAGTCGACGCGATCACGAAGTCCAAGACGTCTCACGCAGCCTGGCTGATCATCAACGGTTCATCTACCTCCTTAGAAGAGATCGAGAAGCAAACTAGTATTTATAATCATTTTCTAAGGAAACAAAGTGTAATGAGTTTTGTTGATTAATAAAGGTAGTTCTTTTTATTATTCTATTTCTTTGTAGTTTCATTATGAATTCTCTCTCCATCTCTTTTTCTCCCAACATGCGCGAGTAATTCTCCGCTTGTTAGGGTTCGTAAGATTAGGGTAGGTTAATGGATGATGAAAATATCTAAACTTTTTTTACGTCCTATAAAGTTTATAAACTTTATCAAAAGAATCATTAACATCCTAATCGGGCACGCTACCAATTCATTGTTAGTCTCGACCGCGATTAGAGATTAGATTAATGATTGTTTTGGTAAAGGCTAGATATGAACGGAGTTCCGTGTTGAGATAGGGGTTAAGAGTGGGATTCCTTTTCCCTCCAGAAACCCTAATCTACATGCATCACTGTCGTTCTAATTTTAAATCTATTAAAGGATAGAAAGAGTAATCTTTAATTAATCATCCATAACTACTAAATCCTAATGAACCCTACAAGCCCTCTTCATATATAAACTTACATCCGTAGTTAATCTAGATCTATATTTTGCATCCATGTTTAACGTAGATATAGATCCTACAACCATTCTACAATATTCTTTATCCCTCCTCTCTTTTTCAACACGTCTAAAGTAAGAGTAAAAGGTTCCACGTTTCCCAGAGGACGACCCGTACTCATCTCGGTCAAGCTACGCGCGACACCGTTATTGATTGCGGTTATTCTACAAACACAATTTTTCACATCAATCAAATGGCGTCGTTGCCGGGGATACGTGCATAAATTTTTTAGTCTTACTATTTGTGTTGAATTCTTATTCGATCTATATCATAATTAAAACAAAACTGCAAATCGTATATTTAACGAAGTGTGTGAAATTTTTGCAAGGAGATCTGGAGTCAAAGACTTGAGGAAACAGGAGAAAGAGACATTCATTGAGATCCAGAGGAGAACAGAAGGCCACGTAGCTAAAATCATCACCTGAACCCTTGCCACGCGGCGGATCCGCGGCGAGAAGACCCTTGTGGCGGCGGAAACGCGGCACAACTCAGGAGTTAGGGTTTCAAAATTCTCTGGTAAGTTTCTAACCTCTTTCTCTATCCTCTGAAATCCAATAAAATCTCTTTTCTGTAGGATTCTTTGTAAAATATCGCCGCTCAAAAATCTTTTTGCAAAGTTTTGTGATTGGTTTTGTTTTGCATATTTTAATACGGATTTTAAGGGGCAAAGACCAAATCCAGATTAGGTGGGGATTTCATCACCCTTCCTAAGCCCCACAAATCACAAACCGAGCATCTGCATCAACCCTACATTAATTTAAAAAATATCTAGACCAGACTCTAAGGACTGTCGCGCTCAATAAGGACAGAGGAAGGTCGTGGGTAATCTATCGCTTATCCGCATTTCTTTTATGGTGCCTAGGCAAGTGTGTCTAAGGCAAGTGGTTACTTAATTAGGCCCGCTATTTTCGGTGATTCGTATAGAGGATACCTCCCACTTACCTGGCACTTACCTGGCCATAAGAGTAGTAAAGAGATGGTAGAGGATTGATCCTACGGCTTGTCCTTTGGAAGTCTATGAGCGGTCTAGAGACTGGACCTAGGTAACCTTAGTTCTAGGGTTGTTTGTGCATTTTTGTGTGATTTGTCTTAAAGTCCCACTTTTTTCAAAACATACCAATTTTAAATCACACACACGCTGCCACTTGCGCTAAACCCGCTTAGTGCATGCTCGGCTGGACACGGGATTCAGTGCCCGTCTTGTCCGCGTTCCTGCTATCGACTCTGAAGTCGGTGTTTCTTCATCTTCTTTTTCCCCACCACCCACCACATCGACCAAGATGGATGGTACTCCATCAAATTATAACACCACGCTGCCACCGCCCGTAGGTGAGCAGAATCCACCGCGCATCTCTCTCCAAGAGAGATGCTATCCTATCCGTGGTCCTCTTCCCACTTGTCTATCTATTCCACCAGCTAACGGGGATAATTTTGAAATTAAACCCCACTACATCAATCTGTTGCCCAAATTTCATGGGCTTGAGTCTGAAAACGCGTACGTTTTCATCACCAAATTCGAAAACGTATGCGCAATAATGGGTACTTCACAACTGACTGTGTATGCTATGCGCTTGCGTCTTCTCCCATTCACTCTGTACGATTTGGCAGAAAAAGGCTTTATAATACTGCCGCACACTCTATCACGAATTGGGATGAATTCGTAATAGCATTTCTTAAGAAGTTTTACCCAAGCCATAAGACTGCTCATATTAGGAGCGAGATCAACCAGTTCACCCAGCTTCCCAATGAACCATTTTGGAAGTGCTTTGAACGTTTCAAGGATCTGCTTGTCCAATATCCTCATCATGGAATACAAAGATGGGATTTATGTCGAATAATATATGAGGGCATTAATCCAGCGACAAAGCAGATGCTTGAAACAATGTGTCAATGCAATTTCATGTCTAAAGATGACGGTGAAGCTTGGAAATATCTGGAAGACCTCGCTGAAAACACCTTGCAGTGGGAAAGCGTAAGACTACCTTCATCTAGGGGAGGTATTCACCAGCTCGATGTTTCCATCGCAGTGAAAACCGAAATGGCAGCGATACAGAAGAAACTCGATGCTATTGAGAACAAATTCTCATCAGTCTCCCTACATCAGGTCATGCTTTCCAAGACCGTCTGTGGTTGCTGTTCAGATCCTTCACACTTAACGGAAGAATGTCCTATGAATGCATCGTTTCAAACTAATGTTGCTTTTCTGTTAGTTATGTATATGCCCTAGAGGACATTGTTGTACATATGATGTATATTATAATGGATGTTTGGATATATATAGAGAGGACTTTCTTGCTCGTCATGATAGTATGCTATTTGGTTTCACTTTATCTTAACATGTTGACTTGTATTGGTTTACTATTTTTCTCTAACATATTGATAAAGCCCTTAGGATCTGTACTCGACTACTGGGACTATGATGAGATCATATTAGTGGGACCATGGTAGTCGATGAGTACATCCTATAACTGTTCCTAGTCGAGGGTATATCGAGACAGGGCATCGATATACCAGAGTAGACTAGCGTATACGCATCTTGACCCATATGATGGGCGATGGATGATCCCATATCCATCGGTGTTTTGACATCAGAGATGGTGTACGGGTGCTCAGTGGAGACTGGGTACACTGGACGGACTCGCCGAGAACTCCCAGATGGTGATATACCACACGTCAGATGGCAGTTCTCCGGTGACACTGGTACAGGGTAGTCTGCAGACCCGAGATCGTCATAGAGTCTTGTGTGATTCCCACTGTGCTTTGATTTCCACCTTACCACGTCCAAGAGGGCGTGCAAAACGGTGGATTTTGGGTACAGTCCCGAATCATATGGAGGCAATGAGCGATAGGAGGGGATTCGTCTCTCCCGGTATAGGGAGTTGGTGTTGTGCTGTGTTCGATTGGCTATAACTGGAAGTCCCTGGCAAGGGATGATATAGAGATTTACTAGTAAGTGTTACTAGTAGTTTCTCGACCTGTTATGAGCCTCACATCGACATGACTTATCGGTTACTGGGGTCTGACGTATACCACCCCTAGACTTGATATGCAACATATCAGACGAAGAGACCGGACTGTACGGGAGTGTTACTGATTGGATTCACAAGAGAATGGACATGCCAGATTGTTGATCTTCTGATCGCTCAATACCTGGGTGGCTGTTACGTTTAGCTGACCGCTTGCAGCTTGTGGGTGTTTGATATGATCATCACCTGCTACCGGCGTATTGACGATTCTTTAGAGTCCTACACAGAGGTTTCTTGGCTTAGGCAAAACGGAGTAGAGGCACATATGTGATACGTGCAGGACCGAGGATAATGCGATATGAGATACCGTATTATATTCTCGCGATATTTAGATATGAACCGGATCATCGGATCAAGTGTTGATTCGATGAATCGGTACATGATATATTAGTCGGTTATATTCGATATAGCCGGATTGTCGGATCAAGTGTTGATTCGATAATGTAATGTATAATAATATATATGATATATTGTATTACATTATCTAATATTGGCGCGCTTTATTATTTCATTTTCTCACTGGATAATACATTGATATATATGCGATATATATTAAATGTATTATTTTCTTTTGTTACAAATATAATATATATGCGATATATATTATACTAACATGATATGATTAATAATGAAATATGTTTAGTGATGATAAAAAGAGATTAGGGTTTGATTAGAGTTAGCTTCTTCTTGCACCTTCTAGAAGCATTCCTTTTGTCATGAAGAAGATATTATGATAGATATTTTCTTATGACTCATTTCTTAACCCAACCAAACCCTAGCCTTAATTAACTCTCTACAAGGGTTATCCTTGTCATCATTAACCATGGTTGCATTATTATTGATATACTCTTTTCTTATTCATCACAAAAGGATTATCTCATTATTCATCATCTTCTTCTCTCTTGAGCTTTATGAAAGCTTACTTGATTTTCCTTTTGAGATGTTTTCATGTAAGATTATGATATAAAAAGATAGCATAAATACTACTCCATCATCCTCATCTAATATAGCCCATTAGATTAGGGTGTTCACCTCATTAGAGTGAGAGAGCTTGGGTTATAGTAACTTCGACGTAGATCATCGGAGAAACGGAACACTACAAACTAGCATGGATCGTTCGAGTTGTGGAGCCTCTCTTGAGTCCGTGAGATCGTGGATCGCGGTGAAGGGACTTCTACTCGGAGATTATGAAGCGAAGGAGCGGACTACAAAGGTTGTAATCCGTCACACTTAGTAGTAAAGATGTTTACTTGCATGTTAAACCCTAATAATCTAGAAAAGATCCCGGTTTTGGGTTGTTCGGCACGTCTAAATTTTTATCCGGGCATGTTTGATGCCTTATGAACCTTCACAAGAGTGCTTAGAAACCCTACAGTGGTATCAGAGCCTAGCTAGAGCATTAGGCGACGTGTATACAAAGTTAAAACTCCGATCGAACACCGAAACGCAATTTTAGACCCCTCTCTGGATTTTCTTTCAAAACTGTGATTTTTCAGAATTAAAAATATGTAAAAATACCAGCAGGAAAATATAAGCATCACTGTGAAACACGTGTCAATGATCCGTACATTCAGCCGCGGAACCGCGGCATTACCTTGCTCCTGCCGCGGATCCGCGGCCGTACAGTCAAATTGTTGACTCGTTTTCCCATGGTTATATCCGTAGGTGATTTTGTAATTTTCTGGGTACTTTTAATCTGACTCAAATGTTGAGCGTTCTGGGGTTTATTTTGTAATCGTTGATTCGATCGGAAAATTTAAATTCGTTATTTTTTCCGGATATTTAGAAACTGTTAAAATGTTTGAACAGATATCATTAACTCATTTTTTCCCGGCACGTAAAACTTTCAAGTGTTGAATTTTTATCGGGTTTAAATCTTTAGGAAAAAATGTACAATTAACACGGTGGACCCTCTTGAAGAACACAAACCTTAACTCGATTATGTGACCATCTTGAACTGCCTCTAAACCTTAGGGTCTGGGGCAGTACGGCGTGCCACATGTGAGGCGTTGGCTTGACCCTTCTACGGCTGGATCATCGGTACTGTGACAGTTTCTGGGATTATTTGAACTCCGCTCAAGTGTTGAGCTATTTAGAAAATTTTGGGTATTTGATTATCTGTTCGGAAAGTTTAATACTGTCTATTTATCTGGAATGTGATACAATATATGGAATTCATATAGTTAGGCATGAAATGCGAAGTATGTGATATTTCGGATTTACGATGTCTAAAGTGATTGTGGATTCCAAATATTGTAGTTTTACAATTTCTTTTCTGTGACCGTAAGTGTAGTATGTAGTTATATTGCTTGTCTTCGTTGCTATACATCTACGACGATCGGTGTATGTATACTTACTTACATTGATGATATGTGATATTATGTGTTGTTGTGATATGTTATATTGGATCGTCGTGTTCTGAATAGCCGGGGTTTTTATGTGAGATGAGGGTTTTTATTTTCATTCATGTAAAATTCTTTTGTATGTAATATTCTTTTATTGGGGCACTTCCGGGATGAGGTTGATGTCACCATTGTATATTATTTACTTTTCCGCATTAGGTAGACCCAAGGAGGGGAGCACAAGTAACCGGGTTCTAGGGTCCAGTGGGAGGCCATCTCGAGGAGTCGAGACCGGGTCTCCTAACCCTAGAATTGGCAGTGTTACTTGCCGCTCTCGTAGGGGTCTAGGGATGTGGGTTTGGCTATTCATCGCGACCGTGGAATCCGTGTTTTATACAGGCTCGTATTGAAAACACGGATGTCCTAATATATCCAATATTTCATATATGTTCTTCTGCTGCAATGTTCTGTGATGAGACCATATTACTGCCTGAGAAGAATGCTTATACTATATATATATATATATATGCTGATATATAAATATTACTGTTTTCGTTTCTTCTGTGATGCTTAGGAAGCATAAGCTGATGGGATTTTATTAATGAGATTAATAAAAAGAAAAGAAACCTAAAAGATGTTGTAGAATCAAAACTTTATAAAAAGGGTAGCTACAGTCTTGCTTTGCATAGCGGTATATATGATATACCCTGCACCTTATTCGATGGGGAAAGAGCCGAGATCCCTTCACCGGGAGTGACCTCTTTAGCGAAACTGGCAGATGCTACAAACTCGCGGTTTATTTTTCGATAGCTTATATAGTCATGCTTTGCATAGCGGTATATATGATATATCCTGCACCTTATTCGATGGGGAAAGAGCCGAGATCCCTTCACCGGGAGTGACCTCTTTAGCGAAACTAGAAGCCTAAAAAACACTCCTTTTCAAAAACATTCGATTCTACGACGATATCAAGTTCATTACGCTCAGGGTTTTCTGGAAAACCTGCGTAGCCCTCCATCATTTCGGATAAGTACTACTTAGTATTCGTGCTGCGGTAGTTTGGCCTCCGTCAAGGCGTAGTGTACGGTAGCTAACTAGTGCTTATCTGCTAGCATACGATGCGATTGGATTAAGGTATTCGTACGGCGTAGTTTGGCCTCCGTCAAGGGTCGTACGGGTGGGTTTAATTCAATCAAGAAATGACGGGTTGAACTTGACTAGCGCCCTATGGGTAGTTTGGCCTCCATCAAGGTCATGGGACGCTAGGGGCAAAAGCATTATCGGGAATTTCAAGTGTTGAAATTTGCAATGAGATTGCATACCTCCTATGAGATAGTTGGATCCCGATACCCACTGCGAGTAAGAGTTACTCCTGGGAGAGTTTTTTACACAGGACAATTAGCCGATCAAGTAGGTGTCTAGAAAAGTGTTAACGAGGTTACGCCTCTGGGAAAATGAGGTTTACTTTAATTAGGTCCGTGCGAAAGCATGGGGAACCTCCCTCAAGTACCGACACTGATCTGGCTGAAAGATTGACGAAATTGTAGGGTGTAATTAATCCCGGCTAATCTTACCTTTTAGGGTTTGAAGGAAGATTTGATAAAAACAGTGGGAGACATCCTGATTAGATAAGATAATAACCAATCTAATCTGGCAAGAGCATACGCTAAAGTGTTTTCTTCTCTCACTCTCCAGGTAGCGACCATGTCAGGACATAATCAAGATAATAATATGGATGTATTGACTGAACCCGCTTATTATACTTAGCAGGGGAACGTTGGACCCGTTCTTTCTTATAAGAGTTATAAGACTGAACAGGGAATAGGAGAATATCTGGATTCTCAAGCCGCCCAAAAGAACATGCATGTTGATGCATCTTCTTCAGGTGTGTTAGTTATTGAGAACTGTTTCTCAGTTCACCATACGTCCTGGGTATTAGATACCGGATCAGGATCCCACATATGTAAATTAATACATGGGCTGCGGAAAGGTAGAGAACTGGGAAAATGTGATCATTCCGTTCAAGTAGGGAATGGGACAAATGTTGCAGCCAAAGCAGTTGGTGAATATCACCTAGTATTACCAAGTGGTGATACACTGATTCTGAATAAGTGCTATTATATACCGAACATGATGTGCAACATTATATCAGTTTCTTTATTAAGTAAAGAAGGATATAATTTTGTAGTACAGGATAATGTTATGAACATATTCCTAGATCAAAAGTTGATTGCATCAGGCTCGTTACATAATGGCATGTTCATTATAATCAAAATACAGTCCTCAATATACAAAACACACACAAGAGGAAGAGTTCAGAAATGAACGAATCCTTCTTATGGCATTTTAGACTTGGTCATATCAATGCAACACGACTGGATAAGTTACATAAGGACGGATATTTGAATCCGTTCGAATTATCATCTTATGATACTTGCCATTCATGTCTCAAAGGAAAAATGACCAAAGCTCCGTTTAGTGGACACGGAGAAAGAGTTACCGAACTCTTAGGACTGGTACATAGTGATGTATGCGGTCCCATGTCTACGCATGCCAGGAACGGTTCTTCCTACTTCATTACATTCACTGACGATCTCTCAAGATTCAGATATGTGTTCCTGATGAAACACAAGTCTGAAGCTTTTGAGAAATTCAGAGAATATAAGCACGATGTAGAGAACCAAACGGGCAAAAGTATTAAGATCCTTCGATCTGATCGAGGAGGAGAATACTTGAGCAATGATTTTCTAGATTATCTAAAAGAGAATGGGATTCTCTCTCAGCTTACTCCTCGGTATACACCACAGCACAACGGTGTATCGGAACGGAGGAATCACACTCTATTAGTTATGGTACGCTTTATGATGAGCACTGCTGAGTTACCTATTTCCTTCTAGGGATATGCACTGGAGACAGCTGCATACCTATTGAATAGAGTTCCAACCAAATCAGTGCCTACCACTTCATATGAGATATGGAATGGTAAGAGACCATGTCTTAATTTTATTCAGATATGGGGTTGTCCGGCCTATGTTAAAACACAAAATCCGGAAAAGCTTGAGGCAAGGTCTGTCCTATGTAAGTTTATTGGATATCCCAAACATTCACGAGGGTATATTTTCTACCACTCCGAGGAACAAAAGGTGTTTGTTTCTCGACATGCCACTTTCTTAGAAAAAGGTTTTCTTATGAAACAGATTAGTGGCATTGAGGTAGAACAGGAAGAAGTTCCAGCAGAACAAACTACAACAGATGATTTAGTTGAACCAGAGGATTCGGTAGTACCCAACGAACCCCAGCCTCTCCGCCGATCTAGCAGGGTTTCTCATCCACCTGAGAGATACTACAGTTTTCTCATTGATAATAGAAGTGAGGATTGCATCATGGAAGATAATGACCCGACTAGTTTCGAGCAGGCCATCACGAGTGGTGACTCTGTGAAATGGCTGGATGCAATGCGATCTGAGATGAAATCCATGTACACCAACAAAGTATGGACTTTGGAAAATGCTCCTGAAGGGGTAAAACCCATTGGGAGCAAGTGGATCTTTAAAAGGAAATTTGGTGTAGATGGAAAAGTTGAGACTTTCAAAGATAGACTTGTAGCAAAGGGTTTTCGTCAACGACCAGGTGTGGATTATGACGAAACCTTTTCTCCAGTGGCTATGCTTAAGTCCATCCAGATCTTACTTGCCATTGCTGCATACCATGACTACGAAATCTGGCAAATGGATGTTAAGACCGCCTTTCTAAACGGTGATTTAGAAGAGTGCGTGTACATGACTCAGCCAGAGGGCTTCGTAGATAGTGGGAGCAGTGGAAAGATGTGCAAGCTGCTTAAATCCATTTATAGGTTGAAGCAAGTATCGCGGAGTTGGAACATCTGTTTTGATGTTGTAGTCAAAGTGTTTGACTTCATCAAAAATATAGATGAACCTTTTATTTATAAGAAGGTAGCAGAGGGTAAGGTTGTCTTCCTCGTATTGTACGTGGATGACATACTTGTAAGTGCACGGCGGCACCTCGGCCGTCAATTGATTTATCTCAAAAACTATCTATTACCGCAATCAAGAACGGCGTCGCTTTGCAGCTAGCCGGTGAGTACGGGTCGGTCCACAGGGATGTTGTGAATCTCATAATCGCTCTTACGAGTTAATTCCGAAGGGTGTTCGGATTAATTAAATTTAAAAACTAAATTAATCTAGAACTAAATCTTGCTAGGGTTAGGTCTAGGTTAAGTTTGGAAAGTCTATAAATCTCACCGTTTTCTATACCCATATTAAGATCTTATTAGGAGTTATGGTTATTATTAATAAAAGGGATTAGAACCATTTGGAAAGTTGTTTCTTCCTCTAGGTTCTTATCCTTCTTTTAGAAATCCTTACCCTAACCTCCATGGAAAACAATCACAACCGGGCCTTTATACTACGGTATCACCACTACCTCGAGGGATAGGGTGCCGTAGGGAGCGATATGTGCATGTATGGATAAAGTCCTATTAGTTATATATGACGGGCAAGAAAGGGGATGAGAGATCTTCGTCTCTCAAACCTTCCCCAGATCTAACCCTAACAAGCGAGGAGACCACTCACTCATTAGGGAATTAAAATACATTTATCTAGGACAGAGAATAAAAGATCTAACTACGGCAAGAAATTAAAATTACCTAGGGCAAGGAATTAAATTTATCTAGGGCAAGAAAAATAAATTAAGAACTTACAAATTGATGCTCTCCAAAGAATTCTGAAATTTATTAATGAAGGGAGACATGAAAAGAATACAATGATTTGGGCTTCTATTTATAGGAGATAGAAACCCTAGGTTACAAATGATTCGCATGTCTACATTTACCAAAATATCCTTAGGAAGACCTAGTCAAAGTAGACTTCCAAGCTTTGGTAAAATTTTATGTCTGGAAATTTTGGAACTGATTCTGGGCTTCTTGGGCTTTTTATTTCTTTGGATGTTTATTCAATTTGGCTTCTCTATTTCTTCCAGATCTCCAGTGAACAATTGCGGTGGACTTTTAACAGTTTGCTTTGTAATCTTGGACCTTGCGTTGCCTTGTACTGATCTTTTGTGTAGGCTTGATTAAGATCCTTCTATTTGTTGGTCAAAGTCCCTTTTTTGTGTCATCTTTTGTCTTATTCACTGTTTTCGCTCCAAGAACCTGTAACCTGTAATATGTAGCAGACATGCGTCAAAAGCACCTGTTTATTTATAAAAAGAATAAGAATGGGGAATATAATAATACAATATTATGGTGTGAACAAATACCCCCAAACTTATCTTTTGCTCGTCTTCGAGCAAACTTATTTTTTATTCTCTACAAAAAACC
Source organism: Agapanthus africanus (assembly GCA_030015575.1). Classification (NCBI taxonomy): domain Eukaryota; kingdom Viridiplantae; phylum Streptophyta; class Magnoliopsida; order Asparagales; family Amaryllidaceae; genus Agapanthus; species Agapanthus africanus. Next base: position 110,519,685 of record CM057344.1, read on the forward strand.
TAACCGCACTTTCGCAGGGAATCGCGATTGTACTGAGCACGTGCAACAAGCCGTTAAACCTCTAGGTGTCCCTAGTAGAAGGAGTGTTGTCTCCTGAGGGTTTCAGTGGATACTACCCATAAAATTCTATCAATTCGGCTTATCGACTTTTATTCTCCAATTAGGTTTTCTAACAAGGAATTCTATTATCTTCGACCCGTAAATTATCCACCCATATTCTTCACACTTCCTCATCATCTAACTTAAGATTATATATGTTTTATAGACTTACTTAGCTTTCGGCATCTCTTAAGTTTTCCTTCTAGGGTTCCATCTCCACTTAGGAATTTTTATCAACTCTATTAAAGATACAAGTTCTATTCTTCACTCTTTTCTTTCATCTAAACTCCAATCACATATCCCCACGTGTGTGTAAAAATCACCCCTACACTTGGAAATTCAAATCAAGCAATCATACCCTTGTCCATTGTCCAAAGTACTTATTAATTAGTGAATTTTTAATTGAATTTTGCTTACACATCCTTCATGCGACCGTTAATACTTCTTGAGATACTAACAACCGATTACAAGATATGTTTGCACTTTAAAGCGTAATTCCTAGTCTTGCAACACCCAAGGCTTTTAGCAGTGACTCCCAAACCAGTTGGTCTAAGGCACTAGGTGATGAAGCACCCTCGCTAAATATTTTTCTATTTTTGCAGCCTTAAGTAATCACAAAAACCAGTGTTCATTTTTTTTTCTTTATTCACATTTTTTTTCATTTTCTTCGTACTAAGGACTTTAGACAAGAGAATTTCAAGGTCTCTTCTACTATTCCAAGTTTCAAGGTGCGTGATTGTGCAAATTGTAGGGTATACATTTTCAGAATCTAGACTTAAGCTAGGAATTATTTTTCAAACTTATACTTTAAAAAAAACATCAATACCTTTCCTTTGCTTCGACTTAGCCCAAGAAGTGAACTCAAAATTTGCCTATTTCTAAATAAACTACAAAGACATATATTTTCTACCGTTAAACTTTAAGGAAGGTTATTTTTAGGGTTTTTAATTTACTAAGTTTAAGATCTAGTTATTCCTAGCTAGTTAACCTTTTGTCAAACTCAAGTTAATTAGGCCAAAATTGAATACATTAATTTTTATAATTTTTGAAATTTTTTAATTTTTATGGGTTTTCAAATAAATATGCAAATGCAAAAATATGCAAATGAATGTGAAGGAAGAAAACGTACCGAGCATACCCCCAAACTTAAACTTGACAGTGTCCTCACTGTCATGCTGCACCAAGAGGGTTAAAATTTTCGGCACTCCCCTGTTTATTTATTTATAAAAAAATTTATATTTTTTTAATGTTTTGAATTTTTTTTTAGAGAAAAAGAAAAAAAAATATATGTACATATATACAACAAGGTTCCCCCCAAACTTAAGCTTGGCCTTACACAAGCCAAAGGTTAGCACCAACCATTCAAAAATTCTATCGTGGTAATGGTAGAGTTGGTGAAAGAATAGAGTGGAAAGAAAAGAAATGAGAAGCACACGAGACCGTGTGGAGAGAAAGGGATAATATGGTCTCGGTGGAGGAGAATGGCGGAGGGGAAGAAGAAATGGTAGGGGTTCTACTTCTTCGAGTGGAGGTTGATTAATCACAAAATCCGTATCATTTAAGAATGCGAGTTCGTCGGCGAAAATATCTTCGAAACTTTCCTGGAAGGTCCAATTGAAAATTATCGAACTCAAAATGTCGGATTGTGATTCATCAACACTCGATATCATTAAAGGAAGATTAGAAGAACCAAAGAAAGTGGGAATACGAATTTGAGGGTGGGGATGGAGCGTATAAATTAGCACAATTTGTAAAGACCGATGTGTAAAAAGTGATTGTGCTAATCTATCAACCCACGAAAAAATGAGATTAAATCTCTCAAGAGTCGTGAGCAAACATGGGTACGTCGAACTAGGTATTGGAGATGAAAGCGTAACGGTCTCTTGCACAGTCGGAACGATAGGAAGGACGGAAGGAAGTGAGTGAGGAAGGGTATCAGTTAAGGATTCAGGAGGGTGTATTGGAAAATTCGACACATCAAACGAAAATGGTTCAACCTCAATGTTATCCTCAATACTATCCTCATAATTCTCCTCAATATTTTCCTCAAAAATTTGCTTATCCATGCCAATATCATCAAAATCAAGACTCATATGAAGTTCGAGAGAAATATTTAATGACTCGGGATGATGAATTGGACATAAAATTTCAATTAAATCGACGGGTTCATCATCCGAAATATTCCCGGTGTCTATATCCTCAATCAAGTGAAAATCAATTTTTTCTGACACCTCATCAAAAGCATGGATATTTATCGATGTAGGTTCTAGAGTGGAGGTGTAAAGATCGAAAGGATTAAGTGCGGTTTCACTCGAAAGGGGTTCCTCACAATTTGGAAAATCAAGCACTATAAAGTCGCACAACTCATCATTTTGGACACATTTTTGAAAATTGGAGTTGTTGGATTCAATTGGGTATGGGTAGGTTTGATTTGGAAATCCTCTCACATTCTCACTCTGTCCAACCGCCTCCTCATACATTGAAAAATTTGAAGCTAGTTGGAAACTAGCTGCCGGTTCACTAGGTTGCATAAGGGCGGCAATGGACGCTTCCACATTCCTAACCATTTTATTTGTTGCCAAAATATAAGCTTCCAACGACTGTTCCAAACTAGACATGGGTGGTGAAGGGGTTTCGGTAAAAGATTCGAAACTGTTTGGATACGTGAAACTCCCAAAAGGTTGTGTACAAAAAGGGTCTAGTGAAGGTGGGAAAGTCGGGTAGGACTGGTAGGAAGTGGATGGTTGGACAGGATTAAGATCAACATGTAGATAAAAAGGTGGATGGACTTGTTGATTTCTAGAACTAGATGAGGGGAAAGGGGTGAAAGATCGGCTACGAGATTGTGCAATGTTCTCAGCAATGGACATCGGCTTAGGAGTTACAACAGGACTCGAAAAAGTGGTATCAACGTACGAAGGTGGTGAAGGTTGACTTGGTTGACACAAAGTGGGTTGCAAAGTCAAACTGTTTCTCCTAGACGCTTCTATTTGATCTTTCAACGAAATTTTTGGCATGGAGGGATCTGCCTTAAATCGACCGAAACAATTGGCGTACGAAGCAAAGTTAGGTTCGGGATACCAAAGTTCGGCAAGAGATTTGTGATGTGGGGTACCCATGATGTCAGAAGGAGAAGAGAAAGAAGGTGGGTGTAAGTGGGGTGCAAGGCTTTCTTAGCAACAAAATTTTGCAAGTTTTTATAAAAAAAATTCCTTTTTCCTTTTTCTCTTTATTTAGAACCGTTTGCAAAAAGATTTTCGAGAAAAGAACTAAGACACACTTTCGATCAACCAAAAATGCACAATCAGCCCTAGATCTAGGGTCACCTAGGTTAGCTAGACAGCTCCTAACTGTTCCAGAGGGCTAGAAATAGGACCTCAAACCGCCTCTTCACCGCCAATTGCGGACAGGTAAGTGCCAGGTAAGTGGGAGGCTCCCCGCTACAAGTAGCGGTCCTAATTAAGTAACCACTTTCCTTAGACAACTTGCCTAGACACTGCAAAGTCAGGTTAGGATAAACGGCCGATGCCTATAACTAGTCCTCTGTCCTATTGAGCTCGAAGTCCTTAGGGCTGAGTCTAGTATTTTTTTTAATTAAGAATGGTCAATGCAAATGCTTTATGTGATTTCTCGGGTCCTGGGAAGGGTGATGAAATCCCCACCCAATCTGAATTGGTCAAAAGCCCCTTAAAGTCCGATTAAAGATATGCAAAACAGTAAATCACTTGCAATCAAATCTTTTTTTTGTGAATTTCAAAGTTTGCAAGTTTTCTAATTAAAATTTTCCTTTTTTCTCTTGCTCTTTATTTGGAAAGATATTGTTAGCAAAAAGATTAAGGATATGCAAATCAGAAAAGATCACTTGCAATCGATTATTATCTTAAGCGAGGCTCAAAAATCCTGCACAAGATTTGTTATTTGGAAAGGAAAAGATTTTTAAAGCGCACATAATCCTGCAGGCATTTTTCAGAAGATATATGGAGATTTTTGCAGATAAAGAACAGAGGATCTTACAGAGAATTTTTTCAGAAGATGATGTCACAGTCCTGCCGAGTTTCCGCGGTGCAATGTGGGGTCCCACCGCGGTTCCGCGATCAGGTAGTCGGCGTGAGTCCCAAGAATTTTTCTGACGTTCTGAGTTGACTAGACGGCGGTGGTTCCGCGGTACAAAGTGGGTTAGCGCGGCGGTTTAGCGGTGCGGTGGGGGGTTCAGGGGTGTGGGAAAAATTCTGCTGTTCTGTTTTGAAAATCCCCTCTGTTCTGATCTTCTGATTTCTGTTTCGCTTTCTGTAGATTTCTAGGTATATAGATCCTGCATAATTCAAACAGCAAAGTACCTTTTCCAAAAATAACAGATAATATATTTATTTATTTTTTTATGATTTTTCAGATTTTTATGATTTTTTTGAATTTTGATTAACCCGAAATTGCAAAAAGGAAATAACACGCCATCCCCGGCAACAACGCCGATTGATTTATCTCAAAAACTATCTATTACCGCAATCAAGAACGGCGTCGCTTCGCAGCTAGCCGGTGAGTACGGGTCGGTCCACAGTGATGTTGTGAATCTCCTAATCGCTCTTACGAGTTAATTCCAAAGGGTGTTCGGATTAATTAAATCTAAAAACTAAATTAATCTAGATATAAATCTTGCTAGGGTTAGGTCTAGGTTAAGTTTGGAAAGTCTATAAATCTCACCGTTTTCTATACCCATATTAAGATCTTATTAGGAGTTATGGTAATTATTAATAAAAGGGATTAGAACCATTTGGAAAGATGTTTCTTCCTCTAGGTTCTTGTCCTTCCTTTAGAAATCCTTACCCTAACCTCCATGGAAAACAATCACCACCGGGCCTTTATACTACGGTATCACCACTACCTCGAGGGATAGGGTGCCGTAGGGAGCGGTATGTGCATGTATGCATAGAGTCCTATTAATTATATATGACGGGAAAGAAAAGGGATGAGAGATCTTCGTCTCTCAAACCTTCCCCAGATCTAACCCTAACAAGCGAGGAGACTACTCACTCATTAAGGAATTAAAATACATTTATCTAGGGCAGAGAATAAAAGATCTAACTAGGGCAAGAAATTAAAATTACCTAGGGCAAGGAATTAAATTTATCTAGGACAAGAAAAATAAATTAAGAACTTACAAATTGATGCTCTCCAAAGAATTCTGAAATTTATTAATGAAAGGAGGCATGAAAAGAATACAATGATTTGGGCTTCTATTTATAGGAGATAGAAACCCTAGGTTACAAATGATTCGCATGTCTACATTTACCAAAATATCCTTAGGAAGACCTAGTCAAAGTAGACTTCCAAGCTTTGGTAAAATTTTATGTCTGGAAATTTTGGAACTGATTCTGGGCTTCTTGGGCTTTTTATTTCTTTGGATCTTTATTCAATTTGGCTTCTCTATTTCTTCCAGATCTCCAGTGAACAATTACGGTGGAATTTTAACCGTTTGCTTTGTAATCTTGGACCTTGCGTTGCCTTGTACTGATCTTTTGTGTAGGCTTGATTAAGATCCTTCTATTTGTTGGTCAAAGTCCCCTTTTTGTGTCGTCTTTTGTCTTTTTCACTGTTTTCGCTCCAAGAACCTGTAACCTGTAATATGTAGCAGACATGTGTCAAAAGCACCTGTTTATTTATAAAAAGAATAAGAATGGGGAATATAATAATACAATATTATGGCATGAACATCAATCCGACGCCGGAATGCGGAAACGAAACTTTTTACAAAACTTGTAAACCGGCACCACCGTGCACTAAAATCCCGGATCGGGCCATTAATCTAATCCTAGCTAACTAAAGAACGGGTAGAGAGATATACCGAGCGATCCGTGTCCTTCGGTCTTCTCGCCGTCGTCCCGATCTCCCCGCGGAATCTCCGGTCTCCACCACGTCGCCAGAAGGGCACCACGTCGCCGGGTTCTTTTACGGACTCCCACCTCTGGACCGAGGCAACTCGGGCACGAAGTTGGCGAGCCGACGTGCCCAAGGATGCTGTAGGTTAACTATATAACTCTATGTCTCATTTGGGGTTGTATGGAAGTTGCCATTTTAGTGGAAGAAAGGAGATATGAACTTTGGTGGTGGCTAATGAGTTTTTAACAAGCAAAGGAGATAAAAACCCCACCCAAAAAATTGGGACAGCCCCTTCCCTCATCTTGGCCGGCCATCAAACAAGGAAAGGAATGAATGGAGAGTGTATGGATAAGGGAGCCACAAGAATAATGCAAGAGAGAGAAAGGGTCATGATAATAAGCAATGATCACAATCAAAGTCCAACACTCCATCAACCAATCATCATAACCAAAGTCAAACAATGATGAGGAAAAGAAGTCAAATGAAAGTGCACCATCATGAAACCATCATGATGCAACTACTTGCAAAAACAACCCTCCAAAATGCTAATTTGCACAATTGCAAATAAGCCCTCCTCCACCAAATTTCAGCCAAAGAAAGATACAAAGGAAAATGGACGAAACGGAATGCAAACTGGCAACTTCACAAAACTGATCCCGTAATAAATTACAGGAAAACCCCGCTACAGTATATACATACCCGCATTTGTATTCCGACCGAATACAAATGCAATGAGACAAAATCTACACTGTACAATACTAGGATCCGGCTTAAACCAAAGCCCGCTAGTATTTTCCGTCTGATCATGATCCGTGCAATACCGCACCTATCTGATCGAACCCTGCCATATCTCCATACGACCTCTACAGCGTTTCGCCCGAAACTTGAGAAACTGGTCTATGGGGGACTCTAAAGACTCGTCAATACTTTGGTTGTGGATTTAACCACTAGCACGTCAGAGGTATTAGCCTATACGTAACGGGCTACCAGGTATTGACCAAAAGGGACGTCGATGAGCGAACTTATCCTGACACCCTACTGAGCCTGTCAGTGACAATATCCATACAGTCCGCTCCGTTTGTCTATGAGCATCGCATGGCGGGCCTAGGGGGCTGGTAAAAGTCAGACCCCCAATAGCAGTACAAGTCGTGTCGGAGTGTAGCCCAGAACACCCTGAGATACTACTGGAATACCTACCAGTAAATCTCCTGCCTTGGCCAAGGACTTCGTGTAAGGTCTCTCCTAGACACAGCGCGACCTCACCCCCAATACCGGGAGAGACGAACCCCTACAAATCCGCTCACTGCCTCCATGTGGCTCGGGACTGTACCCAACTAAAACCTGTTTGCACGTATCCTTTGAGCGTGGTAGGATAGTAATCAAAGTACAGTGGGAACTCACACGAAACAAATGACGATCTCAGGTCGATGAACTAACCTGTACATATGTCACCAGGGAACTGCTATCTGACGTCAGGTATAAGACCAACTAGCATGTTCCCGGCGAGTCCTGTCCGGTGTACTCATAACCCAATGAGCACCTGTATACATCTTAGGTGAACCAACTGACACCAGTGGCTTGTGAGACCAGCCACCGCCCCTCGTCGGGGTCTCGACTGTATACACTAGTCTACTCTGGAGTATCGATGCCCTGTCTCGAAAATCCAACGACTAGGGACCTTTTAAGGATGTGCTTATAGACTACCAGCTCCCACGTATATGATCGCCCTCATACTGCTGGCAGTCAAGCAAAAATCCTAGGGGCTCTATCAACGCGCAATAGTGACCTGTAAGGTCACCTAAAGCAGTACACAATGATAAAGATAAACCAGATAGAATACTATCATCTTGAGTAAGACTGTCCTACCGGTATAGGTCCTCCCTCAATCATTGCAATCACGTGCCTGTGATCTAATAATTGACTTTGAGGGCACTATCTCCAACAATACTCTTGATAGGAAATGATATTCCTATGCTGCAATCAGTCAAGCTCTTCTTATCACAAAGATTCTCAATGAAAGATCTAGGTGATGCCTCCTGCATATTGGGAATCATGATCTATAGAGATAAATCTAAACGGATACTGGGATTGTCCCAATCCAGGTACGTTGACACCATACTAAAGAGGTTTAGTATGGAAGAATCCAAGCGTGGGAACCAACCCACGATCTCTGGACTCACTCTCTCCAAAGAGATGTCTCCCAAGACTGATTTAGAGAGAGCTCGCATGCAAGGGATACCCTATGCTTCGGCTGTAGGCTCTATCATGTATGCGATGCTATGTACCAAACCCGATGTAGCATACTCACTAAGTGTAGTGAGTCGGTATCAAGCAGATCCTGGTAAGAGTCACTGGACAGCTGTGAAGAGCATTCTCAAGTACTTACGAAGGACTAAGGAGATGTTCTTGGTGTATGGTAACGGAGAACTCCAGGTGGAGTCCTTTACCGATTCCAGCTTCCAAAGTGATAAGGACGACTCTAAGTCGCACTCGGGATTTGTCTTTACCCTCAATGGAGGGGCGGTATGTTGGAAGACTTCCAAACAGGATACCGTTGCAGACTCGACGATGGAGGCTGAATACATCGCTGCCAACGATGCTGCCAAAAAGGCTGTCTGGATAAAGAAGTTCATTAGTGAACTTGGTATGGTTCCATACATTGAACATCCAATACCTCTGTATTGCGATAACAATGGAGCTGTGGCGTTGGCCAAGGAACCCAGGTCCCATCAAAAATCCAGACATATTCTGAGGCGGTATCACCTGATCAGGGAGATAGTTGATCGCCGGGAGATTGAGGTCAGGAGAGTAGATACGAAGGACAACACTGCGGATCCATTCACGAAGGCCATTCCCCAGATACAGTTTGAGAGATTATTTGGGATGCTAGGTATGAGATACTACAGCAGCTAGCTTAGTGCAAGTGGGAGATTGTTAGTTATGTATATGCCCTAGAGGCCATTGTTGTACATATGATGTATATTATAATGGATGCTTGGATATATAGAGAGAGGACTTTCTTGCTCGTCATGATAGTATGCTATTTGGTTTCACTTTATCTTAACATGTTGACTTGTATTGGTTTACTGTTTTTCTCTCACATGTTGATAAAGCCCTTAGGATCTGTACTCGACTACTAGGACTATGATGAGATCATATTAGTGGGTCCATGGTAGTCGATGAGTACATCCTATAACTGTTCTTAGTCGAGGGTATATCGAGACAGGGCATCGATATACCAGAGTAGACTAGCGTTTACGCATCTTGACCCATATGATGGGCGATGGATGATCCCATATCCATCGGTGTTTTGACATCATAGATGGTGTACGGGTGCTCAATAGAGACTGGATACACTGGACGGACTCGCCGAGAACTCCTAGATGGTGATATACCACACGTCAGATGGCAGTTCTCCGGTGACACTGGTACAGGGTAGTCTGTAGACCCGAAATCGTCATAGAGTCTTGTGTGATTCCCACTGTGCTTTGATTTCCACATTACCACGTCCAAGAGGGCGTGCAAAACGGTGGTTTTTGGGTACAGTCGCGAATCACATGGAGGCAATGAGCGATAGGAGGGGATTCGTCTCTCCCGGTATAGAGAGTTGATCTTGTGCTGTGTTCGATTGGCTATAACTGGAAGTCCCTGGCCAGGGCTGATATAGAGATTTACTGGTAAGTGTTACTAGTAGTTTCTCGACCTGTTATGAGCCTCACATCGACACGACTTATCGGTTACTGGGGTCTGACGTATACCACCCCTAGACTTGATATGCAACATATCAGACGAAGAGACCGGACTGTACGGGAGTGTTACTGATTGGATTCACAGGAGAACGGACATGCTAGCTTGTTGATCTTCTGATCGCTCAATACCTGGGTGGTTGTTACGTTTAGCTAACCGCTTGCAGCTTGTGGGTGTTTGATATGATCATCACCTGCTACCGGCGTATTGACGATTCTTTAGAGTCCTACACAGAGGTTTCTTGGCTCAGGAAAAACGGACTAGAGGCACATATGTGATATGTGCAGGACCGAAGATAATACGATATGAGATACCGTATTATATTCTCGCGATATTTAGATTTGAACCGGATCATCGGATCAAGTGTTGATTCGATGAATCGGTACATGATATATTAGTCGGTTATATTCGATATAGCCGGATTGTCGGATCAAGTGTTGATTTGATAATTTAATGTATAATAATATATATGATATATTGTATTACATTATCTAATATTGGCGCGCTTTATTATTTTATTTTCTCACTGGATAATACATTGATATATATGCGATATATATTAAATGTATTATTTTCTTTTGTTACAAATATAATATATATGTGATATATATTATAGTAACATGATATGATTAATAATGAAACATGTTTAGTGATGATAAAAAGAGATTAGGGTTTGATTAGAGTTAGCTTCTTCTTGAACCTTCTAGAAGCATTCCTTTTGTCATGAAGAAGATATTATGATAGATATTTTCTTATGACTCATTTCTTAACCCAACCAAACCCTAGCCTTAGTTAACTCTCTACAAAGGTTATCCTTGTCATCATTAACCATGGTTGCATTATTATTGATATACTCTTTTCTTATTCATCACAAAAGGATTATCTCATTATTCATCATCTTCTTCTCTCTTGAGCTTTGAGAAAGCTTACTTGATTTTCCTTTTGTGATATTTTCATGTGAGATTATGATATAAAAAGATAGCATAAATACTACTCCATCATCCTCATCTAATCTACCCCATTAGATTAGGGTGTTCACCTCATTAGAGTGAGAGAGCTTGGGTTATAGCAACTTCGACGTAGATCATCGGAGAAACGGAACACTATAAGCTAGCATGGATCGTTCGAGTCGTGGAGCCTCTCTTGAGTCCGGGAGATTGTGGATCGCGGTGAAGGGACTTCTACTCGGAGCTTATGAAGCGAAGGAGCGGACTACAAAGGTTGTAATCCGTCACACTTAGTAGTAAAGATGTTTACTTGCATGTTAAACCCTAATAATCTAGCAAAGATCCTGGATTTGGGTTGTTCGGCACGTCTAAATTTTTATCCGGGCATGTTTGATGACTTATGAACCTTCACAAGAGTGCCTAGGAACCCTACATTTTCAGCAGCGACCTAGAAACGATCCTTATTCTTCCACATACAATCAAGGATAGAGGAATCATCCTAACTTTGCTTGGAACCAAAACCAACCCCAAAATCAAAATCAGTTCCAAAGCAATTATCAAAGACCTCCTCCATAGCAACCATAACCACAGAATCAGCTCCCCTTTCAGTCACAAAATTTTCAAAATCCGGCCAACACTTCTGTACCACAATTGGCCGGTACTGACAACTCTTCACTCGCACAAACTTTGGATATGTTTATGAAACATACCATTCAAATGTCGGATGATATGAAGTCTTCTATTGATACCATAAAGAAAGATTCTGTCTCCCACGGCGAGAGTATTAAATCAATAGAAAACCAACTTGCACAGTTAAACGCCGCAATGAGTGCGAGAGAGAAAGGGAAACTCCCATCTCAACCCCTACTGAATCCTGGCCATTCACAAAATCATAATGTGAATCCCGTTACTACATTGAGATCAGGAAGAGTGCTGAATAACCGAGTGGGTGAGCAATTTGATGTTAGTGACACCAATGATACCCCATCTTCTTCTTCTTCCCCTAATTCGTCTAGTCTCCCACCTTCATCTGAGCCTATTCTCCGTTTTCCCCAAGGTTCGAACATTTCGCCAAATCTATCTAAGTCGATTCCCACTCTAATTTTGGGATCGAATCCGTCCACACAATCTTCTCCATAAATGTTGGACCCAAAACTTATTGATCAAGCTCCATTTCCAAACAGATTAAGGGCCAACAGACCTAACCCACAAATGGAGAAGATTGTGAAAATGTTTAAGCAAGTTAGCGTGAATATTCCTCTCCTAGATGTTATTCAATAAGTCCCATCTTATGCAAGAATCCTTAAACAGTTGTGCACTAGAAAGAGAAAAACTCAAGTGCCTAAGAAGGTTTTCATGACGAGTAATGTTAGCACAGCTTTTACCCAGCAAATACCAAAGAAACGTAAGGAGCCTGGCTGTCCTACAATCTCTATTTCTATTGGGGGTAAAAATATTAATCGTGCTTTACTCGATCTTGGCGCTAGCGTTAACTTTCTTCCTTATTCAGTATACGAGCAGTTAAGAATTGGAGAGTTGAAACCTGTCCATTGTACTCTCCAGATGGCAAACCGATCGATCACCAAACCTCAGGGTGAACTAGAGGATGTGATAATTAAAGTCGGGGAATTCATATTTCCCGTGGACTTTATTGTTTTAGATACACAAGCTGTGGCAAACCCACACAATCAAATCCCGGTGATACTTGGTCGACCCTTTCTAGCAACTTCTAACGCTGTAATTAATTGTCGTAACGGTTCTATGAACTTATCCTTCGGGAAAATGAAAATTGAGCTTAATATTTACAAGCTAGGAAGTCAGCCATCAGAGCCTTCTGCTCATTTGCTGGATGTTTGTTCCATCCACGAGATAGCTCCCGAAAGCTGCATGGATGAGGAACTTTGCTTTGATGATCTCAACAACACTAATGAGACATCGTTTGATCTTGCACTACTTCATAGTGAGGATATGTTCAATGAGTCCGTCCTTGAGTTTGAACCCGTTGACTCGTTACAAAAGTCAGCAGCACTTTCCGAGTCAATATCTTATGCAAGTTTTGAACCACTTAGGGAGTCCGAATATCATTCCCTTACCCTACCTTCTATTGTCTCTCCGCCAATTCTTGATCTCAAACCGCTACATTCTCATCTTAAATATGCATATTTAGGGGAGAATGAGACTTTGCCAGTGATTATATCCGATTCTCTACCCTTAGAGAAAGAGAACACACTTTTGGCAGTGTTGAGATCGAATCGGCAAGCATTTGGTTGGACAATGGCCGACATCAAAAGGATTAGATTGTTGAACATTACATACATCTGATGGATGAAGCCAAACCAACCCGAGACCCACAAAGACGATTAAATCCCGTTATGAAGGAGGCGGTAAAGAAAGAAATCGTCAAGTGCCTTGATAGTGGAATAATTTACCCTATATCTGATAGCCAATGGGTAAGTCCAATTCATGTGGTCCCTAAAAGTCTGGCATCACGGTCATCACTAATGAGGCTAATGAGTTAATCCAAATATGCACCCAAAGTAGGTAGCGCGTATGTATTGATTACATGAAACTCAATGCCGCGATGAGGAAAGATCACTTCCCTCTACCTTTCATTGACCAGATGTTAGAACGATTAGCTGGATACGAATACTATTGTTTCTTGGACGGATACTCTGGCTATAACCAGGTCCCCATCGCCGAAAATGATCAAGATAAAACCACATTTACTTGTCCTTTCGGTACTTTTGCTTATAGACGCATGCCCTTTGGGTTATGCAACGCTCCCGCTACATTTCAGCGGTATATGATAGGGATATTCTCAGATATGGTGGAGAATTTTCTGGAAATTTTTATGGACGATTTCTCCATTTTTGGGGACTCCTTTGAGGACTGCCTTCGTAATCTTGATGCGGTTCTTACCCGCTGTAAGGATAAGAACTTGACTTTGAATTGGGAAAAATGTAATTTTATGGTCCAAGAAGGTATTGTACTTGGACATATAATTTCACGAAAAGGCATTGAGGTTGAAAGAGCAAAAATTGATGTCATTCATAACCTCCCTCGTCCCAAATGCGTCAAAGATATACGATCCTCCCTTGGCCATGCAGGATTTTATAGGAGATTTATTAAGGACTTTAGCAAAATTTCTAGACCCTTAACCCTTCTATTGGCCAAGGATACTACATTTCACTTCAATTCGGATTGTGAGGCTTCTTTTGAATCGCTTAAAGGATCACTCACTACAGCCCCCGTTCTATCATCTCCGGATTGGAACCACCCATTCGAGCTTTTGTGTGATGCATCAGACTTTGCTATTGGTGTGGTCTTAGGACAACACATTGATAAGATGCCATATGTAATTTACTATGCAAGTAGGACCTTGAATGATGCACAAATAAATTACACAACTACCGAGAAAGAACTTTTGGCAGTTGTATTTGCATTAGAGAAATTCAGGCCCTACTTGATTGGCTCGCCAATAGTGGTTTACACTGATCACTCCGCCCTACGACATCTTTTATCGAAGAAGGATGCGAAGGTCAGGCTAATACGTTGGATCCTATTGTTACAAGAATTTGATCTTTTCATCCAAGACAAGAGTGGATGTGAAAACGTTGTAGCCGACCATCTTTCACGCATCACTTCTTCGCCAACTTTGACCGTGCCGATAAATGACTCATTTCCTGACGAACAACTCTTGACTGTATCCGACGAACCTTGGTTCGTGGATATTGTGAACTATCTTGCGACGGGACTTATTCCTAGCGATTGGTCGAAACAAGACAAACTTCGATTTCTATCCCAAGTAAAATATTTTTACTGGGATGAACCTTATCTGTTTAAGTATTGTTTCGATCAAATCATTCGTAGGTGTGTCCCTAACGATGAATTCAAGAGTGTGTTATCATTTTGTCATGATCAGGCATGCATCGGTCATTTTGGTCCTCGAAAAACGGCGGAGAAAGTTTTGCAATGTGGCTTTTATTGGCCAACATTATCTAAAGATGCATATGAACATTGCAAAACTTGTCCGCGATGTCAGCATTTGGGTCGGATTTCACGAAGAAACGAGATGCCGCTCCAACCTATATTGGTTGTGGAAATATTCGATGTTTGGGGTATTGATTTTATGGGCCCTTTTCCCAATTCTTTTTGGAATTTATATATCTTGTTAGCGGTTGATTATGTCTCGAAATGGGTGGAAGCAATACCGAGTCGCACTAATGACAACAAAGTTGTCATTAAGTTCCTTAAAGAAAATATCTTTTCGCGATTCGGACACCCTCGCGCTATAATTAGCGACAACGGGACACATTTCTATAATCGGTCTTTCGAGGCCTTGATGCGGAAATATTCAATCACTCACAAGCTTTCTACGCCCTATCATCCCCAAACAAGCGGGCAGGCTGAGATCTCAAATAGGCAGATCAAACAAATCTTGGAGAAGACGGTTTCTAAAAACCGTAAAGATTGGTCAACCAAATTGACGGATGCTCTTTGGGCATTTCGCACCGCTTACAAGACCGATCTTGGTATGTCTCCATACCGCCTTGTGTTTGGGAAGGCATGCCACCTTCCTGTCGAAATCGAACATAAAGCAATGTGGGCTATTAAAGAGCTTAACTTTGATTTTGATCATGCGAGCAGCTATCGGAAGCTACAATTGAATGAGCTAAGCGAACTCCGTGATGAAGCTTACGATAATGCGGTGATAGTAAAGAACAAGACTAAAGTGTTCCACGATAAAAACCTTTTTAGAAAAACCTTCACATCGGGGCAACAAGTCCTTCTTTACGATTCCCGTCTCCATCTTCAACCGGGTAAGCTTAAATCTTGTTGGAAAGGACCTTTTGTAGTGCGGTATGTACACCCGCACGGGGCAGTAGAAGTTGAAAATTTGAAAAACGGTTCAATTTTTAAAGTAAATGGGCAAAGATTAAAACCGTATTTCTCTGCTGACCCCGCGGAGGAGCTCCTGTTTTTACAGGAGCCGCTTTATCAGAACTGAATTTCCTCTGCCTCACCTCCATGTTTTGGTAACAATTTCTTATTTTAAGAATGGAGGTGAGTAAAAATGGACTTAACTGAATATCTGTGCGTGCCAAAGATCAAGTTTGGGGGTAGTTTTCATTTACCCATTATTTTACCCCTTTTATCTCTCCCCAAGTATACAGGTCCATGCTCTCAAAAGGGCAACATCAGTGAGGACACTGCTGAAAACAGGTTTTGGGGGAAGGTTTGTATCACTGAATTATCTTTGACACTGGGCATTCAAAATTTTTTTTATAACAAAAGAGTAGAAAGTGAAAAATTATATTTAAAAGATAGGAATAGTTTAAGAAAACCAAGAAAATTAGAAGTCTTCTTAAACGAACTGGTAATAAGTAGTTATGAGCTGTTGTCCCAAGGGTTAGTAAGATGAAAGAAGTCACTGATCTGAGGATAAAAATAAGTCTGAAAACTAGTTTCTATTCTGGAAGCCAAACGTTTGAATGTTGATATCCTACTATACGCACTTACACACGTCTTGAAACTCGGGATAGTAGAGAATACTTTGAAATGCTCTTGTCTAAAAGCCAAAGTATGAAGGAAATAATAAATGAAGAAAATATAAAAATGGTGAAAAGAAAAATGAACACTGGTTTTGTTATTGCCAAGGAAGCAATAAAAAAATATAGCAAGGGTGCTTCATCACCGAGTGCCTTAGACCAATTGGTTTGGGAGTCACTGCTAAGCCTTAGGTGGTGCAAGACGAGGAAAATACTATCACCTAATCAGCAAGCACATAAGTAATCGGTCGGTTAGTATCTCAAGAAGTATTAACGGTCGCATGAAAATGTGTGAGCAAATCCATAAATATTCATCAAATTAAAAAGTACTGAGGTAGATGGACAAGAGTATGATAGCTTGAATTGAATTCTCCGAGTATAGGGATGTCCATTACACACACGTAGGGTTATATGATCGATGTTTGGATGAAAGGTAGGAATGAAGAATAAAGGCAATGTTGTATTGAGGGATGATGTGATTTTTAACATCTTTTCATGACTATTAAGATATGGCTTATGACAACTGAAAAGCTAGTGTAGTTGGAAACTCTAAATTTTCAAAGTATTTCTTTTATGGTTCTTATCTTTATATGTAATTTCACCATCTCTGTTTTATTATAGGATTTTGTGGGTGTAATCCACTGAAAACCCTCAGGAGACAACACCTCTCCTACTAGGGACACCTAGAGGTTTAACGGCTTGTTGCACGTGCTCAGTGCAATCGTGTTGCCTATGAAAGTGTGCTTAGTTTTCTCCTTTCTTTTTCTCCTCTTGAATAAACTAGTTTGCTCGGGACGATCAAAGATAAGTTTGGGGGTAATTGTTCAGTTGATAAAACTGCACATTTGTTATTACATTTTTCCTACTATTTCTATACTAGAAAAGGTATTTATTATAATATATGATACATATGAGGGTTTATCTGTAAAAATACTATTTTTCATGTGTTGATATATTATAATTAACATTTGGTAGGAAAATGTATGCAAAAATATCATTGACCAAATCTTAATGTTGAAATTAATATCTCAATAAAACAAAACTCCACTAATATTATTTGTTGAGATTGTGCCGAATTTTTCAGGGCTAAAAATCAAGGGAATCAAAGTTTTTAAAGCAAACCTACCTAATTAAGAAAGCAAACTAAAGAAATCAAGTATGGCAGTAACTACGAGAAGATTTTCAGCTTCTGAGATTCAAAAAAAATCACCACGTGGAAATATAGATGAAGCCCCAGAAAAATCACCAAACGATCCTTATACTTGGCCGCGGATCCGCGGCCAAGACCCTCTATTGGCCGCGGATCCGCCGCGTACCAGATGGGTTGGAAGCTGAGATTTCTTCTGTTGGATCTTAACTGATGGTTTCCAATTTAGGAAGCTAGATTTCTGGGTTTGGGACTATAAATAAAGACCGAGAGCCTCTTGGAAAAATTATCAAGTCGACGCAATCATGAAGTCCAAGACGGCTCACGCATCCAGGCTGATCATCAACGGTTCATCTACCTCTTTAGAAGAGATCGAGAAGCAAACTAGTATTTGTAATCATTTTCTAAGGAAACAAAGCGTAATGAGTTTTGTTGATTAATAAAGGTAGTTCTTTTTCTTATTCTATTTCTTTGTAGTTTCATTATGAATTCTCTCTCCATCTTTTTTTCTTCCAACATGCGCGAGTAATTCTCCGCTTGTTAGGGTTCATAGGATTAAGGTAGGTTAATGGATGATGAAAATATCTAAACTCTTTTAACGTCCTATAAAGTTTATAAACTTTATCAAAAGAATCATTAACATCCTAATCGGGCGCGCTACCAATTCATTGTTAGTCTCGATCGCGATTAGAGATTAGATTAATGATTTTTTTGGTAAAGGCTGGATATGAACGGAGTTCCGTGTCGAGATAGGGGTTAAGAGTGGGATTCCTTTTCCCTCCAGAAACCCTAATCTACATGCATCACTGTCGTTCTAGTTTTAAATCTATTAAAGGATAGAAAGAGTAATCTTTAATTAATCATACATAACTACTAAATCCTAATGAACCCTACAAGCCCTCTTCTTATATAAACTTACATCCGTAGTTAATCTAGATCTATATTTTGCATCCGTGTTTAACGTAGATCTAGATCCTACAACCATTCTACAATATTCTTTGTCCCACCTCTCTTTTTCAACATGTCTAAAGTAAGAGTAAAAGGTTCCACGTTTCCCAGAGGACGACCCGTACTCATCTCGGTCTAGCTACGCGCGACACCGTTATTGATTGTGGTTATTCTACAAACACAATTTTTCACATCAATCAGAGTTAAACATCTAACCTCGCCCCAAGTCTCTGCTACCTGTACGACGTCTATCACGGTGTTCGGATGGAGGTCTCTGTGCCGCTGTATCAGTACGAACCCTCTTCGGCTCTGGAACTACCGAAGTCTCTGCAAGGCGCTCCTCAACTAATAGGGCTGCGTCTACAGCTGCTACATATGTCTCGCAATGCTGTGCGCTGATCGCAAAGAACAGTGGGGTAAGCAATCCTCGAACAAATCTCTTGACTTGCATCTCCTCAATAGCCACTAGGTATGGGGCATAAACTGATACCTCGGTAAACAGTACGTCGTACTCTGCCACTGTTATCTCTGGCGTCTGGCGTAAGGAATCGAACATGCACGCTCGGGCATCCCTGACACTCTGGGGAAGGAAACGGGCTAGAAACACCGTCACAAACTCGGTCCAGGTCATAGGAGGAAGACCTGCTGCTCTGCCCTTCTCGATCGATTCATACCATTTCTGCACAAGACCTTCCAGGGAAAGCTCGCGAACTCTACCCATCTCGCATCTGAGCATCTAAGTGAACGACATATCCGGGCCATCCTCTCAATGAAAGACTGTGGGTCCTCGGCTGCATCGGTGCCTGTGAAGACCGGAGGCTTCAGCCTCATGAACTCTGATAGCGAAACTGTAATAACCTCTGTGGCTGCAGAGGCAACTGCCTGTACTGTAGGAACCATCACGGTCCCCGTAACGGGCGGAACTACCTCTGGTCGCTGCGCTCGGAGCGTCTCGACTAATGACCTTATCATCTGGCGCATCTCCTGCATACCGGCCCCTAGCATGGCGATCTGATCTGTCGTAGGAGGAACAGTCTGCTCTGGTACAACAGGTGTACAGCCCGGATCAGTCCTGGTCTCAGACGAGTCAACTCGAATCTCGGCTCTCAGACGAGTCAATTCGATAAGGATACGGAAATCGAATCACAAGAATGTATACAATCATGAAGGAATTCTAATCAATAAGTCCTAAGGTCGCTTAGGCGGAGTACCGTGTCGTGAGCATGCCGCGGAACATACGCATGCTACGCCACTCTGCTTCAGCTACCTACTCCATCATACTAGGGTCATCCTACACTCCGAAGGTAAAACCTACGCTCTGATACCAACTTTGTCACGATCCAAAATTTGGCCCGTGACCGGCACTTAACCACGTAACGTCTACAGGCGTAACGCGACTAAGTAAGCCGAAACCCAGAAATCAAAACCATTGAAAAAGCGAGTGAAAGGAAACATTAGTTTAAAACATTTAGAAAACCTTAAGTACTTTAGTAAAATTCTTTAAAGTTCAAGTTATTACCCTAAAAATTTTGGCAGCATTTCCTTTGTAAAAACTAGCCCCGAAATCGGGTACAAGACAATATATGAGTAAAATGATATACAATAAAAATAAAGCATCCCAAACGGGAGCAATCACGCCCAACAGCGGAAACAATCACCACAATGATAATATACGACACCGAAGCGAAGAAATGAGCAGTATAAGAGAAAACAAATATCATGAAAGATAAAGCTGCATAAATAAAGTCGGCTCACAACGAGCTCGACACCAGAGTACAAAATAATATACATCGTCCTCACAACTGGTCTCTAAGTCAATAAATGAAAAGTAGATGGAGAGTACTAGATACAACAGTGTATACAACTGGAAAATAAACAGATACCGCAAAAACCCACCTATCAGCAAAAGGCTCATGCGCCAACTGCAATGGTATCCGTATCAAAAGATGCAAGGAAGCAGCCCGCCGTGACTACTCTGAGGGGCAACCTGCAAACACTGTGGCACAACGGGGGTGAGTTGCCAACTCGTGAATAGTAGATAACATATAAAGGTAATCGCGAGTATGCACGTGCTGCGATACTCTAACCTATGCCAACAGATAACATCTATATGATGAGCTGGATGCACAATAGTCATGCAACAAGTGCAATCTAATAACATCTCTATATGTGAGCAGGGTATGCAATAATCATGCCTAGCATGTGTACTCTATCAGGTACTACAAATATAGGATGAGATATATAATACTAAATGCTGAGCATGGGAATAAATAATATCTACACGGAATGTCAATGTGGAAAATAACCGGTGTCCATCAATACACCAAATCCCAGTAAAACTCAGGCACCGTCACTCTAATCCGCCCTCAAATCCTGTAAATCTCGTAGAATCGTGAGTGCCTAACATCGGCACTCGAAATATCATAAAATAATCGTGTCCAGCATCGACACGCAAATCCTCAAGTATCGGGCTCCGTCAGTCCGAATCGGCCCACGGGCTCCGTCTGCGGAATCGGCCCTCAGCCCCGGCAGTACGTGTCGTCCCGTATCCATCTATCGACTCTGGTCGGTATCCTCCGGATAACCGCCAGGTCCAACCAATCACCGGTAGGTAGTAATCCCTCCGCCGGGCTCACCGTCTAACAATACGAGTCTTCTTGCCCCGGGGTACCAAACCGGGTCCACCATGTACCCACAATTAGTGCCTACCACTCCTCGAATTGGGTGTACTCACACAAGCTCTCTGGAACCAAGAAAACTCATGGTGGACGCACTGAAATATCATATCAAGAGAAACCGGGTTTTTAAAACAGTGCGTATTTTCTTAAAATAATACCACGGTTCTCAAATCCAGAAATCCCATAAATCCAAACTCAATACGTAAATCCATGCAATGTGTCGTATGACATCAAGAGTAAAAAGGGAAAAACCGCTCTTAAAAAAAGATCCAGTTTTGAAAACACCTCATGCGGTCCCTTAGTTTTTAAATCATGTCAATATCATCCATGTATGTAACATGCGTATGTATATAGGTATGGATGTCCAAATGGATATATACGCGAATATGAGTGTATCAATATATGTGTACACTGGTATGAATATACAGTGTGCATGTGCGCAACAGTGATATATCAATGAATGTGTGCACTGGTATGAATATACAGTGTGCATGTGCGCAATAGTGATATATCAATGAATGTGTGCACTGGTATGAATATACAGTGTGCATGTGCGCAATAGTGATATATCAATGAATGTGTGCACTGGTATGGATATACAGTGTGCATGTGCGCAAGTATGAAGATATCAATATATGTGTGCACTGGTATGGATATACAGTGTGCATGTACGCAAGTATGAAGATATCAATATATGTGTGCACTGGTATGAATATACATATAAACATCTACGACTAAACATCCTTTCACGCCCTGACGCTTAACGCCATACGGGCGATTTCCCCGTAGATGTTAAATCTACTCACCTGGTCGCGCGCTAAGCGTAGCCGACCACTTGCTTCTTTTTCTTTGCGGCGTCCGACGTACCCGCCTACGAACCTAGAATTTACACAATGAATCCACATAAGTAAATATCTCACAAAAACGCGATATAGAAATGAAACGAGAAACTCGCATCGCAAACTAAACACGCGTGTGTCCGATACGCTGAAACGTGTGTATACGCGTCTAAAACTATCCCGACACGTCGCGATACGCTGGAACACTGAACCCACTCACATATCACACGTGTCGCGCAAACAAAACGTATAGGAAAAATGATATATGGTCCCAGATTCTTACTCAGGTGAAAACTTAGATAGTTGCACATACCAAAACACTAGAATATGCAGTAGACTACCCTAGAAAAAATCCTAACCCCTAAGTCCCCTATCTGGCCGCAAATTGTGGCCAGAACGAATAAAACGGCGGCCTGAACAAGGGTAGGGGGTCTCGTTCTCTGGGTATGTGATCAACATCTATCAATTATACTCCAGTTATCTCAGTTTTTCTCTGAAGTAATCGGGTCTAAAGCAGATCACAGAAAGGCTAACTTTTGCTTTAAAACGCTAAATTTACACCAATATGAAACCCTATGGTATTTTAATGAAACCTGGGGTTAAAATAAGTTTATGTGGCCCTAATAACACTTAAATAAGTTAATCTAAACACCAAAATCATCTCTTAACCAAAAGTCCACACTAATCACCATTTCTAGCACTAAATCTCACTTTTAACACTAACCAAAGATAATTCTACACATAAGTTTAGCAAAAGGAATTGAGCTCAGATTTTATACTCACTCTCGACCCTAGGTGCAAGGAAGGAGGGGAAGAAGAAGAAGAAGAAGTGCTGCTGCAGCTGCTTGTGCTCCTTTTGCTGCCTGCTATAGCTGCTGATGCTGATGCTGCTACTGTTTCTGTTGCTACTGCTGCTTCATGTTGTTGTTGTTTGCTGCTGTTGTTAAGACTGCTGGTGCTGCTGCTTCTTCTTCTGGTGCTGCTGCTGGTGTTGTGAGTGTGGATGTGTGTGAGTGAGAGTTGTGAGAAAAATGAGTGGCAAAATCAAAAGATATGAGAGCTAAGGCTAGTCGACCCCACCCTCTCTCTCTTCATTAAATGAAAGTATGGCTCAAGCCATGATGCCATTCTCTCTCTCTCTCCTTCTCTCTCTCCAAGTCAACCAAATTTTTAAATCATTTCTCATTTAAAAAAAAGAAAACAATTAATCCAAAACACTTAAGGAAAATGGGTTAATCCACCATGGTTGCTAAATATGGTTTAACCCTAATTTTAACCCTAGTTTACATGCACATTGTTTCCCCAATCAGAGCAAAGCTCTGTTTGAATTTCAAAAATTCAAAAAAATTGAAGCAACGCTTCAGATTCCTTGCGCTGCGCGCAACGCGCCACGTGTCAAAAGCTGACATGCCAGCGTATGCCCAAGGCAGCGCACCCAATCAGAGCAAGGCTCTATAAAAATAAAGGAAGCAACGCTTCAGATGCTTTGCGCTGCGCGACACGTGGCAGCGCAGTTGCGCTAGCGCAGGTGCGCTGCGCTCTGGGCTGTGCGACACGTGTCAAGCGCAGGTAGGCTTGCGCTAACCGTGCCAGCATTTAAACAAAAAAATTCTGGAAAGATCTTTCTAAACAATAAGATTCTCTTCTGTAAAACAGAAGCCCTTGGATCAAAGACCAACGGTAGGGAAAAATCCCTAAATCACTCAGAGAAAGATCTCTTTAACTGATTTAATAAATCAATTAGCACTATATAAAGGCCCCCAGACTCCAAGTCTAAAACACACAGAACTCCTCTAAAAGAGATCAATGATCTAAGAACAAGATCAAGATCTTGGATAAAAATAATAATAATAATAAAAAAGAAGAAGTAATTTACTTCCGTATAAAGGAATTGCCTTTTGATGAACCCCTGGTTCTCTGAAAACAAGAAAAACTTGTTTTCTTTGATCTAAATTTGATCAAAATATTAAACAGTGCCTTGCACTTTTGAAATTTGCACCGTTGCGCTCATTGGATTGGCGCAAGCCACCAGGAAGCGCCACGTGTCAATCACATAACAGTTGCGCCTTGCGCTTCTAAAAACAGAGCACTGCTCTCTTGGTTTGGCGCAAGACACCAGAGCGCGCCACGTGTCAGCAGTGCAACAGCGTAGCGTACTGCGCTTACGCTCACCAGAGCGTGACACGTGTCACCATCACATGAGTTTGCGCCTTGCGCTCTTTAATTGGCGCAAAGCGCCTGACAGGCCACGTGGCACACTGTCAGAATATTAAATGCAGCGCATTATTAAAGGGAAGAGCCCAATTAAGAGGTCCAATGGACCAAAACAAATGCTCTGCATTATAAAAAATGGGTAGAGCCCAAACAAAGGTCTGTCAGACCAAAACAGATGTTGTGCATCATTTAAAAAAGGGCAGAGCCCAATTAAAAGGGCCTAATAGGCCAGAAAAAATGCACTGCATTATTAAATAAGGGGCAGAGCCCTAATAAAGGCCTAACAGGCCAAATATAAATAAAATGTTGAACATTTTCAACTGGACTTAGCCCAATTCTGGCCGTAAGTCCTCAAATTAAATTGAACTGAGCACAAATGCTCTCTCAAATCAATTTACACCCGGTTCAAGGGTACATCTCCGAACTTCTATGATATTTGTCGTTGTAATCCTTCAACGTCGTCAGAGAGGTGACGGGTCCCGACAACCACACATCGATACGGACTGTGGGGTCCTTAAACTCATGGACTAATGCGTCCTTAAACCAACAATACAGACTGTAGGGTCCTTAAACTCATGGACTAATGCGTCCTTAAACCAACATTCGTCCCCAAAACGGGAATGTTGGACCACCATGTCCCTAAACTGGCAATAGACCACTATGTCCCTAAACTGGAACAATAGAGCCCAAACGCTCTTTTGTCGGATCTAAACGATCCCGTTAAGTTGATCTTAGTCTCAAACTGGACTAACGTATCCTTAACAAACATTTAAGTTGATCTTAGCCTCAAATACGGCTAACGTAACCTTAAACCAAAACCCCAAACCCAAATCTAAGAAAATACGGATTTGGACTAATCCACGTCCTACGGGCGACGACATAAATTAGTCTCCGTACACAATCCACGGGCAACCACAAACAAAACAAACACCCACGACACGAAGTGAAATTCTGGAGAAGGAGAAAGTTGTTACCGCGATGCGGTAGCATAATTAACTGCAGGGGCTTGCGTCTGTAGGGAAGAGCGTCCCTACAATCAAAAACCCCTCGAACAAGGGGGAATCTGATGAAGTCTGCTACATCTGCCGCATCCGTCTAAACCTTCGATACACGGTGCCATAAATCAACTTGGCATCTTCGGAGAGGTGGACGGATAGCACCAAGTAGCATCTGCCCTGAATCTCAGGCGAGACGCCCATGTCTTGGCCGCCATTCGGAAGGGAACAGATTCTGGCATGCCCGGTGGGATCTTTTCCTCTTTCCACTGCACACTTCGTGTGTCGTCTTTGCGAACGAATCGCGGTTTGTTAATGGTTGCCCTCGGGTTTAGAGCTACTAAGATTTGGTCTCTTGCTTGGCACAGTAATCAAATAGCAATGGCGTCCAACTGCTCAAACTGCTCCAAATGCAAATGCAACTGCAACCGACGCTCCGTCTCACCTGAAGGTGTGGCTTATGGGCTTCAAGCGGCCTCCATCTTTGCTATGCCGGTGGAACAATTGACTCAGGCTACCACCGGTCTGTTCTTCGGGACCATGCTCCCGCCAGTGAACATTAATGTCCCGCTGCCGAAGGAAGCGCAAAAGAAGTCGGTCTTCGATCGGCTCACTACTACCACGACCCCTCTCAATGAGTCGTCCAATTCCAACTCTTCGGTCTTCACCAGACTGAGCCTGAACTCCGATGGGCCTACCAAGAAGCTCATGACCCCTGAAGTGGCCATCCCAAGGAAGACCGCCATCTCTGCTCCTAAAGTCATCGAGACGGCTTCTCCTGCAAGAGGGTCGGTCTTCGGAAGGCTGACTGCTCCCAGTCCCGCTCCCGTTCAGAAATCTATGTTCGACCGGTTGGACACGGCTTCTCAACGGGCGTTAGTCTTCATGAGACTGACACCGGCAACAGCACCTCACCTGAACAGGGGGCAAGATAAAGCCGTCGCTGAACCAATACCGACAACTCGTCACACCCGACGATGCCACTGGAGGCGGATAAGGAAGACTGGGTGCAACTCCCTCTCTGGGCTAACTCCACCAGCTCCAACGGTGGAAGTTAATGCTGCTGTTCCAACCGGGAACAACTTTGCGCTGCTGAACATGGTACGCAGAAATTCGCCAACTGCGGTGCTCAAAAGATCTCCTCCACCAATAGATACCGTCATGGAAGGAAAACCAGAAGAGTCGGAACAGTCTCCTCAACGGCTGTCTTCTAGGATCTACAAGACTTGGCGACGAGTCCGAGAATCGGTGATTGATCCGAATTTCTCTCACCAGCATAAGAAGTCGAAAGTCCGGCAGGAAGAAAATCCCCCTGTCAAGCAACGGAAGACGATGACCACCTGGGTGCCCAAAGAAACAACCCCCTCAACTTCGACGGCCCACAAGAGAAGAAGGCCGGAGAAAATCCCCACGCCTGCGGCGAACGTCAAAGGCAGTGAACCCAAACACCCTAAGTCCGGGGGCATTATGGTACACACCATCTACATGGCTTCCGGGAAAGAGGACAGCCGTATATCCACAGTTCATAGACCGCTTACGCGATCGGTGACTAAAGCTCAGGAACAACAGCAGAAGCTCCAAGAAATGATGACTGCGATGGCCACACTCACTGGGACAAAAGAGAGCCCAGAAGCATCCTCGGATCAATGCCAGGTGCAAGAAACCGACGCCAAATTCCTTCGCAGGATACTGGAAAAGAAGGACAAAGAGGCTGCAGAACAAGCAGCCAATATAAAACGAATGGCCCTTCTGTTCCAGGATATGGTGGGTATGATGATTCAACAAGATCCTCCTACTGAAGATCCTCCGATCGTCCTTGAAGACGACAGAGGAGAAACGTCGAATCCTCCACCGGCTCTGTCAACATCCAAGGAGGAGACAATTTCCAAAGCTGCACTGGACGAATATATAGCTCAGCAGATACGGGTTCACCAGGCAACTGAGGTAGCCGGTAAACGGGGCGACCATATCCGAGCCGGTATGATCAGATCAAGTACCCGCCGGGCTATACAATACCGAAATTCCATGTCTATAAGGGGACTGGCAATCCCCATCAACATGTTTCCCAGTTCAGGGCCCTTTGCGGTAACACCGGCGGCGATGATAAGCTTCTGCTTCGCCAGTTCGTCGGCAGCTTGTCGGAGACGGCGTTTGAATGGTACTCCAAGCTTCCGAATGACTCCATCAAAACCTTCGCTGAAATGGAGTTGTTGTTTACTCAGCGATTCGCTAGCGCCAGCGAGCGTACTCCAATAACAGCTTTGATCAATGCAAGAGTAAAGCCGGGCAAAACCTGGGTTCAATATGCAATTCGGTGGCGGATCTTATAGTCGAAGTGTGAACAGCGCATCGAAGAAGCGCCAGCGGTGGGCATGTTCGTGGGCACCTTGGATCCTCATGAAACAATTTCACAGTTCATGATGTTCTTTAAACCAACCACGTTCCAGGCCCTGATCGACAAGATAGCTCAAATGGACCAGATGGGCTATAGACCGTCTCCTCCAAAGCCGGACTCTCGAAACGAGAAGGGGAAAGGAAAAGCGATCGTCGTCGCCAATGCTCAACAACAGCCGAGCAACTTGAAGCCGGTTGTCCGTCAAAACAATACGCGTCCACACGTACCCCTTGAGGAGAGGCTAAGACGTCCTTACTCGTTTCTTCAAGATAAAACGAGAAGACTGTTCGAGCTGGCATTGCGCAATAGACTTATCAATCTGCCGGATTCAAGACGCCCGTTGTAACCAAACGACGTCAATGATCCCAATTACTGTCCCTACCACCGAGTATTGGGCCATCCAATCGAAGATTGCTACGTCTTCAAAAACTGGATTGAAGACTAATACCAACAGGGCAAGTTCACGTTGTCCGAAAGATGGAAGGTGAACCCGCCGCGACCTCATATCCCTAAAAAGGTGAATACGCCAGGGGCAACGTGCTCCTTTGTTGAAGAAGCTCCATGGGAGGTTATGCTATCAGCCAAAACCAAAAGGATGCTGAATGATCTCATGGCATGCCCGGTGATCAGGTGGAAGAAACCGCTAGAACCCCAGATCATCGAAGGGTTGCTGAAGCCGCGCCCAACTCCAAAGATCGGTGGTGATGGCCCAAGCACTTGTATCCAGCCGTCGAAATCTTCAAAGAAGAAGAAAAAGAGATCCAAAAAGCCCGTGAAGCCTGGTGACAAGCGCACGGACTTGCAGAAACAGATTGACACGATGGAGGAATATAATCAGAAGGCACGGACTCCCATCACGCTCCAAGAGTTCCTCAGCCACGTCTTTCAGGAGGAAGATGATGAAGAAAGCTCGTCGGATGAATCTGAGGGTTACGTGGCGAGTTGGCATATGGTCTTCCACTCGTTTACAGACGAAGAGAAAACTCCTTGCACTGAGAAGCTGGGGGCAGATCCTAAACCGGAACTTCCAGGGCCATCAGATGAAGCAATTGATGCATTCCTCAATGAAGCTCGGTTGAAAAGTAAAGCTGATCGGGAACGCGAGACGGTCATATTTGAAAGGGCCAAGCGCCGGCGACTAAACGAAAGGGTTGAGACACTCCCATCAAATCAAAAGAAATCCGTTGCGGATAAAAACAAATTCAAGATAAGAAAAAGGTTTGCTAAAGCCATATCGATGGGGATGAAGCTACCACCCTCTGAAGGAAACATTGCCGGCAAAGCAGAAATGCACCCTTCCTATTGCTTGTATCATCGGAAGATTTTGTACCCCACCGAAGAGTGCAAAGCATTCAATAGATGGTGGCAGGGGTATGTTGTTCACCGGCAACATTTCAAGCGGGAGAAGCACAAAACTCGTCGGGAGCAGAAAAGTACGACCGAGGAGCTTAGAAGAACTACCGGCGATTGTCGCATGGTTAACGCTGGGGAAGCGCAAGTTCTCACATTCGGGAGCGACTCTGACGAGGAAATGGCTCTTAGCCCTCTCTTTAAAGAATCCACCTCGGGAAAAGAGGGAGAGCCGAAGGCCTACGAAAATATCCAGCTGCGCAATCGCACGCTTCCGGAAAAGAATCTCGGATCCACGAGTAAGAAAGATAAGGGAAAAGAAAAGGTCTCCGAGGATATCTCCCTGGATGACCAAGTCATGAAAGAACTAATCACTAAGGACCCGCCAAAGAAAAATAAGGTGGACTACAACGTTCTGGCACACTTGAGGAAGTTACCCTCGCAGCTCAGTATTCTCGATGCCCTTTTACTATCAAAAGAGGCAAGAGATTCATTGATCAAAGCGCTACAGGAGCCAGAGCAATTCCACGCTTTTCTCCCCGAAGAAAAGATGAAGGACGAGCTGGAAGAAGTGCATACAGCCGATGTCACTTTCGGTGATGAAGACCTTCTCCTTGGGACGTATGAGCACAACCGCCCCCTCTATGTCTCAGGATACTGCCACGATATAAAGATAGGTAAAATCCTGGTCGACAATGGGTCTTCAGTCAGTCTTCTCAACGTGCGAGTGTTGAAAGAAATCTGCATGAGCGTCCAGCACCTCGCTCGGGATAAGATCACCATCTCCGGGTTCGACTCTCAATCATCACGGACTCTCAGGTCTGTCATACTGACGTTACGCTTTGGGCTACTCGTCACGGACATTAAATTCCACGTCATAGACGCCAAGACATGCTATAATGCTTTGCTCGGTCGACTCTGGTTATACGAGTACAACATCATCCCTTCTATACAACATCAGTGTATGAAATATTTTAAGGATGGTCTCGAGTATACCGTAACAGGAGAGTTGAACCCGTTCTCAGTAAACGAAGTCAGCAAGTACGAAGATGCAAAATACTTTTTACCGGATTTCGAAGACACGGAGAGATGTCATAAACCGGAGAACAAAGCTATCGCCACCATTCCAGTCTCCGGGAGTGATACTGAAGAAGAGGAAGAGATAGTTTATTCAGGTCCACCTCAGCGCAACAAGCCGGGACCGTCCGCTCCTATGTGGATCTTTGGCAGCGACTCGGAAGATGAGGTCCATGCTATATTCTCTGCTCGGCCTTCAATACGAACATTCGCTGATGAAGAGCAAAGTTTGCAAGTTGCTATGGTTCCGCCCAAACATCATAAAGAACTGGATGCGCTTGATACCTATATTGTGGAAGAGCTGCAGACGTTTTATGTCCCTCCCAGACGAGAAGGCAAAAAGGCGATTCTATTCTACCGCTCCGGGGAAACAAGAGTGGAAAAAGAAATCTGGCACGGTGCAGATCCTACACTTGACAGGCTTCAGCCCATCCGTCTGCCTAGATATTACACGGAAGGATTGAAAAGGCTATTGAAGCGCCAAGGGATACCCTTCAAACAGACCGCTCGAAAAGCCAAATTCTATGACAGGGTCTGGAACGTTCCCGGAACTCAGCACAAATTGCCCAATGGGTGAATGGAAGCAATCGGGCTTGGATATGTTCGGTCCAAGAAACGGGAGCTACTTCGCGACTGCTATGTTGTGCATGACTTCAATGAAGAGGGGGACGCTCAATGGGAAGATGCTAACCCTAAACCAGAAAAAGTCCCCGACGTAAAAATGCCCAGTCCGTCGTTCGAAGAACAAATGGACAAGCTTATAAGGGAAGCTGGTCAAAAAGTTCGAGACGACCACAACCGCGAAATGGCCATCTACGAGAAACCCAGAACGCAACGCCTCCTTCAACAGGCTGTAAAAGACGAAAATGCCGCTCCCCGTCAACCTGTTGCAAAAAAGGCCCGACGCAGAGGCAGAAACAAGTCAAAAAGCGGAAAAGACATTCAACAACGACAAAGCGGGACCAAGAAGTCACATGAGCGGGAATCGAGCGGTCCGGATTTGTCCCTTATGAAGAAGATGAGTCGAGCGTACTATTTTCCTCAAGACAAGACAAAGAAGATACTTGACCTAGTTATAAAGCACCAAATGCTTACACTTCCGGAGTCCAAGCACCCCGAACAAGCAGACGAAGTCTCACACCCGAACTATTGCTCTTATCACAGGGTAATAGGGCACCCTCTCGAAGATTGCTTCACCTTCAAAAATTGGGTCGAAGATCAGTATCAGCTCGGTAAGTTTGCTCTATCTGACAGCTGGAGGGTAACGCCGCCGCAGAAGCATGAACTCAAAGCCATGAGAGCAGAATCAGATCCACATCAGTCTTGGAAGAGAGCTCGTACTTGTCATATGATAACAATATCAAAAGAAGAGCCTGAGAATATGGATGACCTTCCCTGGTGCTCCGAAAACAGTAATGACGGGGTGATCTCGGAATTTCCACCTGCGCCGAAAGAGCTGGAAGATGGAATACACACCATTGTGGATAACCTCAAGAAAATTGAGTTGGGGACGGCGAACGACCCACGACCAACATTCGTTAGTGAACTGCTATCTGAAGAAAGGGTAGCTTCATTAAAAGACGTGCTAATGCAGTATAGAGATTGCTTCGTGTGGAACTATTCCGGAATGCCAGGACTAGATTCAGAAATTGCTGTCCATAAATTGGCGATATCCCCGGACGTTAAACCAATCAAACAAGCACCGAGAAGAATGCGGCTCGAGCTCGAGATGAGCATCAACGCCGAGGTCAAGAAGCTGATCGACTCTAGGTTCATCCAAGAAGTCCAGTATTCTGATTGGATCGCCAACATCGTCCCAGTGATGAAGAAAAATAGGACAGTGCGCATATGTGTAGACTTTCGGGATCTCAATAAAGCCTGCCCGAAGGATGATTTCCCAGTGCCAGTCACCGAGCGGATGATAGATAACACGTGCACTCACGAGGTTTTCTCCATCATGGATGGCTCATCAGGATATAATCAGTAAAGATGCATCCCGAAGACCAGAAACACACTGTTTTCCAGACCCCTTTGGGTATATTTTGCTACAAGGTGATGCCCTTCGGTCTAAAGAACGCCGGTGCTACCTATCAAAGGGCCATGACAAAGATCTTCGATGACCTTTTACATGAAATCGTCGAATGCTATATCAACGACCTTGTGGTAAAAAGAAAATCATACGAGGAGCATTTAGAGCATCTGAAGACGTATATCAACGCCTTTGACAATACAACTTGAAGATGAACCCTCTCAAGTGCGCATTCGGAGTTTCCTCGGGCAAATTCCTGGGATTCATCGTCCTACACCGAGGTATCGAGATAGATCCGTCAAAGATCAAGGAGATCATGGAAATGCCTCAGCCAAGGACTCTCAAGCAATTGCGGTCTCTCCAAGGGAAGCTCACGTACATCCGGAGATTTATAGCCAACCTTTCAGGTAAGTGCCGCCCTTACAGTCATCTGACGAAGAAGGGAATCTCTTTCGTTTGGGATCGCAAATGCCAGAGCGCGCTAGACGAAATCAAGAAATACCTGCAGAATCCGCTAGTACTGGCCGCTCCGGTCAAGGGAAAGCCTCTCATTCTGTATACAACAGCCCTCGAAGGTTCTTTAAGCGCATTATAGGCACAGGAGAACGACCAAGGGAAAGAACGAGCCCTCTACTATTTGAGTCGAGTTCTACTAGGGGCAGAAAGCAACTACTCCCCCATCGAAAAACAGTGCCTGGCGTTGATCTTCGCGATAACAAAGCTCGGGCACTATGCGTTGGCGCATGAAGTCCGTCTCATTTCGAAGGTGGACCCCCTTAAATATTTAATGTTGAAGGCCATATTGACAGGGAGACTCGCTAAATGGGCCGTGCTCTTAATGGAGTTTTCGATAACCTATCAGCCACTTAAAGCAGTGAAAGGCCAGGCCATCGCCGACTTCCTCGCTGAACATCCGATACTGGCTGATTCCCCTTTGAATTGCGAACTGCCAGACGAACATGCGTTTGATGCGATCGATGGTAGTGATACCCGATGGGAGCTCTACTTTGATGGATCGTCCTCTATGAAGAAGCGCAAACAGAACACCCCTGTAATCAAATCAGGGGTAGGCCTCATCTTTGTGACCCCACAACGAGGGATAATGCGCTTCGCCTTCTCCTTAACAGTGCCGAGGACGAACAATGAAGCCGAATACGAAGCTTTAATAGCGGGCCTTGAGATCGCCATCGATATGGGAATTGAAAACCTCCTCATATACGAAGATTCCCAACTAGTCGTTAGTCAAGTAAATGGCGACTACCAAACGTGCAAACCCGAACTGGTAAAGTATGGCGAGAGAGTATAGCATCTGCTGACTCAAATCCCCTCCTACATGCTGGAAAGCATACCGCGCGCGGAAAATAGCAAAGCAGATGCACTAGCTAAGCTCGCTAAAGAACTGGCCGACGAGAACCTCGATGACGTAAGAATCGTGGTACAAAGCCATCGGGTGCTTGCCCCAGCAGAAATATTTCCGGAATCATCAGAAAAAAGGGAGTGACTGAGCAAATGGCTATGCAAATAAAAGACCAGGAAAAGGCTGAGGATTGGAGAGAAGTCTTTATAGACTATTTCAAATCCCGTCGAACGCTTGAAGATGCTTCCTCAAGACATCAGCTTATGAAACGAGCTCTGTCTTTTGCCTTCGTCAATGATACTCTGTACAAGAGATCGTTTGATTCTCTGTGGTTGAGATGCCTGTGACCTGAAGAAGCAAAAAGAGTCGTCCAAGAAGTTCACGACGGACTCTGTGATTCTCACCAAGCCGGGCCGAAGATGAAGCTGAAAATCAAGCGGATGGGTTATTATTGGCCCACGATGATTAAGGACTTCCTCGAATATGCGAAGCAATGCCACTCATGCCAGATTCATGGGGACTTTATCCATCAGCATCCAAATCGACTACACCCGACGGTGGCAAGATGGCCGTTCGAAATGTGGGGAACTGACATAATCGGCCCCATCGAACCAGCATCGTCCAGGGGACATCGATTCATCTTGGCGACGACTGACTACTTCTCCAAATAGGCAGAACCAGTACCGCTAAGGAAAGTGAAGACGGAGAATATCCTCCATTTCTTCAAGACGCACGTCATTTATCGGTTTGAACTCCGCGACGGATCATCTCCGATAATGGGCCAGCCGACAGAAGCCACAAGATCAGCCGTTTCGCGCAACAGCACAACATAGATTGGAGATATTCCTCAGTTTATAATCCCCAAGCTAACGGTCTAGATGAGGCTTTCAACAAGACCTTGACGAAGATCATAAAGAAGACGGTGTCCCGAAATAAAAGGGACCGGTGATTGATTTGATTTCTGATTGTGTAGTTGGAAAATTATGTAGAAATCGCAACCAAAAATATTTGACCGCAATCAATAACGGTGTCGGATGTAGCACGTTAGTAAGTGCGGATCGTCCACGGGGATTGCGCGATTCGTTCGTATTTTGATTTGTTTGAATCGAAACTTTAATAGAAAAAAAACAAACAATTCATGATTTATAGTTGAAGTTCAAGAATTAGAAAATCTAGATCTAATAACAAGAAAACTATAGAATCAATAATTGAGAGTTTGATGATTTTTCCAACCAAATATCAAGAATCTAAATGAGGCTCATAGGAATCGATCGGATCTATAGATGTGATGTAATCTTACGATGACATATTCTTATCCATCAATGAATTGATACTAGATCGATGATGATCGACGAGAATTAGGGATTTCTAGTGAAACTAGGGTTTCATCATTTATCCCTTGTTCCTTCGTCGATATCATTCACATTCTAACCTCTAGTAAATTCAAGAATTGACCGTGGATCCCTAATTTCGAGCGATAACAATGAAGAAAGTATCGCAACGAAACTAGGTCATCGATTCTTCAATTTGCTAGGGTTTAAAAAACTCGTAGGACTTAAGAATCGTTTTAAGATTTGTTACATCATCATTCTATTGATCGTCTCGACTCCTTTACGAGCGGAGTTTTACTCAAACATCACAACAAGAACCAGAATTACAAATTGAGATCGAATCATGATGCAAGAATTTAAAGAAAGCTAGATTAAAGAATTTCACCTTTTATTTATATCAACAATTTCGTTACAATCGCTCAAGAACTACAAGAGGAAGAACTCGATCGTCGATTTGGCTTCGCTCATCTTCGTGAGTCGCGGATCGGCTTGGATCACTTGCTCGATTGAAGATCGGCTCCGCTCCTAAAAGATTGAAGGCTTCTCGCTTGATTTGGTACTCAGGATCTTGAATTTGGATTGGAATTAGGGTTAGGGTTTCGCACAAGTCGTGTCACTCAACTTGTAAAAGAAAGAATGGGGGAGTGAAGATTAGAGATTAAGGAAGAAGTTTAACCCTAGATCTAGGCTCCTATTTATAGACTTCCTAAAACCCTAGATCTAGGATTTGAATTTTGAATTTCCCTCCAAAAGTTAGTTAGAGGGAGAGGCTTCTAGATGAAGTTTGTTAAGCCGAGCCTCCTAGATGTGCCACGTGGCGTTTCTACAATGTTCTGGAAGCTTTAGCTGTTATTTTAGAGCACGTGAGGAAATTTGAGCAATTGAAGCCGTCAAACCGTCGCGGTTCCGCGGCGCAAGCTGGCTCCCGCCGCGGAACCGCGGCGCTTCTGAAGCCTCAGGGCTTGGTCTTTCACTGGTAATTATTGGGCTGACTTATGGGCCTTCTTATGATATATTGAATTTTGTTTGGCCTTCTGTATCACTACCAGATCTTACATCTTGGAGTTGGCGTATCTTTTATCAGCTCTTTTCCTAATTTTGGTCTTTTCTTCTAGAATTTCCTGCACAGACTCCGAAACAAGTGTTGCGCAATACAGGGATGATGCGATGCCATGATAAACACACAATTTCCCTAAAAATGCCGGTTTTAAAGTCTAACACATGCAATCTGATATTTAATGACTGTTTTGCTAATATGTGAAATATGAATACCGAATACTTCTAAATCAGTGCAAATGATAGGGAAATTGCCGGGTTAAAAATGCAGTATTTTCGACTGATCAAATTCCCCCAAACTTATTTTCGATCGTCTCGATCGAACTGTTTTATTAAAAAGAGAAGGAGAAAATAAAGAAAGAGAAAAGCACACTTTGTAGGCAACACGATTGCACTGAGCACGTGCAATAAGCCTTTAAACCTCTATGTGTCCCTAGTAGGAGGAGTGTTGTCTCCTGAGGGTTTTCAGCGGATTGCACCCACAAAATCCAATAATAAAAGGAAGATCATGAATATTACATTTAAAGACAAGAATTGTAAAAGAAAAGCCTTGAAAATTAGGGTTTCCAACTAAGCTAGCTTTTCGGTTGTCATGAGCCCTATCTTAATGGTCATGAAAAGATGTCAGAAATCACGTCCTCCCTCAATAAAACATCGTCTTATTCTTCATTCCTATCTTTCATCCAAACATCTATCATATAACCCTGCGTGTGTGTAAAGACATCCCTACACCCGGAGAATTCAATTCAAGCTATCATACTCTTGCCCATCAGCCTCAGTACTTTTTAATTAATGAATATTTAAATGAGATTGCTCACACACTTTCATGCGACCGTTAATATTTCTTGAGGTACTAACCGACCGATTACTCCTGTGCTTGCTTACTTGGTGTATTTTCCTCGTCTTGCACCACCTAAGGCTTAGCAGTGACTCCCAGACCAGTTGGCCTTAGGGCACTAGGTGAAGAGGAACCCTCGCTATATTTTTTTATTGCTGCCTTGGCGATAACAAAACCAGTCTCCATTTTTCTCACCACTTTATATTTTCTTCATTTTTTTTATTTCCTTCATACTTTTGGCTTTAAGACAAGAGCATTTCAAGGTATCCTCTACTATCCCAGGCTTTAAGACGTGTGTAAGTGCGAATAGCAGGGTATCAACGTTCAAAATTTTTGGCTTTCAGAATAGAAACTATTTTTCAGACTTATTTTTATTCTCAGATTAGTGACGTCCTTCATATTGCTAACCCTTGGGACAACGGCTCATAACTACTTATTACTAGTTCGTATAAGAAAACTTCTAATTTTCTTGGTTTTCTTAAATTTTTCTAATCTCATGGATGTAATTTTTCACTATCTAATCTTTCATTATCTCATTTATGTACAAAAATATTTATATATTTTGAATTTTTTAAAAATTTTTATGGGTTTTGAATTTTTTTTAAATTTTTATAGGTTTTCGAAAATGTTTTGTGCTTATGCAAATGATATGCAAATGATGCAAAAATAAGCACAAACCTTCCCCAAACTTGTTTTCAACAGTGTCCTCACTGTTGCCATCTGCTAAATCTCGAAAAACCTGTAAGCTTGGGAAGAATTTATTAGTAGGGGCAAAATATATAAGTGAAGATCCTCCCCCAAACTTATTTTTGGTTCATCATTTTGTAAAATTTTCTTCTCAAGAGCCAGAAAAAATGCCCCCCCAAACTTAAGCAATGTTAATCTTTGAAAATCACATGAGGGGGTCAAGAATCACTGGTCGATGCCAAGCTTTGCAAAGACCGAATTTTTTCACCAACCATTCAAACATTTTATCAATGCAGTGCTATGGTTGGTGGAAGAAGAAGTGGGGAAATGTTAAGTGGTGGAAGAGAGTGTGTGTGCGTCTCATTTTGGAGAGACGATGCAGTGAATATGATGGATTACTCGCATTCTTTTTACAATTCAGAAGAAGGGTGGAGGTTCAATTTCAGTGAGTGGGACATGATTCATCTCAACACCCGTGTCATTCAAAAATGCGAGTTCATCAGCGAAGATCTCCTCAAAAATACCCCGAAGAATAATGTCATCACAAAGTGCAGGGTGATCTTCAGACTCTAAGAACAGTTCATAATCAGTGTTAGTTGTTGACCCGGACATCTCGGTGGAAGAGTCCGTAAGTGTATGATACATAGTTGGGTCAAACAACAACGTATGAAAAGAGTCAAGATCGGTATCAGAAGGATAATCAAATTCGCTGTTGTCGACATCCATTAAGTCGACAGAACAGACCTGAGCAGTAGGTTCGGAGGGTACACTTCCCAACTTGTAAATGTTTAGCTCTATTGACCTATTCCCGAAAGATAGGGTCATAGAGCCATTACGACAGTTGATTATTGCATTGGAAGTGGCCAAAAAGGGGCGACCTAAAATCATCGGAATTTGATTCCGTGGGTTCGCTACAGGCTGTGTATCAATTACAACAAAATCCACAGGGAATACGAATTCCCCGATTTTTATTAACACATCCTCCAGTTCACCCCTAGGTTTGGTGATTGATCGGTCAGCCATCTGGAGAGTTATGCTCGAGGGCTTTAACACTCTGATACCTAGTTTCTTGTAAACCGAATATGGAAGCAAGTTAACACTAGCGCTAAGGTCTAGTAGAGCACGGTTGAGGTGTTTTTCCCCAATGGAAATAGAAATAGTAGGACAGCCAGGGTTCTTACGTTTCCGTGGTACTTGTTGGGGGAAAGCCGTGTCTACAGTCTTTGCCATGAATATCTTCTTGGGCACTTGAGTCTTCCTCTTCCTAATGCACAAGTTCTTAAGGGTTTTCGCATAAGACGGAACTTGTTGGATGGCATCTAGGAGAGGGATGTTGATGTTAACTTGCTTAAACATGTCCATAATCTTCTCTATATGTGGACTCGATTTGTTAGCCCTTAACCGATTAGGAAAGGTGCTTTAGCAATAAGCGCTGGGTCCATCATAGGAGAAGGAAGTGTGTGTGGACCCAATCCCAGAATAGAAGTAGGGATCGTCTGTGGAGAACTAAAAGAGCTGGGCTGAGGTGGCGAGCCACGTGGGAAACGAAGAATAGGCTCGCAAGAAGGTGGTGGGGTAGAAGAACTGGGGTTAGAATTAGAAGTAGTGGTGGAAGGAAAGGTCTCAGCCGGGGTATCATTGATTGATTTATCAGTATCATCAAACTCTTCCCCAACGTGATTGTCAAGCACTCTTCCAGATCTCAACGTGATTGCATTCACAAGATGTGAATAGCCAGGATTGGGTAAAAGTTGAGCTGGAAGTTTCGCTTTCTCTCTTGCACTCATTTCGGCTTTTAGTCGTGCAATTTCTTCTTCCATCGATTTAATACTCTCGCTTTGGGACGCAGAGTTTTTCTTAATTTTATCGACAGAAGACTTCATTTCAGCCGAAACTTGCATGATATTTGTTAAGACCAAATTCATGTATTGTGCAAATGAAGAGGATTCATCAGTCTCGGTCAACTGTAAAGGACTAGACAGTGCGGGTGTGTTGACCGGATTTTGAAAATTATGTGCTTGGAAGGGGTGCTGACTCAATTGAAGTTGTGGTTGTGTTGTGGTGGAGGGACCCTTTGGAAATTGTTTTGGGTTGGAACCGTGTTTTGAGATTGTGATTGGTTCCAAGCAAAGTTAGGGTGATTCTTCCAACCCTGATTATATGTGGAAGAAAATGGATCGTTTCTAGGTCTTTGAAATGCGGCCGGTATGCTCGTGACCTTGAAACAGAGAATTTCGTGGACATTCTTCCGTCAAGTGAGAAGGATCAGAACAGCAGCCACATACAGTTTTGGAGAGTGATATTTGACTTAGGGCGGCTAAAAATTTGTTTTCCATAGTATCAAGTTTCTTTTGCATAGCTGAAATGTCAGCTCTAACTCCTATGGAAATATTATTGCCATCCCTAGACGATTGAATCACACCCTCCCACTGTAAAGATTTTTCAGCGAAATTTTCTAGAAAATTCCAGGCTTCCCCATCATCTTTAGTCATGAAGTTGCCTTGACACATGGATTCATGGGTCTGTCTTGTGTTAGGATTAATGCCCTCATAAATGATTCGGCACAGTTCCCATCTCGGGATGCCGTGATGTGGACATTGGACTAACAGATCCTTGAAGCGTTCAAGACATTTTGAAAATGGTTCATTTGAAAGCTGGGTGAATTGATTGATTTTGCATCGGACTCGAGCTGTCTTTTGGTATGGGTAGAATTTCTTAAGGAATGCTTTGACGAATTCTTCCCAATTTGAAATGGAATGTGCGGTAGTGTTATACAGCCACTTCTCGGCTATATCGCACAAGGTAAATGGGAGAAGACGAAGACGCATAGCATCCATAGAAAGCTGTGAGGTACCTATCATTGCGCATACATTTTCAAATTTGGTGATAAAGGCATATGCATCTTCAGACTCGAGACCGTGAAATTTTGGTAGAAGGTTGATGTATTGGGGTTTAATTTCAAAATTTTCCCCGTTGGCTGGTGGAATGGAAAGACAGGTGGAAAGGGGACCTCGTGTAGGATAACACTTCTCTTGGAGAGAGATGCGAGGTGGATTCTGCACACCAACGGACGGCGGCAGAGTAGTGGTAAAGAAGTTCGATGGAGACGGATCCATCGATGTGGGTGTGGTGGTGGGTAAAGGAAAGGTAAATGTAGAAATACCGACTTTTGGGTCGATCGGGGAAACGCGGACTAACGGGCACTAGAATCCCGTGTCCAGCCTATCTTGCACTAAAAAGGGTTAGTACAAGTGGCAGCGTAGATATAATTAGGGGAAAGAATGAATGTGATTGGTGTTTGTTTTGAAAAATATACGAATTTTTTAAAAAATGATGCGAATCACAAAATGCAACAAGCAAAACCCTAATTCTAGGGGTCACCTAGGTCAAAGCTCTAGACCGCTCCTAACTGCCAAAGGACAAGTCGCAGGATAAATCCTCCACTTCATCTTTGTCTCTCCTGTGGCCAGGTAAGTGCCAGGTAAGTGGGAGGTTCTCCACTACGTAAGTAGTGGGCCTAATTAAGTAACCACTAGCCTTCGACACACTTGCCTTAGACACCACAAAAGAAACGCGGATAAGCAATGAATTACCCACGGCCTTCTCTTGTCCTAAGTGAGCGTGACGGTCCTTAGAGTCATCTCTAGATATTTTTTTAGTTAATGAGGGTCAATGCGGATGCAAATTTTGCGATTTTCGGGGCTTAGAAAGGGTAATGAACTCCCCACCTAATCTGGATTTGGTCATGCCCCTTAATTTCCGTATTAATATGCAAACAACCAAAAATCAAAACACGCACAATTTATTTTGCTTTTGCGGCGCTACGATTTATTTGCAAAGAAACCTGCAGAAAATTGTCAATTGGAGCAGATTTAGGAGGAGATAAGAAAGGGTAGAAGTCACCTGAGAATTTTGATGCAGAGATGATGCAAGAATGCGGCGGAACCGCGGTTTAAGTCCCCTTATGCCGCGGAAACGCGGTCTGGTGAGGAGATCACTGCACACAATTTCCTACAGAGGCTTCTGTTCACTTTCCCAGCTCTCTGGAAATTTCAGAAATTTTTTTCTCCAGCTCCAATAATTCCAGATTTCCTCGCAATCAAATCACAACAACACGTATTAGTGTTTGCGTGAATTTTGATCTAAAAATTGTAATGGAATAAATCTTTTAACTCAAATTTCAATATAGAACGAATTAGCGCGCGATCCCCGGCAACGGCGCCATTTGATTGAATTGATTTCCGATTGTGTGTGTAAATCAAATGATCCCCGGCAACGGCGCCATTTGATTGATTTGATTTCCGATTGTGTAGCTGGAAAATTATGTAGAAATCACAACCAAAAATATTTGACTGCAATCAATAACGGTGTCGGATGTAGCGCGTTAGTAAGTGCGGATTGTCCACAGGGATTGCGTGATTCTTTCGTATTTTGATTTGTTTGAATCGAAACTTTAATAGAAAGAAAACAAACAATTCATGATTTATAGTTGAAGTTCAAGAATTAGAAAATCTAGATCTAATAACAAGAAAACGATAGAATCAAGAATTGAGAGTTTGATGATTTTTCCAACCAAATATCAAGAATCTAAATGAGGCTCGTAGGAATCGATCGGATCTATAGATGTGATGTAATCTTACGATGACGTATTCTTATCCATCGATGAATTGATACTAGATCGATGATGATCGACGAGAATTAGGGATTTCTAGTGAAACTAGGGTTTCATCATTTATCCCTTATTCCTTCGTCGATATCATTCACATTCTAGCCTCTAGTAAATTCAAGAATTGACCGTGGATCCCTAATTTCGAGCGATAACAATCAAGAAAACATCGCAACGAAACTAGGTCGTCGATTCTTCAATTTGCTAGGGTTTACAAAACTCGTAGGACTTAAGAATCATTTTAAGATTTGGTACATCATCAATCTGTTGATCGTCTCGACTCTTTTACGAGCGGAGTTTTACTCAAACATCACAACAAGAACCACAATTACAAATTGAGATCGAATCATGATGCAAGAATTTAAAGAAAGCTAGATTAAAGAATTGCACCTTCTATTTATATCAACAATTTCGTTACAATCGCTCAAGAACTACAAGAGGAAGAACTCGATCGTCGATTTGGCTTCGCTCGTCTCCGTGAGTCGCGGATCGGCTTGGATCACTTGCTCGATTTAAGATCGGCTCCGCTCCTAAAAGGTTGAAGGCTTCTCGCTTAATTTGGTACTCGGGATCTTGAATTTGGATTGGAATTAGGGTTAGGGTTTTGCACAAGTCGTGTCACTCAACTTGTGGAAGAAAGAATGGGGGAGTGAAGATTAGAGATTAAGGAAGAAGTTTAACCCTAGATCTAGGCTCCTTTTATAGACTTCCCAAAACCCTAAATCTAGGATTTGAATTTTGAATTTCCCTCCAAAAGTTAGTTAGAGGGAGAGGCTTCTAGATGAAGTTTGTTAAGCCGAGCCTTCTAGATGTGCCACGTGGCGTTTCTACAATGTTCTGGAAGCTTTAACCGTTATTTTAGAGCATGTGAGGAAATTTGAGCAATTGAAGCCGTCAAGCAGCCGCGGTTCCGCGGCGCAAGCTGGCTCCCTCCGTGGAACCGCGACGCTTCTGAAGCCTCAGGGCTTGGTCTTTCACTGGTAATTATTGGGCTGACTTATGGGCCTTCTTATGATATATTGAATTTTGTTTGGCCTTCTGTATCACTACCAGATCTTACATCTGGGAGTTGGCGTATCTTTTATCTGCTCTTTTCCCAATTTTGGGCTTTTCTTCTGGAATTTCCTGCACAAACTCCGAAACAAGTGTTGCGCAATACAGGGATGATGCGATGCCATGATAAACACACAATTTCCCTAAAAATGCCGGTTTTAAAGTCTAACACATGCAATATGATATTTAACGACTGTTTTGCTAATATGTGAAATATGAATACCGAACACTTCTAAATGAGTGCAAATGATAGGGAAATTGCCGGGTTAAAAATGCAGTATTTTCGACTGATCAACTGGCACGAGAGACTGCAAGAAGCTCTCTGGGCATATCAAACTACGTTCAAGACGGCCACGAACACAATGCCATACGTGTTGGTATTCGGTACAGAAGCAGTACTCCCCCTCGAAATAGAATTACCCTCTCTACGAGTGGCAGTCCACTACGAGCTGACGGACGAAGAAAATTCTCACCTTCGGCTTGAAGAGCTTGATGCCCTTGATGAAACCCGGCTCATAGCGCAACAAAATCTGGAGGCTTATAAAGCAAAGATGACGCGCTCATATGAAAGATTGACCAGGCCGAGGGCATTTTGCCAAGGCGAACTCGTGCTAGTGGTCAAAAGACCTATGATCCCCAATCGCGCCAAGCGGGGAAAATTCGAGCCGAACTATGAAGGCCCGTACATCATAAACAAGGTCTACCAGGGTGGAGCCTATCTACTCATGGATATGCACGGTGAAAGACCTTTCAGGCCCATAAACGGTCGCTTCCTGAAGAAATACTACGCCTAATGAGTTACGGCCTAGGTCAATGATAGATGACGACGACTATGTCCTCTCTCTGTCATCCCAAGCCCAAAACTCTATAAGTAGTA
This sequence comes from Agapanthus africanus, assembly GCA_030015575.1. Classification (NCBI taxonomy): domain Eukaryota; kingdom Viridiplantae; phylum Streptophyta; class Magnoliopsida; order Asparagales; family Amaryllidaceae; genus Agapanthus; species Agapanthus africanus. The sequence continues at coordinate 110,563,438 of CM057344.1, forward strand.
GCTGGCCAACGGACCGAAAACGTTCTTAAACTAATGACGGACCACTACGTCTTAAAACTAGCTGACGACCGAAACGTCTTTAAACTACTACCGCAGCATCCTCAGGCTGACGAGATAAAAAAAAAGGAATAAAAAAAATAATAAATAATAATAATAATAATAATAATAATAAAGAAGGTATGTCCATAAGAGAAATGGGCACGGATGAAAACCCGAAAGGGCTCCGTGAGTAAAAATAGCAGGGCTACCGGCGAGTGTTTGTGAAAACCCAAAAGGGCGCGACCTTGTTAGAAAAAAGAATAAAAAGAATAAAAAAAGAAGAATAAAAAAAAAGACGGTATGTCCATAAGAAAAGTGGGCGCGGATGAAAACCCAAAAGGGCTCTGTGAGTAAAAACAGCTGGGCTACCGGCGAGTGTTTGTGAAAACCAGAAAGGGCGCAACCTCGTTAAAAGACACTTACAGGGTCCTCTCGGCCTTGTAAGGAGAAACCACCCGCGTGAGATCCTTAGGACTCACAAGGGAGAAACACACTTAGGAATCCCCACGATTCCTAAGGAGAAAATACACTTGCGAGATCCTCACGACTCGTAAGGAGAACTCTCTTATGGGACCCTCACGGCTCATAAGATTTGAAAGTCTTAAGTTACAAAGACCTGAACCTGTTCTTAAACAACCCCCACAACCTTCGATATGGCCCAACAAGTGGCTCAATACTGACCCTTGTATACAATCCATGGGCGCAAATAAACATTTCCCTGACCAAGTCCCACCCGTGGCTAGGGATATGTCCATATGGTGAACAACCCTTATAAGTCCTCTCGACTTATAAGGAGAAAACCCTTTTGTAGGATCCTTACGACTTACAGGGGAACATAGACTTAGGAATCCCCACGATTCCTAAGGAGAAAACACACCTACGAAATCCTCATGACTTGTAGGGAGAAATACCTTTGTGAGACCCTTACGACTCATGAAGTCAAAAGCCTTAGTCAACAGGACCCTAACCCTGTTCGCTAAGCCACCATTGTTCGACATCGACAGAAGCAAATGATGATTCTCTCCTGGCAATATCCCAGTTGTAGCGATGCTGATGCTTAAACCGATATCAAATCCCAAGCCCTTTCATGGAAAATGATGATTCGCTCCTGGAAATATTCTAGTTGTAGCGATGCTGATGCTGAGATTGGCGTCAGATTCCAAGTTCCACACTCGCGATAAAAAATCAGCGAGCCAAAAATGCATACGGAATAGCCGAAATGATGGGGCAACTTGCAATAAAAAGCAGCAAGTAAAAATGTATGCATGCAAAATAGCCGAAAATGATGGGGCAACTCGCAATAAAAAGCAGCGAGTAAAAATAAAATAAATAGCAGAAATGATTGGGCAACTCCCAATAAAAGGCAACGAGTAAAAACAAAATAAATAGCCGAAATGATTGGGCACCGCGAAAAATAGCTGAAATGATTGGGCAATCGCGACCTTCGCGATATAAAAGCTGAAATGATTGACCATCGCGGAAATAAAATAATAATATGAAAAAAATGAATGAAACTTTTGCCCTACAGGCGATATCACAGCAATCCCTGTATACAATCCGGGGGCGCAAACACAGAAGGAAACATATCTTCCCTCCCCATGCTCCATCAGAAGACGGAGCCAAGTCTTGATGGCAACTCATATAAAGCCCGAAAGGCAATCGGAGATCATCTTACCCCAGCGCTGAGTGATCACCACTTCGACGTTCTTCTCTACACAGCAGACGAAATGTCACTACAACGTCCCTCCTCCAACAGGATTCGGACACACCACAGAAAGCGAAGCGAAGGCCAAATTCCTAGCTTCAGGGTCTTGACGGTAACCCATATAAAACCTGAGAGACCACCAGAGATAATCTCAACCCCAGGGAAATCAGTGTCCTTGGCAACCTCCTCGATTCAGGGAAACTAGTGTCCTTGATGAGAGCTTCTTGATTCGCGTCGACCCGCAGAGAAACTAGCGTCTTTGCAGGAACACCTCGATTCGTTTCAACCCCAGGGAAATCAGTGTCCTTGGCAAATATCTCAATTCAGGGAAACTAGCGTCCTTGATGAGAGCTTCTTGATTCGCGTCGGCCCACAGAGAAACCGGTGTCTTTGCAGGAATACCCCGATTCATTTCAATTCCGAGGAAATCAGTGTCCTTGGCAATACCTCGATTCAAGGATATGAGCGTCCTTGACGAGAGCATCTTGATTCGCGTTGACCCGCAGAGAAATCAGTGTCTTTGTAGGAATACCTCGATTCGTTTCAACTCCGAGGAAATCAGTGTCCTTGGCAATACCTCGATTCAGGGAAATCAGCGTCCTTGACGAGAGCATCTTGATTCGTGTCGACCCGCAGAGAAATCAGTGTCTTTGCAGGAATACCTCGATTCGTTTCAACTCCGAGGAAATCAGTGTCCTTGGCAAATACCTCAATTTAGGGAAACTAGCGTTCTTGATGAGAGCTTCTTGATTCGCGTCGACCCGCAGAGAAACCAGTGTCTTTGCAGAAATACCCCGATTCGTTTCAACTCCGAGGAAATCAGTGTCCTTGGCAAATACCTCAATTCAGGGAAACTAGCGTCCTTGATGAGAGCTTCTTGATCCGCGTCGACCCGTAGAGAAACCGGTGTCTTTGCAGGAATACTCCGATTCGTTTCAACTCCGAGAAAATCAGTGTCCTTGGCAAATACCTCAATTTAGGGAAACTAGCGTCCTTGATGAGAGCTTCTTGATTCGCGTCGGCCCACAGAGAAACCAGTGTCTTTGCAAGAATACCCCGATTCGTTTCAACTCTGAGGAAATCAGTGACCTTGGCAAATACCCCGACTCAGGGAAATTAGTGTCCTTGACGAGAGCTGCTCGATTCGTCTCAACTCGTGAGGAAATTAGTGACTTCGCGAGGACTTCCAGATTCGTCTCGACTTGCAAGATAAAGCCTTAGACAGCAGGGATTAAAAAACTTATTTCCTAAGCACTGGGACCCTGCAAGTCGGTCTAAAATGGTCTCTTGCATACTATCCACGGGTCTCACTCTCCAAAGACGAATCTCTACAAGGAGGGAAACAACCTCTTACGAGTTCTCTCGACTCGTAAGAGGGGAAATTCTCTTATAAGATCCTTACGACTTATAAGAGAAAACGCACTTAGGAATCCTCACGATTCCTAAGGAGAAAATACACCTACGAGATCCCCTCGATCCGTAGGGAGAAAAGTCTTTGTGAGACCCTCACGGCTCATAAAGTTGAAAAGTCTTAGGCAGCAGATCTGAACCTGCGTCCTAAGCCATCATTACCTCTTGAGGAAGCCAGGACAAGATGCTCGCGCTAGTATCTGTCAACTATGTTTACTAAGGTAGCATGCTGATAATAGAAGAAGGGAGAAAGCACAGAGATGACACAAGAATTGCAAAAAAAAATATGTGTATCTTTTTTCATGAATTCAATCAAGTACAAGGTGAATCGTATAAAAGAATAAAAGAATGAATACATCTTATTCAAAAATTACAAGTATATAATTGATACAAAGGCAGCTGCTGGGAAGGAAGCGTCTTAAATAGCCCTATCAATTGCTCGTGCACTTCCTTCCATGCCTTCTCCTGACCGGCCGCCACCGCCAATTCTGCTTCCACTTGAGCCCGCTGCTGCAAGAAAGATGAAAGCTGCTCCTCAACTGCCAGCTGAGCTGCTTCGCGACCTTGGGCATCACACTCAGCGGCATCGAGCTTCTGCTTCAGTGTTAGCCCATCAGAAATACTTTGCAGAAGGCCCTCGAAGATAGCCTTCACTTGGGCAGCGTTCACCTCAACCTCAGCACGCAGGCGAGCAGTTTCGCTTGAGGTCTCTTGGCATTCTCCCAGCCTTAAAGCCGCTTCTTGTTCCAAATGGCGGAAGTAAGAAGCGCTTTGCTCGATCCATGCCGCTCGTTGAGTGCTTGCGGCTAAGGTCTCGGGGGCAGGACACATATACTCCAGTTGATGCAGGCGGGTCTCGATTTCCCTGCAGTGATTAACCCAAAACTCGACGATGCTTTCATTATGAAAATTTACAAGCGCCGCCAACATCGGGTTAACCTCCGCAGCGAAATCTGCGGCAGATGGGGGAGCGTCTGCGTCAAGCTCTTCGACGTATCCGCTCAGCATGCCCAAGCTCATCGCGTCACCCTTTGAATATGGACATCTCAAGAAGGGGCCTGCTGGCATCATGATGCGAGGCTCAAAGAGGGCCGGAACCAGAACGACGGCTGAAAAGACAAAACGCAATCAGATGACGGTTCAAGAAATATAGGAAAGTCATCAATGAGGGAGTTTACTATACCAGCTGCAGCAGGCGGTAAGGCCGGGAGGACCAGTGGCGCAACTGATCTTTCATCTCCCCCTTCGATCTGTAGCACTGCAATCAAGGCAAGGAAGAATCTGAAATAATTCCATTACTGAAAGAAGGAAGGATATTAATTGAAAACCATACTCACCGGCGCCACTGGAGGAAGCACGCTCCGACGGGAAGGAGAAGTGTGGGTGCAGCACCAGGTAAAGGTGATCAAAAAGCACTGCTGCAAAGATGCAGTAGTACAACATCAGTACATGAATTATGCAGCCTAAAGATAAAACTGATGGGTTATAAATCCATACCTTCCAACATTTGCGATGGTGCGAAAGAAGGTAGAGAGGTAGCCACCGTCAAGGCAGTAACTGACGGCGCTCCCTCGAGCAATGGAGTATCGGCACTGGCCGCACCTACGTTAAAAACAAAGATAAACCTGTCAGGAAGGATTGCAAGATAAAAAAAAGAGGACGGTAACCCGAAATTTACCTGATGAGCCGCCAGCCGAAACGGAGGCGTCTCCCTCCTCCATTGACATGAGACCACCTCCCGACGCCTCATCGCCAGACTCTACGGGAGCCGTCGTCGTACTTGCAAGGCCAGGAGACGGCGGAGGACCGTAGACGGGGAGAGCATTGATCGGAGCATTGCCAGACTCTTGAGAAAGAGCGGCCGGCTCTTCTTCGGGAATCATACCCGTCTCACCCGCTACCCCCTCGGGCTCGGCGGTCGCAGCCGTCTCGTCCGCCGTTGCTATAGGGTCGTCAGTCTTAGCCGCTCCCTCCGCTGCTGCCTTTGACTCGGCCGTAGCAGCCGTCTCATCTGCCGCTACCTCGGGCTCGGCATCGGCGGCCTTCTCAGGCATAGAGGCGTGACCATTTCGTCAACCACTATCTCGGGTCCAGCAACCCCGGCTACATCGTCCACCGTTGGCTCGGGTTCATCCAGTGCCTCCCCCACTGTCCCCTCAGGCTCGACGGTTTCCGCCGCTCCTTCAGTTGGACTTGGCCCTGCAGGAAAAGATATATAAGAACCGATAGGTTTACAATTCTTACAATAAAGTCTCGAAAGACATGTTACCTGAGGTAGATTGATCGTTGGCCTCCTGAGCTGCACGCGCTGCCTATCTATGAGCGTTAGACAAGGCGACCGGGGGCTCCTCGGAAGGAGAAGCAACGGGAATAACGGCACTTGGGCCTGCTCCTACGGCCAAAGCAGCTCTGCGCTCCTTCGCCTCGCGCCTCAAACGCTTCCTCTCTTCACGGGCCATCACGACGGACCTCTTGCAAGCCTCCAACAAGGTGTCGTCGTCCGCATTCAAAGTTGCCTCCAGAGCCTTCAAGGCATCCATCATCGGCCTTTTGAGTCGGGTCTCTTGCGGCAATTCCGAAGAGGCCGAGACATTGGTAGCTGGCCCGGGAAGAGTCCCCGCATCGGCTTACGCAATAGATCCCACGGTCCCTGCAATAAGACAAAGAAAAGGTTAGATTGACCATAACAAAGGAGAATAAAGAATCAGTGAACCGAAATATACCAAAGCCTAAGGATGCTCTGAGTCGTTCCTCCTCCTGGAAAGTTTTAAGAGAGGCAGCGATAGCTTCTTCGGTAGAAATGCCGGGAACCGTTAGTCAAAGACTATGATAAGAGTACGATGCAACGACAGAAAAATACAGCTAGTGATTACCCGATTGCGCCAGTTTAGCTAACCACGCATCGCGCCTCGCCAATCGCTCTGAAGCTGCGATGGCAGCCGCCAAATCAGTGTCGTCTGGCGGCATAACTAATCCTTCATTGGTCCCGTACTCACCCAAGCCTTTGCTATAAGGAGCATGAGGTTCCTGACCGAACACAACGTCAGCAGAAAGGATCGACTTCTTCTTCCTCTTCTGCACGTGAGCCCCGGGTGCACCCAAGACCAACTTGCGCTTCGTGGGCACCTTGGGACGGAGTGTCCCGATGTTCAAGCCCACGCCAGACTCGGGCGAAACTACGTTCACTGTCTCTACTGGAGCACGGGGCGCTGGGGGCACGTCCGCGGTAGCATGGGGCAATCCGTACGGAGGGCTCAGCACGCGCGGTGGCCCAGCTCCAGCATCTTTCAACGGAGGAATGACTGGGGTCCTTGGCTTCAGGGGAGCCTTGCGGCCGCTGCCGGGAGGCGCACCCTTGCGGTCAACCAACATCCGCTTCTTTTCACGGATGACTGCACCCATTGCGTGCCCGTACCAGGCCATGTACATGTTGAGGATGCGTGGGACACAGCTCGATTCACTGATAAAGAAGTAGGATCCCGTGTTCAGCCGCATGAAGTGGTGCATCGCGCTCCGTATCCTCTCAATGGTAGCCGCGGGCTCTTCTAAAATCGCCTCCAATGGGACCCCCTGGTTATAACTTGATTGTTGGGCGAACCGGTGGGGGTTGTACCTCATGAAGAGCGCCTTATCATCCTGCCTGAACACCAGAAAGCCCGGCCGGATGGAGTATAAGTGCAGGATCTCCCGGGTTTTCAATACGGAGACCCCGTCTTTGAAAATATCGTGCAGCGCCAACATTGTCTTGGAGGTATCCGGGCCAACGGTCATCACCTTGTCTTGGAAAGACATTCTCGCTCCGACCATTTGCGGGCGGAGAAGCAACCCCCTAGCCTCCCGCGGAGATGGATTCACTATAGAAGCTCCGACTAACCGCATGACTCTCGGGAGTCTGCACTTCTCGTAAAAGGAAGGGCTCTTGTGAATCCCGAATACTCCGAGCACATGCAGTTCCATCCATGAAATAAAATAGTGCATCGGGAAATTGGCGGGTTGCACCCCGGGTTCATTCGCGTCCGCCGCCATGCTTAATCCATGATACAGGTGAGCCAGCCCGGCGATTCCGATCGACAATTGTATACCAACCACCATCCGGTGCGCTGGGTAGAAGACGGACGGCCTAATGTAGCGTGGGTGCATAGGAAGCGCGAAACAGGACAGCCATAATCCCAGAAAGCCGAGGAAGAAGGTCTCTTCGTCAATGCCCGGGGCGGCGATTTCCGATAAGGGCATGATGGCAGCGTCCAGAAAAGAAAAACCCTGTTGGTCATTCTCTAATGCCGGTAGGCGATCTAAGCCAAAGCCGAAGGGGTCTTCGAGCTTGGTGAACTTTTCATTCCGCTGTGAAAGAATCTCCGGTCGAAGAAAGCGGGCAATAAAATCTGCAATACTGACGCCCCGGATTCTTGATTCCAGGTAGAGACCCTCATATATATTCAGCACCCTCACCAGACTGGGAAACTGGTGCTGAATAGCATTCTCCGGCGTCAAATCAAATACCAGCGGCTTGGTGGCGAAGACGTACTTATCTGGAGGAAGTAACTCCTCATAATGCTCCCCCCTCACCAGCAGACGAGATATCTCAGCAAATTCTTCCAGAGGGATGGAGACTTCCCTATCCGTCAAGAGAAAAGTATGAGTGGGGTTATTCCATTGGTCCACGAACTCCTTAACCCACCACGTTGGAGGAGCTGGAAACTCAAAAAGCGAGGCGTAAACGGCAGGGTACAGACCGATCTTCATCAAATGCGTTTTCTTCGCCGACAAGATATACCTCGCCCACTACAAATATCCAGCCGATTTTCGAGGGGTCAATCCGAGGTTATAGGCCTGTCCCCAAGGGCGCGCCTCACCCTGACATATGCATCGCCCCGGAATATCCACGGTCGGCAGCGGCTGCACGGGAATAGCACCAATCGAAGGCTGGAGAAGATCGTCCGAGTTAAAATTCACAACCTCCACGGCATAGTTCACCGGGGGTGCATCCGCATACGGGATCGACGAGATTGGCTCTGAAGGCGTCGCACAGGAGAAGCTTCGGCGACCCTTAATGATTTGGTTATACCATCTTCCCCACAGGTGAAGGTTCTTGTGCTCTGGGTCATGGTCCTTAATGAGAGCGAACACCTCCCGGTTCACCGGCGCCTCGGGAAATCCTCCCTCTGAGCGAACGAATGGGAAAGACAGATCAGCAGACATGATTGCCTGCAATGAAAAACGAGATTCAGCCGTCAATGTCTTAATTTAATTTTTTTTTTTAAAAAAAAGGGCCCGACACTTGGAACTTCAAGATTTATGCCACACTGCAATGCAGGGGATAGGGGACCAATGGGGGACCCACAAAATCTAGATGACAATGCATCAGTTAATAAGACAGCCCCATCATTGGATGAGACTGTCAATTAATGAGGAGATCCCCAAAAGAATATTCTCATTAATGAGAAATCCCTAGAGACAAGGAAAAATCTCCTCTTTCAGAGCAAAGCTCTGTCATAGAGTGACACTTGTCAAACTCTGGTCTCAAGAGAATAAAATTCCTCAAAAGATTAAAAGAGCTTAGCTCTGTGATAATGATGGAAATATCCATCAAAGGAAAATTAATTCTTAAAAAAATTAAAAATTAAATTTTTTTTGGGATTTTAAAGATCCATGAAAACTCTCAAGAGTTCTTCATTTTTAGATCAAAAGATCTATGTTTTGCCATAGAGCAAAACTCTGTTCATGGGTTAGGAAATCCTGAAACATATTCTTGAGAGCAAGGCTCTGTTGGTGAAACCCCAAAGGGGTTTTCTTTAGATCAAAGATCTATGAGAGCAAGGTTCTGTCAATTAAAATTAATTTAATTTAATTAAAAAAATTTACCTAAAAATTTTAAGAGTTTAAATCTCTTGGAGTTCTTGAAAATACAGAGCAAGGATCTGGAGTTCTGAGATTAAAAATCTTGAAGATGATAATCATCTATTGAGGGCCAAGGGTCCTATTTATAGGCGCTTGTGCCCCTACAACTCCTGAGTTGATCCGACGGTTGGGATCTTACCACCGTTGCACTCACGTGTGCGCCACGTGAGAGCAATGGTGGGGGGGGCATTTGTTTCCCCAATCAGAGCAAAGCTCTGTTTGAATTTCAAAAATTCAAAAAAATTGAAGCAACGCTTCAGATTCCTTGCGCTGCGTGCAACGCGCCACGTGTCAAAAGCTGACACGCCAGCGCTGCGTCCAAGGCAGCGCACCCAATTAGAGCAAGGCTCTATAAAAATAAAGGAAGTAACGCTTCAGATGCTTAGCGCTCCGCGCTGCGCGACACGTGGCAGCACAGTGGCGCTGCGCTCTGCACTGCGCGACACGTGGCAGCGCAGATGCGCTAGCGCAGTTGCTCTGCACTCTGCGCTGCGCGACATGTGGCAGCGCAGTTGCGCTGCGCTCTGCGTTGTGCGACACGTGTCAAGCACAGTTGGGCTTGCGCCAACTGTGCTAGCATTTAAACAGAAAAATTCTGGAAAGATCTTTCTAAAGAATAAGATTCTCTTCTGTAAAACAGGAGCCCTTGGATCAAAGATCCAACGGTAGGGAAAAATCCCTAAATCACTCAGAGAAAGATCTCTTTAACTGATTTAACAAATCAATTGGCACTATATAAAGGCCCCTAGACTCCAAGTCTAAAACACACAGAACTCCTCTAAAATTTTTTTTGAAGAGCTCAGAGAAAGAAAAGGTAAAAACCTTTAAATAAAAGAAGAATTTCTTCTAAAAGAGATCAATGATCTAAGAACAAGATCAAGATCTTGGATAAAAAAATAATAATAATAAAAAAAAGAAGTAATTTACTTCTGTATAAAGGCATTGCCTTTTGATGAACCCCTGGTTCTCTGAAAACAAGAAAAACTTATTTTCTTTGATCTAAATTTGATCAAAATATTAAACAGGGCCTTGCACTTTTGAAATTTGCACTGTTGCGCTCCTTGGATTGGCGCAAACCACCAGGAAGCACCACATGTCAATCACAGAACAGTTGCGCCTTGCGCTTCTAAAAATAGAGCACTGCTCTCTTAGTTTGGCACAAGTCACCAGAGCGCGCCACGTGTCAGCAGCGCAACAGCGTAGCGCACTGGCCTAGCGCACTGCGCTTGGGCTCACCAGAGCGTGACACGTGTCACCATCACATGAGTTTGTACCTTGCGCTCCTCAATTGGCGCAAAGTGCCTGACAAGCTACATGGCGCACTGTCAGAATATTAAATGCAGCGCATTATTAAAGGGAAGAGCCCAATTAAGAGGTCCAATGGACCAAAACAAATGCTCTATATTATAAAAAATGGGTATAGCCCAAACAAAGGTCTGTCAGACCAAAACAGATGCTGCGGATCATATAAAAAAGGGCAGAGCCCAATTAAAAGGGCCTAATAGGCCAGAAAAAATGCACTGCGTTATTAAACAAGGGGCAGAGCCCTAATAAAGGCCTAACAGGCCAAATACAAATAAAATGTTGAACATTTTCATCTGGACTTAGCCCAATTCTGGCCGTAAGTCCTCAAATTAAATTGAACTGAGCACAAATGCTCTATCAAATCAATTTACACCAGGTTCAAGGGTACATCTCCGACCTCCTCTGATATTTGTCGTTGTAATCCTTTAACGTCGTCAGAGAGGTGACGGGTCCCGACAACCACACATCGATACGGACTGTGGAGTCCTTAAACTCATGGACTAATGCGTCCTTAAACCAATAATACGGACTGTGGGGTCTTTAAACTCATGGACTAATGCGTCCTTAAACCAACATTCGTCCCCAAAACGGGAATGTTTGACCACCATGTCCCTAAACTGGCAATGGACCACTATGTCCCTAAACTGGAACAATATAGCCCAAACGCTCTTTTGTCGGATCTAAACGATCCCGTTAAGTTGATCTTAGTCTCAAATTGGACTAACGTATCCTTAACAAACGTTTAAGTTGATATTAGCCTCAAATACGGCTAATGTATCCTTAAACCAAAACCCCAAACCCAAATCTAAGAAAATACAGATTTGGACTAATCCACGTCCTATGGGCGACGACATAAATTAGTCTCCGTATACAATCCACGGGCAACCACAAACAAAACAAACACCCATGACACGAAGTGAAATTCTGGAGAAGGAGAAAGTTGTTACCGTGATGCAGTAGCGTAATTAACTGCAGGGGCTTGCGCCTGCAGGGAAGAGCGTCCCCACAATCAAAAACCCCTCAAACGAGGGGGAATCTGACGAAGTTTGCTACATCGGCCGCATCCGTCTAAACCTTCGATACACGGTGCCATAAATCAACTTGGCATCTTCGGAGAGGTGGACGGATAGCACCAAGTAGTATCTGCCCCGAATCTTAGGCGAGACGCCCATGTCTTGGCCGCCATTCGGAAGGGAACACACATGTTTATGCAAGGCTAAATAAATTCTAATAAAATATTCATTAATTTTGATAAAATATTTGAAAATCAATTTGGTAAACTTTTTATTAAAAACCATATATTAAAGTATAATTAGCCACTAATCCCATCCTAAGGTGTTACATTCCCACTCCACATCTGATATGGTGTGGTAAGCACTGACTTAGAAGGAACCTTGTTCAAAAGATATGCAGCAAATTCTAGTGCATAACCCCAGAAGGATCGCGACAACTCAGTGTTACTCATCATGGAACATACCATATCGAATAAGGTTCGGTTCCGCCTTTCCGATACACCGTTGTATTGAGGTGTGTATGGAGGAGTAAGTTGAGAGAGAATTCCATTCTCTTTTAAATAATCCAGGAACTCGGCACTTAAGTATTCACCACCCCGATCAGATCTAAGTGTCTTGATACTTTTGCATATTTGTTTTTACACTTCATTCTTATATTCCTGGAATTTCCCAAAAGCCTCGGATTTATGTTTCATCAAGAATACATGTTCATATCTTGAGAAATCATCCGTAAAAGTAACGAAGTAGGAATAACCACTTTTTGCATGTATAGAAATTGGACCACACACATCGAGTCCCATGAGATCGCTCGCTCTTACCCCGTGTCCAGTGAATCGAGTCTTTGTCATCTTTCCTTTGAGACATGATTGACAAGTTGCATAAGACTGATATTTGAACAGATCCAAATATTCCTCTTTATGTAACTTTGTCAACCGTGTTTCATTGATGTGACCCAGTCTACAAAGGCATAAGAAAGCCTGATTTAATTCCGGAGACTTTCTTTTGAGTGTGTTCTGGACGTTGAAAACCCGAGCTTGATTTAATATGTATATACCGTTATCTAGTGTACCTGACCCATTCAAACTTTGATTAAGGTGGATGTGGACCACATCGCTTACAAATGTAAAATCATAACCTTCTTTAGAAAGTAAAAATACAGAAATGATATTTCAAGCCAGACTAGGTACACACAAACAGTTACGCAAAATCAAAATCTGCTCACTTGTCAATCCTAGGTAATATTTTCCTACGGATACAACGTCCACGCTCATTCCGTTAGCAACCCTGAGAGTTATATCACCTGCCTTGATAACTCTATGGTTTCTCAGAGCCTGTAATGAATTACAAATATGAGATCCTGATCCGGTATCTAGTACCCAGGAAGTAGAGTTAATTGACAGACAGTTTTCAATCATAAACACACCTGAAGCTGAAGCCATAACATGCTTCGAATCCTAGTTACTGGTTTTCCAAGCTCTGCAATCCTTCATCCAATGGCCTTTCCCATGATAATAGAAACATTCCTCCTTCTCTACTTTAGCCCAGAAACTTTTGCCCTGCCCTTTCCCTTTACCTTACTGACACCGCCTATAGTCTTGGTGAAGGACTTCTTCTTCTCTTCCTTGGCTTTCGCCTTGGATCTAGAAGAGGAAGATTCCCCAATAAGTAGAGTGGGTGTCTCCCTGGGTATCTGTAGGGTGCCCTCGGTGCTCCTCAACATGTTGAGGAGTCCTGGAAGTGAAACTTTCTTTCCTTGAATGTTAGAATTCAAGATAAACTGGGCGTAAGTAGAGGGGAGGGACTGTAGAATCAAGTCAGTAAATAACTCGTTCTCCAACGTGGTCCCAAGGTCCGCGAGCTCTTCAATATAGCTAATCATCGTAAAGACGTGGTCCCTACAGATGATCCGACAGCCAACCTCGCCCGAAACAATTTCTTCGAGGTCTCATGTCTTGCGATACGATATTGCTTTCCATATAAATCCTTGGTATGAAGGAAGATAGAAACTAAGTCTATTTTCTCGTGCCGCCTCTGGTGTTCATAATCAATTGAGGCTAACACGAGGCACTTAGCTCACGCACTGTCTTTTTCCTATGTCTTACGGATTTCAACATCTGCGAAGGTGGAATCTAAACCTGGGATGGCGGGGGCTTTGGTAGTAAGGAGGTAACCCATCTTGTCATAGGTTATGGCCATCTGTACATTCCTTAGCCAATCTTTATAGTTTGGCTCAGTCAATTTATTATTATCCAGCAGTAACTTAAGCTCGGTCATTTTGGTCGCTGCAATTAGGAGAGAGAGAAGAAACACTCAGCATGATACTCTTGCAAGTTTAGATTGGTTATTAGTTTATCTAAACAGTATGGCTCCCACTGTTTCTCGAATCCTCCTTCAAACCATAAAAGAAGAATTAGTCAGAATTAATCTCACCTAACAATTCTTGCTTAACCTTTCGTCCAGGCTAGTGTCGGTACTTCGAGGGAGGTTTTACAATGCCTTCGCGAAGTTCCTTGATTAAATAATCTATTTTCCCTAGAGGCGTAGCCCCGCTAACACCGTTCTAGACACCTACTTGGTTTATAGCTTTGAATTTTTAGTGAAAAAATCTCCTTAGGAGTAGCGGATACTCACAGTAGGATCGTGATCCAAATATCATCGTGTGACAACCTTGAAGGAATCCTACGAAAGTATCACATTTCAAATGGTATGCAACACTAGCAAGTTTCAATTTCCTTAAAAACCCCCGATGTGGATTTTTGCCTCGCGCTCTTATGACCTTGACGAAGGCCAAAATATCATAAGTCGCAAATCAAGTTCTACACGTCATTGTTCTGGTTAATTTGAACCCACCTCTATATACCCTTGATGAAGGACAAAATAGTAGCAAGACTGTCCGAAACCAACGCATCTATCTATACTACGGATGAATACCCAGCAGCTATCAATCACTATGCTTTGGCGAAGGTCAAAATACATAGCTTGAATACTACTGAATACCCATCTGAAATGATGGATGGCTACGAATGGTTTTGGTGAAACAGTGAACGTAATGAACTTTATATAGTCGAAGGAACCATGATAGCTTTTAAAACGGAGTGCTTTAGGCTCCGCATTTTAAAAGTTTGCTTTTTGAAGAAAACCGAGTGGTTTTGAATCTGTTCCAATGATTTAAGCTTTGGATTGTTTTCCTTCCATTAATCAATATTAATATGGTCACATCATTTAATCCTATCATTGCAGAAAAGAAAAGAAAATACAGCGTATGCTTATGCCATCCGCATTCGCCACGGGGCCCCGTCATGCACCGTTGGGTTACTTAACTAACGGCAGAGCGGGGGCTGGACTAGCGTGGGTGCAAAACATAAGCAACATTTATTATATATCATATATATATATAAATATATATATATATATATATATATATCCATTCATTCATGCAATAATAGGCATTCCAAATCGGAGATCACAGCACAGATGAATATATTGGATATATTAGGAATTCCGTGTTTCGTTTTAGCCTAGAATGAAAGACGGATTCCACGGTCGTGACGAATAGACAAACCCCACCCTAGACCCCTATGGATGCGGCAAACTACCCGCCAAATTCCCGAAGTGAAGCAACCTCCCTCAATAAAATGAGTAGGCCACTTGGCACTTCAAGAACCCAGTAGTTTGTGCATCCCACCTTGGGTCTATCCTAGGTGCAAGAAACAATAAATGAAATAATACAACGGTGGCTACAACCTCAACCCGGATGTGCCCTACAAAATAATATTAAATAAATTTACAAATTTACATGAATGAAAGAAAAGAAAACACTCTTCTCATATCCCCCAGCTATTCATCCACGACAATCCAATACTCCATATACACAAACCACAAACACAATACTGATATGTGCAACCCCCACTAATCGACGTATAGCAATTAGTGGACGTTTAGAAACACATATTCAAACTGAAACATATAAACAATGTTAAAACTGCGACTTCGAAATACTTCGAATTTCCCCAACACAAAGATAACAATATATGCAATCTTGGCAAAATCAAACACCACCTGAAACCCTAAATCCAAGATTCCAAATCACCATTCAAAATACGAGACCAAATTCAAACATGGGGCCGGCCAGGCCGGGAATTTTGAGGATGTGGTCGGCCAAACTTTTGTCATTTGTGCTTGTTTTTCTATGGTGTTCAATCTACTACAAGAAGAGCACTCTGCAACTGTTTAAATAATTTTTAGAGCCTCTACAAAATTCGACAGAAACTTGAATTTTGGTTTCGATGTTTCGGAGTTATTTCGGTTTCGTAATTCTATACATCGTCTAAACTGCTAGTTATGGTTTAGTTGGATCTGATACCACTGTAAGTCGATGTCGCACACCCTGTTGGTTCATGGGGAGGCGGAATACAGAAAAAACGATTTTTGCAAAGCTGGCAACACTGACTTGAAGTCCAGGATCTTTACGGAACCTTAACTAGCTAACTACTTGGAGGTTTAACTACTCGGTAAGAGTTTTATACCTCCGTGTACAAGTCCTTCAGGTCTTTTTATCCTCTTTTTGAGCTCCTCAACTGTACGGATCGAGATTGGAATGTCGGCCTCCACGTGTCAGAGACGATCCACCCGAGAGCATGTGCTTCAAGCTCCAACGTCTAAACCGAGGTAACTAGGGTACCTAGTTCGCTAAACTAGATAGCCTAGAAGATGTAGAGAATGATAATGGATTAATTTGTCTCGAGAACCCTAGGTTTCTCAACACATGAGACTTTTAGGTTTTGAGGAAGAAGAAGAGATCTTGGAGGAGAGAGAGTGTAGTGATAAGAATGAGTGTGAAGAATGGCTAAGGTTTATGATAATGAAGCATATAATAATTCATCAATGAATCAGCCATGCTTCAATAGTCACAAAAAAATGAGTCACCAAGTAGCCATGCTTCAATCATGTCTAAGATAACACCTCATACCTCCACCTCATTATCCAGTTAACAAAAATGGATTAAACCACAAATGAGGTGTCTTCTTTTAGAAGCACTCTTGAAAAATTACAAGAATACCCCTCACCGTATATACATACCTATATTCGTATTTCGAAAAATACGAATACAAAGAGATGAAATTAATCCAATAATATAATACTAGAATCCGGCTTAAACCAAAACCCACTAGTATTATCTGCCCGAACATCATCCGTGTAGCCAGTACACATATATGATCGAAACCCTGCCGTAAAACCATACGGCTTCTACATCGTTTCGTCCGAAGCAGGGAAACCCTCTGTGTGGGACTCTAAAGACTCGACAGTACGCTGGTAGTAGGTTTAACCACAAGCACATCAGCGGTACTAGCTGCACGTAACGGCTACCCACGTATCTGTCGATAAGAAGGACGATGAGAAAACTCATCCGAACTCCTACTGAGCCTATCTATGACAATCTCCGTACAGTCTGGTCTGTTTACCTAAGAGTATCGCATATCAGGCATAGGGGGCGGTAATCGTTAGACCCCTAATAGCGCAATAAATCGTACTAGTCGTCTGACCCCTAATAGCGCTATAAATCGTACTCTTGTCACCTGGGAACTGCTACCTGACGAAACCAGCAGTTCCCAACGAGTCATGTCCAGTGTAACTCATAACCTAATAAGAACTTGTATACTATCTCCAGTACGACGTACTAATGGTCGTGGGACAGACCATCTCCCCCGCTGGGATGAGAAGCGTATACACTAGTCTACTCTGGAGTATCAATGCCCCGTCTCGATAATCCTACGACTAGGGACCTGTATAAGGATGTGCTTATAGACTACCCAGCCTCCTCTATTGTGACTACCATCACAATGCTGGTAGTCAAGCAAAGATCCTAAGAGCTCTACCAATATGTATAAGTGATATGCTAAAAGAAACACATGCACATATTAAGGTAGAATCAAACCAAATAGCATGCTACCATATTGAGCAAGACTGTTATTATATCCGTGTATATCCCAAGCTTCCAAAATGTAATATACAAACCGGTACTACATAATAATGGCCTGTAGGGGGAAAGTTGATTTGTCTCTGACTTGTGATAAATGTCACGAGTATGAGCAAGGGAAAAAGTATTTCATGAATTCTTTTATGACCCCGATGAAGAAGAAGTATACTATCACGTCTTCTTCAGGTGTTCTTGTAATTGAGAACTGTTTTTCGGTCAGTCCTACCTCCTGGATATTAGATACCAGATCAGGATCTCATATATGTAACTTATTACAGGGACTGAGAAAATATAGGATGGTTAGACCTGGTGTTATGTCCTTCAGAGTAGGGAACGGAGCAAAAGTTGATGCTACCGCCGATTCTGAATATCACCCGGTGTTTCCAAATGGAAATACTATGATTTTGAACAACTGCTACTATGTACCTTCCATACTTTGCAACATCATATCAGTTTCTTTATTTAATGAAGAAGGATATAACTTTGTTGTAGATAGAAATATCATGAACATTTACCTCATATAGGTAATCGTTGCAGAAGGTACACTATGTAATGGCATCTATGTTCTAAATCGAATCATAGTTCTTAATGTACAAAACATACGCAAGAGGAAAAGTTCAGATACGAATGAGTCCTGTTTGTGGTATTGTAGACTTGGTCATATCAACGAGAAAAGATTAACTAAGTTGCATAAGGTTGAATATTTGGATCCGTTTGAATTTACATCTTATGAAACTTGGTAATCTTGTCTCAAAAGAAAGATGACTAAATCTCCGTCCACCGGACACGAAGAAAAAGCAACAGAGCTCTTGGGACTCATACACAGTGTTGTATGTGGTCCAATGTCTAGACATGCAAGTCCGGGTTCTCCTACTTCATTACACTCACTGACGATCTCTCTAGATTCGGATATATGTATCTTTTGAAATACAAATATGAAGATTTTGAGAAATTCAAAGAATACAGAAACAAAGTAGTGAACCAGACTGACAAAAGTATCAAGATCCTCCGATCTGAGAGAGAAGGGGAGTACTTAAGCATAAAATTTCTTGAATACCTAAAAGAGAATGGTATTCTCTCTCAGCTTACTCCTCCGTATACACCACAGCACAACGGTGTGTTGGAGCGGAGGAATCTCACCCTTTTGGTTATGATTCGCTCCATGATGAGTAGTGCTGATCCGCCTTTTTCATTATGGGGACATGAGCTTCAAATAACAACATACCTATTCCATCGAAATCCATTCCTAAGACAACATTTGAAATATGGAATGGTAAGAGACCATATCTTAAACATATTAAGATATGGGGTTGTCTGATTTATGTTAAAAGATGAAGTCTGGACAAACTTCAGGCACGATCAGTTCTGTGTAAGTTTGTAGGATATCCAAAACATTCGGATGGATATCTATTCTACCACAACGAGGAAAAGAAGGTGTTTGTTTCTCATCACACTACTTTTTTTAGAAAGGGAATTTCTTGCAAAGAAATTATTGGGAGCTTGGTAGAACTGGAAGAAATCCAAGAACAACAAACTTTAACTGAAGATTTAGTTGAATAGCATGATTCAATAGTCCCGGATGAACCTCAGCCACTCCGCAGATCTGGTAGGATTTCTCATCCGCCCGAGAGATACTACAGTTTTCTTATAGACGGGAATCGAGAGGATTGCATCTTGGAAGAAAATGATTCTATTAGTTTTGAGCAGGGCATTTCTAGTAGGGACACTGTGAAATAGTTGGATGCTATTGTTTGCTATAGTGCCCTCAAGTCAATTATTGTAATCGCAGGCACACGATTATGATAATTGAGGGAAGACCGATACGGGTAGAACGGTCTTACTTAAAATGATAGTATGCTATCTGGTTTTTATCATCATGTACATGCTTTATGTGGTATTACAGATCACTAATACATGTTGATAGAACCCATAGGATTCTTGCTTGACTACCAGCATTATGATGGCGATCATATACATAGGGAAGCTGGGTGGACTATAAGCACATCCTTAAATGTCCCTAGTCGAGAGAGAATCAAGACTGGGCATCAATACTCTAGGAGGATCATTGTATTGGGGGTTGATGTGGCGAGGTGCATGGGTGACCATCACCAGAAATCCTTGGAAAAGGTAGAAGAGAATTACCGATTTTGATCAGTAGTTTCTCAGTGGGTGATGAGCTTCATACCGACACGAAATATTGCGTTATTAGGGGTCTGACTTTATCCACCCCTAGACTCGATATGTGATACTCTTAGATGAACAGACTAAACTGTACGGAGATTGTCACTGACAGGCTTAGTAGGGTTTGGATGAGTTTGCTCGTCGGCCTTCCTTTCGCTCAATACCTGTGTAGCTGTTACGTATAGCTAGTGCCGCTAACGTACTTATGGTTAAACCCACTTCTGGCATATTGACGAGTCTTTAGAGCCCCACACAGAGAGTTTCCCTGGTTCTGGTGAAATGATGTAGTAGCCGTATTGCATACGTGCAGGGTTCCGATCGATTGATTGTACCATGTACCACGATTTTCGATCGGACAGTTGAAAATACTAGCCGGCTCAGGTTTGAGCCAGATTATTAAATCAGGTATTGATTTAATAATTTACGTATATATATATTTCGATATGTATATTCTAGTATTATGTTCTTTGTGTTATTCTATCTTTTCAGGTATTCGTATTTCGATACGAATACATGTATGTATATACAGTAGAATTTAATCCGTATTGTTTACAGATAATATTCTAGAAGGTGGACACTTTATTTAGTTTTTATCCATTTATTCTTAAATGGAAATGAGGTGGAAAAGGAATGAGGGGAGTATGGTGAGAGCCATGCTTGCATAATGTCACAAATTAATTATTAATTTATTTGTGCAAACTATTCAAGCATGGCCTTGATTTTAAAATGAAAGAAATGTTTTTACAAAACCTTGCACCATCATTTTCTCTCTGTATGGATGGTTCATTTTTCTTTGAGTTGGCTTTCTCACCATCATGCTTCACTCTCCTTTCTTGAGTTTCTTGAGTTCCTCCACCTTCCTGCTCAACCTCCTCTCTACAATCTCATGAGTTGAGAATCAAGAGAGGATATGATATGGATAAACACTTAGAACACTCACTACATCCTAGGCATTCTAGATTAGCAACCTAGAATCTCTAGTTGCTTCACTTGCTTTTGATGTGAAGCTAGAGCCATGAGCTACATCCCTCAGGTGAATCATCTTTGATGAAGGAAGACATGCTATCAAGTTCAATCGAGCACGCCTCAAGGAGCCATGGAAGATGATGGAAGACCGAATGACTTGGTTCGTTCAGTATAATCTTCTATCTCAGTAGCTAGTGCTTCTTGTAGTTAACTAGTATAGGTTTATGGTTCGAATCTAGACGGGTTCGGTAGCGCCAAGTTTTTTAAACGTCATTTTTGTTCCACATCGGCCACGGCAGATGGCCAAGACGCTATCATAACCAAACATAGTATTAGAGCCACACCATAAACCATTACTAGCTAGTCTGCATAAAGTTAAAATATCTATCGACTAATTTTTCCATTTCGTATTTCCATTTTCATGTGTTTGCTGTCGATTTTAAAAGTTGTTCAAAAAATCTTTTAGAGTTTCTTAAAAATACATGCAGACAAATATAGAGTACCACAAGAAATTTGAACGCTTCAGCCAACAAAATGGCTGCGGAACCACGATAATAATTTCATATTAGCAGCGGTTCCGCAGTCGTCTTGTAGCCAAAGTGAGCCAAATTTCTTCTGGCACTCTTATACATGGAAATATGATTTTTGGGATGTATGGTTTTGGCCCAGATTTGTTTGAGTGCAGGATTGCATTTGGGGCCAATTTGGAAAAGTTTAGTCGATCGAAATTTTAAGTTCGTGTTTATCAGTGCATGTGAATATATCTGCGACCGTGAATATCATTGAGCGGTACAACCCGACTAGTTGCTATATGTTCGACTAGACGGATTTGCGAATAAGATATTCATGTTGATGTTCTGAGTTGTGCTGATATTGTGGTTGGATTGTCATGGTGGATAGCCAGTGATGCAATGGTAGTAGTACAGTTCAGATTCATTTGTATATTCGGTATTGCGGGGCGAGCGTCCGACATGTGGACTGCCATCTCTGCCAGATTGTATATTATTTTATTGGGGTACGACCGGGTTGTGGTCGATGTCGCCATTATATATATATTTTTCTTTTCTGTACTAGGATTACCCTGCCATGGAGTGCAAGAATGGCCGGGTTCTAGAGGGCAACGGGCCCGTGATTGTTCTGTAAAAAAGTGTGTTTGTAGAATAACCGCAATCAATAACGGTGTCGCGCGTAGCTAGACCGAGGTGAGTACGGGTCGTCCTCAGGGAAACGTAGAACCTTTTATTTTTACTTTAGATGTGTTGAGAAAGAGAAGAGGAAGAATAAAGAATTGTTGTAGGTTCTAGATTTATGTTAAACACGGATGCAAAATATAGATCTAGATTAATTATGGATGTAAGTTTAATATAAAAGGGGGCTTGTAGGGTTCATTAGGATTTAGTAGTTATGAATGATTAATTAAAAATTACCCTTTTTATCCTTTAATAGATTTAAAACTAGAACGACGGTGATGCATGTAGATTAGGGTTTCTGGAGGGAAAAGGGTTCCCACTCTTAACCCCTATCTCGACATGGAACTCCGTTCATATCTAGCCTTTACCAAAACAATCATTAATCTAATCTCTAATCGCGGTCGAGACTAACAATGAATTGGTAGCGCGCTCGATTAGGATGTTAATGATTCTTTTGATAAAGTTTATAAATTTATAGAACGTAAAAAGGGTTTAAGGATCTTCATCATCCATTAACCTACCCTAAGTCAACGAACCCTAACAAGCAGAGAATTACCCGCGCATGTTGGGAGAAGAAGAGATTGAGAGAGAATTCATAATGAAACTACAAAGAAATAGAATGTGAAAAAGAACTACCTTTATTAATCAACAAAACTCAATACACTTTGTTCCCTTAGAAAATGATTACAAATACTAGTTTGCTTCTCGATCTCTTCTAAGGAGGTAGATGAACCGTTGATGATCAGCCTGGATGCGTGAGCCGTCTTGGACTTCGTGATCGCGTCGACTTGATGATTTTTCCAAGGGGCTCTCGGTCCTTATTTATACTCCAAAATCCAGAACCCTAGATGCCTAAATTGGGGAATAGTAGTTAAGATCCAAACAGAAAAATGCCAGCCCCCAATTCTTCTGTCATGAGGCGGATCCGCGGCTAATGGGTGTGATCTCTTGCTGGTTTTTTTGGGGCTTCATCTGTGTGACACGTAGCTATCTTTTTGAATCTCAGGAACTGAAAATCTTCTCGTAGTTGCTGCCAGACTTGATTTCTTAGTTTTCTTTCTTAATTAAGCAGGTTTGCTCTTAACAACTTTTGATTCCCTTCATTTTATCCCTGCAAATTCTGCACAATAACTCAACAAATAATATTTAGTAGAGTTTGTTATATTGAGATATTAATTTTTCTATTAAGATTTGGTCAATGGTATTCTTGCATACATTTTCCTACCAAATGTTAATTATAATATATTAACACATGAAAATAGTATTTTTACAGATAAACCCTCATATGTATCATATATTATAATAAACACCATTTCTAGTATAGAAATAGTAGGTAAAATGTAATAACAAATATGCAGTTTTATCAACTGAACAACCCGCATCTCATGGCATTGAGACGGAGGGGCCTTACTCTAGAATTTGCGGGCTATTTACCGCACTCGTAGGGGGATAGGATGACCCATGGAGGGGTGCTCAAGTTACCGGATTCCGTAAAGTGCTGAGTGGCCCATTCACTTTGTTGATTATGGTTGCTTCACTTCTGGGATTGGCGGGTAACTTGTTGCGCTCGTAGGGGTCCAGGTTTTCATTGCACAGGCCATCCACACAACCGGGAACGTCGGGTCTCATTTGCGGCTCAAACGAAATCCGAGGCTCCAAGCTTATCCACCATTCTGTGTTGTTCGTTGATGTTCTTTGATGTTGCTTATATCATGCTTGGGATGAATGTTATATATATATATTTATATATACTAGTAGATGTTATATATGTATTGCATCCGTGCTAGTCCAGCCCCCGCTCTGTTATTAGTTAAGTAACCTAACGGTGCACGATGGGCCCCGTGGCGAATGCGGATGGCATATACGTACTGTATTTCCATTCTTTTTGGTGTGATATGGATTAATTGATGGGACTGCATTAATTCTGATTAATGCAAGAAAAACAAACCTATATGATGTTGTTAGAACCAATTTTGAAAACTGTTATTACAGACGTTTCTTTTTTCTTTACACAGCGGTATTCGGTTATGAATATCCAACACCTCATTCGACGAGGCAAGAGCCGAGATTCCTTTATCGGGAGTGACCTCTTGGGAAAAAGTTTACGTCATTGCAATAACTTCACTTTAGTCAATTCTTTTGCTTTGCATCATGGTATTCAGTTAGGAATATCCTGCAACTCATTCGATGAGGAAAGAGCGGAGATCCCTTCACAGGGAGTGACCTCTTTAGCAAAAGTTTGTGTCACTATATATTTATAAAACCACTCGAGTTCCTTCAACGATATCAAGTTCATTACGTTAAAGGTTTTTCGCCAAAAGCCAGCCGTAGCCCTCCGTCGTTTTGAATAAGTAGCACATAGTATTCATGCGGTGTTTATTGCCCAAAGTCAAGACATTGTGAATGGTAGCTGTGTGTTGCTTATCCGTAACATAGATAAATGCATTGGTTTAGGAAAGTCATACCACTTTGTTGGCCAATGTCAAGGGTGTGTGTGGGTGAGTCTAAATCAATCTGGATAATGACGGGTAGAACTTGACTTGCGTGTTATGATTTGTTGGCCAAAGTCAAGGTATAAGCGCTTGGGGAAAAACCACATCGGGAGTTTCAGACATACGGGAAACTTTCCAAGCATGTGCATACCTTCTGGAGTGTGGTGACATGAGTGGCTTCCATCAAGTTATCATGCGATGATAGTTGGATCCCGATCCCCACTGATGAGTAGGTGTTACTCCTCGGGTGATTTTCAGATGATCCCAATTAATTCTCCTTTTAGGGTTTGAAGGAGAATTAGAGGAAACTGTGGGAGCCATCCTGATTAGATAAAGTGATTAACCAATCTAATCTACGTTACAATGCACGTTGAGTGTTTCTTTTCTCCGTCTCTCTTTGGCAGCGACCATGGCCTGACCTTAAAAACTCATAAACCAAGTTAACTGAATCTTCTTAAAACACTTTGGCTTTTGGATTGTCATTAAGTCACATATATCATTGCCACTCTTATATCCCCTTTGCATTTTTCCATAACACTCCGTATCACTACGAAGATCTAAATTTCTTGGATATTCCATCGTATAGTTACATACGAACTCAAAAGAACTTGTTCCAGTTCGTGGATGGATTCTGTTTCTTAGGAAATTGAATAGGATTATTCGATTGTCTTTTCTCTTTACCTTCTCTCAGGTTGCTAGGGCTCCTACTATTAGGAGAGTACATCTATTGCACTTATTGGATAATCTTCTTCCAAACCATAGGCAAATGCCGAAAGGTAGGGAAAGAAGAAAACCAATTAGCTTAAGTGTGGTGTACAGAAGGTAATAAGTAAAGACATATAAAGGGATTTGAGTGAAGGCAAGAAAGAATACATTTACTGTCATGAATCTAAATAGTGGAAGAGGCCAGCTATCCCTTCGAAACATTTTCATGTTTCGGTTTTACTGTGCGCTATTAATTGAAAACTAGTTTTCCCAATTAGATTCTAACTCCAGGGATGTATTTACCAGATTTGATTCTCACATCTGTATGGCGTTACGGATGCTGAGTGGGAGTAAGATATTGGGAATTGGGTGATTAGATCCTCTATATATCGAAATTCTTTGTAATTGGTGTTATTTGAGGAAATCACGTGGGTTTTGCCTGACAACAAATATTTGGTTTTGAATATCCGTCGTTATGCACCAATTTCAAATTGATATATATATACGTTTATTTTATAAAGTGAGATATAAATTTTTGAAATTATGTCTATGACATTTAGCTAGAACAGTTGATGGTTAGGTAAGGGGCATTCAACAGTGGTGTAATTTTTCTTAACCATATTACAGTTTTCAGCCTACGACGCACAGGGTTTGATTTATTAAACTCAGTGGACTTATACAGAGTATTGTATGTTGTCCGATGTCCATGAGGACAAAAGGGTTGGTACTCATACTATATTCTGTTTACTCATGACTTCTCTAGTGTTAGAATAGTATTTCATTGAAATACAAGGTCCTAATTTTGAGAAGATATAAATATAAGAATAAAGTAGAGAACCATATGTTGCATGTATCAGGATTCTTCAAGGTGATCGAAGATGTTGATACTTGTGTTTGGTATTCCGTTGTAAGTAATAGTTTTGAGAACTTGCTTCTCTTTTAGGTTACTCATGTGGGTGCATTCCTTGATGAGTAATGCTGCTTGGCCTCCTTCCATTTAGTTGATATGCACTGAGATCAGCTGCATATATTTTGAATCTAGTTCCAATTAAATTAGTGCCTTTGTTTCTATATTGGATATATAGAATGGATTCATATCTTAACGATGTTAAGGTGTATGGAATTGTCCGGCTTATGCTTAAAACCAGAATCCGGATAAACTCTAGGCACGTTTCAGTAATGGCAGTTTTTGGGTTATCCCGGGCTTTGACGAGGGTTAACATTCTACCATTTTGAAGATCAAAGTTATATTGTTCTTGACTCGCCACAGTTTTAGTAAAATGGATTTTTTTCAGAAAACATTAGTAGGAGTATGGTAGAACTGGAAGTGATTCCAGAACCACAAACGATTACTGTAAAATTTAGTAGAACCTAAAGATTTAATTGGATTCGACAATCCATCAGCCACTCCGCAGATTTGGTGGGTAACCTCAGGCACCCGAGAGGCACTTCGGTCTCTTCAAAGACGGTGACAGGAAGATTTTTGATTACCTAAACTTGCCACTGCTACTGTTCTAGACTATGAGATCTGGCAGGAGGATGAGTATAACGTCGTTCTAAATTATCTTTAGAAGTGCACGTGTATATGACTCTGCCAGAGGGTTGTTATAATCAGTGGGAGCAGCGGAAGCGTAGTGGGCAAATAGCTTATGTCTATTTATAGACTAAAGCAAGTATAGCGGAGATAGATCGTCTAGTTTCGATGTGACAGTCATAGAGTTTGACTTCATCAGAACAACAGATGGACCTGGTAAGAATGCAGTAGAGAGTGATGTCCTGGTATTTGGATGACATGCTCTTGATAGGAAGTGATATTCCTATACTATGATCGGTTATACCGTGGTTGTCACAAGGTATTTCTCCACAAAGGATCTGGACAAAATATCAGGGATTCTGGTAACTAGATCTATGGTTTTAGATCTAGATTTGGGAAGTGTCCCAATTTGGGTACTTGATACTATTCTAAAGTATTTTAGAATGGACGACTCCTGGCGTGGTGGTGTAATCGCAGGTGAATGAGTCACCCTCTCTAAAGAGATGTCTCTTAGGCTGATGAGGAGAGAGATTAGCATGATTGGCATGTCACTTGCTTAGGCAATTGTGTCAATCATGAGATGTCAAGTACCACACCGGATATTGTTTTTGCATTGGCTTCAATAAACATATATTAATCCAATCCTGGAGAAACATTAGGAAGCAGTTATGAACATAAGTGGATGTTCTTGGTATATGGTAACGGCAGCCTTCTTCGTGAGGCGGTTGTCTTTTTAGGCTTCCAAAGTGACCTGGATGACAGAGTGGCTGTCAGAGTTATAGTTTTCCTTCTTTTGAGGGGCAGTATGTTGGACAGGTGGTCTAAGCGGATACTGAAGAAGGCATGGCGTAGGGTACTGATTAAATTCAGTGGATGATATGATCTAAGAAGTTTGTTGGATTTGGAGTTCATTCATTAGATATCCAGACAAATTCTAAGACATGTATTGCTCATTTTGGGAGATAGTCTTTCTCCGCGAAGTTAAGATATAGAAAGATAAAGATAGAAACATTGGAGCGGATCCACTCACCGAGGCTATTTCTCGAATGCAATAGTTTCGAAAACGGACTTTGCAAGACTGATTAGTAGAGAAATTGGGTGTTCGGTATCACACGGGTTATGAGTATGCGACACCGTAATAATTAGCCTTAAGTGCAAGTGGGAGATTGTTGACTATAGTGCCCTCAAATCAATTATTGTAATCGCAGGCACACGATTATGATGATTGAGGGAGGACCTATACGGGTAGAACAGTCTTACTCAAAATGATAGTATGCTATCTGGTTTGTCTTTATCATCATGTACATACTTTATGTGGTATTACAGATCATTATTACATGTTAATAGAGCCCATAGGATTCTTTCTTAACTACCAGCATTATGATGGCGATCATATATGTGGGAGCTGGGTGGTCTATAAGCACATCCTTAAATATCCCTAGTCGAGAGAGTATCAAGACCGGGCATCGATACTCCAAAGTAGACTAGTATATACTTATCGAGACCCCGACGAGGGGTGGTGGCCGGTCTCACAAGCCATTGGTGTCAGTCAATCACCTAAGATAGTATACAGGTGCTCATTAGGTTATGAGTACACTGAACGGACTCATTGGGAACATGCTAGTTGGTATTATACCTATAGTCAGATAGCAGTTCCCAGGTGACATGTGTACAGGTTAGTCTGTCGACCTGAGATTGTCATTTGTCTCGTATGAGTTCCTTCTGTACTTTGATTACTATCCTACCACATCTCAAAGGAGTCGTGAAACAGGTTTTAGTTGGATATAGTCCCGAGCCACATGGAGGCAGTGAGCAGATTGTCGTATTAAGGGTTGATGTTGTGAGGTGCATGGGTGGCCATCACCAGAAATTCTTGGCCAAGGTAGACGAGAATTACTGATTTGGATCAATAGTTTCTCAGTGGTTGATGAGCTTCATACCGACATGAAATATCTCCTTATTAGGGGTCTGGCTTTATCCACCCCCTAGAATCGATATGCGATACTCTTAGAAGAACAGACCGGACTGTATGGAGATTGTCGCTGACAGGCTCAGCAGGGGTTCGGATGAGTTTGTTTGTCGTCCTTCCTTTTGCTCAATACCTGGGTAGCTATTACGTATAGCTAGTTCCGCTGACGTGCTTGTGGTTAAACCCCCTGTCAGCATATTGATGAGTCTTTAGAGTCCCACACAGAGAGTTTTCCTGGTTCTGGTGAAGTGATGTAGTAGCCGTATTGCATACGTGCAGGGTTCCGATCGATTGATTGTACTATGTACCAGGACTTTCAATCGGAAAGTTGATAATACTAGCCGTCTCGGGTTTGAGCCGGATTATTAAATCGGGTATTGATTTAATAATTTATGTATATATATTTCGATATGTATATTCTAATAGTATGTTCTTTGTGTTATTCTATCTCTTCGGGTATTCGTATTTCGGTACGAATACAGGTATGTATATACAGTAGAATGTAGTCCGTATTTTTTACAGATAACATTGTAGAAGGTGGACACCTCATTTAGTTTTTCTCCATTTATTCATAAATGCTAATGAGTTGGAAAAGGAATGAGGGGAGTATGGTGAGAGCCATGCTTGTATAGTGTTGCACAAATGAATTATTAATTTATTTGTGCAAACTATTCAAGCATGGGATTGATTTTAAAATGAAAGAAATGTTTTTACAAAACCTTGCACCATCATTTTCTCTTTGTATGGATGGTTCATTTTTCTTTGAGTTGGCTCTCTCATCATCATGCTTCACGCTCCTCTCTTGAGTTCCTTGAGTTCCTCCACCTTTATGCCCAACCTCCTCTCTGCAATCTCATTTGTTGAGAATCAAGAGAGGAGGTGAGATGGATAAACACTTAGAACACTCACCACATCCTAGGCATTATAGATTAGCAAACTAGAATCCCTAGTTGCTTCACTTGCTTTTGATGTGGAGTTAGATCCATGAGCTACATCTCTTGGGTGGATCATCGAGCATGCCTTAAGGAGCTAAGGAAGATGATGGAAGACCGAAAGACTTGGTTCGTTCGGTATAACATTCTATCTCAGTAGCTAGTGCTTCTTGTAGTTAGCTAGTATAGGTTTATGGTTCGATCTGGTCGAGTTCGCCAGCGCCAAGTTTTCAAACACCAATTTTGTTCCGCATCGGCCACGGTAGATGGCCAGGATGCTATTGTAACCCAACAACTATGCGATCCTAAATGGAGTCTATGTACACCAACAAAATTTAGACTTTGGACATTGCATCGCCTGGGGTAAAATCCGTAGGCTGCAAATGAATTTTCAAGAAGAAGATTGGTGCATATGGACAGGTAGAAACCTATATGGCTAAACTTGTTGCAAAAGGTTTTCGTCATAGACTAGGTGTGGACTATGAAAAAACATTTTCTCCAGTGGTTATGCTCAAATCTATTTGGATCCTACTTGCCATTACTGTCTTCCATGACTATGAGATCTGGAAGATGGATGTAAAGACCGCTTTTCCAAATGGCGCTTTAGAAAAGTGTGTTTATATGGATCAGCCAAAGGGCTTCAAAGACAGTAGGAGTAGTGGGAGGGTATGCAAGTTGCCTAAATGTATTTATGGATTAAAGCCGGCATCGTGTAGCTAGAACATATGTTTTGATGAAACAGTTAAGGAATTTTACTTCATCAAAAACATTGATGAGCCTTGTATATATAAGAATATTGTAGGGAGAACAGTCGTATTCCTCGTTTTGTACGTCGATGACATTCTCCTGATAGAAAATGATATTTGTATGTTATAGTCGGTCAAGCTATTCTTATCTCAGAAGTTCTCCATAAAGGACCCGGGTGATGCCTCTTACATTCTCGGGATCAAGATCTATCGTGATAGATCTAAGAGGTTGTTGGGACTTTCACAGTTCAGGTACATTGACACCATACTAAAGAGATATAGTATGGAAGATTCCAAACACGATAATCAACCTGCTTATCACGGAATCACCCTCTCCAAAGAGATGTCTCCTAAGACTGATGAGGAGAGGGCTCGGATGAGCATTATACTCTACGCTTCAGCTGTGGGATATATATAATGTATGTGATGTTGTGTAACAGACCATATATAGCTTACGCACTTAGCGTAGTAAGGCGGTATCACTCAAACCTAGAAGAGAAGTATTGGACAGCCATGAAGAACATTCTGAAGTACTTGAGAAGGAATAAGGATATGTTCTTACTCTACGGTAATAGAGACATTCAGATGGAGTCCTTTACTGATTCAAACTTCCAAAGCGACAAGGATGATAGCAAGTTTGTCTTAGATTATGTGTTTACCTTCAATAGAGAGACGGTCTGTTGGAAATGTTCCAAACAGGACTCCATAGCAGACTCGACGATGGAGGCTGATTATATTGCAGCCAATGATGCCGTAAAAGAGGCTGTCTAGATGAGAAAGTTCATTCATGAACTTGAGGTGGTTCCGTTTATTGTTGATCCAATACCTTTGTATTGTGAAATCAATAAGGCTATAGCATTAGGGAAGGAACCATGGTCCCATCAGAAATCCAGACACATCTTAAGGCGGTATCACCTGATCAGGGAGATCATTAATCGCCGGGAGATCGAGGTCAGGAGAGCAGACACAAAGGACAATACGGCGGACCCACTCACGAAGGCACTTCTTCAGACTTAGCTGGAGTGTCTTTTGGAGATGATTAGTATTCAAGATGCCAATACATGGCCTAAATGCATGTGGGAGATTGTTAGATTTATATCCCTACAGGCCATTATTGTATATTACAGTATTGTATATTACATATGGATACTTGGGATATATATGTACAAGTCAATCTTGCTCGATATGATAGTATGTTATCTGGTTTTTCTTTATCTCAACATATCTATATGTTCTAATTTATATTACGAATATTGATTATATGTTGGTAAATCCCATAGGATCTTTGCTTAAACACTAATTTGTGATGGCGATCATACTTGTAACACCCGAGCCCAATAATACTATGTATATTACTAGTTGAGGGTTGTGGTTTGCTCATTTCCAATTTTCCTGATTTTCTGGTGTTCATTGCTAAATTTTACCCGGTTAGGTCATTTTGGCACATAATAAATTTTAACTCCGAAAATGAAATTTAAGATGTCCATCTTGGCCTACTCGTCGCCACTAGTCGCGTGGTAGCGTCCGCGTGTCGAGATTCCGTTCCGTTTGGCTAAACAGGCAAGTTTGGACGACTACGCGCGCGTGCAAGTGTCCGACTTGGGGGGCATGCATTTTAATCATTAAACACCTATTTCCAAAAATTTGGAACCCGCTTAAAATCATATAATTTGAATTTGGAACCTTTGGGCGCAACCCGGGCGCGATTTGGAAATGTTTCATTTTGCGCCAAAATGGCCCATTTAAATTTAATATCTAATATATATATATATATTCCAATCCATTTTCCTAACAGCAAATCCTACTAAATCCTTCTCATATTTCTCCCCCGGCCAATCACGAGCTCCTATTGAGCTCGTGGGGCCCGCCTCTCTTTCCCTCAGTCTCTCTCTCTCCTCCCTCAATCTCTCTCAAATCTCTCTCTCTCTCTCTCTATCTCATCAACCTTTCTCTCTCTTCCCTATATTTGAAAACATGCAACCGCCTCCTCCCCATTAATCCATCGCGAGAGAACCCCCTCAACCCTAACCCTAGCCTCCCGCAGTCTCACCGCCGGCCTCCTCGAGACCTCGCCGTCGCCGCCCTCACCACCACGACCTCCACCGCACCCACCTACCCTCTTCCTCCCATTCTCCCGACGATCCCGCGCCTGCAACCCATTCCCGACCTCGCCTCCACCCTCGTAGACCTCGCCGTCGACGTCGCCTCTCACCGTCGACGCCTCCCACGACTCCCTCTCACCCTCCTCGTCGAGACCTCGTCGTCGTTTCCCTCCTCCCCTCGCCGGAACAGCAAACCCGAGCCTTCATCCTTCGCCTGCACCTCCCCTGTTCGCCGGAGAAGCGCGCCGGCGACCTCGTCGATGCCACTCCGACCACCTCCCTGTCCCCTCGACCACCTGAGCCGACCACCACCCTCCTCCACTCGTCGCACCCCTCTCCAGCAAGCCCAGCGGCTGTTCCAGCCTTCGCAGCCACCGTCGCGGCCTCGCCGGCGTTCCAGTGCCGTCGAACCCGCCGTGGTCACCCCCTGGTGTCTCCCTGTAAGTTTCCTTCTCCTTCCTTTTGGTACAACCCCCCGCTGGTCGCTATTTTTGCGTGTATCGTATCTTGTTGCTAACTTGTTACCGATGACATTTTGCCGAAATCCGACCGTGCCGTCTGACGAACCCGACGCTCCAGCGAAGTCCCCTGGTCCGTGTGATCCCGTTGACCTCTGTTGGGACTCGATCCGTGGCCCGTGCTTCCATATCGCAGTTTCTGCCGACATCGCATCCGTGTTTCGGTTTGCGGAACCGCCGAGGCAAGTATCCGAATACTTGCTTGAACATGCTACAACTTAATCATCATACTATAACCACACCACTATTATAACATCGATACCTTTTATAACTTAGAATTGCTAGTCACAATTATCCGTAACTTTAAATCAATGAAATCATTGCTCGTATTAACCGGTCTGCTATTAATTCACACTTATCTAATCAAACCAAGTAGATCATCCCCACTTCATTTGTTAAAATCACTCATGAGACAATTATTATGCTTAGTTCAAATTCATGTAACTCCATTGCGTATATTATCGATATTGTTTCGTCTTGTGGCTATTGCACCTCAAAGGTGCGTGAACCGGATTAATATGAAAATACAAACATCACTGTGTTCACATAGAATAATATTTGTTATTTACTGTTTCCTGCTACTGTTCATTATTTGTTACTATACCTGTTATCATCATATACCTGATTGCATTACTTATTGACCGATCTTGATACACCTGACACATGTACTGACACACCGGACACAACACCCTGTACATATCGACTCTATCTGTGGAAAGTAACCTGACCTGTTACCTGATCTCATGCCTAATGCCGACAAACCTAACCATTCCTGCTATCGACCCAGACAGACCTACTGTTACTTGACCTTGCGTTGGCATTAGTCCTTGACTACTGAATACCTGACTTGACATACATAGTTTGGGGGTATGGGGAAATCAAAGGTGAAACCGACTTGTAACTCAACAGTTCGATACATTGTTCTGATCAGTCTTACGGGCTTGGCCGGTCCGGGAGTGATGATGCTGACATCACTCGTCTATCCTACTACCTTTTACTGCTTAGCGGCACGTCTCGGACTCAGCCCCGAGGATCATGACCGTGGTCCCGGGCACGCACGGGATACTATTGAGTTACATCGACGATTCATCAATTGGTTTCAAAGACTATAGAGTAGAAAACCTGATAGGACAGTTTAGTCACCTTTGCACTTTACCCTGCTTGTTACTTCTTATTGCTGCTTTATTCATGTTCATGCTTGCATTGTTTATTACCATGTTTATGCTATATACTTGATATCATGACGCGCTGACGTCTGGGTTTTGCATGGCCCAGATTCCGTACCTTTGTCGTCGACCGAGCAGGAGTACTTCAGCCAGCCGGCTGAACTGTGAGTTCTTTAGAGTTTAGTTTATTTATGTCATTTCATTTCCAGATGTGAGCCCGCATTATGGGACATACTGTTTACTCATTGCATTGGATCATTAGCTTCCGCACTTATTGTTTATTGATTCCTGTTATTATGGATTTGGACATGTATTTAGTTTATTTTATCTTGTTCTTGATATCTTTACAACCGTAATATGACAGTGGATGGATACTTCCTACCCACAGGTAGCATGGTTGGCTATGTCACGTGCCCAAATCTTGCGTACTCTGGGAAGCGGGGCGTGACATGGTTTTGTGGTATCAGAGACACAGGTTAATTGGGTTGATTCGTTGTAGTTGGGTATCGCACCCGATACACGAATCAGAATACCCGTGATTAGGAAACATGTCCTGCCACTTTGACCATTTTACTATCCTTGAATCATTCTTCCGGATCATGTCGACGTGCAAACTTACTTTGCAATTGTCAACTCAAAACCTAATTTCTTGTTATCTCTAGGACTCAGGCGACTTGGGTGGAGTTATGTAATTGCGGCTATGATACCGCGGCATAGCTACAATGCAGCACTCTATTTAAGTATCTTAGAGTTCTAGCCTTGATCTATACACGAAAACTATCATCATGCTAATGTTGGGTACTTTGATTTCCAGGAATATGGCCGATCAGAATTTGGAGATGGACCCAGGGCATGCGGTCTTAGCCGCCAGGCAAAGAGTAATAAGGGGATTGTTGGAGAAACTAAAGGAACAACTCGAGCTGGAACCAGCATTTGCAATGGACCCCACGTCCGTACGTAGAAGTATTCCGGTAAACAGGCGCAACGTAGCACCAATGAAGAAAACCAGTATGGGTGATCGGAAGGGGGGAGTGATCTGTAGGTACTGCCATAAACCCGGACATGTGCGAAGGGAGTGTCGTTTGAGGCTGGGACTTTGTTTTAGATGTGGAGCGGCAGATCACACCGTTGATGCTTGTCCGTCGAAGCCTCGCACGAAGGATGATACACAGAAGCCTCCGCAAGGACCGTTCCAAGGACAGGAACCGCCTGCTCAAGGACCACAGCAGGCTCGAGCGTTCACGTTGACAGCTGAAGAAGCTAAGGCATCGGGAGAAGTGGTTTCAGGTAATTTACTCGTTCATGGTTTTCCCGCTTTGGCATTACTTAATTTCGGAGCATCCTTTTGTTTATGTCATCCAAATTTATAACTACACACTCGATCAACTGCACGACCCTGTCTAGTTTCTGGGACATACACACTGGGAATGGGAAAATTATAGCTAGTAAGGAAGGTAGAGATTGTACAGTTGTTGTTTGCGGACGGGAGCTTTTTGCAGACTTCTTGGGGATAGATACGGGCAGTGATGAGGTTGTCTTGGGGATGGATTTTCTTGGCACTTTCCACGCCCACATTGGCTGTAGGGCAAGGAAGGTAATTTCCAGATTCCCGGACATCCTAAGTTTACTTTCATTGGAGAAAGAAGTTCTGTCGGGCCAGTCGAGTTTAGGGCTAGGCCGACGAACAGTGTTCTTGCGGCTATGGTAGTGGAGAGTGATGAAGAGCCGACAGTCGTCCGCGACATTATGGATGTGTTTGAAGACATTTCGGGCTTACCACCGAAGCGAGATGTGGAGTTTGCGTTTGACCTTACTCCTGGTGCAACGCCAGTATCAAAAGCTGACTATGTAATGGCACCAGTAGAAGTGGAGGGAGTTAAGAAACAAGTGAGTGAATTACTCGAGAAGGGATGGCTTCGAAGCAGCAACTCACCGTGGGGAACTCCAGTTCTCTTAGTGAAGAAGAAGGATCGCACTGCCGACGCTGAGACAAGAGAAGTTATTTGCGAAAGTGAGTAAGTGCGAATTCTGGTTGGAAGAAGTGAGGTTTCTGGGGCATGTCGTGTCGGGCGATAGAATCGCCATTGATCCCGAAAAGATAGCAGCAGTTCGAGATTGGCCTGTTCCAAAGAATGTTGCGGAGATAAGGAGTTTTCTTGGACTCGCCGGATACTACAGAAGATTTGTGGAGAACTTCGCTCGTTAGCTGAGCCGTTAACCAAGCTTATGCGTAAGGAGGTACCATTTGTTTGGACAGATGGATGTGCATTGGCCTTCGAGACGTTGAAGCAGAAGTTGATAACCGCCCCTATCCTAACCGTACCGGATGATTCAGGAGGACTGGTGATTCACAGCGACGCATCTGGAAAAGGATTGGGATGTGTTTTGATGCAGAATGGGAAAGTCGTCGCTTACGCATCAAGACAGCTGAAGATTCATGAGCAGAACTATCCGACTCATGACTTAGAGCTTGCAGCCGTGATCTTCGCCCTGAAGATTTGGAGACACTACCTTTTGGGCGAGAGAGTTGAAGTCTTTACGGATCACAAGAGTTTGAAGTATGTGTTCACTCAGAAGGAGTTGAACATGAGGCAACGCAGATGGTTGGAGCTGATGGCCGACTACGACCTTGATCTTAAGTACCACCCGGGAAAAGTTAACGTCGTGCCAGATGCGCTAGGTCGGTTACCAGCAATTCAGGTGTTGACTGCACAGAGAGAGATCATTGAGGAGTTTCGGAGATTTGACTTGGAGGTTGTGCTACCGCGTGCTACAGGACAGTTGATGCAGTTGCAAGTACAATCTTCCTTAGTTGAGAAGATTAAAGCGGCGCAATCGCAGGATCCTAGACCGCAAAAGATTCGAGAGCAGGTTGGAGCTGGACTACGAACCGATTTACTGATCCATGAAGACGGTTCGTTGAGATATGGTAGCCGTGTGTGTGTGCCAAAAGGAGATGTGCGTGAAGAGCTTATGAAGGAGGCACACAGTTCAGCTTACTCTGTACATCCAGGAGGGACAAAGATGTACCGAGATATTCGACAGCATTTCTGGTGGGAAGGTTTGAAACGGGAAATCGCTCGCTTCGTGGCTAAGTGCTTGGTGTGTCAGCAAGTCAAGGCTGAACACCAAAGGGTTGCTGGTTTGTTGCAACCACTTCCGATTCCTCAATGGAAGTGGGAACATATAACCATGGTTTTCGTGACAGCTTTATCGCGAGTCCAAAGGGTAACAGTGCAGTAAGGGTGATTGTCGATCGGTTGACCACGGCAGCTCACTTTATTCCTTTTCGGGTTGGTCAACCGACGGAGACTTTGGCAGAGCGGTACATGCAGGAGATTGTCAGATTGCATGGAGTACCGGTAAGCATCGTGTCCGATCGGAACACTCGGTTCTTGTCACACTTTTGGAGGAGTTTACAAGAAAGTTTGGGGACTCGATTGAAGTTTAGCACAGCTTATCATCCTCAGACTGACGGACAATCAGAGAGAACGATCCAGACCCTTGAAGATATGTTGAGGGCTTGCATGTGGGACTTCAAAGGTTCTTGGGAAGATCATCTACACCTGGTGGAGTTTTCGTACAACAACAGCTTTCAAGCAACTATTCAGATGGCCCCGTTGAAGCTCTGTATGGTCGTAAGTGCCGTTCACCTGTTTGTTGGGATGATGTTGGTGAACGAAGGTTACTAGGACCAGATTTGGTGGTGCAGACAGTCGAGAAGGTGAATACAATCAGGAAGCATATGAAGGCAGCTCAAGACAGACAGAAAAGTTGGGCCGACACGTCAAGAAGACCTCTAGAGTTCGCCGTGGGTGATTTGGTATTCCTGAAGATATCACCGACTAGAGGGGTGATTCGCTTTGGAAGTCGGGAAAAGCTTAGTCCCGATTCGTTGGACCCTTCGAGGTATTGGAGCGTGTTGGAGAGGTATCGTACCGGTTGGCGTTACCACCGTCATTAGCAGGAGTTCACGATGTGTTTCATGTGTCTCAACTACGGAGGTACGTTCGTGATGAGACTCATGTCTTGGATCATTCGGAGTTGACCGTCCGGGAGGACCTGACTTTTGAGGAGCGACCAGTCGAGATCAAGGATCGAAGAGAAAAGGTTCTTAAGAACAAGGTTATCCCTCTTGTGCTAGTTTCTTGGGGTAATCGATCGCATGGAGAATCCACTTGGGAGCGAGAAGACGAGATCCGGCAGAAATTCCCTCATCCTTTCCAGTAGTTAGCTATCTTGTATTCTTGGAATTTCGAGGACGAAATTCTTTTGTAGTTGGGTATGATGTAACACCCGAGCCCAATAATACTATGTATATTACTAGTTGAGGGTTGTGGTTTGCTCATTTCCAATTTTCCTGATTTTCTGGTGTTCATTGCTAAATTTTACCCGGTTAAGTCATTTTGGCACATAACAAATTTTAACTCCGAAAATGAAATTTAAGATGTCCATCTTGGCCTACTCGTCGCCACTAGTCGCGTGGTAGCGTCCGCGTGTCGAGATTCCGTTCCGTTTGGCTAAACAGGCAAGTTTGGACGACTACGCGCGCGTGCAAGTGTCCGACTTAGGGGGCATACATTTTAATCATTAAACACCTATTTCCAAAAATTTGGAACCCGCTTAAAATCATATAATTTGAATTTGGAACCTTTGGGCGCAACCCGGGCGCGATTTGGAAATGTTTCATTTTGCGCCAAAATGGCCCATTTAAATTTAATATCTAATATATATATATATATATATTCCAATCCATTTTCCTAACAGCAAATCCTACTAAATCCTTCTCATATTTCTCCCCCGGCCAATCACGAGCTCCTATTGAGCTCGTGGGGCCCGCCTCTCTTTCCCTCAGTCTCTCTCTCTCCTCCCTCAATCTCTCTCAAATCTCTCTCTCTCTCTATCTCATCAACCTTTCTCTCTCTTCCCTATATTTGAAAACATGCAGCCGCCTCCTCCCCATTAATCCATCACGAGAGAACCCCCTCAACCCTAACCCTAGCCTCCCGCAGTCTCACCGCCGGCCTCCTCGAGACCTCGCCGTCGCCGCCCTCACCACCACGACCTCCACCGCACCCACCTACCCTCTTCCTCCCGTTCTCCCGACGATCCCGCGCCTGCAACCCATTCCCGACCTCGCCTCCACCCTCGTAGACCTCGCCGTCGACGTCGCCTCTCACCGTCGACGCCTCCCATGACTCCCTCTCACCCTCCTCGTCGAGACCTCGTCGTCGTTTCCCTCCTCCCCTTGCCGGAACAGCAAACCCGAGCCTTCATCCTTCGCCTGCACCTCTCCTGTTCGCCGAAGAAGCACGCCGGCGACCTCGTCGACGCCACTCCAACCACCTCCCTGTCCCCTCGACCACCTGAGCCGACCACCACCCTCCTCCACTCGTCGCACCCCTCTCCAGCAAGCCCAGCGGCTGTTCCAGCCTTCGCAGCCACTGTCGCGGCCTCGCCGGCGTTCCAGTGCCGTCGAACCCGCCGTGGTCACCCCCTGGTGTCTCCCTGTAAGTTTCCTTCTCCTTCGTTTTGGTACAACCCCCCGCTGGTCGCTATTTTTGCGTGTATCGTATCTTGTTGCTAACTTATTACCGATGACATTTTGCCGGAATCCGACCGTGCCGTCTGACGAACCCGACGCTCCAGCGAAGTCCCTTGGTCCGTGTGATCCCGTCGACCTCTGTTGGGACTCGATCCGTGGCCCGTGCTTCCATATCGCAGTTTCTGCCGACATCGCATCCGTGTTTCGGTTTGCGGAACCGCCGAGGCAAGTATCCGAATACTTGCTTGAACATGCTACAACTTAATCATCATACTATAACCACACCACTATTATAACATCGATACCTTTTATAACTTAGAATTGCTAGTCACAATTATTCGTAACTTTAAATCAATGAAATCATTGCTCGTATTAACCGGTCTGCTATTAATTCACACTTATCTAATCAAACCAAGTAGATCATCCCCACTTCATTTGTTAAAATCACTCATGAGACAATTATTATGCTTAGTTCAAATTCATGTAACTCCATTGCGTATATTATCGATATTGTTTCGTCTTGTGGCTATTGCACCTCAAAGGTGCGTGAACCGGATTAATATGAAAATACAAACATCACTGTGTTCACATAGAATAATATTTGTTATTTACTGTTTCCTGCTAC
Organism: Agapanthus africanus; assembly: GCA_030015575.1. NCBI lineage: Eukaryota > Viridiplantae > Streptophyta > Magnoliopsida > Asparagales > Amaryllidaceae > Agapanthus > Agapanthus africanus. Next base: position 110,603,456 of record CM057344.1, read on the forward strand.
TGTTCATTATTTGTTACTATACCTGTTATCATCATATACCTGATTGCATTACTTATTGACCGATCTTGATACACCTGACACATGTACTGACACACCGGACACAACACCCTGTACATATCGACTCTATCTGTGGAAAGTAACCTGACCTGTTACCTGATCTCATGCCTAATGCCGACAAACCTAACCATTCCTGCTGTCGACCCAGACAGACCTACTGTTACTTGACCTTGCGTTGGCATTAGTCCTTGACTACTGAATACCTGACTTGACATACATAGTTTGGGGGTATGGGGAAATCAAAGGTGAAACCGACTTGTAACTCAACAGTTCGATACATTGTTCTGATCAGTCTTACGGGCTTGGCCGGTCCGGGAGTGATGATGCTGACATCACTCGTCTATCCTACTACCTTTTACTGCTTAGCGGCACGTCTCGGACTCAGCCCCGAGGATCATGACCGTGGTCCCGGGCACGCACGGGATACTATTGAGTTACATCGACGATTCATCAATTGGTTTCAAAGACTATAGAGTAGAAAACCTGATAGGACAGTTTAGTCACCTTTGCACTTTACCCTGCTTGTTACTTCTTATTGCTGCTTTATTCATGTTCATGCTTGCATTGTTTATTACCATGTTTATGCTATATACTTGATATCATGACGCGCTGACGTCTGGGTTTTGCATGGCCCAGATTCCGTACCTTTGTCGTCGACCGAGCAGGAGTACTTCAGCCAGCCGGCTGAACTGTGAGTTCTTTAGAGTTTAGTTTATTTATGTCATTTCATTTCCAGATGTGAGCCCGCATTATGGGACATACTGTTTACTCATTGCATTGGATCATTAGCTTCTGCACTTATTGTTTATTGATTCCTGTTATTATGGATTTGGACATGTATTTAGTTTATTTTATCTTGTTCTTGATATCTTTACAATCGTAATGTGACTGTGGATGGATACTTCCTACCCACAGGTAGCATGGTTGGCTATGTCACGTGCCCAAATCTTGCGTACTCTGGGAAGCGGGGCGTGACAATACTCGTGGGATCTAGGTAGTCTAAAAGCACAACTTTAAACTGTCCTTATTCATTGGAGTTTCGAGATAGGGTATCGATACTCCGGAGTAGACTAGTGTATACGTTTCTTATTCCCATGAGGTAAGGTGGTCTGTCCTACATCCATTAGTGCTCGGCACCAAAGATAGTATACATGTTCTCATTAGGTTATGAGTTACACTGGACAGACTCGCCGAGAACTTCTGGATGGTAATATACTTATCGTCAGATAGTAGTTCTCTGGTGACATAGGTACAAGTTAGTCTTTATACCTGATATCTTCATTCATCTCGAGTGCGTTCCCACTGTACTTAGATCACTACCCTACCACGACTTTAAAGAGTCATGCAAGTAGGTTTTGGTTGGGTACAGTCCCGAAGCACTTGGGGGAAGTGAGCGATAAAAGGGATTCGTCTCTTCTGGTATAGGAAGTTGATGTCGCGCTGTGTTCGATTGTTCATCACCAAAAGACCTTGGCCAAGGCAGTTGAGATTTACTGATTGTAAGATTAGTAGTTTCTCGGGATGGTTTTGGGCCATATCGACACGACTTATTAGGTTATTAGGGGTCTGACGATTTCCACCTCTCTAGACCCAGTATGTGATACTTTCAGACGAAGAGACCGGACTGTACATAGATTGTCACTTTCGGGCTCTATAGGGATACTGATAAATTTGCTTGTCGGCCTTCTTTTCGATCAATACCTGGGCAGCCATTACTTACAGCTAGTGCCGTTGACGTGCTTGTGGACCTACTGCCAACTTATTTTCGAGTCTATAGAGTTCCACATAGAGAATTTCTTAGCTTAGGCAAAACGATATAGTGTACATATTTTGATACGTACTTGTGTTCTATTAAATACGTGTTTTTGTACACGTACTTTTAATCGGACGGTTAGTTAATACTAGCAGCTTTGAAAGATAGCCAGGTTTTCACATTTGGATGAAATGTGAGCTAGTATTAATTATCTCTATTTATTATATCTCTTTTTCGTATTTCTATTTTGACAGAATACAGTATTTATACGAATATGGGTTTTTGTATAAATACGTGTATTTGTGTCATGATACGTGTGTTTGTATAAATACGTGCATTTGTATTTGTATCACATCGACTCATATCATTATATCGCAACAGTCCTTATATATATGTGTGTGTGTATATAAGAATAGCCTAATGGCTAGAAATAGAGACTAAGGGTATAATTTCTACTTAGTATCGGAATATACGCATATATTATTCTAATAAAACCTATAGGTTAAGTATACTATTTTAATGTATATATATAAATATAAATATATATATATAATACATCGCCATCCACATGACTTTTCCGGTAGATATACATCTACTCACCTGATACCCTTGCTCTAGTCGAAGTCAACGGATGCCTTATCATTTTTCGTCGTCTCGAAAGTCCACGCGAAAGTATTTACAATCGAAATCATTACCAAAATATCATAAAAACCTAATTCGAATTCGAAATCATGAGCGAAGCACACATATGTTAGAATGTATGTTCAACACATGCTAAAACGACAAAATAACCCTCGACGTCGACGTATGAACATCGAACTACCAAGTCACATCATGAAAATCCACAAATCAAGTTTTCAAATATCGTAAAATATCGCCAAAACCAAGTAAAATGCTCCCAGATTTTTCTTCAGGTGATTTGGGACTTTTTAGCATATATGATAGTCTTAGTTATATAGTGAGTGAGCTACAGAACAAACTCCAGACCCTTATTCCAAAATTGACCCGACAATTGCTGTCAACTAATAAAATTGCGGTTTTGGATTTGAGTTAGGGGCTCGGGCTTCTAAAGTGGTCTTCTACTAGTTTATACATCTCTCTGTATCCTCTATTAAATTTTCAAAGTTCCCTAATTGTCCCAGATTCCATTTGATCATCAAAAGTTCAACAAAACCAACATTGGAAAATTCTAAACTCATCTTTGAAACTTCAAAACTCATTTAGACCAGGGATACTATCACTACTAGGCTAGTAATCACTCTCTAAAATCTCTACTACACTTCTACTACAAGTTCTACTTACTAAAACTCACTTTAGAATTCTCAAGTTTGTAAAACATACACTTTAAGCTCTAAAATTAACTCTAACTAGTTTGTGAACTTAAGAAATTTAAGGACTTATCTAAAAGAGAGAGTTTTACCTCAAGAAATCAACTTAAGAAATTTCCAAAATGGAAAATGATCCTCAAAATGAAAACTTGATCACACCATGATGCTTAGGATAAGCTTATGAACATTTTTAGTGAAGGTTTTAGAGTGTTTTAAGGTGATTTGGCTGATGGTAAAGATGGTGGAGGAGGTGGAGGAGGAGGAGGAAGAAGGAATGGGTCATAAATAGAATGAGATGAGGAAAAATGATGGAGGTATGATGGTGGTCTCCCCCCCCTCTCTCTCTCTCTTGCCCATACCTATATGTTTTCTTGTCTCCTTTCGTTTATCCTTTTCTTTTCTTAAAAAAGAAAGAAACCATATAGCACAATGAGAATGAAAGAATGCAAAGTAAGCCAATACACATACATTTGTTAACATATCATGCACACAAGCATGGTTAACAAAATAAAATATGGTTTTGTGTAGTAATTAGTAAAACATTAATTAATTTTAACCTTAAACGTGTATGGAAATAAATATATACTAATTTAAGAAAATTTCAATTAAATAAATGCTTTCATAATTAATAATTCATTTTAAATCCCAATTATTTTCCAAAAATATAAGTATATAATTATACCAATATACGAAAACTCAAATCCATACTCATATAATCTACGTAAAATTTATTATTTTACTATTTAAATTCTAAAATAATATTTTCCGTTTTCTTAAATGTTACAATTCTCTTAAATTCTTTGGTTATTAAAATTATTTGATTCCTTCCAAAATCGGTGAACATAAATGGATTTTAAAAAATATAGGAGTTCCATTTAAAACATACTTTTGAATGTAATGCTAAAAGAAAAGGTAACGTTGAGTTTTGTGTGAATCTCTTTTAAACAACGAGCGTCCATGTGAAAAATGTATATAAAGTGCAAACATGTGGATCGGATCATATTACGTACATAAAGAAGAAGAACAAATTGTGTACTAGAACTTTTATGCTAAATTTTTCTTATGAACGAAACATTCACTACTACAAATAAGGGTTGCCCTTACGGAGATGTGCGTAGGGGCGAAAAAAGACCCCGTAGGTGCAAAGGCCGCAGGTGCAAGTTGAAGCCCTGAACTTGCCCCTACGGGCAAAATCTTGCCCCTACGGATTTCTGTATAGGTCCTGTTGCACCTACGGAGTAGGCCGTAGGGTAAAAAAAGTTATATTATTTACGATTTTTTTAAATATATTAATTGTACCTACGGGCATAACCGTAGGGCCAAGTACTACCCCCTACGGATACCTGCGTAGGCACCTATCCGTAAGGGCAAATTATCAGAAATCCTGATATTTTGCCCCTACGGATAACTCCGTAGGGGCGAAGCAATGGCCCCTACGGATATGTCCGTAGGGGCACTCCCAACCACCTGGTACTGAGGTCAGGAGGGAAATATCAGTTACTGCTGATATTTTGCCCCTACGGATATAGCCGTAGGGGCAACATGTGTACCTACGGATTAATCCGTAGGTACACATTATCTGTTTTTTTTTTTTAAAAAAGGGTTGCCTGATTTTTTCCCGCCCTGTGCACAATAATATATACATCAATCAAATATAAAATTAATCATCACACAACATATATCGCAGTATTCATAATCAAATCTCACGCATATAATATACAAAAGAAACCCAAAAACTGAATATGATATAAATATAAACCAATATCAATATCGTTTCAAAATGTAGTACAATGTGTATGATATAAATAAATACATGTTTCAAAAAATAAGAACCAAAAAGCTACCCTAGCTCGGTCCAGCTCCACCTCTGAATAACGATAGAATAATGCGCGCCTACTCCTCGGTCAATAAACTCTGCAATTCGGCGCGAGTGGGAGTCTGAGCGGCCTGTGGAGCTGGCGATGTGGTCTGCGCAGCCGCCGTCGAGGTAGTCGCTTGCGGAGCCGCGGCTGCGGGAGTCTGAGCGGGCGGTGGAGCTATAGGAGCTGTCTGCGGAACCGCGGCCGATGTAGTAGCTTGCGGAGCCGCGGCCGAAGGAGTTGCATGTGGAGGCTCGGTCGATGTACCCTGTCGCGTCTGGACCAAACGTGTGTAATAAGCGTGTAAGAACTGTGTATTATTCGAATTCGTATCATTATCAAGTTATTTCGAAACCCCATTTGGATATCTAGTTTTGAAAACCGTAGTTTATTTTAATTACATATGTATGTATGATTAATCAAACTTAAGTCTAAAACCAAATAAGCTCAGGCTACGTACTAATTATGGATATGTTGATATCTATATAATATGACATGATATTTTACTATAAAGTAGTATACATACCATCATCTCCTTCAACTCCTGAACGGTAGCCCTCAAGCTCTCCAGTTCCTGATGGACACGTCGGTCACCGGAGACGGAGGAAGTAACCGCCGGGGTGGAGTCCAACCTCATATGCTAGGGCCCAGTCCCCGGCCTCTCTCCCAACCTCCGTGGTGCCCTCCGTGTGCGGCGTCCAGAACTGGGGTCAGCAGCCTCGGATCGCTCTGTCCGGTAAAATCGATCCCCGAGACCTCGGCCTGCTCAACCACCCGCTCCTACACCCACATTAAGCAGTAAAGTATAAGTATAAAATTTAAACTTGAACCTTCCAAAACTAAAATTTCAAATTTGGGTAGAAAAAATATTAACACTTACGCAATACTCTTGGGTAGCGATGTCGGGATATCGAAGCTCGCCCGTGGCGGGATCTGTCGAGGTGCCGTGGATGGCAAGATATGCGGACAGCACGCTTGGTGTACCACCTTACGCCACGGTCCGAGATGTCTGCAATATTAGAAAGTAACTCTTAATATTAGAAATATTAGAAAATAACTCTTAATATTGCAGAATATCATAAAGGTCGGTCTATTGTAATTTACCGATAACTCCATGGCTCGAGTAATGTTCCTCGAGCCACCTGTGTAAGTAGGGCGACCCTTCTTCGCCGACTTCCTGTTCTCTGTATTCTGAGCGGATTGTTTCTGCACAGCGCATTAACATTTAGTTTTCTAATTAAGTAACACAAAAAATAAATTATATCCTAAACAATGAATTACATTTAAAATACATACCTGTTTGCGCTGGGAGTCAAAATAGGCGCACAATAGAGGCCATGTCTCTACGTCGACTCTCGCAAACGCCAGAGTAGATAGGAGGGCCGCTCTCTCTGTCTCGGGGGTCGCCATCCACAGGTAGTAGCATTCGGCCTTCAGCTCATTCCTGTTGTATCGGACCTTGGCCTGCATATTCTTCATCAGGCCATTGTACAGAGCATGAAGGTCGAGCACCCTCCCTGAATGATCAGGGTTGGCTACAGGCTGAAAATCGTAATCCAACTGAAAATACAAAAAAAAACATTGTTATTAGATTGCAAGTATTAATAATAAATATGATAAGCGGATATATCAACTGAAAATATATATTAATACGTACCCGAGCCTGATCAAAGAAGAGGGCGAATGAGCACTGGTGCGGCTTGCCCTACTCAACGTGAAGTGGATAGTTCTTCACGAGCCGGCTCTCGTCCCCCATATACCGGCTGAACCTCTCGGCATAAGGACCGGTATAGCGATAGTCAAGGGTAAAAAAAGGGGGAATGCTGCCTCCTCCCTAGCTCTGTCAGGCCTCAGCCTATGGGACTGATTCGGGCCTCGAGTCCCCCTCTGGGGATAGGGAGGCCCTGCGTCTGCACGAAATATCAAGACAATCAATATTAAGACAAAGTTGTATTAAGAAATCAAGGTTAAACGAAAATTCAAGTGTGATATATACCTTCGGTGACTATCGCACGAGCCTGGGCCCGGGCAGCAGCACGAGCGGGACGATAGTTCCTCCGGTGAGGAACAACCGGGGTCCCGGATGCGGACGCATCCCCTCCAACTAGAAAATAAATATCGACGCTAAATTTCCATGAAGTTCATATTTATTCTATAGAGCATATGTAAAATGAATAAATATTTTAAATTTATTCATACTAACCTGCAAACGATGCGGATGGTATGGAAGCGGCAGGAGTGGCCCCTGCGGAAGATGTGGACGCACCACCTATAATTAGACAATTAAAAATAGATTATATAAGTAATTGCAAAAAGAATGTTTAGATCAATAATATAACGTTCTAAATCAATATGCATGCACTATAGGATATATAAACATACCCGCAGGTGCGGTGGTGTCACCACCTACAGCTAGACAATAATAAAAATTGCTAAGTAAGAGCAAAAGGAATGTGTGTATTTATGATATAGCATTCTAAATCAATATACATGCACTATATGATATATAAACATACCTGGAGGAGCGGGAGTGGTTTCTGTCCCAGATGTGGACGCATCACCAACAACTAGACAATCAAACATTGACAATATAAGTAATTTTGACATAAACATGCATGAATATCTGTAATATTACATTCAAAATGGATATGCGTGCAGTATACCTGGAGGTGTGGCAAAATCCACACGGAAGGAGGCATCCGAAGGTGTCTCCGATCTGGGTGCAAGACAGGCCCTCTGAAGCTCCCTATGGAGCTCTCCGGGCGGCAGAACCGCTCTGCCTCTGTCTCTGCCGTGGCTGGAGCTCCTGCCGCCCCTCGCTGCTCCCGACATCGTCATCAGATCTAGATAAACGGTTCGTGGACGCATTAGACAATCATTAAAAGTATTGACTATATATGTATAGAGCGTAAAATGTGAAGTAATAATATAACATTACCGATAACCTTTTTCGTTTCGTGGGCGCATCATACATATCTACTTGGATTTCATCGTCGATGTCATTTCTAACCCACGTAACTTCATGATCGGTCGAAGACAACCCGTCCTTCAAAACAGATGGTCGGAGCACTTTAAGCCTTCTTTCTTCTTCGTCCTCATCGTTGTCCTCGAATTCTGGGACATCGTAGACATCTCTGGGTTTCCATCGGTATACAACACTCCATCCCGGATGCTTCAAACACTGTGAGTAGTATACTTGGAACGCTTGGTTCGGAAAGATAAACGGATCGTCCTGACCGTAAAATCGAAGTGTGTTCACACTGGTCAATCCATATTCATCTTTCTAAGTCCCAAGATTTCTTCTCGACCTGTCCGTATCGGTTCGCGGATCGTACCAAGTACACTGGAATATATAAAAGGGTTCTGATCGTCCGGGATAGTGGATGCCGAGTATACAATTTAAATACCTATAGTAAATCACACCGTCCGATCCTACCGTCGCAATCCCACTATTCTGAGTGGTTCTAGATGTTTCTATATCCTTAACTTCGAATTTGAATCCAAGGACACCAAATCCTTTGTAATATGCAACCTCCATACTAGGAAATTGAGCTAAACATCTTGAATCACTCTCAAATGATGCAGACAAGTTCAGATCGTGGATCTAACAAAACAAATTTTACGACAAATACATAACGATACAAATTTAGATTAAAACTGATAGCAATAAAATGTTATTCGAATAACTTACATGATCTGTGACCCAATCACAAAAATTATCGTGATGGTATTTTTCCAAATGTTCTTCGTTCCAATCAAGATGCCCCTCACGTACCTCGTTAAAATGAATTCTGTTTTCGACAGATAATTGTGACATTAATATTATATCATTTCATACACACACAAACACAGATATAACAATTAATCCAAAAGAACTTACTCTCTAATTTGTTCAAGACATGCGCAATTAAGCAAGATAAACCGGTATATCTTGTTGATAAACATAGTGTCTACCCTCTTATACTCGGCTTTACCATATGGCCCATCTTGAATTCTTCATGGTCGGTTAAGCCTTGCCTCAATGTTCTCGTCCAGATAGCGGGAACAAAATGTGGTTGCTTCATCAAGAAGATACCTTGCATGATAGAACCCTCTGGTCGATTTTTATTGCGTATATACTTCTTAAGAGTATAGAGGTACCTATTGAGAATATGTTGAATAAATAAATACGGGCATACAGGACAACAATAAATTTATAAATTGCGCGAAACGAAAAATTACACGTACCTCTCGACGGGATACATCCATCAATATTGTACCGGTCCGGCTAATTTCGCCTCAGTTGCAAGATGAACCGTCAAGTGTATTATGATATCGAAGAATGACGGTGGGAAAATACGCTCAAACTTGCAAAGTATCAACGCAATAGAATTTTCTAGTTTATCCAGCGTCGCAACCTCCAGTGCTTTAGCACACAACTCCCTGAAAAAACAACATAGGTCGTTGATTACTAGACCAACCGAGTCGGGGAGAGAAGTCCTGAGGGCTAATGGAAGAAGGTGCTCCACGATAACATGGTGATCATGACTTTTCAGCCCATCGATCTTGACCTTCACAATTTTTATTTTCTTGCTGAATGATCCTGAGAAACCTGTGGGGACTTTCAAATCATGCAACACCTGCAGCAATCTTTTCTTCTCCGGCTGTGACATATGATAAGCGGCATTGGGAAGTACAAACTTGCCCGGTTTACCCGCTACCGGTCTAGGATGCAATTCACTTCTTATTCCCCACTCTTGTAGATCCATCCGAGCATTCATGTTGTCTTTTGATTTCCCGTCTTTACAAAGAAGCAAGTTAAGTATGTGCTCTGATACTCCCTTCTCTATATGCATGAAGTCCAGACAATGACGCACTGAATTTGTAGACCAGTACGGAAGCTCGAAGAAAATGCTTAACTTGTTCCAATATTGTGGTTTGACCTGTTTCTTCGGATCCATCCCGAAGGTCACGTTATTGTAACCATCCCATTTAGCAGTCACGTCCTCTCCGGACAATGGGGATGGAGGTCCAAGAAGCTCCTGATGACCATCAAAGTGAACCGTGTCTAACCTATAGGGGTGGTCTGGAGGCAAGAAACGTCGATGGCCGCAATAACAAACCTTCCTGCTAAAATTCAAGAATTTTGATGTTGTGTGTTCATGGCAATGAGGACATGCTTTGTGACCATGTACGGACCAACCTGATAGCATTCCATACGCAGGAAAGTCATTAATTGTCCACATTAAAACCGCATGCAGTATGAAGGTTGTATTTGTGTTTGAATCATATGTCTCTACACCATCAATGAACAAAGATTTCAACTCCTCGATCAGAGGTCGGAGATAGACGTCGATATTGTTCCCCGGTGAGTTTGGTCCGTCGATAAGAAGAGGCATCATAAAGTATGATTGGTCCATAGCCAACCAAGGCGACAGATTATAAATTATCATTACAACGGGCCATGTGCTGTGACTCCCAGCCATATAGTTAAATGGGCAGAAGCCATCAGTAGCCAGTCCGAGCCGGACATTGCGAGGATCGCTACTGAAAATTGCGTGCCTCCTATCGAAACCCTTCCATGCTGGTGAATCTCTTGGATGGCTCATTTTTCCATCTTCGCTTGGAGGAGCACGGTGATGCCAAATCATTGCCTCAGCTGTTTTCTTGCACCTGAATAGCCTCTGTAGCCTCTGTGTTATGGGAAAGTATCGTGCTATCTTCACAGGTATATCAGGCTTTTTATCAGAATCTTTCGGCTTATACCTGGCCTCTCCGCATGTTGGACACTCTTTCAAATCTGAATTCTCTTTCCGGTACAACACGCAATTTTTAGGACATGCTTGAATCTTCTCGCACTTTAGACCCAAATCAGACATCATCTTCTGGGCTTCGTACCAGCTGTCGGGCACATTAGTTCCAGGAGGCATAGAATCTTTCAAGAACGAAAGAAGTATTGTGAATGATTTGTTGCTCCATCCATTTAGGAACTTAATTTGGAAAAGTTGGACGAACCATGAGAGGGTGGAATACTTCACATTCTCATAAATTGGTTTCCTAGCATCATTCATGAAATTTTCATATTTATCCGCACGCGGTCCTTGACCGGAAGGAATGTCATCTTCGGTACGAATAGATTCACCTAGGGCAACCTCTACCATATCCTCCATTTCTTCTGATGGAAATAAATTTCCGTCTCCTGCCGCATTACCGAATTCTTCTTCTTCTCCTGCCGCATTATCGTGTTCTCCTTCTTCTTCTGCCGCAGTACTGCATTCTTCTCCTTCCCCATGACATTTCCAAGTTGTATAAAGTCTAGTAAACCCATGTTTTACAATATGAAGCTCTGCCAATTCTACCTTCTGCCAGTACTTATTGCCACATCTATCGCACGGACAGAGAATCTTCTCTATTATGATCTTATTATGTGCGCGTGCAAATTCAAGGAAAGCAGCAACTCCTGCGACAAACTTAGGTTGCATACGTTGTTTTTAATCCACATACATCCAGTCCTTAACTCTGACGTACTCATTGGCCATGTTAGACTGTATAATATATAAATTGTAGGTTATGCTGACTATATTGAGAAATATAAGAACGGGATAGTTACTGACAAAGGAGAAAATCCGTGTATATGCTTTGTGTGTGCGTTTGTCGTTGAAAAGAATAAATTATCGCACGTATGTTAACCGATAGACGGGGACTAAGTGGCGCTTTTAGTTTCATATATGAGTATCGATGGGAATATGAAGGTTTCATATTATCATATATTGGTTTTAACCCGAACATTTCGAATCGCTCTCTAATTATGTGTTTTTTGTGTATTCTTGTTGTATGTGTGTGTTCCGGCTGTCGGGGGTAAGCTTCTATCCCATTAAGAATGTATAGAGCGAACACCCATCACTTGTGCTTTCAACCGTTTCGAGTAAATTTCGGCAGCACCTCCCCACTGTTCTCCGAGTACACTGTAATAGAATAGATAATCATTTCAAAGCTGTGAAACAACGTTGAAATGGACATCTAATCTATCTTTGTACACGGAGAACCAGCGGAAAGGTACCGACGAAATATCTCGAAACGGATGAAAACACAAGTGAATGAAGGCGTTTTCTTTATACATTCTTAACTTGTCCACACGGGACAAATCTATGGGTTACCATACGATTGAATTTTCTTGTCGCGTAGACTATACGACGGTTGTTAGTATCGAGCTATACTGTCCGATATTTAACAACCTTCGTATAGTTCTAGGTCACGACGAGTATCGCACGTATGTTAACCGATAGACGGGGAATAAGTGGCGCTTTTAGTTTCATATATGAGTATCGATGAGAATATGAAGGTTTCATATTATCATATATTGGTTTTAACCCGAACATCTCGAATCGCTCTCTAATTATGCGTTTGTTGTGTATTCTTGTTGTATGTGTATGTTCCGACTGTCGGGGGTAGGTTTCTATCCCATTAAGAATGTATAGAGCGAACACCCATCACTTGTGCTTTCAACCGTTTCGAGTAGATTTCGGCAGCACCTCCCTCCGAGTACACTGTAATAGAATAGATAATCATTTCAAAGCTGTGAAACAACGTTGAAATTAACATCTAATCTATCTTTGTACACGGAGAACCAGCTAAAAGGTACCGACGAAATATCTCGAAACGGATGAAAACACAAGTGAATGAAGGCGTTTGCTTTATACATTCTTAACTTGTCCACACGGGACAAATCTATGGGTTACCATACGATTGAATTTCTCGTCGCGTAGACTATACGACGGTTGTTAGTATCGAGCTATACTGTCCGATATTTAACAACCTTCGTATAGTTCTAGGTCACGACGAGTATCGCACGTATGTTAGCCGATAGACGGGGACTAAGTGGCGCTTTTAGTTTCATATATGAGTATCGATGAGAATATGAAGGTTTCATATTATCATATATTGGTTTTAACCCGAACATCTCGAATTGCTCTCTAATGATGTGTTTGTTGTGTATTCTTGTTGTATGTGTGTGTTCCGGCTGTCGGGGGTAGGCTTCTATCCCATTAAGAATGTATAGAGCGAACACCCATCACTTGTGCTTTCAACCGTTTCGAGTAAATTTCGGCAGCAACTCCCCGCTGTTCTCCGAGTACACTGTAATAGAATAGATAATCATTTCAAAGCTGGGAAACAACGTTGAAATGAATATCTAATCTATCTTTGTACACGGAGAACCAGCGGAAAGGTACCGACGAAATATCTCGAAACGGATGAAAACACAAGTGAATGAAGGCGTTTGCTTTATACATACTTAACTTGTCCACACGGGACAAATCTATGGGTTACCATACGATTGAATTTTCTCGTCGCGTAGACTATACGACGGTTGTTAGTATCGAGCTATACTGTCCGATATTTAACAACCTTCGTATAGTTCTAGGTCATGACGAGCATCGCACGTATGTTAACCGATAGACGGGGACTAAGTGGCGCTTTTAGTTTCATATATGAGTATCGATGGGAATATGAAGGTTTCATATTATCATCGAGTATTATATATTGGTTTTAACCTGAACATCTCGAATCGCTCTCTAATTATGCGTTTGTTGTGCATTCGTGTTGTATATGTAACATGATTTTAAACCATTGAGATCAAGATTGATAGAACTGATCATCCTACATTGCAATAGCATTCATCAACCAAAAACTATTATTGCAATGGCATTCATCTATAACAATCAACAATTAAAACTACAAATGTAGGATACTGATATCATAGAGCGTTATACGCAACATACGAATTCACATGACTGAAACATGCATCAAAATATTGAAGTAGGGGGGCAGAAAAAAACCCTATTTGATTATCAAATGCAAGGGTTTGTATGATTTATATGTATGTATTTGAGTGCTGCAATTCTGAAATTTGCTTTAACTTGTACGTTGCTTTATGTTGTTAATTTGATCATTTTTAAAATTGTAATTGGTTCTACACATAATTATTTCGTTATTGTAACAGAAAATTTTGTTTCTTTCAATATGAAACAGATACATACGATACACGATATGATAAATAAAAAAACGAAACACAAACCGTATCAAGATTTAACAACTTTGATTATGTCATATACGCGGGCCGATATTTTCATATTAGCCAATAGGCAAAAATAGATTGCGGTCTGGATATGGCATATTGGCAGATGTTACCTATATGCATACATGCATGTTGTCTTCCCATTTTTTCATAAATTAAACCAAATTTTCTATACATGCTAGTAATTACTGGATACATTCAGGTTAAATGCATAGAGCTAGCCGTAATTTCCTCTACGGTAAACTTTCATCAATGCAACACTTTGGTTCGCCTAACTAGATCGCCATTCACGAACACAATCTATTTATATGGCATGATTTTATACACTTAATTTTACCACATTTAATGAAAATGAATCATTCATGATATGATACATGTATATACATCGATACCCAACCCCAACCTAACCCTAGTTCCAGCCCCAGCCCAGCCCTAGCCCAGCCCCGCCCCAACCTAACCCTAACCCCAGCCCCAGCTAAACCCCAACCCCAACCCTAAACCAAACCCTAACCCCAGCCCCAGCCCCAGCCGCAGCCGAACCCCAACCCTAACCCTAACCCCAACCCCAACCCCAACCCCAACCCCGACCGTAACCCCTGCCGAACCCCAACTCCAACCGCAACCCCAGACCCAGCCATGAACCCTAGCCCTAAATAATCAAAAATTTCTTTAATTTAGTTGAAGATTTACTAACCTGAACGACGGTGGCGACGACGAGAATGGCGGTGGCGACGACGAGAACGGCGGTGGCGATTTGGGGATTTTGTTTCACGCGTGATCGAGAGAGGAAGAAAGAGATAAAGGGCGTAGGCGATCAATCTGTGCCTTTATTAAATCGCTATTTAGTTGCCCCTACGGAGTTGTCCGTAGGTCCTTGGTTTGCGGCTCCGTAGGGGCAAACAACAAATTAATAATTAATATTTTTATTCTTGAACGTCTTGGCCCGTAGGGGCAACCTTATAGCCCTATGGATTAATCCGTAGGGACAACATAAATCTGCCCTACGGATTTCAATATCCGTAGGGGCAACCCCCTATTTTAGTAGTGATTCTACGAAACAACGTGCGGATTCATTTGGTATTATTTTCAAGTGTTTGCATAACTATTACTAAACTATCATTTTGCAATTATCCAACTAAGAAACCATAATTACTAATATTTCATCGATATCTCAAAACAAACATGAGGACAATTACTACAATTGGCCTATGAATTCCACTTAAGCATTCTATTTTAAAAATTCCTTTTAAGGGGGAAAACTGATGTAAGGTAAAAGCAAGGAGTGGCTATACAATAAGAGATGGGATTAAATAAGATATAGGAATAAGGATTTACATGCGACGCAATATGATAAAAAAACCGTATCTCCGATTTGGGTGAAAAGATTCGATCGGGAGACTTCCGCCGAATTGAGCTATCGGGAATCTTCGAATCATCTACAGGTGGAAGGGGTAAGTGTAGTAGAGTTTTGGTAGAGATGGTTGCATAATTTTATTGTGGAAATGAAGGAGGAAGAAGAAATTAAAGAGAATAAAGGGAATTGATGGGCGTTTGAAGGTGGGATTAAAGGAGGTGGGAGAGGAAAAATAAAGGGTGATTGTGTTCCCCATAACTCTTCACAATAATTTTAATTTATTATGGAGGTTTAAAAAAAGAATTGAAAGATCTCATTTGTAGGTTATGAGTGTGTTTTAAAAAAATTGATAAAAATAATTGCAGAACCCGGGGTTCGAACATGTGGCCTATGGAACAACGGTGAAGCGACTTAAGCAATGAGTTATAAGATTACTATTATACATAGTTAAAAAAAACAAATATATACACAGTTTCAAAAGCTAATAATTTAAAAGATAAACGGAATAAATCATTTTCATAAAATAATTTTATTTATTTATATAAAAGTAATATTGTAAAAACATGGTCGTTATATTCTACCCTCCTTAAAAATAATTTCGTCTTCGAAATTCCTAAAAAGAGACTGATACAAAGAGATGTGGATAATGTTTCCGCATGTCATCTTCGCGCTCCATCAGTTAATACTCTAACGGTAAGAAGGTGTGCGACTGGAATAGATTGCAAGGGAATAAAAAATAGAAGGAAAAATGGTGAGATGTTCCGAGTAAAATAATTTGAAGGTCAGTATATGGTTTCTACGATAAGTTCCTAAGTCGATGAGAATGACTGAAGAATGTATGCAAACGGTAATTTATGGATATAAACAAGAAGGAAAAATAATCGACCGGATTTTAAAAATTCAGAAAAATCCAACAAGAAGGAAATGGTAAAAGAGTAAAGAACAGATAAAGATCATGCTGTCGCAAGGCTTGGGTCAGGGCTACTAGTATCATATGGATTGGTTTAAAGGTAGAAGATGGATGTTCTAAAGAATGCAAACAAGGAAGTTACTTGAATGGAATTTTAAAGGACATTCGAATACGAATGTCAAGGGATTGAGAATCTTGAACACTACTCTCCTTTGACGACAGTCGATGATGACATAGATCGCGATTCAACGAACTAGGAAGACGTGTAAATAAGAGATTCATCCAAATTGGAAAGTTTGAAAGTAGGAACATAGGATGTAAAAGATGGCCTAAGAGATGCAAGAAGAAAATGACTTGAATTTTAGTAATTCAAGAAATTAAAAAATGATCTTCAAGAAAATCTAAGAAAGGAAGCAAGATAGATTCAAGTATGACATCATGGTGCAGTCGTTACAGTCCATCCTCCTTAAAAAGAATTTCGTCTCTGAAATTCTTTTAAGAAATACGTTGCAACAAGGCACAGGTAAAGCTAAGAATAAAGTCGTCGTATGTCATTTTCGAGCTCCGTCGATTGATACTCCAACTAGTAAGAAGACAGGTGACTTGCGTTGATCGCGATGAAACAAATTTAGGGGGACCAAATAATCGTGAGTCAAAAAGATTTGAAGACTTGTACATGCTTTTTAGAATAATTCCTAAGTCAACCTGAAAGATTCAAGAACGCATGCAAATGATTTTTTAATACATGCAAGTAGAAGGAGTGAACTGAAAGGATTTAAAATTCGAGAAACAATCTTCTAGGAAGTCAAAAGTTAAGTTCAAGATGGATTGAAGGAATATGATAAGATTCAAAGGAACGGAATTCAAAGAAGGAAATAAATTTTGTTGGATTTTTAAATTCTTGTAATATGCTGTTTTCGATAGTCTTGCAGAAATGACCTGCATGGGCCTTCACTTAAACCAGTCATGTCCCGCTTCCTAAAAGACGGCAGCAGGCACATGACGAAGTCCGCGACGTATTTATACCGAGAAGCGGTCCTTCCCGAAATAAATACGTTAAGCGTATAGTAAGTAATGCGTATAATATAACAAGAATTAATGAGAACATAAATCCCACTACATTATTACATTCAATTCCAAGTCACAAAGTTCAAAACAAAAGACAACAAGTCTGGATTCAAATACAACGAAAATAGAACTAATCAATGCCTGAGCAATAGGCATACTGAAATAAACAAAGACTGGAGGATGACTAGTAATCTGCCTGAGATGACATTTGAGAGCAATCCTCTTCTTTCTGCTCAATCTCTACTATCACTAAGCCACCTGATGAACATTATCAAAGAAGAAGGAGAACAAAGGAATGTTCGTCAACGAACTTGTGCTCGGTGCCCCCAATGAAGATGTGATTATAAAATAAGGTGATATAATGAAAAGTATAAGAACATGTTTGAAAGTAGTATACTGAGATAAACAAGTATAATATGTCAAGTAAGCAGGGAAAACTATATATGCATGACAGTTTTACATAAGCATGGCAGTTCAGTATAAGCATGATGTCGGTTAACATAAGCATATAATAACTGACAAACATGAAGTGATTGGTAATATGGTCTAAAGATATGTCACTATAAAAGCATGCTAATCTAATGCTGATTCGAGTGTGAGCGTCAACCAACGCAGGAGTATTCTCGGACCCAAACTTATAATCTTGGAGAAAGAAAACACGGGCCCGGATTAGTGTACCATTTTGACATAGCATCTCAAAGGCACGGATTCAAGGGATTCAAGTGTTATTATTGGACTCCTGAGATTCCGTTGATCGAACTCACAACTCAAATTGTTAGGATCATTAAATTGTAGGTTTCCTATTCTAACACAAGTTTGGGAATGGCGTCCAACCACTTCATAATATTTTATACAGGATGCTAGAATACATGAATACAGGGGACTCCGAAGCAACCGAATGACACAACCTCAACTACCAAACACCCACCGGTAAATATCGGTCTTGACCAATTCTAACGTAAGTTAAGGTATGTTGTTCAACCACTTCATGAGATTTTGTACAGGATTACATGAATGCATGAGTACAAGAAAACATGTAGGGGACTCCGAAGAAACTGAACTACTCATCCTTAACTACCCCAACACCCCACGTATGCTAAGTTATAAAGGAAGACACGATCCTTCTAAGATCCATGAATACGTTACAGTGTTGCAAGTTCAATTCAAGTTTCATATCAAGTTCAAGTAGAGATCATATCAAGTTCATGTTTGGATAGTATCTTTACGTATTCATGGATTGAGTCAAGTCGTGTCAATCATGCAGTCAGTTATTCATTTGATTCATATAGGCACAACAAAGATGATAAGTTACATAGTATGAAAATGAGGCAAGTGCAATATTCAAGCAATGAAAAAAATAAAGATACTGTAAAGAAGTGCTATGAACTACTAATTACTCAAGTCAATTGAAAGCAGGTAATTAACAAGAAACATAGTCCTAGTTATTATGCAAACGTGGGTTCAAGTCTCTCCTAATTACGCCTACTGGTTTGGGATATATTCGAATTTTCATATCGCTGCGCAGAACAAACCAAAATCTGTCCAGCCCCGACACATGTTTTTAAAACACAATTTGGGTTATTTTCTGTCCGTTTTCAGGTCTCGAAATTTATTAGAAACTTGTAGGTATTTCGGTCTAATTATCTAAACATCTAGGTTCTGTGTGATTTGGTGTCATGCCCCGCTTCCTAGAGTGCTCTAAGATCGGCACGTGACAGAGCCAACATACTAGCCGTGGCTAGGAAACATCCCTCCACAGTCACATTACGGCTGTCTAGAGATATCAAGAACAGTAAAAATAAAATAAACCATCTTGTACATGTCCATAAGCCAGAATAAACGAGTCAAGAAATAATATGCGGAAGCAATAAATCCAAATAACAATAACAATATGAAAGATACGAAATAACTAAACTAACTGGATACTAACGGATCCTCACTGCTCGGCCTGATGGCGGAAATACTCCTGATCAGCCTACGACAAAGGTAGAGCATTTGGGCCATGCAAAACCCAGACGTCAGTGCGTCATAATATCAATAATAATATAATCAGGGGGTAACAAGTCATGCAGGAATGAGTATGAATAGTAATAAAAGTATAACAGTAACACAAATAAGAAACAGTGAAGGGTATAAGCACATATGACGTGCGGTGAGTAATCTAAACTGTGCTACTGGGTTATCTACTCTAAAGTCTTCGAAATCAATTAATGTAATCCTCATCGTAACCCATCGATGATTATTATGTAATGCCCGGAAAAACGGCAAACAATAGGTATTCCGTAACGCCCGGAAAAACGGCAAACAATGGGTATTCCGTAACGCCAGGAAAAACAGCAAACAATATGATAGCCCTTTGAGTTACGTTCGGTTAAATTTTTGATTTCCCATACCCCCAAGTTATGCGTTCAAGTCAGGTATTGCAATTTGATATCTAATGCCAACACAGGATCAAGCAGGTACAGGTTTTGTCTATGCAGACAACAATAATGTCCATCAGGACAACATGTTAGGATTGTCGGCATTAGAAACAGGATCAGGTAATATGTCAAGTAATGATATATCAGGTCATGTCAGGTAGTGTACATGTATCAAGTCATGTCAAGTAGTGGTGTATCAGGTCATGTCAAGTAGTACACGGGTATCAAGCGGGTGCTCATAATCAAACTGTAGCAAGTATTGAATCATGGTGAAAGTACGGATGTACAATAAAAGTATGGATGCACAAATATCAATCAGGGGTTACATCATGACTAAGTAGGATGCACAATATCAAGCATGGGGTACTAATGTATTAATAATATGAGTTAATGTAATATGGGGTGAAACTAGTTATGCAGAATTAATGGTATGGATACACAAATAAACATTAATGCAAGAATAACCATTAAGGATTGCGACTATAGCTCCATTACTATGTAGGATGCACATTTTCTAGCATGGGGTGTTAATGTAGCAGTAACATGAAATAACATGGCATTGAATGCAAATAGATATATAATTAATGGTATGGATGCACAAACATCGATTAGGGTTACATTTACAGTTCCAAGACTAAGTGGGATGCACATTATTAAGCATGGGGTGTTACTACAATAATAATATGAATTAATATGATCTATAGATGCAGTTACATATATTTTAAATGATATGGATACAAACGGGTATCCGAAAACAGTAAAACTTTAGTATGGATGTATAATATGATAAACAGGTAACATTTACTCATATGGATGCACAATGATATACCTAGCATGTAGCAAGATGAATTAGCATGCGACTAGATATGTAAATAACGATATGGATGCATACGGATATCCGAAAACAGTAAAACTGTAAAATGGTAATGTGGGATGCATAACTAAACATTATGTGATGTTATTATTCAAATTGGTGCAATATATTGTAGTCTAGCATGTAACAAGATAAATTTGCATTCACTAGATACGAAATAAATTGTACGGATGAAAACAGACGTCGTAAAACTGTAAAACTATAACATGTGATGCATAATTTTAAATACATGAATTATATTTATTCAAATGGATGTAAATATAGTAACATAGCATGTAGCAAGGTAAACTTGCCTCGATTGAATCACGCGACGGATACGCACAGCACGTCCGACGTCGGTAAATCGTCGCAACGCACACGCGGCATGCGGGACGGGTCCAGGCAAGGCAAGAGGGTGATCACACAGGCAATGTACGTTCACTGGATCACTCGGATCATCAGCAACGAGCACGGCTCCGGCGGTGATCACCGGAATCAAGAAACAAGATCAAGAAAAAGATAGAAGAAGAAAAAGTAAGAAGAAGAGGCTGTGTATTAAATAAGGAAAGAAAAAAATAAAATATATATAAATATATATATATATGCAGAGGAGAGAGAGAGTCACGAAAGAGAAAGAGAGAGAGAAAGGGGTTGTTAGTTTGTTAGGAAATTAGTTTAGATTTAAATTTAAAAAAATCTTTTATTAGTTAACTAAATTTTAATTTGTATCAGTTTATAAAATTAACATTATATAAATAAAATTTGATATTCTGGTAAATACAAATATAGTCCAAAACACACCCGGGTCGGGTCTAAAATTATGGTATGAAAATACGGTTAATATACGTGTCAATCAAAACTAAAACAGGGTATCCGGGTAACGAAAATGCATACCCCCAAGAACGGATGCACGCACGTGCACGTAGCCATCCAAACAGGTCCGTTACACTGAACGGGACGAGAACAAGGTGTGCGGATGCTACAACGGGGTTAAGGGTATCATGCATGCCATGCAATATATTTTTAAAATATTTTTCTTGACTTTAAATGTTATATTAAAAAAATGCAGATAACAGATAAAATGCCAATATGCAGTATATAAAATAATGAAAGTGCACGGATCCATATAACAAGCCAGGATAAATTATAAACAGAAATCAAGACGAGTTTCCAGCAAGCGGGTCGGGTCGGATGCAAATACAGATGTCAAATATATTATTCGTACCCAAAGCACAATAAATCAGGAAAATACCATAAATAAAAAAATACTCGAAATAGAATTGGTATAAATGAACTAGGGTGTTACATTATACCCAACTACAAAAAGAATTTCGTCCTCGAAATTCCAGGAACAAGAAAAGATAAACAAACAAGAATCTACAAGAATAGGTGTGGAAACTTCTGTCGAATCTCGTCTTCACATTGCCAAGTTGATTCTCCATGCGAGCGATTCCCCCAAGAAACAAGTACGAGAGAGATAACCTTATTCTTAAGGACCTTTTCTCGTCGATCAACAATCGACATCGGTCGTTCCTCAAAGGTCAAATCCTCCCTTACAGTCAGCTTTGAAAGATCTAGCATGTGCGTTTCATCCCGAACATACTTACGGAGTTGAGATACAAGAAACACTTCATGAACATTCGCCAAAGATTATGGTAAAGCCAATCGATAAGCCACTTCTCCAACATGCTCCAAAATCTCGAAAGGCCCCACGAATCGAGGACTAAGCTTTCCTCGACTCCCAAAACGAATCACTCCTCTAGTCGGTGATATCTTTAATAACACAAGATCACCAATAGTGAACTCTAGAGGTCTTCTCGATGTATCGGCCCAACTCTTCTGCCGGTCTTGTGCTGCCTTCAAGTGATTCCAGATAGTATTAACTTTCTCTACTGTTTGCACGATCAAATCCGGTACCAACAATCTTCGTTCTCCAACATCGTCCCAAAAAACGGGTGAACAACACTTGCGACCATACAATACTTCGGATGGAGACATCTGAATAGTCGTCTGGAAGCTGTTATTGTAAGAAAACTCCACCAAGTGTAGATGATCCTCCCACGAACCCTTGAAATCCAACATGCAAGCTCTCAACATATCTTCAAGAGTTTGGATTGTTCTCTCCGACTGACCATCTGTCTGGGGATGATAAGCTGTGCTAAACTTCAATCACATCCCCAAACTTTCCTGTAAACTCCTCCAGAAGTGCGATAAGAATCGGGTGTCACGGTCGGACATGATGCTCATGTTGGAGATAGTGCCCTCAGAGTCAATTATTGGATCACAGGCACGTGATTGCAATGATTGAGGGAGGAGCTATCCCGGTAGGACAGTCTTACTCAAGATGATAGTATGCTATCTGGTTTATCTCTATCATCGTGTACTGCTTTAGGTGACCTTGCGAGTCGCTATTACATGTTGATAGAGCCCCTAGGATTCTTGCTTGACTACCAGCAGTATGAGGGCGATCATATACGTGGGAGCTGGGGTCTATAAGCACATCCATAAAACGTCCCTAGTCGTGGGAGTTTCGAGACAGGGCATCGATACTCCAGAGTAGACTAGTGTATACAGTCGAGACCCCGACGAGGGATGGTGGCCGGTCTCACAAGCCACTGGTGTCAGTTGGTTCACCTAAGATGTATACAGGTGCTCATTGGGTTATGAGTATACCGGATAGGACTCGCCGGGAACCTGCTAGTTGGTATTATACCTTACGTCAGATAGCAGTTCCCTGGTTACATGTGTACAGGTTAGTTCATCGACCTGAGATCGTCATTTGTCTCGTGTGAGTTCCCACTGTGCTTTGATTACTACCCTACCACGCTCAAAGGAGACGTGCAAACAGGTTTTAGTTGGGTACAGTCCCGAGCCACATAGAGGCAGTGAGCGGATCTGCAGGGGTTCGTCTCTCCCGGTATTGGGGGTGAGGTCGCGCTGTGTCTAGGAGAGCCAGTACATGAAAAGTCCTTGGCCAAGGCAGGAGATGTACTGGTAGGTATTCCAGTAGTATCTCAGGGTGTTCTAGGCTACACTCCGACACGATTTGTACCGCTTTTGGGGGTCTGACTTTTACCGACCTCCTAGGCCCGCCATGCGATGCTCATAGACGAACGGACCGGACTGTACGGAAATTGTCACTGACAGACTCAGTAGGGTGTCAGGATGAGTTCGCTCATCGACGTCCCTTTTGGTCAATAGCTGGTAGCCCGTCACGTATGGCTAATACCTCTGACGTGCTAGTGGTTAAATCCACAGCCATAGTATTGACGAGTCTTTAGAGTCTACCACACACAGTTACTCAAGTTTCGAGCGAAACGCTGTAGAGGCCGTATGGAGATATGGCAGAGTTCGATCAGATACGTGCGGTATTGAACGGATCATGATCGGACGGATTTTACTAGCCGGCTTTGGTTTAAACCAGATCCTAGTATTAGACAGTGTAGTTTTTTCTCTTTGCATTTGTGTTCAATGGGAATACAAATGCGGGCATGTATATGAAGTAGCGGGGTTTTCCTGTAATTTATTACGGGATTAGTTTTCTGAAGTTGCCAGTTTGCATTCCGTTCCGACCGGTTTTCCGTTGTTCCTTCACGGCCGGACTTTCTGGTGGAGGGGGTTATTTGCAAGTTTGCAAATAACTTATTGTGGAGGGGGTTTCTTGCATTTTTGGGGGCTTCATGATTGATGTGAAAACGCGTTTGTAGAATAACTGCAATCAATAACGGTGTCGCGCGTAGCTAGACCGAGATGAGTACATGTCGTCCTCAGGGAAACGTAGAACCTTTTACTCTTACTTTAGATGTGTTGAAAAAGAGAGGAAGAAATAAGAATTTTGTGAAAAGTTTCTAGTTCTACGTTAAGAAAGAATGCAAAAATATAGATCTAGATTATTTTAGAGATGTAGATAATATAATAAGAGGGCTTGTAGGGTTCGTTAGGATTTAGTAGTCATGGACGATTAATTAAAAATTACCCTTTTTATCCATTAATAGATTTATAACTAGAACGACGGTGATGCGTGTAGATTAGGGTTTCTGGAGGGAAAAGGAATCCCACTCTTAACCCTTATCTCGACACGGAACTCCGTTCATATCTAGCCTTTACCAAAACAATCATTAATCTAATCTCTAATCGCGGTCTGAACTAACAAAGAATTGTTAGCGCGCCCGATTAGGATGTTAATGATACTTTTGATAAAGTTCATAAACTTTATAGGACTTAAAAAGGGTTTAGAGATGTTCATCGTACATTAGCCTACCCTAATCCTACGAACCCTAACAAGCGGAGAATTACTCGCGCATGTTGGGAGAAGAAGATGAAAAGACAGAGAGGGAAAACATAATGTAAAATGCAAAAGAATAAAATAAAACAACTACCTTTATTAATCAACTTGAACAATCTACACTTTATTCCTTAGAAAATGATTACAAAACTAGTTGCTTCTCGATCTCTTCCAAGGAGGTAGATGAACAGTTGATGATCATCCTGGATGCGTGAGCCTCTGGGACTTCGTGATCGCGTCGGCTTGATAACTTTTCCAAGAGGCTCTCGGTGCCCTTTTATAGTGCAAAGCCAGAATCTTTAGGTTGAAAACTTGGTAAAATATAGCATAGATTCACCCCAAAAAATCTCTTCCTCTAACTCCATAGAAGTGCGGCGGATCCGCGGCCCAATTGGGGGTTTGGCCGCGGATCCGCGCTTAAAGGTCAGGATCTTTTGACTGAAATTTTTGGGCTTGCATCTTGTGACATGTGCCATCCTAGGCACCTTCAGAATCTGGAAATCTTTTCTCGATTGCTTCCAAAATTGGTCTCCAAGTTTTTGCTTCTTAATTAGGCAAGTCTTCCTCCAACAAATTGATCTCCTTGATTCTAGTCTTTGAAAAATTCTGCACACTTGGAAAATTTTCTGCACAACAATCTTAAATAATATTTAGTAGACTTAGTTCTACTAGGATTAGGTTAATGAATTTATTTGCATACATTTCCCTACCAAATGCTAATTATAATATATCAACACATGGAAAATAGTATTTTTACACATAAACCCTCATATGTATGATATATTATAATAAAGTCCTTTTTAATATGAAAATGGTAGGAAAAATGTAATAATAAATGTGCAGTTTTATCAACTGAACAAATACCCCCAAACTTATCTTTGATCGTCCCGAGCAAACTAGTTTATTCAATAGGAGAAAAAGAAAGGAGAAAACTAAGCACACTTTCGTAGGCAGACATGATTGCACTGAGTACGTGCAACAAGCCGTTAAACCTCTAGGTGTCCCTAGTAGGAGGAGTGTTGTCTCCTGAGGGTTTTCAGCGGATTACACCCACAAAATCCAATAACAAAAAAGAGATGGTGAAATTTACATATAGAGATAAGAACCATAAAAAAAAGACTTTGAAAATAAGAGTTTCCAATTACACTAGCTTTTCAGTTGTCATGAGCCCTATCTTAATAGTCATGAAAAAATGTTAGAAATCATATCATCCCTCAATAAAACATCGTCTTTATTCTTCATTCCTACCTTTCATCCAAACATTGATCATATACCCTACGTGTGTGTAAAGAACATCCCTACACTCGGAGAATTCAATTCAAGCTATCATACTCTTGTCCATCTACCTTAGTACTTTTTAATTTGGTGAATATTTAGGGTTGCTCACACACTTTCATGCGACCGTTAATACTTCTTGAGGTACTAACCGACCGATTACTCATGTGCTTGCAGATTCGGTGATAATATTTTCCTCGTCTTGCACCACCTAAGGCTTAGCAGTGACTTCCTGACCAGTTGGCCTTAGGGTACTAGGTGAAGAGGCACCCTCGCTAAATTTTTTATTGCTGCCTTGGCGATAACAAAGCCAGTGTTCATTTTTTTCTTTTCACCATTTTTATATTTTCTTCATTTTCTTTTATTTCATTCATACTTTATCTTTTAGACAAGAGCATTTAAAGGTATGCTCTACTATCCCGAGTTTCAAGATGTGTGTAAGTGCATATAGTAGGGTATCAATATTCAAATGTTTGGCTTCCAGAATAGAAACTATGTTTCAGACTTATTTTTATCCTCAGATTAGTGACTTCCTTCATCTTATTAACCCTTGGGACAACAGCTCATAACTACTTATTACCAGTTCGTTTAAGAAAACTTCTAATTTTCTTGGTTTTCTTAAACTATTCCTATCTTTTGGATGTAATTTTTTTTCACTTTTTACTCTTTTGTTATAAAAAATTTTAAATTTTTTAACGCCCAGTTTTAAAGATAATTCAGTGAATACAAACCTCCCCCCAAACCTGTTTTCAGCAGTGTCCTCACTGATGTAGCCTTTTGAGAATATGGACCTGTATACTAAGGGAGAGATACAAGGGGTAAAATAATAGTTAAATGAAAAATTCCCCCAAACTTATTCTTTGACACGCACAGATATTCAATCAAATCATTTTTTTACTCACCTCCATTCTTAAAATGAGAAAATGCTATAAAAACATGGAGGTGAGGCGGAGGAGTTTTAGTTTTGATAAAGCGGCTCCTGTAAAAACAGGAGCTCCTCCGTAGGGTCAGCAGAAAAATACGGTTTTAATCTATGCCCATTCACTTTAAAAATCGAACCGTTTTTCAAATTTTCGACTTCAACTGCCCCGTGCGGGTGTACATATCGCACCACAAAAGGTCCTTTCCAATGAGATTTAAGCTTACCCGGATGAAGATGGAGACGGGAATCGTAAAGAAGGACTTGTTGCCCCGATGTGAAGGTTTTTCTAGAAAGATTTTTATCGTGGAACACTTTAGTCCTGTTCATTACTATCACCTCATTATCGTAAGCTTCATCGCGGAGTTCGCTTAGCTCATTTAACTGCATCTTCCGATAGCTGCCTGCATGATCAAGATCAAAATTAAGCTCTTTAATAGCTCACATTGCTTTATGTTCGATCTCGACAGGAAGGTGGCATGCCTTCCCAAACACAAGGCGGTATGGAGACATACCAAGATCGGTCTTATAAGCGGTGCAGAATGCCCAAAGAGTATCCGTCAATTTGGTTGACAAATCTTTACGGTTCTTAGAAACCGTCTTCTCCAATATCTGTTTGATCTGCCTATTTGAGATCTCAGCCTGCCCGCTTGTTTGGGGATGATAGGGCGTAGAAAGCTTGTGAGTGATTGAATATTTCCGCATCAAAGCCTCGAAAGACCTATTGCAGAAATGTGTCCCGTTGTCGCTAATGATAGCGCGAGGGTGTCCGAATCGCGAAAAGACATTTTCTTTAAGGAACTTAATGACAACTTTGTTGTCATTAGTGCGACACGGTATAGCTTCCACCCACTTCGAGACATAATCAACCGCTAACAAGATATATAGATTCCCAAAGGAGTTGGGAAAAGGGCCCATAAAATCAATACCCCAAATATCAAATATTTCCACAACCAATATAGGCTGGAGCGACATCTCGTTCCTTCGTGGAATCCGACCCAAATGCTGACATCGCGGACAAGTTTTGCAATGTTCAAATGCATCTTTAAATAATGTTGGCCAATAAAAGCCACATTGCAAAACTTTCTCCGCCGTTTTTCGAGGTCCAAAGTGACCGCCGCATGCCTGATCATGACAAAATGATAACACGCTCTTGAATTCATCGTTAGGGACACACCTGCGAATGATTTGATCGGAACAATACTTGAATAGATAAGGTTCATCCTAGTAAAAATATTTTACTTGGGATAGAAATCGAAGTTTGTCTTGTTTCGACCAATCACTAGGAATAAGTCCCGTAGCAAGATAGTTCACGATATCCACAAACCAAGGTTCGTAGGATACATTCAAGAGCTGTTCGTCAGGAAATGAGTCATTTATCGGCACGGTCATAATTGGCGAAGAAGTGATGCGTGAAAGATGGTCGGCTACAACGTTTTCACATCCACTCTTGTCTTTGATAACAAGATCAAATTCTTGTAACAATAGGATCCAACGTATTAGCCTGGCCTTTGCATCCTTCTTCGTTAAAAGATGTCGTAGGGCGGAGTGATCTTTGTAAACCACAATAGGCGAGCCAATCAAGTAGGGCCTGAATTTCTCTAATGCAAATACAACTGCCAAGAGTTATTTCTCGGTAGTTGTGTAATTTATTTGTGCATCATTCAAGGTCCTACTTGCATAGTAAATTACATATGGCATCTTATCAATATGTTGTCCCAAGACAGCACCAATAGCAAAATCTGATGCGTCACACATAAGCTCGAACGGGTGGTTCCAATCCGGAGATGATAGAATGGGGGCTGTAGTGAGTGATTCTTTAAGAGATTCAAAAGCAGCCTCACAATCCGAATCGAAGTGAAAAGTAGTGTCCTTGGCCAATAGAAGGGTTAAGGGTCTAGCAATTTTGCTAAAGTCCTTAATAAATCTCCTATAAAATCCTGCATGGCCAAGGAAGGATCGTATATCTTTGACGCAGTTGGGACGAGGGAGGTTATGAATGACATCTATTTTAGCTCTGTCAACCTCAATACCTTTTCGTAAAATTATATGTCCAAGTACAATACCTTCTTGGACCATAAAATGGCATTTTTCCCAATTCAAAGTTAAGTTCTTATCCTTACAGCGGGTAAGAACAGCGTCAAGATTATGAAGGCAGTCCTCAAAGGAGTCCCCAAAAATGGAGAAATCGTCCATAAAAATTTCTAGAAAATTTTCCACCATATCTGAAAATATCCCCATCATGCACCGCTGAAATGTAGCGGGAGCGTTGCATAACCCAAAGGGTATGCGTCTATAAGCAAAAGTTCCGAAAGGACAAGTAAAAGTGGTTTTATCTTGATCCTTTTCGGCGATGGGGACCTGATTGTAGCCAGAGTATCCGTCCAAGAAACAGTAGTAATCGTGTCCCGCTAATCGTTCCAACATCTGGTCAATGAAAGGTAGAGGGAAGTGATCTTTCCTCGTCGCGGCATTGAGTTTCCTGTAATCAATACATACGCGCCACCCAGTTTGGGTGCGTGTTTGGATTAACTCATTTGCCTCATTAGTGATGACCGTGATGCCAGACTTTTTAGGGACCACATGGATTGGACTTACCCATTGGCTATCAGATATGGGGTAAATTATTCCACTATCAAGGCACTTGACGATTTCTTTCTTTACCGCCTCCTTCATAACGGGATTTAACCGTCTTTGTGGGTCTCGGGTTGGTTTGGCTTCATCCATCAGATGTATGTGATGTTCAACAATTAAGGGACTAATCCCTTTGATGTCGGCCATTGTCCAACCAAATGCTTGCCGATTCGATCTCAACACTGCAAAAAGTGCATTCTCTTGCTCTAAGGCTAGAGAAGCGGATATAATCACTGGAAAAGTCTCACTCTCTCCTAAATATGCATATTTAAGATGAGAAGGTAGCGGTTTGAGATCAAGAATTGGTGAAGAGACGATAGAAGGTGGGGTAACGGAATGATATTCGGACTCCTTAAGAGGTTCAAAACTTGCATAAGATATTGACTCGGAAAGTGCTGCTGACTTTTGCAACGAGTCAACGGGTTCAATCTCAAGGTCGGACTCATTGAACATATCCTCACTGTGAAGTGGTGCAAGATCAAACGATGTCTCATTAGTGTTGTCGAGAACATCAAAGCAAAGCTCCTCATCCATGCAGCTTTCGGAAGCTATCTCGTGGATGGAACAAACATCCAGCAAATGAGCAGAAGGTTTTGATGGCTGACTTCCTAGCTTGTAAATATTAAGCTCAATTGTCATTTTCCCTAAGGATAAGTTCATAGAACCGTTACGACAATTAATCACAGCGTTAGAAGTTGCTAGGAAGGGTCGACCAAGTATCACTGGGATTTGATTACGTGGGTTTGCCACAGGTTGTGTATCTAAAACAATAAAGTCTACGGGAAATATGAATTCCCCGACTTTAATTAACACATCCTCTAGTTCGCCCCGAGATTTGGTGATAGATCGGTCTGCCATCTGGAGAGTACAATGGGCGGGTTTTAACTCTCCAATTCCTAACTGCTCGTATACTGAATAAGGAAGCAAGTTAACGCTAGCGCCTAGATCGAGTAAAGCATGATTAATATTTTTACCCCCAATAGAAATAGAGATTGTAGGACAGCCGGGGTCTTTACGTTTCTTTGGTATTTGTTGGGTAAAAGCGGTGCTAACATTACTCGTCATGAAAACCTTCTTAGGCACTTGAGTTTTTCTCTTCCTAGTGCACAAGTCTTTAAGGATTCTTGCATAAGACGGGACTTGTTGAATAGCATCTAGGAGGGGAATGTTCGTGCTAACTTGCTTAAACATTTCCACAATCTTATCCATTTGCGGGTTAGGTTTGTTGGCCCTTAATCGGTTTGGAAATGGAGCTCGATCAATAAGTTTTGGGTCCAACGTTTGTGGAGAAGACTGTGGCGACGGATTCGATCCCAAAATTGGAGTGGGAGTCGACTTAGATAGATTTGGCAAAATGTTCGAGCCTTGGGGAAAACGGAGAATAGGCTCGGATGAAGGTGGAAGACTAGACGAATTAGGGGAAGAAGAAGAAGAAGCTGGGGTATCAAATGTGTCACTAACATCAAACTGCTCACCCACACGGTTATTCAGCTCTCTCCCCGATCTCAAAGTAGTAACGGCATTCACATTATGACTTTGTGAATGGCCAGGATTCGGTAGGGGTTGAGATGGGAGTTTCCCTTTCTCTCTCGCACTCATTGCGGCGTTTAACTGTACGATTTGGTTTTCTAATGATTTAATACTCTCACCTTGGGAGGCGGAGTTTTTCGTTATGGTATCAATAGAAGACCTCATCTCAGCCGAAATTTGCATGGATTGTTTCATGAACATATCCAAAGTTTGTGCAAGTGAGTTGTCAGTACCGGCCACTTGTGGTGTAGAAATGTCGGTCGAATTTTGGAAATTCTGTGACTGAAACAGGGGCTGATTCTGTGGTTGTGGTTGCTGTAGAGGAGGTCTTTGATAATTGCTTTGTTGGTTTTGATTCCAAGCAAAGTTAGGATGATTCCTCCATCCTTGATTGTACATGGAAGAATAAGGGTCGTTTCTAGGTCGCTGCTGAAAAGCAGCATTAGCTTGAAACGATGCATTCATAGGACATTCTTCCGTTAAATGTGAAGGATCTGAACAGCAACCACAGATGGTCTTAGGAAGCGTGACCTGATTTAGGGAAAATGATGAGAACTTGTTTTCAACAGCGTCGAGTTTCTTCTGTATCGCTGCCATTTCGGTTTTTACTGCGATAGAAACATCGAGCTGGTGAATACCTCCCTTAGTTGAAGGTGGTCTTACGCTTTCCCACTACAACGTGTGTTCAGCAAGGTCTTCCAGATATTTCCAAGCTTCACCGTCGTCTTTAGACATGAAATTGCATTGACAATTTGTTTCAAGCATCTGCTTTGTCGCTGGATTAATGCCCTCATATATAATCCGACATAAATCCCATCTATTGATTCCATGATGAGGACATTGGACAAGCAGATCCTTGAAACGTTCAAAGCACTTCCAAAATGGTTCATTGGGAAGCTGGGTGAACTGGTTGATCTCGCTTCTAACACGGGCAGTCTTATGGTTTGGGTAAAACTTCTTAAGAAATACTATGACAAATTCATCCCAATTAGTGATAGAGTGTGCGGCAGTATTGTAAAGCCATTTTTCTGCCAAGTCGCACAGTGTGAATAGGAGAAGACGTAAGCGCATAGCATCTAAAGTCAATTGTGAAGTACCCATCATTGCGAATACGTTCTCGAATTTGGTGATGAAAACGTACGCGTCTTCCGACTCAAGCCTGTGAAATTTGGGCAGCAGATTGATGTAGTGGGGTTTAATTTCAAAATTATCCCCGTTAGGTGGTGGAAGAGATAGACAAGTGGGAAGAGGACCACGGATATGTAGGGTTCCTAGGCACTCTCAAGAGGTCTCACAAGGCATCAACCATGCCAATTTCAAATTTTACGGGTGCCGAGAAACCCTAATATGGATCGTTGACTAGAAGTTTAGGCGATATACGAATCTAGTTAACAACTTAACTAAAGATAAGAAGCTACAACCTTTGTAGATCCGGATATCCACTTCCTTGGCTCCACGTAGGCGTCCTCTCGCTGTCCATCTCGAATTCCGGACTCAATCGTCGGCTTGATCGGAGAAATGGGCGGACTAGGTCGTCGGCTTCGTGCCGAAGATGATCTACGTCGAGGCATCACAAGTTCAAGCTCCGACTTCACAAATTTGTGAAACTTGTGAAGAAAACACCCAAAACAACTTGGCAAGAGGTAGAGGGTGAAGAAATAGGAGGTGGGTTCACTTTAGAATTGGATTTCTCACTTTAGAACTCAAGTTGCCATTGATGGCATCAAGCTTTCTTTCTTGAAGAAGAAGATCAAGAAGAAGGAAATATTATGATGAGTATTCATTCAAATTGAAAAATAAATAAATACTTATCATATACTAACTAGGGTAGAGTGTAGAGAATAGACTATGGTTAATTGGATGGGTTAGGGTTAAGCATGAAGACAAGAATGGTTAAGAAGTCAAAGCTTCATGAAGCTTCAACTAGAAACAAATAAAGCCACCATTCTTATCTAAATCATTTCCAAATAAATAAATGAACAAATAAATAAATAAATGAATATGCAAAACCCTAATCATCAAATTAACCATGGTTTAATTCTATACACTTAACTAAATGATCAAGTATCATCAAACATGATACAAATATGTGCACAAAAGTATATCACATATACTTCTTGCACATCAAGTGAGAAAATCCATATAAAGTGAACTAATACTAGCTAATACAAAGTAATATATCAAATATATAATTATACATTAAATCATTAAATCAACACATGATTTAACGATCCGATCATATCGCATATAACCGACTAGTATCCTATGTATCGGCTTATCGAATCAATCCTTGATTCGATATCTAGGTTATATCGAATATAACCAATCGATACATCCATATAGAGAATGAAATACGGTATCACATACACGCATTATTCTCGGTCCTGCACATATCTCATATGCGCTCCTATTTCGTTTCTCTTGAGCCAGGAAACCTCTGTGTAGGACTCTAAAGGCTCGTCAATACGCCGGTAGCAGATGATGATCATATCAAGCACTCACAAGCCACAAGCGGTCTGCTAAACGTAACGGCCATCCGGGTATTGAGCGATCAGAAGATCGACGAGCTAGCCCGCTCACACTCCTGTGAGTCCAACCAGTAACACTTACCGTACAGTCCGGTCTGTTTGTCTGATATGTCGCATATCAAGTCTAGGGGTGGTAAACGTCAGACCCCAATAACCGATAAGTCGTGCCGATGTGAGGCTCATAACGGGTCGAGAAACTACTGGTAACACTTACCAGCAAATCTCTGATCAGCCTTGGCCAGGGACTTCCCTGTTACGGCCAATCGAGCACTGCGCAACATCAACCCCAATACCGGGAGAGACGAAACCCCTCTTATCGCTCATTGCCTCCATGTGACTCGGGACTGTACCCAAAGACCACCGTTTTGCACGCCCTCATCGACGTGGTAAGGTGGAGATCAAAGCACAGTGGAAATCACACAAGACTCTATGACGATCTCGGGTCTACAGACTAACCTGCACAAGTGTCACCTGAGAACTGCCATCTGACGTGAGGTATAATACCATCTGGGAGTTCTCGGCGAGTCCGTCCGGTGTACCCAGTCTCCACTGAGCACCCGTACACCATCTCTGATGTCAAACACCAATGGATATGGGATCATCCATCGCCCATCTCATGGGTCGAGAAGCGTATACGCTAGTCTACACTGGTATATCGATGCCCCGTCTCGATATACCCATGACTAGGGACCTTGAAGGATGTACCTATGGACTACCATGTCCCCACTAGTATGATCTGCATCATAGTCCAGGTAGTCAAGTACACATCCTAAGAGCTTTACCAACATGTAACTATAAGACAGTATAAAGAGACAAGTGTACATGTTAAGATAAAGAGTAACCAGATAGCATACTATCATATCGAGCAAGAAAGTCATCTCTATATATATGTCCAAGCATCCAATATAATATACATCATCTGTACAATACTGGCCTCTAGGGCATACATACAACTAACAATCTCCCACTTGCACTAGGGCCAGCTGCTGTAGTATCGCATACCGAGCATCCCGAAGAGTCTCTCAAACTGTATCTGGGGAATGGCCTTCGTGAGTGGATCCGCCGTGTTGTCCTTCGTGTCAACCCTCCTGACCTCGATCTCCCGGCGATCAACTATCTCCCGGATCAGGTGATACCGCCTCAGAATATGCCTGGATCGCTGATGGGACCTGGGTTCCTTGGCCAAAGCCACCGCTCCATTGTTATCGCAATACAAAGGTATTGGATGCTCAATAGATGGAACCACTCCAAGTTCAGTAATGAACTTCTTGATCCAGACAGCCTCTTTGGCAGCATCGTTGGCAGCGATGTATTCAGCCTCCATCGTCGAGTCTGCCACGGTTTCCTGCTTGGAACTCTTCCAGCTAACCGCCCCTCCGTAAAAGGTAAAGACAAATCCCGACTGCGACTTAGAGTCGTCCTTATCACTCTGGAAGCTCGAATCGGTAAAGGACTCCACTTGGAGTTCTCCGTTACCATACACCAAGAGCATCTCTTTAGTCCTTCGTAAGTACTTGAGAATGCTCTTCACAGCTGTCCAGTGACTCTCTCCAGGATCAGCTTAATACCTGCTCACTACATTTAGTGAGTATGCTACATCGGGTCTGGTACATAGCATCGCATATATGATAGAGCCTACAGCCGAAGCATAGGGTATCCCTTGCATGCGAGCTCTCTCCAAATCAGTCTTGGGAGACATCTCTTTGGAGAGAGTGACTCCAGAGATCGTGGGTAAGTTCCCACGCTTGGATTCTTCCATACTAAACCTCTTTAGTACGGTGTCAATGTACCTGGATTGGGACAATCCTAAAATCCGTTTGGATCTATCTCTATAGATCCTGATTCCCAATATGCAGGAGGCATCACCAAGATCTTTCATTGAGAATCTTTGTGATAAGAAGAGCTTGACCGATTGCAGCATAGGAATATCATTTCCTATCAAGAGTATGTCATCTACGTACAATACGAGGAAGACAACCTTACTCTCTGCCACCTTCTTGTAGATACAAGGTTCATCTAGGTTTTTGACGAAATCAAACTCTTTGATAACGACGTCAAAGCAGATGTTCCAACTCCGCGATACTTGCTTTAATCCATAAATGGATTTAAGCAGCTTGCACACCTTCCCGCTGCTCCCACTGTCTACGAAGCCCTCTGGCTGAGTCATGTACACGCACTCTTCTAAATCACCATTTAGAAAGGCGGTCTTAACATCCATTTGCCAGATTTCATAATCATGATATGCAGCGATGGCAAGCATGATTCGGATGGATTTAAGCATAGCCACTGGAGAAAAAGTTTCGTCATAGTCCACACCTGGTCTTTGACGAAAACCCTTTGCTACAAGTCTAGCTTTGAAAGTCTCCACTTTCCCATCTACACCAAGTTTCTTCTTGAAGATCCACTTGCTTCCGATGGGTTTTACCCCTTCAGGAGCAACTTCCAAAGTCCATACTTTGTTGGTGTACATGGATTCCATCTCGGACCGCATAGCATCCAGCCATTTCACTGAGTCCTTACTCGTGATGGCCTGCTCGAAGCTAGTAGGGTCATCATCCTCCATGATGCAATCCTCGCTCCCACCATCCATGAGAAAACCGTAGTATCTCTCAGGTTGGCGAGGAACCCTACTAGATCGGCGGAGAGGCTGAGGTTCATTGGGAGCTACTGAATCTTCTGGTTCCACTAAATCTTCAGTTACGGTTTGTGTATCTGGAACTTCTTCCAGCTCTACCATTTAGCCACTAATTTCTTTTTCAAGGAATTCCTTTTCTAAAAAGGTGGCATATTGAGAAACAAACACCTTTTGTTCTTCAGCATGGTAGAAAAAATATCCTTGTGAATTCTTAGGATATCCCACAAACTTGCAAAGAACTGACCGTGCCTCGAGTTTGTCTGGATTTTGCCTTTTGACATAGGCCGGACAACCCCATATCTTAACTCGTTTAAAATATGGTCTCTTCCCACTCCATATCTCATATGGCGTGGTAGGTACGGATTTAGATGGAACTTGATTCAATAGGTATGCTGCTGTTTCCAGCGCATATCCTCAGAAGGAAATAGGTAACTCAGCTGTGCTCATCATAGAGCGCACCATATCTAATAGGGTGCGGTTCCTCCGTTCTGATACACCGTTGTGCTGTGGTGTATATGGAGGAGTCAACTGAGAGAGAATCCCATTCTCTTTTAGGAAGTCCAGGAATTCATTGCTCAAGTATTCACCTCCTCGATCAGATCGAAGGATTTTAATACTTTTTCCGGTTTGGTTCTCGACTTCTTGTTTATATTCTCTAAATTTCTCAAAAGCTTCTGATTTGTGTTTCATCAGGAACACATATCCGAATCTAGAGAGATCGTCAGTGAATGTAATGAAGTACGAAGAACCATCCCTGGCATGTGTAGACATTGGACCGCATACATCACTATGTATCAGTCCCAAGAGTTCAGTAACTCTTTCTCCGTGTCCTGTAAATGGAGTTTTGGTCATCTTGCCTTTGAGACATGACTGGCAAGTGTCATAAGATGAAAATTCGAATGATTTCAAATATCCATCCTTATGCAACTTAGCCAGTCGTGTCGCATTGATGTGACCCAGTCAAAAATGCCACAAGAAGGATTCGTTCAGTTCTGAACTCTTCCTCTTGTGTGTGTTTGTTATGCTCATAACTGTTGATTGGTTTAGAACATAAATGTCATTGCACAACGTGCCTGATCCAACCAACTTTTGGTTACGGAAAATGTTCATAACATTTTCCTGTAATACAAAATTATATCCCTCTTTACTTAGCAAAGAAACCGATATAATGTTGCATATCAGGTTCGGCATGTAA
The DNA here is from genome assembly GCA_030015575.1 of Agapanthus africanus. Classification (NCBI taxonomy): domain Eukaryota; kingdom Viridiplantae; phylum Streptophyta; class Magnoliopsida; order Asparagales; family Amaryllidaceae; genus Agapanthus; species Agapanthus africanus. The sequence goes on from CM057344.1 coordinate 110,641,114, forward strand.
TAGCATTCATTCAGAACCAATGTATTACCAGTTGGTAATACAAGGTGATATTCCCCGACAGTCTTAGCTGCAACAATTGCACCATTTCCAACTCTAATGTCTTTATCACCTTCTCCAAGTTCTCTACCTTTCCTAAGCCCATGTAACTGATTACATATATGGGATCCTGACCCGGTATCCAATACCCAGGACGTAGGGCAAATGGAGAAACAGTTCTCTGTAACGAACACACCCGAAGAAAATGCATCAACATGTACTTTCTTCAATCGGGTGGCATGGGAATCCTGGTATTCCCCTATATCCTATTCATTCCTATAACTTTTATAAGAAAGAACGGAACCAACGTTCCCCAGCACAGTATAACATGCGGGTTCGGTCAATACATCCATATTATTATCTTGATTAAGGCATGAAATGGTCGCTACCTGGAGAGAGAGAGAAGAAAACACTTTAGCGTATGCTCGTGCAAGATCAGATTGGTTATTATCTTATCTAATCAGGATGGCTCCCACTGGTTTTTATCAAATCTTCCTTCAAACCCTAAAAGGAAAGACTAGCCGGGATTAATTACACCCTACAACTTCGTCAATCTTTCAGCCAGGCCAGTGTCGGTACTTTGAGGGAGGTTCCCCGTGCTTTCGCACGGACCTAATTAATGTAAACCTCGTTTTCCCAGAGGCGTAACCCCGTTGACACCTTTCTAGACACCTACTTGATCGGCTAATTGTAGTGTGCAAAACTCTCCCAGGAGTAACTCTTACTCTCAGTGGGTATCGGGATCCAACTATCTCATAGAAGGTATGCAATCTCATTGCAAATTTCAACACTTGAAATTCCCGATAATATTTTTCCCCTAGCAGCTATATGACCTTAACATAGTCAACAAATCATAAGTGCTAGTCAAGTTCAACCCGTCATTTCCTGATTGAATTAAACCCACCCGCACGACCCTTAACATAGTCAACAAAGTCGCACGACTACCCTAATCCAATCTGCATCATATGCATAAGCAGATAAATACTGGTCAGCTACCGCACACTACGCCTTAACATAGTCAACAAACGTAACACGAATACCAACTAGTACTTATCTGAAATGACGAAGGGCTACGACAGGTTTTTCTGAAAACCTATTGCGTAATGAACTTGATATCGTTGTAGAATCAAATGAAGTTTTGAAATGGAGTGATTTTGAGGCTTTTCTAGTTTTGCTAAAGGGGTCACTCCCGGTGAAGGGATCGTCGGCCCTTTCCTCGTCGAATGAGGTGCGGGATATATCATATATATCACTGTGCAAAGCAGAAACTATAGAAGCAATCAAAAGTCAAACCGAGTATGTAGCATCTGCCAGCTATTGCTAAAGGAGTCACTCCCGGTGAAGGGATCTCGGTCCTTTCCTCATCGAATAAGGTGCAGGGTATATCACATATACCACTATGCAAAGCAAGAACTGTAGCTACCTGTTTTGTTTACAATTTGATTCCACAACATCTTAGGTTTCTTTTCTTTCATTAATCACATTAATGAAGTCCCATCATTTAAATACCTAAACATCACAGATAGATATGACGTACACTTATGCCATCCGCATTCGCCTCGATGTCCCCTCGTGCACCGTTAGGTTAGGTAACTAACGACAGAGCAGGGCAGGGTTAGTGCGGGTGCAAAACATAACGTCTATATAATATATCATATATACTATATACTGTATCTATCACAGAACATCTCACATGATCACATCACAGATAACGCAGCAGAAGAAACATATGAAACATTGGATATACTAGGACGTCCGTGTTTTCTATACGAGCCAGTATAAAACACGGATTCCACGGTCGTGATGAATAGCCAATCCCACACCCCTAGACCCCTACGAGAGCGGCAAGCAACTCTACCAATTCTAGGGTTAGGAGACCCGGACTCGACTCCTCAAGTTGGTCTCCCACTGAACCCTAGAACCCGGTTACTTGTGCTCCCCTCCTTTGGTCTATCCTAATGCGGAAAAGTAAATAATATACAAAAGGTGACATCTTCCGCAACCTGGAAGTGCCCCAAATAAAAGAATATTACATACAAGTTTTTACATGAATGAAAATGAAAAACACTCATCTCACATAAAAAACCCCGGCTATTCGAACACGACAATCCAATATAACATATCCAGCAACACAAAACATCACATGTCATCAACGTAAGTAAATATGCGCATCCCAATTGTCGTTGACATATAGCAACGAAACCGGCGATATCATATATTACACTTACGGTCACAGAAAAGAAAGTGTAAAACTACAACAATTGAAATCTGCAATCTCTTTAGACATCGCATGCCTAATCAAAATGAAATACTTAGACATCACATGCCTAACAGTTACAAACCCCGCATTTTAGTCTCATTATCGAAAACTCTTTTCAATATCAAGTGAAACTAAACCGCTAGATTTATAACATTCATTCAGTTATCTCATAACTGTTTGTGAATTCCAATTATTGTATCCCATTCCGGATAAATAGAATATATTAAACTTTCCGATCGAACATTCGAACACCCAAGTTTTCCCGAAACCGTTCAATACATGAAATAGGTTCAAAGACATTCACTTCATTCCTCAGTACCAACGGTCCAGCCGTAGAAGGGTCAAGCCAACGCCTCACATGTGGCACGCCGTACTGCCCCAAACCCGAAGGTTCAAAGGGCAGTTCAAGACGGTCACATAATCGAGTTAAGGTTTGTTGTCTTCTAGAGGGACCATCGCGTTACTTGCACTACTCAGAACGTCCTTAAACCACAGAAAAATCCAACACTTGGAAATTTTCCGGCAGGGGAAAAGTTGGGTATTTATATCCGGTCGAACTTTTTAACATATTCTAAAGTTATCCGGAAAGCCACATAGACAAGATTTGATAATCCGATCGAATCGTCGATTCCCAATACAACCCCAGAACACTCAACTCTTGAGTCAAATTAAAAATTCCCAGAAAATTCAGCATAATAAAATAGTAATTACTGTGCAAAAAGGGAGTGATGATGTCATCATATTGCCGCGGAACCGCCGCAGAAGCCAGGCTTCTGCCGCGGTTCCGCCGCACTCTTTACTGTTCATGGGATAAATTTTGCATCGTAATTCTTAGATTTCCCTGCTGAATTTTTTAAGCATTTTTAATATGGAAAAATCCCAGATTTTAGAAAAAGTCCAGAGAGCACTTAGGTTTTAGGGTTTCGGGTTCGTTCGGGTTTCAAACGTCGTCTAGACTTCGCCTAAGGCTCTAGCTAGGCTCTGATACCACTGTAGGGTTCCTAGGCACTCTCAAGAGGTCTCACAAGGCATCAACCATGCCAATTTCAAATTTTACAGGTGCCGAGAAACCCTAATACGGATCGTTGACTAGAAGTTTAGGCGATATACGAATCTAGTTAACAACTTAACTAAAGATAAGAAGCTACAACCTTTGTAGATCCGGATATCCACTTCCTTGGCTCCACGTAGGCTTCCTCTCTCTATCCATCTCGAATTCCGGACTCAATCGTCGGCTTGATCGGAGAAATGGGCGGACTAGGTCGTCGGTTTCGTGCCGGAGATGATCTACGTCGAGGCATCACAAGTTCAAGCTCCGACTTCTTGTTTTGGGTGTTTTCTTCACAAATTTGTGAAACTTGTGAAGAAAACACCCAAAACAACTTGGCAAGAGGTAGAGGGTGAAGAAATAGGAGGTGGGTTCACTTTAGAATTGGATTTCTCATTTTAGAACTCAAGTTGCCATTGATGGCATCAAGCTTTCTTTCTTGAAGAAGAAGGAAATATTATGATGAGTATTCATTCAAATTGAAAAATAAATGAATACTTATCATATACTAACTAGGGTAGAGTGTAGAGAATAGACCATGGTTACTTGGATGGGTTAGGGTTAAGCATGAAGACAAGAATGGTTAAGAAGTCAAAGCTTCATGAAGCTTCAACTAGAAACAAATAAAGCCACCATTCTTATCTAAATCATTTCCAAATAAATAAATGAACAAATAAATAAATAAATGAATATGGAAAACCCTAATCATCAAATTAACCATGGTTTAATTCTATACACTTAACTAAATGATCAAGTATCATCAAACATGATACAAATATGTGCACAAAAGTATATCACATATACTTCTTGCACATCAAGTGAGAAAATCCATATAAAGTGAACTAATACTAGCTAATGCAAAGTAATATATCAAATATATAATTATACATTAAATCATTAAATCAACACATGATTTAACGATCCGATCATATCGCATATAACCGACTAGTATCCTATGTATCGGCTTATCGAATCAATCCTTGATTCGATATCTAGGTTATATCGAATATAACCAATCGATACATCCATCGCGAGAATGAAATACGGTATCACATACACGCATTATTCTCGGTCCTGCACATATCTCATATGCGCTCCTATTTCGTTTCGCTTGAGCCAGGAAACCTCTGTGTAGGACTCTAACTCGTCAATACGCCGGTAGCAGATGATGATCATATCAAGCACCCACAAGCCGCAAGCGGTCTGCTAAATGTAACGGCCATCCGGGTATTGAGCGATCAGAAGATCGACGAGCTAGCCCGCTCACACTCCTGTGAATCCAACCAGTAACACTTACCGTACAGTCCGGTCTGTTCGTCTGATATGTCGCATATCAAGTCTAGAGGTGGTAAACGTCAGACCCCAATAACCGATAAGTCGTGCCGATGTGAGGCTCATAACGGGTCGAGAAACTACTGGTAACACTTACCAGCAAATCTCTGATCAGCCCTGGCCAGGGACTTCCCTGTTACGGCCAATCGAGCACTGCGCAACATCAACCCCAATACCGGGAGAGACGAAACCCCTCCTATCGCTCATTGCCTCCATGTGACTCGGGACTGTACCCAAAGACCACCGTTTTGCACGCCCTCATGGACGTGGTAAGATGGAGATCAAAGCACAGTGGGAATCACACAAGACTCTATGACGATCTCGGGTCTACAGACTAACCTGCACAAGTGTCACCTGAGAACTGCCATCTGACGTGAGGTATAATACCATCTGGGAGTTCTCGGCGAGTCCGTCCAGTGTACCCAGTCTCCACTGAGCACCCGTACACCATCTCTGATGTCAAACACCAATGGATATGGGATCATCCATCGCCCATCTCATGGGTCGAGAAGCGTATACGCTAGTCTACACTGGTATATCGATGCCCCGTCTCGATATACCCACGACTAGGGACCTTGAAGGATGTACCTATGGACTACCATGTCCCCACTAGTATGATCTGCATCATCGTCCAGGTAGTCAAGTACACATCCTAAGAGCTTTACCAATATGTAACTATAAGACAGTATAAAGAGACAAGTGTACATGTTAAGATAAAGAGTAACCAGATAGCATACTATCATATCGAGCAAGAAAGTCATCTCTATATATATGTCCAAGCATCCAATATAATATACATCATCTGTACAATACTGGCCTCTAGGGCATACATACAACTAACAGGATAGGATAGCATCTCTCTTGGAGAGATGCGCGGTAGATTCTGCGCACCTCTGGGCGGTGGCAGCATGGTGTTATACTCTGATGGAGTGCCGTCCATCTCGGTTGATGTGGTGTGTGGTAGGGGAAAAGAAGATGAAGAAGTACCGACTTCGGCGTCGATAGCAGGAACGCGGACAAGACGGGCACTAGGATCCCGTGTCCAGCCGAGCATGCACTAAGCGGGTTTAGTGCAAGTGGCAGCGTGTGTGTGATTTAAAATTGGCTTGTTTTGAAAAAGTGGGACTCAAGACAAATCTCCTTAAGATGCACAAGCAACCCTAGAACTAAGGTCACCTAGGTCCAGTCTCTAGACCGCTCCTAGACTTCCAAAGGATAAGCCACAGGATCAATCCTCTACCGCCTCCGTACTACCCTTGTAGCCCGGTAAGTGCCAGGTAAGTGGGAAGGAACCACGGTAGTGAGCCTAATTAAAAGCCACTAGCCTTTGACACACTTGCCTAGGCACTGCAAAAGTAATCCGGATAAACGATAGATTACCCACGACCTTCCTCTGTCCTTATTGAGCGCGACAGTCCTTAGAGTCTGGTCTAGATATTTTTTAAATTAATGAAGGGTTGATCTATATGCTCGGTTTGTGATTTGTGGGGCTTAGGAAGGGTGATGAAATCCCCACCTAATCTTGATTTGGTCTTTGCCCCTTAAAGTCCGTATTAAAATATGCAAAACAAAACCAATCACAAAACTTTTGCAAAAAGATTTTTGAGTGGCGCGATTTTGCAAAGAATCCTGCAGAAGATAGATTTTATTGGATTTGAGAGGAGAGAGAAGGAGTTGAAAAAGATACCAGAGAATTGCAAACCCTAGATCTCCTGTTTCCTCAAGTCCGTGACTCCAGATCTCCTTGCAAAAATTCACGCACAAATTGTTAAATATACAATTTGCAGTTTTGTTTTAATAATGATATGAATCGTCTTAGAATTCAACACAAATAGTAAAATTAAAAAATTACGCACGTATCCCCGGCAACGGCGCCATTTGATTGATGTGAAAAAATGTTTGTAGAATAACCGCAATCAATAACGGTGTCGCGCGTAGCTAGACCGAGATGAGTACGGGTCGTCCTCAGGGAAACGTGGAACCTTTTACTCTTACTTTAGATGTGTTGAAAAAGAGAGGAGGAAATAAGAATTTTGTGAAAAGTTTCTAGATCTACGTTAAGCAAGAATGCAAAAATATAGATCTAGATTATTTTAGAGATGTAGATAATATAATAAGAGGGCTTGTAGGGTTCGTTAGGATTTAGTAGTCATGGACGATTAATTAAAAGTTACCCTTTTTATCCATTAATAGATTTATAACTAGAACGACGGTGATGCGTGTAGATTAGGGTTTCTGGAGGGAAAAGGAATCCCACTCTTAACCCTTATCTCGACACGGAACTCCGTTCATATCTGGCCTTTACCAAAACAATCATTAATCTAATATCTAATCGCGGTCGGAACTAACAAAGAATTGTTAGCGCGCCCGATTAGGATGTTAATGATTCTTTTGATAAAGTTCATAAACTTTATAGGACTTAAAAAGGGTTTAGAGATGTTCATCGTACATTAGCCTACCCTAATCCTACGAACCCTAACAAGCGGAGAATTACTCGCGCATGTTGGGAGAAGAAGATGAAAAGACAGAGAGGGAAAACATAATGTAAAATGCAAAAGAATAAAATAAAACAACTACCTTTATTAATCAACTTGAACAATCTACAGTTTATTCCTTAGAAAATGATTACAAAACTAGTTGCTTCTCGATCTCTTCCAAGGAGGTAGATGAACCGTTGATGATCAGCCTGGATGCGTGAGCCTCTGGGACTTCGTGATCGCGTCGGCTTGATAACTTTTCCAAGAGGCTCCCGGTGCCCTTTTATAGTGCAAAGCCAGAATCTTTAGGTTGAAAACTTGGTAAAATATAGCATAGATTCGCCCCAAAAAATCTCTTCCTCTAACTCCATAGAAGTGCGGCGGATCCGCGGCCCAATGGGGGGTTTGGCCGCGGATCCGCGCTTAAAGGTCAGGATCTCTTGACTGAAATTTTTGGGCTTGCATCTTGTGACATGTGACAATCCTAGGCAGCTTCAGAATCTGGAAATCTTTTCTCGATTGCTTCCAGACTTGGTCTCCAAGTTTTTGCTTCTTAATTAGGCAAGTCTTCTTCCAACAAATTGATCTCCTTGATTCTAGTCTTTGAAAAATTCTGCACACTTGGAAAATTTTCTGCACAACAATCTTAAATAATATTTAGTAGACTTAGTTCTACTAGGAGTAGGTTAATGAATTTATTTACATATATTTCCCTACCAAATGCTAATTATAATATATCAACACATGGAAAATAGTATTTTTACACATAAACCCTCATATGTATAATATATTATAATAAAGTCCTTTTTAATATGAAAATGGTAGGAAAAATGTAATAACAAATGTGCAGTTTTCTTAACTGAACACTTCATGATGGTTCTTTCATCATGAGATTCTTTTCTAGTCTATTCCTTGCATTTATTGAGAAGGGAAATGAAAAGATTGAGAGAAGAAATTGATGCGAGTCTTTTTCCTTTTTATCATTCCTTTTTTTCCCTCCACTTGATAGCACTTGTTTTTCTCTCCTCCACCATTCCAAGAAATGGCCGGCCACTTCATGAGTGAGGATGAGAGAAGTTCATTTTTGATGGGTGGCATTTTTCTTCATCTCCTTTCTTGCTAGGAAAATGAAAGCACCATTTTTCCTTAACTTCATTCCTCCACATCCATGGCAACTTCATAAGCCCCAAAGAGACAAGTTTCTACACTACACCTACAGCAAATCTTGGACGCGTCGGCTAGCCAACTTCGCACCCGAGTTGCCTCGGTCCAGAGGTGGGAGCCCATAAAAGAATCCGGCTACGTGGTGCCCTTTCCGACGAGGAGGTGACGGACGGAGATTCCTCAGGAGATCGGAGTGGAGACGAAGACCAAAGGACACGGATCGCTTGGTATATCTCTTCACCCATCTTTTAGTTTGCTAGTAGATAGGTTAATGTCCCGATCCGGGATTTTTGTGCGCGGTGGTGCAGGTTTGCTAGTTTGCAAAGTTTTTCGTTTCCGCGTTTCTGGCGTCGGATCGACGGCCGGGGCGCCGCCGTGCACTTATATTGGTATCAGAGCCACGCCATTAACCTAGTCTATCTTGCTCTAGTATGTTTAGAACTCGATCGAACAAAAATCCCAAAAACCGTATTTTCTATAGCAAAGTTTCTGTCGAATTATTTTTGTCTCGAAAAATTTTGCAGGTCATTGCAGAAACATGTGCAGAGGATTGTAAGCATTCTACACAAATTTCGTAAGGTGATGCCTCATTATGACCGCGGAAACGCGGCCAAACCCCTGGTTTGGCCGCGGTTCCGCGGTGGAAGTGAGTCAACGCCGTACGGAATTTTTTCAGTTGGCTTCTGGTTTGGAAATAGGGGTTTTGGGATATTCTTTTTGGGCCCAGATTTTCTGTAATAGCTACAGTACTGCTTGGGGCCCACTTCGATAAATTTGATCGATCGAAAAGTTTAAACATGTTAGTTCACAGTATTTACATTATATCTGCGACCATGAATGTCATTTGATCGGTAAATCCAGTCTATCTGCTATAGCCCTTTTAGACGGATTTGCGAACGTGACATTCATGTTGATGCTCTGTGTTGTGCTGTGATGTTGCGGATTGGTCGTGGGGGATAGCCTGGATGCAATATTAGTACAGTTTTGTTTTATATGTACATTTGATATTGTGGGGCGAGCGTCCGACATGTGGACTGCCGTCACTGTCTGCTTGTATTATTCTTTTGGGGCACGACTGGGTCGAGGTCGATGTACCCGTTGTATGTATATTTTACTTTCTGTACTAGGCTTACCCCAAGGTGGGGTGCACGGATAGCCAGGTTCTAGAGGGCAACAAACCCACATCTCATGGCTTTGAGACGGAGGGGGCTTTACTCTAGAATTGGCGGGCTATTCGCCGCACTCGTAGGGGGTACAGGTTGACCCAAGGAGAGGTGCCCAAGTTACCTGATTCCGTGAAGTGCTGGGTGGCCCATTCACGTTGCTGAAGGGGGCTGCCTCGCTTCAGGTTTTGGCGGGTAACTTGCCGCGCCCAGAGGGGTCTAGGATTTTCATTGCACAGGCTATCCACACGACCAGGGGAACGTCGGGTTTCAGTAGCGGCTCTATGAAACCCGGGGATCCCAGATATCTGTATTGTTCTGTGATGCTGTAGATTTCTGTGATGTTGCATTTTATCACGCCTTGAGCGAAATATTATATATTGATATATATACTAGTAGATGTTGTATATGTTTTGCATCCGCGCTAGTCCAGTCCCCGCTCTGTCGTTAGTTAAGTAACCTAACGGGTGATGACGGGACCCAGTGGCGAATGCGGATGGCATATACGTACATCATTATTTTCGTTCTTTATTGGTGTGATCAATTGATGGGACTGCATTGATTCAGATCAATGCAAGCTAAACAAACCTATTCTGATGTTGTTGGAACACTTTTCAAAAGGCTGTTATTGCAAGGACGTTCTCTTTGTTTTGCATCGTGGTATTCAGTTGGAATATCCTACTCCTCAGTCGACGAGGCAAGGGCCGAGATCCCTTCACCGGGAGTGACCCCTTGGACAAAAGTTTGCGTCAGGGCAATAACTTCACTATAGCTGATTACTTTTGCTTTGCATCGTGGTATTCAGTTGGAATATCCCGCACCTCATTCTACGGGGAAAGAGCTGAGATCCCTTCACCGGGAGTGACCTCTTTAGCAAAGGTTTTCGCCACTATATTTTTAAAAGCTATCTGGTTCCTTCAGCGATATCAAGTTCATTACGTTAAAGGTTTTCGCCAGAAACCATTTGTAGCCCTCCGTCGTTTCAGACGGGTAGCATGTAGTATTCATGCTATGTTTGTTGGCCTTCGTCAAGGCATAGTGTATGGTAGCTGCTTGTTACCTTTCTGCTGCATAGATAGATGCGTTGGTTTGGGACAGTCGTATAGCCTTGTTGGCCTTCGTTAAGGGCTTGTACGGGTGGGTTCAAATTAACCTGGACAATGACGGGTAGAACTTGACATGTGACTTATGATTTGTTGGCCTTCGTCAAGGTCATAAGAGCATGGGGCAAAAATCCACATCGGGAGTTTCAAAAGAAACTGAAACTTGCTAGATATGCGCATACCTTCTGGAGTGTGATAACGTGAGCGGATTCCGTCACTTTATCATGCGATGATAGTTGGATCCCGATTCCCACTGATGAGTTGGTTTACTCCTCGGGTGATCCCGGCTAATTCTTCTTTTAGGTTTGGAGAAGAATTTGACGTTACAGTGGGAGGTTTCCAGATTAGATAAAGTGATAACCATTCTGATCTAGGTTAGAGTGCACGCTGAGTGTTTCTTTTCTCTCTCTCTGGCAGCGACCATTGACCCGACCCTAGACTATGACTCTATGACCAAGTTGACCGAACCTTCTTAAACACTGGCTTTTGGATTGTCAGAGTTGCAAACCTCATTGCCACTCCTACTTTTACCCTTTTCTCCAGGACACCCCGTATTACTACGAACGTCCATTTCCATTGGACAAAACCATCGTATGGTTATATACGAACTCGAAGGAATTTATTCGAGGATGGTTTCCGGTTCTAGAGAAAACGAATAGGACTATTCAGTTGTCTTTTCCTTTTACCTTCTCTAAGGTTGCGAGTACTCCTTGGTTTAGGAGATAGTACACCTATTACGCAAATTGGATAGTCTTCTTCCAAACCTTAGGCTGGTGCCGAACGGTGGGGAATGAAGAAAACCAATTAGCCTAAACGGTGTATAGAAGGTATTAAGTAAAGACAAAGAAAGGGATTAGTAAGAGGGCAAAGTAAATTGCGACTGCTATTCACGACCAAACTAAGTATTTCTTCGCCAATCCTAAATCACCTTTGTATTTCTCCAGGACACTCCGTATCACTACGAAGATCCCAAGTTTATTGGATACTCCATCGTATGGTTATATACGAACTCGAAAGGAACTTGTTCCAGTTCGGGGATGGATCCTGGTTCAGGAGAAATAGGAATAAGGTTTATTCGGTTGTCTTTTATCTTCACCTTCTCTCGCATTGCGAGTGCTCCTAGGATTAGGACAGTACACCCATTATGCTTTTAGGATAGTCTTCTTCCAAACCATAGGCTGGTGCCGAACGGTAGGGAAGGAAGAAAACCATTTGGCCTAAAGGGGTGTACAGAAGGTAATGACTAAAGACATATAAAGGGATTTGGAAAGATGGAAAAGAATTATACGGTTATAATTGTGAATCGGATAATGGAAGAGGCATTACTAGGAATACCAGGATACCCCATCGAAACATTTCAATGTTTCAGTTTCACTGTGTACTGTTAAAAGAAAACCGATTTCCCAATTAGACACTTACTCCAGGATATGTATTTACCAGGTTTGATTCTCACATCTGTATGGTTTTACAGATGATGAGTGGGAGTAAGTTATTGGGAATTAGGTGACCATCCTCATTATATCGGGATTCGTTGTAATTGGTGATATTTGAGGAAGTCACCTGGGCTGTTTGCCGGTCGGCAAATATTTGGTTTTGAATATCCGTTGTTGTGCACCAATTTCAAATTGATATATCTGTACGTCTATTTTTATAGAGTGAGACATACCTTTTTGAAATTATGTCTATGACATTTACCTATACCAGTGCATGGTTAGGTAAGGAGTATTGAACAGCGGTGTAATTCTTCTTAACCATAAGTACAGTTTTCAACCTACGATACACAATGAATGAGTTATTAGACTTAGGGGACTTATACAGAGTATTGTATATTGTCCAGTGTTCATTAGGACAGAGGGGTAGGTACTCGTACTATATTCTGTTTACTTGTGACTTCTCTAGTTCTTAGACAGGTGTTTCGTAGAAACGCAGAGTCCAAGTTTTGAGAAGTTATAAGTATAAGATTAAAGTAGAGAACCAGGTATTGCAAGTATCGGGATTCTTCAAGGTGATCGAAGATGTAGATACTAGTATATGGTATTCAGTTGATAGTAATTGTTAAGAGAACTTGCTTCTCTTTCAGGTTACTCATAATTGGAAGTACTCCTAAGTTGAGTAACGCTGATCGGCCTCCTTCCATTTAGTTGACATGCACTGGAGACAGCTGCATGAATTAAATCTGGTTCAATTAAATCAGTGCCTCTGTTTCTGTATTGGATATAGAACAGTTCATATCTTGACATTGTTAAGGTACGGGGAGTTGTCCGGCTTATGCTTAAAACCAGACACTGGAAAACTCAAGGCATGTTTCTGTAATGGCTGTTTGTGGGTTGACCCGGGCTATGACGAGGGTTGACTTTCTACCATGTGGAAAATCAATAGTGATATTGTTCTTAACTCGCCACAGTTTTAATTAAAAATGGATTTTTTCAGAAAACAGTAGTGGGAGTATGGTAGAATTGGAAGTGATTCCAGAACCGCAAACGATTACTGAAGATTTGATAAGAACCTAAAGATTCAATCTGGTTTGACATTCCATTGGACACTCCGCAGATATGGTGGGTAACCTTAGGCGCTCGAGAGGTACTCCGGTAGCCTCAAGGACAGTGACAGGGAGGTTCTTGTTTACCCAGACTTGCCATTACTGTTGTTCCAGACTGTGAGACCCGGCAGGAGGATGAGTATAGCGTCGTTCTAAACTGGCTTTAGAAGTGTACGTCTATATGACTCTGCCAGAGGGTTGTCGTAGTTAGTGGGAGCAGCGGAAGCATGGTGGACAAGTGGCTTATGTCTATTTATAGACTAAAGCAGATATAGCGGAGATAGATCATCTATTTCTGATGTGACAGTCATAGGTTTGACTTCATCAGAATAGGAGATGGATCTGTTAAGAAGGTAGTAGGGTGTGATGTCCTGGTATTTGGATGACATACACAGAGTAGGAAGTGAGATTCCTATACTACGATCGGTTATACTTTGGTTGTCACACAGTAGTTTCTCCACATAGGAATTGGATCTTATATCGTACATTCTGGTTACTAGATCTATGGTTTTAGATCTAGATTTGGGTGGTTTCCCAATCAGGGTACTTAGACAGCATTCTAAGAGTATTTAGAATGGACGACTCCTGGCATGGTGGTGTACCTGTAGGTAATGGAGTCACCCTCTCTAAAGGTGTCTTACAGACTAAAGGGGAGAGGGATGCGCACGATTGGCAGATCACTTGCTTAGGCAATTGAGTCAATCATGAGATGTTAAGTACCGCACCATATGATGTTTTTGCAGTAGGTGCAATACGTTGATATTAATCCAATTTTGGAGAAACAGTCGGAAGCAGTTTTAGAACATAAGTGGATGTTCTAGGGATATGATAGCAGCATTCTCCTTCGGGAGACAGTTATCATTCCAGGCTTCCAAGGTGACCTGGATGGCAGAGTGGCTGTCAGAGTTATAGTTTTCCCTCTAACGAGGGGCAATATTTTGGACAGGTGGTCCAGGTGGATACTGAGGGAAGGTATGGCGCAGGATACTGATTAAGTTCAGTTGACGATACAGTCTAGGAAGTTTGGATTTGGAGTTCACTTATGAGTTAGGTCCCATCAGATATCCAGACACATTCTAAGACATGTATTGCTCATTTCGGGAGATGGCTTTCTCCGCGAACTTGAGATAAAAGGAGACATAAAAAGAAACATCAGAGTGGATCCACTCACTGAGGCTATTCCTCGAACGCAATAGTTTCGCAAACGAGCTTTGTGAGACTGACTATTAGAGGAGTTGGGTGTTCGGTATCACACGGGCTGTGAGTATGCGACATCGCAATAATTAGCCTTGAGTGCAAGTAGGAGATTGTTGGAGATAGTGCCCTCAGAGTCAATTATTGGATCACAGGAACTTGATTGCAATGATTGAGGGAGGACCTATCCCGGTAGGACAGTCTTACTCAAGATGATAGTATGCTATCTGGTTTATCTCTATCATCGTGTACTGCTTTAGGTGACCTTGCGAGTCGCTATTACATGTTGATAGAGCCCCTAGGATTCTTGCTTGACTACCAGCAGTATGAGGGCGATCATATACGTGGGAGCTAGGGTCTATAAGCACATCTTTAAAACGTCCCTAGTCATGAGAGTTTCAAGACAGGGCATCGATACTCCAGAGTAGACTAGTGTATACAGTCGAGACCCCGACGAGGGACGGTGGCCGGTCTCATAAGCCACTGGTGTCAGTTGGTTCACCTAAGATGTATACAGGTGCTCATTGGGTTATGAGTACACCGGACAGGACTCGCCGGGAACCTGCTAGTTGGTATTATACCTGACGTCAGATAGCAGTTCCCTGGTGACATGTGTACAGGTTAGTTCATCGACCTAAGATCGTCATTTGTCTCGTGTGAGTTCCCACTGTGCTTTAATTACTACCCTACCATGCTCAAAGGAGACGTGCAAACAGGTTTTAGTTGGGTACAGTCCCGAGCCACATGGAGGCAGTGAGCGGATCTGCAGGGGTTCGTCTCTCCCGGTATTGGGGGTGAGGTCGTGCTATGTCTAGGAGTGCCAGTACATGAAAAGTCCTTGGCCAAGGCAGGAGATTTACTGGTAGGTATTCCAGTAGTATCTCAGGGTGTTCTGGGCTACACTCCGACATGACTTGTACCTCTTTTGGGGGTCTGACTTTTACCAACCCCCTAGGCCCGCCATGCGATGCTCATAGACGAACGGACCGTACTGTACGGATATTGTCACTGACAAGCTCAGTAGGGTGTAAGAATGAGTTCGCTCATCGACGTCCCTTTTGGTCAATAGCTGGTAGCCCATCACGTATGGCTAATACCTCTGACGTGCTAGTGGTTAAATCCACAGCCATAGTATTGACGAGTCTTTAGAGTCCACCACACACAGTTACTCAAGTTTCGGGCAAAACGCTGTAGAGGCCGTATGGAGATATGGCAGAGTTTGGTCAGATACGTGCGGTATTGCACGGATCGTGATTGGACGGATTTTACTAGCCGGCTTTGGTTTAAGCCGGATCCTAGTATTAGACAGTGTAGTTTTGTGTCTTTGCATTTGTGTTCAATGGGAATACAAATGCGGGCATGTATATGCAGTAGCGGGGTTTTCCTGTAATTTATTACGGGATCAGTTTTCTGAAATTGCCAGTTTGCATTCCGTTCTGGCCGGTTTTCCTTTGTTCCTTCACGGCCGGACTTTCTGGTGGAGGGGGTTATTTGCAAGTTTGCAAATAACTTATTGTGGAGGGGGTTTCTTGCCTTTTTAGGGACTTCCTGATGGTTCTTTCATCATGAGATTCTTTTCTAGTCTATTCCTTGCATTTATTGAGAAGGCAAATGAAAAGATTGAGAGAAGAAATTGATGTGAGCCTTTTTCCTTTTTATCATTCCTTTTTTCCCTCCATTTGATAGCACTTGTTTTTCTCTCCTCCACCATTCCAAGAAATGGCCAGCCACTTCATGAGTGAGGATGAAAGAAGTTCATTTTTGATGGGTGGCATTTTTCTTCATCTCATTTCTTGCTAGGAAAAATGAAAGAACCATTTTTCCTTAACTTCATTCCTCCACATCCATAGCAACTTCATAAGCCCCAAAGAGATAAGTTTCTACACTACACCTACAGCAAATCTTGGACACGTCGGCTAGCCAACTTCGTGCCCGAGTTGCCTCGGTCCAGAGGTGAGAGCCCGTAAAAGAATCCGGCTACGTGGTGCCCTTTCCGACGAGGAGTTGACGGACGGAGATTCCGCAGGAGATCGGAGTGGAGACGAAGACCGAAGGACACGGATCGCTTGGTATATCTTTTCACCCATCTTTTAGTTTGCTAGTAGCTTGGTTAATGTCCCGATCCGGGATTTTTGTGCGCGATGGTGCAGGTTTGCTAGTTTGCAAAGTTTTTCG
Organism: Agapanthus africanus; assembly: GCA_030015575.1. Classification (NCBI taxonomy): domain Eukaryota; kingdom Viridiplantae; phylum Streptophyta; class Magnoliopsida; order Asparagales; family Amaryllidaceae; genus Agapanthus; species Agapanthus africanus. The sequence continues at coordinate 110,657,605 of CM057344.1, forward strand.
TTTCCGCGTTTCCGGCGTCGTATCGACGGTCGGGGCCCCGCCGTGCACTTACAGCTCACAGGTACTCCATGCAATTTCACAATCTCCTGCATGTACTATTCCACTAACGCTTTCGTTGACTGACCAACTCGAAATGGTATGAAATGAGATGCCTTGGTCAATCGATCAATAATCACCCAAACTGCATTATTGCCTTTTGGACTCCGCGGTAAAGCTGTCACGAAATCTATGGTTATATGTTCCCACTTCCATTGAGGAATCGAAAGTGGTTGCAATAAACCAGCTACCCTTTGATGTTCAGCCTTGACTTGCTGACACACCAAGCACTTCGCTATAAAGCGAGCAATCTCCCTTTTCATGCCTTCCCACCAGAAATGCGGTCGTAGATCACGGTACATCTTCGTGCCTCCTGGATGTACGGAATATGTGGAAATGTGTGCCTCCATCATAACTTCTTCGCGAAGGTCTCCTTTTGGCACACACAAACGGCTACCATAATGCAACGAACCATCTTCATGAATCAACAAGTCTGTTCATAGTCCAACTTCAACCTATTCTCGAAACTTCTGCAATCTTGGGTCCTATGACTGAGCTGCTTTAATATTATCGATCAACGATGACTGTACTTGCAGCTGCATCAACTGTCCCGAAGAATGCAGTAGCACGATCTCCAATTCGAATCTCTGAAAGTCTTCGATAAGATCCTTCTGTGCAGTCAACGTCCGAATTGTTAGCAACCGACTAAGCGCATCCGACACCACATTAACTTTCTCCGTATGGTACTTAAGATCAAGATCATAGTCGGCCATCAGCTCCAACCATCTACACTGCCTCATGTTAAGCTCTTTCTGCGTGAACACATACTTTAGGCTTTTGTGATCGGTGAATACTTCGACCCTTTCGCCCAATAAGTAGTGTCTCCAAATCTTCAGAGCGAAAATCACTGCTGCAAACTCCAAATCATGAGTTGGGTAATTCTTCTCATGGGTCTTCAACTGTCTCGATGCGTAAGCTATAACCTTCCCGTGCTGCATCAAAACACATCCCAAACCTTTTCCAGATGCGTCGCTGTAAATCACTCATCCTCCGGAACCGTCTGGTACGGTCAAAATAGGAGCGGTTATTAATCTTTACTTCAACGTCTCAAAAGATGACGCACACTTATCTGTCCATACGAACGGTACTTCTTTACGCGTAAGCTTGGTCAAAAGCTCAGCCAAACGAGCAAAACTCTCCACGAATCTTCTGTAATATCCAGCAAGTCCAAGAAAACTTCTGATCTCTGCTACATTCTTCGGAATCGGCCAATCTCGAACTGCTGCAATCTTCTCAGGGTCAACGGTGATTCCATCTCTGGATACAACATGCCCCAAAACCTTCACTTCTTCAAGCCAAAACTCGCACTTGCTCATCTTTGCATATAATTTTTCTTGCCTCAATGTCTGAAGTGCGATCTTCAAGTGTTCCGCATGCTCTTCAATGCTCCTCGAGTAGACCAGAATACCATCGATAAACACCACTATAAACTGGTCCAAGAACGGTGAAAACATTCGGTTCATCAAGTCCATAAATATTGCCGGTGCATTCGTGACTCCGAATGGCATCAATAAATACTCGTAATGTCCATACCGAGTTCGGAACACAGTCTTGCAAATATCCTCTGATTTAACTAGGACCTGATGATATCCGGATCTCAAATCCAGCTTCGAGAATACCCTCGCGCCACTAAGTTGCTCGAACAATTCGCCAATGCGAGGGATCGGGTACTTGTTCTTAATAGTAACCCGGTTTAATTCTCGATAATCGATGCACATCCTCCTTGTGCCATCTTTCTTCTTTACTAGAAGAACCGGAGCTCCCCAAGGTGAATTACTGCTGCGAATCCAACCCTTCTCAAGAAATTCGGTAACTTGCTTCCTGACTTCTTCCAACTCCACTGGTGCCATTGGATATTACGCCTTTGAGATTGGCGCTGCACCAGGAACAAGATCGATCGCGAACTCCACATCTCGTTTTGGCGGTAAACCCGAGATGCCCTCGAACATGTCCATAAACTCTCGAACTACAGCTGGCGCTTCCTCCTTATCATCTTTCATCGACAAAAGAACACTGTTTGTCGGCCTAGCCCTAAACTCGACTGGCCCGACAGAACTGCTTCCTCCAACAAAAACAAATTCCGGATGTCCGGGAACCTGGAAAATCACTTCCTTTGCCCTACAATCAATGTGAGCGTGGAAAGTGCCGAGAAAATCCATTCCCAGGACAACTTTATAACTGCTGGTATCGATCACCAAGAAATTTGCAAAACATGAACTGCTAAGCAATGAAACTGAGAGAACCAAGGTAATAAAACGACCATGAAAACAAGGAAATGAATCAAGACCAGGACTCCAAGTTACTTAAATAGAGTACTGTATTGTAACCATGCTGCAGTTCATAGTTACAATCACATAACTCTGATCAAGTCACCCAAATCTTAGTATCAGAATCAAAGGAATAGGACGGGAGAAACAATAAAGAACAAAAGGATTTCAAGTCGAGATGCAAAGTCATTTGCATATCGTCAAGACAAGGGTCAAGAGAGAGATAAGATTCAAGGATCACGATAACAATGTGGCAGGACATGTTCCTAATTACGGATTTTCTGATTCGTGCATTGGGTCCAATACCCAACTACAAAAAGAATCAAACCCGATTAATCTAAATCATATGGCTCTGATACCAAACAAACCCTGTCACGCCCCGCTTCCCAGAGTGCGCTAAGATCGGTAGGTGACAGAGCCAACCATGCTACCTGTGGCTAGGAAACATCTCTCCACAGTCACATTACGGCTGTCTAGAGATATCAAGAACAGTAGAAATAAAATAAACCATCTAGTACATGTCCATGAGCCAGAATAAACGAGTCAAGAAATAATATGCAAAAGCAATAAATCCAAATAACAATAATAATCTGGCAGGTACAGAAATAACTAAACTAACTGGATACTAACAGGATCCTCACTGCTCGGCCTGATGGCGGAAATACTCCTGATCAGCCTGCGACAAAGGTAGAGAATTTGAGCCATGCAAAACCCAGACGTCAGTGCGTAATAATAGCAATAATAATATAATCAGGGGGAAACAAGTCATGCAGGCATGAGTATGAACGGTAATAAAAGTATAACAGTAACACGAATAAGAAACAGTGAAGGGTATAAGCACATGTGACGTGCGGTGAGTAATCTAAACTGTGCTACTGGGTTATCTATTCTAAAGTCTTCGAATCAATTAATGTAATCCTTATCGTAACCCATCGGTGATTATTCCGTAACGCCCGGAAAAACGGTAAACAATAGGTATTCCATAACGCCCGGAAAAACGGCAAACTATGGGTATTCCGTAACGCCCGGAAAAACGGTAAACAATATGATAGCCCTTTGAGTTACGTTCGGTTTCATTCTTGATTTCCCCATACCCCCAAGTTATATGTTCAAGTCAGGTATTGCCAATTGATATCTAATACCAACACAGGATCAAGCAGGTACAGATTTTGTCTATGCAGACAACAATAACGTCCATCAGGACAACATGTCAGGATTGTCGGCATTAGAAACTGGATCAGGGAACATTTCAAGTAATGATATATCAGGTCATGTCAGGTAGTGTACATGTATCAAGTCATGTCAAGTAGTGGTGTATCAGGTCATGTCAAGTAGTGCACGGGTATCAAGCGGGTGCTCATAATCAAACTGTAGCAAGTATTGAATCAGGGTGAAAGTACGGATGTACAATAAAAGCATGGATGCACAAATATCGATCAGGGGTTACATCATGACTAAGTAGGATGCACAATATCAAGCATGGGGTACTAATGTATTAATAATATGAGTTAATGTAATATGTGTTTCAATTAGTTATGCAGAATTAATGGTATGGATACACAAATAAACATGGATGCAAGAATAACTATTAAGGATTGCGACTATAGCTCCATTACTATGTAGGATGCACATTTTCTAGCATGGGGTGTTAATGTAGCAGTAACGTGAAATAACGTGACATGGAATGCAAATAGATATATAATTAATGGTATGGATGCACAAACATCGATTAGGGTTACATTTACAGTTCCAAGACTAAGTGGGATACACATTATTAAGCATGGGGTGTTACTACAATAATAATATGAATTAATATGATCTATAGATGCAGTTATATATATTTTAAATGATATGGATGCAAACGGGTATCCGAAAACAGTAAAAATTTAGTATGAATGTATAATATGATAAACGGGTAACATTTACTCATATGGATGCACAATGATATACCTGGCATGCAGCAAGATGAATTAGCATGCGACTAGATATATAAATAATGATATGAATGCATACGGATATCCAAAAATGGTAAAACTGTAAAATGGTAATGTGGGATGCATAACTAAACATTATGTGATGTTATTATTCAAATTGGTGCAATATATTGTAGTCTAGCATGTAACAAGATAAATTTGCATGCACTAGATACGAAATAAATTGTATGGATGGAAACAGACATCGTAAGCCTGTAAAACTATAACATAGGATATATAATTTTAAATACATGTATTATATTTATTCAAATGGATGTAAATTTAGTAACATAGCATGTAGCAATATAAACTTGCCTCGATCGAATCACGCGACGGATACGCACGGTACGTTCAACATCGGTAAATAGTTGCAACGCACACGCGGCACGCGGGACGGGTCCAGGCAAGGCAAGAGGGTGATCACACAGGCAAGGTACGTTCACTGGATCACTCGGATCGTCAGCGACGAGCACGGCTCCGGCGGTGATCTCCGGAATCAAGAAACAAGATCAAGAAAAAGAAAGAAAAACGAAGAAGAAGAAGTAAGAAGAAGAGGCTATGTATTAAATAAGGAAAGAAAAAAATAAATATATATAAATATATATATGCAGAGGAGAGAGAGAGAGAGAGAAAGTCACGAAAGAGAGAGAGAGAGAAAGGGGTTGTTAGTTTGTTAGGAAATTAGTTTTGATTTAAATTTAAAAAATCTTTTATTAGTTAACTAAATTTTAATTTGTATCACTTTATAAAATTAAGATTATATAAATAAAATTTGATATTCTGGTAAATACAAATATAATCCCAAAACACGCCCGGGTCGGGTCTAAAATTATGGTTTGAAAATACGGTTAATATACGTGTCAACCAAAACTAAAACAGGATATCTGGGTAACGAAAATGCATACCCCCGAGAACGGATGCACGCACGTGCACGTAGCCATCCAAACAGGTCTGTTACACTGAACGGGACGAGAACAAGGTGCGCGGATGCTACGACCGGGTTAAGGGTATCATGCAGGCCATGCAATATATTTTTAAAATATTTTTCTTGACTTTAAATGTTATATTAAAAAAATGCAGATGCTAGATAAAATGCCAATATGCAGTATATAAAATAATGAAAGTGCACGGATCCACATAATAAGCCAGGAAAAATCATAAACAGGAATCAAGATGGGTTTCCAGCAAGCGGGTTGGGTCGGATGCAAATACATATGTTAAATACACTATTCGCACCCAAAACATAATAAATCAGGAAAATACCATAAATAAAGAAATACTCAAAATAGAATTGGTATAAATGAACTAGGGTGTTACATTTGGATTCCTGAAACTCTAGTTATGGTCAGATTAATATCAGGGATTAAAACATAATTTTTAATTTCTAGACAGCAACTATAGGGTGTCTTGCAGGGCATATATCAGGTCGTTATATGCGTTTCTGAAACACCAATTATATAGGGTAGTTATAGGCTTGTCAATTAGACATCCATACCTTTAAAGTTTTTCAAAAAACCAATGTCGGGAGCTCGATTTATGTCCTGTTTAAAAACAGTGCGCGGATCAGGACCGATTCTATCCAGATTCGTCATATAATTTTAAAAGACAGAATTCTATAAATTCTGTTGGTTTTCAGAAAAACATTAAAACTATGAAAATCTATATATTTCGATCTAGTTGTCCAAAACACTCGAGTTTCCTCAAAACGGACCTTGGGAGACAGAGCTATGGGTCTCGAATGTGGACAATAAAAACAGTTTTTTTTATTTTAAAACAGTGGTAAAAAAATCATGTAAAGCCTAAATTAGGTCTTGTCTCGATTTCTGAAATTTTTTCTAAAATGCATATAAAATTCTATCTAGTTGTTAGACTTAATTCTCTTAAATTCTTCGGTTATTAAAATTATTTGGTTCCTTCCAAAATCGGTGAACATAAAAGGATTTTAAAAAATATAGGAGTTCTAATTAAAATATACTTTTGAATGTAATGCTAAAAGAAAAGGCAACGTTGAGTTTTGTGTGAATCTCTTTTATACAACATCCATGTGAAAAATGTATATACGGTACAAATACGTGAATCAGATCATATTACCTACATAAGAAGAACAAATTATATACTAGAACTTTTATGCTAAAAGAATTTTATGAACGAAACATTCTATGAAATGACATGCGGATTCCTTTGGTATGATTTTCAAGTGTTTTCATAACTATTATTAAACTATCATTTTACAATTATCCAACAAAGAAATCATAATTACTAATATTTCATCGATATCTCAAAACAAACATGAAGACTATTATTTCAATTGGCCTATGAATTCCACTTAATCATTCTATTTTAAAAGTTTATTTTAATGGGGAAAACCGACGTAAGGTACAAGCAATGAGTGGCTACACAACAAGAGACGAGATTCAATAAGAGATAGGGAATAGGGACTTACATGCGATGCGATACGGTATACAACCGTATCGCCAATTTGGGAGAAAAGTCTCGATCGGGAGTCATCCGCCGACTTGAGGTATCAGGAGTCTTGGAATCATCTATAAGTAGAAAGGGTAGGTGGAGCAGAGTTTTGTTAGAGATGGTTGCAGAATTTTCTTGTGGAAATGGAAGAGGAAGAAGAAATTAAAGAGAATAAAGGGAATTGATGGGTGTTTAAAGGTGTGATTAAAGGAGGAGGAAGAGGAAAAATATAGGGTGTTATATTCACCATAACTCTTCATAATAATTTTAATTTATCATGGGAGTTAAAAAAAGAATTGAAAGATCTCATTTATAGGTTATGAGAGGGTTTTAAAAAAATTGATAAAAATAATTGCAAGACCTGGGATTCGAACATGTGGCCTATAAAACAATGGTGAAGTAACTTAACCAATGGGGTATAAGATTACTATTACACATAGTTAAATAGAAGAAAATATATACACAGTTTCAAAAGATAATAATTTAAAAGATAAATGGAATAAATCATTTTCTTAAAATAATTTTTTTATTTAAAAACAATATTGTAAAAACAAGGTCATTACATCATCCTCAGTCCGTCCATGTCCACGACCATGTCGCAAACTCATATCCTGAAAAATATCTAATGCATCATTCATATACAATAACAATTTCAATAAATAGTTAAGCAAAATTACATAGCTATAGATGAAATTAAATTTATCACAGTCAAGATATTCAATACATAATTTAAATTCCGCATATCTAAAAGCCGCATTTATATAAAGGAGATGAATAAGAAAATTGCAATAAATTGAAGTGTTTAATTGCCTACAAGATTATGAATAGTACAAACAGGTAAAATTTAGTAATCATCATCCTCTGTAGTACCACTCTCACTCGTTGAATTTGCTCTGAGTCATTGATGAATTGGTTTGGTTCATGTGTTGTTCGTTTTCCTCTACGAGCCATGGATCTTGATGATCCGTCCTCTACAGCAATCTCCGGATTGATGTTAGCTCTTGAAAGGTTAACATCGTCGATATCCATATCCGGGTCTTGTAATGGTGTGATTGGCGTTCTTGGGCAGTTAATTTCAAGATTTTTATTAGGATTTCCCATGTTATAATAGTCTCATGGATTTATGCTCATAGAGACATGCCAGACAATATCACTAGGGTCCGAGACATAAAAATTTTGACGTGCTTGACTCCTTAATATGTAAGGCTCATTCATGAACGTGAGTTTTGATGAATTTAGTAGGAGTAGCTCGTTTTCTATTTTGTATACTCATCGTTCTATCTTGATATCATACTACATGCACTTGAATAGAAAAACCCCGTGTGCACGATAACGTACCTTTGCTATATCTTGCAGTACACCGTAGTAGTCAAGCTGTCCCGTCCACGGATTGAGATCTCGAGACGATGCGTTACCTCTTGTGGTTGATGTAAAAAAAACAACGTTGTTTTAGAACTTTCTACATGCATCTCTAGTTTGTGTATGAAATCTATATCCATTAATGACATAACCAGTAAGACGCTAAACTAATGGATCTGGTTCAAAGGCAAGTATTTTTATATTTTCTGTTATGTTGGTATCTACGGTTGTATGGACCTAATAAAGCAAGATAAGATTTCAAAATTGCATTTAATTTAAGGGATGAGACATGAATTATATATTTGAATATATTTTGTTGTTAAACTTACAAAATGGTTAAACCATGTCACAAATTCTCGATTTTGAGCATTATCGATATGCCTCGGTTGGGATTGTCCCCTTGATGGTCTGTGCCGAGCTTTCCATAATCTAAATATGAAATAATGCAGTTAATTAATTTTATATTTATGTGTTGAGAAAAATATTAGCTTGAAATTATATTATATACTATGAAGCAGATTATATACATACCTTTGAAATACGTCGATGTCGTCAGAGTTAAATAATACATATCTATATATTGTGTCAAGCTCCTCACTACGGAGTGCGATATGGTTCACGGCACTTATTATGTTCCAGTCTCTACGGAAGACAGATATTAATCATTGTCCCTCATTACCCATGATGTCTTCGTTACGGCATGACCTGTCGAATGCAATCTTGTCCCCCTCAAGGTACATACAACAAAATGTCATGCATTCCTTGGAGAGAAACCCTTCGCAATCGACCGCTCAGGTTTAGCTTTATTACGGATATATCATTTTATCTTAAATATAAACCTGTGGATTTTATTTTAGTAAGTTTAATTAATGATATAATAAATATTGTTTGAAAGTTAAAGTCAACTATTAAATATGTAACCATTGCTTTCCTCTTAAATGGATACATCCACTGATAATTTATGGGTCCATCTAAACGCGTCTCTCTTGCAAGTTGAACTGTGAGATGCAACATGATTGTGAAACGCCTAGGCAAAAACAACATCTCCATTCTATAGAGAATGTTAGGAACTTTGTTCTCTAGATTTCTAAAATTATCTTCCTTGAATTCCATAGAGCTTAAATCACGAAAACAATGACAAAGATCCATCACAACCGAGACAACATCCTTATCCTTTAACGCCCTAATTGCAACGGGCAATAACTATTGCATGATCATGTGGCAGTCATGACTTTTAAGGTGAAAAAGTTTTTTATGTTTCATATCCACACACTTAGAGAGATTTGATGAGTAACCATCAGGAACCCTTACTTGCTCAAAAACTCTAAGGAAAGCACCATTCTCTCTAGCAGACATCATGTACTTCGCTGTAGGAATTGACCATCTACCGTTCCCCGCTTCTCATGGATGCAATTCAGGACGCAACCTCTCTTGCAAGAACCACTATTGCACCGCAAGTGTTTCCTTAGATTTTTATTTCACATTCAATAAGGTGTTAAGGGTTGATCGCATACGTTCTTCTTGATGTGCATGAAGTCTAAGTTATTACGCAGATTGAGATCGCGCCAATATACTAGCTCGTTGAAAATGGGATTCTTCCTCTAGTGAGTTCCAACAATGCGCGGGATTGTATTCTCTGTCGTCCTCCCGAAAACAAAAGTATTGAAACCTTGTGTGACCTGTAACAACTTCGAACCCGTCGGTTCAGGTGGGGAATTCCTTTGCTCTTGTTTACCATTGAACTCACTGCAATTACGACGATATGGATGGTTTCTATCTAACCATCGACGGTGACCTGTGTAACACTTGATGTTATACGCGCCTACATTAAGATCACATACGATTTCCTCTAGACATACAGGGCAAGCTTTGTAACCTTTAATGCTCCATCCAGAAAACATAGCGTATGCTTGAAAATCAATGATTTTTCAAAAGAGCGCCGCATAAAATGTAAATGTCTCCTTCTTGTGGGCATCGTAAACCTGTATACCTGACTCACACAACTCTTTCAGCTCCTCAATCAACGGCCTCAAGTATACATCGATATTATTTGAAGGTTAGCTACTTCCAGGGATCAACAAGGGCATTTGTGTGTAAAAATGATCTGTACTCATCCATGGAGGAAAATTATAAACAACAAAAGTGACTGGCCATATACTGTGATTTTCACCAAGGCAGAATGGTTCCAGGACATCTATAGATAAATCAAGCCTCACATTATGGGCATCCCCAACAAAATCTTCATACATGGCATCAAAGCGTTTCCACTTTTCACCATCGGTTAGATGCCGCATGACCCTGTCTTTAGTGTGACCATTTTCATGCCATGTAATGCTTTCAGTAGTTTTCGATGACAGAAATAATCCCCGAAGTCTTTGCCTGATTGAAAAATATCCCAAAACCTTTGCCAGAATCCATCTAGGAGAATCGATTGTAGATTCATCTTCACCATTATCCCTTCGAGTGACGATCTACCTAGATAAGTTGCAAGTTTTATATTCTCTAACTTCTTATTCTTCTCTGTCTAGTATAATATGCAATCGTTCGGACACGAGTAGATTTTCTCATAACCAAAACCACTCTTCAAGATCTTCTTCGTCTCTGTGAATTTTTTCGGCAATATCGCTTTAGAGTAAGTCTCACTTTGCACCTCAAGAAACTGATCAAAAGACTTGTTAGTCCAATTATTCTTGCATTTGATATGAAACATTTTGACAATCCAATCCAACTTAGAGATGCTTGTGCCTTCGAAAAGGGGTACATTCGCATCATCCATATACTTCATATATTTTGTCGATTCTGCATCAGGGAGACTACGGATAACTTCCTCTTCAACATTAGGTTCGAGAATAATCTCAGGATCATGATGCATGCCAGTTTGGAGCTCATCCAACATATTATTCGAACCTGTGTCCCTAAAACACGTACGAGAAGGATCATTTTTTCTAATCCAACGACTCGTAGAAATATCGACTCTCGGTGTAGCTTCTCCATGGTACTTCCATTTTGTATACCCAGGAGAAATCTTGTTCTTCAGTAGTGGTCATACACTATATCTCGACAAAGGTCGAAGCCATTCAGGCACATTTTACACTGATATGAATTCAATTCTTCAGGGGATTGGTCCCTTAATGCAAATTCCATAAACTCTTCGACGACGGCCTTGTAATCATTACTAAATTTCGACAGTTTCATCCAAATCCTATCCATTACTCTTCAATTTTTGACATCATGTGTTACATAATTAGCATATCATTTTGATATTTAGTTTATAACTTATAGTTAAGGTTTAATATTTCACTTTGATCCATCAATACATCACATCGGCTGTCGGGGGGCAAGATTTCTATCCCGAGAAGAATTTATAATGTATACATCCATGCATTTGTGCTTTCATTCATTACAAGAAAATTTCGGCAGCACCTTGTCACGCCTTGCTTCCCAAGATACACTAAATAGCGGAATGAGACTCGGCCAGCCATACTATCTACAGTAAGGAAACATCCTTCCCATAGTCACATTAAGACTGTCATGCAATAAATCTATCACAATATAATATATATCTAACAATCACATGTCCAATAGCCATAATAAACAATAATAGAATCGATAGCGGAAGCAATAAAGAAATATCAAACTTCAATACGATCTAAGGAAAATAAAACAATAATGGTAGTTGTCCCTTATAGGCTTACACAAGATCCAATATAAGCTCCATATGAGAAAATAACTAGACCATAAAATAACTAAATAAATAAGGCATCTCACTCCTCGGCAATCTTTTCGAAGTAATCTTTTTCCGCCTGTTCTAAAGCCAAGGTATCTGGGCCGTGCAAAATCCAGACGTCAAAGCGTCTAATATAATAAAATAAGGATATAACCATGAGCGATATATCATGTGAGTAAACAGTGAACAATAACAATATCAGGAGATAAATAATCAGAAAAACAATCATGTTATATGATTCCTATAGTTTCATGTCAATAAGTTATCTATCCTACAGGTATTTGAAACAAATTAATGTAATCCTCATCGTAACTCAACAGTATCCCGTACGTGTCCGGGACCACGGTTTCATGACTTTCGGGGCTGAATCCGAGACATGCCGCTAAGCAGTAAAACAAGGTCGAGATGGATGAATGATGTCAGCATCACCATTCCGAATTCCGATGCTCATATCGACTGATCAGTCTCTAGGAATCAATAACTCTTGAGTTACAATTCGATTCTATTCTTGATTTCCCCATTTTCCCTAAGTATTGTTGGGTTACACTAATGCTCTGGCCATTATCCATGGCCGTTTGCGGAACAAAATATTTTACAACGATTTTAACTGGCGCTAGAACAACCCGTTAACACCGGATCTACCATAAACCTAACTAGCAAGCTAAAGGGTTCTATTTACTATGATAGAAATTTATACCTAAAATCTTAAGTCCTTTGGTTCTTCACTCCTCTCCTTTAGCTCCTTGAAGTGTGTACGGATCGTGCTTGATAGTCGGCCTCCTCGCGTCAAAGATGATCCACCCAAGAGTGTCTATTTGAGCTCCTACCTCTAAACCAAGGTAACTATGTTACTTAGTATGCTAATCTAAGTAGCCTAGAGGATGTAGAGAGTGATGATGAATTTCTTTATGTCAAGAACCCTAGGTTTCTCAACACATGAAACTATTAGGGTTTGAGGTAGAAGAAGAGAGATTGGAGGAGATGAGAGTGTTGTAGTGAGTATAGAATGAAGAATGGCTAACAATTGTGAATTATTAAGCACCCAATAATTCACCAAAATATCTTGAAACCACCTTGCCTTAATAGTAAATCATGAGTCACTACATGAGTCACCAAGTAGCCATGCTTCATTTAATACAAATGAACACCTCATACATCCACCTCATTAACCATTTAACTAAAATGGTTAAAACAATAATGAGGTGTCTTCTTCTAGAAGCACCCTTGTAACAAATTACAAGAATACCCCTCACCGTATATACATACCCGTATCCGTATTCCGAAAAATAAGAATACAAAGAGACGAAAATAATCCAGCAATATAATATTAGGATCCGGCTTAAACCAAAGCCCACTAGTATTATCCGTCCGAATCATGATGCGTGTACCCAGTACACGTATATGATCGAACCTCTGCCGTAAAACCATACGGTCTCTACATCGTTTCGCCCGAAGCAGAGAAACCCTTTGTGTGGGACTCTAAACACTCAACAATACGATGGCAGTGGGTTTAACCATAAGTATATCAGCGGTACTAGCTACACGTAACGGCTACCCAGGTTCCTGTCGAAAAGGAAGGCCGCCGAGCAAACTCGTCTGAACTCCTACTGAGTCTATCCGTGACAATCTCCATATAGTCCAATCTCTTCATCTAAGAGTATCGCATACCGAGTCTAGGAGGTGGTAAACGTCAGACCCTAATAACCCGATAATTCATGCTGATGCGGCTCAGGACCAATCCGGAAAACTACTGATCAACCTATCAGTAAATCCCAACTGCTTTGGCCAAGGTCTTATGGTCCTGACCAATCGAACACAGTGCGATATCGACTCCCAATACCGGGAGAGAAAAATCCCCAATAATCACTCACTGCCTTCATTTGGCTCGGAACTGTACCTAACCAAAACTTGTTTGCATGACTCAGTAAAGCCGTGGTAGGATAGTGATCAAAGCACAGTGGGAACTTACACGAGACAAATGACGATCTCAGGTCCAAAGACTAACTACTCATGTCACCTGAGAACCGCTATCTGACGATAGGTATAATACCATCTAGAGGTTCTCGGCGAGTCCGTCCAGTGTACTCACATCAAGTGAGCACCTATATACGATCTTAGGTGCATCAGACCAATGGCTGCAGGACCAACCATCACCCCTCGTCGGGGTCTAGAAACGTATACACCATTCTACTCCGGAATATCGATGCCCAGTCTCGATACTCACACGACTAGGGACCATTTATGGATGTGCTTATGGACTACCTAGCTCCCACAAGTATGATCACCATCATAACGCTGGTAGTCAAGCAAGATCCTACGAGCTTTACCAACATGTAACTGCCATATATAATAACGAGTATAACATATGCACATGTTAAGAGAAAGTCAAACCATAATAGCATACTACTGTATCAAGTCTTTATTAATATGTGCAAGCAACATAAAGCACCATAAGAAAGAAATACACATATCATGATAAAGACAACTCAAATAATATACTATATAAATGAGCAAGATTGTCATGTACATACATATCCCAAGCATCCAAATGTATACATATACAATAATGGCCTCCATGGCATACATATCCAACAAGTATATGTTCATGTCAATAATCAATATAGTATATTACCTAATGCCAACACAAGAATAAGCATGTACAAGTAATGTTTATTTAGACAACAGGTCAGGTCAATCAATCAATATCAAGAATTGTTGGCATTCGGGTAAACATCACGGCATAAGTAGTTTGTCATGATAATAATTTCAATAAAATAATAATAACAGGTTATCCGGTATACATGTCAACAATCAGGCAATACGTATCATAAACATGTAAGTAACGTGTCGGGTAAGATATATGGTATGCGTGAATCGATGTAACGTATCAGTTTCAGCAAATTTAATCATCAGACGTCTGGTCCAAGTTTATATACAGCAGACATCTGGTTCATCACATTTTATATGCCAGACGTAGGAGACGTATGGTCCCTACTTATACGAATGGCAGACGTCTGGGGAAGATGTCATCAGTTCAATTCATGGTTCTGTAAATGTATTTCAGAGACGTCTTGTCCTAGTTGGGCAGACGTCTGTAGTTCAAATCGACTTACTGTAAATGTGATTCAGAGACGTCTGGTGTTCATACAACAGACGTCTCAGGATTTTCTGAGACAGTCTGATATTTACAATTTAGGGTTTCCATTAAATTTAATTTGTGCAATCACAACTATAATTATGCCGGTTACTCTACTTTCCACTATATCGATTAAACAATATAAAGATATTATCTTTTAGAGTTCCACATGAAGTATTATGACTAGATCAAGGTTGTTGACGTATTGTGATTCAGATCTCGATATATCATTAAACATGGTTTATGATCAATTTAATTATAAGACATTAATAGTAATAATAGTATTACGCCAGATCTGATCCGGCCGTAACTAGCATGTAGCAAGTATTTAGAAATATTTTCATTAAAGATGAATACCATAATGAAGACACAAAGTTTGAGACGTCGACAATATATCAACTTGATTGCTTGAAGGATCGGGAGAAGAAGAAGATGATGAAACAAATGCAACAACGATGATGGTGTTGGTGATGATGATGCAGCCAAAGTTGTCGATGAAAGTGACGGCCGCTCGGTTTAGGGTTAGGGTTTGATTTTGATGGGGGGGGAGAGAGGATAGGGTTTTGAGAAAAGAAATAATATGGAGAAAAATAGCATATGCATGTTTTCTTGAGGGTTTAAATAGGATATGATAATTTGCATGCGGATTGGATATCTACATGAAGTCAAATATCAAATAGGAATATCAATAGAAAAGAGATAAAACCAAATATCTTTCGCATCTTAAAACCATACATCTTTTATGAAATAAATATTTTAAAAGGCCATATGTCTCATAAGTCTATATAAATTAGGATTAGAGATTTAAGAAATAGAAAATATAATTACCATTCAAATAGTAAATAACGTATATCTTTTATTAAAACTAAATACTTATAACCCAATAAAACGCTGTAGGGTTACTAGGCACTGTCACATGGTTCTACAAAGCATCAACCATGCCCGATTTAAATTTTAGAAGTGCCGAACAACCCAAAGCAATGATCTTTGCTAGATTATTAGGGTTAAACATGCAAGTAAATATCTTTACAACTAAGAGAGAGGGATTACAACCTTTGTAGTCCACTCCTTCGCTTCATAAGCTCCGAGTAGTAGTTCCTTCGCCGCAATCCATGATCTTCCGGACTCAAGAGAGGCTCCACAAGTCGAACGATCCATGCTTGTTTGAAGTCTTCCTTTTCGAAGATGATCTACCTTG
The DNA here is from genome assembly GCA_030015575.1 of Agapanthus africanus. Lineage (NCBI taxonomy): Eukaryota > Viridiplantae > Streptophyta > Magnoliopsida > Asparagales > Amaryllidaceae > Agapanthus > Agapanthus africanus. Next base: position 110,673,827 of record CM057344.1, read on the forward strand.
AAGTTCCTTTAACTCAAGCTCTCACTTCTCTAATCAAGTATTAGACAAGTGAACACCCTAATCTAAGTGGCTAGAATAGATGAGGATGATGAAGTAGGATTTTAGCTCTCTTTTATTTTCCTAATCTAACACTAATTCATCACAAAACCAAAAGCTAGAAAGCTTTGCAAGGAGGAAGAAGAAGACGAATTCTTTTGTGATGAATAATGAATTGTTATCATGGTTACAAATGAACCTTGAGTTAATAATATCAAGTATTAACTCATGTAGAGAATAGACTAGGGTTATGTGTTTGGGTTGGGTTAAATAATATCTCCACAAATATCAACACATAATATCTTAGCTTAAAAAAACAAAAACTTCTAGAAGCTTCAAGAAAATATTAATCCAAATCAAACCCTAACCATGTTTAATCTCTACTAATCATGTTGCATTTGTAATCATAACTTGTTACAATATTATATATCACATATATAATATATTTTTGTAACAAAAGAAAATAATACAATTAACATATATCGCATATATATATCAATGTATTATCCGGTAAGAAAATGAATCAATAAAGCGAGCCAATATTAGATAATGTAATGTAATATATCACATATATAATTATACACTAAATTATCGAATCAACACTTGATCCGACAATCCGGCTATATCGCATATAACCGACTAATATAACATGTACCGATTCATCGAATCAACACTTGATCCGATGACCCGGCTGATATCAAATATCGCGAGAATAGAATACGGTATCTCATATCGTATTATTCTCGGTCCCGCACATATCACATATGTGATCCTACTCTGTTTTGCCTGAGTCAAGAAACCTCTGTGTAGGACTCTAAAGAATCGTCAATACGCCGGAAGTAGGTGATGATCATATCAAACACCCACAAGCTGCAAGCGGTCAGCTAAACGTAACAGCCACCCAGGTATTGAGCGATCGGAAGATCAACAAGCAAGACTGTACATTCTTTTATGAATCCAATCAGTAACACTCCCGTACAGTCCGATCCCTTCATCTAATATGTTGCATATCTAGTCTAGGGGTGGTATACGTCAGACCCCAGTAACCGATACGTCATGTCTATGTGAGGCTCATAACAGGTCAAGAACCTACTGATAACACTTACCAGTAGTACTCTATATTAGCCCTGGCCAGGGACTTCCAGTTATAGCCAATCGAATACAGCACAACATCAACTCCCTATACCGGGAGAGACGATTCCCCTCCTATAGCTCATTGCCTCTATTTGATTTGGGACTGTACCCAAAAGCCACCGTTTTGCACGCCCTCTTGGACGTGGTAAGGTGGAAATCAAATCACAGTGGGAATCACACAAGACTCTATGACGATCTCGGGTCTACAGACTACCCTGTATCAGTGTCACTAGAGAACTTCCATCTGACGTGAGGTATAATACCATCTGGGATTTCTCGGCGAGTCCGTCCAGTGTACCCAGTCTCCATTGAGCACCCGTACACCATCTTTGTTGTCAAACACCGATAGATATGGGATCATCCATCGCCCATTATATAGGCCAAGATGCGTATACGCTAGTCTACTCTGGTGTATCGATGCCCTGTCTCGACACACCCTCGACTAGGAAAAGTTATAGGATGTACTCGTTGACTACCCTGGCCCCACTAGTATGATCTCATCATAGTCCCAGTAGTCGAGTACATATCCTAAGGGCTTTATCAACATGTGAGAGTAAGACAATAAACTAATATAAGTCAACATGTTAAGATAAAGTGAAACCAAATAGCATACTATCATGTCGAGCAAGAAAGTCCTCTCTATATATATCCAAGCATCCATTATAATATACACCATATGTACAATAATGGCCTCTAGGGCATATACATAACTAACAATCTCCCACTTGCACTAAGGCCAGCTGTTGTAGTATCTCATACCTAACATCCTGAATAATCTCTCAAATTGAATCTGGGGTATGTCCTTCGTGAGTGGATCCGCAGTGTTGTCCTTCTTATCAACTCTCCTGACCTCGATTTCCCGGCGATCAATTATCTCCCGGATCAGGTGATACCGCCTCAGAATATGTCTGGACTTCTGATGGGACCTGTGTTCCTTGACCAAAGCCACAGCTCCATTGTTCTCACAATACAAAGATATTGGATGCTCAATGGATGGAACCACACCAAGTTCAGTAATGAACTTCTTCATCTAGACAGCCTCTTTTGCAGCATCGTTGGCAGCGATGTATTCAGCCTCCATCGTCGAGTCTACAACGGTTTCCTGTTTGGAACTCATCCAACACACCGCCCTTCCATTGAGGATAAAGACAAATCCCGAGTGCGACTTAGAGTCGTCGTTATCACTTTGGAAGCTTGAATCGATAAAGGACTCCTCCTGGAGTTCTCCATTACTATACACCAAGAACATTTCCTTAGTTCTTCTCAAGTACTTGAGAATGTTCTTCACAGCTATGCAGTGACTCTCTCCAGGATCTTCTTAATACCTACTCACTATACTTAGTGAGTATGCTACATCGGGTCGGGTACATAGCATCGCATACATGATAGAGCCTACTGCCGAAGCATAGGGTATCCCTTGCATGCGAGCTCTCTCCAAATCAGTCTTGGGAGACTTCTCTTTGGAGAGAGTGAGTCCAGAGATCGTGGGCAGGTTCCCACGCTTGGATTCTTCCATACTAAACCTCTTTAGTATGGTGTCAATGTACCTGAATTGGGACAATCTCAGTATCCGTTTAGATCTATCTCTATAGATCATAATTCCCAGTATGCAGGAGGCATCACCTAGATCTTTCATTGAGAATCTTTGTGATAAGAAGAGCTTGACCGATTGCAGCATAGGAACATCATTTCCTATCAAGAGTATGGCATTGACGTACAATACGAGGAAGACAACCATACTTTCTGCAACCTTTTTATATATACAAGGTTCAACTACGTTTTTGATGAAGTCAAACTCTTTGACTACAACATCAAAGCAGATGTTCCAACTCCGCGATGCTTGCTTTAACCCATAAATGGATTTAAGCAGCTTGCACACCTTTCCGCTGCTCCCACTATCTACGAAGCCCTCTGGCTGAGTCATGTACACGCACTCTTCTAAATCACCATTTAGAAAGGCAGTCTTAAAATCCATCTGCCAGATTTCGTAGTCATGGTATGCAGCAATGACAAGTAAGATCCGGATGGACTTAAGCATACCCACTGGAGAAAAGTTTTCGTCATAATCCACACCTGGTCGTTGACGAAAACCCTTTGCAATAAGTCCAGCTTTGTAAGTCTCAACTTTTCCATCTACACCAAGTTTCTTCTTAAAGATTCACTTGCTCCCAATGGGTTTACCCCTTCAGGAGCAACTTCTAAAGTCCATACTTTGTTGGTGTACATGGATTCCATCTCAGATCGCATTGCATCCAGCCATTTCATAGAGTCACCACTCGTGATGGCCTGCTCGAAACTAGTCGGGTCATCATCTTCCATGATGCAATCCTTGCTCCCACCATCAACGAGAAAAACGTAGTATCTCTCAGGTGGATGAGAAACCCTACTAGATCGGCGGAGAGGCTGAGGTTCGTTGGGTACTACTGAATCCTCTGATTCCACTAAATCTTCTGTCGTAGTTTGTGTTGCTGTAACTTCTTCCAGTTCTACCTCAGAGCCACTAATCTCTTTTGGAAGAAATTCCTTTTCTAAAAAGGTGGCGTGCCGAGAAAAAATTACCTTTTGTTCTTCGGTGTGGTAGAAGATATACCCTTGTGAATTCCTGGGATATCCTACAAACTTGCATAGGACAGACCTTGCCTAGAGTTTGTTCGGATTTAGCCTTTTGACATAGGTCGGACAACCCTATATCTTAACATACTTAAAAGATGGTCTCTTCCTTTTCCATATCTCATATGGAGTGGTAGGCACTGATTTGGTAGGAACCATATTCAATAGGTGTATGGTTGTCTCAAGCGCATACCCCCAGAAGGAAATAGGTAACTCAATATTGCTCATCATAGTGCGCACCATATCTAATAGGGTGCGATTCTTCCGCTCCGATACACCATTGTGCTGTAGTGTATAGGGAGGAGTAAGCTGAGAGAGAATCCCATTCTCTTTTAGATAGTCTAGGAACTCATTGCTCAAGTATTCTCCTTCTCGATCAGATCGAAGAATCTTAATACTTTTTCCCGTTTGGTTCTCTATTTCGTGCTTATATTCTCTGAATTTCTCAAAAGCTTCAGACTTGTGTTTCATCAGGAACACATGTCCGTATCTTGAGAGATCGTCAGTGAATGTAATGAAGTAGGAAGAACCGTTCCTGGCATGTGTAGACATGGGACCGCATACATCATTATGTACCAGTCCTAAGAGTTCCTCAACTCTTTCTCCGTGTCCACTAAACGGAGTTTTGGTCATTTTGCCTTTGAGACATGAATGACAAGTTTCATAAGATGATAATTCGAATGGATTCAAATATCCATCCTTATGTAACTTAGTTAGCCGTGTCGCATTGATATGGCCAAGTCTACAATGCCATAAGTAGGATTCATTCATTTCTAAACTCTTCCTCTTGTGTGTGTTTTGTATATTAAAGACTGTAGTTTGATTGAGAACGTATATGCCATTGTGTAACGAGCCTGATACAATCAACTTTTGATCTAGGAAGATGTTCATAACATTATCCTGTATTACAAAATTATATCCTTCTTTACTTAATAAAGAAACTGATATAATGTTGCACATCATGTTCGGTATATAATAGCACTCGTTCAGAATCAATGTATTACTACTTGGTAATACTATGTGATATTCGCCAACTGCTTTAGCTGCAATATCCGTACCATTCCCAACTGTTATAGAATGATCACCCTTTCCCAGTTCTCTACCTTTACGTAGCCCACGTAACAAATTACATATGTGGGATCCCGATCCGGTATCTTATACCCAGGACATAAAGTGAACTGAGAAATAGTTCTCGATAACAAACACACTCGAAGAAGATGCATTAACATGCTTGTTCTTCATTTGGGAGGCGTGAGAATCCAGATATTCTCCTATTGCCTGTTCAGTCTTATAACACTTATAAGAAAGAACGGGACCAACGTTCCCCTGCTCAGTACATCCATATTATTTATCTTGATTATGGCCTGACATGGCCGGTATCTGGAGAGAGAGAGAGAAGGAAACACTTTAGCGTATGCTCTTGCAAGATTATATTGGTTATTATCTTATCTAATCAGGATGTCTCCTACTGTTTTCATCAAATCTCCCTTTAAACCCTAAAAGAAAAGACTAGCCGGGATTAATTACACCCTATAAGTTCGCCAATCTTTCAGCCAGGCCAGTGTTGGTACTTTGAGGGAGGTTCCTCGTGCTTTCGCACGGACCTAATTAAAATAAACCTCGTCTTCCCAGAGGCATAACCCCGTAAACACCTTTCTAGATACCTACTTGATTGGCTAATTGTCCTGTGTAAGATTCTCCCAGGAGTAACTCTTACTCGCAGTGGGTATCAGGATCCATCTATCTCATAGAAGGTATGCAATCTCATTGCAAATTTCAGTACTTGAAATTCCTGATAATACTTTAACCCTAACGTGCTATGACCTTGACGAATGCCAACAAACCATAGTCCGCTAGTCAAGTTCAACCTGTACATTTCTTGATTGAATTAAACCCAGCCACACGTCCCTTGACGAAAGCCAACAAAGGCGTACGACTACCCTAACCTAATCACATCATATGCTACAGATAAGCAATAGTTAGCTACCGCACACTACGCCTTGACGAAAGCCAACAAACGCAGCACGAATACTAAGTATTACCTATCTGAAATGTCGGAGGGCTACGCAGGTTTTTCAGAAAACCATGAGCATAATAAACTTGATATCATTGTAGAAACAAGTGATTTTGAAAAGAAGTGTTTTTTAGGCTTTTCTTGTTTCACTAAAGAGGTCACTCCAGGTGAAAGGATCTCAGCTCTTTCCTCATCGAATAAGGTGCAGGGTATATCATATATACCACTGTGCAAAGCAAGAACTATCGAAGCTGTCAAAAACTAAACCGCGAGTTTGTAGCATCTGCCAGTTTTGCTAAAGAGGCCACTCCCGGTGAAAGGATCTCGGCTCTTTCCTCATCGAATAAGGTGCAGGGTATATCATATATACCGTGGTGCAAAGCAAGACTGTAGCTACCCTTTTTATAAAGTTTTGATTCTACAACATCTTTTAGGTTTCTTTTCTTTTATTAATCTTGTTAATAAATCCCATCAATTATGCTTCCTAAGCATCACAGAAAAAACGAAAGCTGCATTATTTATATATCATATATATAGTCGTCTCAGGCAGTAATATGATCTCATCACAGAACATTGCAGCAGAAGATAACATATGAAATATTGGATATACTAGAACGTCCGTGTTTTACATCGAGCCTGTATAAAACACGGATTCCACGCTCGCGATGAATAGCCAATCCCATATCCCTAGACCCCTACGAGAGCGACAAGCAACACTGCCAATTGTAGTGTTAGGAGACCCGGTCTCGACTCCTCGAGATGGCCTCCCACTTGACCCTAGAACCCGCTTACTTATGCTCCCCTCCTTGGGTCTACCTAATGCGGAAAAGTAAATAATATACAATGGTGACATCATCCCCATCCCGGAAGTGCCCCAATAAAAGAATATTACATACAATGAATTTTACATGAATGAAAATAAAAACCCTCATCTCACATAAAACCCCCGGCTATTCAGAACACGACGATCCAATACAACATATCACAGCAACACATAATATCTCATATCATCAACGTAAGCAAGTATACGTATCCCGATTGTCGTTGATGTATAGAAACGAAGCCGGAGATACACCACATACTACGCTTACGGTCACAGAAAAGAAAATGTAAAAGTACAACATTTGGAATCCACAATCACTTTAGACATCATAAATCCGAAATATCATATACTTCGCATTTCATGCCTAACTATATGAATTCCACATATTGTATCACATTCCAGATAAATAGATAATGATAAACTTTCCGATCGAATAATCAAATACCCAATATTTCCAAATAGCTCAACACTTGAGCGGAGTTCAAAAATCTCAGAACATGTCACAGCCCCAGTGAACCATCCATAGAAGGGTCAAACCAACGCCTCACATGTGGCAACGCCAAACTACCACAAACCCTAGGGTTCAGTGGAAGTTTTGACGGTCACATAATCGAGTTAATGTTACGTTCTTCTAGAGGGTCCACAGATATGCTTGCATGTTTTTCCGAAAGTTTTAAACTCAAGAAAAATTCAACACTTGAAAGTTTTTCGTGCCGGGAGAAAATGAGTCATTGATATCCGTTCGAACATTTTAACACGTTCTAAATTATCCGGAAAACAAAACGAAGTTAAACTTTCCGATCGAATCAACGAATACAAAAGATCTCCAGAAAACTCAACACTTGAGCAAGATTAAAAATTCTCAGAAGCATGTAGTAATAGCTACGAATAAACCCTAGAAAAAACAATCACTGACAGCTATGTACGGCCGCGGAACCGCCGCCAAAAGCATGTTAAGGCCGCGGTTCCGCGGTGACTTTAGGGCTACAGTGACCCGTATTTCACAGTATTCCATAAATTCGCCAGCTGAATTTTCTGAGTATTTTTAATATGGAAAAAGACAACTTTTTAGAAAATTTCCAGAGAGGGGTCCAAAAAAGACGTTTCGGGGTTCGATCGGACTTTTAACTTCGTATGCACGTCGCCTAATCCTCTAGCTAGGCTCTGATACCACTGTAGGGTTACTAGGCACTGTCACAAGGTTCTACAAAGCATCAACCATGCCCGATTTAAATTTTAGAAGTGCCGAACAACCCAAAGCAAGGATCTTTGCTAGATTATTAGGGTTAAACATGCAAGTAAACATCTTTACAACTAAGAGAGAGGGATTACAACCTTTGTAGTCCCCTCCTTCACTTTATAATCTCCGAGTAGTAATCCCTTCTCCACAATCCATGATCTCCCGGACTCAAGAGAGGCTCCACAAGCCGAACGATCCATGCTTGCTTGAAGTCTTTCTTTTCGAAGATGATCTACCTTGAAGTTCCTTTAACTTAAGCTCTCACTTCTCTAATCAAGTATTAGACAAGTGAACACCCTAATCTAAGTGGCTAGAATAGATGAGGATGATGAAGTAGGATTTTAGCTCTCTTTTATTTTCTTAATCTCACACTAATTCATCACAAAACCAAAAGCTAGAAAGCTTTGCAAGAAGGAAGAAGAAGATGAATTCTTTTGTGATGAATAATGAATTGTTATCATGGTTACAAATGAACCTCGAGTTAATAATATCAAGTATTAACTCATTTAGAGAATAGACTAGGGTTAAGTGTTTGGGTTGGGTTAAATAATATCTCCACAAATATCAACACGTAATATCTTAGCTTAAAACAAAACAAAAGCTTTTAGAAGCTTCAAGAAAATACTAACCCAAATCAAACCCTAAGCATGTTTAATCTCCACTAATCATGTTGCATTTGTAATCATAACTTGTTACAATATTATATATCACATATATAATATATTTTTGTAACAAAAGAAAATAATACAATTAACATATATCACATATATATCAATGTATTATCCGGTGAGAAAATGAATCAATAAAGCGAGCCAATATTAGATAATGTAATGTAATATATCACATATATAATTATACACTAAATTATCGAATCAACACTTGATCCGACAATCCGGCTATATCGCATATAACCGACTAATATAATATGTACCGATTCATCGAATCAACACTTGATCCGATGACCCGGCTGATATCAAATATCGCGAGAATAGAATACGGTATCTCATATCGTATTATTCTCGGTCCCGCACATATCACATATGTGCTCCTACTCCATTTTGCCTGAGTCAAGAAACCTCTGTGTAGGACTCTAAAGAACCGTCAATACGCCGGCAGTAGGTGATGATCATATCAAACACCCATAAGATGCAAGCGGTCAGCTAAACGTAACAGCCACCCAGGTATTGAGCAATCAGAAGATCAACAAGCAAGCCTGTACATTCTCCTGTGAATCCAATCAGTAACACTCCCGTACAGTCCGGTCTCTTCGTCTGATTTGTTGCATATCTAGTCTAGGGGTGGTATACATCAGACCCATATAACCGATAAGTCGTGTCAATGTGAGGCTCATAACAGGTCGAGAACCTACTGATAACACTTACCAGTAGTACTCTATATCAGCCCTGGCAAAGGACTTCCAGTTATAGCCATCGAACACAGCACAACATCAACTCCCTATACCGGGAGAGATGAATCCCCTCCTATCGCTAATTGCCTCCATGTGATTCGGGACTGTACCCAAAAGCTACCGTTTTGCACGCCCTCTTGGACGTGGTAAGGTGGAAATCAAAGCACAGTGGGAATCACACAAGACTCTATGACGATCTCAGGTCTACAGACTACCCTGCACCAGTGTCACCAGAGAACTGCCATCTGAAGTTAGATATAATACTATCTGGGAGTTATCGGCGAGTCCGTCCAGTGTACCCAGTCTCCACTGAGCACTGATTTAAATTATGGTAGTTGTGATCAAAGAATTGTTAACCGCAATCAATAACGGCGTCGCTTGGTAGCTAGCCGGTGAGTACGGGTTGGTCCACAGGGATGTTGTGTATTTGCTAATTGTTCTAACGAGTTAATTCTAAACGGTGTTGGGATAATTATATCTAAAAACTAAGTTGATTTAGACTAGGATTAGAAATATTTCTAGGGTTAGGTTTAGGTTAAGTTTGGAAATTAAAGATTTCCCACCGCTTTCTATGCCCTAATTTAGATCAATTATGTGTTATGGTAATTATTAATAAAGGGGATTGAGACGATCGGGAAGAAACGATGTTTCTTCCTCTAGGTCCTTGTCCGTCCTTTCTTAATCCTTACCCTAACCTCCATGGAAAACATGCACAACCGGTCTTTTAAACTACGGTGTCACCGTTACCTCGTGGGTAGGGTGCCGTAGGGAGCGGTGTGTGTATGTATGCATGGAGTCCTATTATTATGTGATGGACAAGAAAGGGGTGAGAGATTTTCATCTCTCAAGCCTTTCCTATTCCTAACCCTAACAAGTGAGGAACTACTCACTCATTAGGGGATTTATGAAAGACATTTTTTTATTTGAGTTTTCAATTTAAAAAGATTAATTATCTAACTACTGCAGATTAATTAAAAGTTCTACTCTAAATTAAACTAAGGCAGATAATAAATCTATCTAGGGCGGAAATAAAAACTAAGAACTAGGGAAAATAAAAAGAAGCTACTTACTTTATTGATGCTCTCAAACCTTTACAAAGGATTTCTGAATTTTTAGGTCTATGAAAAAAGGCATAACCTAAAAGTGGTTTTAAGGTTTCTATTTATAGAACATAGAAACCCTAGGGTTACAATCGAGTCATATCTGCAATTACATGTATACCCCTAAGAAGACTAGTCAACGCACACCACACCGTCAAAATTTTCCACCGACACGTGTCTGTTTGGCTGCGGATCCGCGGCCATAGGCCCTGTTTGGCCGCGGATCCGCGGCCAAGTAGTGTGGTCTTGGGCTGAATTTCACTGTATTTCTTCTGTTTGAATTTGTCTTCTGTTTTCCTTGGTTGGTTCTTCAGAATGTCTTCCAGTTCTCTTCCAGATCTCCACTTTGAGTAATGTAGTGGACTTTTACCGTTCGCTTCGTGTCGAAGTCTTGAACCTTGCTCTGCCTTTGTACTTTGTGAACTGATCTTCGTTTATTCTCCAACTGTAGGCTTGATCAAGATTCTTCCATTTGTTGGTCGTAGTCTCACTTTTGTATCGTCTTTTCATCTTTTTCGCTGTTTTTATTCCGAGAACCTGTAACCTGCAACTATGTAGCAGACATCGGTCAAAAGCACCTGTTTATTTGTAAAATGACTAAGAATGGGGAATATAATAATGCAACATTATGGTATGAAAAAACACCCCCAAACTTATCTTTTGCTCGTACTCGAACAAACCTAGTTTTATTCTCGAAAAAGACCCAGCCTCACTTTCGCAGGGAAACGCGATTGCACTGAGCTCGTGTAACAAGCCGTTAAACCTCTAGGTGTCCCTAGTAGGAGGAGTGTTGTCTCCTGAGGGTTTTCAGCGGATACTACCCACAAAATCCTATCAATTCGGCCTATTAACTTTTATTCTTCAATTAGGTTTTCCAATAAGGAATTCTATTATCTTCGACTCATAAATTATCCATCCATATTTTTCACGCTTCCTTATGATTTAACTTAAGATTATATATATTCTTGTGAATTTACTTAGCTTTTGGCATCTTTTAAGTTTTCCTTCTAGGGTTCTATCTCAACTTAGGAATTTTTATCATCTCTATTAAAGATATAAGTCATATTCTTCATTCCTATCTCTTATCTAAACCCCAATCACATACCCCTACGTGTGTGTAAATATCACCCCTACACTTGGAAATTCAAATCAAGCTATTATACTCTTGTCCATCGTCCAAAGTACTTTTCAAATGGTGAATTTTTAGATGAAATTGCCCATACATTCTTCATGCGACCGTTAATACTTCTTGAGGTACCAACGACCGATTACAAAATGTGTTTGCACATTAAAGCGTAATTCCTAGTCTTGTAATCCCTAAGGCTTTTAGCAGTAACTCCCAAACCAGTTGGTCTAAGGCACTAGGTGATGAAGCACCCTCGCTAAATATTTTTTCTATTAATGCAGTCTTAAGTAATTACAAAAACCAGTGTTCATTTTTTTTTCTTTATTCACACTTGTATTTATTTTATTTTTCTTCGTACTAAGGAGTTTAGACAAGAGCATTTCAAGGTCTCTTCTACTATTCCAAGTTTCAAGGTTCGTATTTGTGCAATTTGTAGGGTATATATTTTCAGAATTTAGACATAAGCTAGGAATTATTTTTCAAACTTATAGTTTAATAAAAATATCAATACTTTTCCCTTGTTTTAACTTAGCCCGAGAAGGCAACTCGAAATTTGTCTATTTCTAAATAAACTACAAAGACATATACTTTCTACCGTTAAATTTTAAGAAAAGGTTATTTTTAGGGTTTTTAATTTACGAAATCTAAGATTTAGTTGTTCCTAGTTAGTTAACCTATTTGTCAAACTCAAGTCAATTAAGGCCAAAATTGAATGTTTTAATTTTTATAATTTTTCGAAATTTTCATTTTTTTATTTGATTTTTATTTTTTCAATATTTTTTTATTTTTTTCAATTTTTATGATTTTTATATAATGATGCGATGCAGAATTTAAACATGCAAAAGAAAAAGAAAAAAATATATACAAAAATTTAAAAATATGCAATGCAAAAGATAACTATATACAACCACCATCTCCCCGAAACTTAACCAAAGCAGTGCACTCACTGCTCGGCCCCACACCGCGCTCTCGAGCTTGTACGTGAACGCTCCTCCCTAGCCAACAGGGTTCGAATCCCCTGCTCAACCTCCGTCAATCGACGGTCGTGTTCCCTCGCTGTCACCCTAATTTGCTCCCTCAGCTCATCAATACCCCTAACTGCTCTCCTCATCAATTGTGCATGTTTTAGGAGGGTCATTTCTCCTTCGCTCGCTGTCGAGCTAGAGCTAGGTGTGTGGGAAAATACATTCTTCGCCGATTCGGTTCGAGACCACACATCTGTCATTCATGAGTAGGACGCAGAAACGCCCTCGATAAGAGGTCTGACCGGAATGCCTCCATGCATATAAAATTCGAACTCCTCCGCAGGGAGGAAATATCGACATAATTGTGTAACCAGCATGGGACAAGGGTAATTAGCGGCCCGTTTACCCGCACCTATAGAGTTTAGTAATACTATGCACATATCAAAATGGGGTTTCTTTGTCATAAGGGTGTGCACAATATGTAAGGAGGGTGTGAAAAATGTTGTATTATGGGAGCTAATGAAAATATTATTTTGTGCCCACCGGCACACAGTCAAAACATTCACAAAAAGGGTTCTCGCTTGGATACCCTTTCGCGGCTCCCTCGAGCAATCGTTGCCTATCAAGGGCATGTAATCCTTGAATTGCAAGGGTTTGTCATGTGCAGGTATGCAAGGGATCAATGTGACCTCGTGTATGATATCCCTATCAATGATGATTTCTCGACCACCTCATTGCAATTTAATAAAACCAAGTAGGGTAAGACACCTATCCTCCATAAACTTGTAAAATTGATTTACTAATTCCGGCAATGCATACGCATAAGGGTGATTGTATATTAAATAATTCCAACCCCTACGCGCGATTTCATTCGCAAAATAACTACCGTAGAGTTCATGTGAAAAAACTTGCGCGAAATCGCGTTCTAACTGCATGCTATGTGTTATGATGTGTTCTACAGATCTAAAAATTTGAAAATACAGAGAGAGAATGAACAGATCGTACCTCCTCTGAAGTTTCAGGGGGTGAAGCCAAGGGGCGGCGGCGGATACGCGGTCGGAGCAGGCTACCGCGGCGGTTCCGCGGCGATCTGGAGACGGCGCTCCGGTTTCTCTCTACAGAAAAATTCTTGCGGCGGTTAGGGTTTTTCAGAGATGTAAAAATTAGGGTTAGTGAAAACAGGGGGATCGAGGTCCTTAAATAGGGTGAAATGATGGATATTTGCAAATAAACCCCTCTAAAAAGAGGAATTTATTTGCAAATAAAAATTTTATTTATTTATTCTGCAATTTTACAAAAATGTCCCAAAAAATTTTATTTTCAAACTTTTTTATTTTTTTATTTTGTATTTATATTTACAAATGATAAACACCCCCAAACTTATTTGAAATAAAATTTTGGCAAGATGATCGAAAATTTGGGGGTAACTGGAGGAAAATCAATCAATGTAAATCGGCTCCTACAAAAACAGGAGCTCCTCCGACGGGTCCGCAGTGAGGAACGGTTTCAGTCGATATCCGTTTACTTTAAATAAAGTACCGTCCTCCGGATTTTCAAGATCTACCGCACCGTGCGAATATATGGTGCGTACTAAAAACGGCCCTTTCCATCTAGAGTTTAGCTTGCCGGGGTGAAAGTGTAACCGAGTGTCATAAAGTAAAACATGTTGACCAGGTTTAAACGTTTTGCGCATAAGGTGTTTGTCATGGAACACCTTAGTTCGGTTTTTAACAATGAAAGCATTATCATAAACTTCATCCCGCAGCTCTTCTAGTTCATTTAATTGCAGCTTTCGATTGCTGCCCGCATCTCCCATTGATAAATTGAACTCCTTGATCGCCCAAAATGCCTTGTGCTCAATCTCAACGGGGAGGTGGCAAGCCTTCCCATAAACAAGCCGGTATGGAGACATACCAAGATCGGTCTTGTATGCAGTACGAAATGCCCATAGTGCATCAAGAAGTTTGTGTGACCAATCTTTACGGTTTTAAGAAACCGTTTTCTCCAAGATTTGCTTAATTTTCCGATTCGATACCTCGGCTTGCCCACATGTTTGGGGATGGTATGGTGTTGACAGCTTGTGTGTAATGGAATATTTGCGCATTAAGGACTCAAAAGTCATATTGCAGAAGTGAGATCCATTATCACTTATAATTGATCGAGGGTGCCCAAACCGAGAAAAGATATTTTCTTTAAGAAATCAAACGACAACCTTGTTATCATTCGTTCGGCTATGCATAGCCTCGACCTATTTTGACACATAGTCAACAGCCAAAAGAATATACACATTCCCAAAGGAATTGGGAAATGGTCCCATGAAGTCTATTCCCCAAACATCAAAAATATCCACAACCAAAATTGGTTGGAGCGGCATTTCGTTTCTCCGCGATATCCGGCCCAAGTGTTGGCACCGGGAGCATGTCTTGCAGTATTCATATGCATCTTTAAAGAGACATGGCCAGTAGAAACCACACTGCAAGATTTTCTCGGCTGTCTTCTTTGGGCCAAAGTGCCCGCCACACGCTTGATCGTGGCAAAAAGACAGCACACTCTTAAACTCATTTTCAGATACACACCGATGAATGATTTGGTCGGAACAG
Organism: Agapanthus africanus; assembly: GCA_030015575.1. Classification (NCBI taxonomy): domain Eukaryota; kingdom Viridiplantae; phylum Streptophyta; class Magnoliopsida; order Asparagales; family Amaryllidaceae; genus Agapanthus; species Agapanthus africanus. The sequence continues at coordinate 110,688,883 of CM057344.1, forward strand.
TATTTAAAAAGATACGGTTCATCCCAGTAAAAATGCTTTACTTGGGACAAGAATCGGAGTTTATCCTGTTTCGACCAATCTTTAGGTATCAAGCCGGTGGCCAAGTAGTTTACTATATCAGCGAACCAAGGTTCGCAAGACACGGTTAAGACTTGCTCATGAGGAAAAACATCTTTAATTGGAATTTCAAATGGAGGCGAAGAAGGAAGTCGTGAAAGGTGATCGGCCACTACATTTTCACATCCTTTTTTGTCCCTTATGATAAGGTCAAACTCTTGTAGCAAGAGAATCCAACGTATTAGCCTCGATTTAGCATCCTTCTTCGCAAAAAGGTGGCGAAGAGCTGAATGGTACGTATACACAATCACTGGAGACCCAATTAAATAAGGCCGGATTTTTTCAAGTGCAAACACAACCGCTAAAAATTCCTTTTCTGTTGTTGTGTAGTTTAGTTGGACCTCATTTAATGTTCGGCTAGCGTAATAAATTATGTGCGGTATCTTATTAATGTGCTGTCCAAGGAAAGTACCAATGGCGAAATCTGATGCATCGCACATAATTTCAAAAGGGTGCGTCCAGTCTGGAGATGAATGAATGGGCTCAGAAATGAGTGAGTGTTCAATGACTCGAACGCTTCCATGCAAGTTGAGTCAAAATCAAATGTTGTGTCTTTGGCCATTAAGAGAGTCAAGGGTCTAGCAATCTTTCTAAAATCCATGATGAACCGTCTATAAAAACCGGCATTGCCAAGGAAGGCTCGGATGTCTTTGACGCATTTAGGAGGAAGAAGATTGGAAATGATTTCAATCTTGGCTTTATCAACCTCTATGCCATTTTGCGAGATGACATGTCCTAAGACAATGCCCTTGCGTACCATAAAGTGGCACTTCTCCTAATTTAAAGTGAGGTTCTTATCCCTACAACGGGTAAGAACTGCGTCAAGATGTAGCAAACACTTGTTAAAGGAGTCACCAAAAATGGAGAAATCATCCATAAAGATCTCCAAAAACTTTTCAATCATGTCTGAAAAGATCCACATCATACACCGCTGAAATGTAGCGGGTGCATTGCATAACCCGAAGAGCATGCGACGATAAGCGAAAGTACCGAAAGGACAAGTAAATGTGGTCTTGTCTTGATCCTTTTCGGTAATGGGGACTTGGTTATAGCCGGAATAGCCATCCAAAAAGCAGTAAAACTCATGCCCAGCCAATCATTCTAGCATTTGGTCAATGAAAGGTAAAGGAAAGTGGTCTTTCCTTGTCGCGGCATTGAGTTTTCTATAGTCGATGCAAACTCGCCACCCAGTTTGGGTGCGAGTTGGTATTAACTCATTTGCCTCATTGGTTATGACCGTAATGCCCAATTTCTTTAGGACAATATGAATGGGGCTAACCCACTGGCTATCCGAGATAGGGTAAATGATACCACTATCAAGACATTTAACAATCTCCTTCTTGATAGCCTCTTTCATTATGGGGTTGAGGCGACTTTGTGGATCCCTCACTGGCTTGGCATCATCCATCATGTGTATATGATGTTCAACTATGAGGGGGCTAATCCCCTTGATGTCCGCCATAGACCAGCCAAAAGCTTGCCGATTATTTAGTAAGACCATTAAAAGGGCATTCTCTTGCTCGAGAGCTAGAGAGGCCGATATGATAACGGGAAGAGTCTCATTCTCACCTAGGTAAGCATATTTAAGGTGAGACGGCAAAAGCTTTAGTTCGATTTTTGGAGGTGAAACAATTGAAGGTAGCATTGGTGAAACTATTTCAAACTCGAAGGATTCCATCAACAGTTCAAATCGAGTGTATGCAACCGAGTCGGATGGTTCAACTAACTCATCCGAAAAATTAAAAGACTCAAACTCGGATAGTGAGTCTTCAAAATCGTCCAAAAAGATGAAACACTCATAATCGTTGTCTGGCGTGAAAGCTGTGTCAGATTCTAGGAGGAACGCACTAGAGACGTCAACACTGCTATGATCGAACAAAAAAATTTCGAGCTCACAGTCCTCCGGTGTGATCTCATGGATCGAGCAAACATCAAGTATACTAGCATTAGGCTCGGAGGGCTGATTCCCCAACTTAAAAATGTTGAGTTCAATTGTCATATTTCCAAAAGATAGGTTCATTGAACCATTACGACAATTGATCACCGCATTGGAAATCGCAAGGAATGGTCGACCAAGTATTACCGGAATTTGACTCTGGGGGTTAGCTACAGGTTGTGTATCCATAACAATGAAGTCAACGGGGAAAATGAAATCCCCTACTTTAATTAACACATCCTCTAACTGCATCCAAGAGAGGTATGTTTATGCTAACCTGTTTGAACAGCTCTACAGTCTTCTCCATTTGTGGAGTTGGTTTATTGGATCTTATTCAGTTGATAAAACTGCACATTTAATATGACATTTTCCCTTCTATTTCTATATAATAAAAGGTGTTTATTATAATATATGATACATGTGAGGGTTTATCTGTAAAAATACTATTTTCATGTATTTATATGTTATAATTAACATTTGGTAGGAAAAAGTAAGCATATAATATCCATGTAACATTTGGCCCATTTAAATATACTTACCTTATTAAATACCTTTGACCAATTCTTAATGGTTAAGTTAATATCTCAATAAAACAAACTCTACTAATATTATTTGTTGAGTTTGTTGTGCAGAATTTTCAGGGCTGAAATCAAGGAAATCAAAGTTGTTAGAACAAACCTGCCTAATTAAGAAAGTAAACTAAAGAAATCAAGTCTGGCAGTGACGTAGAAAAGATTTTCAGTTTCCAGAGATGTCAAAAGATCACCAAGAGCTACATAGATAAAGCACCAGAAATTTAAGGCCAAGATCCCACCATAAGACCGCGGATCCACGGTCAAACCCATCCAACGGCCGCGGTTCCGCCGCGGATTCGAGGAGTTGAGATATGGGATTTCGGTGGTTAGGATCCTAACAACTAGTTTCCATATTAGGAAACTGGGTTTCTGGCTTTGGGGCTATAAATAAAGACCGAGAGTCTCTTGGAAAAATCATCAAGTCGACGAGATCACGAAGTCCAAGACGGCTCACGCATCCAGACTGATCATCAACTGTTCGTCTACCTCCTTGGAAGAGATCGAGAAGCAAACTAATCTTTGTAATCATTTTCTAAGGAATCAAAGTGTAATGAATATTGTTGATTAATAAAGGTAATTTTCTTTTTCTTATTCTATTTCTTCGTAGTTTAATTATGCATTTTCTCTCCATCTCTTTTTCTCCCAACATGCGCGAGTAATTCTTCGCTTGTTAGGGTTCGTAGGATTATGGTAGGCTAATGGATGATGAACATCCCTAAACCCTTTTTAAGTCCTATAAAGTTTATGAACTTTATCAAAAGAATCATTAACATCCTAATAGGGTGCGCTAACAATTCTTTGTTAGTTCCGACCGCGATTAGAGATTAGATTAATGATTGTTTTGGTAAAGGCTAGATATGAACGGAGTTCCGTGTCGAGATAAGGGTTAAGAGTGGGATTCTTTTTCCCTCCAGAAACCCTAATCTACACGCACCATCGTCGTTCTAGTTTTAAATCTATTAAAGGATAAAAGGGTAACTTTTAATTAATCGTCCATGACTACTAAATCCTAACGAACCCTACAAGCCCCCTTATTATATTAACTACATCCCTAAAATAATCTAGATCTATATATTTTGCATTCTTGCTTAACGTAGATCTAGAAACCTTTCCACAAAATTCTTTATTCCTCCTCTCTTTTTCAACACATCTAAAGTAAGAGTAAAAGATTCAACGTTTCCCTAAGGACGACCCGTACTCACCTCGGTTTAGCTACACGCGACACCGTTCTGATTGCGGTTATTCTACAAACACTTTTCCACTCCAATAAAATGGCACCGTTGCCGGGGAGACATGCATAATTTTTTATTCTTGCTATTTGTGTTGAATTCTTAGACGATTCATATCATTATTAAAACAAAACTGCAAATTGCATATTTAACGATTTGTGTGTGAATTTTGCGAGGGAATCTGGAGTCACGGACTTGAGGAAACAGGAGATCTAGGGTTTCACACTTCTCTGGTATCTTTCTTAACTACTTCTCTCTGCTCTCAAATCCAATAAAATCTATTTTCTGCAGGATTCTTTGCAAAATATCGCCGCTTGAAAATCTTTTTGCAAAGTTTTTTTTGTGGTTTGTTTTTGCATATTTTAATACGGATTTTTAAGGGGCAAGACCAAATCCAGATTAGGTGGGGATTTCATCACCCTTCCTAAGCCCCACAAATCACAAACCGAGCATCCGCATCAACCCTACATTAATTTAAAAAATATTTAGACCAGACTCTAAGGACTGTCGTGCTCATTAAGGACAGAGGAAGGTCGTGGGTAATCTATCGCTTATCCGCATTACTTTTGTGGTGACTAGGCAAGTGTGTCCAAGGCGAGTGGTTACTTAATTAGGACCACTACTTTTGTAGTGGGGAGCCTCCCACTCACCTGGCACTTACTTGGCTACAAGGGTAGTAAAGAGGCGGTAGAGGATTTATCCTGCGGCTTGTCCTTTGAAAGTCTAGGAGCGGTCTAGAGACTGGACCTAGGTAACCATAGTTCTAGGGTTGTTTGTGCATTTTTGTGTGATTTGTCTAAATCCGTCATTTTTCAAAACAAACCAATTATTTTCTCCCCTTTTTACCCCTTCCCCCTTCTTCTCTTCTTATAATGGGTGACCTAACCAGAAGAACACTTGCCGAGCTTTGCTGTCCACAACCAGATATCTCTTGTTTTCGAAATCCCTTCGGTATACCGTCCGGCTCTTCTATGTCCTTAAGAGATCATATAGAACAAGCAGGAAGAAACAGTTGGCCACCTCTGTCTAGGTCTTATCAACCATATCCTAATCCTACACCTGTTTCAGTTGATACCCAGAGTGAGGAAGCCCCTCGACGAATGTCCATTGCTAAGCACATAGCTAGGGCTAAAGGCCAAAGTTTCAACCCGGACCAATATCAACCATCACCACCACTGTCCGGAGAAGAGTTTGATATGCGGTTTGTGGCATATAAGATGTCTGTTGAAAATATCCAACCAACCAACCCATATCAATATTATTCTTATCATAATATTGATCCTACTCCTACCCAAGTTCCGCAACCATTCTATTCCTATCAATCCAATCCGACTTTTCCACCTACTCTAGACAGTTCTTCTAATCAGTCATTTGGGAGTTTTAATTATCCACAGGAATTTCAATCTTATACTGAAACCCCTTATCAACCCAAGACTAGTCTGGAGCAGACATTAGAAAAATTTCTGGAACTGTCGAACCAAATTAGGAAGGATTTGGGTAGTAAGACAGAACTGTACACCCTTCCTAATCAAACCTCCTGTTTCCAAACTGAAATACACAACTCCAGTTTCATAGATTCATCAAGTACACCAAATAGAATGACTGATAAGTTGTGTGACCTTGTAGTGTTTGATTTACCCGACTGTGAAGGGTCCATTTCAAGTGAAACCATACCCAACCCTTGTGATCTCTACACCTCCACTCTTGAACCAAAACTGATTGAAAACCATACTTTTGATGAGGTGTTTGAGAATTTTAACCTTCACTTGAATGAGGTGATTGACGTTGGGGATATATTGATTGATGAACCTGACATTTTGGATGATTTTGTCCCACCAATTCATCAAATCCTTTCACTTCTTTGTGGTCATCATCTTGAGCCTTTAATTCTTCCCGAACCCCAAATACGTCTTGAAGTTGATGATAACGGTATACCCGAATATCAGACCGAAATACAGCCTCCATCTTCCACATCTGGTACAGCAGCACTCGACACACCAATTTGTTTACCCATTTCACCTTCTACTTTCTCCGGTTCTTCTTCTGTTCCTATAGTTTCAGTGAGTTTTGATGAATCACAATCTGTTAATTCAAGTTTAATAATACCAGAAATTCAACTTGATATGGATACTTTTGAAAACGAGGTAGATGAGTTTTTCGAGTCCTCTACCTCAATGATTTTTGATGAATCAAGTAAGATAAATTCTGGCACAAAACTCTTTGACAGCAAAATGTTCAATCACACCATTGATAAAAGTTTTGAAGAACTTTTTGCTGACGAACTTGAATTTTTAAACAATACGGATTTTGTGATTGATCAATCTCCACCTATAGAGGTTGAACCGTCACCATTCCTTCTTCCTAATCATTCACATTCATCCTCATTCTTTCTTTTCTCTAATTTCAAACCCTTTCCAGACCACCTCTTATCCCTTCCCCATTTTTTCTTGACTCGACACAACACATTCTTCCACCGACCTATACGCCATACTGATAAAATCTTTGAATGGTTGGTGTTAACTTTTGGTCTTTGTAAAGTCTTATTTTGACCAAATGACTCACCCTCTCTTAAAATGCTTCATATTGTCTAACTCATGTTTGAGGGGGGGTATATTTTTTGCTCTTGAACATAACTTTTGTCCTCAAATTTATGAGCCAAAAATAAGTTTGGGGGAGAATTTTCACTTTCATATATTCTTGCCCCCATTAATAATGTCCTCCCAAGCTTACAGGTTTTTGTGATCCAGCAGATAGCAACAGTGAGGACACTGTTGAAAACAAGTTTGGGAGAGGTTTGTGCTTATTTACGCATCAATTTGCATCATACTTTGCATAAGCACAACATTTTCAAAAAAAATTAAAATTTTCTTTTATAACAAAAGAGTAAAAAGTGAAAAATTACATCCAAAAGATAGGAATAGTTTAAGAAAACCAAGAAAATTAGAAGTTTTCTTAAACGAACTGGTAATAAGTAGTTATGAGCCGCTGTCCCAAAGGTTGGTAAGATGAAGGAAGTCACTAATCTGAGGATAAAAATAAGTATGAAAAATAGTTTCTATTCTGGAAGCCAAACATTTGAATGTTGATACCCTACTATATGCACTTACATACGTCTTGAAACTCGGGATAGTAGAGGATACCTTGAAATGCTCTTGTCTAAAAACCAAAGTATGAAGGAAATAATAAATGAAGAAAATATAAAAATGGTGAAAATAAAAATGAACACTGTTTTTGTTATCGCCAAGGCAGCAATGAAAAAATATAGCGAGGGTGCTTCATCACCTAGTGCCTTAGACCAACTGGTCTGGGAGTCACTGCTAAGCCTTAGGTGGTGCAAGACGAGGAAAATACTATCACCTAATCAGCAAGCATAAGAGTAATCGGTCGGTTAGTACCTCAAGAAGTATTAACACTCGCATGAAAATGTGTGAGCAAATCTAAATATTCATCAAATTAAAAAGTACTGAGGTAGATGGACAAGAGTATGATAGCTTGAATTGAATTCTCCGAGTGTAGGGATGTCCATTACACACACGTAGGGTTATATGATCGATGTTTGGATGAAAGGTAGGAATGAAGAATAAAGAAGATATTTTATTGAGGGATGATGTGATTTCTAACATCTTTTCATGACTATTAAGATAGGGCTCATATCAACTGAAAAGCTGGTGTAGTTGAAAACTCTTATTTTCAAGTTCTTTGTTTTATAGTTCTTATCTTTATATGTAACTTTCACCATCTCTCTTTTATTATAGGATTTTGTGGGTGTAATCCGCTGAAAACCCTCAGGAGACAACACTCCTCCTACTACGGACACCTAGAGGTTTAACGGCTTGTTGCACGTGCTCAGTGCAATCGTGTCGCCTACGAAAGTGTTCTTAGCTTTCTCCTTTCTTTTTCTCTTTCTCTTGAATAAACTAGTTTGCTCGGGACGATCAAAGATAAGTTTGGGGGTATTTGTTCAGTTGATAAAACTGTACATTTAATATGACATTTTCCCTTCTATTTCTATATAATAAAAGGTGTTTATTATAATATATGATACATGTGAGGGTTTATCTGTAAAAATACTATTTTCATGTATTTATATGTTATAATTAACATTTGATAGGAAAAAGTAAGCATATAATATCCATGTAACATTTGGCCCATTTAAATATGCTTACCTTATTAAATACCTTTGACCAATTCTTAATGGTTAAGTTAATATCTCAATAAAACAAGCTCTACTAATATTATTTGTTGGGTTTGTTGTGCAGAATTTTCAGGGTTGAAATCAAGGAAATCAAAGTTGTTAGAACAAACCTGCCTAATTAAGAAAGTAAACTAAAGAAATCAAGTCTGGCAGTAACGTAGAAAAGATTTTCAGTTTCCAGAGATGTCAAAAGATCACCAAGAGCTACATAGATGAAGCACCAGAAATTTAAGGCCAAGATCCCACCATAAGACCGTGGATCCACGGTCAAACCCATCCAACGGCCGCGGTTCCGCCGCGGATTTGAGGAGTTGAGATATGGGATTTTGGTGGTTAGGATCCTAACAACTAGTTTCCATATTAGGAAACTAGGTTTCTGACTTTGGGACTATAAATAAAGACCGAGAGCCTCTTGGAAAAATTATCAAGTCGACGAGATCACGAAGTCCAAGACGGCTCACGCATCCAGACTGATCATCAACTGTTCGTCTACCTCCTTGGAAGAGATCGAGAAGCAAACTAATCTTTGTTATCATTTTCTAAGGAATCAAAGTGTAATGAATATTGTTGATTAATAAAGGTAGCTTTCTTTTTCTTATTCTATTTCTTCGTAGTTTAATTATGCATTTTCTCTCCATCTCTTTTTCTCCCAACATGCGCGAGTAATTCTCCGCTTGTTAGGGTTCGTAGGATTATGGTAGGCTAATGGATGATGAACATCCCTAAACACTTTTTAAGTCCTATAAAGTTTATGAACTTTATCAAAAGAATCATTAACATCCTAATAGGGCGCGCTAACAATTCTTTGTTAGTTCCGACCGCGATTAGAGATTAGATTAATGATTGTTTTGGTAAAGGCTAGATATGAACGGAGTTCCGTGTCGAGATAAGGGTTAAGAGTGGGATTCTTTTTCCCTCCAGAAACCCTAATCTACACGCATCATCGTCGTTCTAGTTTTAAATCTATTAAAGGATAAAAAAGGTAACTTTTAATTAATCGTCAATGACTACTATATCCTAACGAATCCTACAAGCCCCCTTATTATATTAACTACATCCCTAAAATAATCTAGATCTATATATTTTGCATTCTTGCTTAACGTAGATCTAGAAACCTTTCCACAAAATTCTTTATTCCTCCTCTCTTTTTCAACACATCTAAAGTAAGAGTAAAAGATTCAACGTTTCCCTGAGGATGACCCGTACTCACCTCGGTCTAGCTACACGTGACACCGTTCTGATTGCGGTTTTTCTACAAACACTTTTCCACTCCAATCAGATCTCAACCTGTTTGGAAAAGGAACATTTTGAAAATCTGTTGAGTCCAATTTTTGTGGATCAGATTGTGGAGTTGGAACGGATCCCAGTATGGGTGTGTTCGTGATGTGAGAAGTGGGTCCGTTCGAAGTAGAAGAAGTAGAGCCTTATGAAGAATGAAGAATAGGCTCTAACGAAGAAGAAGAAGATGAAGATGAAGAAGAACCACCGGAAGGGGTGTCGTTATTAATACCCACATTATTGTGCAACACTTTTCCGGATCTCAACGTGGTCACAGCATTTACGTTATGATTTTGCTGTTCATATGCAACATGTGCGTGACCGGGATTTGGCAGTGGTTGAGATGGAAGCTTTCCCTTTTCTTGCTCGCTCAACGCATTATTGAGTTGTGCAATTTATGCCTCAATTGATTTGATGCTTTGATCGTGTGAAGCACTGTTTTGCACCAAAGATTGGATGGAAGTCTCCAACCTTGCTGCGGATTGTGTAGACTGCTTTAGGAACCCATCTAGACTTCTTTCTAGCGAGATAAGCTTATCATTATTTGGTTGAACAAAATTGTTTTGAGGGTAAGAGTTGTTGGGCACAAAATTGTTCATTTGGTTTGGATAAGGTTGTGGATGGAAAGGTTGCTGGTATTGAGTTTATGGAGGTGCTTGTTGTTGTGGAGGAGGAGGCCTTTGAAAGTTGTTGTTTCCTTGGAATTGTTGATTTTGATTCCAAGCAAAATTTGGGTGATTCCTTCAACCAGGATTATAAGTCGAAGAGTATGGATCATTTCTTTGTCGTTGCTGAAAGGCAACATTGACTTGATCTTGTCCTTGAACAGGTGGATTGTAAGGACACTCTTCGGTAAGATGTGATGGATCCAAACAACAAGCGCGAACAGTTCTTAGGGGTAAAGCAGGGGCAGGAGAAGGCGATGAGATTTTGGTCTCAATTGCTTCTAGCTTTTTCGTAAGTGCGGCCATCTCGGCCTTCATTGCTATCGACATATCTAATTGATGTATGCCTGCCCTAGACTGACCAACAGAAGATGAAGTGGTCTTGGTGCTTTCCCACTGAAGTGTTTGTTAAGCAAGATCGTCGAGAAACTGCCACGCTTCCTCACTAGATTTGGTTAGAAAGTGACCTTGACAAATGGTTTCTAGCAACTGCTTCATTGCTGGTTCAATCCCTCGTATAAAGTTTGGCAAAGTTGTCAATTTTCGATACCATGGTGAGGGCATTGAATAAGTAGGTCTTTGAATCTTTCAAAACACTTCCAAAAGGGTTCGGAGGGAAGCTGGGAAAATTGAAATATCTCATTGCGAATTCTCGCGGTCTTGTGATGTGGATAAAACTTTTTAAGAAAAGCTTTAACAAACTCTTCCCAATTTTTAATTGAATGTGATGTTGTGCTGTATAACCATTTCTCGGCTAAGTCACATAAGGTGAAAGGAATGACCCTTAGCCTTATAGCATCATCTGAAAGTTGAGTTGTTTTCATCATTGCACAAACGTTTTGGAATTTGTTTATGAAGATATAGGCATTTTTGGATTCCAGTCCGTGAAATTTTGGCAACATGTTGATGAAGTGGGGTTTGATCTCAAAATTGTCCCCATTTGCCGGTTGGAGTGAAAAACAAGTAGGTAAGGCGGTACGGATAGGGTAGAAAAGATCCTGGAGCGCGATTCGTTGGGGCGCTTCAACAGGCAGATGTTGTTGGTTATTCGCACCTAACGAAGGTGGAATCAATCTCGTGGGTAAGGTATTGTTAAGATTAAATCCTGAAATTTCCTTAGAATACGAAGAATGTGAAGGTGAAGGTAAGAAAGTGGAAGGAATTTCGACTTCGGAGTCGAAAGCGTCGTCGGTCGGTACCAACGAGACACGGACTAATCGGACAACTAGGGTAATGAAAAGAAAACTTACTCTAATTTTTATTTGATGCTCTCTTCCAACATTTACAGGATCTGAATTTTGATAAATACAATGAGGCACAAGAAGAGGCATACCTCAAAAGAGGTTTAGGATTTCTATTTATAGAGCATAGAAACCCTAGGGTTACAATCGATTCACATCTGCAATTACAAATATGCCCCTAAGAAGACTAGTCAAAGCACCGACGCACTGCCAGAATTCGCACCGACCTGGGCTCAACACGGCCGTGGAACCGCGGCCAAGACCCATGTTTGGCCGCGGATCCGCGGCCATATGGGGGCATCTTGGGCTGAAATTTTTAGGGGTTCTTTCTGTTTGAATTTGTCTTCTGTTTTCCTTGGTTGGTTATTCAGAATGTCTTCTAGTTCTCTTCCAGATCTCCACAGTGAGTAATGTAGTGGACTTTTACCGTTCGCTTCGTGTCGAAGTCTTGAACCTTGCTCTGCCTTTGTACTTTGTGAACTGATCTTCGTTTATTCTCCAACTGTATGCTTGATCAAGATTCTTCCATTTGTTGGTCGTAGTCTCACTTTTGTATCGTCTTTTCATCTTTTTCGCTGTTTTTATTCCGAGAACCTGTAACCTGCAACTATGTAGCAGACATGGGTCAAAAGCACATGTTTATTTGTAAAATGACTAAGAATGGGGAATATAATAATGCAACATTATGGTATGAACAACACCCGTACACCATCTTTGATTTCAAACACCGATGGATATGGGATCATCCATTGCCCATCATATGTGTCAAGATGCGTATACGCTAGTCTACTCTAGTGTATCGATGCCCTATCTCGACACACCCTCGACTAGGAACAGTTATAGGATGTACTCGTTGACTACCCTGGCCCCACTAGTATGATCTCATCATAGTCCCAGTAGTCGAGTACATATCCTAAGGGCTTTATCAACATGTGAGAGTAAGACAGTAAACTAATATAACTCAACATGTTAAGATAAAGTGAAACCAAATAGTATACTATCATATCGAGCAAAAAAGTCCTCTCTCTATATATCCAAGCATCCACTATAATATACATCATATGTACAATAATGGCCTCTAGGGCATATACATAACTAACAAACGCTACCAATCCAAAGTCAGCATAACCCAATAACAATTTGCTAATAACCTCACGTAATAACCCATACCAATATTCAAATCATTATTTATATAACCATAATATTATTTAATACCACTTTATTCGGTTAAAAATACTGTAAGATCATTCTAAGGTGTTACATTATACCCAACTATAAAAGAATTTCTTCATCGAAATTCACGAAAATGAAAGAACAATAACAATGGGAAAACAATAACAAGCACTCTCATATTCATGGAAATAAATACGAAAATTTCTTTCTAATCTCATCTTCTCGCTCCCAAGTAGCCTCTCTATATGAACGACGTCCCCACGAAACAAGCACTAATGAGATAACCTTGTTCTTTAGGGCCTTCTCTCGACGATCTAAGATAGCCTTCAGTCGCTCATCATATGACAAGTTATTCCCCAATGTCAATTCCGAGTGGTCCAAGATGTGAGTCTCATCTTGAACATATTTGCGAAGTTAAGATATGTGAAACATATCATGGACACCCGCTAAGGACGGTGTTAAAGCCAGTCTATAAGCCACCTCTATAATACGCTCAATGATATCGAATGGACCCACGAATCAAGAACTAAGCTTGTCTCGACTTCTAAACATGATTACTCCTCTTGTCGGTGATATCTTCAACATTACATGATCTCCAAATGCAAACTCTAACGGCCGTCTTCCGGTATCAGTCCAACTCTTTTGTTTATCTTGTGCTACATTTATGTGATCTCGAATTCATTGAACCTTATCTACGGTTTGTACAATCAGTTCCGGTCCCATCAATTTCCTTTCTCCAATATCTGTTAGGGTTCGGTATCTGCGCCGTGGAAGCCACGGCAGAGGTGGAAGAAAAAACAAAAATTTTACGCGAGCACCAAACACTCATAACCCAGGAAATCGATCCAAAATCTTAAACTAGCAAACTAAAAATACAAGGGTGCAGAAAATACAACCTTTGACGTGTGTCCATCCAATTGTGGAAGACCCCTCCAAGCTTGTAGCTGCCGGGATCGCGCTTGAAAGTCGACCATCCTCGCCGAAGAAGATCCACCTTAAGGAAACCGGAAAAAGTTCTAACCGATGATCCAAACTTGCTAGGTGTGGATGGTCGGTGATGCAGGAATTTTTCACTAAAGATTTCTCTCATAACCATGCTTACTAGAGAGCAAGAGAAAGATGGAGAAGAGGTGAGTAAAGAGTGGAAAGTCTCACTTGAAGCATAGTGCTTCTCTCATGAAGCATGAAGCATCACCAAGTGTGTAATGAAAAATCAACCTCTCATGTAGGAAAGAATGGCTACTATATAATCCAACCATGGTGCAATAAATGCAACCATAAATGATCAACATAAGAAATCCCCAAGCCATACATCTCTACATTCATGAAACCATGCTTCATTTAAATCTCACTTTCCGCCTCATTTCCATTTATTTTTCTAAATAGAAAAATAAATATGAGGTATTCTTTTTCTAGAAGTATTCCCGTATAAATATGGAATACTTCACCCGGTATATGTATCGCCATATATACACGTATCCGTATAAAAAAACGGATAGCACCAAAGAGAGAAAATAAATATTTAACAATAATACTAAAATATAAGTATCAAAATACATACATAAATTATTAAATCAAAACCTGATTTAATAATCTGTCTTAATCCTAAGCCGGCTAGTATTATCAACCGTCTGATTAAAGTCCATGTATCCCGTACACGTATTTAATTAGACCCCTGCACGTACCAACATACGGCTCCTGCATCTATCGCCAGAACCGGAAAAACCCTTTGTGTGGGACTTTAAAGACTCGACAATATGCTGGCAGTAGGTTTAACTACAAGCACGTCAGCGGCACTAGCTGTACGTAACAGCTACCTAAGTACTTGACAAAAGGGAGGTCGACAATCAAGTACGTCCTTACCCTACTGAGCCTGAATGTGACAATCTCCATACAGTCTGGTCTCTTCGTCAAAGAGTATCGCATATTGAGTCTAGGGGGAGGATAACGTCAGACCCCTATTAATCCGATAAGTCATATCTGAGTCAAGCTCATCACCAACAGAGATACTACTGATCAACTATCAGTAAATCTCATCCACCGTGGCCATGGATTTCTGATGACAGCCAACTGAACACAGCGCGTCATCAACTCCTAATACCAGGAAAGATGAATTCCTGACAATCGACCACTGCCTTCATGTGGCTTGGGACTATACCCAACTAAAACCTGTTTGCACGACTCCTTTGAGCCGTGGTAGGGTAGTAATCAAAGTACAGTAGGAACTCACACGAGAAAAATGACGATCTCAGGTTAAAGGACTAACCCGTACTCATGCCACCTGAGAAATTTCATCTGACGATAGATATAATACCATCTAGATGTTCTCGTCGAGTCCGTCCGGTGTAATCACTCCAGTGAGCACATGTATACTATCTTAAGTGACACAACACCAATGGATTATGAGACCGGCCACCGCCTCTCGTCAGGGTCTAGAAACATATACACTAGTCTACTCCGGAATATCGATGCCCAGTCTCGATACTCCCATGACTAGGGACATTTAAGGATGTGCTTATGGACAACCCATCTCCCACATATATGGTCTCCATCATAATGCTGGTTGTCAGGCAACAATCCTACGGGCTTCATCAACGATGAAGACAAACCAGATAACACACTATCATCTCGAGTAAGACAGTTGTACTTATATAGGTCATCGTTCAATTATCATATTACTTACTTGCAATCACAATAATTTCCTTGAGGGCACTATATCTAACAATATCATCCCAACATACCGGAGAACAACATTTATGACCATTTAACGCTTCGAATGGAGCCATCTGTATACTTTCTTGGAAACAGTTGTTGTACGGGAACTCCACCAAATGCAATGATTCTCATATGAACCCTTGATATCCAACATGCAAGCTCTCAACATGTCTTCAAGAGTTTGGATCGTTCGCTCGGATTTTCCATCGGTTTGTAGATGATACGTCGTGCTAAACTTCAACCGAGTTCTCAAGCTCTCCTGCAACTCCTTCCAGAAATGCGATAGAAACAGCATGTCACGATCCGACACAATAATAATCGGTACTCCATGCAATCTTGCAATCTCCTGCATGTACTTCTCTGCTAAAGTCTCCGTCGACTGACCAACCTGAAACAGTATAAAGTGCGATGTCTTGGTCAGATGATCAACGATCATCCATATAGAATTCTTTCCATTTGGACTTCGCGGTAAAGCCATCATGAAGTCTATGGTAATATCCTCCTATTTCCACTGAGGAATCAGAAGTGGTTGCAACAAACCAGCCACTCTTTGATGTTCAGCCTTCGCTTGCCGACACACCAAGCATCTCGATACAAAACGAGCGATTTCTCTCTTCATGCCTTCCTACCAAAAGTGTTGTTGCATATCCCTATACATCTTAGTACTTCTTGGTGTAACATTTTGAAAATTATTAATATTATTTAAATAATAATATTATGTGTTTGACAGAAAATGACAACAAGTAAGGATTCAGTTTTTCATAGATTGGTATATGCATGTATATTTATTTTTGGAATTGGAAAATATGAGATATTTTGGCATGATAAGTATATTTTTGTTTGGAAAAGATATAGGATTTTTGTATTAATTGATAATTATTTGGGGGGAGAGAGACACAGAGCCCATACCCACACCCATACCCATACCCTAACTCTCATTCCCTCATCCATATTCACTCTCATCCTCTCATTCCTCCATCTCCCAAAAATATCTTCTTTCTTTTCTCAAAAATATTTCTAACTCCCAAACACCCAACTCCTTCACCAAAAACCTAAGAATCCTTCATCTAAATCCATCTTTGGGTGCCAAGTTCTTCAACTAAACCCTTCAAGACTTCAAGTAGAGCCACTACAACTCCAGAGTCCTTCAAGTTGTCTCTATAAGGCTTGGATATCCATTTTTCTTTACTCAAATAGGTAAAGATTCCTCTTTTCATCAAGTTCTTCAAGTTTTTAAAGTTTTGTCCATGAAAAAGTATAGTTTTTGCATAAAAATTGTATTTTTATAGGTTAAACTCTTTCAATTGTGATTATTAAAGGGATCCACTAGTACTGATGGATCTAGCATGGTTTACTTGGTAATTATACCTTATTTTGGGTAGTAGAGGGTATCTTTATGCAAAAGTTTGGATTTTTAAAGTTTCGCAATTTTTAGAAAATTCGTTTATGTAGTTTTCTTATGCAGACGTCTGGGCTCAGATGTTTCATACGTCTGTCTTCTATGTGTTTTTATGTGATTTTGTTGGTCAGACGTCTGGACTCAAGCTACAGACATCTGTCTTTCTGTTCTTCAGACATCTGGGAGTTCTTCAGACGTCTGTTCCAAAGTCCTTAGTTGGATTTTGATTTGTGGCTAGACGTCTGCCTTGTGCTGTTTCAGACGTTTGCCTTGTGTTTTCTTGAGCTGTTTTTCTCTTTTGGTTTGATGTTATGTTTTCTTTCCTTCTTGGCTAATCTCTATGTGTTTAGGGATGATTGTGAGGACTTTCAAGACGGCAAAGAATGGCAAGGCAGCCGTGGGCTTCTACTAGCTCGAGACGCTTTCGGTAAGTAGATTTATATCTAGGGGAAAGTCGGGTAGATGGCGTATAGTACCCCCGAAACTAATTATAGTGAACACTTATTTAGTATAGATATATAACCTATATATGTAGTTACAATGTCACGTTTGGACGGTAATTATTCATCATAATTCGTAAACGATATATTTAGACTATAAACACTTATTAGAACATTTATACTCATATACCCAGGCTATAATGTTATGTTAGAAAACTTACATACATAACCCGTATAATTAGTCTATATTTCATAACTCGTGCAATTAGTCTATAATTCATAACTTGTTTACTTAGTTTATACTTAAGTACTTAGTCTATAATTCATTACTAGTAAGCTACACACACACTATTAATGTTATGTGTCGTACGCGACTAGATGTCCATACTATATAAACTATAAGTATGCGTACACGACTAGAGGTCCATATTGATTATGATTAGATGATTAGATGATTAGTTGACATCGTACGAGCGAGATTCCATACTGGATGTGATGAGGATGGATTTCTGAATGCGGCTTTTGTTTATTTGAATCGGGGAGTCTTGCTATTTTCCCCGATTGAGATATTTTGATAATGCGAAATCTACTCTTTTTAAAACTAATGATTTGTTTCCTATTTTTAAACCATAATACCAAGGAGGCACTGCTAATTTCAAATGAATATCTATTTCAAAAATATCGTAGTCTCCTTATTTCCAAACGACGTTTCGTTCTATTTTAAACTATAATCGCATTATCCATAAGTAGCTATTTATTTACAATGCTTGTTCACGTTACATTTCCTTTACTCGTTATACGTTCATGCTTAAATTCTTTTATTAGTTACGTTATGTTTATACTATTCGTTCTTATTAGTTTCATATGCTAGTTTACAATTGCCATGCTTATATGAACACACTTATAGAACACTGCATAACTGCCAATGCTTGCTATGTTGCACGATCACAGACGTACATGCTGCACTACAAATCATTGGGACTGCCATGACACTATAGGATTGCCATGCTCAATAGTATTCTAATTATATCCATGTTGATGTCGTTATATGAATACGATTGGTTGATATATCCGTGTATTTAATCGTCAACTGAAAGAAGATGCATGATGCATTGTTGACGATTATGATATTGATGTTTTCGATAGGAATCGAGAGCTATTCTTGTACGAATACACTTGATAGAACACTTGCACAACTACTAATGATTGCTATGTTGCACGATCACAGACGCGTATGCTACACTACACATCATTAGTATTGTCATGACACAGAAGAAACTGCCGTGCTTATTCGTGTTTTAATTATCCATGCTAGTATGCATGATACTTGATGATTTTGATATATGAATACCATTTCCATGAACATTCATATGTGATTGTTGCCAATTGTGGCAAAGATAAATTATAGATTGTGTTTATTTGAACTTAATATTTTCTATGGATTTGAGAAGCCGTGGTATGATTTATAAAACTTGTGTATGTTTTCAAAGTGCGATTTTCTCTTGATTTGATGATGATGATGTGTCCATCTTGAGTTTTCCATGTATTTGTGTTTTGGTGGTATCTGGTAATCGAGTTGGGTTTTCCAAGTATTTTTGTTTTGGTGGTATCCGGTAATCGAGTTGGGGATGTAGACGACTATGGATATCGGGTGGACGGGTTTTGGTGGTATATGGTAATCGAGATGGGGATGTAGACGATTATGGATATCGGGTGGATGGGTTTTGGTGGTATATGGTAATCGAGTTGGGGATGTAGATGATTATGGATATATAACGAATCATGGTGGATATCTGGAGGATACCGACCGGTGATAGTCTTGAACAGGTGATTTGACCGGGGTTCGAACATGAGTTTGAGATGGGGGCTAGTCCGGGAGACAGTGCCTCACGAGATTGAGATGTCGAGCGTCGATTATGGACAATCATTTGATGATGATTATGTTATGGATGATGTATTTCCATATTGTGCGTGATCCGATATGACGCGCTTATATCTACTTATGTGACACACACACACACACATACACACACGTTATCACAGAGTATGTTAAGTATTATTCCTTATAGCTAATAGATAGATCGTTATGCATTTTGATTTTTACCTTTTGATATCTTTTTACTCACGAGTTGGTAACTCACCCCCATTGTGTCTTAGTTTCTTGCTGGACCGACCGCTTGGAGTGGTAGTGGCTTGCCGACACATTTCCTTCTTTGGGTGATTACTTTTGATAGGTGGGTTACACAGTTGTATTGTAACCGTCTCTTGTATAATATTTATTCTTGGATCTAGTTAAAAACTCCATCAACCACTTGTATATTCGGTGACCTAGACACAAAACATAAATGTATATTGTTTTGGATGTCATACTCAGATGGAGTCGACTTGATTTGATTATATAGTGCTTATGGTTTTCCAAATGTTATTCTTCGCCTTGGACGTCGTATATTATTGCGTGGTTGTGTCTCCGCCATTTGGGCATGACCTAGCTCCCGTGTGGGGATGCTTATTTATATTTATACATTGTACAGGGTTTTCTTTAAATTTTACAAAAGGGGTGCTACCCGATTTTTAAACGACGGAAATGTTTTCAATCAAACTTTATTTATACTTTTAAAAAAACAATATTTCAAACCAAATTCGATTTCATTTTAATAAATTCTCTTTCAAAACTTCACCTTCGCTTTTCTTTTACAAATGGTTTAGATTTCTATTTTTGGCTTGGTTTACGGTTGGGTCCTATAGACTTCACATGATTTAAGTGCTGATCAAATGTTATTTCTGGGTCATGCCACTCGGATGTACCGAATATGCTGAACTACATGCTTCCTTCATAACTTCTTCACGAATCTCTCCCTTTGGCGCACACAATCGACATCCATACCTCAACGGCCCATCTTCATGAATTAGCAAGTTTTTTCTAAGTCCTACCTCAACTTGGCCTCAAAACTTTTGAAATCTAGAGTCCTACAGCTGCGCAACCTTGATACGATCTATCAATGATGATTGTACTTGTAGTTGCATCAACTGTCCCAAAGAATCCAGTAACATGAGCTCTAACTCGAATCGTTAAAAATCTTATATAATCTCCTTCCGCGAAGTTGACATCATTATCACTGATAACCGACTCAAGGCATCCGGTAGTACGTTCACCTTTCTCGGATGGTACTTTAGATCTTAGCCGCAGTTAGCCATCAGTTCTAACCACCTTCGCTGCCTCATGTTAAGCTCCTTCCCCGTGAACACGTACTTTAGGCTTTTATGATCGGTGAATATTTCGACCTTCTCACCTAATAAGTAGCGTTTCCAAAACTTCAACGCAAATATTACTGCAGCTAACTCCATGTCATGTGTTGAATAGTTCTTCTTATGAGTCTTCAGCTGTCTTGACGCATACGCTATCACCCGTCCATACTATATTAGCACACAACCCAAATCTTTCCCCGACGCGTCGCTGTGAATAACCAACTTGTAGCGACTCTGAATTTACAGTACGGATTTTTTTCAATTTAATGTACAGAAAGGATTTTACAAGCTTGAGTATAATTTATAAGTTAATTTTTGTTTAAGAACAGCAAGAAACAAATTGTAACTTACAGGTAAAGCCTTGCACTGCGGTGATGTAGCCCTGTGTTCGAAACCCATCAGACACATTATATTTTTCTGATTTTTCTTTTAAACTTTTTGGAAGCACAAAAGTTTACACATGCAATGCACATAAAAATGAAAAGTATAAAAAAATAAACATGTGCAAAAGGGTATTCATATAGACTTGAACACGTGTCCAAAATCTACCGTCCTCCCTTCAACAATCGACCGGCGGATCTTGCCCCATGGCCGGCACCGACGGGCCCCCCGAGCCCAATGAACCCCGGGCTTTGCACACATGACCTTTCCCCTAACCCTAACTGCCGGGTTTCCTAGTACGGCAGCAAGGTTTTGGGAGACATCGTCCATGCCAATTTCAAAAATTTTCCGTTCTAGTTAACCCTAACCATAGAATCTTTACTAGAAAATGCGGCGAAACTATTTGTAAACACCTTTACAACTATGTGAATGAGTAATACAACCTTTGTAGACCGGTCCTTCACTTCTAATGCTCCGTGTAGTAGTCCCTTCGCTGCAAGTCATGAAGACCCGAACTCTAGAAAGGGTTCTCCCGGAGAAATGAACAAGCTTGCTCGAAGTTTTCGAGGCCGAAGATGATCTACGTCGAGGAGACTCAAGCCCATGCTACCTCTTCACTAATTGTGAAATTAGTAAAGCAAACACCTTATACTAAATGGCAAGTAGTAGAGGATGATGAAGTAGGAAATGGGCTCACTTTAGATTTATTTTTCTCACAATATTTTCTCACTTTTCAAAAGCTAGAAAGCTTTTTCTCAAGGATGAAGAAGATGAAGTGAAAAGATAAGAATGAACTTATGAGGTGAGAATAACAACCATGGGTGAGTTAGTGCTGTACTCTAACCTATGTAGAGATTAAACCATGGCTAACAATAATGGTTAGCTTAATAAATATTTACAAGTAAAACAAAAGGAGTGGACTTAGTCAAAGATGCTACAAGCTTCTCCGAGCTTCCAAGCATGTGACTAATTAACACTAATTTTGATTTACTTAAAAAAATATAAACCCTCACATTATTATTAGTATGGTGTGAGTCTCATACACCCATGTAGCATGTGACATCAAGCATGACACAATAAAATGTACACTAATATATATCACATATATACTAATGCACACTTGTGAGAAAAAGAAAAGTTTAAGTGAGCTAATATTAGTTAATGCAATCTAGTATATCAAATATACAATTATACATTAAATTATTAAATCAACACTTGATTTAATAATCCGGCTATATCACATATAACCGACTAATATCAAATGCAACAACTTATCGAATCAACACTTGATCCGATAATCCGGCTATATCACATATAACCGACCGATGTCATAAATTGCGAGAATATAATGCGGTATCACATACACGCATTAATCTCGGTCCCGCACATATCTCATATGTGCTCCTACTTCGTTTCGCATGAACCAGGAAACCTCTATGTAGGACTCTAAAGACTCATCAATACGCCGACAGTAGGTGATGATCATATCAAACACCCACAAGCCGCAAGCGGTCTACTAAACGTAAGGGCCACCCGAGTATTGAGCAATCAGAAAATCAACAAGCAAACCTACTCATACTCCCGCGAATCCAATCAGTAACACTACCGTACAGTCCGGTCTCTTCGTCTGATATGTCGCATATCTCGCCTGGGGGTGGTAAACGTCAGACCCCAATAGCTTGATAAGTCATGCCGATGTGAGGCTCATAACGGGTCGAGAAACTACTGATAACACTTACCAGTAAATCTCAGAAACAGCCCTGTCCAGGGACTTCCTGTTATAGCCAATCGAGCACAGTGCAACATCAACCCCTAATACCGGGAGAGACGAATCCCCTCCTATCGCTCATTGCCTCCATGTGACTCGGGACTGTACCCAAAAACCACCATTTTGCACGTTCTCTTGAACGTGGTAAGGTGGAAATCAAAGCACGGTGGGAATCACACAAGATACTATGATGATATCGAGTCGACAGACTAACTTGTACCAGTGTCACCAGAGAACTGCCATCTGACGTGAGGTATAATACCATCTAGGAGTTCTCGGAGAGTCCGTCCAGTGTACCCAGTCTCCACTGAGCACCCGTATACCACCTCTGATGTCAAACACCAATGGATATGGGATCATCCATCGCCCATCTACATGGGTCAAGAAGCTATACGCTAGTCTACTCTGGTATATTGATGCCCCGTCTCGATACACCTACGACTATGGACATTAAAAGATGTACTTACCGACTACCTTTGTCCCACTAGTATGATCCGCATCATAATCCAGGTAGTCAAGTACACATGCTAAGGGCTTTATCAACATGTAACAGAGAGACAATTAGTGTGTATGTTAAGATAAAGTGCAACTAGATAGCATACTATCATGTTGAGCAAGAAAGTCCTCCTTATATATGTCCAAGCATCCACTACAATATACATCTCATGTACAATAATAGCCTCTAGGCATACATATAACTAACAATCTCCAACTTGCACTAGGACCATCATATAGCAGTAGTTGTGGTATCTCATACTCAACCATCCCATAAAAGTCTCTCTCTGGGAAAAAAGCCTTTGTGAGTGGATCCTCCGTGTTGTCCTCTGAGTCTACTCTCCTAATCACGATCTCCCTGGAGATCAACCATCTCCATGAACGGGTGATACTGTCTTAGAATATGTCTGGGTCACTGATAGGACGGGGGTTCCTAGGCATATGCCACAACTCCATTGTCACACAATGGTAGGAACAAAGTTCATCTCATGGACTAATATACACCCAGACTTCCTCTTTGGTAGCATCTTTGGTAGCGATATATCCAGCCTTTATCGTCTAGTTTTCTATGGTATCTACCTTGAAACTCTTCCAACATACCATCCTTCCACTGAGGAAAAAGACAATGCCTGTCACTGACATTCAGTCGACCTTACCACCCTGGAATCCATCCAGTGATTCTTCCCAGGATCGATTGATATCATCTCACTACACCTAATGAGAATCCTAACATCCACTTAAATCTATCTCATAAGATCTAATAACTAGGATTTAGGAGGTATCACCTTGATCCTATATGCAGAATCAATGTGATAAGAGGAGATTGACCGAGTATAGCATAGGAAACACCTTCCCTATCAAGAGTATGTCATCTGTTAGTTATATGTATGCCCTAGAGGCCATTACTGTACATACGATGTATATTGCAGTGGATGCTAGGACATATATAGGGAGGACCTTCTTGCTCGACATGATAGTATGCTATCTGGTTGTACTTTATCTTAACATGTACTCAGATTGTCTCTATGTTACATGTTGATAAAGCCCTTAGGATATGTACTCGACTACTGGGACTATGATGAGATCATACTAGTGGGGCCACGGTAGTCGATGAGTACATCCTATAACTGTTCCTAGTCGAGGGTGTATCGAGACAGGGCATCGATACACCAGAGTAGACTAGCGTATACGCATCTTGACCCATATGATGGGCGATGGATGATCCCATATCCATCGGTGTTTGACATCAAGGATGGTGTACGGGTGCTCAGTGAAGACTGGGTACACTGGACAGACTAGCCGAGAACTCCCAGATGGTATTATACCTCACGTCAGATGGCAGTTCTCCGGTGACACTGGTACAGAGTAGTCTGTTGACCCGAGATCATCATAGAGTCTTGTGTGATTCCCACTGTGCTTTGATTTCCATCATACCACGTCCAAGAGGGCGTGCAAAAAGGTGGCTTTTGGGTACAGTCCCGAATCACATGGAGGCAATGAGCGATAGGAGGGGATTCGTCTCTCCCGGTATAGGGAGTTGATGTTGTGCTGTGTTCGATTGGCTATAACCGGAAATCCCTGGCCAGGGTTGCTGAGATTTACTGATAAGTGTTATCAGTAGTTTCTCGAACTGTTATAGACCTCATATCGACACGACTTATCGAGCTACTGGGGTCTGACGTTTACCACCCCTAGGCGAGATATGCAACATATCAGACGACGAGACCGGACTGTACGGGAGTGTTACTGTTTAGATTCACAGGAGAATGTACAGGCTTGCTTGTTGATCTTCTGAGCGCTCAATACCTGGGTAGCTGTTACGTTTAGCTGACCGCTTGCAGCTTGTGGGTGTTTGATATGATCTTCACCTACTGCCGGCGTATTGACGATTCTTTAGAGTCCTACACAGAGGTTTCTTGGCTCAGGCAAAACGGAGTAGGAGCACATATGTGATATGTGCGGGACCGAGGATAATGCGATATGTGATACCGTATTATATTCTCGCGATATTTGATATCAGCCGGGTCATCGGATTAAGTGTTGATTCGATGAATCGGTACGGATAAATATTAGTCGGTTATATGCGATATAGCCGGATTGTCGGTTCAAGTGTTGATTCGATAATTTAATGTATAATAATATATATGATATATTAAATTACATTAACTAATATTTGCTCACTAAAAGATTCTTTTTCTCACTCGGGTAATACATTGATATATATGCGATATATGTTAAATGTATTATTTTATTTTGTTACGATAAATATTATATATGTGATATATAATATAGTAACATGATATGATAACTAATGCAACATGTTTAGTGGAGTTTAAACATGATTAGGGTTTGGATTAGGGTTAAGTCTTCTAGTTGATTCTAGAAGCTTTTCATTTTGTCATGATAAAGATATTTGTGTGTGACTCATCTTTAACCTAACCCAAACCCTAACCCTAGTTAATTCTCTACAAAGGTTTACTTGACCATGGTTGCATTATTCATCATATGATTTCTTTTTCTATTCATCACAAAAGAATTCTATTATGGTTCATCTTCTTCCTTCATTCTCTTCATGAAAAAGCTTTCTAGATTTTTCCAAAGTGATGAATAAATGTGAGAAAAAGATAAATAAAGAGAGCAAAAATCCTACTTCATCATCCTCATCTTCCCTTGCCATTTAGATGAGGGTGTTCACATCATTTCATGAGTGTTAGCTTGTGTTAACGGAACTTCAAGGTAGATCATCTTAGTATCGAAGATCGGAAGCAAAGGTTGCATCTTTCTCTTCGTGGAACCTCTCGAGAGTCCGGAACCCGATGATCGCAGCAAAGGGACCACAACACGGAGCATATGAAGTGAAGGACCGGATCTACAAAGGTTGTAATCCCTCTCACTTAGTGTTAAAGTTGTTAACATGCTAGTTTTCGCCTAATCTCTAGTTTAAAGATCCGTATTCGGGTTGTTCGGCACGGCTAAAATTATAATCGGGCATGGTTGATGCCTCGTAGACCCTTGTGCGCGTGCATAGCAACCCTACAGTGGTATCAGAGCCAAGCTAGAGCTTTAGACGAAGTCTAGACGAAGTTTAAAGTCCGATCGAACCCGGAAAACCCGATATAACCCCTTCTCTGGAAATTTTCTGAAAATTTGGATTTTTGTGAATTAAAAATTGCCAAAAAATTCAGCAGGGAATTCTATGAGTTACTGTGAAGCACGTGATTGTAACTCGACAAAAGAGCCGCTGAACCGCGGCCCCACCATGGGTTTAGCGGCGGTTCCGCGGCCATTTTGGTGAGTTACACCACGTGGCTTGCACAGTAATTCTTGTCTTGAAGTGCTGAGTCTTCTGGAAATTTTTATATTTTACTCAACAGTTGAGTTTTTCTGGGGTTGTATTGGGACTTTGTAGATTCGATCGGATTGTCTAATTTTGTCTATGTGTTTTCCGGATAATTTTTAGTAACTGTTAAAAAGTTCGAACGGATATCAATAACTCACTTTTTCTCCTGTCGGAAAATTTTTCAAAAGTTGGATTTTTTCTCGTGTTTAAGAATGTTCTAAGTCGTGCAAGTAACGTGGTGGACCCTCTAGAAGACAACAAACCTTAACTCGATTATGTGACCGTCTTGAACTGCCTTTTGAACCTTAGGGTTTGGGGCAGTACGGCGTGCCACATGTGAGGCGTTGGCTTGACCCTTCTACGGCTGGACCATTGGTACTGTGGCATATGATGGATGTTTTTAAACTAATTTCAAGTGTTGAGATATATTGGGGAAATCTTGGGTGTTTGATGATTCGATCGGAAAGTTTAACTTTGTCTATTTATGTGGAATGTGATACAATATTTGGAATCCACGGGTAGTTATGAGATAACTAATTTGAATATTATAAACATAGCAGTTTAGTCTCAAATGATCGGCTGCCACGGAATTTTGATGTGATCAAAAGTCTGTCGCAATCACGTAGCGTACGCGGATACTCGCCGGGTAAACTTGATAGACAGCTACGCCCCATAGCCCCGACCAAGTGACTGTAGGAGAACCCCGTCGCTGAAAGCATCCGTTCGGGTGCTCGCGGCAGTGGTGTTCCGCCTTACTGCACTTCGTCGACGGCATCTGGGGGTGCGGCCATCTACTAAAGTTTGCGACGAGCATTCGATCAGGACGTCGGGAATCTTGTTGAATTGCCCGACTTGATATTGAAAAGAGTTTTCGATAATGAGACTAAAATGCGGGGTTTATAATTGTTATGCATGTGATGTCTAAGGAATTCATTTGGTTAGGCATGTGATGTCTAAAGAAGTTGCGGATTCCAACTGTTGTAGTTTTACACTTTCTTTTCTGTGACCGTAAGCGTAGTAAGTGGTGTATCGCCGGCTTCGTTGCTATACATCAACGACAATCGGGATACGCATACTTGCTTACGTTGATGATATGAGATATTATGTGTTACTGTGATATGTTATATTGGATCGTCGCGTTCTGAATAGCCGGGGGTTTTATGTGAGATGAGAGTTTTTCTTTTTCATTCATGTAAAATTCATTTGTATGTAATATTCTTTTATTGGGGCACTTCCAGGTAGCGGAAGATGTCACCGTTGTATATTATTTACTTTTCCGCATTAGGTAGACCCAAAGCGGGGAGCACAAGTAACCAGGTTCTAGGGTCCAGTGGGAGACCATCTCGAGGAGTCGGGACCGGGTCTCCTAACCCTAGAATTGGCAGTGTTACTTGCCGCTCTCGTAGGGGTCTAGGGATGTGGGTTTGACTATTCATCGCGACCGTGGAATCCGTGTTTTATACAGGCTCGTATTGAAAACACGGACGTCCTAGTATATCCAATATTTCATATATGTTCTTCTGCTGCAATGTTCTGTGATGAGATCATATTACTGCCTGAGACGAATGTTTATATTATATATATGAGATATATGTTATATTGCAGATTTCGTTTCAAAAAGAGATGCTTGCGAAGCATAATTAAAATGGGACTTCATTAATGAGATTAATGAAATAAAAGAAACCTAAGATGTTGTGGAATCGAATTTTCAAAAACAGGTAGCTACAGTTCTTGCTTTGCATCGCGGTGTTCCTTGTAGAACATCCTGCACCTTATTCGATAAGGAAAGGACCGAGATCCCTTCACCGGGAGTGACTCTTTTAGCAATAACTGGCAGATGCTACAAACTCGGTTTGTCTTTTGATTGCTTTTATAGTTCTTGCTTTGCACAGCGGTATATATGATATATCCTGCACGTTATTCGATGAGGAAAGGGCCGACGATCCCTTCACCGGGAGTGACCCCTTTAGCAAAACTAGAAAAAGCCTAAAAAACACTCCATTTAAAATCACTCGATTCTACAACGATATAAAGTTCATTACGCAAAAGGTTTTCTTAAAAACCTGTCGTAGCCCTCCGTCATTTCAGATAAGTAATAGTTAGTATTCGTGCTGCATTTGTTGACTCAGTCAAGGCGTAGTGTGCGGTAGCTGATTAGTGCTTATCTGCAAAGCATATGATGCGATTGGATTAGGGTAGTCGTGCGGCCTTGTTGACTCAGTCAAGGGTCGTGCGGGTGGGTTTAATTCAATCGGGAAATGACGGGTTGAACTTTACTTGCGGTCTATGGTTTGTTGACTCAGTCAAGGTCATAGATTGCTTGGGGTAAAATATTATTGGGAATTTCAAGTGTTGAAATTTGCAATGAGATTGCATACCTTCTATGAGATAGTTGGATCCTGATACCCGCTGCGAGTAAGAGTTACTCCTGGGAGAGTTTTACACATTACAATTAACCGATCAAGTAGGTGTCTAGAAAAGTGTTAACGGGGTTACGCCTCTGGGAAAACGATGTTTACTTTAATTAGGTTCGTGCGAAAGCACGGGGGACCTCCCTCAAAGTACCAACACTGGCCTGGCTGAAAGATTGGCGAACTTGTAGCGTGTAATTAATCCCGGCTAGTCTTTCTTTTTAGGGTTTGAAGGAAGATTTGATTAAAACAGTGGGAGACATCCTGATTAGATATATTAGATAACCAATCTAATCTTGCAAGAGCATACGCTGAGTGTTTTCTTCTCTCTCTCTCCAGGTAGCGACCATATCACGCCTTAATCAAGATAAAAATACGGATATATTGACCGAACCCGCTTGTTATACTGAGCTGGGGAACGTTGGTCCCGCTCCAACTTATAATTGTTATAAGACAGAGCAGGAAATTGGGGATTACCAGAATTCCCATGCCGCCCAAACGAAGAAAGTGCATGTTGATACATCATCTTCGGGTGTGTTCATTACACAGAACTGTTTCTCAGTATCCTTTACGTCCTGGGTATGTGATACCGGATCAGGATCCCGTATATATAATCTGTTACATGGGCTACAGATGGGTAGAGAACTGAGAACGGGTGATAAGTTTCATGAGACAGAAAACGGTACAAGTGTTGCAGCCAAGTCTGTTGGTCACTATCACCCTGTATTACCAGAATACATTGATTCTGAACAAATGTTATTAGATACCGAACCTGATATACAAAATCATATCAGTCTCTTTATTAGTAAAGAAAGGATATAATTTTGTATTGTTGGATAATGTTTTGAACATTTCCTATATCAAGAGTTGATCGGTTCAGGCACGTTATCTAAAAGCATTGACGTTCTAAATCAAACTACAGTTCTTAGTATACGGAACACACACAAGAGGAAGAGTTCAGAAATGAACGAATCCTTCTTGAGGTATTGTAGACTAGGTCATATCAATACGACCCGACTAGCTAAGTTACATTTAGATGCATATTTAAATCTGTTTGAATTTACATCTTGTGAAACTTGCCAGTCATGTCACAAAGATAAGATGACCATAGCTCTGTTTATTGGAAACAGAGAAAGAGTTGGTGAACTCTTGGGATTGATACATGCTGATGTATGAAAGTCCCCTGTCTACACATGCCAAGACTGGTTCTTTTTACTTCATTACATTCTCTGATAATCTCTTAAGATTCAGACATATGTTCCTGTTGAAACACAAGTCCGAAACTTTTGAGATATTCACAGAATATAAGTTAGAAGTAGAGAACCAAAATACAGGTATAAGTATTATGTCCTTTGATGAGATCAAGGAGGAGAATACTTGAGCACGGAATTCCTGGACTGTTCTAAAGGAGAATAAGATTCTCTCTCAGCATTACTCCTCCGTATACACCACAGCACGTCGGTGTATCGGGGTGGAGCCATAGCACCCTATGTGATATGGTGTGCTCTATGATGAGTACTGTTGAGTTTCCTATTTCCTTTAGGGAGTTATGCACTTATGAAGTTGCATACCTATTGAATAGGGTTCAAATCAAATCAGTTTCCTACCACTTCATATGTGATATGGAAAGGGAAGAGCCCATATCTTAAGCTTGTTAAAATTTGGGGTTGTCCGGCCTATGTCTAAAAGCAAAATCCAGACAAGCTCGAGGCAAGGTCTGTTATGTACAACTGGAAAGGTTCCAGCTATACAAAATGCAGCTGATGATTTGGTAGAACCAAAGGATTCAATAGTTTCCAACGAACCTCAGCCTCTCCGCCGATCTAGCAGGGTTCCTCACCCACCTGAGAGATACTTCGGTTTCTCTATGACAGTGGGAGCGAGGATTGCATCATGAGATGATGACCCAACTAGTTTCGAGCTGGCCATCAGGAGTGGGACTCTGTAAGAATGGCTGGATGCTTATCGATCTGAGATGGAATCCTTATACACCAACAAAGTATGGACTTTGGTTGCTTTATCTGAAGGGTTAAATCCCCATCAGGAGCGAGTATATCTTGAGAAGATTACTTGGTGTACATGGAAAAGTTGAGACTTTCAAAGCTAGACTTGTTAAAGGTTTGCATCATAGACCAGGTATGGATTATGTTGAAACCTTTTCTAAGGATCTATGCTTAAGTCCATCCAGATCCTACTTGCCACGGCTACATACCATGACTACGATATCTGGTGGTTGGGTGTCATGACTGCTTTTCTAAATGATGTTTTAGAAGAGAACGTCTATAAGTACACAGCCAGAGGGCTTCGTAGACAGTGGGAGCAGCGGAAACGTGTGAAAGATGTTTTATATAATAAAACAGGCATCGCGGAGTTGGAACATCTGTTTTGATGTGGTAGTCAAAGAGTTTGACTTCATCAAAATGGTAAATGAACCTTGTATATACAAAAAGGTAGTAGGGAGTATGGTGGTGATCTTCGTAGAGTACGTGGATGACATACTCTTGATAGGAAAGGAGTTTCCTATGCTACGCTCGGTCAATCTCCGCTTATCACAAGGATTCTCCATATAGGAACAAAGTGATACCTCCTAAATCCTGGGTTTTTGGATCTATGAGATAGATCTAATTGGATGTTAGGATACTCACTAGTTGTAGTGAGATGGTATCAATCGATCCTGGGGAGAATCACTGGAAAGGTTCCAGGGTGATAAGGGCGACTGAATGTCAGTCGCAGGCATTGTCTATACCCTCAGTGGAGGGACGGTATGTTGGAAGAGTTCCAAGCTAGATACCGTGACATACTAGACGATTAAAGGCAAGATACATCGTTACCAAGGATGCTACCAAAAGAGGCAGTCTGGATATTTATAAGTTCATGAGATGAACTTCGTTCCTACCATTGTGTGACAATGGAGTTGTGGCTTTTGCCAAGGAACTACCGTCCCATCAGAAATCCAAATATAATTCTTAGGCAGTATCACCTGATCATGGAGATGGTTGATCTCCAGGGAGATCGAGGTTAGGAGAGCAGACACAGAGGACGACAGCGCGGATCCACTCACAAAGGCCTTTTTCCCAGTAGAGAATTTTATGGGATGGTTGAGTATGAGATACTTCAACCGCAGCTAATTGTTGGGTATGCGATACCATTACAGATGGCTCTAGTGCAAGTGGAAGATTGTTAGTTATATGTATGCCCTAGAGGCCATTACTGTACATACGATGTATATTGCAGTGGATGCTAGGACATATATAGGGAGGACTTTCTTGCTCGACATGATAGTATGCTATCTGCTTGTACTTTATCTTAACATGTACTCAGATTGTCTCTATGTTACATGTTGATAAAGCCCTTAGGATATGTACTCGACTACTGGGACTATGATGAGATCATACTAGTGGGGCCACGGTAGTCGATGAGTACATCCTATAACTGTTCCTAGTCGAGGGTGTATCGAGACAGGGCATCGATACACCAGAGTAGACTAGCGTATACGCATCTTGACCCATATGATGGGCGATGGATGATCCCATATCCATCGGTGTTTGACATCAAGGATGGTGTACGGGTGCTCAGTGGAGACTGGGTACACTGGACGGACTCGCCGAGAACTCCCAGATGGTATTATACCTCACGTCAGATGGCAGTTCTCCGGTGACACTGGTACAGTAGTCTGTTGACCCGAGATCGTCATAGAGTCTTGTGTGATTCCCACTGTGCTTTGATTTCCATCATACCACATCCAAGAGGGCGTGCAAAAAGGTGGCTTTTGGGTACAGTCCCGAATCACATGGAGGCAATGAGCGATAGGAGAGGATTCGTCTCTCCTGGTATAGGGAGTTGATGTTGTGCTGTGTTCGATTGGCTATAACCGGAAATCCCTGGCCAGGGTTGCTGAGATTTACTGGTAAGTGTTATCAGTAGTTTCTCGAACTGTTATAGACCTCATATCGACACGACTTATCGAGCTACTGGGGTCTGACGTTTACCACCCCTAGGCGAGATATGCAACATATCAGACGACAAGACCGGACTGTACGGGAGTGTTACTGTTTGGATTCACAGGAGAATGTACTGGCTTGCTTGTTGATCTTCTGAGCGCTCAATACCTGGGTAGCTGTTACGTTTAGCTGACCGCTTGCAGCTTGTGGGTGTTTGATATGATCTTCACCTACTGCCGGCGTATTGACGATTCTTTAGAGTCCTACACAGAGGATTCTTAGCTCAGGCAAAACGGAGTAGGAGCACATATGTGATATGTGCGGGACCGAGGATAATGCGATATGTGATACCGTATTATATTCTCGCGATATTTGATATCAGCCGGGTCATCGGATCAAGTGTTGATTCGATGAATCGGTACGGATAAATATTAGTCGGTTATATGCGATATAGCCGGATTGTCGGTTCAAGTGTTGATTCGATAATTTAATGTATAATAATATATATGATATATTAAATTACATTAACTAATATTTGCTCACTAAAAGATTCTTTTTCTCACTCGGGTAATACATTGATATATATGCGATATATGTTAAATGTATTATTTTATTTTGTTACGATAAATATTATATATGTGATATATAATATTGTAACATGATATGATAACTAATGCAACATGTTTAGTGGAGTTTAAACATGATTAGGGTTTGGATTAGGGTTAAGTCTTCTAGTTGATTCTAGAAGCTTTTCATTTTGTCATGATAAAGATATTTGTGTGTGACTCATCTTTAACCTAACCCAAACCCTAACCCTAGTTAATTCTCTACAAAGGTTTACTTGACCATGGTTGCATTATTCATCATATAATTTCTTTTTCTATTCATCACAAAAGAATTCTATTATGGTTCATCTTCTTCCTTCATTCTCTTCATGAAAAAGCTTTCTAGATTTTTCCAAAGTGATGAATAAATGTGAGAAAAAGATAAATAAAGAGAGCAAAAATCCTACTTCATCATCCTCATCTTCCCTTGCCATTTAGATGAGGGTGTTCACATCATTTCATGAGTGTTAGCTGGTGTTAACGGAACTTCAAGGTAGATCATCTTAGTATCGAAGATCGGAAGCAAAGGTTGCATCTTTCTCTTCGTGGAACCTCTCGAGAGTCCGGAACCCGATGATCGCAGTGAAGGGACCACAACACGGAGCATATGAAGTGAAGGACCGGATCTACAAAGGTTGTAATCCCTCTCACTTAGTGTTAAAGTTGTTAACATGCTAGTTTTCGCCTAATCTCTAGTTTAAAGATCCGTATTCGGGTTGTTCGGCACGGCTAAAATTATAATCGGGCATGGTTGATGCCTCGTAGACCCTTGTGCGCGTGCATAGCAACCCTACATCATCAACGTACAATACGAGGAAGACCACCTTACTCTCTATTACCTTTTTGTATATATAAGGTTCATCTACCATTTTGATGAAGTCAAACGCTTTGACTACCACATTAAAACAGATGTTCCAACTCCGCGATGCCTGCTTTAACCTTTAAGGCAACTTGCACACGTTTTCGCTGCTCCCATTGTCTACGAAGCCCTTTGGCTGTGTACTTATAGACGCTCTCTTCTAAATCAGTATTTGGAAAAGCAGTTATGACACCCAACTGCCAGATATCGTAGTCATGGTATGTAGCAATGGCAATTAGGATCCGGATGGACTGAAGCATAGGCACTAGAAAAGGTTTCATCATAATCCATACCTGGTCGATGACGAGAACCTTTTACAACATGTCTAGCTTTGAAAGTCTTAACTTTTCCATCGACACCAAGTAATCTTCTCAAGATATACTTGCTCCTGATGGAGATTTAACCCTTCAGATATAGCAACCAAAGTCCATACTTTGTTGGTGCACATAGATTCCATCTCAGATCGTATAGCATCCAGCCATTCTTATAGAGTCCCCACTCTTGATGGCCTGCTCGAAACTAGTTGGGTCATCATCTCATGATGCAATCCTTGCTCCCACTGTCATTGAGAAAACTGAAGTATCTCTCAGGCGGATGAGGAAACCTACCAGATCGGCGGAGAGACTGAGGTTCGTCGGGAGCTATTGAATCCTCCAGTTCTACCAAATCATTAGCTGCAGTTTGTATAGCTGAAACTCCTTCCAGTTCTACCTCATGACCATAAATTTCTTTCCAAAATAAATTCCTTTTCTAAAAAGGTGGTCATGCCGAGAAATAAAACACCTTTTGTTTCTCGGTGCGGTAGAATACATTCCCTTGCAAATGCTTGGGATATCCAACAAACTTCCACAGAACTGACCTTGCCTCGAGCTTGTCCGGATTTTGCTTTTAGACATAGTCCGGACAACCCCAAATCTTAATTTACTTAAGATATGGGCTCTTCCCATACCATATCGCATATGGAGTGGTAGGCACCTGATTTGGTTGAAACCCTATTCAATAAGTATGCCACTTCTTAAGTGCATAAATCCCAAAAACGAAATAGGCAACTCAGTAGTACTCATCATAGAGCGCACCATATCTAATAGGGTGCGATTGCTCCGCTCCGATACACCGACGTGCTGTAGTGTATACGGAGGAGTAATGCTGAGAGAGAATCTCATTCTCCTTTAGAATAATCCAGGAATACCGTGCTCAAGTATTCTCCTCCCTGATCACATCAAAGGACATAATACTTATATCCGTTTTGGTTCTCTACTTCTTACTTATATTCTTTGAATTTCTCAAAAGCTTCAGACTTGTGTTTCAACAGGAAAATATATCTGAATCTTCAGAGATCATCAGTGAATGTAATGAAGTATAAAGAATCAGTCCTGGCATATGTAGACAAGGGACCTTATACATCATCATGTATCAATTCCAAGAGTTCATTAACTTTTTCTCTGTTTCCAGTAAACGGAGTTATGGTCATCTTATCTTTGTGACATGACTGGCAAGTTTCACAAGATGTAGATTCAAACTGATTTAAATATGCATCTTAATATAACTTAGCTAGTCGGGACACATTGATATGACCTAGTCTACAATGCCTCAAGAAGGATTCGTTCATTTCTGAACTTTTCCTCTTGTGTATTCTGTACATTGAGAACTGTAGTTTGATTTAGAACGTCTATGTTTTTAGATAACGTGCCTGAACCGATCAACTCTTGATATAGGAAATGTTCAAAACATTATCCAACAATACAAAATTATATCCTTCTTTAGTAAATAAAGAGATTGATATAATGTTGCATATCAGGTTCGGTATCTAATAACATTCGTTCAGAATCAATGTATTTGGTAATACAGGGTGATAAATGCCAATACCTTAGCTGCAACAATTGCACCGTTTCCAACTCTTTAAACTTATCACCCATTCCCAGTTCTCTACCTATCTGTAGCCCATATAACAGATTATATATGTGTGATCCTGATCCGGTATCTCATACCCAGGACGTAGAGGATACTGAGAAACAGTTCTCGGTAATGAACACACCCGAAGAAGATGCATTATCATGCACTTTCTTCATTTGGGCGACACGGGAATCCTGGTAATCCCCTATTTCCTGCTTGGTCTTATAACAATTATAAGTTGGAGTGGGACCAACGTTCTCCAGCTCAGTATAACAAGTGGGTTCGGTCAATACATCCATATTATTATCGTAATTAAGGCGTGACATGATCGCTACCTAGAGAGAGAGAGAAGAAAACTCTCAGCGTATGCTCTTGCAAGATTAGATTGGTTATAATTTTATCTAATCAGGATAGCTCCCATTGTTTTTATCAAATCTTTCTTCAAACCCTAAAAGGAAAGACTAGCCGGGATTAATTACACCCTACAAGTTCGCCAATGTTTCAGCCAGGCTAGTGCCGGTACTTTGAGGGAGGTTCCCCATGCTTTCGCACGGACCTAATTAAAATAAAACTCGTTTTCCCAGTGCATAACCCCGTTGACACCTTTCTAGACACCTACTTGATTGGCTAGTTGTAAAGTGCAAAACTCTCCCAGGAGTAACAATTACTCGCAGCAGGTATCGGGATCCAACTATGTCATAGAAAGTATCCAATCTCATTGTAAATTTCAATACTTGAAATTCCCGATAATTTTTCCCCTAACTTCCTATGACCTTGATAAAAGCCAACAAACCATAGAATGCTAGTCAAGTTCAATCTGTCATTTTCTGATTGAATTAAACCCACCCGCACGACCCTTGACAAAAGCCAACAAGGTCGCACGACTACCCTAATCCAATCACATCATATGCTTAAGCAGATAAGCAATAACCAGCTACCGCACACTACGCCTTGACAAAGGCCAACAAACGCAGCACGAATACAAAATACTACTTATCTGAAATGACGGAGGGCTATGACAGGTTTTTAATAAAATCTTTTGCGTAATGAACTTGATATCGTTGTAGAATCGAGTGATTGTTAAAAGGAGTGTTTTTGAGGCTTTTACTAGTTTCGCTAAAGAGGTCACTCCCGGTGAAGGGATCTCGGCTCTTTCCTCGTCGAATGAGGTGCAGGATATTCACAATACCACTATGCAAAGCATGAACTAGAAAAGCAATCAAAAGACGAAGCCGAAGCTTGTAGCATTTTCCAGATATTGCTAAAGAGGTCATTCCCGCTGAAGGGGTCTCAGCTCTTTCTTTATCGAATAAGGTGCTGGATATTCTACAAGGTATACTGCTATGCAAAGAAACAACTAGAGCTACCTGTTTTTGAAAAATTGATTCCACAACATCTTTAGGTTTATTTTCTTTCATTAATCTTTTTAATGAAGTCCCATCATTTAAGTGACCTATGTATCACAGATAAATACAACGTACTCTTATGCCATCCGCATTCGTCTCGATATCCCGTCATGCACTGTTAGGTTAGGTAACTAATGACAGAGCAGGGCAGGGCTAGCACGGGTGAAAAACATAAGCAACGTCTATATAATATATCACATATAAGTATCTATCTCATCATATAAAGTGATCACATCACAGAATATCGTAGCAGAAGTCAACATATAAAATATTGGATATACTAGGATTTCCGGGTTTTATATTAAGCCTGTATAAAATACGGATTCCGCAGTCGTGATGAATAGCCAAACCCACATCCCTAGACCCTTACAAGAGCGGCAAGCAACCCTACCAATTCTAGAGTTAGGAGACCCGGTCTCGACGCCTCGAGATGGTCTCCCACTGGACTCTAGAACCCGGTTACTTGTGCTCTCCTCCTTAGGTCTATCCTAATGCGGAAAAGTAAATAATATATATCAACGGTGACATCTTCCTCAACCCGGAAGTGCCCCAATAAAAGAATATTACATAAATTTTTTTACATGAATGAAAATGAAAAACTCTCATCTCACATAAAAACCTCAGGCTATTGAAACACGACGATCCAATATAATATATCTCAGCAACAAATAACATCACATGTCATCAACGTAAGTAAATATGCGTATCCCAATTGTCGTTGACGTATACCAACGAAACCGGCGATACACCACATATTACACTTACGGTCGCAGAAAAGAAAATGAAAAACTACAACAATTGGAATCCGCAACCGCCTTGAACATCATAAACCCAATGTATCACATACTTTGGATTTCATGCCCAACCAAATGAATTCCTTAGATATCACATGCCTAACAATTATAAACCCCGCATTTTGGTCTCAATATTAAAAACACTTTCCAATAACAAGTCGGGTAATTCAACAAGATTCCCGATAACCTGATCGAATGCTCATCGGAAACTTTAGTAGACGGCCGCACCTCCCGATACCGTCGACGAAGTTCACTTAGGCGGAACACCGTGCCCGCGAGCACCCGAACGTATGCTTTAGGCAACGGGGTTCTCCTACAGTCACTTAGTCGGGGCTATGGGGATTGGTTATCTAATAATATTACCCGGCGAGTATCCGCGTACGCTACGTGATTACGACAGACTTTTGATCATATCAAAATTCCGTGGCAACCGATCAAATGAGACTAAATTGCTAGATTTATAAAATTCAAAGTAGTTTCCTTATGGATTCCAAGTATTGTATCCCATCATATGATATCCAGACGACGTTAAACTTTTTGATCGATTCATCAAAGTCCTACAATTTCCTGACAGCTCAACACATGAGCATAGTTCACAAATACCCAGAACATGCCACAGTACCTATGGACCAGCCGTAGAAGGGCAAACCCAAGCCTCATTAATGGCACCGCGGAACTGGCTCAAACCATGGTTATTATGTCGAGTTAGGGTTTCATTCTTCTAGAGGGTCCACAGAATTACTTCCATATTTGGATTTTTCCAAATACCTTAAACTTGGAAAAATGGGTTTTTGATATTCGTTCGAACTTTTTAACTTTGCCTGGACAACATGTGATTCTCTTTACGAGTCGAGAGGATCTCATAAGTGCATTTTCTCCTTAGGAATCGTATGGTTTCCTAATTATGTTTCTCTTTTGTGAGTCGTGAGGATCTCACACGGGTGTTTTCTGCTTGCAAGTCGAGAGGACTCTGCAATTGCATTTTTTTATGAGTTTGCGCCCTTTGGGTTTTCAAAAACTCATAGGTAGTCCCACTGTTTTTACTCATGGAGCCCTTTTGGGTTTTCATCCGTGCTCATTTTGCTTGTGGACATACCTTTTTTTTACAATGAAACTCTCTAATATAGCTTCGCCGTAGGTGACCCAACATCACTTGTCGATAGGACTTAGAAGATATATGCATCGTTTATGCCCATAGATTCTATACGGTAGTCAATATGGAGACTAGCCATAGGGTATACTATCTTTTGGAGGATTGCATCATTGGTGGAGCTTAATAACCAGTTGGAATTCTGGTGCAGCCTCGTAGGTGGGACTTGAGTTGCAATTTTCGCCGGTGAGACTTCATATGCAACGTTGATCTCAAAGAGCCCATAGGCAACATATATTTGGAAAAATATGGTTGCGATGCATATATTTCATGCCCATGAATTGTATACGGTAGTAAACATAGAGACAAACCGTGGGGCAAGATGCTAGTTCAGAGACATAACGGTCCATCATGTTTGTTTCGGTCGGGGAGTTACATTACTTGTCCCTTCCACTGGTTGCTTGCTTAGGCCTTGCTGTCTGACCTTTCTATAAATGGCTATTTTATGCCTTAGTCTATTGTTCATATCAGATTTTTGCATTTTTATATCGTCCATTCTTAATCACATTGCATATAAGTAGGTACTTTTGATTCATGTCTGCTAAATAGTTGCAGGTTACAGGTTCTCAGCTCATTACAGTGAAATTCATGAAAAGCCGCTACAAATGTGAGACTACGACCAACAACAAATGAATCCGTAGGATGCTGCCTACCAGTTCAAGGAACAAATGGGAAATTATTTAGACACTTTAATGCACAAAGCAAAAGGGCAACACAAGATCCAAGACTTCAACATGGAGCTCAAGGCAAAAGTCCACATCATTCTGCACTGTTGGAAATCTGGAAGGAGATTGAAGAGATTATGAGAAACCAAGTGAAGAAAACAGAAGATAAAAGCAACATGAAGAAACCCGGAAGAAATAGGCCCATGAACCCACCAAATGGCCGCGGAACCGCGGCCAAACAGGCACTTCTGCCGCGGTTCCGCGGCCGTGCAGCGCACAAGTCGGTGGCAGTGTCGGTGTTTTGACTCGGGTCTCTTGGGGTATTTTTGTAATTTCGTGTATGGATCAGAATGTAAACCTAGGGTTTTCCTATCTATAAATAGGAGATCTCAAAGCCAAATTAAGGGTGCCCCTTTTAGGGTGCCTTTCTTAGATGCCTCTCTTTATTTGTTTTTTTATTCTAGATCTAAATTTTAAATTCAATTGTAATGCGTTCTTGAGAGGTCATCAATAAAGTAAGTCTTTTATTTTATTTTATCTCGCATTCTTCTTATCTGCAATTTATTATCTATCCTTTATTTTCTTATTTGTTCTTTTATTATTTGCAAATTAGTTTATCGATTAAAACATAAAAATGAATTTTATTGTCACCTTCCTAATGAGTGAGCAATTCCTCACTTGATAGGAGTAGAATAGGGAAGGTTTGAGAGAAGGAAATCTCTCTCACTCTTTTCTTTTCCTATATAATTTTGTTTAAAGGACTCTCTTTAATTCAACCATAATCCGCTCACTACGGTACCCTATCATATATAGTGGTGATTCCCTAGTTAGACCGGTTGTGGTTGAATTAACTGGAGATTAGGGCTAAGAGCTAAGAACGGACGGACAAGGACCAAAAGGAAGAAACTAAGTTTCTTCCTAGTCGTGCTAATCCCCGTTGTTGACTATTACCATAACACCTATATTCTTAACTAGGGTATTGATAGAAGTGAGAAGAATCCTTATTTCAAACTAACCTAATCCTAACCCTAGCAAGCTTTTAAATCAATTTATTCTCATTCTTAGATTTTTAAAACAAAACCTACCAAAGTTTGGACTTAACTTGTTAGAACTTAAAGAAAAAAACACCATTTCCCGGTAGATCGACTCGTACTCAACCGGCTAGCTACCAAACGACACCGTCTTGATTGCGGTATTCTTAAATTTAAACACGCACGCAAAATCCTACAACAATCAAATGGCGCCGTTACCGGGAAGACAGTAGTCTCTTTCTTTGTGTACTTTCGGGTTAATAAAAAAAATTATAAAAATTATAAAAATTGAAAAATATTAAAACAAAAAAAATAATAAAAATCATCTTGTTATTTTTGAAAGGTTTTTGTGCAAGTGTGCAGGCTTGGAGCAAACTCTGTTTCAGATCTGGAGCAAACTCAGTGAACAAATCCAGAAACAGGAGATCTGAACAGGTAGAGGAAAACCAACTCAACACAGAGACAAAGTCAGAATATCCAAACTCTCTAATCCGTCGTGGAAACGCGGTAAAAGCAAGGGTTTGACCGCGGAACCGGGGTCAACTGGTGACGTCATCACCCAATTTTCTCTGTAAGTATCTATTTTCTACTTTCCTCTCCTCTGAACTCCACTGAAATATTTTTCCTACAGCTTTCTTTGCACAGATTCTCTTTCTCCTATCCAATAAATTGTTTTTGTGCAGGATTCTTTGCGCTGCAAAATAAAAAAAATTTGAAAGTGTTTTATATTTTTTGGTTGTTCCTGCTTTCAATAATTAATACGGAATTTAAGAGGCTATAACACCAACTCAGATTGGGTGGGGATTTCATGACCCTTCCTAAGACCCCAAAATAAAATCACTAAAATCATACACATCACCCTTGAGCTTAATTAAAAAATATCTAGACTCAGCCAACTAAGAACTGTAGTGCTCAATAGGACAGAGGAAGGTTGTGGGCATTCAATCGTTTATCTAAACTTGACTTTGTAGTGCCTAGGCTAGACAAGTGAGAAAGGTAATTTTAAAAGGCCCGTCTCACGGTGATTCATGAGCGGAACCCTACTTTCTTCATTTGTGCTTACCTGGCCACAATTGACAGTGAAGAGACGATTTGAGGGATATCTCACAACTTGTCACTTTAGAATAGTTAGGAGCAGTCTAGTGGACTTTGATGACCATAGCTCTAGGTATGATTGTACATATTTT
This sequence comes from Agapanthus africanus, assembly GCA_030015575.1. Lineage (NCBI taxonomy): Eukaryota > Viridiplantae > Streptophyta > Magnoliopsida > Asparagales > Amaryllidaceae > Agapanthus > Agapanthus africanus. The sequence goes on from CM057344.1 coordinate 110,731,018, forward strand.
AACTGTGAATGTTTGAAATTGTGTCGTAAGTCCGTACACATTCTTGCAAAAACACTTTCAAAAATTTCAAAACTCCAAAAACAAACCTTTTTTTTTAAATATAAAAAAATTTAAAAAAACAAAAAAAATCACATTCTTTTTCTTCTCCTTTCTCTCATCATATCATGGGCACCGCACCTCGCAAAACTCTTGCCGAACGTTGGTACCCACAACCAGACATTACTTCCTACAGTTCTTGTTTTGGTCGAATTTCGAACGACCCCTCCATGCCAAAAATCTCTTTGAAAGATCGAATAGACGTATCTAGGATAAACAATTGGACTCAGAAATCCACTTTGTATCAACCGTTTCAAACATTCACCCCTTCTCATATTGATACCCCTTTTGAGAGTCCAGTTGTAACCCCAAAACCTATGTCTATTGCTGAACATATTGAAAAATCTCATAACCGATATTTCACTCCTTTCACCACTGCGAATTCTTTGGATCAACAATTCCATTCATCTTCTTATCCAAATGTTGATCCTATTCATGTCCAACCATTCAATTCCTACCATTCCTACCCGACTTTCGCACCTTCCCTAGACATTGCTTCTACACAACCATTTGGGGGTTTCCAGTATCCAAACAACTTTGAAATTTTTACTGAAACTACTTCACAACCCATGTCTAGTTTGGAACAGGCGTTGGATGACTTTAGGGTAGCGTCATGCCAACAGATGATGAATTTGAATGCGTCCATGGTCGCCCTCATACAACCTAGTGACCCGATAGCTAGTTTCCAAATAGCCCGACATTTCCCAATTTATGATGAGGCGGTAGGACAGGTTGAGAATTTGAGTGGAAAAAGTGAGCTGTACACCCCTCCAAGTCAAACCTACCAGTCCCCAATTGAATCCCACAACTCCGGTTTTGAATGTCTATCAAGTGTCCCAAATGATTCACCAGTTGAAGATAGAACGATTAATAAGTTGTGCGACTTTGTAGTGTTTGATTTACCTAATTGTGAAGGGTCCCTTTTAAGCGAAACCATCACCAATCCTTTTGACCTCTACACCTCCGTCTTAGAACCTGAATTGATTGATATCCATGCTTTTGATGAGGTGTCTGAGAAATTTAATTTTCACTTGATCGAGGATATTGACGCTGGGAATATTTTGGATGATGAAACCACAGATTTGGATGAGTTTCTCTCTCCAATTTATCATCCCGGGTCATTAAATGTTTCTCCCGAACTTCATATGCTTCTTGATTTTGATGAGAATTGCATGGATAAGCTAAATTTTGAAGAGAGTATTGAGGAAATTATTGAGGATAAAGCAGTTTTACATGAGGAGTCGAATTTTCCAATTCATATTATCCTTTTCATTGACTGCGCACACCCTCCTGAATCTTTAATCGATACCCTTCCTCAATCACTTCCCTCCGTCCTCGCTCCGACCTTGCAAGAAACCGTTACACTTTCATTTTCAATGTCTGGTTTACCAAGTTCGACGTACCCATGTTTTCTCACGAATCTTGAGGGATTTGACCTCATTTCTCAGTGGGTTGATAGATCAGCACAATCGCTTTTTACACATCGGTCATTATAAATTGTGCTAATTTATACACTCCATTCCCACCCTCAAGTTCGTATTCCACTTCTTTCTCCCAGTTTTTCTGGTTCTTCTTCTAATTTTCCTTTAATGATAGCGAGTGTTAATGAATCACAATCCGATATTTTGAGTTCGATAATTCTAGAAAAACATCTTGATTTAGACTCTTTTGAGAATAAGGTAGATGAGCTTTACGAGTCTCCTACCTCCATAATTTTTGAAAAATAAAGCGTGTTGAATTCTAGCGCGATACTTATTGACATTGAAACGTTCAATCGGACCATCGATGAAAGTTTTGAAGATATTTTCACCGACGAACTCGCATTCCTAAACGACACGGATTTTGTGATTAATCAACCTCCACCTAAAGAAGTCGAACCACCACCATTTCTTCTTATCCCATACGAAAATGTGACCATTATTCCCATTCCTAATCATCTACATTCTCGTTTCCGTTCACCATTATTGTTTCGTCTCTACAAATCAAGACGTAAACCTTTTCTTTTACACCACTTATCTCTTCCCCACTTCTTCCTGGCTCCATAAAACATGTTCTTCCACCAACCGGTGCGTTTCACTGATAAATTTTTCGAATGGTTGGTTTCGACTTTTGGTCTTTGCAAAGCTTGGCATTGACCGGTAACTTTGACCCCCCCTCTTTAAAAGCTTAACATTGTTTAACTTAAGTTTGGGGGGGGGTATAATTTGGCTCTTGAAAATAATTTTTTAACTCAAAGTGGAGAGCCAAAAATAAGTTTGGGGGAGATTTTCACAATCATATTTCATGTCCCCAATAATAAATTTTTCCTCCCAAGTTTACAGCTTTATGAGATTTAAAAAAATGCCAACAGTGGAAACACTGTTGCACTTAAGTTTGGGGGGGACCTTTTTGTATATATATATTTTGTTTTCTTTTTCTGTTAAAAAAATAAAAAAATAAAAAAATAAAATAAAAATAAATAAACAAACAGGGGAGTACCGGCAATTTTGACCCTCTTGGTGTAGCCTGACAGTGAGGGCACTGTCAAGTTTAAGTTTGGGGGTGTGCTGGATAAGCTTTCTTTCTTCGCATTCATATGTATATTTTTGCATTTGCACACTTATTTTAAAACCCATAAAAATCAAAAAAATTAAAAAATAAAAATTGAAAAGTTTAATTTTGGCCATATTTGACATAAGTTTAACATGACGGTTGACTAGTTAGGAAAAACTAGATTATAAACTTAGTAAATTAAAAACCCTAAAAATAACCTTTCTTAAAGTTTAACTGTAGAAAATATACGTCCTTGTAGTTTATTTAGAAATAGGCAAATTTTGAGTTCAGTTCTTGGGCTAAATCGAAATAAGGGAAGAGTATTAAAAACTCTAATTGAAGAATAAGTCTGAAAAATAATTCTGAACCATAAATCTAAATTCTGAAAATATATACCCTACAACTCGCACATACACGCACCTTGAAACTTGGGATAGTAGAAGATACCTTGAAATGCTCTTGTCTAAAATCCTTAGTATGAAAGAAAAGAAAAGAAAAGTATAAGAGGTGAATAAAGAGATAAAAAATGAACATTGGTTTTGTAATTACTTAAGGCAGCATAAATAAAAAATATTGTGAGGGTGCTTTATCACATGGTGCCTTAGACCAACTGGTTTGGGAGTCACTGCTAAGCCTTAGGTATTGCAAGATGAGGAATTACGCCTACATGCGCAAGCACAATTTGTAATCGGTCGTTTAGTACCTCAAGAAGTATTAACGGTCGCATGAAGCATGTGTGAGCAATTTCATCTAAAATTCACCAACTAAAAGTATTTTGGAAAATGGACAAGAGTATGATAGCTTGAATTGAATTTCTAAGTGTAGGGATGATAATTACACACACGTAGGGGTATCTAATTAGAGTTTGGAGGAGAGATAGGAATAAAAAATAGGTCTTATATCTTCAGTAGAGATGATAAAAATTCCTGAGTTAAGATTGCACCTTAGAAGGAAAACTTAGGAGATGTTGAAAGCTTTATAAACTTGCAAAACGTATATGTTCTTAAATTAAATGAAAAGGAAGCGTGAAAAATACGGGTTAATGATTTATAATTTAAAGATAATACAATTTCTTGCTAGAATACTGAATTGAAGAATTAGAGTCAATGGCTAAATTGATCGGATTTTGTGGGTAGTATCCGCTGAAAAGACTCAGGAGACAACACTCCTCCTTCTAGGAACACCTAGAGGTTTAACGACTTGTTGCACGAGCTCAGTGCAATCGTGTTCCCCGCGAAAGTGAGGTTAGGAATTTTTGAAAATAAAATTGGCTTTGCTCGGGACGAGCAAAAACTAAGTTTGGGGGTATTTGTTCATATCATATTTTTGCATTTTTATATCGCCCATTCTTAATCACATTTCATATAAGTAGGTACTTTTGATCCATGTCTGCTAAATAGTTGCAGGTTACAGGCTCTCAGCTCGTTACAGTGAAATTCATAAAAAGTCGCTACAAATGTAAGACTAGGACCAACAACAGATGAATCCATATGATGCTGCCTACCAGTTCAAGGAACAAATGGGAAATCATTTAGACAATTTAATGCACAAAGCAAAAGGGCAACACAAGATCCAAGACTTCAACGCGGAGCTCAAGGCAAAAGTCCACATCATTCTGCACTGTTGGAAATCTGGAAGGAGATTGAAAAGATTATGAGAAACCAAGTGAAGAAAACAGAAAATAAAAGTAACATGAAGAAACCCTGAAGAAATGGGCCCATGGACCCACCAAATGGCCGCGGAACCGCGGCCAAACATGCACTTCTGCTGCGGTTCCGCGGCCGTGCAGTGCACGTGTCGATGGCAGTGTCGATGCTTTGACTCGGCTTTCTTGGGGTATTTTTTTAATTTCGTGTATGGATCAGAATATAAACCTAGGGTTTTCATATCTATAAATAGGAGAGCTCAAAGCCAAATTAAGGGTGCCTTTTTTAGGGTGCCTTTCTTAGATGCCTCTCTTTATTTTTTTTTATTCTAGATCTAAATTTTAAATTCAATTGTAATTCGTTCTTGAGAGGTCATCAATAAAGTAAGTCTTTTATTTTATTTTATCTCGCATTCTTCTTATCTGCAATTTATTATCTGTCCTTTATTTTCTTATCTGTTCTTTTATTATTCGCAAATTAGTTTATCGATTAAAACATAAAAATGAATTTTATTATCACCTTCCTAATGAGTGAGCAATTCCTCACTTGTTAGGGGTAGGATAGGGAAGGTTTGAGAGAAGGAAATCTCTCTCACTCCTTTCTTTGCCCATATAATTTTATTTAAAGGACTATCTTTAATTCAACCATAATCCGCTCACTACGGCACCATATCCTATATAGTGGTGATTCCCTAGTTAGACCGGTTGTGGTTGAATTAACTGGAGGTTAGGGCTAAGAGCTAAGAACGGACTGATAAGGACCAAAAGGAAGAAAGTTAGTTTCTTCCTAGTCGTGCTAATCCCCGTTGTTGACTATTACCCTAACACCTATATTCTTAACCAAGGTATTGATAGAAGTGAGAAGAATCCTTATTTCAAACTAACCTAATCCTAACCCTAGCAAGCTTTTAAATCAATTTATTCTCTTTCTTAGATTTTTAAAACAAAACCTACCAAAGTTTGGACTTAACTCGTTAGAACTTAAAGAAAAGAACATCATTTCCCTGTGGATCGACTCGTACTCAACCGGCTAGCTACCAAGCGACACCGTCTTGATTACGGTATTCTTAAATTTAAACATGCACGCAAAATCCTACAACAATCAGCTATCTTACCCTCTTGGACTGCTTCTTTTATCATCGAGTCAATCGGGTTGTCTTGCGGGAAACACAAAGCACTTTGCACGGTACCTGCCATCTACTTATCTGTGTTGCTTTCTGACGCCGACGGAGCATTTTATTCATATACAAAGGAACGAAAGATCATATGGAAACATTTCACCCGCTCTTCCACTCCTTCTGCTGAGTCTTCTTCTTCCTCAGAATTCTTAGTTTTGAAGAGATGCTTAAGAAATTCTTCGAGAATGAGCGCGCCTTGACATATTTTTGCAGATTCATCCGGATTTCTATATAGGCTAGACAGGCTTCTTAGTCTTCTTCGTCTTTTTCTTTGGAGGAATCAACTTGAGTATTCACATCACAATCTTTTTCCAAGGATGGGACCCGTGCGGTCTTTATTTTTGTGACCGGGTGCTTTAGAGCCGCTCGTTTTTGTTGAGCGTTGGCGATAGACGCCGTCTTGTCTTTGTCTTTGTTATTTCATTGATCTTCACTAGAAAAGGAAGGGCCTTGACCCGTCTGATCCAATTAAGCCAATTTATCTATAATCTCTTGGAAGGTAGTAGGCTTGAAAAAGGCCATGAATGGATACACCCGAGAATGTCTGTCAATAGTAGCTATAAACATTCAGATGGCTGGAGCTTCGTTGATGCACTGCTCACATTTATATCAAAGGTTTCACCATCGGATAGCATATTGAACCCAGGTCTCATTCGACCCTTTCATTGATCAATGCCGACATGGTAGTGCGTTCGCTTGCACCGGCAAATCTTTAGTAGAATAGAATTTCCATTTCATCAAAAGTCTTCACAGAGTTGTTAGTGTAGGGTTCCTAGGCACGCTCAAGAGGTTCCACAAGGCATCAACCATGCCAAACAAAAATTTTCTGGTGCCGAGAAACCCTAATATAGATCGTTAATTAGAAGTAAAGGCGAAACAACAAGCAAGCAAACAACTTTGCTAATAAGTGAAAGGGATTACAACCTTTGTAGATCCGGTCCTCCACTTCTTTAGCTCCGTGTTGACGTCCCTCCACTGCGATCATCGGATCCCGGAATCTAGCGATGGTTTCGTCGAAGAAATGATCGGGCTAGGTCATTGACTTCGAGACTGAAGATGATCTACGTCGGGGAGACACAAACTCAAGCTATTCCTTCACTTAGTCGAGAACTTTGTGAAGAGAACACCCTCTACGTAACGGCCACCCGGGTATTGAGTGATCAGAAGATCAACGAGCAAGCCTGCTCACACTCCTGTGAATCCAACCAGTAACACTACCGTACAGTCCGGTCTATTCGTCTGATATGTCGCATATCTTGTCTAGGGATGGTAAACGTCAGACCCTAATAACTCGATAAGTCGTGTCGATATGAGGCTCATAACAGGTCGAGAAACTACTGGTAACATTTACCAGTAAATCCCTAAAGCAGCCTTGGCCAAGGACTTTCTGTTATATCCAATCGAACAATGCGCAACATCAACTCCCTATACCGGGAGAGACGAAACCCCTCCTATCGCTCATTGCCTCCATGTGATTTGGGACTGTACCAAAAAGCCACCTTTTTGCACGCCCTCTTGGACGTGGTATGATGGAAATCAAAGCACAGTGGGAATCACACAAGACTCTATGACGATCTCGGGTCTACAGACTAAGTTGTACCAGTGTCACCAGAGAACTGCCATCTGACGTAAGGTATAATACCATCTGGGAGTTCTCGGCGAGTCCGTCCAGTGTACCCAGTCTCTACTGAGCACCTGTATATCATCTCTGATGTCAAACACCAATGGATATGGGATCATCCATCGCCCATCTAATTGGGTCGAGAAGCTACACGCTAGTCTACTCTGGTATATCAATGCCCCGTCTCGATACACCCACGACTAGGGACTTTGAAGGATGTACTTATGGACTACCACGTCCCCACTAGTATGATCCGCATCATAGTCCAGGTAGTCAAGTACACATCCTAAGGGCTTTACCAACATGTACCAGAGAGACAATCAGTGTACACGTTAAGATAAAGAGTAACCAGATAGCATACTATCATATCGAGCAAGAAAGTCATCCCTATATATGTCCAAGCATCCACTACAATATACATCCTATGTATAGTAATGGCCTCTAGGGCATACATATAACTAACAATCTCCCACTTGCACTAGGGCCATCTGATAGCAGTGGTTGTAGTATCTCATACTCAACCATCCCATAAAAGTCTCTCTCTGGGAAAAGGCCTTTCGTGAGTGGATCCGCCGTGTTGTCCTCTGAGTCTACTCTCCTAACCTCGATCCCCTGGAGATCAACCATCTCCACGATCAGGTGATACTGTTTAAGAATATGTCTGGATCACTGATGGGACGGGCGTTCCTAGGCATAAGCCACAACTCCATTGTCACACAATGGGAGGAACGAAGTTCATCTCATGAACTAATATACACCCAGACTTCCTCTTTGGTAGCATCTTTGGTAGCGATGTATCCAGCCTTTATCGTCTAGTATGCCACGGTATCTAGCTTGGAACTCTTCCAACATACCGTCCCTTTACTGAGGGTAAAGACAATGCCTGTGACTGACATTCAGTCATCTTTATCACCCTGGAACCTTTCCAGTGATTCTCCCCAGGATTGATTGATACCATCTCACTACAACTAGTGAGTATCCTAACATCCAATTAGATCTATCTCATAGATCCAAAACCCAGGATTTAGTAGGTATCATTTTGATCCTATATGGAGAATCCTTGTGATAAGCGGAGATTGACCGAGCGTAGCATAAGAAACTCCTTCCCTATCAAGAGTATGTCATCCACATACTCTACGAGGATCACCACCATACTCCTTACTACCTTTTTGTATATACAAGGTTCATCTACTATTTTGATGATGTCAAACTCTTTGACTAACTCATCAAAACAGATGTTCCAACTCCGCGATACCTGCTTTATCACATAAAACATCTTGCACACGTTTCCACTGCTCCCACTGTCTACGAATCCCTCTGACTGTGTACTTATAGACTCTCTCTTCTAAATCTTTATTTAGAAAAGCAGTCATGACACCCAACCGCCAGATATCGTAGTCATGGTATGTAGCCGTGGCAAGTAGGATCTGGATGGACTTAAGCATAGGTACTTAGAAAAGGTTTCATTATAATCCATACCTGGTCAATGATGCAAACCTTCAACAAGTCTAGCTTTGAAAGTCTCAACTTTTCCATGTACACCAAGTAATCTTCTCAAGATATACTTGCTCCTGATGGGGATTTAACCCTTCAGATAAAGCAACCAAAGTCCATACTTTGTTGGTGTATAAGGATTCCATCTCAGATCGCTAAGCATCCAGCCATTCTTACAGAGTCCTACTCCTGATGGTCAGCCCGAAACTAGTTAGGTCATCATCCCATGATGCAATCCTCACTCCCACTGTCATAGAAAAACCAAAGTATCTCTCAGGTGGGTGAGAAACCCTACTAGATCGGCGGAGAGGCTGAGGTTCGTTGGTTGCTATTGAATCCTTTGGTTCTACCAAATCATCAGCTGCAGTTTGTATAACTGGAACTCATTCCAGTTCTACCTCATGACCAATAATTTCTTCACAAGAAATTCCCTTTCAAAAAGGTGGCATGCTGAGAAACAAAACATTTTTGTTCCTCGGTTAGGTAGAAGATATTCCCTTGCATATACTTGGGATATCCAACAAACTTCCATAGATCTGACTTTGCCTCGAACTTGTCCGGATTATGCTTTTAGACATAGGCTGGACAACCCCAAATCTTAACTAACTTAAGATATGGGCTCTTCCTTTTCCATAACTCATATGAAGTGGTAGGCAACTGATTTGATCGGAACCCTATTCAATAGGTATGCAACTTCATAAGTGCATAACTCCCTAAAAGGAAATAGGAAACTCAGTAGTAAGAGCATACCATATCACATAGGGTGCTATTGCTCCGCCTCGATATACCATCGTGCTATAGTGTATACGGAGGAGTAATGCTGAGAGAGAATCTCATTCTCCTTTAGAATAATCCAGGATTTCCGTGCTCAAGTATTCTCCTCCTTGATCACATCAAAGGACATAATACTTTTACCCGTATTTTGGTTCTCTACTTCTAACTTATATTCTGTGAATATCTCAAAAATTTCGGACTTGTGTTTCAACAGGAACATATGTCTGAATCTTGAGAGATTATCAGAGAATGTAATGAAGTACAAAGAACCGGTCTAGGCATATGTAGACAGGGGACCTTCATACATCAGCATGTATCAATCCCAAGAGTTCACTAACTCATTCTCTGTTTCCAATAAACAGAGCTATGGTCATCTTATCTCTGTGACATGACTGGCAAGTTTCATAAGATGTAAATTCAAACTGATTTAAATATGCATCTTCAATGTAACTTAAGCTAGTCGGGTCGCATTGATATGACCTAGTCTACAATACCTCAAGAAGGATTCGTTCATTTCTGAACTCTTCCTCTTGTGTGTGTTCTATATACTAAGAACTGTAGTTTGATTTAGAACATTAATGCTTTTAGATAACGTGCCTGAACCGATCAACAATTGATATAGGAAATGTTCAAAACATTATCCAATCAATACAAAATTGTATCCTTCTTTAATAAATAAAGAGATTGATATGATGTTGTATATCAGGTTCGGTATCTAATAGCATTTGTTCAGAATCAATGTATTCAGATAATACAGGGTGACAGTGACCAACAGATTTGGTTGCAACACTTGCACCGTTTTCTGCCTCATGAAACTTATCACCCGTTCTCAGTTCTTTATCTATCTGTAGCCCATGTAACAGATTACATATGCGGGATCCTGATGCCGTATCATATACCCAGGACATAAAGGACACTGAGAAACAGTTCTCTGTAATGAATACATCCGAAGATGATGCATCGGTATGCACTTTCTTCGTTTGGGTGGCACTGGAATTCTGGTAATCCCCTAATTCCTGCTCTGTCTTTTAACAATTATAAGTTGGAGCGGGACCAACGTTCTCCAGCTCAGTATAACAAGCGGGTTCGGTCAATATATCCATTTTATTATCTTGATTAAGGCGTGATATGGTCGCTACCTGGAGAGAGAGAGAAGAAAATACTCAGCGTATGCTCTTGCAAGATCAGATTGGTTATTATTTTATCTAATCAGGATGGTTCCCACTGTTTTTATCAAATCTTCCTTCAAACCCTAAAAGGAAAGACTAGTCGGGATTAATTACATGCTACAAGTTCGCCAATCTTTCAGCCATGCCAGTGTCGGTACTTTGAGGGGGGTTCCCCCGTGCTTTCGCACGGACCTAATTAATGTAAACCTCATTTTCCCAGAGGCGTAACCCCGTTGACACCTTTCTAGACACCTACTTGATCGGCTAATTGTAATGTGTAAAACTCTTCCAGGAGTAACAATTACTCGCAGTGGGTATCGGGATCCAACTATCTCATAGAAGGTATGCAATCTCATTGCAAATTTCAACACTTGAAATTCCCGATAATATTTTGCCCCAAGCGATCTATGACCTTGACTGAGTCAACAAACCATAGTCCGCAAGTAAAGTTCAACCCGTCATTTCCTGATTGAATTAAACCCACCCGCACGACCCTTGACTGAGTCAACAAGGCCGCACAACTACCCTAATCCAATCGCATCATATGCTTTGCAGATAAGCACTAATCAGCTACCGCACACTACGCCTTGACTGAGTCAACAAACGCAGCACGAATACTAACTATTACTTATCTAAAATGACGGAGGGCTACGACAGGTTTTTAAGAAAACCCTTTGCATAATGAACTTTATATCGTTGTAGAATCAAATAATTTTAAAATGGAGTGTTTTTTTTTAGGCTTTTCTAGTTTTGCTAAAGGGGTCACTCCCGGTGAAGGGATCGTCGGCCCTTTCCTCATCGAATAAGGTGCTGGATATATCATATATACCGCTGTGCAAAGCAAAAAATATAGAAGCAATCAAAAGAAAAACCGAGAGTTGTAGCATCTGCCAGTTATTGCTAAAGTAGTCACTCCCGGTGAAGGGATCTCGGTCCTTTCCTTATCGAATAAGGTGCAGGATATTCTACAAGGAACACCGCGACGCAAAGCAAGAACTGTAGCTACCTGTTTTTGAAAATTCGATTCCCCAACATCTTAGGTTTATTTTCTTTCATTAATCACATTAATGAAGTCCCATTATTTAAATCACCTAAACATCACAGATAAATACGACGTACACTTATGCCATCCGCATTCGCCTCGATGTCCCCTCGTGCACCGTTAGGTTAGGTAACTAACGGCAGAGCGGGGCAGGACTAGCGCGGGTGTAAAACATAAGTAACATCTATATAATGTATCATATATACTATATACAGTATCTATCACAGAACATCAAATGATCACATCATAGATATCGCAGCAGAAGAATCATATGAAATATTAGATATACTTGGTCGTCCGTGTTTTCAATACGAGCCAGTATAAAATACGGATTCCACGGCCGCGATGAATAGCCAAACCCACACCCCTAGACCCCTACGAGAGCGGCAAGTAACCCTACCAATTTTAGAGTTAGGAGACCCAGACTCGACTCCTCGAGTTGGTCTCCCACTGGACTCCAGAACTCGGTTACTTGTGCCCTCCTCCTTGGGTCTATCCTAGTGCGGAAAAGTAAATATTATACAATGGGTGACATCTTCCGCTACCTGGAAGTGCCCCAATAAAAGAATATTACATACAAGTTTTTACATGAATGAAAATAAATACTCTCATCTCACATAAAACCCCCGGCTATTCAAACACGACGATCCAATATAACATATCCAGCAACACATAACATCACATGTCATCAACGTAAGTAAATGTGCGCATCCCAATTGTCGTTGACATATAGCAACGAAACCGGCGATATCACACATTACACTTACGGTCGCAGAAAAGAAAGTGTAAAACTACAACAGTTGGAATCCGCAACCTCTTTAGACATCGCATGCCTAACATTCTGAATTCCTTAGACATCACATGCCTAACAATTATAAACCCCGCATTTTAGTCTCTATATCGAAAACATTTTTCAATATCTAGTCGGGCAATTCAACAAGATTCCCGATAAACTGATCGAATGCTCGTCGCAAACTTTAGTAGACGGCCGCACCCCCGGATGCCGTCGACGAAGTGCACCAAGGCGGAACACCGCTACCGAGAGCACCCGAAAGGATGCTTTCGGCGACGGGGTTCTCCTACAGTCACTTGGTCGGGGCTAAGGGGTGTAGCTGTCTATTAAATTTATCGGCGAGTATCCGCGTACGCTACGTGATTGCGACGGACTTTTGATCACATCAAAATTCCGTGGCAACAGATCAAGTGAGACGAAAGTGCTATGTTTATAACATCCAAATCAGTTATCTCATAACTACTTGTGGATTCCAAATATTGTAACATATTCCAGATAAATAGAAAATGTTAAACTTTCCGATCGAACATTCAAACACCCAAGTTTTCCCGAAACAGCTCAATACATGAAATAAGTTTAAAAACATCCACTTCATGCCACAGTACCAACGGTCCAGCCGTAGAAGGGTCAAGCCAACGCCTCACATGTGGCACGCCGTACTGCCCCCAACTCTAAGGTTCAAAGGGCAGTTTAAGACGGTCACATAATCGAGTTAAGGTTTGTTGTCTTCTAGAGGGTCCATCGCGTTACTTGCACTACTTAGAACGTTTTCAAACTATGGAAAAATCCAACACTTGGAAATTTCCCGACAGGGGAAAAAGTGGGTATTTATATCCGGTCGAACTTTTTAACATATTGTAAATTATCCGGAAAATCACAGACAAAATTAAAAATTCCGATCGAATCGTCGAATCCCCAAAACAACCCAGAAAAACTCAACTGTTGAGCAAACTTTAAAAATTCCCAGAAAATACAGCACTGACAGAGAGAGATTACTGTGGAAGTCACGTGCCAAAATTCGATTTAATGGCCGCGGAACCGCCGCTCATGGTAGACTAGGTGATATCATGCTAAACGTAACGGTCACCCGGGTATTGAGCGATCAGAAGATCAACGAGCAAGCCCGCTCACACTCCTGTGAATCCAACCAGTAACTCTACCGTACAGTCCGGTCTGTTCGTCGGATATGTCGCATATCTTATCTAGGGGTGGTAAACGTCAGAACCCAATAACTCGATAAGTCGTGTCAATATGAGGCTCATAACGGGTCGAGAAACTACTGGTAACACTTACCAGTAAATCCCTAAAGCAGCCTTGGCTAAGGACTTCCTGTTATAGCCAATCGAACACTGCGCAACATCAACTCCCTATACCGGGAGAGACGAAACCCCTCCTATAGCTCATTGCCTCCATGTGATTCGGGACTGTACCCAAAAGCCACCTTTTTGCACGCCCTCTTGGACGTAGGTATGATGGAAATCAAAGCACAGTAGGAATCACACAAGACTCTATGACGATCTCGGGGTCTACAGACTAACCTGTACCAGTGTCACCAGAGAACTGCCATCTGACGTAAGGTATAATACCATCTGGGAGTTCTCGGCGAGTCCGTCCAGTGTACCCAGTCTCTACTGAGCACCCGTATATCATCTCTGATGTCAAACACCAATGGATATGGGATCATCCATCGCCCATCTAAATGGGTCGAGAAGTTACACGCTAGTCTACTCTGGTATATCGATGCCCCGTCTCGATACACGCATGACTAGGGACTTTGAAGGATGTACTTATGGACTACCATGTCCCCACTAGTATGATCCGCATCATAGTCCAGGTAGTCAAGTACACATCCTATGGGCTTTACCAACATGTAACAGAGAGACAATCAGTGTACACGTTAAGGTAAAGAGTAACCAGATAGCATACTATCATATCGAGCAAGAAAGTCATCCCTATATATGTCCAAGCATCCACTATAATATACATCCTATGTATAGTAATGGCCTCTAGGGCATACATATAACTAACAGTTAGGAAGCTCTGAATACTATTCAAAAGCATTGCCTGACAGAATGATGACGAACTGACAGAGAAGCAGCATATCATCACCTCCAGTGTTAGCGCACATGTATTTAAACTAGACTATGTGCTGGCGAGAATTCCCGGTCCCTTTGTATATATGGAACGTCAGAAATGTGTATACAAACGGGCACTCCCTATGGTCGCAGCATACCAGATACGGTCGACCGGTCTTGACCAGTTTATTCGTCGCTTCGCTGTCATAGTGAGCTTTAATCTGTTGGGTTATATATTTGTCCAGCTTTACTTTAGAGATCATTTCCATTTTAGCCATTGAAAGGGCTTGTAAAGGATTGTAAATATCTCCTTTATCATCAATAATGATCACTGGCGGTTCATCTGCTGGTGGTTGGGATTGAGCCATCATTCCAGCCATATTCTGGATCAAGAGGGCCATTTTTTCATATTAGTGGCCATCTCTGCAGCTTCCTTATCTTTTTCCTTAAGAACGTGCTTTTGGTAGTCAAAATCTGATTCATGTCTTGTCTTTTCTTTGGGCGCATCATTTAGGTTTGCATTAAGCAGTGAACTAGCGAGTGCTGCCACCTAAGCAAGTATCTCCTGCATCTTTTCATGTTGTTGCTGAGCCTTTGTCAGAGACCAAGTATGAGGCCTGTGACTAACAGAAGCACGAATTTCATCTTTCAAATTCACCATATAGACTGTATGTACTACCCTGCCCTTATGCTTGGGGAATTTGGAATTTTGACCTTTGGTGTTTGCCTCAAGCGCTTGGACTTTATTTGGCCTCTTTCTTTTGTAAGAAGCTACTTTGGGAGGAACCATGTTATCAGGAACCACCTTCGAATGCGTCCCCTTGTATTTGGAAGGGGAGTTGTTAGTGTTTGCTGACGCTTCATTTGTTTGAACTTAGAAGAAGAGCAGTGGACAACGATGGGGTTCTTCACCTCCTTCCATATATTATATATAGATGAGGAAAGTTGTTTTTGCAGAGCGAACTGGCTTCTGCTCTTCTTGGATCTCCATAGGCTGTAGAGACTTCTTCAATACCGCGGTGGCGAAATTTTGTCCTGCCCGTTGCAGAACTTCGAAACTGTTCCCAGTTGGAACAACATCATTCACCATTAGAGTTGGAGCAAGGAAAGTCAACCTTGATGGGGAACTACCCCTAGCTTGTCTTACTCGAAGCCAGTAGCGATGTCGGGCATTTCTCAAGGCATGCACATCCTTTTCTTGCAGGGTTTCTTCATCATGCCCTTTGCATAACTTAGGACATGCAGTAGGAGTCTGTCGGTGGAAGACCAACACCATCGGCAGAGCTGAAGCTTGAGGAGCCAGCCTGTGGAAGACAGACTTCTTCTGGACTTCCTCTTTCGATGTTGAGGCACCTAGGGTAGGAGGTGGGAGCATTGACCCAAAGAAAATCCCATTCATTTCTTGAGGAGCCGGACTGCGGAGAATTGAGGCTGCGAGTGACCCATACTTGACTCCACCAGATGTGGTAACACCTGAATTGCAGCTAGCGCAAGTGAAATCCACTGATCTCTACATAGAGACGAAACTCCAGCTTCAGTATCCCACAACCCAAAAGAAACTATAAACATATATACCGTGATTTTTGTTCGTGAGAAACATGACACACGAAGTGTGGAGTGGAAAGAGAAAAAGGCCCCACAGGGCGTGCCGGAATCTGTTTACCGCAGGAAACCGGACAGAGGCACGGGAAACGCATCTAGCCTGAATACGGGAGTAGATGTTATATGGAACATATCCATCCACCTCTCCAAAAATACCAAGTTGATTTATGGCACTTATAATAGAGATTTGGATGTATATGACCGTAGTAACTGCACTTTTCAGATTCCCACTCAATGATGAGGGTTTTTTTTATTGTGGGGATGCTTTTTCTAGTCAACGATGTCTATAATGTCTACCCCCTCAGTGATTTATGGCACCATACACGGTTTAGCCAGTCAACGATGTGTACCCCAGCATTCACAAGCATAACAGAGAAAGAGTTATCTTGCAAAATAAATTGATCAAGAGTCGGCCTAGGGAATGCATTAAACACGTCTTGGAGAGACTTTAGAGCCACCCTTAGCATAAAAGTTGTCGTTGTAGGGTCTGCAACTTCGGCGGCTGACAAATTTGCAACTTGGCCTAGATGTTCCTCAAGCCTAAGGGCCACAAGATATGATACCTCGTTGACGTACTTCCACCGGTCAAGCCCTAAAAAGGAAATCAGGATAGTCAAGCATCGAACAAAGACATTTATGCAAGGAAAAGAAGCAAGCAAATAGGGAGAAAATTTCCCGGCTAAACACAAAACTTTACGGGACCTATGATACTTATACCTTATAAATAAGCGGCACCAACCGCCAAGGTAGTGGAGGATCCCTCTCTTGAGACGATGGCTTGGGTCATATGAATTTCCTTCTGAAGTAGAATAGTAGAAGTTAGGCCAGCTGCCTCAACAATTACTTCTTCCTAAGCTCTGACCTCTGTCAAGTCCTCCGTTCGACCAAGAACAACATTGACGGAATCAGTCATTTGAAATGCCGGCTCGGTGGCTACTCTTTCAAAAGCCACAACCCCTATCATATATTGTACTTGACCCGGAGCAGTAGGAACCAGATCGGTCATTGGAGCTGCTCTCCTTACTTCACCTTCTTCTAGAATCTTAGTCTGAGGACCCGATGTCTCCCCTTGGAGAGATGCAGCCAAAGTCATGTCTGCCTCCTGAGTTGTCAGCTCGGCATAATCGTCTATAGTGATATCCTTGAGGGGATAATCATCTCGAGCTATGACTTCCTCCATGGAATCAACACCAGGGAAGACCGATAGCGGTATCTGAACCGGCTCCGACTCGGCAAGCGATGCTTTCGGTTGCCTTCCAACAAGCGGCAAGATATTCAATAGCGTCACCAATTCGCCTGTTTCCGCTGCTACTAATTCCTCTAGCACCACTGGTTCTTCAGCCTCAGATCTTTTCGGCCTCTTCGAGACTGATGAATCACAAAAGAAAGGTGTAATAAGTTTAAAAATAAAACCATGATATGAAGTCAACAAATAAAGCACTCACTCGCACCTTTCTTGCGAAATTTCTTATGACTCTCCGAAGGTTGCATGGTAGGATTGGTAGGAGGTTGAGGCTCAGGTGAGACAGAGACTACTGGGGCCTTTCTCTTCCTATGCTGTAAATCAGTCAAAGGGTCAATATCATCCTCTGAATCTGATTCCTCTATGACACCCTTTGTAAGGATAAAAGTAGGTACATTTACCTATTTCGATCTGCCTTGAGAGACGGAGGTGATATCCCTCCCACTGCGACCTCTACACCTATAGCTTTGGGAGCATCTGATACAAGGAAAAAACATGCAAACACATTAAAAGAAGAATAAACTAAGAAGAAAACATAGCTACATACAAACGAGATAAGTTACTTATGTTCGTCGATCACTACGTCCGGTGTAGGGGTTGATGGACGAGCAGCTTCAGAAACACCCTCTTCAAACCAAGATGGCATGAAAGGAAGAAAATCCTCCACCATCCCGGCATCATAGCCACTATAAGGGACCTCCTTCTTCTTCCTATGAGCTTTCGCTTCTAGATCCCGCAGCATGTTTGAGTTGCGGGCAGCTTGGCGGGCCATCCTGCGGAACCCCCGCTCTTCTATCATTTTAATAAGGAAAGCTTGATAAATTTCCATCTCAGTGATAGTAGGATTCTCCAGCCTCTTCACAGCATAAAATCTTTTCATGCGAAGGGCATCAACACTAGCATCCTGGACATCAATATTGGAACCTTCAACGGGGAGTTCACTTGGTATATTGAAAGTCTCATCTAGAGACTCAAAGGTAAAAGCAGCAAAGTTAGTTGGCCTTTGCGTGATGCCTCTACTCCAGGATCATGTGATAGTTAGTTCCTTTCGCTTATTCCCAGCCGGATAAGTCGAAATACTCCCTGCTCCGCCCAGGGCCACTCTGTGAGGAGACCTCTGCAATATCTGATTAATGGGATGCAGCTGCGTAATGCATGTTGATGGACTGCAAATACGTGCCAAAAGCCTCACTAATACGATTACCAGACGGCATTACAAATGTTGAGCTGGTATAATAGAACCGGAGTTCAAACCAACACTGCCCTAGAACCTCCATTGAAGGAAGAATGTGCTTGAAACTAATATGGTGGGGACCTATGCGCTAAAATCAAGTAACCCATGCGGCGGGTGCTTCAAATACCAAGCATTAAATATCAAAATTTGCCTTCTGTAAAAAATAATAAAAGGGTCGCATCTACAATGAAACAAAGCTAAATCAAAAGAAGCATATCCAATGGAAAACTTCTATCAATTTCACTAACAAGGGTAACTTGTGTGCTTTCATTGATAGGGGGGCATTTGTTTGACGCAAAAAAAATTCACCAAACAGGCACAAAGTACTTATTTCATTAAAAAGAATAACAAAACATTCAAAAGCTTATTTCTGGCCATACAAAGAGATCACCAAATATAGGATCCGAATTACAAGGGTTGAAAAAATAGATAATACAGTTTTAGAGCTCTCGCTCGGCCGCCTTCACCATGTCATAATGGCGACTCTCATGAAAGGTCTCTCCCCACCTGTCATCGCCACATCCGCGGGCAAAGGAAAACATGATAGCCCATCGAGCATGTATCTAGCTCAGTAGATTGACGGAGCAATCCCTCAAAGGTTTTGTGATCAGGCGTGCTTCCTGAATAGCGTCGATCTTGTCTTCTACAGCATCGAGCATCGCCAGATTCATTTCCACCAGATGAGTAGGAATGTCGTTAAGGATGGAAAAAAATACCATCCGAAACCAAATAGAGCCCATGGGAAGAGGAGACCCCCTATAGATCACGATCTCATACATCACTATGTCTCATTGATCGTCAGTGAAGTCAGGGTTCACCAGACGTGTAACAAAACGAGGGATAATTTCCCTAATCGGCATTTTCTATGGCTGTCAAGAAGCGTGTGGATGATTGCAAGCCATTGCTTTCTTTCTCTCTCTACAGGTGAAAAAGGAAATGAAACCCTACTTCAATTTATAAAGAGAAAACACTTAAACCTTAGAACACCAAACGTTGCATGGCATTAAAGACGGAGCGCTTCTCAAGCGTTGACCAAGAAAGCGCCAAAAAGGAGAGAAGGCATTTCAGAAAAATATGAATGAGTCAAAGAGGGGGTCCCCGCCATGATAAGAGCGGCTCCCGCCACTCTTAAGAAGGCTCCCGAAATGAGGCCGCCACCGCCATGCTCCCAAGGAGTCCCTGACATAGGGTTCCCACCGCCATGCTCCCAAGGGGTCCTCGACATTGGCTTCCCGCTGCTATGCTCAAAAGGGTCCTCAACGAAGGGTACCCGCCACTGTGCGCCAAGGGTCTCCGCTCCA
Organism: Agapanthus africanus; assembly: GCA_030015575.1. Taxonomy (NCBI): domain Eukaryota; kingdom Viridiplantae; phylum Streptophyta; class Magnoliopsida; order Asparagales; family Amaryllidaceae; genus Agapanthus; species Agapanthus africanus. The sequence continues at coordinate 110,750,817 of CM057344.1, forward strand.
AGGGTCCCGCCATCCCTAAAGGATCCCCGACGGTGGGGACCTATTCTGGAACGGGAGAAGGCAGCCATGACTCCCCATCCCATATCTCTAGATCATGGCCTATTTTCAAGGCCACAATTTTAAGTGCTCCCAAGGCTATAAATATCTCTTAAATGCCTTTTAAAAGGAATAATCACCTTTTATCACTAAAAAAACATCATGTGTTTCTACCAGAGCTCTGAAGAAAATCAAGAAACGCCCAAATTCTAAATTCAAAGAAAAAGGAGAAGGAGAGAAAAGTTTAAACAAACATAAGTATGAAGCAGTGAATCTCTTCTTCTATGCAACTTCCTGAGTTTAATGATGCTCTGAAACGTCTTGTGCTCTAATGATGCTCTATGTTTCGTCTTCTTCGAAACAAATAATTTATGGGATGCTCAATAAAAAGAGTTATCCGTGAACTGTTCGATGATTTACAATTCCTCGATAAGCCTTATGACGGCTTTTGAAACTAAATTATGGGATATTTGCAAAAGCTATCCTCTTTCAGATGCTCTTCGGAGCTATCATTATATATACGGATGCTCATTCGAGTTATCCCCCATGACGTTGTCATAAAAAATGGATTTCAGGGACATATACATGGGTATAAATTAAACAAATACACATGCATATGTGCGGGAAATGAACTGCACAATGAAAGTTTAACAAAACAACGACGGAGATCCCCCAGCATCAGAAGAGTGGCAGTGACCCCTAGTAGGTCTCCGCCCCAATCAAAACAATGTTAGAGACCTTCCCGGCATCAGATCTGTGGCGGAGACTCCCTAGTGGACCCCACACCAATTAAATTCGTGGAGGAACCCTCTAGTGGGTCCTACACCTATTAAAACTACCTCCGGAAACCCCCTTGCGAGTCCCACGCTTATTAAAATTGCCTTCGGAGACCCCCTAGCGAGCCCCATACTGAATCAACATACCTGGTGGCACCCGCTAGTGGTCCCCCACATTCAACAAATCAACGGCGGAGACCGCCTGGCGGTCCCCATTCCTACCAAAATCCTTGGCGGTGACCTCTATAGATCTCCGCAACCCCAAAACCAATGGCAGTGACCCCGTACGAGTCACCATACTAGCCATTAAACCAATTTTGACATCTTCCATATGAAAACCCCCATAACATACAATGAATATGCCCTATGGTAAGTAAACTAACTTGTCATATACTTTCCATAGGCAACTGTGGACCCCTAAGTCCCTAAACTGTATCTGGTCCGAGACGAACTTAAACTACTGCATAGTCCGGGATGACCTTAAACTAACATCTATGTCTGAAATGACTTTAAACTAATACACATGATAAACCAAAACCCTACAAAACCGCGCACTGCTTGGTTCAAGACGACCTTAAACTAATGTTGTCCGAAATGACTTTAAACTACTACCAAACACAACCATATATATTACCCTACTCCATGGACCCCTAAGTCCCTAAACTGGATGCATGGACCGCTGTGTCCCTAAACCGGAATCCCGCACTATGGAAAGTAAAACAACTTACTATATCCAATCCATAGGCAACTATCATAGCACAGAATCCAATCCTATTGTAGCGTACAAGTCAACAAATCTATAAACCCTAAATGTCTGCAACATAATCATGTCAAGTCCGAAACGACCTTAAACTTCTGCCTGGTCCGAGATGATCTTAAACTACTGCCTGGTCCGAGATGACCTTAAACTAATATCTACGTCCGAAATGAATTTAAACTAATGCACCCCTTTTCCTTCTTGGTATGGCTAGCCTTATTCTGATAATTATATAAATTCCTCCAATTACCTAAGGCTGCCCTACGGCCAGATAATAGTATCTACCATATACAATCTATGGACAACCCTTCAAGACATAAAAGTCAATCGTCCCACTAGACATATACCCTGCAACATACCACGTGGTCGGATTCCCATGTCGTGACACAGAAGTCAACCTTCATGCCGAGCATGTCGGAGCTGCCCTACGGTCTCGATCATACATTCTATAAAACCGCATACAATCTAGGGGCATAATCAGCAGTGAAAATGTGTGTCTTCTCAACGATGGAAACATAAGAGACAACAGAAGTATTTTTGTAATTTACATAATATAAAAATGTACAATGCGGCTAAATATGTATAAATCGAGATGTACTGCACTATAAATGATAACCTGAAATAAATTCTATGATTGTTGCTCCTGTTTTATTTGTGTTGTTATTGTCATTTAATGCTTTGCTTTTTTTAGAAATAAATCACTCATAGAAAGTTCTCTCCATTCAACATGGAGGGGTAATTAACTAGAGAGGCTTGTGCTTGTAGGAAATCTAGTCCCCATAATCAAAAAATGCTTTCAGAAGGGTGGATCTGTGAAGTCACGCTATATTGGTCGCATCCATTTGGCCCTCGGCCATACTCATATGCATCCCGCGACGTGGTAACACGCGCATTGAGGAACCAGATGAATATTCATTGATCTGACCCCTTAAGGCCCCCAATGGGACTGAAAGTGCCCTAGGGGACCCTTTCGGAGGCGAACAATAAGTACTCTCTCAGTTTGTTCTTTTGATGCGCATGTATTGTTTGATCCCGGCTCCACGCACTCCTATGTATCCACACACTTTGCACTGAGATTAGGTCAAGGTTCATCTTTGTTAGATCATCCTTCAGTTGTAGTAACTCTAGTGGGAGAGTCTTTTGTGGCACGACATATGTTCCGGTCGTGTTTTGTTCGGATTGGTGATAAGGATTCTTCGGTCTACCTCATCCTTCTCGAAATGTTGGATTTCGATGTCCTCCTCGGTATGGATTGGTTAGCCGCTTGTCATACGTGTGTTGATTGCCGTGAGATGGTGGTCAGATTCTGTTTTCCTAATGAGCATGTTTTGGTTATGCAGGAGGACTGCGGTGCCGCCCTGACTATCCGATTTCTACTCTCAGTGCTAGTCGGCTATTGAGGAAAGGATGTTGTGAATTTCTAGCTTATGTTCATGATACTGGGGCTACAAGATTCCAGTTAGATTAGGTCCCGATTGTACGGGAGTTTCCTGATGTGTTTCCAGATGAGCTACCAGGGTTGCCGCTTGAGCGCGATATCGAGTTTTGCATTGACTTGATCCCTGGTATGGGACCAACTTCTATACCTCTGTATCGGATGGCCCTGACGGAGCTCAAGAAGCAGTTGCAAGAGTTTATTGATAAAGGACTTATCCGTCTGAGCATATCGCCTTGGTGAGCTCCTGTTCTATTTGTGAAGAAGAAGGACAGCAGTATGAGGTTGTGTATCGATTATCGGCAGCTAAATAGTATTATGGTGCGGAATAGGTATCCTTTACCTTGCATCGATAATTTATTCGATCAGCTCCACGGAGCGGGCTATTTCTCAAGGATAGACCTGTGATCGGGGTACCATCAGTTGGGGGTCAGGAAGGAGGACATTCCGAAGATTGCTTTTCGAACGCGCTATGGGCATTATGAGTTTTTGGTGATGTCGTTCGAGCTCACCAATGCCTTATGAGCATTCATGGATCTAATAAACCAGATCTTCAAGCCGTTCCTTGACCATTTTTTCATCGGGTTCATAGAAGATATCTTGATCTATTCCCGAAGTCGAGAGGATCACGAGCAACACTTGAGGATTGCATTGCAGATTTTGAGAGAGCACCAGCTATTTGCTAAGTTCTTGAAGTGTGCATTCTGTCTCAATAGCGTAGATTTCTTGGGTAATATCACGATGGATGGAATATGAGTGGATCCAAAGAAGATTTAAGGTGTAAAGCGCTGGCTTAGACCCGTTTCGGTGACCGAGATTCGTAGATTTTTGGGATTGGCAGGTTATTACCATCGCTTTGTGCAGGACTTCTCTCATGTTACTGCACCACTAATTGGTCTGACTTATAAGGGATTTACTTTCCTTTGGACTGATGCCTGCGAGCAGAGCATCCAGCAGTTAAAGTCATGATTGTGCCAATTTTATCGTTGCCTTCTGGCTCAAGCGGTTTTGTTACCTTTTGCGATGCTTCCCGAGTAGGTCTTGGTTATGTATTAATGCAGCATGGTAAGGTTATCGCATATTCTTCTCAGCGGCTGAAGAAGTACGAGCAGAACTACCCTACTCATGATCTTGAGATGGTCACGGTAGTTTTTTTATTAAAAATTTGGAGACGCTACTTATATGGAGAATCGTGCTAGATCTTTATGGACCATAAGAGTCTGAAATACATCATTCAGCAGCAGGATCTAAACTTGAGGCAGCGTCGTTGGATGGGGCTTAAGAAGGATTACAATTATAAGATTCTATATCATTTGGGCAAGGCGAATGTTGTTGCCGATGCTTTGAGCCAGAGGCTCAGAGGTAGCTTGTCTCATCTGGACGTAGTACGGTGTCAATCGACTGTGGATTAGGAGACTTTACATGATAGTGGGATACATTTTGAGTTCACATCCATAGGAGGACAGCTAGCCCATGTTCGTGCTTGTCCAATTTTGCTCAATCACATCAGGGAGGCACAAATCGGTGATGCCCGATTATCTGAGATCATGTAGCAGGTCCGGCAAAGGAAGGATTCCGAATTCGTGATCGATAACAATAGAGTGCTATAGTTTAAGACTCAATTGTGTGTTCCCGACTCTAAGGGGCTAAGGTAGAAGGTGTTAACAGAAGCCCATCAGTCTGCTTACAGCGTACATCCAGGGTCTATGAAGATGTATCAGCACATCCTCTATCTCACCCTTAAGCATCTTAAAAGAGTGATCTGCCAACTGCAAACTGACTTTGGTGGGTTTAAGATCACCCAACCATAACTGCTCAAATAGACTGAAAAAGGATGGAGGTTCATACTAGAACCTAAGTCAAATAAAGCTCTATTAATGACCTTGTCTCCTATAATGAATGAAATAGTAGGACAACCGGGGTCCTTATACTTTATTGGCATACCATTACGCAAGACGTCATAAATATTTCCTGCCAGAAATACCTTCTTACGCACATTTCTTTGCCTTTTCTTTATACATAGGCCTTTAAGAAACTTAGCATAGGTAGGAAATTGATGAATTACATATAAAAGAGGTATGTTTACTTTGATTTTCTTGAACATATCCAATACTATCTCCATGTGTGTATCGTGCTTATTGTCCATCAAACGATGAGGAAAAGGTGCTCGTGTCTTAAGAGAACTGTCAATAAAAGGAAACTGGGATGTAAGAGCAGGAATGGAAATGGATGCCGGCTGTACATTTGAATCAGAAGAGGATTGCTCATCATCAGCTGGTATCACAATAGAATTTTCATGCATCCTAACTTGGTTATCAATCTGTTTTCTTGATCTTAAGATGGTAATAGCATTATTTAAGCAGGATTCATACTTGTATCCTTAGGATTCATGACAGGTTGACTGGGGAAGGTGCATCTCTCTCTCCCTGCTATTGCTACAGCTATCTAACCAATCTGCATTTCGAGATTTGCTATTGCTTGTTTATTAGCAGTTACGTCTTGATTAGATTTTTGCATAAAAGTGGCCAACCGCTTCTCTATGTTAGCATTAGCTTGAACAGAGGATTTTATAAAGGCTTTATGTCCTTTCTCTAGATTAGTAATTCTCGTATTCTCATTCCCTAACCCTTGAGGTGTGAATTGTTTACTAGGTTGGGTAGGACTGGATAGGGGTCCTTCTTTTTTATTTTGGAATTGTTGGCTGTACATTTGAATGCCGGCTGTACATTTCCATTCCTGCTCTTACATCCCAGTTTCCTTTTGCTCATCATCAGCTGGTATCACAATAGAATTTTCATGCATCCTAACTTGGTTATCAATCTGTTTTCTTGATCTTAAGATGGTAATAGCATTATTTAAGCAGGATTCATACTTGTATCCTTAGGATTCATGACAGGTTGACTGGGGAAGGTGCATCTCTCTCTCCCTGCTATTGCTACAGCTATCTAACCAATCTGCATTTCGAGATTTGCTATTGCTTGTTTATTAGCAGTTACGTCTTGATTAGATTTTTGCATAAAAGTGGCCAACCGCTTCTCTATGTTAGCATTAGCTTGAACAGAGGATTTTATAAAGGCTTTATGTCCTTTCTCTAGATTAGTAATTCTCGTATTCTCATTCCCTAACCCTTGAGGTGTGAATTGTTTACTAGGTTGGGTAGGACTGGATAGGGGTCCTTCTTTTTTATTTTGGAATTGTTGGCTGCAATTATACATGCCTTGATTTCAAGATAAGTTTGGATAGTTCCTTCGACCTTGATTATATGTTTGAGAATATGGGTTATTATTTGGTCTTTGAAATATGGCATTAACAGATTCTTTACCTCGAAGACTGCCTATGAAGGGACATTCCTCAGATAGATGAAAGGAATTTTGACGGTTTGAACAAGAGGACCGACTGACTTGTTTGACAAAGGAAGGGTTCATGACTTTCATTGTCTCCAGTGTGCGCATGATAGCAGCTAATTGTGCTTCCACACCGATAGAAGCCTCCATGACGTGCATTCCTCCCTTGGATGTAGTTGTCTCCCTGTCACGCCCCGCTTCCCAAAATACGGAAAACGAGGGATGACTAGGCCAGCCATGCTCCTACGGTCAAGGAACCATCCTGCCGTAGTCACACTTCGGCTTCTAGCATTACATGGTAATCAGTAAATAAAGCGCAGTGGTAAAGGAATCACATCACTAATCTATTACATTAATATTCCATTGTTCACAAATTTACAGATAACAAGAACAAATACTAACCAAAGTCAAACTTACGATCACTTTTATGGAAAGCAGAAAAAGAAGGTACACCAGTCTAAATCTCCGTGAACTCGAAGGGTAGGTCCGTCTCCTGTGCTGGTCCTCCCGCGGGATCTGAGCATGCATACTCAGGTCGTCAGAGCGACACGATAACAATATTATTATAATGCGATGAGACAGGTATATGAGGTAATACTGGTGTAAGAACAATGCAAGTAATCACTATGTCACTATATGATGCAGAACATGTTATGTGTCCCTATCGGTCTCTAGGTCGAGTTTGAAATCGCATAGTGGAAGGAGGATCATGTTTAACAGGAGTCTCGTACATACCCAAGACAACGGCCCACATGCTCGGGACATAACCCTGTCAGCCGGATCGCTAGATCCTATCCTACATGTATCAGTATCTCTATTCGAATGATCATCCTCTAAACACGGTCCCGCTAAATACGATACTCTTTCCACTTTGATTTTCCCTTTTTCCCCAGGTTCTCACTAGTTATGATCTTGATCTAGTTGTGTACAAGTATACCAATGGCACGATTTTTATCACTGTTCACTGTATCAATCACTGTCACGAATATTCACTTTCCATTGATGTACTTGTCACAACTAAACCAACATCTATCACGTACGATAATGCAATGTCCACACGTACTAACACTGAGTATATGGCAAGGGTATGATATATGTATGTATGCTACCAATGGGTTCTGTATATCATGAATCAACATGCATGTCATGAACTGAAATAAATTGCACAAATTATTATGTTAAGAATTCAGCGAAATGATGTAAGTAAGATATATAGAACACTCAGTCAGTAATTCATCAGAATTTGTTTCAGTTCAATCGGGATTCCAGTTCTCAAGATATAGCTATTTCAGTTTAAGTGCTCGCGACTGGAAATTCAGTTTCAGAACTGAACATCCGTTTCGCGACACGAATTGCACCCAGTTGGGCTCAGAATTTAGCGACGTTACAGTTACATGAAATCTAGGGTTTTCAATGGAGTATCCAACGCAATAGACGGATCCTCAATCGCATCTGGACGTTGAAAGTTATACACAGTTTAACTTCAATATGTCATTTCAGAATCTGTTCTGAACAGTTATACGTTCTGCCCTTTTTAAAATAGTTTAAAATAACAAACGGCGATGGATCGGAGTGAAACCACTTGTTTTGATTAGCTAACAGAATTATCTTTAATCTACTGTAAAGTTCCGTGAAGTATGATTTCAGGAAACACAGTGACGCAGGTCCTTTGAACAGAGAACAAAAATCAGAAACGCTCTGGACTGCAGTCCAGAGTCGTGTTCCGACCCAGTTATCATCATGATTACAGAACAGAAATCATTAGGATTTTCCATAGGGTTAAAGTTCGTCAAATCGGCTTCGATTTAAGCCCTAGAACACATCAATCCATTATGCATATGATTTATGGTGATTTTATCCGTTTTCAGGCACGAGAAAATTCTAGTTTTAACGGCATATTTGGGGGTATCAATTTTCGTTACAAACAATCATATCTTCCAGCGAGATTCATACACTATGTTTATCACTATATGGGCCAACATAAAACATCGGGTTCCGTCAAACTAAACAATCATTTTCATGGGAGATTAACATCGAACACATTGATCGTATTATGTATTAGTATTTGACAAATCCGTAAACTGGATATTTTAGGTTCATATCAGTAATAATTTAGCATGAAGCAAGTAAACACTTGCCTGGTAACGTCTCGGGGTCGCGAGGCAGCAACATCGTCACGAACGCGCGTTGTACGCCGTGGAACGAGTTCGCGCGAGCTTCGATCGAAACACGGGTTTTTGCGTCGGAGTTGTCCGGAGATATCGCGCGATCACCGGAGATGGAGGGGTGCTCTGTAGATCTCTTGGGAGGTGTTGGGATCGACAACGGTCGGCGACGGTGGCTCCGACGATGTGCACAGTGCACGTGCAGGGAGTGGGTTTCTTTTGGAGAAAGAGAGAAAGAGAGGGAGTGCAGTGGGGGCTTGGGTTAGTGGTGATGGTGATGATGCTGAGGAGGTTAGGGGGCGCAGAGGTGGTTCAGGTTAGTGTGGGGGGGGCTCGTCGGCGACGTCGTCGTCGTCGGGGGTGGAGTGCAGTGGGCTGTTTCGAAGGTGGGTTACTGTGGGTTTTCGAGTGATGGGGGAGGAGTGAGTTGGAGAGATAGAGAGTGTGAGGGGAGTTGGAGACGGGGAGTTTGAGGGATGTGGAAACGTGGTCGGGGGTCGTAGGCAACGACGAGGCGACATGGGGAGCTCGGGGACGTGGGGGTCGCGAAGATGGAGGCGCGAGCGGGAAAAGTTTAGAAGGGAAGGAGAAAGGGAGTTAGGGGAGATGGGTCGGGCTGAACTTTGGTTAATGAATTGTTTTTTTTTAAAAAAGAAATGTGGGCTGAGGAAATTAGAAGCGGGCCGGGGCTAAGAGGATTTAGGGAATTTATTTAGGAATTTTGAGTGGGCTGGGTGTAAGCAACGGGCCGGGGTATATTTGTTAGTATTGATTTTATTTTGGGTTTTTAGTTTAGGTTTTAGTTTAATTGGGTTTGGCTTTTAAATCTTGGGTTTTAACTTTTAGGTTTTGGGAAAAATATAAATATTTAGCTTAAACAACGAATTCAAATATGAAAGAAAAGATAAGAAAATCACTAGAATCCAGAAAATAGGAAACTCTACTTAGAATGGAAACGGGGATTTACATCATACCCCCCTTAACAAAAATTTCGTCCTCGAAATTTGGCAAGAATACATGGTACTAAACAAAAATATGTGGATATCGATCACGGATGTCTTCCTCCCACTCCCAGGTGGATTCCCCTCGGGAACGACCGCCCCAAGACACTCGGACTAACGGAATGACCTTATTCTTTAGCACTTTCTCTCTGCGGTCGAGAATGGTAGTAGGTTGCTCCTCGTACGACAAATCGGTACCCAAAACTAGCTCTGAATGGTCCAGGACATGGCTCTCATCTCGAACGTAACGCCGCAACTGTGACACGTGGAAGGTATTGTGCACACCAGCTAGCGATGGAGGCAAGACGAGTCGATAGGCCACCTCTCCTACTCGCTCTAGCACCTCAAAAGGTCCGATAAAGCGGGGACTAAGCTTTCCCCGACCTCCGAACCTGATAACTCCACGAGTAGGGGAAATCTTCAAGAATACATGATCTCCGACTTCGAACTCAAGTGCCCTTCTGCTGGTATCTGCCCAACTCTTCTGTCGATCCTGAGCCGCCTTGATACGCTGTCTGATCATTTGAACTTTGTCGACTGTCTGAACAATGAGTTCGGGGCCCAGTAGTCTTCGTTCTCCCACATCATCCCAACATACTGGAGATCGACATTTCCGCCCGTAAAGTGCTTCAAAAGGAGCCATCTGAATACTAGCCTGATAACTATTGTTATAAGAGAACTCGACTAGATGCAGATGGTCCTCCCAGGAACCTTGAAAGTCTAACATACAGGCCCTCAACATGTCCTCGAGCGTCTGAATCGTACGCTCGGATTGTCCATCCGTCTGAGGGTGATAAGCTGTGCTGAAATTAAGGCGGGTACCCAAGCTCTCCTGTAAGCTCTTCCAAAAGTGCGACAAGAATCTCGTGTCCCGGTCTGACACAATGCTGACTGGAACACCGTGAAGTCGTACAATCTCCTGCATATATCTTTCTGCCAATGATTCTGTCGACTGTCCTACTCGGAAAGGTAGAAAGTGTGCAGCTTTTGTGAGGCGATCGACGATAACCCAAATGGCGTTATTGCCCCTAGGGCTCCGTGGTAAGGCCGTCACGAAATCCATAGTAATGTGCTCCCACTTCCATTCCGGTATCGGCAGGGGTTGTAACAGTCCTGCTGTCCTCTGATGCTCCGCCTTCACCTGCTGACATACCAAGCACCTGGATACGAACCTCGCAATTTCCCGCTTCATTCCGTTCCACCAAAAGTGCTGCTTTAGGTCCTGATACATTTTTGTACTTCCCGGATGCACAGAATAAGCTGAACTGTGTGCTTCAGCCAACACTTGTTCTCGAACGCCTCCTTTAGGTACGCAGAGCCTGCTACCGAATCTCAGAGAGTCATCTTCATGTATAATCAATTCTGTTCTTAGTCTAGCTTTCACTTCCTCTCTAAACTTTTGCAATCGGGGATCGTCCGCTTGCGCAATCTTGATGCGGTCCACCAGAGAAGATTTCACCTGCAGTTGCCAAAGTTGACTGAGTGCGTTCGGCGTAACGACCTCAAGTGCAAGTCTCTGGAAATCCTCAATAATGCTCCTCTGATCGGTCAACATCATGACCGCTGGCTTGCGACTGAGCGCATCTGGTACAACATTTACCTTCCCCGGGTGATACTGAAGGTTCAAGTCGTAATCTGCCATTAGCTCTAGCCATCGGCGCTGCCTCATATTCAATTCCTTCTGGGTGAAAACATACTTCAAACTTTTGTGATCTGTGTACACCTCCACTTTCTCACCCAATAGATAGTGCCTCCAAATCTTCAATGCAAAGACTACCGCAGCTAACTCCAAGTCATGTGTGGGGTAGTTCTTCTCGTGGTTCCTCAGTTGTCGAGAGGCGTAAGCAACCACACATCCGTGCTGCATCAGAACACAGCCTAAACCCTTCCCTGAGGCATCACTGTGTATCACCAAACCACCTGAATCATCTGGTACAGTAAGAATAGGCGCCGTGGTTAATTTCTGCTTTAGTGTGTCGAATGCCAGAGTGCACTCCTCTGTCCATGTAAACGGCACGTCCTTCCGTGTCAGCCGCGTCAATGGCTCCGCGATTTTGGAGAAATCTTGGACGAATCTCTGATAATAACCTGCCAATCCCAGAAAATTCCTGATCTCGGCCACTGACTTCGGCGTCGGCCAATCTCTGACAGATTCTATCTTTGCCGGGTCCACCGAGATGCCTTCGCCCGAAACAATGTGTCCCAAAAACTGTACCTTGTCGAGCCAGAACTCACACTTGCTTAGCTTCGCATACAGCTTCTCCTCCCGAAGAATTTGTAGGACTGTACGCAAGTGTTCAGCGTGCTCCTCCTGAGTCTTCGAGTAGACAAGTATGTCGTCGATAAACACAACGACAAACGTGTCCAAGTACTTTGCGAACACCCTGTTCATCAAGTCCATGAATATTGCTGGGGCGTTGGTAACGCCGAACGGCATCACAAGGAACTCGTAATGTCCGTATCGGATCCTGAAAGCCGTCTTGCACACATCCTCGGCTGCTACCCTGATTTGATGATACCCAGAACGGAGGTCCAACTTCGAGAAAACCTTGGCTCCACTTAGTTGATCAAATAGGTCGTCAATGCGCGGTATTGGGTACTTGTTCTTTATTGTGACTTTGTTCAGCTCCCGGTAATCTATACACATTCGCAACGATCCATCCTTCTTCTTTACCAATAGAACTGGTGCACCCCACGGTAAAGCGCTTGGCCGAATGAATCCTTTCCCCAATAGTTCTTCAACCTGCTTCTTCAATTCCGCCAATTCGACTGGTGCCATTCTGTATGGGGCCCTGGATACTGGGGCTGTACCTGGAGTCAAGTCGATTGAGAACTCCAAAATTCGAGGAGGCGGTAGACCTGGTAAATCCTCGGGAAACACGTCCAGAAAGTCCCGAACAATTTCTGGGGCTGGGCTCCTATCAATCTCCATAGCTGTCAGCTCCTTAGGCTTTGCTCTGTATTTAGCTGGCTCCAAAGATTTGCTTCCGCCCTCGAAAATGAACTCCGGGTGATTGGGAATACGGAAGATCACATTTCTCGCACGACAATCGATAACCGCATGAAAAGTGCTCATCCAATCCATCCCAAGAATTGCGTCGTAACTGCCTGTCCCAATTAAGAGGAAATTCGCATAGAATTCCCTGCCACACACTACAACCGGGCATAATCTACATTCTCGGCTAGATATAATAATGCCATTACCCGTATGAATTTCCCATCCCTTTGTTAGTGGTTCATGTGGTATTGAGTGTGTATCAGCGAAATGCTCAGACAAGAAACAATGCGATGCTCCTGAATCAAAATGTACTCTAGCTGGCAAGGAATGTACGAGTAGAGTACCTGTAACCACGTCTCCTGACGCCTCTGCCTGCTCGGCGGTCAAGGTGAAAGCCCGTCCCTGACCGCGACCTGTAAAGGGCTGTCTCTGCTCCTGCGGCCTCTGCTGTGGCGGTCCAGAACTTCCCTGTACCTCTGCTCGCTCAGGGCAACTGCCAATCATGTGCTGACTGGAACCGCAAATCAAACACTGTCCCTTGGCACGGCGACAGTCCTTCTGGGTATGTCTTTCTCTACCGCAATAGCCGCAAGTTACGCCATGTCTCTGGGGGCGATGCTGTGGTACGAACGGGCGCTTTATTTGTGTCGTTCCTGCTCTGTGAACCGGTATGGTTCCTCGAGATGGCGTGTGGGTATGTGCTGGAACGACCGGGGGTCTCCTGAACTTGTTAATCAATTGCTCCTGAACTCTCGCTGCGTTGAGCACCTGCGCGAAAGTCTGTAAATCCAACGATGCAATCAACTGCTGTAACTCAAAATCCAACCCCTGAAGGAAACGCCTGGCCCTGGTGACCTCTGAGGCGACCATGTACGGAGCGAAACGACTCAAGCGGTTGAACTCTGCCGCATAAACATCCACTGGCCGTCCATTCTGCTTCAAAACAATAAACCTCTCCTCCATTTCTGCCTTGGCTGTGGAAGGAAAGTAATGATCTAGGAAGCACTCCTTAAACTTGCTCCATTCGATCGGCCTGTCAAGTCTGCTCTCTTCCACCGACCACCATGTGTGGGCCTCGTCTTCTAATTGTATCTTTATCACGTCCACTCTGTCTTCCTCTGGAACCCGGGCGGCGGTCAATAAATTCTCCATGTTCACCAGCCATTGTTCAGCCTCAAGGGGTTCAACTAGCCCTGTGAACGCAGCTGGGTGTAACCGTCGGAAGTCTGACACTGTACCAGCCCTAGCATGATAAGCTGGTGGAACAACGCCCTCGGGGGCGGCAATAAGTACGGAGGGTCCTCCTGTGGCGGTAATCGCCCTGAGTCCCTCAGTGAGCAAGTCGGTCTTCCTCTCCTGAGCTTCCGCGAGAGTGGTCAGTGCACTGAGTATCCTTTCCGTGCGGTCCTGAGAGCTGGAGTCCGAGGAGGGGTCGTTCGGGGACGTCATATCACTGGAAGATTCAAAAGGATAGGATCAGATTCAAGGATGGAAATCAAGAGTAGTGAAACAAGAATAACGTAATACAGCATAGTTAATGTTATCCCTTGATACTAAACACAGGCTCTGATACCAACTAAACCATGTCACGCCCCGTTTCCCAAAATACGGAAAACGAGGGATGACTAGGCCAGCCATGCTCCTACGGTCAAGGAACCATCCTGCCGTAGTCACACTTCGGCTTCTAGCATTACATGGTAATCAGTAAATAAAGTGCAGTGGTAAAGGAATCACATCACTAATCTATTACATTAATATTCCATTGTTCACAAATTTACAGATAACAAGAACAAATACTAACCAAAGTCAAACTTACGATCACTTTTATGGAAAGCAGAAAAAGAAGGTACACCAGTCTAAATCTCCGTGAACTCGAAGGGTAGGTCCGTCTCCTGTGCTGGTCCTCCCGCGGGATCTGAGCATGCATACTCAGGTCGTCAGAGCGACACGATAACAATATTATTATAATGCGATGAGACAGGTATATGAGGTAATACTGGTGTAAGAACAATGCAAGTAATCACTATGTCACTATATGATGCAGAACATGTTATGTGTCCCTATCGGTCTCTAGGTCGAGTTTGAAATCGTATAGTGGAAGGAGGATCATGTTTAACAGGAGTCTCGTACATACCCGAGACAACGGCCCACATGCTCGGGACATAACCCTGTCAGCCGGATCGCTAGATCCTATCCTACAAGTATCAGTATCTCTGTTCGAATGATCATCCTCTAAACACGGTCCCGCTAAATACGATACTCTTTCCACTTTGATTTCCCCTTTTTTCCCAGGTTCTCACTAGTTATGATCTTGATCTAGTTGTGTACAAGTATACCAATGGCACGATTTTTATCACTGTTCACTGTATCAATCACTGTCACAAATATTCACTTTCCATTGATGTACTTGTCACAACTAAACCAACATCTATCACGTACGATAATGCAATGTCCACACGTACTAACACTGAGTATATGGCAAGGGTATGATATATGTATGTATGCTACCAATGGGTTCTGTATATCATGAATCAACATGCATGTCATGAACTGAAATAAATTGCACAAATTATTATGTTAAGAATTCAGCGAAATGATGTAAGTAAGATATATAGAAAACTCAGTCAGTAATTCATCAGAATTTGTTTCAGTTCAATCGGGATTCCAGTTCTCAAGATATAGCTATTTCAGTTTAAGTGCTCGCGACTGGAAATTCAGTTTCAGAACTGAACATCCGTTTCGCGACACGAATTGCACCCAGTTGGGCTCAGAATTTAGCGACGTTGCAGTTACATGAAATCTAGGGTTTTCAATGGAGTATCCAACGCAATAGACGGATCCTCAATCGTATCTGGACGTTGAAAGTTATACACAGTTTAACTTCAATATGTCCTTTCAGAATCTGTTCTGAACAGTTATACGTTCTGCCCTTTTTAAAATAGTTTAAAATAACAAACGGCGATGGATCGGAGTGAAACCACTTGTTTTGCTTAGCTAACAGAATTATCTTTAATCTACTGTAAAGTTCCGTGAAGTATGATTTCAGGAAACACAGTGACGCAGGTCCTTTGAACAGAGAACAAAAATCAGAAACGCTCTGGACTGCAGTCCAGAGTCGTGTTCCGACCCAGTTATCATCATGATTACAGAACAGAAATCATTAGGATTTTCCATAGGGTTAAATTTCGTCAAATCGGCTTCGATTTAAGCCCTAGAACACATCAATCCATTATGCATATGATTTATGGTGATTTTATCCGTTTTCAGGCACGAGAAAATTCTAGTTTTAACGGCATATTTGGGGGTATCATTTTTCGTTACAAACAATCATATCTTCCAGCGAGATTCATACACTATGTTTATCACTATATGGGCCAACATAAAACATCGGGTTCCGTCAAACTAAACAATCATTTTCATGGGAGATTAACATCGAACACATTGATCGTATTATGTATTAGTATTCGACAAATCCGTAAACTGGATATTTTAGGTTCATATCAGTAATAATTTAGCATGAAGCAAGTAAACACTTGCCTGGTAACGTCTCGGGGTCGCGAGGCAGCAACGTCGTCACGAACGCGCGTTGTACGCCGCGGAACGAGTTCGCGCGAGCTTCGATCGAAACACGGGTTTTTGCGTCGGAGTTGTCCGGAGATATCGCGCGATCACCGGAGATGGAGGGGTGCTCTGTAGATCTCTTGGGAGGTGTTGGGATCGACAACGGTCGGCGACGGTGGCTCCGACGATGTGCACAGTGCACGTGCATGGAGTGGGTTTCTTTTGGAGAGAGAGAGAAAGAGAGGGAGTGCAGTGGGGGCTTGGGTTAGTGGTGATGGTGATGATGCTGAGGAGGTTAGGGGGCGCAGAGGTGGTTCAGGTCAGTGTGGGGGGGGGGCTCGTCGGCGACGTCGTCGTCGTCGGGGGTGGAGTGCAGTGGGCTGTTTCGAAGGTTGGTTACTGTGGGTTTTCGAGTGATGGGGGAGGAGTGAGTTGGAGAGATAGAGAGTGTGAGGGGAGTTGGAGACGGGGAGTTTGAGGGATGTGGAAACGTGGTCGGGGGTCGTGGGCAACGACGAGGCGACGTGGGGAGCTCGGGGATGTGGGGGTCGCGAAGATGGAGGCGCGAGCGGGAAAAGTTTAGAAGGGAAGGAGAAAGGGAGTTAGGGGAGATGGGTCGGGCTGAACTTTGGTTAATGAATTGCTTTTTTTTAAAAAAGAAATGTGGGCTGAGGAAATTAGAAGCGGGCCGGGGCTAAGAGGATTTAGGGAATTTATTTAGGAATTTTGAGTGGGCTGGGTGTAAGCAACGGGCCGGGGTATATTTGTTAGTATTGATTTTATTTTGGGTTTTTAGTTTAGGTTTTAGTTTAATTGGGTTTGGCTTTTAAATCTTGGGTTTTAACTTTTAGGTTTTGGGAAAAATATAAATATTTAGCTTAAACAACCAATTCAAATATGAAAGAAAAGATAAGAAAATCACTAGAATCCAGAAAATAGGAAACTCTACTTAGAATGGAAACGGGGATTTACACTCCCTCTCGTTTGTCCCTTCCCATTGTATGGTCTTATCAGACAACTCTTCTAAAAAAACTCCATGCATCATCCTCGAGTTCACTTTGGATTCTAACCCTTCATACACTATTTGGCAAAGTTCCCACTTTGCTATCCCATGATATGGACAATTAATTAGGAGATATATAAATTGTTCAAAATATTTCCAAAAAGACTTACCCCCTAATTAACAAAATATCCTAATTCCATTTCTGAATTTAGATGTTTTAAAATAGGGGTAGAATTTCTTCAATAAAGTTTTAGTGCTCCCAATTGTGGATAGTCTTGGCCGGAAAACTATAAAGCCAATGTTTGGCTTTATCGGTGAGTGCAAAAGGTATGAGCCTACGTTTTACTGCATCAGTATTTAATTGCTTCAAATTTAGCATTTGGTATAGGTCCTCAAATTCCCGAATGAATATGTATGCGTCTTTAGATTCAAGGCCCTAGAGTTTGGTAAGAGAGCTTATGAAGGCAGGTTTAATCTCGTAGTTGATACCAGCGGCTGGTAGCAACACAATGCAGGAAGGTAAGGAAGTTTGAACATGATATCATCTATCCTGTAGCGTAAGTGCAGCAGGGATCATATCACCCATGGTGTTCACTTTATCAAAATGAAATAAAAGATTTTTATTGTCTCTACCCCAAACTTGCATACACCAGAAGAGTAAGAATATAAAAGATTATGTTCTTTTTTTAAAAAACTAAACATGCAGAAAAGAAAATACTAAAATTAAAACTAAATTAAAATTAAACTACTTAAAACAGGAATTTAAAAATTACAACCTACAACATAGATCTAAGAATTTTCTATGGATGGGCCACAGCCAAAATCCTCAACCAAAGCCTTTGGAACACAGAATCGCTGCAAACTGGAAGGCTGAAGTATTGTGGATTTACTTCGTTGCGCTAGCACTCTTGACACTCCATCGACAACCAATCTGGAAATCAACGGAGAACTGAAAGATCAACTCCAGTGAAAAGGCATGACTCCCGAGGCCACCAAAATCCGGCGATTCATCGTTTGTTCCTCGCGCATTTCGCCGGCATTTGGTTTCTACTGAGTCTGGGATTTTTCTCCTCCAAATCATCCACTATAGCACTAAATTTCCTGAAAAAAATAGAAAAATAAAATAAAGAAAAATTATTCAAATAAGAACTAACTAAAATTGCTACCGTACTCCCCGGCAACAGCGCTAAAACTTGATGGGATTTTTCTTAGTTTTAAATTTATACCGCAAGTGCATGGTCAATCGGTTGTAGCACTTGTAGATCGATCCACAGAGAGGATGTGAATTCTAGTTAGTTTAAACGAATTAAATATTAAAACTTTGATTTAGAGAATTATACTAATGAAAAGCAATATTCAAAAGAAAGTAAATAGCAAAATAAAATAGATTCTTAAAATAGAGAAAAGTCTAGGATTTATAATCATCTTGTCTAATCATGGTGTTTTAAATAATTATCTTTCCTTTCTTAATTTTCCATCTTTTAATTAATTACCTCTCAAATATTAGAAAGCATAAAACATACATCCATCGCTATAAATTATCAATCTAATAGAAAGCATAATCCATACGATCATAGCATTAACCTATCAATCAACAAGAGGCAAGTAATAAATCTAAAGAATAAATTCTAATTAACTAGGAACTAGTTAGATCTAACCTTCTACTCGGTAAACTCAATGGTCGTTAATTAAAAGCCTACCTTGCTTCATCGGCGAGTCTAATCTAATCCTAGATTAGTTTGATCGAAAATAAACAATAAAAAATACTAACTTTACCTTCCCTGGATAACTTTCATGGTCTTCAATCAATTATCAAATTAACTAGTTTATCGGCAATGCGACTTTTCCCTACATAAACCTCATGGCGGTCAATCACTCATCGATCTATCTAGTTTATCATAATTATATTAAAAGAACATCTTTTTATCATAAAATATTTATCATTAAGAACATAGAAAAAGAATAGAACAATAAAATTATACACCAATCATAGATCAAGAATCATCCAATCCTAGATAGAAATTTACATAGTCATAGCAAAAGAAGAAAAACAAATAATAAAAGAAATTCATTGCATAAAAATAACTTACAAACTTTTGATCCCCTCAAACCCTCGATGTCTATCAACAAAAGAAGATAAAAACCTAAATAATAATGTTGCGGTATATATAGGCTCTTTAGCTAATTACAAGAGATGAAAATAAATCTTTTTAAAACCATGAAACGCACATGAAATTTCAGGACCTAACTCAAAAAGGAGGCAGCGAATCGCCGACTTGGGACCGTGAATCGCTGGCTTATCAAGCCCAATTGGCTTCAAATTTTTTCTGCTGCCTTGTCTCTCTGAGTTAATTCGTTAGGTTATCTGCTTAGTTCAATGGCTCAACTCTTGTATCTATTTCTTCATTAAATTGTTTACGTCTAATGCATGTAAGTTCGTTTGTTATATACTTTTGCACTTGAGACCCTATTATTCATAAAACATACATCGGGTAGTATTAAATAGATAAAGTAAGGTAAATACGGATATAAACATATGCAATATATTACACTAATCAAACTCCCAATTCTCTTTCCTTGGAGACTCATCCCTAATTATTAATGTGCGTCAAACTGTCCTCGACCTCTGCACCACTGGTTCAACTGAACTCTCCACCTGAATCAAAGTTTTGACCACCTCATCTCTCATAATCTGGACTGGCATTTCGAACTCCACCTCACTTGGCGGGATACTTGTTCTCCATTCACCATCTAATTGATTCTTTCTTCTTCGAAGTATCGCAGACTCAAAAAATATCATTTGGCCGAATACTCTACTCTGGGTCCTAAGACACTATGATCTGTACCCTTTTGCTCCGCCTCCAAAGCCGACAAGAGAATATCTCTCGATCCACGGCTCCTTGATGAATCGAATTCTACGAAGCCCTTAGTAATTTCTGTCCCCTCCAGTCCATAACTCCCCGGGAATTCGCATATCTACTACCATCGATGGTGACCGATCGATGATGTACTCTGTAGTAGATAGGGCTCCAACCCAAAACTTCCTCAGGAACCCAACTGTTGATATGTCATTTCGACCGATTCGTGCTAGTTTTGGATACTGCAAATATAGTACGTAAAAATAGCTCAAAATACCATCAAATTATGCTTAGAGCTTCAAAATGATTTTATAAGATATTTACAAAAATTTAAGGAAACATGGTGCACATGAGGAGTGACCCTGTCTTCATTAGTGACATGAAATGTATACTGAGATATATTTATGAATTATATCATTCATATCATAAATATCCAAAATTAAAATTTTAGGATTTGGAAAAATTAATTTATGGGCTTTGCACATGATTTAAACGAATTTTAAAACTGTTTTCAATCAAAATCCTTTTGCATAAACGAAAATATTTTAAAAGATTTAAAAATTTTAAAATATCAAAAATTTGGAGTCAGTTGCACACATGTGGAATCATGCCATCATGCATGCCCCTATGCCTAAATTAGGGTTTTGCTTGTATGCCAAGGCACAAAATTTGGTAATTTTCAACCGGTTGTGGCACACATGCTGACAGAAGCGTGTCACAGCCGATTTTAAAAAGATTTTTTGCTAATCTGGACATGAAAGTTGCCAAAAATAAGCAAATTCGCATGCATACGAACAAGGGTCGTCCGCATGTGTGATCAATTTATAGATTTTTCCAAATCTCAAAGATTTCTCTAAAGATTCGGTGGAAGGACTATATAAATGACCCCCTTTCTTCAGAATTTTTCATCCCAAAATCTATTCTTCATATAAAAGTATTTTAGAGCTCTCAAGAGAAAAAATTCTCTCTGGTGATCGCTTGTGGGGATTACGGAAGCTTCGGAGGCTTTCGTAGACAGTGACACAGCGCGCAATCAGGCTAATCTCCTTCTTTCTTTCTCTTTTTTTGCATTCATAATCATAATCTCAAAAAAAATCAATAAAAAAACTCACTTTTATCAAACAAAAAATTCATCTTTTTAAATCAAACATTCGAACAACTTAACTCATAAGGGTAAGGAAGAGTATTTCCCGGCCGTCAGGCCGGTGAATTCTTTTTGTTTCTTCTCGTTCTATTATTTTTATGTTCTTTAGAATAATTTTACTACACCCGTCCTAATCCCCTTTTTACTTGTCTTTTTTTGCAGTAGATTTTTACCGGAAGGAAGTTGTTCCTTTTGCTTGCTGCCTTAGGAAGGAGTGACGGAACATACTTTCTTTCGGCACATGATCAAATTTCAAAGTTGGCTAGCAGCCTTTTAAACGTAGTGGCGATCGCGGTCAAATTCCTCATCAAGTATCGAACCGAGCGGAATGAAAAAAGGGTAAAACTGCCATAGGGGTTGTAAAACCTTTCCCTAAGCCGACATTTACTTAGGTTAGCAAAGAAGTATGGGGACATTAGGTAGAGCCCAAATACCAACCATGTGTGCAACAAGTGCACACACCGAGTGGTTGCATTCTGTTTGGGCGTAGCAAGATTTTGCAGGAAAGGGATTTGGTCCTCACTATGAAATTAGAAGCTGAGTTTGATTACATGAATCACAAAGCAAGGGTTTTGATAAGATCTCAAGTTAAATCACATGCAAAGATTTATCAAGCAAATCAAAGGGTGGTCAAAGCCCAATTCAAGCCTAAGCTATCAACTCCCAAAGAACAAGAGTTTCAAACTCAAGCGTGGAAAGCGGTCGGACGTGCTTCACTTATATCGAAACCGGCCAGAGAAAAAGAACAGGAGATCAAGATGAACCAAGTTTCAATCAAAGAATCAAAGCTCGACCCAATCAAGTCAAATCAAGGAAGTCGAGATCAAGTTGAAAGCACAGAGCAATAACATGACATGGTCGAACTAAAACATTAAGACATGACCGAGTCGACTCAAAGCGATCAAATCAAAGGGATGCCAGTAAATTAAAATCATTTGTATGATGAAAACGAAGAAAACTATGTATGCATGATGAATTTTGAAATGCCAAAAGATGTAAGGTTCAATGAAAAATAAAAAATGAAAGCTTGAATTGAATCCATGGTCATATTGCATACAAAAATGTTAGTCGCAAATGAGATGATGATAGGTTTCATAAAAATATTTAAGATGAACCTCAAGATATAGTTGCTCAACTTTATTCTGATTGCACATATGAGCAAAAGTGTCACATTCACCAAGCTTTTTTCTCTCCACATAATTCAACTACATCTCGAGAGATCAACTTGAATTTCTCTATACCTAATGAACCTAACAATACTTCTTTTACATTGACATCTCGATTCATAGAGAATGTCTTTTCTTTAGAGCATTACCCTAACAACGGGTTCAAGTTGAAATTTCCATTTAAAATTATCATTCATCAAATGCACCTCTCACAGCTTCAGCCCACACAATGGTGCATAACCCTCTTACTCGAAGTAGGGGCACACACTGATTATCTAATTTGGGAGAATTTTTTAGATCTTATACCGAAACATGCAGAAACTAAGAAGTACAGGTATAAGACTTTTAATGACTTTTGCAGGACTCCAGCTTTCACGCTTCTCGATGGTTTCAAATACCCTCGCATCCCTGAATACAAAGGAGATTATGATCCTGACATTTGGCTATACACATTGTGCGAAATGGCTCGGCCCTTCGCTTCAAATTGTGGGCTTGCAATTTGTTGGATATAATGCTCTCAATGCAATTATTGTAATTGTGAGAAGGCAATTATGGTGATTGAAGAAGGATCTATACAGGTAGAACAGTCTTGCTCGAGATAATACTATACTATCTGGTTTGTCTTTATCATTAATGTGTATATGTTTTACTTGTTATTATGTGTCGCTGATACATAATGATAAAGTCCGTAAGATCCTTGCTTAACTACCAGTATTATGATGGCGATCATACTTGTGAGAACTACGTAGTCCATAAGCGCATCCTTAAATGTTCTTAGTCGTTGGAGTATCAAGAATGGGCATCGATATTTCAGAGTAGACTAGTGCATTCGTTTCTTGACCCCGATGAAGGGCGATGGATAGTCTCACAGACATTGGTGTTTGACACCAAAGATTGTATGTAGGTGCTCATTAAAGAATGAGTACACCGAAAGGTGCTCATTAGAGAATGAGTACATTGAATGGACTCACCAAGAACTCCCAGATGGTATTATACCTATCGTCATATAGCAGTTCACTGGTGACATGAGTACAGGGTAGTATATAGACCTGAGATCGTCATTTGTCTCATGTGAGTTCAAACTGTACTTTGATTACTACCCTACCACGGCTCTACTGAGTCGTGAAAATAGGTTTTAATTGGGTACAGTCCCAAGCCACACAGAGGCAGTGTGCGATCGGAAAGGATTCGACTCTCCCGATATAGGAAGTTGATGCCGCGCTGTGTTCGGTTGTCCATCACCATAAGTCCCTAATCAGGACGATGAGATTTAATAATATAAGATCAGTAGTTTCTCGGTGGGTCATAAGTATGACATCGGCACGACCTATCGGGTTATTATGGGTCTAACGACTTTCACCTCTAGACCCGGTATACGACACTCTCAGATGAAGAGACCAGACTGTACGGAGATTATCACTTATAGGCTTAGTAGGGTACGGACGGACTTGATTGTCGACCTCCCTTTCGACATATACCTGGGTAGCCGTTACGTATAGCTAATGCCACCGACGTGCTTGTGGTTATGGATTTTATCCAGTAACTCCCTGCCAGTATATTGTCGAGTCTTTAGAGTACCACAAAGAGGTTTTTTCCAGTTCAGGCGAAATGATGTTGAGGCCGTATGTTGATACGTGCAGGAGTCCGATAAAATACGTGTATATGATACACTAAATTTAATCGTACGGTTGATAATACTAACCGGCTTATGTTTAAGCCGGGTTATTAAATCAAGTATTGATTTAATAATATACATGTATATATTTTTGAGATATATATATATATATATATATTCTAGTATTATGTTCACTTTATATTTTCTCTCTCTTCGCTATTCATATTTTTATATGGATATGTGTATATATACCGAGGATTTATTTTGTATTTATACAAAATACATATAGAAGGAGAACACCTCATTTAGTATTTTCTTTTTAGGAAAACAAAGGAATGAGGTGGAGGGGTGAGGTGTAAAGGAGGGATGGGAGAGAGGGATGGGCACTTATTTTATTTGGAAAATGGAAAAGGTTTTTAATTGTATGGCTAGTCATTTTCCTCTCTCATTCTTAGATGAGCATTCTCTCCTCTCATCTCCTCATCTCCTCCTTCAAGTTTAGAGCTCTCTTGAGATTTATTTCAAGAGGGTAAAAGAGAAATAAAAAGATTGTGAAAATTCTTATATCCATAACACTCTATCCCTAGCAAGTTTAGATGGTTAGTTGCTTTCTCAAATTTCACTTTGGAGTGAAGCTAAAGCTTGAATTGGTTTTCCTCGGTTGGATCATTTTCGGTAAGGACGATCGACTCTTAGGCTCGTTCCCGACGGTCTAGGAGCTTATAAAGGGTCTTACATGATGGGGTAGACATGCTACAAAGGTTGTATGTTCATAACCTAGTAGCCCGCTCTCTGGTTTTCTTGATAGTTTAGTGTTTGGAAAGATTTCTAGGGTTGTAGTTTCTACTGTTTGCTAAAAAGTTTTCGTTTTCACTTCCACTTCCGCTTCCGCCTTAGCCATGAGTGTAGCGGTGCAAGCACTATAGACTCATTACACTGGTATCAGAGACACGCAAATACTATAACGAGTAGTAGACGATGCAATTCTTTCAAAAATGGAGATTTAACTGTATTTATTTCTTAAAATCAAGTTTTTGTTGGATTTTTAAAACCATCGCTGAAATTTTTTTGATATGTTCCATTTAACAGAGTTTTAAACTTGAATGATGTGGCAAGAATATGACACCAAACTGAAGTGTTATAACCGCCTGGGCCGGCCTTCTGGCCGCCTGGGTTGGCCAGACCACTGTAGTTGGTGTCTTGGTTCTTGCAGAGACTTAAAAATATGGAAATAGGATTTTTGGTTCATACCATTTTGCCTAGATTTCTGTTTGTTTATTTTGAGTTTTCGACAAACACAGAACACTTTTTGGTCGAAACTATAGCATCATTTATTATCCATGTTTATGTATATATGTTGGAAAATGTAGTCTAATTGCTATATGGTCAATTAGACGGGGTTGCACATATGTTGCTTATGATGTTGGCACATATGTTACTTATGATGTTGGCATATATATCTCTGTGATGGTTTAGCCGAATTGTCGTGATGGATAACCCCTCGTATAATGATGTATGTATAGTTTGAGTTATTTGTATATTCATTTATTCGAGATGAGCGGCCGGTTTGTAGCCGTCGTTGCCAATTTATATATATTCTTTTATTGGAACACTTCCGGGTTGAGATCGTTGTTGCCATTGTATATATTTCATTACATGTACTTGGATAAACCCACGGAAAAGTGCTCGAGTCACCGTGTTCTAGAGTGTGGTAGGTGGACATCTCATGAAGTTGAGACCAGGCCACCTCGCTCTAGAATTAGCGGGTTTCTCGACGTACTTGTAGGATTTTAGGATTGACCCGCGGAGGGGTGCTCAGGTTACCGGATTCTAAAAAGTTCCGGGTGACCCACTCATGACACTAAGGATAGGTCGCCCCATTTCTAGGATTGGTGGGTGTCTTTCCACACTCGTAGGGGTCGTGGATCGATGATGTACTGGCTATCCATATGACCGGGAAACTTCACGCTTCATTTACGGCTCAAATGAAACACGGTGCTTCTAGTTTATCCACTATTCCATATTACTTGTTGTTTACCGCATGCCTGTGATGATTATTACCTGCCATCGATGATGATATATACATATTAGATGCTTCTATATGTTTTGTAACTGCTCTAGCCCTGCGTCCGCCCTACTGTAAATTAATTAACCTTACGGTGAAGACCCGATGTCCCGTGGCGAATGCGGATGGCATATAAAAGTATGCTATTTTGGTTGTTTATGATGTGACTGGGAACGTAAATGATGGGACTGCATTATATGTTTAATACAAAGAAATAAACCTAAACTGTTGTTGTAGGTGTAAATTGATGTCGCGCACCCCGCGGGTTCACGGGGAGGCGGAATTAACAAAAACGATTTTCTTACTTCGCAACACCGACCTAAACTCCAGAATCTTTATGGAAACCTTAACTATCTATATCTACTAGGTGGTTCTAACTACTATGTTAGGGTTTATTACTCCTTGTTTACAAGTCCTTCGAGTCTTCTTCTTCTCCTCCTCTTCTTGAGCTCCTTGAAGATCAGATCACGCTTGAAACATCGGCCTCCTCGTGTCGAAGACGATCCACCCGAGAGTATGTACTTCAAGCTCCAACCTCTAAACCGAGATAACTAAGACACCTAGTTTGCTAAGCTAAATAGCTTAGAAGATGTAGAGTATTTACTGGAGTGTTTTATCTCATATAACCCTATAGCTCACAACACATGTGAAGGTTAGGGTTTTGAGGAAGAAGGAGGAGAAAATGGAGAGAGAAAGGAAATGAGCAAATGAACTAGGTCAAAGGCAAGTGAAGAATGGCTCACTCATTATCTCACATGAAGCATGGATTATTTTCCCATTGAAAATAGCAACCATGTTTCAATAGTAACCACAAACCAATAAACAAATGCAATGAGCCATGCTTCACACCATGCCATGAATATCTCCAATTTCCACCTCATTAATCTATTTCCAAAAATAGATAAACCAAATAATGAGGTGTCCCCTTCTAGAAGCATCTCTTATGAAATTATAAGAATGCCCTCACCGTATATACATATCTGAATTCGTATTCCAGAAAATACGAATACAATGAGATAATAATAATCCAATAATATAATAATAGAATCCGGCTTAAACCAAAGCCCACTAGTATTATCCATCCGAACAACATCCGTGTGTTAGTTCACGTATGTGATCGGAACCCTGCCGTAAAACCAAACGGACTCTACATCGTTTTGCCCAAAGCAGGGAAACCCTCTGTATGGGACTCTACAGACTCGACAGTACGGTGGAAGTGGGTTTAACCATAAGTCCGTCAGCGGTACTGGGTGCACGTAACGGCTACCCAGGTATCTATCGATAAGAAGGCCGATGAGCAAACTCATCCGAACTCTTACTGAGACTATCTGTGACAATCTCCTTACAATCTGGTCTGTTCGTCTAAGATACTCGTATATCGGGCCTAGGGGGATGGTAATCGTCAGATTCCTAATAGCGCAATAATTCGTGCCGGGGTAGAGCCCAATACACCCTGAGAAACTACTGGAGTACCTACCAGTAAATCTTGCTTGCCATGGCCAGGGACTTTGTGTAATGGCTTTCCAAATACAGCGCGATATTAACCCCCAATACCGGGAGAGACGAATCCTATCTAACCACTACTGCCTCCAAGTTCTTCGGGACTGCACGCAACTACTACCTATTTGCATGACTCCTTTTGAGACATGGTAGGGTAGTATTCTAAGTACAGTGGGAACACACTCGAGACGATTAGTGATGTCAAGTCAACGGACTAATCTGTACTCATGCCATCCGGGAACTGCTACCTGACGATAGGTATAATAACAACCAGCAGTTCCCATCGAGTCCATCCAGTGTAACTCATAACCCAATGAGCACTTGTATACTATCTCCGATACGACGTACCAATGGTTGTAGGATAGACCATCTCCCCTGCTGGGATGAGAAGCTTATACACTAGTCTACTCCGGAGTATCGATGCCCTGTCTCGATAATCCTATGACTAGATACCTGTATAAGGATGTGCTTATAAACTACCCATCTCTCACTAGTGTGACTGCCATCACAACGTTGGTAGTTAAGCAAAGATCCTAAGGGCTCTACCAATATGTATAAGCGATATACTAAAAGAAACATATGCACATATTGAGATAGAACAAACCAAGTAGCATACTACCATTTTGAGCAAGACTGTTATTATATCTGTGAATATCCCAACATTTCAAAATGTAATATACAATCCAGTACGATGCAATAATGGCCTCTAGGGCATATATCACTAACAGTAAGAACTAACTTTTTCAAAAGAAACTATATTCGTATTCTTTTGCTTTGCATAAAGGTATTCGGTTAGGAATATCTTGCACCTCATTCGATGAAGAAAAAGCTTTGATCCATTCACAGGGAATTCACTCTTAAGCAAAAGTTTATGTTACTATAAACCACTCGGTTCCTTCAACGATATCAAGTTCATTATGTTAAGGGTTTTCTTAAAATCCAGCCGTAGACCTGCATCAATTCAGATAAGTGTCACCTAGTATTCATGTTGCGTTTGTTGACTTCGTTAAAGCGTAGTGTACGGAAGCTAGGTGATGTTTTTCTGTTGCATCAAGATGCGATTAGTTAGGACAGCCGCATAGTTTTGTTGACTTCGTTAAGGGCTTGTGCGAGTGGATATAATTTAATCACGAATTGATGGGTTGAACATGACTAGTGACTTATGATTTGTTGACTTCGTTAAGGTCATAGGCCGTTAGGGGTAAAAAATATAGGGTTCCTAGGCACACTCAAGAGGTTCCACAAGGCATCAACCATGCCAAACAAAAAATTTCCGGTGCCGAGAAACCCTAATGAAGATCGTTAACTAGAAGTAAAGGCGAAAAGCAAGCAAGCAAACGACTTTGCAACTAAGTGAAAGGGATTACAACCTTTGTAGATCCGGTCCACCACTTCTTTAGCTCCGTGTTGACGTCCCTCCGCTGCGATCATCGGATCCCGGACTCTAAAAATGGTTTCGTCGGAGAAATGATCGGGCTAGGTCATTGACTTCGAGGCCGAAGATGATCTACGTCGGGGAGACTCAAACTCAAGCTATTCCTTCACTTGGTCGAAAACTTTGTGAAGAGAACACCCTATACTACTTGGCAAGTGGTAGAGGATGAAGAAATAGGAAGTGGGTTCACTTTAGAATTGGATTTCTCATGATGCCATTGGAGCTAGCAAGCTTTTTCAAGCTTGATGAAGATGAAGAAGAAGAAAGAATATCATATCCATTAAAAGAATAATATGAACACTTATCCTTTTAATCATGGCACCATGGTTGAGTTAAGCCCTCATGCTTAACTCATGTATAGAATTAACCATAGCATAAGGTTAAAGGTTGGGTTAACTAATATCTTGAACAGATGACAAAAGAGTTGACTTTGTCAATGTTCATCAAGCTTCATGAATCTTGATAACTTTGACCAAAGTCACTCTCTTTTGTTATTTGTTTAGGAAAATAGTAAACCCTAATTCAACCTTGTTATGGTTCAAGTCTCATACACACAACTTGTTTGTATCATCAAGCATGATACAAACATGTACACTTGCATATATCACATATAAACAATGTACACTTTCAAGTGAGAAAACAAATCTTAAGTGAACCAATACTAGTTATTGTAAAGTAATATATCAAATATATAATTATACATTAAATCATTAAATCAACACTTGATTTAACGATCCAGTCATATCGCATATAACCGACTAATATCAATAGGTACAACTTATCGAATCAACACTTGATCCGATAACCCGGCTATATCGCATACAACCGATCAATGTCACAAATCGCGAGAATAGAATACAGTATCACATACTGGTATTATCCTCGGTCCCGCACATATCTCATATGCGCTCCTATTTCGTTTCGCTTGAGCCAGGAAACCCCTGTGTAGGACTCTAAAGACTCGTCAATACGCCGGCAGCAGGTGATGATCATATTAAACACCCACAAGCCGCAAGCGGTCTGCTAAACGTAACGGCCACCCGGGTATTGAGCGATCAGAAGATCAACGAGCAAGCCCTCTCACACTCCAGTGAATCCAACAAGTAACACTACCGTACAGTCCGATCTGTTCGTCTGATATGTCGCATATCTCGTCTAGGGGTGGTAAACGTCAGACCCCAATAACTCGATAAGTCGTGTTGATATGAGGCTCATAACGGGTCGAAAAACTACTGGTAACACTTACCAGTAAATCCCAAAAGCTGCCTTGGCCAAGGACTTCCTGTTATAGCCAATCGAACACAGCGCAACATCAACTCCCTATACCGGGAGAGACGAAACCCTTCCTATCGCTCATTGCCTCCATGTGATTCGGGACTGTACCCAAAAGCCACCTTTTTGCACGCCCTCTTGGACGTGGTATGATGGAAATCAAAGCACAGTGGGAATCACACAAGACTCTATGACGATCTTGGGTCTACAGACTAACCTGTACCAGTGTCACCAGAGAACTGCCATCTGACGTATGGTATAATACCATCTGGGAGTTCTCGGTGAGTCCGTCCAGTGTACCCAGTCTTTACTGAGCACCCGTATATCATCTCTGATGTCAAACACCAATGGATATGGGATCATCCATCGCCCATCTATATGGGTCGAGAAGCTACACGCTAGTCTACTCTGGTATATCGATGCCCCGTCTCGATACACCCACGACTAGGGACTTTGAAGGATGTACTTATGGACTACCATGTCCCCATTAGTATGATCCGCATCATAGTCCAGGTAGTCAAGTACACATCCTAAGGGCTTTACCAACATGTAACAGAGAGACAATCAGTGTACACATTAAGGTAAAGAGTAACCAGATAGCATACTATCATATCGAGCAAGAAAGTCATCCCTATATATGTCCAAGCATCCAATACAATATACATCCTATGTATAGTAATGGCCTCTAGGGCATACATATAACTAACAATCTCCCACTTGCACTAGGGCCATCTGATAGCAGTGGTTGTAGTATCTCATACTCAACCATCCCATAAAAAGTCTCTTTCTGGGAAAAGGCCTTTCGTGAGTGGATCCGCCGTGTTGTTCTCTGAGTCTGCTCTCCTAACCACGATCCCCTGGAGATCAACCATCTCCACGATCAGGTGATACTGCCTAAGAATATGTCACTGATGGGACGGGCGTTCCTTGGCATAAGCCACAACTCCATTGTCACACAATGGGAGGAACGAAGTTCATCTAATGAACTTATATATATCCAGACTGCCTCTTTGGTAGCATCCTTGGTAACGATGTATCTTGCCTTTAATCGTCTAGTATGTCACGGTATCTAGCTTGGAACTCTTCCAGCATACCGTCCCTCCACTGAGGGTATAGACAATGCCTGCGACTGACATTCAGTCATCCTTATCAGCCTGGAACCTTTCCAGTGATTCTCTCCAGGATCGATTGATACCATCTCACTACAACTAGTGAGAATCCTAACATCCAATCAGATCTATCTCATAGATCCAAAACCCAGGATTTAGGAGGTATCACTTTGATCATATATGGAGAATCCTTGTGATAAGCGGAGATTGACCGAGCGTAGCATAGGAAACTCCTTCCCTATCAAGAGTATGTCATCCACGTACTCTACGAGGATCTCCACCATACTCTCTACTACCTTTTTCGTATATACAAGGTTCATCTACCATTTTGATGAAGTCAAACTCTTTGACTACCACATCAAAACAGATGTTCCAACTCCGCGATGCCTGCTTTATCACATAAAATATCTTGCACACGTTTCCGCTGCTCCCACTTTCTACGAAGCGCTCTGGCTGTGTACTTATAGACGCTCTCTTCTAAAATATCATTTCAGAAAAGCAGTCATGACACCCAACCACCAGATATCGTAGTCATGGTATGTAGCAGTGGCAAGTAGGATCTGGATGGACTTAAGCATAGCTTTAAAAGTCTCAATATTTCCATGTACACCAAGTAATCTTCTCAAGATATACTCGCTCCTGATGGGGATTTAACCCTTCAGATAAAGCAACCAAAGTCCATACTTTGTTGGTGTATAAGGATTCCATCTCAGATCGATAAGCATCCAGCCATTCTTACAGAGTCTCACTCCTGATGGCCTGCTCGAAACTAGTTGGGTCATCATCTCATGATGCAATCCTCTCTCCCACTGTCATAAAGAAACCGAAGTATCTCTCAGGTGGGTGAGGAACCCTACTAGATCGGCGGAGAGGCTGAGGTTCGTTGGAAACTATTGAATCCTTTGGTTCTACCAAATCATTAGCTGCAGTTTGTATAGCTGGAACATTTCCAGTTCTACATAACAGACCTTGCCTCGAGCTTGTCCGGATTTTGCTTTTAGACATAGGCCGGACAACCCCAAATCTTAACAAACTTAAGATATGGGCTCTTCCCTTTCCATATCACATATGAAGTGGTAGGCAACTGATTTGATTTGAACCCTATTCAATAGGTATGCAGCTTCTCAAGTGCATAACTCCCAAAAGGAAATAGGAAACTCAGTAGTACTCATCATAGAGCACACCATATCAAATAGGGTGCTATTGCTCCGCCCCGATATACCATCGTGCTATGGTGTATACGGAGGAGTAATGCTGAGAGAGAATCTCATTCTCCTTTAGAATAGTCCAGGAATTCCGTGCTCAAGTATTCTCCTCCTTGATCTCATCAAAGGACATAATACTTATACCCGTTTTTGGTTCTCTACTTCTAACTTATATTCTGTGAATATCTCAAAAGCTTCGGACTTGTGTTTCAACAGGAACATATGTCTGAATCTTGAGAGATTATCAGAGAATGTAATAAAGTACAAAGAACCGGTCCTGGCATGTGTAGACAGGGGACCTTCATACATCAACATGTATCAATCCCAAGAGTTCACTAACTCTTTCTCTGTTTCCAATAAACAGATCTGTGGTCATCTTATCTTTGTGACATGACTGGTAAGTTTCACAAGATGTAAATTCAAACTAATTTAAATATGCATCTAAATGTAACTTCAGCCAGTCGGGTCGCATTGATATGACCTAGTCTACAATGCCTGAAGAAGGATTCGTTCATTTCTGAACTCTTCCTCTCGTGAGTGTTCTGTATACTAAGAACTGTAGTTTGATTTAGAATGTCTATGCTTTTAGATAACGTGCCTGAACCGATCAACTCTTGATATAGGAAATGTTCAAAACATTATCCAACAATACAAAATTATATCACTTCTTTACTAATAAAGAAACTGATATGATGTTGTATATCAGGTTCGGTATCTAATAACATTCGTTCAGAATCAATGTATTCAGGTAATACAGGGTGATAGTGACCAACAGACTTGGCTGCAACACTTGCACCGTTTTCTGTCTCATGAAACTTATCACCCGTTCTCAGTTCTCTACCTATCTGTAGCCCATGTAACAGATTACATATGCGGGATCCTGATCCGGTATCATATACCCAGGACGTAAAGGATACTGAGAAACAGTTCTGTGTAATGAACACACCCGAAGATGATGCATCAGCATGCACTTTCTTCGTTTGGGCGGCACGGGAAATCTGGTATTCCCCAATTTCCTGCTCTGTCTTATAACAATTATAAGTTAGAGCGGGACCAACGTTCCCCAGCTTAGTATAACAAGCGGGTTCGGTCAATATATCCGTATTATTATCTTGATTAAGGCGTGATATGGTCGCTACCTGGAGAGAGAGAGAAGAAAATACTCAGCGTATGCTCTTGCAAGATTAGATTGGTTATCTAATATATCTAATCAGGATGTCTCCCACTGTTTTAATCAAATCTTCCTTCAAACCCTAAAAGGAAAGACTAGCCGGGATTAATTACACGCTACAAGTTCGCCAATCTTTCAGCCAGGCCGGTGTCGGTACTTTGAGGGAGGTCCCCCGTGCTTTCGCACGAACCTAATTAAAGTAAACCTCGTTTTCCCAGAGGCGTAACCCCATTAACACCTTTCTAGACACCTACTTGATCGGCTAATTGTAATGTGTAAAACTCTCCCAGGAGTAACTCTTACTCGCAGCGGGTATCGGGATCCAACTATCTCATAGAAGGTATGCAATCTCATTGCAAATTTCAACACTTTAAATTCCTAATAATATTTTGCCCTAAGCGATCTATAACCTTGACTGAGTCAACAAACCATAAACCGCAAGTAAAGTCCAACCCGTCATTTCCCGATTGAATTAAACCCATCCGCACGACCCTTGACTGAGTCAACAAGGCCGCACGACTACCCTAATTCAATCGCATCATATGCTTTGCAGATAAGCACTAATCAGCTACCGCACACTACGCCTTGACCGAGTCAACAAACGCAGCACGAATACTAACTATTACTTATCTGAAATGACGGAGGGCTACGACAGGTTTTTAAGAAAACCTTTTGCGTAATGAACTTTATATCGTTGTAGAATCAAGTGATTTTTAAATGGAGTGTTTTTGAGGCTTTTCTAGTTTTGCTAAAGGGGTCACTCCCGGTGAAGGGATCGTCGGCCCTTTCCTCATCGAATAAGGTGCAGGATATATCATATATACCGCTGTGCAAAGCAAGAACTATAAAAGCAATCAAAAGACAAACCGAGTTTGTAGCATCTGCCAGTTATTGCTAAAGGAGTCACTCCCGGTGAAGGGATCTCGGTCCTTTCCTTATCGAATAAGGTGCTGGATGTTCTACAAGGAACACCGCTATGCAAAGCAAGAACTAGAGCTACCAGTTTTTAAAACAAGTTTCTACAACATCTTAGGTTTCTTTTAGTTTCATTAATCTCATTAATGAAGTCCCATTTTTATTGTGCTTCACAAGCATCTCTTTTGAAACGAAATCTACAATATAACATATATCTCATATATATATAGTATAAACATTCGTCTCAGGCAGTAATATGATCTCATCACAGAACATTGCAGCAGAAGAACATATATGAAATATTGGATATACTAGGACGTCCGTGTTTTCAATACGAGCCTGTATAAAACATGGATTCCACGGTCGCGATGAATAGCCAAACCCACATCCCTAGACCCCTACAAGAGCGGCAAGCAACACTGCCAATTCCAGGGTTAGGAGACCCGGTCTCGACTCCTCGAGATGGTCTCCCACTGGACCCTAGAACCCGGTTACTTGTGCTCCCCGCCTTGGGTCTACCTAATACGGAAAAGTAAATAATATACAAAGGTGACATCTTCCGCAACCTGAAAGTGCCCCAATAAAAGAATATTACATACAAATGAATTTTACATGAATGAAAAAGAAAAACTCTCATCTCACATAAAACCCCCGGCTATTCAAAACGCGACGATCCAATATAACATATCACAGCAACACATAATATCTCATATCATCAACGTAAGCAAGTATGCGTATCCCGATTGTCGTTGATGTATAGCAACGAAGCCGGCGATACACCACATACTACGCTTACGGTCACAGAAAAGAAAGTGTAAAACTACAACAGTTGGAATCCGGAACCTTCTTAGACATCGCATGCCTAACCAAATGAATTCCTTAGACATCGCATGCCTAACAATTATAAACCCCGCATTTTAGTCTCATTATCGAAAACTCTTTTCAATATCAAGTCGGGCAATTCAGCAAAATTCCCGACAACCTGATCGAATGCTCGTCGCAAACTTTAGTAGACGGCCGCACCCCCAGATGCCATCGACGAAGTGCACTAAGGCGGAACACCGCTGCCGCGAGCACCCGAACGGATGCTTTCGGCGATGGGGTTCTCCTACAGTCACTTGGTCGGGGCTATGGGGCGTGGCTGTCTATTAAGTTTACCCGGCGAGTATCCGCGTACGCTACGTGATTACGACGGACTTTTGATCGCATCAAAATTCCGTGGCAACCGATCAAATGAGACTAAAGTGCTATGTTTATAACATTCATATCAGTTATCTCATAACAACTTGTGAATTCCAATTGTTGTATCCCATTCCAGATAAATAGAAAATCTTAAACTTTCCGATCGAACATTCAAACACCCACGTTTTCCCGATACAGATCAACACATGAAATAAGTTTAAAAACATTCACTTCATGCCTCAGTACCAACGGTCCAGCCGTAGAAGGGTCAAGCCAACGCCTCACATGTGGCACGCCGTACTGCCCCAAACCCGAAGGTTCAAAGGGCAGTTCAAGACGGTCACATAATCGAGTTAAGGTTTGTTGTCTTCTAGAGGGTCCATCGCGTTACTTGCACTACTTAGAACGTCTTTAAACCATGGAAAGATCCAACACTTGGAAATTTCCCGACAGGGGAAAAAGTGGGTATTTATATCCGGTCGAACTTTTTAACATATTCTAAAATTATCCGGAAAAACTTATAGACAAAGCTAAACAATCCGATCGAATCATTGATTCCCCGAAGCAACCCAGAAAACTCAACTCTTGAGCAAAATTTAAAAATTCCCATAAAATACAGCACTCAATATAGGATATTACTGTGCAAAGCACGTGCCAAGAACCAACTTGTTGGCCGCGGAACCGCCGCACATTCTAGGTTGGGGCCGCGGTTCCGCGGTGCTTTGGTGGACTTATGCTCACGTGCTTCACAGTAACTCTTATAATACCCTGCTGTAATTTTTGGATATTATTAATTTGGAAAAATCCACATTTTCAGAAAAAGTCCAGAGAGGGTTAAAAGTTAGGGTTTCGGGGTTCGATCGGATTTCTAACATCGTCTACACATCGCCTAAAGCTCTAGCTAGGCTCTGATACCACTACAGGGTTCCTAGACACACTCAAGAGGTTCCACAAGGTATCAACCTGTTGGAGATAGTGCCCTCAGAGTCAATTATTGGATCGCAGGTACGTGATTGCAATGATTGCGGAGGACCTATACCGGTAGGACAGTCTTACTCAAGATGATAGTATGCTATCTGATTTGCCTTTATCAGTCGTGTACATGTTCAGGTGATTGATTACATGTTGCACTTTGATAGAGCCCTTAGGATCTTGCTTTACTACCAACAGTATGATGGCGATCATATACGTGAGAGTTGGGTAGTTTATATGCATATCCTTAATTGTGGTCCCTAGTCGTGGGAGTTTCGAGACAGGGCATCGATACGCCGGAGTAGACTAGTGTATACAGTTGAGACCCCGACGAGGGGCGGTGGCCGGTCTCATAAGCCACTGGTGTCAGTTGGATCACCTAAGATGTATACAGATGCTCATTGGGTTATGAGTACACCGGACAGGAATCGCCGGGAATCTGCTAGTTAGTACTATATCTATCGTCAGATAGCAGTTCCCTGGTGACGTGTGTACAGGTTAGTTCATCGACCTGAGGTCGTCATTTGTCTTGTGTGAGTTCCCACTGTGCTTTGATTTCTACCCTACCACGGCTTAAAGGAGTCGTGCAAACAGGTAGTTTTTGGGTACAGTCCCGAGCCATATGGAGGCACGTGAGCAGATCGGCAGGGGATTCGTCTCTCCCGGTATTGGGGGCGAGGTCGTGCTGTGTCTAGGAGAGCCATTACACAAAGTCCATGGCCATGGCAGGAGATTTACTGGTAGGTACTCCAGTAGTATCTCAGGGTGTTATTGGGCTACACTCCGACACGACTTATACTGCTATTGGGGTTCTGACGTTACTAGGCCCCGAGGCAGATATGCAATACTCATAGACGAACGGACCGGACTGTATATACATTGTCACTGTTAGGCTCACTAGGGTTTCCGGATGAGTTCGCTCATCGGCCTCCCTTGAGGTCAGTCCATGGGCAGCCGTTACGCATACCTAGTGCCGCTGACGGCTTGTGGTTAAACCCACTGCCAGGGTGCTGACGAGTCATTAGAGTCCCCCACAGACAGTTTCCCAAGTTCGGGCGAAACGTTGTAGAGGCCGTATGGTTTTATGGCAGGGTTCGGAAAATGCACGTTCGTTTACGCACGTGTTATTTTTCGGGCAGATGATACTGGTCGGCTTTGGTTTAAGCCGGATCCGAGTATTGTATTGAGTAGATATAATATCTTTGTCTCAGTTGCATTTGTATTCGGTCGTAATACAAATGCGGGTATATTTATACAGTTTCGGGGTTATCCTGAAAGTCGTTTCAGGATCACTTTTGGAAGTTGCCAGTTTTCAGTTTTCTATCAGCCGTCTTTTAACATTCGGTTAAAGACGGATTTATCTTTTCTTGGATGAGAGTGAGTCATGCTTCTAGAAGGTTCTAGAGAGGGTGACTTGACATGGTGAGTCATTGGTGCTTTAATGGAGCCATTAATGCAATGGTGACTAGGTTAATGAATCACCATTTGCATTAATGAGGTTTTGTTTGCATGAAGGATATTTTTCCCTTGATCTTTTCTCTTATGGTCACTCTCCCCACTCCTACACTCACCCCCCCACCTCCTATATATGGCCGGCCCCCTCCCCTCACTCTCTCGCTCTGACTTGATGATTCATTTGGAAAAAGATTATGATAGATTTTTCGGTGTATGGAATTTCACAGCCCATTTCATTCCATCACCCGATTCCCACGGCAACTTCATTAACCGATCGTCCACGGATTTGGACGAAGTGAGACAAAGTCATCTAATCATTCTCTACATCATTCTTGGTCGTCTCTTTTGGCAAACTTGACGACCGAGTTGCCTCGAGTCAGAGGCGGGAGCCCGTTTAAAGAATCATTGATGTAGTGCCACCTGGACGAGCAGATCGGAGATCGACGAGATCGGAGCAGCCGCAACGGAGCGTGGGATGATGGTTGAAGAACGAAGGACTCGGATCGTTCGGTATAACCTTTCTACACTCTTTACAGTTTGTTAGTTTAGCAATAATGGCAGATCCGGGTTAAAGTATACGATAGCGCCAGTTAAAAAGCTTTTGTTCCGCATTTGGAGTCTGTAGACGGCCGGGGCGCTACCGTAGACTTACAGTGGTATCAGAGCCTCACCATTTTGCTTTACTAACTTGTGCTAACGCGTTTAAAACATCGATCGAACCGGAAATCAAAAACTGCAAAATCCAAATTCTGAGTTTCTGTCGATTTTAAAAGGGTTCCAAAATTAATTTTACACATCACAGAAAATTCAGCAGGCTTTTCTAAGAACACCGTAGAAATTTGGGCACGTGATTCGATAAGACTGCCGCGGAATCGCGGTCAAACCTATAGTTTGACCGCGCTTCCGCGGACATTCAATGAGATCGTGGCACCAAATTTTCACAGTGGGTTCTTCTCTGGAATTTGTGGTTTTTGGTATATATCTTTTGGGCCCAGATTTTGTTACTGTTCACCAGATTTGCGTGGGGCCCACTTTTTGATATTTGGTCGATCGAAATTTAAACATGTTAGTTTATAGTGCTTACATTATATCTCCGACCGGGAATGTCATTTGATCGGTAAACCGCGTCTGATTGCTATAGTTCTTTTAGACAGGTTTGCGAACGTGACATTCGCGTTGATGTTCTGTGTTGTGCTGTGATATTGCGGATTTGTCGTGGTGGATAGCAGTGTGCAATGGTAGTACAGTTTGAGTTTATTTATACATTTGATATTGCGGGGCGAGCATCCAACATGTGGACTGCCGTCACTGGCTGTTGTATAATATTCTTTTGGGGCACGACCAGGTTGCGGTCGATGTACCTGTTGTACTATTTTTCATTACTGTACTAGGTTTTGCCCCACGACGGAGTGCACGGATAGCCGGGTTCTGGAAGGCAACAGGTCCGCATCTCATGGCTTTGAGAGGCAGAGGGGCCCCACTCAAGAATTGGTAGACTATTCGCCGCACTCGTAGGGGGTACAGGTTGACCCAAGGAGGGGTGCCCAAGATTACCGGATTCCGTGAAGTGCTGGGTGGTCCATTCACTATGCTGTAGGGGGCTGCCTCGCTTCAGGTTTTGGCGGGTAACTTGCCGCACCCGTAGGGGTCTAGGTTTCATTGCACAGGCTATCCACACGACAGGGGAACGTCGGGTTTCAGCAGCGGCTCTGTGAAACCCGGGGATCCCAGATTATCTGTATTGTTCTGTGATGCTTATTTCTTTTCTGTAATGTTGCATATTATCACGCCTGGAGCGATTATTGTATATTGGTTTATATACTATTAGATGTTGTATATGTATTACACCCGCACTAGTCCAGTCCCCGCTCTGTCGTTAGTTAAGTAACCTAACGGGTGATGACGGGACCCAGTGACGAATGCGGATGGCATATACGTACATTTTATTTTCGTTCTTTTCTGTTGTGATTATTGATGGGACTGCGTTGATTCTGATCAATGCAAAGTAAAGCAAACCTGTTTACAGTTGTTGGAACAAATTTAAAAAGTGTTATTGCAAAGACGTTTCCTTTTGTTATGCATAGCGGTATTCAGTGGGATATCCTGCACCTCATTCGACGGGGCAAGGGCCGATATCCCTTCACCGGGACTGACCCCTTGGGCAGAAGTTTGCGTCAGGGTAATAACTTCACTATAGTCGATTACAAGTTGCTTTGCACCGCGGTATTCAGTGGAATATCCTGCACCTCATTCTACGAGGAAAGAGCCGAGATCCCTTTACCGGGAATGACCTCTTTAGCAAAAGGTTTTCGCCACTATATTTTAAAAAGCTATCAGGTTCCTTCAGCGATATCAAGTTCACTACGTTAAAGGTTTTTCACCAAAAACCAATCGTAGCCCTCCGTCACTTCTTTTGGGTATTCAGTAGTATTCAAGCTACGTATTTTGACCTAACGCCAAGGCATAGTGTTTGGTAGCTGCTGGGTATTCAATTGTTGCATAGATAGATGAGTTGGTTTGGGATAGCCGTTCTGCCATTTTGACCTAACGCCAAGGGCATGTGCGGGTGGGTTCAAATTAACAAGATAGTGACGGGTAGAACTTGGCATGTGACTTATGACATTTTGACCTAACGCCAAGGTTATAAGAGCATGGGGCAAAAATCATATCGGGAGTTTCTAAAGAAACTGAAACTTGCCAAGTATGCGCATACCTTCTGGAGTATGAGTAACGTGGATGCATTCCATCACGTTATCATACGATGAGAGTTGGATCCCGATTCCCACTGATGAGTTGGTTTACTCTTCGGGTGATCCCGATTGATTCTTTTTTCAGTTTTGGAGGAGAATTTGATAGTACAGTGGGAGGTTTCCGGATTAGATAAAGTGATAACCATTCTGATCTAGGATAGAGTGCACGCAGAGTGTTTTTTTTCTCTCTCTCTTTGGCAGCGACCTTTGACCGACCCTAGACTATGACTCAGTGACCAGGTTGACCGAACCTTCTTAAAATACTGGCTTTTGGATTGTCTGAGTTGCATAAGTCATTGCCACTCCTTCTTTTACCCTTTGTATTTCTCAGAACACCCGTTTTACTACGGACATCCACTTCCATTGGATAGATCCATCGCATGGTTATATACGAACTCGAAGGGACTTCTTCGAGGATGGATCCAGGTTCAGGAGAAATAGAATTGGTTTATTCAGTTGTCTTTTATTATTACCTTCTCTCAGGTTGCGAGGGCTCCTTGGTTTAGGAGAGTACACCTATTACGCTTATTGGACAGTCTTATTCCAAACCATAGGCAGGTGCCGAAAGGTAGGGAATGAAGAAAACCAATTAGCCTAAGTAGGGTGTGCAGAAGGTAATATGTAAAGACAAAATAAAGGGATTAGAAAGAGGGCAAAGTAAATTGCGACTGTTATCATTCACGACCAAAACCGCGTACTTTATCGCCACTCCTATTTCACCTTTAAAAGAATAAGGTATTATTCAGTTGTCTTTTATCATCACCTTCTCTCAAGTTGCGAGTACTCCTTGGTTTAGGAGGGTACACCTATTATGCTTACTGGATAGTCTTCTTCCAAACCATAGGCTGGTGCCGAACGGTTGGGAAGGAAGAAAACCATTTAGCCTAACGATGGTGTACAGAAGGTAACGACTAAAGACAAATAAAGGGATTTGGAGAGATGGCAAAGAAATATACGGTTATAGTCATGAATTGGATTTTTTGGAAGAGGCATTGCTATGAATACCAGGATACCCCTACGAAACATTTTCATGTTTCAGTGCATTGTTAAAGGAAAACTGTTTTCCCAATTGGATACTTACTCCAAGGGTATGTATTTACCAGGTTTCATTCTCATATCTGTATGGTTTTACAGATGATGAGTGGGAGTAAGTTATTGGGAATTAGGTAATTATCCTCATTATATCGGAATTCGTTGTAATTGGTGATATTTGAGGAAATCGCCAGGGTACAGTTTTCCATCTACGACGCACAGGTTTTGAGTTGTTTAACTCAGCGGACTTATACAGAGTATTGTATGTTGTCCAGTGTCCATCAGGACAAAGGGGTAGGTCCTCGTACTATATTCTGTTTACTTATAACTTCTCTAGAATTTAGACAAGTGTTTCATAGAAATACAAGGTCTAGTTTTGAGAAGTTGTGGGTATAAGAATAAAGTAGAGAATCAGGTGTCACAAGTATCGGGATTCTTCAAAGATATCGAAGATGTAGATTCTTGTGATTGGTATTCAGATAATAGTGATGGTTATGAGAAACGTGTTTCTCTTTCAGGTTACTCATAATTGGATGGATTCTTAAGTTGAGTAATGCTGATTAGCCTCTTTCCATTAAGGTGATATGCACTGGAGACAGCTGCATGATTTGAATTTGGTTCCAATTAAATAAGTGCCAAAGTTTTCTATATTGGATATAGAATAGTTCGTACCTTAAAAG
The DNA here is from genome assembly GCA_030015575.1 of Agapanthus africanus. Lineage (NCBI taxonomy): Eukaryota > Viridiplantae > Streptophyta > Magnoliopsida > Asparagales > Amaryllidaceae > Agapanthus > Agapanthus africanus. Next base: position 110,793,419 of record CM057344.1, read on the forward strand.
ATGTTAAGGTACGGGGAGTTGTCCGGCTTATGCTTAAAACCAGACTCTGAATAACTCAGGGCACGTTTCTGTAATGGTTGTTTGTGGGTTGACCCTGGCTATGACGAGGGTTGATATTCTACCATTTGGAAGATCAATAGTGATATTGTTCTTGACTCGCCGCAGTTTTAGTAAAATGGATCTTTTTCAGAAAACAGTAGGGGAGTATGGTAGAACTGGAAGTGATTCCAGAACCGCGAACGATTACGGAAAATTTAATAGGACCTATATATTCAATCAGGTTTGACATTCCAATAGCCACTCCGCAGATATGGTGGGTAACCTCAGACACCCGAGAGGTACTCCGGTAGCCTCAAGGACGGTGACTGGGAGGTTCTTATCTACCCAGACTTGACACTACTGTTGTTCCAGGCTATGAGACCCGGTAGAAGGGTTGTCGTAGTCAGTAGGAGCAGCAGAAGCATAGTGGGCAAGATGCTTATGTCTATTTATAGACTTAGGCAGTTATAGCGGAGATAGATCATCTAATTTTGATGTGACAGTCATGGGTTTGACTTCAATCAGAATAGGGGATGGATCTGTTAAGAAGGTAGTAGGGTGTGATGTCATGGTATCTGGATGACATACACAGAGTGGGAAGTAAAATTCCTATACTACGATCGGTTGTACTGCGGTCGTCACACAGTTGTTTCTCCAGACAGGATATAGATATAATATTTGACATTCTGGTTTCTAGATCTATGGTTTTAGATCTGGATTTGGGTAGTTTCCCAATGTAGGTACTTTGACAGTATTCTAATGGTTTTTAGAATAGATGACTCCTAGCATGGTGGTGTACCTGCAAGTGATGGAGTCACCCTCTCTAAAGGTGTCTTACAGACAGAAGGGGAGAGGGATGGGCATGATTGACAGATCACTTGCTTAGGCAATTGAGTCAATCATGAGATGTCAAATACCACACCAGATGTTGTTTTTGCACTAGATGCAATAAGTTTGTATTAATCCAATCCTGGAGAAACATAAGGAAGCAGTTTTAGAACATAAGTACATGTTCTACGGATTTGATGACGGCAGCCTCCTTCGGGAGACGATTATCATTCCAGGCCTCAAAGGTGACATGGATGACAGAGTGATTGTCAGAGTTATAGTTTTTCCTCTGACGAAGGGGGCAGTATTATGGACAGGTGGTCCAAGAGGATACCGTGGGTGGCATGGTGCCCGATACTGCTTAGGTTCAGTGATCGATACAGTCTAAGAAGTTTGGATTTGGAGTTCATTTATGAACTAGGTCCCATCAGATATCCAGACATATTCTAAGACAGGTATTACTCGATTCGGGAGATGGCTTTCCCCGCGAATTTGAGATTAAAAGAGATATAGAAAGAAACATCCTGGCGGATCCACTCACTGGGGCTATTTCTCGAACACAATAGTTTTACAAACGGGCTTTGTGAAACTGATTAGTAGAGGAGTTGGATGTTCGGTTTCACACGGGCTGTGAGTAGTCGACATCGCAATAATTAGCCTTGAGTGCAAGTGGGAGATTGTTGGAGATAGTGCCCTCAGAGTCAATTATTGGATCGCAGGTACGTGATTGCAATGATTGCGGAGGACCTATACCGGTAGGACAGTCTTACTCAAGATGATAGTATGCTATCTGGTTTGCCTTTATCAGTCGTGTACATGTTCAGGTGACTGATTACATGTTGCACTTTGATAGAGCCCTTAGGATCTTGCTTTACTACCAACAGTATGATGGCGATCATATACGTGAGAGTTGGGTAGTTTATATGCATATCCTTAATTGTGGTCCCTAGTCGTGGGAGTTTCGAGACAGGGCATCGATACTCCGGAGTAGACTAGTGTATACAGTCGAGACCCCGACGAGGGGCGGTGGCCGGTCTCACAAGCCACTGGTGTCAGTTGGATCACCTAAGATGTATACAGGTGCTCATTGGGTTATGAGTACACCGGACAGGACTCGCCGGGAATCTGCTAGTTAGTACTATATCTATCGTCAGATAGCAGTTCCCTGGTGACATGTGTACAGGTTAGTTCATCGACCTGAGGTCGTCATTTGTCTCGTGTGAGTTCCCACTGTGCTTTGATTTCTACCCTACCACGGCTCAAAGGAGTCGTGCAAACAGGTAGTTTTTGGGTACAGTCCCGAGCCATATGGAGGCATGTGAGCAGATCGGCAGGGGAATCGTCTCTCCCGGTATTGGGGGCGAGGTCGTGCTATGTCTAGGAGAGCCATTACACAAAGTCCATGGCCATGGCAGGAGATTTACTGGTAGGTACTCCAGTAGTATCTCAGGGTGTTATTGGGCTACACTCCGACACGACTTATACTGCTATTGGGGGTCTGACGTTACTAGCCCCCTAGGCAGATATGCGATACTCATAGACGAACGGACCGGACTGTATATACATTGTCACTGTTAGGCTCAGTAGGGTTTCCGGATGAGTTCGCTCATCGGCCTCCCTTGAGGTCAGTCCATGGGCAGCCGTTACGCATAGCTAGTGCCGTTGACGGCTTGTGGTTAAACCCACTGCCAGGGTGCTGACGAGTCATTAGAGTCCCCCACAGACAGTTTCCCAAGTTCGGGCGAAACGTTGTAGAGGCCGTATGGTTTTATGGCAGGGTTCGGAAAATGCACGTGCGTTTACGCATGTGTTATTTTTCGGGCAGATGATACTGGTCGGCTTTGGTTTAAGCCGGATCCGAGTATTGTATTGAGTAGATATAATATCTTTGTCTCAGTTGCATTTGTATTCGGTCGTAATACAAATGCGGGTATATTTATACAGTTTCGGGGTTATCCTGAAAGTCGTTTCAGGATCACTTTTGGAAGTTGCCAGTTTCCAGTTTTCTATTAGCCGTCTATTAACATTCGGTTAAAGACGGATTTATCTTTTCTTGGATGAGAGTGAGTCATGCTTCTAGAAGGTTCTAGAGAGGGTGACTTGACATGGTGAGTCATTAGTGCTTTAATGGAGCCATTAATGCAATGGTGACTAGGTTAATGAATCACCATTTGCATTAATGAGGTTTTGTTTGCATGAAGGATATTTTTCCCTTGATCTTTTCTCTTATGGCCACTCTCCTCTCTCCTACACTCACCCCCCCACCTCCTATATATGGCCGGCCCCCTCCCCTCACTCTCTCGCTCTGACTTGATGATTCATTTGGAAAAAGATTATGATAGATTTTTCGGTGTATGGAATTTCACAGCTCATTTCATTCCATCACCCGATTCCCACGGCAACTTCATTAACCGATCGTCCACGGATTTGGACGAAGTGAGACAAAGTCATCTAATCATTCTCTACATCATTCTTGGTCGTCTCTTTTGGCAAACTTGACGACCGAGTTTCCTCGAGTCAGAGGCGGGAGCCCGTTTAAAGAATCATTGATGTGGTGCCACCTGGACGAGCAGATCGGAGATCGACGAGATCGGAGCAGCCGCAACGGAGTGTGGGATGATGGTTGAAGAACGAAGGACTCGGATCGTTCGTTATAACCTTTCTACACTCTTTACAGTTTGTTAGTTTAGCAATAATGGCAGATACGGGTTAAAGTATACGATAGCGCCAGTTAAAAAGTTTTTGTTCCGCATTTGGCGTCTGTAGACGGCCGGGGCGCTACCGTAGACTTACACAACCATGCCAAACAAAATTTTTCCGGTGCCGAGAAACCCTAATGAAGATCGTTAACTAGAAGTAAAGGCGAAAAGCAAGCAAGAAAACGACTTTGCTACTAAGTGAAAGGGATTACAACCTTTGTAGATCCGGTCCACCACTTCTTTAGCTCCGTGTTGACGTCCCTCCGCTGCGATCATCGGATCCCGGACTCTAAAAATGGTTTCGTCGGAGAAATGATCGGGCTAGGTCATTGACTTCGAGGCCGAAGATGATCTACGTCGGAGAGACTCAAACTCAAGCTATTCCTTCAGTTGGTCGAAAACTTTGTGAAGAGAACACCCTATACTACTTGGCAAGTGGTAGAGGATGAAGAAATAGGAAGTGCGTTCGCTTTAGAATTGGATTTCTCACTCTTTTTCTCATGATGCCATTGGAGCTAGCAAGCTTTTTCAAGCTTGATGAAGATGAAGAAGAAGAAAGAATATCATATCCATTAAAAGAATAATATGAACACTTATCCTTTTAATCATGGCACCATGGTTGAGTTAAGCCCTCATGCTTAACTCATGTAGAGAATTAACCATAGCATAAGGTTAAGGGTTGGGTTAACTAATATCTTGAACAAATGACAAAAGAGTTGACTTTGTCAATGTTCATCAAGCTTCATGAAGCTTGATAACTTTGACCAAAGTCACTCTCTTTTGTTATTTGTTTAGGAAAATAGTAAACCCTAATTCAACCTTGTTATGGTTCAAGTCTCATACACACAACTTGTTTGTATCATCAAGCATGATACAAACATGTACACTTGCATATATCATATATAAACAATGTACACTTTCAAGTGAGAAAACAAATCTTAAGTGAACCAATACTAGTTAATGTAAAGTAATATATCAAATATATAATTATACATTAAATCATTAAATCAACACTTGATTTAACGATCCGGTCATATCGCATATAACCGACTAATATCAATAGTAACAACTTATCGAATCAACACTTGATCCGATAACCCGGCTATATCGCATACAACCGATCAATGTCATAAATCGCGAGAATAGAATACAGTATCACATACTGGTATTATCCTCGATCCCGCACATATCTCATATGCGCTCCTATTTCGTTTCGCTTGAGCCAGGAAACCCCTGTGTAGGACTCTAAAGACTCGTCAATATGCCGGCAGCAGATGATGATCATATCAAATACCCACAAGCCGCAAGCGGTCTGCAAAACGTAACGGCCACTCGGGTATTGAGCGATCAGAAGATCAACGAGCAAGCCCACTCACACTCCAGTGAATCCAACGAGTAACACTACCGTACAGTCCGGTCTGTTCGTCTAATATGTCGCATATCTCGTCTAGGGGTGGTAAACGTCAGACCCCAATAACTCGATAAGTCGTGTCGATATGAGGCTCATAACGGGTCGAGAAACTACTGGTAACACTTACCAGTAAATTCCAAAAGCTGCCTTGGCCAAGGACTTCCTGTTATAGCCAATCGAACACAGCGCAATATCAACTCCCTATACCGGGAGAGACGAAACCCTTCCTATCGCTCATTGCCTCCATGTGATTCGGGACTGTACCCAAAAGCCACCTTTTTGCACGCCCTCTTGGACGTGGTATGATGGAAATCAAAGCACAGTGGGAATCACACAAGACTCTATAACGATCTTGGGTCTACAGACTAACCTGTACCAGTGTCACCAGAGAACTACCATCTGACGTATGGTATAATACCATCTGGGAGTTCTCGGCGAGTCCGTCCAGTATACCCAGTCTTTACCGAGCACCCGTATATCATCTCTGATGTCAAACACCAGTGGATATGGGATCATCCATCGCCCATCTATATGGGTCGAGAAGCTACACGCTAGTCTACTCTGGTATATCGATGCCCCGTCTCGATACACCCACGACTAGGGACTTTGAAGGATGTACTTATGGACTACCATGTCCCTACTAGTATGATCCGCATCATAGTCCAGGTAGTCAAGTACACATCCTAAGGGCTTTACCAACATGTAACAGAGAGACAATCAGTGTACACATTAAGGTAAAGAGTAACCAGATAGCATACTATCATATCGAGCAAGAAAGTCATCCCTATATATGTCCAAGTATCCACTACAATATACATCCTATGTATAGTAATGGCCTCTAGGGCATACATATAACTAACAAAAAATATATGGGAGTTTCAAATATAAAGGAAACTTGCAAGGCAAGTGCATACCTTCTGGAATGTTGTGACTTGTTGGCTTCCATCAAGGTTGTCATGCGATGATAGTTGTGTCTCGATTCCCACTGTGAGTAGGTGTTACTCCCGGGAGATTTTCACTTCAAAACTAGCTAATCCATTAAGTGTCTAGAAATGTGTTAACGGAGTTATGCCTCTGTAGAAACATGGTTATTTAATTAAGTCCGTGTGAAAGCATAGGAAGCTTCTCTCGGAGTACCAACACTATCCTGGATGAACAGTTGTAAGGTGTACATGATCCCGACTACTTCTCCTTTTAGAGTTTGAAGGAGAATTCGAGTAAACAGTGGGAGCCATTCTGATTAGATAAATTAATAAAACAATCTAATCTTGCAAGAGCGTACACTGAGTGCTCTCTCTCTCTCTCTCTCTCTCTCTGGCTGCGACCGTGACTGACCTTAAACTAAAACTCGTAAACCAAGTTAACCGAACCTTTTTTCAATTTTTGGCTTAGGAATGTCAAACTTCCCTTAATTCATGACAAAGTCGCATATGTCCTTACTGCTCATACTTTCCCTTTGCTTTCTCCAAAACCCTCTGTAAATGATACAAAGATCCATATTGCTTGGAAAGTTCATCTTGTATAGTTACATACGAACTGGTTCTGGAGAAATTGAATTGTAAAATTTTGTTGTCTCTTCCCTTTATCTTCTCTCGAGTTGAGAGCTCCTTATATTAGGAGAGTACACCAGTTACACTTGTTAGGTAGTCTTCTTCCAAACTTAAGGCTGGTGCTGAAAGGTAGTGAAGAAAGAAAACCAACTAGTCTAAGTATGGTGTACAGAAGGTGAGATGTAAAGAAATATAAAGTGGTTGAAGTGAGAGCAAAAGAAATTGTAACTACTGGTATGACCCTGGGCAGTGGAAAAGGCATTGTAAGGAATATCTGGCCATCCCCTTGAAACATTTTTTATGTTTCAATTTTCGTGTGTGGTTGTAATTGAAAGCCGTTTCTCAATTAACACTGATTTCTGGGTATATGGATACCGTATTAGAATCCCATATATGTAGGGCGTTACAGACGCTGAGATGGAGTAGAGTATTGGGAAATGGTGATTAGATCCTTAATGTCAGAATTCGATGCAATTGGTGCTATTGGGGAAAATCACATAGTTTTGCCTTACGACAAATATTTGGTTTTGAATGACCATTGTTTTGCACCAATTTTTAAAACTGATATATCTATCTCTTTATTTTATAAAGTGGGATATAATTTTTGAAACAATGTTCTGAACATTTATCTTCAGTAGGTAAGGTGCATTGAATAACGGTATAGACATTCTTAACCTAAATACAGTTTTCAACCTACAACATACGGAGTATGAGTTAGTGTACTCATAGCACTTATACAAAGTAATGTATGTTGTCTGACGTCCTTTAGGACAAAGGGTTGATACTCCGACTTCATTTTGTTTTACCTGTGAGTTCTCTGGTTTTAGAAACGTGTTCTTATTGAAATGCAAAATTCAAAGATTTTTAGAAGTTTATGGGGTATAAGAATAAAGTAGAGAACCAGATGTTGGAAGTATCAAGATTCTTCACAGTGATAAAAAATGTGGATGCTTATGCTTGGTATTCTGTAATTTTATAATTGAGAATTTAATTTTCTCTCAGATTACTCATCCGTGGGTACACTACATGAAGAGTAATGTTGTATGGCTTTTTTCCATTTGGGGATATGCACTGGACACAGTTGCATAACATTTGAATCCAGTTCCATCTAAATTAGTGCATGTGATTCTAGATGTGACATATAATAACATATCTTAAGATTGCTAAGATATGGAGTTATCTAGTTTTTCTTTAAAAGCAGAATTCGGACAAACTCATGGCGCGTTTCGGTAATGAGCAGTTAGTTGGTTATCCCAAGATTTAGCAAGAGTTTAACATCTACCATTTTTAAGATCAAAAGTTGATTTTTTTTCTTGACTCGCCTCCTTTTTATAAAAGTAATCTTTTTGAAAATAAATTATTGGAAGTACAGTAGATCTAGAAGTGATTTCAGAACCACAAACGATTACTGAAAATTTAGTAGAACCTAAGGATTCAATTAGGACCCGACAAACCTTAGCCCCCCTGCTGATTTTAGTAGGTGACATCAGCCACCTGAGAGGTACTTCAGTTTCCTCAAAGATGGCGACAGGGAGGTCAGGATCATGGTGATGATGACCCTACTAGTTATCAGTTGTCCATAGTAAGTGGTGACTTCTGAATGATGGCTGGATGCATTATATCTAAGTTGGACTACATGCACTCCAGCAAATTAAAGATTTTGCTAGGTTCTCTTGAAGGGGTAAAACCCATTAGGATCAAGTAGATCTTTCGAGATCAGTGCAAATGAAGATGTAGTAACCTAATAAAGCTAGAATTATAGTGAAAGATTTTCATCAAATACCCAGCATGGATTGTGATGAAACTTATACTTCGATATCTGTGCTAAAATCTATACGGATATAACTTGCCACTGCTGTTATTCATGACTAAGAGATCTGGCAGGTGAATGACTATAACGTCTTTTCTAAATGGGAATTTAGAAGAGCATGAGTATATGACTCTGCTAGAGGGTTATCGTAGTCAGTAGGAGCAGCGGAAGGTGTGCAAGTTACTTATGTTTATTTATAGACTAAAGCAGGCATAGTGGGGATAGATAATCTGTTTTAATGTGACTGGCAGAGGTTATGACTTCATCAAAATACCATATGAAACTTGTAAGAAGGATATAAGGAGTATTGTATATGATATATGGATGACATACTCTTGATAGGAAGAAATGTTCCTATGCTATAATCGGTCAAACAATGGTTGTCATGGATGTTTTTCCATAAAATTTTTGGATAATGTATTAATAATTCTAATGACTAGATCTATAGAGATAGATCTAGAACGATTTAGGGATTGTCCTAATCCAGGAACTTGAACACCATTCTAAAGGAGTTTAGAATGGACGACTTCTAGCGTGGCAGTGTATCCTTTTGTGATGGAGTCACCCTCTCTAAAGAGATTTCTTCTAGACTGATGAGGAGAGGGACTCATGTGAATAACATTCCACTTGCTTTGGCAATTGAGTCAATCAAGCAATGTCATCTACCGGACCATAAGTTACTTTTGCACTTGCTGTAGTAAGCAGATATTAATCTAACCCTAGAGAAATAAAAGAAAGCGGCGAATAACATAAAAAGATGTTCTTTTTGTATAATAATGGCAGCCTCCTACAGGAGGCGGTTACCAATTCTGGCTTCCCTCTTCTGAGGAGAAATATGTTGGAAAGTGTTCCAAGCAGGGATACTAAGGTAGACATGGCGCTGGATGTTGATTATGACTCAGCGGAGGATACAGCCGAAGAAGTTGTTGGATAAAATTTATCATTTACGAATTTGGTCCCATCATTTATCCATACAAATTCTAAGACATGTATCGCTCAATTTGGGAGATAGTTCATCTTCACGAAGTTGAGATATAGAGAGATAAAATTAGAAATATTTTAGAGGATCCACTTACTGAGGATATTTCTCGAACACGGTTGTTTTTCAGACATGCTTTGAGAAACTGTTATTAGAGAAGTTGGGTATTCGATAGCACATGAGACGTGTGAGTATGCGGTGCCGCAATAATTGGTCATAAGTGCAAGTGGGAGATTGTTGGATATAATGCCCTCAAAGCAATTATTGTAATTGCAGGAAGGCAATTATGGTGATTGAGGGATGATATATACATGTAGAACAGTCTTGCTCGAGATAATAGTATGCTATCTAGTTTTTCTTTATCATTCATGTGTATACATTTTACTTGTTATTACGTGTCGCTAATACATAATGATAAAACCCGTAAGATCATTGTTTGAATTTCAGTATTATGATTGTGATCGTACTTGTAAGAACTGGGTAGTCCATAAGCACATCCTTAAATATTCCTAATCGTTCAAGACTGGATATCGATATTCCAGAGTAGACTAGTGTATATGTTTTTCTTAACCGCAACGAGAGGCGATGGCCGGTTTCACAGCCATTGGTGTTTGACACCAAAGATTGTATACATGTGCTCATTAAAAAATGAGTACACCAAAAGGTGCTCATTAGAGAATGAGTACACCGAACGGACTCACCAAGAACTCCTAGATGGTATTATACCTATCATCAGATAACGGTTCTCTGGTGACATGAGTACATGGTAGTCTATAGACATGAGATCGTCATTTGTCTCATCTGAGTTTCCACAGTACTTTGATTACTACGCTACCACGGCTCTACTGAGTGATACAGAAAGGTTTTAGTTAGGTACAGTCCCGAGCCACATGAAGGCAGTGAGCGATCGGAAGGGATTCTCCTCTCCTGGTATAGGGAATTGATGTCATGCTGTGTTCGGTTAGACATCACCATAAGTCCGTGTCCAGGGTGGATATGATTTACTGATATGAGATCAATAGTTTCTCGGTTGGTCATGAGCCTGACATCGGCACGATTTATCGGGTTATTAGGGGTCTGACGACTTCTACCCTCTAGACCGGTATGCGACACTCTCAGATGAAGAGACCAGACTGTACGGAGATTGTCACTTATATGCTCAGTAGGGTACGGACGAACTTGATTGTCGACCTCCCTTTCAATATATATCTGGATAGCCGTTACGTACAGCTATTTCCACTGACATGCTTGTGATTATTGATTTTATCCAATAACTCATTGCCAGTGTATTGTCGAGTGTTTAGAGTCCCACACAGAGGGTTTTCCCTGTTCAGGCAAAATGATGTAGAGGCAGTATGTTGATATGTGCAGGAGTTCGATTAAATACGTGTACAAGATATACAGACTTTAATGGACATTTGATAATACTAGCCGGCTTATGTTTAAGCCGGGTTATTAAATAAAGTATTCATTTAATAATATATATATATATATATATATATTCTAATATTATGTTCACTTTATATTTTCTCTCTCTCTCTCTCTTGGTTATTCGTATTTTTATACGGATATGCGTATATGTATACGATACATATACCATTTTTTTATAAAAAGATAAATCTAGAAGGAGGACACTTCATTTATTATTTTCTTCTTAGGAAAATAAAGAAATGGGATGGAGGGGTGAGGTGTGAAGGAGGGATGGGAGAGAGGGATAAACACTTATTTTATTTGGAAAATGGAAAAGGTTCTTAATTATATAACTAATTATTTTCTCTCTCATTCTTAGATGTGCATTCTCTCTCTTCTCATCTCCTCATCTCCTCCTTCGAGTTTAGATCTCCCTTGAGATTTATTTTAAGAGAGAAAAGAAAAAGATTGTGAAAATTCCTACATCCCTAACACTCTATCCCTGACAAGTTTAGATGGTTAGTTGCTTCTTAAAAGTTCACTTTTGAGTGAAACTGAAGCTTGGATTGGTTTCTCTCAGGTAGATCATCTTCGGCAAGGACGATCGGCTCTCAAGATCGTTCCCAACGGTCTGGGAGCTTAGAAGAGGTCTTCCATGATTCGGTAGCCACGCTGCAAAGTTTGTATGTTCAGAAGTAGCTAACTCTCTTGTTTTTCTTATTAGTTTGGTTTTTGGAAAGATTTCTAGGGTTGTGGTTTCTAGTGCCTGCTCAAAAATTTTTGTTTTCGCTTCCGTCTTGGCAGCGAGTGTAGCGGCGCGAGCACTAGGGACTCCTTACACAATTCACTTGTTCCAGCAAGCACTTGACAGCAATGCCCAAAAATGGTTTTCCAATTTTGATTGAGAAACACTCAGTGACTTCGACATGTTGATAAACGCTTTTTGACTGTGGTTTCGTATCCAGGTTGAATATATCCCCACTCTAGTGGATCTCATGAATATGAAGAAAGAACGAAATGAAGACTTCATGGCGTATGTCCAAGATGGAGGGACCAATATTCTAGATCCGACCTCAATATCACAGAAAAAGAAATGTTTAACCTCATCATCGAAAATTGTGGCAATCCTCTAAAAACAATGTTGTTCATATCAAGGTGCAACATGTAAGCCAAACTCTATGAAGAAGGGCCCACAATGCAAAAGCTTGCTCGGGAAGGGACAATTATAGACCCTCAGCTGATTGCACCACCTACAATGCAACTCCGATCATTGAGGAAATAGAAGATTATAAACTCAATGATGAGGAAGAGGAAGAAAGCAATCCAGTCAACAACTTCCAATACGGCTCGATTCCATTGCAGCAATACCATCAGCCGTCATATCAATAAACTCCTCAACCACAATTGGCATACTAATCTCTTCAACCACAAGTGACATATCAAAATCCTCAATATCAAATGATGTATCATCATCAAAGAGTCAATCAAGCTCAAAACGTTGCGGTCACTAATCATGGTTGTGAGAGGGCACCCTTCACAAATGTCAACCAAACGCGAAAAAGTAAGCCTCGACGATCTAGCTATCTTCTGCTCCCCAAGTCTTTTGTGGATGTGTTCAAGATCTTTCATCCATGCAATGCGATCATATTGCCATGACTACGTAAGATGGGTAGAAAACTCTACACCGATCTGACCAAGTATTGTACTTATTGTCAAGCGAATGGCCATAAAATTGAGGTACGCTACATAGCGAGGGATGCGATTTATGATTTACATGAAGCCGGAGAAAGACTACTCCAACAAGGTACAAGATCCATTCAAAATCACAGGATGATGACTCCGTATGTAGCTCAAGAACGAAAATGGTTCGCAGGTGCAGTCAACGCCTTTAACGGAGATCATGGTCTCACCTCTACGTGGCGCTACAAAGACTCTCCCATGACCATAACGGTTGTAGATCCTTCACAGTCATCCAAATGGCACATGGCAGGCACATGCAATGTACCTCTAAACCCCCCCCCCCATCCTCTCCAATCAAGGCGTCAATTCAACGCTTTGAGCCCATCATCAAAAACTACGTATCCCATGCGATTCCGAGAGGCAGATCAAAAGCGGAGATAGTTATATCCAATGTTACACCAAGTGTCGAAGAAGAAAAGTAGCTTAATCATATGAAGCAGCCATCTTCAGGGGTACGGGACAACACTCCGATAGAAAAAGAAGGAGAAAATGAAGTTGTGAAATAAGTAGAAGAAGCACCGCTGCAATAGTCTGATCTTCAATCGGCAAAATGCCCATCCTCATCAAACCGCTTGAGAAGATCTTGATATAACATCAAACCGCTTGAGAAGTGTCATGCTAAAAAATCAAAGCATCTTAATAAAATTATTAAAGGTAGACATCTTGCTCATTAGCAAGTCTCGCAGCACAATAGAAACAGTTCCAACAGAGAAGAAAGTTGTGGAGTCTTAAACAAAACTCACTCTGAAATACCATCTATTACTCCACCGTGAGATATCATTACACATCAAGTTGACATTCGCCAATGCACCTTTGTTCTTTAAATTCCTGCTCTTAAGCAATTGACAGGCTCATATGAGAGAATTCTCCTCACTTCAGCGCCACTATTTCCCACACAAATGTTGAGGCTATGAACTCATTAAATGCACTCCACGAATGTTGAGGCTATGAACTCATTAAATGCACTCCAAAGCAAACCTCCATTCATCATTAAAGAAGCAGAAACTCCCGCGATCATATTTGAAGAAAGAGCAACTAAGGCAAGGGCAATCATGATGCTCTACTATGAATGTCACGGCCTGATTCCAAAAATATAGAATACGGGGGTAATAAGGCCAGCCATGCTCCTACGGTCAAGGAATAATCCTGCCATGGTCACACTTCAGTTTCTAGCAGTATGTGGTAACAGTAATATAACACAGAAAATTAGATAATACAGTCACTAAAACTATCAAGTGAAAAGGAACTGAGCACAGCAAATGCAACAACTAACCAGTGACAATGAAAGAAGCAATAGGTCTGGCTCACTGGTCTATATATACATGATCTCCTCGAAATCAGATGGGTCCACTTCTTTCACTCTGAGCATGCATACTCAGGTCGTCAGAGCGACACAACAACAATATATAATATGCGCAACAATAATAGACATGAAGTAGCATGCATAAGTCAATAACATAAGCATGAAGTAGCATGCAAAGGTAAATGCTATAACATGAGTATCAGTAAGTCGATGCAAGTTCATGTCACTAATCATATCAATCTCTAGGTCTCAATGTCATGCCTATATTTTATCATTAGCTTGAGTTTAAGAGTCGACCATTGGAAACACAGAGCCCTCACTTATATTCAGTAGCAATAATTAACACGCGTTCACGTAATGGGAGAGTGGGCCCTCTCCTGTATTCAGAACACACTCATGTAATGGGACCCTAAAATTCCATTGAATGAACTCATGCTCAAAATATCTCAACAACCACGGTCTACATCAAGGCCCAACCACGAACCAAAATACCGGTTAGCTATGACAAGTCTATTCGAGAATTAGAGACTGGTCTCCATCAAGCATGACTGGGCCAGTACTTTAGACAAGTGGACAGCCCCTAATGTCTTATCTATGACACTAATATAAAAACTTCCATAACCGTCCCATTCCAGTTATAGTTACACCTATATACGTCCGACAGACGTCGACAATGCAATAATTAAATGGTCACGCTGATTGTGTACAGGTACATATCATGATCACTATTTGTTCACACTTTTACGCTAATGTACTTGCCACAATCTAATCAATAACACTTCGGTATTCTAAGAAAAGTCGCTAGGGATGCAATAATCAATAATTACAGAGGGTATAACAGTCATGTAAGATGATGGAGATATAGTAAAATGCATTACTAATGATATATGAGCAGCCGGTGTTGTTTGGATTAGAAAAATCACATTAAATCACATGTGCATAATTTGGAAAAAAATATAAAAGGTGTAAATATTATATTTAATTATATGTACAGAAAAATTCATTTCGAGTCAATCGGGTTTCAGGTTTGCGAGTTACAGTCATTCCATTTTAAGTGTTCACTGCAGAAAATCCAGTTTAAAAACTGGAAGTACGTTTTGTAACACATTTTACTTACTATTGGGATCATAATTAGGTAACGCTATAGTTAGATAATATTTACATATATCTGTCTTGTTTCCAACACACCAGACGGATCAATAATATCCATTGTTTACAGGGAGATGTGCACTATTTAAGGTTAAGGTATACATTTTGTCTATGCATGAAACTGCAGTACACATCGACGGTTTAAAAGGTGTTATTAATATCAAAAGACATTGAAATGCAATGAGAGTAGTACTGTTAGAAAGATAATTCAACTCTCTATGATTCTATATATGATTCCGCACACTTGCGCACTTAAAAAGTGATAAGGATCCGTTCTAAAACATGTAAAGGCAGAGATTTATGCTCTAGACTACAGTCCAGGGCCATGAATCGCCTCAGTTTTCGTTTTCATAACTTATTAAAATTCATTCATAAATTATGTAGTGCTGTAGGTTTATCTGTTTTCTTCAATACGCGCCATGAAATGTTTCATTATGAATCATATTCAATTTAATATGAATTTTACAATGCAGTGTGCACGGCAGGAATCAGATTTTATGACGCAACCTGGGAACGTGGTTTCATATGCGAAATTTAATCGTTTTGATCCTAACTTTTTATACGTTACACATTAACAGTAAAATGAGTTATTGATTAAGAAAAAGTTTACTTTCATTAAGGTTTTAAATCCGGTAATCGTATCAAACACTTGTTATGCCTATATAAATAATATCATAATTATCATTTATCAAGTTTAATTAACATATATGTATATAGCATGATTTCACAAGTGAAGGGGTTCACTTGCCTGAAGTCGAATTGACGATCACGACAGCGACAACTGCAACGGCACGGGTACGGCCACAGCGAGGCTTGGCTATGATACGGCGCGCCATGGGAGTGGGCATGGCGTGACACGGGTGCAAGGCACGGGATGGCTTGGTGCGGAGGTGGGCACGGTAGAGGGCACGTTCTAGGCATGGAGCGGGCACGGCGTTGGGCATGGACGGTGGCAATAGGCGGTGGATGCGGCTGTTGCTGTTGTTGTCGTCAACGTTGATGAGGGCGACGGGAGTAGTTTGGCTCATGTTTTGGTTGATGGGGTTGGACGAGCAGACGAAAGGGGCTGTAGTCAGAGGGAAGGCGATGTTAGGGGCATCAACAAGGAAGACGAAGTCGTAGATGGCGAAATGGAGGCCGAAAATGTCTCATTGAGTGCTCGGTTGAAGGGTTTGGAGTTGATGGTGGTGGTGATGCCCGGTGGAGACGAAGCGATGGCGATGGTGATCAGGGAGAAGAAGGCGACGATGAAAAGAGTTGATCACCGGTGATGGTGAAGGTGGCTGCTAGAGTCGAGGGTGCTGGAAGTTGGGTTCGGTGATGACGAGGTGGTTGGAGTTGTAAAGGTGGTGGCAAGGAGGCTCGGGTATGGGCTGTTGAGGAGCTCGGGGGGTCTTGGTGATCGCTTAAGGTGGGTTGACGGTGGTCGTCGGCGAGGTGGAGCTCGGAGCTTGGAGGAAGGCAGTGGTTTCATAGGTGGTCGGAGTCGGCTTGGGCTGCAGCCGAGGGTGGCTTGAGGAGAAGGAGGTGCGATTGAGATTGGAGGCTCGGTGAAGGCTTTGGGCGCTGGATGCTTAGAGGAGTGGCCGGCGGTGGCAAGCCCGGTGGGTGATGGGGGTTGTTAATGGAGGTTGGAGAGGGGGAAGGTCGGCTATGGATTGTGACGCATGATGAGGGGACGGTGATGGTTGAAAGCATGGAGGTGGGCACGGCTCGTTGGATGTAGCTCATGATGATGGTGATAGTGGAGGTAGAGTCGAGAGGGGATTGGTGAGTGAGGGAGAGAAAGAGAGAGTAAGAGATTGAGAAAAGGGGAGAGAGTGTGTGTGTGTGATAAACTGGAGAGAGAGAGAGATAAAGGATTAAAGCGTAATTAAGTGGATTAAAGAGGAATTAAAAGAGAATTTAATTGTGTTAATAGGGATTAATGGGGAAATAATAGTGGGGATTTCGGTTGGGATTTTGGGGAATTTGAAAAAAAAGAGAAGGACCAATATTGAGAGAGAGAGAAGAAGAGAAAGAGAGATAGGAGCCGGGGTGGGTGAAGGTATGGGGAAATTGGCCCTTTTGCTAAGAGGAAAAGAGAGAGAGTTTGGGGAGTTAGGGTATAAATAGAGTTTAGGAATTAGATAATATTAGTGAAATCAGGAATAGTATAATAGGAAAATATAACTAGAGTTATAAATAGAGATATAGGAATTTGAAACAATTAGTTGGTAAAGTTTTTTTTAGATTATAAATGAAATGAATGTAGGGAAAAATTAAAATGTATTAATAAAAATATAGGTAGACTTATTTTATTCAAATACGGAAAATTGTTTAACGAAAACTGGGTATCATATCATACCCCACTTAAAGAAAAATTTCTCTCTCGAAATTTAAAATAAACAGCAAGCTATGAAAGTCGTGCAAGCAACAGCCAGGAAAACCAAATGTTAGTAAATAGGACACATGGCTGAGAAATAGTTATATATATGAGTACATTGAAATAGATTAACAATAACGGACAATAGTGAATGAACGGCCGATATGCTTAAAGGACCAAAACTGCTTAGTGAAGATACAAATCAAATAACTACAGAAAATAGCTCGAACATACTTAAGAGATAAAAGTATACAAGGAAAATAATCTAACTTGATAATAATTTACATAACCAAATATATTTAATATATAGCTATATCAGTAGATTAAAACATAAAAGAATGAACCTTGAATTAGAGAAAAACATTATTAATATGAAGAGAATGATAAAATAAAGCAATATGTAACTTGTTATATTCGTATAAAAGAGATATTGGAAGCAACCAGCAAAACATTAGAAAACCATAAGTAATAGAAAAAAAACCTTTTAGCACACAGAGTATACAAATAAATAAATTATTAATCGATAATGCAAAATAGTTAAGTTGAATAATTAGCAGTAAATATAGTAATACAATAATCATAATATATATTCTGGAACACGGTAATAAATTTTTTAAGTATAGTGGTCACCAATAAGTTAGAGAAGAAAATCGATGAAGAGATATGAAAATCAAACATTACAAAAAGAAGAATGACTTTATAAGAATAAGTAAGCATAATAATGAGTAATAAGAAAACATATAATGAAATATATAAGTAAGCTCAGGAAAAATTTAGCATAAATAAGAATTAAAAAAAAGAGAATACTATGTAGAAAATCAAGATAAAACTCATTTTAAAGAAAAATTCCAAACCGCTAATAATATAAATTTCGAGAGTTAAACAGAAGAACACCAACAAACTAAATGAATATGAATGATAATACTATAATAAACAATAAACCGTTAAGGGAAATAGAGAATAGCAAATAACTTGAAGTGACATCATGTAATTAAAGAAGATAAATATCAAAACAAAATGCATGAAAAATAGAACTACATAATATAAGGACGATAGTAGGAAAATCATTGGTAGGAAAAATTCACTAGAAAATAAAATATACAGTATAAATTAGAACTATTGGAAATTTGAAAATAGTAGAGTACTTAAAATAAATAAGTCAGACAAAAGTAGTTAATAATACCCAAATTAGAAAAACACAACTAAATACAAACAGAGAGAAAACTAAATTTGGAATAACAAACGTCACTAAATGTAATTACAGTAAAAAATACTAATAATGTATAGTAGACTAGCCAGAGTATGGATTGCGGTAAGATACGACCTAATCGAAAGATGGAGTCGGGAAAGTGGTGCTCAACTATAATGTCAACTAAGTTAGGGGTCAAGTTACTACAAGGTTCAAGGACAGGGTAATAATACTAACTTGTAAGAAGGGGAAGAAATTATTGTAAAAAGGAACGATCAATGCATCAAGTAGACTTTAAAGGTACAATACCCAAGAAAGATTTACGTAATCTGAAACCTTATTATTCAAAAAAAATTAGCAGGATACACTTGAAAGGTAAAAGTAGCCCTAAATTATACATTGCTTTTAATTGACCAGAAGAAAAGAAAATAAGTCGCGTCAGTCATGATTGTGGAAGTTAAATAAGTTACGATAACTCCTTGCGCTAAGATAGAGGCGTCCATTCTCATAGTGCCTTGCAGGAACTGCTGCTTGACGTTCTTCAGTTTCGAGTTCCTCCTCACTCGAGATTTCGTCCTCCGATTCTTCCTCGGCTGGGGCCTCGTTTTCGGACTCTTCTTCCATAGGGTTTTCTTCTCTTAGCTCTTCTTCTTCGGTGGGAGCTTCCTCATCGGGATCCTCCTCTATGTGTTTCTCCTCTTCTGGGTCCCCTTCCACAGGGTCTTCCTCCGGATCCTTCTCTTCAGGATCTTCATCCGGGTCCTCTTCCACTGGGTCTTTCTCAGGATCCTCTTCTATTGGGTCTTCTTTGGGATCCTCTTCCTCATCGTCTGAGTCATTGATCATATTGATCTCTGGAGCTACGATTCCGACTCCCTCATCCTCGGAATTGCTGTTGTTAACAATAACTTATGGGTCATCGATCTCGTCGTCTGAACTCATTAGTATGTAGTCAAAAGAAATGCAGGATGGAGTGTTCTCATCGAGAAGCAATGCTTCCCCAGAGTTGGACATGGCCTGAAAAGTAAAGGTCATGTTCAGATAGTGGAACAAAAAAAAATTAACGACTAGCGATGTGGAACAAATGGAAAATATAAGGTGGATAAAATTTAAAATCATGAACTTGAGTGATGATGCAGCAAGTAGTATATGAAAGTGAATGGCAAGAAAACAATGTATAAATCACAACCTATATTTTTTCATTTAAACCAAGGGGTTCAACAATATACAAGATTTAAACGAAAAGAAACGACAACTAAATAAAATAGTGATGTCTTTATTGGAAGCAGGAAGGGTGATAACTCCGCGTTAATATCTAGGTCTATGTGATCTAATAAGGTGAGTCTGAATCCTACGTTAGGTCCACACCATCCATGAAATTCAAAGTGTGAAAAGAATGGAAACAACCAAGTCACTCAAACAGATATGGAAGGTGTTGATGAATCTCCTCTTTGCAGCCCTTTCCTTCGAGGGAAACCGTTGACAATATGCTCGCCGGATCCACAAATCAAGCACTGCTCCTTGGCTTGGCGACAGTCCCTCTGAAGGTGTCCCGGCCTCTTGCAATACTATAAATTCGGGTTCTTCGCTGCTTCTGTTGCTGAGGAACAAATGGGCTCTTCATATGCACACCTCCTCTTTGTTTAACAGGGATTCCCCCATGATTGGAGACTCCTCCTGGTGCCTGAGCTATTTGTCTTCTTAATCTTTCAGCTAAGAGATCGTTCGTTCTCTCTTGAGCTTCCATCAAGACTTGTTACAACCAAAATCTCAGTGGTCTGGCTTTGGGGAGTGAAGATGGAAGAAGAGCCGTTGGAAGCCATGGCCGTGAAACAACGATTTTCGAACGGCGTAAAAGATAAGGATTAAGATAAGATATAATTGATAATTGAAGGTAAGGTAAAGCAACAGGATGTGATGATGCAATCGGGATTATATGGAAGTGAAAGGTAAAGAAACAAGGCATTAATCAAGGGATCCCTAGTTAGAACCGCAATCTCAATTTAAATATGGCGCTCTGATATGAACAAAACCATGTCATACCCCGCTTATCAAAATACGGAATACGAGAGTAATAAGGCCAGCCGTATTCCTACAGACAAGAAATAATCTTGCCGTAGTCACACTTCGACTTCTAGTAGTATGTGGTAACAATAATATAACAGTAATAATGAGATAATATAGTCACTAAAACTATCAAGTGAAAAGGAACTGAGCACAGCAAATGCAACAACTAACCAGTGATAATAAAAGGAATGATAGGGCCGGCTCACTGGTCTAGATATCCATGATCTTCTCAAAATCAAACGGGTCCACTTCTTTCACTCTGAGCATGCATACTTAAGTCGTCAGAGCGACACAACAGCAATATATAATACATGCAATAATAATAAACATGATGTAATAAGCATAAGTCAATAACATGAGCATGAAGTAGCATGCTAAGGTAAATGTTATAACATGAGTATCAGATCAGTAAGTCGATGCAAATTCATGTCACTAATCATATCAGTCTCTAGGTCTCAATGTCCATGTCACTATTTTATCGTCAACTTGAGCGTAAGAGTCGACCAGTGGAAACACGGATCCCTCTCCTGTATTCAGTAGTGATAATTAATTAACATGCGTTCACGTAATGGGACCCTGAGAGGGGCCCTCTCCTCTATTCAGTACACGCTCATATAATGGGACCCTAAGATTCCGTTGACCAAACTCATTCTCAAACTATCCCAACATTCACGGTCTTCATCAAGGTCCAACCACAAACCAAATACCGGTTAGCCATGACAAATTCACTCGAGAATTAGAGACTGGTCTCCATCAAGCTTGACTAGACCGGTCCTTTAGACAAGTGGACAGCTCCTAATGTCTTATCTATGATACTAATATAAATGCTTCCATAACCGTATCATTCGAGTTATAGTTACACCTGTATACGTCCCACAGACATCGACAATGCAATAATTAAATGGTGGCGCTGATTGTGTACAAATACGTATCATGATCACTATTCGTTCACGCTTTTACGCTAATGTACTTGCCACAATCTAATCACTAACACTTTGGTATTCTAAGAACAGTCTCTAGGGTATCGATGCAATAATCAATAATTACAGAGGGTATAACAATCATGTAACATGGAGATACAGTAAAATGCATTACTAATGATATATGAGCAGCCGGTGTTGTTTGGATTAGAAAAATCGCATTAAATCACACGTGCATAATTTTGCAAAACAATATAAAAAGAGTAAATAGTATAATTAATTATCTGTAAATAAAAATTAGTTTCGAGTCAATCGGGTGTATGGTTTGTGAGTTACAGTCATTCCATTTTAAGTGTTCACTGCTGAAAATCCAGTTTCAGAACTGGAAGTCCGTTTCGTAACACATTTACTCCCAGTTGTTGGGATCATAATTAGGAGACACTACAGGTAGATAATATTTAGATTTATCTTATATGTTTCCAAAACACCATACGGATCAATAATATCCACTGTATGCAGGGAGATGTGCACTGTTTAAGGTTAAGGTATACATTATGTCTCTGCATGAAACTGCAGTACACATCGACGGTTTACAAGGTGTTATAAATATCAGACGACATTGGAATGCAATGATACCAGTAATGATAGAAAGATAATTCAATTCTCTATGCTTCTATATATAGTTCCGCACACTTGCGCACTTAAATAGTGAGAAGTATGCGTTCTAAAACAGGTAAAGGCGGAAATTCCTGCTCTGGAGTGCAGTCCAGGGCCATGAATTACCTCAGTTTTTGTTGTCATAAATTATTAAAATTCAGAGATCAATTATGTGGTATTGGAGGTTTATCTGTTGGCTTCAATACGCGTCATGAAATGTTTCATTTTGAATAATATTCAATTTAATATGAATTTTACAATGTACTGTGCACGGCAGGAATCAGATTTTACGACGCAATCTGAGGACGTCGTTTCATTTGCAAAATTTAATCGTTTCGATCCTAACTTTTTATACATTACACATTAACGGTAAAATGAGCTATTGATTAAGAAAAAGTTTACTTACATTAAGGTTTTAAGTCCGGTAATCGTATCGAACACTAGTTACGCCTATATAAATAATATCAGAATTATCATTTATCAAGTTTAATTAACATATATGTATATATCATGATTTCATAAGTGAAGGGGTTCACTTGCCTGAAGTTGAATTGACGATCACAACAGCGACAACTACAATGGCACAGGTATGGCCGTAGTTAGGCTTGGCTACGATACGGCGCGGCACAGGAGTGGGCACTGCGTGACATGGGTGTAGGGCATAGGGTGGCTCGGTGCTAGTGTGGAGGTAGGCACGGTAGAGGGCACGTTCCAGGCATGGAGCGGGCACGGCGCTGGGAATGGATGGCGGCAATAGGCGATGGTTGCGGCTGTTGTTGCTGTTGTCATCAACGTCGACGATGGCGACGGAGGTTGTTTGGATCGTGCTCTGGTTGATGGGGTTGGACGAGCAGAAGAATAGGGCTATTATTAGAAGGAAGGCGATGCTTAGGGCATCGATGAGGGAGACGAAGTCATCGATGGAAAAAAGGCAGTCGAAAGGGTCTCAGTGAGTGCTCGGTTGAAGGGTTTGGAGTCGGTGGTGGTGGTGATGCATGGTGGAGACGGGGCGATGGCGATGGTGATCGGGGAGAAGATGGCGATGATGACAAGAGTTGATCGCCGGTGATGATGAAGCTGGTTGCTTGAGTCGAGGGTGCTGGAAGTTGGGTTCGGTGATGACGAAGTGGTTGGAGTTATGGAGGTGGTGGCAAGGAGGCTCGGGTGCAGGATGTTGAGGAGCTCAGGGTGAGGCTTGGTTATCGCTTTAGGTTGGTCGACAGTGGTTGTCGGCGAGGTGGAGCTCAAAGCTTGGAGGAGGGAAGCGGTGTTCGTGAGGTGTTCGGAGTTAGTTTGGGCTGCAGCTAAGGGAAGCTCGGGGAGAAAGAGCTGTGGTCAAGGTTGGAGGCTCCGTGAAGACTTTAGGCGCTGGGTGCTTAGAGGAGTGGCCAACGGTGGCAAGCCCGGTGGGTGATGCGGGGTCGGCAATGGAGGTTGGGGAGGGATAGGATCGGCTACGGAGTTGTGAGGAAAGCTGAAGGGGTGGCAATGGTGTAAGCCGTGGAGGTGGGCACGGCTCATTGGAGGTGGCTTATGGTGATGGTGGAGGTGGAGTCGAGAGGGGATTGGTGAGTGAGGGAGAGGAAGAGAGAGTAAGAGATTGAGAGAGGGGGAGAGAGATATGTAGATGAGTGTGTGTGTGTGTGTGTGTGTGTGTGTGTGTGTGTGATAAACTGGAGAGAGAAAGATAAAGGATTAAAGGGTAATTAAGTGGATTAAAGAGGAATTAAAAGATAATTTAATTGAGTTAATAGGGATTAATGGGGAAATAATAGGGGGAATTTCGGTTGGGATTTTGGGGAATTTTAAAAAAAGAAAAGAAGGAGAAATAGTGAGTGAGAGAAGAAGAGAAATAGAGATAGGGGCCGGGCTGGGGTGAGGGTATGGGGAAATTAGGCCTTGGGCCAGGAGAATAAAAGGAGGAAAAGAGAGTTTAGGGAGTTAGGGTATAAATAGAGTTTAGGAACCAGATAAAATTAGGGAAATCAGGAAAAGTATGATAGGAAAATATAACTAGAGTTATAAATAGAGATGTGGGAATTTGAAACAATTAGTTGGTAAAGTTTTATGAGATTATAAATGAAATGAATGTTGGGAAAAATTAAAATGTATTAATAAAAATATAGGTAAACTTATTTTATTCAAATACGGAAAATAGTATAACGAAAACTGGATATTACAACGAAGAATTTCTCCATGAGTGAAGCAATTCCGGACATTGCGCCCGAAGAATTTCTCCGGGAAAGAGACCCTTTAGAAGCTGAGAAATAAGGTCAGAGTATAGAAGATGACCTTGCGGCAGCCCATGTTCCAGAAGTGGTTTGGATTCGAGTAGCAAAACTCCAGCTTACTGACAATGCAAGGGTTTGGTGGATGGTGGAAGAGAACCGTATCCCACAGCTGATCGAGCGGAAAACATTTCGCGATCTCTTTGATGCCTATTACTTCCCGGAGACCGCTCATTTCGAAATGGAACAAAAAATTTTCCATCTTCAATAAGGATCCATATGGGTCAAATCGGTAGATGAATACGATGCCGAATTCACCATGCTTGGCAGGTCCGCTGCACATCTAATTCCTACCGCAGAAATCCGAGCCAGGCGCTTTCTGCAAGGCTCATACCCCAAGATCCAAGTTGCCCTAGCAACGGGAGATTACTTGACACATGAAGCGGCTTTGAAGGCAGCCCGGCGTTATGAAGTCGTCATCAAGAAGAAGGGAAGGCCACAGTCAGTCGGAATGAAACGCCACATGATCAGTCGAAAATACTGCATCTTTAAACCGGAAATTTCCCTATCATTTGCACTCATCTAGAAGTGTTTGGCATTCATATAGCACATATTAGAAAATCAGTCGTTAAATATCAGATTGCATGTGTTAGACTTTAAAACCGGCACTATAAGGGAAATTGACTACATTTCATAGCATGACATCATTCCTATATATCGCAACTTGTGTTTCGAAGTCTGTGCAGGACATTACAGAAGATCGGTCAAATTTACAAACGAAGACTGTTAAAAAGACGCCAACTCATGGATTTGGAATCTGGTATTGATCTAAAAAGAATTCAGAGATTCAACATAGCAGGAAATACATCAAAAGACATAGGAGAGCAACACATGAAAGATGAAGCCCTAGCTCCACCACATGGACGCGGAACCGCGGCCGGAGCCGCCTTGCGCCGCGGTTCCGCGGCGGCTTGTCCACTTCAGCACCTCAAATTTGCTTCATAACTCTTCCCGCAGCTCCTACATCTCAGAAAACCACTGCAAATTCCAGAAAGATCCTGAAGCTTCTGCTAGATCAGCAAGCCATTAGGTTCCTAACTAAAACCCCAAGCTTCTTCAACAAGCTTCACTTAAACTCTATTAAGGATCTAGAACCTTCTCCCTAACCTCCTAGCTTAGGGTAGAAGCTAATCCCCTAACTAACTACTTCTAGAAGCCTCTTCCTCTAACTAACTTTTGGAGGGAAAACTCAAATTTGAATTCCTATACGTAGGGTTTGGAAAACCTATAAATTTACCCCTAGGCTCACTTATCCTTGGTTGTTCAATCTTTGGTTGTTCAATCTTTAGTTGTTCATTAGTTCATTACTTCTTCTTCATTCTTCCATCTTCTTCGACAAGTATAGTGACAAGGCTTGTGTCAAAACCCTAACCCTAATCCAATCCAAGATCATGAATTCAAGATCCTTTGAGTGCAAGCCAAGAAAGTCTTCAAGATCCTTTGAAGCGGAGCCGGACTTCAACGGAGCACGAGATCCAAGCGATCCAAGACTCAAGGAGCCGGGTGATGCTAGATTCGACGAACGATGTTCCCACCTCTTGTAAATCTTGAGAGTTGTAACTACTTGTTGATGTAATAAAGGTGAAGATTTTTTAAACTTGTTTACATTTCAATTCGAGCATTATGCTTATATTTCGATTCTTGAATATGTACTTTGTGATGATGCTTGAATAAAACTCCGCTCGTGGAGGAATCGAAACGACTGTAAAATGATGATGTTGATAAATCTTTAAACGATTTCTTAAGTCTTAAAACAATTGTAAATTCTTGAAAATCGATTGATCGATAATCTAGATCGATGCGAATGCGTTCTTGATTCCTTTCGCACGATCTAGAGATCAACAATTGATCATTCGACTTTCAAGAAGCTATCTAGTGAATGTGATTCATCGAAAGGACAAAGGATAGGATGAGGAACCCTAATTCTTCGCAAGATCCTTGTTCCTCGATGAATTCTACATCGATTTAGCATCAATTTGTTAATAGATAAGAAATCGTAATCTTGAATCTTCTTCACATTTACAACCGAATCGATTCCTACGAGCTTTACTTCAAATCTTGAACCCTAAATTGATTGGAATTCTATCGATACTTGATTCTCGATGTTTATCGTTTTCTTGATTCTTGATTAGAATAGTGATACTTGAAACTCATCGATAAAAATCTTGAATCATTTTCGTTTTCTTTTCTTTTCTATTAAAGTTTCGATTCAAATAAAACATGATACGAACGAATCGCGCAATCCCTGTGGACGATCCGCACTTACTAACACGTTACATCCGACACCGTTATTGATTGCGGTCAAATAATTCTTTGATTGTGAATTCTATTTTCTAAACCGACACACAAAGATAAGATCAATCAAATGGCGCCGTTGCCGGGGATCGCGCGCTAATTCGTTTTATATTGAAATTTGAATTGAAAGATTTATTCCATTATAATTTTATGATCAAAATTCGCACAAAACCCTAAACGATTTGTTGTGGTTCATTGCAAGGAGATCTGGAGCTTGCTGTGCAATTGAAATAATTTTTGGAAAATTCCAGAGGACTAAAGGAGTTAACAGCAACTTGCTGTTAAAATTTGACGCAGAGATCATTACCTACGGCCGTGAAAGCGCTGTCTAAGCGCCCTATTGCCGCGGTTCCGCGCCTTGGTGAAGCTCCGTCTGTACAAAATTTTCTCTGTAAGCTTCTTACTTTCTTATCTCCTCCTCTGTCTGCTCCAAATAACATTTTGTGCAGGCTTCTTTGCAAAAATCGCTGCGCCGCGCAAAAAGAAAAATTAAATTGTACTTGTTTTGATTTTTGTGGTTGTTTGCATAATTAATACGGACATTAAGGGGCAAAGACCAAATCCAAATTAGGTGGGGAGTTCATTACCCTTCCTAAGCCCCGAAAATCGCAAAACTTGCATCCACATTTACCCCAATTAACTAAAAAATATCTAGAGATGACTCTAAGAACAGTCGCGCTCACTTAGGACAGAAGAATGCCATGGGTAATTCATTGCTTATCCGCGTTTCTCCTGTGGTGTCTAAGGCAAGTGTGTCAAAGGCTAGTGGTTACTTAATTAGGCCCACTACTTACGTAGTAGAGAACCTCCCACTTACCTGGCACTTACCTGGCCACAGGAGAGACAAAGAGGCAGTGGAGGATTTATCCTGCGTCTTGTCTTTTGGAAGTTAGGAGCGGTCTAGAGATTTGACCTAGGCGACCCTTAGAATTAGGGTTTTGTGTGTTGCATTTGTTGTGTTTCATCATTTTTTTTCAAAAATCCGTCCACTTTTCAAAACAAACACCGCATTCATTCATTCATTACCCCTAATTATAAGTCAACGCTGCCACTTGTACTAACCCTTTTTAGTGCAAGATAGGCTGGACAGGGGATTCTAGTGCCCGTTTAGTCCGCGTACCCTTTATCGACTCCGAAGTCGGTATTTCTCCATTTACTTCTTCTTTACCCACCACCACACCCACATCGATGGATCCGCCTCTATCGAAATTCTTTAACACTAATCTGCCGCCGTCCGTTGGTGCGCAGAATCCACCCCGCATCTCTCTCCAGGAGAGATGCTATCCATTGCGAGGTCCTCTTTCGACCTGCTTATCCATTCCACCAGCCAACGGGGATAATTTTGAAATTAAACCCTAATACATCAACCTTTAACCCAAATTCCACGGACTCGAGACTGAGGACGCTTACGTTTTCATTACCAAATTTGAAAACGTATGCGCAATGATGGGTACGTCACAACTTTCAGTGGATGCTATGCGTCTACGACTTCTTCCATTTACTTTGTGCGATATAGCCGAGAAGTGGCTATATAACACTACCGCACACTCCATTAGGAATTGGGAAGAATTCGTCGCGGCATTCCTTAAGAAATTTTACCCTATGCAAAAAACAGATCGAATCCGTAGCGAACTGAAACAATTTACCCAGCTCCCTACTGAACCATTCTCAAAATGCTTTGAACGTTTCAAGGATCTATTGGTTCAATGTCCTCATCACGGCATCCCGAGATGGGATCTTTGCCGAATTATTTATGAGGGCATTAACCCAAACACTAAACAAAACCTTGAAAACCTGTGTCAAGATACTTCTATGACCAAGGATGATAGGGAAGCATGGAAATTTTTAGAAGAGTTCGCTGAAAAATCACTACAGTGGGAGAGTGGAATCCAACCATTGAATAGGGGTGGCGTGCACTAAATAGATATGTCCATAGGTGTTCGAGCTGAGATGGCAGCAATGCAAAAGAAGCTCGACGCTATGGAACACAAATTTTCTGCAGCCTCCCTAAACCCAATGTCGCTCCCCAAAACTGTTTGTGGCTGCTGTTCTGATCCGTCTCATTTAACGGAAGAATGTCCATTAAACTCTGCGTTTCAAGGTCACAAGCATACTAATGCCGCATTTCAAAGATCTAGAAACGATCCATATTCTTCCACGTACAATCAGGGTTGGAGGAATCACCCGAATTTTGCTTGGAACCAACAACAACAATCTCAAAACACGGTTCCAAGCCAAAATAATTTCCAAAGGGCTCTTCCACCACAACAACAACCACTTCAACTCACTCAGCACCCCTACCAGTCACAAAATTTCCACAACCAGGTCAACACTCCTGCACAGTCTAATCCTATGCAGTTGACCGGTTCTGACGAACTCTCTCAATTCACTCAAACCATGAAATCACTCTTATCAAATTTCATAGCGGTATCGGCTGAGGTTAGAACTTCCGTCAGTGAGATAAAGAAAAACTCAGCGTCCCAAGCTGAGAGTATCAGATCGATGGAAGCTGAAATCGCACGACTTAAAGCCGAGATGAGTGCGAGAGAAAAAAGGAAACTTCCGTCTCAACCCCAACCAAATCCTGGGCATTACAATGTAAATGCCGTCACAACGTTGAGATCAAGAAGAGTGCTGAACAACCATGTCGGGGAAGGAATTGATGATATTGAAAATCCTATCAATAACACCCCGGCTGAGACCTTTCTTCACACACACTTCTACTTCTGATCCTTGTTCTTCTACCCCGCCGCCTTCTCGCGAGCCTATTCTCCATTTCCCACTAGGCTCGACACCTCAGTATAGCCCTTCTAGTTCTCCACAGATGGTCCCTACACCTCTTTTGGGATCTCGTCTACCCCCTCTTCCTTCTCCTATGATGGACCCGGCGCTTATTGCGAAAGCTCCTTACCCGAATCGGTTAAGGGGTAACAGAACGAGTCCTCATATGGAGAAAATTATGGAAATGTTCAAACAGGTTAACATCAACATCCCTCTCCTAGATGCTATTCAACAAGTCCCCGCTTATGCGAAAATTCTAAAGGACTTGTGCACTAGGAAGAGGAAGACTCAAGTGCCAAAGAAGGTCTTCATGTCTAATAATATTAGCACTGCTTTTATCCCCCAGCTACCAAAGAAACGTAAGGACCCAGGATGTCCTACAATATCGATTTCTATTGGGGGTAAAAACATAAATCGTGCTCTTTTAGACCTTGGCGCAAGTGTTAACCTACTTCCATATTCTGTATATGAGCAACTAGGGATTGGAGAGTTGAAACCTGCTCACTGCACTCTCCAAATGGCAGACCGTTCAATCACCAAACCAAGGGGTGAACTAGAGGATGTGTTGATAAAGGTCGGGGAATTTGTATTCCCTGTAGACTTCATTGTACTTGATACACAACTTGTAGCAAACCCCCGGGGCCAAATTCCGGTGATTCTGGGTCGTCCTTTCCTTGCCACTTCCAACGCTGTTATAAACTGTAGAAATGGTTCAATGAACTTATCATTTGGAAATATGACCATTGAACTAAATATCTACAAAGTTAGAAGTCAGCCATCAGAACCCTCTGCTCATATTCTTAATGTGTGCTCTGTCTACGAGATAGCTCCCGATAGTTGCGGAGCTGAGGAACTTTGCTTTACAGATCTCGACGACACTACCACATCACTGTTTGATCTTACACATGATCTTAGTGAGGACACTTTTCCTACACTTGAGTCCTACACTCCTGACTCTTCTCCACCCGAGTCTGTATCTTTCACAGGCTCTGAGCTTCTTTGTAATTCCAAAAATCACTCAATGATCCCACCTTCTATCATTTCTCCGCCCGTATTAGATCTAAAAATTTTACCTTCTCATCTTAAATATGCTTATTTAGGTGAGAAGGAGTCTTTACCGGTTTTAATATCCTCTTCTCTGCATCAGAGCAAGAGAATGCACTTTTATCGGTATTGAGATCTAATAGAGAGGCATTTGGTTGGACTATGGCGGACATCAAAGGGATTAGTCCCTTGATTGTTGAACATCATATACATGTGATGGATGATGCCAGACCAACCCGAGAACCACAGAGACGGTTAAATCCCGTCATGAAGGAAGCGGTGATGAAAGAGATCGTCAAATGCCTAGATAATGGTATTATATACCCCATCTCCGATAGCCAATGGGTGAGTCCTATACATGTCGTTCCTAAGAAATCCGGCATCGCTGTTATTACCAATGAGGCGAATGAGTTGATTCAGACACGTGCCAAAACTGGGTGACGTGAATGCTGCCACGAGGAAAGACCACTTTCCTCTACCTTTCATTGATCAAATGCTGGAACGCTTAGCAGGACGAGAGTATTATTGCTTTATGGACGGATACTCAGGCTATAATCAGGTCCCCATCGCCAAAAAGGATCAAGATAAAACCACTTTTATTTGTCCTTTTGGTACCTTTGCTTACAGTCGCATGCCCTTTGGGTTATGCAATGCTCCCGCTACCTTTCAGCGGTGTATGATGGGGATATTCTCTGATATGGTAGAGAATTTTCTGGAGATCTTTATGGACAATTTCTCGATTTTTGGAGATTCTTTTTCTGATTGCCTATCGAATCTTGACGCAGTTCTTACTCGTTGCAAGGAGAAGAACTTAACTTTGAACTGGGAAAAATGCCATTTTATGGTCCAAGAAGGAATTGTACTTGGACATGTTATTTCACAGAAAGGCATTGAGGTTGACAGAGCTAAGATATTGTTGGATATAGTGCCCTCAAAGTCAATTATTGGATCGCAGGTACGTGATTGCAGTGATTGCAATGATTGCGGAGGACCTATACCGATAGGACAGTCTTACTCGAGATGATAGTATGCTATCTGGTTTGCCTTTATCAGTCGTGTATAGGCTCAGGTGACTGATCACGATTACACTTTTATAGAGCCCTTAGGATCTTGCTTGACTACTAACAGTATGAGGGCGATCATATAAGTGAGAGTTGGGTGGTCTATAAGTATATCTTTAATAGTGGTCCCTAGTCGTAGGAGTTTCGAGACAGGGAATCGATACTCCGGAGTAGACTGGTGTATACAGTCGAGACCCCGACGAGGGGCGGTGGCCGGTCTTACAAGCCACTGGTGTCAGTTGGATCACCTAAGATGTATACAGGTGCTCATTGGGTTATGAGTACACCGGACAGGACTCGCCGGGAACCTGCTAGTTGGTATTATACATATCGTCAGATAGCAGTTCCCTGGTGACATGTGTACAGGTTAGTTCATCGACCTGAGGTCGTCATTTGTCTCGTGTGAGTTCCCACTGTGCTTTGATTTCTACCCTACCACGGCTCAAAGGAGTCGTGCAAACAGGTAGTTTTTGGGCACAGTCCCGAGACACATGGAGGCACGTGAGCGGATCGGCAGGGGATTCGTCTATCCCGGTATTGGGGGTGGAGGTCGTGCTGTGTGTAGGAAAGCCATTATACCAAGTCCTTAGCCAAGACAGGTGAGATTTACTGGTAGGTACTCCAGTAGTATCTCAGGGTGTTCAAGGCTTGTCTCCGACACGACTTATACAGCTATTGGGGGTCTGACGTTACTAGCCCCCTAGGCCGGATATGCGATACTCATAGACGAACGGACCGGATTGTATATACATTATCACTGTTAGGCTCAGTAGGGTTTCTGGATGAGTTCGCTCATCAGCCTCCCTTGAGGTCAGTCCATGGGCAGCCGTTACGCATAGCTAGTGCCGCTGACGGCTTGTGGTTAAACCCACTGCCAGGGTACTGACGAGTCATTAGAGTCCCCCACAGATAGTTTCCCAAGTTCGGGCGAAACGTTGTAGAGGCCGTATTGTTTTATGGCAGGGTTCGGAAATTGCACGTGCGTTTACGCACGTGTCATATTTCGGGCAGATAATACTGGTGGGCTTTGGTTTAAGCTGGATCCATGTTTTATACATAGTAGATATAATATCTTTGTCTCAGTTGCATTTGTATTCGGTCGTAATACAAATGCGGGTATATTTATACAGTTACGGGATTATCCTGAAATTCGTTTCGGGATTACTTTTGGAAGTTTCCAGTTTCCAGTTTTCTATCAGCCGTATTTAACATTTGGTTAAATACGGATTTATCTTTTCTTGAGATGAGTGTGGAAGCTTCTAGAAGGTTCTAGAAGTGGTGAGGTGTATAGTGAGTCATAGTTGCATTTAATGATTCCATTAGTGCATGATGATTTGGTTAATGATTCATCATTTTCATTAATTATGTTCACACTTTGTGTTCACACTAGATATTGTCTTATTGTCACCTCCCCCTCTCCTACACTCACCCCCCACCTCCATATATGTGGCCGGCCCTCCTCCTCTCTCATTCACTCTCACTTTGTAGAAAAAGGATTGGTTGTTGTTTAAAATATTATGATAGTTTCGGTGTATGGAATTTCACAGCTCATTTCATTCCATCACCCGATCGCATGGCAACTTCATTAACCGTTCGTCCATGGCTTTGGACGAAGCGAGACAAAGTCTTCTACTCATTCTCTACATCAATCTTGGTCATCTCTTCTAGCAAACTTGATGACCGAGTTGCCTCGAGTCAGAGGCGGGAGCCCGTTTAAAGATCCGATGACGTGGTGCCACCTGGACGAGGAGATCGGAGATCGATGAGATCGGAGCAGCCGCAACGGAGCGTGGGATGATGGTTAAAGAACGAAGGACTCGGATCGTTCGGTATAACCTTTCTTCCCTCTTTGTAGATTGTTAGTTTAGCGTTAATGGCAGATCCAGGTTATAGTATGCGATAGCGCCAGTTATAAAAGTTTTTTATCCACATTTTGGCGTTTGAAAGACGGCCGGGGCGCTACCGTAGACTTACATGGTATCAGAGCCACGCCATTAAGCTTCACTAACTTATGCTAACGCGTTTAAATGATCGATCGAACGGATTTTCAAAAATCGCAATTTCTAGTATTAAAGTTTCTGTTGAATTTAAATCTGGTCTAAAAATTATTTTGACCATACCAGAAAATCAAGCAGGGTTTTTGAGAAATACTTTAGAAATCCGACCAAGTGATTCCACTGTTCCGCCGCGGATCCGCGGTCCAAGCTAGGTTTTGGCCGCGGATCCGCCGCAGGAAAGTGAGCTCAGTTTGTCAAATTTCTACAGTAGCTTCTATGTTGGAAATTATGGTTTCTGGAACTGTTCATTTGGGCCCAGTGTTTTTTACTGTATAGCAGATTTGCATGGGGCCCACTTTTGAAAATTTAGTCGATCGAAATTTAAACGCGTTAGTTTACAGTACTTACATTATATCTCCGACCGTAAATGTCATTTGATCGGTAAACCGCGTCTGATTTCTATAGTTCTTTCAAACGGGTTTGCGAACGTGACATTCGCGTTGATGTTCTGTGTTGTGCTGTGATGTTGCGGATTTGTCGTGGTGGATAGCAGTGTGCAATGGTAGTGCAGTTTGAGTTCATTTGTACATTTGATATTGCGGGGCGAGCGTCCAACATGTGGACTGTCGTCACTGCCTGTTGTATAATATTCTTTTGGGGCACGACCGGGTCGAGGTCGATGTATCCGTTGTACATATTTTTCATTTTTGTACTAGGTTTTATCCCGCGACGGAGTGCACGGATAGCCGGGTTCTGGGGGGCAACGGGTCCGCATCTCATGGCTTTGAGAGGCAGAGGGGCCTCACTCTAGAATTGGCAGACTATTCGCCGCACTCGTAGGGGGTACAGGTTGACCCAAGGAGGGGTGCTCAAGCTACCGGATTCCATGAAGTGCAGGGTGGTCCATTCACTATGCTGTAGGGGGCTGCCTCGCTTCAGGTTTTGGCGGGTAACTTGCCGCACCCGTAGGGGTCTAGGTTTCATTGCACAAGCTATCTACACGACAGGGGAACGTCGGGTTTCAGCAGCGGCTCTGTGAAACTCGGGGATCCCAGATTATCTGTATTGTTCTGTGATGCTTATTACTTTTCTGTAATGTTGCATATTTTCACGCCTGGAGCGATTATTGTATATTGGTATATATACTATTAGATGTTGTATATGTTTTGCACCCGCGCTGGTCCAGTCCCCGCTCTGTCGTTAGTTAAGTAACCTAACGGGTGATGACGGGACCCAGTGACGAATGCGGATGGCATATATGTACATTTTATTTTCGTTCTTTTCTGGCGTGATTAATTGATGGGACTGCGTTGATTCTGATCAATGCAAAGTAAAACAAACGTGTTTGGATGTTGTTGGAACAATTTAAAAAGTGTTATTACAAAGATGTTTTCCTTTTGTTTTGCATAGTGGTATTCGGTTGGAATATCCTGCACCTCATTCGACGGGGCAAGGGCCGATATCCCTTCACCGGGACTGACCCCTTGGGCAGAAGTTTGCGTCAGGGTAATAACTTCACTATAGTCGATTACATATTGCTTTGCATCGCAGTATTCAGTGGAATATCCTGCACCTCATTCCACGAGGAAAGAGCCGAGATCCCTTTACCGGGAGTGACCTCTTTAGCAAAGGTTTTCGCCACTATATTTTATAAAAATCTATCAGGTTCCTTCAACGAGATCAAGTTCATTACGTTAAAGGTTTTTCGCCAAAAACCAGCCGTAGCCCTCCGTCATTTCTTATGGATGGTCAGTAATATTCAAGCTATGTTTGTTGGCTTTCGTCAAGGCATAGTGTTTGGTAGTTGCTGGGGTATTCATTTGTTGCATAGATAGATGAGTTGGTTTGGGACAGTCGTATTACCTTGTTGGCTTTCGTCAAGGGTATGTACGGGTGGGTTCGAATTAACAAGATAATGACAGGCAGAACTTGACATTTGACTTATGATTTGTTGGCTTTCGTCAAGGTCATAAGAACATGGGGTAAAAATCACATCGGGAGTTTCTAAAGAAACTGAAACTTGCCAGGCATGCGCATACCTTCTGGAGTGTGATAACGCGAGTGGATTCCGTCACATTATCATGCGATGAGAGTTGGATCCCGATTCCCACTGATGAGTTAGTTTACTCTTCGGGTGATCCCGATTGATTCTTCTTTCAGGTTTGGGGGAGAATTTGACAGTACAGTGAGAGGTTTTCGGATTAGATAAAGTGATAATCATTCTGATCTAGGTTAGAGTGCACGCAGAGTGTTTCTTTTCTCTCTCTCTCTTTGGCAGCGACCTTTGACCGACCCTAGACTATGACTCAGGGACCAAGTTGACCGAACCTTCTTAAAATACTGGCTTTTGGATTGTCTGAGTTGCATAAGTCATTTCCACTCCTTCTTTTACCCTTTGCATTTCTCAGAAGACCCGTATTACTACGGACATCCACTTCCATTGGATAGATCCATCGTATGGTTATATACGAACTCGAAGGGACTTCTTCGAGGATGGATCTAGGTTCAGGAGAAATAGAATTGGTTTATTCAGTTGTCTTTTATTATCACCTTCTCTCAGGTTGCGAGGGCTCCTTGGTTTAGGAGAGTACACCTATTACGCTTATTGGATAGTCTTATTCCAAACCATAGGCAGGTGCCGAAAGGTAGGGAATGAAGAAAACCAATTAGCCTAAGTAGGGTGTATAGAAGGTAATATGTAAAGACAAAATAAAGGGATTAGAAAGAGGGCAAAGTAAGTTGCGACTGTTATCATTCACGACCAAACCGCGTACTTCATCGCTACTCCTATTTCACCTTTAAAAGAATAAGGTATTATTCAGTTGTCTTTTATCATCACCTTCTCTCAGTTGCGAGTACTCCTTGGTTTAGGAGGGTACACCTATTATGCTTACTGGATAGTCTTCTTCCAAACCATAGGCTGGTGCCGAACGGTAGGGAAGGAATAAAACCATTTAGCTTAATAATGGTGTACAGAAGGTAACGACTAAAGACAAATAAAGGGATTTGGAGAGATGACAAAGAAATATACGGTTAAAGTCATGAATTGGATTATGGAAGAGGCATTACTATGAATACCAGGATACCCCTACGAAACATTTTCATGTTTCAGTGCATTGTTAATGAAAAACTATTTTCTCGATTAGATACTTACTCCAGGGTGTGTATTCACCAGGTTTCATTCTCATATCTGTATGGTTTTACAGATGATGAGTGGGAGGAAGTTATTGGGAATTAGGTGATCATCCTCATTATATCGGAATTCGTTGTAATTGGTGATATTTGAGGAAATCTCCAGGGTACAGTTTTCAACCTACGACGCACAGGTTTTGAGTTATTCAACTCAGCGGACTTATACAGAGTATTGTATGTTGTCCAGTGTCCATCAGGACAAAGGGGTAGGTCCTCGTACTATGTTCTGTTTACTTATGACTTCTCTAGTTTTTAGACAAGTGTTGCGTAGAAATACAAGGTCTAAGTTTTGAAAAGTTGTGGGTATAAGAATAAAGTAGAGAACCAGATGTCGCAAGTATCGGGATTCTTCAAAGAGATCGAAGATGTAGACACTTGTATTTGGTATTCAAATGATCGTAAAAGTTTTGAGAAACTTGTTTCTCTTTCAGGTTACTCATAATTGGATGGATTCCTAAGTTGAGTAATGCTGATTAGCCTCTCTCCATTAAAGATGATATGCACTGGAGACAGCTGCATGATTAGAATCTGGTTCCAATTAAATAAGTGCCAAAGTTTCTATATTGGATATAGAATGGTTCATATCTTAACGATGTTAAGGTACGGGGAGTTGTCCAGCTTATGCTTAAAACCAGACTCTGGATAACTCAGGGCACGTTTCTGTAATGGCTGTTTGTGGGTTGGCCCAGGCTATGACGAGGGTTGACTTTCTACCATCTGGAAGATCAATAGTGATATTGTTCTTGACTCGCCACAGTTTTAGTAAAATGGATTTTTTTAGAAAACAGTAGTGGGAGTATGGTAGAACTGGAAGTGATTCCAGAACCGCAAACGATTACGGAAAATTTAATAGGACCTAAAGATTCAATCAGGTTTGACATTCCATTACCCACTCCGCAGATTTGGTGGGTAACCTCAGACACCTGAGAGGTACTTCGGTAGCCTTAAGGACGGTGACAGGGAGGTTCTTATCTACCCAGACTTAACACTACTGTTGTTCCAGGCTATGAGACCCGGTAGGAGGGTTGTTGTGGTCAGTGGGAGCAGCGGAAGCATAGTGGGCAAGTAGCTTATGTCTATTTATAGACTAGAGCAGTTATAGCGGAGATTGATCATCTAATTTTGATGTGACAGTCATAGGTTTGACTTCATCAGAATAGGGGATGGATCAGTTAAGAAGGTAGAAGAGTGTGATGTCCTGGTTTTTGGATGACATACATATAGTAGGAAGTAAAATTCCTATACTACGATCGGTTGTACTGTGGTCGTCATACAGTTGTTTCTCCAGACAGGATATGGATATAATATTTGACATTCTGGTTTCTAGATCTATGGTTTTAAATCTGGATTTGGGTAGTTTCCTAATGTGGGTACTTTGACAGTATTCTAATGGTTTTTAGAATGGATGACTCCTGGCATGGTGGTGTACCTGCAGGTGATGGAGTCACCCTCTCTAAAGGTGTCTTACAGACTAAAGGGGAGAGGGATGTGCATGATTGGCAGATCACTTGCTTAGGCAATTGAGTCAATCATGAGATGTCAAGTACCACACCAAATGTTGTTTTTGCACTAGATGCAATTAGTTTGTGTTAATCCAATCATGGAGAAACATAAGGAAGCAGTTTTAGAACATAAGTGAATGTTCTACGGAATTGATGACGGCAGCCTCCTTCGGGAGACGGTTATCATTCCAGGCTTCAAAGGTGACATGGATGACAGAGTGATTGTCAGAGTTATAGTTTTCCCTCTGACGAAGGGGGCAGTATTATGGACAGGTGCTCCAAGAGGATACTGTGGGAGGTATGGTGCCGGATACTGATTAGGTTCAGTTATCGATACAGTCTAAGAAGTTTGTATTTGGAGTTCATTTATGAACTAGGTCCCATCAGATATCCAGACATATTCTAAGACAGGTATTACTCAATTCGGGAGATGGCTTTCTCCGCTAACTTGAGATTAAGAGAGACATAGAAAGAAACTTCAGGGCGGATCCACTCACTGAGGCAATTTCTCGAACACAATAGTTTTACAAACGGGCTTTGTGAAACTGATTTGTAGAGGAATTGGGTGTTGGTTTCACACGGGCTGTGAGTACGCAACATCGCAATAATTAGCCTTAAGTGCAAGTGGGAGATTGTTGGGTATAGTGCCCTCAAAGTCAATTATTGGATCGCAGGTACGTGATTGCAATGATTGCGGAGGACCTATACCGGTAGGACAGTCTTACTTGAGATGATAGTATGCTATCTGGTTTGCCTTTATCAGTCGTGTATAGGTTCAGGTGACTGATCACGATTACACTTTGATAGAGCCCTTAGGATCTTGCTTGACTACCAACAGTATGAGGGCGATCATATAAGTGAGAGTTGGGTGGTCTATAAGAATATCCTTAATAGTGGTCCCTAGTCGTGGGAGTTTCGAGACAGGGCATCGATACTCCGGAGTAGACTCGTGTATACAGTCGAGACCCCGACGAGGGGAGGTGGCCGGTCTCACAAGCCACTGGTGTCAGTTGGATCACCTAAGATGTATACAGGTGCTCATTGGGTTATGAGTACACCGGACAGGACTCGCCGGGAACCTGCTAGTTGGTATTATACATATCGTCATATAGCAGTTCCCTGGTGACATGTGTACAGGTTAGTTCATAGACCTGAGGTCGTCATTTGTCTCGTATGAGTTCCCACTGTGCTTTGATTTCTACCCTACCACGGCTCAAAGGAGTCGTGCAAATAGGTAGTTTTTGGGTACAGTCCCGAGCCACATGGAGGCACGTGAGCGGATCGGCAGGGGATTCGTCTCTCCCGGTATTGGGGATGGAGGTCGTGCTGTGTCTAGGAAAGCCATTACACCAAGTCCTTGGCAAAGGCAGGTGAGATTTACTGGTAGGTACTCCAGTAGTATCTCAGGGTGTTCAAGGCTTGTCTCCGACACGACTTATACAGCTATTGGGGGTCTGACGTTACTAGCCCCCTAGGCCGGATATGCGATACTCATAGACGAACGGACCGGACTGTATATACATTGTCACTGTTAGGCTCTGTAGGGTTTCTGGATGAGTTCGCTCATCAGCCTCCCTTGAGGTCAGTCCATGGACAGCCGTTACGCATAGCTAGTGCCGCTGATGGCTTGTGGTTAAACCCACTGCCAGGGTACTGACGAGTCATTAGAGTCCCCCACTGATAGTTTCCCAAGTTCGGGCGAAACGTTGTAGAGGCCGTATGGTTTTATGGCAGGGTTCGGAAATTGCACGTGCGTTTACGCACGTGTCATATTTCGGGCAGATAATACTGGTGGGCTTTGGTTTAAGCCGGATCCATGTATTATACAGAGTAGATATAATATCTTTGTCTCAGTTGCATTTGTATTCGGTCGTAATACAAATGCGGGTATATTTATACAGTTACGGGGTTATCCTGAAATTCGTTTCGGGATCAATTTTGGAAGTTGCCAGTTTTAGTTTTCTATCAGCCGTATTTAACATTTGGTTAAATACGGATTTATCTTTTCTTGAGATGAGTGTGGAAGCTTCTAGAAGGTTCTAGAAGTGGTGAGGTGTTTAGTGAGTCATGGTTGCATTTAATGATTCCATTAGTGCATGATGACTTGGCTAATGATTCATCATTTTCATTAATTGTGTTCACACTTTGTGTTCACACTAGATATTTTCTTATTGTCACCTCCCCCTCTCCTACACTCATCCCCCCACCTCCATATATGTGGCTGGCCCTCCTCCTCTCTCATTCACTCTCACTTTGTAGAAAAAGGAATGGTTGTTGTTTAAAAGATTATGATAGTTTCGGTGTATGGAATTTCACAGCTCATTTCATTGCATCACCCGATTCCCATAGCAACTTCATTAACCGTTCGTCCATGGCTTTGGACGAAGCGAGACAAAGTCTTCTACTCATTCTCTACATCAATCTTGGTCATCTCTTCTAGCAAACTTGATGACCGAGTTGCCTCTAGTCAGAGGTGGGAGCCCGTTTAAAGATCCGATGACGTGGTGCCACCTAGACGAGGAGATCGGAGATCGACGAGATCGGAGCAGCCGCAACGGAGCGTGGGATGATGGTTAAAGAACGAAGGACTCGGATCGTTTGGTATAACCTTTCTTCCCTCTTTGTAGATTGTTAGTTTAGCATTAATGGCAGATCTGGGGTATAATATGCTATAGCGCCAGTTATAAAAGTTTTTGATCCGCATTTTGGCGTCTGAAAGACGGACGGGCCGCTACCGTAGACTTACAGATAGATGTCATTCAAAACCTTCCTCACCCCAAGAGCATCAAAGATATTCGATCTTTCTTTGGCCATGCGGGCTTTTTTAGGAGATTCATTAAGGATTTTAGCAAAATTGCTAGACCTTTAACTCTTCTCCTGGCCAAGGATACGACCTTCCATTTTGACTCGGACTGTGAGGCAGCTTTCGACTCACTTAAACACTTCCTCACTTCAGCCCTCGTTCTATCATCTCCAAATTGGGACTACCCCTTTGAGCTGATGTGTGATGCATCCGACTTTGCAGTAGGTGCAGTCTTAGGATAGCACATTGAAAAGATGCCACACGTGATATATTATGCGAGTAAGACCCTGAATGATGCTCAAATCAATTATACAACCACCGAAAAGGAACTTTTAGCGGTTGTATTTGCATTAGAAAAATTCAGGCCTTACTTAATTGGCTCACCTATAGTTGTGTACACTGACCATTCCTCCTTAAAACATCTTCTGGCGAAGAAAGATGCAAAAGGTCGGCTAATACGTTGGATCCTTCTGTTACAAGAATTTGATCTTGTTATCAAAGATAAGAAAGGATGTGAAAATGTGGTAGCTGACTGGTAGAGTTTTTGCGTGCTAAGTTTATTACCGCAATCAAGACGGTTTCGTTTGTAGCTAGCCGGTTGAGTACGGGTCGTCCGCAGGGAGATGTGAATCTTTTTCTATGTGCTTTAACGAGTTAAGTCCAAATGTCCACGTTTGTTTTTAGATTACTTATGTGCTAAAATGATATATAAAGAGAGCTTGTTAGGGTTAGGATTAGGTTAGTTTGAGTTAGGAGTCGCTCACTTCTTTCGTTGCCACTCTTAATATCGGTGTTACGGTAATCGGCAACAATGGGGATTAGCACGACTTGGAAGGAACTTGCGAGTATAAGCTAGGCTTTCCAACGCTTAAGTTCTTCCTTTTGGTGCTTGTCCGTCCGTTCTTGGCTCTTAGCCTTAACTTCCGTTTAATTCAACCACAACCAGTCTTACTAAGGAATCACCGCTATCATGTAGGATAGGGTGCCGTAGGGAGCGGATTGTGGTTCAATTAACGGGAGTCCGAATTAAGATGTTCGGCAAGAAAAGAGTGAGAGAGATTTCCTTCTCTCAAACTTTCCTTATTCTACCCTAACAAGTATGAAAACTACTTACCCATTATAAGGAAAAGAAAATAAAACAAAGGAGGAAGATAGAAAGAAAGAGGTTAGAAGATTACAACTAGCTATTTGAGACCTCACCTTGGCAAGGATCAAGCTTAAGCATCATAGTTGTTTTAAGGATGAAGAAAAAGAGAACAAGAAAGAAACAAAAAACAAATAACAACAACTAGATTAGCAAATGAAAAATACAAGCAAATATAATTAACAATTACAACAAGATAAGCATGCTAAGAACAAGAACTCCTTTATTCATTCTTCACTCACAAAAGCTCACTACAAGTTTTTAATGGAGAAGAGATGAGAAGAGGAAGAAGAACAACACATGTATTCTAAAATCTAAATACAAGAATGAGGACCCTTGGCTTTGGCAAGTTCTGGACTATTTATAGGCAGGAAACTGGAAACCTAGGGCAAAATTCTGCCTCTTTATAAAAAGTCCAAACTACCCCTGAAATACGACACCCTGAAGAGGCCGTACAGCCGCGGTTCTGCGGCATAAGCCTGCTTATGCCACGGTTCCGCGGCAGTAATAGGGAGTTGGGCCATCGGATTTTGTGGGGTTCCTTGGTTTGATGTTGTCTGCTGTTTAGTATATGTTTTTTCTCAGAAACTCTTCACAATTTTTCCAGAATTCCAGCAGACCAAAAGGTGATTTGATGTGGATCTTTTTGTCAAGATTTTCTCGAGCTCCGCGTAGATATGTTGGATCTTGTGTTGCCATTGAGCTTTA
The DNA here is from genome assembly GCA_030015575.1 of Agapanthus africanus. NCBI lineage: Eukaryota > Viridiplantae > Streptophyta > Magnoliopsida > Asparagales > Amaryllidaceae > Agapanthus > Agapanthus africanus. The sequence continues at coordinate 110,836,350 of CM057344.1, forward strand.
TGCATGAAAATGACATTGATTTGCCATTTTGTCTCTTAAACTGGTGTGTGGCAATATACGGATAGAGAGCGGAGACCCGTGTTTTATCTGTGGTTGGCAGTAATCCGGATTTTTTCGTGCTTTTCCATGAATTTCACCATTTAGAGCCCAGAACATGTATCATGCAATTGACTAGCAAACACGGCTCAAGAGTACCTACCGATAAGCAATGTGATAAAAATTGGGCGGTATAAAAATGCAAAAATCTGATATGAACAAATACCCCCAAACTTATCATTTGCTCGTCCCGAGCAAAGCCAATTTATTCACAAAAAATTTCCTAACCTCACTTTCGCAGGGAACACGATTGCACTGAGCACGTGCAACAAGCCGTTAAATCTCTAGGTGTCCCTAGTAGGAGGAGTGTTGTCTCCTGAGGGTTATCAGCGGATACTACCCACGAAATCCTGTCAAGCTAGTTTTGCAAAATAACTATAATTCAAACCCTAAAGTTTTGTTTCAGAAAATAACAATTCTATTATCCTAAGTCTAGACTATTGAACCTTTATTTTTCACATCTCGCTTCTTATTTAACTTAAGATTTTATATGTCTTTACGTGCAGTGCAAATAATGTCGTTAAGTTCCAGAAGGGTCGAATAAAGTCATCATGTCATACAATAAAGCCCAGATAAAAATTTTAAAAGGATCACATAAGTTTTATAAAGAGTTAAGTATTTTTCAAGTTTCGTTTTCCAGTAAGGTTTCAACTTCAGAATTTCTATCTTCTTTAACAGGAAACTAGGTCTTATTTTTCACTCCACCTTTTTCTTGTTTTCATTTCATACACACCTCTGTGAACGTGCAATAGTCTTTATCATAGAATAAAACCTTCATATCTCCGCTAGAAATATTTTTTTATAAAAACATGTCTTTTGTCAAGATTATTCTCACACAAAGAACCGCTAGGAATTTTAACTCGGAGAGAACACTTGCTTGACTTTGTTTTAATCTGGACTTTCTAGGCTTCTTAACGAGCTTTGGGCCAATGCATCCAAACCAGTTGGCTTTAGGGCATTAGGTGTAGAGACACCCCAGCGGACTTAATTACTCAAGTTACCTAGGCCCAAAAACAAAAGACAATTTAGCGTGAAAATCATGATGATTCAATGCGAACGGAGATATAACCGGCAGTTCAGTTAATTTTTTTTGGATAAAAGACGTGTTTAGTGGGTTAGGTGTGTAATCATTCCAATCAAGTTTCAGATGGGTTATCTTTCAGACTTAGTTCCAATTAAGGCATCAATAACATTCCTTCATATTCACTTCACTTCATAAACTATTCTTGATATTTCTTATTTCAGAACAAACCTATTTGATCCTCAGAAAATCATTTATCCATTTAAAAGTTCTTAGACATAAAAGACTTATCATCTAATTTCCAAAACTCATGACACGTGTAGTGCGATGTAAAGACGTATATCAGCTATAGTTAACTTCAAAGGAGAGTTATCTTTCAGGTTTTCAAAATCTAAAAATAAGATTTATTTATTCTTATCTTATCAAACAAAACCGTCGAAATGTTGAATCAGAGTTCTCCCACTAGCTCACTTGACAGAAAAGTTTTTATATTTTTAGAAATTCTTTTGATTTTTATGGATTTTATGGATTTTAGTATGCAGATGCAAAATATACATATGAATGCGAAGGTTAGAAATGCGTACCGAGCGTACCCCCAAACTTAAACCAGACAGTGTCCTCACTGTCATTGCATGAAGAGATCATTGAAGGGTCAAAATTGTCGGTTAGATATACACACATTTTTTTTTGTTTTTGTTTTCAAAGAAAAGAAGAATAGTAAAAATGGAAAAGAATATCCACAAATATATACAAAAAAGGTATATACATACCCCCAAATTTATTTGGAACAGTGTCCACTGTTCTTAGCTGGATAACCGAAGTTTGGTGGTAGGCAGAGGAAGATTATGCAGGGTAAACCGGCTCCTGTAAGACCAGGAGCTCCTCTGTTGGTTCGGCGCTAAGGTACGGTTTAAGTCGGTGTCCATTTACTTTAAAAAATGAACCGTCCTTTGGATTCTCCAAATCCAAAGCGCCATGCGGATACACATTCCTCACAAAATACGGCCCTTTTCAGCGAGATCTGAGCTTTCCTGGATGGAAGTGTAGCCGGGTGTCGTAAAGCGGTACCTGTTGACCAGGTACGAAAGTTTTGCGCAAAAGGTGTTTATCGTGAAACACCTTCGTTCAGTTCTTAACGACGACCACGTTATCATAAGCCTCATCCCTAAGCTCTCTCAATTCGTTCAACTGCAGCTTCCGATGGCTGCCCGCATCTTCGAGAGATAGATTCAGCTCCTTTATCGCCCAAAATGCGCGATACTCTATTTCGACAGGGAGGTGGCAAGCCATTCCGTACACAAGCCGATAGGGAGACATGCCAAGATCGGTCTTATAAGCCGTTCGAAATGCCCAAAGGGCATCAGTGAGTTTCAACGACCAATCCTTTCGGTTCTTAGAAACCGTCTTCTCCAGTATCGGCTTGATTTACCGATTTGAAACTTCGGCTTGCCCACAGGTTTGGGGATGGTAGGGCATAGATAGCTTATGATTAATGGAATATTTCCGCATCAAGGCCTCGAAAGTCTTATTGCAGAAATGAGTTCCATTGTCGCTAATGATCGCTCGGGGGTGCCCAAACCAGGAGAAAATGTTTTCTTTAAGAAACCTAACGACAACCTTGTTGTCGTTAGTCCGGCTGGGCACAGTCTCGACCTACTTAGAGACGTAATCAACAGCAAGAAGGATGTACAGGTTCCCAAAAGAGCTTGGAAACGGCCTTATGAAATCTATCCCCCAAACGTCGAAAATCTCCACAACCAAGATTGGTTGGAGCGGCATCTCGTTCCTCCGGGATATCCGGCCCAAGTGTTGGCACCGGGAGCAAGTCTTGCAATAGTCATGAGCATCTTTGAAGAGTTGTGGCCAGTAGAAACCACATTGCAAGATCTTCTCAGCTGTTTTTCTGGGGCCAAAATGCCCGCCACATGCTTGATCGTGGCAAAATGACAGCACACTCTTGAATTCATCGTCAGGGACACACCGACGAATAATTTGGTCGGGACAGTACTTGAACAGATAGGGTTCGTCCCAGTAAAAGTGTTTTACTTGGGATAAGAATCGAAGTCTGTCCTGACTTGAACATTCAGTCGGTAGTAGCCCTGTGGCCAAATAGTTCACAATATCTGCGAACCAGGGTTCGCGAGATACTGTCAAGAGCTGTTCATCCGGAAAAACATCGTTGATCGGAAGTTGAGGCGACGGCGAAGAAGGAAGTCGTGAGAGATGGTCGGCGACCACGTTTTCGCATCCTCTTTTGTCCTTAATGGAAAGGTCAAACTCTTGAAGCAAGAGGATCCAACGTATTAGCCGAGATTTTGCATCTTTCTTCGCAAAAAGATGGCGCAGAGCAGAATGGTCTGTGTAGACAATGACTGGAGAGCCGATGAGGTAGGGCCTAAACTTTTCTAAAGCAAATACAACAGCTAAGAATTCCTTCTCAGTTGTTGTATAATTAAGTTGGGCGTCGTTCAGGGTTCGGCTAGCATAATAGATTACGTGCGGCATCTTGTTGATGTGTTGTCCAAGGACAGCACCAATGGCAAAGTCGGATGCATCGCACATAATCTCAAATGGGTGCGTCCAGTCAGGTGAAGAAAGAAAGGGAGCAGAAGTGAGTGAGCTTTTTAATGACTCGAACTCAGTCACACAGCTCGAGTTGAAGTCGAATGGCGTGTCCTTGGCCAGTAGAAGAGTCAAGGGCCTAGCAATCTTGCTGAAGTTCTTGATGAACCGTCTATAGAAACCGGCATGGCCAAGGAAGGCTCGGATGTCTCTGACGTATCTGGGAGGAGGGAGATTGGAAATGACCTCAATTTTTGCTTTGTCAACCTCTATGCCATTTTGCGAAATGATATGTCCTAAGACAATACTTTCACGCACCATGAAGTGGCACTTCTCCCAATTCAAAGTGAGGTTCTTGTCCTTACATCGGGTAAGGACAGCGTCAAGATGCAGCAAACACTCGTTAAAGGAATCGCCGAAGATGGAGAAATCGTCCATGAAGATCTCCAGGAATTTCTCCACCATGTCTGATAAGATTCCCATCATACACCGCTGGAAGGTAGCGGGCGCATTGCATAACCCAAAGGGCATGCGACGATATGCGAACGTGCCGAAAGGACAAGTGAATGTGGTCTTGTCCTGGTCTTTTTCGGCGATGGGAATCTGATTATAGCCGGAGTAGCCATCAAGAAAGCAGTAGTACTCATGTCCGGCCAATCGTTCAAACATTTGGTCAATGAAAGGTAGCGGAAAGTGGTCTTTCCGCGTTGCGGCGTTGAGTTTTCTATAATCGATGCATACTCTCCATCCAGTTTGGGTGCGAGTAGAGATTAACTCATTCGCCTCGTTAGTAATGACCGTTATGCCTGATTTCTTGGGGACAACTTGAATGGGGCTAACCCTCTGGCTATCAGATATTGGGTAAATGATACCACTATCCAGACACTTCACGATTTCCTTTTTCACAGCCTCCTTCATGACTGGGTTGAGTCGCCGTTGTGGATCCCTGGCTGGTTTGGCATCATCCATCAGATGAATGTGATGTTCAACGATCAGGGGACTAATCTCCTTGATGTCCGCCATGGACCAGCCAAAAGCTTGCCTATTGCTGTGCAAGACCGCAAGAAGGGCTTTCTCTTGCTCTGGAGCTAGAGAAGCCGAGATGATAACAGGGAGGGTCTCGTTCTCACCCATGTAAGCGTACTTAAGGTGAGACGGCAAAGGCTTGAGTTCGAGCGTTGGAGGTGAAACGATTGAAGGCAAGATTGGTGAAAAGGTCTCGAACTCAAAGGATTCCAGCAAAGGTTCAAAACGAGTGTAAGCGACCGAGTTGGATGGTTCAGGTAACTCATCCGGAAATTCGAAGGATTCAAACTCGGGCGGTGAGTGGCTAAGATCGTTCGAGAAAGTGAAACACTCGTAGTCATTGTCAGGCGCAGAAACAACAGCAGGTTCGAAGAGGAACGCACTAGTGGCGTTAAGGTTATCGTGATGGAACAAAAACTCCTCGAATTCACACTCTTCAGGGGTGATCTCCTGGATTGAGCAAACGTCTAGTATATGAGCATTAGGTTCGGAGGGATGATTCCCCAACCTAAAAATGTTGAGTTCAATTGTCATGTTTCCAAAAGATAGGTTCATCGAACCATTGCGACAATTGATCACAGCATTTGAGGTTGCAAGGAATGGGCGACCGAGTATCACCGGAATTTGATTCCGGCGGTTAGCTACAGGCTGTGTGTCTAATACAATGAAGTCAACGGGGAATATGAAGTCCCCAACCTTGATTAACACATCCTCTAGCTCGCCCCTAGGATGGGTGATTGATCGGTCGGCCATTTGGAGAGTACAGTGTGTGGGTTTCAGCTCTCCTACACCTAGTTGCTTATATACTGAGTACGGAAGCAGGTTAACACTGGCACCAAGATCTAATAGTGAGCGGTTGATGTTCTTATCCCCAATGGTAATAGAAATCGTAGGACAGCCAGGGTCCTTCCGTTTTTGCGGTAAAGATTGGGTAAGGGCATCACTCACAGCACTAGCCAAGAAAACTTTCTTGGGTACCTGAGACTTCCTCTTTTTCGTGCACAAGTCCTTTAAGATTTTCGCGTAGCACGGGACTTGTTGGACAACATCTAAAAGGGGAATGTTAATGTTAACCTGCTTAAACAACTCCAGAATCTTCGCCATTTGTGGATTTTGTTTATTGGACCTCAACCGGTTTGGAAATGGAACGTTTTTAAAATTGGTTGAGTCCAATGCTTGTGGAGGAGATTGTGGAGCTGGAACGGATCCCAGAGCTGGTGTTTTCGTGGAGTGAGAAGTGGGTCCGTTCAGAGCAGAAGAAGAAGAAGAAGAAGAAGAAGAAGAAGAAGCGGCCGGGGTGTCATTATCCTCAATTGTTGTGTCGATGTTGTTGTGCAGCATCCTTCCCGATCTCAATATAGTCACGGCACTCACATTATGGTTTTGTTGTTCAAGAGCAACATGTACATTATGTGGGTGACCGGGATTTGGGAGTGGTTGAGATGGAAGCTTCCCCTTTTCTCGCTCGCTTAACGCCGCATTCAGCTGTGCAATCTGGGCTTCGATGGTCTTGATGCTTTGCCCGTGTGCAGCAGTATGTTACACCAAAGACTGAATAGACGACTGGATGTTGGCGGTGGATTGTGTCGATTGTTTAACGAACGCCTCCAGACTTCGTTCTAGTGAGGAAACCTTATCGTTGTTTGACAGAACAAAGTTGTTTTGTGGAAAAGAATTGTTGGGTGCAAAGTTGTTCATCTGATTTTGAAAAGGTTGGGGTTGGAAGGGCTGTTGAAACTGATGTTGAGTTTGTTGTTGCGGAGGAGGGGGCCTCTGGAAATTGTTGCCTTGGAATTGTTGCTGATTCTGATTCCAGGAGAAATTGGGGTGGTTCCTCCAACCGGGATTGTAGGTGGAAGAGTATGGATCATTCCTCGGTCTTTGCTGAAATGCAGCATTAACTTGATCCTGTCCTTTAGATGGTGGATTGTAAGGACACTTTTCGGTTAAGTGAGAAGGATCGGAACAACAAGCACAAATGGTACGAAGGGGAAAAACAGGGGCAGGAGCAGGAGATGAAAATTTGCTCTCTATCGCTTCAAGTTTTCTCGTTATTGCATCCATTTCAGCTTTCATCTCAATAGAGACATCGAGTTGGTGAATTCCTACCCTAGACTGACCAGTAGAAGTGGAGGAAGAAGAAGAAGTAGTCGGTCTAGTGCTCTCCCATTGAAGCGTTTGTTCCGCAAGGTCGTCGAAGAATTGCCACGCTTCCTCGTCAGATTTCGATAGGAAGTGGCCCTGACAAATGGTTTCCAACAACTACTTGGTTGCTGGGTTCAGGCCCTCGTATAAGGTTTGGCAAAGTTGCCATTTCTCAATACCGTGGTGAGGGCACTAACAAGGTCTTTATACCGGTCAAAGCACTTCCAGAAGGGTTCAGTAGGAAGCTGAGAGAATTGGTTGATTTCGTTACGGATCCTTACGGTTTTATGATTCGGATAGAATTTCTTGAAAAACGCTTTCACAAATTCGTCCCAACTGGTTATGGAGTGGGAAGCGGTGCTATATAGCCATTTTTCAGCAAGATTGCATAAAGTGAACGGAATGACCCATAGCCGTATAGCATCGTCCGACAGCTGGGTGGTTTTCATCATGGCACAAACATTTTGGAACTTGTTGATGAAGATATAGGCATCTTCAGATTCAAGCCCATGAAATTTCGGAAGCATGTTAATGAAGTGGGGCTTAATTTCAAAATTATCCCCATTGGCCGGTGGAAGGGAAAGATAGGTGGGAATTGCAGAACGGGTGGGATAGAAATGATCCTGGAGCGCAATTCGCTGCGGCGCTACAACAGGCGGTGGTGGTGGGTTATTCGCATCCGTAGGAGGTGGAGTCAATCCCGGGGGAGTCAAAGAGATGTTTGGATTAAATCCTGACATCGCAGAAGAAGAGGTTGGTGATGGTGAAGGTGAGGATGTATGAACAGAATTTCGGTCAACGTCGGAGTTGGCCGGCAAAGGTAAGGGTGAAAGAGGCGTGGACGGAGTTTTGACGTCTGAGTCGATCGCGTAGTCGGTAGTGACTAACGTAACACGGACTAGGCGGGCGCTAGTGTCCCGAGTCCAAGCGAACATACACTAAACGGGTTTAGTATAGTCAAAGCGGAGAAGGTGAGGGTAAGAAAACGTCAATGGAGAAATACGATGGGTGGTGGGTGAAAAAATGGATTCTGGCGACAAAGGGCAAGTTTTTATAAAAGTTTTTGGTTTTGTGTTTTTTTTTTCATTTTTTTTTAAAAAGAGCTTTACAGAAATATGTACGGGCTAACGGCTTTAAGCAATCACAAACAAGATATGCACAATCACACCTAGATCTAGGGTCACCTAGGTCAGCTAGACAGCTCCTAACTGTTCCAAAGGGCTAGAAATAGGACCTCAAACCGCCTCTTCTCCAACAATTGCGGCCAGGTAAGTGCCAGGTAAGTGGGAGGCTCCCCACTACGTAAGTAGTGGTCCTAATTAAGTAACCACTTGCCTTGGACACACTTGCCTAGACACTGTAAAGTCAGGATAGGATAAACGGCTGATGCCTGTAACTAGTTCTCTGTCCTATTGAGCGCGAAGTCCTTAGGGCTGAGTCTAGTATTTTTTAATTTAAGCAATGGACAATGCATATGCTTTTTGTGATTTCTGGGGTCCTGTGAAGGGTGATGAAATCCCCACCCAATCTGAATTGGTTTCAAGCCCCTTAAAGTCCGTATTAATAAATGTAAAGCAGTAACAATCAATTGCAATCAATTTTTATTTTTTTAGCGCGGCGCAAAGAATCCTGCACAAAAACAATTTATTGGAAGAGGGAAGAGAGTTTGCGCAAAGAATGCTGCAGAAAACACAGTTTAGTGGAGTTCAGAGGAGTGGGGGAGAGAAGAGAGACACTTACAGGGAGTTTTGGGAAACGAAAGCCACAGATGGCTGCGGTTCCGCGGCAATAACGCTCTAATGCCGCGGTTACGCAGAGAAAATGAGGACTTGGAACTTCATACTTCTGGTCTGTGCTGGTTTGTGTGTCCTCCTCTTTTCTGGAGCTCCTGAATCTTGATTTGCTCACTGGATCTGCTCCAGAATTGTACAGTAGCACGTTGGTTCCGTTTTGATCAAACGCGGTGTAGCCGCGAGATATAGGTCTAACTTCCCACGTCTTTGGCACTGAACTCGAACTTCGTTTTATCCTGCATACTTGCACAAAAACTAATCAAAAATAACAAGATGATTTTTTTTACAAAGTATATTTTTTTTTGGTTTGTTTTTCGGTTAGATTTATATTCACAAATTAACCCGAAATTACACAAAGAAATAAACTACCGTCTCCCCGACAACGGCGCCATTTGACTGGTAGAGTTTTTGCGTGCTAAGTTTATTACCGCAATCAAGACGGTTTCACTTGTAGCTAGCCGGTTGAGTACGGGTCGTCCGCAGGGAGATGGGAATCTTTTTCTATGTGCTTTAACGAGTTAAGTCCAAATGTCCAGGTTTGTTTTTAGATTACTTATATGCTAAAATGATATATAAAGAGAGCTTGTTAGGGTTAGGATTAGGTTAGTTTGAGTTAGGAGTCACTCACTTCTTTCGTTGCCACTCTTAATATCGGTGTTACGGTAATCGGCAACAACGGGGATTAGCATGACTAGGAAGGAACTTGCGAGTATAAGCTAGGCTTTCCAACGCTTAAGTTCTTCCTTTTGGTGCTTGTCCGTCCGTTCTTGGCTCTTAGCCTTAACCTCCGGTTAATTCAACCACAACCGGTCTCACTAAGGAATCACCGCTATCATGTAGGATATGGTGCCGTAGGGAGCGGATTGTGGTTAAATTAACGGGAGTCCGAATTAAGATGTTGGGCAAGAAAAGAGTGAGAGAGATTTCCTTCTCTCAAACTTTCCTTATCCTACCCTAACAAGTATGAAAACTACTCATCCATTATAAGGAAAAGAAAATAAAACAAAGGAGGAAGATAGAAAGAAAGAGGTCAGAAGATTACAACTAGCTATTTGAGACCTCACCTTGGCAAGGATCAAGCTTAAGCATCATAGTTGTTTTAAGGATAAAGAAAAAGAGAACAAGAAAGAAACAAACAACAAATAACAACAACTAGATTAGCAAATGAAAAATACAAGCAAATATAATTAACAATTACAACAAGATAAGCATGTTAAGAACAAGAACTCCTTTATTCATTCTTCACTCACAAAAGCTCACTATAAGTTTTTAATGGAGAAGAGATGAGAGGAGGAAGAAGAACAACACATGTATTCTAAAATCTAAATACAAGAATAAGGAACCTTGGCTTTGGCAAGTTCTGGACTATTTATAGGCAGGAAACTGGAAACCTAGGGCAAAATTCTGCCTCTTTATAAAAAGTCCAAACTACCCCTGAAATACGACACCCTGAAGAGGCCGTACGGCCACGGTTCCGCGGCATAAGCCTGCTTATGTCGCGGTTCCGCGGCAGTAATAGGGAGTTGGGCCATCGGATTTTGTGGTGTTCCCTGATTTGATGTTGTCTGCTGTTTGGTATATGTTTTTTCTCAGAAACTCTTCACAATTTTTCCAGAATTCCAGCAGACCAAAAGGTGATTTGATGTGGATCTTTTTGTTATGATTTCCTCGAGCTCCGCGTAGATATGTTGGATCTTGTGTTGCCATTGAGCTCTGTGCATGAAAATGACATTGATTTGCCATTTTGTCTCTTAAACTGGTGGGCGGCAACATACGGATAGAGAGCGGAGACCCGTGTTTTATCTGTGGTTGGCAGTAATCCGTATTTTGTCGTGCTTTTCCATGAATTTCACTATTTAGAGCCGAGAACATGTATCCTGCAATTGACTAGCAAACACGGCTCAAGAGTACCTACCGATAAGCAATGTGATAAAAATTGGGCGGTATAAAAATGCAAAAATCTGATATGAACAGTAGCCGACCATCTTTCACGCATCTCTTCTTCCCCTGTGACCCTGCCGATCAATGATTCGTTTCCCGACGAACAACTCTTAAACGTATCCAATGAACCATGGTTCAGGGATATTGTGAACTATCTTGTCACTGGACTTATACCCAGCGAGTGGTCAAAACAGGACAAATTCCGTTTTCTATCCCAAGTAAAATACTTTTACTGGGATGATCCATATTTGTTTAAGTATTGTCCTGATCAGATCATTCGCCGGTGTGTCCTGAAAGAAGAGTTCAAGAGTGTTCATTCTTTTTGTCATGATCAGGCCTGTGGGGGTCACTTCAGTCCTAAAAAGACGACGGAGAAGGTTTTGCAATGTGGATTTTATTGGCCGACCTTATTCCAGGACGCATTTGACTATTGCAAAACCTGCACACAGTGTCAGTACACGGGTAGAATCTCCCGGAGAAATGAAATGCCTCAGCAACCCATATTGGTTGTTGAAATTTTCGATGTTTGGGGCATTGATTTTATGGGTCCCTTTCCCAACTCCTTTGGGAATTTGTACATACTGCTGGCGGTTGATTATGTCTCAAAGTGGGTTGAAGCCATTCCATGTCGCACTAATGACAGGAAAGTTGTCATTAAGTTCCTAAAAGAGAATATCTTTTCGCGATTTGGACACCCACGCGCTATCATTAGCGATAATGGGACAAATTTCTGCAACAGGTCTTTCGAGACTCTGATGCGGAAATAAGCAATCAACCACCGACTTTCTACACCCTATCATCCCCAAACGAGCGGGCAGGCTGAGATTTCAAATAGACAGATCAAACTAATCCTGGAGAAGACTGTTGCTAAGAATAGAAAAGACTGGTCGACCAAACTGACGGATGCTCTTTGGGCATTCCGAACTGCATTTAAAACCGACCTAGGGATGTCTCCATATAGGATAGTGTTTGGGAAGGCATGTCACTTACCCGTCGAGATTGAGCATAAAGTATTGTGGGCTATTAAGGAAATAAATTTTGACCTAAACCAAGCCTGCAACTTTCGGAAGCCGCAATTAAATGAGCTAAGCGAACTCCGCGATGAAGCTTATGATAACGCTGTGATAGTAAAGAATAGGACTAAGGTTTTTCACGATAAAAATATTTTGAGGAAAACATTTTCACCTGGTCAACAAGTCCTTCTTTATGATTAACGACTACACCTTCACGCGGGTAAGCTTCGATCTCAGTGGAAGGGACCTTTTGTTGTGCGGTCTGTATACCCGCACGGGGCAGTAGAAGTAGAAAATATTAAAAACGACACCTTTTTCAAAGTGAATGGACATAGACTAAAGCCGTATTTTTCCACTGACCCCACGGAGGAACTCCTGTTCTTACAGGAGCCATTTTATTTGGATTAAAATTCCTCCGTCTCACCTTCATATCCTGCATATCACTGCATCATCTTTTGAATGGAGGTGAGTGAAAAAAGTAAGTTTGGGGGAGGATCTTCACTTTTATATTTTGCCCCTACTAATAAATTCCTCCCAGGCTTACAGGTTTTGTAGATATAGCGGTTGGCAACAGAGAGGACACTGTTGAAAACAAGTTTGGGGGAGGTTTGTGATTATTTTTGCATCATTAGCATATCATTTGCATAAGCACAAAACATTTCTTTAAAAAAAAACCTATAAAAATTTAAAAATTTTCAAAATCCATAAAAATTTAAAATTTTCAAAATCCATAAAAATTTAAAATTTTCAAAATATAAAAATATTTTAATATTTAAACATTTTTTGTACATAAATAAGATAATGAAAGTTTAAATAGTGAAAAATTACATCCATGAGATTAGAAAAATTTAAGAAAACCAAGAAAATTAGAAGTTTTCTTATACGAACTAGTAATAAATAGTTATGAGCCGTTGTTCCAAGGGTTAGTAAGATGAAAGACATCACTTATCTGAGGATAAAAATAAGTCTGAATAATAGTTTCTATTCTGGAAGCCAAACATTTTGAACGTTGATACCCTGCTATTCGCACTTACACACGTCTTGAAGCCTGGGATAGTAGAGGATACCTTGAAATGCTCTTGTCTTAAAGCCAAAAGTATGAAGGAAATAAAAAAAATGAAGAAAATATAAAGTGGTGAGAAAAATGGACACTGGTTTTGTTATCGCCAAGGCAGCAATAAAAAAAAATATAGCGAGGGTGCCTCTTCACCCAGTGCCCTAAGGCCAACTGGTCTGGGAGTCACTGCTAAGCCTTAGGTGGTGCAAGACGAGGAAAAAACGCCAAGTAAGCAAGCACAGGAGTAATCGGTCGGTTAGTACCTCAAGAAGTATTAACGGTCGCATGAAAGTGTGTGAGCAATCTCATCTAAATATTCATTAATTAAAAAGTACTGAGGCTGATGGGCAAGAGTATGATAGTTTGAATTGAATTCTCCGGGTGTAGGGATGTCTTTACACACACGCAGGGTTATATGATCGATGTTTGGAATAAAGATAGGAATGAAGAATAAGACGATGTTTTATTGAGGGAGGACGTGATTTCTGACATCTTTTCATGACTATTAAGATAAGGCTCATGATAACCGAAAAGCTAGCTTAGTTGGAAACCCTAATTTTCAAAGCTATTCTTTTACATTTCTTATCTTTAAATGTAAATTTCATGATCTTCCTTTATTATTGGATTTTGTGGGTGCAATCCGCTGAAAACCCTCAGGAGACAATACTCCTCCTACTAGGGACACCTAGAGGTTTAAAGGCTTGTTGCGCGTGCTCAGTGCAATCGTGTTGCCTACGAAAGTGTGCTAGTTAGTTTTTCTCTTTCTTTATTTTCTCCTTTCTTTTTAATAAAATGTTCGCTCGAGACGACCGAAAATAAGTTTGGGGGAATTTGATCAGTCGAAAATACTGCATCTTTAAACCGGCAATTTCCCTATCATTTGCACTCATCTAGAAGTGTTCGGCATTCATATAGCACATATTAGCAAATCAGTCGTTAAATATCAGATTGCATGTGTTAGACTTTAAAACCGGCACTATAAGGGAAATTGACTGCATTTCATAGCATGGCATCATTCCTATATATCGCAACTTGTGTTTCGAAGTCTGTGCAGGACATTACAGAAGATCGGTCAAATTTACAAACGAAGACTGTTAAAAAAACGCCAACTCATGGATTTGGAATCTGGTATTGATCTAAAAAGAATTCAGAGATTCAACATAGCAGGAAATACATCAAAAGACATAGGAGAGCAACACATGAAAGATGAAGCCCTAGCTCCACCACATGGCCGCGGAACCACGGCCGGAGCCGCCTTGCGCCGCGGTTCCACGGCGGCTTGTCCACTTCAGCACCTCAAATTTGCTTCATAACTCTTCCCTCAGCTCCTACATCTCAGAAAACCACTGCAAATTCCAGAAAGATCCTGAAGCTTCTGCCAGATCAGCAAGCCATTAGGTTCCTAACTAAACACCCCAAGCTTCTTCGACAAGCTTCACTTAAACTCTATTAAGGATCTAGAACCGTCCCCCTAACCTCCTAGTTTAGGGTAGAAGCTAATCCCCTAACTAACTACTTCTAGAAGCCTCTTCCTATAACTAACTTTTGGAGGGAAAACTCAAATTTGAATTCCTAGACCTAGGGTTTGGAAAACCTATAAATAGACCCCTAGGCTTACTTATCCTTGGTTGTTCAATATTTAGTTGTTCATTAGTTAATTACTTCTTCTTCATTTTTCCATCTTCTTCCACAAGTCTAGTGACAAGGCTTGTGTCAAAACCCTAACCCTAATCCAATCCAAGATCAAGAATTCAAGATCCTTTGAGTGTAAGCCAAGCAAGTCTTTAAGATCCTTTGAAGCGGAGCCGGACTTCAACGGAGCACGAGATCCAAGCGATCCAAGACTCAAGGAGCCGAGTGATGCTAGATTCGACGAGCGATGTTCCTACCTCTTGTAAATCTTGAGAGTTGTAACTACTTGTTGATGTAATAAAGGTGAAGATTCTTTAAACTTGTTTACATTTCAATTCGAGCATTATGCTTATATTTCGATTCTTGAATATGTACTTTGTGATGATGCTTGAATAAAACTCCGCTCGTGGAGGAATCGAAACGACTGTAAAATGATGATGTTGATAAATCTTTAAACGATTTCTTAAGTCTTAAAACAATTGTAAATTCTTGAAAAATCGATTGATCGATAATCTAGATCGATGCGAATGCGTTCTTGATTCCTTTCGCACGATCTAGAGATCAACAATTGATCATTCGACTTTCAAGAAGCTATCTAGTGAATGTGATTCATCGAAAGGACAAAGGATAGGATGAGGAACCCTAATTCTTCGCAAGATCCTTGATCCTCGATGAATTCTACATTGATTTAGCATCAATTTGTTAATAGATAAGAAATCGTAATCTTGAATCTTCTTCACATTTACAACCGAATCGATTCCTACGAGCTTTACTTCAAATCTTGAACCCTAAATTGATTGGAATTCTATCGATACTTGATTCTCGATGTTTATCGTTTTCTTGATTCTTAGTTAGAATAGTGATACTTAAAACTCATCGATAAAAATCTTGAATCATTTTCGTTTTCTTTTCTTTTCTATTAAAGTTTCGATTCAAATAAAACAAGATACGAACGAATCGCGCAATCCCTGTGGACGATCCGCACTTACTAACGCGCTACATCCGACACCGTTATTGATTGCGGTCAAATAATTCTTTGATTGTGAATTCTATTTTCTAAACCGACACACAAAGATAAGATCAATCACCACATGAACCAGATTGAAGGAGGAGCCTCCTCAAGGCCAACCTTTTCAACACCACTTTTGAGGCCAGGGGGTCATTTTCCAACACTGAATCAAGCTTCTATATTTACTGCAAGAGGACAGGACACCTGGCAAAGGATTGTCTACGGTCCTGGTCTATGGATCGCTTATGCAAATTATGGGAGCATGCCCACAGTACAGAGCCGGCACAGCCCCTGCAAATAGGCCGACTATACAAGCTCCCGCTCCTCGTTTAACTTTTCCTGCACCCCCTCAGCGCGGACCGCCCTTACACCCTCAGCAACAAGTGGAACATTGGGTGCAGAGGAACGCACCGAGATGCCAGGCTTTCACCATGTCGGCCATAGAGGCCAAAACCATAGGTCTGGTTATCACTGGTAAATTTCTTTCCAACTTTTTTAGCCATTTCAAATTCATGCATTCTTTTGTCCCTACTTTTACTTGAACTTCCCTATGCAACTTAGATATGATATTGGTAGTTCTTACCTCTGCCTTTACGACTGCTTTAACTTAAAATTTCCCTTGATCTGTTGCAACATCCTCCTTTTGCATATTTCAAGGACGAATTTTTTTTAAGGAGTGTAGAATGTAACGACCCCAAAACTCATATACTTTTGTATCTATTTAAAGGACGTATTTCTGTTCTGGTATTGAGTTATAATAAATTCTTGATAACTTAAATACAAGAACAAGCTTGTAGCCCATTGGTTAAGTCTCTACACTGCTATCCCATAGCCCACATGTTCTAATCCTTGCAACCCAATTATTTTATTTTATTTCTTTTTGTAGATTTTCAATCCCTGAAAACTCACAAGCGATGCATACAGAGTTATGAAACGTTATAAAAGAAATGAGATATATTTTTGCACCGTGTACATCAAATAAAGCCTAGGGGTCGAATATCGAGACAAATGCTCGAGACCTAACGGCATAGGGCGGCCACAACATGGGTTCAGGAAGACAGACTAAGGTCGTCTGTGCTCCTCCCTTGAGCACATGTCCCTTGGGTTGGCGAATGTTCTATTCAGTACCTTAAACCACCAAATTAAACCCGAGAACTACCTCACTCTCTAATTTCTCCATTAAACTTGATTTTAATGCCCTTAATCATAATTTTTACACCAACTTTAATTTTTCATTCTCCTATATAAACCCATGACTGCCCAAATACTTCTCCCTTCTGAATTTTTCTGAAAATCCTTCAAAGATCTTTTTTCAAGCTCTTCTCTCCGTCTCCGTTGCTCCACGAATCACCAAAGGTACGTCGATAAATCAACTCGCCTTCCTCTTCATGTTAATGATATCGGTTCTTCAAACCGAGGCTTCTTCTTCTGCATCCCTCGCACGTATTCATACGAGCAGAAACCGTAAGTCCCCTATTTCTTTGCCCTCTTCACCCTCTTTGTGGCTCTCCATGTATGTGCCCCCTCCTCTTGACATGCTTCCGCCTATGCCCGATTCTAGATAAGTCCAAGTTTAAATAAATTTTATAAAATATAAATATAGTAGTTATAATAATCTTGGCCCCATTAGTTTGTGAATATGTTAAGAGGTAAGTTACATCCACTTTTACATGTTATGATAAGTGTTTATAATGTTAGATATAAGAATACTTGAATGGTCTCATCACATGCATATATGTTCTTATTTACATTTTAATTTCATCTTGTAGTCGTATTTGTATTTAAGTCATGATCAATTTGTATGCTAGCTTCATATATGGCAACTCATGTGTATTGCCGCTTTAATTTAGATTATTATATTTATTCTTTTTCTAAAAGAAAATGAAATTTGCAAATAAATACCATATTTTATCATTTTAGTGGTAGGTTATTGTTAAACTGTAGTCGTAGATAATGCACGGGTAACGACCTACCCCACACTCACTCTTGAATCATAATCCACAAAAATTTTGTAACAAAATTTCTAAAGATTGGCCTTTCACAAAAATACCCTCGAGTTTTAAAATAAAATTATCTAAAATCTTTTCCTTTGCATATTCTACCTCTACAGCCCTCTTAAGGGGAACCCAGTTGTGGATGGTGCTGGTTAAAACACATCTTGGGGTCTAAAAGAGTAAGACGCAGAGCTCTTCACACAGCGCGGTCTTGAAATGAAAGAAAAAGTGAATTTTAAAACAATTTCTATAATATTATAATAAAAGAAGAAAATGATAAATTAAATTAATTGGGTTAGTACGCATTGATTATCATTTGTATTTAGTTTAAGAGAAAACAAGGTTTCAAATTAGATTTTTCAAGAAAATACTCTTAACTTTTAAAAGGTTAAGTTTTACTAAAATACCATCAGTTTCCAAAAGTAGAATTTTCACTATAATTCCCTAACTTTCCAAAGGCATATTTTAATCAAGACAACCTCGAAATTTTAAATAATATATTTTTATCAAAGATCCTCGAGATTTTAAAATATAGTATTTTACATAAAGCCCCTACGTGACTTTAATAGCCTATTTTCACATAAATACCTAGGATCTATAAAACAACTAATCTTTAAGGTATTTAGGTAACAGATGGCTTTAAGTGGCATCTTTTCTCTTATGCTTCGGGGAGCCAGAGAAAAAGATTGTTATCACTTGCCTATCTCTCTATTTAAACAAAGTTAATTTGTATCGTCTCAAACTATTTGGAAAATGGTCATGATATTTAATTGAATCGATTCTGATGTTATACTTGTTCCATTTCATGCTATGTACCGCTGGCTTAATGTATCTACCTGATTTACATGAATAAACCTATTACATGCTAGACTTGACTTGACCCGAACTATGAATACAACTTGACATGAATACAACTTGATATGAATATTTGAAACTCAACTCGAATACTTGAACTTGTACTCTCTCTTATGTATTCATGGATTCGGGCAAGACTTATGACATTAACTATAAATTAGATACGTAAGTGTGAATCCAACGAAATCTCAAGAGTCCCCCTAATACATGAATCCATGAATACTAACACAATATGCAATCATGGGGGCCCGTGTTTCCTTACCCCTGGACGATTGCATTGGGTTTGTGAATACTTCGACGATGGTTGAAGTCCTGTTACTAACACTCTTGATTCGGCCCCGTGGTTCTTTGCCCCTGAACGATAGCCTTAGGTTCGAGAACACTCTTGAGATTAGTTGATATTCACACTTGAACTGACGTTAAATTAGCTTACCCTTGTAGAGACTTTTAGGACACATAGACATTCACTTCATGTTCACCAACACACACTTATTACATACTTATGTTGACCAATACATGCTATACCTTATTTCCATGCTCATGTATCATTTAATTTCCATGTACATTATCATGCCATTCGTATTCACATGTTCATGATTTCCATTCATGCTATATTATATGTCTCCTTTTATCTATTTATCCATTTCACGCCTCTTTTGGGGACTTAACGAGCGCAAGTTAGCTGATGGGGATTCGACCAACGTTTCTTCTTTCTTGGAATGTTCGTCAGGTGACTTTGAGACAGAGTAGTTAGAAGCGATCGAAGAGGAGTACTCTCAACTCAAATCTCAAGCGGACGACTAGTTCTATTCAACTTCATAATTCTTTTCAGCTTTTCCTTTCAGTATGCCTCCTATTTAAGTCACTTTATGTTATTGTAATCTGCTTTAAAAACATCTTGTAATCAGTTTGAAACTTGTGGAAATTGAATGGAAATAAAATAGTTATTGGAATTTGTAGTATAATGTTTATTCTTGTTATATTTTATATTACTTATAAACGCTTATCGTATTTGTTTCGAGAAAGGACCTTCTCGGAATAAATACGTCGCAGGCCTCGTCACATGCTTACTCCTGTCTTTTGGGAAGCGAGGGATGACAGGTTTTATTGGTGGCCCATGCAAGTCAATTCTGCATGAACACCGTAAGCAATGTAATACAAGAAATATGAAATCCGATAACTTTTACACTCATTGCATTTCAATTCCTTTGAATCTATTCTAATCCTTTCTTTCTCTATCCCAGGTCATGTCTTCCTCAGACCACACCAACACCAATGGAGATACCCCACAACCACCACCTTCTACTGGAACTCCACCTACTGAGCAAATGGTGCTTCTGGAGGCAATCAAGAGCTACTTTAAGGTCAGCAGGCCTAGAGCGCAATTCAGCTAGAGCATACTACTCTCCTTCGTCAGGGTTTAGTCCGCCCTGAAGCAGAGGAATCAGGAGTGAAACAATTCCGAGCATTGCACCCGAAGAATTTCTCTGGGAAAGAGAGCCCTTTAGAAGCTGGGGAATAGGCTTAGAGTATAGAAGATGACATTGTGGCAACCAAAGTTCCAGAAGTGGCTTGGTTTTGAGTAGCAAAACTCCAGCTTACTGACAATACCAGTGTTTGGTGGAAGACGAAATAGAAATGTATCCTGCAGCCGATCGAGTGGAAAAAATTTCGCCAAGTACTTCCCGGAGAGCGCTCGTTTCGATATGGAACAACGGTTTGTCCACCTTCAACAAGGATCCATGTGGGTCAAATCGATAGATGAGTACGATGCTGAATTCACCATGCTCGGTAGTTTCGCTGGATACCTGATTCCTACCGCAGAAATCCGGGCTAAACGCTATCAGCAGGGCTTAGACCTCGAGATCTAAGCTACCCTAGCAACGGGAGATTACTTGACACATGAAACGGCTTTGAAGGCATCCCGGTGTTATGAAGGCGTCATCAAGAAGAAGGGAAGACCACAGTCGGCCGGAATGAAACGCCACGCTAACCAGATTGCAGGAGGAACCTCCCCAAGGACAACCTTTTTAGCGCCACCTTTGAGGCCCGGGGGGTCATTTTCTAACACTGAATCAAGCTTCTATATTTACTGCAAGAGGACAGGACACCTGGCAAAGGATTGCTGACGGGCTAACGATCTTTGCCTTATCTGAGGTTCGCCTATGCAAGCTATGTGAGCCTACCCACAGTATAGAGCCGGCACAGCCCCCACAACTAGGATGACTATACAAGATCCCACTCCTAGTTTAACTCTTCCTGCACCCCCTCAGCGTGGACTGCCCTTACACCCTTAGCAAAAAGTGTACCATCGGTCGTAAAGGAATGCACTGAGACACCAGGCTTTCACTATGTCGGCCGTAGAGGCCGAAGCCACGGGTCAGGTTATTACTGGTAAATTTCTTTCCAACTTTTTCAACCATTTTAGATTCTTGCATTTTTTTGTTCCTTCTTTTACTTGAACTTCCCCATGCAACTTAGGTAAGATACTAGTAGTTCTTACTGTTGGGGTTCCTAGCACCCTGGCCGTCGACCATGGCCGTTTCGGAACGAAAAAATTTTGTGTTTAAAAACTTGGCGTTAGAAACAACTACCCAGAATCAAAACCAAACATGAAACTATCAAGCTATAGAAGTTCTAGCTACTGTAATAGAGTGTATTACCAAAAAATCCATGTCTTTCGGTCTTCTACCCTCTACCTTAGCTCCTTGAGCTCTCCTTGATCGAGCTTGACCGCCGGTCTTCCTCCATTGAAGATGAGCCACCCAAGGGATGTACTTCATAGCTCTAGCTCTACACTAAAAGTCTAGTGGAGCAACTAGGGACTCTAGGATGCTAATCTAGAGTGTCTAGGATGTAGTGAAATTTTTTTAGTGTATCTCTATCTCTCATCCACTCTTGGTTCTCAACACATGAAATGGTAGGGTGGAAGATCATGAAGAAGGAGGAAGAGCTCAAGAAAGGCTAGTGAGGAGAGATGAGGCAAATGGTGAGAGTCTTTTTCTTTTTTCCAATCATAAACCAAGTGTTCATCCAATATCCAAATGAGAATATAATATGAAGCATGGTTTTGTAAAAACCATTTTCCAAATAAAATATTGCGACCATACTTGAATAGTTTGCACAAATAAATTTTCAATTCATTTGTCAACACTATTCAAACATGGTTCTCACCATTCTCTCTTCACTACCTTTACACATCATTTCCATTTAAATTAATAAATAGATAAACCAAAATGAGATGTCCACCTTCTAGAATTTTTTCCGTATAAATACGGAATACACTCAACTGTATATACATACCCGTATTCGTATCAAAATACGAATACCCAAAGAAATCGAATAACACAAAGAACATAATACTAGAATATATATATCGAAATATTTATACGTAAATTATTAAATCAATACCTGAGTTAATAAATCGGCTAAATCCTAAGCCGGCTAGTATTATCAACCGTCCGATCGAAAATCCGGGTAACTAGTACAATCATTCGATTGGAACACTGCACGTATCAAAATATGGCTACTACATCATTTCCCATGAAACATGTGGGACTCTAAAGACTCGAAAGTACGCCGGCAGTGAGTTACTGGATAAATCAATAACCACAAGCACGTCAGCGGCACTAGCTGTACGTAACGGCTATCTAGGTACATGTCGAAAAGGAAAGCCGATGAGCAAACTCATCCGGATCCCTACTGAATTTATCTGTGACAATCTCTATACAGTCTGGTCTCTTCGCTAAGAGTATCGCATATCGAGTCTAGGGGTGGATAAAGTCAGACACCTAATAACGCGATATTTCGTGTCGGTGTGAAGCCCATCACCCACTGAGAAACTACTGATCCAAATCAGTAATTCTCGTCCATCTTGGCCAAGGATTTATGGTGATGGCCACCCGTGCATAGTGCGACATCAACCCCCAATACTGGGAAAGACGAATTAACGACGATCCGCTCACTGCCTCCATGTGGCTCGGGACTGTACCCAACTAAAACCTATTTGCCTGACTCCTTTGAGCCGTGGTAGGGTAGTAATCAAAGCACAGTGGGAACTCATACGAGACAAATAACGATCTCAGGTCGAAGGACTAACCTGTACTCATGCCATCTGAGAACTGTTATCTGATAATAGGTATAATACTATCTAGCATGTTCCCGGCGAGTCCGTATAGTGTACTCACCCTCAGTGAGCACCTGTATACGATCTTAGGTGTGAAAGACCAATGGCTGTGGGACCAACCATCACCCCTCATCGGGGTCTAGAAACGTATAAACAAGTCTACTCCGGAATATTGATGCACAGTCTCAACACTCTCACGACTAGGGTCATTTAAGGATGTGCTTATAGACTACCCAGCCCCCACATGTATGATCGCCATCATAATGCTGGTAGTCAAGCAAGAATCCTATGGGCTCTATCAACATGTAATAGTGATATGTAATACCACACAATACATCTACATGATAATAAAGAAAAACCAGATAGCATACTATCATCTCGAGTAAGACTGTTCTACCCGTATACGTCCTCCCTCAATCATCACAATCATGTGCCTGCGATTACAATAATTGACTTGAGGGCACTATATCCAACACTTACCCCTTCCTTTACGACTGCTTTAACCTAAAAAATTTCTTGATCTTTTACAACATCCTCCTTGTGTAAATTTCGAAGACGTAATTTCTTTTAAGGAGGGTAGAATATAACAACCCTAAAACTCATATACCTTTGTATCCATTTAAAGGCCGTATTTCTGTTCTTGTATTGAGTTATAATAAATTCTTGATAACTTAAATACAAGAACAAACTTGTAGCTTATTGGTTAAGTCTCTACACTAATGTCTTATAGACCACGTGTTCGAATCCTTGCAGCCCTGATTAATCCAAAAATTTAAGTTTACCGTAATCAGAAACGGCGTCGCTTTGCAGCTAGCTGGTGAATACGGGTCGATCCGCAGAGATGTGTAAATTTCTGTTTTTGTGTTTTCACGAGTTGATTCCGTTGGTTGTTTGGTTTTTGTCGATGGATTTAAAAACTAATTTATATGATATGAAAGAACTCGTTAGGGTTAGGTCTAAGGTAGGGTTGATGAGATCAATATTGTCACCTCTTTCAATGTCGTTTGATTAAAGCTTTTTAGAAAATCATAACAATTATTAGCAAAGGGGATTAGGATGATTGGGAAGAAACGAAGTTTCTTCCTCTAGATCCTTGTCCGTCCTTTCCTAGTATTTGCTACAATCTTCATGGACGTCATGTATGTCCGGCCTTTTATACTACGGTTCACCGTTACCTCGTAGGTAGGGTGCCGTAGGGGGCGGATCATACATGCGTGCATGAAGTTCTTGTTTTGAAAATGTGTTGGCATTGAAGGAGGTGAGAGATGTTCATCTCTCACTCCCTCCCTTGTTCCTAACCCTAACGAGTGAGGATTTTACTCGCTCATTAGGGAATTATCTAAAAACGACATTTTTGTTGTTATGTTTTAAAGTGTTTTGTTTAAATCTTGTGTTATACTTACTGCAGATTAAAAGGAGCTAAGCTAGTTAACTAGGGCAAGTAATAAAATTAGAACTAAGGCAGGAATTAAAAGAATTAAAACTTACAAAAGTGATGCTCTAGATCTCCCAACAAATCTGAATTTTTATTGATTGAAAATAGGCATCCATTTTACAGATTTGCGAGTACAATTTATAAGTGAACAGTGAAGCTAGGGTTACAGACTCACGCAGAGGTGCAATTACAGATTTGCCCCCTAAAAATCCCAACACCCGCACCGTCGCACTGACACAAGAAGTCGGTGCCGACACGGGCACCATAAGGCCGCGGAACCGCAGCAATGATGGGCCTTGGGCCGCGGTTCCGCTTCCCTTTGGTGGCTTCATTCTACCAAATTTTCTGGTCTTCCTTCTGGGTGTTTGGGCTTGTTTATTCTTCATTAATTTTCTTTGTTTGGCTTCTTGGTCTTTTCCAGATCTTCAGTGAAAACTTGTAAGGAGCTTTTGACCGTTCACTTTGACATTTCGGACCGCACTGCTTAATACAATTGTAACCTATTCTTCGTGACTCGGATCCATCTTCTTGTTGGTCAAAAGTCTCTCTTTTGTATCATCTTCTGTCTTTTCTCACTGTGTTCACTCCAAGAGCCTGTATCCTGTATCATGCAACAAACATGCATCAAGAGTACCTGTTTACTTATAAAATGTATAAAAGTGGGGCGTATGAATTGCAATATTATGATATGAACAAATACCCCCAAACTTACCTTTTGCTCGTCCTCGAGCAAACTTATTATTTTATTTTAACCTAGCCGCACTTTCGCAGGGAAACGCGATTGCACTGAGCACGTGCAACAAGCCGTTAAACCTCTAGGTGTCCCTAGTAGGAGGAGTGTTGTCTCCTGAGGGTTTTCAGCGGATTACACCCACAAAATCCGATCAATTTGGTTTTTCGACTTTTGCTCTCCAATTAGGTTTTCTAATAAGGAATTCTATTATCGTTGCCCTGCAAATTATCCACCCATATTCTTCACACTTCCTTATTATGTAACTTAAGATTATACATGTTCTATAAAATTACTTAGAATTCAGCATTTCTTAAGTTTTTCTTCTAGAGTTTCATCTCCACTTAGGAATTTCTATCAACTCTATTAAAGATACAAGTTTTATTCTTCATTCCTTTCTCTTATTTAAACTCTAATCACATATCCCCCACGTGTGTGTAATTGTCACCCCTATGCTTGGAAATTCAAATCAAGCAATCGTACTCTCGTCCATTGTCCAAAGCACTTATTAATTTGTGAATTTTTTTTAACTTTCGCTTACACATCCTTCATGCGACCGTTAATATTTCTTGAGGTATCAACAGCCGATTACAAGATGCGTTAGCACTTTAATGCGTATTTCTTAGTTTTGCAACACCCAAGGCTTTTAGCAGTGACTCCCAAACCAGTTGGTCTAAGGCGCTAGGTGATGAAGCACCCTCGCTAAATAATTTTCTAGCCCTAAGTAATCACAAAAACCAGTGTCCATTTTTTTTTTATTCATCCTTTTTTTTTCTTTTCATTGTGCTAAGGACTTTAGACAAGAGTAATTCAAGGTCTCTTCTACTAATCCAAGTTTCAAGGTGCGTGATTGTGCATTTTGCAGGGTACATGTTTTCAGAATCTAAACTTAAGCTAGGAACTATTTTTCAAACTTATACTCTAATAAGAACATTAATACTCTTCCCTCATTTTGGCTTAACCCAAGAAGTGAACCCAAAATTTGCCTATTCCTAAATAACCTACAAAAACATATATTCTCTACCGTTAAACTCTAAGGAAGGTTATTTTTAGGGTTTTTAATTTGCTAAGTCTAAGATCTAGTTTTTCCTAGCCAGTTAGCCTTTTTATCAAACACAAGTCAATTAACCAAAATTGAATACAATAATTTTTATAATTTTTGAATTTTTTCAATTTTTATGGGTTTTTGAGTTTTCTCATTTTTTTCATTTTTTCAAATTTTCAAATTTTTATGATTTTTTTTTATATACAGATGCAACGCAGAAATTAAATATGCAAAAGGAAGAGAAAAATATATACAATATGCAATGCAAAAGATAACTATATACATTACCCTCTCCCCCAAACTTGAGCAAAGCAGTGCCCTCACTGCCCGGCCCCACGTCGCGCTCGTGAGCGTGAACGTGATCGTTCCCCTCTAGCCAAAAGTGTTTGGATTCCCCTCTCAATTTCCGTCAACCGACGGTCGTGATCTCGTGATGTCGCCCTAAACTCATCCCTCAAAGAATCGATTCTTCTCACTGTTCTCCGCATCAATCGCGCATGCTCCTGAGGGGTTAGTTCTTCCCCGCTCGAAGTCGAGCTCGAGCTAGGGGTGTGTGCGGGTACATTTTATGCTGGTTCCGTTCGTGTCCAAATGTCAGTAAGTCTAGAATAGGACGCCGTAACGCCCTCTACGAGTGGTCGAACTGGAACACCGTCTATCATGTATGAGTCAAATTCCTCGACTGGGAGGAAATAACGGCAGAGTTGGGTAACAAGCATGGGACATGGGTATACGGTACCTCGTTTCCCCGTACCTATAGATTGGAGCAAAACCGTGCACATGTCGAACCTTGGATTTTTCATCATCAGTGTGTGTACGACATGCAATGAAGGGGTGAAAAAAGTCGTGTTGTGGGAACTACCAAAGATATTGTTTTGTGCCCACCGGCACACAGTTAAAACGTTCGCGAAAAGGGTCCATGCTTGGATACCCTTACGCGGTTCTCGTGCACAGTCATTCCCCATTAAAGGCATATAATCTTCAAAGTGCAGCGGGTGGTCATGTGCAGGTATGCGTGGTGTGAGTGTAACCTCGTGTATCATGTCCATATCGATGTGAATTTCACGATTTCCCCAATTTAGTTTAATGTAACCTAAGTTGTCAAGGCTATTATCTTCCATTGATTCGTAAAATAGGGCAACTAGGTTAGGTAGGGCAAACGCAGATGAGTGATTATAGAGCAGGAAATTCCAGCCCCTTTGTTCGATTTCATGTGCGAAATATCTACCGTATACTTCGTGTGCGAAAACAGGGGGAAAATCCCTTTCAAATTGCATTTTATGTTCCATTAGATTTTTCAGTAAAAATTATGTAGGAACAGAGAGGAAACAGTCAGATTTACCTCCCCTGAAAATTTCAGGGGGTGAAGACCCCAGACGGCGGCGGATCAGCGGCGGGAGGCGGCAACGGCGGCGGAACCGCGGCGTCTTGGTGGCGGCACGGCGAGATTTTTCTGCAGAAGGTGGGTGGCGGCGGCTAGGTTTTTTTAGAGAGGAAAAATTTAGGGTTAAGAAAACAGGGGGCTCGGGTTCCTTTAAATAGGGGATGGGAGGGTTATTTGTATAGAACACCCTCTAAAACGAGGGTTTTATTTGTAAAATCAGCTCTTAATTCTGAAAATTGCAATTAGGTCCAAAAAATTATATTTTATTAATTTTTTTTTCATTATTTTTTATTGTATTTTGGGATTATACATTTACAAATAATATACACGCCCCTAAACTTATTTGAAATAATGTTTTGTGAAAAGAAATTTGGGGGTGAAAGTGGAGGAATATCACTCAGTGTAGATCAGCTCCTGCAAGAGCAGGAGCTCCTCCGAAGGGTCCGCTGTGAAGAACGGTTTCAGTCGATGCCCATTCACCTTGAATAAGGTACCGTCTTCAGGATTCTCAAGATCAACCGCACCGTGCGGATAAACGGTGCGGACTACAAAAGGTCCTCTCCATCTGGACCGGAGCTTACCGGGATGAAAATGTAACCGAGTGTCATAAAGTAAAACCTGTTGACCGGGTTCAAAAGTTTTCCGCAAAAGGTGTTTATCGTGGAACACCTTAGCTCGGTTTTTAGCAATTATGGCATTATCATATGCCTCATCCCTCAGCTCCTCCAATTCATTCAATTGCAGCTTTCGATTGCTGCCCGCATCTCCTAAAGATAGATTCAGCTCTTTGATGGCCCAAAATGCTTTATGCTCAATCTCCACTGGGAGGTAGCAAACCTTCCCGTACACAAGCCGGTATGGAGACATACCAAGATCGGTTTTATATGCAGTACGGAAAGCCCATAGTGCATCAATCAGTTTAAGTGACCAATCTTTACGGTTTTTGGAAACCGTTTTCTCCAAGATTTGCTTTATTTGCCGATTTGAAACCTCGGCTTGCCCACATGTTTGAGGGTGATATGGCGTTGACAACTTGTGGGTGATAGAGTATTTGCGCATTAAGGACTCGAAAGTCCTATTGCAGAAGTGAGAACCATTATCACTTATTATCGCCCGAGGGTGCCCAAATCGAGAAAATATGTGTTCTTTAAGAAACCGAACGACAACTTTATTATCGTTCGTTCGGCTGGGCACAGCCTCGACCCACTTTGAAACATAGTCAACCACCAAAAGAATATACACATTTCCAAAAGAGTTAGGAAATGGTCCCATGAAATCTATACCCCAAACATCAAAAATGTCCACAACCAAAATAGGTTGGAGCGGCATTTCATTTCTCCGCGATATCCGGCCCAAGTGTTGGCACCGGGAGCAAGTTTTGCAGTATTCAAATGCATCCTTGAAGAGTCGTGGCCAATAGAAACCACACTGCAAAACTTTTTCGGCTGTCTTCTTTGGGCCAAAGTGCCCGCCACATGCTTGATCGTGGCAAAAAGACAGCATGCTCCTGACCTCACTTTCAGGTACACACCGACGAATGATTTGATCGGAACAGTATTTAAAAAGATAGGGCTCATCCCAGTAAAAATGCTTTACTTGGGATAAAAATCGAAGTTTATCCTGTTTCGACCAATCATTAGGTATCAGGCCGGTGGCTAAGTAATTCACAATATCGGTGAACCATGGTTCGCAAGAAACGGTCAAGAGTTGCTCGTCGGGAAAAACATCAGTGATTGGAAGATCGAGCGTGGGCGAAGAAGGAAGTCTTGATAGGTGATCAGCTACTACGTTTTCACATCCTTTTTTGTCCTTAATGACAAGGTCAAACTCTTGTAATAAGAGGATCCAACGTATTAGCCTTGACTTAGCATCCTTCTTCGCAAAAAGGTGGCGAAGAGCTGAATGATCTGTATAAACAACGACTGGAGAGCCGATTAAATAAGGCCGAAATTTTTCG
The DNA here is from genome assembly GCA_030015575.1 of Agapanthus africanus. Classification (NCBI taxonomy): domain Eukaryota; kingdom Viridiplantae; phylum Streptophyta; class Magnoliopsida; order Asparagales; family Amaryllidaceae; genus Agapanthus; species Agapanthus africanus. The sequence goes on from CM057344.1 coordinate 110,865,171, forward strand.
AGTGCAAACACAACAGCTAAAAACTCTTTCTCTGTTGTTGTGTAGTTGAGTTGGGCCTCATTTAGTGTTCGGCTAGCATAATAAATCACGTGCGGCATCTTATTAATGTGCTGTCCAAGAACAGTGCCAATAGCAAAGTCTGATGCGTCGCACATGATTTCAAAAGGGTGCGTCCAGTCGGGAGGTGAGAGGATGGGCGCAGTGATGAGTGAATGTTTCAAGGACTCGAATGCTTCAATGCAAGTGGAGTCGAAAGCAAAAGTTTTGTCCTTGGCCAGTAAGAGAGTCAAGGGTCTAGCGATCTTACTAAAGTCCTTGATGAACCGTCTGTAGAAACCGGCGTGGCCAAGGAAGGCTCTAATATCTTTGACGCATTTTAGGGGAGGGAGGTTAGAAATCACTTCGATTTTTGCTCTATCTACCTCGATGCCGTTTTGCGAGATGACATGTCCTAAGACAATGCCTTCTCGTACCATGAAATGGCACTTCTCCCAATTCAATGTTAGGTTCTTATCCCTGCAGCGGGTAAGGACAGCGTCAAGATGGCGTAAACACTCGTCGAAGGAGTCGCCAAAGATGGAGAAATCATCCATAAAGATCTCCAAGAACTTTTCAACCATGTCTGAAAAGATCCCATCATACACCGCTGAAATGTCGCGGGTGCATTGCATAACCCAAAGGGCATGCGACGATAAGCAAAAGTGCCAAAGGGACAAGTGAATGTTGTCTTGTCTTGATCCTCATTGGCGATGGGGACTTGGTTGTAACCGGAGTAGCCATCTAGAAAACAATAGAACTCGTGCCCTGCCAATCGCTCAAGCATTTGGTCAATGAAAGGTAAAGGAAAGTGGTCTTTCTTTGTTGCGGCATTGAGTTTCCTATAGTCTATGCAGACTCGCCACCCAGTTTGGGTGCGAGTGGGAATCAACTCATTTGTCTCATTTGTAATGACCGTAATGCCCGATTTCTTTGGCACAACGTGGATTGGGCTCACCCATTGGCTATCCGAGATAGGGTAAATGATACCGCTATCCAGACACTTGACAATTTCCTTCTTAACAGCTTCTTTCATGATGGGGTTGAGGCGCCTTTGTGGATCCCGTGCTGGCTTGGCATCATCCATCAAGTGTATATGATGTTCGACTATGAGGGGACTAATCCCCTTAATGTCCGCCATAGACCAGCCGAAAGCTTGCCGATTATTATGTAAGACCATCAAAAGAGTCTTCTCTTGCTCAAGAGCCAGAGAGGCTGATATAATGACAGGTAAGGTCTGATTATCACCTAGATAAGCATATTTTAGGTGTGTCGGCAAAAGCTTTAATTCGAGTTTAGGAGGTGAAACAATAGATGGTAACAATGGGGTAGTTGTTTCAAACTCGAATGATTCCATCAAAGGTTCGAACCGAGTGTACGCAACAGTGTCGGATGGTTCAACTAACTCATCCGAAAAAGCAAAAGACTCCAATTCAGGTGATGAGTCTTCAAAGTCATCAACGAAAGTAAAGCACTCAAAATCATTATCCGCTGTGAAAGCTGCGTCGGATTCTTGGAGGAACGCACTAGCGGCGTTAACATTGCTGTGATCGAACAAAAAATTCTCGAATTCACAGTCCTCCTCCGCGATCTCATTGATCGAGCAAACATCGAGTACGCTAGCATTAGGCTCAGCAGGCTGACTTCCCAACTTGAAAATATTGAGTTCAATTGTCATATTGCCGAAAGATAGGTTGATTGAACCATTACGACAATTGATCACTGCGTTGGAAGTTGCCAAAAATGGTCGACCAAGTATTACCGGAATTTGGTTCCGGGGGTTAGCGACAGGTTGTGTATCCATCACGATAAAGTCAACGGGGAAAATAAAATCCCCTACTCTAATCAACACATCCTCCAGCTCTCCCCTAGGGTGGGTGATTGACCGGTCGGCCATTTGGAGAGTACAGTGAGTGGGCTTAAGCTCTCCAACGCCCAATTGCTCGTACACAGAATAAGGTAGCAAATTGACACTCGCACCAAGATCTAATAGTGCTCTATTGATGTTCTTGTCCCCAATTGTTATCGAAATGGTAGGACACCCGGGGTCCTTTTGCTTTGGGGGTAAGGAATTTACAAGAGCATCACTAATAGCACTGGCCACAAAAACTTTCTTTGGCACTTGCGACTTCCTCTTTTTGGTGCATAAGTCCTTTAAAAATTTTGCATATGAAGGAACTTGCTGGATTGCATCCAAAAGAGAGATATTTATGCTAACCTGTTTGAACAACTCGACAATCTTCTCCATCTGTGGAGTTGGTTTATTGGATCTCAACCGATTAGGAAAAGGAACATTTTGAAAGGTGGTTGAGTCCAATCTTTGCGGATCAGATTGTCGAGTGGGAACGGCACCCCGTGTAGATGTGTTCGTGTTGTGAGAAATGGGTCAGTTCGAGCTAGAAGAGGTAGAGCCGTGTGAAGGATGGGGAATAGGCTCTAAATAAGAAGGTGAAGAAGATGAAGAAGGGCTACCGGCAGGGGGGTTATTGTCAATACCCACATTGTTTTGCAACACTTTTCCCGATCTCAACGTGGTCACCGTATTTACGTTATGATTCTGCTGTTGATTTGCAGCATGTGCGTGACCGGGGTTGGGCAGTGGTTGAGACGGGAGCTTTCCTTTTTCGCGCTCGCGCTTGCGCTTTCTAAAAGATAGATCAAAAATATTTGTAACCGCAATCAAGAACGGCGTCGCATGAAGCTAGCCGGTGAGTACGGGTCGGTCCACAGGGATGTTGTGAATTTCCGATTCGCTCTAACGAGTTAATTCCGAAGGGTGTTCGGATTAATTATTAAATCTAAAAACCTAATTATTCTAGGGCAATTAACTAGATCTACTCTTTCTAGGGATAGGTTTAGGGATGGTTTGGAAATGTAATTAAATCTCACCGCTTTCAATACCAGAATGAAGATCTGTGAGGAGTTATGGTAATTATCAATAAAGGGGATTAGATCCGTTCGGGAAGGTGTTTCTTCCTCTAGGTTTTTTTCCTTCCTTTAGAGATCCTTACCCTAACCTCCATGGAAAACACCACAACCGGGCGTTTACACTACGGTGTCATCGTTACCTCGAGGGGTAAGATGCCGTAGGGCGCGGTATGTGCGTGTATGCATGGAGTCCTATTGTAAATATTTGGTGGGTAAGAAAGGGATGGGAGATCTCATCTCTCAAAATCCTTCCTCAAAGCTAAACCCTAAACAAGTTTCTAGGGCATGAAATTAAATCTACCTAGGACAAGGAATTGAAATCTACACTAGGGCAAGAAATTAAATTACTTATAGATGCATCCCTCCAATCATCCATGCAGGGTTGTCAGATCTGAATTTCTGAATGGAGAAGAAACACCGATGCTCTCCAAAAGATTTCTAAATTTTATTCATTAAAGGGAGGCATAAGAAATTACAAGCTTTAGAGTTCTATTTATAGGAAATAGAAATCCTAGGTTACATTTTGATACGCATGTCTACAATTACAAAAATAGCCCTAGGTCAACTAGTCAAAGCCGCAAATGAATTTTGGTAAAATAAAATCTTCCTTTTGTCTTCTTAAAAAGGAAGTATTGGGATTTTCCTTTGTGGGCTCTTCTGTCTTTGGGCTTCCTGGGCTACTTAATTCTTTAATTCTTTCTTTAAAATAGCTTCTGTTCTCTTTCAGATTTTCCAGTGAATAATTGTGGTGGACTTTTAACCGTGGCTTCGAAATCTTGGACCTTGCATTGCCTTGTACTTTGTGAATTTTATTTTTGATGTAGGCTTGATCAAGAGTCTTCTGTTTGTTTGTCAAAAGTCCCTTTTTGTATCATCTTTTGTCTTTTTCACTATTTTCGCTCCAAGGACCCGTAACCTGTAATATGTAGCAGACATGCATCAAAAGCACCTGTTTATTTATAAAACGAATAAGAATGGGGAATATAAAATGCAATATTATGATATGAACAAATACCCCCAAACTTATCTTTTGCTTGTCCTCGAGCAAACTTATTTTTATTCACTAAAATCCTAACCGCACTTTCGCAGGGAAACGCAATTGCACTGAGCATGTGCACAAGCCGTTAAACCTCTAGGTGTCCCTAGTAGGAGGAGTGTTGTCTCCTGAGGGTTTTCAGCGGATTACACCCACAAAATCCTATCAACTCGGCCCATTGACTTTTGTTCTCCAATTAGATCTTCTAACAAGGAATTCTATTATCTTTTGACTCGCAAATTATCCACCCATATTCTTCACACTTCCTCATTATTTAACTTAAGATTATATATGTTATGTAGACCTACTTAGCTTTCAGTATCTCTTAAGTTTTCCTTCTAAAGTTCCATCTCCACTTAGGAATTTCTATCAACTCTACTAAAGATACTAGTTCTATTCTTCATTCCTTTCTCTCCTCTAAACTCTAATCACATATCCCCACGTGTGTGTAAATATCACCCCTACACTTGGAAATTCAAATCAAGCAATCGTACTCTCGTCCATTGTCCAAAGCACTTATTAATTAGTGAATTTTTAATTGAATTTCGCTTACACATCCTTCATGCGACCGTTAATACTTCTTGAGGTACCAACGACCGATTACAAAATGTGTTCGCACATTTAAGCATAATTCCTAGTCTTGCAACACCCAAGGCTTTAGCAGTGACTCCCAAACCAGTTGGTCTAAGGCACTAGGTGATGAAGCACCCTCGCTAAATATTTTTCTATTTTTGCATCCTTAAGTAATCACAAAAACCAGTGTCCATTTTTTATTCTTTATTTACACTTATATATTTTTTTATTTTCATTGTACTAAGGATTTTAGATAAGAGCATTTCAAGGTCTCTTCTACTATTCCAAGTTTCAAGGTGCGTGATTGTGCAAATTGTAGGGTATACATTTTCAGAATTTAGACTTAAGCTAGGAACTATTTTTCAAACTTATACTCTAATAAGAACATCAATACTCTTCCCTTGTTTCGACTTAGCCCGAGAAGTGAACCCAAAATTTGCCTATTTCTAAATAAACTACAAGGCATATACTTTCTACCGTTAAACTTTAAGGAATGTTATTTTTAGGGTTTTTAATTCACTAAGTCTAAGATCTAGTTGTTCCTAGCTAGTTAACCTATCTGTCAAACTCTAGTCAAATAAGCCAAAATTGAATACAATAATTTTTATAATTTTTAAATTTTTTCAATTTTTATGGTTTTTTTCAAATGAGTATGCAAATGCAAAAGTATGTACAAATGAATGCGAAGGAATAAGACGTATCGAGCATACCCCCAAACTTGAACTTGACAGTGTCCTCACTGTCATACTAAATCAAGAGGGTCAAAATACTGGTACTCCCCTGCTTATTTATTTACAATTTTTATATTTTTAATGTTTTGAAATTTTTTTTATTTTTTTATAGAAAAGAAAACAAAAAAATATATACATATATACAAAGATTCCCCCAAACTTAAGCTTGGTCTTGTACAAGCCAAAAGTTAGCACCAACCATTCAAAAATCTTATCGTGGAAATGGTATAGTTGGTGCAAGAAAATGAGAAGCACGCGAGACCGTGTGAAAAGAAGAATGGTAGAATATGGTCTCGGTGGGGGAGAAGAATGGCGAAAAGAAGAAGGAAGTGGAGTACGATCTTGAGGGTGTAAATTGAGTGAATAAATTAGCGCAATATGGGATGACCGATATGTTATAAGCGATTGCGCTAATCTATCAACCCGTCGGGAAATGGGGTCAAATCCCTCAAGATTCGCAAGAAAACATGGGTACGCCGAACTTGGTATAGGAGATGAAAGCGTAACGGTCATTTGTTCGGTCGGAACAATGGGAAAGACGAAAGGGAGTGAATTAGGGATAGTATCTTTCTCACCGTAGTAAACTGTTTCGAACTTGAAAGATTCCATTAATGGTTCGAAACTACTATAATCAACCGAGTCTGATGGCTCACCTGAAAATATAAAGGACTCAAACTCGGGCGGTGAGTCATCAACATCGTCCGAAAAAGTGAAACACTCGTAAGTGTTAACGTCTGTGAGAATTGTGTCAGATTCAAAGGAAAAGATTTCAAGCTCACAGTCTTCAAGCGGGGTCGGAACGATGGGAAGGAGGGAGGGTGATATAACAGTCAAAGGTTCAGGAGGATGAATTGGAAAATCAGACACATCAAACAAAAATGATTCAACCTCAATATTATCCTCAAGACTCTCCTCAATATTCAACTCATCCATGCCATTATCATCAAAATCTAGACGCATATGAGATTTGGGAGAAACATTTAATAACCCGGGATGATGATTTGAACATAAAATTTCAATTAAATCGACAGGTTCATCATCCGAAATATTCCCGGCGTCTATATCCTCAATCAAGTGAAAATCAATTTCTTTAGACACCTCATCAAAAGCATGGATATTTATCAATTTAGGTTCTAGAGTGGAGATGTAAAGGTCAAACGGATTTAGTGTGGTTTCGCTCGAAAGGGGTTCCTCACAATCTGGCAAATCAAACACTACAAAATCACACAACTCATTTTTATTTTCAACAGGTGAACGATTTAGGGAAATCGATGGAAAACAGGAGTTGTGGGCTTCAATTGGGTAAGGATAGGTTTGATTTGAAAATCCTCTCTCATTCTCACTCTGTCCAACTGCCGCCTCATACATTGAAAAATTTGGAGCTAGCGGGACACTAGCTACCGGTTCACTAGGTTGCATAAGGGCGGCCATGGACGCTTCCACATTCCTCATCATTTTATTTGTTGCAGCAATATATGCCTCCAACGACTCTTCCAAACTAGACTTGGATGGTAAAGGGGTTTCAGTAAAAGATTCGGAATCGTGTGGATATGCAAAACTCCCTAATGGCTGTGTAGAAATAGTGTCTAGTGAGGGTAGTAAGGTCGGGTAGGACTGGTAGGAAGTGGGTGGTAGGACAGGGGTAGGGTCAACATATGGATAAGAAGGTGAATAATCTTGTGGATCCCTAGAACTAGATGTGTGGAGAGGGGTGAAAGATCGGCTGCGAGATTGAACAATGTGCTCAGCAATGGACATCGGCTTAGGAGTGACAGAAGGACTTGAAGAAGTGGTATCAACATATGTAGGTGGTAAAGGTTGACTCGGTTGACACAAAGTGGGTTGAAAAGTCAAACTGTTTCTCCTAGACGCCTCTATTTGATCTTTAAACGAAATTTTTGGCAAGGAAGGATCGTTTTTAAATTGACCGAACAAATTAACATATGACGCAAAATTAGGTTCGGGATACCAAAGTTCGGCTAATGAGTTTTTATGTGGAATACCCATGTTAGAAGAAGAAAGGTGACAAGAAGGAAGGTTGGGTAGTGCAAGGATTTATTTGGGGCTAAAAAATTTTGCAAGTTCTATAAAATATTTGTCCTTTTTATTTTCATTTTTCATTGATTTTTTTTTCTTTCTCTTTATTTGGAAAAATTTTGTTTCAAAAAGATTTTAGAGAAAAGATATGCAACAGCAAAATATTTTATAGAAAAGATATGCAACAGCAAAATATTTTATAGAAAAGATATGTAACAGCAAAATATTACTTGCAATCAATTTAGTTCAAGCGGGGCCCAAAAATCCTGCACAAGACTGTTATATGGAAGGGAATATATTTTTGAGCGCAAAGAAATCCTGCAGGCAAATTTACAGAAGATATATCAAGATTTGCAGAGGAGGAGAGAGAGAAAACTCACAGAAATTTGCAGTGGAGGAACAGTTTTTTTTTTTATCGCGCTTCTGCCCCTTTTTTTTAAGCCCTGATTCGACCAGACCGCGGCGGTTCCGCGGCCAAAAGGGGGCTGGCGCGGCGGTTCCGCCGCACTTTGGTCAATTCGGTTTTTTTTTTGGACCAGATCACCGCAGTTAACTTGTAGACTCGGTCCTTCAAATTTCTTCTGTTCCTCGGTTGTTGTGATCTTCTGTTGTTCCGATCTGTTTTTTCCTGTTTTGATCTTTGTAGATTTCCAGATCCGATTTTCGTATATCCTACAAAATTCAAACAACAAAGTATCCCTTCCAAAAATAACAGATGATATATTTTTATATTTTTTGTGATTTTTCAGATTTTTATGATTTTTTTAAATTTTATGATTAACCCGAAATTGCGAAAAGAAAATTCTACGCCATCCCCGGCAACGGCGCCATTTGATTTGAGTGATTTAGCGTGCTTGCGCTTTCTAGAAGATAGATCAAAAATATTTGTAACCGCAATCAAGAACGGCGTCGCATGAAGCTAGCCGGTGAGTACGGGTCGGTCCACAGGGATGTTGTGAATTTCTGATTCGCTCTAACGAGTTAATTCCGAAGGGTGTTCGGATTAATTATTAAATCTAAAAACCTAATTATTCTAGGGCAATTAACTAGATCTACTCTTGCCAGGGATCGGTTTAAGGATGGTTTGGAAATGTAATTAAATCTCACCGCTTTCAATACCCGAATGAAGATCTGTAAGGAGTTATGGTAATTATCAATAAAGGGGATTAGATCCGTTCGGGAAGGTGTTCCTTCCTCTAGGTTTTTTTTCCTTCCTTTAGAGATCCTTACCCTAACCTCCATGGAAAACACCACAACCGTGCGTTTACACTACGGTGTCATCGTTACCTCGAGGGGTAAGATGCCGTAGGGCGCGGTATGTGCGTGTATGCATGGAGTCCTATTGTAAATATTTGGTGGATAAGAAAGGGATGAGAGATCTCATCTCTCAAAATCCTTCCTCAAAGCTAAACCCTAAACAAGTTCCCAGGGCATGAAATTAAATCTACCTAGGACAAGGAATTGAAATCTACACTAGGGCAAGAAATTAAATTACCTACAGATGCATCCCTCCAATCATCCATGCAGGGTTGTCAGATCTGAATTTCTGAATGGAGAAGAAACACCGATGCTCTCCAAAAGATTTCTAAATTTTATTCATTAAAGGGAGGCATAAGAAATTACAAGTTTTAGAGTTCTATTTATAGGAAATAGAAACCCTAGGTTATATTTTGATCCGCATGTCTACAATTACAAAAATAGCCCTAGGTCAACTAGTCAAAGCCGCAAATGAATTTTGGTAAAATAAAATCTTCCTTTTGTCTTCTTAAAAAGGAAGTATTGGGCTTTTCCTTTGTGGGCTCTTCTGCCTTTGGGCTTCCTGGGCTACTTAATTCTTTCTTTAAAATAGCTTCTGTTCTCTTTCAGATTTTCCAGTGAATAATTGTGGTGGACTTTTAACCGTGGCTTCGAAATCTTGGACCTTGCATTGCCTTGTACTTTGTGAATTTTATTTTTGATGTAGGCTTGATCAAGAGTCTTCTGTTTGTTTGTCAAAAGTCCCTTTTTGTATCATCTTTTGTCTTTTTCACTGTTTTCGCTCCAAGAACCTGTAACCTGTAATATGTAGCAGACATGCATCAAAAGCACCTGTTTATTTATAAAACGAATAAGAATGGAGAATATAAAATGCAATATTATGATATGAACAAGCCCAATTATTTTATTTTATTTCTTTTTGTCGATATTCGAGCCCCAGAAACTCACGAGCGATGCACATGGAGTTACGAAACATTATAAAAGAAATGAGATATATTTTTGGACTATGCACGTCAAATAGATCCTAAGGGTCGAGTCTCAAGACAAATGCTCGAGACCCAACCGCCTAGGGCGTCCACAACACAGGTTTGGGCAGCCAGACTAAGGTCATCCATACTCCTCCTATGAGCTCGCGTCTCTTAGGTTGAAGACCATTCGTTTCAGTACCCCAAACCACCAAATTAAACCTGAGAACTACCCCACTCTCTAATTCCTCCTTTAAACTAGATTTTATTACCCTTAATCACAAGTTTTACACCAACTTTAATTTTTCATTCTCCTATATAAACCCATGGCAGCCCAAATACTTCTCCCTTCTGAATTTTTCTGAAAATCCTCCAAATATCTTTTCCCAAGATCTTCTCTCCCTCTCCGTTGCACCACGAATCGCCAAAGGGACGTTGGTAGATCAACTCTCCTTCCTCTTCACGTTAACGGTCTCGGTTCTTCAAACCGAGGCTTCTTATTCATTATCTCTGGCGCGTATTCATATGAGCGCGGAAACCTAAGTCCCTTATTTCTTTCCCCTCTTCACCCTATTTGTGGCTTCTCCATGTATGTTCCCCTTTCTCTTGACATGCTTCCGCCCATGGCCGATTCTTGATAAGTCCAAGTTTAAATAATTTTTATAAAATATAAATATAGTGGTTGTTAGAATATTCTTAGCCCCATTAGTTTGTGAACATGTTAAGAAGTAGGTTATGTCCACTTTTACATGTTATGATAAGTATTTATAATGTTAGATACAAGAATAATTGAATCGTTTCATCACATGCATATATGCTCTTATTTATGTTTTAATTGCACCTTGTAGTCATATTAGTATTTGAGCCATGATCAATTCGTATGCTAGCTTCACATATGACAACTCATGTGAATTATCGTCGTAATTTAGATTATTTATTATTATTCTTTTTATAAAAGAAAATGAAGTTTGCAAATAAATAGCATATTTTATCATTTTTGTAGGTTATTGTTAAACGCTAGTCGTAGATAACGCACGGGTAACGACCCACCCCACACTCACTCTTAAATTATAATCCACAAAATTTCTATAACAAAATTTCTAAAGATTTGACTTTCACAAAAATACCCTCGAGTTTTAAAATAAAATTATCTAAAATGTTTTCCTTTGCATATTCTTTCTCTACAACCCTCTTCAGGGGAACCTAGTTATGGATAGTGCTGGTTAAAATGTAGGTTTGCTAGGCACGCGCACAAGGGTCTACGAGGCATCAACCATGCCCGATTAAAAAATTAGCCGTGCCGAACAACCCGAATACGGATCTTTAAACTAGAGATTAGGCAAAAACTAACATGCTAAACATTTTAACACTAAGTGAGAGGGATTACAACCTTTGTAGATCCAGTCCTTCACTTCATATGCTCCGTGTTGTGGTCCCTTCGCTACGATCATCGGGTTCCGGACTCTCGAGAGGTTCCACGAAGAGAAAGACGCAACCTTTGCTTCCGATCTTCGATACAAAGATGATCTACCTTGAAGTTTCGTTAACACAAGCTAACACTCATGAAATGATGTGAACACCCTCATCTAAATGGCAAGGGAAGATGAGGATGATGAAGTAGGATTTTTGCTCTCTTTATTTATCTTTTTCTCATATTTATTCATCACAAAAATCAAAGCAAGAAAGCTTTGTAAGCAAAGAAGAAGAAGGAAGAAGATGAACAATTATCATTTTATCCTTTTATGATGAATAATGAAAGATGATAATGATCAATAATGCAACCATGGTTGCTAAACCATTGTAGAGAATTAACCAAGGGTGTAGGGTTTGGGTTAGGTTAAAGATGAGTCATGTGTAAATATCTTTTCCATGACAAAACAAAACCTTCTAGAATCATCTAGAAATAATTAACCCAAATCAAACCCTAATCTTGTTTAATCTCTACTAAACATGTTGCATTATTTATCATATCATGTTACAATATTATATATCACATATATAATATTTATCGTAACAAAAGAAAATAATACAATTAACATATATCGCATATATATCAATGTATTAAACCGAGTGAGAAAAAGAATCTTTTAGTGAGCAAATATTAGATAATGTAATTTAATATATCATATATATATTATTATACATTAAATTATCGAATCAACTCTTGATCCGACAATCCGGCTATATCGCATATAACCGACTAATATTTATCCGTACCGATTCATCGAATCAACACTTGATCCGATGACCCGGCTGATATCAAATATCGCGAGAATAGAATACGGTATCACATATCGCATTATTCTCGGTCCCGCACATATCACATATGTGCTCCTACACCGTTTTGCCTGAGCCAAGAAACCTCTGTGTAGGACTCTAAAGAATCGTCAATACGCCGGCAGTAGGTGATGATCATATCAAACACCCACAAGCTGCAAGCGGTCAGCTAAACGTAACAGCTACCCAGTTATTGAGCGCTCAAAAGATCAACAAGCAAGCCTGTAACTTCTCCTATGAATCCAAACAGTAACACTCCCGTACAGTCCGGTCTCGTCGTCTGATATGTCGCATATCTCGCCTAGGGGTGGTAAACGTCAGACCCCAGTAGCTCGATAAGTCGTGTCGATATGAGGTCTATAACAGTTCGAGAAACTACTGATAACACTTACCAGTAAATCTCAGCAACCCTGGCCAGGGATTTCCGGTTACAGCCAATCGAACACAGCACAACATCAACTCCCTATACCGGGAGAGACGAATCCCCTCCTATCGCTCATTGCCTCCATGTGATTCGGGACTGTACCCAAAAGCCACCTTTTTTCACGCCCTCTTGGACGTGGTATGATGGAAATCAAAGCACAGTGGGAATCACACAAGACTCTATGACGATTTCGGGTCAACAGACTACTCTGTACCAGTGTCACCGGAGAACTGCCATCTGACGTGAGGTATAATACCATCTGGGAGTTCTCGGCGAGTCCGTCCAGTGTACCCAGTCTCCACTGAGCACCCGTACACCATACTTGATGTCAAACACCGATGGATATGGGATCATCCATCGCCCATCATATGGGTCAAGATGCGTATACGCTAGTCTACTCTGGTGCATCGATGCCCTGTCTCGATACACCCTCGACTAGGAACAGTTATAGGATGTACTCGTCAACTACCGTGGCCCCACTAGTATGATCTCATCATAGTCCCAGTAGTCGAGTAATAACCTAAGGGCTTTATCAACATGTATACATAGAGACAATCATAGTACATGTTAAGATAAAGTACAACCAGATAGCATACTATCATGTCGGGCAAGAAAGTCCTCCCTATATATGTCCAAGCATCCATTACAATATACATCGTATGTACAGTAATGGCCTCTAGGGCATACATATAACTAACAATCTCCCACTTGCACTAGGGCCATCTGTTATGGTATCGCATACCCAACAATTAACTGCGGTTGAAGTATCTCATACTCAACCATCCCATAAGAGTCTCTACTGGGAAAAAGGCCTTTGTGAGTGGATCCGCGCTGTTGTTCTCTGTGTCTACTTTCCTAATCTCGATCTCCCTAGAGATCAACCATCTCCATGATCAGGTGATACTGCCTAAGAATTATATCTAGATTTCTGATGGGACGGTAGTTCCTTGGCTAAAGCCACAACTCCATTGTCACACAATGGTAGGAACGAAGTTCATCTTATGAACTTATATTTATCCAGACTGCCTCTTTGGTAGCATCTTTTTGTAACGATGTATCTTGCCTTTAATCGTCTAGTAAGTCACGGTATCTAGCTTGGAACTCTTCCAACATACCGTCCCTCTACTGAGGGTAAAGACAATGCCTGCAACTGACATTCAGTCGTTCTTATCACCCTGGAACCATTCCAGTGATTCTCCCCAAGATCAATTGATATCATCTCACTACAACTAGTGAGAATCCTAACATCCAATTAGATCTATCTCATAGACCCAAAAACCCAGGATTTAGGAGGCATCACTTTGATCCTATATGGAGAATCCTTGTGATAAGCGGAGATTGACCGAGCGTAGCATAGGAAACTCCTTCCCTATCAAGAGTATGTCATCCACGTACTCTACGAGGATCACCACCATACTCCCTACTACCTTTTTGTATATACAAGGTTCATCTACCATTTTGATGAAGTCAAACTCTTTGACTAGTACATCAAAACAGATGTTCCAACTCCGCGATGCCTGTTTTATCATATAAAACATCTTGCACACGTTTCCGCTACTCCCACTGTCTACGAAGCCCTCTGGCTATGTACTTATAGACGCTCTCTTCTAAAACATCATTTTAGAAAAGCTGTCATGACACCCAACTGATTAGTCGAAAATATTGTATATTTTTACCGGCAATTTCCTCATCATTTGCATTCATATAGAAGTGTTCGGCATTCATATTCTACATATTAGCAAAACTGTCGCAAAATATTAGATTACATGTATTAGACTCTAAAACCGATACTATAAAGGAAATTGACTGCATTTCATGGCATCGCATCATCCCTACATTTGCGCAACACTTGTTTTGAGATCTGTGCAGGAAAATCCAGAAGAAAGGCCTAAAATGTACAGGGTACAGCTAAAGCGTTACGCCAACTCAATGAATTCAGTTCTAGTATCAACCCAAAGGGGAAAATAAAAATCAACATATCAAAGAAAGCTCAAAATAGCAGCCCAAGCAAGCACCAGAGAGCCCAAGCCCCAACTCTCCAAAAGCGCCGCGGTTCCGCGGCGGGAGCCAGCTTGTGCAGCGGAACCGCGGCGGTATTGCCACGTCAGCTCTCCAATTTTGCACCAATACTCCTAGCTCAGGGCCCACACTTCAGAAAAACATGTCAGTTTCCAGAAGACTCCAGACACTTCTGCCAGATCAGTGAACTTTGGGGTCTACACTAAACTAAGCCTAATATTCTAGAACCTTCTTCCTAAACCCTAGCTTAAACCCTAAGCTAAGCCTAACAAACTACTTCTAGAAGTCTTTCAACAAACTTTTGGAAGGAACTCAAGAGGCTTAGGGTTTGGGTGTTCTATAAATAAGACCCTAGGCTCATTGTAAAAAGGATGCCAATTATTCAATACTATTGAATGATCAATCCCCAAATCTAGTATCAAAACTAGAACCATTCTCTTTCTTCTTCTTCTTCCACAAGTTTAGTGAAAGAACTTGTGTGAAACCCTAACCCTAAATCCACTCCAAAAGCCAAGATCCCGAGTACCCATTCAAGCAAGAAGCCTTGCAACCTTTTACGAGCCGAGCCGGTCTTCAACGGAGCAAGTGGTCAAAGCCGATCCGCGACTCACGGAGCCGAGCGACGCCAATTCAGCAATTTAGATTCTTCCTCTTGTAGTTCTTGAGCGAATGTAATCAAAGTGTTGAGATAAATAAAAGGTGATATTCTTTTATCTTGTTTTCTTTAAATTCTTGCATCATGAATCAATCTAAATTTCTAGTTATAATTCTTGTTGTGATGTTTGAGTAATACTCCGCTCGTCGAGGAGTCGAGACGATCAATAGAATGATGTTGTAATATATCTGAAAACGATTCTTGATTCCTACGAGTTTTGTAAACCCTAGCAAGTTCAAGAATCGACGACCCTTTTCGTTGCGATGCTTTCTTGATTGATATCGCTCGAAAGTGGGAAGTTACGATCGTTTCTTGAAATTGCTAGAGGCTAGAATGTGAATGATATCGACGAAAGAACAAGGGTTAAAAGATGAAACCCTAGTTCATCAAGAAAGCCCTAACTCTCGTCGATCATCATCGATCTAGTATCAATCCTTCGAAGGACAAGAACACGTTATCTTTAGATTACATCACGTCTATCGATGCTATCGATTCCTACGAGCCTCATTTAGATTCTTGACATTTTGGTTGGAAATATTATCGAAACCCTATTCTTGAGTGTTTATCAATTTCTTGATTCTTGATTGAACATCGTGACACCTGAATCAACTGATAAATTCTTGAATCATGTTTTCTTTTCTTTTCAATTAACTTTTCGATTCAAACAAATTAAATATAAAAACGAATCGCACAATCCCTTTGGACGATCCGCACTCACTTACAATCTACAACCGACACCGTAGTTGATTACGGTCAAAAATAATTCTTTGATTGTGATTCTATACATCTTCTTAAAAACGACACATAAAGAAAAGATTCAATCACCAACCACCAGATATCGTAGTCATGGTATGTAGCCGTGGTAAGTAGGATCTGGATAGACTTAAGCTTAGTTACTTGAAAAGGCTTCATCATTTTCCACGCCTGGTCAATGACGAAAAGCTTTAACAAGTCTAGCTTTGAAAGTCTCAACTTTTCCATCTACACCAAGTAATCTTCTCAAGATATACTTGCTCCTGATGGGGATTTAACCCTTCAGATAAAGCAACCAAAGTCCATACTTTGTTGGTGTATAAGGATTCCATCTCAGATCGATAAGCATCCAGCCATTCTTACAGAGTCTCACTCCTGATGGCCAGCTCGAAACTAGTTGGGTCATCATCTCATGATGCAATCCTCGCTCCCACTGTCATAGAGAAACCGAAGTATCTCTCAGGTGGGTGAGGAACCTTACTAGATCGGCGGAGAGGCTGAGGTTCGTTGGAAACTATTGAATCCTTTGGTTCTATCAAATTATCAGCTGTAGTTTGTATAGCTGGAACATTTCCAGTTCTACATAACAGACCTTGCCTCGAGCTTGTCCGGATTTTGCTTTTAGACATAGGCCGGACAACCCCAAATCTTAACAAACTTAAGATATGGGCTCTTCCCCTTCCATATCATATATGAAGTGGTAGGCAACAGATTTGATTTGAACCCTATTCAATAGGTATGCAGCTTCTCAAGTGCATAACTCCCAAAAGGAAATAAGAAACTCAGTAGTACTCATCATAGAGCACACCATATCATATAGGGTGCTATTGCTCCGCCCCGATACACCGACATGCTGTGGTGTATTCGGAGGAGTAATGCTGAGAGAGAATCTCATTCTCATTTAAAATAGTCCAGGAATTCCGTGCTCAAGTATTCTTCTCCTTGATCTCATCAAAGGACATAATACTTATACCCGTTTTTGGTTCTCTACTTCTAACTTATATTCTGTGAATATCTCAAAAGCTTCGGACTTGTGTTTCAACAGGAACATATGTCTGAATCTTGAGAGATCATCAGAGAATGTAATGAAGTACAAAGAACCGGTCTTGGCAAGTGTGGACAGGGGACCTTCATACATCAGCATGTATCAATCCCAAGAGTTTACTAACTCTTTCTCTGTTTCCAATAAACAGAGCTATGGTCATCTTATCTTTGTGACATGACCAGCAAGTTTCACAAGATGTAAATTCAAACAGATTTAAATATGCATCTAAATGTAACTTAGCTAGTCGGGTCGCATTGATATGACCTAGTCTACAATACCTCAAGAAGGATTTATTCATTTCTGAACTCTTCCTCTTGTGTGTTCTATACGTTAAGAACTGTGGTTTGATTTAGAACGTCAATGCTTTTAGATAACGTGCCTGAACCGATCAACTATTGATATAGGAAATGTTCAAAACATTATCCAACAATACAAAATTATATCCTTTCTTTACTAATAAAGAGACTGATATGATTTTTTATTTCAGGTTCGGTATCTAATAACATTTGTTCAGAATCAATGTATTCTGGTAATACAGGGTGATAGTGACCAACAGACTTGGCTGCAACACTTGCACCGTTTTCTGTCTCATGAAACTTATCACCCGTTCTCAGTTCTCTACCTTTCTGTAGCCCATGTAACAGATTACATATGCGGGATCCTGATCCGGTATCACATACCCAGGATGTAAAGGATACTGAGAAACAGTTCTGTGTAATCAACACACCCGAAGATGATGCATCAACATGCACTTTCTTCGTTTGGGCGGCACGGGAAATCTGGTATTCCCCAATTTCCTGCTCTGTCTTATAACAATTATAAGTTGGAGCGGGACCAACGTTCCCCAGCTCAGTATAACAAGCGGGTTCAGTCAATATATCCATATTATTATCTTGATTAAGGCGTGATATGGCCGCTACCTGGAGAGAGAGAGAAGAAAACACTCAGCGTATGCTCTTGCAAGATTAGATTGGTTATCTAATATATCTAATCAGGATGTCTCCCACTGTTTTAATCAAATCTTCCTTCAAACCCTAAAAGGAAAGACTAGCCGGGATTAATTACACGCTACAAGTTCGCCAATCTTTCAGCCAGGCCAGTGTCGGTACTTTGAGGGAGGTCCCCCATGCTTTCGCACGAACCTAATTAAAGTAAACCTCGTTTTCCCAGAGGCGTAACCCCGTTAACACCTTTCTAGACACCTACTTGATCGGCTAATTGTAATGTGTAAAACTCTCCCAGGAGTAACTCTTACTCGCAGTGGGTATCGGGATCCAACTATCTTATAGAAGGTAGGCAATCTCATTGCAAATTTCAACACTTGAAATTCCCAATAATATTTTGCTCCAAGCGATCTATGACCTTGACAAGGTCAACAAACCATAGACCGCAAGTCAAGTTCAACCCGTCATTTCCTGATTGAATTAAACCCACCCGCACAACCCTTGACAAGGTCAACAAAGTCGCACGACTACCCTAATCCAATCGCATCATATGCTTATACAGATAAGCAGTAATCAGCTACCGCACACTACGCCTTGACAAGGTCAACAAACGCACCACGAATACTAACTATTACTTATCTGAAATGACGGAGGGCTACGACGGGTTTTTCAGAAAACCCTTTGCGTAATGAACTTGATATCGTTGTAGAATCGAGTGATTTTAAATGGAATGTTTTTGAGGCCTTTCTAGTTTAGCTAAAGGGGTCACTCCCGGTGAAGGGATCGTCGGCCCTTTCCTCATCGAATAAGGTGCAGGATATATCATATATACCGCTGTGCAAAGCAAGAACTATAAAAGCAATCAAAAGACAAACCGAGTTTGTAGCATCTGCCAGTTATTGCTAAAGGAGTCACTCCCGGTGAAGGGATCTCGGTCCTTTCCTTATCGAATAAGGTGCTGGATGTTCTACAAGGAACACCGCTATGCAAAGCAAGAACTTGAGCTACCAGTTTTTAAACAAGTTTCTACAACATCTTAGGTTTCTTTTATTTCATTAATCTCATTAATGAAGTCCCATTTTATTATGCTTCACAAGCATCACAGTTGAAACGAAATCTGCAATATAACATATATCTCATATATATATAATATAAACATTCGTCTCAGGCAGTAATATAATCTCATCACAGAACATTGCAGCAGAAGAACATATATGAAATATTGGATATACTAGGACGTCCGTGTTTTCAATACGAGCCAGTATAAAACACGGATTCCACGGTCGCGATGAATAGCCAAACCCACATCCCTAGACCCCTACGAGAGCGGCAAGTAACACTGCCAATTCTAGAGTTAGGAGACCCGGTCTCGACTCCTCGAGATGGTCTTCCACTGGACCCTAGAACCCGGTTACTTGTGCTCCCCGCCTTGGGTCTACCTAATGCGGAAAAGTAAATAATATACAACGGTGACATCTTCCGCAACATGGAAGTGCCCCAATAAAAGAATATTACATACAAATGAATTTTACATGAATGAAAAAGAAAAACTCTCATCTCACATAAAACCCCCGGCTATTCAAAACGCGACGATCCAATAGAACATATCACAGAAACACATAATATCTCATATCATCAACGTAAGCAAGTATGCGTATCCCGATTGTCGTTGATGTATAGTAACGAAGCCGGCGATACACCACATACTACGCTTACGGTCACAGAAAAGAAAGTGTAAAACTACAACAGTTGGAATCCGCAACTTCTTTAGATATCGCATGCCTAACCAAATGAATTCCTTAGATATCGCATGCCTAACAATTATAAACCCCGCATTTTAGTCTCATTATCGAAAACTCTTTTCAATGTCAAGTCGGGCAATTCAACAAGATTCCCGACATCCTGATCGAATGCTCGTCGCAAACTTTAGTAGACGGCTGCACCCCAGATGCCGTCGACGAAGTGCACTAAGGCGGAACACCGCTGCCGCGAGCACCCGAATGGATGCTTTCGGCGACGGGGTTCTCCTACAGTCACTTGGTCGGGGCTAAGAGGTGTAGCTGTCTATTAAGTTTACCCGGCGAGTATCCGCGTACGCTTCGTGATTGCGACGGACTTTTGATCACATCAAAATTCCGTGGCAACCGATCATCTGAGACTGAACTGCTAGATTTATAATATTCAAATTAGTTATCTCATAACTACCTGTGGATTCCAAATATTGTATCATATTCCAGATAAAGAGACAAAGTTAAACTTTCCGATCGAATAATCAAACACCCAAGATTTCCCCAATATATCTCAACACTTGAAATCAGTTTAAAATCATCTATTACATGCCACAGTACCAATGGTCCAGCCGTAGAAGGGTCAAGCCAACGCCTCATATGTGGCACGCCGTACTGCCCCAAACCCTAAGGTTCAAAGGGCAGTTCAAGACGGTCACATAATCGAGTTAAGGTTTGTTGTCTTCTAGAGGGTCCACCGCGTTACTTGCACGACTTAGAACGTTCTTAAACACGAGAAAAAATCCAACTTTTGAAAAAATTTCCGACAGGGGAAAAAGTGAGTTATTGATATCCGTTCGAACTTTTTAACAGTTTCTAAAATTATCCGGAAAACTCATAGACAAAGTTTGATAATCCGATCGAATAATTGAATCCCCAAAACAACCCCAGAAAAACTCAACTGTTGAGTAAAATATAAAAATTTCCAGAAGACTCAGCACTTCCAGACAAGAATTACTGTGCAAGCCACATGGTCTAACTCACCAAAATGGCCGCGGAACCGCCGCGAAACCCAGGGTAGGGCCGCGGTTCCGCGGCTCGTTGGTCGAGTTAGGCTCACGTGCTTCACAGTAACTCAAAGAATTGCCTGCTGAATTTTTTGGCAATTTTTAATTCACAAAAATCCAAATTTTCAGAAAATTTCCAGAGAGCATTTTGGAGTTAGGGTTTCGGGTTCGATCGGACTTTAAACTTCGTCTAGACATCGCCTAAAGCTCTAGCTTGGCTCAGATACCACTATAGGTTTGCTAGGCACGCGCACAAGGGTCTACGAGGCATCAACCATGCCCGATTAAAAAATTAGCCGTGCCGAACAACCCGAATACGGATCTTTAAACTAGAGGTTAGGCGAAAACTAACATGCTAAACTTTTTAACACTAAGTGAGAGGGATTACAACCTTTGTAGATCCGGTCCTTCACTTCATATGCTCCGTGTTGTGGTCCCTTCGCTGCGATCATCGGGTTCCGGACTCTCGAGAGGTTCCACGAAGAGAAAGACGCAACCTTTGCTTCCGATCTTCGATACAAAGATGATCTACCTTGAATTTCGTTAACACAAGCTAACACTCATGAAATGATGTGAACACCCTCATCTAAATGGCAAGGGAAGATGAGGATGATGAAGTAGGATTTTTGCTCTCTTTATTTATCTTTTTCTCATAGTTATTCATCACAAAAATCAAAGCAAGAAAGCTTTGTAAGCAAAGAAGAAGAAGGAAGAAAATGAACAATTATCATTTTATCCTTTTGTGATGAATAATGAAAGATGATAATGATCAATAATGCAACCATGGTTGCTAAACCATTGTAGAGAATTAACAAAGGGTGTAGGGTTTGGGCTAGGTTAAAGATGAGTCATGTGTAAATATCTTTTCCATGACAAAACAAAACCTTCTAGAATCATCTAGAAATAATTAACCCAAATCAAACCCTAATCTTGTTTAATCTCTACTAAACATGTTGCATTATTTATCATATCATGTTACAATATTATATATCACATATATAATATTTATCGTAACAAAAGAAAATAATACAATTAACATATATCGCATATATATCAATGTATTAAACCAAGTGAGAAAAAGAATCTTTTAGTGAGCAAATATTAGATAATGTAATTTAATATATCATATATATATTATTATACATTAAATTATCGAATCAACTCTTGATCCGACAATCCGGCTATATCGCATATAACCGACTAATATTTATCCGTACCGATTCATCGAATCAACACTTGATCCGATGACCCGGCTGATATCAAATATCGCGAGAATAGAATACGGTATCACATATCGCATTATCCTCGGTCCCGCACATATCACATATGTGCTCCTACTCCGTTTTGCCTGAGCCAAGAAACCTCTGTGTAGGACTCTAAACAATCGTCAATACGCCGGCAGTAGGTGATGATCATATCAAACACCCACAAGCTGCAAGCGGTCAGCTAAACGTAACAGCTACCCAGGTATTGAGCGCTCAGAAGATCAACAAGCAAGCCTGTAACTTTTCCTATGAATCCAAACAGTAACACTCCCGTACAGTCCGGTCTCGTCGTCTGATATGTCGCATATCTCGCCTAGGGGTGGTAAACGTCAAACCCCAGTAGCTCGATAAGTCGTGTCGATATGAGGTCTATAACAGTTCGAGAAACTACTGATAACACTTACCAGTAAATCTCAGCAACCTTGGCCAGGGATTTCCGGTTACAGCCAATCGAACACAGCACAACATCAACTCCCTATACCGGGAGAGACGAATCCCCTCCTATCGCTCATTGCCTCCATGTGATTCGGGACTGTACCCAAAAGCCACCTTTTTGCACGCCCACTTGGACGTGGTATGATGGAAATCAAAGCACAGTGGGAATCACACAAGACTCTATGACGATCT
The DNA here is from genome assembly GCA_030015575.1 of Agapanthus africanus. Lineage (NCBI taxonomy): Eukaryota > Viridiplantae > Streptophyta > Magnoliopsida > Asparagales > Amaryllidaceae > Agapanthus > Agapanthus africanus. The sequence goes on from CM057344.1 coordinate 110,887,537, forward strand.
CGGGTCAACAGACTACTCTATACCAGTGTCACCGGAGAACTGCCATCTGACGTGAGGTATAATACCATCTAGGAGTTCTCGGCGAGTCCGTCCAGTGTACCCAGTCTCCACTGAGCACCCGTACACCATCCTTGATGTCAAACACCGATGGATATGGGATCATCCATCGCCCATCATATGGGTCAAGATGCGTATACGCTAGTCTACTCTGGTGCATCGATGCCCTGTCTCGATACACCTTCGACTAGGAACAGTTATAGGATGTACTCGTCAACTACCGTGGCCCCACTAGTATGATCTCATCATAGTCCCAGTAGTCGAGTAATATCCTAAGGGCTTTATCAACATGTATACATAGAGACAATCAGAGTACATGTTAAGATAAAGTACAACCAGATAGCATACTATCATGTTGAGCAAGAAAGTCCTCCCTATATATGTCCAAGCATCCATTACAATATACATCGTATGTACAGTAATGGCCTCTAGGGCATACATATAACTAACATAAAACACATCTTGGGGTCTAATAAAGTAAGACACGGGGCTCCTCACATAGCATGGTCTTGAAAGGAAAGAAAAGGTTAATTTTAAAATAATTTCTATAATATTAAAATAATAGAAGAAAATGATAAATTAAATTAATTGGATTAGTACCCATTGATTATCATTTTTATTTAGTTTAAGAGAAAACAAGATTTCAAAATTAGATTTTTCAAGAAAATACCCTTAACTTTTAAAAGGTTAAGTTTTAAAATACCATCAATTTCCAAAAGTAGAATTTACACTATAATACCCTAACTATCCAAAAGTATATTTTAATTAAGACATTCTCAACATTTTAAATAATATATTTTTATCAAAATATCCTCGAGATTTTAAAATATAGTATTTTACATTAAAAAAACCTCAAAACTTTAATAGCATATTTTCATATAAATACCTATGATTTATAAAATGACTAATTTTTATGATATTTAGGTAATAGATGGGTTTAAGTGGCGTCTTTTCTCTTGAGCCTCGGGAAGCCGGAGAAAAAGAGTTTTACCACTTACCTATCTCTCTATTTAAACACAGTTAATTCGTATTGTCTCAAACTATTAGGAAAGTGGACATGATATTTAACTTGAGTCGATTCTGATGCTATACTTGTTCCATTTCATGCTATATACAGCTGGCTTAATTTATCTATCTTATTTACACGAAAAAACATATTACATGCTAGACTTGACTTGACCCGAACCATGAATACAACTTGACTTGAATACTTGAACTTGGCTCGAATACTTGAACTTGTACTCTCTCTCTCTCTCTTATGTATTCATGAATTCGGATAAGACTTGTGACATTAACTATAAATCAGATATGATGGGTTTTGGGGTAGTTTAAATGTGAATTCAACGAAATCTCAGGAGTCCCCCTAGTACACGAATCCATAAATACTAACACAATATACAATCATGAGGGCTCTTGTTTCCTTGCCCCTTGACGATAGCCTTAGGTTTGTGAATACTTCGATGATGGTTGAAGTCCCATTACTAGCACTCTTGATTCGGGCCCTTGGTTTCTTGCCCCTGGATGATAGCCTTTGGTTCGAGAAAACTCTTAAGATTGGTTGACATTCACATTTGAACTGACGTTAGATTAGTTTACCCTTATAAAAAATTTAGAAAACATTGAAATTCACTTCATGTTCACCAACACACACTTATTACATGCTTATGTTGACCAATGCATGCTATACCTTATTGCCATGCTCATGTAGCATTTAATTGCCATGTACATTATCATTCCATCCTGGTTCACATGTTCATGATTTCCATTAATGCTATAATATGTATCCTTGTATCTATTTATCCATTTCATGCCTCTTTTGGGAACTTACCGAGCCTAAGTTCGCTGATGGACATTCCACCCATGTTTTTCTTTCTAGGAATGTTCATCATGTGTTGAGACAGAGGAGTTAGATGCGGTCGAAGAGGAGTACTCTCAACTCGCATCTCAAGCAGACGACTTGCTCTATTCATCTTCGTAGTTCCTTTCAGCTTTTCCTTTCATTATGCCTCTTGTTTAAGGCACTTTATGTTATTATTATCTGCTTTAAAAAAATCTTGTAATCAGTTTGAAACTTGTGGAAACTGAATGTAAATAAAATCATTGTTGGAATTTTCAGTATCGTGTTTATTCTTGTTATATTTTATATTGTTTATAAACTCTTAGCTTATTTGTTTCGAGAAAGTATCTTCTCGGAATAAATACGCCGCATGCCTCGTCACGTACATGTTCCTGTTTTTTGGGAAGCAGTGCATGACAATAATTGTGCCTAACTTTCATATGTTTGCACTAGAATTCGCTCAATCATGAGCGTCATAAGTGATGATTGTTTCATCGCTTAGAAGCACAATAGTGTAAAGGTTAATGCCTTAGGCAATAGAAATTGTTTTCAAAAATCTCGTCTTAGACGGTGGTGCCTGATATCCCTAGGCATTCACTTTCTAAGGTTTTGAACAACCCCGTTTTCAAAAACTTGCATAAAAGAAAAAATGGTTTTTATAAAAACTTGCGTAATCCTGTATCAAACTAGTATATTGCTTCCTATCCCCTCTTTTGAAAACAGAAGGACAAGACAGGAGGAATTCCCTCAAATCAATTGACTTGCGACAGCTGATACGGCATCAACTTTTCAAACAAAACAAACAAAACCACTAGGAAAGTTAGTAGTTACTAGTACCTACATGTAGAAGGGGTTCACCCTCACACATACTAACTCTTCCCCCTCAATCTATTTGAAATACAAAACCGGGTGGAATAAATTCCTCCCTAAGAACTCAGGATCCATTCTTGTCTTAAGCACTCAAGGAGAAGTATGTTGTTGTTTCCAAATTCACAGTTTCGCACTAAAACAATGTCATGCTGACTGTCGCAAATCATGACATGCCAGGAAACAATCCTAAGTTGTTCTTTTATTATCGCATCACTGCATTAAATCCATCTTCTCATATTTCTCCATTTCCTTTCTTAAACCTTGCCACATCCTTCTTTCTGGGCTTGATTTTGCCCTCACGTTCTTCAATGGCATCTCCTTTTCATGCACAGACATTGTATTCCACAATATTAGTGCAAGAGGGGCATTTGTTGATGTCATTTCGACTGATTCGGGCTAGTTTTGGATAATACATATATAATATGTAAAAATAGCTCAAAATACCATCAAATTATGCCTAGAGCTTCAAAATGATTTTACAAGATTTTTACAAAAAATTTAAGAAAACATAGCGCACGTGAGGACTGACCATGTCTTCATAGACGACATGAAAAGTATATTGGGCTATATTTATGAATTATATCATTCATATCATAAATTTCTAAAATTAGAATTTTGTGGATTTGGGAAAATTAACTTACGTGCTTTGCACGTAATTTAAACGAATTTCGAAACTATTTTCAATCAAAATCCTTTTGCAAAAAAATATTTTAAAAGATTTAAAAATATCCAATATTTGGAGTCAGTGGAACACATGCGGACGCATGTCGTCCGCATGCGTGCCCCGACGCCTAAATTTGGGTTTTACTTGTCTGCCAAAGCATAGAATTTGTTAATTTTCTACCGTCTGTGGCACACATGCGGACAGAAGCGTGTCACAGACGATTTTTAAAAGAAATCTACTAATCTAGACGTGCAAAGTTGCCAAAAATAGGCAAATTGGCATGCATACGGACGAGGTTCGTCTGCATGTGTAACCAATTTGTAGATTTTTCTAAATCTTGAAGATTTCTTCAAAGATTCGGTGGGAGGACTATATAAACGACCCCCTTTCTTCAAAATTATTCATCCCAAAATCTCTTCTTCGTCGAAAAGCTTCTTAGAGCTCTCAAAAGGAAAAATTATCTCCGGTGATCGCTACCAGGGATTGCGGAAGCTCCGAAAGTTTTCAAAGGCAGCGACACAGCGCGTAATCAGGCTAACCTCCTTCCGTCTTTCTCTTTTTTATTTATCTTTTGCATCCATAATCATAATCTCAAGAAAAAATCAATCTTTAAAATACTCTCTTTTATCCAAAAAAATCATTTTTTTAAAATCAAACATTCAAACAACTTAACCCATAAGGGAAGGAAAAAGTAATCCCTGGCCGTCAGGTTGGTGAGTTCTTTTTGTTTCCTCTCATTCTCTTATTTTTATTTTCTTTAAAATAATTTCACTACACCCTTTCTTATCCCCTTTTTACTTGTCTTTGTTTTGCAGGAGATTTTTACAGAAAGGAAGCCCTTCCTTTGGCTTAGCGTCTTAGGAAGGAGTAGCGGACCATACTCTCTCTTGGCACGTGATCAAATTTTAAGAGTGGCTAGCAGTCTTTTCAAACGTAGTGGCGATCGTGATTAAATTTCTTATCAAGTATCGAACTAGGAAAAACGGAAAAGGTAATTATCGAATGCATCATAGGGAACATCTCGGATGCATACTCCAGGACCGATCCACATATGGATCTGAGATGTTTGAAAGGAGAAGACTAAAAGTCTTGACCCAAAACGTCCTTGGAGACACAGCCGTAAACTGTAAAGTCATGTTCTTCCTAACTGTTCAAACCATCAGCTCTGCAATACTATCTAACTGAGGATCTCCCAACGTAGTGTATTGATGCACGATCATCTTCAGCCTGCATAATCTTGCGAACTCCTGCTAATCGAATTGTTCGCCTAAATCGGACCGTAGAAAATCTGCGTGCTTCCTAGACTGCTTCAGTTAGAACCAGTCGGTAAGAGATTTCTCCATGTAAATGGAAACCAACTTGTTCCAAAATTCTGCCATTGTCGTCCATTGCACCACTTCGCAAAGAACCTTATACGCCATTGAAAGTTCAATCTAACTGGGAGCTTTGTCCTCTATCTCTTCACTTTCCATTATAGTGTTCGCCATCGGAATTCTGTCGTTTACAAATACAATCTTGTGCATGTTAGTTATGTATATGCCCTAGAGGCCATTATTGTACATATGATGTATATTATAGTGGATGCTTGGATATATATAGAGAGAACATTCTTGCTCGATATGATAGTAAACTATCTGGTTACACTTTGTCTTAACATGTTGACTTGTATTAGTTTACTGTCTTACTCTCACATGTTGATAAAGCCCTTAGGATATGTACTTGACTACTAGGACTATGATGAGATCATACTAGTGGGGCCAGGGTAGTCAACGAGTACATCCTATAACTGTTCCTAGTCGAGGGTGTATCGAAACAGGGCATCGATACACCAGAGTAAACTAGCGTATACGCATCTTGACCCATATGATGGGCGATGGATGATCCCATATCCATCGGTGTTTGACATCAAAGATGGTGTACGGGTGCTCAGTGGAGACTGTGTACACTAAACGGACTCGCCGAGAACTCCTAGATGGTTTTATACCTATCGTCAAATAGCAGTTCTCCGGTGACACTGGTACAGATTAGTCTGTAGACCCGAGATCGTCATAGAGTCTTATGTGATTCCTACTGTACTTTGTGTTGGATATAGTGCCCTCAAAGTCAATTATTGGATCGCAGGTACGTGATTGCAATGATTGAGGGAGGACCCATACCGATATGACAGTCTTGCTCGAGATGATAGTATGCTATCTGGTTTGTCTTTATCATCATATACATGATTTAGTTCACTATTGCATGTTGATAAAACCCATAGGATTCTTGCTTGACTGCCAGCAGTATGATGGCGATCATATACGTGGGAGCTGGGGTCTATAAGCACATCCTTAAAGTGTCCTTAGTCGTGGGAGTTTCGAGACAGGGCATCGATACTCTAGAGTAGACTAGTGTATACAGTCGAGACCCCGACGAGGGGCGGTGGCCGGTATCACAAGCCATTGGCCGGCAACAATGCGTGGGATGTTGGTTGAAGACCGAAGGACTCGGATCGTTCGGTATAACATTTCTACCCACTTTGTAGTTTGTTAGTTTTTCTTTAATGGCAGATCCGGGTTATAGTATACGATAGCGCCAGCTAAAATTTTTTGTTCCGCATTTGGCGTCTGTTAGACGGCCGGGGCGCTATCGTGTACTTACAGTGGTATCAGAGCCTCACCATTAAGCTTTACTAACTTGTGCTAACGTGTTTAAAATATCGATCGAACGGAATTTCGAAAATCACAATTTTCAGTGTTAAAGTTTATGTCGATTTTAAAAGGGGTCTAAAAATAATTTTACATATCACAGAAACAGAGCAGGCTTTTCTAAGAATTCTAGGAAAATTGGGGCACGTGATCCCTCATTACTACCGCGGAACCGCGGCCATTTTGTGGGAACAGTGCTCCAATTTTTTCCAGAGAACTTAACACAGTAAATTGTGGTTTTTGGTATATTTCTTTTGGGCCCAGTTTTTGTTACTGTACAACAGATGTTTGCGGGATCCACTTTGGGATATTTGGTCGATCGAAATTTAAACGTGTTAGTTTACAGTACTTATATTATACCTCCGACAGGGAATGTCATTCGAGCGGTAAATTGCGTCTAATTGCTATAGCTCTTTTAGACGGATTTGCGAACGTGACATTCGCGTTGATGTTCTGTGTTGTGCTGTATTTGTTGTGGTGGATAGCAGTGTGCAATGGTAGTGCAGTTTGGATTTATTTGTACTTTTGTTATTGCGGGGAGAGCGTCCAACATGTGGACTGCCGTCACTGCCTGTTTGTATAATACTCTTTTGGGGCACGACCGGGCTGAGGTCGATGTACCCGTTGTACATATTTTTATTTCTGTACTAGGTTTACCCCGTGACGGAGTACACGGATAGCCGGGTTCTGGAGGGCAACGGGTCTGTATCTCATGGCTTTGAGAGGCAGAGGGGCCTCACTCTAGAATTGGCAGACTATTCGCCGCACTCGTAGGGGTACAGGTTGAACCAAGGAGGGGTGCTCAAGTTACCGGATTCCATGAAGTGCCGGGTGGTCCATTCATTTTGCTGTAGGGGTTGCCTCGCTTCAGGTTTTGGTGGGTAACTTGCCGCACCCGTAGGGGTCTAGGTTTCATTGCACAGGCTATCCACACGACCAGGGGAACGTCAGGTTTCAGTAGCGGCTCTGTGAAACCCGGGGATCCCAGATTATCAGTATTGTTCTGTGATGCTTATTACTTTTTCTGTAATGTTGCATATTATCATGCCTGGAGCGATTATTGTATATTAGTATATATACTATTAGATGTTGTATATGTTTTACACCTGCGCTAGTCCAGTCCCCGCTCTGTCGTTAGTTAAGTAACCTAACAGGTGATGACGGGACCCAGTGATGAATGCGGATGGCATATACGTACATTTTATTTTCATTCTTTTCTGGTGTGATTGATCGATGGGACTGCATTGATTCTTATCAATGCAAGGATAAAACAAACCTATATTTGATATTGTTGGAACAAATTTTAAAAGGTGTTATTACAAAGATATTTCCTTTTGTTTTGCATAGCAGTATTCAGTTGGAATATCCTGCACCTCATTCAACGAGGCAAGGGCCGAGATCCCTTCACCGGGAGTGACCCCTTGGGCAGAAGTTTACGTCAGGGTAATAACTACACTATAGTCGATTACAAGTTGCTTTGCATCGCGGTATTCATGTATAATATCCTGCACCTCATTCCATGAGGAAAGAGCCGAGATCCCTTCACCGGGAGTGACCTCTTTAGCAAAAGGTTTTCGCCACTATATTTTTATAAAAACCTATCAGGTTCCTTCAACGAGATCAAGTTCATTACGTTAAAGGTTTATTTGCCAAAAACCAGCTGTAGCCCTTCGTCATTTCTTATGGATGGTCAGTAGTATTCAAGCTATGTTTGTTTGGCCAAAGTCAAGGCATAGTGCTTGGTAGCTGCTGGGTATTCATTTGTTGCATAGATAGATGCGTTGGTTTGGGACGGTCGTACTGCCTTGTTGGCCAAAGTCAAGGGTATGTACGGGTGGGTTCAAATCAACCTGGATAATGACGGGAAGAACTTGACATGTGACTTATGATGGGTTGGCTAAAGTCACGATCATAAGAGCATGGGGCAAAAATCACATCGGGATTTTCTAAAGAAGCTGAAACTTACCAGGCATGCGCATACCTTCTGGAGTGTGATAAATTGAGTGGCTTCCATCAAGTTATCATGCGATGACAGTTGGACCCGATTCTCACTGATGAGTTGGTTTGCTCTTCGGGTGATCCCGACTAATTTTTCTTTGAGGTTTGGAGGAGAATTTGAGATTACAGTGGGAGGTTTCCTAATTAGATAAAGTGATAACCATTCTGATCTAGGTTAGAGTGCACGCAGAGTGTTTCTTTTCTCTCTCTCTTTGGCAGCGACCTTTGACCGACCCTAGACTATGACTCAGTGACCAAGTTGACCAAACCTTCTTAAAATACTGGCTTTTGGATTGTCCGAGTTTCATAAGTCATTGCCACTCCTTCTTTTACCCTTTGCATTTCTGAGAACACCACGTATTACTACGGACATCCACTTCTATTGGATAGATCCATCGTATGGTTATATAAGAACTCGAAGAGAATTCTTCGAGGATGGATCCAGGTTCAGGAGAAATAGAATAAGGCATTATTCAGTTGTCTTTTGTTATCACCTTCTCTCAGGTTGCGAGGGCTCCTTAGTTTAGGAGAGTACACTTATTACGCTTATTGGATAGTCTTATTCCAAACCATAGGCTGGTGCCGAAAGGTAGAGAATGAAGAAAACCAATTAGCCTAAGTAGGGTGTACAGAAAGTAATAACTAAAGACAAAATAAAGGGATTAGAAAGAGGGCAAAGTAAATTACGACTGCTATCATTCACGACCAAACCGCGTACTTCATCGCCACTCCTATTTCACCTTTGCTTTTTTCCCCAGCTCGGGAGAAATAGAATAAGGTATTATTCAGTTTTCTTTTATCATCACCTTCTCTCAGGTTACGAGTACTCCTTGGTTTAGGAGGGTACACCTATTATGCTTACTGGATAGTCTTCTTCCAAACCATAGGCTGGTGCCGAACGGTAGCGAAGGAAGAAAACCATTTAGCCTAACGAAAGTGTACAGAAGGTAACGACTAAAGACAAATAAAGGAGATGGCAAAGAAATATACGGTTATAGTCATGAATTGGATTATGGAAGAGGCATTACTAGGAATACCAGGATACCCCTACGAAACATTTTCATGTTTCAGTGCATTATTAAAGGAAAACTGTTTTCCCGATTAGATACTTACTTCAGGGTATGTATTTACCAGGTTTCATTTTCATATCTGTATGGTTTTACAGATATTGAGTGGGAGTAAGTTATTAGAAATTAGGCGATCATCCTCATTATATCGGAATTTGTTGTAATTGGTGATATTTGAGGAAATTGCCTCGGTACAGTTTTCAACCTACGATGCACAGGTTTTGAGTTATTCGACTCAGCGGACTTATACAGAGTATTGTATGTTGTCCAGTGTCCGTCAGGACAAAGGGGTAGGTCCTCGTACTATGTTCTGTTTACTTGTGAATTCTCTGGTTTTTAGATAAGTGTTTCGTAGAAATACAATGTCTAAGTTTTGAGAAGTTGTGGGTATAAGAATAAAGTAGAGAACTAAGTATCGCAAGTATCGGGATTCTTCAAAGAGATCAAAGATATAGATTCTTATGATTGGTATTCAGTTGATAGTAACGGTTTTGAGAAACTTGTTTCTCTTTCAGGTTACTCGTAATTGGATGGATTCCTAAGTTGAGTATTGCTGATTAGCCTCTCTCCATTAAGTTGATATGCACTGGAGACAGCTGCATGTTTTGAATCTAGTTCCAATTAAATTAGTGCCTCTATTTCTATATTGTATATAGAATTGTTCATATCTTAACGATGTAAAGATACGGGGAGTTGTCTGGCTTATACTTAAAACCAGACTCTGGATAACTCAAGGCATGTTTCTGTAATGGCAGTTTGTGGGTTGGCCCGGGCTATGTCGAGGGTTGATATTCTACCATGTGGAAGATTAATTGTGATATTGTTCTTGACTCACCACAGTTTTAGTAAAATGGATTTTTTCAGAAAACAGTAGTGGGAGTATGGTAGAACTGGAAGTTATTCCAGAACCGCAAATGATTACGGAAAATTTAATAGGACCTATAGATTCAATCAAGTTTGACATTCTAATAGCCACTCCACGGATATGGTGGGTAACCTCAGACACCCGAGAGGTACTCCGGTAGCATCAAGGACGGTGACAGGGAGGTTCTTACTTACCCAGACTTGACACTACTGTTGTTCCAGACTATGAGACCCGGCAGGAGGTTAAGTATAGCATCGTTCTAAACTAGCTTCAGAAGTGCACGTATATATTATTCTGCCAGAGGGTTGTTGTGGTCAGTGGGAGCAGCGGAAGCATAGTGGTCAGGTAGCTTATGTCTATTTATAGACTTGAGCATGTATATCGGAGATAAGATCATCTATTTTTTATGTGGCAGTCATAGGTTTGACTTCATCAGAATAGGGGATGGATCTGTTAAGAAAGTAGTATGGTGTGATGTCCTGGTATTTGGATGACATACACAGAGTAGGAAGGAAAATTCATATACTACAATCGGTTGTACTTTGGTCGTCACACAGTTGTTTCTCCACAAAGGATATGGATATAATATTAGACATTCTGGTTTCTAGATCTATGGTTTTAGATCAAGATTTCGGTAGTTTCCCAATCAGGGTACTTTGACAGTATTCTAATAGTATTTTAGAATAGATGACTCCTGGCATGGTAGTGTACCTGCAGGTGATGGAGTCACCCTCTTGATTGTTGTGTCAAAAACTGTATTTACCACAATCAGAAACGGCGTCGCTTCGCAGCTAGCCGGTGAGTGCGGGTCGATCCACAGAGACGGGTAAATTCCTTTTATGTGTTTTAACGAGTTGAATCTATTTGTCGTTTTGGTTTTATAAAAATCTAGATCTAAAATTAAATTAATCTAATTTAAATTCTTGCTAGGGTTAGGCTTAGAGGAAGTTTTGGAGATTGATGTTTCCTCACCGCTTTCAATGCCGTATTTTAGATCCATTAGGTGTTATAGTAATTATCGATAAAGTGGATACGACTCTTTTGGGAAGATGTTTTCTTCCTCTAGATTCGTATCCTTCCTTTATCGTTAATTACCCTAACCCCCATGGAAAACGCGCGCAACCGGCCCTTTATACTGCGGTTCACCGTTACCTCGAGGGGTAGGGTGCCGCAGGGAGCGGTTGTGCGCGCATGCATGGAGTTCTTAATGGGTTAGGCATTGAAAGGGGTGAGAGATCTCATCTCTCAACCCTTTCCCTAAGGCTAACCCTAACAAGCGAGGAGACTACTCGCTCATTAGAGGATGAAATAACATTAAAAGAATAAAATACTTACTAATGGTGATGGCTCCCTCCAAGCGATAAAGAACAGATCTGAATGTCACTTCCAGAATTTCTGAATTTTATTTATTGAAAAGAGGCATACAATTTTTAGATCTAAAATTACAATTTATAGGAAAATAGGAAACCTAGGGTTACATACTCTCGCGCACGCGCAATTACTGATTTGCCCACTTAAAATCACAACACCCACAACAGCGCACCGTCACAGAAAAACTGCGCCGACACGGACATATAATGGCCGCGGATCCGCGGCATTTGTTGGCTTGGGCCGCGGATCCGCGGCCCATTGGTGGTCTTGGGCCACCAAATTTCTGTGCTTGGTTTCTCTTCTCTTGGGCTCTCTGTTTTCACTGTTCTTTTCTCTGTAGGGCTTCTGTATCTTCTCCAGATCTCCATGAAGACTTGTAAGGATCTTTTGACCGTTCACTTGACATTTTTGGACCTTGCAATGTTCTTCGATTAGGCTTTGACTAGGATCCGTCTAATTGTTGGTCAAAAGTCCATTTTCTGTTGTTTTGTGTCTTTTTTCACTGTATTTGCTCCAGAAACCTGTAACCTGTAATATGCAACAAACGTGCGTCAAGAGTACCTGTTTATTTATAAAAAGGGTAAGAATAGGGGAATGATAAATGCAATATTATGGTCTGAACAAATACCCCCAAACTTACCTTTTGCTCGTCCTCGAGCAAACTTATTATTTTATTCACTAAAATCCTAACCGCACTTTCGCAGGGAAACGCGATTGCACTGAGCACGTGCAACAAGCCGTTAAACCTCTAGGTGTCCCTAGTAGGAGGAGTGTTGTCTCCTGAGGGTTTTCAGCGGATACTACCCACAAAATCCTATCAATTTGGCCCATTAACTTTAATTCTCCAATTAGGTCTTCTAACAAGGAATTCTATTATCTTCCACTTGTAAATCATCCACCCGTATTCTTCACGCTTCCTCATTATTTAACTTAAGATTATATATGTTATGTAGACCTACTTAGCTTTCGGCATCTCTTAAGTCTTCCTTCTAGGGTTTCATCTCCACTTAGGAATTTCTATCAACTCTATTAAAGATACAAGTTTTATCTTTCATTCCTCTCTCTTATCTAAATTCCAATCACATACCCCTACGTGTGTGTATAGATCACCCCTACACTTGGAGATTCAAATCAAGCAATCATGCCCTTTGTCCATTGTCCAAAGTACTAATTAGTTGGTGAATTTAAATGAAATTTGCTTACACATCCTTCATGCGACCGTTAATACTTCTTGAGGTACCAACGACCGATTACAAAATGCGTTTGCACTTTAAAGCATACTTCCTAGTCTTTGCAACACCCAAGGCTTTAGCAGTGACTCCCAAACCAGTTGGTCTAAGGCACTAGGTGATGAAGCACCCTCGCTAAATATTTTTCTATTTTTGCAGCCTTAAGTAATCACAAAAACCAGTGTCCATTTTTTTTATTCACACTTTTTCATACTAAGGACTTTAGACAAGAGCCTTTCAAGGTCTCTTCTACTATTCCAAGTTTCAAGGTGCGTGATTGTGCAATTTTGTAGGGTATACATTTTCAGAATCTAGACTTAAGCTAGGAACTATTTTTCAAACTTATACTCTAATAAGAACATCAATACTCTTCCCTCATTTTGACTTAGCCCAAGAAGTGAACTCAAAATTTGCCTATTTCTAAATAAGCTACAAAGCATATACTTTCTACCGTTAAACTTTAAGGAATGTTATTTTTAGGGTTTTTAATTCACTAAGTCTAAGATGTAGTTTTTCCTAGCTAGTTAACCTATTTGTCAAACTCTAGTCAATTAGCCAAAATTGAATACATTAATTTATAATTTTTCAAATTTTTCAAATTTTTATGGGTTTTCAAATAAGTATGCAAATGCAAAAATATGTACAAATGAATGCGAAGGAAGAAGACGTACCGAGCATACCCCCAAACTTGAACTTGACAGTGTCCTCACTGTCATGCTAAACCAAGAGGGTCAAAATACCGATACTCCCCTGTTTATTTATTTATAATTTTTTTTTAATGTTTTGAATTTTTTTTTTTTTTAAGAAAACAAAAGGATATATACATATATACAAAGGTCCCCCCAAACTTAAGCTTGGCCTTACACAAGCCAAAGGTCAGCACCAACCATTCAAAGATCTTATCGTGGTAGTGGTATAGTTGGTGCAAGAATAGGGTGTGGAGGAAAGAAATGAGAAACACGCGAGACCGTGTGGGAAGAAGAATGGTAGAATATGGTCTCGGTGGGGGAGAAGAAAAATGGAAAGAAGAAAGAAGTGAAGTGTGATCTTGAGGGTGTAAATTGAGTGAATAAATTAGCGCAATATGTGATGACCGATGTGTTAAAAGCGATTGCGCTAACCTATGAACTCGTCGTGCAATGGGGTCAAATCCCTCAAGATTCGCAAGAAAACATGGGTACGCCGAACTTGGTATGGGAGATGAAAGCGTAACGGTCATTTGTTCGGTCGGAACAGTAGGAAGGAGGGATGGTGATATAACAGTCAAAAGTTCAGGAGGCTGAATTGGAAAATCCGACACATCAAATAAAAATGGTTCAACCTCGATATTATCCTCAAGACTCTCCTCAGTACTATCCTTAATATTTAATTCATCCATGCCATTATCATCAAAATCTAGACGCATATGAGATTCGGGAGAAACATTTAATAACTCAGGATGATGATTTGAACGTAAAATTTCAAGCAAATCGACAGGTTCATCATCCGAAATATTCCCGGCGTCTATATCCTCAATCAAGTGAAAATCAATTTCTTTAGACACTTCATCCACAGCATGGATATTTATCAATGTAGGTTCTAGAGTGGAGGTGTAAAGATCGAAAGGATTAGGTGCGGTTTCACTCGAAAGGGGTTCCTCACAATTTGGCAAATCAAACACTACAAAATCGCACAACTCATTTTTATTTTCAACTGGTGAATCATTTGGAACAATAGATGGAAAACCGGAGTTGTGGGTTTCAATTGGGTAAGGGTAGGTTTGATTTGAAAATCCTCTCTCATTCTCACTCTGTCCAACTGCCGCCTTACACATTGAAAAATTCGGAGCTAGCGGGACACTAGCTACCGGTTCACTAGGTTGCGTAAGGGCGGCCATGGATGCTTCCACTGTCCTCATCATTTTATTTGTTGCAGCAATATATGCTTCCAACGACTCTTCCAAACTAGACTTAGGTGGTGAGGGGGTTTCAGTAAAAGATTCACAATAGGTTGGGGATGTGAAACTCCCTAATGGCTGTGTCGAAACAGTGACTAGTGAAGGTGGGAAGGTTGGGTATGATTGGTAGGAAGTGGGTGGTAAGACAGGAGTAGGGTCAACATATGGATAAGAAGGTGAATAATCGTGTGGAACCCTAAAACTAGATGAGTGGAGAGGGGTGAAAGATCGACTGCGAGATTGAGCAATATGCTCAGCAATGGACATCGGCCTAGGAGTGACAGAAGGACTTGAAGAAGTGGTGTCAACATATGTAGGTTGTAAGGGTTGACTCGGTTGACACAAAGTGGGTTGAAAAGTCAAACTATTTCTCCTAGACGCCTCTATTTGATCTTTCAACGAAATTTTTGGCAAGGACGGATCGTTTTTAAATTGACCGAAACAATTGACGAACGACGCGAAGTTAGGTTCGGGATACCAAAATTCGGCAAGAGATTTATGATGTGGGGTACCCATGATAGAAGAATGCAAGGATTTCTTAGCGACAAAAATTTTTGCAAGTTTTTTTTTTAAAAGATTTTTCTTTAATTTTTTATTGGAGAGTTTTGCAAGGAGATTTTAGAAAATGGGACTCTTGACACCAATGTGTCAACCACACATGCACAATCAGACCTAGATCTAGGGTTGCCTAGGTCTACTAGACAGCTCCTAACTAGGGCTAGAAATAGACCTCAAACCGCCTCTTCACGGACAAATACGGCCAGGTAAGTGGGAAGGAACCACCACTACAGTGGGCCTAATTAAAAACCACTAGCCTAGACACCGCAATGTCGGTTAGGATAAACGGCTGATGCCTACCCTAGTCCTTTTCCTATTGAGCTCGCTGTCCTTAGGTCTGAGTCTAATATTTTTTTAATTAGTTGTGGTCGATGCAAAATGCTTGAGGTGTTTTATGGGGTCCTGGGAAGGGTGATGAAATCCCCACCCAATCTGAGTTTGGTCAATTAGCCCCTTAGAATCCGGTTAAATTATGCAAAACAAATAAAAATTCACTTGCAATCAGAATTTTTTTAGCGCGGCGCAAAGAAACCTGCAGAAATCTGTTATTTAGAAGGGGGAGAAAGACTCTTTACGCAAAGAAATCCTGCAGGAAGTTTGTACAGAGAAATATATGGGAGGTTGCAGAGGGGAGAGAGAGAAATCAAACCAGAAAAATTTTTGTGCGCTGACATGCACAGAGGAGCGCGGATCCGCGGCCTGGGGTACACGTATGCGGCGGAAGCGCGGCAAGGTGATGGTTTCAGCCTCTGGAAAAATTTTCACTGCTCTGGACATGCAATTCCTCTCTGTTCTTATATACCAATTTATGTTTTGGCCTCTGCAAAATTCCAGATCCGCGATTCGAGCTGTTCCTGCAAGATTCAAAAATATACACCCTTCAAACAGATCAAATTTGATAATTTTTGTATTTTTTTTATATTTTCAGATTTTTATAATTTTTAAAATTTATATCAACCCGAAAATTCACAAAAAGAAAGATTACGCCGTCCCCGGCAACGGCGCCATTTGATTGTTGTGTCAAAAACTGTATTTACCGCATTCAGAAACGGCGTCGCTTCGCAGCTAGCCGGTGAGTGCGGGTCGATCCACAGAGACGGGTAAATTCCTTTTATGTGTTTTAACGAGTTGATTCTATTTGTCGTTTTGGTTTTATAAAAATCTAGATCTAAAATTAAATTAATCTAATTTAAATTCTTGCTAGGGTTAGCCTTAGAGGAAGTTTTGGAGATTGATGTTTCCTCACCGCTTTCAATGCCGTATTTTAGATCCATTAGGTGTTATAGTAATTATCGATAAAGTGGATACGACTCTTTTGGGAAGATGTTTTCTTCCTCTAGATTCGTATCCTTCCTTTATCGTTAATTACCCTAACCCCCATGGAAAACGCGCGCAACCGGCCCTTTATACTGCGGTTCACCGTTACCTCGAGGGGTAGGGTGCCGCAGGGAGCGGTTGTGCGCGCATGCATGGAGTTCTTAATGGGTTAGGCATTGAAAGGGGTGAGAGATCTCATCTCTCAACCCTTTCCTTAAGGCTAACCCTAACAAGCGAGGAGACTACTCGCTCATTAGGGGATGAAATAACATTAAAAGAATAAAATACTTACTAATGGTGATGGCTCCCTCCAAGCGATAAAGAACAGATCTGAATGTCACTTCCAGAATTTCTGAATTTTATTTATTGAAAAGAGGCATACAATTTTTAGATCTAAAATTACAATTTATAGGAAAATAGGAAACCTAGGGTTACATACTCTCGCGCACGCGCAATTACTGATTTGCCCACTTAAAATCACAACACCCACAACAGCGCACCGTCACAGAAAAACTGCGCCGACACGGGCATATAATGGCCGCGGATCCGCGGCATTTGTTGGCTTGGGCCGCGGATCCGCGGCCCATTGGTGGTCTTGGGCCACCAAATTTCTGTGCTTGGTTTCTCTTCTCTTGGGCTCTCTGTTTTCACTGTTCTTTTCTCTGTAGGGCTTCTGTATCTTCTCCAGATCTCCAATGGAGACTTGTAAGGATCTTTTGACCGTTCACTTGACATTTTTGGACCTTGCAATGTTCTTCGATTAGGCTTTGACTAGGATCCGTCTAATTGTTGGTCAAAAGTCCATTTTCTGTTGTTTTGTGTCTTTTTTCACTGTATTTGCTCCAGAAACCTGTAACCTGTAATATGCAACAAACGTGCGTCAAGAGTACCTGTTTATTTATAAAAAGGGTAAGAATAGGGGAATGATAAATGCAATATTATGGTCTGAACACCTCTCTAAAGGTGCCTTACAGACTAAAGGGGAGAGGGATGTGCCTGATTGGCAGATCACTTGCTTAGGCAATTGAGTCAATCGTGAGATATCAAGTACCACACCAGATGTTGTTTTTGCACTAGATGAGATAATTTTATATTAATCCAATCCTGAAGAAACATAAGGAAGCAGTTTTAGAACATAAGTGCATGTTCTACGGATTTAATGACGGCAGCCTCCTTCGGGAGACGGTTATCATTCCAGGCTTCAAAGGTGACATGGATGACAGAGTGATTGTCAGAGTTATAGTTTTCCCTCTGACGAGGGACAGTATTATAGACAGACGGTCCAAGAGGATACTGTGGGAGGCATGGTGCTGGATACTGATTAGGTTCAGTTATCTATACAGTCTAAGAAGTTTGGTTTTGGAGTTCATTTATGAACTAGGTCCCATCAAATATCCAGACATATTCAGGTATTACTCAATTCGGGAGATGCCTTTCTCCGCGAACTTGAGATTAAGAGAGACATAGAAAGAAACATCAGGGCGGATCCACTCACTGAGGCTATTTCTCGAACACAATAGTTTTACAAACGAGCTTTGTGAAACTGATTAGTATAGGAGTTGGATGTTCGGTATCACACGAGCTGTGAGTATGCGATATCGCAATAATTAGCCTTAAGTGCAAGTGGGAGATTGTTGGATATAGTTCCCTCAAAGTCAATTATTGGATCGCAGGTACGTGATTGCAATGATTGAGGGAGGACCCATACCGATATGACAGTCTTGCTCGAGATGATAGTATGCTATCTGGTTTGTCTTTATCATCATATACATGCTTTAGTTCACTATTTCATGTTGATAAAGCCCATAGGATTCTTGCTTGACTGCCAGCAGTATGATGGCGATAATATACGTGGGAGCTGGGGTCTATAAGCACATCCTTAAAGTGTCCTTAGTCGTGGGAGTTTCGAGACAGGGCATCGATACTCCAGAGTAGATTAGTGTATACAGTCGAGACCCTGACGAGGGGTGGTGGCCGGTCTCACAAGCCATTGGTGTCAGTAGGTTCACCTAAGATGTATACAGGTGCTCATTGGGTTATGAGTACACCGGACAGGACTCGCCGGGAACCTACTAGTTGGTATTATACCTAGCGTCAGATAGCAGTTCCCTGGTGACATGTGTACAGGTTAGTTCATCGACCTGAGGTCATCATTTGTCTCTTGTGAGTTCCCACTGTGCTTTGATTTCTACCCTACCACGGCTCAAAGGAGTCGTGCAAACAGGTCTTTTTTGGGTACAGTCCCGAGCCACATGGAAGCAAGTGAGCGGATCGGCAGGGGATTCATCTCTCTCGGTATGGGGGTGAGATCACGCTGTGTCTAGGAGAGCCATTACACAAAGCCCTCGGCCGAGGCAAGAGATTTACTGGTAGGTACTCCGGTAGTATCTCAGGGTGTTCTGGGCTACTCTCTGACACGACTTATACCGCTATTGGGGTTCTAATGTTACCAGCCCCTAGGCTAATATGCGATACTCATAGACGAATGGACCGGACTGTATGTATATTGTCACTGTTAGGCTCAATAGGGTTTATGGATGAGTTCGCTCGTCAGCTTCCCTTCCAATCAATACATAGGCAAACGTTACGTACAGCTCATACCTCTGACGTGCTAGTGGTTATACCCAGTGCCAGTGTATTGATGAGTCATTAGAGTCCTCCACAGACCGTTTCCCAAGTTCGGGCGAAACGTTGTACAGGCCGTATGGTTTTCTGGCGGGGTTCGGAAAATGCACGTGCGTTTACGCACGTTTCATATTTCGGGCAGATAATACTGGTCGTCTTTGGTTTAAGCCGGATCCGAGTATTATACTGTGTAGATATAATATCTTTGTCTCAGTTGCATTTGTATTCGGTCGTAATACAAATGCGGGTATGTTTATACTGATACGGGGTTATCCTGAAATTCGTTTCAGGATAGCTTTTGGAAGTTGCCAGTTTCGAGTTTTCTATCATCCGTATTTAACATTCGGTTAAAAATGGATTTATCTTTTCTTGAGATGAGTGTGGAAGCTTCTAAAAGGTGACTAGGATGGTGAGGTATTATGTGACTCATTAGTGCATTTAATGATTCATTTAATGCAAGGGTGACTAGGTTAAGATGATTCATCTTTTGCATTAATGAGTTTTTGTAATGCTTAGGATATTTCTTCTTGATATTATTTCCTTATGGTTACTCTCTTGTTCCTACACTCACCTCCCTCCTCACTTATATATGGCCGGCCGCTCTTCTCATTTGATTATGGTTGCTTGGAAAAAAGATTGATATAGTTTTGGACTCATGGAAATTAGATAGCCTCATTTCTCATTTCACCCGATCCAAAAGGCAACTTCATTAACCGTTCGTCCATGGCTTTGGATGAAGCGAGACAAAGTGTTCTGCTCATTCTCTACATCATCTTGGTCGTCTCTTTTAGCAAACTTGACGATCGAGTTGCCTCGGTTCAGAGGCGGGAGCCCGTTTAAAGATCCGTCGACGTGGTGCCACCTGGACGAGAAGACTGGAGATTCAGGAGATCGGAGCAGCCGCAACAATGCGTGGGATGATGGTTGAAGACCGAAGGACTCAGATCATTCGGTATAACATTTCTACCCACTCTGTAGTTTGTTAGTTTAGCTTTAATGGCAGATCCGGGTTATAGTATACGATAGCGCCAGCTAAAAAGTTTTTGTTCCGCATTTGGCGTCTGTTAGACGGCCGGGGCGCTACCGTGTACTTACACTTTGATTTCCACCTTACCACGTCCAAGAGGGCGTGCAAAACGATGGCTTTTAGGTACAGTCCCGAATCACAAGGAGGCAATGGGCGATAGGAGGGGTTTCGTCTCTCCCGGTATAGGGAGTTGATGTTTTGCTGTATTCGATTGGCTATAACTGGAAGTCCCTGACCAGGGCTGATATGGAGTG
Organism: Agapanthus africanus; assembly: GCA_030015575.1. NCBI lineage: Eukaryota > Viridiplantae > Streptophyta > Magnoliopsida > Asparagales > Amaryllidaceae > Agapanthus > Agapanthus africanus. The sequence goes on from CM057344.1 coordinate 110,907,896, forward strand.
CTACTGGTAAGTGTTATCAGTACTTTCTTGACCTGTTATGAGCCTCACATCGACAATACTTATCGGTTACTGGGGTCTGACGTTTACCACCCCTAGACTGGATATGCGACATATCAGACGAAGAGACCGGACTGTACGGTAGTGTTACTGATTGGATTCATAGGAGAATGTGCAGGCTTGCTTGTTGATCTTCTGATCGCTCAATACCTGGGTGGCTGTTACGTTTAGCTGACCGCTTGCAGCTTGTGGGTGTTTGATATGATCATCACCTACTGCCGGTGTATTGACGATTCTTTAGAGTCCTACACAGAGGTTTCCTAGCTCAGGAAAAACGGAGTAGGAGCACATATGTGATATGTGCGGGACCGAGAATATTATGATATAAGATACCGTATTCTATTCTCGCGATATATGATATCGGCCGGGTATATGTGATATAGTCGGGTCATCGGATCAAGTATTGATTCGATGAATCGGTACATGTTATATTAGTCGGTTATATTCTATATAGTCGGATTATCGGATCAAGTGTTGATTCGATAATTTAATGTATAATTATATATGTGATATATTACATTACGTTAACTAATATAAGCTCGCTTTATTGATTCATTTTCTCACCGGATAATACATTGATATATATGCGATATATGTTAACAGTATTTTTTTTCTTTTGTTACAAAAATATATTATATATGTGATATATAATATTGTAACATGTTAGGGTTACAAATGCAACATGGTTGTTAATTTCAAACCAAGTTAGGGTTTGGATTAGGGTTAGCTTTTGGTTTAGCTTTTTCATGAAGCTTTCACTTTTGTCATCTAGCTTGATATTTTGTGTAGATATTTGTTAACCCAACCCAAACCCTTTACCTATGGTTTATTCTCTACAAGGGTTAAGCCTTTCATTCTTAACCTATGGTTGCAATTGGAACCACAACAATAATTCATTATTCATCACAAAAGCTTTCTTCTTCTTCCTCCTTGAAAAAGCTTGCTAGCTTTTTGTGTGTAAAGAGAGCATAATTCTACTTCATCATCCTCATCTATTCTAGCCACTTAGATTAGGGCGTTCACTTCTCTAATTACTTCATTAGTGAAGTATAAGCTTGGGTTAGAGATTCTTTAAGGTAGATCATTTTAGATCAAGAAGATTTCAAGCAATATGCATCATTCACCTCTTGGATCCTCACGAGAGTCGGTGTTCATGATGATCGCAGCGAAGAGACCTCAACACGGAGCTTATGAAGTGAAAGAACGGACTACAATGGTTGTAATCCTTATCTTTTTACTTCTTTGTATGTGATACAAACTTTGTTACCCTAGAAATTCTAGCAAGATTCATGGTTAGTTAGCTTTGCACCTCTCTAAATTATAAAATTGCATGAGTGATGCTACCAAACCCTAAACTAGGTGCAAGGGTAACCCAACGGTGGTATCAGAGCCAAACTAGAATTCTAGATAAGGTGTTATAACAATTACGAAAATGAAATCCACTCCAAAATATGATATTATGCTAACCCCATTTTGCTCTCTGTAAATTTTCCAAAAAGTCTTTTAAAAATTTTCCAAACAAGTGCAGAATGCAGTATGGACCAAAGTATGAACATGGGAGAAATACGGAGGGAGGGTCTCGGTTTTGGGCCGATCCCCAAGCCTCAAAATCCGTCCAGGCCGGCCATGAGGGCTCCTCTGCCCCCCCCCCCCCCGTATTCCTCCTGTGCTCTTTTGGCTTCATTTTGGGTTTCTTAGTATTGTTTATTTAGCCCAATTTTCATGTGATGATTTGTTTGACCTGGGGCTAATTTATAGTGCTTCGTAGTCGTATAATTTAACACTGTATTGGTAACCTTGACTATTTTTAGCAGTTCGATCGAACTTCGCACACCACATTTTGTACCCCGCTAAAATTTCTAAGTGTTGTAATTTTCCAAAGTTGATTATACTCGTAAAATCGTGCAAGTACCCCTATGGACCCCCTAGAAAACTATAATTACCTTAACTCAATTCTATGCCCACGGAACCGCGTTGGAACCTTCGGGTTTGCCGTAGTTCCGTGGTGTCATAGGTGAGGCATTGGTTAACTTTTTCTACGGCTGGCCCATGGACACTGTGGCACAGTTTTTTGAGTGTTTCGACTTTGCTCAAGTGTTGAGCTCACGGGGGTAATTTGTGAGTGTATGTTGATTCGATCGAAACGTTAAACATCGTCATGATATTCTGTGATTGTGATACAATATGTGGAATTCATATAGTTATGCATGAAATCCGTAATATGTGATATTTCGGGTTTACGATGTCTAAGGAGATTATGGATTCAAAATGTTGTAGTTTTTCACTTTCTTTTCTGCGACCGTAAGTGTAGTATGTGGGGTATTGCCGGCTTCATTGCTATACATCAACGACAATCGGGATACGCATACTTTCTTACGTTGATGATATGAGATATTATGTGTTGCTGTGATATGTTATATTGGATCGTTGTGTTTTGAATAGCCGGGGTTTTATGTGAGATGAGGGTTTTTATTTTCATTCATGTAAAATTCATTATATGTAATATTCTTTTATTGGGGCACTTCCGGGTTGAGGATGATGTCACCATTGTATATTATTTACTTTTTCGCATTAGGGTAGACCCGAGGAGGGGAGCACAAGTAACCGGGTTCTAGGGTCCAGTGGGAGGCCATCTCGAGGAGTCGAGACCGGGTCTCTGTTTACCCCAATCAGAGCAAAGCTCTGTTCAAATTCCAAAGCGGGAGATGAAGCAACGCTTCATCTTCCCCCAATCAGAGCAAAGCTCTACTTTGAAAATTTAAACTTTAGTAAATGAAGCGACGCTTCAGATTCTTTGCGCCGTGCGCAACGCGCCACGTGTCATGCGCAGATATTGTAGCGTTCCTAGGCTCTCCCAAGAGGTCTAACAAGGCATCAACCATGCCAATTTCAAATTTTATGGGTGCCGAGAAACCCTAATACGGATCGTTGGCTAGAATTCTAGGCGAAAAAGCAACTAGTTAACTATTTTAACTAAGAGTACGGAAATACAACCTTTGTAGATCCGGTCCTCCACCTCCACGGCTCCGTGATGAAGTCCTCTCCGCTGTCCAAATGAAATCCCGGGCTCTAGCGTCGGCTTCATCGGAGAAATAGGCGGGCACGATCGTCGGCTTCGTGCCGAAAATGATCTACGTCGAGGCATCACTAGATCAAGCTCCAACTTCACCAAGTCAAGAAAACTTGTGAAGGAAACACCCTATACTACTTGGCAAGAGGTAGAGGATGAAGAAATAGGAAGTGGGTTCACTTTAGAATTGGATTTCTCACTCATTTCCAAGAGTTGCCATTGATGGAGCAAGGTTCTTCATCTTGAAGATGAAGAAGAAGAAGAAGAAGAAGTTATGATAAGTATTAAGTAAAATAAAAATAATCATAATACTTATCATCTACCAACCATGGTCAAGTGTAGAGACTAAACTAGGGTTAGTGGGAATGGTTAGGGTTAAGCATGAGACAAAATGGTCACATAGTCAAAGCTTCATGAAGCTTTGATATACAACAAAGTTAGCCACCATTTTCTTTATGCTTTTCATTTTCCAAAAAACAATAGATAAATAAATAAGTGAATAAAACAAAACCCTAACCATTATCATGTAACCATGGTTTGATCTTTACACAAAAAACCCTAGCAAACATGTATCATCAAACATGATACAATCAAGTGCACAAAAGTATATCACATATACAATGTGCACATCCGAGTGAGAATATCCATTTAAAGTGAACCAATACTAGTTAATGTAAAGTAATATATCAAATATATAATTATACATTAAATCATTAAATCAATACTTGATTCAATGATCCGGTCATGTCAAACATAACTGTAAGTGCACGGCGGCGCCCCGGCCGTCAATCCGACGCCGGAATGCGGAAGCGGTGATAAACTTAAATTTTTGCGGACTTTGCAAACCGGCACCACCGCGCACTAAACTCCGGATCGTAACCATTAACAAGTCTACGCTACAATAAGAAAGGGAAGAGATGTATACCGACGATCCAAGTCCTCCGGTCTTCATCTCCACTCCGATCTCCTCGCAGGATCTCCGTCCGTCTCCTCCTCGTCGGAAAGGGCACCACGAAGCCGGGTACTTTTACGGGCTCCCGCCTCTATACCGAGGCAACTCGCGCATGAAGCCGGCAACTCGACATGCCCAAGGCTCGCTGTAGGATGTGTAGGGTTTATGTCTCATTGGGGTTTTGGTTGCCTTTTGAAGATGGAGGAATGAAGGTATGAAAAATGGTGCTTTCATTTTTCTTGGCATGAAAAGAGATCAAGAATGAAAAACACTCTCAAGGATGAAGCTCTCTCCTTCTCTTTTCTTCTTCTCACTCAACCATGAAAAAACTTATGAACTTAGAAAATGGAGGAGGAAAGAATATGAAGCAATAAGGGAGGTGAGTGTAGGAGATGAGAAGAGGTGACCACATCAAGGGACAAAGAAACATACAACCATGCCTTTCACTATTAAACCCATACCCTCACTTTATCACAATCAAATCTCATAAAGCAAAAGCATGGTTGAAAAGAAAATGATAGCTATCATAATCAAACATTTACAAGAAACCCCCTCCACAAATGTTATTTGCACAATTGCAAATAACCCCCTCCATCGGAAAAGTCCGGCCGGGAAAGAACAAAGGAAAACCGGCCGGAACGGAATGCAAACTGGCAACTCCAGAAAACTGGTCCCGTAATAAACTACAGGAAAACCCCAATACTGTGCATACACACCCGCATCTGTATTCCGTCCGGATACAAATGCAATGAGACAAAATCTACACTGTACTAAACTAGGACCGGCTTAAACCAAAGCCGGCTAGTAATATCCGTTCGATCCTGATCCGTGCAATACCGCACGTATCTGATCGAACCCTGCCATATACCTATACGGCTACTAGTACAAACCGTCCGATCCTGATCCGTGCAATACCGCACGTATCTGATCGGACCCTGCCATATCTCCATACGGCCTCTACAGCGTTTCGCCCGAAACTTGAGTAACTGAAAGTGTGGTGGACTCTAAAGACTCGTCAATACTATAGCTGTGGATTTAACCACTAGCACGTCAGAGGTATAAGCCAATACGTAACGGGCCACCAGCTATTGACCAAAAGGGACGTCGATGAGCGAACTCATCCTGACACCCTACTGAGCCTGTCAGTGACAATATCCGTGCAGTCCGGTCCGTTCGTCTATGAGTATCGCATGGCGGGCCTAGGGGGTTGGTAAAAGTCAGACCCCCAAAAGCGGTACAAGTCGTGTCGGAGTGTAGCCCAGAACACCCTGAGATACTACTGGAATACCTACCAGTAAATCTCCTTGCCTTGGCCAAGGACTTTGTGTAATGGCTCTCCTAGACACAGCACGACCTCACCCCCAATACCGGGAGAGACGAACCCCTGAAGATACGCTCACTGCCTCCATGTGGCTCGGGACTGTACCCAACTAAAACCTGTTTGCACGACTCCTTTGAGCCGTGGTAGGGTAGTAATCAAAGTACAGTGGGAACTCACACGAGACAAATGACGATCCCCAGGTCGATGAACTAACCTGCACACATGTCACCAGGGAACTGCCATCTGACGTCTGGTATATGACCAACTAGCATGTTCCCGGCGAGTCCTGTCCGGTGTACTCATAACCCAATGAGCACCTGTATACATCTTAGGTGATCCAACTGACACCAGTGGCTTGTGAGACCAGCCACCGCCCCTCGTCGGGGTCTCGACTGTATACACTAGTCTACTAATGGAGTATCGATGCCCGGTCTCGAAACTCCCACGACTAGGGACCTTTTAAGGATATGCTTGTAGACCCCCAGCTCCCACTTATATGATCGCCCTCATACTGCTGGTGGTCAAGCAAGAATCCTAGGGGCTCTATCAACGTGTAATAGCGACGTGTCATGTCACCTAAAGCAGTACACGATGATAAAGGTAAACCAGATAGCATACTATTATCTCGAGTAAGACTGTCCTACCGGGATAGGTCCTCCTTCAATCATTACAATCACGTACCTGTGACCTAATAATTGACTCTGAGGGCACTATCTCCAACAATCTCCCACTTGCACTCAAGGCTAATTATTACGATGTCGCATACTCACAGCCCGTGTGATACCGAACATCCAACTCCTCTACTAGTCAGTCTCACAAAGCTCGTTTGCGGAACTATTGCGTTCGAGGAATAGCCTCAGTGAGTGGATCCGCTTAGTTGTTTCTTTCTATGTCTCTCTATATCTCAAGTTCGCGGAGAAAGCCATCTCCCGAAATGAGCAAAATCAGTCTTAGAATATGTCTGGATGTCTGATGGGACGTAGCTCATAAATGAACTCCAAATCCAAACTTCTTAGACTGTATTGACAACTGAACTTAATCAGTGTCCTGCGCGCCATGCCTCCCTCAGTATTGCCTTGGACCACCTGTCCAAAATACTGCCCCTCATCAGAAGGAAAAACTATAACTCTGACATCCTCCTTGTCGTCCATGTCACCTTGGAAGCCTGGAATGATAACCGTCTCCTGAATGAGGCTGTCGTTATCATATCCCTAGAACATCCACTTATGTTCTAAAACTGCTTCCGACTGTTTCTCCAGGATTGGATTAATGTCAACTTATTGCATCTAGTGCAAGAACAACATCTGGTGTGGTACTTGACATCTCATGATTGACTCACTTGCCTAAGCAAGTGATCTGCCAATCATGCACGTCCCTCTCCCCTTTAGTCTGTAAGACACCTTTAGAGAGGGTGACTCCATTACCTGCAGGTACACTACCGTGCCAGGAGTCGTCCATCCTAAATACTCTTAGAATGCTGTCAAGTACCCTGATTGGGAAACCACCCAAATCTAGATCTAAAACCACAGATCTAGTAACCAGTATGTCTGATATAAAATCCATGTCCTTTGTGGAGAAACCACTGTGTGACGACCAAAGTATAACCGATTGTAGTATAGGAGTTTCTTTTCCTATTCTGTGTATGTCATCCAGATACCAGGACATCACACCCTACTACCTTCTCAACAGATCCATCCCCTATTCTGATGAAGTCAAACTCATGACTGTCACGTCAGAAATAGATGATCTATCTCCGCTACATCTGCTCTAGTCTATAAATAGACATAAGCAACCTATCCACCAATGCTTCCGCTGCTCCCACTGACTACGACAACCCTCTGGCAGAGTCATATAGACGTACACTTCTAAAACTAGTTTAGAACGACGCTATACTCATCCTCCTGCCGGGTCTCGCAGCCTGGAACAACAGCAATGGTATTTGTGGGTAAGCAAGAACTTCCCTGTCACCGTCCTTGAGGCTACCGAATTAGTACCTCTCGGGTGCCTGAAGTTACCCACCTTATCTGCGGAGTGGCCAATGGAATGTCAATCCAGATTGAATCTTTAGGTTCCTTATCAAATCTTCAGTAATCGTTTGTGGTTCTGGAATCACTTCCAGTTCTACCATACTCCCACTACTGTTTTCTGAAAAAATCCATTTTTAATAAAACTGTGGCGAGTCTAGAACAATATTGCTATTGTTCATCCAGATGGTAGAAAGTCAACCCTCGTCATAGCCTGGGTCAACCCACAAACAGCCATTACAGAAACGTGCCGTGAGTTGTCTAGTGTCTGGTTTTAATCATAAGCCGGACAACTCCCCGTACCTTAACATCGTTAAGATATGAACTGTTCTATATCCAATATAGAAACAGAGGCACTGATTTAATTGAACCAGATTCAAATCATGCAGCTGTCCCCAGCACATGTCAACTAAATGGAAGGAGGCCGATCAGCGTTACTCAACTTAGGAATACTTCCAATTATGAGTAACCTGAAAGAGAAGAAAGATCTCTTTATCATTACTATCAACTGAATACCATACACAAGTATCTACATCTTCGATCACTTTGAAGAATCCCGATACTTGCTACACCTGGTTCTCTACTCTATTCAAATACCTATAACTCCTCAAAACTTAGACCCTGTGTTTCTACGAAACACATGTCTAAGAACTAGAGAAGTTAAAAGTAAACAGAATATAGTATGAGGACCAACCCCTCTGTCCTGATGGACCCTGGACAACATACAATACTCTGTATAAGTCCCTTGAGTCTGATAACTCATTCACTGTGTGTCGTAGGTCGAAAACTGTACCTATGGTTAAGAAGAATTACACCGCTGTTTAATGCTCCTTACCTAACCATCCACTGATATAGGTAAATGTCGTAGACATAATTTCAGAAAGGTATATCTCACTCTATGAAAATAGACGTACAGATATATCAATTTGAAATTGGTGCATAACAGCGGATATTCAAAACCAAATACTTGCCGTCCGGCAAATAACCCAGGTGACTTCCTCAAATATCACCGATTACAACGAATCCCGATATAACGAGGACAATCACCTAATTCCCAATAGCTTACTCCCACTCATCATCTGTAAAACCATACAGATGTGAGAATCGTACCTGGTAAATACATACCCTGGAGTAAGTATCTAATCGGGAAATCAGTTTTCCTTTAACATTACACAGTGAAACTGAAACATTGAAATGTTCCGATGGGGTATTCTGGTATTCCTAGTAATGCCTCTTCCAGATTCACGACTGTAACCGTATAGTTCTTTGCCACCTCTCCAAATCCCTTCATATGTCTTTAGTCTTTACCTTCTGCACACCCTTTTAGGCCGAATGGTTTTCTTCCTTCCCTACCGTTCGGCACCAGCCTATGGTTTGGAAGAAGACTATCCAATGAGCATAAGGGGTGTACTGTCCCAATCCTAGGAACACTTGCAATGAGAGAGGGTGAAGATAAAAGACAACCGAATAAACCTTATTCCTATTTCTCCTGAACCAGAATCCATCCCCGAACTGGAACAAGTTCCATTCGAGTTCGTAAATAACCATACGATGGAGTATCCAAATAAACTGTGGATCTTCGTAGTGATACGGAGTGTCCTGGAGAAATACAAAGGTGATGTGGGAGTGGTAACGAAATATTTGGTTTGGTCGTGAATATCTGTTGCAATTTACTTTGCCCTCTTACTAATCCCTTGCTTTTTCTTAATCTTAATACCTTCTGCACACCGTTTAGGCTAATTGGTTTTCTCCATTCCCTACCGGTCGGCACCAGCCTAAGGTTTGGAAGAAGACTATCCAATCTGCATAATAGGTGTACTATCTCCTAAACCAAGGAGTACTCATAACTTGAGAAAAGGTAAAAGGGAAAAGACAACTGAATAATCCTATCCGTTTTCTCCAGAACCGGAAACCATCCTCGAATTCCTTCGAGTTCGTATCTAACCATACGATGGCTTTGTCCAATGGAAGTGGACGTTCGCAGTAATACGGGGTGTCCTGGAGAAAAGGGTAAAAGTAGGAGTGGCAATGAGGTCTGCAACTCTGACAATCCAAAAGCCGGTGTAAAGAAGGTTCGGTCAACTTGGTCACTGAGTCAAAGTCTTAGGGTCGGGTCAATGGTCGCTGCCAAAGAGAGAGAGAAAAGAAACACTCAGCGTGCACTCTAACCTAGATCAGAATGGTTACCAATTTATCTAATCTGGAATCCTCCCACTGTACCTCAAATTCTCCTCCAAACCTGAAAGAAGAATTAGTCGGGGTCACCCGAGGAGTAAACTAACTCATCAGTGGGAATCGGGATCCAACTCTCATCGCATGATAACGTGATGGAATCCGCTCACGGTATCACACTCCAGAAGGTATGCGCATATCTGGCAAGTTTCAGTTCTTTTGAAACTCCCGATGTGATTTCTGCCCCATGCTCTTATGACCTTGACGAAGGTCAACAAATCATAAGTCACATGTCAAGTTCCACCCGTCATTATCCAGGTTAATTTGAACCCACCCGTACAAGCCCTTGACGAAGGTCAACAAGGCTGTACGACTGTCCCAAACCAACGCATCTATCTATGCAACAGAAAGGTAACAAGCAGCTACCATACACTATGCCTTGACGAAGGTCAACAAACATAGCATGAATACTACGTGCTACCCGTCTGAAACGACGGAGGGCTACGAATGGTTTCTGGCGAAAACCTTTAACGTAATGAACTTGATATCGTTGAAGGAACGGATAGCTTTTAAAAAATATAGTGACGAAAACCTTTACTAAAGAGGTCACTCCCGGTGAAGGGATCTCGGCTCTTTCCCCGTAGAATGGGGTGCAGGATATTCCAAATGAATACCACGATGCAAAGCAAAAGTAATCGGCTATAGTGAAGTTAATGCCCTGACGCAAACTTTTTGTCCAAGGGGTCACTCCCGGTGAAGGGATCTCGGCCCTTGCCTCGTCGACTGAGGAGCAGGATATTCTAAATGAATACCGCGATGCAAAACAAAAGTGAACGTCCTTGCAATAACAGCTTTTTGAAAAGTGTTCCAACAACATCTGATTAGGTTTGTTTTTAACTTGCATTGATCCGAATCAATGCAGTCCCATCAATTGATCACACCAAAAAGAACGAAAATATACTGATGTACGTATATGCCATCCGCATTCGCCACTGGGTCCCGTCATTACCCGTTAGGTTAGCTTACTAACGACAGAGCGGGGACTGGACTAGCGCGGATGCAAAACATATACGACATCTACTAATATATATACCAATATATTATATTCGCTCAAGGCGTGAATAAAATGCGACATCACAGAAATGTACAGCATCACAGAACAATACAGATATCTGGGATCCCCGGGTTTCACAGAGCCACTACTGAAACCCGACGTTCCCCTGGTCGTGTGGATAGCCTGTGCAATGAGAATCATAGACCCCTACGGGCGCGGCAAGTCACCCGCCAAAACCTGAAGCGAGGCAGCCCCCTTCAGCACCGTGAATGGACCACCCAGCACTTCACGTAATCCGGTAACTTGGGCACCCCTCCTGGGTCAACCTGTACCCCCTACGAGTGCGGCGGATAGCCAGCCAATCCTGGAGTGAAGCCCCCTCCGTCCCAATGCCATGAGATGCGGGCTTGTTGTCTTCTAGAACCCGGCTATTCGTGCACCCCACCGCGGGGCAATCCTAGTACAGAAAGTAAAATATACATACAACGGGTACATCGACCGCAACCAGGTCGTGCCCCAAAAGAATAATACAAACAGGCAGTGACGGCAGTCCACATGTCGGACGCTCGCCCCGCAATATCAAATGTACATAATACAACAGCACAGTACTAGCATTGCATCCAGGCTATCCCCCACGACCGATCCGCAACATCACAGCAAATACATAGAACATCAACGTGAAAATCACGTTCGCAAATCCGTCTAACCGGGCTATAGCAGTTAGAACGGATTTACCGATCGAGTGACATTCACGGTCGCAGATATAATGTAAATACTGTGAAAAATGTGTTTAAAAAATTTCCGATTGATCAAACAATTAACAAGTGGGCCCCAAAGAAAACTGTAGCACTCACAGAAACAATTGGCCCAACTTTAATATTCCAAAGCCCATATTTTAAGCCCAGAAGGCCTCTGTAAAAAAAATGGTGAAGTGATGTGAATAGTGCGCGGCGGAAGGGCCGCACTAATGGGGTTTTCGCGGCGGTTCCGCGCTCCAACTGTGGAGTTACTTCATCAAATTTTTACAGAACTCTTAGATTATCCAGTACATCAATATTTTACAACCTGAAAAATTTTTCGAGACCAAAAATTTTCAACAGAAACTGATGCGAACTAAAATGCAGTTTTGGAACTTTTTGATCGATCGGAAATGCAAACACATTACACAAAGCTAGACTAAGTTAATGGCGAGGCTCTGATACCACTGTAAGTGCACGGCGGCGCCCCGGCCGTCAATCCGACGCCGGAATGCGGAAGCGGTGATAAACTTAAATTTTTGCGGACTTTGCAAACCGGCACCACCGCGCACTAAACTCCGGATCGTAACCATTAACAAGTCTACGCTACAATAAGAAAGGGAAGAGATGTATACCGACGATCCAAGTCCTCCGGTCTTCATCTCCACTCCGATCTCCTCGCGGGATCTCCGTCCGTCTCCTCCTCGTCGGAAAGGGCACCACGAAGCCGGGTACTTTTACGGGCTCCCGCCTCTATACCGAGGCAACTCGCGCATGAAGCCGGCAACTCGACATGCCCAAGGCTCGCTGTAGGATGTGTAGGGTTTATGTCTCATTGGGGTTTTGGTTGCCTTTTGAAGATGGAGGAATGAAGGTATGAAAAATGGTGCTTTCATTTTTCTTGGCATGAAAAGAGATCAAGAATGAAAAACACTCTCAAGGATGAAGCTCTCTCCTTCTCTTTTCTTCTTCTCACTCAACCATGAAAAAACTTATGAACTTAGAAAATGGAGGAGGAAAGAATATGAAGCAATAAGGGAGGTGAGTGTAGGAGATGAGAAGAGGTGACCACATCAAGGGACAAAGAAACATACAACCATGCCTTTCACTATTAAACCCATACCCTCACTTTATCACAATCAAATCTCATAAAGCAAAAGCATGGTTGAAAAGAAAATGATAGCTATCATAATCAAACATTTACAAGAAACCCCCTCCACAAATGTTATTTGCACAATTGCAAATAACCCCCTCCATCGGAAAAGTCCGGCCGGGAAAGAACAAAGGAAAACCGGCCGGAACGGAATGCAAACTGGCAACTCCAGAAAACTGGTCCCGTAATAAACTACAGGAAAACCCCAATACTGTGCATACACACCCGCATCTGTATTCCGTCCGGATACAAATGCAATGAGACAAAATCTACACTGTACTAAACTAGGACCGGCTTAAACCAAAGCCGGCTAGTAATATCCGTTCGATCCTGATCCATGCAATACCGCACGTATCTGATCGAACCCTGCCATATACCTATACGGCTACTAGTACAAACCGTCCGATCCTGATCCGTGCAATACCGCACGTATCTGATCGGACCCTGCCATATCTCCATACGGCCTCTACAGCGTTTCGCCCGAAACTTGAGTAACTGAAAGTGTGGTGGACTCTAAAGACTCGTCAATACTATGGCTGTGGATTTAACCACTAGCACGTCAGAGGTATAAGCCAATACGTAACGGGCCACCAGCTATTGACCAAAAGGGACGTCGATGAGCGAACTCATCCTGACACCCTACTGAGCCTGTCAGTGACAATATCCGTGCAGTCCGGTCCGTTCGTCTATGAGTATCGCATGGCGGGCCTAGGGGGTTGGTAAAAGTCAGACCCCCAAAAGCGGTACAAGTCGTGTCGGAGTGTAGCCCAGAACACCCTGAGATACTACTGGAATACCTACCAGTAAATCTCCTTGCCTTGGCCAAGGACTTTGTGTAATGGCTCTCCTAGACACAGCACGACCTCACCCCCAATACCGGGAGAGACGAACCCCTGAAGATACGCTCACTGCCTCCATGTGGCTCGGGACTGTACCCAACTAAAACCTGTTTGCACGACTCCTTTGAGCCGTGGTAGGGTAGTAATCAAAGTACAGTGGGAACTCACACGAGACAAATGACGATCCCCAGGTCGATGAACTAACCTGCACACATGTCACCAGGGAACTGCCATCTGACGTCTGGTATATGACCAACTAGCATGTTCCCGGCGAGTCCTGTCCGGTGTACTCATAACCCAATGAGCACCTGTATACATCTTAGGTGATCCAACTGACACCAGTGGCTTGTGAGACCAGCCACCGCCCCTCGTCGGGGTCTCGACTGTATACACTAGTCTACTAATGGAGTATCGATGCCCGGTCTCGAAACTCCCACGACTAGGGACCTTTTAAGGATATGCTTGTAGACCCCCAGCTCCCACTTATATGATCGCCCTCATACTGCTGGTGGTCAAGCAAGAATCCTAGGGGCTCTATCAACGTGTAATAGCGACGTGTCATGTCACCTAAAGCAGTACACGATGATAAAGGTAAACCAGATAGCATACTATCATCTCGAGTAAGACTGTCCTACCGGGATAGGTCCTCCTTCAATCATTACAATCACGTACCTGTGACCTAATAATTGACTCTGAGGGCACTATCTCCAACACATAACCGACTAGTATTCAATGTATCGACTTATCGAATCAACGCTTGAATCGATAACTAGGTTATATCGCATACAACCATTCGATACATTCATCCCGAGAATAGAATACGGTATCACATACACGCATTATTCTCGGTCCCGCACATATCTCATATGCGCTCCTATTTCGTTTCGCTTGAGCCTGGAAACCTCTGTGTAGGACTCTAAAGACTCGTCAATACGCCGGTAGCAGATGATGATCATATCAAATATCCACAAGCCGCAAGCGGTCTGCTAAACGTAACGGCCACCCGGGTATTGAGCGATCAGAAGATCGACGAGTAAGCCCGCTCACACTCCAGTGAATCCAACCAGTAACACTTACCGTACAGTCCGGTCTGATCGTCTGATATGTCGCATATCTCGCCTAGGGGTGGTAAACGTCAGACCCCAATAGCTCGATAAGTCGTGTCGATATGAGGTCTATAACAATTCGAGAAACTACAGGTAACACTTACCAGTAAATCTCAGCAACCCTGGCCAGGGATTTTCGGTTATAGCCAATCGAATACAGCGCAACATCAACTCCCTATACCGGGACAGACGAATCCCCTCCTATCGCTCATTGCCTCCATGTGATTCGGGACTGTACCCAAAAACCACCGTTTTCCATGCCCTCTTGGACGTGGTAAGGTGGAAATCAAAGCACAGTGGGAACCACACAAGACTCTATGACGATCTCGGGTCAACAGACTACTCTGTACCAGTGTCACCAGAGAATTGCCATCTGACGTAAGGTATAATACCATCTGGGAGTTCTCGGCGAGTCCGTCCAGTGTACCCAGTCTCTACTGAGCACCCGTATATCATCTCTGATGTCAAACACCAATGGATATGGGATCATCCATCGCCCATCTGTATGGGTCGAGAAGGTATACGCTAGTCTACTCTGGTATATCGATACCCCGTCTCGATACACCCACGACTAGGGACTTTGAAGGATGTACCTATGGACTACCATGTCCCCACTAGTATGATCCACATCATAGTCCAGGTAGTCAAGTACACATCCTAAGGGCTTTACCAACATGTAACAGAGAGACAATCAGTGTACACGTTAAGGTAAAGGGTAACCAGATAGCATACTATCATGTCGAGCAAGAAAGTCCTCCCTATATATGTCCCAGCATCCACTACAATATACATCCAATGTACAGTAATGGCCTCTAGGGCATACATATAACTAACAATCTCCCACTTGCACTAGGGCCATCTGATAGCAGTGGTTGTAGTATCTCATACTCAACCATCCCATAAAAGTCTCTCTCTGGGAAAAGGCCTTCGTGAGTGGATCCGCCGTGTTGTCCTTTGAGTCTCGTCTCCTTACCTCGATCACCCTGGAGATCAATCATCTCCATGATCAGGTAACACTGCCTTAGAATATGTCTAGATCACTGATGGGACCGGCGTTCCTTGGCATAAGCCACAACTCCATTGTCTCACAATGGTAGGAACGTAGTTCATCTCATGAACCAATATACACCCAAACAACCTCTTTGGTAGAATCTTAAGTAGCGATGTATCCAGCCTTTATCGTCTAGTATGTCACGGTATCTAGTTTGGAACTCTTCCAACATACCGTCCCTTTACTGAGGGTAAAGACAATGCCTGTGACTGACACTCAGTCGTCTTTATCACCCTGGAACACTTCCAGTGATTCTCCCCAGGATCGATTGATACCATCTCACAACAACTAGTGAGAATCCTAACATCTATTTAGATCTATCTCATAGATCCAAAACCCAGGATTTAGGAGGTATCACTTTGATCCTATGTGGAGAATCATTGTGATAAGCGAAGATTGATCGAGCGTAGCATAGGAAACTCTTTCCCTATCAAGAGTATGTCATCCACGTACTCTACGAGGATCATCACCATACTCCCTACTACCTTTTTGTATATACAAGGTTCATCTACCATTTTGATGATGTCAAACTCTTTGACTAATTCATCAAAACAGATATTCCAACTCCGCGATGCCTGCTTTATCCTATAAAGCATCTTGCACACGTTTCCGCTGCTCCCACTGTCTACGAGGCCCTCTGGCTGTGTACTTATAGACGCTCTCTTCTAAAATATCATTTAGAAAAGCTGTCATGACACCCAACCACCAGATATCGTAGTCATGGTATGTAGCCGTGGCAAGTAGGATCTGGATGGACTTAAGCATAGATACTGGAAAAAGGTTTCATCATTATCCACGCCTGGTCAATGACGAAAACCTTTAACAATTCTAGCTTTGAAAGTCTCAACTTTTCCATCTACACCAAGTAATCTTCTCAAGATATACTTGCTTCTGATGGGGATTTAACCCTTCAGATATAGCACCCAAAGTCCATACTTTGTTGGTGTATAAGGATTCCATCTCAGATCGCTAAGCATCCAGACAGGGGACCTACATACATCAACATGTATCATCCCAAGAGTTCACTAACTCTTTCTCTGTTTCCAATAAACAGAGCTATGGTCATCTTATCTTTGTGACATGACTGGCAAGTTTCACAAGATGTAAATTCAAACTGATTTAAATATGCATCTATATGTAACTTCAGCTAGTCGGGTCGCATTGATATGACCTAGTCTACAATGCCTCAAGAAGGATTCGTTCATTTCTGAACTCTTCCTCTTGTGTGTGTTCCGTATACTAAGAACTGTAGTTTGATTTAGAACATCAACGCTTTTAGATAACGTGCCTGAACCGATCAACTTTTGATATAGGAAATGTTCAAAACATTATCCAACAATACAAAATTTTACCGTTTCTTTACTAATAAAGAGACAGATATGATTTTGTATATCAGGTTCGGTATCTAATAACATTCGTTCAGAATTAATGTATTGGTAATACAGGGTTTCAGTGACCAACAGACTTGGCTGCAACACTTGCCCCGTTTTCTGCCTCATGAAACTTATCACCCGTTCTCAGTTCTCTACTTTTCTGTAGCCCTATTTAACAGATTACATATCTGGGATCCTGATCTGGTATCAAATACCCAGGACGCAGAGGATACTGAGAAACAGTTCTTTGTAATGAACACACCCGAAGATGATGCATCAGCATGCACTCTCTTCGTTTGGGTGGCACGGGAAATCTGGTAATCCCCAATTTCCTGCTCTGTCTTATAACAATTATAAGTTGGAACGGGACCAACGTTCCCCAGCTCAGTATAACAAGCGGGTTCGGTAATTATCCGTATTATTATCTTGATTAAGGCTTGATATGGTCGCTACCTGGAGAGAGAGAGAAGAAAACACTCAGCGTGCGCTCTTTCAAGAATAGATTGGTTTTTATTTTATCTAATCAGGATGGCTCCCACTGCTTTTTATTAAATCTTCCTTCAAACCCTAAAAGGAAAGACTAGCCGGGATTAATTACACACTACAAGTTCGCCAATCTTTCAGCCAGGCCAGTGTCGGTACTTTGAGGGAGGTCCCCCGTGCTTTCGCACGAACCTAATTAATGTAAACCTCGTTTTCCCAGAGGCGTAACCTCGTTAACACCTTTCTAGACACCTACTTGATCGGCTAATTGTAATGTATAAAACTCTCCCAGGAGTAACTCTTACTCGCAGCGGGTATCGGGATCCAACAATCTCATAGAAGGTATGCAATCTCATTGCAAATTTCAACACTTGAAATTCCCGATAATTTTGCCCATAGCGTCCTATGACCTTGATGCAGGCCAACAAACCATAGTGCGCTAGTCAAGTTCAACCCGTCATTTCTTGATTAAATTAAACCCACCCGCACGACCCTTGACGCAGGCCAACAATGTCGCACGACTACCCTAATCCAATCTGCATCATATGCATAAACAGATAAATACTAGTTAGCTACCGCACACTACGCCTTGACGCAGGACAACAAACATAGCACGAATACTAACTACCATTTATCTGAAATGACGGAGGGCGACGACAGGTTTTTCTGAAAACCTATTGCATAATGAACTTGATATCGTTGTAGAATCAAATGATTTTAAAAATAGAGTGTTTTTGAGGCTTTTCTAGTTTTGCTAAAGGAGTCACTCCCGGTGAAGGGATCGTCGGTCCTTTCCTCGTCGAATGAGGTGCGGGATATATCATATATATCACTGTGCAAAGCAAAAACTCTTAAAAGCAATCAAAAGACAAACCGAGTGTGTAGCATCTGCCAGTTATTGCTAAAGGAGTCACTCCCGGTGAAGGGATCTCGGTCCTTTCCTTATCGAATAAGGTGCAGGATATATCATATATACCGCTGTGCAAAGCAAGAACTGTAGCTACCTGTTTTATTTTGAAATTCGATTCTACAACATCTTAGGTTTGTTTTATTTCATTAATCACATTAATGAAGTCCCATCATTTAAATACCTAAACATCACAGATAAATACGACGTACACTTATGCCATCCGCATTCGCCTCGATGTCCCCTCGTGCACCGTTAGGTTAGGTAACTAACGACAGAGCGGGGCAGGGCTAGCGCGGGTGTAAAACATAAGTAACGTCTATATAATATATCATATATGCTATATACTGTATCTATCACAGAACATCACATGATCACATCACAGATATCGCAGCAAAAGAATCATATGAAATATTGGATATACTAGGACGTCCGTATTTTCAATACGAGCCAATATAAAACACGGATTCCACGGTCGTGATGAATAGCCAAACCCACACCCCTAGACCCCTATGAGAGCGGCAAGCAACCCTACTAATTCTAGAGTTAGGAGACCCGGACTCGACTCCTCGAGTTGGTCTCCCACTGGACTCCAGAACCCGGTTACTTGTGCTCCCCTCCTTGGGTCTATCCTAGTGCGGAAAAGTAAATATTAAAAAAACGGTGACATCTTCCGCAACCTGGAAGTGCCCCAATAAAAGAATATTACATACAAGTTTTTACATGAATGAAAATGAAAAACACTCATCTCACATAAAAAACCCCGGCTATTCGAACACGACGATCCAATATAACATATCCAGCAACACATAACATCACATGTCATCAACGTAAGTAAATATGCGCATCCCAATTGTCATTGACATATAGCAACGAAACCGGCGATATCACATATTACACTTACGGTCACAGAAAAGAAAGTGTAAAACTACAACAGTTGGAATCCGCAATCTGCATAGACATCGCATGCCTAATCAAATGAATACCTTAGACATCGCATGCCTAACTATTATAAACCCCGCATTTTAGTCTCAAAATCGAAAACACTTTTCAATACCAAGTCGGGTAATTCAACAAGATTCCCGACATCCTGATCGAATGCTCGTCGCAAACTTCAGTAGACGGCTGCACCCCCGATACCATCGACGAGGTGCACCAAGGCGGAACACTACTGCCGCGAGCACCCGGACGGATGCTTTCGGCGACGGGGTTCTCCTATAGTCACTTGGTCGGGGCTTTGGAGCGAGGCTGTCTATTAAGTTTACCCGGCGAGTATCCGCGTACGCTACGTGATTGCGACGGACTTTTGATCACATCAAAATTCCGTGGCAACCGATCAAGTGAGACTAAACTGCTATGTTTATAACATTCATTCAGTTATCTCATAACTATTTGTGAATTCCAATTATTGTATCACATTTCAGATAAATAGAAAATGTTAAACTTTCCGATCGAACAGTCAAACACCCAAGTTTTCCCGAAACAGATCAACTCTTGAAATAAGTCTAAAAACATTCAGTTCGTACCTCAGTACCAACGGTCCAGCCGTAGAAGGGTCAAGCCAACGCCTCACATGTGGCACGCCGTACTGCCCCAAACCCGAAGGTTCAAAGGGCAGTTCAAGACGGCCACATAATCGAGTTAAGGTTTGTTGTCTTCTAGAGGGACCATCGCGTTACTTGCACTACTTAGAACGTCTTTAAACACGGAAAAATCCAACACTTGGAAATTTCCCGACAGGGGAAAAATTGGGTATTTATATCCGGTCGAACTTTTTAACATATTCTAAAATTTATCCGGAAAGCCACATAGACAAAATCTGATACTCCGATCAAAACACCGAATCCCCAAAACAACCCCAGAAAATTCAACTCTTGGATAAATATTAAAAAATCCCAGAAAATCCAGCACCAGAAATCATGAATTACTGTACAAAAATTATAGGACAATCTAATGATGTGGCCGCGGAACCGCCGCATAAGCAGTGCTTATGCCGCGGTTCCGCCGCACTATGGAGGCTTCACTAGAAAAATTTTGCATCGTAATTCTTAGAATTCCCTGCTGAATTTTTTAAGAATTTTTAATCTGGAAAAATCCACGTTTTCAGAAAAAGTCCAGAGAGCGTGGAAAAATGGGGTTTCGGGTTCGATCGGACTTCAAACTCCGTCTAGACTTCGCCTAAGGCTCTAGCTAGGCTCTGATACCACTGTAGGGTTCCTAGGCACTCCCAAGAGGTCTAACAAGGCATCAACCATGCCAATTTCAAATTTTATGGGTGCCGAGAAACCCTAATATAGATCGTTGGCTAGAATTCTAGGCGAAAAAGCAACTAGTTAATTACTTTAACTAAGAGTACGGAAATACAACCTTTGTAGATCCGGTCCTCCACCTCCACGGCTCCGTGATGAAGTCCTCTCCGCTGTCCAAATGAAATCCCGGGCTCTAGCGTCGGCTTCATCGGAGAAATGGGCGGGCAAGATCGTCGGCTTCGTGCCGAAGGTGATCTACGTCGAGGCATCACTAGATCAAGCTCCAACTTCACCAAGTCAAGAAAACTTGTGAAGGGAACACCCTATACTACTTGGCAAGAGGTAGAGGATGAAGAAATAGGAAGTGGGTTCACTTTAGAATTGGATTTCTCACTCATTTCCAAGAGTTGCCATTGATGGAGCAAGGTTCTTCATCTTGAAGATGAAGAAGAAGAAGAAGAAAAAGTTATGATAAGTATTAAGTAAAATAAAAATAATCATAATACTTATCATCTACCAACCATGGTCAAGTGTAGAGACTAAACTAGGGTTAGTGGGAATGGTTAGGGTTAAGCATGAGACAAAATGGTCACATAGTCAAAGCTTCATGAAGCTTCAATATACAACAAAGTTAGCCACCATTTTCTTTATGCTTTTCATTTTCCAAAAAACAATAGATAAATAAATAAGTGAATAAAACAAAACCCTAACCATTATCATGTAACCATGGTTTGATCTTTACACAAAAAACCCTAGCAAACATGTATCATCAAACATGATACAATCAAGTGCACAAAAGTATATCACATATACAATGTGCACATCCGAGTGAGAATATCCATTTAAAGTGAACCAATACTAGTTAATGTAAAGTAATATATCAAATATATAATTATACATTAAATCATTAAATCAACACTTGATTCAATGATCCGGTCATGTCGAACATAACCGACTAGTATTCAATGTATCGACTTATCGAATCAACGCTTGAATCGATAACTAGGTTATATCGCATACAACCATTCGATACATTCATCCCGAGAATAGAATACGGTATCACATACACGCATTATTCTCGATCCCGCACATATCTCATATGCGCTCCTATTTCGTTTCGCTTGAGCCAGGAAACCTCTGTGTAGGACTCTAAAGACTCGTCAATACGCCGGTAGCAGATGATGATCATATCAAACATCCACAAGCCGCAAGCGGTCTGCTAAACGTAACGGCCACCCGGGTATTGAGCGATCAGAAGATCGACGAGCAAGCCCGCTCACACTCCAGTGAATCCAACCAGTAACACTTACCGTACAGTCCGGTCTGATCGTCTGATATGTCGCATATCTCGCCTAGGGGTGGTAAACGTCAGACCCCAATAGCTCGATAAGTCGTGTCGATATGAGGTCTATAACAATTCGAGAAACTACAGGTAACACTTACCAGTAAATCTCAGCAACCCTGGCCAGGGATTTTCGGTTATAGCCAATCGAACACAGCGCAACATCAACTCCCTATACCGGGAGAGACGAATCCCCTCCTATCGCTCATTGCCTCCATATGATTCGGGACTGTACCCAAAAACCACCGTTTTGCACGCCCTCTTGGACGTGGTAAGGTGGAAATCAAAGCACAGTGGGAACCACACAAGACTCTATGACGATCTCGGGTCAACAGACTACTCTGTACCAGTGTCACCAGAGAACTGCCATCTGACGTAAGGTATAATACCATCTGGGAGTTCTCGGCGAGTCCGTCCAGTGTACCCAGTCTCTACTGAGCACCCGTATATCATCTCTGATGTCAAACACCAATGGATATGGGATCATCCATCGCCTATCTGTATGGGTCGAGAAGGTATATGCTAGTCTACTCTGGTATATCGATGCCCCGTCTCGATACACCCACGACTAGGGACTTTGAAGGATGTACCTATGGACTACCATGTCCCCACTAGTATGATCCACATCATAGTCCAGGTAGTCAAGTACACATCCTAAGGGCTTTACCAACATGTAACAGAGAGACAATCAGTGTACACGTTAAGGTAAAGGGTAACCAGATAGCTTACTATCATGTCGAGCAAGAAAGTCCTCCCTATATATGTCCCAGCATCCACTACAATATACATCCAATGTACAGTAATGGCCTTTAGGGCATACATATAACTAACAGATATATCAACACAGCGCCCAAAGCAACGCACCCAATCAGAGCAAATCTCCATTCAAAGAAAAATTAAAGGAAGCAACACTTCAGTTGCGCAAGCGCTGCGCGACACGTGTCAGCGCAGATGCGCTAGCGCAGTTGCGCTGCGCTTTGCGCTGCGCGACAAGTGTCAGCGCAGTTGCGCTGCACGACGTATGTCAGCGCAGATGCGCTAGCGCAGTTGCACTGCGCGACACGTGTCAGCGCAGATGCGCTAGCGCAGTTGCGCTGCGCTGTGCGCTGCTTGACACGTGTCACGCGCTGAGACGTTTGCGCAAAACCGAATTGAGATTTTAAAGAAATCTTTTCTATTCTTGTTAAAACAAGAAGATTTTCTTCGGTAAAACAGAGGCCTTTGGATCAAAAATCTAACGGTGGGGAAAATTCCCCAAATCACTCAGAGAAAGATCTCTCTAACAAATTCAACTAATTTATGGGCACTATAAAAAGACCCCTAGTCCTCAATTCAAAGGGCATCAACATTTCTTGAAAAATCAAGAGCTTCAAACAGAGAGAACTCTGAGAAAAATTTTAAGAAAAAGGTAAAAACCTTCACAAGAGAGAAGAAATTTCTTCTAATAGATCATTGATCTAAAAACTAGATCAATGATCTTCATAAACAGTGCTTTGCACTTCTTATGAATCACTGATTCTTTAAAACGAGAAGAAAAAACAAAAATAAATAAAAAATAGTGCTTTGCACTTGTATGAATCTTTGGTTCTCGAAATAAAAAGAAAAACTTGTTTTTCTTTGATCTAAATTTAGATCAAGGAAACGAATAAGTGCTTTGCACTTCTTTTGTGAACCATTGGTTCCTGAATCTGAAAGATTCTTAAATCATAGTGCTTTGCACTTGTAAACTGCGATGTTGCGCTCTTGGATTGGCGCAAGCCACCGGAGCGCGCCACGTGTCAGCAGCACAGGCGCAGCGTATTAGCGCAGCGCATTATCGCAGCGCACTGCGCTTGCGCGACACGTGTCAGCACTATAAGCGCTTGCGCTCTCTGATTGGCGCAAAGCGCCTGATAAATGCAATGCATTTCCCAAAGGGCCAGGCCCAAGTCAAAAGACCAAGCAGGCCTAATTAAATTGATGCTCTGCATCATTTATAAATGGGCAGAGCCCAAAAAAAATAATAAAAATGTTATGCAAAAAGGGGCAGAGCCCAAACAAAGTAGATGCCTTGCATCATTCATAAATGAGCAAAGCCCAGAATAAATTGATGCTCTGCATCTTTTATGGGCAGAGCCCAAACAAAAAAATAGTAAATAATGCAATGCATTATTTAAAAATGGGCCAAGCCCTAGCACAGGTCTAACAGACCAAAAACAAATAAAGGCGTTGAATATTTTTCAACTGGACTTAGCCCAATCATGGCCGTAAGTCCTCAAATTAAATTGACTGGGCACGGCTGCTCCCTAAATCAATTTACGATTGGTTCGAGGGTACATCTCCGAACTCTTTTGACTCCTATCGTTGTAATCCTTCAACGACGTCAGAGAGGTGACTGGTCCCGATGACCACACACATTAATATGGACCGAAACGTCCCTAAACTAATGTTGGACCGAAACGTCCCTAAACTAATTTTGGACAGAAACGTCCCTAAACTAGTGTTGGACCGAAACATCCTTAAACTAATAATGGACCCCTACGTCCCTAAACTGGAATATGGACCACCACGTCCCTAAACTGGGGATAGACCACCACGTCCTTAAACTGGAACATAGACCACCACGTCCTTAAACTGGAACATGGACCACCACGTCCCTAAACTGGAACAATAGAGCCTCCAAATGCTCTTTTACCGGATCTAAACGATCGCGTTTAAGTCGATCTTAGCCCCAAACACGGCTAACGTATCCTTAAACATTCAAATGGATTATAAAACTCCCAATCAACTCTGGTTTGAGGGTACATCTCCGAGCTCCTCTGACATATGTCGTTGTAATCCTTCAACGACATCAGAGATGTGACGAGTCCTAACGGCCATATATGTTAGTTATATGTATGCCCTAGAGGCCATTACTGTACATTGGATGTATATTGTAGTGGATGCTGGGGTAGGACTTTCTTGCTCGACAAGATAGTACGCTTTCTGGTTGCTCTTTATCTTAACGTGTATACTTTTTGTCTCTCTGTTACATGTTGATAAAGCCCTTAGGATGTGTACTCGACTTCCAGGACTGTGATGCAGATCATACTAGTGGGGCCTGGATAGTCCATGAGTACATCCTTCAATGTTCCTAGTCGAGGGAATATCGAGACGGGGCATCGATATTCCAGAGTAGACTAGCCTATATCTTCTCGACCCATGTGATGGGCGATGGATGATCCCATATCCATTGGTGTTTGACATCGGAGATGGTATGCGGGTGCTCAGTGGAGACTGGGTACACTGAACGGACTCGCCGAGAACTCCCAGATGGTATTATACCTCACGTCAGATGGCAGTTCTCTGGTGACACTAGTACAGCTTAGTCTGTTGACCCGAGATCGTCATAGAGTCTTGTGTGTCTCCCACTGTGCTTTGATTTCCACCCTACCACGGCTCTACTGAGTCGTGCAAAAAGGTGGTTTTTGGGTACAGTCCCGATTCACATGGAGGCAATGAGCGATAGGAGGGGATTCGTCTCTCCCGGTATTGGGGGTTGATGTTGCGCAATGCTCGACTGGCCATAACAGGAAATCCCTAGCCAGGGTTGCAGTGATATACTGGTAAGAGTTATCAGTAGTTTCACGATTGTTATGGACCTCACGTCGGCATGACTTATCAAGCTACTGGGGTCTGACGTTTACCACCCCTAGGCGAGATATGCGACATATCAGACGAACAGACCGGACTATACGGTAAGTGTTACTGGTTGGATTCACAGGAGTGTGAGCAGGCTTGCTCGTCTATCTTCTGATCGCTCAATACCCGGGTGGCCGTTACGTTTAGCAGACCGCTTGCGGCTTGTGGGTGTTTGATATGATCATCATCTGCTGCCGGCGTATTGACGAGTCTTTAGAGTCCTACACAGAGGTTTCCTGGCTCAAGCGAAACGAAATAGGAGCGCATATGAGATATGTGCGGGACCGAGAATAATGCGTGTATGTGATACCGTATTCTATTCTCGCGATGAATGTATCGATTGGTTATATGCGATATAACCTAGTTATCGAATCAAGGATTGATTCGATAAGCCGATACATTGGATACTAGTCGGTTATATACGATATGACCGGATCGTTAAATCAAGTGTTGATTTAATGATTTAATGTATAATTATATATTTGATATATTACTTTGCATTAACTAGTATTGGTTCACTTTAAATGGATTTACTCACTTGGTTCGTGCACATTGCATATGTGATATATTTCGTGCACATGATTGTATCATGTTTGATGATACATGCAAGCTAGGGTTAGTGTAAAGAATTAGACCATGGTTAAGATTATGATTAGGGTTTTCTTTTTTCTTATTTATTTATTTATTTATTTTGGAAAAAGATGAGAAAAGAATGGTTGCTATTTTTGTTTGCTAGTTGAAGATTCTTGAAGCTTTGAATTAGTCCACCATTCTTGTCTCATCCTTAACCCTAACCATTCTTGTTAACCATGGTCCATTCTCTACAACTAACCAAGGGTTAGTAAATGATAAGTATTGATTTATTTATCATTTACATAATACTTATCATTCTTTTTCTTCATCTTCTTCTTCTTCAACATGAGAAAAAAGCTTGCTACATCAATGGTGATTGATGAAAAAGTGTGGGAAATCCAAAACTAAAGTCTACCCAATTCCTATTTCTTCATCCTCTACCTCTTGCCAAGTAGTATAGGGTGTTTCCTTCACAAGTTTTCAAGGCTTGGTGAAGTTGGAGCTTGTTCTTGTGATGCTTCGACGTAGATCATCTTCGGCATCGAACCGACGATCAAGCCCGCCTATTCTTCGATGATGCCAATGCTAGAGTCAAGGGTTTGATTCGGACAGCGGAGGGAGATCATCGCGGAGCTTAGGAAGTGGTGGACCGGATCTACAAAGGTTGTAGCCACTTTTCTTTAGATACATTTCCATTTACTTGCTTGTTTCGCCTAGATATCTAGTAAACGATCCGTTCTAGGGTTTCTCGGCACCGTATTTTTTAGAAATTTGCATGGATGATGACTTGTGAGACCTCACTAGGGTGCCTGAAATCTTACAGTGGTATCAGAGCCTAGCTAGAGCCTTAGGCGAAGTCCCGACGGAGTTAGAAGTCCGATCGACCCAAAACCCCGACTTGAAAAATGCTCTCTGGACGATTCTGTAAATTGTGGATTTTTTAGCATTAAAAATATGCAGAGAAATGTGCAGGAAATTCTAAGAAAAACTGCAGAAAACGACAACCTAATTCAACAGTACGGCCGCGGAACCGCGGCGTTGACCCCCCTTTTGCGGCGGTTCCGCGGACGTCTGTGATGATCAGGATGTGTGTTTTCTTCAGTTGTTTCTGTTGGTGTTTCTTCTGTGTTCTGGATGTTTTTAATATTTATTCCAGAGTTGTATTTTCTGGGTTGTGTTGGTGACTCGGTGTATTCGATCGGACTGTCTAATTTTTGTCGGTGTGCTTTTCCGGGTATTTTTAGAATATGTTAAAGAGTTCGACCGGATATAAATACCCACTTTTTCCCCTGCCGGGAAATTTCCAATTGTTGGATTTTTCCGTAGTTTAACGACGTTCTAAGTAGTGCAAGTAATGCGATGGACCCTTTAGAAGACAACAAACCTTAACTCGATTATGTGACCGTCTTGAACTGCCCTTTTAACCTTCGGGTTTGGGGCAGTACGGCGTGCCACATGTGAGGCGTTGGCTTGACCCTTCTACGGCTGGACCGTTGGTACTGAGGCACGAACTGAATGTTGTTAGACTTATTTCATGTGTTGAGCTGTTTCGGGAAAACTTGGGTGTTCGATTGTTCGACCGAAAAGTTTAGCATTTTCTATTTATCCGGAATGTGATACAATAATTGGAATTCACAAATAGTTATGAGATAACGGAATGAATATTATAAACGTAGCAGTCTAGTCTCACTTGATCGGTTGCCACGGAGTTTTGATATGATCAAAAGTCCGTCGCAATCACGTAGCGTACGCGGATACTCGCCGGGTAAACTTAATAGACAGCCTCACTCCATAGCCCCGACCAAGTGACTGTAGGAGAACCCCGTCGCCGAAAGCATCCGTTCGGGTGTTCACGGCAGCGGTGTTCCGCCTTGGTGCACTTTGTCGACGGCGTCGGGAGTGCGGCCGCCTACTAAAGTTTGCGACGAGCATTCGATCAAAATGTCGGGAATCCTGTTGAATTGCCCGACTTAATATTGAAAAGAGTTTTCGATAATGAGACTAAAATGCGGGGTTTATAATTGTTAGGCATGCGATGTCTAAGTAATTCATTTGGTCAGGCATGCGATGTCTGAGGTGGTTGCGGATTCCAACTGTTGTAGTTTTACACTTTCTTTTCTGTGACCGTAAGTGTAGTATGTTCATATCGCCGGTTTCGTTGCTATACGTCAACGACAATTGGGGTATGCATACTTACTTACGTTGATGACATGTGATGTTATGTGTTGCTGGATATGTTATATTGGATCGTCGTGTTTGAATAGCCGGGGGTTTTTATGTGAGATAAGTGTTTTTTCATTTTCATTCGTGTAAAAGCTTGTATGTAATATTCTTTTATTGGGGCACTTCCAGGTTGCGGAAGATGTTGATCGCACGCGGAATACGTGTCGGATGTTCAAAGTTCTAAAGTATAACCGCGATCAGGACGGTGTCGCTATGCAGCTAGCCGGTTGAGCACGGGTCGGTCCACAGGGAGATGGTGGTATTTTACCTTTCTTGTTTTAGACGAGTCAATAAAGAATGAGTATATTTGTTCGATCTAACCTATGTGTAATATTTGCAAGTAAAAAGTTGTTAAGAAAAAGATACGAGATTATAAGCTAAAGAAATCCGTACTCAAAACCTTTGAGCCGAATCTTGACCAATTGAAGCTAGAGCAATCGGCAACAACGTGGATTAGGGGATTTAAGCGCGGTATTCGTGGAATACGGCTTATTTACCCTTGTCCTTCCGTTCTTGTCTCTTGCTTTCGCCTCCGGCCAAACCGAACGCAACCAGTCGCAGTTAGGAATCACCGTTACCTTGTCAGGGTACGGTGCCTAACGGAGCGCTTGCGTATCGTTTGGGCGGAGTTCAATAGAAAATACGGGAAAAGGAAATGGGCAAAGAAACGTTAACTTATAATACTGTATTTCTTCTTAACAATAATAATTACATACAACATTCACAAAATGAACAAAAGAGAGCAAAAGAAAAGAACAAAGAAAAGAAAAGATACAAGTAATTAAGTGCAAGGAATTTAAGTGTATGAAATAAATTGCAAGTAATTAAAGACAAGAATGAAAAATGCAAGAAAGGAATAAGCAAATAAAAAGAACAAGAAAGTAGAACTCAAGACAAGCATGGGATCAATAGCCAACCCTTAAACTTGCAAGCTCAATCAAGAGGTTGCAAGATCAAGAGAAGGGTAGAGAACGCATGTGAATTGAAGCGCTAATTCCGTAAGAAAATACGACCCTTGAGATCAATAACTAACCCTTAACCATTCAAGCTCAATGAAGAGGTTGAATGATCAAGAGAAAGCAAGAATCTCAAGGGGAAGAAGAAAAAGAGAGAATGATACAAAAAGCCCTCATCTTCATTGATCTCCCACTCAAAAAGCTCTCACTAAAATTTTCATGGAAAAAGAATGAAGAAGAAGAAGAAAAAAGGCTAAATCCTAACAAAAAAGAAGAACAAAGAATGAACAACTTGGACTTGCTCAGTTCTGGAGTATTTATAGGCAGGCAACAGAAATTCTAGGGCAACATTCTACACCCATGTAAAAATACAAATATACCCCCAAAAGACCATCAGGTGCGGCGCCTGTATGGCCGCGGAACCGCGGCCTAGACCCCACTTTGGCCGCGGTTCCGCGGCCGTATGGAGGATTTAGGCCCTCATTTTTCCTGTGCTTCCCTGGTTCTGTGTGTCCTTAATTCTGGTATATGTATTTTCTCATATTTTCTTCACGATTTTTCCAGAATTTCTGTTGAGGAAAAGGTGATTTGATGTGGATCTTTTTGTCATGATTTCCTCGAGCTCCGCGTAGATTTCTTGGATCTTGTGTTGCCATTGAGCTTTGTGCATGACATGACAATCGATTTGCCATTTTGTCTCTTAAACTGGTATGTGGCAACAGACGGATAAGGAGCGGAGATCCGTGTTTTATCTGTGAATGGCAGGAACCCGGATTTTGTCATGCTTTTCCATGATATTCACTGTTCAGAGCCGAGAATCTGTATTCTGCAATTATGTAGCAAACACTGATTAAAAACACCTACCTATGAACACACGAGCGTAAGAATGGGCGGTATAAAATGTAATATTCTGATATGAACAAATACCCCCAAACTTAACTTTTGCTCGTCCCGAGCAAAACCAATTATTCATAAAAATAAAATGATAACCGCACTTTCGCAGGGAACGCGATTGCACTGAGCGCGTGCAACAAGCCGTTAAACCTCTAGGTGTCCCTAGTAGGAGGAGTGTTGTCTCCTGAGGGTTTTCAGCGGATATTACCCACAAAATCCGGTCAAGTTGGTTTCGTAAAATAACTAAGATTCAAACCCTAAAGTTTTGTTTTAGAAAATAACAATTCTATAATCTTAAGTCTAGACTATCGAACCTTTATTTTTCACACCTCGCTTCTTGTTTAACTACAGATTTTATATGTCTTTACGTGCAGTGCAAATAGTGTCGTTAAGTTCCAGAAGGATCGATTAAAGTCATCATGTCGCACAATAAAGCCCAGATAACAATTTTAAAAGGATCACATAAGTTTTATAAAGAGTTAAGCATTTTTCAAGTTTCGTTTTCCAGTAAGGTTTCAATTTCAGAATTTCTATCTTCCATAACAGGAAACTAAGTCGTATTTTTCACTCCACCTTTTTCTTGTTTTCATTTCATACACACCTCTGTGAACGTGCAATAGTCTTTATCATAGAATAAAACCTTCATATCTCCGTTAAAATTTTTTATAAAAGCCTGTCTTTTATCAAGATTATTCTCACACAAAGAACCGTTAGGAATTTTAACTCGAAGAGAACACTTGCTTGACTTTGTTTTAAACTGGACTTTCTAGGCTTCTTAGCGAGCTTTGGGCCAATGCACCCAAACCAGTTGGTTTCAGGGCATTAGGTGTAGAAACACCCCAGCGGACTTAATTACTCAAGTTACCTAGGTCCAAAAACAAAAGACAGTTTGGCGCGAAAATCAGATGATTTAATACGAACGGAGATATAACCGGCAGTTTAATTATTTTTTGGATAAAAGACGTGTTTAGTGGGTTTGGTGTGTAATCATTCCAATCAAGTTTCAGATGGGTTATTTTTCAGACTTAGCTCCAATTATGGCATCAATAACATTCCTTCATATTCGCTTTACTTCATAAACTATTCTTGACATTACTTATTTCAGAACAAACCTATTTGATCCTCAGAAAATCATTTATCTGTTTAAAAGTTTAAACATGAAAGACTTGTCATCTAATTCCCAAAATTCACGACACGTGTAGTGTGATGTAAAGACGTATATCAGCTATAGTTAACATCAAAGGAGAGTTATCTTTCAGGTTTTCAAAATCCAAACATAAGATCTAGTTATTCCTATTTTTTCAAACAAAAACCGTCGAAATGTTGAATCAGAGTTCTTTCACAAGCTAACTTGACAAAAAAGTTTTTATATTTTTAGAAAATTTTCAGATTTTTATGGATTTTATGTATTTAATATGCAGATGCAAAATATACATATGAATGCGAAGGAAGAAAGCTTACCGAGCACACCCCAAACTTAAACTTGACAGTGCCCTCACTGTCAGGCTATACCAAGAGGGTCAAAATTGCCGGCGCTCCCTAAAAACAAATTATATACAACAAAGAAAACCACAAATATATACAAAAAAAGGTGTCCCCCCCAAACTTAAGTAAAACAGTGTTTCCACTGTTAAGCGTTGAAATTCAGGATTAGGGGGGAAAGAAAACAGTATCAAGCTATACAAGGCCTTACACAGGCCAAAAGTTAACACCAACCATTCAAAGATTTTATCGCTATAATGTACAGGTTGGTGGAAGAAGGCGTAGAGAAAAGAGATGGAGAATACGCGAGACCATATGCGGAGAGAAGCGGGATATGGTCTCGGTATATGAGAGGAAGAAGAATGGCGGAAGGGAAAAAGAAGTGGAATACGAACTTGAGGGTGCAAATGGAGTAAATAGATTAGCACAATTTGTGATGACCGATGTGTGAAAAGCGATTGTGCTAATATATTTACCCGTCGAGAAATGGGGTCAAATCCCTCAAGATTCGAGAGAAACCATGGGTACGCCGAACTTGGTAAACCAGACATACGAAATGAAAGTGAGACGGGTTCTTGCAAGGTCGGAATGATGGAAAGGGTGGGGGGAAGTGATTGGGGAAGGTTATCGGTTAAAGGTTCAGGAGGGTGTACACAGTCAGTGGAAGGGATAGGATGAATTGAAAAATCCGACTCATCAATTAAAACTGTTTCATCCTCAAAACTATCCTCAAAATTCTCCTCAAAGTTAAGCTCATCCATGCATATTTCATCAAAGTCCAGACGCATATGGGGTTCGGGAAAAACATTTAATGACTCGGGATGATGATTTGAAGAGACAAACTCAGCCAAATCTATGGGTTCATCATCCAAACTATTCCCAGCGTCAATATCCTTAATCAAGTGAAAATCAAAATTCTCTGACACCTCAACCAAAGCATGGATATTTATCAATTCAGGTTCTAAGATGGAGGTGTAGAGGTCAAAAGGATTGGGTGTGGTTTCACTTGGCAAGGTCTCTTCACAATCGGGCAAATCAAACACTACAAAGTCGCACAACTCATTAAACATTCTATCTTCAACTGATAATTCATTTGGGACACTTGATAGACTTTCATCACAGGAGTTGTGGGATTCAATTTGAGACGGGTAGGTTTGATTTGGACGGGGG
Organism: Agapanthus africanus; assembly: GCA_030015575.1. Taxonomy (NCBI): domain Eukaryota; kingdom Viridiplantae; phylum Streptophyta; class Magnoliopsida; order Asparagales; family Amaryllidaceae; genus Agapanthus; species Agapanthus africanus. The sequence continues at coordinate 110,940,744 of CM057344.1, forward strand.
TACATCTCACTCTCTCCACTCAAATTCACATCCTGTCCTACCGCCTCTTCATACGTTGGAAAATTTGGAGCTAGTTGAAAACTAGCTACCGGGTCACTAGGTTGTATGAGGGCGGCCATGGACGCATTCAAATCCATCATCTGTTGGCTTGACGCTACCCTAAAATCTTCCAACGACTGTTCCAGACTAGACATAGGTTGTGAAGGGGTTTCGGTAAAATATTCAAAGTTGTTTGGATACTGAAAACTCCCAAATGGCGGTTCTGAAGCAATGTCTAGGGAAGGTGCAAAAGTAGGGTAGGATTGGTAGGAATTGAATGACTGGACAGGAGTTGGATCAATATTGGGATAAGAAGGTGAATGGATTTGTTGATCCCAAGAATTTGAAGTGGTGAAAGGAGTGAAAGATCGGCTACGAGATTGTTCAATACGTTCAGCGATGGACAGAGGTCTTGTGGCTACAACTGGACTTTCAAAAGGGGTATCAATGCAAGAAGGGGTGAATGTTTGAAACGGTTGATACGAAGTGGATTGCGGGGTCTAGTTGTTCGTCCTAGACGCGTTTATGCGATCTTTCAAAGAAATTTTGGGCATGGAGGGGTCGTTCGAAGTTCGGCCAAAGCAAGAACCGTAAGAAGTAATGTCTGGTTGTGGGTACCAAAGTTCGGCAAGAGTTTTGCGAGGTGGAGTACCCATGATATGAAGAGAGAAGGAAGGAAAGGCAGAGAAAAGGAGGGGAAAAGAATGTGGATATTTTTTATTATTATTTTTTTTTAGATATTAACAAAAGAATGAAATATACACAAAAAAAAGAATATGGACAAAAACAATCACGACACAAAAATACCACACACCTAATCGTTCTAGGGTTCACTTAGGTCAACTAGACCTGCTCCAGAACTTGATTGTCGAAGTAAAACTGTGTCGAGAAACAGGCTTAAGATACACTGATCACGAGGCCAGGTAAGTGCAGAGATAAGGGGAGGTTTTCCAATGTTTTCGCGAAGTTCCTTAATTAAATAACCCTTTCTCTTTTGGCGGTTGCGCCGTTAACACTTTCCTAGACACCCCGTAAACAATATACCGTTAAGCAAGGTTCTAAACACAGTTAACTTCTCCTAGTGAGCGCGAAGTCCTTAAGGCTTAAAGTCTAATTTCTTTTAAAATTTGTGCGGGTAAACGTTATGCTCAAGTTCGTGATTTGTGGGCCACGGAAAAGGTGATGAAATCCTTTACCGTATGTTGTGGGGTTCGCTTGCCCTTAAGTCCGTATTAATGTATGCAATGCGCAATTCAATAAAAATTCTATAAAGAATCAAACAATCGTTTTTTAGTTTAAGCGCGGCACTGCAACAAATACGGGTTAGTCAATTTTTAGCGTTTGCTAGCGAACTTGCAAAGAATCCTACAAAGAATAGTATATTGGAAGCGTCGGATTTGAGAAGAAGGTGTTAGTAAAGTACGTACCGTTAAGTTTTGGGTTAGGAAACCCCCGTTGAATCAAATCCGGTAAGCTTGAAAAGTTCGCTTGCACGGGTCAAACTACCCGGATCTTTGGCACTGTACTTTGCAATCACCTTAGCTTTGAATGTACACTTTGCTCCCCGCAATCGCAGTTTGCAAATCTGCAAAAATCTGCACACTTGCCCACAAAAATGATCAAAAAAAAAAGATTTTTTTATTTTTTATTTATAAATATATACAAAAAGAATGTTAACCCGAATAACAAGAAAGAAAATACGCTACCGTCTCCCCGGCAACGGCGCCATTTGATCGCACGCGGAATGCGTGTCGGAATGCGTGTCGGATGTTCAAAAAAAGATTTTTTTATTTTTTTTATAAATATATACAAAAAGAATGTTAACCCGAATAACAAGAAAGAAAATACGCTACCGTCTCCCCGGCAACGGCGCCATTTGATCGCACGCGGAATGCGTGTCGGATGTTCAAAGTTCTAAAGTATAACCGCGATCAGGACGGTGTCGCTATGCAGCTAGCCGGTTGAGCACGGGTCGGTCCACAGGGAGATGGTGGTATTTTACCTTTCTTGTTTTAGACGAGTCAATAAAGAATGAGTATATTTGTTCGATCTAACCTATGTGTAATATTTGCAAGTAAAAAGTTGTTAAGAAAAAGATACGAGATTATAAGCTAAAGAAATCCGTACTCAAAACCTTTGAGCCGAATCTTGACCAATTGAAGCTAGAGCAATCGGCAACAACGTGGATTAGGAGATTTAAGCGCGGTATTCGTGGAATACGGCTTATTTATCCTTGTCCTTCCGTTCTTGTCTCTTGCTTTCGCCTCCGGCCAAACCGAACGCAACCGGTCGCAGTTAGGAATCACCGTTACCTTGTCAGGGTACGGTGCCTAACGGAGCGCTTGCGTATCGTTTGGGCGGAGTTCAATGGAAAATACGGAAAAAGGAAATGGGCAAAGAAACGTTAACTTATAATACTGTATTTCTTCTTAACAATAATAATTACATACAACATTCACAAAATGAACAAAAGAGAGCAAAAGAAAAGAACAAAGAAAAGAAAAGATACAAGTAATTAAGTGCAAGGAATTTAAGTGCATGAAATAAATTGCAAGTAATTAAAGACAAGAATGAAAAATGCAAGAAAGGAATAAGCAAATAAAAAGAACAAGAAAGTAGGACTCAAGACAAGCATGGGATCAATAGCCAACCCTTAAACTTGCAAGCTCAATCAAGAGGTTGCAAGATCAAGAGAAGGGTAGAGAACGCATGTGAATTGAAGCGCTAATTCCGTAAGAAAATACGACCCTTGAGATCAATAACTAACCCTTAACCATTCAAGCTCAATGAAGAGGTTGAATGATCAAGAGAAAGCAAGAATCTCAAGGGGAAGAAGAAACAAGAGAGAATGATACAAAAAGCCCTCATCTTCATTGATCTCCCACTCAAAAAGCTCTCACTACAATTTTCATGGAAAAAGAATGAAGAAGAAGAAGAAAAAAGACTAAATCCTAACAAAAAAGAAGAACAAAGAATGAACAACTTGGACTTGCTCAGTTCTGGAGTATTTATAGGCAGGCAACAGAAATTCTAGGGCAACATTCTGCACCCATGTAAAAATACAAATATACCCCCAAAAGACCATCAGGTGCGGCGCCTGTATGGCCGCGGAACCGCGGCCTAGACCCCACTTTGGCCGCGGTTCCGCGGCCGTATAGAGGATTTAGGCCCTCATTTTTCCTGTGCTTCCCTGGTTCTGTGTGTCCTTAATTCTGGTATATGTATTTTCTCATATTTTCTTCACGATTTTTCCAGAATTTCTGTTGAGGAAAAGGTGATTTGATGTGGATCTTTTTGTCATGATTTCCTCGAGCTCCGCGTAGATTTCTTGGATCTTGTGTTGCCATTGAGCTTTGTGCATGACATGACAATCGATTTGCCATTTTGTCTCCTAAACTGGTGTGTGGCAACAGACGGATAAGGAGCGGAGATCCGTGTTTTATCTGTTAATGGCAGGAACCCGGATTTTGTCATGCTTTTCCATGATATTCACTGTTCAGAGCCGAGAACCTGTATTCTGCAATTATGTAGCAAACACTGATTAAAAGCACCTACCTATGAACACACGAGCGTAAGAATGGGCGGTATAAAATGCAATATTCTGATATGAACAGATGTCACCTTTTGTATATTATTTACTTTTCTGCACTAGCATAGACCCAAGGAGGGGAGCACAAGTAACCGGGTTCTGGGGTCCAGTGGGAGACCAACTCGAGGAGTCGAGTCCGGGTCTCCTAACCCTAGAATTGGTAGGGTTGCTTGCCGCTCTCGTAGGGGTCTAGGGGTGTAGGATTGGCTATTCATCACGACCGTGGAATCCGTGTTTTATACTGGCTCGTATTGAAAACACGGACGTCCTAGTATATCCAATATTTCATATGATTCTTTCTGCTGCGTTATCTATGTTGTGATCATGCGATGTTCTATGACAGATATTATATATAGTATATATGATATATTATATAGACGTTACTTATGTTTTACACCCGCGCTAGCCCTGCCCCGCTCTGCCGTTAGTTACCTAACCTAACGGTGCACGAGGGGACATCGAGGCGAATGCGGATGGCATAAGTGTACGTCATATTTATCTGTGATGATTAGGTGGAATTAAATGATAGGATATTCATTAATGAGATTAATGAAAGAAAATAAACCTAATTGATGTTGTGGAATCGAATTTCAAAATGAAAACAGGTAGCTACAGTTCTTGCTTTGCATCGCGGTGTTCCTTGTAGAACATCCTGCACCTTATTCGATAAGGAAAGGACCGAGATCCCTTCACCGGGAGTGACTCCTTTAGCAATAACTGGCAAATGCTACAACCCTCGGTTTGTCTTTTGATCGCTTCTATAGTTTCCGCTTTGCACAGTGATATATGTGATATATCCCGCACCTCATTCGATGAGGAAAGGGCCGACGATCCCTTCACCGGGAGTGACCCCTTTAGCAAAACTAGAAAAGCTTCAAAAACATTCCATTTAAAAACTATTTGATTCCGCAACGAGATCAAGTTCAAAGCATTAAAGGTTTTCACAAAAACCAGCCGCAACCCTCCGTCATTTTAGGAAGTAGAGTACTTAGTATTCGTGCTGTGTTTGTTGACCATAGTCAAGGCACAGTGTACGGTAGCTAAGTGATGTCTTCCTACACCGCATATGATGCGATTAGTTAGGACAGTCATGTGGCTTTGTTGACCTTAGCCAAGGGCCATGTGGGTGGGTCTAATGAGTCACGAAATGACGGGTAGAACTTGGCTAGTACCTATGATTTGTTGACCTTAGCCAAGGTCATAGGTGCTAGGGGTAAAAACCTTTATCGGGAGTTTCAAGTGTTGAAATTTGCAATGAGATTGCATACCTTCTATATGATAGTTGGATCCCGATACCCACTGCGAGTAATTGTTACTCCTGGGAGAGTTTTACACTTTGCAATTAGCCGATCAAGTAGGTGTCTAGAAAGGTGTCAACGGGGTTACGACTCTGGGAAAACGATGTTTACAGTAATTAGGTCCGTGCGAAAGCACGGGGAACCTCCCTCAAAGTACCGACACTGGCCTGGCTGAAAGATTGGCGAACTTGTAGAGTGTAATTAATCCCGGCTAGTCTTTCCTTTTAAGGTTTGAAGGAAGATTTGATAAAAACAGTGGGAGCCATTCTGATTAGATAAAATATATAACCAATCTGATCTTGCAAGAGCGCACGCTGAGTGTTTTCTTCTCTCTCTCTCCAGGTAGCGACCATATCACGCCTTAATCAAGATAATAATATGGATGTATTGACCGAACCCGCTTGTTATACTGAGCTGGGGAACGTTGGTCCTGCTCCAACTTATAATTGTTATAAGACAGAGCAGGAAATAGGGGAATGCCAGGATTCCCATGCCGCCCAAACGAAAAAAGTGCATATGATGCACCTTCTTCGGGTGTGTTCATTACAAAGAACTATTTCTCAGTATCCTCTGCATCCTGGGTATATGATACCGGATCAGGATCCCAGATATGTAATCTGTTACATAGGGCTACAAAAGGGTAGAAAAACTGAGAACGGGTGATAAGTTTCATGAGACAGAAAAACGGGGCAAGTGTTGCAGCCAAGTCTGTTGGTCACTGTCACCCTGTATTACGAATACATTGATTCTGAACAAATGCTATTAGATACCGAACCTGATATATAAAATCATATCAGTCTCTTTATTAGTAAAGAAAGGATATAATTTTGTATTGATGGATAATGTTTTGAACACTTCCTATATCAAAAGTTGATCGGTTCAGACACGCTATCTAAAAGCATTAACGTTCTAAATCAAACTACAGTTCCTAGTATACTGAACACACACAAGAAGAAGAGTTCAGAAATGAACGAATTCTTCTTGAGGCATTGTAGACTAGGTCATATCAATGCGACCCGACTGGCTGAAGTTATATTTAGATGTATATTTAAATCAGTTTGAATTTACATCTTGTGAAACTTGCCAGTCATGTCACAAAGATAATATGACCATAGCTCTGTTTATTGGAAACAGAGAAAGAGTTAATGAACTCTTGGGACTGATGCATGATGATGTATGTAAGGTCTCCTGTCTACATATGCCAGGACTGGTTCTTTATACTTCATTATATTCTCTGATGATCTCTCAAGATTCAGTCATATATTCCTGTTGAAATATAAGTCCGAACCTTTTGAGGTATTCACAGAATATAAGTAGGAAGTAGAGAACCAAAATACGGGTATAAGTATTATGTCCTATGATGAGATCAGGGAGGAGAATACTTGTGCATAGCATTCCTGGACTATTCTAAAAGAAAATGAGATTCTCTCTCAGCATTACTCCTCCGTATAAACCATAGCACGATGGTATATCGGGGCGGAGCAATCACACCCTATGTGATAAGGTGTGCTCTATGATGAGTACTACTGAGTTACCTATTTCCTTTTTGGGAGTTATGCGCTTGAGAAGCTGCATACCTATTGAATTAGGTTCGAATCAAATCAGTGCCTACCACTCCATATGAGATATGGTATGGGAAGAACCCATCTCTTAAGCGAGTTAAGATTTGGGGTTGTCCGGCCTATGTTTAAAGCAAAATCCGGACAAGATCGAGGCAGGATCAGTTCTGTAGAACTGGAAAGGTTCCAGCTATACAAAACTGCAGTTGATGATTTGACAGAACCATAAGATTCTATAGTTCCCGACGAACCTCAGCCTCTCCGCCGATCTAGTAGGGTTCCTCGTCCACCTCAGAGATACCTCGATTTCTCGGTGACAATGGGAGCAAGGAATGCATCATGAGATGATGACCCAACTAGTTTCGAGCAGGCCATCGAGAGTAGGGACTCTGTAAGAATGGCTGGATGCTTAGCGATCTGAGATGGAATCCATATACACCGGCAAAGTATGGACTTTAGCTGCTATATCTGAAGGGTTAAATCCCCATCAGGAGCAAGTATATCTGGAGAAGATTACTTGGTGTAGATGGAAAAGTTGAGACTTTCAAAGCTAGACTTGTTAAAGGTTTTCGTCATCGACCAGGCGTGGATAATGATGAAACCTTTTTCCAGTAGCTATGCTTAAGTCTATCCAGATCCTACTTACCACGGCTACATACCATGACTACGATATCTGGTGGTTGGGTGCCCTGACTGCTTTTCTAAATACTGATTTAGAAGAGAACGTCTATAAGAACACAGCCAGAGGTCTTCGTAAACAGTGGGAGCAGCGGAAACGTATGCAAGTTGCTGCACATAATGAAGCAGGCATCGCGGAGTTGGAACGTCTGTTTTGATGTGATAGTCAAAGTGTTTGACTTCATCAAAATGGTAGACGAATCTTGTATATACAAAAAGGTAGTAGAGAGTAAGGTGGTCATCTTCGTATTGTATGTAGACAACATACTCTTGATAGGAAAAGAGTTTCCTATACTACGATCGATCAATCTCCTATTATCATAAGGATTCTCCAAATAGGATAAAGATGATACCTCCTAAATCCTGAGATTTGGACCTATGAGATAGATCTAAAGGGATATTAGGGTTCTCACTAGGTATAGTGAGATTGTATCAATCGATCCTGGGGAGAATCACTGGAAGTGTTCCAGGGTGACAAAGACGACTGAATGTCAGTCACAGGCACTGTCTTTACCCTCAGTAAAGGGACGGTATGTTGGAAGAGTTCCAAGCTAGATACCGTGGCAAACTAGACGATAAAGGCTGGTAACATCGCTATTGAAGATGCTACCAAAGAGGAAGTTTGGGTGTATATTGGTTCATAAGATGAACTAGGTTCCTGCCATTGTATGACAATGGAAGTGTGGCTTTGGCCCTGGAACCATGGCCCCATCAGTGACCCAGACAAATTCTGAGGCAGCATCACCTGATCATGGAGATAGTTGATCTCCAGGGTGATCGAGGTTAGGAGAGAAGACTCAGAGGACAACACGGCGGATCCACTCACGAAGGCCTTTTCCCAGAGAGAGACTCATATGGGATGGTTGAGTATGTGATACTGCAACCACTGCTACAGATGGCCCTAGTGCAAGTGGGAGATTGTTAGTTATATGTATGCCCTAGAGGCCATTACTGTACATTGGATGTATATTGTAGTGGATGCTGGGGTAGGACTTTCTTGCTCGACAAGATAGTACGCTATCTGGTTGCTCTTTATCTTAACGTGTATACTTTTTGTCTCTCTGTTACATGTTGATAAAGCCCTTAGGATGTGTACTCGACTTCCAGGACTGTGATGCAGATCATACTAGTGGGGCCTGGATAGTCCATGAGTACATCCTTCAATGTTCCTAGTCGAGGGAATATCGAGACGGGGCATCGATATTCCAGAGTAGACTAGCCTATATCTTCTCGACCCATGTGATGGGCGATGGATGATCCCATATCCATTGGTGTTTAACATCGGAGATGGTATGCGGGTGCTCAGTGGAGACTGGGTACACTGAACGGACTCGCCGAGAACTCCCAGATGGTATTATACCTCACGTCAGATGGCAGTTCTCTGGTGACACTAGTACAGCTTAGTCTGTTGACCCGAGATCGTCATAGAGTCTTGTGTGTCTCCTACTGTGCTTTGATTTCCACCCTACCACGGCTCTACTGAGTCGTGCAAACAGGTGGTTTTTGGGTACAGTCCCGATTCATATGGAGGCAATGAGCGATAGGAGGGGATTCGTCTCTCCCGGTATTGGGGGTTGATGTTGCGCAATGCTCGACTGGCCATAACAGGAAATCCCTGGCCAGGGTTGCAGTGATATACTGGTAAGAGTTATCAGTAGTTTCACGATTGTTATGGACCTCACGTCGGCATGACTTATCAAGCTACTGGGGTCTGACGTTTACCACCCCTAGGCGAGATATGCGACATATCAGACGAACAGACCGGACGATACGGTAAGTGTTACTGGTTGGATTCACAGGAGTGTGAGCAGGCTTGCTCGTCGATCTTCTGATCGCTCAATACCCGGGTGGCCGTTACGTTTAGCAGACCGTTTGCGGCTTGTGGGTGTTTGATATGATCATCATCTGCTGCCGGCGTATTGACGAGTCTTTAGAGTCCTACACAGAGGTTTCCTGGCTCAAGCGAAACGAAATAGGAGCGCATATGAGATATGTGTGGGACCGAGAATAATGCGTGTATGTGATACCGTATTCTATTCTCGCGATGAATGTATCGATTGGTTATATGCGATATAACCTAGTTATCGAATCAAGGATTGATTCGATAAGCCGATACATTGGATACTAGTCGGTTATATACGATATGACCGGATCGTTAAATCAAGTGTTGATTTAATGATTTAATGTATAATTATATATTTGATATATTACTTTGCATTAACTAGTATTGGTTCACTTTAAATGGATTTACTCACTTGGTTTGTGCACATTACATATGTGATATATTTCGTGCACATGATTGTATCATGTTTGATGATACATGCAAGCTAGGGTTAGTGTAAAGAATTAGACCATGGTTAAGATTATGATTAGGGTTTTCTTTTTTCTTATTTATTTATTTTGGAAAAAGATGAGAAAAGAATGGTTGCTATTTTTTTTTGCTAGTTGAAGATTCTTGAAGCTTTGAATTAGTCCACCATTCTTGTCTCATCCTTAACCCTAACCATTCTTGTTAACCATGGTCCATTCTCTACAACTAACCAAGGGTTAGTAAATGATAAGTATTGATTTATTTATCATTTACATAATACTTATCATTCTTTTTCTTCATCTTCTTCTTCTTCAACATGAGAAAAAAGCTTGCTACATCAATGGTGATTGATGAAAAAGTGTGGGAAATCCAAAACTAAAGTCTACCCAATTCCTATTTCTTCATCCTCTACCTCTTGCCAAGTAGTATAGGGTGTTTCCTTCACAAGTTTTCAAGGCTTGGTGAAGTTGGAGCTTGTTCTTGTGATGCTTCGACGTAGATCATCTTCGGCATCGAACCGACGATCAAGCCCGCCTATTCTTCGATGATGCCAATGCTAGAGTCAAGGGTTTGATTCGGACAGCGGAGGGAGATCATCGCGGAGCTTAGGAAGTGGTGGACCGGATCTACAAAGGTTGTAGCCACTTTTCTTTAGATACATTTCCATTTACTTGCTTGTTTCGCCTAGATATCTAGTAAACGATCCGTTCTAGGGTTTCTCGGCACCGTATTTTTTAGAAATTTGCATGGATGATGACTTGTGAGACCTCACTAGGGTGCCTAGGAACCTTACAATATATTAAATGGATCACTACGTTAAGTTGATCTCAGTCTCAAACAGGACTGACGCATCCTTAATGAACGTGTAAGTTGATCTTAGCCGTAACACGGCTAATGCATCCTTAAACTAAAAACACCAAACCCAAATCTAAGTAAATACGGATTTGGACTAATCCACGTCCTACGGGCGACGGCATTACTCAGTCTCCGTATACAATCCACGGGCAACCACAAACAAAACAAACACCTACGACACGAAGTGAAATTCTGGAGAAGGAGAAAGTTGTTACCGCGATGCGGTAGCGTAATTAACTGCAGGGACTTGCGCCTGCAGGAAAGAGCGTCCCCACAATCAAAAACCCCTCAACCGAGGGGGGATCTGACGAAGTCTGCTACATCGGCCGCATCCGTCTAAACCTCCGATATACGGTGCCATAAATCAACTTGGCATCTTCGGAGAGGTAGACGGATAAAACCATATAGCATCTGCCCCGAATCTCAGGCCAGACGTCATCACGTCGTCGGGCGCCATTCGGAGGGGAACAGTCTCTTAACCCTAGAATTGGCAGTGTTGCTTGCCACTCTCGCAGGGGTCTAGGATGTGGGTTTGGCTATTCATCGCGACCGTGGAATCCGTGTTTTATACAGGCTCAAAATAAAACACGGACGTCCTAGTATATCCAATATTTCATATGTTATCTTCTGCTGCAATGTTCTGTGATGAGATCATATTACTGCCTGAGACGAAATGCTTATACTATATATATATATATGATATATAAATATTACTGCTTTCGTTTCTTCTGTGATTCTTAGGAAGCAAAAATGATGGGATTTATTAATGAGATTAATAAAAGAAAAGAAACCTAAAAGATATTGTAGAATCAAATTTTCAAAATAGTAGCTACAGTTTTGCTTTGCATAGTAGTATATATGATATACCCTGCACCTTATTCGATGAGGAAAGAGCCGAGATCCCTTCACCGGGAGTGACCTCTTTAGCAAAACTAGCAGATGCTACAAACTCGCGGTTTAGTTTTTGATTGCTTCTATAGTTCTTGCTTTGCACAGCGGTATTTATGAAATATCCTGCACCTTATTCGATAAGGAAAGAGCCGAGATCCCTTCACCGGGAGAGACCTCTTTGGCTAAACTAGAAAAGCCTCAAAAACACTCCTTTTCAAAATCACATGTTTCTACAACGATTTCAAGTTCTTTACGCTCATGGTTTTCTGAAAAACCTGCGTAGCCCTCCGACATTTCAGATAAGTAATACTTAGTATTCGTGCTGCGTTTGTTGGCTTTCGTCAAGGCGTAGTGTGCGGTACCTAACTATTGCTTATCTGCAGCATATGATGAGATTGGGTTAGGGTAGTCGTACGGCTTTGTTGGCTTTCGTCAAGGATCGTGCGGGTGGGTTTAATTCAATCAAGAAATGTACGGGTTGAACTTGACTAGCGTACTATGGTTTGTTGGCATTCGTCAAGGTCATAGCATGTTAGGGGTAAAAGCATTATCGGGAATTTCAAGTGTTGGAATTTACAATGAGGTTGCATACCTCCTATGAGAAAGTTGGATCCCGATACCCACTGCGAGTAAGAGTTACTCCTGGGAGAGTTTTACAAATGACAATTAGCCGATCAAGTAGGTGTCTAGAAAGGTGTTAACGGGGTTATGCCTATGGGAAAACGAGGTTTATTTTAATTAGGTCCGTGCGAAAGCACGGGGAACCTCCCTCAAAGTACTAACACTGGCCTGGCTGAAAGATTGGCGAACTTGTAGTGTAATTAATCCCGGCTAGTCTTTCCTTTTAGGGTTTGAAGGAAGATTTGATGAAAACAGTGGGAGCCATCCTGATTAGTAAGATAATAACCAATCTAATCTTGCAAGAGCATATGCTAAAGTATTTTCTTCTCTCTCTCTCTCCAGGTAGCGACCCTGTCAGGCCTTAATCAAGATAATAATATGGATGTATTGACTGAACCCGCTTATTATACTGAGCAGGGGAACGTTGGTCCCGTTCTTTCTTATAAGTGTTATAAGACTGAGCAGGAAATAGGAGGATATCTGGATTCTCACACCGTCCAAACGAAGAACAAACATGCAGATGCATCTTCTTCGTGTGTGTTAGTTATCAAGAACTATTTCTCAGTTCACTCTACGTCCTGGGTATTAGATACCGGATCGGGATCCCACATATGTAATATGCTACGTGGGCTACGTAAAGGTAGAGAACTGGGAATGGGTGATCATTCCGTAAGAGTAGGGAATGGTGCAGATGTTGCAGCCAAGGCAGTTGGTGAATATCACCTTGTATTACCAAATGGTAATATATTGATTCTGAACGAATGCTATTACATTCCGACCCTGATATGCAATCTTATATCAGTTTCTTTATTAAGTAAAGATGGATATAATTTTGTAGTACAGGATAATGTTACGAACATCTTTCTGGATCAAAAGTTGATTGGATCAGGCTCGTTAAATAATGGCATATACGTTCTAAATCAAACTACAGTTAATGTACAAAACACACACAAGAGGAAGAGTTCAGAAATGAATGAATCCTACTTATGGCATTGTAGACTAGGTCATATCAATGCGGCACGGCTAGCTAAGTTACATAAGGATGGATATTTGAATCCGTTCGAATTTTCATCTTATGATACTTGCCAGTCATGTCTCAAAGGCAAGATGACCAAAACTCCGTTTAGTGGACACGGAGAAAGAGTTACGGAACTCTTGGGACTGATACATAGTGATGTATGTGGTCCCATGTCTACACATGCCAGGAACAGTTCTTCCTACTTCATTACATTCACTGACGATCTCTCAAGATACGGACATGTGTTCCTGTTGAAACATAAGTCTGAAGCTTTTGAGAAATTCAGAGAATATAAGAAGGAAGTAGAGAACCAAACGGGAAAAAGTATTAAGATCCTTCGATCAGATCGAGGAGGAGAATACTTAAGCAATGAGTTCCTAGACTATCTAAAAGAGAATGGGATTCTCTCTCAGCTTACTCCTCCTTATACACCACAGCACAACGGTGTATCGGAGCGGAGGAATCGCACCCTATTAGATATGGTGCGCTCTATGATGAGCAATGCTGGGTTGCCTATTTCCTTCTGGGGGTATGCGCTTGAGACAGCCATACACCTATTGAATATGGTTCCTACCAAATCAGTGCCTACCACTCCATATGAGATATGGAAGGGGAAGAGACCATCTCTTAAGTATGCTAAGATATGGGGTTGTCCGGCCTATGTCAAAAGGTACAATTCGGACAAACTCGAGGCAAGGTCTGTCCTATGCAAGTTTGTAAGATATCACAAGAACTCAAAAGGGTATATATTCTACCACACTGAGAAACAAAAGGTGTTTGTTTCTCGACATGCCACCTTTTTAGAAAATGAATTTCTTGCAAAGGAAATTTGTGGCGAGGAGGTAGAACTGGAAGAAGTTCCAGCAACACAAACTACGACAGAAGATTTAGTGGAACAAGAGGATTCAGTAGTTCCTAACAAACCCCAGCCTCTCCGCCGATCTAGTAGGGTTCCTCATCCACCTAAGAGATACTACGGTTTTCTCATAGACGGTGGGAGCGAGGATTGCATCATGGAAGATGATGACCCGACTAGCTTTGAGCAGGCCATCACGAGTGTTGACTCTATGAAATGGCTGGATGCAATGCGATCTGAGATGGAATCCATGTACACCAACAAAGTATGGACTTTGGAAGTTGCTCCTGAAGGGGTAAAACCCATTGGGAGCAAATGGATCTTTAAGAACAAACTTGGTGTAGATGGAAAAGTTGAGACTTTCAAAGCTAGACATGTTGCAAAAGGTTTTCGTCAATGACCAGGTGTGGATTATGACGAAACCTTTTCTCCAGTGGCTATGCTTAAGTCTATCCGGATCTTACTTGCTATTGCTGCATACCATGACTACGAAATCTGGCAAATGGATGTTAAGACCGCCTTTTTAAATGGTGATTTAGAGGAGTGCGTGTACATGACTCAGCCAGAGGGCTTCGTAGATAGCGGGAGCAGCGGAAAGGTGTGCAAGCTGCTTAAATCCATCTACGGGTTAAAGCAGGCATCACGAAGTTGGAACATCTGCTTTGATGTTGTAGTCAAAGAGTTTGACTTCATCAAGAACGTAGATGAACCTTGTATATACAAGAAGGTTGCACAGAGTAAGGTTGTCTTTCTCGTATTGTACGTGGATGACATACTCTTGATAGGAAATGATGTTCCTATGCTGCACTCGGTCAAGCTCTTCTTATCATATAGATTCTCAATGAAAGATCTAGGTGATGCCTCCTGCATTTTGGGAATTAAGATCTATAGAGATAGATCTAAACGGATACTGGGATTGTCCCAATCCAGATACATTGACACCATAATAAAGAGGTTTAGTATGGAAGAATCCAAACGTGGGAACCAACCCACGATCTCTGGACTCACTCTCTCAAAAGAGATGTCTCCCAAGACTGATTTGGAAAGAGCTCGCATGCAAGGGATACCCTATGCTTCGGCAGTAGGCTCTATCATGTACGCGATGCTATGTACCAGACCCGATGTAGCATACTCACTAAGTGTAGTGAGTAGGTATCAAGCAGATCCAGGAAAGAGTCACGGGACAGCTGTGAAGAACATTCTCAAGTACTTGAGAAGGATTAAGGAGATGTTCTTGGTGTATGGTAACGATGAACTGCAGGTGGAGTCCTTTACCGATTCGAGCTTCCAGAGTGATAAAGACGACTCTAATTCGCACTCGTGATTTTCCTTTACCCTCAATGTAGTGGCGGTGTGTTGGAAGAGTTCCAAACAGGAAACCGTTGCAGACTCGACGATGGAGGCTGAATACATCGCTGCCAACGATGCTGCCAAAGAGGTTGTTTAGATGAAGAAGTTCATCACTGAACTTGGAGTGGTGTAACACCGTAGAATGTGTTTTGCGGCTAATTATATTTTAATGTATGGTTTTTAATAAAAAGTTTACCAAATTAGTTTTCAATTATTTTATCCTATTTAATGAATATTTTATTATATTTTTTCTAGGCTTGCACACACTTGTGCATGATAACTAGGGTTGTTTTGGGGTTAAACATGATTAGCAATCATGGTTAACTAACCATTTTCCCTAATCTAGCTTTATAGTTTTGTTTTAAGTGTTATAGGTTTTAAGTATGATGATTGTTTTAAATGCAAAATGAATTAAAAAGGAGATTTAAATTTGACTTCTTGTGTTGACCTTGGTGAGAAAGAGAGAGAGAGAGTAAGAATGGGGCATGAAGGCTTTGCCATGCTTCATTAAATGAAGAGAGAGAGGAGGGGTTTTGACTTTGTCTCTCATTTCTCACTTCTCTTTTCACTCATCCTCTCATTCTCTCACAACACACACACACACTCACCTAGCAGCAGCAGCCCCAGCAAAGAGAAGCTCCAGCAGCAGAAGAAGATGCAGCAGCAGCAGCAGCCAAGGCAGCAGCAGCAGACAGCTTCAGCAACAACATCTGGCAGCAGCAAAAGGAGCCCCAGCAGCAGTAGCAACCCCTCACCTCCTCCATACACTTCTTCTCTTGCTTCCTAGGGTTCTCTAGGGTATATTTTCTAAACCCAATCCCCTAGTTGCTTAGCTTGTGTGCTTATTAGCATCGGTTTGTGTTAATTAGCTAGTTTAGTGCTAATTATGGTGATTTGTGAGGAAATTTGATATAGTGATGATCGTGTTGGTAAACCCTATCCATTTAAGTGTTATTAGGGTCACTTGAACTGAGAATTTACCCAGATTACACTAAAATATCATAGGGTTTGCCTTTTGTGCTAAATTAGCGTTTTTAAGCGATATTGTGACATTCTGTGATCTGCTTTTGACCCAGACACTTCAGGACAAAATTGAGCAAACTGGAGCATGTACACTAGGTCTAGATACCACCACCACAGCACGAGACCCTAACTCTTACCTTGGGCCGCAGATTTATTGTGTTTGGCCGCAAATTGCGGCCAAGTTGGGGGCTGGGGTGTTGGGATCTTGGCTAGGGTTCTATGCTGTGTAGTTTAGTGTTTTGACATGTATAGTTTTGTAAGATTTGACCTGTAGGAAAATCTGGGATCAAATATCGTTTTGCATGTCCGTTGTGTTTGCGCGATACGCGCGATACGTGAGTGGGTTCTGTGATCCAGCGTATCGCGGCGTGTCGCGGTAGTTTTAGACGCGTATACACACGTTTTAGCATATTGTGCAC
This sequence comes from Agapanthus africanus, assembly GCA_030015575.1. Lineage (NCBI taxonomy): Eukaryota > Viridiplantae > Streptophyta > Magnoliopsida > Asparagales > Amaryllidaceae > Agapanthus > Agapanthus africanus. The sequence goes on from CM057344.1 coordinate 110,957,251, forward strand.
ACGCACGTTTAGTTCACGACGCGAGTTTCTCGTTTGGGTTCGATATCGCGTTTTGCGGAATATTTGGCTTATATATGATTTCCATGTTTAAATTGCCGGTTTGCAGGCGGGGACTACAGACACTGGTACAGGGGGGAGCAGATGCTAGGATTCACCTAGCTTGGAGAGTAGGTGAGTAGATTTAACATCTACAGGGGAATCGCCCGCATGGCGTTATGCGTCTGGGCTAGGATTCAAATACATGTCGCATATTCTACGTCATTGTTTGAATTGCGCCTTTACCTTATTTCCTTGATATAGTTGTACTGTGACTAGCAGCCATAGGACACTGCACATATTATTGACGGTTCATGTTGCACGAGCACGGATTATATGCTATACACACACCGTCAATAATTGCCATGTCACACACAACCCCTTATAGATATTATATTGCTTATCATACTTGACATCTAGCTTATCGGTATACTTATTGTGTATCTTACCATTAGTGATAGATACATCTACACCTTGCGATACAGCTACAGGTATACCTTGTACGTATTTTACTTATACCCAGGGGGCATCCTTTATATTCTATTTATACCCAGGGGGTATACGACATCTTTTACTTATAAGTAGACACCTATACTTAGCTGTACCTTATTGATTTTGCATACATCTGATTTCAGCTACATATTCTCTTTTATATGCTCGCATTTCAGATATATCGTATATATTTATTCCTAGATTTGTGCATTGTTTATTGGGATTTTAAATGATGTTTTCTGGATTTGGGAACCGCGGGAGTTCATGAAATTATGCATACATTGAAAAACCCGGTTTCCTTGATGTGATATTTGTGCATCCGCCATGAGTTTTATCGGTGCTGATTTATATATACCCCTACGAGGAGGCATCGAGGCCGTAGAGGGTACATGGTGGGGCCCGGTATGGTTCCCCTCGGCAAGAAGATTGATGGACTTTGCCGATTGAGCCTGGAGACGGGCGAGTACCTACCGGTGACAGTACCCATGACTCGGCGGGGATCACGGAGACACCGTTGGGAGTCATGTACGTATGCATACGTCGAAAGGCGAGGGTCAGAGGTAGGCACTCGTGCTTTCGGGATAGCGTATGATACGTGATCAGGATTTCTATGTCGATGCTTGGCACATGGTTTTCATGATATTTCTTTAACACCTTTGTATATATAACAGGGGATTTAGCCGTTGTTATATATACCCTTACACCAATATTAGTGGAGTGGGACGCTAATATATGTGTATTGACCTCATCATATTTATTTCTGCATATATAAATATTTAGGATGCTAGAATCTTACTTGAGATGTGATTGGGATATTAGGTGATTCATTGAGATTGGATACAGGAAACCTATGAGATTGTCGATTTGTACATTCGGGATATAGGAGATTACTCGATATTGTACATTGGACAGATGTGAGACTTATTTGATATGATAGCCCAACTTGGGGGCGGATTTGAGGAATTAGGATTTGAATGTCTTGATGGATTGTGACCCTACCACGATGTCAGGTTTCCGTGGGAATGACATATTTCACTCCATACCTCATCCCTATTCACTTATGCACGGTTTCATATATTGGTAGTACCTGTTAGTGTACCCTTATGATTGCTGCATATCTACTTCTCATATCCCTATTGCATAGTTATTGCATACTATTATCATGTCATCATTGCTTCACATATTGATTGTACCTGCTAGTGTACTTTCCATTATTCAGCATTCACATGATATGCTATTACTGTAATCGCATATCTTAGATTCATGCTGTACGTACATTCCTGCGATTACCTGCATATGTTATCTACTATTCACGAGTTGGCAACTCACCCCCGTTATGCCACAGGTGTTTCAGGTTGTTCCCAGAGTAGTCGAGGCAGGCTATTCAGCTATTCATCTTTTGCTATAGATATCGCATCGGCTCACAGTAAACTATTTTGCTTAGGTGGGTTGCGATGATTATCTGTATTTCATATTGTACTTTCGTTGTATCTTGTACTCTCCATCTACTATTATGTTGTTGACTTAGAGACTTGGTGAGGACGATATTGTATATTATTTATGGATTTGTTGTCTTTTATATACAGCTTTCTCTCCATTGTCTTTATTTCTTCGCTACGGCGTCGTATATTTGTGTTGTATTCATCTTGGCTAGTTTTTACAAAAGGGGTTGTTGCCAAAATTTTAAAGAAAGAAAGTAGGACTTTTAAAGAATTTGGGTTGTGATTTCAAATGTTTCAAAATACTTTTATTATCTTTTCCGTGTTTTTATGGTTTAGATTTCTGTGTTTTGGCTTTCTTTTACTGTGTTACGTCTTTAGGCATTGCGTAGTATTAGGTCCGCCGCGTGCCAATTTCGGGTCGTGACAAGTGGTTTCGTCCATTGAGCATCCAATACCATTGTATTGTGATAACAATGGAGCTGTGGCTTTGGCCAAGGATCCCAGGTCCCATCAGAAGTCCAGGCATATTCTGAGGTGGTATCACCTAATCCGGGAGATAGTTGATCGCCGGGAGATCGAGGTCAGGAGAGTTGATACGAAGGACAACACTGTGGATCCACTCACGAAGGCCATACTCCAGATACAATTTGAGAGACTCTTCGGGATGTTGGGTATGAGATACTACAACAGCTGGCCTTAGTGCAAGTAGGAGATTCTTAGTTGTGTATATGCCCTAGAGGCTATTATTGTACACTGAACGGACTCGCCGAGAACTCCTAGATGGTTTTATACCTATCGTCAGATAGCAGTTCTCCGGTGACACTGGTACAGGTTAATCAGTAGACCCGAGATCGTCATAGAGTCTTGTGTGATTCCCACTGTGCTTTAATTTCCTCTTTACCACGTCCAAGAGGGCGTGCAAAATGGTGGCTTTTGGGTACAGTTCCGAATCACATGGAGGCAATGAGCGACAGGAGGGGTTTCGTCTCTCCCGATATAGGGAGTTGATGTTGTGTTGTGTTCGATTGGCTATAACTGGAAGTCCCTGGCCAAGGCTGATATTGGAGTGCTACTGGTAAGTTTTATCAATAGTTTCTCGACCTGTTATGAGCCTCACATCGACACGACTTATCAGTTACTGGGGTCTGACGTTTACCACCCCTAGACTGGATATGCGACATATCAGACGAAGAGACCGGACTGTACGGTAGTGTTACTGATTGGATTCACAGAAGAATGTACAGGCTTTCTTGTTGTTCTTCTGATCGCTCAATACCTGGGTGGCTGTTACGTTTAGCTGACCGCTTGCAGCTTGTAGGTGTTTGATATGATCATCACCTACTGGCGGCTTATTGACGATTCTTTAGAGTCCTACACAGAGGTTTCCTGGCTCAGGCAAAACGGAGTAGGAGCACATATGTGATATGTGCGGGACCGAGAATATTACGATATAAGATACCGTATTCTATTCTCGCGATATATGATATCGGCCGGGTATATGTGATATAGCGGGGTCATCGGATCAAGTATCGATTCGATGAATCGGTACATGTTATATTAGTCGGTTATATGCTATATAGCCGGATTATCGGATCAAGTGTTGATTCGATAATTTAATGAATAATTATATATGTGATATATTACATTACGTTAACTAATATAAGCTCTCTTTATTGATTCATTTTCTCACCGGATAATACATTGATATATATGCGATATATGTTAACAGTATTTTTTTCTTTTGTTACAAAAATATATTATATGTGTGATATATAATACTGTAACATGTTAGGGTTACAAATGCAATATGGTTGTTAAGTTTAAACTAAGTTAGGGTTTGGATTAGGGTTAGCTTTTGGGTTAGCTTTTTGGTGAAGCTTCATGAAGCTTAAGCTTTTGTCATCTAGCTTGATATTTTGTGTAGATATTTGTTAACCCAACCCAAACCCTTTACCTATGGTTTATTCTCTACAAGGGTTAAGCCTTTCATTCTCAACCTATGGTTGCAATTGTAACCACAGTAATAATTCATTATTCATCACAAAAGCTTCTTCTTCTTCTTCCTCCTTGAAAAAGCTTGCTAGCTTTTTGTGTGTGATGATTTAGTGTGAGAAATTGAAAACAAAAAAGAGCATAATTCCTACTTCATCATCATCATCTATTCTAGCCACTTAGATTAGGACGTTCACTTCTCTAATTACTTCATTAGTGAAGTGTAAGCTTGGGTTAGAGATTCTTCAAGGTAGATCATCTTAGATCAAGAAAACTTCAAGCAAGATGCATCATTAACCTCTTGGAGCCTCACGATAGTCGGAGTTCATGATGATCGCAGCGAAGGGACCTCAACACGAAGCTTATGAAGTGAAGGAACGGACTACAAAGGTTGTAATCCTTATCTCTTTACTTCTTTGTATGTGATACAAACTTTGTTACCCTAGAAATTCTAGCAAGATTCATGGTTAGTTATCTTTGCACTTCTCAAATTATAAAATGGCATGCGTGATGTTACCAAACCATAGACTAGTGTAAGTGCACGGCGGCGCCCCGGCCGTCAATCCGACGCCGGAATGCGGAAGCAGTGATTTACTTTAACTTTTCAAACCGGCACCACCGCGCACTATAAACCCGGATCGTGCCATTAAACTAGTCCTAGCTAACTACAAGATGGGGAAGAGAGATATACCGAGCAATCCGTGTCCTCCGGTCTTCTCGCCATCATCCCGATCTCCCGCGGAATGTCTGGTCTCCACCTCCTCGCCGGAAGGGCACCACGTCGCCTGCTTCTTTTACGGGCTCCCACCTCTATACCGAGGCAACTCGGGCACGAAGTTGGCAAGCCGACGTGCCCAAGGTTTGCTGTAAAATGCGTGTAATGAGCTATGTCTCATTTGGGGTAGTGGATGTTGCCATATGGTGGAGGTAATGAACTAAGACCTTTTGGAGATCAACTTGGGAATTTTTGTAGCATGAATTGAACAAAAATCCCCCACTCAAAATTTGGACAGCCCCTACCATATGAATGGCCGGCCATGTAGGAATTGAGAGGAGAGAGTGAATGAGGGAGAGTATGGATCAATAATGCAAGAAGAGTAAGGAGTGATCATGAGAGAATAAAATGATCACAAGCCAAAGTCTACACTCAAAACCATCTCTCATCAACAAGTCAAAAAGTCAAGCAATCATGAAGCATGATCATGAAGCAAGAAGGTCAAGGGATGGTGCTCCATCATGAAACCATCATGATACAAAAGTATGCAAAGACAACCCTCCACAAATGCTTATTTGCACAAATGCAAATAAGCCCTCCTCCACCAATCTTCGGCCAATGAAAGATACAAACGAAAATGGCCGAAACGGAAAACAAACTGGCAACTCCAGAAAACTGATCCCGTAATAAATTACAGGAAAACCCCGATACTGTGTATACACACCCGCAACTGTATTCCGACCGAAATACAAATGCAATGAGACAAAATCTACACTGTACTATACTAGGATCCGTCTTAAACCAAAGCCGGCTAGTAATGTCCGTCCGATCCTGATCCGTGCAATACCGCATGTATCTGATCGAACCCTGCCATATATCCATACGGCCTCTAGTACTAACCGTCCGATCCTGATCCGTGGAATACCGCACGTATCTGATCGAACCCTGCCATATCTCCATACGGCCTCTACAGCGTTTCGCCCGAAACTTGAGTAACTGAATGTGGGGGACTCTAAAGACTCGTCAATACTATGGATATGAATTTAACCACTAGCACGTCAGAGGTATTAGCCATACGTGACGGGCTACCAGCTATTGACCAAAAAGGACGTCGATGAGCGAACTCATCCTGACACCCTATTGAGCCTGTCAGTGACAATATCCGTACAGTCCGGTCCGTTCGTCTATGAGCATCGCATGGCGGGCCTAGGGGGTTGGTAAAAGTCAGACCCCCAAAAGCGGTACAAGTCGTGTCAGAGAGCAGCCCAGAACACCCTGAGATACTACTGGAATACCCACCAGTAAATCTCCTTCCTTGGCCAAGGACTTTTCATGTTCTGGCTCTCCTAGACGCAGTGCGACCTCACCCCCAATACCGGGAGAGACGAACCCCCGAAGATCCGCTCACTGCCTCCATGTGGCTCGGGACTGTACCCAACTAAAACCTGTTTGCACGTTTCTTTTGAGTGTGGTAGGGTAGTAATCAAAGCACAGTGGGAACTCACACGAGACAAATGACGATCCCCAGGTCGATGAACTAACCTGTACACATGTCACCAGGGAACTGCTATCTGACGTCAGGTATAAGACCAACTAGCATGTTCCCGGCGAGTCCTGTCCGGTGTACTCATAACCCAATGAGCACCTGTATACATCTTAGGTGATCCAACTGACACCAGTGGCTTGTAAGACCGGCCACCGCCCCTCGTCGGGGTCTCGACTATATACACTAGCCTACTCTGGAGTATCGATGCCCTGTCTCGAAACTCCCACGACTAGGGACCTTTTAAGGATGTGCTTATAGACTACCAGCTCTCACGTATATGATCGCCCTCATACTGCTGGCAGTCAAGCATGAATCCTAAGGGCTCTATCAACGTGCAATAGTGACCTGTAGGGTCACCTAAAGAAGTACACGATGATAAAGGTAAACCAGATAGCATACTATCATATCGAGTAAGACTGTCCTCCTGGGATAGGTCCTCCCTCAATCATTGCAATCACGTGCCTGTGATCCAATAATTGACTCTGAGGGCACTATCTCCAACAATCTCCCACTTGCACTCAAGGCTAATTATTGCGATGTCGCATACTCACAGCCCGTGTGATACCGAACACCCAACTCCTCTACTAGTCAGTCTGACAAAGCTCGTTTGCGAAACTATTGCGTTCGAGGAATAGCCTCAGTGAGTGGATCCGCTTTGATGTTTCTTTCTATGTCTCTCTATATCTCAAGTTCGTGGAGAAAGCCATCTCCCGAAATGAGCAATACTTGTCTTAGAATGTGTCTGGATGTCTGATGGGACCTAGCTCATAAATGAACTCCAAATCCAAACTTCTTAGACTGTATCGTCAACTGAACTTAATTAGTATCCTGCGCCATGCCTCCCTCAGTAATGCCTTGGACCACCTGTCCAAAATACTGCCCCTCGTCAGAAGGAAAAACTATAACTCTGACAACCTCCTTGTCGTCCAGGTCACCTTGGAAGCCTGGAATGATAACTGTCTCTCGAATGAGGCTGTCGTTATCATATCCCTAGAACATCCACTTATGTTCTAAAACTGCTTCCGACTGTTTCTCCAGGATTGGATCAATGTCAACTTATTGCATCTAGTGCAAGAACAACATCTAGTGTGGTACTTGACATCTCATGATTGACTCAATTGCCTAAGCAAGTGATCTGCCAATCATGCACATCCCTCTCCCCTTTAGTCTGTAAGACACCTTTAGAGAGGGTGACTCCATCACCTGCAGATACACTACCGTGCCAGGAGTCGTCCATTCTAAATACTCTTAGAATACTGTCTGAGTACCCTTAATTGGGAAACCACCCAAATCTGGATCTAAAACCATAGATCTAGTAACCAGTATGTCTGATATAATGTCCAAGTCCCAAGTGGAGAAACCACTGTATGACGACCAAAGTATAACCGATCGTAGTATAGGAATTTCTTTTCCTATTCTGTGTATGTCATCCAAATACCATGACATCACACCCTACTACCTTCTGAACAGATCCATCCCCTATTCTGATGAAGTCAAACCTATGACTGTCACATCAGAAATTGATGATCTATCTCCGCTATATCTGCTTTAGTCTATAAATAGACATAAGCTACATGTCCACCAATGTTTCCGCTGCTCCCACTGACTACGACAACCCTCTGGCAGAGTCATATAGACGTACACTTCTAAAGCCAGTTTAGAACGACGCTATACTCATCCTCCCGCCGGGTCTCACAGCCTGGAACAACAGCAATGGTAAGTGTGGGTAAACAAGAACCTCCCTGTCACCGTCCTTGAGGCTACCGGAGTACCTCTCGGGTGCCTGAGGTTACCCACCGTATCTGCGGAGTGGCCAATGGAATGTCAATCCAGATTGAATCTTTAGGTTCCTTATCAAATCTTCAGTAATCGTTTGCGGTTCTGGAATCACTTCCAGTTCTACCATACTCCCACTACTGTTTTTTGAAAAAAATCCATTTTTAATAAAACTGTGGCGAGTCTAGAACAATATCACTATTGATCTTCCAAATGGTAGAAAGTCAACCCTCGTCATAGCCTGGGTCAACCCACAAACAGCCATTACAGAAACATGCCTTGAGTTATCCAGAGTCTGGTTTTAAGCATAAGCCGGACAACTCCCCGTACCTTAACATCGTTAAGATATGAACGGTTCTATATCCAATATAGAACCAGAGGCACTGATTTATTTGAAACAGATTCAAATCATGCAGCTGTCTCCAGTGCATGTCAACTAAATGGAAAGAGGCTGATCAGCGTTACTCAACTTAGGAATGCTTCCAATTATGAGTAACCTGAAAGGGTAGCAAGTTCTCTTAATCATTACTATCAACTGAATACCATACACAAGTATCTACATCTTCGATCAGTTTGAAGAATCCCGATACTTGCAATACCTGGTTCTCTACTTTATTCAAATACCTATAACTTCTCAAAATTCGGACCCTGTGTTTCCACGAAACACCTGTCTAAAAACTAGAGAAGTCATAAGTAAACTGAATATAGTACGAGGACCAACCCCTCTGTCCTGATGGACCCTGGACAACATACAATACTCTGTATAAGTCCCTTGAGTCTGATAACTCACTCCCTGTGTGTCGCAGGTTGAAAACTGTATTTATGGTTAAGAAGAATTACACCGCTGTTTAATGCTCCTTACCTAACCATCCACTGATATAGGTAAATGTCGTAGACATAATTTCAAAAGGGTATATCTCACTCTATGAAAATAGACGTACAGATATATCAATTTGAAATTGGTGCATAACAACGGATATTCAAAACCAAATATTTGCCGACCGGCAAACAGCCCAGGTGATTTCCTCAAATATCACCGATTACAACGAATCCCGATATAATGAGGATGATCACCCAATTCCCAATAGCTTACTCCCACTCATCATCTGTAAAACCATACAGATGTGAGAATCATACCCGGTAAATACATACCCTGGAGCAAGTGTCTAATTGGGAAATCAGTTTTCCTTTAACAGTACACAGTGAAACTGAAACATTGAAATGTTTCGATGGAGTATCCCGGTATTCCTAGTAATGCCTCTTCCATTATCCAGATTCACAACTGTAACCGTGTAATTCTTTGCCATCTTTCCAAATCCCTTTATATGTCTTTAGTCATTACCTTCTGTACACCCCTTTAGGCCAAATGGTTTTCTTCCTTCCCTACCGTTCGGCACCAGCCTATGGTTTGGAAGAAGACTATCCAAAAAGCATAATGGGTGTACTGTCCTAATCCTAGGAGCACTCGCAATGCGAGAGAAGGTGAAGATAAAAGACACCTGAATAAATCTTATTCCTATTTCTCCTGAACCAGAATCCATCCCCGAACTGGAACAAGTTCCTTTCGAGTTCGTATATAACCATAAAATGGAGTATCCAATAAAATGTGGATCTTCGTAGTGATACGGAGTGTCCTGGAGAAATACAAAGGTGATTTAGGATTGGCGAAGAAATACTTGGTATAGTCGTGAATAGCAGTCGCAATTTTACTTTGCCCTCATACTAATCCCTTGCTTTGTCTTAACTTAATACCTTCTGCACACCATCGTTATGCTAATTGGTTTTCTTCATTCCCACCGTTCGACACCAGCCTAAGGTTTGGAAGAAGACTATCCAATTTGCATAATAGGTGTACTATCTCCTATACCAAGGAGTACTCGCAACCTGAGAGAAGGTAAAAGGAAAAGACAACTGAATAGTCCTATCCGTTTTCTCCAGAACCGGAAACCATTCTCGAATAAATCCCTTCGAGTTCGTATATAACCATACGATGGTTTTGTCCAATGGAAGTGGACGTTCGTAGTAATACGGGGTGTCCTGGAGAAAAAGGGTAAAAGTAGGAGTGGCAATGAGGTTTGCAACTCTGACAATCCAAAAGCCAGTGTTTAAGAAGGTTCGGTCAACTTGGTCACTGAGTCATAGTCTTAGGGTCGGGTCAATGGTCGCTGCCAAAGAGAGAGAGAAAAGAAACACTCAGCGTGCACTCTAACCTAGATCAGAATGGTTACCAATTTATCTAATCTGGAAACCTCCCACTGTACCGTAAAATTCTCCTCCAAACCTGAAAGAAGAATTAGTCGGGATCACCCGAGGAGTAAACTAACTCATAAGTGGGAATCGGGATCCAACTATCATCGCATGATAACGTGACGGAATCCGCTCACGTCATCACACTCCAGAAGGTATGCGCATATCTGGCAAGTTTCAGTTTCTTTAGAAACTCCCGATGTGATTTTTCCCCCATGCTCTTATGACCTTGACTTTGGCCAACAAATCATAAGTCACATGTCAAGTTCTACCCGTCATTCTCCAGGTTAATTTGAGCCCACCCGCACAAGCCCTTGACTTTGGCCAGCAAGGCTATAGGACTGCCCCAAACCAACGCATCTATCTATGCTGCATATGAATACCCAACAGCTACCAAACACTGTGCCTTGACTTTGGCCAACAAACACAGCTTGAATACTATTGACCACCCATATGAAACGACGGAGGGCTACGAATGGTTTTTGGCGAAAACCTTTAACGTAAAGAACTTGATATCGTTGAAGGAACTGGATAGCTTTTATGAAAATATAGTGACGAAAACCATTGCTAAAGAGGTCACTCCCGGTGAAGGGATCTCGGCTCTTTCCCCGTAGAATGAGGTGCAGGATATTCCAACTGAATACCACGGTGCAAAGCAAAAGTAATCGGCTATAGTGAAGTTATTTCCCTGACGCAAACTTTTTGTCCAAGGGGTCACTCCCGGTGAAGGGATCTCGATCTTGCCTCGTCGACTGAGGAGCAGGATATTCCAACTGAATACCACGATGCAAAACAAAAGAGAACGTCCTTGCAATAACAGCTTTTTGAAAAAGTGTTCCAACAACATCAGAATAGGTTTGTTTTTAACTTGCATTGATCCGAATCAACGCAGTCCCATCAATTGATCACACCACAAAGAACGAAAATATATTGATGTACGTATATGCCATCCGCATTCGCCACCGGGTCCCGTCATTACCCGTTAGGTTAGCTAACTAACGACAGAGCGGGGACTGGACTAGCGCGGATGCAAAACATATACAACATCTACTAATATATATACCAATATATAATATTTCGCTCAAGGCGTGATAAAATGCAACATCACAGAAATGTACAGCATCACAGAACAATACAGATATCTGGGATCCCCAGGTTTCACAGAGCCACTACTGAAACCCGACGTTCCCCTGGTCGTGTGGATAGCCTGTGCAATGAAATCCTAGACCCCTACGGGCGCGGCAAGTTACCCGCCAAAACCTGAAGCGAGGCAGCCCCCTTCAGCAACGTGAATGGACCACCCGGCACTTCACGGAATCCAGTAACTTGGGCACCCCTCCTGGGTCAACCTGTACCCCCTACGAATGCGGCGAATAGCCCGCCAATTCTAGAGTGAAGCCCCCTCCGTCTCAATGCCATGAGATGCGGGCTTGTTGCCCTCTAGAACCCGGCTATCCGTGCACCCCACCTTGGGGTAATCCTAGTACAGAAAGTAAAATATACATACAACGGGTACATCGACCGCAACCTGGTCGTGCCCCAAAATAATAATATACAATCAGGCAGTGACGGCAGTCCACATGTCGGACGCTCGCCCCGCAATATCAAATGTACATAATACAACAAAAACTGTACTAGCATTGCATCCAGGCTATCCCCCACGACCAATTTGCAACATCACAGCATAACACAGAACATCAATGTGAATGCCACGTTCGCAAATCCGTCTAACCGGGCTATAGCAGTTAGACAGGATTTACCGATCGAGTGACATTCACGGTCGCAGATATAATGTAAATACTGTGAACTAATGTGTTTAAAATATCCGATCGATCAAATTTACCAAGTGGGCCCCAAAGCACTACTGTAGCACATAAAGAAATTCTGGGCCCAAAAATAATATTCCAAAACCCCTATTTTCATGTCCAAGACCCTCTGTAAAACATTGGTCCAGTGAGGAGGCTAAGTGGCGGCGGAACCACGGCCCAAGCATGGGTTTGGCCGCGGTTCCGCGGTCATATGGTGAGATCACGAGACCAAATTTTCACAGAGGGCTTAGAATTCCATGCCTAGTATTCTGAAACAACCTGAAAAATTTTTGGACTCCAAAAAATTTCGACAGAAACTGATGCTCTTGGAAAATGCGGTTTTGGAATTTTGTTCGATCGGAAATGTAAAACACATTAGACAAAACTAGACTATGTTAATGGCGAGGCTCTGATACCACTGTAAGTGCACGGCGGCACCCCGGCCGTCAATCCGACGCCGGAATGCAGAAGCGATGATTTACTTTAACTTTTCAAACCGGCACCACCACGCACTATAAACCCGGATCGTCCCATTAAACTAGTCCTAGCTAACTACAAGATGGGGAAGAGAGATATACCGAGCGATCCATGTCCTCTGGTCTTCTCGCCGTCATCCCGATCTCCCGCGGAATGTCCGGTCTCCACCTCCTCGCCGGAAGGGCACCACGTTGCCTGCTTCTTTTACGGGCTCCCACCTCTATACCGAGGCAACTCGGGCACGAATTTGGTGAGCCGACGTGCCCAAGATTTGCTGTAGAATGCGTGTAGTGAGCTATGTCTCATTTGGGGTAATGGATGTTGCCGTATGGTGGAGGTAATGAACTAAGACCTTTTGGAGATCAACTTGGGAATTTTTGTAGCATGAATTGAACAAAAATCCCCCACTCAAAATTTGGACAGCCCCTGCCATATGAATGGCCGGCCATGTAGGAATGGAAAGGAGAGAGTGAATGAGGTAGAGTATGGATCAATAATGCAAGAAGAGTAAGGAGTGATCATGAGAGAATAAAATGATCACAAGCCAAAGTCTACACTCAAAACCATCTCTCATCAACAAGTCAAAAAGTCAAGCAATCATGAAGCATGATCATGAAGCAAGAAGGTCAAGGGATGGTGCTCCATCATGAAACCATCATGATACAAAAGTATGCAAAGACAACCCTCCACAAATGCTTATTTGCACAAATGCAAATAAGCCCTCCTCCACCAATCTTCGGCCAATGAAAGATACAAACGAAAATGGCCGAAACGGAAAACAAACTGGCAACTCCAGAAAACTGATCCCGTAATAAATTACAGGAAAACCCCGATACTGTGTATACACACCCGCAACTGTATTCCGACCAAAATACAAATGCAATGAGACAAAATCTACACTGTACTATACTAGGATCCGTCTTAAACCAAAGCCGGCTAGTAATGTCCGTCCGATCCTGATCCGTGCAATACCGCATGTATCTGATCGAACCCTGCCATATATCCATACGGCCTCTAGTACTAACCGTCCGATCCTGATCCGTGCAATACCGCACGTATCTGATCGAACCCTGCCATATCTCCATACGGCCTCTACAGCGTTTCGCCCGAAACTTGAGTAACTGAATGTGGGGGACTCTAAAAACTCGTCAATACTATGGCTGTGGATTTAACCACTAGCACGTCAGAGGTATTAGCCATACGTAACGGGCTACCAGCTATTGACCAAAAGGGACGTCGATGAGCGAACTCATCCTGACACCCTACTGAGCCTGTCAGTGACAATATCCTTACAGTCCGGTCCGTTCGTCTATGAGCATCGCATGGCGGGCCTAGGGGGTTGGTAAAAGTCAGACCCCCAAAAGTGGTACAAGTCATGTCAGAGAGCAGCCCAGAACACCCTGAGATACTACTGGAATACCTACCAGTAAATCTCTTTCCTTGGCTAAGGACTTTTCATGTTCTGGCTCTCCTAGACGCAGCGCGACCTCACCCCCAATACCGGGAGAGACGAACCCCCGAAGATCCGCTCACTGCCTCCATGTGGTTCGGGACTGTACCCAACTAAAACCTGTTTGCACGTCTCCTTTGAGCGTGGTAGGGTAGTAATCAAAGCACAGTGGGAACTCACACGAGACAAATGACGATCCCCAGGTCGATGAACTAACCTGTACACATGTCACCAGGGAACTGCTATCTGACGTCAGGTATAAGACCAACTAGCATGTTCCCGGCGAGTCCTGTCCGGTGTACTCATAACCCAATGAGCACCTGTATACATCTTAGGTGATCCAACTGACACCAGTGGCTTGTGAGACCGGCCACCGCCCCTCGTCGGGGTCTCGACTATATACACTAGTCTACTCTGGAGTATCGATGCCCTGTCTCGAAACTCCCACGACTAGGGACCCTTTAATGATGTGCTTATAGACTACCAGCTCTCACATATATGATCGCCCTCATACTGCTGGCAGTCAAGCATGAATCCTAGGGGCTCTATCAACGTGCAATAGTGACCTGTAGGGTCACCTAAAGCAGTACACGATGATAAAGGTAAACCAGATAGCATACGATCATCTCGAGTAAGACCGTCCTCCTGGGATAGGTCCTCCCTCAATCATTGCAATCACGTGCCTGTGATCTAATAATTGACTCTGAGGGCACTATCTCCAACAACTAGGTGCAAGGGTAACCCAACAGTGCACACCTTGTTGTGTTAGCAGCGCCGTCGTCTTCAATCTCCATAAACTAAATTTATTTCACCCGTCAAACTTTTCGATCTTGCAACCTGTAAATGCCATCTTCCCAATCATCTCCAAAACTCGAACTTGACGCTCTGATACCACTTGTTATAAAGATTATATATCTATGTGCAGCAAAAATCCAAGACATTTGTTTTAAGCCAGATATCCAGGTTTAGCGCAAACCTTCAACTAATCTGCAAGTGCGACGAGAACTTCTACTATGAGAAAAAATTACCAGAGATTGCACAAATTACTCACCTCCTCTACAAAGAAATACTGTAAAACCCTAGAACGATTGTACGATATTTCTTGAATAAAATTTATATTAATTGGTTTATTATTTTATCATTTTATTAGGTTATTAAATAGTTATTATTTATGAGCGTAATACATTATTTGTCCTTATGGATGATATTGATATCTATATTGATATTTTCCCTTATATCTTATTCGCTATTCCTAATTAATGTAAAACTCATGAAGTATATGACCCGTTTGTACTTATCTATCCTAATTAAACCCTTAATTAACATGCAACCCTATGATTCATAGTTCTTTTCCTCTCACAAAACCCTAACCCTAGCCGAACACTACCCCAAACCCGAGCAGCCTTGACTGACCGATCACTTCACCATCTCTCACAGCCGATCATCAACATTGTCGTTATCAGCATCGTTGTCTTCATCTTATCCTTCCTGTGGCGACGTGATCATTGCCGCGGTTTCATATACTCGGGTGCAAATCAAGTACGGAATCTTGCATCGTCTTCAAGTTCATCATTTTCGTTTGTCTTTGAGACAAGTAGTTGAATTCTTGCTTAACATGCTAGTTGCGACGTGATTAGAGTTTGTCATAACATTACTATTATTAATATTATGTGATAAAAGTTAACATTAACCCTAATCGACGTGATATCGAGATTTGAATCACGATGTTTTCGTTAAACCCTAAAGTAGTCAACTTTATAATTAACCAGTTGATATATATTTCAATATAGGGTTGTTAAATGATTTATATTTGATTTACTTGCATGTATTTAATTTAAATAGAAACCTTAAATCTGTTCGTCTATGAATTTTCCCATAGAGACATCTTCCAACATGACTAAACGACTTTTTTTACTATTTCCAGAAATCATAATTGAACTGGAGACGTCTGCTATAGACGTCTAGAATATAAAACATTGTGAATCAGACGTCTCCCATAGATGTCTGGAGTAGGAATTATTGCAGACCAGATGTCTGTTGTATATGAAATATGATCTAGACATCTTCCCCAGACGATTGATGCGATAGGATTTATGATAACTGATGTGTATTTTCACTACTATAATGAGAGGTTGCCCCTACAGATAGAGGAATTCATAGGGAAAACTTTGTATTGCCCCTACAGATTAATCCGTAGGGCCATCTGTTTGCCCCTACGGTGCTCACCATAGGGGCATAAATAAATTTAAAAATATTAAAATGTAATCTTTTATTTGGCCCTACGGTGCCGCAAAAGAAAGCCTTACGGATTAATCCGTAGGGACAACAAAGGGTTATTTATAAAAAAAATAAAGTTAAGTAATTTCCCACCGTCACCAAAATTTCCCACCAATTTCCCGATTGAGCATCCATGCATCGTCACCACCACACCCATCGTCGTCGACTTCCTCATTGTCATGCCCCGCTTTCCAGTGTACGGAAACGGTGACGTGGCGGGCCGAAAAATATTTACTAAGAAATAAATACGTTAAGCGTAATTAAGATATATATATATATAATGCACAAGAATGAAAAGAGATATAAAATATACAGCAAATTATATTAACATGCATCTTTACAATACAACTGCTTTGAAAAGGAATGATACAATGATATAAAGCAATGCCTAAACAGTGGCATACAAACTGAAAGTAAGTATAAAAAAAGCTAGTAGTCCGGCTGAGCGGTGAGCTGGTCCACGTCCTTTTGGCTAAGCTCGATCTCCTGAGAGTCCGGTCCTCCTGATGAATATTCCAAAGAAAGAAATAGACAGGAATGTCGTCAGCGAACTAGTACTCTGTAAGTCCCAAAAGAAGGAATGGAATATAACAAGTAATATGAGAATTTAAACTGGTGAGTTGTACAGGTATATGCTTGTTATTCTAACGTAGTTGTTTGTAGTTTGGTACAGAAGGTATTTGTGCATACGAGAGGAGTCTATCTTACCCCATAGACTATGGTAACATGTAGTACAATGCCCCATCAAAACCCATGAGATAATGGCATGAGAGTTCATGTAGGTGTCTTTTAAGTGACCATCTTGTGCCGCGCTAATACGTTCCATACTAATCTACCCCGTTATCTCCGCGTAATGTATTGTATATGTTATATTTACAGGTCTTGCCAAAACCATGGATACAATTTGTTAAAGTAAATAGGTTCAGGATGTAATCTTGTAGTCATGTCAAGTTATAGCCATTGTTTGGTCAAGTCAAGTCATACATTCAGGTTTGATGTTGAAGTTTGAATTCAGGTATTCAGGTTCATGTTCAGGTATACATGTTAGACTTTGGATTCATGTTTGAAATGGACTCTGATTTGAGTTTGGATTCAGGTTTGAGTTAGATTCAGACCGAGTCAGACACTTGTAACTGATTTAGATCCTGAATTAGGTTCGGGAGTTATCGGTAACTGCTGCATATGAACGACAGGATTTATGTCTTTTTTCAAGATAATTACCATTGATAACTCTGTTAATTTTTCTACCATAAATAGACAAGCACTCACTTTCTTCGGCTCTCTAGGGCTCAAAAGAATTAATCCCGCTTAAACCTATATTTACTAAAGTCCTTAAATAGAGTTTTATATAACTCGATGGGGTTTTATGAAAAATATTTTTAATATAGTTTTAAAATAATCTCGAAAATTTATTTATATTATTTAGGGTTTCCATGGATATAAATTTTAAAGATTTGAGGTATTTTAGTGATAATAGCTTAGTTTGGAAAATCATGGTATTTTATTGTAAAACATGTCTTTTGTGATTCTTTCATTTTAAAAAAATGTAAGTTAATTATATTTTGAAAATAGATGGATTTGTAATTTTTATATATTTATTAAAATTAAATTTTATTAATTAGAAAAGTGTGTTTCTTAAAAATCGTATTTAAATCCTTTTGAGACCGATAATCCGTGAGGAGGTCTGCATCTCGCTCTAATAGCCCAAGGATGTGCGATAATCTGCACTATCTAATAGCGGGTTCCCTAAAAAGGGTTGTAAAGGTATAATCGCAAAGGTATTTAAAATACAATTTAAAAGAAATCATGTTTTTATAGTAAATGGTATTTTCTTATAAAGTTGTACTCGTAACAAATTTTCCAACAAAGATGTATCGTGCTATAGAATCAAGTGTGTACGTGAGGGGTAGGTCGTTACCCCATAAGAATCAAAGGTATGTTTAAGCAAAACAATAAAAGATGATATATAAAGTTCATGGTATTTAAACGAAAAACTTAAATAAAGTTATTTTGCATGAGAATTTTAATGAAAATTTTATTCTAAATATTAGGGTTTAAGATTACAAGTGATGGGTACAGATTAGATTGAAAAAAATATTAAAGAGAAGGAGTTTTATAGGGTTTTGAAAAAGATATCGGTATTAACTCCACTTACCGATATACATTTTGAAATGGAATTTTAAAGATGAGGAAAGAAAATTGGAAGGGACTTACAACTTAATTATATTAAGAAAAAGGTAGAAGAAGAGGTTGTTTTCGTCGTGGCATCGTGGGAGTGCCAGAATTTGCTTCGATTCTCACCGGAAGTTGATCGCTTGCTAACTCCTCTTTTACTCCACTTGTACTTAAGAAATTAGAATTTTGGCAAGAATTTTCAGAATAATATTGAACCAAAGGGTGACGTGGTATTTATAGTGTAGAATTAAGGTTTTTAAATTAAAATGGTGAATTAAAATGCATTAAAAAGATAATAAATGGTGAAATGAAAGGTCTCTGTTTGATTGCAGAGCAATCAAACAGTGCAGGGGTGTTAGGGGTAGGGAAAGAGTCGAGTGTGCAAAATCCGAGCCTCATTGGCCACTGTTCACCCATCGGTACCGGCCTATAGGGCATTTCCGCTTGCCGATCTAGGGGGTTGGGTCGTTGGATTTTTGCCACGTATACAAGTCTGTGTTAACTCCATTTTTCACATGTTTGATTTTTCTGACTTTTCATTTTTGTGTGTATTGCACGTGTAAACTTTTGGGCTTCAAAAAAGTTTAAAAGAAAAATCAGAAAACCATAATGTGTCTGATGGGGATCGAACACAGGGGCTATGTCACAGCAGTGAAAGGCTTTACGAGTGAGCTACAAGTTGTTTCTTGCTGTTATTTAACAAAGTTAACTTATAACTCAATCTCAGGCTGTATAACTCATTTCTGTACATTAAACTGAAAAATTCCGTATAGTAAATTCGGAGTCGTTACACTCATCGCCACCACACCCATCGTTGTCGACTTCCTCGTCGCCACCACACTCTCGCCGCGAGCACCTCTTCGAGCTCCATCTTCCCGGCCTCCTCCACCCCATCGAGCTCTTTGCCGCCGGCCGGTGACTACTAAAGTGAGTTAATTTCGAGTTTAATTTATAGTTATGTTGTTTTATGTGTTATTTTTATTGATTTTAGGATTAGGGTTATAGCTAGGGCCGGGTTAATTAGGGGTTAATTTGGGTTAGGGTTAGGGTTTGGGTGATGATTAGGCTTAAGGTTAGGGTTAGGGTTCGCTTGATGTTTAGGGTTAAGGTTGAACGAACTTGCTTCAATGACCTTCGTGCCAAAAATGATCCACCTGAAGTCCGCTAATCCAAGCTACCTCTTCACTAAACTCTTTAGTGAAAAAAACACACTACACCAAAGTGCTAATCTAGTGTAGGATGGTGAAGTAGGGGTTTTGTTTGCTCACTAGAGTTCTCACAAGCTCAAGGGCTCACAACTCATGTGAGGGATTGAGCTTGGAGGTGGAGGTGAAGAAAAGTTGAGAAAGCTAGAGAGCAACTCATCACATGAGCTCTCAAGTGAAGAAAAACAACTCAAGTCAAGAATGAAGTGAAGAAGGATCTAGCATGGCTCACAAAGCTCACACATTATTGAAGCATACAATTTTTAACACTTAAAAATTGTAGCCATGCTTCAATAGTGCAAGCAAATGAATATAAAATAGAATAAGCCATGCTATGTTCCATACCACAAAAGTCTCCCCATTTTCCACCTCAATTTCTATTTTCTAAAAGTAGAAAAAACCATTCCATGCTCATAATATATATATATATATATATATCTTACATATATATTAATATATATATAAAGATAAGCATATAATTAGTGAGCAATAATATTAGTCAATATACAATTATATCAAATATAAATATATATCATATTATTAAATCAACACATGATTTAATAATCCGGTTATATCACATTTAACCGACTAATATCATTTATTTGTATATCACATTATCAAATCAACACTTGATTCAATAATCCAGTTATATCACATATAACCTAATTGATAACAAACAGCCGTCAGATTATAATACGGTATCTCATACTCGTATTTAATCAGGCCCCCCGCATATATCAGCATATGTGCCCTACTTCATTTTGGTTGAACTAGGAAACTTCTATGTGGGACTCTAAAGACTCGTCAATACGCCAGCAGTAGGTGATGATCACATCAGTCACCCACAAGCCGTCAGCAGTACTAGCTGGACGTAATGGCTACCCAGGTATTGAACGAATAGAAGATTAACAAGCAAGCTTGTCCAAACTCCCATTAAGCCTATAGGTAACAGTTACCTTACAGCCCGGTCTCTTCGTCTGATATGTCACATATCGAATCTGGGGGTGGAATCGTCAAACACCAATAACTTGATAAGTCATGCCGATATAAGGCCTATAACGGTACGGGAAACTACTGATAACACTTACCATTAAATCTCATAAATAGCCCTGGACAGGGACTCCATGTCATAGACAATCGGGCATAGCGCAACATCAACTCCCTATACCGGGAGAGACAAAACCTCTCCTATTGCTCATTGCCTCTATGTGACTTGGGATTGTACCCAAAATCCACCTGTTTGCACGACTCCTTTGAGACATGGTAGGGAGGTGCTAGATGCCTTAGAAAACGTAGTGAGGGTGCTAAGGAACCCAGCAGTGGTATCAAAACCAAGATAGAGAATTAGACGATATTAGTAGAATTACGAAACCGAAACAACTTCCAAACCTCGAAACCAAATCCCTAGTTTCTGTCATTTTTAAAATGTTCTCTGAAAATTATTTAAACAGGTGCAGAATATTACATGTGATGTAATATGAACTCCAGAGAAAAATCAGCCCATTCCACCGGTTTTTTCCCGGTGAAATAAAGCAAAAAACCGGCCAGGCCAGTTTTGTAAAGGACTTTGTGTAGGGTTCCTGGGCACACACATGAGGTTCCACAACTGATCAAACATGCCAAAAGCAAATTTTTCCATGTGCCAAAGAACCCTAATGCTAGATCGTTACTAGAGGTAAAGGCGAAACAATGCAAGTTAACAACTTTAAATAAAAGGAAAGTGACTACAACCTTTGTAGATCCGGTCCTCCACTTTTCTAGCTCCGTGTTGACGTCCCTCCGCTGCGATCATCGGAATCCCGGACTCTCTTGTCGGTTTCATCGGAGAAATGATCGGGCTAGGTCGTTGACATCGATGCCGAAGATGATCTACGTCGAGGCAACTCAAACTCAAGCTCCACCTTCACTAAGTCATGAAACTTGTGAAGAATACACACTCTACTACATGGCAAGTGGTAGAGGATGAAGAAATAGGAAGTGGGTTCACTTTGAATTTGGATTTCTCACTTGGAATCATCACTTGGAAATTTTCAAGAAAGCTTTCTTCTTCACTTGAAGAAGATGAAGAAGAAAATGGAAAAAGAATTATCACAAAAAGAAAATTCAAGTGATATCTATCATATTGCAACCATGGGTGAGATAAACTCATGTAGAGAATAAACTATGGTTTAGGCAAATGGTTAGGTTAAGCAAAAGAAACAAAATGGTTGAACTTTTCAAAGCTTCATGAAGCTTCAAAGAAAATCCAAAGTTAGCCACCATTTTATTTCTTGCTAAAATGAATAAATAAATAAATGAATAAATAAATTAAAACCCTAACCATTTACCTAAACATGGTTCAAAGCATACACACACCCAAGTTTGCATGTATCATCAAACATGATACAATCTAGTGCACAAAAATATATCACATATACTACTTGTGCACATCAAGTGAGAAAATCCATATTAAGTGAACAAATACTAGTTAATGTAAAGTAATATATCAAATATATAATTATACATCAAATCATTAAATCAACACTTGATTTAATGATCCGGTCATATCGCATATAACCGACTAATATCAAGTGTATCAATGTATCGAATCAACACTTGATCCGGTAACTCGGCTATATCATATATAACCGTCCAATGATACAAATCGCGAGAATAGAATGTAGGGTTCCTAGGCACACTAATGAGGTCTCACAAGGCATCAACCATGCCAATTTCAAATTTTACGGGTGCCGAGAAACCCTAATACGGATCGTTAACTAGATATATAGGCGAAACAACGAGCTAGTTAACAACTTAACTAAATGGTAAACGGAAATACAACCTTTGTAGATCCGGTTCTCCACCTCCATGGCTCCGCGATGATATCTCCTCGCTGTACAAATCGGATCTTGGGCTCTAGCGTCGGCTTCATCGGAGAAAAAGCGGGCTAGGTCATCGACGACGATGCCGAAGATGATCTACGTCGAGGCATCGCTAGATCAAGCTCCAACTTCACCAATTCATGAAACTTGTGAAGAAAACATACTCTACTACTTGGCAAGAGGTAGAGGATGAAGAAATAGGAAGTGGGTTCATTTTAGAATTGGATTTCTCACTCTTTTCATCAAGTTGCCATTGATGAGGCAAGCTTTTTCTTCAAGAAGAAGATGAAGAAGATGAAGATGATAATATGATAAGTTAATCAAAAAGAATAATAAAAATGAATACTTATCATATCATAACCTTAGTTAGGTGTAGAGAATAGACCATGGTTAGTTATGATGGTTAGGGTTAAGCAAGAGACAAGAATGGTGGATTAGGTCAAAGCTTCATGAAGCTTCAACAAAACAACAAATAAAGCCACCATTCTTTTCTTATCATTTCCAAAATGAATAAACAAATAAAAGAATGAATAAGCAAAACCCTAATCATCATTTTAACCATGGTTTAGTTCTTTACACTTAACCAAATAAGCATGTATCATCAAACATGATACAATCATGTGCATAAAAGTATATCACATATACAACTTGCACAATTCAAGTGAGAAAATCCATTTAAAGTGAACCAATACTAGTTAATGTAAAGTAATATATCAAATATATAATTATACATTAAATCATTAAATCAACACTTGATTTAACGATCCGGTCATATCGCATATAACCGACTAATATCCAATGTATCGATTTATCGAATCAATCCTTGATTCGATAACTAGGTTATATCGCATACAACCATTCGACACATTCATCGCGAGAATAGAATACGGTATCACATACACGTATTATTCTCGGTCCCGCACATATCTCATATGCGCTCCTATTTCGTTTCTCTTGAGCCAGAAAACCTCTGTGTAGGACTCTAAAGACTCGTCAATACGCCGGCAGCAGATGATGATCATATCAAACACCCACAAGCCGCAAGCGGTCTGCTAAACGTAACGGCCACCCGGGTATTGAGTGATCAGAAGATCGATGAGCAAGCCCGCTCACACTCCTGTGAATCCAACGAGTAACACTTACCGTACAGTCCGGTCTGATCGTCTGATATGTCGCATATCTCGCCTAGGGGTGGTAAACGTCAGACCCCAATAGTTTGATAAGTCGTGTCGATATGAGGTCTATAACAATTCGAGAAACTACTGCTAACACTTACCAGTAAATCTCAGCAACCCTGGCCAGGGATTTCCGGTTATAGCCAATCGAACACAGCGCAACATCAACTCCCTATACCGGGAGAGACGAATCCCCTCCTATCGCTCATTGCCTCCATGTGATTCGGGACTGTACCCAAAAACCACCATTTTGCACGCCCTCTTGGACGTGGTAAGGTGGAAATCAAAGCACAGTGGGAACCACACAAGACTCTATGACGATCTCGGGTCAACATACTACTCTGTACCAGTGTCACCAGAGAACTGCCATCTGACGTAAGGTATAATACCATCTGGGAGTTCTCGGCGAGTCCGTCCAGTGTACCCAGTCTCTACTGAGCACCCGTATATCATCTCTGATGTCAAACACCGATGGATATGGGATCATCCATCGCCCATCTGTATGGGTCGAGAAGGTACACGCTAGTCTACTTTGGTATATCGATGCCCCGTCTCGATACACCCACGACTAGGGACATTGAAGGATGTACTTATGGACTACCATGTCCCCACTAGTGTGATCTGCATCATAGTCCAGATAGTCAAGTACACATCCTAAGGGCTTTACCAACATGTAACAGAGAGACAATCAATGTACACGTTAAGGTAAAGAGCAACCAGATAGCATACTATCATGTCGAGCAAGAAAGTCCTCCCTATATATGTCCCAGCATCCACTACAATATACATCCTATGTATAGTAATGGCCTCTAGGGCATACATATAACTAACAATCTCCCACTTGCACTAGGGCCATCTGTAGCAGTGGTTGTAGTATCTCATACTCAACCATCCCATAAAAGTCTCTCTCTGGGAATAGGCCTTTGTGAGTGGATTCGCCGTGTTGCCCTCAGAGTCTACTCTCCTAACCTCGATCACCCTGGAGATCAACTATCTCCATGATCAGGTGATACTACCTTAGAGTTTGTGTGGATCATTGATGGGACCGGTATTCCTTGGCATAAGCCACAACTCCATTGTCACACAATGAGAGGAACATAGTTCATCTCATGAACCCATATACACCCAAACAGCCTCTTTGGTAGCATCTTAAGTAGCGATGTATCCTGCCTTTATCGTCTAGTATGCCACGGTATCTAGCTTGGAACTCTTCCAACATACCGTCCCTATACTGAGGGTAAAGACAATGCCTGTGACTGACATTCAGTCGTTTTTATCACCCTGAAACCCTTCCAGTGATTCTCCCCAGGATCGATTGATACCATCTCACTTACAACTAGTGAGAATCCTAACATCCAATTAGATCTATCTCATAGATCCAAAACCCTGGATTTAGGAGGTATCACTTTTATCCTTTATGGAGAATCATTGTGATAAGCGGAGAATGACCGAGCGTAGCATAGGAAACTCCTTCCCTATCAAGAGTATGTCATCCACGTACTCTACGAGGATCATCACCATACTCCCTACTACCTTTTTGTATATACAAGGTTCATCTACCATTTTGATGATGTCAAACTGTTTGACTTATCCATCAAAACAGATGTTCCAACTCCGCGATGCCTGCTTTATCACATAAAACATCTTGCACACGTTTCCGCTGCTCCCACTGTCTACGAAGCCCTCTGGCTGTGTTCTTATAGACGTTCTCTTCTAAATCATTATTTAGAAAAGTAGTCATGGCACCCTATCCGCCAGATATCGTAGTCATGGTATGTAGCCGTGGCAAGTAGGATCTAGATGGACTTAAGCATAGCTACTTGAAAAGGTTTCATCATTATCCACGCCTGGTCGATGACGAAAAGCTTTAACAAGTCTAGCTTTGAAAGTCTCAACTTTTCCATCTACACCAAGTAATCTTCTCAAGATATACTTGCTCCTGATGGGGATTTAACCCTTCAGATATTGCAACTAAAGTCCATACTTTGTTGGTGTATAAGGATTCCATCTCAGATCGCTAAGCATCCAGCCATTCTTTACAGAGTCCTTACTTTCGATGGCCTGCTCGAAACTAGTTGGGTCATCATCTCATGATGCAATCCTCGCTCCCACTGTCATAGAGAAACAGAAGTATCTCTCAGGTGGGTGAGAAAACCCTACTAGATCGGCGGAGAGGCTGAGGTTCGTTGGTAACTATTGAATCCTTTGGTTTTATCAAATCATCTGCTGTAGTTTGTATAGCTGGAACCTTTCCAGTTCTACATTACAGACCTTGCCTCGAGCTTGTCCGGATTTTTGCTTTTAGACATAGCCCGGACAACCCCAAATCTTAACCATTTAAGATATGGGCTCTTCCCTTTCCATATCACATATGAAGCGGTAGGCAACTGATTTGATTTGAACCCTATTCAATAGGTATGCAGCTTCTCAAGTGCATAACCTCCTGAAAGGAAACAGGTAACTCAGTAGTACTCATCATAGAGCACACCATATCACATAGGGTGCTATTGCTCCACCCTGATATACCATCGTGCTATGGTGTATTCGGAGGAGTAATGCTGAGAGAGAATCTCATTCTCCTTTAGAATAGTCCAGGATTTCCGTGCTCAAGTATTCTCCTCCTCGATCTCATCAAAGGACATAATACTTATACCCGTATATTGGTTCTCTACTTCTAACTTATATTCTGTGAATATCTCAAAAGGTTCGGACTTGTGTTTCAACAGGAACATAGGTCTGAATCTTGAGAGATCATCAGAGAATGTAATGAAGTACAAAGAACCGGTCTTGGCATGTGTAGACAGGGGACCTACATACATCAACATGTATCATCCCAAGAGTTTACATAACTCTTTCTCTGTTTCCAATAAACGGAGCTATGGTCATTTTATCTTTGTGACATGACTGGCGAGTTTCACAAGATGTAAATTCAAACTAATTTAAATATGCATCTTTATGTAACTCTAGCTAGTCGGGTCACATTGATCTGACCTAGTCTACAATACCTTAAGAAGGAATCGTTCAATTCTGAACTCTTCCTCTTGTGTGTGTTCCATATACTAAGAACTGCAATTTGATTTAGAACATTAATGCTTTTAGATAACGTGCCTGAACCGATCAACTTTTGATATAGGAAATGTTCAAAAAATTATCCAACAATACAAAATTTTATCATTTCTTTACTGATAAAGAGATAGATACGATTTTGTATATCAGGTTTGGTATCTAATAACATTCGTTCAGAATCAATGTATTCGTAATACAGGGTGACAGTGACCAACAGACTTGGCTGCAACACTTGCCCCGTTTTCTGTCTCATGAAACTTATCACCCGTTCTCAGTTCTCTACCTTTCTGTAGCCCTATGTAACAGATTACATATCTGGGATCCTGATCTGGTATCAAATACCCAGGACGCAGAAGATACTGAGAAACAGTTCTTTGTAATGAACACACCCGAAGATGATGCATCAGCATGCACTCTCTTCGTTTGGGCGGCACGGGAAATCTGGTATTCCCCAATTTCCTGCTCTGTCTTATAACAATTATAAGTTGGAGCGGGACCAACGTTCCCCAGCTCAGTATAACAAGCGGGTTCGGTCAATAATCCGTATTATTATCTTGATTAAGGCGTGATATGGTCGCTACCTGGAGAGAGAGAGAAGAAAACACTCAGTGTGCGCTCTTGTAAGAATAGATTGGTTATTATTTTATCTAATCAGGATGGCTCCCACTGCTTTTTATCAAATCTTCCTTCAAACCCTAAAAGGAAAGACTAGCCGGGATTAATTACGCACTACAAGTTCGCCAATCTTTCAGCCAGGCCAGTGTCGGTACTTTGAGGGAGGTCCCCCGTGCTTTCGCACGAACCTAATTAATGTAAACCTCGTTTTCCCAGAGGCGTAACCTCGTTAACACCTTTCTAGACACCTACTTGATTGGCTAATTGTAATGTGTAAAACTCTCCCAGGAGTAACAATTACTCGCAGCGGGTATCGGGATCCAACTATCTCATAAAAGGTATGCAATCTCATTGCAAATTTCAACACTTGAAATTCCCGATAATATTTTGCCCCTAGCGTCCTATGACCTTGACAGAGGTCAACAAACCATAGGCTGCTAGTCAAGTTCAACCCGTCATTTGCTGATTGAAGTAAACCCACCCGCACGACCCTTGACAGAGGTCAACAAGGTCGCACGACTACCCTAAATCAATCACATCATATGCTTATACAGATAAGCACTAATCAGCTACCGCACACTACGCCTTGATAGAGGTCAACAAACGCAGCATGAATACTAACCAGTACATATCTGAAATGACGGAGGGCTACGACAGGTTTTTCTGAAAACCTATTGCGTAATGAACTTGATATCGTTGTAGAATCAAATGATTTTAAAATGGAGTGCTTTTGAGGCTTTTCTAGTTTTGCTAAAGGAGTCACTCCCGGTGAAGGGATCGTCGGTCCTTTCCTCATCGAATAAGGTGCGGGATATATCATATATATCACTGTGCAAAGCAAAAACTCTTAAAAGCAATCAAAAGACAAACCGAGTGTGTAGCATCTGCCAGTTATTGCTAAAGGAGTCACTCCCGGTGAAGGGATCTCGGTCCTTTCCTCATCGAATAAGGTGCAGGATATATCACATATACCGCTGTGCAAAGCAAGAACTGTAGCTACCTGTTTTATTTTTGAAATTCAATTCTACAACATCTTAAGGTTTCTTTTATTTCATTAATCACATTAATGAAGTCCCATCATTTAAGTACCTAAACATCACAGATAAATACGACGTACACTTATGCCATCCGCATTCGCCTCGATGTCCCCTCGTGCACCGTTAGGTTAGGTAACTAACGGCAGAGCAGGGCAGGGCTAGCGCGGGTGTAAAACATAAGTAACATCTATATAATATATCATATATACTATATACAGTATCTATCACAGAACATCACATGATCACATCACAGATATCGCAGCAGAAGAAACATATGAAATATTGGATATACTAGGACGTCCGTGTTTTTAATACGAGCCAGTATAAAACACGGATTCCACGGTGGCGATGAATAGCCAAACCCACACCCCTAGACCCCTACGAGAGCGGCAAGTAACCCTACCAATTCTAGAGTTAGGAGACCCGGACTCTACTTCTCGAGTTGGTCTCCCACTGGACTCCAGAACCCGGTTACTTGTGCTTCCCTCCTTGGGTCTATCCTAGTGCGGAAAAGTAAATAATATACAAAGGGTGACATCTTCCGCAACCTGGAAGTGCCCCAATAAAAGAATATTACATACAAGTTTTTACATGAATGAAAATGAAAAACACTCATCTCACATAAAAAAACCCCGGCTATTCAAACACGACGATCCAATATAACATATCCAGCAACGCATAACATCACATGTCATCAACGTAAGTAAATATGCATATCCCAATTGTCGTTGACATATAGCAACGAAACCGGCGATATCACATATTACACTTACGGTCACAGAAAAGAAAGTGTAAAACTACAACAGTTGGAATCCGCAACCTGCATAGACATCGCATGCCTAATCAAATGAATTCCTTAGACATCGCATGCCTAACAATTATAAACCCCGCATTTTAGTCTCATTATCGAAAACTCTTTTCAATATCAAGTCGGGCAATTCAACAAGATTCCTGACATCCTGATCGAATGCTCGTCGCAAACTTCAGTAGACGGCCGCACCCCCGATGCCGTCGACGAAGTGCACTAAGGCGGAACACCACTACCGCGAGCACCCGAACGGATGCTTTCGGCGACGAGGTTCTCCTACAGTCACTTGGTCGGGGCTATGGGGTGTAGCTGTCTATTAAGTTTACCCGGCGAGTATCCGCGTACGCTACGTGATTGCGACGGACTTTTGATCGCATCAAAATTCCGTAGCAACCGATCAAGTGAGACTAAAGTGCTATGTTTATAACATTCATTCAGTTATCTCATAACTAATTGTGAATTCCAATTATTGTATCCCATTCCGAATAAATAGAAAATATTAAACTTTCCGATCGAACATTCGAACACCCAAGTTTTCCCGAAACCGTTCAACACATGAAATAGGTTCAAAGACATTCACTTCATGCCTCAGTACCAACGGTCCAGCCGTAGAAGGGTCAAGCCAACGCCACACATGTGGCACGCCGTACTGTCCCAAACCCGAAGGTTCAAAGGGCAGTTCTAGACGGTCACATAATCGAGTTAAGGTTTGTTGTCTTCTAGAGGGACCATCGCGTTACTTGCACTACTCAGAACGTCCTTAAACCACAGAAAAATCCAACACTTGGATATTTTCCGGCAGGGGAAAGATTGGGTATTTACATCCGGTCGAACTTTTTAACATATTCCAAATATCCGGAAAGCCACATAGACAAAGTCTGATAATCCGATCGAATCTGCGAACTCCCAAAACACCCCAGAAAATTCAACTCTTGAATAAATATTAAAAATTCCCATAAAACTCAGCATTTAAATAAAGAAGTTACTGTGCAAAAATGGTTGACTGAAGAGACTAAATGGGCGCGGAACCGCCGCAATAGGCGGCTAATGCCGCGGATCCGCCGTGCTTTAGACAGATCATTAGGTAATTTTTGCACCGTAATTCTTAGAATTTCCTGCTGAATTTTTTTAGAATTTTTAATTTGGAAAAAACCACTTTTTCAGAAAAAGTCCAGAGAGGGTTAAAAGTTAGGGTTTCGGGGTTCGATCGGGTTTCTAACATCGTCTACGCATCGCCTAAGGCTATAGCTAGTCTCTGATACCACTGTAGGGTTCCTAGGCACACTAATGAGGTCTCACAAGGCATCAACCATGCCAATTTCAAATTTTACGGGTGCCGAGAAACCCTAATACGGATCGTTAACTAGATATATAGGCGAAACAACGAGCTAGTTAACAACTTAACTAAATGGTAAACGGAAATACAACCTTTGTAGATCCGGTTCTCCACCTCCATGGCTCCGCGATGATGTCTCCTCGCTGTACAAATCGGATCTTGGGCTCTAGCGTCGGCTTCATCGGAGAAAAAGCGGGCTAGGTCATCGACGACGATGCCGAAGATGATCTACGTCGAGGCATCGCTAGATCAAGCTCCAACGTCACCAAGTCATGAAACTTGTGAAGAAAACACACTCTACTACTTGGCAAGAGGTAGAGGATGAAGAAATAGGTAGTGGGTTCATTTTAGAATTGGATTTCTCACTCTTTTCATCAAGTTGCCATTGATGAGGTAAGCTTTTTCTTCAAGAAGAAGATGAAGAAGATGAAGATGATAATATGATAATTTAATCAAAAAGAATAATAAAAATGAATACTTATCATATCATAACCTTAGTTAGGTGTAGAGAATAGACCATGGTTAGTTATGATGGTTAGGGTTAAGCAAGAGACAAGAATGGTGGATTAGGTCAAAGCTTCAGGAAGCTTCAACAAAACAACAAATAAAGCCACCATTCTTTTCTTATCATTTCCAAAATGAATAAACAAATAAAAGAATGAATAAGCAAAACCCTAATCATCATTTTAACCATGGTTTAGTTCTTTACACTTAACCAAATAAGCATGTACATCAAACATGATACAATCATGCGCATAAAAGTATATCACATATACAACTTGCACAATTCAAGTGAGAAAATCCATTTAAAGTGAACCAATACTAGTTAATGTAAAGTAATATATCAAATATATAATTATACATTAAATCATTAAATCAACACTTGATTTAACGATCCGGTCATATCGCATATAACCGACTAATATCCAATGTATCGATTTATCGAATCAATCCTTGATTCGATAACTAGGTTATATCGCATACAACCATTCGACACATTCATCGCGAGAATAGAATACGGTATCACATACACGTATTATTCTCGGTCCCGCACATATCTCATATGCGCTCCTATTTCGTTTCGCTTGAGCCAGGAAACCTCTGTGTAGGACTCTAAAGACTCGTCAATACGCCGGCAGCAGATGATGATCATATCAAACACCCACAAGCCGCAAGCGGTCTGCTAAACGTAACGGCCACCCAGGTATTGAGCGATCAGAAGATCGACGAGCAAGCCCGCTCACACTCCTGTGAATCTAACCAGTAACACTTACCGTACAGTCCGGTCTGATCGTCTGATATGTCGCATATCTCGCCTAGGGGTGGTAAACATCAGACCCCAATAGCTTGATAAGTCGTGTCGATATGAGGTCTATAACAATTCGAGAAACTACTGGTAACACTTACCAGTAAATCTCAGCAACCCTGGCCAGGGATTTCCGGTTATAGCCAATCGAACACAGCGCAACATCAACTCCTTATACCGGGAGAGACGAATCCCCTCCTATCGCTCATTGCCTCCATGTGATTCGGGACTGTACCCAAAAACCACCGTTTTGCATGCCCTATTGGACGTGGTAAGGTGGAAATCAAAGCACAGTGGGAACCACACAAGACTCTATGACGATCTCGGGTCAACATACTACTCTGTACCAGTGTCACCAGAGAACTGCCATCTGACGTAAGGTATAATACCATCTGGGAGTTCTCGGCGAGTCCGTCCAGTGTACCCAGTCTCTACTGAGCACCCGTATATCATCTCTGATGTCAAACACCGATGGATATGGGATCATCCATCGCCCATCTGTATGGGTCGAGAAGGTACACGCTAGTCTACTCTGGTATATCGATGCCCCGTCTCGATACACCCACGACTAGGGACATTGAAGGATGTACTTATGGACTACCATGTCCCCACTAGTGTGATCTGCATCATAGTCCAGATAGTCAAGTACACATCCTAAGGGCTTTACCAACATGTAACAGAGAGACAATCAGTGTACACGTTAAGGTAAAGAGCAACCAGATACCATACTATCATGTCGAGCAAGAAAGTCCTCCCTATATATGTCCCAGCATCCACTACAATATACATCCTATGTATAGTAATGGCCTCTAGGGCATACATATAACTAACATAGAATACAGTATCACATACTGGCATTATTCTCGGTCCCGCACATATCTCATATATGCTCCTATTTCGTTTCGCTTGAGCCAGGAAACCTCTGTGTAGGACTCTAAAGACTCGTCAATACGCCGGCAGCAGGTGATGATCATATCAAACACCCACAAGCCGCAAGCGGTCTGCTAAACGTAACGGCCACCCGGGTATTGAGCGATCAGAAGATCAATGAGCAAGCCCGCTCACACTCCTGTGAATCCAACCAGCAAAACTTACCGTATAGTCCGGTCTGTTCGTCTGATATGTCGCATATCTCGCCTAGGGGTGGTAAACGTCAGACCCCAGTAGCTCGATAAGTCATGCCGATGTAAGGTCCGTAACATAGCGTGAAACTACTGATAACACTTACCAGTAGATCACTGCAACCCTGGCTAGGGATTTCCAGTTATGGCCAGTCGAGCATAGCACAACATCCACCCCCAATACCGGGAGAGACGAATCCCCTCCTATCGCTCATTGCCTCCATGTGAATCGGGACTGTACCCAAAAACCACCTCTTTGCACGACTCAGTAGAGCCGTGGTAGGGTGGAAATCAAAGCACAGTAGGAGACACACAAGACTCTATGACGATCTCGGGTCAACAGACTAAGCTGTACCAGTGTCACCAGAGAACTGCCATCTGACGTGAGGTATAATACCATCTGGGAGTTCTCGGCGAGTCCGTTCAGTGTACCCAGTCACCACTGAGCACCCGCATACCATCTCTAATGTCAAACACCAATGGATATGGGATCATCCATCGCCCATCACATGGGTCGAGAAGATATACGCTAGTCTACTCTGGAATATCGATGCCCCGTCTCGATATTCCCCCGACTAGGAACATTGAAGGATGTACTCATGGACCACCCAAACCCCAATAGTATGATCTACATAATATTCTTGGAAGTCGAGTACACATCCTAAGGGCTTTATCAACATGTAACAGAGAGATAGAAAGTACACATGTTAAGATAAAGAGCAACCAGATAGCGTACTATCATGTCGAGCAAGAAAGACTTACCTATATATGTCCCAGCATCCTCTACAATATACATCCTATGTACAGTAATGGCCTCTAGGGCATGCATATAACTAACAATCTCCCACTTGCACTAGGGCCATCTGTAGCAGTGGTTGCAGTATCACATACTCAACCATCCCATATAAGTCTCTCTATGGGAAAAAGCCTTTGTGAGTGGATCCGCCGTGTTGTCCTCTAAGTCTACTCTCCTAACCTCGATCACCCTAGAGATCAACTATCTCCATGATCAGGTGATACTGCCTCAGAATATGTCTGGGTCACTGATGGGACCAGGGTTCATGGGCCAAAGCCACACTTCCATTGTCACAAAATGGTAGGAACCTAGTTCATCTCATGAACCAATATACACCCAAACTGCCTCTTTGGTAGTATCTTTAATAGCGATGTTACCAGCCTTTATCGTCTAGTCTGCCACGGTATCTAGTTTGGAACTCTTCCAACATACCGTCCCTTCACTGAGGGTAAAGATAATGCCTGCGACTGACATTCAGTCGTCATCATCACCCTGGAACCTTTCCAGTGATTCTCCCCAGGATCGATTGATACTATCTTACTACAGCTAGTGAGAATCCTAACATCCATTTAGATCTATCTCATAGACCAAATCCCAGGATTTAGGAGGTATCAACTTTATCCTATATGGTGAATCTATGTGATAAGAGGAGATTGACCGTGCGTAGCATAGGAAACTCTTTTCTTATCAAGAGTATGTTGTCCACGTACAATACGAGGATGACCACCTTACTCTCTACTACCTTTTTGTATATACAAGGTTCGTCTACCATTTTGATGAAGTCAAACTCTTTGACTACCACATCAAAACAGACGTTCCAACTCCGCGATGCCTGCTTTATCCTGTAAAGCAACTTGCACATGTTTCCGCTGCTCCCACTGTTTACGAAGCCCTCTGGCTGTGTACTTATAGACGTTCTCTTCTAAATCAGTATTTAGAAAAGCAGTCATGACACCCAACCACCAGATATCGTAGTCATGGTGCGTAGCAATGTTAAGTAGGATCCGGATGGACTTAAGCATAGGCATTTGGAAAAGGTTTCATCATTATCCACGCCTGGTCGATGACGCAAACTTTCAACAAGTCTAGCTTTGAAAGTCTCAACTTTTCCATCTACACCAAGTAATCTTCTCAAGATATACTTGCTCCTGATGGGGATTTAACCTTTTAGATATAGCATCCAAAGTCCATACTTTGTTGGTGTACATGGATTCCATCTCAGATCGCTAAGCATCCAGCCATTCTTACAGAGTCCCTACTCTCGATGGCCTGCTCGAAACTAGTTGGGTCATCATCTCACGATGCAATCCTCGCTCCCACTGTCATCGAGAAACCAAAGTATCTCTCAGGCAGGTGAGGAACCCTGCTAGATCGGCGGATAGGCTGAGGTTCTTCGGAGACTATTGAATCCTTTGGTCCTGTCAAATCAGCTGCAGTTTTGTATAGTTGGAACCTTTCCAGTTCTACAGAACTGACCTTGCCTCGATCTTGTCCGGATTTTGCTTTTGACATAGGCCAGACAATCCCAAATCTTAACTTACTTAAGAGATAGGTTCTTCCCATACCATATCTTATATGGAGTGGTAGGCACTGATTTGATTCGAACCCAATTCAATAGGTATGCATCTTCTCAAGTGCATAACCCTCTAAAAGGAAATAGGTAACTCAGTAGTACTCATCATAGAGCACACCATATCATATAGGGTGCTATTACTCCGCCTTGATACACCATTGTGCTGTGGTGTATACAGAGGAGTAACACCGAGAGAGAATCTCATTCTGCTTTAGAATAGTCCGAGAATTCCATGCACAAGTATTCTCCTCCCTGATCTCATCAAAGGACATAATACTTATACCCGGTTTTTGGTTCTCTACTTCTAACTTATATTCTGTGAATATCTCAAAAGCTTCGGATCTATGTTTCAACAGGAACATATGGTTGAATCCTGAGAGATTATCAGAGAATGTAATGAAGTACAAAGAACCGGTCCTGGCATGTGTAGGCAGGGGACCTTACATACATCATCATGTATCAGTCCCAAGAGTTCACTAACTCTTTCTCTGTTTCCAATAAACAGAGCTATGGTCATCTAATTCTTGTGACATGACTGGCAAGTTCCACAAGATGTAAATTCAAACTGATTTAAATATGCATCTAAATGTAACTTCAGCCAGTCGGGTCGCATTGATATGACCTAGTCTACAATGCCTCAAGAAGGATTCGTTCATTTCTGAACTCTTCCTCTTGTGTGTATTCTGTATACTAGGAACTGTAGTTTGGTTTAGAACGTCAATGCTTTTAGATAACGTGCCTGAACCGATCAACTTTTGAAATGTTCAAAACAATATACTACAATACAAAATTATATCCTTCTTTAATAAATAAAGAGATTGATATGATTTTGTATATCAGGTTCGGTATCTAATAGCATTTGTTCAGAATCAATGTATTGGTAATACAGGGTGACAGTGACCAACAGACTTGGCTGCAACACTTGCACCGTTTTCTGTCTCATGAAACTTATCACCCGTTCTCAGTTCTCTACCTATCTGTAGCCCATGTAACGAATTACATTTGCAGGATCCTGATCCGGTATCAAATACCCAGGACGTAGAGGATACAGAGAAACAGTTCTTTGTAACGAACACACCCGAAGAAGATACATCATATGGACTTTCTTCGTTTGGGCGGCAAGGGAATCTTGGTATTCCCCTATTTCCTGCTCTGTCTTATAACAATTATAAGTTGGAGCGGGACCAACGTTCCCCAGCTCAGTATAACAAGCGGGTTCGGTCAATACATCCATATTATTATCTTGATTAAGGCGTGATATAGTCGCTACCTGGAGAGAGAGAAGAAAACACTCTGCGTGCGCTCTTGCAAGATTAGATTGGTTATATATTTTATCTAATCAGGATGGCTCCCACTGTTTTTATCAAATCTTCCTTCAAACCCTAAAAAGAAAGACTAGCCGGGATTAATTACACTCTACAAGTTCGCCAATCTTTCAGCCAGGCCAGTGTCGGTACTTTGAGGGTGGTTCCCCGTGCTTTCGCATGGACCTAATTACAGTAAACCTCGTTTTCCCAGAGGCGTAACCCCGTTGACACCTTTCTAGACACCTACTTGATCGGCTAATTGCAAAGTGCAAAACTCTCCCAGGAGTAACAATTACTCGTAGTGGGTATCGAGATCCAACTATCATATAGAAGGTATGCAATCTCATTGCAAATTTCAACACTTGAAACTCCCGATAATGGTTTTTACCCCTAGCACCTATGACCTTAACTATGGTCAACAAATCATAAGAACTAGTCAAGTTCTACCCGTCATTTCATGATTAATTAGACCCACCCACATGACCCTTAGCTAAGGTCAACAAAGTCACGCGACTGTCCTAACTAATTGCATCATATGCGGTGTAGGAAGACATCACTTAGCTACCGTACATTGTGCCTTGACTATGGTAAACAAACACAACATGAATACTAAGTACTCTACTTCCTAAAATGACGGAGGGTTGCGAATGGTTTTTATGAAAACCTTTAACGCTTTGAACTTGATCTCGTTACGGAATCAAATGGTTTTTAAATGGAGTGTTTTTGAGGCTTTTCTAGTTTTGCTAAAGGGGTCACTCCCGGTGAAGGGATCGTCGGCCCTTTCCTCATCGAATAAGGTGCAGGATATATCATATATACCGCTGTGCAAAGCAGAAACTATAGAAGCAATCAAAAGACAAACCGTGGGTTGTAGCATCTGTCAGTTATTGCTAAAGGAGTCACTCCCGGTCCTTTCCTTATCGAATAAGGTGCAGGATGTTCTACAAGGAACACCGCGATGCAAAGAAAGAACTGTAGCTACCTGTTTTAATTTGAAATTCGATTCCACAACATCTTTTAGGTTTATTTTCTTTCATTAATCTCATTAATGAATGTCCCATCATTTAAGTCCACCTAAACATCACAGATAAATATAACGTACGCTTATGCCATCCGCATTCGCTTCGATGTCCCGTCTGCACCGTTAGGTTAGGTAACTAACGCCAGAGCGAGGCAGGGCTAGCGCGGTTGTAAAACATAAGCAACGTCTATATAATATATCATATATACTATATACTATATCTATCTGAACAAATCACATGATCACATCATAGATAACGCAGCAGAAAATATCATATGAAATATTGGATATACTAGGACGTCCGTGTTTTTAATACGAGCCAGTATAAAACACGGATTCCACGGTCGTGATGAATACCCAATCCCACACCCCTAGACCCCTACGAGAGCGGCAAGCAACCCTACCAATTCTAGGGTTAGGAGACCCGGACTCGACTCCTCGAGATGGTCTCCCTCTGGACCCTAGAACCCGGTTACTTGTGCTCCCCACCTTGGGTCTATCCTAATGCGGAAATGTAAATAATATACAAAAGGTGACATCTTCCGCAACCTGGAAGTACCCCAATAAAAAAATATTACATAAAAGTTTTTACATGAATGAAAATGAAAAACACTCATCTTACATAAAAAAAACCCCGGCTATTCAAACACGACGATCCAATATAACATATCCAGCAACACATAACATCATATGTCATCAACGTAAGTAAATATGCGCATCCCAATTGTCGTTGACATATAGCAACGAAACCGGCGATATCACATATTACACTTACGGTCACAGAAAAGAAAGTGTAAAACTACAACAGTTGGAATCCGCAAACTCTTTAGACATCGCATGCCTAACCAAATGAATTCCTTAGACATCACATGCCTAACAATTACAAACCCCGCATTTTAGTCTCATTATCGAAAACTCTTTTCAATATCAAGTCGGGCAATTCAACAAGATTCCCGACATCCAGATCGAATGCTCGTCGCAAACTTTAGTAGACGGCCGGACCCCTGATACCGTCGATGAAGTGCACTAAGGCGGAACACCGCTGCCGCGAGCACCCAAACGGATGCTTTTTGGCGACGGGGTTCTCCTACAATCACTTGGTCGGGGCTATGGAGTGTAGCTGTCTATTAAGTTTACCGGCGAGTATCCGTGTAATCAACGTGATTGCGACGGACTTTTGATCACATCAAAATCCCGTGGCAACCAATCAAGTGAGGCTAAACTGCTATGTTTATAACATCCAAATCAGTTATCTCATAACTACTTGTGGATTCCAAATATTGTATCACATTCCAGATAAATAGAAAATGTTAAACTTTCCGATCGAACAGTCAAACACCCAAGTTTTCCCGAAACAGCTCAACACATGAAATAGGTTTTAAAAACATTCACTTCATGCCTCAGTACCAATGGTCCAGCCGTAGAAGGGTCAAGCCAACGCCTCACATGTGGCACGCCGTACTGCCCCAAACCCTAAGGTTCAAAGGGCAGGTCAAGACGGTCACATAATCGAGTTAAGGTTTGCTGTCTTCTAGAGGGTCCATCGCGTTACTTGCACTACTTAGAACGTCTTTAAACCATGGAAAAATCTAACATTTGGAAATTTCCCGACAGGGGAAAAAGTGGGTATTTATATCCGGTCGAACTTTTTAACATATTCTAAAATTACCTGGAAAAACACATAGACAAAATTAGACAATCTGATCGAATTTTCGAGTCCCCAAAACAACCCAGAAAACTCAACTCTTGAGTATAAATTAAAAGTATCCAGAAGACACAAGAAACACCTAAAGAGATAACTGCAGGAAATTCACAGCCTAATCATCACAGACGGCCGCGGAACCGCCGCAAAAAGTGGGTCAACGCCGCGGTTCCGCGGCAATACTGTAGACTTAGGTTGTCGTTTTCTGCCGTTTTTCTTATAATTTCCTGCTCGTTTTTCTGAATATTTTTAATTTGGAAAAAACCCAGTTTTGAAAAAATGTACAGAGAGTGGTTTGAATTAGGGTTTCGGTTCAATCGGACTTCTAACATCGTCTACACTTCGCCTAAGGCTCTAGCTAGGCTCTGATACCACAGTAGGGTTCCTGGGCACACACATGATGTTCCAAAACTGATTAAACATGCCAAAATCAAATTTTTCCATGTGCCAAAGATCCCTAATGCTAGATCGTTACTAGAGGTAAAGGCGAAACAATGCAAGTTAACAACTTTAACTAAAAGGAAAGTGACTACAACCTTTGTAGATCTGGTCCTCCACTTCTCTAGCTCCATGTTGACGTCCCTCTGCTGCGATCATCGGAATCCCGGACTCTCTTGTCGGTTTCATCGGAGAAATGATCGGGCTAGGTCGTTGACATCGATGCCGAAGATGATCTACGTCGAGGCAACTCAAACTCAAGCTCCACCTTCACTAAATCATGAAACTTGTGAAGAATACACACTCTACTACATGGCAAGTGGTAGAGGATGAAGAAATAGGAAGTGGGTTCACTTTGGATTTAGATTTCTCACTTGGAATCATCACTTGGAAATTTTCAAGAAAGCTTTCTTCTTCACTTGAAGAAGATGAAGAAGAAAATGGAAAAAGGATTATCACAAAAAGAAAATTCAAGTGATATCTATCATATTGCAACCATGGGTGAGATAACTCATGTAGAGAATAAACTATGGTTTAGGCAAATGGTTAGGTTAACAAAAGAAACAAAATGGTGTGAACTTTTCAAAGCTTCATGAAGCTTCAAAGAAAATCCAAAGTTAGCCACCATTTTATTTCTTGCTAAAATGAATAAATAAATTAAAACCCTAACCATTTACCTAAACATGGTTCAAAGCATACACACACCCAAGTTTGCATGTATCATCAAACATGATACAATCTAGTGCACAAAAATATATCACATATACTACTTGTGCACATCAAGTGAGAAAATCCATATTAAGTGAACAAATACTAGTTAATGTAAAGTAATATATCAAATATATAATTATACATCAAATCATTAAATCAACACTTGATTTAATGATCCGGTCATATCGCATATAACCGACTAATATCAAGTGTATCAATGTATCGAATCAACACTTGATCCGGTAACTCGGCTATATCATATATAACCGTTCAATGATACAAATCGCGAGAATAGAATACAGTATCACATACTGGCATTATTCTCGGTCCCGCACATATCTCATATGCGCTCCTATTTCGTTTCGCTTGAGCCAGGAAACCTCTGTGTAGGACTCTAAAGACTCGTCAATATGCCGGCAGCAGATGATGATCATATCAAACACCCACAAGCCGCAAGCGGTTTGCTAAACGTAACAGCCACCCGGGTATTGAGCGATCAGAAGATCAACGAGCAAGCCCGCTCACACTCCTGTGAATCCAACCAGCAACACTTACCGTACAGTCC
Organism: Agapanthus africanus; assembly: GCA_030015575.1. Classification (NCBI taxonomy): domain Eukaryota; kingdom Viridiplantae; phylum Streptophyta; class Magnoliopsida; order Asparagales; family Amaryllidaceae; genus Agapanthus; species Agapanthus africanus. Next base: position 110,998,327 of record CM057344.1, read on the forward strand.
GGTCTGTTCGTCTGATATGTCGCATATCTTGCCTAGGGGTGGTAAACGTCAGACCCCAATAGCTCGATAAGTCATGCCGATGTAAGGTCCATAACATAGCGTGAAACTACTGATAACACTTACCAGTAGATCACTGCGCAACCCTGGCCAGGGATTTCCAGTTATGGCCAGTCGAGCATAGCACAACATCAACCCCCAATACCGGGAGAGACGAATCCCCTCCTATCGCTCATTGCCTCCATGTGAATCGGGACTGTACCCAAAAACCACCCCTTTGCACGACTCGGTAGATCCGTGGTAGGGTGGAAATCAAAGCACAGTGGGAGACACACAAGACTCTATGACGATCTCGGGTCAACAGACTAAGCTGTACCAGTGTCACCAGAAAACTGCCATCTGACGTGAGGTGTAATACCTTCTGGGAGTTCTCGGCGAGTCCGTTCAGTGTACCCAGTCACCACTGAGCACCCGCATACCATCTTGATGTCAAACACCAATGGATATGGGATCATCCATCGCCCATCACATGGGTCGAGAAGATATACGCTAGTCTACTCTGGAATATCGATGCCCCGTCTCGATATTCCCCCGACTAGGAACATTGAAGGATGTACTCATGGACCACCCAGGCCCCACTAGTATGATCTACATCATATTCCTGGAAGTCGAGTACACATCCTAAGGGCTTTATCAGCATGTAACAGAGAGACAGAAAGTATACATGTTAAGATAAAGAGCAACTAGATAGCGTACTATCATGTCGAGCAAGAAAGTCTTACCTATATATGTCCCAGCATCCACTACAATATACATCCTATGTACAGTAATGGCCTCTAGGGCATGCATATAACTAACACTTTGGACATCGTTTTTCTTTGGTGTTCCAGTCTCTGGGGTTTGATGTTTCAGGTGTTATTTATTTTTGCATTGATTGCATGTGATGTTATCTTTCTATAGTGGCAATTCGAAGTGTTTCGTATTTGTAATTTTAACATCATTTCGAGTTTGAAATTGATATGTGATACAATATTTGGAATCCACAATAATTAGTTTTGTGAAAACTAGTTTGAATTTTGTAAACCTAGCAATTTAGTCTCATTTGATCGGTTACCACGGGGTTTTGATATGGATCAAAACTCTGTCGCAATCACGTAGTGTACATAGATACTCGCCGGGTAACATTACTAGATAGCTACGCCCCATAGCCCCGACCAATTGACTGTAGGAGAACCCCTTTGCCAAAAGCATCCCACGGGTGCTCGTGGCCACGGTGTTCCACCTAAGTGCACTTCGTCAACGTCATCAGGGGTGCGGCCGTCTACTAAAGTTTCTGACGAGCATTCGATCAGAATGTCGGGAATTTTATTGAATTGTCCGACTAGTTATTGAAAAGTTTTTTCAATATTGAGACTAAAATGTGGGGTTTATAAGGTTAGGCATGAAATTCGGAATATGAGATATTCCGGGTTTATGATGTCTAAGGAATTCATTTGGTTAGGCATGAAATCCGAAGTATGTGATATTTCGATTTTATGATGTCTAAGGTGGTTGCAGATTCCAATTGTTGTAGTTTTCACATTTTTTTCTGCGGCCGTAAGTGTAATATGTGGTGTATCGCTGATTTCGTTGCTATATGTCAACAACAATTGGGATACGCATATTTACTTACGTTGATGACATATGAGTTATGTGTTGCTGGGATATGTTATATTGGATCGTCGTGTTTGAATAGTCAGAGGTTTTTGCGTGAGATGAGAGTTTTTCATTTTCATTCATCTAAAAACTTGTATGTAATATTCTTTTATTGGAGCACTTCCGGGTTGAGGATGATGTCACCATTGATGGATATTATTTATTTTCCGCATTAAGATAGTCACATTCAAAGGTGTTACAATCTTCACCCCTTAAAGAAATTCGTCCCCGAATTTAAAAATCTTACTATGCGTACCTTCAAAGAGATAAGAGAATTTCTTCTGCATCCCGCTCTCGGCCTCCCAAGTGATCTCTTCACTATTTGGGTCATGCCAAAAAACCTTCACAGATGGTAAGACATTTGACCGAGATTTCTTCACCTGCCGATCCAATATAACTACTGGCTGCTCGGTGAACGAAAAATCGTGCTCTAACTGAACGGTCTGGTACTGAATCATGTGAGAAGGGTCATGAAGGTGTTAGTTATATGTATACCCTAGAGGCCATTACTGTACATTGGATGTATATTGTAGTGGATGCTGGGACATATATAGGTAGGACTTTCTTGCTCGACATGATAGTACGCTATCTGGTTGCTCTTTGACTTAACATGTATACTTTCTGTCTCTCTGATTACATGTTGATAAAGCCCTTAGGATGAGTACTCGACTTCCAGGACTATGATGCAGATCATACTAGTGGGGCCTGGGTAGTCAATGAGTACATCCTTCATTGTTCTTAGTCGTGGGAATATCGAGACGGGACATTTTTTTTCATAGTAGACTTGCGTATATCTTCTCGACCCATGTGATGGGCGATGGATGATCCCATATCCATTGGTGCTTGACATCAGAGATGGTATACGGGTGCTCAGTGGAGACTGGGTACACTGAACGGACTCGCCGAGAACTCCCAGATGGTATTATACTTCACGTCAGATGGCAGTTCTCTGGTGACACTGGTACAGCTTAGTCTGTTGACCCGAGATCGTCATAGAGTCTTGTGTGTCTCCCACTGTGCTTTGATTTCCACCCTACCACGGCTCTACTGAGTCGTGCAAACAGGTGGTTTTTGGGTACAGTCCCGATTCACATGGAGGCAATGAGCGATAGGAGGGGATTCGTCTCTCCCGGTATTGGGGGTTGATGTTGCGCTATGCTCGACTGGCCATAACAGGAAATCCCTGGCCAGGGTTGCAGTGATATACTGGTAAGAGTTATCAGTAGTTTCACGAATGTTATGGACCTCAAGTCGGCATGACTTATCGAGCTACTGGGGTCTGAAGTTTACCACCCCTAGGCGAGATATGCGACATATCAGACGAACAGACCGGACTGTACGGTAAGTGTTACTGGTTGGATTCACAGGAGTGTGAGCGGGCTTGCTCGTCGATCTTCTGGTCGCTCAATACCCGGGTGGCCGTTACGTTTAGCAGACCGCTTGCGGCTTGTGGGTGTTTGATATGATCATCATCTGCTGCCGGCGTATTGACGAGTCTTTAGAGTCCTACACAGAGGTTTCCTGGCTCAAGCGAAACGAAATAGGAGCGCATATGAGATATGTGCGGGACCGAGAATAATGCGTGTATGTGATACCGTATTTCATTCTTGCGATGAATGTGTCGAATGGTTGTATGCAATATAACCTAGTTATCGAATCAAGGATTGACTCGATAAGACGATACATTGGATACTAGCCGGTTACATGTGACATGACCGGATCATTGAATCAAGTGTTGATTTAATGATTTAATGTATAATTATATATTTGATATATTACTTTGCATTAACTAGTATTGGTTCACTTTAAGTAGATTTTCTCACTTGATTTGTGCAAGTTGTATATGTGATATACTTTTGTGCACTTGATTGTATCATGTTTGATGATACATGCTTATTTGGTTAAGTGTAAAGAATTAAACCATGGTTAAGTTGTTGATTAGGGTTTTTACTTATTCATTTATCTTATTTATTTATTCATTTTGAATAAATTGAAAGATAAATGAATGGTGGCTTCATTTGTTTTTAGTTGAAGCTTTATGAAGCTTTGACTAAATGACCTTTTTTGTTCTCATCCTTAACCCTAACCATTCAACCTAACCTTAGTCAATTCTCTACACTTAACTAAGGTTAAGATTATGATAAGTATTCATTTTTCTATCTATTTTTAAATAACTTATCATATCTTCTTCTTCTTCTTCATCTTCTTCTTCCATGAAGAAAAGCTTGCTACATCAATGGCAAGTGATGAAAACAAGTGAAAAATCCAATTCTAAAGTGAACCCACTTCCTATTTCTTCATCCTCTACCTCTTGCCAAGTAGTATAGGGTGTTTTCTTCACAAGTTTCATGACTTGGTGAAGTCGGAGTTTGATCTTGTGATGCCTCGACGTAGATCATCTTCGGCATCGAAGCCGACGATCAAGCCCGCCCATTTCTTCGATGAAGCCGATGCTAGAGTTCGGGATCCGACTTGGACAGCGGAGAGACATCGTCGCGGAGCTTAGTAAGTGGTGGACCGGATCTACAAAGGTTGTAGTCACTTTCCTTTAGCATTTAATTCGTTTACATGCTTTCATCGCCTATATATCTAGTTAACGATCCGTATTAGGGTTTGTAAGCACTTGTAAAATTTGAATTAGCCGTGCTTGATCACTTGTGAGACTTCATTAGTGTGCCTAGGAACCCTTCAGTGGTATCAGAGCCTAGCTAGAGCCTTAGGCGATGCGTAGACGGAGTTAGTAGTCCGATCGACCCGAAACCCCGACTTTAAACGGCTCTCTGGACATTTTTGAAAAACTGGGATTTTTCCAGATTAAAAATTCCTAAAAAATTCAGCAGGAAGACCTAAGAATTATGGTGCAAAACGAGAACCTATCTCATCTAAACCGCCGCGGAACGGCAGCAGAAGCATGGCTTCTGCCGCGGTTCCGCGGCCATAAGGTCACATCATCCAATAAAATTTGCACAGTAATTCTTATTTTATGATGTTGGATTTTCTGGGATTTTTTAATATTTATTCAAGAGTTGAATTTTCTTGGTTGTATTAGGGATTCGGTGTATCGATCGGATTGTCTAATTTTGTTAGTGTGTTTTTCCGGGTAGTTTTAGAATATGTTAAAAAGTTCGACCGAATATAAATACCCACTTTTTCCCCTGCCGGGAAATTTCCAATTGTTGGATTTTTCTGTAATTTAATCACGTTCTAAGTAGTGCAAGTAACGCGATGGTCCCTCTAGAAGACAACAAACCTTAACTCGATTATGTGACCATCTTGAACTGCCCTTTGAACCTTCGGGTTTGGGGCAGTGCGGCGTGCCACATGTGAGGCGTTGGCTTGACCCTTCTACGGCTGGACCGTTGGTACTGAGGCACGAACTGAATGTTTTTAGACTTATTTCATGTATTGAGCTGTATCGGGAAAACTTGGGTGTTCGATTGTTCGATCGGAAAGTTTAACATTTTCTATTTATCCGGAATGTGATACAATAATTGGAATTCACAAAGAGTTATGAGATAACTGAATGAATGTTATAAATATAGCAGTTTAGTCTCACTTGATCGGTTGCCACGGAATTTTGATATGATCAAAAGTCCGTCGCAATCACGTAGCGTACGTGGATACTCGCCGGGTAAACTTAATAGACAGCCTCGCTCCATAGCCCCGACCAAGTGACTGTAGGAGAACCCCGTCGCCGAAAGCATCCGTTCGGGTGCTCGCGGCAGCGGTGTTCCGCCTTGGTGCACTTCATCGACGGTATCGGGGGTGCGGCCGCCTACTAAAGTTTGCGACGAGCATTCGATCTGAATGTCGGGAATCATGTTGAATTGTCCGACTTTTATATTGAAAAGTGTTTTCGATTTTGAGACTAAAATGCGGGGTTTATAATTGTTAGGCATGCGATGTCTAAGGAATTCATTTGATTAGGCATGCGATGTCTAAAGAGGTTGCGGATTCCAACTGTTGTAGTTTTACACTTTTTTTTCTGTGACCGTAAGTGTAATATGTGATATCGCCGGTTTCGTTGCTATATGTCAACGATAATTGGGATGCGCATATTTACTTACGTTGATGACATGTGATGTTATGTGTTGCTGGATATGTTATATTGGATCGTCGTGTTTGAATAGCCGGGGGTTTTTATGTGAGATGAGTGTTTTTTCATTTTCATTCATGTAAAAACTTGTTTGTAATATTCTTTTATTGGGGCACTTCCAGGTTGCGGAAGATGTCACCTTTTGTATATTATTTACTTTTCTGCACTAGGATAGACCCAAGGAGGGGAGCACAAGTAACCGGGTTCTGGGGTCCAGTGGGAGACCAACTCGAGGAGTCGAGTCCGGGTCTCCTAACCCTAGAATTGGTAGGGTTGCTTGCCGCTCTTGTAGGGGTCTAGGGGTGTGGGATTGGATATTCATCACGACCGTGGAATCCGTGTTTTATACTGGCTCGTATTGAAAACACGGACGTCCTAGTATATCCAATATTTCATATGTTTCTTCTGCTGTGATTTATCTGTGATGTGATCATGTGATGTTCTGTGACAGATATTATATATGGTATATATGATATATTATATAAACGTTGCTTATGTTTTACACCCGCGCTAGCCCTGCCCCGCTCTGCCGTTAGTTACCTAACCTAACGGTGCAGACGGGACATCGAGGCGAATGCGGATGGCATAAGCGTACGTTATATTTATCTGTGATGTTTAGGTGGACTTTAATGATGGGATATTCATTAATGAGATTAATGAAAGAAAATAAACCTAATTGATGTTGTGGAATCGAATTTCAAAATAAAAACTGGTAGCTACAGTTCTTGCTTTGCATCGCGGTGTTCATTATAGAACATCCTGCACCTATTCGATGAGGAAAGGACCGAGATCCCTTCACCGGGAGTGACTCCTTTAGCAATAACTGGCAGATGCTACAACCCTCGGTTTGTCTTTGATCGCTTCTATAGTTTCCGCTTTGCACAGTGATATATATGATATATCCCGCGCCTCATTCGACGAGGAAAAGGATGACGATCCCTTCACCGGGAGTGACCCCTTTAGCAAAACTAGAAAAGCCTCGAAAACATTCCATTTAAAAACCATTTGATTCCGCAACGAGATCAAGTTCAAAGCGTCAAAGGTTTTCATAAAAACCGTTCGCAACCCTCCGTCATTTTAGGAAGTAGAGTACTTAGTATTCGTGCTACGTTTGTCGACCATAGCCGAGGCGTAGTGTGCGGTAGCTAAGTGATGTCTTCCTACACAGCATATGATGCGATTAGTTAGGACAGTCGCGTGACTTTGTTGACCTTAGTTAAGGGTCATGTGGGTGGGTCTAATTAATCACGAAATGATGGGTAGAACTTGACTAGTGTTTATGATTTGTTGACCATAGTTAAGGTCATAAGTGCTAGGGGTAAAAATCTTTATCGGGAGTTTCAAGTGTTGAAATTTGCAATGAGATTGCATACCTTCTATGTGATAGTTGGATCCCGATACCCACTGCGAGTAATTGTTACTCCTGGGAGAGTTTTACACTTTACAATTAGCCGATCAAGTAGGTGTCTCGAAAGGTGTCAACGGGGTTACGCCTCTGGGAAAACGAGGTTTACTGTAATTAGGTTCGTGCGAAAGCACGGGGAACCTCCCTCAAAGTACCGACACTGGCCTGGCTGAAAGATTAGCGAACTTGTACAGTGTAATTAATCCCGGCTAGTCTTTCCTTTTAAGGTTTGAAGGAAGATTTGATAAAAACAGTGGGAGCCATCCTGATTAGATAAAATAAATAACCAATCTGATCTTGCAAGAACGCACGCAGAGTGTTTTCTTCTCTCTCTCCAGGTAGCGACCATATCACGCCTTAATCAAGATAATAATATGGATGTATTGACCGAACTCGCTTGTTATACTGAGCTGGGGAACGTTGGTCCCGCTCCAACTTATAATTATTATAAGACCGAGCAGGAGTTAGGGGATTACCAGAATTCCTATGCCGCCCAAACGAAGAAAGTGCATATGATGCATCTCCTTCGGGTGTGTTCATTACAAAGTGCTGTTTCTCAGTATCCTCTGCATCCTGGGTATTTGATACCGGATCAGGATCCCAAATATGTAATCTGTTACATAGGGCTACAAAAAGATAGAAAACTGAGAACGGATGATAAGTTTCATGAGACAGAAAACGGGGTAAGTGTTGCAGCCAAGTCTGTTGGTCACTGTCACCCTGTATTACCAATACATTGATTCTGAATAAATGCTATTAGATACCGAACCTGATATACAAAATCATATCAGTCTCTTTATTAGGAAAGAAATGATAAAATTTTGTATTGATGGATAATGTTTTGAACATTTCCTATATCAAAAGTTGATCGGTTTATGTGCGTTATCTAAAAGCATTAACGTTCTAAATCAAACTACAGTTCTTAGTATTCAGAACACACACAAGAGGAAGAGTTCAGAAATGAACGAATCATTCTTGAGGCATTGTAGACTAGGTCATATCAATGCGACCCGACTGGCTGAAGTTACATTTTAGATGCATATTTAAATCAGTTTGAATTTACATCTTGTGAAACTTGCCAGTCATGTCACAAAGATTAGATGACCATAGCTCTGTTTATTGGAAACAGAGAAAGAATTAATGAACTCTTGGGACTGATACATGATGATGTATGTAAGGTCTCCTGTCTACACATGCCAGGACCGGTTCTTTGTACTTCATTATATTCTCTGATAATCTCTCAAGATTCAGTCATATGTTCCTGTTGAAACACAAGTCCGAACCTTTTGAGATATTCACAGAATATAAGCTAGAAGTAGGGAACCAATACGGGTATAAGTATTATGTCCTTTTATGTGATCAGGGAGGAGAATACTTGTGCATAGAATTCCTGGATTATTCTAAAGGAGAATGAGATTCTCTCTCCGTATTACTCTTCTGAATACACCACAGCACAACGGTGTATCAGGGTGGAGCAATCACACCTTATATGATATGGTGTGCTCTATGATGAGTATTACTGAGTTACCTATTTCCTTTTAAGGAGTTATGCGCTTGAGAAGCTGCATACCTATTGAATTAGGTTCGAATCAAATCAGTGCCTACTACTCCATATAAGATATGGTATGGGAAGAGCCTATCTCTTAAGTAAGTTAAGATTTGGTATTGTCCGGCCTATGTCAAAAGCAAAATCCGGACAAGATCGAGGCAAGATCAGTTCTGTAGAACTGGAAAGGTTCCAGCTGTACAAAACTGCTAATGATTTGACAGAACCAAAGGATTTAATAGTTTCCGACGAACCTCAACCTCTCCGCCGATCTGGTAGGGTTTCTCATCTGCCTGAGAGATACCTCGATTTCTCGATGACAGTGGGAGCGAGGAATGCATCATGAGATGATGACCCAACTAGTTTCGAGCAGGCCATCGAGAGTAGGGACTCTGTAAGAATGGTTGGATGCTTAGCGATCTGAGATGGAATCCTTATACACCAACAAAGTATGGACTTTGGTTGCTATATCTGAAGGGTTAAATCCCCATCAGGAGCAAGTATATCTTGAGAAGATTACTTGGTGTAGATGGAAAAGTTGAGACTTTCAAAGCTAGACTTGTTAAAGGTTTTAGTCATCAACCAGGTGTGGATAATGATGAAACCTTTTCTAGGGACTATGCTTAAGTCCATCTAGATCCTACTTGCCATTGCTACATACCATGACTACGATATCTGGTGGTTGGGTGCCATGACTACTTTTCTAAATGATGTTTTAGAAGAGTGCGTCTATAAGTACACAGCCAGAGGGCCTCGTAGACGTTGGGAGCAGCGGAAACATGTGCAAGATGCTTTATAGGATAAAGCAGACATCGCGGAGTTGGAACATCTGTTTTGATGGATTAGTCAAAGAAGTTGACATCATCAAAATGGTAGATGAACCTTGTATAAACAAAAAGGTAGTAGGGAGTATAGTGACGATCCTCGTAGAGTACGTGGATGACATACTCTTGTTAGGAAAGGAGTTTCCTATGCTACGCTCGATCAATCTCCGCTTATCACAATGATTTTCCATATAGGATCAAAGTGATACATACTAAATCCTAAGCTTTTGATCTATGAGATAGATCTAAATAGATTTTAGGATTCTCACTAGCTATAGTGAGATAGTATCAGTTGATCCTGGGGAGAATCACTGGAAGTGTTCCAGGGTGATAAAGACGACTGAATGTCAGTCACAGGCATTGTCTTTACCCTCAGTAAAGGGATGGTATGTTGGAAGATTTCCAAGCTATATACTGTGACAAACTAGAAGATAAAGGCTGGTAACATCGCTATTAAAGATACTACCAAAGAGGCAGTTTGGGTGTATATTGGTTCATAAGATGAACTAGGTTCCTGCCATTGTGTGACAATGGAACTATGGCTTTGGCCAAAGAAACCCTGGTCCCATCAGTGACCCAGACATATTCTGAGGCTGCATCACCTAATCATGGAGATAGTTGATCTCCAGGGTGATCGAGGTTGGGAGAGTAGACTCAGAGGACAACACGGCGGATCCACTCACGAAGGCCTTTTCCCAAAGAGAGACTTTTAGGGGATGGTTGAGTATTAGATACTACAACCACTGCTACAGATGGCCCTAGTGCAAGTGGGAGATTGTTAGTTATATGTATGCCCTAGAGGCCATTACTGTACATTGGATGTATATTGTAGTGGATGCTGGGACATATATAGGTAGGACTTTCTTGCTCGACATGATAGTACGCTATCTGGTTGCTCTTTGTCTTAACATGTATACTTTTTGTCTCTCTGATTACATGTTGATAAAGCCCTTTGGATGAGTACTTGACTTCCAGGACTATGATGCAGATCATACTAGTGGGGCCTGGGTAGTCAATGAGTACATCCTTCATTGTTCCTAGTCGTGGGAATATCGAGACGGGGCATCGATATTCCAGAGTAGACTTGCGTATATCTTCTCGACCCATGTGATGGGCGATGGATGATCCCATATCCATTGGTGTTTGACATCAGAGATGGTATACGGGTGCTCAGTGGAGACTGGGTACACTGAATGGACTCGCCGAGAACTCCCAGATGGTAATATACCTCACGTCAGATGGCAGTTCTCTGGTGACACTGGTACAGCTTAGTCTGTTGACCCGAGATCGTCATAGAGTCTTGTGTGTCTCCCACTGTGCTTTGATTTCCACCCTACCACGGCTCTACTGAGTCGTGCAAAGAGGTGGTTTTTGGGTACAGTCCCGATTCACATGGAGGCAATGAGCGATAGGAGGGGATTCGTCTCTCCCGGTATTGGGGGTTGATGTTGCGCTATGCTCGACTGGCCATAACAGGAAATCCCTGGCCAGGGTTGCAGTGATATACTGGTAAGAGTTATCAGTAGTTTCACGAATGTTATGGACCTCAAGTCGGCATGACTTATCGAGCTACTGGGGTCTGACGTTTACCACCTCTAGGCGAGATATGCGACATATCAGATGAACAGACCAGACTGTACGGTAAGTGTTACTGGTTGGATTCACAGGAGTGTGAGCGGGCTTGCTCGTCGATCTTCTGATCGCTCAATACCCGGGTGGCCGTTACGTTTAGCAGACCGCTTGCGGCTTGTGGGTGTTTGATATGATCATCATCTGCTGCCGGCGTATTGACGAGTCTTTAGAGTCCTACACAGAGGTTTCCTGGCTCAAGCGAAACGAAATAGGAGCGCATATGAGATATGTGCGGGACCGAGAATAATGCGTGTATGTGATACCATATTTCATTCTCGCGATGAATGTGTCGAATGGTTGTATGCGATATAACCTAGTTATCGAATCAAGGATTGACTCGATAAGCCGATACATTGGATACTAGCCGGTTACATGTGACATGACCGGATCATTGAATCAAGTGTTGATTTAATGATTTAATGTATAATTATATATTTGATATATTACTTTGCATTAACTAGTATTGGTTCACTTTAAGTAGATTTTCTCACTTGATTTGTGCAAGTTGTATATGTGATATACTTTTGTGCACTTGATTGTATCATGTTTGATGATACATGCTTATTTGGTTAAGTGTAAAGAATTAAACCATGGTTAAGTTGTTGATTAGGGTTTTTACTTATTCATTTATCTTATTTATTTATTCATTTTGAATAAATTGAAAGATAAATGAATGGTGGCTTCATTTGTTTTTAGTTGAAGCTTCATGAAGCTTTGACTAAATGACCTTTTTTGTTCTCATCCTTAACCCTAACCATTCAACATAACCTTAGTCAATTCTCTACACTTAACTAAGGTTAAGATTATGATAAGTATTCATTTTTCTATCTATTTCTAAATAACTTATCATATCTTCTTCTTCTTCTTCTTCATCTTCTTCTTCCATGAAGAAAAGCTTGCTACATCAATGGCAAGTGATGAAAACAAGTGAGAAATCCAATTCTAAAGTGAACCCACTTCCTATTTCTTCATCCTCTACCTCTTGCCAAGTAGTATAGGTTGTTTTCTTCACAAGTTTCATGACTTGGTGAAGTCGGAGTTTGATCTTGTGATGCCTCGACGTAGATCATCTTCGGCATCGAAGCCGACGATCAAGCCCGCCCATTTCTTCGATGAAGCCGATGCTAGAGTTCGGGATCCGACTTGAACAGCGGAGAGACATCGTCGCGGAGCTTAGTAAGTGGTGGACCGGATCTACAAAGGTTGTAGTCACTTTCCTTTAGCATTTAATTCGTTTACATGCTTGCATCGCCTATATATCTAGTTAACGATCCGTATTAGGGTTTGTAGGCACTTGTAAAATTTGAATTAGCCGTGCTTGATCACTTGTGAGACTTCATTAGTGTGCCTAGGAACCCTTCATAAGGGTCATATAAGTGGGTCTAATTAATCACGAAATGACGGGTAGAACTTGACCATTGCTTATGATTTGTTGACCATAGTTAAGGTCATAAATCACTAGGGGTAAAAACCACATTGAGAATTTCAAGATTTGAAATTTGCAATGAGATTGCATACTTTCTATGAGATATTTGGATCCCGATACCCACTGCGAGTAAAAGTTACTCCTGGGAGAGTTTTGCACTTTATAATTAGTCGATCAAGTAGGTGACTAGAATGGTGTTAATAGGGTTACGCCTGTTGAAGATAGTGCCCTCAGAGTCAATTATTGGATCGCAGGTACGTGATTGCAATGATTGCGGAGGACCTATACCGGTAGAACAGTCTTACTCGAGATGATAGTATGTTATCTGGTTTGCCTTTATCATTCATGTACATGTTCAGGTGACTGATTACATGTTACACTTTGATAGAGCCCTTAGGATCTTGCTTTACTACCAACAGTATGATGGCGATCATATACGTGAGAGTTGGGTAGTTTATACGCATATCCTTAATTGTGGTCCCTAGTCGTGAGAGTTTCGAGACAGGGCATCGATACTCCAGAGTAGACTAGTGTATACAGTCGAGACCCGGACGAGGGGTAGTGGTCGGTCTCACAAGCCACTGGTGTCGGTTGGATCACCTAAGATGTATACAGGTGCTCATTGGGTTATGAGTACACCGAACAGGACTCGCCGGGAATCTGCTAGTTAGTACTATACCTATCGTTAGATAGCAGTTTCCTGGTGACATGTGTACAGGTTAGTTCATCGACCTGAGGTCGTCATTTGTCTCGTGTGAGTTCCCACTGTGCTTTGATTTCTACCTTACCACGGCTCAAAGGAGTCGTGCAAACAGGTAGTTTTGGGGTACAGTCTCGAGCCATATGGAGGCACGTGAGTGGATCGGCAGGGGATTCGTCTCTCCCGGTATTGGGGGAGAGATCGTGCTGTGTCTAGGAGAGCCATTACACAAAGCCCACGGCCGTGGCAGGAGATTTACTGGTAGGTACTCCAGTAGTATCTCAGGGTGTTATTGGGCTACACTCTGACATGACTTATACTGCTATTGGGGGTCTGACGTTACTAGCCCCCTAGGTAGATATGCGATACTTATAGATGAACGGACCGGACTGTATATACATTGTCACTGTTAGGCTCAGTAGGGTTTCCGGATGAGTTCGCTCATCGGCCTCCCTTGAGGTCAGTCCATGGGCAGCCGTTATGCATAGCTAGTGCCGCAGACGGTTTGTGGTTAAACCCACTGCCAGGGTACTGACGAGTCATTAGAGCCCCCCACAGACAGTTTCCCAAGTTCGGGCGAAACGTTGTAGAGGCCGTATGGTTTTATGGCAGCGTTCGGAAAATGCATGTGCGTTTACGCACGTGTCATATTTCGGGCAGATGATACTGGTCGGCTTTGGTTTAAGACGGATCCGAGTATTATATTGAGTAGATATAATATCTTTGTCTCAGTTGCATTTGTATTCCGTCGTAATATAAATGCAGGTATATTTATACGGTTAAGGGGTTATCCTGAAATTCGTTTCGGGATCACTTTTGGAAGTTGCCAGTTTCCAGTTTTCTATCAGCCGTCTTTTAACATTCGGTTAAAGACGGATTTATCTTTTCTTGAATGAGTGTGGAAGGTTCTAGAAGCATCTAGAAGGTTGTGACAAGGCTTGTGACTCACTTGTTCATTTATGGTACATTTATTGTGTTCACACTTTGTGTTCACACTAGATATTTTCTTGTGTTCACACTTTGTGTTCACACTAGATATTTATCCTTATTGTCACCTCCCCCTCTCCTACACTCACCCCCCCACTCCTATATAATGGTCGGCCCCTCCCCTCTCACACACTTACTTGAGATTCATTTGGTGAAAAGATTATGATAGTTTTGGGGTGTATGGAAATTTCATTGCTCATTTCATTCCATCACCCGAATCAATTGGCAACTTCATTAACCGTTCGTCCATAGCTTTGGACGGAATGAGACAAAGTCTTCTACTCATTCTCTACATCAATCTTGGTCGTCTCTTTTAGCAAACTTGACGACTGAGTTGCCTCGAGTCAGAGGCGGGAGCCCGTTTAAAGAATCGTTGACGTGGTGCCACCTGGACGAGCAGATCGGAGATCGAAGAGATCGGAGCAGCCGCAACGGAGCGTGGGATGATGGTTAAAGAACTAAGGACTCGGATCGTTCGGTATAACCTTTCTACTCTCTTTACAGTTTGTTAGTTTAGCAATAATGGCAGATCCGGGTTAAAGTATACGATAGCGCCAGTTAAAAAGTTTTTGTTCCGCATTTGGCGTCTGTAGAAGGCCGGGGCGCTAACGTAGACTTACAGTGGTATCAGAGCCTCACCATTTTGCTTTACTAACTTGTGCTAACGCGTTTAAAATATCGATCGAACCGAATATCAAAAACTGCAAAATTTCCATTCACAGTTTCTGTTGATTTTTAAAGGGTTCCTAAAATTATTTTAACCATCACAGAAACACAATCAGGCTTTTAAAAAAATAATAGAGAAATACGGTCCCCTAAGTCGTCCGTACGACCGCGGAACCGCGGCCGTCTTGGCGTTTTAGAGGGTCAAATTTCTACTGTTGGTTATTTATTGGAAATTGGGGTTTTTGGTATATATCTTTTGGGCCCAGATTTTGTTACTGTTCAACAGATGTTCGTGGGGCCCACTTCGTGATATTTAGTCGATCGAAATTTAAATATGTTAGTTTACAGTGCTTACATTATATCTCCGACCAGGAATGTCATTTGATCGGTAAACCGCGTCTGATTGCTATAGTTCTTTCGACGGGTTTGCGAACGTGACATTCGCGTTGATGTTCTGTGTTGTGCTGTGATGTTGCGGATTTGTCGTGGTGGATAGCAATGTGCAATGGTAGTGCAGTTTGGATTTATTTGTACATTTGATATTGTGGGGCGAGCGTCCAACATGTGGACTGCCGTCACTGCCTGTTTTATAATATTCTTTTGGGGCACGACCGGGTCGAGGTCGATGTACCCATTGTACATATTTTTCATTTCTGTACTAGGTTTACCCCTCGACGGAGTGCACGGATAGCCGGGTTCTGGAGAGCAACGGGTCCGCATCTCATGGCTTTGAGAGTCAGAGAGGCCTTACTCTAAAATTGGCAGACTATTCGCCGCACTCGTAAGGGGTACAGGTTGACCCAAGGAGGGGTGCTCAAGCTACCGGATTCCTTGAAGTGCAGGGTGGTCCATTCACTTTGCTGTAGGGGGCTGCCTCGCTTCAGGTTTTGGCGGGTAACTTGCCGCACCTGTAGGGGTCTAGGTTTCATTGCACAGGCTATCCACACGACCAGGGGAACGTCGGGTTTCAGCAGCGGCTCTGTGAAACTCGGGGATCCCAGATTATCTGTATTGTTCTGTGATGCTTATTACTTTTCTGTAATGTTGCATATTATCACGCCTGGAGCGATTATTGTATATTGGTTTATATACTATTAGATGTTGTATATGTTTTACACCCGCGCTAGTCCAGTCCCCGCTCTGTCGTTGGTTAAGTAACCTAACGGGTGATGACGGGACCCAGTGACGAATGCGGATGGCATATACGTACATTTTATTTTTATTCTTTTCTGGTGTGATTGATTGATGGGACTGCATTGATTCTGATCAATGCAAAGTAAAGCAAACCTGTTTGTAGTTGTTGGAACAAATTTAAAAAGTGTTATTGCAAAGTCGTTTCCTTTTGTTTTGCATAGCGGTATTCAGTAGAATATCCTGCACCTCATTCGACGGGGCAAGGGCCGATATCTCTTCACCGGGAATGACCCCTTGGGCAGTAGTTTGCGTCAGGGTAATAACTTCACTATAGTCGATTACAAGTTGCTTTGGATAGCGCTATTCAGTGGAATATCCTGCACCTCATTCCACGAGGAAAGAGCCGAGATCCCTTCACCGGGAGTGACCTCTTTAGCAAAAGGTTTTCGTCACTATATTTTAAAAAAAGCTATCAGGTTCCTTCAGCGATATCAAGTTCGTTACGTTAAAGGTTTTTTGCCAAAAACCAGCCGTAGCCCTCCGTCATTTCTTTTAGGTATTCAGTAGTATTCAAGCTATGCATTTTAGCCAAAGTTAAGGCATAGTGTTTGGTAGCTGCTGGGTATTCATTTGTTGCATAGATAGATGAGTTGGTTTGGGACAGTCGTTCTGCCATTTGGCCAACGTCAGGGGCATGTGCGGATGGGTTCAAATTGACAAGATAGTGACGGGTAGAACTTGGCATGTGACTTATGACATTTTGACCAACGCCAAGGTTATAAGAGCATGGGGCAAAAATCATATCGGGGGTTTCTAAAGAAACTGAAACTTGCCAAGTATGCGCATACCTTCTGGAGTATGAGTAACGTGGATGCATTCCATCACGTTATCATGCGATGAGAGTTGGATCCCGATTCCCGCTGATGAGTTGGTTTACTCTTCGGGTGATCCCGATTAATTCTTCTTTCAGGTTTGGAGGAGAATTTGACAGGACAGTGGGAGGTTTCCGGATTAGATAAAGTGATAACCATTCTGATCTAGGTTAGAGTGCACGCAGAGTGTTTCTTTTCTCTCTCTCTGTGGCAGCGACCTTTGACCGACCCTAGACTATGACTCAGTGACCAAGTTGACCGAACCTTCTTAAAATACTGGCTTTTGATTGTCTAAGTTGCATAAGTCATTGCCACTCCTTCTTTTACCCTTTCAATTTCTCAGAACACCCCGTATTACTACGGACATCCACTTCCATTGGATAGATCCATCGTATGGTTATATACGAACTCGAAGGGACTCCTTCGAGGATGGATCCAGGTTCAGGAGAAATAGAATTGGTTTATTCAGTTGTCTTTTATTATCACCTTCTCTCAGGTTGCGAGGGCTCCTTGGTTTAGGAGAGTACACCTATTACGCTTATTGGATAGTCTTATTCCAAACCATAGGCAGGTGCCGAAAGGTAGGGAATGAAGAAAACCAATTAGCCTAAGTAGGGTGTACAGAAGGAAATAACTAAAGACAAAATAAAGGGATTAGAAAGAGGGCAAAGTAAATTGCGACTGTTATTATTCACGACCAAACCGCGTACATCGTCGCCACTCCTATTTCACCTTTAAAAGAATAAGGTATTATTCAGATGTCTTTTATCATCACCTTCTCTCAAGTTGCGAGTACTCTTTGGTTTAGGAGGGTACACCTATTATGCTTACTGGATAGTCTTCTTCCAAACCATAGGCTGGTGCCGAACGGTAGGGAAGGAAGAAAACCATTTAGCCTAACGATGGTGTACAGAAGGTAATGACTAAAGACAAATAAAGGGACTTGGATAGATGGCAGTGAAATATAAGGTTAAAGTCATGAATTGGATTATGGAAGAGGCATTGGTATGAATACCAGGATACCCCTACGAAACATTTTCATGTTTCAGTGCATTGTTAAAAGAAAACTGTTTTCCCGATTAGATACTTACTCCAAGGGTATGTATTTACCAGGTTTCATTCTCATATCTGTATGGTTTTACAGATGATGAGTGGGAGTAAGTTATTGGGAATCAGGTGATTATCCTCATTATATCGGAATTCGTTGTAATTGGTGATATTTGAGGAAATCGCCAGGGTACAGTTTTCAACCTATGACGCACAGGTTATGAGTTGCTTAACTCAGCGGACTTATACAGAGTATTGTATGTTGTCCAAGTGTCCATTAGGACAAAGGGGTAGGTCCTCGTACTATGTTCTGTTTACTTATGACTTCTCTAGTTTTTAGACAAGTGTTTCGTAGAAATACAAGGTCTAAGTTTTGAGAAGTTGTGGGTATAAGGATAAAGTAGAGAACCAGGTATCACAAGTATTGGGATTCTTCAAAGAGATCGAAAATGTAGATTCTTGTGATTGGTATTCAGATGATAGTGATGGTTTTGAGAAACGTGTTTCTCTTTCAGGTTGCTCATAATTGGATGGATTCCTAAGTTGAGTAATACTGATTAGCCTCTTTCCATTAAGTTGATATGCACTGGAGACAGCTGCATGATTTGAATATGATTCCAATTAAATAAGTGCCAAAGTTTCTATATTGGATATAGAATGGATCATACCTTAAAAGATGTTAAGGTACGGGGAGTTGTCTAGCTTATGCTTAAAACCAGACTCTGGATAACTCAGGGCACGTTTCTGTAATGGCTGTTTGTGGGTTGACCCTGGCTATGACGAGGGTTGATATTCTACCATTTGGAAGATCAATAGTGATATTGTTCTTGACTCGCCACAGTTTAAGTAAAATGGATCTTTTTCAGAAAAAAGTAATGGGAGTATGGTAGAACTGGAAGTGATTCCAGAACCGCAAACGATTACGGAAAATTTAATAGGACCTATATATTCAATCAGGTTTGACATTCCATTAGCCACACCGCAGATATGGTGGGTAACCTCAGACACCCGAGAGGTACTCCGGTAGCCTCAAAGACGGTGACAGGGAGGTTCTTGTTTATTCAGACTTGACACTACTATTGTTCCAGGCTATGAGACCCGATAGGAGGGTTGTCGTAGTCAGTGGGAGCATCGGAAGCATAGTGGGCAAGATGCTTATGTCTATTTATAGACTTGAGCAGTTATAGCGGAGATAGATCATCTAGTTTTGATGTGACAGTCATGGGTTTGACTTCAATCAGAATAGGGGATGGATCTGTTAAGAAGGTAGTAGGGTGTGATATCATGGTATTTGGATGACATACACAGAGTAGGAAGTAAAATTCCTATACTACGATCGGTTGTACTGTGGTCGTCACACAGTTGTTTCTCCAGACAGGATATGGATATAATATTTGACATTCTGGTTTCTAAATCTATGGTTTTAGATCTGGATTTGGGTAGTTTCCCAATGTGGGTACTTTGACAGTATTCTAATGGTTTTTAGAATAGATGACTCCTGGCATGGTGGTGTACCTGCAGGTGATGGAGTCACCCTCTCTAAAGGTGTCTTACAGACTAAAAAGGAGAGGGATGGGCATGATTGACAGATCACTTGCTTAGGCAATTGAGTCAATCATGAGATGTCAAGTACCACACCAGATGTTGTTTTTGCAATAGATGCAATAAGTTTGTATTAATCCAATCCTGGAAAAACATAAGGAAGCAGTTTTAGAACATAAGTACATGTTCTACGGATTTGATGACGGCAGCCTCCTTCGGGAGACGATTATCATTCCAGGCTTCAAAGGTGACATGGTTGACAGAGTGATTGTCAGAGTTATGGTTTTCCCTCTGATGAGGGACAGTATTATGGACAGGTGGTCCAAGAGGATACTGTGGGAGGCTTGGTGCAGGATACTGATTAGGTTCAGTGATCGATACAGTCTAAGAAGTTTGGATTTGGAGTTCATTTATGAACTAGGTCCCATCAGATATCCAGACATATTCTAAGACAGGTATTACTCAATTCGGGAGATGGATTTCTCCGCGAACTTGAGATTAAGAGAGATATAGAAAGAAACATCTAGGCGGATCCACTCACTGAGACTATTTCTCGAACACAATAGTTTTACAAACGGGCTTTGTGAAACTGATTAGTAGAGGAGTTGGATGTTCGGTTTGACACGGGCTGTGAGTAGTCGACATCGCAATAATTAGCGTTAAGTGCAAGTGGGAGATTGTTGGAGATAGTGCCCTCAGAGTCAATTATTGGATCGCAGGTACATGATTGCAATGATTGCGGAGGACCTATACCGGTAGGACAGTCTTACTCGAGATGATAGTATGCTATCTGGTTTTCCTTTATCTGTCGTGTACATGTTCAGGTGACTGATTACATGTTACACTTTGATAGAGCCCTTAGGATCTTGCTTTACTACCAACAGTATGATGGCGATCATATACGTGAGAGTTGGGTAGTTTATACGCATATCCTTAATTGTCGTCCCTAGTCGTGGGTGTTTCGAGACAGGGCATCGATACTCCGGAGTAGACTAGTGTATACAGTCGAGACCCCGACGAGGGGTAGTGGCCGGTCTCACAAGCCACTGGTGTCGGTTGGATCACCTAAGATGTATACAGGTGCTCATTGGGTTATGAGTACACCGGACAGGACTCGCCGGGAATCTGCTAGTTAGTACTATACCTATCGTCAGATAGCAGTTCCTTGGTGACATGTGTACAGGTTAGTTCATCGACCTGAGGTCGTCATTTGTCTCGTGTGAGTTCCCACTGTGCTTTGATTTCTACCCTACCACGGCTCAAAGGAGTCGCGCAAACAGGTAGTTTTTGGGTACAGTCCCGAGCCATATGGAGGCACGTGAGCGGATCGGCAGGGGATTCGTCTCTCCCGGTATTGGGGGCGAGATCTTGCTATTTCTAGGAGAGCCATTACATAAAGCCCACGGCCGTGGCAGGAGATTTACTGGTAGGTACTCCAGTAGTATCTCAGGGTGTTATTGGGCTACACTCTGACATGACTTATACTGCTATTGGGGGTCTGACGTTACTATCCCCCTAGGTAGATATGTGATACTCATAGACGAACGGACCGGACTGTATATACATTGTCACTGTTAGGCTCAGTAGGGTTTCCGGATGAGTTCGCTCATCGTCCTCCCTTGAGGTCAGTCCATGGGCAGCCGTTACGCATAGCTAGTGCCACTGATGGTTTGTGGTTAAACCCACTGCCAGGGTACTGACGAGTCATTAGAGTCCCCCATAGACAGTTTCCCAAGTTCGGGCGAAACATTGTAGAGGCCGTATGGTTTTATGGCAGGATTCGGAAAATGCACGTGCGTTTACGCACGTGTCATATTTCGGGCAGATGATACTGGTCGGCTTTGGTTTAAGCCGGATCCGAGTATTATATTGAGTAGATATAATATCTTTGTCTCAGTTGCATTTGTATTCCGTCGTAATACAAATGCGGGTATATTTATACGGTTACGGGGTTATCCTGAAATTCGTTTCGGGATCACTTTTGGAAGTTGCCAGTTTCCAGTTTTCTATCAGTCGTCTTTTAACATTCGGTTAAAGACGGATTTATCTTTTCTTGGATGAGTGTGGAAGGTTCTAGAAGCATCTAGAAGGTGGTGACAAGGCTTGTGACTCACTTGTTCATTTATGGTGCATTTATTGTGTTCACACTTTGTGTTCACACTAGATATTTTCTTGTGTTCACACTTTGTGTTCACACTAGATATTTATCCTTATTGTCACCTCTCCCTCTCCTACACTCACCCCCCCACTCCTATATAATGGCCGGCCCCTCCCCTCTCACACACTTACTTGAGATTCATTTGGTGAAAAGATTATGATAGTTTTGGGGTGTATGGAAATTTCATTGCTCATTTCATTCCATCACCCGAATCAATTGGCAACTTCATTAACCGTTCGTCCATAGCTTTGGACAGAATGAGACAAAGTCTTCTACTCATTCTCTACATCAATCTTGGTCGTCTCTTTTAGAAAACTTGACGACCGAGTTGCCTCAAGTCAGAGGCGGGAGCCCGTTTAAAAAATCGTTGACGTGGTGCCACCTGGACGAGCAGATCGGAGATCGAAGAGATCGGAGCAGCCGCAACGAAGCGTGGGATGATGGTTAAAGAACGAAGGACTCGGATCATTCGGTATAACCTTTCAACTCTCTTTACAGTTTGTTAGTTTAGTAATAATGGCATATCCGGGTTAAAGTATACGATAGCGCCAGTTAAAAAGTTTTTGTTCCGCATTTGGCGTCTGTAGACGGCCGGGGCGCTAACGTAGACTTACAACGCCCCTAGAAAAATAAGGTTTATTTTAATTAGGTCCGTGCGAAAGCACGGGGAACCTCCCTCAAAGTACCAACACTGGCCTGGCTGAATGATTGGTGAACTTGTAGGGTGTAATTAATCCCGGCCAGTCTTACCTTTTAGGGTTTGAAGGAAGATTTGACAAAGCACGGTGGGAATCACACAAGACTCTATAACGATCTCGGGCCTACAGACTAACCTGTACCGGTATCACCAGAAAACTGCTATCTGACGTTAGGTATAATACCATCTAGGAGTTCTCGGCGAGTCCTGTTCAGTGTACCCAGTCTCCACTAAGCACCCGTATACCATCTTTAATGTCAAACACTAATGGATATGGGATCATCCATTGCCTATCAAATGGGTCAAGAAGTATATACTCTAGTCTACTCTGGAATATCGATGCCCTGTCTCGATACACCCTCGACTATGAACAATTAAAGGACGTACTTGTGGACTACTCCAGCCCCACTAGTATGATCTGCATCATAATCCTGGTAGTCAGGTACATCCTAAGGGATTTACCAACATGTGAGAGCAAGACAATATCACAATACAAGTCTACATATTAAGATAAAGAGCAACCAGATAGCATATTATCATGTCGAACAAGAAAGTCCTCTTTATATATGTCCAAGCATCCATTAGAATATACAATCATGTACAATAATGGCATCTAGGGTATACATACAACTAACAATCTCTGACTTGCACTAAGGACAGTTGTTGTAGTATCTCATACCAACATCCCGAAGAGTCTCTCAAATTGTATCTGGGGTATGGCCTTCGTGAGTGGATCTTGTTATTCTTCGTGTCAACTCTTCTGACCTCGATCTCCCGGCGATCAACTATCTCCCGGATCAGGTGATACCGCCTCAGAATATGCCTGGATCGCTGATGGGACCTGGGTTCCTTAACCAAAACCATAGCTCCATTGTTATCACAATATAAAGGTATTGGATGCTCGATGGATGGAACCACTCCAAGTTCAGTTATGAACTTCTTTATCCAGATATCCTCTTTGGCAGCATCGTTGGCAGCGATGTATTCAGCCTCCATCATCGAGTCTGTCACGGTTTCTTCTTGAAACTCTTCCAACAAACCGCCCCACCATTGAGGGTGAAGACAAAACTCAAGATTGACTTAGAGTCATCATTAGTCATCATTATCACTCTGGAAGCTCGAATCGGTAAAGGACTCCATTTAGAGTTCACCGTTACCATACACCAAGAACATTTTTTTAGTCCTTCTCAAGTACTTAAGAATGTTCTTCACAGCTCCAGTGATTCTCTCCAGGATCTGCTTGATATCTACTCACTACACCTAGTAGGTATGCTACATCGGGTCTGATACACAACCTCGCGTACATGATAAAGCCTACTGCCGAAGCATAGGGTATCCCTTGCATGCGAGCCCTCTCCAAATCAGTCTTGGGAGACATCTCTTTGGAGAGAGTGATTCCTGATATCGTGGGTAAATTTCCACGCTTGGAATCTTCCATACTAAATCTCTTTAGTATGGTGTCAATGTACCTGTATTGGGACAATCCCAACATCCATTTAGATCTATCTCTATAGATCTTAATTTCCAAAATGTAGGAGGCATTACCTAGATCTTTCATTGAGAATCTTTGTGATAAGAAGAGCTTGACCGAGTACAGCATAGGAACATCATTTCCTATCAAGAGTATGTCATCCACGTACAATACGAGGAAGACAACCTTCTTGTATACACAAGGTTCATCTACATTTTTGATGAAGTCAAACTCTTTGTCTTCTACATCAAAACAGATGTTCTAACTCCGCGATGCCTGCTTTAACCCGTAGATGGATTTAAGTAGCTTGCACACCTTTCCGCTGCTCCCACTGTCCACGAAGCCCTCTGGCTGTGTCATGTACACGCTCTCTTCTAAATCACTATATAGAAAAGTGATCTTGACGTCCATCTGCCAGATTTTGTTGTCATGGTATGCAGCGATGGCAAGTAGGATCCGGATGGACTTAAGCATAGCCACTGGAGAAAAAGTTTCATCATAATCCACACCTGGTCGTTGACGAAAACTTTTTGCTACAAGTCTAGCTTTGAAAGTCTCAACTTTTCCATCTACAACAAGTTTTTTCTTAAAGATCCACTTGCTCCCGATGGGTTTTACCCCTTCAGGAGCATCTTCCAAAGTCCATACTTTATTGGTGTACATGGATTCCATCTCAGATCGCATTGCATCCAGCCATTTCACAGAGTCCCCACTCGTGATGGCCTGCTCGAAGCTAGTTGGGTTATCATCTTCCATGATGCAATCCTCGCTCCCACCGTCAATGAGAAAACCATAGTATCTCTCAGGTGGATGAGGAACCCTACTAGATCTGCGGAGTGGCTGAGCTTCGTCGGGGACTATTGAATCCTCCGGTTCCACCAAATCGTCAGTTGTAGTTTGTGTAGCTGGAACTTCTTCCAGTTCTACCTCATTACCACTAATTTCTTTTACAAGAAATTCCTTTTCTAAAAAGGTGGCATATTGAGAAACAAACACCTTTTGTTCCTGACTGTGGTAGAAGATATATCCATAGGACTCCTTTAGATATCCCACGAACTTACACAAAACAGATCTTGCCTCGAGCTTGTCCGGATTTTGTTTTTTAACATAAGCCGGACAACCCCATATCTTAACTCGTTTAAGAGATGGTCTCTTCCCATTCCATATATCATATGGAGTGGTAGGCACTGATTTGGTTGGAACTCTATTCAATAGGTATACGGCCGTTTCAAGTGCATAACTCCAAAAGGAAACAGGCAACTTAGCAACACTCATCATAGAGCGCACCATATCTAATAGGGTGCGATTTCTCCGCTCAGACACACCGTTGTGCTGTGGTGAATACGGAGGAGTAAGCTGAGAGAGAATCCCATTCTCTTTTAAATAGTCATGGAATTCCGTGTGCAAGTATTCTCCTCCCCGATCAGATCATAGGATTTTAATACTTTTACCCGTACGGTTCTCAACTTCATGCTTATATTCTTTGAATTTCTCAAAAAACTTCAGACTTGTGTTTCAACAGGATCACATGTCCGAATCTTGAGAGATCGTCGGTGAATGTAATAAAGTATGAGGAACCATTTCTGGCATGTGTAGATATGGGGCCACATACATCACTATGTATTAGTCCCAAGAGTTCAGTGGCTTTTTCTCCGTGTCCAGTAAACGGAGTTTTGGTCATTTTGCCTTTGAGACATGACTGGCAAGTTTCATAATATGTAAATTCAAACGGGTTTAAATATCCATCCTTATGTAACTTAGCTAGTGTCGCATTGATATGACCTAGTCTACAATGCCACAAGAAGGACTTGT
The DNA here is from genome assembly GCA_030015575.1 of Agapanthus africanus. Lineage (NCBI taxonomy): Eukaryota > Viridiplantae > Streptophyta > Magnoliopsida > Asparagales > Amaryllidaceae > Agapanthus > Agapanthus africanus. Next base: position 111,024,034 of record CM057344.1, read on the forward strand.
TCATTTCTGAACTTTTCCTCTTGTATGTGTTTTGTACGTTAAAAAACGTTGTTTGATTTAGAATGTATATGCCATTACTTAATGAGCCTGATCCAATCAACTTTTGATTCAGAAAAATGTTCATAACATTATCCTGCAATACAAAATTATATCCTTCTTTACTTAATAAAGAAACTGATATAATATTCCATATCAGGCTCGGTATGTAATAACATTTGTTCAGAATCAATGTATTACCATTTGGTAATACAAGGTGATATTCTCCAACTGCTTTAGCTGCAACATATACACCATTTCCTACTCCTACAGAATGATCACCTATTCCCAGTTCTCTATCTTTCTTTAGCCCATGTAACATATTACATATGTGGGATCCCGATCCGGTATCTAATACCTAGGATGTAGAGTGTACTGAGAAACAATTCTCGGTAACTAACACACTCGAAGAAGATGCATCAGCATGCTCATTCCTCGTTTGGATGGCGTGGGAATCCAGATATTCCCATATTTTCTGCGCGGACTTATAACAATTATAAGATAGAGCGGAACCAACATTTTCCGGCTCAGTATAACAAGCGGGTTCAGTCAATACATACATATTATTATCTTGATTAAGGCGTGACATGGTCGCTACCTGGAAAGAGAGAGAAGAAAACACTTTAGCGTATGCTCTTGCAAGATTAAATTGATTATTATTTTATCTAATCAGGATGGCTCCCACTGTTTTTGTCAAATCTTCCTTCAAACCCTAAAAGGTAAGACTGGCCGGGATTAATTACACCCTACAAGTTCGCCAATCGTTCAGCCAGGCCAGTGTCGGTACTTTGAGGGAGGTTCCCCGTGCTTTCGCACGGACCTAATTAAAATAAACCTCGTTTTCCCAGGGGCGTATCCCCATTAACACCTTTCTAGTCACCTACTTGATCGGCTAATTGTAAAGTGCAAAACTCTTCCAGGAGTAACTCTTACTCGCAGTGGGTATTGGGATCCAACTATCTCATAGAAGGTATGCAATCTCATTGAAAATTTCAACTCTTGAAATTCCCGATGTGTTTTTTACCCCTAGTGACTTATGACCTTAACTGTAGTCAACAAATCATAAGCACTAGTCAAGTTCTACCCATCATTTCGTGATTAATTAGACCCACTTATATTACCCTTAACTATGGTCAACAAAATCATATAAATGTCCTAATTAATTGCATCATATGCTGTGTAGGAAGACATCACTTAGCTACCGTACACTACACCTTAACTATGGTCAACAAACGTAGCACGAATACTAAGTACTCTACTTTCTAAAATGACGGAGGGTTGCGGATGGTTTTTACGAAAACCTTTAATGCTTTAAACTTGATATCGTTGTAGAATCGAATGATTTGAAAAGGAGTGGTTTAAGATCCGCTTTTATAATCGAATAGTTTTCAAAATAAACCGAGTAGGTGTAGCATCTGCTAGCTTTTACTAAAGGAGTCACTCCCGGTGAAGGGATCAAGGCTCTTTCCTCATCGAATGAGGTGCAGGATATTCGTCAAGGAACACCACTATGCAAAGCAAGAACTAGAGCTACCAGTTCTGCAACATATTTAGGTTTCTTTCCTTTCATTAATCTCATTAATGAAGTCCCATAATTTATGCTTTCTAAGCATCGCAGATAAAGAAACGAAAATACTTATATAACGTACGTTTAACCATCCACATTCGTCACGAGGTCCAGTCATTCACCGTTAGGTTAGTTAACTAACGGCAGAGCGGGGGCAGAACTAGCGCGGGTGCAAAACATAAGCAACGTTTATTATATATCATATATATAATATAAAGCATTCGTCTTAGGCAGTCATATGATCTCATCATAGAACATTGCAGCAGAAGTCAACATATGAAATAATGGATATTCTAGGAGGTCCGTGTTTTAAATTAAGCCAGTAAAAAACACGGATTCAACGGTCGTGATGAATAGCCAAACCCACATCCCTAGACCCCTATGAGAGCGGCAAGCAACCCTACCAATTCTAATGTTAGGAGACCCGGTCTCGACTCCTCGAGATGGTCTCCCACTGGACTCTAGAATCCGGTTACTTATGCTCCCCGCCTTGGATCTATCCTAATGCGGAAAAATGAATAATATACATCAATGGCGACATCATCTTCAACCCGGAAGTGCCCCAATAAAAGAATATTATATACAACTTTTTACATGAATGATAATGAAAAACTCTCATCTCACGCAAAAAAAACCCGGCTATTCAAACACGACGATCCAATATAACATATCCCAGCAAAACATTACATCACATGTCATCAACGTAAGTAATTATGCGTATCTCAATTTTCGTTGACATATAGCAACAAAACCGGCAATAAACCACATATTACACTTACGGTCGCAGAAAAGAAAGTGAAAACTACAACAATTGGAATCCGCAACCACCTTAGACATCATAAACCCGAAATATCACATACTTCGGATTTCATGCCTAACCAAATGAATTCCTTAGACATCATAAACCCGGAATATGTCATATTCTGAATTTCATACCTAACCTTATAAACCCCGCATTTTAGTCTCAATATTGAAAACACTTTTCAATAACTAGTCGGGCAATTCAATAAGATTCCCAACATCCTGATCGAATTCTCGTCGGAAATTTTAGTAGACGGCCGCACCCCTGATGTTGTCATGCCCCGCTTCCCAGAGTGCGCTAAGATCGGCACATGACAGAGCCAACCATGCTACCTGTGGCTAGGAAGCATCCCTCCACAGTCACATTACGGCTGTCTATAAGATATCAAGAAAAGTAAAAAGAGAAATAAACTATCTAGTACATGTCCATGAGCCAGAATAAACGAGTCAAGAAATAATATGCGGAAGCAATAGATCCAATAAACAATAATAATCTGGAATGTACGTCCCAAATACGGGCTCACATCAGGAATGAGAATGCTGAAAGAAAACAAAACTAAAATACTAACAGGTCTTCACTGCTCGGCCTGTTCACTGAAATACTCCTGATCGGTCAGCTGCAAAGGTAGAGGATATGGGCCATGCAAAACCCAGACGTCAGTGCGTCATAATATCAACAATAATATAATCAGGAGATAACAAGATATGCAGGCATGAGTATGAACAGTAATAAAAGTATAACAGTAACACGAATAAGGAACAGTAAAGAGTATAAGCACATGTGACGTGTGGTGAGTAATCTGAACTAAATACTAGGTTAACTACTCTCAAGTCTTTGAAATCAATTTAATGAATCGTCGATGTAACTCAATGGTATCCCGTGCATGCCCGGGACCACTGTCAAGATTCTCGGGCTGAATCCGAGACGTGCCGCCAGGCGGTAAATAGGTAACATGTACAGATGAATGATGTCAGCAGCATCATCCCGGGGCTGGCCTAGCCCGTAAAACTGATCAGTATAAGCATCGAACTGTCGAGTTACAAGTCAGGTTTCATCATTGATTTCCCCATACCCCCAAGTTATGTGTTCAAGTCAGGTATTGATAAATCTGAAGCTAATGCCAACACAGGATCAAGCAGGAACAGGTTTGTCTATACAGACAACAGGACATGTCCATCGGGAAAACATGTCAGGATTGTCGGCATTAGAAACTGAATCAGGTAACATGTCAAGTAGTGATATATCAGGTCATGTCAGGTAGTGTACATATATCAAGTCATGTCAAGTAGTGGTTTATCAGGTCATGTCAAGTAGTGCACAGGTATCAAGCAGGTGCTCATAATTAAACTGTAGCAAGTATTGAATCAGGGTGAAAGTGCGGATGTACAATAAAAGCATGGATGCACAAATATCGATCAGGGGTTACATCATGACTATGTAGGGTGCACAATATCAAGCATGGGGTGTCAATATAACAACAATATGTAATAATGTGACATGGAATGCAAATAGATATATAATTAATGGTATGGATGAACAAACATTGATTAGGGTTACATTTACAATTCCAAGACTAAGTGGGACGCACATTATCTAGCATGGGGTGTCACTATAACAATAATATGAGTTAATGTGATCTATTGATGCAATTATATATATATTAAACAAATATGGATGCAAACGGGCATACGAAAACAGTAAAATGATATTAGGGGATGTACAATACACTAAATATTAAATGTTATTATTAATATGGATTTAAATGTATCCTAGCATGTAACAAGATAAACTTGCCTCGACGGATCACGAAACGGATATGTACGACACGTTCGACGTCGGAAAAACATCGCAACGCACCCACGACACACGGGACGGGTCCAAGCAACATAAGAGGGTGATCATGCAGGTAAGGTACGTCCTCTGGGTCGTCTGGAACGGCAACGACGCGACTCCAGTGACTTCTGCAATTCCAAGATTCAAGAACAAGAAAAGAAAAAGAAAAAGAAAAGAAGAAGAGGAAGAAGAAGGAGGGAGGAAAAAGCTTACTGTGGTTTTAGGTGCACAGGGGTCAGGAGAGGGGTGATGGTGTCGAGGAGATGAACGGCGGTGAGGTGCGCCGGTGAGGGGATTTTGAGGAGTTAGGGTTAGGTTAGGGTTATTTTTGTTGGCTGGGGTTTGGGTGCAGGGGTTTGGTGTAGGAGGGAGAAGGGAAGAAGAGAAAGAGAAGGTGATGAAGGTGGAGGCGAGAGGAAGAGGTGATCGGCGGCGATGGAGGTGTGCAGGGTGGCGATTGCTCGGGGTTGAGGGTGCAGGGTGCTCGGGAAGGAGAAAGAAGAAAAAGAAGATGACGAGGAGGAGGTGGAGGCTCGGTTAAGGTGAGGAGGTGATGATGAGATGAAGTTTTAGGGTTAGGGTTTGAGGAGCTGCAGTGGGTTGATGGGTTTCCTCATTGGGCTTGGGGGTTTAAAAAGAGAAGAAGAAGAAGAAAAGAAAGAAGGGAGGTGAATGTAACGGGAGCGGCAGTGACGAGATCTCTCTCACGGCGAGAGGAGAGAGTGAGAAGCGAGAGGAGAGAGAAACAAGAGAGAGAGAGAAGCGAAGAGAGAGGAAAGAGAGAAAGAAAGAGAAAGAGAGAGGAGAAAGACAGAGCGAGAGAGAGGTGAGTGGGGCTGGGTTGATAAAAAAAGATTTAGATTTTATTCAAATTTTTTTAAAGATTTGTTAGTTTATTAAATTGTAAACTGTTGATTTAAATTTTAATAAGATATTATATTTAATAAAATTGGATTTTCTGGTAAATACAAATTTAGTCCAAAACACGCCCGGGTTTGGGTCTAAAATTTAGTTTCAAAATATGAAAAATATATGAGACGACCAAAACTAAAAATGAATGTACGGGTAACGAAAATGCATACCCCCAAGAACGGATGCGTGCGCGTAGCCATCCAAACAAGTCCATTTCACTGAACGGGATGAGAACAAGATGCGCGGATGCTACCACGGGGTTAGGGGTATCATGCCGGCCATGCAATGTATTTCTAAAATATTTTATGTGACTTAAAATGTTATATTGTAAAATGCAAATGCTAGATAAAATGCGAGTATGCCATGTATAAATAAATGAAAGTGCACGAGTCCATGTAACAGGTCAGGATAAATCATAGACATGAATCAAGACAGGTTTCAAGCAAGCGGGTCGGATGCAATACAATGTCAAAAACACCATTCGCACCCAAAACACAGTACATTAGTAAAATACAATAAATAAGTAAACACATGCACCGGAATTGGTATAAATGAACTAGGGTGTTACAGATGCCGTCGACGAAGTGCACTTAGGCAGAACACCGCGGCCGCGAGCACCCGGGGGGATGCTTTTGGCAACGGGGTTCTCCTACAGTTACTTGGTCGAGACTATGGGGCATAGCTATCTAGTAATGTTACTCGGCGAGTATCCGTTTACACTACGTGATTGCGATAGAGTTTTGATCCATTTCAAAACCCCGTGGCAATCGATGAAATGAGACTAAATTGCTAAGTTTACACAATTCAAACTAGTTTGCACAAAACTATTTATTTTGGATTCCAAATATTGTATCACATATCAATTTCAAACCCGAAACAATGTTAAAATTACAAATACGAAACACTCCGAATTGCCACTATAGAAAGATAACATCACATGCAATCATGGAAAAAACAAACAATACCTGAAACATCAAACCCCAGAGACTAGAACACCAAAGAAAAACAATGTCCAAAGTCCCAGCAGGAGGAAATCAAAGCACAACGGGAACCATACAAGACTCTATGACGATCTCGGGTCTACAGACTTACCTGTACCAGTGTCACCAGAGATCTGCTATCTGATGATAGGTATAGTACCATCTAGGAGTTCTCGGTGAGTCCTATTCAGTGTACCCATTCTCTAATGAGCACCTTTGTACAATCATTGATGTCAAACACCAATGGATATCGGATCAACCATCGCCCCATACAGGGTCAAGAAACGTACACACTAGTCTACTCTGGAATATCAATGCTCTGTCTCGATATTCCCTCGACTAGGAACAATTGAAGGATGTGCTTGTGGACTACCCAGGTCCCAATAGTATGATCTGCATCATAGTCCTGGTAGTCAAGCCTACATCCTAAGGGCTTTATCAACATTTATATGAGAGACAGTATAATAATACTAGTGAACATATTAAGATAAAGGCAACCAGATAACATACTATCATGTCGAGCAAGAAAGTCCTCCGTATATATGTCTAAGCATCCACTATATCATACAACAATGGCCTCTATGGCATACATATCACTAACAATCTCCTACTTGCACTAAGGCCGGCTGTTGTAGTATCTCATACCCAACATCCCAAAAGTCTCTCGAATAGCATCTGGGAAAGGGCCTTTGTGAGTGAATCCGCTGTGTTATCCTCTATGTCAACTCTCCTGAGCTTGATCTCCCAGCGATCTACTATCACTCTGATCAGGTGATACCGCCTAAGAATATGTATGAATCACTGATGGGACCGAGGTTCCTTGGCCAAAGCCACGGCTCCATTGTTATCACAATACACAGGTATTGAATGCTCAATGGATGGAACCTCACCAAGTTCATCTTATGAACTTCTTCATCCAGACAGCCTCTTTGGCAGCATCGTTGGTAGGGTGTATTCATCCTTCATCGTCGAGTCTGCTACGGTATCTAGCTTGGAACTCTTCCAACATACCGTCCTTCCACTAGGGGTGAAGAAAAAACCTGAGACCGACTTACTATCGTCTTTATCACTCAGTAATAGTGTTCCTACCGAAGAACATATCTTTAGTCCTTCTCAAGTACTTAAGAATGTTCTTCATAGCTGTCTAGTATTTCTCCCCAGGATCTGTTTGATACCTACTCACTACACCTTGTGAGAAAAATGAAGGATATGGCAAAGGCTGCTCTCGGTAATAGTGTTCCTACCGAAGATGGCATTCCTTTCGGTCAAGGACCGCGTATTGATAAGTATGAAAAGTTCATGAATGATGCTAGAAGACCAATTTATGAGAATGCAAAGTATTCCACCCTATTATGGTTCGTCCAACTTTTCCAGATTAAGTGCCTAAATGGATAGAGCAACAAGTCATTCATGATACTTCTGAAGTTTCTGAAAGATTCTATGCCCCGTGGAAATAACGTGCCCGACAGCCGGTACGAAACCTAGAAGTTGATGTCTGATTTATGTCTGAAGTGTGAGAAGATTCATGCATGTCCCAAAGATCGTGTGTTGTACAAGAAAGAAAATTCAGATTTGAAAGAGTGTCCAACATGCGGAGAGGCCAGGTATAAGCCGAAAGAATCTGATAAGAAGACCGATATACCTGTCAAGATAGCACAATACTTTCCCAAAACACAGAGACTGCAGAGGCTATTTAGGTGCAAGAAAACAGCCGAAGCAATGATTTGGCATCACCGTGCTGCTCCAAGCGAAGATGGAAAAATGAGACATCCAAGAGATTCACCGGCATGGAAGGATTTCGATAGGAGGCACGAAATATTGAGTAATGATCCTCGCAATGTCAGGCTCGGACTCGCTAGTGATGGTTTCTGCCCATTCAACTATATGGCTGGAAGCCACAGCATTTGGCCCGTTGTAATGATAGTTTATAATCTGTCACCTTGGTTGGCTATGGATCAATCCTACTTTATGATGCCTCTTCTTATTGACGTACCAAACTCACCGGGAAACAATATCGACTTCTATCTCCGACCTCTGATCGATGAGTTAAAATCTTTATTCATTGATGATGTAGAGACTTACGATGCAAACACAGATACAACCTTCAAAATGCATGCGGCTTTAACATGGACAATTAATGACTTTCCTGCGTATGGAATGCTATCAGGTTGGTCTGTACATGGTCACAACATCGAAATGGTTGAATTTTAGCAGGAAGGTTTGTTATTGCGGTCATAGGCATTTCATGCCACTAGACCATCCCTACAGATTAGACGTTGCTCACTTTAATGGTCATCAGGAGCTTCTTAGGTCTCTAGCTTCATTGTCCGGAGAGGACGTGACTGCTCAGTAGGATGGTTATAATAATGTGACCTTCGGGATAGATCCGGCAAAACAGGTCAAACCACCCTACTGGAATAAGTTAAGCATTTTCTATGAGCATCCGTACTGGTCAACAAATTTAGTGCGTCATTGTCTGGACGTCATGCATATAGAGAAGGGAGTATCCGAGCACGTACTCAGCTTGCTTCTTTGTAAAGATGGAAAATCGAAAGACAACCTCCGTGCTCGGATGGATCTTCAGGACTGGGAAATTAGAAGTGAATTGTATCCTAAACCAATAGCGGGTAAACCAGGCAAATTTTTACTTCCCAATGCCGCATATCATATATCAAAACCGGAGAATAAAAGGTTCCTGCAGGTGTTGCATGATTTGAAAGTTCCCACAGGTTTCTCAGGATATTTAGCAAGAAGATAAAAATTGTGAAAGGCAAGATCGATGACCTGAAAAGTCATGATCGCCATGTTATTATTGAGCGACTTCTCCCATTTGCCCTCAGCACTTCCCTTCCCAAATCGGTTGGTCTAGTAATCAATGACTTTTGTTGCTTTTTTAGAGAATTATGCGCTAAAACCTTGGATGTTGTGACACTGGAGAATCTAGAAAATTCTATTTCATTGATACTTTACAAGCTTGAGCGTATTTTCCCACCGTCATTCTTCAATATCATAATACACCTGACAGTTCATCTTGCAACCGAGGCTAAGTTTGCCGGACCGGTACAATATCGATGGATGTTTCTCATCGAAAGGTACGTGGAATTTATTCGTTTCACGCATTTTGTAAAATTATTATTGTCCTATATGCTCGTATTTATTTATTTAACATATTTTTCTTTAGGTACCTCTACACTCTAAATAAGTATATACGCAATAGAAATCAACCGGAGGGTTCTATCATGCAAGGTTATCTTCTAGATGAAGTAACCACATTTTTTTCCCACTGTCTGGACGAGAAATTGAGACGAAGCTTAACCAGCCTCGGAGAATTCAGGATGGGCTATATGGTAAAGATGATTATAAGAGAGTAGACACTATATTTATCAACAAGATATATTGGTTTATCTTCTTCAATAGCGTATGTCTTGAAGAAATTAAAGAGTAAGTTTTTTTGAATTAATTTTTATGTTTGTGTTTGTGTGTGTATGAAATAATATAATATTAATGTCATAATTTATCATTGAGAACAGAATTCATATTGATGAGGTACGTGAGGGCATCCTGATTGGAATGATGAACGAATGGAAAAATATCATCAAGATATTTTTTGCGATTGGATTGCAAATCATGTAAGTTGTTCGAATAACATGTTATTGCTACCAGTCTTAATCTAAACTTATATCGTTATGTATTTTCCGTGAAATTTGTTTTGTCAGATCCATGATCCAAACTTGTTTGCATCATTAGAGAGAGATTTAAGATGTTTAGCTTAATTTCCTAGCATGGAGGTTGCATATTATAAAGGATTCGGTGTCCTTGGATACAAATTTGAAGTTAAGCACATAGAAACATCTCGAACCACTCAGAATAGTGGGATTGCGATGGTAGGATCAGATGGTGTGATTTATTATAGATATTAAAATTTCATACATGGCATCCAATATCACGGACAATCAGAACCGTTTTATATATTTCGGTATACTTGGTACGATACATGAACCGATATGGATAAGTGGAGAAACAATTTCGAGACTTGGAAAGATGAATATGGATTGACTAGTGTGAACACATTTTGATTTTACGGTCAGGACAATCCATTTATCTTTCTGAACCAAGCGTTCCAAGTATGCTACTCACAGTGCTTGAAGTATCCGGGATTGAGTGTTTTATGCCGTTGGAAACCCATGAATGTTTACGATATCCCAGAATTCGAGGATCGTGTGGAGGACAGCGATGAGGATGAAGAAGAGAGAAGACTTAGAGTGCTCCGACCGTCTGTTTCAAAATATGGGTTGTCTTCGGCTGATCGTGAAGTTACGTGAGTTAGAAATGATTTCAATGATGAAATCTAAGTAGATATGTCTAATGCGTCCACGAAACGAAAAAGGTTATCAGTAATATTATATTATTACTTCACATTTCTACGATCTATACATATATTGCATGCATATGTAATGATTGTACTCTTATCTAGGTTTGATGACGACGCCCGGAGCAGTAAGGGGCAGTAGAAGCATCAGCCGTGGCAGAGGCAGAGGCAGAGCAGTTCTGCCGCCCGGAAAGCTTCATAGGAAGCTTCAGAGGGCTGGTCTTGCACCCCGATCGGTATCCCTTCAGATGACTCCTTCCATGTGGACTTTACCACACCTCCAGGTATATTGCACGCATATTCATTTTGAATGTAATATTATAGATATACACGCATATTTATTTCAAAATTACTTATATATTCAATGTTTAATTGTCTAGCTATTGGTGGTGCGTCCACATCAGAGACAGAGGCCACTACCGCACCTGCAGGTATGTTTATATATCCTATAGTGCATGCATATTGATTTAGAATGTTATATCATAAATATACACATTCTTTTTGCTCTTACTTAGATAATCATTTTTTGATTGTCTACCTGTAGGTGGCGCCTCCACATCTTATGTGTGTGTATGTCTGTGTGTACGCGCGCGCATACACAGACACACACATACACACAAGCATATACACACAAACACACATACATATACACATATAGACACACACACACACAAGCATACACACACAGACACACACATACAAATAAGGCCAAATCTTAATTGATCATCATTCTCCTTTACATTGAACTCTTGTTAAATCGCATTCTAACCCCAACCCTAAATCCAAAATGTTAAACATGATTACGAAAACCCATAACTTTAAAAAACTTTATCCTAAACTAAAAATTTCAAAACCTTTAAATTGAAATGTAAAACTAATTCAAATTAAATCTTAAACTAAACGTATGATACTCGATAATATGAAATTTTTGTAGGGATCGGTGCTAAGGTCCCAACAATTATGAATGTTATATAATAAATATACACATAGTCTTTTTTCTCTTACTTAGATAATCATTTTTTGATTGTTTAGCTGTGGGTGGTGCCTCCACATCTCGGGCAGAGGCCACCACCGCACCTGCGGGTATGTTTATATATCCTATATTGCATGTATATTGATTTAGAATGTTATATTATTGATTTACACATTCTTTTTGCAATTACTTATATAATCTATTTTTAATTGTCTAATTATAGGTGGTGCATCCTGATTGATCTCAAAAACTATCTAGTAACCGCAATCAAGAACGGCGTCGCTTGGTAGCTAGCCGGTGAGTACGGGTCGGTCCACAGGGATGTTGTGAATTTCCTAGTCGCTCAAACGAGTTAATTCCGATTGTGGTCGGATTGATTATTAAATCTAAAAACTAAATTAATCTATATCTAAATCTTGCTAGGGTTAGGTCTAGGTTAAGTTTGGAAAGTCAATAAATCTCACCGCTTTCTATACCCATATGAAGATCTAATTAGGTGTTATGGTAAGTATTAATAAAAAGGATTAGAACCATTTGGAAAGATGTTTCTTCCTCTAGGTTCTTGTCTTTCCTTTAGAAATCCTTACCCTAACCTCCATGGAAAACCATCACAACCGGGTCTTTATACTACAGTATCACCGCTATCTCGTGGGATAGGGTGCCGTAGGGAGCGGTATGTGCATGTATGCATAGAGTCCTATGAAAATAGATGACGGGCAAGAAAGGGGATGAGAGATCTTCGTCTCTCAAACCTTCCCCAGATCTAACCCTAACAAGCGAGGAGACTACTCACTCATTAGGGAATTAAAATACATTTATCTAGGGCAGAAAATAAAAGATTAACTAGGGCAAGGAATTAAATTTATCTAGGGCAAGAATAGAAAATTAACCTAGGGCTGAAAATAAAGAACTTACAAGAAATGATGCTCTCCAAAAGAATGCTGAAATTTATTAATGAAGGAAGGCATAAAAAAAATTACAATCTGTAGAGTTCCTATTTATAGAGAATAGGAAACTCTAGGGTTACAATTGTCTCGCATGTCTGAAATTACAAAAACAACCCTTAGGTTGACTAGTCAAAGCCGCACCCAAATTATGGTAAATATTTCACGCAGCCAGGGCACTATACGGCCGCGGAACCGCGGCATTGGCAGGCTTGGGCCGCGGTTCCGCGGCCCATTGGTAAGATCACCTCATGAAACTTCCTGTGCTAACTTCTGGCTTTTTGGGGTCTCTGTTTATGTGGTTCTTTTCTTCATTTGGATTCTAGATCTTCTCCAGATCCTTCAGTGAAAACTTGCAGTGGTCTTTTAACCGTTTGCTTTATTGATTGTGAACTGTTCTTCATCTAGGCTTGACTAGGATCCTTCTATTTATTGGTCAAAGTCCACTTTTTCATCGTCTTTACATCGTTCTCACTGTTTTCTATCCAAGAACCTATAACCTGTAACATGTAGCAGACATGCGTCAAAAGTACCTGTTTATTTATAAAAAGAATAAGAATGGGGAATATAATAATACAATATTATGGTGTGAACAAATACCCCCAAACTTATCTTTTGCTCGTCCTCGAGCAAACTTATTATTTTATTCTCGTTAAAATCTAACCGCACTTTCGCAGGGAAACGCGATTGCACTGAGCTCGTGCAACAAACCGTTAAACCTCTAGGTGTCCCTAGTAAGAGGAGTGTTGTCTCCTGAGGGTTTTCAGCGGATACTACCCACAAAATCCTATCAATTTGGCTTTTTGACTTTTGTTCTCCAATTAGGTTTTCTAACTAAGAAATTCTATTATCGTTGACCCGCAAATTATCCACCCACATTCTTCACACTTCCTTATTATTTAACTTAAGATTATATATGTTATGTAGACTTACCTCGCTTTCGGCATCTCTTAAGTTTTCCTTCTAGGGTTTCATCTCCACTTAGGAATTTTTATCAACTCTACTAAAGATACAAGTTCTATTCTTCATTCCTCTCTCTTATCTAAATTCCAATCACATACCCCTACGTGTGTGTATAGATCACCCCTACACTTGGAAATTCAAATCAAGCAATCATGCCCTTGTCCGTTGTCCAAAGTACTTATCAGTAGGTGAATTTTTAATTGAATTTTGCTTACACATCCTTCATGCGACCGTTAATACTTCTTGAGGTACCAACGACCGATTACAAAATGTGTTTGCATATTTAAGCGTAATTCCTAGTCTTGCAACACCCAAGGCTTTTAGCAGTGACTCCCAAACCAATTGGTCTAAGGCACTAGGTGATGAAGCACCCTCGCTAAATATTTTTCTATTTTTGCAGCCTTAAGTAATCACAAAAACCAGTGTCCATTTTTTTTATTCTTTATTCATAATTTTTCTTTTATTTTCATTGTACTAAGGACTTTAGACAAGAGCATTTCAAGGTCTCTTCTACAATTCCAAGTTTCAAGGTGCGTGATTATTAAATTGTAGGGTATACATTTTCAGAATCTAAACTTAAGCTAGGAACTATTTTTCAAACTTATACTTTAATAAGAACATCAATACTCTTCCCTTGTTTCGACTTAGCCCAAGAAGTGAACCCAAAATTTGCCTATTTCTAAATAAACTACAAGGCATATACTTTCTACCGTTAAACTTTAAGGAATGTTATTTTTAGGGTTTTTAATTCACTAAGTCTAAGATCTAGTTGTTCCTAGCCAGTTAACCTATTTGTCAAACTTAAGTCAATTAGCCAAAATTGAATACATTAATTTTTATAGTTTTTGAAATTTTTCAATTTTTATGGGTTTTCAAATAAGTATGCAAATGCAAAAATATGTACACATGAATGCGAAGGAAGAAGACGTACCGAGCATACCCCCAAACTTGAACTTGACAGTGTCCTCACTGTCATGCTAAATCAAGAGGGTCAAAATACTGGCACTCCCCTGTTTATTTATTTATAATTTTTTTTATTTTATTGCTTTGAAATTTTTTTTATTTTTTATAGAAAAAGAAAACAAAAATATATACATATATACAACAAGTTTTCCCCCCAAACTTAAGCTTGGCCTTACACAAGCCAAAGGTTAGCACCAACCATTCAAAAATCTTATCGTGGTAATGGCCAAGTTGGTGAAATAGTGGGGTGTAGAAGAAAGAAATGAGAAACACGCGAGACCGTGTGGAAAGAAGAATGGTAGAATTGGTCTCGGTGGGGAAGAAGAATGGCGGAAAGGAGAAAGAAGGGTTGCGTGATCTTGAGGGTGTAAATCGAGTGAATAAATTAGCGCAATATGTGATGACCGATATGTTATAAGCGATTGCGCTAACCTATCAACCCGTCGAGAAATGGGGTCAAATCCCTCAAGATTCGCAAGAAAACATGGGTACGTCGAACTAGGTATAAGAGATGAAGGCGTAACGGTCTCTTGTACAGTCGGAACAATACGAAGGACGAAAGGGAGTGAATTAGGGATAGTTTTATTCTCACCTAAGTAATCTGTCTCGAACTTGAAAGATTCCATCAATGGTTCGAAACAACTGTAAGCAACCGAGTCTGATGGTTCAACTAACTCATCTGAAAATGTAAAGGACTCAAACTCGGGAGGTGAGTTTTCAACATCGTCCGAAAAAGTGAAACACTCGTAAGTGTTATCATCTGTGAGAACAGCATCGGATTCAAAGAAAAAATTTTCAAGCTCACAGTCTTCAAGCATGGTCGGAATGATGGAAAGGAGGGAGGGTGATTTAGTTAAACGTTCAAGAGGGTGAATTGGAAAATCGGACACATCAAACAGAAATGATTCAACCTCAATTTGATCCTCAAAACTCTCCTCAATACTATCCTTATAATTCTCCTCAAGATTTAACTCATCCATGCCATTATCATCAAAGTCAAGACGCGTATGAGATTCGGTAGAAACATTTAATAACTCGGGATGATGATTTAAACATAAAATTTCAATTAAATCGACAGTTTCATCATCCGAAATATTCCCGGCGTCTATATCCTCAATCAAGTGAAAATCAATTTTCTTATATACGTCATCAAAAACATGGATATGTATCGATTTAGGTTCTAGAGTGGAGGTGTAAAGATCGAAAGGATTAAGTGCGGTTTCACTCGAAAGGGGTTCTTCACAATTTGGCAAATCAAGCACTACAAAATCACACAACTCATTTTTATTTTCAACAGGTGAACTATTTAGGGCAATCGATGGAAAACAGGAGTTGTGGGCTTCAATTGGATAGGGGTAGGTTTGATTTGGAAATTCCCTCTCATTCTCACTCTGTCCAACTGCCTCCTTATACATTGAAAAATTTGGAGCTAGTGGGAAACTAGCTACCGGTTCACTAGGCTGCATAAGGGCGGCCACGGACGCTTCCACATTCCTAGTCATTTTATTTGTTGCTGCGATATACGCCTCCAACGACTCTTCCAAACTAGACTTGGGTGGTGAGGGGGTTTCGGTAAAAGATTCAAAATTGATTGGATATGTGAAACTCCCTAATGGCTGTGTAGAAACAGTGTCTAGTGAAGGTGGAAAAGTTGGGTAGGACTGGTAGGAAGTGGGTGGTTGGACGGGGGTAGGGTCAACATGTGGATAAAAAGGTGAATAGTCATGTTGATCCCTAGAACTGGATGAGTGGAGAGGGGTGAAAGATCGACTGCGAGATTGAGAAATATGCTCAGCAATGGACATCGGCCTAAGAGTGACAGAAGGACTTGAAGAAGTGGTATCAACATATGTAGGTGGTAAAGGTTGACTCGGTTGACACAAAGTGGGTTGAAAAGTCAAACTATTTCTCCTAGACGCCTCTATTTGATCTTTCAAAGATATTTTTGGAAAGGAGGGATCGTCTTTAAATTGACCGAAAAAATTGACATACGACGCAAAATTAGGTTCGGGATACCAAAGTTCGGCTAATGATTTATTACGTGGGGTACCAATGTTAAAAGAAGGGGAAAAGAAAGAAAATTTGTAGTGCAAGGATTTATTTGTGGCAAAAAAAAACTTTGCAAGTTTCTACAAAATTTTCCTTATGCTTTTTTTTATTCTTTTTCTCTTTATTAGGAAAATTTTGTTGCAAAAAGATTTTCAACACAAGATATGCAACAGCAAAAATATTAATCTAATTTCATTTTAAGCAAGGCACAAAAATCTTGCACAAGATCGTTATTTGGACGGGAAAGATTCTTTTCGAGCGCGCAAAATTCTGCAGGCAATTCACAGAAAATATCATAAAATTTACAGAGGAAAAATAACATGGAGCTTACAGTGCAAATTCCATCAACTGAAGACACCAAAAGAGCGCGTTTCCGCGGTAAAAGGGGGTCTACCGCGGCGGAAGGGCGACGGTCTAAGCGGCGCAGATCCCCAGAAAAATTTTGGTGCGCTGATTCGACGAGACGGCCGCGGTTCCGCGGCCTAAGGTGGGTTTTGGCCGCGGAATCGCGGCGGGTTGGGGGATTTGGGTCTCCAAAATTTTTGTGCTCTTCTGTTGTTTAAAATCTCTTCTGTTCCGATATCTCATTTTCTGTTTTGCTTTCTGGAAATTTCCAGATCCAAATTTGTATATCCTACAAAAATTCAAACAACAAAGTATCCCTTCCAAAAATAACAGATTATATATATTTTTATATTTTTGTGATTTTTTCAGATTTTTATGATTTTTTTTTAAATTTTGATTAACCTGAAATTGCGAAAAGGAAAGTTCTACGCCATCCCCGGCAACGGCGCCATTTGATTGATCTCAAAAACTATCTAGTAACCGCAATCAAGAACGGCGTCGCTTGGTAGCTAGCCGGTGAGTACGGGTCGGTCCACAGGGATGTTGTGAATTTCCTAGTCGCTCAAACGAGTTAATTCCGATTGTGGTCGGATTGATTATTAAATCTAAAAACTAAATTAATCTATATCTAAATCTTGCTAGGGTTAGGTCTAGGTTAAGTTTGGAAAGTCAATAAATCTCACCGCTTTCTATACCCATATGAAGATCTAATTAGGTGTTATGGTAATTATTAATAAAAGGGATTAGAACCATTTGGAAAGATGTTTCTTCCTCTAGGTTCTTGTCTTTCCTTTAGAAATCCTTACCCTAACCTCCATGGAAAACCATCACAACCGGGCCTTTATACTACGGTATCACCGCTATCTCGTGGGATAGGGTGCCGTAGGGAGCGGTATGTGCATGTATGCATAGAGTCCTATGAAAATATATGACGGGCAAGAAAGGGGATGAGAGATCTTCGTCTCTCAAACCTTCCCCAGATCTAACCCTAACAAGCGAGGAGACTACTCACTCATTAGGGAATTAAAATACATTTATCTAGGACAGAGAATAAAAGATTAACTAGGGCAAGGAATTAAATTTATCTAGGGCAAGAATAGAAAATTAACCTAGGGCTGAAAATAAAGAACTTACAAAAATTGATGCTCTCCAAAAGAATGCTGAAATTTATTAATGAAGGAAGGCATAAAAAAATTACAATCTGTAGAGTTCCTATTTATAGAGAATAGGAAACCCTAGGGTTACAATTGTCTCGTATGTCTGAAATTACAAAAACAGCCCTTAGGTTGACTAGTCAAAGTCGCACCCAAATTATGGTAAATATTTCACGCAGCCAGGGCACTATACGGCCGCGGAACCGCGGCATTGGCAGGCTTGGGCCGCGGTTCTGCGGCCCATTGGTAAGATCACCTTATGAAACTTCCTGTGCTAACTTTTGGCTTTTTGGGGTCTCTGTTTATGTGGTTCTTTTCTTCATTTGGATTCTAGATCTTCTCCAGATCCTTCAGTGAAAACTTGCAGTGGTCTTTTTACCGTTTGCCTTATTGATTGTGAACTGTTCTTCGTCTAAGGCTTGACTAGGATCCTTCTATTTGTTTGTCAAAGTCCACTTTTTCATCGTCTTTACATCGTTCTCACTGTTTTCTGTCCAAGAACCTGTAACCGATAACATGTAGCAGACATGCGTCAAAAGCACCTGTTTATTTATCAAAAGAATAAGAATGGGGAATATAATAATACAATATTATGGTGTGAACACATCCACATCTGGCGCAAAGGCTACTCATGCCACTTCCGTACCTTACGCTCAATCCGCAGGTTCGTATGAATAAATATAAAATATTTATTCATTTTACATATCCTCTAAGAATAAACATGAACTTCATGTAATTTTATCGTCAATGTTTATTTTCTAGTTGGAGGGGATGCATCCACGTTCGGGTCACCGGTCGTTCCTCACCGGAGGAACTATCGTCCCGCTCATGCTGCTGCCCGGGCCCAGGCTCGTGCTGCTGTCGCCGGAAGTATATATCGCACTTCAATTTTCATTAATCCTTGATTTCTTAATACCGTTTTGTCTTAATATTTCTTGTCTTGATATTTCTTGTAGATGCAGGGCAGCCTCATCCCGAGAGGGGGACTCGAGGGCCGAATCAGTCTCACAGGCTAAGGCCCGATAGAACTAGGGGGAGACACCATTCCCCCTCTTCTTTACCCCCGATTATCGCTATACTGGCGATTATGCCGAGAGGTTCAGCCGGTATATGGGGGATGAGAGCCGCATCCAAAAGAAGTATCCACTTCACGTTGAGTGGGGCGATCAGCACCGACGCTCATTTGCTCTCTTCTGGGATCAGGCTCAGGTATTAATATATATTTTCATTTGACTTATCCAATATATTTATTATTATTTAACACATGAAATTTAAATACATTATTTTTTTGTATTTGCAGTTGGATTACGACTTTCAGCCTGTACCCGGCCCTGATCACCCTGAGAGAGTGCTCGATCTTCATGCTCTGTACCTGGGACTGATGAAGAACATGCAATCAAAGGTCTGATAAAATTGGAACAAGATGAAGATAGACTGCTATTTGGTATGGCTGGCGACCCCTGAGGCAGAGAGAGCGGCTCTCCTACATACTCCGGTCTTTGCGAGAGTCGACATAAATACATGGCCTCTCTTGTGCCAATATTATGAATCTCAGCGCAAACAGGTTTGTAATTTAAATGTAATTCATTGTTTAGTATATAATTTATTTTTTTATATTGCTTAATTAGAAAACTAAATCTGAATGTGTTGTGCAAAAACAGGACGATCAAAATAAGGAGAATAGGAAGTTGGGGAAGAGCGGCCGCCCCACTTATACAGGTGGCTCGAAGAACATTACTCGTGCCATGGAGGAATCTGTAAATTACAATAGATCTATTTTGATATAATGTAATATTAAGAGTTATTTTATAATATATGTAAATTTTTGGCAAATTGCAGAGAGCTCAGACCCTGGCGCAGGGTGGTACACCGAGCAAGCTAACCACGTATCTTGTCGTCCACGGCACCTCGACAGATCCCGCCACGGACGAACTTCGATTCCCCAACATCGCTACCCAGGAGTATTGCGTAAGTGTTAATATTTATTCTAATTCAAATAAAATTTTTGTTTTGATAAGTTCAAATTTAAATGATATACTTATATTTTAATGGTTAATATGGGTGTAGGAGTGGGTGGTGGAATAGGTGGAAGCATCGGGGATCGATTTTAGTGGACAGACCGATCCGATGCTACTGACTCTAGTCCTAAACGCCGTACAAGGAAGGCACTATGAAGGTTGGGTGAGAGGTCAGGGGCTGGGTCCTAGCAGGGCCTATATAAGGTTAGTCTCCACTCTGGAGGTTACTTCCCCTACCCCCCGAAAGCGACGTCTGGAGCATGATGTTACCACCTTGAAGACCACCGTCGAGGAGTTGAAGGAGATGTCGGTACGTATATTACTTAATAGTAAAATATTATATCACATTATAGATAGTAACATATGCAATATTAGTAGCCTGAGCTTATTTGGTTGTAGACTTAGTTTTGATTAATCATACTTACATAAAACTATCTAATTAAAATAAACTACGGTTTTCCAAACTAGATACCCAAACGAGGCCTAAGTCCCTAAGTATTCTTAGATCGGGGTTTCATAATAACCTGATAATGATACGAATTCGAATAAAATCTAATACACTGTTCTTACTCTTTTATTACACACAAAATTTAACAGATGCGACAGGCTACTTCGGCTGCGGTTCCACATGCATATCCTTCGGCTGCGGCTCCGCAAGCCACTACCTCGGCTGCGGTTGCGCAGACCACTCCTGCAGCTCCACAGCCCGCTCATACTCCCGCACAGTCCGCTCCTTCATTACTCGAGTTTTTAACGACTCAGGGCTACACCGAGGAGCAGATGTGCCAGATTACGGCGATTATCAGAGGTAGAGGAGTTGGACCGAACTAGGGTAGCTTTTTTATATTTTTGAGGCAGTATGTACTTATCTGATACATATTGTAAATATTTTGGACGGTATTAGTGGTTGTTTGCTTGTTCACGATGATTTAGATTGATATCGTATTCTGTTTGTTTATTTCTTTTATATATTATGCGTGAGATGTTGATTATGAATATTTCTATATTTGGTTATATGATGTATATATTATTGCGCATAGGGCGGGGGAAAAACAGGAAGCCCGTTTTTTAAAAAAACTGATATTTTGTCCCTACGGATTAATCCATAAGGCCAGTTGTTGCCCCTACGAATTAATCCGTAGGTGCAATGTTTGCCCCTACACAGTTAGCCATAGGTACCAAATATCAGGTATGGACTCAGTAACAGGGGTAAAACTTGTCCTACAGATTAATCCTTAGGGGCATTTATCTGGACCTACGAATAAATTCGTAGGGGAATCTATCAGGCCCTACGGATAAATTCATAGGGGTAAGTATTTTATTTTATAAACCAATAAATTAAATAAAGATTATGTCCCTACGGAGTAATCCGTAGGGATAAATGCCCTTATGGAGCAAGACGTAGGGGCAATTATTACTCTGTATGGGTATGTTTAGGGCGAAGACATGCACCAGCGGCCTTTGGACCTACGGTGGAGTTTTATATCCCTACGGATATCTTCGTAGGGGCAGTGATTTGCCCCTATGGCTTCATCTGTATGGGCAACCCATTATTGTAGTAGTGTTTGATATGTTATCTCATTGTTACGTGATATGACTATGATATTCCTGATCATGCCAGTATATTGATTGTTTGCATTTGTTCATGTTGACTTGTTATTTGTTACCATGTCAAAACATACTTCCAATGTAATACTTATCCAAATGCCAAAAAATTCATGATACTCCTTGACTTGACTTGATTATCTTGATTGATGATTAGAGAGATTTTTAAAGATCAAAAATATTTTACCGCAATCAGAAACGGCGTCGCTTTGCAGCTAGCCGGTGAATACGGGTCGGTCCACAGGGATGTGTAATTTTCCTAAGTGTTCTTACGAGCTAATTCCAATGGTTGTTTGGTCTTTTAATTGAATCTAAAAACTAAGTTGTACGATGATCAAGAAACTTGCTAGGATTAGGTCTAAGGTGAGTTTGATAAGATTAAAATTCACACCTCTTTCAATGCTCTCAATTAAATCTTTTTAGAAGTTATAACAATTATTAGTAAAAGGGATTAGGATGATTGGGAAGAAACGAAGTTTCTCCCTCTAGATCCTTGTCCGTCCTTTCCTAATAAGTGCTCTAACCTTCATGGAAGTCATGCATGTCCGGTCCTTTATACTACGGTTTCACCATTACCTCGTGGGTAGGGTGCCGTAGGGAGCGGATCATGCATGCGTGCATGAAGTTCTAGTTATTACAAATTATTGGGCTTGAAAGAGATGAGAGATATTCATCTCTCAATCCCTTCCTTATTCCTAACCCTAACAAGCGAGGAAATTACTCGCTCATTAGGGGATCTATTAAAAACAACATTTTAAGATTACTACCTACTGCAGTTTACAAGATTTTACACTAGATTACTAGGGCAAAGGAATGATTTATCTAAGGCAAGAATTAAATTAGAAAGCTAGGGCAAAGAATGAATTAATCTAGGGCAAGAATTTAATTTTAAACTAAGGCAGAAAATTAAAAGACGACTTACAGAAATGATGCTCTTAAACCTTCAAAGAATCTGAATTTTTATTTATTGAAAAGAGGCATCCCTAATACAATATTTTGAATACATACTTATAGGAAATAAGAAAATTAGGGTTACAAATTCTCGCGCATGTGCTATTATAGATATACCCACGAAAAATCCCAACCGACGCACCGACGCACCGCCACCAACTTCTTGCACCGACGTGCGCACTGGACGGCCGTGGAACTGCGGCATGGGTAGGGGTGGGGCCGCGGTTCCACATCCCATTGGTGATATCATATGTCCCAACATTGTGGGCTGCTTCTTGATGCTTTGGGCTTTCTTTTTCTATAGTTCTTTTCTCCATTTGGATTCTGGGTTTTCTCCAGATCTTCAGTGAAACTTGTAGTGGTCTTTTAACTGTTTCCTTTGACATTTCGGACCATGCATTGCCTTGTACAATTATGAATTGTTCTTCGTCTAGGCATGACTAGGATTCTTCTACTTGTTGGTCAAAAGTCCCTCTTTTGTATCATCTTTTGTCTTTTTCACTGTTTTCGCTCCAAGAACCTGTAACCTGTACTATGTAGCAGACATGCGTCAAAAGCACCTGTTTATTTATAAAACGAATAAGAATGGGGAATATAATAATACAATCTTATGGTGTGAACAAATACCCCCAAACTTACCTTTAGCTCGTCCTCGAGCAAACTTATTATTTTATCTCGATAAAACCTAACCGCACTTTCGCAGGGAAACGCGATTGCATTGAGCTCGTGCAACAAGCCGTTAAACCTCTAGGTGTCCCTAGTAGGAGGAGTGTTGTCTCCTGAGGGTTTTCAGCGGATACTACCCACAAAATCCTATCAATTAGGCCCACTGACTTTAATTCTCCAATTAGGTTTTATAACAAGGAATTCTATTATCATTGACTCATAAATTACCCACCCATATTCTTCACACTTCCTCATCATTTAACTTAAGATTATATATGTTCGATAGACTCACTCAGCTTTCAGCATTTCTTAAGTTTTCCTTCTAAGGTTCCATCTCCACTTGGGAATTTTTCTATCAACTCTACTAAAGATACAAGTTATATTCTTCATTCCTTTCTCTTATCTCAACTCTAATCATATATCCCCACGTGTGTGTATAAATCACCCCTACACTTGGAAATTCAAATCAAGCAATCATACTCTTGTCCGTTGTCCAAAGCACTAATTAACTGGTGAATTCACATCCTTCATGCGACTGTTAATACTTCTTGAGGTACCAACAACCGATTACAAGATATGTTTGCACTTTAAAGCGTAATTCCTAGTCTTGCAACACCCAAGGCTTTTAGCAGTGTCTCCCAAACCAGTTGGTCTAAGGCACTAGGTGATGAAGCACCCTCGCTAAATAATTTTTCTATTTTTGCAGCCTTAAGTAATCACAAAGACCAGTGTTCATTTTTTTTTCTTTATTCACATTTTTTTTTATTTTCTTCGTACTAAGGACTTTAGACAAGAGCATTTCTGTTAGTTATATGTATGCCCTAGAGGCCATTACTGTACATTGGATGTATATTGTAGTGGATGCTGGGACATATATAGGTAGGACTTTCTTGCTCGACATGATAGTACGCTATCGGTTGCACTTTATCTTAACATGTATACTTTCTGTATCTCTGATTACATGTTGATAAAGCCCATAGGATGTGTACTCGACTTCCAGGACTATGATGTAGATCATACTAGTGGGGCCTGGGTAGTCCATGAGTACATCCTTGAAATGTTCCTAGTCGAGGGAATATCGAGACGGGGCATCGATATTCCAGAGTAGACTGGCGTATATCTTCTCGACCCATGCGATGGGCGATGGATGATCCCATATCCATTGGTGTTTGACATCGGAGATGGTATACGGGTGCTCAGTGGAGACTGGGTACACTGAACGGACTCGCCGAGAACTCCCAGATGGTATTATACCTCACGTCAGATGGCAGTTCTCTGGTGACACTGGTACAGCTTAGTCTGTTGACCCGAGATCGTCATAGAGTCTTGTGTGTCTCCCACTGTGCTTTGATTTCCACCCTACCACGGCTCTACTGAGTCGTGCAAACAGGTGGTTTTTGGGTACAGTGCCGATTCACATGGAGGCAATGAGCGATAGGAGGGGATTCGTCTCTCCCGGTATTGGGGGTTGATGTTGCGCAATGCACGACTGGCCATAACAGGAAATCCCTGGCCACGGTTGCAGTGATATACTGGTAAGAGTTATCAGTAGTTTCACGAATGTCATGGACCTCAAGTCGGCATGACTTATCGAGCTATTGGGGTCTGACGTTTACCACCCCTAGGCGAGATATGCGACATATCAGACGAACAGACCGGACTATACGGTAAGTGTTACTGGTTGGATTCACAGGAGTGTGAGCGGGCTTGCTCGTCGATCTTCTGATCGCTCAATACCCAGGTGGCCGTTACGTTTAGCAGACCGCTTGCGGCTTGTGGGTGTTTGATATGATCATCATCTGCTGCCGGCGTATTGACGAGTCTTTAGAGTCCTACACAGAGGTTTCCTGGCTCAAGCGAAACGAAATAGGAGCGCATATGAGATATGTACGGGACCGAGAATAATGCGTGTATGTGATACCGTATTCCATTCTCGCGACGAATGTATCGATTGGTTATATGCGATATAACCTGGTTATCGAATCAAGGATTGATTCGAGAAGCCGATACATTGGATACTAGCCGGTTATATGCGATATGACCGGATCATTGAATCAAGTGTTGATTTAATGATTTATTGTATAATTATATATTTGATATATTACTTTGCATTAACTAGTATTGGTTCACTTTAAATGGATTTTCTCACTTGAATTGTGCAAGTTGTATATGTGATATACTTTTGTGCACAAGATTGTATCATGTTTGATGATACTTGCTCTTTTGGGTTTGTATAAAGATTAAACCATGTTTAGTGAATGGTTAGGGTTTCTTTTCTCTTATTTATTTATCCATTTATTATTGTTTTGGAAAAGATAAAGAGAAAAAGAAATGGTGGCTTATTTTGTTTCTTCTTTGAAGCTTCTTGAAGCTTTGAATAAGTTACCATTCTTGTCTCTTCTTTAACCCTAACCACTCATCTAAACCTTAGTTAAATCTCTACACTAAACCATGGTTGAAGTTATGATAAGTATTCTTTTTATTTTCCTTTTTAATTATCTTATCATATCTTCTTCTTCTTCTTCATCTTCTTCAACATGAAGAAAGCTAGTGACCATCAATGGCAACTAGTGAAATCAAGTGAGAAATTCAATTCTAAAGTCTACCCACTTCCTATTTCTTCATCCTCTACCTCTTGCCAAGTTGTATAGGGTGTTTACTTCACAAGTTTTCAAAGCTTGGTGAAGTTGGAGCTTGTTCTTGTGATGCCTCGACGTAGATCATCTTCGGCATCGAACCGACGATCAAGCCCGCCCATTCTTCGATGATGCCAATGCTAGAGTCAAGGGTTCGATTTGGACAGCGGAGGGAGATCATCGCGGAGCTTAGGAAGTGGTGGACCGGATCTACAAAGGTTGTAGCCCCTTTCCTTTAGATACATTTCCGTTTACTTACTCGCTTCGCCTATTTATCTAGTTAACGATCCGTATTAGGGTTTCTCGGCACCGTAATTTTTAGAAATTGGCATGTTTGATCACTTGTGAGACTCCATTAGAGTGCCAAGGAACCCTACAATTTCAAGGTCTCTTCTACTATTCCAAGTTTCAAGGTGCGTGATTGTGCAATTTGTAGGGTATACATTTTCAGAATATAGACTTAAGCTAGGAATTATTTTTCAAACTTATACTCTAATAAGAATATCAATATTTTTCCTTTATTTCAACTTAGCCCAAAAAGTGAACTCAAAATTTGCCTAGTTCTAAATAAACTACAAAGACATATACTTTCTACCGCTAATCTTTAAAGAAGGTTATTTTTAGGGTTTTTAATTTACTAGGTCTAAGATCTAGTTGTTCCTAGCCAGTTAACCTATCTGTCAAACTCAAGTTAAATATGGTCAAAATTGAATACAATAATTTTTATAATTTTTGAAATTTTCAATTTTTTATGGGTTTTCAAAATAAGTATGCAAATGCAAAAATATACATATGAATGCGAAGGAAGAAGACGTACCGAGCATACCCCCAAACTTGAACTGGACAGTGTCCTCACTGTCATGTTGCACCAAGAGGGTCGAAAATATTGGCAATGTCCTGCTTATTAATATATTTACAAATGATACACACCCCTAAACTTATTTAAAATAAAGTTTTGGAAAATTGATTGGAAATTCGGGGGTGAAAGTGGAGGAAAATCAATCAGTGTAAATCGGCTCCTGCAAAAATAGGAGCTCCTCCGAATGGTCCGCCGTGAGGAACGGTTTCAATCGATGTCCATTAACCTTGAATAAAGTACCGTCCTCAGAATTTTCAAGATCGACCGCACCGTGCGGATAAACGGTGCGGACAACAAATGGTCCTTTCCATCTAGAACGGAGCTTGCCTGGGTGATAATGTAACCAAGTGTCATAGAGTAAAACTTGTTGACCAGGTTCAAAAGTTTTTCGCAAAAGGTGTTTATCATGGAACACCTTAGTTCGGTTTTTGACAATTACGGCATTATCATATGCCTCATCCCGCAGCTCTTCTAGTTCATTTAATTGCAGCTTTCGGTTGCTGCCCGCATCTCCTAAAGATAAATTCAGCTCTTTGATAGCCCAAAATTCCTTATGCTCAATTTCTACCGGGAGGTGGCAAGCCTTCCCGTAAACAAGACGGTATGGAGACATACCAAGATCGGTCTTGTATACAGTACGGAAAGCCCAAAGTGCATCAATCAGTTTTAAGTGACCAATCCTTACGGTTTTTAGAAACCGTTTTCTCCAAGATTTGCTTTATTTGCTGATTTGAAACCTCGGCTTGCCCACATGTTTGGGGATGGTAAGGCGTTGACAGCTTGTGGGTTTTAGAATATTTGCGCATTAAGGACTCAAAAGTCCTATTGCAAAAGTGAGAACATTGTCACTTATTATCGCTCGAGGGTGCCCAAATCGAGAAAAGATGTGTTCTTTAAGAAACCGAACGACGACCTTGTTGTCGTTTGTTCTGCTAGGCACTGCCTCGACCCATTTTGAGACGTAGTCAACAGCCAACAGAATATAAACTTCCCAAAAGAATTGGGAAATGGTCCCATGAAGTCTATACCCCAAACATCAAAAACATCAACAACCAAAATTGGTTGGAGCAGCATTTCGTTTCTCCACGATATCCGGCCCAAGTGTTGGCACCGGGAGCATGTCTTGCAGTATTCATATGCATCCTTGAAAAGTCGTGTCCAATAGAAACCACACTGCAAGATTTTTTCGGCCGTCTTCTTTGGGCCAAAGTGCCCGCCACGTGCTTGATCGTGGCAATAAGACAGCACACTCTTAAACTCGTTTTCCGGTACACACCGACGAATGATTTGGTCAAAACAGTATTTAAAAAGATAAGGTTCATCCCAGTAAAAATGCTTTGCTTGGGAGAAGAATCGAAGTTTATCCTGTTTCGACCAATCGTTAGGTATCAAGCCGGTGGCTAAGTAGTTTACTATATCAGCGAACCATGGTTCGCAAGAAACGGTCAAGAGTTGCTCATCGAGAAAAGTATCGGTGATAGGAAGTTCAAGTGTGGACGAAGAAGGAAGTCGTGAAAGGTGATCGGCCACTACGTTTTCACATCCTTTTTTGTCTCTTATGACAAGGTCAAACTCTTGTAGCAGGAGGATCCAATGTATTAGCCTTGATTTTGCATCCTTCTTCGCAAAAAGGTGGCGCAGAGCTGAATGATCCGTATACACAATAACTGGAGAGCCGATTAAATAAGGCCGAAATTTTTCAAGTGCAAACACAACTGC
The DNA here is from genome assembly GCA_030015575.1 of Agapanthus africanus. Lineage (NCBI taxonomy): Eukaryota > Viridiplantae > Streptophyta > Magnoliopsida > Asparagales > Amaryllidaceae > Agapanthus > Agapanthus africanus. Next base: position 111,052,378 of record CM057344.1, read on the forward strand.
TAAAAACTCTTTTTCTGTTGTTGTGTAGTTTAGTTGGGCCTCATTTAATGTACGGCTAGCGTAATAAATCACGTGCGGCATCTTGTTAATGTGTTGTCCCAGGACAGCACCAATGGCAAAATCTGATGCGTCGCACATAACTTCGAAAGGTTGCGTCCAGTCTGGAGATGAAAGAATGGGCGCAGAAATGAGAGAGTGTTTCAAAGACTCGAATGCTTCCATGCAAGTTGAGTCGAAATCAAATGTTGTGTCCTTGGCCAATAAGAGAGTCAAGGGTCTAGCAATCTTGCTAAAATCCTTGATGAACCGTCTATAAAATCCGGCGTGGCCAAGGAAAGCTCGGATGTATTTGACGCATTTAGGAGGAGGAAGATTAGAGATGACTTCAAGTTTGGCTCAATCAACCTCTATGCCATTTTGCGAGATGACATGTCCTAAGACAATGCCCTCTCGTACCATAAAATGGCACTTCTCCCAATTCAAAGTTAGGTTCTTATCCCTACAGCGGGTAAGAACAGCGTCAAGATGTCGTAAACACTCGTCGAAGGAGTCACCAAAAATGGAGAAATCATCCATAAAGATCTCCAAGAACTATTCAACCATGTCTGAAAAGATCCCTATCATATACCGCTGAAATGTAGCGGGAGCATTGCATAACCCAAAGGGCATGCGACGATAAGCAAAAGTGTCAAAGGGACAAGTAAATGTGATCTTGTCTTGATCCTCTTTGGCTATGGGGACTTGGTTATAACCGAAATAGCCATCTAAAAAGCAGTAGAACTCGTGCCCCGCTAATCGTTCGAGCATTTGGTCAATGAAGGGTAAAGGAAAGTGGTCCTTTCTTGTCGCGGCATTGAGTTTTCTATAGTCGATACAAACTCGCCACCCTGTTTGGGTGCGAGTGGGAATTAACTCATTTGCCTCATTGGTAATGACCGTGATGCCCGATTTCTTTGGCACGACATGAATGGGGCTAACCCATTAGCTATCCGAGATAGGGTAGATGATACCACTATCAAGACATTTAACAATCTCCTTCTTAACAGCCTCTTTCATAATGGGGTTGAGGCGTCTTTGTGGGTCCCTTGCCGTCTTGGCATATCCATAAAGTGTATATGATGTTCAACAATGAGGGGACTAATCCCCTTGATGTCCGCCATAGACCAGCCAAAAGCTTGCCGATTATTTTCTAAGACCATTAAAAGGGACTTCTCTTGCTCAAGAGCTAGAGAGGCCGATATGATAATGGGTAAGGTCTCATTATCACCTAGATAAGCATATTTTAGGTGCGATGGCAAAAGCTTTAGTTCGAGTTTAGGAGGTGAAACAATAGATGGTAACAATGGAGTAACTGTTTCGAACTCGAAGGATTCCATCAAAGGTTCAAATCTAGTGTACGCAACCGAGTCGGATGGTTCAACTAACTCATCCGAAAAAGCAAAAGACTCAAGCTCGGGTGGTGAGTCTTCAAAATCGTCTACAAAGGTGAAACACTCATAATCGTTGTCCGCAGTGAAAGCTGTGTCGGATTCTAGGAGGAACGCACTAATGGCGTTAACATTGCTGTGATCGAACAAAAAAATTTCGAACTCACAGTCCTCCTCCGCGATCTCATTAATCGAGCAAACATCAAGTACGCTAGCATTAGGCACGGCAGGCTGATTTCCCAACTTAAAGATGTTGAGTTCAATAGTCATATTGCCAAAAGATAGATTCATTGAACCGTTACGACAATTGATCACCGCGTTAGAAGTCGCCAGGAATGGTCGACCAAGTATCACCGGAATTTGACTCCGGGGGTTAGCGACAGGTTGTGTATCCATAACAATAAAGTCTACAGGAAAAATGAAATCCCCAACTCTAATTAACACATCCTCCAACTCTCCCCTAGGATGGGTGATTGATCGATCGGCCATTTGGAGAGTGCAGTGGGTGGGCTTAAGCTATCCAACGCCTAATTGCTCGTACACAGAATAAGGTAGCAAATTGACACTAGCACCAAGATCTAATAGTGCTCTATTGATGTTTTTGTCCCAATTGTTATCGAAATAGTAGGACAACCGGGGTCCTTTTGCTTTGGAGGTAAAGAATTTACAATAGCATCACTAATAGCACTAGCCACGAAAACTTTCTTTGGTACATGTGACTTCCTCTTTTTGGTGCATAAGTCCTTTAAGATTTTTGCATATGAAGGAACTTGTTGGATTGCATCCAAAAGAGGGATATTTATGCTAACTTGTTTGAACAACTCGACAATCTTCTCCATTTGTGGAGTTGGTTTATTGGATCTCAACCGGTTTGGAAAAGGTACATTTTGAAAGGTTGTTGAGTCCAATTTTTGCGGATCAGATTGTTGAGTTGGAACGGAACCCCGTGTAGATGTGTTCGTGTTGTGAGAAGTGGGTCTGTTCAAGCTAGAAGAAGTAGAGCCATGTGAAGGATGGAGAATAGGCTCAAACGAAGAAGAAGAAGGTGAAGAAGATGAAGAAGAACCACCGGCAAGGGTGTCATGGGTAATACCCACATTGTTTTGCAACACTTTTCCGGATCTCAACGTGGTCACAGCGTTTACGTTATGATTTTGCTGTTGATATGCAGCATGTGCGTGACCGGGATTGGGCAGTGGTTGAGATAGGAGCTTTCCTTTTTCTCGCTCGCTCAATGCTGCATTGAGTTGTGTAATTTGTGCCTCGATAGATTTGATGCTTTGATCGTGTGAGGTACTGTTTTGCACCAAAGATTGAATAGAAGTCTCTAATCTTGCTGTAGATTGTGTAGATTGCTTTAGAAACGCATCTAGATTTCTTTCGAGCGAAGTAACCTTGTCATTATTAGGTTGAACAGAATTGTTTGGCTGGTAAGAATTGTTAGGCACAAAATTGTTCGCTTGATTAGGGTAAGGTTGTTGTTGAAAAGGTTGCTGTTGAAATTAAGTTTGTGGAGGTGCTTGTTGTTGTTGTGGAGGAGGAGGCCTTTGAAAATTGTTATTTCCTTGGAATTGTTGATTTTGGTTCCAAGAGAAATTTGGATGACTCCTCCACCCCGGATTGTATGTCGAAGAGTATGGATCGTTTCTCTGTCGTTGCTGGTAGGCAGCATTGACTTGATCATGTCCTTGAGTAGATGCATTGTAAGGACACTCTTTGGTAAGATGTGATGGATCCGCATAACAAGCACAAACAGTTCGTGGAGGCACAACAGGGGCAGGAGAAGACGATGAGATTTTGGTCTCAATCGCTTCTAGCTTTTTCGTAAGAGCGGCCATCTCGGCCTTCATAGCAATCGACATCTCTACTTGATGTATGCATGCCCTAGATTGACCACTATAAGAAGATGATGTGGTCTTGGTGCTCTCCCACTGAATTGTTTGTTCATTAAGATCCTCAAGAAACTGCCACGCTTCCTCACTAGATTTGGAGAGAAAGTGACCTTGACAGATGGTTTCTAGCAACTGCTTCGTTGCCGAGTTCAATCCCTCGTATAATGTTTGGCAAAGTTGCCAACTTTCGATCCCATGATGAGGGCATTGAATGAGTAGGTCTTTAAATCTCTCAAAACACTTCCAAAATGGTTCGGAAGGAAGTGTGAAAATTGTATAATCTCATTACAGATTCTAGCAGTTTTGTGATGAGGATAGAACTTTTTAAGAAAGGCTTTCACAAACTCGTCCCAATTTCTAATGGAATGTGATGTTGTGCTGTATAGCCACTTCTCGGCTAGGTCACATAAGGTGAAAGGAATGACCCTTAGCCTTATAGCATCATCACTTAATTGGGTTGTTTTCATCATAGCACAAACGTTTTGGAATTTATTGATAAAAATATACGCATCTTCTGATTCCAAACCGTGAAATTTTGGCAGCATATTGATGAAATGTGGTTTTATTTCAAAATTGTCCCCATTTGCCGGTGGGGGTGAAAGACAGGTAGGTAAAGAAGTGCGGACAGGGTAGAAGAGATCCTGGAGCGCAACTCGTGCGGGCGCTTCAACAGGCGGTTGATTCGGGTTATTCGCACCTAACGGAGGTAGAATCATTCCCGTCGGTAAGGTATCGTTAGGATTGTATCCCGACATGCCTTCGGAAAAAGAATTTGAAGGTGGAGGTAAGGAAGTGGACGGAATTTCAACTTCGATGTCGAAAGGTATGTCGGTCGGTATTAACGAAACACGGATTAATTGGGCGCTAGTGTCCCTAGTCCAAAGTGACATATACTAAAAGGGTAGTGTAGTCAGAAAAAAAATGAAAGAAAGAATGTGGTGGTAAGATAACGTCAATGAAAGGAAGTGGTGTAAGTGAGTTGCAAGATTTCTTTAGCGACAAGTTGCAAGTTTTGAAAAGTTTATTTTTTTTATGTGAAATTCTTGCAAAAGATTTTTGAAAAGAGACTCGTGACACAATTGCGATCAACCACACATGCACAATCAGGCCTCGATCTAGGATCACCTAGGTCAGCTAGACAGCTCCTAACTAGGATTAGAAATAGGACCTCAAACCACCTCTTCACCGCCAATTGCGGCCAGATAAGAGCCAGGTAAGTGGGAGGCTCCCCGCTACTAGTAGCGGTCCTAATTAAGTAACCACTTGCCTTGACACACTTGCCTAGACACCGCAAAATCAGTTAGGATAAACGGTCGATGCCTATGACTAGTCCTTTGTCCTATTGAGATCGAAGTCCTTAGGGCTGAGTCTAGTATTTTTTAATTAAGAGTGGTCGATGCAAATGCTTTAAGTGCTTTCTAGGGTCCTGGGAAGGGTGATGAAATCCCTACCCAATCTGAGTTTGGTCAATAGCCCCTTAAAGTCCGATTAAATTATGCAAAACAGTAATTTCACTTGCAATTAATTTTTTTTTAATCGCGGCGCAAAGAAACCTGCAGAAAATCTGTTATTGAGAAGGGGGAAGAAGAATTTTTAGCACAAAGAAATCCTGCAGAAAATTTCGCAAAAAGATATATGGAGGTTGCAGAGGGGAGAAGGAGAGAACAAACCATGCAAATTTTGATGGCTGACGTGGCAGACTCACCACGGTTCCGCGGTTCTTGGCGCAGATAAGCCGCGTAATCGCGGTCTGGTGGAGGGATCGTTTCCTGAGAAAAATTCTGCCGCTCCTTTGTTCCAATACTCCTCTATTCTGATGTACCAATTTCTGTTTTACCCTCTGTAAATTTCCAGATCCGAGATTCTTAGTTGTTCCTGCAAGATTCAAACGATAAACCCTTCAAACAGATAAAAATTGATAATTTTTTTTTTTACTTTTTCTATTTTCAGATTTTTATGATTTATTGGTTTATATTAACCCGAAATTACACAAATGAAATTTTACGCCATCCCCGGCAACGGCGCCATTTGATTAGAGAGATTTTTAAAGATCAAAAATATTTTACCGCAATCAGAAACGGCGTCGCTTTGCAGCTAGCCGATGAGTACGGGTCGGTCCACAGGGATGTGTAATTTTCCTAAGTGTTCTTACGAGCTAATTCCAATGGTTGTTTGGTCTTTTAATTGAATCTAAAAACTAAGTTGTACGATGATCAAGAAACTTGCTAGGATTAGGTCTAAGGTGAGTTTGATAAGATTAAAATTCACACCTCTTTCAATGCCCTCAATTAAATCTTTTTAGAAGTTATAACAATTATTAGTAAAGGGGATTAGGATGATTGTGAAGAAACGAAGTTTCTCCCTCTAGATCCTTGTCCGTCCTTTCCTAATAAGTGCTCTAACCTTCATGGAAGTCATGCATGTCCGGTCCTTTATTCAACGGTTTCACCGTTACCTCGTAGGTAGGGTGCCGTAGGGAGCGGATCATGCATGCGTGCATGAAGTTCTAGTTATTACAAATTATTGGGCTTGAAAGAGATGAGAGATATTCATCTCTCAATCCCTTCCTTATTCCTAACCCTAACAAGCGAGGAAATTTCTCGCTCATTAGGGGATCTATTAAAAACAACATTTTAAGATTACTACCTACTGCAGTTTACAAGATTTTACACTAGATTACTAGGGCAAAGGAATGATTTATCTAAGGCAAGAATTAAATTAGAAAGCTAGGGCAAAGAATGAATTAATCTAGGGCAAGAATTTAATTTTAAACTAAGGCAGAAAATTAAAAGACGACTTACAGAAATGATGCTCTTAAATCTTCAAAGAATCTGAATTTTTATTTATTGAAAAGAAGCATCCCTAATACAATCTTTTGAATACATATAGGAAATAAGAAAATTAGGGTTACAAATTCTCGCGCATGTGCTATTACAGATATGCCGACGAAAAATCTCAACCGACGCACCGCCACAACTTCTTACACCGACGTGCGCACTGGACGGCCGAGGAACCGCGGCATGGGTAGGGGTGGGGTCGCGGTTCCGCGGCCCATTGGTGATATCATATGTCCTAACTTTGTGGGCTGCTTCTTGATGCTTTGGGCTTTCTATTTCTATAGTTCTTTTCTCCATTTGGATTCTGGGTTTTCTCCAGATCTTCAGTGAAACTTGTAGTGGTCTTTTAACTGTTTCCTTTGGCATTTCGGACCATGCATTGCCTTGTACAATTATGAATTGTTCTTCGTCTAGGCTTGACTAGGATTCTTCTACTTGTTGGTCAAAAGTCCCTCTTTTGTATCATCTTTTGTCTTTTTCACTGTTTTCGCTCCAAGAACCTGTAACCTGTACTATGTAGCAGACATGCCTCAAAAGCACCTGTTTATTTATAAAACGAATAAGAATGGAGAATATAATAATACAATCTTATGGTGTGAACAATTGACACGATACATTCTTGTTCTAGAGTTGGCATTAGATAAGAATTAGATTGATTCATGTCATGGAACACAAACCGGGGAAAAGGGAAAATTAAGGAATGGAACTCAAACCGTAACTCAAGAGGATTTAGTTTTTTAGGGACTAATCAGTTGAAGACGGGCCACTGTGCTCCGAAATGATAAGCTGTCATCATTCGTCCAGGCTTGACATTGTAGGATTTACTGCCTAACGGTACGTTTCGGTTTTCTGCCAAAAGAGTCTTGACACCGTGGTCCTGGGCATGCACGAAATACAATTGAATTACGAGAAATATTTAGTTCATTGATTTCAAATACCATTAGGATAGTCAACTATTAGTGACATTGACCTTTAAGTTACACATGATATGATCGATTTACATGTTCTGCTGTTTATCACATGTTATTGCCATTGTTATTGTATGCTCACATGTCACCAGTTTCCGCTATAACTATACCATGTCACAGTTAATATCATCATTATTATTATATTATGTCGACGCTCTGATGTCTGGCTTTTGCATAGCCCAGATCCTTTGACATTAGAACCGCACGATCAGGAGTACTTTGAGAAGATAGCTGAGCAGTGAGGTATATTTCCATTTATGAAGTTATTTGTGATTTTAGGTTACTTATCATAACTAAACTCTTTTTTTTTGGATTCATTATGAGACCATAAGGGACTAAATATTGCGTATCGTTTTCTTATTTAATGTTTGGATAGTTGAGACTTGATAATCCACTATTTTGTTTCTGCTATTGTTATTTATTATGGCAATGAACATGTACTAGATTTACTATTTTCTTGTGTCGCTTGATTACTGCAAGAAAGTTTAATATGAGTATGGAAGGATGATTCTTTACCGTAGGCAACATGGTTGTTCTAGTTGCGTTTCCACATTGTATTTTAGGAAGCGGGGCATGACAAATACCCTCTCTTACAAGACCCTATCTCTATCCATGACCGCGCTTGGCCGCCCTCTCCCACTCTGGTCAAACCCTAGCTTATTAAATAATTATGTATACAAAAAACCTAGAGAAAGCCTCTATTTATAAGACAAATAAATGATAAGAAATTAATCTATATTTAAACTAGAGATAAGTATGAATTAAATCTAGAGATTAGATTTAAATCTAAAGTAAAATATTAGATTTAAATCCTAATTAATCCCTAACCACTCCCGAATTTAAATCAATACACATACCCCCGCTTTCATTAGGTTACGACCTATTACTCATAAAAACAATCCTTGATTTCCAATTTTGACCTATGGATGTTTTGTAAGTAAAAAAGTTTCGGAAACAAAATAAAAATAAACATCTATTAAATTAAAGGGTTAGGATACAACTTCTTAAAATTGTATTAGGAGAGTGAGAAATTTTTTACAATTTAGGTTCTTATGTAAAAAAAATTTTGGATAATCGAATATATATATATGGTAATGATCCAGTGAGACGATTTCTTATATGAGAAAAATGAGACGCACTCTATAACACCCTACCCCTGTGTATTTCACTGATCCAGACCGTTCACTGTGATTTGAATGTCACGCATACCCTACATATCAATTTTCATGAGATTCCTACACCTCTAACACGCACGATCGATTATATCATTTTTCAAACTATTGATAGACGTTCATTTTTCGTTCACTTGATTGCATGTGCTAGAGGTGTAGAAATCTCATGAAAATTGATACGTAAGGTATGCGTAACATGCAGATCACGTTGAATGGTCTGGATTAGTGAAATACATGGAGGGTGGTAAAAACTCACTGGATCATTACCCTATATGTGTGCGCGCGCGCGCGCGCGCGTGTGTATGTGTATGTATGTATATATTGTATGTATGTGTACGTATCTGTATATATATATGGGGGGCGCGCGCGCGTGTCTATATGTATGTATGTATATGTATATATATAGGTATGTATGTATATATACATACATACATACATATATTTATATATACAATTAGGTATTTGTCATTAATACCTTTCCTTATATTCTTGCCCATGTTTTAAAAATTATAAAATAATAATAATAATAGTAATTATATATATATAAGCAAATTTACACTAAAATTATTTTCTTAAAAGATACCTTGCAGTCGGTTAAAAATAATCTTGTATAAGATATCATATCGTTCATTTCAGTGTATAAGGTACATATCAACCATTTCAATTTAAAATTCAAACTTAAACTCTATTTTTATAAAGTTCTTTCTTTAAATATAAATTGAGTTATTATTTAAGATTTTTATCATTTACTTTTCTTACGTATATATAAAAAAACACCAACTTTTAATTACAATTATTTTGAAAAAGATTTTTTTAATAAATAACTTTAAAATTTATTTATATTCTCTTATCTATAATCTATCTAATTCTACACTTATATATATATATATATATATATATATATATCAAATTCATTTTATTTTACCCTCAGGTTATGATTAAGCTAAATTTTTATTTTTTATTTTTTTTAAAATAAAGATTTTTTTTAAAAATAAAGATAAAGTTGAATATTATTAGTTTATTTGAAATATTCATAAGATTTAGTTTAGATATTTTGCTATATCTATAATGTATGTACATATTATTATTTTTTATTCCAACAAACTCATCTTCTATATAAACACCCATCGTCACTTCTCTGTCTGTGTATTTTCTTTTACATATGATCAATAATAATTTCTTTTTAATTCCACGTGATTATTTATTTATATATATTTTTATTATTGAAAAGTTTTCATATTGTTCTTAAAATAGATTCGGTGTTTAATTTACCTTTTCTTATTTTATAATATTTTTCAGATCATGTGATGGTGGTTGTTGCATAGATTAAGCAGGATTACACTAATCTGATTATGGTAATAACTTATATAAATCTTTATTGAATAAATTTTTTATTAGGCTTTATATTTTACGTAAATCCGATATATTTTTATATGTGTTGTTTATTTATCCTTAATGGAAAAGTTTGCATATTTTTTTAAATATGATAGGATTTTTAATTATTTTTAACATTTTGAATATTTCAAAAGAGAAGACATGAAGCCAATTGTTGCATATGCATAGTAGAGTACTCTCATATAATCCGTTAATTACTAATTAAATTTTTACTTTTTGCAGAAGATATATTGCTTGTTATCCTTATCTGATTCTATTTAATTTTAATTAAAAATATTCTTTTAATTAGTAAATTTTTTAATTTAATTTGTTTTTTTGTCAGAATGATATATTTTTTTATCTGCTGCTTTTTTACCAAAAGATTATAGAAGATAGAAAGCTGATTATTGCATAGGCAAAGGAGGATTATCCTCATCTTAATATGGTAATTTCTAATTAAAAATATTATTTAATTCAATAAAAAAATTATTTGAATTTTAATTTTGTATCTGATTTTGGTAATTACTATTTAAAAACCTTATTTGTTTGAATATGTATTTTATGGAAAAAAAACCGTTATCTGTTGTTTTTATTAAAAAGTTTCCATCTCATTCTAAATGTCATATGATTCTTAATTTAAATTTTTAATAAATGATTTTACTAAAGACAGAAAGTATGTTGTCGTATAGGCCAAAAGGATTACCTATTTTGATTTCGGTAATTACTAATTAAAATATTATCTTGCATAATAGGTATTTTATTTGAATTTTTATATTGTGTAAAACTGATATCTTTTTATTTGTTATTTTATTGTAGTTTTTATAGCTTATTTGACAGAAACCAACCTATGGTTTACCTGACTTGCCTAACACAACCTTTATGTTTCACCTGTCACCAAAAGCTACCAAACTTTCACTTTGTTACACAACACCGCATGTCGTTAATTATTGAAATATGTGAACTAAATATCCCTCTCTTTCCCTATAAAACTTCACCTATCCATATCACTTAATTTCTCAAAATCGATGGTCCTAATTTCCAGCATTGACGCTGATAAAAGTCGGTAAAAATTCATCGAAATATCAACATCAATGATGAATATGAAAGGCTCAATCAAGAATAAATGATATATTCGATCACGTTCATTGATAATACAGTGAGAAGAGATGTAATTTTAGGATAAAAATACAAAAGGCGGTCACATGATCGGTCATGTTACCGATTCATTTGCTAACAACATTAAAATCAAATGGCAGGGGGTTTATGTGAAACAAATTAAGGGTTTGGGAAACCGAAAAAAATTTCAAGGAATTTGGACAACCACTTCAGGCCACTGTTTTTTGTTAGCGGGAAAACTTGCATAGGGGTTTTGACAATTTACCCTTTTTCTAATATAAGATATGATTTTAAATTTCTTTTTTAATTATTTTTAAAAAGTTCAAAAGATAAGAAGACTGTTATTTCTGAAAATACCTTAAAAGGGGTGAATAAGATAACTATGTATTATATGAAAAATTTAAAGACTTAATTACTATATTGTGTTTTGATTTATAAGTTTCTGCGGAATAATCTAAACAAGTTAAATAATAAAGCTTACTACAATAATCAAAACAACACAGAAAATAAAGTTAGAGTTAAGAGCAATGCAAATATAGGAGAATTGTTGGATAGAGTTCACCACTCCTAGTGGCTAGTCCCCGCCTAAGACACCTTATCAGGATTTTTCACTATATTCAAAAGTGTGAATAAAACAAATCCCTATTCACAAAGATCATCCACTTGAACTTGCAATTCTCAAGGAAAACTCTTTTTTCTCTCTAATCCGAATTCTCTAAGGAAAACCTCATTTCCTCTCTAATCCGCGATTCTATAGGAAAAACTCTTTTTCTACTACGAATTCACAAATCATGCAATGAGAGACACCTTCTCTCGTAGGGAAGAATATCAAACCTTCTTCAAGAATTTACAATCATTTACAAATGACCAAATACTCACTCACAATCATGTGATCTCAAAAGATTAATACCAGTGTGGCACAAGAATTGTTTTGAGAGATTATTTCAAGTTTTGGTTCTGGAGGAAATAAAAAGATTAAGACAAGTTAAGGCAGAGAAGAACAAGAAGATTTCTCAAAATAATATGCAATGGATGTATGTCCAAGTGTTTGATCTCTAGGATATTTATAGGAGTAGAAAGGGGTAGTTATTATAACTGTCAATAACTTCCAAAAACAGTTAATGACCATTGGAAACAATTTGGAATCAAATTGGTATAAATCCCCGTTCGTTTGAAAATTCAAACAGAAAATAACTGCTAGACACTGCAAAGGCAGACGTCTGTACCAGATATCTGTTGATCAAGAATTCCTTAAGGAGACATCTGTACCAGACATATCTCTTGAGAGATAAAAACTGATATTTTGAAATTTCCTTTACCAGACGTCTGTAGGAGACGTCTGGTGTTCAACAAGTTCTTCAGGAGACGTCTGATGTGTCGTCTCTGAAATAAAAACAGTGAATGGAAATTGAAAATTTTCTTTTACAGACGTCTATGCCAAACGTCTGGTGATTCAAAATTGTATAAGTAGACATCTAGGCAGTCTGACATGTTTGAATATCAGTTTTGAAATTTTGAACAGTTTGAATTCTAACCGATATGTTAGACGTCTCTTGATGAGAGAAGAGACGTCTGAAAAATAGAAATATGTTGGAAAGTGGTTTCTAACCTTATGAGATCAACATTAGACTCTATTACAAAACTTATATTTCCTTTCTTCAACTTGGTTCTTCTTTAGTCTTCATTTCCTTTAGATGTTAATTTGAGACGTCTTTGTATCTTAATTAAGTTTGCATCATATTCTTTGCTTGCGTCAATTCTTCATGTCATATTGACATTTTGAGTGTGAATCTTATTGTAGGCAATCTTGCTTGATATTGAGATATTATACTTGCTGTACTCAAGAATAAAAACTTGGAAACTTCGTTAGTAACATGTAAATTCTTTAAATAAAGTTTTGTTCTAAATAATCGAAACTGGAGATCGTATGACATAAGTGTCAACAATCTCCCCCTTTTTATATTTAGCAAAACTTATTTAGAGAATTCATGATATATATATATATATATATATATATATATATATATATATTAGAATTAAATACTCCCTCTCAATTCATGTTCAGTTAAAAAAATCTTTGAACTCATATTAGCGTCTCATACCACTAATACTATTTTTCAAGGAGCACTCATGAAGAACAATGTTATAACTCAAATTTTATTACCATTGTATCATATGATATATGATATTCATGAATATTTTTCTCCCCTTTTTCGAAAAATATAAAAACATTTAAAATAATCAGAGCGAGGGGTAAAGAAATAGACATGAATATATTGCTCAAGTTCATTTGATAACAAAATGAGACATAATTAAGGCATAGCAAATGAACAACTTTAAACATGGTGAACCGATTCAGAATAATGACCATAATAGCACACGGTTCAAGATGACATAATAATAACTAGAACAGAGTTCAAACTTGACATAATAAAAACACAATGTTTAAAATGAATATGAACTAACACAAAATTAAAATACTAACTAAAACTATCCTAGTCTTCCTTTTTAAACTTCTCATGATGTCCATGGTCCACTTTTTTATTATCATATTATCTTCAGGGTCGAAGAAAATAGCGATGTCATCAGTGAAGGTATGCCTAAAGATCAACACAATTCCAGCCACGGTAGAAGAGTGTAGTGGAATTGGGTTGGGTGATGGAATGGAGATGGGGAATCTTCACTCAGAACCTCTTCAGAATGAGGAGTCAATGGTTCGGATTTTACCTTCTTTGAAATCTCTCCATTCTCAACCTTCAGCTTTCTCTTATACACATAAGTGTTCTTCATGTCTTTACAAAAGAAAAAGACAGAATATGATGTTCAATTCAGAAAAGAATTGAATCCTATTTGTAGAAAGGGAAAATAAAACCACCAAGAAGTTTTTAAAACTAATTTTAAGTTTTCTAACTCTCCTTTTGGTTTGAACTTGAATTCTTACATTTTAATTTGAATTACAGATAATTAATCACCTATTAAATTTTTTATTTGTTTTAAAATTTAATTATTTTTGTTAATTGATTACATTATTTATTAATTAATTATTAATATATAGATTCAGTCAGGGCAAACGCCCGTAGGAGACGTCTGGCTCTAACATTTAACTGGACCATACGTCTGTAGAAGATATATAATACCTAAAATCGTCGAACTATTATGTCTTTCTAAGGTTGTTTAAGTATTTAAGATATGGTTAATTCTATCATATTAAGTTCTTCTCTAAGATGAGAAAATCTAGATTTATGTAGTGGCTTAGTAAATATATCTACAAGTTGACTGTCAGTTAACATATATTCCAAAATGATCTCCCTTATGAAAAATGATCTCTAAATGAGTGATATCGTATATTTATGTGCTTAGTCTTAAAATGTTGATCAGAATTTTTGGTCATGTGAACCGTACTTGTATTGTCAAAAAGTATAAGAATCTTTGAAATATTTTCTTAATAATTTTCAATTGTGTATTTCATCCATAAACTTTGTACACAACAAGTACCGGCAACAATATATTCTGCCTCGGTCGTCGATAGAGCCACCGAATTTTGTTTCTTGTAAATCTAAGAGACAAGACAGTTTTTTAGAAAGTGACACATGTCACTTGTGCGCTTTCAATCTTTTATGCTTCCGGCATAACCAAGGATGGCCAAGACTACAGCATTATAGGATAGCTCAACCCTTTTTCCGTGAATGAAGTGCAGAAATATGAAGATGCCAAGTACTTCCTATCGGACTTCAAAGATACTGAGAGGTGCAGCAAGTCACAGATCAAACAAGTAAAAGCGGACCATCCCGATTTTTAGAAGCTATTCTGAGGAAGAAGAGATATATTCATGGGTCAACCTCTGAGGGAAGCCAATAAACATAGCTCGTCGACCCCCGTTCCAGTCTTCGGCAGTGGCTCGGAAGAAGAAGTCGATGCAGTGTTCTCTACCTATCTTCAGGTGAAGACTCCTGATGAAGCAGACCGAGCCCTACATATTGCGACGGTCTTGTCTCGCCACTATAAAGAACTTGATGCACTTAGCACCTACAACGTGCAAGAGTTGGTCACTTTTCATGTACCTCCTAGATATAGAGGTAAGAAAGCAATCCTCTTCTACAAATCAGAGGAGACCAGAGTGGAGAAGGAGATCTGGCATAGAATTGATCCAAATCATGACAGGTTGCGGCCCATTCGAATGACGAGATACTTTACGAGAGGACTAAGAGAGTTCTTGAAGCATCAGGGAATACCATTCGAGCAGACTGTCCGTCAAGCTCAATATTACAAGATGATCTGGGATGTGCCAGGGACTCGCCAAAGCAATCCGAATGGAAAGATGGATATTAATGTCTTGGGATATATACAACCCAAGAAGCGAGAGCGAACTCATAGCTGCTATGCCTTAAGCGAAAGAAAAGATATTTGGTTAGTAGATAACGCGACCGAGCAAGAAGGAGATACCCCGCAAAGTGTGTCAACCCAACCATCAAAAGTGTCAATTGAGACGCTGATAAGAAAAGAGGTTCAAGCAGTTGATGAGCTCAAAGAAGATATAATGGCCCTATATGGAAAAGTCATGTGTTTGCCTCCGACCAAGCAATATAATGGAGCAAGGAGTTATGATAAACCAACTCCGCAACAGCTACTTCTTCCTTCCTTTATAAGAGAGGAGGTTCAAAACGGAGACAACGAGACTAGGAAGGCATCTACGTCCAACCCTCAACCAAGACAATGCGATTTCGGGACAATGCGTCAACGAGAAAAATGTCACCCAAGCTCATCCCTTATATAAAAGATAGGACAAGGTTACTCTTTCCCCCATGACAAGACAGGGAAGATATTTGCTCTCGTCATGAAGCACCATATGTTAACGCTGGCCAAGTCTAAGCGGCCCCATATGGAAAATGTCGTTAATCATCCAGACTATTGTTTCCACCATCGGGTCATCAGCCATCCAATCGAAAATTGTTTCGTCTTCAAAGATTGGATGAAAGAGCAGTATAGGCAAGGCAAGTTCATGTTAAATGAAAGCTGGAGAGTGGAGCCCCCGCATAGGCATGTACCAACGCGAAACTATTCTACCAAATTGGAGCATGGCCATCCCAAAAAGCAGAAGCTCACCCACGCTTGTCATATGATAAGACTTTCCGATGATGAGGAAGATGATGAAATGCTCGGGCTTTTTGATTGCCTCGCCAATGAGAACGAAGAGATCATAGAACTGTCTCCAGCACCTAAGGAGCTGGAAGATGGAATCCATACCACCGCCGATGAATTAAGGAAGATAGACTTGGGAACAGAGGATGATCTGAGACCAACGTTCGTCGGTGAGTTGCTGTCTGAAGAACAGGTAGCCACTTTAAAAGAAGTGCTCATGGAATACAGAGACTGCTTTGCCTAAAACTATTCCGAGATGCCGGGTGTTGATCCAAGAATAGCATTGCATAAGCTAGTCATAACGCCAGGGATAAAGCCTGTCAAGCAGTCTCCAAGAAGGATACGGTTCGAGCTCAAGATGAGCGTCAACGCTGAATTCAAGAAGTTAATTGATTCTGGTTTCATTCATGAAATACAATACTCGAATTGGATCGCCAACATCGTCCCTATTTTGAAGAATAATGGGAATGTTCACGTCTGCGTGGACTTTTGGGACCTCAATAAGGCATGCCTAAAAGTTGACTTCCCCATACCAGTTACAGGATTAATGATAGAAAATACGTCTACTTACGAGGTCTTATCATTCATGGTTGGATCTTCATGGTACAATCAGATAAAGATGGATCCGGAATACCAAAAGCTTATGGCGTTCTGTGCCCTGCTTGGCATCTTCTGTTACAAAGTGATTCCATTTGGACTGATGAATGCTGGAGAAACATATCAGAGAGTGATGACCAAGATCTTCGGCGACCGTATTCATGAGATAGTCAAATGTTATATAGATGATCTTGTGGTCAAGAGCATTTCTCACGAAGAGCACTGGGAGCACTTAAGGATGTTCTTCAGGCGCCTTCGGAAATACAACCTGATGATGAACCCGCTGAAATGCGCATTCGGAGTCTCTTCCGGCAAGTTCTTGGGTTTTACAATCCGCCACCGAGGGATCGAGATCGGCCCTTCCAAAATTAGCCCCAACCATGAAATCTCAAGCAGCTGCGATCTCTCCAAGAAAAGTCCATCTATATCTGACGGTTCATCACTAGCCTTTCTGGGAAATGCCGTCCATATAGCCATCTGATGAAGAAAGTGACTCCCTTTATATGGGACCAAAAATGTCAGAATGCATCGTAGGAAATCAAGCAATACTTGTAGAATCCACCAATGTTGGTCGCTCCGGTTAAAGGAAATCCCCTTATCCTATATACAACTGTCTTTGAGGGTTCTTTAGGCACGCTATGTGCACAGGAGAATGACTAAGGAAAGGAAAGGGTCTTGTACTATTTAAGTCGAGTTCTGCTAGGAGAAGAATGCAACTACTCCCCTATTGAGAAGCATTTCCTGGCGCTAATCTTCACGATAACAAAGCTCAGACACTACGTCTTCGCCCATGAAGTGCACCTTATATCAAAGGAGGACCCTCTCAACTATCTCATGATAAAATCTATACTGATGGGAAGGCTTGCCAAGTAAGCCCTGTTGTTGATTGAGTTCACAATTATATATCGCCCCTTTAAAGCAGTAAAAGGATATGCTATCACCGATTTACTCGCCGAACACCCAATCTTTGTCGACTCTCCACTGAACTGTGACCTACCGGATGAATATGCATTCAACGTGGTCAAAGAGAAAGAAGAAATAGAGAAGCCTCACTGGGAATTATACTTCGTGGATCCTCCTCAATAAAAACGCAGAAAAAGAATATCCCGATTATTAGAGCAGGGATAAGCCTTATTTTCGTGACCCCTCAAGATAGAATAGCCCGCTATGCTAATGCGTTGATAGAGACTAAGACCAACAATGAAGCCGAATATGAAGCGCTTATAGTCGGTCTTGAGATTGCGGTCGACTTGGGAATCGAGAATCTCCACATAGTATGGGGATTCTCAATTGATTTTCATGCAATTCAATGGAGACTACAAAATATACAAGCCAGAACTGGTGAAGTATGGCGAAAAGGTGCAACAGCTGTTGACGCAGCTGCCTTCATATACACTAGAAAATGTGCCGCGAGCCAAAAACAGTAAATTGGACGCATTAGCTAAACTTGCCAAAGAATTGGCCGATGAAAACCTTGAAGATGTAAGTAGCATCATCCAAAGTGATAAGATCCTAGCCCCAGCGGAGATATCTCTAAAACCTTTAGCGGAAGCGGTCGATGAAGATGTCCTTCAAGCGAAGGAAGTCGAAGAAGAAGAATATGACCGGCGAGAAGTATTTATAGACTACTTTAAGTCTCAACGGATGCTTGAAGATGCGTCACAAAGGCATCAGCTAATGAAACGAGCGTCGTCATTCGCCCTAATCAATGTAACTCTGTATAAAAGGTCCTTCGACCATATATGGTTAAGGTGCCTATGGACGAAGGAAGCCAAAAAGGTTGTCCAAGAAATTCACAACGAACTATGTGGATCCTATCAAGCCGGTCCAAAGATGAAATTGAAGATCAAAAGAATGGGTTACTACTGGCCCACGATGATCCAAGACTGCATCAACTATGCAAGGTGATGCCACTCATGCCAAATACACAGGGACTTCATACATCAACACCCCAACCCACTACATCCGACCGTAACCAGTTGGCTGTTCGAATTGTGGGGCTCGACATAATAGGCCCCGTCGAGCCGGCGTCATCCCGAGGAATTGATTCATCTTGGCAACGACCGATTACTTCTCCAAATGGGGCAGAGGCGATACCACTGAAAGAAGTAATGACGGAGAATATCCTCCATTTCTTCAAGAGCCATGTCGTATAACGGTTCGGAGTTCCACGGCGGATAGTTTTGGACAACGGACCAGCACATAGAAGCCACAAGATAAGTCGCTTTGCCAAACAACATAAGATAGATTGGAGATATTCCTCCGTTTATAATTCCCGAACTAACGGTTTAGCTGAAGCTTTCAACAAGATGCTAACTAAGCTCATAAAGAAGATGGTGTCCAAGAATAAAAATGACTAGCATGAAATGCTACATGAAGCTCTTTATGCGTACCGAACGATGTTCAAGACGGCCATGAAGACGACACCTTATGCTTTGGTGTTTGGGGCCGAAGTAACGCACCCTTTGGAGATAGAATTCCCTTCACTGCGGATGGCGGTTCAATGCGAACTTAAATACGAAGAGAATACTCATATCCTGCTCGAAGAACTTGATGCTCTCGACAAGACCCTCCTTATAGCACAGCAAAATATGGAAGCTTACAGGGCAAGGATGACACAATCATATGAAAGGATAACCAGACCGAGGACGTTCTGCCAAGGCAAACTCGTACTGGTAGTCAAAAAGCCGATGATCCCTAACCGCGTAAAATGTAGGAAGTTCGAGTCGAACTATGAAAGCCCGTATGTCATAGATAAGATCTGCCGAGGTAGAGTTTACCTACTAATGGATATGGAAAGAGAAAGACCATTTCGGCCAATAAACGGCCGATTTCTCAAGAAATACTATGCTTGAAGAAACACGACTTGGGTCAATCATAGATGGAGACGCTTATGTCCGCTCGCTATTCCTACCGGATGATAGGCACCCCCATTATATTGATATTGTACCGTAATGTCCCTAAACTAATATTGGACCACAATGTCTTTAAACTAATATTGGACCGCAATGCCCCTAAACTAATATGTCGCCCTACGGACTTCTCGAGATCCATGTTGCACCTGAAGTCCCACCGGCTATGAAGCTGCATTGATGATGCATTCTTCCAAAAGATGTTATGCCATACTGCTGATCTCTATATTGATCACCATAGACAATCCACGGGTATAAACGGTCTATATCTCACCCTAAGTCCCATCGGCACACGATGTTAGGGCACCCGCAGCGAAGCTACATCCGAGAGACTTCCATCGCCAAAAAAAGGTATGTCTACAAGCAAAATTGGCACGGATGAAAACCCAAAAGGGCGCCATGAGTAAAAATAGTAGGACTACCGATAAGCTTATGAAAACCCAAAAGGGAGTGAACCCATTCAAAAAAATGACATGATTCTCTTGCAAAGTCCTCTCGACTTTGCAAGAAGAAAATACATGCGTGGGATCCTTACGACTCACAAAAAAGCAACACACTTAGAAATCCATATGATTCCTAGAGAGAAGATACACTTGCAACATTCTCTCAACTCGTAAAGAGAAATATCTCTATGAGACCCTCGCGGCTTATAAAATTCAAAAACATTAAGATTATAGGGATCCAAGCCTATTTCTTAAGCCGTCCTTCCCCCATGAGATTTATACCCTACAAGTAGTTCAATATTGACTCTTATATACAATCCATGGGCGTAAACAAAATATGTTTCAACCGAGTTCCACCGGAGCTGAGTGATATTCTCAACACTGTGAACAATCCTTGCAAAGTCCTCTCAACTTTCAAGGAGAAAATAGCCTTGTAAGATCCTTACGGCTTGCAAGAGAAAATACCACTTAGGAATCCCCACAATCCTAAGAAGAATATACACCTGCAAGATCCTCTCAACTTGTAGGGATAAATACCTTTATGAGACCCATACGGCTTATAAATTCGGAAAGCCTTAGTTGGCAGGGATCTAAACCTGTCTTCTAAGCCTCCTTTGTCCAAATAGGCAACAGTAAATGATGAGTCGCTCATGGAAGTATTCCGGTTGTAGCGATGTTGATACCTAATCAGGTATCAAACTCCAACTCATCTCATGGCAGATGATGAGTCACTCCTGCTAAAATTCCAGTTGTAGCGATACTGATGCCAAAGATGGTATTAGACTCAAAAAAAGTCGAAATGATTGGGCACCGCGAATAAATAGCCGAAATGATTGGGCAATCGCGACTTTTGCAATAAGAAAAGCTGAAATGATAGAGTATCGCGAAGAATAAAAAAATGAATGATAAAATAAAAAATTTCTACCCTGCAGGTAGTTCGAATCTCGACTTTTGTAGAAAGTTCATGGATATAAAAGAATGAAAGGGAGCGATGTGTTTCCCCACACTCCTTCAGATGAATAACTGAGTCTTGATGGCATTTATATAGCACAGAGACTACATGTACGTCCGACTTACCCCGGTGAAGTACGATTGCGGCGTCATCAAGGACCCAAAGGTCAAAATGAAGTGAAGTGATGGCATATTCCTAACTCCGGGTCTTGATGAAAATATATACAAAGCCTAAAGACCATTAGATGTTAACCCACTTCGGACGGATGTGGCTCTGACTTTCCTGGGACTCTCCAAGAAGGGAGTCTGACCTCAAGGTAAAGTGCCACGGTAGCGTCTAACGCTGAACCATCTGACGACAATACGAACATACCGACCTAAGAAGGTTACTTGAGACCTCGTATCCTACAGTAGTAGGGTTGGGTGATACATCAAGTACGCAACTACTCGAGTCAACGACCCTAGCGTACATGGATCGAGAAGAAATCTGCTGACGTAACGGTGCGATGGACTAAACCCAACACCAAAAACCTAACGGACGCCTATATCGATAGGACTTTTGTATATTTGACGTCAGGCTGAGTTTGTCTTTACCTAAGGGTGAAATGAACTGAACGCTCCAGAACAAGTAAATAAACTGATATAAGCTATTTCAGGGCAATCAGAAGATAGAGAGATGCAAATAAAAAAAGATATATATATTTTTTATTCATGAATCAGAATTGTGGAAAGATGCAATCTACAAAAAGGGGTACAACAAAGCAATCAAGAAGGTTGGACTCCCCTCAAGTCACGAAGGAATCCAAGGGTTAAAGATTTGACACCAGAGCCCCACGAGATATGCACATGGTGCCTCCGGTGGGGGCATTTGTTCTCTCCTAAATAATAATAATAATTTAACTCAAGAGACTTAAGTCCAAGCGCCAGAATGATAGGCGCTGCCATAAAGTATGTGCCAATAATTCTTGGCGGTGCGCCAATATTTGAGGCCCTCGCTTGTTTAACATTTGGAAAAATATTTTCTAATCTGGTTAACCAGAAAATCTTTAAATAAAAGATTTAAAAAATATACATAGCTAAGCTATTGAAGATATTCTCTATCATTCTAAAACAGAGAGATGGTTTGTTAACAAGAGATATACTCTTTTATATTTTTCTAAATAAAGAGAAATATAAGCCTTGTTAATAAGGACCTTTGGATCTATAAACCAACGGCGCTTAAGCACCCGGGCTAATATTAGCTTTATTCTTTTAACCAAAAGAATCAAATGAATATCTTATTTAAATAAGAAAGATATAAATCATATCAATAGATAACCTTTGGATCTATAATTCAATGGTGCTTAAGCACTCGGGCTTGATCTTAAGATCAATCAGAGAAATCTCAAAGAGAGATTGTTTCTACTAGCCCAACAATAATCACATCCTGTATAAAGGACTCTAGAGGTCAAAATTTGAGATCACATACATACGATATACATAGTCAACCCCATAAGCTTGATCAGGAACTTAAGTTCTCTGCAATCACAGCTTCGTCTTCTTCCTCACCATCATAATCAATCAAGGTGAGAAAAGAAGAATGATTTCCATGATGTAATATGTTTAATCTCATCCATGAGGAGGTTAACCTTTATATATAAAGAACTTAAGTTCTTATCGATGATATTAAAATCTCTAGACCAAACTTCTCCTCGAGAAAACTTAAGTTTTCATCAGTGGGATTTCTTTGATCTTAAGATCTAGGGTTTAAGCTATATAATCAAACCCTACATAAAATATGATGATGATCAGAAAATTTATATTTATAAAGAGTAAATCATATGATCTGTATACATGTACAGAAAAAGAGATTACAGATCACAAAAGTTATGATCTTGATATTGTTAATGGCCAAAATAACCATTAACAGAAACTTAAGCTTCATGAAACTTAAGTTTCAGAAGAAATGAGATTAATCTCTATAAAAACCCGTAAGCGACTATGCGCCAGAGGCATATGCACCAATGGGTATGCATTACATAGAGATGTGTCAATAAAGAGTATGCGCTAATATAAGGGCCATGCGCTAATGAAGATATGTTCAAATAAAGATATGCGCCAATATGGGCATACGCACCAAAGACAAAAGTCAAAGGCATGCACCACAGTAAATGGGCGTTAATATTAACGCGCCAGAGACCCAAGAAACCATAACCATGCACCAATACCCTTGATACACGTGGCATGCAGCACAACCCTGATGCGGAAATGATTCAATAATCCCACGGACCCATGTAGTTTCGTCTGTGTAACATATGGCCTGCGCCAAAACTTCTGGGCGCTAATATATATGTTCCAGAAGTCTATTCTTAGTCCATATTGGCTAAGTGATATAAAACTTAAGCTTTCATGATATTTCCTGAGCCCGTATGCTCACACATTTTAAGTTGGCCTTAATCTAAAACAGAATTAATGGCCATTAATATTTATTCTAAGTTGATCTTAGTCTCATATACAACCAACGGTCCTTAGATCAAAACATATATCCTGAACCGATAGACCTCATTCATATGAAAAATGTTACCTAGATTCAACCTAAACCTGAGATTTATGGATTTCGGTTAATCCACGCTCTACGGGCGACGATATATTAGTCACCGTATACAATCCAAGGGCAACCCTAAACAAACAATATATAACATGACACACAATGATTCATAGAGTAAAAAAAGTTATTATCGCTTGGCGTAACGTAATTAACTGCAGGGGTTTGCGCCTGTGGGGAAAAACGTCTCCACAATCAAAAACCCTCACATATGAGGGAGAATCTGATAAATCTGCTACAACGGTCGCATTCATCCAAACCTCCAATATACTGTGCTATAAATCAACTTGGTATCTTCGGAGAGGTGGATAGATATATTCCATATAGCATATGCCCCCGTATTCAGGTTGGACGTACGCCCCGCGCCTCAGTCCGATTTCTAACGGTAACCAAACCCAAAAATACAGAGATAAGTTGTTTTCATTTAATACGGTTCATATCATTTCTTGTAAAGAACGATTCTTCCTTTCAACAACACTATTTTTTGTGGTGTTCGGGTACATGAGAACTCATGTTTATATCCTTTCTTATTACAGTATTTTTCGAATAGATTAATTTCAAATTCTCCACCATGATCACTTCTAATCCTAGAAATCTTAAGATTCATTTCATTTTGAATACGTTTGGAGAAGAATTTGAAAGTATTAAACGTTTCATTCTTAATTTTAAGAAAGAATATCCATATAAATCTAAAAAAGGTCATCTGCTATAACATAGGCATAGAATTTACCTCCTAGACTAGTGTTCCTATTAGGACCATATAAGTCCATGTGTATTAGTTGTAAAGGATTATTAGTAGATACTTCATTCATAGGTTTAAATGAAGATTTAGTCTGTTTACCTTTTAAACATGCATCGCATTGTTTATCTTTTTCGTATTTTAATATAACTGTTCTTTTAACTAAGTTATTCTTAGAGATTTTAGATAAAGTATCTATAGATGTATGACCTAGCCTTCTATGCCAAAGCCACAATTCATCATTGTTGTTTACTACTAAACATTTTATATCTTTATTATTGAATTAATGTGTGTAAATTATATAGATATTATTATAGCGTTTACCGGTTACGATTATTGTGTTGTTGTAGATAATTTTGCACTTATCTTTTTCGAATACTACATTCTATCCCATATCACAAAATTGACCCACACTAAATAGATTATGTTTTAGACTATCTACATAAAATACATCATTTATAATGATAGTATTAGAATCATTAATAAATGAAATGGTACATTTACCGATTATGTTGGCCTTTTTGTTATCACCAAATGTAACGGTGCGACCATCTTCTCTTGATAGCATTTGGAAGCAATTAATATTGTCAGTCATGTACCTCGAGTAACCGCTATTAAGGATCCACTTCTTCCAACGTTATTTGGAATTCTGTAAAACAAGAAGTGGATGTGATCTTAGGAATCCATTTCATTCTCGGTCTACTGGGTTAGGAGTAAAGTGGTATTTATAAGTTGATTTTAATTTAATACTGCAGTATCTAGAAATATTTCCTAAATTATAACAATAATTACATGTAACATTTGCATATTTATCACCGTATTTATATGTGTTTGAATTCTTAATAAATTTATTAGGTTTTTCATATTTTGAATCGTCATGAAAGCCTACACCTTGACGTTTATAATGATTTATACAAGTTCCTAGCATAATGTCCAGAGTGTCCTTAGTTTTGGTAAATTTAAGAAGTATGTTGTCTTTAATTTCTAATTTTCTTTTTAAATCAAAATTTTCATTTTTTAAAGTTCCTATAGAATTAAGAGTATTCAAATGTGATTCTTCTTTTAGGACTAATTTTTCTTTTAAATCATTATTTTCTAAAATTAATTTTTCACATTCAACTCTAATTGGATTATCATTTTTTTATTACTATCTTTTAGTTGTTTATATTTTGAGTGAAGTTTATCATAATTAGATTTTAAGTAAAAGAATAAATTAACTAAGTTTTCTTTAGATAAACTTTCAATATCAAGAATATCATCACTAAGCTCATCATCATTTGTTGCCATGAATCACATGTCTGCGACTTCTTCATTTTCCGTACACTTGAGTCAGATTCATCCTAAATGGCTTGAAAAGTGCGTCTTTCTGAACCTTTTTTCCATTTGAATTTATCCTTTTTCCTTTTAGGTTCGGAAAATCTGCCTTGACGTGACCTTCTTTATTATATTCAAAGCATCGCACGGCCTTATTTGAAGTCAACCGTTTCTTAAGAAGGTTGCCTCTATTCTTAAGAAACCTTTTAAAGTGCCTTACGATAGTCACTTTCATCGTCGCTTGATGAATGAGATTTTTGATCTTATTAGTTGATGAATTTAGAGTGATATTCTTACGTTGGTTGTCTTCTTTAATCTTGATGTCTCCAACTTGCATCTCATGGGTTTTTAATTTACCAATGAGAGTATCAACTCCCATGTTGCTCATGTCGTTTGCTTTTTCTATCGCGGTAATCTTAGACTGCCAAGATAGAGTGAGTGATCGCGGAATTTTATAATTCTTTTCTTTCTCTACAAATTCTTTCCTAAGTTAAATCATTCGGTTACTATGTTATTAAATCTAGAGTACATGGAATCGATAGTCTCGTTTTTCATAAAAAAACATTTCGTATTCACACATTAGACGATTTATCTTACATTCTTTTACTCGATTTGTCCCTTCATGTGCAGTCTCAAGTGTATTCCAATCTTCCAGATATCATGTATCGTTTGGCACGTGGAAATTCTAGTGAATTCTTCTGGAATAAGTGAGAAATGAAGAGCGTTCATGGCTTTTACATTTAAAGTCATAGAACTCTTATCAACATAGGAATAAGGTTTTGTAATAGGAATAATATAAGATGTGTCTAAAATATCTAATATTTCTAAGTCTATGCATTGTAAAATATTTTCATTTTGACTTTCCAAAATTGAAAGTTTGTTACGTTAAAAAGTGGAGGTCGCGTGGTGGATTGACCATCTAATTGATTTGCTATTGTAGGATATAAAAACTCAAGATGTTGATCTTTAAAATATGAGCAACCTACTTTGATACCAATTGAAAATACTTTACAGAGGGGGTGAATAAGGCACTACGTGTTAATGGAAAATTTAAAAACTTAATTACTATATTGTGTTTTGGTTAATAAGTTTCTGCGGAATAATCTAAACAAGTTAAATAATGAAGCTTATTGCAATAATAAAAACAACACAGAAAATAAAGTTAGAGTCAAGAGTAATACAAACATAGGAGAATTGTTGACAAGGATTCATCACTCCTAGTGGTTAGTCCCCGCCTGAAACTCCTTCTCAGGATTTTTCACTATATTCAAAAGTGTGAAGAACACAAATATCTCTTCACAAGGATCACCCATTTGAACTTGCGATTCTTTAGGAAAACTCTTTTTCTTCTCTAATCCGAATTCTTTAGGAAAACCCCATTTCCTCTCTAATTCGCGATTCTCTAGGAAAAACTATTTTTCCACTCCGAATCCATAATTCAAGCAATGAGAAAAACCTTCTTTCATAGGGAAGAATATCTAACCTTCTTCAAAGATTTACAATCGTTTACAAATGACCAAATACCCACTCACGATCTTATGATCTTTTTCATCATGAAAAACCGCATTTAATACCACTCATTCAATATCATTTTGTAAATAAACGATATTATTTAAGCCATGTCTGCTCAATAAATACAGGATACAGATATTCATGACAAAAACACTGGAAACACGCACAACATGCACGGATATGACATATTTGAGCCAATACTGCAACCGGGACAGAGAACTGATCATGGTCCAAAGAGTTTTTGCAACAAAGACACGTGTGTACAATATTTTTGTGTAAATGGTCCAACATGATATGATGATTTTCAAGTGTGAACACACAAAATGGGCATATAGACCAGCTAGGGGTAGCCATGATTCATATGAGCAAGTGGGCTTAATGCAAGTGGGTAAATGGGCATGGTTATGATGATAAAGAGTTGGTGTGATGGTTTTCATACAAATTTATTTGATCCAGAACTCCAGATTTCAACCCCGAGATATTTAAAAGAAACAAGTTATACTAGAGAGATACTCAAGATGTCAGAGAATCACACAAAGAAGATGGGACCCAGGACCACCGGTTTAGTCGCCTTTTTATTCAAAGTAGCCGTTTTGGGCGGCCCCACTTGTACCAATTTGCCTCGTGCTTCTTATGGGCACTCCTCCCTATCATATCACTTCATTTTTATTATTTGTTTTTGGTTTTTAGATCCCTATAAATACCAAAATAGAGAGCAAACCAAAGGTCCAATTTTTGTCCAACTTTAGTACATTTTTTAGTCTTTGTCCATGTTTTGTACATAGTGGTTTAGTTTCATAGCTTGTAATAGTTTTGAGTTCTTTGCTTTTATCTGATCTTGCAACCTTTTAAGTGAGCTTGCAAATTTAGATTTTAGTATTTGAACTCATTATCTTGTACTTTGGATTGCATTTCAATAAAGTTTTCATTTCATACACTTGGTTCCTAGTATTTCTTGCTCTTTACTTTATTTGTAATGTTTCTTATGATCTCTTCTCTCGTGTATTTCATTTTTATTTATGAGATGATTTATGAGTAGTTTCCTTACTTGTTAGGGAAAAAGAAGGGGAAGTTTGAGTTCGGATCTTCGTTAAACTTTTTCTTTGCCCGACACCTTCTAGTTTAAACTCCGACCAAAATATACACAATCCGCTCCCTTAGACACCCTATCCTAAATGATAGTGGTGATTCCTAATTGAGATCGGTTTTGTTTGGTTTGGCCGGAGGCAAGGGATAAGAGAAAAGAACGGAAAGACAAGGGTCGATAAGAAGGGATTTAGCGCACAATCGCAAATACCCTACTTAAACATCCTAATCCATATTGTTGCTGATTACCCTAGTGTCAATAATCAAGAGAGGCACAAAGGAAAGAATACGGATTTTTTCTAACTTAAACTAAGCTAACCCTATCCCTAACAAGCCCTCTTTTGAACATAAACA
This sequence comes from Agapanthus africanus, assembly GCA_030015575.1. NCBI lineage: Eukaryota > Viridiplantae > Streptophyta > Magnoliopsida > Asparagales > Amaryllidaceae > Agapanthus > Agapanthus africanus. The sequence continues at coordinate 111,080,795 of CM057344.1, forward strand.
TAACACATAGGATAGAAACAAACACACTCTGAATTTTTGGACTTAACTCGTTAGAATAAGAATGAAAAACATACCTTCTCTCTGTGGACGACCCATACTCATCGCGGCTAGTTTCAAGCGACGCCATCTTGATTGAGTATTTTAAACACTTAGAATGATATAAAAAAAAACTTTCAATCAGATCTCAAAGATTAATACCGGTGTGGCACGAGAATTGTTTTGAGAGATTATTTTAAGTTTTGGTTCTGGAGGAAATGAAAAGATTAAGACAAGTTAAGGCTTGAGAAACAAGAAAATTTCTCAAAAGAATATACAATGAATGTATGTCCAAGTGTTTGATCTCTAGGATATTTATAGGAGTAGAAATGGGTAGTTATTATAACTGCCAATAACTTCCAAAAACAGTTAATGACCATTGGAAACAGTTTGGAATCAAATTGGCGTAAATCCACGTTCGTTTGAAAATTCAAACAGAAAATAACTGCTCTAAACTGACTGTTCGATCTTCTCTCATTTAATCATGACCGTCCAAAATTGAAAATACTTTAGAGGGGGTGAATAAGATAACTACGTTTATATGGCAAATTTAAAAACTTAATTACTATATTGTGTTTTGATTAATAAGTTTCTGCGAAATAATCTAAATAAGTTAAACAATGAAGCATATTGCGATAATCAAAACAACACAGAAAAAAATGTTAGAGTCAAGAGCAATGCAAATACAGGAGAATTATTGACTAGAGTTCACCACTCACAGTGGCTAGTCCCAGCCTGAGACACCTTCTTATGATTTTCCACTATATTCAAAAGTGTGAAGAACAAAAATCCATCTTCATAAGTATCATCCACTTGAACTTGCGATTCCCTAGAAAAACTCTTTTTCCTCTTTAATCTGGATTCTCTAGGAAAACCCTATTTCTTCTCTAATCTGTGATTCTCTAGGAAAAACACTTTTTCCACTCCGACTCCATAATTCAAGTAATGAGAGACACCTTCTCTCATAGGGAAGAATATCGAACCTTCTTCAAGAATTTACAATTGTTTACAAACGACTAAATACTCACTCACAATCCTATGATCTCAAAAAATTAATACCAGTATGGCAAAAGAATTATTTTGAGAGATTATTTCAATTTTTGGTTCTGAAGAAAATGATAAGATTAAGACAAGTTAAGGCACGAGAAGAACAAGGAGATTTCTTAAAAGAATATAAAATGAATGTATGTCCAAGTGTTTGATCTCTATGATATTTATAGGAGTAGAAATAGGTAGTTATTATCATGCCAATAACTTCCAAAATTAGTTAATGACCGTTGGAAACAATTTAGAATCAAATTGGCGTAAATCCCTATTCGTTTGAAAATTCAAATTGAAAATAACTCTCAAAAACTGCCAAGGCAGACGTCTGTTGGTCAAGAATTCCTTAAGGAGACGTCTGTACCAGACATCTCTCTTGAGAGAAAAAAAACTGACATTTTGAAATTTCCTTTACAAGACATCTGTAGGAGACGCATGTTGTTCAACAAGTTCTTCAGGAGACGTTAGATAAGTCATCTCTGAAATAAAAATGGTGAATAGAACTTGGAAATTTTCTTCTACAGACGTCTGTGTCGGACGTATGGTGATTCAAAATTGTTTACGCAAACGCCTGGTACAGACGTCTACAGTCTTACATGTTTGAATATCAATTTTGAAAGTTTGAGCAATTTGAATTCCAATGAATATCTTAGATGTCTCTTGATAAGAGAGGAGATGTCTGAAGAATAGAAATATGCTGAAAGTGGTTTCTAATCTTGTGAGATCAATACTAGACTTTATTACAAAACGTATATCTCCTTTCTTCAACTTGGTTCTTCTTCGTTCTTCATTTCCTTGAGATGTTACTTTAAGACGTCTTTGTATCTTGATTAAACTTGCATCATGTTCTTTGCTTGCGTCAAGTCTTCATGCCATATTGACATTTTGAGTGTGAATCTTATTGTAGGAAATCTTACTTCATGTTGAGATATTATACTTGCTGTACACAAGAATAAAAATTTTAAAACGTCGTTAGTAACATATGAAATTTTTAAATAAAGTTTTGTTCTAAATAATCAAAACTGAAAATCGTATGACACAAGTGTCAACAATTTCATAGACCAATACTCTATGTTTAATTTCTTTTATTAAAGACTTTTCTTGCAATAGCATGTATTGACTAAAATTAAGATTGATTTAGTTCCATAAGAATATCCATAAATTTATTATATCCATGGATGATAAGTGCATACAGAAAGTTATTATGAAATAATATTTTATATTTGCAAGAAGATAGAAAATCACGTGTGTGGCATGTGCAAAAAATCTAATGTGTGTAGGTTTTACCATTAGTACATATTCTTGGCCGTATTTTAACATTTATAAAATGATAGTAGCAGTAATCATATAGCAATATATATGTGTTTTTGTGTGTGTGTGTTTGTCATTAATACTTTTCCTTATATTCTTGACCATGTTTTAACATTTATAAAATAGTTTTTGTCATTAATATTTTTCCTTATATTCTTCGACATGTTTTAACATTTATAAAATAATAATAATAGTAACAAAAACAACAACAACAACAAATATATATATATATGAGAATAATGAAGAAAAGAGGCCCTAGGAGGCTTTTTCGTTAGGTGGCGTTAAAAATCTAAATCCTCCATTTTTTTTTTACGATCGACAACCATCATTATCATCTTTATCATGTAAAACCTGTATACACCAAATTTCATGTGATTCCACCACTTTTTCACCGATGAATTGGCAATGTAAAAAAATTTATTGTCAGTTAACCGTTAATTTTACATCCACTAAATCAACAGTGAAAAAGTGATAGAATCACATGAAATTTGATGTATCCACATCTTACATGATAGAGATGATGATGATGGGTGTCGGTCTTCGAAAAATCATAGAGGGTGTATTTTTTCGAAATACACACACACATTTCCTTAATATAGTTATTATTATTACTATATATATTGCCATTAATACATTTCCTTATATTCTTGGCCATCTTTTAACATTTATAAAATAATAATAAAAAGAGTTAGGTTTTTATACCATGACTTTCTTAATATGTTTAGGGGGTTTTCATTAATAATAATAGTAATATTAATAGTAATGTTCAAACAATAATAATAATAATATATAGTAATAATAATAACTGCCTTAGATATAGGTTTAGGTTTTATGTGTGTGTGTGTGTGTCATTAATAACTTTCTTTATTTCTTGACCATATTTCAACATTTATAATAATAGTAATAATATAGACATAGGAATAATACACACACACACACACACACATATATATATATAGATAGATAGATAGATAGATAGATAGATAAGGATTATGGAGGAAGGTGCCATAGGAAAGAATTTCCTCCTATGGCGTCGAGAAAATACACTCTCCATGATTCTTTTCAACGATCGACACTCATCATCATCATCTTTATCATGTAACATGAGGATACACCAAATTTTATGTGATTCCATCATTTTTTCACCATTGATTTAGTGGGTGAAAATTTAACGGTTTACCGACAATATAACTTTTTAAATTTCTAATCCAACGGTGAAAAAGTCATGGAATCACATAAAGTTTGGTGTATCAACATCTTACATGATAAAGATGATGAAGATTGGTGTTGATCGTCCAAAAAATATTTGGAGGGTGTATTTTTTTTTACGCTACCTAACGAAAAAGTATCTTAGGGCCTCTTTTTTCACTATTCTCTCTCTCTCTCTCTCTCTCTCTCTATATATATATATATATATATATATATATATATATATATATATATGATCGTCCAAAAAATATTTGGAGGGTGTATTTTTTTGACGCTACCTAACGAAAAAGTATCGTAGGGCCTCTTTTTTCACTATTCTCTCTCTCTCTCTGTATATATATATATGTTGTCTTTCATATTTTTTTCTCGTATTCTTAGCCATGTTTTAACATTTATAAAATAATAATAATACAAATTCCAAAAATATCTTTCCTTATATTCTTGGCCATGTTTTAACAACTATAAAATAATAATAATAATAATGTAATAATAATATAATAATAATAAAGTTAGTTTTTACCATGGCTTTCTTAATAAGTTTAGGATTTTGTCATTAATAATAATAGTAATAGCAGTAGTAATGTTCTAACAATAATAATAATATATAGTAATAATAATGCATACCTTAGATATAGATTTGGGTTTTTCCCATAAATCTATATTTACATGTATATAGAAAATATATATCAATATATATAGATTTGGGGTTTTTCCATTTCTAATAATAATTGATTTTATAATTTGTTAATTAAACTATATAAATTTGGGTTTTTTCAATAAAACTATATTTACACATATATAAAAAAATGATAATAAAAATAAATCTGAAGGGTTTATTAATTGATTTAAAATACAAAAAAATGAGAAGGTGCTAATAATTGATTTTATAATTTGTTAAATATAGATTTGAGTTTTTACCATAAATCTATATCTGCATATTTATAGAAAAAATATTTAATATATATAAGATTTGGGTTGTTGACATAAATTTATATCTATATATACATAGATATACAAAAAAAAATTATAGGTTCGTGAATAAATTAGTTAATTGTAAATATATTTCTAATAATTAATACACAAATCCCACATTTCTGCTTGGTTTTCTTCAAGATTGAATACACGCTCTTTATTTTACTCTCTCTCCCCCTCCCCCTTGTTAAGTATATATGCCCTAGAGGCCATTAATGTATAGTACACGAATGTATATTATATTTTGGAAGCTTGGAATATATATGTATAAGACAATCTTACTCAATATAATAGTTTGCTATCTGGTTTGTATATATCTTAACATGTGTATATGTTTCTTTTTACATATCACTAATACATGTTGATAGAGTCCTAAGGATCTTTGCTTGACTATCAGCGTTGTGATGACAATCATACTTGTAGGAGCTGGGTAGTCTATAAGCGCATCCTTAAAATTGTCCCTAGTCGTATGATTATCGAGACTGGGTATCGATACTCCAAAGTAGACTAGTGTATACATTTCTTATCCCTGTCAGGGAAGATGGCTGGTCCCGCAGCCATTGGTATATGGTACCAAAAATAGTATACAGGTGCTTATTAGGTTATAAGTTACACTGGACAGACCCGCTGGGAACTACTAGTTGGTATTATACCTATCATCAGATAGCAGTTCTCTGGTGACATGAGTACAGGTTACTCCTATGACCTTACATCACCATTAATCTCAAGCACATCAGTGGCACTAGTGTTGGGAAACCACCCGCGCGCGCAAACGCGTATGTTTTGAAATATGATATATGGTTTTAATGAAACGGAATGCGCGCATGAGATTGTTCTCGTTTTTAATATTTATAACTGCAAGTGCACGGCGCGTTGTAGCGAGCCGGTAAGCACGGGTCGATCCGCAGGGAATTGTGTATTAGGTATCGTTGTTTATGGTTAACAAATCAATGAATTGGTGTTGTGTCACAAAAATATAAAAGAATACGAAAACAAGAAACAAGGAAAATAAGTGTAAGGAAAGAATGGTTGTGGCTTGGTTCGGAAGATTGGATCGCGACGTTTACCTCTACACTCCCTTGGTCATGAGTTGTCCGGCCTTACCTTGATTCCGGCATGAAGCACGACTTGTCAACGCGGTTGCGGAGCACAAACCGTCAAAGTCCGATATCCGCCGCAAAGCACGAAACGAGTCCGTTTTGGTCACTCACCGTTTGTATGTCCGCGCTTGGGGTATCAACACTAAACACAAGGTTTTGCAAGCATATTGCAACAACAAAAACATAAAGAGGTTAGTGGGAGCAAATGATTTTGGTGTTGAATTTGCTAAGTATTTGTGAAGGTATATAGTATATGAAACAAAGAGTTTGTCAAGCTTTTTATCACAAAATACCATATCCTATCTTAGCAAACATAACACCAAATAGATTTTAACTTAAACATTGAGAATGAGGGAAGGGAATGAATACGGTATATAAGGAGGTTACAAGTTACCATGTGTCAAAATACCGTATCATATCAATACATAAGCAATATTCAAGTTAAAATCGTAAATTTAGCGCATGAAACATAAACAAGAGGTGGAGGAGGCAAAGCCTTTCATCTCACTTCCTCACACACACTACAACCAAAATGAAAGATTAGTTAAGCATGATTAAAAGAAAGCAAGTAAAGAAAGAAAGCAATAAAAGAAACAACAATTGCAATATATTAACACTTGAAGAAATGAGATACAAGAATTTGGTATCTTGTTCAACCTCTTTAATGAAGCTCTCCAAAGAGAGCTTCAAGAGGGAGGAAGAAGAAGAAGCCAAGATGAAGCACACTCCCCTCAAGCTAAACCAAAAGAACAAACTAAGAAAATGTACATGGTCCCCAAGCTAAACACTCATCTACTATTTATAGGCAAAAAAATATCAAAAGTTGCATATGACACTGGACTGGAATGACAACAAAGGACCCACCAAAAGAGCACGAGCCCTTTGGCCCTAACTTGGCCGCAAATTGCGGCCAATATGATTAAATCTGCGGCCAAGAAATGGAGAGGGGGGCCCATCTTTCTTCAGTAGTCTTCTGGTCCTCAGAGCATCTCTCTGTAATTGCAATTTCTTTTAATTCACACCAGAATGTAATCTGGAGTAATGTACAGAGAGGAGATCAAGTGGGTGTGTGTGATGATCACATTTCAAATCACAACTTTATGCATTTATTGCCTACTTAATGCACATCACACTATGCCCACTTCTTGTTCCCTACTTGCTCATGGCAGCCCCCACTTAGTCCAAGCTATGTGCACACATGTATGTGTTGGACCAATATTAACAAAAAGTGTGTACACATGCATTATTTCCAAAAGAGCTCTTGGGATATCGGTCGGTTTCATGTTCTGTTTGCAGTGTCGACTCACAGACGATATATCCGTGATTTTGAATGTGTTTCCGGTATTTTATCACGAATACCTGTAAACTGTAATTACAGAGCAGACACTGATTAATAGCACCGATATATAGCAAAATAGATAACGGATGGGAGGTATTAATATGCAGTTTTCTGTGGTGAACAAATACCCCCAAACTTATCTTTTTCTCGTCCCGAGAAAACAAAAAATCCTAACCTCACTTTCGCAGGGAACGCGATTTCACTGAGCACGTGTAACAAGCCGTTAAACCTCTAGGTGTCCCTAGTAGGAGGAGTATTGTCTCCTGAGGGTTTTCAGCAGATTACACCCACAAAATCCCGTCAAGCTAGTTTCATAAGCTAACGTCGATTCTACTCCTACGGTTTAGTATCTAAGCTAAAAATTCTATCATCTTAAGGTAGAAATATTCAACCCGTATATTTCACACCTTCTATCTATTTAATCTTAGATCATATGCGTATTTACAGTTTAGAAATATATTGGTATTTCTGAGTTTTCCTTCTAAAGGGCGGTCTCCAATCAGGTATTTTTATCAACTTTACAGAAAACATAAGCCTTATTCTTCATTTTTATCTTTTCTCCAAAAATCGATCGTATACCCCTACGTGTGTATAAATTTTCACCCCTACACTCGAGAATTCAATTCAAGCTATAGTACCCCTGCCTTAATACCCACTACTATTTCTTTTCATTAATGGATAGACAGTTTTGCTCACACATCTTTCATGTGATTATTAATGCATCTTGAAGCACCAACAGTCGATTACTGAATGTACAAGCTTAAAGCGTAAATAGCAGTTTCCAGGTCTTGACTTTATTTATTTATTTTTTTTTTTCTTTTTTTTCTTTTTTTTTCTTTTCAAGACCGAATATATTTTTCAATGATGCTCTTATGGTGTTTAGCTTTAAATACCGTTTTTTCTTTTATACTAGGCTTTCAGGCAAGAGTATTTCTAGGTATCCTCTACTATCCCAAGTTTCAAGGTGCGTGTATGTGCAGTTTGTAGGGTATATACTTTCTAAATTTGAACTCAAGAATAGAAACTATTTTTCAGACTTATCTTTCAGTAGAGCTTCAATGCTTTCCCTTCATCTTGAATTTACTAAAGAACTGAACTCAAGATTACATATTTCTCAAAAAAAAACTGTAAGGACGTATACTTACCAAGGTTAAACAGAATGAGGGTTATTTTTAGGGTTTTTCAATTCCTAAGTCTAGGATTTAGTTACTTCTAACGTATCAACTAAACTTTCGGAATAAAATCTAAGTTACCCTATTGGCTAACTTGACGACAAAGTTTTTATATTTTTCGGAAAATTTTTCAATTTTTATGGGTTTTTAAATATGTATGCAATGCAGAATATACACATGATGCAGTGCCTACCCCCAAACTTGAGTTTTACGATGTCCTCATCGTTACCCCCGTCTCCGGTAGCTAGACTTAGACATCAGGGTGAGCATTTTATTAAAAGAAAAAGAAAAAAAAACTAAGATTAATTACAACATTTACATGTTAAAAGACTGGGTTAGTGCAGAAATTAATACCAGCCACATAAAATTTTTGTCTATAGTGCAATGACTCGTAAAAGAATCTGTATAAAAAGAAGAAAAGGAAAAAGAATGGGTATATGTTAGATTCTAGTGAAGGGCATGGGTGTGTAAAAGTGGGGATCAGAAAACGTTGAAGATGAAGATGAAATTTTGAGGAAGTCAAAAAATTGTTTTCTGAATGAATCGAATGTTCAATAAGCACATGCTGAGTTCCAAGGTCAAGTTCGTGTAAAAACTGGAGTTCCTCCACAAAAAGTTCAGAAAAAGAAAGGTTCAAAGGATGATCCCAAAATGATCCTGCCTCAAACTCACCAAGAATATCAATTTCATCAGCATAAAATTTCTCAAAACTTGACATGAAAGAATGCTTTTCAAAACTGTCTTCCTCCCTATTATTTTTCACTATCCTACACTCATTATTTACACTCACTCCCAAAACGATTTTTTCCTTTTCACATTCATAACTGGGTAGGTTCATATCATCTAAAAAAGTAGGTTCCCACCCTAATGTTTCTTCCGAAACAATATCTCAAGGTGATACAAAAATTGTGGGTTCCTGATCATTGATCTTTTCTAGAAATTTATCCCAACCATACCTGTCAAATTCACAAGGTTCCTCCTCTAAAATTGGAAAACAAAAATCAGTCGAAGGACTTTCTTGTGTGTCCTGGTAGCACTCAGTCAATCCATTTGTATTATCATCTATGAAATCATCAAAATTCGTTTGATCATTTATCTCGCTTGGATGACTTCCTAAATGACAAACATTCACGCTATTGGGTTCCGGTTGACTGTGCTCACTCCCTAAAATCTTTTCAGCGAAATGTTTCACTTGTCCCTCTATGTTAGCCAATGATTGGTCCTAAGCAAGAAATAATTGCTCAGACTGCTGTATGAATAGGGCTAACATAGAAGCTGACTGATTCTCGACCGCAGTCATCACTTCAATACCTTTTTCTAGAGCGGTCAACCTAGCATCCATCTCACTATCATACCCTACAGATGGTTCAACGGTTTCGGGTTGGAGGGGTTGTGATGGTGGTGATGCTAAAGCAGTCATTCTGTCGACCTCTTTCTCTAAATTTGCAATCAATTGGTCAATGTTTGAAGTGGTACTGGGTTCAGGAGTGTTAGGTGGGTGACCGTTATCAAGAATTTGGAACGGTTGGTCATCCCCTAGAAAAGGAAAATCATCATGAATGTGGGAAGAATTTTGACAATTTGTACAAATCAATTGGGACTGAGTATAAACAAAAGAATAAGAGTCGTGAAAAAATGAATTGTATTGTGTATCACCCATTTCAACAAGATGCACAAATTTCACAAAAATAATATCACACCCCTAGCAGTTTACGGTATGCTAGTCAACTAGACCTGCTCAAGAACCTGATTGTCAAAATAAAACTGTGTCGAGAAACGGGCTCAAGATATACGGATCATGAGGCCAAGTAAATGCAAGAGAGAAGGGGAAGTTTTACAACGCTTTCACGAAATTCCTTAATTAAATAACCCTTTCTCTTGATCGCTTGCCTAGACACCTCGTGAACGATATACCGTTAAGCGGTGTTCTAAACACAGTTAACTTCTCCTAATGAGCGCGAAGTCCTTAAAGTCAGAATTCTAATTGATTTTAAATTATTACGGGTATGCAAAGATGTAGTTTTGTGATTTGTGGGTTACGGAAAAAAGGTGATGAAATCTATTACCGTATCTTGTTTTGGTCTTTGTGCCCTTAATTCCGTATTAAAATGCAATGCGCAATCAATAAAAGAATTTAAGAAAATCAATCAATTAAAGCAATTCTTTTTTTAATTTTGTATTATGCACTGCAAGAAATACGGTTAGTTCTCTTTACAATTGGCGGCAAAATTGTGTGAAGAATCCTGCAAAAGGTAGAAAATTGGATTTCGTCGGATTCGAGCGAGGGTGTTAGGAAATCCGTACCGATATGATTTTGGGTTTAGAAACCTGCTTTGAAGTGATTACGGGTATTTGAATATTCGCTTGCGCGGGTCAAACTACCCGGATCTTTGGCACTATACTTCACTAACGTTGTGAAATTGAGTTTGAGCCTCGCTTTGCACGATCGCTGGTCGTAATTCCGTGAAAAACCTGAAATGGCGGAAAATATGATATTTAGTGTCAAAAGCGATATATATGCCCCAATTCCTGTGCACACACCACAACCAAAATGAAAGATTAGTTAAGCATGATTAAAAGAAAGCAAGTAAAAAAAGAAAGAAATAAAAGAAACAACAATTGCAATATATTAACACTTGAAGAAATGAGATACAAGAATTTGGGATCTTGTTCAACCTCCTTAATGAAGCTCTCCAAAGAGAGCTTCAAGAGGGAAGAAGAAGAAGAAGCCAAGATGGAGCACACTCCCCTCAAGCTAAACCAAAAGAACAAACTAAGAAAATGTTATATGGTATATACATGGTCCCCAAGCTAAACACCCATCTACTATTTATAGGCAACAAAATATCAAAAGTTGCATATGACACTGGACTGGAATGACAACAAGGGACCCACCAAAAGAGCACGAGCCCATTTGGCCCTAACTTGGCCGCAAATTGCGGCCAATATGATTAAATCTGCGGCCAAGAAATGGAGAGTGGGGCCCATCTTTCTTCAGTAGTCTTCTGGTCCTCAGAGCATCTCTCTGTAATTGCAATTTCTTTTAATTCACACCAGAGTGTAATCTGGAGTAATGTACAGAGAGGAGATCAAGTGAGTGTGTGTGATGATCACATTTCAAATCACAACTTTATGCATTTATTGCCCACTTAATGCACATCACACCATGCCCACTTCTTGTTCCCTACTTGCTCATGGCAGCCCCCACTTAGTCCAAGCTATGTGCACACATGTATGTGTTGGACCAATATTAACAAAAAGTGTGTACATATGCATTATTTCCAAAAGATCTCTTGGGATATCGGTCGGTTTCCTGTTCTGTTTGCAGTGTCGGCTCACAAACGATATATCCATGATTTTGAATGTGTTTCCGGTATTTTATCATGAATACCTGTAAACTGTAATTACAGAGCAGACACTGATTAATAGCACCGATATATAGCAAAATAGATAACGGATGAGAGGTATTAATATGCAGTTTTCTGTGGTGAACAACTAGCTATACGCAACGGCTACCTAGGTATCTGTCGAAAGGAAGATCGACAAGAAATCTCATCCAACCACTACCGAGCCTATAGGTGACATTCTCCATACAGTCCGATGACCTGTCATACTTATGGTTAAACCCACTGGCAGAGTATTGTCGAGTCTTTAAAGTCCCACACAAAGGGTTTCCCGGTTCAGGAGAAACAGTGTAGTATGCGTATTTTGATACGCTCGGGTGTTTATTGAACACATGTATTTTATACGCATGCTTTAATCAGACTATTTAGTAATACTAGCAGATTTGAAAGATAGCCAGATATGGATCTAGTATTATATTGCTCTCTTTTAGGTATTTGTATTTTAACACGAATACGGTTTTTATACGAATACATGTATAGGTATGAATACAGGTATTTGTGTCTTGATACAAATACATGTATTTATTTCTAAATATGAATACGCATATTTTATATTTTTGATACAAATACGGTATTCGTATTTTGGCAGAAATACGGGTATATGTATTTATTTTAAATACGGGGTTTTGGTATACTTGATTATATACATATATTTATATGTATGTATATGTGTACCAAGTGAAGTGGCCATTCTTTACTTCTCTCTTCTAGTTTAAAGTGAAGTGTGTGGGCTTGTGACTCACGCCTACTCACTTCTTTTATTATTTTATGATTATATGGATATATGAAGAGATAAAGAAGAGTGAGTGAAAATGGTTATTGTTTTAATAATTTCTAGTAGCCATATTCATCTTCTTCTTCTTCACTTCTCTTGAGTTTTGAGAAATTAAAAGATAGTATCTTGACATTATAACTACACCTCTAAGCATCTAGACTTATAAAATCTAGATCTTCAGTTGCATCTTTGAAGTTAGAACTTGAACCGGCATTCTCGGATGGATCTTCTTTGACGTGCGGAGACGACTTCGAAAGCTCGATCCAAGGACCCTAAGAGCTCAAGGAGAGGACCACACAAGACCCGAAGGACACGACTTCAAAGATTGCAGTCTTCTACTCAGTAGTTAAAGTCTTTAGTTTAGATTAGTTTAATATTTAGACATGTATTCTAGAGTTTTAGTTTATAGTGCTCAAGTAAATTTTAAAGTTTTTGATTCCATAAGGCCGTAATAGTCATGGCAAGGAGCACTATGAACTTATACTAGTATCAGAGCCAACCCAAACACTTAAACTAATTCTAGATGATTTTAGAGTATCGAAATCGAAATAACTTCGTATTTGATAAATCCAATATCCAAGTTTCTATCGAAATTTTTAGAGCCTCTAAAAATATTTTAAACAATTACAGAGTGTTCTTTATGATGTTAGATGAACACCAGAGCAGAACGAGACAATAATTCCAAAATAAAACAGCCGGTTTTCCTAGAATCCCCTCTATGGGCGGTTTTGTAATGGAGTTAGATCTCGTGATTCTCATGGTGTCTTGTACACTTAGATTTAGGGTTTATGGTATTGTTTGATTATGCCAAGATTTCATTTTATGTTATCTTTGTGTATGGGCAACATAAAGTGTTTCTAAATCGAAATTTTAATATCGTTGCTTGTTTTTCTTTTGTATATGTGTTTCTAAACGTCGACTAATTGCTATACAACAATTAGGAGGGGTTGTACATATCTTGTATCTGTTGTGGCTTTGATATGGAAATAGATGTGATCGCCGTGATAGAATAGCCGGGGTTTGACATGTGAGAAAAGTGTTTTCTTTTTCCATTCATGTAATATTCAAAATGTTGTAATATTCTTTTGTGGGGCACTTTCGGGTTGAGATTGTATCCACCGTTGTATTATTTACATTTCTATACTGTAACAACTCTGAAATTCCTGTACAGAAATTTCTTGTTATTGTACAGAAAAGGGTATTACAGCCTGTGTAAGATTTATAAATTAAATTTATTTAATAAAAGCAAGAAGCAACTTGTAGCTCACTAGTAAAGCCTTTACACTGCCACGACATAGCCTGTGTGTTCGATTCCTATCAGACCCAATTATTTTTTTATATTTTTCTTTATAATTTTTCGGAAGCCCAAGAGTTGCATGTGCAATTTACAAAGAAATAAAAAATTTCAGAAAAATCAAACATACGCAAATATAAGTAAACACCCAACTTGACACGTGGCACAAATCACGAGACGGATCATCAAGATCCGACCACCCGTTTTGCCCCTAAGGCCAGTGCCGACGGTCATGATGAGCCTTTTTCCCCCGTACTTTGCACACTTGCCCTTTTCGACTCCCCTCAACTCTCCTGCACTGTTTGATTTTCCTGCAATCAAACATAGACTCTACAATTCACCATTTAACACCATTTAAATTCTTTTTAATCCACATTTTTAATTGCCAAACCCTAACTCTTCACTATAAATACCACCCCATGCCCTAACTCCCCTCTATTCTGAAAATTTCTAGAAAAAATTATCCCAAAAGTTCCTAAATGCAAGTGGAGTTATCAACCAAGCTTCTTCTATCGAAGATTGAAGCCGTTTCCGGAGCTTCCGCGATGCCACGGAGCCCCCTCTCTTTTCCTTGCTCCTTTCTCGAAGTTATAAAGCCGTAAGTCCTTCTTCTCTTTTCTCCTTTCATTTCAAAACCATCTTCTAAAAATATATCAAAAAAGTGGAGTTAACTCCGATATGTTTGATTTTTAACCTTTGTACTCGCCTTCCTAAAGCAAAATATGTCAAAATAACTTTCTCGCACTACTTGTAACTTTTCTTACAATCTTTTAGTTTTGAATTTAACCAAAACTTTCATGTGAAACTATCATATAACGAACTTTTCATTAAAAATACCATGAACTTTAGTATGACCCTCGTTTTCAATAATTGTTAAATACCTTTAGGAAAACTTCACGGGGTAACGACCTACCCCACACGCACATTATGGTGTCATAGCATGGTACTCTAAACATACGACTAATTTAAAGAATAACTTTTTCATTAAAATACCACACCTTTTTAAAACAGGTTTCTTTTAATCGGTATTTTGAAATCCTTGGCAATTACACCTCTACAACCCTCGTTAGGGGACCCGCTGATGGATGGTGCGGATTATCGCACATCTTTGGGATAGTAGAGAGAGATGCAGAACTCCTCACGGAGTATTCGATCTTGAAAAGAAATTAAAAAATACGGTTTTTAAGAAATATGGCTTTTCTAAAGAAAACTAATTTTTAAAAATTATATAAAAATATGAATCCGTATTTTCAATAAAAACATATTATGAAATTATATTAAGATTAGAATTTTAATAAAATACCATCAAGTTACCAAAAGATCTAGTTTTCAATAAAATACAACAAACTTTTAAAAAGGCTTAGTTTTATCACCAAAATACCATTTAAATTAAAATCCATGTTTATAAAAATCATAAATATTATAAATCACTCTTGAAGTTTATTTACAAACTATATTAAAGTATTTTTTACATAAAACCCCCTCGAGATATGCAAAACAATATTTTAAGAACTCTAGTTTAATATAGGTTTAAGCGGGATCAATTCTCTTGAGCCCCAGGAAGCCGGAGAAAGTGAATGCTTGCTTATCCAGGTTAGAAAACTTAATGGAGTTTTCAATGGAACTTGTCTTCGAAAAAGACACAAATCCTGCCGTCCATGTGCAGCAGTTGTCGATTACGCCCGAACTTAAGAATTACTAGAACAAAGTCCTTTCATAAGATTCTAACTCCAACGTGAATCCAAACTCAAACCAAAATCCAAAATCAAACTTGAACTTGAATACTTGATCATGAACATGAACACTCAAAATCAATTCAAGCACAAACTCATATACTTGACTCTACTTGATCGAATCATGGTTATAACTTGACATGAACTTGACATGAATACATGATTACATCTTGAACATGAACCTGTACTTTTTATATCCATGGATTCGGTCAAGACCTATAATCTTAATCTATACAAATACAATACGCGGGGATAAAGGGGTAAATTGGTACGGAACGTATATCGTGGCACGAGAGGTCACTTAAAAGACACCTATATGAATTCACGTGTCGTTGTCTCGTGGGTTATGATAGGGCCTTGTAATACATGTTACCATAGTTCACGGGGTAAGATGGACTCCTCTCATATACACGAATACATTCTTTATCAAACTACAAACAACCACGTTAGAATAACTATCATATAATTGTGAATAATCATATACAACTTTACCTGTCCTCTGTTCATTTGGTTTCTATTCACATTATATATTCTCCTATTTCTTTTGGGACTTACCTAGCGCTAGTTCGCTGACGAAATTCCTCTCTGTTTTCTTTCTTTGGAATGTTCGTCAGGAGTACCTCACTCTGAGGAGATAGAGCTGAGCCCGGAGGACTTGGGCCAACTTGCTGCTCAGCCAGACTACTAGCTCGTTTCCGCTTGCACTTACTTTCTGTATGCCATTGTTTAAGCATTTGCTTTTATTATTGTATCTTTTATTTCAGACAGTTTTATGTAAAGTTGAATGTAAATAAAGTTGTTGTTTCATTCTATTACTCTTGTCATTCTTGTTCATTGTTATATTACTTAATTACGCTTAACGTATTTTCATAAATACGTTGCGGGCTTGCCACGCCACTGTTTCCATCTACTGGGAAGCGGGGCATGACAGGTTTTGTTGGTGGCCCATGCAAATCAGTTCTGTATGAAATCTTAAGCAATATATCACAAGAATTATAAAAATCAGCAACTATACATTTCTTGCATTTCAAATTTCTTGAATCTATCCTAGAATTTCCTTTTCTATCAAGGTGATGGATCTCCCAACAACACCAGTACCAACGGCAATGGCAACACACCATCACCTACCTTACCACCTCCCCCTACTATTGCTGCTCTAATCAACGAACATATGGTGCTTCTAGAAGCCATCAAAAGTCTTCTGGAAGGCCAGCAGCAGCAGACTGCTATTCTCATGAACCGCCCAGAAGCCGAAGCACTTGGAGTAAAGCAATTCCGTGCATTGTATCCAAGGAATTTTTCAGGGAAAGAGAGTCCTCTTGAGGCTGAGGAATGGGCCCAGAGTATAGAGGACGACCTTGCCGCAGCACAGGTATAAGACATAGCTTAGGTTCGTATGGCCAAGCTCCATCTCACCGACAATACAAGAGTCCGGTGGAAAGCCGTCTCACACAACCAATAAAGTGGAAAACGTTCCGCGATCTATTCGATGCGAAGTTTTTTCCCGTAACTGCTGGCTTTGAGATGGAACTACAGTTCATCCACCTACAACAAGGCTCTATGTGGGTAAAATCAGTGGATAAATATGATGCCAAATTCATCATGATTAGCAGGTAAAGAATTCATATCAAATTTTGTTCCATAAAACACAGCACTATCCTGACATCAATATCTTATCAGGTTCGTGGCATACTTTATCCCGACCGATGAGGTTCGGGCTAGATGATTCTAACAGGGATTAGACCCGGAGATTCAGGCGGCATTAGCCATCAACAACTATCTAACTCATGAACTCGCCGTGAAGGTAGCACGCCGTTATGAAGCTGTGGTCAAGAAGAAGGGTAAGCCTCAAACAACCGGAATCAAACGCCCTGCTACCCAGATGACAGGAGGAGCCTCTTATAGGCCGACTTTTGCACCCAAGAAGACAGGAGGATCATTTAACCGGCCCAGTCCAGATTTCTGCTTCTACTAAAAAAGAACTTGACACTTGGCGAAGGACTGCAGGCGTCAAAATGTCCTGTGTTTGATTTGTGGCGCATCTACTCACGCTATAGGAGCATGCCGATATCGTATTAACATAGCACCAGCACCCAGACCCGCAATTACAACTCCGCAAATGTTAGGAATATGTTTGCCCTAGAGGTCATTATTGTTTATTATAGTGGATGTTTGGACATATAAATAGAGGACTTTTTTGCTCGACATGATAGTATGCTATCTAGTTGCACTTTATCTTAACATGTACACTTGTTTTAGTTTACTCTCTTTTTGATACATGTTGATAAAGCCCTTAGGATGTTGGCTTGACTACCATGACTATGATACAGATCATACTAGTGAGGCTTGTGTAGTCCACAAGCACATCCTTTAACAGTTCCTAGTCGAGGGAGTATCGAGAAAGGTCATCGATATTCCAGAGTAGACTAGCGTGTACGTTTCTTGAACCTGTATGGGGCAATGGTTGATCCCATAACCATGGTATTTTACATCAAAGTTTGTACACAAGTTCTCATTGGAGAATGGGTACACCGAACATGACTCGCCAAGAACTCCTAAATAGTATCATACCTATCGTCAGATAGCAGTTCTCTGGTGACACTTGTACAGGTTAGTTTATAAACCCAAGATCGTCATAGTGTCTTGTGTGGTTCCCACTGTGCTTTGATTTCCTCCCTACCACGGCTCAAATGAGTCATGCAAACAGGTGGATTTTGGGTACAGTCCCGAGTCACATGGAGGCAGTGAGCGATAGGAGGGGTTTCGTCTCTCTGGGAATTAGGAGTTGATGTTTCGCTATACTCGATTGGCTATAACAGCAAGTCCCTGACCAGGGATGATGAGATTTACCGGTAAGTATTATCAGTAGTTTCTCGAAAGGTTATTGGCCACATATCGGCATGACTTATCGAGTTAGTGGGGTCTGACGATTCCACCCCCCAGACTCAATATACGACATATCAGACGAAGAGACCGGACTGTACGGTAAGTGTTGCATATAAGCTCTACGGGAGTTTGGACAAGTTTGCTTGTTGATATTCTATTCGTTCAATACCTGGGTAGCCGTTACGTTTATCTAGTATCGCTGACGGCTTGTGAGTATTTGATGTGATCATTACCTACTGCTGGCGTATTGACGAGTCTTTAGAGTCTCACATACAGGTTTCGTAGCTCAAGCGAAACAAAGTAGGGCACGTATGAAGATATGTGCAGGAGCTTGATTAAATACGAGTATATGATACCGTATTCTAATCTAGCGTTATCAGCTGGGTTATATATGATATAACCGGATTATTGAATCAGGTGTTGATTCAATAATTTGATATATATATATATATTTATATATTTGATATTAGCTGGATTATATATGATATAAACGGATTATTGAATCAAGTGTTGATTTAATAATTTGATGTGTGTGTGTGTGTATTATATAACTAATATTGAATATTAGCCGGTTATATGTGATATAACCGGATTATTGAATCAAGTGTTGATTTAATGTTTTAATATACATATATATATTTGATATTAGCCGGTTATATATGATATAACCGGATTAATAAATCAAGTGTTGATTTAATAATTTGATATATATTTATATATTTGATATATATTTATATATTTGATATATATATGTATTATATATCACGGTTGATTATAAATAGAATTAGGATATATGAGAATCACACAAGAGTGAAGATAATGATGAATATTAATGAATTCAAGAAAATAAGAATGAGTCATTGTTTTAGAAGCATGGAGAAGCCATGACTCACCTTATTTTTCTTGTTTTATTCATTATGATATTTATCATTCTCTCATCTCATCTTGGATCTTATCTTTAACCATCATGGTTCATTCTCACATATCCAAGTTCATCTCCATCTTCAACTCCTCACTAGATTTTTCTTGAGTTGAGAAAAAGAAAAGAAAAGAGATAATTTTAGTCAGAAAAATTCCTACTTCATCAACCTACACTTCTTTAGCCCATTAGTATAGGTTGTTAACTTCACTAATACCTTGATTAATGAAGTGTGAGCTTGAGTGATAGTTGCCTCAAGGTGGATCATTTTCGACGACGGAGACTACAAGCAAGCTCGATCTTTTCTTCAAGTGGAGTCAAAGAAGAGTTCTAGGGACTACTATTTGGAGTTTTAGAAGTGAAGGACTGGACTACAAAGGTTGTAAACTTTCTTCACTTATTTTAGAATGTAGTTTGCTAACTTTAAAACACTAATTCTCTAGTTCGATTCTTGTTTAGTATACTTAGACCTCTAATTTTTTTTAAAATTGCATTCTTGATACTTAGAGAAACATAGTAGAGGTGCTAAAACATACTTTCATGGTATCATAGCCGAGTTAGAGACTTAGGATTGCATTAGAATGTTGGGGTTTGCTAGCACCCTGGCCATCTACCGTGGTCGATACGGAACAAAAATGGTGTTTAAAAAACTTTTGGCGCTAAAAAACCCGTCCTAGAATCGAACCATAAACCTAAAACTAGCTACAAAAGATAGAAGTGTTATACCAAATGATTCTTGTCCTTTGATCTTCTACCCTCTCCTTCGGCTCCTTGAGGTGTCCTCGATTGAGCTTGGCTGCTGGTCTTCCTCCGTCGAAGATGATCCACTTGAGGGATGTAGCTCATGGCTCTAGCTCCACACTAACAATCTAGTGAAGCAAGTAGGGACTCTAGGTTGCTAATCTAGAGTGCATAGGGATGTAGTGAGTTGATCTAAGTCTGTATCTATCTCTCTTCTACCATTGTTTCTCAACACATGAGATGGTAGGGTGGAAGATCAAGAAGATGGAAGAAGAGCTCAAGAAAGTTAGTGAAGAGAGAAGAAGCAAATGGTGAGAGTGTTTTTTCAAAACCAACCATGCAAGACTCAAGTAATAAAACAAGTGAGGAAAAAAACTCTAGAGAGAGAAAAACATCAAGCATGGTTTTGTAACACCTTTTCCAAATATAATATTGCAACCATACTTGAATAGTGAGTACAAATGAATTAACAATTCATTTGTCAACACTATTCAAGCATGGGTCTCACTATACTCTCTTCTTTACCTTTACACCTCATTTCCATTTAATTTAATAAATGGATAAACCAAAATGAGGTGTCCACCTTCAAGAATGTTTTCCGCATAAATACGGATTACACTCAACTGTATATACATACCTGTATTCGTACCAAAATACAAATACCCAAAGAGATAGAATAACACAAAGAACATAATACTAGAATATACATATCGAAATACATATACGTAAATTATTAAATCAATACCTGATTTAATAATCTGGCTCAAACCCGAACTGACTAGTATTATCAACCGTCCGATCGAAAGTCCATATAATTAGTACAATCATTCGATCGGAACCCTACACATATCAAAATACGGCTATTACATCATTTCACCTGAACCAGGAAAACCCTCTGTATGGGACTCTAAAGACTCGTCAATATGCTGGCAGTGGGTTTAACCACAAGCACGTCAGCGGCACTAGCTGTACGTAACGGCTACCCAGGTATTGAGCGAAAGGAAGGCCGACGAGCAAACTCATTCGAACCCCTACTGAGCCTGTCTATGACAATCTTCATACAGTCCGGTCTGTTCGTCTAAGAGATCGCATATCGGGTCTAGGGGGATGGATAAAGTCAAACCCCTAATAACACGATATTTCATATCGGTATGAACCCCATCACCCACTGATAAACTTCTGATCCAAATCAGTAATTCTCGTCTACCTTGGCTAAGGATTTCTGGTGACGGCCACCCGTATACTGCGTGACATCAACCCCCAATACCGGGAGAGACGAATCCCCGACGATCCGCTCACTGCCTCTATGTGGCTCGGGACTATACCCAACTAAAACATGTTTGCACGACTCCTTTGAGCCGTAGTAGGGTAGTAATCAAAGCACAGTGGGAACTCACACGAGACAAATGACGATCTCAGGTCGACAGACCAACCTGTACTTATGTCACCTGAGAACTGCTATCTGAAAATAGGTATAATACCATCTAGCATGTTCCTGATGAGTCCGTCCAGTGTAACTCATAACCCAATAAGCACCTATACACTATCTTAAGTGACTAACTGAAACCAATGGCTTGTGAGACCGGTCATCGCCCCTCGTTGGGGTCTCGATAAGTATACACTAGTCTACTCCGGAGTATCGATGCCCAGTCTCGATACTCTCTCGACTAGGGACATTTAAGGATATGCTTATAGACCACCGAGCTCTTACGTATATGATCGCCATCATAATGCTGGTAGTTAAGCAAGAATCCTATGTGCTCTATCAACATGTAATAGTGATCTGTAATACCACATAATGCATGTACATGATGATAAAGACAAACCAGATAGCATACTATCATTTTGAGTAAGATCGTTCTACCTGTATAGGTCCTCCCTCAATCATCACAATCGCATGCCTGCAATTACAATAATTGACTTGAGGGCACTATAGCCAACAATCACCCACTTGCACTTAAGGTCAATTATTGCGGTGTCGCATACTCACAGCTCGTGTGATACCGAACACCCAACTTCTCTACTTATCAGTCTCACAAAGCCCGTTTGTGAAACTATTGTGTTCAAGAAATAGCCTCAGTGAATGGATCCGCTCCAAAGTTTCTATCTTTATCTCTCTATATCTGAACTTCGCGGAGAAAGACTATCTCCCGAAATGAGCGATACATGTCTTAGAATTTGTCTGGATATCTGATAGGACCCAGTTCACAAATGAACTCCAAATCCAACAAACTTCTTAGACCGTATATTCCACTAAATTTAATCAGTATCCTGCGCCATGCCTTCCTCAGTATTTGCTTGGACCACCTGTCCAACATACTGGCTCTTAAAAAGAGGGAAAACTATAACTCTAACAGTCACTCTGTCGTCCAGGTCATCTTGGAAGCCTGAAATGATAACCGTCTCCTGAAGGAGGCTGCCGTTACCATATACCAAGAACATCCACTTATGTTCATAGCTGCTTCCCAATATTTCTCCAGGATTGGATTAATATATACGCTTATTGCAGCCAGTGCAAAAGCAATATCCGGTGTGGTACTTGACATTTCATGATTAACTCAATTACCTAAGCAAGTGATCTGCCAATCATGCAAATCCCTCTCCTCAATAGTCTCGAAGGCATCTCTTTGAAGAGGGTGACTCCATCACCTGCGGGTACACCACCACGCCGGGAGTCTTCTGTTCTAAAACACTTTAGAATAGTGTCAAAGTACCCAAATTTGGACACTTCCCAAATCTAGATCTAAAACCATTGATCTAATGACCAGAATCCCTGATATTCTATCCAGATCCTATGTGGAGAAACACCTTATGACAACCACGGTATAACTGATCGTAGTATAGGAATATCACTTCCTATCAAGAGCATATCATCCAAATACCAGGATATCACTCCCTACTACCTTTTACCTGGTCCATCTATTATTCTGATGAAGTCAAACTCTATGACTGTCACATCAAAAAATAGATGATCTATCTCCACTATACTTGCTTTAGTCTATAAATAGACATAAGCTACTTGCCCACCATGCTTCCGCTGCTCCCATTGACTACAATAACCCTCTGGCAGAGTCATATACACGTGTACTTCTAAACCTAATTTAGAACGACGTTATACTCATCCACCTGCCAGATCTCATAGTCTAGAACAGTAGTAGTGGCAAGCTTGGGTCATCAAAAACCTCTATGTCACCGTCTTTGAGGAGACCGAAATACCTCTCGGGTGGCTGAGGTTACCTACCAAATCTGCGAAGTGGCTAATGGATTGTCGAATCCAATTGAATTTTTAGGTTCTACTAAATTTTCCGTAGTCGTTTGTAATTATAGAATAACTTCCAGTTCTACCATACTCCCACTAATATTTTATGAAAAGAATTTATTTTACTAAAACGGGTGGCGAGTCAAGAACTATATAACTATTGATCTTCCAAATAGTAGAATGTTAACCCTTGTCAATACCCGGGATAACCCACAAACTGCCATTACTGAAACGTGCCTTGAGTTTATCTGGATTCTGGTTTTAAGCATAAGACGGACAACTCCATATACCTTAACATCGTTAAGATATGAATCTATTCTATATCCAATATAGAAACAAAAGCACTAATTTAATTGGAACCAGATTCAAAATACATGCATCCATTTCCAGTGCATATTGACTAAATTGAAGAAAGCCAAGCAGCGTTACTCATCAAGGAGCGTACTCATGGATGAGTAACCTAAAAGAGAAGCAAGTTCTCAAATATATTACTTATAACGGAATACCTACCATAAGTATATACATCTTCGATCACCTCGAAGAATCCTGATACTAACAATATATTGTTCTCTACTTTATTCTTATACCTATAACTTCTTAAAATCTGGACCTTGTATTTCAACGAAATACTTGTCTAAAACTAGAGAAATCATAAGTAAACAGAATATAGTACGAGTACCAACCCTTTTGTCCTAATGGATATCGGACAACATACAATACTTTGTATATGTCCTCTGAGTTCAATAACTCAAACCCTGTGCGTCGTAGGTTGAAAACTGTGCTATGGTTAAGAAGAATTACACCGTTGTTGATGCACCTTACCTAACCATCAACTGATATAGGTTAATGTGATAAACATAATTTCAAAACTTTATATCTCAGTTTATAAATAAACGTACAAATATATCAGTTTGAAATTGGTGCATAACAATGGATATTCAAAACCAAATATTTGCCGTTAAGTAAAACCCAGGTGATTTCCTCAAATATCACCAATTACAAAGAATTCTGATATATAGAGGATATAATCACCCAATTCCCAATATCTTACTCCCACTCAGCATCTGTAACGTCATACAGATGTAAGAATCAAGTCTGGCAAATACATACCCTGGAGTCAGAATCTGATTGGGAAAACAGTTTTCAATTAACATTGCACGGTGGAACTGAAACATGAAAATGTTTTGAAGGGGTAGCCGGGTATTCCTAGTAATGTCTCTTCCACTATCCAGATTTATGACAGTAACCATATATTTTCTTGCCCTCACTCCAATCCCTTCATATGTCTTTACTTCTTACCTTCTGTACACCATACTTAGGCTAATTGGTTTTCTTCCTTCCCAAACTTTCGGCACCGGCCTAAGATTTGGAAGAAGACTATCCAATAACCATAATAGGTGTACTCCCCTAATACCAGGAGCCCTTGCAATCTGAAAGAAGGTAAAGAGAAAAGACAACCGAATAATTCTATTCAATTCCTCCAGAACCGGAAACCATCCTCGAACTAAATCAAGTTCTTTCGAGTTCGTATGTAACTATATGATGGCATACCTAAGCAATATAGATCTTCGTAGTGATACGGAATGTTCTGGAGAAAAGCAAAGGGGAAGTAGGAATGGAAGGGGTATACGCGGGTTCGTCGTGAATGATAGTAGTCGCAATTTTCTCTGCCCTCACTCTAATCCCTTTATATGTCTTCACTTATTACCTTCTGTACACCATACTTAGGATAATTGGTTTTCTTCCTTCCCTACCTTTCGGCACCTGCCTAAAGTTTGAAAGAAGAGTATCCAATAAGCGTAATAAGTGTACTCTCATAATACCAGGAGCTCTTGCAACCTGTGAGAAGGTAAAGAGAAAAGACAACCGAATAATTCTATTCAATTTCTCCAGAACCGGAAACCATTCTCGAACTGAAAAAAGTTTCTTCGAGTTCGTATGTAACTATACGATGGCATATTCAAGCAATATGGATTTTCGTAGTGATACAGAGTGTTCTGGAGAAATGCAAAGGGAAAATAGGAGCGGCAGGGATACATACGACTTAATGACAATCCAAAAGCTAAAATGTTTAAGAAGGTTTGGTTAACTTGGTTTATGAGTTTTAGTTTAGGGTCAGGTCATGGTCACTGCCAAAGAGAGAGAGAAAAGAAACACTGAGCATGCACTCTAACCTAGATTAGATTGGTTAATCATTTTATCTAATTAAGATGGCTCCCACTGTTTCCTCGAATTCTCCTTCAAACCCTAAAAGGAGAATTAGTCGGGATCCTCGAATTCTCCTTCAAACCCTAGAAGTAAAGAACCAATACGGGTATAAGTATTATGTCCTATGATGAGATCAGGGAGGAGAATACTTATGCACGGAAATCCTGGACTATTCTAAAGGAGAATGAGATTCTCTCTCAGCATTACTCCTCCGAATACACCACAGCACAACGATGGTATATCGGGGCGGAGCAGATACACCCTATTTGATATGGTGTGCTCTATGATGAGTACTACTGAGTTACCTTTTACCTTTTTGGGAGTTATGCACTTGAGTAGCTGCATACCTATTGAATAGGGTTCAAATCAAATCAGTTGCCTACCACTTCATATGTGATATGGAAAGGGAAGAGCCCATATCTTAAATTAGTTAAGATTTGGAGTTGTCCGGGCTATGTCTAAAAGCGTAATCCGGACAAGCTCGAGGCAAGGTCAGTTATGTAGAACTGGAAGTGTTTCAGCTATACAAACTACAGCAGATGATTTGGTAGAACCGAAGGATTCAATAGTAACCAACGAATCTCAGCCTCTCCGCCGATCTAGTAGGGTTCCTCACCCACCTGAGAGATACTCCGGTTCCTCTATGACAGTGGGAGCGAGGATTGCATCATGAGATGATGACCCAACTAATTTCGAGCTGGCCATCAGGAGTGGGACTCTGTAAGAATGGCTGGATGCTTAGTGATCTGAGATGGAATCCTTATACACCAACAAAGTATGGACTTTGGTTGCTATATCTGAAGGGTTAAATCCCATCAGGAGAAAGTATATCTTGAGAAGATTACTTGGTGTAGATGGAAAAGTTGAGACTTTCAAAGCTAGACTTGTTAAAAGTTTTCGTCATCAACCAGGCGTGGATAATGATGAAACCTTTTCTGGGGCCTATGCTCAAGTCCATCCAGATCCTACTTGCCACGGCTACATACCATGACTACGATATCTGGTGGTTGGGTGTCATGACAGCTTTTCTAAATGATGTTTTAGAAGAGAGCGTCTATAAGTACACAGCCAGAGGGCCTCGTAGACAGTGGGAGCGGCGGAAACGTGTGCAAGATGTTTTATGTAATAAAGCAGGCATCGCGGAGTTGGAACATCTGTTTTGATGGATGAGTCAAAGAGTTTGACATCATCAAAATGGTAGATGAACCTTGTATAAACAAAAAAGGTAGTAGGGAGTATGGTGGTGATCCTCGTAGAGTACGTAGATGACATACTCTTGATAGGGAAGGAGTTTCCTATGCTACGCTCGGTCAATCTCCGCTTATCACAAGGATTCTCCATATAGGATCAAAGATGATACCTACTAAATCCTGGGTTTTGGATCTATGAGATAGATCTAAATGGATATTAGGATACTCACTAGTTGAAGTGAGATGGTATCAAATGATCCTGGGGAGAATCACTGGAAAGGTTCCAGGGTGATAAGGACGACTGAATGTCAGTCGCAGGCATTGTCTTTACCCTCAGCGCAGGGACGGTATGTTGGAAGAGTTCCAAGCTAGATACCGTGGCATACTAGACGATAAAGGCTGGATACATCGCTACTTAAGATGCTACCAAAGAGGAAGTATGGGTGTATATTAGTTCATGAGATGAACTTAGTTCCTCCCATTGTGTGACAATGGAGTTGTGGCTTATGCCAAGGAACGTCCCTCCCATCAGTGACCCAGACATAATCTAAGGCAGTATCACCTGATCATGGAGATGGCTGATCTCCAAGGTGATCGAGGTTAGGAGAGTAGACTCAGAGGACAACACGGCGGATCCACTCACGAAAGGCCTTTTCCCAGAGAGAGACTTTTATGGGATGGTTGAGTATGAGATACTGCAACCACTGCTATCAGATGGCCCTAGTGCAAGTGGGAGATTGTTAGTTATATGTATGCCCTAGAGGCCATTACTATACATAGGATGTATACTGTAGTGGATGCTTGGACATATATAGGAAGGACTTTCTTGCTCGACATGATAATATGCTATCTGGTTGCTCTTTACCTTAACGTGTATACCGATTGTCTCTCTGTTACATGTTGGTAAAGCCCTTAGGATGTGTACTTGACTACCTGAAATATGATGCGGATCATACTAGTGGGGACATGGTAGTCCATAAGTACATCCTTCAAGGTCCCTAGTCGTGGGTGTATCGAGACGGGGCATCGATATACCAGAGTAGACTAGCGTATACCTTCTCGACCCATACAGATGGATGATCCCATATCCATTGGTGTTTGACATCAGAGATGATGTACGGGTGCTCAGTGGAGACTGGGTACACTGGACGGACTCGCCGAGAACTCCCAGATGGTATTATACATCACGTCAGATGGCAGTTCTCTGGTGACACTGGTACAGGTTAGTCTGTAGACCCGAGATCGTCATAGAGTCTTGTGTGATTCCCACTGTGCTTTGATTTCCACCTTACCACGTCCAAGAGGGCGTGCGAAACGGTGGCTTTTGGGTACAGTCCCGAATCACATGGAGGCAATGAGCGATAGGAGGGGATTCGTCTCTCCCGGTATAGGGAGTTGATGTTGCGCTGTGTTCGATTGGCTATAACCGGAAATCCCTGGCCAGGGTTGCTGAGATTTACTGGTAAGTGTTACCAGTAGTTTCTCGAACTGTTATAGACCTCATATCGACACGACTTATCGAGCTATTGGGGTCTGACGTTTACCACCCCTAGGCGAGATATGCGACATATCAGACGAACAGACCGGACTGTACGGTAAGTGTTACTGGTTGGATTCACAGGAATGTGAGCGGGCTTGCTCGTCGATCTTCTGATCGCTCAATACCCGGGTGGCCGTTACGTTTAGCAGACCGCTTGCGGCTTGTGGGTGTTTGATATGATCATCACCTGCTGCCGGCGTATTGACGAGTCTTTAGAGTCCCACACAGAGGTTTCCTGGCTCAAGCGAAACGAAATAGGAGCACATATGAGATATGTGCGGGACCGAGAATAATACCAGTATGTGATACTGTATTCGATTCTCGCGATTTGTAACATTGATCGGTTATATGCGTTATAGCCGGGTTATCGGATCAAGTGTTGATTCGATAAGTTGTTACTATTGATATTAGTCGGTTATATGCGATATGACCGGGTCGTTAAATCAAGTGTTGATTTAATGATTTAATGTATAATTATATATTTGATATATCACTTTACATTAACTAATATAGGTTCACTTAAAAAGGATTTTCTCACTTGATGTGCACATTGTATATGTGATATACTTTTGTGCACAAGATTGTATCATGTTTGATGATACATGCAAACTTGGGTTAGTGTTTGATTTAAGCCATGGTTAAGTAAATGGTTAGGGTTTTTATTTATTTATTCATTTATTTATTCATTTCTTTTTGGCAAAAGAAAAGAAAATGGTGGCTTATTTTGTTTTATAGTTGAAGCTTCATGAAGCTTTGAAAAAGTCTACCATTTTTGTTTCATGCCTAACCTAACCATTCACTTAACCTTAGTTTACTCTCTACACATAACCATGGTTGCAAGATGATAGATATCACTTCATTTTTCTTTTTCTAAAATAACTTATGATATTATCATCTTCTTCTTCTTCTTCATCTAAAAGAAGAAAAGCCTGCCTTCATCAATGGCAACTTGAGCAAATGAGTGAGAAATCCAATTCTAAAGTGAACCCACTTCCTATTTCTTCATCCTCTACCTCTTGCCAAGTAGTATAGGGTGTTTTCTTCACAAGTTTCATGACTTGGTGAAGTGGGAGCTTGATCTTGTGATGCCTCGACGTAGATCATCTTCGGCATCGTAGTCGATGACCTAGCCCGCCCATTTCTCCGATGAAGCCGACGCTAGAGCCCGGGATCCGATGATCGCAGCGAGGAGACATCATCACGGAGCTATGGAGGTGGAGGACCGGATCTACAAAGGTTGTATTTCCGTTCACTTCTTAGTTAAGCAGTTAACTAGTTGCTAGTTTCGCCTAAAATTCTAGTTAACGATCTAGTCTAGGGTTTCTCGGCACCGTAAAATTTGAAATTGGCATGGTTGATGCCTTGTGAGACCTCATTAGCGTGCCTAGGAACCCTACAGTGGTATCAGAGCCAAGCTAGAGCCTTAGGCGATGTGTAGACGGAGTTAGAAGTCCGATCGAACCGAAACCCTAATTCAAAACATGCTCTCTGTACATTTTTGAAAATTGTGGATTTTTGTGAATTAAAAATATGCAGAAAATTAAGCAGGGTTTTGTAGGAATTACTGTAAATTTCGTGGACCTAAATCGATTAAACCGCCACGGAACCGCGGCAGGAGACTGCCTGTGCGGCGGTTCCGCGGCTGTACGGATGGTTCATCCAATAAAAGTTTCACAGTAATTCCTCCTTTTTAGTGCTGTATTTTCTGGGATATTTTAATATTTACTATACAGTTGAGTTTTCCAGGGTTGTTTTGGGGACTCGATATTTCGATCAGATATTTTATCTTCGTCTGTGTTTTCCGGATAATTTTTGAATATGTTAAAAAGTTCGACCGGATATAAATACCCAATTTTTCCCCTGTCGAGAAATTTCCAAGTGTTGGATCTTTCCGTGGTTTAAAGACGTTCTAAGTAGTGCAAGTAACGCGATGGTCCCTCTAGAAGACAACAAACCTTAACTCGATTATGTGACCGTCTTGAACTGCCCTTTGAACTTTCGGGTTTGGGGCAGTACGGCGTGCCACATATGAGGCGTTGGCTTGACCCTTCTACGGCTGGACCGTTGGTACTGAGGCATGAAGTGAATGTCTCTGAACTTATTTCATGTGTTGATCGGTTTCGGGAAAACTTGGATGTTCGAATGTTCGATCGGAAAGCTTAACATTTTCTGTTTATCTGGAATGTGATACAATAATTGGAATTCACAAGTAGTTATGAGATAACTGAATGAATGTTGTAAATCTAGTGGTTTAGTCTCACTTGATCGGTTGCCACGGAATTTTGATGTGATCAAAAGTCCGTCGCAATCACATAGCGTACGCGGATACTCACCGGATAAACTTAATAGACTGCTACACCCCATAGCCCCGACCAAGTGACTGTAGGAGAACCCCATCGCCGAAAGCATCCGTTAGGGTGCTTGCGGTAGTGGTGTTCCGCCTTGTTGCACTTCGTCGACGGCGTCGGGGGTGCGGCAGCCTACTAAAGTTTGCGACGAGCATTCGATCAGTTTTTCGGGAATCTTGTTGAATTGCCCGACTTGATATTGAAAAGTGTTTTCGGTTCTGAGACTAAAATGCGGGGTTTATAATTGTTAGGCATGTGATGTCTAAGGAATTCATTTGATTAGGCATGCGATGTCTAAAGAGGTTGCGGATTCCAATTGTTGTAGTTTTACACTTTCTTTTCTGTGACCATAAGTGTAGTATGTCGATATCGCCGGTTTCGTTGCTATATGTCAACGACAATTGGGATGTGCATATTTACTTACGTTGATGACATGTGATGTTATGTGCTGCTGGATATGTTATATTGGATCGTCGTGTTTGAATAGCCGGGGGTTTTTATGTGAGATGAGTGTTTTTCATTTTCATTCATGTAAAAACTTGTATGTAATATTCTTTTATTGGGGCACTTCCAGGTTGCGGAAGATGTCACCGTTTGTATATTATTTACTTTTCCGCACTAGGATAGACCCAATGAGGAGGGCACAAGTAACCGGGTGCTGGAGTCCAGTGGGAGACCAACTCGAGGAGTCGAGTCCGGGTCTCCTAACTCTAGAATTGGTAGGGTTGCTTGCCGCTCTCGTAGGGGTCTAGGGGTGTGGGTTTGGCTATTCACCGCGACCGTGGAATCCGTATTTTATACTGGCTCGTATTGAAAACACGGAAGTCCTGGTATATCCAATATTTCATATGATTCTTCTGCTGCGATATCTGTGATGTGATCATTTGATGTTCTGTGATAAATATTGTATACAGTATATATGATATATTATATAGGCGTTACTTATGTTTTGCACCCGCACTAGCCCTGCCCTGCTCTGTCGTTAGTTACTTAACCTAACGGTGCACGAGGGGACATCGAGGCAAATGCGGATGGCATAAGTGTACGTCGTATTTATCTGTGATATTTAGGTACTTAAATGATGGGACTTCATTAATGTGATTAATGAAAGAAAAGAAACCTAAGATGTTATAGAATCGAATTTCAAAATAAAACAGGTAGCTACAGTTCTTGCTTTGCATCGCGGTGTTCCTTGTAGAACATCCTGCACCTTATTCGATAAGGAAAGGACCGAGATCCCTTCACCGGGAGTGACTCCTTTAGCAATAACTAGCAGATGCTACAACACTCGGTTTGTCTTTTGATTGCTTCTATAGTTTCTGCTTTGCACAGTGATATATATGATATATCCCGCACCTCATTCGACGAGGAAAGGGCCGACGATCCCTTCACCGGGAGTGACCCCTTTAGCAAAACTAGAAAAGCCTCAAAAACACTCCATTTCAAAATCATTTGATTCTACAACGATATCAAGTTCATTACGCAATAGGTTTTCAGAAAAACCTGTCGTAGCCCTCCGTCATTTCAGATAAGTCCTACTTAGTATTCGTGCTACGTTTGTTGACCTCCGTCAAGGCGTAGTGTGCGGTAGCTAACTAGTATTTATCTGTTTATGCATATGATGCAGATTGGATTAGGGTAGTCGTGCGACCTTGTTGACCTCCGTCAAGGGTCGTGCTGGTGGGTTTGATTCAATCAAGAAATGACGGGTTGAACTTGACTAGTAGCCTATGGTTTGTTGACCTCCGTCAAGGTCATAGGGTGCTAGGGGCAAAATATTATCGGGAATTTCAAGTGTTGAAATTTGCAATGAGATTGCATACCTTCTATGAGATTGTTGGATCTCGATACCCGCTGCGAGTAATTGTTACTCCTGGGAGAGTTTTACACATTACAATTAGCCGATCAAGTAGGTGTCTAGAAAGGTGTCAACGGGGTTACGCCTCTGGGAAAACGAGGTTTACATTAATTAGGTTCGTGCGAAAGCACGGGGGACCTCCCTCAAAGTACCGACACTGGCCTGGCTGAAAGATTGGCGAACGTGTAGTGTGTAATTAATCCCGGCTAGTCTTTCCTTTTAGGGTTTGAAGGAAGATTTGATAAAAAGCAGTGGGAGCCATCCTGATTAGATAAAATAATAACCAATCTATTCTTGCAAGAGCGCACGCTGAGTGTTTTCTTCTCTCTCTCTCCAGGTAGCGACCATATCACGCCTTAATTAAGATAATAATACGGATTATTGACCGAACCCGCTTGTCATACTGAGCTGGGGAACGTTGGTCCCGCTCCAACTTATAATTGTTATAAGACAGAGCAGGAAATTGGGGATTACCAGAATTCCCGTGCCGCCCAAACGAAGAGAGTGCATGCTGATGCATCATCTTCGGGTGTGTTCATTACAAAGAACTGTTTCTCAGTATCCTCCGCATCCTGGGTATATGATACCGGATCAGGATCCCAGATATGTAATCTGTTACATAGGGCTACAAAAGGGTAGAAAAACTGAGAACGAATGATAAGTTTCATGAGACAGAAAATGGGGCGAGTGTTGCAGCCAAGTCTGTTGGTCACTGTCACCCCGTATTACCAATACATTGATTCTGAACGAATGTTTTTAGATACCGGACCTGATATACAAAATCATATCAGTCTCTTTATTTAGATAAAGAAATGATATAATTTTGTATTGTTGGATATTGTTTTGAACATTTCCTATATCAAAAGTTGATCGGTTCAGGCACGTGATCTAAAAGCATTGACGTTCTAAATCAAACTACAGTTCTTAGTATACGGAACACACACAAGAGGAAGAGTTCAGAGATGAACGGATCCTTCTTGAGGCATTGTAGACTAGGTCATATCAATGCGACCCGACTGGCTGAAGTTACATTTAGATGCATATTTAAATCAGTTTGAATTTACATCTTGTGAAACTTGCCAGTCATGTCACAAAGATAAGATGACCACAGCTCTGTTTATTGAAAACAGAGAAAGAGTTAGTGAACTTTTGGGATGATACATGTTGATGTATGATAGGTCCCCTGTCTACACATGCCAAGACCGGTTCTTTGTACTTCAATTAAATTCTCTGATGATCTCTCAAGATTCAGACATATGTTCCTGTTGAAACACAAGTCCGAACCTTTTGAGATATTCATAGAATATAAGTTAGAAGTAAAGAACCAATACGGATATAAGTATTATGTCCTATGATGAGATCAGGGAGGAGAATACTTATGCACGGAAATCCTGGACTATTCTAAAAGAGAATGAGATTCTCTCTCAGCATTACTCCTCCGAATACACCACAGCACAACGATGGTATATCGGGGCGGAGCAGATACACCCTATTTGATATGGTGTGCTCTATGATGAGTACTACTGAGTTACCTTTTTCCTTTTTGGGAGTTATGCACTTGAGAAGCTGCATACCTATTGAATAGGGTTCAAATCAAATCAGTTGCCTACCACTTCATATGTGATATGGAAAGGGAAGAGCCCATATCTTAAATTAGTTAAGATTTGGGGTTGTCCGGGCTATGTCTAAAAGCATAATCCGGACAAGCTCGAGGCAAGGTCAGTTATGTAGAACTGGAAGTGTTTCAGCTATACAAACTACAGCAGATGATTTGGTAGAACCGAAGGATTCAATAGTAACCAACGAATCTCAGCCTCTCCGCCGATCTAGTAGGGTTTCTCACCCACCTGAGAGATACTCCGGTTCCTCTATGACAGTGGGAGCGAGGATTGCATCATGAGATGATGACCCAACTAATTTCGAGCTGGCCATCAGGAGTGGGACTCTGTAAGAATGGCTGGATGCTTAGTGATCTGAGATGGAATCCTTATACACCAACAAAGTATGGACTTTGGTTGCTATATCTGAAGGGTTAAATCCCCATCAGGAGAAAGTATATCTTGAGAAGATTACTTGGTGTAGATGGAAAAGTTGAGACTTTCAAAGCTAGACTTGTTAAAGGTTTTCGTCATCAACCAGGCGTGGATAATGATGAAACCTTTTCTGGGGGCCTATGCTTAAGTCCATCCAGATCCTACTTGCCACGGCTACATACCATGACTACGATATCTGGTGGTTGGGTGTCATGCCAGCTTTTCTAAATGATGTTTTAGAAGAGAGCGTCTATAAGTACACAGCCAGAGGGCCTCGTAGACAGTGGGAGCGGCGGAAACGTGTGCAAGATGTTTTATGTAATAAAGCAGGCATCGCGGAGTTGGAACATCTGTTTTGATGGATGAGTCAAAGAGTTTGACATCATCAAAATGGTAGATGAACCTTGTATAAACAAAAAAGGTAGTAGGGAGTATGGTGGTGATCCTCGTAGAGTACGTAGATGACATACTCTTGATAGGGAAGGAGTTTCCTATGCTACGCTCGGTCAATCTCCGCTTATCACAAGGATTCTCCATATAGGATCAAAGATGATACCTACTAATCCTGGGTTTTGGATCTATGAAATAGATCTAAATGGATATTAGGATACTCACTAGTTGAAGTGAGATGGTATCAAATGACCCTGGGGAGAATCACTGGAAAGGTTCCAGGGTGATAAGGACGACTGAATGTCAGTCGCAGGCATTGTCTTTACCCTCAGCGCAGGGACGGTATGTTGGAAGAGTTCCAAGCTAGATACCGTGGCATACTATACGATAAAGGCTGGATACATCGCTACTTAAGATGCTACCAAAGAGGAAGTATGGGTGTATATTAGTTCATGAGATGAACTTAGTTCCTCCCATTGTGTGACAATGGAGTTGTGGCTTATGCCAAGGAACGTCCGTCCCATCAGTGATCCAGACATAATCTAAGGCAGTATCACCTGATCATGGAGATGGCTGATCTCCAAGGTGATCGAGGTTAGGAGAGTAGACTTAGAGGACAACACGGAGGATCCACTCACGAAAGGCCTTTTCCCAGAGAGAGACTTTTATGGGATGGTTGAGTATGAGATACTGCAACCACTGCTATCAGATGGCCCTAGTGCAAGTGGGAGATTGTTAGTTATATGTATGCCCTAGAGGCCATTACTATACATAGGATGTATACTGTAGTGGATGCTTGGACATATATAGGAAGGACTTTCTTGCTCGACATGATAGTATGCTATCTGGTTGCTCTTTACCTTAACGTGTATACCGATTGTCTCTCTGTTACATGTTGGTAAAGCCCTTAGGATGTGTACTTGACTACCTGGACTATGATGCGGATTATACTAGTGGGGACATGGTAGTCCATAAGTACATCCTTCAAGGTCCCTAGTCGTGGGTGTATCGAGACGGGGCATCGATATACCAGAGTAGACGAGCGTATACCTTCTCGACCAATACAGATGGGCGATGGATGATCCCATATCCATTGGTGTTTGACATCAGAGATGATGTGCGGGTGCTCAGTGGAGACTGGGTACACTGGACGGACTCGCCGAGAACTCCCAGATGGTATTATACATCACGTCAGATGGCAGTTCTCTGGTGACACTGGTACAGGTTAGTCTGTAGACCCGAGATCGTCATAGAGTCTTGTGTGATTCCCACTGTGCTTTGATTTCCACCTTACCACGTCCAAGAGGGCGTGCAAAACGGTGTCTTTTGGGTACAGTCCCGAATCACATGGAGGCAATGAGCGATAGGAGGGGATTCGTCTCTCCCGGTATAGGGAGTTGATGTTGCGCTGTGTTCGATTGGCTATAACCGAAAATCCCTGGCCAGGGTTGCTGAGATTTACTGGTAAGAGTTACCAGTAGTTTCTCGAACTGTTATAGACCTCATATCGACACGACTTATCGAGCTATTGGGGTCTGACGTTTACCACACCTAGGCGAGATATGCGACATATCAGACGAACAGACCGGACTGTACGGTAAGTGTTACTGGTTGGATTCACAGGAATGTGAGCGGGCTTGCTCGTCGATCTTCTGATCGCTCAATACCCGGGTGGCCGTTACGTTTAGCAGACCGCTTGCGGCTTATGGGTGTTTGATATGATCATCACCTGCTGCCGGCGTATTGACGAGTCTTTAGAGTCCTACACAGAGGTTTCCTGGCTCAAGCGAAACGAAATAGGAGCACATATGAGATATGTGCGGGACCGAGAATAATACCAGTATGTGATACTGTATTCGATTCTCGCGATTTGTAACATTGATCGGTTATATGCGTTATAGCCGGGTTATCGGATCAAGTGTTGATTCGATAAGTTGTTACTATTGATATTAGTCGGTTATATGCGATATGACCGGGTCGTTAAATCAAGTGTTGATTTAATGATTTAATGTATAATTATATATTTGATATATCACTTTACATTAACTAATATAGGTTCACTTAAAAAGGATTTTCTCACTTGATGTGCACATTGTATATGTGATATACTTTTGTGCACAAGATTGTATCGTGTTTGATGATACATGCAAACTTGGGTTAGTGTTTGATTTAAACCATGGTTAAGTAAATGGTTAGGGTTTTTATTTATTTATTAATTTATTTATTCATTTCTTTTTGGAAAAAGAAAAGAAAATGGTGGCTTATTTTGTTTTATAGTTGAAGCTTCATGAAGCTTTGAAAAAGTCTACCATTTTTGTTTCATGCCTAACCTAACCATTCACTTAACCTTAGTTTACTCTCTACACATAACCATGGTTGCAAGATGATAGATATCACTTCATTTTTCTTTTTCTAAAATAACTTATGATATTATCATCTTCTTCTTCTTCTTCATCTAAAAGAAGAAAAGCCTGCCTTCATCAATGGCAACTTGAGCAAATGAGTGAGAAATCCAATTCTAAAGTGAACCCACTTCCTATTTCTTCATCCTCTACCTCTTGCCAAGTAGTATAGGGTGTTTTCTTCACAAGTTTCATGACTTGGTGAAGTGGGAGCTTGATCTTGTGATGCCTCGACGTAGATCATCTTCGGCATCGTAGTCGATGACCTAGCCCGCCCATTTCTCCGATGAAGCCGACGCTAGAGCCCGGGATCCGATGATCGCAGCGAGGAGACATCATCACGGAGCTATGGAGGTGGAGGACCGGATCTACAAAGGTTGTATTTCCGTTCACTTCTTAGTTAAGCAGTTAACTAGTTGCTAGTTTCGCCTAAAATTCTAGTTAACGATCTAGTCTAGGGTTTCTCGGCACCGTAAAATTTGAAATTGGCATGGTTGATGCCTTGTGAGACCTCATTAGCGTGCCTAGGAACCCTACAACAAAGCAAAAAGAAACGTCTGCAATAACAGTTTTCAAAAATTAGTTCCAACAACATCTTTTAGGTTTGTTTTCCTTGTATTAATCAAAATTAACGCAGTCCCATCAATTAATCCCTATCACACCAGAAAATAACGAAAATACAATGTACGTATATGCCATCCGCATTCGCCACAGGACCCCATCATGCACCGTTAAGTTACTTAACTAACGGCAGAGCGGAGGCTGGACTAGTGCGGATGCAAAACATATACAACATCTACTAGTATATATAAATATATATATATATAACATTCGTCCAGGCATGATATAAGCAACATCACAGAAAGCGATAAGCAACACAGAATAACGAATAATCTAGGAGCCCTGGGTTTCCTTTGAGCCGCAAGTGAAACCCGACGTTCCCTGGTCGTGTAGATAGCTTGTGCAATGTATAACCAAGACCCCTATGAGTGCAGCAAGTTACCCGCCAATCCCAGAAGTAAGGCAACCCCAATCAACAAAGTGAATATGCCACCCAGCACTTCACGAAATCCGGTAACTTGAGCACTCCTCCGTGGGTCATCCTATACCCCCTACGAGTGATGTGAATAGCCTGCCAATTCTAGAGTAAGGCCCCCTCTGTCTCAATGCCATGAGATGCGGGCCCGTTGCCCTCTAGAACCCGGCTACTCGAGCACTCCAACATGGGGTAATCTTAGTATAGAAAAGAAAAGTATATATGCAATGGCGATATTGACCTCAATCCAGTCGTGCCCTAATAAAAGAATATACAATCTGGTAGAGACGGCTGTTCACATGTCGGACGTTCGCCCTGCAATAATGAATATACAAATGAATCTGAACTGTACTACTACCATTGCACCATAGGCTATCCAACACGACAATCCAACTACAATATCAACACAACACAGAACATCAACGTGAATATCATGTTCGCAAACCCGTCTAGTTAAACATATAGCAACTAGTCGGGTTGTACCACTTGATGATATTCAAGGTTGTAGATATTAACATATGCACTGATAAATACGTATTCATAATTTCGATCGACTAAAACTTTTCCATATTGGCCCCAAATACAAACCAGCACTCAAACAAATCTGGGCTAAAAACATACATTCCAAAAATCATATTTCCATATAATAGAGTGCCAAAAGAAATTTGACGCACAATGGCCACACATCGACCGCGGAACCGCCGCCAATGGGCATGTTTTGCGGCGGTTTCGCGGCCATATAGTTGGCTCACATGCCCAAATTTCTTGAGGTGCTCTAAAAATGCCTGCACGTATTTTTAAGACAATCTGAATAATTTTTTGAACAGGTTTTAAAATCGACAGCGGGCATGTCAAAATGGAATTGTGATTCGGAAAATTTCGACGATCGATATTTTAACCTTGTGTAAACTAGCTAGTAAAGGTTTATGGGGTGGTTTTGATACCATGTTGGGGTTTGCTAGCATCCTGGCCATCTACCATGGCCGATGCGGAACAAAAATGGTGTTTAAAAAACTTTTGATGCTAAAAACCCGATCCTAGAATCGAACCATAAATCTTAAATTAGCTACAAAAGATAGAAGTGTTATACCGAATGATTCATGTCCTTCGATCTTCTACCCTCTTCTTTGTCTCCTTGAGGTGTCCTCGATCGAGCTTGGCCGCCGGTCTTCTTTCGTTGAAGATGATCCACCCGAGGGATGTAGCTCATGGCTCTAGCTCCATACTAAGAATCTAGTGAAGCAACTAAGGACTCTAGGTTGCTAATCTAGAGTGCCTAGGGATGTAGTGAGTTGCTCTAAGTGTGTATCTATCACTCTTCTACCCTTGTTTCTCAACACATGAGAAGGTAGGGTAGAAGATTAAGAAGATGGAAGAGGAGCTCAAGAAAGGTAGTGAAGAGAGAAGAAGCAAATGGTGAGAGTGTTTTTCCAAGACCAACCATGCAAGACTGAAGTGAAAAAATAAGTGAGGAAAAAAACTCTAAAGAGAGAAAAACATCAAGCATGGTTTTATAAAAAACCTTTTCCAAATATAATATTGCAACCATACTTGAATAGTGAACACAAATGAATTAACAATTCATTTGTCAACACTATTCAAGCATGGGTCTCACCATACTCTCTTCTTTACTTTTACACCTCATTTATATTTAATTTAATAAATGGATAAACCAAAATGAGGTGTCCACCTTCTAGAATGTTTTCCGTATAAATACGGATTACACTCAACTGTATATAAATACATGTATTCGTACCAAAATACGAATACCCAAAGAGATAGAATAACACAAAGAACATAATACTAGAATATACATATCGAAATACATATACGTAAATTATTAAATCAATACCTGATTTAATAATCCGGCTCAAACCCGAGCCGGCTAGTATTATCAACCGTCTGATCGAAAGTCCAGATAACTAGTACAATTATTCGATCGGAACCCTGCATGTATCAAAATACGGCTACTACATCATTTCGCATGAACCAGGGAAACCCTCTGTGTGGGACTCTAAAGATTCGTCAATACGCTG
Organism: Agapanthus africanus; assembly: GCA_030015575.1. NCBI lineage: Eukaryota > Viridiplantae > Streptophyta > Magnoliopsida > Asparagales > Amaryllidaceae > Agapanthus > Agapanthus africanus. Next base: position 111,121,027 of record CM057344.1, read on the forward strand.
GCAGTGGGTTTAACCACAAGCACGTCAGCAGCACTAGCTGCCCAGGTATTGAGAGAAAAGAAGGTCGATGAGCAAACTCATCTGAACCACTTAATGATCCAGTCTGTTCGTCTAAGAGTATCGCATATCAGGTCTAGAGGGTGGATAAAGTCAGACCCATAATAACGCGATATTTTGTGTCGATATGAAGCCCATCACCCACTAAGAAACTACTGATCCAAATCAGTAATTCTCGTCTACCTTGGCCAAGGATTTCTGGTGATGGTCACCCGTGTACTGCGCGACATTAACCCCCAATACCGGGAGAGACGAATCCTCGACAATCTGCTCACTGCCTCCATGTGTCTCGGGACTGTACCCAAGTAAAACCTGTTTGCATGACTCCTTTAAGCCGTGGTAGTAAACAAAGCACAGTGGGAACTCACACGAGAAAAATAACGATCTCAGATCGACAGACTAACATGTACTCATGTCACCTGAGAACTGCTATCTGACAATAAGTATAATACCATCTAGCATGTTCCCGGCGAGTCCGTCCAGTGTAACTCATAACCTAGTGAGCATATGTATACTATCTTAGGTGACTAACTGACACCAATGGCTTGTGTGACCGGCCACCGTCCCTTGTCGAGGTCTCGATAAGTATACACTAGACTACTCCGGAATATCGATGCCCGGTCTCGATACTCTCTCGACTAGGGACATTTAAGTATGCGCTTATAGACCGCCCATCTCCCATGTATATGATCGCCATCATAATGCTGGTAGTGAAGCAAGAATCTTATGGGCTCTATCAACATGTAATAGTGATATGTAATACCACATAATGCATGTATATGATGATAAAGACAAACCAGATAGCATACTATCATTTTGAGTAAGACTGTTCTACCCGTATAGGTCATCCATCAATCATCACAATCGCGTGCCTGCGATTACAATAATTGACTTGAGGGCACTATAGCCAACATAGACGAAGTTAAAGTGTTCGATCGAAGTTCTTAAACCCGTATTTTGGTAGTTTCTGTCCATTTTTTGAAACTTCATTTTTTCACAATTAAAAATGCTCAGAAAATTCAGCAGGATTTTGTATGGAGGCATAAGAAACACGAACACCTAAATCCACCAAATGACCATGGAACCGCCGCCTATACCATGTATTATCCACGGTTCTGCGGTTCACTTGTAGAGTTAAGAGTTCATTTTTCTTGTACTGCTTCATTTTCATTTTCTGGGTTTTCTGGACACTTTTAATGAGAGTTAAGTGGTTAAGGTCTCTGTGAATTACTGTTGTTTGAAACATCGATCGAAATGTTTAACGTTGTCTATATTAATTTGGATATGTGATACAATTTTTAAAAACCACATTGATTAGTTTTACGAAAACTAGTTAACGATTTGTAAATCTCGCGTTTTAGTCTCAAATGATAGATTACCACAGAGTTTGGATTTGGATCGAAACTCCGTCGTAATCTCGTATCGTACGTGAATACTCGCCAGGATACATTAGTAGACAGCCATACCCTATTGCCCTGACCAAGTGACTATAGAAGAACCCCATGGCCTAAAGCATCCACTCAGGTGCTCGTGGCCATAGTCTTCTGTCCAAGTGCACTTCGTTGACGACTTCGGGGGTGCAGCCATCTACTAAAGTTCCTGAAGAGCATTCGATCTTTTAATCGGGAATCTTGTTGAATTGCCCGACTTAATTTTTAGAAAAGTGTTTTCAATTCGAAACTTAAATGCAAGGTTTATAAGATTAGGCATGAAATACGGAATATGTGATAATTCCGGTTTATGATGTCTAAAAATGAGGATTCTAATTATTGTAGTTTTCATTTCTTTTCTGCGACCGTAAGTGTAATATGTGGCAGTATCCCTGATCTCGTTGCTAGATGACAACGACATTAGGGATACGCATATTTACTTACGTTGATGACATGTGATGCTATTGTGTTGCTATCAATATGTTATATTGGATCGTCATGATTAAATAGCCGGTGGTTTTATATGAGATGAGAGTTTTTCAATTTTCATTCATATAAATATTTGTATGTAATATTCTTTTATTAGGACACTTCCGAGTTGAGGTTGTTGTCTCCATTCAATATATATTATTTACTTTTCCGCATTATGATAGACCCAAGGCGGAGAGCATAACTAACCGGGTTCTAGAGTCCAGTGGGAGGTCATCTCGAAGAGTCGAGACCGGTCGCCTAACTATAGAATTGGCAGGGTTGCTTTCCACTCTCGTTAGGGTCTAGGGATGTAAGCTTGGTTATTCATCACAACCGTGGAATCCGTGTTTTTCGTTACTGGCTTAATCTAAAACACGGACCTCCTAATATATCATATATTTCATATATCTGCTTCTGTTGTTCTGTAATGTGATGTGATGTGATCATATAACTGCCTGAGATAAATGCTACTTATATATCTGATATAATAGTAGACACTGTATATGTTTTGCATCCGTGCTAATCCTGACCCCGCCCTGCCGTAAGTTAAGTAACCATATGGTGAAGACCCGGGTCTCTATGGCGAATGCGGATGGCATATATGTGTTTTTTTTTCTTCTGTGACATTTAGGAAACATAAATGATGGGACGTCATTAATAAGATTAATGAAAAGAAAAGAAACCTAAAAGATGTTTTAGAATCAAATTTTTCAAAAAAGTAGCTCTAGTTCTTGCTTTGCATAGCAGTATTCCATTATGAATATCCAGCACCTCATTCGATGAGGAAAGAGCCTAGATCCCTTCACCGGGAATGTCCTCTTAAGTAAAAACTAGCATATGCTACAACTCACTCGGTTTGTTTTGAAAAAATACTCGATTTTTAAAGCGGAATTTAAACCGCTCCTTTTTCAAATCACTAGATTCTACAACGATATCAAGTTCATTACGTTAAAGGTTTTCTTCAAAACCAGACATAACCCTCTGTCATTTTAGATATGTAGTATTTAGTATTAATGCTGTGTGTTTTGACCTTCGTCAAGGCACAGTGTACGGTAGCTGGGTAATATTTATCTGCAGCATGTTGAGGCGATCGGTAGGGGAAGTCACACAGCCTTATTGACCTCCGTCAAGAGTTTTTGTGGGTGGGTTTGTTGGGGTCAAAATTTGCACCCCAGTTGACTGGGTCAAAGTCAAGGTCAACCCCAAGTAAGCGGGCCCAAGCCCAAGCAAGTGGGCCCATGCCCAGGTTGAGCCCCGCGGCCGGCCTCCCCATGATAAAATAAAAATCATGTAACAAATAATTTTGATATAATTTTTTATGCATGAATGTAAGCAAAATGGGCATAAAGCCAGATTTTTGTAAAGCACATGGCTTATATGCAAAAAAAAATAGCACACGAGAATGGGATGGGCAAAATGCCATTTTGTAAAGCCCAAGGGGCTATGTGTAAATTTGTAAGCCTATAAGAGGCAACATGATGAAAATATCTAGGAGACTTTTTTCATTCTCTAAAAACTCTATGGTTTTGTGCCTCCTTCTCCTTCCTCAAGGTTCTAAACCTTCTCCTTTCTTTTGAATTAAATCAAAAGTTTTACTCTTTCTTTTCCAAAAATAAATAGTTTTTCACCACAAAACCCACAAAGGGGAGATCAGATCTTCCATTAGATCTCAAAAGGGGAGATTTTTAAATCTCACCCCCTTTCTCCAAGATCCGTCCAACCGACAGGAAGAAGAAGGAGACCCATCTCCAGAAATCCCATATTGGGAAGATCCAGAGCCAATGGGAGAAACAAAGAAGGCCGCTTTGATCATTTCTAAATTTTTTAGGAGTCTAACTCCATTCAAAATCCATTGGAGTTTATCTCCCTAAATTAATCTCTGTCAGGAGTTTAACTCCATAATTCAAATCGGGAGCACATCTCCCAGTACAGGGACCAAGTCCCTTTTGCTGCTAACACCTAGCGCCCGCGTGCCAGGCACGTGGGGCGCTGGCGGTATGGCGCACAGCGCCCTCATGCCAGGCACGTGGTGCGCTGGCGCTCTGGTGCACAGCGCCCGCATGCTAGGCACGTGGGGCGCTGGCGCTCTAGCGCACAGCGCCCGCATGCTTGGCACGTGGGGCACTGGCGCCTTCTCCCACGCATCCTTTGGATGCTCTTTCCCTTTTTATATATATATGTATAAACACACATACTCCACGACACTATCCCTGTTAGAAAAAAATTTCTAACGGGGCGCCGCCCCGCACCCCGCAAGGGGGCTGATAGCCCCCTTGACCCCCCTCCAGCCCGCTATCTAGGTAGCGGGACCCCCGTAATAACTCTACGGGGCCCCCAATATATACAAAACCCTTTCAAAACATACGCACACTGCACGATGAGTTCGCATGACCTGTTTAACCCGCCAATCGTCGGTTCTCTCGCTCCAATGGCGAGGGGTAATTAACGGCAGCTTAGTTCGCGGCTGCCGGAGATTCGGATCCCCGCAATCAATAAACCCTGGCCTACCCTAGGCAGGGGTAATCTGTAGTACGCCTGACAAGAGCACGAGTATTCCCATCTCAATGGGGTAACGAAAAACACCCTACAGATTCTGGCACGCCCGGTGGGACCTAACTCTCCTCCCATATTTCGGGTTAAATATCCATGCGAACTCAATCAATATACATATCTATATTTATACTAAAATAATACTTTTTCATGCAGGTTTTCAAGCAATCAATTTTCAACAATGTCTCCAAAGATGAACTTAGCTCACATCTCCTACACGATGAAGATAGACGCCAGGACGGTCCTCCCAGCAAGTCTCGGACGACAGTGGGAAGAATCGTTTCTACAATTTGGGTCTATTCTGTTTGTCTCGGCTAATGCCATACCTGCACCTCAAGCTCCGGTAACCGACAAACCGGCCTCGAAAAACAAAAGGCCAAATGTGGTGATCTCGAGGGTGCCCCAACCTAAACGCGAGTCGGTGTTCAAACGGCTCTCCATGGCCCCAGCTGGGGGCAAAGCCGTCAGAACATAAGAAGTTGCCGGACGTCGTGGGCAAGACCAGGCGATACCTTCGACGGACACACGGACGGATGTCTTCTCAAGCCTCCCCATCACCCAGCCTATGGCAGCTTTCCGAAGAGCCGAAGCCTGCCAAGCGCTCAAGGCTGTTTACCCCAATCAGAGCAAAGCTCTGTTCAAATTCCAAGGAGGGAAAAGAGGCAATGCTTTTGTTTTCCTCCAGTCAGAGCAAAGCTCTGTCTTGAAAATTAAAGTGAAAATTAAAGTTAAAATAAATGAAGCAACGCTTCAGATCCCCTGCGCTGCGCGCAGAGCGCCACGTGTCAAAATCAGACACGTTAGCGCAGGGGGGGCGCAGCGCCCAAGGCAGCGCACCCAATCAGAGCAAGGCTCTGTTTAAAATTCAAACTTTAATTAAAGGAAGCAACGCTTCAATTGCGCAAGCACTGCGCTGCGCGACATGTGTCAGCGCAGCGCTGCGCGCTCAGCGACACGTGTCAGCGCAGATGCGCTGCGCTGTGCGCTGCGTGACACGTGTCACGCTCTGGAGCATTTGCGCCCAACAGAATTAAAATTCTAAAGAAATCTTTTCTATTCTTGTTAAAACAAGAAGATTTTCTTCTGTAAAACAGAAGCCCTTGGATCAAAGATCCAACTGTGGGGAAAATTCCCCAAATCACTCAGAGAAAGATCTCTTTAACAAACTTAACTAATTTATGGGCACTATAAAAGAGACCCCAGACTTCAATTCAAAGGCATCAACATTTTCTATAAAAAAAAGAGAGAAAGAGGACTCTGAAAAACTCCTCAAGAACAAAAAAAGTAAAGACCTTTAGAAAAAGAGAAAGTTCTCTTATGAACAGATCATAGATATTTAATAAAAAAAATAAAAAAAATAAAGAAGAGTGCTTTGCACTTTTTATGAACCTTTGGTTCCTGAAATAAAAAGAATAACTTGTTTTTTTTCTTTGATCTAAATTAGATCAAGGAAACGAATAGTGCTTTGCACTCTTTTTATGAACCATTAGTTCTTGAATCTAAAAGATTCTTAAATCATAGTGCCTTGCACTTGCAAACTGCGCTGTTGCGGTCCTGGACTGGCGCAAGCCACCAGAGCGCGCCACGTGTCAGCAGCGCAGGTGCAGCGCATTAGCGCAGTGCACTGCGCTTGCGCGACACGTGTCAACACTACAAGCGCTTGCGCTCTCTGATTGGCGCAAAGCGCCTGACAAATGCAATGCATTTCCTAAAAGGGCCAGGCCCAAATCAAAAAGACCAAGCAGGCCAAAATAAATTGCAAAGTAATAAAAGGGCAGAGCCCAAATAAAATTGATGCTCTGCATCATTTATAAAGAACAGAGCCCAAAACAAATTGATGCTCTGCATCCTTTCTGGGAAAAGCCTAAATAAAAATAAAAAAGAAATGCAATGCAAAAGCAAATAAAATGTTGAACATTTTCAACTGGACTTAGCCCAATTTTGGCCGTAAGTCCTTAAATTAAATTGACTGAGCAAGATTGCTCTCTTAAATCAATTTACTACCGGTTCGAGGGTACATCTCCGAACTCCTCTGACACATGTCGTTGTAATCCTTCAACGACGTCAGAGAGGTGACGGGTCCCAACGACCATACGTATATGGACTGCGGGGTCCTTAAACTCGTGGACCGAAACGTCCTTAAACTAATATCGGACCGAAACGTCCTTAAACTAATATCGGACCGAAACGTCCTTAAACTAACGGTGGACCACCATGTCCCTAAACTGGCATTGGACCACTATGTCCCTAAACTGGAACAATAGAGCCCCCAAATGCTCTTTTGTCGGATCTAAACGATCCCGTTAAGTTGATCTTAGTCTCATATCAGACTAACGTATCCTTAACGAACGTTTAAGTTGATCTTAGCCTCAAAAATGGCTAACGTATCCTTAAACCAAAGCCCCCAAAACCAAATGTAAGAAAATACGGATTTGGACTAATCCACGTCCTACGGGCGACGACATAAATTAGTCTCCGTATACAATCCACGGGCAACCACAAACAAAACAAACACACACGACACGAAGTGAAATTCTGGAGAAGAAGAAAGTTGTTACCGCGATGCGGTAGCGTAATTAACTGCAGGGGCTTGCGCCTGCAGGGAAGAGCGTCCCCACAATCAAAAACCCCTCAAGCGAGGGGGAATCTGACGAAGTCTGCTACATCGGCCGCATCCGTCTAAACCTCCGATACACGGTGCCATAAATCAACTTGGCATCTTCGGAGAGGTGGACGGATAAAACCAAATAGCATCTGCCCCGAATCTCAGCGTCAGGACATCGCGGTCTTGTGCGCCGCCTTTCGGAGGGGAACAAATTCTGGCACGCACGGTGGGACCTCTTCCTCTTTCCACTCCACACTTCGTGTGTCGTCCTCGCGAACCAATCGCGGTTTGTTGTGGTTGCTTGTGGATTCAAAGTACTTAGATTTGGTGTCTTTCTCCATGCAGAAATCAGAAGATCGATGGCTTCGAACTGCACTGCCTGCAGCTGCAACTCTCGCTCCGTCATTGCTGGAGGAGTGACTTATGGGCCTCGAGCGGCCTCCCTTTTCAAAATGCCGGTGGAGCAGGTGGCTCAAGCCACCACTGGACTATTTTTTGGGACCATGCTCCCACCAATAAGCTTCAACGCCCTAATGACATTGCAAGAAGCTCCAAAGAAGTCGGTCTTCGATCGACTTACAACTGCCGCAACCCCTCTCAACAGGTCGCCCAACTCCACTGCTTCAGTTTTTAACGGACTAGGTCAGAGCTCCAACGGGCCCATGAAGAAGCCTGCCATACCAGAAGGCGTTATCCCGAAGAGGATAGCCATCCCAGCTCCCGTTCTTGGCAAAGTCACCAAGGTTGCTTCCCATGTTCGGAAGTCCGCTTCTGACAGGTTGGCCATCCCCGTTCAACGGACGTCGATCTTTAAAAGGCTGGTACCAGCATATTCTGACCAACACAGGGGGAATGAGGAGGTCACCCCTATAGCTGAAACAACTCCATTAGCACGACATGCTCGACGTCGCCACTGGCGCCGAGTAAAGAAGGCTGTGGGCAACTTCCCCTCTGGATTTACTCCTCCAGCTCCAACGGTGGGGATCGATACTGCTGTTCCAATCGGGAACAGCTTTGAATTGCTGAATACGGTGCGCAGAAACTCTCCTACTGCGATGTTGAAACGAACTCCTTCACCTGTGGAGAATACTCCAGAGAAGAAGCTAGAGCATCCCCCTCAACGGCTGTCCTCTAAAATTTACAAAGTCTGGCGACAGATCCAAGAGTCGGTGATCGATCAAGACTGCCTCCGATGACAGAAAAAGATGAAGGTTCGGCAGGGGAAGGATTACTCTGTCAAACCACAAAAAGCAAAAGCTACTTGGGTGCCCACTACAACGGCTCCCTTAACTCCAATCACTCAAAAAAGGAGGCCGCAAAAAGCCCCTGTGTCTTCGGCAAATCGCAAAGACACCGAACACAAATGCCCCAAGTCGGGGGGCATGGTGGTGCACACTGTTTATATGGCTTCTGGAAAGGAGGAAAGCCGCACTTCTACGGGCCACCGACCGCTCACCCGATCCGTGACGAAAGCCCAGGAGCAACAACAAAAGCTTCAGGAAATGATGACTACAATGGCTGCACTCACTGGGACAAAAGAAAGCTCTGAAACGTTCTCGGATGAGCGTCAAGAACAAGAAACTGACGCTGAGTTTCTTCGCCGGATATTAGAGAAAAAGGATAAAGAGGCTGCGGAACAAGCAGGCAGCATAAAGAAAATGGCCCTCCTCTTCCAAGATATGGTAGGGATGATGTCACAGCCGGACCCTCCAGCTGAAGACCCTCCAATCGTTGTTGAAGATGATGGAGGGGAAACATCTGATCCTCCTCCGGCTCTTTCAGCAGCCAAGGAAGAAACCATTTCCAAGGCCGCGCTTGATGACTATATAGCTCAGCAAATACGAGTTCATCAGGCGAGTGAAGCGGCTGGGCAAATTGTTAGAACTGGACGACCCTATCCGGGCTGGTATGACCAAATCAGTTACCCGCCGGGATATACGATCCCTAAGTTTCACGTATATAAAGGGACAGGGAATCCGCATCAGCATGTCGCTCAATTCAGGGCCTTATGCGGCAGCACTGGAGGCGATGACAAACTGTTGCTTCGCCAATTCGTCGGCAGCTTAGCAGAAATAGCCTTTGAATGGTATTCGGAGCTACCTAATGACTCTGTTAAAACATTTGCGGAGATAGAGTTACTGTTCACGCAAAGATTCGCGAGTGCTAGTGAACGCACCCCGATAACAGCACTGATAAATGCCAGAATAAAGCCAGGCGAAACGTGGGTCCAATACGCAACACGATGGTGGAACCTATGGTCAAAATGCGAACAACGCATAGAAGAGGCACCTGCGGTAGGCATGTTTGTGGGCACTCTCGATCCGCAGGCGACCATCTCGCAATTCATGATGTTCTTCAGGCCGACCACCTTTCAGGCCCTGATCGACAAATTAGCCCAAATGGACCAGATGAGCCATGGACCGTCTCCTCCAAAACCAGATTCCCGAAATGAGAAAGGAAAAGGGAGAGCGAGCGTCGTCGCCAATGCTCAGCAACAGTCGAACAACTCAAAGCCGGTCGTTCGCCAAAACAACGTGCGCCCACGCCCATCCCTCGAAGAGAGGCTAGGACGTCCTTACTCGTTTCCGCAGAATAAAACGAGAAGACTGTTCGAGCTGGCAGCGCGCAACAGACTCATTAGTCTACCGAATCCAAAACGTCCGTTGCGACCAGGGGATCTCAATAATCCCGATTACCGCCCTTACCACCAAACGGTAAGTCACCCGATCGAAGATTGTTTTGTCTTTAAGCGATGGATCGAGGATCAGTACCTACAAGGCAAGTTCGCGCTGTCGGAAAACTGGAAGGTAAACCCACCACAGCCGCACTCTCCAAAGAAGACGGACACGCCGGGGGCAGCTTGTTCTTTAGTCAAGGATGAAAACGATGGAGAAAACTCATCAGATGAATCTGAAGACTACGTAGCGACTTGTCATGTGATTTCTCACTCACTGGCAGATGATGAAGAAGCTTCTTGCGCCGAGAAACCAATGGTGAACCCCGAACCGGAAATTCTACAGCCATCAGACGAGCTGATCGATGTCTTCCTAAATGAAATTCGTCTGAAAGCAAAAGCCAATCAAGAGCATGAAATGGCCATACTGGAAAGAGCCAAGGCATTCCCGTCAAATCAAAAGCCATCCACTGCGGATAAAAACAAATTCAAGACGAGGAAAAGGTTCGCCAAAGCTTTATCAGTAGGAATGAAGCTACCGCCCTATGAAGAAAATACTCTCGCTGAGGTAGAGATGCACCCTAACTTCTGTTTATATCATCAGAAGATCATACATCCTACCGAAGACTGCGAATCTTTTAACTGTTGGTGGCAAGGGTATGTCGCTCAAAAGCAACACTTCGACAGGACAAAATGTGAAGCTTGTAGACATCAAAAAAATGTGATAGATGAGCGCAAAAGAGCCGCCGACGATTGTCATACGGCCGACTCTAAGGTATCGCAAATTATCACCTTTGGAAGCGACTCTGACGAAGAAGCTACCCCCAACCCTTCCCTCAGGGAATCTATTTCAAAAATGAAGGAATTGAGGAGCTGCGAGAACGTTCAGCCATGCAATCGCACGCTACTCGGAAAAAATCCCGGCCTCGCAAACAACAGAGCGAACAAAAAGGATAAAGGAAAAGGAAAAACGGCCTTCGTCGCCAGCGCTCAACAACAATTAAGTGACCCTAGACCGGTTGCTCGCCAAAGCAACAAGCGGCAACCCCTCCAGGAAAAGTTGAAACGTCCTTACTCGTTTCCGCAAGATAAAACAAGGGGACTGTTCGAGCTGGCAGTGTGCGACAGACTCATCAATCTGCCGAGTCCAAAACGTCCGTTGTGGCTAGGCGATGTTAATAATCCTAATTATTGCCCTTACCATCAAACGGTAGGTCATATGATCGAGGATTGCTACGTCTTCAAGAACTGGATTGAAGACCAATACCAACAAGGCAAGTTCGCTGTCCGAAAATTGGAAGGTGAACCCGCCACAACCGCATGTTCCGAGAAAGATGGATACGCCGGGGGCATCATGGTCAGTCATAGAGAAAGCCCCATAGACCGAAAAGTCAATAAACTAGATGTTCGCCTCAAATACGGCGACGGCGGACCGAAACGTCCTTAAACTAACAACGGACCGAGATGTCCTTAAAACTAATGATGGACCGCAATGTCCTAAAACTTGCAAATGACCGAAATGTCTTTAAACTACTACCGCAGCATCCTCAGGCTGACGAGAATATAAAAAAAAGAATAAAAAAAAAAATAAAAAACGGTATGTCCATAAGCAAAATGGGCACGGATGAAAACCCGAAAGGGCTCCATGAGTAAAAACAGCAGGGCTACCGGCGAGTGTTCGTGAAAACCCAAAAGGGCGCGACCTCGTTAAAAAAAAAAGAAAAAGAAAATAAAAAGATTAAAAAAAAAACCGGTATATCCATCAGCAAAATGGGCACGGATGAAAACCCGAAAGGGCTCCGTGAGTAAAAACAGCAGAAGCAGGGCTACCGGCGAGTGTTTGTGAAAACCCGAAAGGGCGCAACCTCGTTAAAAGACACTTATAGGGTCCTCTCGACCTTATAAGGAGAAACCACCCGCATGAGATCCTTACGACTCACAAGGGAGCAACACACTTAGGGATCCCCACGATTCCTAAGGAGAAAATACACTTGCGAGATCCTCACGACTCGTAAGGAGAACTTTCTTATGGGACCCTCACGGCTCATAAGATTTGAAAGTCTTAAGTTACAGAGACCTAAACCTGTGCTTAAGCAACCCCCACAACTTTCGACATTGCCCTACAAGTGGTCCAGTACTGGCTCTTGTATACAATCCACGGGCGCAAATAAACATTTCCCTAACCAAGTCTCATCCGTGACTGGGGACATGTTCGCATGACCCTTGTAGGTCCTCTCGACTTACAAGGAGAAAACCTACTGTAGGATCCTTACGACTTACAGAGGAACATACACTTAGGAATCCTCACGATTCTTAAGGAGAAAATACACCTACAAGATCCTCACGACTTGTAGGGAGAAATAACTTTGTGAGACCCTTACGGCTTATGAAGTCAAAAGCCTTAGTCGACAGGACCTTAACCCTGGTCACTAAGCCACCTTTGTTCGACATCGACAGAGGCAAATGATGATTCGCTCCTGGCCATATCCCAGTTGTAGCGGTGCTGATGCCGAAATCGGTGTCTAATTTCAAGTTTACGGTGAAAAGCCAGTAGGCCGCACATGCATACGAAATAGCCAAAATGATGGGGCAACTCGCAATAAAAAGCAGCAAGTAAAATGTATGCATACAAAATAGCCGAAATGATTGGGCAACTCGCAATAAAAAGCAGCGAGTAAAAATAAAGTAAACAGCCGAAATGATTGGGCACCGCAAAAAATAGCCGAAATGATTGGGCAATCGCGACCTTCGCGATATAAAAGCTGAAATGATAGAGCATCGCGGAAATAAAACAATAACAAAATAATATAATGAAACTTTTGCCCTACAGGTGAGATCACGTCGATCCCTGTATACAATCCGGGGGCACAAACAAAGAGGGAACTATACCTTCCCAACAGGCTCCGCCAAAAAGCGAAGCCAAGTATCGACGGTTCAACAACAACCTAGAGACAACCGTGACATTCGCCTCGATACAGTAGACGCAATGTCAACAATAACGTTCTTCCTCCTACAAGCTTCGAACATGACAAAGCAAACAAAGCAAAGGCTAAATTCCTAGCTTCAAGGTCTTGACGGCAACCCATATAAAGCCAGAAAGACAACTGGAGATCGTCTCACACCAGTGTGGAATGGTCACCACCTCGACGTTCGTCTCGACACAGCAAACGCAACATCATCAAACAAACGGAGCCACGGCAAAATCCCAGCTCCACCCCGACGTTCGTCTCGACACAGCAGACGCAACATCATCAAACAAACGGAGCCATGGCAAAATCCCAGCTCCACCTCGACGTTCGTTTCGATACAGCAGACGAGTTGTCACCAGCGTTCTTCCTCCAGCGGGATTCGGACGCGACAATTGTTAGTTATATGTATGCCCTAGAGGCCATTACTGTACATTGGATGTATATTGCAGTGGATGCTGGGACATATATAGGTAGGACTTTCTTGCTCGACATGATAGTACGCTATCTGGTTGCTCTTTATCTTAACGTGTATACTTTCTGTCTCTCTGTTACATGTTGATAAAGCCCTTAGGACGTGTACTCGACTTCCAGGACTATGATGCAGATCATACTAGTGGGGCCTGGATAGTCCGTGAGTACATCCTTCAATGTTCCTAGTCGAGAGAATATCGAGACGGGGCATCGATATTCCAGAGTAGACTAGCGTATATCTTCTCGACCCATGCGATGGGCGATGGATGATCCCATATCCATTGGTGTTTGACATCAAAGATGGTATACGGGTGCTCAGTGGAGACTGGGTACACTGAACGGACTCGCCGAGAACTCCCAGATGGTATTATACCTCACGTCAGATGGCAGTTCTCTGGTGACACTGGTACAGCTTAGTCAGTTGACCCGAGATCGTCATAGAGTCTTGTGTGTCTCCCACTGTGCTTTGATTTCCACCCTACCACGGCTCTACTGAGTCGTGCAAACAGGTGGTTTTTGGGTACAGTCCCGATTCACATGGAGGCAATGAGCGATAGGAGGGGATTCATCTCTCCCGGTATTGGGGGTTGATGTTGCGCAATGCACGACTGGCCATAACAGGAAATCCCTGGCCAGGGTTGCTGTGATATACTGGTAAGAGTTATCAGTAGTTTCACGAAAGTTATGGACCTTACGTCGGCATGACTTATCGAGCTATTGGGGTCTGACGTTTACCACCCCTAGGCGAGATATGCAACATATCAGACGAACAGACCGGACTGTACGGTAAGTGTTACTGTAGGGTTCCTAGGCACTCAAGTGAGGTCTCCCAAGCCATCAACCATGGCAATTTCAAAAATTATGGTGCCTACAAACCCTAAACTACGGATCGATAACTAGAAGTCTAGGCGAACAAGAACTAGTTAACATTTAACTATTGGGAATACGGAAATACAACCTTTGTAGATCCGGTCCTCCACCTCCACGGCTCCGCAACGAGGTCGTCTCCGCTGTCCAAATCAAAATCCGGGCTCTAGAGTCGGCTTCGTCGGAGAATGGGCAAGCTAGGTCGTCGATGTCCATGCCGAAGATGATCTACGTCGAGGCATCGCTAAATCAAGCTCACAACTTCACCAAGTCATGAAACTTGTGAAGTAAACACACTCTACTACTTGGCAAGAGGTAGAGGATGAAGAAATAGGAGTTAGGTTAACTTTCGAATTGGATTTCTCACTTGTTTGCTCAATTCACCATTGATGGAGGTGAAGCTTTTCTTCTTGAAGTCAAGGAAGAAGAAGAAGAAAGCTTATGATAAGTTAATTAAAAAGGAATAAGTAAATCAATACTTATCATATCTTCAACCCTAGTTAAGTGTAGAGAAAAGACCATGGTTAATGGAATGGTTATGGTTAAGGATAAGAACAAAATGGTCACTAGGTCAAAGTCTTCAAGAAGCTTCAATATGAAACAAAAATAGCCACCATTTTCTTCTTATGCCTTTTCTAATTATTTCCAAAATAAATAAATAGATAAATAAATAAGAAAAGGAAATAAAACCCTAATCATATTAATAACCATGGTTTATTCTTAACGTACACTTAAACAATCATGTATCATCAAACATGATACAAGCAAATGTACAAATGTATATCACATATACAATGTGCACATTACAAGTGAGAAAATCCATATAAAGTGAACCAATACTAGTTAACGCAAAGTAATATATCAAATATATAATTATGCATTAAATCAACACTTGATTCAATGACCCGGTCATGTCGCACACAACCGACTAGTATATAATGTATCGGCTTATCAAATCAACCTTTGATTCGATAACTAGGGTATATCGCATATAACCTAATCGATACATTCATCGCGAGAATGGAATACGGTATCACATACTCGTATTATTCTCGGTCCCGCACATATCTCATATGCGCTCCTATTTCGTTTCGCTTGAGCCAGGAAACCTCTGTGTAGGACTCTAAAGACTCGTCAATACGCCGGCAGCAGGCGATGATCATATCAAACACCCACAAGCCGCAAGCGGTCTGCTAAACGTAACGGCCACCCGGGTATTGAGCGATCAGAAGATCGACGAGCAAGCCCGCTCACACTCCTGCGAATCCGACCAGTAACACTACCGTACAGTCCGGTCTGATCGTCTGATATGTCGCATATCTCGCCTAGGGGTGGTAAACGTCAGACCCCAATAGCTCAATAAGTCGTGTCGATATGAGGTCTATAACTTTTCGAGAAACTACTGGTAACACTTACCAGTAAATCTCAGCAACCCTGGCCAGAGATTTCCTGTTATAGCCAATCGAACACAGCGCAACATCAACCCCCTATACCGGGAGAGACGAATCCCCTCCTATCGCTCATTGCCTCCATGTGACTCGGGACTGTACCCAAAAACCACCGTTTTGCACGCCCTCTTGGACGTGGTAAGATGGAAATCAAAGCACAGTGGGAACCACACAAGACTCTATGACGATCTCGGGTCAACAGACTACTCTGTACCAGTGTCACCAGAGAACTGCCATCTGACGTGAGGTATAATACCATCTGGGAGTTCTCGGCGAGTCCGTCCAGTGTACCCAGTCTCCACTGAGCACCCGTATATCATCTCTGATGTCAAACACCAATGGATATGGGATCATCCATCGCCCATCTGTATGGGTCGAGAAGGTATACGCTAGTCTACTCTGGTATATCGATGCCCCGTCTCGATACACCCACGACTAGGGACTTTGAAGGATGTACTTATAGACTACCATGTCCCCACTAGTATGATCCGCATCATAGTCCAGGTAGTCAAGTACAGATCTTAAGGGCTTTACCAACATGTAACAGAGAGACAATCAGCATACACGTTAAGGTGAAGTGTAACCAGATAGCATACTATCATGTCGAGCAAGAAAGTCCTCCCTATATATGTCCCAGCATCCACTACAATATACATCCTATGTACAGTAATGGCCTCTAGGGCATACATATAACTAACAATCTCCCACTTGCACTAGGGCCATCTGTAGCAGTGGTTTGAAGTATCTCATACTCAACCATCCCATAAAAGTGTCTCTCTCTGGGAACAGGCCTTTGTGAGTGGATCCGCTGTGTTGTCCTCTGAGTCTACTCTCCAAACCTCGATCACCCTGGAGATCAATCATCTCCATGATCAGGTGATACTGCCTTAGAATATGTCTGGATCACTGATGGGACGGGCGTTCCTTGGCATAAGCCACAACTCCATTGTCACACAATGGTGGGAACGTAGTTCATCTTATGAACCAATATACACCCAAACATCCTCTTTGGTAGCATCTTAAGTAGCGATGTATCCAGCCTTTATCGTCTAGTATGTCACGGTATCTAGCTTGGAACTCTTCCAACATACCGTCCCTTTACTGAGGGTAAAGACAATGCCTGCGACTGACATTCAGTCGTCCTTATCACCCTGGAACCCTTCCAGTGATTCTCCCCAGGATCGGTTGATACCGTCTCACTACAACTAGTGAGAATCCTAACATCCAATTAGATCTATCTCATAGATCCAAAAACCCAGGATTTAGGAGGTATCACTTTGATCCTATAAGGAGAATCTTTGTGATAAGCGGAGATTGATCGAGCGTAGCATAAGAAACTCCTTTCTTATCAAGAGTATGTCATCCACGTACTCTACGAGGATCGTCACCATACTCTCTACTACCTTTTTGTTTATACAAGGTTCATCTACCATTTTGATGATGTCAAACTCTTTGACTAATCCATTAAAACAGATGTTCCAACTCCGCGATGCCTGCTTTAATCCTATAAAGCATCTTGCACACGTTTCCGCTGCTCCCACTGTCTACGAAGCCCTCTGGCTGTGTACTTATAGACGCACTCTTCTAAAACATCATTTAGAAAAGCAGTCATGACACCCAACCACCAGATATCGTAGTCATGGTATGTAGCCGTGGCAAGTAGGATCTGAATGGACTTAAGCATAGATACTGGAAAAAGGTTTCATCATTATCCATGCCTGGTCAATGACGAAAACTTTAACAAGTCTAGCTTTGAAAGTCTCAACTTTTCCATCTACACCAAGTAATCTTCTCAAGATATACTTGCTCTTGATGGGGATTTAACCCTTCAGATATAGCAACTAAAGTCCATACTTTGTTGGTGTATAAGGATTCCATCTCAGATCACTAAACATCCAGCCATTCTTATAGAGTCTTACTCTCGATGGCCAGCTCGAAACTAGTTGGGTCATCATCTCATGATGTAATCCTCGCTCCCACTGTCATAGAGAAACCGAAGTATCTCTCAGGTGGGTGAGGAACCCTACTAGATCGGCGGAGAGACTGAGGTTCGTTGGTTTCTACTGAATCCTTTGGTTCTATCAAATCATGTGCTGTAGTTTGTATAGCTGGAACCTTTCCAGTTCTACATAACTAACCTTGCCTCGAGCTTGTCCGGATTTTGCTTTTAGACATAGGCCGGACAACCCCAAATCTTAACTGGCTTAAGACATGGGCTCTTCCCTTTCCATATCACATATGAAATGGTAGGATACTGATTTGATTCGAACCCTATTCAATAGGTATGCAACTTCTCAAGTGCATAACACCCAAAAGGAAACAGGTAACTCAGTAGTACTCATCATAGAGCACACCATATCATATAGGGTGTGATTGCTCCGCCCCGATATACCATCGTGCTATGGTGTATGCGGAGGAGTAATGCTGAGAGAGAATCTCATTCTCCTTTAGAAAAGTCCAGGATTTCCGTGCTCAAGTATTCTCCTCCTAGATCTCATCATAGGACATAATACTTATACCCGTATTCTGGTTCTCTACTTCTAACTTATATTCCGTGAATATCTCAAAAGGTTCGGACTTGTGCTTCAACAGGAACATATGTCTGAATCTTGAGAGATTATCAGAGAATATAATGAAGTATAAAGAACCAGTCCTGGCATTTGTAGACAGGGGACCTACATACATCAACATGTATCATCCCAAGAGTTTACTAACTCTTTCTCTGTTTCCAGTAAACGGAGCTGTGGTCATCTTATCTTTGTGACATGACTGGCGAATTTCACAAGATGTAAATTCAAACTGATTTAAATATGCATCTTTATGTAACTCTAGCTAGTCGGGTCACATTGATATGACCTAGTCTACAATACCTCAAGAAGAATTCGTTCATTTCTGAACTCTTCCTCTTGTGTGTGTTCTGTATACTAAGAACTGTAATTTGATTTAGAACATCAATGCTTTTAGATAACGTGCCTGAACCGATCAACTTTTGATATAGGAAATGTTCAAAACATTATCCAGCAATACAAAATTATATCCTTTCTTTTCTAACAAAGAGAGTGATATGATTTGGTATATCAGGTTCGGTATCTAATAACATTCGTTCAGAATCAATGTATTGTTATACAGGGTGACAGTGACCAACAGACTTGGCTGCAACACTTGCCCCGTTTTCTGCCTCATGAAACTTATCACCCGTTCTCAGTTCTCTACCTTTCTGTAGCCCTATGTAACAGATTACATATCTGGGATCCTGATCTGGCATCTCATACGCAGGACGTAAAGGATACTGAGAAACAGTTCTTTGTAACAAACACACCCGAAGATGATGCATCAGCATGCACTCTCTTCGTTTGGGCGGCACGGGAATTCTGGTAATCCCCAATTTCCTGCTCTGTCTTATAACAATTATAAATTGGAGCGGGACCAACGTTCCCCAGCTCAGTATAACAAGCGGGTTCGGTCAATGTTCCGTATTATTATCTTGATTAAGGCGTGATATGGTCGCTACCAGGAGAGAGAGAGAAGAAAACACTCAGCGTGCGCTCTGTCAAGAATAGATTGGTTATTATTTTATCTAATCAGGATGGCTCCCACTGCTTTTTATCAAATCTTCCTTCAAACCCTAAAAGGAAAGACTAGCCGGGATTAATTACACACTACAAGTTCGCCAATCTTTCAGCCAGGCCAGTGTCGGTACTTTGAGGGAGGTCCCCCGTGCTTTCGCACGAACCTAATTACTGTAAACCTCGTTTTCCCAGAGGCGTAACCCCGTTGACACCTTTCTAGACACCTACTTGATCGGCTAATTGTAATTTATAAAACTCTCCCAGGAGTAACACTTACTCGCAGCGGGTATCGGGATCCAACTATCTCATAGAAGGTATGCAATCTTATTGCAAATTTCAACACTTGAAATTCCCGATAATGTTTTGCCCCTAGCGTCCTATGACCTTGACAGAGGTCAACAAACCATAGGCTGCTAGTCAAGTTCAACCCGTCATTTCCTGATTGAAGTAAACCCACCCGCACGACCCTTGACAGAGGTCAACAAGGTCGCACGACTACCCTAAATCAATCACATCATATGCTTATGCAGATAAGCACTAATCAGCTACCGCACACTACGCCTTGACAGAGGTCAACAAACGTAGCACGAATACTAACTACTACTTATCTGAAATGACGGAGGGCTACGACAGGTTTTTCTGAAAACCTATTGCTTAATGAACTTGATATCGTTGTAGGATCGAATGATTTTGAAATGGAGTGCTTTTGAGGCTTTTCTAGTTTTGCTAAAGGAGTCATTCCCGGTGAAGGGATCGTCGGTCCTTACCTCGTCGAATGAGGTGCGGGATATATCACATATATCACTGTGCAAAGCAAAAACTCTTAAAAGCAATCAAAAGACAAACCGAGGGCGTAGCATCGACCAGTTATTGCTAAAGGAGTCACTCCCGGTGAAGGGATCTCGGTCCTTTCCTCATCGAATAAGGTGCAGGATATATCACATATACCGCTGTGCAAAGCAAGAACTGTAGCTACCTGTTTTATTTTGAAATTCGATTCTACAACATCTTAGGTTTCTTTTATTTTCATTAATCGCATTAATGAAGTCCCATCATTTAAATACCTAAACATCACAGATAGATATGACGTACACTTATGCCATCCGCATTCGCCTCGATGTCCCCTCGTGCACCGTTAGGTTAGGTAACTAACGACAGAGCGGGGCAGGGCTAGCGCGGGTGTAAAACATAAGTAACGTCTATATAATATATCATATATACTATATACTGTATCTATCACAGAACATCACATGATCACATCACAGATATCGCAGCAGAAGAATCATATGAAATATTGGATACACTAGGACGTCCGTGTTTTCAATACGAGCCAGTATAAAACACGGATTCCACGGTCGTGATGAATAGCCAAACCCACACCCCTAGACCCCTACGAGAGCGGCAAGCAACCCTACCAATTCTAGAGTTAGGAGACCCGGACTCGACTCCTCGAGTTGGTCTCCCACTGGACTCCAGAACCCGGTTACTTGTGCCCTCCTCCTTGGGTCTACGCTAGTGCGGAAAAGTAAATAATATACAACAGGTGACAACTCCCGCAACCTGGAAGCGCCCCAATAAAAGAATATTACATACAAGTTTTTACATGAATGAAAATGAAAAACACTCATCTCACATAAAAACCCCCGGCTATTCAAACACGACGATCCAATATAACATATCCAGCAACACATAACATCACATGTCATCAACGTAAGTAAATATGTCCATCCCAATTGTCGTTGACATATAGCAACGAAACCGGCGATATCACATATTACACTTACGGTCACAGAAAAGAAAGTGTAAAACTACAACAGTTGGAATCCGCAACCTCCTCAGACATCGCATGCCTGACCAAATGAATTACTTAGACATCGCATGCCTAACAATTATAAACCCCGCATTTTAGTCTCAAAATCGAAAACACTTTTCAATATCAAGTCGGGCAATTTAACAAGATTCCCGACATCCTGATCGAATGCTCGTCGTAAACTTCAGTAGACGGCCGCACCCCTAATACCGGCGACGAAGTGCACCAAGGCGAACACCGCTACCGCGAGCACCCGGACGGATGCTTTCGGCGACGGGGTTCTCCTACAGTCACTTGGTCGGGGCTATGGAGTGAAGCTGTCTATTAAGTTTACCCGGCGAGTATCCGCGTACGCTACGTGATTGCGACGGACTTTTGATCACATCAAAATTCCGTGTCAACCGATCAAGTGAGACTAAACTGCTATGTTTATAATATTCATTTAGTTATCTCATAACTATTGTGAATTCCAATTATTGTATCCCATTCCAGATAAACAGAAAATGTTAAACTTTCCGATCGAACAATCGAACACCCAAGTTTTCCCGATACAGATCAAACACATGAAATAAGTCTAACAACATTCCGTTCGTGCCTCAGTACCAACGGTCCAGCCGTAGAAGGGTCAAGCCAACGCCTCACATGTGGCACGCCGTACTGCCCCAAACCCGAAGGTTCAAAGGGCAGTTCAAGACGGTCACATAATCGAGTTAAGGTTTGTGTCTTCTAGAGGGACCATCGCGTTACTTGCACTAATTAGAACGTCGTTAAACTACGGAAAAATCCAACACTTGGAAATTTCCCGACAGGGGAAAAGTTGGGTATTTATATCCGGTCGAACTTTTTAACATATTCTAAGATTTATCCGGAAAGCCACACAGACAAAATTTGATACCCCGATCGAAACACCGAATCCCCAAATCAACTCAGAAAAATTCAACTATAGAAAAAATATTAAAAATACCCAGGAAAACCAGCACAGAATATTGTGAATTACTGTTCTAATTAGGATGCCTAATACGACAAAATGGCCGCGCTTGCGCCGCACGAGCCAAGCTCGTGCCGCGGAAGCGCGGCGCAATGTTGGAATTAGGCAGCCGAATTTTACAGTCTTTCTTATAATTGCCTGCTGATTTTTCTGAACATTTTTAATGTTGAAAAATCCCAGATTTTAAAAATTGTACAGAGAGCATGTTTTGGGTTTCGGTTTTGTGTCGTTCGGACTTCAAATTCCGTCTGGACTTCGCCTAAGGCTCTAGCTAGGCTCTGATACCACTGTAGGGTTCCTAGGCACTCAAGTGAGGTCTCCCAAGCCATCAACCATGGCAATTTCAAAAATTATGGTGCCTACAAACCCTAAACTACGGATCGATAACTAGAAGTCTAGGCGAACAAGAACTAGTTAACATTTAACTATTGGGAATACGGAAATACAACCTTTGTAGATCCGGTCCTCCACCTCCACGGCTCCGCAACGAGGTCGTCTCCGCTGTCCAAATCAAAATCCGGGCTCTAGAGTCGGCTTCGTCGGAGAATGGGCAAGCTAGGTCGTCGATGTCCATGCCGAAGATGATCTACGTCGAGGCATCGCTAAATCAAGCTCACAACTTCACCAAGTCATGAAACTTGTGAAGTAAACACACTCTACTACTTGGCAAGAGGTAGAGGATGAAGAAATAGGAGTTAGGTTAACTTTCGAATTGGATTTCTCACTTGTTTGCTCAATTCACCATTGATGGAGGTGAAGCTTTTCTTCTTGAAGTCAAGGAAGAAGAAGAAGAAAGCTTATGATAAGTTAATTAAAAAGGAATAAGTAAATCAATACTTATCATATCTTCAACCCTAGTTAAGTGTAGAGAAAAGACCATGGTTAATGGAATGGTTATGGTTAAGGATAAGAACAAAATGGTCACTAGGTCAAAGTCTTCAAGAAGCTTCAATATGAAACAAAAATAGCCACCATTTTCTTCTTATGCCTTTTCTAATTATTTCCAAAATAAATAAATAGATAAATAAATAAGAAAAGGAAATAAAACCCTAATCATATTAATAACCATGGTTTATTCTTAACGTACACTTAAACAATCATGTATCATCAAACATGATACAAGCAAATGTACAAATGTATATCACATATACAATGTGCACATTACAAGTGAGAAAATCCATATAAAGTGAACCAATACTAGTTAACGCAAAGTAATATATCAAATATATAATTATGCATTAAATCAACACTTGATTCAATGACCCGGTCATGTCGCACACAACCGACTAGTATATAATGTATCGGCTTATCAAATCAACCTTTGATTCGATAACTAGGGTATATCGCATATAACCTAATCGATACATTCATCGCGAGAATGGAATACGGTATCACATACTCGTATTATTCTCGGTCCCGCACATATCTCATATGCGCTCCTATTTCGTTTCGCTTGAGCCAGGAAACCTCTGTGTAGGACTCTAAAGACTCGTCAATACGCCGGCAGCAGGCGATGATCATATCAAACACCCACAAGCCGCAAGCGGTCTGCTAAACGTAACGGCCACCCGGGTATTGAGCGATCAGAAGATCGACGAGCAAGCCCGCTCACACTCCTGCGAATCCGACCAGTAACACTACCGTACAGTCCGGTCTGATCGTCTGATATGTCGCATATCTCGCCTAGGGGTGGTAAACGTCAGACCCCAATAGCTCAATAAGTCGTGTCGATATGAGGTCTATAACTTTTCGAGAAACTACTGGTAACACTTACCAGTAAATCTCAGCAACCCTGGCCAGGGATTTCCTGTTATAGCCAATCGAACACAGCGCAACATCAACCCCCTATACCGGGAGAGACGAATCCCCTCCTATCGCTCATTGCCTCCATGTGACTCGGGACTGTACCCAAAAACCACCGTTTTGCACGCCCTCTTGGACGTGGTAAGATGGAAATCAAAGCACAGTGGGAACCACACAAGACTCTATGACGATCTCGGGTCAACAGACTACTCTGTACCAGTGTCACCAGAGAACTGCCATCTGACGTGAGGTATAATACCATCTGGGAGTTCTCGGCGAGTCCGTCCAGTGTACCCAGTCTCCACTGAGCACCCGTATATCATCTCTGATGTCAAACACCAATGGATATGGGATCATCCATCGCCCATCTGTATGGGTCGAGAAGGTATACGCTAGTCTACTCTGGTATATCGATGCCCCGTCTCGATACACCCACGACTAGGGACTTTGAAGGATGTACTTATAGACTACTATGTCCCCACTAGTATGATCCGCATCATAGTCCAGGTAGTCAAGTACAGATCTTAAGGGCTTTACCAACATGTAACAGAGAGACAATCAGCATACACGTTAAGGTGAAGTGTAACCAGATAGCATACTATCATGTCGAGCAAGAAAGTCCTCCCTATATATGTCCCAGCATCCACTACAATATACATCCTATGTACAGTAATGGCCTCTAGGGCATACATATAACTAACAGTTACTGGTTGGATTCACAGGAGTGTGAGCGGGCTTGCTCGTCGATCTTCTAATCGCTCAATACCCGGGTGGCCGTTACGTTTAGCAGACCGCTTGCGGCTTATGGGTGTTTGATATGATCATCATCTGCTGCCGGCGTATTGACGAGTCTTTAGAGTCCTACACAGAGGTTTCCTAGCTCAAGCGAAACGAAATAGGAGCGCATATGAGATATGTGCGGGACCGAGAATAATTCGTGTATGTGATACCGTATTCCATTCTCGCGATGAATGTATCGATTGGTTATCTGCGATATAACCTAGTTATCGAATCAAGGATTGATTCGATAAGCCGATACATAGGACACTAGTCGGTTATATGCGATATGACCGGATCGTTAAATCAAGTGTTGATTTAATGATTTAATGTATAATTTTATATTTGATATATCACTTTGCATTAACTAGTATTGGTTCACTTTAAATGGATTTTCTCACTTGAAATGCACAAGTTGTATATGTGATAAATTTTTGTGCACAAGATTGTATCATGTTTGATGATACATGCAAGCTAGGGTTTGTGTAAAGAATTGACCATGGTTATATGAATGGTTAGGGTTTCATTTTATTTGCTTATTTATTTATTCATTTATTCTTTATTGAAAGAAATAAAATGGTGGCTAAGTTTGGATTATCTTTGAAGCTTCATGAAGCTTTGAATGGTTGACTATTTTGTTTCTTTCCTTAACCCTAACCATTCACTTTAACCTTAGTTTATTCTCTATATCTAACCATAGTTGACATTATGATAAGAATGATCTATTTTCTATTTTCTAATAATTCTTATCATATTCTTTTCTTCATCTTCTTCATCTTCAACATGAAGAAAAGCTTGCTACATCAATGGCAAGTGATGAAAACAAGTGAGAAATCCAATTCTAAAGTGAACCCACCTCCTATTTCTTCATCCTCTACCTCTTGCCAAGTAGTATAGGGTGTTTCCTTCACAAGTTTTCATGGCTTGGTGAAGTTGGAGCTTGATCTTGTGATGCCTCGACGTAGATCATCTTCGGCATCGAAGCCGACGACCAAGCCCGCCCATTTCTCCGATGAAGCCGATGCTAGAGTCATGGATTTTATTTGGACAGCGGAGGGACCTCATCACGGAGCTATGGAGGTGGAGGACCGGATCTACAAAGGTTGTATTTCCGTTCTTGTAGTTAGACTTGTTAAAAGTTGCATCTTTCGCCTAAATTTCTAGTGAACGATCCGTATTAGGGTTTCTCGGCACCCGTAAAATTTGAAATTGGCATGCTTGATGCCTTGTGAGACCTCATTAGCGTGCCTAGGAACCCTACAACAATCAAACAAACAGAGCCACGGCAAAATTCCAGCTCCATCTTGATGTTCGTTTCGATACAGCAGACGAGTTGTCACCCCAGCGTTCTTCCTCCAACAGGATTTGGACACACCAAAGCAAACGAAGCGAAGGCTACATTCCTAGCTTCAACGTCCTAATAGTAACTCATATAAAACCGGAAAGACAATCGGAGATCATCTCACACCAACACAGAGTGGTCACCACCTTGACGTTCGTCTCGATACAGCAGACGAAATATCAACCCAGCGTTCTTCCTCCAACAGGATTTGGACACACCAAAGCAAACGAAGCGAAGGCCACATTCCTAGCTTCAACGTCTTGATGGTAACTCATATTAAACCGGAAAGACAATCGAAGATCATCTCGCACCAACACAGAATGGTCACCACTTTGATGTCCGTCTCGATACAGCAGACAAGATGTCACCCCCAATGTTCGTCTCGACACAACAGACGCAACGTCATTAAACGAATGGAGCCACGGCAAAATCCCTAGTTCCAAACCTCGGCAGTTCACCAGCAACCTAGAGACGACCTCGACGTCCGTCTCGATACAGCAGACGAGATGTCACCCCAACGTTTGTCTCGACACAGCAGACGCAACGTCATCAAACAAACGGAGCCACGGAAAAATCCCTAGCTCCCACCGCAACATTCATCTCGATACAGCAGACGCAATGCCATCAAACGAAGCAAAGGCCAAATTCCTAGCTTCAGGGTCTTGACGGCAACTCACATAAAGCCCGAAAGACTATTGGAGATCATCCCCACACCAGCGCGGAGTGGTTATGACTCATCGGGGCTCACCAAAATAAGCCTAACCTCAAGTAAAAAGCGACATAGCAAATTCCTAACGCTTGCTCTTCCGATGGTCAAACTGCCAAGGAGGATTGCTTGAAGATGTCTTGTCCAGCCCCCGAAGGGATCAGAGACACGGCAGTCGCAGGGCTACTCGAACAGCACGATTGCCTATCGAGGACTATATCAGCTTATGCGACGGTACGATGGCCAAAACCCTAAGTACCACCAACCTTAACGGGCTTCTGTCGTAAAGAGCAGAGGTTAAATGCGACGTTAATATGTTCTTGCGAGAAACGCTCGATTCGTCTCGACTTGTGAAAAAATTGTCGAGGCGGATCGACTCGTGAGATAAAGCCTTAGGCAGTGGGCATAAAAGAAGCCTGTTTCCTAAGAATTGGGACCCCGCAAGTTGGCCCAAAACGGTCTCTTGCATACCATCCACGGGTCTCACTCTCCAACGTCGAACTTCGACAAGGAGGGGAACAACCGCTTGCAAGTCCTCTCGACTCGTAAGAGGGAAAAATCTCTTATAAGATCCTTACGACTTATAAGAGAAACACACTTAGGGATCCTCACGATTCCTAAGGAGAAAACCCACCTACGAGATCCTCTCGATCCGTAGGGAGAAAAGTCTCTATGAGACCCTCACGGCTCATAGAGTTGAAAAGTTTTAGGCAGCAGATCTGAACCTGCGGCCTAAGCCCTCGCTATCTCGTGAAGAAATCAAGAAGCTTACTCTATTACCTGCTAATTGTGACGACATGCTGAGAAAGAGGAAAAGCAACAGAAAGAGCAACCGATTTACATTTGATCGAGCGTTCAAGACGCATTCATTCATGCATGGGCAAAAAGACTCAGGACAAAAGATATATAATAAAGACAAGCTGGGATAAAAAAAATTTCCATTAATATTGCCCGAAGTTCTTACAGTCATAAAAACAATAAACGAAAGTTACAATGGAATAACCTCAGATCCAGGGCATGGATTGAGGAATTCAAAAGCGACCCTATTTATGACTTTCCAAGCCTTGCGAACCATCCTAGTGTGCTTCCTTTCGCGAGCACAAGCGTCAGGGTCTCCCCTGATGTCTTCCACCCTCCGATAAGCAGCGAGTATGGCAGACTGTTGAAAGACCTCGTGCAAGAGATCGATAAGACTGTCTCACCGTCTCTTTGAGATAAAGTTCAACAGGTACACCGAGTGCACCTTATCCTCAGCGGCATCCAGCGCCCTAAGCGGCACACCGGAATAGAACAGGGGAAGCGCTTCCCAGATGGCTCCCACGATAAGCTTAAGTAGGGAGGAACGCCGGGGAAGCAGAGGACCATTGTACGCATCGAAGCGGCTTATTATTTCAGCACACTCCTCGTTTGTGAACTCTCGATTTTGAGAGCGGCCAAGTCGGCGGATGTCCCCGTAAGAGATGATCTCGTTAAGAGCATACATGTGGGCGTCCATTGTTCCTGTGAAAGAGGATCAACAGAATTATCAGAAAGACTGATTAAGCAAAACGATATAATACACCGAGGAATAAAACGCCATCGTTAAACTCCAAGATCAATGAAAAACTCCTAGGAGTTCTGTTGAATGATTTGGAAGGAGCAAAGCTCCATTAATGAAATGAGAAAATACAGGGAAGATCTTTCAGAGAGCAAAGCTCTATTAATGGAACCCTAATAGGGCTCTCCTTAGTCTTCTATAGACCCCCTTAGAGCAAAGCTCTGCTAAGTGAAACCCTAAATGGGTCTTCTTTAGATCAGGGATCTATGGAGAGCAAGGCTCTTAAAATTGATTTAATTTAATCAAAATTAATATTTTTACTTAAAAATTCTCTAAAATTTGAACTTTTAAAAGTGTTTAAACAAAAGAGCAGGGCTCTGAGTTCTGAAAGTAAAATCGTGAAGATGAAAATCATCTAAGGGACCAAAGGTCCTATTTATAGGCATCAAATGCCCTTTCAACTTCCAAAAGTTGCCGCGACGGTTGGAATTCGGCCACCGCTGCGCTCACATTTAAGGCCATGTAAGCGCAACGGTGGGGGGGGCATTTGTTTACCCCAATCAGAGCAAAACTCTGTTCAAATTCCAAGGAGGGAAAAGAGGCAATGCTTTTGTTTTCCTCCAGTCAGAGCAAAACTCTGTCTTGAAAATTAAAGTTAAAATAAATGAAGCAACGCTTCAGATGCCCTGCGCTGCGCGCAGAGCGCCACGTGTCAAAATCAGACACGTTAGCGCAGGGGGGGCGCAGCGCCCAAGGCAATGCACCCAATCAGAGCAAGGCACTGTTTAAAATTCAAACTTTAATTAAAGGAAGCAATGCTTCAATTGCGCAAGCACTGCGCTGCGCGACACGTGTCAGCACAGATGCGCTAGCGCAGTTGCGCTGCGCTGGACGACACGTGTCAGCGCAGATGCGCTAGCGCAGTTGCGCTGCGATGCGCGACACGGGTCAGCGCAGTTGCGCTGCGATGCGCGACACGGGTCAGCGCTGCGCGCTGCGCGACACGTGCTAGCGCAGATGCGCTGCGCTGTGCGCTGCGTGACACGTGTCACGCTCTGGAGCATTTTCGCCCAACAGAATTAAAATTCTAAAGAAATCTTTTCTGTTCTTGTTAAAACAAGAAGATTTTCTTCTGCAAAACAGAAGCCCTTGGATCAAAGATCCAACGGTGGAGAAAATTCCCCAAATCACTCAGAGAAAGATCTCTTTAACAAACTTAACTAATTTATGGGCACTATAAAAGAGACTCCAGACCTCAATTCAAAGGCATCAACATTTTCTATAAAATAAAAGTGAGAAAGAGGACTCTGAAGAACTCCTCAAGAACAAAAAAGGTAAAGACCTTTAAAAAAAGAGAAAGTTCTCTTATGAACAGATCATAGATCTTTAATAAAAAAAATAAAAAAAAAAATAAAGAAGAGTGCTTTGCACTTTTTATGAACCTTTGGTTCCTGAAATAAAAAGAAAAACTTGTTTTTTTTCTTTGATCTAAATTAGATCAAGGAAACGAATAGTGCTTTGCACTCCTTTTATGAACCATTGGTTCTTGAATCTAAAAGATTCTTAAATCATAGTGCCTTAGACTTGCAAACTGCATTGTTGCGCTCCTGGACTGGCGCAAGCCACCAGAGCGCGCCACGTGTCAGCAGCGCAGGTGCAGCGCATTAGCGCAGTGCACTGCGCTTACGCGACACGTGTCAACACTACAAGCGCTTGCGCTCTCTGATTGGCGCAAAACGCCTGACAAATGCAATGCATTTCCTAAAAGGGCCAGGCCCAAATCAAAAAGACCAAGCAGGCCAAAATAAATTGCAAAGTAATAAAAGGGCAGAGCCCAAATAAAATTGATGCTCTGCATCATTTATAAAGAACAGAGCCCAAAACAAATTGATGCTCTGCATCCTTTCTGGGCAAAGCCTAAATAAAAATAAAAAAGAAATGCAATGCAAAAGCAAATAAAATGTTGAACATTTTCAACTGGACTTAGCCCAATTTTGGCCGTAAGTCCTTAAATTAAATTGACTGAGCAAGATTGCTCTCTTAAATCAATTTACTACCGGTTCGAGGGTACATCTCCGAACTCCTCTGACACATGTCGTTGTAATCCTTCAACGACGTCAGAGAGGAGACGGGTCCCAACGACCACACGTATATGGACTGCGGGGTCCTTAAACTCGTGGACCGAAACGTCCTTAAACTAATATCGGACCGAAACGTCCTTAAACTAATATCGGACCGAAACGTCCTTAAACTAACGGTGGACCACCATGTCCCTAAACTGGCATTGGACCACTATGTCCCTAAACTGGAACAATAGAGCCCCCAAATGCTCTTTTGTCAGATCTAAACGATCGCGTTAAGTTGATCTTAGTCTCATATCAGACTAACGTATCCTTAACGAACGTTTAAGTTGATCTTAGCCTCAAAAATGGCTAACGTATCCTTAAACCAAAGCCCCCAAAACCAATCTAAGAAAATACGGATTTGGACTAATCCACGTCCTACGGGCGACGACATAAATTAGTCTCCGTATACAATCCACGGGCAACCACAAACAAAACAAACACACACGACACGAAGTGAAATTCTGGAGAAGGAGAAAGTTGTTACCGCGATGCGGTAGCGTAATTAACTGCAGGGGCTTGCGCCTGCAGGGAAGAGCGTCCCCACAATCAAAAACCCCTCAAGCGAGGGGGAATCTGACGAAGTCTGCTACATCGGCCGCATCCGTCTAAACCTCCGATACACGGTGCCATAAATCAACTTGGCATCTTCGGAGAGGTGGACGGATAAAACCAAATAGCATCTGCCCCGAATCTCAGCGTCAGGACATCGCGGTCTTGTGCGCCGCCTTTCGGAGGGGAACAAAGGCAGAGAAGCTGAAGCAAAAGCGGCTCAGATACAGAGCCAACAAAAGGCCTAGGGCTCTGGCCATGTTAAAATTTATGAATTTCCAAAGCCCGGACCGCTCCGCAAAATCAGCTGCCAGTAATGAAAGAATAGCTGAATGTGTTATCCACACCGTCTACATGGTGAGCACGTGTCCCAGCGACAACCTTCGCAGTAAAGGCAAAGATGGGGCCACCGCATCTCAAATCCAATCTGGTGTGAATATGGCTGCCACATTCCAAGACCAGCCTCCTCTGGAAGTTAATGAAGACCCTTCCAGTGAGGCTGATAAGCAGAGAGAGCCCTCGGTTCATGAGGAGTCGGGCTCGGAAAGCGAAGAGGAGCCAATCTTTCGTCCCAAGAACGCAGAGCAGCAACTTCTCCAAGAGCACCGAAAACAACTCAGAAGTAAAGATAAGGAGATGGCCAAACTTTACTCCAAAATTGACGACGTGATGAATGCTGTCTTGCAACTCATGGCCCGACTTGCCTCTCAGCCGCCCAATCAAGCGCAGGGCTCTACTCATGAACCGGGAAACGGTGTCCCAAGGCGGCCGACGCCTATTCTCTCAAATCCAAAGGTGGGCAGACCGCATGAAAGTCAGTCGCATCCTATCTCGGGAAATGTCTTGGCTACCGATGACAGTAGCCCGCTAACTCAAGATCAAATCATGGATTTGGTTGCCAACAAAGTCAAAAACATTGGTAGCCGAAGCCGAAACACAAAAAGGTATCAGCAGCAGTGGGAGACTATATCCTGCTCTGTATGATCTGGTAGAATTTCCTAGCGGCTATGTCATCCCCAAATTCGGAAGATTTGATGGGACGGGAAATGCGAATCAGCACGTCGCCCATTTTAAAGCCTCATGCGGGAATACTGGGGGCAATGATGCCCTTCTCCTCCGCCAGTTCGTTAATAGCTTAACCGATGTTGCTTTCGACTGGTACGCGAGCATACCGGATGGCTCCGTCACAACTTTCGTCCAAATGGAATCTTTGTTCCGACAAAGGTTCATGAGTGTCAGCGATAAAATCACCATTGCCGACCTCGTAAGGTTCAAACCAAAGAACGACGAAAGCAGCATGGATTTTATAACCCGGTGGCGCAATCTCTCCGTCAAATGTGAACCGCCGATAGAGCAAGACCAATCTGTCAGTCTCCTTATCGGAAATCTCAACAATTGGATGGCCCCATTTCTATGCACCGCGGGTCTCAAAACATTCCAAGAGCTGACCAGGAAAGTTCAGATGCTGGAGCGCTCAAAACAGGAGTCCTCCTCGGATTCCCAAAATAACAATAGGTCCTGGAGAAACCGAAAATACGAAAATCGCAAAAGCGAAAACTCCGATGATTCTGAATCTTTCAACACTTCGGCTAACCGAAATAAACTAGGGATGAGCGGGCCTAATGCCACCCAGCCTCGGAAGCCGGTGTTCGGAGAGGAAGGAGAATCTCCACTGAAAGAGAAGCTGGATAAGATCTATTCCTTCAGAAGGGACAAAATCCGTAAAATATTCAAAGACGCCCTGAGGAACGGTCTACAACTGCTAGAGTCAAAAAGACCGCAGGAAGAAAATATGACCGACGACCCCAAATACTGCCCCTATCACAGAGTGATAGGTCATGCCATTGAGGACAGCTTCGTCTTCAAAGATTGGGTCGAAAAGCAATACAAGGCAGGAGAGATAAAACTGTCCAAAGACATGTTAACAAACAGTCAAACCGCGACCACCAATTTCATAAAAACGGAGACCGAAGTTCTTCGTGAAACTGATTCTCTCATACTTCCGCCTTTCTCTGGGAACAATCGACCACCACGTCATTAAACTGGGAACAGTCGGCCTCTAAGTCGTTAAACTGGGGATGTAAAAATATGTAAATAAAAAAATATATATGTATATATATATATAAATAAAAAGCCAAAATGATAGGGCAACTCGCAATAAAAATCAACGAGTAAAAATAAAAATGAAAATAAAGCCAAAATGATGGGGCAACCGCGAATAAAAAGCTGAAATGATAGGGCAATCGCGACCTTCGTGATAAGAAAAGCTGAAATGATAGAGCAATCGCGGTAAAACAAAAAAAACAACAAAAACAAAAAAGCAACGGCGAATGATGAGTCACTCCTGGTACCATATTCTAGTGTAGCGATGCAGATGCCAACCAAATTCCAAATCCCAAAACGGCCAATGATGAGTCGTTCCTGATACCATATTCCAGTGCAGCGATGCAGATGCCAACCAAATTCCAAATCCCAAAACGGCGAATGATAAGTCGCTCCTGGTACCATATTCCAGTGCAGCGATGCAGACGCAAACCAAATTCCAAATCCCAAAACGGCGAATGATGAGTCGCTCTTGGTACCATATTACAGTGTAGCGATGCAGACGCCAACCAAATTCCAAATTGCATATCCCAACGGCGAATGATGAGTCGCTCCTGGTACCATATTCCAGTGCAGCGATGCAGACGCCAACCAAATTCTAAATCCCATACCCCAACGGCGAATGATGAGTCGCTCCTGGTACCATATTCCAGTGCAGCGATGCAGACGCCAACCAAATTCCAAATCCCATACCCTAACGGCGAATGATGAGTCGCTCCTGGTACCATATTCCAGTGTAGCGATGCAGACGCAAACAAAGTCCCGAAATTTTTCCGGTCCTACGGTCTGGATCACACATCCTGCAAAACCATATACAATCCACGGGCGTAAAACGATCCCAATCTCTCCCAAGTCCTACCGGCGAGACCACATTCAAAGTCCCGCCGGCGGAAAAAAAAGGTTATGTTCACAAGCAAAATGGGCACGGATAAAAACTCGAAAGGGCTTCGTAAGTAAAAACAGCAGGACTGCCGGTGAGTTTGTGAAAACCCGAAAAGACGCAAACTCGTGAAAAAGAAATGAAATACACTCATAAAGTCTTCTCGACTTTGTGAGGAGAAAATTCCCGCGTGAGATCCTTACGACTCACAAAGGAAAAACACACTTAGGATTCCCCACGACTCCTAAGGAGAAAATACACCTACGGGATCCTTATGACCCGTAGGGAGAAAATGCTTTGTGAGACCCTTACGGCTCACAAAATTGAAAAGTCTTAGGTGATAGGGACCTAAAACCTGTCTCCTAAGCCATCGCTTCCTGATAAGCAAACGCAAATGATGATTCACTCCTGGTACCATATTCCAGTGTAGCGATACTGATGCCAAACAAAAACCTAAATCCCCAAATCCACTCATGGCAACTGGTGATTCGCTTCTGGTACCATATTCCAGTGTAGCGATGCTGATGTCAACCCAAATCAAATCAAATCAACAACCTCTGTGGCGGAATCATGCTTTGTCTCAGAATGTACCCCATGTCGAAATCATGCTTCGCCTCGGCGTATCTGCCTTCCCTGTCGAAATTATGCTTCGTCTCGGAATCAAGTCAGCCAACAAGCTCTGCGCCGGAATCATTCTTCGCCTCAGAGTATCTGCCTTCCCTGTCGAAATAATGCTTCATCTCGGAATCATGTCAGCCAACAAGCTCTGCGCCGGAATCATGCTTCGTCTCGGAGTATCTGCCTTCCCTGTCGGAATTATACTTCGCCTGGGAATCAACCTCTACATCGAAATCATGCTTCGGTCAGAATGTCTGCCGCCCGTCGGAATTATGCTACGACCCCTTTGGAATCATGCTCCGCTCGTCGGAATTATGACCCTTTGGAATCATGCTCCGCTCATCGGAATTATGCTCTAATCCCTGGAATCATGCTCCGCTCTTCGGAATGATGCTCCGGTCCTCGGAACTATGCTCCGATCCCCGAAGTTATGCTTATCGGAATTATGCTCTGATCCCTAGAATCATGCTCCGCTCTTCGGAATGATACTCCGGTCCTCAAAATTATGCTCCGATCCCTGAAATTATGCTCATCGGAATCATGCTCCGATCCTCGGAATTATGCTCCGACTCTTCGGAATTATGCTCCGACCCCTTTGGAATCATGCTCCGCTCGTCGGAATTATGCTTCGACCCTTTGGAATCATACTCCGCTCATCGGAATTATGCTCCGATCCCTGGAATCATGCTCCACTTTTCGGAATGATGCTCCAGTCCTCGGAATTATGCTCCGATCCCCAAAGTTATGCTCATCGAAATCATGCTCCGATCCTTGGAATTATGCTCCGACTCTTCGGAATGATACTCCAACCCTGGAATTATGCTCCGCAAATTGGAATGATGCTCCGACCCCGGGAATCATGCTCCCCGAGGTATGCTCCGCCCCCGGAATGATGTCCCACCTCGAAGTCCAGCTTCAAGATCCATCAATTTCATGCACACAACTCATATGCGCGGTGTGCATTTATTGATGGGAGGCACTTTGTTGGGGTCAAAATTTGCACCCCAGTTGACCGGGTCAAAGTCAAGGCCAACCCCAAGTAAGCGGGCCCAAGCCCAAGCAAGCGGGCCCAAGCCCAAGCAAGTGGGCCCATGCCCAGGTCGAGCCCCATGGCCGGCCTCCCCATGCCAAAATAAAAATTATGTAACAAATAATTTTGATGTAATTTTTTGTGCATGAATGGAAGCAAAATGGGCATAAAGCCAGATTTTTGTAAATCCCATGGCTTATGTGCAAAAAGAAATAGCACACGAGACATGAGATGGGCAAAATGCCATTTTGTAAAGCCCAAGGGGCTATGTGTAAATTTGTAAGCCTATAAGAGGCAACATGATGAAAATATCTAGGAGACTTTTTTCATTCTCTAAGAACTCTAGGGTTTTTGTGCCTCCTTCTCCTTCCTTAAGGTTTTAAACATTCTCCTTTCTTTTGAATTAAATCAAGAGTTTTACTCTTACTTTTCCAAAACTAAATAATTTTTCACCACAAAACCCACAAAGGAGAGCTCAGATCTTCTATTAGATCTTAAAAGGGGAGATTTTTAAATCTCACCCCCTTTCTCCAAGATCCGGCCAACCGACAGGAAGAAGAAGGAGACCTATCTCCAGAAATCCCATCTTGGGAAGATCCAGAGCCAAAGGGAGAAACAAAGCAGCCCCCTTTGATCATTTCTAATTTTTTTAGGAGTCTAACTCCATTCAAAATCCATTGGAGTTTATCTCCCTAAATTAATCTCTGTCAGGAGTTTAACTCCATAAGTCAAATCGGGAGCACATCTCCCAGTGCAGAGACCAAGTCCCTTTTGCTGCTGACGCCTAGCTCCCGCATGCCAGGCATGTGGGGCGCTGGCGCTATGGCGCACAGCATCCTCGTGTCAGGAACGTGGGGTACTGGCGCTCTGGCGCACAGCGCCCGCGTGCCAGGCATGCGGTGCGCTGGCTCTCTGGCGCATATGCTGGCACTCTGGCGCACAGCACCCTCGTGCCAGGCACGTGGTGCGCTGGCGCTCTGGAACAAAGCGCCCGCGTGCCAGGCACATGGGGAGCTGGCGCTCTGGCGCACAGCGCCCATGTGCCTGGCACGTAGGGCGCTGGCGCTCTGGCGCACAGCGCGCGCGTGCCTGGCACGTGGGGCGCTGGCGCCTTCTCCCACGCATCCTTTGGATGCCCTTTCCCTTTATATATGTATATGTATATGTATATATATGTATATGTATATGTATATATATGTATATGTATATATATGTGTGTATACACACACACACACATACTCCACGACACTGTCTCTGTTAGAAAAAAATTTCTAATGGGGCACTGCCGCGCACCCCGCAAGGGGGCTGCTAGCCCCCTTGACCCCCCAGCCCGCTATCCGGGTAGCGGGGCCCTCGTAAAAACTCTGTGGGGCACCCAATATATCCAAAACCCTTTCAAAACATACACACACTGCACGTTGAATTCGCATGACCTGTTTAACATGTCAATCGGAGGTTCTCTCGCTCCAAAGGCGAGGAGTAATTAACGGCAGCTTAGTCCGCGGCTGCCGGAGATTCGGATCCCCACAATCAATAAACCCTAGCCTACCCTAGGCAGGGAGAATCTGTAGTACACCTGACAAGTGCGCACGTATTCCCATCTCAATGGGGTGACGAAAAACACCCTACAGGGTTCAAATCGATCAAGAAATAACGGTTTGAACTTGACCGGCGGCCTATGGTTTGTTGACCTCCATCAAGGTCATAGGTCGTTAGGGGTAAAAACAGATATTGGGAATTGTTGAAATTTGCAATGAGATTGCATACTTTCTATATGATAGTTGGATCCCGATACCCACTGCGAGTAAGTGTTACTCCTGGGAGAGTTTTCCACTTTACAATTAGCTAATCCAGTAAGTGTCTAAGAAAGGTGTTAACGGGGTTATGCCCCTGCAGAAATGAGGTTATTTAATTAGTTCTATGCGAAAGCACGGGGAGACTCCCTCGGAGTACCAACACATGCCTGGCTGATCAATTAGGGAACTTGTAGGGTGTAATTAATCCCGGCAAATCTTACATTTTAGGGCTTGAAGGAAGATTTGATAAAAACGGTGGGAGCTATCCTGATTAGATAAGATAATAACCAGTTTAATCTTGCAAGAGCGCACGCAAAAGTGTTTTCTTCTCTCTCTCTCTCCAGGTAGCGATCATGTCACGCCTTAATCAAGATAATAACATAGATGTATTGACCGAACCCGCTTATTATACTAGGCTGGGGAACGTTGGTTCCGCCCTATCTTATGACAATTGCATAAGTCTGGGCAAGGGATAAGGGAATACAAGGATTTCTATGCAACTCGAATGAAGAAAGAGCATTTTGATGCATCTTCTTCGGTGCGTTAGTTATTGAGAATGTTTCTCAGTCTGCTCTACGTCCTGAATATTAGATACCAGATCAGGATACCACATTTGTAATTTGTTACAAAGGTTAAAGAAAAGTAGAGAACTGGGAAAGGGTGATATGTCTCTCAGAGTAGGGAATGGAGCAATTGTTGCTGCCGAAGCTGTCGGCGAATATCACCTAGTATTACCAAATGGTAATACATTGATTTTGAACGAATGTTACTTCATACCGTCGATGATGTGAAATATAATATCTGTTTCTTTATTAGATAAAGAGGGATATAACTTTTCATTAGAGAAAAATGTTATGAACATTTTCCTAAATCAAGTGTTGATTCGGTTTGGTACGTTGTGTAATGGTATATATGTTCTAAATTAAAATACAGTTCTGAATATACAAAACACACACAAGAGAAAAAGTTCAAAAATGAATGAAGCCTTCTTGTGGCATTATAGACTTGGTCATATTAATGCGACCAGACTAGCTAAGTTGCATAAAAATGGATATTTGAATCCGTTCGAATTTATGTCTTATGAAACTTTTCAGTCATGCCTCAAAGGAAAGATGACCAAAACTCCGTTTACGGGACACAGAGAAAGAGCTACTAAACTCTTGGGACGGATACATAGTGATGTATGCGGCCCTATGTCTACACATGCCAGGAATAGTCTCCCGTACTTCATTACATTCAACGATGATCTCTCAATATTTGGATATGTGTTCTTATTGAAACACAAATCTGAAGCTTTTGACAAATTCAAGGAATATAAGAGCGAAGTAAAGAACCAGACGGGTAAAAGTATTAAAATCCTTCGATCTGATCGAGGAGGTGAATACTTAAGCACGAAATTCTGAGATTATCTAAAAGAGAATGGGATTCTCTCTCAGCTTACTGCTCCATATACACCACAGCACAACGGTGTATCGAAGTGGAGGAATCGCACCCTATTAGATATAGTGCGCTCTATGATGAGTGTTGTTGAGTTACCTATTTGCTTTTGAAGTTATGCACTTGAGACAGTTGAATACATAGTTCCTATCAAATCTGCACCTACCACTCTATATAAGATATGGAGGGAAGAGACCATGTCTTAACTTCATTAAGATATGGGGTTGTCCGGCTTATGTTAAAAAGCAAAATCCAGACAAGCTCGAGGCAAGGTATGTTCTATGTAAGTTTGTTGGATATCCCAAACATTCACGAGGTTATATCTTCTACCATATCGAGAAACAAAAGATGTTTGTTGCTCAACATGCCGCCTTTTTAGAAAAGGAATTTCTTGTAAAAGAAATTGGTGGTAATGAGGTAGAGCTGGAAGAAGTTCCAGATACATAATCTACAGCTGATGATTTGATAGAACCGGAGGATTCAATAGTCCCCAATAAACCTCAGCCACTCTGCAGATCTAGTAGGGTTTCTCACCCACCTGAGAGATACTACGGTTTTCTCTTATTCGGTGGGAGGGAGGATTGCATCATGGAAGATGATGACCCGACTAGTTTCGAGCAGACCATCACAAGTGGGGACTCTATGAAATGGCTGGATGCTATGCGATCTGAGATGGAATCCATGTACACCAACAAAGTATGGACTTTGGAAGTTGCTCCTGAAGGGGTAAAATCCAATAGGAGCAAGTGGATCTTCAAGAAGAAAATTGGTGTAGATGGAAAGGTTGAGACCTTCAAAGCTAGACTTGTAGCAAAAGGTTTTTCGTCAACGGCCAGGTGTTAACGATGATGAGACCTTTTCTCCAGTGGCTATGCTTAAGTCTATCAAGATGCTACTTGTCATTGCTGCATACCATGACTATGAAATCTGGCAGATGGACGTCAAGACCGCTTTTCTAAATGGTGATTTAGAAGAGAGCGTGTATATGACACAGCCAGAGGGCTTCGTAGACAGTGGGAGCAGTGGAAAGGTGTGCAACCTATTTAAATCAATCTACGTATTAAAGCAGGCGTCGCAGAGATGGAACATCTGTTTTGATGTAGCAGTCAAAGAGTTTGACTTCATTAAAAACATCGAGGAACCATTTATATATAAAAAGGTTGTGGAGAGTAAGGTTGTCTTCCTCGTATTGTACGTGGATGACAAACTCTTGATAGGAAATGATGTTCCTATGCTGCACTCGGTCAAACTCTTCCTATAACAAAAGTTCTCCATAAAAGATCTGGGTGATTCTTCCTACATCTTTGGGATAAAGATCTATAGAGATAGATCTAAAAGGATGTTGGGATTGTCCCAATTCAGGTACATAGACATCATACTAAAGAGGTTTAGTATGGATGATTCTAAGCATGGTAATTTACCCGCTTGTTCAGGAATCACTCTCTCCAAAGAGATGTCTCCCAAGACTGATTTGGAGAGGGCTCGCAAGAACATGATACCCTATATTTCTGCAGTTGGGTCTATCATGTACGTGATGTTATGCACCAGACCGGATATAGCTTACGCACTTAGTGTGGTAAATAGGTATCAATCAGACCCAGGGAAGAAGCACTGGATAGCTGTGGAGAACATTCTTAAGTACTTGAGAAGGACTAAAGAAATGTTCTTGGTGTATGGTAACGGAGAACTCCAAGTAGAGTCCTTTACCGATTCGAG
The DNA here is from genome assembly GCA_030015575.1 of Agapanthus africanus. Lineage (NCBI taxonomy): Eukaryota > Viridiplantae > Streptophyta > Magnoliopsida > Asparagales > Amaryllidaceae > Agapanthus > Agapanthus africanus. Next base: position 111,161,356 of record CM057344.1, read on the forward strand.
CTTCCAGAGTGATAAGGATGACGGCAAATCTGTCTCGGGTTTTGTCTTCACCCTCAATGGAGGGTCGGTATGTTGGAAGAGTTCCAAGCAAGATACCGTTGCAGACTCGACGATGGAGGCTAAATACATCGCTGCCAACGATGCTGCCAAAAAGGCTGTCTGGATGAAAAAGTTCATTAATGAACTTGGAGTTGTTCCATCCATTGAAAATCCAATACCTTTGTGTTGTCATAATAATGGAGCTGTGGATTTGGCCAAGGAACCCCGGTCCCATCAGCGATCCAGACATATTCTGAGACGGTATCACCTGATCCGGGAGATAGTTGATCGCCACGAGATCGAGGTCAGGAGAGTAGATACGAAGGACAACACGGCGGATCAATCACGAAGGCCCTCCCCTAGACGCAGTTGAGAGACCTTTTGGAATGTTAGGTATGCGATACTGCAACAACTGGCCTTAGTGCAAGTGGGAGATTGTTAGGAATATGTATACCCTAGAAGCCATTATTATATATTATAATGGATGATTGGACAAATATATAGAGGACTTTCTTGCTCGACATGATAGTATGCTATCTGGTTGCACTTTATCTTAACATGTACACTTGTTTTAGTTTACTGTCTTTTTGATACAAGTTGATAAAGCCCTTAGGATGTTGGCTTGACTATCAGGACTATGATGCAGATCATACTAGTGGGGCTTGTGTAGTCCGCAAGCATATCCTTTAACAGTTCCTAGTCGAGGGAGTATCGAGACAGGGCATCGATATTCCAGAGTAGAGTAGTGTGTACGTTTCTTGACCCTATATGGGGCAATGGTTGATCCCATAACTATTGGTGTTTGACATTAAAGATTGTACACAAGTGCTCATTGAAGAATGGGTACACTGAACAGGACTCACCGAGAACTCCTACAAGGCACCATACCTATCGTCAAATAGCAGTTCTCTGGTGACGCTTGTACAGGTTAGTCTGTAGAACCGAGATCATCATGGTGTCTTGTGTGGTTCCCACTGTGCTTTGATTTCCTCCCTACCACGGCTCAAAGGAGTCGTGCAAACAGGTGGATTTTGGGTACAGTCCCAAGTCACATGGAGGCAGTGAGCAATAAGAGGGATTTCTTCTCTCCCGATATTGGGAGTTGATGTTGCGCTATACTCGATTGACTATAACAGCAAGTCCATATCCAGAGCTGATAAGATTTACCGGTAAGTGTTATCAGTAGTTTCTCGAAAGGTTATGTAACGTTTTAAAAATCGTTTAGGTTAATTGTCTGATAATTAGTAATACAACACGTGTTTCCGTAAAGCCAAGTTATAATTATTTTTTTTATTTTTCCATATAAACACAATTATACCTACTTTAATTATGTAATGGTTTATCTATGGGTGTTTTGTTAGTTACTTATTTAATTGCTAATTTATTTAATTATTTTCCTTAAGTATTTATTTTAAATATTATCTTAATCATGCACTTACACATTTAATTAGTATTAATTACAAATTAATATGGGTTAATTATATATTAGTGCACCATGACAACTTAACACTTATTTGGTAACATGTTCTTTCTTCTAAATTTTTCTAAATGGTTTTAGATAATTCTAAGATAAAGAGGAAAATAAAAAATAAAAGAAACTAAATAAAGATAAATAAGTATGGTGCATTAAAAGAAGTATGGTGTGGGGGGGTATGGTCACCTCTCTCACTCACCCCCCACTCTCTCCCCCCCCTCTCAAGTTCGGCAGTTCCTTTCCGCCCCCTCATTTTCCTTCTTCCTCACTTGAAAATTACCCCATTTCCTCATCTCAAAACCAAAATTAACTCTAATTCCTATTAAAATTTTCACAAGCATTCCTTGATCAAATATTGCTTGGATCTTGAAGTAAGATAGCATTTTGGGTGGCCAAGTTAGCAAGCTAGATCTCCAAATTCTTGAGGTATAAATCTTAACCCAATTGTTACTTTGTTAATTAATTACCTTAATCTAATTTAATTAGGTGTTAAAATAGTTTTATTTGCAAGATTTGAGTTTTAAAGAGAAGGGTTTGGTAAAAGTTAGGGGTTTTATCACTTAATTAAGTTAGCTAAGTGTAGTTTCTTATATTGTGGCTTTACAACTCTAATCTAGTTGATTATTTTGCTAAAGTGACTTTTAATTATTTTACTTAGGAGTTCATGCAATTAAATTAAATGTTAGTGTGTGTTTAAGTGAGATTATATTTAATTAAGTGTTGCATGGCTTGATTAGAATATTCATGTGTGATTAGTGACTACTAGACTTGCTAATTCATCTAGTTTTGCACCAAATGGCTTAATGTTGCTAACTAGGTTTTTGATAAAGTAAAGGTTTTAATTAAGTTTGAGGTTGTGATGATCTACGATCTATTCTTCCTAAATTCTAGTGCGATGTGAATCCGCGATTCATGTGATTAAATTCTAGTTATGGTGTTTGCTACGCATAACAATCCCTAGTTGTGGTTTGTGGCGATGTCGCGCGCGTTTTGTGCACCAAGTGCATGCACATCTTGCTTGTACGTGTCGATTGTCTTGTATCGTTGTGTGTCTGTGTCTATTTAAATGTTTAACCTCATATATACTTTGTGCGGTTCTAGGATCGGTTGTGGAGACATCGGACGCGGCAAGGAAAGGAAAAGCTGTTATTGAGTCAGATTAGTCGAGGCATCCCGGTGATTAGATGTACACATCTATGGGGGGGTCGTCTGGATGGCGCACGGTGCCCGATAGTTAGGATTTTTAGTAGTTATTGCATCTATATACGTAGACTCAAACCATTCATAGCATGGCATTGCATCTTCTTACACATGGTGTTATTACTTAGGACACTTGCACCATTACCATTGGTTCATGCCGCACGTGCACTATTTATGCGAACACACACGCCACTGGTAATTACTATATCACGAACACTATAGAACTTGCTTAAATCAATATCTGAGCATTTGCATCATATATGATATGTAACTTGTAGTGGTATATTCATTTCATCATGATGGATACGTAGTATTGGTAGTCATATATACCTCATTGCATCATCATTCATACATAGTTTTATAGCCAAACATCGCATTGCATATTATCAATATCATGGACATCCGTCATTACCGACATATTCATATATTGTGATTCTTCTTGGAGATTTCAGTATTTATGAGATTTCTGAATTTTGGGAAAAACCGTAAGAATTTCATAAACCTATTATCATCTTAAAAAATGCAAGTTTCGGTTTTCTCGTGATATGATGTATGTGGAGTCCACCATGAGTTTTCCTGATTTGAGTTGGTTTTCGAGACCCAATTCGAGGAGTAATATGAACCGTCTCGGGTACATGGTGGACCCGGTATGGTACCCGGGACGAGAAGCTCAAGTTGTAGACGATGAGCATGGCAGGGGAGCACGACCTGCCGGTGATTATTAACTCGGCGGTTATCCGGAGGATACCGACTGGAGTCGTGGGATGTGACAGATTTGAGAGCCGATCTGAGAGACAGCTATTGAGATATTGAGATATTTAGATACATATATTGTGTCGATGCTTGACACGGATTTTCTGTCGATTTCATTGATGATACTCCAGCTTTATTATACAAAGGTTTTACTAAGATATGGATATAGATTTTCTCATACCAGATATATCTGAATTTCGTATTTGATTATTCATTCATGTAGCATTTATACTAGTGCATCTCATCATAATTTTATATGTAGGTTGTGACGCATTTTCGTGCATACTTACGATAGCCTTATTAGATGTTACTTACTACTCACGAGTTGGAAACTCACCCCCGTTGTGCCACAGTATCTTGCAGGTCCGACCCATCAGCATAGTAGCAGCGGGCATATTTCTTCTTCTGCTTTCTTTGCATCGACTTGCTTGTAGGTAGGTTGTGAGGATATTCTTTGATTCCACCATGTATATTTATTTTGTATCTGTATACTCCATCTACCCCTTGTATATTGGACTAGACAGTGAGACTGTGAGACTCGTATTTTTGGTATCTGGTGTCGAGCTCGTGTGAGCCGACTTATATTTGGTTTCTGTTTTCTTGCTTTTAAATGTTGGTTTCATTCTTGGATGATATATCTTACATGTGGTTATGATTTCGCCGTTCGGCAAAGAGCTAGCTCCCGCTTGGGGATGCCTTTGTTCATTACTTGTATATATTCATGTTTGTACCCGTTTGGGGCCAGTATTTACAAAATAAACTCTGCCGAAATTTTTATAAAAACTTTAGCTTATTATAAAGACTTTGAAAGTGACCTTCTATGTTAACTTAACTTTTAAACAAGTTTTCCTTCACTCTATTTTCTTTAAATAGTTTAGATTTCTGGGTTTGGCTTACTTAGATTATATTACGCCTCTAGACGTTGCGTAATTTAAGTTCCAGTCACGTTCCACATATTCGGGTCGTGACAAAGTTATTGGCCGCACATCGGCATGACTTATCGAGTCAGTGGGGTCTGGTGATTCCACCCCCAGACTCGATATGCGACATATCAGACGAAAAGACCGGACTATATGGTAAGTGTTGCTTATAGGTTCTATGGGAGTTTGGACAAGTTTGTTTGTTGATCTTCTATTCGTTCAATATCTGGGTAGCCGTTACATCCAGCTAGTACCGCTAACGGCTTGTGGGTATCTGATGTGATCATTACCTACTGCTGGTGTATTGACGAGTCTTTAGAGTCCCACATAGAGGTTTCCTAGCTCAAGCGAAATGAAGTAGGGCATATATGGAGATATGTACAGGAGCTTGATTAAATACGAGTATATGATACCGTATTCTAATCTAGTGTTATCAGCCAAGTTATATATGATATAACCGGATTATTGAATCAAGTGTTGATTCAATATTTTGATTTATATATATGTTTATATATTTGATATTAGCCGGATTATATATGATATAACCGGATTATTGAATCAGGTGTTGATTTAATAATTTGATATATATGTGTGTGTATGTGTGTGTGTGTTATATAACTAATATTGAATATTAGCCGGTTATATGTGATATAACCAGATTATTGAATCAAGTGTTGATTTAATGTTTTGATATACATATATATATTTGATATTAGACGGTTATATATGATATAACCGGATTATTGAATCAAGTGTTAATTTAATAATTTAATATATATTTATATATTTGATATATATATATAAACTAATATTAAGCTCACTTAAGATTTTCTTCTCTTTATATATATATATATATATATATATATATATATATATATATATATATACAATATTGTATCATGGTTGATGATACATAGAATTAGGATATATGAGAATCACACAAGAGTGAAGATAATGATGAATATTAATGAATTCAAGAAAATAAGAATGAGTCATTGTTTTAGAAGCATAGAGAAGCCATGACTCACCTTATTTTTCTTGTTTTATTCATTATGCTATTTATCATTCTCTCATCTCATCTTGGATCTTAACTTTAGCCATCATAGTTCATTCTCACATATCCAAGTTCATCTCCTTCTTTAACTCCTCACTAGATTTTTCTTGAGTTGAGAAAAAGAAAAGAAAAGAGATAATTTTAGTGAGCAAAATCCCTACTTCATCAACCTATACTTCTCTAGCCCATTAATATAGGTTGTTAACTTCACTAATACCTTGATTAGTGAAGTGTGAGCTTAAGTGATAGTTGCTTCAAGGTGGATCATCTTCGACGACGAAGACTACAATCAAGCTCGATCATTTCTTCAAGTGGAGTCAAAGAAGAGTTCTAGGGACTACTACTTGGAGTTTTAGAAGTGAAGGACTAGACTACAAAGGTTGTAGACTTTCTTCAATTAGTTTAGAATGTAGTTTGCTAACCTTTAAACCCTAATTCTCTAGTTCAATTCTTGTTTAGTAAATTTAGACCTCTAATTTTTTTTAAATTGCATACTTGATGCTCATAGAAACATAGTAGAGGTGCTAAGACATGCTTTCAACAGAGACCAGCCACTCAGGCACCTACACCCCTTAGCTCTTCCTGCATCAGCACCACATGGACCACCTGCACATCCTCAGCGTCAATTCCATCAGGCACAGAGAAACGTGCCTCAAGGGCAAAGGAATGTGCCTCCGGCAAGAATGATTGTACCGAGACGACAGGATTTTATTATGACGGTCAAGGAGGCCGAAGCCACAGGACAAGTCATCACTAGTAAATTCTCCCATCCATTCAACTTTTCAATTCTTGTGCATCGTTATACTTTCCCTATATCTAAACACAACCTCACACAACTTAGGTACTATACTAGTGGCCACCCTTCCTGCACTCACACTTTTCGACATTGGAGTTTCACACTGCTTCATATCACAACGATTCATGAGAACGTACGCTATTCCCATGAAGCCACTCATTTCAAGCTGGAATGTCAGTTCCGGGAATGGATTATTGAAGGCAGCTTTAGGATATGATCAGTGCCCAGTTGTAGTTTGCGGTCGAGAATTCTACGCAAATTTCAAAGTATTGGATATACTAAATTTCGATGTTGTGTTAGGAATGGATTGGCTGGGAGTATTTTATGCTACCATTGACTACCTTTAAAGGAGGGTAGTATTTGAGATACCAGATCATCCAGTCTTCGATTTCAAAAGTGGAGACAGAACCTTGGAGCCAGGAAGCTACCGTGCTAAACCAAAGAATGCAGAAGTGTTCTCCCTACCTGCTGAAGAAGAAAAACATGAGGTAGTTCGAGCGTTCGAGGATGTGTTCTCTGAAGACATATCGGGTTTGCTTCCCGATCGAGCTCTTGAATTTAGTATTGATTTACAATCTGGTGCACAACCTGTAATCAAAGCTCCATACCGGTTAAGTCAGGAGGGTTTGAAAGAGATCTGCATTCAGTTGGACAAACTCCTGAAGAAAGGTTGGATCCGTCCCATTACATCAAGTTGGGGATCTCCAGTGCTACTGGTGAAGAAGAAGGAAGGTTCCTACAGGATGTGTGTGGATTATCGAGCTTTGAACGAAGTGACAATTAAGAACAAGTATCCCCTACCGCGCATCGATGACCTTTTCGATCAGTTAAATGGATCTTGTGTCTTTTCAAAGCTAGATCCTCGTTCGAGTTACCATCAAGTGAAGGTCAAAGAGTCCGACATTTCGAAGACGGCATTTAGGACTCGTTATGGCCATTATGAATATCTCATAATGCCATTTAGAGTGACCAATCCACCTGCCATCTTTATGAACCTGATGAACCAAGTTTTCCGAGAGTACTTAAACTGGTTTGTTGTTATCTTCATAGACGACATCCTGGTGTATTCAAAGAATCGGAAAGAACAAACCGAGCACTTACGGATTGTCCTAGAGATATTACGACAACATCAACTCTACGCTAAGTACAGCAAGTGTGAATTTTGGCTAGATCTAGTCGGATTTCTCGGAAATATTTTTTCGGGCGAAGGAATCTCGATGGATCCAGTTAAGGTGTCAGCTGTCAGCGAGTGACCGACACCAAAGACTATGAAGGATATAAGAAGTTTCTTGGGCTTAGCAGGATACTACCGACAATTCATCGAAGGATTCTCAAAGATCGCAGCACCCCTGACCAAGCTCACACGTAAAGACGAAGCATCCGTGTGGTCAGAAGAATGTGAGAAGGCTTTTGTATAACTCAAGTTGAGGTTAACCTCTGCACCTATTCTTGTAATACCGAATCAATCTGGCAGATTCATTATGCATTGTGATGTGTTTGGTAAAGGATTAGGATGTGTTCTACATCGGCATGGAAAAGTTGTAGATTTTGCAGCAAGGAAATTAAAAGTTCATGAACGCAACTACCCAACACATGATCTGGAATTGGCAGTCGTCATCTTCGCACGCAAGATTTGGCGCCACTATCTTTTGGGAGAACGGGTGGATATATACACTGACTACAAGAGTCTAAAGTATGTATTTACTTAGAAAGAACTCAACATGTGGTTGAGAAGATGGCTAGAACTCATGGCAGACTTCGACATCAACCTGCAGTATCATCCTGGGAAGGTGAACGTAGTTCCTAATGCACTTAGTCTCCATCCATTAGCAATGAACCTCACCGCTCAGTAGAAACTACAGTAAGAACTGCATGGATTAGGGATCGAAGTAGTTATGCTAGGTAACGCTTCATATTTGATGAACTTACAAGTCCAGTCAACTCTTTTCAATCAGATCAAAGCAGCTCAAGCAAATGATGCCAAGCTAAAATAGATCCGAGAACAAGTAGAAAGTGGACTACGAACTGACTTCATTATCCATGAAGATGGATCCTTGCGGTATGAGAGCCGTTTATGCGTGCCATTCGGACATGTTCGAGAAGAGTTGATGAAGGAAGCTCACAACTCTCCGTATTAGGTGAACCCCGGCAGTACGAATATATACAAAGATCTAAGGCAACACTACTGGTGGCATAGAATGTAGCGCAAAGTAGCAAGGAGCGTAGCAAAGTGTCTACTATGTCAACAAATGAAGGCCGAACATCACAGAATTGCCGGTCTACTTTAGCCGTTACCAATCCCAGAATGGAAATGGCAGTACATTACCATAAACTTTATGACCGCTCTCCCTCACAGCATGAAGGGCAACGACGCAATTTGGGTTATTGTGGATTGACTCACCAAGTCGGCTCACTTCATTCTATTTCGAGTTGGCCAGTCAACCGAGACGTTAGCAAAGAAGTACATAGAGAAGATCATGATATTACATGGAGTACCTGTTTGCATCGTCTCAGATTGTGATACAAGGTTCTGATCACAATTTTGGCAGAATCTGCAAACTAGCCGGGGAACGAGTCTGAATTTCAGCAAGGTGTATCATCCACAAACAGATGGACAGTCTGAACGAACAATTCAGATATTAGAAGATATGTTGAGATCATGTACGTTAGACTTCGAAGGTTCGTGGGAAGATCACCTACACCTTGTGGAGTTTTCATACAACAATAGCTGTCAAGCAAGCATTGGGATGGCACCTTTCACAGCACTCTACAGACGGAAGTGTCTTTCCTCGTTGATTTGTGACGACGGTGGAGATCGTGAACTCCTTGGACCAGAGATGATCGTAGCAACTGTGGACGTGGTTTGCACGATCAGGAAAAGGATGCGCATAGCCTAAGACCGACAGAAACATTAGGCGGATGCAAAGCGTTGACATCTGGAGTTTCAACCCAGTGAACATGTATTCTTGAGGATCTCTCCAAACGGAGGAGTGATACGTTTTGGCGACAGGGGTAAACTCAATCCAAGATACATAGGACCTTTCAACATACTCGAACGAGTTGGAGAAGTGGCATACCGTTTAACACTATTACCCTCATTGGAAGGAGTGTACAACGTGTTCCGCATATCTCAACTACGATGATATATGAGCGACCCCCGCCATATACTTGATCACTCAAAGCTCACTGTTCCCCGCCGAAAACGGAGACTCCGTCTTGCCTGAATTTCGGGGCAGATGCTAATTAGTGCTATCCGTCCACCTCTTCGAAGATGCCAAGTTAATTTATGACACCATGTATCGAAGGTTTAAACGGATGCGGCCGATGTAGCAGACTCGTCAGATTCCCCCTCATTTGAGGGGGTTTTGATTGTGGGGACACTCTTCCCTGCAGGCGCAAGCCCCTGCAGTTAATTACGCTGCCGCATCACGGTAACCACTTTCTCCTTTTCCAGATGGTCACTTCGTGTCGTGGGTGTTTGTTTTGGTTTTGGTTGCCCGTAGATTGTATACGGAGACTAATTTATGTTGTCGCCCGTAGGGTGTGGATTAGTCCAAATCCGTATCTTCTTAGATTTGGGTTTGGGGGTTGGGCTTAAGGATACGTTAGACTCATTTGAAACTAAGATCAACTTAAATGTTTGCTAAGGATACGTTATTCTAGTTTTAGACTAAGATCAACTTAACGGGATCGTTTAGATCCAACGAAAGAGCATTTGGGCTCTATTGTTTAGTTTAAGGATATTGCAGTCGATTAGTTTAAGGACATTATGGTCCAATGTTAGTTTAAGGACATCCCGGTCCGATGTTAGTTTAAGGACATCTCGGTCCAAGGTTAAGGACATCATAGTCCATGGGTTTAAAGACCTCACAGTCAAGGTTAAGGAAATCATAGTCCGTGAGTTTAAAAACCTCACAGTCAAGGTTAACGACATCATAGTCCATGAGTTTAAAGACCTCACTCACAGTCAAGGTTAAGGACATCATAGTCCATGGAATGTATGGTTGTCGAGACCCGTCACCTCTCTGAAGACGTTGAAGGATTACAATGACAAATATCAGAGGAGTTCAGAGATGTACCCTTAAACCGATGTGGGTTGAGAGACCTGTAGTCCAATTGGGACTAAAATCTGTGATTTATGAGCATATGAACTCAATTAATCTGAATTGAGGACTTATGGCCAATTTGGGATAAGTCCATCCAATTACAATGTTCAACATTTGTTTTTGAGTCGTTAGATGTTTGTTTGAGCCCAAACCCCTTAAAAATGCTAAGCATTGGTTTGGTCTCTGACAATATTTTGTCTTTAGTTGAATGTTGTGCATTTATCATAGCTCCAGGCTTATTCAAAGAACAGTTTATGTTATGTCCAAACGCACCTAAAATCATGTGGCGCACTTAGCACTAGCGCCAGTCGATGAGCGCAGTGCGCTATGGTTAAAGCGCTAATGCGCTTTGCGCCAGATATGAAGCGCTAATGCGCTTAGCGCTTTACGCTAAATGAAGAGCGCTGCTGCGCTTAGCGCTTTGCGCTAGATGTAGAGTGCTGATGCGCTATAGTTGAAGCATTGAGGCGTTTGGCGCTGGTGCCATATAATGAGCGCAAAGCGCTTTTAGTAATGCAGCGCACACGTGAGGAGCATGTGGCGCGCTAAGCGCTAGACAATGAGCGCAGTGCGCTGTGTTTGAAGCGCTATGGCATTGCAGCGCTTTGCGCTAGATGAAGAGCACTAAGGCACTTTTAAATTAGGAGCGCTAAGGTTCTTCTTAGATTAGGAGCGCTAAGGCTCTTCTTAGGTTAATTTCGCGCTCTGAAGATTATCTTTTCTTTGATAAGAGACTTTGTCTCAAGATTCTAAGAACAAAGTTCTTAGTTTATAGGAGATATTTCAATCTCTTTTTGATGAAAGGTTTTGCCTTTATGGATCTGTGATCCTAAGAGAATTGAATAATTCTCCCCCTTTATAATGATATGTTCATAATCTCTTTTGTGAAAGACAATTTGTCTTATAGATCTATGATCTGTGAAAAAAGTAAATACTTCTTTTTATATTGAGATTATTTCATCTTTCTATTCTTTTTTACCTTGAAAAGAATTGTCTTCTTTTGCCGAGAGCTTCTTATTCTTCCTGAGATTTTCTCAAAGTTTATGGGGGGGTTCCTCTCTCTGAGACTTGAAGTCTCGGGGCCTTTATATAGGGCAAGCTGATTTGTTCAATCGGTTAAAGAGATTTGTTCTCTAATTGATTTGGGAATTTCCCCACCGTCAGATCTTTGATCCAAGGGCTTCTGGTTTACAGAAGATAATCTTCTTGTTTTTTAACAAGATTGGGAAATCTTTCCCCTTTACAGAATCTGTTCTGTATTTTAGTAATTTTTAATCACCATTGGATCATTGATCCAACGGTGTTCCAAATTCAGGGCACAATCTTTTCTGTTTGGAAAGATTCAATAGAATTTCATTCTTGTTAATTGATGATTTAATCATATCCGTTGGATATTTGATCCAACGGTGAGGAACATTTAGTTCCAGCGTTAGCGCCTATGCACTCTTCCCATGGTGCGCTACTTGGAGCGCAGCGCTCTTAGCGCTAGCGCACACGTGCTTTGCACGTGGTGCACTACTTGGAGCGCAGCGCATCTAGCGCTAGCGCCTATACGCTTTGCACGGGGTGCACTAGTTGCAGCGCAGCGCTTTTATAAAAGCGCAGCTTTAATTCAAATTTTGAATTCTGAATAGAGTTTTGCTCTAATTGGGGAAACAAATGCCCCCCCACCATTGCGCTCACGGAGCCCACACATGGATGCAGCGATGGCAGCATCTCTATTCTTGGATCAACCGAGGAATTGAAACGGCGCTTAGTGCCTATAAATAGGACCGCCCTTGAGATGACTTTTGTTCATCTTCAATCCTTCTTGAAAAATTATTTTCTCCTTCAGAGCGCAGCTCTTCCTCTTAAGAATTTTCTTAAGGACAGAGCTCTGTCAGATTTTTTAGGTAAAAGATTAAATCTTTTTGAAACAACTTTTAGGGTTTCACCCATTAACAGAGCCTTGCTCTTCATAGATCTTTGATCTAAAGAAAATACTTTTTAGGGTTTTATTAACAGAGCTTTACTCTCTTGGAATCACAAATCTAAAAGGATCTTGCTTATGATTTCTGAATCCATTAATGGAGCTTTGCTCTTTTCAGATCATATAGAAGAACTCTTAAGAATTTGTTCATGGATCTTGAAGATCAAATTGAAATTTTATTTTTGATAGATTATTCCATCATCTTCTCAAAGCAAGGCTCTTAGGATTTTCTTGAGGAATTTTATTCCTTCATCATTAGACTTTGACAGATGTCTGTCTAATGAAGAGCGCTGCTCTCAATGGGAGTTTTACTCCTCTGCCCGAGGGATTTCTCATTTAATGAGAATTTCTTGAGGATTTCCTCATTTAATAACGGTCTCATCAAATGATGAGGCTGTTTTATTAATGATGAACTGTCATCTAGATTTTGTGGGCCCCCTTTGGTCCCTCTCTACTGCATTGCAGTGCGGTACAAATTTTAAAGTACCAAGTGTCAGAATTTAAATTATAGCACCGACAGTTGACTTTTGTCCTCTGTCGCGCAGGTGACATGTCTTTCGATCGTTTTTTCCCATTCGTTCGTTCAGAGGGAGGATTCCCTGGAGCGCCTGTGGACCGGGAAGTCTTAGCATTGATCAGTGATCATGACCCGGAACATAAGAATCTTCATCTCTGGGGGACATGGTACAATCAAATTATTAAGGGCCGGCAAAGCTTTTTGTGCGTGGTACCCTAAGAGCCCATCATGGTGATCCATTACGCCGACCCACCTCCGGTGTACTATACGGTGGAAGAAGTAAACTGGACTTCGGGAGGTCTTCTTCAGCCTGCTATGGCTTTGATACCCGTTCAGCCTCCAATGGCTTTGGATACCCTGGGGCGACGTATTTGTCAAGGCGAGGCGCGCCGTGGGGACAACCATATATGATTGGCCTAATTCCTCGTCATCCAGCTGCCTATCTGCAATGGGCCCGCTATATTCTGTCAGCGAAGAAGTCGCAGTTGCTGAGACTTGGGTTGTATCCCGCAATTTATGCTTCTCTCTTCCAGTATTCTACGCTTCCCACCTGGTGGGTTAAGGCTTTTCTGGAGCAGTGGAATATTCCTACTCACACCTTCCTTTTGCTGGACCGAAAAGTATCAATCTCCTTAGAGGAATTTGCAGAAGTTTCTGGCTTACCGGTTATGGGGGAGCATTATGAGGAACTGCTTCCTACAGATGAATACGTTTTTGGTGCCAAGTCAGTGATGACATGCCTTACCCCGGAGAACGCCATTCAACACCAATTCCCTAGTTTGATCAAAGTGTTGAATATTTATGAGGGCCTTCCTCAAATACGGGAGCCGCGGGGTTAATTTCGAGGATTTCATCGCTCGTTTTCTCCACCCGGAAGTCCTTTCGAAGGAGGCTGCTAAATTCGCCAAACTTGACGACCCTTTCGGCTTAGGTTTAAACAACCTGCCAACAGCGGAGGCAGATCAAAAGAGTTTCTTCCTTCCCAACACCCCAGTTGTTTCTTTTGTGGAGGTCGCAGTCCCTGGGATTGATGAGGAAATGTTCTTTTTGGGGTTTCTTGGGCTATGGCTGAGCTGGTTTGCGCTTCCGATGCACCCTCGCCGTAGGCCGTCTGTCTTCTACCCAGCTCACCGAATGGTTATTGGGGTGAAAATGGCTGTCGGGGTTGCTGGGTTAGCTCATTTGTATTACGGCCTCAGTCAAGCGGCGGATACTACTGAATCAGGAGTGCAGCATGTGAACTTCTCGTTGCACTACTTCATGTCATGGCTCGAGCTACATGCACTTGGAGTTTTCAGTATCCATAAAAGGCCTTCCTTCTACGACAGGTGCGGCTTCCCCCGGATTATGTGATTAGTCGACGCATCTATTTTAAATCCATCACCGCGGGAAGCTAGGGGTTTGCTCCTTCGTCCTCGCACGGTTGGAGAAGGCATGACCTTTACCGACAAGATTCTGACCATCGGCAAGAAGTCCGCAATAACGATGCAGCCATTGCAGGACATTTTTAAAGATGGAGCCTCTGTTTTGAAAGTTCGGGAAATCCTTCACTTTTATTCCATCAAACCGGGCTTTCTAGTGTTTAGGCAAAATGATGCGACGTTATTCATGAGATACAATCCGCATCGTTTCGCCCAGCAGCTGAGCTGTGATCAGGGAGTCCCGCTTGAGGCTTTCTTGTTAGAACCTGCTGCCACCGAAGAAGGAATGCGAAACGCGCTGCATCATTTTATGCGCATGAACACAGGGTCCAACTTCTTCATTAGCAAACCGAGTTGTGTCCCGAAGGCCCTTAATGTGTACGTGGCCTGGTATCAGCATTCAATGGGCGCCGTCATCAGGGAGGAGAAGCGACTGCTGCTCGATCGCAAGGGTGCACCCCCTGCCGGTGATCGAAACGTCCCTCTGAAGTGACGGACCATTGTCCGTCCTCCCTTAAGAGAAGCTGACGTGATCGAAGTCCCATGTGACAGGCCCGAGCTACCGATACCCCGTGCTCCCGTGGAAACGGTGACTGTAGCTTCCCCCGAGTCTGGCATGGGTTCAGATATCGGGACTCGTCATCCCAAAGTGCCCACCAAGCGTAAGCTTGTGCTAGCTGCGACCAGAGCTCTCTCGCAGAAGAGGAAGAAAAAGTCGATCCTCTCTGCCGACGTTGTACTCGTCCAGGAGCCTCATGCTCCTTATGGCGAGGTCCTGAGTGAGTATGGGACAAATGAGGGTCTATTCATGCCGCCAGATAATACTGATCTGGCGGCTGCTATTGCAGCTTCTGAGCAATTGTCAAGCCACGAAGCGAGACTGGCCATCCTCGCGCAATCAAGTAACCATCAACTGTACCTTTCGTCATTGCATCATATTTTTATCATCATGTTTTGACTGACACTTTTCCTTTTTTTTTAACAGGAATTTCCATCGAAAAAGCTCTCGCGGCTTCTCTCAAGACTTTTGAGGAGGAGGAAAGACTTCGAGCATCCTTAGGCATCGGTACATTTCGGTTCACCGCGTTTCCACAACCGTTTCTTATGGGTAATCTGACCCCTTCTTCATCTGATCATAGGAACTACAATGCCAATCCCGCAGGCTGACGCGGAGATGATTCCAGGGC
This sequence comes from Agapanthus africanus, assembly GCA_030015575.1. Classification (NCBI taxonomy): domain Eukaryota; kingdom Viridiplantae; phylum Streptophyta; class Magnoliopsida; order Asparagales; family Amaryllidaceae; genus Agapanthus; species Agapanthus africanus. The sequence goes on from CM057344.1 coordinate 111,176,792, forward strand.
CGGCTATCGAAGTCCTGGCCTCCTCAGCACTGTCAAAAGAGGCTTTTCTTAAGCAACCGATGACGGATGCCATAACGGCTCCAGAGGTAGCTCTTGGCGCGGACGATGACGTCCCGTTGACAGAGGTCTTGAGAAAATCCACTCTCACGGCCCGGGCAGAAAGGAAACGTAGAATGCGCGCAGCAAGGGGTCGTGACGCTGCCTTAGCCGCGGGTGCAGGTTCGAGTGCTGCTACCCCTGCCCCTATTCCTTCAGAGGATGCTTCGGCTGCCTTGTCTACCGCCCACAGACAGGCAGCACGTGCGACTCGGGAAGCAATCGAAAGACCGACCCAAGGTAAGGTGACATTGAGTTCTTTTTGTCAAAGTTTTAATTTTCAAATTCTCATATATCCTATCCTGTAGGGCCGAGTCTTGATGAGGTAGCGGTAGGTGAGATGGCTGCAATCGTCGAGCCTGAGGTAGCCACTCTTTCTCAAGAGTCTGGCACAGCCCCAATCGCCACTCTTTCCCATGTGGTTCTCTGCCATCTCCTGGCGTCGCGAACATTACGATAGCTCTCGTAGAGTCAGGGGATGAGGCTATGGGTGGCGAGACCATTCCATTGGAGGAGGGTGAGGCAGTCGCTGCATCCAGTGATGCCCTTGTTGCGGTCTCGACCGGCAATTTACCAGGTAGATTTTGGGTCATTGCTTTCCTTTTCGTTCTGCAATCCCTTTCAATCTCTCCTGACAGTACTTCTTTCGCTTCTAATGTAGGCGTAGCGAGCGTTGATATTGTGGCACCCGAGGAAGTATCGCCAGTTGCTACTTTGATGGTGGTCGCCCCTTTGCCTTCTCTCATATCCCCTCAAATGCTGGAAGGTACGGACTTGTGACCCATCGGTTTCATTATGGGCAATATACTTTATGCACTGACATCGCATTACTATATCCTTGCAGGAGTCCTTTTTGATCACTGTATCAGGTGTTGCATCCCCATTTCTCCTTCCAGTCGAAGATTGCCTCATCCAGTGGCGCTGGTGGATACAGCCTTTAGCTAATGTCTTTTCTTTTCTTTTATGGGCCGTCAAGTCATTGCTAACCCCTCTTCGTTTTGGCTACAGCACTCCAGATTGAAGGAGGAGAAGAAAGATCCGTTGCACCATCGGTACTCTCGGCCTTGCCACCTGACGCAGCCGGTATAGTAAACTGCATTGTTCATGTAGCTTCTCTATTTTTTTTAACTGTTGTTTGACTATGATTTGTTTTGCAGCAGTGACACCGACTCCAGCCCCTTTCGAGTCTCGAGTCGTAATGCCAGCAGGCCCCTTTTCTCGACGTCCCTCTTCAAAAGGCGCTGTGAATAGTCTGCGTATGTTGATCGATCACCTCGAGGAGCTTGACACGGAGACTCCTGCCCTTGCTGCAGATTTTTCTACTGAGGTTAATCCCATGTTGGTGATGCTCGTGCACTTTCATATTGAAGGCGTCGTGGAGTCCTGGGTTAATCACTGCAGAAAAATTGAGGCCTGTCTGCATGAGCTCAAGGTCGGACATCCTGCCCCCGAGGTCTTGGCTGTGAACTCCCAGCAGGCTGCATTGGTCGAGCAGAGCACCCCTTACTTCCGCCATCTTGAACAAGAAGCGGCTTTGAGGCATAAAGAGCGCGAAGAGACTTCAAGTGAATCTGCTTGATTGCATGCTCAAGTTGATGCAAACGTTGCACAGCTGAAAGTTATCTTCGAAAGCCTTCTACGATGTATTTCTGACGGGTTCACGCCGAGGCAAAAGCTCAACCTCATCGAGCGAGATGCACAAAATCGTGGGGCAGCTTAGCGGGTCGTCGAAGAGAAACTTTCATCCTATTTGCAGCAACGAGCTCAGGTTGAAGCAGAGTTGGCCACGGCAGCTGACAATGAAAAGGGGCTGAGGGAAGTGCGCGAGCGGGTGATTGGTTTATTGAAAACGCTTCCTTCCCAATAATTGTTTTTGCGCCACTTGCAATTTTTGAATAAAATGTATCCCTTTTTTTTTACTCTTTCATATGATGTAAATTGTACTCAATTGAATTTATGAATAAAAGATACATTTCTTTCGTAATATCTTGTGTCATCTCTTGCTTTCTTCTTTTCTTTGTTACCGGCATGTCACTTTAGTAAGCGTAGCCTGCAGATGATAGAGAAAGCAATCCGTTTTGAATTCTTCGAGAAGTAGCGATAGCTCAGGAAGCAGGTTTAGATCTGCTGCCTAAGAATTTTCAACTTCATGAGCCGTGAGGGTCTCATAAAGAATTTTCTCCCTACAAGTCGAGAGGATCTCGTAGGTGTATTTTCTCCTTAGGAATCGTGAGGATTCCTAAGTGGGTTTTCTCTTGAGAGTCGTAAGGATCACACAAGAGAGTTTTCTTCCTTACGGGTCGAGAGGACCCGTAAGTGATTGATGGGGTTGACATAATCCGCGTTTCACGGAGTCAGGGGTTGCTCTAGGCGTTTCACACGGTTCCAATTCGCTGATATTGCGTCTGTTGTAATGAGACAAATGTTGAGATGATCTCCGATGGTCTTTCAGGCTTTATATGAGTTGAAGCTAGGAATGTTGCCTTTGCTTCATTTGTTGTCATTGCGTCTGTTGTATTGAGAAGAATGTCATGGTGGTGATCACTCCGCGCTGGTGTGGGATGATCCCCGATGGTCTCTCAGGCTTTATATGAGTTACCGTCAAGCCCTTGAAGCTAGGAATGTTGCTTTTGCTTCATTTGCTGTCATTGCGTCTGCTGTATCGAGACGAATGTCATGGTGGTGATCACTCCGCGCTGGTGTGGGATGATCTCCGATGGTCTTTCAGGTTTTATATGAGTTGCCGTCAAGACCCTGAAGCTAGGAATTTGGCCTTTGCTTAGTTTGCTGGCATTGCGTCTGCTGTATCGAGACGAATGTCATGGTGGTGATCACTCTTCGCTGGTGTGAGATGATCTCCGATGGTCTTTCAGGTTTTATATGAGTTGTCGTCAAGACCCTGAAGCTAAGAATTTGGCCTTTGCTTCGTTTGCTGGCATTGCGTCTGCTGTATCGAGACGAATGTCATGGTGGTGATCACTCCTCGCTGGTGTGGGATGATCTCCGATGGTCTTTCAGGTTTTATATGAGTTTCCGTCAAGACCCTGAAGGTAGGAATTTGGCCTTTGCTTCGTTTGCTGGCATTGCGTCTGCTGTATCGAAATGAATGTCATGGTGGTGATCAATCCGCGCTAGTGTGGGATGATCTCCGATGGTCTTTCAGGTTTTATATGAGTTGCCGTCAATACCCTGAAGCTAGGAATTTGGCATTTGCTTCGTTTGTTGGAATTGCGTCTGCTGTATCGAGACGAATGTCATGGTGGTGATCACTCCTCGCTGGTGTGGGATGATCTCTGATGATCTTTCAGGTTTTATATGAGTTGTCGTCAAGACCCTGAAGCTAGGAATTTGGCCTTTGCTTCGTTTGCTGGTATTGCGTCTGCTGTATCGAGACGAATGTCATGGTGGTGATCACTCCTCGCTGGTGTGGGATGATCTCCGATGGTCTTTTAGGTTTTATATGAGTTACCGTCAAGACCATGAAGCTAGGAATTTGGCCTTTGCTTCGTTTGCTGGCATTACGTCTGCTGTATCGAGACGAATGTCATGGTGGTGATCACTCCTCGCTGGTGTGGGATGATCTCCGATGGTCTTTTAGGTTTTATATGAGTTGTCGTCAAGACCCTGAAGCTAGGAATTTGTCATTTGCTTCATTTGCTGGCATTGTGTCTGCTGTATCGAGACGAATGTCATGGTGGTGATCACTCCTCGTTGGTGTGGGATGATCTCCGATGGTCTTTCAGGTTTTATATGAGTTACCGTCAAGACCCTGAAGCAAGGAATTTGGCCTCTGCTTCGTTTGCTGGCATTGCGTCTGTTGTATCGAGACGAATGTCATGGTGGTGATCACTCCTCGCTGGTGTGGGATGATCTCCGATGGTCTTTCAGGTTTTATATGAGTTGCCGTCAAGACCCTGAAGCTAAGAATTTGGCCTTTGCTTCATTTGCTTTGGCGTGTCCGAATCCTGTTGGAGGAAGGACGCTGTAGTGACATCTCGTATGCTGTATCGAGATGAACGTCGAGGTGGTGACCACTCCGCGCTAGTATGGGATGATATCCGTGTTGGATATATGTATGCCCTAGAGGCCATTATGTGATAGTGGATGTATCTATACATGTATATATATTCAGTTCGCATTCTTGCTCGACATGATAGTATGCTATCTGGTTATTCTTTATCTGACATGTTGATTTGATCATGCTTTTATTCATTCATACATGCTGATAAAGCCCCAAGGATATCTGCTTGACTACTCTGATTATGATAGAGATCATACTAGTGGGACATTTGTAGTCTATAAGCACATCCTGAAATGTCCCTAGTCGAAGGTGTATCGAGACGGGGCATCGATATACCAGAGTAGACTAGCGTATATAATACTAGACCCATGTGATGGGCGATGGATGTTCCCACATTCATCGATGTTTGACATCAAGATCATATACGGGTGCTCAGTGCTGACTGGGTACACTGGACGGACTCACCGAGAACTCCTATATGGAATTATATCTATCGTCGGATAGCAGTTCTCAGGTGACACTGGTACAGGTTAGTCTGTAGACCCGAGATCATCATGGAGTCTTGTGTGTTCTCCCACTGTACTTTGATTGCCACCCTACCACGGCTCTACTGAGTCGTGCAAACAGGTGGCCGTTGGGTACAGTCCCGAGACACACGAAGGCAATGAGCGATAGGAGGGGTTTCGTCTCTCCCGGTATTGGGAGTTGATGCTGTGCTGTGCTCGACTGGTTATAACAGCAAGTCCCTGGCCAGGGCTGCTGAGATTTGCTGATAAGTGTTATCAGTAGTTTCTCGATCTGTTATAGACCATTCACCGACACGACTTATTGAGTTATTGGGGTCGACGTGACCATCCCTAGGCTCGATGTGCAGCATATCTGACGAAGAGACCGGACTGTACGGTAGTGTTGCTGGATGGCTCGACGGGAGTTGTAGCAGGTTCGCTTGTTGTCTTCTGATCGCTCAATACCCGGGTGGCCGTTACGTTTAGCTGACCGCTTGCGGCTTGAGGGTACCTGATATGATCATCACCCTCTGCCGGCGTATTGACGAGTCTTAGAGTCCCACAAAGGAGTTACCCAGTCCAGGCGAAACGTTGTGGTGCGCGTATGCGATATGCGCATGCACCCGATTGAAATGTGCGTATATGATACCGAACATTGATCGGGTGAACTACTTTTGGTGGGGTCATATGAGATATGACCGGATTGATAAATCAAGTGTTGATTTATCATTTAACCATTAGTTTTCTCACTTAAAACCTTTTCTTGGATGATGGATGTGTGCATGCATGTGTGCTTTTCTTTCTTTCTTTCATGCTAGTTTCATGCACATGTGGATGTGCATACATGCACACATACATACACTCATCCATCATGGTTGTTAGCATATGGAAATGGTGGCAATATAAGACTCACACCATGGATTATATAATGGATTATTATTTAATTTTGGATTTAAAACAAAATGAAAAAGGAAAGGATAATCATTCATGCTTCTACATTCTTCCTTTGACCTAACCATGCTCAACTACCACTAACCTAAGGTTATCCTTCTCTTTATCATTCCAAACCAAAGTTAAATAATGTCTCCATCACTTTAACCATGGTTCATAGCATGAAGGAATAAAATATATATTGATATATTTCTTTTTCTTCACTTGAGTTATTTTAACCTCTTCTCAAAAATTGCCACCATCTTCTTCCTCTTGCTCTTTTGCTCTCTAGTTTTTTCTAGTGAGCAAATACCACTTAAATATAGGTTTTTGAAGTGAGAAACCTAACCACAACATCATTCTACACAAGCTTAGCCGTTTTGTTTAGAGTGTTCTCTTCGGTTTGACGAAGTTGCGAGCTTGGACGGAGATCTCCGTGGTGGATCGTCGTGGACATAAGGGGACTTCAAGAGGACCTTCGTTCAACACCCTAGAGACCAAGGAGTCCAGCGAAAGGGAGCTACTAAGGTTGTATTCCCGAAACCCTAGATTAGTTCGTTTTTTATTTCGAAACCCTAATTTTCTAGGATCGATCCCTTTGCATGTTAGTTTAGCACCTTAAAAATTATAACTTTGGGTCATGTGATGCTTCAAAACACTTCATAGGGTGCTAAACAAACCTTACAATCCGATAGTCTTTCAGGTTTTATATGAGTTGCCGTCAAGACCCTGAAGCTAGAAATTTAGCATTTGCTTCGTTTGCTGGCATTGGGTCTGCTGTATCGAGATGAATGTCATGGTGGTGATCACTCCGCGCTGGTGTGGGATGATCTCCGATAGTCTTTCAGGTTTTATGAGTTGCCGTCAAGACCCTGAAGCTAGGAATTTGGCCTTTGCTTCGTTTGCTGGCATTGCGTCTGCTGTATCGAGACAAATGTCATGGTGGCGATCACTCCGCACTGGTGTGGGATGATCTCCAATGGTCTTTCAGGTTTTATATGATTTGCCGTCAAGACCCTGAAGCTAGGAATTTGGCCTTTGCTTCATTTTGTTTCGACCATGAGGTCTTTTGTTGACGTTGATGCATCCTGCTGGACTGCGAAGGAACGCCTTTGTTGACATTGCGTCTGCTGTAATGAGATGAATGCTGAGGTGGAGTTAGGATTTTGCCATCACTCCGCTTTGTTTCTGTTAATTATATATATGCCCTAGAGGCCATTACTGTACATAGGATGTATATTGTAGTGGATGCTGGGACATATATAGGGAGGACTTTCTTGCTCGACATGATAGTATGCTATCTGGTTGCTCTTTATCCTAACGTGTATACTGATTGTCTCTCTGTTACATGTTGGTAAAGCCCTTAGGATGTGTACTTGACTACCTGGACTATGATGCGGATCATACTAGTGGGGACATAGTAGTCCATAAGTACATCCTTCAAGGTCCCTAGTCGTGGGTGTATCGAGACGGGGCATCGATATACCAGAGTAGACTAGCGTATACCTTCTCGACCCATACAGATGGGCGATGGATGATCCCATATCCATTGGTGTTTGACATCAGAGATGATATACGGGTGCTCAGTGGAGACTGGGTACACTGGACGGACTCGCCGAGAACTCCCAGATGGTATTATACCTTACGTCAGATGGCAGTTCTCTGGTGACACTGGTACAGAGTAGTCTGTTGACCCGAGATCGTCATAGAGTCTTGTGTGGTTCCCACTGTGCTTTGATTTCCACCTTACCACGTCCAAGAGGGCATGCAAAATGGTGGTTTTTGGGTACAGTCCTGAATCACATGGAGGCAATGAGCGATAGGAGGGGATTCGTCTCTCCCGGTATAGGGAGTTGATGTTGCGCTATGTTCGATTGGTAACCGGAAATCCCTGTCCAGGGTTGCTGAGATTTACTGGTAAGTGTTAACTGTAGTTTTTCGAACTGTTATAGAGCTCATATCGACACGACTTATCGAGCTATTGGGGTTTGGCGTTTACCACCCCTAGGCGAGATATGCGACATATCAGACGATCAGACCGGACTGTACGGTAAGTGTTACTGGTTGGATTCACAGGAATGTGAGCGGGCTTGCTCGTCGATCTTCTGATCGCTCAATACCCGGGTGGCCGTTACGTTTAGCAGACCGCTTGCGGCTTGTGGGTGTTTGATATGATCATCACCTGCTGCCGGCGTATTGACGAGTCTTTAGAGTCCTACACAGAGGTTTCCTGGCTCAAGCGAAATGAAATAGGAGCGCATATGAGATATGTGCGGGACCGAGAATAATACCAGTATGTGATACTGTATTCGATTCTCACGATTTGTGACATTGATCGGTTAAATGCGATATAGCCGGGTTATCGGATCAAGTGTTGATTCGATACGTTGTTACTATTGATATTAGTCGGTTATATGCGATATGACCGGATCGTTAAATCAAGTATTGATTTAATGATTTAATGTATAATTATATATTAGATATATTACTTTACATTAACTAATATTTGTTCACTTAAAAAGGATTTTCTCACTTGATGTGCACATTGTATATGTGATATACTTTTGTGCATTTGATTGTATCATGTTTGATGATACATGAGGGTTTGTGTATGTGATTAAACCATGGTTATGTTAATGGTTAGGGTTTTGTTTATTTACTTATTCATTTATTTATTTATTCATTTTGGAAAGATGAAGAGAAATGGTAGCTTGATTTGTTTTCTAGTTGAAGCTTCATGAAGCTTTGAATAAGTCCACCATTTTTGTTTCATGCTTAACCCTAACCATTCAACCTAACCTTAGTTTATTCTCTACACCTAACTATGGTTGCAAATATGATAAGTATCATATTATTTCCTATTTTCGATATACTTTTGATATTCTTTTTCTTCTTCTTCTTCTTCTTCAAGAAGAAGAGAGCTTGCAACCTTCAATGGTGATTTCATGAAAAGAGTGAGAAATCCAATTCTAAAGTGAACCCACTTCCTATTTCTTCATCCTCTACCACTTGCCAAGTAGTATAGGGTGTTTTCTTCACAAGTTTCATGACTTGGTGAAGTTGGAGCTTGATCTTGAGTTGCCTCGACGTAGATCATCTTCGGCATCGAAGTCGACGACCTAGCCTGCCCATTTCTCCGATGAAGCCAACGCTAGAGCCTGGGATCCGATGATCGCAGCGAGGGGACTTCATCACGGAGCTATGGAGGTGGAGGACCGGATCTACAAAGGTTGTATTTCCGTTCACTTTTAGAGTAAAGTTGTTTGCTCGCATTTGTTATCGCCTAAACTCTAGTTAACGATCCGTTTTAGGGTTTCTCGGCAATTGTAAAATTTGAAATTGGCATGGTTGATGCCATGTGAGACCTCATTAGTGTGCCTAGGAACCCTCCAGTTTCGACCGTGAGGTCTTTCGTTGACGTTGCATCTGCATCCTGCTGGACTGCGAAGGAACGTCGTTGTGGGTCTTCAGGCTGTAGATGTGGCCGTCGAGACTTGGCTCTTCTTCTGATGGTGCCTGGTGGGAAGGTATGGTTCCCTTTTTGTTTGTGCCCCTGGATTGTAAACAGGGATCGATGTGATGTCAAGTGTAGGGCAAAAAGTTTCATTTCATTTCATTTTTTATTTCTTTCCGAGATGCTCTATCATTTCAGCTTTTATATCGCGAAAGTCACGATTGCCCAATCATTTCGGCTATTTTTCTCGGTGCCCAATCATTTCGACTATTTTTTTATTTACTCGCTGCTTTTTATTGCGAGTTGCCCAATCATTTTGGCTATTTTTCGCGGTGCCCAATCATTTCGGCTATTTTTTTATTTTCTCACTGCTTTTTATTGCGAATTGCCCAATCATTTCGGCTATTTTTGTATGCATATCTTTTACTTGCTAATTTTGTTGCAAGTTGCCCCATCATTTCGACTATTCATATACATTTTCTTTTACTTGCTGATTTTGTTGCAAGTATGGAACTTGAAACTTTATGCCAATCTTAGTATCATCATCGCTGCGACTGGAATATTTCCAGGAGCGAATCATCATTTGCCATGAAAGGACTTGGGATTTGATACCGATTTAGGCATCAGCATCGCTACAACTGAGATATTGTCAGGAGCGAATCATCATTTGCCTCTGTCGATGTCGAACAAAGCTGGCTTAGCAAACAGGTTTAGGATCCTATTGACTAAGGCTTTTTGACTTTACGAGCCGTAAGGGTCTCATAAAGGTATTTCTCCCTACGAGTCATAAGGATCTCGTAGGTGCATTTTCTCCTTAGGAATCGTGAGGAGTCTTAAGTGTATGGTCTCTTATAAGTCGTAAGGATCTTACAAGAGTGTTTTCTCCTTAAGTCGAGAGGACTTACAAGTGTCTTTTTCCATATGAGCATATCCCCAGTCTCTGGTGGGACTTTGTTAGGGAAATGCTTATTCACGCCCGTGAATTGTATACAAGGGTCAATATTTAACCGCTTGTAGGGCAAGATCGGAGATTGTGATGGCTTAAGAACAGGTTCAGATCCATGTAGCTTAAGGCTTTTGAATCCTATAAGCCATGAGGGTCTCAAAGGGGAATTCTCCTTACGAGTCATGAGGATCTCGTAAGTGTGTTTTCTCCTTAGGCATCGTGGGGATCCCTAAGTGTGTTGCTCCCTTGTGAGTCGTAAGGATCTCACGCAGGTATTTTCTCCTTACAAAGTCGAGAGAATCTTGCAAGTGTCTTTTAACGAGATTGCGCCCTTTCGGGTTTTCACAAAACTCGCTGGTAGTCCTGTTGTTTTTACTTACGGAGCCCTTTCGGGTTTTCATCCGTGCCCATTTTGCTTATGGACATACCTTTTTTGGCCAGCCTTGGGATGCTGCGGTCCATAGTAGTTTATCAACGTCTCGGTCAACAGCCAGTTTTAGGACATGGTGGTCCATCGTTAGTTTAAGGACGTTTCGGTCCGTAGCCAGTTTTAGGACATAGTGGTCCATCGTTAGTTTAGTGACATTTCGGTCCGCCGTTGCCATATTTGAGGCGAGTTTTTATTTTACGGACTTTTCGGTCCAAGGGGCTTTCTCTATGAATGAGCACGATGCCCCTGGCATGTCCATCTTTTTCGGATCATGTGGTTGTGGCGGGTTCAGCTTCCATTTTTCAGACAGCGCGAATTTGTCCTGTTGGTATTGGTCTTCAACCCAGCCTTTGAAGACGAAGCAATCTTCGATCGAATGGCTTACTGCTTGGTGGTAAGGGCAGTAATTATGATTGTTGACATCGCCTGGCTGCAACAGACATTTTAGATCCGGCAGATTGATGAGTCTGTTTCGCACTGCCAACTCGAACAGTCTCCTCGTTTTATCCCGGGGAAACGAGTAAGGACGTCCCAGTCTCTCCTCGAGGGATGGGTGTGGACGCACGTTGTTTTGGCGAACAACCGGCTTTAAGTTGCTCGGCTGTTGTTAAGTATTGGCGACGAAGGACGCTTTTCCTTTCCCTTTTTCATTCCGAGATTCCAGCTTCGAAGAGGAAGTCTTGTGGTCCATTTGGGCCAACTTGTCAATCAAGGCCTGGAAAGTAGTTGGCTTGAAGAACATCATGAATTGGGAAATAGTCGCTTGAGGGTCAAGAGTGCCCATAAACATGCCTACTGCAGGCGCTTCTTCGATGCGCTGCTCGCATTTCGACCATAAATTCCGCCATCGTATTGCAAATTGAACCCAAGTTTCTCCCGGCTTCACCCTGGCATTGATCAGCGCCGTAATTGGGGTACGTTCACTAGCACTCGCGAAACGCTGGGTGAATAGTAGCTCCATCTCTGCAAAAGTTTTGACGGAGTCGTTGGGGAGTTCAGAGTACCATTCGAACGCTGTCTACGACAAGCTGCCGACGAACTGGCAAAGTAGCAGTTTATCGTCACCTCCAATGTTGCCACATAATGCCCTGAACTGGGCGACATGCTGGTGGAGATTGCCCGTCCCCTTATATACATGAAACTTAGGAATCGTGTATCCTGGCGGATACTTGATCTGATCGTACCATCCTGGATATGGTCGTCCAGTTTTGACGACTTGGCCAGTTGCTTCATTTGCTTGATGAGCCCGTATTTGCTGAGCTATATAATCATCCAGGGCAGCTTTTGAGATGGTCTCCTCTTTGGCTACTGAACAAGCCGGAAGGGGATTTGACGTCTCCGCTCGGTCATAAAAGGATAATCGGAGGATTTTCAGATGGAGGGTCTGGGTGGATCATCATCCCGACCATGTCTTGGAATAGAAGCGTCATTCGTTTTATATTAGCCGCTTATTCTACTGCTTCTCTGTCCTTCTTTTCGAGGACTCTGCGAAGGAAGTCAGCATAGCGATTTCTTGTTCCTGAGGCTGCTCTGAGGTCCCTGGATTTTCCTTCGGCCCAGTGATTGCGGCCATTGCAGTCAGCATCTCCTGAAGTTTTTGCTGCTGTTGCTCCTGAGCCTTTGTTATCGATCAAGTAAGCGGTCGATGACCCGTAGAAGCACGGCTTTCCTCTTTTCCGGAAGCCATATAAACGGTATGTGTTACCATGCCCCCAGACTTGGGGAGTTTAGATTCAACTTCCTTGCGGTTCGCCGCGGTCACAGGTGCTTTCTCCAGCCTCCTTCTCTTGTGAGCGGTTGAAGTTGAGGGAGCCGTTGCACCGGGCACCCAGACGGATGACATCTTCTGTGGTACCACGGGATGGCTCTCTTCTTGCCGAACTTTAATCTTCTTTAGTCGGCGAGAGTAGTCCTGGTCAATCACCGATTCCTGGACATGTCGCCAGACTTTGTAAATTTTGGAGGACAGCCGCTGAAGGGGCTGTTCTAGCTTCACCTTAGTAGCGTTCTCCATGGGTAGACAAGATCTCTTCAGCACGGCAGTCGGAGAGTTTTTGGGCACCCTCCTTAGCGGTTCAAACATGTTCCCAGTTGGAACAGCAGTATCAACTTCCACCGTTGGAGCCGGCGGAGTCAGTCCGGAAGGGGAATTGCCCCCAGCCTTCCTCACTCGGCGCCAGTGGTGACGTCGAGCGTTTCTTGCAGTTGGAATTATCTCAGCTACGGGGGTGGTTTCCTCATGTCCCCTGTCTTGATCAGAAATTGTCGTTGTCAACCTGTTGAAGACTGGCGTCTGCTGAGTGGGGATGGCCAACCTATCGAAAGCAGACTTCTGAGCAGGTGAAGCAGCCTTGACGATTCCGCCTGAAACGGGAGCTGAAACAATCAGTCTTGTGAAGACCGACCCTTTGGCAGGAGAAGCCGCTTTGACGACTTCGAGAGCAGGAATGGCTATCCTTTTTGGGATAACCCTTTCTGGTATCGCAGGCTTCTTCACGGGCCCACATGAGCTTTGGCCTAGTCTGCTGAAAACTGAGGCGCTTGGTTTAGGTGACCCGATAAGAGGGACCGCAGTAGTTGCAAGCCAATCAAAGACCGACTTCTTCGCAGCTTCCTGTGACGGTATAGGAGCGCTGAAGCTTGTTGGTGGGATCATGGTCCCGAAGAATAGCCCAGTAGTGGCTTGGGTCACTTGTTCCACCAGCATTGTGAAAAGGGAGGCCGCTTGGGGCCCGTAAGTCACCCCTCCGGACAGGACGGAGTGAGAGTTGCAGTTGCAGTTGCAGTTAGTGCAGTTTGAGGCCATTAATATTCTATTTTCTGCATGGAGCAAGACACCAAATCTTAGTACCTCGAATCCAGGGGCAACCATATCAAACTGCGATTTGTCCGCGAAACACGACACACGAAGTGTGGAGTGGAAAGAGGAAAAGGTCCCACCGGGCGTGCCAGAATATGTTCCCCGCCGAAAATGGAGACGCGGCCGCACGGGTCCGTATTGCCTGAATTTCGGGGCTGATGCTAATTCGTGCTATCCGTCCACCTCTTCGAAGATGCCAAGTTGATTTATGACACCATGTATCGATGGTTTAAAACGGATGCGGCCGATGTAGCAGACTTCATCAGATTCCCCCTCATTTGAGGGGTTTTTGATTGTGGGGACGCTCTTCCCTGCATGCGCAAGCCCCTGCAGTTAATTATGCTACCGCATCGTGGTAACCACTTTCTCCTTCTCCAGATGGTCACTTCGTGTCGTGGGTGTTTGTTTTGTTTTTGGTTGCCCGTGGATTGTATACGAAGACTAATTTATGTTGTCGCCCGTAGGGCGTGGATTAATCCAAATCCGTATCTTCTTAGATTTGGATTTGGGGGTTGGGTTTAAGAATACGTTAGTCTCATTTAAAACTAAGATCAACTTAAACGTTTGCTAAGGATACGTTAGTCTAGTTTTAGACTAAGATCAACTTAATGGGATCATTTAGATCCAACAAAAGAGCATTTGGGCTCTATTGTTTAGTTTAAGGACATTGTGGTCGATTAGTTTAAGGACATTACGGTCCAATGTTAGTTTAAGGACATCTCGGTCCGATGTTAGTTTAAGGACATCTCGGTCCAAGGTTAAGGACATCATAGTCCATGGGTTTAAAGACCTCACAGTCAAGGTTAAGGACATCATAGTCCGTGAGTTTAAAGACCTCACGGTCAAGATTAAGGACATTATAGTCCGTGAGTTTAAAGACCTCACAGTCAAGGTTATGGACATCATAGTCCATGGAATGTATGGTTGTTGGGACCCGTCACCTCTCTGAAAACGTTCAAGGATTACAACGACAAATATCAGAGGAGTTCAGAGATGTACCCTTAAACCAATGTGGGTTGAGAGACCTGTAGTCCAATTGGGACTAAGATCTGTGATTTATGAGCATATGAACTCAATTAATCTGAATTGAGGACTTATGGCCAATTTGGGCTAAGTCCATTCAATTACAATGTTCAACATTTGTTTTTGAGTCGTTAGATGTTTTTTTGAGCCGAATCACCTTAAAAATGCTAAGCATTGGTTTGGTCTCTGACAATGTTTTGTCTTTAGTTGAATGTTGTGCATTTATCATAGCTCCAGGCTTATTCAAAGAACAGTTTATGTTCTGTCCAAACGCACATAAAAGCATGTGGCGCACTTGGCACTAGTGCCAGTCGATGAGCGCAGTGCGCTATGGTTAAAGCGCTAATGCGCTTAGCGCTTTGCGCCAGATATGAAGCGCTAATGCGCTTAGCGCTTTGCGCTAAATGAAGAGCGCTGATGCGCTTACCGCTTTGCGCTAGATGTAGAGCGCTGATGCACTATAGTTGAAGCGTTGAAACGTTTGGCGCTGGTGCCATATAATGAGCGCAAAGCGCTTTTAGTAATGCAGCGCACACGTGAGGAGCACGTGGCGCGCTTAGCGCTGAGCGCTAGCCAATGAGAGCAGTGCGCTGTGTTTGAAGCGCTATAGCACTGCAGCGCTTTGCGCTAGATGAAGAGCACTAAGGCACTTTTAAATTAGGAGCGCTAAGGTTCTTCTTAGATTAGGAGCGCTAAGGCTCTTCTTAGATTAATTTCGCGCTCTGAAGATTATCTTTTTTTTTATAAGAGACTTTGTCTCAAGATTCTAAGAACAAAGTTCTTAGTTTATAGGAGATATTTCAATCTCTTTTTGATGAAAGGCTTTGCCTTTATGGATCTGTGATCCTAAGAGAATTGAATAATTCTCCCCCTTTATAATGAGATGTTCATAATCTCTTTTGTGAAAGACAATTTGTCTTATAGATCTATGATCTGTGAAAGAAGTAAATACTTCTTTTTATATTGAGATGATTTCGTCTTTCTATTATTTTTTACCTTGAAAAGAATTGTCGTCTTTTGCCGAGAGCTTCTTCTACTTCTTGAGATTTTCTCAAAGTTTATGGGGGGTTCCTCTCTCTGAGACTTGAAGTCTCGGGGCCTTTATATAGGGCAAGCTGATTTGTTCAATCGGTTAAAGAGATTTATTCTCTAATTGATTTGGGAATTTCCCCACCGTCAGATCTTTGATCCAAGGGCTTCTGGTTTACAGAAGATAATTTTCTTGTTTTTTAACAAGATTGGGAAATCTTTCCCCCTTACAGAATTTGTTCTGTATTTTAGTGATTTTTAATCACTATTGGATCGTTGATCCAACGGTGTTCCAAATTCAGGGCACAATCTTTTCTGTTTGGAAAGGTTCAACAGAATTTCATTCTTATTAATTGATGATTTAATCATATCCGTTGGATATTTGATCCAACGGTGAGGAACATTTAGTTCCAGCGCTAGCGTCTATGCGCTCTGTCCATGGTGCGCTACTTGGAGTGCAGCGCTCTTAGCGCTAGCGTACACGTACTTTGCACGTGGTGCACTACTTGGAGTGCAGCACATCTAGCGCTAGCGCCTATGCGCTTTGCACGGGGTGCGCTAGTTGTAGCACAGCGCTTTTATAAAAGCGCAGCTTTAATTCAATTTTTGAATTCTGAACAGAGCTTTGCTCTAATTGGGGAAACACTTACGATACAGATTGACCTAACCTTCGAGCAACAACCAGTTGAGATATTGGACCAAAATGTGAAGACATTGTGGAACAAGGAGGTAAACTTGGTCCAGGTGATGTGGAGAAAAGACTCGCCAGGAGAATCGACATGGGAGCGAGAAGACGATATGCGTACATGATACACTCAACTATTCGAAGATTAGTCTTTTATGTAAATTTCGAGGACGGAATTTTTATAAGGAGGGTAGATGTAACAACTCTGAAATTCTTGTACAGAAATTTTATATTATTGTACAGAAAAGGGTATTACAGCCTGTGTAAGAGTTATAAGTTAAATTTGTTTAATAAAAGCAAGAAGCAACTTGTAGCTCACTGGTAAAGTCTCTACACTGCTGCGACATAGTCTGTGTGTTCGATTCCAATCAAACCCAATTATTTTTTTAGATTTTTCTTTTTAACTTTTCGGAAGCCCAAGAGTTGCATGTGCAATTCATGGAGAAACAAAAAGTTTCAGAAAAATCAAACATGCCCAAATAGGAGTAAATGCCCAACTTGACACGTGGCACAAGTCTCAAGACAGATCATCAAGATCTGACCGCCCGTTTTGCTCCTAAGGCCGGCGCTAACGGTCATGATGAGCCCCTTTCCCCCGTGCTTTGCACACTTGCCCTTTCGACTCCCCTCAACTCCACTGCACTGTTTGATTTTTCTGCAATCAAACAAAGACTTTCCAATTTACCATTTAACACCATTTAAATTCTTTTTAATCCACATTTTTAATTCCCAAACCCTAATTCTTCACTATAATTGCCACCCCATGCCCTAGCTCCCCTCTATTCTGAAAACTTCTAGCAAAAATTATTCTAAAAATTCCTAAGTGCAAGTGGAGTCAAGTGGAGTTAGCAACCAAGCTCCTTCTATCGAAGATCGAAGCCGTTTTCAGAGCATCCGCGAAGCCACGGAGCCTGCTCTCTTTTCCTTACTCCTTTCTCGAAGTTATAAAGCCGTAAGTCCCTCTTCTCTCTTCTTCTTTCATCTCAAAACTATCTTCTAAAAACATATCGGAAAAGTGGAATTAACTCCGATATGTGTGATTTTTAACCTTTGTACACCCCTTCCTAAAGCAAAATAGGTCAAAATAACTTTCTCTCACTACTTGTAACTTGGCTTAAAATCTTTTAGCTTTGAGTTTAACCAAAACTTTCATATGAAACTATCATATAACGAACTTTTCATTAAAAATACCATGAACTTTAGTATGACCCTCATTTTCAATAATTGTTAAATACCTTTAGGAAAACCCCACAGGGTAATGACCTACCCCACACGCACACTATGGTTCCATAGCACGGTACTCTAAACATACGACTAATTTAAAGAATAACTTTTTCATTAAAATACCACACCTTTTCAAAACAGGTTTCTTTTAATCGGTATTTTGAAATCCTTGGCAATTACGCCTCTAGAACTCTCGTTAGGGGACCCGCTAATGGATGGTGTGGATTATCGCACATCCTTGAGATAGTAGAGCGAGATGCAGAACTCTTCACGGAGTATTCGGTCTCGAAAGGAAATTAAAAAAATACAGTTTTTAAGAAATGCGACTTTTCTAAACAAAACTAATTTTTAAAAATTATATAAAAATATGAATCCGTATTTTCAATAAAAACATATTATGAAATTATATTTTTTAAAATGAAAGATTAGAATTTTAATAAAATACCATCAAGTTACCAAAAGATCTAGTTTTCAATAAAATACCACAAACTTTTAAAAAGACTAAATTTCATCACCAAAATACCATTTAAATTAAAATCCATGTACATAAAAACCCTAAATATTATAAATCACCCTCGAGGTTTATTTTTATACTATATTGAAGTATTTTTTACATAAAACCCCCTCAAGATATGCAAAACAATATTTTAAAGACTCTAGTTTAATATAGGTTTAAGCGGGATCAGTTTTTTTGAGCCCCAGGGAGCCGGAGAAAATAAGTGCTTGCCTATCCAGGTTAGAAAATTTAATGGAGTTTTCAATAGAAATTGTCTAGGAAGAAGACACAAATCATGTCGTCCATGTGCAGCAGTTGCCGATTACTCCTGGACTTAAAATATTACAAGAATAAAGTCCTTTCATAAGATTCTAACTCCAATATGAATCCAAACTCAAATCAGAATCCAAAATCAAACTTGAACTTGAATACTTGATCATGAACACTCGAAATCAATTCAAACTCAAACTCGTATACTTGACTCGACTTGATCGGACCATGGTTATAACTTGACATGAACTTAACATGAATACCTGAATACATGATTACATCTTGAACATGAACCTGTACTTTTTATATCCATGGATTCGATCAAGGCCTATAATCTTAATCTATACAAATACAATACGCGGGGATAAAGGGATAGAATGGTACGGAACGCATATCATGACACGAGAGGTCACTTAAAAGACACTTACATAAATTCACGTACCGTTGTCCCGTGGATTATGACGGGGCTTCGTACTACATGTTATAATAGTCTACGGGGTAAGATGGACTCCTCTCGTATACACGAATACATTCTTTATCAAACTACAAACAACCATGTTAGAATAACTACATATACTTATGAATAATCATATACAACTTTACATTTCCTCTGTTCATTCGGTTTCTATTCACATTATATATTCTCTTACTTCTTTTAAGACTTACCGAGCGCTAGTTCGCTGACAACACTCCTCTCTGTTTTCTTTCTTTGGAATGTTCGTTAGGAGGACCGGACTTTGAGGAGATAAAGCCAAGCCCGAAAGACTTGGGCCAACTTGTTGCTTAGCCAGACTACTAGCTCATTCCAGTCTGCACTTGCTTTCTGTATGTCATTGTTTAGGCATTTGCTTTTATTATTGTATCTTTTATTTCATACATTTGTATGTAAAGTTGAATGTAAATAAAGTTGTTGTTTCATTTTATTACTCTTGTCATTCTTATTCATTATTATATTGCTTAATTACGCTTAACGTATTTTCATAAATACGTTGCGGGCTTGCCACGTCATTGTTTCTGTCTGCTGGGAAGCGGGGCATGACATATACTTAGGATAGACCCAAGACGGGGTGCTCAAGTAACCGGGTTCTAGAGTCCAAAGGATCTCGATCAGTGAGAACGTGTCACCTAACTCTAGAATTGGTAGAGTTTCTTGCCGCACTCATAAGGGTCTATGGGATTGGGTTTTGGCTATTCATCATGACTATGGAATTTACATTTTCATAGTTGGCTTAAACGAAAACACGGAAATCCTAATATATCCTTTATTTTCATTTGTGTTGCTTCTGCTGTGATCTGTGATGTTTATCAATACATGAGAAGAATGGCTATATATATATATATATATATATATATATATATATATATATATATGTTTCTTATGTTTTGCATCCACGCTAGTCCTGTCCCCGCCCTGCTGTAAGTTAAGTAATCTTACGGTGAAAACCCGTGACCCTGTGGCGAATGCGGATGGTATAAGCGTACGTTCTATTTTTGTTTCTTATGCAATGATAGGTTAATTGATGGGACCGCATTAATTCTAATTAATGTAAAGAAACAAACCAAATGTTTAAAGTTGTTGGAACAATTTAAAAAAAACACTCGGTTTTCTTTTAATAAAACAACTTTTAAATGCGGAGCCTAAACCACTCATTTTAAAAGCTATTCGTTTCCTTCGACTATATCAAGTTCATTACGTTCCTGGTTTTCACCACAACCAGCCATAGCCCACCATCGTTTAAGATAGGTATCTACTAGTATTCAATCTATGTATTTTGACCTCGCCAAGGTATAGTGATTGGTAGCTAATGGATATTTATCTGTAGCATAGATAGATGCGTTAATCTAGGACAGGCGTACAACCATTTTGGCCTTCATTAAGGGTTTGTACGATTAGGTCTAGGTTAATCAGGTAAATGACGGGATGAACTTGACTTGTGACTTATGATATTTTGGCCTTTGTCAAGGTCATAAGCGCTTGGGGCGCTTGGGGCAAAAACCACATCGGGAGTTTCAAAGGAAAAGAAAATTTGCTAATTTTTCATACCTTCTAGAGTGCGATGATTTTGGTAGGATTCTTTCAAATTATCACACAATGATAGTTGGATCCTGATTCCACTGTGAGTAATTATTATTACACTTCGGGAGATTTTTTCAATTTACAATCAATGCAACAACCCATAGGTATCTAGAAAGGTGTTAGCGAAGCAATGCCTCCAGGAAAAAGAGATTATTTAATTAAGGAACATCGCGAAAGCGTTGTAAAACCTCCCTCGAAGTACCGATACTCGCCTGGCCGAAAGGTTAAAGTAAGAATTGTAGGGTGTGATTAATCCCGACTAATTCTTCTTTTATTGTTTGAAAGAGAATTCGAGAAAATGGTGGGAGCCATCCTGTTTAGATAAACTAAAAACCAATTAAACTTGCAAGAGCATATATACTGAGTGTTTCTTCTCTCTCTCCTAATTGCAGCGACTAAGATGACTGAGCTTAAGTTACTATTAGATAAAAACATATTGACGGGGCCGAACTATAAAGATTGGCTAAGGAATGTCCAGATGGCCATTACTTATGATAAGCTGGGCTACCTCTTCACTACTAAAGCCCCCGCCATCCCAGGTCCAGATTCCATAGTCGTGGACATTGAGGTCCGTAAAATTTAGGATATTGTCTGTGTAGGACTACGGTAGTGCCCCGGCCGTCTATCCGAGGCCGGAATGCGGAAACGAAAATTTTTCACAACTAGAAAACCGGCACTACCGCATCCTAAAATCCCGGATCGAACCATTAACCTAAAGCTAGCAAACTAGAAGATGGGAAGAAATCTATACCGAGCGATCCGTGTCCTTCGGTCTTTGCCTCCACTCCGATCTCCTCGCAGAATCTCCGGTCTTCATCTCCTCGTCGGAAAGGGCACCACATCATCGGTTCTTTTTACGGTCTCCCGCTTCATCCGAAGCAACTCGGGCGCGAAGTGTGCTAGCCGACGCGTCCAAGGTGTAGTAGAGAATGTTGTGATCACTTTGTCTCTTTGCATCCATGGCTTGGATGGAGGTTGAAGTTGTTGCCATTGGAGGAAGACAATGAGCTAGAGGAAGAAGAAGAAGAGAAGGCTTTCTCATCTTTTATTTTATTTTTGATGCTATGAACAATGAGAGTGAAAGAGTGTAGAATAATATGAGAGCTCACTACCAATAATAGGCATCCCCTCTCTCTCTCCATCTCATTTCACGACATAAAACAATTCATTAATGTGACACATTTGCTAAAAAAGAGACCACGACACATGATATAAGTCTATGTCACATTAATGCATTGTCATGATGATTTCTAGCTCATTATTTCCTTAAGCAAACATTAATCCAAATGTTTGCCATAACAAAGAAAATCCGGCAACATCTAAAGTAAACTCGTGACGGATCACAAGGATACCCCTCACCTGTATATACATACCTGCACCCGCATTCCGACTGAATGCGAATGCGATGAGACTAAAGTAATCCAACAAATCTAATACTAGGATCTGGCTTAAACCAAAGCCCACTAGTATGATCCTTCCGATCATGATCCATGCAATACCGCACGTATAAGATCGAACCCTGCCATATATCATATGGCCTCTACAACGTTTCGCCCGAAACTTGAGAAACTGTCTGTGGGGGACTCTAAAGACTCGTCAATACTTTGGCTGTGGATTTAACCACTAGCACGTCAGAGGTATTAGCCATACGTGACGGGCTACCAGCTATTGACCAAAAGGGACGTCGATGAGCGAACTCATCCTGACACCCTACTGAGCCTGTCAGTGACAATATCCGTACAGTCCGGTCCGTTCGTCTATAAGCATCGCATGGCGGGCCTAGGGGGTTGGTAAAAGTCAGACCCCCAAAAGCGGTACAAGTCGTGTCGGAGTGTAGCCCAGAACACTCTGAGATACTACTGGAATACCTACCAGTAAATCTCCTTCCTTGGCCAAGGACTTCGTGTAAGGGCTCTCCTAGACACAGCGCGACCTCATCCCCAATACCGGGAGAGACGAACCCCTGAAGATCCACTCACTGCCTCCATGTGGCTCGGGACTGTACCCAACTAAAACCTGTTTGCATGACTCCTTTGAGCCGTGGTAGGGTAGTAATCAAAGCACAGTGGGAACTCACATGAGATAAATGACGATCTCAGGTCGATGAACTAACATGTACACATGTCACCAGGAAACTGCTATCTGACGTCTGGTATAATCCCAACTAGCATGTTCCCGGCGAGTCCTGTCCGGTGTACTCATAACCCAATGAGTTCCTGTATACATCTTAGGTGAACCAACTGACACCAGTGGCTTGTGAGACCGGCCACCGCCCCTCGTCGAGGTCTCGACTGTATACACTAGTCTACTCTGGAGTATCGATGCCTTGTCTCGAAAACTCCCATGACTAGGGAACTTTTAAGGATGTGCTTATAGACCCCAGCTCCCATGTATATGATCACCATCATACTGCTGGCCGTCAAGCAAGAATCCTAAGGGCTCTATCAATGCGCAATAGTGACCTGTAAGGTCACCTAAAGCAGTACACGATGATAAAGATAAACCAGATAGCATACTATCATCTTGAGTAAGACTGTCCTACCGGTATAGGTCCTCCCTCAATCATTGCAATCACGTGCCTGTGATCCAATAATTGACTCTGAGGGCACTATATCCAACAATCTCCCACTTGCACTCAAGGCTAATTATTGCGATGCCGCATACTCACTGCCCGTGTGATACCGAACACCCAACTCCTCTACTAATCAGTCTCACAAAGCTCGTTTGCAAAACTATTGCGTTCGAGGAATAGCCTCAGTGAGTGGATCCGCTCTAATGTTTCTTTCTATGTCTCTCTTTATCTCAAGTTCGCGGAGAAACCCATCTCCCGAAATGAGCAATACCTGTCTTAGAATATGTTTGGATGTCTGATGGGACCTAGTTCATAAGTGAACTTCAAATCCAAACTTTTTAGACTGTATCGTCAACTGAACTTAATCAGTATCCTGCGCCATGCCTCCCTCAGTATCCGCCTGGACCATCTGTCCAAAATACTGCCCCTCGTCAGAGGGAAAACTATAACTCTGACAGCCACTCTGTCATCCAGGTCACCTTGGAAGCCTGGAATGATAACTGTCTCCCGAAGGAGGCTGCCGTTATCATATCCCTAGAACATCCACTTATGTTCTAAAACTGCTTCCGAATGTTTCTCCAGGATTGGATCAATATCAACTTATCGCATCTAGTGCAAAAACAATATCTGGTGTGGTACTTGACATCTCATGATTGACTCAATTGCCTAAGCAAGTGATCTGGCAATCATGCACATCTCTCTCCACTTTAGTCTGTAAGACACCTTTAGAGAAGGTGACTCCATCACCTACAGGTACACTACCGTGCCAGGAGTCGTCCATTCTAAAATACCATTAGAATGCTGTCTAAGTACCCAGATTGGGAAACTACCCAAATCTAGATCTAAAACCATAGATCTAGTAACCAGAATGTCTGATATAATATCCAAGTCCTTTATGGAGAAACCACTGTGTGACAACCAAAGTATAACCGACCGTAGTATAGGAATATCACTTCCTACTGTGTGTATGTCATCCAAATACCAGGACATCACACCCTACTACCTTCTTAACAGATCCATCCCCTATCTGATGAAGTCAAACCTATGACTGTCGCATCAAAAATAGATGATCTATTTCCGCTATATCTGCTTTAGTCTATAAATAGACGTAAGCTACTTGTCCACCAATGCTTCCGCTGCTCCCACTGACTACGACAACCCTCTGGCAGAGTCATATACACTGTACTTCTAAAGCTAGTTTAGAACGACGCTATACTCATCCTCCAGCCGGGTCTCACGGTCTGGAACAACAGCAATGGCAAGTCTGGGTAAACAAGAACATCCCTGTCACCGTCCTTGAGGCTACCGGAGTACCTCTCGGGTGCCTGAGGTTACCCACCATTTCTGTGGAGTGGCTAATGGAATGTCAAACCAGATTGAATCTTTAGGTTCTTATCAAATTTTCAGTAATCGTTTGCGGTTCTGGAATCACTTCCAGTTCTACCATACTCCCACTACTGTTTTCTGAAAAAATCCATTTTTATTAAAACTGTGGCGAGTCAAGAACAATATCACTATTGATCTTCCAGATGGTAGAAAATCAACCCTCGTCATAGCCTGGGTCAACCCACAAACAGCCATTACAGAAACGTGCCTTGAGTTATCCAGAGTCTGGTTTTAAGCATAAGCCGGACAACTCCCCGTACCTTAACATCGTTAAGATATGAACTGTTCTATATCCAATATAGAACCAGAGGCACTGATTTAATTGAACCAGATTCAAATCATGCAACTGTCTCCAGTGCATGTCAACTAAATGGAAGGAGGCCGATCAGCGTTACTCAACTTAGGAATGCTTCCAATTATGAGTAACCTGAAAGAGAAGCAAGTTCCCTTAAAACCATTACTATCAACTGAATACCATACACAAGTATCTACATCTTCGATCACCTTGAAGAATCCTGATACTTGCAATACCTGGTTCTCTACTCTATTCTTATACCTATAACTTCTCAAAACTCAGACCCTGCATTTCTACGAAACACGTGTCTAAAAAACCTGAAGAAGTCATAAGTAAACCGAATATAGTACAAAGACCAACCCCTCTGTCCTAATGGACACTGGACAACATACAATACTCTGTATAAGTCCCTTGAGTCTGATAACTCATTCCCTGTGTGTCGAAGGTTGAAAACTGTACTTATGGTTAAGAAGAATTACACCGCTGTTTAATACTCCTTACCTAACCATCCACTGATATAGGTAAATGTGATGGACATAATTTCAAAAAGTTATATCTCACTCTATAAAAATAGACGTACAGATATATCAATTTGAAATTGGTGCATAACAGCGGATATTCAAAACCAAATAGTTGCCGTCCGGCAAACAGCCCAGGTGATTTCCTCAAATATCACCAATTACAACGAATTCCGATATAATGAGGATGATCACCTAATTCCCAATAACTTACTCCCACTCATCATCTATAAAACCATACCGATGTGAGAATCATACCTGGTAAATACATACCCTGGAGCAAGATCTGATTGGGAAATCAGTTTTCTTTTAACAGTACACAGTGAAACTGAAACATTGAAATGTTTCGATGGGGTATCCGGGTATTCCTAGTAATGCCTCTTCCATTATCAGATTCACAACTGTAACCGTATATTTCTTTGCCATCTCTCCAAATCCCTTCATATGTCTTTAGTCATTACCTTCTGCACACCCCTTTAGGCTAAATGGTTTTCTTCCTTCCCTATCGTTCGGCACCAGCCTATGGTTTGGAAGAAGACTATCCAATAAGCATAATGGGTGTACTTTCCTAATCCTAGGAGCACTCGCAATGCGAGAGAAGGTGAAGATAAAAGACAACCGAATAAAACCTTATTCCTATTTCTCCTGAACCAGAATCCATCCCCGAACTGGAACAAGTTCCTTTCGAGTTCGTATATAACCATACGATGGAGTATCCAAATAACTGTGGATCTTCATAGTGATACGGAGTGTCCTGGAGAAATACAAAGGTGATGTAGGATTGGCGAAGAAATACTTGGTTTGGTCGTGAATAGCAGTCGCAATTTACTTTGCCCTCTTACTAATCCCTTGATATGTCTTTACTTAATACCTTCTGTACACCATCGTTATGCTAATTGGTTTTCTTCATTCCCCACCGTTCGGCACCTGCTTATGGTTTGGAAGAAGACTATCCAATTTGCGTAATAGGTGTACTATCTCCTAAACCAAGGAGTACTCGCAACCTGAGAGAAGGTAAAAGGAAAAGACAACTGAATAGTCCTATTCGTTTTCTCTAGAACCGGAAACCATCCTCGAATAAATTCCTTCGAGTTCGTATATAACCATACGATGGTTTTGTCCAATAGAAGTGGACGTTCGTAGTAATACGGGGTGTCCTGGAGAAAAGGGTAAAAGTAGGAGTGGCAATGAGGTATGAAACTCTGACAATCCAAAAGCCAGTGTTTTAAGAAGGTTCGGTTAATCTTGGTCACTGAGTCATAGTCAAGGGTCGGGTCATGGTCGCTGCTAAAGAGAGAGAGAAAAGAAACACTCAGCGTGCACTCTAATCTAGATCAGAATGGTTATCACTTTATCTAATCAGGAAACCTCCCACTGTAACCTCAAATTCTCCTCCAAACCTGAAAGAAGAATTAGTCGGGATCACCCGATGAGTAAACGAACTCATCAGTGGGAATCGGGATCCAACTATCATCGCATGATAATGTGACGGAATCCACTCACGTCACCACACTCCAGAAGGTATGCGCATGCCTGGCAAGTTTCAGCTTCTTTAGAAACTCCCGATGTAAGTTTTTACCCCTAGGACCCAAGTGACCTTGACGAAGTCAACAAATCAAAGAGTCCTAGTCAAGTTCAACCCGTCATTATCTAGATTGCATTAAACCCACCCGTACGTGCCCTTGACGAAGTCAACAAGGCCGCACGACTGTCCTAACCAATCCAATTTATGCAACAAACAAGCACCACTTAGCTACCGTACACTACGCCTTGACGGAGTCAACAAACGCAGCACGAATACTAAATAATACCCGTAAGAAATGACGGAGGGCTACGGCTGGTTTTTGGCGAAAAACCTTTAGCGTAATGAACTTGATATCGTTGAAGGAACCGGATAGCTTTTTATAAAAATATAGTAGCGAAAACCTTTACTAAAGAGGTCACTCCCGGTGAAGGGATCTCGGCTCTTTCCCCGTAGAATGAGGTGCAGGATATTCCAACTGAATACTACGATGCAAAACAAAAGGCAATCGGCTATAGTGAAGTTATTACCCTGACGCAAACTTCTGTCCAAGGGGTCACTCCCGGTGAAGGGATCTCGGCCCTAGCCTCGTCGACAGAGATGCTGGATATTCATAACCGAATACCCCTGTGCAAAACAAAAGAGAACGTCCTCGCAATAACAGCTTTTTGAAAAATTGTTCCAACAACATCAGAATAGGTTTGTTTAGCTTGCATTGATCCGAATCAACGCAGTCCCATCAATTGATCACACCAATAAAAAACGAAAATACGATGTACGTATATGCCACCCGCATTCGCCACTGGGTCCCATCATCACCCGTTAGGTTACTTAACTAACGACAGAGCGGGGACTGGACTAGCGCGGATGCAAAACATATACAACATCTACTAGTATATACATCAATATATAATATTCTGTTAGTTATATGTATGCCCTAGAGGCCATTACTATACATAGGATGTATATTGTAGTGGATGCTTGGACATATATAGGGAGGACTTTCTTGCTCGACATGATAGTATGCTATCTGGTTGCTCTTTACCTTAACGTGTACACTGATTGTCTCTCTGTTACATGTTGGTAAAGCCCTTAGGATGTGTACTTGACTACTTAGACTATGATGCGGATCATACTAGTGGGGACATGGTGGTCCATAAGTACATCCTTCAAAGTCCCTAGTCGTGGGTGTATCGAGACGGGGCATCGATATACCAGAGTAGACTAGCGTATACCTTCTCGACCCATACAGATGGGCGATGGATGATCCCATATCCATTGGTGTTTGACATCAGAGATGATATACGGGTGCTCAGTGGAGACTGGGTACACTGGACGGACTTGCCGAGAACTCCCAGATGGTATTATACCTTACGTCAGATGGCAGTTCTCTGGTGACACTGGTACAGAGTAGTCTGTTGACCCGAGATCGTCATAGAATCTTGTGTGGTTCCCACTGTGCTTTGATTTCCATCTTACCACGTCCAAGAGGGCGTGCAAAATGGTGGTTTTTGGGTACAGTCCCGAGTCACATGGAGGCAATGAGCGATAGGAGGGGATTCGTCTCTCCCGGTATAGGGAGTTGATGTTGCGCTGTGCTCGATTGGCTATAACCGGAAATCCCTGGCCAGGGTTGCTGAGATTTACTGGTAAGTGTTACCAGTAGTTTCTCGAATTGTTATAGACCTCATATCGACACGACTTATCGAGCTATTGGGGTCTGACGTTTACCACCCCTAGGCGAGATATGCGACATATCAGACGATCAGACCGGACTGTACGGTAGTGTTACTGGTTGGATTCACTGGAGTGTGAGCGGGCTTGCTCGTTGATCTTCTGATCGCTCAATACCCGGGTGGCCGTTACGTTTAGCAGACCGCTTGCGGCTTGTGGGTGTTTGATATGATCATCATCTGCTACCGGCGTATTGACAAGTCTTTAGAGTCCTACACAGAGATTTCCTGGCTCAAGCGAAACGAAATAGGAGCGCATATGAGATATGTGCGGGACCGAGAATAATGCGTGTATGTGATACCGTATTCCATTCTCGCGATGAATGTATCGAATGGTTGTATGCGATATAACCTAGTTATCGAATCAAGGATTGATTCGGTAAGCCGATACATAGGATACTAGTCGGTTGTGTGCGACATGACCGGATCATTGAATCAAGAGTTGATTTAATGATTTAATGCATAATTATATATTTGATATATTACTTTGTATTAACTAGTATTGGTTCACTTTAAATGGATTTTCTCACTCGGATGTGCACATTGTATATGTGATATATTTTTTTTGTGCACTTGATTGTATCATGTTTGATGATACATGCTTGCTAGGGTTTTTGTGTAAAGAATTAAACCATGGTTATTTAAATGGTTAGGGTTTTGATTATCTTAACTAATTATTTAGGTTATTTCCTTTTTAGGCATGTAAAGAGAAAATGGTTTCTTTTCATTCATGAAGCTTGATGAAGCTTCATGAAGACTTTGACCAAGTGACCATTTTGTCTCATGCTTAACCCTAACCATTCCATTCAACCATGATTAACTCTCTACACATTACCATGGTTAATATTATGATAAGAATGATTTTATTATTCTTTTTTTTTTTTGATAACTTATCATATTATCTTCTTCTTCTTCTTCATCTTCTACTTGAAGAAACCTTGACTTCATCAATGGTGATTGATGAAAAAGAGTGAGAAATCCAATTCTAAAGTGAACCCACTTCCTATTTCTTCATCCTCTACCTCTTGCCAAGTAGTATAGGGTGTTTCCTTCACATGTTTTCATGGCTTGGTGAAGGTGGAGCTTGATCTAGTGATGCCTCGACGTAGATCATCTTCGGCATCGTCGTCGATGACCTAGCCCGCTTTTTCTCCGTTGAAGCCGATGCTAGAGTCATGGTTCGATTTGGACAGCGGAGAGGACTTCATCACGGAGCCATGGAGGTGGAGAACTGGATCTACAAAGGTTGTATTTCCGTTCTTTATTAGTAAAGTTGTTTACTAGTTATTGTTTCGCCTAGATATCTAGTTAACGATCCGTATTAGGGTTTCTCGGCACCCGTAAAATTTGTAATTGGCATGGTTGATGCCTTGTGAGACCTCTTGAGAGTGCCTAGGAACCCTACAGTGGTATCAGAGCCTAGCTAGAGCCTTAGGCGATGCGTAGACGACGTTTGAAACCCGATCGAACCAAAACCCTAACCCCAAAATAGCTCTCTGTACTTTTTCCAAATTTGTGGATTTTCCTGAATTAAAAATATGCAGAAAATTCAGCAGGGTTTTTCATGAATTACTGTGAAGCACGTGCGCACGATTCCCCAAAAGCGCAGCGGAACCGCGGCATGAGCATGGCTCATGCGGCGGTTCCGCGGCCATCTAGTCACTTCTTCAGTTGATAACTGCACAGTAATTCCTATTGTACAGTGCTGTATTTTCTGGGATATTTTAATGTTTGATATACAGTTGAGTATTCTGGGTTGTATTGGGGACTTGGTGTTTCGATCGGATTGTCTGACTGTGTCTATGTTGCTTCCGGATAATTTTTGAATATGTTAAAATGTTCGACCGGATATAAATACCCAACTTTTCCCCTGTCGGGAAATTTCCAAGTGTTAGATTTTTCCGTAGTTTAACGACGTTCTAAGTAGTGCAAGTAACGCGATGGACCCTCTAGAAGACAACAAACCTTAACTCGATTATGTGACCGTCTTGAACTGCCCTTTGAACCTTCGGGTTTGGGGCAGTACGGCGTGCCACATGTGAGGCGTTGGCTTGACCCTTCTACGACTGGACCGTTGGTACTGAGGCACGAAATGAATGTCTTTGAACTTATTTCATGAGTTGAGCTGTTTCGGAAAAACTTGGGTGTTCGATTGTTCGATCGGAAAGTTTAACATTTTCTATCTTATTCGGAATGTGATACAATAATTGGAATTCATAAGTAGTTATGAGATAACTGAATGAATGTTATAAATCTAGCGGTTTATTCTCACTTGATCGGTTGCCACGGAATTTTGATGTGATCAAAAGTCCGTCGCAATCACGTAGCGTACGCGGATACTCGCCGGGTAAACTTAATAGACAGCCTCGCTCCATAGCCCCGACCAAGTGACTGTAGGAGAACCCCGTCGCCGAAAGCATCCGTCCGGGTGCTCGCGGCAGCGGTGTTCCGCCTTGGTGCACTTCGTCGATGGTATCGGGGGTGCGGCCGTCTACTAAAGTTTGCGACGAGCATTCGATCAGGATGTCGGGAATCCTGTTGAATTGCCCGACTTGGTATTGAAAAGTGTTTTCGATAATGAGACTAAAATGCGGGGTTTTTAATTGTTAGGCATGCGATGTCTAAGGAATTCATTTGATTAGGCATGTGATGTCTATGGAGGTTGCGGATTCCAACTGTTGTAGTTTTACACTTTCTTTTCTGTGACCGTAAGTGTAATATGTGATATCGCCGGTTTCGTTGCTATATGTCAACGACAATTGGGATGCGCATATTTACTTACGTTGATGACATGTGATGTTATGTGTTGCTGGATATGTTATATTGGATCGTCGTGTTTGAATAGCCGGGGGTTTTTATGTGAGATGAGTGTTTTTCATTTTCATTCATGTAAAAACTTGTATGTAATATTCTTTTATTGGGGCACTTCCAGGTTGCGGAAGCTGTCACCCATTGTATATTATTTACTTTTCTGCACTAGGATAGACCCAAGGAGGGGAGCACAAGTAACCGGGTTCTGGGGTCCAATGGGAGACCAACTCGAGGAGTCGAGTCCGGGTCTCCTAACTCTAGAATTGGTAGGGTTGCTTGACGCTCTCGTAGGGGTCTAGGGGTGTGGGTTTGGCTATTCATCACGACCGTGGAATCCGTGTTTTATACTGGCTTGTATTGAAAACACGGACGTCCTAGTATATCCAATATTTCATATGATTCTTCTGCTGCGATATCTGTGATGTGATCATGTGATGTTCTGTGATAAATACTTTATATAGTATATATGATATATTATATAGACGTTACTTATGTTTTACACCCGCGCTAGCCCTGCCCCACTCTGCCGTTAGTTACCTAACCTAACGGTGCATGAGGGGACATCGAGGCGAATGCGGATGGCATAAGTGTACGTCGTATTTATCTGTGATGTTTAGGTACTTAAATGATGGGACTTCATTAATGTGATTAATGAAATAAAAGAAACCTAAGATGTTGTAGAATCGAATTTCAAAAATAAAACAGGTAGCTACAGTTCTTGCTTTGCATAGCGGTATATGAGATATATCCTGCACCTTATTCGATGAGGAAAGGACCGAGATCCCTTCACCGGGAGTGACTCCTTTAGCAATAACTGGCAGATGCTACACACTCGGTTTGTCTTTTGATTGCTTTTAAAAGTTTTTGCTTTGCACAGTGATATATATGATATATCCCGCACCTCATTCGACGAGGAAAGGACCGACGATCCCTTCACCAGGAGTGACTCCTTTAGCAAAACTAGAAAAGCTTCAAAAACACTCCATTTTAAAAACATTTGATTCTACAACGATATAAAGTTCATTACGCAAAAGGTTTTCTTAAAAACCTGACGTAGCCCTCCGTCATTTCAGATAAGTCCTAGTTAGTATTCGTGCTGCGTTTGTTGACTCAGTCAAGGCGTAGTGTGCGGTAGCTGATTAGTGCTTATCTGCAAAGCATATGATGCGATTGGATTAGGGTAGTCGTGCGGCCTTGTTGACTCAGTCAAGGGTCGTGCGGGTAGGTTTAATTCAATCGAGAAATGACGGGTTGAACTTTACTTGTGGTCTATGATTTGTTGACTAAGTCAAGGTCATAGATCGCTTGGGGCAAAATTATCGGGAATTTCAAGTGTTGAAATTCGCAATGAGATTGCATACCTTCTATGAGATAGTTGGATCCCGATACCCACTGTGAGTAAGAGTTACTCCTGGGAGAGTTTTATACATTACAATTAGCCGATCAAGTAGGTGTCTAGAAAGGTGTCAACGGGGTTACGCATCTGGGAAAACGAGGTTTATATTAATTAGGTTCGTGCGAAAGCACGGGGGACCTCCCTCAAAGTACCGACACTGGCCTGGCTGAAAGATTGGCGAACTTGTAGTGTGTAATTAATCCCGGCTAGTCTTTCCTTTTAAGGTTTGAAGGAAGATTTGATAAAAAGCAGTGGGAGCCATCCTGATTAGATAAAATAATAACCAATCTATTCTTGCTAGAGCGCACGCAGAGTGTTTTCTTCTCTCTCTCTCCTGGTAGCGACCATGTCACGCCTTAATCAAGATAATAATACGGAATATTGACCGAACCCGCTTGTTATACTGAGCTGGGGAACGTTGGTCCCGCTCCAACTTATAATTGTTATAAGACAGAGCAGGAAATTGGGGAATACCAGATTTCCCGTGCCGCCCAAACGAAGAAAGTGCATATGATGCATCATCTTCGGGTGTGTTCATTATACAGAACTGTTTCTCAGTATCCTCCGCATCCTTGGTATATGATACCGGATCAGGATCCCAGATATGTAATCTATTACATAGGGCTACAAAAGGGTAGAAAGACTGAGAACGGGTGATAAGTTTCATGAGGCAGAAAACGGGGCAAGAGTTGCAGCCAAGTCTGTTGGTCACTGTCACCCTGTATTACGAATACATTGATTCTGAACGAATGTTATTAGATACCGAACCTGATATACAAAATCGTATCTATCTCTTTATTAGTAAAGAAATGATAAAATTTTGTATTGTTGGATAATGTTTTGAACATTTCCTATATCAAAAGTTGATCGGTTCAGGCACGTTATCTAAAAGCATTGATGTTCTAAATCAAACTACAGTTCTTTAGTATACGGAACACACATAAGAGGAAGAGTTCAGAAATGAACGAATCCCTCTTGAGGTATTGTAGACTAGGTCATATCAATGCGACCCGACTAGCTAAGTTGCACATAGATGCATATTTAAATCTGTTTGAATTTACATCTTATGAAACTTGCCAGTCATGTCACAGAGATAAGATGACCACAGCCCTGTTTATTGGTAACAGAGAAAGAGTTGGTAAACTCTTGGGACGATACATGTTGATGTATGTAGGTCCCCTGTCTATACATGCCAAGACTGGTTCTTTGTACTTCGTTACATTCTTTGATGATCTCTCGAGACTCAGACATATGTTCCTGTTGAAATACAAGTCTGAACCTTTTGAGATATTCACAGAATATAAGCTAGAAGTAGAGAACCAATAAGGGTATAAGTATTATGTCCTTTGATGTGATCGAGGAGGAGAATACTTGAGCACGGAAATCCTGGACTATTCTAAAGGAGAATGTGATTCTCTCTCAGCATTACTCCTCCGTATACACCATAGCACGATGGTATATCGGGACGGAGCAATAGCACCCTATGTGATATAGTGTGCTCTATGATGAGTACTACTGAGTTTCCTATTTCCTTTTTGGGAGTTATGCACTTGAGAAGCTGCATACCTATTGAATAGGGTTCCAATCAAATCAGTTGCCTACCACTTCATATGTGATATGGAAAGGGAAGAGCCCATATCTTAAGTTAGTTAAGATTTGGGGCTGTCCGGGCTATGTCTAAAAGCATAGTCCGGACAAGCTCAAGGCAAGGTCTGTTATGTACAACTGGAAAGGTTCCAGCTATACAAACAACAGCAGATGATTTGATAAAACCAAAGGATTCAGTAGATACCAACGAACCTCAGCCTCTCCGCCGATCTAGTAGGGTTTTCTCACCCACCTGAGAGATACTTCGGTTTCTCGATGACAGTGGGAGCGAGGATTGCATCATGAGATGATGACCCAACTAGCTTCGAGCTGGCCATCTAGAGTAAGACTCTGTAAGAATGGCTGGATGTTTATCGATCTGAGATGGAATCCTTATACACCAACAAAGTATGGACTTTGGTTGCTATATCTGAAGGGTTAAATCCCCATCAGGAGCAAGTATATCTTGAGAAGATTACTTGGTGTAGATGGAAAAGTTGAGACTTTCAAAGCTAGATTTGTTAAAGGTTTTCGTCATTGACCAGGCGTGGATAATGATGAAACCTTTTTCCAGTATCTATGCTTAAGTCCATTCAGATCCTACTTGCCACGGCTACATACCATGACTACGATATCTGGCGGATGGGTGTCTTGACTGCTTTTCTAAATGATGATTTGGAAGAGAGCGTCTATAAGTACACAGCCAGAGAGCTTCGTAGACAGTGGGAGCAGCGGAAACGTGTGCAAGATGCTTTATAAGATAAAGCAGGCATCGCGAAGTTGGAACATCTGTTTTGATGGATTAGTCAAAGAGTTTGACATCATCAAAATGGTAGATGAACCTTGTATAAACAAAAAGGTAGTAGGGAGTATGGTGGTGATCCTCGTAGAGTACGTGGATGTCATACTCTTGATAAGAAAGGAGTTTTCTATGCTACGCTCGGTCAATCTCCGCTTATCACGAGGATTCTCCATATAGGATCAAACTGATACCTCCTAAATCCTGGGTTTTGGATCTATGAGATAGATCTAAATGGATGTTAGGATACTCACTAGTTGTAGTGATATGGTATCAATCGATCCTGGGGAGAATCACTGGAATGGTTCCAGGGTGATAAAGACGACTGAGTGTCAGTCACAGGCATTGTCTTTACCCTCAGTAAAGAGACGGTATGTTGGAAGAGTTCCAAGCTAGATACCGTGACATACTAGACGATAAAGGCAGGATACATCGCTACTAAAGATGCTACCAAAGAGGCTGTTTGGGTGTATATTGGTTCATGAGATGAACTAGGTTCCTACCATTGTGTGACAATGGAGTTATGGCTTGTGCCAAGGAACGCAGGTCCCATCAGTGATCCAGACATATTCTAAGGCAGTATCACCTGATCATGGAGATGGTTGATCTCTAAGGAGATCGAGGATTGGAGAGAAGACTCAGAGGACAACACAGCGGATCCACTCACAAAGGCCTGTTACCAGAGAGAGACTTTTATGGGATGGTTGAGTATGAGATACTACAACCACTGCTATCAGATGGCCCTAGTGCAAGTGGGAGATTGTTAGTTATATGTATGCCCTAGAGGCCATTACTATACATAGGATGTATATTGTAGTGGATGCTTGGACATATATAGGGAGGACTTTCTTGCTCGACATGATAGTATGCTATCTGGTTGCTCTTTACCTTAACGTGTACACTGATTGTCTCTCTGTTACATATTGGTAAAGCCCTTAGGATGTGTACTTGACTACCTGGACTATGATGCAGATCATACTAGTGGGGACATGGTAGTCCATAAGTACATCCTTCAAAGTCCTTAGTCGT
Source organism: Agapanthus africanus (assembly GCA_030015575.1). Classification (NCBI taxonomy): domain Eukaryota; kingdom Viridiplantae; phylum Streptophyta; class Magnoliopsida; order Asparagales; family Amaryllidaceae; genus Agapanthus; species Agapanthus africanus. The sequence continues at coordinate 111,212,487 of CM057344.1, forward strand.
GGGTGTATCGAGACGGGGCATCGATATACCAGAGTAGACTAGCGTATACCTTCTCGACCCATACAGATGGGCGATGGATGATCCCATATCCATTGGTGTTTGACATCAGAGATGATATACGGGTGCTCAGTGGAGACTGGGTACACTGGACGGACTCGCCGAGAACTCCCAGATGGTATTATACCTTACGTCAGATGGAAGTTCTCTGGTGACACTGGTACAGAGTAGTCTGTTGACCCGAGATCGTCATAGAGTCTTGTGTGGTTCCCACTGTGCTTTGATTTCCATCTTACCACGTCCAAGAGGGCGTGCAAAATGGTGGTTTTTGGGTACAGTCCCGAGTCACATGGAGGCAATGAGCGATAGGAGGGGATTCGTCTCTCCCGGTATAGGGAGTTGATGTTGCGCTGTGTTCGATTGGCTATAACCGGAAATCCCTGGCCAGGGTTGCTGAGATTTACTGGTAAGTGTTACCAGTAGTTTCTCGAATTGTTATAGACCTCATATCGACACGACTTATCGAGCTATTGGGGTCTGACGTTTACCACCCCTAGGCGAGATATGCGACATATCAGACGATCAGACCGGACTGTACGGTAGTGTTACTGGTTGGATTCACTGGAGTGTGAGCGGGCTTGCTCGTCGATCTTCTGATCGCTCAATACCCGGGTGGCCGTTACGTTTAGCAGACCGCTTGCGGCTTGTGGGTGTTTGATATGATCATCATCTGCTACCGGCGTATTGACGAATCTTTAGAGTCCTACACAGAGGTTTCCTGGCTCAAGCGAAACGAAATAGGAGCGCATATGAGATATGTGCGGGACCGAGAATAATGCGTGTATGTGATACCGTATTCCATTCTCGCGATGAATGTATCGAATGGTTGTATGCGATATAACCTAGTTATCGAATCAAGGATTGATTCGGTAAGCCGATACATAGGATACTAGTCGGTTGTGTGCGACACGACCGGATCATTGAATCAAGAGTTGATTTAATGATTTAATGCATAATTATATATTTGATATATTACTTTGCATTAACTAGTATTGGTTCACTTTAAATGGATTTTCTCACTCGGATGTGCACATTGTATATGTGATATATTTTTTTTGTGCACTTGATTGTATCATGTTTGATGATACATGCTTGCTAGGGTTTTTGTGTAAAGAATTAAACCATGGTTATTTAAATGGTTAGGGTTTTGATTATCTTAACTAATTATTTAGGTTATTTCCTTTTTAGGCATGTAAAGAGAAAATGGTTTCTTTTCATTCATGAAGCTTGATGAAGCTTCATGAAGACTTTGACCAAGTGACCATTTTGTCTCATGCTTAACCCTAACCATTCCATTCAACCATGATTAACTCTCTACACATTACCATGGTTAATATTATGATAAGAATGATTTTATTATTCTTTTTTTTTTTTGATAACTTATCATATTATCTTCTTCTTCTTCTTCATCTTCTACTTGAAGAAACCTTGACTTCATCAATGGTGACTGATGAAAAAGAGTGAGAAATCCAATTCTAAAGTGAACCCACTTCCTATTTCTTCATCCTCTACCTCTTGCCAAGTAGTATAGGGTGTTTCCTTCACAAGTTTTCATGGCTTGGTGAAGGTGGAGCTTGATCTAGTGATGCCTCGACGTAGATCATCTTCGGCATCGTCGTCGATGACCTAGCCCGCTTTTTCTCCGTTGAAGCCGATGCTAGAGTCATGGTTCGATTTGGACAGCGGAGATGACTTCATCACGGAGCCATGGAGGTGGAGAACCGGATCTACAAAGGTTGTATTTCCGTTCTTTATTAGTAAAGTTGTTTACTAGTTATTGTTTCGCCTAGACATCTAGTTAACGATCCGTATTAGGGTTTCTCGGCACCCGTAAAATTTGTAATTGGCATGGTTGATGCCTTGTGAGACCTCTTGAGAGTGCCTAGGAACCCTACATATTCGCTCAAGGCATGATAAAATGCAACATCACAGAAATGTAATAAGCATCACAGAACAATACAGATAATCTGGAAGCCCCGGGTTTCACAGAGCCTCTACTGAAACCCGACGTTCCCCTGATCGTGTGGATAGGCTGTGCAATGAAATCCTAGACCCCTACGGGCGCGGCAAGTTACCCGCCAAAACCTGAAGCGAGGCAGCCCCCTTCAACGACGTGAATGGACCACCCAGCACTTCACGGAATCCGGTAACTTGGGCACCCCTCCTTGGGTCAACCTGTACCCCCTACGAGTGCGGCGAATAGCCCGCCAATTCTAGAGTGAATCCCCCTCCGTCTCAATGCCATGAGATGCGGGCCCGTTGCCTTCTAGAACCCGGCTATCCATGCACCCCTCCGCGGGGCAATCCTAGTACAGAAAGTAAAATATACATACAACGGGTACATCGACCTCAGCCCGGTCGTGCCCCAAAAGAATAATATACAAACAGACAGTAACAGCAGTCCACATGTCGGACGCTCGCCCCATAATATCAAATGTACATAATAAACCAAACTGTACTACCATTGCATCCAGGCTATCCCTCACGATCAATCCGCAACATCACAGCACAACATAGAACATCAACGTGAATGTCACGTTCGCAAATCCGTCTAAAAGGGCTATAGCAGATAGACTGGATTTACCGATCGAATGACATTCACGGTCGCAGATATAATGTAAATACTGTGAACTAACATGTTTAAAATTTTCGATCGATCAAATTTACCGAAGCGGGCCCCAAGCACAACTGTAGCACTCAAAAACATCTGGGTCCAAAAAGAATATACGAGAAACCCTATTTCCATGTCAGTAAACCACTGTAGAAATTTGGTACGGTTTGGCAACAAAACGACGGCGGTTCCGCGGCCAAAACGTGGTTTTGGCCGCTGAACCGCCACGCTACAGTAGCATCAGCGTAACAAATTTTCACAGAATTCATAAAAAACCCTGCACGTAATTTTCCAATGTACCAAATAATTTTTAGAGCAAGGAAAAAATCGATAGAAAGTACGACATGGAAATGTGGTTTTTGGAAAATCCGATTGATCGAACTTGTAAACACGCTACAGCAAACTAGACTAGGTTAATGGCGTGGCTCTGATACCATGTAGGACTACGGTAGTGCCCCGGCCGTCTATCCGAGGCCGGAATGCGGAAACGAAAATTTTTCACAACTAGAAAACCGGCACTACCGCATCCTAAAAACCCGGATCGAACCATTAACCTAAAACTAGCAAACTAGAAGATGGGAAGAAAGCTATACCGAGCAATCCGTGTCCTTCGGTCTTTGCCTCCACTCCGATCTCCTTGCGAAATCTCCGGTCTTCATCTCCTCGTCGGAAAGGGCACCACATCATCGGTTCTTTTTACGGGCTCCCGCTTCATCCGAAGCAACTCGGGTGCGAAGTGTGCTAGCCGACGCGTCCAAGGTGTAGTAGAGAATGTTGTGATCACTTTGTCTCTTTGCATCCATGGCTTGGATGGAGGTTGAAGTTGTTACCATTGGAGGAAGACAATGAGCTAGAGGAAGAAGAAGAGAAGGCTTTCTCATCTTTTCTTTTCTTTTTGATGCTATAAATAATGAGAGTGAGAGAGTGTAGAATAATATGAGAGCTCACTACCAATACTAGGCATCCCCTCTCTCTCTCCATCTCATTTTATGACATAAACAATTCATTAATGTGACACATTTGCTAAAAAAGAGACCATGACTCATGATATAAGTCTATGTCACATTAATGCATTGTCATGATGATTTCTAGCTCATTATTTCCTTAAGCAAACATTAATCCAAATGTTTTCCATAACAAAGAAAATCCGGCAACATCTAAAGTAAACTCGTGACGGATCACAAGGATACCCCTCACCTGTATATACATACCTGCACCCGCATTCCGACTGAATACGAATGCGATGAGACTAAAGTAATCCAACAAATCTAATACTAGGATCCGGCTTAAACCAAAGACCACTAGTATGATCCGTCCGATCATGATCCGTGCAATACCGCACGTATAAGATCGAACCCTGCCATATATCATATGGCCTCTACAACGTTTTGCCCGAAACTTGAGAAACTGTCTGTGGGGGACTCTAAAGACTCATCAATACTTTGGCTGTGGATTTAACCACTAGCACGTCAGAGGTATTAGCCGTACGTAACGGGCTACCAAGTATTGACCAAAAGGGACGTCGATGAGCGAACTCATCCTGACACCCTACTGAGCCTGTCAGTGACAATATCCGTACAGTCCGGTCCGTTCGTCTATGAGTATCGCATGGCGGTCCTAGGGGGTTGGTAAAAGTCAGACCCCCATAAGCGGTACAAGTCGTGTCGGAGTGTAGCCTAGAACACCCTGAGATACTACTGGAATACCTACCAGTAAATCTCCCGCCTCGGCCGAGGGCTTTGTGTAATGGCTCTCCTAGACACAGCGCGACCTCACCCCCAATACCGGGAGAGACAAACCCCTGCAGATCCGCTCACTGCCTCCATGTGGCTCGGGACTGTACCCAACTAAAACCTGTTTGCACGCCTCCTTTGAGCTGTGGTAGGGTAGTAATCAAAGCACAGTGGGAACTCACACGAGACAAATGACGATCTCAGGTCGATGAACTAACCTGTACACATGTCACCAGGGAACTGCTATCTGACGTCTGGTATAATCCCAACTAGCATGTTCCCGGCGAGTCATGTCCGGTGTACTCATAACCCAATGAGCACCTGTATACATCTTAGGTGAACCAACTGACACCAGTGGCTTGTGAAACCGGCCACCGCCCCTCGTCGGGGTCTCGACTGTATACACTAGTCTACTCTGGAGTATCGATGCCCTGTCTCGAAAACTCCCACGACTAGGGACCTTTTAAGGATGTGCTTATAGACCCCAGCTCCCACGTATATGATCGCCATCATACTGCTGGCCGTCAAGAAAGAATCCTAAGGGCTCTATCAACGCGCAATAGTGACCTGTAAGGTCACCTAAAGCAGTACACAATGATAAAGATAAACCAGATAGCATACTATCATCTTGAGTAAGACTGTCCTACCGGTATAGGTCATCCCTCAATCATTGCAATCACGTGCCTGTGATCCAATAATTGAATCTGAGAGCACTATATCCAACAGTCTGTGCGAAAGCCAAGTGTCTCGTACTGGTCTTTATGGATAATGAACACCAGAGGCGGCACGAGAAGATAGATTTAGCTTCCATCTTCCTCCATACCAAGAATTTATATGGAGAGCAATCTCGTATCGTAAGATACAAGACCTCGAAAAAGCTTTTTCAGACGAGGTTGGCCGTAGGGTCATCTGTAGGGGACCACGTCCTTAAGATGATCATCTTCATTGAAGAGCTCGCGGACCTTGAGACCGCGTTGGAGAACGAGTTATACACGGACTTGATTTTACAGTCCCTCCTCTCTATCTATGCCTAGTTTATATTGAATTTCAATACACAAGTAAAGAAAGTTACACTTCCAGAGCTCCTCAATATATTGAGAAGTGCAGAGGGCACCCTAAAGAAATCCACAGAGACACCCGCTCTGCATGTTAGGGAACCTTCTTCCTCTAAATCCAAAGCAAAAGCTACGGGAAAGAAAAAGAAGGCTCCCACCAAACCGAAAGGCGATGTCGTTAAGGTACAGGGGAAGGGCAAGGAAAAATTTTGGGGGACAACAGTGGCAAAAGAGGAATCCTTCTATTGTCATAAGAAAGGTCATTGGAAGAAAGACTGCAGGGCTTGGAAAGCTAAGAACCAGGATTCGAAGATAGTTGTGGTTTCGTCTCCAGGTGTGTTTATGATTGAATATTGTTTATCAATCAACTCTACTTACTGGGTATTGGATACCGGTTCAGGATCTCATATATGTAATTTTTTGCAAGTACTGAGAAGCCGTAGAGTTTTGAAGGCAGGTGATATGACCCTCAGAATTGCAAACGGAGCGAGCGTAGATGTTGTTGCCGTAGGGGAATATCACCTAGGATTGACAAGTGGAAACATTTTGATTTTGCGTAACTGTTTTTGTGTACCTAGTATGACATGTAATATCATCTATGTATCTTTATTATCTAGAAAAGGTTATGATTTTGCATTTGTAAACGATCTTGTTAATATTCACCTTAATCATAGCTTGATTGGGTCTAGTACATTATACAATGGTATATACATATTAAATCAACATCAAGTTTTCAATGTCCAGAACACATTTAAAAGAAAGACTCCAGAATTAAATCAAACTTTCTTATGGTATTGTTGACTAGGTCATATCAATGAAACACGGTTGACGAAGTTACATAAAGATGGATATTTGGATCCGTTTGAATATCTATCTTATGCAACTTGTCAATCATGTATCAAAGGAAAGATGATAAAGACTCCGTTCACTGGACACGGAGAAAGAGCTACCGAGCTCTTAGGACTCATACACAGCGATGTGTGTAGTCCAATGTCTACATATGCAAGAAGTGGTTTTTCCTACTTCATTACTTTTACCGATAATTTCTTAAGGTATGGACATGTATTCTTGATGAAAAATAAATTCGAGGCCTTTGAGAAATTCCAGGAGTACAAGAATGAAGTGGAAAAACAAACAGGCAAAAATATCAAGACACTTCGATCTGATCGGGGTGGTGAATACTTAAGTATCAAGTTCCTGGGATATTTTAAAGAGAATGGAATTCTCTCTCAGCTTACTCCTCCATACACACCTCAATACAATGGTGTATCGGAAAGGCGGAACCGCATCGTACTAGATATGGTATGTTCCATGATGAGTAATGCTGAGTTACCGTGATCTTTCTGGGATTATGCACTAGAATCTGCCGCATACCTTTTGAACAAAGTTCCAGCTAAATCAATGCCTACCACTCCATATAAAATGTGGAGTGGGAAGAAACCATGTCTTAAGTATTTTAAGATATGAGGATGTCCAGTTTTTTGTCAAAAAACAGCATGCGCACAAGCTCGAGGCACGATCGGTATTGTGCAAGTTTGTGGGATACCCAAGAAATTCCAGGGGTATCTTTTCTATTACGCTAAGGAACAAAAGGTTTTTGTTTATCGACGTGCCCACTTTATGGAGACTCAATTTCTTGAAAAAGAAATAAGTGGAAGCGCAATAGAACTGAAAAAAATTCCAGAACCGCAATTTATTACTGAAAGCTTGGTAGAACCCGAAGTTTCAAAAGAACCGGACGTACCTATGCCACTCCGCAGATCTAGTAGGAAATCTCATCCTTCCGAGAGATACTACCATTTTCTCGTAGACCGGGATAGAGAGGATTACATCATCGATGATGATGAGCCTACTAGCTTTCAGCAGGCCATTACGAGCAGAGACTCGGTAAAATGGCTGGATGCTATGCGGTCCGAGATGGAATCCATGTACATCAAGAAAGTTTGGACTTTGAACGTTGCACCTCCAGGGGTAAAACCCGTAGGCTGCAATGATTTTCAAAAAGAAAATTGGTGCAAATGGACAGGTTGAAACCTATAAAGCTAGACTTCTAGCAAAAGATTTTCGTCAAAGACCTGGTTTGGACTATGATGAAATATTTTCTTCGGTAGTTATGCTTAAATCCATTCGGATCCTACTTGTCATTATTTCCTTCCATGATTGTGAAATCTGGAAGATGGACGTAAAAACCAATTTTCTGAAAGGATGTTCGGAAGAGTGTGTTTATATGGATCAGCCCGAGGGCTTCATAGTGAGGGCAGCGGAAGAGTTTAAAAGTTGCTTAAATCCATTTATAAATTAAAGCAGGCATCGCGAAGTTGGAACATCTGCTTTGATGAGACGGTCAAAGAATTTGACTTAATCAAAAATGTAAATGAACCATGTATTTATAAGAAAATTGTAGCAAGAACTGTGGTATTTCTCGTCTTGTACGTGGATGACATTGTTTTGATAGGAAATGACATTCCTATGCTACAATCGGTCAAAAGCTTCTTGTCACAGAAGTTCTCTATGAAAGACCTGGGTGATGCTTCCTACATTCTGGGGATCAAGATCTATCATGATAGATCTAAGAGAATGTTGGGACTTTCACAGTCCAAATACATTGACACTATATTAAAAAGATTTAGTATGGAAGATTCCAAGCGCGTTAATTTACCCGCTTGTTACGGAATCACCCTCTCCAAAGAGATGTCTCCCAAGACTGATTTGGAAAGGGATCTCATAAGTATTATATCCTATACTTCGGCGGTAGGATTTATAATGTATGCGATATAATGTACCAGACCTGATGTTGCTTACGCACTGAGCGTGGTAAGCAGGTATCAGTCAAACCCGGGAGAGAAGCACTGGATATCCGTAAAGAACATTCTCAAGTACCTGAGAAGGACTAAGGAGATGTTCTTAGTATACGGCAGTAAAGACCTCCAGATCGAGGCCTTTGCCGACTCCAGCTTCTAAAGTGACAAGGGTGACTCCAAATCCATGACAGGTTATGTATTCACCCATAATGGAGGGTGGTCTGTTGGAAGAGCTCTAAACAGGACACCATATCTGACTCGACAATGGAGGCAGAGTATAACGCTGCTTGTGACGCCGCAAAAGAAACAGTCTGGATGAGGAAGTTCATTTCAGAACTTCGGGTAGTTCCGTCCATTGTTGACCCAATACCTTTGTATTGTGACAATAACGAGACTATTGCTTTAACGAAGGAACCACGGTCTCATCAGAGATCCAGACACATCTTGATGCGATATCACCCGATCGAGGAGATCGTGGATCGCAAGGAGATCAAAGTGCGGAGAGTAGACATGAAGGACAATACTGCAGATCCACTCACAAAGGCCATCCCTCAAACGCGGTTCGAGAGGCTATTCGAGATGATAGGTCTGATATACACCAATACATGGCCTTAGTGCAAGTGGGAGATTGTTAGGTATATATGCCTTAGAGGCCATTATTGTATAGTACACGATTGTATATTACATTTTGGAAGCTTGGGATATATATGTATAAGACAATCTTGCTCAATATGATAGTTTGCTATCTGATTTGTATTTATCTTAACATGTGTGTATGTTCCTTTTTACATATCGCTAATACATGTTGATAGAGTCCTTAGGATCTTTAATTGACTACCAACGTTATGATGGCAATCATACTTATGGGAGATGGGTAGTATATAAGCACATCCTTAAAAAATTTCCTAGTCATAGAATTATCGAGACTGGGCATCAATACTCCATAGTGGACTAGTGTATACGTATCTTATCCCCGTCAGGAGAGATGGCCGGTCTCGCAGCCATTTGTATACGGTACCAAAGATACTATACATGTACTCATTAGGTTATGAGTTACACTGGACGAACTCGCTGGGAACTTCTAGTTGGTATTATACCTATCGTCGGATAGTAGTTCTCTGATGACATGAGTACAGATTAGTCCGATGACCTGACATCACCATTAGTCTCGAGTGTGTTCCTACTGTATTTAGATTACTACCCTACCACGGCTTTAAAGAGTCGTGCAAACCGGTAGTAGTTGGGTGCAGTCCCGAAACACTTAGAGGCAGTTGGCGATAGAAGTGATTCGTCTCTCCCGGTATAGGGAGTCGATATCGCATTGTGTACGGTTGGCCGATACTACAGGTCTCTGGCCAGGAAAAGTGAGATTTATTGGTAGGTACACTAGTAGTTTCTCAGGTTGTATTGGGTTCTACACCAACATGATTTATCGCGCTAATAGAGGTCTGACGTGTACCTTTCCCCTAGGCCCGATGTGTGATACTCTTAGACGAACAGACCGGACTGTACGGAGAATGTCACCTATAAACTCAATAGAGATTTGGACGAGTTTTCTTGTCGATCTTCCTTTCGACAAATACCCGGATAGCTGTTACGTATAGCTAGTGCCACTGACGTGCTTGTGGTTAAACCCACTGACAGAGTATTGTCGAGTCTTTAGAGTCCCATACAGATAGTTTCCCAGTGCATGCGAAACGGTATAGTATGCGTATTTCGATACGCTCGGGTGTTCGATTGAACACGTGTATTTTATACACATGCTTTAATCAGACTATTTAGTAATACTAGCAGGTTTGAAAGATAACCAGATATGGAGCTAGTATTATATTGCTCTCTTTTGGGTATTTGTATTTTAACATGAATACGGGTATTTATACGAATACATGTATTTGTATGAATACGGGTATTTGTGTTTTGATACAAATATATGTATTTATTTCTAAATATAAATACGCGTATTTTATATTTTTGATACAAATACGGTATTCATATTTTGGTAGAAATACGGGTATACGTATTTATTATAAATATGGGGTTTTGGTATACTTGATTATATACATACATTTATATGTGTGTGTATGTGTACCAAGTGAGGTGGTCATTCTCTACTTCTCATCTCTTCTAGTTTAAAAGTGAAGAGTGTGGGCTTGTGACTCACACTAATTTGTATCCTTTTTTCTGCTATTCATTCTATTCAGGAACCCAAGTCATATATTGAGGTTATGAAATATCCAGAATGGCAGCAGGCTATATAGGAAGAATTGTAAGTTTTTCATGATACTCACACATGGGATCTTATTCTTTTACCATCAGCCCATTAGCTGTAAGTGGATTTACAAGGTTAAAACCAAGTCAGATGGATCAGCTGAACATTACAAAGAACATCTTGTGGCTCGTGGATTTTCTCAAGAATATGACATTGATTATGAGGAGACCTTTGCTCCTGTTGCCAAGATCACTTCCATTCATGTTCTCATTATAGTTGCTACAGCCCGTAGCTGGCCTATATTTCAGATGGACATTAAGAATGCCTTTTTTAACGGTGATCTTTCAGAAACGATTTATATGGAGCATCCTCCTGGTGTCTCAGTTTCCCCTAGGTATGCATGTCGCCTGCGTCGTGCTCTTTATGGTCTAAAGCAGGCATCCCGCACTTGGATTGAGCGATTTCGTCAGACTCTTCTAACTGCAGAATTTACCGAGAGCCTTACTGATTATGCACTCTTTTATCGCTCTTCCTCCAAAGGCTCGAGCACTTCTCTTGATCTATATTGATGATATGATTATCACTGGTGAGGACTCAGCAACTATCATATAACTAAAGAAACTTCTTCAGCAACAGTTTGAGATAAAGGAACTTGGATATTTACACTATTTCTTGAGAATCGAAGTTACTTACTCTTCCTGTGGTTATCTTCTGTCACAATAGAAGTATATTTCTGATCTTCTTGCACAAGCCATGGTTGATGATTCTGCTATTACTGCTAGTACTTCTACAGTTACGTCGATAGAGCTTCATCTGAAACTTCGTCAAGCAGATAAAGTGACCCTACCTGTAACATTTCAGAAAAATATAAAATATTATTTTTGGAATTTAATTTTAAAATAATATATTTCGCAAAAACTAACCGATTTGCGAAATTGGGGTTTTCGTAAAGTGGTATAAGTATATACCAATATTTAGAAATTTATCGGAAATTAAAATGATTTATTTATTTTAATGATATTTTATCGGATTTTCGATAAAATCCGTGTTTTTACAATTTTCATGATTTTGCACCATGTCGTGTGCATGTGTGCATGTTGGATTTGTGACTTGTGGGTTTTGTGAGATAGAGATTTAGAAAGGAAATGAAAAGGGAAAGAAAAGAAAAAGAAAGAGATTGAGTGTGAATGGAATAGTTTTAGATGCCATGGGATATTTGTGAATGAAACAAAAGAGATTAGATATTTTGAAAGAGAGGTGAGTGTAGGGAGATATTTTGAGAGTGAGAGAGTGAGCCTAAGGGTTTACTTGGCTGCCCCATTCCCTCATTCCTCTTTGTTTCTTCACCATTTCTTCATCTCCATCACTTCCCTCACTACCCCCATGCATCCTCTTCATTTCCTTGCCAAAACCCTATGCACCCTTCACTAAAAACATGCACCAAGCCATTCTAAACTATTAGAACCAATCAAGTTTGGATTTTGGAGACTTGGGCAACTCAAGAAAGTTCCTTGGTTGCTTTTAAGGTAATCCTTTCACTTTAGTTTAGAGTTTGTAATTAATATCGTATTTTTGTTTAGAATTGGAGTTATTTAGGATATGTGATCTTAGAAAGTTATAAGTTGTTGTTGTGTGGCCAAATAAGGTGTAGTGAGTGTTTACAAGATCTTAGAGAGTGATTTAGAGGCCTAGATAAGTTTAGAAACCGATACACGAAGTTAGAATTGTTCCGTGTCGGATTTGTGAAACCTTAAGGCCTACAGGGAATCTGGAGCAACCTGGGGTAATTCTGAGAAAAACAAACAATACCAGAGACCTAGTGGGACTAATAGGAAGCCACCCTGCAAGTTACGAGCCTATTCCCTCACCATTTGGTCGAGCTCACCGGATTTGCCAAATGTAGGTGTTTGGTGTTGGAATTGGTCCAGTAGCTCACACACTCCATATACTACCCCAATGTACTGTTTGTTTATCCCCATTTTACCTGAGAGAGAATCTGGGAGCTTTTGTGAGTGGTTTTTGGTTATGTTATCCGTATTTTGGAATTATTGATTGTGATATTTGGTTTCGTATTTGGTCGTTGGATGTTTGTACGTCAACGACATGGGATAGTTGGTTGGTTTTGCATGCGTAGGCTATAGTATCTAACCTATAGGCGTTCCGTGTGCCGTATTGGTTTTTCGAACTCAATTTTAATAGCGATTACAATTGTGTATTTATTGTAGGTACCTTTGCATGGATTCCGAGACGACGGAGAATGGCGTCATCGACTTCGGAAAGCAAGGATCAAAGTGAGTAGATCTATATCTACAGGGAAAGTCGGGTGGATGGCATATAACACCCCCACAGATTTATTATGGAAACCGATATATATGTGGAATATGATTAAAGAAACCATGTTAGAAACTTATGGATACGGTTAAAGGATTAGTAGGTGGCATGATATGATAGAATTTATATGTATGAGATTTAGAGTAGCATGACATGAGATTTATAAGATAGAATGCATACGTAAAATGACTTGATGTGAGATATTAATGTGATGAAAGAGTATATGATGTGGTATGATGACTTAGTGTGATATGTCGTTATATGGATATGAGTCGATATGAGATAGTTGATACTTTTGTCGGTCCCACGATATGAGATTGATACGGAGGTGACTTGGGATATAGGTATCTAGATGTATATAGTGTTGTGAATCTTGAGTGATATGGCGTACGAGACATTTGGTCCGTACCCTCATTGTCATATAGGTTGATAAGATCCCCAATTGTTAATGCCATCGTACGATGATTTAACATACGTGATGAGCTTTATGATGATTGATCTGTACCCTTGATTAGAGGATGTCGTACGATGGATTATACTGTACGTGATGTTGTGAGGCGGCCAATTGATAGATTCACCGACTCGGTCATGTTAGATACGTATACCTTATAGCATTTAGCTCGCGGTGTACTTTATGCTACATTCATGTTATTCTCATTGCATTTCATATACCTGTGTTAGTACACCTACACCATTATCGATGATGCGTATGTTATACTTACACAGATTACCGGCTCACACACTTCATCATCGATAATAGTTATGTTACTACACAGTAGAATTGCTGCACCATGATATGACTCCTTGCATGATTTATTTACTATGCTCACATCATTATGCTATGTTGCATGACATACCCTGCTATAGCTGCACATATACATATGTGATATTGTATTGGTTAGGGACAATTGAGATATTGATTCTTATTCCATTGTGCATATGAATATAGCATACACATATACCTTGCTATACGTACATGCTTACACATATACCTTGCTATAGCTACATGTTCACCTTTATATGATGTTGCATTAGATTTCGGAGAAATTGGGAACCGCATGATATATTTAACAACTTGATGCACTTATATAGCGGTTTTCCCTTGTTATACTCATATTACTGTTTTATGTTGCATATATTATATTTCATGGATTTACGCATTGAGATATGGGTTTCATGTGATTTTATGGATTTGTGAACCGTGGGGGTATTTCAAGAATTTATGTATTGTTTGAAAACCCGATTTCTCTTGATATGATATTTCAGTGCGTCCACCATGAGTTTTCTCGGTTCTGAGAGTTGTGTTAGAAACCCGATTCGAGGAGCGGTAGGCACCGTCTGTGGGTACATGGTGGACCCGGTATGGTTCCCCGGGGCAAGAGGTGATTTTCGTGGTATAGATGATGAGCCTGGCAGGAGGACTAGTACCTACCGGTGATAGTATTTGGGCTCAGCGGATATCTGGAGGATACCGACCGGAGTTATGAGATGAGATAGGCCGATTCGTACTGCCGGAGCCCGTAGGCCGATTCCGCAGACGGAGCCTCTGATTTCATGATGTTGCGAGTGTCGATGTTGGACACTTAGGTTCAATGAGACTTACAGATTTGAGAGCCGATCTGAGGATGCGGTGCCTGAACTATGAGGATTTACGTGTCGATGCTGGACACGGGTTTCATGATGTTTCGAGTGTCGGTGTTGGATACTCAGGTTCCATGATTTGATGTGTCATTGATGGACACACATTCTTTGATATCCTCATATATTTACATGCATATGCTTTATGATATTTACATGCATGATGTTGTTGTGTCATTGGTTGACACGTGGACGAGATCCACATGCAAACAGGCATTGATTATATACGTTGGATGATATCCACTTGCATATAAGCTTTGAGTATATGTTGGCACATATGTAGATACGGTCACCCTAGATATCATAGTATTACCTTTATGATACATTTGACCTAAGAATCGTTGTTTATTTCAATTTCTACCTGTTGATATTTCCTACTCACGAGTTGGCAACTCACCCCATTGTGCCACAGTTCTTGCAGGTTGACCGCATGGATCAGTAGCGGCATCGCTGGCACACAGCTTGTATTCGGGTGTTTTGTTTTGGTAGGTGGTACATGTTGGATCGTACCTCTCTTGTATTTATTATTCCTGTTGTATCTAGTCACTCCATCAAATCAGAAACTTGTATTTGTATATGTAGAAGACTTAGAAAGACTTGTAGTTGCGAGACTTGAGCGATGGGTTTTATGTTCGCTTATTGGGTTGATGTCTTGCTTTATTCATTATCTTTTGTGTTGATCTTCGCCGTTGGTCATCGTATACTTGTTTTATGACTTGTGTGGTTATGAATCCGCCGATTGGCGAAGAGCTAGCTCCCGCTTGGGGATGCCTTTTATATTATCATGTATTTGTGGTTTTGGATCAAAATATACAAAGGAGGTGCTGCCCAAATTTTCAAAAGACAAAACATGATTCATTATACCTTTATTTCAAAGCTTCGCCTCTTTAATTTCTTAAAAAGGTTTAGATTTCTGGGTTTCAGCTTACTTGAATTGCGTTACGCCTTCAGACGTTGTGTCATACCCCGCTTCCCGGTGTACGGGCAGGGAACGCGACGAGGCCGCTACGTATTTACTCTGAAGTAAATACGCTAAGCGTATCTAAGCAATATAAAAATATACACAAGAGACAAATGTAGTGAAACGGCAACTTTATATATTAACATTCTTTTGTACAATACATGGAAAAGTAAATACATCTGAGTGGAAGCAATGCCTAAACAGTGGCATAACAGAAATGGAAATACAAAATGTAAAAGAAAAGGTACAAGTGAAACTACAGCTCGGGGTCTTCAATAAACTGGTCTAAGTCTTCAGTGCTAGGCTCGATCTCTGGAAGGTCCGAATCACCTGACAACATTCCAAAGAAGAAAGAGAAGGAATGTCGTCAGCAAACAATCGCTCAGTAAGTCCCTAAGGTAAGGGAGAAATAGAAAAGACAAAAAGAGAGAGAGTGTGTAGCTTTTAAAGTTGTATTATATTGTTATAATATTGTATTTAGTGTTAGCGTTGTTGTTTGTAGGTTGGTACAGAAGGATGCCAGTGTATACGAGAGGAGTCTCTATATGCTAGAGATTATGGCAAATGGAAGTACAAGGCTCCGTTATACAACCCAGAACAATGGCAATTGGATTCAGGTTAGGTGTCTTAGTCTTGCAGTCTCATGCCACTTTTAACACCTTCCATACCAATCTACCCCTTAAACCTCGCGTTGTCTTGTTTGTATTGTTTGTATTGTAAATTGTATTACAACTTGTATTATCTTGTAATATAAATTGTATAATTGGATGGCTGAATTACTGATAGTATATGAAAAATGTGTGAATGAATGAAAGAATGCGAAGGTTTTGGTAAGATTGTAAAAGAGCTGAGAGAATTTTGGGTTAGGACAGATTCAAAGTTTATGAAATGATAAGATTCAAGAGGTATGAATTGTAAAGAATGTTTTAGTTGCTGGTTCTTGTGTTATATTGCTTAGGTTGTTCACGCAGAACAGAACTGCATGTTAGGATTCCATACAGCTCTGACCTACATAGGCCGCCAACAAAACCTGTCACGCCCCGCTTCCCGGTGTACGGGCAGAGGACGCGACGAGGCCGCTACGTATTTACTCTGAAGTAAATACGCTAAGTGTATCTAAGCAATATAAGTATAAATGCACAAGTGACAAGATATAATAAAACAACAACTTTATTTATTCACATTCTTTTGTACAATGCATGGAAAGTAAATACATCTGATGAAAGCAATGCCTAAGCAGTGGCAAAACAGAAAAGAAAAGTACTGAAATAAAAATGTGTACAATGAAGCTGGAGCTCTGGGTCGTAGGAAAACTGGTCCAAGTCCTCACTAGTAGATTCGATCTCCTGAGTGTCCAGATCAACTGACAATATTCCAAAGACGAAAAAGAAGGAATGTCGTCAGCGAACAATCGCTCGGTAAGTCCTAAAGATAAGGAAGAAATAGAAAAGACAGAAAGAGAGAGAGAGAGTAACTTTTAAAGTTGTATTATATTGTTATAATGTTGTATTTAGTGTTAACGTTGTTGTTTGTAGCTTGGTACAGAAGGATGCCAGTGTATACGAGAGGAGTCTCTATATGCTAGAGACTAGGGCAAACGGAATGTACAAGGCTCCGTTATACAACCTGGAATAAAGGCAATTGGATTCAGGTTGGGTGTCTTAATTTTGCAGTCTCGTGCCACTTTTAACACCTTCCGTACCAATCTACCCCTTAAACCCCGCGGTGTCTTGTTTGTATTGTTTGTGTTGTATTATAAATTGTAATATAAATTGTATAATTGGATGACTTACCGAAACCATGATATCAGTAAATGGATGTAACTGGAGAATCATGGATGTAACTAGAGAATCATGTAAATGGAAGTATATCCATGGTTCGGTTCAGTCAATACAGATTGAATAGATTGAATATACGTATTCATGGATTCATATTGGATTGTAGATTGTAGATTGTATTTGAATAATATTCAAGTCGGATTATTAATGAGACTCGGTCTAAGTCAGACAATTAGAAAAGTAAATTGAAGTCCTGATTGTTTTGATATTATCGGTAACTGCTGCACATGAGCGGCAGGATTTGTGTCTTTTTAAAAACGATTACCGTGTTGATAACACCGTTGTTAAGTTGTCTATCTTAAATAGGTAAGCACCCACTTCTCCGGCTCCCTGAGGCTCAAGAGATTGGTCCCACTTAAACCTGTATTTACTAGGGTTCTTAGGGTAATTTATAGAACTTGAGGGGGTTTTATGTAAAAATACTTTTGTATAATTTTTAAAATACACCCCAAGTATTTAATTATCGTTTTTAGAGTTTTCATAGATGTAGATTTTATATTTGTGATATTTTTAGTGAAAATAACCTATTTTCATAATACATGGTATTTAATTGTAACATTGAACTTGTATGGATTTCATGGTATTTTAATATAAAGTGATTCTTGTGTTTTTAGGAAAAAGTTGAAATATTCATATTATCACAAAATAGATATTTTAATGATACATATATACATATTTATATAAAAATAATTTTTATATATATTATATTTCTAGAAATCTCATTTTCTTAAGATATTTGTATTTTAAATTTTTCGAGACCGAATGCCCTTTGCGGAGGTCTGCACCTCGCACTACTAAGCTCAGGAATGTGCGATAATCCGCATCATCCCAGTCGAGTTCCCCAAAATTGGTTGTAGCGGCGCTTTGCAAAGATTGTAAAAATACGTAATCTTGTAGAAAACGGTTTTAATAGTAAATGGTATTTATTTGAAAGGTTTCGTTTTCCCATATTCTATGTTCCCGAAGGTATTGTGCTATGTTGCATATGAGTATGTGAGGAGGTGGGTCATTACCTCGTGATCTAATTAAAGGTATAGCAAGATTGTGATGGTTTAAATGTCGAATTTAAACTACATGGTATTTTACTGAAAAAGAGCGATAAAAGTTACAAAATGAAATATATTATCATGAAACTTGTTCAACATGTTTGTTAATATTTAATAGTCAACATGTAATGGTTTATCATGATTGTATTTAAGAAAAAGTGAGGTTTTAGGAAGAACCGAATCGGAAATCGGATTTACTCCGATTCCGTCGGGTTTTGGAAATACATATTTTTAGAATAGCAAAGTGAAGAGGGAGAAGGGACTTACGGGTTTAAAAGTTAGGGATGAGGAAGAGGAAACGGGAGGAGGCGCCGGTGCGTCGTTTCGTCACCGGGAACTCCTAAGGTTGTCGTCGGAAAAATCGCCGGAGCTTCGCCCTTTGCTACTTCAAAAGTACACTAAGCTTCTAGGAATTTCTTGAGAGTTTTGATCAGAATTTTGGAGTGGGGAGCGTGTGTTTAGGGGTTGTATTTACAGGGTAAGGCTAGGGTTTGGGGTAGGTGAAAGGTTGGATTGAAAAAAAATGTGTTAAATTGTATTAAAATGTATTAAAATGGAGTAAATAGGATTTTAAAAAGGCTCTGGAACCGATCCAAAAAAATAAAGTGTGCATGAGTGATGGGAAGACTTTTCATGTTGATCGATTCAATATTGGAGCCAACTCGGCCGGTGCCGCCGGCCGAGTCGCCGCCGCCGCCGGCCCGAGTCGGCCGAGTCAGGCCGATTCGGGGGTCCCCTGGGTCCGTCGTCGGTTGGTATAGCCCCTGAGTCAGTTTGTTTAACATGTGTAGTGGGGTTTTTACGAGTTATGCACGTGCAAACCCTTGGTATTCTAAAAGTTCAAAATAAAACAATATTAAAAATATATCTTATGCTCAGGCAAAAATACCCCTTTCTGTATTTTTTGAAAAATTTGTACAGAAAGTTGTACAGGAAATTTATGGTTGTTACACGTTGCGTGATTTAATTGCTGGTCACGAGCTAATATTTCGGGTCGTGACATTACCGAATCCCACTCGGTATCATGAGTTCGTTGGTGCACTTATTACCTCTCTCTTACCAGACCAGACATTGCACATGTTGTACATGTTCTTAGTCAGATTATGAGTACTCCTTTATCAGTTCACTATGCAGCTCTTATACGGGTTCTTTGATATCTTCGTGGCACTCGTACTCGGTCATTGTTGTTTCCTTCCAATTCTGATCTTGCATTACGCGCATACTCTAATGCTGGATGGGCTAACGACCCTGATACTCTACCACCGGGTTTTGTGTCTTATTAGATACATCTTTGATTTCCTAGCACAGTAAGCACTAAGATACTGTTTCTCGTTCCAGCACTGAAACTGAGTATCGTGCAATGGCTGATACTGCTGCAGAGCGTAAATGACTTCGAAATTTACTTGATGATATGGGTGTCGTCATTCCTTCTTACATTCGTATTACTGAAAATCATGTTTTTCATGAACATGCTAGGCATATGGAGGTGGATTGCCACATAGTTCATCAAGAGTACGACCGAGATCGGATTTCACTTCTCTACATCCATTCTAATAATCAAGTGGCCGATCTCTTTACGAAACCTCAAACACGTATTCAACTTTCGTATTCTTGTTTAAACTCTCGGTTTATGATCCACCGTAAGTTTGAGGGGGGGGGGGGCAGTTGAGTTATTCATAAATCTTTCATATGTCTTTTTATCTTTATCTTTTTGTATAGGGATTTAATCTTATCTTTTTATATTGAGATTTAATCTTTATCTCTTAGTATTGGGATTTAATCTTGTGGGTTATATATAGAGAGACGCATTGTTGTTGGGGTAAAAAATTACACCCCGGTTGACCAAGTCAAAGTCAAAGTCAACCCCAAGTAAACGGGCCCAAGTCTAGGTCTAGTGGGCCCATACCCAAGTCGAGCCCGCGGCTGGCCTCCCCCATACCAAAATGAAAATTATGTAATAAATAATTTTGATATAATTTTTATGAATAAATATAAGGAAAATGGACATAAAGCCAGATTTTTGTAAAACCCATGGCTCATTTACAAAAGAAATAAGCACATGAGGTATGAGATGGGCAAAATGCCATTTTGTAAAGCCCAAGAGATTATGTGTAAACTTTCAAGCCTATATAAGGCAACATGATAATAAAATAAAAAAGAAGAAGAAGAATTCTCCATAAAATCTCTAAGATTTTTGTCTCCATCCTCACTCTCTCATGTTCTTCTTCTTTCTTTTAATTTTCCAATTAAATCAAGAGCTTAGCTCTCTTTTTCTCAAAACTAAATAAAGTTTTACCATAAACCCATTAAAAGAGAGTTTAACTCTCATATCCAATCAAAAAAAGAAGAAGATTTTCGCTACATTCTTCTCTCTTCTCAAGATTCAATTTGAGAGAAGGAGAAGAAGGAAAACCCATCTCGCAAGACTCCATTAAAAGAAGAAAAGGCGTATCTTTTCATCACCCAAGATCTAAATCTTGGAGTTTTAAGAGAACTCATTTGGGTTTCTTCTTAAAAAAGAAAGAAGGAAATTTTTTGGAGTTGAACTCAATAATAAAAAATTCTTTTAGAGTTGAACTCCACAACAAAAATTCTTTTAGGAGTTTAACTCCATTTAAAATCTTTTGGAGTTGAACCCCACAGTAAAAATTCTTTTGGAGTTGAACTCCATAATTAAAATCCTTTTGGGAAGTTGAACTCCACTTAAAATCTTTTAGAGTTTAACTCCATATAAAAAAATTTGGGAGTTTAACTCCAAATAAAATTGGTTTGGAAGTTTAACTCCAAATAAAATATTTTGGAATTTAACTCCAAATAAAATTGTTTTGGAAGTTTAACTCCAAATAAAATATTTTGGAGTTTAACTCCATTAAAATAAAGAATCTTTTGGAGCACATGAAAGGTTCCATTCTCCAGGGGAAGCTCCTGCTCCCTCACGTGACGGGAGTGGGAGCTTCCCCCACGTGAAGGGGAAGGGAGCTCCCACTAAGTGGGAGGCCGTGGAAGGCTCCCACTTCACGTGAAGGAGGCTCCCACTTAGTGGGAGCCCCTCCTCCATGTAGGTGGGAGAGGAGCTTTCCTTTCTTTTTTTTAAATAAAATAAATATAAATAATAATTAAAATAATATTTTTAAAATGTTTCATTTGAATAAATTTTTAAAAAATCATTTTTTACAAATAAAAAAAATGAACACGTCCCTATTGTTAAAAAACGCACCAACACATCACATTGATTTTTCATGATCAGTTTGACCTGTCAATCAGAAGTTCTCTCGCTTCAAAAGTGATGGGTAATTAACAACAGCTTAGTCCGCGGCTGCCGGAAATTTGGATCCCTACAATCAATAAAACCCCGGCCTGCCCCAAACAGGAAGAATCTGTATATGCCTGAAAAGCGCGCATTCTCATCTCAATGGGACGACGAAAAACACTCTACAATTCTATTTTGTATTTTGGCCAAATTGCATGTAAATAAAGGTTTCACTATTTTGACAAATAAAAATTTAAATTTCTGTGAGTAGCAAATAAATACTCAACTTCTTACTATGTTTGCACTTTACTACCTACATATGATATATGAAGGTATAACTATTATTTTGTGATTGTTGTTACTTCCGTTTACAAAAATATGGAGAGGTGTTTATTTGTGAAATTGGTGAAATCTTAGGTATTTACGCATAATTTAGCCTTGTATTTTTTATCAATCGTTAATAATATTTTTTTCTCTCAAATTCTTAGGTTATTAACAAAGGGTAAAAATGAACCGACATTGCAAATTTTCTGCTCCACACAAACACACATCCAAAGCCACTTGCCTCCCTGCTGATCGAACCCTGCACTCTCTCCGGGATGAGATTTACCATACCAACTGAGCTATTGCTCATTGATTATAAGTGCACTAAACTGAACCTCGGCTCCATTGTGTTCCAACATAGTCGCCTCTCATTTAGGAGCCCACCTCCCAGTAATGGAACAGGTAGATTTTTTAAATTTAAATATCAAGAAGCCAACTTTTTAAGAAATTGTAAATATAAATGCATGTCTTTCAACCATCACCACAACTTGGAAACTTGGCGTTAGACCCGCATCAAGGCCAATCAAACACAAATTTTAGCAGACAATTTTTTTTAGCCTGAGAAAATACGAGCACCAATTCAACTTTCATAACAATCTGTAATGTGTTTTTCATTTTCCAAAAATATCAACCAAAATGAAACCTGTCACTATAAGCAAAGCCAAATATTATCCAAGATTTATTAACACATCAATTGACGTAAGAGACAGTAAGAAGCTCATCAACCACTGTAAGCAAATTCGAAAGAATTATTATCGGTAATTGCGGTAGGCTGGGGTGTACATGCAACTCTCTGCAAACTGCCCTAGATTCTTAGGGCGAGGAAGATGACTAGCCAAACCTACAAAATAATACTCGTTTAAGTTAAGAAAAAAATTTGCAGATATAAACATTGGCTGAATTAACTAATATACCCTCAACTATCGCTGTTTTCTCATTAAACTGCCTTAAAGTTTTTAAGAACAGTAAACTCCCTAACACTTTGGTTTTTAAGGGAGTTTCTTTTCCACTGAAATACCTTTAAATGCAGCAGATTAAGGGAGCCTACTGTAAAAAAACTTTTGGGTATTTTAGTGTAAAATGTTCATAGCAAAAGGTAGTTTAGCATAATTTAGCCTAAAAATTTTTATGTACAAATTAGGTGAAGAAAAAGAGACATACCGAGTTCATAAACTTTAGCAGCAACTTTAGCAGCGATGTTAGCAGAAATCTTTCTGATATTAGTGAAGGGTGGATATATCAGTCCTCTATCGTAGTTCTCTTGAGTCACCTGTGACGCCAAAGCTTCAGCTGTTCAAGCAAAAAAAAAAAGGGATCATAGTTAATTTAATGTTCATAATATGGGATCTCTGTTACGAAATTTACTAAGGACCCGACGCGGTGTATTTCTAAAGATACACTCAAGCCCTAAGCAAAATACAAACGATATGCGCGAAGCAGAAAAGCAAGTCGTCGGCGTTTGAAAAGTAAAGAAAAGAATCCGCAAGCAACTAATATCTATCGCAAGATAGAGAAAATCACATCAAAGAGCAATCAACATAAGATATCACCAGATTCAGTGCCAAGATACACCTAATTCTGCCTTCATGATGTGATCTTCCACCAGATAAGTATTAAATGAAAATCACATCAAAGAGCAATCAACATAAGATATACCCAGATTCAGTGCCAAGATGCACCTAATTCTGCCTTCATGATGTGATCTTCCACCAGATAAGTATTAAATGAGATTCCAGACCAACCCCTTTGCCCAAAATACAAGGTCACTCACAAAAACTCTCCCTTTCTCTCAAACTCCCTTTATGAGACCCCCAAACCCTCCCCTTTTGATGGAGACAAAATATGAGACCCCCAAACCCTCACCTTTTCGATCTCCGACGACTTACTTTTCCGCTGCACGCATATTATTTGTGTTTTGCTCAGGGCTTGAGTGTATCATTCGAGATACACCGTTTCGGGTCCTTAATAAATTTCATAACAAGTGATATCAAAGCATCATGCTTGGAGATTTGAGGGTATTGGTAGATGGCGGCTATGAGTTTCAAGATTGAGATGTTCAACGGTCGTAACAACTTTGGGATATGTAAGTTGATAACTGCGGTTCTAAAGCAGCAAGGGGTACAAAAGATAGTATTTGATAATGAGAAGATTTCGTCTACTACTACAACGGTAAAGAGGGAGACTATGGAAGATGAGACGCATAATTCTTTACACCTTTACCTAGCAGATGAAATACTTTGCGAGATAGAGCAAGAGCCCACGACAGCTGATATTTAGAAGAAGCTAGAAGCTTTCTACAACAAAAAATTCCTCACAAACCGTCTCTACCTCAAACATAAGTTGTACATTTTGAAGATGAAAGAAGGGACTTCCGTCAAAACCCACCTCGACGAGATCAGTCAAATTGTAATGGACATGCGGAACGTGGAGTTTAAGATAGATGATAAGGATCATGCTATGATTGTATTGTGCTCGTTAACTCCCAAGTATGGCCAATTCGTTAAATTTATGGTGTATGGCTGAGATAAGCTATCTTTATAAGCTGTGAAGATGGGTCTATACACTGAGGTGTTGAGGGTAAAAGTGGCGCGTGACAAAGGAGGTTCGAGCGATGCTATGTCGTTAAAGACCGTTCGGAGAAGCGGCCAGAGGGCGGTTCCAAGGACGAGTCGAGATCCAAATCTCGAAGTCGTAAAAATGACAGATGCAATCAGTGAAAGCAGAAAAGATATTGAAAAAGAGATTGTCCGAAGAAGGAAAAAGCAAGCAGATAGATACCTCTACTACAACTGTTGTGGTGGAGAAATCAGATGATGACGGCGACAGTTCGGTATTATCCGTGTGCAATTGGTGATATACATGATGCCTGGATGTTGGATTCCGGTAGCTCGTTCCATATGACTCTGCATCGGGATTGGTTTTCTATGTATCACTCTCTTGATGAAGGTTCTGTCATGATGGAGAACAGTGCGTCGTGCAAAACAGTTGGGATCAGCAACGTTCATATTCGCATGCATGATAGGATAGTTCGAACTCTGACCGATGTTAGGTATGTGACGGATCTGGGGAAGAGCTTGATCTCTTTAGGTGTGTTGGACAGGATCGGTTGTAAGTGCGTAATCGATAATGGTTCTCTAAAAATTTCCAAGGGCTCTCTCATAGTCATGAAGGGAAAGAAAGTGAAAAACATGTACTTACTGTGGAGGCAATCGGTATCAGATGATATAGCCGCAGCTTCTACTAGCCCGGGGGATTCAGACTCGGTCAGACTCGATCAGATTATGGCACCTTCGTTTGGGGCCACATAGAGAAGATGGGTTTGAGGTGCTTCAAAAGAGGCAGTTGCTTGGAGTTATAGATATGGGCAAGCTTGATTTTTGTGAGGACTGTGTTTTGGGGAAGCAAACGAAGGTGAAGTTCGGGACAACGGTTCATGATACAAAAGGTATTCTCGACTACGCCTACACCGATGTTTGAGGTCCGGCACCGGTACTTTCTCAAGATGGAGCCAAATATTTCGATATGAGTTAGATATTTCTTGATGACTTCTCGAGAAAGTTGTGGGTATACGCGCAAGTCTAAGGCCAAGGAAGTTCAAGCAGTGGAAGGTCATGGTGGAAAAGCAGACTAGTAGGTCCGTGAAGGTTCTTCAGTCCGATAATGGTGGAGAATTTACTTCACATTTGTTCGCAGAGTTTTGCAAGTCGGATGAGATTGTGCATCATTTCACCACACCGAGAGACCCTCGGTCAAACAGCATTGCAGAGCGGATAATTCCGACACTATTTGAGAAGACCATGTGTTTGCAGATTACATATGTGCTTCCGAAGGAATTTTAGGTCGAGTTCCTATCTAACACCGTGTACCTCATCAACAGATCACCATCGGCGGGGATAGATAAAAAAATCCCGAGGAAGTATAGACTGGAAAGGTCGGAGATTACTCGAGGCTTCTCGGATATTTGGATGCCCAGTTTACGTTCATGAAAGGAGCGATAAGTTATAAACGAAAGTTAGAAAGTGCATCCAACTCGGCTACGGAAGAGACGCCAAGGGATACAGGCTGTGTCCTGAGACCCAAAAGATAGTGATAAGCCGACATGTTACATTCGATGAGTCAGCGATACTTCGGAAAAATCAAACTCACAGATGATGAACCGAGAACAGAGACCCCACCGAGCGAGATGGAGTTCGAGGCTCCAGTCCAGGATACGAGTGATGAGGTGGATGATACTCAAATTCAGGCAGAGGGTCCAATACAGGCAGAGGGTCCGATACAGTCACAGGAGCAAAGGTCTACGAGAGCTAGATGCCCGCCGATCAGATATGGTTTCGAGGACATGACCACAGTTAGTTTCAACGACATGGCATCATATGTATTGACCATTGAGCACGAGGAGCCGTCCAGTTATAAAGAGATTGTGCAGTCGGATGACTTTGCTAGTTTGAGGATTGCGATGGAGGAGGAGATGAAGTCTCTTAACTGAAATGATATGTGGGATCTTATTGCTCTTCCAGAAGGCAAACACGGTATCGACTGCAAATGGGTCATCAAGGTTAAGGAAAGTAACTCAGAGACCGAGGGCATTAGGCTCAAGACGAGATTGGTAGCTAAGGGGTTTGCACAGAGAAAGGGTGAGGACTACAATGAGATATTTTCTCCAGATGTTCGACACGCTTCGATCCACATTCTATTGGCTATGATTGCGAGTTATGACATGAAGCTAGAGCAGCTAACCGTCAAGACCGCATTCTTGCACGGTGACCTAAAGGAAGAGATTTATATGCATCAGCCCGATGAGTTCGTGGTCGAGAAAAAAGAAAGCTATGTTTGCAAATTGAGTAAGTCGTTTTATGGTTTGAAGCAGTCTCCGAGACAGTGGTACAAGCGCGTCGATCAGTTTATGTTGGCTATTAAGTACACGAGTAGTATAAAAGATCAGTATGTTTATGTCAGGCTACTTGACGATGGATCCAGAAATTCTCTTGTATGTGGATGATATGTTGGTAGCATCACGCAGTGTATCGAAGACCAACAGGTTAAAACAACAGTTAAGTCAGGAGTTTGATATGAAAGATTTGGGGCCGCAAAGAAAATCCTTGGTATGGAGATAGTCAAGGATAGGAAGTATAGAGAGTTGCGTCTATGGCAGAAACAATATATCGAGAGGGTTCTTGCTCGATATAGAATGGAGAAGGTGAAACCCATGTCTACTCTTTTAGGGACGCACTTCATGCTTTCAGTGAAATTGTCACCAGGGACAGATGCAGACAAAAAGTATATGTCTCGAGTGCCGTATGCGAGTGCAGTTGGCAGTTTGATGTATGCGATGGTACGACGCCGGGTATTGCGCAGGCAGTCGGAATTGTCAGCAGATATATGGTAAATCCGAGCAAAGTGCATTAGCAAGCTGTGAAGTTGATCTTATGATACTTGAGATGTACTTCGGGGTTCGACTTATTATTCAGCAGGGGCAGTGGTGATGGATGCATTGTGACGGGTTATTGTGACTGATTTTGCTGGGATAGAGACATGTGACGATCGACTTCAGGCTATATATTCACATTAGGCACTGGCGCAGTGTTACGAAGGTCAAAGTTACAGTCTGTCGTCGCATTATCAACGACTGAGGCAGAGTTGATAGCTGTTACAGAGGCGGCTAAGGAAGCCATCTATTTGCGTAGGTTGATAGGTGATCTTGGTGTTTAGCAAGAGGTGACAGAGGTGTTCTATGATAGTCAAAGTGATTCACTTGTCGAGCACCAGGCTTATAGTTCGAGAACTAAGCACATCGAAATGAAAGACTTCTTCATCAAGCATGAGAAGATGGTTGGTTCTCTCTCCAAGATAGATACTCGCGTGAATCCAACGAACGCATTCACAAAGGCGGTTCCATTTTCGAAGTTCAAGCTTTGCTTGGACTCGATTTGACTAGTTGATTGTTGATAGGCATACCGCGATGAGAATCAAGTTCCAAGGTAGATTAAGGGTCGAGATGTTTGTTGGTGGATTTTATAGCAAGGTGGAGATTGTTGATTTTGCTATAAATCCACAACTCATTTCCTTAACCCCTGGCCTAGCCCAACAGCAGCAGCAATCAGAAGCAGCAGCTCGAACTCATTGTTGCACACAAGCGGAGCACGCGAGTTGCGGTCACTGTTCATTTCTCAGAACACGTGGCCGCTTGCGAAAGGCTTAGCTCCGGCTCGTGACGAGTTTTGTCCACACATCAGCATACGAATGGACGAGGCCTCATTTTCTTGCAGGGACATGCCGATGAGTGCCGTGTGGCTTAATATAGTGGCTTCGCTACACTGAAGTTAGTTGTGATCACATAGAAAGCTATTTTGGGTCCATTTCTTAGGCTATTTGCATCCAAATAGGATTAATTCTTCTCAAAGTAATGCTTAGACTATATATAGCTATTTTGTGGATAGGGTTTGGGGGTCTCATATTTTGTATCCATCAAAAGGAGAGGCTACCAAAACCTAGAGAGTTTGAGAGAAAGGGGAGCTTTTGTGAGTGATCTTGTATTTTGGGCAAAGGGGTTCGCTTGTAATCTCGTTTAATACTTATCTAGCGGAAGTTCTCATTGCAAAGACAGGACTAGATGCATCTTGACACCGAATCTGGGTATATCTTGTGTTGATTGCTCTTTGGTGTGATTTTCTCTATCTTTGCAATTGGTATTAGCCTGTTTGCAGATTCTTTTCTTTACTTTTCGATCTCCGACGACTTGCTTTTCCGCTGCGCGCATATCATTTGTGTTTTGCTTGGGGCTTGAGTGTATCCTTCAAGATACACCGCACCAGGTCCTTAGTTTTAGACGAATTTAATGTAAATAGATGAAAGTGTTCACATTAGATGCTTGGGGCATTTCCTTTGATATATTCTAATACCACATGACAGAATGCTTGGGATATTTTCTTTAGTTTTACCTAATTTCTAAAACTAAGAAAGCAGGATTTATTATTGTGGACAAAGTGGAGAATGAGGAAGATTAGAGAGGTCTAGGATATATTTATCATGGCATTATGTTGATATGTTTAGGTTGAAAGACATGCAAGGTTTTTCAGGATAAAAAATCTTCTGCCCTGCTTGTCTCAAAAATGTTTTAGAATATTTTAAGAGAAAAGTGTCCGATTAAGATGAACAGTGCCGATCATTAAAAAAATTGATAAATTGTTGAATTTTTGACCGAGTAGAGAGTTTTTCTTATGTAAACTGATCCCCTCACTCTACGTAATTTATGTGACGTGGTGGATCTGTTGCTGATAT
Organism: Agapanthus africanus; assembly: GCA_030015575.1. Classification (NCBI taxonomy): domain Eukaryota; kingdom Viridiplantae; phylum Streptophyta; class Magnoliopsida; order Asparagales; family Amaryllidaceae; genus Agapanthus; species Agapanthus africanus. Next base: position 111,241,619 of record CM057344.1, read on the forward strand.
TTGATGAAGCAAGTTTCTTGTGAAAAGTGCTACATAGCGAAATTTATTTGTGTTTTTTAGGATGATCTTTTTCTGGGTAAATTACATAAAACACCATTGAACATTTCCTTTTTTCATAAAACACCATTAAACTAAAATGATTACATTAAGTACCATTGAACGCTTTAAAACGGTATTAAAATTACACAAAACACCATCCAAAAGTTTCATTAAACTCCACGTAGGCAGTGGAATTTGTATATTTAAAGTATTTTCTGTAAGAACCGAGATAGTAAATGGTCTTTTATGTAATTTAACATGAGAAAATTATTGTATATCTTTATTCTCTCTCTCTAAATCTAAGCTCTCATGTATCTATTCAATGAAATATGCTAATTTGTATATCTTTATTGTATCTCTCTCTAAATCTAATTACTCTCATGTGATCCATGAAATATTATGTTAATTTGACTAAAGTCGCACTTGATTCTATCAATTTTCCTAATACCAAACACTAAAAATGCGGATTTTGCACTTGATCATGTGCCAAACTATATAAAGCATGCAAATCTACTTACAGGCAGCGAGAAGCATGTCATCATGCACTCGAATTGCACCAGACATTACCAAACCAAGACCGAACCCTGGAAAGATATAAGCATTGTTTGCCTGATAGAAAAAGAAAACAAACAAATCCTTCATAGGTATCGGAATATATCAATCTGAAACCACACTAATTTAAAATTTCTACACAGAAGCAACTGTAAAAAAACCTGGCCAGATATGTAAGTTTTGCCATTATATTTGACTGGATCAGATGGACTTCCACTAGCAAATATAGCACGCCCCTGCAGAAAAGATAAATTAAAAAATATAGGAATTATTAAGAGTTCACCTTTCAGATACATAAGATATTCAATCGAGATATATAGGCAGTATTTACCTCACTCCAAGTGTATGCTTGTTCGGCAGTGCATTCGGATTGTGAAGTTGGGTTTGACAATGCAAGAATTATGGGTTTCTACAGTTTGTTCAGAGATGGAAGAATTTTTTTTTTAAAATATTCTAAATGAAGGATAATATGCCATCAACAAAGTTAAGAATTGATATGGATAAAGAACCTCGTTGAAGGAAGCCATGGCCTGGACCACTTCCTGTGTGAATGTTTGGCCCACTCCAGATGATCCTATGAGCACAGTTGGTTTAATTGCCTAAAAATAGTCAAAGGAAGAAATTTGAAACCGTTGTATTTAGATTTGTAGCAGCAACAGTTAAATTAAGATTGCATTCATCAAAAGAAAATTCAGGCAAGCAGACCATACACACAACATCAAGTAACAAATTATGGCCCATATAAAAGGATCTGTATACGAGATAAACAGGTATATGTGATGTAGCGCACCTTAATGCGTACATCACATACGAGCGCGGTCCGCCCGAGATCGAGCCGATGGAAGACAAATCAGGGATTTTTTCAATCAATTAGGATTTATCTATATTTGGATATATCATAATTGATTGGATAGATCATAATTAAATTTTTCAATCAATTAGAATTTATCTATATTTCCATATTTGTATAGATCATAATTGATTGGTTTGATTAACTTTTAATAGGCTATATTTGTTTTTGAATCTTTTCTTTATTAGATTAGGATTGCTTTTATTCCTAATTATCTCTTAGCCTTTAAACCGACTTGCTTCTCAAGACGGTATTTAGTTATAAATAAAGCATATGGCCTCTTGTAAAGGTTGTCTTGAAAATTAATAAAAATTTGAGTTTATCTCTTTCCCGTGGACTCGGCATGGTCGTGGATTCAACCAAACTCTACAGTCCAGTCGTCTTGCTCTTAGCAGCGGCACATTCAGTTATCCGGGTTTACGGAACTTAACAATTCTCCGCATCCTAATACTTGGTTCGGTACTCTTCGGATGCCTTACCGCGTCAGGTGGTATCAGGGCCTCCCCCCACCGCACCAGCACCGCACCCTCTCCGCACCAGCATCTCGACTTTCATAATAGCGTTTCTTCTTCCCCTCTTCACTGATCTTCATCTTCCATTATGACGGAAGCCCACAACGTAACCCGTGCGAAGCACGACACCCATAGTGGCAAAGTAGACGTCCTCGACAACAAAGTTGAGAGCTTAGCATCGATATGCAAGATGTGAAGGCACGATTGGAAGATATTATGGTGCTTATCAAGGGTAACCAAGCAACTACTTCAACAATTAATCGTCAACCGGCCCCCAATATTCATGCTCCCTCCTCGCCACGACGACAAAGAATTCAACCAAGAGGTTCAACACTACTACCACGGGTACTGCTACGAGCACTACCCCAACGGCAATGAATATCAAATCAAAAACGTGATTCCTCCTTTTGATGGAAGTCCCAAAACCGAAGATTTGTTGGATTGGTTCGCCAAGGTCGAGACCTTCCACATCGCCGAAGTTTCCCCTCATCGGAAAATCCTTATGGTGGAAGCACGGTTTGAAAAGAAGCACTCGCATAATGGACAAAATACAAGAAAGATGGAAAAAAATATCAGCTATCCCGATGTGGCTACATGGCAAGAGATGGCGACCGCCATCCGTCGAAAATTTATTCCGGAAGATTAGCGGTACGACATGTTCCAAAAATTTCAGCGTTGCACACAAGGGAAACGCTCGGTGCATGAGTATGGACGGAGTTTAGTGTGCTCCAAGCCCATCTCAACGTCTAAAAAGATGACAGGCTACTATGTTCGTAGTTTGTTGGCAGATTACGACTGGAGACAGCGAGAGCCATCAGATATGTGTGTATTATCTTTCTTGCAAAAACCCATACTGTTGCGAAGAGAGCCGAAGAAGACCTTCGAACACCAATATTGGAAGGATATCGCCCCAACTTCAAAATCCCCCAAAACAAAACAATGCAAAAGAAGCAGCCCATGACAAGTCCTCCCAACAACCAGAATGCCGACGGCCCAAAAAATCGACTTCCCCAACCACTGGTCAAGATAGGACCATCACAAGTGCAAAACAACCCGTATGAGAAACCGAGTGGACCCAAGTGCTACCGATACTACGGGTTCGGACATAGATCCAACGTGTCCCACTCGACAAACGGTGAGCCAAATTGACGGTTGAAGCCTAGATGAAGATAACAGACGACAGGAAGAAGTCGAAGGATACGACAACTTCAAGCCTCAAGACAACAACGAACACCTCTCCTTCATCCTCCATCGCATCATACTTATGCCCCAGGAAGAAACGCAAATTCAGCGACACATCTTCCGTACCCAATGCACTGTGCAAGGAAAGACTTGCATCATCGTCATCGACAAAGGATGCACCGAAAATGTCGTTTCGAAAAGCATGATAGAAAAACACCAACTACAAGTGAAGGCGAACCCGTACAAGATTGGATGGATCAAGCGCGACAATAGCCAAGTCATCTCCAAGACATGCAAGATCACTTTCTCCTTCAGCAACCTATACTCCGACGAAGTCATCTACGACATGGTCGATATGGATATTTGCCACCTCATTTTAGGAAGACCGTGGCAATACAATCATGACATCACATACCGCGGAAGAGACAACGTTATGAAGATAAAGAAGATACGTCGAATCTTTTGCTTTGAAGCCATTGAAACGAGATCCTATGCCAAGAGCCCCAAAATCTGAAAGTAATTCCTTTGTAGTGCTCGGCAAAAAAAGAATTTGAAGAAGCATCTAAAGTCCAGCAGATGATAGTTATCGTGGATAAAGGCGAAGACTCGATACCGATGCCCCCGCTTTCCGACACTATGAAGACCCTACTGAAAGAGTTCAAAAGGGTGTTACCCGACGATCTACCCGAAGAATTCCCACCCATGCGAAATATTTAACACAAGATTGATCTTGTGCCTGGCTCAAGACTTCCCAATCTTCCCCACTACCGTATGAGCCCCAAGAAGAATGAAATCCTATAAGCGCAAGTAGAAGATTTCCTCAAGAAAGCCTTCGTTCGCGAGAACCTTAGTCTATATGTCGTTCCCGTGCTCATACCCAAGAAGGAAGAATCATGGATAATGTGCGTCGATAACTGAGCAATCAACAAAATCACAATAAAGTACCAATTCCCCATCCCTCTGCTAGAAGTTATCCTGGATACATTGGCAATGCTCGTGTCTTCTCGAAGATCGATCTCAAGAAAGGGTACCACCAAATTCACATACGATCCGGAGATGAATGGAAGACCGCCTTCAAGACACGAGGACTCTACAAGTGGCTCGTCATGCCGTTCGGGCTCTCCAACGCACCAAGCATCTTTATGCGGCTCATGAACCAAGTCATAAAGCCCTTCATCGGTAAATTCGTAGTCGTTTACTTTGATAACATTTTAATTTTCAACCATAACGAAGATCATATAATGTATTTGAGAAAGGTTTTCCTAGTACTGTAGGAAAATAAATTGTTCATCCAACCTCCTCGATATCTCCTCGACCTTGTTCCCTTACCAAAACTCCCGGGCCAAAACATCTATGCTCACAACATAATGGAGCGCGGTCAGTTAATTCATAAAGAAGTTCGCCATAAGCTCCGTGAGTCGAATGCCAAACAAGAAGAACACGGACAGACACCGACATCAACATACCTTCCAAGTGTTGGAGATAGTGCCCTCAGAGTCAATTATTGGATCACAGGCACGTGATTGCAATGATTGAGGGAGGACATATCCCAGGAGGACAGTCTTACTCAAGATAATAGTATACTATCTGGTTTACCTTTATCATCGTGTACTGCTTCAGGTGACCTTACAGGTCACTATTACACGTTGATAGAGCCCCTAGGATTCTTGCTTGACTGCCAGCAGTATGAAGGCGATCATATACGTGGGAGCTGGTAGTCTATAAGCACATCTTTAAATGGTCTCTAGTCGTGGGAGTTTCGAGACAGGACATCGATACTCCAGAGTAGACTAGTGTATACAGTCGAGACCCCGACGAGGGGCAGTGGCCGGTCTCACAAGCCACTGGTGTCAGTTGATTCACCTAAGATATATACAGATGCTCATTGGGTTATGAGTACACCGGACAGGACTCGCCGGGAACAAGCTAGTTGGTCTTATACCTGACGTCAGATAGCAGTTCCCTGGTGACATGTGTGCAGGTTAGTTCATCGACCTGAGGATCGTCATTTGTCTCGTGTAAGTTCCCACTGTACTTTGATTACTATCCTGCCACGCTCAAAGGAGACGTGCAAACAGGTTTTAGTTGGGTACAGTCCCGAGCCACATGGAGGCAGTGAGCGGATCTTCAGGGGTTCGTCTCTCCCGGTATTGAGGGTGAGGTCGCGCTGTGTCTAGGAGAGCCCTTACACGAAGTCCTTGGCCAAGACAGGAGATTTACTGGTAGGTATTCCAGTAGTATCTCAGGGTGTTCTGGGCTACACTCCGACACGACTTGTACCGCTTTTGGGGGTCTGACTTTTACCAACCCCCTAGGCCCGCCATGCGATGCTCATAGACGACCGGACCGGACTGTACGGATATTGTCACTGACAGGCTCAGTAGGGTGTCAGGATGAGTTCGCTCATCGATGTCCTTTTTGGTCAATAGCTGGTAGCCCGTGACGTATGGCTAATACCTCTGACGTGCTAGTGGTTAAATCCACAGCCATAGTATTGACGAGTCTTTAGAGTCCCTCACAAATCAGTTACTCAAGTTTCGGGCGAAACGCTGTAGAGGCCGTATGGAGATATGGCAGGGTTCGATCAGATACGTGCGGTATTGCACGGCTCAGGATCGGACGGTTAGTACTAGAGGCCGTATGGAGATATGGCAGGGTTCGATCAGATACGTGCGGTATTGCACGGATCAGGATCGGACGGTTAATACTAGAGGGCTTTGGTTTAAGCCGGATCCTAGTATTGTACAGTGTAGACTTTGTCTCATTACATTTGTATTTCGGTCGGAATACAAATGCGGGTATGTATATACAGTAGCGGGGTTTTCCTGTAATTTATTACGGGATCAGTTTTTTGGAGTTGCCAGTTTGTATTCCGTTCCGGCCGGTTTTCCTTTGTTCCTTCACGGCCGGACTTTCTGATGGAGGGGGTTATTTGCAAGTTTGCAAAATAACTTATTGTTGTTTTCCGTTTCAGCCATATTTCTTTGTATCTTTCATTGGCTGAAGATTGGTGGAGGAGGGCTTATTTGCATTTGTGCAAATAAACATTTTGGAGGGTTGTCTTTGCACATTGTAGTGTCATGATGGTTGCACCATGACGTTGACTTTCTTGACTTATCATTGCTTGACTTTGGGTTCATGATGGTTGATTTGGAGTGTTGAACTTGGTTTGTGATCATGGTTGATCATGATAACCTTTTCTCACTCTTGAATTATTGTTGCTCTCTCTCTCACACATACTGACCCTCTCTCATTCTCACTCCCTTCACCATGCATGGCCGGCCAAGACAAGGAGAAGGGCTGCCCATATTTGTGTGGGGATTTTTTTGTTCTCTCATGCTTGCAAAAAATCCCCAAGTTCACCACAAAGTTCCATAGTTCATTTCCTCCACCAAAGGCAACTTCCAATACCCCAAATGAGACATAGCTTCTACATTATATTCTACAGCAAATCTTGGGCACGTCGGCTCGCCAACTTCGTGCCCGAGTTGCCTCGGTCCAGAGGTGGGAGCCCGTAAAAGAAGCCGGCGACGTGGTGCCCTTCCGGCGACGTGGTGGAGACCGGAGATTCCGCGGGGAGATCGGGACGGCGACGAGAAGACCGAAGGACACGGATCGCTCGGTATATCTCTCTACCCCCTCTCTAGATAGCTAGGACTAGATTAATGGCACGATCCGGGTTTATAGTGCGCGGTGGTACCGGTTTGAAAAGTTAAAGTAAACCATCGCTTCCGCATTCCGGCGTCGGATTGACGGCCGGGGCGCCGCCGTGCACTTACAGTGGTATCAGAGCCTCACCATTAACCTAGTCTAGCTTTGTCTAATGTGTTTACATTTCCGATCGAACAAAATTCCAAAACACGCGTTTTCAAAAGCATCAGTTTCTGTCGAAATTTTTTTAGCTCCAAAAAATTTTCAGGTTGTTGCAGAATGATGTGCAGCGAATTTTAAGAATTCTGTGAAAATTTGGTCTCGTGAACAGTCTACTCCACCGCGGAACCGCGGCCAAACCCATGCTTGTGTAAGTCCACGTTGCGACCCCCGGTTCTTACGGGGAGGCGGAAACGGTATAAAATCAAAATTTTAACGCAAGAGGCAACATGGACTAAGCTAGGTCGGGATCTTTACCTAAACTAAAACTAGCATACTAAGCTAAAGATATTTAGCTACTCGGATGAAGATGGTTATACCTAAACTTGAACTCCTTCTCTTCAAGCTCCGATGGTGGTTCGATGGCTCCTTCTCGTTGTCTCCGTACGCCGAAGATAGATCCACTTGAAAGCTCCAACCTTTAGCTCCTTCTTCGTTCTTTGAAGAAACTAGTTCACTTGGTTTGCTAAACCTAGTGAACTAGAATGAGTAGAGATGATTTAGAATGAGATTTTATCTATGGTTCTTGATTCTCAACTCATGAGACAAGAGAACCATAGATCAAGTGAGGGAGCAAGAGGTTGAGGGTGAGAGCAAGAGGAGAGCTCAAGAACAAGAGAGAGAATGAGCAAGAAAAAAAATGAGCAACTCTTTTGTCTTTCACCCTCTCATAATCCAAAGTGATCATAACTCATCATATCAAAAAAGTCTTATGTGATGGTTAGAAGCAACCATAACCTTATCATGTCATGCACTCATTTTACTCAAATGAGCAAGCAAGAAAAAGTCTTTGGCATGAAATGATAACCATGGTTATCATGATGGTCAACTAGTCAAGCCTAGTCAACCGGTCAACAAGTCAACAAAAGTCAACAAGTCAACAAAAGTCAACAAGTCAACAACCATATCACCATAATACTTAATTAATATAATAGTTAATCACATATCATATTCTCATTAGGGTTGAGCATAAAGTCAAATAGTCAACGGTCAACTGTCAACAACCCTAATAAGAATCCGCAGCCTCTGCCTCCCTGTCAACTGTGCATACACACCCGCATCCGCGTTCTGAGGAACACGAATGCAAACTGGATAAATCCAATCCCATAAGGTACACTAGGATCTGGCTTAAACCAAAACCCGCTAGTGTAAACTGTCCGGACACTGTACGTGCACAAGTGCACGGATGTGACCGAACCCTGTCGCAATACCATACGACCTCTACTCTTTTGCCTAAAGGCGAAAAGCTTTCTGTGTGGGACTCTAAAGACTCGACACTACGCTGGCAGTGGGTTTAACCACAGACCGCAAGCGGCACTAGCTGTGCGTAACGGTCCCCAGGTAGTGCCGACAAGAAGACCGACGAGGCGAAACCCATCTGAACTCCTACTGAGCCTGAGTGTGACATTCTCCGTACAGTCCGGTCTGTTCGTCTGATACATCGCATGACGGGCCTAGGGGGCGGTAAACGTCAGTCCCCCAATAGCGGTACAAGTCGTGCCGGAGTGAAGCCCAATACACCCTGAGATAACACTGGAAACCTACCAGTATATCTCGTTTGCCCTGGCCAGGGACTACTCGTGTAATGGCTCTCCTAGACACAGCGCGATGTCAACCCCCAATACCGGGAGAGACGAATCCTGTCTAACCGTCACTGCCTCCAAGTGCTTCGGGACTGCACCCAACCACTACCTGTTTGCACGACTCCTTTGAGCCGTGGTAGGGTAGTGATCAAAGTACAGTGGGAACACACTCGAGGCGGAGTGACAGTGTCAAGTCAGCGGACTAAGCTGCACTCATGTCACCTGGGAACTGATAACTGACGATAGGTATAATACCAACTAGTCAGTTCCCGACGAGTCATGTCCAGTGTACCCGTAACCTAACGAGCACCCGCATACTGTCTCAAGTACGACGTACTGACGGCTGTGGGACAGACCGTCTCCCACACTGGGATGAGAAGCGCATGCGCTGGTCTACTCCGGAGTATCGATGCCCTGTCTCGATAGTCCTGCGACCAGGGACCTGAATAAGGATGTGCTTATAGATTACCCAGCCCCACTAGTGTGACGGCCATCACATCGCTGGTAATCAAGCAAAGATCCTAAGGGCTCTACTAATGTGTATAGGCGATATACAAAAATAAACACATGTACACATTGAAGTAGAAACAAACCAAGTAGCATACTACTATTTTGAGCAAGATTGTATATACAAGGTGAATATCCCAAGCATCCATTAAGTAATATACAAACCAGTATGATACAGTAATGGCCTCTAGGGCATATACACTAACAGCTTGGGCCGCGGTTCCGCCGCGACTTTCACTGTTCAGTGTGCCAAAATTTTGCAGAAAGCTCCTGACTTGAAAATAGGGGTTTTGGAACATTCTTTTTGGGCCCAGATTTTCTGTGAGTGCTACAGTAGTGCTTGGGGCCCACTTGGGTAAATTTGATCGATCGAATATTTTAAACACATTAGTTCACGGTATTTACATTATATCTGCGACCGTGAATGTCGCTCGATCGGTAAATCATGTCTAACTGCTATAGCCCAGTTAGACGGATTTGCGAACGTGACATTCACGTTGATGTTCTGTGTTGTGCTGTGATGTTGCGGATTGCTCGTGGGGGATAGCCTGGATGCAATGCTAGTACAGATTTGGTTGTATTATGTACATTTGATATTGCGGGGCGAGCGTCCGACATGTGGACTGCCGTCACTGCCTGATTGTATATTATTCTTTTGGGGCACGACCGGGTCGAGGTCGATGTACCCGTTGTATATTTTACTTTCTGTACTAGGATTACCCCAAGGAGGGGTGCACGGATAGCCGGGTTCTAGAGGGCAACGGGCCCGCATCTCATGGCATTGAGACGGAGGAGGCCTCACTCTAGAATTGGTGGGCTATTCGCCGCACTCTTAGGGGGTACAGGTTGACCCAGGAGGGGTGCCCAAGTTACCGGATTCCGTGAAGTGCTGGGTGGTCCATTCACGTTGCTGAAGGGGGCTACCCCGCTTCAGGTTTTGGCGGGTAACTTGCCACGCCCGTAGGGGTCTAGGATTTCATTGCACAGGCTATCCACACGACCAGGGGAACGTCGGGTTTCAGTAGTGGCTCTGTGAAACCCGGGGATCCCAGATATCTGTATTGTTCTGTGATGCTGTACATTTCTGTGATGTTGCATTTTATCACGCCTTGAGCGAAATATTATATATTGATATATATGCTAGTAGATGTATATGTTTTGCATCCGCGCTAGTCCAGTCCCCGCTCTATCGTTAGTTAAGTAACCTAACGGGTAATGACGGGACCCAGTGGCGAATGCGGATGGCATATACGTACATCATTATTTTCGTTCTTTATTGGTGTGATCCATTGATGGGACTGCATTGATTCGGATCAATGCAAGTTAAAAACAAACCTATTCTGATGTTGTTGGAACACTTTTCAAAAAAAGCCGTTATTGCAAGGACGTTCACTTTTGTTTTGCACAGTGGTATTCAGTTGGAATATACTGCTCCTCAGTCGACGAGGCAAGGACCGAGATCCCTTCACCGGGAGTGACCCCTTGGACAGAAGTTTACGTTAGGGTAATAACTTCACTATAGCCGATTACTTTTGCTTTGCATCGTGATATTCAGTTGGAATATCCCGCACCTCATTCTACGGGGAAAGAGCCGAGATCCCTTCACCGGGAGTGATCTCTTTAGCAAAGGTTTTCGTCACTATATTTTCATAAAAGCTATTCAGTTCTTTCAACAATATCAAGTTCATTACGTTAAAGGTTTTCGCCAGAAACCATTCGTAGCCCTCCGTCGTTTCAGAGGGTAGCACGTAGTATTTATGCTATGTTTGTTGACCTTCGTCAAGGCATAGTGAATGGTAGCTGCTTGTTACCTTTCTGCTGCATAGATAGATGCGTTGGTTTGGGACAGTCGTATAGCCTTGTTGACCTTCATCAAAGGCTTGTACGGGTGGGTTCAAATTAATCTGGACAATGACGGGTAGAACTTGACATGTAACTTATGATTTGTTGATCTTCGTCAAGGTCATAAGAGCATGGGGCAGAAATCACATCGGGAGTTTCTAAAGAAACTGAAACTTGCCAGATATGCGCATACCTTCTGGAGTGTGATAACGTGAGCGGATTCCATCACGTTATCATGCGATGATAGTTGGATCCCGATTCCCACTGATGAGTTGGTTTACTCCTCGGATGATCCCGACTAATTCTTCTTTTGGGTTTGGAGGAGAATTTGACGGTACAGTGGAAGGTTTCCAGATTAGATAAATTGGTAACCATTCTGATCTAGGTTAGAGTGCACGCTGAGTGTTTCTTTTCTCTCTCTTTGGCAGCGACCATTGACCCGACCCTAAGACTACGACTCAGTGACCAAGTTGACCGAACCTTCTTTAACACTGGCTTTTGGATTGTCAGAGTTGCAAACTTCATTGCCACTTCTACTTTTACCCTTTTCTCCAGGACACCCCGTATTACTACGAACGTCCACTTCCATTGGATAAAACCATCGTATGGTTATATACGAACTCGAAAGAATTTATTCGAGAATGGTTTCCGGTTTTGGAGAAAACGGATAGGACTATTCAGTTGACTTTTCCTTTTACCTTCTCTCAGGTTGCGAGTACTCCTTGGTTTAGGAGATAGTACACCTATTACGCAAATTGGATAGTCTTCTTCTAAACCATAGGCAGGTGCCGACCGGTGGGAAATGAAGAAAACCAATTAGCCTAACGATAGTGTACAGAAGGTATTAAGTAAAGACATAACAAGAGATTAGTAAAAGGGCAAAGTAAATTGCGACTGCTATTCACGACCAAACCAAGTATTTATTCGCCAATCCTAAATCACCTTTGTATTTCTCCAGGACACTCCGTATCACTACGAAGATCCACAGTTTATTGGATACTCCATCGTATGGTTATATACGAACTCGAAAGGAACTTGTTCCAGTTCGGGGATGGATTCTGGTTCAGGAGAAATAGGAATAAGGTTTATTCGGTTGTCTTTTATCTTCACCTTCTCTCGCATTGCGAGTGTTCCTAGGATTAGGACAGTACACCCATTATGCTTATTGGATAATCTTCTTCCAAACCATAGGCTGGTGCCGAACGGTAGGGAAGGAAGAAAACCATTTGGCCTAAAGAGGTGTACAGAAGGTAATGACTAAAGACATAGAAAGGGATTTGGAAAGATGGCAAAGAATTACACGGTTACAGTTGTGAATCTGGATAATGGAAGAGGCATTACTAGGAATACCGGATACCCCATCGAAACATTTCAATGTTTCAGTTCCACTGTGTACTGTTAAAGGAAAACTGATTTCCCGATTAGATACTTACTCCAGGGTATGTATTTACCAGGTATGATTCTCACATCTGTATGGTTTTACAGATGATGAGTGAGAGTAAGTTATTGGGAATTAGGTGATCTTCCTCATTATATCGGAATTCGTTGTAATTGGTGATATTTGAGAAAATCGCCTGGGTAGTTTGCCGGACGGCAAGTATTTGGTTTTGAATATCCGCTGTCATGCACCAATTTCAAATTGATACATCTGTACGTCTATTTTTATAGAGTAAGATATACCTTTTTGAAATTATGTCGATGACATTTACCTATATCAGTGGATGGTTAGGTAAGGAGCATTAAAACAGCGGTGTAATTCTTCTTAACCATAAGTACAGTTTTCAACCTACGACACACAGAAATTGAGTTATCAGACTCAAGGGACTTATACAGAGTATTGTATGTTGTCCAGGGTCCATCAGGACAGAGGGGTTGGTCCTCGTACTATATTCGGTTTACTTATGACTTCTCTAGTTTTAGACAATTGTTTCGTGGAAACACAAGGTCCGAATTTTGATAAGTTATAGATATTTGAATAAAGTAGAGAACCAGATATTGCAAGTATCGGGATTCTTCAAAGTGATCGAAGATGTAGATACTTGTGTATGGTATTCAGTTGATAGTAATGATTAAGAGAACCTGCCTCTCTTTCAGGTTACTCATAATTGGAAGCATTCCTAAGTTGAGTAACGCTGATCGGCCTTTTTCTATTTAGTTGACATGCACTGGAGACAGTTGCATGATTTGAATCTGGTTCAATTAAATCAGTGCCTCTGGTTCTATATTGGATATAGTACAGTTCATATCTTAACATTGTTAAGGTACGGAGAGTTGTCTGACTTATGATTAAAACCAGACACTGGACAACTCAAGACACGTTTCTGTAATGGCTGTTTGTGGGTTGACCCAGGCTATGACGAGGTTTGACTTTCTACCATCTGGAAGATCAATAATGATATTGTTCTTGACTCGCCACAGTTTTAACAAAAATGGATATTTCAGAAAACAGTAGTGGGAGTATGGTAGAACTGGAAGTGATTCCAGAACCGCAAACGATTACTGAAGATTTGATAAGAACCTAAAGATTCAATCTGTTTTGACATTCCAATGGCCACTCCGCAGATAAGGTGGGTAACCTCAGGCACCCGAGAGGTACTCCGGTAACCTCAAGGACGGTGACAGGGAGGTTCTTGTTTACCCACACTTGCCATTGCTGTTGTTCCAGGCTGCGAGACCCGACGGGAGGATGAGTATAGCGTCATTCTAAACTAGCTTTAGAAGTGTACGTGTATATGACTCTGCCAGAGGGTTGTCGTAGACAGTGGGAGCAGCGGAAGCATTGGTGGACAAGTGGCTTATGTCTATTTATAGACTAAAGCAGATATAGCGGAGATAGATCATCTATTTCTGATGTGACAGTCATAGGTTTGACTTCATCAGAATAAGGGATGGATCTGTTAAGAAGGTAGTAGGGTGTGATGTCCTGATATTTGGATGACATACACAGAGTAGGAAGTGATATTCCTATACTACGATCGGTTATACTTTGGTCGTCACACAGTGGTTTCTCCACATGGGACTTGGACATTATATCAGACATACTGGTTACTGGATCTATGGTTTTAGATCTAGATTTGGGTAGTTTCCCAATCAGGGTACTTAGACAACATTCTAAGAGTATTTAGAATGGATGACTCCTGGCACGGTAGTGTATCTGCAGGTGATGGAGTCACCCTCTCTAAAGGTGTCTTACAGACTAAAGCGGAGAGGGATGTGCATGATTGGCAGATCACTTGCTTAGGCAATTGAGTCAATCATGAGATGTCAAGCACCACACCAGATGTTGTTTTTGCAGTAGAAGCAATAAGTTGATATTGATCCAATCCTGGAGAAACAGTCGGAAGCAGTTTTAGAACATAAGTGGATGTTCTAGGGATATGATAACGACAGCCTCATTCGGGAGACAGTTATCATTCCAGGCTTCCAAGGTGACATGGACGACAGGGAGGTTGTCAGAGTTATAGTTTTCATTCTGACGAGGGGCAGTATTTTGGACAGGTGGTCCAAGGCAATACTGAGGAAGGCATGGCGCAGGATACTGATTAAGTTCAGTTGACGATACAGTCTAAGAAGTTTGGATTTGGGGTTCATTTATGAGCTAGGTCCCATCAGACATCCAGACACATTCTAAGACAGGTATTGCTCATTTCGGAAGATGGGTTTCTCCGCGAACTTAAGATTAAGAGAGACATAGAAGGAAACATCAAGGCGGATCCACTCACTGAGGCTATTCGTCAAACGCAATAGTTTCGCAAACGGGTTTTGTGAGACTGATTAGTAGAGGAGTTGGGTGTTCGGTATCACACGGGCTGTGAGTATGCGACATCGCAATAATTAGCCTTGAGTGCAAGTGGGAGATTGTTGGAGATAGTGCCCTCAGAATCAATTATTGGATCACAGGCACGTGGTTGCAATGATTGAGGGAGGACCTATCCCAGGAGGACAGTCTTACTCAAGATGATAGTATGTTATCTGGTTTACCTTTATCATCGTGTACTGCTTCAAGTGACCTTACAGGTCACTATTACACGTTGGTAGAGCCCCTAGGATTCTTGCTTGACTGCCAGCAGTATGAGGACGATCATATACGTGGGAACTGGTAGTCTATAAGCACATCCTTAAATGGTCCCTAGTCGTGGGAGTTTCGAGACAGGGTATCGATACTCCAGAGTAGACTAGTGTATACAGTCGAGACCCCGACGAGGGGCAGTGGCCGGTCTCACAAGCCACTGGTGTCAGTTGGTTCACCTAAGATGTATACAGGTGCTCATTGGGTTATGAGTACACCGGACAGGACTCGCCGGGAACATGCTAGTTGGTCTTATACCTGACATCAGATAGCAGTTCCCTGATGACATGTGTGCAGGTTAGTTCATCGACCTGAGGATCGTCATTGTCTCGTGTGAGTTCCCACTGTACTTTGATTACTACCCTACCACGCTCAAAGGAGACGTGCAAACAGGTTTTAGTTGGGTACAGTCCCGAGCCACATGGAGGCAGTGAGTGGATCTTCAGGGGTTCGTCTCTCCCGGTATTGGGGATGAGGTCGCGCTGTGTCTAGGAGAGCCCTTACACGAAGTCCTTGGCCAAGGAAGGAGATTTACTGGTAGGTATTCCAGTAGTATCTCAGAGTGTTCTGGGCTACACTCCGACACGACTTGTACCGCTTTTGGGGGTCTGACTTTTACCAACCCCCTAGGCCCGCCATGCGATGCTTATAGACGAACGGACCGGACTGTACGGATATTGTCACTGACAGGCTCAGTAGGGTGTCAGGATGAGTTCGCTCATCGACGTCCCTTTTGGTCAATAGCTGGTAGCCCGTCACGTATGGCTAATACCTCTGACGTGCTAGTGGTTAAATCCACAGCCATAGTATCGACGAGTCTTTAGAGTCCCCCACAAATCAGTTACTCAAGTTTCGGACGAAACGCTGTAGAGGCCGTATGGAGATATGGCAGGGTTCGATCAGATACGTGCGGTATTGCACGGATCAGGATCGGACGATTAGTACTAGAGGCCGTATGGAGATATGACAGGGTTCAATCAGATACGTGCGGTATTGCACGGATCAGGATCGGACGGTTAATACTAGAGGACTTTGGTTTAAGCCGAATCCTAGTATTGTACAGTGTAGACTTTGTCTCATTACATTTGTATTTCGGTCGGAATACAAATGCGGGTATGTATATACAGTAGCGGGGTTTTCCTATAATTTATTACGGGATCAGTTTTTTGGAGTTGCCAGTTTGTTTTCCGTTTCAGCTATATTTCTTTGTATCTTTCATTGGCTGAAGATTGGTGGAGGAGGGCTTATTTGCATTTGTGCAAATAAGCATTTTGGAGGGTTGTCTTTGCACATTGTAGTGTCATGATGGTTGCACCATGACCTTGACTTTCTTGACTTCATCATTGCTTGACTTTGGGTTCATGATGGTTGATTTGGAGTGTTGAACTTGGTTTGTGATCATGGTTGATCATGATAACCTTTTCTCACTCTTGAATTATTGTTGCTCTCTCACACATACTGACCCTCTCTCATTCTCACTCCCTTCACCATGCATGGCCGGCCAAGACAAGGAGAGGGGCTGCCCATGTTTGTGTGGGGATTTTTTTGTTCTCTCATGCTTGCAAAAAATCCCCAAGTTCACCACAAAGTTCCATAGTTCATTTCCTCCACCAAAGGCAACTTCCAATACCCCAAATGAGACATAGCTTCTACACTATATTCTACAGCAAACCTTGGGCATGTCGGCTCGCCAACTTCGTGCCCGAGTTGCCTCGGTCCAGAGGTGGGAGCCCGTAAAAGAAGCCGGCGACGTGGTGCCCTTCCGGCGACGTGGTGGAGACCGGAGATTCCGCGGGGAGATCGGGACGGCGACGAGAAGACCGAAGGACACGGATCGCTCGGTATATCTCTCTACCCCCTCTCTAGATAGCTAGGACTAGATTAATGGCACGATCTGGGTTTATAGTGCGCGGTGCCGGTTTGAAAAGTTAAACTAAACCATCGCTTCCGCATTCCGGCTTCGGATTGACGACCGAGGCGCCGCCGTGCACTTACACCAAGTCGACGACTTCGTTATGGTGCATCTACGTAAAGACCGCTTCTCGGTCGGTACGTATCACAAGCTCGCCAACCACAAGATCGGCTATT
Organism: Agapanthus africanus; assembly: GCA_030015575.1. NCBI lineage: Eukaryota > Viridiplantae > Streptophyta > Magnoliopsida > Asparagales > Amaryllidaceae > Agapanthus > Agapanthus africanus. Next base: position 111,258,713 of record CM057344.1, read on the forward strand.
ACCACGTGCTTAGGAAAATCAATACCAATGTCATCGACCTTTCAAAAGAGTTCAACATGTCAAGGACGTTCAACATGACAAATCTCTTTAACTACCCACCGAAAGAGGAACCGGAGCTTCCCGTGCACATCACTACTAACTCGAGGACGGGCTTTTGTGAAGCCGAAGAGTTTGATGTAGCGCACTTTAATGCGTACATCACAAACAAGCACGACCGACCCGAGATCAAGCAGCTGGAAGGCAAATCAAGGATTTTTTCAATCAATTAGGATTTATCTATATTTGGATAGATCATGATAGATTGGATAGATCATAATTAGATTTTTCAATCAATTAAAATTTATCTATATTTCCATATTTTGATAGATCATAATTGATTGGTTTGATTTACTTTTATTATGCTAGATTTGTTTTTGAATTTTTTCCTTACTAGATTAGGATTGCTTTTATTCCTAGTTATCTATCGGCCCTTAAATCGACTTGCTTCTCAAGACGGTATTTAGGTATAAATAAAGCCTATGGCCTCTTGTAAAGGTTTTTTTGAAAATTAAAAATATTTGAGTCTCTTTTTCCTGTGGATTCAGCACGGTCGTGGATTCGACCAAACTCTACGGTCCCGTCGTCTTGCCCTGAGCAGCGGCGCGTCCAGTTATCCGGGCTTACGGAACTTAACAGTTCTCATCCCAATATGTGGTTCGGTACTCTTCGGATACCTTGTCGCGTCAATATGTAAACGGAATAAAGAAATTTACAAAGAGATTACTAATAACTTAAGGGGATGAAACTATTTTGTACCTTTACAGCATCGATGAGTTCTTTGACAGGTTCATGTTCATGTGCCCATGGTTTTTTGAAGTGTTGGAGGGACTCCAAGCGGGACTTAACAATCAATCCCTACAAAAATTTAAAACTCCATAAGGTACTACGACAATAATACTATCAAAATAGATATATTACTAACTAAAGCGAAAATGAAGTGCATATAAAATATTTTTCATGAAAATATTTTATATGCAAATTTTTCTATTTGACTCTCTCTCTCTCTCTCTCTCTCTCTCTCTCTCTCTCTCTCTATATATATATATATATATATATATATATATATATGAAAATAAAGAAGAAAAGAGGCCCTAAGAGGCTTTTTCGACAGGCGGGGTCAAAAATCTACATCCTCCACGATTTTTTTGATGTCGGTACCCATCATCATCTTTATCGTGTAAGATATGGATACATCAAATTTCATGTGATTCCACCAGTTTTTCACCGTTGAATTAGCAATGTAAAAGTTCTATTGTCGATAAACCGTTAATTTTGCACCCACAAAATCAACTGGGAAAAGATGATAGAATCACTTGAAATTTGATGTATGCAAATCTTATATGATAACGATGAGTGCCGATGGTCGGGAAAAAAAACACAGAGGGTGTATTTTTTCGACGCCACAGGAAAAAATTCCCACCTATGGCACCTTTCCTCCATTATATATAAATGAAGATGATCTTATGAGACCGGTTCCCATTTTTTATTTTGAGTCCAAATTTTAAACACACAACTCCTATGTTTTTCACCGATCCGTACTGGTCATTTTGATCTACTTGTATTAGAGAGGTTATGTATAAAATTTCATTAGATTTGGAGATCTCTAACACATCTATCAAACGATCTTGTTTTTTATACATCATAAGGCCGTTGATTTTTTAGTCTCTTTGATGGATTAATTAGAGGTCTCCAAATCATATAAAATTTGATACATAATCTATCTAACATGTGTAGATAACGATGATCGGCTCAAATCGGTGAAAAACACGACAAATTGTGTGTTTGAAAAGTGAACCTCAAAATAAGAAATGAGGCCGGACCTCATAGGACCAGCTCCCAATATATATATATATATATATATATATATATATATATATATATAGGAGTGCTCTATTGCAAACTGGTCCGTGTTTTTTAGAATCAGGAACTCTTTGTCCACGACATATTTTAACGATCCGATCAGTTCAAGTTGATCACCTTACACTCAAATGTATGCGCATGAAAAATCAAAGGATTTGAAGACCTCTAACCAATTCATCGGATGAAGTTTATGTTGCATTATCGAATGACAGTTCAATTTTTACCCATCCGATGCATTGGTTAGAGATCTTCAAATCCTATGATTTTTTATAGGCATACATTTGAGGGTAGGGTGATCAACTTGAACGGATCGGAACGTTAAAATATGTCGTAGACCGAGAGTTCTCGTTTTTGAAAAATACGGACCGGTTTGCAATAGAGCACTCCTATATATATATATATATATATATGGAACTGAGAATTGTATGTTTTGAACTTAGCGTCATTTGTACCTTCGAATCAACAAGACATATCTTCTTGCGACTCTCTTCTATAGGATCATTTGTCTGCAGAAATTTTATAAAATGTAATCAACTAACAGCTTTATAAGGAATTATTAGAACTTACAGGGAAAGGAAAATAGTTATTAGCTATATTGGAAACAAATATTGAGCTTTCATACCTGCTTTGACATCTCAAGAGCTATGAGTTCTGCAATGCCAGTACCAGCCTGCAAGAGCCAAAGCAAATATCAGCTGAAACAGGTCTTGCTCATGGACTAAGAAATTTAATGAAATAGGTCCCACCAAAGCATGCAAACCTTAAACAGCTTCAAAGTTAAAATTTAAGGGGAAATGGAATTAGCTGTGGCAAAAGTAATGGCTAAAATAACAAATAAGGCTTCAGCGTAGTTCAGAAAGGGCACATTTAAGTACGTGTTTAAGTTAATGATATGAGCATTCTTTTCTTTTTCTTTTTCTTTTTCTTTTTCTTTTTGAAATATAATAATATGAGCATTCTAATTATAAATATATAGTACATGATTGGCTACTCTGAGCATCGGAGTTATATGTTAGTTCCTACTGCTTGTGTAACTTCAATCCCACAATAAATATTACTAATTACTGGATTACAAAAGAAAAGTTGCAGACACGGCCTTAAGTGAATATGCCAAAATGTCATTCATATTAGTATTTTGAGTAATCATGGCACAAAAACGTAGCCCTGTTAGCATGTGAATATAACACAAAGTACAGGTGCAACCTAGGGGAAATCATCTACTAAGAAATTACTGCATTTAAATAAATGTATGCAGGCTGATCAAAACAGTTGCATCTAAACTCTAAGCAGCAATGATTAACATTGTTTTTCAAATAATGTATGGTATTTTCCCAACAAATTAAGCATAGTCAAAATTTGATTAAATAGCAAGGTTTTGGTTAAGTTTGGTCACGAAAAAGTAGGTTTGTGAGCAATATGAGATCAAAAAGGAAATGAGAGAACATCTAAGAGAGATTAAAAACAAAATAAATAAAAAGAAAAATAGTGAACCTCGCCAGCTCCAAGGAACAAGAATTTGTGGTCTCCCAAGGTTCCACCAACCAATTTCAATGCTGAAACAAGGCCAGCGAGGACTACAGAAGCCGTTCCCTGCAATGGTGAAAGAAAACAGATAAGATGTCGTTGCCAAGAGAAGAAATTCCACTCGCTGCAAAGATCAACAATTTGTTCATGCTTGTTACCTGAATATCATCATTGAACACAAGATGAGTTGTGCTGTATTTCTCAAGCAATTCAAAAGCATTATGATTTGCAAAGTCTTCAAACTGGATAGTTTTAAATAAAAGTTAGATGGATGATCACACCAAAAAACGTTACCGGGCTCTTTGGTTACTAAAGTATAATAACTGACCTGTACAAGGACTTTTTCACCATAGTTTTGTTTCACAGCAGTCATGAATTCATGTAGAAGTTCTGCATATTCCTACATGAACACATAATTTCTATATTCAAAGTTACAAAGGTTGCAGAGTTCTAGGAATACGCTAAATTTCAAACAAAAAAAAACTATGGACTTTCAGCATTATTCCAATATATACCTTAGATGTTTTGCTACAAATAAATACCTTGAACTTGATAAATAACAAATAAATACTTTTTATTTCAACAAAAGCAGAGAAAGGTACTAAGTTGGAAAACACGGAAAGTTAAGGTATTTATTTGAGATTTACTGAAGTTCAGTGCATTTGTAGCGAAAAAAGTTAGGGTATTTATCTGGAAAAATACCGAGAAGTTAAAGTATTTGGAGCCTAAGCTGAGGTGTTTGATACCTTGCCGGTAGCTCGCCTTTGCCTTAACCCAATGTAGAATTCATCATCCGACAACTTCTTATTGTTTGTTCCCACATCTATTGTAACCGGTAAGCACTGTAATGGACACCAAAAATGGTTTTAAAAATAGGAAGACGCCTTAAACTCTTCATTTACTATGTATAAAAAACCAGAACTAATTAATTTTATGAGTAATGAAATTCTTACTGCAGACGGACGGAGACCACCAAGGGCAGTGTAGAGAGAAAGTTTACCCACAGGGATTCCCATCCCCTGCATAAGTTACAGATTGATCATATCAGAGAGAAATTCCAAAACCAAATATAGAATTATTTTATCGAGATCATAATCGATTCTACCTGGCAGCCGAGATCTCCAAGCCCCAAAATACGCTCACCATCAGTGACCACAATAACTTGAATTTTCCTCTCAGGCCAGTTCTTCAACACCTCGAGGACTCTTCCTCTGAAACAGCCATAAAGACCAAAACTTAATTTCTTGGAGTGTGCATGGAGTCCAAACTTCAGATTTTGAAACTGGTTTGGAGACCAAAATAGAGTTTCCAAACTGTGTTGTAAAAGCACTCAAAGTTTGTGAAGCCAAGGGTTAAGAAATCATAGTGTTGAGATGTGAGAGCCTAAAATAGTCCCACATTGGAAAAACAATGAGAGGTATAAGATATAAGATGTGTCAAACCTCAACAAAGCTTAAGTCTTATTGTTGGAACCCACTTATATCAAAAACACGTGTACACTCAAAAATAAAATATATAATCGCCCCCCTCAAATTTAAATAATCAAACGATCCTACAAGTGTTGTGCAATCCACGTGGCAACCACACCAAGAAAAAGTTATGGTTACACGTGAGGAGCGTTGAGATGTGAGAAACTAAAATAATCCCACAATGGAAAAGATATATGGGTATAAGATATAAAATGGACCAAACCTCAACAAGGCAGTCTTATTGTTGGAACCCACTTATATCAAAAACCGGTGTACACTCATAAATAAAATATATAATTGCACCCCTCAACTTTAAATAATCAAAAACTTTTAACACATAGTTCACCGAATATTCACAAACTCTAATACAAACACCAAAACTAGAGTTAGTGGAGCCACAGTATGCACTCAAACGTCAGTCTCATTTTTATTTAATTAAAACTGTGGTTTCAGAAACGGTGTTGGCAAACTACGCCAAAAAGAAACAATTTACAAGTGACTAACACAAACAAGAAAGCTTACTTTTCTTTCAACACATAGTTCACCGAATATTCACAAACTCTAATACAAACACCAAACTAGAGTTAGTGGAGCCACAGTTTTAAAACTGTATGCACTCAAACGTCAGTCTCATTTTTATTTAATTTAAACTGTAGTTTCAGAAACGGTATTGGCAAACTCCGCCAAAAACAAACAATTTACAAGTGACTAACACAAACAAGAAAGCTTACTTTTCTTTCAAACTGATATACAGCCCCTGGGGTCGTCTAAAAATGCTCCCATACTTTTGGCAAGCCTCACCAACTGTCGGTGTATAAACAACAGGAAGCAACTCCTCAACATTATCAATCAGAAGTTTATAGAAAAGCCTTTCATTTCTCTCCTGTAACACAAAAGATAACATCTGCGTCATTAAGAACTCGATTTATAGGATAGATGCATGTCAAAGAAAATACCTGAAGATCCATCATAGCCACGTAACGTTGCAGAGGGACTTCATACTGGCGAAGAATGTGCATCAGCTTCTTCTCCTGTAAGGAGAATTTTTTTTTTAAAAAAACATAATTTAATTTTACCTAGAAATAATGTATCGTGGAAAAGTTTTGTAAATTGAGTGACTGAAGAACCTGAAGTTCTTGAGAGACCATCACTGGAGGCAAGAGGCCTCTGAGATAATGAGAATCCCTCTCTTTCTCATTGAATGCAAGCCCTTTGTTGTGGTGTGGATCTCTCAACAAAGAGTAACCACTGCCGAAAAGGGGAAAATTATGTTAATAAAAATTGCTAAAACTTTATTAATCATGTTGTTTAATCTTGTGAGAAATGTAATTTCATTTACAAGAAGTTTGAACAGCACCAGTTTCAAGAAGTTTGAACAGCACAAATGGATATGATGAACAATGACAGCATAGCACCATCGCAGTTTTTAGCCTTAACTACCTTAAGGTTTTTTAATTTTAATTACCGTAAAATACCTTTAACTATGGTTTTCGAGGGATTATTTCACTAAAATACCCTCAAAATTAGCACTTAGATGTATTTAAGGTGATAAAAAACTTTAAGGTACTTTAGTGAAAAGCATGATAGTTAAGGGTATTTTATTGTAATTTACCCATAAATATATAACCAAACTAAGAGTTACAATAATTAAAGTTTAACAAAGCAAATACATTCAGAATTAGAGCTCCATGATATGGTATTTAATTACATATCCCAGATCATTTAAGTGAACTAACAGCACAGGAAAACAAAATAAGGCAATTCTATTACATATGCCAGATCATTTCGGAGCATTAACAGTAGCCCAATGCAGAGAGAGAGAGAAAAGAGGCATTAACTTAGAATTATTATCAACTAAAGATTTAATTATAATATATCCCAAAAATTATTTACTCCCTGTTGGTAACCATTTTACCAAAATGCAGCTAACAAAAAATTTGTTGTAAATTATTGTGTTTTCTCACTAAATTACCTTAAAGTTCTTTCATTAAGGTATTATACCTAAAGTGCTACTTTGAGGGTAATTTAACGGGGGGAATCCCTTAAGAACCATAGTTTAAGGTATTTTATTAAAAAAAATTAAGGTACCTTAGTGACAAACATGAAAGTTTTGGGTATTTTAGTGTAATTACAGCATTAAAAAATTAAGATCTAGCTTCACGTTTTCCACAACATTCACCAGCCCAACATAGATTCAAGAATCCTATGAACATTTATTTAATATGAAATAATTAATAAACATGGATGGAGCTGATACGAAAAGATATGGTTGTCAAAGGGCTCAATGAAGGTATAGTGTTCGATAGGAGTGAGTGGAAGCGGGAAATTCATGTGCTAGACCCGGCGTGATTATCTTGTTAGTTCATGTAGCCTACCCCATATGCTTGGGATAAATGGCTCAGTTGTTGTTGTTGTTGTTAGAACAAGTGAAGAATATTAGGATAACTTGAGATATGTTTATCATGGTTTTCTGCAGGTGTATTTGAGCCGAAATAAATACCAGGATCTTCCATAATAGAAGTGTTTTTCATTAATTGTACTTCATAAAGTTAACATTCTGCTAGACTTTTGAAGGAGCGCTTTGAATAGGAGGATCCACATAATTTACCGATGTTTTTTGAAGAATTTTGTGGAGAAATGGTTTAAATTGCTTTGTAGTTAATTTTTTATTGTCTATTCGAGAGGATTTTTCCCTTTTTTTCTTGTGTACTTGTTATTGGAACTTTCCTCATTTCATATTTTTAAAGAAATGTTTTATAGGTTAGGATTATATTGACCCTCTCCGTTCTCTCAACAGAAAAAAAAACACAAAAGAACGAGAAAAAGAATAATCAAATAAAAAATAAAGAACAAAGCTTGAGATTTCTCATGCTCGCACAAATCAGGCACACACAATAAATAACTTTAAATAAAATAAAATAATAAAATAAAAGACAATCAACTTCACGAAATTAGTTTCAAGGAACAAATACAAAATAAAAAAATCAAAAGGTTTGCCATATTCCAAAAGAAAATGTACATAAATAAATAAAATCAAAGTAAGAAAAATAAAAAATCAGTCAACTTATAATTTAGAATCAATGGTCCCATAAATCAGGAGGGATACAATAAAACACTTACAAAAAAGACAAAAACGGGCTTAAAAAGTGTCATTAGAAAATATATATGCCGGATTCGCTGATTTTCCACTAGAATCCATCAAAATTTTAATAAAAAACAAACAAAAAACTCAGCAATCGATTCAACAAACAAAGATTAAAAAAATCACAAAATCAAACCAAAATAACCACAAAATCAAAATGTTTATACTCAACAAAAATGACAAAAAAATCTTCACGAAAAAAACAAATCAGTATCAAAATCCAAGCTACTCCTACCCAAAAAACCCTAAGAAAACGAACAAATGGATCGAACCTAGCAATGGTGACGCTCCAAGGAGTCACCGCCTGATCCTCGGTGGCGCGATCCTCGCCGTACGGGTCCTGGACCCCACCCGAGACCGGCGTTCGCGGATCAACGACCTCCTCGATCATGTGATTCTCCATTTCTCTCTCTTCTTCTTCTTCGATCTAAGTGACGACGAGCGAGAGAGGGAGAGGAGAGAGCTCACGCTTTGGGTTCCCTTTTATAATTTTAGCAAAAGGAGAGGGGGGTGTAGTGAGTAATTTTAAAGGGCGTGAGCGGTGCGATGTCTCGCAGGGGGATGAATCTGAACCGTTGGATCGAATGAGAAAGCGGTTCCTTAAAGCAACGTGAGGGTACATCAGAACGGTGAGGTCGTTTCTGATCTACAGTTTTGACGCCAGATCTGAAACCGTGTAAGAACGCGGCGAATATACATTTTTTCGTTTGGCACGGCGCGTCCTTTTTTTTAAATTTTGGAAATTTTATCAAATAATAACACATGGGTTTTTTATATTACAAATAAATACCACCAACCCAAAAATCCAAAAAACGACGAGGAGATACTTAGTAATAGCTTTCAGAGGACAGTTTGAAAATACAATAGTCATGCTGCTGTCATACAATTACTAATGTAATAATATTGAAGTACTGTACATGAAAAAATAACATATGATAATTACTTGCAATCAACATATAAAAGTTGTGGGATTTATTTACGTTGAATCAATTATACGGTCATCTATTCAATATTAATGAAAAAAACATGGTATATTAGTGTAATTTAGCCTTTAGTATTTTTTTTAAGGTCATCCTAAAATCTCTTTGGTTGGCTCCATAGTTGAAAAAAAGTAAAGGAGTGACATTGATTTTTTTTTTGAAAAATATATGTAAATAAATGAATTAAGGGTGCCTATATGTAAAAGACCATTTATTTTCTCATTTATATAAGGGAGGCGCGTGCTAATTTGATAAATAATTTAATGTTAGGGGTGTTTGTTTAGCTTAATTGATTGATGATTTAAGTAGAGTTAATTAAGTTTGAGAATGTTCTCATGCATATGCCGCTTCTTCTAGAATGTTTGAAGTCGGTGGGCAACTTTTCAGGAATATTAGAATGAGTGCATTAGTTCAAACTTAAACTTTACTTTTATTACTAGAAGTCTTTTGGGCTGTTATTAAAATTGGATTCTAATGTTGCAATTGTCATTGTTGGACAAATTTTTTAATTTGGATTTGGACTCGGACTTGGATACTGGATTTGGATTTGGACTCGGACTTACGTACTGGATTTGGATATGGACTCGGACTAACGTGCCGGATTTGGAGTCAGATTTTTTTTGTGCTGGACTTGAATTTGAATTTAGATCTTTGGCATGGATTTATTTGAGTTATTGCATAATTTGTATTATGACCTATATTTCTACAAGGCTTTTTGTGACATTACAATTTTATTATTTAATCTTATAAATGTTTAAAGTTTATCAAAATTAATTATTTATGTTTAATATTTTAATAAAACAATTATATAAAAAATTTATTAATAACAAACAGCAAGTTGGTTGTTATCGATAAGCACATACTAACCAAAAATATTAAAATATGAAAATTGTATAGTATCAAATTTTAATCTAGTTTTTTCTGATATTTACTTGATATATAATTTTTTTATCAAAACAAAAAATGAATATAATGTTTTGCATTTCATTACATTCAAAAATCAAAAGAGAAAAGATAAAATCGTACAAGTAATAAAAATAAAAATAATAAAGATTAATACAAAATAAGAATATAATATTCTGTAAATGGAATTGTTATGAATAATTTAATAAACGAGTTTGATGCCAAAACACCTTTTTAGGATTTTATGAAAAATTTATGAAATAAAATGCAAATAATTGAGATATAAATAAAAACAAGACAAGATCTAGAAGAAAAAACTATTCCAAGGATTTTACTAAAAAAATTGCAATATATAATCTAATCGTCCAAAACATATATGAGAATGAGATAAGATCAAGGGGAAAACACCTTTTGAGGGTTCAAGGAAGAAGTTTAAAAAAATACAATATAATTAATCAATCAAGATACAAATAGAAATGAGAAGGGATCAACAATAAAAAGAAAAATAAGTTTTCTAGGGTTTGAAAGAGTTCATTAAGATGGAGATATCTCAAAGTCAAGGCAGGAAAAAAGTCTCCATGTTCTTTCTTGGATTTTTTTTCAATCTTTTTAGTTTTGCTTTATATAATTGAACTTACAATTTAGAATTTGGGGTCGGATTCAAATCCGAGTCCAATAACCAATAACACAAAATTTTAAAATTCAAATCCGAGTCCAAAATCAACAATGCTAAACTTTAAAATCCGAATTAACAACCAATGATGCTAAATTTTAAAATCCAAGTTCAAAACCAATAACGATAGATTTTAAAATCCAAATCCGAGTCCAAAACCAATAACACCGTATAATACAGTCCAAATAAAAGCCAAATCCAATCAAAGTTGAGAATTGGAGATTAGATGATGTCATTAATTAACAAAATAAAAAATAGAAAAAATGACAAAATGCCAATAGCCAAAGTTCAAATTGAAGATTGTAATACCCGGTCCCATTTTTTGTATATGCATTTTGTTAATAAACTTTTTCCCCATTTTTCCCTATTTTTCTAAGTCTTAATTTCTTTTCCTAATAAATTCCTTGTCCTAACCCTAACTCAATTAAACCCTAAGTCAAAAAAATTCTAAGACCTAACCCCACACCTTAACATCCCGGCCCAAGGCCCATGAATCCTCACCCAGCCCGAGCCTCTCCTCTCTCCCTCCCTTTCTTTTTCTCTCTCCTCTCGTATATTCTCTTTTCCTCCTCGACCACGTCTTCTTCTTCCCGCGACTACCTCCTCAAGACCCGCTCTCCTCAATGGCCACGACTCTTCCCCCTCGCTCAACCGCCTCCACAGAATCCTCGCCAACCCCTCAACACCTCAACAACCCAATCTCTCTCTCTTAATCTCATTCTCCATCTTTCTCTTTCGTTCTCACCCCCTCACAATCTCCCTCTCTCCTCTGCAAACTCTTGACCGCCGACCACCACCTCACGCCGCCGCCGACCGTGTCGACGTCGACGAGCCACCACCTAGACCACAGCCACCTCGACACTATCACCTCACGCCATCGACAGCCTATGAACTAACCAACCTCCTCTCCTCGAGCACACCGGAGCCACCTCCATCGCCGAGCAACGCCACCATCGTCCTCTTCCTCCTCGAGCACCCTACGACACCACCACGAGCTCCCAACAACTTGTCCAAACCCAAGCACCCCTGCCACCTAGCCAATCAACTCGCTGCCAACTCCACCGTCAACTGCCGCCTACCGCCGCCATCGAGCTCCCCCCTTCCTCCAACCTCACAAACCCAACCGAGCCTCCTTAAACCCTGAGCACCCTAGTCCCCATCGCTGCCACCATCGCCGACATTCGCTGCCATCAACACGGCCGGAACAGTCTCTCCTTCGCCAACCCATCTCCACCGACGAACCATGACGTTGTCCTCATCTTGTTGAACCCCAAAAAACCCACCAAGATCGACCCAACCCTACTCGAGCCCGCTGCACCATCGCCTCCGGCATCTCACTTCAACCCCCGGTCCACCATCTTCCCCTCCGAGCTCCCCGGCCGTTCACTGCCTGAGCACCACATCGGCCTCCTCCCTTCCATCTCCGTTACCATCGCCGAGCGCAAGCTCTAAACCCTAGCCAAGCAGAGACTTGTCCCATGCTGGTGCTCATGCCGTTGCTGCCATTATCGTTGTCGTGCCGTCTATCGCCGTCGTCGTTCTGTCGTTAGAGACAAGAGAAAACCCATCTCTTGCTAATCATGCTATATATATAAGTTAATTAATAATGTTAGAGAAGTGTGTGTGTGTGTGTAGATATATTGCGTTAAGTGACGATCGAATACTTGTGCATTGAGCCATCGTGATTGGTTGTATTGATTCGAACCCAATTCGGGTCCATTAATCATATGGATATCATTTTAGAATTTTACACGAATTAATTGTTTTCGACCGACACTCATATACGCATGTCAAGTGTTCGATGCGAAACCCTAAAGCAAAAATTATATAAAAAAATGGCTGAATTTATGACTCATAAATCCCTTTAATGATAATGAATAACGTGTAAGAATTTGTGAGAAAAATATTGACTTTATCACTATGAAATGATACCTCCATTTAGTTACGTCAAATCTGAAATTTTACCGCGCATGTCGCCTTATTAAAATCATTGTAAATTATATACAGATCGTAATATAATGCTATAGGGCTTGTATCGAAGCCGATTAGATAACCTAGAACTCTTCGTAAATTTTTATTTAATATGACCTCGATAATACAGTGAAAATTTGAGAGAAATACGGCTCTGGACTGCAGTTTAGAGCAGTATTTTCTGATAACACCTAAATTTAAATGCATGTATATCCCTTTGTAAATTTAAAAATATGTAGAGTCCTATATCATTGGATAGATAATTAAGTTAGATAACAAATTATGTTGGTTTCATTTAATTTGAGTATTGTTTGCTATTTTATAAGTATTTTAGATCGTCGACATGTCCTGCAGTGACAGTTTATACACATTGATATTAAACTGAACATATCTCCCCGTATACAGCGGATATTATTGATCTGTTTATTGCGTTGGAAACCTAATTGATAGAGCTAGATTCTATTCAACTGTAGCACTCCCTGAATCTGATCATAAACTATAGAAAACTGCGCTTTAAGTTAGACTTTCAGTTCTGAAACTGGAATTCCAGCAACTTACACCCATTCTAAAATGAACATAACTCCTTAATCCGAAAACCTATTGATAGGAAACAAATTTTACTGCTTATATAATCAAGTATAATTCATATTCCTTTTATATTGTTTTGCCCGATTCTGCACATATAATTTATGATGAATTTTGGAAACTGCATGACACTGGCTGCCTTTATTTAATTGAATTATATTTACTGCATTCCTATCATATTGTGTGACTACGTTGCTTTCATTGATTAGTGACCACCTACTTTGATACCTTAGTGACCGTTTTTACATTACCGAGTGATAAGTGTTAGTGATTGGATTGTGGAAAGTACGTTAGTGTAAAAGCGTAATTGAATAGTGAAAGCGACACGTACTTGTACAAAATCAGCGGAGCCATTTAGTTTTTGAATTGTCAATGTCTATGAAACTTATATAAGTGTTACTATAATTGGTATGGGATGGGTATAGAAGTACTTATATTAGTTTTATATATAAGACATCGAGAACTATCTACTTATCTTAGTTACCAATCGAGACATGCTTGATGGAGACCCTGTCTCTAATTCTCTCGTTGACTTGTCATGGAGTGACTAGTATTTAGATTCGTGATCGGTGTTTGATGTCGACCGTGGGGTGTGGGGTAATTTAAGTGTGAGTTTGATCAACAGAATCTCAGGAGTTCCTTTACCGGTATATTTCTTGATTTTGTGATATTGTTACCGATCGTGTTACTATTGTTACTGATTGTGTTACTGACTGTTATTGATCGTGATTTTGACCCGTGTTTCTAAGCCCGTGGATAGGTGTTTAGTGCCTTAGGTTTGAGAATACTCCTGCGGTGGTTGACGCTCACACTCGAACTGACGATAGGTTTAGTAACATGGATCTTGAGACATAGAGACTGATAGATTTAGTGACATGGACATTGCATTGATTACTGATCTGATACACATACTTTACTGTTTATCTGTATATGTTATTTCATGCTTAAGACATTACCTTATGCATGCTACTTCATATTTACTATTATTGCACATATTATATACTACTATATTGTGTCGTCCTGACGATTTGAATATTCATGCTCAGAGCGGAAAGTGGACTTAGCCCAGATCAGGACTTACCCTCTTCAAGGATATTACAGAGATCTAGATCAGCAACGTCAGAGCTATCTTCCTTTATCACTATCTGGTTATTTATTTCTTTTGTTTGTATCCGTTGCGCTCTGATTCGTTTAAATAAGATAGATTTAGTGATTGTATTTTCTCTTTATTAGTGTTGTGATTACTGCTTATCATGTACTGTTAGAAGCTGAAGTGTGACTACGGAAGGATCTTTTCTTGACCGTAAGGGCATGGCTGGCCTAGTTACCCTCGTATTCCGTATTTTGGGAAACGGGGAGTGACATGGTTTTATTGGTATCAGAGCACCAGGTTTATAATGAGTTTACAGTTTCTGACTAGGGCTTGACAATTTAAGCCGTCCATTTGGTCTAGCTTGTAAACTTGTTATCTTTGATTAGGATTCCTATAGTGTGCCATGCTACATAATTTGACTCCATCTGCTAGAGTTTTGGGTAACTTGGTAGAGTTATGTGGTTCTTGTTCCCTAGAGGCCATTATTGTAAATTATAGTGGATGCCTGGACATATATATATAGAACTTTCTTGCTCAACATGATAGTATACTATCTGGCCACTCTTTATCTCAACATGTACATTTGCTATAGTTTACTATTTCACTGATTCATGTTGATAAAGCCTTTAGAATGTTTTGCTTGACTATCAGGAATATGATGTAGATTATACTAATGGAGTTGTGTAGTCTACAAGCGCATCCTTGAAGTGTTCATAGTCGAGAGAGTATCGAGACATGGTATCGATATTCTATAGTAGATTGGTGTGTACGTTTCTTGGCCCTGTATGGGGTGATGGTTGATCCCACAACCATCGGTGTTTGACACAAAAAATTGTATACAGGTGCTCATTGGAGAATGGGTACACCGAACGGACTCGCCGAGAACTCGTAGATAGTACCATACATATCGTCAGATAGTAGTTCTCTGGCGACACTTATACATGTTAGTATGTAGACCCGAGATCGTCATAGAGTCTTATGTGGTTCCCATTGTGCTTTGATTACCTCCCTATCACGGCTCTACTGAGTCGTGCAAACAGGTGGTAGTTGGGTACAGTCCCGAGTCACATAGATGCGGTGAACGATAGGAGGGGTTTTGTCTCTCTCGGTATTGGGAGTTGATGTTGTGCTATGCTCGATTAGTTATAACAGCAAGTCCCTGGTCAGAACTGATGAGATTTACTGATAAGTGTTATTAGTAGTTTCTCGATTGGTTATAGGTCACACATTGGCATGAATTATCGAGTTATTGGGGTCTGATGATTCCACCCCCAGACTTGATAGTAACATATCAGAAGAAGAGACCGGACTGTGCGGTAAGTGTTGCTTATAGGCTCTGCGGGAGTTTGGACAAGTTTACTTGTTGATCTTCTATTCGTTCAACACATGGGTAGCCGTTACGTGCAGCTAGTACCACTAACGGCTTGTAGGTGTTTGATATGATCATTACCTACTGCCAGTGTATTGGCGAGTCTTTAGAGTCCCACATTGAGATTTCCTAGCTCAAGCGAAACGAAGTAGGGCATATATAGAGATATGTGCGAGAGCTTGATTAAATACGGATATATGATATCGTATTCTAATATAGCGCTATATGATATTAGCCGGATTATATTTGATATAACCGGATTATTGAATCAAGTGTTGATTTAATAATTTGATATATATATATATATACATATATATATATTAACTAATTTTATGTTCGCTTGATATTTTTCATCACTTTATATATTATTTGTATATGATATAAATAATATATAAATATATGACATGGTTGTATATACAAGAGTTGTGTATGTGAGAATTATATTGGAGTTTTAGATAAGGGGATAATGATAACTTATGTGAATAAATGAAAAGAAAGAATGAGTCATTACTTTAGAACAAAGTAGAATGCATGACTTATTTCTATTTTCATTTTGAATTCATATAAGTTTATCATTTTGAACTTATCCAAAGATTCCAAGCTAATTCTATTCTCACAACCATCTTCATCTTCATCTCTTTTTGAATCACTATCCATCCAAGAGTGAAGAAAGAGAAAAGAAAGTTTAGTGAGCAAAAACCTTACTTTATCAACCTAAACCTTTCTAGCACATTAGTTTATGTTGTTTACTTCACTAATATTTTGATTAGTGAAGTGTGACCTTGAGTGTGAGTTGCCTCAAGGTGAATCATCTTCGACAAAAAAGACTTCGAGAAAGCTCGTTCATTTCTTTAAGTGGAGCTCAAAGTAGAGTTTAAGGGATAATTACTTAGAGCATTTGAAGTGAAGGACTTGGCTACAAAAGTTGTACCCTATCTTCACTTAGATTAGATCTCTTGTTTGCTTTCTTTATAACCCTAAAGCTTTAGTTTGATCCTGGTTTATAGACTTAACCCTCTAGAATTTTTCAAATTACATACTTGATGTTGTTAAAACCCTAGTAGAGGTACCAGGACCTACTTTCATCGTATCAGAGCTACTGGGCATTAGATGCCGACCCATGGGGGGTTCTCACTGTGTGACAGTGTGGCGAAGTATAGGCTCTTACCCCCAGGGTGTCCTAAGACCGGAAGGTGTTCCGGCGGGTTGTAGTCCTCGCGAGGGGGCATGCGTAAAAAGTAGCTGCTGAGGAACCCGTAGGTGCCACGGCGACCCCATTGGATAGGGTGGTTGTCTGACCAATAGTGGTATCAAAACCAAACTAGAGATTTAGGCGATATTTAGACGACGTTAAAGTGTTCGATCGACGATTTTATATCCGAATTTTACGCCTTTCTGTCCAATTTTTCAATCTGTGATATTTTTCAAATTAAAAATGCTCAGAAAATTATGCAGGCTTTTCTATGGTGCCACAAGAAAACGGAGCCCCTAAAGCGCATAAGTGGCCGCGGATCCGTGGCCTAGGCCATGCCTTTGCCGCGGATCTGCCTCCTACTTTGAGCTTTAGAACTCCGGTTTTCTTCTGGTGTTTCATTTTTAGAAATTGGATTTTCTGGGTATTTTAGTTGAGGCTCAAGTGGTTGAGCTCTCTGTTAATTGTTGTTGATTAGAATATAGATCGAATTGTTAACATCGTTTAAATGTTATGGTTATGTGATACAATTTTTAGAATCCACCTTAAATAGTTTTGAAAAAACTAGTTATATACATATAAATCTAACTTTTTAGCCTCATAAGATGGATTACCACGGAGTTTAGATTTGGATCGAAACTCCGTCGTAATTTCGTATCGTACGTGAAGACTCGTCGGGAGATACTAGTGGAGTGCCACACCCTATTGCCCCGACAAAGTGACCATAGGAGAACCCCATGGCCAAGAGCATCCACTTGGGTGCTCGCGGCCATGGTGTCCCGCCCAAGGCCACTTTGTCGACGGCCCCCGGGGGTGCGGCCATCCCCTAACGTTCCCGATGAGCTTTGGATTCTTTCACTAGAAATCTTGTTGAATTCCCGAGCTTTATCTTCGAAAATGGTTTTCAATTCGAGAATTAAATGTAAGGTTTATGGGGTTAGGCATGAAATTCGGACTATGAGATAAATCAGGTTTATGATGTCTACAGTTGCGGATTCTAATTGTTGTAGTTTTTATTTCTTTTCTGCGACCGTAAGTGTAATATGTGGAGGTATCTCTGATCTCGTTACTATACGTCAACGATATTATGGGTACGCATATTTACTTATGTTGATGATATGTGATGTTATTGTGTTGCTGTATTGATATGATATATTGGATCGTCGTGATTGAATAGCCGGGGGTTTATGTGAAATGAGAGTTTTTCGTTTTCATTCATGTAAATTATTGTATATAATGTTCTTTTATTGGGTCACATCCGGTAGTGAGGATGTAGTCACCTTGATGTATATTATTTACTTTTCCGTATTAGGATAGACCCAAGGCGGAGGGCTCAAGTAATCGGGTTCTAGAGTGCAGTGGGTGACCATCTCGAGAAGTCGAGACCGGTTGCCTAAATCTAGAATTGGCAGGGTTGCTTGCCGCTCTCGTAGGGGTCTAGGGGTGTGGGCTTGGCACATCACGACCGTGGAATCCGTGTTTTTCGTTAATGGCTTAATCTAAAATAGGAACTCCTAGTATATCATTTATTTCATATATCTGCTTCTGCTGTGCTGTGATGTGATGTGATCATATAAATGTATGAGATGAATACTACTTATATATATGATAGATTAGTAGACACTATATATGTTTTGCATCCGTGCTAGTCCTGAACCTGTCCTGCCGTAAGTTAAGTAATCTTACGGTGAAGATCTGGGTCCCTATGGCGAATGCGGATGACATATATATGTGTTTTATTTTTGCTTCTTCTATGATGTTTAGGAACTTAAATGATGGGACTTCATTAATAAGATTAATGAAAAGAAAAGAAACCTAAAAGATATTGTAGAACCACATTTTTCAAAAAGCTAGCTCTAGTTTTTGCTTTGCATAGAGGTATTCAATTATGAATATCCAGCACCTCATTCGATGAGGAAAAAGCCTAGATCCCTTTACCGGGAATGACCTCTTTAGCGAAAACTAGCATATGCTACAACCCACTCGGTTTGTTTTGAAAACTACTCGATTTTAAAGCGGAGCTTAAACCACCCTTTTTCAAATCACTAGGTTCTACAACAATAACAAGTTCATTACGTTAAAGGTTTTCGACAAAACTAGCTGTAGCTCTCCGTCATTTCAGATAAGTATCACTTAGTATTCGTGCTGCATTTGTTGACTTCGTTAAGGGGTAGTGTTAGGTAGCTAATGGATGCTTTTCTGCAGCATGTGATGCGATTAGTTAGGACAGTCACATAGTTTTGTTGACTTCGTTAAGGGCTTATGCGGGTGGGTCTGACTTAATCAAGAAATGATGGGTTGAACTTAACTAGCGACTTATGATTTGTTGATTTCGTTAAGGTCATAAGCTGTTAGGTGTAAAAACCATTATCGGGAATTTCAAATGTTGAAATTTGTAATGAGATTGCATACCTTCTGTGTGATAGTTGGATCCCGATACCCACTGCGAGTAAGAGTTACTCCCGAAAGAGTTTTTCACTTTACAATTAACTAATCCAATAGGTGTCTAGAAAGGAGTTAAGGGGGTTATGCCTCTGCAGAAACGAGGTTATTTAATTAGTTCCGTGCGAAAGCACGGGGAGACTCCTTCGGAATACCAACACCGGCCCGGCTGACCGACTAACGAACTTGTAAGGTGTAATTAATCTCGGCTAATTTTTCCTTTTAGGGTTTGAAGGACGATTTGATAAAAACAATGGGAGCCATCCTGATTAGATAAGATAACAACCATTCTAATCTTGCAAGAGCGCACGCTAAAGTGTTTCTTTTCTCTCTCTCTCCAGGTAGCGACCATGTCACGTCTTAATCAAGATAATAACGTAGATGTATTGACCGAACCCGCTTTTTATACTGGACTGGAGAACGTTGGTTCCGCTCTAGCTTATGACAATTATCATGAGTCTGGGCACGAGATAGGGAATGCAAGGATTTCCATGCAACTCTAATGAAGAAGGAGCATTCTGATGCATCTTTTTCGGGTGTGTTAGTTATTGAGAACGGTTTCTCATTTTGCTCTGCGTCCTGTGTATTGGATATCGGATCAGGATCCCATATTTGTAATATGTTATAAGGGTTAAAGAGAAATAAAGAACTGGGAAAAGATGATGTCTCTCAGAGTAGGGGACGGAGCAATTGTTGTTGCCGAAACTGTCGGCGAA
The DNA here is from genome assembly GCA_030015575.1 of Agapanthus africanus. NCBI lineage: Eukaryota > Viridiplantae > Streptophyta > Magnoliopsida > Asparagales > Amaryllidaceae > Agapanthus > Agapanthus africanus. The sequence continues at coordinate 111,278,671 of CM057344.1, forward strand.
TATCACCTTGTATTGCCAACTGGCAATACATTGATTTTGAACGACTGTTATTTCGTACTGTCTATGATGTGGAATACAATATCCATTTCTTTATTAGATAAAGAAGGGTATGAAAATCGGAATTTTTTTTATTTTGAAATTAAAGAATCGTCTACTACTAGTTTCTAATATTTGGGTGGCTCTGATACCGTATTGGGATTTCTAATGCCCTGGCCGCCAATCGCGGCCGTTGCGGAACGAAAAACTTTGACTTTTAAAAACTTGGCGCTAGAAACCACTATCTAGAATCTAACCAAACATTTAACTAGTAAACTAAAAAGATCTAGCTACTTTGAAAAAAGTTTATACCGAATGATCCGTGTCCTTCGGTCTTCTACTCTCTTCCTTAGCTCCATGGGGCATCCGTGATCGAGCTTGATTGCGGGTCTTCCTCCGTCGAAGATGATCTACCCGAGAGATATGGTTCATGGCTCTAGCTCCACCCAAAAACTTAGTGGAACAATTAAAGGCTCTAGGTTGCTAATCTAGAGTGTCTAGTGATGTAATATGCGGTTCTAGTATTTTTTCTACCCCTCTTCACCATTAATTCTCAACTCATGAGAATGTAAGGTGAAGAAGAAGAAGGAACTCAAGAATGATGAGAGAAAGAGAATGGTAAAATAAAAAATCTCATCTTGAAACAAATAATGCAAGCATGGTTCTATCAAAATAAATTTTGCAAATATAAAATCCAACCATACTTGAATAGTGTAGACAAATGAATTATAAATTCATTTGTCTACCCTATTCAACCATGCTTCATCCCATTCTCTTTGCCACCTCACCCCTCCACCTCATTTTAATTTTCTAGAAAAGAAAAAACATGAAAATGAGGTGTCCTTCCAGAATGTTTTTCGTATAAATACGGAATACACTCTACCGTATATACATACCCGCATTCGATCAAAATACGAATATCCAAAGAGGTAGAATAATACAAAGAATATAATACTAGAATAAACATATCGAAATGTATATATGTAAATTATTAAATCAATACCTAATTTAATAATCCGGTTTAATCCTAAGCCGGCTAGTATTATCAACCGTCCGATCGAAAACCCGGATAACACTATACATATCAAAATATGTATATGTAAATTATTAAATCAATATCTAATTTAATAATCCGGCTTAATCCTAAACTGACTAGTATTAGCATTCGATCGGAACCCTGCACGTATCAAAATACAACCACTACATCATTTCGCCTGAACCAGGAAAACCCTCTGTGTGGGACTTTAAAGACTCGACAGTACGCTAGTAGTGGGTTTAACCACAAGCATATCAGAGGCACTAGCTGTATGTAACGGCTACCCAGATACCTGTAGAAAAGAAGGCCGATGAGCAAGCTGTAAGTTTATGTCACGCACCCCACGAACTTGCGGGGAGGCGGAATATATGAAAAACGATTATCAAAGCTTCGTAACACGGACTTGAGCGCATAAATCATTTCTAAACCATTGCTAACAAACTAGTAGAGGTTTAACTACTCGGATACGAAGTTATACCTCACGATACTAGTCCTTCGGGTCTTCATCGCGGTCCTCCACTCTTCGTAGGCTCCTTGGGACATCGGCACCTCAACGGCCTCCTCGAATCAAAGACGATCCACCCGAAAGCTCCTACACCAAGCTTAATCTCAAACTTGAGATAACTAGGTTGCTTAAAGTGCTAATCTAAGCTACCTAGGGGATATAGAATGAGGTTATGGATGTATTAGTCTAGCTAACCCTTGATCTCAACACATGAGAGGTTAGGGTTAGGGTTTGAAGAGAGAGTGAGCTTGAGGAGAGAGAAGGTGAAAATGAGAATGAAATAAGATAATGATGTTATCATAATATATATGAAGCATTATTATTTATCTAAAAATCAAATAAAAGAATTAACAATCATGCTTCATAAATATCTATGAGTGATTCATCACCATGCGTCATTAAGCATTTATGATGCATTTAATGACTTGGATGAATCACACAAATGAGTCATTAATCTCATTTAATGCAATGCCACCTTAACCCCTTAGTCACCACTCTTCTAGAAGCTTCCCGACAAATTACGAGAATGCCCCTCCAATCCGTGAAAACACGAAAAAACTTTAGACTGTATAAATCCAATAACCCGATACTATAATCTGGCTTAAACCAAAGCCGACTAGTAAAAACTGTCCGAAAAGTCGTACGTGCGTAAACACACGTACGCGTCCGAACCCTTGTCGTAATACCATACGACCTCTATATCGTTTCGCCTGGAGCAGGGAAACTCTCTGTGTGGGACTCTAAAGACTCGACACTACGCTGGCAGTGGGTTTAACCACAGACCGCAAGCGGCACTAGCTGTACGTAACAGTCCCCAGGTAGATGTCGATAAGAAGGCCGATGAAGAAAATCATCCGAACTCCCACTGAGCTTGATGTGACAATCTCCGTACAGTCCGGTCTGTTCGTCTAAGACCATCGCATATCAAGCCTAGGGGGCGGCAAGCGTCAGTCCCCTAATAGCTGTATAAGTCGTGTCGGAACGAAGCCCATTACACCCTGAGAAGCTACTGGAACCTACCAGTATATCTCGCTTGCCCTGGCCAGGGACTTTGCGTAATGGCTCTCTGACACAGCGCGATATCATCTCCCAATATCGGGAGAGACGAATCCTATCTAACCACTACTGCCTCCAAGTGCTCGGGACTGCACCCAACTGCTACCTGTTTGCACGACTCCTTTGAGCCGTGGTAGGGTAGCAATCTAAGAACAGCGGGACACACTCGAGGCGAAGTAGCAGTGTCAAGTCTGCGGACCATGCTGTACTCATGTCATCTGGGAACTGTTAACTGACGATGGGTATAATACCAACCAATCAGTTCCTCCGCGAGTCCTGTCCGGTGTACCCGTAACCTAACGAGCACCAGCATACTATCTCCAGTACGACGTACTGACGGCTGTGGGACAGACCATCTCCCCAACTGGGATGAGAAGCGTACACACTTAGTCTACTCCGGAATATCGATACCCTATCTTGATAATCCAACGATCAGGGACCTGTATAGGATGTTGCTTACAGACTACCCAGCCCCCACTAGTGTGACTGCCATCACGACGCTGGTAATCAAGCAAAAGATCCTATGGGCTCTACTAATATGCATAAGTGATACGTTACAAGAAACATATGCACATATTAAAGTAGACACAGACCAAGTAGCATACTACCATTTTTAGCAAGACTGTATATATAACTGTGAATATCCCAAGCTTCCATTAAGTAATATACAATCTAGTATGATACAATAATGGCCCCTAGGGCATATGCACTAACAATCTCCCACTTGCACTAGGGCCATGAGCTGGCATATCGTAGACCTATCATCTCGAATAGCCTCTCGAACTGCGTCTGAGGAAGGGCCTTTGTGAATGGATCAGCAATGTTATTCTCTGTCTCTACTCTTTTCACCTCGATCTCCCGGCGATTTACGATCTCCCTGATCAGGTGATACCGCCTTAAGATGTGTCTGGACTTCTGATGGGACCTGGGTTCCTTCGCTAAAGCTATAGCGCCGTTGTTGTCACAATACAGAGGTATTGGACCAACACTGGAAGGAACCACCTGAAGTTCTGTGAGGAACTTCTTTATCCAGACAGCTTCTTTTGCGGCATCGCAAGCAGCTATGTACTCCGCTTCCATTGTTGAGTCAGCAACGGTCTCCTGCTTGGAACTCTTCCAACAGACCGTCCCTCCATTGAGGATAAAGACATAACCCGACATGGACTTGGAGTCATCTTTGTCACTCTGGAAGCCGGAGTCGGCAAAGGCCTCCATCTGGAGGTCTTTTCCGCCATACATCAAGAACATCTCCTTAGTCCTTCTCAGGTACTTGAGAATGTTCTTTACTGCTATCCAGTGTTTCTCCCTTGGGTTTGCCTGATACCGGATTACAACGCTTAATGCATATGCTACATCTGGTCTGGTACATAATATCCCATACATTATAGAGCCTACCGCAGAAGCGTAGGGTATAATTGACATGCGATCTCTTTCCAAATCAGTCTTGGGAGACATCTCTTTGGAGAGGGTGATTCCGTGACAAGCCGGTAGGTTACCGCACTTAGAATCATCCATACTGAATCTCTTCACTATGGTGTCTATGTACCTGGACTGCGAAAGTCCCAACATCCTCTTTGATCTATCACGATAGATCCGGATCCCCAGAATGTAGGTGGCATCACCCAGGTCTTTCATGGAGAATTTATGTGAAAAGAATCTTTTGACTGACTGTAACATAGGAATATCATTTCCTATTAGGAGAATGTCATCCACGTACAAGACGAGGAATACTACAGCTCTCCCTACAATCTTACTGTATATGCAAGGTTCATCTGGATTTTTGATGAAGTCGAATTCTTTGACAGCATCATCAAAACAGATGTTCCAACTCCGTGATGCCTGCTTTAGTCCATAAATGGACTTAAGCAGCTTGCATACTTTACCGCTGCTCCCACTCTGAATGAATCCCTCTGGCTGATCTATATAGACGCTCTCTTCCAAATTACCATTTAGAAAGGCCGTCTTTACGTCCATCTACCAGATTTCATAATCGTGGAAGGCAGCAATAGCAAGAAGGACCCGAATAGATTTAAGCATAGCCACTGGAGAAAAGGTTTCGTCATAGTCCAAACCAGGTCTTTGACGGAAACCCTTTGCAACAAGTCTAGCCTTATAGGTTTCAACCTTTCTATCTACACCAATCTTCTTTTTGAAGATCCATTTGCATCCTACAGGTTTTACCCCATCTGGAGCAACGTCCAAAGTCCATACTTTGTTAGTGTACATGGACTCCATTTCGGTCCGCATTGCATCCAGCCATTTTACTGAGTCACCGCTCTGAATGGCTTGCTGGAAGCTAGTAGGCTCATCATAGTCAATAGTGCAATCCTCTCTATCCCCGTCTATGAGAAAACCGTAGTATCTCTCGGACGGATGAGATTGCCTACTACTCCTGTGGAGTGGCGTCGGGATGTCCCTTTCTTCTGAAACCTCTGGTTCTACCATACCTTCAGTAGTAGCTTGTGGTTCTGGAATTTCTTCCAGTTCTATTTCGCTCCCACTTGTTTCCTTTTCTAAAAATTGATATTCTAGAAAATGGGCATTACGAGAAACAAAAACCTTTTGTTCCTCTGCGTAATAGAAAAAATACCCCCTGGAGTTCTTTGAGTATCCTACAAACTTACACAGTACTGAGCGTGCCTCGAGCTTGTCCGGATGCTGCTTTTTTACAAAAGCTGGACATCCCCATGTCTTCAGGTACTGAAGACAGGGCTTCTTCCCACTCCACATCTGATATGGTGTGGTAGGCACAGTTTTGGTTGGAACCTTGTTCAAAAGATATGCAGCTGATTCTAGTGCATAACCCCAGAAAGATCGCGGTAACTCAGCCTTACTCATCATGGAACGAACCATATCCAATAGGGTTCGATTCCTCCTTTCTGATACACCGTTGTGTTGTGGTGTGTATGGAGGAGTAAGCTGAGAGAGAATTCCATTCTCTTTTAAGTAACCCAGGAACTCGGCACTTAAGTATTCACCACCTCGATCAGATCTCAGTGTCTTTATACTTTTGCCTGTTTGTTTTTCTACTTCATTCTTGTATTCCTGGAATTTCTCAAAGGCCTCAGATTTATGCTTCATCAAGAAGATATGTCCATACCTAGAGAAATCATCCGTAAAAGTAATGAAGTAGGAATAACCACCTCGCGCATGTGTAGACATTGGACCACACACGTCACTGTGTATGAGTCCTAAGAGCTCGCTCGCTCTTTCTCCGTGTCCAGTGAACGGAGTCTTTGTCATCTTTCCCATGAGACAAGATTCACAAGTGGCATAAGATTGATACTCGAACAGATCCAAGTATCCCTCTCTATGTAACTTTGTTAATCTTCTCTCATTGATATGACCCAGTCTACAATGCCATAAGAAAGCCTGATTTGTTTCCGGAGACTTTCTTTTAAGTGTGTTCTGGACACTGAAAATCTGAGCTTGATTTAATACGTATATTCCGTTTTCTAATGTACCTAACCCAATCAAAACTTGATTTAGGTGGATGTGAACCACATCTCTTGCAAAAGTAAAATTATATCCTTCCTTAGAAAGTAAGGGTACAGATATGATATTACAAGTCGTACCTGGTACATAAAAACAGTTACGCAGAATCAATATCTGCCCAGTTGTCAGTCCAAGATGATATTCCCCTACGGATTCAGCGTCCATGCTCATTCCGTTAGCAACTGTGAGGGTCATATCACCTATCCCGATAACCCTACGGTTTCTCAGAGCCTGTAAAGAATTACAGATGTGAGTTCCTGATCCGGTATCCAATACCCAGGAAGTAGGGTTAACTGACATACGGTTCTCTATCATAAACACACCCGAAGCTGAAGCCACAACATGCTTCGAATCCTGGTTACTGGCTTTGCTAGCCCTGCAATCATTCTGCCAATGTTCATTCCTGTAACAATAGGAACGTCCCTCTTTTACTATATCCAGTCCCGAAACATTTGCCTTTCTCTTTTCTTCTCCTTCCCTGGTTTCCTTCAGGGTAGGAGGCAGAGACTGTAGAATCAAGTCAGTATTTGACTTGTTTCCCAACGCGGTCTCCAGGTCCTGGAGCTCATCAATACATCTAGTCATTGTAAGGACGTTGTCCCCTACAGATGACCCGTCAGCCAACCTCGCTTGAATTAATTCGTTCGAGGTTTCATATCTAGTGATATGAGATTGCTCTCCATATAAATCTTTATTATGGAGAAAGATGGAAACTAAGTCCATCTTCTCGTGCTGCTTTTGGTATACACCATTAACTGAAGCTAACATGAGGCACTTAGCTTTCGCTTTATCTTTTTCCCTTGTCTGACGGATATCCATATCCGCGACAGTGGAAACTGGACCTGGGACGGCGGGATCTTGAGTAGTAACAGGGTGGTCCAGCTTGTCATAGCCAATGGACATCTGGACAGACCTTTGCCAGTCATACAAGTCAGATTCAGTCAATTTGTTATCTAGATGTAACCTATGTGTGGTCAGAAGGTCGCTGCAATTAAGAGAGAGAGAAGAAAATATTTTAGCATGATGCTGTTGCAAGTTTAGATTGGTTTTAATTTATTTAAACAGAATGGCTCCCACTGTTTCTCGAATCCCTTCTCAAACCATAAAAGAAGAATTAGCCAGGACAATTCTCACCGTACAATACTTGCTTAACCGTTCAGCCAGGCCAGTGTCGATACTTCGAGGGAGGTTTTCCAACGCTTTTGCGAAGTTTCTTAATTAAATAACCTCTTTTCTCTGGGGGCGTAACCCCGCTGATACCTTTCTTGGCACCTACTTAGTTTATAGCATTGATCGTTAAGTGATGAATCTCCTGATAAGTAGCATATACTCACAGTAGGATCGGGATCCAAAATATCATCGTATGATAATGTTGAAGGAATCCTACCAATTCATCAAACTCCAAAATGGTATGCGTCTCTCTGCAAATTTCAGTTTCTTTAGAAATTCCCGATGTGGATTTTTTCCCCATGCTCTTATGACCTTGACGAAGGCCAACATATCATAAGTCACATGTCAAGTTCTACCCGTCATTATCCAGGTTAATTTGAACCCACCCGTACATACCCTTGATGAAGGCCAAAATAGTAGTACGACTGTCCCAAACCAACGCATCTATCTATGCTACAGATAAATATCCAGTAGCTACCAATCACTATGCCTTGGCGAAGGTCAAAATACATAGCTTGAATACTACTGAATATTTAACTGAAATGACGGAGGGCTACGACTGGTTTTGGCAAAACCGTGAACGTAGTGAACTTGATATAATCGAAGGAACCTGATACTTTTTAAAAGGAGTGGTTAAAGCTCCGCAATTTAAAAATTTTGCTCTTTTAAAATAACCGAGTGGTTTCTTTTAAATTTGTTCCAACGATTCAACTTTGGTTTATTTTCTTTGCATTATAATAATGCGTCCCATCTTTTATCCTATTATTGCAGAAAACAACGAAAATACCACGTCCTCTTATGCCATTCGCATTCGCCACTGGGTCCCGTCATCACCCGTTAGGTTACTTAACTAACGACAGAGCGGGGGCTGGGCTAGCGCGGGTGTAAAACATAAGTGACATCTAATAGCTATATATATATAGATATTGTACATTCGTCAGACGCAATAATAAGCATTCCAGATCACAGATAAACTTTATTGGATATGCAAGCAATCCGCGTTTCTTTTGAGCCTGCAAAGAAAGACGGATTACACAGTTGTGATGAATAGCCATTACCCCACCCTAGACCCCTACGGGTACGGCAAAGTACCCGCCAAGTACCAGAAGTGAAGCGGTCTGCCTCAACACTTCAAAATACCTGGTAGTTTGTGCACCCCATCTTGGGTCTATCCTAGGAACAAAAACAGTAAAAAGAAATAATACAACGGTGGCTACAACCGCAACCTGGATGTGCCCCGCGAAATAATATTACAACTTATTACAATTACATTGAATGAATGAATATTAAATACATCTCAAACCCCGGCTAATCATCACAACAGTCCAACACAGTTCATATACACAAGCAATAAACATTACAGATATGTGCAGCCCCCTGCCAACCGACATACTAGCAGTTAGGGGAGGTTTACGAACACATAAAACATTACAGATAAAAACCCAATTAGCAAATATCTTAGAATATCGATCGATAACCATATTCCGTGTTTACCCCAAAAGCCAACCAGCAAAGAAGCAACCTGGGTAGAAACAGAACATACAGGAAGACAAAAACCAAAAAAATACGAATTACTGTGAAACTCCGAGTCAACGCGGCGTTGACTCGGCGGCGGATCCGCGGCAGAAGCTCTCTATTGCCGCGGATCCGCGGCCGTTTTACCGAGTCACTGGCTCGTATTTTCCCATAACTCATATATTTCCCTGCTGTGAATTTTAAGGTATGTCAAATATTTTTTCAGACAAGTTTAAAATTAACAGAAACTTAGGGTTTTCGGTTTTTTGTTTTCGTGTTTTCCGTCGATCGAACTTCTAATCAGTTGCTAACAAGCTAGTAATGGTTTAGTTGGCTCTGATACCACTGTAAGTCCATGTCACGCACCCCACGAACTTGCGGGGAGGCGGAATATATGAAAAACGATTATCAAAGCTTCGTAACACGGACTTGAGCGCATAAATCGTTTCTAAACCATTGCTAACAAACTAGTAGAGGTTTAACTACTAGGATACGAAGTTATACCTTACGATACTAGTCCTTCGGGTCTTCATCGCGGTCCTCCACTCCTCGTAGGCTCCTTGGGACATCGGCACCTCAACGGCCTCCTCGAATCAAAGACGATCCACATGAAAGCTCCTACGCCAAGCTTAATCTCAAACTTGAGATAACTAGGTTGCTTAAAGTGCTAATCTAAGCTACCTAGAGGATATAGAGTGAGGTTATGGATGTATTAGTCTAGCTAACCCTCGATCTCAACACATGAGAGGCTAGGGTTAGGGTTTGAAGAGAGAGTGAGCTTGAGGAGAGAGAAGGTGAAGATGAGAATGAAATGAGATAATGATGTTATCATAATATATATGAAGCATTATTATTTATCTAAAAATCAAATAAAAGAATTAACAACCATGCTTCATAAATATCTATGAGTGATTCATCACCATGAGTCATTAAGCATTTATGATGCATTTAATGACTTGGATGAATCACACAAATGAGTCACTAATCTTATTTAATGCAATGCCACCTTAACCCCTTAGTCACCACTCTTCTAGAAACTTCCCGACAAATTACGAGAATGCCCCTCCAATCCATGAAAACACGGAAAAACTTTAGACTGTATAAATCTAATAACCCGATACTAGAATCTGGCTTAAACCAAAGCCGACTAGTAAAAACTGTCCGAAAAGTCGTACGTGCGTAAACACACGTACGCGTCCGAACCCTTGTCGTAATACCATACGACCTCTATATCGTTTAGCCTGGAGCAGGGAAACTCTCTGTGTGGGACTCTAAAGACTCGACACTACGCTGGCAGTGGGTTTAACCACAGACCGCAAGCGGTACTAGCTGTACGTAACGGTCCCCAGGTAGATGTCGATAAGAAGGCCGATGAGGAAAATCATCCGAACTCCCACTGAGCCTGATGTGACAATCTCCATACAGTCTGGTCTGTTCGTCTAAGACTATCGCATATCAAGCCTAGGGGGCGGCAAGCGTCAGTCCCCTAATAGCTGTATAAGTCGTGTAGGAGCGAAGCCCATTACACCCTGAGAAGCTACTGGAACCTACCAGTATATCTCGCTTGCCCTGGCCAGGGACTTTGCGTAATGGCTCTCTGACACAGCACGATATCATCTTCCAATACCGGGAGAGACGAATCCTATCTAACCACTACTACCTCCAAGTGCTCGGGACTGCACCCAACTGCTACCTGTTTGCACGACTCCTTTGAGCCGTGGTAGGGTAACAATCTAAGAACAGTGGGACACACTCGAGGTGAAGTAGCAGTGTCAAGTCTGCGGACTATGCTGTACTCATGTCATCTGGGAACTGTTAACTGACGATGGGTATAATACCAACCAATCAGTTCCCCTGCGAGTCCTGTCCGGTATACCCATAACCTAACGAGCACCTGCATACTATCTCCAGTACGATGTACTGACGGCTGTGGGACAGACCATCTCCCCAACTGGGATGAGAAGCGTACACACTTAGTCTACTCCGGAATATCGATACCCTATCTCTATAATCCAACGACCAGGGACCTGTATAGGATGTTGCTTACAGACTACCCAGCCCCCACTAGTGTGACTGCCATCACGACGCTGGTAATCAAGCAAAAGATCCTATGGGCTCTACTAATATGCATAAGTGATACGTTACAAGAAACATATGCACATATTAAAGTAGACACAAACCAAGTAGCATACTACCATTTTTAGCAAGACTGTATATACAACTGTGAATATCCCAAGCTTCCATTAAGTAATATACAATCTAGTATGATACAATAATGGCCCCTAGGGCATATGCACTAACACAAGCTCATCCAAACCCCTACTGAGCTTATCCGCGACAATCTCTGTACAGTCCGCTCTTTTCGTCTAAGAGTATCGCATACCGGGTCTAGAGGATGGTAAACGTCAGACCCCTACTGACCCGATAAGTCGTGTCAATGTGGTTCAGGACCAATCCAAGAAAGTAATGATCTAACCATCAATAAATCTCAACTGCCTTGACCAAGGTCTTATGGTTATGGTCAACCGAACATAGTGCAATATCGACTCCCAATACCGGGAGAGACGAATCCTTGACAATCACTCACTGCCTCCATGTTGCTCGGGACTGTACCCAACCAAAACATGTTTGCATGACTCAGCAGAGCCGTGGTAGGGTAGTGATCAAAGCACAGTGGGAACTCACATAAGAAAAATGATGATCCCAGGTCTAAAGACTAACCTGTACTCATGTTACCTAAGAACCGCTATCTGACGATACGTATAATACCATCTAAAGGTTCTCGACGAGTCCGTCCAGTGTACTCACCCCCAGTGAGTACCTGTATACAATCTTAGGTGATCACACCAATGGCTATGGGACCAACCGAATATCGATGCACGGTCTCGATACTCCTGCGATTTGGGACCTTTAAGAATGTGCTTATGGACTACCCAGCTCCCACAAGTATGATCGTCATCATAACGCTGGTAGTCAAGTAAAATCCTACGGGCTTTATCAACATGTATCCGCCATATGTGATATCGAGTATAACATATGCATATGTTAAGATAAAGACGAACCAAAATAGTATACCACTGTAAGGAGTCTTTATCAACATGTATAAGCAATACAAAGCAGTAAGAAAAACATATACACATGTTCAGATAAAGACGACCCAAATAGTATACCATATAACTGAGCAAGATTGTCCTGTACATATATATCCCTAGTATCCTATACAAGACAGGCCTCTAGGGCATACATATCCAACAGGATATAACTTTGCATTAGAGAAAAATGTTATAAATATTTTTCTAAATCAAGTGTTGATTGGGTTTTGTACGTTATGTAATGGTTTATATGTTCTAAATCAAAATACAGTTTTAAACATACAAAACACACGCAAGAGGAAAAGCTCAGACATGAACGAAGCTTTCTTGTGGCATTGTAGACTTGGTCATATCAATGCGACCAGACTAGATAAGTTGCATAAGGATGGATATTTGAATCCGTTCAAATTTACATCTTATGAAACTTGTCAGTCTTGTCTTAAAGGAAAGATGACCAAAACTCCATTTACAAGACACGGAGCAAGAGCTACTGAACTCTTGGGACTGATACATAGTGATGTATTCGGTCCTATGTCTACACATGCCAGGCTCGTATTTCATTACATTCACAGATGATCTCTCAAGATTCGGACACGTGTTTCTGTTGAAACACAAATCTGAAGATTTTGAAAAATTCAAGAAATATAAGAGCGAAGTAAAGAACCAAACGGGTAAAATTATTAAAATCCTTCAATCATATCGAGAAAGGGAATACTTAAGCACGGAATTCCGAGATTATCTAAAAGAGAATGGGATTCTCTTTCCGCTTACTCCTCCGTATACACCACAGCACAACGGTGTATCGGAGCGGAGAAATCGCACCCTATTAGATATGGTGCGCTCTATGATGAGTACTGCTGAGTTAGCTCTCTTGTTCTGGGGATATGTGCTTGAGACACTGCGTACCTATTGAATTATGCTCCATCAAAATTCGTGCCTAAAATCCCATATGAGATATGGAGTAGAAAGAGACCATATCTTAAACGAGTTAAGATATTAGGTTGTCCTGCTTATGTCAAAAAGCAAAACTCGGATAAACTTGAAGCACGATCATTATTTTGCAAGTTTGTGGGATATCCAAAGAATTCTCTAGGGTATCTATTCTACCATACCGAGGAACAAAAATTGTTTGTTTCTCAGTATGCCACCTTTTTGGAAAATGAATTTCTTGAAAAAGAAATTAATGGCAGTGTAGTAGAACTGGATGAAATTCCAGAAACACAAACTACGACTGAAGATTTGGTAGAACCAGAAGATTCAATATTTCCCAACGAATCTCAGCCACTCCGTAGATCTAGTAGGGTTTCGCATCCACCTGAGAGATACTACGGGTTTCTCATAAACGGTAGGAGCGATAATTGCATTATGGAAGATGATGACCTGACTAGTTTCGAGTAGGCCATATATGGGGACTCTATGAAATGGTTGGATGCTATGTGATCTAAGATGAAATCCATGTACACCAACAAAGTGTGGACTTTGGAGGTTGCTCCTGAAAGGGTAAAACCCATTGGGAGCAAATGGATCTTCAAGAAAAAGATCGGTGTAGATGGAAAGGTTGAGACCTTCAAATCTAGACTAGCAGCAAAAGGTTTTTGTCAACGACTAGATGTCGACTATGACGAGACTTGTTTTACACTGGCTATGCTTAAATCCATCCGGATCCTACTTGTTATTGCTGCATACCATGACTATGAAATCTGGCAGATAGACGTCAAGACCGCTTTTCTAAATGGTGATTTAGAAGAGAGCGTGTATATGACACAACCAGAGGGCTTCGTAGACAGTGGAAGCAGCGGAAATGTGTGCAAGCTGCTTAAATCAATCTACGGATTAAAGCAGGCGTCGCAGAGCCGGAACATCTGTTTTGATGTAGCAGTCAAAGAGTTTGACTTCATCAAAAATATAGATGAACTCTGTATATATAAAAAGGTAGTAGAGAGTAAGGTCGTTTTCCTTGTATTGTACGTGGATGATATACTCTTGATAGGAAATGACGTTCCTATATTGCACTCGGTCAAACTCTTCCTATCACAAAAGTTCTCCATGAAAGATCTGGATGATGCCTTCTACATCCCGGGAATAAAGATCTATAGGGATATACCTAAAATGATGTTGGGATTGTCCCAATCCAGGTACATAGACACCATACTAAAGAGATTTAGTATGGAAAATTCCAAGCGTGGTAACTTACCCGCTTGCTCAGGAATCACACTCTCCAAAGAGATGTCTTCTAAGACTGATGGGGAGAGGGTTCGCATGAACATGGCACCCTATACTTCTACAGTCAGGTTTATCATGTACGCGATATTATATACCAGAACAGATGCAGCTTACGCACTGAGTGTGGTAAGTAGGTATCAATCAAACTCAGGACAGAAGTACTGGATAGCTTTGAAGAACATTCTTAATTACTTGTAAAGGACTAAAGAAATGTTCTTGATATATGGTAACGGAAAACTCCAAGTGGGGTCTTTTACCGATTTAAGCTTCCAAAGTGATAAGGATGACAGCGAATCTGTCTCGAGTTTTGTCTTCACCCTCAACAGAGGGGCGGTATGTTGGAAGAGTTCAAAGCAAGATACTGTTGCAGACTTGATGATGAAAGCTGAATACATCGCTGCTAACGATACTGCCAAAGATGTTGTTTGGATGAAGAAGTTCATCACTGAACTTGGTGTGGTTCCATCCATTGTTGATCCAATACCTTAATATTGTGATAACAATAGAGTCGTAGCTTTGGCCAAGGAATCTCGGTCCCATCAGCAATCCAGACATATTCTGAGGCGGTATCACCTGATCCGGAAAATAGTTGATCACCGCGAGATCAAAATCATGAGAGTTGACACGAAGGACAACACGGTGGATCCACTCATGAAGGCCCTTCCCCAGATGCAGTTCGAGAGACTATAAAGTATGTTGGGTATGAGATACTACAACAACTGGTCTTAGTGCAAGTGGGAGATTGTTAGTGATATGTATGCCTTAGAGGCCATTATTGTAAATTATAGTGGATGCTTGGACATATATATATATATATATATATATATAGTACTTTCTTGCTCAACATGATAGTATGCTATCTGGTTACTCTTTATCTTAACATGTACATTTGCTTTAGTTTACTATTTCACTGATACATGTTGATAAAGTCCTTAGAATGTTTTGCTTGACTACTAGGAATATGATGTAGATCATACCAGTGGGGCCTGTGTAGTCTACAAGCATATCCTTGAAGTGTTCCTAGTCGAGAGAGTATCGAGACAGGGCATCGATATTGTTGGGGTAAAAATTTACACCCCGGTTGACCGAGTCAAAGTCAAGGTCAACCCCCAAGCTAGGTGGGCCCAAGCCCAGGTCAAGCGGGCCCATGCCCAAGTCGAGCCTGCGGCCAGCCTCCTCCATGCCAAAATATAGACCATGTAATAAATAATTTTTATGTAATTTTTTATACATGAATGTATACAAAACGGGCAGAAAGCCAAATTTTTGTAAGCCCATGGCTTATGTGCAAAAATGAAATGGCACATGAGCCATGGGATAGGCAAAATGCCATTTTGTGAAGCCCAAGGGGCTATATGCAAATATGTAAGCCAATAAAAGGCAACATGATGAATAAAAAAACAACACTTTCATTCTCTCAAAAACCTAGGGTTTGTATTTCTTTCCCTTTTCTGAAGGTCTCAAACCTTCTTCTTTCTTCTGAATTAAATCAAGAGTTTTACTCTTCCTTTTCAAAAACAAGATAGTTTTTCACCACCAAACCCAGAAAGGGGAACTTGGATCTGTCTTTAGATCCCCAAAAGGAGAGATTTTGAGATCTCACATCTCTTGATCTTCAAGATCCAGCTAACAGAGGAGGAGGAAGAAGAGCCCCTTCCATTAACCCCAAAAACACACTTAGGAGTCCAACTCCACTCTGATTTCTCTTCCGAGAATCTTTTTAGGCTAAAAGCCTCTTTTCCTCACCGGCGCTCAAGCGCGGAGCGCCCATGTGCCGACACGTGGCGCGCTTGCACAACAGCGCCCTGCGCTCGAGCGTAAAGCGCCCATGTGCCGACACGTGGCGCGCTTGCGCTCAAGCACAAGCGCTCGAGCGCAAGTCGCCCCGGTGCCGACACGTGGCGCGCTTGCGCTCAAGCGCACAGCGCTCTGGCGCAAGTCGCCCTTGTGCCGACACATGGCGCACTTACACTCAAGCGCAAGTCACCCCCGTGCCGGCACGTGGTGCACTTGCGCTCGAGCGTCAGGCGCTGAAGCGCAAAGCGCCCACGTGCCGACACATGGCGCGCTTGCGCTACAGCGCCCTGCGCTCAAGCGCAGAGCTCCCACGTGCCGACACGTGGCACTCTAGCGCCTGAGCGCACAGCACCTGGGCGCACAGCGCTCAAGGCGCTGGCCCCACGCATCCTTTGGATGCCTTTCCCCCGTCTTTCTTTTATATATATATACATATATACATATATATATATATACACACACACACATATGCATACATATGTGCACACACACATACACCATGACGCTATCCCTGTTAGAAAAAAATTTCTAACGGGGCGCTGCCCCGCACCCCGCAAGGGGGCTGCTATTCCCTTTGACCCCCAGCCCGCTATTCGGGTAGCGGGACCCTCATATAAACTCTGCGTGGCTCCCGATATATCCAAAACCCCATTTCAAAACACAACACACGTACATTGCACATTGAGTTCGCATGACCAGTTTAACACGTCAATCGGAGGTTCTCTCGCTCCAAAGGCGAGGGGTAATTAACGGCAGCTTAGTCCGCGGCTGCCGGAGATTCGGATCCCCACGATCAATAAACCCCGGCCTACCCTAGGCAGGGAGAATCTGTAATGCGCCTGACAAGCGCGCGCGTATTCCCATCTCAATGGGGTGACGAAAAACACCCTACAGATTCTGGCACCCCCGGTGGGACCAATCTCTCCTCTCATATTTCGGGTTAAGCATTCATGCGAACTCAATCAATGTACATATCTGTATTTATACTAAAATAATGCTCTTTCATGCAGGTCTTCAAGCAATCACTTTTCAACAATGTCTCCAAAGATGAACTCAGCTCTCAGCATGGCTCCCGTCTCCTACACGATGAGGATAGACTCTAGGACGGTCCTTCCGGCCAGTCTCGGGCGACAATGGGAGGAGGAGCCGCTACCATTTGGCTCTATTATGTTCGTGTCAGCTAACGCCATCCCAGCTCCTCAAGCTCCGGTGACCGACAAACCGGCCTCGAAAGGCAAGAAGCCAAATGTGGTGGTCTCGAAGGCATCCCAACCCAAACACGGTGTCTGGACGACTTTCCATGGCCCCAACTGGGGGCAAAGCCATCGGAACAAAAGAAGTTGCCAGACGTCGTGGGCAAGCCCAGGCGATACCTTCGACGGATACGCGGGCAGATGTCTTCTCAAGCATCCCCATCACTCGGCCTATGGCGGCTTCCCGAAGAGCAGAAGCCTGCCAAGCGCTTAAGGCAGAGAAGCTGAGGCAGAAGCGGCTCAGATATAGAGCTAACAAAAGGGCTAAGGCTCTGGCCATGTTAAAATTCATGAATTTCCAAAGCCCGGACCGCTCCGCGAAACCAGCTGCCAGTGATGAAAGAATGGCTGAATGTGTTATCCACACTGTCTACATGGCCGGACATGAAGAAACGAACCCTCCTCTTCTTCACAGCCATGGTGATGATATGGTTGACGCTACCCAGCATCGGCTCGATCTAAATGATGAAGAGCCCGCTCAGGCCGATAAGCCAGAGGAGCCCGTGGTTCCTACGGAATTGAGCTCAGGCAATAAAGATTACCCGGTTGTCATAACCGGAACTACAGAATATGCATTATTCCAATGGCTTCAAAGGCAATTTTAGGACAGGGATGAGAAGATGGCCGAGGTCTATTCCAAAGTCGACGAGCTGGAAAATGTCGTGGCAGATCTCGCGACCCAAGTCGCTCGATTGCAATTACAGCAGAATCAAATTTTGGCTCATGAGCCAGGGATTGATACCCCGGGGCAGCCAACTGATATCCCTTTCAACCTAAAAGCGGAGTGCCTTCGCGAAAAACGGCCGCAATCAGCCTCCAGTCCCTCCGATATATACGCCGGGGGGGGATCGCCTCTGAAAGAGAAGCTGGAAAAGGTCTATTCCTTCAAGAGGGAAAAGGTCAACAAGATATTCAGGGACGCCCTAAGAAACGGTCTACAACTGCCAGAATCAAAGAGACCGCAAGAAGAGAATATGACCGACGACCCAAAATATTGCCCCTATCACAGGGTGATAGGTCATGCCATTGAGGACTGCTTCGTTTTCAAAGATTGGATCGAAAGGCAATACAAGATGGGAGAGATAGAACTGTCTAAAGGCGTGTTAGCAAACAGTCAAGCTACGATCGCCGATTTCATGCAAATGGAGACCGAAGCCTTTCGGGAACCTAATCCTCCCAGGCATGTGCCTCAAGGACCAGCATCAGTAAAGGCACCTACTCCAATGGAGAGAAAGAAGAAGGTATACTCCTTCAGGAGGGATGAAGTCCGCAAAATATTCATGGACGCCTTGAACAACGGTCTGCAACTGCCTGTTCCAAAGAGGCCACAGGAAATGAACATGACCGACAATCCCATATACTGCCCATATCATAGAGTGGTGGGTCATACCATCGAAGACTGCTATATTTTCAAAGATTGGGCAGAGGACCAATATAAGCTTGGAAAAACCTCACAATCCTCGGATGTATCGGCAAGCCACAGAGCTAGGTCATCAACACAGCTCCGCCAAGATCAAAGTTCAAGGAGCTGGGATAAGCAAAAAGGACCACCACGTCGTTAAACTGGGAACACCCGCTGACCACTAAGTCGTTAAACTGGAAACAGACGACCACCATGTCATTAAACTGGGAACATCGACCTCTAAGTCGTTAAACTGGGAATGTAAATATATATATATATATATATATATGTAAATAAACAAAAAAAAAGTGTAAATAAAAGAAAAATAAAGAAATGCCGAAATGATGGGGCAACTCGCAATAAAAATCAGCGAGTAAAAATAAAAATGAAAATAAAGCTGAAATGATGGGGCAACCGCGAATAAAAGCCGAAATGATAGGGCAATCACGACCTTCGCGATAAGAAAAGCTGAAATGATAGAGCAATCGCGGTAAAACAAAAAAAAAAACAAAACGAAATAAAAAAACGGCGAATGATGAGTCGCTCCTGGTACCATATTCCAGTGCAGCGATGCAGACGCCAACCAAAATCCAATTTTCCAAAATTCTTCCAGCTCTACGGTTAGTCCCCAAATTGACTACCGTATACAATCCATGAGCTCAAATAATTCTCAGCATACCCATGCCCACCGCAATCACCAGTTACGCGGCTGGTCTCTACCTTTGGAATTATGCTCCATTAAGAAGACCCACTCATGTGTCCTCACGATACATGAGGAGAATAAACCTTTGTGTGATCCTTACGACTCATAAAGGAAAAACACACTTGGGGGTCCTCACGACTCCTAAGGAGAAAATGCACCTACGGGATCCTTACGACTCGTAGGGAGAAAATACTTTATGGGACCCTTACGGCCCATAAAATTGAAAAGCCTTAGGCGATATGGATCCAAACCTGTCTCTTAAGCCATCGCTCCCCAATACCCCAATGGCGAATGATGAGTCGCTCCTGGTACCATATTCTAGTGATGAGTCGCTCCTGGTACCATATTCCAGTGCAGCGATGCAGACGCCAACCAAATTCCAAATCCAATGCCCCAATGGCGAATGATGAGTCGCTCCTGGTACCATATTCCAGTGCAGCGATGCAGACGCCAACCAAATTCCAAATCCCATGCCCCAATGGCGAATGATGAGTCGCTCCTGGTACCATATTCCAGTGCAGCGATGCAGATGCCAACCAAATTCCAAATCCCATACCCCAATGGCGAATGATGAGTTGCTCCTGGTACCATATTCCAGTGCAGCGATGCAGACGCCAACCAAATTCCAAATCCCATACCCCAATGGCGAATGATGAGTTGCTCCTGGTACCATATTCCAGTGCAGCGATGCAGACGCCAACCAAATTCCAAATCCCATACCCCAATGGCGAATGATGAGTCGCTCCTGGTACCATATTCCAGTGCAGCGATGCAGACGCCAACAAAGTCCCGAAATTTTTATGGCCCTACGGTCTGGATCATACATCCTGCAAAACCGTATACAATCCACGGGCATAAAACAATCCCAATCTCTCCAAAAATAATAAAAAAAAATTAAAAAAAGGTATGTCCACAAGCAAGATGGGCACGGATGAAAACCCGAAAGGGCTCCGTGAGTAAAAACAGCAGGACTGCCGGCGAGTTTGTGAAAACCCGAAAGGGCGCAAACTCGTGAGAAAGAGATGAAATGCACTCACAAGGTCCTCTCGACTTTGTGAGGAGAAAATTCCCGCTTGAGATCTTTACGACTCACAAAGGAGCAACACACTTGGGAGTCCCCATGACTCCCAAGGAGAAAATGCACTTACGGGATCCTTACGACCTGTAGGGAGAAAATGCTTTGTGAGACCCTTACGGCTCACAAAGTTGAAAAGTCTTAGGCGATAGGGACCTAAAACCTGTCTCCTAAGCCATCGTTTCCTAATAAGCAAATGCAAATGATGATTCGCTCCTGGTACCATATTCCAGTGTAGCGATGCTGATGCCAAACAAAAAAAAACCAATCCCCAAATCCTCTCATGACAAATGATGATTCACTCCTGGTACCATATCCCAGTGTAGCGATGCTGATATCAACCCAAATCAAATCAAACCAACAACCTCTACGGCGGAATCATGCTTCGTCCCAGAATTTACCCCGTGTCGAAATCATGCTTCGCCTTGGGATAACGACCTCCTTGCCGGAATTATGCTTCGTCTCAGAATACACCCCCTGTTGAAATGATGCTTCGTCTCGGTGTACCTGCCTTCCCTATCGAAATTATGCTTCGTCTCGGAATCAAGTCAGCCAACAAGCTCTGCGCCGGAATCATGCTCCGTCTCAGAATATACCCCGCGTCGAAATCATGCTTCGCCTCGGAATATTTGCCTCCCTTGTCGGAATTATACTTCGCCTAGGAATCTACCTCTGCATCGAAATCATGCTTCAGTCAGAATGTCTACCGATCATCGGAATGATGCTCCAATCTCTGGAATTATGCTCCGCCCATCGGAACGATGCTCCGATCTCTGGAATTATGCTCCGCTCTTCGGAAAGATGCTCCGAACTCTGGAATCATGCTCCGCCCTTTGGAATGATGCTCCGAATCCTGGAATTATGCTCCGCCCATCGGAATGATGCTCCGAACCCTGGAATTATGCTCCGCTCTTCGGAAAGATGCTCCGAACTCTGGAATCATGCTCCGCACTTCGGAATGATGCTCCGAACCCTGGAATCATGCTCCGCTCATCGGAATGATGCTCCGATCCCCTGGAATCATGTCCCGCTCTTCGGAATGATGCTCCGAATCCTGGAATCATATTCCGCTCTTCGGAATGATGCTCCAAATACTGGAATCATGCTCCGCTCTTCGGAATGATGCTCCGAATCCTGGAATTATGCTCCACTCTTCGGAATGATGCTCCGAATCCTGGAATTATGCTCCGCTCTTCGGAATGATGCTCCGAACCCTGGAATTATGCTCCGCTCATCGGAATGATGGTCCGATCCCCTGGAATCATGTTCCGCTCTTCGGAATGATGCTCCGAATCCTGGAATCATGCTCCGCTCTTCGGAATGATTCTCCGAATCCTGGAATCATGCTCCGCTCTTCGGAATGATGCTCCGATCCCCTGGAATCATGTTCCGCTCTTCGGAATGATGCTCCGAATCCTGGAATCATGTTCCGCTCTTCAGAATGATGCTCCGAATACTGGAATCATTCTCCGCTCTTCGGAATGATGCTCCGAACCCTGGAATCATGCTCCGCTCATCGGAATGATGCTCTGATCCCCTAGAATCATGTTCCGCTCTTCGGAATGATGCTCCGAATCCTGGAATCATGTTCCGCTCTTCGGAATGATGCTCCGAATACTGGAATTATGCTCCGCTCTTCGGAATGATGCTCCGAATACTGGAATTATGCTCCGCTCTTCGGAATGATGCCCCGAATCCTGGAATTATGCTCCGCCCATCGGAATGATGCTCCGAACCCTGGAATTATGCTCCGCTCTTCGGAAAGATGCTCCAAACTCTGGAATCATGCTCCGCCCTTCGGAATGATGCTCCGATCCCTGGAATCATGCTCCGCTCATCGGAATGATGCTCCGATCCCTGGAATGATGCTCCACTCATCGGAATGATGCTCCGATCCCCGGGAATCATTCTCCCCGAGGGATACTCCAACCCTGGAATTATGCTTCGCGAATCAGAATGATGCTCCGATTCCCGGGAATCATGCTCCCCGGGATGATGCTTCGCCCCTGGAATGATGTTCTACCTCGAAGTCCAACTTCAAGATCCATCAATTTCATGCACACAACTCAAATGTGCGGTGTGCATTTATTGATGGGGGGCACTTTGTTGGGGTAAAAATTTACACCCCGATTGACCGAGTCAAAGTCAAGGTTAACCCCCAAGCTAGGTGGGCCCAAACCCAGGTCAAGCGGGTCCATGCCCAAGTCGAGCCCGCGGCCAGCCTCCTCCATGCCAAAATATAAACCATGTAATAAATAATTTTTATGTAATTTTTTATACATGAATGTATACAAAACGGGCAGAAAGCCAAATTTTTGTAAGCCCATGGCTTATGTGCAAAAATGAAATGGCACATGAGCCATGGGATAGGCAAAATGCTATTTTGTGAAGCCCAAGGGGCTATATGCAAATATGTAAGCCTATAAAAGGCAACATGATGAATAAAAAAAACAACACTTTCATTCTCTCAAAAACTTAGGGTTTGTATTTCTTTCTCTTTTCTGAAGGTCTCAAACCTTCTTCTTTCTTCTGAATTAAATCAAGAGTTTTACTCTTCCTTTTCAAAAACAAGATAGTTTTTCACCACCAAACCCACAAAGGGGAACTTGGATCTGTCTTTAGATCCCCAAAAGGAGAGATTTTGATATCTCACATCTCTTGATCTTTAAGATCCAGCTAACAGAGGAGGAGGAAGAAGAACCCCTTCCATTAACCCCAAAAACACACTTAGGAGTCCAATTCCACTCTGATTTCTCTTCCGAGAATCTTTTTAGGCTAAAAGCCTCTTTTCCTCGCCGGCGCTCAAGAGCAGAGTGCCCACATGCCGACACGTGGCGCGCTCGCGCTCAAGCGCAAAGCGCCCAAGCGCAAAGCGCCCAAGTGCCGACACGTGGCGCGCTTGCACAACAACGCCCTGCACTCGAGCGCAAAGCGCCTACGTGCCGACACGTGGCGTGCTTGCGCTCAAGCACAAGCGCGCTTGCGCTCAAGCACAAGCGCTCGAGTGCAAGTCACCCCAGTGTCGACATGTGGCGCGCTTGTGCTCAAGCGCAAGCGCTCGAGCGCAAGTTGCCCTAGTGCCGACACATGTCTCGCTTGCGCTCAAGCGCACAGCGCTCTGGCGCAAGTCGCCCCAGTGCCGACACATGGCGCTCTTGCGCTCAAGCGCACAGCGCTCTGGCGCAAGTCGCCCCCGTGCCGACACGTGGCGCGATTGCGCTCGAGCGTCAGGCGCTGAAGCGCAAAGCGCCCACGTGCCAACATGTGGCGCGCTTGCGCTACAGCGCCCTGCGCTCACGCGCAGAGCGCCTGAGCGGACAGCACCTGGGCGCACAGTGCCTAAGGCGCTGGCCCCACACATCCTTTGGATGCCTTTTCCCCCTCTTTCTTTTATATGTATATATACATATATACATATATATATATACACACACATATGCATACATATGTGCACACACACATACACTACGACACTATCCCTGTTAGAAAAAAATTTCTAACGGGGCGCTGCCCCGCACCCCGCAAGAGAGCTGCTAGCCCCCTTGACCCCCAGCCCGCTATCCGGGTAGCGAGACCCCCGTAAAAACTCTGCGTGGCTCCCGATATATCCAAAACCCCATTTCAAAACACAACACACGTACACTGCACATTGAGTTCGCATGACCAGTTTAACCCGCCAATCGGAGGTTCTCTCGCTCCAAAGACGAGGGGTAATTAACGGCAGCTTAGTCCGCGGCTGCCGGAGATTCGGATCCCCATGATCAATAAACCCCAGCCTACCCTAGGCAGGGGGAATCTGTAATGCGCCTGACAAGCACGCGCGTATTCCCATCTCAATGGGGTGATGAAAAACACCCTACAGATATTCCATAGTAGACTAGTGTATACATTTCTTGACGCTGTATGGGGCGATGGTTGATCCCACAACCATCGGTGTTTAACACCAAAGATTGTACGCAGGTGCTTATTGGAGAATGAGTACACCGAACGGACTCGTCGAGAACTCCTAGATGGTACCATACCTATCGTCAGATAGCAGTTCTCTGGTGACACTTGTACATGTTAGTCTGTAGACTCGAGATCATCATAGAGTCTTTTGTGGTTCTCGTTGTGCTTTGATTACCTCCCTACCACGGCTCTACTGAGTCGTGCAAACATGTGGTAGTTGGGTATAGTCCTGAGTCACATGGAGGCGGGGAGCGATAGGAAGGGTTTCATCTCTTCCGGTATTGGGAGTTGATGTTGTGCTATACTCGATTGGCTATAATAATAAATCCCTGGCCAGGGATGATAAGATTTACTGATAAGTGTTATCAATAGTTTCTCGATTGGTTATAGGCCACACATCGGCCTGAATTATCGAGTTATCGGGGTCTGACGATTCCACCCCCAGACTTGATATATAACATATTAGACGAAGAAAACGGACTGTACGATAAGTGTTGCTTATAGACTCTGCGGGAGTTTGGACAAGTTTACTTGTTGATCTTCTATTCGTTCACTACTTGGGTAGCCATTATGTGAAGCTAGTACCGTTGCCGGATTTGTTGGGCCACGACAGCGCCCTGGCCGTCAAACCGACGCCAAATGCGGAACAAAAACTTTTTACAAAACCGGTGCTACCGCGACCAAATACCCGAATCGTTCTATTAACCGTATTCTAGCAAAATGTAAAACAGTTTGGAAAGAATATACCGATCGATTCATGTCCTTCGGTCTTCAATCTCTGCGCCAAACTCCCTAATGTTGCGCCGACGAAGTTCGCTCTTCAAAGTGGCTCCACATCGATGAATCTTTATACGGGCTCCCGCCTCAAGACCGAGGCAACTCGGACATGAAGTTTGCTAGCCGACATACCCAAGAATGAAGTAGAGAGAGTGTAGAATATCTTGTCTCAAGTCACCCATATGATTGGATGGAGGTAAATTGGAGTTGCCATTTGGATGGTAATGTGAGCCATGGAATTTTCTTGAAGAAAAGAGAGAGAGCTTGCCATTTGGCTCGGCCACATATCTCAGGAATCAGCTTGCTGGAAATATTGGAGGGGTTGATGTATTAATCATGATGGTGTGTGTGTGAATTAAAACAAGCAACCCCTAAAGAAAAAACACCCCAAGGCATTCACACCACTGCAAAAAAAAACCCCTGCAACATTGCCCTGCGAAATTGCAAGAATCCCCCTGGCTACAAGGTTCAGCCAACAAGCAAAGGAAAAGAAAAAGAAAGCTTGCCAAAGTTGCAGAAAACCCCTTGGACCAAAATTCACCTAACACCCAAAAACCGTGCTGCCCACTCACACCCTCACTCACCATGCTCATTGAATGCTCGAAATGGGCAGCCCTACCTACAGTGCATGAACAGTGCAAGCAAGGAATGGTCAAAGTCAAACGCAAATGGCTCACAATAGATCAAGGTGTTTTAAGACCGGAAAAGAAACTGGCAACTCCGAAAGTAATCCCGTAACGAATTACGGGATTATCCCTCAACTGTAAAGACATAACCGCATTTGTATTCCGAACGAATACGAATGCAACGAGACAAGAAAATTCCTACAATATAATACTAGGATCCGGCTTAAACCAAAGCCCGCTAGTATTATCCATCCGATCATGATCCATGCACAAGTGCACGAATATGATCGAACCCTGCCATATAACCATACGGCTTCTACAACGTTTCGCCCGAAGTCTATGGGGGACTCTAATGACTCATCAATACACTGGCACTGGGTATAACCACAAGCACGTCAGTGGTACTAGCTGTACGTAACGGTTGCCCATGTATTGATCGGAAGAGAAGCTGATGAGCGAACTCATCCAGAAAACCCTACTGAGCCTGACAGTGACAATATCCGTACAGTCCGGTCCGTTCATCTATGAGTATCGCATATCGGGCCTAAGGGGCCGGTAAACGTCAGACCCCCAATAGCTGTATAAGTCGTGTCGGAGAGTAGCCCAGAATACCCTGAGATACTATTGGAATACCTACCAGTAAATCTCGATTACCCTGGCCAGGGATTTCGTGTAATGGCTCTCCTAAACACAGCGCGATCTCACCCCCAATACCGGGAGAGACGAATCCCCGACGATCCGCTCACTGCCTCCATGTGGCTCGGGACTGTACCCAACTAAAACCTGTTTGCACGACTCCTTTGAGCCGTGGTAGGGTAGTAATCAAAGCACAGTGGGAACTCACACGAGACAAATGATGATCTCAGGTCGACAGACTAACCTGTACACATGTCACCTGGGAACTGCTATCCGACGACAGGTATAATACCAACTAGCATGTTCCCGACGAGTCCTGTCCGGTGTACTCATAACCCAATGAGCACCTGTATACATCTTAGGTGAACCAACTAACACCAATGGCTTGTGAGACCGGCCACCGCCCCTCGTCGAGATCTCGACTGTATACACTAGTCTACTCTGGACTATCGATGCCCTATCTCGAAACTCCCACGACTAAGGACACTTTAAGGATGTGCTTATAGACCCCAGCTCCCACGTATATGATCGCCATCATACTGCTGGCAGTCAAGCAAGAATCCTATGGGCTCTATCAACATGCAATAGTGAACTAAAGTATGTACACGATGATAAAGACAAACCATATAGCATACTATCATCTCGAGTAAGACTGTCGTACCGGTATAGGTCCCCCTTCAATCATTTCAACCACGTGCCTGCGATCCAATAATTGACTTGGAGGGCACTATATCCAACAGGATTGTAGGTGTTTGATGTGATCATTACCCACTTCCAGCGTATTGGCGAGTTTTTAGAGTCCCAAATAAAGGTTTCCTAGCTCAAGCGAAACGAAATAGGGCATATATAGAGATATGTGCGGGAGATTGATTATATCTTTTCGTATCAGCGTAATGGTATGTAACATGATACCGTATTCTAATCTAGCGTTATATGATATTAGCCGGGTTATATTTGATATTACCGGATTATTGAATCAAGTGTTGATTTAATAATTTGACATATATATATATATATATATATATATATATATATAAACTAATATTATACTCACTTGATATTTTTCATCACTTTATATATTATTTGTATATTATATAAATAATATATAAATATGTGACATGGTTGTATATACACAAGAGTTGTGTATGTAAGAATTACATTGGAGATTTAGATAAAGGGATAATGATAACTTATATGAATAAATGAAAAGAAAGAATGAGTCATTACTTTGGAACAAAGTAGAATGCATGGCTCATTTCTATTTTCATTTTGAATTCATATAAGTTTATCATTTTGAGGTTATCCAAAGATTCCAAGCTCATTCTATTCTCACAACCATCTTCATCTTCATCTCTTCTTGAATCACTATTCATTGAAGAAAGAGAAAAGAAAACTTAGTGAGCAAAAACCCTAATTCATCAACCTAAACCTTTCTGGCATATTAGTTTAGGTTGTTTACTTCATTAATATTTTGATTAGTGAAGTGTGAGCTTGAGTGTGAGTTGCCTCAAGGTGGATCATTTTCGACAAAGAAGACTTGGAAAAAACTCGTTCATTTCTTCAAGTGGAGCTCAAAAAAGAATTCAAGGGACTACTACTTGGAGCATTTGAAGTGAAGGACTTGGCTACAAAGGTTGTAGCTTCGCTTTACTTAGATTGGATCTCTTGTTTGCTTTCTTTATAACCCTAAATCTTTAGTTTGATCCTAGTTTGTAGACGTAGCCCTTTAAATTTTTTAAAATTGCATACTTGATATTGTTAAAACCCTAGTAGAGGTGTTAGGACCTACTTTCAGTTCTAATTATAAACTACTGCATAATTACAAATGCTGCTTGAGTGACTTGGGGTTCTACACTTCAATTCTTCTCGATTGAGTGTTACTTACCACGTATTCTTGTATTGTTTGTCAAATATCTATCTCCCTTGTTAACTTATATCGTTCCCAGGTTTTCAAATCTGTTTCATTTCTTCATCCTTGTCCCTTTCTTGACTATCCTATTCCTGCTTACGTTCCTACCGAAACTGATGCATTCCTACGTCTTCATTTCTTCAAAATTGTTATATCATGTTACATACCATTAAGTTCCTATCAGCATCGTGCAGTGGAAGTGGAGTGGATCCATAATCCACAGTTGAGTTCGTCGTGGCGTTCATCGATGACATACTAGTTTGCTCTAGGAGTCGGGAAGAACATGCAGAGCACCTAAGTATAGTATTGCAAATTTTGAGAAAGGAGAGACTCTACGCTAAGCTGAGCAAGTATGCGTTATGGCTCGATAAGGTGCAGTTACTGGGGCATGTTGTTTCAGGTGATGGCATTTCAGTGGATCCTGGGAGGATAGAAGCCATCAGAGACCGGCCGACGCTGAAGTCAGTAGCGGAGATAGAAGATTTCTGGGACTTGTCGAATATTTTCGACGGTTCGTTCAGGATTTCGCCAGAGTGGTAGAGCCCTTGATGCAGAACGAGGTATCTTATGTCTGGTCAGAAGAGTGCACTCAGGCGTTCGAGCTAATGAAGCAGAAGCTGACCATGACCCGAATTCTGATCGTGCCTTATAGTTCTGGAGGTTTGGTCATTTATAATGATGCTTCTGGAAAGGGTTTAGGTTATGATGCAATACGGTCGAGTAGTGTTTTACGCCTCTCTTCAGCTGAAGACCCACGGGAAGAACTACCCGACGTGTGACTTGTAATTAGCTGCAGTTGTGTTTGCATTGATGATTTGGAGGCACTACTTGTTGGGAGAGAAGGTGGAAGTGTACACAGATCATAAAATCTTGAAATACGTGTTCATTCAGAAGGAGCTAAATATGGGACATCATAGGTGGTTAGAGTTGATGGTAGATTACGTTCTTGATCTGCAGTATCACCCGAGAAAAGTGAACGTCATTCATGATGCTCTCAGTCAAAAACCATCAGCTATGTTGTTGACTTGTCAAAAATGGTTTCTCGAAGATTTTCAGAGGATCGAGCTAGAGGTACTTACACCAGGTGTACCCGGACAACTCTGGCAATTGCAGGTTCAGTCATCGCTTGTGGAATGCATTAAAACTGCACAGGTTGGAGATTCTCAGTTGCAAAAGTTCCGGAGACTAGTCGAGACTGGATTGAGGACAGATTTGCTGATTCCTGAAGATGGATCTCTGAGATTCGGTAGTTGACTATGCATTCCAAAAAGGGGTATTCAAGAAGAAGTTTTAGCGGAGGCACACAATTCACTTTATTCGGTGCATCCGGGAGGTACCAAGATGTACAGGGATCGAAGGCAACACATTTCATACCTTTTCGAGTAGGACAATCGACGGAGTTGCTTGCGGAGAGATATATGCAGGAGATAGTAAGGCTTCATGGAGTACCTATCAGCATCGTGTCTAATTAAGACACCGGGTTCATTTCCCATTTCTGGAAGAGCCTACAGGAAAGTTTAGGCACTCGTTCAAGTTCAGCACATCTTATCATTCGCATACGAACGGCCAATCCGAGCATACTATCCAAATGCTCGAGGATATGTTGAGGGCGTGCATGCTGGACTTTCAGGGTTCTTGGGAGGACCACCTTCATCTGGTGGAGTTTTCGTATAACAACAACTATCAGGATAACATCCAGATGGCCCCGTTCGAGGCTCTTTATGGACGAAAGTTTCATTCCTCTCTCTGTTAAGACGATGTGGTGAGCAAAGGTTACTGGGCCCCGAGCTTATAGTTCGGACAGTGAGCAAGGTTCAGATGATCAGGCAGCGTATCAAGGCTTCTCAGGACCGACAAAAGAGTTGGGCTGATGCCAGTAGAAGGTCATTGGAGTTTGGAGTTAGCAATCACGTATTTATGAAGATATCACCTACTCGGGGAGTGATCAGGTTTGGTAGTCGTGAGAAGCTTAGTTCCCGATTCATCGGACCTTTCCATGTGCTAGAGCGAGTAGGAGAGGTGGCTTATCGACTTGCCTTGCCCCCATCGTTAGCTAGTGTGCACAATACTTTCCACGTGTCTTATTTGCGGTGCTACGGTTGAGATGACAGCCATATTCTTGATCATTCAAAGTTGACATTGGGCACCAATCTGCCTTATGAGAAGTAGCCTACCACCATACTCGATCGCAGGGAGAAAATGTTGAAGAATAAAGTCATACCCTTGGTTCGAGTTTCTTAGGATGGTCGTTCCCTAGGGGAGTCTACCTGGGAACGTGAAGAGGATATCCTTTCACGTTTTCCGTATCTTTTTATTTATCTTGTTTCATTATTTTTGTTGCTTTTGTTCTTTTAATTTCGATGACGAAATTTTTGTAAGGGGTTATGATGTAATACCCGGTCCCATTTTTGCATATGTATTTTATTAATAAAATTTTTCCCTATTTTTCTAAATCCTATTTTCTTTTCCTAAAAAATTCCTTGCCCTAACCCTAACTCAATTAAACCCCAACTCTAAAAAGATTTAAGCCCTAACCCCACACTCTAACACCCTGGCCCAAGGCTTATGAACCCTCACCCTAACCCAGCCCGAGCCTCTCCTCTCTCCCTCTCTTTCTTTTTCTCTATCCTCTCGTATTTTCTTTTTTCCTCCTCAACCACGTCTTCTTCCTCCCGTGACCGCCTCCTCAAGACCCGGTCTCCCCAACGGCCACGACCTCGCCCCCTAGTTCAACCGCCTCCACAGAATCCTTGCCGGCCCCTCAACTCCTCAACAACCTGATCTCTCCCTCAATCTTATTCTCTATCTCTTTCTATCTCTCTCTCTCGTTCTCATCCCCTCACACTCTCCTTCTCTCCTCTGCAAACTCTCGACCGCCAACCACTACCTTACGCCGCCACCGACCGCGACGACGCCGACGAGCCACCACTTGGACCACAGCCACCTTGACACCAGTACCACCTCCATCACCTCACGCCATCGACAACCTCTGAGCAAACCAACCTCCCCTCCTCTGCAACTATCACCGCACTACACCGAAGCCACCTCCATCGCCGAGCAACACCACTATCACCCCTTCCTCCTCGAGCACCCCACTCCCAACCACTCGCCTGAACCCGAGCACCCCTGCCACCTAGCTTATCAACTCGCTGCCACCTCTGTGATCGACTGCCGCCTACTGTCGCTGTCAAGCACCCCTCTTCCTCCAAACTCATAAACCCAACCGAGCCTCCTTAAACCCCAAGCACCCCAGTCCCCATCACTGCTACCATCACTTACATTTGCTTCCATCAACACCACCGGCAACAGTCTCTCCTTCGCCAACCCATCTCCACCAATGAACCATGACGTCGTCCTCATCTTATTGAACCCTAAAACTCCCACCAAGATTAACACAATCCTTCTCGAGCCTACTACACCATCGCCGCTGGCATCCCACTTCAACCCCTGGTCTACCATCTTCCCCTTTGAGCTCCCCATTCACCGCCTGAGCACCATGCCGGCCTCCTCCCTGCCATCGCCGAGCACAAGATCTAAACCCTAGCCAAGTCGAGACTTACCCCATGCTGGTGCTCATGCCATTGCTGCTGTCACGCCCCACTTCCCAAGATACCAAAATTTTGGGACATAACTCAGCCAGCCATGCTACCTATGTTAAGGAAACGTCCTTCTATAGTCATATTATGGCTGTCAATCAGTAATCAAGAACAAATAATCTAACTATCCATCTCTAAACATGTCTAATAGCCACAAACGACAACAGGAAATAGTAGCGGAAGCAATAAAGATCCAAGGAATAACTAACCATCAATAAGAACTATATCGGTGAGATGGTCCTTATCGATCGGTAATCCTGTCGAAGTACTCATGATTTTCATGCGCTAAATCAAGTATCTAGGCCATACAAAACCCAGATGTCAGTGTGCCATAAATATCATGATAATAATAATAAACTGAACAGTGTGGTATACAGGATGTCATATGCAAAATAAGGTATGAGTATAAACAAACAATCATAGGTGTTATAACAGCAGGCTATAGGTATGTCACGTGTATCCCAAAGTTGTGTTTCTAGGTTAATTATCTTACAGGTATTTGAAACCAATGAATGTACTCCTCTATATAACTCAAAAGTATATATCCTGTTACCCCCGGGGACCATGGATCAAGTATGAATCAAGAATGATTCTGTTCCGTTACCCTCCGGAACCACAGATCAAGTAATAAGAATCATGAGTGACTCTGTTCCATTACCCCTCGGAACCACGGATCAAGTAATAAGAATCTCGAATGATTCTGTTCCGTTACTCCCCGGAACCACGGATCAAGTAATATTTTTTTAAGTTACACTTCAGTTACACTTTTGGTTTCCCCATTTTCCCAGGTTTCGTTTTCCAAGTCAGGTATGAAAAACATCTACCTAATGCCAACACAGGAACATGCAGATATAGGTTATATCTATCTAGACAACAAGTCACATCCATCAAGACAACAAGTCAGGATTGTTGGCATCCATAAATATTACACGTAACAGGTATAAGCAATATAGTTATAGCAATAGCAAGATAGCAGGTCACAAGCATGTCGGGTATTGTGTACTAAACAGGTGACGTATTTACTTGTGCAAACAAATCATAATAAATAGCAGGATTATAATTGTCACAGTTATCTAGCCGTGATACCGCATGAAACTAAATTGATGTTTCCACAATGAATTGTTATATATTATATTATATTATATTATATATATATATATATATATAACCGTACTTATAATAACTTTCACGATTATCCAGTATTATGAATTAACTATATTAATTCCCACTCTTCGATTAATCAACTAGAATAGTTCGTATAAGTTCTGCTTATAGATGTAATTTTGCATAACTTCAACAAATGTAACTACACACGTGCTAGTGTTAATAAATAATAAAATACGGATTATCCCTATAAAATTGTATATTGATAACAATTCACGACATTATAAATATATATAGGTAGGTATAGGTAAACTAGCATATAGCAAGTTTGAAACTTGCCTTGATCTGTATAAAATAAGACGACGAATACGGATATCAACGCGACGAACACCGAACAACGACAACACAACGATGTAAAACACAATGCAAGCAAGACCTCGGCCTGAACTTGGGCAATGGCGACGATATGACAGCGTTGGGTTGGCTGCTTGGTTCGAGAGAAAACCGTAGAGTGCTCGGTCAGTGACGGCGACGCTTAATGGATGGAGTTGATAAAGAAGAAGGAGGTGATGTCCTAGGTTTTCGGTGTTGGTGGCTACGGTGAGAGTCACGGCTAGGGTTTGGGTGTAAACGAGAGGAAGATGAAGATGGTGAGTCAAAGGAAGTGGTGGTTGTGCCGGTGAGGGAGGGTTTTGGTCGAGGTTAGGTTTTGGGTTCATGGTAAGATGGTGTTGGGGTTGGAGTTGATGAAGATGAAGACTGCGGCGGTGGCGATCAGGCAAGATGGGTTCTCGGGTTGTGAGGAGGTGTCGATGGAGATGGAGATGAGGTTAGGATTGAAGACGAGGGGAAAACAAGGTGGAGGTGGCAGTGTAAAGAGGAGGTCGGCTTCGGTGAAGAGAGGTTGGCGGTGAGAACGAGGAAGAGGGTGCAGGCGACGCCGATGAGATGAGGAAGGGGGTGAGTCGACGGCGAGGTAAGATGGAGAGGGTGCGATGTTGGGCATGTCGGTTAGGGCTCGGGAAAACGAGGGAGATGAGGGAGAGAGAGATGTAACACACACACACACACACACACACATACACACATACACACAGAGAGAGAAAGTTTTGTTTTCTAAAAAAAATATAAAATATATAATAGTATATATAGTATAGTATATATTAACTTATATATATATATTATAATATAACTAATATTATAAAGATAATATCAATCTTCGATCCGTCTCCACCAAAATCTCACGGAAAATATATATTGGAATAATAATACATATAATGCAAAGAATATAATTTAAATATCTTATACCCTTTATTTAAGATTTAACATGATTTTAAATACATCTAAATCTAATAAATATTTGGTATCAAGATTCTATTAGATTTAAGCGTAATAGATAAGAGTCAAAAATAAGACATGAGATGCTTAACCACATGATGGCAGTTAATATATATATATATAAATTATCCCTAATATGTGGCTACCAGAAGATATATGCATATGATTTTGATACTATAAATATTTGTTATATTAGATTCACATGAATTTAGTTTACTGATAAATATTAATAAAAAATATAACCTAGCCTTATAATGGGTTTCACACGTGCGGTTCGGGTCGGATAACCACTTCCACTATTCAAAACAATCTCAACCCAAAGGAATAAATAAAAATATAAAGTAAGATTTAAAATACCAATTAATATCGTATGAACGTGCTAGGGTGTTACATTATACCCAACTACAAAAGAATTTCGTCCTCGAAATTGACAAAACAGGAAAAGACAAGAACAATAAAGATACGGATTTACGGAAAGAGGTGTGGAAAATTTTGTTGAATCTCGTCTTCACGTCCCCAGGTAGATTCTCCAAGCGAACGATTTTCCCACGAAACAAGTACTAAAGGGATTACTTTATTCTTGAGAACATTTTCTCGTCGATCCACAATAATCATCAGTTGCTCTTCATAAGTCAAATCCCCCATCACTGTCAACTCTGAGTGATCTTGGATGCGCGTTTCACCTCGAACATACCTGCGAAGTTTAGATACATAAAGCACGTCATGAACACCTGCCAAGAATGGTGGTAAAGCCAATCGATAAACTACTTCTCCAATATGCTCAATGATATCAAAAGGCCCCACAAATCGAGGACTAAGCTTGTCTCGACTACCAAACCGGATTACTCTCCTAATCAGTGATATCTACAAGAACACAAGATCACCAACAACAAACTCTAAGGTTTTCTTCCAGTATCAGCCTAACTTTTCTGTCGATCTTTTGCTACCTTCATATGATCACGAATCAAGTTAACTTTCTCCACCGTTTGCACAATCAGTTCCGGTCCCAACAATCTTCTTCCTCCAATATTGTCCCAATATACTGGCGAGCGACCCTTATGACTATACAATGCTTCAAATGGAGCCATCTGTAGTCGCCTGAAAATTGTTATTATACGAGAACTCCACTAAATGTAAATAATCCTTTCACGAACCCTTGAAGTCTAACATGCAAGCTCTTAATATATCTTTAAGAGTTTGGATCATCCTGTAGGACTGCCTATCTGTCTGAGGATGATAGGCTGTAATAAACTTCAAGCGAGTTGATTAGTCTGAAATATTGCACATTTGAATGATTATTTTCCCCACTATTGTTAAGTTCTAAAATGTGTTTATTCTAAATATAGAACATATGATGGTTTATTTGTAAAAAGATTATTATTGTATGTTTCTACATTATAATTAACATAATGAGGGAAAATACATGCATATAATATTTAAATGAATATTGTAATTAAAATATGCATATCATATTAAATATTTCTAATAAATATTCTTAAGATTTAAATCATATAAAATGGTTAGGATAATATCTCAAAATAATAACAAATACTACTAACACTATGACTTGAGATATTGTGCAAATATTAGCTCAGGTCTGGAGATCAAGAGATCCGAGATGTCGGAATCAAATCTGCCGAAATATTGAAGCAAACCATAAGATCTAGCAACGGCAAAGACTCAGAGTTAGATTCTCAAATTCCAGATATCTAGAGAATCTCCACATGTCAACACTAAACAGAAGAAGAAATCCCAAGTCCTGATCCCACCATGTCGCCACGGTTGGGCGGCTAAACTACCATATTCGCGGCGGATCTGCGGCCTCTTGATGGCCATAGGATTCAAGATTTTGTGGGTAGGATTTTAACAACATATATTATTATATGGAATCTAGGGTTTCTGTGTATGGTGACTATATAAGAGACCGAGAGCTTCGCATGAATATCATCAATCCGAAGTGATCAATGAAGGGTTACCCTAGCTCCCCGGCCAACTTCCGTGGACAAATGCGGAACAAAAATTTTAAGACGAACAAAAACTTTGGCACTAGAATAAAACTTAACTCGGATCTTTACCATAAACCTAGTAAGCGATTCTAGAGTTCTATCTACTAAGAAAGAAGTTATACCAAGAGGCTCAAGTCCTTCGGTCTTCTCTCCTCGTCATGTGCTCCAAGTGGCCTCCTTGAACTTGTTCGATCTCCACTTCCGGCTCCATCGGTCCTCCGGGATCGAGCTTGTTCTCCGGCCTTCCTTTGTCGTAGATGATCCACCCGAGAGGTATGACCCATGGCTCTAGCTCCTAACTAAATAACTATAAGGATCAATTAGAGAACTTGGGTTGCTAAACCAAGTAGTTTAGGATGTAGTGAGAGTGTCTAAGTGTTTGCTATCTCTTTTCTAACCTCTTCACTTATTTCTCAACTCATGAGAATGTTAGTGAAGAGGAAGAAGATGAAGATGGAGGAAAAGCAAGAGGAGGGAGGAGATGAAGAGCAAATGAGAGCTCAAGAAAAAAATGAAGCATGCATGAAAGAGAAAATACACACATAGGTTTTGTGTATGAATTCTTTCATTAAACAATTAGCAACCATGCTTCAATAGTAACTCCAAAATGAATTATAAATTCATTTGATAACTATTGAAGCATGGTCACCTCCATTCCTCCTTTACCTCTCACTTTACACCTTATTTCTAATTATCAAATAAAAGGAAAATACATAATGAGGTGGTCACCTTCTAGAAGGAAATCTGTAAGAAATACGAATTTCAGTCTACTGTACATACATACCGGCAATCAGATAAAAATCCGAATGCCCAAAGAGATAGAATAACACGAAGAACGTAATACTAGAATATATATTGAAATATATATACGTAAAATATTAAACCAATACCTGATTTAATAATCCGGCTCAAATCCGAGCCAGCTAGTATTACCAACTGTCTGATCGAAAGTTCGAGTACAAAGTGCATTGTTTAGTCGAAAATAATGCAATCCGTAACACATCAATTTCCTCATTATTATGATCATTTAATGATAGTTGATATAAATATAACACATATTACCAGTTTTTCTGGAAAATACTAAATACCAAGTGTTGTATATATATTCAACGTTCTTTGCAGGAAATTGTGTGTTAATTACCTCATGGATGATATTGTATATCTAAACACTTTTCATTGAGATTGTGTGCAGAAATTATTCAGATCAAAGAACTGGAATCGCAAAATGTGCCGATAAAATACAGCGAGTCAAATACTTAAAATCTGCCAGAGATTCAGAAGAGATAACAGGATTCCAGACATCAAGTGAACACCAAAAAGTCAACACCAGAACACCCCAGAAAAATGATGCAGTGAACTCATCAAGTGCCGCGGATCCGCGGCCGAGTTGCCGCGGTTCCGCGGCCAAGTCAGGGCTTCAGCGATCTAGAATTCTCCAGAACCTTCTTCTCAACAACCTATCTTGTTCTAGAAGGCTCCTTGTAACAACCTCATTCTAGAAGGCTCTTCCTAACAACCTAGCTCATTCTAGAAGGCTCTCTCTAACAACCTAGCCTTTGGAGGGAAAATGAATTCAAATTTATAAAAGGAGATCTAGATCTAAGGTTGTGGGGAATGTTACACAATTCTACCACTAATTCAAATTCAATTCAAGTTGAGTGACACAACTTGAGATCCAATCAAATCAAGATCCATTGAGGGCAAAATGAAGCGACAATCCAAGATCCTTTAGTGCAACGCCGATTTTCATCCGAACAAGAGATCCACGACGATCTGCGACTCACGGCGATCGAGCGAAGCAAAGATTGACGACGAATTCCCTTTCAAAGGAGCGAGCGAGAGCTTGTCTTGTAATCTCAATTTGTGAGGTGTAATTTGAAGGAGATTTAAATAAAGGTGATGATTGTAATTCTCGCTTTCTATACATTCTTGCATTATGAAATTTCTCGTTCTTGATTCATTAATTTTCATAATGTTTGAGTAATTCTCCGCTTGTGAAGGATTCGAGAGAATTGATAGATCTAGTGATGATCAAATCTTAATACTAATCTTAAGTCTTATGAGGTTTGTTAACTTTAGGAAAAAGATTCATCAATGACCTAGTTTGGATCGAGATTTCGTTCTTGATTATTTCGATGCAAATTAAGGATCTAACGATTGATGATTTCATTTCCTAAAGGCTAGATCCGAATGATTATGATTGAAAAGACAAGGGATAGTGAAGGAGAAACCCTAATTTCTTCAATTGATCCCCAATCTTCAATTATCATGATCGATCTAGCTACAAATTATCAATTGATAAGATTAGGAATTATTAGATTCATCATTAGCTATTAACTCAATCGAATCCTACAAGCAATTCTTCATAATCTTGATAAATCAAATTGATTGGGACATTTCTTGATTCTTGATTCTAGATCTTTATTTTATTTATGTTTCTTGAAAATAAAACTCACAAATCTTGAATCAATTTTCTTGCAATTTCTTTTATCTTTTCATTTCGACTCATCTAAAACGAGATTGATCAAAACACATATCTCAGTGGACGATCCGTATTCATTAACGCGCTACATTGACACCGTTAATTGATTACGGTATAAATTTTTTTGGTTGTGAAACATTTTACTTAACACGTCAAGAAAATATCAATCAAATATTGCCGGGGATGCGTGCTATTTTGTTCTTTCTTGCTATTTGAGTTTAAAATTTATTATTCCATCAAATTTTAATTCAAGAATCGCTTCAAGTGCTTAACGTTTAGTATTTGAATTTTTACGAGGGAATCTGGAATCATTTTAGCAGTGAGATCAAGATTCAGAGAAGATCTACAAAGTCCAGAGGAGTACAAGAAGTTACAGGAAAATTTTCGAAACCTAATTCTGTCATATCACCGCGGATCCACGGCGGTTTGCTGGTTTTTGCGGCGGTTCCGCCGCCGTTTAGGTGGTTCACTTCTTCATATTTCTGTGGTATAATCTCTGTTCTCTCTTCTTCTCTCTGATCTTGTCCAATAACAAATTTCCTGCAGGATTCTTTGCAAAATTCAGCGCCGCTAAAAATAAATTTGTTGTGATTCTTGAAATTGGTTGTTTTGTGCATATTTTTAATACGGAAATTAAGGGGCAAAAGACCAAATTCAGATTAGGTGGGGATTTCATTACCCTTCCTAAGCCCCGGAAATCACAAACAAGCATCCGCATCACCCTCATTAATTAAAAAAATATTTAGACAAGACTCTAAGGACCGTCGCGCTCATTTAGGACAGAAGAAGGTCGTGGGTAATCTATTGCTTATCCGCGTTTCTTTTGTGGTGTCTAGGCAAGTGTGTCTAAGGCAAGTGGTTACTTAATTAGACCCACTACTTACATAGAGGAGAACCTCCCACTTACTTGGTACTTACCTGGCCACAGAACGGATAAAGAGGCAGTAGAGGATTTATCCTGCGATTTGTCTTCTGGAAGTCTAGGAGCGGTTTAATGACTTGACCTAGGCGACCATTTGATCTAGGGTTGTGTGTGCATTTTCTGTGATTTGATTTTTCAAAATCCGTATTTTTCAAAACAAACACCAAACCAACTTTCCCCTAATTATCACCAACGCTGCCACTTGTGCTAAATCTTTTAGTGCAAGCTAGGCTGGATACGGGATTCTAGTGCCCGTTTTGTCCGCGTTTCCCTTATCGACCCCAAAGTCGGTATTTCTACATTTTCTTTTTCCCACCACCCACCACGACTACGATGGACGGATATCCATCACACTTTAACACCACTCTGCCACCGCCCGTGGGTGCGCAGAATCCTCCATGCATTTCTCTTCAAGAGAGATGCTATCCTACACGTGTTCCCCTCCCCACCCGTCTTTCTATTCCACCTGCCAACGGGGAAAATTTTAAAATCAAACCCCAATTCATCAAACTTTTACCCAAATTTCACGGT
Source organism: Agapanthus africanus (assembly GCA_030015575.1). Taxonomy (NCBI): domain Eukaryota; kingdom Viridiplantae; phylum Streptophyta; class Magnoliopsida; order Asparagales; family Amaryllidaceae; genus Agapanthus; species Agapanthus africanus. The sequence goes on from CM057344.1 coordinate 111,318,904, forward strand.
TTTTAATCTGAAGACGTATACGTTTTAATATCCAAATTCGAAAACGTATGCGCTATGATTGGCACGTCACAACTTTCTGTGGATGCTATGCGTTTACGTCTTCTCCCGTTCACTTTGTGCGATTTAGCCGAGAAGTGGCTTTATAACACACCCGCACATTCTATTTCAACATGGGACGAATTCGTTGCAGCATTCCTTAAGAAATTTTATCCCAATCATAAGACCAGCCGTGATCGGAGCGAAATCTTCAAATTTACCCAACTTCCCAATGAACCATTTTGGAAATGCTTTGAACGGTTCAAGGATCTTCTTATCCAATGTCCTTATCACGGAATCCCTAGATGGGATCTGTGTCGCATTATCTATGATGGTATTGATCTCACAACTAAACAGATGCTTGAAACCATGCGTCATTGTCAATTCCTGTCTAAAGATGATGGTGAAGCTTGGAAATACCTAGAAGATTTAGCTCAAACCACATTACAATGGGAAGGTGTTAGACCACCATCTTCTAGGGAAGATATCAATCAGCTCGATGTTTTTGTCATGATGAGAGCCGAAATGACCGCAATACAAAGGAAACTCGATACTATAGAAAATAGAATCTCTTCAGCCTCCCTAAACCAATACACACTTTCCAAAACTGTGTGTGGTTGCTGTTCAAACCCATCACATTTGACGGAAGAATGTCCTTTGACTGTACCGTTTCAAGGTCACACTAATACTGCATTTCAGCAAAGACCTGGAAACGATCTTTCTTCTTCCTCATATAATCAGGATTGGAGGAATCACCCTGATCTTGCTTGGATCCAACACCAAACTCAATACACGGATCCAAACCAGAATAACTTTCAATAGGTCCCTCCACAGCAACAGCAACCACCACAACTGAGTCAGCACCCCTACCAACTACAAAACTTTCAAAATCCGGCCAACAACTTTGATCCTTTTTCTACCGGTACCAATAACACCTCTGCACTTGAACAAACCATGAGTTTGCTTCTGACAAATTCTATCCAAATGTCGGCTGATTTTAAGTCTTCTATCGATGATATAAAGAAAAACTCCGCCTCCTAAGGTGAGATTATTAAATCAATGGAAGCACAAATTGCACAGTTAACAGCCGAAATGAGTGCTAGAGAGAAAGGGAAACTTCCAGCTCAACCCCTGGACCTTCACATTATAATGATGTGAATGCACTTACCACGTTGAGATCTAGAAGAGTGCTGGATAATCATGTGGGTGAACAAATTGATAATGATGAATTGATCATTAACATCCCGGCTTTTACTTCTACTTCCACTTCTGCTTCCACTTCCACTCCCACTTCTACTCTATGTCCTATTTCGTCTAGTTTACCACCTTCTTCCGAGCATATTCTTCGTTTTCCCCAAGGTTCGAACCCTCAGCACACTTCTTCTAGTCCACCAAAGACGATCCCCACTCCTATTCTGGGATCTTTCCTACCCACACGATCTTCTCCAATGTTGGACCCCGCTATTATTGCTAAAGCTCCTTATCCTAATAGGTTAAGGGGAAACAGACCAAGTCCGCAAATGGAGAAGATCACTGAAATCTTTAAACATGTTAATATCAATATCCCTCTTCTAGATTCTATACAACAAGTCCCGGCTTATGCAAAAGTTCTCAAGGACTTGTGCACTAGGAAGAGGAAGACTCAAGTGCCAAAAAAGGTGTTCATGTCGAGTACTGTAAACACAGCTTTTTCCCAACAATTACCTAGGAAACGTAAGGACCCTGGCTGTCCTACAATTTCTATTTTTATTGGGGGTAAAAATATTAACCGTTCTTTACTTGACCTTGGCGCAAGTGTTAACCTGCTTCCTTATTCAGTCTATGAGCAATTAGGTATCGGAGAGTTAAAGCTCTCGAACACAACTCTCCAGATGGCCGACCGATCAATCACCAAACCTAGGGGTGAGCTTGAGGATGTGTTGATAAAAGTCGGGGAATTTATATTCCCTGTGGACTTTATTGTTATAGAAACACAGCCTGTAGCGAACCCACGGAACCAAATTCCGGTGATTCTCGGTCGACCATTTTTGGCCACTTCCAACGCTATAATCAACCGTCGAAACGGCTCTATGAACCTATCTTTCGGGAATAGGTCAATTGAGCTTAACATTTACAAGTTGGGAAGTGTACCCTCCGAACCTTCTGCTCATGCATATTCTGTCGAATTAATGGATGTCAACAACAGCGAATTTGATCAGCTTCACGATATTGATCTAGACTCTTTTCATATGCTGTTTGACCCAACTATATATTATACACATACGAACTCTTCCATTGAGTTATCCGGGTCAACATCTAACGCAGATTATGAATCTTTTATGGAGTCTAGATATCATCCCACTCTTTCTGATGACATTATTCTTTGGGGTATCGATGAAAGCTTTGAGGATATTTTCGCTGATGAGCTCGCATTTTTAGCAAACACGGGTGTTGAGATGAATCGACTCCAAAAAGAAATTGAACCTCCACCCCTTTTTCCTGACAATCACGAGAATGCGAGTAATCCATCATCACAATCACTGTGTCGTCTCTCTAAAACGAGACGCAAACACATTTTATTACACCACTTATCTCTTCCTCACTTCTTCCTGGCTCTTTACAATATGTTCTTCCACCAACCGGTGCACTACACTAATAAAATCTTCGAATGGTTGGTGCTGACATTCGGTCTTTGTAAGGCTTTGCATAGACCAGTAACTTTGACCCCCTGTTGTGATTTTAAAAGCTTAACATTGTTTAACTCAAGTTTGGGAGGGGGTATATTTTTGGATCTTGAAAATTAAAGTTGTCCTAAAAAATGGTGAGCCAAAAATAAGTTTGGGGGAGGATTTTCACTTTCATATATTTTTGTACCCCGTTAATAAATTTTCCTCCCAAGCCTACAGGTTTTTGAGATTCAAAAGATGACAATAGTGAGGACACAGTTGTAAACAAGTTTGGGGGAGGTTTGTGCTTATTTACACATACTTTGCATCATACTTTGCATAAGCACAAAACATATAAAAAAATTTGTATATAAATAAGATAATAAAAGATTAGAAAGTGAAAAATTACATTTAAAAGATTGGAAAAATTTAAGAAAACCAAGAAAGTTAGAAGTTTTCTTAAACGAAACTATTAATAAGTAGTTATGAGCCGTTGTCCCAAGGGTTAGTAAGATGAAAGAAGTCACTAATCTGCGGATAAAAATAAGTCTGAAAAATTGTTTTTATTCTGGAAGCCAAACATTTGAATGTTGATACCTTACTATACGCACTTACACACGTTTTGAAACTCGGGATAGTAGAGGATACCTTGAAATGCTCTTGTCTAAAATCCAAAAGTATGAAGGAAATAAAAAAATGGAAAATAAAATATAAAATGGTGTAGAAAAATAAACACTGGTTTTGTAATCACCAAGGCAGCTTAAAAAAATATAGCAAGGGTGCTTCATCACCTAGTGTCTTAGACCAACTAGTTTGGGAGTCACTGCTAAGCCTTAGGTGTTGCAAGACGATGAAAATACTATTTACGCCAAATCAGCAAGCACATGAGTAATCGGTCGGTTAGTATCTCAAGAAGTATTAACGGTCGCATGAAAAATGTGTGAGCAAATCCATCTAAATATTCACTGTTTAAAAAGTACTGAGATAGATGGACAAGAGTATGATAGTTTGAATTGAATTCTCCGAGTGTAGGGATGTCCTTTACACACACGTAGGGGTGTATGACCGGTGTTTGGAAGAAAAGTAGGAATGAAGAATAAAGACGATATTTTATTGAGGGATGATGTGATTTCTAACATCTTTTCATGACTATTAAGATAGAGCTCATGACAATCGAAAAGCTAGTGTAGTTGGAAACTCTGATTTTCAAAGTCTTTCTTTTATAATTCTTATCTTTATATGCAACTTTCACAGTCTTCCTTTTATTATTGGATTTTGTGAGTGCAATCCGCTGAAAACCCTCAGGAGACAACATTCCTCCTACTAGGGACACCTAGAGGTTTAAAGGCTTGTTGCACGTGCTCAATGCAATCGTGTTGCCTACGAAAGTGTGTTAGTTAGTTTTTCTTTTTTTTCCTTCACCTAAATAAGAGACGTTTGGTCGAGACGATCAAAATCAAGTTTGGGGGAATTTGTTCAGTTGAAAAAAATGCAATCTGTAACACATCAATTTCCTCATTATTCTGATCATTTAAGGATAGTTGATATAAATATAACACATATTATCAGTTTGTCTGGAAAATACTAAATACCAAGTGTTGTATATATATTCAACGTTCTTTGCAGGAAATTGTGTGTTAATTACCACATGGATGATATTGTATATCTAAACACTTTTCATTGATATTGTGTGCAGAAATTATTTAGGTCAAAGAACTGGAATCGCAAAATGTGCCGATAAAATACAGCGAGTCAAATACTTAAAATCTGGCAAAGATTCAGAAGAGATAACAGGATTCCAGACATCAAGTGAACACCCAAAAGTCAACACCAGAACACCCCAGAAAAATGATGCAGTGAACTCATCAAGTGGCCGCGGATCCATGGCCGAGTTGGCCGAGTTCCCGCGGTTCCGCGGCCGAGTTGGCCGAGTTCCCGCGGTTCCGCGGCCGAGTCAGGGCTTCAGCGATCTAGAATTCTCCAGAACCTTCTTCTCAACAACCTAGCTTGTTCTAGAAGGCTCTTTGTTGTTAGTTGTATGTATGCCCTAGAGGCCAGTATTGTACAGATGATGTATGTTATATTAGATGCTTGGACATATATAGAGAGGACTTTCTTGCTCGATATGATAGTATGCTATCTGGTTGCTTTTTATCTTAACATGTATACTTGTCTCTTTATACTGTCTTATAGTTACATGTTGGTAAAGCCCTTAGGATGTGTACTTGACTACCTGGACTATGATGCAGATCATACTAGTGGGGACAGAGTAGTCCATAAGTACATCCTTTATTGTTCCTAGTCATGGGTGTATCGAGACAGGGCATCGATATACCAGTGTAGACTAGCATATACGCTTCTCGACCCATGAGATGGGCGATGGATGATCCCATATCCATTGGTGTTTGACATCAGAGATGGTATACGGGTGCTCAGTAGAGACTGGGTACACTGGACGGACTCGCCGAGAACTCCCAGATGGTATTATACCTTACGTCAGATGGCAGTTCTCTGGTGACACTTGTGCAGGTTAGTCTGTAGACCCGAGATCGTCATAGAGTCTTGTGTGATTCCCACTGTGCTTTGATTTCCACCTTACCACATCCATGAGGGCGTGCAAAACGGTGGTTTTTGGGTACAGTCCCGAGTTACATGGAGGCAATGAGCGATAAGAGGGGTTTCGTCTCTCCCGGTATTGGGGGTTGATGTTGCGCTGTGCTCGATTGGCCGTGACAGGGAAGTCCCTGGCCAGGGCTGATTTAGAGATTTACTGGTAAGTGTTACCAGTAGTTTCTCGACCCGTTATGAGCCTCACATCGGCACGACTTATCGGTTATTGGGGTCCGACGTTTACCACCCCTAGACCAGATATGCGACATATCAGACGAGGAGACCGGACTGTACGGGAAGTGTTACCGGCAGGCTTTTACAGGAGTTGGAGCTGGCTTGCTTGCTGATCTTCTGATCGCTCAATACCCGGGTAGCCGTTACGTCCAGCTAGTACCGCTGACGGCTTGTGGGTGCTTGATGTGATCATCACCTACTGCCGGCGTATTGACGAGTCTTTAGAGTCCTACATAGAGGTTTTACTGGCTCAGGCAAAACGAAATAGGAGCGCATATGTGATATGTGGGGGACCGAGAATAATGCGTGTATGTGATATCGTATTCTATTCTCGCTACTTTTTGTATCGGTTGGTTATATGTGATATAGCCGGGTTATCGAATCAAGTGTTGATTCGATAAGTCGATACATTGGATGTTAGTCGGTTATATGTGATATGACCGGATTATTAAGTCAAGTGTTGATTTAATGATTTATTGTATAATTGTATATTTGATATACTAGTTTACATTAACTAACACTTGTTCACTTAGGGTTTTTTCTCACATGTACACAACTTTAATATATATGTGATATATATTAAAATGTGTTATCTTTTTGTATCATGGTTGATGATACATCATCCATGAGTGTATGAGACTTACACTATGCTAATTTTTAGTTTGGGTTTTAATATTTAAAGTAATTACAAAATCAAGTGGAGGATTAGAAAATGCATGAAGCTTGTGGAAGCTTGTGGATGCATTGACTAATTCTACTTGAGTTTGTTTTTACTATGGATATTTATTAACCCAATGATTGTTATAATTTCTTGATTGGATGTAAAAGTATCGAATCAAATAGTCCCCGGCAACGGCGCCATTTTGATTGATCGTTTTTCCCGTTGTGTAGTATGTAGAAAATTTGTAAAGAACTTCACAACCAAAAAAATATTTTGACCGCAATCAAACTACGGTGTCGGATGTAGTTTGTAGTGAGTGCGGATCGTCCACAGGGATTGCACGATTCGTTTTTATAATATGCTTGAATTGAAAACTTAATTGACAAGAAAAGAAAACATGATTCAAGAATTTATCAATTGATTCAGGTGTCACGATGTTTAATCAAGAATCAAGAACTGATAAACAATCAAGAATTGGGTTTTGATAATATTTTTCCAATCAACAATCAAGAATCTAAAAGAGGCTCGTAGGAATCGATAGGATCAATAGACGTGATGTAATCTAAAGATATCGTGTTCTTGTCCTTCGAAGGATTGATACTAGATCGATGATGATCGACGAGAGTTGGGGCTTTCTCGTGAAACTAGGGTTTCATCCTATAACCCTTGTTCTTTCGTCGATATCATTCCTTTTCTAGCCTCTACCAAATTCAAGAAACGATCGTAACTCCCCAATTTCGATCGATATCAATCAAGAAAGCATCGAAACGAAATGGGTCGTCGTTTCTTGAACTTGCTAGGGTTTACAAAACTCGTAGGACTCAAGAATCGATTAAAGCTATGTTACATCATCATTCTATTATCCGTCTCGACTCCTCGACGAGCGGAGTTTTATTCACACATCACCACACAGAAAAGATTCACAAATTGTAAAGATATCATGATGCAGAATTTAAAGAAAACAAGATAAAAGAATATCACCTTTATTTATCTCAACAATTTTGATTACATTTGCTTCAAGAACTACAAGAAGAAGAATCTAGATCGTTGATCGGGCGTCGCTCGGCTTCGTGAGTCGTGGATCGGCTCGGATCGCTTGCTCCGTTGAAGATCGGCTCCGCTCCTAAATGTTGTAAGGCTTCTTGCTTAATGGATACTCGGGATTCTTGATCTCAATTGGAATTAGGGTTAGGGTTTCCTACAAGCTCTCTCACTAAACTTGAGGAGGAAGGAGATGAAGAAAGGGATAGATTCACTAATTGGATGAATAATTCCCAAGGTTGAATAATTCCCAAGGTTGAATAATGTTTGGATAATGAGCCTAGGGTCCTATTTATAGAGCTCCCAAACCCTAGGTTTAGGTTTGAATTAGAAGTTTCCCTCCCAAAGTTTGTTGAAAGAGTTTGTTAGGAACTAGCTTAGGGTTTAAGCTAGGGTTTAGGGAAAGTTCTAGAATAATAGGCTAATTTAGTGAAGCTCAAAGTGTTTGCTGATCTGGTAGAAGTCCCTGAAATCTTCTGGAAACTGAGATACATTTCTGAGCTGTAGGCCTTGGTACAGGAGTTGTGCAATAAAAATGAGGAGATGATCCCCTTGGTCAACCGTGGATCCGCGGCATTAGCAAGCCCATGCCGCGGATCCGCGGCCAACATGGAGGCTTGGGCTTGGTGGCTTCTTCTGTGGTCTTGGGCTGCTGTTGTTAGCTTCCTTTGATATGTTGAATTTCCATTGCTCCTTTGTAATGATACCAGATTTGAATTTAGTGAATTTACGTATCTTTCGAGCGGTGTAATGTTCGAGTAAGCTTTCCTTTTCCTACACAGACTTCGAAACACGGGTTGCGACATATAGAAATATTGCGATGCCATGCAATGCAGTCAATTTCCCTAGAAATGCCGGTTTTAAGGTCTAATACATGTAATCTGATAATCTATGATAGATTTGCTAATATGTGAAATACGGATACCGAACACTTCTATATGAATGCAAATGATGAGGAAATTGCCGGCTAAAATATGCAATATTTTCGACTGATCAAATACCCCCAAACTTAATTTCGATCGTCTCGAGTGAATGTTTTATTAAAAAGAGAAGGAGAAAATAATGAAAGAGAAAAACTAACTAGCACACTTTCGTAGGCAACACGATTGCACTGAGCACGTGCAACAAGCCTTTAAACCTCTAGGTGTCCCTAGTAGGAGGAGTGTTGTCTCCTGAGGGTTTTCAGCGGATTGCACCCACAAAATCCAATAATAAAAGCAAGATCATGAATATTACATTTAAAGAAGAGAATCGTAAAAGAAAAGCTTTGAAAATTAGGGTTTCCAACTAAGTTAGCTTTTCGGTTGTCATGAGCCCTATCTTAATGGTCATGAAAAGATGTTAGAAATCACGTCCTCCCTCAATAAAACATCGTCTTATTCTTCATTCCTATCTGTATTCCAAACATCGATCATATAACCCTGCGTGTGTGTAAAGGACATCCCTACACCCGGAGAATTCAATTCAAGCTATCATACTCTTGCCCATCAGCCTCAGTACTTTTTAATTAATGAATATTTAGATGAGATTGCTCACACACTTTCATGCGACCGTTAATACTTCTTGAGGTACTAACCGACCGATTACTCCTGTGCTTGCTTACTTGGTGTATTTTCCTCGTCTTGCACCACCTCAGGCATAGCAGTGACTCCCAGACCAGTTGGCCTTAGGGCACTAGGTGAAGAAGCACCCTCGCTATACATTTTTCTTGCCTTCGGTGATAACAAAACCAGTGTTCATTTTTTTCACCACTTTATATTTTCTTCATTTTTTTATTTTTATTTTTATTTTTATTTCCTTCATACTTTTGGCTTTAAGACAAGAGCATTTCAAGGTATCCTCTACTATCCCAGGCTTCAAGACGTGTGTAAGTGCGAATAGCAGGGTAGCAACGTTCAAAATGTTTGGCTTCCAGAATAGAAACTATTTTTCAGACTTATTTTTATCCTCAGATTAGTGACGTCTTTCATCTTACTAACCCTTGGGACAACGGATCATAACTACTTATTACTAGTTCGTATAAGAAAACTTCTAATTTTCTTAGTTTTCTAAAATTTTTCTAATCTCATGGATGTAACTTTTCACTATCTAAACTTTCATTATCTTATTTATATACAAAAAAGTGTAAATATTAAAATTATTTTTATATTTGAAATTTTTTAAATTTTTATGGGTTTTGAAATTTTTTCAATTTTTATAGATTTTTAAAGAAATGTTTTGTGCTTATGCAGATGATATGCAAATGATGCAAAAATAAGCACAAACCTCCCCCAAACTTGTTTTCAACAGTGTCCTCACTGTTGCCGATAGCTATATCTAAAAAACCTGTAAATTTGGGGGGAATTATTAGTGGGGGCAAAATATATAAGTGAAGAACTTCCCCCAAACTTATCTTTCACTCACCTCCATTCAAAAAATATGCAATGATATACAGGACATGCAGGTGAGACGGAGGAATTTTAATCTAAATAAACTGGCTCTTGTAAGAACAAGAGCTCCTCCGTGGGGTCAGTGGAATAATACGGCTTTAATCTATGTCCATTTACTTTGAAAACAGTGCCGTTTTTAACATTTTCAACTTCTACCGCCCCGTGCGGGTATACAGACCGCACAACAAAAGGTCCCTTCCATCGAGATCGGAGTTTACCCGCGTGAAGGTGTAATCGTGAATCATAAAGAAGGACTTGTTGACCAGGTAAAAATGTTTTCCTTAAAATGCTTTTATCGTGAAAAACCTTAGTCCTATTCTTTGTGATTACAGCATTATCATAAGCTTCATCGCGGAGTTCGCTTAGCTCGTTAAGTTGCAGCTTCCAAAAGTTGCAAGCAAGGTTTAAATCAAAATTTATTTCTTTTATAGCCCACAATGCTTTATGCTCTATCTCGACAGGTAAATGACATGCTTTTCCAAATACTATCCTATATGGAGACATTCCTAGGTCGGTCTTATATGCAGTCCTGAATCCCAAAAAGCATCCGTCAATTTGGTCGACCAGTCTTTTCTATTTTTAGCAACAGTCTTCTCCAGGATAAGTTTGATTTGTCTGTTTGAGATTTCAGCCTGCCCGCTTGTTTGGGGATGATAGGGTGTAGAAAGTCGGTGGTTGATTGAGTATTTTCGCATCAGAGTCTCGAAAGATCTGTTGCAGAAATGTGTCCCATTATTGCTAATGATAGCGCGTGGGTGTCCAAATCGCGAAAAGATATTCTCTTTCAAGAACTTAATGACAACTTTCCTGTCATTAGTGCGACATGGAATGGCTTCTACCCATTTTGAGACATAATCAACCGCCAGCAATATATACAGATTCCCAAAGGAGTTGGGAAAATGACCCATAAAATCAATGCCCCAAACATCAAATATTTCAACAACCAGAATGGGTTGCTGAGGCATTTCATTCCTCTGGGATATTCTACCCGTATACTGACATTGTGTACAGGTTTTGCAATACTCAAATGCGTCCTTGAATAAGGTCGGCCAATAAAATCCACATTGCAAAACCTTTTCCGCTGTCTTTCTAGGACCAAAGTGACCCCCACAGGCTTGATCATGACAAAAAGAAAGAACACTCTTGAACTCTTCATTTGGGACGCACCGGCGAATGATCTGATCAGGACAATATTTAAACAAATATGGTTCATCCCAGTAAAAGTGTTTTACTTGGGAAAGAAAACGATGTTTGTCCTGTTTTGACCAATCGCTCGGTATAAGTCCCGTGGCATGATAGTTCACAATATCCCTGAACCATGGTTCAGTGGATACGTTTAAGAGTTGTTCGTCAGGGAACGAGTCATTAATCGGCAGGGTCACAGGGGAAGAAACGATGCGTGAAAGGTGGTCAGCTACTACGTTTTCACATCCTTTCTTATCTTTGATAACAAGATCAAATTCTTGTAACAGTAGGATCCAACGTATTAGTCGACCTTTTGCATCTTTCTTCGCCAGAAGATGTTTTAAAGCGGAATGGTCAGTATACACAACTATAGGTGAGCCAATTAAGTAAGGCCTGAATTTTTCTAATGCAAATACAACCGCTAAAAGCTCTTTCTCGGTGGTTGTATAATTGATTTGCGCATCATTCAGGGTCTTACTAGCATAGTAAATCACGTGTGGCATCTTTTCGATGTGCTGTCCTAAGACTGCACCTACTGCAAAATCAGATGCGTCACACATCAGCTCAAAGGGGTAGTCCCAATTTGGTGATGATAAAACGGGGGCTGAAGTGAGTGAGTGTTTAAGTGAGTCGAAAGCTGTCTCGCAATCTGAGTCAAAATGGAAGGTCGTATCCTTGGCCAGGAGTAGTGTTAAAGGTCTAGCAATTTTGCTAAAATCCTTAATGAATCTCCTATAAAAGCCCGCATGGCCAAGGAAAGAGCGAATATCTTTGACGCTTTTGGGATGAGGGAGGTTTTGAATGACATCTATTTTAGCTCTGTCAACCTCAATGCCTTTCTGTGAAATGACATGTCCAAGGACTATTCCTTCTTGGACCATAAAATGGCATTTTTCCCAGTTCAAAGTCAAGTTCTTCTCTTTGCAACGAGTAAGAACAGCGTCAAGATTCGCTAGGCAATCTGAAAAAGAGTCTCCAAAAATCGAGAAATCGTCCATAAAGATCTCCAAAAAATTCTCTACCATATCAGAGAATATCCCCATCATACACCGCTGAAAGGTAGCGGGAGCATTGCATAACCCAAAGGGCATGCGACTGTAAGCAAAGGTACCAAAAGGACAAGTAAAAGTGGTTTTATCTTGATCCTTTTTGGCGATGGGGACCTGATTGTAGCCTGAGTATCCGTCCATAAAACAATAATATTGTCGTCCCGCTAAGCGTTCCAGCATCTGATCAATGAATGGTAGAGGAAAATGATCTTTCCTCGTAGCAGCGTTGAGTTTTCTATAATCGATGCATACACGCCACCCAGTTTGGGCGCGTGTCTGAATCAACTCATTCGCCTCATTTGTTATCACAGTGATGCCGGATTTCTTAGGAACGACATGTATAGGACTTACCCATTGGCTATCGGAGATGGGGTATATAATACCATTATCTAAGCATTTGACGATCTCTTTCATGACAGCTTCCTTCATGACGGGATTCAACCGTCTCTGTGGTTCTCGGGTCGGTCTGGCATCATCCATCACATGTATATGATGTTCAACTATCAAGGGACTAATCCCTTTGATGTCCGCCATGTTGGAGATAGTGTCCTCAGAGTCAATTATTAGGTCACAGGTACGTGATTGTAATGATTGAGGGAGGACCTATCCCGGTAGGACAGTCTTACTCGAGATGATAGTATGCTATCTGGTTTACCTTTATCATCGTGTACTGCTTTAGGTGACCTGACACGTCGCTATTACACGTTGATAGAGCCCCTAGGATTCTTGCTTGACCACCAGCAGTATGAGGGCGATCATATAAGTGGGAGCTGGGGGTCTATAAGCTTATCCTTAAAAGGTCCCTAGTCGTGGGAGTTTCGAGACTGGGCATCGATACTCCATTAGTAGACTAGTGTATACAGTCGAGACCCCGACGAGGGGCGGTGGCCGGTCTCACAAGCCACTGGTGTCAGTTGGATCACCTAAGATGTATACAGGTGCTCATTGGGTTATGAGTACACCGGACATGACTCGCCGGGAACATGCTAGTTGGTCATATACCAGACGTCAGATGGCAGTTCCCTGGTGACATGTGTGCAGGTTAGTTCATCGACCTGGGGATCGTCATTTGTCTCGTGTGAGTTCCCACTGTACTTTGATTACTACCCTACCACGGCTCAAAGGAGTCGTGCAAACAGGTTTTAGTTGGGTACAGTCCCGAGCCACATGGAGGCAGTGAGCGTATCTTCAGGGGTTCGTCTCTCCCGGTATTGGGGGTGAGGTCGTGCTGTGTCTAGGAGAGCCATTACACGAAGTCCTTGGCCAAGGCAAGGAGATTTACTGGTAGGTATTCCAGTAGTATCTCAGGGTGTTCTGGGCTACACTCCGACACGACTTGTACCGCTTTTGGGGGTCTGACTTTTACCAACCCCCTAGGCCCGCCATGCGATACTCATAGACGAACGGACCGGACTGTACGGATATTGTCACTGACAGGCTCAGTAGGGTTGTCAGGCTGAGTTCACTCACAGACGTCCCTTTTAGTCAACACCTGGTAGCCCGTTACGTATTGGCTTATACCTCTGACGTCCTAGTGGTTAAATCCACAACCAAGGCGTTGACGAGTCTTTAGAGTCCCTCACATTCAGTTACTCAGCTTTCGGGCGAAAGGTTGTAGAGGCCGTATGGAGATATGGCAAGGTCCGATCAGATACGTGCGGTATTGCACGGATCAGGATCGGACAGTTTGTACTATAGGCCGTATGGTTATATGGCAGGGTTCGATCAGATACGTGCGGTATTGCACGGATCAGGATCGAACAGATATTACTAGCCGGTTTTGGTATAAGCCGGATCCTAGTATAGTACAGTGTAGATCTTGTCTCATTGCATTTGTATTTCGGTCGAAATACAGATGCGGGTGTGTATGCACAGTATCGGGGTTTTCCTGTAATTTATTACGGGACCAGTTTTCTGGAATTGCCAGTTTGCTTTCCGTTTCGACCGATTTTCATTGTTCCGTTCATTGGCCGAAGTTTGGTGGAGGAGGGCTTATTTGCATTGTTGCAAATAAGCAATTGTGGAGGGGGTCTTTGCATTTTATCATGTCATGATTTTAGCACCATCCATTGAATTGCTTGACTTCATTCTTCATGATGGCTTGACTTTGTTAGCATCATGGTTGTTGATGATGATTGTGTGGAGTGTTGGCATTACCTAGTGATCATTTTATTCCATTCTAATCACTTCTTTGCATTTATGAGAATGAGAAATTGATTTGATCATTTTAGTTTATCATTTCTTTTTCTCCATCATAATTTTGATTCCCTTTTTTACCATCATGATCTTGGGCCGGCCATTTTGTTCCAGAGAGGAAAAATTGATTTGTGAGGAGAGAGGTTTAATTGTGTGTGAATTGTTGCTTGATGCAATTTCGTGGGCCCCCCCTCTCATTCTTGTGTGAGTGTGCTGTGAAGGTTTATTTCCTTTACATAGTTTTAATGTGTGCACTCTTCACACACATTAATTCCAGTGAGCATTCTTTACTTTGGCCGAGCTCATTTCCAGAGCATGCTTCATACTTTTTCTAGCAAGCTTCCATGAAAACTTTTGTGCAAAATTCCTCCAAAATGGCAACCTCCCAAAACCCCAAAGAGACAACTATTCTACACGATTCTACAGCAAATCTTGGACGCGTCGGCCGGCCAACTTCGCGCCCGAGTTGCCTCGGCATTGAGGTGGGAGCCCGTAAAAGAACTAGGCGATGTGGTGCGCTTCCGGCGACGAGGAGGAGACGGGACATTCCGCAGGAGATCGGGACGACGACGAGAAGACCGGAGGACTCGGATCTGTCGGTATATATCTCTAACCCATCTTCTAGTTTGCTTAGACTTGTTAATGGTTACGATCCGGGTGTTTAGTGCGCGGTGGTGCCGGTTTGCTAAGTCCGCAAAATTAAAGTTTTTCACCGCTTCCGCATTCCGGCGTCGGATTGACGGCCGGGGCGCCGCCGTGCACTTACAGTGGTATCAGAGCCGCGCCATTAACTTAGTCTAGCTTTGTGTAATGTGTTTGCATTTCCGATCGATCAAAAGTTCCAAAATCGCATTTTTGATCACATCAGTTTTCTGTTGGAAATTTTTGGTGTCGAAAATTTTTTCAAGATGTATAAAATTGATGTACTGGAGATTACAAGGATACTGTAAAAATTCGACAGGTTCAGTCGACAGTGCAGGCGCGGAACCGCGGCCAAAACCCCCTTTGGGCCGCGTTTCCTCCGCGCACTGTTGAGGTCTCTGCACCCAATTTCTACAGTGTCTTTGTGGGCCATATATATGGGTTTTGGAATTTTAAAATTGGGCCAATTATTTCTGTGAGTGCTACAGTATTCCTTTGGGGCCCACTTGTTAATTTTTTGATCGATCGGAAAATTTTAAACACATTTTTCACAGTATTTACATTATATCTGCGACCGTGAATGTCACTTGATCGGTAAATCCGGTCTAACTGCTATAACCCGGTTAGACGGATTTGCGAACGTGACTTTCACGTTGATGTTCTGTTTTTGCTGTGATGTTGCGGATCGGTCGTGGGGGATAGCCTGGATGCAATGCTAGTACAGTTGTGGTTGTATTATGTACATTTGATTTTGCGGGGCGAGCGTCCGACATGTGGACTGCCGTCACTGCCTGATTGTATTATTATTTTGGGGCACGACCTGGTTGCGGTCGATGTACCCGGTGTATGTATATTTTACTTTCTGTACTAGGATTGCCCCGCGGAGGGGTGCACGGATAGCCGGGTTCTGGAGGGCAACAAGCCCGCATCTCATGGCATTGAGACGGAGGGGGCTTCACTCTAGGATTGGCGGGCTATTCGCCGCACTCGTAGGGGGTACAGGTTGACCCAGGAGGGGTGCCCAAGTTACCGGATTCCGTGAAGTGCTGGGTGGTCCATTCACGGTGCTGAAGGGGGCTGCCTCGCTTCAGGTTTTTGGCGGGTAACTTGCCGCGCCCGTAGGGGTCTGGGATTTCATTACACAGGCTATCCACACGACCAGGGGAACGTCGGGTTTCAGCGGCTCTGTGAAACCCGGGGATCCCAGATATCTGTATTGTTTCTGTGATGCTGTACATTTCTGTGATGTTGCATTTTATTCACGCCTTGAGCGAATATAATATATTGGTATATATATTAGTAGATGTTGTATATGTTTTGCATCCGCGCTAGTCCAGTCCCCGCTCTGTCGTTAGTTAGCTAACCTAACGGGTAATGACAGGACCCAGTGGCGAATGCGGATGGCATATACGTACATCAGTATATTTTCGTTCTTTTTGGTGTGATCAATTGATGGGACTGCATTGATTCGGATCAATGCAAGTTAAAAACAAACCTAATCTGATGTTGTTGGAACACTTTTCAAAAAGCTGTTATTGCAAGGACGTTCACTTTTGTTTTGTATCGCGGTATTCATTTAGAATATCCTGCTCCTCAGTCGACGAGGCAAGGGCCGAGATCCCTTCACCGGGAGTGACCCCTTGGACAGAAGTTTGCGTCAGGGCATTAACTTCACTATAGTCGATTACTTTTGCTTTGCATCGCGGTATTCAGTTGGAATATCCTGCACCCCATTCTACGGGGAAAGAGCCGAGATCCCTTCACCGGGAGTGACCTCTTTAGCAACGGTTTTCGTCACTATATTTTTAAAAAAAGCTATCCGTTCCTTCGACGATATCAAGTTCATTACGTTAAAGGTTTTCGCCAGAAACCATTCGTAGCCCTCCGTCGTTTCATATGGGTGGTCAATAGTATTCAAGCTGTGTATGTTGGCCAAAGTCAAGGCACAGTGATTGGTAGCTATTGGGGTATTCATATGCAGCATAGATAGATGCGTTGGTTTGGGACAGTCGTACTGCCATTTTGGCCAAAGTCAAGGGTATGTACGGGTGGATTCAAATTAACCTGGAGAATGACGGGTAGAACTTGACATGTGACTTATGATATGTTGGCCAAAGTCAAGGTCATAAGTGCATGGGGCAGAAATCACATCGGGAGTTTCAAAAGAACTGAAACTTGCCAGATATGCGCATACCTTCTGGAGTGTGATACCGTGAGCGGATTCCGTCACGTTGTCATGCGATGAGAGTTGGATCCCGATTCCCACTGATGAGTTAGTATACTCCTCGGGTGACCCCGACTAATTCTTCTTTCAGGTTTGGAGGAGAATTTGAGGTACAGTGGGCGGATTCCAGATTAGATAAATTGGTGACCATTCTGATCTAGGTTAGAGTGCACGCTGAGTGTTTCTTTTCTCTCTCTCTTTGGCAGCGACCATTGACACGACCCTAAGACTATGACTCAGTGACCAAGTTGACCGAACCTTCTTAACACCGGCTTTTGGATTGTCAGAGTTGCGAACCTCATTGCCACTCCTACTTTTACCCTTTTCTCCAGGACACCCCGTATTACTACGAACGTCCACTTCCATTGGACAAAACCATCGTATGGTTAGATACGAACTCGAAAGAATTTATTCGAGGATGGTTTCCGGTTCTGGAGAAAACGGATGGGATTATTCAGTTGTCTTTTCCTTTTACCCTCTCTCAGGTTACGAGTACTCATTGGTTTAGGGGTAGTACACCTATTACTCAAATTGGATTGTCTTCTTCCAAACCTTAGGTTGGTGCCGACCGGTAGGGAATGAAGAAAACCAATTAGCCTAACGATGGTGTGCAGAAGGTATTAAGTTAAGACAAAGCAAGGGATTAGTAAGAGGGCAAAGTAAATTGCAACAGATATTCACGACCAAACCAGGTATTTCTTCGCCAATCCTAAAATCACCTTTGTATTTCTCCAGGACACTCCGTATCACTACGAAGATCCACAGTTTATTGGATATTCCATCGTATGGTTATATACGAACTCGAAAGGAACTTGTTCCAGTTCGGGGATGGATCCTGGTTCAGGAGAAATAGGAATAAAGTACATTCAGGTGTCTTTTATCTTCACCTTCTCTCGCGTTGCGAGTGCTCCTAGGATTAGGACAGTACACCCTTTATGCTTATTGGATAGTCTTCTTCCAAACCATAGGCTGGTGCCGAACGGTAGGGAAGGAAGAAAACCATTTAGCTTAAAGGGGTGTACAGAAGGTAATGACTAAAGACATATAAAGGGATTTGGAGAAGTGGCAAAGAATTATACGGTTATAGATGTGAATCTGGATAATGGAAGAGGCATTACTAGGAATACCAGGATACCCTATCGAAACGTTTCGATGTTTCAGTCTCACTGTGTACTGTTAAAGGAAAACTGATTTCCCGATTAGATACTTACTCCAGGGTATGTATTTACCAGGTATGATTCTCACATCTGTATGGTTTTACAGATGATGAGTGGGAGTAAGTTATTGGGAATTGGGTGATCATCCTCATTATATCGGGATTCGTTGTAATCGGTGATATTTGAGGAAATCACCTGGGCTGTTTGCCGGTCGGCAAATATTTGGTTTTGAATATCCGCTGTTATGCACCAATTTCAAATTGATATATCTGTACGTCTATTTTCATAGAGTGAGATATACCTTTCTGAAATTATGTCTACGACATTTACCTATATCAGTGGATGGTTAGGTAAGGAGCATTAAACAGCGGTGTAATTCTTCTTAACCATAAGTACAGTTTTCAACCTACGACACACAGTGAATGAGTTATCAGACTCAAGGGACTTATACAGAGTATTGTATGTTGTCCAGGGTCCATCAGGACAGAGGGGTTGGTCCTCGTACTACATTCAGTTTACTTATGACTTCTCTAGTTTTTAGACAGGTGTTTCGTGGAAACACAGGGTCCGAATTTGGAGAAGTTATTGGTATTTGAATAGAGTGGAGAACCAGGTGTCACAAGTATCGGGATTCTTCAAAGTGATCGAAGATGTAGATACTTGTGTATGGTGTTCAGTTGATAGTAATGATTAAGAGAACTTGCTTCTCTTTCAGGTTACTCATAATTGGAAGCACTCCTAAGTTGAGTAACGCTGATCGGCCTCCTTCCATTTAGTTGACATGCGCTGGGGACAGCTGCATGATTTGAATCTGGTTCAATTAAATCAGTGCCTCTGTTTCTATATTGGATATAGAACAGTTCATATCTTAACGATGTTAAGGTACGGGGAGTTGTCCGGTTTATGATTAAAACTAGACACTGGATAACTCAAGGCACGTTTCTGTAATGGCTGTTTGTGGGTTGACCCAGGCTATGACGCGGGTTGACTTTCTACCATCTGGATGAACAATAGCAATATTGTTCTAGACTCGCCACAGTTTTATTAAAAATGGATTTTTTCAGGAAAACAGTAGTGGGAGTATGGTAGAACTGGAAGTGATTCCAGAACCACAAACGATTACTGAAGATTTGATAAGGAACCTAAAGATTCAATCTGGATTGACATTCCATTGGCCACTCCGCAGATAAGGTGGGTAACTTCAGGCACCCGAGAGGTACTACGGTAGCCTCAAGGACGGTGACAGGGAAGTTCTTGTTTACCCACAATTACCATTGCTGTTGTTCCAGGCTGCGAGACCAGGTGGGAGGATGAGTATAGCGTCGTTCTAAACTAGTTTTAGAAGTGTACGTCTATATGACTCTGCCAGAGGGTTGTCGTAGTCAGTGGGAGCAGCGGAAGCATTGGTGGACAGGTAGCTTATGTCTATTTATAGACTAAAGCAGATGTAGCGGAGATAGATCATCTATTTCTGACATGACAGTCATGGGTTTGACTTCATCAGAATAGGGGATGGATTTGTTGAGAAGGTAGTAGGGTGTGATATCCTGGTATTTGGATGATATACACAGAGTAGGAAAAGAAACTCCTACACTACGATCGGTTATACTTTGGTCGTCACACAGTTGTTTCTCCACAAAGGAAATGGATTTTATATCAGACATACTGGTTACTAGATCTATGGTTTTAGATCTAGATTTGGGTGGTTTCCCAATCAGGGTACTTGACAGCATTCTAAGAGTATTTAGGATGGACGACTCCTGGCACGGTAGTGTACCTGCAGGTAATGGAGTCACCCTCTCCAAAGGTGTCTTACAGACTAAAGGGGAGAGGGACGGGCATGATTGGCAGATCACTTGCTCAGGCAATTGAGTCAATCGTGAGATGTCAAGTACCACACCAGATGTTGTTCTTGCACTAGATGCAATAAGTTGACATTAATCCAATCCTGGGGAAACAGTCGGAAGCAGTTTTAGAACATAAGTGGATGTTCTAGGGATATGATAACGACAGCCTCATTCAGGAGACAGTTATCATTCCAGGCTTCCAAGGTGACATGGACGACAAGGAGGTTGTCAGAGTTATAGTTTTCCTTCTGATGAGGGGCAGTATTTTGGACAGGTGGTCCAAGGCAATACTGAGGGAGGCATGACGCGCAGGATACTGATTAAGTTCAGTTGACGATACAGTCTAAGAAGTTTGGATTTGGAGTTCATTTATGAGCTAGGTCCCATCAGACATCCAGACATATTATGAGACAGGTATTGCTCTTTTCGGGAGATGGCTTTCTCCGCGAACTTGAGATATAGAGAGACATAGAAAGAAACAACTAAGCGGATCCACTCACTGAGGCTATTCCTCGAACGCAATAGTTCCGCAAACGAGCTTTGTGAGACTGACTAGTAAAGGAGTTGGATGTTCGGTATCACACGGGCTGTGAGTATGCGACATCGCAATAATTAGCCTTGAGTGCAAGTGGGAGATTGTTGGAGATAGTGCCCTCAGAGTCAATTATTAGGTCATAGGTACGTGATTGTAATGATTGAGGGAGGACCTATCCCGGTAGGACAGTCTTACTCGAGATGATAGTATGCTATCTGGTTTACCTTTATCATCGTGTACTGCTTTAGGTGACCTGACACGTCGCTATTACACGTTGATAGAGCCCCTAGGATTCTTGCTTGACCACCAGCAGTATGAGGGCGATCATATAAGTGGGAGCTGGGGGTCTATAAGCTTATCCTTAAAAGGTCCCTAGTCGTGGGAGTTTCGAGACTGGGCATCGATACTCCATTAGTAGACTAGTGTATACAGTCGAGACCCCGACGAGGGGCGGTGGCCGGTCTCACAAGCCACTGGTGTCAGTTGGATCACCTAAGATGTATACAGGTGCTCATTGGGTTATGAGTACACCGGACAGGACTCGCCGGGAACATGCTAGTTGGTCATATACCAGACGTCAGATGGCAGTTCCCTGGTGACATGTGTGCAGGTTAGTTCATCGACCTGGGGATCGTCATTTGTCTCGTGTGAGTTCCCACTGTACTTTGATTACTACCCTACCACGGCTCAAAGGAGTCGTGCAAACAGGTTTTAGTTGGGTACAGTCCCGAGCCACATGGAGGCAGTGAGCGTATCTTCAGGGGTTCGTCTCTCCCGGTATTGGGGGTGAGGTCGTGCTGTGTCTAGGAGAGCCATTACACGAAGTCCTTGGCCAAGGCAAGGAGATTTACTGGTAGGTATTCCAGTAGTATCTCAGGGTGTTCTGGGCTACACTCCGACACGACTTGTACCGCTTTTGGGAGTCTGACTTTTACCAACCCCCTAGGCCCGCCATGCGATACTCATAGACGAACGGACCGGACTGTACGGATATTGTCACTGACAGGCTCAGTAGGGTTGTCAGGCTGAGTTCACTCACAGACGTCCCTTTTAGTCAACACCTGGTAGCCCGTTACGTATTGGCTTATACCTCTGACGTCCTAGTGGTTAAATCCACAACCAAGGCGTTGACGAGTCTTTAGAGTCCCCCACATTCAGTTACTCAGCTTTCGGGCGAAAGGTTGTAGAGGCCGTATGGAGATATGGCAAGGTCCGATCAGATACGTGCGGTATTGCACGGATCAGGATCGGACAGTTTGTACTATAGGCCGTATGGTTATATGGCAGGGTTCGATCAGATACGTGCGGTATTGCACGGATCAGGATCGAACAGATATTACTAGCCGGTTTTGGTATAAGCCGGATCCTAGTATAGTACAGTGTAGATCTTGTCTCATTGCATTTGTATTTCGGTCGAAATACAGATGCGGGTGTGTATGCACAGTATCGGGGTTTTCCTGTAATTTATTACGGGACCAGTTTTCTGGAATTGCCAGTTTGCTTTCCGTTTCGGCCGATTTTCATTGTTCCGTTCATTGGCCGAAGTTTGGTGGAGGAGGGCTTATTTGCATTGTTGCAAATAAGCAATTGTGGAGGGGGTCTTTGCATTTTTTCATGTCATGATTTTAGCACCATCCATTGACTTGCTTGACTTCATTCTTCATGATGGCTTGACTTTGTTAGCATCATGGTTGTTGATGATGGTTGTGTGGAGTGTTGGCATTACCTAGTGATCATTTTATTCTATTCTAATCACTTCTTTGCATTTATGAGAATGAGAAATTGATTTGATCATTTTAGTTTATCATTTCTTTTTCTCCATCATAATTTTGATTCCCTTTTTTACCATCATGATCTTGGGCCGGCCATTTTGTTCCAGAGAGGAAAAATTGATTTGTGAGGAGAGAGGTTTAATTGTGTGTGAATTGTTGCTTGATGCAATTTCGTGGGCCCCCCTCTCATTCTTGTGTGAGTGTGCTGTGAAGGTTTATTTCCTTTACATAGTTTTAATGTGTGCACTCTTCACACACATTAATTCCAGTGAGCATTCTTTACTTTGGCCGAGCTCATTTCCAGAGCATGCTTCATACTTTTTCTAGCAAGCTTCCATGAAAACTTTTGTGCAAAATTCCTCCAAAATGGCAACCTCCCAAAACCCCAAAGAGACAACTATTCTACACGATTCTACAGCAAATCTTGGACGCGTCGGCCAGCCAACTTCGCGCCCGAGTTGCCTCGGCATTGAGGTGGGAGCCCGTAAAAGAACTAGGCGATGTGGTGCGCTTCCGGCGACGAGGAGGAGACGGGACATTCCGCAGGAGATCGGGACGACGACGAGAAGACCGGAGGACTCGGATCTGTCGGTATATATCTCTAACCCATCTTCTAGTTTGCTTAGACTTGTTAATGGTTACGATCCGGGTGTTTAGTGCGCGGTGGTGCCGGTTTGCTAAGTCCGCAAAATTAAAGTTTTTCACCGCTTCCGCATTCCGGCGTCGGATTGACGGCCGGGGCGCCGCCGTGCACTTACACGCCATACTCCAACCAAACGCCTCTTTGTTAGATCTCAATACCGATAAAAGGGCATTCTCTTGCTCTGATGCAAGAGAAGCGGAAATGATAACCGGTAATGACTCGTTCTCACCAAGATATGCATATTTAAGGTGAGAAGGTAAAACCTTGAGATCTAATTCAGGCGGAGAAATGATAGAAGGAAGGGTCATAGATTGATTTTTGGATTTACAAAGAAGCTCAGAGCCTGTGAAAGATACAGACTCGGGTGGAGAAAAGTCAGAAGTGCAGGACTCATGTGTTGGTAAAGTGTCCTCACTAAGATCTTGTGCAAAGTCAAACAGAGATGTGCTAATGTCATCGAGATCAGTAAAGCAAAGTTTCTCGGCTCCACAACTATCGGGAGCGATCTCATGGACAGAGCACACATCTAAAATATGAGCAGAGGGTTCTGATGGCTGACTTCCAACTTTATAGATATTTAGTTCAATGGTCATATTTCCAAATGATAAGTTCATTGAACCGTTTCTACAGTTTATAACAGCGTTGGAAGTGGCAAGGAAAGGACGACCCAAAATCACCGGAATTTGGCCCCGGGGGTTTGCTACAGGATGTGTGTCGAGCACAATGAAGTCTACAGGGAAAACAAATTCCCCGACCTTTATCAACACATCCTCTAATTCACCCCTTGGTTTGGTGATAGATCGGTCTGCCATCTGGAGAGTGCAATGAGCAGGTTTCAACTCTCCAATCCCTAATTGCTCATAGACAGAATAAGGGAGCAGGTTAACACTTGCGCCAAGGTCTAAAAGAGCACGATTTATGTTTTTACCCCCAATCGAAATCGATATTGTAGGACATCCTGGGTCCTTTCTTTTCTTTGGAAGCTGGGGAATAAAAGCAGTGCTAATGTTATTAGACATAAAGACCTTCTTCGGCACTTGAGTCTTCCTCTTCCTAGTGCATAAGTCCTTAAGAATTTTCGCATAAGCGGGGACTTGTTGAATCGCATCTAGGAGAGGGATATTGATGTTAACCTGTTTGAACATTTCTATTATTTTCTCCATATGAGGACTCGTTCTGTTAGCCCTTAGCCGGTTCGGGTAAGGAGCTTTCGCAATAAGCGCAGGGTCCATCATAGGAGAAGGAAAGGGGGGTAGACGAGGTCCCAAAGGAGGTGTGGGGATCGTCTGTGGAGAACTATAAGGGTTGGGTGAAGGTGTCGAGCCTAAAGGGAAATGGAGAATAGGCTCGCTAGAAGGTTGTGTGGTAGAAGAAGAAGGATCAGAAGGAGAAGTGTGTGTGTGTGGAAAGGTCTCAGCCGGGGTGTTGATATGATTTTCAGTATTATCAATATCTTCCCCGACATGATTGTTCAGCACTCTTCCCAATCTCAACGTTGTGACGGCATTTACATTGTAATGCCCAGGATTCTGTAGGGGTTGAGAGGGAAGTTTCCCTTTTTCTCTCGCACTCATTTCGGCTTTAAGTCGTGCGATTTCAGCTTCCATCATTCTGATACTCTCAGCTTGGGACGCTGAGTTTTTCTTTATCTCACCGACGGAAGATCTAACCTCAGCCGAAACCTCTATGAAATTTGACAAAAGTGATTTCATGGTTTGAGTGAATTGAGAGAAATTGTCAGGACAGGACAACATAGGATTAGACTGTGCAGGAGTGTTGCCCTGGTTTTGGAAATTTTGTGACTGGTAGGGGTGCTGAGTGAGTTGAAGGGGTTGCTGTTGTGGTGGAGGAAGAGCCCTTTGAAAATTATTCGTGTTTGGAACCGTGTTTTGAGATTGATTTTGGTTCCAAGCGAAATTCGGGTGATTCCTCCAACCCTGATTGTACGTGGAAGAATATGGATCGTTTCGAGGTCTTTGAAATGCGGCATTAGAATGCTCGTGACCTTGAAACGCAGAGTTTAATGGACATTCTTCCGTTAAATGTGACGGATCAGAACAGCACCCACAAACAGTTTTGGGGA
Source organism: Agapanthus africanus (assembly GCA_030015575.1). NCBI lineage: Eukaryota > Viridiplantae > Streptophyta > Magnoliopsida > Asparagales > Amaryllidaceae > Agapanthus > Agapanthus africanus. The sequence goes on from CM057344.1 coordinate 111,343,893, forward strand.
GTGACACTGGGTTTAGGGAGGCTGCTGCAAATTTGTGTTCCATAGCGTCGAGCTTCTTTTGCATTGCTGCCATTTCAGCTCGAACACCTATGGACACATCTATTTGGTGTACGCCACCCCTATTCAATGGTTGGGTTCCACTCTCCCACTGTAGTGACTTTTCAGCGAACTCTTCTAAGTACCTCCAAGCTTCCCCATCATCCTTAGTCATAAATGTACCTTGACACATGTTTTCAAGGCTCTGTTTAGTGCTAGGGTTACTGCCCTCATATATGATTCGGCAAAGCTCCCATCTCGGGATGCCGTGATGAGGACATTGAACCAATAGATCCTTGAAACGTTCAAAGTATTTAGAGAATGATTCAGCAGGGAGCTGGGCAAATTGGTTCAGTTCGCTACGGATTCGAGCTGTCTTTTGGATTGGGTAAAATTTCTTAAGGAATGCAGCGACGAATTCTTCCCAATTCGTAATAGAATATGCGGTAGTGTTATATAGCCACTTCTCGGCTATATCGCACAATGTAAATGGAAGAAGTCGTAGACGCATCGCATCCACTGAAAGTTGTGACGTACCCATCATTGCGCATACGTTTTCAAATTTGGTAATGAAAACGTAAGCGTCCTCAGTCTCGAGTCCGTGGTATTTGGGTAAAAGATTGATATACTGGGGCTTAATCTCAAAGTTATCCCCATTGGCTGGTGGTGTGGATAAGCAGGTCGAAAGAGGACCTCTATGTGGATAGCATCTTTCCTGGAGAGAAATGTGGGGTGGATTCTGCGCACCAACGGACGGCGGCAGATTAGGGTTAAAGAAGTTTGATGGATTCGGATCCATCGGTGTGGGTGTGGTAGTAGGTAAAGAAAAGGTAAATGGAGAAATATCGACTTCGGAGTCGATAAAGGGTACGCGGACTAAACGGGCACTAGAATCCCGTGTCCAGCCTATCTTGCACTAAAAAGGGTTAGTACAAGTGGCAGCGTTGACTTATAATTAGGGGTAAATGAATGCGGTGTTTGCTTTGAAAAAGGGTCGGATTTTTGAAAAAATGATGCGACAAAACAAATGCAGCACACAAACCCTAGAATCTAGTGGTCACCTAGGTCCGGCTCTAGACCGCTCCTAACTGCCAAAAGACAAGTCGCAGGATAGAATCCTCCACTGCCTCTTTGTTCCCTGTGGCCGGATAAGTGCCAGGTAAGTGGGAAGGTACTCCACTACGTAAGTAGTGGGCCTAATTAAAAACCACTAGCCTTAGACACACTCGCCTTAGGCACCACAAGAAAACGCGGATAAGCAATGAATTACCCACGGCCTTCTCTTGTCCTAATTGAGCGCGACAGTCCTTAGAGTCTTCTCTAGATTTCTTTTAGTTAATGAGGGTAATGCGGATGCAAGTTTTGCGATTTTCGGGGCCTAGGAAGGGTAATGAAATCCCCACCTAATTTGGATTTGGCCGTGCCCCTTAAATTTCCGTATTAGAATGCAAACAACCAAGAAATCAAAATCAAGCACAATTTTAATTTGCAATTTGCGGCGCTGCGATTGTTTGCAAAGAATCCTGCAGAAAAGGGTTAGTTGGAGCTAAAAGAGGAGAGGGGAGAGAGCAAGAAATCACCTGCAGGCAAAATTTTCCAGAGAACCCCCAACCTAGCCGCGGAACCGCCGCTCTTGGTGGGTGTTAGCCGCTGAAACGCGCTCCCACAGAGAGATCACTGTACACAATTTCTTCAGGGAGCTTATCTTGGCCCCCTCAGCTCTCTGGTATATTCCAAAAAATTTTTCCACAGCAGAGAATGCTCCAGATCACCTTGCAATCAATCACAACATACGTATAAGAGTTTGTACGAATTTTGATTTCAAGAAGTAGAATGTAATAATTCTTTCAATTCAAACTATAAAATGTAAACGAATTAGCGCGCGATCCCCGGCAACGGCGCCATTTTGATTGTTATAATTTCTTGATTGGATGTAAAAGTATCGAATCAAATAGTCCCCGGCAACGGCGCCATTTTGATTGATCGTTTTTCCCGTTGTGTAGTATGTAGAAAATTTGTAAAGAACTTCACAACCAAAAAAATATTTTGACCGCAATCAAACTACGGTGTCGGATGTAGTTTGTAGTGAGTGCGGATCGTCCACAGGGATTGCACGATTCGTTTTTATAATATGCTTGAATTGAAAACTTAATTGACAAGAAAAGAAAACATGATTCAAGAATTTATCAATTGATTCAGGTGTCACGATGTTTAATCAAGAATCAAGAACTGATAAACAATCAAGAATTGGGTTTTGATAATATTTTTCCAATCAACAATCAAGAATCTAAAAGAGGCTCGTAGGAATCGATAGGATCAATAGACGTGATGTAATCTAAAGATATCGTGTTCTTGTCCTTCGAAGGATTGATACTAGATCGATGATGATCGACGAGAGTTGGGGCTTTCTCGTGAAACTAGGGTTTCATCCTATAACCCTTGTTCTTTCGTCGATATCATTCCTTTTCTAGCCTCTACCAAATTCAAGAAACGATCGTAACTCCCAATTTCGATCGATATCAATCAAGAAAGCATCGAAACGAAATGGGTCGTCGTTTCTTGAACTTGCTAGGGTTTACAAAACTCGTAGGACTCAAGAATCGATTAAAGCTATGTTACATCATCATTCTATTATCCGTCTCGACTCCTCGACGAGCGGAGTTTTATTCACACATCACCACACAGAAAAGATTCACAAATTGTAAAGATATCATGATGCAGAATTTAAAGAAAACAAGATAAAAGAATATCACCTTTATTTATCTCAACAATTTTGATTACATTTGCTTCAAGAACTACAAGAAGAAGAATCTAGATCGTTGATTGGGCGTCGCTCGGCTTCGTGAGTCGTGGATCGGCTCGGATCGCTTGCTCCGTTGAAGATCGGCTCCGCTCCTAAAGGTTGTAAGGCTTCTTGCTTAATGGGTACTCGGGATTCTTGATCTCAATTGGAATTAGGGTTAGGGTTTCCTACAAGCTCTCTCACTAAACTTGAGGAGGAAGGAGATGAAGAAAGGGATAGATTCACTAATTGGATGAATAATTCCCAAGGTTGAATAATGTTTGGATAATGAGCCTAGGGTCCTATTTATAGAGCTCCCAAACCCTAGGTTTAGGTTTGAATTAGAAGTTTCCCTCCCAAAGTTTGTTGAAAGAGTTTGTTAGGAACTAGCTTAGGGTTTAAGCTAGGGTTTAGGGAAAGTTCTAGAATAATAGGCTAATTTAGTGAAGCTCAAAGTGTTTGCTGATCTGGTAGAAGTCCCTGGAATCTTCTGGAAACTGAGATACATTTCTGAGCTGTAGGCCTTGGTACAGGAGTTGTGCAATAAAAATGAGGAGATGATCCCCTTGGTCAACCGCGGATCCGCGGCATTAGCAAGCCCATGCCGCGGATCCGCGGCCAACATGGAGGCTTGGGCTTGGTGGCTTCTTCTGTGGTCTTGGGCTGCTGTTGTTAGCTTCCTTTGATATGTTGAATTTCCATTGCTCCTTTGTAATGATACCAGATTTGAATTTAGTGAATTTACGTATCTTTCGAGCGGTGTAATGTTCGAGCAAGCTTTCCTTTTCCTACACAGACTTCGAAACACGGGTTGCGACATATAGAAATATTGCGATGCCATGCAATGCAGTCAATTTCCCTAGAAATGCCGGTTTTAAGGTCTAATACATGTAATCCGATAATCTATGATAGATTTGCTAATATGTGAAATACGGATACCGAACACTTCTATATGAATGCAAATGATGAGGAAATTGCCGGCTAAAATATGCAATATTTTCGACTGATCACCCAACCATAACAATTAGCCATGGGTTAAGTCTCTACAAGAGTTAGTATATGATACTCACTCACCATGGTTAGCCCACTCACTTAATCATTATCCTCTTCTCTTTCTTTTCTTCATCTTCTTCTTGGTTCAAAAAGAAAAAGGGCTTGCTAGGGTTTGATCCAAAGTGAGAATCATTGCGAGAAATAAAATTCCAAAGAGAACCCACTTCCTATTTCTCCATCCTCTACTAGATTAGCACTTTAGTTTAGGGTGTTTGCTTCACTAATTCTCTAGTTAGTGAAGTAGTAGCTTGAGTCGGTATTCCCTAGACGTAGATCATCTTCGGCCTCAGAGACTTTAAGCAAGGACGTGTCTTTCGCCTCGTGAAGCCATGCGAGAGCCCGGGAGAACCATGATCGCAGCGAAGGGACTACGACAAGGAGCCTTAGAAGTGAAGGACCGATCTACAAAGGTTGTACTTCGCATTCACATAGTCGTAAATCTAGTTTACTAGCATATGAAACCCTAATTTTCTAGCAACGATCTTGTTTAGGGTTATTAGGCACAGCTAAAATTTTAAACGGGCATGGTTGATGCATTGTAGAACCTTATTAGAGTGCCTAGTAACCCTACAGTGGTATCAGAGACTAGCTAGAACATTAGGCGATGTGTTAACGAAGTTAATGTTAGTTATATGTATGCCCTAGAGGCCATTACTATACATAGGATGTATATTGTAGTGGATGCTTGGACATATATAGGGAGGACTTTCTTGCTCGACATGATAGTATGCTATCTGGTTGCTCTTTACCTTAACGTGTACACTGATTGTCTCTCTGTTAAATGTTGGTAAAGCCCTTAGGATGTTTACTTGACTACCTGGACTATGATGCGGATCATACTAGTGGGGACATGGTAGTCCATAAGTACATCCTTCAAGGTCCCTAGTTGTGGGTGTATCGAGACAGGGCATCGATATACCAGTGTAGACTAGCGTATACCTTCTCGACCCATACAGATGGGCGATGGATGATCCCATATCCATCGGTGTTTGACATCAGAGATGATATATGGGTGCTCAGTGGAGACTGGGTACACTGGACGGACTCGCCGAGAACTCCCAGATGGTATTATACCTTACGTCAGATGGCAGTTCTCTGGTGACACTGGTACAGAGTAGTCTGTTGACCCGAGATCGTCATAGAGTCTTGTGTGATTCCCACTGTGCTTTGATTTCCACCTTACCACGTCCAAGAGGGCGTGCAAAACGGTGGTTTTTGTGTACAGTCCCGAATCACATGGAGGCAATGAGCGATAGGAGGGGATTCGTCTCTCCCGGTATAGGGAGTTGATGTTGCACTGTGTTCGATTGGCTATAACCGGAAATCCCTGGCCAGGATTGCTGAGATTTACTGGTAAGTGTTACCAGTAGTTTCTCGAACTGTTATAGACCTCATATCGACACGACTTATCGAGCTATTGGGGTCTGACGTTTACCACCCCTAGGCGAGATATGCGACATATCAGACGACGAGACCGGACTGTACGGTAAGTGTTACTGGTTGGATTCACAGGAGTGTGAGCGGGCTTGCTCGTTGATCTTCTGATCGCTCAATACCCGGGTGGCCGTTACGTTAGCAGACCGCTTGCGGCTTGTGGTGTTTGATATGATCATCACCTGCTGCCGGCGTATTGACGAGTCTTTAGAGTCCTACACAGAGGTTTCCTGGCTCAAGCGAAACGAAATAGGAGCGCATATGAGATATGTGCGGGACCGAGAATAATACCAGTATGTGATACTGTATTCTATTCTCGCGATTTGTATCATTGGACGGTTATATGTGATATAGCCGGGTTACCGAATCAAATGTTGATTCGATACATTGATACACTTGATATTAGTCGGTTATATGCAGTATGACCGGATCATTAAATCAAGTGTTGATTTAATGATTTAATGTATAATTTTATATTTGATATATTACTTTACATTAACTAGTATTGGTTCACTTAAGATTATTTTCTCGCTTGATTGTGCACATTGTATATATGATATATTTTTGTGCACTTGTTTGTATCATGTTTGATGATACATGCAAACTTGGGTGTGTGTATGCTTTAAACTATGATTAGGTTAATGGTTAGGGTTTCATTTGCTCATTTATTTACTTTATTCTTTTTGGCAAAAGAAAATAAAATGGTGGCTTTTTGTTTTATACTTGAAGCTTCATGAAGCTTTGAAAAGTTTTGACCATTTTGTTTCTTTTCTTAACCCAAGCATTAACCTAAACCCTAGTTTATTCTCTACAAGAGTTAGCCTCACCCATGGTTGCATTATGATAAGATCACTTGATTTATTATTATTCAAGAATTCTTTTTCTTTCATCTTCTTCTTCTTCTTCATGAAGAAAAGAAAACTCTTCTTGAAAATTTCTAAGTGATGAATCCAAGTGAGAAATCCAATTCCAAAGTGAACCCACTTCCTATTTCTTCATCTTCTACCACTTGCCATATAGTAGAGTGTGTTATCTTCACAAGTTTTATGACCTAGTGAAGGTGGAGCTTGAGTTTGAGTCGCCTCGACGTAGATCATCTTCGGTATCAAAGTCGACGACCTAGCCCGATCATTTCTTCGACGAAACCATCGCTAGAGTCCGGGATCCGATGATTGCAGCGGAGGGACGTCATCACGGAGCTAAGGAAGTGGAGGACCGGATCTACAAAGGTTGTATTTCCATTCACTTAGTGTAAATGTGATTTACTTTCTTTTTGTTTCGCCTAAACTCTAGTTAACGATCTTGTTAAGGGTTTCTCGGCACATAAAATTTGATTTTGGCATGGTTGATGCCTTATGGAACCACTTGAGTCTGCCTAGTAACCCTACAGTTAAAACTCCAAACGAACCCGAATACGTCAAAGTTAACCCCCTCTCTGTACATTTTTTCAAAACTGTGTATTTTCTGAATTAAAAATACCTAAAAAATTCAGCAGGGTTTTCTAAGAATTACCATGAAAAATGAGCCCCTAAGTCCTCCACATGGCCGCGGAACCGCGGCAATAAGCCACTTTTAGCGGCGGTTCCGCGGCAAGAAAAGGGTATTAGGGACGGTTCTTTGTGCAGTAACATCCTTAGCAATTCCTGCATTTTTCTGGGTATTTTTAAACCGACTCAAGTGTTGAGTATTTTGGGGTTTATTTTGTAATCGTCGATTCGATCGGAGAATTTAATTTTGTTATGTTATTCCGGATAATTTAGAAAGTATTAAAATGTTCTAACGGATATCATTAACTCAATTTTTCCCGGCACAAAAAACATTCAAGTGTTGAATTTTTCTCGGGTTTAAATCTTTCGGAAAAACGTGAATGTGACGCGATGGACCCTTTAGAAGACAACAAACCTTAACTCGATTATGTGGCCGTCTTGAACTGCCTTTTGAACCTTAGGGTTTGGGGCAGTACGGCGTGCCACATGTGAGGCGTTGGCTTGACCTTTCTACGGCTAGACCGTTGCTACTGTGATGTATTCTGGAATTTTTGAACTCCGCTCAAGTGTTGAGCTATTAAAGAAATCTTGGGTATTTGATTATTCGATCGGAAAGTTTAATACTGTCTATTTATCTGGAATGCGATACAATATGTGGAATTCATACAGTTAGGCATGAAATGCGAAATATGTGATATTTCGGATTTACGATGTCTAAAGAGATTGTGGATTCCAAATGTTGTAGTTTTACACTTTCTTTTCTGCGACTGTAAGTGTAATATGTGATATAGCCGGTTTCGTTGCTTTATGTCAACGACAATTGGGATGCGCATATTTACTTACGTTGATGACATGTGATATTATGTGTTGCTGGATATGTTATATTGGATCGTCGCGTTCTGAATAGCCGGGGGGTTTTATATGAGATGAGAGTTTTTATTTTCATTCATGTAAAATTAAATGTATGTAATATTCTTTTATTGGGGCACTTCCGGGATGAGGTCGATATCACCATTTGTATATTATTTACTTTTCCGCACTAGGATAGACCCAAAGAGGAGAGCACAAGTAACCGGGTTCTAGAGTCCAGTGGGAGACCAACTCGAGGAGTCGAGTCTGGGTCTCCTAACTCTAGAATTGGTAGGGTTGCTTGCCGCTCTCGTAGGGGTCTAGGGGTGTGGGTTTGGCTATTCGTCGTGACCGTGGAATCCGTGTTTTATAGAGACTCAAAATAAAACACGGATGTCCTAGTATATCCAATGTTTCATATGTTTCTTCTGCTGCGATGTCTGTGATGTGATCATTTGATGTTCTGTGATAAATACTGTATAAAGTATATATGATATATTATATAGACGTTACTTATGTTTTACACCCGCGCTAGCCCTGTCCTGCTCTGCCGTTAGTTACCTAACCTAACGGTGCACGAGGGGACATCGAGGCGAATGCGGATGGCATAAGTGTACGTCGTATTTATCTGTGATGTTTAGGTGACTTAAATGATGGGACTTCATTAATGTGATTAATGAAAGAAAAGAAACCTAAAAGATGTTGTAGAATCAAATTTTAATAAAAAAGGAGGTAGCTATAGTTTTGCTTTGCATAGTGATATATATGATATATCCTGCATCTTATTCGATGAGGAAAGAGCCGAGATCCCTTCACCGGGAGTGACCTCTTTAGCAAAACTGGCAGATGCTACAGCACTCGGTTTGTCTTTGATTGCTTTTGGAGTTTTGCTTTGCATAGTGATATATATGATATGTCCTGCGCCTTATTCGATGAGGAAAGAGCCGAGATCCCTTCACCGGGAGTGACCTCTTTAGCAAAACTAATGAAAGCTTCAAAATCACTCCATTTCAAAATTTCACATGATTCTACAACGATATCAAGTTCATTACGCAATAGGTTTTCAGAAAAAACCTGCCGTAGCCCTCCGTCATTTCAGATAAGTTGTATATAGTATTCGTGCTGCATTTGTTGGCTTTCGTCAAGGTGTAGTGTGTGGTAACTATATACTGCTTATCTGATGCATATGATGTGATTGGATTAGGGTAGTCGTACGGCTTTGTTGGCTTTCGTCAAGGGTCATGCGGGTGGGTTTAATTCAATCAAGAAATGTACGGGTTGAACTTGACTAGCGCGCTATGGTTTGTTGGCTTTCGTCAAGGTCATAGCACGTTAGGGGCAAAATATTATCGGGAATTTCAAGTGTTGAGATTTGCAATGAGATTGCATACCTTCTATGAGATAGTTGGATCCCGATACCCACTGCGAGTAATTGTTACTCCTAGGAGAGTTTTACACAGGACAATTAGCCGATCAAGTAGGTGTCTAGAAAGGTGTCAACGGGGTTACGCCTCTGGTAAAACGAGGTTTACTTTAATTAGGTCCATGCGAAAGCACGGGGAACCTCCCTCAAAGTACTGACACTGGCCTGGCTGAAAGATTGGCGAAATTGTAGGGTGTAATTAATCCCAGCTAGTCTTTCCTTTTAAGGTTTGAAGGAAGATTTGATAAAAACAATGGGAGCCATCCTGATTAGATAAAATAATAACCAATCTGATCTTGCAAGAGCATACGCTAAAGTGTTTTCTTCTCTCTCTCTCCAGGTAGCGACCATATCATGCCTTAATCAAGATAATAATATGGATGTATTGACCGAACCCGCATGTTATACTGTGCTGGGGAACGTTGGTTCCGTTCTTTCTTATAAGAGTTATAGGACTGAACATGATATAGGGGAATACCAGGATTCCCATGCCACCCGTGTGAAGAAAGTACATGTTGATGCATTTTCTTCGGGTGTGTTCGTTACGGAGAACTATTTCTCTATTTGCTCTACGTCTTAGGTATTAGATACCGGGTCAGGATCCCATATATGTAATCAGTTACATGGGCTTAGAAAAGGTAGAGAACTTGGAGAAGGTGATAAAGACATAAGGGTTGGAAATGGTGCAATTGTTGCAGCTAAAACCGTCGGGGAATATCACCTTGTATTGCTAACTGGTAATACATTGGTTCTGAACGAATGCTATTACATGCCGAACCTGATATGCAACATTATATCGGTTTCTTTACTAAGTAAAGAGGGATATAATTTTGTATTACAGGATAATGTTATGAACATTTTCCTTAACCAAAAGTTGGTTGGATCAGGCACGTTGTGCAATGGCATTTATGTTCTAAATCAATCAATAGTTCTGAGCATAACAAACATACACAAGAGGAAGAGTTCAGAACTGAACGAATCCTTCTTGTGGCATTGTAGACTCGGTCATATAAATGCGACACGGCTAGCTAAGTTGCATAAGGATGGATATTTGAAACCGTTCGAATTTTCATCTTATGACACTTGCCAGTCATGTCTCAAAGGTAAGATGACCAAATCTCCGTTTACGGGACACGGAGAAAGAGTTACTGAACTCTTAGGACTGATACATAGCGTTGTATGCGGTCCCATGTCAACACATGCCAGGGATGGTTCTTTGTACTTCATTACATTCACTGACGATCTCTCAAGATACGGACATGTGTTCTTGATAAGACACAAGTCTGAAGCTTTTGAGAAATTTAGAGAATATAAACAAGAAGTCGAGAACCAAACCGGGAAAAGTATTAAAATCCTTCGATCTGATCGAGAAGGTGAATACTTGAGCAATGAATTCCTGGACTTCCTAAAAGAGAATGGGATTCTCTCTCAGCTGACTCCTCCATATACACCACAGCACAACGGTGTATCAGAACGGAGGAACCGCACCCTATTAGATATGGTGCGCTCTATGATGAGCATAGCTGAGTTACCTATTTCCTTCTGGGGGTATGCGCTAGAACAGCCATACATCTATTGAATATGGCCCCCACCAAATCTGTGCCTACCACTCCATATGAGATATGAAAAGGGAAGAGACCATGTCTTAACTATGTAAAGATATGGGGTTGTCCAGCCTATGTCAAGCGACAAAATCCGGACAAACTCGAGGCACGGTCTGTTCTATGCAAGTTTGTAGGATATCCCAAGAATTCACAAGGGTATATCTTCTACCACACTGAGGAACAAAGGGTGTTTGTTTCTCGGCATGCCACCTTTTTAGAAAAGGAATTTCTTGCAAAAGAGATTAGTGGTCATGAGGTAGAACTGGAAGAGGTTCCGGCTACAAAAGCTGCAACAGAAGATCTGGTGGAACCAGAGGATTCGGTAGTTCCCGATGAACCCCAGCCACTCCGCCGATCTAGTAGGGTTTCTCACCCACCTGAGAGATACTACGGTTTTCTCATGGATGGTGGGAGCGAGGATTGCATCATGGAGGATGATGACCCAACTAGTTTCGAGGAGGCCATCACGAGTGGGGACTTAGTGAAATGGCTGGATGCAATGCGGTCCGAGATGGAATCCATGTACACCAACAAAGTATGGACTTTGGAAGTTGCTCCTGAAGGGGTAAAACCCATTGGGAGCAAGTGGATCTTCAAGAAAAAACTTGGTGTAGATGGGAAAGTGGAGACTTTCAAAGCTAGACTTGTTGCAAAGGGTTTTCGTCAAAGACCAGGTGTGGATTATGACGAAACCTTTTCTCCAGTGGCTATGGTTAAATCCATCCGGATCATGCTTGCCATCGCTGCATATCATGACTACGAAATCTGGCAAATGGATGTTAAGACCGCCTTTCTAAATGGTGATTTAGAAGAGTGCGTGTACATGACTCAGCCAGAGGGCTTCGTAGATAGTGGGAGCAGCGGGAAGGTGTGCAAGCTGCTTAAATCCATTTATGGATTAAAGCAAGTATCGCGGAGTTGGAACATCTGCTTTGACGTCGTTATCAAAGAGTTTGATTTCGTCAAAAATGTAGATGAACCTTGTATCTACAAGAAGGTGGCAGAGAGTAAGGCTGTCTTCCTCGTATTGTACGTGGACGACATACTCTTGATAGGAAATGACATTCCTATGCTGCAATCGGTCAAGCTCTTCTTATCACAAACATTCTCAATGAAAGATCTTGGTGATGCCTCCTGCATATTGGGAATTATGATCTATAGAGATAGATCTAAAAGGATATTGGGATTGTCCCAATCCAGGTACATTGACACCATACTAAAGAAGTTTAGTATGGAAGAGTCCAAACGTGGGTTTTTACCCACGATCTCAGGGCTCACTCTCTCCAAAGAGATGTCTCCCAAGACTGATTTGGAGAGAGCTCGCATGCAAGGGATACCCTATGCTTCGGCTGTAGGCTCTATCATGTACGCGATACTATGTACCAGACCCGATGTAGCATACTCACTAAGTGTAGTGAGCAGGTATCAAGCTGATCCTGGAGAGAGTCACTGGACAGCTGTGAAGAGCATTCTCAAGTACTTACGAAGGACTAAGGAGATGCTCTTGGTGTATGGTACCGGAGAACTCCAAGTGGAGTCCTTTACCGATTCGAGCTTCCAGAGTGATATGGACGACTCTAAGTCACAGTCGGGATTTGTCTTTACCCTTTACGGAGGGGCGGTTAGCAGGAAGAGTTCCAAGCAGGAAACCGTGGCAGACTCGACGATGGAGGCTGAATACATCGCTGCCAACGATGCTGCAAAAGAGGCTGTCTGGATCAAGAAGTTCATTACTGAACTTGGAGTGGTTCCATCCATCGAGCATCCAATACCTTTGTATTGCGATAACAATGGAGCGGTGGCTTTGGCCAAGGAACCCAGGTCCCATCAGCGATCCAGGCATATTCTGAGGCGGTATCATCTGATCCGGGAGATAGTTGATCGCCGGGAGATCGAGGCCAGGAGGGTTGACACGAAGAACAACACAGCGGATATACTCACGAAGGCCATTCCCCAGATACAGTTTGAGAGACTCTTCGGGATGCTCGGTATGCGATACTACAGCAGCTGGCCCTAGTGCAAGTGGGAGATTATTAGTTGTATGTATGCCCTAGAGGCCAGTATTGTACAGATGATGTATATTATATTGGATGCTTGGACATATAGAGAGGACTTTCTTGCTCGATATGATAGTATGCTATCTGGTTGCTCTTTATCTTAACATGTATACTTGTCTCTTTATACTGTCTTATAGTTACATGTTGGTAAAGCCCTTAGGATGTGTACTTGACTACCTGGACTATGATGCAGATCATACTAGTGGGGACAGAGTAGTCCATAAGTACATCCTTTATTGTTCCTAGTCGTAGGTGTATCGAGACAGGGCATCGATATACCAGTGTAGACTAGCGTATACGCTTCTCGACCCATGAGATAGGCGATGGATGATCCTATATCCATTGGTGTTTGACATCAGAGATGGTATACAGGTGCTCAGTGGAGACTGGGTATACTGGACGGACTTGCCGAGAACTCCCAGATGGTATTATACCTTACGTCAGATGGCAGTTCTCTGGTGACACTTGTGCAGGTTAGTCTGTAGACTCGAGATCGTCATAGAGTCTTGTGTGATTCCCACTGTGCTTTGATTTCCACTTTACCACGTCCATGAGGGCGTGCAAAACGGTGGTTTTTGGGTACAGTCCCGAGTCATATGGAGGCAATGAGCGATAGGAGGGGTTTCGTCTCTCCCGGTATTAGGGGTTGATGTTGCGCTGTGCTCGATTGGCTGTGACAGGGAAGTCCCTGGCTAGGGCTGATTTAAAGATTTACTGGTAAGTGTTACCAGTAGTTTCTCGACCCGTTATGAGCCTCACATCGGCACGACTTATCGGTTATTGGGGTCTGACGTTTACCACCCCTAGACCAGATATGCGACATATCAGACGAGGAGACCGGACTGTACGGGAAGTGTTACCGGCAGGCTTTTACAGGAGTTGGAGCGGGCTTGCTTGCTGATCTTCTGATCGCTCAATACCCGGGTAGCCGTTACGTCCAGCTAGTACCGCTGACGGCTTGTGGGTGCTTGATGTGATCATCACCTACTGTCGGCGTATTGACGAGTCTTTAGAGTCCTACATAGAGGTTTTACTAGCTCAGGCAAAACGAAATAGGAACGCATATGTGATATGTGCGGGACCGAGAATAATGCGTGTATGTGATACCGTATTCTATTCTCGCTACTTTTTGTATCGGTCGGTTATATGTGATATAGCCGGGTTATCGAATCAAGTGTTGATTCGATAAGTCGATACATTGGATGTTAGTTGGTTATATGTGATATGACCGGATTATTAAGTCAAGTGTTGATTTGATGATTTATTGTATAATTGTATATTTGATATACTAGTTTACATTAACTAACACTTGTTCACTTAGAGTTTTTTCTCACATGTACACAACTTTAATATATATGTGATATATATTAAAATGTGTTATCTTTTTGTATCATGGTTGATGATACATCATCCATGGGTGTATGAGACTTACACTATGCTAATTTTTAGTTTGGCTTTTAATATTTAAAGTAATTACAAAATCAAGTGGAGGATTAGAAAATGCATGAAGCTTGTGGAAGCTTGTGGATGCATAGACTAATTCAACTTGAGTTTGTTTTTACTATGGATATTTATTAACCCAACCATAACAATTAGCCATAGGTTAAGTCTCTATAAGAGTTAGTATATGATACTTACTCACCATGGTTAGCTCACTCACTTGATCATTATCCTCTTCTCTTTCTTTTCTTCATCTTCTTCTTGGTTCAAAAAGAAAAAGGGCTTGCTAGGGTTTGATCCAAAGTGAGAATCATTGTGAGAAATAAAATTCCAAAGAGAACCCACTTCCTATTTCTCCATCCTCTACTAGATTAGCACTTTAGTTTAGGGTGTTTGCTTCACTAATTCTCTAGTTAGTGAAGTAGTAGCTTGAGTCGGTATTCCCTCGACGTAGATCATCTTCGGCCTCGGAGACTTCAAGCAAGGACGTGTATTTCGCCTCGTGAAGCCATGCAAAAGCCTGGGAGAACCATGATCGCAGCGAAGGGACTACGACAAGGAGCCTTAGAAGTGAAGGACCGATCTACAAAGGTTGTATTTCGCATACCCTTAGTCGTAAAGTTGTTTACTTGCTATCTTATTCGCCTAATCTCTAGTATACGATCTTGCTTAGGGTTGTTCGGCACATAAAAATTTAATTTTGGCATGGTCGATACCTTGTAGAGCCTTGTTAGTGTGCCTAGTAACCCTACACTTGTAACAACCTCATTCTAGAAAGCTCTCCCTGACAACCTAGCTCATTCTAGAAGGCTCTTCCTAACAACCTAGCTCATTCTAGAAGGCTCTCTCTAACAACCTAGCCTTTGGAGGGAAAATGAATTCAAATTTATAAAAGGAGATCTAGATCTAGGGTTGTGGGGTGTTGAATGTTACACAATTATACCACCAATTCAAATTAAATTCAAGTTGAGTGACACAACTTGAGATCCAATCAAATCAAGATCCATTGAGGGCAAAATAAAGCGACAATCCAAGATCCTTTAGTGCAACGCCGATCTTCATCTGAGCAAGAGATCCACGATGATCCGCGACTCACGGCGATCGAGCGAAGCAAAGATCGACGACGAATTCCCTTTCAAAGGAGCCAGTGAGAGCTAGTCTTGTAATCTCAATTTGTGAGGTGTAATTTGAAGGAGATTTAAATAAAGGTGATAATTGTAATTCTCGCTTTCTATACATTCTTGCATTATGAAATTTCTCATTCTTGATTCATTAATTTTCATAATGTTTGAGTAATCTTCCGCTTATGAAGGATTCGAGAGAATTGATAGATCTAGTGATGATCAAATCTTAATACTAATCTTAAGTCTTATGATGTTTGTTAACTTTAGGAAAAAGATTCATCAATGACCTAGTTTGGATCCAGATTTCGTTCTTGATTATTTCGATGCAAATTAGTGATCTAACGATTGATGATTTCATTTCCTAAAAGCTAGATCCGAATGATTATGATTGAAAAGACAAGGGATAGTGAAGGAGAAACCCTAGTTTCTTCAATTGATCCCCAATCTTCAATCATCATCATCGATCTAGCTACAAATTATCAATTGATAAGATTAGGAATTATTAGATTCATCATTATCTATTAACTCAATCGAATCCTACAAGCAATTCTTCATAATCTTGATAAATCAAATTGATTGGGACATTTCTTGATTCTTGATTCTAGATCTTTATTTTCTTTATATTTCTTGAAATTAAAACTCACAAATCTTGAATCAATTTTCTTGCAATTTCTTTTATCTTTTCATTTCGACTCATCTAAAACAAGATTGATCAAACCACACATCTCAGTGGACGATCCGTATTCATTAACGCGCTACATCGACACCGTTAATTGATTGCGGTATAAATTTCTTTGGCTGTGAAACATTTTACTTAACACGTCAAGAAAATATCAATCATACATCAATCGATCGAACCCTGCACGTATCCAATACGGCTACTACATCGTTTCGCCTGAATCAGGGAAACCCTCTGTATGGGACTCTAAAGACTCGACAATACTCTGGCAGTGGGTTTAACCACAAGCACGTCAACGGCACTAGCTGTACGTAACGGCTACCCAGGTACCTATGGAAAAGGAAGGCCGACGAGCAAGCTCGTCCGAACTCTTACTGAGCCTATCCGTGACAATATCCGTACATTCCGGTCTCTTCGTCAAAGAGTATCGCATACCGGATCTAGGGGATGGTGAACGTCAGACCCTAATAACCTGATAAGTCATGCTGATGTGGCTCAGGACCAATCCGAGAAACTACTGATCAACCTATCAGTAAATCCCAACTGCCTTGGCCAAGGTCTTATGGTCCTGACCAATCGAATCACAGTGCGATATCGACTCCCTATACCAGGAGAGACGAATCCCTGACAATCGCTCACTGCCTCCATGTGGCTCAGGACTGAACCCAACCAAAACCTGTTTGCATGACTCAGTAGAGCCGTGGTAGGGTAGTGATCAAAGCTCAGTGGAAACTCACACGAGACAAATGCCGATCTCGGGTCCAAAGACTAACCTGTACACATGTCACCTGAGAACTTCCATCTGACGATAGGTATAGTACCACATGGAAGTTCTCGGCGAGTCCGTCCAGTGTACTCACACCCAGTGAGCACCTGTATACGATCTTAGGTGCATCAGACCAATGGCTGCAGGACCAACCATCCCCCCGACGGGGTTAGAAACGAATACACCAGTATACTCTGGAGTATCAATGCCCAGTCTCGATACTCACGCGACTAGGGACCATTTAAGGATGTGCTTATGGACTACCTTGCTCTCACAAGTATGATCGCCATCATAATGCAGGTAGTCAAGCAAGATCCTAGGGGCTTTATCAACATGTAACCGCAATATGTAATAACGAGTATGACATATGCCATGTTAAGATAAAGACAAACCATAATAGTATACTTCCGTATCGAGTCTTTGTCAATATGTGCAAGCTAGATATAACAACAAAACAAATAAATACACATATCGCGACAAAGACAAGTCAAATAATATACTATAAAACTGAGCAAGATTGTTCTGTACATACATATCCCTAGTATCCATATGTATATATATACAATATTGGCCTCTAGGGCATATACATCCAACAATCAAGAGGTCCAAAGCGATCCACGCATCCAGGTGATCATTAGCTAGTCATCTACATCCAACAAGAGAGAGAGCGAGAGCAAAAACTAGGGTTCTTTGTAATCTACTTTGTATGGAGAGTTGTATGCAATAGTTGATTAATAAAGATAGTCTTTTTGTTAGTCTTTTCGCATTTACTTTCTGCATTTTATTTCTGCATATTAATCATGTTTTCTTCTTCATCCTTTTTTCTATCTCAAACCATGAGCGAGTAATTCCTAGCTTGCTATGGTTCGTAGGTTAGGGTAGATAATTGGATGATAAAACCATTTAACACCTTTTATACATTTTAAAGTCTATAAACTTTAGCAAAATAAATGTTAACATTCTCATCGGGCGCGCTACCAATCTATTTCTAGTCACAACCGCGATTCAAGATCTGTTCAACACTTATTTTATTAAGGGCTAGACATGAATAGAGATCAATGCAAGGACAGGGGTTAAAGGTGGGGAAACCCTAGTTTCTTCCAAAAGAACCCTAATCTACATTCATCACTATCGATCTAGTTTTAAACTATTAAAAGATAAAAGAAGTCATTTTTAATTATTCATCCATTACTACTAAGTCCTATGAACCCTACAACCCTCTTCTTCATAAATCTACATCCGTATTAAAATAGATCTATAACTAATCAACCTATCTTTCAATCAATTCGTCTAAAAAAAGAAAAAGGTTCATGTTTCCCTGCGGACGATCCATACTCATCGCGGCTAGCTACTAGCGACACCGTCCTGATTGCGGTTACTTTATTTACAACACTTCTCTTTAAACAGATTAATCAAATCGCGCTGTTGCCGGGGAAACGACTGTAATTTTTTTCTTGTTATTCGGGTTGATTTCTTATAAAATCCAGTAAACATATTATAAACGAGAACTAAAACTGTATCTTGTGTATTTAACGATTATTGTGCGAGTTTTGCAAGAGAATTTGGAGTAACTGGAGCAAGCCAACAGAGAGTTAGATAATCTCAACATATCCCAGAAGAGTATAGGGGTGCTCTGGAGAAAATTCAGCAAGAGAACCCTCTATAAGGCGGCGGAACCGCGGTGAAAAGAAAGAATTGGCGGTGGAACCACAGCGGCCTATTAGAGTTAGGCCTCCAAAATCTTCAGGTAATTTCTTTATATCTTTCTCTCTCCTCTAAAACTCCAATAATCTGATTTTGCCTGCAGGATTCTTTGCAAATATCACTGCTCAAAAATCTTTTTGCGTGTTTTGATATTGGTTTGTTTGTGCATATCTTAACCGGACATTAAGGGGCAATAACCCAAATCCAGATTAGGTAGGGATTTCATCACTCTTTCTAGGTCCCATAAATCACAAAACGAGCATACTTTCACCCTACATTAATTTAAAAATATCTAGACCAAGCCTCTAAGGACCGTCGCGCTCAATTAGGACAGAGGAGGGTCGTGGGTAATCTATCGATTATCCGCATCTCTCTTGTGGTGTCTTGGCAAGTGTGACTAAGGAAAGTGGTTACTTAATTAGGCCCGCTATTTTCGGTGATCCGTATAGCGGATACCTCCCACTTATCTGGCACTTACCTGGACACAAGAGCGATAAAGAGGTGGTAGAGGATTGATCCTGCGACTTGTCTTTTGGAAGTCTAGGAGTGGTCTAGTGACTTGACTTAGGTGACCCTAGTTCTAGGGATTGATTGTGCATGTTTGTGATTTGTTGAGTCAAGCCTTAAGTCCGACACTTTTCAAAAACGAACCTTTTAAAAAAATCGTTCTCACACACGCTGCCATGTGCTCTAAACTCGTTTAGTGCATGATCGGCTGGACATGGGATTCTAGTGCCCGTCTTGTCCGCGTCTTTGCTATCGACTCTGAAGTCGGTACTTTTTCATCTTCTATTTCCCTTCCACCCAACACATCTTCCGAAATGGACGGATCTCTATCAGGATTTCACGATACCACCCTGCCACCAACCGTAGGTGCACAGAATCCACCGCACATCTCTCTCCAAGAAAGATGCTACCCTGTACGTGGACCCCTTCCTACTTGTCTGTCTTTTCCACCGGCCAATGGGGATAATTTCGAAATTAAACCCCACTTCATCAACTTGTTGTCCAAATTTCACGGGATTGAATCCGAAGAGGCATAAGTTTTTATAACCAAATTCGAGAACGTATGTGCAATGATGGGCACAACCCAACTTTCAGGGGATACTATGTGATTACCTCTTCTCCCTTTTACCTTATGCGATCTAGCAGAAAAATGGCTCTATAGCACTGCCGCACATTCTATCGCCAAATGGGATGAATTCGTTATAGCATTCCTTAAGAAATTTTATCCTAATCATAAAACCTCCCGTGTTCGAAGCGAGATTAACCAGTTTACCTAACTTCCCAACGAACCATTCTGGAAATGCTTTGAGCGGTTTAAGGATTTTATTGTACAATGCCCCCATCACGGAATTGATAGATGGAAACTTTGCCGAATTATATATGGGGGTGTTAATCCTGCCATGAAACAGATGCTTGAAACCATTTGTTAATGCCATTTCATGTCAAAAGAAGATGGAGAAGCTTGGAAATTCCTGGAAGATCTCGCCTAACAAACATTACAGTGGGAAAGCGTTAGACCAACATCGTCTTCATCTAGGGCAGGCATCCATCAGCTCGATGTTTCCATCGCACTGAAAGCCGAAATAGCCGCGATGCAAAAGAAACTCGACGCTATTGAAAACAAATTCTCGTCTGCCTCCCTAAACCAAGTTACGCTCCCTAAAACTGTGTGTGGTTACTGTTCTGACCCATCACATTTAACGAAAGAATGTCCTTTAAATCCCCCGTTTCAAGGTCAAGAACAAACTAATGCTGCTTTTTAGCAACGATCTAGAAACGATCCTTATTCTTTCACATACAATCAGGGATGGAGGAATCATCCTAATTTTGTTTGGAACCAAAACCAAACTCAAAAACAGTTCCCAAGCAACTATCAAATGCCTCCCCTACAGCAACAGCAGCCACCACAACAAAATCAGCACCCCTTTCAACCGCAATCTTTTCAAAACCCGGCCAACAACTTTGATCGTTATAATAATATTTCAACGACCGATACCGATAAAATCTCTATGCTCGAAAGTAACTTAGAAACGTTCATTAAACAATCCATGCAAATGACGGCTAATTTAACCTCATCTATCCAAATATTAGTGCAACACACTGCTTCCCACAGTGAAAACATAAAATCGATAAAATCACAACTTGCACGGTTAAATGTCGCGATGAGCGAGAGAGAGAAAGGGAGACTTCCATCTCAATCTCTACCAAATCCCGGCCACTCACATAGCGTGAATATCATCCTTTAAAATTATAATGTGAGTGCCGTAACTACGTTGAGATCGGGAAGAGTGCTGAATAATAATATTGGTAAACAAGTTGTTGAGGATGGATCAGATGAAACCCCGGCCACTACTTCTACTCCTATTTCGTCTAATCCAACATTTTCTTCCGTGTCTATTCTCCGTTTTCCACTAGGCTCAAACCTTCATTCCACTTCCCTGAAGAAATTACCATCTATGACCACCCCAAATCCAATTTTGGGATCCATTCCATCCCACAAACTTCTCCTCAAAAGTTGGACCCAACCCTTATTGATAAAGCTCCTTTTCCACATAAGTTGAGGGCCAACAGACCAAGTCCCCAAATAGAGAAGATTGTGGACATTTTAAAGCATGTTAATATAAATATCCCTCTCTTAGATGCTATCAAACAAGTTCCGTCCTATGTGAAAATTTTAAAAGACTTGTGCACTAGGAAGAGGAAAACTCAAGTAACTAAAAAGGTTTTCTTAGCGAGTAATATGATCAATTCTCTTACCCAATTTGTGCACACGAAACGTAAGGACCCCGGTTGTCCTACAATATCTATAACTATTAGGGGTAAAAATATCAATCGTGCTCTACTCGATTTAGGTGCTAGTGTTAACTTGCTTCCATAATCTGTTTATGAGCAATTAGGGATAAGAGAGTTGAAACCTGCGTATTGCACTCTCCAGATGGCTGATCGATTTATCACCCAACCTTGGGATGAGCTAGATGACGTGTTAATCAAAGTCGGGGAATTTATATTCCCTGTGGACTTTATAGTTATAGATACACAGCCTGTAGCGAACCCACGAAACCAAATTCCGGTGATTCTAGGTCGACATTTCCTAGCAACTTCAAACGTGATAATCAATTGTCATAACAGTTCAATGAACCTATCTTTTAGGAAGATGATAATTGAGCTTAACATCTACAAGGTAGGAAGTCAACCATCAGAACCCTATGCTCATGTATATTCTGTCGAAAAGATAGCTTCCGACAATTGCGAATTTGAGGAGCTTCACGATTCTGATCTTGACGCCACTAGTGCGTTATGGTTTGATCCTACTGTTTATTATACACATGAAGGCCCTTTTGTCGACAAGTCCATACCTAAGTCTGAATCCTTTGACTTGTCGAATGATTTAGTCGAGCTATCCGAGTTTTATAACTCCCTTTCCGATGAGATTATCATTCAGAATCTTAATAAAAGTTTTGAAGATATTTTTGCTGAAGAACTCGCATTCCTAGAAGACATGGGAGTTGTTATGAATCAACACCCACCCAAAGAAGTCGAACCGCCACCCCTTCTTCTTATCAAGAACAAGAATGCGAGTAGTGCACCATCAACGTTTCGTCTCTACCAACCGAGACGTAAACCCGACCGATTCCGCCTCCTATCTTCCCACTTCTTCATATCTATAATCTTTCACCAACCATTGTGTTACATTGATAAAATATTCGAATGGTTGGTGTTGACTTTTGGTCTTTGTAAAACTTTGCATAGACCAATAACCTTACTCCCATTTTATAATTTCAAATGCTTAATACTGTTTTACTCAAGTTTGGGAAGGAAGGGGGGAGAAAATATTTTGGCTCTTGAAAGAAAATAAATTTTTATAAAATTGTGAGCCAAAAATAAGTTTGGGTGAGGATTTCACTGTCATTAATTCTTTTCCCCGTTACTAACTTTTCCTCCCAAGTCTACATGTTTTAAGCTTAAAAAATGGCATCGGTGAGAACACTGCTGCAAATAGATTTGGGGAAGGTTTGTGCTTATTCACGCATCATTTTTTTTGCATTATACTAAATAAAAGCACAAAAAAAAATTTGATAATGAAAGTTAGAAAGTGAAAAATACATATGATAGGAATGAAAAGTTTAAGAAAAGCAAGAAAATTAGATATTTTATAATGAAGCTAGTAATAGATAGTTATGAGCTGTTGTCCCAAGGGTTAGTAAGATGAAGGAAACCACGAATCTAAGGATAGAATTAAGTCTGAAAAATAGTCCCTATTCTTAAGTCCAAACATCTGAACGTTGATACCCTACTATACGTACTTGCACACATCTTGAAACTTGGGATAGTAGAGAATACCTTGAAATGCTCTTGTCTAAGACCCTTAGGATGAAGGAAAATAAATATATAAACAAAAATATAAATGAAAAAAATGGTGAAGAAAAATGAACACTGGTTTTGTAATTACTTAAGGCAGTATAAGAAAAATATAGCGAGGGTGTTTTATCACGTAGTACCTTAAACAAACTGGTTTGGGAGCCACTGTTAAGACTTAGGTGTTGCAAGACGAGGATATTGCTAATTACGCCTTAATAAGTGAGCACATTCGGTAATCGGTTGGTTAGTACCTCAAGAAGTATTAACGGTCTCATGAAAAATGTGTGAGCAATTCCATCTGAAATATTCACCAACTAAAAAGTACTAAGGAAGATGGACAAGAGTATAATAGCTTGAATTGAATTCTCTGAGTGTAGGGATGTCTTTTACACACACATAGGGGTATATGATCGATGTTTGGAAGAAAGGTAGGAAGGAAGACAAAAGGCGAAGTTTTATTGAGGCATGATGTGATTTCTGACATCTTTTCATGACTATTAAGATAGGGATCATGACTACTAAAAAACTAGTGTAGTTTGAAACTCTTATTTTCAAGTTCTTTCTTTCATATGTTCTTTATCTTTCTATGTAATTTTCATCGTCTTTCTTTTATTATGGGATTTTGTGGGTGTAATCCACTGAAAACCCTCAGGAGACAACACACCTCCTACTAGGAACACCTAGAGGTTTAAAGGCTTGTTGTACATGCTCAGTGCAATCGTGTTGCGTACGAAAGTGTGCTAGGTTTTTCTTTTTCTCTTCTTCTCTTTAATAACTAGTTTGCTCAGGACGATCAAAGTTAAGTTTCGGGGTATTTGATTAGTCTAAAATATTGCACATTTGAATGATTAATTTCCCCACCATTGTTAAGTTCTAAAAGGCGTTTATTGTAAATATATAACACATGAGGGTTTATTTGTAAAAAGATTATTATCATATGTTTCTACATTATAATTAACATAAAGAGGGAAAATACATGCATATAATATTTAAATGAAATATTGTAATTAAAATATGCATATCATATCAAATATTTCTAATCAATATTCTTAAGATTTAAATCATATAAAATGGTTAGGATAATATCTCAAAATAATAACAAATACTACTAACACTATGACTTGAGATATTGTGCATATATTATCTCAGGTCTGAAGATCAAGAGATCCGAGATGTCGGAATCAAATCTGCCGAAATATTGAAGCAAATCATAAGATCTAGCAATGGCAGAGACTCAGAGTTAGATTCTCAAATTCCAGATATCTAGAGGATTTCTACATGTCAACACCAAACAGAAGAAGAAATCCCAAGTCCTGATCCCACCATGTCGCCGCGGTTGGGCGGCCAAACTACTATATTCGTGGCGGATCCGCGGCCTCTTGATGGCCGTAGGATTTAAGATTTTGTAGGTAGGATTTTAGCAACATATATTATTATATTGTCAGTCCATGCTACCCTTCCCCGGTACTTACGGGGTTGCGGAAGTGATAAAAAACGATTTTCAAGAGGGTGGTAACATGGACTCAAAATACGGATCTTTGTTAAACAACTAACTAACAACCTAACTAGAGTTTTACCTACTCGGTTAGGGGGCTATACCTTTCTTGAACTCCTTCGTCTTCCACTCTTTCCGGTGTACGGATCGACCTCACCTCGTTGTCTCCTTGCGCCGAAGATGGATCCACCTGAAAGCTTCTACCTTTGGCTTCTTCTTCGAACTTTGAAGAAACTAGAACACTTGGCTTGCTAGGCCTTGTGAACTAGAATGAGTAAAGAATTATTTTGGTGTCTTTTTATCTCTAAGGCAATGAGTCTCAACACATGAGAATGGTTTGTCTTGAGCTAGAGAGAGCAAGAGGAAGAGGGAGAGCTTGAGAATGAGAGAGCTCAAGAGAGAGAAAGCAAATGAAAGAATGAGCCTATCTTTTCTCACCCCCTTCTCATAATCCAAAAGCCATCATAACAAAAATAGTAATCAAGTATTGTGTGATGGTTTAAGTCAAAATGGCTATATCATTTCATGCACTCATTTTGCATAAATAAACAAGCAAGCAAAAGTCTTTGCCATGGAATGATAGCCATTGTCATGATGATGGTCAACTAGTCCAACCTAGTCAACCGGTCAACAAAGTCAACAAGTCAACAAAGTCATCCCCTCAACAACCATGTCACTATAATACTTAATTAATATTATTTTTAATCATATATCTTATTCTCATTAGGGTTTAGTCAAAAGTCAATAGTCAACAGTCAACAGTCAACAGTCAACAACCCCAATGAGAATCCTCTGCCTCTGTTTCTCTGTCAACTTTGCATACACACCCGGATCCGCGTTCCGAGGAACACGAATACAAACGAGATAAAACCAATCCCAAAATGTACACTAGGATCCGGCTTAAACCAAAGCCCGCTAGTGTTAACTGTCCGGACACCAAACGTGCACAAGTGCACGGATGTGACCGAACCCTGTCGCAAAACCATGCAACATGTCGCAAAACCATGCGACCTCTACTTTTTTGCCTAAAGGCGAATAGCTTTCTGTGTGGGACTCTAAAGACTCGACACTACGCTGACAGTGGGTTTAACCACAGACCGCAAGCGGCACTAGCTGTGCGTAACGGTCCCCAGGTAGATGCCGACAAGAAGACTGACGAGGTGAAACCCATCTGAACTCCTACTGAGTCTGAATGTGACAATCTCCGTACAGTCCGGTCTGTTCGTTTGATACATCGCATGGCGGGCCTAGGGGGCGGTGAACGTCAGTCCCCTAATAGCGGTACAAGTCGTGTCGGAGTGAAGCCCAGAACACCCTGAGATAACACTGGAAACCTACCAGTATATCTCGCTTGCCCTGGCCAGGGACTACTCGTGTAATGGCTCTCCTAGACACAGCGCGATGTCAACCCTCAATACCGGGAGAGACGAATCCTGTCTAACCGTCACTGCCTCCAAGTGCTTCGGGACTGCACCCAAAAACTACCTGTTTGCACGACTCCTTTGAGCCGTGGTAGGGTAGTAGTCAAAGTACAGTGGGAACACACTCGAGGCGAAGTGACAGTGTCAAGTCAGTGGACTAAGCTGTACTCATGTCACCTGGGAACTGATAACTGACGATAGGTATAGTACCAACCAACAGTTCCCGACGAGTCCTGTCCAGTGTACTCGTAACCTAACGAGCACCCGCATACTATCTCAAGTACGACGTACTGACGGCTGTGGGACAGACCGTCGCCCACACTGGGATGAGAAGCGCATGCGCTAGTCTACTCCGGAGTATCGATGCCCTGTCTCGATAGTCCTGCGACTAGGGACCTGCATAAGGATGTGCTTATAGATTACCCAGCCCCCACGAGTGTGACTGCCATCACAACGCTGGTAATCAAGCAAAGATCCTAAGGGCTCCACTAATGTGTATAGGTGATATGCTAAAATAAACACATGTACACATTAAAGAAGAAACAAACCAAGTAGCATACTACTATATTGAGCAAGATTGTCTATACAAGGTGAATATCCCAAGCTTCCATTAAGTAATATACAAACTAGTATGATACAGTAATGGCCTCTAGGGCATATACACTAACAATCTCCCACTTGCACTAAGGCCATGTACTGGCGTATCGAAGACCTATCATCTCGATCAGCCGCTCGAACTGAGTCTGGGGCAAGGCCTTTGTGAGTGGATCAGCAGTGTTATCTTCCATAGAAACTCTCCGAACCTCGATCTCCTAGCGACCCACGATCTCCCTGATCAGGTGATACCGCCTCAAGATGTGTCTGGACTTCTGATGGGACCTGGATTCCTTTGCTAAAGCTATAGCCTCGTTGTTGTCGCAATACAGCGGTATTGGATCAACAATGGACGGAACCACCTGAAGTTCCGTTAAGAACTTCCTTATCCAGACAGCTTCTTTTGCGGCATCTGCAGCAGCGATATATTCCGCTTCCATCGTCGAGTCAGCAACGGTTTTCTGTTTGGAACTCTTCCAACACACCGCCCCTCCATTGAGGGTAAAGACATAACCCGACATGGACTTGGAATCATCCTTGTCACTCTGGAAGCTGGAGTCAGCAAAGGCCTCGATCTGGAGGTCTTTTCCGCCATACACCAAGAACATCTCCTTAGTCCTTCTCAGGTACTTGAGAATGTTCTTTACTGCTATCCAGTGTTTCTCCCCAGGGTTTGACTGATACTGGCTTACCACACTCAGTGCATAAGCTACATCTGGTCTGATACACAACATCGCATACATTATAGAGCCTACCGCAGAAGCGTAGGGTATAATAGACATGCGATCTCTTTCCAAATCAGTCTTGGGAGACATCTCTTTGGAGAGGGTGATCCCGTGACAAGCCGGTAGATTACCACGCTTGGAATCTTCCATACTGAATCTTTTCAGTATGGTGTCGATGTACCTGGACTGTGAGAGTCCCAGTATCCTCTTGGATCTGTCACGATAGATCCGGATCCTTAGAATGTATGAGGCATCACCCAGGTCTTTCATGGAGAACCTGTGTGACAAGAACCCTTTGACAGATTGTAGCATAGGAATGTCATTTCCTATTAAGAGAATGTCATCCACGTATAAAACGAGGAATACTACAGTTCTCGCTACAAATCTACTATAGGTGCATGGTTCATCTGGATTTTTGATAAAGCCAAATTCCTTGACCGTCTCATCAAAACAGATGTTCCAACTCCGCGATGCCTGCTTTAGTCCATAGATGGACTTAAGCAACTTGCATACCTTTCCGCTGCTCCCACTCTGAATGAAACCCTCTGGCTGGTCCATATAGACACACTCCTCTAAATTTCCATTTAGAAAAGCGGTCTTTACGTCCATTTGCCAAATCTCATAATCGTGGAAAGCAGCAATGGCAAGAAGGATCCGAATGGATTTCAGCATAGCCACTGGAGAAAAGGTTTCGTCATAGTCCAAACCAGGTCTTTGACGAAAACCCTTTGCAACAAGTCTAGCCTTATAGGTCTCAACCTGTCCATCTACACCAATCTTCCTTTTGAAGATCCACTTGCATCCTACGGGTTTTACCCCATCTGGAGCAATGTCCAACGTCCATACTTTGTTGGTGTACATGGACTCCATTTCGGTCCGCATTGCATCCAGCCATTTTACCGAGTCAACGCTCTGAACGGCCTGCTGGAAGCTAGTAGGCTCATCATAATCAATGATGCAATCCTTTCTATCCCCGTCTATGAGAAAACCGTAGTATCTCTCGGGCGGATGAGACTGCCTACTACTTCTGCGGAGCGGCGTAGGAATGTCATTTTCTTTTGAACCCTCTGGTTCTACTAAGCTTTCAGTAATAGCTCGTGGTTCTGGAATTTCTTCCAGTTCTATTGCGCTCCCACTTATTTCTTTTTCTAAGAACTGGTGTTCCAAGAAGTGGGCATGACGAGAAACAAAAACCTTTTGTTCCTCTTCGCAATACAAGAAATATCCCTTGGAGTTCTTTGGATATCCCACAAACTTGCACTGTACTGAGCGTGCCTCGAGCTTGTCCGCATGCTGCTTTTTGACAAAAGCTGGACTTCCCCATGTCTTAATGTGATTAAGATAGGGTCTCTTCCCGCACCACATCTAATATGATGTAGTAGGCACAGTCTTAGTAGGAACTCGGTTCAAAAGGTATGCAGCTGATTCTAGTGCATATCCTCAGAATGATCGCGGTAACTCAGCGTTACTCATCATGGACCGTACCATATCTAATAGGGTTCGGTTCCGTCTCTCCGATACACCGTTATGTTGCGGAGTGTATGGAGGAGTAAGCTGAGAGAGAATTCCATTCTCTTTTAGGTAATCCAGGAACTCGGCACTCAAGTATTCACCACCTCGATCAGATCTCAGTGTCTTGATACTTTTGCCGGTTTGTTTTTCTACTTCATTCTTATATTCCTGGAATTTTCTAAAGGCTTCGGATTTATGTTTCATTAAGAAGACATAACCGTACCTTGAAAAGTCATCCGTAAAAGTAATGAAGTAAGAATAACCGCTTCGCGCATGTATAGACATTGGACCGCATACGTCGCTGTGTACGAGTCCCAAGAGCTCGCTCGCTCTTACTCCGTGTCCAGTGAACGGAGTCTTTGTCATCTTTCCTTTGAGACAGGATTGACAAGTGGCATACGATTGATATTCGAACGGATCCAAATATCCTTCTGTATGTAACTTCGTCAACCTTCTCTCATTGATGTGACCCAGTCTACAATGCCATAAGAAAGTCTGATTTATTTCCGGAGACTTTCTTTTGTATGTATTCTGGACATTGAAAATCTATGGTTAGTTTAGTACGTATATACCATTGCTTAATGTACCTGACCCAATCAGAACTTGATTAAGGTGAATGTTTACAACATTACTTACAAACGCAAATTCATAACCTTCTTTAGAAATCAAAGATACAGAAATGATATTACAAGTTGCGTTGGGTACAAAAAAGCAATTACGTAAAACCAAAACATGTCCATCTAACATTCCCATGTGATAGTCCCCCACGGCCTTAGCATCCATGCTAGTTCCGTTTGCAACTTTGAGGGTCATGTCACCTGCCTTCAAAAACCTACGGTTTCTCAACGCCTGCAAAGAATTACAGATATGAGATCCTGATCCGGTATCCAATACCCAGGAAGTAGAGTTTATTGATAGACAGTTTTCAATAACATACACACCTGAAGCTGAAGCCGCAACTTGCTTCAGATCCTGTGTTCTGGCTTTCCAAGCCCTGCAATCTTTCTTCCAGTGCCCACTCTTATGACAGTAAAAGCATTCTTCCTTATCCACAAGCTTCCCTGCTTTATTTGTTGCTTTTGCCTTTCCCTTCGTATCCACCTTACTAACACCGCCCCTTGGTTTGGCGGGGGTTTTCTTCTTCTTTCCCTTAGCTTTCGCCTTGGACCTAGAAGAGGAAGATCCTCCTACAAACAAAGTGGATGTTTCCCTACCTTTCTGTAGGGTGCCCTCTGCACTCCTCAGCATGTTGAGGAGCTCTGAAAGTTCAACTTCCTTTTCTTGCAAGTTGAAATTCAGGATGAACTGGGCGTAAGTGGAAGGAAGGGACTGAAGAATCAAGTCCGTATAGAGCTCATTCTCCAACGTGGTCCCAAGGTCCGCGAGCTCCTCTATGAAGCCAATCATCTTAAGCACGTGTTCTGCTACCGATGATCCGACGGCCAAGCTTGCCGAAAATAACTTCTTCGACACTTCGTATCTTGCGATACGAGATTGCTCTCCATACAGTTCTTTTGTATGGAGAAATATGGATTCGAGGTCCATATTCTCGTGCCTCCTCTGATGTTCGTTGTCCATAGAGGCAAGCACGATGCACTTGGCCTTCGCGCAATCGATTTCCCAGGTCTTACGGATTTCCCTATCTGCGACGCTGGTTTTAGGACCTGGGACAGGGGGAGCTTTGGTGGTAAGAAGATACCCCAACTTGTCATAAGTTATTGCCATTTTGACATTCCTGAGCCAATCTTTGTAGTTTGGCCCTGTCAGTATGTTTTTATCTAGTAATAACTTAAGTCCGGTCATGATGTTTGGTCGCTGCAATTAGGAGAGAGAGAAGAAACACTTAGCATGATGCTCTTGCAAGTTTAGAGTGGTTTTTAATTTGTCTAAACAGGATGGCTCCCACTGTCTCTCGAATCCCTCCTCAAACCAAAAAGGAAGAATTAGTCAGGATCAATCTCACCGTACAATACTTGCTTAACCGTTCGGCCAGGCTGGTGTCGGTACTTCGAGGGAGGTTTTCCAACGCTTTCGCGAAGTTCCTTAATTAAATAACCTCTTTTCCCTGTGGGCGTAGCCCCGCTAACACCTTTCTAGACACCTACTTGGTTTATAGCATTGATCGTTAAGTGAGAAATTTCCCGAGGAGTAGCATATACTCACAGTAGGATCGGGATCCAAATATCATTGCGTGACAAAACTGAAGGAATTCTACCAGAATCATCACACTCCAAATGGTATGCAGCACTAGCAAGTTTCAGTTCTTTTGAAATTCCCGATGTGGATTTTTGCCCCATGCTCTTATGACCTCGACTTTGGCCAAAATATCATAAGTCACATGTCAAGTTCTACCCGTCATTCTCCAGGTTAATTTGAACCCACCCGTACATACCCTTGACTTTGGCCAACATGGCAGTACGACTGTCCCAAACCAACGCATCTATCTATGCTGCACATGAATACCCAATAGCTACCAATCACTATGCCCTGACTTTGGCCAACATACATAGCTTGAATACTATTGACTATTCATGTGAAACGATGGAGGGCTACGAATGGTTTTGGAGAAATCGTGAACGTAGTGAACTTGATATAATCGAAGGAACGAGATAGCTTTTAAAAGGAGTAACTTAATCTCCGCGTTTAAAAGTTATTTTGAAAAGAAACCGAGTGGTTTTGAAAGTGTTCCAACGACTTTTACTTGGTTTATTTTTCTTGCATTAGTTCTTTTAATGCGTCCCATCATTTATTCCTACCATTGCAGAAAACAACTAAAATATAACGTACGCTTATGCCATTCGCATTTGCCACGGGGCCCGTCATTACCCGTTAGGTTACTTAACTAACGACAGAGCGGGGGCTGGGCTAGCGCGGCTGCAAAATATAAGCAATGCCTAAATAATATCATATATAGATATATTGCAATGATAGCCATTTCAGATCACAGATGAACACATTGGATATACTAGGAATCCGCAATTCGTACAAGCCTGTAACGAAAAGCGGATTACACGGTCGCGGTGAATAGCTAATACCCCACCCAAGACCCCTACGGGTGCGGCAAACTACCCGCTAAATATCCGAAGTGGAGCAACCTCCCTCAACGACGTGAGTAGGCCACTCGGCACTTCGAGATACCCGGTAGTTTGTGCACCCTACCATGGGTCTATCCTAGGAGCAAAAACAGTAAAAAAAAAATTATACAATGACGGTTACAACCCCGACCCGGTTGTGCGGCCAAAAATAATATTACATCAATTTACATATTACATGAATTGAAAGATAAAAGAAAACTCTCATCTCACAACCCTCGGCTATTCACCCGCGACAATCCAACGAATTCATATACACATACCATCAACATTACAGATCACAGATATGTATAACCCCCACTAATCGACGTATAGCGATTAGCGGACGTTCAATACATATAACACATCACAGATATATACCCGTCAACTTAAGTCTTTAGAAGTTCGATCAAAATACGGATTTTTAGGCCCCAAGCACAAAATTTTCTTTCTGGAAAATCTGGGCAGAAAAAACATATTCTAAAAATCCTAAAACAAACCCAGAAAAACACTGCAGGAAACCGTTTCCAAGGCCGAGTCAACTCGGCCGCGGAACCGCGGCGCTTTAACCGATTCAATGGACGAAATTTCTTGTGTGTTTTAAAAAAAGCCTGAGCCGATTTTTCATGTATGATTTATTATTTTTTGGGCAGAAAAAAATTCGGCAGAAACTTAATTTTCCGGGTTCGTTTCGCGACTTTTTCTCCGATCGAACTTCTACATACTTTGCTAACATGTTAGATAGTGTTTAACTAGGCTCTGATACCACTGTAAGTCCATGCTACCCTTCCTCGGTACTTACGGGGTTGCGGAAGTGATAAAAAACGATTTTCAAGAGGGTGGTAACATGGACTCAAAATACGGATCTTTGTTAAACAACTAACTAACAACCTAACTAGAGTTTTACCTACTCGGTTAAGGGGTTATACCTTTCTTGAACTCTTTCATCTTCCACTCTTTCCGGTGTACGGATCGGCCTCACCTCGTCGTCTCCTTGCGCCGAAGATGGATCCACCTGAAAGCTTCTACCTTTGGCTTCTTCTTCGAACTTTGAAGAAACTAGAACACTTGGCTTGCTAGGCCTTGTGAACTAGAATGAGTAGAGAATTATTTTGGTGTCTTTTTATCCCTAAGGCAATGAGTCTCAACACATGAGAATGGTTTGCCTTGAGCTAGGGAGAGCAAGAGGAAGAGGGAGAGCTTGAGAATGAGAGAGCTCAAGAGAAAGAAAGCAAATGAAAGAATGAGCCTATCTTTTCTTACCCCCCTCTCATAATCCAAAAGCCATCATAACAAAAATAGTAATCAAGTATTGTGTGATGGTTTAAGTCAAAATGGCTATATCATTTCATGCACTCATTTTGCATAAATAAACAAGCAAGCAAAAGTCTTTGCCATGGAATGATAGCCATTGTCATGATGATGGTCAACTAGTCCAACCTAGTCAACCGGTCAACAAAGTCAACAGGTCAACAAAGTCAACTAGTCAACAAAGTCAACCCCTCAACAACCATGTCACTATAATACTTAATTAATATTATTGTTAATCATATATCTTATTCTCATTAGGGTTTAGTCAAAAGTCAATAGTCAACAGTCAACAGTCAACAACCCCAATGAGAATCCTCTGCCTCTGTCGCTCTGTCAACCGTGCATACACACCCGCATCCGCGTTCCGAGAAACACGAATACAAACGAGATAAAACCAATCCCAAAATGTACACTAGGATCCGGCTTAAACCAAAGCCCGCTAGTGTTAACTGTCCGGACACCAAACGTGCACAAGTGCACGGATATGACCGAACCCTGTCGCAAAACCATGCGACCTGTCGCAAAACCATGCGACCTCTACTCTTGTGCCTAAAGGCGAATAACTTTCTGTGTGGGACTCTAAAGACTCGACACTACGCTGGCAGTGGGTTTAACCACAGACCACAAGCGGCACTAGCTGTGCGTAACGGTCCCCAGGTAGATGCCGACAAGAAGACTGACAAGGTGAAACCCATCTGAACTCCTACTGAGCCTGAATGTGACAATCTCCGTACAGTCCGGTCTGTTCGTCTGATACATCGCATGGCGGGCCTAGGGGCGGTGAACATCAGTCCCTTAATAGCGGTACAAGTCATGTCGGAGTGAAGCCCAGAACACCCTGAGATAACACTGGAAACCTACCAGTATATCTCGCTTGCCCTGGCCAGGGACTACTCGTGTAATGGCTCTTCTAGACACAGCGCGATGTCAACCCCCAATACCGGGAGAGACGAATCCTGTCTAACCGTCACTGCCTCCAAGTTCTTCGGGACTGCACCCAAAAACTACCTGTTTGCACGACTCCTTTGAGCCGTGGTAGGGTAGTAATCAAAGTACAGTGGGAACACACTCGAGGCGAAGTGACAGTGTCAAGTCAGCGGACTAAGCTGTACTCATGTCACCTGGGAACTGATAACTGACGATAGGTATAGTACCAACCAACAGTTCCCGACGAGTCCTGTCCAGTGTACTCGTAACCTAACGAGCACCCGCATACTATCTCAAGTACGACGTACTGACGGCTGTGGGACAGACCGTCTTCCACACTGGGATGAGAAGCGCATGCGCTAGTCTATTCCGGAGTATCGATGCCCTGTCTCGATTGTCCTGCGACTAGGGACCTGCATAAGGATGTGCTTATAGATTACCCAGCCCCCACGAGTGTGACTGCCATCACAACACTGGTAATCAAGCAAAGATCCTAAGGGCTCCACTAATGTGTATAGGTGATATGCTAAAATAAACACATGTACACATTAAAGCAGAAACAAACCAAGTAGCATACTACTATATTGAGCAAGATTGTCTATACAAGATGAATATCCCAAGCTTCCATTAAGTAATATACAAACTAGTATAATACAGTAATGGCCTCTAGGGCATATACACTAAAATATATGTTATCTAGGGTTTCTGTCTATTGTGACTATATAAGAGACCGAGAGCTCCACATGAAAGATCATCAATCCGAAGTGATCAAGAGGTCCAAAGCGACCCACGCATCCAGGTGATCATCAGCTAGTCATCTACCTCCAACAAGAGAGAGAGCGAGAGAAAAAACTAGGGTTCTTTGTAATCTACTTTGTATGGAGAGTTGTATGAAATAGTTGATTAATAAAGATAGTCTTTTTATTAGTCTTTTCGCATTTACTTTCTGTATTTAATTTCTGCATCTTAATCATGTTTTCTTCTTCATCCTTTCTTCTATCTCAAATCATGAGCTGGTAATTCCTAACTTTCTAGGGTTTGTAGGCTAGGGTAGATTAATGGATAATAAAATCATTTAACTCCTTTTATACATTTTAAAGTCTATAAACTTTAGCAAAATAAATGTTAATATCCTTATCGAGCGCGCTACCAATCTATTGCTAGTTACGACCGCGATTCGAGATCTATTCAACACTTGTTTTGTTAAGGGCTAGACATGAATAGAGATCAATGCAAGGACAAGGGTTAAAGGTGGGGAAACCCTAGTTTCTTCCAAAAAACCCTAATCTACATTCTTCACTATCGATCTAGTTTTAAACTATTAAAATATAAAAGGAGTCGTTTTTAATTATTCATCCATTACTACTAAGTCTTATGAACCCTACAAGCCTCTTCTTCATAAATCTACATCCATATTAAAATAGATCTACAACTAATCAACCTATCTTTCAATCAACTCGTCTAAAGCAAGAAAAATGTTCACGTTTCCCTGCGGACGACCGTACTTATCACGACTAGCTACTAGCGACACCGTCCTGATTGCGGTTACTTTATTTACAGCACTTCTCTTTAAACAGATTAATCATAAGTTCCCAAACTTTCTTGTAGACTCCTCCAAGAATATGATAGGAACCAGGTGTCATGATCATAAATAATACTCACTGGTACTCCATGAAATCTCACAATCTCCTGCATGTACCTCTCTACTAACGCCTTCGTCAACTGACCAACTCAAAATGGTATAAAATGAGCTTCCTTGGTCAGTCGATCGACAATCACCCAAACTGCGTTATTGCCCTTTGGATTTCATGGTAAGGCTGCACGAAATCCATGATTATATGTTCCCACTTCCATTGAGGAATCGGAAATGGTTGCAACAAACCAGCTACTCTTTGATATTCAGCCTTGACTTGCATACACAACAATTACTTTGATATGTAACGAGCGATCTTTCTTTTCCTGCTTTCCCACCAAAAGTGTTGTCGCAAATCTATACATTTTCATGTCTCCTGGATGTACCGAATATGCGGAACTATGAGCTTCCTTCATGACTTCTTCACGAACCTTTCTTCTAGGCACCCCCAAACAACTTCCATACCTCAAAGAACCATCTTCATGAATTAACAAATCTGTTCGAAGCCCTGCCTCTTCTTGTCCCCGAATTCACTGCAATTTAGGATCGTGCGACTTCGCTGTCTTGAATGCTACCAATCAACGATGACTGTACATGCAACTGCATCAACTGTCCCGAATAATCTGGTAGTACAAGCTCTAACTCGAATCTCTGAAAATCTGTTATAATCTCCTTCTGTGAAGTCAACATCCGTATTGCTGGCATCCGACTTTAAGCATCCGGTGCTACATTGACTTTCCCCGGATGCTATTTTAGATCAAGATCATAGTCGGCCATCAATTCCAACTATCTACGCCGTCTCATGTTGAGCTCTTTCTGTGTGAACACATAATTTAGGCTCTTGTGATCAGTAAACACCTCTACCCTTTCGCTCAATAAGCGGTTCCTCCAGATCTTTAGCGCAAAGATAACTGCTACTAATTCCAAGTCGTGAATTGGGTAATTCTTCTCATGAGTCTTCAAATGCCTCGACGTATACACTACTACCCTTCTATGCTGCATAAAAACTCATCCTAAGCCTTTCCCAGATGCGTCGCTGTGAAAAACTAACACTCCGGAAACATCTGGCACTGTTAAAATAAGAGCGGTTGTCAACCTTTGCTTCGGCGCCTCAAAAGCTTACGCACACTTCTCGGACCAAACAAACGATACCTCTTTTCGTGTTGGCTTGGTTAAGGGTTCTGGTATCCGAGCGAAGTTCTCCACAAACCTTCTATAGTATCCAACAAGCCCAAGAAAACTTCTAATCCCCCTAACATTCTTTGGTGTCGGCCAAAACATGAACATCTACAATCTTTCAGTGTCAACTGAAATTCTATCTCGGATACAACATGACCCAAGAAATTCACTTCATCGTACCAAAGCTCGCACTTGCTCATCTTAGCATATAGTTTTTCTTGTCTCAACGTCTGTAGTGTGATCCTAAGTGTTCTTCATGCTCTTCTTTGCTCCTTGAATAAACTAGAATAAATATTGATGAATACTATCATGAACTGATCTAGAAATGGTGAAAAGATCATGTTCATCAAGTCCATAAATATCGTCGGTGCATTAGTAACTCTAGATGGCATAACTAATTACTCATAATGCCCATGTCGATTTCAGAACGCTATCTTGCGAAAGTCTTCTGTTTTCACCCGACTTGGTGATAACCCGATCGCAAATCCAACTTCGAAAAATACTATCGCGCCACTGAGTTGATCAAATAATTCACTTATTCACTTGATTTAATTCTCGATAGTTGATGCACATTGTCCGCGTACCATCTTTCTTCTTGACTAAAAGAACTGGAGCTCCCCACGGTGAACCGCTGCTGCGAATCCATCTCTTCTCTAATAATTCGGAAACCTATCTCTTTACCTCTTCTAGTTCTACGGGTGACATCGGATAATAAGCCTTTGAAATTGTGGCGCTGGTCTACATCTCGTTTTGGCGGTAAACCCAAGATGTCCTTGAGCACATCTATGAAGTCCCGAACCACTATTAGCGCTTCATCAGCAAATTGTTCATGAACTTCACCTTTGAGTACACACAAACAGTTCCCTTCATCATGAATTTACAAGTTTCTTCTAAGACTTATGGGTTATCAGCCTACCACTTTTATGCTATGCTACTCTGATAAATTAAGGCAGGTCTATCAGAACTTCCTCAAAGAAACATCTCACACCTGATCGGCCTTGAAGTGGTCTGTACCAACTCTCGCTGGGGTCAATCTCGAACTACTTCCATCACTATATGCTCTCATGTGTTTCTCCTTTTTCTTCGAAACGCAGACGGATTGGTCATTACGGGACAGAAGGAAAGATATAACGTGGTTGTTGGATTCAAGTTCGCGATAAGACATAAACTCGTAAGCAATGACACCAAGAGGAAACAAAGTAATACAACGGCCATAAGTCAAGAAAAAATGAATCAAAATAGGACTCCAGGTTACCTAAATAGAGTACCACATTGTAACCATGCCTTGGTATATGGTTACAATCACATAACTCCATTCAAGTTGCCCAAATCCTACTATCAGAATCGAAGGAATAAGAGGGGAGAAATAATAAGGAATCGGGAGGATTCCAAGCTGAGATGCAATGTCATACCATATCGTCGAGATAAAAGAGTTTATGGAAAGAATAAGATTCAAGAATTTGAATGACAAGACAATAATGTGGCAGGATATGTTCCTAAAATTCTGGGTCTTAAGGACAATTTAGTGGGTACCATACCCAACTACAAATTGAACAAAGCCCATCTAACCTAAAACCTATGCTCTGATACCAACAAAACCTTGTCACGCCCCGCTTCCTAAGATACCAAACTTTCGGGATGTAACTCGGCCAGCCATACTACCTATGGTAAGGAAACGTCCTTCCATAGTCATATTAAGGTTGTCAATCAGTAATCAAGAACAAATAATCTAACTATCCATCTCTAAACATGTCAAATAGCCACAAACGACAACAGGAAATAGTAGCGGAAGCAATAAAGATCCAAGGAATAACTAACCATCAATAAGAGCTATATCAGTGAGATGGTCCTCACCGATTGGCGATCCTGTCGAAATACTCACGATTCTCATATGCTAAAGTCAAGTATCTGGGCCATGCAAAACCCAGACGTCAGTGCGTCATAAATATCATGATAATAATAATAAACTGAACAGTGTGCTATACAGGATATCACATGCAAAATAAGGTATGAGTATAAACAAACATTAGGTGTTATAACAGCAGGCTATAGGTATGTCACATGTATCCTAAAGTCTGTGTTTTTAGGTTAACTATCCTATAGGTAGTTGAAATCGATGAATGTACTTCTTCATATAACTCAAAAGTATATATCCCTTTACCCCCCGGGACCACGGATCAAGTATGAATCAAGAATGATTCTGTTCTGTTACCTCTCGGAACCACGGATTAAGTAATAAGAATCACGAGTGACTCTGTTTCGTTACCCTCCGGAACCACAGATCAAGCAATAAGAATCACGAATGATTTTGTTCCGTTTTTTAGTGTATATGCCCTAGGGGCCATTATTGTATCATACTAGCTTGTATATTACTTAATGGAAGGTTGGGATATTCACAGTTATATTAACAGTCTTGCTAAACATGGTAGTATGCTACTTGGTTTGTATCTATCTTAATATGTATGTACGTATTGATAGAGCCCTTAGGATCTTGCTTGACTACCAGCATTGTGATGGCAGTCACGTTAGTGGGGGCTGGGTAGTCTACAAGCACATCCTTTTTCAGGTCCCTAGTCGTAGGATTATCGAGACAGGGCATCGATACTCCGGAGTAGACTAGTGTGTACGCTTCTTATCCCAGTTGGGGAGATGGTCCATCCCACAGCTATCAGTACGTCGTACTGGAGATAGTATACAGGTGCTCGTTAGGTTACGGGTACACCGGACAGGACTCGCAGGGAACTGTTGGTTGGTATTATACCCGTCGTCAGTTAACAGTTCCCAGGTAACATGAGTACAGCATAGTCCGCAGACTTGACACTGCTGCTTCACCTCGAGTGTGTTCCCACTGTTCTTAGATTGCTACCCTACCACGGCTTAAAGGAGTCGTGCAAATAGGTAGCAGTTGGGTGCAGTCCCGAGCACTTGGAGGCAGTGGCGGTTAGACAGGATTCGTCTCTCCCGGTATTGGGAGTTGATATCGCGCTGTGTCTGGAGAGCCATTACGCAAAGTCCCTGGCAAGGGCAAGCGAGATTTACTGGTAGGTTTTCCAGTAGTTTCTCAAGGTGTAATGGGCTTCGCTCCGACACGACTTATACCGCTTTTAGGGGACTGACGCTTGCCGCCCTCTAGGCTCGATATGCGATAGGCCTAGACGAACAGATCGGACTGTACGGAGATTGTCACATCAGGCCCAGTAGGAGTTCGGATGGGTTTCCTCATCGGCCTTCTTATCGACATCTACCTGGGGACCGTTACGTACAGCTAGTGCCACTTGCGGTCTGTGGTTAAACCCACTGCCAGCGTAGTAGTCGAGTCTTTAGAGTCCCACACAGAGAGTTTCCCTGCTTCGGGCGAAACGATATAGAGGTCGTATGGTTTTACGACAGGGTTCGGACACGCACGTGCATTTATGCACGTACGATATTCGGACAGTTTTTATTAGCCGGCTTTGATTTAAGCCAGATTCTAGTATCGGATTATTGGATTTATACAGTCTAATGTATTTCCGTGTTTTCACGAATAGGAGGGGCGTTCTTGTAAATTGGCGAGAAGCTTCTAGAAGGATGATGACTTGGGGGTTAAGATGGCATTTGCATTTATTGATTTAGTGACTCATTTGTGTGATTCATCCATGGAGTTAATGATGCATTTAATGGCTAATGACTCATGAGATGAATCACACAAAGTGAATAAATGAAGCATGGTTGATAAATCATTTGATTTATTCATTTAATAAATCATTATGCTTCATATATTCAAGATGAGATATTATTTCATTTCATTCTCATTCTCACCTTCTCTCTCCTCAAGCTCTCTCTCTTCAAACCCTAACCCCTCATGTGTTGAGATCAAGGGTTAGCAAGACTTATTAATCCCTAATCCTACTCTATATTCCCTAGGTTGCTTTGATTAGCACTTTGAGTAACCTAGTTATCTCAAGTTAGAGGTCAAGCTTGGAGTAGTAGCTTTCGGGTGGATCTTCTATTACAAAGAGGAGGCCGACGAGGAGGTGGTTAACGAGAAGTAGAAGGACTTGGTTCACTAGGTATAATCTTCTTTTATAGTAGCTAATCCCTCCTATGATGTTGTTAGTTAGAGTTTGGCAAAGATCCTTAAGTTAGTCGAGGTTTCTTTTAAACAAAATGATTGTTTTACCTATTCCGCCTCCCCGCAAATCGTGGGGTGTACAACGTCGACTTAAAGTGGTATCAGAGCCTCGCTAAACCATAACTAACTTGTTAGCAAAGTCATTAGAAATTCGATCACAAAACGAACCGGAAAAAATATCAAATTGACCAAGTTTCTGTCGATTTTAAAACGGGGTCTAAAAATTTTTCAGGGACCCTTAAAATTACATGCAGGGAATTATAAGAATACTGTAGAAATTTGGGTTCTTGAATTGGCCAAACAGCCGCGGAACCGCGGCCGATCCATGCGAACCGCCGCGGATTCGCGGCCGAGTTGAAGCCGATTCACCCCAAAATTCTCCAGTAACTCTTCTATGTTAATTTTGTTCTTTCTGGAATGTTTTGTTTCTGCTCAAGTCTCAGGTGCACAGAGAAGTTTTTGGAGTAGAATCAATTGTGTTTGCTCGATCGAAATTCTACGATGTTTGGCTAATTATATTATATCTGTAATTTGTATAATGTGTTCGTAAACCTCCCCTAACTGCTAGTATGTCGGTTGGCAGGGGGTTGCACATTTCTGTAATGTTTTAACTGTTTTTGTTTATGAACTTGATTGGATCGTTGTGATGATTAGCCGGGGTTTGAGATGGGTTTTTATATTCATTCATTCGATGTAAACTGTAATATGATGTAATATTCTTTTGCGGGGCACATCCAGGTTGCGGTTGTAGCCACCGTTGTATTATTTCATTTACTGATTTTTGTTTCTAGGATAGACCCAAGGTGGGGTGCACAAACTACCGGGTACTTTGAAGTGTTTAGTGGCCTACTCACGTTGTTGAGAGAGACCGCTTCACTTCGGGTACTTGGCGGGTAGTTTTCCGTACCCGTAGGGGTCTAGGGTGGGGTAATGGCTATTCATCACAACTGTGTAATCCGTCTTTCGTTGCAGGCTCAAAAGAAACGCGGATTGCTTGTATATCCAATAATGTTCATCTGTGATCTGGAATGCCTATTATTGCGTCTGACGAATGTACAATATCTATATTTGATAGCTATTTAGACGTCACTTATGTTTTACACCCGCGCTAGCCCAGCCCCCGCTCTGTCGTTAGTTAAGTAACCTAACGGGTGATGACGGGACCCAGTGGCGAATGCGGATGGCATAAGAGGACGTTGTATTTTCGTTGTTTTCTGCAATGATAGGTTAATTGATGGGACGCATTATATTAATGCAAAGAAAATAAACCAAAGTTGAATCGTTGGAACAGTTTAAAAGAAACCACTCGGTTATTTTTAAAACAGAAGATATTTTTAATTGCGGAGCTTTAACCACTCCTTTTAAAAGATATCAGGTTCCTTCGGTCATATCAAGTTCACTACGTTCACGGTTTCGCCAAAACCATTCGTAGCCCTCCGTCATTTCATTTGGGTATTCAGTAGTATTCAAGCTATGTATTTTGACCAAAGCCAAGGCATAGTGTTTGATAGCTGCTGGGTATTCATTTGTTGCATAGATAGATGAGTTAGTTTGGGGCAGTCGTATTATCATTTGGCCAACGTCAGGGATATGTACGGATGGGTTCAAATTAACAAGATAATGATGGATAGAACTTGACATGTGACTTATGACATTTTGACCAACGCCAAGGTCATAAGAGCATGGGGCAAAAAATTTATATCAGGAATTTCTAAAGAAACTGAAATTTGCAAAGAGATGCATACCATTTGGAGTGTGATGAATGTTGGTAGGATTCCTTCAGCATTATCACACGATGATATTTAGATCCCGATCCTACTGTGAGTATATGCTACTCATCAGGAGACTCGTCACTTAACGATCAATGCTATAAACCAAGTAGGTGCCGAGAAAGGTGTCAGCGGGGCTACGTCCCCAGAGAAAAGTGGTTATTTAATTAAGGAACTTCGCGAAAGCGTTGGAAAACCTCCCTCGAAATACCGACACCGGCCTGGCTGAACGGTTAAGCAAGTATTGTATAGTGAGAATAGTCCTGACTAGTTCTTTCTTTTTGGTTTGAGGAGGGATTCGAGAAACAGTGGGAGCCATCTAGTTTAGATAAACTAAAAACCACTCTAAACTTGCAAGAGCATCATGCTAAAGTGTTCCCTCTCTTTCTCATTGCAGCGACCCAAAACATGACTGGCCTTAAGTTACTATTAGAGAAAAATATATTGACAGGGCCAAACTATAAAGATTGGCTGCGGAATGTCAAAATGGCTTTGACTTATGACAAATTGGGATATGTCCTTACCACTGAGGCACCTGCTGTCCCTGGTCCAAAATCCAGAATTGCGGATAAGGAAATCCACAAGACCTGGGAGTTAGATTGCGCGAAGGCCAAGTGCATCGTGCTTGCCTCGATGAATAATGAACATCAGAGGAGGCACGAGGATATGGATCTTGATGCCATATTTCTCCATACAAAGGAACTTTATGGAGAGCAATCTCGTATAGCAAGATACGAGATCTCGAAGAACTTGTTTCAGTCGATGATGGCCGTCGGATCATCTGTAAGAGAACATGTCCTAAAGATGATTGGCTATATAGAAGAACTCGTGGATCTCGGGATGACTTTGGAGAACGAGCTCTATACAGACTTGGTTCTTCAGTCCCTTCCTTCCACCTACGCCTAGTTTATTCTGAATTTCAACATTCAAGGAAAAGAAGTTGATCTTCCAGAACTCCTTAACATGTTGAGGAGTGCAGAGGGCACCTTGCAAAAGGCAAGGGAAACACCCGCTATGTTTGTTCGCGGTGCTTCTTCTTCCGGGTCCAAGGCTAGGGCCAAAGGAAGGAAGAATAAGCCGCCACCAAAACTAGAGGAGGTGTTAGTAAGGTGGGAGTGAAGGGAAAGAAAAAGATTGCGGTGCCAGTAGTGGCAAAGGATGAGTGCTTCCACTGTCGTAGGAAAGGGCATTGGAAGAAAGATTGCAAAGCTTGGAATGCCAAGAACCAGGAACCGAAGCAAGCTGTGGCTTTGACTTCAGGTGTGTTTGTAATTGAAAAATGTCTCTCAATCAACTCTAC
Organism: Agapanthus africanus; assembly: GCA_030015575.1. NCBI lineage: Eukaryota > Viridiplantae > Streptophyta > Magnoliopsida > Asparagales > Amaryllidaceae > Agapanthus > Agapanthus africanus. Next base: position 111,387,744 of record CM057344.1, read on the forward strand.
TTCCTGGGTATTAGATACTGGATCAGGATCTCATATATGCAATTCATTGTAGGCACTGAGAGACCGTAGAGAGCAGAAGGTTGGTGATATGACCCTCCAGGTTGCTAACGGAGCTAGCGTGGGTGCTTTGTCCGTAGGGGATTATCACCTAGGATTGACGAGTGGACATATTTTGGTTTTGCATAACTGTTTTTGTGTACCCAGTTTAACGTGTAATATCATATCGGTTTCGTTGTTATCAAAAGAAGGTTATGATTTCACATTTGTAAGCGATGTTGTTAACATCCACCTTAATCATGGTTTGATTGGGTCCGGTACACTAGATAACGGTATATATGTCTTAAACCAATTACAGATTTTCAATGTCCAGAACACACTAAAAAGAAAGTCTCCAGATTTAAATAAGGCTTTCTTATGGCATTGTAGACTGGGTCACATCAATGAGACAAGGTTAACTAAGTTACATAGAGAAGGATATTTGGATTCGTTCGAATATCAAACTTATGCCACTTGTCAATCATGTCTCAAAGGAAAGATGACAAAGACTCCATTCACTGGACATGGAGTAAGAGCGAGCGAGCTCTTAGGACTCATACACAGCAATGTATGTGGTCCAATGTCTACACATGTAAGAGGTGGTTTTTCCTATTTCATTACTTTTACGGATGATCACTCTAGGTACGGATTCATTTTCTTGATGAAACATAAATCCGAGGCTTTTGAGAAATTCCAAGAGTATAAGAATGAAATAGAAAACCAAACCGACAAATGTATCAAGACACTGAGATCTGATCGAGGTGGTGAATACTTAAGTGCCGAGTTCCTAAGTTACCTAAAAAAAAGGAATTCTCTCTCAGCTTACTCCTCCATACACTCCACAACATAACGGTGTATCGGAGAGACGGAATCGAACTCTATTGGATATGGTACGTTCCATGATGAGTAATGCTGAGTTACCGCGATCTTTCTGGGGTTATGCGCTAGAATCAGCGGCATATCTTTTGAACAGGGCTCCTACTAAGACTGTGCTTACCACGCCATATCAGATGTGGAGTGGGAAGAAACCCTATCTTCAGTATCTAAAGATATGGGGATGTCCGGCTTTTATTAAAAAGCAACATGCGGACAAACTCGAGGCACGATCAGTACAGTGTAAGTTTGTGGGATATCCAAAGAACTCTAAGGGGTATTACTTCTATTACACAGAGGAACAAAAGGTTTTTGTTTCTCGTAATGCCCATTTTCTAGAATAACAGTTTTTAGAAAAGGAAACAAGTGGGAGAGAAATAGAACTGGAAGAAATTCCAGAACCACAAACTACTACTGAAGGTTTGGTAGAACCAGTAGTTCAAGAAGAACATGACATTCTCGCACCCCTCCGCAGGAGTAGTAGGACGTCTCATCCGCCTGAGAGATACTACGGTTTTCACATAGATGGGGATAGAGAAGATTGCATCATTGATGATGATGAACCTACTAGTTTCAGGCAGGCCATCCAGAGCGGCGACTCGGTACGATGGCTAGATGCAATGCGGACCGAGATGGAGTCCATGTACACCAACAAAGTATGGACTTTGGACTTTGCTCCAGATGGGGTAAAACCCATAGGATGCAAATGGATCTTCAAGAAAAAGATTGGTGTAGATGGACAGGTGGAAACCTATAAGGCTAGACTTGTTGCAAAGGGTTTTCGTCAAAGACCTGGTTTGGACTATGATAAAAATTTTCTCCAGTGGCTATGCTCAAATCCATTCGGGTCCTTCTTGCTATTGCCACCTTCCATGATTATGAGATCTGGCAGATGGACGTAAAGACGGCTTTTATAAATGGTAATTTTGAAGAGTGCGTCTATATGGATCAGCCAGAAGGCTTCAATCAGAGTGGGAGCAGGGAGATCATAGATCGGCGGGAGATCGAGGTCCGGAGAGTTGCTACAGAGGAGAACACTGCTGATCCATTCACAAAGACCTTATCTCAGATTCAGTTCGAGAGGCTACTCGAGATGATCGGTCTACAATATGCCAGTACATGGCCCTAGTGCAAGTGGGAGATTGTTAGTGTATATGCCCTAGGGGCCATTATTGTATCATACTAGCTTGTATATTACTTAATGGAAGCTTGGGATATTCACAGTTATATTAACAGTCTTGCTAAACATGGTAGTATGCTACTTGGTTTGTATCTATCTTAATATGTATGTACGTATTGATAGAGCCCTTAGGATCTTGCTTGACTACCAGCGTTGTGATGGCAGTCACGTTAGTGGGGGCTGGGTAGTCTACAAGCACATCCTTTTTCAGGTCCCTAGTCGTAGGATTATCGAGACAGGGCATCGATACTCCGGAGTAGACTAGTGTGTACGCTTCTCATCCCAGTTGGGGAGATGGTCTATCCCACAGCCATCAGTACGTCGTACTGGAGATAGTATACAGGTGCTCGTTGGGTTACGGGTACACCGGACAGGACTCGCAGGGAACTGTTGGTTGGTATTATACCCGTCGTCAGTTAACAGTTCCCAGGTGACAAGAGTAAAGCATAGTCCGCAGACTTAACACTGCTGCTTCGCCTCGAGTGTGTTCCCACTGTTCTTAGATTGCTACCCTACCATGGCTCAAAGGAGTCGTGCAAACAGGTAGCAGTTGGGTGCAGTCCCGAGCACTTGGAGGGTATTGGGAGTTGATATCGCACTGTGTCTGGAGAGCCATTACGCAAAGTCCCTGGCCAGGGCAAGCGAGATTTACTGGTAGGTTTTCCAGTAGTTTCTCAAGGTGTAATGGACTTCGCTCCGACACGACTTATACCGCTTTTAGGGGACTGACGCTTGCCGCCCCCTAGGCCCGATATGCAATAGTTCTAGACGAACAGACCGGACTGTACGGAGATTGTCACATCAGGCTCAGTAGGAGTTCGGATGGGTTCCCTCATCGGCCTTCTTATCGACATCTACCTGGGGACCGTTACGTACAGCTAGTGCCGCTTGCGGTCTGTGGTTAAACCCACTGCCAGCGTAGTAGTCGAGTCTTTAGAGTCCCACATAGAGAGTTTCCCTGCTTCGGGCGAAACGATATAGAGGTTGTATGGTTTTACGATAGGGTTCGGACACGCACGTACATTTATGCACGTACGATATTCGGACAGTTTTTACTAGCCGGCTTTAGTTTAAGCCAGATTCTAGTATCGGATTATTCGATTTATACAGTCTAAAGTATTTCCGTGTTTTTACGGATAGGGGGGGCGTTCTCGTAAATTGGTGAGAAGCTTCTTGAAGGATGATGACTTGGGGGTTAAGGTGGCATTTGCATTTATTGATTCAGTGACTCATTTGTGTGATTCATCCATGGAGTTAATGATGCATTTAATGGCTAATGACTCATGAGATGAATCACACAAAGTGAATAAATGAAGCATGGTTGATAAATCATTTGATTTATTCATTTAATAAATCATTATGCTTCATATATTCAAGATGAGATATTATTTCATTTCATTCTCACTCTCACCTTCTCTCTTCTCAAGCTCTCTCTCTTCAAACCCTAACCCCTCATGTGTTGAGATCATGGGTTAGCAAGACTTATTAATCCCTAATCCTACTCTATATTCCCTAGGTTGCTTTGATTAGCACTTTGAGTAACCTAGTTACCTCAAGTTAGAGGTCAAGCTTGGAGTAGTAGCTTTCGGGTGGATCTTCTATTACAAAGAGGAGGCCGACGAGGAGGTGGTTAACGAGAAGTAGAAGGACTTGGTTCATTAGGTATAATTTTCTTTCATAGTAGCTAATCCCTCCTATGATGTTGTTAGTTAGAGTTTGGTAAAGATCCGTAAGTTAGTCGATGTTTCTTTTAAACAAAATGATTGTTTTACCTATTCTGCCTCCCCGCAAATCGTGGGGTGTACAACGTCGACTTACACCGTTACTCCCCGGACCCACGGATCAAGTAATATTATTTTAAGTTACACTTCAGTTACAGTTTTGGTTTCCCCATTTCTCCAGGTTTTGTTTTCCAAGTTAGGTATGAAAAATATCTACCTAATGCCAACACAAGAACAGGCAGGTATAGATTATGTCTCTCTAGAAAACAAGTCACGTCCATCAGGTCAACAAGTTAGGATTGTTGGCATCGATAAATATTACGGGTAACAGGTATAATCAATTTAGTTATAGCAATAGAAAGATAACAGGTCGCAAGCATGTCAGGTATCATGTACTAAATAGGTGACGTATTTACTTGCGCAAACAAATAATATCAAATAGTAGGATTATAACTGTCACAGTTATCTAGCCGTGATACCGCATGAAACTAAATTGATGTGTCCACTATGAATTGTTATATATATATAACCGTACTTATAATAACTTTCACGATTAACCGGTATTATGAATTAACCGTCTTAATTCCCACTCTTCGATTAATCAACTAGAATAGTTCGTATAAGTTCTGCTTACAGATGTAATTTTGCATAACTTCAACAAATGTAACTACACACGTGCTGGTGTTACTAAATAATAAAATACGGACTATCCCTATAAAATTGTATATTGATAACAATTCTCGACATTATAAATATATATAGCTAGGTATAGGTAAACTAGCATGTAGCAAGTTTGAAACTTGCCTTGATCCGTATAAAATACGATGACGAATACAGATATCAACAAGACAAACACTGAACAACAACACAACGACATAAAACACGACGGAAGTAAGACCTCGGCCTGATCTTGGGCAATGGTGACGATGTGACAGCGTTGTGTTGGCTACTCGGCTTGAGAGAAGACTGCAGAGGGCTCGGTCCGCGACGGCGACGCTTAATGGATGGAGTTGAGAAAGAAGAAGGAGGTGATGTCCTCGGTTTTGGGTGTTGGTGGTTGCGGCGGGAGTCATGGCTAGGGTTTGGGTGAAAACGAGAGGAAGATGAAGATGGTGAGTCGAGAGAAGTGGTGGTTGTGCCGGTGATGGAGGGTTTTGGTCAAGGTTGGGTTTTGGGTTCACGGTGAGATGGTGTAACAACTCAAATTTTAGTGTACATAAAATTCATTTAAAGTTAATGTATAATTAGGGTATTTACAATTCCTGTGAAGGCCATAAGTATTTGTTTTGATTTAGAACAGCAAGAAAGAGCTTGTAGCTCACTGGTAAGACCTTGCACTGCTGAACCATAGCACCAGAGTTCAAATCCCATCAGCCACAATATCTTTTTATTTTAAATTCTTTTAATCTTCTAGAAACCCAAGAGACTACACGTATACTACACGTAAACTGAAGAGACACAGCCTAATCAAACACGTGCACTGTAGAATACTAAACGACCCCGACCCAATACCCCAACACCAACCCCAACCGTCGGTGTTGACCCGGCGAGATGTAGGAAATGGACGGCGCCGTCGGTCCAATCAGATGGTAAAGCCTCCAAACTTTGCCCCGTGCACCCTTTCAGCTACCCCACTAACCTCTTATTGCTTGTTTACTCTGAATTAATCTAGAGAGCAATAAAATGCTCATTTAACCTCATTTAATTGCATATTTCAATGCATTCTTTAAACACCCTAAAGCCTAATTTTTTCCTATAAATACCAAGCTCAATTCACCCCTCCTCACTCACAATTCCCTACCCAAACTCTCAAGAAAATTCCAAGTTCCTATAGTATGCAAGTGGAGTTAACAAAGGGCGAAGCTCCGACGAACTTCCGGCGACAACACAAGGAGTTTCCGGCGACGAAACGACGTATCGGTGCTTCCCCACTCTTCCTTTTTCTCTCCTTTAGCCAAACAACCAGTAAGTCCCCCTTCTCTCTCTCTTTTTCTATTCTCAAACTTTACATTCTCAATACGTGTCGGAAGCGGAGTTATCCGGTTTCCGATTCTCTTTTCTTTTAAAAATACAATTTTTTCTTAATAACAAATCTACAACTTTTGATATATATTGTTTAGTAATCATTAACAAAGACAATAGAATAAGTTTGACATCAAAATAATAACCGTAGCAAGTTTTATTCGACTTTTACATTAAAATACCTTCATATTTTATTTCGACATGCTTAAACTTTTTAAACCGTATTACCTTAGAAAAACTCACGAGGTAATTACCTACCTCATCACAACACATAAATTTATCATAGCACGATGAATCTTGGGACAATAGAATACGGGAAACACGACTTTGCAAATAAATACCTTTAACTTATAAAACCGTTTTCTTTAAAAGATGTATTAAAACATTCCCATGCAATTGCGCCTCTACAACCCATTTTGGGGAACCCCATTCGGGATGGTGCGGATTATCACACATCCTTGGGCTTAGTAGAGCGAGATGCAGACCTCCGCAAGGAGCATTCGGTCTCGATGGAATTTTATACATTTTTCTTTAGAAAATGAGATTTTTACAAGAAAATAAATAAAATTATTTTCATTAAATATATATATATAATTATTATCAAAATATTTATTTTAAATATATATAATATTCCACATTTCCAAAATTCAAGAAAAACATCCCAATTACAAGAAAATACCATACAATTCCAATATTTCAAATAAATACCATATACAATGAAAATTAGGTTTTACTCACTAGAAATTTCAATTATATAAAATATACATCTATGAAAACTCTAAAGACGATAATTTAATACTTGAGGTGTATTTTGAAAATTATACAAAATTATATTTACATAAAACCACTCAAGTTATGTTAAATTACAATAAGGACCCTAGTAAACATAGGTTTAAGCGGGACTAGTCTCTTGAGCCTCAGGGAGCCGGAGATATGGGTGCTTGCCTATATAAGGTAGACAACTTAACAAACGGTGTTATCAACACGGTAATTATCTTTGAAAAAGACACAAATCCTGCAGTCCATGTGCAGCAGTTACCGATAGCACCAAAACATAATTCAGAACTTCAATTTCTTTTCTAATTATCTGACTTAGACCGAGTCTCAATATAATCAATCTGACTTGAATATGATTCAAGTATCAAACTACAATACAACATGGATCTATGAATCCGTCTATTCAATCTAATCAATCTATATTGACTGACCCGAACCATGGATATATTCCATTTACATGATCATCCATTATATCCGTTCCATTACTAATATCATGGTTTCGGCAAGTCATCCATCTATACAATCTATAATACAAGACAGTACAATACAATCAAGATATCGCGGGGTTTATAAGGGGTAGATTGGTACGGAAGGTGTTAGAAGTGGCACGAGACTGTAACTATAACACACCTAACCTGAATATCCATTGCTGTTGTACCGTGGCTGAACGGTTCCTTGTGCTCCGTATACCTTAGTCTCCGGAATAGTGGGACTCCTCTCGTATACACTGGCATTCTTCTGTACCAAGCTACAAACAACAACGTTAACACTAAATACAACATTATAACAATATACTCTTTATTCTGTCTATTCCATTCTTGTCTATTTACGGGACTTACCGAGTGATTTGTTCGCTGACGACATTCTCTTTCTTCTTCTTTGGAATGTCGTCAGGTGATTCGGACTTACTGGAGATCGAGCCCAGCAGCGAGGACTTGGACCAGTTTACTGAAGATCCAGAGCTTTAGTTCACTTGTATATTACATTTCCTTTACATTTCTGTTATGCTACTGTTTAGGCATTGCTTTCATTCCATGTATTTACTTTTCAGTTGTATTGTAAAAAGAATGTTAATAAATAAAGTTGCTGTTTATTTACATCTTGTCTCTTGTATACATTTTATTTTATATTGCTTAAATACGCTTAGCGTGTTTACTTCTGAGTAAATACATAGCGTGACCCGTCGCGTCCTCTGCCCGTACACTGGGAAGCGGGGTGTGACAGGTTTTGTTGGTGGCCCATGCAGGTCTGCACTGTATGGACAACCTAAGAAATATAACACAAAAACCAGCAACTGAAAACATTCTTTACAATTCATATTCCTTGAATCTTATCATTTCATATACTTTGAATCTGTCCCAACCCACTTCTTTCAAGGTTATGGATTCCCCAAACAACACCAGCACGAATGTCAACAACACTCCCCCACCACTACTACTCACACCTGTCGTCGTTGCTCAGATCAATGAGCAGACGGTTCTTCTTGAGGCAATCCGTAGCCTCCTGGAAAGACATCAGTAGCAGACTGCTATCTTGATGAACCGTCCAGAGGAGGAAGCACCTGGGGTGAAGCAATTCAGGGCCTTGCACCCCAAGCAATTCTCAGGAAAAGAGAGCCCTCTGAAGTTGAGGAATGGGCTCAAAGTATTGAAGATGACATGGCAGCGACACAAGTGGCAGAGATAGCTTGGATTCGTGTTGCGAAGTTGCAGCTCATGGACAATGCACGGGTTTGGTGGAAGGCGGAAGAAAGCTGTCTTGATCAACCCATCGAATGGAATACTTTTTGTGAAATGTTCGATGCAAAGTACTTCCATGAGACTGCCCGCTTTGATATGGAACACCAGTTCATCCGTCTGCAACAAGGTTCAATGTGGACCAAGTCAATAGATGAATATGACGTTGAGTTCACCATGCTCAGTCGGTAAGATACTGTTTCCCCAATCAGAGCAAAGCTCTGTTCAAATTTCAAAATTTGAAATGAAGCGGCGCTTCATAACAGCGCCAGCGCTGAAGAGTTAAAGACTCTGAAGCAGCGCTCATGTGCAAATCCCATGAGCTCTAGCGCCAAGTGCGATGCGCTCTAAGCAGCGCACCATGTGCAAAGCACGTGTGCGCTAGCGCCAGGTGTGCTGCGCTCTAAGCAGTGCACCACGTGCAAAACACATGAGCACTAGCGCTGTCACGTCCCGAAAGTACGGAATATGACCAGCACTTAAACTACGAAACGTCTCGAGGCGTACGTAATCTAAGTAAGCCGAAAACCCAGAAATCTAAACCAAGGAAAGTAGTAGAGTGAAGGAAAACCAATTTAAAATCAAGTAGTTTTAATAGCATAACCCGAGTTATGCGGTTTTAAAAACATCAAGTATTTCCTGAAAATTTCGGCAGAGTCTCCTTTGTAAATACTGGCTCCCAAACGGGATACAGCATGAATAGTATACGAAATCAATAAAAAGGCATCCCCAAGCGGGAGCTAGCTCTTCGTCAAACGATGGTCACAACCACACAAGCAATATAATATACAACGCCAAGGGCGAGGATCAAAACTCAAAAGGAACTCAAAACAACAAGAAATCTACAGAAATACAACGCGCGACTCTAAGGTCGAAAGAATAACCTCACTGGTCTCTATCTCAAAAATAAATACATGTTTGGTTGATGGAACTTCTAGATACAACAGAATAATGATATACAAGATATATAATGGGGGTACGATACAAGTAAACCCACCTACTAGCAAATCACCCGAAGGAAACTATGCCCGCAAGCCGTAATGAAACCTGTACGGCAAACCTGCAAGAAACTGGGGCACAACGGGGGTGAGTTGCCAACTCGTGAATAGAAAAATATCTACGCACAGAAGTCGCATAAATAACGCAACCTAGGTCAATGATCATAATATATCCTCAAATATATGAATAACATGTAGCCTATAACAATGGCTAGGGTAATATCTAACCCGAGTGTGATCTCATGTGCCCGTGTCAGTGCTTCAGGTAGCAATATATCATATGAATGAGGTATGAATGCATGAAAACAGAGTACATGTAAATGAAGAAACTGTTTTCATAAATTAGTGAGATTTCCTTTGTATTTTTAAAATGAGGTATCATAATGAAATCAGCATAAAACAGTGCCTAGCATCGGCACAAAACATAATCCCAATATCTCGATATCTCTGTATCACAGTCTCTGTACCTCAATATCTCGAAATCTCAATGTCTCAATCACAATATCTAGGGCGCCGTCAGTCCAGACCGGCCCCTACCATCAATCTCAAGACCACGACGGTATCCTCCGGATATCCGACGCGTCGGGTAAAATCACCGGTAGATAGTCTCCCCCTGCCAGGCTCATAGTCATCACCACGAGCTTCTTGCCCCGGGATACCTTACCGGGTCCACCATGTACCCGAAACGGTTCATCCAACTCCTCGAATCGGGTCTCGAAATCCATCAGCAAACTCATGGTGGACGGCTCATACATCATGGGAAAAACCGCGCTTTTCATTTAAAAAGAGAAAGAAGAAGTTTGTATATGTTTTGCGGTTTTCCCCAAATCCAGAAAATCTCATGGAAATCAGAATCCAAAACCTCAATAGCACGTAAAAAGTGAATATATGCATGAGAATCCATGAATGCGGCATAACAATGAATAACGGTATGCATGAAGCGACAGTAATAACTACAATATCTAAGCTGGCATATAAGGTAAGTACACTAATATCATGTCAAACTACTAGCTATCAAGTGAAGTTAGCAATAATATTTTCTAGGGTGTGCGTGACATGGCAATTACCGATGAAGATGTGTGTGAGCCGGCAAGTAAGTGTATGTGGTACATACGCATCATCGGTAATGGTGCTGGTGTCCTAACCACATAATATCAACAATGCAATATGAAATAACAATGTAAGTATGCGATGCGGAGCGAGCAACCATAATGAGCGGGAGCTAAATATTAAACAATGGTGCCATTTGAAATAACACGAATCGCGGGGTTTTGAAAATAGGGGCTACGGTGGTTTTTTAAGAAAGGATACGTCTTTTGAAATATCCGTAGATCCCTTGACCTATCTTTTAAAATAACCACGATCCGCTAGTTTTGAAATAGGTAGGAGTCTAATCTAATCTAACAACTACACTAAACTATACGGCTGAACTAACAAGCTGAACTACAGGTAAGGAAACCGCCTATCATCGGAGTCGATACATATACATACCTGTATATGTATAGTCGGTGATCCTGCCTCAATAATATCATATCCGATACCATATCTATAATCAGTCATCCCAAGTCAAGAGTGCGGATCAATCATCAAGATATAGCTCGTACATAAATCCGTCGTACGGCATCCCCAAATCTGGGTACGGGTCAATATCATATTCCTCACACTATTCCTCTGGTATCCTCTTTATCTAAGATCATAGTCTAGGGTACTGACCTATGTCTAGTACAATACTAATATCCTCAATATACTCATGATCTGACTACTGATCGACAATCTCGTACAAACCGATATCGTCAGCACATATCATCATCAAGGGGTATACATCGCCCGATACGGCCTAATATCAATATCCTAGCATATCATGCCTCATATCACGATCACATGTCGACCATTTTATTTATAACACTATTCACCCGTATCGCCGCCCCAAGATCCGCTATAACACCAGGACGTACCTCAAGTACGAATCCTGCCATATCACCGATATCACAACCACAAACAAATCTCATCGACTCAGCTCAATCCCAAGTATCATCCTCAAATCCGTATGTGAACACATAGTCCCATACCCATGTGAACACATAACTATAAAGAATCCCATGAGCATATATAAATAGGAATGTATGCAAGTATGTATGTGTGTATGTGTAGTGCAATACTACCCTAGGGTTCGCAACACTAAAATAATCCAACACACCAATATCCATCCTAAACATCGTTATTAATCCAAAATAACATATAATAATTGTTGGTGTGTATACGCATCCGTATACACCACCACGGACTGCGGGGGTGCTATACGCCATCCACCCGACTTCTCCCCGTAGATATAAATCTACTCACCTGGTCCTCGCTCGCCGGTGCCGACGTCGCCACGCGCTTGCTTGTCGTCTCGAAATCCACATGGGGTACCTACATATCAAAACGCACCATATCGCATTAAAATCCGACTCATGACCAAAACGACGCACGAATCCCACATAGGTCAAAACCTATGGTTTGCTTCCACAAATCAACCTAAAAACCCTCGACGTCGGCGTACAAACGCCAAACCATCGAGAAAAACCCAAACACACCCATTTATACATTCAAAAACAATAATTATAATATGAAATAGGTTGCAATTCACAAAAACCTCAAACTCACTTTAAAAGCTATTTTTCCGAAAATCTAGCAAGCAAAATTAACCGTTTTAGTACAAAACTCGATGTTTAAAAAAATTTAGCTGCCACAATATCCACTAAATATCATAACTAAGTCATATAAACCATTTCTATAATTTATTCTCATAAATTTGCATAATTTCCAAAATCCTAGTTTGCAAAAATATCAATTTTTAACACCTTTTATAGCAAAATTCCCAATTCATCAATTAAGCTTGGTTTTGCATGATCTAAATTGCTAAACAACAAATTAAAATGTTAATAAAGTCATCAAAACCTTAATTAGATTTTAAATCACCCATTTGGAACCAAAAGCTAAAAACTAGTTTGCTTAAATAAAGCTAAATTGGATATTTTAATGTTACAATTAGCACTAAGCAACAAGATTACATTTTGCATGCCCTAAGATACAAAAATACATCACATAACCATGCACAATTGATCACCATTCAACTCCAAAACAAAACCTCACTTCAATTTCATAAACCCTAATCTTGAATTTGGACTTGAAATTTAAAATCTAAACTAAACCCTTCATTAACATAATTTGAAGTAATAACAAACAACTCAAAAAAAAGAACAAGATTTATACCTCACAACCATCTTGAGATCAACATGAAACTTGACCTCCAAATTGAAATCTTTGCACCAAGATCCATGCTAAAAGAGGTAAGGGAAAATGGGTAGGGCTTTGATTTGAATTTTTGCTTTGATTTTTGATGGAAATTGGTGATTTTTTTATGGAAAATGAGAGGAGAAGATGGGAGGAGGGGCTGCTGCAGTGAGAGGGAAGGGTTTCGGCCAATTTAGGGGGGGTGAGGAGAGAGGGAATGGGGTGTTGAAAGTCAAAGGCAACAAGGCCCATACTTACATGTTCATTCTTTCATTTTAATTCATTGTTTTCTTAACTTTTAAACTTGCATTTGGGGAAAACTTTGGGGGGGAATTCTGCAGATTTCGGCCAGCCATGGTGGGGGGGGGGGTGAGTGTGTGTGTGGGTGTGGAAAATTTCAAGTAAACAAAGCCCAAAGCTCAAACAACAAGCCCATGTTTCATATTCCTTATAATAACCTTTAATTTTCCCTTTTCCATTTAGCCTTTTCCTTTAAATTTTTAGAATCAACATGGAATTTCTTTTCATTTCAAAAATAATATTTTCCAAGCTAGTTAAATATGTCATGATGTACAAAATTTGTTTCAACCCATTCCAATTTGTAATTTTCCCTAATTAAATGTATTAGTGATAGCTTAAAATAATATTAAAATAATTAATTTCGGAAAATTTTTCAGAAAATTAGAAATTTTACCAGTGGCTCAATAAACACCAAATACTAACAATTACATAGCTAAAATATATATATTTAATTTTTATAATAAGATATTTGCATTTTGACTTTTTACAGAAAACCCCTTATTTTACCGATTTTTCCGAAATTTCACCGAAACGATTTTCAAAACGTTACAATCTTCCCCTCTTAAAGAAATTCGGTCTCCGAATTTAAATTAAAACTTTCCCCAAATACTAAAACATCTAAGCAAAACCATTAAGTCGTCGGGGCTCCGAAATCATAAATATATAAAACAAATCGTAGCGCAGCGCATGCGCATGAAAAATGAGCATATAACTCAAAACCAAAACTCCATCCAGCATCCCGCAATCATCGGAGTCATGGTGAAGACACAATGTCTAAATCCAAAATGAAAATCAATATGATATACATCATTAAAACATCTGGAAGTAATGCATGCCAAATCTTCTTCAAATCGCTGTGCGATGCTCGCAGCACTGCACAGTAGCGGACGTCTATTGTAATAAAATAACTACATATATATATCCTTTGTTTAATATGCACGTCCCGCCGTTTTGAAAGCAATTTCAGAAGGGTTTCCTTTATAAAATGTTTCGTGTCATCTCGGACACGTAGGTAAATACTGAGACTATAGCTCTTCTTTGGAAATCCCTTCGAAAACTAGCAATGCATGCGAAAATATACTCAGGTACTGTCCTGTGACTAGTCCTGCTCAGTACTAAACCAAATAGCAAACATCATACAATATACTGCTCCAACATAAATCAGTCCTAAATATATATATGAATGCCATGTGCGTCTGGTGCGCACAGAAATCGAAATCCATAAATGTGTCATACATGTGCACAGAAACAATATCTAAGTGTATCGGGTGTGCACGAAACATCTGTCAAGGGCAACAGGTGTGCCTGACGGCAAAAACGGGTGCATCTGACATGCATGAAGAATCTCGATTTAGTGCTTCTGGGGTGCACCAAAATCGTATCTCAAACATGCGCTCAACATGCGCGAAAATCCAAATCAAGTGCATCCATCGTGCACGAAATCATGAAATCCATAAAATCATAAACATGAGAAACCAAGGCATGAAAACGATATCAAGTGCAACACAGAGCAGAAATCATAAATACTCAGTAGGTGCAACCATGGCGCATGAAAACAAATATCATGAAACTCAATCATCAAAATCAATCATGCGAATAGATCGCCCAAAATACCGAAATCAAGTATGGCGGAATAGTCCCGCTCAAGAACATCTTCCAAGAATCTCTAGCCAACTGTCGGGGTCACTCATAGCATATCTTGTCGACGATCCTGAACTCTGGCCTGCCGGTGTGCGCAACATGACCACTCCTGGGTCCTAGTCTTCTCGTAATTCATTCCAGAAAGGTCCTATCGAGATCTCTCCCAAATTTCGTCTCTGCCGAACCGTCCTGAAGTCATCGTCCTTTACTATATCTGTTTCTTGTTCGGGAACGGCTGCATACTCATCGCGACTCTTTCTGGAAGGTATATCCATGCACAATGCCTCGGCATGCGTATCGCATCTCTGATGTCGGCGGAGTGGAACGTCGTTTCATCAAGATCTTGTTTGAACCTCTTACTCCACTTTTCTAATATCGACTGCTCTGGACTCGTCTCGTCGTGGCTGCATGGACTGAGCTCCAATGACTATCTTCGTATCTGGAGTCTCCCAAGAATGCATCTCACCACCTAGCATCCGAATTAAGTCGAGCCATCCGATCGAGTCGTCAAAACCTCATAATCCCCCAAGAGCTCAACATCTTGGGCACAGTTTAATAGTATCGAGTACATACCACAGCATCGGTGGTCCAGCCGTAGAAGGGCAAACCCAAGCCTCACTAATGGCGCCGCAGAACTGCCGCAAACCCGAAGGTTCCAAAGCTTTCACACGATCATTAAGTCGAGTTAGGGTTTCATTCTTCTAGAGGGACCATAGAATTGCCTGCATGTCTTTCCGACTACTTTAAACTTGGAATAATAGGTTTCTGACATTCGATCATCTCTGTCGACTCTCAACGTCTCCGTGTGAAGTCGTCTCTAGCTGGAATCAATCTATCTGATGACCTCGTATCGGGGTAGGCAAACGAACCACCTGTCCTAGTCATTCATCATCGGGTGACTAGCGACCTTCTAGCATCTATTAGCACTAGTTGTATTGTAATAGCTCCAACATCTACGACAATATCTCGTCGCTCGCAGCAATAACTGGCTCGCTCGTCTGCACGCTGAACGGTGCCTCAATCATTAGGAGTAAGCAATACTTCAATAGTCATCAAAATCTGGCTGGCCTCTATCAGTGGCTCAATCCTCTAGTGCAAATCGGCACGTCCGAGTAATCTCATACATCAATCCATCCAACGCTCGTGGCACGAAGACACAATGAAAAGACACATCTCTGCAATCGTGTGTCGCCGGAATCATGCCCTGGTCAGTCCTCGTTCATGACGAGCTCGTGCTGACCGCAACTCTAGCCATAGCTCTCCCTGCCCGTAATCGTGGCAGCAAAACCATAACTGGTACTGATGAGGCTAGATCGGAATGAATATAATACTGAGCAAAGAAATGTACATCCTAAGGCTTCTTAAGTGGAGTAGCGTATCGTAAATATGCCGCGGAACATACCCACGGTACGTCACTCTACTTTAGTCACCTATTCCATCAACCAAGGGTCATCCTACGCTCCGAAGGTAAAACCTAACGCTCTGATACCAACTTTGTCACGTTCCGAAAGTACGGAATATGACCGGCACTTAAACTACGAAACGTCTCGAGGCGTACGTAATCTAAGTAAGCCGAAAACCCAGAAATCCAAACCAAGGAAAGTAGTAGAGTGAAGGAAAACCAATTTAAAATCAAGTAGTTTTAATAGCATAACCCGAGTTATGCGGTTTTAAAAACATCAAGTATTTCCTGAAAATTTCGGCAGAGTCTCCTTTGTAAATACTGGCTCCCAAACGGGATACAACATGAATAGTATACGAAATCAATAAAAAGGCATCCCCAAGCGGGAGCTAGCTCTTCGTCAAACGACGGTCACAACCACACAAGCAATATAATATACAACGCCAAGGGCGAGGATCAAAACTCAAAAGGAACTCAAAACAACAAGAAATCCATAGAAATACAACGCGCGACTCTAAGGTCGAAAGAATAACCTCACTGGTCTCTATCTCAAAAATAAATACATGTTTGGTTGATGAAACTTCTAGATACAACAGAATAATGATATACAAGATATATAATGGGGGTACGATACAAGTAAACCCACCTACTAGCAAATCACCCGAAGGAAACTATGCCCGCAAGCCGTAATGAAACCTGTACGGCAAACCTGCAAGAAACTGGGGCACAACGGGGGTGAGTTGCCAACTCGTGAATAGAAAAATATCTACACACAGAAGTCGCATAAATAATGCAACCTAGGTCAATGATCATAATATATCCTCAAATATATGAATAACATGTAGCCTATAACAATGGCTAGGGTAATATCTAACCCGAGTGTGATCTCATGTGCCCGTGTCAGTGCCTCAGGTAGCAATATATCATATGAATGAGGTATGAATGCATGAAAACAGAGTACATGTAAATGAAGAAACTGTTTTCATAAATTAGTGAGATTTCCTTTGTATTTTTAAAATGAGGTATCATAATGAAATCAGCATAAAACAGTGCCTAGCATCGGCACAAAACATAATCCCAATATCTCGATATCTCTGTATCACAGTCTCTGTACCTCAATATCTCGAAATCTCAATGTCTCAATCACAATATCTAGGGCGCCGTCAGTCCAGACCGGCCCCTACCATCCATCTCAAGACCACGACGGTATCCTCCGGATATTCGACGCGTCGGGTAAAATCACCGGTAGGTAGTCTCCCCTGCCAGGCTCATCGTCATCACCATGAGCTTCTTGCCCCGGGGTACCTTACTGGGTCCACCATGTACCCGAAACGATTCATCCAACTCCTCGAATCGGGTCTCAAAATCCATCAACAAACTCATGGTGGACGGCTCATACATCATGGGAAAAACCGCGCTTTTCATTTAAAAAGAGAAAGAAGAAGTTTGTATATGTTTTGCGGTTTTCCCCAAATCCAGAAAATCTCATGGAAATCAGAATCCAAAACCTCAATAGCACGTAAAAAGTGAATATATGCATGGGAATCCATGAATGCGGCATAACAATGAATAACGGTATGCATGAAGCGACAGTAATAACTACAATATCTAAGCTGGCATATAAGGTAAGTACACTAATATCATGTCAAACTACTAGCTATCAAGTGAAGTTAGCAATAATATTTTCTAGGGTGTGCGTGACATGGCAATTACTGATGAAGATGTGTGTGAGCCGGCAAGTAAGTGTACGTGGTACATACGCATCATCGGTAATGGTGCTGGTGTCCTAACCACATAATATCAACAATGCAATATGAAATAACAATGTAAGTATGCGATGCGGAGCGAGCAACCATAATGAGCGGGAGCTAAATATTAAACAATGGTGCCATTTGAAATAACACGAATCGCGGGGTTTTGAAAATAGGGGCTACGGTGGTTTTTTAAGAAAGGATACGTCTTTTGAAATATCCGTAGATCCCTTGACCTATCTTTTAAAATAACCACGATCCGCTAGTTTTGAAATAGGTAGGAGTCTAATCTAATCTAACAACTACACTAAACTATACGGCTGAACTAACAAGCTGAACTACAGGTAAGGAAACCGCCTATCATCGGAGTCGATACATATACATACCTGTATATGTATAGTCGGTGATCCTGCCTCAATAATATCATATCCGATACCATATCTATAATCAGTCATCCCAAGTCAAGAGTGCGGATCAATCATCAAGATATAGCTCGTACGTAAATCCGTCGTACAGCATCCCCAAATCTGGGTACGGGTCAATATCATATTCCTCACACTATTCCTCTGGTATCCTCTTTATCTAAGATCATAGTCTAGGGTACTGACCTATGTCTAGTACAATACTAATATCCTCAATATACTCATGATCTGACTACTGATCGACAATCTCGTACAAACCGATATCGTCAGCACATATCATCATCAAGGGGTATACATCGCCCGATACGGCCTAATATCAATATCCTAGCATATCATGCCTTATATCACGATCACATGTCGACCATTTTATTTATAACACTATTCACCCGTATCGCCGCCCTAAGATCCGCTATAACACCAGTACGTACCTCAAGTACGAATCCTGCCATATCACCGATATCACAACTACAAACAAATCTCATCGACTCAGTTCAATCCCAAGTATCATCCTCAAATCCGTATGTGAACACATAGTCCCATACCCATGTGAACACATAACTATAAAGAATCCCATGAGCACATATAAATAGGAATGTATGCAAGTATGTATGTGTGTATGTGTAGTGCAACACTACCCTAGGGTTCGCAACACTAAAATAATCCAACACACCAATATCCATCCTAAACATCGTTATTAATCCAAAATAACATATAATAATTGTTGGTGTGTATACGCATCCGTATACACCGCCACGGACTGCGGGGGTGCTATACGCCATCCACCTGACTTCTCCCCGTAGATATAAATCTACTCACCTGGTCCTCGCTCGCCGGTGCCGACGTCGCCACGCGCTTGCTTGTCGTCTCGAAGTCCACATGGGGTACCTACATATCAAAACGCACCATATCGCATTAAAATCCGACTCATGACCAAAACGACGCACGAATCCCACATAGGTCAAAACCTATGGTTTGCTTCCACAAATCAACCTAAAAACCCTCGACGTCGGCGTACAAACGCCAAACCATCGAGAAAAACCCAAACACACCCATTTATACATTCGAAAACACTAATTATAATATGAAATAGGTTGCAATTCACAAAAACCTCAAACTCACTTTAAAAGCTATTTTTCCGAAAATCTAGCAAGCAAAATTAACCGTTTTAGTACAAAACTCGATGTTTAAAAAAATTTAGCGGCCACAATATCCACTAAATATCATAACTAAGTCATATAAACCATTTCTATAATTTATTCTCATAAATTTGCATAATTTCCAAAATCCTAGTTTGCAAAAATATCAATTTTTAACACCTTTTATAGCAAAATTCCCAATTCATCAATTAAGCTTGGTTTTGCATGATCTAAATTGCTAAACAACAAATTAAAATGTTAATAAAGTCATCAAAACCTTAATTAGATTTTAAATCACCCATTTGGAACCAAAAGCTAAAAACTAGTTTGCTTAAATAAAGCTAAATTGGATATTTTAATGTTACAATTAGCACTAAGCAACAAGATTACATTTTGCATGCCCTAAGATACAAAAATACATCACATAACCATGCACAATTGATCACCATTCAACTCCAAAAAAAAACCTCACTTCAATTTCATAAACCCTAATCTTGAATTTGGACTTGAAATTTAAAATCTAAACTAAACCCTTCATTAACATAATTTGAAGTAATAACAAACAACTCAAAAAAAAGAACAAGATTTATACCTCACAACCATCTTGAGATCAACATGAAACTTGACCTCCAAATTGAAATCTTTGCACCAAGATGCATGCTAAAAGAGGTAAGGGAAAATGGGTAGGGTTTTGATTTGAATTTTTGCTTTGATTTTTGATGGAAATTGGTGATTTTTTTATGGAAAATGAGAGGAGAAGATGGGAGGAGGGGCTGCTGCAGTGAGAGGGAAGGGTTTCGGCCAATTTGGGGGGGGAGGGGTGAGGAGAGAGGGAATGGGGTGTTGAAAGTCAAAGGCAACAAGGCCCATACTTACATGTTCATTCTTTCATTTTAATTCATTGTTTTCTTAACTTTTAAACTTGCATTTGGGGAAAACTTTGGGGGGGAATTCTGCAGATTTCGGCCAGCCATGGTGGGGGGGATGGGTGAGTGTGTGTGTGGGTGTGGGAAATTTTAAGTAAACAAAGTCCAAAGCTCAAACAACAAGCCCATGTTTCATATTCCTTATAATAACCTTTAATTTTCCCTTTTCCATTTAGCCTTTTCCTTTAAATTTTTAGAATCAACATGGAATTTCTTTTCATTTCAAAAATAATATTTTCCAAGCTAGTTAAATATGTCATGATGCACAAAATTTGTTTCAACCCATTCCAATTTGTAATTTTCCTTAATTAAATGTATTAGTGATAGCTTAAAATAATATTAAAATAATTAATTTCGGAAAATTTTTCAGAAAATTAGAAATTTTACCAGTGGCTCAATAAACACCAAATACTAGCAATTACATAGCTAGAATATGTATATTTAATTTTTATAATAAGATATTTGCATTTTGACTTTTTACAGAAAACCCCCTTATTTTACCGATTTTTCCGAAATTTCACCGAAACGATTTTCAAAACGTTACAAGCGCTGGAACTAAATGTTCCCCACCGTTGGATCAAAGATCCAATGAAGATGATAAATCATCAATTGACCAGAATAAATTCTGTTAAGGAAAACATTCCTCACAATCTTTCCAAACAGGAAAGATTGTGCTTTGAAAATCAGAGCATCGTTGGATCAATGATCCAATGGTGATTAAAAATCACCAAAACATAGAATAAATTCTGTACGGAAAAATTTCCCAATCTTGTTAAAAACAAGAATATTGCCTTCTGTTAATCAGAAGCCCTTGGATCAAAGATCCGACGGTGGGGAAATCCCCAAATCAATTAGAGGAAAGATTTCCTCAACTGATTAAACAAATCTGCCTCCTATATAAAGGACCGAGGACTTCAAGTCCAAAAAAGAAGAAACTCCCCATAAGTTTCAAAAAGAAGAAACTCCCCATAAGTTTCAGAGAGAGGAACCCCCACCACAAACTTTGAGAAAGTTCAAAGAGAAGAACAAGCTCTCTGCAGAAGAAGAATTTCTTCGAGGTAAAACAAAGAGATCAAATCATCTCATCTGAAATAGAACTTAGTTTTTATGCCAGATCATAGATCTATAAGACAAACTGTCTTTCACAAAACATCTAATTATAAAAATGGGGGAGAATAATTCAATTCTCTTGGAATCACAGATCCATAAAGGCAAAGCCTTTCACCAAAACACAAGAGATTGAAACATCTTCTATAAAAATAAGAACTTTGTTCTTAGATCCACGAGACAAAGTCTCTGAGAAGAGAGAATTTAATTCTAAGAAAGCAGAGCTGCTTAAAAGAGCCTTAGCGCTCCAATTAAAAGAAAGCGCCTCAGCACTCCAAATTTAGCGGACAGCGCTGCAGAGCCTTAGCGCTCCAAAATCACAAGAAGCGCACTGCGCTCATTGACTGGTGTACAACGCCAAGCGCGCCACGTGCTCCTCACGTGTGCGCTGTTTCACAAGAAGCGCTCTGCGCTCATTAACTGGCGCTCAGCGCCAACCGCGCCACGTGCTTCTCACGTGTGCGCTACTTCATAAGAAGGGCTCTGCGCTCATTGATTGGCGCATAGCGCCAAGCGCGCCACGTGCTCCTTATAGGGTAACCAAGGCGGCAGCAAGGTTTCGGGAGGCATCGTCCATGCCAAATTAAATTTTTTTCCGTTTTAGCTAACCCTAACTAGAATCGTTTACTAGAAATAATACGGAATCAAATGCAAACACTTTGCAATAAGTAAAGAGAGCGAGGAATACAACCCTTGTAGACCGGTCCTTCACTTCAATAGCTCCGTGTAGTAGTCCCCTTCGCTGCGATCGTAAACTCCGGACTCTAGAGAGGCTCCATGAAGAAACGAACATGCTTGCTTTGATGTCGTCGAGGCCGAAGATGATCTACGTCGAGGAGACACTAACCCAAGCTATTTCTTCACTAGGTCAAGAACTTTGTGAAGAGAACACCCTATACTAAATGGCAAGTAGTAGAGGATGATGAAGTAGGAAGTGGGCTCACTTTAGAATTGATTTTCTCACACTTTTTCTCATACCTCCATTAGAGCAAGAAGCTTTTTGAGAGGAAGAAGAAGAAGAAGATGAACTCAAGTTAATAATTCATCCAAATGAATTATGTAACCATGGGTGAGTTAAGTATCATTCTTAACTCATGTAGAGAATTAACCAAGCTATTAGGTTAGGGTTGGATTAAATAATATCTAAAGAAATGACAAAAGAGAAGACTTTGTCAATGTTTCTACAAGCTTCATGTAAGCTTGACAACATTGACCAAGTCAATGCACTTTTGTAATAACTTAAGAAAATAAAAAACCCTAACTTAACCCTAGGTTGATATAAGTCTCATACACCCATCTTGTTTGTATCATCAACCATGACACAATCATGTACACTTGCATATATCACATATATACAATGTGCACAATCTAGTGAGAAAAGAAATCATAAGTGAGCTTAATATTAGTTAATGTAATGTAATATATCAAATATATAATTATACATTAAATTATCAAATTAACTCTTGATTTAATAATCCGGCTATAACCGACTAATATCATGTGTAACAACTTATCGAATCAACACTTGATCCGATAACCCGGCTATATCGCATACAACCGATCAATGTCACGAATCGCGAGAATAGAATACGATATCTCATATCGTATCAATCTCGGTCTCGCACATATTATATATGTGCTCGTACTCCGTTTCACTTGAGCTAGGAAACTCCTGTGTAGGACTTTAAAGACTTATCAATATTTCGGCAGTAGGTGATGATCATATCAAACACCCACAAGCCGCAAACGGTCTGCTAAATGTAACGGCCACCCGGATATTGAGCGATCAGAAGATCAACAAGCAAGCCTGTCCGTACTCCTGCGAATCCAATCAGTAACACTACCGTACAGTCCGGTCTCTTCGTCTGATATGTCGCATATCTCGTCTAAGGGTGGTAAACGTCAGACCACAGTAACTCGATAAGTCATGCCGATATAAGGCTCATAACGGGTCGAGAAACTACTGGTAACACTTACCAGTATATCTCAGAAGTAGCCTTGGCCAAGGACTTCCTGTTATAGCCAATCGAGCATAGCGCAACATCAACTCCCTATACCGGGAGAGACGAAACCCCTCCTATCGCTCATTGCCTCCATGTGACTCGGGACTGTAACTAAAAGCCACCGTTTTGCATGATCTCTTGACCGTGGTAAGGTGGAAATCAAAGCACAGTGGGAATAACACAAGACTATATGATGATCTCGGGTCTACAGACTAACCTGTACCAGTGTCACCAGAGAACTGCCTTCTGACGTTAGGTATAATACCATCTGGGAGTTCTCGGCGAGTCCGTTAAGTGTACCCAGTCTTCACTGAGCACTTGTATACTGTCTCTGATGTCAAACACCAATGGATATGGGATCATCCATCGCCCATTTTCATGGGTCGAGAAGCTATATGCTAGTCTACTCTGGTATATCGATGCCCTGTCTCGATACACCTACGACTAGGAACATTTGAAGGATGTACTTATCGACTACTCTCTCCCCACTAGTATGATCTGCATCATAGTCCTGGTAGTCAAGTACTCATCCTAAAGGCTTTACCAACATGTAATCAAGAGACAATCAGAGTACATGTTAAGATAAAGGGCAACCTGATAGCATACTATTATGTCGAGCAAGAAAGTCATCCTTATATATGTCCAAGCATCCACTACAATATACATCGTATGTACAGTAATGGCCTCTAGGGCATACATATAACTAACAATCTCCCACTTGCACTAGGGCTATATGTTGTAGTATCTCATACCCAACAATTAGCAGTGGTTGAAGTATCACATACTCAACCATCCCATAAAAGTCTCTCTAGGGCACTGGTCTTTGTGAGTGGATCCGCTGTGTTGTACTCCGTGTTTACTCTCCTTACCTCGATCCCCTGGAGATCAACCATCTTCATGATCAGGTGATACTGCCTAAGAATATGTCTGGATCACTGATGGGACGGGGGTTCCTAGGCCTAAGCCATAACTCCATTGTCACACAATGGTAGGAACGAAGTTCATCTCATGAACTAATATACATCCAGACTGCCTCTTTGGTAGCATCCTTGGTAGCAATGTATCCAGCCTTTATCATCTAGTATGCCACGGTATCTAGCTTGGAACTCTTCCAACATACCGTTCCTCTGCTGAGGGTAAAGACAATGCCCGTGACTGACAATCAGTCGACCTTATCACTCTGGAAGCTTTCCAGTGATTCTCCCCAGGATCGATTGATACCATCTCACTACACCTAGTGAGACTTCTAACATCCACTTCGACATATCTCATAGATCCAAAACCCAGGATTTAGGAGGTATCACCTTGATTCTATATGGATAATCCTTGTGATAAGAGGAGATTGACCGAGCGTAGCATAGGAAACTTCTTTTCTATCAAGAGTATGTTATCCACGTACAATACGAGGATCACCACCATACTCCCTACTACTATTTTAAATATACAAGGTTCATTTACCATTTCGATGAAGTCAAACACTTTGACTACCACATCAAAACCGATGTTCCAACTCCGCGATGCCTGTTTTATCCCATAAAGAAACTTGCACACGTTTCTGCTGCTCCCACTTGCTACGAAGCCCTCTGGCTGTGTACTTACAGACGCCTTCTTCTAAATCATTATTTAGAACAGCAGTTATGATACCCAACCGCCAGATATCGTAGTTATAGTATGTAGCAGTGGCACGTAGGATCCGGATGGACTTAAGCATAGACACTAGAAAAGGTTTCATCATTATCCACACCTGGTCGATGACGAAAACCTTTTGCAACAAACCTTAGATTTGAAAGTCTCAACTTTTCCATGTACACCCAGTAATCTTCTCAAGATATACTTGCTCCTGATAGGGATTTAACCCTTCAGATAAAGCAACCAAAGTCCATATTTTGTTGGTGTATATGGATTCCATCTCAGATCGCTTAGCATCCAGCCATTCTTGCAGAGTCCCCACTCCTGATGGCCTGCTCGAAACTAGTTGGGTCATCATCTCATGATGCCATCCTCGCTCCCACTGTCACCGAGAATACTGCAGTATCTCTCAAGTGGATGAGGAACCCTACCAGATCGGCGGAGAGGCTGAGGTTCGTTGAAAACTATTGAATCCTCCGGGTTTACCAAATCATCAGCTGCAGTTTGTATAGATGGAACTCCTTCCAGTTTTACCTCATGACCACTAATTTTTTCACAAGAAATTCCCTTTCTTAAAAGGTGGCATGATGAGAAACAAAACACCTTTTGCTCCTCAGTGTGCTAGAAGATATTCCCTTGCAAATGCTTGGGATATCCAACAAACTTCCACAGAACTGACCCTGCCTCGAGCTTGTCCGGATTTTGCTTTTAAATATAGGTCGGACAACCCCAAATCTTAATATCTTTAAGAGATGGGTTCTTCCCATACCATATCGCATATGGAGTGGTAGGCATCTGATTTGGTTGGAACCCTATTCAATAGGTATGCAGCTTCTCAAGTGCATAACCCCCAAAAGAAAATAGGCAACTCAGTAGTACTCATCATAGAGCTCACCATATCACATAGGATGCGATTGCTCCGCCCCGATATACCAACGAGCTGTGGTGTATACGGAGGAGTAATGCTGAGAGAGAATCTTATTCTCCTTTTGAATAGTCCAGGAACTCCATGCTCAAGTATTCTCCTCCTTGATCACATCATAGGACATAACACTTATACCCATTTTGGTTCTCTACTTTTAACTTATATTCTTTGAATTTCTCAAAAGTTTCAGACTTGTGTTTCAACAGGAACACATGTGCGAATCTTGAGAGATCATCAGTGAATGTAATAAAGTACAAAGAATCAATCCTGGCATGTGTAGACTGGGGACCTATATACATCAATATGCATCAATCCCAAGAGTTCACTAACTCTTTCTCTGTTTCCAATAAACGGAGCTATGGTCATCTTATCTTTGTGACATAACTGGCAAGTTTCACAAGATATAAATTCAAACTAATTTAAATATGCATCTAAATGTAACTTAGCTAGTCGGGTCACATTGATATGACCTAGTCTATAATGCCTCAAGATGGATTCGTTCATTTCTGAACTCTTCCCCTTGTGTGTGTTCTGTACGTTAAGAACTGTAGTTTGATTTAGAACGTATATGCTTTTAGATAACGTGCCTGAACCGATCAACTCTTGATATAAGAAATGTTCAAAACATTATCCAACAATACAAGATTATATCCATCTTTACTAAATAAAGAGACTGATATGATGTTGTATATCAGGTTCGGTATCTAATAACATTCGTTCAGAATCAATGTATTTGGTAATACAGGGTGATAACTGCCAACAAACTTGGCTGCAACACTTGCACAATTTTCAACTCTTGAAACTTATCACCCGTTATCAGTTCTCTACCTTTCTTTAGCCCATGTAACAGATTACATATATGGGATCCTGATCCGGTATCTCATACCCAGGACGTAAATGATACTGAGAAACAGCTTTCTGTAATGAACATACCCGAAGAAGATGCATCAACATGTACTTTCTTTGTTTGGGCGGCACAGGAATCCTGGTAATCCCCAATTTCCTGCTCGGTCTTATAACAATTATAAGTTGGAGCGGGACCAACGTTCCTTAGCGCAGTATAACAAGCGGATTCGGTCAATACATCCATATTATTATCTTGATTAAGGCATGACATGGTCGCTACCTGGAGAGAGAGAGAAGAAAACACTCTGCGTGCGCTCGTGCAAGATTAGATTGGTTTTTAATTTATCTAATCAGGACGACTCCCACCGTTTTAGTCAAATCTTCCTTCAAACCCTAAAAGGAAAGACTAGCCGAGATTAATCACACCCTACAAGTTCGCCATTCTTTCAGCCAGGCCAGTTTCGGTACTTTGAAGGAGGTTCCCCGTGCTTTCGCACAGACCTAATTAAAATAAACCTCATTTTTCCAGAGGCATAACCCCGTTAACACCTTTCTATACACCTACTTGATCGGCTAGTTGTAACGTGTAAAACTCTCCCATGAGTAACTTTTACTCGCAGTGGGTATCGGGATCCAACTATCTCATAGGAGGAATTCAATCTCACTGCAAATTTCAACACTTGAAATTCCCGATAATATTTTACCCCGAGCATCCTATGACTTTGACAGAGGTCAACAAATCATAGGCTACTAGTCAAAGTCAACCCGTCATTTCCTGATTGAAGTAAACCCACCCGCACGACCCTTGACAGAGGTCAACAAGGTCGTACGACTAACCTAAATCAATCACATCATATGCTTTGCAGATATGCACTAATCAGCTACCGCACACTACGCCTTGACAGAGGTCAACAAACGCAACACGAATACTAACTATTACTTATCTGAAATGACGGAGGGCTACGACAGGTTTTTCAGAAAACCCATTGCGTAATAAACTTGATATCGTTGTAGAATCGAGTGATTTTAAATGGAGTGTTTTTGAGGCCTTTACTAGTTTTGCTAAAGAGGTCACTCTCGGTGAAGGGATCGTCGGCTCTTTCCTTATCGAATAAGGTGCAGGATATTTCACAAATACCACTATGCAAAGCAAAAAACTATAGAAGCAATCAAAAGACAAACCGAGTGTGTAGCATCTGCTAGTTTCGTTAAAGAGGTCACTTCCGGTGAAGGGATCTCGGCTCTTTCCTTACGAATAATGTGCTGGATATTCTACAAGGAATACCGCTATGCAAAGCAAAAACTAGAGCTACCGGTTTTTAAAACAAGTTTTTACAACATCTTTAGGTTTCTTTTATTTCATTAATCTCATTAATGAAGTCCCATCTTTAAGTTTACCTAAACATCACAGATAAATACAACGTACGCTTATGCCATCCGCATTCGCCTCGATGTCCCCTCGTGCACCGTTAGGTTAGGTAACTAACGGCAGAGCGGGGCAGTGCTAGCGCCGGTGTAAAACATAAGCAACGTCTATATAATATATCACATATACTATATCCTGTATCCATCTCAACATATCAAATGATCACATCACAGATATCGCAGCAGAAGAACAACATATGAAATATTGGATATAATAGGATTTCCGTGTTTTATATTAAGCCTGTATAAAACACGGATTCTACGGTCGTGATGAATAGCCAATCCTACACCCCTAAACCCCTACGAGAGCGGCAAGCAACCCTGCCAATTCTAGAGTTAGGAGACTCGGTCTCGACTCCTTGAGATGGTCTCCCACTGGACCCTAGAACCCGGTTACATGTGCTCCCCGCCTTGGGTCTATCCTAATGCGGAAAAGTAAATAATATACAATGGTGACATCATCCTCAGCCCGGAAGTGCCCCAATAAAAGAATATTACATACAATGAATTTTACATGAATGAAAATGAAAAACTCTCATCCCACATAAAACCCCCGGCTATTCAAACACGACGATCCAATATAACATATCACAACAACATATAACATCACATGTCATCAACGTAAGTAAATATGCGTATCCTAATTGTCGTTGACATATAGCAACGAAACCGGCGATACACCACATATTACACTTACGGTCGCAGAAAAGAAAGTGAAAAACTACAACAGTTGGAATCCGCAACCACCTTAGACATCATAAACCCAATGTATCACATATATTGGATTTCATGCCTAACCAAATGAATTCCTTAGACATCACATGCCTAACAATTATAAACCCCGCCTTTTAGTCTCAACCTTGAAAACACTTTTCAACATCAAGTCAGGCAATTCAACAAGATTCCCGACATCCTGATCGAATGCTCGTCGGAAACTTTAGTAGACGGCCGCACCACTGATGCCGTCGACGAAGTGCACTAAGGCGGAACACCGCTGCCGCGAGCACCCGAACGGATGCTTTTGGTGACGGGGTTCTTCTACAGTCACTTAGTCGGGGCTATGGGGCGTGGCTATCTATTAAGTTTACCCAGCGAGTATCCGCGTACTCTACGTGATTGCGACGGACTTTTGATCACATCAAAATCCCGTGGTAACCGATCAAATGAGACTAAACTGCTAGATTTATAACATTCAAATTAGTTATCTCATAACTACATTTGTGGATTCCAAAAATTGTATCCCATCACATAATATCCGGATGACGATAAACTCTTCGATCGATTCATCAAAGTCCTACAATTTCCCGACAGCTCAACACTTGAGCACAGTTTTAATAATACCCAGAAGATGCCACAGTACCTATGAACCAGCCGTAGAAGGGTCAAACCAACGCCTCACATGTGACAACGCTAAACTACCACAAACCCTAGGGTTCAAGTAGCAGTTTTGACGGCCACATAATCGAGTTAAGGTTTACGTTCTTCTAGAGGGTCTAAAGAATCACTTCCATATTTTTCCGAATACGTTAAACTTGGAAAAATGGGTTTTTGACATTCGATCGAACTTTTTAACATCGTCTAGACAATATGTGAAAACCCGAAACAATGTTAAAACTACGAATACGAAACGCTCCGAATTGCTTATAGTGTAAAATTACATCACATGCAAAATTAGCAAAAATAAACAACACCTGAAAGACCAAAACCAAGTCACTGGAACACAGGCAAAAAATCCGGGGGGGGGAGGGGAGGGTGCTCGGTTTTGGCCGATATGGCATAGGTGGTGGCCGGTCCATTTTTCTTGGAATGACCTGAAATTTTGTGTGTGTTCATGATATATCCCATAGATCACTCTGTACTTGTTTAAAAAAATTTTTGACAACATTTTAAAAACGACAGCAAGCAGGTTTTGGCGATGCAAGTTTTGGAGTATTTCGGTTTCGTAATCTTAACAAAATCCGTATTAATTTCTAGCATGGCTCTGATACCACTATAAGGTTATCCAAGACGGAAGCAAGGTTTCGAGATGGATCGTACATACCAAATTAAATTTTTTTTCCGTTTTAGCTAACCCTAACTAGAATCGTTTACTAGAAATAATACGGAATCAAATGCAAACACTTTGCAATAAGTAAAGAGAGCGAGGAATACAACTTTTGTAGACCGGTCCTTCACTTCAATAGCTCTGTGTAGTAGTCCCCTTCGCTACGATCGTAAACTCCGGACTTTGGAGAGGCTCCATGAAGAAACGAACACGCTTACTTCGATGTCTTCGAGGCCGAAAATGATCTACGTCGAGGAGACACTAACCCAAGCTATTTCTTCACTAGGTCAAGAACTTTGTGAAGAGAACACCCTATACTAAATGGCAAGTAGCAGAGGATGATGAAGTAGGAAGTGGGCTCACTTTAGAATTGATTTTCTCACACCTTTTCTTATACCTCCATTAGAGCTAGAAGCTTTTTGAGAGGAAGAAGAAGAAGAAGTTGAACTCAAGTTAATAATTCATCCAAATGAATTATGTAACCATGGGTGAGTTAAGTATCATTCTTAACTCATGTAGAGAATTAACCAAGCTATTAGGTTAAGGGTTGGATTAAATAATATCTAAAGAAATGACAAAAGAGAAGACTTTGTCAATGTTTCTACAAGCTTCATGTAAGCTTGACAAGATTGACTAAGTCAATGCACTTTTGTAATAACTTAAGAAAATAAAAAACCCTAACTTAACCCTAGGTTGATATAAGTCTCATACACCCATCTTGTTTGTATTATCAACCATGACATAATCATGTACACTTGCATATATCACATGTATACAATGTGCACAATCTAGTGAGAAAAGAAATCATAAGTGAGCTTAATATTAGTTAATGTAATGTAATATATCAAATATATAATTATATATTAAATTATCAAATCAACTCTTGATTTAATAATCCGGCTATAACCGACTAATATCATGTGTAACAACTTATCGAATCAACACTTGATCCGATAACCCGGCTATATCGCATACAACCGATCAATGTCACGAATCGAGAGAATAGAATACGGTATCTCATATCGTATCAATCTCGGTCCCGCACATATAACATATGTGCTCGTACTCCGTTTCGCTTGAGCCAGGAAACCCCTGTGTAGGACTCTAAAGACTCGTCAATACTCCGGCAGTAGGTGATGATCATATCAAACATCCACAAGCCGCAAACGGTCTGCTAAACGTAACGGCCACCCGGATATTGAGCGATCAGAAGATCAACAAGCAAGCCTTTCCGTACTCCTGCGAATCCAATCAGTAACACCTACGACTAGGAACATTTGAAGGATGTACTTATCGACTACTCTGTCCCCATTAGTATGATCTGCATCATAGTCCTGGTAGTCAAGTACTCATCCTAAGGGCTTTACCAACATGTAATCAAGAGACAATCAGAGTACATGTTAAGATAAAGGGCAACCTGATAGCATACTATCATGTCGAGCAAGAAAGTCATCCCTATATATGTCCAAGCATCCACTACAATATACATCGTATGTACAGTAATGGCCTCTAGGGCATACATATAACTAACACTCCTCACGTGTGCGCTACTTCACTAGAAGCGCTCTGCTCTCATTGACTGGCGCACAGCGCCAAGCGCGCCACGTGCTCCTCACGTGTGCGCTACTTCACTAGAAGCGCTCTGCACTCATTGACTGGCGCATAGCGCCAAGCGCAGCACGTGCTCCTCACGTGTGCGCTGAGAGAACATAAATTGTTCTTTAAATGATAAAACCCAGAGCCATAATGAGTGCTCAGCGCACAACCCAAATCAATGCTCTGCATTGTTAAATAAAAATGGGACTGAACCCAAAATAAATGTTAAACATTTTAAACCTGAGTGGACTTAGCCCAAATTGGGCATAAGTCCTCAATTCAGAGTAACTGAGCCCATGTGCTCATAATTCAACCAACATCGGTTCAAGGGTACATCTCTTCACTTCTCTGATATATGTCGTTGTAATTCCTCAACGTCTTCAGAGAGGTGACGGGTCCCAACAACCAACAAACCCCCATAGACTATGATGTCTTTAAACTGGACTGTGAGGTCCTTAAACTTATGAACTATGATGTCCTTAACCTTTACAGACTATGATGTCTTTAAACTGGACTGTGAGGTCCTTAAACTCATGGACTATGATGTCCTTAACCTGGACTGTGAGGTCCTTAAACTCATGGACTTTGTTGTCCTTAATCTTTATGGACTATGATGTCCTTAACCTGGACCGTGAGGTCCTTAAACTCATGGACTATGATGTCCTTAACCTTTACAGACTATGATGTCTTTAAACTGGACTGTGAGGTCCTTAAACTCATGGATTATGATGTCCTTAACCTGGACCGCAATGTCCTTAAACTAACAATGGACCGCAATGTCCCTAAACTAAAGCAATCGAGCCCAAATGCTCTTTTGTTGTATCTAAATGATCCTGTTAAGTTGATCTTAGTCTAAAATTAGACTAACGTGTCCTTAACAAATGTTAAGTTGATCTTAGTCTAAAATTAGACTAACGTATCCTTAACAAACGTTTAAGTTGATCTTAGTCTCAAATGAGGTTAACGATCCTTAAACCCAACCCAAAACCCAAATCTAAGAAAATACGGATTTGGACTAATCCATGCCCTACGGGCGACAACATAAATTAGTCTCCATATACAATCCACGGGCAACCAAAAATAAAACAAACACACACGACACGAAGTGACCATCTGGAGAAAGAGAAAGTGGTTACTACGATGCGGTAGCGTAATTAACTGCAGGGGCTTGCGCCTGTAGGGAAGAGCGTCCCCATAATCAAAAACCCCTCAAACAAGGGGGAATATGACGAAGTCTGCTACAACGGCTGCATCTGTCTAAACCTTCGATATACGGTACCATCAATTAACTTGGCATCTTCGGAAAGATGGATAGATAAAACCAAATAGCATCTGCCCCCAAAATTCAGGCCAGACGTCCCAACGCCCCGGTCGCGTCTTTCAGCGGAGAACAGATTCTGGCATGCCCGGTGGGACATTTTCCTCTTTCCACTCCACACTTCGTGTGACGTGTTTCGCGAATGAATCGCGGTTTGCTATGGTTGCCCCTGGATTCGAGGTATTAAGATTTGGTGTCTTGCTCCGTGCAGAAAACAGAAGATCAACGGCTTTTAACTGCACAAGTTGCAACAACTGCAACAACTCCCACTCCGTTCTCGCCGGAGGAGTGACCTATAGGCCCCAAGCGGCCACCCTTTTTAAGATGCCCGTGGAACAGGTGACGCAAGCCACCACAGGGCTATTCTTTGGGACCATGCTCCCACCCCTGAGCTTCAACGCCCCACTGCCGTCACAAGAAGCTCCGAAGAAGTCGGTCTTTGATCGGCTTGCAACTACTGCGGCCCCTCTCAATAGGTCACCCAAATCCAATGCCTCAGTCTTCGACAGGCTGGGTCAAAGCTCAGGTGGGCCCGCAAAGAGACTCACAATACCAGAGAAGGACACTCCAACTCCTGCTACAGTTGAGATCGTCCAAGCTACTCTCCCTACTCGGAGGTCGGCTTTCGACAGGTTGACCATTCCCTCTCAGCGAACGTCTGTCTTTGACAGGCTGGCGCCAACAACAGGCTTTCATCAGAACAGAGGATATGAAAAAGTTGATCCAACAATGGAGGTGGTCCCGGACGCTTGCCATGCTCGATGTCGCCACTGGCGCCGAGTGAGGAAAACTGGGGGCAATTCCCCATCTGGACTTACCCTGCCGGCTCCAACGGTGGAAGTCGACGCTGCTGTTCTAACTGGGAACAGCTTTGAACCACTCAGGAGGGTTCGCAAGAATTCTCCGACTGCCGTGCTAAAAAGATCTCCTCCACCTATGAAGAACGCTACAAAGGTGAAGACAGAGCAGCCCCCTCAGTGGTTGCCCTCTAAAATTCATAAAGTTTAGCGACAGGTTCAAGACTCGGTGATTGATCAAGATTACTCCCGCCGACAGAAGAAGATAAAGGTTTGGCAAGAGAAGGACCACTCTGTCGTACCACAGAAGGTTTCATCTACCTGGGTGCCCGCTTCAACGGCTCCTCAACGTTACCGGTCCACAAAAAGAGAAGGCCGGAGAAGATCCCCGTGTCTACGACAAATGCCAAGGGCACTGAGCCTAAACGCCCTAAGTCTGGGGGCATGGTGGTGCATACCGTCTATATGGCATCCGGAAAAGAGGATAGCCGTATCTCCACAGGTCATCGACCACTTACGCGATCAGTGACTAAGGCTCAGGAGCAACAACAACAAAAGCTCCAAAAGATGCTAACAGCCATGACCGCACTCACGGGACCAAAAGCAAGCCCGGAGACATCATCGGAGTAGCGTCGTGAGAAGGAAACAGATGCTGAATTCCTTCGAAGAATGCTTGAGAAGAAGGACAAAGAGGCTGCGGAACAAGCGCCCAACATAAAACAAATGACCCTCCTATTCCAAGATATGGTGGGCATGATGATCCAGCCGAACCCTCCAGCCGAAGATCCTCCAGTAATAATTGAAGATGATAGAGGAGAGACATCAAATCCTCTGCCGGCTCTGTCAGCAGCCAAGGTGGAGACCATCTCCAAAGCCATGCTCGATGATTATATAGCTTAACAAATACGAGCTCATCAAGCGAATGAAGCAAACGACCAAGTCATCAGATCTGGACGACCATATCCAGGATGGTATGATCAGATCAAGTATCCACCAGGATACACGATTCCTAAGTTTCACGTATACAAGGGGACATGCAATCCCCATCAACATGTCGCTCAGTTCAAGGCTCTCTGCGGCAATACCGGAGGTGATGACAAATTGTTACTTCGTCAGTTCGTCGGCAACTTGGGGGAAACGGCCTTTGAGTGGTATTCAGAGCTACCCAACGACTCCGTAAAATTTTTTAATGAGATGGAATTACTGTTCACCTAACGTTTCGCGAGCACTAGCAAACGCACCCCAATCACGGCATTAATTAAT
Source organism: Agapanthus africanus (assembly GCA_030015575.1). Taxonomy (NCBI): domain Eukaryota; kingdom Viridiplantae; phylum Streptophyta; class Magnoliopsida; order Asparagales; family Amaryllidaceae; genus Agapanthus; species Agapanthus africanus. The sequence continues at coordinate 111,422,894 of CM057344.1, forward strand.
GCCAGAGTGAAGCCGGGCGAGACATGGGTCCAGTACGCGATACGATGGCGAAATCTATGGTCAAAGTGCGAGCAGCGCATCGAAGAAGCACCTGCAGTAGGCATGTTCGTAGGTACCCTCGATCCGCATGCAACCATATCCCAATTCATGATGTTTTTCAAGCCGACTACCTTTCAGACCCTGATTGATAAGCTGGTCCAAATAGACCAGATGGGTCATAAGCCTTCCTTTTCAAAGACAGAACCACGGAACGAAAAGGGTAAAGGGAAAGCGACCTTTGTCGCCAATACTCAACAACAGCCGAGCAACTTAAACCCGGTTGTTCGCCAAAGCAACGTGCGTTCACGCCAATCCCTCGAGGAGATACTGGGACGTCTTTATTCGTTTCCCCAGGATAAAACGAGGAGACTTTTCGAGCTGGCAGTGCGCAACAGGCTCATCACCTTGCCGGATCCGAAACGCCCATTGCAACCCGGTGAGGCCAACAATCCTAATTACTACCCCTACCACCGAGCAGTAGGCCATTGGATCGAAGATTGCTTCGTCTTCAAAGGCTGGATTGAGAACCAATACCAACAAGGCAAATTCGCACTGTCCGAGAGTTGGAAAGTAAGCCCGCCTCAGCCGTAGGCTCTTAAAAGGGGGACACACCGGGGGCATCGTGCTCTTTTGTCGAAGAAGCTCCATGGGAGGTCGCTCTTTCAACCAAAACGAAAAGAATACTGAAGGATCTCCAAGCATGCCCGGCGATCAGGTGGAAAAGTCCGCTAGAACCCGAGGTTATTGAGGGGATGCTGAAGCCGTGCCCAACGTTGAAAGTTGGTGAAAATAGTCAAAACGCCCATGCCCAGCCGTTAAAGTCTTCAAAGAAGAAGAAGAAGACCAAAAAGCCCGTGAAGCCTAATGACAAGCGCATGGACCTGCAAAAACATATTGACGCGCTGGAAGAATATAACCAGAAGGCGCGAACTCCGGTCACACTCCAAGAATTCCTCAACCATATCCTTGAAAATAGAGATGGCGATGAAGATGAGGGAGAAGACTCATAAGATGAATATGAGGATTATGTGGCAAGCTGCCACGTGATCTCTCACTCGTTAATAAATGGTGAAGAAGCTCCGGATGCAGATAAACTGGGGGCAGATCCCGAACCGGAACTCTTAGGACCGTCAGACGAGATGATTGATGTATTCCTGAATAAGGCCCGTCAGAAAAGCTAAGCCGATCAAGAGCGCGAACTGGCCATATTCGAAAAAGCCAAACGCCAACGACTGGACGAAAAGGTAAAAACACTCCCACCAGATCAAACCGCATCCGCCGCCAGCAAATGTAGGTTCAAGACAAGGAAACGATTCGCCAAGGCCATGTCGATGGGGATGAAGCCGCCACCTTCCGAAGGAAACACTCCTGGTGTGATACATCCTGACGAAACAGAAGCACAACCAAACTACTTCTTGTACCATCAGTGGACTACACACCCTATTGAAGAGTGCAATGCCTTTAAAAACTGGTGGTAAGGATATGTCGCCCACTGGCAGCATTTCAAGCGAATGAAGCGTAAGACGCATCGAAAGCAGAAGAGCGCGACAGATGAGCGCAAAAGAACTGCCGGCAACTGTCACATATAGCAAGGGATCGCAAGTTCTCACCTTCGGGAGCAATTCAGATGAAGAAATAGCCCTCAGTCCTCTCTTCAAGAAATCCATCTCTGAAGCAGAAGAGATGAAGACCTGTGAGAACATTTAGCTGCGTAATCGCAGGCTACCCGAAAAGAATCTTGGGCCCACAAACAAGGGGTCGAGTAAAAAAGATAAAGGGAAGGAAAAAGTCCCTGAAGATATCGCCCTTGATGACCGAATCGTTAAAGAGCTGGCAGCCAAGGACCTGTCCAAGAAAAACAAGGTGGATTACAACGTTCTGGCACATCTGAGGAAGATACCCTCGCAGCTAAGCATTCTCGACGCCTTCCTGCTATCCAAAGAGGCGAGAGATTATCTGATCAAGGCATTACAAGAGCCTGACCAGTTTCAAGCTTTCCTCGCCGAAAAAAAGATGAAGGACGAGCTGGAAGAAATTCACACAGCTGACATCATTTTCGGCGATGAAGATCTCCTCCTCGGGACGTACGAACACAACCGTCCCCTGTATGTCACCGGATACTGTCATGATATCAAGATAGGGAAGATCCTGGTCGACAATGGGTCCTCCGTCAACCTTCTCAATGTAAGAGTGTTGAAGGAGATTTGCATGAGTGTTCAACACTTCGCTCGGGACAAAATCACCATCTCTGAGTTCGACTCCCAGTCATCACGGACGCTCGGGTCTGTAATTCTGACGTTATGCTTTGGGCTGCTCGTCACTGACAACAAGTTTCACGTCATTGACTCCAAGACCTGCTACAACGCCTTACTCAGCAGGCCTTGGTTACACGAGTACAACATCATCCCTTCTACACAACATCAGTGTATGAAGTATTTCAAAGATGGTCTTGAGTACACCGTAACGGGAGAGCTAAACACATTCTCCGAGAATGAAGTCCGCAAATACGAGGATGCAAAGTATTTCTTGCCAGACTTTGAAGACACGGAAAGGTGCCATAAGCCGGAGAATAAGCAGAAAGCTATCACCACTATCCCGGTCTTTGGGAGCGATACCGAAGAGGAGGAGGATATAGTCTGTTCAGGGCCACCCTAATGCAACAAGCCGGGGCCATCCACCCCTATTCTGGTCTTCGGCAGCGACTCTGAAGATGAGGTCAATGCAGTATTCTCGTCTCGTCCATCAGTGCAAGCCTTCACTGGAGATAATCAAAGCTTGCAGATCGCCATGGTTCCGCAAGAGCATTACAAAGAGCTCGACGCACTTGATACTTACAGCGTGGAAGAACTGCAGACGTTTTACGTCCCTCCCAGGCGAAAAGATGAAAAGACGATCCTCTTTTATCGGTCCGCTGAAACCAAAGTGGAGAAAGAAATCCGGCATGGCGCCGATTCTACGCTTGACAGGCTCCAACCCATCCGTCTGCCCAGATACTACACAGAAGGATTAAAAAGGCTATTGAGACGCCAAGGCATACCCTTGAAGCAGACTACTTGACAAGCTCAGTTCTACAATGAAATCTGGAACGTCCCCGGGATTCAGCGAAAGTTGCCCAATGGGAGAATGAAAATGATCGGGCTTGGATATGTTCAATCCAAGAGACGAGAGCGATTCCATGGCTGCTACGTTATACATGACTTTGATGAAGAAGGAGATGCTCTATTAGAAGACGCTAACCCTGAACCAAAACGAGGTCTCGCTATGAAAGTGCCAAGTCCATCGTTCAAAGAACAGATGGATAAGCTAATAAGGGAAGCGGGTGAAAAGGTCCTGGATGATCATTGCCGCGAAATGGCCATATATGAGAAAGCCAGAATGCAGCGCCTCCTTCAGCAGGCTACAAAAAACTACGATGCCCTTCGTCGCCAGCCCGTCACAAAGAAGACTCGACGCGAAGGCAAAAACAAACTGAAGAACGGAAAAAATGTTCGACAGTAGCAAAGCGGGTCCAAGAAGTCACGCGATCGAACACTGAGCAGCCGGGATCCGTCTCTTATAAAGAAGATGGGTCGAGCATATTCTTTTCCCCAAGACAAGACAAGGAAGATATTCGATCTTATCATAAAATATCAGATGATGACACTCCCGGATTCCAAGTACCCCGAGCAAGTAGGCGAGCTCTCTCACCCAGACTATTGCCCCTATCACCGAGCGATAGGACATCCTCTCGAAGACTGCTTTACATTCAATGACTGGATAGAAGACCAGTATCAGTAAGGCAGGCTCGCTTTATCCAGCAGTTGGAGGGTAACCCTGCCACAGAAGCATTAACCGAAAGCCACGTATTCAGCGAGAGTAGAGCCGGATCAACATCGGTCTTGGAAGCGATCTCGCACCTGTCACATAATAACGCTGACAAGAGAAGGAGTACGCGAGGATATGGATGACCTCTCCTGGTGCTTCGAAAATGAGGATGAAGATGAGTTGATCTCAGAACTTCCACCGGCGCTAAACGAGCTAGAAGATGGGATACACACTACTGCAGATAACCTCAGAAAAAATCGACTTGGGAACGGCAAACGACCCACGGCCGACGTTCGTCAGTGAGTTGTTGTCTGAAGAAAATGTGTCTACGCTAAAAGACGTGCTCATGCAGTATAAAGACTGCTTTGCATGGAACTATTCCGAGATGCCAGGATTAGATCCAGAAATAGCCGTCCACAAATTGGCGATTTCTCGGGACATCAAGCCAATCAAACAAGAGCCAAGAAGAATGCGGCTTGAACTTTAAATGAGCATCAATGCTGAGGTCAAGAAGCTAATCGACTCCGGCTTCATCCAAGAGGTTCAGTATCCTGACTGGATCGCCAACATCGTCCCAGTGATGAAGAAAAATGGGACAGTACGCATCTGCGTAGACTTTCGCGACCTCAACAAAGCATGTCCGAAGGATGACTTTCCCGTACCGGTCACCGAGCTGATGATAGACAACACGTCCACTCATGAAGTCTTCTCCTTCATGGACGGCTCATCTGGGTACAATCAAATAAAGATGCATCCCGAAGACCAGAAGCATACCGCTTTTCGGACTCCTCTGGGCATATTCTGTTACAAAGTGATGCCTTTCGGCTTGAAGAACGCCGACGCTACCTATCAGAGGGCCATGACGAAGATTTTCGATGACCCCATACATGAAGTCGTCGAATGCTATATCGACGACCTCGTGGTAAAAAGCAAATCGCACGAGGAGCATTGGGAGCATCTAAAAATAGTATTCCAACGTCTTCGGAAATACAACTTGAAGATGAACCCTCTCAAATGCGCATTCGGAGATTCCTCAGGCAAATTCCTGGGATTCATCGTACGACACCGGGGCATCGAAATAGACCCATCAAAGATCAAGGTGATCATGGAAATGCCTCCACCAAGAACTCTCAAGCAACTGCGGTCTCTCCAAGGGAAGCTCGCGTATATTCGGCGGTTCATAGCCAATCTTTCCGGCAAATGCGGTCCCTACAGTCACTTGATGAAGAAGGGGACCCCTTTCGTCTGGGATTGCAAATGCCAAAATGCACTGGGCAAAATCAAGAAATACCTGCAGAATCCGTCGGTACTGACCGCTCCGGTCAAGGGAAAACCTCTCATCCTGTACACGACAGCCCTTGAAGGTTCCTTAGGCGCGCTATGGGCACAAGAGAATGACCAAGGGAAGGAAAGATCCCTCTACTATTTGAGTCGAGTTCTCCTGGGGGAAGAAAACAAATACTTCCCCATTTAAAAAACACTGCCTGGCGTTAATCTTCGCGATAATGAAGCTCAGACACTATGTATTGGCGCATGAGGTTCACCTCATATCAAAAGCGGATCCTATCAAGTATTTGATTCTAAGAGCCATATTAACGGGACGACTCGCTAAATGGGCCCTCCTTTTGATGGAGTTCTTAATAACATATCGTCCTCTCAAGGCAGTGAAAGGCCAGGCCATCGCCGACTTCCTCACTGCGCATCCGATACCTGCCGACTTACCTATAAATTGCGAATTGCCAGACGAGCACGCATTTGACACGATCGACAGGGAAAAAGAAGGGAGTGATACCCGATGGGAACTCTATTTCGATGGAGCATCTTCCATGAAGAAGCGAAAGCACAACACCCCCATAATCAAATCTGGGGTTGGCCTCATCTTCGTGACTCTATAATGAGGGATAATGCGCTTTGCCTTTTCCTTGACAGAGCCGAGGACAAACAATGAAGCCGAATATGAAGCTCTGATAGCAGGTCTTGAGATCGCTGTCAACATGGGAATTGAAAACCTCCTTATATACGGAGACTCCCAACTGGTTGTTAGTCAAGTAAATGACGACTATCAAACGTGCAAACCAGAGTTGGTAAAGTACGGTGAGAGAGTGCAACAACTGCTGACCCGAATCCCTTCCTATGCCCTGGAAAGCATACCGCGAGCGAAGAATAGCAAAGCGGACACGTTAGCTAAACTCGCTAAAGAACTGGCTGACGAAAACCTCGATGACGTAAGGATCGTGGTACAAAGCCGTCGGGTTCTTGCACCGGCAGAAATATCTCCGGAGTCGTTTGAAGAAAGGGCAGCGACTAAGCACATGGCCCTACAGAAAAAAGACCAGGAAAAGGCAAAGGATTTGAGAGAAGTCTTTATAGACTACTTCAAATTCCGTCGAACACCTGAAGATGCGTCCTCAAGACATCAGCTCATGAAACGAGCCCTGTCTTTTGCCTTCGTCAATGATACTCTGTACAAGAGATTGTTCGACACTTTATGGCTAAGATGCCTAGGACCTGAAGAAGCAAAGAGAGTCGTCCAAGAAACTCACGACGGACTCTGTGGTTCTCACCAAGCCGGGCCGAAGATGAAACTGAAGATCAAAAGGATGGGCTACTATTGGCCCACAATGATCCAAGGCTGCCTCGAATACGTGAAGCAGTGCCACTCGTGCCAGATTCACGGGGACTTTATCCATCAACATCCAAATCCGCTACATCCGACGGTGGCTAGCTGGCCGTTCGAAATGCGGGGAACTGACATAATCGGACCCATTGAACCAGCATCGTCCAGAGGACATCGGTTCATACTGGAAACAACCGATTACTTCTCCAAATGGGCAGAAGCAATACCGCTAAGAGAAGTGAAGACGGAGAATATTCTCCATTTCTTTAAGACACATGTCATTTACCGGTTCGGCACTCCACAACGGATTATCTCCAATAACGGGCCGGCCTACAGAAGCCATAAAATCAGCCGCTTCGTACAACAACATAACATAGACTGGAGATACTCTTCGGTCTATAATCCCTGAGCTAACGGTCTGGCTGAGGCTTTCAACAAGACCTTGACGAAGACCGTGAAAAAGACGGTGTCCGAAAATAAGAAGGACTGGCACGAGAGACTGCATGAAGCTCTCTGGGCGTATCGAACTACGTTAAAAACGGCCACAAACACAACGCCATATGCATTGGTATTTGGCACTGAAGCAATGCTCCCCTTAGAGATAGAGCTACCCTCCTTACGAGTGGCGGTTCATTATGAATTAACAGACGAAGACAATGCTCATCTTCGGCTCGAGGAGCTCGACGCCCTTGACGAAACCCGGCTCATGGCGCAACAAAACCTGGAGGCTTACAAAGAAAGGATGACATGCTCATACGAGAGATTGACTAGGCCGAGAAAATTCCGCTAAGGCGTACTTGTGCTAGTCGTAAAAAGACCTATGATCCCTAAAAGTGCCAAACGGGGGAAATTCGAGCCGAACTATGAGGGCCCGTATATCATAGACAAGGTCTACCGGGGTGGGGCTTACTTGCTCATGGATATGCATGGCGAAAGACCCTTCAGGCCAATAAACGGCCGTTTCTTGAAGAAATACTACGCCTGACGAGTTACGGCCTAGCTTAATGATAGATGACGACGCCTATGTCCGCTCGCTATCTTCCCAAGCCTAAACTCTATAAGTAGTAGACAACGAAACCGTTGTAATTCATGGACCACAATATCCTAAAACTAACTACGGACCGAAACGTCCCTAAACTAACGATGGACCGAAATGTCCTAAAACTAACTACTGACCGAAACGTCTTTAAACTACTACGAACCGCATCATCCTTGGGCTGACGTGTAAAAAAAAAGGTACGTCCATAAGCGAGATGGGCACGGATGAAAACCCGAAAGGGCTCCGTGAGTAAAAACAGCAGGGCTATCGGCGAGTTTGTAAAACCCGAAAGGGCGCAATCTCGTTAAAAGACACTTGCAAGGTCCTCTCGACCTTGTAAGGAGAAAATACCTACGTGAGATTCTTACAACTCGCAAGGGAGCAACACACTTAGGAATCCCCACGATTCCTAAGGAGAAAACATACTTACGATATCCTCATGACTCGTAAGGAGAATTCCCCTTTGAGACCCTCACGGCTCATAGGATTCAAAAGCCTTAAGCTACAGGGATCTGAACCTGTTCTTAAGCCGTCATACACTCCGATTTTGCCCTACAAGCGGTTCAATATTGACCCTTGTATACAATCCACGGGCACAAATAAACGTCTCCCCCACCAAGTTTCCGCCAATGGCGCGAAATTTCCCTGATTGGTGAGCGACACTTGTAAGTCCTCTCGACTTATAAGGAGAAATACTCTTGTAAGATCCTTACGACTTACAGGAGAACCTACACTTAGAAGTCCTCACGGCTTTTAAGGAGAACGTACGCCTATGAGATCCTCACGACTCGTAGGAAGAAATACCTTTATGAGACCCTTACGGCTCATGAAGTCAAAAGCCTTAGTCGGCAGGATCCTAACTCTGTTTGCTAAGCCACCTTTGTTCACACTGACAAAGGCAAATGATGATTCGCTCCTGGCCACATCCCAGTTGTAGCGATGCTGATGCCTAAATTGGTGTCAGATCCCAAGTCCCATGTTCGCAATAAGAAAAACAGTGAGCCAAAAATGCATATGAAATAGCCGAAATGATGGGACGACTTGCAACAAAATCAGCAAGTAAAAATATATGCATACAAAATAGCCGAAATGGTTGGGCACTCGCAATAAAAAGCAGCGAGTAAAAAAGAAAAGAATAGCCGAAATAGTTGGGCACCGCGAAAAATATCCGAAATGATTAGGCAATCGCGACTTTCGTGATATGAAAAGCTGAAATGATAGAGTATCGTGGAAAGAAATAAAAAAAAATGAAATAAAACTTTTGCCCTATAGATGAGATCACATCGATCCCTGTATACAATCCAAGGGCACAAAGAAAGAGCGAATCATATCATCCCACCAGGCTCCATCAGAAAGAGAGCCAGGTCCCGATAGTTCACAGACAACCTAGAGACCACCTCGACATCCGTCTCATTAAAGTAGACGCAACACCAACAGTAGAGCCACGGCAAAGTCCTTAGTTCCAGGTCCCAACGGTTCTCCAACAACCTACAGACCACCTCGATGCTCGTCTCGATACAGTAGACGCCATGTCACCCCAGCGTTCTTCCTCCAACAAGATGCAGACGCGACACCAACAACGGAGCCACTGCAAAGTCCCTAGTTCCAAGCCTCGACGGTTCACCAACAACCTAGAGACAACCGCGACATTCGTTTCGATACAGCAGACGCAATGCCAGCAAACGAAGCGAGGGCAATATTCCCAGTTTCAGGGTCTTGACGGTAACTCATATAAAACCTAAAAGACTATCGGAGATCATCCCCACACTAGCGCGAAGTGGTTATGACTCATCGGGGCTTCCCAAACTGAGCCTAACCTCAAGTAAAAAGCGGCATGGTAAAATTCCTAACGCTTGCTTTTCTGATGGTCAAATCGTCTAGGAAGATTTCTTGAAGAAGTCTTGTCCAGCCCCCGAAGGGATCAGAGACACGACAGTGGCGAGGCTACTCGAACAACAAGATTGCCTATCGAGGAATACATCAGCCGACGCGATGGTATGACGGACAAAAACCCTAGTACCACAGACCCTAACGGACCTCTGTCGTAAAGAGCAGAGGTTAACTGTGACGTTAGAACATCCTTGCGAGAAGTTCTCGATTCGTCTCGACTCGTAGGGAAAAGCCATAGGCAATGGGGATAAGGACCTGCTTCCTAAGCACTGGGCCCTGCAAGTAGGTCCAAAATGGACTCTTGCATACTATTCACGGACCACACTCTCTAAAGTCGAATCTCGACAGGGAGGGAAACAACCACTTACGAGTCCTCTCGACTTGTAAGCGGGAAAAATTCTCTTGTGAGATCCTTACGACTCTCAAGAGAAAACGCACTTAGGAGTCCTCACGACTCCTAAGGAGAAAAGACACCTACGGGATCCTCTCGACTCCTAGGGAGAAAAGTCATTATGAGACCCTCACGGCTCATAAAGTTGAAAAGTTTTAGGTGGCAGATCCTAACCCTGTCTCCTAATCCATCATTGCCTTGCCGGTAAGTCCATACTAACCCCTGTATACAATCCATGAGCATAAACGAAAAGAAAACCATATATCCCAACAAACTCTATCAAAGGGAGAGTCAAGTCTCAGCAGCAATATCTGATCCCAGAAGACCAGCAACTGCGTTCCTCCTCATGCCAGCAGGACATGGACGCGACACTACCAATCAGAGCTATGAAAAAGTCCCCAGTTCCAAAACTCTGCGGTTCACAGACAACCTAAAGTTGATCCCGACACCGTAGAAAACGGAAAAAGTCGATCCTGACACCAAAGAAGGTGGAGCACATCAACCAATGACCTCCGTCTCGGAAATACGTCATCAAATGACCCCGTCTGGGAAACACGTCATCCAAATGACCCCGTCACGGAAATACGTCAGCACATGACCTCATCTCAGAAATACGTCATCCAAATGACCCCGTCGTGGAAATACATCAGCACATGACCCCGTCTCGGAAATACGTCATCCAAATGACCCCGTCACAGAAATACGTCATCCAAATGACCCCGTCTCGGAAATACGTCATCAAATGACCCCGCCGCGGAAATACGTCAGCATATGACCCCGTCTCGGAAATACGTCATCCAAATGACCCCGTCGCGGAAATACGTCAGCACATGACCCCGTCTCGGAAATACGTCAGCACATGACCCCATCTCGGAAATACGTCATCCAAATGACCTCGTTGCGGAAATACGTTGTTCCCCTCCGAAAGACGCGCAAGACGCAGAGACGTCTTGCCTGAGATTCGGGGCAGATGCTAATTGGTTTTATCCGTCTACCTCTCCGAAGATACCAAGTTGATTTAGGGCATCGTGTATCGAAGGTTTGGACGGATGCGGCCGATGTAACAGACTTCGTCAGATTCCCCCTCGCTTAAGGGGTTTTTGATTGTGGTGACGCTCTTCCCTGCAGACGCAAGCCCCTGCAGTTAATTACGCTACCGCATCGCGGTAACAACTTTCTCCTTCTCCAGATGTTCACTTCGTGTCGTGGGTGTTTGTTTTATTTGTGGTTGCCCGTGGATTGTATACGGAGACTAATTTATGTCATCGCCCGTAGGACGTGGATTAGTCCAAATCCGTATTTTCTTAGATTTGGGTTTGGGGTTTTGGCTTATGGATACGTTAGTCCTATTTAAGGCTAAGATCAACTTAAACTTCTGTTAAGGATACGTTAGCCTAATCTCCAGACTAAGATCAACTTAACGGGATCGTTTGGATCCGACAAGAGAGCAATTGGCTCTATTGTTTAGTTTAATGACATTGCGGTCGATTTACAGTTTAGGGACATGGTGGTCCATCATTCCTATTTGGGGACGAACATTAGTTTAAGGACTTTTCGGTCCAACGTTCCTATTTTGGGGCGAATATTAGTTTAAGGACATTTCGGTCCACGAGTTTAAGGACCCCGCAGTCCGTATCGATGTATGGTTGTCGGGACCCGTCACCTCCCTGACGTCGTTGAAGGATTACAACGATAGGAGTCAGAGGAGTTCAAAGATGTACCCTTGAACCGGATGTAAATTGATTTAAGATAGCAGTCTTGCTCAGTCAATTTAATTTGAGGACTTATGGTCATGATTGGGCTAAGTACAGTTGAGAATATTCAACGTTTTTATTTTTGGCCTATTAGGCCTGTGCTAGGGCTTTGCCCCTGTTTAATAATGCACTGCATTTTCTTTTAGCCTGCTAGGCCTTTTTTATTTGGGCTCTATCCCTTTATTTATGATGCAGAGCATCTATCTTTGTTTGGGCTCTACCCTTTTTAAAATAATGCATTGCATTTTATTAGGCCTGTTAGGCCCTTTTTAATTGGGCTTGGCCCTTCTGTAAATAATGCAGTGCATTAATCAAACTGACAGTGGCCATGTGGCCTGTCAGGCGCTTTGCGCCAATTATTGAGCGCAAGCGCATGTGGAGGTGACACGTGTCACGCTAGCGCGGTACGCTGCGCCAGTGCGATGCGCTGTTGCGCTGCTGACACGTGGCGCGCTCTGGTGAGTTGTGACAATTTCAGAGAGCAATGCTCTATCTTAAAAGCGTACAGCGCAAGTGGTCTTGGAGCTGACACGTGGCGCTCTCTGGTGGCTTGCGCCAACCCAGGAGCGCAACAGTGCAGATTTCAATAATGTTGTTGTTTATTTCTTTATTGATGTAAAAACTTTCCAAGTATGAATGAAAACTCTTTTGCCTCCTTCCTTTTATTTTCTGCTTTGTTTCTGGCACATTCTTTAAATAAGCATAGCCTGTAAGCGATATAGAACATTCTGTCTTGAACATCTTGGGGAGTAGTGATGGCTTAGGAAGCAGGTTCAGGTCTGCTACCTAAGGCTTTTCAACTTTATGAGCCGTGAGGGTCTCATAGAGACTTTTCTCCCTACGGATCGAGAGGATCTCGTAGGTGGATTTTCTCCTTAGGAATTGTGAGGATTCCTAAGTGCGTTTTCTCTTATAAGTCGTAAGGATCTTATAAGAGAATTTTCCTTCTTAGGAGTCGAGAGGACTCGTAAGCGGTTGTTTCTCTCCTTGTCGAGATTCGACTTTGGAGAGTGAGACCCATGGATAGTATGCAAGATACCGTTTTAGACCGAATTGCAGGGTCCCAGTGCTTAGGAAACAAGCTTTTTAATCCCTGCTGCCTAAGGCTTTATCTTGCAAGTCGAGACGAATCGGGAAGTCCTCGTGAAGACACTAATTTCCTCACGAGTCGAGACGAATCGAGCAGCTCCCGTCAAGGACACTAATTTCCCTGAGTTGAAGTATTTTTCCGAGGACGCTGGTTTTCTCGAGGTTGAAACGAATCGGAGTATTCCTGCGGAGACACTGGTTTCTCTGCGGGCCGACGCGAATTAGGAGGCTCTCATCAAGGACGCTAGTTTCCCTGAATTGAGGTATTTGCCAAGGACACTGGTTTCTCTGGGGTTGAAACGAATCGATGTATTCCTGCAAAGATGCTAGTTTCTCTGCGAGTCGACGCGAATCAAGATGTTCTCGTCAAGGACACTGGTTTCCCTGAGTCGAAGTGTTTGCCGAGGACACTGGTTTCCTCAAAGTTGAAACGAATCGGAGTATTTCTGCGGAGACACTGGTTTCTCTGCGGGCCGACACGAATCAGGAGGCTCTCATCAAGGACGCTAGTTTCACTAAATTGAGGTAGTTGCCAAGGACACTGGTTTCCCTGGGGTTGAAACGAATCGATGTATTTCTGCAAAGACGCTAGTTTCTCTGCGGGTCGACGCGAATCAAGATGTTCTCGTCAAGGACACTGGTTTCCCTGAGTCGAAGTGTTTGCCGAGGACACTGGTTTCCTCGAAGTTGAAACGAATCGGAGTATTCCTGTGGAGACACTGGTTTCTCTGCGGGCCGACGCGAATCAGGAGGCTCTCATCAAGGACGCTAGTTTCCCTGAATTGAGGTAGTTGCCAAGGACACTGGTTTCCCTGGGGTTGAAACGAATCGATGTATTCCTGCAAAGACGCTAGTTTCTCTATGGGTCGACACGAATCCGGATGTTCTCGTCAAGGACACTGGTTTCTCTGAGGGCCGACGCGAATCAGGAGGCTCTCATCAAGGACGCTAGTTTCCCTGAATTGAGGTAGTTGCCAAGGACACTGGTTTCCCTGGGGTTGAAACGAATCGATGTATTCCTGCAAAGACGCTAGTTTCTCTATGGGTCGACGCGAATCCGGATGTTCTGAGTCGAAGGATTTTACCGAAGACACTGGTTTCTTCGGGGTTGAAACGAATCGGAGTATTCCTGCGGAGACACTGGTTTCTCTGCGGGCCGACGCGAATCAGGAGGCTCTCATCAAGGACGCTAGTTTCCCTGAATTGAGGTATTTGCCAAGGACACTGGTTTCCCTGGGGTTGAAACGAATCGATGTATTCCTGCAAAGACGCTAGTTTCTCTGCGGGTCGACGCGAATCAAGATGTTCTCGTCAAGGACACTGGTTTCCCTGAGTCGAAGGATTTTGCCGAAGACACTGGTTTCTTCGGGGTTGAAATGAATCGGAGTATTCCTGCGGAGACACTGGTTTCTCTGCGGGCCGACGCGAATCAGGAGGCTCTCATCAAGGACCCTAGTTTCCCTGAATTGAAGGATTTTGCCGAAGATACTGGTTTCTTCGGGGTTGAACTGATCTGTGGTGGTCTTTGAGGTTTTATATAAGTTACCGTCAAAACCGTGAAGCTAGGAATTTGATCTTCGCTTCGTTTGCTGACACTACGTCTGCAGCATCAAGACGAATGTCGCGGTTGTCTCTAGGCTGTTGGTGAACCGTCGAGATTTGGCTTTGCTTTCTGGCGGAGCCTGTTGGGAAGGTATGGTTCCCTCTTTGTTTGTGCCCTTGGATTGTATACAGGTATTGATGTGATCTCAACTGTAGGGCAAAAGGTTTCATATATATTTTTTTATTGTTTATTTCCGCGATGCTCTATCATTTCAGCTTTTATATCGCGAAGGTCGCGATTGCCCAATCATTTCGGCTATTTTTCGCGTGCCCAATCATTTCGACTGTTTATTTTATTTTTACTCGCTGCTTTTTATTGCGAGTTGCCCAATCATTTTGGCTATTTTGTGTGCATATGTTTTTACTTGCTTCTTTTTTATTGCAAATTTCCTCATCATTTCGGCTATTTCGTATGCATGTGCGGCCTACTGGCTTTTCGCATTAAACCTGAAATTAGACACCGATTTCGGCATCAGCTCCGCTACAACTGGGATGTTGCCAGGAGCGAATCATCATTTGCCTTTGCCAATGTTGAACAAAGGTGGCTTAGCGAACAGTGTTAGGGTCCTGTCAACTAAGGCTTTTGACTTTATGAGCCGTAAGGGTCTCACAAAGGTATTTCTCCCTACAAGTCGTGAGGATCTCGTAGGTGTGTTTTCTCCTTAGAAATCATTAGGATTCCTAAGTGCATGTTCCTCTGTAAGTCGTAAGGATCCTACAACATGGTTTTCTCCTTGTAAGTCGAGAGGACTTACATGGGTTGTTCACCATGCGAACATATCCCCAGTCACAGATGGGACTTGGTTAGGGAAATGTTTATTCGCGCCCGTGGATTGTATACAAGGGTCAGTATTGAACCACTTGTAGAGCAATATCGAAGGTTGTGGGGGTTGCTTAAACACAGGTTTAGGTCTCTGTAACTTAAGACTTTCAATTCTTATGAGCCGTGAGGGTCCCATAAGAGAGTTCTCCTTACGAGTCGTGACGATCTCGCAAGTGTATTTTCTCCTTAGAAATCGTGGGGATCCCTAAGTGTGTTGCTCCCTTGTGAGTCGTAAGGACCTCACGCGGGTGGTTTCTCCTTACAAGGTCGAGAGGACCCTGTAAGTGTCCTTTAACGAGGTTGCGCCCTTTCGGGTTTTCACAAACGCTCGCCGGTAGTCCTGCTGTTTTTACTCACGGAGCCCTTTCGGGTTTTCATCCGTGCCCATTTTGCTTATGGACATACCGTTTATTATTTTTTTTTATCTTATTCTTTTTATTCTCCCCCCCTTTTTTACGAGGTCGCGCCCTTTCGGGTTTCACGAACACTCGCCGGTAGCACTGCTGTTTTTACTCACGGAGCCCTTTCGGGTTATCATCCGTGCCCATTTTGCTTATGAACATACCGTTTATTATTTTTTTTATCTCTTTTTTTTATATCGGCTTTGTGATGTTCCACTATAGTTTATCGACATCTCGGTCAACAGCTAGTTTTAGGACGTAGTGGTCCGTCATTAGTTTAAGGACATTTCGGTCCGTCATTAGTTTAAGGACGTTTCGGTCCGGCGTTGAAGAAGGTCGGCTACTACTTATAGAGTTTGGGCTTAGGAAGATAGCGAGCGGACATAGTCGTCGTCATCTATCATTGACCTAGGCTGTGGCTCATTAAGCATAATATTTCTTTAGGAAGCGGCCGTTTATTGGCCTGAAAGGCCTTTCACCGTGCATGTCCATGAGTAGATAGGCTCCACCATGGTAGACCTTGTCTATTATGTACGGGCCTTCATAGTTCGGCTCGAATTTTCCCCGCTTTGCGCGATTGGGGATCATAGGCCTTTTGACCACTAGCATGAGTTCGCCTTGGCGGAATGTCCTCGGCCGGGTCAATCTTTCATATGAGCGTGTCATCTTTGCTTTATAAGCTTCTAGATATTGTTGCACTATGAGCCGTGTTTCATCAAGGGCATCAAGCTCTTCAAGCCGAAGGCGAGCATTTTCTTCGTCCGTCAGCTCGTAGTGGACTGCCACTCGTAGAGAAGGTAGCTTTATCTCGAGGGGGAGTACTGCTTCTGTACCGAAGACTAACGCGTACAGCGTTGTGCTCGTGGCCGTCTTGAACGTATTTTGATACGCCCAAAGAGCTTCTTGCAGTCTCTCATACCAGTCCTTCTTATTTCGGGACACCGTTTTCTTCATGATCTTTATCAAGGTCTTGTTGAAGGTTTCAGCTAGACTGTTAGCTCGCGGATTATAAACTGAGGAATATCTCCAGTCTATATTATGCTGCCATGCAAAGCGGCTGATCTTGTGGCTTCTATAGGCTGGCCCGTTATCGGAGATGATCCGTCTCGGCGTTCCAAACCGATAAATGACGCGTGTCTTGAAGAAACGGAGGATATTCTCCGTCTTCACTTCCCTCAACGGTACTGCTTTTGCCCATTTAGAGAAGTGGTCAGTCGTCGCCAGGATGAAACGATGTCTCCTGGACGATGCTGGTTCGATGGGGCCGACTATGTCAGTTCCCCACATTTCGAATGGCCAGCTAGCCACCGTTGGATGTAGTGGATTTGGGTGCTGGTGGATGAAGTCCCCATGGATTTGGCATGAGTGGCATTGCTTCGCATATTCGAGGCAGTCCTGAATCATCATGGGCCAGTAGTAACCCATCCGTTTTATCTTCAACTTCACCTTCGGGCCTGCTTGGTGAGAACTGCAGAGCCCGTCGTGAATTTCCTGAATGACTTTTCTCGCCTCGTGAGGTCCCAGGCATCTCAGCCACAAAGAATCAAATGACCTATTGTACAGAGTATCATTGACGAAGGCGAAAGACAAAGTTCGTTTCATAAGCTAATGTCTTGAGGACGCATCTTCGGGCGTTCGACGGTATTTGAAGTAGTCTATAAAGACTTCTCTCCAATCCTCAGCCTTTTCTTGGTCTTTTATTTGCATAGCCATTTGCTCAATCGCTCCCTTTTCTTCGGATGATTCCGGAGATATCTCTGCCGGTGCAAGAACCCGATAGCTTTGTACCATGATTCTTACGTCATCGAGGTTCTCGTCGGCCAGTTCTTTAGCGAGCTTAGCTAACGCATCCGCTTTGCTGTTTTCCGCACACGGTATGTTTTCCAAAGTGTAGGAAGGAATTTGGGTCAACAGTTGCTGTACTCTCTCGCCGTACTTCACCAACTCTGGTTTGCAAGTTTAGTAGTCGCCATTTACTTGACTGACGACCAGTTGGGAGTCTCCGTATATGAGGAGGCTTTCGATTCCCATGTCGATGGCGATCTCAAGACCTGCTATCAAAGCTTCGTATTCGGCTTCATCGTTTGTCCTTGGCTCTGTTAAGGAGAAGGCAAAGCACATTATCCCTCCTTGTGGAGTCACGAAGATGAGGCCTACCCCTGATTTGATTATAGGGGTGCTTTGTTTGCGCTTCTTTATGGAAGACGCTCCATCAAAATAAAGTTCCCACCGGTTACCACCACCGTCGATCGCATCAAACGCGTGTTCGTCTAGCAGTTCGCAATTCAAGGGAGAATCGGCCGATATCGGATGTTCAGTGAGGAAATCGGCGATGGCCTGGCCTTTCATTGCCTTAAGAGGTTGATAGGTTATTGAGAACTTCATCAAGAGCAGAGCCCACTTAGCGAGTCGCCCCGTCAATATAGCTTTTGACATCAAATATTTGAGAGAGTCCATCTTCGATATGAGACGGACTTCATGTGCTACCTTAGTTTTGTTATCGCGAAGATCAACGCCAGACAGTGTTTTTCAATGGGGGAATAGTTGCTTTCTGCCCCTAGGAGAACTCGACTTAAGTAATAGAGAGCTCTTTCATTCCCTTGGTCATTCCCTTGTGCCCATAACGCACCTAAGGAACCTTCGAGGGCGGTTGTAGTCGGCGGAGTCAGTCCAGAAGGAGAGTTGCCCCCAGCCTTCCTTACTCGGCGCCAGTGGCATATCCCTAGTAGGAGGAGTGTTGTCTCCTGAGGTTTTTCAGCGGATTACACCCACAAAATCCTATAATAAAAGAGAGATGGTGAAAGTTATATAAAGATAAGAACTATAAAAGAAAGAACTTGAAAATAAGAGTTTTCAACTATACCAGCTTTTCAGTTGCTATGAGCCCTATCTTAATGGTCATGAAAAAATGTTAGAAATCACATTATCCCTCAATAAAATATCGCCTTTAGTTTTCATTCCTACCTTTCTTCCAAATATTGATCATATACCCCTACGTGTGTGAACTGGACATCCCTACACTCAGAGAATTCAATTCAAGCAATCATACTCTTGTCCATCTACCTTAGTACTTTTTAACAGATATTTAGATGGAATTTGCTCACACATTCTTCATGCGACCGTTAATACTTCTTGAGGTACTAACCGACCGATTACTCATGTGCTTGCTAATTAGGTGTTTTTCCTCGTCTTGCAACACCTAAGGCTTAGCAGTGGCTCCCAAACCAGTTGGTCTAAGGCACTAGGTGATAAAGCACCCTCGCTATATTTTTTTATTGCTGCCTCGGTGATAACAAAACCAGTGTTCATTTTTCTTTTCACCATTTTATCTTTTATTCTCCACTTTTATTTTCTTCATACTTTGGCTTTTAGACAAGAGCATTTCAAGGTATCCTCTACCATCCCGAGTTTCAAGATGTGTGTAAGTGCGTATAGTAGGGTATCAATGTTCAAATGTTTGGTTTCCAGAATAGAAACTATTTTTCAGGCTTATCTTTATCCTCAGATTAGTAATTTCTTTCATCTTACTAACCCTTGGGACAACAGCTCATAACTCCTTATTACTAGTTTCATTTAAGAAAACATCTAACTTTCTTGTTTTTCTTAAACTATTCCTATCTTCTAAATATAATTTTTCACTTTCTACTCTTTTATTATCACAATTTTTGTGTGTGCTTATATATAGTATAATGCAAAGTAAGGCGTAAATAAGCACAGGAGCGCTGAAAAACGACTTCTTGGGAGCTTCTTGCGATGGTACAGGAGCACTGAAGCTTGTTGGCGGGAGCATGGTCCCGAAGAATAGCCCAGTGGTGGCTTGAGTTACCTGCCCCACTGGCATAGTGAAAAGGGAGGCCGCTTGGGGCTCGTAGGTTACTCCTCCAGATGGGACAGAGCGAGAGTTGCTGTTGCAATTAGTGCAGTTTGAAGCCATTGATTTCTTAAAGAGCTTGAATATTCTGCCCCCTGCGTCGACCTTGGTCTTTGGCATGTGCCAGTTGTTTGAGGACCGATTCTGTCGGCAAGGCTGCTGCTTGGGGAGCCTGCCTGAGGACGACAGACATCCTCTGGGCTTCCTCCATCGGCGTTGAGGCACCGAGGGTAGGAGGTGGGAGAATCGACCCAAAAAGGACCCGTTGATTTCTTGAAGAGTCGGATTGCAGAGATTTGAGGCTGCAAGTGACCCATACTTGACTCCGCCGGATATGACAGAGCCTGAGTTGCTAGGGTGGGATCAAATGCCATTCTTCATAGAGACAAAATGCCGGCTTCAATATCCACTCCCCTAAGGGCAACCAAAAATATACACACCGCGATTATTTGATCGCGGGAAAAACACGACACACGAAGTGTGGAGTGGAAAGAGGAAAAGATCCCACCGGGCGTGCCAGAATCTGTTTTCCTCCGAAAGACGCGCAAGACGCAGAGACGTCTTGCCTGAGATTCGGGGCAGATGCTAATTGGTTTTATCCGTCCACCTCTCCGAAGATGCCAAGTTGATTTATGGCATCGTGTATCGAAGGTTTGGACGGATGCGGCCGATATAGCAGACTTCGTCAGATTCCCCCTCGCTTGAGGGTTTTTTGATTGTGGGGACGCTCTTCCCTGCAGGCGCAAGCCCCTGCAGTTAATTACGCTACCGCATCGCGGTAACAACTTTCTCCTTCTCCAGATGTTCACTTCGTGTCGTGGGTATTTGTTTTATTTGTGGTTGCCCATGGATTGTATACGGAGACTAATTTATGTCGTCGCCCGTAGGACGTGGATTAGTCCAAATCCGTATTTTCTTAGATTTGGGTTTGGGGTTTTGGTTTAAGGATACGTTAGCCCTATTTAAGGCTAAGATCAACTTAAACTTCTGTTAAGGATACGTTAGCCTAATCTCCAGACTAAGATCAACTTAACGGGATCGTTTGGATCCGACAAGAGAGCAATTGGCTCTATTGTTTAGTTTAATGACATTGCGGTCGATTTCCAGTTTAGGGACATGGTGGTCCATCATTCCCATTTGGGGATGAACATTAGTTTAAGGACATTTCGGTCCAACGTTCCCATTTTGGGACGAATATTAGTTTATGGACGTTTCGCTCCACGAGTTTAAGGACCCCGCAGTCCGTATCGATGTATGGTTGTCGGGACCCGTCACCTCCCTGACGTCGTTGAAGGATTACAATGATAGGTGTCAGAGGAGTTCAGAGATGTACCCTTGAATCAGATGTAAATTGATTTAAGAGAGCAGTCTTCCTCAGTCAATTTAATTTGAGGACTTACGGTCATGATTGGGCTAAGTCCAGTTGAGAATATTCAACGTTTTTATCTTTGGCCTATTAGGCCTGTGCTAGGGCTTTGCCCCTGTTTAATAATGCACTGCATTTTCTTTTAGCCTGTTAGGCCTTTTTGATTTGGGCTCTGTCCCTTTATTTATGATGCAGAGCATCTATCTTTGTTTGGGCTCTGGCCTTTTTAAAATAATGCATTGCATTTTTTAGGCCTGTTAGGCCTTTTTTAATTGGGCTTGGCTCTTCTGTAAATAATGCAGTGCATTAATCAAACTGACAGTGGCCATGTGGCCTGTCAGGCGCTTTGCGCCAATTATTGAGCGCAAGCGCATGTGGAGGTGACACGTGTCACGCTAGCGCAGTACGCTGCGCCAGTGCGCTGTGCTGTTGCGCTGCTGACACGTGGCGCGCTCTGGTGAGTTGCGCCAATTTCAGATAGCAATGCTCTATCTTAAAAGCGCACAGCGCAAGTGGTCTTGGAGTTGACACGTGGCGCTCTCTTGTGGCTTGCGCCAACCCAGGAGCGCAACAGTGCAGATTTACAAGTGCAAGGCACTGTTTTAATTTCTTAATCCAACTTTGGATTCAAGAAAAGAATCTTTAAGATTCCAGAACCAATGGTTCATAAAAAAGGCAATGCCTTTGTTATTATTTATTTATTTTTATTAAAGATCCTTGATCTTGTTCTTAGACCAATGATCTATTCAGAAGAAATTCTTCTTTTTATAAAGGTTTTACCTTTCCCTCCTTTTGAGTTTCTTCTCAGAGTTCTTTAGAGTTCTTTCTCTGTTTCTTGAGTCTCTCTATTCTCTGTTTTTTTTAGAGTTGGGGCCTAGGGGCCTTTATATAGTGCTCATTAATTTGTTAAATTTGTTAAAGAGATCATTCTCTGAGTGATTTGGGGAATTTTCCCCACCGTTGGATCTTTGATACAAGGGCTTCTGTTTTACAGAAGAGAATCTTACTATTTTAATAAGATCAGAAAGATCTTACTGGAATTTTAATTCTGTTTGGCGCAAACGCACCTACGCCTGACACGTGTCACGCAGCGCAGAGCGCAGCGCAACTGCGCTGACACGTGTCGCGCAGCGCAACTGCGCTGACACGTGTCGCGCAGCGCAACTGCGCTGACACGTGTCCCGCAGCGCAAGGCTCAGCGCAGCGCAGAGCGCAAGTCAGCTGAAGCGTTGCTTCTTTTTAATTTTTTAATTTTTTTATTTTAATTTTCAGAACAGAGCCTTGCTCTGATTGGGGGAAACAGAAGCGTTGCTTCGTTTCCCGCCTTGGAATTTGAACAGAGCTTTGCTCTGATTAGGGTAAACATACTTCAGCACATGACCCCTTCTCGGAAATACGTCATTCTAATGACCCTGTCACGGAAATACGTCATCACATGACCCCGTCTCGGAAATACGTCATCCAAATGACCCCGTCGCGGAAATACGTCAGCATATGACCCCGTCTCGGAAATACGTCATCCAAATGACCCCGTCTCGGAAATACGTCATCCAAATGACCCCGTCGCGGAAATACGTCAGCACATGACCCCGTCGCTGAAATACGTCATCTAATGACTCCGTTTCGGAAACATGACCAAAGTCAACCTTTGACCTCCCCGTTGAAGCAATGCTTTGACCAGGGAGCGAGTCAACTCATTAAACACTTATGAGTCCTCTCGACTTGTAAGGAAGAAAACTCGCTTGTGAGATCCTTACGACTCTTAAGAGAAAATACACTTAGGAATCCTCATGATTCCTAAGGAGAAAATACACTTACGAGATCCTCTCGACTTGTAGAGAGAAAAATCTTTATGCGACCCTCATGGCTCGTAAAGTTGAAAAGTCTTAGGCAGCAGACCTGAACCTGTTTCCTAAGCTCTCATCGCCCTACAAGGAGATCTAATGGACTATCTACGGACCACCTTTGTCGAAACTACATGCCAGAGGAACGGAGGTGCTACTTAAGAATGCATAAATCGCTTCGCGCCGAGTCAAATAACCAAAGGCCTAACCCATGAGCATCAACCATATACCATGTAGGACAACAAATAGAACGATCGATTCGTATTCAGTTAAACATTCAGAGCACACCCATTCAGGCGAAAAGGTTCAACACAGAAAATAAAAGAACGGAAACAAAAAAAATTGTCATTCATACAGAAAATTCTTACATTGATAAAGACAATAAACAAAGCATCATTAAGATGTTTACAATGGTAAAACATCAAATCCAGGAAACAGATTGAGAAATTCAAAAGGAAGGCCGTCTAAAATATTTCTAGCCTCTCTGACCATTCTCGTGTGCTTCCTATCGCGCTCGCAAGCGTCGGGTTCTCCGCTGATGTCCTCCACCCTCCAATAGGCAGAGAGTATCGCTGCCTGTTGAAAAGCTTGATGCAGAATATCAACAAGATTGTCTCGCCTCTTTTTTGAGATTAGGCCCATCAGATACACTGAGTGCACCTTATCTTCGGTATCATCCAATGCCTTAAGCGGCATGCCTTGATAGAATAAAGGAAATACTTCCCAGATCGCTCTCACAATGTGCTTCAAAAGAGGAGAGCGACGAGGGAGTAGCCGATCGTTGTACTCGTTGAAGCGACTCATGATCTCAGCACACTGAGCATTGGTGAACTCCTAGTTCTGGCAGCGGCCCAGTGCACGAATGTCTCCATAAGAAATAATCTCGTCGTGATCATACAAATGAACGGCCATAACGTCTGAAAAAGAAAATCAGTGAGAGTTTAGTGGATAGACCGATTAAGAAAAAGCTTATTAAAACAGACAAGAGAATTTAAATAACTCTTGATATCCGCATGAAGAAAACGAGTGCTGATTAAAACACCCGACGAATTTAATTTCGTGCAATTAAGGAGGGAATCCTAAAAGGGTTTCTCATTTAATGAAAGGCCCCTCGGGCCAAGGAGTGACTCCTCGAGAGCAACGCTCTACAGACAGGATTGACACCTGTCGAAATTAATTAATAATGAAGGAATAAAAATTCCTCAAGAAAAATTCTAAGAGCCATGCTCTGTAAAAACGATGGAATAGCCTATCAGAAAACTTAAAGCAAAGCTTTGTTGAGTTAAAAACTCTGAGATCTTTACGATCTGCAAGATGAACTCT
This sequence comes from Agapanthus africanus, assembly GCA_030015575.1. Taxonomy (NCBI): domain Eukaryota; kingdom Viridiplantae; phylum Streptophyta; class Magnoliopsida; order Asparagales; family Amaryllidaceae; genus Agapanthus; species Agapanthus africanus. The sequence goes on from CM057344.1 coordinate 111,446,747, forward strand.
AACAGTTCTTCTTTAAAAAATGGGTTAAGAGACCCTAAGAAAGATCTCTTTAGATCTATGATTTCAAAAGAGCAAAGCTCTATTAACAAAACCCTAAAAAAAATTCTTTAGATCTATGATCTGAAAATAGCAGGGCTCTGATAATGGGTGAAACCCTAGATTATTAATTAATCCCTTCAAAGATTTAATCTTTACCTAAACTTTTGACAGAGTTCTGTCACTAAGAAAGATCATAAGACAAAGAGCTATGCTCTGAAGGAGAAATAATTCTCAGAAAAAAGCAAGAAGATGAACATGAGTCATCTAAAGGGCCAAAGGTCCTATTTATAGGCACTGAGTGCCGTTTCAACTCCTAAGTTGATCCAATGGCAGAGATGCTACCACCGCTGCTCTCACGTGTGGGCCACGTGAGCGCAACGGTGGGGGGCATTTGTTTCCCCAATCAGAGCAAAGCTCTGTTCAAATTTCAAAATTTGAAATGAAACGGTGCTTCATAACAGCGCCAGCGCTGAAGAGTCAAAGACTCTGAGGCAGCGCTCATATGCAAAACACATGAGCGCTAGCGCTAGGTGCGCTGAGCTCTAAGCAGTACACCACGTACAAAGTACGTGTGCGCTAGCGCTAGGTGCGCTGCGTTCTAAGCAGCGCACTACGTGCAAAACACGTGAGCGCTAGCGCTGGAACTAAATGTTTCCCACCGTTGGATGAAAGATCTAATGAAGATGATAAATCATCAATTGACCAGAATAAATTCTGTTAAGGAAAACATTCCTCACAATCTTTCCAAACAGGAAAGATTGTGCTCTGAAAATCAGAGCGCCGTTGGATCAATGATCCAATGGTGATTAAAAATCACCAAAACATAGAATAAATTCTGTACGGAAAAATTTCCCAATCTTGATAAAAACAAGAAGATTGTCTTCTGTTAATCAGAAGCCCTTGGATCAAAGATCCGATGGTGTGGAAATCCCCAAATCAATCAGAGGAAAGATTTCCTCAACTGATTAAACAAATCCGCCTCCTATATAAAGGACCGATGACTTCAAGTCCAAAAAAGAAGAAACTCCCCATAAGTTTCAAAAAGAAGAAACTCCCCATAAGTTTCAGAGAGAGGAACCCCCCTACAAACTTTGAGAAAGTTCAAAGAGAAGAACAAGCTCTCTGCAGAAGAAGAATTTCTTCGAGGTAAAACAAAGAGATCAAATCATCTCATCTGAAATAAAACTTAGTTCCTATGCCAGATCGTAGATCTATAAGACAAACTGTCTTTCACAAAACATCTAATTATAAAAAAGGGGGAGAATAATTCAATTCTCTTGGGATCACAGATCCATAAAGGCAAAACCTTTCACCAAAACACAAGAGATTGAAACATCTCCTATAAAAATAAGAACTTTGTTCTTAGATCCACGAGACAAAGTCTCCGAGAAGAGAAAATTCAATTCTCAGAAAGCAGAGTTGCTTAAAAGAGCCTTAGCGCTCCAATTAAAAGAAAGCGCCTCAGCACTCCAAATTTAGCGCACAGCGCTGCAGAGCCTTAGCGCTCCAAATTCACAAGAAGCGCACTGCGCTCATTCACTGGCGCACAGCGCCAAGCGCGCCACGTGCTCCTCACGTGTGTGCTGTTTCACAATCTGCGCTCATTAACTGACGCTCAGCACCAAGCGCGCCACGTGCTACTCACGTGTGCGCTACTTCACAAGAAGCGCTCTGCGCTTATTGACTGGCGCTCAGCGCCAAGCGCACCACGTGCTCCTCATGTGTGCGCTACTTCACAAGAAGCGCTCTGCGCTCATTGACTGGCGCACAGCGCCAAGCGCGCCATGTGCTCCTGATGTTTGCGCACTTCACTAGAAGCGCTCTGCACTCATTGACTGGCGCGCAACGCTAAGCGCGCCACGTGCTCCTCACGTGTACGCTACTTCACTAGAAGCGCTCTGCGCTCATTGACTGGTGCATAGCACCAAGCACACCACGTGCTCCTCACGTGTGCGCTGAGAGAACATAAATTGTTCTTTAAATGATAAATCCCAGAGCCATAATGAGTGCTCAGCGCTCAACCCAAATCAATGTTCTGCATTGTTAAATAAAAATGGGACTGAGCCCAAAATAAATGTTAAACATTTTAAACCTGAGTGGACTTAGCCCAAATTGACCATGAGTCCTCAATTCAGAGTAACTGAGCCCATGCGCTCATAATTCAACCAACATCGGTTCAAGGGTGCATCTCTTCACTCCTCTGATATGTGTCGTTGTAATTCCTCAACGTCTTTAGAGAGGTGACGGGTCCCGACAACCAGCAAACCCACATAGACTATGATGTCTTTAAACTGGACTGTGAGGTCCTTAAACTCATGGGCTATGATGTCCTTAACCTTTACAGACTATGATGTCTTTAAACTGGACTGTAAGGTCTTTAAACTCATGGACTATGATGTCCTTAACCTGGACTGTGAGGTCCTTAAACTCATGGACTATGTTGTCCTTAATCTTTATGGACTATGATGTCCTTAACCTGGACTGTGAGGTCCTTAAACTCATGGACTATGATGTCCTTAACCTTTACAGACTATGATGTCTTTAAACTGGACTGTGAGGTCCTTAAACTCATGGACTATGATGTCCTTAACCTGGACTGCAATGTCCTTAAACTAACAATGGACCGCAATGTCCCTGAACTAAAGCAATCGAGCCCAAATGCTCTTTTGTTGGATCTAAATGATTCTGTTAAGTTGATCTTAGTCTAAAATTAGACTAACGTGTCCTTAACAAACGTTAAGTTGATCTTAGTCTAAAATTAGACTAACGTATCCTTAACAAACGTTTAAGTTGATCTTAGTCTCAAATGAGGTTAACGATCCTTAAACCCAACCCAAAACCCAAATCTAAGAAAATACGGATTTGGACTAATCCACGCCCTACGGGCGACAACATAAATTAGTCTCCATATACAATCCACGGGCAACCAAAATAAAACAAACACACACGACACGAAGTGACCATCTGGAAAAGAAGAAAGTGGTTACTGCGATGCGGTAGCGTAATTAACTGCAGGGGCTTGCGCCTATAGGGAAGAGCGTCCCCACAATCAAAAACCCATCAAACAAGGGGGAATCTGACGAAGTCTGCTACAACGGCTGCATCTGTCTAAACCTTCGATATACGGTACCATCAATTAACTTGGCATCTTCAGAAAGATGGATAGATAAAACCAAATAGCATCTGCCCCCAAAATTCAGGCCGGACGTCCCAACGCCCCGGTCGCGTCTTTCAGCGGAGAACAGATTCTGGCACGCCCGGTGGGACATTTTCCTCTTTCCACTCCACACTTCGTGTGACGTGTTTCGCGAATGAATCGCGGTTTGCTATGGTTGCCCCTGGATTCGAGGTATTAAGATTTGGTGTCTTGCTCCGTGCAGAAAATAGAAGATCAACGGCTTTTAACTGCACAAGCTGCAACAACTGCAACAACTCCCACTCCGTCCTCGCCGGAGGAGTGGCCTATGGGCCCCAAGCGGCCTCCCTTTTTAAGATGCCCGTGAAACAGGTGACGCAAGCCACCACAGGGCTATTCTTTGGGACCATGCTCCCACCCATGAGCTTCAATGCTCCACTGCCGTCACAAGAAGCTCCGAAGAAGTCGGTCTTTGATCGGCTTGCAACTACTGCGGCCCCTCTCAATGGGTCACCCAAATCCAATGCCTCAGTCTTCGACAGGCTGGGTCAAAGCTCAGGTGGGCCCGCAAAGAGACTCACAATACCAGAGAATGACACTCAAACTCCTGCTACAGTTGAGATCGTCCAAGCTGCTCTCCCTACTCGGAGATCGGCTTTCGACAGGTTGACCATTCCCTCTCAGCGAACGTCTGTCTTTGACAGGCTAGCGCTAACAACAGGCTCTCATCAGAACAGAGGGTATGAAAAAGTTGATCCAACAATGGAGGTGGTCCCGGCCGCTCGCCATGCTCGACGTCGCCACTGGCGCCGAGTGAGGAAAACTAGGGGCAATTCCCCATCTGGACTTACCCTGCCGGCTCCAACGGTGGAAGTCGACGCTGCTGTTCTAACTGGGAACAGCTTTGAACCACTCAGGAGGGTTCGCAAGAATTCTCCGACTGCCGTGCTAAAAAGATCTCCTCCACCTATGAAGAATGCTACAAAGGTGAAGCCAGAGCAGCCCCCTCAGTAGTTGCCCTCTAAAATTCATAAAGTTTAGCGACAGGTTCAAGACTCGGTGATTGATCAAGATTACTCCCGCCGACCGAAGAAGATAAAGGTTCGGCAAGAGAAGGACCACTCTGTCGTACCACAGAAGGTTTCGTCTATCTGGGTGCCCGCTTCAACGGCTCCTCAACGTTACCGGTCCATAAAAAGAGAAGGCCGGAGAAGATCCCCGTGTCTGCGACAAATGTCAAGGGCACTGAGCCTAAACGCCCTAAGTCTGGGGGCATGGTGGTGCATACCGTCTATATGGCATCCGGAAAAGAGGATAGCCGTATCTCCACAGGTCATCGACCACTTACGCGATCAGTGACTAAGGCTCGGGAGCAACAACAACAAAAGCTCCAAAAGATGCTAACAGCCATGACCGCACTCACGGGACCAAAAGCAAGCCCGAAGACATCATCGGAGTAGCGTCGTGAGCAGGAAACAGATGCTGAATTCCTTCGGAGAATGCTTAAGAAGAAGGACAAAGAGGCTGCGGAACAAGCGGCCAACATAAAACAAATGGCCCTCCTATTCCAAGATATGGTAGGCATGATGATCCAGCCGAACCCTCCAGCCGGAGATCCTCCAGTAATAATTGAAGATGATAGAGGAGAGACATCAAATCCTCTGCCGGCTCTGTCAGCAGCCAAGGAGGAGACCATCTCCAAAGCTATGCTCGATGATTATATAGCTTAACAAATACGAGCTCATCAAGCGAATGAAGCAAACGACCAAGTCGTCAGAACTGGACGACCATATCCAGGATGGTATGATCAGATCAAGTATCCACCAGCATACACGATTCCTAAGTTTCACGTATACAAGGGGACATGCAATCCCCATCAACATGTCGCTCAGTTCAAGGCTCTCTGCGGCAATACCGGAGGTGATGACAAATTGTTACTTCGTCAGTTCATCGGCAGCTTGGCGGAAACGGCCTTTGAGTGGTATTCAGAGCTACCCAACGACTCCGTAAAAACTTTTAATGAGATGGAATTACTGTTCACCCAACGTTTCGCGAGTGCTAGCGAACACACCCCAATCACGGTATTAATTTGTAAGTGCACGGCGGCGCACCGGCCGTCTTTCCGAGGCCAAAATGCGGAAGCGATGCTTAACTTTAACTTTTGAACCGGCACCACCGCGCACAAAAATCCTGGATCGGGCCATTAAACTAATTCTAGCTAACTAAAGAACGGGTAGAGAGATATACCGAGCGATCCGTGTCCTTCGGTCTTCTCGCCGTCGTCCCGATCTCCCCGCGGAATCTCCGGTCTTCACCTCCTCGCCGGAAGGGCACCACGTCGCCGGCTTCTTTTACGGGCTCCCACCTCTTGACCGAGGCAACTTGGGCATGAAGTTGGCGAGTCGACGTGCCCAAGGATGCTGTAGGTTAACTGTAGAATTCTATGTCTCTTTGGGGTTGTGGAAGTTGCCATTAGTGGAGGATTGAGATGATAGCATTTTTGGGGATGAGGTTGGGGATTTTTGCAAGCACAAGAGAACCAAAAATCCCCCACAAAAATAATGGGCAGCCCCTCCCTCTCTTTGGCCGGCCATAAAAACAAGGAAGGAATGAGAGGAGAGTGTATCCATCAAAAATGAGAGAGAGCCCATAATACAAGAGTGAGAAAGGGTCATGATAATAAGCAATGATCACAATCAAAGTCCAACACTCCATCAACCAATCATCACACCCAAAGTCAAGCAATGATGAGGAAAAGAAGTCAAATGAAAGTGCACCATCATGAAACCATCATGATGCAATAATATGCAAAGACCACCCTCCACAATGCTTATTTGCACATTTGCAAATAAGCCCTCCTCCACCAATCTTCAGCCAATGAAAGATACAAATAAATATGGCCGAAACGGAAAACAAACTGGCAACTCCAAAAACTGATCCCGTAATAAATTACAGGAAAACCCCGCTACTGTATATACATACCCGTATTTGTATTCCGACCGAAATACAAATGCAATGAGACAAAATCTACACTGTACTATACTAGGATTCGGCTTAAACCAAAGCCGGCTAGTATTATCCGTCCGATCATGATCCCTGCAATACCGCACGTACCTGATCGAACCCTGCCATATCTCCATACGGCCTCTACAGCGTTTCGCCCGAAATTTGAGAAAACGATCTGTGGGGGACTCTAAAGACTCGTCAATACTTTGGTTGTGGATTTAACCACTAGCACGTCAGAGGTATTAGCCTATACGTAACGGGCTACCAGGTATTGACCAAAAGGGACGTTGATGAGCGAACTCATCCTGACACCCTACTGAGCCTGTCAGTGACAATATTCGTACAGTCCGGTCCGTTCGTCTATGAGCATCGCATGACGGGCCTAGGGGGTTGGTAAAAGTCAGACCCCCAAAAGCGGTACAAGTCGTGTCGGAGTGTAGCCCAGAACACCCTGAGATACTACTGGAATACCTACCAGTAAATCTCCTGCCTTGGCCAAGGACTTCGTGTAAGGGCTCTCCTAGACACAGCGCGACCTCACCCCCAATACCGGGAGAGACGAACCCCTGAAGATCCACTCACTGCCTCCATGTGGCTCGGGACTGTACCCAACTAAAACCTGTTTGCACGTCTCCTTTGAGCGTGGTAGGGTAGTAATCAAAGTACAGTGGGAACTCACACGAGACAAATGACGATCCTCAGGTCGATGAACTAACCTGTACACATGTCACCAGGGAACTGCTATCTGACGTCAGGTATAAGACCAACTAGCATGTTCCCGGCGAGTCCTGTCCGGTGTACTCATAACCCAATGAGCACCTGTATATATCTTAGGTGAACCAACTGACACCAGTGGCTTGTGAGACCGGTCACCGCCCCTCGTCGGGGTTTCGACTGTATACACTAGTCTACTCTGGAGTATCGATGCCCTGTCTCGAAACTCCCTCGACTAGGGACCTTTTAAGGATGTGCTTATAGACTACCAGCTCCCACGTATATGATCGCCCTTATACTGCTGGCAGTCAAGCAAGAATCCTAGGGGCTCTATCAACGTGTAATAGCGACTTATCAGGTCACCTAAAGCAGTACACGATGATAAAGATAAACCAGATAGCATACTATCATCTTGAGTAAGACTGTCCTACTGGGATAGGTCCTCCCTCAATCATTACAATCACGTGCATGTGATCCAATAATTGACTCTGAGGGCACTATCTCCAACATAATTAATGCCAGAGTGAAACCGGGCGAGACATGGGTCCAGTACGCGATACGATGGCGAAATCTATGGTCAAAGTTCGAGCAGCGCATCGAAGAAGCACCTGCAGTAGGCATGTTCGTAGGTACCCTCGATCCGCATGCGACCATATCCCAATTCATGATGTTTTTCAAGCCGACTACCTTTCAGACCCTAATTGATAAGCTGGTCCAAATGGACCAGATGGGACATTAGCCTTCCTTTTCAAAGACAGAACCGCGGAACGAAAAGGGTAAAGGGAAAGCGACCTTTGTCGCCAATACTCAACAACAGCCGAGCAACTTAAACCCGGTTGTTCGCCAAAGCAACGTGCGTTCACGCCAATCCCTCGAGGAGATACTGGGACGTCTTTATTCGTTTCCCCAGGATAAAACAAGGAGACTTTTCGAGCTGGCAGTGCGCAACAGGCTCATCACCTTGCCGGATCCGAAATGCCCATTGCAACCCGGTAAGGCCAACAATCCTAATTACTACCCCTACTACCGAGCAGTAGGCCATCCGATCGAAGATTGCTTCGTCTTCAAAGGCTGGATTGAGGACCAATACCAACGAGGCAAATTCGCACTGTCCGAGAGTTGGAAAGTAAGCCCGCCTCAGCCGCACGCTCTTAAAAGGGGGACGCACCGGGGGCATCGTGCTCTTTTGTCGAAGAAGCTCCATGGGAGGTCGCTCTTTCAACCAAAAAGAAAAGAATACTGAAGGATCTCCGAGCATGCCCAGCGATCAGGTGGAAAAGTCCATTAGAACCCGAGGTTATTGAGGGGATGCTGAAGCCACGCCCAACGCTGAAAGTTGGTGAAAATAGTCAAAACGCCCATGCCCAGCCGTTAAAGTCTTCAAAGAAGAAGAAGAAGACCAAAAAGCCCGTGAAGCCTAATGACAAGCGCATGGACCTGCAAAAACATATTGATGCGCTGGAAGAATATAACCAGAAGGCGCGAACTCCGGTCACACTCCAATAATTCTTCAACCATATCCTTGAAAATGGAGATGGCGATGAAGATGAGGGAGAAGACTCATAAGATGAATCTGAGGATTATGTAGCAAGATGCCACGTGATCTCTCACTCATTAATAAACGGTGAAGAAGCTCCGGATGCAGATAAACTGGGGGCAGATCCCGAATCGGAACTCTTAGGACCGTCAGACGAGATGATTGACGTATTCCTGAATAAGGTTCGTCAGAAAAGCAAAGCCGATCGAGACCGCGAACTGGCCATATTCGAAAAAGCCAAACGCCAACGACTGGACGAAAAAGTAAAAACACTCCCACCAGATCAAACCGCATCCGCCGCCAGCAAATGTAGGTTCAAGACAAGGAAACGATTCGCCAAGGCCATGTCGATGGGGATGAAGCCGCCACCTTCTGAAGGAAACACTCCTGGTGTGATACATCCCGACGAAACAGACGCACAACCAAACTACTTCTTATACCATCAGTGGACTACACAACCTACTGAAGAGTGCAATGCCTTTAAAAACTGGTGGTAAGGATATGTCGCCCATCGGCAACATTTCAAGCGAATGAAGCGCAAGACGCGTCGAAAGCAGAAGAGCGCGACAGATGAGCACAAAAGAACTGCCGGCAACTGTCACATATAGCAAGGGATCGCAAGTTCTCACCTTCGGGAGCGATTCGGATGAAGAAATAGCCCTCGGTCCTCTCTTTAAAGAATCCATCTCTGAAGCAGAAGAGATGAAGACCTGTGAGAACATTCAGCTGCGTAATCGCACGCTACCCGAAAAGAATCTTGGGCCCACAAACAAGGGGTCAAGTAAAAAAGATAACGGGAAGGAAAAAGTCCCTGAAGATATCGCCCTCGATGACCGAATCGTTGAAGAGATGGCAGCCAAGGACCTGTCCAAGAAAAACAAGGTGGATTACAACGTTCTGGCACATCTGAGAAAGATACCCTCGCAGCTAAGCATTCTCGATGCCCTCCTGCTATCCAAAGAGGCGAGAAATTCTCTGATCAAGGCATTACAAGAGCCTGACCAGTTTCAAGCTTTCCTCACCGAAGAAAAGATGAAGTACGAGCTGGAAGAAATTCACACAGCTGACATCACTTTCGGCGATGAAGATCTCCTCCTCGGGACGTGCGAACACAACCGTCCCCTGTATGTGACCGGATACTGTCATGATATCAAGATAGGGAAGATCCTGGTCGACAATGGGTCCTCCGTCAACCTTCTCAATGTAAGAGTGTTGAAGGAGATTTGCATGAGTGTTCAACACCTCGCTCGGGACAAAATCACCATCTCCGAGTTCGACTCCCAGTCATCACGGACGCTCGGGTCTGTAATTCTGACGTTATGCTTTAGGCTGCTCGTCACCGACATCAAGTTTCACGTCATTGACGCCAAGACCTGCTACAACGCCTTATTCGGCAGGCCTTGGTTACACGAGTACAACATCATCCCTTCTACACAACATCAGTGTATGAAGTATTTCAAAGATGGTCTTGAGTACACCGTAACGGGGAAGCTAAACCCATTCTCCGTGAATGAAGTTCGCAAATACGAGGATGCAAAGTATTTCTTGCCAGACTTTGAAGACACGGAAAGGTGCCATAAGCCGGAGAATAAGCAGAAAGCTATCACCACTATCCTGGTCTTTGGGAGTGATACCGAAGAGGAGGAGGAGATAGTCTGTTCAGGGCCATCCCAATGCAACAAGCCGGGGCCATCCACCCCTATTCTGGTCTTCGGCAGTGACTCTGAAGATGAGGTCAATGCAGTATTCTCGTCTCGTCCATCAGTGCAAGCCTTCACTGGAGATAATCAAAGCTTGCAGATCGCCATGGTTCCGCAAGAGCATTACAAAGAGCTCGACACACTTGATACCTACAGTGTGGAAGAACTGCAAACGTTCTACGTCCCTCCCAGGCGAAAAGATGAAAAGGCGATCCTCTTTTATCGGTCCGCTGAAACCAAAGTGGAGAAAGAAATCCGGCATGGCGCCGATTCTACGCTTGACAAGCTCCAACCCATCCGTCTGCCCAGATACTACACAGAAGGATTAAAAAGGCTATTGAGGCACCAAGGCATACCCTTGAAGCAGACTGCTTGACAAGCTCAGTTCTACAATGAAATCTGGAACGTCCCCGGGATTCAGCGAAAGTTGCCCAATGGGAGAATGAAAACGATCGGGCTTGGATATGTTCAATCCAAGAGACGAGAGCGATTCCATGGTTGCTACGTTATACATGACTTTGATGAAGAAGGAGATATTCTATTAGAAGACGCTAACCTTGAACCAAAACGAGGTCTCGCCATGAAAGTGCCAAGTCCGTCGTTCAAAGAACAGATGGATAAGCTAATAAGGGAAGCAGGTCAAAAGGTCCTGGATGATCATAGCCGCGAAATGGCCATCTATGAGAAATCCAGAACGCAGCGCCTCCTTCAGCAAGCTACAAAAAACGACGATGCCCTTCGTCGCCAGCCCGTCACAAAGAAGACTCGACGCGAAGGCAAAAACAAACTAAAGAACGGAAAAAATGTTCGACAGTAGCAAAGCGGGTCCAAGAAGTCACGCGATCGAACACTGAGCAGCCGGGATCCGTCTCTTATAAAGAAGATGGGTCGAGCATATTCTTTTCCCCAAGACAAGACAAGGAAGATATTCGATCTTATCATAAAATATCAGATGATGACACTCCCGGATTCCAAGTACCCCGAGCAAGCAGGCGAGCTCTCTCACCCAGACTATTGCCCCTATCACCTAGCGATAGGACATCCTCTCGAAGACTGCTTCACATTCAATGACTGGATAGAAGACCAGTATCAGTAAGGCAGGATCGCTTTATCCAGCAGTTGGAAGGTAACCCCGCCACAGAAGCATTAACCGAAAGCCACGTATGCAGCGAGAGTAGAGCCGGATCAACATCGGTCTTGGAAGCGATCTCGCACCTGTCACGTAAAAACGCTGACAAGAGAAGGAGTACGCGAGGATATTGATGACCTCTCCTGGTGCTTCGAAAATGAGGATGAAGATGAGTTGATCTCAGAACTTCCATCGGCACTAAACGAGCTGGAAGATGGGTTACACACTACTGCAGATAACCTCAGAAAAAATCGACTTGGGAACGGAAAACGACCCACGGCCGACGTTCGTCAGTGAGTTGTTGTCTGAAGAAAAGGTGTCTACGCTCAAAGACGTGCTCTTGCAGTATAAATAATGCTTTGCATGGAACTATTCCGAGATGCCAGAATTAGATCCAGAAATATCCGTCCACAAATTGGCGATTTCTCGGGACATCAAGCCAATCAAACAAGCGCCAAGAAGAATGCGGCTTGAACTTTAAATGAGCATCAATGCTGAGGTCAAGAAGCTAATCGACTCCGGCTTCATCCAAGAGGTTCAGTATCCTGACTGGATCGCCAACATCATCCCAGTGATGAAGAAAAATGGGACAGTACGCATCTGCGTAGACTTTCGGGACCTCAACAAAGCATGTCTGAAGGATGACTTTCCCGTACCGGTCACTGAGCTGATGATAGACAACACGTCCACTCACGAAGTCTTCTCCTTCATGGACGGCTCATCTGGGTATAATCAAATAAAGATGCATCCCAAAGACCAGAAGCATACCGCTTTTCGGACTCCTCTGGGCATATTCTGTTACAAAGTGATGCCTTTCGGCTTGACGAACGCCGACGCTACCTATCAGAGGGCCATGACGAAGATTTTCGATGACCCCATACATGAAGTCGTCGAATGCTATATCGACGACCTCGTGGTAAAAAGCAAATCGCACGAGGAGCATTGGGAGCATCTAAAAATAGTATTCCAACGTCTTCGGAAATACAACTTGAAGATGAACCCTCTCAAATGCACATTCGGAGATTCCTCAGGCAAATTCCTGGGATTCATCGTACGACACCGGGGCATCGAAATAGACCCATCAAAGATCAAGGTGATCATGGAAATGCCTCCACCAAGAACTCTCAAGCAACTGCGGTCTCTCTAAGGGAAGCTCGCGTATATTCGGCGGTTCATAGCCAATCTTTCCGGCAAATGCGGTCCTTACAGTCACTTGATGAAGAAGGGGACCCCTTTCGTCTGGGATTGCAAATGCCAAAATGCACTGGACGAAATCAAGAAATACCTGCAGAATCCGCCGGTACTGACCGCTCCGGTCAAGGGAAAACCTCTCATCCTGTACACGACAGCCCTTGAAGGTTCCTTAGGCGCGCTATGGGCACAAGAGAATGACCAAGGGAAGGAAAGATCCCTCTACTATTTGAGTCGAGTTCTCCTGGGGGAAGAAAACAAATACTCCCCCATTTAAAAAACACTGCCTGGCGTTAATCTTCGCGATAATGAAGCTCAGACACTATGTATTGGCGCATGAGGTTCGCCTCATATCAAAAGCGGATCCTATCAAGTATTTGATTCTAAGAGCCATATTAACGGGACGACTCGCTAAATGGGCCCTCCTTTTGATGGAGTTCTTAATAACATATCGTCCTCTTAAGGCAGTGAAAGGCCAGGCCATCGCCGACTTCCTCACTGAGCATCCGATACCTGCCGACTTACCTATAAATTGCGAATTGCCAGACGAGCACGCATTTGACACGATCGACAGGGAAAAAGAAGGGAGTGATACCCGATGGGAACTCTATTTCGATGGAGCATCTTCCATGAAGAAGCGAAAGCACAACACCCCCATAATCAAATCTGGGGTTGGCCTCATCTTCGTGACTCTATAAGGAGGGATAATGCGCTTTGCCTTTTCCTTGACAGAGCCGAGGACAAACAATGAAGCCGAATATGAAGCTCTGATAGCAGGTCTTGAGATCGCTGTCAACATGGGAATTGAAAACCTCCTTATATACGGAGACTCCCAACTGGTCGTTAGTCAAGTAAATGGCGACTATCAAACGTACAAACCAGAGTTGGTAAAGTACGGTGAGAGAGTGCAACAACTGCTGACCCGAATCCCTTCCTATGCCCTGGAAAGCATACCGCGAGTGAAGAATAGCAAAGCGGACACGTTAGCTAAACTCGCTAAAGAACTGGCTGACGAAAACCTCGATGACGTAAGGATCGTGGTACAAAGCCGTCGGGTTCTTGCACCGGCAGAAATATCTCCGGAGTCTTTTGAAGAAAGGGCAGCGACTAAGCACATGGCCCTACAGAAAAAAGACCAGGAAAAGGCAAAGGATTGGAGAGAAGTCTTTATAGACTACTTCAAATTCCGTCGAACACCTGAAGATGCGTCCTCAAGACATCAGCTCATGAAACGAGCCCTGTCTTTTGCCTTCGTCAATGATACTCTGTACAAGAGATCGTTCGACACTTTATGGCTAAGATGCCTAGGACCTGAAGAAGCAAAGAGAGTCGTCCAAGAAACTCACGACGGACTCTGTGGTTCTCACCAAGCCGGGCCGAAGATGAAACTGAAGATCAAAAGGATGGGCTACTATTGGCCCACAATGATCCAAGGCTGCCTCGAATACGTGAAGCAGTGCCACTCGTGCCAGATTCACGGGGACTTTATCCATCAACATCCAAATCCGCTATATCCGACGGTGGCTAGCTGGCCGTTCGAAATGCGGGGAACTGACATAATCGGACCCATTGAACCAGCATCGTCCAGAGGACATCGGTTCATACTGGAAACAACCGATTACTTCTCCAAATGGGCAGAAGCAATACCGCTAAGAGAAGTGAAGACGGAGAATATTCTCCATTTCTTTAAGACATATGTCATTTACCGGTTCGGCACTCCACAATGGATTATCTCCAATAACGGGCCGGCCTACAGAAGCCATAAAATCAGCCGTTTCGTACAACAACATAACATAGACTGGAGATACTCTTCGGTCTATAATCCCCGAGCTAACGGTCTGGCTGAGGCTTTCAACAAGACCTTGACGAAGACCGTGAAAAAGACGGTGTCCGAAAATAAGAAGGACTGGCACGAGAGACTGCATGAAGCACTCTGGGCGTATCGAACTACGTTCAAAACGGCCACAAACACAATGCCATATGCATTGGTATTCGGCACTGAAGCAATGCTCCCCTTAGAGATAGAGCTACCCTCCTTACGAGTGGCGGTTCATTATGAATTAACAGACGAAGACAATGCTCATCTTCGGCTCGAGGAGCTCGACGCCCTTGACGAAACCCGGCTCATGGCACAACAAAACCTGGAGGCTTACAAAGCAAGGATGACATGCTCATACGAGAGATTGACTAGGCCGAGAACATTCCGCTAAGGCGTACTTGTGCTAGTCGTAAAAAGACCTATGATCCCTAAATGTGCCAAACGGGGGAAATTCGAGCCGAACTATGAGGGCCCGTATATCATAGACAAGGTCTACCGGGGTGGGGCTTACTTGCTCATGGATATGCATGGCGAAAGACCCTTCAGGCCAATAAACGGCCGTTTCTTGAAGAAATACTACGCCTGACGAGTTACAGCCTAGGTTAATGATAGATGACGACGCCTATGTCCGCTCGCTATCTTCCCAAGCCTAAACTCTATAAGTAGTAGACAGCGAAACCGTTGTAATTCGTGGACCACAATGTCCTAAAACTAACTACGGACCGAAACGTCCCTAAACTAACGATGGAGCGAAATGTCCTAAAACTAACTACTGACCGAAACGTCTTTAAACTACTACGAACCGCATCATCCTTGGGCTGACGTGTAAAAAAAAAGGTACGTCCATAAGCGAGATGGGCACGGATGAAAACCCGAAAGGGCTCCGTGAGTAAAAACAGCAGGGCTACCGGCGAGTTTGTAAAAACCCGAAAGGGCGCAATCTCGTTAAAAGACACTTGCAAGGTCCTCTCGACCTTGTAAGGAGAAAATACCTACGTGAGATTCTTACGACTCGCAAGGGAGCAACACACTTAGGAATCCCTACGATTCCTAAGGAGAAAACATACTTACGAGATCCTCATGACTCGTAAGGAGAATTCCCCTTTGAGACCCTCACGGCTCATAGGATTCAAAAGCCTTAAGCTACAGGGATCTGAACCTGTTCTTAAGCCGTCATACACTCCGATTTTGCCCTACAAGCGGTTCATTATTGACCCTTGTATACGATCCACGGGCACAAATAAACGTCTCCCCCACCAAGTTTCCGCCAATGGCGCGAAATTACCCCGATTGGTGAGCGACACTTGTAAGTCCTCTCGACTTATAAGGAGAAAATACTCTTGTAAGATCCTTACGACTTACAGGAGAACCTACACTTAGAAGTCCTCATGGCTTTTAAGGAGAACGTACGCCTATGAGATCCTCACGACTCGTAGAAAGAAATACCTTTATGAGACCCTTACGGCTCATGAAGTCAAAAGCCTTAGTCGGCAGGATCCTAACTCTGTTTGCTAAGCCACCTTTGTTCACACTGACAAAGGTAAATGATGATTCGCTCCTGGCCACATCCCAGTTGTAGCGATGCTGATGCCTAAATTGGTGTCAGATCCCAAGTCCCATGCTCGCAGTAAGAAAAACAGTGAGCCAAAAATGCATATGAAATAGCCGAAATGATGAGACGACTTGCAACAAAATCAGCAAGTAAAAATATATGCATACAAAATAGCCGAAATGGTTGGGCACTCGCAATAAAAAAGCAGCGAGTAAAAAGGAAATGAATAGCCGAAATAGTTGGGCACCGCGAAAAATAGCCGAAATGATTAGGCAATCGCGACTTTCGTGATATAAAAAGCTGAAATGATAGAGTATCGTGGAAAGAAATAAAAAAAATGAAATAAAACTTTTGCCCTATAGATGAGATCACATCGATCCCTGTATACAATCCAAGGGCACAAAGAAACAGCGAATCATATCATCCGACCAGGCTCCATCAGAAAGAGAGCCAGGTCTCGATAGTTCACAGACAACCTAGAGACCACCTCGACATCCGTCTCATTAAAGTAGACGCAACACCAACAGTGGAGCCACGGCAAAGTCCTTAGTTCCAGGTCCCAACGGTTCTCCAACAACCTAGAGACCACCTCGACGCTCGTCTCGATACAGTAGACGCGATGTCACCCCAGCGTTCTTCCTCCAACAAGATGCAGATGCGACACCAACAACGGAGCCACTGCAAAGTCCCTAGTTCCAATCCTCGACGGTTCACCAACAACCTAGAGACAACCGTGACATTCGTCTCGATACAGCAGACGCAATGCCAGCAAACGAAGCGAGGGCAATATTCCCAGCTTCAGGGTCTTGACGGTAACTCATATAAAACCTAAAAGACTATCGGAGATCATCCCCACACCAGCGCGGAGTGGTTATGACTCATCGGGGCTCCCCAAACTGAGCCTAACCTCAAGTAAAAAGCGGCATGGAAAAATTCCTAACGCTTTCTTTTCTGACGGTCAAATCGTTTAGGAAGATTTCTTGAAGAAGTCTTGTCCAGCCCCCGAAGGGATCAGAGACACGACAGTGGCGAGGCTACTCGAACAGCAAGATTGCCTATCGAGGAATACATCAGCCGACGCGACGGTACGATGGACAAAAACCCTAATACCACAGACCCTAACGGACCTCTGTCGTAAAGAGTAGAGGTTAACTGTGACGTTAGAACATCCTTGCGAGAAGTTCTCGATTCGTCTCGACTCGTAGGGAAATGCCTTAGGCAATGGGGATAAGGACCCGTTTCCTAAGCACTGGGCCCTGCAAGTAGGTCCAAAATGGACTCTTGCATACTATTCACGGACCACACTCTCCAAAGTCGAATCTCGACAGGGAGGGAAACAACCACTTACGAGTCCTCTCGACTTGTAAGCGGGAAAAATTCTCTTGTGAGATCCTTACGACTCTAAAGAGAAAACGCACTTAGGAGTCCTCACGACTCCTAAGGAGAAAAGACACCTACAGGATCCTCTCGACTAGTAGGGAGAAAAGTCTTTATGAGACCCTCACGGCTCATAAAGTTGAAAAGTCTTAGGTGGCAGATCCTAACCCTGTCTCCTAAGCCATCATTGCCCTGCAGGTAAGTCCATACTGACCCTGTATACAATCCATGGGCATAAACGAAAAGGAAACCACATATCCCAACAAACTCTATCAAAGGGAGAGTCAGGTCTCAGCAGCAATATTTGCATCCCAGAAGACCAGCAACTGCGTTCCTCCTCATGCCAGCAGGACATGGACGCGACACTACCAATCAGAGCCACGAAAAAGTCCCCAGTTCCAAAACTCTGCGGTTCACAGACAACCTAAAGTCGATCCCGACACCGTAGAAAACGGAAAAAGTCGATCCTGACACCGCAGAAGGTGGAGCACATCAACCAATAACCTCCGTCTCGGAAACATGTCATCAAATGACCCCGTCTCGGAAACACGTCATCCAAATGACCCCGTCACGGAAATACGTCAGCACATGACCTCGTCTCGGAAATACGTCATCCGAATGACCCCATCGCGGAAATACGTCAGCACATGACCCCGTCTCGGAAATACGTCATCCAAATGACCCCGTCGCAGAAATACGTCCTCCAAATGACCCCGTCTCGGAAATACGTCATCAAATGATCCCGCCGCGGAAATACGTCAGCACATGACCCCGTCTCGGAAATACGTCATCCAAATGACCCCATCGCGGAAATACGTCAGCACATGATTCCTTCGCGGAAATACGTTAGCACATGACCCCATCTCGGAAATACGTCATCCAAATGACCCCGTCGCGGAAATACGTTGTTCCCCTCCGAAAGACGCGCAAGACGCAGAGACGTCTTGCCTGAGATTCGGGGCAGATGCTAATTGGTTTTATCCGTCCACCTCTCCGAAGATGCCAAGTTGATTTAAGGCATCGTGTATCGAAGGTTTGGACAGATGCGGCCGATGTAACAGATTTCGTCAGATTCCCCCTCGCTTGAGGGGGTTTTTATTTTGGGGACGCTCTTCCCTGCAGGCGCAAGCCCCTGCAGTTAATTACGCTACCGCATCATGGTAACAACTTTCTCCTTCTCCAGATGTTCACTTCGTGTCGTGGGTGTTTGTTTTATTTTTGGTTGCCCGTGGATTGTATACGGAGACTAATGTATGTCGTCGCCCGTAGGACGTGGATTAGTCCAAATCCGTAATTTCTTAGATTTGGATTTGGGGTTTTGGTTTAAGGATACGTTAGCCCTATTTAAGGCTAAGATCAACTTAAACTTCTGTTAAGGATATGTTGACCTAATCTCCAGACTAAGATCAACTTAACGGGGTCGTTTGGATCCAACAAGAGAGCAATTGGCTCTATTGTTTAGTTTAATGACATTGCGGTCGATTTCCAATTTAGGGACATGGTGGTCCATCATTCCCATTTAGGGACGAACATTAGTTTAAGGACTTTTCGGTCCAACGTTCCCATTTTGGGACGAATATTAGTTTAAGGACGTTTCGGTCCACGAGTTTAAGGACCCCGCAGTCCGTATCGATATATGGTTGTCGGGACCTGTCACCTCCCTGACGTCGTTGAAGGATTACAATGATAGGTGTCAGAGGAGTTCAGAGATGTACCCTTGAACCGGATGTAAATTGATTTAAGAGAGCAGTCTTGCTCAGTCAATTTAATTTGAGGACTTACGGTCATGATTGGGCTAAGTCTAGTTGAGAATATTCAACGTTTTTATTTTTGGCCTATTAGGCCTGTGCTAGGGCTTTGCCCATGTTTAATAATGCACTGCATTTTCTTTTAGCCTGCTAGACCGTTTTGATTTGGGCTCTGTCCCTTTTTTTATGATGCAGAGCATCTATCTTTGTTTGGGCTCTGCCCTTTTTAAAATAATGCATTGCATTTTATTAGGCCTGTTAGGCCTTTTTTAATTGGGCTTGGCCCTTCTGTAAATAATGCAGTGCATTAATAAAACTGACAGTGGCCATGTGGCCTGTCAGGCGCTTTGCGCCAATTATTGAGCGCAAGCGCATGTGGAGGTGACACGTGTCACGCTAGCGCAGTACGCTGCGCCAGTGCGCTGCTGACACGTGGCGCGCTCTGGTGAGTTGCGCCAATTTCAGATAGCAATGCTCTATCTTAAAAGCGCACAGCGCAAGTGGTCTTGGAGTTGACACGTGGCGCTCTCTTGTGGCTTGCGCCAACCCAGGAGCGCAACAGTGCAGATTTACAAGTGCAAGGCACTGTTTTAATTTCTTAATCCAACTTTGAATTCAAGAAAAGAATGTTTAAGATTCCAGGACCAATGGTTCATAAAAAAGGCAATGCCTTTGTTATTATTTATTTTTTTATTAAAGATCCTTGATCTTGTTCTTTGACCAATGATCTATTCAGAAGAAATTCTTCTTTTTATAAAAGTTTTACCTTTCCCTCTTTTTGAGTTTCTTCTCAGAGTTCTTTAGAGTTCTCTCTCTGTTTCTTGAGTCTCTCTATTCTCTGTGTTTTTTTTTAGAGTTAGGGTCTAGGGGCCTTTATATAGTGCTCATTAATTTGTTAAATTTTGTAAAGAGATCATTCTCTAAGTGATTTGGGGAATTTTCCCCACCATTGATCTTTGATCCAAGGGCTTCTATTTTACAGAAGAGAATCGTACTGTTTTAATAAGATCAGAAAGATCTTACTGGAATTTTAATTCTGTTTGGCGCAAACGCACCCGTACCTGACACGTGTCATGCAGCGCAGAGCGCAGCGCAACTGCGCTGACACGTGTCGCGCAGCGCAGAGCCCAGCGCAACTGCGCTGACACGTGTCGCGCAGCGCAAGGCGCAGCGCAACTGCGCTGACACGTGTCGCGCAGCGCAAGGCGCAGCGCAGAGCGCAAGTCAGCTGAAGCGTTGCTTCTTTTTTATTTTTGAATTTTTTTATTTTAATTTTCAGAACAGAGCCTTGCTCTGATTGGGGGAAACAGAAGCGTTGCGTCGTTTCCCGCCTTGGAATTTGAACAGAGCTTTGCTCTGATTGGTGTAAACAAATGCCCCCTCCACCGTTGCGCTTACGTGGCCCCCAAACGTGAGCGCAGCGGTGGCAGAATTCCAACCGTCACGCCATCTCTTGGAAGTTGAAAGGGCATTTGATGCCTATAAATAGGACCTTTGGTCCTCCACAGATGATCATCATCTTTTAAGATTTTTACTTTCAAAACTTCAGAGCCTTGCTCTTGCCTTCAAGAACTCCAAGAGTTAGAATTTCTTTAGAAAACACTTTTTAGGTAAAATTTTTAATTAAATTAAATTAATTTTCATTGATAGAGCCTTGCTCTCAATAGATCCCTGATCTAAAGAAAACCCATTTAGGGTTTCACTTAGCAGAGCTTTGCTCTAAAAGGATCCAAAGAGAACTAAAGAGAACCCTGTTAGGATTCCATTAATAGAGTTCTGCTCTCTGAAAGATTTCATTTATAATTTCTTGATTCATTAATGGAGCTTTGCTCCTTTTAAATCATATAGTAGAACTCTTAAGAGTTGCTGATTTTTGTCGATCTTCTTTTATAGGAGTGATGGACGCCCACATATACGACCTCGACGAGATTATCTCCTATGGGGACATCCGCCGACTCGGCCGTTCCTAAAATCGAGAATTTACTGATGCCGAGTGTGCCGAGATTACGAGTCGCTTCGACGCATACAACGGTCAATTGCTTCCTCGACGCTCCCCTCTCCTGAAGCTTATTGTGGGAGCAATTTGGGAAGCGCTTCCTCTACTCTGTACTGGTGTGCTACTTGGGGCATTGGATGCCGCCGAGGATAAGGTGCACTCGGTGTATCTGATGAACCTAATCCCAAAGAGGAGGCGAGATAACCTTATCGATCTTCTGCACCAAGATTTTCAACAGTCTGCAATACTTGCTGCATATCGGAGGGAGGAGGACATCAGTGGGGATCCCGACACTCGTGCTCGCGAAAGGAAGAACACTAGGATGGTTCGCCAGGCTTGGAAAGTCTTGGACAAGGTTACTTTTGAGTTCCTCAATCCATGTCCTGGATTTGAGGTTATACTGTTGTAGACATTTCAATAATGTTGTTGTTTATTTCTTTATTGATGTAAAAACTTTCCAAGTATGAATGACAACTCTTTTGCCTCCTTCATTTTATTTTCTGCTTTGTTTCTGGCACATTCTTTAAATAAGCATAGCCTGTAAGCGATATAGAACATTCTGTCTTGAACATCTTGGGGAGTAGTGATGGCTTAGGAAGCAGGTTCAGGTCTGCTACCTAAGGCTTTTCAACTTTATGAGCCGTGAGGGTCTCATAGAGACTTTTCTCCCTACGGATCGAGAGGATCTCGTAGGTGGATTTTCTCCTTAGGAATTGTGAGGATTCCTAAGTGCGTTTTCTCTTATAAGTCGTAAGGATCTTATAAGAGAATTTTCCCTCTTAGGAGTCGAGAGGACTCGTAAGCGGTTGTTTCTCTCCTTGTCGAGATTCGACTTTGGAGAGTGAGACCCATGGATAGTATGCAAGAGACCGTTTTAGACCGACTTGCAGGGTCCCAGTGCTTAGGAAACAAGCTTTTTAATCCCTGCTGCCTAAGGCTTTATCTTGCAAGTCGAGACGAATCGGGAAGTCCTCGCGAAGACACTAATTTCCTCACGAGTCGAGACGAATCGAGCAGCTCCCGTCAAGGACACTAATTTCCCTGAGTTGAAGTATTTTGCCGAGGACGCTGGTTTCCTCGAGGTTGAAACGAATCGGAGTATTCCTGCGGAGACACTGGTTTCTCTGCGGGCCGACGCGAATTAGGAGGCTCTCATCAAGGACGCTAGTTTCCCTGAATTGAGGTATTTGCCAAGGACACTGGTTTCCCTGGGGTTGAAACGAATCGATGTATTCCTGCAAAGACGCTAGTTTCTCTGCGGGTCGACGCGAATCAAGATGTTCTCGTCAAGGACACTGGTTTCCCTGAGTCGAAGTGTTTGCCGAGGACACTGGTTTCCTCAAAGTTGAAACGAATCGGAGTATTCCTGCGGAGACACTGGTTTCTCTGTGGGCCGATGCGAATCAGGAGGCTCTCATCAAGGACGCTAGTTTCCCTGAATTGAGGTAGTTTCCAAGGACACTGGTTTCCCTGGGGTTGAAACGAATCGATGTATTCCTGCAAAGACACTAGTTTCTCTACGGGTCGACGCGAATCAAGATGTTCTCGTCAAGGACACTGGTTTCCCTGAGTCGAAGTGTTTGCCGAGGTTACTGGTTTCCTCGAAGTTGAAACGAATCGGAGTATTCCTGCGGAGACACTGGTTTCTCTGCGGGCCGACGCGAATCAGGAGGCTCTCATCAAGGACGCTAGTTTCCCTGAATTGAGGTAGTTGCCAAGGACACTGGTTTCCCTGGGGTTGAAATGAATCGATGTATTCCTGCAAAGATGCTAGTTTCTCTGCGGGTCGATGCGAATCAGGATGTTCTCGTCAAGGACACTGGTTTCCCTGAGTCGAAGGATTTTACCGAAGACACTGGTTTTTTCGGGGTTGAAACGAATCGGAGTATTCCTGCGGAGACACTGGTTTCTCTGCGGGCCGACGCGAATCAGGAGGCTCTCATCAAGGACGCTAGTTTCCCTGAATTGAGGTATTTGCCAAGGACACTGGTTTCCCTGGGGTTGAAACGAATCGATGTATTCCTGCAAAGACGCTAGTTTCTCTGCGGGCCGACTCGAATCAAGATGTTCTCGTCAAGGAGACTGGTTTCCCTGAGTCGAAGGATTTTGCCGAAGACACTGGTTTCTTCGGGGTTGAAACGAATCGGAGTATTCCTGCGAAGACACTGGTTTCTCTGCGGGCCGACGCAAATCAGGAGGCTCTCATCAAGGACGCTAGTTTCCCTGAATTGAAGGATTTTGCCGAAGACACTGGTTTCTTCGGGGTTGAACTGATATGTGGTGGTCTTTCAGGTTTTATATAGGTTACCGTCAAAACCGTGAAGCTAGGAATTTGATCTTCGCTTCGTTTGCTGACACTGCGTCTGCTGCATCAAGACGAATGTTGCGGTTGTCTCTAGGCTGTTGGTGAACCGTCGAGATTTGGCTTTTCTTTCTGGCGGAGCCTGTTGGGAAGGTATGGTTCCCTCTTTGTTTGTGCCCTTTGATTGTATACAGGTATCGATGTGATCTCAACTGTAGGGCAAAAGGTTTCATATATATTTTTTTATTGTTTTATTTCCGCGATGCTCTATCATTTCAGCTTTTATATCGCGAAGGTCGCGATTGCCCAATCATTTCGGCTATTTTTCGCGGTGCCCAATCATTTCGGCTGTTTATTTTATTTTTACTCGCTGCTTTTTATTGCGAGTTGCCCAATCATTTCAGCTATTTTGTGTGCATATGTTTTTACTTGCTGCTTTTTTATTGAAAGTTTCCTCATCATTTCGGCTATTTCGAATGCATGTGCGGCCTACTGGCTTTTCGCATTAAACCTGAAATTAGACACCGATTTCGGCATCAGCACCGCTACAACTGGGATGTTGCCAAGAGCGAATCATCATTTGCCTTTGCCAATGTTGAACAAAGGTGGCTTAGTGAACAGGGTTAGGCTCCTGTCAACTAAGGCATTTACTTCATGAACCGTAAGGGTCTCACAAAGGTATTTCTCCCTACAATTCGTGAGGATCTCGTAGGTGTGTTTTCTCCTTAGAAATCGTTAGGATTCCTAAGTGCATGTTCCTCTGTAAGTCGTAAGGATCCTACAACAGGGTTTTCTCCTTGTAAGTCGAGAGGACTTACATGGGTTGTTCACCATGCGAACATATCCCCAGTCACAGATGGGACTTGGTTAGGGAAATGTTTATTCGCGCCCGTGGATTGTATACAAGGGTCAGTATTGAACCACTTGTAGGGCAATATCGAAGCTTGTGGGGGTTGCTTAAGCACATGTTTAGGTCTCTGTAACTTAATACTTTCAATTCTTATGAGCCGTAAGGGTCCCATAAGAGAGTTCTCCTTACGAGTCGTGAGAATCTCGCAAGTGTATTTTCTCCTTAGGAATCGTGGGGATTCCTAAGTGTGTTGCTCCCTTGTGAGTCGTAAGGATCTCACGCGGGTGGTTTCTCCTTACAGGGTCGAGAGGACCCTGTAAGTGTCCTTTAACGAGGTTGCGCCCTTTCAGGTTTTCACAAACGCTCGCCGGTAGTCCTGCTGTTTTTACTCACGGATCCCTTTCGGGTTTTCATCCGTGCCCATTTTGCTTATGGACATACCGTTTATTATTATTTTTATCTTATTCTTTTTATTCTCCCCCTTTTTTTTACGAGGTCGCGCCCTTTCGGGTTTTCACGAACACTCGCCGGTAGCCCTGCTGTTTTTACTCACGGAGCCCTTTCGGGTTTTCATCCGTGCCCATTTTGCTTATGGACATACCGTTTATTATTATTTTTTATCTCTTTTTTTTATATCGGCTTTTTGATGTTTCAATCACCATAGTTTATCGACATCTCGGTCAACAGCTGGTTTTAGGACGTAGTGGTCCGTCATTAGTTTAAGGACATTTCGGTCCGTCATTAGTTTAAGGACGTTTCGGTCCGGCGTTGAAGAAGGCCGGCTACTACTTATAGAGTTTGGGCTTAGGAAGATAGCGAGCGGACATAGTCGTCGTCATCTATAATTGACCTAGGCTATGGCTCATTAAGCGTAGTATTTCTTTAGGAAGCGGCCGTTTATTGGCCTAAAAGGCCTTTCACCGTGCATGTCCATTAGTAGATAGGCTCCACCCTGGTAGACCTTGTCTATTATATACGGGCCTTCATAGTTCGGCTCGAATTTTCCCCACTTGGCGCGATTGGGGATCATAGGCCTTCTGACCAGTAGCACGAGTTCGCCTTGGCGGAATGTCTTCGGCCGGGTCAATCTTTCATATGAGCGCATCATTTTTGCTTTATAAGCTTCTACATTTTTTTGCGCTATGAGCCGTGTTTCATCAAGGGCATCAAGCTCTTCAAGCCGAAGGCGAGCATTTTCTTCGACCGTCAGCTCGTAGTGGACTGCCACTCGTAGAGAATGTAGCTTTATCTCGAGGGGGAGTACTGCTTCTGTACCGAAGACCAACGCGTACGGCGTTGTGCTCGTGGCCGTCTTGAACGTAGTTTGATACGCCCAAAGAGCTTCTTGCAGTCTCTCATGCCAGTCCTTCTTATTTCGGGACACCGTTTTCTTCATGATCTTTATCAAGGTCTTGTTGAAGGCTTCAGCTAGACCGTTAGCTCGCGGATTATAAACCGAGGAATATTTCCAGTCTATATTATGCTGCTGTGCAAAGCGGCTGATCTTGTGGCTTCTATAGGCTGGCCCGTTATCGGAGATGATCCGTCTCGGCGTTCCAAACTGATAAATGACGCGTGTCTTGAAGAAATGGAGGATATTCTCCGTTTTCACTTCCCTCAACGGTACTGCTTCTGCCCATTTGGAGAAGTAGTCCGTCGTCGCCAGGATGAAACGATGTCCCCTGGACGATGCTGGTTCGATGGGGCCGACTATATCAGTTCCCCACATTTCGAACGGCCAGCTAGCCACCGTTGGATGTAGTGGATTTGGGTGCTGGTGGATGAAGTCCCCATGGATTTGGCATGAGTGGCATTGCTTCGTATATTCGAGGCAGTCCTAAATTATCGTGGGCCAGTAGTAACCCATTCGTTTTATCTTCAACTTCATCTTCGGAACTGCTTGGTGAGAACCGCAGAGCCCGTTGTGAACTTCCTGAATGACTCTTCTTGCCTCGTCAGGTCCCAGGCATCTCAGCCACAAAGAATCAAATGACCTCTTGTACAGAGTATCATTGACGAAGGAGAAAGACAAAGCTCGTTTCATAAGCTAATGTCTTGATGACGCATCTTCGGGCGTTCGACGGTATTTGAAGTAGTCTATAAAGACTTCTCTCCAATCCTCAGCCTTTTCTTGGTCTTTTATTTGCATATCCATTTGCTCAATCGCTCCCTTGTCTTCGGATGATTCCGGAGATATCTCTGCCGGTGCAAGAACCCGATGGCTTTATACCATGATTCTTACGTCATCGAGGTTCTCGTCGGCCAGTTCTTTAGCGAGCTTGGCTAACGCATCCGCTTTGCTTTTTTCCGCACGCGGTATGTTTTCCAAAGTGTAGGAAGGAATTTGGGTCAACAGTTGCTGTACTCTCTCGCCATACTTCACCAACTCTGGTTTGCAAGTTTGGTAGTCGCCATTTACTTGACTGACGACCAGTTAGGAGTCTCCGTATATGAGGAGGCTTTCGATTCCCATGTCGATGGCGATCTCAAGACCTGCTATCAAAGCTTCATATTCGGCTTCATCGTTTGTCCTTGGCTCTGTTAAGGAGAAGGCAAAGCGCATTATCCCTCCTTGTGGAGTCACGAAGATGAGGCCTACCCTTGATTTGATTATAGGGGTGCATTGTTTGCGCTTCTTTACGGAAGACGCTCCATCAAAATAAAGTTCCCACCGGTTACCACCACCGTCGATCGCATCAAACGCGCGTTCTTCTAGCAGTTCGCAATTCAAGGGGGAATCGGCCGGTATCGGATGTTCAGCGAGGAAATCGGCGATGGCCTAGCCTTTCACTACCTTAAGAGGTTGATAGGTTATTTAGAACTCCATCAAGAGCAGAGCCCACTTAGCGAGTCGCCCCGTCAATATAGCCTTTGACATCAAATATTTGAGAGGGTCCATTTTCGATATGAGACGGACTTCATGTGCTACCTGAGTTTTGTTATCGCGAAGATCAACGCCAGACAGTGTTTTTCAATGGGAGAATAGTTGCTTTCTGCCCCCAGGAGAACTCGACTTAAGTAATAGAGAGCTCTTTCTTTCCCTTGGTCATTCGCTTGTGCCCATAACGCACCTAAGGAACCTTCGAGGGCGGTTGTAGTCGGCGGAGTCAGTCCAGAAGGAGAGTTGCCCCCAGCCTTCCTTACTCGGCGCCAGTGGCATATCCCTAGTAGGAGGAGTGTTGTCTCCTGAGGGTTTTCAGCGGATTACACCCACAAAATCCTATAATAAAAGAGAGATGGTGAAAGTTATATAAAGATAAGAACTATAAAAGAAAGAACTTGAAAATAAGAGTTTTCAACTATACCAGCTTTTCAGTTGCTATGAGCCCTATCTTAATGGTCATGAAAAAATGTTAGAAATCACATTATCCCTCAATAAAACATCGCCTTTAGTTTTCATTCCTTCCTTTCTTCCAAATATTGATCATATACCCCTACATGTGTGAACTGGACATCTCTACACTCAGAGAATTCAATTCAAGCAATCATACTCTTGTCCATCTACCTTAGTACTTTTTAATAGATATTTAGATGGAATTTGCTCACACATTCTTCATGCGACCGCTAATACTACTTAAGGTACTAACCGACCGATTACTTATGTGCTTGCTAATTAGGTGTTTTTCCTCGTCTTGCAACACCTGAGGCTTAACAGTGGCTCCTAAACCAGTTGGTCTAAGGCACTAGGTGATAAAACACCCTCGCTATATTTTTTTATTGCTGCCTCGGTGATAACAAAACCAGTGTTCATTTTTCTTTTCACCATTTTATCTTTTATTCTCCACTTTTATTTTCTTCATACTTTGGCTTTTAGATAAGAGCATTTCAAGGTATCCTCTACCATCCCGAGTTTCAAGATGTGTGTAAGTGCGTATAGTAGGGTATCAACGTTCAAATGTTTGGCTTCCAGAATATGAACTATTTTTCAGGCTTATCTTTATCCTCAGATTAGTAATTTTCTTCATCTTACTAACCCTTGGAACAACAGCTCATAACTACTTATTACTAGTTTCATTTAAGAAAACATCTAATTTTCTTGTTTTTCTTAAACTATTCCTATCTTTTAAATATAATTTTTCACTTTCTACTCTTTTATTATCACAATTTTTGTGTGTGCTTATATATAGTATAATGCAAAGTAAGGTGTAAATAAGCACAGGAGCGCTGAAAAACGACTTCTTGGGAGCTTCTTGCGATGGTACAGGAGCACTGAAGCTTGTTGGAGTGAGCATGGTCCCGAAGAATAGCCCAGTGGTGGCTTGAGTTACCTGCTCCACTGGCATAGTGAAAAGGGAGGCCGCTTGGGGCTCGTAGGTTACTCCTCCAGATGGGACAGAGCGAGAGTTGCTGTTGCAATTAGTGCAGTTTGAAGCCATTGATTTCTTGAAGAGCTTGAATATTCTGCCCCCTGTGTCGACCTTGGTCTTTGGCATGTGCCAGTTGTTTGAGGACCGATTACGTCGGCAAGGCTGCTGCTTGGGGAGCTTGCCTGTGGACGACAGACATCCTCTGGGCTTCCTCCATCGGCGTTGAGGCACCGAGGGTAGGAGGTGGGAGCATCGACCCTAAAAGGACCCGTTGATTTCTTGAAGAGTCGGATTGCAGAGATTTGAGGCTGCAAGTGACCCATACTCGACTCCGCCGGATATGACAGAGCCTGAGTTGCGAGGGTGGGAGCAAATGCCATTCTTCATAGAGACAAAATGCCGGCTTCAATATCCACTCCCCTAAGGGCAACCAAAAATATACACACCGCGATTATTTGATCGCGGGAAAAACACGACACACGAAGTGTGGAGTGGAAATAGGAAAAGATCCCCCCGGGCGTGCCAGAATCTGTTTTCCTCCGAAAGACGCGCAAGACGCAGAGACGTCTTGCCTGAGATTCGGGGCAGATGCTAATTGGTTTTATCCGTCCACCTCTTCGAAGATGCCATGTTGATTTATGGCATCATGTATCGAAGGTTTGGACGGATGCGGCTGTTAGTGTTTATGCCCTAGAAGGCCATTACTGTATCATACTAGTTTGTATATTACTTAATGGAAGCTTGGGATATTCACATGTATATAACAGTCCTGCTAAACATGGTAGTATGCTACTTGGTTTTTTCTATCTTAATATGTGAGTATACGTATTGATAGAGCTCTTAGGATCTTGCTTGACTATCGGCGTTGTGATGGCAGTCACACTAGTGGGGGCTGGGTAGTCTACAAGCACATCCTTATTCAGGTCCCTAGTCGTTGGATTATCGAGACAGGGCATCGATACTCCGGAGTAGACTAGTGTGTACGCTTCTCATCCCAGTTGGGGAGATGGTCTGTCCCACAGCCGTCAGTACGTCGTACTGGAGATAGTATGCAGGTGCTCGTTGGGTTACGGGTACACCGGACAGGACTCACAGGGAACTGTTGGTTGGTTTTATACCAATCGTCAGTGAACAGTTCCCAGGTGACATGAGTACAGCATAGTCCGCAGACTTGACACTGCTACTTCGCCTCGAGTGTGTCCCACTGTTCTTAGATTGCTACCCTACCACGGCTTAAAGGAGTCGTGCAAACAGGTAGCAGTTGGGTGCAGTCCCGAGCACTTGGAGGCAGTGGCGGTTAGACAGGATTCGTCTCTCCCGGTATTGGGGGTTGATATCGCGCTGTGTCAGAGAGCCATTACGCAAAGTCCCTGGCCAGGGCAAGCGAGATTTGCTGGTAGGTTCCAGTAGTTTCTCAGGGTGTAATGGGCTTCGCTCCGACACGACTTATACCGCTATTAGGGGACTGACGCTTGCCGCCCCCTAGGCCCGATATGCGATAGTCTTAGACGAACGGACCGGACTGTACGGAGATTGTCACATCAGGCTCAGTAGGAGTTCGGATGGGTTTCCTCATCGGCCTTCTTATCGACATCTACCTGGGGACCGTTACGTACAGCTAGTGCCGCTTGCGGTCTGTGGTTAAACCCACTGCCAGCGTAGTAGTCGAGTCTCTAGAGTCCCACACAGAGAGTTTCCCTACTCCAGGCGAAACGATATAGAGGTCGTATGGTTTTACGACAAGGGTTCGGACGCATACGTGTGTTTACACACGTACGACTTTTCAGACAGTTTTTACCAGTCGGCTTTGGTTTAAGCCAGTTACTGGTATCCGGTTATTGGATTTATACAGTCTAAAGTTTTTCCGTATTTTTGCGGAAAGGAGGGGCGTTCTCGTAATTGCGCGAGAAGCTTCTAGAAGATGGTGACTAAGGAGGTTTAGGTGGCATATACAATGAATGTGATTAGTGAGTCATATGGATGATTCATCCATGTCATTAATGCATCATAAATGCTTAATGACTCATGGATGTGAATCATCACTAGATATTATCAAGCATGGTTGTTAAATTCTTTTCTTTTCTTTTCTTGATAAAAGAAATGCTTGATATATATTATCATAACTCATTCTTCTCACTTCATTATTATCTTCACATTCTCTCTCCTCAAGCTCTCCCTCTTCAAACCCTAATCCTCCCCTCTCATGTGTTGAGTACAAGGATTAGTTAGACTAATTAAACCATAACCCTCACTCTATATCACCTAGCTTCTTTGATTAGCACTTAAAGAAGGTTAGTTGCCTCAAGTTTAGAGGCTTAGCTTGGAGTAAAGCTCTCGGGTGGATCGTCTACTACTTCGAGAAGGCCGAGGAGGAGGAGGAGTTCGCAAAGATGAAGGACACGATTCGTTAGGTATAATCCCTAAACATAGTAGTATAGAACTTCTATGTTTCTTGTTAGTTATCGTTTAGCTTCGATTCGTGCGGTTAGTCGATGTTTGAGCAAAGAACAAGATCGTTTTTCATATTTCCGCCTCCCCGCAAGTCGTGGGGTGTTGTACATCGACTTACAGTGGTATCAGAGCCTCGCTAAACAATAAATAACTTACTTGCAAATTTGTATGAATTTCGAACGGAAAAAACGTAACCGGAAAAGCCCGAAATCACAAGTTTCTGTCGTTTTTTAAATGAAGTCCAAAAATTTTTCAGGGAGGTTCAGAAAGCTTAAAAAGACAGTAGAAGAACACCCAAGAAATTTGGGCCCCTGAATCGCCTAAAGCGCCGCGGAACCGCGGCGGATCGCACCGATCCGCCGCGCTTCCGCCGCCGAGTTGGCGATTCAGGAACCCAATTTTCCTGTGTTGCTTCTCTGTGATATTTGGTATTTTCTGGAAGTTTTTATTTTTGCTCAGGTTTCAGATTTACAGAGAAGTATTGGAGCAAAATTAAAAGTGTTTAATCGATCGAAATTATACAGTATTTGCTTGTTGGATTATATCTGTGTTTGTATAATGTGTTCGTAAACCTCCCCTAACTGCTAGTATGTCGGTTGGCAGGGGGTTGCACATTTCTGTAATGGTTTTGTATCTGTTTGTGAATATGAACTGTGTTGGACTGTTGTGATGTATAGCCAGGGTTATGTGATGGGTTATTATTTAATTCATTTGATATAAATGTAATTTGTTGTAATATTATTTTGCGGGGCACATCCAGGTTGCGGTTGTAGCCACCATTGTATTATTTCATTTTACTGTTTTTGCTCCTAGGACAGACCCAACGTGGGGTGCACAAACTGCCGGGCGGGTAGTTTGCCGTACCCGTTGAGGTCTTGGGTGGGGTAATGGCTATTCATCACAACTATGTAATCCGTCTTTTGTTGCAGGCTCAAAACAAACTCGGATTGCTTGCAAATCCAATAAAGTTCATCTGTGATCTGGAATGCCTATTATTGCGTCTGACGAATGTACAATATCTATATATGATAGCTATTTAGACGTCACTTATGTTTTACACCCGCGCTAGCCCAGCCCCCGCTCTGTCGTTAGTTAAGTAACCTAACGGGTGATGACGGGACCCCGTGGCGAATGCGGATGGCATAAGAGGACGTTGTATTTTCGTTGTTTTCTGCAATGATAGGTTAATGATGGGACGCATTATCTATAATGCAAAGAAAAACAAACCAAAGTTTAAATCGTTGGAACAATTTAAAAGAAACCACTCGGTTAATTTTAAAAAACAGATATTTTTTTAAATACGGAGCTTTAACCACTCCTTTTAAAAGCTATCAGGTTCCTTCGGTTATATCAAGTTCACTACGTTCACGGTTTCGCCAAAACCAGTCGTAGCCCTCCGTCATTTCTTATGGATAGTCAGTAGTATTCAAGCTATGTTTGTTGGCTTTCGTTAAGGCATAGTGTTTGGTAGCCACTGGGTATTCATTTGTTGCATAGATAGATGTGTTGGTTTGGGACAGTCGCATTACCTTGTTGGCTTACGTCAAGGGTATATACAGGTGGGTTCAAATTAACAAGATAATGATGGGCAGAACTTGACATGTGACTTATGATTTGTTGGCTTACGTCAAGGTCATAAGAGCATGGGGCAAAAACCTATATCGGGAATTTCTAAAGAAACTGAAATTTGCAAAGAGATGCATACCATTTGGAGTTTGATGAATGTTGGTAGGATTCCTTCAACATTATCATACGATGATATTTGGATCCCGATCCTACTGTGAGTATATGCTACTTATCAGGATATTCGTCACTTAACGATCAATGCTATAAACCAAGTAGGTGTCCAGAAAAGTGTCAGCGGGGTTACGCCCCCAGAGAAAAGAGGTTATTTAATTAAGGAACTTCGCGAAAGCGTTGGAAAACCTCCCTCGAAGTATCGACACTGGCCTGCCTGAACGGTTAAGCAAGTATTGTACGGTGAGAATAGTCCTGGCTAATTCTTCTTTTATGGTTTGAGGAAGGATTCGAGAAACAGTGGGAGCCATCATGTTTAGATAAACTAAAAACCACTCTAAACTTGCAAGAGCATCATGCTAAAGAGTTTTCTTCTCTCTCTCCTAATTGCAGCGACCCTGAAAATGACTGGACTTAAGTTACTTTTAGAGAAAAATATACTGACAGGGCCAAACTATAAAGATTGGCTGCGGAATGTCAAAATGGTTTTGACCTATGACAAATTGGGGTACGTCCTCACCGCTACGGCACCCGCTGTCCCTGGTCCCAAATCCAGCAATGCGGATAAGGAAATCCGCAAAACCTGGGATTTAGATTGCGCGAAAGCCAAGTGCATCGTGCTTGCCTCAATGAACAATGAACATCATAGGAGGCACGAGGATATGAACCTAGTTGGCATATTTCTCCATACAAAGGAACTTTATGGAGAGGAATCTCGTATAGCAAGATACGAGACCTCTAAGAACTTGTTTCGAGCGAGGTTGGCTGTTGGGTCATCGGTAGGAGAACATGTCCTAAAGATGATCGGCTATATTGAAGAGCTCGCAGACCTTGGGACGACTTTGGATAATGAGCTCTATACAGACCTTATTCTCCAGTCCCTTCCTCCCACCTACGCCCAGTTTATCCTGAACTTCAACCTTCAAAGAAAAGAAGTTGAACTTCCGGAACTCCTGAACATGTTAAGGAGTGCAGAGGGCACCTTGC
The DNA here is from genome assembly GCA_030015575.1 of Agapanthus africanus. Lineage (NCBI taxonomy): Eukaryota > Viridiplantae > Streptophyta > Magnoliopsida > Asparagales > Amaryllidaceae > Agapanthus > Agapanthus africanus. Next base: position 111,480,325 of record CM057344.1, read on the forward strand.
AGAGAGCAAGGGAAACACCCGCTATGTTTGTTAGCGGTGCATCTTCTTCTGGGTCCAAGGCTAGGGCCAAAGGAAGGAAGAAGAAGGCCGCCACCAAACCTAGAGGAGGTGTTAGTAAGGTGGGAGGGAAGGGAAAGAAAAAGTTTGCGGTACCGGTAGTTGGCCAGGATGAGTGCTTCCATTGTCACAGGAAAGGGCACTGGAAGAAAGATTGCAGGGCGTGGAACGCCAAGAACCAGGAACCGAAGCAAGCTGTGGCTTCGACTTCAGGTGTGTTTGTAATTGAGAATTATCTGTCGATCAACTCTACTTCCTGGGTATTGGATACCGGATCAGGATCTCATATTTGCAATTCATTGCAGGCACTGAGAAACCGTAGAGTGCTGAAGGAAGGTGATATGACCCTAAAGGTTGCTAACGGAGCTAGCGTGGGAGCTGCGTCCGTCGGGGATTATCACCTAGGATTGACGAGTGGACACATTTTGGTTTTACATAACTGTTATTTTGTACCAAGCTTAACGTGTAATATCATATCAGTTTCCTTATTATCAAATAAAGGTTATGATTTCACGTTTGTAAGAGATGTTGTTAACATCCACCTTAATCATGGTTTGATTGGGTCCGGTACCCTAAATAACGGTATATATGTTTTAAACCAACTCCAAATTTTCAATGTCCAGAACACACTAAAAAGAAAGTCTCCAGATTTAAATAAAGCTTTCTTATGGCATTGTAGGCTGGGTCACATCAATGAGAGAAGGTTGACTAAGTTGCATAAAGAAGGATATTTGGACTCGTTCGAATATCAAACTTATGACACTTGTCAATCTTGTCTCAAAGGAAAGATGACAAAGACTCCATTTACTGGACAAGGAGTAAGAGCGAGCGAGCTCTTAGGACTCATACACAGCGATGTATGCGGTCCAATGTCTACACATGCAAGTGGTGGTTTTTCCTACTTCATTACTTTTACGGATGATTTCTCTAGGTATGGACATGTCTTCTTAATGAAACATAAATCCGAGGCCTTTGAGAAATTCCAGGAATACAAGAGTGAAGCGGAAAACCAAACAGGCAAAAGTATTAAGACACTGAGATCTGATCGAGGTGGAGAATACTTAAGTGCCGAGTTCCTAGGTTACCTAAAAGAGAAAGGAATTCTCTCTCAGCTTACTCCTCCATACAGTCCACAGCACAACGGTGTATCGGAGAGACGGAATCGAACCCTATTGGATATGGTACGATCCATGATGAGTAATGCTGAGTTACCACGATCTTTCTGGAGTTATGCGCTAGAATCAGCGGCATATCTTTTGAACAGAGTTCCAACCAAAACTGTGCCTACCACACCATATCAGATGTGGAGTGGGAAGAAACCCTATCTTCAGTACCTGAAGACATGGGGATGTCCAGCTTTTGTAAAAAAGCAGCATCCGGACAAGCTCGAGGCACGCTCAGTAGAGTGTAAGTTTGTAGGATATCCAAAGAACTCTATGGGATATTGTTTCTATTACGCAGAGGAACAAAAGGTTTTTGTTTCTCGTCATGCCCGCTTCTTAGAAACTGAATTTTTAGAAAATCAGAAAAGTGGGAGCGAAATAGAACTGGAAGAAATTCCAGAACCACAAACTGCTACTGAAAGTTTGGTAGAACCAGTAGTTCAAGAAGAACAGGACATTCCCGCACCCCTCCGCAGGAGTAGTAGGCCATCTCATCCGCCTGAGAGATACTACGGTTTTCTCATAGATGGGGATAGAGAGGATTGCATCATAGATGATGATGAACCTACTGACTTCCAGCAGGCCATCCAGAGCGGCGACTCGGTACGATGGCTAGATGCAATGCGGACCGAAATGGAGTCTATGTACACCAACAAAGTATGGACTTTGGACTTTGCTCCAGATGGGGTAAAACCCATAGGATGCAAATGGATCTTCAAGAAAAAGATTGGTGTAGATGGACAGGTAGAAACCTATAAGGCTAGACTTGCTGCAAAGGGTTTTCGTCAAAGACCTGGTTTGGACTATGACGAAACTTTTTCTCCAGTGGCTATGCTCAAATCCATTTGGGTCCTTCTTGCTATTGCTGCCTTCCATGATTATGAAATCTGGCAGATGGACGTAAAGACGGCTTTTCTGAATGGAAATTTAGAAGAATGCGTCTATATGGATCAGCCAGAGGGTTTCAATCAGAGTGGGAGCAGCGGGAAAGTATGCAAGCTGCTTAAGTCCATTTATGGACTAAAGCAGGCATCGCGGAGTTGGAACATCTGTTTTGATGAGACAGTCAAAGAATATGACTTTATCAAAAATCCAGATGAACCGTGCATATATAGTAAAGTTGTAGCCAGAAGTGTCGTATTCCTCGTCTTGTACGTGGATGACATTCTATTGATAGGAAATGACATTCCTATGCTACAATCTGTCAAAGGATTCTTGTCACACAGGTTCTCCATGAAAGACCTGGGTGATGCCTCTTACATTCTGGGGATCCGGATCTATCGTGATAGATCCAAGAGGATGTTGGGACTTTCGCAGTCCAGGTATATCGACACTGTACTGAAAAGATTCAGTATGGAAGATTCTAAGCGCGGTAATCTACCGGCTTGTCACGGAATCACCCTCTCCAAAGAGATGTCTCCCAAGACTGATTTGGAAAGGGAACGCATGTCTATTATACCCTACGCTTCTACGGTAGGCTCTATAATGTATGCGATGTTGTGTACCAGACCAGATGTAGCTTACGCACTGAGCGTGGTAAGCCGGTATCAGTCAGACCCAGGGGAGAAGCACTGGATAGCAGTAAAGAACATTCTCAAGTACCTGAGAAGGACTAAGGAGATGTTCTTGGTTTACGGCGGAAAAGACCTCAGGTTGGAGGCCTTTGCTGATTCCGGCTTTCAGAGTGATAAGGACGATTCCAAGTCCATGTCGGGTTATGTCTTTACCCTCAAAGGAGGGACGGTGTGCTGGAAGAGCTCCAAGCAGGACACCGTTGCTGACTCAACGATGGAAGCGGGGTATATAGCTGCTTGCGATGCCGCAAAAGAAGCAGTCTGGATGAAGAAGTTCCTAACAGAACTTCAGGTGGTTCCTACCATAGTTGATCCAATACCTCTGTATTGCGACAACAACGGAGCTATAGCTTTAGCAAAGGAACCAAGGTCCCATCAGAAGTCCAGACACATCTTAAGGCGGTATCACCTGATCAGGGAGATCATTGATCATCAGGAGATCGAGGTTCGGAGAGTTGCTTCTGAAGAGAACATTGCTGATCCAATCACGAAGGCCCTACCTCAGATTCAGTTCGAGAGGCTACTCGAGATCTTCCGTCTACGATACGCCAGTACATGGCCCTAGTGCAAGTGGGAGATTGTTAGTGTTTATGCCCTAGAAGGCCATTACTGTATCATACTAGTTTGTATATTACTTAATGGAAGCTTGGGATATTCACATGTATATAACAGTCCTGCTAAACATGGTAGTATGCTACTTGGTTTTTTTCTATCTTAATATGTGAGTATACGTATTGATAGAGCTCTTAGGATCTTGCTTGACTACCGGCGTTGTGATGGCAGTCACACTAGTGGGGGCTGGGTAGTCTACAAGCACATCCTTATTCTGGTCCCTAGTCGTTGGATTATCGAGACAGGGCATCGATACTCCGGAGTAGACTAGTGTGTATGCTTCTCATCCCAGTTGGGGAGATGGTCTGTCCCACAGCCGTCAGTATGTCGTACTGGAGATAGTATGCAGGTGCTCGTTGGGTTACGGGTACACCGGACAGGACTCACAGGGAATTGTTGGTTGGTTTTATACCAGTCGTCAGTGAACAGTTCCCAGGTGACATGAGTACAGCATAATCCGCAGACTTGACACTGCTACTTCGCCTCGAGTGTGTCCCACTGTTCTTAGATTGCTACCCTACCACGGCTCAAAGGAGTCGTGCAAACAGGTAGCAGTTGGGTGCAGTCCCGAGCACTTGGAGGCAGTGGCGGTTAGACCGGATTCGTTTCTCCCGGTATTGGGGGTTGATATCGCGCTGTGTCAGAGAGCCATTACGCAAAGTCCCTGGCCAGGGCAAGCGAGATTTGCTGGTAGGTTCCAGTAGTTTCTCAGGGTGTAATGGTCTTCGCTCCGACACGACTTATACCGCTATTAGGGGACTGACGCTTGCCGCCCCCCTAGGCCCGATATGCGATAGTCTTAGACGAACGGACCGGACTGTACGGAGATTGTCACATCAGGCTCAGTAGGAGTTCGGATGGGTTTCCTCATCGGCCTTCTTATCGACATCTACCTGGGGACCGTTACGTACAGCTAGTGCCGCTTGCGGTCTGTGGTTAAACCCACTGCCAGCGTAGTAGTCGAGTCTCTAGAGTCCCACACAGAGAGTTTCCCTCTCCAGGCGAAACGATATAGAGGTCGTATGGTTTTACGACAAGGGTTCGGACGCATACGTGTGTTTACACACGTACGACTTTTCGGACAGTTTTTACCAGTCGGCTTTGGTTTAAGCCAGTTACTGGTATCCGGTTATTGGATTTATACAGTCTAAAGTTTTTCCATATTTTTGCGGAAAGGAAAGGCGTTCTCGTAATTGCGCGAGAAGCTTCTAGAAGATGGTGACTAAGGAGGTTTAGGTGGCATATACAATGAATGTGATTAGTGAGTCATATGGATGATTCATCCATGTCATTAATGCATCATAAATGCTTAATGACTCATGGATGTGAATCATCACTAGATATTATCAAGCATGGTTGTTAAATTCTTTTCTTTTCTTTTCTTGATAAAAGAAATGCTTGATATATATTATTATAACTCATTCTTCTCACTTCATTATTATCTTCACCTTCTCTCTCCTCAAGCTCTCCCTCTTCAAACCCTAATCCTCCCCTCTCATGTGTTGAGTACAAGGATTAGTTAGACTAATTAAACCATAACCCTCACTCTATATCACCTAGCTTCTTTGATTAGCACTTAAAGAAGGTTAGTTGCCTCAAGTTTAGAGGCTTAGCTTGGAGTAATGCTCTCGGGTGGATCGTCTACTACTTCGAGAAGGCCGAGGAGGAGGAGGAGTTCGCAAAGACGAAGGACACGATTCGTTAGGTATAATCCCTAAACATAGTAGTATAGAACTTCTATGTTTCTTGTTAGTTATCGTTTAGCTTCGATTCGTGCGGTTAGTCGATGTTTAAGCAAAGAACAAGATCGTTTTTCATATTTCCGCCTCCCCGCAAGTCGTGGGGTGTTGTACATCGACTTACAGCGGCCGATGTAGCAGACTTCGTCAGATTCCCCCTCGCTTGAGGGGTTTTTGATTGTGGGGACGCTCTTCCCTGCAGGCGCAAGCCCCTGTAGTTAATTACGCTACCGCATCACGGTAACAACTTTCTCCTTCTCCAGATGTTCACTTCGTGTCGTGGGTGTTTGTTTTATTTGTGGTTGCCCGTGGATTGTATACGGAGACTAATTTATGTCGTTGCCCGTAGGACGTGGATTAGTCCAAATCCGTATTTTCTTAGATTTGGGTTTGGGGTTTTGGTTTAAAGATACGTTAGCCCTATTTAAGGCTAAGATCAACTTAAACTTCTGTTAAGGATACGTTAGCCTAATCTCCAGACTAAGATCAACTTAACGGGATCGTTTGGATCCGATAAGAGAGCAATTGGCTCTATTGTTTAGTTTAATGACATTGCGGTCGATTTCCGGTTTAGGGACATGGTGGTCCATCATTCCTATTTAGGGACGAACATTAGTTTAAGAAAATTTCGGTCCAACGTTCCCATTTTGGGACGAATATTAGTTTAAGGACGTTTCGGTCCACGAGTTTAAGGACCCCGCAGTCCGTATCGATGTATGGTTGTCGGGACCCGTCATCTCCCTGACGTCATTGAAGGATTACAACGATAGGTGTCAGAGAAGTTCAGAGATTTACCCTTGAATCGGATGTAAATTGATTTAAGAGAGTAGTCTTGCTCAGTCAATTTAATTTGAGAACTTACGGTCATGATTGGGCTAAGTCCGGTTGAGAATATTCAACGTTTTTATCTTTGGCCTATTAGGCCTGTGCTAGGGCTTTGCCCCTGTTTAATAATGCACTGCATTTTCTTTTAGCCTGCTAGGCCTTTTTGATTTAGGCTATGTCCCTTTATTTATGATGCAGAGCATCTATCTTTGTTTGGGCTCTGCCCTTTTTAAAATAATGCATTGCAATTTTTAGGCCTGTTAGGCCTTTTTTAATTGGGCTTGGCCCTTCTATAAATAATGCAGTGCATTAATCAAACTGACAGTGGCCATGTGGCCTGTCAGGCGCTTTGCGCCAATTATTGAGCGCAAGCGCATGTGGAGGTGACACGTGTCACGCTAGCGCAGTGCGCTGCGCCAGTGCGCTATGCTGTTGCGCTGCTGACACGTGGCGCGCTCTGGTGAGTTGCGCCAATTTCGGAGAGAAATACTATATCTTAAAAGCGCACAGCGCAAGTGGTCTTGGAGCTGACACGTGGCGCTCTCTGGTGGCCTGCGCCAACACAGGAGCGCAACAGTGCAGATTTACAAGTGCAAGGCACTATTTTAATTTCATAATCCAACTTTGGATTCAAGAAAAGAATCTTTAAGATTCCAGAACCAATGGTTCATAAAAAAGGCAATGCCTTTGTTATTATTTATTTTTTTATTAAAGATCCTTGATCTTGTTCTTAAACCAATGATCTATTCAGAAGAAATTCTTCTTTTTATAAAGGTTTTACCTTTCCCTCTTTTTGAGTTTCTTCTCAGAGTTCTTTAGAGTTCTCTCTCTGTTTCTTGAGTCTCTCTATTCTCTGTGTTTTTTTTAGAGTTGGGGTCTAGGGGCCTTTATATAGTGCTCATTAATTTGTTAAATTTGTTAAAGAGATCATTCTCTGAGTGATTTGGGAAATTTTCCCCACCGTTGGATCTTTGATCAAAGGGCTTCTGTTTTACAGAAGAGAATCTTACTGTTTTAATAAGATCAGAAAGATCTTACTGGAATTTTAATTTTGTTTGGCGCAAACGCACCTGCGCCTGACACGTGTCGCGCAGCGCAGAGCGTAGCGCAACTGCGCTGACACGTGTCGCGCAGCGCAAGGCGCAGCGCAGCGTGGCGTGTAGCGCAGAGCGCAAGTCAGCTGAAGCGTTTCTTCTTCTTTTTTTTAATTTTTTAATTTTAATTTTCAAAACAGAGCCTTGCTCTGATTGGGGAAAACAGAAGCGTTGCTTCATTTCCCGCCTTGGAATTTCAACAGAGCTTTGCTCTGATTGGGGTAAACATACGTCAGCACATGACCCCGTCTCGGAAATACGTCATTCAAATGACCCTGTCGCGGAAATACGTCATTACATGACCCCGTCTCGGAAATACGTCATCCAAATGACCCCGTCGCGGAAATACGTCAGCATATGACCCTGTCTCGAAAATACGTCATCCAAATGACCCCGTCTCGGAAATACGTCATCCAAATGACCCCGTCGGGGAAATACGTCAGCACATGAACCCGTCGCGGAAATACGTTATCTAATGACCCCGTTTTGGAAACACGACCAAAGTCAACCCTTGACCTCCCCGTTGAAGCAATGCTTTGACCAGGGAGCGAGTCAACTCATCAAACACTTATGAGTCCTCTCGACTTGTAAGGAAGAAAACTCTCTTGTGAGATTCTTACGACTCTCAAGAGAAAATACACTTAGGAATCCTCATGATTCCTAAGGAGAAAATACACCTACGAGATCCTCTCGACTTGTAGAGAGAAAAATCTTTATGAGACCCTCACGGCTCGTAAAGTTGAAAAGTCTTAGGCAGCACCTGAACCTATTTCCTAAGCCCTCATCGCCCTACAAGGAGATCTAATGGACTATCTACGGACCACCTTTGTCGAAACTACATGCCAGAGGAACGGAGGTGCTACTTAAGAATGCATAAATCGCTTCGCACCGAGTCAAATAACCAAAGGCCTAACCCATGAGAATCAACCATATACCATGCAGGACAACAAATAGAACGATCGATTCGTATTCAGTTAAACATTCAAAGCACACCCATTCATGCGAAAAGGTTCAACACAGAAAATAAAAGAACGGAAACAAAAAAAATTGTCATTCATACAGAAAATTCTTACATTGATAAAGACAATAAACAAAGCATCATTAAGATGTTTACAATGGTAAAACATCAAATCCAGGACACGGATTGAGAAATTCAAAAGGAAGGCCGTCTAAAATGTTTCTAGCCTCTCTGACCATTCTCGTGTGCTTCCTCTCGCGCTCGCAAGCGTCGGGACCTCCGCTGATGTCCTCCACCCTCCGATAGGCAGAGAGTATCGCCGCCTGTTGAAAAGCATGATGCAGAATATCAACAAGATTGTCTCGCCTCTTTTTTGAGATTAGGCCCATCAGATACACTGAGTGCACCTTATCTTCGGCATCATCCAATGCCTTAAGCGGCATGCCTTAATAGAATAAAGGAAGTACTTCCCAGATCGCTCTCACAATGAGCTTCAAAAGTGGAGAGCGACGAGGGAGTAGCCGACCGTTGTACTCGTTGAAGCGACTCATGATTTCAGCACACTGAGCATTGGTGAACTCCTGGTTCTGGCAGCGGCCCAGTGCACGAATGTCTCCATAAGAAATAATCTCGTCGAGATCATACAAATGAACGGCCATAACGTCTGAAAAAGAAAATCAGTGAGAGTTTAGTGGATAGACTGATTAAGAAAAAGCTTATTAAAACAGACAAGAGAATTTAAATAACTCTTGATATCCGCATGAAGAAAACGAGTGCTGATTAAAACACCCGACGAATTTAATTTCGTGCAATTAAGGAGGGAATCCTAAAAGGGTTTCTCATTTAATGAAAGGCCCCTCGGGCCAAGGAGTGACTCCTCGAGAGCAACGCTCTACAGACAGGATTGACACCTGTCGAAATTAATTAATAATGAAGTTATAAAAATTCCTCAAGAAAAATTCTAAGAGCCATGCTCTGTAAAAACGATGGAATAGCCTATCAGAAAACTTAAAGCAAAGCTTTGTTGAGTTAAAAACTCTGAGATCTTTAAGATCTGCAAGTTGAACTCTAACAGTTCTTCTTTAAAAAATGGGTTAAGAGACCCTAAGAAAGATCTCTTCAGATCTATGATTTCAAAAGAGCAAAGCTCTATTAACAAAACCCTAAAAAAAATTCTTTAGATCTATGATCTGAAAAGAGCAGGGCTCTGATAATGGGTGAAACCCTAGATTATTAATTAATCCCTTCAAAGATTTAATCTTTACCTAAACTTTTGACAGAGTTCTGTCACTAAGAATGATCTTAAGACAAAGAGCTATGCTCTGAAGGAGAAATAATTCTTAGAAAAAAGCAAGAAGATGAACATGAGTCATCTCAAGGGCCAAAGGTTCTATTTATAGGCACTGAGTGCCGTTTCAACTCCTAAGTTGATCCAATGGCAGAGATGCTGTCACCGCTGCTCTCATGTGTGGGCCACGTGAGCGCAACGGTAGGGGGGCATTTGTTTCCCCAATCAGAGCAAAGCTCTGTTCAAATTTCAAAATTTGAAATGAAACGGCGCTTCATAACAGCGCCAGCGCTGAAGAGTCAAAGACTCTGAAGCAACGCTCATGTGCAAAGCACATGAGCGCTAGCGCTAGGTGCGCTGAGCTCTAAGCAGTACACCATGTACAAAGCACGTGTGCGCTAGCGCTAGGTGCGCTGCGTTCTAAGCAGCGCACTACGTGCAAAACACATGAGCGCTAGCGCTAGAACTAAATGTTCCTCACCGCTGGATGAAAGATCTAATGAAGATGATAAATCATCAATTGACCAGAATAAATTCTGTTAAGGAAAACATTCCTCACAATCTTTCCAAACAGGAAAGATTGTGCTCTGAAAATCAGAGCGCCGTTGGATCAATGATCCAATGGTGATTAAAAATCACCAAAACATAGAATAAATTCTGTACGGAAAAATTTCCCAATCTTGATAAAAATAAGAAGATTGTCTTCTGTTAATCAGAAGCCCTTAGATCATAGATCCGACGGTATGGAAATCCCCAAATCAATCAGAGGAAAGATTTCCTCAACTGATTAAACAAATCCGCCTCCTATATAAAGGACCAATGACTTCAAGTCCAAAAAAGAAGAAACTCCCCATAAGTTTCAAAAAGAAGAAACTCCCCATAAGTTTCAGAGAGAGAAACCCCCCTACAAACTTTGAGAAAGTACAAAGAGAAGAACAAGCTCTCTACAGAAGAAGAATTTCTTCGAGGTAAAACAAAGAGATCAAATCATCTCATCTGAAATAAAACTTAGTTCTTATGCCAGATCATAGATCTATAAGACAAACTGTCTTTCACAAAACATCTAATTATAAAAAAGGGGGAGAATAATTCAATTCTCTTGGGATCACAGATCCATGAAGGCAAAACCTTTCACCAAAACAGAAGAGATTGAAATATCTCCTATAAAAATAAGAACTTTGTTCTTAGATCCACGAGACAAAGTCTCTGAGAAGAGAGAATTTAATTCTCAGAAAGCAGAGTTGCTTAAAAGAGCCTTAGCGCCCCAATTAAAAGAAAACGCCTCAGCACTCCAAATTTAGCGCACAGCGCTACAGAGCCTTAGCGCTCCAAATTCACAAGAAGCGCACCGCGCTCATTGACTGGAGCACAGCGCCAAGCGCGCCACGTGCTCCTCAGGTGTGTGTTGTTTCACAATCTGCGCTCATTAATTGGCGCTCAGCGCCAAGCGCGCTACGTGATCCTCATGTGTGCGCTACTTCACAAGAAGCGCTCTGCGCTCATTGACTGGCGCTCAGCGCCAAGCACACCACGTGCTCCTCACGTGTGCGCTATTTCACAAGAAGCGCTCTGCGCTCATTGACTGGCGCACAGCGCCAAGCGTGTCACGTGCTCCTCATGTTTGCGCTACTTCACTAGAAGCGCTCTGCACTCATTGACTGGCGCACAACGCCAAGCGCGCCATATGCTCCTCATATGTGCGCTACTTCACTAGAAGCGCTCTGCGCTCATTGACTGGTGCATAGCGCCAAGCGCACTACGTGCTCCTCACGTGTGCGCTGAGAGAACATAAATTGTTCTTTAAATGATAAATCCCAGAGCCATAATGAGTGCTCAGCGCTCAACCCAAATCAATGCTCTGCATTGTTAAATAAAAATGGGACTGAGCCCAAAATAAATGTTAAACATTTTAAACCTGAGTGGACTTAGCCCAAATTGACCATGAGTCCTCAATTCAGAGTAACTGAGCCCATGCGCTCATAATTCAACCAACATCGGTTCAAGGGTGCATCTCTTCACTCCTCTGATATGTGTCATTGTAATTCCTCAACGTCTTTAGAGAGGTGACGGGTCCCGACAACCAGCAAACCCCCATAGACTATAATGTCTTTAAACTAGACCGTGAGATCCTTAAAATCATAGACTATGATGTCCTTAACCTTTACAGACTATGATGTCTTTAAACTGGACTGTGAGGTCCTTAAACTCATGGACTATGATGTCCTTAACCTGGACTGTGAGGTCCTTAAACTCATGGACTATGATGTCCGTAACCTTTATGGACTATGATGTCCTTAACCTGGACTGTAAGGTCCTTAAACTCATTGACTATGATGTCCTTAACCTTTACAGACTATGATGTCTTTAAACTGGACTGTGAGGTCCTTAAACTCATGGACTATGATGTCCTTAACCTGGACCGCGATGTCCTTAACCTGGAACAATGGACCGCAATGTCCCTAAACTAAAGCAATCGAGCCTAAATGCTCTTTTGTTAGATCTAAATGATCCTGTTAAGTTGATCTTAGTCTAAAATTAGACTAAAGTGTCCTTAACAAACGTTAAGTTGATTTTAGTCTAAAATTAGACTAACGTATCCTTAACAAATGTTTAAGTTGATCTTAGTCTCAAATGAGGTTAACGATCCTTAAACCCAACCCAAAACCCAAATCTAAGAAAATACGGATTTGGACTAATCCACGCCCTACGGGCGACAACATAAATTAGTCTCCGTATAAAATCCACGGGCAGCCAAAAATAAAACACACAGACGATACGAAGTGACCATCTGGAGAAGGAAAAAGTGGTTACCGCGATGCGGTAGCGTAATTAACTGCAGGGGCTTGTGCCTGCAGGGAAGAGCATCCCCACAATCAAAAACCTCTCAAACGAGGGGGAATCTGACGAAGTCTGCTACAACGGCCACATCTGTCTAAACCTCCGATACACATGCCATAAATCAACTTGGTATCTTCGGAGAGGTGGACAGATAAAACCAAATAGCATCTGCCCCCAAAATTCAGGTCGGACGTCCCATCGTCCCGGTCTCGTCTTTTGGCGGAGAACAGATACGTTTCAATATTTAGATTTTGAAATATCACATACTACACAGCTAACACAATACCTTAACAGATTTGCGACACACTTGATACCGATGGATGAGATCAGAGCCCGTCGATTTCAACAAGGGTTAGATCCGGAGATCCAGGCTGCATTAGCCACAGGAGATTTTCCGACCCATGAATCGGCTCTGAAAGCTGCCCGGCGTTATGAGGCAGTGGTAAAGATGAGGGGCAGATCTCAATCTGCTAGAGTTAAGCGCCCAGCCACCTAGATGGCAGGAAGAGCCTCTTCAAGGCCACCATTTGTGCCCAGGAGACCGGGAGTACCAATCAACCGGCCCAGCCCAGCCTTTTGTACCTACTGCAGGAGAGATGGACATTTGGCGAAAGACTGCCGGTGAGCCAATCGTCTTTGCTTAGTTTGCAGCTCAGCTACTCATGATATTGGGTCTTGTCCCCGAAGGCACAACCCAATTGCTGCACCCAGGCCAGCAATCACTATCCTGCAGAGACCAGCTTTTCAGGCACCTGCTCCAAGACTCGCTCTTCCTGCTCTACCACCTAGAGGACCACCGACTGCACCTTCTCCTCGTCAGTTCCATCAAGATCAAAGGAACGTTCAGAGGAATGCTCCTCTGGCCAGGAGGAATGTACCATGGTGACAGGCTTTCACGATGACCGTGGAAGAAGCTGAGGCCACTGGCCAAATCATCACTGGTAACCCTTTCTTCTCAAGCTTTTCTTTCAGTCTTAACACCTACCTACATATTTTTCCCTATACCTAAAACCTATCCCACATAACTTAGGTGCAATCTTAGTAGCCTCACTTCCTACAGTAGCACTATTCGATACTGGAGCATCTCATTACTTTATGTCGCAACGGTTCGTCCGAACTCATGCCATTCCAGTCCCGAATAACCCTAAACAAGATTGTTGCTAGAAAATTAGGGTTTCATATGCTAGTAAACTACGTTTACGACTAAGTGAATACGAAATACAACCTTTGTAGATCGGTCCTTCACTTCTTTAGCTCCTTGTTGAAGTCCCTTCGCTGCGATCGTGGTTCTCTCGGTCTCTTGCATGGTTTCACGAGGCGAAAGACGCGTCCTTGCTTGAAGTCTTCGAGGCCGAAGATGATCTACGTCGAGGGGATGCCAACTCAAGCTTCTACTTCACTAACTAGAGAATTAGTGAAGCAAACACCCTAAACTAAAGTGCTAGTCTAGTAGAGGATGGAAAAATAGGAAGTGGGTTCTCTTTAGAATTTTATTTCTCACAAAGTTTCACTCTATTTTCAAAACCCTAGCAAGCTTTTTCTTTTGCTCAATGAAGAAGAAGATCAAAAGAAAGAGATGAGGATAATGATCAAGTGAGAAAGCTAACCATGGTGAGTGAGTATCATATACTAACTCTTGTAGAGACATAACCATGGCTAATGCTTATGGTTGGGTTAACAAATATCCATGGTAAAAACAAACTTAATGGACTTAGTCAATGCATCCACAAGCTTCCACAAGCTTCATGCATTGTGCTAATCCTCCACTAATTTTGTAATTACTTTAAATATAAAAATCCAACATAATAAATAGTATGGTGTAAGTCTCATACACCCAAGTCATGTGTATCATCAACCATGATACAAAAAGAAAACACAATTTTAATATATATCACATATATATTAAAGTTGTGTACATGTGAGAAAAAAACCTAAAGTGAACAAGTGTTAGTTAATGTAAACTAGTATATCAAATATACAATTATACAATAAATTATTAAATCAACACTTGACTTAATAATCCGGTCATATCACATATAACCGACTAGCATCCAATGTATCGACTTATCGAATCAACACTTGATTCGATAACCCGGCTATATCACATATAACCTCACGATACAAAAAGTCACGAGAATAGAATACGGTATCACATACACGCATCATTCTCGGTCTCGCACATATAACATATGCGCTCCTATTTCGTTTTGCCTGAGCTAGTAAAACCTCTGTGTAGGACTCTAAAGACTCGTCAATACGCCGGCAGTAGGTGATGATCACATCAAGCACCCACAAGCCGTCAGTGGTACTAGCTGGACGTAACGGCCACCCGGGTATTGAGCGATCAGAAGATCATAAGCAAGCCCACTCCAACTTCTGTAAAAGCCTGCAGGTAACACTTCCCGTACAGTCCGGTCTCCTCGTCTGATATGTCGCATATCAAGTCTAGGGGTGGTAATCGTCAGACCCCAATAACCGATAAGTCGTGCCGATGTGAGGCTCATAACGGGTCGAGAAACTACTGGTAACACTTACCAGTAAATCTCTATATCAGCCCTGGCCAGGGACTTCCCTGTTATGGCTAATCGAGCACAGCGCAACATCAACCCCCAATACCGGGAGAGACGAAACCCCTCCTATCGCTCATTGCCTCCATGTGACTCGGGATTGTCCCAAAAACCACCGTTTTGCATGCCCTCATGGACGTGGTAAGGTGGAAATCAAAGCACAGTGGGAATCACACAAGACTCTATGACGATCTCGGGTCTACAGACTAACCTACACAAGTGTCACCAGAGAACTGCCATCTGACGTAAGGTATAATACCATCTGGGAGTTCTCGGTGAGTCCGTCCAGTGTACCCAGTCTCCACTGAGCACCCGTATACCATCTCTGATGTCAAACACTAATGGATATAGGATCATCCATCGCCCATCTCATGGGTCGAGAAGCGTATACACTAGTCTACACTGGTATATCGATGCCCCGTATCGATACACCCACGACTAGGGACCTTGAAGGATGTACTTATGGATTACTATGTCCCCACTAGTATGATCCGTATCATAGTCCAGGTAGTCAAGTATACATCCTAAGGGCTTTACCAACATGTAACTATAAGACAGTATAAAGAGACAAGTATACATGTTAAGATAAAGAGCAACCATATAGCATACTATCATGTCGAGCAAGAAAGTCCTCTCTATATATGTCCAAGCATCCAATATAATATACATCATCTGTACAATACTGGCCTCTAGGACATACATACAACTAACAATCTCCCACCTGCACTAGGGCCAGCTGCTGTAGTATCGCATACCTAGCATTCCGAAGAGTCTCTCAAACTGTATCTGGGGAATGGCCTTCGTGAGTGGATCCACAGTGTTGTTCTTCGTGTCAACCCTCCTGACCTCGATCTCCCGGCGATCAACTATCTCCCGGATCAGGTGATACCGCCTCAGAATATGCCTGGATCGCTGATGGGACCTGGGTTCCTTGGCCAAAGCCACCGCTCCATTGTTATCGCAATACAAAGGTATTGGATGCTCAATGGATGGAACCACTCCAAGTTCAGTAATGAACTTCTTGATCCAGACAGCCTCTTTGGCAGCATCGTTGGCAGCGATGTATTCAGCCTCCATCGTCGAGTCTGCCACGGTTTCCTGCTTGGAAATTTTCCAGCTAACCGCCCCTCCGTAATGGGTAAAGACAAATCCCGACTGTGACTTTGAGTCGTCCTTATCACTCTGGAAGCTCGAATCGGTAAAGGACTCCACTTGGAGTTCTCCGTTACCATACACCAAGAGCATCTCTTTAGTCCTTCGCAAGTACTTGAGAATGCTCTTCACAGCTGTCCAGTGACTCTCTCCAGGATCAGCTTGATACCTACTCACTACACTTAGTGAGTATGCTACATC
Source organism: Agapanthus africanus (assembly GCA_030015575.1). Lineage (NCBI taxonomy): Eukaryota > Viridiplantae > Streptophyta > Magnoliopsida > Asparagales > Amaryllidaceae > Agapanthus > Agapanthus africanus. The sequence goes on from CM057344.1 coordinate 111,496,393, forward strand.
GGGTCTGGTACATAGCATCGCATACATGATAGAGCCTACTGCCGAAGCATAGGGTATCCCTTGCATGCGTGCTCTCTCCAAATCAGTCTTGGGAGACATCTCTTTGGAGAGAGTGAGCCCTGAGATTGTGGGTAAAAACCCACGTTTGGACTCTTCCATACTAAACCTCTTTAGTATGGTGTCAATGTACCTGGATTGGGACAATCCCAATATCCTTTTAGATCTATCTCTATAGATCATAATTCCAAGTATGCAGAAGGCATCACCTAGATTTTTCATTGAGAATCTTTGTGATAAGAAGAGCTTGACCAATTGCAGCATAGGAATGTCATTCCCTATCAAGAGTATGTCGTCTACGTACAATACGAGGAAGACAACCTTACTCTCTGCCACCTTCTTGTAGATAGAAGGTTCATCTACGTTTTTGACGAAATCAAACTCTTTGATAACGACGTCAAAGCAGATGTTCCAACTCCGCGATGCTTTCTTCAATCCATAAATGGATTTAAGCAGCTTGCACACCTTCCTGCTGCTCCCACTATCTACGAAGCCCTCTGGCTGAGTCATGTACACACACTCTTCTAAATCACCGTTTAGAAAGGTGGTCTTAACATCCATTTGCCAGATTTCGTAGTCATGATATGCAGCGATGGCAAGCATGATTCGGATGGATTTAAGCATAGCCACTGGAGAAAAGGTTTCGTCATAGTCCACACCTGGTCTTTGACGAAAACCCTTTGCAACAAGTATAGCTTTGAAAGTTTCCACTTTCCCATCTACACCAAGTTTTTTCTTGAAGATCCACTTGCTCCCAATGGGTTTTACTCCTTCAGGAGCATCTTCCAAAGTCCATACTTTGTTGGTGTACATGGATTCCATCTCGGACCGCATTGCATCCATCCATTTTACTGAGTCCCCACTCGTGATGGCCTGCTCGAAGCTAGTTGGGTCATCATCAACCATGATGCAATCCTCGCTCCCACCATCCATGAGAAAACTGTAGTATCTCTCATGTGGGTGAGGAACCCTACTAGATCGGCAGAGTGGCTGGGGTTCATCGGGAACTACCGAATCTTCTGGTTCTACCAAATCTTCTGTTGTGGTCTGTATTGCTGGAACCTCTTCCAGTTCTACCTCAGAGCCACTAATCTCTTTTGCAAGAAATTCCTTTTCTAAAAAGGTGGCGTGTTGAGCAACAAACACCCTTTGTTCCTCACTGTGGTAGAAGATATACCTTCGCGAATGCTTGGGATATCCAACAAACTTACACAAAACAGACCTTGCCTCGAGTTTGTCCGGTTTTTGTCTTTTGACATAGGCCGGGCAACCCCATATCTCAATAAAATTAAGGTATGGTCTCTTCCCCTCCCATATCTCATATGGGGTGGTAGGCACAGATTTGGTAGGAACCCAATTCAGTAGGTATGCTGCTGTCTCCAGTGCATATCCCCAGAAGGAAATAAGTAACTCAGCTATACTCATCATAGAGTGCACTATATCTAATAAGGTGCGGTTCCTCCGTTCCGATACACCGTTGTGCTGTGGTGTATATGGAGGAGTTAGCTGAAAGAGAATCCCATTTTCTTTTAGGAAGTCTAGGAATTCATTACTCAAGTATTCACCTCCTCGATCAGATCGAAGGATTTTAATACTTTTCCCGATTTGGTTTCGACTTCTTGTTCATATTCTCTAAATTTCTCAAAAGCTTCTGATTTGTGTTTCATCAGGAACACATATCCGAATCTAGAGAGATCGTCAGTGAATGTAATGAAGTACGAAGAACCATCCCTGGCATGTGTAGACATGGGACCACATACATCACTATGTAACAGTCCCAAGAGTTCGGTAACTCTTTTTCCGTGTCCTGTAAACGGAGTTTTGGTCATCTTGCCTTTGAGACATGACTGGCAAGTATCATAAGATGAAAATTCAAACGGATTTAAATATCCATCCTTATGCAACTTAGCTAGTCGTGTCGCATTGATATGACCCAGTTTACAATGCCACAAGAAGGATTCGTTCAGTTCTGAACTCTTCCTCTTATGTGTGTTTGTTATGCTCAGAACTGTTGATTGATTTAGAACATAAATGCCATTGCACAACGTGCCTGATCCAACCAACTTTTGGTTTAGGAAAATGTTCATAACATTATCCTGTAATACAAAATTATATCCCTCTTTACTTAACAAAGAAACCGATATAATGTTGCATATCAGGTTCGGCATGTAATAGCATTCGTTCAGAATCAATGTATTACCAGTTGGCAATACAAGGTGATATTCCCCGACGGTTTTAGCTGCAACAATTGCACCATTTCCAACCCTTATGTCTTTATCACCTTCTCCAAGTTCTTTACCTTTCCTAAGCCCATGTAACTGATTACATATATGGGATCCTGACCCGATATCTAATACCCAGGACGTAGAGCAAATGGAGAAACAGTTTTCTGTAACGAACACACCCGAAGAAAATGCATCAACATGTACTTTCTTCACACGGGTGGCATGGGAATCCTGGTATTCCCCTATATCCTGTTCAGTCCTATAACTCTTATAAGAAAGAACGGAACCAACGTTCCCCAGCACAGTGTAACATGCGGGTTCGGTCAATACATCCATATTATTATCTTGATTAAGGCATGATATGGTCGCTACCTGGAGAGAGAGAGAAAAAAACACTTTAGCGTATCCTCTTGCAAGATCAGATTGGTTATTATTTTATCTAATCAGGATGGCTCCCACTGTTTTTATCAAATCTTCCTTCAAACCCTAAAAGGAAAGACTAGCCGGGATTAATTACACCCTACAACTTTGCCAATCTTTCAGCCAGGCCAGTATCGGTACTTTGAGGGAGGTTCCCCGTGCTTTCGCACGGACCTAATTAAAGTAAACCTCGTTTTCCCAGAGGCGTAACCCCGTTGACACCTTTCTAGATACCTACTTGATCGGCTAATCGTCCTGTGTAAAACTCTCCCAGGAGTAACAATTACTCGCAGTGGGTATCGAGATCCAACTATCTCATAGAAGGTATGCAATCTCATTGCAAATTTCAACACTTGAAATTCCCGATAATATTTTTCCCCTAACCCCTATGACCTTAACAAAGGCCAACAAATCATAGGATGCTAGTCAAGTTCAACCCATCATTTCTTGATTGAATCAAACCCACCCGCACGACCCTTGACAAAGGCCAACAAGGTCGTACGACTACCCCAAAACAATCTGCATCATATGCATAAGCAGATAAGCACCATTCAGCTACCGCACACTACGCCTTGACAAAGGCCAACAAACGCAGCACGAATACTAAATAGTTCTTATTTGAAATGACGGAGGGCTACGACAGGTTTTTCTGAAAACCTATTGCGTAATGAACTTGATATCGTTGTAGAATCGAGTGAGTTTTGAAATGGAGTGATTTTGAGGCTTTCATTAGTTTTGCTAAAGAGGTCACTCCCGGTGAAGGGATCTCGGCTCTTTCCTCATCGAATAAGGTGCTGGACATATCATATATATCACTATGCAAAGCAAAACTCCAAAAGCAATCAAAAGACAAATCGAGTGTTGTAGCATCTGCCAGTTTTGCTAAAGAGTTCACTCCCGGTGAAGGGATCTCGGCTCTTTCCTCATCGAATAAGGTGCAGGATATATCATATATATCACTATGCAAAGCAAAACTGTAGCTACCCTTTTTATAAAGTTTGATTCTACAACATCTTTTAGGTTTCTTTTCTTTCGTTAATCACATTAATGAAGTCCCATCATTTAAGTCACCTAAACATCACAGATAAATACGACGTACACTTATGCCATCCGCATTCGTCTCGATGTCCCCTCGTGCACCGTTAGGTTAGGTAACTAACGGCAGAGCAGGGCAGGGCTAGCGCGGGTGTAAAACATAAGTAACGTCTATATAATATATTATATATACTATATACGGTATTTATCACATCACATCACATGATCACATCACAGATATCGCAGCAGAAGAAACATATGAAACATTGGATATACTAGAACGTCCGTGTTTTATTTTGAGCCTCTATAAAACACGGATTCCACGGTCGCGATGAATAGCCAAACCCACACCCCTAGACCCCTACGAGAGCGGCAAGCAACCCTACCAATTCTATAGTTAGGAGACCCGGACTCGACTCCTCGAGTTGGTCTCTCACTGGACTCCAGAACCCGGCTACTCGTGCTCTCCTCCTTGGGTCTTTCCTAGTGCGGAAAAGTAAATAATATACAAATGGTGACATCAACCTCATCCCGGAAGTTCCCCAATAAAAGAATAATACATACATTTAATTTTACATGAATGAAAATAAAAACTCTCATCTCATATAAAAAACCCCCGGCTATTCAGAACGCGACGATTCAATATAACATATCCAGCAACACATAACATCATATATCATCAACGTAAGTAAATATGTGCATCCCAATTGTCGTTGACATATAGCAACGAAACCGGCGATATCACATATTACACTTACGGTCGCAGAAAAGAAAGTGTAAAAGTACAACATTTGGAATCCACAATCGCTTTAGACACGTAAATCCGAAATATCACATATTTCGCATTTCATGCCTAACTGTATGAATTCCACATATTGTATCACATTTCAGATAAATAGACAGTATTAAACTTTTCGATCGAATAATCAAATACCCAAGATTTCCTAAATAGCTCAACACTTGAGCGGATTTCAAAAATTCCAGAATACGTCACAGTAGCAACGGTCCAGCCGTAGAAGGGTCAAGCCAACGCCTCATATGTGGCACGCCGTACTGCCCCAAACCCTAATGTTCAAAAGGTAGTTCAAGACGGTCACATAATCGAGTTAAGATTTGTTGTCTTCTAGAGGGTCCATCGCGTCACATGCACGTTTTTCCGAAAGATTTAAACCCGAGAAAAATTCAACACTTGAATGTTTTTCGTGCCGGGAAAAATTGAGTTAATGATATCCGTTCGAACATTGTAATACTTTCTAAATTATCCGGAATAACAAAACAAAATTAAATTCTCCGATCGAATCGACGATTACAAAATAAACCCCAGAATTCTCAACACTTGAGTCAGTTTTAAAAATACCCAGAAAAATATAGGAATAGCTACGGAGGTTACTGCATAAAATACTGCTCCCAATTCACTATTACGACCGCGGAACCGCCGCCTGAAGTGGGGTCGGACCGCGGTTCCGCGGCGCCTGTACGGAGTTAAGGGCTCGTATTTTGTGGTAACCCTTAGAATTTCCTGCTGATTTTTAGGTATTTTTAATTCAGAAAAAACCCAGTTTTTAAAAAAATGTACAGAGAGGGGGTTATCTTGACGTTTCCGAGATCGATCGGGGTTTTAATTTTGTTAACACATCGCCTAATGCTCTAGCTAGGCTCTGATACCACTGTAGGTCAGGCAGCAACCCCATCCAATGGGGTCGCCGTGGCACCAACAGGTCCCTCAGCGGCTACTTTTTACGCATGCCCCCTCGCGAGGACTACAACCCGCTGGAACACCTTCCGGTCTCGGGACACCCTGGGGGTAAGAGCCTATGCTTCGCCACACTGTCACACAGTGAGAACCCCCCATAGGTCGACATCCAATGCCTCGTGGCTCTGATACCACTGTAGGGTTGCTAGGAACTCTAATAAGGTTCTACAATGCATCGACCATGCCCGTTTAAAAATTTTAGCCGTGCCGAATAACCCTAAACAAGATCGTTGCTAGAAAATTAGGGTTTCATATGCTAGTAAACTACGTTTACGACTAAGTGAATACGAAATACAACCTTTGTAGATCGGTCCTTCACTTCTTTAGCTCCTTGTTGAAGTCCCTTCGCTGCGATCGTGGTTCTCTCGGTCTCTTGCATGGCTTCACGAGGCGAAAGACGCGTCCTTGCTTGAAGTCTTCGAGGCCGAAGATGATCTACGTCGAGGGGATGCCAACTCAAACTTCTACTTCACTAACTAGAGAATTAGTGAAGCAAACACCCTAAACTAAAGTGCTAGTCTAGTAGAGGATGGAGAAATAGGAAGTGGGTTCTCTTTAGAATTTTATTTCTCACAAAGTTTCACTCTATTTTCAAAACCCTAGCAAGCTTTTTCTTTTGCTCAATGAAGAAGAAGTTCAAAAGAAAGAGATGAGGATAATGATCAAGTGAGAAAGCTAACCATGGTGAGTGAGTATCATATACTAACTCTTGTAGAGACATAACCATGGCTAATACTTATGGTTGGGTTAACAAATATCCATGGTAAAAACAAACTTAGTGGACTTAGTCAATGCATCCACAAGCTTCCACAAGCTTCATGCATTGTGCTAATCCTCCACTAATTTTGTAATTACTTTAAATATATAAACCCAACATAATAAATAGCATGGTGTAAGTCTCATACACCCAAGTCATGTGTATCATCAACCATGATACAAAAAGAAAACACAATTTTAATATATATCACATATATATTAAAGTTGTGTACATGTGAGAAAAAACCTAAAGTGAACAAGTGTTAGTTAATGTAAACTAGTATATCAAATATACAATTATACAATAAATTATTAAATCAACACTTGACTTAATAATCCGGTCATATCACATATAACCGACTAACATCCAATGTATCGACTTATCGAATCAACACTTGATTCGATAATCCAGCTATATCACATATAACCTCGCGATATAAAAAGTCGTGAGAATAGAATACGGTATCATATACACACATCATTCTCGGTCTCGCACATATCACATATGCGCTCCTATTTCGTTTTGCCTGAGCTAGTAAAACCTCTGTGTAGGACTCTAAAGACTCGTCAATACGCCGGCAGTAGGTGATGATCACATCAAGCACCCACAAGCCGTCAGCGGTACTAGCTGGACGTAACGGCCACCCGGGTATTGAGCGATCAGAAGATCAGCAAGCAAGCCCGCTCCAACTCCTGTAAAAGCCTGCAGGTAACACTTCCCGTACAGTCCGGTCTCCTCGTCTGATATGTCGCATATCAAGTCTAGGGGTGGTAATCGTCAGACCCCAATAACCGATAAGTCGTGCCGATGTAAGGCTCATAACGGGTCGAGAAACTACTGGAAACACTTACCAGTAAATCTCTATATCAGCCCTGGCCAGGGACTTCCCTGTTATGGCCAATCGAGCACAGCGCAACATCAACCCCCAATATCGGGAGAGACGAAACCCCTCCTATCACTCATTGCCTCCATGTGACTCGGGACTGTACCCAAAAACCACCGTTTTGCACGCCCTTATGGATGTGGTAAGGTGGAAATCAAAGCACAGTGGGAATCACACAATACTCTATGACAATCTCGGGTCTACAGACTAACCTGCACAAGTGTCACCAGAGAACTGCCATCTGACGTAAGGTATAATACCATCTGGGAGTTCTCGGCGAGTCCGTCCAGTGTACCCAGTCTCCACTGAGCACCCGTATACCATCTCTGATGTCAAACACCAATGGATATGGGATCATCCATCGCCCATCTCATGGGTCGAGAAGCGTATACACTAGTCTACACTGGTATATCGATGCCCCATCTCGATACACCCACGACTAGGGACCTTGAAGGATGTACTTATGGACTACCATGTCCCCACTAGTATGATCTGTATCACAGTCCAGGTAGTCAAGTATACATCCTAAGGGCTTTACCAACATGTAACTATAAGACAGTATAAAGAGACAAGTATACATGTTAAGATAAAGAGCAACCAGATAGCATACTATCATGTCGAGCAAGAAAGTCCTCTCTCTATATGTCCAAGCATCCAATATAATATACATCATCTGTACAATACTGGCCTCTAGGGCATACATAAAACTAACACAAAGCACCGTATCGATTAAGTCTGGAAGGTTTGAAGGAAGTCCGAACTCAGTTGGACGAATTATTGGCGAAAGGATGGATTCGTCCCAGCACTTCAAGTTGGAGATCACCAGTATTGCTTGTGAAGAAGAAGAAAGGTTTATATCAAATGTGCATTGATTATAGAGATTTGAATGAAGTAACGATAAAGAACATGTATCCACTACCGCATATCGACGATCTGTTCGATCAGCTAAGTGGATCTTGTGTTTTCTCTAAGTTAGATCTTTGTTCGGGTTATCATCAGGTGAAGGTCAAGAAATCTGATATCCATAAAACGGCATTCAGAACTCGCTATGTTCATTATGAATTTCTTGTGATGCCATTTGGAGTGACCAAAGCACCAGCAATATTCATGAACCTAATGAATCAAGTTTTCCGAGGGTACTTAGATATGTTTGTTGTCATCTTCATCGACGACATCCTGGTGTATTCTAAGAGTTGAAAAGAGCATGCCGAACACCTACGAATTGTCATGGAAACTCTACGACAACATCTACTCTATGCCAAATACAATGCGAGTTTTGGCTAGATCAAGTTGGTTTTCTCGGACATATTGTATCGGGTGAAGGAATCTCTGTGGATCCAGCGAAAGTTTCAGCAGTAAGCGAATGGCCGACACCAAAGTCAGTGAAGGACATTCGAAGTTTCTTCGGTCTAGCTGGATATTACAGAAGGTTCATTGAAGGCTTTTCTAAGATAGCAACACCCCTGACCAAGCTCGCACGTAAAGATGAAGAATTCGTGTGGTCAGAAGCATGCGAACAAGCTTTCATAGAACTCAATTCAAGGTTGACATTAGCGCCTATTCTCATTATACCGGACCAATCTGGAGGTTTCAAAGTGCATTGCGATGCATCCGGTAAGGGATTAGGATGTATTCTACATCAGTACGGTAAGGTTGTAGCTTATGCTTCAAGATAGCTGAAGATTTATGAGTGCAATTATCCAACGTATGATTTGGAGTTGGCGGCCGTAATCTTTGCTCTTAAGATTTGGCGCCATTATCTTCTTGGTGAGCGAGTGAACATATACACAGATCACAAGAGTTTGAAATATGTGTTTATTCAGAAGGAGCTTAATATGCGACAGAGACGATGGTTAGAACTCATGGCGGACTTTGACATCAACTTGCAATATCACCCGGTAAATGTGAATGTGGTACCTGATGCCCTTAGTCGCCAACCATTAGCAATGAATCTCACCGCTTAGTGGAAGCTTCAACAAGACTTGCATCAGATGGAGATTGAAGTGATCATGCCAGGTAACACTTCAAGTTTGATGAATTTACAAGTTCAATCTACCATTGTCAATCAGATCAATGCAGCTTAAGCAAGTGATGCTAAGTTGCAAAAGATGAAAGAAAAAGTGGAGAATGGACTCAGAACATACTTCATCATCCATGAAGACGGATCTTTGAGATACGGCAGCAGATTGTGTGTACCAAAAGGTTCTGTGCAGGACGAGTTAATAAAAGAAGCTCACAGCTCTCCCTACTCAGTACACCCTGGAGGTATAAAGATGTACAAAGATCTATGTCAAAATTATTGGTGGCATGAAGCGTGAAGTAGCCAGAAGTGTCTCTAAATGCTTGGTGTGTCAGCAAGTAAAGGCTGAACATCACAGGACTGCTGGATTACTTCAACCGTTACCTGTCCCAGAATGGAAGTGGCAACACATCACAATAGATTTTGTGACTGCACTTCCTCGCAGCACAAAGGGTAACGATGCGGTATGGGTTATTGTGGATCGACTCACAAAGTTGGCTCACTTCATCCCATTTCGAGTTGGCCAATCTACTGAGACATTAGCACAGAAGTACATGGAGGTAAGAATCTAAATAAGATTTAAATTCTTCAAATGTGTACTGTCTCTGATACCCATGAACTCATACAGGAAATTGTGAGACTTCATGGAGTATCGGTTTGCATTGTCTTCGATCGTGACACCAGGTTCCGATCGTAATTTTGGCAAAGCCTGCAAGCGAGCTTGGGAACAAATCTGAACTTCAGCACGGCTTATCATCCACAAACTGATGGTCAATCTGAGCGAACTATTCGGATCTTGGAAGATATTCTCAGAGCGTGTATGTTAGACTTCGGAAGATCGTGGGAAGATCACCTACATCTTGTGGAGTTTTCATACAACAACAGCTACCAAGCAAGCATCAGAATGACACCTTTTGCAGCACTTTATGGAAGGAAGTGTCGATCATCATTAATTTGGGACGACATCGGAGATAGAGAACTCCTTGGACCTAAAATGATAGTGGCAACTGTAGATATGGTCCGCACTATCAGGGAAAGAATGCGCATAGCCCAAGATCGACAGAAGCACTGGGATGATGCAAAGCGCCGTCATTTGGAGTTCTAGCCGGGAGATCATGTATTTCTGAAGATATCTCCAAACCGCGAAGTGATTCGTTTTGGAAGACGGGGTAAGCTAAGTCCAAGATATATTGGACCGTTCGACATACTCGAACGAGTCGGTGAAGTGGCTTATCGCTTGACACTTCCATCTTCATTGGAAGGAGTGCACAATGTGTTCCATATATCCCTACCCAGAAGGTATGTGAGTGACCCCAGCCATATTCTCGATCATTCCGAGCTCACTGTACAACCCGACTTATCTTGTGAGCAGCAACCTGTTGAGATCCTGGACAGGAAAGTGAAGTCACTTCGGAATAAGGAAATAACTTGGTTCGAGTGATGTGGAGAAAAAACACTCCAGGAGAATCAACATGGGAAAGGGAAGATGAGACGCGTGCAAGATATCCTCACTTATTTGTAAACTAGTCCTTAAAATAAATTGTAAATTTCGAGGAAGAAATTTTTGTAAGGAGGGTAGACTGTAACAATTCCAATTATAGTGCACATAAAATTCATTTAAAGTTAATGTACAATTGGGGTATTTACAATTCCTATGAATGCTATAAGTATTTGTTTTGATTTAGAATAGCAAGAAAGAGCTTGTAGCTCACTGGTAAGACCTTGCACTGCTGGACCATAGCACCAGAGTTCAAATCCCATCAGCCACAATATCTTTTTATTTTAAATTCTTTTAATCTTTTAGAAGCCCAAGAGACTACACGTACACTACACGTAAACTGAAGAGACACAGCCTAATCAAACACGTACACTGTAGAATACTAAACAACCCCGACCCAATACCCCAACACCAACCCCAACTGCCAGTGTTGACCCGGCGAGATGTAGGAAATGGCCGGTGTCGTCGGTCCAATCCGATGGTAAAGCCTCCAAACTTTTCCCCCTGCACCCTTTCAGCTACCCCATTAACCTCTTATTGCTTGTTTACTCTGAATTAATCCAGAGAGCAATAAAATGCTCATTTAACCTCATTTTAATGCATATTTCAATGCAATCTTTAAACACCATAAACACTAATTTTTCCCTATAAATACCACCCCCAATTCACCCCTCCTTACTCACAATTCTCTGCCCAAACTCTTAAGAAAATTCCAAGTTCCTATAGTGTGCAAGTGGAGTTAACAAAGGGCGAACCTCCGACGAACTTCCGGCGACAACACAAGGAGTTTCCGGGTACGAAATGATGCATCGGTGCTTCCCCACTCTTCCTCTTTCTCTCCTTTAGCCAAACAACCAGTAAATCCCCCTTCTCTCTCTCTTTTGCTATTCTCAAACTTTACATTCTCAAAACGTGTAGGAAGCGGAGTTATCCGGTTTCCGATTCTCTTTTCTTTTAAAAATACAACTTTTTCTTAATAACAAACCTATAACTTTTGATATATATTGTTTAGTAATCATTAACAAAGACAATAGAATAAGTTTGACATCAAAATAATAACTGTAGCAAGTTTTATTCCACTTTTACATTAAAATACCTTCATGTTTCATTTCGACATGCTTAAACTTTTTAAACCGTATTACCTTAGAAAAACTCACGAGGTAATGACTTACCTCATCACAACACACAAATCTATCATAGCACGATGAATCTTGGGACAATAGAATATGGGAAAAACGACTTTGCAAATAAATACCTTTAACTTATAAAACCGTTTTCTTTAAAAGATGTATTAAAACATTCCCATGCAATTGCGCCCTTACAACCCATTTTGGGGAACCCCGTTCGGGATGGTGTGGATTATCGCATATCCTCGGGCTTAGTAGAGTGAGATGCAGACCTCCGCAAGGAGCATTCGGTCTCGATGGAATTTTATACATTTTTCTTTAGAAAATGAGATTTTTACAAGAAAATAAATAAAATTATTTTCATTAAATATATATAATTATTATCAAAATACTTATTTTAAATATATATAATATTCCACATTTCCAAAATTCAAGAAAAACATCCCAATTACAAGAAAATACCATACAATTTCAATATTTTAAATAAATACCATATACAATGAAAATTAGGTTTTACTCACTAGAAATTTCACTTATATAAAATATACATTTATGAAAAATCTAAAGACGATAATTTAATGCTTGAGGTGTATTTTGAAAATTATACAAAATTATTTTTACATAAAACCCCTCAAGTTATGTTAAATTACAATAAGAAACCTAGTAAACATAGGTTTAAGCGGGACCAGCCTTTTGAGCCTCACGGAGCCGAAGATATGGGTGATTGCCTATATAAGGTAGACAACTTAACAAACGGTGTTATCAACACGGTAATTATCTTTGAAAAAGACACAAATCCTGCCGTCCATGTGCAGCAGTTACCGATAGCACCAAAACATAATTCAGGACTTCAATTTCTTTTCTAATTGTCTGACTCAGACCGAGTCTCAATATAATCAATCTAAGTTGAATATGATTCAAGTATCAAACTACAATACAACATGAATCTATGAATCCGTCTATTCAATCTAATCAATCTATATTGACTGGCCAGAACCATAGATATATTCCATTTACATGATCATCCATTATATCCGTTCCATTACTGATATCATAGTTTTAACAAATCATCCATCTATACAATTTATAATACAAGACAGTACAATACAATCAAGACATCGCGGGGTTTATAAGGGGTAGATTGGTACGGAAGGTGTTAGTAGTGGTACGAGATTGTAACCATAACACACCTAACCTGAATATTCATTGCTGTTGTACCGTGGCTGAACGGTTCCTTATGCTCCGTATACTTTAGTCTCCGGAATAGTGGGGCTCCTCTCGTATACACTGGCATTCTTCTGTACCAAGCTACAAACAACAGCGTTAACACTAAATACAACATTATAACAATATACTCTCTATTCTGTCTATTCCATTCTTGTCTATTTACGGGACTTACCGAGCGATTTGTTCGCTGACGTTATTCTCTTTCTTTTTCTTTGGAATGTCGTCAGGTAATTCGGACTCACTGGAGATCGAGCCCAACAGCGAGAACTTGGACCAGTTTACTGAAGATCCAGAGCTCTAGTTCACTTGTACATTACATTTTCTTTACATTTATATTATGCCACTGTTTAGGCATTGCTTTCATTCCATGTATTTACTTTTCAATTGTATTGTAAAAAGAATGTTAATAAATAAAGTTGCTATTTATTTACATCTTGTTTCTTGTGTACATTTTATTTTATATTGCTTAGATACGCTTAGCGTGTTTACTTCTGAGTAAATACGTAGCGTGACCCGTCGCGTCCTCTGCCCGTACACTAGGAAGCAGGGCGTGACAGATGGTATCGGGGTTGGAGTTGATGAAGATGAGGACTGCGGTGGTGGCGACGAGGCAAGATGGGTTTTCGGGTTGTGAGGAGATGGTCAATAGAGATGGAGATGAGGTTGGGATCGAAGACGAGGGGAAAACAAGGTGGAGGTGGCGATGTAGAGAGGAGGTCAGCTACGGTGAAAAGAGGCTGGCGGTGAGAACGAGAAAGTGGGTGCAGACGACGTCGACGAGATGAGGAAAGGGGTGAATCGACGGTGAGGTGAGATGGAGAGGGTGCGGTGATGGGCGCGTGGGTTAGGGCTCGGGAAAATGAGGGAGATGAGGGGGAGAGAGATGTAACAGAGAGAGGGAGAGAGCGTTTTTTTTTCTATAGAAAAATATAATATATAATAATATATATAGTATAGTATATATTAAGTTATATATATATAATTATAGTTTAATATAACTAATAGTATAAAGATAATATCAATTTTCGATCCGTCTCCACTAAAATCTCACCGAAAATATATATAGGAATAATAATATATATAATGCAAAGAATATAATTTAAATAACTTATACCTTTTATTTAAGATTTAACAGGATTTTAAATATATCTAAATCTAATAAATATTTGGTATCTAGATTCTATTAGATTTAAGCGTAATAGATAAGAGTAAAAAATAAGACATGAGATGCTTAACCACATGATGACAGTTAATATATATATATATATATATATATATATATATATAAATTATCCCTAATGTGTGATTACCAGAAGATATATGTATATGATTTTGATACTATAAATATTTGATATACTAGATTCACATGGATTTAGTTTACTGATAAATATTAATAAAATATATAATTTAGCCCCATAATGAGTTTCACACATGCGGGCCGGGTCGGATAACCACTTCTACTATTCAAAACAATCGCAACTCAAAGGAATTAATAAAAATATAAAGTAAGATTTAAAATACTAATTAATATCGTATGAACGTGTTATGGTGTTACAGCTGCCATTGTCGTTGCCGTGTCGTCCATCACCACCGTCATGCTGTTGTTACACGCAAGAGAAAACTCATATCTTGCTAATCATGCTATTATATATATAAGTTAATTAATAATGTTAGAGAAGCGTGTGTGTGTATATGCATGCATGTGTGTGTGTATAGCTATATTGCATTAAGTGATGATCAAATACCTGTGCATTGAGCCATTGTGATTGGTTGTATTGAATCGAACCCTACTTGGGTCCATTAATCGTATGGATATCATTTTAGAATTTTACACGAATTATTTGCTTTCAACCGACACTCGTATACGCATGTCAAGTGTTCAATGCGAAACCCTAAACCAAAACTTATAAAAAAAATGGCAGAATTTATGACTCATAAATCTCTTTAATGATAATGAATAACATATAAGAATTTGAAAGAAAAATATTGATTTTATCACTATGAAATGATACCTACATTTAATTACGTCAAATCTAAAATATTACCACGCATGTCTCCTTATTAAACTCATTGTAAATTATTTACATATCGTAATGTAATTTTCTATGACTCGTATCGAATCCGACTAGATAACCTATAACCATATGAAAATTTTTATTTAATATGACCTCGATACGATAGTGAAAACTTGAGGGAAATGCGGCTCTGGTCTGCAGTCCAGAGCAGTAATTTCTGATGACACCTGATTTTAAATACATGTACATCTCTTTATAAATTTGAAAATACATGTAGTCCTATATCATTGCATAGATAATCAATTTAGCTAACAAATGATGTTGGTTTCATTTAATTTGAGTACTGTTTGCTATTTTAAAAGTATTTTAGATCGTCGACATGTCCTGCAGTTTTCTGCAGCGACAGGTTATACATACTTATATTAAACCGAACCTATCTCCCAGTATACAGCGGCTATTATTGATTCGTCTATTGCGTTGGAAACCTAATTGATAGGGATAGATTATATTCAACTGTAGCACTTTCTGAATCTGATCGTAAAGTATAGAAAACTGAGTTTGAAGTTGGACTTTTAGTTCTGAAACTGGAATTCCAGCAGCTTTCACCCATTCTAAAATGAATATAACTCCTTAATCGGAAAACCTATTGATAGGAAACTAATTTTACTTCTTAGATAATCAAGTATACTTCATATTCCTTTTATATTTTTTTGCCCGATTCTGTGCATATAATTTATTATGAATTTTGTAAACTACACGACACTGGCTACCCTTATTTAATTGAATTATATTTACTACATTCCTATCATATCGTGTGATTACTTTGCTTTCATTAATTAGTGACCACCTAATTTGATATCCTAGTGACCGTTTTTATATTACCGAGTGATAAGTGTTAGTGATTGGATTGTGACAAGTACGTTAGTGTAAAAACGTGATTGAATAGTGGAAGTGGCACGTACTTGTACACAATTAGCGGAACCATTTAGTTATTGTATTTTGGACGTCTATGGGACGTATATACGTGTAACTATAACTGGCATGAGACGGGTATAGAAGCACTTATATTAGTATCATAGATAAGATATCGAGAACTATCCACTTATCTTAGATACCAGTCGAGACATATTTGATGGAGACCCTGTCTTCAATTCACTCGTAGACTTTTCATGGAGCGACTGGTATTTAGATTCTTGGTCGGTGTTTGATGTAGACCGCGGGGTATGGGGTAGTTTGAGTGTGAGCTCGATCAACGGAATCTCAAGAGTCTCTTTACCGGTATATTTTGTGATATTGTTACTGATCGTGTTACTGACTGTTATTGATCGTAATTCGGGCCCCTGTTTCGCAGCCCATGGATAGATGTTTAGTGCCTTAGGTTTGAGAATACTTCTGCGGTGGTTGACACTCACATTCAGAATGACGATAGGTTTAGTAACATGGACCTTGAGACTTAGAGACTGATAGGTTTAGTAACATGGATATTGCATTGATTACTGATTTGATATACATTCCTTATTGTTTATCTGTATCTGTTATTTCATGCTTACGACATTATCTTATGCATGCTACTTCTTGCTTATTATTATTGCACATATTATATACTACTATATTGTGTCGTCCTGACGACCAGAGTATGCATGCTCAGATCGGAATGTGGACTTAGCTCAGATCAGGACCTACCCTCTTCGAGGGTATTACGGAGATCTAGATCAGCGATGTTAGAGCTATCTTTCCGTTATCACTATTTGCTTAGTTATTTCTTTTGCTTATATCCATTGCACTCTGATTCGTTTAAATGCGATAGATTTAGTGACCGTATTTTCTCTTTATTTGTACTGTGATTACAGCTTACCATGTGCTGCTAGAAACCGAAGTGTGACTACGATAGAATCTTTCCTTGACCGTAGGGGCATGGCTAGCCTAATCACCATCGTATTCCGTATTTTGAGAAGTGGGGTGTGACAGAGATGTTCATTCCATCCACCACAAAAGACAAAAATAAAAAAATGAAAATTCAACAACCATTTCTCTCTCTCTTATTCATTACACATTCTCTCTCATGCACAAAACCCAAAAATGAGACATGACTTACAAATTCATAAATAAGCCCTATATATCTGTTCTGTATAACACATATATTCTAATATTATCACCAATCGCATTCATTTAATCTAAATTTAGAAAAGGTATAGATATCTTTAGAAATTTTCATGTAATGTTTAGGATAAAAAAAAATTTACACACGCTTTCAGTATATGTTGTTCAAAATATACATACATATATCACACATGCAAAATACTAGTATATAAAACTGAAATTCGGTATAACGTGAACGAGATGAGATCTATGTTAGAAATCAATCCATTCATGGTTCACAAACCTAGAAATTATAATAAGGTTGTCAATTCTTTAGCTAAGTCCATCTTAAATAGTGTACATGCTGGATGATGGTCATATCCTAGTTTTCTTGATTTTATCATTCCGGCAGTGCTGTAGATTTAGACTTGTTTAATAAAGAATGATAATCTACAGCTTTTATAAGCAATTTTTTTTGAAATCCTAGCATTTAATGTGGGCTCCCAACTAAATACTCATACACATAAATTTCACTTTGAGTTCAAAGTTTGCATAATAACTTTATGTTACGTCGAGACGGGCGTTGTTGAGATATTTTTTAATCTTAAATTTATACAATAAGTGCACGGTTTATCGTTTGTAGGGTAGATCCACATGAAGGATGGTAATCTTACTTAGATTGAATGAATTAAATTAGATAACTTGATTTGAAATAGTTAACCTAATAAATTAAATGTGATAATTAAGAAAGTAAATTGTAAAAATTAAAAGAATAATTAAATAGAGTAAAAGCAAGTTTGATAAAATATGAAATAAGAAGATTTACCTAGTTTTATCGACTAGTCAATATTAACTCTAATTAATTAGATTGAATATAAACAATAAAAATATGAACTTACTTTCCCTAAATTACTTTCATGGTTGTCAATCAATTATCAAATTAACTAGTTTATCAGCAATGCGTATTCTTTTTCTGAACAAACCTCATGATCGTCAATCACTCATCGATCTATCTAGTTTATCAGAATTGTATACAAAGAACTTATTTTTATCATTAAGTATTCGTCATTAAAATCATAAAAGAAAAACTAGAATAACAGAATCAACACCAATCATAGATCTAATTTCATCCAAACCATAAATAGAAAAATTACTTACTCATAACATAAAAATAAAAACAAGATATTAAAAGAGACATAATTAAAATAAATTAAAGGTAAGTTGCTAACAACCTAAATCTTGCTTTTGAAAATCCTGGTCTCCAAAAAGTAATAAAAGAAAAGATGAGAGAGATGATCCCCCCAAGTGAGCATGATTCTAGCCCTCTGTATTGATGAGTATTTACAGCCTTTTCATCGAATATAGAATACTAACAAGATTACCATAAAAATACAAATCTTTAGAATAAAATCGAGATTATTTTGCCAAAAGGGGTCGGCTAAAAGCCAACCAATTTTGTCCAAGTGGACCCTATTTTGGTCTCTGACTTCCTTGCTCTGAATTGATTGTTTTTTGCTATTTAGATCAATGCAAATCTTTTCCATGTGCTTTTGTTCTCTTTTTAACTCATTTTATCGACGTGAATCACACGTGTTGATTTCTTTTCTTTTTTTTAATTAAGCCCCTATCACCAGCAAATATCATAAAATACCTTTTCACAGTATTAATTGTTACATAATAAAAATAAATATGGTTATAAAATATGCACTAAAAAATACCAATCAAATACCCCCACACTTATCTTTTGCTGGCTCTCGAGCAAAACCTAGACGCTAAAAAAAAAAACTAAAAAGCTAAGAAAAATAAAAACTACATATACTCCTTTTCGTAGGCGTTGCGATTGCACTTAGCACATGCAACAAGCCGTTAAACTCCTAAGTTATCATAGTGGACGAGTGTTGTCTCGTGAGGGTTTTCAGCGGATATTCCCCACAAAATTCCAAAAAGAAAAATAAAAATAAAATAAAAGGAAAAACTAAAAATAAAGAAAAATAAAATCAAGAAATAGTAGAATCTCGCTGGTTCATAAATTTTAAAGAACAATCATCTTAAGGTATCGTTCCAAATGCAGAATTTCTATATTCCCTCAATAGAATCTTATCATATTCTTCACGTCCCTCTCTCTTTCAAATATAGATCATACACCTCTACGTATGTGTATAATGCATTTTTTCCTCTTGAGATTTAAACTCAAACCATAGTATCATTGTTTCATATCTCTGTATTTTTTTTATATATACCTACCAACAACATCTTTTTATGCGACTATTAATGCTTCATGAGGCACCAACCAACCGATTACTCAGTGTGTGGGTTTTATTATGTCTGGTTTGCTAAACTACTTAGAACATCTATGTATCGAGCTTTCAGCCAGTGACACCCTAACCAGATGGCTTGAAAATACTCTAAAAGACTCAAGTATCCTAGGCAACCACAAATCAAAACTTATTTAATTAATTATATTTTTTTTCGTTCACTTTTCGACGTAAGAATCCAATACTTCTTAAGGCACGAATTCATATCGTGTATATTCACTATATTTAATTTCAACATAGGGTTATTTTTCAGATTTCATTCTATCCTCAGATTCAATAATTTTCTTTCATATCACTTAACTTTTGAATTTCAAAATTTAAGATCACCTATTACAAGCTTGATTCAAAAAAAAATTCTCTCTTTTTTTTCAGAAAAGAAATACTAAATATAAACCAAAAAATAAAAGAAAAACAAAACTGTGCAAACCACCTTCCACACTTATTTCTGATATTGTCTTCAATGTCGACCCCTTACACGCCTCCCCAGTCTTACTCATAATTCAGTAAAGAATGGTCACTACAATGTTCCATGCTAAACAGATATATAAAATAATATAGTGAAATTAATTCAGATATAGATAAACCATCAAGATTGATAAAAAGAACAAACTTGTAGGAATCAGCGCTAGTATCGCAACACTTGCAGATCCGGCGGAAGCAAATAACAAAATTTTTACAAGCAATAGCTTCGATTCTAACCTCAAGATCAAGCATTTACTAAACAATTGCAAAACTAGAAAAATCTAGAGAGGGTTAAGGATGCTACAACTTTTGTAGAGTGTCTGATCGTCTATCGGAAGACCCTAACTAGACTCCATGAGCTCCCGGATGAACTTGATGGCCGACCGCCTCATCGTAGATGATCCACGGTGAAAGCAACCCATCCAAAGCTCTAACCCCATCTTCTAGTGGAGTAAATAGCTCCAAACTCTTGCTAGGAGGTGGAGGTAGGATGATGTGGTAGAAAAACACTCTCTCTTTCTCTCTTGGATTTCTTTTCCTCCATTTCTAAAAATCAAGAGAAGGTGAGGAGGAAAAAGAAGATGGAGAGTGGAATGGTTAGCTAGAAAAAGATTTAACTTATTCCTTTTCTTTTCTCTAATCTGTATAGACTTTTCTCATCTCCCTTCTCTTTCTTTTTTGTTGTCACATCGAGAGAGAGAGGGGGTGGGTCCCACCATCACATGGTTAAGCATGTATCATCATATGATAAATAATATATATATAAATATATACATACACACACAATCATAAAGAGAGTGAATATATATATATATATATATATATATATATATATATAGAGAGAGAGAGAGAGAGAGAGAGAGAGGTTAATGGAGGAAAGGTGCCATAGGAGGGAATTTCCTTCTATGGTGTCGGAAAAATGCACCCTCCATGATTTTTTTCGACGGTTGGCATACATCACCTCCATCTTTATCATCTAAGATGTGGATACACAAATTTTCATGTGATTATACCATTTTTTCACCGTTGATTTAGTTGGTGTAAAATTAATGGTTTACCGACAATAGAACATTTTACATTGCTAATTCAACGGTGAAAAAGTGGTGGAATCACATAAAATTTGGTGTATGCACATCTTAGATGATAACGATGATGATGATGGATGCCGATCATCGGAAAAGATGGTAGAGGTTGTATTTTTTCGACGCCATAGGAGGAAATCCCTTCCTATGGCCTCTTTCCTCCATTATTCTCATATATATATATATATATATATATATATATATATATATATATATATAAAATGAGAGGGAGTATACGTATCTTATACATATGCACATCATGTATCATATACATGATAATCTATCAGTATCAAACAGTAGAGAGAGTGTGTGTATCATATACACAATACTAGAAACCATATCTAATATACGGTTATTAAGTCAACACTTGACTTAATATTTCGATTTTTAAACCGGCTAGTATCATCAGACGTTTGATTAAATCACGCATTTAATCGAACTCCCGCACGTATCCCCATACACACGCCACATCATCATTTCTTCTGGACAGGCACTTTCATTGTGGGACTCTAAAGACCTGTCAATATACTGGCAGTAGGTTAAATATGATCATATCCGATTGAATCTGAAACACTTTCAGATTCAACCCCCTCTCGGGTTAATCCACAAGCTCGTCAGCAGTGCTAGCTGCATATAACGGCTATCCAGGTATTGATCAAGATAAAAACAGGTCGATGATCAAACTCATCCGGACTCAACAAACCCTATAAGCGACGAATACTATATAGTCCGGTCTCTTTGTCAAAGAGTTTCGCATACTGGGTCTGGGGGATGGAAACTGTCTGACTCCCAATAACCCAATAAGTCATGCAGATATCGAAATCATAACCATGCAAAATACAACTGATAACACTTACCAGTTTATCTTAACTGCAGTGGTCGCGGGTTTCTGGTTATAGTCATTTCCTGCACAACGCAATATAGACTCCCTATACCGGGAGGGACGAATCCCTTCGACCTCTCACTGCCTCCATGTGCTTCAGAATAATACCCAACTAAAACCTTTTTGCATGACTCTTTAAAGCCGTGGTAAGACAGTAGTAAAAGTATAATAAGAATACATACAAGACATTATGGCGATTTCAAGTCAAGAGACTACATGTACTATCGTCACCAGAGAACCGCTATTTGACAAATGTATAATATCATCTAGGATTTCTCGGCGAGTCCGCTCAGTGAACTCATTCTCTAATGAGCACCTATATACAATCTCGGTGTCAAACACCAATAGTTGTGGGACCAGCCATCGCCCCGATCGGGGTCAAACATCATAAAAACCGTGTCCGGCAGCGACACATAAATCCTCATATCTCGGACGCCGTTTCATCGGATCGGCTCTCAAATCCATCTAATCACACGACTCCGGTCCGTATCCTCCGGATATCCGCTGAACCAAAACTATCACCGGTCGGTATGCTCCCCTGCTGGGCTCAACGTCTCTCTATACGATCTTCTTGCCCCGGAGTACCGTACCGGGTCCACTATATTCCCCCAGACGATGCCTCCTCTCTCCTCAAATCGGGTATACACATAGCTCAGAACCGAGAAAACTCATGGTGGACGCCATATATCATATCAAGAGAAACCGCGTTTTTAAAATAATCATAAGTTTCGAAAAATGTACCAGCGGTTTCTCAAATCCAGAAATCTCATGAAAACCGAAATCTCATAAGCATGAACTAAAAATGAAACAATGAGTACAAGCACAGAACAAATCCGTAATGCATAACCAGTGTGTATATATGAGCGTGGCATTTAACTAAGTATGAAAATGCGATAACTGAATTAGTAAGTGTGATATGGATACTAAACAATAACTAAAAAGCTACATGTTACTAGATTATATGGCGCAGTAATGATTTCTAATGTATACGTAGCATGGAAATTACCGATGATGAGTGTGTAAACCAGCGAGTATGTGTGCGTGCAACATACGCATTATCGGTACTGGTGCGTATGTCCTAACAAACGATGTCATATAAAACAAAGAAATGAGCGTATATGTATACCGCAAAAAGAGAATAATATGAGCATAACAAAAAAAGGAAAAAGTAAACGCAACAGTATAAAATACATAGCTACTTATGAACCATACAGTTATAGTTTAAAATAGTACGAATCGTTGTTTTTAGAAAATTAGGGGCTACGGTGTTTTTGAGAAAAAGATAGCATTTGAAAATCCATAGCTTTCCTTTAGGGTTGTCATTTAGAAATGCATAATGATTCGCTAGTTTTGAAAATAGGTATGGCTATAATTATATCCTAATATCTATTTAAGCAAATATAAAACAATAATTTTCCAAGTCGATACATCCATAAGTCGGCGATCCAGCCTCATAGTATCACGTGCGGTATAATCCATCATACGACATCATCACGCCAAGAGTGCGGATCAATCATCATGTATATCATATCACGTACAGTATAATGCATCGTACGACATCATCATGTCAAGAGTGCGGATCAATCATCAAGTATATCATATCATGTATGGTATAATCTATCGTACGATATCACCAAATTAAGTGTGTGTGGCTCAATCATCATATACATCAAATCACGTACGGTATAATCCATCGTACGATATCATCAAATCAAGTGTACGGGTCTATGGTCACGTACATCCTATCGTCTCATTTAGTCACATATCTTCACACGTTATATCATCTCAAATCGTATTATGAACATATATATCACCTAATCTATATATAATATAATATATCCTATCGTATCATGCCATTTCACCTCATGTCATACAACATAGCCTCGTGACATCTCGTGACGTTATATCGACCCATATCATTCTAACATGTCATATTCTCATCTCGTAACGTTATATCGAAGCTATTCTTAAACTTACATGTATACATATACACACATCTAGACACACACACACATATCGGTGTGTGTGTACAACATATATACCAATGGTTCAAGGCTAAGAACATAAGAACTAAGGACATACCTCCCTACGAGTACGCTCACTATCGTCTATAGTCTCCTAGAACCCTATTAACTAAATATACATATCTAATATTTATATATAACTATATATAGGTATTCTAATACTACGGTTGGTGGGGTGCTATACGCCATCCACCCGACTTCCTCCATAGATATACATCTACTTACCTACTATCCTCGCTCTATCCAAAATCGATGAATGTCTTGTCCTCCTTCGTCGCCCCGAAAGTCCACGCGAATGCACCTACAATCAAAGCATATCGTATCGAAATCAAAATCAATCCGAAAACTGATACGACAAGCGAAACGCATATAGGTTAGAGCCTATGGTCCACGCATGCAAGAACAACCAAACAACTCCCGACGTTGACCTACAAACGTCAAACGACCGAGTCAAAACTTAAATATCAAAAATATAGTTTTCTAACGTCGAAAAACGAAATCAGCAACATAGAACACACTCCCAGATTTTACCTAATGTGAAACTAGGACATTTTGCATATAGGGTAGGCCTAGATATCAGGTGTTTGAGCTATGGACCAAACCTGGGACCCAAATCCCTACACCAGGCTGCAAATTGCGGCAAATAAGGTTATTCTGGCGACCAAGAATAGGAGATGGGGGCTCGGGCTTCAGGGGTAGCTTCCTAAGTGCCCGCACATCTCTCTGTATATGCAATTTATTTTTTAGAGCACTCGAGTCATACCAGATTCTATTTGATCATCATAATTTAACAAAACCCGATATCGGAAAATTCGAAGTTCATTTTTGAAACTTCTAAACTCCAATTTGGCCAAGGATTCTATCACTAATATGTTTGTGGTCACTAACAAAGCCTCAATTACATCTCCACAACTCAAAACATCCACTAAATATCATCCTAGAATTTTCCAAGATCACTAAACACAACTTGTTTAACTTTAAACTAGCATAGAAGGTTACGAAACTTAAATACTTAACTAAAAGTGATGGAATTACCTTCCAAGAGTAACTCAAGAAAATTCTAAAATAGCCAAATGAGCTCAAGACTAGAAATTGATCCCACCATGATACTTGTAGTGATGTGAGGAACATTATTTGTGAAGTGAATATGAGATTTTGATAAAGTTTTGGGAGGGTTGTATGGTGGTAGAAAGGGTGGTGGAGTTAAAGAAAATGAAGCAGGAGATGAGGAAGAGAAAGAAGATGAAGAAAATAAGGAGATGAGGAAAGCCAAGGAGAAATGTAGAACCTTCTCCCCCCTTTCTCTCTTTCTCTCAACCATGCTTCCTTGTCCCCCTATATTTTTTATATCTTTTCTTTTTCCTTTTCTCATTTTTCCTTTTTAAAACAATTTAAAAACAAAAGTAAAAATGCAACCATACATGAAACACAATAAAATGTGTCATGGTAAATTAACACATGGTTAACAAAAACTAGCTTGGTTTAAACACATAATTAGTGAAATACTAATCAAGTTTAACATAAACTTGTATATAAATAATTGTATACTAATTTATAAAATGCCCAAATCCAATAAATACTTTTATAATTAATAATTCATTTTAAAATTCCAATTATTTTCCAAACTATATGTATATAATCATACCATTCCATTAAAACTAATTTCTATACTTTTATAATATTCATAAAATTTATTATTTTATTATTTAAATTCCAAAAATAATATTTTATATTTCTGAAATATTACAATCTTCCTCTCTTAAATAAATTTGGTCCCCGAATTTAAATTTAAACCCCCCAAATATTAACTCATTTCAGTAAATCAATCAAATCAATGGGGCTCTGAAATCACGAATACTTAAGATATATTATAGCGCATCGTATACGCATGAAAATGAGTGCAAAACTTAAAAAACGAAACTCCGTCAAGCGTCATACAATCATGGGAGTTATGATGAAGATGCAAGTTTCGAAATCTACGGTTAAAATCAAATATAATATGATCAAAGCTATAATGTATATATTGTACGCATCCTTGTGAAATCGTCTAAACAACTGAATAAAATGCATGCAAAATCCTTTTCAAATCGTCGTGCGATGCATATATCATGGCACAAGTACCAGGTGTTCATTTTGTAAAGAAATAGATATATATTTATATACATTTTACTTAAAATATACGTCCCGCCTTTTGAAAATGATTTAGAAGGGTTTTCCTTATAAAAGTTCGTGTCACTCATGGACACGTGGGAAAATATTGAGACTATAGCGCTATTTGAAAATCTTCTCGGTAAATATCGATGCATGCAAAAATACTCAGGTGCCGTCCTCAGGCCAGTCCTGCTTGGTTACTATATAATATAATATATATCATAAAAACATGATGCTCGAAAAAAATCAATCCCAATTAGTGTATACCAAAAATACTATGTGCGTCTGGTGCGCACGGAAATCAAAACCAAATACAAGTGCTATAAATATGCATAGAAGCAAAAACTAAGTGCAATGGGTGTACACGGAAACATCTGTCAAGTTCAATAGGTGTGCACGACAACAATATCGGGTGCATCTAATATGCATGGAGAATCTCGATTAAGTGCATCTGGTGTGCACAAAATCACATCAAGTGCACCAAGTGTGCGCAAGATTCTAAATCAAGTGTGCCAGGTCCGCACAAAAGGATCTAGTGCAGTATGGTGCACGATAATGAAAATCAAGTGCACAAGGTGCACGAAAACATAAATCTAGCGCACTAGAGTGAACGAAAACCGTCAATGCATCGAAAGCGCATAAGAATAACATCGAGTGTATGAGTCAAAATCCGCGGTATACAACATACATGAAATCAAATTCAAGTATACCGAGGTGTATGAAATCATAAACATGTACAACTGCGTGCACAAAACCTATATCAACGCACTAAAAGCGCATGTGAACTATACCAAGTGCGTAAGTCAATATCAAGTGCATACAATGTGCACAAAATCAAAACCAAATATGTCAGAGTGTACGAAATCAAAATCGATTGTATCGGAATACCCGGAATCATAAGTATGTGCAACAAGTGCACAAAATCGATATCAAGTGCACAGGATATGCACAAAACAAAAATCAGATGTAACGGGTGTATAAAACATAAATTAAGTGCAACTACAGTGCACGAAATATAAATCATGAAAACAATCATCAAAACTCAAAAGTCTAAAACGACATGAGCGTGATACTCGGATCACTAAATACAAATCAAAATAAATGATATTGATGTACACCTTCTTCAATGCCGAAAGGTGCCGGTGCACCCAAGGCTGGCAGAGTAAGGATATCTACTTGCTTCCTGCCCACGGTCTAGCGTCCTCTATCTCTGGGTCCTTATTTTCTCTGTGGATCTCCAATTCCATAATTTCTCGGCTCGATGGCCCGGTTAGGAGTAATGATGGAAACAGTCCCGCCTGACGCTTCTCTGAACATCTCCTGGCCAATTTACATGGCCACTCGTAATGTAGCACGTCAATGATGGCGGCCTCTGGCCCACTGAGTATGTGTGATACAATCGATCCTGGGTCCAAGTATTATCGCTGAAATAATCCAGAAAGAACCTGCCATGGTCTCTTCCAATATCTTCCCTGCCGAACTGCCTGGAAGTTGGCACTCTTTACTTAATCCGTTTCTCGTTCTGGAACAGTTGCATTCTTATCATGACCTTTCTCTGGAAATGTGGCTGCATCTAACGCCTCTGCATATGTAGCATATCTCTGACATCAACGGAGAGGAACAACAACCCGTTAAGATCTCGCACGAACCTCTTACTCCGCTTTCCTTTAATATGGACCAATTCTGATTCATCTCCTGGGAGTTGTGTAGTCCGCAATCCAATTTGGCTATAGTCATATCCAAAGTCTCTTGTAAGGACTCGAAGTTACGAACTTGGGCATCTTCACCGCTCTGTGGAAAACACTTGTCCGATTACGTCCTCGGGAATTCGTCCAAGTTATTGGAGGAATACAATTTATTCGCCCTTTTTTAATCGACTCACAACACGTCTGGGTGAGGCCCCTTCTAACCGAAGCTAGTCGACTTAATGATCTCGCATCGGAGTATCCAAACAGACAAAATGTCCTTGTCACTTATCCAAGGATGACTAGCGATCTTCTGTCACATCCCTGCCTGTAAATTCGTGTGGCTTCAGCTTATAAAATCTAAAGGCGATATCTTATCAATCTCAGCAACAGCTAGTTCATCTGTCTTCACAGTAGACAATACATCAATTTCTGGAGTAAGCTGTACCTCAACGGTTCTCTTAATCTGGCCGGCCTCACGCGATGGCCCGATCTTCCAGTGTAGATCCTGAACGCTCGTGTCAAACGAGAAATCCTAGTAAACAATAAATCAATACGTTCATATGTCACCGGAAGAATATCATGGTCAGTCCTCGTCCCTGACGAGCTCGCTTTGACCGCATCTCTAACCACAGCTCTCTCTGCTTGTATAGCCAAGGTAACAGAAACCGCAATCAAATATTGATGAGGATAGATCATAGGAACGAATAGAAATACGGTGCCTAAAAAATGTACATCCTAAGGCTACTTTAGCGGAGCAGCGTATCGTAAGCATGCCGCGGAACATACACACGGTACGTCACTCTACTTAAGCTACCTACTCCATCAACCAAGATCAACCTACGTGATGAAAGTTCGGGTCTAATAACCCCTCAGCCAAGTCTAAGTTCCGTAAGGTCAAGCCTAGGTTTCGAAATATATATACGCCCTAGACTCCACATAGTCAAACCTAGACTCGAACCAAGGTTAAACCTAACGCTCTGATACCAAATTTCTCACGACCCGGAATTAGAATGTGACTGGCACTTAAATCACGTGAAGCCTATAGGACCCTACTATAACCCAAGTAAGCCGAAAGCCCAGAAATCTAAACCTTTTCAGAAAAATAGTGGAGGTGAAGTTTTGAAATAAAGGTATAATGAAATCAAGTTCTTTTTTAAATACATAAGTAATGTTATATGAAAATACAAGTGGGTTATATACTATAGTTGAAAACATTTTCGTCATTTGAAATTTGGGCAGTACCTACTTTGTAAATTTTGAACCAAAACCAATACATAGCAATAATAATGGGCATCCCCAAGCCGGAGCTAGCTCTTCGCCAATTGGCGAAAAAAACCACACGAATACAAATATACGACGCCTAAGGCGAAGATCAACACAGAAAAGAAAGTAAAGAAAGAAAAACATCATCAAGGAAAACCAGAAATAAAGAATAAATACATATCCGTGACTCTAGGTCCGACAGAATATACAGTCTGTGGTTTCTAAGTCTACCAAATATACATAGTCTGGTTGATGGAGCTTTTAACTGATACAACTGAATAAATATACAAATACAAATGGTGGTCACGATCCAAGTGTACCCCACCTACCAATGCAAATCACCCAGAAGAAGGCTATGTGCCCGCTAGCCGCTACTGATCCGAGCGGTCAATCCTGTAAGAAAACTGTGGTACAACGGGGGTGAGTTGCCAACTCGTGAGTAGAAGACATTACCTTGTAGAAATCGAATGTATGACGATCTCCTAGGTCATACAGTAATATAATAATAATATAATAATATCGAGTGGTAATAAGGGTGATAGTGTAAACATAAGCATAATAATACTAACACAATCGTGCCTGTGTCATAATGTGGTACCATGTCATCTGTGTCATATATATGTGTAAAGGTGTATCATCCTACGTGTGTCCATCAAAGACACACCAAATCATCATAGAAACCTGAGTGACCAGCATCGACACTCGAAAATATCATAAAAACCGTGTCCAGCAGCGACACATAAATCCTCATATCTCGAGCGTCGTCTCATCGGATCGGCTTTCAAATCCATCTGATCACACGACTCTGATCGGTATCCTCCGAATATCCGCCGAGCCAAAACTATCACCGGTCGGTAGTGCTCCCCTGCCGGGCTCAACGTCTCTCTATACGATCTTCTTGCCCCGGGATACCGTACTAGGTCCACTATGTACCCGCAGATGGTGCCTCCGCTCTCCTCGAATCGGGTATACACATAGCTCAGAACCGAGAAAACTCATGGTGAACGCCACACATCATATCAAGAAAAACTGCATTTTAAAAATAATCATAAGTTTTGTACCTACAGTTTATTAAATCCAGAAATCTCATGAAAACCGAAATTCTATAAGCATGAACCAATAATGAAACAATGAGTACAAGCACAGTACAAATCTGTAATGCATAACCAGTGTGTATATATGAGCGTGGCATTTAACTAAGTATGAAAATGCGATAACTGAACTAGTAAGTGTGATATGGATACTAAACAATAACTAAAAAACTACAGGTTACTAGATTATATGGAGAAGTAATGATTTCTAATGTGTATGTGGCATGACAATTACCGATGATGAGTGTGTGAGCCAGTGAGTATGTGTGCGTGCAACATGCGCATCATCGGTAATGGTGCGTGTGTCCTAGCAAACAATGTTATATAAAACAAAGAAAAGAGCGTATATGTATACCTCAAAAAGAGAATAATACGAGCATAACAGAAAAAGGAAAAAGTAAATGCAACAGTATATAATACATAACTACTTATGAGCCATACAGTTATAGTTTAAAATAGTACGAATCGTTGTTTTTAGAAAATTAGGGGCTACGGTGTTTTTGAGCAAAACATAGCATTTGAAAATCCGTAGCGTTCCTTTGGGGTTGTCAATTAGAAATGCATAACGATTCGCTAGTTTTGAAAATAGGTATGGCTATAATTATATCCTAATATCTACTTAAGCGAATATAAAACTTTCGAGTCGATACATCTATAAGTTGGCGATCCAGCCTCATAGTATCACGTGCGGTATAATCCATCGTACGGCATCATCACGTCAAGAGTGCGGATCAATCATCATGTATATCATATCACGTACGATATAATGCATCGTACGGCATCATCACGTCAAGAGTGCGGATCAATCATCATGTATATCATATCACGTACGGTATAATCCATCGTACGACATCATCAAATCAAGTATGTGTGGCTCAATCATCCTATACATCAAATCACATACAGTATAATCCATCGTAAGATATCATCAAATCAAGTGTACGGGTCTATGGTTACGTACATCTTATCGACTCATCTAGTCACATATCGTCATACGTTATATCATCTCAAATCGTATTATGAACATATATATCACCTAATCCTTATATAATATAATATATCCTATCGTATCATGCCATTTCACCTCATGTCATACAACATAGCCTCGTGACATCATGTCCGGTCATATCGACTCATATCATTCTAACATGTCATATCCTTATCTCATGATGTTATATCGAAGCTATCCTCAAACTTACATGTATACACACACACATCAGTGTGTGTGTACAACATATATACCAATGGCTCAATGCTAAGAACATAAGAACTAAGGACAGACCTCCCTACGAGTACGCTTACTATCGTTTATAGTCTCCTAGAACCCTATTAACTAAATATACATATCTAATATTTATATATAACTATATATAGGTACCCTAATACTACGATTGGTAGGGTGCTATACGCCATCCACCCGACTTCCCCCATAGATATACATCTACTCACCTATTATCCTCGCTCTATCCAAAATAGATGAACGTCTTATCCTCCTTCGTCGCCCCGGAAGTCCACGCGAATGCACCTACAATCAAAGCATATCGTATCGAAATCAAAATCAATCCGAAAACCGATACGGCATGCAAAACGCACATAGGTTAGAACATGTTCCCCTCCGAACGGCGGCGGAGACGACGTGGGGACGTCTCGATTGAGATTCGGGGCAGATGCTATATGGTTTTACCCGTCCACCTCTCCGAAGATGCCAAGTTGATTTATGGCACCGTGTATCGGAGGTTTAGACGGATGCGGCCGATGTAGCAGACTTCGTCAGATTCCCCTTCGCTTGAGGGTTTTTTGATTGTGGGGACGCTCTTCCTTATAGACGCAAGCCCCTGCAGTTAATTACGCTACCGCATCGCGGTAACAACTTTCTCCTTCTCCAGAATTTCACTTCGTGTCGTGGGTGTTTGTTTTGTTTGTGGTTGCTTGTTTTGTTTGTGGTTGCCCGTGGATTGTATACGGAGACTGAGTAATGTCGTCTCCCGTAGGATGTGGATTAGTCCAAATCCGTATTTACTTAGATTTGGGTTTGGTGTTTTTAGTTTAAGGGTACGTTAACCGTATTTAAGACTAAGATCAACTTAAACGTTCGTTAATGATACGTTAGTCTGATTTGAGACTAAGATCAACTTAACAGGATCGTCTAGATCCATTTCCAGTTTAAGGACGTAGTGGTCCATTTAATATATGGCCGTCGGGACCCGTCACCTCTCTGACGACGTTGAAGGATTACAACGACATGTGTCAGAGGAGTTCGGAGATGTACCCTTGGACCAAAGTTGATTGATTTAAAAGAGCAGCCGTGCTCAGTCAATTTAATTTGAGGACTTAAGGCTATGATTGGGCTAAGTCCAGTTGAAGATGTTCAACATTTTTATCTTTGGCCTATTAGGCCTGTGCTAGGTCTTTGCCCCTGTTTGATAATGCACTGCATTTCATTCTAGCCTGCTAGACCTTTTTGATTTGGGCTCTGTCCCTTTAAATGATGCATAGCATCTGTTTTGAGCTTGATAGACCTCTGTTTGGGCTTTATTCCCTTTAATAGTGCATAACACTTTGTTTGGTCTGCTAGACCTTTCTTTATTGGGCTCTGCCCTTGATAATGCATTGCATTAATTAGTCTGACAGAGTGCCACATGGCTTGTCAGGCACTTTGCGCTGATTGAGGAGCGCAAGGCGCAAGTCCATGTGGAGGTGACACGTGTCACACTCTGGTGGGCACAAGCGCAGTGCGCTGTGCTTGTGCTGCCGACACGTGGCGCGCTCTGGTGAGTTTCGTCAAATTCAGAGAGCAAAGCTCTATCTTAAAAGTGCACAGCGCAAGTGAGTCAGATGCTGACACGTGGCGTTCTCTGGTGGCTTGCGCCAACCCAAGAGCGCAACAGTGCAGTTTTTGCAAGTGCAAAGCACTATTAACTTGAGAATGTTTTAGATTTCAGAACCAATGGTTCACAAGAAAGTGCATAACACTTATTATTATTTATTTTTCTTTTTTATTGAAGATCATTGATCTTGTTCTCAGATCAATGATCTGTTCATAAGAGAGTTTTCTCTCTTCTATTTTTTTCTAAAGGTTTTTACCCTTTTTATTCTTGAGGAATTCTCTCCAATTCTTCAGAATTCTCAATGATGATGTTGATGATTTTGAATTGAGGTCTAGGGTCCTTTATATAGTGCCCATAAATTAGTTAAATTTTTTAAAGAGATATTTCTCTGAGTGATTTGGGGAATTTTCCCCACCGTTGGATCTTTGATCCAAGAGCTTCTGTTTTACGGAAGAAAATTTTCTTGTTTTAACAAGAACAGAAAGATTTCTTTAAAATTTTAATTTTGTTTGGCGCAAATGCCCCAGCGCATGACACGTGTCACGCAGCGTACAGCGCAGCGCAACTGCACTGACACGTGTCGCGCAGCGCACAGCGCAGCGCAACTGCGCTTGCGCTACCGTGCTGACACGTGTCGCGCAGCGCAATTGCGCTAGCGCCACCGCGCTGCCACGTGGCGCGCAGCGCATCTACGCTAGCGCAACTGCGCTGCCACGTGGCGGGCAGCGCAGAGCGCAGGCCAGCTGAAGCGTTGCTTCAATTAATTAAAATTTAAATTTTAAACAGAGCCTTGCTCTGATTGGGTGCGCTGCCTTGGGCGCTGCGCTTTCTGCGCTAACGTGTCTGATTTTGCCACATGGCGCTCTGCGCGCAGCGCAGGGGATCTGAAGCGTTGCTTCATTTATTTTAACTTTAATTTTCACTTTAATTTTCAAGACAGAGTTTCGCTCTGATTGGAGGAAAACAGAAGCATTGCTTCTTTTCCCACATTGGAATTTGAACAGAGCTTTGCTCTGATTGGGGTAAACAAATGCCCCCCACCGTTGCGCTTACGTGGCTCCAAAACGTGAGCGCAACGGTGACAGAATTCCAACCGTCGCGGCAACTTTTGGAAGTGGAAAGAGCATTTGATGCCTATAAATAGGACCTTTGGTCCCTTAGATGATTTTTATCTTCACAATTTTACTTTCAGAATCCAGAGCCCTGCTCTCTTGTTTAAATACTTTTAAAAGTTCAAACTTTAGAGAATTTTAGGTAAAAATATTAATTTTGATTAAATTAAATTAATTTTAAGAGCCTTGCTCTCAATAGATCCCTGATCTAAAGAAGACCCATTTAGGGTTTCACTTAGCAGGGCTTTGCTCTAAGGGGGTCTAAAGAGAACTAAAGGGAACCCTATTAGGGTTCCATTAATAGAGATCTGCTCTCTAAAAGATTTTCCTTGGATTTTCTTAATTAATGGAGCTTTGCTCCTTCCAAGTCATATAGAAGAACTCTTAAGAGTTCTTCATGGCATTTGATACTATTATTATTATTATATCATTTTTTTTTCAGAACAAAGCTCTCAATGTTCTTAGGGGATTTTCCTTAAATTCTCCTCATAACTGATTTTTTGACAGGTGTCTCTCCTGTCTATAGAGCATTGCTCTCGAGGAGTTTTAACTCCCTATACCTTTTTCTCATTGCTAATCTTCCAATGTTGCTTCCTTCAGGCATTATGGCGGTGCATCTATACAGTCTGCACGAGTTCATTACTTACGAGGATATCCATGCACAGGGCCGTCAACAAAACCAAGAGTTTACAGATGCCCAATGTGCAGAGGTCATGGATCGTCTGAACGCACGCACCGGCTGGCTGCTCCCTCGCCGTTCTGCACTCTTGAAAGTCATGCTGGGAGCAATCTGGAGAGCACTCCCGGGGTTTCACGAGGCCTTACCGCTCAATGCGCTGGATGATGCCGAAGACAAGGTACATTCAGTGTACCTGTCGGGGTTGATCTCGAAGAAGCGGTTGGATAGCCTTAACGACATCCTGCATCAAATTTTCCAGCAGACGACGATAATCGCTGCTTATCGAAGACTGGGGGGCTCGCCGAAGATCTTGACACATAGGAGCGCGAGAGGCTGCGCACGAGAATCATTAGAAAGGCCAGGAGAACTCTGGATGGCCTTACTTTTGAATTTCTCAATCCGTGCCCTGGATCTGAGGTTATTCCATTGTAATAATTTGAATAATGTTTTTGTTTATGATTGTAAGAATCCTTTGTAATGGAAAATTTCTCCTTTCAGCTTGTCTTATTTCTCGCTCTGAGTCTTTTGCACATGCATGAATGAGTGTGTCTCGAATGCTTAATCCAAAGCCAATCAGATGTTCTCTTTGTCGCTTTCTTCTTTCTTTAATTATCCGCATGTTACCTTAGTGAACATGGTTGACAGACAATAGAGTAAGCATCTCGACTTCTTCAAGAGATAGTGATGGCTTAGGTCGCAGGTTCAGGTCTGCTGCCTAAGACTTTTCAACTCTATGAGCCATGAGGGTCTCATAAAGACTTTTCTCCCTACGGATCGAGAGGATCTCGTAGGTGGATTTTCTCCTTAGGAATCGTGAGGATTCCTAAGCGTGTTTTCTTTTATAAGTCGTAAAGATCATATAAAAGAATTTTCCCTCTTACGAGTCGAGAGGACTCGTAAGCGGTTGTTTCCTTCCTTGTCGAGATTCGACTTTGGAGAGTGAGACCCGTGGATAGTATGCAAGAAACCGTTTTGGGCCAACTTGCAGGGTCCCAGTGCTTAGGAAACAGGCTTCTTTTATGCCCACTGCCTAAGGCTTTATCTCACGAGTCGAGCCGCCTCGAGAATTTCTCGCAAAGACATCAGTTTCTTCACAAGTCGAGACGAATCGAGCGTTTCTCACAAGAACATCCTAACGTCGCATTTAACCTCTGCTCTTTATGACAGAAGTCCGTTAGGGTCTGTAGTACTTAGGGTTTTGGCCATCGTACCGTCGCATAAGCTGATATATTTCTCGATAGGCAATCGTGCTGTTCGAGTAGCCCTGCGACTGCCGTGTCTCTGATCCCTTCGGGGGCTGGACAAGACGTCTTCAAGCAATCTTCCTAGGCAGTTTGACCGTCGGAAGAGCAAGCGTTAGGAATTTGCCATGCCACTTTTTACTTGAGGTTAGGCTCATTTTGGCGAGCCCCGATGAGTCATAACCACTCCGCGCTGGTGTGGGATGATCTCCGATAGTCTTTCAGGTTTTATGTGAGTTGCCGTCAAGACCCTGAAGCTATGAATTTGGCCTTTGCTTTGTTTTGCTGGCATCTCGTCTGCTGTATCGAGACGAATGTCGCGGTTGTCTTTAGGTCACTGATGAACCGTTGAGGTTTGGAACTAGGGATTTTGTCGTGGCTCCATTTGTTTGATTGTCGCGTCTGAATCCTGCTGGAAGGAGAACGCTGGGGTGACGACTCGTCTGTTGTATCGAAACGAACGTCGGGGTAGAGCTGGAATTTTGCCGTGGCTCCGTTTGTTTGATTATCGCGTCTGATCCCTACTGGAGGAGAACGCTGGGGTGACAACTCGTCTGCTATATCGAAACGAACGTCGGGGTAGAGCCGGAATTTCGCCGTGGCTCTATTTGTTTAATGATGTTGCGTCTGCTGTATCGAGACGAACGTCGAGGTGGTGACCATTCCACACTGGTGTGAGACGATCTCCAGTTGTCTTTCTGGCTTTATGTGGGTTGCCGTCAAGACCCTGAAGCTAGGGGTTTGGCCTTCGCTTCGTTTGCTTTAGTGTGTCCGAATCCTGTCAAAGGAAGGAAACTATTGTTGACATTGCGTCTGCTGTATCGAGACGAATGCTGAGGTGGAGCTGGGATTTTGCCGCCGCTCTGCTTTGTTTTGACCGTGAGGTCTTTTGTCGGTGTTGTATTCGTATCTTGATGGACTGCGAAGAAACGCCGTTGTTAACATCTCGTCTTATGTATCGAGACGATTGTTGAGATGAAGCTAGGATTTTGACGTCGCTTCGCTTTGTTTCGACCGCGAGGTCTTTTGTCGGCGTTGTATCTGCAACCTGATGGACTGCGAAGGGACACCTTTGTTAATATCTCGTCTGCTGTATCGAGACGATTGTTGAGATGAAGCTGGGATTTTGCCGTGACTCCATTTGTTTGATGATGTTGCGTCTGCTGTGTCGAGACGAACGTCAAGATGGTGACCATTCCACACTGGTGTGAGACGATCTCCAGTTGTCTTTCTGGCTTTATACGGGTTGCCGTCAAGACCCTGAAGCTAGGAATTTGGCCTTCGCTTCGTTTGCTTTAGTGTGTCCGAATCCTGTCGAAGGAAGGACACCGTTGTTGACATTGCGTCTGCTGTATCGAGACAAATGTCGAGGTGGAGCTGGGATTTTTCCATCACTCTGCTTTATTTCGACCATGAGGTCTTTTGTTGACGTTGCATCTACATCCGGCTGGACTGCAAAGGAACGCCGTTGTTGATTCTTAGGCTGTAGATATTGCCGTTAAGATTTGGAACTAGGGACTATGCCGTAGTTCCGTTTGATGGTGTAACATCTGTGTCATGCTGGAATGAGGAGGCCCACCGTCGTTGGTCTCTAGGCTGTAGATGTGGCCATTGAGATTTAGAACTAGGGACTTTGCCATGGCTCTGTTTCGTTGCGACTCTGAGGTCGGTTGTTGACGTCATGTCTGCATCTGGTTAGAGTGAGGAGAAACGTCGTTAGTGATCTCTAAGTTGTCGATATCGACGTCGAGACCCTGAGGCTAGGGATCTTTCTTCGCTTCGTTTGTTGACATTGTGTCTGCAATATTGCGACAAATGTCGAGATTGTCTCTAGGTTGTCTGTGAACCGTCGAGATTTGGCTTTGCTTTCTGATGAAGCCTGTTGGGAAGGAATGGTTCCCTCTTTGTTTGTGTCCCGGGATTGTATACATGGATCGATGCGATCTCACCTGTAGGGAAAAAAGTTTCATTCTTTCATCATTCATTTTCATTTTTTTTCTTTCCGCGACGCTCTATCATTTCAGCTTTTTTTTATCGTGAAGATCGCAATTGCCCCAATCATTTCGGCTATTTTTCGCGGTGCTCAATCATTTCGGCTATTTTTCTTTTTTTACTCGCTGCTTTTTATTGCGAGTTGCCCAATCATTTCGGCTGTTTTTTTTACTCGCTGCTTTTTATTGCGAGTTGCCCAATCATTTCGGCTGTTTTTTTTTTATTTTACTCACTGCTTTTTATTGCGAGTTGCCCAATCATTTCGGCTGTTTTGGCATGCACACATTTTTACTTGCTGATTTTGTTTGCAAGTTGCCCCATCATTTCGGTTATTTCGTATGCATGTGCGGCCTACTGGCTTTTCGCTGTAAGACTGGAATTAGACACCAATTTCGGCATCAGCACCGCTACAACTGGGATATTGCCAGGAGCGAATCATCATTTGCCTCTGTTGATGTCGAGCAAAGGTGGCTTAGTGAACAGGGTTAAGGTCATGTCGACTAAGACTTTTAACTTCATGAGCCGTAAGGGTCTCACAAAGGTATTTTTCCCTACAAGTCGTGAAGATCTTGTAGGTGTATTTTCTCCTTAGGAATCGTGAGGATTCCTAAGTGTATGTTCCTCTGTAAGTCGTAAGGATCCTACAAGAGGGTTTTCTCCTTATAAGCCGAGAGGACTTATAAGGGTTGTTTATCATGCGTACACATCCCCAGTCACGGATGGGACTTGGTTAGGGAAATATTTATTTGTGCCCGTGGATTGTATACAAGGGTCAGCATTGATCCGCTTGTAGGGCAATATCGGAAGTTGTAGGGGTTGCTTAAGCACAGGTTTAGGTTTCTGTAATTTAAGACTTTCAAATCTTATGAGCCGTGAGGGTCCCATAAGAGAATTCTCCTTACGAGTCATGAGGATCTTGCAAGTGTATTTTCTCCTTAGGCATCGTGGGGATCCCTAAGTGTGTTGCTCTCTTGTGAGTCGTAAGGATCTCACGCAGATGTTTTCTCCTTACAAGGTCGAGAGGACCTTGTAAGTGTCTTTTAACGAGGTTGTGCCTTTCCTGGTTTTCACAAACACTCGCCGGTAGCCCTGCTGTTTTTACTCACGGAGCCCTTTCGGGTTTTCATCCGTGCCCATTTTGCTTATGGACGTACCGTTTTTTTTTTATTCTTTTTATTTTCTCTCTCTTTTTTTTACGAGGTCGCGCCCTTTCTGGGTTTTCACGAACACTCGCCGGTAGCCCTGCTGTTTTTACTCACGGAGCCCTTTCGGGTTTTCATCCGTGCCTATTTTGCTTATGGACATACCGTTTTTTTACTCATCTCGTCAGCCTGAAGATGCCGCGGTAGTAGTTTAAGGACGTTTCGGTCCACCATTAGTTTAAGGACATTTCGGTCCGCCATTAGTTTTAAGGACGTTTCGGTCCGTTGTCTCCATATTTGAGGCGAATGTCTAGTTTATTGACTTTTCGGTCTATGGAGCTTTCTCTATGACTAAGCATGATGCCCCCGGCGTATCTATCTTTCTCGGAGTGTGCGGTTGTGGAGGGCTCACTCTCCAGTTCTCGGAGATGACGAACTTGCCCTGTTGGTATTGGTCTTCAACCTAATTTTTGAAGACGTAGCAATCTTCAATCAGGTGACCTACCATTTGGTGGTAAGGGCAATAATTGAAATCGTTTACATCTCCTGGCTGCAACGGACGTTTTGGTCTCGGTAGATTGATGAGTCTGTCACGCATTGCCAGCTCGAACAGTCTTCTTGTTTTATCTTGCGGAAACGAGTAAGGACGTTTCAACTTTTGCTGGAGAGGTTGCCGCTTGTTGTTTCGGCAAACGACCGGTTTAGGGTCACTCGATTGTTGTTGAGTGTTGGCGATGAGGGTCATTTTCCCCTTCCCTTTATCCTTTTTGCTCGATCCTTTGTTTACGGGGCCGAGATTTTTTCCGAATAGCGTGCGATTGCACGGTTGAACATTCTCGCAGCTCCTCAATTCCTTCATTTTTGAAATAGACTCCCCGAGGTAGGGGTTGGGGTAGCTTCTTCGTCAGAGTCGCTTCCAAAGGTGATAATTTGTGATCCCTTGGAGTCGGTTATATGACAGTCGTCGGCGGTTCTTTTGCGCTCATCTGTCGCATTTTTTCGACGTCTACGAGCTTCACATTTTGTCCTGTCAAAGTGTTGCTTTTGAGCGACATACCGTTGCCACCAACTGTTAAAGGATTCGCAGTCTTCGGTAGGATGTATGATCTTCTGATGATATAAAAAGAAATTAGGGTGCATCTCTACCTCAGCGAGAGTATTTTCTTCAGAGGGCGGTAGCTTCATTCCTACTGATAGAGCTTTGGCGAACCTTTTCTTTGTTTTGAATTTGTTTTTATCCGCATTGGATGGCTTTTTGATTTGACGGGAATGCCATGGCTTTTTCCAGTATGGCCATCTCACGCTCTTGATTGGCTTTTGCTTTCAAACGAATTTCATTTAGGAAGACATCGATCAACTCGTCTGATGGCTGTAGAATCTCCGGCTCAGGGTTCGCCATTGGTTTCTCAGCGGAAGGAGCCTCCTCATCCTCCGTCAGTGAATGAGAAATCACATGACAAGTCGCTACGTAGTCTTTGGATTCATCTGATGAATTTTCTCCATCGTTTTCGTCCTCGACAAAAGAACAAGTTGCCCCTGGCGTGTCCGTTTTCTTTGGAGAGTGCGGCTGTGGTGGGTTTACCTTCCAGTTTTCAGACAGCGCAAACTTTCCTTGTAGGTACTGATCCTCGATCCATCCTTTAAAGACGAAGCAATCCTCGATCGGGTGACTTACCGTTTGGTGGTAAGGGCAATAATTGGGATTATTGAGATCGCCTGGCTGCGACAGACGTTTTGGACTCGGCAGATTGATGAGTCTGTTGCGCACTGCCAGCTCGAACAGTCTTCTCGTTTTATTCTGAGGAAACGAGTAAGAACGTCTTAGTCTCTCTTCGAGGGATGGGCGTGGACACACGTTGTTTTGGCGAGCGACCGGCTTTGAGTTGCTCAGCGGTTGTTGAGCATTGGCGACGACGATCGCTTTCCCTTTTCCTTTCTCATTTCGAGAATCTGGTTTTGGAGGAGACGGTCCATGGCCCATCTGGTCCATTTGAGCTAGCTTGTCGATCAGGGCTTGGAAGGTGGTCGGCCTGAAGAACATCATGAATTGCGAGATGGTCGCTTGAGGGTCAAGGGTACCCACGAACATGCCTACTGCAGGTGCCTCTTCTATGCGTTGTTCGCATTTTGACCATAGGTTCCGCCATCGTATTGCGTATTGGACCCACGTTTCACTTGGCCTTATCCTGGCATTTATCAGTGCCGTTATCGGAGCGCATTCACTGGCACTCGCGAATCTTTGTGTAAATAGTAGCTCCATCTCCACAAATGTTTTGACAGAGTCGTTAGGTAGCTCTGAATACCATTCAAAGGCTGTTTCTGCTAAGCTGCCGACCAATTGGCGAAGCAACAGTTTGTCATCGCCTCCAGTGTTGCCGCATAAGGCCCTGAATTGAGCGACATGCTGATGTGGATTCTCTGTCCCTTTATATACGTGGAACTTAGGGATCGTATATCCTGGCGGGTAACTGATTTGGTCATACCAGCCCGGATAGGGACGTCCAGTTCTAACTATTTGCCCAGCCGCTTCACCCGCCTGATGAGCTCGTATTTGCTGAGCTATATAGTCATCCAGTGCGGCCTTGGAAATGGTTTCTTCCTTGGCTGTTGCAAGAGCCGGAGGAGGACTAGATGTCCCCCCCCGTCGTTTCCGACAATGATCGGAGGGTCTTCAGCTGGA
This sequence comes from Agapanthus africanus, assembly GCA_030015575.1. Lineage (NCBI taxonomy): Eukaryota > Viridiplantae > Streptophyta > Magnoliopsida > Asparagales > Amaryllidaceae > Agapanthus > Agapanthus africanus. The sequence goes on from CM057344.1 coordinate 111,538,122, forward strand.
GGGTCTGGCTGTAATATCATCCCTACCATATCTTGGAAGAGGAGTGCCATTTGTTTTATGTTAGCCGCTTGTTTTGTGGCTTCTTTGTCCTTCTTTTCAAGGACTCTGCGTAGGTAGTCAGCATCGGTTTCTTGCTCGTGACGTTGTTCTGATGATGCCTCCGAGCTTTCTTTTGGCTCGGTAAGTGCAGCCATTGTAGTCATCATTTCCTGAAGTTTCTGTTGCTGCTCCTGGGCTTTTGTCACGGATCGGGTGAGCGGTCGGTGACCTGTTGAAGCACGGCTTTCCTCCTTTCCGGAAGTCATATAAATAGTGTGCACCACCATGCCCCCAGACTTAGAGCGTTTGTGTTCAGCGCTTTCACGCTTCGCCATGTTCACAGGGGCTCTTTGCGGCCTCCTTTTCCTTTGAGAGATTGGAGACGAGGGGGCCGTTGCAGTGGGCACCCACGTAGCTGTTGCTTTTTGTGGCTTAACGGAGTAATCCTTCTCCTGCCGAACCTTCACCGTTTCCTGTCGGCGGAGATAGTTTTCATCAATCACCGACCCTTGGACCTGTCGCCAGGCTTTGTAGATTTTAGAGGACAGCCGTTGAGGGGGCTGCTCTAGCTTCTTCTCTGGAGCATTCTCCACAGGTGAAGGAGTTTGCTTCAACACCACAGTAGGAGAGTTTTTGCGCATCGTGTTCAGCAATTCAAAGCTGTTCCTGGTTGGAATAGCAACATCGATCCCCACCGTTGGAGCTGGCGGAGTTATCCCAGAGGGGGAGTTGCCCCCAGCCTTCCTCACTCGGCGCTAGTAGCGACGTCGAGCATGTCTTGCGGATGGAGTCACCTCCGTTGTTGGATAAGCTTCTTCATGCCCCCTGCTCTGGGCAGGGGAAGCAGCTTTGAGGACCTCGCCTGGAGCAGCAACCGGAATGGCCAGCCTTGTAAAAACTGACTCCTTGGAAAGAGGAGCCTTTCCAATGATTTTTTCCGCTTGAGCCGGGATGGCTATCCGCCTTGGGATGGCCGCTTCGGGTATCGCGGGCTTGTAGACGTTCTGGCCCAGTCTGTTGAAAACTGAAGTATTGGAGTTGGGCGACCCGTTGAGAGGGGCCGCGGCAGTGGTAAGTCGATCAAAGACCGACTTCTTTAGGGCTTCTTGCAACGTCATCGGGGCATTGAAGCTTATTGGTGGGAGCAGGGTCCCAAAGAATAGTCCAACGGTGGCTTGAGTTATCTGCTCCACTGGCATCTTGAAAAGGGAGACCGCTTGGGGCCCATAAGTCACTCCTCCAGCAAGGACGGAGCGAGAGTTGCAGTTGCAGGCAATGCAGTTTGAAGCCATTGATCTTCTATTTTCTGCATGGAACAGGACACCAAATCTTAGTACCTCGAATCCACAGGCAACCACAGCAAACCGCGATTCGTTCGCGAACACGACACACGAAGTGTGGAGTGGAAAGAGGAAGAGGTCCTACCAGGCGTGCTAGAATCTGTTCCCCTCCGAACGGCGGCGGAGACGACGTGGGGACGTCTCTACTGAGATTCGGGACAGATGCTATATGGTTTTACCCATCCACCTCTCCGAAGATGCCAAGTTGATTTATGGCACCGTGTATCGGAGGTTTAGACGGATGCGGCCGATGTAGCAGACTTCGTCAGATTCCCCCTCGCTTGAGGGGTTTTTGATTGTGGGGACGCTCTTCCCTGCAGGCGCAAGCCCCTGCAGTTAATTACGCTACCGCATCGCGGTAATACCTTTCTCCTTCTCCAGAATTTCACTTCGTGTCGTGGGTGTTTGTTTTGTTTGTGATTGCCCGTGGATTGTATACGGAGACTGAGTAATGCCGTCGCCCGTAGGACGTGGATTAGTCCAAATCCGTATTTACTTAGATTTAGGTTTGGTGTTTTTAGTTTAAGGGTACGTTAGCCGCATTTGAGACTAAGATCAACTTAAACGTTCGTTAAGGATACGTTAGCCGCATTTGAGACTAAGATCAACTTAACGGGATCGTATAGATCCATTTCCAGTTTAAGGACGTAGTGGTCCATTTAATATATGGCCGTCGGAACCCATCACCTCTCTGACGACGTTGAAGGATTACAACGATATGTGTCAGAGGAGTTCGGAGATGTACCCTTGGACCAAAGTTGATTGATTTAAAAGAGCAGCCGTGCTCAATCAATTTAATTTGAGGACTTAAGGCCATGATTGGGCTAAGTCCAGTTGAAGATGTTCAACATTTTTATCTTTGGCCTATTAGGCCTGTGCTAGGGCTTTGCCCCTGTTTGATAATGCACTGCATTTCATTCTAGCCTGCTAGACCTTTTTGATTTGGGCTCTGTCCCTTTAAATGATGCATAGCATCTATTTTGAGCTTGACAGACCTCTGTTTGGGCTTTATTCCCTTTGATAGTGCATAACACTTTGTTTGGTCTGCTAGACCTTTCTTTATTGGGCTCTGCCCTTGATAATGCATTGCATTAATTAGTCTGACAGAGTGCCACATGGCTTGTCAGGCACTTTGCGCTGATTGAGGAGCGCAAGGTGCAAATCCATGTGGAGGTGACACGTGTCACACTCTGGTGGCCACAAGCGCAGTGCGCTGCGCCAGTGCGCTGTGCTTGCGCTGTCGACACGTGGCGCGCTCTGGTGAGTTGCACCAAATTCAGATAGCAAAGCTCATCTTAAAAGTGCATAGCGCAAGGGAGTCAGATGCTGACACGTGGCGCTCTCTGGTGTCTTGCGCCAACCAAAGAGCGCAACAGTGCAGTTTTTGCAAGTGCAAAGCACTATTAACTTGAGAATCTTTTAGATTCCAGAACCAATGGTTCACAAGAAAGTGCAAAGCACTTATTATTATTATTATTTATTTTTCCTTTTTATTGAAGATCATCGATCTTGTTCTCAGATCAATGATCTATTCATAAGAGAGTTTTCTCTCTTCTTTTTTTTTTCCTAAAGGTTTTTACCCTTTTTGTTCTTGTGGAATTCTCTCCAATTCTTCAGAGTTCTCAATGATGATGTTGATGATTTTGAACTGAGGTCTAGGGTCCTTTATATAGTGCCCATAAATTAATTAAATTTGTTAAAGAGATCTTTCTCTGAGTGATTTGGGGAATTTTCCCCACCGTTGGATCTTTAATCCAAGAGCTTCTGTTTTACAGAAGAAAATTTTCTTGTTTTAACAAGAACAGAAAGATTTCTTTAAAATTTTAATTCTGTTTGGCGCAAATGCCCCAGCGCGTGACACGTGTCACGCAGCGCACAGCGCAGCACAACTGCGCTTGCGCCACCGCGCTGCCACGTGTCGCGCAGCGCAGAGCGCAGCGCAACTACGCTAGCGCAACCGCGCTGCCACGTGGCGCCCAGCGCAGAGCGCAGCGCAACCAGTGCAGAGCGCAGGCCAGCTGAAGCGTTGCTTCAATTAATTAAAGTTTGAATTTTAAACAGAGCGCCACCGCGCTGACACGTGTCGCGCAGCGCAGCGCAACCGCGCTAGCGCCACCGCGCTGTCACGTGGCGCGCCGCGCTAGCGCCACCGCGCTGCCACATGGCGGGCAGTGCAGAGCGCAGGCCTGCTAAAGTGTTGCTTTAATTAATTAAAGTTTGAATTTTAAACAGAGCCTTGCTCTGATTGGGTGCGCTGCCTTGGGCGCTGCGTTTCCTGCGCTAACGTGTCTGATTTTGCCACGTGGCGCTCTGCGCGCAGCGCAGGGGATCTGAAGCGTTACTTCATTTATTTTAACTTTAATTTTCATTTTAATTTTCAAGACAGAGTTTCGCTCTGATTGGAGGAAAACAGAAGCATTGCTTCTTTTCCCACCTTGGAATTTGTACAGAGCTTTGCTCTGATTGGGGTAAACAGAACGTATGGTCCACGCATGCAAGAACAACCAAACAACTCCCGACATTGACGTACAAACGTCAAACGACCGAGTCAAAACTCAAATATCAAAAATCTACTTTTCAAACGTCGAAAAACGAAATCAGCAACATAGAAAAACACTCCTAGATTTTACCTAATGTGAAACTAGGACATTTTGCATATAGGGTAGGCCTAAATATCAGGTGTTTGAGCTATGGACCAAACCTGGGACCCAAATCCCTACACCAGGCCGCAAATTGCGGCAAATAAGATTATTCTGGCGGCCAAGAATAGGAGATGGGGGCTCGGGCTTTAGGGGTAGCTTCCTAAGTGCATGCACATCTCTCTGTATATGCAATTTATTTTTCAGAGCTCTCAAGTTATACCCGATTCTATTTGATCATCATAATTTAATAAAACCCGATATCGGAAAATTCTAAGTTCATTTTTGAAACTTCTAATCTCCAATTTGGCCAAGGATTCTATCACTAATAGGTATGTGGTCACTAACTAAGCCCCAATTACATCTCCAGAACTCAAAACATCCACTAAATATCATTCTAGAATTTCCCAAGATCACTAAACATAACTTGTTTAACTCTAAACTAGCATAGGAGGTTAGAAAACTTAAACACTTAATTAAAAGTGAGGGAATTATCTTCCAAGAGTAACTCAAGAAAATTCTAAGATGGCCAAATGAGCTCAAGACTAGAAATTGATCCCACCATGATACTTGTAATGATGTGAGGAACATTATTTGTGAAGGGAATATGATATTTTGATGAAGTTTTGGGAGGGTTGTATGGTGGTAGAAAGAGTGGTGGAGTTAATGAAAATGAAGGAGGAGATGAGGAAGAGAAAGAAGATGAGGAAAGCCAAGGAGAAATGTAGAACCTTCTCTCTCCCTCTCTCTCTCAACCATGCTTCTTTGTCCCCACACATTTTTTATATCTTTTCTTTTTCCTTTTGTCATTTTTCCTTTTTAAAACAAAAGTAAAAGTGCAACCATACATGAAACACAATAAAATGTGTCATGGCACATTAGTACATGGTTAACAAAAACAAGCTTGGTTTAAACGCATAATTAGTGAAATACTAATCAAGTTTAATATAAACTTGAATATAAATAATTGTATACTAATTTATAAAATGCCCAAATCCAATAAATGCCTTCATAATTAATAATTCATTTTAAAATTTCAATTATTTTCCAAACTATATGTATATAATCATACCATTCCTTTAAAACTAATTTCTATACTTTATAATATTCATAAAATTTATTATTTTATTATTTAAATTCCAAAAATAATATTTTATATTTCTGAAATGTTACACTATAGAAAGGGTTTCATCACAATCCACCCCGAGTATTTGATGAAATCCTTTTCTATAAGTCCAGCTTTATTAGGTAACTACTTTTCCATCTGCACTGATTTTCTTTTGGAAGATCTACTTACTCCTGATGGGTTTTACCTCTTTAGGAGCACCCAACAAAGTCCATACTTTGTTGCAGTTCATGGAGTCCAACTTGAATAACTCATTATCCAGCCATCAGTCGGAAGTCACTATTTCCTATGACTTGCTGATAACTAGTAGTGTTATCATCACATGATTCAAGCCTCATTGTCTCCATCAATGAGGAAACCGTAGTATCTCTCAAGTGGCTGAAGTCACCTACTAAATCTGCGGAGTGGCTAAGGTTTGTCGGGGGCAATTGAATTCTCAGGTTTTAATAAATTTTCAGTAAACGTTTGTGGTTTTGGAATCTTTTCCAGTTCTACCATACCCCACTAATTTCTTTTGCAAGAAATTTCATTTCTAAAAAAGTTGCGTTCCGAGAACAAAACAACTTTTGATCCCGAAAATGGTAGAAGTTAATCCCTTGCTAATGGTTGGGATAACCCGCAAACTGCTCATTACTGAAACGTGCCTAGAGTTTGGCCGGATTCTGCTTTCGGCATAGGCCGGACAACACCATATCTTAACAAGCTTAAGACATGGTCTCCATTCTATATTACATATAGAATCATAGGTACAAATTTAGACAGAATCTTATTCAATTAGTATGCAGCTGTTTCCAGTGCATACCCCTAATGAAAAGGATAACTATGGAATACCGAGCATAAGTATTTATCTCCTCGATCATTTCAAGGAATCACGATACTTCCGATGCCTCTGGTTCTCAATTTCATTCTTATACTGTATGAACTTCTCAATAGTTTCAGACTTTGCGTCTCAATAAGAAAGCGCGTCCAAAACTAGAGTACTCATAGGTAAACTGAATGAAGTATGAGTACCTACCATTTTTCCATAAAGACATTGGACCACATACATCACTATGTATAAGTTCTAAGATTTCACTAACTCTTACTCCGTGTGTTGTAAATTGAGAACTGTATTTTGGTTAAGAATATCTATACCGTTATCCTATGCACCTTACCCCATCAACATTTGATGTAAGTAAATGTCCATGACATAATTTTTCAAAATTCAAATATCCTTTCTTTATCAAATAAAGAGAAGGATATTCATTTAAAAACTAAAGTTGGTGCATAATAACAGTTATTCAAAACCAAAAGTATGCCGATAGGCAAAACCAGGTGATTTTTCTCATTAGCAACATTTGCTCCGAATTCCAATTTTGAGAAACAAATCACCCTATCTCAATACTCTGCTCCTTCTCTACATTTGTAACAACTTACAGATGTGGAATCCTGATCCGGTATCGCATACCCAGGAAGCAGGGTTAATTGAGAAACAATTTCAATTATAAACACATAGAGGATGAAGCATCAATATGCTTCAAGGGGTGGCCAAGTTGTTCCCTCATGGGAACTGAATAAAGCAGCAATGAAATACACAAGAGGATCATCACGTGTCCACACGTGATCGGGCATCACGTGGGGACACGTGACCTTATATAAGCAAAGTTATAGGCGCTGAGATACGCAATTTGAGATGGGGTCACGTGCCAGTACGTGATGGATTCCTGAACCCTTTGAATTAATAGAATTGAATTATGATCAAAAGGGGTCACGTGCTCACACGTGATGGGCCTTTAAACCCACTGAAAGGGATTAAAAGATATAATAAAACAGCAAGGTCACGTGCAGACACGTGATGAGTTCCTAAGCTCTCTGAATTAATAGAATTAAATTCTAATTAAATAATCAAACAGTGGGGTCACGTGCAAACACGTGATAGGCTCTTAAACCTTCTGAACTAATATAATTAAATTCTAATTGAGGGAAATCTAAAATCCAAATATTTCCCTAGATCTTTCCAAAACAAAAAGATTGCACTCTGTAAAGAGAGCATCGTTGGATTTAAAATCCAATGGTGATTAAAAAAAATCACCAATTTATAGAACGATTCTATACAAGGAAATATTTTCCTAAAAATTGTCAAGAGCAACGAACAAAATATCTTATGGGTTAAAAATCCAAGGGTGAATAATATTCATCAAATGATCTAAAAGATCATGTTGATTACAAAAAATCAATTAAAATCTCTCAATAAAAGATTGACTAAAGAAACTTATTCTTTTCTTTCTCTTATAAATAGAAGCCAAGAGAGAATGAAAAAGGGAGGATGGAACAAAAAGAAAGAGACAACAACAGAGAGAGAATACAAAAGAAAAGAGAATTCAATTCTCCAGAGAGAAAAGAAGGTTTCTTTAGAAAAGAACGAAATCCTAGGTAAGAGATCATCTTATAAGCTCCCAAAAAATAAAAAAAGAATTTAATTCTCAATCTAAGAGTTTAACTCTTCTGAATAAGAACATAGTTCTTCCTTCGGTTGAAGATCTGCAGAAGCAGATCTCCCCATAAGTTGAGAATTTAATTCTCATCGGGGAGATTCTGCCATGCAGATCTAAAACCTAGGGGAGGACCTAAGTTCAGAGAATTTTATTCTCCCACAAAGCACATAGGAATTTAATTCCTCCAACAAAGATATGGTTTAACCCTTAATATAAGAACTTAGTTCTTCCTTCGGTTGAAGATCTGCAGAAGCAGATCTCCCCATAAGTTGAGAATTTAATTCTCATCGGGGAGATTCTGCCATGCAGATCCAAAACACAGAGAGAGAATTGGGTTTAAAGAATTTAATTCTTCCAAACACATAGAAATTTAATTCCTCTAAATAGAATTAGGGTTTAACCCTACAAAAGAATTTAATTCTTAAATAAGGGACTTAGAATTTTCATGCACGTAAAAGGATCAAGTACCCAATATGATCACGTGGCAACACGTGACCCTCCCCTCAATGGTCAAAAAAGAATGAATGAGATGGGGTCACGTGCTCCCACGTGACCCTTGGATAAATTTCTCAAAATAAAGAGAAGAAAGCCAAGTCAGGACAGATTTTGGACGCCTCACGTGACCCCTGACAAACACCTCTTAAAAAAAAGAAAACGAGGTAAAACCGAGGAGTTAATATTCAATGCATGGGCACCATCACGTGTTCATACGTGATGATCATTAAGATTAAGTGTTTAACACTTATTTGAATATTCTGAGAATAAAATAAAGGAAGCTTGGCCCAATCCTAGGGCGCCTCATGTGTCCTCACGTGAGCGCTTCATTTTTTTTAGTGTTTAACACTATTTTAAGCACTTCATCCCTAGTGTTCAACACTATTTTGCATCACATGGGAACACGTGATCGCCAAATATGTGCTAGTGTTTAACACTATACGCGAACCGGTCTTAGCCCAAATTAGCTAAGTCTTCCAGAGGCAAGACTTCCCTTTGACTGAGTCTTAAATACACCTTTGTCTTCCAAAATTGATCATCTCATATGGCATACGAGTGCTCAGCACTGAATAAAAGACAAAAAATATTGTCAAAAACCAGACCCATGCTTAGCATTGCTAAGTAAAGGGGGGGTTGAGCCCAGACAAATGTTCAGCAGCCCAAACAAATGTCCAACATTTTAAACCTAATTGGACTTAGCCCAAGTTGGCCATAAGTTCTCAATTCAGATTCAACTGAGCCCATGCGCTCATAATCTAATTAATTGATCTTAGTCTCAAATTGGACTACAGATCTCCCAACCCACATTGGTTCTAGGGTACATCTCTGCATTCCTCTGATATATGTCGTTGTAATCCTTCAATGTCTTCAGAGAGGTGACGGGTCCCAACGACCAGACTTTTCATGGACTGTGAGGTCCTTAAACTCATGGACTATGATGTCCTTAACCTCCATAGACTATGATGTTTCTAAACTGGACTGTGAGTTCCTTAAACTCATGGACTATGATGTCCTTAACTTGGACTGTGAGGTCCTTAAACTCATGGACTATGATGTCCTTAACTTCCATAGACTATGATGTCTCTAAACTGGACTGTGAGGTCCTTAAACTCCTGGACCGCAATGTCCCTAAACTAAACAATAGAGCCCAAATGCTCTTTTGTTGGATTTAAATGATCCCGTTAAGTTGATCTTAGTCTAAATTAGACCAACGTATCCTTAACAAATCGTTAAGTTGATCTTAGTCTGAAATTAGACTAACGTATCCTTAACAAACGTTTAAGTTGATCTTAGTCTCAAATGAGACTAACGCATCCTTAAACCCAACCCCAAAACCAAATCTAAAAAAAAAATAATACGGATTTGGACTAATCCACGCCCTACGGGCGACAACATAAATTAGTCTCCGTATACAATCCACGGGTAACCAAAATCAAAACAAACACCCACGACACAAAGTGACCATCTGGAGATGGAGAAAGTGGTTACCGCGAGGCGGTAGCGTAATTAACTGCAGGGGCTTGCGCCTGCAGGGAAAAGCGTCCCCACAATTAAAAACCCCTCACAATGAGGGGGAATCTGACGAAATCTGCTACATCGGCCGAATCCGTCTGAACCTCCGATGTACGGTGCCATAAATCAACTTGGCATCTTTGGAGAGATGGACGGATAACACCAAATAGCATCTGCCCCCAGATTTAGGGAAGACGTTCAGTCGTCTTCTTGGTTTCCGGCGGTAAATAGATTCTGGCACGCCCGGTGGGACCTTTTCCTCTTTCCACTCCACACCTCGTGTGTCGTGTTTCGCGAACAAATCGCGGTTTGACATGGTTGCCCCTGGGTTCGAGGTACTAAGATTTGGTTTTGCTCCCGTGCAGAAAAAAGAACATCAATGGCCTCTAAATGCTCCAGCTGCAACAACAACTCTCGCTCCGCCCCAACCGGAGGAGTGACTTACGGCCCTCGAGTGGCCTCCATGTTCACAATGCCGGTAGAGCAAATAACGCAGGCGACCACCGGGTTTTTCTTCGGGACCATGTTCCTGCCAACAAGCTTCAATGCCCCAATGCCACCACAAGAGGCTCCTAAGAAGTCGGTCTTCGATCGGCTTGCAACTGCAGTGGCCCTTCTCAACGGGTCGTCTACTCCGTCTGCTCCAACGCCTCGGTCTTTAACAGACTAGGCCAAAGCTCCGCTGGGCCCACAAAGCGATCAACAATACCAGAAGGGGTTATCCCGAAGCGGATAGCCATTCCTGCTCCTAAAGTCGTCAAAGCGGCTTCTCTTGCTACGGGATCAGTCTTCGCTAGACCGTCCGCGCCAACTCCCGCTTCGGACGAGATCACTAAGGCTGCTTTCCTTGTTCAAAAATCAGTTTTCGACAGGCTGGCCATCCCCACTCAGCGGACATCAGTTTTCAAGAGGCTGACGCCGGCAACAACCCTCTGCCAAAACAGGAGGCATGACGAAGCCACCCCCATAGCTGAACCAATACCATCCGCACGACATGCTCGCCGTCGTCACTGGCGCCGAGTAAGGAAGGCTGGGGGCAGCTCTCCTTCTGGACTAACTCCGCCAGCTCCTATGGTGGAATTCGAAACTGCTGTTCCAACTGGGAACAGCTTTGAACCACTTAGGAGGGTGCGCAAAAATTCTCCGACTGCCATGCTAAAAAATTCTTCTCCGCCTGTTGAAAAGATCACGAAGGCGAAGCCGGAGCAGCCCCCTCAGCGGCTGTCCTCCAAAATTTACAAAGTTTGGCAACAGGTCCAAGACTCGGTGATCAACCAAGACTACTCCCGCCGACCGAAGAAGATGAAAGTTCGGCAAGAGAAGGATCACCCTGTCGTACTACAGAAGGTGTCGTCTGCTTGGGTGCCCGCTGCAACGGCCCCCTCAACTTCGACCACCCACAAGAGAAGGAGGCCGAAGAAAATCCCCATGTCTGCGACAAATCTCAAGGACACTGAATCTAAACGCCCCAAGTCTGGGGGCATGGTATTGAATACTGTCTATATGGCTTCTGGAAAAGAGGAAAGCCGTGCTTCTACGAGTCATCGACCGCTCACCAGATCGGTGACAAAGGCCCAGGAGCAACAACAAAAACTTCAGGAGATGCTGCCAGCAATGGCCGTACTCACTGGGCCAAAAGAAAGCCTGGAAAAGTCGTTGGAACAACGACAACAACAGGAAACCGATGCTGACTTCCTCCGCAGAATCCTCTAAAAGATGGACAGAGAAGCAACGGAACAAGCGGCCAATATAAAACGAATGGCGCTTCTCTTCCAAGACATAGTCGGGATGATGATACAACCGGATCCTCTGGCTGAAGACCCTCCAATTGTCCTCGAAGGTGACAGAGGGGAGACATCGAACCCTCTTCCAACTTGTTCAGCAGCCAAAGAGGAGACTATCTCAAAAGCCGCCCTGGATGATTACATCGCTCAGTAGATACGAGTTCATCAGGCGAATGAAGCGGCTGGGCAGATTGTTAAGACTGGACGACCCTATCCGGGTTGGTACGACCAAATAAAGTACCCACCGGGATATACGATCCCTAAATTCCATGTATATAAGTGGACGGGAAACCCGCATCAACATGTTTCTCAATTTAGAGCCTTGTGCGGTAATATCGGAGGTGATGATAAACTACTGCTCCGCCAGTTTGTTGGCAGCTTGTCGGAGACAACATTCGAATGGTATTCAGAACTCCCGAATGACTCTATCAAGACATTTGCAGAGATAGAGCTGCTATTGACCCAACGTTTTGCGAGCGCTAGCGAACACACCCCAATCACGGCGTTGATCAATGCCAGAGTGAAACCGGGAGAGACTTGGTTCCAGTACGTGATACGGTGATGGAATCTATGGTCGAAGTGCGAACAGCGCATCGAAGAGGCTCCTGCAGTAGGCATGTTTATGGGAACTCTCGATCCGCAGGCAACCATATCCCAATTCATGATGTTCTTCAAGCCGACCACCTTCCAGACCTTGATTGATAAGCTGGCCCAAATGGACCAGATGGGTCATAAGCCTTCATTTTCAAAGACAGAGCCGCGGAATGAAAAGGGCAAAGGAAAAGTGACCTTTGTCGCCAATGCTCAACAACAGCCGAGCAACTTAAAACCGGTTTTTTGCCAAAGCAACATGCGTCCACGCCAATCCTTCGAAGAAAGACTGGGACGTCCCTACTCGTTTCCGCGGGAGAAAACAAAGAGACTGTTCGAGCTGGCAGTGCGCAACAGGCTCATCAATCTGCCAGATCCAAGCAGTCCGCTGCAGCCCGGCGATGCTAACAATCCCAATTACTACCCTTACCACCGAGCAGTAAGCCATCCAACTGAAGATTGCTTCGTCTTTAAAGGCTCGATTGAAGACCAATATCAACAGGGCAAATTCGTATTGTCTGAGAACTGGAAAGTAAACCCGCCTCAACCACACGCTCTTAAAAAAAGGGACAGACCGGGGGCATCGTGCTCTTTTGTTGAAGAAGCTCCATGGGAGGTCGCTCTTTCATCCAAAACAAAAAGAATGCTGAAGGATTTCCAAGCATGCCCAACGGTCAGGTGGAAAAATCAGCTAGAACCCGAGATCATCGAGGGAATGCTGAAGCCGCGCCCGACGCAAAAAATTAGTAGCGATAATCAAAACGCTCAGGCCCAGCCGTCAAAGTCTTCGAAAAAGAAGAAGAAGACCAAAAAGCCCGTAAAGCCTGATGATAGGCGCACGGACCTACAAAAACATATTGACGCTCTGGAAGAATATAACCAGAAGGCGCGAAGCCCGGTCACACTTCAAGAGTTTCTCAACCACATCCTCGAAGACGAAGATACCGACAAAGATGAGGGAGAAGACTCGTCTGATGAACATGGGGATTATGTGGCAAGCTGCCACGTGATCTCTCACTCGGTAATAAATGATGAAGAAGCTCCTGATTCAAAGAAACTGGGGGCAGACCCCAAATCGGAACTCTTAGAACTGTGAGTTGAGATGATTGATGTGTTCCTTAACGAAGCCCATCAGAAAAGCGAAGCTGACCAAGAGCGTGAAATGGCTATATTCGAGAAGGCCAAACGCTGGCGATTGAACGAAAGGGTTGAGGCACTCCAACTAGATTGAAGCACGCTTGTGATAGACAAAGGCTGGCTTAAAACGAGGAAACGGTTCGCTAAAGCCCTATCAATGGGAATGAAGCTGCCACTCTCCATAGGGAACACTCCCGGCAGAATACACCCCGGTGAGGCAGATGCACATCCAAATTACTGCCTGTACCATCTGAGGAGTACGCACCCTACTGAAGAGTGCGATGCCTTTAAAACTGGTGGCAGGGATATGTCGCCCACCGGCAGCATTTCAAGCGAATGAAGCGCAAGACGCGTCGAGAGCAGAAGAGCACGACAGATGAGTGCAAGAGAACTGTCGGCAACTGTCGCATGGTTGATAGTAAGGGATCGCAAGTTCCTACCTTCGGGAGAGATCTGATGAAGAAATACCCTTAGGCCCTCTCTTCAAGGAGTCTACCTCCGAGGCAGAAGAAATGAAGACCTGCGAGAACATTCAGCTGCGTAATCGCACGCTACCTGAAAAGCATCTCGAACCGGCAAACAAGGGATCGAACAAAAAGGATAAAGAGAAGGAAAAAGTCCCTGAGGATATTGTCCTCGACGATCGAGTCGTCAAAGAGCTGGCAGCCAAAGACCCGCCCAAGAAAAACAGGGTGGATTATAACGTTCTAGCACACCTGAGAAAGATTTCTTCACAGTTGAGCATTCTTGATTCCCTTCTGCTATCTAAAGAGGCGCGAGACTCCCTAATCAAAGCGTTACAAGACCCCGAACAGTTTTAAGCTTTCCTCGCCGAAGAAAAGATGAAGGACGAGTTGGAGGAAGTGCACACTGCTGACATCACTTTCGGCGATGAGGACCTCCTCCTCGGGACATGCGAGCATAACCGTCCGCTATATGTCGCCGGGTACTGTCATGACATCAAGATAGAAAAAATCCTAGTCGACAATGGATCCTCCGTTAACCTTCTCAATGTAAGAGTGTTGAAGGAGATCTGCATGAGCGTTCAACACCTTGCTCGGGATAAGATCTCTATCTCCGGGTTCGACTCTCAGTCATCACGGACGCTCGGGTCTGTGATTCTGACGTTACGCTTTAGGTTGCTGGTTACCGACATCAAGTTCCACGTCATTGACGCGAAGACTTGCTACAACGCTTTGCTCGGCAGACCTTGGTTAAACGAGTACAACATCATCCCTTCTATACAACATCAGTGTATGAAGTATTTCAAGGATGGTCTCGAATACACCGTGACAGGGGAACTGAACCCATTTTCCGTGAACGAAGTTCGCAAATATGAGGATGCAAAATATTTCCTGCCAGACTTTAAAGACACGGAAAGATGCCATAAGCCAGAGAATGAACAAAAAGTTATCACCACCATTCCGGTCTTCGGGAGCGATACCAAGGAAGACGAAGAGATAGTCTATTCCGGGCTGCCCCAATACACTAAGCTGGGACCGTCCACCCCTATGTTGGTCTTCGACAGTGACTCTGAAGACGAAATCAATGCAGTATTCTCTGCTAGGCCATCAATACAAGCCTTCGCTGGCGATGATCGAAGTTTGCAAATTGCCATGGTTCCGCAAGAGCATTACAAAGAGCTTGACGCACTTGAAACCTATAGTGTGCAGGAACTGCAGACGTTCTACGTCCCTTCCAGGCGAAGAGATGAAAATGCGATCCTCTTTTATCAATCCACGGAAACCAAAGTGGAGAAAGAAGTATGGCATGGTGCCGATTCGACACTTGACAGACTTCAGCCCATCTGACTGCCCAGATACTACACAGAAGGATTGAAGAGGCTGTTGAAGCATCAAGGTGTATCCTTTAAATAGACTACTCGACAAGTTCAGTTTTACAATAGGATTTGGAACGTCCCCAGAACTCAGCGAAAATTGCTCACCGGGAGAATGGAAACGATCGGGCTTGGATATATTCGATCCAAGAAACGGGAACGAGCCCATTGTTCCCTGATAAAATATCAGGAAGTACCCCAATGGGGTATCACGTGCTCACACGTGACCAAGGGTCACGTGTTGACACATGATAGGTTCCTATGATCTCTGCTTTATAGAATTAAATTCTAGTCAAACAAAAATATAACAAAACAGCCAGGGAATACCCCAATGGGGCATCACGTACTCGCACGTGACCAAGGGTCATGTGCTGACACGTGATGATTTCTTAGCTCTGTTAAAAGGCAGAATTAAATTCTGAATAAAATGTTTAATCAAGAGGGTCACGTGCCAACACGTGCCAGGTTCCTAAACTCTTTAATTGATAGAATTAAATTCTATTTGATAATCAAATAAAGGGGTCACGTGCCAACACGTGATAGAATTTTAAAAGCCTTCTGAACTAATAGAATTAAATTCTAATTAAGGAAAATCAAAGACCCTAACTGGGAAATTTTTTCTTTAAATCTTTCCAAACAAAAAAGATGGTGCTATGTAAAATAGAGCACCGTTGGATTAGAAATCCAATGGTGATTAAAAATCACCAATTTATGAAAAGATTTTATACAAGGAAAGATTTCCCTAAAATTCACTAAGAATAACAGACAGAATAGCTTTTGGATTAAAAATCCAATGGTGAATAAAATTCACTGAGTGATCTCAAAGATCATGTTGGTTACTAAAACAACCAAAAATATTTCAATGAAAGATTCACTAAACAAATTTATTCCTTTCTTTCTCCTATAAATAGGAACCAAGAAGAGAAGAGAATAGATCTTTGGGAATTTTGATTTTCTGGAGAAAAACAACAACAGAGAGAAAAAAAAGAGGGGAGAATTTAATTCTCAGGAGAGAAAAGATGTTCTTTTCAGAGAAAAGAAACCCTAGGTGAGAAAGGGGAAAGAGATCTAAGCTCCATAAAAATAAAAGAGAATCTAATTCTCAAATTTAAGAGTTTAACTCTTCTGATTAAGAACTTAGTTCTTCCTTTGGTTAAAGATCTGCAGAAGCAGATCTCCCTACAAGTTGTGAATTTAATTCTCATCGGGGAGATTCTGCCATGCAGATCCAAAACATAGAGGGAGAATTGAGAATTTAATTCCCCCAAATACATAGGAATTTAATTTCTCCAAATAAAACTAGGGTTTAACCCTATATGAGAATTTAATTCTCTCAATTTCAAAGGAATTTAATTCCTCCAAATAAAACTAGGGTTCAACCCTGCATGAGAATTTAATTCTCCCAAATTCATAGGAATTTAATTCCTCCAAATGAAACTAAGGTTTAACCCTGTATAAGAATTTAATTCTTCCAAATACACAGGAATTTAATTCCTCTAAACAGAACTAGGGTTTATCCCTATAAAAAGAATTAATTCTTAAAAAAGAAACAAGAGACTCAAAAGCTCTCCATGCACATAAAGATCAAAGTACCCAATTTGGTCACGTGGTAACACGTGACCCTCATCCCTCAACGAATGAAAAAGAACGAATAAGGCATGGTCATGTGCTCCCATGTGACCCTTAAAAAGATTCCTAAAAATAGGAAGGAATTAGTCTGGTGGCAATGCCTCACGTGCTCCCACGTGACTCTCAAAATAAAGGGAATAAATCCAAAGGCAGATTGAACTTTGAACACCCTCACGTGTCCCTACGTGACCCCTAATAAACACTTTAATAAATCAATGTATGGGCACCCATCACGTGCCTACACGTGATAGCCGTGAAGATTAAAAAGCGTTTAACGCTTATCTGAATAGTTTGAGGATAAAATAAAAGAAGACTGGCCCCCACCTTTAGATGTCTCACGTGTCCCCACGTGACCATCTCATTTCTAATGTTTAACACTATATTGGGTGCTCTGTCCTTAGTGTTTAACACTATTTTCAAACCAGTCTTAGCCCAAAATTGGTTATGTCTCCCAGAGGCAGGACTCCCCTTTGACCTAGCCTCAAATATACCCTTGTCTTCCAAGATTGATTATCTCATATGGCATATGAGTGCTTAGCACTCAATAAAAGTAAAGACAAAGTCGGAATTTAAACCCCTGTTTAGCATTGCTAAATCATGGAGGGGCTGAACCCAGACAAATGTTCAATAGTCCAACAAAGGGCCAACATTTCAAACTTAATTGGACTTAGCCTAAGTTGGCCATAAGTCCTCAATTTAGACTTAACTGAGCCAATGGACTTATAATCTAATTAATTGATCTTAGTTCCAAATTGGACTATAGATTTCTCAATCAACACTGGTTCAAGGGTACATCTCTTCATTCCTTTGATATTTGTCGTTATAATTCTTCAACGTCTTCAGAGAGGTGATGGGTCCAGACAACCAAACATGCTATGGACTGTGGGGTCCTTAAACCCATGGACTATGATGTCCTTAACCTTGACTGTGAGGTCTTTAAACTCATGGACTATGATGTCCTTAACCTTGACCGTGAGGTCTTTAAACTCACGGACTATGATGTCCTTAACCTTTACTGTGAGGTCTTTAAACTCACGGACTATGATGTCCTTAACCTCGACCGCAATGTCTTTAAACTAACAATGGACCGAGATGTCCTTAAACTAACAATGGACCACCATGTCCTTAAACTGGTAATCGACCGAAATGTCCTTAAACTAAACAATAGAGCCCAAATGCTCTTTTGTTGGATCTAAATGATCCCGTTAAGTTGATCTTAGTCTAAAAATTAGACTAACATATCCTTAACAAACATTTAAGTTGATCTTAGTCTCAAAATGAGACTAACGTATTCTTAAACCCAACCCCCAAACCCAAATCTAAGATAATACGGATTTGGACTAATCCACGCCCTACGGGCGACAATATAAATTAGTCTCCGTATACTATCCACGGGCAACCAAAAACAAAACAAATACCCACGACATGAAATGACCATTTGGAGAAGGAGAAAGTTGTTACCGCTATGCGGTAGCGTAATTAACTGCAGGGGCTTGCGCCCCACAATCAAAAACCCCTCAAATGAGGGCGAATCTGACGAAGTATGCTACATCGGCCGCATCCGTTTAAACCTTCGATACACGGTGTCATAAATCAACTTGGCATCTTTGGAGAGGTGGATTGATAGCACCAAATAGCATCTGCCCCCCCAGAATTCAGGCCCGGACGTCCCAACGTCCCAGTCGCGTCTTCCGGCGGTAAACAGATTCTGGCACGCCCGGTGGGATCTTTTCCTCTTTCCACTCCACACTTCGTGTGTCGTGTTTCGCGAATGAATCGCGGTTTGCTATGGTTGCCCCTGGATTCGAGATACTAAGATTTGGTGTCTTGCTCTGTGTAGAAAACAAAAGAGAAAATGGCTTTCAACTGCACAAACTGCTCCAACTGCAACAATTCTCACTCCGTCCCCATCGGAGGAGTGACCTACGGGCCTCAAGCGGCCTCTCTTTTTACAATGCCGGTGGAACAAGTGGCCTAAGCCACCACCAGGCTATTCTTCGGGACTATGATCCCGCCAACAAGCTTCAACGTTCAGATGCCATCACAGGAAGTTGCGAAGAAGTCGTTCTTTGATCGGCTTACAACCATCACGGACCCTCTCAGCGGGTCGTCCAACTCTACTGCCTCAGTCTTTGACAGGCTACGTCAAAGCTCAAGTGGGCTCGCAAAAGGGTTCACAATGCCAGAGAAAGACACTCCAACTCCTGCTACAGTTGATGTCATCCAAGCTGTCCTCCTTACTCGAAGGTCGGCTTTCGACAGGTTGACCGCTCCCTCTCAGCGGACATCCGTCTTTGACAGGATGGCGCCAACAACAGACTCTTATCAGAACAGGGGGTATGGAAAATCCGATTCAACAATGGAAGTGGTCCCGGCTGCTCGCCATGCTCTACGTCGCCACTGGCGCCGAGTAAGGAAGGCTGGGGGCAGCTCTCCTTCTGGACTGACTCCGCCAGCTCCCATGGTGGAGATCAATGCTGCTGTTCCAACTGGGAACAACTTTGAACCTCTTAGGAGGGTCCGCAAGAACTCTTCGACTGCCGTGCTGAAGAGATCTCCTCCATTTACTACAGAAAAGAAGCCGGAGCAGCCCTCAGTGGCTGTCCTCCAAAATTTATAAAGTCTGGCGACAGGTCCAGGAATCGGTGATTGACCAGGACTACTCTCGCCAATCAAAGAAGCTTAAAGATCAACAAGGAGAAAACCACCCTGTCAAGCCATCAAAGGAGACAGCCATCTGGGTGCCCGCTGCAACGGCTCTCTCAACGTCAACCGCTCACAAGAGAAGGAGGCCGGAGAAAGCCCCCGTGACTGCGGCGAATCGAAAAAATGCTGAGTCCAAACGCCCCAAGTCTGGAGGCATAGTAGTACATACTGTTTATATGGCTTCCGGAAAAGAAGAAAGCCATGCCTCCACTAGTCATCGACCGCTTACGCGATCAGTGACTAAGGCTCAGGAGCAACAGCAGCAGAAACTACAGGAGATGCTGACTGCAATGGCTGCACTCACTGGATCAAAAGAAAGTCCAGAGACTTCAGAGCAGCGTCAAGAACAAGAAATTGATGCTGAATTCCTCCGAAGAATGCTTGAGAGGAAAGAAAAAGAGGCCGCGGAAAAAGCAGCCAACATCAAACGAATGGCTCTTTTGTTCCAAGACATGGCAGGGATGATGTTACAGCCAGAACCTCCAGCTGAAGACACCCCGATTATCATTGAAGACGACAAAGGAGAGTCATCGAACCCTCCTCCGGCTCTTTCAACAGCCAAAGAGGAGACAATCTCTAAGGCCGCCTTGGATGACTACATCGCTCAGCAAATACGAGCTCACCAGGCAAACGAAGCGGCTGGACAGGTCGTTAAGACTGGGTGACCCTATCCAGGCTGGTATGACCAAATAAGGTATCTGCCGGGATATACGATCCCCAAATTCCACGTATATAAAGGGACGGGGAATCCGCATTAGCACGTCGCTCAATTCAGAGCCTTGTGCGGCAACACCGGAGGTGATGATAAGCTTCTGCTCCGCCAGTTTGTTGGTAGCTTGTCGGAAACGGCGTTTGAGTGGTATTCGGAGCTTCCCAACGACTCCGTCAAAACGTTTGCAGAGATGGAGCTACTATTCACCCAGCGTTTCGCGAGTGCTAGTGAACGCACCTTAATAACGGCATTGATCAATGCCAGGGTGAAACCTGGCGAGACATGGGTTCAGTACGCAATACGATGGCGGAATTTATGGTCAAAATGTGAGCAGCACATCGAAGAAGCGCCGGCCGTGGGCATGTTCGTAGGCACTCTTGATCCTCAAGCAACTATTTCCTAATTTATGATGTTCTTCAAGCCGACCACGTTCCAGGCCTTGATCGACAAACTGGCCCAAATGGACCAAATGGGTCATAGACCGTCTCCTTCAAAGCCGGAGCCATGGAATGAAAAGGGAAAAGGGAAAGCGACCTTCGTCGCAAATGCTCAACAGTAGCCCAGCGCCCCAAAACTAACGGATCGATTAGACGAAAGGCGGCGATACTATATTGAGAAAATGAAGCGCCTTTACTCGTTTCCCCGGGACAAAACAAAGAGATTGTTCGAGCTAGCGGTGCGCAACATGCTCATCAATCTGCCGAGTCCGAAACGACCGTTGCAATCAGGCGAGGCTAATAGTCACAATTATTTCCCCTACCTTCAAACGGTAATCCATCCAATTGAAAATTGCTTCATCTTTAAAGGCTGGATTGAAGGTCAATACCAACAGGGCAAATTTGCCCTGTCCAAGAATTGGAAGGTGAACCCACCACAGCCACACGCACCCTAGAAGACGGACACACCGGGGTCATCATGCTCTTTTGTAGAAGAAGCTCCATGGGAGATCGTTCTTTCAGCCAAAACGAAAAGAATACTGAAGGATCTTCAAACATGCCCGGCAATCATGTGGAAGAATCTGCTCGAACCCGAGATCATCGAGGGAATGCTGAAACCGCGCCCAACTCCAAAAATTGGCGGTGATAGTTAAAGTGCTCACACCCAGCCGTCAAAGTCTTCGAAGAATAAGAAGAAGACCAAAAAGCCCGTGAAGCCTAGTGACAAGCGCACGGACTTGCAGAAGCAGATTGACGCGCTGGAAGAATATAATCAAAAAGCGCGGACTCCAGTCACACTCCAAGAATTTCTCAGCCACGTCCTTGAGGATGGAGATGATGACAATGGAGAAGACTCGTCCGATGAATCTGAAGATTATGTGGCAAGTTGCCATGTGATCTCTCACTTGTCGATAGACGATGAAAAAACTCCTTACACAGAGAAACTAGGGGCAGATCCTAAGCCGGAACTTCTAGGGCCATCAGATGAAATGATTGATTGATTCCTCGATGAAGCTCTTCTTAAAAGCAAAGCTGCTCGAGAGCGTGAGATGGCCATATTTGAAAAAGCCAAACGTCGGTGACTGGACGAAAAGGATGAAATACCCCTGCCAGATCAAAGTACATCCACCGCAAATAAAAGCAGGTCCAAGACGAGGAAAAGGTTCGCCAAAGCCATATCGATGGGAATGAAGCTTCCATCCTCCAAAGGAAACACTCTTGGTAAAGCAGAAATACATCCTAGCTACTGCTTATATCATCAAAAGGTTGTGCCCCCCACTGAAGATCGCAACGCTTTTAAAAGATGGTGACAGGGATATGTTGCTCACTGGCAACATTTCAAGCGGATGAAACGCAAAACTCGTCGGGAGCAAAGAAATACGACCGAAGAGCACAAAAGAGCTACCGGCAACTGTCACATGGTCGACGCTGGGGGATCGCAAGCTCTCACCCTCGGGAGTGACTCTAACGAAGAAATGACTCTTGGCCCTCTCTTTAAAGAATCCACCTCGGGAAAAGAGGAAGCGCCGAAGACCTGTGAAAATATTCAGCTACGCAATCGTACGCTGCCCGAAAAGAATCTTGGGCCCTCGAACAGTGGGTCAAATAGAAAAGATAAGGGGAAAGAAAAAGTCCCTGAGGATATCGCCCTCGATGATCGATTCGTCGAAGAGCTGACAGCCAAAGACCCGCCAAAGAAAAACAAGGTGGATTATAACGTTCTGGCACACTTGAGGAAGCTACCTTCGCAGCTAAGCATTCTCGATGCCCTCTTGTTATCAAAAGAAGCAAGAGATTCTCTGATCAAGGCGTTATAAGAGCCCGAACAGTTCCAAGCTTTTCTCCCCGAAGAAAAGATGAAGGACGAGCTGGAAGAGGTGCACACAGCCGATATCACTTTCGACGATGAAGATCTCCTCCTCGGGACGTGCGAGCACAACCGCCCCATTTATGTCTCCGGATACTGTCATGATATCAAGATAGGCAAAATCCTGGTAGATAATGGGTCCTCCGTCAATCTCCTCAATGTAAGAGTGTTGAAGAAAATCTTCATGAGCATTCAACACCTCGCTCGTGATAAGATCACTATCTCCGGTTTGACTCCTAGTCATCAAGGACGCTCGGGTCTGTGATACTGACGTTACGCTTTGGGTTGCTCGTCACGGACATTAAATTTCCAATCATTGACGCCAAGACATGCTACAATGCTTTGCTCGGCAGGCCTTGGTTGCACGAGTATAACATCATCCCTTCTACACAACATCAGTGTACGAAATATTTCAAGGACGGTCTCGAGTACACTGTGACAGGGGAACTAAACCCATTCTCCGTAAACGAAGTCCGCAAATATGAGGATGCTAAGTACTTCTTAGCAGATTTCGAAGACACGGAAAGATGTCACAAACCGAAGAACAAAGCTATTAATACTATTCCGGTCTTTGGAAGCAATACCCAAGAGGAAGAAGAGATAGTTTATTCAGGGCCGCCCCAGTGCAACAAGCCGGGACTGTCCATCCCTGTTCTGGTCTTCGGCAGTGACTCAGAAGACGAGGTCAATGTCGTATTTTCTGCTCGGCCATCGATACAAGCCTTCGCTGGTGAAGATCAAAGTTTGCAAGTTGCCATGGTTCCGCGGGAGCATTACAAAGAGCTCGATACACTTGAAACTTACAGTGTGCAAAAACTGCAGACATCCTATGTCCCTCCAAGGTGAAAGGATGAGAAGGCGATCTTATTCTACCAATCCACAGAAACAAAAGTGGAAAAGGAAATTTGGCATGGTGCTGATTCTACACTTGACAGGCTCCAGCCCATCCGTTTGCCCAGATGCTACACAGATGGCTTAAAAAGGCTATTGAGGCGCCAAGGCGTACCCCTTAAGCAGACTGCTCGACAAGCTTGGTTCTACAATAGGATCTGGAATGTCCCCGGAACTCAGCGAAAGTTGCCCAACGGGAGAATGGAAACGATCGGGCTTGGATATGTTTAATCCAAGAAACGGGAACAATTCCATGACTGCTATATCATACATGACTTCGATGAAGAGGGAGATGTTCTGTTAAAAGACGCTAACCCTGAACCAAAACGAGGTCCCGCCATGAAAATGCCAAGTCCGTCGTTCGAAGAACAGATGGACAAGCTAATAAGGGAAGCGGGTCAAAAGGTCTGGGACAACCATAGCTGCGAAATGGCCATTTATGAGAAAGCCAGGACGCAACGCCTCCTTCAATAGGATGCGGAGAATGACAATGATCCTTGTCGTCAACCCGTCATACAAAAGACCCGACGCAGAGGCAAAAGTAAATCAAAGAACGGAAAAACGTTCGACAGCGGCCGAGCGGGTTTGAGAAGCCACGCGATCAAGAATCGAGCAGCCGTGATCCGTCTCTTATGAAGAAGATGGGCCAGGCATATTCTTTTCCCTAAGACAAGACAAAGAAGATATTCGATCTTGTCGTAAAACATCAGATGATGACACTCCCGGAGTCCAAGCACCCCGAGCAAGCAGACAAGGTCTCTCACCCTGGCTATTGCTCCTATCACCGAGCAATAGGACATCCGCTCGAAAACTGCTTCACCTTCAAGAACTGGATTGAAGACCTGCATCAGCAAGGCAGATTCGCCCTATCCAGCAGCTGGAGGGTAACCCCGCCGCCGAAGCATGAACCGAAAGCCACGTATGCAGCAAGAGTAGAACCAGATCAACATCGGTCTTGGAAGCGATCTCGTACCTGTCACGTGATAACGCTATCGGAAGAAGAACCCGAGAATATGGATGACCTCTCTTGGTGCTTCGAAAACGATAATGACGAAGTGATCTCCGAGTTTCCACCGGCGCCAAAAGAGCGGGAAGATGGGATACACACTACTACAGATGATCTCAAGAAAATCGACTTGGGAACGGCAAACGATCTACGACCAACGTTCGTTAATAAACTGTTATCTAAAGAAAAGGTGGCTACGCTAAAAGACGTGCTCATGCAGTATAAAGATTGCTTCGCATGGAACTATTCAGAGATGCCGGGACTAGATCCAGAGATTGCCGTCCACAAATTGGCGATTTCTCCAGACATCAAGCCAATCAAACAAGCGCCGAGAAGAATGCGCCTCGAACTTGAGATGAGCATCAACGCTGAGGTCAAGAAGCTAATCAACTCCGGCTTCATCCAAGAGGTTCAATATCCTGACTGGATTGCCAACATCGTCCCGGTGATGGAGAAAAATGGGGCAGTGCGCATATGTGTGGACTTCCGGGATCTCAACAAAGCTTGCCCGAAGGACGACTTTCCAGTACCGGTTACCGAAATGATGATTGACAATAAGTCCACCTACGAAGTTTTCTCCTTCATGGATGGCTCATCAGGACACAATCAGATAAAGATGCATCCTGAGGACCAGAAGCATACTGCTTTCCGGACTCCTTTGGGCATATTCTGCTACAAGGTGATGCCCTTTGGTCTAAAGAACGCTGGTGTCACCTATCAGAGGGCCATGACGAAGATTTTCGATGACCTCATACATGAAATCGTCGAATGCTATATCGAGAACCTCGTAGTTAAAAGCAAATCATACGAGGAACATTTAAAGCATCTGAAGATCGTGTTTCAGCGCCTTCGGAAATACAACTTGAAGATGAAACCTCTCAAATGCGCGTTCGGAGTTTCCTCGGGCTAGTTCCTGGGATTCGTCGTCTGACACTGAGGCATCGAAATAGACCCGTCAAAGATCAAGGCGATTATGGAAATGCCTCCGCCAAGAACTCTCAAACAGCTGCGGTCTCTCCAGGGAAAGCTCACGTATATCCGGCGATTCATAGCTAACCTCTCCAGCAAATGTCGCCCTTACAGTCACTTAATGAAGAAAGGGACTCCGTTCGTATGGGATCGCAAATGCCAAGGCGCACTGGACGAAATCAAGCAATACTTGCAGAATCTGCCAGTACTAACCGCTTCGGTCAAGGGAAAGCCTCTCATTCTTTATACAACCGCCCTCGAGGATTCTTTAGGCGCGTTATGGGAACAAGAGAACGACCAAGGGAAGGAAAGATCTCTCTACTATCTAAGTCAAGTTCTCCTGGGGGCAGAAAACAATTACTCTCCCATTGAAAAACACTGCCTGGCGTTGATCTTCGCAATAACAAAGCTCAGGCACTATGCGTTGGCACATGAGGTCCATCTCATATCAAAGGTGGATCCTCTCAAATATTTGATGTCAAAGGCTATATTGACGGGACGGCTCGCTAAATGGGCCCTTCTCTTGATGGAGTTCTGGATAACTTATCGTCCTCTCAAAGCAGTGAAAGGCCAGGCTATCGCCGACTTCCTTGCTGAGCATCCGATACCTGCTGACTCTCCCTTGAACTGCGATTTTCCAGACGAGCACGCGTTTGACACGATCAACGAGGAGAGAAGAGAGAATGATACCCAGTAGGAACTCTACTTCGATGGAGCATCTTCCATGAAGAAGCGCAAACAAAGCACCCCCATAATCAAATCAGGGGTAGGCCTCATCTTCGTGACCCCACAAGGAGGGATAATGCGCTTTGCCTTCTCCTTAACATAGCCAAGGACGAACAATGAAGCCGAATATGAAGCTTTAATAGCAGGTCTTGAGATCGCTGTAGACATAAGAATCGAAAACCTCCTCGTATACGGAGACTCCCAACTGATCGTTAGTCAAGTGAACGGTGACTATCAAACGTGCAAGCCTGAGTAGGTGAAGTACGGTGAGAGAGTGCAGCAACTGTTGACTCAAATTCCTTCCTACACCCTGGAAAGTATACCGCTGTTGAAAATAGCAAAGAGGATGCATTGGCCAAGCTCGCTAAAGAATTGGCCGATGAGAACCTCGATGACGTGAGGATCGTTGTGCAAAGCCGTCGGGTTCTCGCACCAGCAGAAATATCTCCGGAGTCGTCTGAAGAAAAAGAAATGGCCAAACAGGCAACCCTACAGATAGAAGACCAGGAAAAGGCTATTGATTGGAGAGAAGTCTTTATAGACTACTTCAAATCCCGCCGAACGCCTAAAGATGCGTCCTTAAGACATCAGCTCATGAAACGAGCTCTGTCTTTTGCCTTCGTCAATGATACTCTGTACAAGAGATCGTTTGATTCTCTGTGGCTAAGATTCCTGGGACCGAAGAAGCAAAGAGAGTCGTCCAAGAAACTCACGATGGACTCTGCGGTTCTCACCAAGCCGGGCCGAAGATGAAGCTGAAGATCAAAAGGATGGGTTATTATTGGCCCACGATGATCCAAGACTGCCTCAAATACGCGAAGCAGTGCCACTCATGCCAGATTCATAGAGACTTTATCCACCAGCATCCAAATCCGCTACATCCAACGATGGCTAGCTGGCCGTTTGAAATGTGGGGAACTGACATAATTGGCCCCATTGAACCAGCATCGTCTAGAGGACATCGGTTCATATTGGCGACAATTGATTACTTCTCTAAGTGGGCGGAAGCAGTACCGCTAAGAGAAGTGAAGACGGAGAATATCCTCCATTTCTTCAAGACACACGTCATTTATCGGTTCGGCACTCCGCGACGGATTATCTCGGATAACGGGCCAGCTTACAGAAGCCACAAGATCAACCGCTTCGCACAACAGCATAACATAGAGTGGAGATATTCTTCGGTCTATAATCCCCGAGCTAACGGTCTAGCCGAGGCTTTCAACAAGATCTTGACGAAGATCGTGAAGAAGACGATGTCCAGAAATAAGATAGACTGGCACGAGAGACTGCATGAAGCTCTCCGAGCGTATCGAACTACGTTCAAAACGGCCACAAATACAACGCCGTATGCACTGGTATTCGGCACAGAAACGGTACTCCCCCTCGAGATAGAGTTACCCTCTTTACGAGTGGTGGTTCACTACGTGCTAACAGACGAAGAAAATGCTCACCTTCAGCTTGAGGAGCTCGATGCCCTTGATGAAATTCGGCTCATGGCGCAACAAAACCTGGAGGCTTATAAAGCAAAGATGACGCGCTCATATGAAAGATTGACTAGGCCGAGGACATTCCGCCAAGGCGAACTCATGCTAGTTGTCAAAAGACCTATGATCCCCAATCGTGCCAAGCGGGGGAAATTCGAGCCGAACTATGAAGGCCCGTATCTCATAGACAAAGTCTACCAGGGTGGAGCCTATCTACTCATAGATATGCATGGTGAAAGACCTTTCAGGCCAATAAACGGTCGCTTCCTGAAAAAATACTATACCTGACGAGTCACGGCCTAGGTCAACGATAGACGACGATGCCTATGTCCGCTCGCTATCTTCCTAAGCCCAAACTCTATACGTAGTAACCGGCTTTTGGACCGAAATGTCCCTAAACTAACAACGGACCGAAATGTCCCTAAACTAACAACGGACCGAAACGTCCTTAAACTAACAACGGACTGAAATGTTCTAAAACGAACAACGGACCGAAACGTCCTTAAACTAACGATGGACCACTATGTCCTAAAACTGGCTATTGACCGAGACGTCGATAAACTACTACGGACCACAGCGTCCAAAGGCTGACAAAAAAAATAATAATAATAAAATAAAATAAATGGTATGTCCATAAGCAAGATGGACACGGATGAAAACCTGAAAGGGCTCCGTGAGTAAAAACAGTAGGGCTACCGGCGATTTTTGTGAAAACCCGAAAGGGCGCAAGCTTGTTAAAAGACACTTGCGAGGTCCTCTCGACCGTGTAAGGAGAAACCACCTGCGTGAGATCCTTACGACTCACAAGGTCGCAACACACTTAAGGATCCCCACGATACTTAAGGAGAAATTACACTTGCGAGATCCTCACGACTCGTAAGGAGAACCCTCTTATGAGACCCTCATGGCTCATAAGATTCAAAAGCCTTAAGATACAGGGATCTGAACCTGTTCTTAAGCCATCACAACCTCCAGCATTGCCCTACAAGCGGTTCAGTATTGACCCTTGTATACAATCCATGGGCGCGAATAAACATTTCCCTAACAAAGTCCCATCCGCGACTAGGGATATGTTTACACAGTGGACAGCCCTTGTAAGTCCTCTTGACTTATAAGGAGAAAATACTCTTGTAAGATCCTTACGACTTATAAGAGACCATACACTTAACACTCCTTACGATTCTTAAGGAGAAAACGCACCTACGAGATCCTCACGACGCGTAGGGAGAAATACCTTTATGAGACCCTTATGGCTCATGAAGTCAAAAGCCTTAGTCGACAGGATCCTAACCCTGTTTACTAAGCCACCTTTGTTCGTCACCGACAAAGGCAAATGATGATTCTCTCCTGGTAATATCCCAGTTGTAGCGATACTGATGCTGAGATCGGTGTCAAATCCCAAAACTCGCAGCGAAAAGCCAGCGAATTACAAATGCATACAAAATAGCCGAAATGATGAGGCAACTTGCAAATCAGCAAGTAAAAATGTATGCATGCGAAATAGCCAAAATGATTGGGCACCGTGAAAAATAGCCGAAATGATTGGGCAATCGTGACTTTCACGATATAAAAGATGAAATGATAGAGCATCGCAGAAAGAAAATATATAAAATGAAACTTTTTGCCCTACAGGCGAGATCACATCGATCCCTGTATACAATCCAGGGGCATAAACAAAGAGGGAACTATACCCCCCAGGCTCCATCCGAAAGAGAGCCAAGCCTCGATGGTTCACAGACAACCTGGAGATCATCTCAACATTCGTCTCATTACAACAGACGCAATATCAGCAAAGCGGAACCTCAGCAATTCCTGGTTCCATGACTCGGCGGTGCACAGACAACCGAGAGTCAACCCAGACTCCATGAAATACGGATGAAGTCAACAATTCCTGGTTTCGTAGAACACGACTTATGTCAATCCCGACCCCGTGGAAACGTCCAGAGCGGATCCTGGTCCTTACGGAACACGGCTTATGTCAATTCTGACCCGTGGAAGCATCCAAAGAAATTCCTGGTTTCGTGGAACACAGCTTATCTCAATCCTGACCCCGTGGGAAACGTCCAGAGCGGATCCTGGTCCTTGCGGAACACGGCTTATGTCAAATCAGACCCTGTGTGAAGCATCCGGAGCAAATTCCTGGTCACGTGGACACGAACTATGTCAATCTTGACCCCGTGGGAAATGTCCAGAGCGGAGCCTGGTCCTCGCAGAACACGGCTTATATCAATTCTGACCCCGTAGGAAGCATCCAGAGAAATTCCTGGTTTCATGGAACACGGATTATGTCAATCCTGACCCCGTGGGAAACGTCCAGAGCGGATCCTGGTCCTTGCGGAATACGGCTTATGTCAAATCAGACCCTGTGGGAAGCATTCAGAGTAAATTCCTGGTCACGTAGAACACGGCCTATGTCAATCCTGACCCCGTGGGAAACGTCCAGAGCGGAGCCTGGTCCTCGCAGAACACGGCTATATTAAACCGACCCCGTGAGAAGCATCCAGAGAAAATTCCTGGTTTTGTGGAACGCGGCCTATGTCAGTCCTGACCCCGTGGGAAACGTCCAGAGCGGATCCTGGTCCTCGCAGAACACGGCTATGTCAATCAGACCCCGTGGGAAGCATCCAGAGCAAATTCCTGATCGCGTGGAACACGGCCTATGTCAATCCTGACCCCGTGGGAAACTTCCAGAGTGGAGCCTGGTCCTCACAGAACACGGCTATGTCAATCAAACCCCGTGGGAAGCATCCATAGTAAAATTCCTGGTCACGTGAAACACGACCTATGTCAATCCTGACCCTGTGGGAAATGTCCAGAGCGGAGCCTAGTCCTCGCAGAATACGGTTATGTCAATCAGACCCTATGGGAAGCAT
This sequence comes from Agapanthus africanus, assembly GCA_030015575.1. NCBI lineage: Eukaryota > Viridiplantae > Streptophyta > Magnoliopsida > Asparagales > Amaryllidaceae > Agapanthus > Agapanthus africanus. Next base: position 111,568,396 of record CM057344.1, read on the forward strand.
CCAGAGCAAAATTCCTGGTCACGTGGAACACGGCTTATGTCAATCCTGACCCCGTGGGAAACGTCCAGCGCGGAGCCTGGTCCTTACGGAACACGGCTTATGTCAATCCTGACCCTGTGGGAAGCGTCCAGAGCATCTCCTAGTCCCATAGAACACGGTTAAAGTCAATCTTGACCCGTGGGAAATGGCCAAAGCAACCCCTGATTCCAAGAAATACGGATAATGGCAATCTCATCCATCACTTACGGGTCCTCACGACTCGTAAGGGAGCAAACTCTTGTGTGAGATCCTTACGACTATCAAGAGAAACACACTTAGGAATCCTCACGACTCCTAAGAAGAAAAGACACCTACGAGATCCTCACGACCCGTAGGGAGAAAAGTCTTTATGAGACCCTCACGGCTCATAAAGTTGAAAATCTTAGGGGGCAGATCCTACACCCTGTCCCCTAAGCCATCACTGTCCTATAAGGAGATCAAAGCAGATTATCCACAAAATACATTTACTAAAAAGAGACACATCATCATGAAACAAAAATACGTCTTTTATTCATGAAGCAAAATGAATACAAAGCATAATTTATAAAAAAAATACTCTCATTCTGGAGTGTGTACTGTAAGTGCACGGCGGCGCCCCGGTCGTCAATCCGACGGCCAAATGCGGAAACGGTGATAAACTTTAATTTTGCGAACTTAGCAAACCGGCACCACCGCGCACTAAACCCCGGATCGGGCCATTAAACTAGATCTAGCAAACTATAAGATGGGAAGAGATATACCGAGTGATCCGAGTCCTCCGGTCTTCTCGTCGTCGTCCCGATCTCTCGCGGAATGTCTGGTCTCCATCTCCTCGCCGGAAGGGCACCACGTCGCCTGCATCTTTTACGGGCTCCCGCCTCTATACCGAGGCAACTTGGGCATGAAGCTGGCAAGTCGACATGCCCAAGATTTGCTGTAGAATGTGTAGTGTAGAATCATAGTCTCTTTTGGGGCGGTGAAGTTGCCATTTGATAGATGGAGGAATCAAGATAAGAAAAATGGTGCTTGCATTTTTCTAGCATGAAATGAGATGAACAAATTTTCCCTCTTGAAAATGATCCTCTCTTCTTCTTCTCTCAAGTATGAAAAAAAACTTATCATCTTAGAAAATGGTGGAGGAAAGAACATGAAGCATGAAGGATGAAGGGAGGTGATGGTAGGAGCACAAGTGGTGACCACATCCAAAACATCATCATAACAAATTCACATCAACCTCTAATCACCTCAAATCACCAAAAAGCAAGTGATGATGATAGAAAAGAATGGTATCAAAAGATGCTTTCATAATTAATACATTTGCAAGAAACCCCTCCACAATGTGTTATTTGCAAACTTGCAAATAACACCCTCCATCGGAAAAGTCCGGCCGGGAAAGAACAAAGGAAAACCGGCCGGAACGGAATGCAAACTGGCAACTCCAGAAAACTGGTCCCGTAATAAATTACAGGAAAACCCCGATACTGTGCATACACACCCGCATCTGTATTCCGTCCGGATACAAATGCAATGAGACAAAACTACACTGTACTATACTAGGATCCGGCTTAAACCAAAGCCGACTAGTAATATCCGTCCGATCCTGATCCGTACAATACCTCACGTATCTGATCGAACTCTGCCATATAACCATACGGCCACTAGTACAAACCGTCCGATCCTGATCCGTGCAATACCGCACGTATCTGATCGGACCCTGCCATATCTCCATACGGCCTCTACAGCGTTTCGCCCGAAAGCTTGAGTAACTGAAAGTGTGGTGGACTCTAAATACTCGTCAATACTATGGCTGTGGATTTAACCACCAGCACGTCATAGGTATAAGCCAATACGTGACGGGCCACCAGCTATTGACCAAAAGGGACGTCGATGAGCGAACTCATCCTGACACCCTACTGAGCCTGTCAGTGACAATATCCGTACAGTCCGGTCCGTTCGTCTATGAGCATCGCATGGCGGGCCTAGGGGGTTGGTAAAAGTCAGACCCCCAAAAGCGGTACAAGTCGTGTCGGAGTGTAGCCCAGAACACCCTGAGATACTACTGGAATACCTACCAGTAAATCTCCTGCCTTGACCAAGGACTTCGTGTAATGGCTCTCCTAGACACAGCGCGACCTCACCCCCAATACCGGGAGAGACGAACCCCTGAAGATCCGCTCACTGTCTCCATGTGGCTCGGGACTGTACCCAACTAAAACCTGTTTGCACGACTCCTTTGAGCCGTGGTAGGGTAGTAATCAAAGTACAGTGGGAACTCACACGAGACAAATGACGATCCCCAGGTCGATGAACTAACCTGTACACATGTCACCTGGGAACTGCTATCTGACGTCAGGTATAAGACCAACTAGCATGTTCCCGGCGAGTCCTGTCCGGTGTACTCATAACCCAATGAGCACCTGTATACATCTTAGGTGAACAAACTGACACCAGTGGCTTGTGAGACCGGCCACCGCCCCTCGTCGGGGTCTCGACTATATACACTAGTCTACTCTGGAGAATCGATGCCCTGTCTCGAAACTCCCACGACTAGGGACCTTTTAAGGATGTGCTTATAGACTCCAGCTCTCATTTATATGATCGCCCTCATACTGCTGGCAGTCAAGCAAGAATCCTAGGGGCTCTATCAACGTGCAATAGCGACCTGTCAGGTCACCTAAAGCAGTACACGATGATAAAGATAAACCAGATAGCATACTATCATCTCGCTCGAGTAAGATTGTCTTACCGGGATAGGTCCCCCTTCAATCATCGCAATCACGTGCCTGTGATCCAATAATTGACTCTGAGGGCACTATCTCCAACAATCTCCCACTTGCACTCAAGGCTAATTGTTGCGATGTCGCATACTCACAGCCTGTGTGATACCGAACACCCAACTCCCCTACTGGTCAGTCTCACAAAGCCTGTTTGGAAGACTATTGCGTTCGAGGAATAGCCTCAGTGAGTGGATCCGCCTTGAAGTTTCTTTCTATGTCTCTCTATATCTCAAGTTCGTGGAGAAAGCCATCTCCCGAAATGAGCAATACCTGTCTTAGAATGTCTGGATGTCTGATAGGACCGAGCTCATAAATGAACTCCAAATCCAAACTTCTTAGACTGTATCGTCAACTGAACTTAATCAGTATCCTGCGCCATGCCACCCTCAGTATTGCCTTGGATCACCTGTCCAAAACACTGCCCCTCGTCAGAAGGAAAAACTATAACTCTGACAACCTCCTTGTCGTCCATGTCACCTTGGAAGCCTGGAATGATAACTGTCTCCCAAATGAGGCTGTCGTTATCATATCCATAGAACATCCACTTATGTTCTAAAACTGCTTCCGACTGTTTCTCCAGGATTGGATCAATATCATCTTATTGCATCTAGTGCAAAAACAACATCTGGTGTGGTACTTGACATCTCATGATTGAGTCAATTGCCTAAGCAAGTGATCTGCCAATCATGCACATCCCTCTCTATTTTAGTCTATAAGACACCTTTAGAGAGGGTGACTCCATTACCTGCAGGTACACCACCATGCCAGGAGTCGTCCATTCCAAATACTCTTAGAATGCTGTCTAAGTACCCAGATTGGGAAACCACCCAAATCTAGATCTAAAACCATAGATCTAGTAACCAGAATGTCGGATATTTTATCCAAGTCCTATTTGGAGAAACCACTGTGTGACAACCAAAGAATAACCGACCGTAGTATAGAAGTTTCCTTTCCTACTTTGTGTATGTCATCCAAATACCATGACATCACACCCTACTACCTTCTCAACAGATCCATCCCCTATTCTGATGAAGTCAAACCTATGACTGTCATGTCAGAAATAGATGATCTATCTCCGCAATATCTGCTTTAGTCTATAAATAGACATAAGCCTGATGTCCACCAATGCTTTCGCTGCTCCCACTGACTACGACAACCCTCTGGCAGAGTCATATAGATGTGCACTTCTAAAGCTAGTTTAGAACGACGCTATACTCATCCTCCCACCGGGTCTCGCAGCCTGGAACAACAGCAATGGCAAGTGTGGGTAAACAAGAACTTCCCTATCACCGTCCTTGAGGCTACCGGAGTACCTCTCGGGTGCCTGAAGTTACCCACCTTATCTGCGGAGTGGCCAATGGAATGTCAAATCAGATTGAATCTTTAGGTTCCTTATCAAATCTTCAGTAATCGTTTGCGGTTCTGGAATCACTTCCAGTTCTACCATACTCCCACTACTGTTTTTGAAAAATTCATTTTTATTAAAACTGTGGCGAGTCTAGAACAATATTTCTATTGATCTCCCAGATGGTAGAAAGTCAACCCTCGTCATAGCCTGGGTCAACCCACAAACAGCCATTACAGAAACGTGCCTTGAGTTGTCCAGTGTCTGGTTTTAATCATAAGCCGGACAACTCCCCGTACCTTAACATCGTTAAGATATGAACTGTTCTATAAACAATATAGAACCAGAGGCACTGATTTAATTGAACCAGATTCAAATCATGCAGCTTTCTCCAGTGCATGTTAACTAAATGGAGAGAGGCCGATCATCGTTACTCAACTTAGGAATGCTTCCAATTATGAGTAACCTGAAAAAGAAGCAAGTTCTCTTTATCATTACTATCAACTGAATACCATACACAAGTATCTACATCTTCGATCACTTTGAAGAATCCCGATACTTGCTACACCTGGTTCTCTACTCTATTCAAATACCTATAACTCTTCAAAACTTAGACCCTGTGTTTCTACGAAACACACGTCTAAGAACTAGAGAAGTTAAAAGTAAACAGAATATAGTATAAGAACCAACCCCTTTGTCCTAATGGACACTGGACAACATGCAATACTCTGTATAAGTCCGCCGAGTCTAACAACTCTTTCACTGTGTGTCGTAGGTTGAAAACTGTACTTATGGTTAAGAAAAATTACACAGCTGTTTAATGCTCCTTACCTAACCATCCACTGATATAGGTAAATGTCATCGACATAATATCAAAAGGTATATCTCACTCTATGAAAATAGACGTACAGATATATCAATTTGAAATTGGTGCACAACAGCGGATATTCAAAACCAAATATTTGCCGACCGGCAAACAGCCCAGGTGATCTCCTCAAATATCACTGATTACAACGAATCCGATATAATGAGGATGATCACCCTATTCCCAATAACTTACTCCCACTCATCATCTGCAAAACCATACAGATGTGAGAATCAAACCTGGTAAATACATACCCTGGAGCAAGTGTCTAATCAGGAAATCAGTTTTCTTTTAACAGTACACAGTTGAACTGAAACATTGAAATGTTTCGATGGGGTATCCTGGTATTCCTAGTAATGCCTCTACCATTATCCAGATTCACAACTATAACCTTGTATTTCTTTGCCACCTCTCCAAATCCCTTTTTATGTCTTTAGTCATTACCTTCTGCACACCCCTTTAGGCCAATTGGTTTTCTTCATTCCCTACCGTTCGGCACCAGCTTATGGTTTGGAAGAAGACTATCCAATAAGCATAATGGGTGTACTGCCCTAGTCCTAGGAGCACTCGCAATGCGAGAGAAGGTGAAGATAAAGGACAACCGAATAAACCTTATTCCTATTTCTCCTGGACCAGAATCCATCCCCGAACTGGAACAAGTTCCTTTCGAGTTCGTATATAACCATACGATGGATTATCCAATAAAATGGGATCTTCGTAGTGATACGGAGTGTCCTGGAGAAATACAAAGGTGATTTAGGATTGGCGAAGAAATACTTGGTTTGGTCGTGAATATCAGTCGCAATTTACTTTGCCCTCTTACTAATCCCTTGCTTTGTCTTAATCTTAATACCTTCTGCACACCGTTTAGGCTAATTGGTCTTCTTCATTCCACACTGTTCGGCACCAGCCTAAAGTTTGGAAGAAGACTATCCAATTTGCGTAATAGGTGTACTATCTCCTAAACTAAGGAGTACTCGCAACCTGAGAGAAGGTAAAAGGGAAAAGACAACTGAATAATACTATCCGTTTTCTCCAGAACCGGAAACCATCCTCGAATTCCTTCGAGTTCGTATCTAACCATACGATGGTTTTGTCCAATGGAAGTGGACGTTCGTAGTAATACGGGGTGTCCTGGAGAAAAGGGTAAAAGTAGGAGTGGCAATGAGGTCTGCAACTCTGACAATTCAAAAGCCAGTGTTAAGAAGGTTCGGTCAACTTGGTCACTGAGTCATAGTCTTAGGGTCGGGTCAATGGTCGCTGCCAGAGAGAGAGAAAAAATAAACACTCAGCGTGCACTCTAACCTAGATCAGAATGGTTACCAATTTATCTAATCTGGAAACCTCCCACTGTACCTCAAACTCTCCTCCAAACCTGAAAGAAGAATTAGTCGGGGTCACCCAAGGAGTAAACCAACTCATCAGTGGGAATCGGGATCCAACTCTCATCGCATGATAAAGTGACGGAATCCGCTCACGTTATCACACTCCAGAAGGTATGCGCATACCTGGCAAGTTTCAGTTCTTTTGAAACTCCCGATGTGATTTCTGCCCCATGCTCTTATGACCTTGACTATGGCCAACAAATCATAAGTCACATGTCAAGTTCTACCCGTCATTATCCAGGTTGATTTGAACCCACCCGTACAAGCCCTTGACTAGGGCCAACAAGGCTGTACAACTGTCCCAAACCAACGCATCTATCTATGCTGCATATGAATAACCAACAGCTACCAAACACTGTGCCTTGACTATGGCCAAAAAACACAGCTTGAATACTATTGACTATCCATATGAAACGACGGAGGGCTACGTATGGTTTCTGGCGAAAACCTTTAACGTAATGAACTTGATATCGTTGAAGGAACGGATAGCTTTTTAGAAAATATAGTAACGAAAAACCTTCGCTAAAGAGGTCACTCCCGGTGAAGGGATCTCGGCTCTTTCCCCGTAGGATGGGGTGCAGGATATTCTAACTGAATACCACGATGCAAAGCAAAAGCAATCGGCTATAGTGAAGTTAATGCCCTGACGCAAACTTCTGTCCAAGGGGTTGTAAGTCCACGTTGCGACCCCCGGTTCTTACGGGGAGGCGGAAACGGTATAAAAATCAAATTTTAAGCGTAAGGGGCAACATGGACTAAGCAAAGTCGGGATCTTTGACTAAACTAAAACTAGCAAACTTAGCTAAAGAGAGTTAGCTACTCGGATGGAGATGGTCATACCTAAACTTGAACTCCTTCGTCTTCAAGCTCCGATGGTGGTTCGATGGCTCCTTCTCGTTGTCTCCGTACGCCGAAGATAGATCCACTTGAAAGCTCCAACATTTAGCTCCTTCTTCGTTCTTTGAAGAAACTAGTTCACTTGGTTTGCTAAACCTAGTGAACTAGAATGAGTAGAGAGGAAATAGAATGGGATTTTATCTATGGTTCTTGATTCTCAACTCATGAGACAAGAGAACCATAGATCAAGAGAGGGAGCAAGAGGTTGAGGGTGAGATCAAGAGGAGAGCTCAAGAACAAGAGAGAGAATGAGCAAGAAAGAATGAGCAAGTATTTTGTCTCTCACCCTCTCATAATCCAAAGCAATGATAACTCATCATATTAACAAAAGTCTTATGTGATGGTTAGAAGCAACCACACCCATATCATTTCATGCACTCATTTTACACAAATGAGCAAGTAAACAAAAGTCTTTGCCATGAAATGATGGCTATGGTCATCATGATGGTCAACTAGTCAAGCCTAGTCAACCGGTCAACAAGTCAACAAAAATCAACAAGTCACCAAAGTCAACAAGTCAACAACCATATCACCATAATACTTAATTAATATAATAGTTAATCACATATCATATTCTCATTAGGGTTGAGCATAAAGTCAAAAAGTCAACGGTCAACTGTCAACAACCCTAATGAGAATCCGCTGCCTCTGCCTCCCTGTCAACTGTGCATACACACCCGCATCCGCGTTCCGAGGAACACGAATGCAAACTGGATAAATCCAATCCCATAAGGTACACTAGGATCTGGCTTAAACCAAAGCCCGCTAGTGTAAACTGTCCGGACACTGTACGTGCACAAGTGCACGGATGTGACCGAACCCTGTCGCAAAACCATGCGACCTGTCGCAATACCATGCGACCTCTACTCTTTTGCCAAAAGGCGAAAAGCTTTCTGTGTGGGACTCTAAAGACTCGACACTACGCTGGCAGTGGGTTTAACCACAGACCGCAAGCGGCACTAGCTGTGCGTAACGGTCCCCAGGTAGTGCCGACAAGAAGACCGACGAGGCGAAACCCATCTGAACTCCTACTGAGCCTGAGTGTGACATTCTCCATACAGTCCGGTCTGTTCGTCTGATACATCGCATGGCGGGCCTAGGGGGCGGTAAACGTCAGTCCCCCAATAGCGGTACAAGTCGTGCCGGAGCGAAGCCCAAAACACCCTGAGATAACACTGGAAACCTACCAGTATATCTCGTTTGCCCTGGCCAGGGACTACTCGTGTAATGGCTCTCCTAGACACAGCGCGATGTCAACCCCCAATACCGGGAGAGACGAATCCTGTCTAACCGTCACTGCCTCCAAGTGCTTCGGGACTGCACCCAACCACCACCTGTTTGCACGACTCCTTTGAGCCGTGGTAGGGTAGTGATCAAAGTACAGTGGGAACACACCCGAGGCGAAGTGACAGTGTCAAGTCAGCGGACTAAGCTGTACTCATGTCACCTGGGAACTGATAACTGACGATAGGTATAATACCAACTAGTCAGTTCCCGACGAGTCCTGTCCAGTGTACCCGTAACCTAACGAGCACCCGCATACTATCTCAAGTACGACGTACTGACGGCTGTGGGACAGACCGTCTCCCATACTGGGATGAGAAGCGCATGCGCTGGCCTACTCCGGAGTATCGATGCCCTGTCTCGATAGTCCTGCGACCAGGGACCTGCATAAGGATGTGTTTATAGATTACCCAGCCCCACTAGTGTGACGGCCATCACATCGCTGGTAATCAAGCAAAGATCCTAAGGGCTCCACTAATGTGTATAGGCGATATACAAAATATAAACACATGTACACATTGAAGTAGAAACAAACCAAGTAGCATACTACTATTTTGAGCAAGATTGTATATACAAGGTGAATATCCCAAGCATCCATTAAGTAATATACAAACCAGTATGATACAGTAATGGCCTCTAGGGCATATACACTAACAATCTCCCACTTGCACTAAGGCCATGTACTGGCGTATCGAAGACCTATCATCTCGATCAGCCGCTCGAACTGAGTCTGGGGCAGGGCCTTGGTGAATGGATCAGCAGTGTTATCTTCTGAAGCGACTCTCCGAACCTCGATCTCCTGGCGATCTACGATCTCCCTGATCAGGTGATACCGCCTCAAGATGTGCCTGGATCTCTGATGGGACCTGGGTTCCTTCGCTAAAGCTATAGCCCCGTTGTTGTCGCAATACAGAGGTATTGGATCAACAATGGACGGAACCACCTGAAGTTCTTTCAAGAACTTCCTCATCCAGACAGCTTCTTTTGCGGCATCAGATGCAGCGATGTATTCCGCTTCCATTGTCGAGTCTGCAACGGTTTCCTGTTTGGAACTCTTCCAACACACCGCCCCTCCATTGAGGGTAAAGACAAAACCCGACATGGACTTGGAATCATCTTTGTCACTCTGGAAGCTGGAGTCAGCAAAGGCCTCGATCTGGAGGTCTTTTCCGCCATACACCAAGAACATCTCCTTAGTCCTTCTCAGGTACTTGAGAATGTTCTTTACCGCTATCCAGTGTTTCTCCCCAGGGTTAGACTGATACCGGCTTACCACACTCAGTGCATAAGCTACATCCGGTCTGGTACACAACATCGCATACATTATAGAGCCTACCGCAGAAGCGTAGGGTATAATAGACATGCGATCCCTCTCCAAATCAGTCTTGGGAGACATCTCTTTAGAGAGGGTGATCCCGTGACAAGCCGGTAGGTTACCGCGCTTGGAATCTTCCATACTGAATCTCTTCAGTATGGTGTCGATGTACCTGGACTGAGAAAGTCCTAATATCCTCTTGGATCTATCACGGTAGATCCGGATACCCAGAATGTATGAGGCATCACCCAGGTCTTTCATGGAGAACCTGTGTGACAAGAACCCCTTGACAGATTGTAGCATAGGAATGTCATTTCCTATTAAGAGAATGTCATCCACGTATAAAACGAGGAATACTACAGTTCTCGCTACAAATCTACTATAGATGCATGGTTCATCTGGATTTTTGATAAAGCCAAATTCCTTGACCGTCTCATCAAAGCAGATGTTCCAACTCCGCGACGCCTGCTTTAGTCCATAGATGGACTTAAGCAACTTGCACACCTTTCCGCTGCTCCCACTTTGAATGAAACCCTCCGGCTGGTCCATATAGACACACTCCTCTAAATTTCCATTTAGAAAAGCTGTCTTTACGTCCATTTGCCAGATCTCATAATCGTGGAAGGCAGCAATGGCAAGAAGGATCCGAATGGATTTCAGCATGGCTACTGGAGAAAAGGTTTCGTCATAGTCCAAGCCAGGTCTTTGACGAAAACCCTTTGCTACCAGCCTAGCTTTATAGGTCTCAACCTGTCCATCTACACCAATCTTCCTTTTGAAGATCCACTTGCATCCTACGGGTTTTACCCCGTCTGGAGCAATGTCCAACGTCCATACCTTGTTGGTGTACATGGACTCCATTTCGGTCCGCATTGCATCCAGCCATTTCACTGAGTCAACGCTCTGAACGGCCTGCTGGAAGCTAGTAGGCTCATCATAATCTATGATGCAATCCTCTCTATCCCCGTCTATGAGAAAACCGCAGTATCTCTCGGGCGGATGAGACTGCCTACTACTCCTGCGGAGCGGCGTAGGAATGTCCTGTTCTGTTGAACCCTATGGTTCCACTAACCTTTCAGTAATAGTCTGTGGTTCTGGAATTTCTTCCAGTTCCACTGCGCTCCCACTATTTTCCTTTTCCAAGAACTGGTGTTCTAGGAAGTGGGCATTACGAGAAACAAGGACTTTTTGTTCCTCTGCGTAGTAGAAAAGATACCCCCTGGTGTTCTTTGGGTATCCCACAAACTTGCACAGTACTGAGCGTGCCTCGAGTTTGTCCGCATGCTGCTTTTTGACAAAAGCTGGACATCCCCAGATCTTCAGATATTGAAGGTAGGGTTTCTTCCCACTCCATATTTCATATGGGGTGGTAGGCACAGTCTTAGTCGGAACTCGGTTCAAAAGGTATGTAGCTGATTCTAGCGCATACCCCCAGAATGATCGCGGTAACTCAGCGTTACTCATCATGGACCGCACCATATCCAATAGGGTGCGGTTCCGTCTCTCCGATACACCGTTATGTTGCGGGGTGTATGGAGGAGTAAGCTGAGAGAGAATTCCGTTCTCTTTTAAATAGTCCAGGAACTCGGCACTTAAGTATTCTCCACCTCGATCCGATCTTAGAATCTTAATACTTTTGCCGGTCTGTTTCTCTACTTCATTCTTATACTCCTGGAATTTTCCAAAGGCCTCGGACTTATGTTTCATTAAGAAGACATAACCGTACCTTGAGAAGTCATCCGTAAAAGTAATGAAGTAAGAATGTCCGCTTCGGGCATGTGTAGACATTGGACCGCACACGTCACTGTGTACGAGTCCCAAGAGCTCGTTCGCTCTTACTCCATGTCCAGTAAACGGAGTCTTTGTCATCTTTCCTTTGAGACAAGATTGACAAGTGGCATATGATTGATATTCGAACGCATTCAAATATCCTTCTGTATGTAACTTAGTCAACCTTCTCTCATTGATGTGACCCAATCTACAATGCCATAAGAAAGTCTGATTTATTTCTGGAGACTTTCTTTTGTGTGTATTCTGGACATTAAAAATCTGTGGTTGGTTTAATACGTATATACCATTACTCAATGTACCTGACCCAATCAAAACTTGATTAAGGTGAATGTTTACAACATTACTCACAAACGCAAATTCATAACCTTCTTTAGAAACTAAAGATACAGAAATGATATTACAAGTTGCGTTGGGTACAAAAAAGCAATTACGCAAAACCAAAACATGTCCATCTGACATTCCCAGGTGATAGTCCCCCACGGCTTTAGCATCCATGCTAGCTCCGTTCGCAACTCTGAGGGTCATGTCACCTGCCTTCAAAACCCTACGGTTTCTCAACGCCTGCAAAGAATTACAGATATGAGATCCTGATCCGGTATCCAATACCCAGGAAGTAGAGTTTATTGAAAGACAGTTTTCAATAACATACACACCTGAAGCTGAAGCTGCAACCTGCTTCAATTCCTGTGTTCTGGCCTTCCAGGCCCTGCAATCATTCTTCCAGTGTCCTTTCTTATGACAATAGAAGCATTCTTCCTTATCCACAAGCTTCCCCGCTATCTTTGTTGCTTTACCTTTTCCCTTCGTATCCACTTTACTAACACCGCCCCTTGGTTTGGCGGGGGCCTTCTTCTTCTTTCCCTTGGCTTTCGCCTTGGACCTAGAAGAAGATGATCCTCCTACAAACAAAGTGGATGTATCCCTACCTTTCTGTAGGGTGCCCTCTGCGCTCCTCAGCATGTTGAGGAGCTCTGAAAGTTCAACCTCTTTTTCTTGTAAGTTGAAGTTCAGTATAAACTGGGCGTAAGTGGAAGGAAGGGACTGGAGAACTATATCCGTATATAGCTCACTCTCCAATGTGATCCCTAGGTCAGCGAGCTCCTCAATGAAGCCGATCATCTTTAGCACGTGCTCGGCTACTGATGATCCGACGGCCATTCTTGTCGAAAACAACTTTTTCGACGCTTCGTATCTTGCGATACGTGATTGCTCTCCATACAGTTCTTTTGTATGGAGAAATATGGACTCCATGTCCATATTCTCATGCCTCCTCTGATGTTCGTTGTCCATCGAGGCAAGCAGGAGGCACTTGGCCTTCGCGCTATCAATCTCCCAAGTCTTGCGGATTTCCTTATCCGCGACACTGGAAGTTGGACCAGGGACAGGGGGAGCTTTGGTGGTAAGAAGATACCCCAGCTTGTCATAAGTGATTGCTATCTTGACATTCCTGAGCCAATCTTTGTAGTTTGGCCCTGTCAGTTTGTTTTTATCTAGGAGTAACTTAAGTCCAGTCATGTTGATTGGTCACTGCAATTAGGAGAGAGAAGAAGAAACACTCAGCATGATGCTCTTGCAAGTTTAGAGTGGTTTTTAGTTTGTCTAAACAGGATGGCTCCCACTGTTTCTCGAATCCCTCCTCAAACCATAAAGGAAGAATTAGTCAGGATCAATCCCACCGTACAATACTTGCTTAACCGTTCAGCCAGGCCGGTGTCGGTACTTCGAGGGAGGTTTTCCAACGCTTTCGCGAAGTTCCTTAATTAAAGAACCTCTTTTCCCTGGGGGCGTAGCCCCGCTAACACCTTTCTAGGCACCTACTAGGTTTATAGCATTGATCGTTTAAGTGAGAAATTTCCCGAGGAGTAGCATATACTCACAGTAGGATCGGGATCCAAATATCATTGCGTGACGAAACTGAAGGAATCCTACCAGAATCATCACACTCCAAATGGTATGCAAATCTAGCAAGTTTCAGTACTTATGAAACTCCCGATGTGTATTTTTGCCCCATGCTCTTATGACCTTGGCGTGAGGTCAAAATGTCATAAGTCACATGTCAAGTTCGTCCCATCATTATCCAGGTTAATTTGAACCCACCCGTACATACCCTTGACGTAGGCCAAAATGGCAGTACGACTGTCTCAAACCAACGCATTCTATCTATGCAACAGATAAATATCCGGCAGCTACCAATCACTATGCCTTGGCGTGAGGTCAAAATACATAGCTTGAATACTACCGAATATTTAACTGAAATGATGGAGGGCTACGGATGGTTTTGGCAAAACCGTGAACGTAGTGAACTTGATTTAGTCGATGGAACGAGATAGCTTTTAAATGGAGCGGCTCAAACTCCGTATTTTAAAAGTTTGTTTTTGAAAAGAACCGAGTGGTTTTTCGAAAGTGTTCCAACGACTTTAACTTGGTTTATTATCTTGCATTAGTTCTTTTAATGCGTGATATTCTTGCATTAGTTCTTTTAATGCGTCCCATCATTTAATCCTACCATTGCAGAAAACACCATTGCAGAAAACAACCAAAATATGACGTACGCTTATGCCATTCGCATTCGCCACGGGGCCCCGTCATTACCCGTTAGGTTACTTAACTAACGACAGAGCGGGGGCTGGGCTAGCGCGTCTGTAAAACATAAGCAACGCCTAAATAATATCATATATAGATATACTGCAATGATAAACATTTCAGATCACAGATAAATACATTGGATATACTAGCAATCTGTAATTTGTACGAGCCTGTAACAAAAACAGATAACACGGTCGCGGTGAATAGCCAAAACCCCACCCAAGACCCCTACGGGTGCGGCAAACTACCCGCCAAGTACCCGAAGCGTAGCAACCTCCCTCATCTCCATGAGTAGGCCACTCGACACTTCGGCATACCCGGTAGTTTGTGCACCCCCTCCATGGGTCTATCCTAGGAGCAAAAACAGTAAAAAGAAATTATACAATGACGGCTACAACCCCGACCCGGTTGTGCGGCCATACAAATAATTATTACATCAATTTACAAATTTACATGAATTGCAAGAAAAGAAAACTCTCGTCTCACAACCCCCGGCTATTCACCCGCGACAATCCAACATATTTATATACACATTTCAGCACATTACAGATCATGTATAACCCCGACCAATCGACTTATAGCGATTAGCCGACGTTCAATACATGCAAACATCACAGATATAACCATCATAGTCAAAGTGCAGTGAAGTTCGGAAAAAAATACGGAATTATAGGACCCCAAAAGGAAATTTCTTTTCTGGAAAATCTGGGCACATATAATATATTCCAAAAATCCCAAAACCAACACAGACACACACTGCACGAAAAACGATGCAGAGAAGACGACAAACCGCGGCGCTTCCGCGGCACATGCCTACCTCGTGCGGCGGAAGCGCGGCGGTTTGAACGAAACAGTGGACCGTTTTTCATGGGTGTTCACACAAAACCCTGAGCCGAATTTAGGAGTATAAAGTTTTTCATTTTGACCAGAAAAAATTTCAACAGAAACTCAGGTTTTGTAAAAGTTAGGTTTTTGGATTTTTCCGGTTCCGAACTTCGTTACACTTTACTACCAAGCTAGTTTAAGTTTAGTTAGGCTCTGATACCACTGTAAGTCCACGTTGCGACCCCCGGTTCTTACGGGGAGGCGGAAACGGTATAAAAATCAAATTTTAAGCGCAAGGGGCAACATGGACTAAGCAAAGTCGGGATCTTTGACTAAACTAAAACTAGCAAACTTAGCTAAAGAGAGTTAGCTACTCGGATGGAGATGGTTATACCTAAACTTGAACTCCTTCGTCTTCAAGCTCCGATGGTGGTTCGATGGCTCCTTCTCGTTGTCTCCGTACGCCGAAGATAGATCCACTTGAAAGCTCCAACATTTAGCTCCTTCTTCGTTCTTTGAAGAAACTAGTTCACTTGGTTTGCTAAACCTAGTGAACTAGAATGAGTAGAGAGGAAATAGAATGGGATTTTATCTATGGTTCTTGATTCTTAACTCATGAGACAAGAGAACCATAGATCAAGAGAGGGAGCAAGAGGTTGAGGGTGAGAGCAAGAGGAGAGCTCAAGAACAAGAGAGAGAATGAGCAAGAAAGAATGAGCAAGTATTTTGTCTCTCACCCTCTCATAATCCAAAGCAATGATAACTCATCATATTAACAAAAGTCTTATGTGATGGTTAGAAGCAACCACACCCATATCATTTCATGCACTCATTTTACACAAATGAGCAAGTAAACAAAAGTCTTTGCCATGAAATGATGGCTATGGTCATCATGATGGTCAACTAGTCAAGCCTAGTCAACCGGTCAACAAGTCAACAAAAATCAACAAGTCACCAAAGTCAACAAGTCAACAAAAGTCAACAAGTCAACAACCATATCACCATAATACTTAATTAATATAATAGTTAATCACATATCATATTCTCATTAGGGTTGAGCATAAAGTCAAAAAGTCAACGGTCAACTGTCAACAACCCTAATGAGAATCCGCTGCCTCTGCCTCCCTGTCAACTGTGCATACACACCCGCATCCGCGTTCCGAGGAACACGAATGCAAACTGGATAAATCCAATCCCATAAGGTACACTAGGATCTGGCTTAAACCAAAGCCCGCTAGTGTAAACTGTCCGGACACTGTACGTGCACAAGTGCACGGATGTGACCGAACCCTGTCGCAAAACCATGCGACCTGTCGCAATACCATGCGACCTCTACTCTTTTGCCTAAAGGCGAAAAGCTTTCTGTGTGGGACTCTAAAGACTCGACACTACGCTGGCAGTGGGTTTAACCACAGACCGCAAGCGGCACTAGCTGTGCGTAACGGTCCCCAGGTAGTGCCGACAAGAAGACCGACGAGGCGAAACCCATCTGAACTCCTACTGAGCCTGAGTGTGACATTCTCCGTACAGTCCGGTCTGTTCGTCTGATACATCGCATGGAGGGCCTAGGGGGCGGTAAACGTCAGTCCCCCAATAGCGGTACAAGTCGTGCCGGAGCGAAGCCCAAAACACCCTGAGATAACACTGGAAACCTACCAGTATATCTCGTTTGCCCTGGCCAGGGACTACTCGTGTAATGGCTCTCCTAGACACAGCGCGATGTCAACCCCCAATACCGGGAGAGACGAATCCTGTCTAACTGTCACTGCCTCCAAGTGCTTCGGGACTGCACCCAACCACCACCTGTTTGCACGACTCCTTTGAGCCGTGGTAGGGTAGTGATCAAAGTACAGTGGGAACACACCCGAGGCGAAGTGACAGTGTCAAGTCAGCGGACTAAGCTGTACTCATGTCACCTGGGAACTGATAACTGACGATAGGTATAATACCAACTAGTCAGTTCCCGACGAGTCCTGTCCAGTGTACCCGTAACCTAACGAGCACCCGCATACTATCTCAAGTACGACGTACTGACGGCTGTGGGACAGACCGTCTCCCACACTGGGATGAGAAGCGCATGAGCTGGCCTACTCCGGAGTATCGATGCCCTGTCTCGATAGTCCTGCGACCAGGGACCTGCATAAGGATGTGCTTATAGATTACCCAGCCCCACTAGTGTGACGGCCATCACATCGCTGGTAATCAAGCAAAGATCCTAAGGGCTCCACTAATGTGTATAGGCGATATACAAAATATAAACACATGTACACATTGAAGTAGAAACAAACCAAGTAGCATACTACTATTTTGAGCAAGATTGTATATACAAGGTGAATATCCCAAGCATCCATTAAGTAATATACAAACCAGTATGATACAGTAATGGCCTCTAGGGCATATACACTAACATGGGTCACTCCCGGTGAAGGGATCTCGGCCCTTGCCTCGTCGACTGAGGTGCTGGATATTCATAACCGAATATCACTGTGCAAAACAAAAGTGAACGTCCTTGCAATAACAGCTTTTTGAAAAAGTGTTCCAACAACATCAGATTAGGTTTGTTTTAACTTGCATTGATCCAAATCAATACAGTCCCATCAATTGATCACACCACAAAGAACGAAAATATACTGACGTACGTATATGCCATCCGCATTCGCCACTGGGTCCCGTCATCACCCGTTAGGTTAGCTAACTAACGGCAGAGCGGGGACTGGACTAGCGCGGATGAAAAACATATACAACATCTACTAATATATATACCAATATATTATATTTCGCTCAAGGCGTGAATAAAATGCAACATCACAGAAATGTACAGCATCACAGAACAATACAGATTTCTGGGATCCCCGGGTTTCACAGAGCCACTACTGAAACCCGACGTTCCCATTGTCGTGTGGATAGCCTGTGCAATGAAATCCTAGACCCCTACGGGCGCGGTAAGTCACCCGCCAAAACCTGAAGCGAGGCAGCCCCCTTCAGCGCCGTGAATGGACCACCCAGCACTTCACGGAATCCGGTAACTTGGGCACCCCTCCTGGGTCAAACTGTACCCCCTACGAGTGCGGCGAATAGCCCGCCAATTCCAGAGTGAAGCCCCCTCCGTCCCAATGCCATGAGATGCGGGCTTGTTGCCCTCCAGAACCCGGCTATCCGTGCACCCCACCGCGGGGTAAACCTAGTACAGAAAGTAAAATATACATACAACGGGTACATCGACCGCAACCTGGCCGTGCCCCAAAATAATAATACAAACAGGCAGTGACGGCAGCCTACATGTCGGACGCTCGCCCCGCAATATCAAATGTACATAATACAACAACACTGTACTAGCATTGCATCCAGGCTATCCCCACCGACCGATCCGCAACATCACAACAAAACATAGAACATCAACGTGAAAGTCACGTTCGCAAATCCGTCTAACCGGGCTATAGCAGTTAGACCGGATTTACCGATCGAGTGACATTCACGGTCGCAGATATAATGTAAATACTGTGAAATAATGTGTTTAAAAATATCCGATCGATCAAAAATTAACAAGCGGGCCCCCTTGCAATACTGTAGCACTCACAGAAAATCTGGGCCCAATATTAATATTTCAAAACCCTTAAAATCATCCCAGAAGCCCACTGGAGAAGTTTGACACATTGACCATTCTAACCTGCGGCGGAACCGCGGCAACAAGAGGGGTTTTGCCGCGGTTCCGCGCTCCTCCTGAAGGATCAATGTCTCGAATTTTCCCAGAACTCTTAGAACTTCTAGTACATCAATTTTCTACAACCTGAATAATTTTCAGAGACCAAAAAAATTCGACAGAAAACTGATGTGAACAAAAATGCAAGTTTTGGAATTTTGGTCGATCGGAAATGTAAAACACATCAAACGAAGCTAGATGAAGTTAATGGCGAGGCTCTGATACCACTGTAAGTGCACGGCGGCGCCCCGGTCGTCAATCCGACGGCCAAATACGGAAACGGTGATAAACTTTAATTTTGCGAACTTAGCAAACCGGCACCACCGCGCACTAAACCCCGGATCGGGCCATTAAACTAGATCTAGCAAACTATAAGATGGGAAGAGATATACCGAGTGATCCGAGTCCTCCGGTCTTCTCGTCGTCGTCCCGATCTCTCGCGGAATGTCCGGTCTCCATCTCCTCGCCGGAAGGGCACCACGTCGCCTTCATCTTTTACGGGCTCCCGCCTCTATACCGAGGCAACTCGGACATGAAGCTGGCAAGTCGACATGCCCAAGATTTGCTGTAGAATGTGTAGTGTAGAATCATAGTCTCTTTTGGGGCGGTGAAGTTGCCATTTGATAGATGGAGGAATCAAGATAAGAAAAATGGTGCTTGCATTTTTCTAGCATGAAATGAGATGAACAAATTTTCCCTCTTGAAAATGATCCTCTCTTCTTCTTCTCTCAAGTATGAAAAAAAACTTATCATCTTAGAAAATGGTGGAGGAAAGAATATGAAGCATGAAGGGAGGTGATGGTAGGAGCACAAGTGGTGACCACATCCAAAACATCATCATAACAAATTCACATCAACCTCTAATCACCTCAAATCACCAAAAATCAAGTGATGATGATAGAAAAGAATGGTATCAAAAGATGCTTTCATAATTAATACATTTGCAAGAAACCCCTCCACAATGTGTTATTTGCAAACTTGCAAATAACACCCTCCATCGGAAAAGTCCGGCCGGGAAAGAACAAAGGAAAACCGGCCGGAACGGAATGCAAACTGGCAACTCCAGAAAACTGGTCCCGTAATAAATTACAGGAAAACCCCGATACTGTGCATACACACCCGCATCTGTATTCCGTTCGGATACAAATGCAATGAGACAAAACTACACTGTACTATACTAGGATCCGGCTTAAACCAAAGCCGGCTAGTAATATCCGTCCGATCCTGATCCGTTCAATACCGCATGTATCTGATCGAACCCTGCCATATAACCATACGGCCACTAGTACAAACCGTCCGATCCTGATCCGTGCAATACTGCACGTATCTGATCGGACCCTGCCATATCTCCATACGGCCTCTACAGCGTTTCGCCCGAAAGCTTGAGTAACTGAAAGTGTGGTGGACTCTAAAGACTCGTCAATACTATGGCTGTGGATTTAACCACCAGCACGTCAGAGGTATAAGCCAATACGTGACGGGCCACCAGCTATTGACCAAAAGGGGCGTCGATGAGCGAACTCATCCTGACACCCTACTGAGCCTGTCAGTGACAATATCCGTACAGTCCGGTCCGTTCGTCTATGAGCATCGCATGGCGGGCCTAGGGGGTTGGTAAAAGTCAGACCCCCAAAAGCGGTACAAGTCGTGTCGGAGTGTAGCCCAGAACACCCTGAGATACTACTGGAATACCTACCAGTAAATCTCCTGCCTTGGCCAAGGACTTCGTGTAATGGCTCTCCTAGACACAGCGCGACCTCACCCCCAATACCGGGAGAGACGAACCCCTGAAGATCCGCTCACTGTCTCCATATGGCTCGGGACTGTACCCAACTAAAACCTGTTTGCACGACTCCTTTGAGCCGTGGTAGGGTAGTAATCAAAGTACAGTGGGAACTCACACGAGACAAATGACGATCCCCAGGTCGATGAACTAACCTGTACCCATGTCACCTGGGAACTGCTATCTGACGTCAGGTATAAGACCAACTAGCATGTTCCCGGCGAGTCCTGTCCGGTGTACTCATAACCCAATGAGCACCTGTATACATCTTAGGTGAACCAACTGACACCAGTGGCTTGTGAGACCGGCCACCGCCCCTCGTCGGGGTCTCACTGTATACACTAGTCTACTCTGGAGAATCGATGCCCTGTCTCGAAACTCCCACGACTAGGGACCTTTTAAGGATGTGCTTATAGACTCCAGCTCTCATTTATATGATCGCCCTCATACTGCTGGCAGTCAAGCAAGAATCCTAGGGGCTCTATCAACGTGCAATAGCAACCTGTCAGGTCACCTAAAGCAGTACACGATGATAAAGATAAACCAGATAGCATACTATCATCTCGAGTAAGATTGTCTTACCGGGATAGGTCCCCCTTCAATCATCGCAATCACGTGCCTGTGATCCAATAATTGACTCTGAGGGCACTATCTCCAACATGTACAAAAGAAGAATAAAAAAAATAATATATACAATTCTTCAAGTCGGCGGACGATTCAATAAGTTGGCCAGTTCATCCCTTTTCCGCTGTGCCTTAGCTTCATAATTTATTATCATCAAAAGACGGGCCTCCGCTTGAGCCTGTTGGGCCTGATACGAGGCAAGCCGACTTTCAAGCCCTTTTTCGGTAACCTTATGAGCTTCGACCATCTCGCGAGTAAAAATGACAGCTTTATCAATTGATACCTCCCTGATAGCTTCTTGAAGCACCCACCAAAGTTCATATGCCCGAGTAGTCTTGGCCGTAAGATTAGCTTGAAGTTCCATCAACGCTTTGGAAGCCAGCTCTCTCTCTGAAAACTTTCGGCTAAGCCTCTTCTCGCATGATAGCATATTTGCAGCACACCGCTCAATTAGCCCCCGTAAGCTAGCCTTTGCAGCCACAACCTCTGAAGAAAGGCGTGTACATTCAAGATTATGCAAGCAAACCTCCACCTGACGACAGAACTCAACCCAAACTTGCACCAATGTTTCACTATGGTAAGTAGCAAGAAAGGGAAGAGAACCATTGGCTTCAGCGGCAAATGCTTCGGCCGTGATCAAATTGCCAGCACGAAGGTCTTCGATCAGAGCTGACAAGGACTGAAGGCTTAGCTTTGCCATCCGTTCCGAGGCACGTAGAGCGTAGGGGCCGGACGGCATGATGATGAGAGATTCCAGTGTAGTAAGAACTGGTAAAGCTATTTAGATTCATAAAAAACAATCAGCGAGACTCACAAGTAAAGAGCAAGTAGAACAACATTGAAACTTTACTTACCTACGGTCATGCAAGAAGGGTCTGAAGAATCCCCAGGCCCGTCAAGAACCTCAACTTCGTCATCGGCCTCCAGAACTGCAGAAGACCTCAGTATCATTATATGAAATAATAAAAATTTCATGAGGAGAAGGCAAATAACGCTAACCTTTCCCGGAGGAGAGGACGATGCGTTGAGGGGATATCGCCTGCGGAGCGGCCATCTTTAGCAGACGCTCGAAAGACTTTCTAGGGGACAAGCCCACGATGGACGCCGCCAATCCCCGTAACTCTGAAAAGACAGAAAGGTTCAGATAACGAAGAGATTATTAAAATAAAATATAGAAGGATACCTTCGATGCTCTTCCCACTTTGGACTGGAGGGATAGCAGCTTCGGCCTCCTCCTCCATACACCCAGGCACATTATCGGGGACGCGAGCTGGCATAGCAACTTCTAACTGAGGAGCGGCGGCCGCCGTTGCAGGCTCCAATGAAATGACTGTAGCCTCGACTACCTATCCTATAGTCTCTGGGCCGTCCTCAGAAAGATCCATTGAAACCACGGACGATGAAGATGCCTCTGCCGGGGGAGCAAGCACCTGGGGAATGGGAGTCGCCGATGGGAGCTCCGTGGCAGGAACAACGGTTGTATCGACCCCCTCCACACTTAGTAGTGTCTCATCGGGGATATTTGTAGAGTCCATGGTCAAAGCGCGACTCAGATCCTATGCCATTGCCGAAGTCCCTGGAAAGTTTTCACGAGGATAAGGATATATAAATATATATATAAGCAGTGCAAAATACTATAAAAGGATATATAAGTATACCAATGCGCAAAGGAGCTTCTAGTATGGCTTGCTCAAGTCGGCGTTCCTTCCTGAGGAGGTGTGCTCGCCGGGGTTCGAGGGTAGACTCGTGGCCACTGGCCCACAAAGAAAGCGCGTCTTCGGCGTCAGCCGAGATAAGCTTTTTGAGAGCTATCTCGTCTCCCTCTTCCAAAGGACTTATAAATCTCCGCCGTATCGATGGAAGATCTTCGTAGAAGATGACGGTAGGATAAGGCCTCTTTGGGATCCTTACATTCTCAGTCTCATCCTGAGAGCGTTTTATAGCCTCAGCTAATTGTGCGGCTTCCTCGGCAGATGAACCTGGGAAAAGAAGGCCACCATCTGGCTCTTGCATAGCTAGTGGTTCGTCTTGGAGAATGGGCTCAGAATCCACTAAGAAGTCGAGCAGATTGGTGACCGTCTTCTTTCGCCTCTTGGACCCGGAACTAACACCAGGGGACGATCGTTTCCTACTTCTCGGTGCTTTAGTGCGGCGTTGACCCACTTCGCCTTCAGTATCTTCTCTCGGCGGCGCTACCGGTGAGGACACTGCTATTGCTGACGCCGCAGCTGATGATACTGCTACTGGCGCCTTATTGGCCCTTGATTGAGCTCTGGTACGCGGTGGCATACCAACCGTAGGAGTTAGATCCACTTCCGCCGCCTCAGGGATAAGTGCGACGCCGATATCTCTCAGGGAAGGGCGAACAACTGCCCGCGGTCGCGGCGGGACTCCCGTAGCCTGGAACGGAATAGGAGCCCTATATCCAAGGAGTATCCTCCTCTCCTCGGCAATAATAGGACTGACCCGGTGAAGATACCAGCCCGTGAAAGACCCCACACATCGAGGAATATAGTCAGCTTCAGGAATCACGAAGCGAGAACCGGTGTTTAACCGCATGAAGTGATGAGCGGCGTCACGGACGACTTCTGACGATGGGCTGGGCTCCACTGTAAATGCCTCAAAGGGGACACCTTGGTCATATCCCAGTTGTCGAGCAAAGCGGTATGGGTTGTGCCGCATAAAAAGGGCCGCACCGTTCTGACGAAATAAAAGATAACCCGGTCTGATTGAATATAAGTACATGGCTTCCTTAGGCTTCAGAGAAGGTACTCCCTCTTTTGACGAGTCGCAAAGCTGTTGAATCGGTCCTGAAGGAGCAGAGAGGACTCGATCGTTGAATACCATCCCGCCAATATTGGCATAGGGATTAATCAACACACGAATAGCTCCGGACTGAGTCAGATCAGAAGCAGAAGTATCCACCAACCTCATGAGCCGCGGAAAAGTGTAGGCGTCATAAAAGCTGGGTCTCTTATGCGCGGCAAATGCCCCTAGCACATGCATCTCAATCCATGACGTAAAGTAATGAAGAGACAAGCTCACTATGTTCACGCCTGGTGTTAAGGTATTGGCTGCAGCACTTAACCCATGATAAAGATGCGCTAGCCCCGCAATGCCCACGGCTAGTCGCGTCCCTTCATCGATGCGGTGAGCAGGGTAAATGACCGAAGCTCTCATAAACCGACGGTGTGTTGGAATGACGAACCAGCTGAGCCAGACACTGATAAAACCCACGAAGAAAGTCTCTTCATCTATGCCAGGGGCTGTCACTAGTAAAATAGGGGGTTGCCCCTACGGATGGAATTATCCGTTGGGGCAGATTTTACTTTGCCCTACGGATTAGTCCGTAGGGCTAAAGGGTTGCCCCTACGGGCACTGACGTTCAAGAATAAAAAATTTAATTCTTAATTTGGTGTTTACCCCTACGGTGGCGCAAACAAAGGACCTACGGATATATCCGTAGGGGCAAGTAAATATCGATTTAAAACAAAGCCAGATCGAAAAGCCTACGCTCATTTTCTCTCTCTCCCTCAAACGCGCGCGAAAAACCCTAAATCGCCACCGTCGCGTCGCCACCGTCGTTGGGCAGAGTCGCCACCGTCGTCGCCACCGCCGATTTCGTCGCCATCCTCGTCGCCACCGCCGGTTTCGTCGCCACCGTCGTCGCCACCGCCGGTTTCTTTGCCAATTCGACGCCGTCGTCGCTCCAAGTAACCAGCGCACCCGTTCAGGTATAAATCTCGAGGTAAATTAAAGCATTTTTGGATTATTCATGGCTGGGTCTGGGTTGCGCGCGCGAGAGTTGGGTTTGGGCAGGGGCGCGGTGGCGGTCGGGGTCGGGGTCGGGGTCGGGTTAGGGTTGGGGTTCGGCTGCTGCTGTGGTGGGGCTGGGGTTAGGGTTACGGTGGGGCTGGGGTTAGGGTTACTGTGGGGCTGGGGTAGGGTTACGGTGGGCTGGGGTTAGGGTTGGGGCTAGGGTTAGGGTTACTGTGGGGCTGGGGTAGGGTTACGGTGGGCTGGGGTTAGGGTTGGGGCTAGGGTTAGGGTTACTGTGGGGCTGGGGTAGGGTTACGGTGGGCTGGGGTTAGGGTTGGGGCTAGGGTTAGGGTTACTGTGGGGCTGGGGTTAGGGTTATGAGAGGCATGTCAGCATATTTATGTGTAATAATTGAGAGGATCAAGCTAAGTTCTATGCAAGCAGTCCCTCAGAATACATAGAAAGCTAGCCTTACATTTTAAATTAACATATTCCATAGTTGTCTTAATCGTAAGGCAGATACCCATATTGTGTAAGAGCTGACATTAATACAACCATAGGGAGCTGACTGATTACATCTCATGTGGCATTAAAATCTATAAATGGACATACGAGATAATGCAAAGAAAGAGCAATAGATCAAGACTCAATCAACTTTCCTATGCTTTATGATTTCAGCGGATAGCTCAAGTTTAGTTTCAACTTTATATTCTTATTTTTCTCTCTTTTTTCTTTAGTGCTTCTTCCTCCATTTCTTTGAAGAGTCTCTCACAGCGAAATACACTCCATTTTTTCTTAATGGGATAGAATCCTACCCCCGACAGCCGGAACACATACATACAAACGCATAATTAGAGAGCGACTCGAGATGTTCGGGTTAAAACCAATATATGATACTCGATGATGATATGAAACCTTCATATTCCCATCGATACCCGTATATGAAACTAAAGCGCCGCTTAGTCCCCGTCTATCGGTTAACATACGTGCGATGCTCGTCGTGACCTAGAACTATACGAAGGTTGTTAAATATCGGACAGTATAGCTCGATACTAACAACCGTCGTATAGTCTGCGCGACGAGAAAATTCAATCGTATGGTAACCCATAGATTTGTCCCGTGTGGACAAGTTAAGAATGTATAAAGCAAACGCCTTCATTCACTTGTGTTTTCATCCGTTTCGAGATATTTCGTCGGTACCTTTCCCCTGGTTCTCCGTGTACAAAGATAGATTAGATGTTCATTTCAACGTTGTTTCACAGCTTTGAAATGATTATCTATTCTATTACAGTGTACTCGGAGAACAGCGGGGAGGTGCTGCCGAAATTTACTCGAAACGGTTGAAAGCACAAGTGATGGGCGTTCGCTCTATACATTCTTAATGGGATAGAAGCCTACCCCCGACAGCCGGAACACATACATACAAACGCATAATCAGAGAGCGACTCGAGATGTTCGGGTTAAAACCAATATATGATACTCGATGATGATATGAAACCTTCATATTCCCATCGATGCCCGTATATGAAACTAAAGCGCCACTTAGTCCCCATCTATCGGTTAACATACGTGCGATGCTCGTCGTGACCTAGAACTATACGAAGGTTGTTAAATATCGGACAGTATAGCTCGATACTAACAACCGTCGTATAGTCTGCGCGACGAGAAAATTCAATCGTATGGTAACCCATAGATTTGTCCCGTGTGGACAAGTTAAGAATGTATAAAGCAAACGCCTTCATTCACTTGTGTTTTCATCCGTTTCGAGATATTTCGTCGGTACCTTTCCGCTGGTTCTCCGTGTACAAAGATAGATTAGATGTTCATTTCAACGTTGTTTCACAGCTTTGAAATGATTATCTATTCTATTACAGTGTACTCGGAGAACAGCGGGGAGGTGCTGCCGAAATTTACTCGAAACGGTTGAAAGCACAAGTGATGGGCGTTCGCTCTATACATTCTTAATGGGATAGAAGCCTACCCCCGACAGCCGGAACACATACATACAAACGCATAATCAGAGAGCGACTCGAGATGTTCGGGTTAAAACCAATATATGATAATATGAAACCTTCATATTCCCATCGATACCCATATATGAAACTAATTAAAAGCGCCACTTAGTCCCCGTCTATCGGTCAACATAACGTGCGATAATTTATTCTTTTCAACGACAAACGCACACACAAAGCATATACATGGATTTTCTCCTTTGTCAGTAACTATCCCGTTCTTATATTTCTCAATATAGTCAGCATAACCTACAATTTATATGTTATTCAGTCTAACATGGCCCATGAGTACGTCAGAGTTAAGGACTGGATGTATGTGGATTGGAAACAACGTATGCAACCTAAGTTTGTCGCAGGGGTTGCTGCTTTCCTTGAATTTGCACGAGCACATAATAAGATCATAATAGAGAAGATTCTCTGTCCGTGCGATAGATGTGGCAATAAGTACTGGCAGAAGGTAGAATTGGCAGAGCTTCATATTGTAAAACATGGGTTTACTAGACTTTATTCAATTTGGAAATATCACGGGGAAGGAGAAGAATGCAGTACTGCGGTAGAAGAAGGAGAACACGATAATGCGGCAGGAGAAGAAGAAGAATTCGGTAATACGGCAGGATACGGAAATTTATTTCCATCAGAAGAAATGGAGGATATGGTAGAGGCTGCCCTAGGTGAATCTATTCGTACCGAAGATGACATTCCTTCCGGTCAAGGACCGCGTGCGGATAAATATGAAAATTTCATGAATGATGCTAGGAAACCAATTTATGAGAATGCGAAGTATTCCACCCTCTCATGGTTCGTCCAACTTTTCCAAATTAAGTGCCTAAATGGATGGAGCAACAAGTCATTCACAATGCTTCTTTCGTTCTTGAAAGATTCTATGCCTCCGGGAAATAATATGCCCGAAAGCTGGTACGAAGCCCAGAAAATGATGTCTGATTTGGGTCTAAAGTGCGAGAAGATTCAAGCATGTCCTAAAAATTGCGTGTTGTACCGGAAAGAGAATTCAGATTTGAAAGAGTGTCCAACATGCGGAGAGGCCAGGTATAAGCCGAAAGATTCTGATAAGAAGCCTGATATACCTGTGAAGATAGCACGATATTTTCCCATAACACAGAGGCTACAGAGGCTATTCAGGTGCAAGAAAACAGCCGAGGCAATGATTTGGCATCATCGTGCTCCTCCAAGCGAAAATGGAAAAATGAGCCATCCAAGAGATTCACCGGCATGGAAGGATTTCGATAGGAGGCACACAATATTCAGTAGCGATCCCCGCAATGTCCGGCTCGGACTGGCTGCCGATGGCTTCTGCCCATTCAACTATATGGCTGGAAGTCACAGTACATGGCCCGTTGTAATGATAATTTATAATCTGTCGCCTTGGTTGGTTATGGACCAATCATACTTTATGATGCCTCTTCTTATCGACGGACCAAACTCACCGGGGAACAATATCGACGTCTATCTCCGACCTCTGATTGAGGAGCTGAAAACTTTGTTTATTGATGGTGTAGAGACATATGATTCAAACACAAATACAACCTTCATACTGCGTGCGGCTTTAATGTGGACAATTAATGACTTTCCTGCATATGGAATGCTTTCAGGTTGGTCCGTACATGGTCACAAAGCATGTCCTCATTGCCATGAACACACAACATCAAAATTTTTGAATTTTAGCTGGAAGGTTTGTTATTGCGGCCATCTATAGTCAATACTTTTAATGATTGTCTAATGCGTCCACGAACCGTTTATCTAGATTGGATGACGATGTCGGGAGCAGCGAGGGGCGGCAGGAGCTCCAGCCGCGGCAGAGGCAGAGCGGTTCTGCCGCCCGGAGAGCTCCGTAGGGAGCTTCAGAGGGCCGGTCTTGCACCCAGATCGGAGACCCCTTCGGATGCCTCCTTCCGTGTGGATTTTGCCACACCTCCAGGTATACTGCACGCATATCCATTTTCAATTTAATATTACAGATATTCATGCCTGTTTATGTCAAAATTACTTATATTGTCAATGTTTGATTGTCTAGTTGTTGGTCCTGCGTCCACATCTGGGACAGAGGCCACCCCCGCTCCTCCAGGTATGTTTATATATCATATAGTGTATGTATATTGATTTAGAATGCTATATCATAAATATACACATTCCTTTTGCTCTTACTTAGCAATTTTTATTATTGTCTAGCTGTAGGTGGTGACACCACCGCACCTGCGGGTATGTTTATATGTCCTATAGTGCATGCATATTGATTTAGAACGTTATATTATTGATCTACACATTCTTTTTGCAATTACTTATCAAATCTATTTTTAATTGTCTAGTTGTTGGTCCTGCGTCCACATCTGGGACAGAGGCCACCCCCGCTCCTCCAGGTATGTTTATATATCATATAGTGTATGTATATTGATTTAGAATGCTATATCATAAATATACACATTCCTTTTGCTCTTACTTAGCAATTTTTATTATTGTCTAGCTGTAGGTGGTGACACCACCGCACCTGCGGGTATGTTTATATGTCCTATAGTTCATGCATATTGATTTAGAACGTTATATTATTGATCTACACATTCTTTTTGCAATTACTTATAAAATCTATTTTTAATTGTCTAATTATAGGTGGTGCGTCCACACCTTCCACAGGGGCCACTCCTGCTGCTTCCGTACCCTCCGCATCGTCTGCAGGTTAGTATGAATAAATTTAAAATATTTATTTATTTTACATATGCTCTATAGAATAAATATGAACTTCATGGAGATTTAGCGTCGATGTTTATTTTATAGTTGGAGGGGATGCGTCCGGGTCCGGGACCCCGGTTGTTCCTCACCGGAGGAACTATCGTCCCGCTCGTGCTGCTGCTCGGGCCCAGGCTCGTGCGTTATTCACCGGAGGTATATATCACACTTGAATTTTTTTTTAACCTTGATTTCTTAATACAACTTTGTCTTATTATTGATTGTCTTGATATTTCGTGCAGACGCAGGGCCTCTCCATCCCCAGAGGGGGACTCGAGGCCCGAATCAGTCCCATAGGCTGAGGCCTAATAGAGCTAGGGGGGAGGCAGCATTCCCCCTATTTTTTACCCTTGACTATCGCTATACCGGTCCTCATGCCGAGAGGTTCGGCCGGTATTTGGGGGACGAGAGCCGGATCGTGAAGAACTATCCACTTCACGTTGAGTGGGGCGAGCAGCACCAGCGCTCATTCGCCCTCTTCTTTGAACAGGCTCGGGTATGTATTAATATATATTTTCATTTGATCTATCCAATATATTTATTATTAACACTTGCAATCTAATAACAATGTTTTTTTTTGTATTTTCAGTTGGATTACGATTTTCAGCCTGTAGCCGACCCTGATCACTCGGGGAGGGTGCTCGACCTTCATGCTCTGTACAATGGCCTGATGAAGAACATGCAGGCCAAGGTCCGATACAACAGGAATGAGCTGAAGGCCGACTGCTACTCCCTGTGGATAGCGACCCCCGAGGCAGAGAGAGCGGCCCTCCTATCTACTCCGGCGTTTGCGAGAGTCGACGTAGAGACATGGCCTCTATTGTGCGCTTATTTCGACTCCGAACGCAAACAAGTATGTATTTTAAATTTAATTCATTATTTATGATATAATTTATTTCTTTGTGTTTCTTAATTAGAAAACTAAATGTTAATGCGTTGTGCAGAAACAGGCCGCTCAGAATACGGAGAACAGGAAGTCGGCGAAGAGGGGTCGCCCCACTTACACAGGTGGCTCGAGGAACATTACTCGAGCCATAGAGTTATCGGTAAATTAAGAGTTATTCTCTAATATTCTGCAATATTAAGAGTTATTCTCTAATATTTCTAATATTAAGAGTTACTTTCTAATATTGCAGACATCTCGGACCGTGGCGTCAGGTGGTACACCGAGCGTGCTGTCCGCATATCTTGCCGTCCACGGCACCTCGACAGATCCCGCCACGGACGAGCTTCGATGTCCCGACGTCGCTACCCAGGAGTACTGCGTAAGTGTTAATATTTTTTCTACCCAAATTTGAAATTTTAGTTTTGGAAGGTTCAAGTTTAAATTTTATACTTATACTTTACTGCTTAATGTGGGTGTAGGAGCGGGTGGTTGAGCAGGCCCAGGCCTCGGGGATCGATTTTACCGGACAGAACGATCCAAGGCTGCTGACCCCAGTTCTGGACGCCGCACACGGAGGGCACCACGGAGGTTGGGAGAGAGGCCGGGGATTGGGCCCTAGCAGGGCCCATATGAGGTTGGACTCCACCCCGGCGGTTACTTCCTCCGTCTCCAGTGGCCGGCATGTCCATCAGGAACTGGATAGCTTGAGGGCCACCGTTCAAGAGTTGAAGGAGATGCTGGTATGTATACTACTTTATAGTAAAATATCATTTCATATTATATACATATCAACATATCCATAATTAGTACGTAGGTTGAGCTTATTTGGTTTTAGACTTAAGTCTGATTAATCATACATACATATGTAATTAAAATAAACAACGCTTTTCCAAACTAGATATCCAAACAGGGTTTCGAAATAACTTAATAATGAAACGAATTCGAATAATACACAGTTCTTACACGCTTCTTACACACGTTATGTCCAGACGCGACAGGGTAGATCGGCCGAGCCTCCACATGCATCTCCTTCGGCTGCGGCTCCGCAAGCCACTACATCGGCTGCGGTTCCGCAGACAGCTCCTGTAGCTCCACCGCCCACTCAGACTCCCGCAGCCGCGGCTCCGCAAGCGACTACCTCGACGGCGGCTGCGCAGACCACATCGCCAGCTCCACATGCCGCTCAGACTCCCTTATATGTAGCATTGGAGAGTGTATTTACCGAGGAGCAGGCGCGCGTTATTCGAACGTTATTCGGAGGTGGAGCTGGACCGAACTAGGGTATCTTTTTGGTTCTTATTTTTTGAAACATGTATTTATTTATATCACATTGTACTACATTTTGAAACGATATTGATATTGGTTTGTATTTATATCATATTCAGTTTTTGGGTTTCTTTTGTATATTATATATATGCGTGAGATGTGATTATGAATACTGCAATATATGATTTGATTGATGTATATAGTATTGTGCACAGGGCGGCAAAAAATCTGGCAGCCCATTTTTTAAAAAAAAATACAGACAATATGTACCTACGGATTAAGCCGCAGGTACATACACTAACCCTACGGGTATATCCGTAGGGGCAAACTATCAGGAAACCTGATATTTTCCCACCTGATATCAGTGCAGGGTGTTGGGGTTGTCCCTACGGATATGTCCGTAGGGGCCAGTGTTTATCCCCTACGAATTTATCCGTAGGGGAAAATATCAGGTTTCCTGATATTTTCCCACCTGATATCAGTCCAGGGTGTTGGGATAAGCCCCTACGGACTTAACCGTAGGAACTACTTTATATCCCCTACGGATATATCCGTAGGGATCTAAAAGGGACCTACGGGTATATCCGTAGGTATATACAATATATTCAAAAAAAAAAATTACATATATGATTTTATTACCCCTACGGGGTACTCCGTAGGGGCTCTAACACCTACTGATATATCCGTAGGGGCTTAAATTTGTCCGTAGGGGCACGTTCAGGGCCTCAACTTGCACCTGCGGCCTTTGCACCTACGGGGTCTTTTTTCGCCCCTACGTATATATCCGTAGGGGCAGTGGGTTGCCCCTACCGATAAATCCGTAGGGGCAACCCTTATTTGTAGTAGTGTGTGATCGACTCAAAGGGTGTAGGGTTACTAGGCACTGTCACAAGGGTCTATAAGGCATCAACCATGCCTGATTTAAATTTTAGACGTGCCGAACAACCCTAACCAAGATCTTAGACTAGAGATTAGGTGAAACAATGAGCAAGTAAACAACTTTACTTCTAAGAGTTTGGAATTACAACCTCTGTAGTCTGGTCCTTCACTTCATAAGCTCCGTGTTGTGGTCCCTTCGCTGCGATCATCAAGTTCCCGGACTCTAGAGAGGCTCCACGAAGAGAAAGATACAAGCTTGCTTCCGATCTTCGATAACAAGGATGATCTACCTTGAAAAAACTCAAACCCAAGCTCTTGCTTTGCTAATCAAGTATTAGAAAAGCAAACACCATAATCTAAATGTCTAGAATAGATTAGGATGATGAAGTAGGAATTTAGCTCTCATTTGTTTTCAATTTCTCACTCATTTTCATCACTTATAAAAAAGCCAGAAAGCTTTTTCAAGCAAGAAGAAGAAGAAGATCAAAATCCTTTTGTGATGAATAATGAAAACTCAAGTGTGAAGTTAGAAATACAACCTTGGGTTAAGTATGAAAACTTAACCCATGTAGAGAAACAACTATGGTTAAAGGTTGGGTTGGGTTAAGGAAATATCTATGCAAAATATCAAGGTCAAAGTCAAAGCTTCAAGAAGCTTCTTGAAAGCTTCATGAAAGCTTAACCCTAATCCAAACCCTAACCACATTTATTCTCCACAAAACATGTTGCATTTATAACCCTAACATGTTACAATATTATATATCACATATACAATATTTATTGTAACAAAATAAAATAATACAATTAACATATATCACATATATATCAATGTATTACCCGAGTGAGAAAAAGAATCTTTAAGTGAGCTTATATTAGTTAATATAATTTAATATATCAAATATATAATTATACATTAAATTATCGAATCAATACTTGATCCGATAATCCGGCTATTTCACAAATAACCGACTAATATATTCTGTATTAGTTCATCGAATCAACACTTGATCCGATGACCCGGCTATATCACATAGACCCGGCCGATATCACATATCGCGAGAATCTAATACGGTATCACATACATGTATTGTTCTCGGTCCCGCACAAAATACATATGTGCTCCTACTCCGTTTTGCCTGAGCCAGGAAACCTCTGTGTAGGGCTCTAAATAATCGTCAATACGCCGGCAATAGGTGATGATCATATCAAACACCCACAAGCTGCAAGCGGTCAGCTAAACGTAACAGCCACCCTGGTATTGAGCGATCAGAAGATCAACAAGCAAGCCTGTACATTCTCCTGCGAATCCAATCAGTAACACTCCCGTACAGTCCGGTCTCTTTGTCTGATATGTCGCATATCTCGCCTAGGGGTGGTAAACGTCAGACCCCGGTAGCTTGATAAGTCGTGTCGATATGAGGTCCATAACAGTTCGAGAAACTACTGATAACACTTACCAGTAAATCTCAGCAACCCTGGCCAGGGATTTCCAGTTATAGCCAATCGAACACAGCGCAACATCAACTTCCTATACCGGGAGAGACGAAACCCCTCCTATCGCTCATTGCCTCCATGTGATTCGGGACTGTACCCAAAAGCCACCGTTTTGCACGCCCCATTGGACGTGGTATGATGGAAATCAAAGCACAGTAGGAATCACACAAGACTCTATGACGATCTCGGGTCTACATACTAATCTGTACCAGTGTCACCAGAGAACTGCCATCTGACGTAAGGTATAATACCATCTGGGAGTTCTCGACGAGTCCGTCCAGTGTACCCAGTCTCCACTGAGCACCCGTATACCTTCTCTGATGTCAAACACCAATGGATTTAGGATCATCCATCGCCCATCATATTGGTCAAGAAGCGCATACGCTAGTCTACTCTAGTATATCGATGCCCTGTCTCGATACACCTACGACTAGGAACATTTAAAGGATGTACTCAGTGACTACACTGTCCCCACTAGTATGATCTACATCATAGTCCTGGTAGTCAAGTACTCATCCTAAGGGCTTTATCAACATGTAACATAGAGACAATCAGAGTACATGTTAAGATAAAGAGCAACCAGATAGCATACTATCATGTCGAGCAAGAAAGTCCTACCTATATATGTCCAAGCATCCACTACAATATACATCGTATGTACAGTAATGGCCTCTAGGGCATACATATAACTAACAAAGGGTACAACCGACATGATCAGAATGTAGAACTGCGGCAAATCCTCTTCTTTAGCCGATAGCTTATTTAAACCGAACCCAAAGGGGTCGTTGATATTCGCGAACTTTGGAGCCGTCTTTGATAGAACGTCTCCACGAAAGAAGCATGCGATAAAGCTTTTGAAAGTGACGCCCTAATCCTCTGACTCTGTGAATAGCTTCTCAAAAATGCTTAGAGTCTTGATTAAACTTGGATGCTTGTGGCGGATGGCATTTTCAGTCGACAAGCCGTCAAGCATAGCAGGCACAGTTTCGAAAACATATTCATCAGGAGGCAGCAGTTCTTCATAGAGCGTCCCCCTGACCGGCAAACCCGAGATCTCGCGAAACTCTTCTAGAGAAATTGAAACTTCGCGGTCCCTTAGAAGGAAGGTGTTGGTGGGAAGATTCTATTGATTTAAGAAAGCCTTAACCCTCCAGACATGGGGAGACTGATAATGGAAGAGAGACGCGTATACCGCCTGATAAAGTCCAACCCTCTGCAGTCGCGCACGATGAGCCGACAGGATATAACGAGCCCAGAGAAGGTAACCCATGGGTTATCGAGGAGTAAGCCCTATTTTGTAAACCTGTCCCCACGGTTGGGCTTCACCTTGGCAGATACGACGCCCTAGGATATCTATGGCCGGCACAGGGTGGTTTGGAATCCCAGTTGTCGACGGCTCGAGCCGTCCCATAGGGGTCCATTTCAACATCTCCACAGCGAAGGAGGTCCGGGGACTCTCTAGTGGCAAAAATGGGTAAGTAGGCTCTGTTGGTATTTCGCAAAGAAAGCTGCGGCGGCCCCGAATGATGTGCCCATACCAGGTCCCCCATAAAAGTAAGATGGTGCAGTTAGGGTCGTGAGCTCTAATCATCGCCATCACCTCTTCATCAGACGGTGATTGAGGAAAGGCAGCCTCCGAGCGGGTGAAAAGGAAGTACAGAAGAGAAGACATTGTTCCTGAAACAGATGAAAAGAAACTATTAATAAAGCCCGCACATGTCTATAAAGACAGTGGAAGAAAACGACAAATAACTCATTTTATGGGACCATTGGTTACAAAACACAAGGGCCCCATAAAATCAAAATGGTGGCTCACTAGTGATGAGGCAAGGTAATCATTATGGGAATAAAAGTAAGATTCTCAATAAATGAATAATGGATTTCAAACAACTCTACACATTCCCCAAGGAGAACACCTACTGTAGACTCTATGAAAATCATGAAGGATCTCTCTGGAAACTTTTTTTTTGCAAAGAACAATTCAGGGCAAGAAGATTCCAAGAAGTTCTCTATGAAGAACTGAGTTCTTTAGAGGAATTAAATTCCTTTTGAACAGAGGGGTTAAACTCCCAGAAAACTTTTTCAGAGCCAAAGCTCTTTGGAATGGAATTAAATTCCAGAGAGAAGACAAGCATCACCATCGATCCCTGAAGATCAGAGAAGCCCTAAGAGGTTTATTATTTAAAGATTGAGCAGTTTTCTTTTTAAAAGAACTTAAAAAAATGGGTTCTTGTTAAAGGGAAAAACCCTTGGTGTGGATTTAAAATCCAAATTTCTACAAGGAGTTCCTCAGCCGTTCAAGATTCTCACCTGAGAAAAAGGAAATCTTTGTTGACAGAGTTATACTCTGAAAATATTTTGAATCATAGAACTAAGCTCTGGGAAAGAGAATTAAATTCTCAGAGGAAAAACAAGAAAGGAAGAAGATGGAAAAAGTGGAGGCGCTTCTGAAGGGACTCTTGCATTTATAGGATGTGATGGGGAACGGTTCATCTCCCCTATTCCCTAGACAGATCCAACGGTCACAAAGGTGACAGCGTTGCACTCACGTGCAGACACGTGAGAACAATGCTGTGGGGGCATTTGTTCCCTGATAAAATATCAGGAAATACCCCAATAGGGTATCACGTGCTCACACGTGACCAAGGGTCATGTGTTGACACGTGATAGATTCCTGTGATCTCTACTTTATAGAATTAAATTCTAGTCAATCAAAAATATAACAAAACAGCCAGGAAATACCCCAATGGGGCATCACGTGCTCGCACGTGACCAAGGGTCACGTGCTGACACGTGATGATTCCTTAGCTCTGTTAAAAGGCAGGCAGAATTAAATTCTGAATAAAATGTTTAATCAAGAGGGGTCACATGCCAACACGTGACAGGTTCCTAAACTCTTTAATTGATAGAATTAAATTCTATTTGATAATCAAATAAAGGGGTCACGTGCCAACACGTGATAGACTTTTAAAAGCCTTCTGAACTAATAGAATTAAATTCTAATTAGGGGAAATCAAAGACCCTAACTGGGAAAATATTTCTTTAAATCTTTCCAAACAAAAAAGATGGTGCTATGTAAAATAGAGCACCGTTGGATTAGAAATCCAATGGTGATTAAAAATCACCAATTTATGGAAAGATTTTATACAAGGAATGATTTCCCTAAAATTCACCAAGAATAACTGACAGAATACCTTTTGGATTAAAAATCCATTGGTGAATAAAATTCATTGAGTGATCTAAAAGATCATGTTGGTTACTAAAACAACCAAAAATCTTTCGATGGAAGATTCACTAAACAAATTGATTCTTTTCTTTCTCCTATAAATAGGAACCAAGAAGAGAAGAGAAAGGATCTTTGGGAATTTTGATTTTCTGGAGAAAAACAACAACAGAGAGAAAAAAGAGGGGAGAATTTAATTCTCAAGAAAGAAAAGAAGTTCTTTTCAGAGAAAAGAAACCCTACGTGAGAAAGGGGAAAGAGATCTAAGCTCCATAAAAATAAAAGAGAATTTAATTCTTAAATTTAATAGTTTAACTCTTCTGATTAAGAACTTAGTTCTTCCTTTGGTTGAAGATCTGCAGAAGCAGATCTCTCCACAAGTTGAGAATTTAATTCTCATCGGGGAGATTCTGCCATGCAGATCCAAAACTTAGAGGGAGAATTGAGTTTAAGAAATTTAATTCCCCCAAATACATATGAATTTAATTTCTCCAAATAAAACTAGGTTATAACTCTATATGATAATTTAATTCACTTAATTTCATAGGAATTTAATTCCTCCAAATAAAACTAGGGTTCGACCCAGCATGAGAATTTAATTCTCCCAAATTCATAGGAATTTAATTCCTCCAAATGAAACTAGGGTTTAACCCTGTATAAGAATTTAATTCTTCCAAATACACAGGAATTTAATTTCTCTAAACAGAACTAGGGCTTAACCCTATAAAAAGAATTAATTCTTAAAAAAGAAACAAGAGACTCAAAAGCTCTCCATGCACATAAAGATCAAAGTACCCAATTTGGTCACGTGGTTACACGTGACCCTCATCCCTCAACGAATGAAAAAGAACGAATAAGGCATGGTCGCGTGCTCCCACGTGACCCTTAAACAGATTCCTAAAAATAGGAAGGAATTAGTCTGGGGGCAATGCCTCACGTGCTCCCACGTGACTCTCAAAATAAAGGGAACAAATCTAAAGGCAGATTGAACTTTGAACGCCCTCACGTGTCCCTACGTGACCCCTAATAAATAATTTAATAAATCAATGTATGGGCACCCATCACGTGGCTACACGTGATAGCCGTGAAGATTAAAAAGCGTTTAACGCTTATTGGAATAGTCTGAGGATAAAATAAAAGAAGTCTGGGCCCCACCTTTAGATGTCTCACGTGTCCCCACGTGACCATCTCATTTCTAATGTTTAACACTATATTGGGTGCTCTGTCCTTAGTGTTTAACACTATTTTCAAACCTGTCTTAGCCCAAAATTGGTTAAGTCTCCCAGAGGCAGGACTCCCCTTTGACTGAGCCTCAAATATACCCTTGTCTTCCAAGATTGATTATCTCATATGGCATATGAGTACTTAGCACTCAATAAAAGATAAAGACATGGTCGGAGTTTAAACCCCTGTTTAGCATTTCTAAATCATGGAGGGGCTGAACCCAGACAAATGTTCAACAGTCCAACAAAAGGCCAACATTTCAAACTTAATTGGACTTAGCCCAAGTTGGCCATAAGTCCTCAATTTAGACTTAACTGAGCCAATGGGCTCATAATCTAATTAATTGATCTTAGTTCCAAATTGGACTATAGATTTCTCAATCAACACTGGGTCAAGGGTACATCTCTTCACTCCTTTGATATTTGTCGTTGTAATCTTTCAATGTCTTCAGAGAGGTGATGGGTCCTGACAACCAAACATGCTATGGATTGTGGGGTCCTTAAACCCATGGACTATGATGTCCTAAAACTTGACTGTGAGGTCTTTAAACTCACGGGCTATGATGTCCTTAAACTTGACTGTGAGGTCTTTAAACTCACGGACTATGATGTCCTTAAGTTCGAACGCAATGTCTTTAAACTAACAATGGACCGAGATGTCCTTAAACTAACAATGGACTACCATGTCCTTAAACTGGTAATCGACCGCAATGTCCTTAAACTAAACAATAGAGCCAAAATGCTCTTTTGTTGGATCTAAATGATCTCGTTAAGTTGATCTTAGTCTAAAAATTAGACTAACGTATCCTTAACAAACGTTTAAGTTGATCTTAGTCTCAAAATGAGACTAACGTATCCTTAAACCCAACCTCCAAACCCAAATCTAAGATAATACGGATTTGGATTAATCCACGCCCTGCGGGCGACAACATAAATTAGACTCCGTATATAAT
This sequence comes from Agapanthus africanus, assembly GCA_030015575.1. Classification (NCBI taxonomy): domain Eukaryota; kingdom Viridiplantae; phylum Streptophyta; class Magnoliopsida; order Asparagales; family Amaryllidaceae; genus Agapanthus; species Agapanthus africanus. Next base: position 111,608,025 of record CM057344.1, read on the forward strand.
CCACGGACAACCAAAAACAAAACAAACACCCACGACACGAAATGACCATTTGGAGAAGGAGAAAGTTGTTACCGCTATGCGGTAGCGTAATTAACTGCAGGGGCTTGCGCCTGCAGGGAAGAGCGTCCCCACAATCAAAACCCCCTCAAATGAGGGGGAATCTGATGAAGTCTGCTACATCGGCCGCATCCGTTTAAATCTTCGATACATGGTGTCATTAATCAACTTGGTATCTTCGGAGAAGTGGACGGATAGCACGAAATAGCATCTACCCCCCCAGAATTCAGGCCCGGACGTCCCAACGTCCCGGTCGCGTCTTCCGGCGGTAAACACCCATGGCAGTTATGCCATGCATGACTTTGATGAAGAAGGAGATGTTCTGTTAAAAGACGCTAACCCTGAACCAAAACGAGGTCCCGCCATGAAAATGCCAAATCCGTCGTTTGAAGAACAGATGGACAAGCTAATAAGGGAAGCGGGACAAAGGGTCCGGGATGATCATAACCGCGAAATAGCCATCTACGAGAAAGCCAGGACGCAATGCCTTCTTCAGCAGGCTACAGAGAATGACGATTCCCTTCGTTGCCAGTCTTTCGTACAGAAGACCCGACAAAAAAACAAAAACAAACTGAAGAACGAAAAAAACGTTCGACAGCAACGAAGCGGATCCAAGAAGTCACGCGATCGAAAATCGAGCAGCCAAGATCCGTTTGTTATAAAGAAGATGAGTCGAGCATATTCTTTTCCCTAAGAAAAGACAGAAAATCTTCGACTTCGTCATGAAACATCAGATGATTACGCTCCCGGAGTCCAAGCACCCCGATCAAGCAAATGAGATTCATCACTCAGACTATTGCTCATATCACCTAGCGGTAGGACATCCTATTGAAGACTGCTTCACCTTCAAAGACTGAGTTGAATACCAGTATCAACTAGGCAGATTCGATCTATCCAACAGTTGGAGGGTAAGTCCGCCACGGAAGCATGAATAAAGAGCCACTTATGCGATGAGAGTAGAACCAGATAAACATCGGTCTTAGAAACGATCTCGTGCCTATCACGCGATAACGCTGTCAGAAGAAGAACCCAAGAATATGGATGACCTCTACTTCAAAAACGAGGAAGATGAGTTGATTTCAGAATTTCCACCGGCGCTGAAAGAGCGGGAAGACGGGATACATACTACTGCAGACGACTTCAGAAAAATCGACTTGGGAACGGTAAACGGCCCACGGCCGACGTTCGTCAGTGAATTGTTGTCTGAAGAAAAGGTGGCTACGCTCAAAGACGTGCTTATGCAGTATAAAGACTGTTTCGCATGGAACTATTCCGAGATGCCCGGATTGGATCTAGAAATAGCCGTCCACAAATTGGCGATATCTCCGGACGTCAAGCCGATCAAACAAGCACCGAGAAGAATGAGGCTTGAACTTGAAATGAGCATCAACGCCGAGTTCAAGAAGCTAATCGACTCCGGCTTCATCCAAGAGGTTCACTATCCTGACTGGATCGCTGACATCGTCCCAGTGATGAAGAAAAATGGGATGGTGCGCATATGCATGGACTTCGGGGATCTCAACAAAGCTTACCCGAAGGATGACTTTCCAGTACCGGTCACCGAGTCGATGATAGATAATACATCCACCCACGAAGTTTTCTCCTTCATGGACGGCTCATCAGGATACAATCAGATAAATATGCATCCCGAAGACCAGAAGCATACCGCTTTCCGGAGCCCTTTGGGTATATTCTGCTACAAGGTGATGCCCTTCGGTCTAAAGAACGCCGGTGCCAACTATCAGAGATCCATGACGAAGATCTTTGATGACCTTATACACGAGATTGTCGAATGTTATATCGACGACCTCGTGGTAAAAAGCAAATCGCACGAAGAGCATTGGGAGCATCTAAAAATAGTGTTCCAATGCCTTCGGAAATACAATCTGAATATGAACCCTCTCAAATGCGTATTCGGAGTCTCCTCAGGTAAATTCCTAGGGTTCATTGTACGACATCGATGCATCGAATTTGACCCATCAAAGATCAAGGCGATTATGGAAATGCCCTCCCCATGAACATTGCAGTAACTGCGGTCTTTCCAAGGGAAGCTCGCGTATATCCGGCGGTTCATACCTAACCTTTCCGGAAAGTGTTGCCCCTACAGTCACTTGATGAAGAAGGGAACCCCGTTCGTCTGGGATCGTAAATGCCAAAGCGTACTGGACGAAATCAAGCAATACCTACAGAATCCTCCGGTGTTGACCGCTCCAGTCAAAGGAAAGCCCCTCATTCTGTATACAACTGCCCTTGAAGGTTCCTTAGACGCGCTATGGGCACAAGAGAATGACCAAGGGAAAGAGAGAGCCCTCTACTATTTGAGTCGAGTTCTCCTGGGGGCAGAAAACAACTACTCCCGCATTGAAAAACACCGCCTGGCGTTGATCTTCGCGATAACGAAGCTCAGACACTATACGTTGGCACAAGAAGTCCATGTTAGTTATATGTATGCCCTAGAGGCCATTACTATACAGGAGATGTATATTCTAGTAGATGCTTGGACATATATAGGGAGGACTTTCTTGCTCGACATGATAGTATGCTATCTGGTTACTCTTTACCTTAACGTGTACACTGATTGTCTCTCTGTTACATGTTGGTAAAGCCCTTAGGATGTGTACTTGACTGCCTAGACTATGATGCAGATCATACTAGTGGGGACAGAGTAGTCCATAAGTACATCCTTTAATGTCCCTAGTCGTGGGTGTATCGAGACAGGGCATCGATATACTAGAGTAGACTCGCGTATACCTTCTCGATTCATATAGATGGGCGATGGATGATCCCATATCCATTAGTGTTTGACATCAGAGATGATATATGGGTGCTCAGAAGAGACTGGGTACACTGGATGGACTCGCCGAGAACTCCCAGATGGTATTATACCTCACGTCAGATGGCAGTTCTCTGGTGACACTTATACAGGTTAGTCTGTAGACCCGAGATCGTCATAGAATCTTGTGTGATTCTCACTGTGCTTTTATTTCCACCTTACCACGTCCAAGAGGGCATGCAAAACGGTGGTTTTTAGGTACAGTCCCGAGTCACATGGAGGCAATGAGCGATAGGAGGGGTTTCGTCTCTCCCGGTATTGGGAGTTGATGTTGCGCTATGCTCGATTGGCCAAAACAGGGAAGTCCCTGGCCAGGGCTGGTTTAGAGATTTACTGGTAAGTGTTACTAGTAGTTTCTCGACCCATTATGAGCCTCGCATCGGCATGACTTATCGGTTATTGGGGTCTGACGTTTACCACCCCTAGACTTGATATGCGACTTATCAGACGAGGAGACCGGACTGTACGGTAGTGTCACTGTCAGGCTTATTGCAGGAGTTGGAGCGGGCTTGCTTGCTGATCTTCTGATCGCTCAATACCTGGGTAGCCGTTACGTCCAGCTAGTACCGCTGACGGTTTGTGGGTGCTTGATTTAATCATCACCTACTGCCGGCGTATTGACGAGTCTTTAGAGTCCTACATAGAGGTTTTACTGGCTCAGGCGAAACGAAATAGGAGCGCATATGTGATATGTGCAGGACCGAGAATAATGCGTGTATGTGATACCGTATTCTATTCTCGCAACTTTTGTATTGGCCGGTTATATGTGATATAGCCGGGTTATCGAATCAAGTATTGATTCGATAAGTTGGTACATTATGTGTTAGTTGGTTATATGAGATATAACCGGATTATTAAGTCAAGTGTTGATTTAATAATTTAGTGTATAATTGTATATGTGATATACTAATTTACACTAACTAACATTGGTTCACTTAAGCATTTGTTTTTCTCATTTGTGCACAACTTAATATATATGTGATATATATTTATTTGTGTTCATTTTGTATCATGGTTGTTGATACAACTTACATGGGTGTATAAGACTTATACCATACTAATTATAGTGTTAGGTTTTTTATTTAAAGTAATTCTAAAATTAGTGGATGATGAGCTCACATGCATGAAGCTTCATGAAGCTTAGGGTTGCATTGACTTAGTCTACTAATTTTGTTATACTTGAGATATTAATTAACCTAACCATTATAATGTAGCCATGGTTATGTCTCTACATGGGTTAATATATGATATAAACTCACCCATGGTTCACTCTCTCTCTAAGATTAGTTTTTCATTCTCATTTTTGAGCTCATCTTCTTCCTCCTTCAAATGCTTGCTAGGGTTTGATAAAGAGAGAGAAATATAGTGAGAAAAGAAATTCTAAAGTGTACCCATTTCCTATTTCATCATCCTCTACTAGACTAGCACTTTAGTTTAGGGTGTTTGCTTCACTAATTCTCTAGTTAGTGAAGTAGAAGCTTGAGTTCATATTCTCTCGACGTAGATCATCTTCGGCCTCGAAGACTTCAAGCAATACCGTTGCTATCTTCTCATGGAGCCGTACAAGAGCCCGGAAGAACCATGATCGTAGCGAAGGGACTACAACAAGGAGGTTTAGAAGTGAAGGACCGATCTACAAAGGTTGTATTTCGTATTCACTTAGTGATAAATGTTATTTACTTGCATGTGTAACCCTAATTATCTAGCAAAGATCTTGTTTAGGGTTATTCGGCACGGCTAAAATTTTAATCGGGCATGGTTAATGCCTTGTAGAACCTTATTAGAGTGCCTAGTAACCCTACAGTGGTATCAGAGCCTAGCTAGAGCATTAGGTAACGTGTATACGAAGATAAAATCCGAACGAACCACGAAACGACGATTTGAACCCCTCTCTGGACATTTTTTAAAAACTGTGATTTTTCTGAATTAAAAATACCTCAATAAATCAGCAGGGAAATTTAAGCATTACTGTGGAAAACGAGACAGTAAGTCCTACGGACCGCCGCGGAACCGCGGCAATACCTTGCTTGTGCTGCGGATCCGCGGCCGTACAGATGAATTATTGACTCGTTTTGGCACAGTAATATTTGTAGGTGCTGGTACAATATTATGGGTATTTTTAATTTGACTCAAGTGTTGAGTTTTCTGGGGATCTTTTGGTACTCGTTGATTCGATCGGAAAATTTAATTTCATTCTGTTTTCCGGATAATTTAGAAAGTATTAAAATGTTCGAACGGATATCATTAACTCATTTTTCCCTGCACGAAAAACTTTTAAGTGTTGAATTTTTCTTGAGTTTAAATCTTTCGGAAAAACGTGCAAGTAACGCGATGGACCCTCTAGAAGAACACAAACCTTAACTCGATTATGTGACCGTCTGAACCGCCTCTAAAGCTTAGGGTTTGGGGCAGTACGGCGTGCCACATGTGAGGCGTTGGCTTGACCCGTCTACGGCTGGACCGTTGGTACTGTGACGTATTCTGGAATTTTTAAACTTCGCTCAAGTGTTGAGCTATTTAGGAAATCTTGGGTATTTGATTATTCGATCGGAAAGTTTAATACTGTCTATTTATCTGAAATGTGATACAATATGTGGAATTCATATAGTTAGGCATGAAATGCGAAGTATGCGATATTTCGGATTTATGATGTCTAAAGTAATTGTGGATTCCAAATGTTGTAGTTTTACACTTTCTTTTCTAAGACCGTAAGTGTAATATGTGATATCGCCTGTTTCGTTGCTATATGTCAACGATAATTGGGATGCGTATATTTACTTACGTTGATGATATGTGATGTTATGTGTTGCTGGATATGTTATATTGGATCGTCGCGTTTTGTATAGCCGAGGGGTTTTATGTGAGATGAAAGTTTTTGTTTTTCATTCATGTAAAATTCATTGTATGTAATAATCTTTTATTGGGGCACTTCCGGGATGAGGATGATGTCACCATTGTATATTATTTACTTTTCCGTATTAGGCAGACCCAAGGAGGAGAGCACAAGTAACCGGGTTCTAGAGTCCAGTGGGAGACCAACTCGAGGAGTCGAGTCCAGGTCTTCTAACTCTAGAATTGGAAGGGTTGCTTCCCGCTCTCGTAGGGGTCTAGGGGTGTGGGTTTGGCTATTCATCGCGACCGTGGAATCCGTGTTTTATAGAGGCTCAAAATAAAACACGGTCCTCCTAGTATATCCATTATTTCATATGTTTCTTCTGCTGCGATATCTGTGATATGATCATTTGATATGTTGAGATGGATACTGTATATAGTATATATGATATATTATATAGAAGTTACTTATGTTTTACACCCGCGCTAGCCCTGCCCCGCTCTGCCGTTAGTTACCTAACCTAACGGTGCACGAGGGGATATCGAGGCGAATGCGGATGGCATAAGTGTACGTCGTATTTATCTGTAATGTTTAGGTGACTTAAATGATGGGACTTCATTAATATGATTAATGAAAGAAAAGAAACCTAAAAGATATTGTAGAATCATTTTTTCCAAAAAAAAAGGGTAGCTACAGTTTTTGCTTTGCATAGCTATATATATGATATATCCTGCACCTTATTCAATGAGGAAAGAGCCGAGATCCCTTTACCGGGAGTGACCTCTTTAGCAAAACAGGCAGATGCTACAACACTCGGTTTGTTTTTGATTGCTTTTGGAGTTTTGGCTTTGCATAGCGATATATATGATATATCCTGCACCTTATTCCATAAGGAAAGAGCCGAGATCCCTTCACCGGGAGTGATCTCTTTAGCAAAACTAATGAAAGCCTCAAAATCACTCCATTTTAAAATTCACTCGATTCTACAACGATATCAAGTTCATTACGCAATAGGTTTTCAGAAAAACCTGTCGTAGCCCTATGTCATTTCAGATAAGTCCTGCTTAGTTTTCGTGCTGCGTTTTTTGACCTTGTTAAGGCGCAGTGTGCGGTAGCTGACCAGTATTTATCTGTTTATGCATATGATGCAGATTGGATTAGGGTAGTCGTACGGCCTTGTTGACCTTGTCAAGGGTCGTGCGGGTGGGTTTAATTCAATCAAGAAATGACGGGTTGAACTTGACTTACGGTCTATGGTTTGTTGACCTTGTCAAGGTCATAGATCGTTTGGGGCAAAATATTATCGGGAATTTCAAGTGTTGAAATTTGCAATGAGATTGCATACCTTTTATGAGATAGTTGGATCCCGATACCCACTGCGAGTAATTGTTACTCCTAGGAGAGTTTTACACAGGACAATTAGCCGATCAAGTAGGTGTCTAGAAAGGTGTCAACGGGGTTACGCCTCTGGGAAAACGAGGTTTACTTTAATTAGGTCCGTGCGAAAGCACGGGGAACCTCCCTCAAAGTACCGACACTGGCGTGGCTGAAAGATTGGCGAAATTGTAGGGTGTAATTAATCCCGGCTAGTCTTTCCTTTTAGGGTTTGAAGGAAGATTTGATAAAAAACAGTGAGAGCTATCCTGATTAGATAAAATAATAGCCAATCTGATCTTGCAAGAGCGTACGCAGAGTGTTTTCTTCTCTCTCTCTCCAGGTAGCGACCATATCACGTCTTAATCAAGATAATAATACGGATGTATTGACCGAACCCGCTTGTTATACTGCGCTGGGGAACGTTGGTCCCGCTCCAACTTATAACTGTTATAAGACCGAGCAGGAAATAGGGGATTACCAGGATTCCCGTGCCGCCCAAACGAAGAAAGTGCATGATGATGCATCTACTTCGGGTGTGTTCAATTACCAAGAACCGTTTTTCAGTATCCTCTATGTCCTGGGTATGAAATACCGGATCAGGATCCCACATATGTAATCTGTTACATGGGCTACAGACAGGTAGAGAACTGAGAACGGGTGATAGAAATTTCAAGAGTTGGAAACAGTGCAATTGTTGCAGCCAAGTTGTTGGCAGTTATCACCCTGTATTACCAAAATACATTGATTCTGAACGAATGTTATTAGATACCGTACCTGATGTACAACATCATATCAGTCTCTTGATTTAGTAAAGAAAGGATATAATTTTGTACTGTTGGATAATGTTTTGAACATTTCCTATATCAAGAGTTGATCGGTTAAGGCACGTTATCTAAAAGCATTGACGTTCTAAATCAAACTACAGTTCTTAGTATATAGAACATACACAAGAGGAAGAGTTCAGAAATGAACGAATTCTTCTTGAGGCATTGTAGACAAGGTCATATCAATGCGACCCGACTAGCTGAAGTTACATTTAGATGCATATTTAAATTATTTTGAATTTACATCTTATGAAACTTGCTGGTCATGTCACAGAGACAAGATGACCGTAGCTCTGTTTATTGGTAACAGAGAAAGAGTTAGTGAACTCTTGGGATTGATACATGCTGATGTATGAAGGTCCCCTGTCTACATATGCCAGGACCGGTTCTTTGTACTTCATTACATTCATTGATGATCTCTCAAGATTCAGACATATGTTCCTGTTGAAACACAAGTCAGAAACTTTTGAGATAATCGCAGAATATAAGTTAGAAGTAGAGAACCAAAAATGGGTATAAGTATTATGTCCTTTGATGTGATCAGGGAGGAGAATACTTGAGCACGGGATTCCTGGACTATTCTAAAGGAGAATGAGATTCTCTTTCAGCATTACTCCTCCGTATACACCATAGAACGATAGTATATCGGGGCGGAGCAATAGCACCCTATGAGATATGGTGTGCTCTATGATGAGTACTACTGAGTTTCCTATTTCCTTTTGGGAGTTGTGCACTTGAGAAGTTGCATACCTATTAAATAGGGTTCAAATCAAATCAGTTGCCTACCACTTCATATATGATATGGAAAGGGAAGAGCCCATATCTTAAGTTTGTTAAGATTTGGGGTTGTCCGGCCTATGTCTAAAGGCAAAATCCGGACAAACTCGAGGCAAGGTCAGTTCTGTGGAAGTTTGTTGGATATCCCAAGCATTCGCAAAGGAATATCTTCTACTGCACCGAGGAACAAAAGATGTTTTGTTTCTCAGCATGACACCTTTTTAGGAAAATGAATTTATTTTGGAAACAAATTAGTGGTCATAAGGTAGAACTGGAAGGAGTTCCAGCTATACAAACTACAGCTGACGATTTGGTAGAACCGGAGGATTCAATAGCTCCTAATGAACCTCAGCCTCTCCGCCGATCTGATAGGGGTCCTCACCCACCTGAGAGATACTTCGGTTTCTCTATGACAGTGGGAGCGAGGAATGCATCATGAGATGATGACCCAACTAGTTTCGAGCAGGCCATCAGGAGTGGGACTCTGTAAGAATGGCTGGATGCTTAACGATCTGAGATGGAATCCTTATACACCGACAAAGTATGGACTTTGGTTGCTTTATCTGAAGGGTTAAATCCCCATCAGGAACAAGTATATCTTGAGAAGATTACTTGGTGTACATGGAAAGGTTGAGACTTTCAAAGCTATGCTTAAGTCCATCCAGATCTTACTTGCCACTGCTACATACCATGACTACGATATCTGGTGGTTGGGTGCCATGACTGCTTTTCTAAATGATATTTTGGAAGAGAGCGTCTATAAGTACACAGCCGGAGGGCTTCGTAGACAGTGGGAGCGGCGGAAATGTGTGCAAGATGTTTTATGTGATAAAACAGGCATCGTGGAGTTGGAACATCTGTTTTGATGTAGTAGTCAAAGAGTTTGACTTCATCAAAACAGTAGATGAACCTTGTATATACAAAAAAGGAAGTAGAGAGTAAGGCGGTCATCCTCGTACTGTATGTAGATGACATACTCTTGATAGGAAAGGAGTTTCCTATGCTACGCTCGCTCAATCTCCTCTTATCACAATGATTATCTATATAGGATCAAGATGATACTTCCTAAATCCTGGATTTTGGATCTATGAGATAGATCTAAGTGGATGTTAGGACCCTCACTAGGTATAGTGAAATGGTATCAATCGGTCCTGGGGAGAATCACTGGATAGCTTCCAGGGTGGTAAGGTCGACTGAATGTCAGTCACAGGCATTGTCTTTACCCTCAGTAAAGAGACGGTATGTTGGAAGAGTTCCAACCTAGATACCGTGGCATACTAGATGATAAAGGCTGGATACATCGCTACCAAAGATGCTACCAAAGAAGCAGTCTGGGTGTATATTAGTTCATGAGATGAACTTCGTTCCTACCATTGTGTGACAATGGAGTTGTGGCTTATGCCTAGGAACGCCCGTCCCATCAGTGATCCAGATAAAATTCTTAGGCACTATCACCTGATCATGGAGATGGTTGATCTCCAGGGGATCGAGGTCAGGAGAGTAGACTCAAGAGGACAACACGGCGGATCCACTCATAAAGGCATTTTCCCAAAGAGAGACTTTTATGGGATGGTTGAGTATGAGATACTACAACCACTGTTATCAGATGGCCCTAGTGCAAATGGGAGATTGTTAGTTATATGTATGCCCTAGAGGCCATTACTATACATGAGATGTATATTCTAGTGGATGCTTGGACATATATAGGGAGGACTTTCTTGCTCGACATGATAGTATGCTATCTGGTTACTCTTTACCTTAACGTGTACACTGATTGTCTCTCTGTTACATGTTGGTAAAACCCTTAGGATGTGTACTTGACTGCATGGACTATGATGCAGATCATACTAGTGGGGATAGAGTAGTCCATAAGTACATCCTTTAATGTCCCTAGTCGTGGGTGTATCGAGACAGGGCATCGATATACCAGAGTAGACTAGCGTATACCTTCTCGATCCATATAGATAGGCAATGGATGATCCCATATCCAATGGTGTTTGACATCAGAGATGATATATGGGTGCTCAGTAGAGACTGGGTACACTGGATGGACTCACCGAGAACTCCCAGATGGTATTATACCTCACGTCAGATGGCAGTTCTCTGGTGACACTTATACAGGTTAGTCTGTAGACCCGAGATCGTCATAGAATCTTGTGTGATTCCCACTGTGCTTTGATTTCCACCTTACCACATCCAAGAGGGCGTGCAAAACGGGGGTTTTTGGGTACAGTCCCGAGTCACATGGAGGCAATGAGCGATAGGAGGGGTTTCGTCTCTCCCGGTATTGGGAATTGATGTTGCGCTATGCTCAATTGGCCATAACAGGGAAGTCACTGGCCATGGCTGGTTTAGAGATTTACTGATAAGTGTTACCAGTAGTTTCTCAACCTGTTATGATCCTCACATCGGCATGACTTATCGGTTATTGGGGTCTGACGTTTACCACCCCTAGACTTGATATGTGACATATCAGACGAGGAGACCGGACTGTACGGTAGTGTCACTGTCAGGCTTTTTGCAGGAGTTGGAGCGGTCTTGCTTGCTGATCTTCTGATCGCTCAATACCCGGGTAGCCGTTACGTCCAGCTAGTACCGCTGACGGCTTGTGGGTGCTTGATATGATCATCACCTACTGTCGGCGTATTGACGAGTCTTTAGAGTCCTACATAGAGGTTTTACTGGCTCAGGCGAAACGAAATAGGAGCGCATATGTGATATGTGCGGGACCGAGAATAATGCGTGTATGTGATACCGTATTCTATTCTCGCGACTTTTGTATCGGCCGGTTATATGTGATATAGCCGGGTTATCGAATCAAGTGTTGATTCGATAAGTTGGTACATTATGTGTTAGTTGGTTATATGAGATATAACCGGATTATTAAGTCAAGTGTTGATTTAATAATTTAGTGTATAATTGTATATGTGATATACTTATTTACACTAACTAACATTGGTTCACTTAAGCATTTGTTTTTCTCACTTGTGCACAACTTAATATATATGTGATATATATTTATTTGTGTTCATTTTCTATCATGGTTGTTGATACAACTTACATGGGTGTATAAGACTTATACCATACTAATTATAGTGTTAGGTTTTTATATTTAAAGTAATTCTAAAATTAGTGGATGATGAGCTCACATGCATGAAGCTTCATGAAGCTTAGGGTTGCATTGAATTAGTCTACTAATTTTGTTTTACTTGAGATATTAATTAACCTAACCATTTAATGTAGCTATGGTTATGTCTCTACATGAACATGAGTTAATATATGATATAAACTCACCCACGGTTCACTCTCTCTCTAAGATTAGTTTTTCATTCTCATTTTTGAGCTCATCTTCTTCCTCCTTCAAATGCTTGCTAGGGTTTGATAAAGAGAGAGAAATATAGTGAGAAAAGAAATTCTAAAGTGTACCCATTTCCTATTTCATCATCCTCTACTAGACTAGCACTTTAGTTTAGGGTGTTTGCTTCACTAATTCTCTAGTTAGTGAAGTAGAAGCTTGAGTTCGTATTCTCTCGACGTAGATCATCTTCGGCCTCGAAGACTTCAAGCAATACCGTTGCTATCTTCTCATGGAGCCGTACAAGAGCCCGGGAGAACCATGATCGCAGCGAAGGGACTACAACAAGGAGCTTTAGAAGTGAAGAACCGATCTACAAAGGTTGTATTTCGTATTCACTTAGTGATAAATGTTATTTACTTGCATGTGTAACCCTAATTATCTAGCAAAGATCTTGTTTAGGGTTATTCGGCACAGCTAAAATTATAATCGGGCATGGTTGATGCCTTGTAGAACCTTATTAGAGTGCCTAGTAACCCTACAGTCCATCTCATATCAAAGGTGGATCCTCTCAAATATTTGATGTCAAAGGACATATTAAAGGGACGGCTCACTAAATAGGCCCTACTCTTAATGGAATTCTCGGTGACATACCGACCCCTCAAAGCAGTGAAAGGTCAGGCCATCGCCGACTTCCTCGCTGAGCATCCGATACCTGTCGATTCTCCTTTGAATTACGAATTGCCCGACGAGCACGCGTTTGACACCATCGACGGGGAGAGAAGAGAGAATGATACCCGGTGGGAACTCCACTTCGATGGAGCATCTTCCATGAAGAAGTGCAAACAAAGCACCCCCATAATCAAATCAGGGGTAGGCCTCATCTTCGTGACACTACAACGAGGGATAATGCGCTTTGCCTTCTCCTTAACAGAGCCGAGGACGAACAATGAAGCCGAATATGAAGCTTTGATAGCAGGTCTTGAGATCACTGACGACATGGGAATCGAAAACCTCCTCATATACGGAGACTCCCAGCTGGTCATTAGCCAAGTAAACGGCGACTATCAAATGTGCAAACCAGAGTTGGTAAAGTACGGTGAGAAAGTACAACAATTGCTGGCTCAAATTCCCACCTACGCCTTGGAAAGCATACCGTGTGCGGAAAATAGCAAAGCGGATGCTTTAGCCAAACTCGCTAAAGAAACTCGCTAAAGAACTGGCTGACGAAAACCTCGATGATGTAAGGATTGTGGTACAAAGCCGTCGGGTTCTTGCACCGGCAGAAAGATCTCCGGAATCGTCTAAAGAAAAGGAAGCGACCAAGCAAACAGCCTTACAAATAAAAGATCTGGAAAATGCTAAGGATTGGAGAGAAGTCTTTATAGATTACTTCAAATCCCGACGAACACCTGAAGATGCATCCTCAAGACATCAGCTCATGAAACGAGCTCTGTCTTTCGCCTTCGTTAATGATACTCTGTATAAGAGATCGTTCGACTCTCTATGGCTAAGATGCCTTAGACCGGAAGAAGCAAAGAGAATCGTCCAAGAAACTCACGACGGACTTTGCGGCTCTCATCAAGCCGGGCCAAAGATGAAGCTGAAGATCAAAAGAATGAGCTACTATTGGCCCATGATGATCCAGGACTGCCTTGAATACGTGAAGCAGTGCCACTCGTGCCAATTCACGGGGACTTTATCCACCAGCATCCAAATCCACTACATCCAACGGTGGCTAGCTGGCCGTTCGAAATGTGGGGAACCGACATAATCAGGCCTATCGAACCAGCATCGTCCAGAGGACATCGATTCATTTTGGTGACAACTGATTACTTTTTCAAATGGGCAGAAGCAGTACTGATTGTTAGAGTTTTTGCGTGCTTAGTTAATTACCGCAATCAAAACGATTTCGCATGTAGCTAGCCGGTTGAGTACGGGTCGTCCGCAGGGAGATGGGAATCTTTTTCTATGTGCTTTAACGAGTTAAATCCAATTGTCCAGGTTTGTTTTGAGATTAACTATGTGCTAAAATATTATATAAAGAGAGCTTGTTAGGGTTAGGATTAGGTTAGTTTGAGTTAGGAGTCGCTCATTTCTTTCGTTGCCACTCTTAATATCGGTGTTACGGTAATCGGCAACAACGGGGATTAGCACGACTAGGAAGGAACTTGCGAGTATAAGCTAGGCTTTCCAACGCTTAAGTTCTTCCTTTTGGTGCTTGTCCGTCCGTTCTTGGCTCTTAGCCTTAACCTCCGGTTAATTCAACCACAACCGGTCTCACTAAAGAATCACCGCTATCATGTAGGATAGGGTGCCGTAGGGAGCGGATTGTGGTTCAATTAACGGGAGTCCGAATTAAGATGTTGGGCAAGGAAAGAGTGTGAGAGATTTCCTTCTCTCAAACTTTCCTTATCCTACCCTAACAAGTAAGAAAACTACTCACCCATTACAAGAAAAAGAAAATACAACAAAACGAGGAAGATAGAAAGAAAGAGGTTAGAAGATTACAACTAGCTATTTGAGACCTCGCCTTGGCAAGGATCAAGCTTAAGCATCATTGTTGTTAAGGATAAAGAAAAAGAGAACAAGAAAGAAACAAACAACAAATAACAACAACTAGATTAGGAAATGAAAAATACAAGCAATTATCATTAACAACATAACAAGACAAGCATGGTAACAAAAAGAACTCTTTTATTCATCCTTCACTCATAAAATGCTCACTACAAAGTTTTAATGGAGAAAAGATGAAAAGAGAAAGAAGAACTACAAAATATATCCTAAAATTTTACACAAGAATTAAGCACCCCTTGGCTTGGCAAGTTCTGGGCTATTTATAGGCAGGAAACTGAAACCCTAGTGCCACATTCTGACCCTTCATGAAAAGACCAAACTGCCCCTGAAAAATCTCCATATGACGAGCCTATATGGCCGCGGATCCGCAGCCTAGACCCCATGTTGGCCGCGGATCCACGGCCATAATGATGAGTTGGCTCATCAACTTTTGCGGTTTTCCCTGTTTTGATGTTTCCTTCAGTGTGGTATGTGTGGTTTTTCAGAAGCTCTTCAAATTTCTTCCAGAATTTCAGTAAATCAAAAGGTGATGTAATGTGGATCTTTTGCCATGATTTCCTTGAGCTCCACATAGATATCTTGGATTTTGTGTTGCTATTGTGCTTTGTGCATGAAAATGACCATTGATTTGCTATTTTGTCCCTTAAACTGGTGTGCGGCAACATATGGATAGAGAGCGGAGACCCTTTTTTTATCTGTGGTTGGCAGTAATCCAGAATTTGTCACGCTTTTCCATAAATTTCACTGTTTAGAGCCGAGAACCTGTATCCTGCAATTAACTAGCAAACACGGCTCAAGAGTACCTACCGATAAGTAATGTGATAAAAAATGGGCGGTATAAAAATGCAAAAATCTGATATGAACAAATACCCTCAAACTTATCATTTGCTCGTCCCGAGCAAAGCCAATTTATTCACAAAAAATTCCTAACCTCACTTTCGCAGGGAACGCGATTGCACTAAGCATGTGCAACAAGCCGTTAAACCTCTAGGTGTCCCTAGTAGGAGGAGTGTTGTCTCCTGAGGGTTTTCAGCGGATACAACCCACAAAATGCGGTCAAGCTAGTTTTGCAAAATAACTATGATTCAAACCCTAAGGTTTTGTTTCAGAAAATAACAATTCTATTATCCTAAGTCTAGACTATCAAACCGTCTAGACTATCAAACCTTTATTTTTCACACCTCGCTTCTTATTTAACTTAAGATTTTATATGTCTTTACGTGCAGTGCAAATATTGTCATTAAGTTCCAGAAGGATCGATTAAAGTCATCATGTCACACAATAAAGCCCAGATAAAAATTTTAAAAGGATCACATAAGTTTTATAAAAAGTTAAGTATTTTTCAAGTTTCGTTTTCCAGTAAGATTTCAATTTCAGAATTTCTATCTTCCTTAACAGGAAACTAGGTCGTATTTTTCACTCCACCTTTTTCTTGTTTTCATTTCATACACTTCTCTGTGAACGTGCAATAGTCTTTATCATAGAATAAAACCTTCATATCTCCGCTAGAAATATTTTTTTATAAAAACCTGTCTTTTGTCAAGATTATTCTCACACAAAGAACCGTTAGGAATTTTAACTCGGAGAGAACACTTGCTTGACTTTGTTTTAATCTGGACTTTCTAGGCTTCTTAACGAGCTTTGGGCCAATGCTCCCAAACCAGTTGGCTTTAGGGTATTACGTGTAGAGACACCCCAGCGGACTTAATTACTCAAGTTACCTAGGTCCAAAAACAAAAGACAATTTAGCGTGAAAATCATGATTATTCAATGCGAACGGAGATATAACCAGCAGTTCAATTATTTTTTGGATAAAAGACGTGTTTAGTGGGTTCGGTGTGTAATCATTCTAATTAAGTTCCAGATGGGTTAGTTTTCAGAATTAGTTCCAATTAAGGCATCAATAACATTCCTTCATATTCGCTTCACTTCATAAACTATTCTTGATATTACTTATTTCAGAACAAACCTATTTGATCCTCAGAAAATAATTTATCCATTTAAAAGTTTTTAGACATAATAGACTTGTCATCTAATTTCCAAAACTCACAGTACGTGTAGTGTGATGTAAAGACGTATATCAGGTATAGTTAACTTCAAAGGAGAGTTATCTTTCAGATTTTCAAAATCTAAAAATAAGATTTAGTTATTCTTATCTTATCAAACAAAACCGTCGAAATGTTGAATCTGAGTTCTCCCACTAGCTAACTTGACGAAAAAGTTTTTATGTTTTTAGAAAATTTTCTGATTTTTATGGATTTTATGGATTTTAGTATGCAGATGCAAAATATACATATGAATGCGAAGGTTAGAAATGCGTACCGAGCGTACCCCCAAACTTAAACTGGACAGTGTCCTCACTGTCATTGCATGAAGAGATCATTCAAGGGTCAAAATTGTCGGTTAGATATACACAATTTTTTTTTTGTTTTTAAAGAAAAGAAAAATAGTAAAAATGGAAAAGAATATCCACAAATATATACAAAATGGTATATACATACCCCCAAACTTATTTGGAACAGTGTCCACTGTTTTGGATGGATAACCGAAGTTTGGTGGTAGGCAGAGGAAAATTATGCAGGGTAAACCGGCTCCTGTAAGACCAGGAGCTCCTCTATTGGTTCGGCGCTAAGGTACGGTTTTAGTCTGTGTCCGTTTACTTTGAAAAATGAACCGTCCTTTGGATTCTCCAAATCCATAGCGCCATGTGGATACACATTCCGCACAAAGTATGGCCCTTTCCAGCGAGATCTGAGCTTACCTGGATGGAAATGTAGCCGGGTGTCGTAAAGCAGTACCTGTTGACCAGGTGCGAATGTTTTGCGCAAAAGGTGTTTATCATGAAACACCTTCGTTCGGTTCTTAATGACAATCGCGTTTTCGTAAGCCTCATCCCGAAGCTCGCTCAATTCGTTCAACTGCAGCTTCCGATGGCTGCCCGCATCTTCGAGAGACAGATTCAGCTTCTTTATCGCCCAAAATGCGCGATACTCTATTTCCACAGGGAGGTGGCAACCCTTTCCGTACACAAGCCGATAGGGAGACATGCCAAGATCGGTCTTATAAGCAGTTCGATATGCCCAAAGGGCATCAGTGAGTTTTAACGACCAATCTTTACGGTTCTTGGAAACCGTCTTCTCCAGTATCTACTTGATTTGCCGATTTGAAACTTCGGCTTGCCCACAGGTTTGGGGGTGGTAGGGCGTAGATAGCTTATGATTAATGGAATATTTCCGCATCAAGGCCTCGAAAGTCTTATTGCAGAAATGAGTTCCATTGTCGCTAATGATTGCTTGGGGGTGCCCAAACCGGGAGAAAATATTTTCCTTAAGAAATCTAACGACAACCTTGTCGTCGTTAGTCCAGCTGGGCACAGCCTCGACCCACTTAGAGACGTAATCAACAGCGAGAAGGATGTACAAGTTCCCAAAAGAGCTGGGAAACGGTCCCATGAAATCTATCCCCCAAACATCGAAAATCTCCACAACCAAGATTGGTTGGAGTGGCATCTCGTTTCTCCTGGATATCCGGCCCAAGTGTTGGCACCGGGAGCAAGTCTTGCAGTAGTCATGAGCGTCTTTGAAGAGTTGTGGCCAGTAGAAACCACACTGCAAGATCTTCTCAGCTGTCTTTCTGGGGCCAAAATGCCCGCCACATGCTTGATCGTGGCAAAATGACATCACACTCTTGAATTCATCGTCAGGGCCACACCGACGAATAATCTGGTCGGGACAGTACTTGAACAGATAGGGTTCGTCTTAGTAAAAGTGTTTTACTTGGGATAAGAATCGAAGTCTGTCCTTACTTGATCATTCGGTCGGTAGTAATCCTGTGGCCAAATAGTTCACAATATCTGCGAACCAGGGTTTGCAAGATACGGTCAAGAGCTGTTCATCCGGAAAAACGTCGTTGATCGGAAGTTGAAGCGACGACGAAGAAGGAAATCGTGAGAGATATTCAGCGACTACGTTCTCACATCCTCTTTTGTCCTTGATGACAAGGTAAAACTCTTGAAGCAAGAGGATCCAACGTATTAGCCGAGATTTTGTATATTTCTCCACAAAAAGATGGCGCAGAGCAGAATGGTCTGTGTAGACAATGATTGGAGAGCCGATGAGGTAGGGCCTGAACTTTTCTAAAGCAAATACAACATCCAAGAATTCCTTCTCAGTTGTTGTATAATTCAGTTGGGCATCGTTCAGGGTTCGGCTAGCATAATAGATTACGTGCGGCATCTTGTTGATGTATTGTCCAAGGACAGCACTGATGGCAAAGTCGGATGCATCACACATAATCTCAAATGGGTGCGTCCAGTCAGGAGAAGAAAGAACGGGAGCAGAAGTGAGTGAGCTTTTTAATGACTCGAACGCAGTCACACAGCTCGAGTTGAAGTCGAATGGCGTGGCCTTGGCCAGCAAAAAAGTCAAGGGCCTAGCAATCTTGCTAAAGTCCTTAATGAACCGTCTATAGAAACCGGCATGGCCAAGGAAGGCTCGGATATCTCTGACGCATCGGGGAGGAGGGAGATTGGAAATGACTTCAATCTTCGCTTTATCTACCTCAATGCCATTTTGCGAGATGATATGTCCTAAGACAATACCTTCGCGCACCATGAAGTGACACTTCTCCCAGTTCAAAGTGAGATTCTTGTCCTTACACCGGGTAAGGACAGCATCAAGATGCAGCAAAAACTCATCAAAGGAATCGCCGAAAATGGAGAAATCTTCCATGAAGATATCCAAGAATTTTTCCACCATGTCTGAGAAGACTCCCATCATACACCGCTGGAAGGTAGCGGGCGCATTGCATAACCCAAAGGGCATGCGACGATATGCAAACGTGCCGAAAGGAAAAGTGAATGCGGTCTTGTCCTGGTCTTTTTCGGCGATGAGAATCTGATTATAGCCGGAGTAGCCATCAAGAAAGCAGTAGTACTCGTGTCCGGCCAATCGTTCAAGCATCTGGTCAATGAAAGGTAGCGGAAAGTGGTCCTTCCGCGTTGTGGCGTTGAGTTTTCTGTAATCGATGCATACTCGCCACCCAGTCTGGGTGCGAGTAGGGATTAACTCGTTCGCCTTGTTGGTTATGACCGTTATTCCTGATTTCTTGGGGACGACGTGAATGGGGCTAACCCACTGGCTATCAGAGATAGGGTAAATGATACCACTATCCAGACACTTTACGATTTCCCTTTTTACAGCCTCCTTCATGACTGGGTTGAGTCTCCTTTATGGATCCCTGGCTGGTTTGGCATCATCCATCAGATGAATGTGATGTTCAATGATTAGGGGACTAATCCCCTTGATGTCCGCCATGGACCAGCCAAAAGCTTGCCTATTGCTGTGCAAGACCGCAAGAAGGGCTCTCTCTTGCTCGGGAGCTAGAGAAGCCGAGATGATAACAGGGAGGGTCTCGTTCTCATCCAAGTAAGCATACTTAAGGTGAGACGGCAAAGGCTTGAGTTCGAGCGTTGGAGGTGAAACGATTAAAGGCAAGATTGGTGAAAAGGTCTCGAACTCAAAGGATTCCAGCAAAGGTTCAAAACGAGTGTAAGCGACCGAGTTGGATGGTTCAGGTAACTCATCCGGAAATTCGAAGGATTCAAACTCCGGTGGTGAGTGGCTAAGATCGTTCGAGAAAGTGAAACACTCGTAGTCATTGTCGGGCGCAGAAATAGCAGCAGGTTCGAAGAGGAACGCACTAGTGGCGTTAAGGTTATCGTGATCGAACAAAAACTCCTCGAATTCACACTCCTCCGGGGTGATCTCCTGGATTGAGCAAGCGTATAGTATATGAGCATTGGTTCGGAGGGCTGATTCCCCAACCTAAAAATGTTGAGTTCAATTGTCATGTTTCCAAAAGATAGGTTCATCGAAGCATTTCGACAATTGATCACAGCATTTGAGCTTGCAAGGAATGGGCGACCGAATATCACCGAAATTTGATTCCGGGGGTTAGCTACAGGCTGTGTGTCTAAAACAATGAAGTCAACAGGGAATATGAAGTCCCCAACCTTGATTAACACATCCTCTAGCTCACCCCTAGGATGGGTGATCGATCGGTCGGCCATTTGGAGAGTGCAGTGTGTGGGTTTCAGCTCTCCTACACCTAGTTGCTCATATACTGAGTACGGAAGCAGGTTAACACTGGCTCCAAGATCTAATAGTGCGCGGTTGATGTTCTTATCCCCAATGGTAATAGAAATCGTAGGACAGCCAGGGTCCTTCCATTTTTGAGGTAAAGATTGGGTAAGAGCATCACTCACAGCACTAGCCAAGAAAACTTTCTTGGGTACCTGAGATTTCCTCTTTTTCGTGCACAAGTCCTTTAAGATTTTGGTGTAGGAAGGGACTTGTTGGACAACATCTAAAAGGGGAATGTTGATGTTAACCTGCTTAAACAACTCCAGAATTTTCTCCATTTGTGGATTTTGTTTATTAGACCTCAACCGGTTTGGAAATGGGACGTTTTTAAAATTGGTTGAGTCTAATGCTTGTGGAGGAGATTGTGGAGTTGGAATGGATCCCAGAGCTGGTGTTTTCGTGGAGTGAGAAATGGGTCCGTCTAAAGTAGAAGAAGAGGAAGAGCCTTTTGAAGAATGGAGAATAGGCTCAGAAGACGACGAAGAAGAAGAAGCAGAAGGAGAAGAAGTAGCCGGGGTGTCATTGTCGATCCGTGTGCCAATATTGTTTTGCAGCATCCTTCCCGATCTCAATGTAGTCACGGCACTCACATTATGGTTCTGTTGTTCAAGAGAAACATGTATATTATGTGGGTGACCGGGATTTGGGAGTGGTTGAAATGGAAGCTTCCCCTTTTCTCGCTCGCTTAACGCCGCATTCAGCCGTGCAATCTGGGCTTCGATGGTCTGGATGCTTTGCCCATGTGCAGCATTGTGTTGCACCAAAGACTGAATAGACGACTGGATGTTTGCGGTGGATTGTGTCGATTGTTTAACGAACGCCTCCAGACTTCGTTCTAGCGAGGAAACCTTATCATTGTTTGACGGAACAAAGTCGTTTTGCGGAAAAGAATTGTTGGGTGCAAAGTTGTTCGTCTGATTTTGAAAAGGTTGGGGTTGGAAGGGCTGCTGAAATTGATGTTGAGTTTGTTGTTGCGCTTGTTGTTGCGGAGGAGTGGGCCTTTGGAAATTGTTGCCTTGGAATTGATGCTGGTTCTCATTCCAGGCAAAGTTGGGATGGTTTCTCCAACCGGAATTGTAGATGGAAGAGTATGGATCATTTCTCGTTCTTTGCTGGAATGCAGCATTAACCTGATCCTGTCCTTGAGATGGTGGATTGTAAGGACACTCTTCGGTTAAGTGAGAAGGATCGGAACAACAAGCACAAATGGTACGAAGGGGAAGAACAGGGGCAGGAGCAGGAGATGAAAATTTGCTCTCTATCGCTTCAAGTTTTCTCGTTATTGCAGCCATGTCAGCTTTCATCGCAATAGAGACATCGAGTTGGTGAATGCCTACCCTAGACTGACCAGTAGAAGTGGAGGAGGAAGAAGAAGAAGTTGGTCTGGTGCTCTCCCATTGAAGCGTTTGTTCCGTAAGGTCGTCGAAGAATTGCCACGCTTCCTCGTCAGATTTCGATAGGAAGTGTCCCTGACAAATGGTTTTCAACAACTGCTTGGTTGCTGGGTTCAGGCCCTCGTATAAAGTTTGGCAAAGTTGCCATTTCTCAATACCGTGGTGAGGGCACTGAACAAGAAGGTCTTTATACCGGTCAAAGCACTTCCAAAAGGGTTCAGTAGGAAGCTGAGAGAATTGGTTGATTTCGTTACGGATCCTCGCGGTTTTATGATTCGGATAGAATTTCTTGAGAAACGCTTTCACAAACTCATCCCAACTGGTTATGGAGTGGGAAGCGGTGCTTTACAGACATTTTTCAGCAAGATCGCACAAAGTGAATGGAATGACCCATAGCCGTATAGCATCGTCAGACAGCTGGGTAGTTTTCATCATGGCACAAACATTTTGGAACTTGTTGATGAAGATATAGGCATCTTCAGATTCAAGCCCATGAAATTTCGGAAGCATGTTAATGAAGTGGGGCTTAATTTCAAAATTATCCCCATTGGCCGGTGGAAGGGAAAGACAGGTGGGAAGTGCAGAGCGGGTGGGATAGAAACGATCCTGGAGCGCGATTCGCTGTGGCGCTACAACAGGCGGTGGTGGTGGGTTATTCGCATCCATAGGAGGTGGAATCAACCCCGGGGGAGTCAAAGGGATGTTTGGATTAAATCCTGACATCGCAGAAGAAGAGGTTGGTGATAGTGAAGGTGAGGATGTATGAACAGAATCTCGGTCAACATCGGAGTTGGTCGGCAAAGGTAAGGGTGAAAGTGGCGTGGAAGGAGTTTCGACGTCTGAGTCGATCGCGTAGTCGGTAGCGACTAACGTAACATGGACTAGGCGGGCGCTAGTGTCCCGAGTCCAAGCAGACATACACTAAACTAGTTTAGTGTAGTCAAAGCGGACAAGGTGAGGGTAAGAAAACGTCAATGGAGAAACACGATGGGAGGTGGTTGAAAAAATGGATTCTGGCGACAAAGGGCAAGTTTTTATAAAAGTTTTTGTTTTTTGTTTTTTTCTTTTTTAGAAAGAGCTTTACAGAAATATGTACGGACTCACGGATTCAAACAATCACAGACAAAATATGCACAGTCACACCTAGATCTAGGGTCACCTAGGTCAGCTAGACAGCTCCTAACTATTCCAAAGGGCTAGAAATAGGACCTCAAACCACCTCTTCTCCGCCAATTGCGGCCAGATAAGTGCCAGGTAAGTAGGAGGCTCCCCACTACGTAAGTAGTGGTCCTAATTAAGTAACCACTTGCCTTAGACACACTTGCCTAGACACCGCAAAGTCAGGATAGGATAAACGGCCGATGCCTGTAACTAGTCCTCTGTCCTACCGAGCGTGAAGTCCTTAGGGCTGAGTCTAGTATTTTTTAATTAAACAATGGTCAATGCATATGCTTTTTGTGATTTCTGGGGTCCTGGGAAGGGTGATAAAATCCCCACCCAATCTGGATTGGTTTCAAGCCCCTTAAAGTTCGATTAAAATATGCAAAGCGGTAACAATCAATTGCAATCAAAAAATTTTATTTTTTAGCGCGGTGCAAATAATCCTACACAAAAACAATTTATTAGAAGGGGAAGAGAGTTTGCGCAAAGAATGCTGCAGAAAACACAGTTCAGTGGAGTTCAGAGGAGTGGGGAAGATGACAGAAAGCCTTACAGAAATTTTTAGATGCTGACGGCAGCAAGTGGCCGCGGTTCCGCGGCTATAGCCTGCTTATGCCGCGGTTCCGCAGCAATAAAGTGGAGATGGGCCTTGTAATTTCTGTGCTATGCTGGGTTGGGTGTCCTCTTCTCATCTGGAGCTCCTGAATCTTGATTTTCTCACTGGATCTGCTCCAGAATTTTATAGTAGACCGTTGGTTCCGTTTTGATCAAACGCGGTGTAGCCGCGAGATATGGGTCTAACTTCCCACGTCTTTGGCACTGAACTCGACCTTCTTTTTATCCTGCACACTTGCACAAAAACTAATCAAAAATAAAAAGATGGTTTTTACAATATATTTTCTTTTGTTTTGTTTTTCGGTTAGATTTATATTCACAAATTAACCCGAAATTTTACAAAGAAATAAACTACCGTCTCCCCGGCAACGGCGCCATTTGATTGTTAGAGTTTTTGCGTGCTTAGTTAATTACCGCAATCAAGACAGTTTCGCTTGTAGCTAGCCGGTTGAGTACGGGTCGTCCGCGGGGAGATGGGAATCTTTTTCTATGTGGTTTAACGAGTTAAGTCCAAATGTCCAGGTTTGTTTTAAGATTAACTATGTGCTAAAATGTTATATAAAGAGAGCTTGTTAGGGTTAGGATTAGGATTAGGCTAGTTTAAGTTAGGAGTCGCTCACTTCTTTCGTTGCCACTCTTAATATCGGTGTTACGGTAATCGGCAACAACGGGGATTAGCACAACTAGGAAGGAACTTGCGAGTATAAGCTAGGCTTTCCAACGCTTAAGTTCTTCCTTTTGGTGCTTGTCCGTCCGTTCTTGGCTCTTAGCCTTAACCTCCGGTTAATTCAACCACAACCGGTCTCACTAAGGAATCACCGCTATCATGTAGGATAGGGTGCCGTAGGGAGCGGATTGTGGTTCAATTAACGGGAGTCCGAATTAAGATGTTGGGCAAGGAAAGAGTGAGAGAGATTTACTTCTCTCAATTTTTCCTTATCCTACCCTAACAAGTAAGAAAACTACTCACCCATTACAAGAAAAAGAAAATACAACAAAAGGAGGAAGATAAAAAGAAAGAGGTTAGAAGATTACAACTAGCTATTTAAGACCTCACCTTAGCAAGGATCAAGCTTAAGTATCATTGTTGTTAAGGATAAAGAAAAAGAGAACAAGAAAGAAACAAACAACAAATAACAACAACTAGATTAGGAAATGAAAAATACAAGCAATTATCATTATCAACATAACAAGACAAGCATGGTAACAAAAAGAACTCTTTTATTCATCCTTCACTCATAAAATGCTCACTACAAAGTTTTAATGGAGAAAAGATGAAAAGAGAAAGAAGAACTACAAAATATATCCTAAAATTTTACACAAGAATTAAGCACCCCTTGGCTTGGCAAGTTCTGGGCTATTCATAGGCAGGAAACTGAAACCCTAGGGCCACATTCCGACCCTTCATGAAAAGGCCAAACTGCCCCTGAAAAATCTCCATCTGACGAGCCTATATGGCCGCGGATCCGCGGCCTAGACCCCATGTTGGCCGCGGATCCGCGGCCATAATGATGAGTTGGCTCATCAACTTTTGTAGTTTTCCCTGTTTTGATGTTTCCTTCAGTGTGGTATGTGTGGTTTTTCAGAAGCTCTTCAAATTTCTTCCAGAATTTCAGTAGATCAAAAGGTAATGTGATGTGCATCTTTTGCCATGATTTCCTTGAGCTCCGTGTAGATATCTTGGATTTTGTGTTGCCATTGTGCTTTGTGCATGAAAATGACCATTGATTTGCCATTTTGTCCCTTAAACTGGTGTGCGGCAACATACGTATAGAGAGCGGAGACCCGTATTTTATCTGTGGTTGGCAGTAATCCAGAATTTGTCACGCTTTTCCATAAATTTCACTGTTAAGAGCCGAGAACCTGTATCCTGCAATTAACTAGCAAACACGGCTCAAGAGTACCTACCGATAAGCAATGTGATAAAAAATGGGCGGTATAAAAATGCAAAAATCTGATATGAACAAGTACCGCTGAGGGAAGTGAAGACGGAGAATATTCTCCATTTTTTCAAGACACGTGTCATCTATCGGTTCGGCACTCCGTGACGGATTATCTCCGATAACGGGCCGGCCTACAGAAGCCATAAAATCATCCACTTCGCACAACAGCATAACATAGACTGGAGATACTCTTCGGTCTATAATTCCCGAGCTAACGGTCTAGCTGAGGCTTTCAACAAAACCTTGACGAAGATCGTGAAAAAGACGGTGTCCAGAAATAAGAGGGACTGGCACGAGAGACTGCATGAAGCTCTCTGGGCGTATCGAACCACATTCAAAACGGCCACAAGCACAACGCCGTATGTATTGGTATTCGGCGCTGAAACAGTACTCCCTTTGGAGATAGAGCTATCCTCCTTACGAGTGGCAGTTCATTACGAGCTAACGGACGAAGAGAATGCTCATCTTCGGCTTGAGGAGCTTGATGCCCTTGACGAAACTCGTCTCATGGCGCACCAAAACTTGGAAGCTTACAAAGCAAAGATGACGCGTACATATGAGAGATTGACTGGGCCGAGAAAATTCCGCCAAGGCGAACTCGTACTAGTGGTCAAAAGACCCATGATCCCCAATCGTGCCAAGCGGGGGAAATTCAAGCCGAACTATGAAGGCCCGTACATCATAGACAAAGTTTACCAGGGTGGAGCCTATCTCCTCATGGACATGCATGGCGAAAGACCCTTCAGGCCAATAAACGGTCGATTCCTAAAAAAATACTACACCTGACGAGTCACGGCCTAGGTCAATGATAGATGACGACGCCTATGTCCGCTCGCTATCTTCCTAAGCCCAAACTCTATAAGTAGTAGCCGACAAACGGACCGAAATGTCCTGAAACTAACGACGGACCGAAACGTCCTTAAACTAACGACGGACCGAAACGTCCTAAAACTAACGACGGACCGAAACGTCCTTAAACTAACGACGGACCGAAACGTCTTTAAACTAACGATGGACCACTATGTCCTAAACCTGGCTATTGACCGAGACGTCTATAAACTACTACGGACCGCAGCATCCTAAGGCTGACACAAAAAAAATAATAAAAATAATAATAAAATAAAAAAAAGAAGAAAGAAAACGGTATGTCCATAAGCGAGATGGGCACGGATGAAAACCCGAAAGGGCTTCGTGAGTAAAAACAGCAGGACTACCGGCGAGTTTGTGAAAACCCGAAAGGGCGCAATCTTGTTAAAAGACACTTGCAAGGTCCTTTCGACCTTGTAAGGAGAAAATACCTGCGTGAGATCCTTATGAATCACAAGGGAGCAACACACTTAGGAATCCCCACGATTTCTAAGGAGAAAACACACTTACGAGATCCTCACGACTCGTAGGGAGAATTCCCCTTTGAGACCCTCATGGCTCATAGGATTCAAAAGCCTTAAGCTACAGGGATCTGAACCTGTTCTTAAGCCATCATCACACTCCCCAGATTGCCCTACAAGCATTTCAACATTGACCCTTGTATACAATCCATGGGCACGAATAAACATTTCCCCAACAGAGTCCCACCAGCGACTAGGGATAGGCTCACACGGTGAACAACCCTTGTAAGTCCTCTCGACTTATAAGGAGAAAACACTCTTATAAGATCCTTACGACTTATAAGAGAACACACACTTAGGAATCCTCACGATTCCTAAGGAGAAAATGCACCTACGAGATCCTCACGACTAGTAGGGAGAAATACCTTTGTGAGACCCTTACGGCTCGTAAAGTCAAAAAGCCTTAATCGACAGGATCCTAACCCTGTCTGCTAAGCCACCTTTGTTCAAACCGACAAGGGCAAATGATGATTTGCTCCTGGTAATATCCTAGTTGTAGCGATGCTGATGCCTAAATCGGTGTCAAATTCCAAGTTTAAACCCGCAATAAAAGTCAGCGAGCCAAAAATGCATATAAAATAGCCGAAATGATGGGGCAACAAAATCAGCAAGTAAAATATATGCATACAAAAGCCGAAATGATTAGGCACCGCGAAAAATAGCCGAAATGATTGGGCAATCGTGACTCTCGCGATATAAAAAGCTGAAATGATAGAGTATCGCGGAAAGAAAAAATGAAATGAAACTTTTTGCCCTACAGATGAGATCACATCGATCCCTGTATACAATCCAGAGGCATAAACAAAGAGAGAATCATATCATCCCACCATACTCCATCGGAAATAGAGCCAAGTCTCGATGGCAACATCTACAGCCTAGAGGTCATCAACGGCGTTTCTCCTCATTCCAGCAGTATACGGACGCGACATCCACCAAACGGAGCCATGGCAGAGTCCCTAGTTCAAGATTTCGACGGCGACATCTACAGCATGGAGACTCACAACGGCGTTTCTCCTCATTCCAGCAAGACTCGAAAGCGACAATCAACCAACGGAGCCATGGCAAAGTCCCTAGTTCCAGATCTCGACGGTTCACAGATAACCTAGAGACCACCTCGACATTCGTCTCGTTACAGCAGACGCAGTGTCAACAATGACGTTTCTTCTCAACTCCAGCAGGATGCAGATGAAACGTCAACAATCGACCCCAGGGTCAAAACAACGGAGCCACGGAGAATTCCCTAGTTCTAAGCCTCGACGGTTCATCAGCAATCTAGTGACCACCTCGACATTCGTCTCGACACAGCAGACGAGATGTCACCACAGCGTTCTTCCTCCAACAGGATTCGGACGCGCCGAAACAAAGAAGCAAAGGAAATATTCCTAGCTTCAGGGTCTTGACGACAACTCATATAAAACCTGAAAGACTATCGGAGATTATACCACACCAGCGCGGAGTGATCACCACCATGACATTCATCTCGATACAGCAGACGCAATGCCAGCAAACGAAGCAAATGCAATATTCCTAGCTTCAGGGTATTGACGACAACTCATATAAAACCTGAAAGACTATCGGAGATCATACCACACTGGCGTGGAGTGATCACCACCGTGACATTCATCTCGATATAGCAGACGCAATGCCAGCAAATGAAGCAAAGGCAGTATTCCTAGCTTCAGGGTCTTGACGGCAACTCATATAAAACATGAAAGACTATCGGAGATCATACCACACCAGCGCGGAGTGATCACCACCGTGACACTTGTCTCGATACAGCAGACGCAATGCCAGCAAACAAAGCAAAAGAAATATTCCTAGCTTCAGGGTCTTGACGGCAACTCATATAAAACCTGAAAGACTATCGGAGATCATACCACACCAGCGCGGAGTGATCACCACCGTGACATTCGTCTCGATACAGCAGACGCAATGCCAACAAACGAAGCAAAGGCAATATTCCTAGCTTCAGGGTCTTGACGGCAACTCATATAAAACCTGAAAGAGTATCGGAGATCATGCCACACCAGCACGGAGTGATCACCACCGTGACATTCATCTCGATACAGCAGACGCAATGCCAGCGAATGAAGCAAAGGCAATATTCCTAGCTTCAGGGTCTTGACGACAACTCATATAAAACCTGAAAGGCTATCGGAGATCATACTACACCAGCGCGGAGTGATCACCCCCGTGACATTCATCTCGATACAGCAGGCGCAATGCCAGCAAACGAAGAAAAGGCAATATTCCTAGCTTCAGGGTCTTGACGACAACTCATATAAAACCTGAAAGACTATTGGAGATCATACCACACCAGCGCGGAGTGATCACCACCGTGACATTCGTCTCGATACAGCAGACGCAATGCCAGCAAACGAAGCAAAGGCAATATTCCTAGCTTCAAGGTCTTGACGGCAACTCATATAAAACCTGAAAGACTATCGAAGATTATCCCACACCAGCGCGGAGTGATCACCACCGTGACATTCGTCTCGATACAGCAGATGCAATGCCAGTAAACGAAGCAAAGGCAATATTCCTAGCTTCAGGGTCTTGATGGCAACTCATATAAAACCTGAAAGACTAACGGAGATCATCCCACACCAGCACGGAGTGGTCATGACTCATCGGGGCTCCCAAACTGAGCCTAACCTCAAGTAAAAAGCGACATAGAATATCCTTGACGCTTGTTCTTTCGACGGTAATACTACCTGGAAGATTGCTTGAAGACGTCTTATCCAGCCCCTGAAGGGATCAGAGACACGACAGCCGCATGGCTACTCGAACAGCAAAATTGCCTATCGAGGAATACATCAGCCAACGCGACGGTACGACGGACACAACCCTAGTACCACAGACCCTAAAGGACCTCTGTCGTATAGAGCGGAGGTTAACTGTGATGTTAGGACATCCTTGCGAGAACTTCTCGATTTGTCTTGACTCGTAAGGCAAAGCCTTAGGCAATGGGGATTGAAAAACCTGTTTCCTAAGCACTGGGGCCCTGTAAGTTGGTCCAAGATGGACTCTTGCATACAATTCACGGGTCACACTCTCCGAAGTCGAACATCGACAAAGAGGGAAACAACAACTTACGAGTCCTCTCGACTTGTAAGCGGGAAAATTCTCTTGTGAGATCCTTACGACTCTTAAGAGAAAACGTACTTAGGAATTCTTACGATTCCTAAGGAGAAAATACACCTACGAGATCCTCTCGACTCGTAGAGAGAAAAATCTTTTTGAGATCCTCACGACTCATAAAGTTGGAAAGTCTTAGGCAGCAGACCTGAACCTGCTTCTTAAGCCATCGATACCCTATAAGAAGGCTAGGAAAAAATATTCTCTACGCTTTCCAGAGTAACATAGCGACAATACAACAAAGAGGAAAAGTGACAGAGGGAGACAAGAAAAATATGTCTTTATTCATGAATCAAAATGAATACAAGTTACAATCTATGAAAGAATGAAAAAAAATACTCTCATTCAAGAGTATGTACAAAAGAAGAATAAAAGGAAAAATATACAATTTTCAAGCCGGTGGACGATGTAACAGATTTGTCAGTTCATCCTTTTTCTGTTAGGTCTCGGCTTCATAATTTGTTATCACTACGAAACGGGCCTCCGCTTGAGACTGTTGGGCCTGGTACGAGGCAAGCCGACTTTCAAGCTCCTGTTCAGTGACCTTGTGGGCTTCAACCATCTCACGGGTAAAAATGACGGTTTTATCAATAGCTACCACCTCCCCGATAGCTTCTTGAAGCACCCGCCAGAGTTCATACGCGCGAGTGGTCTTGGCTCTAAGTTTAGCTTGAAATTCCCCCAGCGCATTTGAAGCCAGCTTCCTCTCTGAAAATTTTAGGCCGAGCCTCTTCTCGCATGACAACATATTTGCGGCGCACCGTTCAATCAGCCCCCGCAAGCTCGCCTTTGCAGCCACAACCTCTTAAGGAAGGCGAATACATTCAAGACTATGCAAGCAAGCCTCCACCTGACGACAAAACTCAACCCAGACTTGCACCAATGTTTCGCTATGGTAAGCGGCAAGAAAGGGGAGAGAACTGTTGGATTCGGCGGCAAATTCTTCGGCCGTGATCAAACTACCAGCATGAAGGTCTTCGATCAGAGCTGACAAAGAGTGAAGACTTAGCTTTGCCATCCGTTCAGTGGCACGTAGAGTATAGGGGCCGGGTGGCATGGCGATGCGAGATTCCACGTGGTAAGAACTGGCAAAGCTGTTAAGATTTATAAACAATCATCGAGACTTGCAAGCAAAGAGCAGATGGAACAACGTCGAAACTTTACTTACCTACAGTCATACAAGAAGGGTCTAAAAGATCTCCAGGCCCATCAAGGATCTCCACTTCGTCATCAGCTTCAAGAACTACAGAAGACATCAGTATCGTTATACAAAATAATAATAATGCCGTGAAGAAGGTGAACAACACTAACCTTGCCTGGAAGATAGGACGATGCGTTGAGGGGATATTGCCTGCGGAGCGGCCATCTCTAGCAGACGCTGAAAAGACTTCCTGGGGGACAGGTCCGCGATGGACGCCGCCAATCCTCGTAGCTCTGAAAAGACAGAAAGGTTCAGATAATGAAGAGATCATTAAAACAAAAGATAGAAGAATACCTTCAATGCTCCTCCCGCTCTGAACTGGAGGGATAGCAGCTTCGGTAGCCTCCTCCATGCCCCCAGGCACATCATCGGGGACATGGGCCGGTATACCGGCTTCCAATTGAAGAGCAGCGGCTACCGCTGCAGGCTCCAATGAAAGGACGGTGGCCTTGACTACCTGTCCCACAGTCTCCGGGCCGTCCCCAGAAAGATCTATTGAATCTGCGGCCAATGAAGATGCCTCTTCCGGGAAAGCAAGCACCGGGAGAACGGAAACCACTAATGAGAGCTCCGCGGCAGGAAGAACAGGTGTATCGACCCCTTCCACACTTACTGGTGTCTCATCGGGGATATTTACAGAGTCTATAGTCAAGGCGCGGCTCGAACTCAGATCATCTGCCATTGCCGAAGTCCCTGCAAAGTTTTCACGAAGATAAGGATATATATAAGCAGTGCAAAATACTACAAAAAGATGTATAAGTATACCAATGCGCCAAGGAGCTTCTAGTATGGCTTTTTCAAGCCGGCGTTCTTTTCAAGAATTTGTGCTCGCCGGGGTTCGAGGCTAGACTCGTGGCCGCCGGTCCATAACGACAGCTCATCTTCGGCATCGGCCGAGATATGCCTCTTTAAGCTACCTCGCTTCCCTCTTCTAAAGGACCTATAAATGTCCGCCGTATCGATGAAGGATCTTCGTAGGAGATGACGGCAGGATAAGGCCTCTTCGGGACCCTCACATTTTTAGTCTTATCCTGGGAGCGTCTTATAGCCTCAGCCAATTGTGCGGCTTCCTCAGCAGATGAACCTGGAAAAAGAAGACCACCATCCGGCTCTTGCATAGCTATTGGTTCATCTTGAAAGATAGGCTCGGATTCCACTAAAAAGTCCACCAGATTGGTGACTGTCTTCTTTCACCTCTTTGACCCAGAGCTAACACCAGAAGACGATCGCTTCTTTTCCTTCGGTGGTTTGGTGCGACGTTGACCCACTTCACCTTCAGTATCCTCTCTCGGCGGTGCTACCGATGATGACACTGCCATCGCTGACACCGCAACTGATGGAGCTGCTACCGGCGCCTTATCAGAAGCCCTTGCCTGAGCTCTAGTGCGCATCGGCATACCAACTGTCGGAGTCAAGTCCATATCCGCCGCCTCAGGAATAAGTACGGCACCAGTATCCCTCAAGGGAGGGTGAACCATTGTTCGCGGCCGCGGCAGGACTCCCGTAGCCTGGAGCGGGGCGGGAACTCTAAGCCCAAAATGTATCCTCCTCTCCTCAGCAATGATTGGACTAACCCGGTGGCGGTACCAACCCGTGAAAGCCCCCACGCACCTCAGAATGTAGTCGGCCTCGAGATCATGAAATAAGAACCGGTGTTCAGCCCATGAAATGGTGGGTGGTGTCACGAACAGCTTCCAAAGAAAGGCTGGGCTCCACTGTGAATGCCTCGAAGGGGACACCCTGGTTATATCCCAATTGCCTGGCAAAGCGGTGTGGATTATACCGCATCAAAAGAGCCGCATCGTTTCGACGGAACACCAGATAACCTGGTCTGATCGAGTACAGGTGCATGGCTTCCTTGGGCTTCAAGGATGGTGCTCCCTCTTTCGATAAATCAAACAACTGTTGAACAGGTCCCGAGGGAGCAAAGAGGATTCAATCATTAGAAACCATTCCGCCTTCGTTGGCATACGGATTGAGCAGCACACGAAGAGCCCCTAATTGAGTCGGGTCAGGAGCAGAAGCGTCCACCAATCTCATGTGCCGCGGAAAGGTATAAGCATCATAAAAGCTGGGTCTCTGGTGCGCAGCAAA
This sequence comes from Agapanthus africanus, assembly GCA_030015575.1. Taxonomy (NCBI): domain Eukaryota; kingdom Viridiplantae; phylum Streptophyta; class Magnoliopsida; order Asparagales; family Amaryllidaceae; genus Agapanthus; species Agapanthus africanus. The sequence goes on from CM057344.1 coordinate 111,641,675, forward strand.
TGCCCCTAGCACGTGCATCTCAATCCATGGCGTAAAGTAATGAAGAGAGAAACTCACTACGTTCACGCCTGGGGTTGAGGTATTGGCTGCAGTGTTTAGCCCATGGTACAGATGCGATAGCCCTGCAATGCCCATAGCTAGTCGCGTCCTTTCGGCAATGTGATGAGCAGGGTAAATGACCGAGGCTCTCATGAATCGACGGTGCGTTGGAACGACAAACCAACTAAGCCAAACGCTGAGAAAACCGACGAAGAAAGTTTCTTCATCTATGCCGGGAGCTGCGATCGACTCGAAAGATACGGCCGACAAGATTGGAATGTAGAACTGTGGCAAATCCTTTTCTCTAGTCGGTAGCTTATTTAAACCAAACCCGAAAGGGTCATTAATGTTCGCAAACTTCGGAGCCGCCTTTGATAAAATGTCTCCACGAAGGAAGCAGGCGATAAAACTTTTAAAAGTGACGCCCTGTTCTTCTGACTCTATGAACAGCTTCTCAAAAATACCAGGTTCTTGATTACACTCGGGTACTTGTGGCGGACGACATTTTCAGTCGACAAGCCGTCAAGCGTAGCGGGCACAGTCTCGAAGACATACTCGTCAGAGGGCGATAATTCTTCGTAAGGTGCTCCCCTGATCGGTAAACCCGAGATCTCGCAAAACTCTTCCAAAGAAATCGAAACTTCGCGGTCCTCTAACAAGAAAGTTTTGGTGGGAAGATTCCATTGATTAAAGAAAGCTTTAACCCACCATACGTGAGGAGATTGATAATGGAAGAGAGACGCGTACACCGCCTGGTAAAGCCCGACCTTCTGCAGTCACGCACGATGGGAGGATAGGATGTAACAAGCCTAGAGAAGATAGCCCGTGGGACGGCGAGGGGTAAGCCCTATCTTGTAGACTTGTCCTTAGGGCTGGGCTTCGCCTTGGCAAATACGACGCCCCAAGATATCTATGGCCGGCACAGGTTGGTTTGGTATCCCAACTGTCGACGGCTCGAGCCGGCCTGTAGGGGTCCAATCCGTCACCTCTACAGCAAAAGCAGTCAGTGGACGGTCCATCGGCAAGAACGGGCGGAGAGGTTCTGTTGGCACCTCGCAAAGAAAGTTTCGGCGACCGCGGATAATATGCCCGTACCAGGTTCCCCATAAAAGCAAGTTGGTGCAATCCGGGTCATGAGCCCTGATCATTTCCATCGCTTCTTCGTCCGACGGTGATTGAGGAAAACCCGCCTCCGAGCGAGTAAAGGGAAAGTATAGAAGAGAAGCCATTGTTCCTGAAATAAGGGAAGAGGAAACTGTTAGTGAAGCCCACACATGTATATATATTTATAAATATATAAAAGGATAGTGGAAGAAAATGACAAACAACTTATTTCGTAGGACCATGGGTTACAAAACACATGGGCCCCACAAAATCAAGATGGCGGCCCATTAATGATGAGGCAGGGTAATCATTATGAGAACAAAAGGAAGATTCTCAATAAATTCAAACAACTCTATAGATTTCCCCAAGGAGAAAACCCATTGCAGAAACTCTGTGCAAATCAAGAAGGATCTCTCCTAAACTATTTTTACAAGAACTACTCAGGATGAAAAATCCCAAGAAGTCTTCTTTTAAGAACTAAGTTCTTTAGAGGAATTAAATTCCCAGAAAAATTTTCAGAGCTAAGCTATTTGGAATGGAATTAAATTCCAGAGGCAGACAAGTATCATCATCAATCCCCTAAGATCAGAAAAATGCCTAGCAGAGGGGGTTTATTATTTAAAGATCGGACATTCTTAAAGAACTTGGAAAGATGGGCTTTTGTTGAAGGGAAAAACCCTTGGTGTGGATTTAAAATCCAAAGAGTTTTTTTATGTATATAAAAGTTCTTCGGTCGTTCAAAACCATTACCTGAAGAAAAGATTCTTTCTTGAACAGAGTTGAACTCTGAAATTTTTTGGAAAAGAGAACTGAGCTCTGAGAAAGAGAATTAAATTCTCAAAGGAAAATGAACAAGGAAGAAGATGAAAGAGTGGAGACGATTCTGAAGAGACCCTTGCATTTAAAGGATATGATGGGAAACGGTTCATCCGCCCCTTTCCCTAAGCAAATCCAACAGCCACAAAGATGACAGCGTTGCACTCACGTGCAAACACTTGAGAACAACGCTGTGGGGGCATTTGTTCCCTCATGGGAACTGAATAAAGCAGCAAGGAAATACACAAGAGGAGCATCACGTGTACACACGTGATCGGGCATCACGTGAGGACACGTGACCTTCTATGAGCAAAGTTATAGGCACTGAGATACGCAATTTGAGATGGGGTCACGTGCCAGCACGTGATGGATTCCTGAACCCTTTGAACTAATAGAATTGAATTCTGATAAAAAAGGGTCACGTACTCACACGTGATGGGCCTTAAACCTACTGAAAGGGATTAAAAGATATAATAAAACAGCAAGGTCACGTGCAGACACGTGATGGGTTTCTAAGCTCTCTGAATTGATAGAATTAAATTCTAATTAAATATTCAAACAGTGCGGTCATGTGCAAACACGTGATAGGCTCTTAAATCTTCTGAACTAATAGAATTAAATTCTAATTGAGGGAAATCTAAAACCCTAATATTTCCCTAGATCTTTCCAAAACAAAAAGATTGCACTCTGTAAAGGGAGCATCGTTGGATTTAAAATCCAATGGTGATTAAAAAAAATCACCAATTTATAGAAAGATTCTATACAAGGAAATATTTTCCTAAAAATTGTCAAGAGCAATGAACAAAATATCTTATAGGTTAAAAATCCAAGGGTGAATAAAATTCATCAAATGATCTAAAAGATCATGTTGGTTACAAAAAATCAATTAAAATCTCTCAATCAGAGATTGACTAAACAAACTGATTCTTTTCTTTCTCCTATAAATTGGAGCCAAGAGAGAATGAAAAAGGGAGGATGCAACAAAAAGAGAGAGACAACAACAGAGAGAGAATACAAAAGAAAAGAGAATTCAATTCTCCAGAGAGAAAAGAAGGTTTCTTTAGAAAAGAAAGAAATCCTAAGTAAGAGATCATCCTATAAGCTCCCACAAAATAAAAAGAGAATTTAATTCTCAATCTAAGAGTTTAACTCTTCTGAATAAGAACTTAGTTCTTCCTTCGGTTGAAGATCTGCAGAAGCAGATCTCCCCATAAGTTGAGAATTTAATTCTCATCAGGGAGATTCTGCCATGCAGATCTAAAACTTAAGGGAGGACCTAAGTTCAGAGAATTTTATTATCCCACAAAGCACATAGGAATTTAATTCCTCCAACAAAGATAGGGTTTAACCCTTAATATAAGAACATAGTTCTTCCTTCGGTTGAAGATCTGCAGAAGCAGATCTCCCCATAAGTTGAGAATTTAATTATCATCGGGGAGATTCTGCCATGCAGATCCAAAACTCAGTGGGAGAATTGGGTTTAAAGAATTTAATTCTTCCAAACACATAGGAATTTAATTTCTCTAAATAAAATTAGGGTTTAACCTTACAAAAGAATTTAATTCTTAAACAAGGGACTTAGAATTTTCATGCACATAAAAGGATCAAGTACCCAATATGATCACGTGACAACACGTGACCCTCCCCTCAATGGTCAAAAAAGAATGAATGAGATGGGGTCACGTGCTCCCATGTGACACTTGGATAAATTCCTTAAAATAAAGAGAACAAAACCATGTCAGGACTGATTTCGGACGCCTCACGTGACCCCTGAGAAACACCTCTTAAAAAAAAAGAAAACGAGGTAAAACTGAGGAGTTAATATCCAATGCATGGGCACCATCACGTGTTCACACGTGATGATCATTAAGATTAAGTGTTTAACACTTATTTGAATATTCTGAGAATAAAATAAAGGAAGCTTGGCCCAATCCTAGGGCGCCTCACGTGTCCTCACGTGAGCGCTTCATTTTTTTTAGTGTTTAACACTATTTTAAGCACTTCATCCCTAGTGTTCAACACTATTTTGCATCACGTGGAAACACGTGATCGCCAAATATGTGCTAGTGTTTAACACTATACTCGAACCAGTCTTAGCCCAAATTAGCTAAGTCTTCCAGAGGCAAGACTTCCCTTTGACTGAATCTCAAATACACCCTTGTCTTCTAAAATTGATCATCTCATATGGCATACGAGTGCTCAGCACTCAATAAAAGAAAAAAAATATTGTCAAAAACCAGACCCATGCTAAGCATTGCTAAGTAAAGGGGGGGTTGAGCCCAGATAAATGTTCAGCAGCCCAAACAAATGTCCAACATTTTAAACCTAATTGGACTTAGCCCAAGTTGGCCATAAGTCCTCAATTCAGATTCAACTGAGCCCATGTGCTCATGATCTAATTAATTGATCTTAGTCTCAAATTGGACTATAGATCTCCCAACCCACATTGGTTCGAGGGTACATCTCTGCATTCCTCTGATATATGTCGTTGTAATCCTTCAACGTCTTCAGAGAGGTGACGGGTCCCGACGACCAGACTTTTCATGGACTGTGAGGTCCTTAAACTCATGGACTATGATGTCCTTAACCTCCATAGACTATGATGTTTCTAAACTGGACTGTGAGGTCCTTAAACTCATGGACTGTGAGGTCCTTAAACTCATAGACTATGATGTCCTTAACCTGGACTGTGAGGTCCTTAAACTCATGGACTATGATGTGCTTAACCTCCATAGACTATGATGTCTCTAAACTGGACTGTGAGGTCCTTAAACTCATGGAACACAATGTCCCTAAACTAAACAATAGAGCCCAAATGCTCTCTTGTTGGATCTAAATGATTTCGTTAAGTTGATCTTAGTCTAAATTAGACTAACGTATCCTTAACAAATCGTTATGTTGATCTTAGTCTGAAATTAGACTAACGTATCCTTAACAAACGTTTAAGTTGATCTTAGTCTCAAATGAGACTAACGCATCCTTAAACCCAACCTCAAAACCAAATCTAAAAAAAAAATAATACGGATTTGGACTAATCTACGCCCTACGGGCGACAGCATAAATTAGTCTCCGTATACAATCCACGGGCAACCAAAAACAAAACAAACACCCACGACAAGAAGTGACCATCTGGAGAAGGAGAAAGTGGTTACCACGAGGCGGTAGCGTAACTAACTGCAGGGGCTTGCGTCTGCAGGGAAGAGCGTCCCCACAATCAAAAACCCCTCACAATGAGGGGGAATCTGACGAAGTCTGCTTCATCGGCCGCATCTGTCTAAACCTCCGATGTACGGTGCCATAAATCAACTTGGCATATTTGGAGAGGTGAACGGATAACACCAAATAGCATCTGCCCCCAGATTCAGGCAAGACGTTCAGCCGTCTTCCCGGTTTCCGGCGGTAAACACAAGTATTCCCAGTAATGTCTCTTACATTGCTCATGCTCATGACAGTAGTTGCAATTTCCTTTCTCTCTATCTACAACCCCTTTCGATGTCACTCCGCTTACCTTGTGTACACCTAACTTAGGCTAGTTAGTTTTCTTCTTTCTCTTCCTTTCAGCATCTATCTTGGGATTGGAAGAAGACAACCCAACAAGCGTAACCGGTTTATTCTCTTTATATAAGGAGCTCTCGAACTTGAGATAAGGTGGAGGGGAGAGATAAGTGAATTATATCAATATACAATTCACTTTCTCCAGAACCATTGGCCATCCTCGGACTCAAATAACTTCTTCGAGTTCGTATCTAACTATATGAGATGGAAGTCCATGCAATATGGATCTTTATATCGGATACAGAGGGTTCTGGAGTAATCATAGGGGAAGTAGGAGGGGAAAGGACATATGCGACTTCATCGTGAATTAAGACAATTGGGACATTCCAAAGCCAATTATTGTAAAAAGGTTCGGTTAACTTTGTTATTTAAAGGTCAGTCATGGGTCGCTGCTAAAGAGAGAAAAGAAACACTCAGTATGCGCTCTTGCAAGATTAGATTGGTTTATTAATTTATCTAACCAGGATGGCTCCCACTGTTTCGTCGAATCCTCCTTCAAACCATAAAAAGAGAACTAGCCGGGATCATATACAGTCTACAAGTTCGTTAACCGGTCGGCCAGGCCTGTGCAAGTACTTCGAGAGAGGTCCCCAGTGCTCTCGCAGGGACAAAATTTAATACCCCCGTTTCCTTAGAGGCGTAATCTCGCTAACACCTTTTTAGACACCTAATGGGTTAGTTAATTGTTAAGTGAAAATCTCCAAGGAATAACTATTACTCATAGTAGGAATCAGAATCCAAACTTTCATGGCGTGGTAACCTTGATGAAAGCCAACAAGTTATCCCACTCCATAGAAGGTATGCAATCACATTGCAAGTTTCAACATTTGAAACTCCCAATTTGGTTTTTACCCCTAACGGCTTATAACTTTGAAGAAGGTCAACAAACCATAAACCGCTAATCAAGTTCTACCCGTCATTTCGTGATTAAGTTAGACTCACTCGCATGAGCCCTTGATGAAGGTCAACAAAGCTATGCGACTGTCCTAACTAATCGCATCAAATGCAAGCAGGAAGATATCACTTAGTTACTGTACCCTACACCTTGGCGAAGGTCAATAAACGCAGCATGAATACTAAGTACTCTACTTCCTGAAATGACAGAAGACTATGACTGGTTTTGAAGAAAACTTTAATCTAATGAACTTGATATTATTGAAAGAACTGAGTGGTTTTGAAAGTTTATAGTAACATAAACTTTTGCTCAAGAGTTGAATTCCTCGTGAAGGCATCAAGTCTCTTTTCTCATCGAATGAGTTGTAGGATATTCCTAATTAAATACCTTTATGTAAAGAACAAGAAAATGATATAGTTTCTTTTGAAAAATTGGTTCCTACAATGTATTAGGTTTGTTTTCATTTGCATTATGTTGGGAAGGGTACTAGGGTCACTACATTAGCGGACCGTGGCGGAATGATCAACAAAAATTATAAAGAATATAACACCATTTCCCAAGCCCAAAATCAGTCAAATTCTAGTAGTTATCAAAAACAGAGAGAGTAACTTTGTGTGCTACAACCTTTGTAGGGCGTTGGCCACCTCTCCTTGGACTTCGGCTAGTTTTCACGTGGTTCGGAAAAAACTTGCACGATAATCTTCTCGTCAAAGATGATCCACCTTGAAGTAGCACAACACAAGCTTCCACTTCACTAACAAAAGTTGAAGCAATTACCTAAACTAATTTGCTTAAAAAGTTTGTAGGAATTTTGCTCACAATTTTTCCTCTCTTTTCTTTTTCTTCTTGCTTGAATAGAAACTCAAGAGAAAGAAGAAGGAGATTGGAATGGCTAAGGATCAAGATAATAACATAAAGATATGCATAGTTATTTTTAAAGATAAAACAAAAATGAGTCATTTATTTCTACACACTTCAAAAGAATTGACTCATTTCTTTTATCCTAAAAAATAAATACTAAATCATTTGTTCTCATCCTATTCCTATGTAATTCTTATACATACAATTTGTATGCGTACTCACATATGACAAAGTGTGATAATAATATTTATATCAAATATAAATATTGTTAAAGAGAAAGAAAAATAAAGGGAGCATGATATTAGTTTAACACACACACACACATAATTATTAAATCAACGCTTGATTTAATAATTCGGTTATATTATATATAATCCGGCTAATATCATTAAATGCCCGATTAACATACGGTATTGTATGCTTGTATTTAATCGAGCTCCTGCACATGTCCTACATCGTTTCTCCTGTGCTGGGAAACCTCTGTGTGTGACTCTAAAGACTCGAAAATACACTGGTAGTGGGTTATGATCATATCCATTACCCATAAGCATATCAGTGGTACTAGCTGCGCGTAACGACTACCCAGGTATTGATTGAAAAGAGGTCAACGAGCAAGCTCATCCATACCTTACAATGTCTATCAGTGACAATCACCGTACAGTTTGGTCTCTTCATCTAAGACTGTCGCATACCGGTTCTAGGAGGTGGAAATTGTCAGACTCAAACAACCCCATATGTCATGCCGATCATGAACTCATAACCACCTGAGAAACTACTGATAACATTTATCAGTAAATCTCAATTGTCTTGGCCAAGGACTTATGATTATAGTTGATCTGGCACAGCACGACCTCGACTCCCTATACCGGGAGAGATGAAATTCGGGACCGTACCCAACTAAAACCTGTTTGCACGACTCTTTAAAGCCGTGGTAGGGTAGTAATCAAAGTACAGTGAGAACACACACAAGACACTATGACGATCTTAGCTCTACAGACCATCCTGTACTCATGTCATAAGAGAACTGCTTTCTGACGATAGGTATAATCCCATCTAAGAGTTCTTAGATGAGTCCATCTAGTGAAACTCATTCACCAATGAGCACCTGTATACAATCTTCGGTGTCAAACACCAATGGCTATGGGATCAACTATCGTCCCAGTTAGGGTCAAGAAATGTATACACTAGTTTACTCAGGAATATCGATACCCAGTCTTGATACTCCTATGACTAGGGACATTTAAGGATGTGCTTATGGACTACCCATGCTCTACAAGTATGATCCCTATTATAATCCTGGTAGTCAAGCAAAGATCTTACGTGTTTTATCATTATGTATTAGCGATACGTGATAACGAGTAAAACGTATACACATGAATGATAAAGACAAACTAGATAGCATATTATCATCTCGAGTAAGATTGTTCTCCGTATAGGTCATCCTTCAATTACAATAATTGTCTTGAGGGCACCTATATCCAACAATCTCCCACCTGCACTTAAGGTTAATTGTTGTGGTTTCACATACCTAACTTCTCCATTAACAGTTTCACAAACCGTGTTCGAGAAACAGCCTTAGTGAGTTGATCTGCTACAATGATTCTTTCTTTCTCTCTCTGTATCTCAACTTCGTGGAGATTTACTATCTCCCGAACTGAGCGATATTTTCCTTAGAATTTGCTTGGATAGATGATTAGATCACGTTCATAAATAAACAATATTATCTAGCAACTTCTTGGTCTATATCCTTTGCTGATTCATAATCAGCACCCAACGCCATGACTATCCAAGTATCCTGCTTGAAACTCTTTCCAATATACTTCTCTCACTAAAGAGAGCAAACTAATAACCCGTGATAGACACTCTGTCATACATGTCACCTAGGAAACTTGAATCGGTAACCGCCTCCTTTTGAAGGCTGCTATTACCATACATCAAGAACATCCCTTTATGTTCTTCATTGGTTTCCATTTTTTTCTCCAGGATTGGACTAATATCTGCTTATTACAACGAGTGCAAAGAGCAACATTTGGTCTTGTTACATGACATCGTACAATTGATCCAATTGGCAAAGCATGGGAAAATCATTCATGTGATTCCCTCTCTTCATCAGTCCTAAATACATCATTTTAGAGAGGGGGACTCTGCCATATGCGGGTACACTACCACGCTATGAGTCTTCCATTCTAAAACTTTTTTAGAATGGTGTCATCTTAGCTGAATTGGGACAATCCCAAAACTTACTAGATCTATCTCTATAGACCTAGTCGCTAGAATCATATTATCCTTTTTGGAGAAACATCTGTGGCATCCATGGCTTAACCGAACTGCAATATAAGAACATCACTTCCTATAAGGAGTTTTTCATCCACATACAATATGAGAAATATGACAGTACTCCCTACATCTTTCTTACAAATACCAGGTTCATCTATCATTTTGATGAAGTCAAACACTTTGACCGTGACATCAAAATGGATGATCCATCTCCGCTATGCCTGCTTTAGTTTATAAATAGACGTAAGCTATTTGCACACCTTCTGCTGCTCCCACTGATTACGATAACCCTATGGCAGAGTCATATACGCATACACTTCTAAATCCTTATTTAGAAAGATGTTATATTCATTCACCTTCTGGATATCATAGTTATGAAAAACAGCGCTGGCAAGTTATATCTGTATGGACTTCAGCACAGATCATGAAGTAAAAGTTTCATCACAATCCACATCAGGAATTTGATGGAAATCTTTTACTATAAATCTAGTCTTATTAGGTTACTATCTTTCCATTTGCATTGATCTCGAAAGATCCACTTGCTCCTTATCAGTTTTACTCCTTTCAGGAGCACACAACAAAGTCCATACTTTGTTGCAGTGCATGGAGTCCAACTTGGATAACTTGGCATCTAGCCATCAGTCAGAAGTCACTTCTTTCTATGGCCTGCAGATAACTAATAAGGTCATCATCACATAATGAAAGCCTCCTTGTCACCGTCTATGAGAAAACCAAAATATATCTTGGGTGGCTAAGGTTACCTACTAAATATGCGGAGTGGCTAAGGTTTTTCAGGGTCAATTGAATCTCCTGGTTCTACTAAATCTTCAGTAACTGTGTGTAGTTTTTGAACCACTTCCAATTTTACCATACTCCCACTAATTTTTTTTGCAAGAAATTCCTTTTCTAAAAAGGTGGCGTGTCGAGAACAAAATAACTTTTCATCCTGAAAATGGTAGAAGTTATACCCTTGCTAAAGCTTGGGATAACCCACAAACTGCCTATTACCGAAACGTGCATTGAGTTTGTCCGGATTGTTTTTTAAGTATAAACAGGGTAACTCCATATCTTAAAAAGCTTAAGATATGTTCTTATTCTATATCTCATATAGAATCACAAGCACAAATTTAGATGGAACCATATTCAATTAGTATGCAACTTTTTTCAATGCATATCCCTTAATGAAAAAGGCCACTAAGCATTACTAATTAAGAAGCGCACCCTCGGACGAGTAATCTGAGAGAGAATCAAATTCTCAATACGGAATACCTAGCATAAGTATCCATATCTTCGAACACTTCGAAGACTCTTGATACTTCCAATGCTTGGTTCTCTACTTTATTCTTATATCCTATGAACTTCTCAAAATTTTTGGACTTCTCATTTCAACAAGAACGTGTGTCTAAAAATAGAGAACTCAAAGGTAATCAGAATGAAGTATGGGTACTAATCCCTTGTCCATGTGGACATCGGATAACATACATCACTATGTATAAGTCCTATGAGTTCATTAACTTATGTTCCGTGTGTTGTAATTTGAAAACCGTATTTTGGTTAAGAATATATATACTGTTATCTTTATGCACCTTACCCAATCAATAGATAGATATGCGTAAATATTTAGAACATATTTTACAAAATATATATATCCCACTTTATCTAATAGAGTGGTGGATATATCAGTTTTAAAAAAAATTGGTGCATAATAACAGTTATTCAAAACCAAAAGTTTGCCGTTAACCAAAACCAGATGATTTTCCCAATAGTAACAATTCCTCCGATTTCCGACATTGAGGATCAAATCACCTATCCCAATACTCTACTCCTTCTCAGCATTTGTAATAACTTACAGATGTGGGATATCAATCCGGTATCCATATACCCATGAGTCAGAGTTAATTGAGAAAAGTGTTTCAATTACAATCACACAGGAAACATGAAATATCAAAATGTTTCAAGAGGTGGCCGGGTATTTCTAGTAATGCCTCTTTCATTGCCCAGAGTCATAACAGTAGTTGCATTTTTCTTTCCGCTCACTTCAACCCCTTTTAATTTCTCTCCATCTTACTTTTTGTATACCGAACTTATGTTAGTTGGTTTTCTTCTTACCCTTCCTTTCAGCTTCAATCTCGGGATTGGAAGAAGACTATCCAACAAGCGTAACTGGTATATTCTCCTTATTTAAGGATCTCTCGAAATTGAGATAAGATGGAGGAGAGAGACAAGTGAAAAATTCACTTTTTTCAGAACCAGTGGCCATCCTCGAACTGAAACAATTTCTTCGAGGTCGTAACTAACCATACGATGGCCTTCCAAGCAATATGGATCTCCATACCGAATACAGAAGGTTCTGGAATAACCAAGTGGAAGTAGGAGAGGGAAGGACATATGTGACTTTATCGTGAGTTTGGGCAATCATGGCATTCTAAAGCCAAAGATTGTAAAAAAGATTCGGTTAACTTGGTTTACGAGTTTTAGTTTAAGCTCAGTCATAGGTAGCTGCCAGAGAGAGAGAGAGAGAGAGAGAGAGAGAGACTTAGAGTGCACTCTGTTCTATATTAGATTGGTTAATAAATTTATCTAATCAGGTCTACCACTAATTTGTCGAATTCTCCTTCAAATCCTAAAAGGAGAACTAGCCGAGATTATTCATAAAAAATCTCCCGAGAGTAACTATTATTCATAGTAGGAATCGGGACTTAAACTATCATGGCGTGTTAAGCTTGATGAATGATCAACAAATTAGCGCACTCCATAGAAGGTATGCAACCTCATTGCAAGTTTCAACACTTGAAACTCTCGATATTAGTTTTTACTCCTAGGACCTTAACGAATGATCAACAAATCAAAGAGTCCTAATCAAGTTCAACTCGTCATTTCTTGATTAGTCTAGATCCACCCATATAGGCCCTTGATGAATGATCAACAAAACCATACGACCGTCCTAGCCAATCACATCACATGCAAGCAGGAAAATATCACTTAGCTACCGTATACTGCGCCTTGACTAATAACTAACAAACGCAACACGAATACTAAGTACCCTAATTCTTGAAATGACAGAGAGCTACGGCTAGTTTTGAAAAAAAACCTTAACGTAATGAACTTGATATCGTCGAAGGAACCAAGTGGTTTTGCAAATTTATAGTAACATAAAATTTTGCTTAAAAGCGAACTCCCGGTAATGGTATCAAGACTATTTCCTCATCGAATGAGGTGCAGGATATTCCTTACCGAATACTTCTATGCAAAGCAAAAGAGCATGACTATAATTTCTTTTGTAAAAAAATGGTTCCATCAACGTATTTTAGGTTTTCATTTCTTTGCATTAATCCAAATTAATGCAATCCCATCAATTAGACAATCTCATATTATCTAGCATCTTCTCACACCATTACAGAAAAAAATATGGTATGAAAAGAAAAAAAAATGCTATATATTCCATCCACATTCACCATGGGGCCTCGGGTCTTCACCGTAAGGTTACTTAACTTACGATAGGGCGGAGGCAGGGCTAGCGCAGATGCAAAACATATCAGTATTTATTTATATATATCATATATATCACCATATATATCATCACAGGTAGATAAACAACATTACAGGCAAGAGATAAATATCATCACAGGTAGGTAATCTCATTATCGGTATGCAATGAACATCACAGAATATGGAAAAACGGATATACCAGGAATAACACGTTTCGATTGACCGATCACGAAATACAAAATTCCACGGTCGTGTAAATAGCTCGTACATTGTCGATCCATGAACCCTACGAGCGCGGCAAGCCATCCACCAATCCTAGAGTGAGGTAACCCGCACTCAAAATCATGAGTGGGCCACCCATCGCCATCTAGAACCCGGTAACTTGGGCACTCCTCCATGGGTCAAACCTAACCCCCTACAAGCGCGGCGAACCACCCGTATATTCTAGAATAGGATAACCCGGATATCAACTCCTTGAGATTGCCACCTGTTGTATTCTAGAATTCGATAATCCATGCGCTTCTCCGCAGGGTATCCTTTGTACATGAATCGAAAAAAATATATCAAGTGGAGACATCAAGCTCAACCCGGAAGTGTCCCAATAAAAGAATATACATATGACGACAACGACGACCAAAATTCAGCTGCTCATCCTAAATAAAATAAACACATATATAACAATTATACAATCATCTCACATGAGGGGCTATTCATCCGACGACCCGTTTAACCATCACAATATCACAATATCACAAACAAGTAAATGTGCAACCCCGTCGGATTGATCGCATCAATTCATCGACGTTAAGCATCGCATATCACATATGCAATCAAACTAACTCAATTGAACACATCATCAAGCTAATTTGAAGCCGCGGCAAACTATTTCACAACTCACGGAATCGCAAACTTGAAATTCCAAGAATCGAATTTCAAAGTCATTCCTGTGCCAAAAACCTTCTCATTTCTTGCAAATTTCAAATCACAAATGACCTGAAAAGTGCCCGAAACAATAGGGGGACTCTGGCATGACCCGTAGGGCCCCGGGAAGGTTTAGGTGAGGCCCCCAACCCATGGACACAAATTTGCGGCCATGGGTTGGCTGCTGGATCAGCAAGCACACAGCAGTGTGCTTGCTGATCCTGCCTCGCATCAGAGACCATTTGTGATGGTCTTAGATGCAGGGTCCACACAAGCCCCCAGGGACAGCCCCGGGATCTTCCCCACGCATCTACGAGACTCTCGGTCCGAACCATGCGCCACGGAGTGCGAGTACAAGCGAGAAATGCGGAGATTTTCATTTCTGATTTTCTGGACAGCCAAAACAGTGAGCAAGTCTTAGAAAATCTTGGGTTTTGAGATCATTTTGCCACCAAAATAACTACTTGAATTTGAATCGGCTCTGATACTATTGTTGGGAAGGATGCTAAGGTCGCTACATTAGCGGACCGCGGTGAAATGATCGACAAAAATTATCAAGAACATAGCTCCATTTCCCAAGCCCAAAATCATTTAAATTTTAGCAGTTATAAAAAACAAAGAGAGTAAGATTGTGTGCTACAACCTTTGTAGCACGTTGGTCATCTCTTCTTGGACTCCGGTTAGTCTCCACGTGGTCCGGAACAAGCTTACACGATAATCTCCTCGTCGAAGATGAGAAGTAGCACAACACAAACAAAAGTTGAAACAACTATCTAAACTAATTTGCTAAAAGAGTTTAAGTAGATGATGTAGGAATTTTTCTCACAATTTTTCCTCTCTTTTCTTTTTTCTTCTTACTCGAATAGAAACTCAAGAAAAAGAAGAAGGAGATTGAATGGCTAAGGATCAAGATGATAACATAAAAATATGCATACTTATTTTTAAAGATAAAACAAAAACGAGTCATTTATTTCTACACACTTCAAAAGAAATGACTCATTTCTTTTATCCAAAAAAATAAATACTAAATCATTTGTTCTCATCCTAATCCTATGTAATTCTTATACAAACAACTTGTATGTGTAATCACACATGACAAAGTGTGATAATAATATTTATAGCAAATATAAATATTATTAAAGAGAAGGAAAAATAAAGTGAGCATGATATATATATATATATATATTAAATCAACACTTGATTTAATAATTCTGTTATATCATATATAATCTGTCTAATATCATTAAACGCCCGATTAAAATACGGTATCACATACTCGTATTTAATCGAGCTCCTGCACATATCCCTATACATGTCCTACATCGTTTCACCTATACTGGGAAACCTCTGGGTGTGACTCTAAAAACTCGAAAATACGATGACAGTAGGTTAGGATCATATCCATTGCCCACAAGCACGTTAACGGTACTAGCTGCACGTAACGGCTACCCAAGTATTGATCGAAAGAAGGTCAATGAGAAAGCCCATCCGTATCTTGCAAAGTATATCAGTGACAATCACCGTATAGTCCAGTATATTCGTCTAAGAGTATCGCATACCGGGTTTAAGAGGTGGGAATCGTCAGACTCCAACAACTCGATAATTCATGCCGATCATGAACTCATAATCACCCGAGAAACTACTGATAACACTTATCAGTAAATCTCAAATGGATACTTATTTTTAAATATAAAAGAAATGAGTCATTTCTGTTGAAGTGTGTAGAAATAAATGACTCGTTTTTATTTTATCTTTAAAAATAAGTATATTTGCACAAATCTTTAAAGATAAAATTAAAATGAGTTTCTATTCAAGCAAGAAGAAAGTGATTGGAATGGCTAAGGATCAAGATGATAACATAAAGATATGCGTACTTATTTTTAAAGATAAAACAAAAATGTATAATTTATTTCTACACACTTCAAAAGAAATGACTTATTTCTTTTATTTAAAAAAAATACTAAATCATTTGTTCTCATCCTAGTCCTATGTAATTCTTATACATACAACTTGTATGTGTAATCACATATGACAAATTGTGATAATAATATTTATATCAAATATAAATATTATTAAAGAGAAGGAAAAATAAAGTGAGGATGATATTAGGTTATTTTGATATAAATATTATTAAAGAGAAGGAAAAATAAGCATCCATCCGAGAAACTACTGATAACACTTATCAGAAAATCTTAATTGCCTTGGCCAAAAACTTATGGTTATAGTTGATCTGGCACAGCATGACCTCGACTTCCTATACCGAGAGAGACGAAATCCTTTCGATCGCTCACTGTCTCCATGTGCTTCGGGACCGTACCCAACTAAAATCTGTTTGCACGACTCTTTAAAGCCGTGGTAGGCTAGTAATCAAAATACAGTGGGAACACACACAAGACATTATGACGATCTTAGATCTACAGACTACTTTGTACTCATGTCATAAGAGAACTGCTATCTAACGATAGGTATAATCTCATCTAGGGGTTCTTAGGTGGGTCCATCCAGTTAAACTCATTCACCATTGAACACCTGTATACAATCTTCGGTGTCAAACACCAATGGAAATGGGATCAACCATCACCCCGGTCGGGGTCAAGAAACATATACACTAGTCTACTCTAGAATATCATTACCCAGTCCCGATACTTCTACGACTAGGGACATTTAAGAATGTGCTTATGGACCACCCAGGCCCCACTAGTATGATCCCTATCATAATCCTGGTAGCCAAGCAAAAATCCTACGGGTTTTATCATTATGTATTAACGATACGTGATAACGAGTAAAATGTATACACATGAATGATAAAGACAAACCAGATAGCATACTATCATCTCGAGTAAGATTTTTCTCCGTATATATAACATTTTGGAAAATTATAAATATTAATTTATACTTTAAAATATGAATATAACGAGTTTACAAAAAATAACATCGTATATGAATTTGGTATCAGATTTATATCCACAAAAAATGTAATTATTTTAGTAAAAATGAAGAAAAGTGTGCGATATCATAACAATGATATTTTAATTGTTTTAACATGACATGAGATTTTATAATAAGATAATGGTATTTAAGTGTTATAATAAGTATTTCTTTTCTTTTAAAAACATGGATTTATATTTGTAACATGAAGGGTTTTATTAAAGGAAAAAAGGTTTTTATTTTGTTTGTAATTCTTTTTATATGGGCGGTTATATGTTAACCTAGACTAAACCTTCACATCAACACACCCTCACACTCACCCTCCTCCCTCCACCTCATGTTACCACACTCCACCTCATCCTTCATGGTTGACACCTCATGCTTTCTCTACACAAAACATAACACCTCCTACCTTATTCTTATTCAATCTTAGGTTATTCTTGAGCTTTCCAAACGGAACAAACACTTTTCCTTCAAGCTCCCAACACCAAAATTCCCAAGTGTTCATATTATCAAAGAAAGAAGCCATGGTCCCTTCGTCCAAGTTGTTCACATCTTTAAGCTTGATCCAATGCAACACCTAGGAGCTTCCATATGCATTTCTTGAGCTGGTTTTCCCTTGTGCACCATCCCTATAGGTATATCTCACTTTCTTTTCAAATTCAATTCTGTTTAATATCTGTTTTCTGTATGCAAATATCAGAAACTAGAACTTTTATGATATTTGTGATGCTAAAATTGAATCTGGAACCACTAGGTATAACCACTAGAAAAGCTAGCAAGACTGTAGTTTGATGAGACCACTAGGAAACCACATCTTAAGCCCGAGCCCCTAAACCTACTTTTGACCTTGCGACATTCCTATTTTGGCCGTTGTCGCCGGGCACCCTATAGAGTTTTGTGTTGGGTTTTGGTTAGTAGGTGTATTTGGATATTTTATGATCTACAGTATTGTTTGATTTGTCCCGGTATTCATACAGAGAAATTTGTGAGTGTTCTAGTAAGGTTTTATTAAAGTTTCCGACATTTCGATACGGTTTTTCATATTTCTATGCCGCGACTGAACTGTTGACGTTCATACGTTAATATCAGAGGTATCTTGTCGTTTTTTGAGTAAGTAAGCTGTAGGTTCTAACCTACGAGTGCTTAGCTCGTTGTTTTGGTTTTAATATGATATTTACGCCGATATAATTTAAATACGATTGTAGGTACGATCGTGGATGTTTCCGAGATGGCAAGGATGGACAAAGCAGTCATGGATTCGACGAGCTCGACAAGTTGGTTAGTAGATTTATATCTACGGGGGACGTCGGGTGGATGACGTATAGCACCCCCCGTAACCACGTAACTAGGATAGTTATGCTATCTAGTTAGTTGTTATTGATATTTTAGATAACATAGCTAGTGGTATTGATGTTATTTCATATCTAGTAGATTATTCATATGCATATAGTTTAATACATGGTTATGGGTACATATGTACGTGATGATAGGTCTGTACGGTATGGATATGGTTTTGGATGGATATTGTTCGAGGGATCATACCGTACTTATGATGTTGAGGTTAGCGTGCCGAATACGGTCAGGTTTCCTTTGGACTCGTGGAGTTATGAATTATCCTGACTTAGGACGTTATATTTGAATGAGCTATACTCTTTTAAAAACCAACGATTCGTTTTCCCTTTTAAATAATAAATGAAAAGGATGTGATGCTATTTTCTAAAACAGATATCTATTTTAACTTAATGCCGCTTCCTTATTTCAAAATAACATTTCGTTCTATTTTCAAAGTCAACGGTATAGCTCATAGCAATTAGTTACGTTCAATATTTATGCAATACGCTTAGCTTTACTTTACTGTTCGCGATATGCTTATCGATTAGATACATTTCCGTTATACAAACACACTAATATAACACTGCACAACTACCAATGAGTACTATGTTGCACGAGCACAGACTCAGTTGTTACACTACACCTCATTGGTACTGCCATGCCACTGTAGGACCGCTATACTATACGATGTGTATATAAATGCCGATACGAGGCATATGAATTCCCTATATCCGGAATATCTGATTTTAATTATATGCTACGGATATGGGTGGAATTACTTTCTACTTTAAACACTTATAGAACACTTGCATAAATACTAATGATTGCCATGCTGCACGAGCACAGATGCGTATGCTATACTACACATCATTAGTATTTCCATGACACGGTAGAACTGTTAAGTTTGTTGCATGCATGTTTATACTTACGTACTGTACCTTTATTACCTGCTGAGTATTACGAATACCAGTACCATGGATATTCGTATTCGATTCTTATGAGTTTTCATAATGTTTTTACTTTCAATGATATATATCAGTGGCATGGGACGCTGCTATATATGTATATATATAATATATCATCAGAATGATCTATTCAATTATCCTTATTCTTTACTTAATATTTCTGGATACGATGAGTTGATGTCCACCATGAGTTGTTTTTATGATTTGGTTTTACTCCGAACCGAGTGGGGGGCTATACGGTTGCGGATTTTTACGTTATCCAGACTGAGTGGGGGTGATATACAGTCGGATACATAGTGGACTCGGTCAAGACCGAGGGGCAAGAAAGCCGTATTAGAGGCGGGGAGTCCAGCGAGGACACTCGATACCGGAGATAAAGATGAGCACGGCGGATATCCAAGGGATACTGACCGGGGGTAGAGATATCGGGAGGGGGGCGATCATCTGTTGAGATTGTGTCGACGATATCTGGATTTGGGTATCGGTGATGGACACATGAGATTTGAGGATTTTCGTATCGGTGATAAACACGAGAGATTGCCGATTTAGGGTGTCGATGCTGGACACCCATATATTGATATGTTGCTATCATACGAGGTATACAGTTATTGTTGTGCGTTATTATAGCTGACCAGAACTGATCCGGGGGACAGTACCTAAACACTATTTTACCGGCTGTTGCATATAAAAAGGGATTTCTAAACGAGCTATAATCTTATTATTTTGTCATGTCTAGAATGACACTGGGATCTTTTAAACCGTAAAACCTCTTATCACTCATTACTAAAACAACAAGACGTATATCTTAAATAAGATACCTATTATACTTCATACTATCATGTCTTCTTTTATGTCGTGACATACGTATTCCGTGGCTATTTTAAGAAGAGGTTTTACATACATATTTTGGCTACTTTATAGGCTTATACCTGGATACAGGTCATATACATATGAGATATATATTTGGGGTTTACGCGATGGATATTATTGTATTATTGTACTTAGGCATTTTATATTATATTGTACAGGATACGCTAGTACTATACTTATGACCTAGGATATCGTTGTGCATTTCGATTTCTGCCTTGTGATGTGCTTTTATTCACTGAGTTGGCAACTCACCCCCGTTGTGCCCCAGTTTCTTATAGGAGTTATCGCTCGGATCATCAGCAGAGTGCGACACATACATCTTTTCGGTGATTGCTTTGGTAGGTGGGCTACTGTTGTATCATACCCACACTTGTATATTTATATTCTTTTGTATCTAGTAAAACTCCATCGACCCAGAACGTGTATATTGTGGACATAGAAGCGAGACTTAGAGTTTGTGTGTTTGTGGGCTTCGTACTCATTGGAATCGACCTTTTTATATTGTTGATTTTGTTTCACTTTTCTTTTTTTCGCCATTTGGCGTCGTATTTTATCTTCATGGTTGCTCCGCCGTTTGGGCGTGGAAGATAGCTCCCGTTAGGATGCTTCTATATTATTATGCTTGTATCAGGTTTTTATTCAAAATTTACAAAGGAGCTGCTGCCGATTTTTAAAACGTCTTGAATGCTTTTCAAACATATTTATTTAGAATTAAATGTTCATTTTAAATTGATTTCATCTAATGACTAATTTAAACTTCACCTCCAGTATTTTCTTAAAAAGGTTTTGTCACGCCCTGCTTCCCGAAAATACGGAATATGAGGGGTGACTAGGCCAGCCATACTCCTACGGTCAGAGAATAATCCCGCCGTAGTCACACTTCGGCTTCTAGCATTACATGGTAGTCAGTAAACAGTACTAGAGTAAAGGAAAAATCACAGCTCACAACTTTATTACATTGCAATATAAAGAGTTCGAAATACACTTATTTTGCGGAATAAAACTAACCAACGAAATACAAAGTGCTGAAAGCAAAAGAGATGGCACTGATGAAGCAGTGTAGACCTCCGCGATCTCGAACGGCAGGTTCTGCTCCTGGGCTGGATCCACTTCGTCCTTTGAGCATGCACACTCAGGTAGTCAGGGCGACACATATAGCAATAAATATATAAAATGGGTATGCAATATTATTAAACATGAGAAGTGCAACAAAATGCAGAACATGAGTATAATAACATCAACTTAATATGAATAGTGCAATATAGGTATCATGTCAGTAAACTAAGCAATGTGTACGTCACTACTTATCGGTCACTAAGTCAAAGAAATCAAATGGTGGAAAGGATATTCGTGTTTAACAAGGGTCTCATGCATGCTCGAGACTACGGTCTACTGTGCTAGGGACATAACCCTGTCAGCTGTGCCGCTAGGCCCACGACCTAATGTATGTATATGTGTGTGTATATATATATATATATCACTAACAGCGAATGATCATCCTCTAAATCACTGTACATCGCTAAATAGGAGTCTAATTCCACCTTGATTTCCCCATTCCCCAGGTTATAGTATGAATTTATGTATTCGATGGGTTGTGAACAAATACGTATCACTTTCACTTTCAATCACTTTCCCCTTATCAATATCACTTTCGTATTTATCACAACCCAATCACTAACACTTATATCGATAATGCAAAACAGTCGCTAGGTCTTAATGTGAACGATCACTGTTCATCACTAAAACCTGCATTTTAATACCTCTCATTTATTATCAATTTTGTGTATATCGGTACTATTAATCAGTGTCTGCTCAGTAAATATAGATTACAGGTATTCGTGATAAAATACTGGAAATACACTCAATATCACGGATATAACGTTTGGGAGCCGACACTGCAATCAGAACAGAAAATCGACCGATATTCAAAGAGCTCTTTTGCAAATGATCTTGTGTACACAATTTTGGTCCAACACAATACAAGTGTGCACAAGCTCTTTGGTTACTTGGACCATGGTGGGGGCTGCCTAAAGCACATGTGGGCACAACACTCATGACTTGTGCAAGTGGTGAGCCCAAGTGGGGTGTAATAATTGCATGAAAGATGTGATGTGATATAATGCTAGATTTCCCTCCATAATCTACTGAGTATAACCAAGCTGATATAAAGAAATCAAACAATATCTGTGGGATTGTGGAGAACACTCAAGTGCACCAAGCAAACTCGAGCCCCAACAGCCTACAATCGACCGGCGACATCATCACTTTTCCCGGTGCCGCCGGCCCCACCAAGTCCAAATCACCTCATATTTTACATGGTCACTCAGTGTTGTCTCATCATCCTGGTTTTATTATTTGTTTATTTTGATTTTGAGCCTATAAATACCAGATCAATGAGCAAGCTAGGACATACTTTTGGGGAGAGAAAACTTTGTATACATTGTAACTAGTTGATCTTGTAACTCTTAGTGTGAGTTCTTTGCCTTTCTCTGGTCTTGCGACCTCTTTCTTGAGCTTGCAAGATTAGATTTTAGTATTTGAATTCATTTGTTTGTACTTGGAACCGTTGCAATCAAAGCTTCATTCATCTCAAGTTGATTCTTGTATCTTTTCTCTTTTGCATCTTATTGTATATGTATTTAGTTGTGATTTCATTTTATGATGTATGAGTAGTTTTGTGCTTGGGCTATGGAGAGGTAGGTTGTTGAATGGCTTGCCTTCCAACCCTTCCTTCTTGATTCTTGCATTTTGCACTTCTTTTCTTAATATATGCAATTTTATTATGTTTTGCTTGATAGTATATATTGTTTTGAATGGTTTCAAATCAACTTTTAATATATATCATATTCTTTCTTTACATTTTAGTGTTGTTATATTAAGAATTGAAGTTGAAAGGAATATGAAATTTAGCTAAGTATAGGAAACTAGCTAGATAGAACATATAGCCCTACATGCATATGTTCTATGCTTGCTAACCTCACTTAGCTCATTTCATCTTAAACCTTAAATTTGTAGTTTTTTTTAACCTAATTTTGATATCGTATCCTAAACTGACACTTGTTATCGGGATAGATGCGGCACGCTTTCTTAAGTCAATTAGAAACTAAAAATGGACCTTGAATCAAGTTTGAGAGTTATGAGTAAAAGCCGTAATTCGACTTTACTAAACCTTAGCCTAAGTTTTCCGTAAACACACCTTATCCTTTCTTTATTTCATTTTCATAAAAACGTGACAATTCCAACTCCAACTATTACTTTATAACTCAAAATGATGTCGTGATATCCACTCCCTATGGATCAACCCGTACTTGTCGGCTTACATCAACGCACCGTGCACTTGCGGTATTTTTATAACTCGAGACTTAAGTCGTGAACTATTTTCATCAAGAAATGGACATATCCTAATTTGACAAAACCCTTTTCAAAAGCATGACACTTTGAGTTTGCATCAATCACTATGCAGCGGGTATAAAGCAAGCACGAAAATAGGCATAATTGCACTGAACAGATATTCACTACTTTATGACGACCAATGCCATATAACTTGCAAAATTTACGATAATTCACACGAATAGAATCGACCGAAATAATATAAAAGGTGCGCAAATTAAACTTGATTATCTAAGCAGTAAAATTAGTTTCATGTCAATCAGAATTCAGGTTAGGGACTTATCATTATTTTAAATTAGCGATCGGTTGCTGAAATTCCAATTTCAGAACTAGAAGTCCAACTTCACGCGCAGTTTACTAGTGGTTATGTTTAGATTCAGGTGTTTTCCAAGTGAATGAAATCTATTTATATCCGTTAGGTTTCCAACGCATAAAACGTATTATTAATAGGATTTCTGTATTAGAAGTTAGGTCCTGTTTAATGTGACCGTGTAAGAGAGGTCACTGCAGAAACTGCAGAACACATCGGTACTATAAAATGCAAATTAAATATCAAACGATGGTGAAACGGCAAGAGACCAGATTCATGTGTTAGCTAATTAAATTATCTATGTATTCATATGGGGATCCATGCATTTTCAGTCTAAATCGGGGATACAAAGGTGTTCAAAGTCTGGTTTCCAAAACAAAACGCTGCCCCGGACTACAGTCCAGTGCCGCGTTCGCAACCCAGTATCGTTACAGTGATCTAAAATTTTCGAGAAACAAACTATGGATGGTTATAGGTTATCGAGTCGGCTTCGATATGAGCCATAGAACGTTACGTTCCAAACTTTATTTAATTTACAATGATTTTAACAAGTTGGCCTGCACGGTAAGGTTCAGATTTTGTGTCGCCTTTAGGGGCGACTCTACACAGTTATGCACACGATATTTTGCATCTAATTATTACACGATATTCGCAACCAGTAACGGAATCAAACTATCGTAATTTCCGCCATCACAAAAATATATTTTGGTTTATAGTTCGCGTCAAACACTCGGGTAGCATTTGGTAATGGTCGAAAACACAAGATTCTCTTAATCTACGAGCGATAATTTATTCCTAAGATTCTAAATGGTATAAATATGGCTAACTAACCGGGTTTGGCTCGATTCATTACCACCAACATGATGGCTCATGTACGAATGTTAACACCATGTTGATGTCTATATTTATATTCACATACACCGATATAACTTATATAAAAAAAATTAACATTGTTATTAACCTAGATTTATAATAGCATGAGCAACAAGAGATTGGTTTTCTCTTGCCTGGAGACGGCGGCGGCACTGTGACAGCGACGATGGCGGTGGCACGGTCATGATGACAGTGACGAGCTTGAGTGCTGCCGGGCTCGTCGGCGACGACACGGGAAGTGGCCTGCAGTTGTGGCATAGGTGCTGTGGCACGTCGACGTCGGGTGCAAAGGGTGTGCCGGCGGTGAGCTCAGGAAGCTCTGGGGCTAGGAGCTTGAATCTGGTGAATCGGGGGAGCTCCGACGATCGTGGACACCAGGGGTTGCGCTCGGATGCCGGAGGAGGAGCTGGGGTCGGCTTAGGAGCCAGAGGGCGTTGGTGGTCACTTGGTAGGGAGTCGGTGGTGGAGGAGAGGAGGTGATGGAGATGGGTTGATGGTGGAAATGATGAGGGGGTCGACGATGGTGAGGTGGTCGGGGCTCGTCGGCGATGTGTAGGGGTGCAGTCGGTAGTGGGTCATGGGTTCGGAGGTGTCGCCGGCGATGGGTCTCCGGGAGTTGATGGCTGTGGTGAGGTAGGGAAGTCGAGGGTGAAAGGGAGGGAGTGGGAACGAGAGAGAAGTAGAGCGAGATGAGGGCTCTTCAGCGAGTTAGGTGAGTGGAGTCATGGCCATTGGGGAGAGACGTTGGAGGAGTGTGGGTCGTGGGGAAGTGGGCGCGGTCGTTGCGGCGTAGGCACGAGTCTCGCAGGCATGGGCGCGAGGAGCGGGGAGACGTTGGGAAAAGAGGCGGGAAGAAAAGAAGCGAGGGTGAAGAAGAAGAGGAGGTGAGCGGGTCGGGTCGGGTAGGTAAATGGGTTGGGTTTTAGGCTTAGAACTTTAGGTTTAGGAAAATTTAATTATAATATATATATAATGAAAAAGAAATGGAATAAAAATCTGGAAAATTACGGAAAAATTTTATACGGAAACTGGGGATTTACATCATACCCTCCTTACAAAAATTTCGTCCTCGAAATTAAAATGAAACACTACACAAACAGATGCGGAAAACATGTACGGATGTCCTCCTCACGTTCCTAGGTAGACTCTCCTGGAGAATGACCACCCCAAGAAACTCGTACTAAAGGAATGACTTTGTTCTTCAGCAATTTTTCCCGACGATCGAGAATGGTGGTAGGCTTCTCCTCGTAGGACAGATCAGTGCCCAAAGTTAAATCCGAATGATCTAGGATATGGCTGTTATCCCGAACGTAGCGCCTCAACTGAGAAACATGGAAAGTATTATGCACACCAGCTAGTGATCGAGGCAAGGCTAGTCGATAGGCCACCTCTCCTACTTGCTCTAGCACCTCAAAAGGTCCGATAAATCGATAACTGAGTTTCCCCCGACTACCAAACCTGATCACTCCCCGAGTGGGCGATATCTTCAGAAACACATGGTCACCAATACCAAACTCCAACTATCTTCTTCCGGCATCTGCCCAACTCTTCTGTCGGTCCTGAGCCGCCTTGATTCGTTGTCTGATCATCTTAACTTTGCTCACTGTCTGCACTATCAGCTCAGGGCCCAACAACCTTCGTTCACCCACGTCGTCCCAACATACAGGGGACCGACACTTCCGTCCATACAGAGCCTCGAATGGTGCCATCTGGATGCTAGCTTGGTAGCAGTTGTTATACGAAAACTCTACCAGATGGAGGTGATCCTCCCAAGAACCCTGAAAGTCAAGCATGCATGCCCTCAGCATATCCTCGAGCGTCTGGATAGTACGCTCAGATTTCCCATCTGTCTGTGGATGATAGGCCGTGCTGAACTTAAGACGCGTGCCCAAACTCTCCTGTAAGCTATTCCAGAAATAGGAAATAAACCTGGTGTCTCGATCAGACACGATACTAACGGGCACTCCGTGCAGTCTCATAATCTCCTGCATATACTTCTCCGCTAGCGACTCCGTCGATTGTCCGACTCGGAAAGGTATGAAATGTGTTGCCTTCATAAGACGATCAACAATAACCAAGACAACATTGTTGCCCCTTTGACTTTGTGGTAGCGCCGTCACAAAATCCATGGTGATGTGCTCCCATTTCTACTCTGGTACTGGAAGAGGCTGCAACAACCCATCGATTCTCTGATGCTCGGCTTTCACCTGTTGGCATACCAAACACTTGGAGACAAAGCGAGCAATCTCCCTTTTCATTCCGTTCCACCAGAAGTGCTGCCTCAGGTCTCTGTACATCTTGGTGCCACCTGGGTGCACAGAGTAGGCGGAACTATGCGCTTTAGTTAGGACTTCATCTCGAATACCCCTTTTTGGAGCACACAGCCGACTGCCAAATCTCAGAGAGCCATCTTCGTGAATCCGCAAATCTGTCCTCAAACCAGTCTCGACTAACCCCCTGAACTTCTGCAACCGAGGGTCTCCAACCTGTGCAGCTTTGATGCGATATACAAGCGATTATTGATCTTGCAACTGCCAGAGCTGTCCGGGCACACCTGGAGTAACTACCTCCAACTCGAGTCTCTGAAGGTCATCGAGAATCCCCTTCTGACAAGTCAGCAACGCAGCTGACGGCCTGCGACTGAGCGCATCAGGAACGACGTTCACCTTCCCCGAGTGATACTGTAGATCAATGTCGTAGTTTGCCATCAATTCCAACCATCTGTGTTGCCTCATATTCAGTTCCTTTTGAGTGAACACGTATTTCAAACTCTTATGATCCGTGTATATCTCCACCCTTTCTCCTAGTAAGTAATGCCTCCAAATCTTTAAGGCAACACAACAGCCGCTAGCTCTAGGTCATGTGTGGGGTAGTTCTTCTCGTGAGTTCTCAGCTGACGAGAGGCGTAAGCCACCACTCGACCATGTTGCATCAATACGCAACCCAAACCCTTTCCCGACGCATCACTATGAACAATAAAGCCACCTAAGCTGTCTGGCACAGTCAGGATTGGAACCGTGGTCAACTTCAGTTTCAATAGCTCAAACGCCTGGGTGCACTCTTCCGACCAAACATAAGGCACCTCCTTTCGTGTGAGCTTCATCAAGGGTTCCGCTACTCTAGCGAAATCTTGGACAAACCGTAGATAATATCCAGCCAATCCCAAGAAGCTTCTTATCTCAGCAACTGATTTCGGTGTCAGGCAGTCCTTGATAGATTCGATCTTCGCCAGATCCACTGAAATGCCGTCACTCGAAACGACATGCCCCAGAAATTGCACCTTGTAGATCCAAAACTCGCACTTTCTTAGCTTAGCATAGAGCTTCTCCTCCCGTAGAACCCGCAATACAATTCGTAGATGCTCGGCGTGCTCCTTTCGAATTCTAGAATATACTAGAATGTCATCGATGAATACGACAACAAAATGATCCAAATACTTGGAGAAAACCCTGTTCATCGGATCTATAAATATGGCTGGTGCATTGGTAACACCGAACGGTATCACAAGAAACTCATAGTGGCCATATCGGGTTCGAAAAGCCGTCTTGCATACATCCTCTGCTTTGACCCTGATTTGGTGGTACCCTGACCAAAGGTCTAATTTAGAGAATACTCAAGCACCACCAAGCTGGTCAAACAAGTTGTCGATGCGGGGAATGGGATACTTGTTCTTCATGGTCACTCGATTCAACTCCCGGTAGTCAATGCATATGCGTAAGGAACTGTCTTTCTTCTTCACCAGTAACACAAAAGCACTCCAAGGGGAAACACTTGGACGGATAAATCCTTTGTCCGAAAGATCCTCTATCTGCTTCTTTAATTCTTCTAACTCAACTGGCGCCATCCTGTAACGGGCTTTGGAAACTGATGTCGTCCCTGGAATCAGGTCAATAGAGAATCCCAAGACGCGGGAAGGTGGTAGACCTGGTAGATCTTCAGGGAACACATCAAGAAAATCCCGAACTATCTCTGGGGCTAGACTCTCATCAATCTCCATAGTTTTCAATGCTTTCGGCTTGGCTCTAAACTTGGCGGGCTCCAAGGACTCGCTTCCGCCTTCGAAAACAAACTCAGGGTGATTGGGAATGCGGAAGGTTACCTTCCTAGCTCGGCAATCGATGATCGCATGGAAAGTGCTTATCCAATCCATCCCAAGAATCGCGTCATATCTACCCGTCCCGGTTAACAGGAAATTCGCATAGAATTCCCTACCGCAAACAACCACCGAACATAACCTACACTCTTGGTTGGACACAATAATACCGTTACCCGTATGTATCTCCCAACTCTAGGTCAATGGCTCGTGAGGTATAGAGTGTGTGTCAACAAACCGCGTAGAAATGAAACAATGCGAAGCATCCGAATCAAAAAGAACTCTAGCTGGTACAGAATAAACAAGGATGATACCTGTAACCACATCTCCAGAAGCCTCTGCCTGCTCGGTGGACAGGGTGAAAGCTCATCCTTGATTCCGGCCTGTACCAGTCTGTAAGGCTACGGCAGTGCCGCGGCCGTCAATCCGAGGCCAAATGCGGAATAAATTTTTTTCAAACTGGCGCTAACATAACCCTAAACTACGGATCGTGCCATTAACCGTATGCTAGTAAACTGTAAAGATGTTTTAAGAGATTATACCGATCGATCCGTGTCCTTCGGTCTTCGATCTCTTCCCCTAGCTTGTTGCGGCTGCCCCGACGAATTCGATCTCCGGTCTCCATCGTCGAAGAGGCTCCACGTCAATGAATCTTTATACGGGCTCCCGATTCACCGAAGCAACTCGGACATCAAGTTTGCTAAAAGAGATGACCAAGATGAAGTACAGATAGTGTGTGATTATTTTGTCTCATGACACTCTAGGATTCTCAACACATGAGAGGGATAGAGTGGAGGTTGAAGAAGAAGTCATTGATGGAAGTTGTGAGCTTAAGAAAAAACTAGTGAAGAAAAAGAGCTTGCTTATCGTGTGGGATCAAATGTGAGAGCTCTAGAAAAATCAAGACCAAAGCCAAGCCCCCTTGGCTGCCCCTCTCTCTCCTCATATATATCCCACACAATAAAACAATAAAAAAATAGACATGGCACAAGAAAACACACCATGAGTCACCAAAAATGCACATGCCTTATTTAATGCTCTAGGTCAAAACTTGCACTCACAATTTCCACATAATCAAACATTAACCTAAATGTTTAATCAATAAGAGAATGGCAACTTCTAAATTAAACTTGTGACGGATCACAAGAATACCCCTCATCTGTATATACATACTCGCATCCATAATCCGACTGAATACGAATACTACTGTTAGTTATATGTATGCCCTAGAGGCCATTACTGTACATAGGATGTATATTGTAGTGGATGCTGGGACATATATAGGGAGGACTTTCTTGCTCGACATGATAGTATGCTATCTGGTTGCTCTTTACCTTAACGTGTACACTAATTGTCTCTCTGTTACATGTTGGTAAAGCCCTTAGGATGTGTACTTGACTACCTGGACTATGATGCGGATCATACTAGTGGGGACATGGTAGTCCATAAGTACATCCTTCAAAGTCCCTAGTCGTGGGTGTATCGAGACGGGGCATCGATATACCAGAGTAGACTGGCGTATACCTTCTCGACCCATACAGATGGGCGATGGATGATCCCATATCCATTGGTGTTTGACATCAGAGATGATATACGGGTGCTTAGTGAAGACTGGGTACACTGGACGGACTCGCCGAGAACTCCCAGATGGTATTATACCTTACGTCAGATGGCAGTTCTCTGGTGACACTGGTACAGAGTAGTCTGTTGACCCGAGATCGTCATAGAGTCTTGTGTGGTTCCCACTGTGCTTTGATTTCCACCTTACCACGTCCAAGAGGGCGTGCAAAACGGTGGTTTTTGGGTGCAGTCCCGAATCACATGGAGGCAATGAGCGATAGGAGGGGATTCGTCTCTCCCGGTATAGGGAGTTGATGTTGCGCTGTGTTCGATTGGCTATAACAGGAAATCCCTGGCCAGGGTTGCAGAGATTTACTGGTAAGTATTACCAGTAGTTTCTCGAATTGTTATAGACCTCATATCGACACGACTTATCGAACTATTGGGGTCTGACGTTTACCACCCCTAGGCGGGATATGCGACATATCAGACGATCAGACCGGACTATACGGTAAGTGTTACTGGTTGGATTCACAGGAGTGTGAGCGGGCTTGCTCGTCGATCTTCTGATCGCTCAATACCCGGGTGGCCGTTACGTTTAGCAGACCGCTTGCGGCTTGTGGGTGCTTGATATGATCATCACCTGCTGCCGGCGTATTGACGAGTCTTTAGAGTCCTACACAGAGGTTTCCTGGCTCAAGAGAAACGAAATAGGAGCGCATATGAGATATGTGCAAGACCGAGAATAATGCGTGTATGTGATACCGTATTCCATTCTCGCGATGAATGTATCGAAAGGTTGTATGCGATATAACCTAGTTATCGAATCAAGGATTGATTCGGTAAGCCGATACATAGGATACTAGTCGGTTATATGCGATATGACCGGATCGTTAAATCAAGTGTTGATTTAATGATTTAATGTATAATTATATATTTGATATATTACTTTGCATTAACTAGTATTGGTTCACTTTAAATGGATTTTCTCACTTGATTTGTGCAAGTTGTATATGTGATATACTTTTGTGCACATGATTGTATCATGTTTGATGATACATGCTTATTTGGTTAAGTGTAAAGAATTAAACCATGGTTAAGTTGATGATTAGGGTTTTGCTTATTCATTCATTTGTTTGTTTATTCATTTTGGAAATGATAAGAAAAGAATGGTGGCTTTATTTGTAGTTTTGTTGAATCTTCATGAAGCTTTGACCTTGTCCACCATTCTTGTCTCTTGCTTAACCCTAACCATCATAACTAACCATGGTCTATTCTCTACACTTAACTAAGGTTAGAATATGATAAGATTCAATGCTTTTTCATTTATTCTATAACACTTATCATATTCTTTTCTTCATTTTCTTCTTCATGAGCAAGAAAGAAAAGCTTGCCTCATCAATGGCAAGTGATGAAATCATGTGAGAAATCCAATTCTAAAGTGAACCCACCTCCTATTTCTTCATCCTCTACCTCTTGCCAAGTAGTATAAGGTGTTTTCTTCACAAGTTTCATGACTTGGTGAAGTGGGAGCTTGATCTTGTGATGCCTCGACGTAGATCATCTTCGGCACGAAGCCGACGACCTTGCCCGCCCATTTCTCCGATGAAGCCGACGCTAGAGCCCGGGATTCCATTTGGAAAGCGAGGAGACTTCATTGCGGAGCTAAGGAGGTGGAGGACCGGATCTACAAAGGTTGTATTTCCGTTCTTTTACTCAATTTGTTAACTAGTTTCATTTGTCGGCTAAAATTCTAGTTAACGATCCGTATTAGGGTTTCTCGGCACTTGTAAAATTTGAAATTGGCATGGTTGATGCCTTGTGAGACCGCATTAGTGTGCCTAGGAACCCTACAACTACGAGACGAAAGTAATCCAACAATCTAATATTAGGATCCGACTTAAGCCAAAGCCCACTAGTGTGATCCGTCTGAATCATGACACGTGCATAAGTGCACGTGTATGTTTGAACCCTGCCATAAAACCTTTCGGCCTCTACAACGTTTTGCCCGAACTTGGGAAACTTTCTGTGGGGGACTGTTCATATCAGAATGTTGTATTATTATATCGCCCATTCTTAATCACATTACATATAAATAGGTGCTTTTGATCCATGTCTGCTACATAGTTGCAGATTAAAGGTTCTTAGATCATTACAGTGAAATTCATGAAAAGTCTCTACAAATGTGAGACTAAGACCAACAATAGATGAATCCGTATGATGCCGCCTACCAGTTAAAGGAACAAATGAAAATCATTAGACAGTTCAATGCACAAAGTACAAGGGCAGCACAAGATTCAATACTTCAACGCGAAGCTCACGGCAAAAGTCCACATCATTCTGCACTGTTGGAAATCTGGAAGAAAATAGAAGAGATTCTGAGAAACCAAGTGAAGAAAACAGAAGATAAAAGAAACATGAAGCAACCCTGAAAGATTGAGACCAACAACCCACCAAATGGCTGCGGAACCGCGGCCAAACAGTGCTTTCTGCCGCGGAACTGCGGCCGTGCAATGCACGTGTCGGTGCATGTGTCGGTGGGTGTCGGTGCTTTGACCAGGGTTTCTTATGGTAGTCTTGTAATTTCATGTAGGATCAGAATGTAAACCAAGGGTTTCCCCTATCTATAAATAAGAAAGTTGAAAGCCTTTTTTAGGGTGCCTCTTTGAGGGTACCTCATTTGGAGGATGCCTCTCTTTATGCATCTTTTTAATTTTTAGATCTAAATTTTAATTTCATTGTAATCGTTGAAGAGGTATCAATAAAGTAATTTTCTTTTTCTATCTTGCATTTTTTATTTGAATTTAATTTCTGCAATTTTTTTATCTGTCTTTTATTATCTATAATTTAGACAGTCTTTTAAAACAAAATTATAAACATGAATTTTATCATTACTTTCCTAATGAGTGAATAATTCCTCACTTGTTAGGGTTAGGATAGAGAAGGTTTGAGAGAAGGAAATCTCTCTCACTCCTTTCTTTGCCCATTTATATTTTAAAATACGGACTCTTTTTAATCCAACCACACACCACTCACTACGGCACCCTATCCTACATGATAGCGGTGATTCCCTAGTTAGACCGGTTATGGTTGAATTAACCGGAGGTTAGGACTAAGAGTCAAGAAAGGACGGATAAGGACCAAAAGGAAGAAACTACGTTTCTTCCTAGTCGTGCTAATCCCCTTTGTTGACTATTACCCTATCATCTAAATTCTTAACTAGGGCATTAAAAGCAGTGAGTAGAATCCCTATTCCAAACTAACCTAATCCTAACCCTATCAAGTCTTTAAATTGATTTAATCTCATTCTTAGATTTTAAAACAAAACCTACCAAAAATAGGACTTAACTCGTTAGAACTTAAAGAAAGAACACCATTTCCCTGTGGACCGACCCGTGCTCAACCGGCTAGCTACCAAGCGACACCGTCCTAATTGTGATAATCTTAAATTCTATCAATCAAATGGCGCCGTTGCCGGGGAGACGGTAGTCTCTTTCTTTGTGTAATTTCGGGTTAATAAAAAAAATTGAAAAAAATTGAAAAAAAATTGAAAAATTTTAAAACAAAAATATAAATAAATAAAATAAAAATCATCTTGTTATTTTTTGAAAGGTTTTTGTGCAAGTGTGCAGGCTTGGAGAAAACTCTGTTTCAAATCTGGAGTAACTCAGTGAACAAATCCAGAAACAGGGGATCTAAACAGAAAGAGGAGAACCAACTCAGCACAGGGAAAAGTTCAGAAAATCTAAATCAACTGTTCAGCCGCAGAACCGCGGCAGAATCAAGGCTTTGACCGCGGTCCACTGGTGACGTCAGCAGTTGAATTTCTCTGTAAGTATCTCTTTTCTCCTTCTCTCCCCTGAACTCCACTGAAATAATTTCCTGCAGGCTTCTTTGCACAGCAACCTCTTCTCCCTCTCCAATAAATTGTTTTTGTGCAGGATTCTTTGCACTGCCAAATAAAAAAAAATTTGCAAGTGTTTTAGATTTTTGGTGTGTTACTGCTTTGCATAATTAATACGGAATCTAAGGGGCTATAAGACCAATCAAGATTGGGTGGGGATTTCATTACCCTTCTTAAGACCCAAAAATCACTAAATGCATATGTATCACCCTTGAGCTAATTAAAAAATATCTAGACTCATCCAATTAAGGACTGTCGCGCTCATTAGGACAGAGGAAGGTTGTGGGAATTCAGTCGTTTATCTAAACCTGACTTTGTGGTGCCTAAGCTAGACAAGTGAGAAATGTAACTTTAAAAGGCCCGTCTTACGGTGATTCGTGAGCGGAACCCTCCTTTCTTCACTTGTGCTTACGTGGCCACAATTGGCGGTGAAAAGGCGATTTGAGAGATATCTCACAACTTGTCGCTTTGGACCAGTTAGGAGCAGTCTAGTTGACTTTGGAGAAACCCTAGCTCTAGGCTTGATTGTGCATGCTTAAATTGTGATTGAAAGTGTGTCGTAGTTCCTTACAAATTTTTGCAAAACTCTTTATAAAAAAAACACTTTCAAAAATTTTAAAACTCCAAAAAAAATCAATTTTTTTAAATAAAAATATAATTAAATAAAAAATAAAAATAAAATTAAAATTAAAAAAAAAATTCACATTCCTTTTCGTTTCCTTTCTCTCATCACATCATGAGTACCCTACCTCGCAAAACTCTTGCCGAACTTTGGTACGCTCAACCAGACATTACTTCTTACGCTTTTTATTTTGGTCGAATTTCGAACGACCCCTCCATACCCAAAATTTCTTTGAAAGATCGAATAGACGCATCTAGGACAACCAATTGGACTCCGCAATCCACCTTGTATCAACCATTTCAACCTTCACCACCTTCTTACGTTTATACTCCTTTTTCAAGTCCTGTTGTAACTTCGAAACCCATGTCTATTTCTGAACATATTGAACAATCTTGTAACTGATCTTTCACTCCTTTCACCACTGCGAATTCTAGCGACCAACAATTCCATTCACCTTCTTATCCAAATGGTGATCCTACTCTTGTCCAACCATTAAATTCCTACCAGTCCTACCAGACTTTTGCACCTTCCCTAGGCATTGCTTCTACACAGCCATTTTGGAGTTTCACGTATCCAAACAACTTTGAATCTTTTACTGAAACCCCAGCACAACCCATGTCTAGTCTGGAACAGTCGTTGGAAGACTTTATGGTAGCGTCATGACAACATATGAGGGATTTGAATGCGTCCATGGCCTCCCTTATACAACCTAGTAACTCGGTAGCTAGTTTCCATCTAGCTCCAAATTTTCCAATGTATGATGAGGCGGTTGGACAGATTGAGAATATGAGTGGAGAGAGTGAGCTGTGCACCTTTCCAAATCAAACCTACCCATCCAAAATTGAATCCCACAACTCCGGTTTTGAATGTCTATCAAGTGTTCCAAATGATTCACCAGTTGAAGATAAAACGTTTAATGAGCTGTACGACTTTGTAGTGTTTGATTTACCTGATTGTGAAGAGTCCCTTTCGAGTGAAACCATCACCAATCCTTTTGACCTCTACACCTCCATTCTAGAACCTAAATTGATTGATACCCATGCTTTTGTTGAGGTGTCTGAGAAAATTAATTTTCACTTGATTAAGGATATTGACGCTGGGAATATTTTGGATGATGAATCCGCAGATTTGACAGAATTTTTCTCTCCAATTCATCATCCCGAGTCATTAAATGTTTCTTTCGAACTTCATATGCGTCTTGAAGAGAATTGCATGGATAATCTAAATTTTGAGGAGAGTATTGAGGAAATTATTGAGGATGAAGCAGTTTTACTTGAGGAGTCGGATTTTCCGCTACATTCTATCCCTTTCATTGACTGTGCACACCCTCCTGAATCTTTAACCGATACCCTTCCTCAATCACTTCCCTCCATCCTCGTTCCGACCTTGCAAGAAACCGTTACACTTTCATTTTCAATGTTTGCTTTACCAAGTTCGACGCACCCATGTTTTCTCACGAATCTTGAGGGATTTGACCTCATTTCTAAGTAGGTTGATAGATTAGCATAATCGCTTTTTATACATCGGTCATTACAAATTGTGCTAATTTATACACTCCATCTCCACCCTCAAGTTCGTATTCAACTTCTTTCTTCCACTTTCTCTGGTTCTTCTTCTAATCTTCCTTTAATAATAACGAGTGTTAATGAATCACAATCCGATATTTTGAGTTCGATAATTCTAGAAAAACAACTTGATTTAGACTCTTTTGAGACTAAGGTAGATGAGCCTTACGAGTCTCCTACCTCCGTAATTTTTGAAAAATCAAGTGTGTTGAATTCTGGCGCGACACTTATTGACATTGAAACGTTCAATCGGACCATCGATGAAAGTTTCGAAGATATTTTCGCCGACGAACTCACATTCTTAAATGACACGGATTTTGTGATAAATGACACGGATTTTGTGATTAATCAACCTCCACCTGAAGAAGTCGAACCACCATCATTTCTTCTTATCCCATACGAGAATGTGACCATTCTTCCCATTCCTAATCATCCACATTCTCGTTTCCGTTCACCATTATTGTTTCGTCTCTACAAATCGAGACATAAACATTTTCCATTACACCACTTATCTTTACCTCATTTCTTCCAGACTCTATACAACATGTTCATTCACCAACCGCCGCTTTATAACGATAAAATTTTTGAATGGTTGGTGCTAACTTTTGGCCTGTGTAAGGCCTTGTATAGCTTGATACCGTTCTCTCCCTAACTCTGAACTTTAACGCTTAAACAGTGGAAACACCGTTTCACTTAAGTTTGGGGGGATCTTTTTGTGTATATATATTTTTGGTTTTCTTTTACAAAATAATAAAAAAAACAGGGGAGCACCGACAATTTTGACCCTCTTGGTGTAGCCTGACAGTGAGGGCACTGTCATGTTTAAGTTTGGGGGTGTGCTCTGTAAGCTTTCTACCTTCACATTCATATGTATATTTTGCATTTGCATATTTATTTAAAAACCCACAAAAATCGAAAAAATTTCCAAAAAAAAAATATAAAAATTGAAAAGTTCAATTTTGGCCATATTTGACTCAAGTTCAACATGACGGTTGACTAGTTAGAAAAAACTAGATCCTAAACTTAATAAATTAAAAACCCTAAAAATAACCTTTCTTAAAGTTTAACTGTATAAAATATACGTCCTTATAATTTATTCAGAAATAGGCAGATTTTGAGTTCAGTTTTTGGGGCTAAGTCAAAATAAGGGAAGAGTATTGAAATTTTTATTTGAAATGTAAGTCTGAAAAAATAATTCTGAACCTTAAGTCTAAATTCTGAAAATATATACCCTACAACTTGCACATACACGCACTTTGAAACTTGGGATAGTAGAGGATATCTTGAAATGCTCTTGTCTAAAATCCTTAGTATGAAGGAGAATAAAATAAAAGTAAAAATGGTGAATAAAGAGATAAAAAAAATGAACACTGGTTTTGTAATTACTTAAGGCTGCATAAATAAAAAAATATATATAGCGAGCGTTCTTTATCACCTAGTGCCTTAGACCAACTGGTTTGGGAGTCACTGCTAGGCCTTAGGTATTGCAAGACGAGGAATTACGCTTAAATGCGCGAGCACATTTTGTAATCGGTCGTTTAGTACCTCAAGAAGTATTAACGGTCGCATGAAGGATGTGTGAGCAATTTCATCTAAAATTCACCAACTAAAAGTATTTTGGGAGATGGACAAGAGTATGATAGCTTGAATTGAATTTCCAAGTGTAGGGATGATATTTACACACACGTAGGGGTATATAATTGGGGTTTTGATTTGAGATAGGAATGAAAGATAGGGCTTATATTTTCAATAAAGATGATAAAAATTCTTGAGTTGAGATTGCACCTTAGAAGGAAAATTCAAAAGATGCTGAAAGCTTAATAAATTTGCAAAACATATACGATCTTAAGTTAAATGATAAGTGAGTGTGAAAAATACGGGTTGCTGATTTCTAAGTTGAAGATAATAGAATTTCTTGCTAGAATACTGAATTGAAGAATGAGAGTCAACATGCCAAATTGATCGGATTTTATGGGTAGTATCCGCTGAAAACCCTCAGGAGACAACACTCCTCCTACTAGGGACACCTAGAGGTTTAACGGCTTGTTGCATGAGATCAGTGCAATCGCGTTCCCTGCGAAAGTGAGATTAGGATTTTTTCGAGAATAAAATTGGTTTTGCTCGGGACGAGAAAAAGATAAGTTTGGGGTATTTGTTCATATCAGAATTTTGTATTATTATATCGCCCATTCTTAATCACATTACATATAAATAGGTGCTTTCGATCCATGTCTGTTAAATAGTTGCAGGTTACAGGTTCTCAGATCGTTACAGTGAAATTCATGAAAAGTCGCTACAAATATGAGACTACGACCAACAATAGATGAATCCATATGATGCCGCCTACCAGTTAAAGGAACAAATGAAAATCATTAGACAGTTCAATGTACAAAGTAGAAGGGCAGCACAAGATTCAAGATTTCAACGCGAAGCTCACGGCAAAAGTCCATATCATTCTACACTGTTGGAAATCTGGAAGAAAATAGAAGAGATTCTGAGAAACCAAGTGAAGAAAACAGAAGATAAAAGAAACATGAAGAAACCTTGAAAGATTGAGACCAAGAACCCACCAAATGGCCGCGGAACCGCGGCCAAACAGTGCTTTCTTCCGTGGAACCGCGGCCGTGCAATGCACGTGTCGGTGCATGTGTCGGTGGGTGTCAGTGCTTTGACCAGGCTTTCTTAGGGTAGTCTTGTAATTTCATGTATGGATCAGAATGTAAACCGAGGGTTTCTCCTATCTATAAATAGGAAAGTTGAAAGCCTTTTTTAGGGTGCCTCTTTTGGAGGATGCCACTCTTTATGCATCTTTTTAATTTTTAGATCTAAATTTTAATTTCATTGTAATCGTTGAAGAGGTATCAATAAAGTAAGTTTCTTTTTCTATCTTGCATTTTTTATCTAAATTTAATTTCTGCAATTTTTTTATCTGTCTTTTATTATCTGCAATTTAGACAGTCTTTTAAAACAAAATTATAAACATGAATTTTATCATTACTTTCCTAATGAGTGAGTAATTCCTCACTTGTTAGGATTAGGATAGGGAAGGTTTGAGAGAAGGAAATCTCTCTCACTCCTTTCTTTGCCCATTTATATTTTAAAATAGGACTCTTTTTAATCCAACTACACACCGCTCACTACGGCACCCTATCCTACATGATAGCGGTGATTCCCTAGTTAGACCGGTTGTGGTTGAATTAACCGGAGGTTAGGACTAAGAGTCAAGAAAGGACGGACAATGACCAAAAGGAAGAAACTACGTTTCTTCCTAGTCGTGCTAATCCCCTTTGTTGACTATTACCCTAATACCTAAATTCTTAACTAGGGCATTAAAAGCAGTGAGTAGAATCCCTATTCCATACTAACCTAATCCTAACCCTAGCAAGCCTTTAAATTTATTTAATCTCATTCTTAGATTTTAAAACAAAACCTACCAAAAATAGGACTTAACTCGTTAGAACTTAAAGAAAGAATACCATTTCCCTGTGGACCGACCCGTACTAAACCAGATAGCTACCAATCGACACCGTCTTGATTGCGATAATCTTAAATTCTACCAATCAGGGACTCTAAAGACTCGTCAATACGCTAGTAGTGGGTTTAACCACAAGCACGTCAGTGGCACTAGCTGTACGTAACGGCTGCCCATGTATTGAGCGAAAGGGAAGCTGGCGAGCGAACTCATCCTGAAACCCTGCTGAGCCTATCAGTGACAATATCCGTACAGTCCGGTTCGTTCGTCTATGAGTATCGCATATCGGGCCTAGGGGGTGGTAAACTTCAGACCCCCAATAGCGGTATAAGTCGTGTCAGAGTGTAGCCCAGAACACCAAGAGAAACTATTGGAATACCTACCAGTAAATCTCACTTGCCCTGGCCAGGGACTTTGTGTAATGGCTCTCCAGACACAGCGCGATATCACCCCCAATACCGGGAGAGACGAATCCCCTGCCGATCCGCTCACTGCCTCCATGTGGCTCGGGACTGTACCCAACTAAAACCTGTTTGCATGACTCTTTTAAGCCATGGTAGGGTAGTAATCAAAGCACAGTGGGAACTCACACGAGACAAATGACGATCTCAGATCGATAGACTAACCTGTACACATGTCACCAGGGAACTGCTATCTGACGACAGGTATAATACCAACTAGCATGTTCCCAGTGAGTCCGTCTGGTGTACCCATAACCCAATGAGCACCTGTATACATCTTAGGTTAACCAACTAACACCAATGGCTTGTGAGGCTGGCCACCGCCTCTCGTCGGGGTTTCGATCTGTATACACTAGTCTACTCTGGAGTATCGATGCCCTGTCTCGAAACTCCCACGACTAGGGACACTTTAAGGATGTGCTTATAGACCCCAGCTCCCACGTATATGATCGTCATCATACTGCTGGCAGTCAAGCAAGAATCCTATGGGCTCTATCAACATGTAACAGTGATCCGTAATGTCACCTGAAACATGTACTTGATGATAAAGACAAACCGGATAACATACTATCATCTCGAGTAAGACTGTCCTACCGGTATAGGTCACCCCTCAATCATTGCAATCATGTGCCTGCGATCCAATAATTGACTTTGAGGGCACTATATCTAACACAGTCTGCCTCTGATCGAAATACCGCTGCTGGGATACCTGAGGTTGACCCCTCTGAGCTGAAGTGTTGTACGACGGTTGTTGTTGCTTGAACCCTCCCTATAGCTCAGATCTCTGGGGACACCCGATGTCCCTGTGCTCACTGGATCAGCAAATCAGACATTGCCCCTTAGCTCTGTGACAATCTCTCTGCACGTGTCCTGGCCTCTGGCAATAATCGCAAAACAGGGCCCTCCGCTGTGGCTGCTTAGGTGAGAAGGTGAGCTTCATCTGTGTGACACCTGGCCTGTGAATTGGGATCACTCTACGGGGGGAGATGGTAATGTTAGTTATATGTATGCCCTAGAGGCCATTACTATACATAGGATGTATATTGTAGTGGATGCTTGGACATATATAGGGATGACTTTCTTGCTCGATATGATAGTATGCTATCTGGTTACTCTTTACTTTAACGTGTACACTGATTGTCTCTCTGTTACATGTTGGTAAAGCCCTTAGGATGTGTACTTGACTACCTGGACTATGATGCGGATCATACTAATGGGGACATGGTAGTCCATAAGTACATCCTTCAAAGTCCCTAGTCGTGGGTGTATCGAGACGGGGCATCGATATACCAGAGTAGACTAGCGTGTACCTTCTCGACCCATACAGATGGGCGATGGATGATCCCATATCCATTTGTGTTTGACATCAGAGATGATATACGGGTGCTCAGTGGAGACTGGGTACACTGGACGGACTCGCCGAGAACTCCTAGATGGTATTATACCTCACGTCAGATGGCAGTTCTCTGGTGACACTGGTACAGAGTAGTCTTTTGACCCGAGATTGTCATAGAGTCTTGTGTGATTCCCACTTTGCTTTGATTTCCACCTTACCACGTCCAAGAGGGCATGCAAAATGGTGGTTTTTGGGTACAGTCCCGAATCACATGGAGGCAATGAGCGATAGGAGGGGATTCGTCTCTCCCGGTATAGGGAGTTGATGTTACGATGTGTTCGATTGGCTATAACCGGAAATCCCTGGCCAGGGTTGCTGAGATTTACTGGTAAGTGCTACCAGTAGTTTCTCGAACTGTTATAGACCTCATATCGACACGACTTATCGAGCTGCTGGGGTCTGATTTTTACCACCCCTAGGCGAGATATGCGACATATCAGACGAACAGACCGGACTGTACGGTAAGTGTTACTGGTTGGATTCACAGGAGTGTGAGCGGGCTTGCTCGTTGATCTTCTGATCGCTCAATACCCGGGTGGCCGTTACGTTTAGCAGACCGCTTGCGGCTTGTGGGTGTTTGATATGATCATCACCTGCTGCCGGCGTATTGACGAGTCTTTAGAGTCCTACACAGAGGTTTCCTGACTCAAGCGAAACGAAATAGGAGCGCATATGAGATATGTGCGGGACCGAGAATAATACCAGTATGTGATACTGTATTCTATTCTCACGATTTGTATCATTGGACGGTTATATGAGATATAGCCGGGTTACCGAATCAAGTGTTGATTCGATACATTGATACACTTGATATTAGTCGGTTATATGCAATATGACCTGATCATTAAATCAAGTGTTGATTTAATGATTTAATGTATAATTATATATTTGATATATTACTTTACATTAACTAGTATTTGTTCACTTAAGATTATTTTCTCACTTGAATGTGCACATTGTATATATGATATAGTTTTGTGCACTAGTTTGTATCATGTTTGATGATACATGCAAACTTGGGTGTGTGTATGCTTTGAACCATGTTTAGGTAAATAGTTAGGGTTTTAATTTATTTGTTTATTTAATTATTCCTTTTGGCAAAAACAAAATGGGTGGCTTTCTTTGTTTTACACTAGAAGCTTCATGATACTTTTGACAAAGTCTTAGCCATTTTGTTTTTATCCTTAACCTAACCATTTAACTAAACCCTAGTTTATTCTCTACACAAGTTACTTCACCCATGGTTGCATTATGATAAGAATCACTTGGTTTTTCTAATTTGATAATTCATTATTCCTTTTCTTTCTTCTTCTTCATCTTCTTCATGAAGAAAAAGCAAAGCTTTCTTGAAAATTATCAAGTGATGAATCCAAGTGAGAAATCCAAATCCAAAGTGAACCCACTTCCTATTTCTTCATCCTCTACCACTTGCCATGTTGTATTGGGTGTTTTCTTCACAAGTTTCATGACCTAGTGAAGATGGAGCTTGAGTTAAAGTTGCCTCGACGTAGATCATCTTCGGCATCGAAGTCAACGACCTAGCCCGCTCATTTCCCCGACGAAACCATCGCTAGAGTCCGGGATTCCGATGATCGCAGCGAAGGGACGTCATCACGGAGCTAACGAAGTGGTGGACCGGATCTACAAAGGTTGTAGCCCTTTTCACTTAGTACTAAAGCAGTTTAGTAGCTTGTAGTTTCGCCTAATCTCTAGTTAACGATCTAGTTTAGGGTTTCTCGGCACCGGAAAATTTGAATTTGGCATGGTTGATGCCTTGTGGAACCTCTTAAGTGTGCCTAGGAACCCTGCAGTGGTATCAGAGCCTAGCTAGAGCTTTAGGCGAAGTGTAGACGATATTAGAAGTCTGATCGAACCCGAAACCCTAATCCAAAACCCTTCTCTGTACATATTTTCAAAACTGGGAATTTTGTGAATTAAAAATATGCAGAAAAATCAGCAGGGATTTCTAAGAAATACTGTGCCGCACGTGCGCCTGAATCCACTAAAGCGCCGCGGAAGCGCAGCACGAGCATGGCTCGTGCGGCGGTTCCGCGGCCATACAGTCAAGTTAGCCTTTGAAAATTGCACAGTAATTCCTATCTGTTAGTGCTGTATTTTCTGGGAATTTTTTACTTCTACTCAAGAGTTGAGTTTTCTGGGTTGTATTGGGAGTTCGTAGATTCGATCGGATTGTCAAACTTTGTCTGTGTGTTTTTCCGGGTAATTTTAGAATATGTTAAAAAGTTCGACCGGATATAAATACCCACTTTTTCCCCTGCCGGAAAATTTCCAATTGTTGGATTTTTCCGTAGTTTAATGACGTTCTAAGTAGTGCAAGTAACGCGATGGTCCCTCTAGAAGACAACAAACCTTAACTCGATTATGTGACCGTCTTGAACTGCCCTTTGAACCTTAGGGTTTGGGGCAGTACGGCGTGCCACATGTGAGGCGTTGGCTTGACCCTTCTACGGTTGGACCGTTGGTACTGAGGCATGAAGTGAATGTTTTTAAACTTATTTCATGTGTTGAGCTATTTCGGGAAAACTTGGGTGTTTGATTGTTCGATCGGAAAGTTTAACATTTTCTATTTATCTGGAATGTGATACAATATTTGGAATTCACAAGTAGTTATGAGATAACTAATATGAATGTTATAAACATAGCACTTTAGTCTCACTTGATCGGTTGCCACGGAATTTTGATGCGATCAAAAGTCCGTCGAAATCATGTAGCGTACGCGGATACTCGCCGGTAAACTTAATAGACAGCTACACCCCATAGCCCCGACCAAGTGACTGTAGGAGAACCCCGTCGCCGAAAGCATCCATTCGGGTGCTCGCGGCAGCGGTGTTCCGCCTTAGTGCACTTCGTCGACGGTATCGGGGTGCGGCCGTCTACTAAAGTTTGCGACGAGCATTCGATCAGAATGTCGGGAATCCTGTTGAATTGCCCGACTTGATAGTGAAAAGAGTTTTCGATAATGAGACTAAAATGCAGGGTTTATAATCGTTAGGCATACGATGTCTAAGGAATTCATTTGATTAGGCATGCGATGTCTAAAGAGGTTGCAGATTCCAACTGTTGTAGTTTTACACTTTCTTTTCTGCGACCGTAAGTGTAATATTTGATATCGCCGGTTTCGTTGCTATATGTCAACGACAATTGGGATGGGCATATTTACTTACGTTGATGACATGTGATGTTATGTGTTGCTGGATATGTTAAATTGGATCGTCGTGTTTGAATTGC
This sequence comes from Agapanthus africanus, assembly GCA_030015575.1. Lineage (NCBI taxonomy): Eukaryota > Viridiplantae > Streptophyta > Magnoliopsida > Asparagales > Amaryllidaceae > Agapanthus > Agapanthus africanus. The sequence goes on from CM057344.1 coordinate 111,686,625, forward strand.
CGGGGTTTTTTTTATGTGAGATGAGTGTTTTTCATTTTCATTCATGTAAAAAACTTGTATGTAATATTCTTTTATTGGGGCACTTCCAGGTTGCGGAAGATGTCACCTTTGTATATTATTTATTTTTCCGCACTAGGATAGACCCAAGGAGGGGAGCACAAGTAACCGGGTTCTGGAGTCCAGTGGGAGACCAACTCGAGGAGTCGAGTCCGGGTCTCCTAACTCTAGAATTGGTAGGGTTGCTTTCCGCTCTCGTAGGGGTCTAGGGGTGTGGGTTTGGCTATTCATCGCGACCGTAGAATCCGTGTTTTATACTGGCTCGTATTGAAAACACGGACGTCCTAGTATATCCAATGTTTCATATAATATTTTCTGCTGCGTTATCTGTGATGTGATTATGTGATTTGTTCAGATAGATATTGTATATAGTATATATGATATATTATATAGACGTTACTTATGTTTTACACCCGCGCTAGCCCTACCCCGCTCTGCCGTTAGTCACCTAACCTAACGGTGCAGACGGGACATCGAGGCGAATGCGGATGGCAAAAGCGTACGTTATATTTATCTGTGATGTTTAGGTGGACTTTAATGACGGGAATTCATTAATATGATTAATGTAAGTAAAAGAAACCTAAAGATGTTGTGGAATCGAATTTCAAAATTAAAACAGGTAGCTACAGTTCTTGCTTTGCACAGCGGTATATATGATATATCCTGCACCTTATTCGATGAGGAAAGGGCCGACGATCCCTTCACCGGGAGTGACCCCTTTAGCAATAACTGGCAGATGCTACAACCCTCGGTTTGTCTTTTGATTGCTTTTAAGAGTTTTTGTTTTGCACAGTGATATATATGATATATCCCGCACCTTATTCGATGAGGAAAGGGCCGACGATCCCTTCACCGGGAGTGACCCATTTAGCAAAACTAGAAAAGGCTCGAAAACACTCCATTTCAAAATCATTTGATTCTACAACGATATCAAGTTCATTACACAATAGGTTTTCAGAAAAACCTGTCGTAGCCCTCTGTCATTTCAGATAAGTAGTAGCTAGTATTCGTGCTGCGTTTGTTGGCCTTTGTCAAGACGTAGTGTGCGGTAGCTAACTAGTGCTTATCTGCTTATGCATATGATGCAGATTGGGTTAGGGTAGTCGTACGACCTTGTTGGCCTTTGTCAAGGGTCGTGCGGGTGGGTTTAATTTAATCAAGAAATGACAGGTTGAACTTGACTAGCATCCTATGGTTTGTTGGCCTTTGTCAAGGTCATAGGAGGTTAGGGGCAAAATTATCGGGAATTTCAAGTGTTGAAATTTACAATGAGATTGCATACCTTCTATGAGATAGTTGGATCCCGATACCCGCTGCGAGTAATTATTACTCCCGGGAGAGTTTTACACATTACAATTAGCCGATCTAGTAGGTATCTAGAAAGGTGTCAACGGGGTTACGCCTCTGGGAAAACGAGGTTTACTGTAATTAGGTCCGTGCGAAAGCACGGGGAACCTCCCTCAAAGTACCGACACTGGCCTGGCTGAAAGATTGGCGAACTTATAGTGTGTAATTAATCCCGGCTAGTCTTTCCTTTTAGGGTTTGAAGGAAGATTTGATAAAAACAGTGGGAGCCATCCTGATTAGATAAAATAATAACCAATCTATTCTTGCAAGAGCGCACGCAGAGTATTTTCTTCTCTCTCTCCAGGTAGCGACCATATCACGCCTTAATCAAGATAATAATACGGATGTATTGACCGAACCCGCTTGTAATACTGAGCTGGGGAACGTTGGTCCCGCTCCAACTTATAACTGTTATAAGACAGAGCAGGAAATAGGGGAATACCAGAATTCCTATGCCGCCCAAACGAAGAAAGTACATATGATGCATCTCCTTCGGGTGTGTTAGTTGTAAAGAACTGTTTCTCAGTGTCCTCTACATCCTAGGTATTAGATACCGGATCAGGATCCCGCTAATGTAATCCGTTACATGGGCTACAGAAAGGTAGAGAACTGAGAAAGGGTGATAAGTTTCATGAGACAGAAAACGGTGCAAGTGTTGCAGCCAACTCTGTTGGTCACTGTCACCCTGTATTTCCAAATACATTGATTCTGAACAAATGCTATTAGATACCGAACCTGATATACAAAATCATATCAATCTCTTTGTTTAATAAAGAAAGGATATAATTTTGTATTGTTGGATTATGTTTTGAACATTTCCTATATCAAAAATTGATCGGTTCAGGCACGTTATCTAAAAGCATTGATGTTCTAAATCAAACTACAGTTCTTAATATACAAAACACACACAAAAGGAAGAGTTCAGAAATGAATGGATCCTTCTTGAGGTATTGTAGATTAGGTCATATCAATGCGACCCGACTAGCTGAAGTTACATATAGATGCATATTTAAATCAGTTTGAATTTACATCTTGTGAAACTTGCCGGTCATGTCACAAAGATAAGATGACCACAGCTCTGTTTATTGGAAACAGAGAAAGAGTTAGTAAACTCTTGGGATTGATACATGTTTATGTATGTAAGGTCCCCCGTCTATACATGCCAGGACCGGTTCTTTGTACTTCATTACATTCTCTGATGATCTCTCAAGATTCAGTCATATGTTCCTGTTGAAACACAAGTCCGAACCTTTTGAGATATTCACAGAATATAAGTTAGAAGTAGAGAACCAATACGGGTATAAGTATTATGTCCTTTGATGAGATCAAGGAGGAGAATACTTGTGCATAGAATTCCTGGACTATTCTAAAGGAGAATGAGATTCTCTCTCAGCATTACTCCTCTGTACACACCATAGCACGATGGTATATCGGGGCAGAGCAATTGCACCCTATTCGATATGGTGCGCTCTATGATGAGTACTACTGAGTTACCTGTTTCCTTTTGTTGGAGATAGTGCCCTCAGAGTCAATTATTGGATCACAGGCACGTGATTGCAATGATTGAGGGAGGACCTATCCCGGTAGGACAGTCTTACTCAAGATGATAGTATGCTATCTGGTTTACCTTTATCATCGTGTACTGCTTTAGGTGACCTTACAGGTCGCTATTACACGCTGATAGAGCCCCTAGGATTCTTGCTTGACTGCCGGCAGTATGATGGCGATCATATACATGAGAGCTGGTGGTCTATAAGCACATCCTTAAAAGGTCCCTAGTCGTGGGAGTTTCGTGACAGGGCATCGATTCTCCAGAGTAGACTAGTGTATACAGTCGAGACCCCGACGAGGGGCGGTGGCCGGTCTCTTAAGCCACTGGTGTCAGTTGGTTCACCTAAGATGTATACAGGTGCTCATTGGGTTATGAGTACACCGGACAGGACTCGCCGGGAACATGCTAGTTGGTCTTATACCTGACGTCAGATAGCAGTTCCCAGGTGACATGTGTACATGTTAGTTCATCGACCTGGGGATCGTCATTTGTCTCGTGTGAGTTCCCACTGTGCTTTGATTACTACCCTTCCACGGCTCAAAGGAGTCGTGCAAACAGGTTTTAGTTGGGTACAGTCCTGAGCCACATGGAGGCAGTGAGCGGATCTTCAGGGGTTCGTCTCTCCCGGTATTGGGGGTGAGGTCGCGCTGTGTCTAGGAGAGCCATTACACAAATCCCTCGGCCGAGGCAGGAGATTTACTGGTAGGTATTCCAGTAGTATCTCAGGGTGTTCTGGGCTTCACTCCGACACGACTTGTACCGCTTTTGGGGGTCTGACTTTTACCAACCCCCTAGGCCCGCCATGCGATGCTCATAGACGAACGGACCGGACTGTACGGATATTGTCACTGACAGGCTCAGTAGGGTGTCAGGATGAGTTCGCTCATCGACGTCCCTTTTGGTCAATAGCTGGTGGCCCGTCACGTATTGGCTAATACCTCTGACGTGCTAGTGGTTAAATCCACAGCCATAGTATTGACGAGTCTTTAGAGTCCACCACACTTTCAGTTACTCAAGCTTTCGGGCGAAACGCTGTAGAGGCCGTATGGAGATATGGCAGGGTCCGATCAGATACGTGCGGTATTGCACGGATCAGGATCGGACGGTTTGTACTAGTGGCCGTATGGTTATATGGCAGGGTTCGATCCGATACGTGCGGTATTGCACGCATTAGGATCGAACGGATATTACTAGCCGGCTTTGGTTTAAGCCGGTCCTAGTTTAGTACAGTGTAGATTTTGTCTTTTTGCATTTGTATCCGGACGGAATACAGATGCGGGTGTGTATGCACAGTATCGGGGTTTTCCTGTAATTTATTACGGGACCAGTTTTCTGAAGTTGCCAGTTTGCATTCCGTTCCGGCCGGTTTTCCTTTGTTCATTCCCGGCCGGACTTTTCCGATGGAGGGGGTTATTTGCAATTGTGCAAATAACTTTTGAGGAGGGGGTTTCTTGCAAATGCTTTGATTATGATAGCATCATTTCTTTTGCACCATAACTTGCATTTATTGTGATAAGAGTGGGTATGGGTTTGATGTAAGTTTATCATGATTATGTTTGGTTAAGGTCACCTCTTGCTTTATCCTACACTCACATCCCTCCTTTGTTTTGATTCTTTTCCACCACCATTCTCACAACATGATGGCCGGCCACATTTGAGTGAGGATGAGAGAAATTTCATTTTTTGGTATGACACAAATTTCTTCATCTCATTCTTCTAGTTTTGGAAAAATGAAAGCACCATTTTTCCTTAACCTTATTCCTCCATCAAGGCAACTACAAAACCCCAAATGAGACAAGCATCATCTACACTACATTCTACAGCAAATCTTGGGCATGTCGACTTGCCGGCTTCATGCCCGAGTTGCCTCGGTATTGAGGCGGGAGCCCGTAAAAGACACAGGCGATGTGGTGCCCTTCCGGCGAGGAGGCGACGATATGGAGACAAGACTTTCCGCGGGAGATCGGGACGATGTCGAGAAGACCGGAGGACTCGGATCACTCGGTATATCTCTCACCCTTTTCTCTTGATAGCTAGTATCGGTTAATGGTTACGATCCGGGTGTATTGTCCGCGGTAGCGCCAGTTTAAAAGATAAGAAAATTTTGATTCCGTATTTTGGCCTCGGATAGACGGCCGGGGCGCTGCCGTGGCGCAACATGGTATCAGAGCCACGCCATTAACCTTGTCTAGCTTGTTCTAATGCGTTTTACTTATCCGATCGACCAAAATTCCAAAATCTACATTTTTGTTAGCATCAGTTTCTGTTGAAATTTTTCGGTCTCCAAAAATTTTTCAGGTTGTCTCAGAATGATGTGCAGGGAGTTCTAAGAACACTGGAAAAATTCGACAACACGATCCCTCCGTACGACCGCGGATCCGTGGCCATTACCACTATGTAGGCCGCAGATCCGCCGCATGAATGAGGGATCATGTCATCAATTTTTTGCAGTGGGCTTGTGGGCTAAAAATAGGGGTTTTGGAATATTAAAATTGGGCCCAGAATTTCTGTGAATGCTACAGTATTACTTGGGGGCCCACTTGTTAATTTTTGATCGATTGGATATTTTAAACACATTATTTCACAGTATTTACATTATATCTGCGACCGTGAATGTCACTTGATCGGTAAATCCCGTCTAACTGCTATAGCCCGGTTAGACGGATTTGCGAACGTGACTTTCACGTTGATGTTTTGTGTTTATGCTGTGTTGTTGCGGATCGGTCGTGGGGGATAGCCTGGATGCAATGCTAGTACAGTTTTGTTTTATATGTACATTTGATATTGCGGGGCGAGCGTCCGACATGTGGACTATCGTCACTGCCTGTTTGTATTATTCTTTTGGGGCACGACCTGGTTGCGGTCGATGTACCCGGTGTATGTATATTTTACTTTCTGTACTAGGATTACCCCGCGGAGGGGTGCACGGATAGCCGGGTTCTAGAGGGCAACGGGCCCGCATCTCAGGGCATTGAGACGGAGGGGGCTTCAGTCTGGAATTGGCGGGCAATTCGCCGCACTCATAGGGGGTACAGGTTGACCCAGGAGGGGTGCCCAAGTTACCGGATTCCGTGAAGTGCTGGGTGGTCCATTCACGGTGCTGAAGGGGGCTGCCTCGCTTCAGGTTTTGGCGGGTGACTTTCCGCGCCCGTAGGGGTCTAGGATTTCATTGCACAGGCTATCCACACGACCAGGGGAACGTCGGGTTTCAGCAGCGGCTCTGTGAAACCCGGGGCTTCCAGATATCTGTATTGTTCTGTGATGCTGTACATTTCTGTGATGTTGCATTTTATTCACGCCTTGAGCGAAATACTATATATTGGTATATATATTAGTAGATGTTGTATATGTTTTTCATCCGCGCTAGTCCAGTCCCCGCTCTGCCGTTAGTTAGCTAACCTAACGGGTGATGACGGGACCCAGTGGCGAATGCGGATGGCATATACGTACGTCAGTATATTTTCGTTCTTTGTGGTGTGATCATTTGATGGGACTGCATTGATTCGGATCAATGCAAGATAAACAAACCTAATCTGATGTTGTTGGAACACTTTTTCAAAAAGCTGTTATTGCAAGGACGTTCACTTTTGTTTTGCATCGTGGTATTCATTTGGAATATCCTTCTCCTCAGTCGACGAGGCAAGGGCCGAGATCCTTTCACCGGGAGTGACCCCTTGGACAGAAGTTTGAGTCAGGGCATTGACTTCACTATAGCCGATTACTTTTGCTTTGCATCGTGGTATTCAGTTGGAATATCCTGCACCTCATTCTACGGGGAAAGAGCCGAGATCCCTTCACCGGGAGTGACCTCTTTAGTAAAGGTTTTCGTCACTATATTTTCTAAAAAGGCTATGCAGTTCCTTCAACAATATCAAGTTCATTACGTTAAAGGTTTTTCGCCAAAAACTACACGTAGCCCTCCGTCATTTCTTACAAGTATTACTTAGTATTCGTGCTGCGTTTGTTGACTGTGTCAAGGCGTAGTGTGCGGTAGCTAAGTAGTGTTTGTTTGTAGCATATTAATGGGATTGGTTAGGACAGTCGTGCGGCCTTGTTGACTGTGTCAAGGGCTCGTACGGGTGGGTTTAATGCAATCCAGGATAATGAAGGGTTGAACTTGACTAGGACTCTTTGATTTGTTGACTGTGTCAAGGTCACTTGGGTCCTAGGGGTAAGAATCACATCGGGAGTTTCAAAAGAACTGAAACTTGCCAGACATGCGCATACCTTCTGGAGTGTGATAATGTGAGTGGATTCCGTCACGTTGTCATGCGATGATAGTTGGATCCCGATTCCCACTGATGAGTTGGTTTACTCCTCGGGTGATCCCGACTAATTCTTCTTTCAGGTTTGGAGGAGAATTTGAGGTACAGTGGGAGGTTTCCTGATTAGATAAAGTGATAACCATTCTGATCTAGGTTAGAGTGCACGCTGAGTGTTTGTTTTCTCTCTCTCTTTGGCAGCAACCATTGACCCGACCCTGGACTATGACTCAGTGACCAAGTTGACCGAACCTTCTTAACACTGGCTTTTGGATTGTCAGAGTTGCAAACCTCATTGCCACTCCTGCTTTTACCCTTTTCTCCAGGACACCCCGTATTACTACGAACGTCCAATTCCATTGGACAAAACCATCGTATGGTTATATACGAACTCGAAGGACTTCGAGGATGGTTTCTGGTTCTGGAGAAAACGAATAGGATTATTCAGTTGTCTTTTCTTTTCACCTTCTCTCATTGTGAGTACTCCTTGGTTTAGGAGATAGTACACCTATTATGCAAATTGGATAGTCTTCTTCCAAACCTTAGGCTGGTGCCGAACGGTGGGGAATGAAGAAAACCAATTAGCATAACGATGGTGTGCAGAAGGTATTAAGATTAAGACAAAGCAAGAGATTAGTAAGAGGGCAAAATAAATTGCGACTGATATTCACGACCAAACCAAGTATTTCTTCGCCAATCCTAAATCACCTTTGTATTTCTCCAGGACACTCCGTATCACTATGAAGATCCACAGTTTATTGGATACTCCATCGTATGGTTATATATGAACTCGAAAGGAACTTGTTCCAGTTCGGGGATGGATTCTGGTCCAGGAGAAATAGGAATAAGGATTATTCGGTTGTCTTTTCTCTTCACCTCCTCTCGCATTGCGAGTGCTCCTAGGATTAGGACAGTACACCCATTATGCTTATTGGATAGTCTTCTTCCAAACCATAGGCTGGTGCCGAACGGTAGGGAAAGAAGAAAACCAATTGGCCTAAAGGGGTGTGCAGAAGGTAATGACTAAAGACATATAAAGGGATTTGGAAAGGTGGCAAAGAATTATACGGTTATAGTTGTGAATCTGGATAATGGAAGAGGCATTACTAATACCGGAATACCCCACCGAAACATTTCAATGTTTCAGTTTCACTGTGTAATGTTAAAAGAAAACTGATTTCCCGATTAGATACTTACTCCAGGGTATGTATTTACCAGGTATGATTCTCACATCTGTATGGTTTTACAGATGATGAGTGGGAGTAAGTTATTGGGAATTAGGTGACCATCCTCATTATATCGGGATTCGTTGTAATTGGTGATATTTGAGGAAGCCACCTGGGTTGTTTGTCGGTCGGCAAATATTTGGTTTTGAATATCCGTTGTTATGCACCAATTTCAAATTGATATATCTGTACGTCTATTTTCATAGAGTGAGATATACCTTTTGATATTATGTCGATGACATTTACCTATATCAGTGGATGGTTAGGTAAGGAGCATCAAACAGCGGTGTAATTCTTCTTAACCATAAGTACAGTTTTCAACCTACGACGCACAGTGAAAGAGTTGTTAGACTCAGCGGACTTATACAGAGTATTGTATGTTGTCCAGTGTCCATTGGGACAGAGGGGTTGGTCCTTATACTATATTCTGTTTACTTTTAACTTCTCTAGTTCTTAGACATATGTTTCGTAGAAACACAGGGTCTAAGTTTTGAGGAGTTATAGGGATTTGAATAGAGTAGAGAACCAGGTGTAGCAAGTATCGGGATTCTTCAAGGTGATCGAAGATGTAGATACTTGTGTATGGTATTCAGTTGATAGTAATGAGAACTTGCTTCTCTTTCAGGTTACTCATAATTGGAAGCATTCCTAAGTTGAGTAACGCTGATCGTCCTCTCTCCATTTAGTTGACATGCACTGGAGACAGCTGCATGATTTGAATCTGGTTCAATTAAATCAGTGCCTCTGGTTCTATATTGGATATAGAACAGTTCATATCTTAACGATGTTAAGGTACGGGGAGTTGTCCGGCTTATGATTAAAACCAGACACTGGACAACTCAAGGCACGTTTCTGTAATGGCTGTTTGTAGGTTGACCCAGGCTATGACGAGGGTTGATTTTCTACCATCTGGAAGATCAATAGTGATATTGTTCTTAACTCGCCACATTTTAAAATGAAATGGTTATTTTTCAGAAAACAGTAGTGGGAGTATGGTAGAACTGGAAGTGATTCCAGAACCGCAAACGATTACTGAAGATTTGATAAGGAACCTAAAGATTCAATCTGATTTGACATTCCATTGGCCACTCCGCAGATACGGTGGGTAACTTCAGGCACCCGAGAGGTACTCCGGTAGCCTCAAGGACGGTGACAGGGAAGTTCTTGTTTACCCACACTTGCCATTGTTGTTGTTCCAGGCTACGAGACCCGGCAGGAGGATGAGTATAGCGTCGTTCTAAACTAGCTTTAGAAGTGTACGTCTATATGACTCTGCCAGAGGGTTGTCGTAGTCAGTGGGAGCAGCGGAAGCATTGGTGGACAGTTGGCTTATGTCTATTTATAGACTAAAGCAGATATAGCGGAGATAGATCATCTATTTCTGATGTGAAGTCATAGGTTTGACTTCATCAGAATAGGGGATGGATCTGTTAAGAAGGTAGTAGGGTGTGATGTCCTGGTATTTGATGACATACACAGAGTAGGAAGTGATATTCCTATACTACGATCGGTTATACTTTGGTTGTCACACAGTGTTTTCTCCACACAGGACTTGGATATTGTATCAGACATTCTGGTTACTAGATCTATAGTTTTAGATCTAGATTTGGGTGGTTTCCTAATCTGGGTACCTTGACAGCATTCTATGAGTATTTAGAATGGACGACTCCTGGCACGGTAGTACACCTGCAGGTAATGGAGTCACCCTCTCTAAAGGTGTCTTACAGACTAAAAGGGAGAGGGATACGCATGATTGACAGATCACTTGCTTAGGCAATTGAGTCAATCATGAGATGTCAAGTACCACACCAGATGTTGTTCTTGCAGTAGGTACAATAAGTTGATATTAATCCAATCCTGGAGAAACAGTCGGAAGCAGTTTTAGAACATAAGTTGATGTTCTAGGGAGTGATAACGACAGCCTCTTTTAAGAGACGGTTATCATTCCAGGCTTCCAAGGTGACATGGATGGCAGAGTGGCTGTCAGAGTTATAGTTTCTCCTTCTGACGAGGGGCAGTATTTTGGACAGGTGGTCCAAGGCAATACTGAGGGAGGCATGGCGCTGGGTACTGATTAAATTCAGTTATCGATACAGTCTAAGAAGTTTGGATTTGGAGTTCATTTATGAGCTATGTCCCATCAGATATCCAGACATATTCTAAGACAGGTATTGCTCATTTCGGGAGATGGCTTTCTCCGCGAACTTGAGATATAGAGAGATATAGAAAGAAACATCACAGCGGATCCACTCACTGAGGCTATTCCTCGAACGCAATAGTTTCGCAAACGAGCTTTGTGAGACTGACTAGTAGAGGAGTTGGGTGTTCGGTATCACACGGGCTGTGAGTATGCGACATCGCAATAATTAGCCTTGAGTGCAAGTGGGAGATTGTTGGAGATAGTGCCCTCAGAGTCAATTATTGGATCACAGGCACGTGATTGCAATGATTGAGGGAGGACCTATCCCGGTAGGACAGTCTTACTCAAGATGATAGTATGCTATCTGGTTTACCTTTATCATCGTGTACTGCTTTAGGTGACCTTACAGGTCGGTATTACACGCTGATAGAGCCCTTAGGATTCTTGCTTGACTGCCGGCAGTATGATGGCGATCATATACGTGAGAGCTGGTGGTCTATAAGCACATCCTTAAAAGGTCTCTAGTCGTGGGAGTTTCGAGACAGGGCATCGATTCTCCAGAGTAGACTAGTGTATACAGTCGAGACCCCGACAAGGGGCGGTGGCCGGTCTCTTAAGCCACTGGTGTCAGTTGGTTCACCTAAGATGTATACAGGTGCTCATTGGGTTATGAGTACACCGGACAGGACTCGCCGGGAACATGCTAGTTGGTCTTATACCTGACGTCAGATAGCAGTTCCCAGGTGACATGTGTACAGGTTAGTTCATCGACCTGGGGATCGTCATTTGTCTCGTGTGAGTTCCCACTGTGCTTTGATTACTACCCTTCCACGGCTCAAAGGAGTCGTGCAAACAGGTTTTAGTTGGGTACAGTCCCGAGCCACATGGAGGCAGTGAGCGGATCTTCAGGGGTTCGTCTCTCCCGGTATTGGGGGTGAGGTCGCGCTGTGTCTAGGAGAGCCATTACACAAAGCCCTCGGCCGAGGCAGGAGATTTACTGGTAGGTATTCCAGTAGTATCTCAGGGTGTTCTGGGCTTCACTCCGACACGACTTGTACCGCTTTTGGGGGTCTGACTTTTACCAACCCCCTAGGCCCGCCATGCGATGCTCATAGACGAACGGACCGGACTGTACGGATATTGTCACTGACAGGCTCAGTAGGGTGTCAGGATGAGTTCGCTCATCGACGTCCCTTTTGGTCAATAGCTGGTGGCCCGTCACGTATTGGCTAATACCTCTGACGTGCTAGTGGTTAAATCCACAGCCATAGTATTGACGAGTCTTTAGAGTCCACCACACTTTCAGTTACTCAAGCTTTCGGGCGAAACGCTGTAGAGGCCGTATGGAGATATGGCAGGGTCCGATCAGATACGTGCGGTATTGCACGGATCAGGATCGGACGGTTTGTACTAGTGGCCGTATGGTTATATGGCAGGGTTCGATCCGATACGTGCGGTATTGCACGCATTAGGATCGAACGGATATTACTAGCCGGCTTTGGTTTAAGCCGGTCCTAGTTTAGTACAGTGTAGATTTTGTCTTTTTGCATTTGTATCCGAACGGAATACAGATGCGGGTGTGTATGCACAGTATCGGGGTTTTCCTGTAATTTATTACGGGACCAGTTTTCTGGAGTTGCCAGTTTGCATTCCGTTCCGGCCGGTTTTCCTTTGTTCTTTCCCGGCCGGACTTTTCCGATGGAGGGGGTTATTTGCAATTGTGCAAATAACTTTTGAGGAGGGGGTTTCTTGCAAATGCTTTGATTATGATAGCATCATTTCTTTTGCACCATAACTTGCATTTATTGTGATAAGAGTGGGTATGGGTTTGATGTAAGTTTATCATGATTATGTTTGGTTAAGGTCACCTCTTGCTTTATCCTACACTCACCTCCCTCCTTTGTTTTGATTCTTTTCCACCACCATTCTCACAACATGATGGCCGGCCACATTTGAGTGAGGATGAGAGAAATTTCATTTTTTGGTATGACACAAATTTCTTCATCTCATTCTTCTAGTTTTGGAAAAATGAAAGCACCATTTTTCCTTAACCTTATTCCTCCATCAAGGCAACTACAAAACCCCAAATGAGACAAGCATCATCTACACTACATTCTACAGCAAATCTTGGGCATGTCGACTTGCCGGCTTCATGCCCGAGTTGCCTCGGTATTGAGGCGGGAGCCCGTAAAAGACACAGGCGATGTGGTGCCCTTCCGGCGAGGAGGCGACGATTTGGAGACAAGACTTTCCGCGGGAGATCGGGACGATGTCGAGAAGACCGGAGGACTCGGATCACTCGGTATATCTCTCACCCTTTTCTCTTGATAGCTAGTATCGGTTAATGGTTACGATCCGGGTGTATTGTCCGCGGTAGCGCCAGTTTAAAAGATAAGAAAATTTTGATTCCGCATTTTGGCCTCGGATAGACGGCCGGGGCGCTGCCGTGGCGCAACACCTTTTGGGGGTTATGCACTTGAGAAGCTGCATACCTATTGAAATTAAGTTCGAATCAGATCACAGCCTACCACTCCATATGAGATATGGTATGGGAAGAGCCCATGTCTTAAGCTAGTTAAGATTTGTGGTTGACCGGCCTATGTCTAAAAGCAAAATCCGGACAAGCTCGAGGCAAGTTCTGTAATGTAGAACTGGAAAGGTTCCAGCTATACAAACTACAGCAGATGATTTGATAAAACCAAAGGATTCAATAGTTACCAACGAACCTCAGCCTCTCCGCCGATCTAGTAGGGTTCCTCACCCACCTGAGAGATACTTCGGTTTCTCTATGACAGTGGGAGCGAGGATTGCATCATGAGATGATGACCCAACTAGTTTCAAGCTGGCCATTAGGAGTAAGTCTCTATAAGAATGGCTGGATACTTAGTGATCTGAGATGGAATCCTTATACACCAACAAAGTATGGACTTTGGTTACTTTATCTGAAGGGTTAAATCCCCATCAGGAGCAAGTATATCTTGAGAAGATTACTTGGTGTACATGGAAAGGTTGAGACTTTCAAAGCTAGACTTGTTAAAGGTTTGCATCGTAGACCAGTTGTGGCTAATAATGAAACCTTTTCTGGGGCCTATGCTTAAGTCCATCCAGATCCTACTTGCCACGGCTACATACCATGACTACGATATCCGGTGGTTGGGTGTCATGACAACTTTTCTAAATAATGTTTTAGAAAAGGACGTCTATAAGTACACAACCAGAGGGCTTCGTAGACAGTGGGAGCAGCGGAAACGTGCACAAGTTGCTTTATAGGATAAAGCAGGCATCGCGGAGTTGGAACGTCTGTTTTGATGTGTTAGTCAAAGAGTTTGACGTCATCAAAATGGTAGATGAACCTTGTATAAACAAAAGGGTAGTAGGAAGTATGGTGGTGATCCTCGTAGAGTACGTGGATGACATACTCTTGATAAGAAAGGAGTTTCCTATGCTACGCTCGGTCAATCTCCGCTTATCACAATGATTCTCCATATAGGATCAAAGTGATACCTCCTAAATCCTGGGTTTTGGATCTATGAGATAGATCTAATTGGATGTTAGGATACTCACTAGTTGTAGTGAGATGGTATCAGATGATCCTGGGGAGAATCACTGGAAGGGTTCCAGGATGATAAGGACGACTGAATGTCAGTAACAGGCATTGTCTTTACCCTCAGTGGAGGGACGGTATGTTGGAAGAGTTCCAAGCTAGATACCGTGACATACTAGACGATAAAGGCTGGATACATCGCTACCAAAGATGCTACCAAAGAGGAAGTTTGGGTGTATATTAGTTCATGAGATGAACTTTGTTCCCTTTATTGTGTGACAATGGAGTTGTGGCTTATGCCGTGGAACGCCCGTCCCATCAGTGATCCAGACATATTCTAAGGCAAGTGTCACCTGATCATAGAGATGGTTGATCTTCAGGGGATCGAGGTTAGGAGAGTAGACTCAGAGGACAACACGGCGGATCCACTCACGAAGGCCTTTTCCCAGAGAGAGACTTTTATGGGATGGTTGAGTATGAGATACTACAACCACTGCTATCAGATGGCCCTAGTGCAAGTGGGAGATTGTTAATTATATGTATGCCCTAGAGGCCATTACTATACATAGGATGTATATTGTAGTGGATGCTTGGACATATATAGGGATGACTTTCTTGCTCGATATGATAGTATGCTATCTGGTTACTCTTTACTTTAACGTGTACACTAATTGTCTCTCTGTTACATGTTGGTAAATCCCTTAGGATGTGTACTTGACTACCTGGACTATGATGCGGATCATACTAGTGGGGACATGGTAGTCCATAAGTACATCCTTCAAAGTCCCTAGTCGTGGGTGTATCGAGACGGGGCATCGATATACCAGAGTAGACTAGCGTGTACCTTCTCGACCCATACAGATGGGCGATGAATGATCCCATATCCATTGGTGTTTGACATCAGAGATGATATACGGGTGCTGAGTGGAGACTGGGTACACTGGATAGACTCGCCGAGAACTCCAAGATGGTATTATACCTCACGTCAGATGACAGTTCTCTGGTGACACTGGTACAGAGTAGTCTGTTGACCCGAGATCGTCATAGAGTCTTGTGTGATTCCCACTGTGCTTTGATTTCCACCTTACCACGTCCAAGAGGGCGTGCATAACGGTGGTTTTTGGGTACAGTCCCAAATCATATGGAGGCAATGAGAGATAGGAGGGGATTCTTCTCTCCCGGTATAGGGAGTTGATGTTGCGCTGTGTTCGATTGGCTATAACCGGAAATCCCTGGCCAGGGTTGCTGAGATTTACTGGTAAGTGTTACCAGTAGTTTCTCGAACTGTTATAGACCTCATATCGACACGACTTATCGAGCTGCTGGGGTCTGATGTTTACCACCCCTAGACGAGATATGCGACATATCAGACGAACAGACCGGACTGTACGGTAAGTGTTACTGGTTGGATTCACAGGAGTGTGAGCGGGCTTACTCGTTGATCTTCTGATCGCTCAACACCCGGGTGGCCGTTACGTTTAGCAGACCGCTTGCGGCTTGTGGGTGTTTGATATGATCATCACCTGCTGCCGGCGTATTGACGAGTCTTTAGAGTCCTACACAGAGGTTTCCTGGCTCAAGCGAAACGAAATAGGAGCGCATATGAGATATGTGCGGGACCGAGAATAATACCAGTATGTGATACTGCATTCTATTCTCGCGATCTGTATCATTGGACGGTTATATGAGATATAGCCGGGTTACCGAATCAAGTGTTAATTCGATACATTGATACACTTGATATTAGTCGGTTATATGCAATATGACCGGATCATTAAATCAAGTGTTCATTTAATGATTTAATGTATAATTATATATTTGATATATTACTTTACATTAACTAGTATTTGTTCACTTAAGATTATTTTCTCACTTGAATGTGCACATTGTATATATGATATAGTTTTGTGCACTAGTTTGTATCATGTTTGATGATACATACAAACTTGGGTGTGTGTATGCTTTGAACCATGTTTAGGTAAATGGTTAGGGTTTTAATTTATTTGTTAATTTAATTATTCCTTTTGGCAAAAACAAAATGGATGGCTTTCTTTGTTTTACACTAGAAGCTTCATGATACTTTTGACAAAGTCTTAGCCATTTTGTTTTTATCCTTAACCTAACCATTTAACTAAACCCTAGTTTATTCTCTACACAAGTTACTTCACCCATGGTTGCATTATGATAAGAATCACTTTGTTTTTCTAATTAGATAATTCATTATTCCTTTTCTTTCTTCTTCTTCATCTTCTTCATGAATAAAAAGCAAAGCTTTCTTGAAAACTATCAAGTGATGAATCCAAGTGAGAAATCCAAATCCAAAATGAACCCACTTCCTATTTCTTCATCCTCTACCACTTGCCATGTTGTATTGGGTGTTTTCTTCACAAGTTTCATGACCTAGTGAAGATGGAGCTTGAGTTAGAGTTGACTCGACGTAGATCATCTTCGGCATCGAAGTCAACGACCTAGCCCGCTCATTTCCCCGACGAAACCATCGCTAGAGTCCGGGATCCCGGTGATCGCAGCGAAGGGACGTCATCACGGAGCTAAAGAAGTGGTGGACCGGATCTACAAAGGCTGTAGCCCCTTTCACTTAGTACTAAAGCAGTTTAGTAGCTTGTAGTTTCGCCTAATCTCTAGTTAACGATCTAGTTTAGGGTTTCTCGGCACCGGAAAATTTGAATTTGGCATGGTTGATGCCTTGTGGAACCTCTTGAGTGTGCCTAGGAACCCTACAGGTATGCCGTGCTGGGGCCACATGGGGTCTCCTTTCCATCGATCATTGGCCCTTGGCCTTTTCCGCTAGTCTTTCTTGCACTCGGGCAGCGTTCAACACTTGAGCGAAAGTCGGTAGATCGAGAGACGCGATAACCTGTTGTAGTTCAATATCAAGCCCTTGCTGGAACCGTCTTGCTCTGGCGGCTTCGATGGCTACCATGTATGGTGCGAAGCAACTCAGCCTGTTAAACTCTGCAGCGTAGACATCCACTGAGCATCCATTCTGCTTTAACATGATGAATTCCTTCTCCATTTCGTCCTTAGCAGTGGCCGGAAAATAGTGATATAGGAAGAATGCGGAGAACGTGTCCCATCTAATAGGTCTCTCTAGACGGCTCTCCTCTACGGACCACCACGTGTGGGCCTCTTCTTCCAGCTGAATTTTCACCACGCTCACTCTGTCGTCGTCAGAAACTTGAGCGGCCGTCAGAAGATTCTCCACGATGATGATCCATTGCTCGGCCTCAAGTGGAATTGTTGATTCTGTGAACACTGCTGGATGAAGCCTCCTGAAGTCTGAAATGGTACCCACTCTAGCCTGTGTAGTCGGTACGAGCGCACCCTCGGAGGCGGTGGGAACAGCTGTAGATCACTCCAGGGAGGTAATTGCGGTCTCCTGTACTGCCTTCAATCCTTCGGCCAGGAGATCGGTCTTCCTCTCTTGAGCTTAGGCTAGGGTCGTCAGCGTGCTGAGGATCTTCTCGGTACGATCATGGGAACCGACACCTGAGGAGTTGCCCGAGGAGTCCATATTTCTGAAAAAGATCGAAAGAAATTAGATTCAAACAAGGGCTACACAATGATTCAACGAGTATTATAAAGTGAACAGAAATGTAATAAAGCACACGTCAAGGGTGTAACTCAATCTAGAGGTCCCTCGACGGAACTGTAATTTCATCCAAAAACCTTTGGCTTTGATACCAACAAAACCATGTCACGCCCCGCTTCCCGAATATACGGAATATGAGGGGTGACTAGGCCAGTCATGCTCCTACGATCGGGGAATAATCCCGCCGTAGTCACACTTTGGCTTCTAGCATTACATGGTAGTCAGTAAACGGTACTAGAGTAAAGGAAAATCACAGTTCACAACTTTATTACATTGCAATATAAAGAGTTCGAAATACACTTATTTGGCGGAATAAAATTAACCAACGAAATACAAAGTGCTGAAAGCAAAAGAGATGACGCTGATGAAGCAGTCTAGGCCTCCGTGATCTCGAATAGCAGGTCCTGCTCCTGGGCTGGATCCACTTCGTTCTCTGAGCATGCACACTCAGGTCGTCAAAACGACACATATAGCAATAAATATATATGATGGGTATTCAATATTATTAAACATGAGAAGTGCAACAAAATGCAAAACATGAGTATAATAATGTCAACTGAATATGAATAGTGCAATATAGGTATCATGTCAGTAAACTAAGCAATGTGTACGTCACTACTTATCGGTCACTAAGTCAATGAAATCAAATGGTGGAAAAAATACTCGTATTTAACAAGGGTCTCGTGCATGCCCGAGACTACGGTCCGCTGTGCCCGGGACATAACCCTATCAGCCGTGCCGCTAGGCCCACGACCTAATGTATGTATATGTATATATATCACTAATAGCGAATGATCATCCTCTAAATCACTGTACATCGCTAAATACGAGTCCAATTCCACCTTGATTTCCCTATTCCCCAGGTTTTTGTATGAATTTAGGTATTCGATGGGTTGTGAATAAATACGTATCACTTTCACTTTCAATCACTTTCCCCTTATCAATATCACTTTCGTATTTATCACAACCCAATCACTAACACTTATATAGAAAATGCAAAACAGTCGGTAGCTCTCAATTTGAACGATCACTATGCAGCAGGTATAAAGCAAGCACGAAAATAGGCAGAATTGCACTGAACAGATATTCACTACTTTATGACGACCAATGTCATATAACTTG
Organism: Agapanthus africanus; assembly: GCA_030015575.1. NCBI lineage: Eukaryota > Viridiplantae > Streptophyta > Magnoliopsida > Asparagales > Amaryllidaceae > Agapanthus > Agapanthus africanus. The sequence continues at coordinate 111,705,485 of CM057344.1, forward strand.
CAAAATTTACGATAATTCACACGAATAGAATCGACCAAAATAATATAAAAGGAGCACGAAGTAAAATTGATTATCTAAGCAGTAAAATTAGTTTCATATCAATCAGAATTCAGGTTAGGAACTTATCATTATTTTAAATTAGCGATCGGTTGCTGAAATTCCAGTTTCAGAACTGGAAGTCCAACTTTGCTCGCAGTTTACTAGTGGTTATGTTTAGATTCAGGTGTTATCCTAGTTGAATGAAATCTATTTCTATCCATTAGGTTTCCAACTCATCAAACGGATTATCAATAGGATTCCTATATTAGAAGTTATGTTCTATTTAATGTGACGGTGTAAGAGAGGTCACTGCAGAAACTGCAGAACACATCGCTACTCTAAAATGCAAATTAAATATCAAACGACGGTGAAACGGCAAGGGACCAGATTCATGTGTTAGCTAATTAAATTATCTATGTAGTAATATGGGGCTCCGTGCATTTTCAGTCTAAAGCGTGGATGCACAGGTGTTCAAAGTCTGGTATCCAAAACGAAACGCTGCCCCGGACTACAGTCCAGTGCCGCGTTCGCAACCCAGTATCGTTATAGTGATCTGAAATTTTCGAGAAACAAACTATGGGTGGTTATATTTTATCGAGTCGTCTTCGATATGAGCCGTAGAAAGTTACGTTCCAAACTGTATTTAATTTACAATGATTTTAACAAGTTAGCATGCACGGTAAGGTTCAGATTTTGTGTCGCCTTTAGGGGCAACTCTACACAGTTATGCACCCGATATTTTGCATCCAAATTATTACACGATATTTGCAACCAGTAACGGAATCAAACTATCACAATTTTTGCTATCACAAAAATACATTTTGGTTTATAGTTCACGTCAAACACTCGGGTAGCATTTGGTAATGGTCGAAAACACAAGATTCTCTTAACCTACGAGCGATAAGTTATTCCTAAGATTCTAAATGGCATCAATACGGCTAACTAACCAGGTTGGGCTCGATTCATTTCCACCAACATGATGGATCACATACGAATGTTAACGCCATGTCGATGTCTATATTTATATTCACATACACCGATATAACTTATATAAAAAAATAAATTAACATTGTTATTAACCTAGATTTGTAATAGCATGAGCAACAAGAGATGGGTTTTCTCTTGCCTGGAGACAGCGGCGGCACTGCGGCGGCGACGATGGTGGTGGCACGGTCACGACGACAGTGACGGGCTTGAGTGCTGCCGGGCTCGTCGGCGACGACACGGGCAGTGTCCTGCAGTGGTGGCGCGGGTGCTCTGGCACGGCGGCGTCAGGTGAAAAGGGTCTGCCGGCGGTGAGCTCAAGCAGCTCTGGGGCTAGGAGCTTGGAGCTGGTGAATCAGGAGAGCTCTGACGATCGTGGATGCCGGGGGTCGTGCTTGGGTGCAGGAGGAGGAGCTAGGGTCGGCTTGGGAGCCCGAGGGCGTTGGTGGTCACCTGGTGGGGAGTCGGCGGTGGAGGAGAGGAGGTGATGGATATGGGTTGATGGAGGAAATGATGAGGGGTCGATGATGGTGAGGTGGTCGGGGCTCGTCGGTGAGGTTCAGGGATGTAGTGGGTAGTGGGTCGTAGGTTCGGAAGTGTCATCAACGATGGGTCTCCGGGGGTTGATGGCTGTGGTGAGGTAGGGAAGTCGAGGGTGAAAGGGAGGGAGTGGGAACGAGAGAGAAGTAGAGTGAGACAAGGGCTTGTCGGAGAGTTAGGTGAGTGGAGTCGTGGCCGTTGGGGAGAGACGTTGGAGGAGTGCGGGTCGTGGGGAAGTGGACGCGGTCGTCACGGCGTGGATGCGAGTCTCGCGGGCGTGGGCGCGACGAGTGGGGAGACATTGCGAAAAGAGGCGGGAAGAAAAGAAGCGAGGGAGAAGAAGAAGAGGGGGTGAGCGGGTCGGGTCGGGTCGGTTGAGAATGGGTTGGGTTTTGGGCTTAGAATTTTAGGTTAAGGAAAATTTAATTATAATATATATATATATATATATATATATATATATATATATATATATAATGAAAAAGAAATGGAATAAAAATCTGGAAAAATACGGAAAATTTTTATACGGAAACTGGGGATTTACAGCTTTAGATTCCGGGTTTTCGGCTTACTTAGAGCGCGTCGACGTCTTTAGATGTCACGTGATTTAAGTGCCAGTCATGTGCCATTTTTGGGTCATGACAGTATAGGTCCTTCTTCAATTATTATAATTGCCTTGAGGGCACGTATATCCAACACATTAATCAAATTAACGCAATCGTATCATATAGATAATAACAGTTATTATTAAGCAACTCATTACACCATAAAAATATGATATGGAAAATGAAAATAGAATGCTTTTATATGCCATCCGCATTCGTCACGGGGTATCAGATTTTCCCCGTAAGGTTACTTAACTTACGTCAGGGTGGACGCAGGGCTAGCGCGGATGCAAAACTTTTAAAAGCATTTATTTATATATATTTATGTGTGTGTGTCATCATATAAATATACATCATTACAAGCGGGTAATCATCTTTACTGGCATGCGATAATACAACACAGAATAAATGAAACAGTTCGGATATTCTAGAAATCCTGTGTTTCATTTGATCCGCAAACGAAACACGATATTCCACGGTCGCGCGAATAGCCCATACATAGCCAATCCAATAACCCTACGAGCGCGGCGAGCCATCCGGCAATCCTAGAACGAGGCGACCCGGCATCAACTCCTTTAGGGTCCACCTACTGCATTCTAGAATCTGGCGGCTCGAGCACTCCTCCACGGTCAATCTCTAAATGAAATAATATACATCGAACGACAGCGACGGTCTCAACCCAACCGCGTTCCGAATAAAGAATATACAATTGGCATTAATGATACATGAATATAAATACAACACATTACATTACAAATATTCACACGCGAGGCTATTCATTTCGCGACAATCAGAACCAAACTAAACACACCAACATTTCAGACACACAATATGCAATCTCGTCGAATTGATCACACATCAATTCATCGACACATATCATTAAACATGTACAAACTAATTTGATTAAACATTTTAATCAAACTATTTTGTATCATGATGATCCAATAAATATAAACACATCCAAAATGAAAGCCGGAGACCGTGCCTGTCAAAACAAACATGAGCACTGGACTGGACTGAAACGAGCGCCAAATAGAGACTCATGATCTGGTTGGGTGGAAAAAAAAATAGGGTGGCGATGGCAACAAATATTAATCAGAGTTGCTAGGAATAGGCAGCAAGGTGCAGCCACAAAAAATAAAAATAAAAAGAGATGCAGGGAGTGCAACACCAAGGGTAATGGCAACACAAAAAAAATTACAAGTTTGCAACTTTAGTTAATATTAAAAGGTATAAGCAAACAAGTGAAACATGTTATGTTTGAATCATCAAGAGAAATTGCAAGTAATTGATCGGCTCTGATACCAATATAGGAATCGGATATAGGATCGCAACACTTGCAGACCCGATGGAAGCAAATAACAAAAAATTTAGAGGCAATAGCTCCGATTCCAACCTCAAGATCAAGCATTTACTAAACATGTTTAAGCATTTATCTCTCGCCTTTTTGTTGTCAAAAATTTTACAGGCAATAGCTCCGATTCCAACCACAAGATCAAGCATTTACTAAACATGGTTAACAAAAATTTTACAGACTTCTCTTATCTCCCTTCTCTCTCCTCTTTGTTGTCACACAAAGAGAGATCGAGAGGGAAGGCCCCACCATCACATGGTTAAGCATTTATCATTATAGACACACACACACAACCATAAAGAGAGTGAGTGAGGATAGAGATATATATCCATAAAGAGAGTGAGTGAGGATATATATATATATATATATATATATATATATATATATATATATATGAGAATAATGGAGAAAAGAGGCCATATGAGGGAATTTCCTCCTATGGCGTTGAAAAAATACGCTCTCCATCGTGTATTCTGACGATCGGAACCCATCATCTTCATCGTTATCATCTAAGATGTGGGTATGCCAAATTTCATGTGATTCTACAACCTTTTCACCGTTGATTTAGCAATGTAAAAAGTTCTATTGTCGGTAAACCGTTAATTTTGAACCCACTAATTCAACGGTGAAAAAGTTGTAGAATCACATGAAATTTGGCGTATCCACATCTTAGATGGTAACGATGAAGATGATGGGTTCCGATCGTCGGAAAACACGATGGAAGGCGTATTTTTTTGACGCCATTAGAGGAAATCCCCTCCTATGGCATCTTTCCTCCATTATTCTCTATATATATATATATAAGAATAATGGAGAAAAGAGGCCATAGGAGGGGATTCCCTTCTATGGCGTCGAAAAAATACAACCCCCATAGTTTTTTCCGACGATCGGCACCCACCATCTTCATCGTCATCATCTAAGATGTGGGTACACCAAATTTCATATGATTCCACAACCTTTTCACCGTTGATTTAGCAATGTAAAAAGTTCTATTGTCGGTAAACCGAATTTTAATCCCACTAAATCAACGGTGAAAAAGTTGTAGAATCACATGAAATTTGGTGTACCCATATCTTAGATGATGACGATGAAGATGGTGGGTGCCGATCGTCGGGAAAAACTAGGGAGGGGGTATTTTTTCGACGCCATAGGAGGGAATCCCCTCCTATGGCCTCTTCCCTCCATTAATCTCCCTCTCTCTCTCTCTCTCTCTCTCTCTCTATATATATATATATATATATATATATATATATATATAATGAGAGGAAGTATATGTATCCTATACATATACACATCATGTATCATATACATGATAATTCATCAGTATCATATACTAGAGAGAGAGTATTTATCATATACACAATACTAGAAACCATATCTAATATACGGTTATTAAGTCAACACTTGACTTAATATTCCGTCTTTTAAACCGGCCAGTATCATCAGACGTTCGATTAAATCATGCATTTAATTGAACTCCCGCATGTATCCCCATATGCACGTCAGATCATCATTTCGCTTGGGCATGCACTTTTGTTGCGGGACACTAAAGACCTGTCAATACGCTGGCAGTAGATTAAATAGAATCATATCCGATTAAATCTGAAACACTTTTAAATTCAATCCCCTCTTGGGTTAACCCCACAAGCTCGTCAGTGGTACTGGCTGCACGTAACGGCTACCCAGGTATTGATCAAGATAAAGGCAGGTCGACGAGCAAACTCATCCGGACCCGACAAATCCTATAAGCGATGAATACTATACAATCCGATCTCCTCTTCAAAGAGTATCGCATACCGGGTTTGGGGGGTGGAAACTGTCAGACCCACAATAACCTAATAAGTCATGCAGATATCGAACTCATAAACATATGAAATAATCTGATAAACTTACCAGTTTATCTGAACTGCCACGGTCGCGGGCTTCTGGTTATAGTCATGTCCTGCACAGCGCGATACCGACTCCCTATACCAGGAGACACGAATCGCTTCGACCGCTCACTGTCTTTATGTGCATCGGGACTATACCCAACTAAAACCTATTTGCACGAATCTTTAAAGCCATGGTAGGCTAGTAATGAAAGTATAGTGGGAATACACACAAGACACTATGGTGGTCTCAGGTCAAAGAACCACCTTGTACTATCGTCACCAGAGAACTGCTATCTGACAATAGGTATAATACCATTTATGAGTTCTCAGCGAGTCCGTTCGGTGAACTCATTCTCTAATGAGAACCTTTATACAATCTCGGTGTCAAACACCAATAGCTATGGGACCAGCTATCATTCTGGTCGGGGTCAAGAAACGTATACACTAGTCTACTTTGGAGTATCGATGCGCTGTCTCGATGCTCTCATGACTAGGAACATTTAAGGATGTGCTTATAGACTACCCATACCCTACTAGTATGATCTCAACCATAATCCTGGTAGTTAAGCAAAAAATCCTATGAGCTGTTTATCGCCGGAAACCGGGTCGAGGTGCGAGGAGCGCGTCTAGCCTGAATCTGAGGGCAAATTCTATATGGATCATATCCTTCTACCTCTTCGAAGATACCAAGTTGATTTATGGCACCGTATATCGAAGGTTTGAATGGATGCGACCATTGTAGCAGATTTATCAGATTCCCCCTCATTTGAGGGGTTTTTGATTTTGGGGACGCTTTTTCCTGCAGGCGCAAGCCCCTGCAGTTAATTACGTTATCGTAACGCGATAAAAACTTCTCCTTCTCCATAGGTATCATTTCACGTCATATTATATATTGTTTATTTGGGGTTGCCCTTAGATTGTATACGGAGACTAATTTTGTCGTTCCTGTAGGGCGCGGATTAGTCCAAATCTGTATATTAAATTTGGGGTTTGAACCTAGGTAGTATTTCTCATCTTGATGAGGTCCATCGGTTCATGGGATATTTGTTTTCATCCAAGGCTCGTTAGCCTTGTTGTAGACTAAGATCAACTAAGGTTCTGATTAAAGAACTTTAGTCGTATATGAGACTAAGGTCAACTTAAATATTTTATTTAAGAATCGTTAGTCTTGTTGTAGACTAATATCAACTTAATTATGAAGCAAAAGTTTTTATACATGATGTATATTAGCTTAATATCCAAGCTATGGCTTGCTGTTCATGTGCGCATGCGCATCATAGGTGCACACGTGCTTATCATGGCGGATCCATGCTTTTCCTTTTTAGAGTGGTACACTTGAGTATGAGGTATGCATCTATATGTGGTGCACAAGGGTATGAGATGCGCATGCAGTTTCATTTAAGAAGTGAGCACGTGAATATCACGTGATGTGCACTTGGTTGGGTTCAAGTAACGCGCACGTGTGTATCACGTGAGACGCATGCATCTTTGTCTATGGGGAGCACAAGTGAATATCACGTGACGCACATCTGTATGAAATACACATGTGGATATCACGTGACGTGCATCTGTATGAAGTGTGGTTCAGAAAGGGATGCGCACGTGAGGGCCACGTAACGCGCACTTGATTTTCAAACATTAAGTATGTGGATAATATCCTCCATATGCGATCACATATAGATCACGTAATGCACGCATCCTTAATTTGTAGCCTAAACCAGGGTGCGCACTAAGGTGCGGAAAGCTTTGGCTTTCAAAGAGATTGAAATCTCTGTTGTTTGATTAAGGTCAATGAAAGTAAAAACTTTCACAAGAAGTACTATCTTCGATCTGTATCTATGATGATCTTCCTTTTACAAATGTTTTATCTAAAGTCTTGGATTTTAGAATAGATCTCTCATGAAAGCAATAACTTTTTGTATAAAAGAGATAAATTCTAAGATCGTTTGATCTTTATTTTATTTGGAGAAGCCCTAACTTCGTTACGAAAAACACTAGTTTTTATTTAAAAAAAAGAGAGCATCCTCTTCTTTTTTATTACCTAGTTAACTAGGGTTTCTTCTTCTTTTAGAACTTCGGTTCTTCTTTCTTCTTTTTATTACCAAAAAGAGGATCCTCCTCATTATGATGGGGGGTTCCTATTTATAGTAGAGAGATTGTTAGGGTTTGTTCCCCACAATTAAGTGAGTTTTGATCTCAATTTAATCTTAATTGATTCATATCACTTAAAGGTGACATGCGCATCACTGGAACATTGATTCAAAAATCAGTTTTGATTGTTTTTGTTAAGTTTTTTTTATTAACAAATAGATTTAAATTGATTTATATGAATTTAGGGTGCGTGCGCACCATTGGATCATTGATCTCAAGATCAATTTTAATTATTTTTGTTAACTTTGTTAACTGGTAGAAGATTTTCTTCTAATAATGACTTAGTCAAGTACATGCGATGGCCTTTGCCATGCGCATGTGTCTTGCACGTGCCGCATAGCATGTGATGGCCTTTGCCATGCACACGTGCCATGCACACGTGCCTTGCACGCGCCGCATCGCTTGCGATGACATTTGCCATGTGCAGTGCTTTGCATGCGATGGGCCTAAGACATGCGTGCGTGCTTTGCACGTCTTCACATCGCATGGGATGGTTTAAACCATGCGCACATGCCTTGCATGTGTCGCATTGCATGATAGGTGCACATCTATTAAATGTGCCCTAAAATTAGGTGCGAACAAATACCCCTACTAGTTTGCCCACGTAAGTATGTACATAGATTAAGTAATGTTCCGCTAGAGATTTGATGGCTTAGGAGATAGGTTTTGATCCCTGCCAACTAAGGATTTTTCCATCTTCATAAGCCGTAAGGGTGCCAAGAAGGTATTTCTCCTTATGAGTTGAGAGGATCTCATAGGTGTACTTTCTCCATAGAAACTGTGGGGTTCCCTAAGTGTACTTCACCTTTGTGAGTCATAAGGATCTCCCTCAGGTATTTTCTACCTACGAGTCGAAAGGACATGCAAGCGGCTTCTTCTCCTAATTGGTAGCTTGGTTAACTAATGAAGGATGTTTTAGGTGCAACCTTGCCGAATGTGGTCCATAGATAGTATACGGTAGTCAGTATTGCGACTGTCCGCAGGGCAGCGATGGCTTAGGAGAGATGTTTAGATCCTTGCCAACTAATGCTTTTCAATTTTATGAGTCGTAAGGATCTCATAAAAGTGTTTCTCTCTACGAGTGGAAAGGATCTCGTATGTGTATTTTCTCCTTAGGAGTCTTGGGGACTTCTAAGTGTCTTTTTCCTTTGTAAGTCGTAAGGACTCTATAAGGGAGTTTTCTGCTTATGAGTCGAGAGGACCCATAAGTTGCTTTTTTACTCCATCGTTTGTGCTGAAGTGACCTGACTTAGTTTATGTACTCGTCCCGGAGCGTTAGTTTATCCTCCTTTGATAAATAAACTTGGCCTAACGTTAAACATAAAAAACCCTTGTTAACTCAACAGTCCGTTAGATTTGCGGTACTGGGTGTAGTCCATCGCATCGTTGCGTTAGCTGATTTTTTCTCGGCTCACGTCCACTCAAGTCATTGTTTCTAGTAGCAACACACTTGCCGTATCTCCCATCCAATCGGATGCGGGGATAGAATGTCTCAAATAATCTTTCTAAGCAAATGTGTAGATAGCCATCAGACGATTCAGCGTTATGTGTCACCATGGCACTTTGCCTTGAGATTAGGCTTTGTTTGGAGCCCCAAGTATGTCTTTACCACACCCTTCCGAGGTGAGACAACGTCAAATGGTCTTTGAGCTTATGTATGTAGCCGTTGAGTCCTGTTTCTTTCCTTCAGTGAAGTATGGAAAAACATGCTGCTCTTTGAAAGTCAACCCTAGCACCACCATGAGATTTTAGTAGCATCAAGCATGCCAAATTTTATTTTTATTAGGTGCTAAGTTAGACTATACAATATCTTTGCTAGAATATTAGGGTTTTAAGTTTGATATCTTAAAACTATGAGAAGTGAAATAAGGTTATACCCTTGTAGATTGAGTACTTCTCTTCACATGCTCCGTGTAGTATTCCCGCGACTCCACTAGGCTCCACTTGAGGGTTTGGACGAGCTTCCTCCGATGACCTTCATGCCGAAAATGATCCACGCGAAATCCCTCCAACTCAAGCTACCTCTACACTAAACTCTTTAGCGTAGGAAACACGCTACATTCGATTGCTAGTCAAGTGTAGGATGGTGAAGTAAGGGATATGATTTTTCTCACAAGTTTGTATTCACGCTTCATGGTTCACATCACATGTGAGGGTTGAAGCTTGAACCATAACAATGAGGAAGATGAAGAAGTTAGAGAGAAAAAGGGAGCAACTCAAGAAAAATAGTTTAGTGTTGAGAATGAAGTTAGAATGAATGGCAACTCTTGACCCACACTCATTCAAGCATGGAATTTTGCAATATAAAATTGCAACCATGCTTGAATAGTAAGTCAAGATGAATAAACAAATATAAAGCCCATACTTGCAACCATGCTCTCATTTTCTACCTTATTTCTATTTTTCTCAAAAATAGAAATCATGTCATGCTACATATATATATATTTATATATATATATATCATATATATATATATATAAATACATATAAGAAAATATTTAGTGAGCTAATGATATTAGTTAAGATATAATTCTATCACATATAATATATATCACATTATTAAATCAACACTTGATTTAATAATCCGGTTATATCACATATGACCGACTAATATCATTTATCTGTATATCATATTATCAAATCAACACTTGATTCGACAATCTGGTTATATCACATATAACCGAACCGATAACAGATAACTGCCAGATTACAATACAGTATCACTTACATGTATTTAATCAGGCCCACACATATTACATATGTGTCCTACTTCGTTTCGCTTGAACCAGGGAATTTCTGTGTGGGACTCTAAAAACTCATCAATACGCAAGCAGTAGGTGATGATCACATCAGTCACCTACAAGCCGTCAGCGGTACTAGCTGGACGTAACGGCTATCCGGGTATTGAGAGATATGAAGATCAACAAGCAAGCTTGTCCATTGTCTCCATGAAGCTTATCAGTAACACTACCGTACAGTCCGGTCTTTTCGTCTGATATGTCACATATCATGTCTAGGGGCGGTAAACGTCACACCCCAGTAACGTGATAAGTCATGCCGATGTCTGGCCTATAATGGTTCAAGAAACTACTGATAACACTTATCAGTAAATCTCAGCAGCAGCCCTGGCCAGGGACTTCCAGTTATAGCCAATCGAGCATAGCGCAGCATCAACCCCTAATACCGGGAGAGACAAAACCTCTCCTATCGCTCATTGCCTCCATGCAACTCGGGACTGTACCCAAAATCCACCTGTTTGCACGTCTCCTTTGAGCGTGGTATGGAGGAAATCAAAACACAGTGGGAGCCGCATAAGACTCTATGCGATCTCGGGTCTACAGACTAACCTGTACCCGTGTCACCAGAAGACTGCTATCTAACGATAGGTATACTACCACATAGGAGTCCTCGGCGAGTCCTGTTCGGTGTACCCATTCTCCAATAAGCACCTATGTACAATCTTTGATGTCACACACCAATGATTGTGGGATCAATCATCGCCTTCTATGGGACAAGAAACGTACATACTAGTCTACTCTGGAATATCGATGCCCTAGTCTCGATATTCCCTCGACTAGGAACTGATTAAAGGATGTACTTTTGGACCACCCTGGCCCTACTAGTATAATCTCATCATAGTCCGGTAGTCAAGTACATATCCTAAGGGGTTTATCAATATGTAAGAGACAGACAGTATAAATAATGGTCTACATGTTAAGATAAAGGTAACCTGATAGCATACTATCATGTTAAGCAAGAAAGTCCTCTATATATATGTCCAAGCATCCACTATATCAACAATAATGGCATCTAGGGCATACATATTCCTAACAATCTCCCATTTGCACTAAGGCCAGTTGTTGTAGTATCTCATACCCAACGTCCCAAAAGTATCTCGAATAGCATCTGGGGGATGGCCTCGGTGAGTGGATCCACTGTGTTATCCAATGTGTCAACTCTCGTGAGCTCGATCTCCCGGAGATCAACTATCTCCCTGATCAGGTGATACTGTCTAAGAATATGTCTAGATTGCTGACGGCACCGGGGTTCCTAGGCCAAAGCCACAACTCCATAATCATCACAATACACAGGTATTGGATGCCCAGTGGTAGGAACAAAGTTCATTCTTTGAACTTTTCATCCAGACAACCTCTTTAGCAGTATCATTGGTAGCGATGTAATTAGCCTCTATAACGAGTCTGCTACGGTATATAGTTTGGAACCCTTCCAACATACCGTCCCTCCACTGAGGGTGAAGACAAAACCCAAGACTGACTTTCAGTCGTCCTTATCACTCTGGAAGCTCGAATCGGTAAAGGACTCCATCTGGAGTTCACCGTTACCATACACCAAGAACATCTCTTTAGTCCTTCTCAAGCACTTAAGAATGTTCTTCAGCTGTCTAGTGGTTTTCCTAAAGATCTTTTCGATACTTATTCACTACACATAGTGAGTAAGCTACATCTGGTATGGTACATAACATCGCATACATGATTGACCCGTCTGCCAAAGCATAGGGTATTCCTTGTATGCGAGCCTTCTCCTCTCCAAATCAGTCTTGTTAGACATCTCTTTGGAGGGAGTGATTCCTGAATAAGTGGGTACATTACCACGCTTAGAATCATCCATACTAAACCCCTTTAGCATGTTGTCTATGTACCTGGATTGGAACAATCCCAAATCCATTTAGATCTATCTCTATAGATCTATAACCCTAGAATGTAGGAGGCATCAGTTAGATCTTTCATGGAGAACCTGTGTGATAAGAGGTGCTTGACCGAGTGTAGCATAGGAACATCGTTTCCTATCAAGAGTATGTCATCCACGTACAATATGAGGAAGATAACCATACTCTCTACAACCTTCTTATATATACATGGTTCAGCTACCTTTTTGATGAAGTCAAACTCTTTGACAGCTTCATCAAAACAGATGTTCCATCTCCGCGATACCTGCTTTAACCCGTCGATAGATTTAAGAAGCTTGCACATGCTTCCGCTGCTCCCACTGTCTACGAAGCCCTCTGGCAGTGTCATGTACACGCTCTCTTCTAAATCACCATTTAGAAAAGCGGGTTTGACGTGCAGTCTACCAGATTTCGTAGTCATGGTATGCAGCAATGGCAAGTAGGATCCTGATGGTCTTAAGCATAGCTTTGAAAGTCTCAACTTTTCCATCTATACCAAATTATCTTTCTCAAAGATTCTCTTGCTCCCGATGGGTTTTACCCCTTCAGGAGCAACTTCCAAAGTCAACACTTTGTTGGTGTACATGGATTCCATCTCAGATTGCATAGCATCCAGCCATTTCACATAGTCTCCACTTGTGATGGCCTGCTCGAAACTAATTGGGCCACCATCTCCATGATGCAATCCTCGCTCCCATCGTCTATGAGAAAACCGTAGTATCTCTCTAGTGGATGAGGAACCCTACAAGATCTGCGGAGTGGCTGCGGTTTGTCGGGGACTATTGAATCCTCCGGTTCTACCAAATCGTCAGTTATAGTTTTCTTTGATGGAACTTCTTCCAGTTCTACCCTATCGCCACTAATTTCTTCCACAAGAAATTCCTTTTCTAAAAAGGTGGCATGTCGAGAAACAAAACACCATTTGTTCCTCAGTGTGGTAGAAGATATTCCCTCGCAAATTTTTGGGATATCCTACAAACTTGCACAGAACTGACCTTGCCTCAAGCTTGTCCAGATTATGCTTTTCAACATAGGCCGGACAACCCCATATCTTAACTCGTTTAAGAGATGGTCTCTTCCCATTCCATATCTCATATGGAGTGGTAGGCAACAGATTTGGTCGGAACTCTATTCAATAGGTATGCAGCTATCTCAAGTGCATATCCCCAAAAGGAAATAGGTAACTCAGCAGTACTCATCATAGAGCGCACCATATCTCATAGGGTGCGTGTTCAGTCGAAAATATTGCACATTTGATATAACATTTTCCTTACTTTTGTTAAGTGCTTAAATGTGTTTATTGTAAATATAGAACATATGAGGGTTTATCTGCAAAATATCTATTGCCATATGTTCTATATATTATAATTGACATTATGAAGGAAAATATATGCATATTATATTTATACAATATTTTGATAATTAAAATATGCATATCATATGAAATATCCCTAATCAATATTCTTAAAATATAATATCATATATGTTGGATATAATGCCCTCAGAGTCAACTATTGGATCATAGGCACGTGATTGCAATGATTGAAGGATGACCTATACTGGTAGGACAGTCTTACTCAAGATGATAGTATGCCATCTGGTTTATCCGTATCATCGTGTACATGCTTTAGGTGACCTTGTAGATCACTATTACACGTTGATGTAGCCCTTAGGATTCTTGCTTGACTACCAGCAGTATGATTGCGATAATATACATGAGAGTTGGGTATTCTATAAGCACATCCTTAAAGTGGTCCCTAGCCATGGGAGTTTTCGAGACTGAGCATCGATATTCCATTGTAGACTAGTGTATACAGTCGAGACCCTGACGAGGGGCGGTGGCCGGTCTCACAAGCCATTGGTGTCAGTTGGTTCACCTAAGATGTATACAGGTGCTCATTGGGTTATGAGTACACCGGACAGGACTCGCCGGGAACCTGCTAGTTGGTATTATACCTGACGTCAGATAGCAGTTCCCTGGTGACATGTGTACAGGTTAGTTCATCGACCTGAGATCGTCATTTGTCTCGCGTGAGTTCCCACTATGCTTTGATTACTACCCTACCACGGCTCAAAGGAGTCGTGCAAACAGGTTTTAGTTGGGTACAGCCCCGAGCTACATGGAGACAGTGAGCGGATCGGCAGGGGTTTCATCTCTCCCGGTATTGGGGGTGAGATCGCGCTGTGTCTAGGAGAGCCATTACACGAAGTCCTTGGCCAAGGCAAGAGATTTACTGGTAGGTATTCCAGTAGTATCTTAAGGTGTTCTGGGATACACTCCGACACGACTTGTACCGCTTTTGGAGGTCTAACTTTTACCAACCCCCTAGGCCCGACATGCGATGTTCATAGACGAACGGACCGGACTGTACGGATATTGTCACTGACAGGCTCAGTAAGGTGTCAGGATGAGTTCGCTCATCGACCTCCCTTTTGGTCAATACCTGGTAGCCCGTTACGTACGGCTAGTACCTCTGACGTGCTAGTGGTTAAATCCACAGCCAAAGTATTGACGAGTCTTTAGAGTCCCCTACAGACAGTTTCTCAAGTTTCGGGCGAAACGTTGTAGAGGCTGTATAATATATGGTAGGATCCGATCACATACGTACAGTAGTGCACGGATCATGATCGGACGGATCATACTAGTGGGTTTTGGTTTAAGCCGGATCCTAGTATTAGATTTGTTGGATTACTTTAGTCTCATCGCATTTGCATTAAGTCGGAATGCGGATGCAGGTATGTATATACAGGTGAGGGGTATCCTTGTGATCCGTCACGAGTTTACTTTAGATGTTGCCGTATCTTTTTATTGTTGTAAACATTTGGGTTAATGTTTACAAATGGAAATTATGAGCTAGAAATCATCATTAGGAGAATTAATTGTGACACATGCATAAGTGATGACTCATGGTCTCTTTCTTTGTGCATGTGTCACTTTATTGATGGATTTGAGGGTTGATATGATAAGAAGAGAGAGAGAGAGGGCATCTATGAAAAGAGTTTGCTCTTGTATTATTCTTACTCTCACTCTCTCATTTTATCATACAACACAAAAGGAAAAGAACCTCCTCTTCTTCTTCTTGCTCTAGCTCACAACCTCCATTGATGGCTTCATCTTCAACCTCCATCCATACAATGGATGCAAGAGACAAAGTTGTCACACACATTCTCTACTTCACATTGGACACGTCGGCTAGCGAACTTTTTGTCCGAGTTGCTTCGGATGAAGCGGGAGCCCGTAAAAAGACTCGATGATGTGGTGCCCTTTCCGACGAGGAGATAGAGATCGGAGCGCGAGGAGCTTGGGATGGTGGCCAAAGACCGAAGGACACGGATCGATCGGTATAGTCTTTCCAACCCTTCTCTAGTTTGCTAGTTATAGGTTAATGGTTCGATCCGGGATTAAAGACTGTGATAGCGCCGGTTTCTAGTTTAGAAAAGTTTTCGTTTCCGCATTTTGGCCTCGCACATACAGCCGGGGCGCTACCGTAGACTTACATGGTATCAGAGCCACGCCATTAACCTTTACTAGTCTGTTCTAACGCGTTTAAAATATCGATTGATCGAAATTTCCGTATCGTGTTTTCATTTCAGTGTGCTTGCTATCGATTTTCAAAGTTGGTCAAAGAAATATTTTAGGCATCTTAAAAATACATGCAGGCATAATTAAAGCTACAGAAAAAGTTTGGAGACCTAACTCCAAAATTCCGCCGCGGAACCGCAGCACAATGTCGCATTTGGCGGCCCTTCCGCGGCCCTTTTTGAGCTACAGTAACCCAAATTTTTTCTGGGGCTTTATTTCATGGAAATATGATTTTTGTGGTATATAGTTTTGGCCCAGATTATTTTGAGTGCTGGAATTGTACTTGGGGCCCACTTCGGGAAGTTTTGTCGATCGGAATTTTAAATACGTTAATTTACAGTACTTACATTATATCTGCGACCGTGAATGTCATTCGAGCGGTAAATCTTGTATAATTGCTATAGTCCTTTTAGACGGGTTTGCGAACGTGACATTCACGTTGATGTTCTGTGTTGTGTTGTGATGTTGCGGATTTGTCGTGGTGGATAGCCTGGATGCAATGTTAGTACAGTTTGGTTATATTTGTACATTTGGTACGGGGCGAGCGTCCAACATGTGGACTGCCGTCACTGCCTGTTTGTATATTATTCTTTTGGGGCACGACCGGGCTGAAGTCGATGTACCCATTGTATATATATTTTACTTTATGTACTAGGATTACCCCGCGGTGGGGTGCAAGGATAGCCGGGTTCTACAGGGAAACGGGCCCGCATCTCAAGGCTTTGAGACGGAGGGGGCTTCACTCTAGAATTGGAGGGCTATTCGCTGCACTCGTAGGGGGTACAGGTTGACCCAAGGAAGGGTGCTCAAGTTACCGGATTCCATGAAGTGCTGGGTTGTCCATTCACTTTGCTGTAGGGGGCTGCCTCGCTTCAGGTTTTGGCGGGTAACTTTCCGCACCCGTAGGGGTCTAGGATCTCATTGCACAGGCTATCCATACGACCAGGGGAACGTCGGGTTTCAGTTGCGGCTCTATGAAACCCGGGGATCCCAGATTATATGTATTGTTCTGTGATGCTTATTACATTTCTGTGATGTTGCATTTTATCACGCCTTGAGCGATTAATATATATTGATATATATACTAGTAGATGTTGTATATGTTTTACACCCGCGCTAGTCCAGTCCCCGCTCTGTCATTAGTTAAGTAACCTAACGGGTGATGACGGGACCCAGTGGCGAATGCGGATGGCAAATACGTACATCGTATTTTCGTTCTTTATTGGTGTGATCAATTGATGGGACTGCGTTGATTCGGATCAATCCAAAATAAACAAACCTGATTGATGTTGTTGGAACAATTTTCAAAAAGCTGTTATTGCAAGGACGTTCTCTTTTGTTTTGCACAGTGGTATTCGGTTATGAATATCCAGCACCTCAGTCGACGAGGCAAGGGCCGAGATCCCTTCACCGGGAGTGACCCCTTGGATAGAAGTTTGCGTCAGGGTAATAACTTCACTATAGTCGATTACTTTTTGCTTTGCATCGCGGTATTCAGTTGGAATATCCTGCACCTCATTCTACGGGGAAAGAGCCGAGATCCCTTCACCGGGAGTGACCTCTTTAGCAAAAGTTTTCGCCACTATATTTTTATAAAAAGCTATCCGGTTCCTTCAACGATATCAAGTTCATTACGTTAAAGGTTTTTCGCCAAAAACCATTCGTAGCCCTCCGTCATTTCAGACTGGTAGCACTTAGTATTCATGCTATGTTTGTTGACCTTCGTCAAGGCATAGTGAATGGTAGCTGCTTATTACCTTTCTGTTGCATAGATAGATGCGTTGGTTTGGGACAGTCGTACAGCCTTGTTGACCTTCGTCAAGGACTTGTACGGGTGGGTTCAAATTAACCTGGACAATGACGGGTAGAACTTGACATGTGATTTATGATTTGTTGACCTTCGTCAAGGTCATAAGAGCATGGGGTAAAAATCACATCGGGAGTTTCTAAAGAAGCTGAAACTTGCCAGGCATCGTATACCTTCTGGAGTGTGATAACGTGAGTGGATTCCATCACGTTATCATGCGATGATAGTTGGATCCCGATTCCCACTGATGAGTAAGTTTACTCTTCGGGTGATCCCGACTAATTCTTCTTTCAGGTTTGGAGGAGAATTTGACGTTACGGTGAGAGGTTTCCTGATTAGATAAATTGATAACCATTCTGATGTAGGTTAGAGTGCACGCAGAGTGTTTCTTTTCTCTCTCTCTTTAGCAGCGACCATAGCCCGACCCTAGACTATGACTTAGTGACCAAGTTAACCGAACCTTCTTAAACACTGACTTTTGGATTGTCTGAGTTGCATACCTCATTGCCACTCCTGCTTTTACCCTTTTCTCCAGAACACCCCGTATTACTACGAACATCCACTTCCATTGGATAAAACCATCGTATGGTTATATACGAACTCGAAGGAGCTTGTTCCAGATTCGAGGATGGTTTCCGGTTCTGGAGAAAATGAATAGGACTATCCAGTTGTCTTTTCCTTTTACCTTCTCTCAGGTTGCGAGTGCTCCTTGGATTAGGACGGTACACCTGTTACGCTAATTGGATAGTCTTCATCCAAACCATAGGCAGGTGCCGAACGGTGGGGAATGAAGAAAACCATTTAGCCTAAAAGGTATACAGAAGGTATTAAGTAAAGACAAAATAAAGGGATTAGAAAGAGGGCAAAGTAAATTGCGACTGCTATTCACAACCAAACCAAGTATTTTATCGCCACTCCTACTTCACCTTTGTATTTCTTCGGAACACCCCGTGTCACTACGAAGATCCACAGTTTATTGGATACTCCATCGTATGGTTATATACGAACTCGAAAGGACTTGTTCCAGTTCGGGGATGGATTCTGGTTCAGGAGAAATAGGAATAAGGTTTTATTCAGTTGTCTTTTATCATCACCTTCTCTCAGGTTACGAGTAATCCTACGATTAGGAGAGTACACCCATTATGCTTATTGGATAGTTTTCTTCCAAACCATATACTGGTGCCGAACGGTAGGGAAGGAAGAAAACTATTTAGCCTAAGAGGGTGTACAGAAGGTAACGACTAACAACATATAAAGGGATTTGGAGAGATGGAAAAGAAATATACGGTTACAGTCATGAATCTGGATAATGGAAGAGGCATTACTATGAATATCCGGATACCCCTTCGAAACATTTACATGTTTCAGTTTCACTGTGTATTGTTAATAGAAAACTGATTTCCCAATTAGTACTTACTCCAGGGTATGTATTTACCAGGTTTGATTCTCACATCTGTATGGTTTTACAGATGATGAGTGGGAGTAAGTTATTGGGAATTGGGTGATCATCCTCATTATATCGGGATTCGTTGTAATTGGTGATATTTGAGGAAATCACTCGGGTTGTTTGCCGGACGACAAATATTTGGTTTTGAATATCCGTTGTAATGCACCAATTTCAAATTGATATATCTGTACGTTTATTTTTATAAAGTGAGATATAAATTTTTGAAATTATGTCTATGACATTTACCTATATCAGTGGATGGTTAGGTAAGGAGCATTAAACAGCGGTGTAATTCTTCTTAACCATAAGTACAGTTTTCAACCTATGACACACAGGGAATGAGTTATTGGACTCAGGGGACTTATACAGAGTATTGTATGTTGTCCAGTGTCCATTAGGACAGAGAAGTTGGTACTCGTACTATATTCTGTTTACTTGTGACTTCTCTAGTTCTTAGACATGTGTTTCATAGAAATACAAGATCCAAGTTTTGAGAAGTTATAGGTATAAGAATAAAGTAGAGAACCGGGCGTTGCAAGTATCAGGATTCTTCAAGATGATCGAAAATGTAGATACTTGTGTATGGTATTCAGTTGATAGTAATAATTATGAGAACTTGCTTCTCTTTCAGGTTACTCATATCTGGATGTATTCCTAAGTTGAGTAATGCTGATCGGCCTCTCTCCATTTAGTTGACATGCACTGGAGACAGCTGCATGATTTGAATCTGGTTCCAATTAAATCAGTGCCTCTGTTTCTATATTGGATATAGATAGTTCATATCTTAACAATGTTAAGGTACAGGGAGTTGTCCGGCTTATGCTTAAAACCAGACTCTGGATAACTCAAGACGCGTTTCTGTAATGGTTGTTTGTGGGTTGACCCGGGCTATGATGAGTGTTGACTTTCTACCATTTGGAAGATCAATAGTGATATTGTTCTTGACTCGCTAAAGTTTTAATAAAAATGGATTTTTTTCAGAAAACAGTAGTGGGAGTATGGTAGAACTGGAAGTGATTCCAGAATCGCAAACGATTACTGAAAATTTGATAAGAACCTAAAGATTCAATCTGGTTTGACATTCCATTAGCCACTCCGTAGATATGGTGGGTAATCTCAGGCACTCGAGAGGTACTTCGGTATGCTCAAAGACGGTGACAGGGAAGTTCTTGTTTACCCAGACTTGACACTACTGTTGTTCCAGAATATGAGACCCGGCAGGAGGATGAGTATAGCGTCGTTCTGAACTGGCTTTAGAAGTGCACGTGCATATTATTCTGCCAGAGGGTTGTCATAGTCAGTGGGAGCAGCGGAAGCATAGTGGACAAGTGGCTTATGTCTATTTATAGACTAAAGCGGATATAGCAGAGATAGATCATCTATTTTTGATGTGATAGTCATGGGTTTTACTTCATCACAATAGGGGATGGATCTGTTAAGAAGGTAGTAGAGTGTAATGTCCTGATATTTGGATGACATACACAGAGTAGGAAGTGATGTTCCTATACTACGATCGGTTATACTATGGTTGTCACACACTGGTTTCTCCATATAGGGCTTGGATATTATATCAGTCATTCTGGTTACTAGATCTATGGTTTTAGATTTAGATTTGGGTAGTGTCCCAATCTAGGTACTTAGACAGTATTCTAAAGGTGTTTTAGAATGGACGACTCCTGGCATGGTGGTGTACCTGCAGGTGATGGATTCACCCTCTCTAAAGGTGTCTTACAGACTAAAGGGGAGAGGGATGTGCATGATTGACATATCACTTGCTAAGGCAATTGAGTCAATCATGAGATGTCAAGCACCACACCAGATGTTATTTGTGCACTAGATGCAATAAGTTTATATTAATCCAATCCTGGAGAAACATTCGGAAGCAGGTTTATGAACATAAGTGGATGTTCTAGGGATCTGATAACGGCAGCCTCCTTCGGGAGACGGTTATCATTCCAGGCTTCCAAGGTGACCTGGATGATAGAGTGACTGTCAGAGTTATAGTTTTTCCTCTGACGAGGGGCAGTAGTTTGGACAGGTGGTCCAAGCGGATACTGAGGGAGGCATGGCACAGGATACTGATTAAATTCAGTTGAGGATACAGTCTAAGAAGTTTGTATTTGGAGTTCATTTATGAACTAGGTCCCATCAGACATCCAAACATATTCTAAGACAGGTATTGCTCATTTCGGGAGATGGTTTTCTCCGCGAACTTGAGATAAAGATAGACATAGAAAGAAACATCAGGGCGGATCCACTCACTGAGGCTATTCCTCAAACGCAATAGTTTCGCAAACGGGCTTTGTGAGACTGATTAGTAGAGGAGTTGGGTGTTCGGTATCACACGGGCTGTGAGTATGCGACATCGCAATAATTAGCCTTGAGTGCAAGTGGGAGATTGTTGGATATAATACCCTCAGAGTCAATTATTGGATCACAGGCACGTGATTGCAATGATTGAGGGAGGACCTATACCGGTAGGACAGTCTTACTAAAGATGATAGTATGCTATCTGGTTTATCCGTATCATCGTGTACATGCTTTAGGTGACCTTGCAGATCACTATTACACGTTGATGTAGCCCTTAGGATTCTTACTTGACTACCAGCAGTATGATGGCGATCATATACGTGAGAGTTGGGTAGTCGATAAGCACATCCTTAAAGTGGTCCCTAGTCGTGGGAGTTTTTGAGACAGGGCATAGATACTCCATTAGTAGACTAGTGTATACAGTCGAGACCCCGACGAGGGGAGGTGGCCGGTCTTACAAACCATTGGTGTCAGTTGGTTCACCTAAGATGTATACAGGTGTTTATTGGGTTATGAGTACACCGGACAAGACTCGCTGGGAACCTGCTAGTTGGTATTATACCTGACGTCAGATAGCAGTTCCCTGGTGACATGTGTACAGGTTAGTTCATCGACCTGAGATGGTCATTTGTCTTGCGTGAGTTCCCACTGTGCTTTGATTACTACCCTACCACGGCTCAAAGGAGTCGTGCAAACAGGTTTTAGTTGGGTATAGTCCTGAGCCACATGGAGGCAGTGAGCGGATCGGCAGGGGTTTCATCTCTCCCGGTATTGGGGGTGAGATCGCGCTGTGTCTAGGAGAACCATTACACGAAGTCCTTGGCCAAGGCAAGAGATTTACTGGTAGGTATTCCAATAGTATCTCAGGGTGTTCTGGGATACACTCCGACACGACTTGTACCGCTTTTGGGGTCTGACTTTTACCAACCCCCAAGGCCCGACATGCGATGCTCATAGACGAACGGACCGGACTGTACGGATATTGTTACTGACAGGCTCAGTAGGGTGTCAGGATGAGTTCGCTCATCGACCTCCCTTTTGGTCAATACCTAATAGCCCGTTACGTACGGCTAGTACCTCTGATGTGCTAGTGGTTAAATCCATATCCAAAGTATTGACGAGTCTTTAGAGTCCCCCACAGACAGTTTCTCAAGTTTCGGGCGAAACGTTGTAGAGGCCGTATGATATATGGCAGGGTCCGATCATATACGTGCAGTAGTGTACGGATCATGATCGGACGGATCATACTAGTGGGCTTTGGTTTAAGCCGGATCCTAGTATTAGATTTGTTGGATTACTTTAGTCTCATCGCATTCGCATTCAGTCGGAATGCGGATGCAGGTATGTATATACAGGTGAGGGGTATCCTTGTAATCCGTCACGAGTTTACTTTAGATGTTGCCGTATCTTTTTGTTGTTGTAAACATTTGGGTTAATATTTACAAATGGAAATTATGAGCTAGAAATCATCATTAGGAGCATTAATTGTGACACATGCACAAGTGATGACTCATGGTCTCTTTCTTTGTGCATGTGTCACATTATTGATGGATTTGAGTGTTGATATGATAAGAAGAGAGAGGGGGGGCAGCTATGAAAAGAGTTTGCTCTTGTATTATTCTTACTCTCACTCTCTCATTTTATCATACAACACAAAAGGAAAAGAACTTCCTCTTCTTCTTCTTCCTCTAGATCACAACCTCCAATGATGGCTTCATCTTCAACCTCCATCCATACAATGGATGCAAGAGACAAAGTTGTCACACACATTCTCTACTTCACTTTGGACACGTCGGCTAGCGAACTTCGTGTCCGAGTTGCTTTAGATGAAGTGGGAGCCCGTAAAAAGACTCTATGATGTGGTGCCTTTTCCGACGGGGAGATATAGATCGGAGATACCGCGAGGAGCTTGGGATGGTAGCCAAAGACCGAAGGACACGGATCGGTCGGTATAGCCTTTCCAACCCTTCTTTAGTTTGCTAGTTATAGGTTAATAGTTCGATCCGGGATTAAAGTCTGCGATAGCACCGTTTTCTAGTTCAGAAAAAGTTTTCGTTTCCGCATTTTGGCCTCGGACAGACGGCCGGGCCGCTACCGTAGACTTACAATATAAAATGGTTAGGATAATATCTCAATAAAAAAAATATTACTAACATTATTCATTGAGATATTGTGCAAGATTTAGCTCAGGTCAGGAGATCGAGATATCGAGTGTCGGAAATCAAAAATCTGCCGATGAAGTTAAATAAATCGAAGAATCAATATTGGCAGAGACTCAGAAAAGATATGAATATTCCAGATATCAAATAAATTTCCATGTGTCACTATGAAGCAGCCCAAGAATTTTGAAGCAATGATCACACCAAACGGCCGCGGTTCCGCGGCCAAAGCAAGCCATATGCGGCGGATCCGCGACCATTATAGGGAATTGGGGTTCTGGATTTTTTGGGTAGGATTCTAAAGACAAGTCACCATATATGGAAAATTACCATATTAGGAAATCACCATATATGGAAAATCATCATATTAGGAAATCACCATATTACGAAGTCACCATATATGGTAACTAGGTTTTCTTCTTTGAGGGCTATATAAAGGACCGAAGGCTAAAGTTTGAATTCATCACCTTTTACACGAAGCAAATCACCGTCACAGAACACGAGATCCACGACGGGTCCACGATTCGACATGATAGAGCAACATGAGATTCGACGAAGCATCTACTTCCTATAAGGCAGAGATCGAGAGCAACTTCTTCTTCCTCTTGTAATCTAAACTTGAAGGCTTTGTAATTGTGAAGTTGATTAATAAAGGTAGATAATTATTTAGCATTTATTTTCTGCATTTACATTATGAATTCTTTCTCTATCCGTTCTTCTTCTATCCCCATCATGCGCGAGTAATTCTCCGCTTTATAGGGTTCGTAAGATTAGGGTAGATCAATGGATGAAAAATTGTTTTAACTTCTTTTAAGTCTTATGAAGTTTATAAACTTTAGCAAAATAAATGTTAACATCCTTATCGGGCGCGCTACCAATTTATTGCTATTCTCGACCGCGATTTGAGATCGGATTAACAATTGTTTTGTTAAGGGCTAGACATGAATAAAGATCAATGAAATGACAAGGGTCAATAGTGGGGAATCCCTAGTTTCTTCCAAGAACCCTAATCCTCATTCATCACTATATATCTAATATTAAATCTATCAATAGATAAAAGGAGTAATCTTTATTAGTCATCCATGACTACTAAATCCGAACGAACTCTACAAGCATTCTTTTTATAAAATCTATATCCGTATTTAAACTAGATCTGAAAAATATATATTCTACATCCGTATTTTGACGTAGATCTAGAAACTATTTCCACTATTCTTTATTCCTCTATTCTTCCTCTTTTTCAACACGTTTAAAGTAAGATTGAAAGATTCCACATATTCCTGAGGACAACCCGTACTCATCTCGGTCTAACTACACGCGACACTGTTATTGATTGCGGTTATTCTACAAACACTTCTTTAAAACAGATCAATCAAATGGCGCCGTTGCCGGGGATACGTGCGCAATTTTTTATTCTTACTATTTGTGTTGAATTCTTATTCTATCTATATCATAAAAATAAAAAAAACCGCATCTTCTATATTTAACGATTAGTGTGCGATTTTTGCGAGGGAATCTGGAGTCACTTTAGCGAGGAGATAAAGATTCAGAGACATTCATCAAGACCAGAGGAGCAAAGGAGGCCACAGTGAAAAAATTAAACAAAGAACCCCCGAAAGCGCGGCGGAACTGCGGCTATTGTGTGCAAACGGCGGCGGAACCGCGGCGGTCTTGGGGAGTTAGGCCCTCAAACTTTTCTGGTAACTTTCCTACATCTTTCTCTCTCCTCTGAAAAATCCAATAGTATATTTTCTGCAGGATTCTTTGCAAAATATCGCCGCTCAAAAATCTTTTTGCATGTTTTATTTTGCGGGTTGTTTTTGCATATTTTAATACGGACTTTAAGGGGCAAGACCACAATTCAGATTAGGTGGGGATTTCATCACCCTTCCTAGGCCCAACAAATCACAAAACGAGTATCCGCATAATCCTATATTAATTAAAAAAATATCTAGATTAAGACTCTAAGGACCGTCGCGCTTAAATAGGACAGAGAAAGGTCGTGGGTAATCTATCGCTTATCCGCATTTCTTTTGTGGTGTCTAGGCAAGTGTGTCTAAGGCAAGTGGCTATTTAATTAGGCCCGCTATTTTCGGTGATTCGTATAGCGGATTCCTCCCACTTACCTGGCCACAAGAGTTATAAAGAGGTGGTAGAGGATTGATCCTGCGGCTTGTCCTTTGGAAGTCTAGGAGCAGTCTAGTGCTTGACCTAGGTAATCTTAGTTCTAGGGTTTGCTCGTGCATTTTGTGATTTGTTGAGTCAACCCTCAAGTCCCACTTTCAAAAAAAAATAATCCAAGTAGAGCTTAAATCTTTTCACCCTCCTCCCTCTTTTCACCTTCTTATAATGGGTAACCCAAATAAAAGAACTCTTGCCGAGTTTTGCTACCCAGAACCAAATATTTCTTGTTATCGTAATCGCTTCGGTATACCATCCGACTCTACCATATCTTTAAGTGATCGGATAGAGCAAGCGGAAAGAAACAATTGGCCCCCTCACTCCAGGTCCTATCAACCGCATCAAAATTCTACATCTTCTTATATTGATACTCCATCTAACACGTGTGAGGGAACTCCTAAACGCATGTCCATCGCTGAGTATATAGCGAGGACTAACGACCAAAGTTTCAATCCGGTCAAACCGTTAGGACAACAAACACCACCACCTTCTAAAGAAGATTTTATTACTCGGTTTGTGGCGTATATGACATCTGTTGACCGTTGCCAACCACACAACCAATATCAATATTCTTCTTATCACAATGTTGATCCTACTCCTGCCCAATTTTCACAAGCTTTCGATCCTATCAATCATACCCGACTTTTACACATTCTCGAGACATTCCTTCTAATCATTCATTTGGGAGTTTTACTTATCCACAAGAATTTCAATCTTATGCAGAAACCCCTTACCAACCCATGTCTAGTCTTGAACGGACTGTGGAAGAAAATGTGGTAGCGCCGCGCCGCGCCAGAGAGGAATTGAATGAGTGCATGGCCGTCCTCAATAAACAAAACGAACAAGCAACTAGTTTCAAACCAGCACAAAATTTTCCAACATATGATACGGCCATAGGACAAATTGAGAATTTAGGTAGTGAGAGAGAGCGGTACACTCTTCCAAATCAAACCTCCCCATCCTAAATTGAAATCCACAACTCCAGTTTCACATATCTATCGAGTACACCAAATGATTCACCAATTGAAGATAGAATGTTTGATGAGTTGTGTGACTTTGTAGTGTCTGATTTACCCGATTGTGAAGAGTCCATTTCAAGTAAAACCACACACAATCCTTGTGATCTCTATACCTCCACTCTAGAACCGAAATTGATTGCAAACCATGCTTTTGATGAGGTGTCTGAGAATTTTAACCTTCACTTGATTGAGAATATTGATGTTGGGGATATATTGGATGATGAACCCATAATTTTTGATGAGTTTGTCCCACCAATTCATCAGGTCTTTTCACTTCCGTGTGGACATCATCTCGAACCTTTAACTAATTTTACCGAACCCCATATGCGTATGGAAATTGATGATAAATGCATGACCGAAAAGCAGAACGAAATTCGACCTTTATTTTCCACATCTAGTTCAGCAATACTCGACACCCAAATTTGTTTACCCATTTCATCACCCACTTTCTTTAGTTCTTCTTCTAATCTTTCTTTAATTTTAGCGAGTGTTGATAACTCACAATCCGATATTTCGAGTTCTATGATTCTTGAAAGACCACTTGATTTAGACCCCTTTAAGAATGAGGTAGATGAGTTTTTCAAAGCTCCCACCTCCATAATTTTTGAAAAATCAAGTGTGTTGAATTCTAGCGCGACTCTTATTGATATTGAAACGTTCAATCGGACCATCGATGAAAGTTTCGAAAATATTTTCGCCGACGAACTCGTATTCCTAAACGACACGGATTTTGTGATTAATCAACCTCCACCAGAAGAAGTTGAACCATCACCATTTCTTCTTATCCCATACGAGAATGTGACTATTCTTCCCATTCCTAATAATTTACATTCTCGTTTCCGTTCACCATCACTGTTTCGTCTCTATCAACCGAGACGTAAACAATACCATCTCTTATCTCCTCCCCACTTCTTCAAATCTCTGACCTTCTACTAACCTTGGTGCTACATTGATAAAATATTTGAATGGTTGGTGTTGACTTTTGGTCTTTATAAAGCTTTGCATAGACCAATAACTTTACCCCCTCCTTATAATTTCAAAATACTTAATACTTGTTTTTACTCAAGTTTGGGGGGGGGGGAGCAAATATTTTGGCTCTTGAAAGAAAATAAATTTTTTACAAAAATATGAGCCAAAAATAAGTTTGGGGGAGAATTTCACTGTCATTATTTCTTATCCCCTTTAATAACTTTTCCTCCCAAGTCTACAGGTTTTTTTAAGCTCAACAGATGATATCAGTGAGGACACTGCTGCAAATAGGTTTGGGGGTGGTTTGTGCTTATTCACGCATCATTGCATTATACTATATATAAGCACAAAACTTTTTTGATAATGAAAGTTTGAAAGTGAAAATTTACATACGATAAGATAGGAAGAGTTTAAGAAAATCAAGAAAGTTAGATATTTTCTTAAAGGAAACTAGTAATAAGTAGTTATGAGCCCTTGTCCTAAGGGTTAGTAAGATGAAGAAAATTACTAATATGAGAATAAAAATAAGTCTGAAATATAGTCCCTATTCTTGAGGCTAAACATTTGAACATTGATACCCTACTATACACACTTGCACACATCTTGAAACTTGGAATAGTAGAGGATACCTTGAAATGCTCTTGTTTAAAAGCTTTGGTATGAAGAATAAAAAAATGGTGAAAAAAAATGAACACTGGTTTTGTAATTACCTAAGGCAGCAAAAAAATATATATAGCGAAGGTGCTTTATCACCTAGTGCCTTAGACCAACTGGTTTGGGAGCCATTGCTAAGCCTTGGGTGTCGCAAGATTAGGATATTGCTAATTACACCTAATAAGTGAGCATATTTAGTAATCGGTCGGTTAGTACCTCAAGAAGTATTAACGGTCGCATGAAAAATGTGTAAGCAATTCCATCTATAATATTCACCGACTAAAAAGTACTAAGACAGAAGGACAAGAGTATGATAGCTTGAATTGAATTCTCTATAAGGATGACTTTTACACACACGTAGGGTTATATGATCGATATTTGGATAAAAAGTAGGGAGGAAGACTAAAGGCGATGTTTATTGAGAGATGATGTGATTTCTAATATCTTTTCACGACCATTAAGATAGGGCTCATGGCAACTGAAAAGTTGGTATAGTTGGAAACTCTTATTTTCAAATTCTTTCTTTTATAGATCATATCTTTGCATGTAACTTTCACCATCTTTCTTTTATTATGGGATTTTGTGGGTGTAATCTGCTGAAAACCCTCAGGAGACAACACTCCTCCTACTAGGGACACCTAGAGGTTGAACGGCTTGTTGCACGTGCTCAGTGTAATCGTGTTGCCTACGAAAGTGTGCTACTTAGGTTTTTCTTTTTCTTTTTCTCCTTCTCTTGAATAAATAAGTTTGCTCGGGACGATCAAAGTTATGTTTGGGGGTATTTGTTCAGTCGTAAATATTGCACATTTGATATAACATTTTCCTTACTTTTGTTATGTGCTTAAAGATATTTATTGTAAATATAGAACATATGAGGGTTTATCTGCAAAGTATCTATTTTCATATGTTCTATATATTATAATTAACATTATGAAGGAATATATATGCATATTATATTTATACAATATTTTGATAATTAAAATATGCATATCATATCAAATATCCCTAATCAATATTCTTAAAATATAATATCATATAAAATGGTTAGGATAATATCTCAATAAATACAAATATTACTAACAATATTCAATAAGATATTGTGCAAGGTTTAGCTCAGGTCAGGAGATTGAGATATCGAGTGTCGGAAATCAAAAATCTGCCGATGAAGTTAAATAAATCAAAGAATTAATACTGGCAGAAACTCACAAAAGATATGAAGATTCCAGATATCAAATAAATCTCCATGTGTCACTATGAAGTAGCCCAAGAATTTTGAAGCAATGATCACACCAAACGGCCGCGGTTCCGCAGCCAAAACAAGCCATATGCGGCGGATCCATGACCGTTATAGGGAATAGGGATTCTGGATTTTTTGGGTAGGATCCTAAAGACAAGTCACCATATATGGAAAATCACCATATTAGGAAATCACCATATATGGAAAATCACCATATTAGGAAATCACCATATATGGAATATCATCATATTAGGAAATCACAATGTTAGGAAGTCACCATTTATGGTAACTAGGTTTTCTTCTTTGAGGACTATATAAAGGACTGAGGGCTAAAGTTAGAACTCATCACCTTTTACACGAAGAAAATTACCGTCAAAGAACACGAGATCTACGACAGGTCCATGATTCAACGTGATAGAGCGACGTGAGATTCGACGGAGCATCTACTTCCTACAAGGCAGAGATCGAGAGCAACTTCTTCTTCCTTTTGTAATCTAAAATTGAAGGTTTTGTAATTGTGAAGTTGATTAATAAAGGTATATCATTATTTAGCATTTATTTTCTGCATTTACATTATGAATTCTTTCTCTATCCGTTCTTCTTCTATCTTCATCATGCGCGAGTAATTCTCCGCTTTATAGGGTACGTAAGATTAGAGTAGATCAATGGATGAAAAAATATTTTAACTTCTTTTAAGTCTTATAAAGTTTATAAACTTTAGCAAAATAAATGTTAACATCCTTATCGGGCACGCTACCAATTTATT
This sequence comes from Agapanthus africanus, assembly GCA_030015575.1. Lineage (NCBI taxonomy): Eukaryota > Viridiplantae > Streptophyta > Magnoliopsida > Asparagales > Amaryllidaceae > Agapanthus > Agapanthus africanus. Next base: position 111,735,848 of record CM057344.1, read on the forward strand.
GCTAGTTTTGACCGCAATTTGAGATCAGATTAACAATTATTTTGTTAAGGGCTAGACATGAATAGAGATCAATGAAAGGACGAGGGTCAATAGTGGGGAAACCTTAGTTTCTTCCAAGAACCCTAATCCTCATTCATCACTATGTATCTAGTATTAAATCTATCAATATATAAAAGGAGTAATCTTTATTAGTCATCCATGACTACTAAATCCGAACGAACCCGACAAGCATTCTTTTTATAAAATCTATATCTGTATTAAAACTAGATCTGAAAAATATATATTCTACATCCGTATTTTGACGTAGATCTAGAAACTATTTCCACTATTCTTTATTCCTATATTCTTCCTCTTTTTAAACACGTCTAAAGTAAGATTAAAAGATTCCACATATCCCTGAGGACGACCCGTACTCATCTCGGTCTAGCCACACGCGACACCGTTATTGATTGCAGTTATTCTATAAACACTTCTTTAAATCAGATCAATCAGTGCGATTCCTCCACCCCGATATACCATTGTGCTGTGGTGTATACAGAGGAGTAAGCTGAGAGAGAATCTCATTCTCTTTTAAATAATCCCGGAATTCCGTGCTCAAATATTCTCCTTCTCGATCATATCGAAGGACTTGAATACCTTTACCCATCTGGTTCTCATTTTCGTACTTATATTCCTTAAAATTCTCAAAAGATTCAGATTTGTGTTTCAACAAGAACACATATCCGTATCTTGAGAGAACATCGGTGAATATAATAAAGTACGCGGAACCATCCCTGGCATATGTAGGCATAGGACCGCATACATCACTATGTATCTGTCCAAGAGTTAAGTATCTCTTTCTCCGTTTCCAGTAACGGAGATTTGGTCACTTAGCCTTTGAGACATAACTGGCAAGTTTCATAAGATGTAAATTCGAACGGATTCAAATATGCATCCTTATGGAACTTTAGCTAGTCTTGTCTCATCGACATGACCTAGTCTAAAATGCCTCAAGATGACTTTGTTCATTTCTGAATTGTTCTTCTTATGTTTGTTCTGTACGTTTAGAACCGTAGTTTGATTCAGAACGTGGATACTGTTATACAACGTACCTTACCCAATCAACACTTGATTTACGAAAATATTCATAATATTTTTGCTACGGAATAACGGTCGCTGAGAATCAATGTATTACCAGTTGGTAACACCAGGTGATATCTGCCAACTGCTTTGGATGCAACAATTGCACCATTCTCCACTACTAGAGACATATAACCCTTTCCCAGTTCTCCACATGTCTATAGCCCATGTAACAAATTACATGTGTGGGATCCTGATCCGGTATCCAATACCCAGGACATAAAGATAACTGAGAATCAGTTCTTGGTTACGAACACACCCGAAGACGATACATCAACATGCTTATTCTTTGTTTGGGTGGCATGGGAATCCGTATATTCCCCTATTCCTTTCTCAGACTTATGATAATCATAAGGTAGAGAGGAACCTAGCCCAATATAATAAGTAGGTTCGGTCAATACATCCATATTATTATCTTGATTAAGGCAATTCATTGGTCGCTACCAGGAGAGAGAGAAGGATAATCACTTTGCGTGCGCTCTTTGCAAGATTAGATTGGTTATTTTATCTAATCAGGATGGCTCCCACTGTTTTTATTAAATCTCCCTTCAAACCCTAAAAGGTAAGATTAGCCGGGATTAATTACACCCTACAGGTTCGCCAATCGTTCGGCCAGGCAGGTATCGGTACTCCGAGGGAGGTTTCCCGTGCTTTCGCACGGACCTAATTAAAATAAACCTCATTTCCCTAGAGGGATAACCCCGTTGACACCTTTCTAGACACCTACTTGATTAGCTAATTGTAAAGTGCAAAATTCTCCCAGGAGTAACTCTTACTCACAGTGGGTATCGAGATCCAACTATCATATAGAAGGTATGCAATCTCATTGCAAATTCCAACACTTGAAATCCCCGATAATGTTTTTACCCCTAACCACTTATGACCTTGACAGGGTCAACAAATCATAAGCGCTAGTCAAGTTCTACCCGTCATTTCTTGATTGAATTAAACCCACCCGAACGACCCTTGACAAGGTCAACAAGGCCGCACGACTAGCTTAACCCAATCGCATCACATGCGGGCAGATAAGCACTAATCAGCTACCGCACACTACGCCTTGACAATGTTAACAAACGCAGCACGAATACTAAATAGTACTTATCTGAAATGACGGAGGGTTACGCAAGTTTTTAAGAAAACCATGAGCGTAATGAACTTGATATCGTTGTAGAATCTAGTGATTTTGAAAAGGAGTGTTTTTTAGGCTTTCCTAGCTTCGCTAAAGAGGTTACCCCCGGTGAAGGAATCTCGGCTCTTTCCTCATCGAATAAGGTGCCGGATATTCATCAAGGAATACCACTATGCAAAGCAAGAACTAGAGCTACCCTTTTTGAAAATTTGATTCTATAATATCTTTTGGTTTCTTTCTTTTCAATAATCTCATTAATGAAGTCCCATCAATTAATGTTTCCTAAACAGTACAGAAAAATGAAACGAAAATAGAACGTACGCTTATACCATATGCCATCCGCATTCGCCACGGGGCCCCGTCATGCATCGTTAGGTTACTTAACTACCGGCAGAGCGGGGGCTGGACTAGCGCGGGTGCAAAACAAAAGCAACGTTTATTATATATCATATATATAATAGTACATTCGTCTCACGCAGTTATATGATCAACATCACAGAATCAAGCAGCAGAAGCAATATTTGAAATATTGGATATACTAGGATGTCCGTGTTTTAAATTTAGCCAGTAATGTAAAACACGGATTCCACGGTCGTGATGAATAGTCAAACCCACATCCCTAGACCCCTACAAGAGCAGCAGGTAACCTTGCCAATTCTAGAGTTAAGAGACCCGGTCTCAACTCCTTGAGATGGTCTCCCACTGGACTCTAAAACCCGGTTACTTGTGCTCCCCGCCTTGGGTCTATCCAAATGCAGAAAAGTAAATAATATACAACAATAGTGACATCATTCCCAACCCGGAAGTTCCCCAATAAAAGAATATTACATACAGATTTTACATGAATGAAAATAAAAACTCCCATCTCACATAGAACCCCCCGGCTATTCTTTCACGACGATCCAATAAATCATATCAACAGCAACACATGATATCACATATCATCAACATAAGCAAATATGCATATCCCTAAAACTTGTTGACATATAGCAACAAGATTGGGATACCCCACATATTACACTTACGGTCGCAGAAAAGAAAACAGAAAACTACAATAATTAGAATCCGCAATATCTTTAGACATCATAAACCCGGAATATCTCATATTCTGGATTTCATGCCTAACTTATAAAACTTGCATTTTAGTCTCAAATTGAAAACTCTTTTCAATTGGTTGTCGGATAATTCAACAAGATTCCCGACTTAGTGATCACTTACAATACGCAATTGCGACGGAGTTTTGATCCGAATCAAAACTTCGTGGTAATCGATCAATTGAGACTAAATGGCTAGGTTTACAATATACTAACTAGTTTTCATAAAACTAATTAATCCGGATTCTAATAATTGTATCACACATCACAAAGATTGTAAAGTAACCGCGACATTAGAATTCCACATGCAATTAGCAAACTAAACCAATTTTTCCAAGACATGAAAAATCCAGTGAGCTAAAGTTCCAGAACCGATTGTTTTAAGCCAATCCGGGAGTAGAAACGAACTCGAAACCCGCCCAAATCTTCACGGAGGTGAAGATCCTAAAATTAACAATCGAATGGTGGGCCTCAGGGGGGTACATACCCCCGGGGACCACCTCGAAGTGTCCCATACGGGAAGGCAGACCCGAGAGCACCCAATTAGGGTGCTCTCGGGTCACCCACCCCCAAGGCCACCTTATGGTGTTCTTGGGGTTTGGGTCCAGCCTCTGGACCCCCCGGGGTGTCCCCGGGGTGTGCATGCTCCACCCCGTGGCTTCTCGGTTCAAACCGTGAGCCCACGGGGTGTGCAAACAACTCAAAACATCATTTTGGAAACTGTTTTTATCGGCAGTTTTTGCGCGACAAAAACGACAGATTTCTAACGTCGCTACAAGCTATGATAGTCTACCCTAATATTCTAGCTTGGCTATGATACCATGAAAGTCGATCCTAGCACCACTATGAGGTTTTAGTAGCATCAAGCGTGCCAAATTTTAATTTTTATTAGGTGCTAAGTTAGATTATACAAGATCTTTGCTAGAATATTAGGGTTTTAAGTTTGATATCTTAAAACTATGAGAAGTGAAAGAAGGTTATACCCTTGTAGATCGAGTTTTTCTCTTCACATGCTCCGTGTAGTAGTCCCGTGACTCCACTAGGCTCCACTTGAGGGTTTGGAAGATCTTCCTCCGATGACCTTCGTGCCGAAGATGATCCATGCGAAGTCCCTCCAACTCAAGCTACCTCTACACTAAACTCTTTAACGTAGGAAACACGCTACACTCGATCGCTAGTCAAGTGTAGGATAGTGAAGTAGGGGATATGATTTTGCTCACAAGTTTGTGTTCAAGCTTCATGGTTCACATCACATGTAAGGGTTGAAGCTTGATCCATGACAATGAAGAAGATAAAGAAGCTAGAGAGCAAATGGGACCAACTCAAGAAAAATGGCTAAGTGTTGAGAATGAAGTTAGAATGAATGGCAACTCGTGACCCCCACTCATTCAAGCATGGAATTTTGCAATATAAAATTGCAACCATGCTTGAATAGTGAGTCAAGATGAATAAACAAATATAAAGCCCATGCTTGCAACCATGCTCTCATTTTCCACCGTATTTCTATTTTTCTCAAAAATAGAAATCATGCCATGCTACATATATATATTTATATATATATATCATATATATATATATATCATATATATATATATATTAATACATATAAGAAAATATTTAGTGAGCTAATGATATTAGTTAAGATATAATTATATCACATATAATATATATCACATTATTAAATCAACACTTGATTTAATAATCCGGTTATATCACATATGACTGATTAATATCATTTATCTGTATATCACATTATCAAATCAACACTTGATTCGACAATCTGGTTATATCACATATAACCGAACCGATAACAGATAACTGCCATATTATAATATGGTATCACATACACGTACTTAATCAGGCCCACACACATATTACATATGGTCCTACTTCGTGTCGCTTGAACCAGGGAAATTCTGTGTGGGACTCTAAAGACTCTTCAATACGCCAGCAGTAGGTGATGATCACATCAGTCACCTACAAACCGTCAGCGGTACTAGCTGGACGTAACGGCTATCCGGGTATTGAGCGATATGAAGATCAACAAGCAAGCTTGTCTGTAGTCTCCATGAAGCCTATCAGTAATACTACCGCACAGTCCGGTCTCTTCGTCTGATATGTTGCATATCATGTCTAGGGGTGGTAAATATCAGACCCAATAACGTGATAAGTCATGCCGATGTCTGGACTATAACGGTTCGAGAAACTACTGATAACACTTATCAGTAAATCTCAGCAGCAGCCCTGGCCAGGGACTTCCAGTTATAGCCAATCGAGTATAGCGCAACATCAACCCCAAATAGCGGGAAAGACGAAACCCCTCCTATCGCTTATTACCTCCATGCGACTCGGGACTGTATCCAAAATCCACCTGTTTGCACGTCTCCTTTGAGTATGGTAGGGAGGAAATCAAAGTACAGTGGGAGCCGCACAAGACTCTATGACGATCTCGGGTCTACAGACTAACCTGTACCAGTGTCACCAGAGGACTGCTATCTGACGATTGGTATACTACCATATAGGAGTCTCGGCGAGTCATGTTCGGTGTACCCATTCTCCAATGAGCACCTGTGTACAATCTTTGATGTCACACACCAATGGTTGTGGGATCAACCATCGCCCTCTAAGGGACAAGAAACGTACACACTAGTCTACTCTGGAATATCGATGCCCTGGTCTCGATATTCCCTCGACTGGGAACTGATTAAAGGATGTACTTTTGGACCACCCTGGCCCCACTAGTATGATCTCATCATAGTCCTGGTAGTCAAGTACACATATCCTAAGGGGTTTATTAACATGTAAGAGACAGACATTATAAATACCGGTCTACATGTTAAGATAAAGGTAACCTGATAGCATACTATCATGTCGAACAAGAAAGTCCTCTATATATATTTCCAAGCATCCACTATATCAACAATAATGGCCTCTAGGGCATACATATTCCTAACACTCTTTTCATATGTTTGCACCCGTGGATCGTCTACAGGAGTCGATACTAACATACCTATAGGGTAGAAGTTTTTTAATTTTATCATCATTTTTTAAATTCTTCGCGATGCTCTATCATTTCAGCTTTTCTTATGCGAAAGTCGCGATTGCCCAATCATTTCAGCTTTTTGTTCGCGGTGCCTAATCATTTCGGCTTTTTTTATTCCCAGTTTAGTGACTTAGGGGCAAAATTTTAGAATATGGGAGTGGGTATCATTTGACATCAGTATCGCTAACACTAAAGCGTAAATGCCAAGAGCGACTCATCATTTGATATTGTCTATTTGGACAAAGGTGGCATAGAAGATAGGTTTAGATCCCTGCCAACTAAGGCTTTTTGACTTTATAAGTTGTAAAGGTCTCATAAAGGTATTTCTCCCAACAAATTGAGAGAATCTCATAGGTGTATTTTCTCTTTAAGGGTCGTGACGGCCCCTAAGCGGTATTCCCTTTTGCAAGTCATAAAAATCTTACAAGAGTATTTTCTCCTTGCAAGTCATGAAGACTCACAAGTTCCATTCACTATGTTGAGGAATATCACTCGCCTTTGGTGGGACTTCTTTGGGAACATACTTATTTACGCCCGTGGATTGTGTACAAGAGTCAATATTGGACCACTTATAGAGCATAAATTTTGTGGGGTTATGATGGATTAAGAAACAGGTTCAGATCTTTGTAATCTAAGGCTTTTGAATTCTATGAGCCGTGAGGGTCTCATAGGACATATATTCTCTTTATGAGTTATAAGGATCTCGTAAGTGCTTTCTTCTCTTTAGGAATCATGGGGATTCCTAAGTGTGTTGCTCCCGTGTAAGTCGTAAGGATCTCACACCGGTGTTTTTCTCTTTACAAGGTCGAGAGGACTTTGTAAGTGTATTTTCCTTTTTTCAAGAGTTTACGCCCTTTCGGGTTTTCACAAGCTCGCCGGTAGTCCTGCTGTTTTTACTCACAGAGCCTTTTCGGGTTTTCATCCGTGCCCATTTTACTTGTGGACATGTCGTTTTTTTCCACGACTGCCTCGTTGGTGGATTTTCACCGCCGGTGGGACTTGAGAAAGATATGGATCGTTTATGCCTATGGATCGTATACGGCGATCAATATGGAGATCTACCTTGGGCAACACATTAGTTTAAGGACATTACGGTCCATCTTTCCAGTTTAGGGACATGGTGGTCCAATATTAGTTTAGGGACATTGGGGTCCATCATTCCAGTTTAGATATATGGGGTCCGTGGGGGACTTAGATCGTCCGTAATGAGTGGTTGGCACGCTTTTGGCGTGTCGTTTTTAAGTTCTAAAGTTAACCGCAATCAAAGACGGCGTCGCATGTAACTAGCTGCGATTAGTACGGGTCGTCCGCAGGGAGACGGTGCGTTTTACGTTCTTGTTTTGACGAGTTAAGCAAGGTTCGGAATGGTTCACTTCTAACCTAAGTGTTGTATATGCAAAGTATAAGTTTGTTAGGAATAGATAGGTTACTGTAAGTTAGGGAAGTCCTTACTCAATCCCTTGTGCCAAGCTTGACCATTGAAGCTAGAGAAATCGGCAACAACGTGGATTAGGGTGCTTAAGCACGGTATTAGTGAAATTCGGCTTATTGACCCTTGTCTGTCCGTTCTTGTCTCTTGGTTTTCGCCTCCGGCCAAACTGAACGCAACCGGTCACGATTAGGGATCACCGATACCTTAGTAGGGTAGGGTGCCTATCGGAGCGCTTGCGTAAAGTTTGGGCGGAGTTCAATTGGTAAATATCGGGCAAAGGAAATGAGCAAATGGAATTCCTAACTTACAATATCGTTCTCTTTCCTAACAACACCATATTCACAAACCATAAAAACAACAAAAAGAAAGAGCAAATGAAATGATAAAAGAAAAGAATAGAACAACAATGTAAGTAAGTAAATGGCAAGGAATAAATTGCAAGTAAGTAAAAAGAGATAGGAAAGGAATACTAAGAACCCAAGTGCAAAATGGAAGCTTTGTTAAGTTCAAATTATGATACAAACCTTGAGTTCAATAACCAAAACTTAAACTTGCAAGCTCAATGAAGAGGTTGCAAGATCAAGAGAAGGCTAAGAACTCAAGATGAAGTGGCTATGTACAAGAACTAAAAAGGAAAATGAACAAGAGTTGTGTGTCCAAGTATTCAAGTATGAGCCATATTAGTCCCCTTTTCCTTGCTCACTGATCTGTATTTATAGGCCCAAAATAAGATTAAACAAGCAATATAATATGGATGATGTGACAATAAGGGAAGGCCAGAAGAATAATGGGGCTCAATGGGCTTGATAAAATCGGCGGCGCCGGGCTTTATAGGGATGTCGCCAGTTTTCTTGAGGAGTTTGGCGCTCGTGTTGGTTCTGTGATGATGTGTTCTCTCGACAATTTCACCAGTGCTGCTTGATTTGTTTATATGAACCTGGTCTGCATTCAGGGATTTGGAGGGAAACATGTAGCTTTATATCACATCACAACTTTTTGCATTTATCATTCTTGTCCTCCACATGTGCCCACTTGTGCTATGGGCAGCCCCACCATGGTCCATGTGCCAAAGAGCATGTGCACACTTGCATTGTGTTGGACCAAAATTGTGTGCACACATTTATTTGCAAAAGAACTCTTTGGTCATTGATCGGTTTGCAGTTCCGAGTGCAATGTCGGCTCACAAACGTTATATCCGTGATTTTGAGTATGTTTCCAGTATTGTGTCACGGATACGTGTAATCTGTATTTACTGAGCATACACTGGTTAATAGTACCGATACTATACAAAAATAGATAATGAATGAGTGGTATTAAAATGCAGTTTTCAGAGATGAAAACATACCCCCAAACTTATCTTTTGTTCGTCCCGAGCAAAACAAAAAATCCTAACCTCACTTTCGCAGGGAACGTGATTGCACTGAGCTTGTGCAACAAGCCGTTAAATCTCTAGGTGTCCCTAGTAGGAGGAGTGTTGTCTCCTGAAGGTTTTCAGCGGATTACACCCATAAAATCCCGTCAAGCTAGTTTCATAAGTTAACGTCGATTCTACTCCTACAGTTTAGTATCTAGGTTAGAAATTCTATCATCCTAAGTTAGAAATATTCAACCTTTATGTTTCATGCCACATATTTATTCAACCTCAGATCCTATACGTTTTTACAATTTAGAAAGATCTCGGTTTCTCTTGAGTTTTTCTTCTAAAGTGTGGTCTCCAATCAGGGATTTTTATCATCTTTACGGAAAATATAAGTCTTATTCTTTATTCCTATCTTTCCTCCAAATATCGATTGTATACCCCTACGTGTGTATAAAATTTCACCCTTACACTTTAAGAATTCAATTCAAGCTATAGTACCCTTACCCTAATACCTAATACTACTTCTTTTCGTTAATGATGGACGGTTTTGCTTACACACCTTTCATGCGACTATTAATGCTTCTTGAGGCACTAACAGCCGATTACTGAATGTGTGAGCTTAAAGCGTAAATAGCAGTTTTTAGGTCTTGACTTTATTTTTTTCTTTTCTTTTTCTTTCTTTTTCAAGACCGGATATATTTTTCAATGATGCTCTTTTTGGTGGTTAGATTTAAATACCGTTTTTTCTTTCATACTAGGTTTTCAGGCAAGAGTATTTTTAGGTATCCTCTACTATCCTAAGTTTCAAGATGCGTGTATGTGCAGTTTGTAGGGTATATATTTTCTAAATTTGGACTCAAAAATAGAAACTATTTTTTAGACTTATCTTTCAATAAAACTTCAATACTTTCCCTTCATCTTGAATTAACTCAAGAACTGAACTCAAGATTACCTACTTCTATAAAAAAAACTACAACGACGTATAATTACCAAGGTTAAATAGAAGAAGGGTTATTTTAGGGTTTTCAATTCCTAAGCATATGATTTAGTTATTTCTAACGTATTAACTATACTTTCGGAATAAAAATCTAAGTTACCCTATTAACTAACTTGACGACAAAGTTTTTATATTTTTGTAAAGTTTTTCGAATTTTATGGGTTTTTGAATAAGTATGCAAATGCAAAATATACATATGAATGCGAAGCAAAAAAGTTTACCGAGCACACCCCCAAAGTTAAACTTGACAATGCCCTCACTGTCAGGCTACATCAAGAGGGTCAAAATTGTCGGCGCTTCCTCTTTTTTTTATATACATAAAAGAAAAAGAAAATCAAAAATATATACACACAAAAAGGTCCCCCCAAAGTTAAGTAAAACAGTGTTTCCATTGTTTAACCGGTGAAGTTCAGGATTATGGGGGAGAGAACAGTATTAATCTATACAAGGCCTTACACAGGCCAAAAGTTAGCACCAACCATTCAAAAATTCTATCGCTATAATGTGCAGGTTGGTGAAAGAATGCGGAGAGAAAATAAATAGAGAATACGCAAGACCATATGGGAATGGAAGCAGGATACGGTCACGATGGAGGAGAAGAATGGCGGATGGGAAAAAGAAATGGAATACGAACTTGAGGGTGGAATGGAGTGAATAAATTAGTACAATTTGTAATGACCGATGTGTAAAAAACGATTGTACTAATCTATCAACCCATTGAGAAATGGGTTTAAACCTCTCAAGATTCGTAAGAAAACATGGATAGACCGAACTTAGTAAACCAGACACAGAAATGAAAGTGATACGGTGTCTTGCAAGGTCGGAACGATGGGACGGATGAAGGGAAGTGATTGAGGAAGGGTATTAGTTAAAGGTTTAGGAGGGTGTACACAGTTAGTGAAAGGGACAGGATGAATTGGAAAATCCGACTCATCAACTAAAACTGGTTCATCCTAAAAAATATCCTCAAAATTCTCCTTAAAAATTAGCTCATCCATGCATTTATCATCAATAATATCAAGACACATATAGAGTTCGGGAAAAACTGTTAATGACTCAGGATGATGTCCATACGGAAGTGAAAGGACATGATGAGTTGGTGAGAAAAACTCATCCAAAACTGCGGGTTCATTATCCAAAATATTCCCAGCGTCGATATCCTCAATCGGGTGAAAATCAAATTTCTCAGACACCTCATCAAAAGCATGGATTCCAATCAATTGTGGTTCTAGGATGGAGGTGTAGAGGTCAAAGGGATTGGGTGTGGTTTCACTTGACAGGGTTCCTTCACAATCGGGTAAATCAAACACTACAAAGTCGCACAACTCATCAAACATTCTATCTGCAATTTATGATTCATTTGGGACACTCGATAGACTTTCGAAACCGGAGTTGTGGAATTCAATTTGGAACGAGTAGGTTTGATTTGGAAGGGTGTACTGCTCACTCTCACCACTCAAATTCTCAATCTGTCCTATCGCCTCATCATACATTGGAAAATTTGGAGCTAGTTGGAAACTAGTGGCCGGTTCGTTAGGTTGTATGAGGGCGGCCATAGACGCATTCAAATCCATCATCTGTTGGCATGACGTTACCCGAAATTCTTCCAACGACTGTTCAAGACTAGACATGGGTTGTGGAGGGGTTTTAGTAAAAGATTCAAACTCGTTTGGATACTGGAAACTCCTAAAAGGCTGTTCAGAAGCAATATCTAGAGAAGGTGTAAAGGTCGGGTAGGATTGATAGGAATCGAATGGTTGGACAGGACTAAGATCAATATTATGATAAGAAGGTGGCTGGAATTGTTGATCAAAAGAATTGGAAGTGGTGAAAAGAGTGAAAGATCGGTTACGAGATTGTTCAATTCGGTCAGCAATGGACATTGGCCTTGGAGTCGGAACATGACTCTCGAAAGGGGTATCAACGTAAGAAAGTGGGAGAGGTTGAAACGGTTGATACAAAGTGGATTGCGGAGTCCAATTGTTTGTCCTAGACTTGTCTATCCCATCTTTAAAAGAAATTTTGGGTATGGGTGGATCGTTCGAAGTTCGACCAAAGAAAAAACCGTAAGAAGTAATATCTGGTTGTGGGTACCAAAGTTTGGCAAGAGTTGGTCTATGTGGGGTACCCATGATATGAAGAGAAGAAAAGGAAGGAAAGGAGAGGAAAAAAGAATGTTGTTTTTTTTATGTTTTATGTTAGTTATAAAAAAAAATGAAATATACACACAAAAAGATAAAGACAAAAAAATACCCACGACACAATACCACACACCTAATCGGTCTAGGGTTCACCTAGGTCAACTAGACCTGCTCAAGAACTTGATTGTTGAAGTAAAACTGTGTCGAGAAACGAGCTCAAGATATACTGATCACGAGGCCAGGTAAGTGTAAAGATAAGGGGAGGTTTTCCAACGCTTTCACGAAGTTCATTAATTAGATAACCCTTTCTCTTTTGGCGGTTTTGCCGTGAACACTTTCCTAGACACCCCGTGAACGATATACCGTTAAGCGGTGTTCTAAAAACAGTTAACTTCTCCTAATGAGCGCGAAGTCCTTAAAGGCTTAAAGTCTAGTTTCTCTTAAAATTTGTGCGGGTAAACGTTATGCTCAATTTCGTGATTTGTGAGCCACGGAAAAGGTGATGAAATCCTTTACCGTATGTTGTGGGGGTTCGCTTGCCCTTAAATCCGTATTAATGGATGCAATGCACAAATCAATGAAAAATTCAAAACGTCAAACAATCGTTTTTTATGTTTAGGTACGACACTGCAACAAATACGGGTTAGTCACTTTTAGCGTTTGACAGCGAACTTGCAAAGAATTCTGCAAAGATAGTATATTGGATGCGTCGGATTTGAGAAGAAGGTGTTAGGAAATACGTATCGATAAGTTTTCGGGTTAAGAAACCCTTGTTGAATTGAATCCGGCTAGCTTGAAACGTTCGCTTGCGCGGGTCAAACTATCCGGATCTTTGGCACTGTACTTCACAATCACCTTAACTTTGACTGTACACTTTGCTCCACATGATCGCAGTTCGCAAATCCGTCAAAATCTGGAAATGTCGAAAAATGGATTTTTAGTGCGAAAATACCGATATGAATGCCCAAACTCCTGCACACACAAAATAAAAAAAATCAAACAATAAAAGTGGGACAATAATAGAACAATGGAACACAGTACAAAATTTGGGAGCAAATGGAGAACAAATATCCGGCGGTGCCGGTTTTAATGGGGATCTCACTGGTTTTCTTGGCGAATTTGGGCTCCAAAATTTTTAGTGATCTAATTGTTCTACTAGTGTCTCATTGTTATTGTTTAACTTTTTTATTTAGTCCCAAAATGGTAGCAGGTCAAATTTCCAGAGAGCAAAAGCTTAGAATTGTTAATTTTTGTTTTTGTTTTGAAATTTTTAGTTTGTTTTTAGGATGGTGTTAGATTTATAAACAAGATTGTTTCCCCCCAATAAGAGAGTAAGGCTCTGTTCAAAATTTGAACTGAGGCAGCGCCTCACGTGCAAAGTAGGAGAGCGCCAGCTCTCAGAGTTAAAAACTCTGAGGCAGCGCCTCACGTGTAAAGCACGAGTGTGCCAACGCCAAAACTAAAAGTTCTCCACCCTTGGATCAAAGATCCAACGGAGATGATAAATCATCAGAGCACAAAATTAAATTCTGATTGAGGAAATACTCCTCAAATCTTTCTAAACAAGAAAGATTGTGCTCTGTAAATCAGAGCACCGTTGGATCAATGATCCAATGGTGATTAAAAATCACCAAAATACAGAATTAAATTCTGAATGACGAAATACTCCCCAAATCTTTCTAAACAAGAAAGATTGTGCTCTGTAAATCAGAGCACCGTTGGATCAATGATCCAATGGTGATTAAAAATCACCAAGATACAGAATTAAATTCTGATTGGGGAAATACTCCTCAAATCTTTCGAAACAAGAAAGATTGTGCTCTGTAAATCAGAGCACCGTTGGATCAAAGATCTAATGGTGATTAAAAATCACCAAGATACAGAATAGGCTCTGTATGGGAAAGTATTTTCCCAATCTTATTAAAAACAAGAAAAATGTCTTCTGTAAAACAGAAGTCCTTGGATCAAAAATCCAACGGTGGATAAATTCTCCAAATCAATTGAAAAATCTCTCAATAAAAGATTTACTTAACTGAATCAACAAATCAGTCTCCCCTATATAAAGGATCCAAGACTTCAAGTCTTGTACAGAAGAAACCCCCCATAAGTTTCAAGTTAAAAGAAGAAATAGAGGAGAACCCTCCTCCCCCCCTCCCAAAAAAAACTTCAAAACTTCAAGACGAGAACGATTTCTCCTCATGGTAAATAAAAATAAGAGAGATCATAGCATCTCCTCCATATTTAATAGTTTAACTCTCACATCAGAAGAACTTAGTTCTTTTTATAGATCTCAGATCTATAAGACAAAGTCTTTCACAAGTTAAGAGAGATCATAGCATCTTCTCTATATTTAAGAGTTAGGAACTGTACATTCAGTGTTGTGTAATAAACAAAAGACTCCCACATCAGAAGAACATAGTTCTTTTTCCAGATCACAGATCTATAAGACAAAGTCTTTTCAAGTGAGAATCTATTTCTCAGAGAATTGAATTTAGCAGAACAGAAAACTCAGTGTTTAGCACTCAAAGTCTGGCGCTCAGCGCCGAGCGCTCCACGTGCTCCTCACGTGGGCGCTATTTTAAAAGAAGCGCTTAACACTCCAAGTGTGGCGCTCAGCGCCGAGCGCTCCACGTGCTCCTCACGTGGGCACTATTTTAAAAGAAGCGCTTAACACTCTAAATCTGGCGCTCAGCGCCAAGCGCTCCATACGCTCCTCACATGGGCACTATTTCATAAGAGTGCTTAACACTCAGTGGTTGGCGCCCTGCGCCAAGCGCTCCACATGCCCCTCACGTGGGCGCTGATGAAATAAAGAGCACTCTGTAAATAGAGCCCAACACCATAAAGAGTGTTCAACGCTCAATAAAAAACAAAAAGAAAGAGGGGTGTCAGAACCCAAATCAATGCTCAGCATTGTTGAACAAAAAGGGACCGAGCCCAAACAAGTGTTTAACACTTTATTCAAAACTGAGTGGACTGAGCCCAAGTTGGACACAAGTCCCTAATTCAGATCAACCAAGCCCATGTGCTCACAATTTCTCTAATTGGTCTTAGTCCCAAACCTGACTACAGATCTCCCAAACAACATTGGTTCAAGGGTACATCTCTTCACACCTCTGATATGTGTCGTTGTAATTCGTCAACGTGTTCAGAGAGGTGGTGGGTCCCGACAACCAGAAACTCCATGGACTATGATGTACTTAAACCTAATGGACCACAATGTCCCTAAACTAAACTCTATGGACTATGATGTCCTTAAACTCCATGTACTATGATGTCCTTAAACCCAATGGACCGTAACTTCCATAAACTAAACTCTAAGGACTATGATGTCCTTAAACTCCATGGACTATGATGTCCTTAAACCCAATGAACTGCAACATCCCTAAACTAAATTCCATGGACTATGATGTCCTTAAACCCAATGGACCGCAGCGTCCCCAAACTAAACTCCATGGACTATGATGTCCTTAAACATGGACCGTAATGTCCTTAAACTAATTACGGACCGCAACGTCCCTAAAATAAACTCCATGGACTATGATGTCCTTAAAATCCATGGACTATGATATCCTTAAACTCTATGGACAATGATATCCTTAAACCCAACGGAATACAACGTCCCTAAACTAAAGCGATAGGGCCCAAATGCTCTTTCATTGGATCAAAAATGATCCTGAACCCCTATTGAGTAGATCTTAGTCTAAATTAGACTAACGTATCCTCAATAAACATTTAAGTTGATCTTAATCTCAAACGAGATTAGCGATCCTTAAATCCAACAAATCCAAATCTAAGAAAATACGGATTTGGACTAATCCCCGCCCTACGGGCGATGACAGAAATTAGTCTCCATATACAATCCACGGGCAACCTAAAACAAAACAAATGCACACGAAACGAAGTGAACATCTGGAGAAGGAGAAAGTAGTTATCGCTACGCGGTAACGTAATTAACTATAGGGGCTTGCGTCTGCAGGGAAGAGCGCCCCCACAATCAAAAACCTTTCGCAAACGAGGGAGAATCTGACGAAGTCTGCTACAACGGCCGCATCTGTTTAAACCTTCGATGCATGGTTCCATAAATTAACTTGGTATCTTTGGAGAGGCAGACAGATAAAACCAAACAGCATCTGGACCCAAAATTCAGGCCAGACGTCCCCAACGTCCCCGGTCGCGTCTTTCGGCAATGAACAGACTCTGGCACGCCCAGTGGGACCTTTTCCTCTTTCCACTCCACACTCCATGTGTCGTGTTTCGCGAACAAATCGCGGTCTGCTATGGTTGCCTGTGGATTCGAGGTACTAAGATTTGGTGTCTTGCTCCCGTGCAGAGAAAAGAAGATCAATGGCTTCTAGCTGCACTAACTGCAACAACAACTCCCGCTCCGTCCCGTCTGGAGGAGTAACTTACGGACCCCAAGCGGCTTCCATCTTCGCAATGCCGGTAGAACAGGTGACACAGGTCATCACTGGATTGTTCTTCGGGACCGTGCTCCCGCCAATGAGCTTCAACGCTCCAATGGCATCACAGGAGGCTCCAAAGAAGTCGGTCTTCGATCGGCTTGCAACTACTGCGGCCCCTCTCAACGGGTCGTCCAAGTCTATTGCCTCAGTCTTCGACAGGCTGAACCTATGCTCAAATGGGCCCGCGAAGAGGCTCGCAATACTAGAGAAGGCTATCCCAACTCCTGTTGTAGGTGAAGTCCTCCAAACTACTTTCCCTACTCAAAAGTTGGCCTTCGACAGGTTGACCATTCCTTCCGACGGATGTCGGTCTTTTACAGGCTAACGCCAATAACAGCTTCTCCTTAAAGCAGAGGGCATGACGAAGCTACTCCGATAATAGAGGTGATTCCGGCTACAAGACATGCTCAACGACATCACTGGCGCCGAATGAGGAAAGCTGGGGGCAATTCCCCTTCTGGACTTACCCCACCAGCTCCAATGGTGGAAGTCGATGCTGCTGTTCCAACTGGGAACAGCTTTGAGCCGCTCAGGAGGGTGTGCAAGAACTCTCCAACTGCCGTGTTGAAAAAGTCTCCTCTACCCGTGGAGAATGTTACAAAGACAAATCCGGAACAGCCCTCTCAGCGGCTGTCCTCCAAAATCCACAAGGTCTGGCAAAGAGTCCAAGACTCTGTAATCGACAAAGACTACTCCCGCAGATCGAAGAAAATGAAGGTCCGGCAAGAGGAGGGTCATCCCGCCGTTGTACCATGGAAAGTATCGTCTGCAACAGCCCCCTCAACTTCAACCGACCATAACAGGAGAAGGCCGGAGAAGTTCCCCGTTTCTACGACAAATCCCAAGGGCACTGAATCCAAACACCCTAAGTTTGGGGGCATGGTAGTGCACACCGTCTACATGGCTTCCGGAAAAGAGGAAAGCCGTGCTTCTAGGGGTCATCAACCACTTACACGATCCGTAACAAAGGCTCAGGAGCAACAACAGAAATTCCAGGAGATGCTGACAAAGATGGCCACACTTACTGGGCAGAAAGAAAGCCCGGAAGTATCGTCGGATCAACACCAGGAATAAGAAACCGATGCCGAGTTCCGACGAAGGATGCTTGAGAAAAAAGATAAAGAGGTCGCGGAACAAGCGGCTAATATAAAACAAATGGCGCTCCTGTTCCAAGATATGGTTCTTAGGTTTACCTAGCACCTCATGAAGGGTTTGGAAGCATCACATGTGCCAAATATTAAATTTTTAGGGTGCTAAGTAAGCATACAAAGAATCATTCCTAGAAAAATTAGGGTTTCCAAAACAATACATCATCACAAGTAGGTAAAGCTAGGGTTTTGAGAGTACAACCTTTGTAGCTCCCTACGCTAGACTCCTCGGCTACTTGGGGTTTGGAAAGGGTCCGCTTGAACTCCTCTAGGTCCACGATGATCCACCCGGAGTCCGCTTTGTCCAAACTTGCAACTTCACAAGATCAAGAATGAAAATGGAAGCTAACACTCTCCACTAATGGGCAAGACTAGTGTAGAATGTTGTTGTGGTTCTTTTTCTCACTTCAAAATCCTATCTTGTTGAGTATTTTGCTTACTAGAGAGATCTAGAGAGCAAAGGAGCAAGGAAGAAGAAGATGATGGCTTTTGAAGAAGAAGAGAAAATATATTCTCATATGAAAAAATTGAAAATATATGTATATATATTTTCCACTTCTCATCTCAAACTATGGTTAAACAATAAAGATATTATTGAATTTGAGTTAAAACACAAAAGGAAAGTTAATCCATGGTTAAGTGGTGGGTGAGCATGGTTAGATCAAAGAACAGTGTAGAAAGTAAACCATGAATTATCCTTTTCTTTTTCTTTTTTTTAACTCAAATACAATATATATCCATATATATAAAACCATGGTGTGAGTCTTATATTGCCACCATTTTCTATGTATATACAACCATGAAGGATGATGTATGTATGTATGTATGTATGCATGCACATCCATATGTGCATGAATCAAGAAGGAATGCATACATGCATGCATACATCCAAAAATACAAGAAATGATTTCTAGTGAGAAACTAATGGTTAAATGATAAATCAACGCTTGATTTATCAATCCGGCCATATCACATACGACCCAACCAAAAGCAAGCCGCCCGATTAATATACGGTATCTTATACGCGTATTTTAACCGGGTCCATGCGCATATCGCATACGCGCACCACAACGTTTCGCCTGGACTAGGTAACTCCTTTGTGGGACTCTAAGACTCGTCAATACGCCGGCAGTGGGTGATGATCATATCAAGCACCCCCAAGCCGCAAGCGGTCAGCTAAACGTAACGGCTACCCGGGTATTGAGCGATCTGAAGAGAACAAGCGAACCTGCTACAACTCCCGTCGAGCCAACCGGCAACACTACCATACAGTCCGGTCTCTTCGTCAGATATGCTGCATATCGAGCCTAGGGATGGTAACGTCGACCCCAATAACTCAATAAGTAGTGCCGGTGAATGGTCTACAACAGATCGAGAAACTACTGATAACACTTATCCATAAATCTCAGCAGCCATAGCCAGGGACTTACTGATATAACCAGTCGAGCACAACACAGCATCAACTCCCAATACTGGGAGAGACGAAACCCCTCCTATCGCTCATCGCCTTCATGTGTCTCGGGACTGTACCCAACGGCCACTTGTTTGCACGATTCAGTAGAGCCGTGGTAGGGTGGTAATCAAAGTACAGTGGGAGAGCACACAAGACTCTATGACGATCTCGAGTCTACAGACTAACCTGCACCAGTGTCACCTGAGAACTGCTATCCGACGATAGATATAATTCTATATAGGAGTTCTCGGCGAGTCCGTTCCAGTGTACCCAGTCACCACTGAGCACCCGTATATGATCTCGATGTCAAACATTGATGAATGTGGGAACATTCATCGCCCATCGTATGGGTCTAGTATCATATACGCTAGTCTACTCTGGTATACCGATGCCCCGTATCGATATACCTACGACTAGGGACATTCCAGGATATGCTTATAAACTACAGATGTCCCACTAGTATGATCTCCATCATAATCACAGTAGTCAAGCCGATATCCTCAGGGCTTTATCAGCATGTATGAATGAATAAACGCATGATCAAATCAACATGTCAGATAAAGAAGAACCAGATAGCATACTATCATGTCGAGCAAGAATGTACACTGAATATATATATACATGTACAGATACATCCACTATCATATAATGGCCTCTAGGGCATACATATATCCAACAATCTCCCACTTGCACTAAGGCCAGTTATTGGCGTATCTCATACCCAACATCTCAAAAAGTCGCTCATGCTGCGGCTGAGGGAGGGCCTTGGTGAATGGATCCGCGGCGTTATTCTTTGTGTCTACTCTCCTAATCTCGATCTCGCGGCGATCTACAATCTCCCGGATCAAATGAAAACGCCTCAGGATGTGTCTGGACCGTTGATGGGACCTGGGCTCCTTGGCTAACGCCATAGCCCCATTATTATCACAATACAATGGTATTGGATCAATAATGGTTGGAACTACTCCTAGCTCCGAGACGAACTTCTTCATCCAGACGGCTTCCTTGGCGGCATCATTTGCAGCAATATACTCAGCTTCCATCGTAGAGTCTGCAAAGGTATCCTGTTTGGAACTCTTCCAACTTACCGCCCCTCCATTGAGGGTAAATACAAACCCAGAGATAGATTTGCTGTCGTCCTTATCACTCTGGAAGCTCGAATCGGTAAAGCCCTCCATTTGGAGATCTCCATTACCATACACCAAGATCAATTCTTTAGTCCTTCGTAAGTACTTAAGAATGTTCTTCACAGCTGTCCAGTGATTCTCCCCTGGGTTGGATTGATACCTGCTTACAACACTAAGTGCATAAGCTACATCTGGGCGTGTACATAACATCGCATACATTATAGATCCTACTGCCGAAGCATAGGGTATAACGCTCATGCGAGCTCTCTCTTCATCGGTCTTTGGGCAAGAGTCCTTGGAGAGAGTGACCCCATGGCAAGCGGGTAAGGCACCCCGCTTGGAGTCTTCCATACTAAACCATTTTAGGATGGTGTTGATGTACCTGGTTTGGGACAATCCCAATAACCTTTTGGATCTATCCCTATAGATCCTTATGCCCAGAATGTATGTAGCATCACCCAGGTCCTTCATGGAGAACCTTAGTGATAAGAAAGATTTGACCGACTATTGTATAGGAATATCATTTCCTATCAGAAGAATGTCATCCACGTACAATACGAGAAATATGACAGCTCTCCCTACAGCCTTCTTATAAACACAAGGTTCATCTGGATTTTTGATGAAATCAAACTCTGTGATGACATCATCGAAACAGATGTTCCAACTCCGTGATGCCTGCTTTAACCCATATATGGATTTAAGCAATTTACATGCTTTCCCGCTGCTCCCACTGTCGATGAAGCCCTCTGGCTGATCCATATAAACACATTCTTCTAAATTTTCATTTAGAAATGCTGTTTTAACGTCCATCTGCCAGATTTCATAGTCGTAGTGAGCAGCTATAGCAAGTAGGATTCGAATGGATTTAAGTATGGCTACGGGAGAAAAAGTCTCGTCATAGTCCAAACCTGGTCTTTGACGAAAACCCTTCGCCACAAGTCTTTCCTTATAGGTTTCCACCTGCCCATCTACACCAATCTTTCTTTTAAAGATCCATTTGCACCCCACAGGTTTTACCCCAGGGGGTACAACGTCCAAAGTCCATACTTTGTTGGTGTACATAGACTCCATTTCGGATCTCATGGCATCCAGCCACTTCACAGAGTCTCCACTCATGATAGCTTGCTGAAAACTGGTAGGATCATCATCATCCATGATGCATTCTTCTCCGTCACCATCAATGAGGAAACCGTAGTACCTCTCCGGTGGGAGAGAAGTCCTACCAGACCTACGGAGTGGCCGAGGTTCCTCAGTTTCTATTGCAATAGCCGGTTCAACCAAGTCGTCATTTGTAGTTTGTGTCTCTAGAACCTCTTCTAGATCAACCACCTTGCCATCATCTTTATCTGTGAAAAACTCTTTTTCCAAGAATATGGCATGCTGAGAAACAAACACCTTTTGTTCCTCCTTGTGGTAGAATAGATATCCATAAGAGTTCCTTGGATATCCCACAAAATTACACATGACTGAACGTGTCTCGAGTTTGTCCGGATTCTGCTTTTTGACATAGGCCGGGCAACCCCAAATCTTAATTCTCTTAAGAGATGGTCTCTTCCCATGCCATATCTCATATGGCATGGTAGACATGGTTTTGGTTGGAACCATGTTTAGTAGAAACGCTGCAGTCTCCAATGCATGCCCCCAAAATGAGACGGGTAACTCAGCATCACTCATCATGGAATGGACCATATCTAATAGGGTCCGATTCCGTCGTTCTGACACATCGTTGTGCTGTGGTGTGTAAGGAGGAGTGAGCTGAGAGAGAATCCCATTCTCTTTTAGGAAGTTTGCGAATTCTGTACTGAGATACTCTCCACCTCGATCTGATCGAAGCATCTTGATACTCAAGCCGGTTTGTTTTTCTACTTCTTGTTTATATTCAATGAATTTCTCGAAAGCTTCGGACTTGTGTTTTAATAAAAATACATGACCGAATCTTGAAAAATCGTCAGTGAACGTAATGAAGTATGAAAAACCGCCTCTAGCCTGTGTAGACATTGGCCCCCATACATCACTATGTATGAGGCCTATGAGCTCAGTAGCTCTTTCTCCGTGTCCGGTAAACGGAGTTTTGGTCATTTTACCCTTGATACAAGACTGGCAAGTCGCATAAGATTTATATTCAAAAGGGTTTAAATATCCATCTTTGTGTAACTTGTTTAGTCTTGTTTCATTAATACGACCAAGTCTACAGTGCCAAAGAAAAGCTTCATTTAATTCTGAAAGTTTTCTTTTATTAGTGTGTTGTATACTGAAAACTGTGTGTTGATTTAGGACATATATCCCATTATTAAGCGTACCATACCCAACCAACATTTGATTCAGGTGAATGTTCATAACATTGTTATGCAATACAAAATTATATCCTTCATTGTCTAACAAAGAAACGGATATTATATTACAAAGCATACTTGGTACAAAATAACATGGGTTCAAAACCAATATACACCCAGATGGCAACCCCAAATGATACTCTCCCACTGCGACTGTATGTACATTGGAACCATTTCCAACGCGGAGAGTATGGTCACCTGTCTTCAAAACCTTGCTATTTCTCAGCCCCTGCATAGAATTGCAAATGTGAGAACCTGAACCGGTATCCAATACCCAGGAAGCAGAGTTTATTGAAAAACAGTTTTCTGTCACAAACGCACCTGAAGCAGAAGCATCCCCATGCTTCTTCTTGAGATTTAAGTACTCCGTGCAGTTGCGCTGCCAATGTCCTGTCTTGTGGCAATGAAAACATTCCCCTTTCCCCGAGTCTCCAGCTTTGGACTTTTCCATTCCCTTCACCTTTTTAACTCCATCCTTAGGATTGGTGGGCTTCTTCTTTTTCTTTCCCTTGGCCTTAGCCTTTGGGCGAGAAGAGGAAGAATGTCCAACAGTCATAACGGGAGTTTTTGCTGATTTCATAGTGCTCTCTGCACTCCTTAACATATTAAGGAGTTCAGGTAGTTCCTTCTCCATGTTACATGTTGAAGTTCACTATGAATTGAGCAAAGGTGGAGGGGAGGGACTGCAGAATAATATCCGTATATTGTTCATTGTCCATCGTCCATCCAAGGTTCTCAAGCTCTTCTATAAGAGCTATCATCTTCAGAACATGGTCTCCTACTGGTGTGCCAGGGGCCATTCGCATCTGAAACAATTTCTTTGATGCTTCGTATCGTAATACACGGGATTGCTCTCCATACAACTCCTTTGTTTGGAGCAATATGGCGTGAATGTCCATATTCTCGTGCTGCTTTTGATGTGTGTTATCCATCGATGCAAGCGCGAGGCATTTGGCCGTGGCACAGTCAGCGTCCCATGTCTTGCGGACTTCAATGTCCGCAACTGAGGATTTTGTACCTGGGACGGGCGGGGCTGAAGCCGTGAGGACATATGATACTTTATCATAAGTCAAAGCTATTTTCAGATTCCTCAGCCGGTCTTTATAATTGGTCCCATTCAGTTTATTTTTATCTAGTAGAAGCTTGAGTCCAGTCATGGGTATCTGCCATTAAGAGAGAGAAAAGAATACACTCAGCGAAAGCTCTTGCATAGATCAGATTAGTTATTATCTTTTCTAATCGATGTTTCCCACTGCTTTAATCGAGTTTTTCCTTCAAACCTTAAAAAGAAAAACTAGCCAGGATTAATTACAGTCAACAACTTCGCTAACCGTTCAGCCAGGCCAGTGTCGGTACTTGAGGTGTTAGTTGTATGTATGCCCTAGAGGCCAGTATTGTACAGATGATGTATATTATATTGGATGCTTGGATATATATAGAGATGACTTTCTTGCTCGATATGATAGTATGCTATCTGGTTACTCTTTATCTTAACATGTACACTTGTCTCTTTAAACTGTCTTATAGTTACATGTTGATAAAGCCCTTAGGATGTGTACTTGACTACCTGGACTATGATGCAGATCATACTAGTGGGGACATGGTAGTCCATAAGTACATCCTTCAAGGTCCCTAGTCGTGGGTGTATCGAGACAGGGTATCGATATACCAGTGTAGACTAGCGTATACGCTTCTCGACCCATGAGATGGGCGATGGATGATCCCATGTCCATTGGTGTTTGACATCAGAGATGGTATACGGGTGCTCAGTGGAGACTGGGTACACTGGAAGGACTCGCCGAGAACTCCCAGATGGTATTATACCTCACGTCAGATGGCAGTTCTCAGGTGACACTTGTACAGGTTAGTCTGTAGACCCGAGATCGTCATAGAGTCTTGTGTGATTCCCACTGTGCTTTGATCTCCACCTTACCACGTCCATGAGGGCGTGCAAAACGGTGGTCTTTGGGTACAGTCCCGAGTCACATGGAGACAATGAGCGATAGGAGGGGTTTCGTCTCTCCCGGTATTAGGGGTTGATGTTGCGCAGTGCTCGATTGGCCGTAACAGGGAAGTCCCTGGCCAGGGCTGATCAGAGATTTGCTGGTAAGTGTTACCAGTAGTTTCTCGACCCGTTATGAGCCTCACATCGGCACGACTTATCGGTTATTGGGGTCTGACGTTTACCACCCCTAGACTTGATATGCGACATATCAGACGAACAGACCGGACTGTACGGTAAGTGTTACTGGTTGGATTCACAGGAGTGTGAGCGGGCTAGCTCGTCGATCTTCTGATCGCTCAATATCCGGATGGCCGTTACGTTTAGCAGACCGCTTGCGTCTTGTGGGTGCTTGATATGATCATCATCTGCTACCGGCGTATTGACGAGTCTTTAGAGTCCTACACAGAGGTTTCCTGGCTCAAACGAAACGAAATAGGAGCGCATATGAGATATGTGCGGGACCGAGAATAATGCGTGTATGTGATACCGTATTTCATTCTCGCGATGAATGTTTCGATTGGTTGTATGCGAAATAACCTAGTTATCGAATCATTGATTCGATAAATCGATACATTGTATACTAGTCGGTTATGTGCGACATGACCGGATCATTGAATCAAGTGTTGATTTAATGATTTAATGTATAATTGTATATTTGATATATTAATTTGCATTAACTAGTATTGGTTCATTTTAAAAGGATTTTCTCACTTGAAGTGCACATTGTATATATGATATGCTTTTGTGTGCACTTGATTGTATCATGTTTGATGATACATACTTACTTGGGTTTGTGCAAAGAATTAAACCATGGTTATGATAATGGTTAGGGTTTTGTGTTATTCATCTATTTATTTATCCATTCTTTACTTATTTAAATAGATAAAAGAAAAGAAAATGGTTTCTTTTTATCATGAAGCTTGTTGAAGCTTCATGAAGCTTGTTGAAGCTTCATGAAGCTTTGACTAAAGAGACCATTTGTCTTCTTGCTTAACCCTAACCATTCCCACTTACCATGGTCTATTCTCTACACTTAACCTTAGTTAGCTTATGATAAGTATTGATTTATTTTCATTTTAATTCAACACTTATCATATTATTTCTTCTTCTTCATCATCTTCTTCTTCAAGAAAAGCTTAAGTCCATCTATGGCAACTTGAGCTAAAGTGAGAGAAATCCAATTCTAAAGTGAACCCACCTCCTATTTCTTCACCCTCTACCTCTTGCCAAGTTGTTTTGGGTGTTTTCTTCACAAGTTTCACAACTTTGTGAAGTCGGAGCTTGAACTTGTGATGCCTCAACGTAGATCATCTTCGGCACGAAGCCGACGACCTAGTCCGCCCATTTCTCCGATCAAGCCGACGATTGAGTCCGGGATTCGAGATGGACAGCGAGAGGATGCCTACGTGGAGCCAAGGAAGTGGATATCCGGATCTACAATGGTTGTAGCTTCTTATCTTTAGTTAAGTTGTTAACTAGATTCATATATCGCCTAAACTTCTAGTCGACGATCCGTATTAGGGTTTTTCGGCACCCATAAAATTTGAAATTGGCATGGTTGATGCCTTGTGAGACCTCTATAGTGTGCCTAGGAACTCTACAGTGGTATCAGAGCCTAGCTAGAGCCTTAGGCGAAGTGTAGACGGAGTTTGAAGTCCGATCGAACCAAAACCCTAATATCAAAGTTGCTCTCTGTACAATTTTTAAAAACTGGGTTTTTTCCAAATTAAAAATATGCAGAAAATTCAGCAGGACTTTCTAAGAGTTACTGTGAAATTCGACAACCCAATTCCATCAAACCACCGCGGAACCGCGGCAGAAGCATGGCTTCTGCGGCGGTTCCGCGGCCGTATGGTCACAATACCCTATATTTTTTGCACAGTAATTCCTCTTTTCTGATGCTGGATTTTCTGGGAATTTTTAAAATATCACTCAAGAGTTGAGTTTTCTGGGTTGTATTAGGGACTCGGTATTTCGATCGGATTATCAGACTTTGTCAATGTGGCTTTCCGGATATTTTGGAATATGTTAAAAAGTTCGACCGGATGTAAATACCCAATCTTTCTCCTGCCGGAAAATATCCAAGTGTTGGATTTTTCTGTGGTTTAAGGACGTTCTGAGTAGTGCAATTAACGCGATGGTCCCTCTAGAAGACAACAAACCTTAACTCGATTATGTGACCGTCTTGAACTGCCCTTTGAACCTTCGGGTTTGGGGCAGTACGGCGTGCCACATGTGAGGCGTTGGGTTGACCCTTCTACGGCTGGACCGTTGGTACTGAGGCATGAAGTGAACGTCTTTGAACTTATTTCATGTGTTGAACGGTTTCGGGAAAACTTGGGTGTTCGAATGTTCGATCGGAAAGTTTAATATTTTCTATTTATCCGGAATGGGATACAATAATTGGAATTCACAAACGGTTATGAGATAACTGGATGAATGTTATAAATCTAGCGGTTTAGTCTCACTTGATATTGAAAAGAGTTTTCGATGATGGGACTAAAATGCGGGGTTTATAAGTGTTAGGCATGTGATGTCTAAGTATTTCATTTAATTAGGCATGCGATGTCTAATGAGGTTGTGGATTCCAACTGTTGTAGTTTTACACTTTCTTTTCTGTGACCGTAAGTGTAATATGTGATATCGCCGGTTTCGTTGCTATATGTCAACGACAATTGGGATGCGCATATTTACTTACGTTGATGACATGTGATGTTATGTGTTGCTGGATATGTTATATTGGATTGTCGTGTTTGAATAGCCGGGGGTTTTTATGTGAGATGAGTGTTTTTCATTTTCATTCATGTAAAAACTTGTATGTAATATTTTTTTTTGGGGCACTTCCAGGTTGCGGAAGTTGTCACCCTTTGTATATTATTTACTTTTCCGCATTAGGATAGACCCAAGGAGGGGAGCACAAGTAACCGGGTTCTGGAGTCCAGTGGGAGACCAACTCGAGGAGTCGAGTCCGGGTCTCCTAACCCTAGAATTGGTAGGGTTGCTTGCCGCTCTCGTAGGGGTCTAGGGATGTGGGATTGGCTATTCATCACGACCGTGGAATCCGTGTTTTATACTGGCTCGTATTGAAAACACGGACGTCCTAGTATATCCAATGTTTCATATGTTTCTTCTGCTGCGATATCTGTGATGTGATCATGTGATGTTCTGTGATAGATACAGTATATAGTATATATGATATATTATATAAACGTTACTTATGTTTTGCACCCGCGCTAGCCCTGCCCCGCTCTGCCGTTAGTTACCTAACCTAACGGTGCACGAGGGGACATCGAGGCGAATGCGGATGGCATAAGTGTACGTCGTATTTTATCTGTGATGTTTAGGTATTTAAATGATGGGACTTCATTAATGTGATTAATGAATGAAAAGAAACCTAAGATGTTGTAGAATCAAATTTCAAATAAAACAGGTAGCTACAGTTCTTGCTTTTGCATAGCGGTATATATGATATACCCTGCACTTTATTCGATGAGGAAAGGACCGAGATCCCTTCACCGGGAGTGACTCCTTTAGCAATAACTGGCAGATGCTACACACTCGGTTTGACTTTTGATAGCTTCTATAGTTTCTGCTTTGCACAGTGATATATATGATATATCCCGCACCTCATTCGACGAGGAAAGGGCCGACGATCCCTTCACCGGGAGTGACCCCTTTAGCAAAACTAGAAAAGCCTCAAAAATCATTCCATTTCAAAACTTCATTTGATTCTACAACGATATCAAGTTCATTACGCAATAGGTTTTCAGAAAAACCTGTCGTAGCCCTCCGTCATTTCAGATAAGTACTAGTTAGTATTCGTGCTACGTTTGTTGACTATGTTAAGGCGTAG
This sequence comes from Agapanthus africanus, assembly GCA_030015575.1. Lineage (NCBI taxonomy): Eukaryota > Viridiplantae > Streptophyta > Magnoliopsida > Asparagales > Amaryllidaceae > Agapanthus > Agapanthus africanus. The sequence continues at coordinate 111,764,548 of CM057344.1, forward strand.
TGTGCGGTAGCTGACCAGTATTTATCTGCTTATGCATATGATGCAGATTGGATTAGGGTAGTCGTGCGACTTTGTTGACTATGTTAAGGGTCGTGCGGGTGGGTTTAATTCAATCAGGAAATGACGGGTTGAACTTGACTACCACTTATGATTTGTTGACTATGTTAAGGTCATATAGCTGCTAGGGGCAAAATATTATCGGGAATTTCAAGTGTTGAAATTTGCAATGAGATTGCATACCTTCTATGAGATAGTTGGATCCCGATACCCACTGCGAGTAAGAGTTACTCCTGGGAGAGTTTTACACATTGCAATTAGCCGATCAAGTAGGTGTCTAGAAAGGTGTTAACGAGGTTACGCCTCTGGGTAAACGAGGTTTACATTAATTAGGTTCGTGCAAAAGCACGGGGGACCTCCCTCAAAGTACCGACACTGGCCTGGCTGAAATATTGGCGAACTTGTAGTGTGTAATTAATCCCGGCTAATCTTTCCTTTTTGGGTTTGAAGGAAGATTTGATAAAAAGCAGTGGGAGCCATCCTGATTAGATAAGATAATAACCAATCTGATCTTGCACGAGCATACGCTAAAGTGTTTTCTTCTCTCTCTCTCCAGGTAGCGACCATTTCATGCCTTAATCAAGATAATAATATGGATGTATTGACCGAACCCGCATGTTATACTGTGCTGGGGAACGTTGGTTCCGTTCTTTCTTATAAGAGCTATAGGAATGAACAGGATATAGGGTAATACCAGGATTCCCATGCCACCCGGATGAAGAAAGTACATGTTGATGCATTTTCTTCGGGTGTGTTCGTTACAGAGAACTGTTTCTCCATTTGCTCTACGTCCTGGGTATTAGATACCGGGTCAGGATCCCATATATGTAATCAATTACATGGGCTTAGGAAAGGTAGAGAACTTGGAGAAGGTGATAAAGACATTAGAGTAGGAAATGGTGCAATTGTTGCAGCTAAGACTGTCGGGGAATATCACCTTGTATTACCAACTGGTAATACATTGGTTCTGAACGAATGCTATTACATGCCGAACATGATATGCAACATTATATCGGTTTCTTTGCTAAGTAAAGAGGGATATAATTTTGTATTACAGGACAATGGTATGAACATTTTCCGTAACCAAAAGTTGGTTGGATCAGGCACGTTGTGCAATGGCATTTATGTTCTAAATCAATCAACAGTTCTGAGCAAAACAAACACACACAAGAGGAAGAGTTCAGAACTGAACGAATCCTTCTTGTGGCATTGTAGACTGGGTCACATCAATGCGACACGACTGGCTAAGTTGCATAAGGATGGATATTTGAAACCATTCGAATTTTCATCTTATGACACTTGCCAGTCATGTCTCAAAGGCAAGATGACCAAAACTCCGTTTACGGGACACGGAGAAAGAGTTACCGAACTCTTGGGACTGATACATAGTGATGTATGCGGTCCTATGTCTACACATGCCAGGGATGGTTCTTCGTACTTCATTACATTCACTGACGATCTCTCTAGATTCGGATATGTGTTCCTGATGAAACACAAATCAGAAGCTTTTGAGAAATTTAGAGAATATAAACAAGAAGTCGAAAACCAAACCGGAAAAAGTATTAAAATCCTTCGATCTGATCGAGGAGGTGAATACTTGAGCAATGAATTCCTGGACTTCCTAAAAGAGAATGGGATTCTCTCTCAGCTGACTACTCCATATACACCACAGCACAACGGTGTATCAGAACGGAGAAACCGCACCCTATTAGATATGGTGCGCTCTATGATGAGCACAGCTGAGTTACCTATTTCCTTTTGGGGATATGCGCTGGAGACAGCAACATACCTATTGAATCAAGTTCCATCTAAATCTGTACCTACCACACCATATGAGATATGGAGTGGGAAGAGACCATATTTTAAACGAGTTAAGATATGGGGTTGTCCGGCCTATGTCAAAAGGCAAAATCCAGACAAACTCGAGGCACGGTCAGTTCTTTGCAAGTTTGTGGGATATCCTAAGAATTCACAAGGGTATCTTTTCTACCATGCTGATGTACAAAAGGTGTTTGTTTCTCAATATGCCACCTTTTTAGAAAAGGAATTCCTTGAAAAAGAAATTAGTGGCAAAGTGGTAGAGCTGGAAGAAGTTCCAGATACACAAACCGTAACTGAAGATTTAGTGGAACCAGAGGATTCAGTAGCTCCCAATGAACCTCAGCCTCTCCGCCGATCTAGTAGGGTTCCTCGCCAACCTGAGAGATACTACGGTTTTCTCATGGACGGTGGGAGCGAGGATTGCATCATGGAGGATGATGACCCAACTAGCTTCGAGCTGGCCATCACGAGTAGGGACTCGGTGAAATGGCTGGATGCTATGCGGTCCGAGATGGAATCCATGTACACCAATAAAGTATGGACTTTGGAAGTTGCTCCTGAAGGGGTAAAACCCATCGGGAGCAAGTGGATCTTCAAGAAAAAACTTGGTGTAGATGGGAAAGTGGAGACTTTCAAAGCTAGAATTGTTGCAAAGGGTTTTCGTCAAAGACCAGGTGTGGACTATGACGAAACCTTTTCTCCAGTGGCTATGCTTAAATCCATCCGGATCATGCTTGCCATCGCTGCATATCATGATTACGAAATCTGGCAAATGGATGTTAAGACCGCCTTTCTAAATGGTGATTTAGAAGAGTGCGTGTACATGACTCAGCCAGAGGGCTTCGTAGACAGTGGGAGCAGCGGGAAGGTGTGCAAGCTGCTTAAATCCATTTATGGATTAAAGCAAGCATCGCGGAGTTGGAACATCTGCTTTGACGTCGTTATCAAAGAGTTTGATTTCGTCAAAAACCCAGATGAACCTTGTATCTACAAGAAGGTGGCAGAGAGTAAGGTTGTCTTCCTCGTATTGTACGTGGACGACATACTCTTGATAGGAAATGATATTCCTATGCTGCAATCGGTCAAGCTCTTCTTATCACAAAGATTCTCAATGAAAGATCTTGGTGATGCCTCCTGCATATTGGGAATTAGGATCTATAGAGATAGATCCAAACGGATTTTGGGATTGTCCCAATCCAGGTACATTGACACCATACTAAAGAGGTTTAGTATGGAAGAATCCAAGCGTGGGAACTTGCCCACGATCTCTGGAGTCACTCTCTCCAAAGAGATGTCTCCCAAGACTGATTTGGAGAGAGCTCGCATGCAAGGGATACCCTATGCTTCGGCTGTAGGCTCTATCATGTATGCGATGCTATGTACCAGACCCGATGTAGCATACTCACTAAGTGTAGTGAGCAGGTATCAAGCTGATCCTGGAGAGTGTCACTGGACAGCTGTGAAGAGCATTCTCAAGTACTTGCGAAGGACTAAAGAGATGCTCTTGGTGTATGGTAACGGAGAACTCCAAGTGGAGTCCTTTACCGATTCGAGCATCCAAAGTGATAAGGACGACTCTAAGTCGCAGTCGGGCTTTGTCTTTACCCTTTACGGAGGGGCGGTTAGCTGGAAGAGTTCCAAGCAGGAAACCGTGGCAGACTCGACGATGGAGGCTGAATACATCGCTGCCAACGATGCTGCCAAAGAGGCTGTCTGGATCAAGAAGTTCATTACTGAACTTAGAGTGGTTCCATCCATTGAGCATCCAATACCTTTGTATTGCGATAACAATGGGGCGATGGCTTTGGCCAAGGAACCCAGGTCCCATCAGCGGTCCAGGCATATTCTGAGGCAGTATCACCTGATCCGGGAGATAGTTGATCGTCGGGAGATCGAGGTCAGGAGGGTTGACACGAAGAACAATACGGCGGATCCACTCACGAAGGCCATTCCCCAGATACAGTTTGAGAGACTCTTCGGGATGCTCGGTATGCGATACTACAGCAGCTGGCCCTAGTGCAAGTGGGAGATTGTTAGTTGTATGTATGCCCTAGAGGCCAGTATTGTACAGATGATGTATATTATATTGGATGCTTGGACATATATAGATATGACTTTCTTGCTCGATATGATAGTATGCTATCTGGTTACTCTTTATCTTAACATGTACACTTGTCTCTTTAAACTGTCTTATAGTTACATGTTGATAAAGCCCTTAGGATGTGTACTTGACTACCTGGACTATGATGCAGATCATACTAGTGGGGACATGGTAGTCCATAAGTACATCCTTCAAGGTCCCTAGTCGTGGGTGTATCGAGACAGGGCATCGATATACCAGTGTAGACTAGCGTATACGCTTCTCGACCCATGAGATGGGCGATGGATGATCCCATGTCCATTGGTGTTTGACATCAGAGATGGTATACGGGTGCTCAGTAGAGACTGGGTACACTGGACGGACTCGCCGAGAACTCCCAGATGGTATTATACCTCACGTCAGATGGCAGTTCTCAGGTGACACTTATACAGGTTAGTCTGTAGACCCGAGATCGTCATAGAGTCTTGTGTGATTCCCACTGTGCTTTGATCTCCACCTTACCACGTCCATGAGGGCGTGCAAAACGGTGGTCTTTGGGTACAGTCCCGAGTCACATGGAGACAATGAGCGATAGGAGGGGTTTCGTCTCTCCCGGTATTGGGGGTTGATGTTGCGCAGTGCTCGATTGGCCGTAACAGGGAAGTCCCTGGCCAGGGCTGATCATAGATTTTCTGGTAAGTGTTACCAGTAGTTTCTCGACCCGTTATGAGCCTCACATCGGCACGACTTATCGGTTATTGGGGTCTGACGTTTACCACCACTAGACTTGATATGCGACATATCAGACGAACAGACCGGACTGTACGGTAAGTATTACTGGTTGGATTCACAGGAGTGTGAGCGGGATAGCTCGTCGATCTTCTGATCGCTTAATACCCGGATGGCCGTTACGTTTAGCAGACCGCTTGCGGCTTGTGGGTGCTTGATATGATCATCATCTGCTACCGGCGTATTGACGAGTCTTTAGAGTCCTACACAGAGGTTTCCTGGCTCAAGCGAAACGAAATAGGAGCGCATATGAGATATGTGCGGGACCGAGAATAATGCATGTATGTGATACCGTATTTCATTCTCGCGATGAATGTTTCGATTGGTTGTATGCGATATAACCTAGTTATCGAATCATTGATTCGATAAATCGATACATTATATACTAGTCGGTTATGTGCGACATGACCGGATCATTGAATCAAGTGTTGATTTAATGATTTAATGTATAATTGTATATTTGATATATTAATTTGCATTAACTAGTATTGGTTCATTTTAAAAGGATTTTCTCACTTGAAGTGCACATTGTATATATGATATGCTTTTGTGTGCACTTGATTGTATCATGTTTGATGATACATACTTACTTGGGTTTGTGCAAAGAATTAAACCATGGTTATGATAATGGTTAGGGTTTTGTGTTATTCATCTATTTATTTATCCATTCTTTACTTATTTAAATAGATAAAAGAAAAGAAAATGGTTTCTTTTTATCATGAAGCTTGTTGAAGCTTCATGAAGCTTTGACTAAAGAGACCATTTGTCTTCTTGCTTAACCCTAACCATTCCCACTTACCATGGTCTATTCTCTACACTTAACCTTAGTTAGCTTATGATAAGTATTGATTTATTTTCATTTTAATTCAACACTTATCATATTATTTCTTCTTCTTCATCATCTTCTTCTTCAAGAAAAGCTTAAGTCCATCAATGGAAACTTGAGCTAAAGTGAGAGAAATCCAATTCTAAAGTGAACCCACCTCCTATTTCTTCACCCTCTACCTCTTGCCAAGTTGTTTTGGGTGTTTTCTTCACAAGTTTCACAACTTTGTGAAGTCGGAGCTTGAACTTGTGATACCTCGACGTAGATCATCTTCGGCACGAAGCCGACGACCTAGTCCGCCCATTTCTCCGATCAAGCCGACGATTGAGTCCGGGATTCGAGATGGACAGCGAGAGGACGCCTACGTGGAGCCAAGGAAGTGGATATTCGGATCTACAAAGGTTGTAGCTTCTTATCTTTAGTTAAGTTGTTAACTAGATTCATATATCGCCTAAACTTCTAGTCAACGATCCGTATTAGGGTTTCTCGGCACCCATAAAATTTGAAATTGGCATGGTTGATGCCTTGTGAGACCTCTATAGTGTGCCTAGGAACCCTACATGAGGGAGGTTCCCCGTGCTTTCGCACGGACCTAATTAAAGTAAACCTCGTTTTCCCAGAGGCGTAGCCCCGTTGACACCTTTCTAGACACCTAATGAGTTAACTAATTGTAAACTGCAAAACTCTCCTAGGAGCAACTATTGCCCACAGTGGGATCGGGATCCAACCATCACATGGAAGGTATGCAATCTCATTGCAAATTTCAACTATTGATATTCCCGATGTAGTTTTTACCCCTAGCACTCGTGACCTTGGCTAAGGTTAACAAATCACGAGCACTAGTCAAGCTCAACTCGTCATTTCTTGATTAATCAGACCCGTTCACATGACCCTTGGCTAAAGTCAACAAAGTCATATGCCCGTCCTAATTAATCTGCATCATATGCATTGTAGGAAGACATCACTCAGCTACCGTACACTACGCCTTGGCTAAGGTCAACAAACGTAGCACGAATACTGAGTACTCTACTTCCTAAAATGACGGAGGGTTGCAGATGATTTTTAAGAAAATCTTTAACGCTTTGAACTTGATATCGTTGTAGAATCAAATGGTTTTCAAAAGGAGTGGCTTAAGCTCCACAGTTTTGAAATGTAGCTTTTTCATAAATAGCCGAGTAGTTTTCAAATCCGATTCTACAACATCTTTTTAGGTTTATTTTCTTTACATTAATCATATTAATATAGTCCCATCATTTAAGTCCTTAAGCCAATCACAGAAAAGAAAGAAAAATAACACGTACGCTTATGCCATCCGCATTCGCCGCAATGTTCCGTTATGCACCGTTAGGTTACTTAACTAACGGCATACCGAGACGGGACTAGCGCGGGTGTAAAACATAAGCAACGTCTACTATATATCATATATATAATATTTCATTCGTCTCTGATATCACAGAACACAGGCAGCAGAAACATAGATATAATGTGGGATATACTAGGACGTCCGTATTTAGTATTTAGCCAATAATAGAAAATACGGATTCCACAGTAGCGATGAATAGCCAAGCCCACACCGTGGACCCCTACGAGAGCGGCAAGCGACCCTACCAATTCTGGAGTTTAGGAGACCCGGTCTCGACTCCTCGAGATGGCCTCCCACTGAACCCAGAACCCGGTCACCTGTGCTCCCCTCCTTGGGTCCATCCTAATGCGGAAAAGTAAATAATATACAATACTGGTGGCATCAACCTCAACCCGGAAGTGCCCCAAATAAAAGAATATTACATTATATTTGAATTTACATGAATGAAAATATAAAACTCTCATCTCACATAAAACCCCCCGGCTATTCAATCGCGACAATCCTGCACACCATATCTCAGCAACACATAATATCTCATATGATCAACATAAGTAAGTATGCATACACCGATTGTCGTCAATATATAGCAACGACAATCGGCAATACCACTACATACTACACTTACGGTCACAGAAAAGAAAGTGTAAAACTGCAATATCTGGAATCCACATTCTCTTTAGACATCGTAAATACGAAATATCACATACTTCGTATTTCATGTCTAGCTATATGAATTCCACACATTGCATCACATTCCAGATAAATGGAAAGTATTGAAGTTTTCGAACGAATGATCAAATACCCAAAATTCCCTAAAGCTCAACACTTGAGCGGAGTTCAAAAACTCGGAGTGTGTCACAGTAGTAGCGGTCCAGCCGTAGAAGGGTCAAGCCAACGCCTCACATGTGGCACGCCGTACTGCCCCAAACCCTAAGGTTCAAAAGGTAGTTCAAGACGGTCACATAATCGAGTTAAGGTTTGTCGTCTTCTAGAGGCTCCACCACAATACTTGCACGTATTTCCGAAAGATTTAAACCCCGTGAAAAATGAGCAAATGACACTCGTTCGAACAATTCAATACTTTCTAATTATCCGGAAAAAAGCACGAAATCAAAATTCCGATCGAATCACCGAGTCCAAAACAATCTCCAGAACATATGTCACTGAAACCAGATTAAAAATAGCCAAAAACATCTACAAGCAGACAAGAAGCTCACTGTACAAAAACGAAGCCTTAATGGCTCTGTACGGCCGCGGTTCCGTGGTGGGACTTGCTTTTTAGGGTTTCGTTTTTTACAGTGTGTCTTATAATTCCCTGCTGTATTTTTTACATATTTTTAATTCTGAAAAATAACAGTTTTCAAAAAATGTCCAGAGAGTGTCCCGAAAATCTATATTTTCGTTCGATCGGAGTTTTAACTTCGTTAAAGTGTCGCCTAAAGTTCTAGGTCGGCTCTGATACCAATGTTAGGTTTACCTAGCACCTCATGAAGGGTTTGGAAGCATCACATGTGACAAAGATTAAATTTTTAGGGTGCTAAGTAAGCATACAAAGAATCATTCCTAGAAAAATTAGGGTTTCCAAAACAATACATCATCACAAGTAGGTAAAGCTAGGGTTTTGAGAGTACAACCTTTGTAGCACCCTACGCTAGACTCCTCGGCTACTTGGGGTTTGGAAAGGGTCCGCTTGAACTCCTCTAGGTCCACGATGATCCACCCGGAGTCCGCTTTGTCCAAGCTTGCAACTTCACAAGATCAAGAATGAAAATGGAAGCTAACACTCTCCACTAATGGGCAAGACTAGTGTAGAATGGTGTTGTGCTTCTTTTTCTCACTTCAAAATCCTATCTTGTTGAGTATTTTTCTTACTAGAAAGATTTAGAGAGCAAAGGAGCAAGGAAGAAGAAGATGATGGCTTTTGAAGAAGAAGAGAAAATATATTCTCATATGAAAAAATAGAAAATATATGTATATATATTTTCCACTTCTCATCTCAAACTATGGTTAAACAATAAAGATATTATTGAATTTGAGTTAAAACACAAAAGGAAAGTTAATCCATGGTTAAGTGGTGGGTGAGCATGGTTAGGTCAAAGAAGAGTGTAGAAAGTAAACCATGAATTATCCTTTTCTTTTCTTTTGTTTTATTTTTTTAACACAAATACAATATATATCCATATATATAAAACCACGGTGTGAGTCTTATATTGCCACCATTTTCTATGTATATACAACCATGAAGGATGATGTATGTATGTATGTATGTATGCATGCACATCCATATGTGCATGAATCAAGAAGGAATGCATACATGCATGCATACATCCAAAAATACAAGAAAGGATTTCTAGTGAGAAACTAATGGTTAAATGGTAAATCAACGCTTGATTTATCAATCCGGCCATATCACATACGACCCAACCAAAAGCAAGCCGCCCGATTAATATACGGTATCTTATACGCGCATTTTAACCGGGTCCATGCGCATATCGCATACGCGCACCACAACGTTTCGCCTGGACTAGGTAACTCCTTTGTGGGACTCTAAGACTCGTCAATACGCCGGCAGTGGGTGATGATCATATCAAGCACCCCCAAGCCGCAAGCGGTCAGCTAAACGTAATGGTCACCCGGGTATTGAGCGATCAGAAGAGAACAAGCGAATCTGCTACAACTCCCGTCGAGCCAACCGGCAACACTACCGTACAGTCCGGTCTCTTCGTCAGATATGCTGCATATCGAGCCTAGAGATGGTAACTTCGACCCCAATAACTCAATAAGTCGTGCCGGTGAATGGTCTATAACAGATCGAGAAACTACTGATAACACTTATCAGTAAATCTCAGCAGCCCTGGCCAGGGACTTACTGATATAACCAGTCGAGCACAGCACAGCATCAACTCCCAATACCGGGAGAGACGAAACCCCTCCTATAGCTCATCGCCTTCGTGTGTCTCGGGACTGTACCCAACGGCCACCTGTTTGCACGACTCAGTAGAGCCGTGGTAGGGTGGTAATCAAAGTACAGTGGGAGAGCACACAAGACTCTATGACGATCTCGGGTCTACCGACTAACCTGCACCAGTGTCACCTGAGAACTGCTATCCGACGATAGATATAATTCCATATAGGAGTTCTCGGTGAGTCCGTTCCGGTGTACCCAGTCACCACTGAGCACCCGTATATGATCTTGATGTCAAACATCGATGAATGTGGGAACATTCATCGCCCACCGTATGGGTCTAGTATCATATACGCTAGTCTACTATGGTATACCGATGCCCCGTCTCGATATACCTACGACTAGGGACATTCCAGGATATGTTTATAAACTACAGATGTCCCACTAGTATGATCTCCATTAGAATCACAGTAGTCAAGCCGATATCCTCAGGGCTTTATCAGCATGTATGAATGAATAAAAGCATGATCAAATCAACATGTCAGATAAAGAAGAACCGATAGCATACTATCATGTCGAGCAAGAATGTACACTGAATATATATATACATGTACAGATACATCCACTATCATATAATGGCCTCTAGGGCATACATATATCCAACAATGGTGGGCATGATGATCCAGCCGGACCCTCCGGCCGAAGATCCCCCAATAATCAATGAAGATGACAGAGGGGAAACATCGAACCCTCTTCCGGTTCTATCAGCAGCCAGGGAGGAGAAAATCTCGAGAGCTGCGCTTGATAACTACATAGCTCAACAAATTCGAGTTTATCAGGAAAATGAAGCAACTGGCCAAGTTGTCAGAACTGAACGACCCTATCCAAGCTGGTACGATCAAATTATGTACCCGCCGGGATACACGATCCCTAAATTTCATATGTATAAGGGGACGGGCAATCCCCATCAGCACGTCGCTCGGTTCAGGGCTCTATGCGGCAATACTGGAGGTGACGACAAACTACTGCTTCACCAATTCGTCGGCAGGTTAGCGGAGACAGCTTTTGAATGGTACTCGGAGCATCCGAATGACTCCGTCAAAACTTTTACGGAAATGGAGCTGTTGTTCACCCAGCGTTTTGCAAACGCTAGCGAGCGCACCCCAATCACTGCATTGATTAATGCAAGGGTGAAGCCAGGAGAGACTTGGGTTCAGTATGCAATTCGGTGGCGGAACCTATGGTCGAAATGCGAACAACGCATAGAAGAAGCTCCTGCTGTGGGCATGTTCATAGGGACCTTCGATCTGCAGGCGACTATATCCCAGTTTATGATGTTTTTCAAGCCGACCACCTTCCAGGCCTTGATCGATAAGCCGACCAAAATGGACCAGATGGGCCATAGACCGTCCTCCTTAAAAACGGAGCTTCGAAACGAAAAGGGCAAAGGAAAAGCGACCTTCGTCGCCAACGCTCAGCAGCAGCCGAGTGACCCGAAACCGGTTGCTCGCCAAGGCAACAAACTGCGATTCCTCGACAAGAAGTTAAGACGTCCTTACTCGTTTCCCCGGGATAAAATGAGGAGACTGTTCGAACTAGCGGTGCGCAACAGGCTCATCACCCTACCGGATCCGAAACGCCCACTGCAGCCCGGTGACGTCAACAGTCCTAACTATTGCCCCTACCATCGGATAATGGGCCACCCAATCGAAAATTGCTTCATCTTCGAAAACTGGAATGAGGACCAGTACCAACAAGGCAAATTCGCGCTATCTGAAAACTGGAGGGTAAAACTGCCACAACCACACACTCCTAAAAAGATGGACACGCCGGAGGCATCATGCTCATTTATAGAGGAAGCTCTATGGGAGGTTGTCTTTTCAGCTAAAACTAAGAGAATACTGAATGATCGTCAAGCATGCCCGCAATCAGGTGGAGAAGCCCGCTAGAGCCAGAAATCATTGAGGGGATGCTAAAACCGCGCCCAACATCAGGAGTTGGTAGCGATGGGCAAAATACCCAGGCCCAGCTGTCGAAGTATTCGAAGAAGAAGAAGAAGAAGACCAAAAAGCCCGCGCAGTCTGATGACAATCGCATGGATTTGCAAAGGCATATTGACGCACTGGAAGAATATAACCAGAAGGTGCAAATCCCGGTCACACTCCAAGAGTTTCTCAACCGTATCATTGAGAGCGGAGATAATGACAATGATGAGGGAGAAGACTCGTCAGAAGAACCTGAGGATTATGTGGCAAGTTGTCACATGATCTCTCATTCACCAATAAATGACGAAGAAGCTCACTCGGCATCACAAGATAATGTAGAGGAGCTGGGGACAGGATCAGTGCCAAAATCCTTGGAACCGTCAGACGAGATGATTGACATGCTACTGAACGAAGCCCGTCAGAAGAGAAAAGCTGATCAAGAGTGTGAAATGGCCATATTCGAAAGAACCAGGCGTCGGCATCAAGCTGAAGAATTCATGGTAGGGATGAGTCGCAAAGCGCTCCAACCAGATCGAAGCACGCCCACGGCAAACAAAAGCAAGCTTAAGGCAAGGAAACGGTTCGCTAAAGCCCTGTCAATGGGAATGAAGCTGCCATCTTCCAAAGGAAATACTCCTGGTGGTATACGCCTTGACGAAGCGGATGTACATCCTAACTACTGCTTATACCATCAGAGGATTGCATACCCTACCAATGAATACATGGCCTTCAAGAATTGGTGGCAGGGATACGTTGCCCACCGACAATATTTCAAGCGAATGAAGCGCAAAACTCGTCGGGAGCAGAGAAGCATGACAGATGAGCACAAAAGAACTGCCGGCAATTGTCACATGGTTGATACCAGAGGATCGCAAGTTCTCACCTTCGGAAGCGATTCTGACGAAGAAGTAGCCCTCAGCCCTCTCTTCAAAGAATCCAGCTCGGGAGAAGAGGAAGATGTAAAGAACAGTGAGAATATTTTTTAATTAACTCGAAGGTTGATGCATATGTTTTTTTGTGATTTTTAGGGTCCTAGGAAGGGTAATGAAATCCCCACCCAATCTGGATTGGTGTTATAGCCCCTTAAAAGTCCGTTTTAAAAATGCAAAGCCGTAAACACACAAAATCTAAAACACTTGCCAATTTTTTTTCTTTTTATTTGCGGCGCAAAGAATCCTGCACAAAATTGATTTATTGGAGAGGGAGAAGAAGTTTTTGCGCAAAGAACCCTGCAGGAAAATTTTTAGTGGAGTTCAGGGGGTTCCAGAGAAGACAAAAATTCTTACAGAGAGTTTTGAAGTGCTGACGTCAGCAAGCGACCGCGGATCCGCCGCCAAATGCTACCTTCGACCACGGTTCCGCGGTGGTTTTGTTGGATCAGGCCGTCAAAATTTTTCTGTTTTCTGTTGTGGTTCTCTTTTGTCTGTTCAGATCCTCTATTTATTGATTTGTTCACTGGGTTTTTCCAGATCTGAATATGTCCTTCTTCCTTTCCTGCGCAATTTGTAGGGTTCCTAGGCACGCTAATGAAGTCTCACAAGGCATCAACCATGCCAATTTCAAATTTTATGAGTGCCGAGAAACCCTAATACGGATCGTCGACTAGAATTTTAGGCGAAAAAGGAAACTAGTTAACGACTTAACTAAAAGTGAGATGCTACAACCTTTGTAGATCCGGTTATCCACTTCCTTAGATCCACGTAGTCTTCCCCTCGCTGTCCATCTTGAATCCCGGACTCTCGCATCGGCTTCATCGGAGAAATGAGCGGAATGGTCGTCGGCTACGATGCCGAAGATGATCTACGTCGAGGCTTCACAAGATCAAGCTCCGACTTCACCAAGTTATGAAACTTGTGAAGAAAACACCCTTCACTACTTGGCAAGAGGTAGAGGGTGAAGAAATAGGAGGTGGGTTCACTTTAGAATTGGATTTCTCACACTTTTGCTCAACATGCCATTAATGGTGGCAAGCTTTTTCTTTATCTCATGAAGAAGAAGAAGATGAAGATGATTATGATAAGTCTTTAAAATGAAAAAGAAAATGAATACTTATCATAATGTAAACCATGGTTAGGTGTAGAGAATTGACTAAGGTTAGATGAATGGTTAGGGTTAAGCATGAAGACAAAAATGGTCACTTTGGTCAAAGCTTCATGAAACTTCAACAAGCTTCAAAAATAATAGCAACCATTTTGTTTTCTTTTGCAATTTATTTTTAATTAAAAAGATAAATGAATGAATAAATAAAAACCCTAACCATTTACTTAACCTAGGTTTAATTCTTTACACTTAACCAAATGAGCAAGTATCATCAAACATGATACAAACATGTGCACAAAAGTATATCACATATACAACTCGCACATCAAGTGAGAAAATCCATTTAAAGTGAACCAATACTAGTTAATGCAAAGTAATATATCAAATATATAATTATACATTAAATCATTAAATCAACACTTGATTTAACGATCCGATCATATCGCATATAACCAACTAGTATCCTATGTATCGGCTTATCGAATCAATCCTTGATTCGATATCTAGGTTATATCGCATATAACCAATCGATACATTCATCACGAGAATGGAATACGGTATCACATACACGCATTATTCTCGGTCCTGCACATATCTCATATGCGCTCCTATTTCGTTTCGCTTGAGCCAGGAAACCTCTGTGTAGGACTCTAAAGACTCGTCAATACGCCGGCAGCAGATAATGATCATATCAAGCACCCACAAGCCGCAAGCGGTCTGCTAAACGTAACGGCCATCCGGGTATTGAGCGATCAGAAGATCGACGAGCTAGCCCGCTCATACTCCTGTGAATCCAACCAGTAACACTTACCGTACAGTCCGGTCTGTTCGTCTGATATGTCGCATATCAAGTCTAGGGGTGGTAAACGTCAGACCCCAATAACCGATAAGTCGTGCCGATGTGAGGCTCATAACGGGTCGAGAAACTACTGGTAACACTTACCAGCAAATCTCAGATCAGCCCTGGCCAGGGACTTCCCTGTTACGGCCAATCGAGCACAATGCAACATCAACCCCCAATACCGGGAGAGACGAAACCCCTCCTATCGCTCATTGCCTCCATGTGACTCGGGACTGTACCCAAAAACCACCGTTTTGCACGCCCTCATGGACGTGGTAAGGTGGAGATCAAAGCACAGCGGGAATCACATAAGACTCTATGACGATCTCGGGTCTACAGACTAACCTGTACAAGTGTCACCTGAGAACTGCCATCTGACGTGAGGTATAATACCATCTGGGAGTTCTCGGCGAGTCCGTCCAGTGTACCCAGTCTCCACTGAGCACCCGTATACCATCTCTGATGTCAAACACCAATGGATATGGGATCATCCATCGCCCATCTCATGGGTCGAGAAGCGTATACGCTAGTCTACACTGGTATATCGATGCCCCGTCTCGATACACCCATGACTAGGGACCTTGAAGGATGTACCTATGGACTACCATGTCCCCACTAGTATGATCTGCATCACAGTCTAGGTAGTCAAGTACACATCCTAAGGGCTTTACCAACATGTAACTATAAGACGGTTTAAAGAGACTAGTATACATGTTAAGATAAAGTGCAACCAGATAGCATACTATCATATCGAGCAAGAAAGTCATCTCTATATATGTCCAAGCATCCAATATAATATACATCATCTGTACAATACTGGCCTCTAGGGCATACATGCAACTAACAATCTCCCACTTGCACTAGGGCCAGCTGCTGTAGTATCGCATCCCGAGCATCCCGAAGAGTCTCTCAAACTGTATCTGGGGAATGGCCTTCGTGAGTGGATCCACCGTGTTGTTCTTCGTGTCAACCCTCCTAACCTCGATCTCCCGGCGATCAACTATCTCCCGGATCAGGTGATACCGCCTCAGAATATGCCTGGATCGCTGATGGGACCTGGGTTCCTTGGCCAAAGCCACCGCTCCATTGTTATCGCAATACAAAGGTATTAGATGCTCAATGGATGGAACCACTCCATGTTCAGTAATGAACTTCTTGATCCAGACAGCCTCTTTAGCAGCATCGTTGGCAGCGATGTATTCAGCCTCCATCATCGAGTCTGCCACGGTTTCCTGCTTGGAACTCTTCCAGCTAACCGCCCCTCCGTAAAGGGTAAAGACAAATCCCGACTGCGACTTAGAGTCGTCCTTATCACTCTGGAAGCTGGAATCCGTAAAAGACTCCACTTGGAGTTCTCCGTTACCATACACCAAGAGCATCTCTTTAGTCCTTCGTAAGTACTTGAGAATGCTCTTCACAGCTGTCCAGTGACTCTCTCCAGGATCAGCTTGATACCTGCTCACTACACTTAGTGAGTATGCTACATCGGGTCTGGTACATAGCATCGCGTACATGATAGAGCCTACAACCGAAGCATAGGGTATCCCTTGCATGCGAGCTCTCTCCAAATCAGTCTTGGGAGACATCTCTTTGGAGAGAGTGACTCCAGAGATCGTGGGCAAGTTCCCACGCTTGGATTCTTTCATACTAAACCTCTTTAGTATGGTGTCAATGTACCTGGATTGGGACAATCCCAATATCTGTTTGGATCTATCTCTATAGATCCTTATTCCAAATATGCAGGAGGCATCACCAAGATCTTTCATTGAGAATCTTTGTGATAAGAAGAGCTTGACTGATTGCAGCATAGGAATATCATTTCCTATCAAGAGTATGTCGTCCACGTACAATACGAGGAAGACCACCTTACTCTCTGCTACCTTCTTGTAGATACAAGGTTCATCTGGGTTTTTGACGAAATCAAACTCTTTGATAACGACGTCAAAGCAGATGTTCCAACTCCGCGATGCTTGCTTTAATCCATAAATGGATTTAAGCAGCTTGCACACCTTCCCGCTGCTCCCACTGTCTATGAAGCCCTCTGGCTGAGTCATGTACACGCACTCTTCTAAATCACCATTTAGAAAGGCGGTCTTAACATCCATTTGCCAGATTTCGTAGTCATGATGTGCAGCGATGGCAAGCATGATCCGGATGGATTTAAGCATAGCCACTGGAGAAAAGGTTTCGTCGTAGTCCACACCTGGTCTTTGACGAAAACCCTTTGCTACAAGTCTAGCTTTGAAAGTCTCCACTTTCCCATCTACACCAAGTTTTTTCTTGAAGATCCACTTGCTCCCGATGGGTTTTACCCCTTCAGGAGCAACATCCAAAGTCCATACTTTGTTGGTGTACATGGATTCCATCTCGGACCGCATAGCATCCAGCCATTTCACTGAGTCCCTACTCGTGATGGCCAGCTCGAAACTAGTTGGGTCATCATCTTTCATGATGCAATCTTCGCTTCCACCGTCAATGAGAAAACCGTAGTATCTCTCAGGTGGACGAGAAACCCTGCTAGATCGGCGGAGAGGCTGGGGTTCGTCGGGTACTACTGAATCCTCTGGTTCTACTAAGTCTTCAGTTATAGTTTGTGTTGCTGGAACCTCTTCCAGTTCTACCTCAATGCCACTAATCTGTTTCATAAGAAAACCTTTTTCTAAGAAAGTGGCATGTCGAGAAACAAACACCTTTTGTTCCTCGGGGTGGTAGAAGATATACCCTTGTGAATTTTTGGGATATCCTACAAATTTACATAAGACTGATCTTGCCTTGAGTTTGTCCGGATTTTGTCTTTTGACATAGGCTGGACAACCCCATATCTTAACATACTTAAGAGATGGTCTCTTCCCTTTCCATATCTCATATGGAGTGGTAGGCACTGATTTGGTAGGAACCATATTCAATAGGTGTATGGCTGTCTCAAGCGCATACCCCCAGAAGGAAATAGGTAACTCAGCTGTACTCATCATTGAACGCACCATATCTAATAGGGTGCGATTCCTTCGTTCCGATACACCATTGTGCTGTGGTGTATAAGGTGGAGTAAGCTGAGAGAGAATCCCATTCTCTTTTAGATAATCTTGGAACTCATTGCTCAAGTATTCTCCTCCTCGATCAGATCGAAGGATCTTAATACTTTTGCCCGTTTGGTTCTCTACTTCTTGCTTATATTCTCTGAATTTCTCAAAAGCTTCAGACTTGTGTTTCAATAGGAACACATGCCCGTATCTAGAGAGATCGTCAGTGAATGTAATGAAGTAGGAAGAACCGTTCCTGGCATGGGTAGACATGGGACCGCATACATCACTATGTACCAGTCCTAAGAGTTCAGTAACTCTTTCTCCATGTCCGCTAAACGGAGCTTTGGTCATTTTTCCTTTGAGACATGAATGGCAAGTATCATAAGATGATAATTCGAACGGATTCAAATAACCATCCTTATGTAACTTAGCCAGTCGTGTCGCATTGATATGACCAAGTCTACAATGCCACAAGTAGGATTCGTTCATTTCTGAACTTTTCCTCTTGTGTGTGTTTTGTATATTGAGGACTGTTTTTTGATTTAGAGTGAATATGCCATTATGTAACGAGCCTGATGCAATCAACTTTTGATCTAGGAATATGTTCATAACATTATCCTGTACTACAAAATTATATCCTTCTTTACTCAATAAAGAAACTGATATAATGTTGCACATCATGTTCGGTATATAATAGCACTCATTCAGAATCATTGTATCACCACTTGGTAATACTAGGTAATATTCGCCAACTGCTTTGGCTGCAACATTTGCCCCATTCCCAACTTGAACGGAATGATCACCTTTTCCCAGTTCTCTACCTTTCCGCAGCCCATATAACATCTTACATATGTGGGATCCTGATCCGGTATCTAATACCCAGGACGTAGGGTGAACTGAGAAACAGTTCTCAATGACAAACACACCCGAAGATGATGCATCAACATGCATGTTCTCCGTTTGGGCGGTGTGAGAATCCAGATATTCTCCTGTTTCCTGTTCATTCTTATAACACTTATAAGATAGAACGGGTTCAACGTTCCCCTGCTCAGTATAATAAGCGGGTTCAATCAATACATCCATATTATTATCTTTGTTAGGGCATGAAATGGTCGCTACCTGGAGAGAGAGAGAAGAAAAACACTTTAGCGTATGCTCTTGCAAGATCAGATTGGTTATTATCTTATCTAATCAGGATGGCTCCCACTGGTTTTTATCAAATCTTCCTTCAAACCCTAAAAGGAAAGACTAGCCGGGATTAATTACACACTACAAGTTCGCCAATCTTTCAGCCAGGCCAGTGTCGGTACTTTGAGGGAGGTCCCCCGTGCTTTCGCACGAACCTAATTAATGTAAACCTCGTTTTCCCAGAGGCGTAACCCCGTTGACACCTTTCTAGACACCTACTTGATTAGCTAATTGCAATGTGTAAAACTCTCCCAGGAGTAACTCTTACAGGCAGTGGGTATCGGGATCCAACTATCTCATAGAAGGTATGCAATCTCATTGCAAATTTCAACACTTGAAATTCCCAATAATATTTTACCCCTAGTGTTCTATGACCTTGACGAATGCCAAACAACCCATAGTCCACTAGTCAAGTTCAACCCGTACATTTCTTGATTGAATTAAACCCACCCGCACGACCCTTGACGAATGCCAAACAACGCCGTACGAATACCCTAATCCAATCTGCATCATATGCATAAGCAGATAAATACTAGTTAGCTACCGTACACTACGCCTTGACGAGTGCCAAACTACCGTAGCACGAATACTAAGTAGTACTTATCTGAAATGACGGAGGGCTACGCAGGTTTTCAGAAAACCATGAGCGTAATGAACTTGATATCGTTGTAGAATCAAATGAAGTTTTTGAAATGGAGTGATTTTGAGGCTTTTCTAGTTTTGCTAAAGGGGTCATTCCCGGTGAAGGGATCGTCGGCCCTTTTCTCGTCGAATGAGGTGCGGGATATACCATATATATCACTGTGCAAAGCAGAAACTATAGAAGCAATCAAAAGTCAAACCGAGTGTGTAGCATCTGCCAGTTACTGCTAAAGGAGTCACTCCCGGTGAAGGGATCTCGGTCCTTTCCTCGTCGAATAAGGTGCAGGGTATATCACATATACCGCTATGCAAAGCAAGAACTGTAGCTACCTGTTTTATTTAAAATTTGATTCTACAACATCTTTTGGTTTCTTTTATTTCATTAATCACATTAATGAAGTCCCATCATTTAAATACCTAAACATCACAGATAAATACGACGTATACTTATGCCATCCGCATTCGCCACGATGTCCCCTCATGCACCGTTAGGTTAGGTAACTAACGACAGAGCAGGGCAGGGCTAGTGCGGGTGCAAAACATAAGTAACGTCTATATAATATATCATATATACTATATACTGTATCTATCACAGAAAATCACATGATCACATCACAGATATCGCAGCAGAAGAAACATATGAAACATTGGATATTCTAGGACGTCCGTGTTATCAATACGAGCCAGTATAAAACACGGATTCCACGGTCGTGATGAATAGCCAATCCCACACCCCTAGACCCCTACGAGAGCGGCAAGCAACCCTACCAATTCTAGGGTTAGGAGACCCGGACTCGACTCCTCGAGATGGTCTCCCACTGGACCCTAGAACCCGGTTACTTGTGCTCCCCTCCTTGGGTCTATCCTAATGCGGAAAAGTAAATAATATACAAAGGGTGACAGCTTCCGCAACCTGGAAGTGCCCCAATAAAAGAATATTACATACAAGTTTTTACATGAATGAAAATGAAAAATACTCATCTCACATAAAAAACCCCGGCTATTCAAACACGACAATCCAATATAACATATCCAGCAACACATAACATCACATGTCATCAACGTAAGTAAATATGCGCATCCCAATTGTCGTTGACATATAGCAACGAAACCGGCGATATCCCATATTACACTTACGGTCACAGAAAAGAAAGTGTAAAACTACAACAGTTGGAATCCACAACCTCATTAGACATCGCATGCCTAATCAAATGAAATACTTAGACATCACATGCCTAACAATTATAAACCCCGCATTTTAGTCCCATCATCGAAAACTCTTTTCAATATCAAGTGAGACTAAACCGCTAGATTTATAACATTCATCCAGTTATCTCATAACCGTTTATGAATTCCAATTATTGTATCCCATTCCGGATAAATAGAAAATATTAAACTTTCCGATCGAACATTCGAACACCCAAGTTTTCCCGAAACCGTTCAACACATGAAATAAGTTCAAAGACGTTCACTTCATGCCTCAGTACCAACGGTCCAGCCGTAGAAGGGTCAAGCCAACGCCTCACATGTGGCACGCCGTACTGCCCCAAACCCGAAGGTTCAAAGGGCAGTTCAAGACGGTCACATAATCGAGTTAAGGTTTGTTGTCTTCTAGAGGGACCATCGCGTTACTTGCACTACTCAGAACGTCCTTAAACCATAGAAAAATCCAACATTTGGATATTTTCCGGCAGGGGAAAAGTTGGGTATTTATATCCGGTCGAACTTTTTAACATATTCGAAAATTATCCGGAAAAACACATAGACAAAGCTTGATAATCCGATTGAATCATCGATTTCCAATGCAACCCCAGAACACTCAACTCTTGAGTCAATTAGAAAATTCCCAGAAAACTCAGCATAATAAAATAGGAATTACTGTGCAAACAGGGAAGGGTGACGTCATGATCAGGCCGCGGAACAGCGGCAGAAGCCAGGCTTCTGCCGCGGTTCCGCCGCACTTTGGACTCTTCATTTTGAAAAATTTGCACCGTAATTCTTAGAATTCCCTGCTGAATTTTTTAAGCATTTTTAATCTGGAACAAACCCAGTTTTTAGAAAAAGTCCAGAGAGCACTTAGGTTTTTAGGGTTTCGGTTCGATCGGGTTTCAAACGTCGTCTACACTTCGCCTAAGGCTCTAGCTAGGCTCTGATACCACTGTAGGGTTCCTAGGCATGCAAATGAAGTCTCACAAGGCATCAACCATGCCAATTTCAAATTTTATGAGTGCCGAGAAACCCTAATACGGATCGTCGACTAGAATTTTAGGCGAAAAAGGAAACTAGTTAACGACTTAACTAAAAGTGAGATGCTACAACCTTTGTAGATCCGGTTATCCACTTCCTTGGCTCCACGTAGTCTTCCCCTCGCTGTCCATCTCGAATCCCGGACTCTCGCATCGGCTTTATCGGAGAAATGAGCGGAATGGTCGTCGGCTACGATGCCGAAGATGATCTACGTCGAGGCTTCACAAGATCAAGCTCCGACTTCACCAAGTTGTGAAACTTGTGAAGAAAACACCCTTCACTACTTGGCAAGAGGTATAGGGTGAAGAAATAGGAGGTGGGTTCACTTTAGAATTGGATTTCTCACACTTTTGCTCAACATGCCATTAATGGTGGCAAGCTTTTTCTTTATCTCATGAAGAAGAAGAAGATGAAGATGATTATGATAAGTCTTTAAAATGAAAAAGAAAATGAATACTTATCATAATGTAAACCATGGTTAGGTGTATAGAATTGACTAAGGTTAGATGAATGGTTAGGGTTAAGCATGAAGACAAAAATGGTCACTTTGGTCAAAGCTTCATGAAGCTTCAACAAACTTCAAGAATAATAGCAACCAATTTGTTTTCTTTTGCAATTTCTTTTTAATTAAAAAGATAAATGAATGAATAAATAAAAACCCTAACCATTTACTTAACCTAGGTTTAATTCTTTACACTTAACCAAATGAGCAAGTATCATCAAACATGATACAAACATGTGCACAAAAGTATATCACATATACAACTCGCACATCAAGTGAGAAAATCCATTTAAAGTGAACCAATACTAGTTAATGCAAAGTAATATATCAAATATATAATTATACATTAAATCATTAAATCAACACTTGATTTAACAATCCGGTCATATCGCATATAACCAACTAGTATCCTATGTATCGGCTTATCGAATCAATCCTTGATTCGATATCTAGGTTATATCGCATATAACCAATCGATACATTCATCGCGAGAATGGAATACGGTATCACATACACGCATTATTCTCGGTCCTGCACATATCTCATATGCGCTCCTATTTCGTTTCGCTTGAGCCAGGAAACCTCTGTGTAGGACTCTAAACACTCGTAAATACGCCGGCAGCAGATGATGATCATATCAAGCACCCACAAGCCGCAAGCGGTCTGCTAAACGTAACGGCCATCCGGGTATTGAGCGATCAGAAGATCGACGAGCTAGCCCGCTCATACTCCTGTGAATCCAACCAGTAACACTTACCGTACAGTCCGGTCTGTTCGTCTGATATGTCGCATATCAAGTCTAGGGGTGGTAAACGTCAGACCCCAATAACCGATAAGTCGTGCCGATGTGAGGCTCATAACGGGTCGAGAAACTACTGGTAACACTTACCAGCAAATCTCAGATCAGCCCTGGCCAGGGACTTCCCTGTTACGGCCAATCGAGCACAGTGCAACATCAACCCCCAATACCGGGAGAGACGAAACCCTTCCTATCGCTCATTGCCTCCATGTGACTCGGGACTGTACCCAAAAACCACCGTTTTGCACGCCCTCATGGACGTGGTAAGGTGGAGATCAAAGCACAGTGGGAATCACACAAGACTCTATGACGATCTCGGGTCTACAGACTAACCTGTACAAGTGTCACCTGAGAACTGCCATCTGACGTGAGGTATAATACCATCTGGGAGTTCTCGGCGAGTCCGTCCAGTATACCCAGTCTCCACTGAGCACCCGTATACCATCTCTGATGTCAAACACCAATGGATATGGGATCATCCATCGCCCATCTCATGGGTCAAGAAGCGTATACGCTAGTCTACACTGGTATATCGATGCCCCGTCTCGATACACCCACGACTAGGGACCTTGAAGGATGTACCTATGGACTACCATGTCCCCACTAGTATGATCTGCATCACAGTCCAGGTAGTCAAGTACACATCCTAAGGGCTTTACCAACATGTAACTATAAGACAGTTTAAAGAGACTAGTATACATGTTAAGATAAAGTGCAACCAGATAGCATACTATCATATCGAGCAAGAAAGTCATCTCTATATATGTCCAAGCATCCAATATAATATACATCATCTGTACAATACTGGCCTCTAGGGCATACATACAACTAACACAATTCACACAAAACCCTTCAAAAAATAACAAGATGATATTTTTATGTTTTTATATTTTCAATCTTTATAATTTTTCTCAATTTCAATTAACCCGAAATTACAAAAAAAAAATAACTACCGTTTCCCCGGCAACGGCACCATTTGATTGATCGATCTTTTGCGTGCGTGGGTTTTAAAATCAAAGTTAAGAATACCGCAATCAATAGCGGTGATTCCCTAGTTAGACCGGTTGTGTTTGATTTACATAGTGGTTAGGGCTAAGAGTTAAGAAAGGACGGAAAAGGACCAAAGGGAAAAATCTACGTTTCTTCCTAGTCGTGCTAATCCCCTTTGTTAACTATTACCCTAACACCTATGTTCTTAATTAGGGCAAAGGAAGCAGTGAAAAGAATTCTCTTTCCAAACTAACCTAATCCTAACCCTAACAAGGTTTTAAATCAAATCAAATTCAATCTTAGTTTTTATAAAAATCAAAACCTACCAAAAATAGGACTTAACACGTTAGAACAATAAAGAAAGAATACGTTTTCCCTGTGGACCGACCCGTACTCAACCGGCTAGCTACCAAGAGACACCGTTATTGATTGCGGTATTCTTAACTTTGATTTTAAAACGCACGCACGCAAAAGATCGATCAATCAAATGGCGTCGTTGTAGTATAGTAGTGAGTATTCCCGGGGATCGATCCCGGGTCACCCGCGTGACAGGCGGGAATACTGACCACTATACTACAACGACGCCATTTGATTGATCGATCTTTTGCGTGTGTGCATTTTAAAATCAAAGTTAAGAATACCGCAATCAATAACGGTGTCGCTTGGTAGCTAGCCGGTTGAGTACTGGTCGGTCCACAGGGAAAACGTGTTCTTTTCTTATTGTTCTAACGAGTTAAGTCCTATTTTTTGTAGGTTTTGGTTTTTATAAAAACTAAGATTGAATCTGATTTGATTTAAAACCTTGCTAGGGTTAGGATTAGGTTAGTTTGGAAAGAGAATTCTTCTCACTGCTTCCTTTGCCCTAATTAAGAACATAGGTGTTAGGGTAATAGTTAACAAAGGGGATTAGCACGACTAGGAAGAAACGTAGTTTCTTCCCTTTGGTCCTTGTCCGTCCTTTCTTAACTCTTAGCCCTAACCTCTATGTAAATCAACCACAACCGGTCTAACTAGGGAATCACCGCTATCTCGTAGGATAGGGTGCCGTAGTGAGCGGTGTGTGTTTGATTCACATAGAGTCCTAATTTAAATTATTATACGGGCAATAAAGGAGTGAGAGATGTTCATCTCTCAAACCTATCCAATCCTAACCCTAACAAGTGAGGAATTACTCACTCATTAGGGTATTAACAATGGAATTCATTTTTATGTTTTATTTTAAAAACTATCTAAGTTGCAAATAATAAAAGACAAAATAAAATAGCAGATATTAAAAGAACAGATAAAAATTCAAGAATTAAATTCAGTTAAAAAATCTTACTTTATTGATGCACTCTTGACGATTACAAAGGAATTGAAATTTTAGACTAGAAAATAAAAAGAGGCATGCTCCAAAAGAGGCTCTAGGCTTTCCTATTTATAGATAGGAGAAACCCTAGGGTTTACATCTGATCAACATTTGAAATTACAAGACTACCCTAAGAAAGCCGGGTCAAAGCACCGACACCCACCGACACGTGCACCGACATGTGCACTGCACGGTCGCGGAACCGTGGTGGAATGCCATGTTTGGCCGCGGATCCGCGGCCATATTGGGGGTTCTCTGTCTCAACTTTCCAGGTTTGCTTCATGTTGCTGTTTACTTCTGTTTTCTTCACTTGGTTCCTCAAAATATCTTCTATTTTCTTCCAGATTTCCACAGTGCAGAATGTTGTGGACTTTTCGCCGTGAGCTTCACGTTGAAGTCTTTAATCCTATGCCGCCCTTGTATTTTGTGCATTGAACTGTTCACCGACCTTTGTTTGTTCCTTAAACTGTAGGCGACATCATACAGATTCATCTATTTGTTGGTCGTAGTCTCATATTTGTAGCGTCTTTTCCTGAATTTCACTGTATTATTCTGAGAACCTGTAACCTGCAACAATTTTGCAGACATGATTCAAAAGCACCTATTTATTTGCAATATGATTAAGAATGGGGAATATAATAATGCAAAATTCTGATATGAACAAATACCCCCAAACTTATCTTTTGCTCGTCCCGGGCAAATCCAATTTTATTCTCGAAAAAACCTAACCTCATTTTCGCAGGGAATCGCGATTGCACTGAGCTCGTGCAACAAGCCGTTAAATCTCTAGGTGTCCCTAGTAGGAGGAGTGTTGTCTCCTGAGAGTTTTCAGCGGATACTACCCACAAAATCCGATCAATTTGGCCTGTTGACTTTCATTCTTCAATTCGGTGTTCTAGCAAGAATTTCTATTATCATCAACTTAGAAATCATCAACCCGTATTTTTCACACTCACATATCATTTAATTTAAGATCGTATATGTTCTGTAAATTTATTTAGCTTTTAGCATCTCTTGAATTTTCCGTCTAAGGTTCCATCTCAATTTAGGAATTTTTATCATCTCTACTGAAGATATAAGTCTTATTTTTCATTCCTATCTCTCATCCAAACCCTAATCATATACCCCTAGGTATGTGTATGTATCACCCCTACACTTGGAAATTCAATTCAAGCTATCATACTCTTGTCCATCTTCCAAAGTAGTTTTAGTTGGTGAATTTTAGATGAAATTGCTCACACATTCTTCATGCGACCGTTAATACTTCTTGAGATACTAATGACTGATTACAAAGTGTGTTCACGCATTTAGGCGTAATTTCTCGTCTTGTAATACCTAAGACTTTAGCAGTGACTCCCAAATCAGTTGGTCTAAGGCACTAGGTGATGAAGCACCCTTGCTATATATTTTTTATTTTACGCAGCCTTAAGTAATTACAAAACCAGTGTTCATTTTTTTATCTCTCTTTATTCACACTTATATTTTTATTTAATTTTTTTCTCATACTAAGGATTTTAGACAAGAGCAATTCAAGGTATCCTCTACTATCCCAAGTTTCAAGGTGCGTGTATGTGCGAGTTGTAGGGTATATATTTTCAGAATTTAGACTAAAGGTTCGGAATTATTTTTCAGACTTACACTTCAATAAAAATTTTAATACTCTTCCCTTATTTTGATATAGCCCAAGAACCGAACTCAAAATTTTCCTATTTCTAAATAAACTATAAGGACATATATTTTCTACCCCTAAACTTGAAGAAATGTTATTTTTAGGGTTTTTAATTTACTAAGTTTAGGATCTACTTTTTCCTAGCTAGTTAACCGTTTTGTCAAACTAAAGTCAAAGATGGCCAAGTTGAATTTTTTTTTTATCTTTTTAGTTTTTCAATTTGTTATTTGATTTTACTTTTATATATATATATTTTATTTTATATTTTTGAATTTTTATAAATTTTTTATAAAGATGCAACAAAAATTAAAATATGCAATGCAATGATAACTATTTACAAACCACCTCTTCCCCCAAACTTACCAAAAGTAGTGCCCTCACTGCTCATGTCCTCACCGTCCCCTCGAACGTAAATGGGAACGTTCCTCTCTTGCCAGCAGCGTAGATATGCCATGTTCAATCTCTGTCACCCGGTGATCCAAGTTAGTCACCATCCCTACCAACCTATCAATCCCCCTAGTGGCTCTTCTAACCAGACGTGCATATTCTGCGGGGGTAAGCTCTTTCTTGCTCGCAGTCGAGCTGGAGCCGGGTGTTTTGGCGGGTACATGTTCGGAAGGTTCTGTTCGCGACCATACTTCAGTTAAGCGGGTATAGGACGTGGATACGCCCTCAATATGAGGCCTAATGGGTATACCTCCAAGCATGTAAAACTCAAATTTCTCCACAGGAAGGAAATAGCGACACAGTTGTGTCACTAACATAGGGCATGGGTAATTTTGCAGCCCTCTTGCCAGCACCAATTGAATTAAGTAAAACCGTGCACATGTCAAATCTAGGGTTCTTAGTCATTAAGGTGTGCACGATATGAAGAGATGGGGTGAAAAATGTTGTTATGTGAACTGCCAAAAATGTTGTTTTGTGCCCAACGGCACACGGTTAATACATTGGGGAAGAAGGTTCTAACCTGTATGCCCTTCCTAGGTTTCTTCAAACAGTCATTACCCATTAAGGGTAAGTAGTCTTCAAATTGAAGGGGTTGGTCGTGAATAGGTAATCTAGGAATTAAAGTGACTTCATGGATGAAGTCCCTATCAATGATTATTTCCCTAACGCCCCAAAGTAATTTAATAAAACCGTATTGTGATAGGCAACCTTCCTCCATGCACTCGTAAAAACGAGTGACTAGATCTGGAAGAGCGTAGGCATTGGGATGATCGAAAATTAAAAAGTTCCACCCTCGCCGTGTGATCTCATCACCAAAATAACCCTCGTAAATTGTGTGTGCAAAGATTTGTGAAAAATCTCGTTCTAATTGCATGGTTGGTGCCATTCAGAAAGTTCACAGACTTATAAAAAAATTTAACAGAGAGGGAGAGATGATGCAAACCCCCTCTAAAAGATTCAGAGGGAGAAGACACCAGGGAGCGGCGGTTGCGTGGCCAAAAGCGGGTTACAGCGGAGGAAATGCGGCGGCGTAGGAGGATCGCACTGCAGATCTCAGAGCGGCGGCTAAGGTTTTCTGAGAGGAATTTTTAGGGTTTGATAAAAACAGAGAGGGGTCGGGTTCTATTTATAGGGGGGATGTGTTGGTTATTTGCAAAAAGCCCCTCTTAAAAAGAGGAAATTATTTGTAAATAAAAATTTTAATTTTTTTTATTAAAATTGGAAATCTACAAAAATACCTAAAACATATTTTTTATTTTCAAAAATTTTTATTTTTATTTTGTTTTTATATAATTACAAGTGATACATACCCCCAAACTTGTTTGAAACAGTGTTTTGGCTAGATAATCGAAATTTAGGAGTAGATGGAGGAAGATAAGTCAAGTAGATCGGCTCCTGCAAAAACAGGAGCTCCTCCGAAGGGTCCGCAGTGAGAAACGGTTTAAGTCTATGTCCGTTCACATTAAATAGTGAACCGTCCTCTGGATTTTCTAAATCGACCGCACCGTGCGGATATACGGTGCGTATAAAAAATGGCCATTTCCATCGAGATCTGAGCTTGCCGGGATGGAAATTTAACCGAGTGTCGTAAAGTAAAACCTGTTGACCAGGTTTGAAAGTCTTGCGCATAAGGTGTTTATCGTGGAACACCTTCGTTCGGTTTTTGACGATTACAGCATTCTCGTAAGCTTCATCCCGAAGCTCGTTCAATTCGTTCAACTGCAGCTTTCTATTGCTGCCCGCATCTCCTAGAGATAGATTCAACTCTTTTATTGCCCAAAATGCTCTATGCTCTATTTCAACTGGAAGGTGGCAAGCCTTTCCATAAACAAGCCTATATGGAGACATGCCAAGATCGGTCTTATAGGCAGTTCGGAATGCCCAAAGGGCATCAATAAGTTTTGACGACCAATCTTTATGGTTTTTGGAAACCGTTTTCTCCAATATCTATTTAATTTGCCGATTTGAAATCTCGGCTTGCCCACAAGTTTGGGGATGATAGGGCGTTGACAGCTTGTGTGTAATGGAGCATTTCTGCATTAAGGACTCGAAAGTCCTATTACAAAAATGAGATCCATTATCGCTGATAATTGCGCGGGGATGCCCAAACGAGAAAAAATGTTTTCTTTGAGAAATTTAACAAAAACCTTGTTATCATTAGTTCGGCTGGGAATAGCCTCGACCCATTTAGAAACATAGTCAACAGCGAGTAGAATATACATGTTCCCAAAAGAGTTGGGAAACGGTCCCATAAAGTCTATCCCCCAAACATCAAAAATTTCAACAACCAATATTGGTTGGAGCAGCATTTCATTTCTCCTAGATATCCGGCTCAAGTGTTGGCACCGGGAACATGTCTTGCAGTAATCATGTGCGTCTTTAAAAAATTGTGGCCAGTAGAAACCACACTGCGAGATCTTCTCTGCTGTCTTTTTAGGGCCAAAATGCCCGCCACATGTTTGATCGTGGCAGAATGACAGCACGCTCTTAAACTCATTGTCGGGGACACACCGACGAATAATTTGGTCGGGACAGTATTTGAATAGATATGGTTCATCCCAGTAAAAATGTTTTACCTGGGATAGAAATTTGAGTCTGTCCTGATTCGACCATTCATTTGGTATAAAACCGGTGGCCAAATAATTTACAATATATGCGAACCAAGGTTCGCATGACACAGTCAAGAGCTGCTCATCTGGAAAAACGTCTTTAATAGGAACTTGAAGTGTAGGCGAAGAAGGAAGGCGTGAAAGATGGTCGGCGACTACGTTTTCGTATCCTCTCTTGTCTCTGATGACAAGGTCAAACTCTTGTAGTAAGAGGATCCAACGTATCATCCGAGATTTAGCGTCCTTTTTCGCGAAAAGATGGCGAAGAGCTGAGTGGTCAGTGTAAACGATGACTGGAGAGCCGATTAAATAGGGCCTGGACTTTTCTAATGCAAATACAACAGCTAAGAATTCTTTTTCAGTTGTTGTGTAATTTAATTGGGCCTCGTTCAAGGTTCGGCTAGCGTAATAAATTACGTGTGGCATCTTATTAAAGTGCTTCCTAAGGACAGCACCAATGGCAAAATCCGATGTATCGCACATAATTTCAAATGGATGCGTCCAGTTAGGAGATGAAAGAATGGGAGCGGAAATAAGTGAGTTTTTCAATAACTCGAACGCCTTCATACAGCTTGAGTCGAAATCAAAAGTGGTGTCCTTAGCCAACAAAAGAGTCAAGGATCTAGCTATCTTGCTAAAATCCTTGATGAACCGTCTATAGAAACCGGCATGGCCAAGGAAGGCTCGAATGTCTCGGATGCATTTGGGAGGAGGAAGATTGGAAATGACTTCAATCATAACTTTACCTACCTCAATGCCATTTTACGAGATAATATGTCCTAAGACAATACCTTCTCGTACCATAAAGTGGCATTTCTCCCAATTTAAAGTAAGGTTCTTATCCCTACACCGGGTAAGAACCGCGTCTAAATGTAGCAAACACTCATCAAAGGAGTCGCTAAAAATGGAGAAATCATCCATAAAAATCTCCAAGAATTTTTCCACCATGTCTGAAAAAATACCCATCATACACAGCTGAAAGGTAGCGGGTGCATTGCATAACCCAAAGGGCATGCGACGGTAAGCAAACGTACCGAAAGGACAAGTGAATATGGTCTTGTCTTGGTCCTTTTCGGCGATGGGAACTTGATTATAGCCGGAATAGCCATCCAAAAAGCAATAAAATTCATGCCCAGCCAATCATTCTAGCATTTGGTCAATGAAAGGTAATGGAAAGTGGTCTTTCCGTGTCGCGGCGTTGAGTTTTCTATAATCGATGCAAACTCGCCACCAAGTTTGGGTGTGAGTAGGTATTAACTCATTCGCCTCATTAGTTATGACCGTTACGCCCGATTTCTTTGGGACAACGTGAATGGGGCTAACCCACTGGCTATCAGAGATAGGGTAAATAATACCACTATCAAGATATTTTACAATCTCTTTTTTAACAGCCTCCTTCATTATAGGGTTGAGACGTCTCTGTGGATCCATTGCTGGCTTGGCATCATCCATCATATGAATATGATGTTCAACTATTAGGGGACTGATCCCCTTGATGTCCGCCATAGTCCATCCAAAATCTTGCCGATTATTTTGTAAGACCGTTAAAAGGGCTTTCTCTTGCTCAAGGGCTAGAGAAGCCGAGATGATAACAGGAAGGGTCTCATTCTCACCTAAGTAAGCATATTTAAGGTGAGACGGCAATAGCTTGAGTTCGAGTTTTGGAGGTGAAACAATTGAAGGTAAAATTGGTGAAACTGTCTCAAATTCGAAGGATTCCAACAAAGGTTCAAAGCGAGTGTAAGCAACCGAGTCGGATGGTTCAGCTAACACATCCAAAAATTCAAAGGATTCAAACTCGGGCGGTGATTCTTCAAAATCGTTCGAAAAAGTGAAACACTCGTAATCATTACCGGGTGTGAAAGCAGTGTCAGATTCAAGGAGGAACGTACTAGTAGCGTCAAAATTGCTGTGGTCGAACAGAAATTTTTCGAGCTCACGGTCCTCCTGAGTGATCTCTTGGATCGAGCAAACATTAAGTATATTAGCATTAGGTTCGGAGGGCTGATTCCCCAACTTAAAAATGTTGAGTTCAATTGTGATGTTTCCAAAAGATAGGTTCATCGAACCATTTCGACAATTGATCACCGCATTAGAAGTCGCAAGGAATGGTCGACTGAGTATCAACGGAATTTGACTCCGGGGGTTAGCTACAAGCTGTGTGTCCATAACAATGAAATCATCGGGGAATATGAAGTCCCCTACTATAATCAACACATCCTCTAACTCACCCCTAGGATGGGTGATGGATCGGTCGGCCATTTGGAGAGTACAATGTGTGGGTTTCAACTCTCCAACGCCTAGTTGCTCATATACTGAATAAGGAAGCAGGTTAACACTGGCACCAAGATCTAAAAGTGCGCGGTTGATGTTCTTATCCCCAATGGTTATTGAAATTGCAGGACAGCCAGGGTCCTTTTGTTTTTGAGGTAAAGGTTGGGTAAGAGCATCACTTACTGCATTAGCCAAGAAAACTTTTTTTGGTACCTGTGATTTCCTCTTCTTGGTGCATAAGTCCTTCAAAATTTTAACGTAAGACGGGACTTGTTGGATTGCATCCAAAAGAGGAATGTTTATGCTAACCTGTTAAATAACTCCACAATCTTCTCCATTTGTGGAGTTGGTTTATTGGATCTCAACCTGTTTGGAAATGGAACATTTTGAAAATTTGTTGAGTCAAATGTTTGTGCAGTAGATTGCGGAGTTGGAATGGATCCCAATGTTGGTGTTTTCGTGGAGTGAGATGTGAGTCCGTTCTGAGTAGTAGAAGAAGTAGAGCCTTGCGAAGAAGGAAGAACAGGCTCTGAAGATGAAGAAGATGAAGAAGAAGAAGCGGCGGCCGGGGTGTCATTATTAGTGCCAACGTTGTTGTGCAATACCTTTGCAGATCTCAATGTAGTCACGTCACTCACATTATAATTTTTTTGTTCATGAGCAACATATGCATATTGTGTGTGACCAGGATTTGTCAGTGGTTGAGATGGAAGTTTCCCCTTCTCTCACTCGCTTAGAGCAGCATTCAGTTGTGCAATTTGGGCTTCAATGGTTTTGATGCTTTGCTCTTATGATGAAGTGTGTTGCACAAAAGACTGAATGGAAGACTGGATGTTAGCTGAGGATTGCAGAGATTGTTTTAAAAACGCATCCAGACTTCGTTCTAGCGAGGAAACCTTATCGTTATTTGGCTCAACAAAATTATTTGGTGGATAAGAGTTGTTTGGTGCAAAATTGTTCATTTGATTTTGGTATGGTTGGGGTTGGAAAGGTTGCTGATATTGAGTTTGTTGAGGGGCTTGTTATTGTGGAGAAGGCCTTTGGAAATTGTTGTTGCCTTGGAATTGCTATTGATTTTGATTCCAAGCAAAATTGGGGTAGTTTCTCCAACCAGGACTATGTTGGAGATAGTGCCCTCAGAGTCAATTATTGGATCACAGGCACGTGATTGCAATGATTGAAGGAGGACCTATCCCGGTAGGACAGTCTCACTCGAGATGATAGTATGCTATCTGGTTTACCTTTATCATCGTGTACTGTTTCAGGTGACCTTACAAGTTGCTATTACACGTTGATAGAGGCCCTAGGATTCTTGCTTGACCACCAGCAGTATGAGGGCGATCATATAAGTGGGAGCTGGGGTCTATAAGCATATCCTTAAATGGTCCCTAGTCGTGTGAGTTTCGAGACAGGGCATCGATACTCCCGAGTAGACTAGTGTATACAGTCGAGACCCCGACGAGGGGCGGTGGCCGGTCTCACAAGCCACTGGTGTCAGTTGGTTCACCTAAGATGTATACAGGTGCTCATTGGGTTATGAGTACACTTACACCGGACAGGACTCGCCGGGAACATGCTAGTTGGTCATATACCAGACGTCAGATGGCAGTTCCCTGGTGACATGTGTGCAGGTTAGTTCATCGACCTGGGGATCGTCATTTGTCTCGTGTGAGTTCCCACTGTACTTTGATTACTACCCTACCACGGCTCAAAGGAGTCGTGCAAACAGGTTTTAGTTGGGTACAGTCCCGAGCCACATGGAGGCAGTGAGCGTATCTTCAGGGGTTCGTCTCTCCCGGTATTGGGGGTGAGGTCGTGCTGTGTCTAGGAGAGCCATTACACGAATCCCTCGGCCGAGGCAAGGAGATTTACTGGTAGGTATTCCAGTAGTATCTCAGGGTGTTCTGGGCTACACTCCGACACGACTTGTACCGCTTTTGGGGGTCTGACTTTTACCAACCCCCTAGGCCCGCCATGCGATGCTCATAGACGAACGGACCGGACTGTACGGATATTGTCACTGACAGGCTCAGTAGGGTGTCAGGATGAGTTCGCTCATCGACGTCCCTTTTAGTCAATAGCTGGTGGCCCGTCACGTATTGGCTTATACCTCTGACGTGCTAGTGGTTAAGTCCACAGCCATAGTATTGACGAGTCTTTAGAGTCCACCACACTTTCAGTTACTCAGCTTTCGGGCGAAAGGTTGTAGAGGCCGTATGGAGATATGGCAAGGTCCGATCAGATACGTGCGGTATTGCACGGATCAGGATCGGACAGTTTGTACTATAGGCCGTATTGGTATATGGCAGGGTTCGATCAGATATATGCGGTATTGCACGGATCAGGATCGAACAGATTTTACTGGCCGGTTTTGGTATAAGCCGGATTCTAGTATAGTACAGTGGAGATTTTGTCTCATTGCATTTGTATTTCGGTCGAAATACAGATGCGGGTGTGTATGCACAGTATCGGGGTTTTCCTGTAATTTATTACGGGACCAGTTTTCTGGAGTTGCCAGTTTGCTTTTAGTTTCGGCCGATTTCCTTTGTTCCGTTCATTGGCCGAAGATTGGTGGAGGAGGGCTTATTTGCATTGTTGCAAATAAGCATTTGTGGAGGGGGTCTTTGCATATTATCATGTCATGATAATTGTCCCATCATTTGACTTCATAAACTCATGATGGCTTGACTTTGTAATCATCATGGTTGTTGATGATGAGGTTGGTGGTTGTTGATGGAGTGTGGATTTTCTTGTGATCATTATTTTTTATCATCACATTTTTCCTCCCTCTCTCCATTCTAAATTGCTTTGGCCGGCCACTGTTTGGAAAAGAAAGTGAGGATTATTTTGGTGGGCCCCCCATTTGTTTGAGTGTGCTGAAGTCTTGTTTTGATAATGGATTAATTAATATAGTGTGGCTACATTGTGCAAAGGGGTGTGCTGGAGATGCTGTTTTTTGAGAGTGGATTAATTAATTGATATAAAGTTGCTTGAATTAATCTACACCTACACCTTCTGTCCAAAATATATTTCCAGAGGGCTGGGGCCTGATTGGTTTTGAGAGGGAGAATGTTTTCTTGGCCGAGCTCATCATTTTTCTTTAGCCTGCTCCAATTTTTTCCAGCAAGTCTCCATGGATTTTTCTCTTGTATCATTTCTCCATCATGGCAACTCCTTCAACCCCGATAGAGACAATAGTTCACTACACATTCTACAGCAAATCTTGGGCACGTCGAGTAGCCGGCTTCGTGCCCGAGTTGCCTCGGCATTGAGGTGGGAGCCCGTAAAAGAAGTAGGCGATGTGGTGCACTTCCGGCGACGAGGAGGAGACGGGACATTCCGCAGGAGATTGGGACGACGACGAGAAGACCGGAGGACTCGGATCTGTCGGTATACTTCTCTTCTCTTTGTAGTTAGCTAGATTTAGTTTAATGGCCCGATCCGGGTTTAGTGCGCGGTGGTGCCGGTTTGCTAAGTCCGCAAAATTAAAGTTTATCACCGCTTCCGTATTCCGCCGTCGGTTTGACGGCCGGGGCGCCGCCGTGCACTTACAGTGGTATCAGAGCCTCGCCATTAACTTAGTCTAGCTTTGTGTAATGTGTTTGCATTTCCGATCGATCAAAAAGTTCCAAAACCCGTATTACCTTCGCATCAGTTTCTGTCGAATTTTTTTTGAGTCTAAAAATTTTTCAGATGGTCTCAGAATGATGTGCAGGGAGTTCTAAGAACACTGGAAAAATTTGGTGACACGAGTCCTCCGTACGACCGCGGAAGGGCGGCCAAAACCCCCTTATGGCCGCGCTTCCGCCGCAGGAGTGTGGGATCGTGTGATTATTTTTTTGCAGTGGGCTTATGGGCTGTAATTAGGGGTTTTGGAATATTAAAATTGGGCCCAGGTTTTCTGTGAGTGCTACAGTTTTGATTGGGGGCCCACTTGTTAATTTTTGGTCAATCGAAAAATTTTAAACACATTTTTCACAGTATTTACATTATATCTGCGACCGTGAATGTCACTCGATCGGTAAATCCGGTCTAACTGCTATAGCCCGGTTAGACGGATTTGCGAACGTGACTTTCACGTTGATGTTCTATGTTTATGCTGTGATGTTGCGGATCGGTCGTGGGGGATAGCCTGGATGCAATGCTAGTACAGTGCTGTTGTATTATGTACATTTGATATTGCGGGGCGAGCGTCCGACATGTGGACTGCCGTCACTGCCTGATTGTATTATTATTTTGGGGCACGGCCAGGTTGCGGTCGTTGTACCCGGTGTATGTATATTTTACTTTCTGTACTAGGATTGCCCCGCGGAGGGGTGCACGGATAGCCGGGTTCTAGAGGGCAACAAGCCTGCATCTCATGGCATTGGGACGGAGGGGGCTTCACTCTAGGATTGGCGGGCTATTCGCCGCACTCGTAGGGGGTACAGGTTGACCCAGGAGGGGTGCCCAAGTTACCGGATTCCGTGAAGTGCTGGGTGGTCCATTTACGGCGCTGAAGGGGGCTGCCTCGCTTCAGGTTTTGACGGGTGACTTGCCGCGCCCGTAGGGGTCTAGGATTTCATTGCACAGGCTATCCACACGACCAGGGGAACGTCGGGTTTCAGCGGCTCTGTGAAACCCGGGGATCCCAGATATCTGTATTGTTTCTGTGATGCTGTACATATCTGTGATGTTGCATTTTATTCACGCCTTGAGCGAATATAATATATTGGTATATATATTAGTAGATGTTGTATATGTTTTGCATCCGCGCTAGTCCAGTCCCCGCTCTGTCGTTAGTTAGCTAACCTAACGGGTAATGACGGGACCCAGTGGCGAATGCGGATGGCATATACGTACATCAGTATATTTTCGTTCTTTTTGGTGTGATCAATTGATGGGACTGCATTGATTCGGATCAATGCAAGTTAAAAACAAACCTAATCTGATGTTGTTGGAACACTTTTCAAAAAGCTGTTATTGCAAGGACGTTCACTTTTGTTTTGCATCGCGGTATTCATTTAGAATATCCTGCTCCTCAGTCGACGAGGCAAGGGCCGAGATCCCTTCACCGGGAGTGACCCCTTGGACAATAAGTTTGCGTCAGGGCAATAACTTCACTATAGCCGATTACTTTTGCTTTGCATCGTGGTATTCAGTTGGAATATCCTGCACCCCATTCTACGGGAAAAGAGCCGAGATCCCTTCACCGGGAGTGACCTCTTTAGCAACGGTTTTCGTCACTATATTTTCAAAAAGCTATCAGTTCCTTCAACGATATCAAGTTCTTTACGTTAAAGGTTTTCGCCAGAAACCATTCGTAGCCCTCCGTCGTTTCATATGGGTAGTCAATAGTATTCAAGCTGTGTTTGTTGGCCAAAGTCAAGGCACAGTGTTTGGTAGCTGTTGGTTATTCATATGCAGCATAGATAGATGCGTTGGTTTGGAACAGTCGTATAGCCTTGTTGGCCAAAGTCAAGGGCTTGTGCGGGTGGATTCGAATCAACCTGGAGAATGACGGGTAGAACTTGACATGTGACTTATGATTTGTTGGCAAAAGTCAAGGTCATAAGAGCATGGGGCAGAAATCACATCGGGAGTTTCAAAAGAACTGAAACTTGCCAGATATGCGCATACCTTCTGGAGTATGGTAGCGTGAGCGGATTCCGTCACGTTATCATGTGATGATAGTTGGATCCCGATTCCCACTGATGAGTTGGTATACTCCTCGGCTGATCCCGACTAATTCTTCTTTCAGGTTTGGAGGAGAATTTGAGGTACAGTGGGAGGTTTCCAGATTAGATAAATTGGTAACCATTCTGATCTAGGTTAGAGTGCACGCTGAGTGTTTCTTTTCTCTCTCTTTTTGGCAGCGACCATTGACCCGACCCTAAGACTTTGACTCAGAGACCAAGTTGACCGAACCTTCTTAACACTGGCTTTTGGATTGTCAGAGTTGCAAACCTCATTGCCACTCCTACTTTTACCCCTTTCTCCAGGACACCCCGTGTTGCTACGAACGTCCACTTCCATTGGACAAAACCATCGTATGGTTAGATACGAACTCGAAAGAATTTATTCGAGGATGGTTTCAGGTTCTGGAGAAAACGGATAGGACTATTCAGTTGTCTTTTCCTTTTACCTTCTCTCAAGTTGTGAGTACTCCTTGGTTTAGGAGTAGTACACCTATTACGCAAATTGGATAGTCTTCTTCCAAACCTTAGGCTGGTGCCGACCGGTAGGGAATGAAGAAAACCAATTAGCCTGACGATGGTGTACAGAAGGTATTGAGTTAAGACAAAGCAAGGGATTAGTAAGAGGGCAAAGTAAAGTGCGACTGCTATTCACGACCAAAACAAGTATTCCTTCGCCAATCCTAAATCACCTTTGTATTTCTCCAGGACACTCCGTATCACTACGAAGATCCACAGTTTATTGGATACTCCATCGTATGGTTATATACGAACTCGAAAGGAACTTGTTCCAGTTCGGGGATGGATTCTGGTTCAGGAGAAATAGGAATAAGGTTTATTCGGTTGTCTTTTATCCTCACCTCCTCTCGCATTGCGAGTGTTCCTAGGATTGGGACAGTACACCCATCATGCTTATTGGATAGTCTTCTTCCAAACCATAGGCTGGTGCCGAACGGTAGGGAAGGAAGAAAACCATTTGGCCTAAAGGGGTGTGCAGAAGGTAAAGACTAAAGACAAATGAAGGGATTTGGAGAGGTGGCAAAGAATTACAAGGTTACAAACGTGAATCTGGAAGAGGCATTACTAGGAATACCAGGATACCCCATCGAAACATTTCGATGTTTCAGTTTCACTGTGTAATGTTAAAAGAAAACTGATTTCCCGATTAGATACTTACTCCAGGGTATGTATTTACCAAGTATGATTCTCACATCTGTATGGTTTTACAGATGATGAGTGGGAGTAGGTTATTGGGAATTGGATGATCATCCTCATTATATCGGGATTCGTTGTAATCGGTGATATTTGAGGAAATCACCTGGGTTGTTCGCCGGTCGGCAAATAATTGGTTTTGAATATCCGCTGTCATGCACCAATTTCAAATTGATATATCTGTACGTCTATTTTTATAGAGTGAGATATACCTTTTGATATTATGTCGATGACATTTACCTATATCAGTGGATGGTTAGGTAAGGAGCATTAAACAGCGGTGTAATTCTTCTTAACCATAAGTACAATTTTCAACATACGACACACAGTGAATGAGTTATCAGACTCAAGGGACTTATACAGAGTATTGTATGTTGTCCAGAGTCCATCAGGACAGAGGGGTTGGTCCTCGTACTATATTCAGTTTACTTATGACTTCTCTAGTTTTTAGACAGGTGTTTCGCGGAAACACAGGGTCCGAATTTTGAGAAGTTGTAGGTATTTGAATAGAGTAGAGAACCAAGTGTTGCAAGTATTGGGATTCTTCAAGTTGATCGAAGATGTAGATACTTGTGTATGGTGTTCAGTTGATAGTAATGATTAAGAGAACTTGCTTCTCTTTCAGGTTATTTCATAATTGGATGTATTCCTAAGTTGAGTAACGCTGATCAGCCTCCTTCCATTTAGTTGACATGCACTGGAGACAGTTGCATGATTTGAATCTGATTTGGCATTCCATTGGCCACTCCGCAGATTTTGGTGGGTAACCTCAGGCGCTCGAGAGGTACTTCGGTATGCTCAAGGACGGTGGCAGGGAGGTTCTTGTTTACCCAAACTTGCCATTGCTGTTGTTCCAGACTGTGAGATCCGGCAGAAGGATGAATATAGCGCCGTTCTAAACTAGCTTTAGAAGTGTACGTCTATATGACTCTGCCAGAGGGTTGTCGTAGTCAGTGGGAGCAGCGGAAGCATTGGTGGACAGATAGCTTATGTCTATTTATAGACTAAAGCACATATAGCGGAGATAGATCATCTATTTCTGGTGTGACAGTCATAAGGTTTGACGTCATCAGAATAGGGGATGGATCTGTTGAGGAGGTGATAGCGTGTGATGTCCTGGTATTTGGATGACATACACAGTGTAGGAAAGGAAACTCCTATGCTACAATCGGTTACATTTTGATCGTCACACAGTGGTTTCTCCACATAGGACTTGGATATTATATCAGACATACTGGTTACTAGATCTATGGTTTTAGATCTAGATTTGGGTGGTTTCCCAATCTGGGTACTTGGACAGCATTCTAAGAGTATTTAGAATGGACGACTCCTGGCACGGTGGTATACCTGCAGGCGATGGAGTCACCCTCTCTAAAGGTGTCTTACAGACTAAAGTGGAGAGGGATGTGCATGATTGGCAGATTATTTGCTTAGGCAATTGAGTCAATCATGAGATGTCAAGTACCACACCAGATGTTGTTCTTGCGGTGGGTGCAATAAGTTGATAATGATCCAATGCTGGAGAAACAGTCGGAAGCAGTTTTAGAACATAAGTGGATGTTCTAGGGATATGATAACGACAGTCTCATTCAGGAGACAGTTATCATTCCAGGCTTCCAAGGTGACATGGACGACAAGGAGGTTGTCAGAGTTATAGTTTTTCCTTCTGATGAGGGGCAGTATTTTGGACAGGTGGTCCAAGGCAATACTGAGGGTGGCATGGCGCAGGATACTGATTAAGTTCAGTTGACGATACAGTCTAAGAAGTTTGGATTTGGAGTTCATTTATGAGCTGTGTCCCATCAGACATCCAGACACATTCTAAGACAGGTATTGCTCATTTCGGGAGATGGGTTTCTCCGCGAACTTGAGATATAGAGAGACATAGAAAGAAACATCCAAGCGGATCCACTCACTGAGGCTATTCCTCGAACGCAATAGTTTCACAAACGGGATTTGTGAGACTGACTAGTAGAGGAGTTGGGTGTTCGGTATCACACGGGCTGTGAGTATGCGACATCGCAATAATTAGCCTTGAGTGCAAGTGGGAGATTGTTGGAGATAGTGCCCTCAGAGTCAATTATTGGATCACAGGCACGTGATTGCAATGATTGAAGGAGGACCTATCCCGGTAGGACAGTCTCACTCGAGATGATAGTATGCTATCTGGTTTACCTTTATCATCGTGTACTGTTTCAGGTGACCTTACAAGTTGCTATTACACGTTGATAGAGCCCCTAGGATTCTTGCTTGACCACCAGCAGTATGAGGGCGATCATATAAGTGGGAGCTGGGGTCTATAAGCATATCCTTAAATGGTCCCTAGTCGTGTGAGTTTCGAGACAGGGCATCGATACTCCCGAGTAGACACTATACAGTCGAGACCCCGACGAGAGGCGGTGGCCGGTCTCACAAGCCACTGGTGTCAATTGGTTCACCTAAGATGTATACAGGTGCTCATTGGGTTATGAGTACACCGGACAGGACTCGCCGGGAACATGCTAGTTGGTCATATACCAGACGTCAGATGGCAGTTCCCTGGTGACATGTGTGCAGGTTAGTTCATCGACCTGGGGATCGTCATTTGTCTCGTGTGAGTTCCCACTGTACTTTGATTACTACCCTACCACGGCTCAAAGGAGTCGTGCAAACAGGTTTTAGTTGGGTACAGTCCCGAGCCACATGGAGGCAGTGAGCGTATCTTCAGGGGTTCGTCTCTCCCGGTATTGGGGGTGAGGTCGTGCTGTGTCTAGGAGAGCCATTACACGAAGCCCTCGGCCAAGGCAAGGAGATTTACTGGTAGGTATTCCAGTAGTATCTCAGGGTGTTCTGGGCTACACTCCGACATGACTTGTACCGCTTTTGGGGGTCTGACTTTTACCAACCCCCTAGGCCCGCCATGCGATGCTCATAGACGAACGGACCGGACTGTACGGATATTGTCACTGACAGGCTCAGTAGGGTGTCAGGATGAGTTCGCTCATCGACGTCCCTTTTAGTCAATAGCTGGTGGCCCGTCACGTATTGGCTTATACCTCTGACGTGCTAGTGGTTAAATCCACAGCCATAGTATTGACGAGTCTTTAGAGTCCACCACACTTTCAGTTACTCAGCTTTCGGGCGAAAGGTTGTAGAGGCCGTATGGAGATATGGCAAGGTCCGATCAGATACGTGCGGTATTGCACGGATCAGGATCGGACAGTTTGTACTATAGGCCGTATTGGTATATGGCAGGGTTCGATCAGATATATGCGGTATTGCACGGATCAGGATCGAACAGATTTTACTGGCCGGTTTTGGTATAAGCCGGATTCTAGTATAGTACAGTGGAGATTTTGTCTCATTGCATTTGTATTTCGGTCGAAATACAGATGCGGGTGTGTATGCACAGTATCGGGGTTTTCCTGTAATTTATTACGGGACCAGTTTTCTGGAGTTGCCAGTTTGCTTTTAGTTTCGGCCGATTTCCTTTGTTCCGTTCATTGGCCGAAGATTGGTGGAGGAGGGCTTATTTGCATTGTTGCAAATAAGCATTTGTGGAGGGGGTCTTTGCATATTATCATGTCATGATAATTGTCCCATCATTTGACTTCATAAACTCATGATGGCTTGACTTTGTAATCATCATGGTTGTTGATGATGAGGTTGGTGGTTGTTGATGGAGTGTGGATTTTCTTGTGATCATTATTTTTTATCATCACATTTTTCCTCCCTCTCTCCATTCTAAATTGCTTTGGCCGGCCACTGTTTGGAAAAGAAAGTGAGGATTATTTTGGTGGGCCCCCCATTTGTTTGAGTGTGCTGAAGTCTTGTTTTGATAATGGATTAATTAATATAGTGTGGCTACATTGTGCAAAGGGGTGTGCTGGAGATGCTGTTTTTTGAGAGTGGATTAATTAATTGATATAAAGTTGCTTGAATTAATCTACACCTACACCTTCTGTCCAAAATATATTTCCAGAGGGCTGGGGGCTGATTGGTTTTGAGAGGGAGAATGTTTTCTTGGCCGAGCTCATCATTTTTCTTTAGCCTGCTCCAATTTTTTCCAGCAAGTCTCCATGGATTTTTCTCTTGTATCATTTCTCCATCATGGCAACTCCTTCAACCCCGATAGAGACAATAGTTCACTACACATTCTACAGCAAATCTTGGGCACGTCGAGTAGCCGGCTTCGTGCCCGAGTTGCCTCGGCATTGAGGTGGGAGCCCGTAAAAGAAGTAGGCGATGTGGTGCACTTCCGGCGACGAGGAGGAGACGGGACATTCCGCAGGAGATTGGGACGACGACGAGAAGACCGGAGGACTCGGATCTGTCGGTATACTTCTCTTCTCTTTGTAGTTAGCTAGATTTAGTTTAATGGCCCGATCCGGGTTTAGTGCGCGGTGGTGCCGGTTTGCTAAGTCCGCAAAATTAAAGTTTATCACCGCTTCCGCATTCCGCCGTCGGTTTGACGGCCGGGGCGCCGCCGTGCACTTACAGATTATAAGTTGAAGAGTATGGATCATTTCTTTGTCTTTGCTGAAAGGCAGCATTGACTTGATCCTGTCCTTGAGCAGGTGGGTTGTAAGGACACTCTTCAGTCAAATAGGACGGATCCGAACAACAAGCGCAAATAGTGTGAGGGAGTAAAGCAGAGGCAGGAGAAGGTGATGAGAATTTGCTCTCAATTGTTTCTAGTTTACGTGTAATTGCTGCCATTTTGGCTTTCATTGCAATTGACATATCAAGTTGGTGAACATCTGCCCTAGACGAACCGGATGAAGTAGATGAAGTGGACGAAGCGGTTTGTCTAGTGCTTTTCCACTGAAGTGTTTGTTCAGCAAGATCGTCGAGAAATTGCCAAGCTTCCTCGTCAGATTTCGTAAGAAAGTGACCTTGACAAATGGTTTTCAACAACTGCTTAGTTGTTGGGTTCAATCCTTCATATAAAGTTTGGCAAAGTTGCCATCTCTCGATACCGTTGTGAGGGCACTGAACAAGAAGGTCCTTAAATCGTTCGAAACACTTCCAAAAAGGTTCGGAAGGAAGCTGGGAAAATTGATTAATTTCATTTCGAAT
The DNA here is from genome assembly GCA_030015575.1 of Agapanthus africanus. NCBI lineage: Eukaryota > Viridiplantae > Streptophyta > Magnoliopsida > Asparagales > Amaryllidaceae > Agapanthus > Agapanthus africanus. The sequence continues at coordinate 111,808,938 of CM057344.1, forward strand.
TCTAGCGGTCTTGTGGTGTGGGTAAAACTTTTTTAGAAAAGCCTTAACAAACTCTTCCCAACTTTTTATGGAATGCGGTGCTGTACTATATAGCCACTTTTCAGCTAGGTCACATAAAGTGAAAGGAATGACTCGTATCCTTATAGCATCATCGGAAAGTTGGGTGGTCTTCATCATTGCACAAACATTCTGGAATTTGTTAATGAAGATGTAGGCATCTTCGGATTCCAGCCCGTGAAATTTGGGCAACATATTGATGAAGTGGGGCTTAATTTTGAAATTATCCCCATTAGCCGGCGGAAGTGAAAGACAAGTAAGAAGTGCGGTGCGGGTTGGATAAAAAAGATCCTGGAGCGCGATTCGCTGGGGCGCTTCAACAGGCGGTAAAGGGTTGTTAGGATTGAATCCTGACATCTCTTTAGAAGATGGTGAATGTGAAGATGAAGGTAAAGAAGTGGAGGGAATTTCGACTTCGGAGTCGAACGCGTCGTCGGTAGGGACTAACGAGACACAGACTAAACGGGCGCTAGTGTCCCTAGTCCAACCGGACATACACTAAATGAGGTGTAGTGTAGTTAAAAAGTAGAAGGTGGAGGTAAGAAAACGTCAATGGAGAAAATGTGGGTGAAAGTGGGGTGCAATGGATTTCTAGCGACAAATGGCAAGTTTTTTTTTTGTAAAAATTTTGTTTTGTGGTTTTTTTATAAAGATTTTTGCAAAAGATTTTGTACGGAACTACGACACACTTTCAAGCAATCACAATATAAGCATGCACAATCAAGCCTAGAGGTAGGGTCTCCTAAGTCAACTAAACTGCTCCTAACTGGTCCAAAGCGACAAGTTGTGAGATATCCCTTAAATCGCCTCTTCACCGCCAATTGTGGCCAGGTAAGCTCAAGTAAAGAAAGGAGGGATCCGCTCACGAATCACTGTGAGACGGGCCTTTTAAAGTTACCTTTCCCACTTGTCTAGCCTAGGCACCACAAAGTCAGGTTTAGATAAACGACCGATTGCCCACAATCTTCCTCTGTCCTAATGAGCGCGACAGTCCTTAATTGGCTGAGTCTAAATATTTTTTAATTAAATCGATGGTTGATGCATATGTTTTTTTGTGATTTTTGGGGTCCTAGGAAGGGTAATGAAATCCCCACCCAATTTGGATTGGTGTTATAGCCCCTTAAAAGTCCGTTTTAAAAATGCAAAGCCGTAAACACACAAAATCTAAAACACTTGCCAATTTTTTTTTTCTTTTTATTTGCGGCGCAAAGAATCCTGCACAAAATTGATTTATTGGAGAGGGAGAAGAAGTTTTTGCGCAAAGAACCCTGGAGGAAAATTTTTTAGTGGAGTTCAGGGGGTTGCAGAGAAGACAAAAATTCTTACAGAGAGTTTTTAAGTGCTGACGTCAGCAAGCGACCGCGGATCCGCCGCCAAATGCCACCTTCGACCACGGTTCCGCGGTGGTTTTGTTGGATCAGGCCGTCAAAATTTTTCTGTTTTCTGTTGTGGTTCTCCTCTGTCAGTTCAGATCCTCTGTTTATTGATTTGTTCACTGGGTTTTTCCAGATCTGAATATGTCCTTCTTCCTTTCCTGCGCAATTCACACAAAACCCTTCAAAAAATAACAAGATGATATTTTTATGTTTTTATATTTTCAATCTTTATAATTTTTCTCAATTTCAATTAACCCGAAATTACAAAAAGAAAATAACTACCGTTTCCCCGGCAACGGCACCATTTGATTGATCGATCTTTTGCGTGCGTGGGTTTTAAAATCAAAGTTAAGAATACCGCAATCAATAGCGGTGATTCCCTAGTTAGACCGGTTGTGTTTGATTTACATAGAGGTTAGGGCTAAGAGTTAAAAAAGGACGGATAAGGACCAAAGGGAAGAAACTACGTTTCTTCCTAGTCGTGCTAATCCCCTTTGTTAACTATTACCCTAACACCTATGTTCTTAATTAGGGCAAAGGAAGCAGTGAAAAGAATTCTCTTTCCAAACTAACCTAATCTTAACCCTAACAAGGTTTTAAATCAAATCAAATTCAATCTTAGTTTTTATAAAAATCAAAACCTACTAAAAATAGGACTTAACGCGTTAGAACAATAAAGAAAGAACACGTTTTCCCTGTGGACCGACCCGTACTCAACCGGCTAGCTACCAAGAGACACCGTTATTGATTGCGGTATTCTTAACTTTGATTTTAAAACGCACGCACGCAAAAGATCGATCAATCAAATGGCGTCGTTGTAGTATAGTGGTGAGTATTCCCGGGGATCGAACCCAGGTCACCCGCGTGACAGGCGGGAATACTGACCACTATACTACAACGACGCCATTTGATTGATCGATCTTTTGCGTGCGTGCGTTTTAAAATCAAAGTTAAGAATACCGCAATCAATAATGGTGTCGCTTGGTAGCTAGCCGGTTGAGTACGGGTCGGTCCACAGGGAAAACGTGTTCTTTTCTTATTGTTCTAACGAGTTAAGTCATATTTTTGGTAGGTTTTGATTTTTATAAAAACTAAGATTAAATTTGATTTCATATAAAACTTTGCTAGGGTTAGGATTAGGTTAGTTTGGAAAGAGAATTCTTCTCACTGCTTCCTTTGCCCTAATTAAGAACATAGGTGTTAGGGTAATAGTTAACAAAGGGGATTAGCATGACTAGGAAGAAACATAGTTTCTTCCCTTTGGTCCTTGTCCGTCCTTTCTTAACTCTTAGCCCTAACCTCTATGTAAATCAACCACAACCGGTCTAACTAGGGAATCACCGCTATCTCGTAGGATAGGGTACCGTAGTGAGCGGTGTGTGTTTGATTCACATAGAGTCCTAATTTAAAATATTATACGGGCAAGAAAGGAGTGAGAGATGTTCATCTCTCAAACCTACCCAATCCTAACCCTAACAAGTGAGCAATTACTTACTCATTAGGGTATTAACAATGGAATTCATTTTTATGTTTTATTTTAAAAACTATCTAAGTTGCAAATAATAAAAGACAAAATAAAATAGCAGATATTAAAAGTACAAATAAAAATGCAAGAATTAAATTCAGATAAAAAGTCTTACTTTATTGATGCACTCTTGACGATTACAAAGGAATTGAAATTTTAGACTTGAAAATAAAAAGAGGCATGCTCCAAAAGAGGCTGTAGGCTTTCCTATTTATAGATAAGAGAAACCCTAGGGTTTACATCTGATCCACATTTGAAATTACAAGACTACCCTAAGAAAGCCGTGTCAAAGCACCGACACCCACCGACACGTGCACCAACATGTGCACTGCACGGCCGCGGAACCGCGGCGGAATTCCCTGTTTGGCCGTGGATCCGCGGCCATATTAGGGGTTCTCTGTCTCAACTTTCCAGGGATGCTTCATGTTGCTGTTTACTTCTGTTTTCTTCACTTGGTTCCTCAGAATGTCTTCTATTTTCTTCCAGATTTCCATAGTGCAAAATGTTGTGGACTTTTCGCCATGAGCTTCACGTTGAAGTCTTTAATCCTGTGCTGCCCTTGTACTTTGTGCATTGAACTGTTCGCTGATCTTCGTTTGTTCCTTAAACTGTAAGCGGCATCATACAGATTCATCTATTTGTTCGTCGTAGTCTCACATTTGTAGCGTCTTTTCCTGAATTTCACTGTATTGTTCTAAGAACCTATAACCTGCAACTATTTAGCAGATATGGATCAAAAGCACCTATTTATTTGCAATATGATTTAGAATGAGGAATATAATACTGTAAAATTCTGATATGAACAATAACCGTACGTTGCCTGAAAAGAATCTTGGACCCGCAAACAACGGGTCGAACAAAAAAGATAAGGGGAAGGAAAAAGTCCCCGAGGATATCACCCTCGATGATCAACTCGTCGAAGAGCTGGCAGCCAAGGACCCGCCCAAGAAAAGCAAAGTGGATTACAATATCCTAGGACACCTGAGGAAGATACCCTCATAACTAAGCGTCTTGGATGCACTTCTGTTGTCTAAAGAGGCATGAGATTATCTGATCAGGGCATTACAAGAGCTCGAGCAGTTTCAAGCTTTCCTTACCGAAGAAAATATGAATGACGAGTTAGAAGAAGTGCACACAGCTGACATCACTTTCGGCGATGAAGATCTCCTCCTCGGAACGTGCGAGCACAACCGTCCCCTGTATGTCACCGAGTACTGCCATGATATCAAGATAGGGAAAATCTTAGTTGACAATGGGTCCTCTGTCAATCTCCTAAATGTGAGGGTTCTAAAAGAAATCTGCATGAGCGTTCAGCACCTCGCACGGGATAAAATCACCATCTCCGGGTTCGACTCCCAGTCATTACGGACGCTCGGGTCTGTAATATTGACGTTACGCTTTGGGCTGCTCGTCACTGACATCAAATTTCATGTCATTGACGCCAAGACCTCCTACAACGCTTTGCTCGGCAGGCCTTGGTTACACGAGTACAACATCATCCCTTCTACACAACATCAGTGTATGAAGTATTTCAAAGATGGTCTCGAGTATGCCGTTACGGGGGAACTAAACCCATTCTCCGTAAACGAAGTCCGCAAATACGAAGACGCCAAGTACTTCTTACCAGACATTGAAGACATAGAAAGATGCCATAAACTGGAGAATAAGCAAAAAGCTATCACCACTATTCCGTTCTTCGGGAGCGATACCGAGGAGGAAGAAGAGATGGTTTATTCTGCGCCGCCCCAATGCAACAGACTGGGACCATCTACCCCTATTCTGGTCTTTGGCAGTGACTCTGAAGATGAAGTCAATGCAGTGTTCTCGGTTCGTCCATCAATGCAGGCCCTTACTGGAGATGATCAGAGTTTGCAAATCACCATGGTTCCACGGCAGCACTACAGAAAGCTTGATGCGCTTGAGACATATAATGTGCAAGAGCTGCAGACATTCTACGTCCCTCCCAGGTGAAGAGGTGAAAAGGCGATCTTATTCTATCGATCCACGGAGACTAAAGTCGAAAGAGAAGTCTGGCATGGTGTCGATTTTGCGCTCGACAGGCTCCAACCCATCCGTCTGCCCAGATACTACACGGAAGGATTGAGAAGGTTATTAAGATACCAAAGCGTACCTTTCAAACAGACTGCTCGACAAGCTCAGTTCTACAACAGGATTTGGAACGTCCCCGGAACTTAGCGAAAATTGCCCAATGGAAAAATGGAAACGATTGGGCTTGGATATGTCCAGTCCAAGAAACGGGAGCGATTCCATGGCTGCCATGTCAAAAATGACCTCGATGAAGAATAGGAAGCTCTTTTAAAAGATGCTGACGCTGAACCAGAACGAGGTTCTGTCATAAAAATGCCAAGTCCGTCATTTGAAGAACAGATGGACAAGCTAGTGAGGGAAGCGAGTCAAAAGGTTCGGAATGATCACAGCCGCGAAATGGTTATTTACGAGAAAGCCAAGACGCAATGTATCATTCAGCAGGCTATGGAGGATGACGATCCCTTTCACCCCTAACCAGCTGTGCATTCTCGTGGCAAAAAGAAAGCCAGACGTAGAAATTGTAAGTCAACGTTACACACCCCACAAGATGCGCGGGGGGGGGGGGGGGCGGAATAGGTAAAACAATCATTTTGTTCAAGGTAACATCGACTATCAAAAGGATTTTTGCTAAACCCTAACTAACAAACTATCTAGAAGTAGTTAACTACTATGATAGATGATTATACTTCAAGATACTAATCCTTCTTGTTCTTGTTGTTCACCTCCTCGTCGGCCTCCTCGATGTAATAGAAGATCCACCCGAGAGATCCTTCTTCAAGCTTTAACCTCTAACTTGAGGTAACTAAGTGGCTAGGATTGCTAATCCAAGTGACCTAGAGGATATAGAGATGGATTAAGGATCTATTAGTCTTGCTAACCCTATGGTTCTCAACTCATGAGAGGATTAGGGTTAGGATGAAGAAGATGAGAGCATGAGGAGAGAGAATGTGTATGTGATAATGAATTGAATCTTAAGTCATTTGGATAAATAATGAAGCATGATAATATCTAAGCAATAATATATTAAATCAACAACCATGCTTCATTAATTACTTTGAGATGAATCATCTCATGACTCATGGTGCAATTAATGAAAATTACACATCACCTCTCCACCTCATTAAGTTTAATTCACAAATGAATTAAAACTAAATGAGTCACCTTTCTTGTAGAAGCTTCTCGACTAATTACGAGAAAGCCACTCCCATCCGTATTCAAGAAACACACGGATATACTGAGACTACATAAATCCAATAATCCAATACTAGAATCTGGCTTAAACCAAAGCCTGCTAGTATAATCTGTCCGAACATCATACGTGCACAAGTACATGTATATATCCGAACCCTGTCGTAAAACCATACGACCTCTATATCGTTTCTCCTGAAGAAGGAAAACCCTCTGTGTGGGACTCTAAAGACTCGACACTACGCTGGCAGTGGGTTTAACCACAGGCCGCAAGTGGTACAAGCTGTACGTAACGGTCCCCAGGTAGATATCGATAAGAAGGCCGATGAGGAAACCCATCCGAACTCCTACTGAGCCTGATGTGACAATCTCCGTACAGTCCGGTCTGTTCATCTAAGACTATCGCATATCAGGCCTAGGGGGCGGCAAGCGTCAGTCCCCTAAAAGCGGTACAAGTCGTGCCGGAGTGTAGCCCATTACACCTTGAGAAACTACTGGAACACCTACCAGTAAATCTCGCTTTCCCTGGCCAGGAACCTTGCGTAATTGATCTCCAAACATAGCGCGAAATCAACTCCCAATACCGGGAGAGACGAATCGTATCTAACCGCCACTACCTCCAAGTACTTCGGGACTACACCCAACTGCTACCTGTTTGCACGACTCAGTAGAGCCATGGTAGGGTAGCAATCTAAGAATAGTGGGAACACAATCGAGGCGAAGCAGCAGTGTCAAGTTAACGGACTATGTTGTACTCATATCACCTGGGAACTGTTTAACTGATGACGGTTATAATACCAACCAACAGTTCCCGGCGAGTCCTGTCCGGTGTACCCGTAACCCAACGAGCATCCACATACTATCTCCAGTACAACGTACTAATGGCTGTGGGATAGACCATCTCCCGTGCTGGGACGAGAAGCGTATACACTAGTCTACTCCGGATTATCGATGCTCTGTCTCGATAATCCTGCGACTAGGGACCTGTAAAAGGATGTCCCTGTAGACCACCCAGCCTCCACTAGTGTGACTGCCATCACAACGCTGGTAGTCAAGCAAGATCCTAAGGACTCTGTCAATATGTACTCACGATATACTAAAAGAAACATATACACATATTAAGACAGATACAAACCAAGTAGCATACTACCATGTTGAGCAAGACTGTTATAAACCTGTGTATATATCCCAAACTTCCAAAATGTAATACACAAGCTAGTGTGATACAATAATGGCCTCTAGGGCATATAACACTAACAATCTCCCACTTGCACTAAGGCCATGTGCTGGTGTATCGCAAACCTATCATCTCGAATAGCCTCTCGAACTGCGTCTGAGGTATTGCCTTTGTGAATGGATCTGCAGTGTTCTCCTCTGTAGCAACTCTCCGAACCTTGATCTCCCGGAGATCTATGATCTCCCTGATCAGGTAATACCGCCTCAAGATGTGTCTAGCCTTTTGATGGGACCTGGGTTCCTTTGCAAAAGCTATAACCTGTTGTTGTCACAATACAGAGGTATTGGATTGTTCAGTTGATAAAACTGCACAATTGTTATTACATTTTTCCTACCATTTTCATATTAAAAAGGACTTTATTATAATATATGATACATATAAGGGTTTATGTGTAAAAATACTATTTTCCATGTGTTGATATATTATAATTAGCATTTGGTAGGAAAATGTATGCAAATAAATTCATTGACCTAATCCTAGTAGAACAAAGTCTACTAAATCTTTTTTGAGTTGTTGTGCAGAATATTTCCAAGTTGTGCAGAATTTTCCAAGACTAGAATCAAGCAAATCAAGTTGTTGAAGAAGACATGCCTAATTAAGAATCAAAACTTGAAGACCAAGTCTGGCAGCAACCACGAGAAGATTTACAAATTCTTAAGGTTCCAGATATCGACACATGTCACAGGGAGCAAGCCTTAAAAGTTTGATCAATTGATCTCGACCATTGGCCGCGGATCCGCGGCCAAAACCCCCCTTGGGCCGCGGATCCGCGGCAGATTTGATGAGTTAGTTACTGCAATTTTTGTGGAAGATTTTATACATCTAGTTACCTAATTTGGAAGCAAAAGATTATGGCTTTGGACTATAAAAAGGGACCGAGAGCCTCTTGGAAAATTTATCAAGCCGAAGAGATCACGAAGTCCAAGACGGCTCACGCATCCAGGCTGATCATCAACTGTTCGTCTACCTCCTTGGAAGAGATCGAGAAGCAAACTGGTCTTTGTAATCATTTTCTAAGGAATCAAAGTGTAGATTGTTCAAGTTGATTAATAAAGGTAGTTGTTTTATTTAATTCTTTTGCATTTTACATTATGTTTTCCCTCTCTATCTTTTCATCTTCTTTTCCTAACATGCGCGAGTAATTCTCCGCTTGTTAGGGTTCGTAGGATTAGGGTAGGCTAATGGATGATGAACATCTCTAAACCCTTTTTAAGTCCTATAAAGTTTATAAACTTTATCAAAAGAATCATTAACATCCTAATCGGGCACGCTAGCAATTCTTTGCTAGTTCCGACCGCGATTAGAGATTAGATTAATGATTGTTTTGGTAAAGGCTAGATATGAACGGAGTTCCGTGTCGAGATAAGGGTTAAGAGTGGGATTCTTTTTCCCTCCAGAAACCCTAATCTACACGCATCACCGTCGTTCTAGTTATAAATATATTAAAGGATAAAAAGGGTAACTTTTAATTAATCGTCCATAACTACTAAATCCTAACGAACCCTACAAGCCCCCTTATTATATTAACTACATCTTTAAAATAATCTAGATCTATATTTTTGCATTCTTGTTTAACGTAGATCTAGAAACCATTCCACAAAATTCTCTCTTCCTCCTCTCTTTTTCAACACATCTAAAGTAAGAATAGAAGGTTCCACGTTTCCCAGAGGACGACCCGTACTCATATCGGTCTAGCTACACGCGACACCGATATTGATTGCGGTTATTCTACAAACACACTTTTTCACATCAAATCAAATGGCGCCGTTGCCGTGGAAACGTGCTTAATTTTTTATTCTTACTATTTGTGTTAAATTCTTATACGATCTATATCATAAATAAAACAAAACTGCAAATTGTATATTTAACGATTATTGTGTGAATTTTGCGAGGAAATCTGGAGTCACAGACTTGAGGAAACAGGAGATCTAGGGTTACAAACTTCTCCGGTAAGATTCTCAACTCCTCTCTCCTCTCAAATCCAATAAAATATCTCTTCTGCAGGATTCTTTGTAAAATATCGCCGCTCAAAAAATCTTTTTGCAAAGTTTTGTTATTGGTTTGTTATTTCATATTTTAATACGGATTTTTAAGGGGCAAGACCAAATCAAGATTAGGTGGGGATTTCATCACCCTTCCTAAGCCCCACAAATCATAAACCGAGCATCTGCATTAACCCTACATTAATTTAAAAAATATCTAGACCAGACTCTAAGGACTGCCGCGCTCAATAAGGACAGAGGAAGGTCATGGGTAATCTATCGCTTATCCGCATTGCTTTTGTAGTGTCTAGGCAAGTGTGTCAAAGGCTAGTGGTTTTTAATTAGGCCCACCACTGTGGTTCCTTCCCACTTACCTGGCACTTACCTGGCTACAAGGGTAGTACAGAGGTGGTAGAGGATTGATCCTGCGGCTTGTCCTTTGGAAGTCTAGGAGCGGTCTAGAGACTGGACCTAGGTAACCATAGTTCTAGGTTTGTGCATTTTTGTGTGATTTGTCTAAATCCGTCATTTTTCAAAACAAACCAATTACTTTCTCTCCTTTTTACCCCTTCCCCTTTCTTCTCTTCTTATAATGGGTGACCTAAACAGAAGAACACTTGCCGAGCTTTGCTGTCCACAACCAGATATCTCTTGTTTTCGTAATCCCTTCGGTATACCGTCCGGCTCTTCCATGTCCTTAAGAGATCATATAGAACAAGCAGGAAGAAACAGTTGGCCACCTCAGTCTAGGTCTTATCAACCGTATCCTAATCCTACACCTGTTTCAGTTGATACCCAGAGTGAGGAAGCTCCTAGACGAATGTCCATTGCTGAGCACATAGCTAGGTCTAGAGGCCAAAGTTTCAACCTGGACCAATATCAACCATCACCACCACTGTCCAGAGAAGAGTTTGATATGCGGTTTGTGCCATATAAGATGTCTGTTGAAAATAGCCAGCCAACCAACTCATATCAATATTCTTCTTATCATAATATTGATCCTACTCCTACCCAAGTTCCGCAACTATTCTATTCCTATCAATCCAATCCGACTTTTCCACCTTCTCTAAACAGTTCTTCTAATCAGTCATTTGGGAGTTTTAATTATCCACAGGAATTTCAATCTTATACCGAAACCCCTTATCATCCCAAGACTAGTCTGGAGCAGACATTAGAAAAATTTCTGGAACTGTCGAACCAAATTATGAAGGATTTGGGTAGTAAGACAGAACTGTACACCCTTCCTCATCAAACCTCCCCATTCCAAACTAAAATCCACAACTCCAGTTTCATAGATTCATCAAGTACACCAAATAGAATGACTGATAAGTTGTGTGACTTTGTAGTGTTTGATTTACCCGACTGTGAAGGGTCCATTTCAAGTGAAACCATACCCAACCCTTATGATCTCTACACCTCCACTCTTGAACCAAAACTGATTGAAAACAATACTTTTGATGAGGTGTTTGAGAATTTTAACCTTCACTTGAATGAGGTGATTGACGTTGGGGATATATTGATTGATGAACCCGAAATTTTGGATGATTTTGTCCCACCAATTCATCAAATCCTTTCGCTTCCTTGTGGTCATCATCTTGAGCCTTTAATTCTTCCCGAACCCCAAATATGTCTTGAAGTTAAGGATAATGGTATACCCGAAGATCAGACTAAAATACAGCCCCCATCTTCCACATCTGGTTCAGCAACACTCGACACACCAATTTGTTTACCCATTTCACCTTCTATTTTCTCCGGTTCTTCTTCTGTTCCTATAGTTTCAGTGAGTTTTGATGAATCACAATCCGTTAATTCAAGTTCAATAATACCAGAAATTCAACTTGATTTGGATATTTTTGAAAATGAGGTAGATGAGTTTTTCGAGTCCTCTACCTTAATGATTTTTTATGAATCAAGTAGAATAAATTCTGGCACAAAACTCTTTGACAGCAAAATGTTCAATCACACCATCGATAAAAGTTTTGAAGAACTTTTTGCTGACGAACTTGAATTTTTAAACAATACGGATTTTGTGATTGATCAATCTCCACCTATAGAGGTTGAACCGTCACCATTCCTTCTTCCTAATCATTCACATTCATCCTCATTCTTTCTTTTCTCTAAATTCAAACCCTTTCCAGACCACCTCTTATCCCTTCCCCACTTTTTCTTGACTCGATACAACACATTCTTCCACCAACCTATACGATATACTGATAAAATGTTTGAATGGTTGGTGTTAACTTTTGGTCTTTGTAAAGTCTTACTTTGACCAAATGACTCACCCCTTCTTAAAATGCTTCATATTGTCTAACTCATGTTTGAGGGGGGGTATATTTTTGGCTCTTGTTCATAACTTTTGTCCTTAAATTTGTGAGCCAAAAATAGGTTTGGGAGAGGATTTTCACTTTCATATATTTTTGCCCCCATCAATAATTTCCCCCCAAGCTTACAGGTTTTTATGATCCAGCGGATAGCAACAGTGAGGACACTGTTGAAAACAAGTTTGGGGAAGGTTTGTGCTTATTTACACATCAATTTGCATCATATTTTGCATAAGCACAACATTTTCAAAAAATTTCAAAAATTATAACAAAAAGAGTAGAAAGTGAAAAAAATTACATCCAAAAGATAGGAATAGTTTAAGAAAACCAAGAAAATTAGAAGTTTTCTTAAACGAACTGGTAATAAGTAGTTATGAGCTGTTATCCCAAGGGTTAGTAAGATGAAGGAAGTCACTAATCTGAGAATAAAAATAAGTCTGAAAAATAGTTTCTATTCTGAAAGCCAAACATTTGAATGTTGATACCCTACTATATGCACTTACACACGTCTTGAAACTCGAGATAGTAGAGGATACCTTGAAATGCTCTTGTCTAAAAGCCAAAGTATGAAGGAAATGACAAAAAAATGAAGAAAATATAAAAATGGTGAAAAGAAGAAAAAAATGAACACTGGTTTTGTTATCGCCAAGGCAGCAATAAAAAAATATAGCGAGGGTGCCACTTCACCTAGTGCCCTAAGGCCAACTGGTCTGGGAGTCACTGCTAAGCCTTAGGTGGTGCAAGACGAGGAAAATATTATCACCTAATCAGCAAGCACATGAGTAATCGGTCGGTTAGTACCTCAAGAAGTATTAACGGTCGCATGAAAATTGTGTGAGCAAATTCAACTAAATATTCATCGATTAAAAAGTACTGAGGCAGATGGACAAGAGTATGATAGCTTGAATTGAATTCTCCGGATGTAGGGATGTTATTTACACACACGTAGGGTTATATGATCGATGTTTGGATGAAAGGTAGGAATGAAGAATAAAGATGATGTTTTATTGGGGGATGATGTGATTTCTAACATCTTTTCATGACTATTAAGATAGGGCTCATGACAACTGAAAGCTAGTGTAGTTGGAAACTCTTATTTTCAAAGTCCATCTTTTATGGTTCTTATCTTTATATTTAAATTTCACCATCTCTCTTTTGTTATAGGATTTTGTGGGTGTAATCCGCTGAAAACCCTTAGGAGACAACACTCCTCCTACTAGGGACACCTAGAGGTTTAACGGCTTGTTGCACGTGCTTAGTGCAATCGTGTCTGCCTACGAAAGTGTGCTTAGTTTTCTCCTTTCTTTTTCTCCTCTTGAATAAACTAGTTTACTTGGGACGATCAAAGATAAGTTTGGGGGTATTTGTTCAGTTGATAAAACTGCACATTTGTTATTACATTTTTCCTACCATTTTCATATTAAAAAGGACTTTATTATAATATATGATACATATAAGGGTTTATGTGTAAAAATACTATTTTCCATGTGTTGATATATTATAATTAGCATTTGGTAGGAAAATGTATGCAAATAAATTCATTGACCTAATCCTAGTAGAACAAAGTCTACTAAATCTTATTTGAGTTGTTGTGCAGAATATTTCCAAGTTGTGCAGAATTTTCCAAGACTAGAATCAAGCAAATCAAGTTGTTGAAGAAGACTTGCCTAATTAAGAATCAAAACTTGAAGACCAAGTCTGGCAGCAACCACGAGAAGATTTACAAATTCTTAAGGTTCCAGATATCGACACATGTCACAGGGAGCAAGCCCTAAAAGTTTGATCAATTGATCTCGACCATTGGCCGCGGATCCGCGGCCAAAACCCCCCTTGGGCCGCGGATCCGCGGCAGATTTGATGAGTTAGTTACTGCAATTTTTGTGGAAGATTTTATACATCTAGTTACCTAATTTGGAAGCAAAAGATTATGGCTTTAGACTATAAAAAGGGACCGAGAGCCTCTTGGAAAATTTATCAAGCCGAAGAGATCACGAAGTCCAAGACGGCTCACGCATCCAGGCTGATCATCAACTGTTCGTCTACCTCCTTGGAAGAGATCGAGAAGCAAACTGGTCTATGTAATCATTTTCTAAGGAATCAAAGTGTAGATTGTTCAAGTTGATTAATAAAGGTAGTTGTTTTATTTAATTCTTTTGCATTTTACATTATGTTTTACCTCTCTATCTTTTCATCTTCTTTTCCTAACATGCGCGAGTAATTCTCCGCTTGTTAGGGTTCGTAGGATTAAGGTAGGCTAATGGATGATGAACATCTCTAAACCCTTTTTAAGTCCTATAAAGTTTATAAACTTTATCAAAAGAATCATTAACATCCTAATCGGGCGCGCTAGCAATTCTTTGCTAGTTCCGACCGCGATTAGAGATTAGATTAATGATTGTTTTGGTAAAGGCTAGATATGAACGGAGTTCCGTGTCGAGATAAGGGTTAAGAGTGGGATTCCTTTTCCCTCCAGAAACCCTAATCTACACGCATCACCGTCGTTCTAGTTATAAATCTATTAAAGGATAAAAATGGTAACTTTTAATTAATCGTCCATAACTACTAAATCCTAACGAACCCTACAAGCTCCCTTATTATATTAACTACATCTTTAAAATAATCTAGATCTATATTTTTGCATTCTTGTTTAACGTAGATTTAGAAACCATTCCACAAAATTCTCTCTTCCTTCTCTCTTTTTCAACACATCTAAAGTAAGAATAGAAGGTTCCACGTTTCCCAGAGGACGACCCGTACTCACCTCGGTCTAGCTACACGCAACACCGTTATTGATTGCGGTTATTCTACAAACACACTTTTTCACATCAAATCATGGATCACAATGGATGGAACCACCTGAAGTTCTGTTAAGAACTTCCTTATCCAGACTGCCTCTTTTGCGGCATCAGAAGCTGCGATATACTCCGCTTCCATCGTCGAGTCAGCAACGGTGTCCTGCTTGGAACTCTTCCAGCACACCGCCTCTCCATTGAGGGTAAAGACATAACCTAACATGGACTTGGAGTCATCCTTGTAACTCTGGAAGCTGGAGTCAGCAAAGGCCTCAATCTGGAGGTCTTTTCCGTCGTAAACTAAGAACATCTCCTTAGTCCTTCTTAGGTAGTTGAGAAGGTTCTTTACTGCTATCTAGTGCTTCTCTCCAGGGTTTGACTGATACCGACTTACCACGCTTAGTGTGTAAGCTACATCTGGTCTGGTACACAACATCGCATACATTATAGAGCCTACCGCAGAAGCGTAGGGTATAATAGACATGTGATCCCTTTCCAAATCAGTCTTGGGAGACATCTTTTTGGAGAGGGTGATTCTGTGACAAGCCGGTAGATTACCATGTTTTGAATCTTCCATACTGAATCCTTTCAATACAGTGTTGATTTACCTGGACTGTGAAAGTCCCAACATCCTTTTAGATCTATCACGATAGATCTGGATCCCCAGAATGTAAGAGGCATCACTCAGGTCTTTCATGGAGAATCTGTGTGACAAGAATCCTTTGACAGATTGTAGCATAGGAATATCATTTCCTATCAAGAGAATGTCATCCACGTACAAGACGAGGAATACGACAGTTCGTGCTAAAATTTTACTATAAATGCATGGCTCATCTGGATTTTTGATAAAGTCATATTCTTTGACCGTTTCATCAAAACAGATGTTCCAACTCCGCGATGTCTGCTTTAGTCCATAAATGGACTTAAGCAACTTGCACACTTTCCCACTGCTCCCACTCTGATTGAAACCTTCTGGCTGATCCATATAGACGCACTCTTCCAAATTTCCATTTAAACAAGCCGTTTTTATGTCCATCTGCCAGATCTCATAATCGTGGAAGGCAGCAATGGCAAGAAGGATCCGAATGGATTTGAGCATAGCCACTGGAGAAAAGGTTTCGTCATAGTCCAAACCAGGTCTTTGACGAAAACCCTTTGCAACAAGTCTAGCCTTATAGGTTTCAACCTGTCCATCTACACCAATCTTCTTTCTGAAGATCCATTTGCATCCTATGGGTTTTACCGCATCTGGAGCAACGTCCAAAGTCCATACTTTATTGGTGTACATGGACTCTATCTCGGTCCGCATTGCATCCAGCCATCTTACCGAGTCGTCGCTCTGAATGGCTTGCTGGAAGCTAGTAGGTTCATTATTATTAATGACGCAATCCTCTCTATCCCCGTCTATGAGAAAACCGTAGTATCTCTCAGGCGGATGAGACGGCCTGCTACTTCTGCGGAGAGGTGCGGGAATGTCCTGTTCTCTTGAGACTTCTGGTTCCATCAAGCTTTCAGTAATAGCTTGAGGTTCTGGAATTTTTTCCAGTTCTATTGCGCTCCCACTTGTTTCCTTTTCTAAAAACTGATGTTCTAGAAAATGGGCATTACGAGAAACAAAAACCTTTTGTTCCTCTGCGTAATAGAAAAAATACCCCTTGGAGTTCTTTAGGTATCCCACAAACTTACATTGTACTGAGCGTGCCTCAAGCTTGTCCGCATGCTGCCTTTTAACAAAAGCTGGACATCCCCATATCTTGAGATAATGAAGATAGGGTTTCTTCCCACTCCACATCTGATATGGTGTGGTAGGCACTGTCTTAGTAGGATCCCTGTTCAAAAGATATGCAGCTGATTCTAGTGCATAATCCCAGAAAGATCGCGGTAACTCAGCATTACTCATCATGGAACGTACCATATCCAATAGGGTTCGGTTCCATCTCTCCGATACACCGTTGTGTTGTGGAGTGTATAGAGGAGTAAGCTGTAGAGAATTCCATTCTCTTTTAGGTAACCCAGGAACTCGGAACTTATGTATTCACCACCTCGATCAGATCTCAGTGTCTTGATACTTTTGCCGGTTTGTTTTTCTACCTCATTCTTATATTCTTGGAATTTCTCAAAGGCCTCGAATTTATGTTTCATCAAGAAAATATATCCATACCTAGAGAAACCATCCGTAAAAGTAATGAAATATAAAAAACCACTTCTTGCATGTGTAGACATTGGACCACACACGTCGCTGTGTATGAGTCCTAAGAGCTCGCTCGCTCTTTCTCCGTGTCCAATGAACGGAGTCTTTGTCATCTTTCCTTTGAGACATGATTGACAAGTGGCATATGATTGATATTCGAACGGATCCAAATATCCTTCTTTATGTAACTTAGTTAACCTTGTCTCATTGATGTGACCCAGCCTACAATGCCATAAGAAATCCTGATTTATTTCTGGAGACTTTCTTTTTAGTGTGTTCTGTACATTGAAAATCTGCAATTGGTTTAATACGTATATACCGTTATCGAGTGCATCGGACCCAATCAAACCATGATTAAGGTGGATGTTAACAACATCGCTTACAAACGTGAAATCATAACCTTCTTTTGATAACAAGGATACTGATATGATATTACACGTTAAACTAGGTACATAAAAACAGTTGCGCAAAACCAAAATATGTCCACTCGTCAATCCAAGGTGATAATCCCCTACAGACACAGCATCCACGCTCGCTCCGTTAGCAACCTGGAGGGTCATATCACCTGCCTTCAGAACTCTACGGCTTCTCAGTGCCTCAAATGAATTGCATATATGAGATCCTGATCCGGTATCCAATACCTAGGAAGTAGAGTTGATTGACAGAGAATTTTCAATTACAAACACACCTGAAGCCGAAGCCACAACTTGCCTCGGGTCTTGGTTCTTAGCATTCCAAGCTTTGCAATCCTTCTTCCAATGGTCTTTCCTACGACAGTGGAATCACTCGTCCTTTGCTACTATCGGCACTGCAACATTTTCCTTTCCCCTGGCTCCCATCTTACCAACACCTCCTCTCGGTTTGGTAGGGGCCTTCTTCTTCCTTCCTTTGGCTTTCGTCTTAGACCTGGAAGAGGAAGCACCACGAACAAACAGAGCGGGTGTTTCCCTTACTTTCTGCAAGGTGCCCTCTGCACTCCTCAACATGTTAAGGAGTTCTGGAAGTTCAACTTCTTTACCTTGAATATTAAAATTCAAGATAAACTGGGCGTAGGTGGAAGGAAGGGACTGGAGAATCAAGTCTGTATACAGCTCATTCTCTAATATTGTCCCGAGGTCCGCAAGATCCTTTATGTAGCCAATCATCTTAAGGATATGTTCCCCTACAGGTGATTCGACGGCCAACCTCGACTGAAACAAGTTCTTCGAGGTCCCGTATCTTGCTATACGAGATTTCTCTCCATACAGTTCCTTGGTGTGGAGAAATATGGATTCAAGATCCATATTCTCGTGCCTCCTCTGACGTTCATTGTTCATAGAGGCAAGCACGATGCATTTGGCCTTCGCGTAGTCAATTTCCCAGGTCTTGCGGATTTCCTTATCCACGACACTGGATTCTGGACCTGGGACGGCAGGGGCTTTTGTAGTAAGGACATACCCTAATTTGTCATAAGTAATTGCCATTTTGACATTCCTGAACCAATCTTTATAATTTGGCCCTGTCAAAATATTTTTATCTAATAATAACTTAAGGCCCGTCATGTTCTTGGTCGCTGCAATTAGGTGAGAGAGAAGAAAACACTTTAGCATGACGCTCTTGCAAGTTTAGAGTGGTTTTTAGTTTATCTAAACATGATGGCTCTCACTGTTTCTCAAATCTTTCCTCAAACCATAAAAGAAGAACTAGTCAGGACTATTCTCACCGTACAATTCTTGCTTAACCGTTCAGCCAGGAAAGTTTCGGTACTTCGAGGGAGGTTTTACGACACTTTCGCGAAGTTCCTTAATTAAATAACCACTTTTCCCTAGGGGCGTAGCCCCGCTAACACCTTTCTCGACACCTACTTGGTTTATAACATTGATCGTTAAGTGAAAGAATCTCCCGATGAGTAGCATATACTCACAGTAGGATCGGGATCCAAATATCATTGTGTGATAAAGCTGAAGGAATCCTACCAAAATTATCACACCCCAAATGGTATGCAACTGTTAGTTATATGTATGCCCTAGAGGCCATTACTATACATAGGATGTATATTGTAGTGGATGCTTGGACATATATAGGGAGGACTTTCTTGCTCGACATGATAGTATGCTATCTGGTTGATCTTTACCTTAACGTGTATACTGATTGTCTCTCTGTTACATGTTGGTAAAGCCCTTAGGATGTGTACTTGACTACCTGGACTATGATGCGGATTATACTAGTGGGGACATGGTAGTTCATAAGTACATCCTTCAAGGTCCTTAGTCGTGGGTGTATCGAGACAGGGCATCGATATACCAGTGTAGACTAGCGTATACCTTCTCGACCCATACAGATGGGCGATGGATGATCCCATATCCATTGGTGTTTGACATCAGAGATGATATACGGGTGCTCAGTGGAGACTGGGTACACTGGACGGACTCGCCGAGAACTCCCAGATGGTATTATACCTTACGTCAGATGGCAGTTCTCTGGTGACACTGGTACAGAGTAGTCTGTTGACCCGAGATCGTCATAGAGTCTTGTGTGGTTCCCACTGTGCTTTGATTTCCATCTTACCACGTCCAAGAGGGCATGCAAAACGGTGGTTTTTGGGTACAGTCCCGAGTCACATGGAGGCAATGAGCGATAGGAGGGGATTCGTCTCTCCCGGTATAGGGAGTTGATGTTGCGCTGTGTTCGATTGGCTATAACCGGAAATCCCTGGCCAAGGTTGCTGAGATTTGCCGGTAAGTGTTACCAGTAGTTTCTAGAATTGTTATAGACCTCATATCGACACGACTTATCGAGCTATTGGGGTTTGACGTTTACCACCCCTAGGCGAGATATGCGACATATCAGACGATCAGACCGGACTGTACGGTAGTGTTACTGGTTGGATTCACTGGAGTGTGAGCGGGCTTGCTCGTCGATCTTCTGATCGCTCAATACTCGGGTGGCCGTTACGTTTAGCAGACCGCTTGCGGCTTGTGGGTGTTTGATATGATCATCACCTGCTGCCGGCGTATTGACGAGTCTTTAGAGTCCTACACAGAGGTTTCCTGGCTCAAGCGAAACGAAATAGGAACGCATATGAGATATGTGCGGAACCGAGAATAATGCGTGTATGTGATACCGTATTCTATTCTCGCGATGAATGTATCGAATGGTTATATGCGATATAACCTAGTTATCGAATCAAGGATTGATTTGATAAGCCGATACATTAGATACTAGTCGGTTATGTGCGACATGACCGGATCATTGAATCAAGTGTTGATTTAATGATTTAATGTATAATTATATATTTGATATATTACTTTGCATTAACTAGTATTGGTTCACTTTATATGGATTTTCTCACTTGGATTGCACAAGTTGTATATGTGATATACTTTTGTGCACTTGATTGTGTCATGTTTGATGATACATGTTAACTTGGATTTGTGTAAAGATTAAACCATGGTTGTGAGAGTGGTTAGGGTTTTGTTTATTCACTTATTATCTATTTATTCATTTATTCATTCATTTTGGCAAAAGAAAAGAAATGGTGGCTTGCTTTGTTTTATGTTGAAGCTTCTTGAAGCTTTGATCAAGTCAACCATTCTTATCTCATCCTTAACCCTAACCATTCCAACTAACCTTGGTTTAATCTCTACACTTGACCATGGTTTACATTATGGTAAGTTTTCATTTTCTTTTCATTTTAAAAATAACTTATCATAATATTAGCTTCTTCTTCTTCATCTTCTTTCATGAAGAAAGCTTCACTTCATCAATGGTGATTGATGAAAATGAGTGAGAAATCCAATTCTAAAGTGAACCCACTTCCTATTTTTTCATCCTCTACCTCTTGCCAAGTAGTAGAGTGTGTTTCCTTCACAAGTTTTCAAGGCTTGATGAAGGTGGAGCTTGATCTAGTGATGCCTCGACGTAGATCATCTTCGGCACGTCGTCGATGACCTAGCCCGCTCTTTCTCCGATGAAGCCGACGCTAGAGCCCGGGATTTCCATTTGGACAGCGAGGAGACTTCATTGCGGATCTATGGAGGTGGAGGACCGGATCTACAAAGGTTGTATTTCCGTTCTCTTAGTAAAGTAGTTTACTAGTTGCATCTTTCGCGTAGACATCTAGTTAACGATCCGTATTAGGGTTTCTCGGCACCTGTAATTTTTGAAATTGGCATGGTTGATGCCTTGTGAGACCTCATTAGTGTGCCTAGGAACCCTACAGTGGTATCAGAGCCTAGCTAGAGCCTTAGGCGAAGTCTAGACGACGTTTGAAGCCCGAACGAACCCGAAACCCTAAAACCCAAGTGCTCTCTGGACTTTTTCTAAAATCTTGGATTTTTCAATATTAAAAATGCTTAAAAAATTCGGCAGGGAATTCTAAGAATTACGGTGCAGTTTTTATTCACTGAACAGTGTAATTCGCGGCGGAACCGCGGCCTAAGCCAGCTTAGGCGGCGGTTCCGCGGCTAATGAATGACGTCAGCCATCCTCCTCTGCACAGTAATTCATAGTTTCTGCATCTGAGTTTTATGGGTATTTTTTAATAATTATTCAAGAGTTGAATTTTCTGAGGTGTTTTAGAGCTTCGGTGTTTCGACCGGATTATCAAACTTCGTCTTTGTGTTTTTCCGGATAATTTTTGAATTTGTTAAAAAGTTCGACCGGATATAAATACCCAACTTTTCCCCTGTCGGGAAATTTCCAAGTGTTGGATTTTTCCGTAGTTTAACGACGTTCTAAGTAGTGCAAGTAACGCGATGGACCCTCTAGAAGACAACAAACCTTAACTCGATTATGTGACCGTCTTGAACTGCCCTTTGAACCTTCGGGTTTGGGGCAGTACGGCGTGCCACATGTGAGGCGTTGGGTTGACCCTTCTACGGCTGGACCGTTGGTACTGAGGCACGAACTGAATGTCGTTAGACTTATTTCATGTGTTGAGCTGTATCGGGAAAACTTGGGTGTTCGATTGTTCGATCGGAAAGTTTAACATTTTCTATTTATCCGGAATGTGATACAATAATTGGAATTCACAAGCAGTTATGAGATAACTGAATGAATGTTATAAACATAGCAGTTTAGTCTCACTTGATCGGTTGCCATAGAATTTTGATGTGATCAAAAGTCCATCGCAATCACGTAGCGTACGCGGATACTCGCCGGATAAACTTAATAGACAGCTACACCCTATAGCCCCGACCAAGTGACTGTAGGAGAACCCCGTCGCCGAAAGCATCCGTTCGGGTGCTCGCGGCAGCGGTGTTCCGCCTTGGTGCACTTCGTCGACGGCGTCGGGGGTGCGGCCGTCTACTAAAGTTTGCGAAGAGCATTCGATCAGGATGTCGGGAATCTTGTTGAATTGCCCGACTTGATATTGAAAAGGGTTTTCGATTTTGAGACTAAAATGCGGGGTTTATAATTGTTAGGCATGCGATGTCTAAGGAATTCATTTGATTAGGCATGCGATGTCTATGCAGGTTGCGGATTCCAACTGTTGTAGTTTTACACTTTCTTTTCTGTGACCGTAAGTGTAATATGTGATATCGCCGGTTTCGTTGCTATATGTCAACGACAATTGAGATGTGCATATTTACTTACGTTGATGACATGTGATATTATGTGTTGCTGGATATGTTATATTGGATCGTCGTGTTTGAATAGCCGGGGGTTTTTATGTGAGATGAGTGTTTTTCATTTTCATTCATGTAAAATCTTGTATGTAATATTCTTTTATTGGGGCACTTCCAGGTTGCGGAAGCTGTCACCTTTTATATATTATTTACTTTTCCGCACTAGGATAGACCCAAGGAGGGGAGTACAAGTAACCGGGTTCTGGGGTCCATTGGGAGACCAACTCGAGGAGTCGAGTCCGGGTCTCCTAATCCTAGAATTGGTAGGGTTGCTTGCCGCTCTCGTAGGGGTCTAGGGGTGTGGGTTTGGCTATTCATCGCGACCGTGGAATCCGTGTTTTATACTGGCTCGTATTGAAAACACGGACGTCCTAGTATATCCAATATTTCATATGATTCTTCTGGTGCGATATTTGTGATGTGATCATGTGATGTTCTGTGATAGATACAGTATATAGTATATATGATATATTATATAGATGTTACTTATGTTTTACACCCGCGCTAGCCCTGCCCCGCTCTGCCGTTAGTTACCTAACCTAACGGTGCACGAGGGGACATCGAGGCGAATGCGGATGGCATAAGTGTACGTCGTATTTATCTGTGATGTTTAGGTACATAATTGATGGGACTTCATTAATGAGATTAATGAAATAAAAGAAACCTAAGATGTTGTAGAATCGAATTTCAAAATAAAAAGGATAGCTACAGTTCTTGCTTTGCACAGAGGTATATGTGATATATCCTGCACCTTATTCGATAAGGAAAGGACCGAGATCCCTTCACCGGGAGTGACTCCTTTAGCAATAACTGGCAGATGCTACACACTCGGTTTGTCTTTTGATTGCTTTTAAGAGTTCTGCTTTGCACAGTGATATATATGATATATCCCGCACCTCATTCGACGAGAAAAGGACCGGCGATCCCTTCACCGGGAGTGACTCCTTTAGCAAAACTACAAAAGCCTCAAAAACACTCCATTTTAAAATCATTTGATTCTACAACGATATCAAGTTCATTACGCAAAAGGTTTTCAGAAAAACCTGTCGTAGCCCTCCGTCATTTCAGATAAGTAGTAGTTAGTATTCGTGCTGCGTTTGTTGGCCTTTGTCAAGGCACAGTGTGCGGTAGCTAACTGGTGCTTATCTGCTTATGCATATGATGCAGATTGGGTTAGGGTAGTCGTGCGACCTTGTTGGCCTTTGTCAAGGGTCGTGCGGGTGGGTTTAATTCAATCAGGAAATGACGGGTTGAACTTGACTAGCATCCTATGGTTTGTTGGCCTTTGTCAAGGTCATAGGAGGTTAGGGGCAAAATATTATCGGGAATTTCAAGTGTTGTAATTTGCAATGAGATTGCATACCTTCTATGAGATAGTTGGATCCCGATACCCGCCGCGAGTAAGAGTTACTACTAGGAGAGTTTTACACATTACAATTAGCCGATCAAGTAGGTGTCTAGAAAGGTGTTAATGAGGTTACGCCTCTAGGAAAACGAGGTTTACATTAATTAGGTTCGTGCGAAAGCACGGGGGACCTCCCTCAAAGTACCGACACTGGCCTGGCTGAAAGATTGGCGAACTTGTAGTGTGTAATTAATCCCGGCTAGTCTTTCCTTTTAGGATTTGAAGGAAGATTTGATAAAAAGCAGTGGGAGCTATCCTGATTAGATAAAATAATAACCAATCTATTCTTGCAAGAGCGCACGCTGAGTGTTTTCTTCTCTCTATCTCCAGGTAGCGACCATATCACGCCTTAATCAAGATAATAATACGGATATTTGACCGAACCCGCTTGTTATACTGAGCTGGGGAACGTTGGTCCCGCTCCAACTTATAATTGTTATAAGACAGAGCAGGAAATTGGGGAATACCAGATTTCCCGTGCCGCCCAAACGAAGAGAGTGCATGCTGATGCATCATCTTCGGGTATGTTCATTACAAAGAACTGTTTCTCTGTATCCTCTACGTCCTGGGTATGTGATACCAGATCAGGATCCCAGCTATGTAATCTGTTACATAGGGCTACTGCTAGGTAGAGAACTGAGAACGGGTGATAAGTTTCATGAGGCAGAAAACGGGGCAAGTGTTGCAGCCAAGTCTGTTGGTCACTGTCACCCTGTATTACCAATACATTGATTCTGAACGAATGTTATTAGATACCGAACCTGATATACAAAATCATATCAGTCTCTTTATCAGTAAAGAAATGATAAAATTTTGTATTGTTGGATAATGTTTTGAACATTTCCTATATCAAAAGTTGATCGGTTCAGGCACGTTATCTAAAAGCATTAATGTTCTAAATCAAACTGCAGTTCTTAGTATATGGAACACACACAAGAGGAAGAGTTCAGAATTGAACGATTCCTTCTTAAGGTATTGTAGACTAGGTCAGATCAATGTGACCTGACTAGCTAGAATTACATAAAGATGCATATTTAAATTAGTTTGAATTTACATCTTGTGAAACTCGCCAGTCATGTCACAAAGATAAAATGACCATAGCTCTGTTTATTGGAAACAGAGAAAGAGTTGGTAAACTCTTGGGACGATACATGTTGATGTATGTAGGTCCCCTGTCTACACATGCCAAGACTGGTTCTTTGTACTTCATTACGTTCTCTGATAATCTCTCAAGTTTCAGACCTATGTTCCTGTTGAAACACAAGTCCGAACCTTTTGAGATATTCACAGAATATAAGTTAGAAGTAGAGAACCAATACGGGTATAAGTATTATGTCCTTTGATGAGATCAAGGAGGAGAATACTTGAACACGGAAATCCTGGACTATTCTAAAAGGAGAATGAGATTCTCTCTCAGTATTACTCCTCCGTATATACTATAGCACGATGGTATATCGGGGCAGAGCAATCACACCCTATATGATAAGGTGTGCTCTATGATGAGTACTACTGAGTTACCTTTGTCCTTTTGGGGGTTATGCGCTTGAGAAGCTGCATACCTATTGAATAGGGTTCGAATCAAATCAGTTGCCTACCACTTCATATATGATATGGAAAGGGAAGAGCCCATGTCTTAAGTTAGTTAAGATTTGGGGTTGTCCGGCCTATGTCTAAAAGCAAAATCCGGACAATCTCGAGGCAAGGTTAGTTATGTAGAACTGGAAAGGTTCCAGCTATGCAAACTGCAGCTGATGACTTGAAAGAACCAAAGGATTTAGTAGATTCCAACGAACCTCAGCCTCTCCGCCGATCTAGTAGGGTTCCTCACCCACCTGAGAGATACTTCGGTTTCTCTATGACAGTGGGAGCAAGGACTGCATCATGAGATGATGACCCAACTAGTTTCGAGCTGGCCATCAGGAGTGAGACTCTATAAGAATGGCTGGATGCTTAGCGATCTGAGATGGAATCCTTATACACCAACAAAGTATGGACTTTGGTTGCTATATCTGAAGGGTTAAATCCCCATCAGGAGCAAGTATATCTTGAGAAGATTACTTGGTGTAGATGGAAAAGTTGAGACTTTCAAAGCTAGACTTGTTAAAGCCTTTCGTCATCGACCAGGCGTGGATAATGATGAAACCTTTTCAAGTAGCTATGCTTAAGTCCATCCAGATCCTACTTGCCATGACTACGATATCTGGTGGTTGGGTGTCATGACAGCTTTTCTAAATGATGTTTTAGAAGAGTGCGTCTATAAGTACACAGCCAGAGGGCTTCGTAAACAGTGGGAGCAGCGAAAACGTGTGCAAGATGCTTTATAGGATTAAAGCGGGCATCGCGGAGCTGGAACATCTGTTTTGATGAAGTAGTCAAAGAATTTGACATCATCAAAATGGTAGATGAACCTTGTATATACAAAAAGGCAGTAGGGAGTATGGTGGTAATCCTCGTAGAGTACGTGGATGACATACTCTTGATAGGGAAGGAGTTTCCTATGCTACGCTCGGTCAATCTCCGCTTATCACAAGGATTCTCCATATAGGATCAAAGTGATACCTCCTAAATCCTGAGTTTTCGTCTATGAGATAGATGTAATTGGATGTTAGGATAGTCACTAGTTGTTGTGAGATGGTATCAATCGATCCTGGGGAGAATCACTGGAAGTGTTCCAGGGTGATAAAGACGACTGAGTGTCAGTCACAGGCATTGTCTTTACCCTAAGCAGAGGGACGGTATGTTGGAAGAGTTCCAAGCTAGATACCGTGACATACTAGACGATAAAGGCAGGATACATCGCTACTTAAGATGCTACCAAAGAGGCTGTTTGGGTGTATAATGGTTCATGAGATGAACTATGTTCCTCCCATTGTGTGACAATGGAGTTGTGGCTTATGCCAAGGAACGCAGGTCCCATCAGTGATCCAGACATATTCTAAGGCAGTATCACTTGATCATGGAGATGGTTGATCTCCAGGGTGATCGAGGTTTGGAGAGAAGACTCAGAGGACAACACAGCGGATCCACTTACAAAGGCCTGTTCCCAGAGAGAGACTTTTATGGGATGGTTGAGTATGAGATACTACAACCACAGCTATCAGATGGCCCTAGTGCAAGTGGGAGATTGTTAGTTATATGTATGCCCTAGAGGCCATTACTATACATAGGATGTATATTGTAGTGGATGCTTGGACATATATAGGGAGGACTTTCTTGCTCGACATGATAGTATGCTATCTGGTTGATCTTTACCTTAACGTGTATACTGATTGTCTCTCTGTTACATGTTGGTAAAGCCCTTAGGATGTGTACTTGACTACCTGGACTATGATGCGGATTATACTAGTGGGGACATGGTAGTCCATAAGTACATCCTTCAAGGTCCCTAGTCGTGGGTGTATCGAGACAGGGCATCGATATACCAGTGTAGACTAGCGTATACCTTCTCGACCCATACAGATGGGCGATGGATGATCCCATATCCATTGGTGTTTGACATCAGAGATGATATACGGGTGCTCAGTGGAGACTGGGTACACTGGACGGACTCGCCGAGAACTCCCAGATGGTATTATACCTTACGTCAGATGGCAGTTCTCTGGTGACACTGGTACAGAGTAGTCTGTTGACCCGAGATCGTCATAGAGTCTTGTGTGGTTCCCACTGTGCTTTGATTTCCATCTTACCACGTCCAAGAGGGCGTGCAAAACGGTGGTTTTTGGGTACAGTCCTGAGTCACATGGAGGCAATGAGCGATAGGAGGGGATTCGTCTCTCCCGGTATAGGGAGTTGATGTTGCGCTGTGTTCGATTGGCTATAACCGGAAATCCCTAGCCAGGGTTGCTGAGATTTGCTGGTAAGTGTTACCAGTAGTTTCTCGAATTGTTATAGACCTCATATCGACACGACTTATCGAGCTATTGGGGTCTGACGTTTACCACCCCTAGGAGAGATATGCGACATATCAGACGATCAGACCGGACTGTACGGTAGTGTTACTGATTGGATTCACTGGAGTGTGAGCGGGCTTGCTCGTCGATCTTCTGATCGCTCAATACCCGGGTGGCCGTTACGTTTAGCAGACCGCTTGCGGCTTGTGGGTGTTTGATATGATCATCACCTGCTGCCGGCGTATTGACGAGTCTTTAGAGTCCTACACAGAGGTTTCCTTGCTCAAGCGAAACGAAATAGGAGCGCATATGAGATATGTGCGGGACCGAGAATAATGCGTGTATGTGATACCGTATTCTATTCTCGCGATGAATGTATCGAATGGTTATATGCGATATAACCTAGTTATCGAATCAAGGATTGATTCGATAAGCCAATACATTGGATACTAGTCGGTTATGTGCGACATGACCGGATCATTGAATCAAGTGTTGATTTAATGATTTAATGTATAATTATATATTTGATATATTACTTTGCATTAACTAGTATTGGTTCACTTTATATGGATTTTCTCACTTGGATTGCACAAGTTGTATATGTGATATACTTTTGTGCACTTGATTGTGTCATGTTTGATGATACATGTTAACTTGGATTTGTGTAAAGATTAAACCATGGTTGTGAGAGTGGTTAGGGTTTTGTTTATTCACTTATTATCTATTTATTCATTTATTCATTCATTTTGGCAAAAGAAAAGAAATGGTGGCTTGCTTTGTTTTATGTTGAAGCTTCTTGAAGCTTTGATTAAGTCAACCATTCTTATCTCATCCTTAACCCTAACCATTCCAACTAACCTTGGTTTAATCTCTACACTTGACCATGGTTTACATTATGATAAGTTTTCATTTTCTTTTCATTTTAAAAATAACTTATCATAATATTAGCTTCTTCTTCTTCATCTTCTTTCATGAAGAAAGCTTCACTTCATCAATGGTGATTGATGAAAATGAGTGAGAAATCCAATTCTAAAGTGAACCCACTTCCTATTTCTTCATCCTCTACCTCTTACCAAGCAGTAGAGTGTGTTTCCTTCACAAGTTTTCAAGGCTTGATGAAGGTGGAGCTTGATCTAGTGATGCCTCGACGTAGATCATCTTCGGCACGTCGTCGATGACCTAGCCCGCTCTTTCTCCGATGAAGCCGACGCTAGAGCCCGGGATTTCCATTTGGACAGCGAGGAGACTTCATTGCGGATCTATGGAGGTGGAGGACCGGATCTACAAAGGTTGTATTTCCGTTCTCTTAGTAAAGTAGTTTACTAGTTGCATCTTTCGCCTAGACATCTAGTTAACGATCCGTATTAGGGTTTCTCGGCACCTGTAATTTTTGAAATTGGCATGGTTGATGCCTTGTGAGACCTCATTAGTGTGCCTAAGAACCCTACAGCAACTCTAGCAAGTTTCAGTTTCTTTAGAAACTCCCGATGTGAATTTTTGCCCCATTCTCTTATGACCTTGACGTTGGCCAAAATGTCATAAGTCACATGTCAAGTTCTACCCATCATTATCTTGTTAATTTGAACCCATCCGTACATACCCCTGGCATTGGCCAAATGGCAGTACGACTGTCCCAAACCAACTCATCTATCTATGCAACAGATGAATACCCAGCAGCTACCAAACATTATGCCTTGGCGTTGGTCAAAATACATAGCTTGAATACTGCTGAATACCCAAATGAAATGATGGAGGGCTACGAATGGTTTTGGCGAAACCATGAACGTAGTGAACTTGATATGATCGAAGGAACCTGATAGCTTTTAAAAGGAGTGGTTTAAGCTCCGCAATTAAAAATCTGCTGTTTTAAAATTAACCGAGTGGTTTCTTTTAAATTGTTCCAACGATTCAACTTTGGTTTATTTTCTTTGCATTAATATAATGTGTCCTATCAATTAACCTATCATTGCAGAAAACAACGAAAATACAACGTCCGCTTATGCCATCCACATTCGCCACTGGGCCCCGTCATTCACCCGTTAGGTTACTTAACTAATGACAGAGCAGGGGTTGGGCTAGCACGGATGCAAAACATAAGCAACGCCTACTAGATATCATATATAGATATTGTACATTCGTCAGATGCAATAATAGGCATTCCAGATCACAGATGAATATATTGGATATTCTAGGAATCCGCATTTCCTTTGAGCCTGCAATGAAAGACGGATTACATAGTCGTGATGAATAGCCAACCCCACCCTAGACCCCTATGGGTACGGCAAACTACCCGTCAAGTACCCGAAGTGAAGTGGTCTCCCTCAACGACGTGAGTGTTGCGTTTACCTAGCACCTCATCTAGGGTTTGGAAGCATCACATATGCCACAATCAAATTTTTAAAGGTGCTAAGTGAACTTGACAAGAATCATAACTAGAAATTTAGGGTTTCATGCAACTAAGTATCACATGCAAATGAAAAACTATCACTAAGGGTAGAGATTACAACCTTTGTAGACCTCTCTTAGTGACTCCTTGGCACTATGAGAGTTTGGAACGGATCGATGGAAGCCTTCCTAGTCCACGATGATCCACCTGAAGTCCCTTTGCCCAAAGCTCCTTGCTTTACTTGATTTGTGAATGAAGTAGAGCAAACACCCTACACAAATGGGCTAGATGTGTGTAGTATGATGATGTGGTTTGTATTCTATAATCAAAACCCTATCTTTTTATCAACCTCACTCACAGAAAATTTCAAGAGAGGAAGAAGAAGATGATGGCTTAGCTTGAGCTCAAAGTTTTTGTGATGAATTATATAGATGAGAATGAATAATCAATAATATATCCTTCTCACCTCAACCATGGTTTGTGATTATTTAGATATTTATCATTGAGTTAATAAAGCCAAAGGAAAATTAACTCAAGGTTAAAAATTAGGTCAAGTATGGTCAAAGATGATAAACATTAACCATGTGTGAATTATCCTTACATTAACTCAAAATGATAAATATATATATATATATATATATATATATAATTACTACCATGTGAGTCTTGCATTACCACCAAATTTGTATCAACAATCATGATACAATGTATGTATACATGTGTCCATGCACATCATCATGCGCATACATGCATGCATACAAAATAGAAAAGGGTTTAATTAAAGAATTAATGTAAAAGTCATTTGTTAAATCAACACTTGATTTAGCAAACCGGTCATATCATATACGACCTGACCAATAGAAAATGCCCGATTAGTATACTGTATCATATACCCGTATTTAATCGGGTCCCTGCGCATATCTCATATGCACACCATATCTTTTCGCCTGAGCCAGGAAACTCCTGTGTGGGACTCTAAGACTCGTTAATACGCCGGCAGTAGGTGATGATCATATCAAACACCCACAAGCCACAAGCGGTCAGCTAAACGTAACGGCCACCCGGGTATTGAGCGATCAGAAGAAAACCAGCAAAGCTGTCAAAACTCTCGTCGAGCCAACTGGCAACACTTACCGTACAGTCCGGTCTCTTTGTCAGATATGTTGCATATCGAGTTTATGGATGGAATCGTCGACCCCAATAACTCAATAAGTAATGCCGGTGTATGGCTCATAACAGATTGAGAAACTACTGATAACGCTTATCAGTAAATCTCAGCAACCCTGGCCAGGGACTTCCTGTTATAGCCAATAGAGCATAGCACAACATCAACTCCCAATACCGGGAGAGACGAAACCTTTCCTATTGCTCATCGCCTCCATGCTCCTCGGGACTGTACCCAAAGTCCACCTGTTTGCACGACTCGGTAGAGCCGTGGTAGGGTGGAGATCAAAGTACAATGGGAGGACACACAAGACTCTATGACGATCTCGGGTCTACAGACTAACCTGTACCAGTGTCACCTGAGAACTTCTATCCGACGATAGATATAATACCATATAGAAGTTCTCTGTGAGTCCGTTCAGTGTACCCAGTCTTCACTGAGCACCCGTATACAATCTTTGGTGTCACCTCACCAGATGGATATGGGATCATCCATCGCCCATCATTTGGGACAAGAATGGTATACGCTGGTCTACTCTGGAATATCGATGTCCCGTCTCGATACATCCACGACTAGGAACAGTTCAAGGATATGCTTATAAACTACACGTGCCCCACTAGTATGATCTGCATCATAGTCACAACAGTCAAGCAAATATCCTGAGGGCTTTATCAACATGTACCAAATGAATAATATGCATGATCAAATGAACATGTCAAGATAAAGTAAACCAGATAGCATACTATCATGTCGAGCAA
The DNA here is from genome assembly GCA_030015575.1 of Agapanthus africanus. Lineage (NCBI taxonomy): Eukaryota > Viridiplantae > Streptophyta > Magnoliopsida > Asparagales > Amaryllidaceae > Agapanthus > Agapanthus africanus. Next base: position 111,840,869 of record CM057344.1, read on the forward strand.
GAAAGTCATCTATATACATATATACATGTCCAAGCATCCACTATACATATAATGGCATCTAGGGCATACATATATCTAACAGTGAGTAGGCCACTAAGCACTTCAAAGTACCCGGTAGTTTGTGCACCCCACCTTGGGTCTATCCTAGGAGCAGAAAACAGTAAATGAAATAATATAACGGTGACTACAACCTCAACCCGGATGTTCCTCACAAAAGAATATTACAACAATTTACAATTTATAAATGAATGAAAGAAACACTCGTCTCACATCCCCGGCTATCCATTCACGACAATCCAAAAAGTTCATATTCACAAACATAAAGTAACCATTACAGAAATATGCAACCCCCTGCTAACCGACATACTAGCAATTAGGGGAGGTTTACGAACACATTAAACACAACACAGATATAATCCAGTTAGCCAAAATTCTTAGAATTTCGATCAAGCACCACATATGAATCTACTCCAAATAATTCTCTGTGCACATAAATCCTGAGCAGAAACAAAACATCCCAGAAAACACAATATCAACACGGAAGAATAACTGAGCAAATTTGGGTTGACTCGGTGTCAACTCGGCCGCGGATCCGCGGCGGATCGCATGGATCTTCCGCTGTTCCGCGGCGGTTTGGCCGATTCACAATCCCAAATCTCTTCACAATTCTTAAAAAACCCTGCTTGTATTTTTAAGGTCCCAGAACAAATTTTTAGACCTCAATTTAAAAACGGCAGAAACTTGGTGAAAACACCATGTTTTCGGGATTAAATCGCGATCGAATTTCTAAAGACTTTGCTAACATGTTAGTTATGGTTTAGTTAGGCTCTGATACCACTTTAGGTCAACGTACACACCCCACAAGATGCGGGGAGGCAGAATAGGTAAAACAATCATTCTGTTCAAGGTAACATCGACTATCAACAGGATCTTTGCTAAACCCTAACTAACAAACTATCTAGAAGTAGTTAACTACTATGATAGATGATTATACCTCAAGATACTAGTGCTTCTTGTTCTTGTTGTTCACCTCATCGTCGGCCTCCTCGATGTAATAGAAGATCCACCCGAGAGTTCCTTCTTCAAGCTTTAACCTCTAATTTGAGGTAACTAAGTTGCTAGGATTGCTAATCCAAATGACCTAGAGGATATAGAGATGGATTAAGGATCTATTAGTCTTGCTAATCCTATGGTTCTCAACTCATGAGAGGATTAGGGTTAAGATGAGGAAGATGAGAGCTTGAGAAGAGAGAATGTGTATGTGATAATGAATTGAATCTTAAGTCATTTGGATAAATAATGAAGCATGAAAATATCTAAGCAATAATATATTAAATCAACAACCATGCTTCATTAATTACTTTGAGATGAATCACCTCATGACTCATGGTGCAATTAATGAAAATTACACATCACCTCTCCACCTCATTAAGTTTAATTCACAAATGAACTAAAACTAAATGAGTCACCTTTCTTATAGAAGCTTCTCAACTAATTACGAGAATGCCCCTCCCATCCGTATTCACGAAAAATACGGATATACTGAGACTGCATAAATCCAATAATCCAATACTAGAATCTGGCTTAAACCAAAGCCTGCTAGTATAATCTGTCCGAACATCATACGTGCACAAGTACACGTATATATCCGAACTCTGTCGTAAAACCGTACGACCTCTATATCGTTTCACCTGAAGCAGGGAAACCCTCTGTGTGGGACTCGAAAGACTCGACACTACGCTGGAAGTAGGTTTAACTATAGGCCGCAAGCGGTACTAGCTGTACGTAACGGTCCCCAGGTAGATGTCGATAAGAAGGATGATGAGGAAGCCCATCCGAACTCCTACTGAGCTTGATGTGAAAATCGCCGTACAGTCCGGTCTGTTCGTCTAAGGCTATCGCATATCAGGCCTAGGGGCGGCAAGCGTCAGTCCCCTAAAAGCAGTGTAAGTCATGTCGGAGTGTAGCCCATTACACCTTGAGAAACTACTAGAACACCTATCAGTAAATCTCACTTGCCCTGGCCAGGGACCTTGCGTAATGGCTCTCCAAACACAGCGCGATATCAACTCCCAATACCGGGAGTAACGAATCCTATCTAACCGCCGCTGCCTCCAAGTGCTTCGGGACTGCACCGAACTGCTACCTGTTTGCATGACTCAGTAGAGCCGTGGTAGGGTAGCAATCTAAGAACAGTGGGAACACACTCGAGGCGAAGCAGCAGTGTCAAGTTAACGGACTATGTTGTACTCATGTTACCTGGGAACTGTTTAACTGACGACGGGTATAATACCAACCAACAGTTACCGGCGAGTCTTGTCCAGTGTACCCGTAACCCAACAAGCATCTACATACTATCTCCAGTACAACTTATTAATGGCTGTAGGACAGACCATCTCCACTGCTGGGACAAGAAGCGTATACACTAGTCTACTCTGGATTATCGATGCTCTGTCTCGATAATCCTGCGACTAGGGACCTGTAAAAGGATGTGCCTGTAGACCACCCAGCCCCCACTAGTGTGACTGCCATCACAACGCTGGTAGTCAAGCAAGATCCTAAAGGCTCTGTCAATATGTACTCGCGATACGCTAAAAGAAACATATACACATATTAAGACAGATACAAACCAAGTAGCATACTGCTATGTTGGGCAAGACTTTTACAAACCTGTGTATATATCCCAAGCTTCCAAAATGTAATATACAAGTTTGTATGATACAATAATGGCCTCTAGGGCATATAACACTAACAGAAATAACAGCAAGGTCAAGAACGGGGACGGCGTTCAAAGACAGCGAAGCGGATCCAAGAAGCCATGCGAGCGGGGAAAAATCAGCCGGAACCTGTCTTTTTTGAAGAAGATGGGTCGAGAGTACTCTTTCCCTCAAGACAAGACAAGGAAAATATTCGATCTTGTCATGAAACATCAAATGATGGTGCTCCCGGAGTCTCAGCACCCCGATCAAGCAAACGAGGTTCATCACCCGGATTATTGCTCCTATCACCGAGCAATAGGACATCCTCTTGAAGACTGCTTCACCTTCAAAAACTGGGTCGAAGACCAATATCAATTCGGCAGATTCGCTCTATCCAACAGTTGGAGGGTAACCCTACCACAAAAGCATGTGCCAAAAGCAATGTATATAGCAAGAGCAGAACCAGATCAACACCGGTCTTGGAAACGATCTCGTACCTGTCACGTGATAACGCTGTCGGAAGAAGGAGTGCACGAGAATATGGACGACCTCTCCTGGTGCTTCAAAAATGAGGATGAAGATGAGTTGATCTCAGAATTTCCACCGGCGCCAAAAGAGTTGGAAGATGGAATACACACTACTGAGGATAACCTAAGAAAAATCGACTTGGGGACGGCAAACGACCCGCGGCCAACGTTCGTCAGTGAGCTGCTGTTTAAAGAGTAGGTGGCTACGCTAAAAGATGTGCTCATGCAGTATAAAGATTGCTTCGCATAGAACTATTCCGAGATGCCGGGGCTAGATCCAGAAATAGCTGTGCATAAATTGGCGATATCACCGGACGTCAGGCCAGTCAAATAAGCACCAAGAAGAATGCGGCTCGAACTCGAAATGAGTATCAACGCCGAAGTCAAAAAGCTAATTAACTCTGGCTTCATCCAAGAATTTCAATACCCTGACTAGATTGCCAACATTGTCCCAGTGATGAAGAAAAATGGGACGGTGCGCATCTGCGTGGATTTCCAAGACCTCAATAAAGCTTGCCCTAAGGATGTTTTTCCCGTACCGGTTACTGAGTTGATGATAGATAACACGTTCACTCACGAAGTCTTCTCCTTCATGGACGGATCGTCAGGGAACAATCAAATAAAGATACACCCTGAAAACCAAAAGCATACCGTTTTCAGGACTCTTCTGGGCATATTCTGCTATAGAGTGATGCCTTTCGGTCTGAAGAACGCCGGCACTACCTATCTGAGGGCCATGACAAAGATTTTCGATGACCTCATACATGAAATCGTCGAATGCTATATCGATGACCTCATGGTGAAAAGCAAATCGTACGAGGAGCATTGGGAGCATCTGAAGATAGTGTTTTAGCGCCTTCGGAAATACAACCTGATGATGAACCCTCTGAAATGCGCGTTCGAGGTCTCCTCGAGAAAATTCCTAGGATTCATCATACGACACCGGGGCATCGAAATAGACCCGTCAAAGATCAAGGCGATTATGGAAATGCCTTCGCCAAGAACTCTCAAGCAATTGCGGTCTCTCCAAGGAAAGCTCGCGTATATCCGGTGGTTCATAGCTAACCTCTCCGGCAAATGCCGCTCCTATAGTCATTTAATGAAGAAGGAGATCCCGTTCATCTGGGATTGTAAATGCCAAAGCGCACTGGACGAAATCAAGCAATACCTGCAGAATCCGCCGGTACTGACCGCTCCAGTCAAGGGAAAGCCCCTCATCCTGTACACAACCGCCCTCGAAGGTTCCTTAGGCGCGCTATGCACACAAAAGAACGACCAAGGAAAATAGAGAGCCCTCTACTATTTGAGTCGAGTTCTCCTGGGGGCAGAAAACAACTACTCCCCTATCGAAAAACACTACATGGCGTTGATCTTCGCGATAACGAAGCTTCGGCATTATACTTTGGCACATGAGATCCATCTCATATCAAAAGTGGATCCTCTTAAAATTTGATGTCAAGAGCTATACTAGCGGGACGGCTCGCTAAATGGGCCCTACTCCTAATGGAATTCTCGATAACATACCGACCTCTTAAGGCAGTGAAAGGCCAGGCCATCGCTGACTTCCTCGCTGAGCATCCGATACTTGCCGATTCACCCTTAAATTGCGAATTGCCAGACGAGCACGCGTTTGACATGATCGACTGAGAGAGAGGTGGGAGTGATACCCGATGGGAACTCTACTTTGATGGGGCATCTTTCATGAAGAAGCAAAAGCACAACTCCCCCATAATCAAATCTGGGGTAGGTCCCATCTTCATATCTTCGTGACTCCACAAGGAGGAATAATGTGCTTTGCCTTTTCCTTAACAGAGCCGAGGACAAACAATGAAAAAGAATACGAGGCTTTGATAGTAGGTTTTAAGATCGCTGTCGACATGGGAATCAAAGACCTCCTCATATACGGAGACTCCCAGCTGGTCATTAGTCAAGTAAATGGCGACGATCAGACATGCAAGCCAGAGTTGGTGAAATATGGTGAAAGAGTACAGCAATTGCTGACTCAAATCCCCTCCTACATCCTGGAAAGTATACCCCGTGCGGAAAATAGCAAGGCGGATGCATTAGCCAAACTCGATAAAGAACTAGCTGACGAAAACCTCGATGACGTAAGGACCATTGTACAAAGCTGTCGGGTTCTTGCACCGGAAGAAATATCTCCAGAGTCGTCTGAAGAAAAGGATGCGACCGAGCAAATAGCCCTACAAATAAAGGACTAAGGAATGGAGAGAAGTCTTTATAGACTACTTCAAATCCCACCAAACACCTGAAGACGCATCCTCAAGACATCGGCTCATAAAACGAGCTCTGTCTTTCGCCTTCGTCAATGATACTCTATATAAGAGGTCGTTCGACTCTCTGTGGCTGAGATGCCTGGGACCGGAAGAAGCAAGAAGAGTTGTCCAGGAAACTCACGATGGACTTTGCGGTTCTCATCAAGTCGGCCCAAAGAAGAAGCTGAATATCAAAAGAATGGGCTACTATTGGCCCACGATGATTCAGGACTGCCTTGAATACGCGAAACAGTGCTACTCATGCCAAATTCATGGAGACTTCATCCACCAGCATCCAATCCCGCTACACCCAACAGTGACTAGCTGGCTGTTCGAAATGTGGGGAACCGACATAATTGGGCCCATCAAACCGGCGTCATCCAAGGGACATCAGTTCATATTGGCGACAACTGATTACTTCTCTAAGTGGGCAGAAGCCATACCGCTAAGAGAACAAAAGATGGAGAACCTCCTCCATTTCTTCAAGACACACGTCATCTATCGATTCGGCACTCCGCGACGGATTATCTCCGATAACGGGCCGGCCTACAGAAGTCACAAAATCAGCCGCTTCGCACAGTAGTATAACATAGACTGGAGATACTCTTCGGTCTATAATCTCCGAGCTAATGGTCTAGCTGAGGCTTTCAACAAAACCTTGACAAAGATCAAAAAGAAGACGGTGTCTAAAAATAAAAAGGACTCGCACGAGAGACTGCATGAAGCTCTCTGGGCTTATCGGACCACGTTCAAAACGGCCACAAATACAATGCCATATGCACTGGTATTCGGTATGGAAGCAGTACTCCCCCTCGAGATAGAGCTACCCTCTCTACTAGTGGCCGTTCATTATGAGCTAACAGACGAAGAGAATGCTCATCTTTGGCTTGAAGAGCTAGACGCCCTCGATGAAACTCGTCTCGTGGCACAGCAAAGCTTAGAGGCTTACAAAGCAAAGATGACACGCTCATACGAAAGATTAACTAGGCCGAGAACATTCCGCCAAGGCGAACTCGTGCTAATTGTCAAAAGACCTATGATCCCCAATCATGCTAAATGAGGGAAATTCGAGCCAAACTATGAGGGCCCATATATCATAGACAAAGTCTACCAAAGTGGGGCTTACTTGCTCATGGATATGCATGGCGAAAGACCCTTCCAGCCAATAAACGGTCGATTCCTTAAGAAATACTATGCCTGACGAGTCACAGCCCAGGTTAATGATGGATGACGACGCTTGTGTCCGCTCGCTGTCTTCCTGAGTACCAAACTCTGTAAGTGCTATCCGGTAAAACTTCGCCGCAAAAAATAACGACGGACCGAAACGTCCCTAAACTAACAATGGACCATAATGTCCTTAAACTAGCTACGGACCAAAATGTTCCTAAACTAAAAATAGACCGCAATGTCCTGAAACTAGATATGGACCGAAACGTCTTTAAACTACTATAAACCGCAGCATCCTTAGGCTAACCCGGCCAAAAAAAACGGTACGTCCATAAGCGAAATGGGCACGGATGAAAACCCGAAAGGGCTTCGTGAGTAAAAACAGCAGGGCTACCGGCGAGTTTGTGAAAACCCGAAAGGGCACAGACTCGTAAAAAAAATTCATGCACACTTGCAAGGTCCTCTCAACCTTGTAATGAGAAAATGCCTGCGTGAGATCCTTATGACTCACAAGAGAGCAACACACTTAGGGATCCCCACAATTCCTAAGGAGAAATTACACTTACGAGATCCTCACGACTCGTAAGGAGAATCTCCTTATGAGACCCTCACGGCTCATAGGATTCAAAATCTTTAAGCTACAGGGATCTGAACCTGTTCTTAAGCCATCACATTCCCCAGACTGCCCTATAAACGGTTCAATGTTGACCCTTGTATACAATCCACGAGCACAAATAAACGTCTCCCCCCCCCACCAAGTTCCACCAATGGCGCGAAATGTCCTCATGTGGTGAACAACACTTGTAAGTCCTCTCGACTTATAAGGAGAAAACACTCTTGTAAGATCCTTACGACTTATAAGAGAACATACACTTAGGAATTCTCATGATTCCTAAGGAGAAAACACACCAATGAGATCCTCACGACTCGTAAGGAGAAATACCTTTATGAGATCCTTACGACTCCCGAAGTCAAAAACCTTAGTCGACAGGATCCTAACCCTGTTTGCTAAGCCACCTTTGTTCGAATCGACAAAAGCAAATGATGATTCGCTTCTGGCGTTATCCTAGTTGTAGCGATACTAATGCCTAAATCGGTAACAAATTCCAAGTTCTTTCGCGGCAAGTGATGATTCGCTCCTCGCAATATTCCAGTCGAAGCGATGCTAATGCTAAGATTGGTATCAGATCTCAAGTTTTAAACTCACAATAAAATCAGCGAGCCAAAAATGCATATGAAATAGCCGAAATGATGGGGCAACTCGCAATAAAAATCAGCGAGTAAAATATATGCATATAAAAATAACCGAAATGTTTGGGCAACTCACAATAAAAAGCAGTGAGTAAAAAGAAAAAAATAGCCGAAATGATTAGGCACCGCGAAAAATAGCCGAAATGATTGGGCAATCGCAACTTTCGCGATATAAAAAGCTGAAATGATAGAGCATCGCGGAAGGAACCAAAAAAATGAAAGAATGAAACTTTTGCCCTACAGGCGAGTCCATACCGACCCCTGTATACAATCCATGGGCATAAACAAAAAGGGAACTACATTTCCCAACAGATTCCGTCAAAGGGAGAATCGGATCTCGACGGCAACATTTGCATCCCAGAAGATTAATGTGGAGTTCCTTCTCGACACCGCAGAAAGCGGAGCAAGTCAACCCGGACACCGCAGAAAGCGAAGCAAGTCAAACCCGACACCGCAGAAAGCGGAGCAAGTCAACCACGACACCGCAGAATGCAGAGCAAGTCAACCCCGTCACCGCAGAAAGCGGAGCACGTCAACCCTGACACCGCAGAAAGCGGAGCAATTCAACCTGATTGATTCATTTTCTGACGTGTATATGTAAAAAGTAACGACAATCAAAAAATTATATTGACCGCAATCAAACCACGGTGTCGGATGTAGTTAATGAATGAGTGCGGATCGTCCACAGGGATTGTGCAATTCAATTGTATTTTGATACGTTTGAAATGAAATGTTAAGCAACAATAAACGAAAACATGATTCAAGATGTGATTTGTATTCGAGTGTCACTAATCTTTACTCAAGAATCAAGAAACTATAAACAATCAAGAATCGGTTGTTTTGATAATATTTCCAATCAACAATCAAGAATATAAGAGAGGCTCGTAGGAGTCGATCGGATCTTTAGACGTGATGTAATCTAAAGGGTTTCGTGTTCTTGTCCTTCGAAGAATTGATACTAGATCAATGGTGATCGACGAGAGTTAGGGTTTTCTTGATGAAATTAGGGTTTCATCTCTTAACCCTTGTTCTTTCGAGGATACCATTTATATTCTAGCCTCTAGCAATTCCAAGAAATGATCGGAACTCCCCAATCTCGAGCAATATCGATCAAGAAAGCATCGCAACGAATTGGGTCGTCGATTCTTGAACTTGCTAGGGTTTACAAACTCATGGGATTCAAGAATCGATTACACATTTGTTACATCATCATACTAAAGATCGTTTCGACTCCCCGACGAGCGGAGTTTTATTCACACATCACCACAAAGACAATATTCAAGAATAGTAATGATAACATGATGCGGAATTTAAAGAAAACAAGATAAAAGAATATCACCTTTTATTTAATCAACAATTTCAATACATTCTTTCAAGAATCTACAAGAAGAAGAAATCGATCGTTGACTCGGTTTCGCTCGTCTCCGTGGATCGTGGATCTACTTTGATCTCTTGCCCGATTGAAGATCGGCTCGGCTCATAAAAGGGTTGAAGGCATCTTGCTTGGCTTGCACTCAAGATCTTGAATTGTTGTTGGATTTAGGGTTAGGGTTTCCTACAAGCTCTCTCACTAAACTTGAGGAAGAGGGGATGAAGAAAGAGATTGATTTTCTAAACTTTCCCAAGGTTGAATAATAGGTTGAATCCTGAGCCTAGGGTCTTATTTATAGAACTTCCAAACCCTAGGTTTAGGTTTGAATTAGAACTTTCCCTCCCAAAGTTTGTTGAAGAGTTTCTAGAAGGAGTTTGTTAGGAGTTAGCTTAGGGTTTAAGCTAGGGTTTAGGGAAAGTTCTAGAAAGATTAGGCTATTTTAGGTGTTTGCTGATCTGGAGGAAGTATCTGGAATATTATGGAAGTTTGTGAGCATTATTGAGCTGTAGCCACTGAAACAGGAGTTTTGGTGAAATTTGAGGAGCTGAGTTACTGGGCCCGCCGCGCAACCGCCGCACAATGTGCCTCTAGACCGCGCTTCCGCCGCTCATTATTGGCCTTGGGATCTGTGCCTTCTTCTGCTGCTTGGTACTGCTGTTTGTAGCTTTCTTTGATGTTTAGATTTGTACTTCCTCTTCTGTGTTGATACCAGATTTGAGTTAAGTGAGTTTACGAGCAATTGTAATGGTCGAGCATTGTAATGATCGAGCAAGCTTCTCTTTTCCTGCACAGACTTCGAAACACGGGTTGCAAGATATAGAAAATATGCTATGTAATGTAATGCAGTCAATTTCCCTAGAAATGCCGGTTTTAAGGTCAAATACATGTAATCTGATATTTTGCGACCGATTTGCTAATATGTGAATTATGAATACCATACACTTCTATATGGATACAAATGATGAGGAAATTGCCGGTTAAAATATGCAATATTTTCGACTGATCAAATACCCCCAAACTTAATTTCGATCGTCTCGAGCGAATGTTTTATTAAAAAGAGAGAAGGAGAAAAGAAAAAAAACTAACTAGCACACTTTCGTAGGCAGCACGATTGCACTGAGCATGTGCAACAAGCCTTTAAACCTCTAGGTGTCCCTAGTAGGAGGAGTGTTGTCTCCTGAGGGTTTTCAGCGGATTGCACCCACAAAATCCAATAATAAAAGGAAGATCATGAATATTACATTTAAAGACAAGAATTGTAAAAGAAAAGCTTTGAAAATTAGGGTTTCCAACTAAGCTAGCTTTTCGGTTGTCATGAGCCCTATCTTAATGGTCATGAAAAGATGTTAGAAATCACGTCCTCCCTCAATAAAACATCGTCTTATTCTTCATTCCTATCTTTATTCCAAACATCGATCATATCACCCTGCGTGTGTGTAAAGACATCCCTACACCCGGAGAATTCAATTCAAGCTATCATACCCTTGCCCATCGGCCTCAGTACTTCTTGGCAAACGAGATTGCTTACACACTTTCATGCGACCGTTAATACTTCTTGAGGTACTAACCGACCGATTACTAATGTGCTTGCATGCTTGGTGTATTTTCCTCGTCTTGCACCACCTCAGGCATAGCAGTGACTCCCAGACCAGTTGACCTTGGGGCACTAGGTGAAGAAGCACCCTTTTGCTATATATTTTTATTTCCCTCGGTGATAAAAAAACCAGTATCCATTTTTCTCACCACTTTAAAACACATATATATATTTTTTTTTTTATATACTTTTGGCTTTAAGACAAGAGCATTTCAAGGTATCCTCTACTATCCCAGGCTTCAAGACGTGTGTTAGTGCGAATAGCAGGGTAGCCACGTTCAAAATGTTTGGCTTCCAGAATAGAAACTATTTTTCAGACTTATTTTTATCCTCAGATTAGTGACGTCCTTCATCTTACTAACCCTTGGGACAACGGCTCATAACTACTTATTACTAGTTCGTATAAGAAAACTTCTAATTTTCTTAGTTTTCTAAAAATTTTCCAATCTCATGGATGTAATTTTTCACTATCTAAACTTTCATTATCTTATTTATATACAAAAAAGTGTAAATATTAAAATTATTTTTATCTTTGAAAATTTTTAAATTTTTATGGGTTTTGAAAATTTTTCAATTTTTATAGATTTTTAAAAGGAATGTTTTGTGCTTATGCAGATGATATGCAAATGATGCAAAAATAAGCACAAACCTCCCCCAAACTTGTTTTCAACAGTGTCCTCACTGTTGCCATCTGCTAAATCTCGAAAAACCTGTAAGCTTGGGAGGAATTTATTAGTGGGGGTAAAATATTTAAGTGAAGAACCTCCCCGAAACTTATTTTTGGCTCAAAATTTTGTAAAACTTTTCTTTTCAGGAGCCAGAAAAATTATACCCTCCCGAACTTGAATTATGCAATGTTAAACTTTGAAAATCACAAGTGGGGGTCAAAAATCATTGGTCGATGCTAAGCTTTGCAAAGACCGAAGGTTAACACCAACCATTCAAAAATTTTATCAATGCAGTGCTCGGGTTGGTGGAAGAAAAAGTGGGGAAAAGGTAAGTGATGGAATAGAATGTGTGTGCGTCTCATTTTGGAGAGACGATGCAGTGTATGTGATGGATTACTCGCATTCTTCTTACATTTCAAAAGAAGGGGTGGAGGTTCAATTTCAGTGAGTAGAACCTGATTCATCTCAACACCCGTGCTTTTTAGAAATGCGAGTTCATCAGCGAAGATTTCCTCAAAAGTTTCATCTATACCCCGAAGAATAATGTCATCACAAGGTGCGGGGTGATCTTCAGACTCTAAAAGAAGTTCATAATCAGTGTTAATTGTTGACCCGGACCTCGCGGTGGAAGAGTCCGTATGTGTATGATACATAGTTGGGTCAAATAACAACGTATGAAAAGAGTCAAGATCAGTATCAGGAGGATCATCTAATTCGCTGCTGTCGACATCCATTAAGTCGACAGAACAGACCTGAACAGTAGGTTCGGAGGGTACACTTCCTAACTTATAAATGTTCATCTCAATTGTCCTGTTTCCAAAGGATAGGGTCATGGAACCGTTACGACAATTGATGATAGCATTGGAAGTGGCCAAAAAGGGGCGACCTAAAATCACCGGAATTTGATTCCGTGAGTTCGCTACAGGTTGTGTATCAATTACAATAAAATCCACAGGGAAAATAAATTCCCCGATTTTTATTAACACATCCTCTAGTTCACCCCTAGGTCTGGTGATTGATCGGTCAGCCATCTGGAGAGTGCAAGGAGATGGTTTCAACTCTCCGATTCCTAACTGCTCATAAACTGAGAAAGGAAGCAGGTTAACACTCGCCCCAAGATCTAGTAGAGCACGGTTAATGTGTTTCTCCCCAATAGAGATGGAAATCGTAGGATAGCCAGGATCCTTACGTTTCCTCGGTAATTGCTGGGGGAAAGCTGTGTCTACTGTCTTAGCCATGAATATCTTCTTGGGCATTTGTTTCTTCCTCTTTCTAGTGCAAAAATCTTTAAGAACTTTTGCGTATGCAGGGACTTGTTGAATTGCATCTAGAAGAGGGATATTGATGTTAACCTGTTTAAACATCTCAGTGATCTTCTCCATTTGTGGACTTGGTGTGTTAGCCCTTAACCGATTAGGGTAAGGTGCTTTAGCAATAAGCGCTGGGTCCATCATAGGAGAAGGAAGTGTGTGTGGAACCGATCCCAGTATAGAAGTGGGGATCGTCCGTGGAGGGGTAAAAGAGGTGGGCTGTAGTGGCGAGCCTTTTGGGAAATGGAGAATAGGCTCGGAAGAGGGTGGTGGGGTAGAAGAAGTAGGGTCAGAAGTGTGTGGAAAGGTCTCAGCCGGGGTGTTAATAGGATTATCAGTATCATCAACTTCTTCCCCAACATGATTGTCAAGCACTCTTCCAGATCTCAACGTGGTGATTGCATTAACATGATGTGAATAACCAGGATTGGGTAAGGGTTGAGCTGGAAGTTTCCCTTTCTCTCTTGCACTTAGTTCGGCTTTTAATCGTGCAATTTCTTCTTCCATCGATTTAATACTCTCGTTTTGGGACGCAGAGTTTTTCTTCATGTCATCGACGGAAGATTTCATTTCAGCCGCAACTTGCATGATATTTGTCAAGACCAAATTCATGTATTGTGCAAAAGAAGAGGATTCATCAGTTCCGGTCAACTGTAAAGGACTAGACAGTGCAGGTGTGTTGACCGTATTTTGAAAATTATGTGCTTGAAAGGGGTGCTGACTTAATTGAAGTTGTGGCTGCTGTTGTGGTGGAGGGGCCCTTTGGAAATTGTTTTGGTTTGGAACCGTGTTTTGTGATTGTGGTTGGTTCCAAGAAAAATTAGGGTGATTCCTCCATCCCTGATTATATGTGGAAGAAAAAGGATCGTTTCTAGGTCGTTGAAATGCGGCATTGGTATGCTCACGACCTTGAAACGGACATTCTTCCGTCAAGTGAGACGGATCAGAACAGCAGCTACATACAGTTTTGGAAAGTGACATTTGATTAAGGGAGGCAGCTAAAAATTTGTTTTCCATAGTCTCGAGTTTCTTTTGTATAGCTGAAATGTCAGCTCTAACTCCTATGGAAACATCCGATTGGTTATTGCCACTCCTAAATGATGGACTTTCCCACTGTAAGGACTTCTCAGCGAACTCTTCTAAGTATCGCCAAGCTTCCCCATCATCCTTAGACATGAAGGTACCTTGACACATGTTTTCAAGGCTCTGTTTAGTGTTAGGGTTACTGCCCTCATATATGATTCGGCAAAGCTCCCATCTCGGGATGCCGTGATGAGGACATTGAACCAATAGATCCTTGAAACGTTCAAAGCATTTAGAGAATGGTTCAGCGGGGAGCTGGGCAAATTGATTCAGTTCGCTACGGATTCGAGCTGTCTTTTGTATTGGGTAAAATTTCTTAAGGAATGCCGCTACGAATTCTCCCCAATTCGTAATAGAATGTGCAGTAGTGTTATATAGCCACTTCTCGGCTATATCGCACAAGGTAAATGGGAGAAGTCGTAGACGCATAGCATCCACTGAAAGTTGTGACGTACCCATCATTGCGCATACGTTTTCAAATTTGGTAATGAAAACGTAAGCTTCCTCAGTCTCGAGTCCATGGAATTTGGGTAAAAGATTGATATACTGGGGCTTAATCTCAAAGTTATCTCCATTGGCTGGTGGTGTGGATAAGCAGGTCGAAAGAGGACCTCTATGTGGGTAGCATCTTTCCTGGAGAGAAATGTGGGGTGGAGTAGGATTCTGCGCACCAACGGACGGTGGCAGATTAGGGTCAAAGAAGTTCGATGGATTCGGATCCATCGGTGTGGGTGTGGTAGTGGGTAAAGAAAAGGTAAATGGGGAATTATCGACTTCGGAGTCGATAAAGGGTACGCGGACTAAACGGGCACTAGAATCCCGTGTCCAGCCTATCTTGCACTAAAATGGGTTAGTACAAGTGGCAGCGTTGACTTATAATTAGGGATGAATGAATGCGGTGCTTGCTTTTGAAAAAGGGACGGATTTTAAAAAAAATGATGCGACAAAACAAATGCAGCACACAACCCTAGAATCTAGTGGTCACCTAGGTCCGATCTCTAGACCGCTCCTACTGCCAAAAGACAAGCCGCAGGATAGAATCCTCCACTGCCTCTTTGTCCCCCTGTGGCCGGATAAGTGCCAGGTAAGTGGGAAGGAACCACCACTACAGTGGACCTAATTAATAACCACTAGCCTTAGACACACTCGCCTTAGGCACCACAAGAAAAACGCGGATAAGCAATGAATTACCCACGACCTTCTCTTGTCCTATTGAGCGCGACAGTCCTTAGAGTCTTCTCTAGATTTCTTTTAGTTAATGGAGGTAATGCGGATGCAAGTTTGACGATTTTCGGGGCCTAGGAAGGGTAATGAAATCCCCACCTAATTTGGATTTGGCCGTGCCTCTTAAATTTCCGTATTAGAATGCAAACAACCAAGAAATCAAAAATCACACACAATTTTATTTTTGGTTTTGCGCGCTGCGATTTATTTGCAAAGAATCCTGCAGCAAAGGGTTAGTTGGAGCTAAAAAGGGTGAGAGGAGAGAGCAAGAAATTACCTGCACTGAAAATTATGCAGAGAACACCCAATACTGCGGCGCTTCCGCCGCAATAAGCATGTATCGGCCGCGGATGAGCGGTCGGTTATTGGGAACAGTGAACATTTTTTCTTCAGCAAGCTCCTGTTGCTATCTACAGCTCTCTGATATATTCAAAAAAAAATTTCCACAGAGCAGAATGCTCCAGATCACCTTGCAATCAAATCACAACACACGTGTAAGAGTTTGTACGAATTTTGATTTCAAGAAGTAAAACGTAATAATTCTTTCACTTCAAACTAAAAATGCAAATGAATTAGCGCGATCCCCGGCAACGGCGCCATTTTGATTGATTCATTTTCTGACGTGTATATGTAAAAAGTAACGACAATCAAAAAATTATATTGACCGCAATCAAACCACGGTGTCGGATGTAGTTAATGAATGAGTGTGGATCGTCCACAGGGATTGTGCAATTCAATTGTATTTTGATACGTTTGAAATGAAATGTTAAGCAACAATAAACGAAAACATGATTCAAGATGTGATTTGTATTCGAGTGTCACTAATCTTTACTCAAGAATCAAGAAACTATAAACAATCAAGAATCGGTTGTTTTGATAATATTTCCAATCAACAATCAAGAATATAAGAGAGGCTCGTAGGAGTCGATCGGATCTTTAGACGTGATGTAATCTAAAGGGTTTCGTGTTCTTGTCCTTCGAAGAATTGATACTAGATCAATGGTGATCGACGAGAGTTAGGGTTTTCTTGATGAAATTAGGGTTTCATCTCTTAACCCTTGTTCTTTCGAGGATACCATTTATATTCTAGCCTCTAGCAATTCCAAGAAATGATCGGAACTCCCCAATCTCGAGCAATATCGATCAAGAAAGCATCGCAACGAATTGGGTCGTCGATTCTTGAACTTGCTAGGGTTTACAAACTCATGGGATTCAAGAATCGATTACACATTTGTTACATCATCATACTAAAGATCGTTTCGACTCCCCGACGAGCGGAGTTTTATTCACACATCACCACAAAGACAATATTCAAGAATAGTAATGATAACATGATGCGGAATTTAAAGAAAACAAGATAAAAGAATATCACCTTTTATTTAATCAACAATTTCAATACATTCTTTCAAGAATCTACAAGAAGAAGAAATCGATCGTTGACTCGGTTTCGCTCGTCTCCGTGGATCGTGGATCTACTTTGATCTCTTGCCCGATTGAAGATCGGCTCGGCTCATAAAAGGGTTGAAGGCATCTTGCTTGGCTTGCACTCAAGATCTTGAATTGTTGTTGGATTTAGGGTTAGGGTTTCCTACAAGCTCTCTCACTAAACTTGAGGAAGAGGGGATGAAGAAAGAGATTGATTTTCTAAACTTTCCCAAGGTTGAATAATAGGTTGAATCCTGAGCCTAGGGTCTTATTTATAGAACTTCCAAACCCTAGGTTTAGGTTTGAATTAGAACTTTCCCTCCCAAAGTTTGTTGAAGAGTTTCTAGAAGGAGTTTGTTAGGAGTTAGCTTAGGGTTTAAGCTAGGGTTTAGGGAAAGTTCTAGAAAGATTAGGCTATTTTAGGTGTTTGCTGATCTGGAGGAAGTATCTGGAATATTATGGAAGTTTGTGAGCATTATTGAGCTGTAGCCACTGAAACAGGAGTTTTGGTGAAATTTGAGGAGCTGAGTTACTGGGCCCGCCGCGCAACCGCCGCACAATGTGCCTCTAGACCGCGCTTCCGCCGCTCATTATTGGCCTTGGGATCTGTGCCTTCTTCTGCTGCTTGGTACTGCTGTTTGTAGCTTTCTTTGATGTTTAGATTTGTACTTCCTCTTCTGTGTTGATACCAGATTTGAGTTAAGTGAGTTTACGAGCAATTGTAATGGTCGAGCATTGTAATGATCGAGCAAGCTTCTCTTTTCCTGCACAGACTTCGAAACACGGGTTGCAAGATATAGAAAATATGCTATGTAATGTAATGCAGTCAATTTCCCTAGAAATGCCGGTTTTAAGGTCAAATACATGTAATCTGATATTTTGCGACCGATTTGCTAATATGTGAATTATGAATACCGTACACTTCTATATGGATACAAATGATGAGGAAATTGCCGGTTAAAATATGCAATATTTTCGACTGATCACAACCCGACACCGCAGAAAGCGGAGCAAGTCAAACCTAACACCGCAGAAAGCGGAGCAAGTCAACCCCGACACCGCAGGAAACAAGTCAGCTAATGACCTCCTCACCGGAACAACGCTCCGTCTCGGAAACAAGTCAGCCAATGACCTCCCTGCCGTAACAACGCTCCGTCTCAGAAACAAGTCAACCAATAACCTCTCGATTCAGGGAAATCGGCGTCCTTGATGAGAACCTCTCGATTCGTGTTGGCCCGCAAGAAAATCAGTGTCTTTGCAGGAATCTCTCGATTCGTCTCGACCCCAGGGAAATCGGTGTCCTTGGCAAATCCTCTCGATTTAGGGAAACCAGCGTCCTTGGAGAGAACCTCTCGATTCGTTTCGACCGCAAGGAAATCAGTGTCTTTGCAGGAATCTCTCGATTCTTCTCGACCCCCAAGGAAATCAGTGTCCTTGGCAAAACCTCTCGATTCAGGGAAATCAGCGTCCTTGGCGAGAACCTCTCGATTCGTTTCAACCCGTAAGGAAATCAGTGTCTTTGCAGGAATCTCTCTGTTCGTTTCGACCCCCAGGGAAATCAGTGTCCTTGGCAAAACCTCGTGATTCAAGGAAATCAGCGTCCTTGGCGATAACCTCTCGATTCGTTTCGACCCACAAAGAAATCAGTGTCTTTGCAGGAATCTCTCGATTCCACTCGACCCCCAAGGAAATCAGTGTCCTTGGCAAAAACTCTCGATTCAGGGAAATCAGCGTCCTTGGCGAGAACCTCTCAATTCATTTTGACCCGTAAGGAAATCAGTGTCTTTGCAGGAATCTCTCGATTCGTTTCGACCTCAGGGAAATCAGTGTCCTTGGCAAAACCTCTCGATTCAAGGAAATCAGCGTCCTTGGCGAGAACCTCACGATTCAGGGAAATCAGCGTCCTTTGCGAGAACCTCTCGATTCGTTTCTACCCGCAAGGATATCAGTGTCTTTGCAGGAATCTCTCGATTCGTCTCGACCCCCAAGGAAATAAGTGTCCTTGGCAAAACCTCTCGATTCAGTGAAATCAGCGTCCTTGGCGAGAACCTCTCGATTCGTTTCGACCCACAAGGAAATCAGTGTCTTTGCAGGAATCTCTCGATTCGTCTCAAACCCAGGGAAATCAGCGTCCTTGGCAAAAACCTCTCGATTCAGGAAAATCAGCGTCCTTGGTGAGAACCTCTCGATTCGTTTCGACCCATAAGGAAATCAGTGTCTTTGCAGGAATCTCTCGATTCGTCTCGACCCCAGGGAAATCAGTGTCCTTGGCAAAAACCTCTCGATTCAGGAAAATCAGAGTCCTTGGTGAGAACCACTCGATTCGTTTCGACCCGCAAGGAAATCAGTGTCTTTACAGGAATCTCTCGATTCGTCTCGACACTAGGGAAATCAGTGTCCTTATCAAAAACCTCTCGATTCAGGAAAATTAGCGTCCTTGGCGAGAACCTCTCGATTCGTTTCGACCCGCAAGGAAATCAATGTCTTTGCAGGAATCTCTCGATTCGTCTCGAACCGCGGGGAAATTAGTGTCCCTGTGCATAAAGAGAATTCTCTCGTGGGATCCTTACGATTCTAGAGAGAAAACGTACTTAGGAGTCTTCACGACCCCTAAGGAGAAATTACACCTGTAGGGTTCCTAGGCACACACTAGAGGTCTCACAAGGCATCGACCATGCCAATTTCAAATTTTACGGTGCTGAGAAACCCTAGACTACGGATCGTTGGCTAGATATATAGGCGAAAAAGAAAACTAGTTAACACTTAACTACAAGAATACGGAAATACAACCTTTGTAGATCCGGTCCACCACCTCCTAAGCTCCGCGATGAAGTCCTCTCCGCTGTCCAAATCAAAATCCGGGCTCTAGCGTCGGCTTCATCGGAGAAAGAGCGGGCTAGGTCATCGACGACGTGCCGAAGATGATCTACGTCGAGGCATCGCTAGATCAAGCTCCACCTTCACCAAGCCATGAAAACTTGTGAAGGAAACACCCTATACTACTTGGCAAGAGGTAGAGGATGAAGAAATAGGAAGTGGGTTCACTTTAGAATTGGATTTCTCACTCTTTATCATCACTTGCCATTAATGGAGCAAGCTTTCTTCCATGAAGAAATGAAGAAGAAGAAGAAGAATGTTATGATAAGAATTAATTAAAATAGAAAAGAAAATCCATTCTTATCATAACTCTTACCATGGTTAAGTGTAGAGAGAGAACTATAGTTAAGTGGAGTGGTTAGGTTTAAACATGAGACAAAATGGTGACTTAATGAAAGCTTCATGAAGCTTCATTTACAAACAAAGAAAAGACACCATTTTCTCACTCTTTTTCTTTTTCCAAATGAATAACTAAATAAAATAAATGAATAAGAAAATAATAAACCCTAACCACTCATAAAACCATGGTTCAATCTTTACACAAACCCAAGTTTGCATGCATCATCAAACATGATACAAGCAAGTGCACAAATTCATATCGCATATGCAATGCGCACATCCGAGCGAGAAAATCCATTTAAAGTGAACCGATACTAGTTAATGCAAAGTAATATATCAAATATATAATTATGTATTAAATCATTAAATCAACACTTGATTAAACGATCCGGTCATATCGTATATAACCGACTAGTATCCTATGTACCGGTTTATTGAATCAATCCTTGATTCGATAATTAGGGTATATCGCATATAACCTAATCGATACATTTATCGCGAGAATGTAATACGGTATCACATACACGCATTACTCTCGGTCCCGCACATATCTCATATGCGCTCCTATTTCGTTTCGCTTGAGCCAGGAAACCTCTGTGTAGGACTCTAAAGACTCGTCAATACGCCGGCAGCGGATGATGATCATATCAAACATCCACAAGCCGCAAGCGGTCTGCTAAACGTAACGGCCACCCGGGTATTGAGCGATCAGAAGATCGACGAGCAAGCCCACTCACACTCCAGTGAATCCAACCAGTAACACTACCGTACAGTCCGGTCTGTTCGTCTGATATGTCGCATATCTCGCCTAGGGGTGGTAAACGTCAGACCCCAATAGCTCGATAAGTCGTGTCGATATGAGGTCTATAAAAATTCGAGAAACTACTGGTAACACTTACCAGTAAATCTCAGCAACCCTGGCCAGGGATTTCCTGTTATAGCCAATCGAACACAGCGCAACATCAACCCCCTATACCGGGAGAGACGAATCCCCTCCTATCGCTCATTGCCTCCATGTGACTCGGGACTGTACCCAAAAACCACCATTTTGCACGCCCTCTTGGACGTGGTAAGATGGAAATCAAAGCACAGTGGGAACCACACAAGACTCTATGACGATCTCGGGTCAACAGACTACTCTGTACCAGTGTCACCAGAGAACTGCCATCTGACGTAAGGCATAATACCATCTGGGAGTTCTCGGCGAGTCCGTCCAGTGTACCCAGTCTCCACTGAGCACCCGTATATCATCTCTGATGTCAAACACCAATGGATATGGGATCATCCATCGCCCATCTGTATGGGTCGAGAAGGTATACGCTAGTCTACTCTGGTATATCGATGCCCCGTCTCGATACACCCATGACTAGGGACTGTGAAGGATGTACTTATGGACTACCATGTCCCCACTAGTATGATCTGCATCATAGTCCAGGTAGTCAAGTACACATCCTAAGGGCTTTACCAACATGTAACAGAGAGACAATCAGTATACACGTTAAGGTAAAGAGCAACCAGATAGCATACTATCATGTCGAGCAAGAAAGTCCTCCCTATATATGTCCCAGCATCCACTACAATATACATCCTATGTATAGCAATGGCCTCTAGGGCATACATATAACTAACAATCTCCCACTTGCACTAGGGCCATCTGATAGCAGTGGTTGTAGTATCTCATACTCAACCATCCCATAAAAGTCTCTCTCTGGGAACAGGCCTTTGTGAGTGGATCCGCTGTGTTGTCCTCTGAGTCTACTCTCCAAACCTCGATCACCCTGGAGATCAACCATCTCCATGATCAGGTGACACTGCCTTAGAATATGTCTGGATTACTGATGGGACCGGCGTTCCTCGGCATAAGCCACAACTCCATTGTCTCACAATGGTAGGAACGTAGTTCATCTCATGAACCAATATACACCCAAACAGCCTCTTTGGTAGCATCTTAAGTAGCGATGTATCCTGCCTTTATCGTCTAGTATGTCACGGTATCTAGCTTGGAACTCTTCCAACATACCGTCCCTTTACTGAGGGTAAAGACAATGCTTGCGACTGACATTCAGTCGTCTTTATCACCCTGGAACCCTTCCAGTGATTCTTCCCAGGATCAATTGATACCATCTCACTACAACCAGTGAGAATCCTAACATCCATTTAGATCTATCTCCTAGATCCAAAATCCAGGATTTAGGAGGTATCACTTTGATCCTATATGGAAAATCATTGTGATAAGCGGAGATTGACCGAGCGTAGCATAGGAAACTCCTTCCCTATCAAGAGCATGTCATCCACGTACTCTACAAGGATCACCACCATACTCCCTACTACCTTTTTGTTTATACAAGGTTCATCTACCATTTTGATGATGTCAAACTCTTTGACTACTATATCAAAACAGATGATCCAACTCCGCGATGCCTGCTTTATCCTATAAAGCATCTTGCACACGTTTCCGCTGCTCCCACTGTCTACGAGGCCCTCTGGCTGTGTACTTATATACGTTCTCTTCTAAAACATCATTTAGAAAAGCAGTCATGGCACCCAACCGCCAGATATCGTAGTCATGGTACGTAGCCGTGGCAAGTAGGATCTGGATGGACTTAAGCATAGCTACTTGAAAAGGTTTCATCATTATCCACGCCTGGTCGATGACGAAAAGCTTTAACAAGTCTAGCTTTGAAAGTCTCAACTTTTCCATCTACACCAAGTAATCTTCTCAAGATATACTTGCTCCTGATGGGGATTTAACCCTTCAGATACAGCAACCAAAGTCCATACTTTGTTGGTGTATAAAGATTCCATCTCAGATCGCTAAGCATCCAGCCATTCTTACAGAGTCTCACTCCTGATGGCCAGCTCGAAACTAGTTGGGTCATCATCTCATGATGCAATCCTCGCTCCCACTGTCGTAGAGAAACCGAAGTATCTCTCAGGTGGGTGAGGAACCCTACTAGATCGGCGGAGAGGCTGAGGTTCGTTGGTATCTACTGAATCCTTTGGTTGTACCAAATCATCTGCTGTAGTTTGTATAGCTGGAACATTTCCAGTTCTACATTACAGACCTTGCCTCGAGCTTGTCCGGATTTTGCTTTTTAGACATAGGCCGGACAACCCCAAATCCTAACTAGCTTAAGACATGGGCTCTTCCCTTTCCATATCACATATGAAGTGGTAGGCTTTGATTTGATTCGAACCCAATTCAATAGGTATGCAGCTTCTCAAGTGCATAACCCCCTTAAAAGGAAACAGGTAACTCAGTAGTACTCATCATAGAGCACACCATATCAAATAGGGTGTATCTGCTCCGCCCCGACATATCATCGTGCAATGGTGTATACGGAGGAGTAATGCTGAGAGAGAATCTCATTCTCCTTTAGAATAGTCCAGGAATTCCGTGCTCAAGTATTCTCCTCCCTGATCACATCAAAGGACATAATACTTATACCCATATTAGTTCTCTACTTCTAACTTATATTCTGTGAATATCTCAAAAGGTTCGGACTCATGTTTCAACAGGAACATAGGTCTGAATCTCGAAAGATCATCAGAGAATGTAATGAAGTACAAAGAACCAGTCTTGGCATGTGTAGACAGGGGACCTACATACATCAACATGTATCATCCCAAGAGTTCACTAACTCTTTCTCTGTTTCCAATAAACAGAGCTGTGGTCATCTTATCTCTGTGACATGACTGGCAAGTTTCACAAGATGTAAATTCAAACTCATTTAAATATGCATCTTTATGTAACTTCAGCTAGTCGGGTCACATTGATATGACCTAGTCTACAATGCCTCAAGAAGGATTCGTTCATTTCTGAACTCTTCCTCTTGTGTGTGTTCCGTATACTAAAGAACTGTAGTTTGATTTAGAACATCAACGCTTTTAGATAACGTGCCTGAACCGATCAACTTTTGATATAGGAAATGTTCAAAACATTATCCAACAATACAAAATTATATCCTTTCTTTACTAATAAAGAGATTGATATGATTTTGTATATCAGGTTCGGTATCTAATAACATTCGTTCAGAATCAAAGTATTTGGAATACAGGGTGACAGTGACCAACAGACTTGGCTGCAACTCTTGCCCCGTTTTCTGCCTCATGAAACTTATCACCCGTTCTCAGTTCTTCTACCTTTCTGTAGCCCTATGTAACATATTACATATGTGGGATCCTGATCCGGTATCATATACCCAGGATGCGGAGGATACTGAGAAACAGTTCTCTGTAAAGAACACACCCGAAGATGATGCATCAGCATGCACTCTCTTCGTTTGGGCGGCACGGGAAATCTGGTATTCCCCAATTTCCTGCTCTGTCTTATAACAATTATAAGTTGAAGCGGGACCAACGTTCCCCAGCTCAGTATAACAAGTGGGTTCGGTCAATAATCCGTATTTATTATCTTGATTAAGGCGTGATATGGTCGCTACCTGGAGAGAGAGAGAAGAAAACACTCAGCGTGCGCTCTTGCAAGAATAGATTGGTTTTTATTTTATCTAATCAGGATGGCTCCCACTGCTTTTTATCAAATCTTCCATCAAACCCAAAAAGGAAAGACTAGCCGGGATTAATTACACACTACAAGTTCGCCAATCTTTCAGCCAGGCCAGTGTCGGTACTTTGAGGGAGGTCCCCCGTGCTTTCGCACGAACCTAATTAATGTAAACCTCGTTTTCCCAGAGGCGTAACCCCGTTGACACCTTTCTAGACACCTACTTGATCGGCTAATTGTAATATGTAAAACTCTCCCAGGAGTAACACTTACTCGCAGCGGGTATCGGGATCCAACTATCTCATAGAAGGTATGCAATCTCATTGCAAATTTCAACACTTGAAATTCCCGATAATTTTGCCCCTAGCGTCCTATGACCTTGACGCAGGCCAACAAACCATAGTGCGCTAGTCAAGTTCAACCCGTCATTTCCTGATTGAATTAAACCCACCCGCACGACCCTTGACGCAGGCCAACAAAGTCGCACGACTACCCTAATCCAATCTGCATCATATGCATAAGCAGATAAATACTAGTTAGCTACCGCACACTACGCCTTGACGCAGGCCAACAAACGTAGCACGAATACTAACTACTACTTATCTGAAATGACGAAGGGCTACGACAGGTTTTTCTGAAAACCTATTGCGTAATGAACTTGATATCGTTGTAGGATCGAATGAATTTTGAATTGGATTGTTTTTTAGGCTTTTATAGTTTTGCTAAAGGAGTCACTCCCGGTGAAGGGATCGTCGGTCCTTTCCTCGTCGAATGAGGTGCGGGATATATCACATATATCACTGTGCAAAGCAAAAACTCTTAAAAGCAATCAAAAGACAAACCGAGTGTGTAGCATCTGCCAGTTATTGCTAAAGGAGTCACTCCCGGTGAAGGGATCTCGGTCCTTTCCTCATCGAATAAGGTGCAGGATATATCACATACACCGCTGTGCAAAGCAAGAACTGTAGCTACCTGTTTTATTTTGAAATTCGATTCTACAACATCTTAGGTTTCTTTTATTTCATTAATCACATTAATGAAGTCCCATCATTTAAGTACCTAAACATCACAGATAAATACGACGTACACTTATGCCATCCGCATTCGCCTCGATGTCCCCTCATGCACCGTTAGGTTAGGTAACTAACGGTAGAGCGGGGCAGGGCTAGCGCGGGTGTAAAACATAAGTAACGTCTATATAATATATCATATATACTATATACTGTATCTATCACAGAACATCACATGATCACATCACAGATATCGCAGCAGAAGAATCATATGAAATATTGGATATTCTAGGACGTCCGTGTTTTCAATACGAGCCAGTATAAAACACGGATTCCACGGTCGTGATGAATAGCCAAACCCACACCCCAAGACCCCTACGAGAGCGGCAAGCAACCCTACCAATTCTGGAGTTAGGAGACCCGGACCCGACTCCTCGAGTTGGTCTCCCACTGAACTCCAGAACCCGGTTACTTGTGCTCCCCTCCTTGGGTCTATCCTAGTGCGGAAAAGTAAATAATATACAAAGGGTGACATCTTCCGCAACCTGGAAGTGCCCCAAATAAAAGAATATTACATACAAGTTTTTACATGAATGAAAATGAAAAACACTCATCTCACATAAAAACCCCCGGCTATTCAAACACGACGATCCAATATAATATATCCAGCAACACATAACATCACATGTCATCAACGTAAGTAAATATGCGCATCCCAATTGTCGTTGACATATAGCAACGAAACCGGCGATATCACATATTACACTTACGGTCACAGAAAAGAAAGTGTAAAACTACAACAGTTGGAATCCGCAACTTGCATAGACATCGCATGCCTAATCAAATGAACTCCTTAGACATCGCATGCCTCACAATTATAAACCCCGCATTTTAGTCTCATTATCGAAAACACTTTTCAATATCAAGTCGGGCAATTCAACAAGATTCCCGACATCCTGATCGAATGCTCATCGCAAACATTAGTAGACGGCCGCACCCCTAATACCGTCGACGAAGTGCACCAAGGCGGAACACCGCTACCGCGAGCACCCTTACGGATGCTTTCGGCGACGGGGTTCTCCTACAGTCACTTGGTCGGGGCTATGGAGTGAGGCTGTCTATTAAGTTTACCCGGCGAGTATCCGCGTACGCTACGTGATTGCGATGGACTTTTGATCACATCAAAATTCCGTAGCAACCAATCAAGCGAGACTAAACTACTAGATTTATAACATTCATTCAGTTATCTCATAACTAATTGTGAATTCCAATTATTGTATCCCATTCCAGATAAGTAGAAAATGTTAAACTTTCCGATCGAACAGTCGAACACCCAAGTTTTCCCAAAACAGATCAACACATGAAACAAGTCTAAAGACATTCAGTTCGTGCCTTAGTACCAACGGTCCAGCCGTAGAAGGGTCAAGCCAACGCCTCACATGTGGCACGCCGTACTGCCCCAAACCCGAAGGTTCAAAGGGCAGTTCAAGACGGTCACATAATCGAGTTAAGGTTTGTTGTCTTCTAGAGGGACCATCGCGTTACTTGCACTACTTAGAACGTCTTTAAACCTCGGAAAAATCCAACACTTGGAAATTTCCCGACAGGGGAAAAGGTGGGTATTTATATCCGATCGAACTTTTTAACATATTCAAAAATTATCCGGAAAAACACATAGACAGAGTTTGACAATCCGATCGAATGTACGAACTCCAAATACAACCCAAAATACTCAACTCTGGATTAAATATTAAAAATTCCCAGAAAATATAAAAACCAGAGATATGAATTACTGTGCAAAGAACCGTCACAAATACCATAAATGTGCCGCGGAACCGCCGCTAAAGGGGGGTCAACGCCGCGGTTCCGCGGTCAAGTAGAGGAATTAGAGGCTCCGTTTTGCACAGTAATTCATAGAAAACCCTGCTTAATTTTCTGCATATTTTTAATATTGAAAAATCCACGATTTTCAAAAAAGGACAGAGAGCAATTTGGAGTTAGGGATTCGAATCGATCGGGTTTCAAACTTCGTCTACGCATCGCCTAAGGCTCTAGCTAGGCTCTGATACCACTGTAGGGTTCCTAGGCACACACTAGAGGTCTCACAAGGCATCGACCATGCCAATTTCAAATTTTACGGTACCGAGAAACCCTAGACTACGGACCGTTGGCTAGATATATAGGCGAAAAAGAAAACTAGTTAACACTTAACTACAAGAATACAGAAATACAACCTTTGTAGATCCGGTCCACCACCTCCTAAGCTCCGCGATGAAGTCCTCTCCGCTGTCCAAATCAAAATCCGGGCTCTAGCGTCGGCTTCATCGGAGAAAGAGCGGGCTAGGTCATCGACGACGTGCCGAAGATGATCTACGTCGAGGCATCGCTAGATCAAGCTCCACCTTCACTAAGCCATGAAAACTTGTGAAGGAAACACCTTATACTACTTGGCAAGAGGTAGAGGATGAAGAAATAGGAAGTGGGTTCACTTTAGAATTGGATTTCTCACTCTTTATCATCACTTGCCATTAATGGAGCAAGCTTTCTTCCATGAAGAAATGAAGAAGAAGAAGAAGAAGAATATTATGATAAGAATTAATTAAAATAGAAAAGAAAATCCATTCTTATCATAACTCTTACCATGGTTAAGTGTAGAGAGAGAACTATAGTTAAGTGGAGTGGTTAGGTTTAAACATGAGACAAAATGGTGACTTAATGAAAGCTTCATGAAGCTTCATTTACAAACAAAGAAAAGCCACCATTTTCTCACTCTTTTTCTTTTTCCAAATGAATAACTAAATAAAATAAATGAATAAGAAAATAATAAACCCTAACCACTCATAAAACCATGGTTCAATCTTTACACAAACCCAAGTTTGCATGCATCATCAAACATGATACAAGCAAGTGCACAAAATCATATCGCATATGCAATGCGCACATCCGAGCGAGAAAATCCATTTAAAGTGAACCGATACTAGTTAATGCAAAGTAATATATCAAATATATAATTATGCATTAAATCATTAAATCAACACTTGATTTAACGATCCGGTCATATCGTATATAACCGACTAGTATCCTATGTACCGGTTTATTGAATCAATCCTTGATTCGATAATTAGGGTATATCGCATATAACCTAATCGATACATTTATCGCGAGAATGTAATACGGTATCACATACACGCATTACTCTCGGTCCCGCACATATCTCATATGTGCTCCTATTTCGTTTCGCTTGAGCCAGGAAACCTCTGTGTAGGACTCTAAAGACTCGTCAATACGCCGGCAGCGGATGATGATCATATCAAACATCCACAAGCCGCAAGCGGTCTGCTAAACGTAACGGCCACCCGGGTATTGAGCGATCAGAAGATCGACGAGCAAGCCCGCTCACACTCCAGTGAATCCAACCAGTAACACTACCATACAGTCCGGTCTGTTCGTCTGATATGTCGCATATCTCGCCTAGGGGTGGTAAACGTCAGACCCCAATAGCTCGATAAGTCGTGTCGATATGAGGTCTATAACAATTCAAGAAACTACTGGTAACACTTACCAGTAAATCTCAGCAACCCTGGCCAGGGATTTCCTGTTATAGCCAATCGAACACAGCGCAACATCAACCCCCTATACCGGGAGAGACGAATCCCCTCCTATCGCTCATTACCTCCATGTGACTCGGGACTGTACCCAAAAACCACCGTTTTGCACGCCCTCTTGGACGTGGTAAGATGGAAATCAAAGCACAGTGGGAACTACACAAGACTCTATGACGATCTCGGGTCAACAGACTACTATGTACCAGTGTCACCAGAGAACTGCCATCTGACGTAAGGTATAATACCATCTGGGAGTTCTCGGCGAGTCTGTCCAGTGTACCCAGTCTCCACTGAGCACCCGTATATCATCTCTGATGTCAAACACCAATGGATATGGGATCATCCATCGCCCATCTGTATGGGTCGAGAAGGTATACGCTAGTCTACTCTGGTATATCGATGCCCCGTCTCGATACACCCACGACTAGGGACTGTGAAGGATGTACTTATGGACTACCATGTCCCCACTAGTATGATCTGCATCATAGTCCAGGTAGTCAAGTACACATCCTAAGGGCTTTACCAACACGTAACAGAGAGACAATCAGTATACACGTTAAGGTAAAGAGCAACCAGATAGCATACTATCATGTCGAGCAAGAAAGTCCTCCCTATATATGTCCAAGCATCCACTACAATATACATCCTATGTATAGCAATGGCCTCTAGGGCATACATATAACTAACAACACCTACGAGATCCTCTCGACTCGTAGGGAGAAAAGTCTTTATGAGACCCTCACGGCTCATAAAGTTGAAAAGTCTTAGGCAGCAGACCACCTGAACCTTCTTCCTAAGCCATCGCTACCCTGCAAAGAAATCAAGATGGACCGTTGTCTACCATCTATGGGCCACATTTACTAAAGTAACTTTCCAACGACACAGCAAAGAAAAGAAAGCGATAATACGTGATAAAATGTGCATTTTATTCATGAATTCAATTGAGTACAAGATACATCACATAAAAGAATAAAAAATGAAATGATGAATGAAAATGAATACATGTTATTCATAAACCGTAAGTTTACAGTAAAAAAGGGGATACAAAGACGGTTATTGAGGAGGAGGCGTTTTCAACAAATCAGCCAACTGCTCGCGCGCTCCTCTCGGTCCTTTCTCGCAATCGGCCGCCTCGGCCTAGTCCGCTTTGACTCGGGCCCGCTGTTGCAAACAAGATGAGAGCTTTTCATCGGTTCCTAGCATGATAGCTTTGCAGTCCTGCACGACCCGCTCCGCAGAGTCAAGCACCCGTCTCAGCGTCAACCCATTCAAAATGCATCGCTGGAGATTGTCGAAAACAGCTTTCAACTGCGCAGCATTCGCTTCAACCTGGGCGTGCAACCGGGTAGATTCGCTTGAAGCTACTTCATGTTCCTTTCGCCTCAGGGTCGCATCTTGTTCAAAATGGTGGATGAAAGGAACACTACTCTCGATCCACGCAGCCCCTGGGAGTTCAAAGTTGATACTTCAGGAGCGGGACGCTTGAGCTCAATCTCATGCAGGCAAGCCTCGAACTTTCTGTAGCAATTAACCCAAGACTCGACGACACCTTCGTTATGGAAGTTCAAAAGCGTCGCCAGCATAGGATTAACCTCAGCAGCAAAATCTGCAGCAAATGCGAGGGCCTCGGCGTCAAGATCCTCGATGAATTCGCTCAACATTCGCAGGCTAGTCGCGGTGCCCCTGGAAGATGGGCGTTTAGCAAAGGGCCCTGCCGGCATTGGGATGCGAGATTCAAAGGGAGCTGAAGCCGATGCGATTGCTGCAAAACAAATTATGGTCAAATGCCGACTCAGGAGGTATAGAAAATAGACGAGCAACGGAGTCTACTATACTGGCTGTGACAGGTGGAAAAATTGGGAGTACCGGAGGCACGACTATTCCTTCGCCTTCTCCTTCAACCCGTGACGCTATATTCAAAATGAAGAAGAGTTATCAACGACATGGATACCCGTAAATGAAAGGAAAGAAATCGGTTAAAAACTATACTCACCGACACCAATAGGTAGGACGATTTCTGACTGGAAGGAGAAATGCGGGTTCAGCACCTGATACAGATGGTCAAAAAGGACTCCTGCAAAGTTGTGACAATATACTGTCAGTACAAGGAGGATGATACCCACAATGAAACCGATAAATCACAAAACCTATACCTTCCAGCATTTCGGAGGACATAGGAGAAGGTGAGGGAATAACAACCATCATGGCGGCGACCGGAGCTGCTTCGGATGACACAATCTCAACGTTCGTTGCACCTACAAGCAAAATATCATCAGAAGAAGCTGAACGGGATTGTGAAATAAAAAGAGAACACGGACTCAAGACTTACCTGATGGGTCATCAACCGAAACCGCGACGGAAGCATCACCAGGCGTAGCAGCTTCTTCGCTCTCCCTCAGAGGAGTAGTTTTTGCGCCCATGGCTTCATCCCCTGATTCGACGAGGGCCTTCATGACGCTTGCAATGCCCGCCGATACCAGGGAGCCACAAGGGGAAAGAGCGGAGGTTTGGGCAGTCCCATACTCCCGAGAGAGAGTAGCCACTTCGGGCTCTATGGTCGCCATCATCTCGCCTGCCATCTCATCGCCAGGACTTGGCCCTGCGGGATATGGTATATAAGAATTTGCAGATCGAGTTCTAATAAAAAGACCGGGCATTACGTTACATTGCAAAAGATTCTCGATTACCTCCCGAGCCACGAGCGCAACCTGTATATGGGCGGTAGACAGGGCAGTTGGAGCACCCTCTGAAGGAATAGCGACAGATAGAGTGGTGCTTGAGCCTGCACCTACAGCCAAAATGGCATCATGTTCCTTCGCTGCGCGCTTCCTGCGTTTCCTTTCAGTTTGGACAATGAGAGCTGATCTCCTCAAGACCTCTGACAAATGGACGTCATCGTTCGAACCAAGCTCTGCCTCTGGAGCCATTACGTCATCCGTCATCGGCTGCTTTAGCAAAGCCTCCTGCGGTAACGTTGGGAGAGCGGGGGCCACAATAGCTGGCTCTGGAAGTTTTGCTGCATCGCTGCTCGGGAGAGGCACTGCACTCGGAATAACCCGAGTCGAGGTAGCCCCTGCAACAAGATGAAAGAGAGGGTCAGAGCACGAATAAAAAAAGGGGAATGAAGGCACAATGAGCTGAATTATATCAAGACCCAAAGAAGCGTGGAGCCTCTCTTCCTCTTCGAAAGTCTTGATGGAAGCCGCGAGAGCCTCTTCTGCAGAAATACCTGTTGAAGAAAAGGGCATTAGTAAAAGCATAATAATAAGGAAGAAATGAACGCGAAAAAATACAACTGAAGTATACCTGACTTCGCGATGGTGATTAGCGCCACTTCTTCGCGAGCCAGTCACTCGGAGGCTAGAAGGGCAGCCTGTAGATCGGTGTCGGTCGCAGGCGTGTCGAATAAGCCATTGTTAGTGCCGTACTCACACAAGCCTTCACTGTAGGGAGCATGGGGCTCCTGGCCGAGTACAACGTCAGCAGAAAAGAGCGACTTCTTCTTTTTCTGGGAGCGAGCGCCAGAAGCCGATGACAAGAGCTTGCGCTTAACGGGCATTTTTGGGCGGCGGGTCCCGATTTCCGTACCCACTCCAGACTCCGGGGACGCTTGTTAGTTATATGTATGTCCTAGAGGCCATTACTGTATATACGATGTATATTGTAGTGGATGCTTGGACATATATAGGGAGGACTTTCTTGCTCGACATGATAGTACGCTATCTGGTTACTCTTTATCTTAACATGTACTCTGATTGTCTCTATGTTACATGTTGATAAAGCCCTTAGGATATGTACTCGACTACTGGGACTATGATGAGATCATACTAGTGGGGCCACGGTAGTCGACGAGTACATCCTATAATTGTTCCTAGTCGAGGGTGTATCGAGACAGGGCATCGATACACCAGAGTAGACTAGCATATACGCATCTTGACCCATATGATGGGCGATGGATGATCCTATATCCATCGGTGTTTGACATCAAGGATGGTGTACGGGTGCTCAGTAGAGACTGGGTACACTGGACGGACTCGCCGAGAACTCCCAGATGGTATTATACCTCACGTCAGATGGCAGTTCTCTGGTGACACTGGTACAGAGTAGTCTGTTGACCCGAGATCGTCATAGAGTCTTGTGTGATTCCCACTGTGCTTTGATTTCCATCATACCATGTCTAAGAGGGCGTGCAAAAAGGTGGCTTTTGGGTACAGTCCCGAATCATATGGAGGCAATGAGCGATAGGAGGGAATTCGTCTCTCCCGGTATAGGGAGTTGAAGTTGTGCTGTGTTCGATTGGCTATAACTGGAAATCCTTGGCCAGGGTTGCTGAGATTTACTGGTAAGTGTTATCAGTAGTTTCTCGAACTGTTATAAACCTCATATCGACACGACTTATCAAGCTACTGGGGTCTGACGTTTTACCACCCCTAGGAGAGATATGCGACATATTAGACGACGAGACCAGACTGTACGGGAGTTTTACTGATTGGATTCGCAGGAGAATGTACAGGCTTGCTTGTTGACCTTCTGATCGCTCAATACCTGGGTGGCTGTTACGTTTAGCTGACCGCTTGCAGCTTGTGGGTGTTTGATATGATCATCACCTACTGCCGGCGTATTGACGATTCTTTAGAGTCCTACACAGAGGTTTCTTGACTCAGGCAAAACGGAGTAGGAGCACATATGTGATATGTGCGGGACCGAGGATAATGCTGTATGTGATACCGTATTGGATTCTCGCGATATGAGATATCGGCCGGGTATATGTGATATACCCGGGTCATCGTATTAGTCGGTTATTTGTGAAATAGCCGGATTATCGGATCAAGTGTTGATTCGATAATTTAATGTATAATAATATATATGATATATTAAATTACATTAACTAATATTAGCTCACTAAAAGATTCTTTTTCTCACTCGGGTAATACATTGATATATATGCGATATATGTTAATTGTATTATTTTATTTTGTTACAATAAATATTATATATGTGATATATAATATTGTAACATGATATGATTACTAATGCAATATGTTTAGTGGAGATTAAACAAGATTAGGGTTTGATTTGGGTTAGTGCATTCATGAACCTTCTAGAAGGTTTCTTTTTGTTTTGTGTTAGATATTATAAAGTGACTCATCTTTAACTCAACCCAAACCCTAGCCCTAGTTAAATCTCTACAAAGGTTTAGTTAACCATGGTTGCATTATTCATCATTATTATCTTTTCATTATTCATCACAAAAGGATGGACTACTATTCTTCTTCTTCTTCCTTCAATGGAAAGCTTTCTTGCTTTACTTTTTGTGATGAAAATGAGTGAGAATAAGAAAACAAATGAGAGAAAAAATCCTACTTCATCATCCTCATCTACCCTTGCCATTTAGATGAGGGTGTTCACTTCATTTTGTGAGTGAGAGCTTGTGTTAATGAAACTTCAAGGTAGATCATAAGATCGGAAGCAAACTTGCATCTTTCTCTTCGTGGAACCTCTCGAGAGTCCGGGAACACGATGATCGCAGCGAAGAGACCACAACACGGAGCTTAAGAAGTGAAGGACCGGATCTACAAAGGTTGTAATCCCACTCACTTAGTGTTAAAGTGTTTAACATAGTTGTTTTCACCTAAACTCTAGTTTAAAGATCTTGGTTAGGGTTGTTCGGCACGGCTAAATTTTAAATCGGGCATGGTTGATACCTCGTAGATCCTTGTGCATGTGCCTAGCACACCTACAGTGGTATCAGAGCCAAGCTAGAGTTTTAGGCGAAATCTAGACGAAGTTTAAAGTCCGATCGAACTCCGAATACACGTTTAAACCTAGTTTCTGGAAATTTTTCAAAACTGTTGAATTTTTCATATTAAAAATACTCAAAAAAATCAGCAGGGTATTTAAGGAATTACTGTGAAATACGACATCTTAATTCCACTAAAGCGCCGCGGAACCGCGGCAATACCTTTCTTGTGCGGCGGTTCCGCGGCGGAACAGTAGAATTAGGGTTAGGGTTTTGTACAGTAACTTCAGTACCAACTTCCTGATTCTTCTGGGAATTTTTAATTATACTCAAGTGTTGAGTTTTCTCGGTTGTTTTGGGGACCCGTTGATTCAATCGGATAATTTAATTTCGTTTATGTTTTTTCCGGATAATTTTAGAAACTGTTAAAAAGTTCTAACGGATATCAATAACTCACTTTTTCCCTTGTCGGAAAATTTTTCAAAAGTTGGATTTTTTCTCGAGTTTGAAACTTCCGGAAAATCATGCAAGTAACGCGGTGGACCCTCTAGAAGAACACAAATCTTAACTCGATTATATGACCGTCTTGAACTGCCTCTAAACCTTAGGGTTTGTGACAGTACGGCGTGCCACATGTGAGGCGTTGGCTTGACCCTTCTACGGCTGGACATTGGTACTGTGGCATGTGATGGATACTTTTTGAACTCCGCTCAAGTGTTGAGCTATCTGGGAAAACTTGGGTGTTTGATTATTCGATCGGAAAGTTTAACACTGTCTTTTTATCTGGAATGTGATACAATATTTGGAATCTACAGGTAGTTATGAGATAACTAATTTGAATGTTATAAATCTAGCAGTTCAGTCTCAGATGATCGGTTGCCATGGGATTTTGATGCGATCAAAAGTCCGTCGCAATCACGTAGCGTACGCAGATACTCGCCGGGAAACTTAATAGACAGCCACGCCCCATAGCCCCGACCAAGTGACTGTAGGAGAACCCCGTCGCCAAAAGCATCCGTTCGGGTGCTCGCGGCAGCAGTGTTCCGCCTTAGTGCACTTCGTCGACGGCATCCGGGGGTGCGGCCGTCTACTAAAGTTTGCGACGAGCATTCAATCTGAAAATCGGGAATCTTGTTAAATTGCACGACTTGATATTGAAAAGAGTTTTCGATAATGAGACTAAAATGCGGGGTTTATAATTGTTAGGCATGCGATGTCTAAGGAATTCATTTAGTTAGGCATGCGATGTCTAAGGTGGTTGCGGATTCCAACTGTTGTAGTTTTACACTTTCTTTTCTGTGACCGTAAGCGTAGTATGTGGTGTATCGCCGGCTTCGTTGCTATGCATCAACGACAATCGGGATACGCATACTTGCTTACGTTGATGATATGAGATATTATGTGTTGCTGTGATATGTTATATTGGATCGTCGCGTTTTGAATAGCCGGGGGTTTTATGTAAGATGAGAGTTTTTTCTTTTTCATTCATGTAAAATTCATTTGTATGTAATATTCTTTTATTGGGGCACTTCCGGGCTGAGGATGATGTCACTACTGTATATTATTTACTTTTCCGCATTAGGTAGACCCAAGGAGGGGAGCACAAGTAACCGGGTTCTAAGGTCCAGTGGGAGGCCATCTCGAGGAGTCGAGACCGGGTCTCCTAACCCTAGAATTGGCAGTGTTGCTTGCCGCTCTCGTAGGGGTCTAGGGATGTGGGTTTGGCTATTCATCGCGACCGTGGAATCCGTGTTTTAAACAGGCTCGTATTAAAACACGGACGTCCTAGTATATCCAATATTTCATATATGTTCTTCTACTGCAATGTTCTGTGATGAGATCATATTACTGCCTGAGACGAATGTTTATATTATATATATGTGAGATATATGTTATATTGCAAATTTCGTTTCAAATGTGATACTTGTGAAGCATAATAAAATGAGACTTCATTAATGAGATTAATGAAACTAAAAGAAAGCTAAAGATGTTGTAGAAACTTGTTTAAAAACTGGCAGCTCTAGTTCTTGCTATGCATAGCGGTGTTCCTTGTAGAACATTCAGCACCTTATTCGATAAGGAAAGAGCCGAGATCCCTTCACCGGGAGTGACCTCTTTAGTGAAACTAGCAGATGCTACAAACTCGGTTTGTCTTTTGATTGCTTCTATAGTTCTTGCTTTGCACAGTGGTATTTATGAAATATCCTGCACCTTATTCGATGAGGAAAGAGCCGACGATCCCTTCACCGAGAGTGAACTCTTTAGCAAAACTAGAAAAGCCTCAAAAACACTCCATTTAAAATCACTCGATTCTACGACGATATCAAGTTCATTACGCAAAGGGTTTTCTTAAAAACCTGTCGTAGACCTCCGTCATTTCAGATAAGTACTAGTTAGTATTCGTGCTACGTTTGTTGACCATGTTAAGGTGTAGTGTGCGGTAGCTGATTAGTGCTTATCTGTATAAACATATGATGCGATTGGATTAGGGTAGTCGAGCGACTTTGTTGACCATGTTAAGGGTCGTGCGGGTGGGTTTAATTCAATCGGGAAATGACGGGTTGAACTTGACTAGCACTTATGATTTGTTGACCATGTTAAGGTCATATAGCTGCTAGGGGTAAAATATTATTCGGAATTTCAAGTGTTGAAATTTGCAATGAGATTGCATACCTTCTATGAGATAGTTGGATTCCGATACCCGCTGCAAGTAAGAGCTACTCCTGGGAGAGTTTTACACTTTACAATTAGCCGATCAAGTAGGTGTCTAGAAAGGTGTTAACGGGGTTACGCCCCTGGGAAAACGAGGTTTACTTTAATTAGGTCCGTGCGAAAGCACGGGGAACCTCCCTCAAAGTACCGGCATTGTCCTGGCTGAAAGATTGGCGAACTTGTAAGATGTAATTAATCCCGGCTAGTCTTTCCTTTTAGGGTTTGAAGGAAGATTTGACTAAAACAGTGGGAGACATCCTGATTAGATAAATTAATAATCAATCTAATCTTGTAAAAGCGCACGCTGAGTGTTTTCTTCTCTCTCTCTCTTGGTTACAACCATGTCACGCCTTAATCAAGATAATAATACGGATGTATTGACCGAACCCGCTTATTATACTGAGCTGGAGAACATTGGTCCCGCTCCAACTTATAATTGTTATAAGGCAGAGCAGGAAATTGGGGAATACCAGATTTCCCATGCCGGCCAAACGAAGAAAGTGCATGCTGATGCATCATCTTCGGGTGTGTTCATTACATAGAACTATTTCTCAGTATCCTTTACGTCCTGGGTATGAGATACCGGATCAGGATCCCGCATATGTAATCTGTTACATGGGCTACAGATAGGTAGAGAACTGAGAACGGGTGATAAGTTTCATGAGATAGAAACGATGCAAGTGTTGCAGCCAAGTCTGTTGGTCACAATCACCCTGTATTACCAGAATACATTGATTCTGAATGAATGTTATTAGATACCGAACCTGATATACAACATCATATCAATCTCTTTATTAGTAAAGAAGGATATAATTTTGTATTGTTGGATAATGTTTTGAACATTTCCTATATCAAGAGTTGATCGGTTCAGGCACGTTATCTAAAAGCATAGACGTTCTAAATCAAACCATAGTTCTTAATGTACAGTACACACACAAGAGGAAGAGTTCAGAAATGAACGAATCCTTCTTGAGGCATTGTAGACTAGGTCAAATCAATGCGACCCGACTAGCTAAAGTTACATATAGATGCATATTTAAATTAGTTTGAATTTACATCTTGTGAAACTTGCCGGTCATGTCACAGAGATAAGATGACCACAGCTCCGTTTATTGGAAACAGAGAAAGAGTTAGTGAACTCTTGGGATTGATACATGTTGATGTATGAAGGTCCCCTGTCTAAACATGCCAAGACCGGTTTTTTGTACTTTATTATATTCACTGAAGATCTCTCAAGATTCACACATGTGTTCCTATTGAAACACAAGCCCGAACCTTTTGAGATATTCACAGAATATAAGTCAGAAGTAGAGAACCAAAAACGGATATAAGTATTATGTCCTTTGATGAGATCAGGGAGGAGAATACTTGAGCACGGAATTCCTGGACTATTCTAAACGAGAATGAGATTCTCTCTCAGCATTACTCCTCCGTATACACCACAGCACGTCGGTGTATCGGGGCGGAGCAATTACACCCTATGTGATATGGTGTGCTCTATGATGAGTACTACTGAGTTACTATTTCCTTTTGGGAGTTATGCACTTGAGAAGCTGCATACCTATTGAATAGGGTTCAAATCAAAGTCAGTTCTGTGGAAGTTTGTTGGATATCCCAAGCATTCGCAAGGGAATATTTTCTACCAAACAGAAGAACAAAAGATGTTTTGTTTCTCAGCATGCCACCTTTGTGAAAGGAAATTTCTTGTGAAGAAATTAGTGGTCATGAGGTAGAACTGGAAAGAGTTCCAGCTATATAAACTGCAGCTGATGATTTGGTAGAACCAAAGGATTCAATAGTAACCAACGAACCTCAGCCTCTCCGCCGATCTAGTAGGGTTTCTCACCCACCTGAGAGATACTTCGGTTTCTCTATGACAGTGGGAGCGAGGATTGCATCATGAGATGATGACCCAACTATTTTCGAGCTGGCCATCAGGAGTGGGACTCTGTAAGAATGGCTGGATGCTTATCGATCTGAGATGGGATCCTTATACACCAACAAAGTATGGACTTTGGTTGCTTTATCTGAAGGGTTAAATCCCTATCAGGAGCAAGTATATCTTGAGAAGATTACTTGGTGTACATGGAAAAGTTGAGACTTTCAAAGCTATGCTTAAGTCCATCCAGATCCTACTTGCCACGACTACATACCATGACTACGATATCTGGTGGTTAGGTGTCATGACTGCTTTTCTAAATATTGATTTGGAAGAGAGCGTCTATAAGTACACAGCCAGAGGGCTTCGTAGACAGTGGGAGCAGCGGAAACATGTGCAAGATGCTTTATAGGATAAAGCAGGCATCACGGAGTTGGAACATCTATTTTGATGTGGTAGTCAAAGAGTTTGACTTCATCAAAATGGTAAATGAACCTTGTATATACAAAAAGGTAGGAGAGAGTATGGTGGTGATCCTCGTAGAGTACATGGATGACATACTCTTGATAGGGAAGGAGTTTCCTATGCTACGCTCGGTCAATCTCCTCTTATCACAATGATTCTCCATATAGGATCAAAGTGATACCTCCTGAATCCTGGGTTTTAGATCTATGAGATATATCTAATTGGATATTAGGATTCTCACTAGTTGTAGTAAGATGGTATCAATCGATCCTGGGGAGAATCACTGAAAAGGTTCCAGGGTGATAAGGACGACTGAATGTCAGTCGCAGGCATTGCCTTTACCCTCAGTGGAGGGACGGTATGTTGGAAGAGTTACAAGCTAGATACCGTGACTTACTAAACGATTAAAGGCAAGATACATCGTTACTAAGGATGCTTCCAAAGAGGCAGTCTGGATATATATAAGTTCATGAGATAAACTTCGTTCCTACCATTGTGTGACAATGGAGTTGTGGCTTTAGCCAAGGAACCCCCGTCCCATCAGAAATCCAGTTATAATTTTTAGGCAGTATCATCTGATCATGGAGATGGTTGATCTCCAGGAAGATCGAGGTTAGGAGAGTAGACACAGAGGACAACAGCGCGGATTCACTCACAAAGGCCTTTTTCCCAGTAGAGACTTTTATGGGATGGTTGAGTATGAGATACTTCAACCACAGCTAATTGTTGGGTATGTGATACCACAACAGATGGCCCTAGTGCAAGTGGGAGATTGTTAGTTATATGTATGCCCTAGAGGCCATTACTACATACGATGTATATTGTAGTGGATGCTTGGACATATATAGGGAGGACTTTCTTGCTCGACATGATAGTACGCTATCTGGTTACTCTTTATCTTAACATGTACTCTGATTGTCTCTATGTTACATGTTGATAAAGCCCTTAGGATATGTACTCGACTACTGGGACTATGATGAGATCATACTA
The DNA here is from genome assembly GCA_030015575.1 of Agapanthus africanus. NCBI lineage: Eukaryota > Viridiplantae > Streptophyta > Magnoliopsida > Asparagales > Amaryllidaceae > Agapanthus > Agapanthus africanus. The sequence continues at coordinate 111,881,583 of CM057344.1, forward strand.
GTGGGACCACGGTATTCGACGAGTACATCCTATAACTGTTCCTAGTCGAGGGTGTATCGAGACAGGGCATCGATACACCAGAGTAGACTAGCATATACGCATCTTGACCCATATGATGGGCGATGGATGATCCCATATCCATCGGTGTTTGACATCAAGGATGGTGTACGGGTGCTCAGTAGAGACCGGGTACACTGTACGGACTCGCCGAGAACTCCCAAATGGTATTATACCTCACGTCAGATGGCAGTTCTCCGGTGACACTGGTACAGAGTAGTCTGTAGACCCGTGATCATCATAGAGTCTTGTGTGATTCCCACTGTGCTTTGATTTCCATCATACCACGTCCAAGAGGGCGTGCAAAAAGGTGGCTTTTAGGTACAGTCCCGAATCATATGGAGGCAATGAGCGATAAGAGGGGATTCGTCTCTCCCGGTATAGGGAGTTGATGTTGTGCTGTATTCGATTGGCTATAACTGGAAATCCCTGGCCAGGGTTGCTGAGATTTTCTGGTAAGTGTTATCAGTAGTTTCTCAAACTGTTATAGACCTCATATCGACACGACTTATCAAGCTACTGGGGTCTGACGTTTTACCACCCCTAGGCGAGATATGCGACATAGACGAGACCGGACTGTATGGGAGTGTTACCGATTGGATTCACAGGAGAATGTACAGGCTTGCTTGTTGACCTTCTGATCGCTCAATACCTAGGTGGCTGTTACGTTTAGCTGACCGCTTGCAGCTTGTGGGTGTTTGATATGATCATCACCTACTGCCGGCGTATTGACGATTCTTTAGAGTCCTACACAGAGGTTTCTTGACTCGGGCAAAACGGAGTAGGAGCACATATGTGATATGTGAGGGACCGAGAATAATGCTGTATGTGATACCGTATTGGATTCTCGCGATATGAGATATCGACCGGGTATATGTGATATACCCGGGTCATCGTATTAGTCGGTTATTTGTGAAATAGCCGGATTATCGGATCAAGTGTTGATTCGATAATTTAATGTATAATAATATATATGATATATTAAATTACATTAACTAATATTAGCTCACTAAAAGATTCTTTTTCTCACTCGGATAACACATTGATATATATGCGATATATGTTAATTGTATTATTTTATTTTGTTACAATAAATATTATATATGTGATATATAATATTGTAACATGATATGATTACTAATGCAACATGTTTAGTGGAAATTAAACAAGATTAGGGTTTGATTTGGGTTAGTGCATTCATGAACCTTCTAGAAGGTTTCTTTTTGTTTTGTGTTAGATATTATAAAGTGACTCATCTTTAACTCAACCCAAACCTTAGCCCTAGTTAAATCTCTACAAAGGTTTAGTTAACCATGGTTGCATTATTCATCATTATTATCTTTTCATTATTCATCACAAAAGGATGGACTACTATTCTTCTTCTTCTTCCTTCAATGGAAAGCTTTCTTGCTTTGCTTTTTGTGATGAAAATGAGTGAGAATAAGAAAACAAATGAGAGCAAAAATCCTACTTCATCATCCTCATCTACCCTTGCCATTTAGATGAGGGTGTTCACTTCATTTTGTGAGTGAGAGCTTGTGTTAATGAAACTTCAAGGTAGATCATCTTTGTTATCGAAGATCGGAAGCAAGCTTGCATCTTTCTCTTCGTGGAACCTCTCGAGAGTCCGAGAACAATGATCGCAGCGAAGGGACCACAACACGGAGCTTAAGAAGTGAAGGAACGGATCTACAAAGGTTGTAATCCCTCTCACTTAGTGTTAAAGTGTTTAACAAAGTTGTTTTCGCCTAAACTCTAGTTTAAAGATCTTGGTTAGGGTTGTTCGGCACGGCTAAATTTTAAATCGGGCATGGTTGATGCCTCGTAGACCCTTGTGCGTGTGCCTAGCAACCCTACAACACTGCAGCTTTCGTTTCTATAGGAACGCGGTGTAGAGGCTTCTCAGGAAAAGTGCGCGGGACCGCAACCACAACAGCTTCTCTTAAGGTAGGACCAACAGTGGTCCGTCTCTTTAAGGGGACAGCTGGATTACCGGCGCGGACCGCACCTTTGCGATCAAGCAGGAACCGCCTTTCTTCCCTAATAATAACACTCGTCGCATGATAGTACCACGCCACGTATGCATTCGAGGCTTTCGGAACGCAGCTCAGCTCACTAATAAAAAAGTTGGACCCGGTGTTTAGCCGCATGAAATGGTGCAGTGCACTGCGGATACCCTCTTCCGTAAAAACCGGCTTAGCTAAAAAGGCCTCAAGCGGGACACCCTGGTCATAACTCGACTGTTGAGAAAAATGGTGCGGGTTGTATCTCATGAACAGCGCCGAGTCGTTCTGCCTGAACACTAAAAAGCCCAGCATGATTGAATACAAATGCAGAATCTTCCGAGCCTTCAATGTAGAAGCTCCGTCTTTGAAGGTATTGCGCAGCGGCTGCACCGTTTTAGTGGATTCCTTGCCGATAGTTAAAACCTTATCGACGAAGTTCATGCTATCCCCGACCGTACCCAGGCGAAGGACCAAACCCCGAGCTTCTCGCTCTGACGGATCTAAAGCAGAAGCGTCAACTAGGAACATAACCCGAGGGAAATTATAACTGTCATAGAAACGGGGCCGATTGTGAACTCCAAAAGCGCCGAGCACATGCAGCTCGATCCACGACGTGAAATAGTGCAGCGGGAGAGTTATGGGTTGTACCCCCAGCTGAGTGGTGTTTGCCGCTAAGCTGAGGCCATGATACAGGTAAGCCAGCCCAGCGATCCTGACGGCCACTCGCGTCCCGGCAACCATTCGGTGAGCCAGATAGAAGACAGATGGCCTCATATAGCGAGGGTGCATTAGGAGCACAAACCAACTTAACCACAATCCAATAAACCCCAGGAAGAACGTCTCTTCATCGACGTCTGAAGCAGCAAGCTCTGCGAAAGGAACGACCGGGGTATCTAGAAGGAAGAAGATTTTTAAATCTTCTTCCGCCGTCGGATGGTTATCCAAACCAAAACCAAACGAGTCGTCAAGCTTGGCGAAATTCACAGCTTGTTTTGATAAGACTTCCGGATGAAGAAAGCGAGTGATGAAGTCTGCGAAGCTGACTCCATGCCCTCCCGACTCTAGAAATAGACTTTCGTAAATGTTCAACACCTTAATCAAACTCGGGAATCGATGTTGAATGGCGTTCTCTGGGGTAAGGCCCATCACCACTGATTTGGTGGCAAAGATGTACTCGTCAGGAGGAAGTAGCTCCTCGTAATGTTCCCCCCTGACGAGTAAGCCGGAGATCTCTGCGAACTCCTCCAAAGAGATTGAAACTTCGTGATCTGATAGAAGGAAGGTGTGAGTCGGGATATTCCATTGTTCTTAAAAAGCTTTGACCCACCATACAGGGGCCGTGGAATACTGGAAAAGAGACGCGTAAATTGCGGGGTACAGCCCAAGCTTCAGCAGCAGTGATTTCTTGGCCGACAAGATGTATCGAGCCCACTGCAGATATCCAGCTGAATGGCGAGGAGTCAAGCCAATCATGTATACTTGTCCCCAAGGGCGCGACTCGTCTTGACATATGCGCCGCCCCAGAATATCTAAAGCCATCGGCAGCTGTATAAGTATTAAGGCCACAGAAGGCTGAAGGCAACCCTCTGAGGTCCAATTGACCTCCTCTACGGCGTAATTCACCTGAGACGAGTCGGCGTAGTGAATCGATGAAATGGGCTCTGAGGGTACTGCACAAGAGAAACTACGCCGACCTTGGATAATTTGATTGTACCACGACCCCCATAGATGAAGAGATTTTCGCTCCGGGTCGTGATCTTTAATGAGCGCGAAGACTTCCCGATCCACGGGCGCGTCAGCGAATGCACTCTCTGGGCGAATAAACGGGAAAGAAGAATCGAATGCCATGGTACCCGAACGAAAAAGGCGAGGGTTAGTTACCAACGCTATTCTGACACTTGGTACTTTAAAATTGTACCACACTACAATGCAGGAGAAAGGGACCAAGGGGGACCCACAAAATCAAAGTGACGGCTCATCATTGATGAGAAAGTCGCTCATTAAGGAGGAAATCCTAAAAGGATTCTTATTTAATGAGGGACGTATTGGGCCAAGGAGTTGAACTCCCTCGAGAGCAGTGCTCTGCAGACAGAAATCATATCTGTCAAATTTAATTAAGAAGGGAATAAAATTCCCCAAAAATTTCTAAAGAGCTATGCTCTGTAAAATCCCAAAGATCATTAAAGATCTGAGGTAGAAATCTTAGAAACTCTAAGAGTTCTTCATTGAAGGGTTAAGAAACCCTAAAATAGATTTCTTTAGATCTATGATCTAAGAAGAGCAAAGCTCTGTTCTAATTAACGGTTTAAAGAAACCCTAAAATACATCTTAAAAGATCTACGATCTCAGAAGAGCAAAGCTCTGTCAAGGGGTTCAATTATGATCCTTACCAAAAAAAATTGGGCAGAGTTCTAACTTTAAGGAAAGATTTCTTTGGGGCAAAGAACTAAGCTCTGAAAGGAGAATTTGATTCTTAGAAGAACAAAAGAAAAAGAGGATGATGAACAGCAGTCATCTCAAGGGCCAAAGGCCCTACTTATAGGCGCTGGAAGACGATCCGGCTTCCAAGATGATTCAACGGTGGAAAGGTTGCCATCGCTGCGCTCACGTGTGAGCCACGTGAGCGCAACGGTAGGGGGGCATTTGTTTCCCCCCAATAAGAGAGCAAGGCTCTGTTCAAAATTTAAACTGAGGTAGCGCCTCACGTGTAAAGCATGAGAGCGCCAGCGCTCAGAGTTAAAATCTCTGAGGCAGTGCCGAGAGTTAAAAACTCTGAGGCAGCGCCTCACGTGCAAAGCACGAGTGTGCCAGCGCCAGAACTAAAAGTTCTCCACCCTTGGATCAAAGATCCAACGGAGATGATAAATCATCAGAGCACATAATTAAATTCTGATTGAGGAAATACTCCTCAAATTTTTCTAAACAAGAAAGACTGTGCTCTGTAAATCAGAGCACCGTTGGATCAATGATCCGATGGTGATTAAAAATCACCAAAATACAGAATTAAATTCTGACTGAGGAAATACTCCTCAAATCTTTCTAAACAAGAAAGATTGTGCTCTGTAAATCAGAGCACCGTTGGATCAATGATCCAATGGTGATTAAAAATCACCAAGATACAGAATTAAATTCTGATTGGGGAAATACTCCTCAAATCTTTCTAAACAAGAAAGATTGTGTTCTGTAAATCAGAGCACCGTTGGATCAAAGATCCAAGGGTGATTAAAAATCACCAAGATACATAATAGGCTCTGTATGGGAAAGTATTTTCCCAATCTTGTTAAAAACAAGAAAAATATCTTCTGTAAAATAGAAGTCCTTGGATCAAAAGATCCAACGGTGGATAAATTCCCCAAATCAATTGAAAAATCTCTTAATGAGAATTTTCCTTAACTGAATCAACAAACCAGCCTCCCCTATATAAAGGACCCATGACTTCAAGTCTTGTACAGAAGAAACCCCCCATAAGTTTCAAGTTAAAAGAAGAAATAGAGGAGAACCCCCCCTCCAAACTTCAAAACTTCAAGACGAGAACAATTTCTCCTCAAGGTAAATAAAAATAAGAGAGACCATAGCATCTCCTCCATATTTAAGAGTTTAACTCTCACATCAGAAGAACTTAGTTCTTTTTACAGATATCAGATCTATAAGACAAAGTCTTTCACAAGTTAAGAGAGATCATAGCATCTCCTCCATATTTAAGAGTTTAACTCTCACATCAGAAGAACTTAGTTCTTTCTCCAGATCTCAGATCTATAAGACAAAGTCTTTTCAAGTGAGAATCTATTTCTCAGAGAATTGAATTGAGCAGAACAGAAAACTCAGTGTTTAGCACTCAAAGTCTGGCGCTCAGCGCCGAGCACTCCACGTGCTCCTCACGTGGGCGCTATTTTAAAAGAAGCGCTTAACACTCCAAGTATGGCGCTCAACGCCGAGCGCTCCACGCGCTCCTCACATGGGCGCTATTTTAAAAGAAGCGCTTAATACTCCAAGTCTGGCGCTCAGCGCCGAGCGCTCCATGTGTTCCTCACGTGGGCGCTATTTCATAAGAGTGCTTAACACTCAGTGGTTGGCGCCCAGCGCCAAGCGCTCCACGTGCCCCTCACGTGGGCGCTGATGAAATAAAGAGCGCTCTGTAAATAGAGCCCAGCGCCATAAATAGTGTCCAACACTCAATAAAAAACAAAAACAATGAGGGGTGTCAGAACCCAAATCAATGCTCAGCATTGTTGAACAAAAAGGGAGCAAGCCCAAACAAGTGTTCAACACTTTATTCAAAACTGAGTGGACTGAGCCCAAGTTGGACACAAATCCCTAATTCAGATCAACCAAGCCCATGTGCTCATGATTTCTCTAATTGGTCTTAGTCCCAAACCTGACTACAGATCTCCCAAACAACATTGGTTCAAGGGTACATCTCTTCACACCTCTGATATGTGTCGTTGTAATTCTTCAACGTTTTCAGAGAGATGGCGGGTCCCGACAACCAGAAACTCCATAGACTATGATGTCCTTAAACCCAATGGACCACAACGTCCCAAAACTAAACTCTATGGACTATGATGTCCTTAAACTCCATGGACTATGATGTCCTTAAACCCAATGAACCGTAACGTCGCTAAATTAAACTCTATAGACTATGATGTCCTTAAACTCCATAAACTATGATGTCCTTAAACCCAATGGACCACAACGTCCCTAAACTAAATTCCATGGACTATGATGTCCTTAAACCCAATGGACAGCAACGTCCCTAAACTAAACTCTATAGACTATGATGTCCTTAAACATGGACCGTAATGTCCTTAAACTAATTACGGACCGCAACATCCCTAAACTAAACTCTATGGACTATGATGTCCTTAAACTCCATGGACTATGATGTCCTTAAACCCAACGGACCGCAACGTCCCTAAACTAAAGCGATAGGGCCCAAATGCTCTTTCTTTGGATCAAAAATGATTCTGAACCCCCGTTGAGTAGATCTTAGTCTAAAATTAGACTAACGTATCCTCAACAAACATTTAAGCTGATCTTAATCTCAAACGAGGTTAACGAGCCTTAAATCCAACAAACCCAAATCTAAGAAAATACGGATTTGGACTAATCCCTGCCTTACGGGCGACGACAGAAATTAGTCTCCATATACAATCCACGGCCAACCTAAAACAAAACAAATTCACACGACACGAAGTGAATATCTGGAGAAGGAGAAAGTGGTTATCGCTACGCGGTAACGTAATTAACTGCAGGGGCTTGCGCCTGCAGAGAAGAGCGTCCCCACAATCAAAACACCCTCACAAACGAGGGGGAATCTGACGAAATCTGCTACAACGGCCGCATCTATTTAAACCTTCGATGCATGGTGCCATAACTCAACTTGGCATCTTCGGAGAGGTAGAAAGATGAAACCAAATAGCATATGCCCCTAAAATTCAGGCCAGACGTCTCCAACGTCCCGGTCGCGTCTTTCGGCGGTGAAGGTATAGGTGGAGGTGTAGAGATCACAAGGATTGAATGTGGCTTCACTTGAAATGGACCTTTCACACTCGTGTAAATCAAACACTACAAAGTCACACTACTCATCAGACATTCTATCTTCAATTGGTGAATCATTTGGTGTACTTGATAGATTAGTGAAACTAGAGTTGTGGATTTCAATTTGGGATGGGGAGATTTGATTAGGAGGGGTGTACCGCTCTCTCTCACTAGCAAATTCTCAATTTGTCCTATGGCCGTATCATACATTGAAAAAATTTGAGCTGGTTCGAAACTAGTTGCTCATTTGTTTTGTTTATTGAGGACGGCCATGCACTCTTTCAATTCCTCTCTGGTGCGACGTGACACTATCACATATTCTTCTAGTGTCCGCTTAAGACTAGACATGTGTCGGTAAGGGGTTTCAACATAAGATTGAAATTCTTGTGGATAAGTAAAATGCCCAAATGACTGATTAGAAGGACTGTCTAGAGAAGGTGTAAAAGTCGGGTAGGATTGATAGGAATTGAATGGTTGTAAAAATTAGGCAGGAGTAGGATCAACATTGTGATAAGAAGAATATTGATATTAGTTGGTTGGTTGGCGATTTTCAACAGACATCATATACGCCACAAACCGAGTATGAAATTTTTTTTTAGAAAGTGGTGGTGTTTGTTCTCCTAATGGTTTGACTGGATTGAAACTTTGGTCGTTTGCCCTCGCTATATACTCAGCGATGGACATTCGTTTAGGAGTTCCTTCACTCGGAGTATCAACATAAGAAGATATAGAATTTGGATGCGGTTGACAGGACCTGGAGTAAGGTGGCCAACTGTTTCTTTCTGTTTGCTCTATCCAATCTCTTAAAGACATGGTAGTGTTGGATCGAAACGATTACGATAATAAGAAATATCTGGTTCTAGATAGCAAAACTCGGCAAGAGTTCGTCTATTTGGGTTACCCATTATAAGAAGGTAAAAAGAAAAGCGGGTGAAAAGATTTAAGCTCTATTTGGATTGTTTTGCTTTGAAAGTGGACATGGGGGTTTACTCAAAAATCACAAAATGCACAAGCAAACCCTAGAACTAAGTTTACCTAGATCAAGAACTAAACCGCTCCTAGACATCCAAATGACAAACTGCAGGATCAATCCTTTACCACCTCTTTATAACTCTTATGGCCAGGTAAGTGCCAGGTAAGTGGGAGATATCCGCTATACGAATCACCGAAAATAGCGGGCCTAATTAAGTAACCACTTGCCTTAGACACACTTGTCTAGACACCACAAAAGAAATGCGGATAAGCGATAGATTACTCACGACCTTCCTCGGTCTTATTTGAGCGTGACGGTCCTTAGGGTTTGGTCCAGATAGTTTTAATTAAAGTAGGGTGATGCGGATGCTCGTTTTGTGATTTGTGGGGCTTAGGAAGGGTGATGAAATCCCCACTTAATCTGAATTTGTTTTTTGCCCATTAATGTCCGTATTAAAATATGCAAAAACAAACCGCAAAACAAAACTCGCAAAAAGATATTTAAGCGGAGATATTTTGCAAGGAATCCTGCAGAAAATATATTATTGGATTTTTCAGAGGAGAGAGAAAGAGATAGAAAAGATACCAGAGAAAATTGAAGCCCTGACTCACCAACACCGCCGCGGTTCCGCCGCCAAAACGCACTTCTTGCCGCGGTTCCGCTGCGGAGTTGAGAGTTTTTGAAAACATTTTGCTACGGTGGCCTCCCTTTCTTCTCTGGGTCTTGATGAATGTCTCTGAATCCTTATCTTCTCGTTACAGTGACTCCAGATTCCTTCGCAAAAATCGCACACTAATCGTTAAATATGCAAGATACGGTTTGTTTTGTTTTATGATATAGATCGAATAAGAATTCAACACAAATAGTAAGAATAAAAAATTACGCACGTTTCCCTGGCAACGGCGCCATTTGATTGGATGATGTATTTAAAGAAGTGTTTGTAGTAACCGCAATCAATAACGGTGTCGCGTGTAGCTAGACCGAGATGAGTACGGGTCGTCCTCAGGGAAACGTGGAATCTTGTAATCTTACTTTAAGCGTGTTGATTCGGAAAGGAGGAAGAATAATGAATAGTGAAGAATGGTTGTAGATTCTAGATCTACATCAATCACGGATGTAGGATATAGATCTAGATTAACTACGGATGTAGGTTTTATATTAGAAGGGGGCTTGTAGGGTTCGTTAAGATTTAGTAGTCATGAATGATTAATTAAAGATTACTCCTTTTATCTTTTAATAGATTTAAAACTAGATCGACAGTGATGCATGTAAATTAGGGTTTCTGGAGGGAAAAGGGTTCCCACTCTTAACCCCTATCTTGACATGGATCTCCGTTCATGTCTAGCCTTTACCAAAGTAATTGTTAATCTAATCTCTAATCGTGGTCGTGAATATCAACGAATTGACAGCGCCCGATTAGGATGTTAACTATTCTTTTGATAAAATTTATAAACTTTATAGGACGTAAAAGGGGTTAAAGGATTTTTAATCATCCATTGATCTACCCTAATCCTATGAACCCTAACAAGCGGAGAATTACTCGCGCATGATGGAGATAAAAGAACGGATAGAGATCATTGTTCAGTCGAAAATAATGCAATCTGTAACACATCAATTTCCTCATTATTCTAATCATCTAAGGATAGTTGATATAAATATAACACATATTACCAGTTTGTCTGGAAAATACTAAATACCACGTGTTGTATATATATTCAACGTTCTTTATAGGAAATTGTGTGTTTATTACTTCATGCATGATATTGTTGAAAGGTTCCTAGGCACTCTAGTAAGGTCTCACAAGGCATCGAACATGCCAATTTAAAAAAAATGGTGCCGAGAAACCCTAGACTACGGATCTTAGACTAGATGTTTAGGCGAAATGATAATCTAGTTAACAAATTAACTAAAAGTTAGGATGCTACAACCTTTGTAGATCCGGATACCCACTTCCTTAGCTCCACGAGGGCGTCCTCTCGCTGTCCATCTTGAACCTTGGACTCTCGTGACGGCTTCATCGGAGAAACGTGCGGAATAGGTCGTCGGCTTCGTGTCAAAGACGATCTACGTCGAGGTTGCACAAGCTCAAGCTCGGACTTCACAAAGTAGTAAAACTTGTGAAGAAAACACCCAAAACCACTTGGCAAGAGGTAGAGGATGAAGAAATAGGAGGTGGGTTCACTTTAGATTTGGATTTCTCTCACTAAAACTCAAGTTGCCATTGATGTAGCAAGCTTGAAGAAGAAGAAGAAGATGAGCTAGTTATGATAAGTTCTTTTTAAAAATGAAAAGAAAAGCAATACTTATCATAATTCCAACTAGGGTTAAGTGTAGAGAATAGACCATGGTTAATGGATGGGTTAGGGTTAAGCATGATGACAAGAATGGTTAAGAAGTCAAAGCTTCATGAAGCTTCAACTAAAAGACAAAGAAAGCCACCATTCTTATCATAATCATTTCCAAATAAATAAATAAACAAATAAATAAATAAATGGATATGCAAAACCCTAATTATCAAATTAATCATGGTTTAATCCTATACACTTAACTAAATGATCAAGTATCATCAAACATGATACATATATGTGCACAAAAGTATATCACATATACAACTTGCACATCAAGTGAGAAAATCCGTATAAAGTGAACCAATACTAGTTAATGCAAAGTAATATATCAAATATATAATTATACATTAAATCATTAAATCAACATTTGATTCAATGATCCGGTCATGTCGCACATAACCGACTAGTATTCAATGTATCGATTTATCGAATCAATGATTCGACAACTAGGTCATATCGAATATAACCATTCGAAACATTTATCGCGAGAATGAAATGCGGTATCACATACACGCATTATTCTCGGTCCTGCACATATCTCATATGCGCTCCTATTTCGTTTCGCTTGAGCCAGGAAACCTCTGTATAGGACTCTAAAGACTCGTCAATACGCCGGTAGCAGATGATGATCATATCAAGCATCCACAAGCCGCAAGCGGTCTGCTAAACGTAACGGCCACCCGGGTATTGAGCGATCAGAAGATCGACGAGCTAGCCCACTCACACTCCTGCGAATCCGACCAGTAACACTTACCGTACAGTCCGGTCTCTTCGTCTGATACGTCGCATATCAAGTCTAGGGGTGGTAAACGTCAAACCCCAATACTCGATAAGTCGTGCCGATGTGAGGCTCATAACGGGTCGAGAAACTACTGGTAACACTTACCAGCAAATCTCTGATCAGCCCTGGCCAGGGACTTCCCTGTTACGGCCAATCGAGCACAGCACAACATCAACCCCCAATACCGGGAGAGACGAAACCCCTCCTATCGCTCATTGCCTCCATGTGACTCGGGACTGTACCCAAAGACCACCGTTTTGCACGCCCTCATGGATGTGGTAAGGTGGAGATCAAAGCACAGTGGGAATCACACAAGACTCTATGACGATCTCGGGTCTACAGACTAACCTGTACAAGTGTCACCTGAGAACTGCCATCTGACGTGAGGTATAATACCATCTGGGAGTTCTCGGAGAGTCCATCCAGTGTACCCAGTCTCCACTGAGCACCCGTATACCATCTCTGATGTCAAACACCAATGGATGTGGGATCATCCATCGCCCATCTCATGGGTCGAGAAGCGTATACGCTAGTCTACTCTGGTATATCGATGCCCCGTCTCGATATACCCACGACTAGGGACCTTGAAGGATGTACTTATGGACTACCATGTCCCTACTAGTATGATCTGCATCACAGTCCAGGTAGTCAAGTACATATCCTAAGGGCTTTACCAACATGTAACTATAAGGCAGTATAAAGAGACTAGTGTACATGTTAAGATAAAGAGTAACCAGATAGCATACTATCATATCGAGCAAGAAAGTCATCTCTATATATGTCCAAGCATCCAATATAATATACATCATCTGTACAATACTGGCCTCTAAGGCATACATACAACTAACAATCTCCAACTTGCACTAGGGCCAGCTGCTGTAGTATCTCATACCGAGCATCCCGAAGAGTCTCTCAAACTGTGTCTGGGGAATGGCCTTCGTGAGTGGATCCGCCGTGTTGTTCTTCGTGTCAACTCTCCTGACCTCGATCTCCCGGCGATCAACTATCTCCCGGATCAGGTGATACCGCCTCAGAATGTGCCTGGAACGCTGATGGGACCTGGGTTCCTTGGCCAAAGCCACCGCTCCATTGTTATCGCAATACAAAGGTATTGGATGCTCAATGGATGGAACCACTCCAAGTTCAGTAATGAACTTCTTGACCCAGACAGCCTCTTTGGCAGCATCGTTGGCAGCGATGTATTCAGCCTCCATCGTCGAGTCTGCCACGGTTTCCTGCTTGGAACTCTTCCAGCTAACCGCCCCTCCGTAAAGGGTAAAGACAAAGCCCGACTGCGACTTAGAGTCGTCCTTATCACTCTGGAAGCTCGAATCGGTAAAGGACTCCACTTGGAGCTCTCCGTTACCATACACCAAGAACATATCTCTAGTCCTTCGTAAGTACTTGAGAATGCTCTTCACAGCTGTCCAGTGACTCTCTCCAGGATCAGCTTGATACCTGCTCACTACACTTAGTGAGTATGCCACATCGGGTCTGGTACATAGTATCGCATACATGATAGAGCCTACTGCCGAAGCATAGGGTATCCCTTGCATGCGAGCTCTCTCCAAATCAGTCTTGGGAGACATCTCTTTGGAGAGAGTGACTCCAGAGATCGTGGGTAAGTTCCCTCGCTTGGACTCTTCCATACTAAACCTCTTTAGTATGGTGTCAATGTACCTGGATTGGGACAATCCCAAAATCCTTTTGGATCTATCTCTATAGATCCTAATCCCCAATATGCAGGAGGCATCACCAAGATCTTTCATTGAGAATCTTTGTGATAAGAAGAGCTTGACCGATTGCAGCATAGGAATATCATTTCCTATCAAGAGTATGTCGTCCACGTACAATACGAGGAAGACAACCTTACTCTCTGCCACCTTCTTGTAGATACAAGGTTCATCTGGATTTTTGACGAAATCAAACTCTTTGATAACGACGTCAAAGCAGATGTTCCAACTCCGCGATGCTTGCTTTAATCCATAAATGGATTTAAGCAGCTTGCACACCTTACCGCTGCTCCCACTGTCTACGAAGCCCTCTGGCTGAGTCATGTACACGCACTCTTCTAAATCACCGTTTAGAAAGGCGGTCTTAACATCCATTTGCCAGATTTCGTAATCATGGTAAGCAGCGATGACAAGCATGATCCGGATGGATTTAAGCATAGCCACTGGAGAAAAGGTCTCGTCATAGTCCACACCTGGTCTTTGACGAAAACCCTTTGCTACAAGTCTAGCTTTGAAAGTCTCCATTTTCCCATCTACACCAAGTTTCTTCTTGAAGATCCACTTGCTCCCAATGGGTTTTACCCCTTCAGGAGCAACGTCCAAAGTCCATACTTTGTTGCTGTACATGGATTCCATCTCAGACCGCATAGCATCCAGCCATTTCACTGAGTCCCCACTCGTGATGGCCTGCTCGAAGCTAGTTGGGTCATCATCCTCCATGATGCAATCCTCGCTTCCACCATCCATGAGAAAACCGTAGTATCTCTCAGGTTGGCGAGGAACCCTACTAGATCGGCGGAGAGGCTGAGGTTCATTGGGAGCTACTGAATCCTCTGGTTCCACTAAATTTTCAGTTGTAGTTTGTGTTGCTGGAACCTCTTCCAGCTCTACCTCTTCGCCACTAATTTCTTTTGTAAGAAATTCCTTTTCTAAAAAGGTGGCATGTTGAGCAACAAACACCTTTTGTTGTTCACTGTGGTAGAATAGATATCCATACGAATTGCTTGGATATCCTACAAACTTACAAAAAACTGATCGTGCCTCGAGTTTGTCCGGGTTTTGCTTTTTAACATAAGCCGGACAACCCCATATCTTAACTCTTTTAAGAGATGGTCTCTTTCCATTCCATATCTCATATGGAGTGGTAGGCACAGATTTAGTTGGAACTCTATTCAATAGGTATGTTGCTGTTTCCAGCGCATAACCCCAGAAGGAAATAGGTAACTCAGCTGTGCTCATCATAGAGCGCACCATATCTAATAGGGTGCGATTCCTCCGTTCTGATACACCGTTGTGCTGTGGTGTATATGGAGGAGTCAGCTGAGAGAGAATCCCATTCTCTTTTAGGAAGTCCAGGAATTCATTGCTCAAGTATTCACCTCCTCGATCAGATCGTAGGATTTTAATACTTTTTCCGGTTTGGTTCTCAACTTCTTGTTTATATTCCCTAAATTTCTCAAAAGCTTCTGATTTGTGTTTCATCAGGAACACATACCCGAACCTAGAGAGATCGTCAGTGAATGTAATGAAGTATGAAGAACCATCCCTGGCATGTGTAGACATGGGACCGCATACATCACTATGTATCAGTCCCAAGAGTTCGGTAACTCTTTCTCCGTGTCCCGTAAACGGAGTTTTGGTCATCTTGCCTTTGAGACATGACTGGCAAGTGTCATAAGATGAAAATTCAAACGGATTTAAATATCCATCTTTATGCAACTTAGCTAGTCGTGTCGCATTGATGTGGCCCAGTCTACAATGCCACAAGAAGGATTCGTTGAGTTCAGAACTCTTCCTCTTGTGTGCGTTTGTTATGCTCAGAACTGTTGATTGATTTAGAACATAAATGCCATTGCATAACATGCCTGATCCAACCAACTTTTGGTTACGGAAAATGTTCATAACATTGTCCTGTAATACAAAATTATATCCCTCTTTACTTAATAAAGAAACCGATATAATGTTGCATATCAGGTTCGGCATGTAATAGCATTCGTTCAGAACCAATGTATTACCAGTTGGTAATACAAGGTGATATTCCCCGACAGTCTTGGCTGCAACAATTGCACCATTTCCTACTCTTATGTCTTTATCACCTTCTCCAAGTTCTCTACCTTTCTTAAGCCCATGTAACTGATTACATATATGGGATCCTGACCCGGTATCCAATACCCAGGACGTAGAGCAAATGGAGAAACAGTTCTCAGTAACGAACACACCTGAAGAAAATGCATCAACATGTACTTTCTTCAATCGGGTGGCATGGGAATCCTGGTATTCCCCTATATCCTGTTCATTCCTATAACTCTTATAGGAAAGAACGGAACCAACGTTCCCCAGCACAGTATAACATGCGGGTTCGGTCAATACATCCATATTATTATCTTCATTAGGGCATGAAATGGTCGCTACCTGGAGAGAGAGAGAAGAAAACACTTTAGCGTATGCTCGTGCAAGATCAGATTGGTTATTATCTTATCTAATCAGGATGGCTCCCACTGCTTTTTATCAAATCTTCCTTCAAACCCTAAAAGGAAAGACTAGCCGGGATTAATTACACACTACAAGTTCGCCAATCTTTCAGCCAGGCCAGTGTCGGTACTTTGAGGGAGGTCCCCCGTGCTTTCGCACGAACCTAATTAATGTAAACCTCGTTTTCCCAGAGGCGTAACCCCGTTGACACCTTTCTAGACACCTACTTGATCAGCTAATTGCAATGTGTAAAACTCTCCCAGGAGTAACTCTTACTCGCAGCGGGTATCGGGATCCAACTATCTCATAGAAGGTATGCAATCTCATTGCAAATTTCAACACTTGAAATTCCCGATAATGCCTTTGCCCCTAACAACTTATGACCTTGGCTAAGGTCAACAAATCATAAGCGCTAGTCAAGTTCAACCCGTCATTTCCTGATTGAATCAAACCCACCCGTACGACCCTTGGCTAAGGTCAACAAAGTCGCACGACTACCCTAACTCAATCATATCTCATGTTTTAGCAGATAAATACTAATTAGCTACCGTACACCACGCCTTGGCTAAGGTCAACAAACGCAGCACGAATACTAACTAGTCTCTATCTGAAATGACGGAGGGCTACGCAGGTTTTTCTGAAAACCTATTGCGTAATGAACTTGATATCGTTGTAGAATCAAATGAAGTTTTTGAAATGGAGTGATTTTGAGGCTTTTCTAGTTTTGCTAAAGGAGTCACTCCCGGTGAAGGGATCTCGGTCCTTTCCTCGTCGAATGAGGTGCGGGATATATCATATATATCGCTGTGCAAAGCAAAAACCCAAAAGCAGTCAAAAGCAAACCGAGTGTGTAACATCTGCCAGTTATTGCTAAAGGAGTCACTCCCGGTGAAGGGATCTCGGTCCTTTCCTCATCGAATAAGGTGCAAGGTATATCATATATACCGCTGTGCAAAGCAAGAACTGTAGCTACCTGTTTTGTTTAAAATCTGATTCTACAACATCTTAGGTTTCTTTTCTTTCATTAATCACATTAATGAAGTCCCATCATTTAAAATACCTAAACATCACAGATAGATATGACGTACACTTATGCCATCCGCATTCGCCTCGATGTCCCCTCTTGCACCGTTAGGTTAGGTAACTAACGACAGAGCAGGGCAGGGCTAGCGCGGGTGTAAAACATAAGTAACGTCTATATAATATATCATATATATCATATACTATATCCATCACAGAGTCACAACACAGATATCGCAGCAGAATGAACATTTGAAATATTGGATATACTAGGACGTCCGTGTTTTCAATACGAGCCAGTATAAAACACGGATTCCACGGTCGTGATGAATAGCCAATCCCACACCCCTAGACCCCTACGAGAGCGGCAAGCAACCCTGCCAATTCTAGGGTTAGGAGACCCGGACTCGACTCCTCGAGTTGGTCTCCCACTGGACCCCAGAACCCGGTTACTTGTGCTCCCCTCCTTGGGTCTATCCTAATGCGGAAAAGTAAATAATATACAAAGGGTGACAGCTTCCGCTACCTGGAAGTGCCCCAAATAAAAGAATATTACATACAAGTTTTTACATGAATGAAAATGAAAAACACTCATCTCACATAAAACCCCCCGGCTATTCAAACACGACAATCCAATATAACATATCCAGCAACACATAACATCACATGTCATCAACGTAAGTAAATATGTCCATCCCAATTGTCGTTGACATATAGCAACGAAACCGGCGATATCACATATTACACTTACGGTCACAGAAAAGAAAGTGTAAAACTACAACAGTTGGAATCCGCAATCTCTTTAGACATCACATGCCTAACAGTTACAAACCCCGCATTTTAGTCTCATTATCGAAAACACTTTTCAATATCGTATGGGACTAAACTGCTAGATTTACAACATTCATCCAGTTATCTCATAACTGTTTGTGAATTCCAATTATTGTATCCAATTCCGGATAAATAGAATATATTAAACTTTCCGATCGAACATTCGAACACCCAAGTTTTCCCGACACCGATCAACACATGAAATAGGTTCAAAAACATTCACTTCATGCCTCAGTACCAACGGTCCAGCCGTAGAAGGGTCAAGCCAACGCCTCACATGTGGCACGCCGTACTGCCCCAAACCCGAAGGTTCAAAGGGCAGTTCAAGACGGTCACATAATCGAGTTAAGGTTTGTTGCCTTCTAGAGGGACCATCGCGTTACTTGCACTACTTCGAACGTCTTTTAACCACAGAAAAATCCAACACTTGGAAATTTTCCGGCAGGGGAAAAGTTGGGTATTTGTATCCGGTCAAACATTTTAACATATTCTACAGTTATCTGGAAATCCACTTAGACAAAAATTTGATAACCCGATTGAATAAACAAATCCCCAAAGCAACCCCAAAATACTCTTCTGTGGAGTCACAATAAAAATACCCAGAAAATATAATATACAAATATATGAATTACTGTGAATTAAAAATTAAACAAGGGAACAGTACGGCCGCGGAACCGCCGCGCATGCATAGCTCGTGCCGCGGTTCCGCGGTGTAAAAGTCGAATCAGGCCCTCGTATTTCACAGTATTTCATATAAAACCCTGAATGATTTTCTGCATATTTTTAATTGACAAAAATCCAAAATTTCGGAAAATTTCCAGAGAGCACCTTGGAAATCAGGGTTTCGGGACAATCGGGTTTCAAACGTCGTCTAGACTTCGCCTAAGGCTCTAGCTAGGCTCTGATACCAGTGAAAGGTTCCTAGGCACTCTAGTAAGGTCTCACAAGGCATCGAACATGCCAATATAAAAAAAATGGTGCCGAGAAACCCTAGACTACGGATCTTAGACTAGATGTTTAGGCGAAATGATAATCTAGTTAACAAATTAACTAAAAGTTAGGATGCTACAACCTTTGTAGATCCGGATACCCACTTCCTTAGCTCCACGAGGGCGTCCTCTCGCTGTCCATCTTGAACCTTGGACTCTCGTGACGGCTTCATCGGAGAAACGTGCGGAATAGGTCGTCGGCTTCGTGTCAAAGACGATCTACGTCGAGGTTGCACAAGCTCAAGCTCGGACTTCACAAAGTAGTAAAACTTGTGAAGAAAACACCCAAAACCACTTGGCAAGAGGTAGAGGATGAAGAAATAGGAGGTGGGTTCACTTTAGATTTGGATTTCTCTCACTAAAACTCAAGTTGCCATTGATGTAGCAAGCTTGAAGAAGAAGAAGAAGATGAGCTAGTTATGATAAGTTCTTTTTAAAAATGAAAAGAAAAGCAATACTTATCATAATTCCAACTAGGGTTAAGTGTAGAGAATAGACCATGGTTAATGGATGGGTTAGGGTTAAGCATGATGACAAGAATGGTTAAGAAGTCAAAGCTTCATGAAGCTTCAACTAAAAGACAAAGAAAGCCACCATTCTTATCATAATCATTTCCAAATAAATAAATAAACAAATAAATAAATAAATGGATATGCAAAACCCTAATTATCAAATTAATCATGGTTTAATCCTATACACTTAACTAAATGATCAAGTATCATCAAACATGATACATATATGTGCACAAAAATATATCACATATACAACTTGCACATCAAGTGAGAAAATCCGTATAAAGTGAACCAATACTAGTTAATGAAAAGTAATATATCAAATATATAATTATACATTAAATCATTAAATCAACATCTGATTCAATGATCCGGTCATGTCGCACATAACCGACTAGTATTCAATGTATCGATTTATCGAATCAATGATTCGACAACTAGGTCATATCGAATATAACCATTCGAAACATTTATCGCGAGAATGAAATGCGGTATCACATACACGTATTATTCTCGGTCCTGCACATATCTCATATGCGCTCCTATTTCGTTTCGCTTGAGCCAGGAAACCTCTGTGTAGGACTCTAAAGACTCGTCAATACGCCGGTAGCAGATGATGATCATATCAAGCATCCACAAGCCGCAAGCGGTCTGCTAAACGTAACGGCCACCCGGGTATTGAGCGATCAGAAGATCGACGAGCTAGCCCGCTCACACTCCTGCGAATCCGACCAGTAACACTTACCGTACAGTCCGGTCTGTTCGTCTGATACGTCGCATATCAAGTCTAGGGGTGGTAAACGTCAGACCCCAATACTCGATAAGTTGTGCCGATGTGAGGCTCATAACGGGTCGAGAAACTACTGGTAACACTTACCAGCAAATCTCTGATCAGCCCTGGCCAGGGACTTCCCTGTTACGGCCAATCGAGCACAGCACAACATCAACCCCCAATACCGGGAGAGACGAAACCCCTCCTATCGCTCATTGCCTCCATGTGACTCGGGACTGTACCCAAAGACCACCGTTTTGCACGCCCTCATGGACGTGGTAAGGTGGAGATCAAAGCACAGTGGAAATCACACAAGACTCTATGACGATCTCGGGTCTACAGACTAACCTGTACAAGTGTCACCTGAGAACTGCCATCTGACGTGAGGTATAATACCATCTGGGAGTTCTCGGCGAGTCCGTCCAGTGTACCCAGTCTCCACTGAGCACCCGTATACCATCTCTAATGTCAAACACCAATGGACGTGGGATCATCCATCGCCCATCTCATGGGTCGAGAAGCGTATACGCTAGTCTACTCTGGTATATCGATGCCCCGTCTCGATACACCCACGACTAGGGACCTTGAAGGATGTACTTATGGACTACCATGTCCCCACTAGTATGATCTGCATCACAGTCCAGGTAGTCAAGTACATATCCTAAGGGCTTTACCAACATGTAACTATAAGGCAGTATAAAGAGACTAGTGTACATGTTAAGATAAAGAGTAACCAGATAGCATACTATCATATCGAGCAAGAAAGTCATCTCTATATATGTCCAAGCATCCAATATAATATACATCATCTGTACAATACTGGCCTCTAGGGCATACATACAACTAACAATTGTATATCTCGACACTGTTCATTAATATTGTGTGCAGAAAATTCAGGTCAAAGAATTGGAATCGCAAAAATTTGCCGATAAAATGTAGCAAGTCAAAGAATAAAAATTTGGCAGAGATTCAGAAAGGATAAAAAGATTCCAGATATCAAAAGAAGACCCAAATTCTAAAACCAAACAACCACAGAAAACTGATGCAGAGAACTCATCAAGTGACCGCGGATCCGCGGCCGAGATGGCCGAGTTGCCGCGGTTACGCGGCCAAGTTAGGGCTTGGGGTGAGGTCACTTCTCCAGAAGCTTCTTCTCAACGGCCTTGCTTAGCTGAGATGCTCCATCATAACAAACTTCTTCTGGAAACTTTTCTGCAACAACCTTATTCTAGAAGGCTCCTTGCAACAACCTCATTCTAGAAGGCTCTCCCTAACAACCTACTTCATTCTAGAAGGCTCTATCTAACAACCTAGCTTTGGAGGGAAGATTCATTTGGAATTTATAAAATGGGGTCTAGATCTAGGGTTGAGGGGTTACACAATTAGTTGTTGAAGATTACACAATTCTATCACAAATCCAAATCAATTCAATTCAAGTTGAGTGACACAACTTGAGATCCAATCAAATCAAGATCCATTGAGAGCAAAATCAAGCGACAATCGAAGATCCTTTATTGCAATGCCGATCATCATCCGAGCAAGAGATCCACGATGATCCGCGACTCACGGCGATCGAGCCACGTAAAGATCGACGACAAATTCCCTTTTAAAGGAGCGAGCGAGAGCTAGTCTTGTAAATATCAATTTGAGAGGTGTAATTTGAAGGAGATTTAAATAAAGGTGATAATTTTAATTCTCACTTTCTATACATTCTTGCATTATGAAATTTCTCATTCTTGATCCATTAATTTTCATAATGTTTGAGTAAACCTCCGCTTGTGAAGGATTCGAGAGAATTGATAGATCTAATGATGATAAGATCCTTATACTAATTTTAAGTCTTATGAGATTTGTGAACCTTAGGAAAAAGAATCATCAATGACCTAGTTTGGATCGAGATCGCCATTCTTGAGAATTTTGATGCAAATTAGGGATCTAATGATTGATGATTCTCTTTGCTAAAGGTTAGATCCGTATGATAATGAATGAAAAGAAAAAGGATAGAAAAGGAGAAACCCTAGGTTCTTCAATAGATCCCTAATCTTCATTCATCATCATCGATCTAGATATAAATTATCAATAGATAAGATTAGGAATTATTAGATTCATCGTTAGTTATTAATTGAATCGAATCCTAAAGCAATTTTTCATAATCTTGATAAATCAAATTGATATTGGATAATTTTCTCATTCTTGATTCTTGATATTTTTTCTTGATGTTTCTTGAAAATCAATCTCATAAATCTTGAATCATTTTCTTTAATATTTTCATTTCGATTCATCTAAAATAAGAAAGAACAAATCACGAATCTCTGTGGATGATCCGTGCTCACTAACAATCGCTACAAGTGACACCGTTATTGATTGCGGCGATACAAATTTCTTTGATTGTGAACATTTTATATTTCTTTTCCAAACACATCCGAAGAACATCAACTAAATGGCGCCGTTGCCAGGGATGCATGCTATTTTGTTCGTTCTTGTTATTTGAGTTGAAAATTTATTATTCCATCAAAATTTGAATCAAAATTGCATCAAAGGCTTAACGATTTGTGTTTGTGAATTTTGCAAGGAAACCTGGAATCTCTGCAGCAAAGGGAAAAATATTCAGGTCATTTCAGATAGTCCAGAGAAGCAATAGGAGCATCTGTACAAATTTTTGTGCAGGTAACTATTCATCGCAGCGCGGAACCGCTGCGGGAAGGAACTTTTTGCGGCGGAACCGCGGTGATCTTGACTTTTCAGAGCTCCAGTTTTCTCGGTTATATTTATATCTTTCTTATCTCGTCCCTGCTCTTGTCCAATAACCATTTTCTGCAGGATTCTTTGCAAAAATTCGCAGCGCCACAAAAAGAAAAATTGTTGCGTGTTTTGAATTGGTTGTTTGCATATTTTAATACGGAAATTAAGGGGCAAAGACCAAATTCAGATTAGGTAGGGATTTCATTACCCTTCCTAAGCCCCAAAAATCACAAAACTTGCATCTGCATCACCCTCATTAACTAAAAAAATATCTAGAAAAGACTCTAAGGACCGTCACGCTCATTTAGGATAGAAGGAGGTTGTGGATAATCTATTGCTTATCTGCATTTCTTTTGTGGTGTCTAAGGCAAGTGTGACTAAGGAAAGTGGTTACTTAATTAGGCCCACTACTTACGTAGTGGAAAACCTTCCACTTACCTGGCACTTACCTGGCCACAGGAGAGATAAAGAGGCAGTAAAGGATTTATCCTGCAGTTTGTCTTCTGGAAGTCTATGACCGGTCTAGAGACTTGACCTAGGTGACCATTAGATCTAAGGTTGCTTGTGCATTTTGTGCGATTTTTTCAAAATCCGTCTTTTCCAAAACAAACACCAAACCAGATTTTCTCTAATTGTTACTTACGCTGCCACTTGTGCTAAACCATTTAGTGCATGCTCAGCTGGACACGGGATTCTAGTGCCCGTCTTGTCCGCCTTTCCTCTATCGACCCCGAAGTCGGTAATTCTACATCTTCTTTTTCCTCACCACACACCACATCCACTTCGATGGACGGATCTCCATCGAACTTTCACAACACCACATTGCCACCGCCCGCAGGTGCGCAAAACCTACCGCGTATGTCTCTCCAAGAGAGATGTTACCCGATATGTAGTCCTCTATCTACTTGTCTTTCCATTCCACCAGCCAATGGGGACAATTTCGAAATCAAACCCCAATACATCAATGTTTTACCCAAATATCACGGTCTCGAGTCTGAAGACGCATACGTCTTTATTACCAAATTTGAAAATGTATGCGCTATGATGGGTACTTCACAGCTTTCTGTAGATGATATGCGTCTATGTCTTCTCCCATTCACTTTATGCGATTTAGCCGAGAAGTGGCTATATAACACAGCTGCACATTCTATTACAAACTGGGATGAATTCTTCATAGCTTTCCTTAAGAAATTCTATCCCAATCATATGACAGCTCGAGTCCGTAGCGAAATAAATCAATTTACCCAGCTTCGCAATGAACAATTTTCGAAGTGTTTTGAACGCTTCAAGGATCTGTTAGTTCAATGTCCTCATCACGGAATCCATCGATGGGATCTCTGTAGAATCATATATGAGGACATTATTCCTACAAAAAAATAGATGCTTGAATCAATGTGTCAAGGCAAGTTCATGACAAAAGATGATAACGAAGCTTGGAGATTTTTAGAAGATTTCGCTGAAAAAACTTTACAGTGGGACAGTATA
Organism: Agapanthus africanus; assembly: GCA_030015575.1. Lineage (NCBI taxonomy): Eukaryota > Viridiplantae > Streptophyta > Magnoliopsida > Asparagales > Amaryllidaceae > Agapanthus > Agapanthus africanus. The sequence continues at coordinate 111,905,842 of CM057344.1, forward strand.
AATGAACCATCGTCTAGGGGTGGTGATCGCACGCTTTTGGCGTGTCGGATGTTCAAAGTTCTAAAGTTATAACCGCGATCAGGACGGTGTCGCTTCACAGCTAGCCGGTTGAGCACGGGTCGATCGACAGGGAGATGGTTGTATGTCCGTTCGAGTTTTAGATGAGTCAATAAAGAATGTGTTTATGTATGTTCAAGTCTATCCTATGTGTTCGTATTTATGTTCAAGTAAGCTTGTTAAGGTTAAGGTCGGTTAGTAGAGTTAGGATTAGTCTTGTGCATGTCTTTTGCCATCCTTAAGACGATGTTGGGATAATCGAAAGTAGCGGGGATTAGGAGGACATAGGAATGGGATTTGCGAGTTTAAGCAAGCTTTTCAACGCTAAATCCATTCCTAGAGCCCCTTATCCGTCCGCTAAATACGCTTATTTCCAACCCTCGGCCAAACACCCGCAACCATGTATCCAAATAAATCACAACTACATGTCACGTTGTAGCGCGCTTAAAGGACTTCTCAACTTAGGTCGCGGCTACATGTCACGTATAGCGCGCCTAAGTGAGGGGTTGCGTTTGTTTGGTTGGGGTTCGTTTCAAGATGTTTTGGCGAAGAGAAACACAAGGGATTTCTCCGTCCCTCATACCACCTTCCTTAGCCCTAACAAAAGGGAAATTATTCACACATTATAAAAAAAAAAGAAAACAAAACAAGAAGGAAGAAAAGAAAGGAAAATACGGTTTTACAAATTAAGCAAGCTAACTCTTGGGTCCTCACTTTAACAAGGAACTCCGTCAAGTATCATCGCTTGAAAATACGGATAAAAGAAGAAAAGAAAAGAGAACAAGAAAAGAAATAACAACAACTAGTTAACAACAAATAATAAAGTTACACTAGAAATTAAATTATAATGCAATGAAATAAAAATACAAGATAAGAAAAATAACCATCGTCTTCATTTCATCATCCACTCAATGCTCTCACTATATTTTAATGGAGGAAGATATGAAGAAGAAGAAGAAGCTAAACTAAATCCTAACAAAAAGAGATGGGAAAAGAACGCATGAAGAAGACCCTTGGCTTGACACAAAACTGAGCTATTTATAGGCTGCATGCTGAAACCCTAGGGCAACATTCTGGCCCTAAATGAAATGACCCAACTACCCCCAAAATCCAAGTTGACACTAAGTCAACTCGGCCTCGGATCCGCCGCGGATTGGCCATATTGGCCGCGGATCCGTGGCGCTTTGAGGGAGTTGGGATGTCAAATTTTCTGGGTTTTCTTGTGTTGCTCTCCTCTGTTGTTCTACATGTTCCAAATTGCAAATTGCTTCCACAATTTCTTCAGATCTGCAACGGTCCAAAATGGCATCAAAAATAATACTTTTGACTTTTTCTCCCTCGAGCTTCGCGCACCCATTGATTCTTGTGATGCCCCTCTTGTGCTTTGTGCTTGTCCCAGACACGAATGACCACTGTCATTTGTCTTGTCTCTGGAACCGGTACGCGGCACTGGATGGATACGAATGACCGAAACCCGGCTTTTATCTGTTGACAACAGATGTTCTGTATTTTGGCATAACTGTGGAGATTTTGTATCATTTGCGTTATTTTGGACTAGGAAGCTGTAGCCTGTAAATATATAGCAAATACGAATTAAAAGTACCTACCTATAAACAAACGAGTATAAGAGTGGGTGGTAATAAATGCAATATTCTGGTATGAACAATACCCCCCAAACTTAACTTTTGCTCGTCCCGAGTAAAACCAATTATTCAAAAAAAGTCCTAACCTCACTTTCGCAGGGAACGCGGTTGCACTAAGCTCGTGCAACAAGCCGTTAAACCTCTAGGTGTCCCTAGTAGGAGGAGTGTTGTCTCCTGAGGGTTTTCAGCAGATTACACCCACAAAATCCCATCAAGCTAGTGTCATAAGTTAACATTGATTCTACTCCTATAGTTTAGTATCTACGTTAGAAACTCTATCATCCTAAATTAGAAATATCCAACCCTTATTTTTCACGCCTCCTATCTATTTAACTTTAGATCCTATACGTTCCAAAAAAGTTTAGAAAGATGTTAGTTCTCCTGAGTTTTCCTTCTAACAGTGTGGTCTTAAATCAGGGATTTTTATCAACTTTACAGAAAACATAAGTCTTATATTTTATTTCTATCTTTTATCCAAATATCGATTATATACCCCTACGTGTGTGTATATTTGCACCCCTACACTCAGGAATTCAATTCAAGCTATAATACCCTTGCTCTAATAGCTAATACTAATTCTTTTCATTAAGGATGGACGGATTTGCTCACATACCTTTCATGCGACTATTAATGCTTCTTGAGGCACCAACGGCCGATTACTGAATGTGTGAACTTAAAGCGTAAATAGCAGTTTCCAGGTCTTGACTTTATTCTATTTTTCTTTTTATTTTTTTCTTTTTCTTTTTCAAGACCGGATATATTTTTCAATAATGCTCTTTTGGTGTTTAGCTTTAAATACCGTTATTTTTCATACTAGGTTTTCAGGCAAGAGTATTTCTAGGTATCCTCTACTATCCCAAGTTTCAAGGTGCGTGTAAGTGCAGTTTGTAAGGTGTATACTTTCTAAATTTGAACTCAAGAAAAGAAACTATTTTTCAGACTTATCCTTCAGTAAAACTTCAATACTTTCCCCTCATCTTAACTTAACTCAAGAACTGAACTCAAGATTACCTACTTCTATAAAAAAAACTGTAAGGACGTATAATCACCAAGTTTAAACAGAATGAGGGTTATTTTTAGGATTTTCAATTCCTAAGCCTAGAATTTAGTTATTTCTAACATATCAATTAAACTTTCGGAATAAAAATCTAAGTTACCCTATTAGCTAACTTGACGACAAAGTTTTTATATTTTGGAAAATTTTCGATTTTTTATGGGTTTTTTTAAAATAAGGTATGCAAATACAGAATATACAAATGAATGCGAAGGAAGAAAGCTTACCGAGCATACCCCCAAACTTAAACTTGACAGTGCCCTCACTGTCAGGCTACACTAAGAGGGTCAAAATTGTCGGCGCTCTCCAAAAGAAAATTTTATACAAAATAAAATAAAAAAGAAAACCAAAAATATATACACAAAAAGGTTCCCCCCAAACTTAAGTGAAACAGTGTTTCCACTGTTTAGCGTTGAAGTTCAAGATCGGGGGGGAAAGAACAGTATCAAGCTATACAAGGCCTTACACAGGCCAAAAGTGAGCACCAACCATTCAAAGATTTTATCTCTATAATGTGCTGGTTGGTGAAAGAATGCGAAGAGGTAAGAAATGGAGAATACGCGAGACCGTATGGATATAGAAGCGGGATACGGTCTCGATATATGAGAAGAAGAATAAAGGAAGGGAGAAAGAAGTGGAATACGAACTTGAGGATGGAAATGGATTGAATAAATTAGTACAATCTGTAATGATCGATGTGAAAAGATGGATTGTACTAATCTATCAATATGGCGAGAAATTGGGTCAAATCCCTCAAGATTCGTGAGAAACCATGGGTACGCCGAACTTGGTAAACCAGACACAGGAAGTGAAAATGATATGGTTTCTTGCAATGTCGGAACAATGGAAAGGATGGGGAAAAGTGATTGAGGAAGGGTATCGGTTAAGAGTTCTGGAGGGTGTACACAGTCAATGACAGGGACAGGATGAATTGGAAAATCCGACTCATCAAGCAAAACTGGTTCATCCTCAAAAATATCCTCAAAATTTTCCTCAAAATCCATGCTTTTATCCTCAAAATCCAGACGCATATGGGGTTCGGGAAAAATATTTAATATCTCGGGATGATGAATTAGAGAGAAAAACTCAGCCAAATCTATGGGTTCATCATCCAAAATATTTCCAGCGTCAATATCCACAATCAAGTGAAAATCAATTTTCTCAGACACCTCATCAAAAGTATGGATTTCAATCAATTTTGGTTCTAAGATGGAGGTGTAGAGGTCAAAAGGTTTGGGTGCGGTTTCACTCGAAAGGAACCCTTCACAATCGGGCAAATCAAACACTACAAAGTCACACAACTCATTATCTGTTCTATCTTTAATCAATGAATCGTTTGGAACACTAGATAGACATTCAAAATCGGAGTTGTGGGTTTCAATTTGCAATGGGTAGGTTTGATTTGGAAGGGTGTATATCCCACTCTCTCCACTCAAATTAGCAGCCTGTCCTACCGCCTCATCATACATTGGAAAATGTGGAGCTAGTTGGAAACAAGCTACCGGTTCACTATGTAGGGTTCCTAGGCACACTAATGAGGTCTCACAAGGCATCAAGCATGCCAATTTCAAATTTTACAAGTGCCGAGAAACCCTAATACGGATCGTTAACTAGAGTTTAAGCGAAAAAGAAACTAGTTAACAACTTAACTAAAAGAAAGAGGCTACAACCTTTGTAGATCCGGTTCTCCACCTCCATTGCTCCGTGATGAAGTCCCCTCGCTGTCCATATCGGATCCCGGACTCTAGCGTCGGCTTCATCGGAGAAATGGGCGGGCTAGGTCGTCAACTTCGATGCCGAAGATGATCTACGTCGAGGCAACACTAGATCAAGCTCCAACTTCACCAAGTCAAGAAACTTGTGAAGAAAACACCCTATACTACTTGGCAAGAGGTAAAGGATGAAGAAATAGGAGGTGGGTTCACTTTAGAATTGGATTTCTCACTCATTTTCACTAGTTGCCATTGATGGTGGCTAGGTTTTCTTCTTGTTCAAGATGAAGAAGATGAAGATGAAAATAATATAATAAGTGTTATTATAATAGAAAATAAAATCAACACTTATCATATACTAACCTTGGTTAGGTGTAGAGAATGGACTAAAGTTAATTTGAATGGTTAGGATTAAGCATGAGACAAGAATGGTGGACTTGTTCAAAGCTTCATGAAGCTTCAACAAGCAAACAAAGAAAGCCACCATTACCAATTTATCTTTTCCAAAATGAAAAAGTAAATAAATAGATAAGTAATTAAATAAACAAAACCCTAATCATTAACTTAACCATGGTTTAATTCTTTACACTTAACCAAGTAAACATGTATCATCAAACATGATACAATCAAGTGCACAAAAGTATATCACATATACAACTTGTGAAATTCAAGTGAGAAAATCCATTTAAAGTGAACCAATACCAGTTAATGCAAAGTAACATATCAAATATATAATTATGCATTAAATCATTAAATCAACACTTGATTTAATGATCCGGTCATATCGCATATAACCGACTAGTATCAAGTGTATCAATGTATCGAATCAACACTTGATTCAGTAACCCGGCTATATCACATATAACCTGCCGATGATACAAATCGCGAGAATAGAATACAGTATCACATACACGCATTATTCTCGGTCCCGCACATATCTCATATGCGCTCCTATTTCGTTTCGCTTGAGCCAGGAAACCTCTGTGTAGGACTCTAAAGACTCGTCAATACGCCGGCAGCAGGCGATGATCATATCAATCACCCACAAGCCGCAAGCGGTCTGCTAAACGTAACGGCCACTCGGGTATTGAGCGATCAGAAGATCGACAAGCAAGCCCGCTCACACTCCTGTGAATCCAACCAGTAACACTTACCATACAGTCCGGTCTGTTCGTCTGATATGTCGCATATCTCGCCTAGGGGCGGTAAGCGTCAGACCCCAATAGCTCGATAAGTCGTGTCGATATGAGGTCTATAACAGTTCGAGAAACTACTGATAACACTTACCAGTAAATCTCAGCAACCCTGGCCAGGGATTTCCGGTTATAGCCAATCGAACACAGCGCAACATCAACTCCCTATACCGGGAGAGACGAATCCCCTCCTATCGCTCATTGCCTCCATGTGATTCGGGACTGTACCCAAAAACCACCGTTTTGCACGCCCTCTTGGGCGTGGTAAGGTGGAAATCAAAGCACAGTGGGAATCACACAAGACTCTATGACGATCTCGGGTCTACAGACTAACCTGTACCAGTGTCACCAGAGAACTGCCATCTGACGTGAGGTATATACCATCTGGGAGTTCTCGGCGAGTCCGTCCAGTGTACCCAGTCTCCACTGAGCACCCGTATATCATCTCTGATGTCAAACACCAATGGATATGGGATCATCCATTGCCCATCTGTATGGGTCGAGAAGGTATACGCTAGTCTACTCTGGTATATCGATGCCCCATCTCGATACACCCACGACTAGGGACCTTGAAGGATGTACTTATGGACTACCATGTCCCCACTAGTATGATCTGCATCATAGTCCAGGTAGTCAAGTACACATCCTAAGGGCTTTACCAACATGTAACAGAGAGACAATCAGTATACACGTTAAGGTAAAGTGTAACCAGATAGCATACTATCATGTCGAGCAAGAAAGTCCTCCCTATATATCTCCAAGCATCCGCTACAATATACATCCTATGTATAGTAATGGCCTCTAGGGCATACATATAACTAACACACTAGGTTGCATCAGGGCGGCCATGGACGCATTCAAATCTATCATCCGTTGGTGCAACGCTACCCTAAAGTCTTCCAATGACTATTCCAGACTAGACATGGGTTGTGAAGGGGTTTCAGTAAAATATTCAAAGTTGTTTTGGTACTGGAAACTCCCAAATGACGGTTCAGAAGTAATGTCTAGGGAAGGTGTAAAAGTCGGGTAGGACTGGTAGGAATTGAATGGCTGGACAGGGGTAGGATCAACATTTGGATACGAAGGTGAATGGAATTGTTGATCCTAAGAATTTGAAGTGGTGAAAGGAGTGAAAGATCGAACACGAGATTGTTCAATATGTTCAGCGATGGACAAAGGACGACTTGTAAAAGGGGTATCAACATAAGCGGGTGCGGGAGGTTGAAAAGGTTGATACAAAGTGGAATGCGGAGTGCAAGTGTTTGTCCTAGACGCTTCTATGCGATCTTTCAGTGAAATTTTGGGCATGGAGGGGTCGTTCGAAATTCGACCAAAGCAAGAACCGTAGGAAGTTATGTCTGGTTGTGGGTACCAAAGTTCGGTAAGAGTTTTTCTAGGTAGAGTACCCATGATATGAAGAGAAGAAGAAGGAAAGGAAGGGAAAAGAATATGGATTTCTTTATTTTTATTTTTTTTTTTAAAAAAAGTTTGTTTTTGGAGTTTTGAAATTGTTTGTTTTTTGAAAGAATACGGAATTATGGAACTAAACTTTATACAAGCACAATCACAATATGCACAAACACACCTAGAGCTAGGGTCTTCAAAGTCCAACTAGACTGCTCCTAGACTTCCAAGCGACAAGTTGCAGGATAACCCTCGAATCGCCTCTTCACTGCCAATTGTGGCCAGGTAAGCACAAGTGAGGTAAGGAGGGTTCCGCTTACGAATCACCATGAGACGGGCCTTTTAAAATTACCTCCTCACTTGTCTAGCCTAGGCACCACAAAGTCAAGTTTAGATAAACGACCGATTCCCCACAACCTTCACTTGTCCTAAATGAGCGCGATAAGTCCTTATGGGTTTGGTCTAGATATTTTTTATTAGCTCAAGGTAATGCGTATGCAATTAGTGATTTGTGGGGTCTTAGGAAGGGTGATGAAATCCTCACCCAATCTGAATTGGTGTTATAGCCTCTTAATGTCCGTATTATTATATGTAAAGCGGTAAACAAACAAAAATCTAAAACAACAAAAATTTATTTTGCGGCGGAATAATTCTGTGCAAAGATACCTGCAGAAAATACAGTATAGTGGAATTCAGAGAGGGAACTAGAGGAAAGAGAAGAGGTGTAGAAAAATTAGGCTCAGAAGCCACAATAGGACCGCGGAACCGCTGCCGAATCCCCTCTTTGACCGCGGTTCCGCGGTCAAACAGTGGTATTGGGGCCTAAAACTTTGGTCAATACACGTGCCCTTCTCTGTACACCCTAATAAAAACCTCTGTTTCTTGATTGGATTACTGTACTTGCTCCAGATTAGCCTGCACACTGGCACACAAAAATTATCAAAAATAACAAAAAGATTTTATTTTATATATACAAAAAGAATATTAACCCGAATAACAAGAAAGAAAATACGTTACCGTCTCCCCGGCAACGGCGCCATTTGATCGCACGCTTTTGGCGTGTTGGATGTTCAAAGTTCTAAAGTTATAACCGCGATCAGGACGGTGTCGCTTCGCAGCTAGCCGGTTGAGCACGGGTCGATCCACAGGGAGATGGTTGTATGTCCGTTCGAGTTTTAGACGAGTCAATAAAGAATGTGTATATGTATGTTCAAGTCTATCCTATGTGTTCGTATTTATGTTCAAGTAAGCTTGTTAAGGTTAAGGTCGGTTAGTAGAGTTAGGATTAGTCTTGTGCATGTCTTTTGCCATCCTTAAGACGATGTTGGGATAATCGAAAGTAGCGGGGATTAGGAGGACATAGGAATGGGATTTGCGAGTTTAAGCAAGCTTTCCAACACTAAATCCATTCCTAGTGCCCCTTGTCCGTCCGCTAAATACGCTTATTTCCAACCCTCGGCCAAACACCCGCAACCATGTATCCAAATAAGTCACAACTACATGTCACATTGTAGCGCGCTTAAAAGACTTTTCAACTTAGGTCGCGGCTACATTTCACGTATAGCGCGCCTAAGTGAGGGGGTTACGTTTGTTTGGTCGGGGTTCGTTTCAAGATGTTTTGGCGAAGAGAAGCACAAGGGATTTCTCCGTCCCTCATACCACCTTCCTTAGCCTTAACAAGAGGGAAATTATTCACACATTATAAAAGAAAAGAAAATAAAACAAGAAGGAAGAAAAGAAAGGAAAATACGGTTTTACAAGTGAAGAAAGCTAACTCTTGGGTCCTCACCTTAGCAAGGAACTCCGTCAAGTGTCATCGCTTGAAAATACGGATAAAAGAAGAAAAGAAAAGAGAAAAAGAAAAGAAATAATAACAACTAGTTAACAACGAATAATAAAGTTACACTAGAAATTAAATTATAATGCAATGAAATAAAAATACAAGATAAGAAAAATAACCCTCGTCTTTATTTCATCATCCACTCAATGCTCTCACTACATTTTAATTAAGGAAGACATGAAGAAGAAGAAGAAGCTAAACTAAATCCTAACAAAAAGAGATGGGAAAAGAACACATGAAGAAGACCCTTGGCTTGGCACAAAAATGGGCTATTTATAGGCTGCATGCTGAAACCCTAGGGCAACATTCTGGCCCTAAATGAAATGACCCAACTACCCCCAAAATCCGAGTTGACACTGAGTCAACTCGGCCGCGGATCCGCCGCGGATCGGCCATATTGGCCGCGGATCCGCGGCGCATTGAGGGAGTTGGGATGTCAAATTTTCTGGGTTTTCTTATGTTGCTCTCCTCTGTTGTTCTACATGTTCCAAATTGCAAATTGCTTCCACAATTTCTTCAGATCCGCAACGGTCCAAAATGGCATCAAAAATAATACTTTTGACCTTTTCTTCCTCGAGCTCCGTGCACCTATTGATTCTTGTGCTGCCCCTCTTGTGCTTTGTGCTTGTCCCAGACACGAATGACCACTGTCGTTTGTCTTGTCTCTGGAACCGGTACACGGCACTTGACGGATACGGATGACCGGAACCCGGCTTTTATCTGTTGACAACAGATGTTCTGTATTTTGGCGTAACTGTGGAGATTTTGTATCATTTGCGTTATTTTGGACTAGGAACCTGTAGCCTGTAAATATGTAGCAAACACGGATTAAAAGCACCTACCTATAAACAAACGAGTATAAGAGTGGGCGGTAATAAATGCAATATTCTGGTATGAACAGGTGGTATTCAACAACTTGATGTTTCCATAGGTGTCAAAGCTGAAATGGAAGCAATGCAAAAGAAACTTGACGTTATGAAACACAAATTTTTATTAGCCTCCCTAAATCAGATGACACTGCCCAAAAATTGTTAGTTGTATGTATGCCCTAGAGGCCAGTACTGTACAGATGATGTATATTATATTGGATGCTTGGACATATATAGAGATGACTTTCTTGCTCGATATGATAGTATGCTATCTGGTTGCTCTTTATCTTAACATGTACACTTGTCTCTTTAAACTGTCTTATAGTTACATGTTGGTAAGCCCTTAGGATGTGTACTTGACTACCTGGACTATGATGCAGATCATACTAGTGGGGACATGGTAGTCCATAGGTACATCCTTCAAGGTCCCTAGTCGTGGGTGTATCGAGACGGGGCATCGATATACCAGTGTAGACTAGGGTATACGCTTCTCGACCCATGGATGATCCCATATCCATTGGTGTTTGACATCAGAGATGGTATACGGGTGCTCAGTGGAGACTGGGTACACTGGACGGACTCGCCGAGAACTCCCAGATGGTATTATACCTCACGTCAGATGGCAGTTCTCAGGTGACACTTGTGCAGGTTAGTCTGTAGACCCGAGATCGTCATAGAGTCTTGTGTGATTCCCACTGTGCTTTGATCTCCACCTTACCACGTCCATGAGGGCGTGCAAAACGGTGGTCTTTGGGTACAGTCCCGAGTCATATGGAGGCAATGAGCGATAGGAGGGGTTTTCGTCTCTCCCGGTATTGGGGGTTGATGTTGCGCTGTGCTCGATTGGCCGTAACAGGAAAGTCCCTGGCCAGGGCTGATCAGAGATTTGCTGGTAAGTGTTACCAGTAGTTTCTCAAACCGTTATGAGCCTCACATCGGCACGACTTATCGGTTATTGGGGTCTGACGTTTACCATCCCTAGACTTGATATACGACATATCAGACGAACAGACCGGACTGTACGGTAAGTGTTTCTGGTTGGATTCACAGGAGTGTGAGCGGGCTAGCTCTTCGATCTTCTGATCGCTTAATACCCGGATGGCCGTTACGTTTAGCAGACCGCTTGCGGCTTGTGGCTGATTGATATGATCATCATCTGCTACCGGCGTATTAACGAGTCTTTAGAGTCCTACACAGAGGTTTCCTGGCTCAAGCGAAACGAAATAGGAGCGCATATGAGATATGTGCGGGACCGAGAATAATACGTGTATGTGATACCGCATTTCATTCTCGCGATGAATGTTTCGATTGGTTGTATACGATATGACCTAGTTATCGAATCATTGATTCGATAAATCGATACATTGGATACTAGTCGGTTATGTGCGACATGACCGGATCATTGAATCAAATGTTGATTTAATGATTAAATGTATAATTATATATTTGATATATTACTTTGCATTAACTAGTATTGGTTCACTTTAAATGGATTTTCTCACTTGATGTTCACAAGTTGTATATGTGATATACTTTTGTGCACTTGATTGTATCATGTTTGATGATGCATGAATATTGGCTTTGTGTAAAGAATTGTGCCATGGTTATGATAATGGTTAGGGTTTTGATTTATTCACTCATTTATTTAACCATTCTTTATTTATTTAAATGGATAAATGAAAATAAAATGGTTTCTTTTTATCATGAAGCTTGTTGAAGCTTCATGAAGCTTTGACTAAAGAGACCATTTTGTCTTCATGCTTAACCCTAACCATTCCCACTTACCATGGTATATTCTCTACACTTGACCTTAGTTAGGATATGATAAGTATTGATTTATTTTCTATTATGAAAATACTTTTATCATATTCTATCTTCATCTTCTCCTTCTTCTTCAAGAAAGAAAACTAGACTCCATTAATGGCATCTTGAGTTCTAAAGTGAGAAATCCAATTCTAAAGTGAACCCACCTCCTATTTCTTCATCCTCTACCTCTTGCCAAGTGGTTTTGGGTGTTTTCTTCACAAGTTTCACAACTTGGTGAAGTCGGAGCTTGATCTTGTGAAGCCTCGACGTAGATCATCTTCGGCATCGAAGCCGACGACTGTTCCGCTCATTTCTCCGATGGAGCCGATGCGAGAGTCCAGGATTCGAGATGGACAGCGAGGGGACAACCACGTGGAGCTAAGGAAGTGGATAACCGGATCTACAAAGGTTGTAGCATCTCACTTTTAGTTAAGATGTTAACTTGTTTCCTGTTTCGCCTAAAATTCTAGTTAACGATCCGTATTAGGGTTTCTCGGCACCGGTAAAATTTGAAATTGGTATGGTTGATGCCTTGTGAGACCTCTTGAGAGTGTCTAGGAACCCTACAGTGGTATCAGAGCCTAGCTAGAGCCTTAGGCGAAGTGTAGGCGACGTTTGAAACCCGATCGAACCGAAACCCTAAAAACCAAAATGCTCTCTGGACTTTTTCTAAAAACTGGGTTTTTTCCAGATTAAAAATGCTTAAAAAATTCAGCAGGGAATTATAAGAATTACGGTGCAAAATTTGACCAATGATGAGTTCAAAGAGCGGCGGAACCGCGGCAGAAGCCTGGCTTCTGCGGCGGTTCCGCGGCCGTATGATGACGTCATCCTTCCTAGTTTGCACAGTAACTCCTATTTTATTATGCTGAGTTTTCTGGGAATTTTTAATTTTGCTCAAGAGTTGAGTATTCTGGGGTTGTATTGGGAATCAAAGATTCGATCGGATTTTCAAATTTTTGTCTATGTGGTTTTCCGGATAATTTTCAAATATGTTAAAAAGTTCGACCGGATATAAATACCCAACTTTTCCCCTGCCGGAAAATTTCCAAGTGTCGGATTTTTCCGTGGTTTAAAGACGTTCTAAGTAGTGCAAGTAACGCGATGGTCCCTCTAGAAGACAACAAACCTTAACTCGATTATGTGACCGTCTTGAACTGCCCTTTGAACCTTCGGGTTTGGGGCAGTACGGCGTGCCACATGTGAGGCGTTGGCTTGACCCTTCTACGGCTGGACCGTTGGTACTGAGGTATGAAGTGAATGTATTTGAACCTATTTCATGTGTTTAACGGTTTCGGGAAAACTTGGGTGTTCGAATGTTCAATCGGAAAGTTTAATATTTTCTATTTATCCGGAATGGGATACAATAATTGGAATTCACAAACAGTTATGAGATAACTGAATGAATGTCATAAATCTAGCGGTTTAGTCTCATTTGATATTGAAAAGAGTTTTCGATAATGGGACTAAAATGCGGGGTTTATAATTGTTAGGCATGTGATGTCTAAGTATTTCAATTGATTAGGCATACGATGTCTAAAGAGGTTGCGGATTCCAACTGTTGTAGTTTTACACTTTCTTTTCTGTGACCGTAAGTGTAATATGTGATATCGCCGGTTTCGTTGCTATATGTCAACAACAATTGGGATGCGCATATTTACTTACGTTGATGACATGTGATGTTATGTGTTGCTGGATATGTTATATTGGATTGTCGTGTTTGAATAGCCGGGGGTTTTTATGTGAGATGAGTGTTTTTCATTTTAATTCATGTAAAAACTTGTATGTAATATTCTTTTATTTGGGGCACTTCCAGGTTGCGGAAGTTGTCTCCTTTTGTATATTATTTACTTTTCCGCATTAGGATAGACCCAAGGAGGGGAGCACAAGTAACCGGGTTCTAGGGTCCAGTGGGAGACCATCTCGAGGAGTCGAGTCCGGGTCTCCTAACCCTAGAATTGGTAGGGTTGCTTGCCGCTCTCGTAGGGGTCTAGGGGTGTGGGGTTGGCTATTCATCACGACCGTGGAATCCGTGTTTTATACTGGCTCGTATTGAAAACACGGACGTCCTAGTATATCCAATGTTTCATATGTTTCTTCTGATGTGATATCTGTGATGTGATCATGTGATATGTTCTGTGATGGATACTTTATATAGTATATATGATATATTATATAGACGTTACTTATGTTTTGCACCCGCACTAGCCCTTCCCTGCTCTGTCGTTAGTTACCTAACCTAACGGTGCACGAGGGGACATCCAGGCGAATGCGGATGGCATAAGTGTACGTCGTATTTATCTGTGATGTTTAGGTATTTAAATGATGGGACTTCATTAATGTGATTAATAAAATAAAAGAAACCAAATGATGTTGTAGAATCAAATTTTAAACAAAACAGGTAGCTACAGTTCTTGCTTTGCACAGCGGTATATTTGATATATCCTGCACCTTATTCGATGAGGAAAGGACCGAGATCCCTTCACCGGAAGTGACTCCTTTAGCAATAACTGGCAGATGCTACACACTCGGTTTGACTTTTGATTGCTTCTATAGTTTCTGCTTTGCACAGTGATATATATGATATATCCCGCACCTCATTCGACGAGGAAAGGGCCGACGATCCCTTCACCGGGAGTGACCCCTTCAGCAAAACTAGAAAAGCTTCAAAATCACTCCATTTCAAAACTTCATTTGATTCTACAACGATATCAAGTTCATTACGCAATAGGTTTTCAGAAAAACCTGTCGTAGCCCTCCGTCATTTCAGATAAATCCTACTTAGTATTCGTGCTACGTTTGTTGATCTCCGTCAAGGCGTAGTGTACGGTAGCTAACTAGTATTTATCTGCTTATGCATGTGATGCAGATTGGATTAAGGTAATCGTACGACCTTGTTGACCTCCGTCAAGGGTCGTGCGGGTGGGTTTGATTCAATCAAGAAATGACGGGTTGAACTTGACTTGCACCCTGTGGTTTGTTGACCTCCGTCAAGGTCATAGGATGCTTGGGGCAAAATATTATCGGGAATTTCAAGTGTTGAAATTTGCAATGAGATTGCATACTTTCTATGAAATAGTTGGATCTCGATACCCACTGCGAGTAAGAGTTACTCCTGGGAGAGTTTTGCATATTACAATTAGCCGATCAAGTAGGTGTCTAGAAAGGTGTCAACGGGGTTACGCCTCTGGGAAAACGAGGTTTACATTAATTAGGTTCGTGCGAAAGCACGGGGGACCTCCCTCAAATTACCGACACTGGCCTGGCTGAAAGATCGACGAACTTGTAGTGTGTAATTAATCCCGGCTAGTCTTTCCTTTTAGGGTTTGAAGGAAGATTTGATAAAAACCAGTGGGAGCCATCCTGATTAGATAAGATAAAAACCAATCTGATCTTGCAAGAGCATACGCTAAAGTGTTTTCTTCTCTCTCTCTCCAGGTAGCGACCATTTCATGCCCTAATAAAGATAATAATATGGATGTATTGACCGAACCCGCATGTTATTCTGTGCTGGGAAACGTTGGTTCCGTTCTTTCTTATAAGAGTTATAGGAATGAACAGGATATAGGGGAATACCAGGATTCCCATGCCACCCGAATGAAGAAAGTACATGATGATGCATTTTCTTCGGTTGTGTTCGTTACAGAGAACTATTTCTCCATTTGTTCTACGTCCTGGGTATTAGATACCGGGTCAGGATCCTATATATGTAATCAGTTACATGGGCTTAGGAAAGGTAGAGAACTTGGAGAAAGTGATAAAGACATTAGAGTTGGAAATGGTGCAATTGTTGCAGCTAAGACTGTCGGGGAATATCACCTTATATTACCAACTGGTAATACATTGGTTCTGAACGAATGCTATTACATGCCGAACCTGATATGCAACATTATATCGGTTTCTTTGTTGAGTAAAGAGGGATATAATTTTGTATTACAGGACAATGTTATGAACATTTTCCGTAACCAAAAGTTGGTTGGATCAGGCACGTTGTGCAATGGCATTTATGTTCTAAATCAATCAACAGTTCTGAGCATAACAAACACACTCAAGAGGACGAGTTCAGAACTGAACGAATCCTTCTTGTGGCATTGTAGACTGGGTCACATCAATGCGACACGACTGGCTAAGTTGCATAAAGATGGATATTTGAGTCCGTTTAAATTTTCATCCTATGACACTTGCCAGTCATGTCTCAAAGGCAAGATGACCAAAACTCCGTTTACGGGACACGGAGAAAGAGTTACCGAACTCTTGGGACTGATACATAGTGATGTATGCGGTCCCATGTCTACACATACCAGGGATGGTTCTTCGTACTTCATTACATTCACTGACGATCTCTCTAGATTCGGATATGTGTTCCTGATGAAACACAGATCAGAAGCTTTTGAGAAATTTAGAGAATATAAACAAGAAGTCGAGAACCAAACCGGAAAAAGTATTAAAATCCTACGATCTGATCGAGGAGGTGAATACTTGAGCATTGAATTCCTGGACTTCCTAAAAGAGAATGAGATTCTCTCTCAGCTAACTCCTCCATATACACCACAGCACAACGGTATATCAGAACGGAGGAACCGCACCCTATTGGATATGGTGCGCTCTATGATGAGTGTAGCTGAGTTACCTATTTCCTTCTGGGGATATGCACTGGAAACAGCAGCATACCTACTGAATAGGGTTCCTACCAAATCTGTGCCTACCACACCATATGAGATATGGGAAGGGAAGAGACCATATCTTAATTTTATTAAGATATGGGGTTGCCCAGCCTATGTCAAAAGACAAAAACCGGACAAACTGAAGGCAAGGTCTGTTTTGTGTAAATTTGTTGGATATCCGAAACATTCGCGAGGGTATATCTTCTACCACAGTGAGGAACAAAGAGTATTTGTTGCTCAACATGCCACCTTTTTAGAAAAGGAATTTCTTGCAAAAGAGATTAATGGCTCTGAGGTAGAACTGGAAGAGGTTCCAGCTGAACAAAACACAACAGAAGATTTAGTGGAACCAGAGGATTCAGTAGCTCCCAATGAACCTCAGCCACTCCGCCGATCTAGTAGGGTTCCTCGCCAACCTGAGAGATACTACGGTTTTCTCATGGATGGTGGCAGCGAGGATTGCATCATGGAGGATGATGACCCAACTAGCTTCGAGCAGGCCATCACAAGTAGGGACTCAGTGAAATGACTGGATGCTATGCGGTCCGAGATGGAATCCATGTACACCAACAAAGTATGGACTTTAGATGTTTCTCCTGAAGGGGTAAAACCCATCGGGAGCAAGTGGATCTTCAAGAAAAAACTTGGTGTAGATGGAAAAGTGGAGACTTTCAAAGCTAGACTTGTAGCAAAGGGTTTTCGTCAAAGACCAGGTGTGGACTATGACGAAACCTTTTCTCCAGTGGCTATGCTTAAATCCATCCGGATCATGCTTGCCATCGCTGCATATCATGATTACGAAATCTGGCAAATGGATGTTAAGACCGCCTTTCTAAACGGTGATTTAGAAGAGTGCGTGTACATGACTCGGCCAGAGGGCTTCGTAGACAATGGGAACAGCGGGAAGGTGTGCAAGCTGCTGAAATCCATTTATGGATTAAAGCAAGTATCGCGGAGTTGGAACATCTGCTTTGACGTCGTTATCAAAGAGTTTGATTTCGTCAAAAATCCAGATGAACCTTGTATTTACAAGAAGGTAGCAGAGAGTAAGGTGGTCTTCCTCGTATTGTACGTGGACGACATACTCTTGATAGGAAATGATATTCCTATGCTGCAATCGGTCAAGCTCTTCTTATCACAAAGATTCTCAATGAAAGATCTTGGTGATGCCTCCTGCATATTGGGAATCAGGATCTATAGAGATAGATCCAAACGGATATTGGGATTGTCCCAATCTAGGTACATTAACACCATACTAAAGAGGTTTAGTATGGAAGAATCCAAGCGTGGGAATTTACCCACGATTTCTGGAGTCACTCTCTCCAAAGAGATATCTCCCAAGACTGATTTGGAGAGAGCTCGCATGCAAGGGATACCCTATGCTTCGGCTGTAGGCTCTATCATGTACGCGATGCTATGTACCAGACCCGATGTAGCATACTCACTAAGTGTAGTGAGCAGGTATCAAGCTGATCCTGGAGAGAATCACTGGACAGCTGTAAAGAGCATTCTCAAGTACTTGCGAAGGACTAAAGAGATGCTCTTGGTGTATGGTAACGGAGAACTCCAAGTGGAGTCCTTTACCGATTCGAGCTTCCAGAGTGATAAGGACGACTCTAAGTCGCAGTCGGGATTTGTCTTTACCCTTTACGGAGGGGCGGTTAGCTGGAAGAGTTTCAAGCAGGAAACCGTGGCAGACTCGACGATGGAGGCTGAATACATCGCTGCCAACGATGCTGCTAAAGAGGCCGTCTGGATCAAGAAGTTCATTACTGAACTTGGAGTAGTTCCATCCATTGAGCATCCAATACCTTTGTATTGCGATAACAATGGAGCGGTGGCTTTGGCCAAGGAACCTAGGTCCCATCAGCGATCCAGGCATATTCTGAGGCGGTATCACCTGATCCGGGAGATAGTTGATTGCCAGGAGATCGAGGTCAGGAGGGTTGACACGAAGAACAACACAGCGGATCCACTCACGAAGGCCATTCCCCAGATACAGTTTGAGAGACTCTTCGGGATGCTCGGTATGCGATACTACAGCAGCTGGCCCTAGTGCAAGTGGGAGATTGTTAGTTGTATGTATGCCCTAGAGGCCAGTATTGTACAAATGATGTATATTATATTGGATGCTTGGACATATATAGAGATGACTTTCTTGCTCGATATGATAGTATGCTATCTGGTTGCTCTTTATCTTAACATGTACACTAGTCTCTTTAAACTGTCTTATAGTTACATGTTGGTAAAGCCCTTAGGATGTATACTTGACTACCTGGACTATGATGCAGATCATACTAGTGGGGACATGGTAGTCTATAGGTACATCCTTCAAGGTCCCTAGTCGTGGGTGTATCGAGACGGGGCATCGATATACCAGTGTAGACTAGCGTATACGCTTCTCGACCCATGAGATGGGCGATGGATGATCCCATATCCATTGGTGTTTGACATCAGAGATGGTATACGGGTGCTCAGTGGAGACTGGGTACACTGGACGGACTCGCCGAGAACTCCCAGATGGTATTATACCTCACGTCAGATGGCAGTTCTCAGGTGACACTTGTGCAGGTTAGTCTGTAGACCCGAGATCGTCATAGAGTCTTGTGTGATTCCCACTGTGCTTTGATCTCCGCCTTACCACGTCCATGAGGGCATGCAAAACGGTGGTCTTTGGGTACAGTCCCGAGTCACATGGAGGCAATGAGCGATAGGAGGGGTTTTCGTCTCTCCCGGTATTGGGGGTTGATGTTGCGCTGTGCTCGATTGGCCGTAACAGGGAAGTCCCTGGCCAGGGCTGATCAGAGATTTGCTGGTAAGTGTTACCAGTAGTTTCTCGAACCGTTATGAGCCTCATATCGGCACGACTTATCGGTTATTGGGGTCTGACGTTTACCAACCCTAGACTTGATATGCGACGTATCAGACGAACAGACCGGACTGTACGGTAAGTGTTTCTGGTTAGATTCACAGGAGTGTGAGCGGGCTAGCTCGTCGATCTTCTGATCGCTCAATACCCGGATGGCCGTTACGTTTAGCAGACCGCTTGCGGCTTGTGGGTGATTGATATGATCATCATCTGCTACCGGCGTATTGACGAGTCTTTAGAGTCCTACACAGAGGTTTCCTGGCTCAAGCGAAACGAAATAGGAGCGCATATGAGATATGTGCGGGACCGAGAATAATGCGTGTATGTGATACCGCATTTCATTCTCGCGATGAATGTTTCGATTGGTTGTATACGATATGATCTAGTTATCGAATCATTGATTCGATAAATCGATACATTGGATACTAGTCGGTTATGTGCGACATGACCGGATCATTGAATCAAATGTTGATTTAATGATTAAATGTATAATTAAATATTTGATATATTACTTTGCATTAACTAGTATTGGTTCACTTTAAATGGATTTTCTCACTTGATGTTCACAAGTTGTATATGTGATATACTTTTGTGCACTTGATTGTATCATGTTTGATGATGCATGAATATTGGCTTTGTGTAAAGAATTGTACCATGGTTATGATAATGGTTAGGGTTTTGATTTATTCACTCATTTATTTAACCATTCTTTATTTATTTAAATGGATAAATGAAAATAAAATGGTTTCTTTTTATCATGAAGCTTGTTGAAGCTTCATGAAGCTTGTTGAAGCTTCATGAAGCTTTGACTAAAGAGACCATTTTGTCTTCATGCTTAACCCTAACCATTCCCACTTACCATGGTATATTCTCTACACTTGACCTTAGTTAGGATATGATAAGTATTGATTTATTTTCTATTATGAAAATACTTTTATCATATTCTATCTTCATCTTCTCCTTCTTCTTCAAGAAAGAAAACTAGACTCCATTAATGGCATCTTGAGTTCTAAAGTGAGAAATCCAATTCTAAAGTGAACCCACCTCCTATTTCTTCATCCTCTACCTCTTGCCAAGTGGTTTTGGGTGTTTTCTTCACAAGTTTCACAACTTGGTGAAGTCGGAGCTTGATCTTGTGAAGCCTCGACGTAGATCATCTTCGGCATCGAAGCCGACGACTGTTCCGCTCATTTCTCCGATGAAGCCGATGCGAGAGTCCAGGATTCGAGATGGACAGCGAGGGGACAACCACGTGGAGCTAAGGAAGTGGATAACCGGATCTACAAAGGTTGTAGCATCTCACTTTTAGTTAAGATGTTAACTTGTTTCCTGTTTCGCCTAAAATTCTAGTTAACGATCCGTATTAGGGTTTCTCGGCACCGGTAAAATTTGAAATTGGCATGGTTGATGCCTTGTGAGACTTCTTGAGAGTGCCTAAGAACCCTACAAAACTGTCTATGGATGCTGTTCTGATCCATCACATTTGACGGAAAAATGTCCTTTGAATTCTCCGTTTCAAGGTCAAGAGCACACTAATGCTGCTTTTTAGCAAAGACCTAGAAACGATCCTTATTCTTCCACTTATAATAAGGGTTGGAGGAATCACCCTAATTTTGCTTGGAACCAACACCAAACTCAAAACACGGTTCCAAACCAAAACAATTTTCAAAGGGTCCCTCCACCACAATAGCAACCACTACAACTAAGTCAGTACCCTTATCAACTACAAAACTTTCAAAATCCGATCAACACTTCTGCACCTTTGCAATTGACTGGTACCAATAACTCTTCTTCACTCGAACAAACCATGAATTTGCTTCTGACAAATTTCATGCAAGTTTCGGCTGAAATAAAGTCTTCTGTCGATACCATAAAGAAAGACTCCGCCTCCCACGGTGAGAGTATTAAATCGATAGAAGCACAGATTGCATGAATAAATGCCGAAATGAGTGCTAGAGAGAAAGGGAAACTTCCGTATCAACCCCTACCGAATCCTGGGCATTCACAACACTACAATGTGAATGCCATCATAACGTTGAGATCCGAAAGAGTGCTGAATAACCAAGTCGGTGAACAGATTGATAATAATGAGATAATCAATGACACCCCGGCTTCCACTTCCACTTTCACTTCCACTTCCACATCCACTTCTACTTCTGATCCTACTTTGTCTACCTCACCACCTTCTTGCGAGCCTATTCTCCGTTTTCCTCAAGGCTTGAAACGTCAGCCCACCACTTCTAGTACACCAAAGACGATCCCCACTTCTATTCTGGGATCTGTTCCACACACACTGCCTTCTCTAATGTCGGACCCAGCTCTTATTGCTAAAGCTCCTTATCCGAACCAGTTAAGGGGAAACAAATCTAGTCCACATATGGAGAAGATTATGGAACTGTTTAAACAGGTTAACATCAACATCCCTCTCCTAGATGCTATTCAACAAGTCCCGTCATATGCGAAAATTCTTAAGTACTTGTGCACTAGGAAGAGGAAGACTCAAGTGCCTAAAAAGGTCTTCATGACAAACAATGTTAGCACAGCTTTTACCCCACAGTTACCAAAGAAACGTAAGGACCATGGCTGTCCTACCATCTCGATTTTTATTGGGGGTAAAAACATTAACCGTGCTTTACTTGACCTTGGCGCAAGTGTTAACCTGCTTCCATATTCTGTATAGGAGCAGTTGGGGATTGGAGAGTTGAAACCAGCTCATTGCACTCTCCAAATGGCAGACCGATCAATCACCAAACCTAGGGGTGAACTGGAGGATGTGTTGATTAAAGTCGGGGAATTCATATTCCCTGTAGACTTTATTGTTCTAGATACACGGCCTGTAGCAAACCCACGGAACCAAATTCCGGTGATTTTGGGTCGACCCTTCCTTGCCACTTCCAATCCTGTTATTAATTGTCGAAATGGTTCCATGAACCTATCCTTTGGAAAAATGACAATTGAGCTTAACATCTAAAAAATTGGAAGTCAGCCGTCTGAACCCTCTGCTCATATTTTGGATGTTTGTTCTGTCCACGAGATAGCTTCTGAAAGCTGCAAGGTTGATGAGCTTTGCTTTGATAATCTCGACGACATCAGCACGACATTGTGTGATCTTGCACATCTTAATGAGGACACAATTGACGAGTCCACTCTTGAGCTTGAAACTTTGGACTCCTCACTTTCCGAGTCTGTATTATTTGCAGGCTACGAGCTTTTTCATGAATCTGAATGTCATTCGCTTACCCCACCTTCTATTTTTTCTCCGCCGTCATTAGATCTCAAATTGTTACCTTCTCGTCTTAAATATGCATATTTAGGTGAGAATGAGTCTTTACCCGTGATCATATCGGCTTCTCTAGCCCTAGAGCAAGAGAAAGCTCTTTTGAGGGTATTGAGATCTAATAGGCAGGCTTTTGGTTGGACAGTGGCTGACATCAACGAGATTAGTCCCTTGATTGTAGAATATCATATACATCTGATGGATGAAGCTAAGCCAACCCGAGAACCCTAAAGACGGTTGAATCCCGTCATGAAGGATGCGGTGAAGAAAGAAATCGTCAAATGCCTTGACAGTTGGATCATTTACCCAATCTCCGATAGCCAATGGGTAAGTCCAATTCATGTCATCCCTAAGAAATCTGACATCACGGTCATAACAAATGAGGCTAACGAGTTAATCCAAACACGCACTCAAACTGGGTGGCGTGTATGTATTGATTATAAAAAACTCAATGCTGCAACGAGGAAAGACCACTTCCCTCTACCTTTTATTGACCAGATGCTAGAACGCTTTGCCGGACGAGAATATTACTGTTTCATGGACGGATACTCTGGTTATAACCAGGTCCCTATTGCCGAAAAGGATCAAGACAAAACCACATTTACTTGTCCTTTCGGTACTTTTGCTTATAGACGCATGCCCTTTGGGTTATGCAATGCTCCCGCTACATTTCAGCGGTGTATGATGGGGATATTCTCGGACATGGTCGAGAATTTTCTGGAGATTTTCATGGACGATTTCTCGATATTCGGGGATTCTTTTGATGACTGCCTATCTCATCTTGACGCAGTTCTTACTCATTGTAAAAAGAAGAACCTAACTTTGAATTGGGAAAAATGTCATTTCATGGTCCAAGAAGGTATCGTACTTGGACATGTCATTTCACCAAAAGGCATTGAGGTTGACAGGGCTAAAATAGATGCCATTCATAACCTTCCTCATCCCAAATGCGTCAAAGATATTCGATCTTCCCTTAGCCATGCAGGCTTTTATAGGAGATTCATTAAGGATTTTAGCAAAATTGCTAGACCCTTAACACTTCTCTTGGCCAAGGACACCACATTTCACTTTGACTCAGACTGTGAGGCTGCATTTGATTCACTCAAAAATTCACTCACTACAGCTCCCGTTTTATCATCTCCTAACTGGAACCACCCGTTCGAGCTTATGTGTGATGCATCAGATTTCACTGTTGGTGCAGTCTTAGGACAGCACATTGACAAGAGGCCACACGTGATTTATTATGCAAGTAAGACTCTGAACGATGCTCAGATTAATTATACAACTACCGAAAAAGAACTTTTGGCAGTTGTATTCGCATTAGAAAAATTCAGGCCTTAATTGATTGGCTCACCAATTGTTGTGTACACTGATCACTCCGCCTTGAAACATCTTTTGTCGAAGAAGAATGCGTTGGATCCTTCTATTACAAGAATTTGATCTTGTCATAAGAGATAAGAAAGGATGTGAAAACGTAGTAGCCGACCATCTTTCGTGCATCTCTTCTTCAATTGTGACCCTGCCAATTAATGACAGCTTTCCAGACGAACAACTCTTGAACGTATCCAATGAACCTTGGTTCGTGGATATTGTGAATTATCTTGCAACAGGACTTATTCCTAGCGAATGGTCTAAACAGGACAAACATCGATTTCTATCCCGAGAAAAACATTTTTACTGGGATGAACCTTATTTGTTTAAATATTGTCCTGGTCAGATCATTCGCAGATGTGTCCCTAATGATGAATTCAAGAGTGTTCTATCTTTTTATCATGATCAGGCATATGGAGGTCACTTTGGTCCTCGAAAGACGGCGGAGAAGGTTTTGCAATGTGGTTTTTACTGGCCAACTTTATTCAAAGATGCATTTGATCATTGCAAAACCTGTACACAATGTCAACACACGGGTAGGATTTCTCAGAGAAATGAGATGCCTCTTCAACCGATCTTGGTGGTTGAAATTTTTGACGTTTGGGGCATTGAATTTATGGGTCCTTTTCCCAACTCCTTTGGGATTTTGTACATATTGCTTGCGGTTAATTATGTCTCGAAATTGGTGGAAGCTATTCCTTGTCGTACTAATGATAACAAGGTTGTCATTAAGTTCCTTAAACAGAATATCTTTTCGCGATTTGGACACCCTTGCGCTATCATTAGCGATAACGGGACGCATTTCTGCAATCGGTCTTTCGAGACTTTGATGCGAAAATATGCAATCAACCACAAACTTTCCACACCCTATCATCCCCAAATGAGCGGACAAGCTGAGGTTTCCAACAGGCAGATAAAACAAATTTTAGAGAAAACTGTTTCTAAAAATCGAAAAGACTGGTCAACCAAATTGACGGATGCTCTTTGGGCATTCCGTACTGCTTTTAAAACTGATCTCGGTATGTCTCCGAATCATCTAGTGTTTGGTAAGGCTTGTCACCTTCCGGTCGAGATTGAGCACAAAGCAATGTGGGCCATTAAAGAACTGAATTTTGACTTAAATCAAATCTGCAACTTTCGGAAGCTGCAATTAAACGAGCTAAAGGTACTCCGCGATGAAGCTTACGATAATGCTGTGATAGTAAAGAATCGGACTAAGATATTTCACGATAAAAACATTTTGAGAAAAACTTTTTCACCAGGTCAACAAGTCCTTCTTTACGACTCACGTCTCCATCTTCATGCGGGTAAGCTACGATCTCGGTGGAAAGGACCTTTTGTTGTGCGGTATGTATACCCGCACGGGACAGTTGAGGTTGAAAATATTGAAAACGGTACAATTTTCAAAGTGAATGGACATAGATTAAAACCGTATTTTTCCACTGACCCCTCGGAGGAGCTCCTGTTTTTACAGGAGCCGCTTTATAATGACTGATTTTCCTCCACCTCACCTCCATGTCTTGGTAATATTGTCTCATCTTTCAGAATGGAGGTGGGTCAACTTGTACATACATAAAAAAAATTATATAAAAAATATATATAATAATAATAATAATAAAAATTGTACATAAATAAAAGAATAAGTTTGGGGGAGATTTTCACGATCATATTTCTTGCCCCTGTTAATAAATTCCTCCTAAGTTTACAGGTTTCTGAAGATTTAACAGATGGAAACAGTGAGGACACTGTTGTAAACAAGTTTGGGGGAGATTTGTGCTTATTTACGCATCACTTTGCATCATATTTTGCATAAGCACAAAATATATATAAAATAATAAAAAATTAAAATAAAAAAATATTTAATATTTAATTTTATAATAAAAGATTAGAAAGTGAAATATTACATCCAAAAGATTGGAAATATTTAAGAAAACCTAGAAAGTTAGATTTTTTCTTAAACGAACTAGTAGTAAGTAGTTATGAGCCATTGTCCCAATGGTTAGTAAGATGAATAAAGTCACTAATCTGAGGATAAAAATAAGTCTGAAAATAGTTCCTATTCTGGAAGCCAAACATCTGAATGTTGATACCCTACTATACGCACTTACACACGTCTTGAAATTCGGGATAATAGAGGATACCTTGAAATGCTCTTGTCTAAAAGCCAAAGTAGGAGTAAATAATAAAATAAAGCATAAAGATAAAATGGTGAAGAAAAATGAACACCGGTTTTGTAATCACCATGGCAGCATAAAAAAAATATAGCAAGGGTGCTTCATCACCTAGTGTCTTAGACCAACTGGTTTGAGAGTCACTACTAAGCCTTAGGTGTTGTAAGACGAGAAAAATACTAATTACGCCTAATCAGCAAGCACATGAGTAATCGGTCAGTTAGTACCTCAAGAAGTATTAACGGTCGCATGAAAAATGTGTGAGCAATTCCATCTAAATATTCACCGACTAAAAAGTACTGAGGTAGATGGACAAGAGTATGATAGCTTGAATTGAATTCTCCAAGGGTGGGGATGTCTTTTACACACACGTAGGGGTATATAATCGGTGTTTGGAAGAAAGGTAGGCATGAAGAATAAAGACGATGTTTTATTGAGGGATGATGTGATATCTAACGTCTTTTCATGACTATTAAGATAGTGCTTATGACAACCAAAATGCTAGTATAGTTGGAAACTCTGATTTTCAAATTCTTTCTTTTATAATTCTTATCTTTATATGTAACTTTCACAATCTTCCTTTTATTATGGGATTTTGTGGATGCAATCCGTTGATAACCCTCAGGAGACAACACTCCTCCTACTAGGGACACCTAGAGGTTTAAAGGCTTGTTGCACATGCTCAGTGCAATCGTGTTGCCTACGAAAGTGTGCTAGTTAGTTTTTCTCTTTCTTATATTTTCTCCTTCTCTTGAATAAAAGAAGTTTGCTCGAGACGATCAAAATTAAGCTTGGAGGAATTTGTTAGTCGAAAATAATGCAATCTGTAACACATCAATTTCCTTATTATTCTAATCATCTAAGGATAGTTGATATAAATATAACACATATTACCAGTTTGTCTGGAAAATACTAAATACCACGTGTTGTATATATATTCAACGTTTTTTATAGGAAATTGTGTGTTTATTACTTCATGCATGATATTGTATATCTCGACACTGTTCATTAAGATTGTGTGCAGAAAATTCAGGTCAAAGAATTGGAATCGCAAAAATTTGCCGATAAAATATAGCAAGTCAAAGAATAAAAATCTGGCAGAGATTCAGAAGGGATAAAAAGATTCCAGATATCAAAAGAAGACCCAAATGCCAAAACCAAACAACCACAGAAAACTGATGCAGAGAACTCATCAACTGGCCGCGGATCCGCGGCCGAGTTGGCCGAGTTGCCGCGGTTCTGCGGCCAAGTTAGTGCTTGGGGTGACGTCACTTCTCCAGAAGATTCTTCTCAACGGCCTTGCTTAGCTGAGACGCTCCATCGTAACATACTTCTTCTGGAAACTTCTCTGCAACAACCTTATTGTAGAAGGCTCCTTGCAACAAGCTCATTCTAGAAGGCTCTCCCTAACAACCTACCTCATTCTAGAAGGCTCTCTCTAACAACCTAGCTTTGGAGGGAAGATTCATTTGGAATTTATAAAAGGGGATCTAGATCTAGGGTTGAGGGGTTACACAATTAGTTGTTGAAGATTACAAAATTCTATCACAAATCCAAATTAATTCAATTCAAGTTGAGTGACACAACTTGAGATCCAATCAAATCAAGATCCATTGAGAGAAAAATCAAGTGACAATCGAATTTTTGCAACGCCGATCATCATCTGAGCAAGAGATCCACGACGATCCGCGACTCATGGCGATCGAGCCACGCAAAGATCGACGACAAATTCCCTTTCAAAGGAGCGAGCGAGAGCTAGTTTTGTAAATCTCAATTTGAGAGGTGTAATTTGAAGGAGATTTAAATAAAGGTGATAATTATAATTCTCGCTTTCTATACATTCTTGCATGAAATTTCTCATTAAATAAAGGTGATAGTGTATATGATGGTTCATGGGTATAGGATAGTTATTCTAACGTGGTTATTTATAGTTTGGTAAGAAAGGTATTCATGTATACAAGAGGAGTCCATCTTACCCAGTGGACTATGGTAACATGTAGAACAAGGCCTTGTCATAACCCACGGGACAACGGCACGAGAATTCATGTAGGTGTCTTTTAAGTGACCTCTCGTGCCACGATATACGTTCCGTACCAATCTACCTCTTTATCCCCGCGTAATGTTATGTATAGATTATGTTTACAAGTCTTGGCCGAAACCATGGATACAAAATGTTCAGATTCATATTCAGAATGTAATCATGCATTCAAGTAGTCATGTCAAGTTCATGTCAAGTTATAACCATGGTTCGGTCAAGTCAAGTCAAGTATACATGTTTGAATTTGATGTTTGAATTTGAGTATTCATGTTCATGATCAAGTATTCGTGTTTGATTTTGGATTCAGGTTTAAGGTTTGACTCAGACTGAGTCAGACACTTGTAAACTGATTTAACTCTTGAATTCTTAGGTTCGGGAGTCATCGGCAACTGCTGCACATGAACGGCAGGATTTATGTTTTTTTCCAATACAATTGACATTGATAACTCCGGTTAAGTTTTCTAATCTGAATAGGCAAGCACTCACTTTCTCCGGCTCCCTGGGGTTCAAAAGAATTGATCCCGCTTAAACCCATATTTACTAATGTTCTTAAAATATTGTTTGTATATCTCGAAGGGATTTTATGAAAAATATTTTAATATAGATTAAAAATAAAACCTTGAGGCTGATTTATATTACTTAGGGTTTTCATGAGCATGTGTTTTAAGTATTGAGGTATTTTAATGATAATTACCTAGCTTTTAAAAGTTTATGGTATTTTAGTGAAAACTAATCTTTTTTAGTAATTTGATGGTATTTTATTGATATTTTTTAATCATTCATTTTTATAAAAATATAGTTTCATAATATAATGAAAATATGGATTTATAATTTTATATAATTTTAATTAAAAAAATAGTTTTATTTAGAAAATTCGTTTTTTCTTAAAAACCGTATTTATATCCTTTCGAGATCGAATACTCCGTGAGGAGCGCTGTATCTCGCTCTACTAACCCCAGGATGTGCGATAATCCACACCATCCATTAGCGGATCTCCTAATAAGGGTTGTAGATGCATAATTGCAAAGAAATACAAAATACTGTTTTAAAACAAATCCGGTTTCAAAGTATGTGGTATTTTATTGTAAAGAATATTCTTCGAAACAAATATACATACAAATAGGCATCGTGCTATGAAGCCAAAGTATACGTGTGGGGTAGATCGTTACCTCGTGAATTTTTTCCTAAAGGTATAGTTTTAACAAAACGAAAAGAAGTGATAATAAAGTTCAAGGTATTTTAATGAAAAAGCTTAATTATGGTTGTTTCACATAAAATTCTTGGTTAAACTTGATTCTAAACATTGATAATTAAGGTTACAAGTATTGTGGTAAACTTAGATTGATCATTATATAAAGGAAAAATGAGTTTCTAGGGTTTAGAAAAAAGATGTCGGTAATAATTCCACTTTACCGATATAAAATTAAAGATGAATTTCCATGAGAAGGAGGAGAGTTGGGAGAGACTTACGGTTTGGATATATCAAGAAGAGGTTAAGGAAGAGGAGGGAGGCTTCGTGGCATCGCAGGAGTTCCGGAATCGGCTTCGATCTTCGACGGAAGAAGTTTGCTCGCTAACTCCATTTTACTCCACTTGCACTTAGGAACTTTTGAGAGAGTTTTTGTTAGAATTTTCAGAATGGTGCTGAGCCAAAGTATGGGGTAGTATTTATAGTGAAGAATTAGGGTTGGGAATTAAAATTTTGGATTAAAAAGCATTAAAATAGTGTTAATTGGTGAATTGAAAGGTCTCTGTTTGATTGCAGAGAAATCAAACAGTGCTGAGGAGTTGAGCGGAGTTGAAGAGACGAGTGTAAAAAGCACAGATCAATTTGGACCCATCTGAACCGTCCCCGTCGGCCCTGGGGCATGTTTGGCCGGTCGATCTTGAGGCAAATGCCTTGAGATTCGTGCCACCAGATCAAATCAGTGTTTACACCATTTTCCACATGTTTGATTTTTCTGAACTTTTCATTTCCCCGTGTATTGCACGTGCAACCTTTTGGGCTTCCAAAAAGTTAAAAAGAAAAATCAGAAAAAATAATTGTGTCTGATGGGAATCGAATACACAGGCTATGTCACAGCAGTGTAGAGGCTTTACCAGTGAGCTACAAGTTGTTTCTTACTTTTATTTAACAAATATGACTTATAACTCAAACTCAGGCTGTAATACTCTTTTCTGTACATTAACAAGAATTTTTTCCGTACAGAGATTTCAGAGTCATTACATTCTACCATCCTTATAAAAATTTCGTCCTCGAAATTTACATTTACATAGGGACTAATTTTCAAATAGATAAGGGTATCTTGCATGCATGTCTTCTTCTCGTTCACATATTGATTCTCCTGGCGAATCCTTTCTCCACATCACTCGGACCAAGTTTTCCTTGTTCTGTAATGTCTTCACCTTTCGGTCCAGGATCTCAATTGGTTGTTGCTCGCAGGTTTAGTCAGTCTGTACTGTGAGCTCTGAGTGATCAAGTATATGGCTGGGGTCGCTCACATATCGTCGTAGCTGGGATATGTGGAACACGTTGTACACTCCTTCTAATGAGGGTGGTAGTGCCAAACGGTATGCCACTTCTCCAACTCGTTCGAGTATGTCGAACAGTCCTATGTATCTTAGACTTATCTTACTTCTCTTGCCAAAACGGATCACTCCTCTATTTGGAGAGATCTTTAGGAATACATAGTCTCCAGGTTGGAACTCCAGATGTCGACGCTTTGCATCTGCCCAATGCTTTTGTCGGTCTTGGTCTATGTGCATTCTTTCTCTGATCGTGTGAACTACGTCTACAGTTTCCATGATCACTCTGGTCCAAGGAGTTCACGATCTCCAACATTGTCCCAACTTAGCGGTGAACGACACTTCCGTCCGCAGAGCGCTGCGAATGGTGCCATTCTAATGCTTGCCTGATAGCTGTTGTTGTATGAAAACTCCACAAGGTGTAGGTGATCTTCCCACGAACCTCCGAAGTCTAACATACAAGCTCTTAGCATGTCCTCCAGAATTTGAATTGTTCGCTCGGACTGTCCGTCTGTTTGTGGATGATAAGCCGTGCTGAATTCAGACTCGTTCCCAGGCTAGCTTGCAGACTCTGCCAAAATTATGATCGGAATCTTGTATCACGATCGGAGACGATACAAACAGGTACTTCATGTAATCTCACAATCTCCTGCATGAGTTCATGGGTATCAAATATGGTACATCTTGAAGGTTTAAATCTTACTTTAGATTTATGCTTACTTCCATGTACTTCTTTGCTGATGTCTCAGTTGATTGGCCAACTCGAAATGGAATAAAGTGAGCCGACTTGGTGAGTCGATCCACAATAACCCATATTGCATTGTTACCCTTCGTGCTGCTAGGGAGGGCAGTCACGAAGTCCATGGTAATGTGCTGCCATTTCCATTCTGGGATTGGTAACGGCTGAAGTAAGTAGACCAGCAGTTCTGTGATGTTCAGCCTTCACTTGCTGATACACCAAACACTTGGCTACACTCCTAGCTACTTCTCACTCCATTCCATGCCCCCAGTAGTGTTGCCGTAGATCCTTGTATATCTTTGTACCACCGGGGTGTACCAAATACGGAGTGCCATGAGCTTCTCTCATCAACTCTTCTCGAATAGGGCTGATTGGTACACATAATCGACTTCCATATCGCAAGGATCCATCTTCGTGAATGATGAAGTCGGTTCGAATTCCACTTTCTACTTGCTCTCGGATCTTTTGTAGCTTGGCATCATTTTCTTGAGCTGCCTTGATCTGATTGACAAGAGTGGACTGGACTTGTAAGTTCATCAAATATGAAGTGTTAACTGGCATAACTACTTCGATCTCTAATTCGTACAATTCTTGCTGTAGCTTCCACTGAGCGATGAGGTTCATTGCTAATGGCTGGCGACTATGTGCATCAGGAACTACATTCACCTTCCCAAAATGATACTTTAGGTTGATGTCGAAGTCCGCCATGAGTTCTAGCCATCTTCTCTGCCGCATGTTTAGTTCCTTCTGAGTAAATATATACTTCAGACTCTTGTGGTTAGTGTATATATCTACCCGTTCTCCCAAAAGGTAGTGGCGCCAAATCTTAAGTGCGAAGATGACTTCTGCCAACTCCAGATCATATGTTGGATAGTTGCGCTCATGAACCTTTAGTTGTCTTGATGCAAAAGCCATAACTTTTTCATGTTGGTGTAGAACACATCATAATCCTTTACCGGACGTATCACAATGCACAACGAATCCCCTAGATTGATCCAGTATTACGAGGATGGGAGCAGAGGTTAATCTTGACTTGAGTTCTACAAAAACTTTTTCACATGCTTCTGACCACACAAATACTTCATCTTTACGTTTGAGCTTGGTCAAGGGTGCTAATATTTGAGAAGCCTTCAATGAATCGTCGGTAGTATCCTGCTAATCCTAAGAAACTTCGTATATCTTTCACCGTCTTTGGTGTCGGCCACTCGCTGACAGCTGACACCTTAGCTGGATCTATTCAGATTCCTTCGCCTGAAACGATATGTCCGAAAAATCCGACTTGATCTAGCCAAAATTCACACTTGCTGTACTTGGCATAGAGCTGATGTTGTCGCAATGTCTCCAGGACAATTCGTAAGTGCTCGGCGTGTTCTTTCCAATTCTTTGAATACACCAGGATGTCATCGATGAAGATGACAACGAACCTGTCTATGTACTCTCGGAAAACTTGGTTCATAAGGTTCATAAAAATGGCAGGTGCATTGGTCACTCCAAATGGCATTACGAGATACTCATAATGACCATATCAAGTCCTAAACGCCGTCTTTGGAATGTCGGACTCTTTGACCTTCACCTGATGATAACCCGAACGAAGATGTAGCTTTGAAAATAAACAAGACCCACTTAACTGATCGAAAAGATCATCGATGCATGGTAGTGGATACTTTTTCTTAATCGTCATTTCGTTTAGAGCTTGATAATCCACACACATCCTGTATAAACCTTTTTTCTTCTATACCAGTAATACCGGAGATCCCCAACTTGAAGTACTGGGTCGGATCCAACCTTTCTTCAACAGTTCGTCCAACTGAATATGGATCTCCTTCAATCCTTCTGTACTTAACCGGTACAGAGCTTTGATTACAGGTTATGCACCAGGTTGTAAATCAATACTAAACTCAAGAGCTCGATCGGGAGGCAAACCTGATATATCTTCAGGGAACACATCTTCGAACTCTTGAATTACTTCGGGCTTTTCTTCTTCTGCCGATAAAGAAAACACATCTGCATTCTTCGGTTTAGCACGGTATCTTCCTGTATCCAAAGTTCTATCTCCACTTTTGAAATAAAAGACTGGGTGATCTGGTATCTCAAATACTACTGTCCTTTGACGGCAGTCATTCATAGCATAGAATACTCTCAGCCAATCCATTCCCAACATAGCATCGAAATTTGGTATGTCCAGTACTTTGAAATTTGCGTAGAATTCTCGTCCGCAAACTAAAACTGGACACTGATCAAACCCTATAGTTGCTTTCAAGACTCCATTCCCAGAACTGACATTCCAGCTTGAAATGAGTGGTTTCATGGGAATTGCATGCATTCTCACGAATCGTTGGGACATGAAGCAGTGTGAAGCTCCAGTGTCGAAAAGTGCGATTGCAGGAACAGTGGCTACTAGTATAGTACCTAAGTTGTGTGAGGTTGGGTTTAGATATAGAAAAATATAGTGATACACAAGAATTTGAAAAGTTGAAAGGATGGGAAGTTACCAATGATGACTTGTCCTGTGGCTTCGACCTCCTTGACCGTCATTGTAAAAGCCTGGCATCTTGGTACATTCCACCTTGCTGGAAGCACATTCCTCTGTCCTTGGGGCACGTTTCTCTGCCCTTGAGGCACATTTCTCTGTCCTGATGAAATTGACGTTGAGGCTGTGTAGGAGGTCCACGTAGAGCTGGTGCAGGGAGAGCTAGACGGGACGCAGGTGCCTGAATGGCTGGTCTCTGCGGGACTGTGATTGTGGGTCTGGGTGCCGATGATGTGTTGAAACGATATGGGCATGCTCCTATAGTGTGAGTAGATGCGCCACAAACCAAACACAAGCCATTTGCACGCCTGCGGTCCTTCGCCAGGTATCCAGTTCTCTTGCAGTAGAAATAGAAATATGGAAGTAGATGCACCACAAACCAAACACAAGCCATTTGCACGCCTGCGGTCCTTCGCCAGGTATCCAGTTCTCTTGCAGTAGAAACAGAAATATGGACTGGACCGGTTAAATGATCCTCCCGGTATCCTGGGTGCAAAGGTCGGTCTAGAAGAGGCTCCTCCTGTCATCTGTGTGGCAGGGCGTTTGATTCCAGTTGTTTGGGGCTTACCCTTCTTCTTCACCACAGCTTCATAATGGCGAGCTGCCTTCTGGGCAAGTTCATGAGTCAGGTAGTCGCCTGTGGCTAACGTCGCCTGAATCTCCGGGTCTAAGCCCTGTTGAAATCGTCTAGCCCGAATCTCATCAGTCGGGATCAAATATGCCGCGAACCTGATAAGATGTTGATGTTAGGATAGTGATGTGTTTTAACTGAATAGTATTTGATACGAATTCTTTAGCCGCTGAGCATGATGAATTCGGCATCATATTCATCCACTAATTTTACCCACATAGAACCTTGTTGTAGGTGGATGAACTATTGTTCCATCTCGAAACGGGCAGTCTCAGAGAAGAACTTCGCATCGAACAGATCGCGGAATGTCTTCCACTCTGTCGGTTGGGTGAGACAGCTTTCCTCTGCCTTCCACCAGACTCTTGCATTGTCTGTCAGTTGCAACTTAGCAACTCTCATCCAGGCAATATTTGGCTCTTGTGCTGCTGTCAGATCATCTTCAATTGCTTGAGCCCATTCTTCTGCCTCAAGTGGGCTCTCTTTTTCCGAGAAGTGTTTTGGGTGCAGTGCTCGAAACTGCTCGACTCCGGGTGCCTCGGCTTCGGGGCGGTTCATGAGGATAGCAGTCTGCTGCTGCTGACCCTTTAATAGGATCTTGATAGCCTCAAGCAGTACCATTTGCTCATTGATAAGAGCTGCAACGGTAGGTGGTGGTGGTAAAGTAGGCGGTGGAGTATTGCCGTTGACGTTCGTGCTAGTGTTGTTGGGAGAATCCATTACCTTGATAGAAAATTAATGGTTAGGATAGATTCAAGAAATTTGAAATGTAAGGAATGTATAGTTACTGATTCTTATAATTCTTATAATATATTGCTTAAGACTTCATGCAGAACTGACCTTCATTGGCTGCCAACAAAACCTGTCACGCCCCGCTTCCCGGTAGATGGAAACAGTAACATTGCAGGCCGCAACATATTTTCTATGAAATAAATACGTTAAGCGTAATTAAGCAATATATAAAAATGAACAAGAATGACAAGATAATAAAATGAAACAGCAACTTTATTTACATTCAACTTTACATACAACTGTTTGAAATAAAAGATACAATAATCAAAAGCAGATGCCTAAACAATGGCATACTGAAAGTAAGTGCAGATGAACTAGTAGTCAAGCTGTGCCGCAAGCTGGACCAAGTCCTCCTGGCTCTACTCAATCTCTTCAGTGTCCGGTCCTCCTGACAAACATTCCAAAGAAAGAAATAGAAAGGAATGTCGTCAGCGAACTAACGCTTGGTAAGTCCTAAAAGAAGAAAGAGAAGATAGTATATAAAGTGAAATAAACAAGTATAGTGTATATGATGGTTCACAGGTATAAGATAGTTATTCTAACGCAGTTATTTATAGTTTGGTAAGGAAGGTATTCATGTATACGAGAGGAGTCCATCTTACCCCGTGAACTATGGTAACATGCAGAACAAGGCCCTATCATAACCCACGGGACAACGGCATAAGAATTCATGTAAGTTTCTTTTAAGTGACCTCTCGTGCCACGATATATGTTCCGTATCAATCTACCCCTTTATCCCTGCGTAATGTAATGTATAGATTATGTTTACAAGTCTTGGCCGAAACCATCGATACAAAATGTTCAGATTCATGTTCAGGATGTAATCATGTATTCAAGTAGTCATGTCAAGTTCATATCAAGTTATAATCATGGTTCGGTCAAGTCAATTCAAGTATACATGTTTGAATTTGAGTATTCATGTTCATGATCAAGTATTCATGTTTGATTTTGGATTCAGGTTTGAGATTGGACTCAGACTGAGTCAGACACTTGTAAACTGATTTAACTCTTGAATTCTTAGGTTCGGGAGTCATCGGCAACTGCTGCACATGGACGACAAGATTTGTGTCTTTTTCCAAGACAATTGCCATTGATAACTCCGGTTAAGTTTTCTAACCTGAATAGGCAAGCACTCACTTTCTCCGGCTCCCTGGGGCCCAAGAGAATTGATCCCGCTTAAACCTATATTTACTAAAGTCCTTATAATATTGTTTTGTATATCTCGAGGGGGTTTTATGAAAAATATTTTAATATAGATTAAAAATAAAATTTCGAGGGTGATTTATATTACTTAGGGTTTTCATGAGCATGTGTTTTGAGTATTAAGGTATTTTAATGATAATTGCCTAGCTTTTAAAATTTTATGGTATTTTAGTGAAAATTAGTCTTTTTTAGTAACTTGATGGTATTTTATTGACATTTTTAATCTTTCATTTTTATAAAAATATAGTTTCATAATATAATGAAAATATGGATTTATAATTTTATATAATTTTAATTTTTAAAAAAATTAGTTTTATTTAGAAAATTCGTTTTTCTTAAAAACCGTATTTATATCCTTTCGAGATCGAATACTCCGTGAGGAGTGCTGCATCTCACACTACTATCCCTAAGATGTGCGATAATCCGCACCATCTTTTAGCGGGTCCCCTATCAAGGGTTGTAGATGCATAATTGTAAAGGAATACGAAATACTGTTTTAAAAGAAATCCGGTTTTAAAGTATGTGGTATTTTATTGTAAAGTTTATTCTTCGAAACAAATATACATACAAATAGGTATCATGCTATGAAAACAAAGTGTACGTGTGGGGTAGGTCATTACCCCGTGAAGTTTTTCCTAAAGGTATAGTTTTAACAAAACGAAAAGAAGTGATAATAAAGTTCAAGGTATTTTAATGAAAAAGCTTAATTATGGTTGTTTCATATGAGATTCTTGGTTAAACTTGATTCTAAATATTGATATTTAAGGTTACAAGTATTGTGGTAAACTTAGATTGATCATTATATAAAGGAAAAAGGAGTTTCTGGGGTTTAGAAAAAAGATGTCGGTAATAACTCCACTTTACCGATATAAGATTAAAGATGAATTTCCATGAGAAGGAGGAAAGTTAGGAGGGACTTACTTTTTGGATATATCAAGAAGAGGTTAAGGAAGAGGAGGGAGGCTTCGTGGCAGCTCTGGAATCAGCTTCGATCTTCGACGGAAGAAGTTTGCTCGCTAACTCCACTTTACTCCACTTGCACTTAGGAACTTTTGAGAGAGTTTTTGCTAGAATTTTCAGAATGGTGCTGAGCCAAAGTATGGGGTGGAATTTATAGTGAAGAATTAGGATTTGAGAATTAAAATTTTTGATTAAAAAGCATTAAAATAGTGTTAATCGGTGAATTGAAAGGTCTCTGTTTGATTGCAGGGAAATCAAACAGTGCAGAGTAGTTGAGGGGAGTTGAAGAGACCAGTGTGCAAATCACGGATCAATTTGGACCTATCTGAACCGTCTTCGCCGGCCCTAGGGCATGTTTGGCCAGTCGATCTTGAGGCAAATGCCTCGAGATTCGTGCCACCAGATCAAATCTGTGTTTACACCATTTTCCACATGTTTGATTTTTCTGAACTTTTCATTTCCCCGTGTATTTGCACGTGCAACCTTTTGGGCTTCTAAAATGATAAAAAGAAAAATCAGAAAAAATAATTGTGTCATATGGGAATTGAACACACAGGCTATATCACAGCAGTGTAGAGGCTATAGTAGTGAGCTACAAGTTGTTTCTTCCTTTTATTTAACAAAAGTGAGTTATTACTCAAACTCAGGCTATATTACTATTTTCTATATATTAACAAGAATTTTTTCCGTACAGAGATTTCAGAGTCGTTACATTGTCTATAGTTCCTACACACATGCTTACAGCCGGAGCTTCGGCGATGGGCTACTGGCATTTGGACAAGAGATTTCGCCATCTCATGGTATATTTGACCCATGTCTCACCGAGTCTGGGTTTTTCATTGACTAGTGCAGTCACGGTCGTCTGTTCAGTTGCACGAGCGAACCTCCGTGTGAAGAGGATCATCATCTCGGCAAAGGTCTTGACAAAGTCATTCGAAAGTTCAACATACCATTCGAAAGCTATATCTGAGAAACTGCTCACGAACCGACGAAGGAGCAGAATGTCGTTGCCTCCAGTGTTGCTACATTTGGATCTAAACTGAGTGACATGCTGCTTCGGGTTGCTAGTTCTTTTGTATATCGGGAATGTCGGGATCGTATACCATTCAGGGTACTGTATTTAGTCATACCATGCAAGATTTGGTCGACCCGTCTTGATTAGTTTGCTGGCAGTTTTGTTAGCTTGATGCGCTTTGAACTGCTGAGCAATGTATTCATCCAGTAGTGACTTGGAATCATCTCTTCCTTCACTGCTCGTGGTATTTGAGGGGTGTCATCTGTAATATCCATCGGTGGTTCTTCTGCGGGTCGTTCGGGCTGTGCTATCATCCCGACCATACTCTAAAACTGGATGGCCATCTTATCCATCCTAGCATTCATCTCTGCGGCTTTTTCATCTTTTTTCTCGAGGACGCGTTTAAGGTAGTAAATATCCCACTCCTGACTGGTCCTCTCTTCGGAAATGACGTCTGGACATGTGTTAGGTGGTAGAGTCATAAGTTCCGCTGCCTGAGCCATGATTTCTTGTAATTTTTGCTGATCTTTTGTTATACACCGGGTGACTAGTCTATGAGAAATGAAGTTACGGCCGTCCTCCTTAGGGTTCATCATGTAGACCTAATGAACCATCATGCCCCCAACCATGGGGCGTTTAGAGTATCGACCTTTGGAGTTTGCCTCAGGCATAGGAACCTTCTCTGGCCTTCCTCTTTTATGGGGGATCGCCTTGGGGAGAACAATTTTTGCGTCATGAGGAGGGTCGTCATGACGAGGTTGATGCTTCATCTTCTTGACCCGAGGAGAATAGCTCAGATCAATGGTGGATCCTCGAACTTCCTTCCAAATTGTCACGCCCCGCTTCCCAGAGTACAGTAAGGAGACATGACAGGCCACGCGACATATTTACTCAGAAGTAAACACGCTAAGCGTTTATAAGCAATATAATGTAAATGTACACAAGAAAGACATGAGATGTAAATAAACAGCAACAATTTATTTATTAAACGTTCTTTACAATACAATGTTGGAAAGTAAATACAAGACTGGAAAGTAATGCCTAATCAATGACATGAAACTGAAAATAAAAGTATATACAAGTGTCTATAGCTCTGGGTCATTGACGAACTGCTCCAAGTCTTCTGAGCTGGGCTCGATCTCTAAAGAGTCGAGTCCTCCTGACAACATTCCAAAGAAAAAATAGAAAATGAATGTCGTCAGCGAACAATCACTCGGTAAGTCCCAAAGAGAGATGGAAATAAACTGAACAGGTAATGAGAATATAAATGGTATAATCTTGATTGTTATGTTAATGCAGTTGTTTGTAGCTTGGTATAGATTATGCCACTGTATACGAGAGAAGTCCAGCTTACCCCGTGGACTATGGTATAAGGAGTACAAGGCCCCGTCAAAACCCACGGGACAACGGCAACGGATATTCAGGTTAGGTGTATTAAAGTGGCCGTCTCATGCCACTTTAAACACATTCTGTACCAATATACCCCTTTAAACCCTGTAATGTATTATTGTATTGTTTTGCAAATATAAGACTTGCCGAAACCATGATATCAATTGTTCATGTAAACGGATAAGGATATAAACAGATAGTCATGTATACAAGTCAAATGTATATCCATGGATCGGTCAAATCAAGTCATGTTGATATAGATTGTATTCTGGTATAAAAGGATTCATGATGCATTGGAGTTATATTGAATTGTATACATGGTTGGATTGATTTCAGATTAGACTGAGACTCCGACTGAGTCAGACACTTAAACAGAATTGAAGTCTTGAATTAGTTTTGGAGTTATCCGTAACTGCTGCACATGGACGGTAGGATTTGTGACTTTTTCCAAGCCAATTACCATTGATAACCCCGTTTTAGTTGTCTACTTTAAATAGGCAAGCACCCACATTCTCCGGCTCAAGAGAATTGGTCCCTTTTAAACCTATATTTACTTGGGTCCTTATTGTAAATTAATATAACTTGAGCGGGTTTTATGAAAAATAGTTTTGATATATTTTCAAAATAAACCCCAAGTATTTAATTATCGTCTTTAGGGTTTTCATAGATGTAATTTTAAAAGTGATGGGATAGTCTAGTGGATATAAACCTAA
Organism: Agapanthus africanus; assembly: GCA_030015575.1. Taxonomy (NCBI): domain Eukaryota; kingdom Viridiplantae; phylum Streptophyta; class Magnoliopsida; order Asparagales; family Amaryllidaceae; genus Agapanthus; species Agapanthus africanus. The sequence continues at coordinate 111,946,305 of CM057344.1, forward strand.
CTTTAATAGTATATGGTATTTTCATGTAATTTGACTTTTATTGATTCTTGATGGTATTTTCATGAACTTTTGTTATTCTTTTCTTTTGATTTAGAAAACATGGAATTATTAAATATATTTGAAATAGATATTTTGATAATATTTATATATATATATATATATATTAAACTAGAATTTATTTATTATATAGAAATCACGTTTTCTTAAAAATTGTAATATAAATTCCATCGAGATCGTATGCTCCGTGAGGAGGTCTGCATCTCGCCCTACTGTCCGATGGATGTGCGATAACCCGCACCAACCAAATCGGATTCCCCAAAATGGGTTGTAAGGACATAATTGTATGGAATTTAATTAAAACAATTTTAAAGAATACGGTTTTTAATAGTTTAGGGTATTTTATCGTAAAATTGTATTAGTCCAAAAAATATTGTAAAGAGGCAATTGTGCTATGTCATGATGAGTGTTGTGATGAGGTAGGTCATTACCTCATGAGTTTTCTAAAGGTAATATGGGTAATATAATGAAGTAATGTCGAATAGAAGTTTGTGGTATTTAACTGTAAAAGTGAAATAAAGGTGTTCTTATATGGAGTTTTGAATTGAAATTTATTTCTAATTATAGTTTAATGTTTAACAAACTAAGTACAATGATTTAGATAAATAGTTCTTAAGAAAAATTGTTAGTTTAAGAAGTTTTAGAAATGGATGTCGGTATAACTCCACTTACTGACATCATTGAAAAGAAGAAGTTTTGAGAGGTGAAAAGAAGACAGTAGAGAGGACTACCCAATTAGGTTAAAGAGAAGAGATGGAGGAAGATTTTGAAAGCGTCATGGAGTCGCGGTGTCGCCGAATTTGTCCCGAAACGTCGCCGGAACTTGACCTTGGGCTAACTCCACTTGTACAACTTTTTGGACTTAGAAATTTTTGAGAGTTTTGATGCTAGATTTCAGAATGGAGAGGGTTAGGGTGTAGGGTGGTTTTTATAGGAGAAATTATGGTTTTGAGGATTGAAGAATGGAATTAAAATGCATTAACAATTTGGATTAATACCTTATTTTAATTCTCTGTTAATGTGCAGGGAAAACAAACAGACTGGGTTAGTGGGGGGAGTCCAAGGGGTGCTAGGGAAAAATTTTAGGGCATTTGGGATGGGGGCCCGGCGGCGCCGACCCTAGAGGGCATCTCGCCGGCCATGTGGGGGTGTTAGGTCTCTAGATTTTGGCCACATGTCCCTATCTGTTCATATGATATTTTACATGTGTTTGATTAACCTGACTTTTCATTTTAACGTGTATTGCACGTGTAAACTTTTGGTCTTCCAAAAATTTTATAAGAAAAATCAGCAAAAATAATATGTGGCTGAGGGGATTTGAACACGGGGGCTACGTCACAGCAGTGCAAGGCTTTACCAATGTGCTACAAGTTGTTTCTTACTGTTTACAAACAAATCAAATACTTATATCATATTCAGGATTGCAAATACTACATTTAGTATTTTAACTTTAAACAAATTTTGTACATTATAAACAGAGTCGTTACATTGTACCCTCCTTATAAAAATTTCTTCCTCGAAATTTACAATTATTCAAGAACTAATTTACAAACAAGTGAGGGTATCTTGCACGCATGTCATCTTCTCTTTCCCACGTTGATTCTCCTGGTCAGTCTTTTCTCCATATTACTCGAACCAAGTTTACTTCTTTGTTCCGAAGTGACTTTACCTTTCTGTCCAGGACTTCAACGGGTTGTTGCTCACAAGATTGGTCTGTCTGTACCGTGAGCTCGGAGTGATCAAGAATGTGACTGGAGTCACTCACATATCTTCTGAGTTGGGATATTTGAACACATTGTGCACTCCTTCCAATGAGGGTGGAAGTGTCAAGCGGTATGCCACTTCTCCGACTCGTTCGAGTATGTCGAACGGTCTAATTTATCTCGAACTTAACTTACCCCACTTTCCAAAATGAATCACTCCATGGTTTGGAGAAATCTTCAGAAAGACATAATCCCCGGTTGGAACTCCAAGTGTCGGTGCTTTGCATCAGCCCAGTGCTTCTGTCGATCTTGGGCTATGCGCATTCGTTACCTGATAGTACGAACTACATCTACGTCGCCACTATCATCTCAGGTCCAAAGAGTTCTCTATCTCCGATGTCGTCCCAACTTAATGGTGAACGATACTTCCTTCCATATAGAGCTGCTGTTAGTTGTATGTATGCCTTAGAGGCCATTATTGTATATATGATGTATATTATAGTGGATGCTTGGACATATATAGAGAGGACTTTCTTGCTCGACATGATAGTATGCTATCTGGTTGCTCTTTATCTTAACATGTATACTTGTCTCTTGATACTGTCTTGTGGTTACATATTGGTAAAGCCCTTAGGATGTGTACTTGACTACCAGGATTATGATGCAGATCAAACTAGTGGGGCCATGGTAGTCCAAAAGTTCATCCTTTAATGTTCATAGTCGTGGGTGTATCGAGACAGGGCATCGATATACCAGAGTAGACTAGCATATACGCTTCTCGACCCATGAGATGGGCGATGGACGATCCCATAACCATTGATGTTTGACATCGGAGATGGTATACGGGTGCTCAGTGGAGACTGGGTACACTGGACGGACTCACCGAGAACTCTAGATGGTATTATACCTCACGTCAGATAGCAGTTCTCTGGTGACACTGGTACAAGTTAGTCTGTAGACCCGAGATCGTCATAGAGTCTTGTGTGATTCCCATTGTACTTTGATTTCCACCTTACCACGTTCAAGAGGACATGCAAAACGGTGGTTTTAGGGTACAGTCCCGGTTCACATGGAGGCAATAAGCGATAGGAGGGGTTTCATCTCTCTCGGTATTGGGGGTTGATGTTGCGCTGTGCTCGATTGGCCATAACAGGGAAGTCCCTGGCCTGGGCTGATTTAGAGATTTACTAGTAAGTGTTATCAGTAGTTTCTCGACCCGTTATGAGCCTCATATCGGCATGACTTATCGGTTATTGGTGTCTGGCGTTTACCACCCGTAGACTTGATATGCGACATATCAGACGAAAAGACCGGACTGTACGGTAGTGTTACTGACAGGCTTTACAGGAGCTAGAGTGGGCTTGCTTGTTGATCTTCTGATCGCTCAATACCCGGGTAGCCGTTACGTCCAGCTAGTACCGCTGACGGCTTGTGGGTGCTTGATGTGATCATCACCTACTGCCGGCGTATTGACGAGTCTTTAGAGTCCTACATAGAGGTTTTTCTGGCTCAGGAAAAATGAAGTAGGAGAACATATATGATATGTACGGGACCGAGAATAACACGAGTATGTGATACCGTATTCTATTCTCACGATATTTGTATCGGTCGGTTATATGTGATATAGCCGGGTTATCAAATCAAGTGTTGATTCGATAAGTTGGTACATATAATATTAGTCGGTTATATGAGATATAGCCGAATTATTAAATCAAGTGTTGATTTGATAATTTAGTGTATAATTGTATATTTGATATACTAGTTTACATTAACTAATATTAGCTCACTTAAGCATTTATTTTCTCACATGTGCACACTTAATATATATGTGATATATATTAATTGTGTTTTATTTTGTGTCATGGTTGTTAATACACACTACATGGGTGTATGAGACTTACACCATACTAATTATAATGTAGGGTTTAAATATTTAAAGTAAATCCAAATTAGTGGTTGCTCACATGCATGAAGCTTGTAGAAGCTTATGGATGTATTGACTTAGTCCACTCATTTTGTTTTACTTAAGATATTTATTAACCTAACCATTATAATTTAGCCATTGTTATCTCTCTACATGAGTTAGTATATGATACAAACTCACCCATGATTGATTCTCTCATCTCATTAGTTCATTCTCATCTCTTGACTTCATCTTCTTCATCCTTGAGAAAAAAACTTGCTAGCTTTTTCCAAAGAAAGAAAATATTATTAGAAAAATAAAACTAAAGTGAGCCCACTTGCTATTTCATCATACTCTACTAGATTAGCACTTTAGTATAGGGTGTTAGCTTCACTAATCTTTCATTAGTGAAGTAGTAGCTTGAGTTAGTGTCTCCTAGACGTAGATCTTCTTCGGCTTCGAAGACTTCAAGCAAGTTCGTTTCTTTCACCTTGAGAAGCCATGCAAGAGTCCGGGAGTTACATGATCGCAGCGAAGGGACTACTACAAGGAGCAAGTGAAGTGAAGGACCGGTCTACAAAGGTTGTATTCCGTTATCACTTAGATGTAAAGTTGTTTCCTTTCTTGTTTAGCTCCTAAAACTCTAGTTAGCTCCTAGGTTAGGTTGTTTGAAACACTAGAAATTTTTGAAATTGGCATGTTTTATGCCTTGTGAAACCTTGTAGTTGTGCCAAAGAACCCTACAGTAACATCAGAGCCTTGCTAGAGCATTAGTAGTTGTCTAGGCGAAGTTAGAAGTTCGAACGAACTCCGAAAACCCGATATTGCCCACTTTTTGGAAATTTTTCAAAATGTTGGAATTTTTCATATTAAAAATTCTAAGAAAATCATGCAGGTAATTTTATGGATCCTCTAGAAAAACGATACCCAATCTCGACAACATGACCGTGGAACCGCGGCCAAATAGGCTATTTTGCGGCGGTTCCGCGGCTCCATGTGTGAGACATGCGTTGGCCCTTCTACGGTTGGTCCGTATGTACTAGTTCATGTTTCTGGGTATTTTTAATATTGCTCAAGTGTTGAGCTTTCTGGGAAATTTTAGGAATTCGTTGATTCGATCGAAAGGTTTAACGCCGTCTAGATTTCTGTAATGTGATACAATATGTGGAATTCATATAGTTAGGCATGAAATCCAAAGTATGTGATATTTTGGGTTTATGATGTTTAAGGTTATTATGGATTCCAAATGTTGTAGTTTGACATTTTCTTTTCCGCGACCATAAGTGTAATATGTGGTGTATTGCCGGTTTCGTTGCTATATGTCAACGACAATTGGGATACGCATATTTACTTACGTTGATGACATGTGATGTTATGTGTTGTTGTATATGTTATATTGGATCGTCGCCTTTTGAATAACCGGGGGTTTTATGTAAGATGAGAGTTTTTATTTTCATTCATGTAAAATTAATTGTATGTAATATTCTTTTATTGGGACACTTCCAGGTTGAGGATGATGTCACCATTATTGTATATTATTTATTTTTTCGCATTAGGATAGACCCAAGGAGGGGAGCACAAGTAACTAGGTTCTAGAGTCCAGTGGGAGACCATCTCGAGGAGTCGAGTCCGGGTCTCCTAACTCTAGAATTGGTAGGATTGCTTACAGCTCTCGTAGGGGTCTAAGGATGTGGGTTTAGCTATTCATCGCGACCGTGGAATCCGTGTTTTATACAGGCTCAAAATAAGACACGGACCTCCTAGTATATCCAATATTTCATATTTTTCTTCTGCTGCTCTGTGATGTGATCGCTGTGGATTCTGAGATGAATGGATATACATTATATATGAGATATATAGTAGACGTTGCTTATGTTTTTCACCCGCGCTAGTCCCGTCCCGGTATGCCGTTAGTTATGTAACCTAACGGTGTATAACGGGACACTGTGGGGAATGCGGATGGCATAAGCGTACGTTGTATTTTCGTTTCTTCTATGATGCTTAGGAAGCATAAATGATGGGACTTCATTAATAAGATTAATGAAAGAAAAGAAACCTAAAAGATGTTGTAGAATCAAATTTTCAAAAAGGGTAGCTCTATTTTTTGCTTTGCATAGCGGTATTCCTCGTAGAATATCCAGCACCTTATTCGATAAGGAAAGAGTCGAGATCCCTTCACCGGGAGTGACCTCTTTAGAGAAACTAGAAGATGCTACAAACACACGGTTTTGTTTTTGATTGCTTTTGTAGTCTTTGCTTTGCATAGTGGTATTTGTGAAATATCCTGCACCTTGTTCGACAAAGAAAGAGCCGAGATTCCTTCACCGGGAGTGACCTCTTTAGCGAAACTAGTAAAAGCCTAAAAAACACTCCTTTTCAAAAATCACTTATTTCTACAACGATATCAAGTTCATTACGCAAAAGGTTTTCTGAAAAACCTGTCGTATCCCTCCGTCATTTCAGATAAGAACTAGTTAGTATTCGTGCTCCGTTTGTTGGCCTTCGTCAAGGCATAGTGTACGGTAGCTGATTAGTACTTATCTACTTATTGCATATGATGCAGATTGGATTAGGGTAGTCGTGCGACTTTGTTGGCCTTCGTCAAGGGTCATGCGGATGGGTTTAATTCAATCAAGAAATGTACGGGTTGAACTTGACCAGCGGCCTATGGTTTGTTGGCCTTCATCAAGGTCATAGGTTGCTAGAGGCAAAATATTATCGGGAATTTCATGTCACGCCCCGCTTCCCAGTGTACGGCGAAGTGGACGTGACGAGGCCCGCTACGTATGTACTCAGAAGTACATACGCTAAGCGTAACTAAGCAATATAAAATGAATCACAAGAGACGAATAATAGAAATAACAACAACTTTTATTAATAACATTCTTTATACAATGCATGAAATGAAAATACATCTGAAATGAAAAAGCAATGCCTAAACAGTGGCATAACAATAAAAGGAAATACTGGAAAGAACAAGATACAATGTCTAGAGCTCTGGGTCTTCCTGGAACTGCTCCAAATCTTCACTTGTGGGCTCGGTCTCAACTTGGTCCAACGCACCTGACGACATTCAAAGAAGAGAGAAATAGAATGTCGTCAGCGAACAGGTCGCTCGGTAAGTCCCAAAGAAAAATGGAGTGAGAATGGCAGAGTAACAGTATTTTCTAGAGTATTATGTTGTAGAATATTATGGAATATTGTTTAACGCAGTTGTTTGTAGCTTGGTACAGAAGAATGCCAGTGTATACGAGGGGGATCTCTATATGCTAGAGATCAGGGCAAATGGAGAGTACAAGGAACCGTTATGCCACGGTACAACAGCAACAGTATTCATGTTAGGTGTCTTAATCTGACCACCTCATTCCACTTTTAACATCTTCCGTACCAATCTACCCCTTTAAACCCCGCGATGTCATGTTTGTATTGTTATCTTGTAAAATTGTATTGATTGTAAGATTGATTAACTGATTGACCGAAACCATGATATCAGGAAACGGTTATAACCGTAGAGTCATATAAATGGAATACTGGGAAACATGTAAAAGGAATATCCATGGTTCGGTTCAGTCAAGTAGATTGTTAACTGGATTCTGGAATTCATGTATTCATCTTGAGTTGAAATATAAAGAATATAGATTGACTTGAATCATTTTCAAGTCAGAAATAGTCAGACTCTAACCCGAGTCAGACTAAAAGAAAGTGAGTTGAAGTTCAATAATTGTTAAGGGCCTTATTGTAATTTATAAAACTTGAGGGGGTTTATTGTAAAAATACTATTGTATATTTTTCAAAATACAACTTAAGTATTTAATTATCGTCTTTATGTACATACAATAATTTAATGATCAAGATAAATATGTATACATGTTCGAATAACATGAAATGAGTCAAGTATATTATTCGAGTAACTACCATAAACAATGCTATAAAGAAATATTATGTACGACTAATTAATCAAGTTGAACGAATGCGAAATATAAACAGAAATATGGCTCTAAATGTTTTGCATGCGTGAGTTCCAGTTTTACCTAAATATGACTACCGGTTTGAGAGATATATATGTTTTCGTATCGTCGCGCAAAACAGATCAGAATCTATTCGGCACCGTCACATATTTTTAAAACGCAGTTTGAGTTAATTTGTATCAGGTTTCAGGTTACGAAAATTATTAGAAAATTGTAGGTATTTCGATGTACTTATCGAAAACACCAAGATTCACATGATTTGGATTTCTGAAGCTCTAGTTATGATCATTTTAATATCAGCATTTAAAACAGAAATTCAGATTTCTGGACAGCAACTATATATTCTATTGCAAAGCCTATATCAGGTTGTTTCATGCATTCCTGAGTAATATAATATACATAAAATTATAGTTCTATCAATGGTGCATCTACACATCTAAATTTTGTCACAAACGGATATCGGGTGTTCGAGTTATGTCCAATTTAAAAACAGTGCGCGAATCGGAACAGATTCTGTCCAGATCCGTCACTTAATATTGTAATGCAGTTTTCTTTATCTTAGATAGGTTTTCGGTAAAACTATAAAACTAAGAAAATCTAGATCATTCGATTTAGATATCAAAAACACCTGAGTTTGCTCAATTTGGATACCGGTATACCAAGTTATATGTCCTAGAAGTTGACCGATAACTGCAGTTTTCTGTTTTACGATCAGTGAATAAATACGATGTAATTCCTAAACCGTTATGCGGATCGATCTAAGTTTTTTTTTACAGCGTGTATAAAATAATATATTCTATTATATGTAAATTTCATGAAATTTTCAGAATTAAAAATTAATTTATAAAATTTATTTTAAAACTAAAGGTATTGATATGTATACTAAAATCAGCAAATAGATTAACTAGAATTTTCACGCAAGCTTCATCTTTTCTTTTAATAACCAAACCGATTCCATGAGATATCGTAAATATATTGTGGCATGAAATCTATGTTCTCACTACTCATAATAAACATTTATAGTCATGAACAAAGAATTGAAAACACTTTAATTTGAACAATAGGTAATAAGATATTATTAAACCATATATAACCATATGTATCTAGACTTATATATATGTATATGTTTATTTTTATTTTTCTCTTAAGGATTACGATATGGATAAAAACGGGTTCACGAGATATGAAAAGAGAAGAATAAAGAGATGGAGGGAGGGAGAGAGAGAGAAGGGACTTACATGCACAAGCCGGTATTGTCACCGGGCTTGTCTATCCGCCGATAGCCTCGCGTTAGTAGCGAGACCTTCTTGAAGACTTCTTCATGTTCTTCTTCTTGGACTCTAGGTGAAGAGGAAGAAGTGAGAGATAAAAAATGTGAGGAAGGAAAAGATAGAGGAGGACAAATAAAGATGGTGTAATGGTGAATAATAATATATGCATTTAACATGAGAATTAAAAGAGAAATGAAAGGTCACCATTCATTTTGGAAATGAAAGGTCTCATTTGTAGGTTATGAGAAGAATAAAAATGATAAAAATAATTGCAAGAATGGGGATTTGAACATGCGACTTATGGAATAATAATGCAAGGACTTAACCAATGAGCTATAAAGTTGTTCATGCATATATTTAATTAGAATTAAATGTATGATGTTGCTTAAAAAGAAAATGAGCTTTTTAGATGGGCTATGGAGAATAAGAATAATGGATTTGAGTTAAATATTTATGAAAGGAAAAAATAAGAATGAGAAGTTAAAAACTTAAATATAAGAAAAAGAAATTGTACCTAGAAAAAAAAATACATAATAAATTGAGGAATAAAATAATAATAAATTTAATAGAAAAAGGAAAATACCAAGTACAAATAAATACGGTATATTATTGAAGAGGGATAATACAAATGTATAAAGATTTTGAGGTCATTACATTCTACCCTCCTTAAAAATAATTTCGTCCTCGAAATTACTCAAGAAGAATGATGTAACAGAGTAAGAAAACAGGATTAGGATGATATCTTCTTCGAGCTCCGTCAATTGATACTTTAACCAATTGAGCTAATAAGTCTACAAGATGCAAATAGAAAGGATGAATAAGAATTAAGGATTCAAAAGTGGAGAGATGGAGTTCAAGGAAACCGAAGGTGGAGTTCAAGATAGATTCAAGGAATATGTAATGTAAAGAATGTTTTCAGTTGCTGGTTCTTGTGTTATATTGCTTAGGTTGTTCACGCAGACCAGAACTGCATGACAGGGATTCATACAGCTCTGACCTGCATGGGCCACCAACAAAACCTGTCACGCCCCGCTTCCCAGTGTACGGCGAAGTGGACGTGACGAGGCCCGCTACGTATGTACTCAGAAGTACATACGCTAAGCGTAACTAAGCAATATAAAATGAATCACAAGAGATGAATAATAGAAATAACAGCAACTTTTATTAATAACATTCTTTATACAATGCATGAAATGAAAATACATCTGAAATGAAAAAGCAATGCCTAAACAGTGGCATAACAATAAAAGGAAATACTGGAAAGAACAAGATACAATGTCTAGAGCTCTGGGTCTTCCTGGAACTGCTCCAAATCTTCACTTGTGGGCTCGGTCTCAACTTGGTCCAACGCACCTGACGACATTCAAAGAAGAGAGAAATAGAATGTCGTCAGCGAACAGGTCGCTCGGTAAGTCCCAAAGAAAAGTGGAGTGAGAATGGCAGAGTAACAGTATTTTCTAGAGTATTATGTTGTAGAATATTATGGAATATTGTTTAACGCAGTTGTTTGTAGCTTGGTACAGAAGAATGCCAGTGTATACGAGGAGGATCTCTATATGCTAGAGATCAGGGCAAATGGAGAGTACAAGGAACCGTTATGCCACGGTACAACAGCAACAGTATTCATGTTAGGTGTCTTAATCTGACCACCTCATTCCACTTTTAACATCTTCCGTACCAATCTACCCCTTTAAACCCCGCGATGTCATGTTTGTATTGTTATCTTGTAAAATTGTATTGATTGTAAGATTGATTAACTGATTGACCGAAACCATGATATCAGGAAACGGTTATAACCGTAGAGTCATATAAATGGAATACTGGGAAACATGTAAAAGGAATATCCATGGTTCGGTTCAGTCAAGTAGATTGTTAACTGGATTCTGGAATTCATGTATTCATCTTGAGTTGAAATATAAAGAATATAGATTGACTTGAATCATTTTCAAGTCAGAAATAGTCAGACTCTAACCCGAGTCAGACTAAAAGAAAGTGAGTTGAAGTTCAATAATTGTTAAGGGCCTTATTGTAATTTATAAAACTTGAGGGGGTTTATTGTAAAAATACTATTGTATATTTTTCAAAATACAACTTAAGTATTTAATTATCGTCTTTATGTACATACAATAATTTAATGATCAAGATAAATATGTATACATGTTCGAATAACATGAAATGAGTCAAGTATATTATTCGAGTAACTACCATAAACAATGCTGTAAAGAAATATTATGTACGACTAATTAATCAAGTTGAACGAATGCGAAATATAAACAGAAATATGGCTCTAAATGTTTTGCATGCGTGAGTTCCAGTTTTACCTAAATATGACTACCGGTTTGAGAGATATATATGTTTTCGTATCGTCGCGCAAAACAGATCAGAATCTATTCGGCACCGTCACATATTTTTAAAACGCAGTTTGAGTTAATTTGTATCAGGTTTCAGGTTACGAAAATTATTAGAAAATTGTAGGTATTTCGATGTACTTATCGAAAACACCAAGATTCACATGATTTGGATTTCTGAAGCTCTAGTTATGATCATTTTAATATCAGCATTTAAAACAGAAATTCAGATTTCTGGACAGCAACTATATATTCTATTGCAAAGCCTATATCAGGTTGTTTCATGCATTCCTGAGTAATATAATATACATAAAATTATAGTTCTATCAATGGTGCATCTACACATCTAAATTTTGTCACAAACGGATATCGGGTGTTCGAGTTATATCCAATTTAAAAACAGTGCGCGAATCGGAACAGATTCTGTCCAGATCCGTCACTTAATATTGTAATGGAGTTTTCTTTATCTTAGATAGGTTTTCGGTAAAACTATAAAACTAAGAAAATCTAGATCATTCGATTTAGATATCAAAAACACCTGAGTTTGCTCAATTTGGATACCGGTATACCAAGTTATATGTCCTAGAAGTTGACCGATAACTGCAGTTTTCTGTTTTACGATCAGTGAATAAATACGATGTAATTCCTAAACCGTTATGCGGATCGATCTAAGTTTTTTTTTACAGCGTGTATAAAATAATATATTATATTATATGTAAATTTCATGAAATTTTCAGAATTAAAAATTAATTTATAAAATTTATTTTAAAACTAAAGGTATTGATATGTATACTAAAATCGGCAAATAGATTAACTAGAATTTTCACGCAAGCTTCATCTTTTCTTTTAATAACCAAACCGATTCCATGAGATATCGTAAATATATTGTGGCATGAAATCTATGTTCTCACTACTCATAATAAACATTTATAGTCATGAACAAAGAATTGAAAACACTTTAATTTGAACAATAGGTAATAAGATATTATTAAACCATATATAACCATATGTATCTAGACTTATATATATGTATATGTTTATGTTTATTTTTCTCTTAAGGATTACGATATGGATAAAAACGGGTTCACGAGATATGAAAAGAGAAGAATAAAGAGATGGAGGGAGGGAGAGAGAGAGAAGGGACTTACATGCACAAGCCGGTATTGTCACCGGGCTTGTCTATCCGCCGATAGTCTCGCGTTAGTAGCGAGACCTTCTTGAAGACTTCTTCATGTTCTTCTTCTTGGACTCTAGGTGAAGAGGAAGAAGTGAGAGATAAAAAATGTGAGGAAGGAAAAGATAGAGGAGGACAAATAAAGATGGTGTAATGGTGAATAATAATATATGCATTTAACATGAGAATTAAAAGAGAAATGAAAGGTCACCATTCATTTTGGAAATGAAAGGTCTCATTTGTAGGTTATGAGAAGAATAAAAATGATAAAAATAATTGCAAGAATGGGGATTTGAACATGCGACTTATGGAATAATAATGCAAGGACTTAACCAATGAGCTATAAAGTTGTTCATGCATATATTTAATTAGAATTAAATGTATGATGTTGCTTAAAAAGAAAATGGGCTTTTTAGATGGGCTATGGAGAATAAGAATAATGGATTTGGGTTAAATATTTATGAAAGGAAAAAATAAGAATGAGAAGTTAAAAACTTAAATATAAGAAAAAGAAATTGTACCTAGAAAAAAAAATACATAATAAATTGAGGAATAAAATAATAATAAATTTAATAGAGAAAGGAAAATACCAAGTACAAATAAATACGGTATATTATTGAAGAGGGATAATACAAATGTATAAAGATTTTGAGGTCATTACATTTCAAGTGTTGAAATTTGCAATGAGATTGCATACCTTCTATGAGATAGTTGGATCCCGATACCCACTGCGAGTAAGTGTTACTCCTGAAAGAGTCTTGTACTTTACAATTGGTCAATCAAGTAGGTGTCTAGAAAGGTGTCAACGGGGTTATACCTATGGGAAAACGAGGTTTATTTTAATTAGGTCTGTGAGAAAGCACGGGGAACCTCACTCAAAGTATCAGCACTGGCCTGGCTGAAAGATTGGCGAACTTGTAGGGTGTAATTAATCCCGGCTAATCTTTCCTTTTAGGGTTTGAAGGAAGATTTCATAAATACGGTGGGAGCCATCCTGATTAGATAAAATAATAATCAATCTAATCTTGTTAGAGCATACACTAAAGTGTTTTCTTCTCTCTCTCTCCAGGTAGCGACCATGTCACGTCTTAATCAAGATAATAATATGGATGTATTGACCGAACCCGCGTGTTATACTGTGCAGGGGAACGTTGGTTCCGTTCTTTCTTATAATTGTCATAAGACTGAACAGGGAATAGGGACATATCCGGATTCCCATGCCGCCCAAACAAAGAATAAGCATGTTATGCATCTTCTTCAGGTGTGTTGGTTGTTGAGAACTGTTTCTCGGTTCACTCTACGTTCTGGGTATTAGATACCCCACATATGTAATATTTTACATGGGCTAAGAAAAGGTAGAGAACTGGGACTGGGTGATCATTCCGTAAGAGTAGGGAATGGGGCAAATGTTGCAGTCAAAGCAGTTGGCGAATATCACCTTGTATTACCAAATGGTAATACATTGAATTTGAACGAATGCTATTACATTCCGACCCTGATATGCAATCTTATATCAGTTTCTTTATTAAGTAAAGAAGGATATAATTTTGTAGTACAGGATAATGTTATGAACATCTTCCTGAATCAAAAGTTGATTGGATCAGGCTCGTTAAATAATGGCATATACATTCTAAATCAAACCACAGTTCTTAACGTACAAAACACAAACAAGAGGAAGAGTTCAGAATTGAACGAATCCTTCTCGTGGGATTGTAGACTAGGCCATATCAATGCGACACGACTAGCTAAGTTACATAAGGATGGATATTTGAATCCGTTTGAATTTTCATCTTATGACACTTGCCAGTTATGTCTCAAAGGCAAGATGACCAAAACTCCGTTTACAGGACACGGAGAAAGAGTTACGGGACTCTTGGGACTGATACATAGTGATGTATGCGGTCCCATGTCTACACATGCTAGGAATGGCTCTTCGTACTTCATTACATTCACTGACGATCTCTTAAAATACGGACATGTGTTCCTGAGGAAACACAAGTCTGAAGCTTTTGAGAAATTCAAGGAATATAAATCCGAAGTTGAGAACCAAACGGGTAAAAGTATTAAAATCCTCCGATCTGATCGAGGAGGTGAATACTTGAGCACGGAGTTCCTGGACTTTCTAAAAGAGAATGTGATTCTCTCTCAGCTTACTCCTCCGTATACACCGCAGCACAACGGTGTATCGGAACGGAGGAATCGCACCCTATTGGATATGGTGCGCTCTATGATGAGCACTGCTGAGTTACCTATTTCCTTTCGGGGGTATGCGCTTGAAACAGCCATACACCTATTGTTTACAGCCGAAAACCGGGAAGACATTCGTCTAGCCTGAATTTGGGGGCAGATGCTATTTGGTTTTATCCGTCCACCTCTCCGAAGATGCCAAGTTGATTTATGGCACCGTGTATCGGAGGTTTAGACGGATGCGACCGATGTAGCAGACTTCGTCAGATTCCCCCTCATTGTGAAGGGTTTTTGATTGTGGGGACGCTCTTCCCTGCAGGCGCAAGCCCCTGCAGTTAATTACGCTACCGCATCGCGGTAACCACTTTCTCCTTATCCAGATGGTCATTTCGTGTCATGTGTATTTGTTTTGTTTTTGGTTGCCCGTGGATTGTATACGGAGAATAATTTATGTTGTCTCCCGTAGGGCGTGGATTAGTCCAAATCCGTATTTTCTTAGATTTGGTTTTGGGTTGGGTTTAAGGATCGTTAATCTCATTTGAGACTAAGATCAACTTAAACGTTTGTTAAGAATACGTTAGTCTAATTTTTAGACTAAGATCTACTTAACATGATCATTTAGATCCAACAAAAGAGCATTTGGACTCTATTGTTTTAGTTTAGGGACATTGCGGTCCATTGGGTTTAAGGACATCATAGTCCGTGATAGTTTAAAGACATCATAGTCTGTAAAGTTTAAAGACATCATAGTCTATGAGTTTAAGGACCTCACGGTCCATAAAGTTTAAGGACGTCATAGTCCATGAGTTTAAAGACCTCACAGTCCATAATGTTTAAGGACATCATAGTCCAGTTTAAAGACGTCATAGTCTGTGTGGTTTTGGTTCAACCGTTTGGGGATGCGCCAAAAGTTATTGGTTATTGGAACCCTCCATCTCTCTGAAGACGTTGAAGAATTACAACAACATATATCAGAGGTATGAAGAGATGTGCCCTTGAACCAATGTTGGTTGGGGGATCTGTAGTCAAGTTTGGGACTAAGATCAGTTAAAAAGATTTATGAGCATATGGGCTCAATTAATCTGAATTAGAGGCCTGTGGCCGACTTGGGCTTAGTCCACTCAGTTAAAATGTTGAACATTTAATTAGGCTCAGTCCTTTCTTATTTAACAATGCTGAGCATTGGTTTTGGGTTCTGACAACCTTTTTGTCTTTTATTGAGTGTTGAACACTCATTATGGCTCTGGGGTTTTATTTAAAGAACTGTTTATGTTCCCTCAGCGCACACGTGGTGCGCTTGGCGCTGGGCGCCAGATTTAGAGCGCTAAGGTGCTTCCTGTGAGATAGCGCACACGTGAGGAGCATGTGGCGCGCTTGGCGCTGAGCGCCAGTTAATGAGTGCAGAGCGCTCCTTGTGAAATAGCGCACACGTGAGGAGCACGTGGTGCGCTTGGCGCTGAGTGCCAACCTTGAAGAGCTGGGCGCTTCTTTAAATTGGAGCGCTAGGGCTCTGCGGCGCTTCTTTAAATTAGAGCGCTGCAGCGCTGTGCACCAGTCTTGGAGTGCTAGAAGCGCTGCGGCGCTGTGCGCCAGTCTTGGAGCGCTGAGGCGCTTCTTTAAATTGGAGCGTTAGGAGCGCTGCGGCGCTGTGCACCGGTCTTGGAGCGCTGAAGCGCTTCTTTAAATTGGAGCGCTAGGAGCGTTGCGGCGCTGTGCGCCAGTCTTGGAGCGCTAGGAGTGCTGCGGCGCTGTGCGCCAGTCTTGGAGCGCTAGGAGTGCTGCGGCACTGTGCGCCAGTCTTGGAGCATTGAGGCGCTTCTTTAAATTGGAGCGCTAAGGCTCTTTTTAGGCAACTTTGATCAGTTCTGCACTCTGAGAATTAAATTCTCTTTTATAGGAGACTTTGTCTCATAGATCTAAGAACTAAGTTCTTATTTTAATAGGAGATGTTACAATCTCTTCTGTTTTTGTGAAAAACTTTGTCTTTATCTTATAGATCTGTGATCTAACGGGAACTAAGTTCTTCTCCCTCCCTTTTTATGATGAGATGCAATGATCTTTTTTGTGAAAGACCTCTGTCTTTTCGTTCTATGATCTAGAAAAAGAACTAGGTTCTTCTTCTTTTTATGAGATGCATTGATCTCTCTTTTTTATTTACCTTGAAGAAATTCTTCTTCCGAGAGCTTGCTCTTCTCTTTGAAATTTCACAAAATTTGGGAGGGGGGGTTCCTCTGTTTTTGAAACTTATGGGGGAGTTTCTTCGATGCAAGACTTGAAGTCTTGGGTCCTTTATATAGGGGAGGCTGATTTGTTGAATCAGTTAAAAAGATCTTTTCTCTGATTGATTTGGGGATGTTTTCCCCCGTTGGATCTTTGATCCAAGGGATTCTGTTTTACAGAAGGCAATCTTCTTATTTTTAACAAGATTGGGAAAATATTTTCCCATACAGAACTTATTCTATATCTTGGTGATTTTTAATCACCATTGGATCTTTGATCCAACGGTGCTCTGATTTTCAGAACACAATCATTCCTGTTTGGAAAGATTTGAGGAGTATTTCCTCAATAAAATTTTATTCTGGTAATTTGATGATTTTTAATCATCTTTGTTGGATCTTTGATCCAAAGGTGGAGAACATTTAGTTTTAGCGCTGGGGCTCTCGTGCTTTGAACATGAGGCGCTGCCTCAGAGTCTTTGACTCTTGGTGCTAGCGCACTTAGCGCTAGCGCTTTCGTGCTTTGCACGTGAGCGCTGCCTCAGAGTCTTTGACTCCTAGCGCTGGCGCTCTTGGCGCGAGCGCTCTCGTGCTTTGCACGTGAGCGCTGCATCAGAGTCTTTGACTCTTAGCGCTGGCGCTCTTGGCGCAGCGCTCTCGTGCTTTGTACGTGAACGCTGCCTTAGAGTTTTTGACTCCTAGCGCTGGCGCTCTTGGCGATTTGTACGTGAGGCGCTGCCTCGATACTGAAGGTGTCTTTTCACCTTCCTTCTCCGCTTTTCCTGAGTCAAACTTCTCTTTCCCAGAACATGGAAATAGTTCGATTATGCACAGCATTTTCTATGCCTAGACTTAAATGTCTCCCTTTATCATCTGAAGCAATGCTTCTTTTCTCTCTCATTTTCAGAGAATCATTTTATCAGAGAAGAGCTATGGCTTGTAATTGCCCACATGCTCGCCGGCAGCCATGGGAAGTGCCTATTGAGGAAATTGTTCCTCGTTTTGCTGCGCGCTTGGTGAACCATACTCTTACAGATGACCAATACGACACGGTGTTGCGCGAGCTCTTTACTTGTATAGGATCTCCTCTCCCCATCGGCTCCATTTGGCTTCGGATGGTTTTCTTGTCTGTGATCGATGATATTCCCCCTCCTCCGGCGGAGATGACTCCGGCAATGCTCGACACCGTGGAAGACAAGATCGAGTGCTTCCACGAGGCATTTTTGATCACCACAGCTCTAAGGGATCGCTCTGTTCGGCTGCTAAGCCAGATACAGGCTCAGCGGGTCATCATGTTTGCCTTTGCTGATGGGTGCAGTGCTGACCGATGGGTAGTTACTCTTCGTGAAGATCGCCGCTTTGTCATGGTGGAGAAGGCAGAGAGGGAGTTAGATAATTTTATCCATAGTTTTGTAAATCCCTGTACTTTCGATCCCATGTTTGGTGATCTATTTCCTGCAGAATAAAATGTTCAATTAAATGCTTTGTTTTTGTCGTTGAACACCTGTTCTTCCCCTGATGTGTGCATGTGCGTATATGAATAAGCCTGGTTTCACACATATCTGTAAACGAAACTTAAACCGGCATAAACAGGAACAAATAGCTCTTGGCCGAAGATTTTGGCGGGAACACCTATTGAATATGGTCCCTACCAAATCTGTGCCTACCACTCCATATGAGATATGGAAGGGGAAGAGACCGTGTCTTAATTATATTAAGATATGGGGTTGTCCGGCTTATGTTAAAATACAAAATCCGAACAAGCTCGAGGCAAGGTCAGTTCTGTGTAAGTTTGTTGGATATCCTAAAAATTCACGTGGGTATATTTTCTACCGTTCCGAGGAACAAAAAGTGTTTATTTCTCGCAATGCCACCTTTTTAGAAAAGGAATTTCTTGCAAAGGAAATTAATGGCAAGGAGGTAGAACTGGAAAAGGTTCCAGTAGCACAAACTACAACAGATAATTTGGTAGAACCAGAGGATTCGATAGCTCCGAACGAACCTCAGCCTCTCCGCCGATCTAGTAGAGTTCCTCATCCACCTGAGAGATATTATGGTTTTCTCATTGATGGTGGAAGCGAGGATTGCATCATGGAGGATGATGACCCAACTAGCTTCGAGCAGGCCATCACAAGTGGGGACTCTGTGAAATGGCTGGATGCAATGCGGTCCAAGATGGAATCCATGTACACCAACAAAGTATGGACTTTGAAAGATGCTCCTAAAGGGGTAAAACCCATTGGGAGCAAGTGGATCTTCAAGAAAAAATTGGTGTAGATGGGAAAGTGGAGACTTTCAAAGCTAGACTTGTTGCAAAGAGTTTTCGTCAACGACCAGGTGTGGATTATGACGAAACCTTTTCTCCAGTGGCTATGCTTAAATCCATCTGGATCATGCTTGCCATCGCTACATACCATGACTACAAAATCTGGCAAATAGATGTTAAGACCTCCTTTCTAAATGGTGATTTGAAAAAGTGCGTGTAGATGACTCAGCCAGAGGGCTTCGTAGACAATGGGAGCAGCGGAAAGGTGTGCAAGCTGTTTAAATCCATCTACGGGTTAAAGCAAGCATCGCGGAGCTGGAACATCTGTTTTTATGTCGTTATCAAAGAGTTTGATTTCGTCAAAAACGTAGATGAACCATATATATACAAGAAGGTGGCAGAGAGTAAGGTTGTCTTCCTTGTATTGTACGTAGATGACATACTCTTGATAGGAAATGACATTCCTATGCTGTAATCGGTCAAGCTCTTCTTATCACATATATTCTCAATGAAAGATCTAGGTGATGCCTCCTACATCTTGGGAATTAAGATCTATAGAGATAGATCTAAACGGATACTGAGATTGTCCCAATCCAGGTACATTGACACCATACTAAAAAGGTTTAGTATGGAAGAATCCAAACGTGGGTTTTTACCCACGATCTCAGGACTCACTCTCTCCAAAGAGATGTCTCCCAAGACTGATTTGGAGAGAGCTCGCATGCAAGGGATACCCTATGCTTCAGCAGTAGGCTCTATCATGTACGCGATGCTATATACCAAACCCGATGTAGCATACTCACTAAATGTAGTGAGTAGGTATCAAGCAGATCCTGGAGAGAGTCACTGGACAGCTGTAAAGAGCATTCTCAAGTACTTGAGAAGGACTAAAGAGATGCTCTTGGTGTATGGTAACGGAGAACTCCAAGTAGAGTCCTTTACCGATTCGAGCTTCCAGAGTGATAAGGACGACTCTAAGTCGCACTCGGGATTTATCTTTATCCTCAATAGAGGGGCGGTATGCTGGAAAAGTTCCAAGCAGGAAATCGTAGCAGACTCGACGATGGAGGCTGAATACATCGCTGCCAACGATGCTTCCAAAGAGGCTATCTGGATGAAGAAGTTCATAACTGAACTTGGAGTGGTTCCATCCATTGAGTATCCAATACATTTATATTGTGATAACAATGGAGCGGTGGCTTTGGCCAACGAACCCAGGTCCCATCAGCGATCCAGGCATATTCTGAGGCGGTATCACCTGATCTGGGAGATAGTTGATCGCCAGGAGATCGAGGTCAGGAGAGTTGACACGAAGAACAATACAGCGGATCCACTCACGAAGGTCATTCCCCAGATACAGTTCGAGAGACTCTTCGGGATATTGGGTATGCGATACTACAGCAGCTGGCCCTAGTGCAAGTGGAAGATTGTTAGTTGTATGTATGCCCTAGATGCCATTATTGTACATATGATGTATATTATAATGGATGCTTGGATATATATAGAGAGGACTTTCTTGCTCGACATGATAGTATGCTATCTGGTTGCTCTTTATCTTAACATGTATACTTGTCTCTTGATACTGTCTTGTGGTTACATGTTGGTAAAACCCTTAGGATGTATACTTGACTACCAGGATTATGATGCAGATCATACTAGTGGGGCCATGGTAGTCCAAAAGTTCATCCTTTAATGTTCCTAGTCATGGGTGTATCGAGACAGGGCATCGATATATCAGAGTAGACTAGCGTATACGCTTCTCGACCCATGAGATGGGCGATGGATGATCCCATATCCATTGATGTTTGACATCGGAGATGGTCTACAGGTGCTCAGTAGAGACTGGGTACACTGGACGGACTCGCCGAGAACTCCTAAACGGTATTATACCTCACGTCAGATAGCAGTTCTCTAGTGACACTGGTACAGGTTAGTCTATAGACCCGAGATCGTCATAGAGTCTTGTGTAATTCCCACTGTGCTTTGATTTCTACCTTACCACGTTTAAGAGGACGTGCAAAACGGTGGTTTTTGGGTATAGTCCCGAGTCACATGGAGGTAATGAGCGATAGGAGGGGTTTCGTCTCTCCTGGTATTGGTGGTTGATGTTGTGCTGTGCTCGATTGGCCATAACAGGGAAGTCCCTGGCCAGGGCTGATTTAAAGATTTACTGATAAATGTAATCAGTAGTTTCTCGACCCGTTATGAGCCTCATATCGGCATGACTTATCGGTTATTGGGGTCTGACGTTTACCACCCCTAGACTTGATATGCGACATATCAGACGAAGAGACCGGACTGTACAGTAGTGTTACTGATAGGTTTTATAGGAGCTAGAGATGGCTTGCTTGTTGATCTTCTGATCGCTCAATACCCGGGTAGCCATTACGTCCAGCTAGTACCGCTGACGGCTTGTGGGTGCTTGATGTGATCATCACCTACTGTCGGCATATTGACGAGTCTTTAGAGTCCTACATAGAGGTTTTTCTGGCTCAGGCAAAATGAAGTAAGAGCACATATGTGATATGTGCAGGACTAAGAATAACACGAGTATGTGATACCGTATTCTATTCTCGCGACATTTGTATCGGTCGGTTATATGTGATATAGCCGGGTTATCGAATTAAGTGTTGATTCGATAAGTCGGTACATATTATATTAGTCGATTATATGAGATATAACCGGATTATTAAATCAAGTGTTGATTTGATAATTTAGTGTATAATTGTATATTTGATATACTAGTTAACATTAACTAATATTAGCTCATTTAAGCATTTATTTTCTCACATGTGCACACTTAATATATATGTGATATATATTAATTGTGTTTTATTTTGTGTCATGGTTGTTGATACACACTACATGGGTGTATGAGACTTACACCATACTAATTATAATGTACGGTTTAAATATTTAAAGTAAATCCAAATTAGTGGATAATTGCTTACATGCATGAAGCTTGTAGAAGCTTATGGTTGCATTGACTTAGTCCACTCATTTTGTTTTACTTAAGATATTTATTAACCTAACCATTATAATTTAGCCATGGTTATCTCTCTACATGAGTTAATATATGATACAAACTCACCCATGGTTGATTCTCTCACCTCATTAGTTCATTCTCATATCTTGACTTCATCTTCTTCATCCTTGAGAAAAAGCTTGCCAGCTTTTTCCAAAGAGAGAAAATATTGTGAGAAAAATAAAACTAAAGTGAGCGCACTTCCTACTTCATCATCCTCTACTAGATTAGCACTTTAGTATAGGGTGTTAGCTTCACTAATCTTTCATTAGTGAAGTAGTAGCTTGAGTTAGTGTCTCCTCGACATAGATCTTCGGCCTCGAAGACTTCAAGCAAGTTCGTTCCTTTCACCTTGAGAAGCCATGCAAGAGTCCGGGAGTTACATGATCGCAGTGAAGGGACCACTACACGGTGCAATTGAAGTGAAGGGCCGGTCTACAAAGGTTGTATTCCGTTATCACTTAGATGTAAAGTTGTTTCCTTTCTTGTTTAGCTCCTAAAACTCTAATTAGATCCTAGGTTAGGTTGTTTGGCACGTTAGAAATTTTTGAAATTGGCATGTTTGATGCCTTGTGAAACCTTGTGGTTGTGCCAAAGAACCCTACAGCTGCAAATGGTGCCATTCCAATACTCGCTTGGTAGCTGTTGTTGTATGAAAACTCCACAAGATGTAGGTGATCTTCTCACGATCCTCCAAAGTCTAGCATACAAGCTCTTAGCATATCTTCATGTATCTGAATCGTTCGCTCAGACTGTCCATCTGTTTGTGGATAGTAATCTGTGCTAAAGTTTAGACTCGTTCCTAAGCTAGCTTGCAGACTCTACCAAAATTGCGATCGGAATCTGGTGTCACGATCGGAGACAATGCAAACCGGTACTCCATGTAATCTCACGATCTCCTGCATGAGTTCATGGGTATCAGAGATAGTACATTATGAAGAGTTTAAATCTTACTTAGATTCATACCTCCATGTATTTTTTTGCTAGTGTCTCGGTGGATTGACCAACTCGAAAGGGAATAAAATGAGCCAGACTTTGTGAGTCGATCCACAATAACCCATACAGCATCACTACCTTTTGTGCTGCGAGGAAGAGCAGTCACGAAATCCATGGTAATATGTTTCCACTTCCATTCTGGGATAGGTAACGGTTGAAGTAGAGCGGCAGTCCTGTGATATTCAGCTTTTACTTGCTGACACGCCAAGCATTTGGCTACGCTTCTAGCTACTTCACGCTTCATTCTATGCCACCAATAATATTGCCGCAGATCTTTGTACATCTTTATACCACCAGGGTGTACTGAATAGGGAGTGATGTGAGCTTCTTTCATCTAGTCTTCCCGAACAGAACCTTGTGGTACACACAATCTGCTTTCGTATCTCAAAGATCCGTCTTCGTGGATGATGAAGTCTGTTCTAAGTCCACTTTCTACTTGGTCTCTGCTCTTTTGCAACTTAGCATTACTTGCTTGAGCTGCTTTGATCTGATTGACAATAGTAGACTGAACTTGTAAGTTCATCAACTTTGAAGTATTACCTGGCATAACCACTTCAATCTCCATCTTATGCAAATCTTGCTGAAGCTTCCACTGTGCGGTGAGATTCATTGATAATAGTTGGCGACTAAGTGCATCAAGAACTACATTCACCTTCCCTGGATGATATTATAGGTTGATGTCGAAGTCCGCCATAAGTTCTAACCATCTTCTCTGCCACATATTCAGTTCTTTCTGAGTAAACACATACTTCAGACTTGTGCGGTCTGTGTATATATCTACCATTCTCCAAGAAGATAATGATGCCAAATCTTCAGTGTAAATATAACAGCTGCCAACTCTAAGTCATGCGTCGGATAGTTACGCTCATGAACCTTCAGCTGCCTTGATGCATAAGCTACAACTTTACCGTGCTGATGTAGAACACATGCTAATCCTTTACCGGATGCATCGCAATGCACTACGAAACCTCCAGATTGGTCCGGTATGACGAGAATAGGTGCTGATGTTAATCTTGACTTAAGTTCTACGAAAGCTTGTTCGCATGCTTCTGACCACACGAATTCTTCATCTTTACGTGTGAGCTTGGTCAGGGGTGTTGCAATCTTCGAAAAGCCTTCAATAAGTCTTTGATAGTATCCTGCTAATCCCAAGAAACTTCGAATGTCCTTCACTATCTTTGGTGTCGGCCATTCGCTTACTGCTGATACTTTAGCTGGATCCACAGAGATTCTTTCGCCTGAAATGATATGTCTGAGAAATCCGACTTGTTCTAGCCAAAACTCGCACTTGCTGTACTTAGTATAAATTGATGCTGCCGTAAAGTCTCCAGGACAATCCTTAAATGTTCAGCGTGCTCTTTCTGATTCTTCAAATATACCAGGATGCCGTCGATGAATATGACAACGAACCTGTCTAGGTACTCTCGGAAAACTTGATTCATCAGGTTCATAAATATGGCTGGTGCATTGGCATCACGAGAAACTCATAATGACCATAGCGAGTCCTGAATGCCGTCTTCGGAATATCAGACTCTTTGGCCTTCACCTGATGATAACTCGAACGAAGATCTAACTTTGAGAAAACGCAATACCCACTTAGTTGATCGAACAGATCGTCGATTTGCGGTAGTGGATACTTGTTCTTTATCGTGACTTCGTTCAGAGCTCGGTAGTCAATGCACATTCTCTATGAACCTTCCTTCTTCTCAAGAAAAACTGGAGATCCCCAACTTAAAGTACTGGGACGAATCCATCTTTTCTGCAGAAGTTCGTCCAGCTGAGTACGGACCTCCTTCAAACCTTCAGGGCTTAACCGATACGCTGCTTTGATCACCGGTTGTACACCAGGTACTAAATCAATTTCGAATTCAAGAGCTCGATCGGGAGGCAAACCTGATATGTCTTCAGGAAATACATCGTCGAACTCTCGAACTACCTTTGGCTTGTCTTCTCCCTCCTGTAGAGTTGCAATCAATGCCTTCTTCGGTTTTGCTTTGTATGTGCTAGGCTCCAAGGTACAGTCTCCACTTTTGAAATAAAAGACCGGATGCTCTGGAATTTCGAACACTACCCTCCTTTGACGACAGTCGATGGTAGCGTAGAAAGTTCCTAGCCAATCCATACCCAAAACTATATCGAAGTTCGGTATGTCCAGCACCTTGAAGTCAGTATAGAATTCTCTGCTGCAGACGACCACTGGACACATGTCGTATCCCATTATTGCTTTTAGAACGCCGTTCCCTGAACTGACATTCCAGTTAGATACGAGCGGTTTGACTGGAATCGCTTGAGTTCATATGAATCGTTGCGACATAAAGAAATGATATGCTCCGGTATCGAAGCGTGCTAGTTCAGGAAGTGAGGCTACTAAGATCATACCTAAGTTATGTGGGATATGTTTTATATATAGGAAAAGATATATGGATGTAAACAAGTATTGAACAGATTTGAAAGATAGGAAGTTACCAGTGATGACTTGGCCAGTGGCTTCAGCTTCTTCCACAGTCATTGTGAAAGCCTGTCACCTCGGTACATTCCTCCTTGCTGGAGGAGCATTCCTCTGTCCGTTCCTCTATCCTTGAGGTAGGTTCCTTTGTGCTTGATGGAACTGACGAGGAGGAGGTGCAGTAGGTCCACGAGGAGGTGGAGCCGGGAGAGCAAGACGAGGAGCAGGTGCCTGGATAGCCGACCGCTGCGAATAGGTGATTACTGGTATGGGTTCAGGGTTTGGAGTGAATCTATGAGGACAAGACCCAATATGATGTGTGGATGAGCCACAGACTAAGCAGAGGCGATTAGCACGCCTACAATCCTTCTCCAGGTGTCCATTCCTTTAGCAATAAAAGCAGAAATCTGGACTGGGCCAGTTGAATGGTACTCCCAGTCTCCTGGGTACAAATGGTGGCCTAGAAGAGGCTCCTCCTACTATCTGAGTAGCAGGGCACTTCACCCCGGAAGATTGAGGTCTGCCCTTCTTCTTCACCACTGCCTCATATCTTCAGGCAGCCTTCAAAGCTAGGTCATGGGTTAGAAAATCCCTTGTAGCTAAATCAGCTTGGATCTCCTGGTCCAACCCTTGCTGAAATCGTCTGGCCCTAATCTCAGCAGTTGGTATGAGATGTGTCGCGAACCTACTCAACATGGTGAATTCAGCGTCATACCCATCCACAGATTTGGTCAACATCGATCCTTGTTGCAAGTGGATGAATTGCAGCTCCATGTTGAATCGGGCAGTCTCGGGGAAATATTTCGCGTCGAACATCTCATGAAAAATCCTCCATTCGATCAGCTGGGCAAGACGACTTTCTTCCGCCTTCCACCATACTCGGGCGTTATCGGTAAGTTACAGCTTCGCAACCCTTACCCAAGCAATGTCTGGCACTTGTGCTGCTGCCAAATCGTCTTCGATCGACTGAGCCCATTCTTCAGCTTCCAAGGGGCTCTCTTTCCCAGAGAATTGCTTCGGATGCAGTGCCCGGAATTGCTTCACTCCAGATGCCTCAGCTTCTGGGCGGTGTAGAAGTATAGCAGTCTGTTGCTGCTGTCCTTCTAGGAGGCTCTTAATTGCGTTGAGCAGTACCGTTTGCTCGTTGATCGGAGATACAACGGTAGGTGTAAGTGGAAGAGGTGGTGGTGTGGTGTTGCCGATCACGTTGGTACTAGTATTGTTCGGGGAATCCATAACTTGAAAGAAAAAATAGGTTTAGGATAGATCAAGGACTTTGAAATGTAAAGAAAGTTTTAGGTGCTGATTCTTGTGATATATTGCTTAGGTTTCCATGCAGAACTGACCCTGCATGGTATGGTTCCATGCAGAACTGACCTGCATGGGCCACCAACAAAACTTGTCATGCCCCGCTTCCCAAAGTACAGTAAGGAGACGTGACGGGTCACGCGATATATTTACTCAGAAGTAAACATGCTAAACGTATATAGGCAATATAATGTAAATGTACACAAGAAAGACATGAGATGTAAATGAACAACAACTATTTATTTATTAAACATTCTTTATAATAAAATGCTGGAAAGTAAATATAAGACTGGAAACCAATGCCTAAATAATGACATGAAACTGAAAATAAAAGTATATACAAGTGTCTATAGCTCTGGGTCGTCGACGAACTGCTCCAAGGCTTCTGAGCTAAGCTCGATCTCCAAAGAGTCGGGTCCTCCTGATAACATTCCAAAGAAAGAATAGAAAAGGAATGTCGTCAGCAAACAATTGCTCGGTAAGTCCCAAAGAGAGATGGAAATAGACTGAACAGGTAATAAGAATATAACTGGTATAATGTTGATTGTTATGTTAACGCAGTTGTTTGTACCTTGGTATAGAATATGCCAGTGTATACAAGAGGAGTCCAGCTTACCCTGTGGACTATGGTATAAAGAGTACAAGACCCCCTCAAAACTCACAGGACAACGGAAATGGATATTTAGGTTAGGTGTATTAAAGTGACCGTCTCATGCCACTTTAAACACATTCCGTACCAATCTACCCCTTTAAACCCTGTAATGTATTATTGTATTGTTTTGAAGTGATTTGTAAATATAAGACTTGCCGAAACCATGATATCAATTGTTCATGTAAACGGATAAGGATATAAACGGATAATTATGTAGACAAGTCAAATGTATATCTATGGATCGGTCAAATCAAGTCATGTTGATATAGATTGTATTATGGTATAAAAGGATTCATGTTGCATTAGAGTTATATTGAATTGTATACATGGATGGATTGATTTCAGATTAGATTGAGACTCCGACTAAGTCAGACACTTAAACAGAATTGAAGTCCTGAATTAGTTTTGGAGTTATCGGTAACTGCTGCACATGGACGGAAGGATTTATGACTTTTTCCAAGCCAATTACCATTGATAACCCAGTTTTAGTTGTCTACCTTAAATAGGTAAGCACCCACATTCTCCGGCTCTCTGAGGCTCAAGAGAATTGGTCCCGCTTAAACATATATTTACTAGGGTCCTTATTGTAAATTAATATAACTTGAGGGGGTTTTATGAAAAATAGTTTTGATATATTTTTAAAATAAACCTCAAGTATTTAATTATCGTCTTTAGGGTTTTCATAGATGTAATTTTAAAAGTAATGAGATAGTCTAGTGGATATAAACCTAACTTTAATAGTATAGGGTATTTTCATGTAATTTGACTTGTATTGATTCTTGATGGTATTTTCATGAACTTTTGTGATTCTTTTCTTTTGATTTAGAAAACATGGAATTATTAAATATATTTAAAATAGATATTTTGATAATATTTATATATATATATATATTAAAATAGAATTTATTTATTATATAAAAATCACGTTTTTTTAAAAATTGTAATATAAATTCCATCGAGAACGTATGCTCCGTGAGGAGGTCTGCATCTCGCCCTATTGTCCGATGGATGTACGATAACCTGCACCAATCAAATCAGATTCCCCAAAATGGGTTGTAAGGATATAATTGTATGGAATTTAATTAAAACAATCTTAAAGAATACGGTTTTTAATAGTTTAGGGTATTTTATCGTAAAATTGTATTAGTCCCAAAAATATTGTAAAGAGGTAATCGTGCTATGTCATAATGAGTGTTGTGATGAGGTAGGTCATTACCTCGTGAGTTTTCTAAAGGCAATATGGGTAATATGATGAAGTAATGTCGAATAGAAGTTTGTGGTATTTAACCGTAAAAGTGCAATAAAAGTGTTTTTATATGGAGTTTTGAATTGAAATTTGTTTCTAACTATAGTTTAATATTTAAAAAACTAAGTACAATGATTTAGATAAATAATTCTTAAGAAAAATTGTTAGTTTAAGAAGTTTTAGAGATGCATGTCAGTATAACTCCACTTACCGACATCATTGAAAAGAAGAAGTTTTGAGAGGTGAAAAGAAGACATTAGAGGGGACTTACCGAATTAGGTTAAAGAGAATAGATGGAGGAAGATTTTGAAAGCGTCGTGGAGTCGCGGTGTCGCCGGATTTGTCCCGAAACGTCTCCGGAACTTGAACTTAGGCTAACTCCACTTGTACAACTTTTTGGACTTAGAAAATTTTGAGAGTTTTGATGCTAGATTTCAGAATGGAGAGGGATAGGGTGGTATTTATAGGAGAAATTAGGGTTTTGAGGATTGAAGAATGGAATTAAAATGCATTAACAATTTAGATTAATGTCTCATTTTAATTCTCTGTTAATGTGCAGGAAAAACAAACAGACTAGGGTTAGTGGAGGGAGTCCAAGGGGTGCTAGGGCAAAATTTTAGGGCATTTAGGACGGTGGGCCCGGCGGCGCCGGCCCTAGAGGGCATCTCGCCGGCCACGTGGGGGTGTTGGGTCTCTGGATTTTGGCCACATGTCCCTATCTGTTCATATGATATTTTACATGTGTTTGATTAACCTGACTTTTCATTTTTACGTGTATTGCACGTGTAAACTTTTGGGCTTCCAAAAAGTTAAAAAGAAAAATCAGCAAAAATAATATGTGGCTGAGGGGATTCGAACACAGGGGCTACGTCACAGCAATGCAAGGCTTTACCAATGAGCTACAAGTTGTTTCTGGCTGTTTAAAAACAAATCAAATACTTATAGCATATTCAGGATTGCAAATACTCCATTTAGTACTTTAACTTTAAATAAATTTTGTACATTATAAACAGAGTCGTTACACAAATTATACGGATCGTCGAGAACAGTCATGGAGGTGAGCGTACAAACGCGGATTCCCCTGGTATCTCCATAGGTGGTGGAGATTTCTTGAGCACAGCGGTGGGCGAGTTGCGCTTCACTATCTTTAGGGTTTCGAAGCTGTTCCTGGTTGGAACAGCAGCGTTGATGATCGGCATAGGGGCCGGGGGTGTTAGGCTAGATGGAGAACTACCTCCCGCCTATCTTTGTCGACCATAGTAGCGACGTCGAGCAACTCTCATAACGGAAGCTTCTTCAACTTTAGGAGCTTCTTCGGTATTGTGTTGCTTGGAGACCTCGGCCGGTGCCAAGCGTTTGAACACAGATACTCTCGTAGCTATTAGAGAAGTAGTCTGAGGGGCCAATCTGCGGAAGATAGTTCGCCTTCGGGGTGCAGGATCCCTTTGTGACTGAGAAGTGGGGGGGCCAGCTTCTCGAAGACCGCCTTCCTGGGTATCATGGGATTCTTCTCCAGTGGGCCCACAAAACTCGAGCCCACTCTGCCGAAGAACGAGCTTTCAGATTTGGCAGATTTGTCGGTAGTACCCGCAGAGACAGTATCCAGTCTATCAAAGATCGACTTTCTTGGGATTTCCTCCCTTGGCATTGAGGCACCAATAGTGGGGAGTGGAGGAAATTATCTGAACTGGAGCCTGTTCAGGGTCTGTTGGACTTGATCCGTAGGAATGCACAACAGTGGGTCCATGAACTGACCAGACATGATCGGTTGAGGTGCGGAGGTGTTGGAACCAAATTTGCAGTTGCAGCTGTAGGATGCCATTGAGATCTACGTAGGAAGGAGAACACCAGCTTCAGTATCCTGAAATCCAAGAGCAACATAAAAATACATATACCGCGATTTGTTCACGAAACACGACACATGAAACATGGAGTGGAAAGAAAAAAATGTCCCACCGGACGTGCCAGAATCTGTTTACCGCCGAAAACTGGGTCGAGGTGCGGGGAGCGCGTCTAGCTTGAATCTAGGGGTAGATAATATATGGAACATATCCGTCTACCTCTCCGAAAATACCAAATTGATTTATGGCACCGTATATCGGAGGTTTGGATCGATGCGACCGTTATAGCAGACTTATCAGATTCCCCCTCATTTGTAAGGTTTTTTTATTTTCGGGACATTTTTCCTGCAGGCGCAAGCCCCTGTGGTTAATTACGTTATCGCAACGCGATAACAACTTTCTCCTTCTCCATATGTATCACTTCGTGTCGTTTTATATATTGTTTATTTGGGGCTGCTCTTGGATTGTATACGGAGACTAATTTTTTCGTGCCCGTAGGGCGCGGATTATTCCAAATTTGTATATTAGATTTAGGATTTGAACATAGATATCATTTCTCATCTTGATGAGGTCCATCAGTTCATGAGATATTTGTTTTCATCTATGACTCAATAACCTTGTTGTAGACTAAGCTCAACTTAGGTTCTGCTTAAGGACCCTTAGTTGTATATGAGACTAAGGTCAACTTAAATATTTTAAATAAGGATCGTTAGTCTTTTTGTAGACTAAGATCAACTTAATTATAAAGTGGAAGCTTCTATACATGATGTATATTAGCTTAATATCCAAACTATGGCTCGCTGTTCATGTGCGCATGCGCATTATAGGTGCGCACTTGCTTCGCACGGGAGATCCATGCTTTTCCCTTTCAGAGGGGTACATATGAGTATGGGGTACGCATCCATATGTTGTGCGCATGGGTATGGGATGCACATGCAGTTTCATTCAAGAAGTGAGCACGTGAATATCACATGATGCGCACTTGGTTGGGTTCAAGTAACGCGCACGTGTGTATCATGTGACATGCATGCATCTTTGTCTATGGGGTGCGCATATGGATATCGCGTGACATGCATGTATCTTTGTTTATAGGGTGTTGACTGATCGTGAAAGTGTGTATGTCTATGTTGTAAATAACCGCAATCAATAACGGTGTCGCAATAGCTAGCCGCTAGTGAGTACGGGTCATCCACAGAGAAACGGTGAACTACTTTTCTTGTTTTAGACGAGTTGATAGAAAAAAGTTGGAATTGTTATCGTTTATTATTAAGAAGGTTTTAAAACACTAGTAAAATAAGGGGTTGCCCCTACGGATAACAACATCCGTAGGGGCAGATAAAGTTTGGCCCTACGGATTAATCCGTAGGGCCAAACGGTTGCCCCTACGGTCCTCCCATATTTATTTAAAAAATATTAAATCTTAAAGTGTTGTTTGCCCCTACGGAGCCGCAAACCAAGCACCTACGGGTATATCCGTAGGGACATCTAAATAGGGATTTAAGTGATCGATCCCTATGCTGATTATTCCTTATTCCCTTTATCGATCACTGTTGCGCGCGAACCCAAATCCCCAAACCCTCGACGTTCCCGCCGATCGCCGTTCTCGTCGTCGCCAGCGTTGTCGTCGCCAGCGCCGGCCGAATCGTCGTCGCCACCGCCTGCTTCTTCCTCATCTCCATTCGTCGTCGCCATCGCCTGCTTCTTCAACCCACGGCCGATTCGTCGTCGCCACCGATTCGTCGTCGCCACCGCCTGCACGGGTTAGGAAATCTTAATTAAACAAATTTTTGATTGTTTTAGGTCTATGATTCATGGTTTGGGTAGGCATCGGTTGGGGTTAGCGTTAGGGTTAGGGGTGGGGCTGGAGGGCTGCTGTTATGGTTGGGGTTGGGGTTCGGCAGAGGGTAGCGGTTGGGGTTGGGATTGGGGTTATGTGTCCCTGAGCACTTCTTGATTGGGGCTGGGGCTGGGGCTCGGGCTAGGGTTGGGGCTGGGGCTCGGGCTGCAGCTAGGGCTGTGGTTGGGGTTGGGGCTCGAGCTCGGGCTGCGGTTAGCGTTAGGGTTGGGGCTGGGGCTAGGGCTGGGGCTCGGTCTGCGGTTGGGGTTGTGGTTCGGCAAGGGGTTGCTGTTGGGGTTGGGGTTGGGGTTTGGGGTTGGGGTTGGGGTTAGGGTTGGGGTTGGGGTTGGGGTTTTGGATTTCAGGGTCTAAGCTTTTTTCTTTGAATTGTTTTGTTTTGTTGCTGGTTCTTAGGTGAAGGGTGAATTTAGGGTTAGGTATTAGCTATCTGGTTGATCTTGGAACACAATTTTAAAGATCAAATATTTACTTTATAATTTGATCAGGTTTGAATTGTTGGGTTCTTGTCGTTTGTGTTGCAATGTTAGTATTTTCTAATGTTGTCTAATAAGATTGGAGGGCTTTGATATGCTCTACGATATGCATTTCTAACGATTTGTCCTGCAGTCTGATACCAAGAACAACAAGTAACGAATAATAGAAAGGATGAGTCGTGTATTTAGGAAAAAGCAGAAAATGTTTTTTCTGACACCGTGTACCCAATTTTCCCACACACACCCCTTCACACATGAAGGTTGGCAGAAGATGTTTTTCGGGTAACATCTTCAGCATCATCGAGACTTAATTGCATTTGAAAGGAGGATATATATTCTTTCAACTTAAATTTATATTATATTCATTTTGTTTATTGATTTCTTTTCTATGTTGCAGGTATGTATCTCAATCTCAAGTCTAATGCATCTTAGTTCTTTAATGCTCAATTCTCAAAGGAGCTTAGTTCTCCATAGGAGCTTAGTTCTCCAAGATAAGAGCATGCTCCTCCCCATAATGCGCATATGCGCAATCGCCACGTTCACTACGTGCAACGCACGTGTGCCCGCCATGCGCGCACCACGTGCAATGCACATGCGCACCACATGAGAATATTTAATAATATTAAAAGGAGTTTAGTTCTCCATAGGAGCTTAGTTCTCCAAGATAGGAGCATGCTCCTCCCCATAATGCGCATACGCGCAAGCGCCATGTGCGCTACGTGCAACGCACGTATGCCCACCATGCGCACACCACGTGCAATGCACGTGCGCACCACATGAGAATATTCAATAATATTAAAAGGAGTTTAGTTCTCCAAGTTAGGAGCCTGCTCCTCCCCATAATGCGCATATGCGAAAGG
Source organism: Agapanthus africanus (assembly GCA_030015575.1). Lineage (NCBI taxonomy): Eukaryota > Viridiplantae > Streptophyta > Magnoliopsida > Asparagales > Amaryllidaceae > Agapanthus > Agapanthus africanus. The sequence goes on from CM057344.1 coordinate 111,980,103, forward strand.
GCCATGTGCGCTACGTGCAACGCACGTATGCCCGCTATGCGCGCACCACGTGCAATACACGTGCGCACTACATGAGAACATTTAATAATATTAAAAGGAGATACGTTCTCCGTAGGAGCTTAAGTCTAATGCATATACACGGATTTTCTCCTTTGTCAATAACTATCCCGTTCTTATATTTCTCAATATAGTAAGCATAACCTATAATTTATATGTTATACAGTCTAACATGGCCCATGAGTACGTCAGAGCTAAGGACTGGATGTATGTGGATTGGAAACAACGTATGCAACCTAAGTTTGTCGCAGGAGTAGCTGCTTTCCTTGAATTTGCACGTACACATAATAAGATCATAATAGAGAAGATTCTCTGTCCGTGCGATAGATGTAGCAATAAGTACTGGCAGAAGGTAGAATTGGCAGAGCTTCATATTGTAAAACATGGGTTTACTAGACTTTATACAACTTGGAAATATCACGGGGAAGGAGAAGAATGCAGTACTGCGGCAGAAGAAGTAGAACACGATAATGTGGCAGGAGAAGAAGAATTCGGTAATGCGGCAGAAGGAGAAGGCGATAATTTATTTCCATCAGAAGAAATGGAGGATATGGTAGAGGCTGCCCTAGGTGAATCTATTCGTACCGAAGATGACATTCCTTCCGGTCAAGGACCTCGTGCGGATAAATATGAAAATTTCATGAATGATGCTAGGAAACCAATTTATGAGAATGCGAAGTATTCCATCCTCTCATGGTTCGTCCAACTTTTCCAGATTAAGCGTCTAAATGGATGGAGCAACAAGTCATTCACAATGCTTCTTTCGTTCTTGAAAGATTCTATGCCTCCGGGAAATAATGTGCCCGACAGCTGGTACGAAGCCCAGAAGATGATGTCTGATTTGGGTCTAAAGTGCGAGAAGATTCAAGCATGTCCTAAAAATTGCGTGTTGTACCGGAAAGAGAATTCAGATTTGAAAGAGTGTCCAACATGCGGAGAGGCCAGGTATAAGCCGAAAGATTCTGATAAGAAGCTTGATATACCTGTAAAGATAGAACGATACTTTCCCATAACACAGAGGCTACAGAGGCTATTCAGGTGCAAGAAAATAGCCGAGGCAATGATTTGGCATCACCTTTCTCCTCCAAGTGAAGATGGAAAAATGAGCCATCCAAGAGATTCACCGGCATGGAAGGATTTCGATAGGAGGCACGCAATATTCAGTAGCGATCCTCGCAATGTCCGGCTCGGACTGGCTACTGATGGCTTCTGCCCATTCAACTATATGGCTGGAAGTCACAGCACATGGCCCGTTGTAATGATAATTTATAATCTGTCGCCTTGGTTGGCTATGGACCAATCATACTTTATGATGCCTCTTCTTATCGACGGACCAAACTCACCGGGGAACAATATCGACGTCTATCTCCGACCTCTGATCGAGGAGTTGAAATCTTTGTTCGTTGATGGTGTAGAGACATATGATGCAAACACAAAGACAACCTTCATACTGCGTGCGGCTTTAATGTGGACAATTAATAACTTTCCTGCGTATGGAATGCTATCAGGTTGGTCCGTACATGGTCACAAAGCATGTCCTCATTGCCATGAACACACAACATCGAAATTCTTGAATTTTAGCAGGAAGGTTTGTTATTGTGGCCATCGACATTTTCTGCCTCCAGACCACCCCTATAGGTTAGACACGGTTCACTTTGATGGTCATCAGGAGCTTCTTGGACCTCCATCCCCATTGTCCGGAGAGGACGTGGCTGCTAAATGGGATGGTTACAATAACGTGACCTTCGGGATGGATCCAACGAAACAGGTCAAACCACCATATTGGAACAAGTTAAGCATTTTCTTCGAGCTTCCGTACTGGTCTACAAATTCAGTGCGTCATTGTCTGGACGTCATGCATATAGAGAAGGGAGTATCAGAGCACATACTTAACATGCTTCTTTGTAAAGACGGGAAATCTAAAGACAACATGAATGCTCGGATGGATCTACAAGAGTGGGGAATAAGAAGTGAATTGCACCCTAGACCGGTAGCGGGTAAACCGGGCAAGTTTGTACTTCCCAATGCCGCTTATCATATGTCACAACCGGAGAAGAAAAGATTTCTGCAGGTGTTGCATGATTTGAAAGTCCCCACAGGTTTCTCAGGATCATTCAACAAGAAAATAAAAATTGTGAAGGGCAGGATCGATGGGCTGAAAAGTCATGATCACCATGTTATCTTGGAGCACCTTCTTCCCTTAGCCCTCAGGACTTCTCTCTCCGACTCGGTTGGTCTAGTAATCAACGACCTATGTTGTTTTTTTAGGGAGTTGTGAGCTAAAACACTGGAGGTTGTGACACTGGATAAACTAGAAAATTCTATTGCGTTGATACTTTGCAAGTTTGAGCGTATTTTCCCACCGTCATTCTTCGATATCATAATACACTTGACGGTTCATCTTGCAACTGAGGCGAAATTAGCCGGACCGGTACAATATCGATGGATGTATCCCGTCGAGAGGTACGTGTAATTTTTCGTTTCGTGCAATTTAAAAATTTATTGTTGTCCTGTATGCCCATATTTATTTATTCAACATATTTTCATTAGGTACCTCTACACTCTAAAGAAGTATATACGCAATAAAAATTGACCAGAGGGTTCTATCATGCAAGGTTATCTTCTTGATGAAGCAACCACATTTTGTTCCCGCTATCTAGACGAGAACATTGAGACAAGGCTTAACCGACCACGAAGAATTCAAGACGGACCATATGGTAAAGCCGAGTATAAGAGGGTAGACACTATGTTTATCAACAAGATATACCGGTTTATCTTGCTTAATTGCGAATATCTTGAACAAATTAGAGAGTAAGTTTTTTTGGATTAATTGTTATATCTGTGTTTGTGTATGAAATGATATAATATTAATGTCACCATTATTTATCGAAAACAGAATTCATTTTAACGAGGTACGTGAGGGGCATCCTGATTGGAATGAAGAACAATTGGAAAAATATCATCAGGATAATTTTTGTGATTGGGTCACAGATCATGTAAGTTATTCGAATAACATTTTATTGCTAGCAGTTTTAATCTAAACTTGTATCGTTATGTATTTGTCGTAAAATTTGTTTTGTTAGATCCACGATCCGAACTTGTCTGCATCATTTGAGAGTGATTCAAGATGTTTAGCTCAATTTCCTAGTATGGAGGTTGCATATTACAAAGGATTTGGTGTCCTTGGATACAAATTCGAAGTTAAGGAATTAGAAACATCTAAAACCACTCAGAATAGTGGGATTGCGACGGTAGGATCAGACGGTGTGATTTATTATGGGTACTTAAATTGTATACTCGGCATCCACTATCCCGGACGATCAGAACCCTTTTATATATTCCAGTGTACTTGGTACGATACGCGAACCGATACGGACAGGTGGAGAAGCAATCTTGGGACTTGGAAAGATGAATATGGATTGACCAGTGTGAACACACTTCGATTTTACTGTCAGGAAGATCCGTTTATCTTTCCGAACCAAGCGTTCCAAGTATACTACTCACAATGTTTGAAGCATCCGAGGTGGAGTGTTGTATGCCGATGGAAACCCAGAGATGTCTACGATGTCCCAGAATACGAGGACAGCGATGAGGACGAAGAAGAGAGAAGGCTTAAAGTGCTCCGACCGTCTGTTTCGAAGGACGGGTTGTCTTCGACCGATCATGAAGTTATGTGGGTTAGAAATGACATCGACGATGAAATCCAAGTAGATATGTATAATGCGCCCACGAAACGAAAAAGGTTATCAGTAATGTTTTATTATTACTTCACATTTTACGCTCTATACATATATAGTCAATACTTTTAATGATTGTCTAATGCGTCCACGAACTGTTTATCTAGATTTGATGACGATGTTGGGAGCAGCAAGAGGCAGCAGGAGCTCCAGCCGCGGCAGAGGCAGAAGCAGAGGCAGAGCGGTTCTGCCGCCCGGAGAGTTCCGTAGGGAGCTTTAGAGGGCTGGTCTTGCACCCAGATCGGAGACCCCTTCGGATGCCTCCTTCCGTGTGGATTTTGCCACACATCCAGGTATACTACACGCATATCCATTTTGAATGTAATATTACAGATATTCATACCTGTTTATGACAAAATTACTTATATTGTCAATGTTTGATTGTCTAGTTATTGATGATGCGTCCACATCTGGGACAGAGGCCACTCCCGCTCCTCCAGGTATGTTTATATATCATATAGTGCATGTATAATGATTTAGAATGCTATATCATAAATATACACACATTCCTTTTGCTCTTACTTAGCAATTTTTATTATTGTCTAGCTGTAGGTGGTGACACCACCGCACCTGCGGGTATGTTTATATATCCTATAGTGCATGCATATTGATTTAGAACGTTATATTATTGATCTACACATTTTTTTTGCAATTACTTATATAATCTATTTTTAATTGTCTAATTATAGGTGGTGCGTCCACATCTTCCGCAGGGGACACTCCTGCCGCTTCCATACCATCCGCATCATCTGCAGGTTAGTATGAATAAATATAAAATATTTATTCATTTTACATATGCTCTATAGAATAAATATGAACTTCATGGAAATTTAGCGTCAATGTTTATTTTCTAGTTGCAGGGGATGCGTCCGCATCCGGGACCCCGGTTGTTCCTCACCGGAGGAACTATCGTCCCGCTCGTGCTGCTGCCCGGGCCCAGGCTCGTGCGATAGTCACCGGAGGTATATATCACACTTCAATTTTCGCTTAAGCTTGATTTCTTAATACAGCTTTGTCTTAATATTGATTGTCTTGATATTTCGTGCAGACGCAGGGCCTCCCCATCCCCAGAGGGGGACTCAAGGCCCGAATCAGTCCCATAGGCTGAGGCCTGACAGAGCTAGGGGAGGCACCATTCCCCCTCCTTTTTACCCTTGACTATCGCTATACCGGTTCTCATGCCGAGAGGTTCGGCCGGTATATGGGGGATGAGAGCCGGCTCGTGAAGAACTATCCACTTCACGTTGAGTGGGGCGAGCAACACCGGCGCTCATTCGCCCTCTTCTTTGATCAGGCTCGGGTACGTATTAACGGCTTATTTTCATTTGATTTATCCAATATATTTATTATTAACACTTACAATCTAATAACAATGTTTTTTTTTGTATTTTCAGTTGGATTATGATTTTCAGCCTGTAGCCGACCCTGATCACCCTGGGAGGGTGCTCGACCTTCATGCTCTGTACAATGGCCTGATGAAGAACATGCAGACCAAGGTCCGATACAACAGGAATGAGCTGAAGGCCGACTGCTACTCCCTGTGGATGGCGACCCCCGAGGCAGAGAGAGCGGCCCTCCTATCTACTCCGGCGTTTGCGAGAGTCGACGTAGAGACATGGCCTGTATTGTGCGATTATTTCAACTCCCAACGCAAACAGGTATGTATTTTAAATGTAATTCATTGTTTATGATATAATTTATTTCTTTGTGTTCCTTAATTAGAAAACTAAATGTTAATGCGTTGTGCAGAAATAGGCCGCTCAGAATACAGAGAACAGGAAGTCGGCGCAGAAGGGTCGCCCCACTTACACAGGTGGCTCGAGAAATATTACTCGAGCCATGGAGTTATCGGTAAATTACAATAGACCGACCTTTCTGAAATTCTGCAATATTAAGAGTTATTTTCTAATATTTCTAATATTAAGAGTTATTTTCTAATATTGCAGACAGCTCGGACCGTGGCGCAAGGCGGTACACCGAGCGTGCTGTCCGCATATCTTGCCGTCCACGGCACCTCGACAGATCCCGCCACGGGCGAGCTTCGATATCCCGACGTCGCTACCCAGGAGTATTGCGTAAGTGTTAAATATTTATTCTACCCATATTTGAAATTTTAGTTTTGGAAGCTTCAAGTTTAAATTTTATACTTATACTTTACTGCTTAATGTGGGTGTAGGAGCGGGTGGTTGAGCAGGCCGACGCCTCGGGGATCGATTTTACCGGACAGAACGATCTGAGGCTACTGACCCCAGTTCTGGACGCCACACACGGAGGGCACCACGGAGGTTGGGAGAGAGGCCGGGACTGGGCCCTAGCAGGGCCCATATGAGGTTGGACTCCACCCCGGCGGTTACTTCCTCCGTCTCCAGTGAGCGACGTGTCCAGTAGGAACTGGAGAGCTTGAGGGCCACCGTTGAGGAGTTGAAGGAAATGCTGGTATGTATACTACTTTATAGTAAAATATCATGTCATATTATACATATCAACATATCCATAATTAGTACGTAGCTTGAGCTTATTTGGTTTTAGAGTTAGGTTTGATTAATCATACATACATATGTAATTAAAATAAACAACGGTTATCCAAACTAGATATCCAAATGGGATTTCGAAATAACTTGATAATGATACGAATTCGAGTAATACACAGTTCTTACACGCTTCTTATACACGTTAGGTCCAGACGCGACAGGGTACATGTCATGCATCTCCTTCGGCTGCGGCTCCGCAAACCACTACATCGGTTGCGGTTCCGCAGACAGCTCCTATAGCTCCAGCGCCCGCTCAGACTCCCGCAGCCACGGCTCCGCAAGCGACTCCCTCGACGGCTGCTGCGCAGACCACATCGCCAGCTCCACAGGACGCTCAGACTCCCGCTCGCGCCGAATTGCAAAGTTTATTGACCGAGGAGCAGGCGCGCGTTATTCTATCGTTATTCAGAGGTGGAGCTGGACCGAGCTAGGGTAGCTTTTTGGTTCTTATTTTTTGAATATTGGTTTATATTGATATTGATATTGGTTTATTTTTTGAATATTGGTTTATATTGATATTGATATTGGTTTATTTTTTGAATATTGGTTTATATTGATATTGATATTGGTTTATTTACATATTGTACTATATTTTTAAACGATATTGATATTGATATTGGTTTATATTTATATCATATTCAGTATTTGGGTTTCTTTTGTATATTATATGTGTGAGATGTGATTATGAATACTGCGATATATGTTGTATGATAATTAATATTATATTTTACTGATATATATATTATTGTGCACAGGGCGAGAAAAAATAAGGCAGCCCCTTTTTTAAAAAAACAGATAATGTGTACCTACGGATTAATCCGTAGGTACACATGCTGCCCCTACGGATTAAGCCGTAGGGGCAAAATATCAGCAGTAACTGATATTTCCCCCTGATCTCAGTGTTAGGGGGGTTGGGCTTGTCCCTACGGATATATCTGTAGGGGCAAACAAAGACCCCTACGGATATATCCGTAGGGGCAAAATATCAGGATTCCTGATATTTTGCCCCTACGGATAGGTACCTATGCATATATCCGTAGGGGATAGTTCTTGGCCCTATGGATATATCCGTAGGTACAGTTAATATAATTAAAATAACCGTAAATAAAATAACTTTTTCCCCTATGCCCTAATCCGTAGGTGCAAATGTACCTACACAGAACTCCGTAAGGGCAAGTTTTTGTCCGTAGGGGCAAGTGTAGGGCTTCGACTTGCACCTACGGCGTTTGCACCTACAGATGAATTTTTTGCCCTTACGGATATATCCGTAGGGGCAGTGCTTTGCCCCTACGAATAAATCCGTAGGGGCAACCCTTATTCGTAGTAATGAAAGTTTATAATAGAAGGGCTTGTAGGATTTATAGGATTTAGTAGTTAATGGATGGAGTTTTAAAAAAAATAATTCTTTTTATCTTTTAATTATTTATTACTAGAGAAATAGCGATGAATGTGGATTAGGGTTCTTGGAGGGAATTAGGGTTTCCCTCTATTGACCCTTGTCCTTCCATTGATCCCTACTTATCTCAAGCCTTTTATTGATTAACTATTGCATTACAAAAGTTGCTCGCTGAAAAAATAATTTACAAAACCCTAGTTTGCTCGATTGATCTTAATAGATCGATGGATAGTTCGTTCGATTGTTCTTTTTGATAGATAGCTCTCGGTCCTTTATATAGGCTCTGAAATGTGAAACCCTAATCATCATAAATAAGTGTAAAATTACGATCAAGACCCTGAGTTTTCAAATCCTACGGCCACAAACAAACCAAGCCACTTTTGACCGCGGATCCGCCGTCGTATGGTGGATTTAGGTCTCTGGATTTCTCGTGCCTTTTCTTCTCGATATTTGGAGATCCTTCTGATAAAAAGATTATGAAAATATATCTTTTAGTCTCTGCCGTTGCGAGATTCTTCAATTTACTCCTAATATTCGGCAGATTTGGTTTTGTGATTCGATTTGCTGTGGATCTCCTACTTATAGTTCAGACCTGAGCTGATCTTATTATAATACCTACACAATATCTCAAATCATCTTGTCAGTAGCACTTGCTTTATTTGAGATATTATTCTAACCAACTAAATGATATGATATCTTAATAATATTGGTTAGGAATATTTGATATGATTTACATATTTTAATAATAAATAATCTCATGAATATTTTATTGAAATATGATATGCATATATTTCTCTAATTAGATTAATTATAAATAAAGAAACATATGACAATAATGTTTTTACAAATAAACCCACATATGTTTTTAATTTACAATTAACACCTTTTAGTAACTAATAACGGTAGGGAAAATGTCCATACAAATGTGCAATAAATTTGACTGATCAAATACCCCCACACTTATCTTTGATCGTTCCGAGCAAACTATTATTAAAATGAAAAAGAAAAATCTAGCACACTTTCGTAGGCAACGCGATTGCACTTAGCTCGTGCAATAAGCCTTTAAATATCTAGGTGTCCCTAGTAGGAGGAGTATTGTCTCCTGAGGGTTTTCAGCGGATTTCACCCACAAAATCCTAAAATAAAAGAAAGAAGATGAAAATTACATGCAAAGATAAGGAATATATAAAAGAAAAACTTGAAAATAAGAGTTTCAAACTAACTAGCTTTTTAGTTGTCATGAGCCCTATCTTAATGGTCTTGAAAAGATGTCAGAAATCATATCATCCCTCAATAAAACTTCGTCTTTAGTCTTCCTCCCTACTTATTCTACAAACATTGATCATATATCCCTACGTGTATGTAAAAGATATCACTACACTTAAAGAATTCAATTCAAGCTATCATACCCTTTGTCCATATTCCTTAGTACTTTTTAGTCGGTGATGTTTTAGATGGATTTGCTCACACATTCTTCATGCGACCGTTAATACTTCTTGAGGTACTAACCAACCGATTACTAAATGTGCTCACTTATGAAGGCGTAATTAGCAATATCCTAGTCTTGCAACACCTAAGGCTTAGCAGTGACTTCCAAACCATTGGTCTAAGACACTAGGTGATAAGGCACCCTCGCTATATTTTTTTTATATTGCCTTAAGTAATTACAAAACCAGTGTTCATTTTTCTGCGCCATTTATATTTTGTGTCATTTATATTTTTGTTTATTTATATATTTTTCTATACAAAGGCTTCTAGGCAAGAGGATTTCAAGGTATCTTCTACTATCCCAAGTTTCAGGATATGTGCAAGTGCATATAGTAGGGTATCAATATTCAGAAGTTTGGACTCAATAATAGGGACTATTTTTCAGACTTATTTCTATCCACAGATTAGTAATTTCTTTATCTTACTAACCTTTGGGACAACAGCTCATGACTACGTATTACTAGCTTCGTTTTAAAACATCTAATTTTCTTACTTTTTTAAAATTTCTTCATTTCTTTCATATGTATTTTCCACCTTTTAGCTTTTATTTTCAAAATTTATGCAATGCAATATTTACATATAATGCGTGGATATATACAAACCATCCATGCAAACCATCCCCCCAAACTTGTTTGCAGCAGTATCCTCACTGATGTTTTTCTGTAAGCTCAAAACCTGAAGATTAGGAGGAACAGTTCAATAAGATGGTATAAAGAAGAAATCAAGAGTGAATGGCAGTAAAATCCTCTCCCAAATTTGTTCTTGGCCCACAATCGTGCAAAAATTTCTTTTCTTTCAAGAGCAATTTAAAAATATTTTTCTTCCCCCAAACTTGAGTAAAACAGTGAGTTCATTACTAAGCATTGAAATTCAACATAAGATGGGGGTAAATATTATCGGTCTAGACAAAACATTATAAAGACCAAAAGTTAAAATCAACCATTCAAATATTTTATCAAAGTAACACTATGGTTGGTAGAAGATAGTGTAACGGATGTACGTGAAGAAAACTCGAGACTGTATAAGAATGAAGGTTGTATCATGTCTCAAGTAGAAGAAACAGAAATTAGAGTATCAAGAAAAGATGAAATAGGGGTAAGATAAAAGGTGTAATCGAAAGGTTTTACGTCTCGGTTGGTAGAGACGAAAAGGTGAGTGTGAATGAAAATGAGAATGTGAAAGATAAGGAATGGATGGAATAGTCGCATTCTCGTATGTGATTAGAAGAAGGGGTGGCGGTTCAACTTCTTCGGCCTCAAATAGAGGCGCACGAATTTCCGGTGGAGGTTGATTCATCACAGCATCCAAGTCTTTAAAGAACGCGAGTTCTTCGGCGAAAATACTTTCGAAAATTTCATCGATGTTCCAAATGATAAGCTCATCGGAAAGAAAAGAATAAGTGAAATAGTCAGATCCACTAGGAAGGTTGAAAGTTTCAAGGTCAATCTATTGTGCACCAGGATTCAAAACACTCGATTCGTCAGAAATTATGGAGGTAGGAGACTCGAAAAGCTTGTTTACCTTATTTTTAAAAGAGTCTAAATCAAATGGTCTTTCAAGAATCATAGAGCTCGAAATATCGGAGTGTGATTCATTAAATCTCGGTGGAATTGAAAGAAGATGAGAAGAAGAACCAAAGAAAGTGTGTAATGAAATGGGTAAACGAACTTGGATGTCGAGCATTGTTGATCCAGATATGGAAGATGAAGGATGAGTATCGTTTTGCATATCGGATAGGTTGGTGGTAAGAATAGGATTAGTTAAATGCACAGGAAGATGTTCATATTCAATGGAAGGGACTTGATGGGTCGGAGAATCCAACTCATCCAACATATCGAGTTCATCTTCAAAGATATTCTCATCACCGATCTTACTAGCACCTTCAGTCAAATCAAATGAATAGTTCTTTAAAAATTCATCAATTATATTATCCTCAATCGATAGATCACTTGGTTCACTTGATGGAATTGGAAAGTTTGAAATGTCAAGTTTAGTCGAATAAGGATCGGTTTGATTTGGAATGGTGTAAGGCTCTCTTTCACATCCACGATTGAAACAGTCAAACATGTTATTCTCGGGCACCACATCAATTAGATTATTAAGCAGTTGATCATCAAATACATATGGTTAGGGTTCAGGATGGAAGGTATTGAGATCAAAAGAATTGTTTCTGGTTTGACTTGGATGGATCCCTTGTTCTTTCTTACTACTCAATTCTAATTCTACTTCAAGACTAGACATGGTTTTTGAAGAAGTTTCATTGAAGGATTCTCTTTGAACTGTGGAACATCATAATTGATGTTCAGAAGCACTGTCTAGATAGGGTGCAATAGTTGAGTATGGTTGGAATGTATTTAATTGTTGGCTATAGGTGAGTTCAACGTGTTCCGCAATTGACATGGGTTTACGACTTGCCACATTAGCCTCAAAAGAAGTATCAACATGAGAGGATATGAAAGTTTGGTACTGTTGATAAGAGTTAGAAGGGTGTATCCAATTTTCATAAACAAGATTAGGATCAACATTGTGATATGAAGAAAATTGAGATTGGTTGATTAGTTGGCGACTGGCTTTTGCAATTTGCTCAGTAATGGTCATGGGTTTAGAAGTTGTCATATTCGCCTCAAAATGAGTATCAACATGTTCATATGGAAATGATTGTAATTGTTGTTCTCACGGTTTTGGAGAAGTGAAATGTATGAAACTTTGGCTACGAGCCTTCGCAATATGCTCAGCAATGGACATAGGTTTAAATGTGTCCTCACTAGCCTTAAAAGGATTATCAACATAAGAAGGTGTTGACTTTTTACACGGTTGATAGAAATTTTAGTGAGGTGTCCAACTGTTATTTCTAGAGCGTTCAATCTTATCCCTTAAAGAAATGGTAGGGTCGGAATTTGTACTAAAGTAATAACGATATAAAGAAATATTTGGTTGTGTGTAGCAAAGCTCGCCAAGAGTTCGTCGGTTTGGGTTACCCATCATAAGAGAATGAAAAGAAAAAAGGGTGATAATAGTAATTTTTTTTAAAAATTTTTGAAATTGTTTTGCTTTGAAAGAGGGACTCAACTCAATTAATCACAAATGTGCACAAACAATCTCTAGAACTAGGGTCACCTAGGTCAAGTCACTAGACCGCTCCTAGACTTCCAAAGGACAAGACGTAAGATAAATCCTCTATCACCACCTTATCAATCTTGCAACTAGGTTAGTGGGAGGTATCCTCTATATGAATCACCGAAATAGCTGGCCTAATTAAGTAACCACTTTTCTTAGTCACACTTTCCTTAGACATTATAAGAGAAATACGGATAAGCAATAGATTACCCACGACCCTCATCTATCCTAATTGAGCGTGATTATCCTTAGAGACTTGGTCTAGATATTTTTTATCAATTTAGGGTAATGTGTATGTTTGTTTGTGATTTGTGGGGCCTAGGAAGGGTGATGAAATTTCCACCTAATCTAAATTTGGGTTTCTTGCCCCTTAATGTCAGGTTTAAGTATGCAAAACAAACCAAAATCTAAAACACATAAAAATATTTTTAGCTGCGATGTTTGCAAAGAATCCTGCAGGTAGAAACAGTTTATTGGAGCTTCAGAGGAGAGAGGAAGACGATAGGATAATACCAGAAAAATTTGGAGGCTCAACTTTCCAAGGTGGCCGCGCTTCCGCCGCCAAAAGCTCTTTTGGGCCGCGGTTCCACCGCCTGTTGATGAGACCCCCCATCAAAATTTGGCACTACACTCCAATGTTGCTCTGCTCCTATTTGACAATCTCTAAATCTCTGTTGGTTTGCTCCAAGTGCTCCAGATTTCTCACAAAAATTGTGCAAAAATCGTTAAAAATACAAAATGCAGTTTTTTATTTCTATTTTTATGTTTTCTGGTTTTATATTAGAAATCAACCCGAATAACAAGAAAAATATTACGACTGTTTCCCCAGCAACGGCGTCATTTGATTGATCATGAAAGTGTGTATGTCTATGTTGTAAATAACCGCAATCAATAACGATATCTCAATAGCTAGCCGCTAGTGAGTAAAAAGTCGTCCACAGAGAAACGGTGAACTACTTTTCATGCTTTAGACGAGTTGATAGAAGAAAGGTGGAATTGTTATCGTTTATTATTAAGAAAGTTTAAAAAGTTTATAATAGAAGGGCTTGTATGGTTTATAGGATTTAGTAGTTAATGGATGGAGTTTTAAAAAATAATTCTTTTTATCTTTTAATTATTTATTACTAGAGAAATAGCGATGAATGGGGATTATGGTTCTTAGAGGGAATTAGGGTTTTCCTCTACTGACTCTTGTCCTTCCATTGATCTCTATTTATCTCAAGCCCTTAACAAAGCAAGTATTAACGAATCTCAAATCGTGGTCGTGACCATCATGAATGGATAGCATGCCCGATAAGAGAGTTATTCATTTTGCTAAAGTTTATATAAATTAAAACTTTAAAAAGAATTTAAGTGATATTTTTCATCCATTATTCTACCCTATCCTACAAACCCTAGCAAGTAAGAATTTACTCGCTCATGGAGATCAATGAAGTAGAAGAAAAGTGGAAGAAAACAGAACCTATAATTAAAAACAAAAATGCGGAAAGTAAATGCTGAAAGTAATTGCTGAAAGTAAATGCGACAAAAATTAAAAGAAAAAACTACCTTTTATTTATTAACTATTACATTGCAAAAGTTGCTCGCTGAAAAAATAATTTACAAAACCTTAATTTGCTCGCTAGATCTTACTCGATCGATAGATAGTTCGTTCGATTGTTCTTTTTGATAGATGGCTCTCGGTCCTTTATATAGGCTCTGAAATGTGAAACCCTAGTCATCATAAATAAGTGTAAAATTATGATCAAGACCCTGAGCTTTCAAATCCTACGGCCACAAACAGGCAGCGCTTCCGCCTCCTATAGCCACTTTTGACCGCGGATCTGCTGCCGTATGGTGGATTTTCGTCTCTTGATTTCTCGTACCTTTTCTTCTCAATATTTGGAGATCCTTCTGATAAAAAGATTCTGAAAATATATCTCTTAGTCTCTGTCGTTGTGAGATTCTTCAATTTGCTCCTAATATTCGGCAGATTTGGTTTTGTGATTCGATTTGCTGTGGATCTTCTACTTATAGTTCAGACCTGAGTTGGTCTTATTATAATACCTGCATAATATTTCAAATCATCTTATTAGTAGCACTTGTTTTATTTTAGATATTATTCTAACTAACTAATTGATATGATATCTTAATAATATTGGTTAGGAATATTTGATATGATATGCATATTTTAATAATAAATAATCTCATGAATATTTTATTTAAATATGATATGCATATATTTCCCTAATTATATTAATTATAAATGAAGAAATATATGACAATAATGTTTTTACAAATAAACCCACATATGTTCTTTATTTACAATTAACATCTTTTAGGAACTAATAATAGTAGGGAAAATGTCATAAATTTGACTGATCAAGTGTGCATGTGGATATCACGTGACGCGCATCTGTATGAAACGCACACGTAGATATCACGTGAAGCTCATCTGTATGAAGTGCAGTTCAGAAAGGGATGCGCATGTGAGGGCCACGTAATGCGCACATGATTTTCAAACATTAAGTACGGGGATAATATCCTCCACATGCGATCATGTCTAGATCATGTGATGCGTGTATCCCTAGTTCACATCCTAAGCCAAGGTGCGCATTAGGGTGCGGAAAGTTTTGGCTTTCAAAGAGATTGAAATCTCTGTTTTTTTATTTAAGGTTAATGAAAGTGAAAACTTTTACAAGAAGCACTAGTTTCGATCTGTATCTTTGATGATATTCCTTTTATAAGGGTTTTATCTAAAGTCTTGGATCTTAGAATAGATCTCTCATGAAAGCAATGGCTTTTTGTATAAGAGAGATAAATTATAAGATCGTTTGATCTTTATTTTATTTGGAGAAGCCCTAATTTTGTTATGAAAAGCACTAGCTTTTATAAAAGAAATAGAGTATCGTCTTCTTTTTTATTTCCTAGTTAACTAGGGTTTCTTCTTCTTTTAGAACTTCGGTTCTTCTTTCTTCTTCTTTTTTGCCAAAAAGAGGATCTTCCTCATTATGATGGTCTTATTTATAGGAAAGGGATTGTTAGAGTTTGTTCCCTACAATAAGGTGAGTTTTGATCTCATTTTTATCTTAATCGATTCATTTCAATTAAAGGCGACATGCGTACCACTGGATCATTGATCCAAAGATCAATTTTCATTGTTTTTGTTAAGTTTGTTATTAATAAACAGATTTATATTGATTTATATCAATTTAGGGAGCGTGCACACCATTGGATCATTGATCCCAAGATCAATTTTAATTATTTTTGTTAACTGATAGAAGATTTTCTTCTAGTAATAACTTGTCAAGCACATGCGATGGCCTTTGCCATGTGCATGTGTCTTGCACATGCCACATAGCAATCGATGGCCTTTTCCATGCGTACGCACCTTGCACGCGCCGTATCGCATGCGATGGCATTTTCCATATGCACGTGCCTTACATGTGATGGCATTAAGCCATGCGCACATGCTTTGCATGCGATGGGCTTAAGCCATACTCACGTGCTTTGCACGTCTTCACATCAAATGCTATGGTGTAAACCATGTGCACGTGCCTTGCATGTGTCGTGTCGGATGTAGGTGCACATCTATTCGATGTGCCCTAAAATTAGGTGCGAACATGGGCTTTATCAACTTGTATTAGCGATACGTAATCGCAAATAAAACATATACACATGATGATAAAATCCAACAAGATAGCATACTATTATCTCGAGCAAGATTGTTCAATTCTATAGGTTCTGTACAATTACAATAATTGCCTCTAGGGCACCTATATCCAACAAAACTTACAGAGGCCAAAAATTTAGGAGATTTTGCCCTCATCAAGGCGCTAACCGACGGAGGCCGGCGGCTGATATGCGATCTGATAATAGAATTCTACTCCCTGCTTTGTACTGCATTCCATGTAACTTATTTCTTGTTTTTATGTTAGGTTTTGGAGTCAAATAAAAGTGCTTAAATACGTTGGGAGGGATAAGATGATTTTTGTTTTATTTTTTATTTTTAAAACAAAATAAAACCCTAAAAAAGTAATAAATAAAAGGAAAAAAATAAAAAGAAGAAATTAAATTTACATAATGCTTTGGCTAATCCAAACGTCGGTATTAACCACTCAAAAAATTTGTCTATGATCATGCAGGAGTAGTAAAACAAGTTGTAAAAATAAGTATCAATTAACACCCTAAATTTGATATGTATAGAATTAATATGGTGTTTATATATGAGTGGAAAAAATCGTGATCCAAGTTTTGCCGAAGAAACTAGTGCAGTAATATATGATTGAAGTTTAAAAGAATTATACAACTGCACTAACTTGTTAATGTATTGGCTAATTGGATCGAAGTCTTGAAGATAAACATGTGGGATATAAATCAAAGATCCAGTTATAGGAGTCAATTGTACAACTTCTTCTTGCTCTTTGATAGGATTAGCTTTCATGATGCCCGGGAGTATTTGAGGTTTAGGTTCATCTGTTATTGGCTCAAAAGGATGATCGCAAATCATGTTTTGCGCTTGATGATTTAGTGAGTCTAACTTCTCCATAAGGTTGAGTTCATCCGTAAAAATTTCCTCAAAACTTTGATCAAAATAACCTTCATCAAACATAACCTCCACATCCTCGGACACTTCTTCTATTATGATCGTCGACTCTTTAAAATTTCGCCACATCCCTCGTCTTACAATTCTATTTCCTCCTCCTCAAATTGACTCGTGGATGGGCTCATTTTCTCTACAGATGTGGCTTCTTTATTTAGGAGCTACTTAGAAATTTTATCTGCCACCGTGGATTCTTCATAAACGTCTTCCTTAGACATTTTATTCAATCCCAACCCCTCAAAATCACAAGTCTTGCAACAGTCAGTCAAGTCAAGCTCTTTGTCCTCGAACATTTCATCAATTAAATCATTCTCCTATATATTTTTCATTGGGAGCCAAATTTGAATTTCAAATTTCTGAGGGTAGGTGTCAAACTGACTCAAAAGAATCTCGTGCTCTCTCTCCTCACACGCCACAAAGTCAAACTCGGCTAAGCCACAAGATTCAAATGTGTATTCATAAATTGGGCATGCATATCTCACAATCTTCTTTGGCGTAAACCCGCACCTGCACATAAGACACTTATGACTTAAACGTTTCTCGGTTTTACGTTCCAAACCACGGTCATCCTCTAACACTTCCTCAATAGGTTGATTATGATGTTCTAAGGTGTTGGGAACAATCGAGTTTGTGTAGGTTTGCCTCGGGATGGTCTCTTACTCTTTTTTACTATTCATAGAAGAAATTTGAACATTAAACATACTAATCCATTTCATTGTTTTCTCATGGACTCTAAGCGATTGTTCAGATATTTGTATGCATGCAGCCATGGTGGATGTATATTTTGCCAACCCTTTTTCTAAATTAGACGTGGTTTGTAAGGAGTTTTAAATGAAGATTCAAATTCGGTTTACAACGTTGAACTCCTTATTTCATGATTATTACCAACGTCTAAAGAAGGTATGAAAGTTGGGTAGGATTGGATTTGGTCGTAAGGAAGGGCAACATCATAATATGGGTAAGATGATAATTGTTGGCCTATGAAACGTGGAGGAGTGAATGTTATGTCTGTTTGAATTGGATTGGATGGAGGATCTACATCATAGTAAGCGTTTGGTTGGAATTGTTAGCCTAAATTGTAATTACAAACTTCCGAATACATGCCTTGATTCCAACAATAATTTTGTTAGGTTCTCTAATCAACGAACAGACACTCCTCGTAAGAATGAGAGGGATCTTGACAATTAGTGTCGTGCCCCGCTTCTCAAAAGGCGGTAATGGTACGTGATAAGGTCCGCAACGTATTTATTTCGAGAAAGACCTTTTTCGCAACAAATACGTAAAGCATTTAATAAGCAATGTATATACTACAAGAATAACCAAGAGAATAAAATCCAATATCACATTCAAAGTTCCACAGGGTTCAACAGTTGATAAAATATTTGAATACAAAATACGATAATATGATAAGCCTTAACAAGAGGCATACTAAAAAGAAAAGCTGAATTGAAATTTAGTAGTCATCCTGTGACGCTAGTTGAGAGTACTCCTCTCCAGTCAGTTCAAGTTCCTCCTTCTCTAAGTCACCTGACGAACATTCCAAGAAAAGAAAGAAAACATGGTGGAATGCCCATTAGCGAACTTGCGCTCGGTAAGTCCCTAAAATAAGGATATGAATATACAAGTGATAAATGACATGCGTGTGTAGGGTGTTTTTCGTCACCCCATTGAGATGGTAATACGCGTCGCTTGTCAGGCGTACTACAGATTCCCCTTGCCCACGGTAGGAAGGGTTTATTGATCGTGGGGATCTGAATCTCCGGCAGCCGCGGACTAAGCTGCCGTTAATTACTCCTCGCCTTTTAAGCAATGGAACCTTCGATTGACGGGTTAACTAGTCATGCGAACCCAATATGCAGTATGCATATTTGTTTCTTGAGGGGTTTTGGATATATCGGGAGCCCCACAGAGTTTACGGGGATCCCGCTACTCGGATAGCGAGCTGGAGGTCAAGGGGGCTAGTAGCCCCTTTGTGAGGTGCGGGGCAGCATCTCGGTAGAAAAAAATTCTAACGGGAAAGGTTTTTTAGTGTGGAGTGTGTGTAAAAAAAAGTGAGGGGGAGAGAGGGCATCCTAAGGACGCGTAGGCACTGGGCGCCAAGGCCTCACGTTCCTGGCATGTGGGCGCTGGGCGCCAGCGCCTCACGTGCCGGGCATGTGGGCGCTGGGCGCCGGCGCCTCAAGTGCCGCGCGCGTGGGCGCTGGGCTCCACCGCCTCATATGCCCGGTACATGGGCGCTGAGCACCCGCGGAGAAAAGGGGACTTAGTCCCTGCACTGAGAGTTGTGCTCCCGATTTGACTTTTGGAGTTAAACTCCTAAAAAAAGGACAATGGGGGCTTAGCCCCTACACAGGGAGTTGTACTCCTAATTGAGTTTTGGAGTTAAGCTTCTGAAAAATAGATTTTTTTGTTTTAGTTTATTATTATTATTATTATTGTGTGGAGTTAGACTCCAATAGATCTTGAATGGAGTTAAACTCCCAGAAATCTTTGGAGGTGATCAAATGGGACCCCTTTCTCCCCTCCCCCCTTTGGCCCTGGATCTTCTTCTGAGCCTTAAATCTTTCCAAGGTAGGATTTTTTGAGATGGGTCTCCTTCTTCCTCCTCTTATGTTGGCCGGATCTTGGAGGAAGAGGGATTGAGATTTAAAAATCTTCCCTTTTTAAGATTCGATGGAAGATCCGAGTTCCCCTTCAAGGGTTTGATGGTGAAAAACTGTTTATTTTTGGAAAAAGAAGAGTGAAACTCTTGATTTAATTCAAAGAGGGAAAGAAGGTTTAGAACCTTGAGGAAGGAGAAAGAGACACAGAACCCTAATTTTTGAGAGAGAGAAAAAGTTCTATTGATTTTTTCATCATATTGCCTTTATAGGCTACACACTTTACATATAGCCCCTTGGGCTTTACCAAATGGCACTTGTGCCACCCCATGTCTTACGTGCTTATGTCTTTTTTGCACATAAGCTATGGGGTTTACAAAATTTTGGCTTTCTGCCCATTTTACATATATTTATTTTTTCTAAAAATTATATTTAAACTAATTTATTTTCTCTTTTTTGGCATGGAGCCGGCCCCTTCCATACTTGGTCTTAACTTGGGCTTGGGCTCGGGCCTACTTAACTTGGGGTTGACCTTGGTTTTGACTTGGTTAACTGGGATATAATTTTTGACCCCAACAAAATTCCCTCCATCAATAAATGTTAGTTATGTATATGCCCTAGAGGCCATTGTTGTACATATGATGTATATTATAGTGGATGCTTGGACATATAGAGAGAGGACTTTCTTGCTCGACATGATAGTATGCTATCTGGTTGCACTTTGTCTTAACATGTTGACTTGTATTGTGATACTGTCTTGCTCTCACATGTTGATAAAGCCATTAGGATGTATACTTGATTACTAGGACTATGATGGAGATCATACTAGTGGGGCCGAAGTAGTCCACAAGTATGTCCTATAATTGTTCCTAGTCGAGGGTGTATCGAGATAGGGCATCGATACTCCAGAGTAGACTAGCGTATACGCTTCTTGACCCATATGATGGGCGATGGATGATCCCACATCCATTGGTGTTTGACATCAAAGATGGTATGCAGGTGCTCAGTGGAGACTGGGTACACTGAACGGACTCGCCGGGAACTCCTAGTTGGTATTATACCTATCGTCAGATAGCAGTTCTCTGGATACACTGGTACAGGTTAGTCTGTAGACCCGAGATCGTCATAGAGTCTTGTGTGATTCCCACTGTGCTTTGATTTCCACCTTACCACGTTCAAGAGAACGTGCAAAATGTTGGCTTTTGAGTACAGTCCCGAATCACATGGAGGCAATGAACGATAGGAGGGGTTTCGTCTCTCCCGGTATTAGGGGTTGATGTTGCGCTATGCTCGATTGGCTATAACTGGAAGTCCCTGGCCAGGGCTGATATGGAGATCTACTGGTAAGTGTTATCAGTAGTTTCTTGACCCGTTATGAGCCTCACATCGACATGACTTATCGGTTACTGGGGTCTGACGTTCATCACCCCTAGACTAGATATGCGACATATCAGACGAAGAGATCGGACTGTACGATAGTGCTACTGACAGGATTTACAGGAGTATCAGCAGGTTTGCTTATTGATCTTCTGATCGCTCAATACCCGGGTGGCCGTTACGTTTAGCTGACCGCTTGCGGCTTGTGGGTGTTTGATATGATCATTACTTACTGCCGGCGTATTGACGAGTCTTAGAGTCCCACATAGGAGTTTCCTAGCTCAGGCGAAAAGATGTGGTGTGCATATAAGATATGTGTAGGAGCTCGATTAAATGCGTGTATATGATACCGTGTTTTAATCGGGCGTTTTCTATTGGTCGGGTCGTATGAGATATGACCGGTTTATTAAATCAAGTGTTGATTTAATATTGACTTTTATCTCATCTACATAAACCTTTTCTATATGGATGTGTGCATGTATGCATATACACATGTTGATGTGAATGCACACATACATGCATACATGTGTGTCATGGTTGTTGATATAAAGAAGATGGCAATGCAAGACCCACATGGTAGATAAATATGTATATGTATTTTCATTATTGAGAAAAAGAAATGATTAAATCATGGTTGATTTTTCTTCATCACTGTTCTTTACTTGACCAAAGTAAGACCATGGTTTAATTTCATTTGCTCTTTAACTCGCATATGAAAATATCTAGATATTTATTAACCATGGTTTGGATATGAGTGTGACTCATATATCTATTTTTCTTTTCTAATTTATCTTGAGAATTATCATCATCACAAATGAGCTTAAGCTAGCCATCTTCTTCTTCTTCCTCCTTCATGCTCTCTTGATTTTTTCATTGAGTGAGGAACTTAAAAAGAAAGGGTTTTTAAGTAAGAACACAAACTACATCACCAATCTATACTACTCTAGCCCATTAGTGTAGATTGTTTACTTCATCTTCATCTTGATCAAGTGGAGCAAGGAGCTTGAGCTAAAGGACTCCGGGTGGATCGTCGTGGACTTGGAAGGGTTCAAGCAAGCCGGTTCAAACTCTAATTGATCCAAGGAGTCAAGGAGAGAGGTCTACAAAAGTTGTATTTCTCCCCACTTAATGTTAGACACTACATAGTATGTGATACTATATGTTGTTACCCTAGATTTCTAGTTCGATTCATGGTTAGGATTGTTTAGCACCCTCTAAATTTTTGTTATAGCATGTGTGATGCAATCCTAACCCTAGGCATGGTGCTAAAGAATCCCTACAGTGGTTTCAGAGCCAAGCTAGAAACTTAGACGATTTTAAAAATAATACGAAACCGAAACAACTCCAAAAATACGGATTTCTGAAACCCTAGAATGTGCTTTCTATCGATTTTAAAATGGTCTGCAAAAATTATTTAAACAACTGCAGAAGACTGTATGTGATACAAATAGAAAACAGATTAAATTTGAGGCCATTCCCTTGGATTTAACCCGAGCACCAAGCCCAGAAAACTGGTGAGGCCGGCCAAAATAAGTCCTTTTTTCCTCGATTTTCTTCTGTGCTCTGGTGGTTAGGTTTTGGGGTTTTGGGTATTGTTTATTTAGCTTGAAATTTCATGTGATGTTAATTTTGTCTATGGGCTATTTCGGAGCATTTCGTAGTCGTAATTTTAACATTGTTTTGGTAACTTGGACGACGTTTAACAGTTCGAACGAATATCACACACCACCTCATTACCCTCGCTGGAAATTTTCAAGTGTTGGAATTTCCCAAGTTGAACATATTCGGAAGATTATGCAAGTATCCCTATGGACCCTCTAGAAGAACGTAACCCTAACTCGATCCTATGACCATGGAACTGCGGCTAAACCTTAGGGTTTTCCGTAGTCCTATGGCACCATAAGTGAGGCAAGGGTTGACCCTTCTTCGGCTGGTCCATAGACACTGTGGCACGTTTTTGGGTATCTTAACTTTGCTCAAGTGTCGAGCTTTCGGGGTAATTTGTGGGTGTTTGTTGATTCGATTGAAACGTTTAATATCGTCTTGATATTTATGGAATGTGATACAATATGTAGAATTCATATAGTTAGGCATGAAATCCGAAGTATGTAATATTTCGGGTTTATGATGTTTAAGGTAATTGTGGATTCCAAATGTTGCAGTTTGACATTTTCTTTTCTGCGGCCGTAAGTGTAGTATGTGGTGTATCGCCGGTTTCGTTGCTATACATCAACAACAATTGGGGTACACATACTTACTTACGTTGATGACATGTGATGTTATGTGTTGCTGAGATACGATGTACTGGATTGTCGTGAGTGAATGGCCGGGGGTTTTATGTGAGATGAGAGTTTTTATTTTCATTCATGTAAAATTCATTTGTATGTAATATTCTTTTATTTGGGGCACTTCCGGGTTGAGGATGATGTCACCATTGTTGTATATTATTTACTTTTCCGCATTAGGATAGACCCAAGGAGGGGAGCACAAGTGACCGGGTTCTAGGGTTCAGTTGGAGGTCATCTCGAGGAGTCGAGACCGGGTCTCCTAATCTCTAGAATTGGTAGGATCACTTGCCGCTCTCGTAGGAGTCCAGGGTATGGGCTTGGCTATTCATCACGACCGTGGAATCCGTATTTTCTATTTTTGGCTAAATACAAAATACGAACCTCCTAGAATATCCTATATTTTCATATGTGCTTCTGCTGTTGATATTCTATAATGTGATCACTTTATATGCTGAGACGAATGGTATTATATATATGATATATAATAAACGTTGCTTATGTTTTGCACCCGCGCTAGTCCCACCCCGCTATGCCGTTAGTTAAGTAACCTAACGGTGCATAACGGGACACTGTGGCGAATGCGGATGGCATAAGCGTACGTTGTATTTTCGTTTCTTCTGTGATGCTTAGGAAGCATAAATGATGGGACTTCATTAATAATATTAATGAAAGAAAAGAAACCTAAAAGATGTTATAGAATCAAATTTTCAAAAACGGTATCTCTAGTTTTTGCTTTGCATAGCGGTATTTCTTGTAGAATATCCAGCACCTTATTCGATAAGGAAAGAGCCAAGATCCCTTCACCGGAAGTGACCTCTTTAGCGAAACTAGCAGATGCTACAACTCACTCGGTTTTGTTTTTGATTGCTTCTATAGTTCTTGTTTTGCATAGTGGTATTTATGAAATAGCATGCACCTTATTCGATAAGGGAAGAGCCGAGATCCCTTCACCGGGAGTGACTTCTTTAGCGAAACTAGTAAAAGCCTAAAAAACACTTTTTCAAAATCACTTGTTTCTACAACGATATCAAGTTCATTACGCAGAAGGTTTTCTGAAAAACCTGTTGTAGCCCTCCGTCATTTCAGATAAGTACTACTTAGTATTCGTGCTACGTTTGTTGGCCCGCGTCAAGGTGTAGTGTGCGGTAGCTAACTAGTGCTTATCTGCAGCAAAGATGAGATTGGATTAGGGTAGTCGTACGATTTTGTTAGTCTGCGTCAAGGGTCGTGCGGGTGGGTTTAATTCAATCAAGAAATATATGGGTTGAACTTGACTAGCGGACTATGGTTTGTTGGCCTACGTCAAGGTCATAGAATGCTAGGGGCAGAATATTGTTGGGAATTTCAAGTGTTGAAATTTGCAATGAGATTGCATACCTTCTATGAGATAGCTGGATCCCGATACCCACTGCGAGTATGTCACAACCCGAAATGGCACGTGACTGGCACTGGAATCATATGAAGTCTATAGGACCCTATCTAATTCAAGTAAGCCAAAAATACCAGAAATCTAAACCATTTAAAAGAAGAAAGAAGGAAAAGTTTGGTTTTAAAACAAGTAGTTTAACAACATAAGCCGAAATATGCATTTTTAAAACATCAAGACTTTTCTGAAAATTTAGGCAGAGTTTCCTTTGTAAATACTGGCACCAAATGGGTACAACATGCATAATATGAATAAGGCATCCCTAAGCAGGAGCTAGCTCTTCGCCAATTGGCGATCACAACCACGCAGCAATATAATATACAACGCCGAAGGGCGAGGATCAAAACTCAAAGGAAACCAATAATATCAAGAAAACCATAATAATACAAGCGCGACTCTGAGGTCGAAATAATATACACTGGTCTTCTAAGTCTATTATATACAAGTCTAGTTGATGGAGTTTACTAGATACAACTGAATGTAAATAAAGTACAATGGTGGTCATGATACAAGTGATCCCACCTACCAAAGCAATCACCCGGAATGAAGAAGTGTACCAGCAAAGCCGCCAAGAAACCTGTACGGCAAAACCTATAAGAAATTGTGCCACAACGGGGGTGAGTTGCCAATTCGTGAGTAGAAAACATCACCGAGCAGAAATCGTATGTATGACTCAATCCTAGGTCATACGATCAGTAATATCCTCAAATAACATGGCCTGAAATATGATAAAATGGCAAGGGTAATATCTATACATAAGTGTAATACCAAGTGCTCGTGTCAGTGCCTCAGGTAGCAACATATCATATATATGAGGTATGAATGCAATATAATGAAAACAGAATACATCATGAATAAGAAAACGGTTTTCTTAATAAAGTGAGATTTCTGTATATATAAATCAAGGTATCATCAATGAAATCAACATAGAATCAGTGTCAAGTATCGATACAAAACATATATCTCAATATCTCAATATCTCAGGCTCCGGCAATCCGGACTGGCCTATATCCTCAAATCTCAATATCTAGGGCTCCGGCTATCCGGACTGGCCCATACTCCGATCGGTATCCTCCGGATATCCGTCGAGTCACAATAAAATCACTGGTCGGTAATGCTCCCCTGCCAGGCTCAACGCCATCATCTGCGACCATCTTGCCCTGGGGTACCGCATCGGGTCCACCATGCACCCACAGACGGTTCCTCCTCCTCCTTGAATCGGGTGTATGATATCGCTCAAGAGCCGAGAAAAATCATGGTGGACATATCTCAAATCATATCATGAGAAAACCGCAATTTTATCTTTAAAATGATAATCAGTTTATAAAATTCTTGCGGTTTCTCCAAATCCATAAATCTCATGGAAATCTGAAATCTCAAATCACAATGTCAATAGACAGTGAGTACTGGCATAAAGCTCCATAATAACTCATGTCAACGAATGTATAAATGCATGAAGTATCTCAGTAATAATGCAATATCTAATCTAGCACAATAATAATATATCAGAACTATCAACTAAAAAGCGATATCAATGAATTAATATTCTCTAAAGTGTACGTGGCATGGCAATTACCGATGATGATGTGTGTGAGCCGGCAAATAAGTGTTCGTAGACATACTCATCATCAGTAATGGTGCTGGTGTCCTGATAACATGGGTTCAATATAACAATAAAAACACATTTAAATATGAAATGCGATGCGAATAGCAAGAATATGCGGAAAATGAATAATGAACGCAACAATAAAGAAACTACATTAATATACACGAGTCATACCGTTTGGAAATGAAATAGCACAAATCGTGGTGTTTAGAAAATAGGGCTACGGTGTTTTTAAGAAAAGGTACGTCCTTTGAAATATCCGTAGAATCCCTTGGCCAGATTTTAAAATACTCACGATTCGTTAGTTTTGAAATAAGTATGACTCGAGTCCAGTCTAACATCTACAAGTAAACTACATGACTAAACTAGCAGACTAGTCGAAAGGGTAAGGAAAACCACCTAAGTCTGAGTCGATAAATATATCTAGTAGTCGGTGATCCCGCCTCTATAGTACCACATACGATACGATATATATATATATATGACATCCTCGGGTCAAGAGTGCGGATCAATCATCATAATTATATCTCGTACGGTAAATCCATCGTACGACGTCCCAAATCTGGGTAAGGGTTGAATATCACATTTATCTTATTATTTATCTGGTATCCTTATCATCATATCCTGAATTAGGGGTACTGATCTAAAGTCTAGTACACTCTGATACCATCAACATACATATATGTGTGTGTATGAAAACACATCGCCAAGGACCCGCTACAATATCATGTCGTATCTCATAATACGAATCAAATCACATCACCGATCTCGTGGTATCATGCCCAATCACATCGACTCATCTCCAAGTACCATGTACTATCCTCATTATCCATGTATATGTATATGTGTATATATATAAATATATATATATATATACATACTCACAAACATATATATGTGTGTGTGTATATACATACTCACAAACATGTGTGTGTGTGTGTCCCCATATACGCACAAGAAAGTAAAATGTATGCGAGTGTGTGTGCGCGCGTGTATGCAAATCTTTACTCTAAGGTTTCGCGACTAAGAAGCTAAACTAAGTTACTTCTAATTACACTAAAACTAACCCATGAACACCTAAAAACCTATCTTGATAATCATGAGTCTCACAATACACATAATATATATATATATACGTATTCGTATACTACACTACGAAACTGCGGGGGTGCTATACGCCATCCACCCGTCTTCCCCCGTAGATATATATCTACTCATCCGATTCTTGCTTTTCGAAGTCGATGATGCCACGCTCGTCCTTGTCGTTCAAGTACACTCGAGGGTACCTACATATGTACACATATAGCATCGTAAACAGAAATCATGCACGAAAACCAAAACGGCACACGAATCGTACATAGGTTAAAACCTATGTCTACGCATGCAAGAATAACCAAACAACTCTCGACGATTGACGTATAAACGTGAATCGACCAATAAAAACACGAATATCAAAACTTCAATTCATAAACATCACGAAATATAAGGCAGCAACTCATGAAAATGGTCCCAGATTTTACCCTAGGTGAAATTAGTCAATTTTGCATATGTGGAGGGTCTAGTTTACTGGAGATAAAGCCCTGGACTAAATACGGACCAAATCAACCCCACCCTGGACGCAATTTACGGCCAGGAAGATTAAATTTGCAGCCATGTAGGAGGGGTAAGGTCTCGGGTCTTGGGGTTATCATCTAGGTTGCCTGCACGACTCACTGTATTTGCTAAATAACTTTAAGGTCACCCGAGTCATAGCAGATTCCAATTTCCATTACAATTTCCAGAAAAATACGATATCAGGGAATCTAAGTTTTCTAAATAGGGTTTTAGTCTATGGTTTAACTCAAAATACAATCACTACAGGGGTTGCATGGCCTCTACTAACCTCAATTACACTTTTGGATTCAATTCAAACCCTAAGCTTAACTTGGAATTTCCAAAGTCCACCAATCTACACTTAAACACTTCTAAACTAAAACAGGGGCTAAAGTAAAGAAATTTCAATACTAATGGTAAGGGAATTACCTCATTTGGCAACTCAAGAATTTTCTTGAGTTGCCCCAAGTCTCCAAAATCCAAACTTTCTTGGTCCAAAGTGCTTGTAGTGAGCTTGTGCACATTTTTAATGAAAGGGAGATGAAGTTTTAATGTGTTTTTGGGTGTGTTGTGAGGGGTGTAGTGGAGGTGAAGGGAGAGGGCAGCCATGTGAGATGAAGGGAAGAAAATGATGAAGGAAATAAATGGGAGCCAAGGTCCAAGGTTGACCCTTCACCTCTCTCCCTCTTCTCTCTCTTGCCCATACCCATTTTTCTTTTCTTTTCTTTTGTTTCCTTTTCCTTTTCCTTTAACCAAAATTCAAAAACCAAGCTTGAAGAAAAGGAAAAAATCCATGGTAGGAAAAATATAACAAATGTGAAAAATGACTTGGTGCATATCACATGCACAAAACAAACTTAATGCACGATTAGTGATATTTAATCGCGATTAGCATTAAAATGGAATATAATTAATTATATAAAATCTATGAATGCTCCATTCTTATAATTTCTTTCAAATTCAATAATTAACATAATTTCCAAATATTTCCCAATTTATCGGTATTTAATTATACCGCACTATTAAAATATTCATAATATTTATTATTTAATTATAAAAATTTCTAAAAAATAATATTTTATTTTTCTGAAATGTTACAGAGTAAGAGTTACTCTTGGAAGACTTTTACACATGACAATTAGCCGATCAAGTAGGTGTCTAGAAAGGTGTTAACGGGGTTAAGCCTCTCGGAAAATGAGGTTTATTTTAATTAGGTCCGTACGAAAGCACGAGGAACCTCCCTCAAAGTACCAACACTGGCCTGGCTGAAAGATTGGCGAACTTGTAAGGTGTATGTCACGACCCGAAAGTAAGGAACATGACCGGCACTTAAACTACGAACGTCTCGAGGCGTACGTAATCTAAGTTAGCCGAAAACCCAGAAATCCAAACCAAGAAAAGTAGTAGAGTGAAGGAAAACCAATTTAAAACAAGTAGTTTTAATAGCATAAACCGAATTATGCGGTTTTAAAAAAACATCAAATATTTCCCGAAAATTTCGGCAGAGTCTCCTTTGTAAATACTGGCCCCCAAACGGGATACAACATGAATAGTATACGAAATCAATAAAAAGCCATCCCCAAGCAGGAGCTAGCTCTTCGTCAATTGACGGTCACAACCACACAAGTAATATAATATACAACGCCAAGGGCGAGGATCAAAACTCAAATAGAAACTCAAAACAACAAGAAATCCACAGAAATACAACGCGCGGCTCTAAGGTCGAAAGAATAAATATCACCGGTCTCTATCTCAAATAAATACATATTTGGTTGATGGAACTTCTAAATACAACAGAATAATGATATACAAAATATATAATGGGGGTACGATACAAGTAAACCCACCTACTAGCAAGTCACCCGGAAATGGAAAGCAGTGCCAGCAAAGCCGTAATGAAACCTGTACGGCAAAACCTGCAAGAAACTGGGGCACGACGGGGGTGAGTTGCCAACTCGTGAGTAGAAAAACCTCTACGAACAGAAATCGCATAAATAACGCCACCTAGGTCAATGATCATAATATATCCTCAAATATATGTATAACATGCAGCCTATAACAATGGCTAGGGTAATATCTAACCGAGTGTAATCTCATGGGCCCGTGTCAGTGCCTCAGGTAGCAATATATCATATGGATGATGTATGAATTCATGAAACAGAATGCATGTACTGAAGAAAACTGCTTTCATAAATTAGTGAGATTTCTGTATTTTTAAAATGAGGTATCATAATGAAATCAGCAT
Organism: Agapanthus africanus; assembly: GCA_030015575.1. Classification (NCBI taxonomy): domain Eukaryota; kingdom Viridiplantae; phylum Streptophyta; class Magnoliopsida; order Asparagales; family Amaryllidaceae; genus Agapanthus; species Agapanthus africanus. The sequence continues at coordinate 112,010,146 of CM057344.1, forward strand.
AAAACAGTGCCTAGCGTCGGCACAAAACGTAATCCCAATATCTCGATATCTCTGTATCACAGTCTTTGTAACTCAATATCTCGAAATCTCCATGTCTCAATCACAATATCTAGGGCGCCGTCAGTCCAGACCGGCCCTTACCATCCATCTCAAGACCACGACGGTATCCTCCGGATATCCGACGCGTCGGGTAATATCACCGGTAGGTAGTGCTCCCCTGCCAGGCTCAACGTCAACAACACGATCCTCTTGCCCCGGGGTACCGCACCGGGCCCACCATGTACCCGAAACGGTTCCTCCACTCCTCGAATCGGGTCTCGAAATCCATCAGCAAACTCATGGTGGACGACTCATACATCATGGGAAAACCGCACTTTTTATTTTAAAAGAGAGAAAAGGTTTATTTATGTTTTTGCGGTTTTCCTCCAAATCCAAGAAATCTCATGAAATCCGAATCCAAGTCATCAATAGCATGTAAACAGTGAATATAGGCATGAGAATCCATGAATACGGCATAACAATGAATAACAGTATGCATGAAGCGACAAGTAATAACTACAATATCTAAGCTGGCATATAAGGTATGTACACTAATATTATGTCAAACTACTAGTTATCAAGCTAAGTTAAGCAATAATATTTTCTAAAGTGTATGTGACATGGCAATTACCGATGAAGATGTGTGTGAGCCGGCAAGTAAGTGTATGTGGTACATACGCATCATCGGTAATGGTGCTGGTGTCCTAACAGCATAATGTCAACAATGCAATATGAAATAACAATGTAAGTATGCGATGCGGAGCGAGCAACCAAAATGAGCGGGAGCTAAATATTAAACAATGGTGCCATTTGAAATAACACGAATCGCGGGGTTTTGAAAATAGGGGCTACGGTGGTTTTTAAGAAAGGATACGTTTTTTGAAATATCCGTAGATCCCTTGACCTGTCTTTTAAAATACCCACGATCCGCTAGTTTTGAAATAGGTAGGAGTCTAATCTAATCTAACAACTACACTAAACTATACGGCTGAACTAACAAGCTGAACTACAGATAAGGAAACCGCCTATCATCTGAGTCGATACATATACATACCTGTATATGTATAGTCGGTAATCCCGCCTCAATAATATCATATCCGATACCATATCTATAATCAGGCATCCCAAGTCAAGAGTGCGGATCAATCATCAATATAGCTCGTACGTAAATCCGTCGTACGGCATCCCAAATCTGGGTACGGGTCAATATCACATTCATCATACTATTCACCTGGTATCCTCTTTATCAAATATCATGATCGGGGTACTGATCTACGTCTAGTACAATACTGATACCGCCTAAGTGTGCATGGACGTGTGTGAAACACTACGTCAAGGACCCGCTACAACGTCATATCGTATCTCAAATACGAACCCTGCTATATCACCGATCTCATGGCCTCAAATCAAATCTCATCGACTCATCTTAAATCCCAAGTACTATCCTCATTATCCATGCATGCGTATATGAATGTACATATGCATAGTCCCATACCCACGCATATATACATATATGCACATCCCAATCTGCGCACAAGAAAGTAAAGTATGCAAGTCTGTGTGTGCGTATGTGGGTATAACAACTACTCTAGGGTTTCGCAACTAACCCAAAGGTACTCCATGAACACATAAACATAATATGAATGAACATTCTCGTATCATAAAACACCTATATAAACATATATATATATATGAGCTACACTACGGACTGCGGGAGTGCTATACGCCATCCACCCGACTTCTCCCCGTAGATATAAATCTACTCACCTGGTCCTCGCTTGCCGGTGCCGACGTGGCCACGCGCTTGCTTGTCGTCTCGAAGTCCATATGGGGGTACCTACATATCACAACGCATCGTATCGCATTAAAATCCGACTCATGACCAAAACGACACACGGATCCCATATAGGTCAAAACCTATGGTTGCTTCCACAAATCAACCCAAAAACTCTCGACGTCAGCGTACAAACGCCAGACCATCGAGAAAAACCCAAATACACTCATTTGCACATTCACGAACACTAATTTTAATATAAAATAGGTTAAAACTCATAAAAACCCCCAAATTCACTTTAAAAGCCGTTTTTCTGAAAAACTAGCAAGCAAAATTACCCGTTTTAGTACAAAACTCGACGTTTAAACAATTCTAGCGGCCATAATACTTATTAAATAACTTAAATAATCCATACACACCATTTCCACGATTTAATTTCACCAAACCACATACGTTCAAAAAAAACTAGTTTGCAAAAATACCGATTTTAACTCTTTTTAAAGTAAAATTCACAATTTTACAAATAAGCTTGGTTTTGCATGGTCCAAAGGCATTAAACCACTTATTATAATACTAATAATGATATGAAACCATAATTATATTTTAATCTAAGACATTCAATAATTTTCCAAAAATCTAGTAAGTAAAATAGCTTAAATATTACAATTTCAATCTAACAATTTACAACAACAATTTGATTATGTTTCACATTCCACAAAAAGAAGAATTCCACTTGCAACCATAATCATACAACAAAACCCTAATTATAATCCAAAACCATCCACTTGAATTTCTAAACATAAATTCAAAACCCCTTTATTTATATTTTGTTAAACACCTAAACAAGTTTGCTTTAAACATACAACTAACAATTAACAAATATGGAGGAATTTTTATACCTCATGATCAAGAGATCAACATGAAGATCATGGCCTCCAAAATGCCAAATTTCGTCCAAGATCCATGCTAGCTTGGGCAAAGAAATAATGGGTAGAGATTGGATTTTGTTTTTGTGGGATTTTTGACTTGGATTTTTGGTGGAATTTTGTGGGTTTTGCAATGAAATGGAGAAGAATCAAGAGGGGGCTGTTTGTGTGCAGGTTTCGGCCAGAATTTGTGGGGATTGGGTGAGGGAGGAGAGAGAGTGAGGTGGGGAAAGATAAATCTAGTCAAAGTCCACTCAATTTCTATCATTTTCTATTCTTTTCTTTTCTTTTCTTTCTTTTCTTTTCTTTGAAATTCAAGTGGGGAAAATGGGTGGGGGCTGCTGAATTCAGCCAAGGGTAAAATAAATGGGGGTGTGTGAGTGTGGGTATGGGTGTGGGGTGATGAAAAATGATAAATACAATACCCCAAACATCCTTTTACACTAAAAAAAAGCCCTTTTTCTTCAATAATTTCTAAACCGTTTTGGCAAACGATTTCATTTCAAAAACCACATGATAAAATTTTATTTAATGTTTTATGATGCACAAAATTTGTTTCAACTCATTCCAATTTGTAATTTTCCCTAATTAAATGTATTAGTGACGGCTTAAAATAATATTAAAATAATTAATTTCGGAAAAATTTTCAGAAAATTTGAAATTTCACCAGTGGCTCAATAAACACCAAATACTAGCAATTACATAGCTAGAATATGTATATTTAATTTTATAATAAAGATATTTACATTTTGACTTTTTACAAAAAAAACCTTATTTTGCCGTTTTTTCGAAATTTCACCGAAACGATTTTCAAAACGTTACAGTGTAATAAATCCCGGCTAATCTTAACTTTTAGGGTTTGAAGGAAAATTTGATAAAAACAGTGGGAGCCATCCTAATTAGATAAGATAATAACCAATCTAATCTTGCAAGAGCATACGCTAAAGTGTTTTCTTCTCTCTCTCTCTCCAGGTAGAGACCATGTCAGGCCTTAATCAAGATAATAATACGGATGTATTGACTGAACCCGCTTGTTATACTGAGCAGGGGAACGTTGGTTCCGTTCTTTCTTATAATTGTTAAAAGACTGAACAGGAAATAGGGGAATATCCGGATTCCCACGCCACCCAAACGAAGAATAAGTATGTTGATGCATCTTCTTCGGGTGTGTTAGTTATCGAGAACTATTTCTCAGTTCACTCTATGTCCTGGGCATTAGATACCGGATCAGGATCCCACATATGCAATATGTTGCATGGGCTAAGGAAAGGTAGAGAACTGGGAATGGGTGATCATTCCGTAAGAGTAGGGAATGGTGCAAATGTTGCAGCCAAAGCAGTTGGCGAATATCACCTTGTATTATCTAGTGGTAATACATTGATTTTGAACGAATGCTATTACATACCGAACCTGATATGCAATCTTATATCCGTTTCTTTATTGAGTAAAGAAGGATATAATTTTGCAATACAGGATGATCTTATGAACATCTTCCTAAATCAAAAGTTGATTGGATCAGGCTCGTTAAATAATGGCATATACATTCTAAATCAAACCACAGTTCTTAATATACAAGACACACACAAGAGGAAAAGTTTGGAAATGAATGAATTCTTCTTGTGGCATTATAAACTAGGTCATATCAATGCGACATGACTAGCTAAGTTACATAAGGATGGATATTTGAATCCATTCGAATTTTCATCTTATAACACTTTCTAGTCATGTCTCAAAGGCAAGATGACCAAAACTCCGTTTAATGAACACGGAGAAAGAGTTACGGAACTCTTGGGACCGATACATAGTGATGTATGCGGTCCCATGTCTACACATGCCAGGAATGGTTCCTCGTACTTCATTACATTCACTGACGATCTCTCAAGATACGGACATGTGTTCCTGTTGAAACACAAGTCTGAAGCTTTTGAGAAATTCAAAGAATATAAGCACGAAGTCGAGAACCAAACGGGTAAAAGTATTAAAATCCTTCGATCTGATCGAGGAGGAGAATATTTGAGCAATGAGTTCCGAGACTATCTAAAAGAGAATGGGATTCTCTCTTAGCTTACTCCTCCGTATACACCACAACACAACAGTGTATCGGAACGGAGGAATCACACCCTATTAGATATGGTGCGCTCTATGATGAGCACCACTGGGTTACCTATTTCCTTTTGGAGTCATGCACTGGCGACAGCTGCAGACCTATTGAATATGGTTCCCACCAAATTTATGCCAACCACTCCATATGAGATATGGAAATGAAAGAGACCATATCTTAATTATGTTAGGATATGGGATTCTCCGGCATATGTGAAAACACAAAATCTGTACAAGCTCGAGGCAAGGTCTTTTCTGTGTAAATTTATTGGATATCCCAAACATTCGCGAGGGTATATCTTCTACCACACCGAGGAACAAAAGGTGTTTGTTTCTCGACATGCCACCTTTTTAGAAAAGGAATTTCTTGAAAAAGAAATTAGTGGCAAGGAGGTAGAACTGGAAGAGGTTCTAGCTATACAAACTACGACAGAAGATTTGGTAGAACCAGAGGATTCAGTAGTTCCCAACGAACCTCAGCCTCTCCGCCGATCTAGTAGGGTTCCTCATCCACCTGAGAGATACTACGGTTTTCTCATTGATGGTGGGAGCGAGAATTGCATCATGGAAGATGATGACCCAACTAGCTTTAAGCAGGCCATCACGAGTGGGGACTCTGTGAAGTGGCTGGATGCAATGCGATCTGAGATGGAATCCATGTACATCAATAAAGTATGGACTTTGGAAGTTGTTCCTGAAGGGGTAAAGCCCATTGGGAGCAAATGGATCTTTAAGAAGAAACTTGGTGTAGATGGAAAAGTTGAGACTTTCAAAGCTAGACTTGTTGCAAAAGGTTTTCGTCAATGACCAGGTGTGGATTATGATGAAACATTTTCTCCAGTGGCTATGCTTAAGTCCATCTGGATCCTACTTTCTATTGTTGCATACCATGACTACGAAATATGGCAAATGGATGTTAAGATCGCCTTTCTAAATGGTGATTTAGAAGAGTGCGTGTACATGACTCAGCCAGAGGGCTTCGTAGACAGTGGGAGCAGCGGAAAGGTGTGCAAGCTGCTTAAATCCATCTACGGGTTAAAGCAGGCATCGTGGAGTTGGAACATCTGTTTTGATGTAGTAGTCAAAGAGTTTGACTTCATCAAGAACGTAGATGAACCTTGTATATACAAGAAGGTGGCAGAGAGTAAGGTTTTCTTCCTCGTATTATACGTGGATGACATACTCTTGATAGGAAATGATGTTCGTATGCTGCACTCGGTCAAGCTCTTCTTATCACAAAGATTCTCAATGAAAGATCTAGGTGATGCCTCCTACATCTTGGGAATTAAGATCTATAGAGATAGATCTAAACGGATACTGGGATTGTCCCAATCCAGGTATATTGACACCGTACTAAAGAGCTTTAGTATGGAAGAATCCAAGCGTGGGAATTTACCCACGATCTCTGGACTCACTCTCTCCAAAGAGATGTCTCCCAAGACTAATTTGGAGAGAGCTCGCATGCAAGGGATACCCTATGCTTTGGCAGTAGGCTCTATCATGTACGCGATGCTATGTACCAGACCTGATGTAGCATACTCAGAGTATAGTGAGTAGGTATCAAGGAGATCCAGGAGAGAGTCACTGGACAGCTGTGAAGAACATTCTCAAGTACTTGAGAAGGACTAAAGAGATGTTCTTGGTGTATGGTAATGGTGAACTCCAAGTGAAGTCCTTTACCGATTCGAGTTTCCAGAGTGATAAGGACGACTCTAAATCGCACTCGGGATTTGTCTTTACCCTCAATGGAGGGGCGGTTTGTTGGAAAAGTTCCAAACAGGAAACCGTGGCAGATTCGACGATGGAGGCTGAATACATCGCTGCCAACGATGCTACCAAAGAGGCTGTCTGGATGAAGAAGTTCATAGCTGAACTTGGTATGGTTCCATCCATTAAGCATCCAATACCTTCGTATTGCGATAACAATGGAGCAGTGGCATTGGCCAAGGAACCCAGGTCCCATCAGCGATCCAGGTATATTCTGAGGCGGTATCACCTAATCCGGGAGATAGTTGATCGCCGGGAGATCGAGGTCAGGAGAGTTGACACGAAGGACGATACAGCGGATCTACTCACGAAGGCCATACCCCAAATACAATTTGAGAGACTCTTCGGGATGTTGGGTATGAGATACTACAACAACTGGCCATAGTGCAAGTGGGAGATTGTTAGTTATGTATATGCCCTAGAGGCCATTTTTGTACATATGATGTATATTAAAGTGGATGCTTGGACATATATAGAGAGTACTTTCTTGCTCGACATGATAGTATGCTATCTGGTTGCACTTTGTCTTAACATGTTGGCTTGTATTGTGATACTGTCTTGCTCTCACATGTTGATAAAGCCCTTAGGATGTGTACTTGACTACTGGGACTATGATGGAGATCATACTAGTGGGGCCGAAGTAGTCCATAAGTACATCCTATAATTGTTCCTAGTCGAGGGTGTTTCGAGACAGGGCATTGATACTCCAGAATAGACTAGCGTATACGTTTCTTGACCCATATGATGAGCGATGGATGATCCCACATCTATTGGTGTTTGACATCAAAGATGGTATACGGGTGCTCAGTGGAGACTGGGTATACTGAACGGACTCGCCGAGAACTCCTAGTTGGTATTATACCTATCGTCAGATAGCAGTTCTCTGGTGACACTGGTACAGATTAGTCTGTAGACCCGAGATCGTCATAGAGTCTTGTGTGCTTCCCACTGTGCTTTGATTTCCACCTTACCACGTTCAAGAGAACGTGCAAAACGGTGGCTTTTGGATACAGTCCCGAATCACATGGAGGCAATAAGCGATAGGAGGGGTTTCGTCTCTCCCGGTATTGGGGGTTGATGTTGCGCTGTGCTCGATTGGCTATAACTGGAAGTCCCTGGCCAGGGCTGATATGGAGATCTACTGGTAAGTGTTATCAGTAGTTTCTCGACCCGTTATGAGCCTCACATCGACACGACTTATCGGTTACTGGGGTATGACGTTCACCACCCCTAGACTAGATATGCGACATATCAGACGAAGAGACCGGACTGTACGGTAGTGTTACTGACAGGATTTACAGGAGTATGAGCAGGTTTGCTTGTTGATCTTCTGATTGCTCAATACCCGGATGGCCATTACGTTTAGCTGACCGCTTGTGGCTTGTGGGTGTTTGATATGATCATCACCTACTACCGGCGTATTGATGAGTCTTAGAGTCCCACATATGAGTTTCCTAGCTCAGGAGAAAAGATGTGGTGTGCATATGAGATATGCATGGGAGCTCGATTAAATGCGTGTATATGATATCGTGTTTTAATCGGGCATTTTCTATTGGTCGGGTCGTATGAGATATGACCGGTTTATTAAATCAAGTGTTGATTTAATATTGACTTTTATCTCATCTACATAAACCTTTTCTATATGGATGTGTGCATGTATGCATATACACATGTTGATGTGAATGCACACATACATGTATACATGTGTGTCATGGTTGTTGATACAAAGGAGATGGCAATGCAAGACTCACGTGGTAGATAAATATGTATATGTATTTTCATTATTGAGAAAAAGAAATGATTAAATCATGATTGATTTTTCTTCATCACTATTCTTTACTTGACCAAAGTAAGACCGTGGTTTAATTTCATTTGCTCTTTAACTCACATATGAAAATATCTAGATATTTATTAACCATGGTTTGGATATGAGTGTGACTCATATATCTATTTTTCTTTTCTCATTTATCTTGAAAATTATCATTATCACAAATGAGCTCAAGCTAACCATCTTCTTCTTCTTCCTCCATGCTCTCTTGATTTTTTCATTGAGTGAGGAACTTAAAAATAAAGGGGTTTTAAGTGAGAACACAAACCACATCACCAATCTATACTACTCTAGCCCATTAGTGTAGATTGTTTGCTTCATCTTCATCTTGATCAAGTGGAGCAAGGAGCTTGAGCAAAGGGACTACGGGTGGATCGTCGTGGACTTGGAAAGGTTCAAGCAAGCCGGTTCAAACTCTAATTGATCCAAGGAGTCAAGGAGGGAGGTCTACAAATATTGTATTTCTCCCCACTTAGTGTTAGACACTACATAGTATGTGATACTATATGTTGTTACCCTAGATTTCTAGTTCGATTCATGGTTAGGATTGTTTAGCACCCCCTAAATTTTTATTATAGCATGTGTGATGCAACTCTAACCCTAGACATGGTGCTAAAAAATCCCTACAATAAATGCACACCACATATGTGGGTTGTGTGTATGAAATTGATAGATCGTCTTTCGCGTGGAGGTTGGCTTGATTTGGTTCCTGTTTTGACGACGTGGAGGTCGATGCTGCCCTTTTTGCGACGTGGATGGTTGGTGCTTCCATTTTTGCGACGTGGACGGTCGGTTTTGCCATTTTTGCGACGTGGAAGGTCGGTTCTACCCTTTTTTACGACTTGGACGGTCGGTGCTGCCATTTTAGCGATATGGACGGTCGGTGCTGCCCTTTTTGCGACTTGGACGGTCAGTGCTGCTCTTTTAGCGACTTGGACGGTCGGTACTGCCCTTTTTGCGACTTGAATGGTCAGTACTGCCCTTTTTGCGACTTGGACGGTCGGTGCTGCCATTTTAGCGACGTGGACGGTCGGTGCTGCCATTTTAGCGACGTGGACGGTCGGTGCTACCATTTTAGCGATGTGGACGGTCGGTGCTGCCCTTTTTGCGACTTGGACGGTCGATGCCTTGCTCCACTTCTTACGGTGTCGGGATTTGATTTGACTTGCTCCATTTTCTGCGGTGTTGGGGTCGAAGTTGACTTGCTCCGCTTTCTACGGTGTCAGGGTTAATTTGTTTGATTTGATTTATTTTAGGAGTTCCCTATCCGTCCAGTGGGACTTTTGTGCTTGGAAGCGCTACCGGGTGGGACATTAATTTGATCTGTTTGTTTTCTGCCTTATTTGGCGGGACTTTTGAATTTGGGAAGAACTTGGAATTTGGATTTTGTTTGGCATCAGCATTGCTGCACTGGAATAATGCCAGGAGCAACTCATCATTTGCCCTAGGAGGACTTGGGATTTGGTTTTTGGGTCGACATCAGCAGCGCTAACACTGAAGCAATGCCAGGAGCGACTCATCATTTGCCGTTAGGAAAACTTAGGATTTAGGTTTTGGGTCGGCATCAGCACCGCTAACACTGAAGTAGTGCCAGGAGCGACTCATCATTTGCCGTTGCCCGTTGGGGAGAGATGGCTTAGGAGACAGGTTTAGATCTCTATCACCTAAGGCTTTTTAATTTTATAAGCCGTAAAGGTCTCATAAAAGCATTTTCTCCCTATGAGTCGAGAGGATCTCGCATGTGTATGTTCTACTTAGGAATCGTGAGGATTCCTAAGTGTGTTGCTCTTTTGTGAGTCGTAAGGATCTCACGCAGGGATTTTCTCCTCACAAGGCCGAGAGGATTTCGCGAATGTATTTTATCTCTTTTCACGAGTTTGCACCTTTTCGGGTTTTCACAAACTCGCTGGCAGTCTTGCTGTTTTTACTCACGGAGCCCTTTCGAGTTTTCATCCGTGCCCGTTTTTCTTGTGGACATACCGTTTTTTTTGTCGCTGGTGGGACTATAAAAGTAGTCCCGCCGACAGGAATTGGGAAAGATAGGGGTCGTTTACGTCCGTGGATCGTATACAGTTTTACAGGATGTATGATCCAAACCGTAGGGCCGATGTGCTCAATTCGTCTGCGACTTGGAGCATTCACGTAAAGTATTTCTTGAGATATCGGCCATTGAAAGGTGGCATGGGTCTTTCTCCCTCGGCACTTATTAGTTGGTAGGATCCTCCATCGAACACTTTCTCGATGACGTAGGGTCCTTCCCAGTTTGGCTCGAATTTTCCTTTGGCATGTCGATTGGGGATGATCGGCCTTTTGAGGACCAACACCAATTCGCCTTTCTTGAAAGCGCGGAGACGGGTCGTCTTTTCATAGGCCCGTGACATTTGGGCTTGGTATAGCTCCAGATTTTGCTGCACCGTGAGCCTCCTTTCTTCGAGGGCGTCAAGCTCTTCGAGCCGAAGGGGGACGTTTTCTTCCTGCATCAACTCGTGTTATACGGCCATTCGTAGGCTTGGAACTTCGACTTCGAGCGGGAGGATTGCTTCCACTCCGAAGAGTAGTGAGTATGGAGTGGACTGAGTTGGAGTGCGGTGTGTGGTACGATATGCCCACAAAGCCTCATGAAATTTGAGATTCCATTCCCTCTTGTTGGCTGAAGCATTTTTCCTCAGGAGCTTGCATAGAGTTTTATTGAAGGTTTCGGCTAGCCCATTGGCCCTTGGATTATAGATGGAGGAATATCTCCAGTCTATCTTGTGCTGAGTAGCAAACCTTAAGATTTTGAAGCTCTTGAAATAAGGCCCATTGTCAGAAATGATCCTTCTTGGTGTACCGAAGCGGTATAGAATATTATGTCTGAAGAACGTCAGAATATCTTTTGTTTTGACTTCTTTTAGCGGGACAGCTTCAGCCTATCTGGAGAAGTAGTCTGTCGCAGCCAATATGAACCAGTGGCCTTTGGATGATGGAGGATCGATTGGACCAACTATGTTGGTGCCCCAAACTTTGAAAGGTCACGACGCCACCGTAGGATGCAACGGATTGGGATTCTTGTGAATGAAATCACTGTGAATTTAGCAGAGAAGGTATTTCTTTGCATGCTCTTTGCAATTCCTTATCATGGTGGGCCAGTAATATCCACGACGTTTGATCTGAAGCCGTATTTTGGGGCCGGACTGGTGAGCCCCGCAGACGCCCAAGTGAACTTCTTTCATTACTTTTTGGGCTTCGGCCGATGACAGACATCTGAGCCAGAGTTGGTCATATGATCTGCGGTATAGCGTATTTACAAACACGTATCAGAGAGCTCTCTTCTTCAGCTGAATCCTCGCATATTTTTCTTCGGGCAGCTTGTCATATCAGAGGTACTCTATGAAGGGTTCTCTCTAATCTTGCTCGTTTTGAATGATCGAACCTTCTTCGGCAGGATTGTTCTCTTGTTCTATGCTTTCTTCTTCACGCAAAGAGACTGGAGGCAGAATTTGTCGGCTTCTGACTGTGATTAGAATTTCATCCATGTCAGGATCAGCTGGTTCTTTAGCTTGGCGAGCGAGTATGTCGGCTTTTTCGTTCAACGCTCTAGGGACTCTCATTAGTTCAATGTGAGTGAACCATTTCATGAGTTCCACCACTCGGCTTCTATATCGAGCTAACTCGGATTTGTATATCTTATAGTCTCCTCTTACTTGGTTGACGACAAGCTGAGAGTCACCGTAAACTCGTAGCCGAAAGATTTCCCTTTCTATTGCGAGCTCCAGACCAGCTATCAAAGCGTTGTACTCAACCCCGTTGTTTGTGCGAGACTCGGTGAGAGAAAAAGAATGTTGTAGTATTCCCATCGATGGCATGATGAACACCAATCCTATCCCTGCTTTTATCTGCGGGATGCATGATTTGCCGGAGCTCTTCATTAATGAGACTCCATCGAAGTAGAGTTCCCAACATGGCTCATCTTCCTCGAGGTGCAACACTTGTTCGTCGGGTAACTCGCAATTGAGCGGTGACCCTTCTGGTATGGGATGAGCAACAAGGAAGTCTGCAAGAAATTTCCCTTTTACTGCTTTCTGAGGAGTATAAACTATGTCAAACTTAAGTAGCATGACAGCCCATCTTGCCATTCTACCAGCTAGGCTTGCTTTGGTCATTAAGTGTTTGAGCGTGTCGACCTTGGAGATCAGCATAACCCGATGAGCGAGCAGATAGTGCCTCAGCTTCTTCACATCGAACATCAAAGCCAGGCATTGCTTTTCGATCAGGGAATAGTTGTGTTCCGCCCCGACTAAAGTTCGACTGAGGTAGTAGAGGGCATTTTCTTTTCCCTCCTCATTGTTCTGGGCAAGGAGCGCACCGAGTGACTCATCTAGCGTGGCAGTATAGAGAACAACGGTTTATTTGAAATAGGTGCAGCAAGCACTGGAGGATGCAACAGGTATTGTTTGATGCTTTCGAACGCTTCTTGACATTCGGCATCCCAGACAAAAGGAGCTCATTTCTTCATGAGCTTTGAGAAGGGCCTACATCTTCCCGATAAATTTGAGATAAACCTTCATATATAAGCAAGCTTGCCTTAAAAAGATCTTAGTTGCGTCAGATTCTTCGGAGGGGGCATCTCCATGTTGGCCTTTATCTTGGATGGGTCAACTTTGAACCCTCAATGTCGGACTATGAAGCCCAGGAATTTTCCGATGACACGCCAAAAGCGCACTTCAGAGGATTCATCTTCAGATCGTATTCCCTCAGTCTAGTGAGAACGGTCGTAAGATCTTGGATGTGATCGGCCTTGGCTTTAGTCTTGACGACCAGATCATCAACATAACATTCGACGACTTTATGGATTAGGTCATCAAAGATATTGGTCATTGCCCTTCGATATGTAGCACCTGCGTTCTTCAGTCCGAACGGCATCATTTTGTAACAGTATATGCCGATCGGGGTTCGAAATGTTGTATGCCTCTCATCCTCAGGCGACATTTTTATCTGATTATCCCCGTCCATGAAGGTGAACAGCTCGTAATTTGAGGTGTCATCGACCATCATTTCCTTGACCGGAAGCGGGAAATCATCTTTAGGGCATGCCTTGTTAAGGTCCCTGAAATCGACACAAATCCGGATCTGCCCATTTTTCTTCTTTACTGGGACAATGCATGCGATCCAGTCTGCGTATTTCTCTTCCCTGATGAAGCCAGCAGGGATAAGTTTCTTAGTTTCCTTGATGACCTTTTCTTCCAGCTCCCTTCTCATTCTTCGAGGAGCTTGTTTGAAAGGCTTGGCATCATGAGATATAGCCAGCTTATGCATGGCCACTTCAGGGGAGAGGCCAGGCATTTCTTTGTACGTCCACGCGAAACAGTGGGCGAACTCATGCAGCAGGGAAATTATATGCTCTTTCATTTTCTCTGACAAGAGTGAGCTGATGTAGGTCGGCCTTGGATTATCAGGTGTTCCCAAATCGATCTCAGTTAGCTCATCGAAGGTTTCTTGTCCGCCATCTTCGAGCTCTTGAGGAGCTTCTTCTGGCTCGGCTATCTCGTCGTCATCATTTGACCTTTCGCTGGCTTCACCAACATAGATCATGTAGCATGCCTTGGAATCAGGCTGGATGAAACCTATGCCCCGTCTATCTGGAATTCGTCCATCGATGAGTGCTCGGACCTAAGGCGGATGCCATAGCCCTTCATAAAACTTTGCTTCGAACTCCGTTTGATATAACCGGCATCCGCACCTTTTGAAATATTCCCTCATCTCGGGCGCATAGTATCTAGGATTGAGGATGGCTCTTATGCCTCTCTCATAGGGAAGGCACGCGACAGACAAATCTTCCGGGTGCACAACAGGATTTGACTTATAAAACAGGATGCCCATCAGTCCATTTTTCCTTCCGGGAACGTAGAAAGTTTTCAGCTGGTCCACGGTAGAGACTAACAATGCATCGAGCTCCTTGCACATCTGCTTCGACACCCTTGTGACGGCTAGGGACCCTTCTGCAACTTCGAAGGTCTCTCGTAGCTTTGCTTGTTGCGTGGGGGCCCAATCTGTATAGTTGTTGCAAGGCAGGTTCTCCTCCTCCGACTCTTCAGTGTCACTGCCTAAACGAGGGCGAATTTTGTTGTCGGATGGGCCTTTGATATCAAACTCTTCCGTATCGCTACCAAAATGAGGGCGGTTTTTACGGACGGACGGACTTCCAACGTCGAACTCATCAGTGTCACTGCCGAAATGCGGACGCGCTTGGGGTTTTTGCTTTTGAAAGTGACAGCCGGCTCAGACTTGCTTTTGAATTTCAGGGTCGTTCTGTCTTTGGTCGGCTGTGGCTCAGCACTTTGGAGGTTCACAAAGTACCGAGAATCTTCATATCGGACTTCATACCCACCGAACGGCTGGATGTCTCCGTCAATACGTCTTTCTTCACCATTTTTAGTATACTTCATGCATTGATGGAGAGTTGATAGAACGATGCTGTAATCGTGGAGCCACGGCCGTCCCAAGAGAATATTATAAGACGTGTCAGTGTCGATCACGTATATCTTAGCTTCGGTTTATAGATCCCCAAATTTGATTGGCAGAGATATAGACCCCAGAACTTGCTGGCAGTTTTGATTGAAGCCTTGAATGACAATCCTTTCCCTTGACAGGTGTCGGACGTCCATTGATAAACTCTTCAGAGTCCGCAAGTTCATGATGTTCACTGAGGATCCCGGATCAATCAATATGCAATTAATCCAATCTCCGTCGCTGTACCCTGTCACGTAAAGTGGCCTGTTATGCTCAGCTGTTCCTAGTAGTATGTCTTCGTCCTTAAACGTGACCGCAACGGTATGCAGGTTGTACTGGGTTCTTTCATATTAATTTCTGCAAAGCGAGCCTGGTACCACTTGGGGTTTTGTAGAGCATGGATGAGAATATCTCTGAGATCCTTGGACAGGACCAGAGCATCATAGATGCTTAAGAGAGACGGAAGCTTCCGGAGATGAGCCAAGACATTATAGTCCACTGGGGAAGGACTCGAATCTTCATGAGCAAATTCTCTGCCATCTTCTTCATTAGCGACTTGTTTTTCCTTCCCTTTTGGGGCATTGCCCTGATTTGGCTGTAAAGCCTTACCGCCTCTAAGCTGGATTTGATTAGCCTTTGTGGCGAGCTCCTCGTCCTTTTCAGGAAAACATAGCTCTTCCTCAGAGTCGCTACCAAAGTGGGCGACGTAGCAGGTCACTATAGAGATCTCTTCATTGGAGTCTTCTTTTAGCACCTCCAGAATCTCAGCCGCTTCTACAGGGAAGAACTCCTTCAATTGAATTAGAGTCCTTTCCTTTTGTTCATAGTCTTCGAGGGAATCAATATATTTTTGAATGGTCGATCTCCCTGCAAACTCCTTTTCGCGTCGAGCTGCACTTTTCTTCTTCTTGAGCCTTTTGGATTTTGAGCCTGATTGAGCCGAATTGGAAGCTGGAATGGTAGGCTTCTTCTGCCTTTCCCATTCTGTTTTGGGCTCTTTCCGAAGTAACTTTAGCATCTTTTTCATCTTATTAGATATGTGCGTGCTCCACGGAGGCTGCGGTGAGTCAATTTCGTTTCTCAGGGCAGCGGGTTCAGTTGTCTTCTCCCAGAAGGCTTCAGCTTCTGTCTGTATAAAGTTGGTGGTTGCAACTTGATTGTTCACCAACACACTCTTGGACAGCTCGATCTCTCCAGCCTTATACTGCTTCTCGACCTAAGCTTTGAAGATATAGCATTCCTCGATCGCATGGCTCACTACTCAGTGGTACGGGCAATACAGGGGATTGTCGGTCATTTTTTCTTCGTGGGGTCTCTTCGACTCCGGTAATTGTAGACCATTGTTCAAGGCATCTTTGAATATCTTGCGGACCTTGTCCCTTCTGAAAGAGTAAACCTTGTTCTTTTTCTCCTCTAGGGAATTCCCTTCTCCTCCCAGCAATGGCTTTCGAGACCGGTTGGTTTTGGAATCGCCTGCTTTTCGCTTGTCTTCATTGTCGGACGCATTGAAGACGTTGGTACTGCTGGAATTCCTGCTTCTACGGTTGTCGTCCTTCTTGCTCTTCCAAGTCTTGTCTCTCTGAGAGTCCGGGGTAGATTCTTGCTTTGAGCGTTCCAACATTTGGACTTTCTTGGTCAGCTCCTGAAATGTCTTGAGGCCTGCTGTACACAAGAATGGGACCATCCAATTGCTGAGGTTCCTAATGAGAAGGCTGACGGACTAGTCCTGCTCCAGCGGCGGTTCGCACTTGACCGTGAGATTATGCCATCGGCCGATAATGTCGGTGTTGCTTTCATTCTTCCCCGGCTTGGTCCTCACAAGGTCAGCAATGGAGATTTTATCACTGACACTCATGAACCTTTCCCGAAACAGAGACTCCATTTGGGCAAAGGTAATGACGGACTCGCGTACCAGTCGAAAGCGACACCGGTCAGGCTGTTGACAAACTAACGAAGAAGGAGCGCATCATTGCTCCCTGTATTTCCGCATGATACTTTATAGTGGGCGACGTGCTAATTTGCATTTCCCGTCCCGCCAAATCTTCCGAACTTAGGAACGACGTAGCCACTCGAGAACTCAATCAAATCGTACTGTGCAGGATATGGCCGCCTATTACTGCCGATTTCTTTCTGATCTTCGGCTTCGTCTACCAATGTTCTAACCTTGCTAGTGACCAAATCCATAATCCGATCTTGTGTTAGAGGGATAGTGCTATCTAGGGCCAAGGCGACCCCAGAAGCGGAATGTGGCTGGCTTTCGTGTGGCTCACCCAATCTTAGACCCAAGGGGACATGCATCAGTTGCTTCAGGTTGTCATCACCTGGCCCATGAGTAAAGACATGTGCCTGATTGGAAGGTGCTCGAGCAATTTCAGCCGTGAGCTGCATCACCACATTCGTCAGGTCGTCGATTTTTTAGTAAAGCTTGGCCATTTCTTTATCTTTTCTCTTGAGCTGTTTTCGAAGCTCCTGAAGCAGCTCTTGCTCTGCGGTCTTGAGGCGGAAAGTCGGCTCTTCCTAGCTGTCCGAGCTTGACTCTACATGAACCGAGGGATCTTTCAGCCTATCATCCTCATCGAGAGGGTTTTCATCATCTAGCGGAGGCGGCTGTTCTTGGGAAGCGGCAACCACATTCAAGCCAGATTGGGCTTGGGATGTGGTAGCCCCATCCTTGCTTTTGCTGCGAAGGTTGTCGCTGGGGCACGTGCCCACCATATAAATCGTGTTGACAACATATCCGGCCATAATTTCATTATTGGTAGCTGACTTTGTGGACCACCGTCTTGTCCCTTCTGTTTTGGTAGCAGACAATCGATTGAACATGGCTGGCCTGACCGGATTCATGAGTGGGGCTGGCGCCTCTTTTCTGGATCTGCCTCGCTGTTTTCGCACAACACAGAGCACCTGATAGACTCTTGAAGAGATAGTGTCATATTTTCTCTGTTGGGGCTGGGACACGTCCCTTTGTAGCATTGTTCGGACCGATGTCTTCTTGATTCTGGCGGTCATGGCATTTTTCTGAACCCACTTCAAAGGTTCGAAGGAATTGCTGACTTTTATGGCCGACTCAGCTGTCGTCGCAGGGTGACCCTGCTCTTGGAACCTCACAAGATTCCACTTAGCCGAAGTCCTGGCCCTTTTGTTGGCTCGATACCTGAGCCGCTTCTGTCTTAACCTTTCTTTCTTAAGCACTTGGCAGGCTTCGGCCCTTCGGGATGACGTCGTAGACCGACTGACAGAGAGTCCAGAGAATATGCCTGCTCGCTTGATCGTCAAGGGCAACGTCTGATCTTTCTGGAGCTGCTTTGTGGCCCCATTGGTGTTGACGGCCTTGCCCCCAATTGGAACAGTGGAGAGCCGTTCGAATACGGATTTACATTTAGGGTGGGATGCCCTGGTGACCACGACGTTGGGCCTCCAGCCCCTTAAGGTCAGTTTGGCCGTTTGGTTTTTCGGGACCTTCGCCAGATGAGCGCTTCCAGCAGGGTAGATGACGACCGAACCAAATTGGCGGGGTGACTCCTCCCATTGCCGGCTGAGACTGATAGGGAGAACCACACGAGCATTGATCTTGACCACGTACGAGATTGGGGTCACATCAGCAGCTGAATTCATCTTGGGAGACATCATCGTTGAAAGTTGATTGCTGCATGAAAGAAACATTACTTCAGTACAAACGTCGGTATATATATTAAATGAGTTCACATGAATGCTTAACCTGAGATATGGGAGGAGAGAAATGTCCCACCGGGCGTGCCAGAATCTGTAGGGTGTTTTTCGTCACCCCATTGAGATGGGAATACGCGTCGCTTGTCAGGCGTACTACAGATGTAAGTCCATGCTACCTCTCCCGGTACTTACGGGCATGCGGAATTTGATAAAATACGATTTTTATAGAGGTGGTAACATGGACTTATAACCCGGATCTTGGTTAAACATCTAACTAACAACCTAACTACGAGTTGCTAACTACTCGGTTAGGGGGTTATACTTTGCTTGTCTTGAACTCCTTCGTCTTCAAACTCCAATGGAGGTCCGGATTGGCTTCTTCCCGTCGTCTCCTTACGCCGAAGATAGATCCACCTGAAAGCTCCAACCTTTGGCTCCTTCTTCGTTCTTTGAAGAAACTAGTTCACTTGGTTTGCTAAACCTTGTGAACTAGAATGAGTAGAGAAGAGTTTGTATGGGATTTTATCTATGGTTCTTGATTCTCAACTCATGAGACAAGTGAACCATAGAGTCAAGAGAGGGAGCAAGAGGAAGAGGGTGAGAGCAAAAACAAGAGAGCTCAAGAACAAGAGAGAGAATGAGCAAGTAAGAATGAGCTTTTCTTTTGTCTTTCACCCTCTCATAATCCAAAACCATCATAACTCATTATACCAAATCAAGTGTTATGTGATGGTTGAAGCAACCATAACCATATCATTTCATGCACTCATTTTGCACAAATGAGCAAGCAAGCAAAAGTCTTTGCCATGAAATGATGGCTATGGTTATCATGATGGTCAACTAGTCAAGCCTAGTCAACCGGTCAACAAAGTCAACAAGTCAACAAAAGTCAACAAGTCAACAAAGTCAACAAAAGTCAACAACCATGTCACCATAATACTTAATTAATATAATAGTTAATCACATATCATATTCTCATTAGGGTTGAGCAAAAAGTCAATAGTCAACGGTCAACTGTCAACAACCCTAATGAGAATCCGCTGCCTCTGTCTCCCCGTCAACTGTGCATACACACCCGCATCCGCGTTCCGAGGAACACGAATGCAAAATGGATAAATCCAATCCCAATACGTATACTAGGATCTGGCTTAAACCAAAGCCCGCTAGTGTAAACTGTCCGGACACTGTACGTGCACAAGTGCACGGATGTGACCGAACCCTGTCGCAAAACCATGCGACCTGTCGCAAAACCATGCGACCTGTCGCAAAACCATGCGACCTCTACTCTTTTGCCTAAAGGCGAAAAGCTTTCTGTGTGGGACTCTAAAGACTCGACACAACGTTGGCAGTGGGTTTAACCACAGACCGCAAGCGGCACTAGCTGTGCATAACGGTCCCCGGGTAATGCCGACAAGAAGACTGACGAGGCGAAACCCATCTGAACTCCTACTGAGCCTGAATGTGACATTCTCCGTACAGTCCGGTCTGTTCG
The DNA here is from genome assembly GCA_030015575.1 of Agapanthus africanus. Taxonomy (NCBI): domain Eukaryota; kingdom Viridiplantae; phylum Streptophyta; class Magnoliopsida; order Asparagales; family Amaryllidaceae; genus Agapanthus; species Agapanthus africanus. Next base: position 112,030,230 of record CM057344.1, read on the forward strand.
TCTGATACATCGCATGGCGGGCCTAGGGGGCGGTAAACGTCAGTCCCCCAATAGCGGTACAAGTCGTGTCGGAGTGAAGCCCAAAACACCCTGAGATAACACTGGAAGCCTACCAGTATATCTCGATTGCCCTGGCCAGGGACTACTCGTGTAATGGCTCTCCTAGACACAGCGCGATGTCAACCCCCAATACCGGGAGAGACGAATCATGTCTAACCGTCACTGCCTCCAAGTGCTTTGGGACTGCACCCAACTACTACCTGTTTGCACGACTCCTTTGAGCCGTGGTAGGGTAGTAATCAAAGTGCAGTGGGAACACACTCGAGGCGAAGTGACAGTGTCAAGTCAGCGGACTAAGCTGTACTCATGTCACCTGGGAACTGATAACTGACGATAGGCATAATACCAACTAGTCAGTTCCCGACGAGTCCTGTCCAGTGTACCCATAACCTAACGAGCACCCGCATACTATCTCAAGTACGACGTACTGACGGCTGTGGGACAGACCGTCTCCCACACTGGGATGAGAAGCGCATGCGCTGGTCTACTCCGGAGTATCGATGCCCTGTCTCGATAGTCCTGCGACCAGGGACCTGCATAAGGATGTGCTTATAGATTACCCAGCCCCACTAGTGTGACGGCCATCACATCGCTGGTAATCAAGCAAAGATCCTAAGGGCTCCACTAATGTGTATAGGCGATATACAAAAATAAACACATGTACACATTGAAGTAGAAACAAACCAAGTAGCATACTACTATTTTGAGCAAGATTGTATATACAAGGTGAATATCCCAAGCTTCCATTAAGTAATATACAAACTAGTATGATACAGTAATGGCCTCTAGGACTTAAGCAACTTGCATACCTTTCCGCTGCTCCCACTCTGAATGAAACCCTCTGGCTGGTCCATATAGACACACTCCTCTAAATTTCCATTTAGAAAAGCTGTCTTTACGTCCATCTGCCAAATCTCATAATCGTGGAAGGCAGCAATGGCAAGAAGGATCCGAATGGATTTCAGCATGGCTACTGGAGAAAAGGTTTTGTCATAGTCCAAGCAAGGTCTTTGACGAAAACCCTTTGCTACCAGCCTAGCTTTATAGGTCTCAACCTGTCCATCTACACCAATCTTCCTTTTGAAGATCCACTTGCATCCTACGGGTTTTACCCCGTCTGGAGCAATGTCCAACGTCCATACTTTGTTAGTGTACATGGACTCCATTTCGGTCCGCATTGCATCCAGCCATTTCACTGAGTCAACGCTCTGAACGGCCTACTGGAAACTAGTAGGCCCATCATAATCTATGATGCAATCCTCTCTATCCCCGTCTATGAGAAAACCGTAGTATCTCTCGGGCGGATGAGACTGCCTACTACTCCTGCGGAGCGGCGTAGGAATGCCCTGTTATTTTGAACCCTCTGGTTCCACTAAACTTTCAGTAATAGTCTGTGGTTCTGGAATTTCTTCCAGTTCTACTGCGCTCGCACTAATTTCCTTTTCTAAGAACTGGTGTTCTAGAAAGTGGGCATGACGAGAAACAAGGACTTTTTGTTCCTCTTCGCAGTAGAAGAAATATCCCTTGGAATTCTTTGGATATCCCACAAACTTACACAGTACTGAGCGTGCCTCGAGCTTGTCCGCATGCTGCTTTTTGACAAAAGCTGGACTTCCCCATGTCTTAATGTGATTAAGATGGGGTCTCTTCCCACACCACATCTCATATGGTGTAGTAGGAACAGTCTTAGTAGGAACTCGGTTCAAAAGGTATGCAGCTGATTCTAGCGCATACCCCCAGAATGATCGTGGTAACTCAGCGTTACTCATCATGGACCGTACCATATCCAATAAGGTTCGGTTCCGTCTCTCCGATACACCGTTATGTTGCGGAGTGTATGGAGGAGTAAGCTGAGAGAGAATTCCGTTCTCTTTTAAATAGTCCAGGAACTCGGCACTCAAGTATTCTCCACCTCGATCCGATCTTAGAATCTTGATACTTTTGCCGGTCTGTTTTTCTACTTCATTCTTATACTCCTGGAATTTTCCAAAGGCTTCGGACTTATGTTTCATTAAGAAGACATAACCGTACCTTGAGAAGTCATCCGTAAAAGTAATGAAGTAAGAATAACCGCTTCGCACATGTGTAGACATTGGACCGCACACGTCACTGTGTACGAGTCCCAAGAGCTCGCTCGCTCTTACTCCGTGTCCAGTAAACGGAGTCTTTGTCATCTTTCCTTTGAGACAGGATTGACAAGTGGCATACGATTGATATTCGAACGGATTCAAATATCCTTCTGTATGTAACTTAGTCAACCTTCTCTCATTGATGTGACCCAGTCTACAATGCCACAAGAAAGTCTGATTTATTTCTGGAGACTTTCTTTTGTGTGTATTCTGGACATTGAAAATCTGTGGTTGGTTTAATACGTATATACCATTACTCAATGTACCTGACCCAATCAGAACTTGATTAAGGTGAATGTTTACAACATTACTTACAAACGCAAATTAATAACCTTCTTTAGAAACTAAAGATACAGAAATGATATTACAAGTTGCGTTGGGTACAAAAAAGCAATTACGCAAAACCAAAACATGTCCATCTGACATTCCCAGGTGATAGTCCCCCACGGCTTTAGCATCCATGCTAGCTCCGTTCGCAACTCTGAGGGTCATGTCACCTGCGTTCAAAACCCTACGGTTTCTCAACGCCTGCAAAGAATTACAGATATGAGATCCTGATCCGGTATCCAATACCCAGGAAGTAGAGTTTATTGAAAGACTGTTTTCAATAACATACACACCTGAAGCTGAAGCTGCAACCTGCTTCAATTCCTGTGTTCTGGCCTTCCAGGCCCTGCAATCATTCTTCCAGTGTCCTTTCTTATGACAATAGAAGCATTCTTCCTTATCCACAAGCTTCCCCGCTTTCTTTGTTGCTTTAGCTTTTCCCTTCGTATCCACTTTACTAACACCGCCCCTTGGTTTGGCGGGGGCTTTCTTCTTCTTTCCCTTGGCTTTCGCCTTGGACCTAGAAGAAGATGATCCTCCTACAAACAAAGTGGATGTTTCCCTACTTTTCTGTAGGGTGCCCTCTGCGCTCCTCAGCATGTTGAGGAGCTCTGAAAGTTCAACCTCTTTTTCTTGTAAGTTGAAGTTCAGTATAAACTGGGCGTAAGTGGAAGGAAGGGACTGGAGAACTATATCCGTATAGAGCTCACTCTCCAATGTGGTCCCCGGGTCCGCGAGCTCCTCAATGTAGCCGATCATCTTTAGCCCGTGCTCGGCTACTGATGATCCGACGGCCATCTTTGCCGAAAACAACTTTTTCGACGCTTCGTATCTTGCGATACGAGATTGCTCTCCATACAGTTCTTTTGTATGGAGAAATATGGATTCAAGGTCCATATTCTCGTGCCTCCTCTGATGTTCATTGTCCATCGAGGCAAGTACGAGGCACTTGGCCTTCGCGCTATCAATCTCCCAAGTCTTGCGGATTTCCTTATCCGCGACGCTGGAAGTGGGACCAGGGACAGGGGGAGCTTTGGTGGTAAGAAGATACCCCAGCTTGTCGTAAGTGATTGCCATTTTGACATTCCTGAGCCAATCTTTGTAGTTTGGCCCTGTCAGTATATTTTTATCTAGAAGTAACTTAAGTCCAGTCATGTCGATTGGTCGCTGCAATTAGGAGAGAGAAGAAGAAACACTCAGCATGATGCTCTTGCAAGTTTAGAGTGGTTTTTAGTTTGTCTAAACAGGATGGCTCCCACTGTTTCTCGAATCCCTCCTCAAACCATAAAGGAAGAATTAGTCGGGATCAATCCCACCGCACAATACTTGCTTAACCGTTCAGCCAGGCCGGTGTCGGTACTTCGAGGGAGGTTTTCCAACGCTTTCGCGAAGTTCCTTAATTAAAGAACCTCTTTTCCCTGGGAGCGTAGCCCCGCTAACACCTTTCTAGGCACCTACTAGGTTTATAGCATTGATCGATTAGTAAGAAATTTCCCGAGGAGTAGCATATACTCACAGTAGGATCGGGATCCAAATATCATCGCGTGACGAAACTGAAGGAATCCTACCAGAATCATCACACTCCAAATGGTATGCAAAATCTAGCAAGTTTCAGTACTTATGAAACTCCCGATATGGATTTTTGCCCCATGCTCTTATGACCTTGACTTTGGCCAAAATATCATAAGTCACATGTCAAGTTCTACCCGTCATTGTCCAGGTTAATTTGGATCCATCCGTACCTACCCTTGACTTTGGCCAAAATGGCAGTACGACTGTCCCAAACCAACGCATCTATCTATGCTACACATGAACACCCAATAGCTACCAATCACTGTGCCTTGACTTTGGCCAACATACACAGCTTGAATACTATTGACTATTCATGTGAAACGACGGAGGGCTACGAATGGTTTTGGCAAAACCGTGAACGTAGTGAACTTGATATAGTCGATGGAACGAGATAGCTTTTAAAAGGAGTGGCTCAAGCTCCGCATTTAAAAGTTGTTTTTGAAAAGAACCGAGTGGTTTTTCGAAAGTGTTCCAACGACTTTAACTTGGTTTATTATCTTGAATTAGTTCTTTTAATGCGTGATATTCTTGCATTAGTTCTTTTAATGCGTCCCATCATTTAATCCTACCATTGCAGAAAACAACCAAAATATGACGTACGCTTATGCCATTCGCATTCGCCACTGGGCCCCGTCATTACCCGTTAGGTTACTTAACTAACGACAGAGCGGGGGCTGGGCTAGCGCGGCTGTAAAACATAAGCAACGCCTAAATAATATCATATATAAATATACTGCAATGATAAACATTTCAGATCACAGATGAATACATTGGATATACTAGGAATCTGTAATTCGCACGAGCCTGTAACGAAAAACAGATTACACGGTCGCGGTGAATAGCCAATACCCCACCCAAGACCCCTACGGGTGCGGCAAACTACCCGCCAAGTACCCGAAGCGAAGCAACCTCCCTCATCTCCATGAGTAGGCCACTCGGCACTTCGGCATACCCGGTGGTTTGGGCACCCCCTCCATGGGTCTATCCTAGGAGCAAAAACAGTAAAAAGAAATTATACAATGACGGCCACAACCCCGACCCGGTTGTGCGGCCATACAAATAATTATTACATCAATTTACAAATTTACATGAATTGAAAGAAAAGAAAACTCTCGTCTCACAACCCCCGGCTATTCACCCGCGACAATCCAACATATTCATATACACATTCCAGCAACATTACAGATCACAGATTTGTATAACCCCCACTAATCGACATATAGCGATTAGCAGACGTTCAATACAAATATCACATTACAGAAAAACCCGTTAGCTTAAGTCTTTTAGAAGTTCGATCAAAAATACGGATTTTCGGGACCCCAAAAATAAAATTTTCGTTCTGGAAAATCTGGGCAGAAAATATATATTCCAAAAATCCCAAAACAACCCCAGAAAAACACTGCACCAAACTTGGACCTCGGCCGAGTCAACTCGGCCGCGGATCCGCGGCGGGAGCGTGCTCCCGCCGCGTTTCCGCGGCGCTTTGACTCGATCGTTGGACCAAATTTGGTGGGTGATCACACAAAAGCCTGAGCCGATTTTAGGGATGAAAATAATCAACTTTTGAACAGTATAAAAATCGACAGAAACTTCGAATTTTGGGGTTCATTTCGGGACTTTTTCTTTGATCGATCTTCTAGTTACTTGCTAACATGTTAGATAGAGTTTAACTAGGCTCTGATACCACTGTAAGTCCATGCTACCTCTCCCGGTACTTACGGGCATGCGGAATTTGATAAAAAACGATTTTTAGAGAGGTGGTAACATGGACTTATAACCCGGATCTTGGTTAAACATCTAACTAACAACCTAACTACGAGTTGCTAACTACTCGGTTAGGGGGTTATACCTTGCTTGTCTTGAACTCCTTCGTCTTCAAACTCCAATGGAGGTCCGGATCGGCTTCTTCCCGTCGTCTCCTTACGCCGAAGATAGATCCACCTGAAAGCTCCAACCTTTGGCTCCTTCTTCGTTCTTTGAAGAAACTAGTTCACTTGGTTTGCTAAACCTTGTGAACTAGAATGAGTAGAGAAGAGTTTGTATGGGATTTTATCTATGGTTCTTGATTCTCAACTCATGAGACGAGTCAAGAGAGGGAGCAAGAGGAAGAGGGTGAGAGCAAAAACAAGAGAGCTCAAGAACAAGAGAGAGAATGAGCAAGTAAGAATGAGCCTTTCTTTTGTCTTTCACCCTCTCATAATCCAAAACCATCATAACTCATTATACCAAATCAAGTGTTATGTGATGGTTGAAGCAACCATAACCATATCATTTCATGCACTCATTTTGCACAAATGAGCAAGCAAGCAAAAGTCTTTGCCATGAAATGATGGCTATGGTTATCATGATGGTCAACTAGTCAAGCCTAGTCAACCGGTCAACAAAGTCAACAAAAGTCAACAAGTCAACAAAGTCAACAAAAGTCAACAACCATGTCACCATAATACTTAATTAATATAATAGTTAATCACATATCATATTCTCATTAGGGTTGAGCAAAAAGTCAATAGTCAACGGTCAACTGACAACAACCCTAATGAGAATCCGCTGCCTCTGTATCCCCGTCAACTGTGCATACACACCCGCATCCGCGTTCCGAGGAACACGAATGCAAAATGGATAAATCCAATCCCAATACGTACACTAGGATCTGGCTTAAACCAAAGCCCGCTAGTGTAAACTGTCCGGACACTGTACGTGCACAAGTGCACGGATGTGACCGAACCCTGTCGCAAAACCATGCGACCTGTCGCAAAACCATGCGACCTCTACTCTTTTGCCTAAAGGCGAAAAGCTTTCTGTGTGGGACTCTAAAAACTCGACACTACGCTGGCAGTGGGTTTAACCACAGACCGCAAGCGGCACTAGCTGTGCATAACGGTCCCCAGGTAATGCCGACAAGAAGACTGACGAGGCGAAACCCATCTGAACTCCTACTGAGCCTGAATGTGACATTCTCCGTACAGTCCGGTCTGTTCGTCTGATACATCGCATGGCGGGCCTAGGGGCGGTAAACGTCAGTCCCCCAATAGCGGTACAAGTCGTGTCGGAGTGAAGCCCAAAACACCCTGAGATAACACTGGAAGCCTACCAGTATATCTCGATTGCCCTGGCCAGGGACTACTCGTGTAATGGCTCTCCTAGACACAGCGCGATGTCAACCCCAAATACCGGGAGAGACGAATCCTGTCTAACCGTCACTGCCTCCAAGTGCTTTGGGACTGCACCCAACTACTACCTGTTTGCACGACTCCTTTGAGCCGTGGTAGGGTAGTAATCAAAGTGCAGTGGGAACACACTCGAGGCGAAGTGACAGTGTCAAGTCAGCGGACTAAGCTGTACTCATGTCACCTGGGAACTGATAACTGACGATAGGCATAATACCAACTAGTCAGTTCCCGGCGAGTCCTGTCCAGTGTACCCGTAACCTAACGAGCACCCGCATACTATCTCAAGTACGACGTACTGACGGCTGTGGGACAGACCGTCTCCCACACTGGGATGAGAAGCGCATGCGCTGGTCTACTCCGGAGTATCGATGCCCTGTCTCGATAGTCCTGCGACCAGGGACCTGCATAAGGATGTGCTTATAGATTACCCAGCCCCACTAGTGTGACGGCCATCACATCGCTGGTAATCAAGCAAAGATCCTAAGGGCTCCACTAATGTGTATAGGCGATATACAAAAATAAACACATGTACACATTGAAGTAGAAACAAACCAAGTAGCATACTACTATTTTGAGCAAGATTGTATATACAAGGTGAATATCCCAAGCTTCCATTAAGTAATATACAAACTAGTATGATACAGTAATGGCCTCTAGGGCATATACACTAACAATCTCCCACTTGCACTAAGGCCATGTACTGGCGTATCGAAGACCTATCATCTCGATCAGCCGCTCGAACTGAGTCTGGGGCAGGGCCTTGGTGAATGGATCTGCAGTGTTATCTTCTGAAGCGACTCTCCGAACCTCGATCTCCTGGCGATCCACGATCTCCCTGATCAGGTGATACCGCCTCAAGATGTGCCTGGATCTCTGATGGGACCTGGGTTCCTTCGCTAAAGCTATAGCCCCGTTGTTGTCGCAATACAGAGGTATTGGATCAACAATGGACGGAACCACCTGAAGTTCTTTTAAGAACTTCCTCATCCAGACAGCTTCTTTTGCGGCATCAGATACAGCGATGTATTCCGCTTCCATCGTCGAGTCCGCAACGGTTTCTTATTTGGAACTCTTCCAACACACCGCCCCTCCATTGAGGGTAAAGACAAAACCCGACATGGACTTGGAATCATCCTTGTCACTCTGGAAGCTGGAGTCAGCAAAGGCCTCGATCTGGAGGTCTTTTCCGCCATACACCAAGAACATCTCCTTAGTCCTTCTCAGGTACTTGAGAATGTTCTTTACCGCTATCCAGTGTTTCTCCCCAGGGTTTGACTGATACCGGCTTACCACACTCAGTGCATAAGCTACATCCGGTCTGGTACACAACATCGCATACATTATAGAGCCTACCGCAGAAGCGTAGGGTATAATAGACATGCGATCCCTCTCCAAATCAGTCTTGGGAGACATCTCTTTAGAGAGGGTGATCCCGTGACAAGCCGGTAGGTTACCGCGCTTGGAATCTTCCATACTGAATCTTTTCAGTACGGTGTCGATGTACCTGGACTGAGAAAGTCCTAATATCCTCTTGGATCTATCACGATGGATCCGGATCCCCAGGATGTATGAGGCATCACCCAGGTCTTTCATGGAGAACCTGTGTGACAAGAACCCCTTGAAAGATTGTAGCATAGGAATGTCATTTCCTATTAAGAGAATGTCATCCACGTATAAAACGAGGAATACTACAGTTCTCGCTACAAATCTACTATAGATGCATGGTTCATCTGGATTTTTGATAAAGCCAAATTCCTTGACCGTCTCATCAAAACAGATGTTCCAACTCCGCGATGCCTGCTTTAGTCCATAGATGGACTTAAGCAACTTGCATACCTTTCCGCTGCTCCCACTCTGAATGAAACCCTCTGGCTGGTCCATATAGACACACTCCTCTAAATTTCCATTTAGAAAAGCTGTCTTTACGTCCATCTGCCAAATCTCATAATCGTGGAAGGCAGCAATGGCAAGAAGGATCCGAATGGATTTCTGCATGGCTACTGGAGAAAAGGTTTCGTCATAGTCCAAGACAGGTCTTTGACGAAAACCCTTTGCTACCAGCCTAGCTTTATAGGTCTCAACCTGTCCATCTACACCAATCTTCCTTTTGAAGATCCACTTGCATCCTACGGGTTTTACCCCGTCTGGAGCAATGTCCAACGTCCATACTTTGTTGGTGTACATAGACTCCATTTCGGTCCGCATTGCATCCAGCCATTTCACTGAGTCAACGCTCTGAACGGCCTGCTGGAAGCTAGTAGGCTCATCATAATCTATGATGCAATCCTCTCTATCCCCGTCTATGAGAAAACCGTAGTATCTCTCGGGCGGATGAGACTGCCTACTACTCCTGCGGAGCGGCGTAGGAATGTCCTGTTCTTTTGAACCCTCTGGTTCCACTAAACTTTCAGTAATAGTCTGTGGTTCTGGAATTTCTTCCAGTTCTACTGCGCTCCCACTAATTTCCTTTTCTAAGAACTGGTGTTCTAGAAAGTGGGCATGACGAGAAACAAGGACTTTTTGTTCCTCTTCGCAGTAGAAGAAATATCCCTTGGAATTCTTTGGATATCCCACAAACTTACACAGTACTGAGCATGCCTCGAGCTTGTCTGCATGCTGCTTTTTGACAAAAGCTGGACTTCCCCATGTCTTAATGTGATTAAGATGGGGTCTCTTCCCACACCACATCTCATATGGTGTAGTAGGCACAGTCTTAGTAGGAACTCGGTTCAAAAGGTATGCAGCTGATTCTAGCGCATACCCCCAGAATGATCGTGGTAACTCAGCGTTACTCATCATGGACCGTACCATATCCAATAAGGTTCGGTTCCGTCTCTCCGATACACCGTTATGTTGCGGAGTGTATGGAGGAGTAAGCTGAGAGAGAATTCCGTTCTCTTTTAAATAGTCCAGGAACTCGGCACTCAAGTATTCTCCACCTCGATCCGATCTTAGAATCTTGATACTTTTGCCGGTCTGTTTTTCTACTTCATTCTTATACTCCTGGAATTTTCCAAAGGCTTCGGACTTATGTTTCATTAAGAAGACATAACCGTACCTTGAGAAGTCATCCGTAAAAGTAATGAAGTAAGAATAACCGCTTCGCGCATGTGTAGACATTGGACCGCACACGTCACTGTGTACGAGTCCCAAGAGCTCGCTCGCTCTTACTCCGTGTCCAGTAAACGGAGTCTTTGTCATCTTTCCTTTGAGACAGGATTGACAAGTGGCATACGATTGATATTCGAACGGATTCAAATATCCTTCTGTATGTAACTTAGTCAACCTTCTCTCATTGATGTGACCCAGTCTACAATGCCACAAGAAAGTCTGATTTATTTCTGGAGACTTTTTTTTGTGTGTATTCTGGACATTGAAAATCTGTGGTTGGTTTAATACGTATATACCATTACTCAATGTACCTGACCCAATCAGAACTTGATTAAGGTGAATGTTTACAACATTACTTACAAACGCAAATTCATAACCTTCTTTAGAAACTAAAGATACAGAAATGATATTACAAGTTGCGTTGGGTACAAAAAAGCAATTACGCAAAACCAAAACATGTACATCTGACATTCCCAGGTGATAGTCCCCCACGGCTTTAGCATCCATGCTAGCTCCGTTCGCAACTCTGAGGGTCATGTCACCTGCGTTCAAAACCCTACGGTTTCTCAACGCCTGCAAAGAATTACAGATATGAGATCCTGATCCGATATCCAATACCCAGGAAGTAGAGTTTATTGAAAGACAGTTTTCAATAACATACACACCTGAAGCTAAAGCTGCAACCTGCTTCAATTCCTGTGTTCTGGCCTTCCAGGCCCTGCAATCATTCTTCCAGTGTCCTTTCTTATGACAATAGAAGCATTCTTCCTTATCCACAAGCTTCCCCGCTTTCTTTGTTGCTTTAGCTTTTCCCTTCGTATCCACTTTACTAACACCGTCCCTTGGTTTGGCGGGGGCTTTCTTCTTCTTTCCCTTGGCTTTCGCCTTGGACCTAGAAGAAGATGATCCTCCTACAAACAAAGTGGATGTTTCCCTACTTTTCTGTAGGGTGCCCTCTGCGCTCCTCAGCATGTTGAGGAGCTCTGAAAGTTCAACATCTTTTTCTTGTAAGTTGAAGTTCAGTATAAACTGGGCGTAAGTGGAAGGAAGGGACTGGAGAACTATATCCGTATAGAGCTCACTCTCCAATGTGGTCCCCGGGTCCGCGAGCTCCTCAATGTAGCCGATCATCTTTAGCACGTGCTCGGCTACTGATGATCCGACGGCCATCTTTGCCGAAAACAACTTTTTCGACGCTTCGTATCTTGCGATACGAGATTGCTCTCCATACAGTTCTTTTGTATGGAGAAATATGGATTCAAGGTCCATATTCTCGTGCCTCCTCTGATGTTCGTTGTCCATCGAGGCAAGTACGAGGCACTTGGCCTTCGCGCTATCAATCTCCCAAGTCTTGCGGATTTCCTTATCCGCGACGCTGGAAGTGGGACCAGGGACAGGGGGAGCTTTGGTGGTAAGAAGATACCCCAGCTTGTCGTAAGTGATTGCCATTTTGACATTCCTGAGCCAATCTTTGTAGTTTGGCCCTGTCAGTATATTTTTATCTAGAAGTAACTTAAGTCCAGTCATGTCGATTGGTCGCTGCAATTAGGAGAGAGAAGAAGAAACACTCAGCATGATGCTCTTGCAAGTTTAGAGTGGTTTTTAGTTTGTCTAAACAGGATGGCTCCCACTGTTTCTCGAATCCCTCCTCAAACCATAAAGGAAGAATTAGTCGGGATCAATCCCACCGCACAATACTTGCTTAACCGTTCAGCCAGGCCGGTGTCGGTACTTCGAGGGAGGTTTTCCAACGCTTTCGCGAAGTTCCTTAATTAAAGAACCTCTTTTCCCTGGGGGCGTAGCCCCGCTAACACCTTTCTAGGCACCTACTAGGTTTATAGCATTGATCGATTAGTGAGAAATTTCCCGAGGAGTAGCATATACTCACAGTAGGATCGGGATCCAAATATCATCGCGTGACGAAACTGAAGGAATCCTACCAGAATCATCACACTCCAAATGGTATGCAAAATCTAGCAAGTTTCAGTACTTATGAAACTCCCGATGTGGATTTTTGCCCCATGCTCTTATGACCTTGACTTTGGCCAAAATATCATAAGTCACATGTCAAGTTCTACCCGTCATTGTCCAGGTTAATTTGGATCCATCCGTACCTACCCTTGACTTTGGCCAAAATGGCAGTACGACTGTCCCAAACCAACGCATCTATCTATGCTACACATGAACACCCAATAGCAACCAATCACTGTGCCTTGACTTTGGCCAACATACACAGCTTGAATACTATTGACTATTCATGTGAAACGACGGAGGGCTACGAATGGTTTTGGCAAAACCGTGAACGTAGTGAACTTGATATAGTCGATGGAACGAGATAGCTTTTAAAAGGAGTGGCTCAAGCTCCGCATTTAAAAGTTGTTTTTGAAAAGAACCGAGTGGTTTTTCGAAAGTGTTCCAACGACTTTAACTTGGTTTATTATCTTGCATTAGTTCTTTTAATGCGTGATATTCTTGCATTAGTTCTTTTAATGCGTCCCATCATTTAATCCTACCATTGCAGAAAACAACCAAAATATGACGTACGCTTATGCCATTCGCATTCGCCACTGGGCCCCGTCATTACCCGTTAGGTTACTTAACTAACGACAGAGCGGGGGCTGGGCTAGCGCGGCTGTAAAACATAAGCAACGCCTAAATAATATCATATATAGATATACTGCAATGATAAACATTTCAGATCACAGATGAATACATTGGATATACTAGGAATCTGTAATTCGCACGAGCCTGTAACGAAAAACAGATTACACGGTCGCGGTGAATAGCCAATACCCCACCCAAGACCCCTACGGGTGCGGCAAACTACCCGCCAAGCACCCGAAGCGAAGCAACCTCCCTCATCTCCATGAGTAGGCCACTCGGCACTTCGGCATACCCGGTGGTTTGGGCACCCCCTCCATGGGTCTATCCTAGGAGCAAAAACAGTAAAAAGAAATTATACAATGACGGCTACAACCCCGACCCGGTTGTGCGGCCATACAAATAATTATTACATCAATTTACAAATTTACATGAATTGAAAGAAAAGAAAACTCTCGTCTCACAACCCCCGGCTATTCACCCGCGACAATCCAACATATTCATATACACATTCCAGCAACATTACAGATCACAGATTTGTATAATCCCCACTAATCGACATATAGCGATTAGCAGACGTTCAATACAAATATCACATTACAGAAAAACCCGTTAGCTTAAGTCTTTTAGAAGTTCGATCAAAAATACGGATTTTCGGGACCCCAAAAATAAAATTTTCGTTCTGGAAAATCTGGGCAGAAAATATATATTCCAAAAATCCCAAAACAACCCCAGAAAAACACTGCACCAAACTTGGACCTCGGCCGAGTCAACTCGGCCGCGGATCCGCGGCGGGAGCATGCTCCCGCCGCGTTTCCGCGGCCCTTTGACTCGATCGTTGGACCAAATTTGGTGGGTGATCACACAAAAGCCTGAGCCGATTTTAGAGATGAAAATAATCAACTTTTGAACAGTATAAAACTCGACAGAAACTTCGAATTTAGGGGTTCATTTCGGGAATTTTTCTTTGATCGATCTTCTAGTTACTTGCTAACATGTTAGATAGAGTTTAACTAGGCTCTGATACCACTGTAAGTCCATACTACCTCTCCCGGTACTTACGGGCATGCGGAATTTGATAAAAAACGATTTTTATAGAGGTGGTAACATGGACTTATAACCCGGATCTTGGTTAAACATCTAACTAACAACCTAACTACGAGTTGCTAACTACTCGGTTAGGGGGTTATACCTTGCTTGTCTTGAACTCCTTCGTCTTCAAACTCCAATGGAGGTCCGGATCGGCTTCTTCCCGTCGTCTCCTTACGCCGAAGATAGATCCACCTGAAAGCTCCAACCTTTGGCTCCTTCTTCGTTCTTTGAAGAAACTAGTTCACTTGGTTTGCTAAACCTTGTGAACTAGAATGAGTAGAGAAGAGTTTGTATGGGATTTTATCTATGGTTCTTGATTCTCAACTCATGAGACAAGTGAACCATAGAGTCAAGAGAGGGAGCAAGAGGAAGAGGGTGAGAGCAAAAACAAGAGAGCTCAAGAACAAGAGAGAGAATGAGCAAGTAAGAATGAGCCTTTCTTTTGTCTTTCACCCTCTCATAATCCAAAACCATCATAACTCATTATACCAAATCAAGTGTTATGTGATGGTTGAAGCAACCATAACCATATCATTTCATGCACTCATTTTGCACAAATGAGCAAGCAAGCAAAAGTCTTTGCCATGAAATGATGGCTATGATTATCATGATGGTCAACTAGTCAAGCCTAGTCAACCGGTCAACAAAGTCAACAAGTCAACAAAAGTCAACAAGTCAACAAAGTCAACAAAAGTCAACAACCATGTCACCATAATACTTAATTAATATAATAGTTAATCACATATCATATTCTCATTAGGGTTGAGCAAAAAGTCAATAGTCAACGGTCAACTGTCAACAACCCTAATGAGAATCCGCTGCCTCTGTCTCCCCGTCAACTGTGCATACACACCCGCATCCGCGTTCCGAGGAACACGAATGCAAAATGGATAAATCCAATCCCAATACGTATACTAGGATCTGGCTTAAACCAAAGCCCGTTAGTGTAAACTGTCCGGACACTGTACGTGCACAAGTGCACGGATGTGACCGAACCCTGTCGCAAAACCATGCGACCTGTCGCAAAACCATGTGACCTCTACTCTTTTGCCTAAAGGCGAAAAGCTTTCTGTGTGGGACTCTAAAGACTCGACACTACGCTGGCAGTGGGTTTAACCACAGACCGCAAGCGGCACTAGCTGTGCATAACGGTCCCCAGGTAATGCCGACAAGAAGACTGACGAGGCGAAACCCATCTGAACTCCTACTGAGCCTGAATATGACATTCTCCGTACAGTCCGGTCTGTTCGTCTGATACATCGCATGGCGGGCCTAGGGGCGGTAAACGTCAGTCCCCCAATAGCGGTACAAGTCGTGTCGGAGTGAAGCCCAAAACACCCTGAGATAACACTGGAAGCCTACCAGTATATCTCGATTGCCCTGGCCAGGGACTACTCATGTAATGGCTCTCCTAGACACAGCGCGATGTCAACCCCCAATACCGGGAGAGACGAATCCTGTCTAACCGTCACTGCCTCCAAGTGCTTCGGGACTGCACCCAACTACTACCTGTTTGCACGACTCCTTTGAGCCGTGGTAGGGTAGTAATCAAAGTGCAGTGGGAACACACTCGAGGCAAAGTGACAGTGTCAAGTCAGCGGACTAAGCTGTACTCATGTCACCTGGGAACTGATAACTGACGATAGGCATAATACCAACTAGTCAGTTCCTGACGAGTCCTGTCCAGTGTACCCGTAACCTAACGAGCACCCGCATACTATCTCAAGTACGACGTACTGACGGCTGTGGGACAGACCGTCTCCCACACTGGGATGAGAAGCGCATGCGCTGGTCTACTCCGGAGTATCGATGCCCTGTCTCGATAGTCCTGCGACCAGGGACCTGCATAAGGATGTGCTTATAGATTACCCAGCCCCACTAGTGTGACGGCCATCACATCGCTGGTAATCAAGCAAAGATCCTAAGGGCTCCACTAATGTGTATAGGCGATATACAAAAATAAACACATGTACACATTAAAGTAGAAACAAACCAAGTAGCATACTACTATTTTGAGCAAGATTGTATATACAAGGTGAATATCCCAAGCTTCCATTAAGTAATATACAAACTAGTATGATACAGTAATGGCCTCTAGGGCATATACACTAACAACAGATTCCCCCTGCCTAGGGTAGGAGGGGTTTATTGATTGTGGGGATCCGAATCTCTGGCAACCGCGGACTAAGCTGCCGTTAATTACCCCTCGCCTTTGAAGCGAGGGAACCTCCGATTGACGGGTCAACTAGTCATGCGAACTCAATATGCAGTGTGCGTATGTGTTTCTTGAGGGGTTTTGGATATATCGGGGGGCCCGCAGAGTTTACGGGGGTCTTAGCCCCTACACCGCAGACTAAGCCCCCTTGCGGGGTGCAGGACAGCGCCCCGTTAGAAATTTTTTTCTAGCGGGGAAGGTTTTTTAGTGTGGAGTGTGTGTAAAAAAAGTGAGGGGCGTCCTAAGGACGCGTAGGCACTAGGCACCAACGCCTCAGTGCCTGGTATGTGGGCGCTGGGCGCCAGCACCTTATGTACCGAGCGCGTAGGTGCTGGGCGCCATCGCCTCACATGCCGGGCGAGTAGGCATTAGGCGCCAGCGCCTCACATGCCGGGCGTGTGGGTGTTGGGCGCCAGCAAAGAAAAGGGGACTTAGTCCCTGCAGTGGGAGCTGTGCTCCCGATTTGACTTTTGGAGTTAAACTCCTAAAAAAAAGGACAAAGGGGGCTTAGCCCTTACACTAGGAGTTGTCCTCCTAATTGACTTTTGGAGTTAACTCCTGAAAAAGAGATTTTTTTTGTTTTATTTTATTATTATTATTATTGTTGTGTGGAGTTAGACTCCAATAGATATTGAATGGAGTTAAACTCCCAGAAATCTTTGGAGGTGATCAAAGGGGACCCCTTTCTCCTCCCCTTTGGCCCTGGATCATCTTCTGAGCCTTAGATATTTCCAAGGTGGGATTTTTGGAGATGGGTCTCCTTCTTCCTCCTCTTCTATTGGCCGAATCTTAGAGAAAAGGGGGGTGAGATTTAAAAATCTATCATTTTTGAGATCTGATGGAAGATCTGAGTTCCCCTTCAAAGGTTTGATAGTGAAAACTGTTTAGTTTTGGAAAAGAAAGAGTGAAACTCTTGATTTAATTCAAAGAGGGAAAGAAGGTTTAGAACCTTGAGAAATGAGAAGGAGACACAGAACCCTAATTTTTGAGAGAGAGAGAAAGTTCTATTGATTTTTATTATTATGTTGCCTTTATAAGCTACACACTTTACATATAACCCCTTGGGCTTCGCCAAATGGCACTCGTGCCACCCCATATCTTATGTGCTTATTTCTTTTTTGTACATAAACCATGGGGTTTACAAAATTTTGGCTTTCTGCCCACTTTATATATATTTATTTCTAAAAATTACATTTAGACTAATTTATTACCTTCTTTTTGGCATAGAGCCGGCCCCTTCCATGCTTGGTCTTGACTTGGGCTTAGACTCGGGCCCACTTTACTTGGGGTTGACCTTGGTTTGACTTGGTTAACTGGGGTGTAATTTTTGACCCCAACAGCGTGTTGTTAGTTGTATGTATGCCCTAGAGGCCAGTATTGTACAGATGATGTATATTATATTGGATGCTTGGACATATATAGAGATGACTTTCTTGCTCGATATGATAGTATGCTATCTGGTTGCTCTTTATCTTAACATGTACACTTGTCTCTTTAAACTGTCTTATAGTTACATGTTGATAAAGCCCTTAGGATGTGTACTTGACTACCTGGACTATGATGCAGATCATACTAGTGGGGACATGGTAGTCCATAAGTACATCCTTCAAGGTCCCTAGTCGTGGGTGTATCGAGACAGGGCATCGATATACCAGTGTAGACTGGCGTATACGCTTCTCGACCCATGAGATGGGCGATGGATGATCCCATATCCATTGGTGTTTGACATCAGAGATGGTGTACGGGTGCTCAGTGGAGACTGGGTACACTGGACGGACTCGCCGAGAACTCCCAGATGGTATTATACCTCACGTCAGATGGCAGTTCTCATGTGACACTTGTACAGGTTAGTCTGTAGACCCGAGATCGTCATAGAGTCTTGTATGATTCCCACTGTGCTTTGATCTCCACCTTACCACATCCATGAGGGCGTGCAAAACGGTGGTCTTTGGTTACAGTCCCGAGTCATATGGAGACAATGAGCGATAGAAGGGGTTTCGTCTCTCCCGGTATTGGGGGTTGATGTTGCGCTGTGCTCGATTGGCCGTAACAGGGAAGTCCCTGGCCAGGGCTGATCAGAGATTTGCTGGTAAGTGTTACCAGTAGTATCTCAACCCATTATGAGCCTCACATCGGCACGACTTATCGGTTATTGGGGTCTGACGTTTACCACCCCTAGACTTGATATGCGACATATCAGACGAACAGACCGGACTGTACGGTAAGTGTTACTGGTTGGATTCACAGGAGTGTGAGCGGGCTAGCTCGTCGATCTTCTGATCGCTTAATACCCGGGTGGCCGTTACATTTAGCAGACCGCTTGCGGCTTGTGGGTGCTTGATATGATCATTATCTGCTACCGGCGTATTGACGAGTCTTTAGAGTCCTACACAGAGGTTTCCTGGCTCAAGCGAAACGAAATAGGAGCGCATATGAGATGTGTGCGGGACCGAGAATAATGCGTGTATGTGATACCGTATTTCATTCTCGCGATTAATGTTTCGATTGGTTGTATGCGATATAACCTAGTTATCGAATCGAAGGTCGATTCGATAAGTCGATACATTGGATACTAGTCGGTTATGTACGACATGACCGGATCATTGAATCAAGTGTTGATTTAATGATTTAATGTATAATTATATATTTGATATATTACTTTACATTAACTAGTATTGGTTCACTTTAAAGGGATTTTCTCACTTGAAAAACACATTGTATATATGATATATTTTGTGTGCACTTGATTGTATCATGTTTGATGATACTTGCTCATTTGGTTAAGTGTAAAGAATTAAACCTTGGTTAAGTAAATGATTAGGGTTTTTATTTATTCATTCATTTATCTTTTTAATTTGGATTAAAAAAGAAATGGCAAAAGAAAACAAAAAGGGTTGCTTTCATTCTTGAAGGTTGTTGAAGCTTCATGAAGCTTTGACCAAAGTGACCATTTTTGTCTTCATGCCTAACCCTAACCATTCATCTAACCTTGGTCAATTCTCTACACCTAATCATGGTTTACATTATGATAAGTATTCATTTTCTTTTTCATTTTTGAATACTTTTATCATATTCTATCTTCATCTTCTCCTTCTTCTTCAAGAAAGAAAACTAGACTCCATTAATGGCATCTTGAGTTCTAAAGTGAGAAATCCAATTCTAAAGTGAACCCACCTCCTATTTCTTCATCCTCTACCTCTTGCCAAGTGGTTTTGGGTGTTTTCTTCACAAGTTTCACAACTTGGTGAAGTCGGAGCTTGATCTTGTGAAGCCTCGACGTAGATCATCTTCGGCATCGTAGCCGACGACTATTCCGCTCATTTCTCCGATGAAGCCGATGCGAGAGTCCGGGATTCGAGATGGACAGCGAGGGAATGACTACGTGGAGCTAAGGAAGTGGATAACCGGATCTACAAAGGTTGTAGCTTCCTTCTTTTAGTTAAGATGTTAACTAGCTTATCTTTTCACCTAAATTTCTAGTCGACGATCCGTATTAGGGTTTCTCGGCACTTGTAAAATTTGAAATTGGCATGGTTGATGCCTTGTGAGACCTCTATTGTGTGCCTAGGAACCCTACAGTGGTATCAGAGCCTAGCTAGAGCCTTAGGCGAAGTGTAGACGACATTTGAAACCCGATCGAATCGAAACCCTAACTACCAAAATGCTCTCTGGACTTTTTCTAAAAACTGGGTTTTTTCCAGATTAAAAATGCTTAAAAAATTCAGCAGGGAATTATAAGAATTACGGTGCAAAATTTGACCAATGATCAGTTCAAAGAGCGGCGGAACCGCGGCAGAAGCCTGGCTTCTGCGGCGGTTCCGCGGCCGTATGATGACGTCATCCTTCCCTGTTTGCACAGTAACTCCTATTTTATTATGCTGAGTTTTCTGGGAATTTTTAATTTTGCTCAAGAGTTGAGTATTCTGGGGTTGTATTGGGAATCAAAAATTCGATCGGATTTTCAAATTTTTGTCTGTGTGGTTTTCCGGATAATTTTCGAATATGTTAAAAAGTTCGACCGGATATAAATACCCAACTTTTCCCCTGCCGGAAAATTTCCAAGTGTTGGATTTTTCCTTGGTTTAAAGACGTTCTAAGTAGTGCAAGTAACGCGATGGTCCCTCTAGAAGACAACAAACCTTAACTCGATTATGTGACCGTCTTGAACTGCCCTTTGAACCTTCGGGTTTGGGGCAGTACGGCGTGCCACATGTGAGGCGTTGGCTTGACCCTTCTACGGCTGGACCGTTGGTACTGAGGCATGAAGTGAATGTCTTTGAACCTATTTCATGTGTTGAACGGTTTCGGGAAAACTTGGGTGTTCGAATGTTCGATCGGAAAGTTTAATATTTTCTATTTGTCCGGAATGGGATACAATAATTGGAATTCACAAACAGTTATGAGATAACTGGATGAATGTTATAAATCTAGCGGTTTAGTCTCACTTGATATTGAAAAGAGTTTTCGATGTTGGGACTAAAATGCGGGGTTTATAATTGTTAGGCATGTGATGTCTAAGTATTTCATTTGATTAGGCATGCGATGTCTAAAGAAGGTTGCGGATTCCAACTATTGTAGTTTTACACTTTCTTTTCTGTGACCGTAAGTGTAATATGTGATATCGCCGGTTTCGTTGCTATATGTCAACGACAATTGGGATGCGCATATTTACTTACGTTGATGACATGTGATGTTATGTGTTGCTGGATATGTTATATTGGATTGTCGTGTTTGAATAGCCGGGGTTTTTTATGTGAGATGAGTGTTTTTCATTTTTCATTCATGTAAAAACTTGTATGTAATATTCTTTTATTTGGGGCACTTCCAGGTTGCGGAAGCTGTCACCCTTTGTATATTATTTACTTTTCTGCACTAGGATAGACCCAAGGAGGGGAGCACAAGTAACCGGGTTCTAGGGTCCAGTGGGAGACCATCTCGAGGAGTCGAGTCCGGGTCTCCTAACCCTAGGATTGGTAGGGTTGCTTGCCGCTCTCGTAGGGGTCTACGGGTGTGGGATTGGCTATTCATCACGACCGTGGAATCCGTGTTTTATACTGGCTCGTATTGAAAACACGGACGTCCTAGTATATCCAATGTTTCATATGTTTTCTTCTGCTGCGATATCTGTGATGTGATCATGTGATGTTCTGTGATAGATACTTTATATAGTATATATGATATATTATATAGACGTTACTTATGTTTTGCACCCGCACTAGCCCTGCCATGCTCTGTCGTTAGTTACCTAACCTAACGGTGCACGAGGGGACATCGAGGCGAATGCGGATGGCATAAGTGTACGTCGTATTTATCTGTGATGTTTAGGTATTTAAATGATGGGACTTCATTAATGTGATTAATAAAAGAAAAGAAACCTAAGATGTTGTAGAATCAAATTTTAAACAAAACAGGTAGCTACAGTTCTTACTTTGCATAGCGGTATATATGATATACCCTGCACCTTATTCGATGAGGAAAGGACCGAGATCCCTTCACCGGGAGTGACTCCTTTAGCAATAACTGGCAGATGCTACACACTCGGTTTGACTTTTGATTGCTTCTATAGTTTCTGCTTTGCACAGTGATGTATATGATATATCCCGCACCTCATTCGACGAGGAAAGGGCCGACGATCCCTTCACCGGGAGTGACCCCTTTAGCAAAACTAGAAAAGCCTCAAAATCACTCCATTTCAAAACTTCATTTGATCCTACAACGATATCAAGTTCATTACGCAATAGGTTTTCAGAAAAAACCTGTCGTAGCCCTCCGTCATTTCAGATAAGTACTAGTTAGTATTCGTGCTACGTTTGTTGACTATGTTAAGGCGTAGTGTGCGGTAGCTAATTAGTGCTCATCTGTATAAGCATATGATGCGATTGGATTAGGGTAGTCGTGCGACTTTGTTGACTATGTTAAGGGTCGTGCGGGTGGGTTTAATTCAATCGAGAAATGACGAGTTGAACTTGACTAGCACTTATGATTTGTTGACTATGTTAAGGTCATACAGCTGCTAGGGGCAAAATATTATCGGGAATTTCAAGTGTTGAAATTTGCAATGAGATTGCATACCTTCTATGAGATAGTTGGATCCCGATACCCACTGCGAGTAAGAGTTACTCCTGGGAGAGTTTTACACATTACAATTAGCCGATCAAGTAGGTGTCTAGAAAGGTGTCAACAGGGTTACGCCTCTGGGAAAACGAGGTTTACATTAATTAGGTTCGTGCGAAAGCACGGGGGACCTCCCTCAAAGTACCGACACTGGCCTGGCTGAAAGATTGGCGAACTTGTAGTGTGTAATTAATCCCGGCTAGTCTTTCCTTTTAGGGTTTGAAGGAAGATTTGATAAAAACCAGTGGGAGCCATCCTGATTAGATAAGATAATAACCAATCTGATCTTGCAAGAGCATACGCTAAAGTGTTTTCTTCTCTCTCTCTTCAGGTAGCGACCATGTCATGCCCTAATAAAGATAATAATATGGATGTATTGACTGAACCCGCATGTTATACTGTGCTGGGGAACGTTGGTTCCGTTCTTTCCTATAAGAGTTATAGGACT
Source organism: Agapanthus africanus (assembly GCA_030015575.1). Lineage (NCBI taxonomy): Eukaryota > Viridiplantae > Streptophyta > Magnoliopsida > Asparagales > Amaryllidaceae > Agapanthus > Agapanthus africanus. The sequence goes on from CM057344.1 coordinate 112,053,069, forward strand.
GAACAGGATATAGGGGAATGCCAGGATTCCCAAGCCACCCGAATGAAGAAAGTACATGTTGATGCATTTTCTTCGGGTGTGTTCGTTACAGAGAACTGTTTCTCCATTTGCTCCACGTCCTGGGTATTAGATACCGGGTCAGGATCCCATATATGTAATCAGTTACATGGGCTCAGGAAAGGTAGAGAACTTGGAGAAGGTGATAAAGACATTAGAGTTGGAAATGGTGCAATAATTGCAGCTAAGACTGTCGGGGAATATCACCTTGCATTACCAACTGGTAATACATTGGTTCTGAACGAATGCTATTACATGCCGAACCTGATATGCAACATTATATCGGTTTCTTTGTTGAGTAAAGAGGGATATAATTTTGTATTACAGGACAATGTTATGAACATTTTCCGTAACCAAAAGTTGGTTGGATCAGGCACATTGTGCAATGGCATTTATGTTCTAAATCAATCAACAGTTCTGAGCATAACAAACACACATATGAGGAAGAGTTCTGAACTGAACGAATCCTTCTTGTGGCATTGTAGACTGGGTCACATCAATGCGACACGACTGGCTAAGTTGCATAAGGATGGATATTTGAATTCGTTTGAATTTTCATCTTATGACACTTGCCAGTCATGTCTCAAAGGCAAGATGACCAAAACTCCGGTTACGGGACACGGAGAAAGAGTTACTGAACTCTTAGGACTGATACATAGTGATGTATGCTGTCCTATATCTACACATGCCAGGGATGGTTCTTCATACTTCATTACATTCACTGACGATCTCTCTAGGTTCGGGTATGTGTTCCTGATGAAACACAAATCAGAAGCTTTTGAGAAATTTAGAGAATATAAGCAAGAAGTTGATAACCAAACCGGAAAAAGTATTAAAATCCTACGATCTGATCGAGGAGGTGAATACTTGAGCAATGAATTCCTGGACTTCCTAAAAGAGAATGGGATTCTCTCTCAGCTGACTCCTCCATATACACCACAGCACAACGGTGTATCAGAACGGAGGAACCGCACGCTATTAGATATGGTGCGCTCTATGATGAGCACAGCTGAGTTACCTATTTCCTTCTGGGGATATGAGCTGGAGACAGCTGCATACCTATTGAATCAAGTTCCATCTAAATCTGTACCTACCACACCATATGAGATATGGAGTGGGAAGAGACCATATTTTAAACGAGTTAAGATATGGGGTTGTCCGGCCTATGTCAAAAGGCAAAATCCAGACAAACTCGAGGCACGGTCAGTTCTTTGCAAGTTTGTGGGATATCCTAAGAATTCACAAGGATATTTTTTCTACCATACTGAAGAACAAAAGGTGTTTGTTTCTCAATGTGCCACCTTTTCAGAAAAGGAATTCCTTGAAAAAGAAATTAGTGGCAAAGTGGTAGAGATGGAAGAAGTTCCAGATACACAAACCGTAACTGAAGATTTAGTGGAACCAGAAGATTCAGTAGCTCCAAATGAACCTCGGCCTCTCCGCCGATCTAGTAGGGTTCCTCGCCAACCTGAGAGATACTACGGTTTTCTCATGGATGGTGGGAGCGAGGATTGCATCATGGAGGATGATGACCCTACTAGCTTCGAGCAGGCCATCACGAGTAAAGACTCAGTGAAATGGCTGGATGCTATGCGGTCCGAGATGGAATCCATGTACACCAACAAAGTATGGACTTTGGATGTTGCTCCTGAAGGGGTAAAACCCATCGGGAGCAAGTGGATCTTCAAGAAGAAACTTGGTGTAGATGGGAAAGTGGAGACTTTCAAAGCTAGACTTGTTGCAAAGGGTTTTCGTCAAAGACCAGGTGTGGACTATGACGAAACCTTTTCTCCAGTGGCTATGCTTAAATCCATCCGAATCATGCTTGCCATCGCTGCATATCATGACTACGAAATCTGGCAAATGGTTGTTAAGACCGCCTTTCTAAATGGTGATTTAGAAGAGTGCGTGTACATGACTCAGCCAGAGAGCTTCGTAGACAGTGGGAGCAGCGGGAAGGTGTGCAAGCTGCTTAAATCCATTTATGGATTAAAGCAAGCATCGCGAAGTTGGAACATCTGCTTTGACGTCGTTATCAAAGAGTTTGATTTCGTCAAAAATCCAGATGAACCTTGTATCTACAAGAAGGTGGCAGAGAGTAAGGTTGTCTTCCTCGTATTGTACGTAGACGACATACTCTTGATAGGAAATGATATTCCTATGCTGCAGTCGGTCAAGCTCTTCTTATCACAAAGATTCTCAATGAAAGATCTTGGTGATGCCTCCTGCATATTGGGAATTAGGATCTATAGAGATAGATCCAAACGGATATTGGGATTGTCCCAATCCAGGTACATTGACACCATACTAAAGAGGTTTAGTATGGAAGAATCCAAGCTTGGGAACTTGCCCACGATCTCTGGAGTCACTCTCTCCAAAGAGATGTCTCCCAAGACTGATTGGGAGAGAGCTCGCATGCAAGGGATACCCTATGCTTCGGCTGTAGGCTCTATCATGTACGCGATGCTATGTACCAGACCCGATGTAGCATACTCACTAAGTGTAGTGAGCAGGTATCAAGCCGATCCTGGAGAGAGTCACTGGACAGCTGTGAAGAGCATTCTCAAGTACTTACGAAGGACTAAAGAGATGCTCTTGGTGTATGGTAACGGAGAACTCCAAGTGGAGTCCTTTACCGATTCGAGCTTCCAGAGTGATAAGGACGACTCTAAGTCGCAGTCGGGATTTGTCTTTACCCTTTACGGAGGGGCGGTTAGCTGGAAGAGTTCCAAGCAGGAAACCGTGGCAGACTCGACGATGGAGGCTGAATACATCGCTGCCAACGATGCTGCAAAAGAGGCTGTCTGGATCAAGAAGTTCATTACTGAACTTGGAGTGGTTCCATCCATTGAGCATCCAATACCTTTGTATTGCGATAACAATGGAGCGGTGGCTTTGGCCAAGGAATCTAGGTCCCATCAGCGATCCAGGCATATTCTGAGGCGGTATCACCTGATCCGGGAGATAGTTGATCGCCGGGAGATCGAGGTCAGGAGGGTTGACACGAAGAACAACACAGCGGATCCACTCACGAAGGCCATTCCCCAGATACAGTTTGAGAGACTCTTCGGGATGCTCGGTATGCGATACTACAGCAGCTGGCCCTAGTGCAAGTGGGAGATTGTTAGTTGTATGTATGCCCTAGAGGCCAGTATTGTACAGATGATGTATATTATATTGGATGCTTGGACATATATAGAGATGACTTTCTTGCTCGATATGATAGTATGCTATCTGGTTGCTCTTTATCTTAACATGTACACTTGTCTCTTTAAACTGTCTTATAGTTACATGTTGATAAAGCCCTTAGGATGTGTACTTGACTACCTGGACTATGATGCAGATCATACTAGTGGGGACATGGTAGTCCATAAGTACATCCTTCAAGGTCCCTAGTCGTGGGTGTATCGAGACAGGGCATCGATATACCAGTGTAGACTGGCGTATACGCTTCTCGACCCATGAGATGGGCGATGGATGATCCCATATCCATTGGTGTTTGACATCAGAGATGGTGTACGGGTGCTCAGTGGAGACTGGGTACACTGGACGGACTCGCCGAGAACTCCCAGATGGTATTATACCTCACGTCAGATGGCAGTTCTCAGGTGACACTTGTACAGGTTAGTCTGTAGACCCGAGATCGTCATAGAGTCTTGTGTGATTCCCACTGTGCTTTGATCTCCACCTTACCACGTCCATGAGGGTGTGCAAAACGGTGGTCTTTGGGTACAGTCCCGAGTCACATGGAGACAATGAGCGATAGGAGGGGTTTCGTCTCTCCCGGTATTGGGGGTTGATGTTGCGCTGTGCTCGATTGGCCGTAACAGGGAAGTCCCTGGCCAGGGCTGATCAGAGATTTGCTGGTAAGTGTTACCAGTAGTTTCTCAACCCGTTATGAGCCTCACATCGGCACGACTTATCGGTTATTGGGGGTCTGACGTTTACCACCCCTAGACTTGATATGCGACATATCAGACGAACAGACCGAACTGTACGGTAAGTGTTACTGGTTGGATTCACAGGAGTGTGAGCGGGCTAGCTCGTCGATCTTCTGATCGCTTAATACCCGGGTGGCCGTTACGTTTAGCAGACCGCTTGCGGCTTGTGGGTGCTTGATATGATCATCATCTGCTACCGGCGTATTGACGAGTCTTTAGAGTCCTACACAGAGGTTTCCTGGCTCAAGCGAAACGAAATAAGAGCGCATATGAGATGTGTGCGGGACCGAGAATAATGCGTGTATGTGATACCGTATTTCATTCTCGCGATTAATGTTTTGATTGGTTGTATGCGATATAACCTAGTTATCGAATCGAAGGTCGATTCGATAAGTCGATACATTGGATACTAGTCAGTTATGTACGACATGACCGAATCATTGAATCAAGTGTTGATTTAATGATTTAATGTATAATTATATATTTGATATATTACTTTACATTAACTAGTATTGGTTCACTTTAAAGGGATTTTCTCACTTGAAAAACACATTGTATATGTGATATATTTTGTGTGCACTTGATTGTATCATGTTTGATGATACTTGCTCATTTGGTTAAGTGTAAAGAATTAAACCTTGGTTAAGTAAATGATTAGGGTTTTTATTTATTCATTCATTTATCTTTTTAATTTGGATTAAAAAAGAAATGGCAAAAGAAAACAAAAAGGGTTGCTTTCATTCTTGAAGGTTGTTGAAGCTTCATGAAGCTTTGACCAAAATGACCATTTTTGTCTTCATGCCTAACCCTAACCATTCATCTAACCTTGGTCAATTCTCTACACCTAACCATGGTTTACATTATGATAAGTATTCATTTTCTTTTTCATTTTTGAATACTTTTATCATATTCTATCTTCATCTTCTCCTTCTTCTTCAAGAAAGAAAACTAGACTCCATTAATGGCATCTTGAGTTCTAAAGTGAGAAATCCAATTCTAAAGTGAACCCACCTCCTATTTCTTCATCCTCTACCTCTTGCCAAGTGGTTTTGGGTGTTTTCTTCACAAGTTTCACAACTTGGTGAAGTCAGAGCTTGATCTTGTGAAGCCTCGACGTAGATCATCTTCGGCATCGTAGCCGACGACTATTCCGCTCATTTCTCCGATGAAGCCGATGCGAGAGTCCGGGATTCGAGATGGACAGCGAGGGAACGACTACGTGGAGCTAAGGAAGTGGATAACCGGATCTACAAAGGTTGTAGCTTCCTTCTTTTAGTTAAGATGTTAACTAGCTTATCTTTTCGCCTAAATTTCTAGTCGACGATCCGTATTAGGGTTTCTCGGCACTTGTAAAATTTGAAATTGGCATGGTTGATACCTTGTGAGACCTCTATTGTATGCCTAGGAACCCTACACGTGTAAGTAGAAAAATGAAATCTTATGTAGTAGCGGACAAGTAAGAGTGACAACTAAACATGCCAATTATATAGGCATGGCAATATATCATAAGCATGGCAATTATATATTTACGTGTTTGTTGTAGTTCAATAGTGAAGGTATGCGTTTATACGAGAGTAGACTGTCAAACCCACGGACCAAAAGCACATAGAGTACAAGGCCCTGTTAAACCCATGGAACAATGGCACAAGAGATTCAAGTTAGGTGATTTTTAGTGGATTCTCGTGCCACGACATACATTCTATACCAAACCATTCCTTATCCCCACGTATTTTAATTTATAGTTAAAATTACAAGTCTTGTCCGAGTCCATGAATACATAAGAAAGAGAGAGAGAGTACAAGTTCATGTTCCAAGTCGAGTTCAAGTATTCATGTCAAGTTATTACGTATTCATGGTTCGGGTTAAGTCGAGTCAAGCATATAACAGGGTGTTCATACAAGTCATGTAGATAAGTAATGATGTCGCATATCGTGAAATGTGTTGAGTATAATAAATAGGTTATTCACAAGTCAGGTAGATTCAGAATGAAAAGGTACATAGCATGAGATGAATCAAATTTAATTTCAGAAACATGGCAGGCAAGTATATCAGCTTTCATATCGGTTTGTGACGGCTCATGTAGTCTTGAGCCAGCTCACAAATCCGATCTAATCACTATAAGTTCTCTGTTTACAGGAGACGGCTGAAAAGTTCCTGAGCCGGCTCGACACGACTTGAGACGGCTCAATAAAAATTGAGCCGGTTCACGTTATGTCAAGAAAGTGAGTTTCCTTAAAAGTTCAAGGTATTTTAGTGATTCCTTAATTTCGGCTCCCCGAGACTCGAGAGATATGATGCCACGTAACCTACAAACTGTTCTAAATAATTGAGAATACTAATAGTAATTACTAATATCATTCTACTCCAAAAAAAGCATGTTAAACACTACCTTATATGAACAAAAATTCATGTGTACTAATCTTACATTTACACATAAATATGATACCTTACATTAAAGTTTAACTACAATAAATTGGTATTGATATTGTAAAAACCTAGATAATAAAATGGAAAAATAACAAACTTTGCTAGTGGTGATAAACAAAAACAGGCTACTGATAAAAATTAGCATTAAATGCAGCCCAATACTATATGAATGCAAATCATACCAATAGTAATATTATAACGACAATAATATCAATAACACTACTATAAAACTAATAATTGATAAATATAATTAAAATGCAACTTATTGAATACAATTATAGTTGCAACATGCATTATAAAGATATTACTATATATAAACTGCTAACTATTTGATATAGAAAACTTTAGAAATTACTAACCGATCTTTAGTGGCTTAGAATCCGAACGTGAATGTGGGGTAGGTCATTACCCTTGCGTTATCTATGAGTAATGTTTAATAAATCCATGTACAAATAATTCTATGCATATAAAAAATGTATCTTTGGGATCCATTGCAAGGCGAGGGCAACGATATCTAGGAGGAGCATGACAAGGGAAGGAAAGTGGTAAAGATCGAGAGAGCGAGAAAGAAGAAGAAGACTTACTCATGATTAGGACACGGGAAACAACGGAATTCTCTTTGGACCATTTCATCGAACATCGTCGCGCGCAAAATTGAAGCATCATCGGATGGAGATCCATAGGCATGGAAACAATCTTGGCACTCATGCATACTCGGGCCCAGCCTTGGAGCCTCGGTTCACGGCTCGTGATCGCGTCGAATGGGTTGATGAGCCCGGTTCGGCCAAGGTGGTGATGCTGCTGCTGCTGCTGCTGACAACGACGATGTTGCAAGCCCGACTTGGTCTCGGTTTGTGTTGGGCTCTGGGTTGGTGCACGAGGGATAAGCGGCGATGGCGGCTTGGTGTTCTCGTGTCGGTAAAGAAGAGAAAGACGGAGAAGTGATGAGGGAGGTGATGGAGCTGGGTGTCAGTGGTGATGTTGATAGAGAAAGGGGATGAGGGTGTGAGTTCGATAGGGTGCTCGTCCAAGAGAGGTGGTCGGCCATGGAGGGGTTTGGTGTTGGGTTGGTGGTGGAAAAGAAAACAAAGAAGAAGTAGAGAGAAAAGAAGGGAAGGTGATGGGTTCTTTTTTTTTGCTCGGGCATGATGGGTAGCAAGGGCTAGGGTTTTGCAGAGAGGAAGAGAGAATTGAAGGGGAGTTAAAGGCGTTGATTGCATGCGGGAAGGCGTGGGATCGCGCGTTACATAAAGAAGGAGGCGAACAGGGAGAAGGAAAAAGAAAGTAGGAAGAAAAGAAAAGAAAGGAAAGAGAGAAGGGAAAGTGTTGGGCCGAGGGTTTTGGATGTGGGCTTTAAAAATAGAAAATATTATTTGACATTTTGGGCTCATGGGCTGTAGGGAAAGAAAATAAGAAAAGGAAAAATGAGAAGAATGGATTTGCGTTAATGGGCTTATGGAACTATTAGGAAAAAGAATTAGAGATAAGGATGAGGGGATAAATAGAAAAAATATAGACAAAAAAATATACGGAAAATACCAAAAACAAGTAAATACAGTATTTTATTAAGGAAAGATAATACGAAGGTATAGAAATTTTATGGTCATTACATTTTACCCTCCTTAAAAAAAATTCGTTCTCGAAATTACTCAAGAAGGATATTACAATAGAGCAAGGAACATGGTCAGGGCTACAGGTATCGTATGACTAGGTTAGGGATGTAAGAAGGATGGTTCAAGGAATGCAAATAAGGAAGTAACTTCAATGGAAGCGTAAAAGACTTCAGATTACGAATGTTAGGGGGTTGAGAATCTCGAACACTATCCTCTTTTGACGATAGTCGACGGTGGTGTAGATCGCGATACAACGAATTGGGAAGACGGGTAAATATGAGATGCTTCTGAATCGGAAAGTTTGAAAAGTCAGAACAAGAACCGCTAAGATAGTATTTAAGCTAACAAGGACCGTTTAGGAACACATGAAAAGATTGGTTAACAAATACAAGCAAAAAAGACGAATTATGAATTGAAAGAAATAAGGAAGTTATAAGAAGATTGAGACCGAGATGAAAATTTCACACTTCCGTTTTCCTTTACGTCGAGACATAATCGTTGGGGCAAACAAAAAAGGATTCAAAGGAATAATATTCAAGAATGAAATAATAGTGCATACATTACACTCTACCATCTTTAAAAGAATTTCGTCCCCGAAATTCTTTTAAGAAGTATGTCACATCAAGACACGGAAAAAGCTAAGGAAAATGTCGTGGCATGTCATTTTTGAGCTCCGTCGATTAATTCTATAATCAGCTGAGCTAATAGTCTTATGAGATACAAGTAGAATGGATGAACTCGAGTTAAGAATTCAAAATTCGAGAGATGATCATCAAGAAAGTCGAAAGTGGAGTTTAAGATGGATTCAAAAAATAGGCTGAGATTCAAAGGAAAGATTAAATATAAAAGTTGGATTTCAAAATTCTTGTAATATATTGCTTTCGATGTCATGCTGAACTGACTTGCATGGGCCACCAATAAAGCCTATTACGTCCCGCTTCACAAAAGGAAATATCGGTGTGTGACAAGGTTCGCGACATATTTATTCCGAGAAGATCCTTTCTCGCAACAAATACGTTAAGCGTTAAGCATTTAATAAGAAATTATATACTACAAGAATAACCAAGAGAATATAATCCAGCTGGTAATTATCATATTCAAAGTTCCACATACTATAAGAATAACCAAGAGAATATAATCCAGCTGGTAATTATCATATTCAAAGTTCCACGGGGTTGAACAGTTGGTAAAATGGCAAAATAACAAACTTTTCAAGTGGTGATAAACAAAAACTGGCTACTGATAAAAATTAGCATTAAATGCAATCCAATACTATATGTATGCAAATCATACAAATAGTAATATTAAAACTAATAATTGATAAATATAATTATAATCCAACTTATTGAATACAATTTTAGTTGCAACTTGCATTTTAAAGATAATACTATATATAAACTGCTAACTATTTGATATAGAAAACTTTAGAAATTACTAACCGGTCTTTAGTGGTTTAGGATCCGAACGTGAGTGTGGGGTAGTTTGTTACCCTGTACGTTATCTACGAGTAATGTTTAACAAATCCATGTACAAATAATTCTACCCATATAAAAAAATATCTCTTTGGGGTCCATAGCAAGGCGAGGGCAGTGATATCAAGGAGGAGCACGAAAGGGAAGGAAAGTGAGAAAGATCGAAAGAGCGAGAAAGAGGAAGATGACTTACTCGCGATTAGAACATGCGAAACGACAGAATTCTCTTTAGGGCATTTCATCGAACACTGTCGCGCGCAAAATTGAAACGTCGTCGGAATGGAGATCCAGAGGCGTGGAAACGATCGTGGCGCTCATGCGGACTCGGGCCCAACCTTGGAGCCTCGGTGTAACAACCCTGGAGCCTCGGTGTAACAACCCTAATTTTCTTATACACTTTTTCCTATAAAAAAAAATTTCAAAAATCCATAAAGGGGTATTTATTGCCTGAGCACAAGATTTAAGTAATTAATTAGTAATTTAATTACAAGAAGGAGCTTGTAGCTCATTGGTAATACCTTGCATTGCTGAACCAAGCCACCAAAGTTCAAATCTCATGCCTCACAATATTTTTAATATTTATTTTGTTTTAAATTTTTCTTCAATGTTGTGCCTCTTCATCTTCTAAACCCTCCTGTACACTTCAAATTTCTAGATCGGTTTCAGAGACCTTTGAAATCCCCATTTACTCCATTTTAATGATTTTTTAATACATTTTTACATTAAAACCTTTCATATACCTTATTTACTCCAATTTTTAATGATTTTTTACATTTTTACATTAAAACCTTTCATATACCATATTTACTCCAACTTTTAATGATTTTATACATTTTTACATTTTTATTTAAAAACCCTTCACCTACCCTACCCCTAGCCTACCCTATAAATACACCCTCTCCTCTCTACCCTCTCATCCCAAAAATCCTAAGCTCACTCTCTCAAAATTTTCCAAGAGTTGTGTACTTTGAAAACAAGTTCGCGGCGAAACTCCGCCGAAATTCCGGCGGAAATTCCGGCGACGTTTTGAGGAACAACCGGCGACGAAGCAACGCCTCGGCAACCCCTTTAGTCCCCCCTCACTCCTTTGCCTAATCGAAATTCCGTAAGTCCCATTCTATCCCCCTTTCTATCTCTCTAAAATACGAAATTACGAAATCCGACGGAATCGGAACAAATCAGATTTTCGATTCGGTTTTCTATAAAAGTTCACTTCTCACCAATACATTCATGTTTAAACATCTTATTCTTGACTATTAAACTTTTAAAAATCAATTTGAACAAGTTTTCTCACATGAAATGATAACCTTTCCAATTTATCGTATTTTTTCACTTTAATACCATCATGTTTCGATTTCACATTTAACCCCTAAACTTTCCTATACATTTAAAGTAGAGCACGAGGTAATGACCTACCTCCTCACACACTTACATACAATCTAATACGATACCATTGAAACCTTAGAATACGAGAAAACAAGAATTTACATTTAAATACCATATACTTAATAAAACTATCATAAAAGATTTAGAGTTGATACACTTTTAAATAAATACCTCTTATTAGGAAAACACGATAAGTTGTGGATATCGATCGTTTATCTAAACCTGACTTTGTGGTGTCTAGGTCAGGCAAGTGAGCAAAGGTAACTTTAAAAGGCCCGTCTCACGATTCGTGAGCGGATCCCTCCTTCCTCACTTGTACTTACCTGGCGACAATTGGCGGTGAAGAGGCGATTTGAGGCTTCTAACGACTTGTCGTTTAGACCACTTAGAAATAGGCTAGTTGGCTTAGGAAATCCTAGAATCTAAAATACGGAAAATTACACTTTGCAAATAAATATCTTTTACTTTATAAAAATGTTTTCTAAAGGATTAGTATTTTACAATCTTTGCAAAGCGCCGCTACAACCCATTTTTAGGGAACCCGTTCGGGATTGTGCGGTTTATCGTGCACCCTCGGGCTAGTAGTGCGAGATTCAGACCTCCGCAAGGAGTATTCGGTCTCGAAAGGTTTAAAATATGACATCTTAAGAAAATGAGATTTTTGGAATATAAACTATTTATTAAATTTTTTTTTTGTATAAACATATGTATATTTATCATTTAAATATCTATTTTATTATAATAAAATTTTTCCGCCTTTTTCTAAAAATCATAAGAATAAATTTTACACTAAAATACCATGAACTTCAAATAATCAACATTACAGATAAATACCCTTATTTATAAAACTAGGATATTTTCACTAGAAATGTCACACCATAAAATCCACCCTTATTACAACTCTAAAGACGAACAATAAATACTTGAGATGTATTTTGAAAAATATATAAAAGTATTTTTACATAAAACCCCTCAAGTTTTATAAATTACCCTAAGGACCCTGGCAATTATAAGACTTCGATTCACATCCCTGATTGTCTGACTCGGATTTGAGTCTGATTAATCTGACTTGAATATGATTCAAGTCAATTTATAATCTACAAGTTTCCAATTCAATATGAACACATGAATCCATGAATACAATTATCAGTTTATACAATTTGGCTGACCCGAACCATGGATATATTCCTTTTACATGATTCTCAGTATTCCATTTACATGACTCTACGGTTATAACCGTTTCCTGATATCATGGTTTCGGTCAGTCAGTCAATCAATCATACAATCAATACAATTTTACAAGATAACAATACAAACAATATATCGCGGGGTTTAAGGGGTAGATTGGTACGGAAGGTGTTAAAGGTGGCATGAGGTGGTCAGATTTAACACACCTAACATGAATCCAGTTGCTGTTGTACCGTGGCATAAACGGTTCCTTGTACTATACGTACCCCCAGTCTCTGGAATATAGAGACTCCTCTCGTATACACTGGCATCCTTCTGTACCAAGTTATAAACAACAGCGTTGACATATCATTACAACAATAGTACACAATTTTAAAATGTATCTTCTTATTCTGTCTTTTTCTACTTTCCTCTTACCTTTGGGACTTATCGAGCGACCTATTCGCTGACGACATTCTGTTTCTCTCTTCTTTGAATGTCGTCAGGTGATTTGGACCCGGCAGAGGTTGAGCCATCGCAAGAAGACTTGGAGCAGTTTACTGAAGACCCTGCACTGTAGTTTCATTGTACACTTTTCCTTTCTGTACTTTTCATTTCCTATTATGCCACTGTTTAGGCATCTTTTTATTTCGGTTGTATTTCCTTTCATGTATTGTACAAAGAATGTTAATAAATAAAAGTTGTTGTTCTTTTTATTTCTTGTCTCTTGTGTATTTATTTTATATTGCTTAGATACGCTTAGCGTATGTACTTCTGAATATATACGTAGCGGACCTCGTCGCGTCTCCTTCGCCGTACACTGGGAAGAGGGGCGTGACAGTCCATAGCTGGTGATTGCATTGAATGGACTGATGAACCCGGTTCGACCAAAGTGGTGGTGCTGTTGTTGCTGTTGTGGTTTCTACTGCTGCTGCTGTTGACAACGACAATGTTGCAAGCCCGACTTGGTCTCAGTTTGTTTTGGGTAAGGGTTGGAGCACGAGGGATAGACGGCGATGGCGGCACGGTGTTTTCGTGTCAGTAAATAAGACGAAGATGGAGAAGTGATGAGGGAGGTGATGGAGCTGGGTGTTGGTGGTGCTGTTGATAGAGAAAGGAGATGAGGGTGTGAGTTTGAGGGGGTGCTCGGCCAAGAGAGGTGGCCAGCCATGGAGGGGTTTGGTGTTGGGTTCGGTGGTTGAAAAGAAAACAAAGAAGAAGTAGAGAGAGAAGAAAGGAAGGTAATGGGTTCTGGGTTTTGCTCGGGCATGGTGGGCAAAAAGGGCTAGGGTTTTGCAGAGAGGAAGAGAGAAATGGAAGGGAGTTAAAGGCATCAGTTGCATGCGGGGAAGGCATGGGTGTTTACCTCCGGAAATCGAGACGAACTGGGATAAAACGTCTTGCCTGAATCTAGGGGCAGATGATATATGGAACATATCTGTCCACCTCTCCGAAAATACCAAGTTGATTTATGGCACCGTATATCGGAGGTTTGAATGGATACGACCATTGTAGCTGAACTTTTCAGATTCCCCCTTAATGAAGAGTGGTTTTTGATTGTAAGGACGCCTTTTCCTACAGGCGCAAGCCCCTACAGTTAATTACGTCATCGTAAAGCGATAACAACTTTCTCTACTCTATATCTATCACTTCGTATCGTGTTATATTTTGTTTTTTTTGGGGTTTCTCTTTGATTGTATACGGAGAATAATATATGTCAGTCCAAATCCGTACATATCAGATTTGGGTTTGAACCTAGGTAGCATTTCTCATATGAATGAGGTCCATCAGTTCAAAATATGTCATCTAAGCATAGTTAGTCGCATCTGACTAAGATAGACTTAGGAATATGGTTAAGGTTCATTAATCTTGTTTTAAACTAAGATCAGCTTAGGGAGATTCATTTTACTTGATCATTGGATCATACATAAGAAGTAAAAGTTTCTATACTTAGTTTATTTTAACTAAGTGATCAAAGAAAATGCTTGTTGTCCAAGTGCTCATATGCACATGTACATATATCTTCTTTAAAGAGAGTGCGCACGTGTATATCACATGGTTGCACATTTGTTTATGGTCGGGGGCTGCGCACATGCATATCACGTGGTTCACACTTATTATCATGTCAAATTCACATCCGCGCTTGTATAATTGTGCACGTATTAGGAGGTCAACATTTTCATTTGCGCATACATGTATGTCACGTGATGCGCACATCTTCAGAGAAATTATTTTTCCCAATGCGCACACGTGAATATCACGTGATACGCAAGCATGCATAGACATTTATTATCAATCACGCACTAGAATCAGGTGCGCACTGTTCTTCAGAAAGCAGTGGCTTTCAAAAAGAAACATAAGTTTCTGTTAATTGATTTTTTGGCGCATCTATGGTGCGCATCCAAATTTATGAAGGTTTGTGTCCTTCATAAAAGGTCTTTTCTTCAAGTCTTAGATCTCACGAACGATCTCTCATAAAAAGTCGAAACTTTTATCATGAAGAGAAACCTTGCATAAGATCTTTTAATCTTGTTTAATGAATCAATGGATTCAACAAAAAGCAGACACTTTTTATTTAAAGCAAAAATTTTTTTAAATTTTTTTTATCAAAGAGAATGATATTTTCTCCTTCTTTCTTTTTCTTTTTACCTTTTTGTTGAAGGTAATAAAGATAAGATTTTTTCTCTATCAGGAGAAGTGCGCACTTTATTTGCGACTACTCTAAAAAAGAAGTCTTTCCCTTCATTTTTTCTTTTAGATCTCTATTTATAATAGAGGGTCAATTAGGGGTTGTCGCAATCTTTTAAGGATTTATTTTATTTTAAATGATTTTAAGTTGAATCATATCAATTTAGAGGCCTTACGCACCGTTAGATATTTATCCAAGATGATTTGATTTAGTTTGTTAAATTGTAAATTAATAGATTTTGATTTTTATAACAATTTTAAATAAAAGCGTATGCTTCATTGGCTGCAAATACACATGGCAAGGATGCATACATGTGCTGTGTACGTGTCGTGCCTATCTCATGCATCAGCCTTAATGTGCCCATGTATATAAGTGCACATGTCATTAAAGTCTCTTTTCGATCAAGTGAGCACTTGACACTTGCGCAATTGCCTTTAGCTATTTTATTATAAGTGTGCACTTGATATTGATGCAATAAAACAGGTGCAAACAAATGCCCCCCACTGATTGCGCTCACGTGATCCGCACGTGGGTGCGATCGGTGTCATCCTGCGAGCCACTGGATTTGTCTCGAGATTTGTGGGATACAAAACGACATTCGGCCCCTATAAATGTGACCCCACTCCCTTCATCGAAGTGCACCACTTTTCTTTTCTTCCTTGTATTTTTGAGAAGCTTGTTTCACACTTGTTTCCTTTAGTGCTTACGCACTTCTTAAAGCTTTCGCTTCTTGCAGAAGCCTTTGCTTCTTCAAGCATCAATTGGTAAGTGTGATGCGCACCTTTGTCCCTGGTGCGAAGCCTTTGCTTCCATTTGCTTAGTGTGCATCTTATGGGTTGCGCATCCAATGGGGTTTCTTGGATTCTGATACTATGAACTCCAATCTTTAAAGCTACAACACTTTTGCTGACATTTTTCTTGTCTCTTTTTCTCCAGGTCCAATAGATGATCATTTGTACGACATCAGGAACATCATCTTTTACAACATCATTCGTTATTATGGGCCAGACTATACTGACGACCAATGTGAAGCCATGGTGCATCGCTTAGAAGCTCACTGTAGATGACTACTTCCTCACCGCTTTTCAGTTCTACAGATAGTGTTTGAAGCAATCTGGGATGCCTTGCCCAGAAATTTTGAGGTGATGCCGCTCTGAGCACTTGATCAGGCTGAAGACAAAGTGCACTCAATTTATCTGATGGTTTGATCTCGAAACGGTAGAGGGATGATGCGATTACTCTCTTGCATCGTATATATCAGCAAAGAGTGATCATATCTTCATATGCTAGGACGGAAGATATCAGTGGCGACCCCGAAGCCTTTCTCCGTGAACGGAAGCACAAGAAGATGGAAGATGATGCTTGGGAAGCCTTGCTGGGCTTTATTTTTTAGTTTAGGAATCTATTGTAAGTCTACGGTAGCGCCTCGGCCGTCTAACAGACTCCAAATGCGGAACAAAAACTTTTTAACTGGCGCTATCGTATATTATAACCCGGATCTGCCATTATTGCTAAACTAACAAACTATTAAGAGGGTAGAAAGGTTATACCGAACGATCCGAGTCCTTCGTTCTTCAACCATCATCCCACGCTTTGTTGCAGCTGCTCCGATCTCGTCGATCTCCGATCTGCTCATCCAGGTGGCACCACGTCAACGGATCTTTAAACGGGCTCCCGCCTCTGACTAGAGGCAACTCGCTCGTCAAGTTTGCTAAAAGAGACGACCAAGATGATGTAGAGAATGAGTAGAACACTTTGTCTCGTTACGTCCAAAGCTATGGACGAACGGTTAATGAAGTTGCCTTTTGGATCGGGTGGAAATGTGAAATGAGTATGCTTAATTTCTATGAACCAAATAACTATATCTTTTTTCTAGCAACCATAATCCCTCTCTCACTCATGGGCCGGCCATATATAGGAGAAGGGGGTGAGTGTAGGAGGAGGGAGTGGTGACCACAAAGCTAAAGATCATGAAAGAAACAATGAGTCACATTTACACCTAGTATGAACACAATGAATGTAAGTGATGAATCACTAACCTTGTCATTAAATGCACTAATGAGTCACAAAGTTGCATGAACCATGTCACCACTTTCTAGAAGCCTCTAGAAACTTCCACACTCATCTCAAGAAAAGATAAATCCGTATCTAACCGAATGTTAAATACGGCTGATAGAAAACTTAAAACTGGAAATGGAAACTGGCAACTTCCAAAAGCGATCCTGAAACGAATTTCAGGACAACCCCGTAACAGTACAAATATATCCGCATTTGTATTACGACCGAATACAAATGCAACTGAGACAAAGATATTATATATACTCAATATAATACTCGGATCCGGCTTAAACCAAAGCCCACCAGTATTATCTGCCCGAAATATGACACGTGCGTAAACGCACGTGCATTTTCCGAACCCTGCCATAAAACCATACGGCCTCTACAACGTTTCGCCCGAACTTGGGAAACTATCTGTGGGGGACTCTAATGACTCGTCAGTACCCTGGCAGTGGGTTTAACCACAAGCCGTCAGCGGCACTAGCTGTGCATAACGGCTGCCCATGGACTGACCTCAAGGGATGCCGATGAGCGAACTCATCTGGAAACCCTATTGAGCCTAACAGTGACAATGTATATACAGTCCGGTCCGTTCGTCTATGAGTATCGCATATCTGCCTAGGGGGCTGGTAACGTCAGACCCCCAATAGCAGTATAAGTCGTGTCGGAGTGTAGCCTAAAAATACCCTGAGATACTACTGGAGTACCTACCAGTAAATCTCCTGCCACGGCCGTGGGCTTTGTGTAATGGCTCTCCTAGACACAGCGCGATCTCACCCCCAATACCGGGAGAGACGAATCCCCTGCCGATCCGCTCACTTGCCTCCATGTGGCTCGGGACGGTACCCAAAAACTACCTGTTTGCACGCCTCCTTTGAGCCGTGGTAGGGTAGAAATCAAAGCACAGTAGGAACTCACACGAGACAAATGACGACCTCAGGTCGATGAACTAACCTGTACACATGTCACCAGGGAACTGCCATCTGACGATAGGTATAGTACCAACTAGCAGATTCCCGGCGAGTCCTGTCCGGTGTACTCATAACCCAATGAGCACCTGTATACATCTTAGGTGATCCAACTGACACCAGTGGCTTGTAAGACCGGCCACCGCCCCTCGTCGGGGTCTCGACTGTATACACTAGTCTACTCCGGAGTATCGATGCCCTATCTCGAAACTCCCACGACTAGGGACCACAATTAAGGATATGCTTATAAACCACCCAACTCTTACGTTATGATCGCCATCATACTGTTGGTAGTAAAGCAAGATCCTAAGGGCTCTATCAAAGTGTAACAGTGATCAGTCACCTGAACCTGTACACGACTGATAAAGGCAAACCGGATAGTATACTATCATCTCGAGTAGGACTGTCCTACCGGTATAGGTCCTCCGCAATCATTGCAATCACGTGCCTGCGATCCAATAATTGACTTTGAGGGCACTATATCCAACAATCTCCCACTTACACTTAAGGCTAATTATTGCGATGTCGACTACTCACAGCCCGTGTGAAACCGAACATCCAACTCCTCTACTAATCAGTTTCACAAAGCCCGTTTGTAAAACTATTGTGTTCGAGAAATAGCCTCAGTGAGTGGATCCGTCCAGATGTTTCTTTCTATATCTCTCTTAATTTCAAGTTTGCGGAGAAAGCCATCTCCCGAATTGAGTAATACCCGTCTTAGAATATGTCTGGATATCTGATGGGACCTTGTTCATAAATGAACTCCAAATCCAAACTTTTTAGACTGTATCGATCACTGAACCTAATCAGTATCCAGCACCATTCCTCCCACAGTATCCTTTTGGACCACCTGTCCATAATACTGTCCCTCGTCAGAGGGAAAATTATAACTCTGACAATCTCTCTGTCATCCATGTCACCTTTGAAGCGTGGAATGATAACCGTCTCCCGAAGGAGACTGCCGTCATCAAATCCGTAGAACATCCACTTATGTTCTAAAACTGCTTCCTTATGTTTCTTCAGGATTGGATTAATACAAACTTATTGCATCTAGTGCAAAAACAACATCTAGTGTGGTACTTGACATCTCACGATTGACTCAATTGCCAAAGCAAGTGATCTGCCAATCATGCACATCCCTCTCCCTTTTAGTCTGTAAGACACCTTTAGAGAGGGTGACTCCATCATTTGCAGGTATACCACCATGCCAGGAGTCAACTATTCTAAAAACTATCAGAATACTGTCAAAGTACCCACATTGGGAAACTACCCAAATCTAGATCTAAAACCATAGATCTAGAAACTAGAATGTCAGATATTATATCCATATCCTGTCTGGAGAAACAACTGTGTGACGACCACAGTACAACCGATCGTAGTATAGGAATTTTACTTCCTACTCTGTATATGTCATCCAAATACCATGACATCACACCCTACTACCTTCTTAACAGATCCATCCCCTATTCCGATGAAGTCAAACCCATGACTGTCACATCAAAATTAGATGATCTATCTCCGCTATAACTGCTCAAGTCTATAAATAGACATAAGCTACTTGCCCACTATGTTTCCGCTGCTCCCACTGACTACGACAACCTTCTGGCAGAATAATATATACGTGCACTTCTAAATCTAGTTTAGAACGACGCTATACTTAACCTCCTGCCGGGTCTCATAGTTTGGAACAACAGTAGTATCGAGTCTGGGTAAACAAGAACCTCCCTGTCACCGTCCTTGAGGCTACCGAAGTACCTCTCGGGTGTCTAAGGTTACCCACCATATCTGCGGAGTAGCTAATGGAATGTCAAACCTGATCGAATCTTTAGGTCTTATTAAATTTTCCGTAATCGTTTGCGGTTCTGGAATCACTTCCAGTTCTACCATACTCCCACTACTGTTTTCTGAAAAAAATCCATTTTACTAAAACTGTAGCGAGTCAAGAACAATATCACTATTGATCTTCCAAATAGTAGAAAATCAACCCTCGTCATAGCCAGGGTCAACCTACAAACAGCCATTACAGAAACGTGCCCTGAGTTATCCAGAGTCTGGTTTTAAGCATAAGCCGGACAACTCCCCGTACCTTAACATTGTTAAGATATGAACCATTCTATATCCAATATAGAAACTTTGGCACTTATTTAATTGGAACCAGATTCAATCATGCAGCTGTCTCCAGTGCATATCAACTTAATGGAGAGAGGCTAATCAGCATTACTCAACTTAGGAATACATCCAATTATGAGTAACCTGAAAGAGAAACAAGTTTCTCAAAACCATTACTATTATCTGAATACCAATCACAAGAATCTACATCTTCGATCTCTTTGAAGAATCCCGATACTTGCGACACCTGGTTCTCTACTTTATTCTTATACCCATAACTTCTCAAAACTTAGACCTTGTATTTCTACGAAACACTTGTCTAAAAACTAGAGAAGTCATAAGTAAACAGAACATAGTACGAGGACTTACCCCTTTGTCCTGATGGACACTGGACAATATACAATACTCTGTATAAGTCCGCTGAGTTGAACAACTCAAAACCTGTGCGTCGTAGGTTGAAAACTGTACCCAGGCGATTTCCTCAAATATCACCAATTACAACGAATTCCGATATAATGAGGATGATCACTTAATTCCCGATAACTTACTCCCACTCATCATCTGTAAAACCATACAGATATGAGAGTCATACCTGGTAAATACATATCCTGGAGTAAGTATCTAATCGGGAAAACAGTTTTGCTTTAACAATGCACTGAAACATGAAAATGTTTCGTAGAGGTATCCTGGTATTCCTAGTAATTCCTTTTCCATAATCCAATTCATGACTATAACCGTATATTTCTTTGCCATCTCTCCAAATCCCTTTATTTGTCTTTAGTCATTACCTTCTGTATACCATCGTTAGGCTAAATGGTTTTCTTCCTTCCCTTCCGTTCGGCACCAGCCTATGGTTTGGAAGAAGACTATCCAGTAAGCATAATAAGTGTACCCTCCTAAACCAAGGAGTACTCGCAACTTGAAAGAAGGTGATGATAAAAGACTACTGAATAATACCTTATTCTATTAAAGGTGAAATAGGAGTGGCAATGAAGTACGCGGTTTGGTCGTGAATGATAGTAGTCGCAATTTACTTTGCCCTCTTTCTAATCCCTTTATTTTGTCTTTACATATTACCTTCTGTACACCCTACTTAGGCTAATTGGTTTTCTTCATTCCCTACCTTTCGGCACCTGCCTATGGTTTGGAATAAAACTATCCAATAAGCGTAATAGGTATACTTTCCTAAACCAAGGAGCCCTCGCAACCTGAGAGAAGGTGATAATAAAAGACAACTGAATAAGCCAATTCTATTTTTCCTGAACCTTGATCCATCCTCGAAGAAGTCCTTTCGAGTTCGTATATAACCATACGATGGATCTATCTAATGGAATTGGATGTCCGTAGTAATACGGGGTGTTCTGAGAAATACAAATGGTAAAAGAAGGAGCGGCAATGACTTATGCAACTTAGATAATTCAAAAGCCAGTATTTTAAGAAGGTTCAGTCATTTTGGTCACTGAGTCATAGTCTAGGGTCGGTCAATGGTCGCTGCCAGAGAGAGAGAGAGAAAAGAAACACTCTGCGTGCACTCTAACCTAGATCAGAATGGTTATCACTTTATCTAATCAGGAAACCTCCCACTGTACTGTCAAATTCTCCTTTAAACCTAAAAGAAGAATCAACCGGGATCACCCGAAGAGTAAACCAACTCATCATGGGAATCGGGATCCAACTCTTATCGCATGATAACGTGATGGAATCCACTCACGTTATCACACTCCAGAAGGTATGCGCATACTTGGCAAGTTTCAGTTTCTTTAGAAACTCCCGATATAATTTTTGCCCCATGCTCTTATGACCTTGGCTTTGGTCAAAATGTCATAAGTCACATGCCAAGTTCTACCCGTCACTATCTTGTCAATTTGAACCCACTCGCACATGCCCCTGACTTTGGCCAATCGGCAGAACGACTGTCCTAAACTAACTCATCTATCTATACAACAAATGAATACCCAGCAGCTACCAAACACTATGCCATAACTTTGGCTAAAATGCATAGCTTGAATACTACTGAATACCCAAAAGAAATGACGGAGGGCTACTGCTGGTTTTTGGCGAAAAACCTTTAACGTAATGAACTTGATATCGCTGAAGGAACCTGATAGCTTTTTATAAAAATATAGTGGCGAAAACCTTTGCTAAAGAGGTCACTCCCGGTGAAGGGATCTCGGCTCTTTCCTCGTGGAATGAGGTGCAGGATATTCCAACTGAATACCGTGATGCAAAGCAACTTGTAATCGACTATAGTAAAGTTATTACACTGACGCAAACTTCTGCCCAAGGGGTCATTCCCGGTGAAGGGATATCGGCCCTTGCTTCATCGAATGAGGTGCAGGATATTCCAACCGAATACCGCTATGCATAACAAAAGAAAACGTCTTTGTAATAACACCTTTTAAAACTGTTCCAACAACTGCCAAATAGGTTTGTTTTTCTTTGCATCGATCAAAATCAACGCAGTCCCATCAATTAATCACACCAGAAAAGAACGAAAATAAAATGTACGTATATGCCATCCGCTTTCGTCACTGGGTCCCGTCATCACCCGTTAGGTTACTTAACTAACGACAGAGCGAGGACTGGACTAGCGTGGGTATAAAACATATACAACATCTAATAGTATATATACCAATATACAATAATCGCTCCAGGCGTGATAATATGCAACATTACAGAAAAGTAATAAGCATCACAGAACAATACAGATAATCTGGGATCCCTGGGTTTCACAGAGCCACTGCTGAAACCCGGCGTTCCTCTGGTCGTGTAGATAGCCTGTGCAATGAAACCTAGACCCCTACGGGTGCGGCAAGTTACCCGCCAAAACCTGAAGTGAGGCAGCCCCCTACAGCAAAATTAATGGACCACCCTGTACTTCACGGAATCCGGTAACTTGAGCACCCCACCTTGGGTCAACCTGTACCCACTACGAGTGCGGCGAATAGTCTGCCAATTCCAGAGTAAGGCCTCTCTGCCTCTCAAAGCCATGAGATGCGGACCCGTTGCCTTCCAGAACCCGGCTATCCGTGCACCCCGCCGCGGGGTAAACCTAGTACAGAAATGAAAAATATGTACAACGGGTACATCGACCTTAACCCGGTCGTACCCTAAAAGAATATTATACAAACTGGCAGAGACGGCAGTCCACATGTTGGACGCTCTCCCCGCAATATCAAATGTACAAATAAACTCAAACTGCACTACCATTGCACACTGCTATCCACCACGACAAATCCACAACATCACAGCACAACACAGAACATCAACGCGAATGTCACGTTCGCAAACCCGTCTAAAAGAACTATAGCAATCAGATGCGGTTTACCGATCAAATGACATTCACGGTCGGAGATATAATGTAAGTACTGTAAACTAACATGTTTAAATTTCGATCGACTAAATATCATGAAGTGGGCCCCACGTACATCTGCTGTACAGTAACAAAATCTGGGCCCAAAAGATATATACCAAAAACCACAATTTACCATGTTAAGCACACCGAAGCAATTTGGACCACTGATCCAATATAATGGCAGCGGATGCGCGGTCAAACCCTAGGTTTGATCGCGGATCCGCGGCGGTATAGTACGATCACGTGACCGAATTTCTACAGACAGCTTAGAAAACCCTGCTGAATTTTCTGTGATATGTAAAATTATTTTTAGAACCGTTTTAAAATCGACAGAAACTCAGAACTTGGAATTTGCGGTTTTCGAAAATCCGTTCGATCGATATTTTAAACGCATTAGCACAAGTTAGTAAAGCATAATGGTGAGACTCTGATACCACTGTAAGTCTACGGTAGCGCCCCGGCCGTCTAACAGACGCCAAATGTGGAACAAAAACTTTTTAACTGGCGCTATCGTATACTATAACCCGGATCTGCCATTATTGCTAAACTAACAAACTATTAAGAGGGTAGAAAGGTTATACCGAACGATCCGAGTCCTTTGTTCTTCAACCATCATCCCACGCTTTGTTGCGGTTGCTCCGATCTCGTCGATCTCCGATCTACTCGTCCAGGTGGCACCACGTCAACGGATCTTTAAACGGGCTCCCGCCTTTGACTCGAGGCAACTCGCTCGTCAAGTTTGCTAAAAGAGACGACCAAGATGATATAGAGAATGAGTAGAACACTTTGTCTCGTTACGTCCAAAACTATGGACGAACGGTTAATGAAGTTGCCTTTTGGATCGGGTGGAAATGTGAAATGAGTATGCTTAATTTCCATGAACCAAATAACTATATCTTTTTTCTAGCAACCATAATCCCTCTCTCACTCATGGGCCGGCCATATATAGGAGAAGGGGGGTGAGTGTAGGAGGAGGGAGTGGTGACCACAAAGCAAAAGATCATGAAAGAAACAATGAGTCACATTTACACCTAGTATGAACACAATGAATGCAAGTGATGAATCACTAACCTTGTCATTAAATGCACTAATGAGTCACAAAGATGCATGAACCTAGTCACCGCCTTCTAGAAGCCTCTAGAAACTTCCACAATCATCTCAAGAAAAGATAAATCCGTATTTAACCGAATGTTAAATACGGCTGATAGAAAACTGGAAACTGGCAACTTCCAAAAGCGATCCTGAAATGAATTTCAGGACAACCCTGTAACAGTACAAATATACCCGCATTTGTATTACGACCGAATACAAATGCAACCGAGACAAAGATATTATATATACTCAATATAATACTCGGATCTGGCTTAAACCAAAGCCCACCAGTATTATCTGCCCGAAATATAACACGTGCGTAAACGCACGTGCATTTTCCGAACCCTACCATAAAACCATACGGCCTCTACAACGTTTCGCCCGAACTTGGGAAACTATCTGTGGGGGACTCTAATGACTCGTCAGTACCCTGGCAGTGGGTTTAACCACAAGCCGTCAGCGGCACTAGCTGTGCGTAACGGCTGCCCATGGACTGACCTCAAGGGATGCCGATGAGCGAACTCATCCGGAAACCCTACTGAGCCTAACAGTGACAATGTATATACAGTCCGGTCCGTTCGTTTATGAGTATCGCATATCTGCCTAGGGGGCTGGTAACGTCAGACCCCCAATAGCAGTATAAGTCGCGTCGGAGTGTAGCCTAAAAACACCCTGAGATACTACTGGAGTACCTACCAGTAAATCTCCTGCCACGGCCGTGGGCTTTGTGTAATGGCTCTCCTAGACACAGCGCGATCTCACCCCCAATACCGGGAGAGACGAATCCCCTGCCGATCCGCTCACTTGCCTCCATGTGGCTCGGGACGGTACCCAAAAACTACCTGTTTGCACGACTCCTTTGAGCCGTGGTAGGGTAGAAATCAAAGCACAATAGGAACTCACACGAGACAAATGACGACCTCAGGTCGATGAACTAACCTGTACCAACTAGCAGATTCCCGGCGAGTCCTGTCCGGTGTACTCATAACCCAATGAGCACCTGTATACATCTTAGGTGATCCAACTGACACCAGTGGCTTGTGAGACCGGCCACCGCTCCTCGTCGGGGTCTCGACTGTATACACTAGTCTACTCCGGAGTATCGATGCCCTGTCTCGAAACTCCCACAACTAGGGACCACAATTAAGGATATACTTATAATCCACCCAATTCTTACGTATATGATCGCCATCATACTGTTGGTAGTAAAGCAAGATCCTAAGGGCTCTATCAAAGTGTAACAGTGATCAGTCACCTGAACCTGTACACGACTGATAAAGGCAAACTAGATAGCATACTATCATCTCGAGTAAGACTGTCCTACCAGTATAGGTCCTCCGCAATCATTGCAATCACGTGCCTGCGATCCAATAATTGACTTTGAGGGCACTATATCCAACATCTATGTACCGATGCTAGTATCTTACCGCTGTAAACCTTGAACGATGGTCTGATTTTATTTGTCTTTCACTTTTTAGTACTTGTCCTCAGTTGGTAGTCTGTAATCCACCTTTTGACGTATGAGTGAAAAGCATCTCTTCTTTTATATCCGCACTTCTTTTTCATTTTGTGTTGAAAATTGCTTAACTTAGTTTATTTACTCGTTTCAGAGCGTTTAGTTTACCCTTCCCTTAGGCTTATGGATAAACTTATCCTAACATTAAATATACATAACCCCATTTATTATAGGAGTCTGTTAGGTCTGTGGTACTGGGTTAAGTCCATCGTACCGTCGCTTTGGCTGATATTTTCTTGACGTGCAATCCCTTAGGCTGCGGCTCGAGTAGCCATGCGTTTGTCCGGTCTTTGATCCCTTCTGAAGCTGGACACGACGTCTTCAAGTAATCTTCTTAGGTTGGAGCATCTATATTACCATCGGAAGATTCAGCGTTAGGCACAGCCATAACGTTTTACCATGAGCTTAGGCTCTATTTGGAACCCCAGGGGAGTCATGACCGTACCCTTTTGAGACGGGATGACATCCAGTGGTCTTTTGGCTTGCATATCTTGCAATCAAGAGTTGAAGCTAGGAATATGCCATTACTTCACTTTGGTTTAGCCCTTTAGTCTTTGTTGACGTTTCGTCTGCACCCCGTTGGAATGAGAAGAAACGTCGAGATAATTTTTAGGCCGTAGATGTTGTTATCGAGATATGGAGCTAGGAATTTTCCCTCACTCCACTTTTGCTTTGACTCCTTAGAGCTTTGTTGACACCACGTTTATACTCTACTGGAGTAAGGGGCGTCCAAATTGTCTCTAGGTTGTATGTATACCATCAAGACTCGGTTCTTCTTTTGGCGAAGCATGGTGGAAGATAGATTTCCCTTTCTTTCATTTATGCCTGTGGATTGTATATAAGTGTCAGTATTGACCTACTTGCAAGGCAAAAATTCCATATATATTTCTTTTTATATTTTTTTATATCCGCGATTGCTCTATCATTTCAACTTTTTTTATCACGAAAGTCGCGATTGCCCAATCATTTCGGCTATTTTATCGCGGCGCCCAATCATTTTGGCTATATTATTTTATTTTTACTCGCTAATTTTTATTACGAGCTGCCTAATCATTTTGGCTATTTTTTTCGCTGAGTTTTATTGCGAGTTGGGGACTTGGAGTTTGATACCAGCTTTGGTATCAGTATTGCTACAACTAGAATATCATCAGGAGCGACTCATCATTTGCCATTACCTATTTGAACAAAGGTAACTTAGAAGACAGGTTTAGATCCCTACCAACTAAGGCTTTTTGAATTTATGAGCCATAAGGGTTTCATAAAGGTATTTCTTCCGGCGAGTCGAAAGGATCTCGCATGTGTATTTTCTCCTTAGAAATCTTGGGGATTCATCAGTGATATTTTCTTTTGCAAGTTGTAAGAACTTACAAGTGTCATTCACCGTGTTGGGAATATTACTCAGCTCCGGTGGAACTTGGTTGAAACATATTTTGTTTACGCCCGTGGATTGTATACAAGAGTCAATATTGAGCTATTTGCAGGGCATAAATCTCATGGGGGGTATGATGGCTTAAGAAACAAGCTTGGATCCTTATAACTTAAGGTTTTTGAATTCTATAAGTCTTGAGGGTCTTGTTCATTCAAATGTACAATATTTTAGACTAATCTAATAACCCCAAACTTAACTTTGATCGTCCCGAGAAAACTAGTTATTAAAGAGGAAAAGAAAAACCCAGCACACTTTCGTAGGAAACACGATTGCGCTGAGCACGTGCAACAAGCCTTTAAACCTCTAGGTGTCCCTAATATGAGGAGTGTTGTCTCCTAAGGGTTTTCAGCGGATTACACCCACAAAATCCCATAATAAAAAGAAGGAAGATGAAAGTTATATATAAAGATAAGGAACATATAAAAGAAAGAACTTGAAAATGAGAGTTTCAAACTACAATAGCATTTTAGTTGTCATGAGCCCTATCTTAATGGTCTTGAAAAGATGTCAGAATTCACATCATCCCTCAATAAAATATCACCTTTAGTCTTCCTCCCTGCTTTTCTTCCAAACATAGATCATATACCCTTACGTGTGTGTATGTCACGCCTCGCTTCCCGGTGTACGGCGAAAGGGACGGAACTGGTCCGCTACGTATTTATTGTGAAGTAAATACGCTAAGCGTATCTAAGCAATATAAAGTAAATACACAAGAGACAAAAGATATAAACTGAACAACAACTTTATTTATTAACATTCTTTCTGTACAATGCATGGAAATTAAATACAACTGAAATAAAGTAATGCCTAAACAATGACATAACAAGAAATAAAAAGTACTGAATGGAAAGTGTACAATGACTAGAGCTCGGGGTCTTCACTGAACTGGTCCAAGTCTTCAGCGCTGGGCTCGTTCTCTGATGTGTCCAGATCACTTGACGACATTCAAAGAAGAAAGAAAGAGAATGTCGTCAGTGAACAGGTCGCTCGGTAAGTCCCAAAGATAAGGGAGAAATAGAAAAGACAGAATAAGAAGGTATCTTTTAAAGTTGTATTATATTATTGTAATGTTGTGTTAACGCTGTTGTTTGTAGCTTGGTACAGAAGGATGCCAGTGTATACGAGAGGGGTCCTTATATGCTAGAGACCAGGGCAAACGGAATATAGAGTGCAAGGCTCCGTTATATAACCCGGAACAACGGCAATTGGATACGGTTAGGTGTCTCAAATCTTGCAGTCTCGTACTACTTTTAACACCTTCCGTACCAGTCTTCCCCTTAAACCCCGTGTTATCATTATTGTATTGTATTGTATTGTATTGTAAACAGTATAGATTGTATAATTGGATGACTGACCGAGACCATGATATCAGTAAACGGATGTAACTGGAGAATCATGTATGTAACTGTAGAATCATGGATGTAACTGTATAATCATGTAAATGGAATGTATATCCATGGTTCGGTTCAGTCAACTTGATAGATTGAATAATGGATTCATGGATTCATGTTGAATTATAATATTGTAAATTGTAGATTGTAAATTGTAGATTGTAGATTGTACTTGAATCATATTTAAGTCAGATTATACTGAGACTCAAACTGAGTCAGACAATTAGAAAAGTAAATTGAAGTCCTGACTGTTTTGATGTTATCGGTAACCGTTGCACATGGGCGGCAGGATTTGTGTCTTTTTCAAAGGCGATTACCGTGTTGATAACACCGTTTGTTAATTCTCTACCTTAGATAGGCAAGCACCCACTTCTCCGGCTCCCTGAGGCTCAAGAGATTGGTCCCGCTTAAACCTATATTTATTAAGGTCCTTATGGTAAATTATAGAATTTGAGGGGGTTTTATGTAAAAATACTTTTATATACTTTTCAAAATACACCCCAAGTATTTATTAATTGTCTTTAGAGTTGTAATGAATGTAGATTTTATATAGTGATATTTCTAGTGAAAATATCATATTTTCATAATAAATGGTATTTATTTGTAATATTGGTTTTGTATAGAATTCATGGTATTTTAAGGTGAATTGATTCTTGTGATTTTTTTAGAAAAAGATTGAATATTTATAATAATTCAAATTAGATATTTTTGAGTTACATATACATATATTTATATGAAAATAAATTTTAATATATTTATTATATTCTAGAAATCTCGTTTTTCTTAGGATGTCGTATTTAAATCCTTCGAGACCGAATGCTCCTTGCGGAGGTCTGAATCTCTCACTACTAAGCCCGAGAATGTGCGATAATCCGCACCATCCTGAACGGGTTCCCCAAAATGGGTTGTAGCGGCGCTTTGCAAAGATTTGTATAAATACTAATCATTAGAAAACGGTTTTATTAAGTAAATGGTATTTAAATGAAAAATATCGTTTTCCCGTATTCTAAATTCCCGAGAGTATCATGCTATGTTTGCATATGAGTGTGTGAGGAGGTAGGTCATTACCTCGTGATCTACTTAAAGGTATAGCAAGTTTAATGGTTTAAATGACGCAAAAGGAACTATGTAGTATTTTAATGAAAAAGTACTGTAAAATGAAATAGCAATTATTTTATGATATGAAACTTGATCAATTTGGTTGATTAGTGTTTAATAGTCAACATGAGAGAGTTTAAGTATAATTGTATTAACGAGAAGTGAAGTTTTATAAGAAACCGAATCGAAAATCGAATTTGTTCCGATTCCGTCGGATTTTGTAAATCCGTATTTTTAGAAATGAAAAGAGAGGTAGAAATGGGGACTTACAGGTTTTGAACAAATATAAGAGGAAGGTGGATCGGGAGGAGTCGCCGGTGCGTCGTTTCGTCGCCGGGAGTTCCTACGGTCGTTGCCGAAAATTTCGCCGAAGAATTCGCCGGAGCTTCGCCTTTCGCTCAATTCGATTGCACACAAGAGTTCTTGAGAATTTTAGAGAGTTGGCTCAGAGTCTGGGGTGAGAGGGTAGGGATGGTATTTATAGGGTTAGGCTAGGGTTAGGGTAGGTGAAAGGTTAAAATGATAAATGTGATAAAATGTATTAAAAATGTATTAAAAGTGGAGTAATTGGGGTTTTAAAAGAGCTCTGGAAATGGTCTAAGGATAAAATTTTGTAGGTGTGTAGGGAATGTGAAAAGACATAATTTTCATGTTGGGGTCGTCGCCGGAATCGGCCGACTCGGGGGTGACTCGGCCGTGACTCGGTCGGAGGACCGAGTCGGCCGAGTTGGCCGATTTCCGGCCGAGTCCGGCGGCGGTAACCCCCTGACGGTTCATCTATCCTCTGGCAATGTTATATTTTTGGGTGTAGTGGGGTTTTTGTGAGATATGCACGTGTAAACTCTTGGTATTCTAAAGGTTTTAAAAAAATCAATATTAAAAATAATGTGGGGTATGAGATTTGAACTCTGGTGGCTTGGTTCAGCAATGCAAGGTATTACCAATGAGCTACAAGCTCCTTCTTGTAATTATGGAGCTATTTAATTACTTAAAGTAGTTACAGAAAATGTAAATATCCCAAGTATACATTAATTTTAAAGCAAATTTTGTATACTAAAAATGGAGTTGTTACATTCTTTTAACTTGTAATTAAAAAGGAAAATAATTACTTATATCTTGTGCTCAGGCTAAAATACCCCTTTATGGATTTTTGAAAAATTTTTGTATAGAAAAGTGTATAGGAAATTTGGGGTTATTAAAGTGTAAAAGACATCCCTACACTTAGAGAATTCAATTCAAGCTATCATACTCTTGTCCATCTTCCTTAGTAATTTTTAGTCGGTAAATATTTCAGATGGAATTGCTCACACAGTCTTCATGCGATCGTTAATACCTCTTGAGATACTAACCAACCGATTACCAAACGTGCTCACTCTTTTAGGCGTAATTAGTAATATTCTAGTCTTACAACACCTAAGACTTAGCAGTGGCTCCCAAACCAGTTAGTCTAAGGCACTAGGTGATAAGGCACCCACGCTATATTTTTTATGCTGCCTTAAGTAATTACAAAACCAGTGTTCATTTTTCTTCACCATTTTATGTCATTTATATTTTTGTTTATATATATATTTTTCATACTAAGGATTTTAGTCAAGAGCATTTCAAGGTATCCTCTATTATCCCAAGTTTTAAGATGTGTGCAAGTGCGTATAGTAGGGTATCAACGTTCAGATGTTTGGACTCAAGAATAGGGACTATTTTTCAGACTTATTTCTATCCTCAGATTAGTGATTTCCTTCATCTTACTAACCCTTAGGACAACAGCTCATGACTACATATTACTAGCTTCGTTATAAAACATCTAATTTTCTTGCTTTTCTTGAATTTCTTCCTATCTTTCATATGTATTCTTCACTTCCTAACTTTCATTATCAATTTTTTTTGCTATTATTTAGTATAATGCAAAATGATGCGTGAATAAGCACAAATCTCCCCCAAACCTATTTGCAGCAGTGTCCTCACTGATATCATCTGTTAAGCTTAAAACCTGTAGACTTGAGAGAAAAAGTTAGTAAAGGGGACCAAAAACTCAAAGATGGTGAAATCCTCTCCCAAACTTATTTTTGGTTCACAATTTTGTAAAAATTTATTTTTCTTTCAAGAGCCAAAATATTTCCCCCCCAACTTGAGTAAAAAAGTAATAAGTATTTAATACTATAAGAGGTGGTGGGGGGTAAAGTTGTTGGTCTATCCAAAGTTTTATAAAGACCAAAAGTCAACACCAACTATTCGAATATTTTATCAATGTAACACCATGGTTGGTAGAAGATCATAGACATGAAGAAGTGGGAAGATAAGAGGCGTAATCGATCGGATTTACGTTTCGGTTGGTAGAGACGAAACAGTGATGGTGGATAGAAACGAGAATGTGAATGATTAGGAATGAGTGGAATATTCGCATTCTTGTACTTGATAAGAAGAAAGGGTGGCGGTTCAATTTCTTCGGATGGAGGTTGATTCATCACAACATCCATGTCTTTTAGGAATGCGAGTTCTTCGGCAAAAATGTCTTCAAAACTTTCATCAATGGTCCAAGTGATAATCTCATAGGAAAGAAAGGAATCGATATCTATGTTAGCAGATTCACTAGGACGGTTGAACGTTTCAATGTCAATCTGTTTTGCGCCAGAATTTAACATATTTGATTTGTCAGAAATTATGGAGGTAGAAGACTCGAAAAGCTCATCTACCTTATTCTTAAAAGAGTCTATATCAAGTGGTCTTTTAAGAATCATAGAACTCGAAATATCGGAATGTGATTCCTCAAAACTCGGTGGAGATGAAAGAAGATTAGAAGAACCAAAGAAAGTGGGTGATGAAATGGGTAAACAAATATGGGTGTCGAGCATTGTTGAACCAGATGTGGGAGATGAAGGCTGAATATCGTTTTGCTTATCGGATAAGTCGATGGTAAGAATAGGATCGGTTAATTGTATAGGAAGATGTTCAAGGGATATGATGGGTAGGAGAATCCAACCCATCCAACATAATGGGGTCATCTTCAACGATTTTCTCATCACCGCTCTCACTAACACCTTTGGTCAAATCAAACGAATAGGTATTCAAGAATTCATCAATTATAATATCCTCAATCGATAAATCACTTGGTTCACTTGAAGGAGTTGGAAGGTTTGAAATATCAAGTGTAGTCGAATAAGGATCGATTTGATTTGAAATGGTATCAAGCTCTTTTTTATACTCACTATTAGTAAAGTCAAACATGTTATTCTTGAGCACCTCATCACTTAGACTATGAAGCGGTTGAACGTCGAATATATTCGGTTGGGGTGCAGGATGGAAGGTGTTGAGGTCAAAAGAATTGGTTTTGGTTTGACTTTGATGGATCTCTTGATCTTTTTCACTACTCAATTCCAACTCTATTTCAAGACTAGACATGGGTTGTGAAGAAGTTCCAGTGAAGGATTCTCTTTGAACCATGGAACTTCCTAATTGATTTTCAGACGCACTGTCTAGATAAGGTGAGGAAGTTGAGTATGGTTGGGAAGTGTCTAACTGTTGGCTAGGGTAAGTTTAATGTGTTCCACAATCGATATGCGTTTCTGATTTTTCCCATTAGCCTGAAGAGAAATGTTAAGAAGAGATGCCTTTAATTGTTGGTTACAGACGAGTTCAATGTGTTCCGCAATCGATATGCGTTTCTGATTTGTCCCATTAGCCTCAAGATAAGTGTCAACATGAGAGCGTGTGAAAGTTTGGTATGAATTAAAAGGGTGAACCCAAGTTTCATAAACATGATTAGGATCAACATTATGATATGAAGAATATTGAAATTGGTTGGTTAGTTGACGACTGGCAATTGCTATTTGTTCAACAATGGTCATGGGTGTAAAAGATGTCATATTCGCGTTAAAACGAGTATCAATATTTTCATATAAAAATGATGGTGTTTGTTGTCCTAATAGTTTTGGATTAGTGAAAGGATTGAAACTTTAGCTTTCAGCCTTCGCAATATGCTCAGCGATGGACATGCGTTGCGAAGTTCCCTCAGTCGCCTTAAACGAATTATCAACATAAGAAGATGTGGAATTTTGATGCGGTTGATAGGACCTTGAGTGACGTATCCAACTGTTCTTTTCCGCTTGCTCTATCCTATCTCTTAAAGACATAGTAGAGTCGGATTTTATACCGAAGCAGTTACGAAAACAAGATATATCTGGTTCTGGATAGCAAAGCTCGGCAAGAGTTCGTCTGTTTGGGTTACCCATTATAAGAAAGTGAAAAGAAAAGAGGGTGATGGTAATGATTTATTCACTTTTTGGATTTTGGAAATTGTTTTGTTTTGAAAGAGAGACTTGAGGCTTGACTTAAAAAATCAAAAAATGCACAATCAATCCCTAGAACTAGGGTTTCCTAGGTCAAGTCACTAGACCGCTCTTAGAGTTCCAAAGGACAAGTCGCAGGATCAATCCTCTACTACCTCCTTATCAATCTTGTGGCCAGGTAAGTGTCAGGTAAGTAGGAGGTATCTGCTATACGAATCACCGAAATAGTGGGCCTAATTAAGTAACCACTTTCCTTAGTCACACTTGCCTTAGACACCACAAGAAAAATACGGATAAGCAATAGATTACCCACGACCTTCCCTTGTCCTAATTGAGCGGACAGTCCTTAGGGCTTGGTCTAGATATTTTTTTTTATTAATGTAGGGCTATGCATATGCACGTTTATGATTTGTGGAGCTTAGGAAGGGTGATGAAATCCCCACCTAATTTGAATTTGGGTTTATTGCCCTTTGTAGGGTTCCTAGGCACTCTAGTGAAGTCTCACAAGTGATCAAACATGCACAAATCAAATTTTACGGGTGCCTACAAACCCGACTACGGATCGTTTACTAGATATTTAAGCGAAACAAGCAAACTAGTTAACATTTTAACTAAGGGAACGGACATACAACCTTTGTAGATCCGGTCCACCACCTCCACGGCTCCGCAATGAAGTCCCCTCGCTGTCCAAATCATGTCTTGGGCTCTAGCGTCGGCATCATCGAAGAATGAGCGGGCTTGATCGTCGGTTCGATGCCGAAGATGATCTTCGTCGAGGCATCGCTAGAACAAGCTCCAACTTCACCAAGTCGGAAAAACTTGTGAAGGAAACACCCTATACTACTTGGCAAGAGGTAGAGGATGAAGAAATAGGAAGTGGGTAAACTTTAGTTTTGGATTTCTCACTAGATTTCATGACTTGCCATTGGAGTAGCAAGCTTTCTTCATTGAAGAAGAAGATGAAGAAAGAAGAAGATGAAATGATTAGTCTTAATTAAAAAATAAAAACAATATGATACTTATCATGTCAACAACCATGGTTTAGTGTAGAGATTTAACCAAGGTTATATAAGTGGTTAGGGTTAGATAAAAGACAAGAATGGTGGACTTAGTCAAGGTTTCAAGAAGTTTCAACTAAAAACAAAATAAGTCCACCATTTATCTTTCTCTTTATCTTTTCTAAATGAAATAAATAAAAAGATAAATGAATAAGCAAATTAAAAGATACCTTAGCCACTAACTAACCATGGTTCAATACTTTACAAAAAATCAAGGAAGAATGTATCATCAAACATGATACAAAGATGTGCACAAAAATATATCACATATACAATGTGCAATACAAGTGAGTAAATCCATTTAAAGTGAACCAATACTAGTTAATGCAAAGTAATATATCAAATATATAATTATACATTAAATCATTAAATCAACACTTGATTTAACGATCCGGTCATATCGCATATAACCGACTAGTATCATATGTATCGGCTTATCGAATCAATCCTTGATTCGACAACTAGGTTATATCGCATATAACCAATCGATACTTTCATCGCGAGAATAGAATACGGTATCACATACACGTATTATTCTCGGTCCCGCACATATCTCATATGCGCTCCTATTTCGTTTCGCTTGAGCTAGGAAACCTCTGTGTAGGACTCTAAAGACTCGTCAATACGCCGGCAGCAGATGATGATCATATTAAACACCCACAAGCCGCAAGCGGTCTTCTAAACGTAACGGCCACCCGGGTATTGAGCGATCAGAAGATCGACGAGCAAGCCCGCTCACACTCCTGCGAATCCGACCAGTAACACCTACCGTATAGTCCGGTCTGTTCGTCTGATATGTCGCATATCTCGCCTAGGGGTGGTAAACGTCAGACCCCAATAGCTCGATAAGTCATGCCGACTTGAGGTCCATAACATTCGTGAAACTACTGATAACTCTTACCAGTATATCACAGCAACCCTGGCCAGGGATTTCCTGTTATGGCCAGTCGAGCATAGCACAACATCAACCCCCAATACCGGGAGAGACGAATCCCCTCCTATCGCTCATTGCCTCCATGTGAATCGGGACTGTACCCAAAAACCACCTGTTTGCACGACTCAGTAGAGCCGTGGTAGGGTGGAAATCAAAGCACAGTGGGAGACACACAAGACTCTATGACGATCTCGGGTCAACAGACTAAGCTGTACCAGTGTCACCAGAGAACTGCCATCTGACGTGAGGTATAATACCATCTGGGAGTTCTCGGCGAGTCCGTTTAGTGTACCCAGTCTCCACTGAGCACCCGCATACCATCTTCGATGTCAAACACCAATGGATATGGGATCATCCATCGCCCATCACATGGGTCGAGAAGATATACGCTAGTCTACTCTGGAATATCGATGCCCCGTCTCGATATTCCCACGACTAGGAACAATGAAGGATGTACTCATTGACTACCCAGGCCCCACTAGTATGATCTACATCATAGTCCTGGAAGTCGAGTACACATCCTAAGGGCTTTATCAACATGTAATCAGAGAGACAGAAAGTATACATGTTAAGATAAAGTGCAACCAGATAGCGTACTATCATGTCGAGCAAGAAAGTCCTTCCTATATATGTCCCAGCATCCACTACAATATACATCCAATGTACAGTAATGGCCTCTAGGGCATACATATAACTAACAATCTCCCACTTGCACTAGGGCCATCTGTAGCAGTGGTTGCAGTATCACATACTCAACCATCCCCTAAAAGTCTCTCTTTGGGAAAAAGGCCTTCGTGAGTGGATCCGCCGTGTTGTCCTCTGAGTCTTCTCTCCTAACCTCGATCACCCTGGAGATCAACTATCTCCATGATCAGGTGATGCTTCCTCAGAATTTGTCTGGGTCACTGATGGGACCAGGGTTCCAGGGCCAAAGCCACACTTCCATTGTCATACAATGGCAGGAACCTAGTTCATCTTATGAACCAATATACACCCAAACTTCCTCTTTGGTAGTATCTTCAGTAGCGATGTTACCAGCTTTTATCGTCTAGTTTGCCACGGTATCTAGCTTGGAACTCTTCCAACATACCGTCCCTTTGCTGAGGGTAAAGACAATGCCCGTGACTGACATTCAGTCGTTTTTATCACCCCTGGAACTCTTCCAGTGATTCCCCCCAGGATCGATTGATACCATCTCACTACATCTAGTGAGAATCCTAACATCCAATTACATCTATCTCATAGATGAAAAATCAGGATTTAGGAGGTATCGCTTTGATCCTATTTGGGGAATCCTAGTGATAATAGGAGATTGATCGATCGTAGTATAGGAAACTCTTTTCCTAT
Organism: Agapanthus africanus; assembly: GCA_030015575.1. NCBI lineage: Eukaryota > Viridiplantae > Streptophyta > Magnoliopsida > Asparagales > Amaryllidaceae > Agapanthus > Agapanthus africanus. The sequence goes on from CM057344.1 coordinate 112,090,459, forward strand.
CAAGAGTATGTTGTCTACGTACAATACGAAGATGACCACCTTACTCTCTACTACCCTTTTGTATATACAAGGTTCGTCTACCATTTTGATGAAGTCAAACACTTTGACTATCACATCAAAACAGATGTTCCAACTCTGCGATGCCTGCTTCATTATGTAAAGCAACTTGCACACGTTTCGCTGCTCCCACTGTTTACGAAGACCTCTGGTTGTGTTCTTATAGACGTTCTCTTCTAAATCAGTATTTAGAAAAGCAGTCATGGCACCCAACCGCCAGATATCGTAGTCATGGTATGTAGCCGTGGTAAGTAGGATCTGGACAGACTTAAGCATAGCTACTGGAAAAAGGTTTCATCATTATCCACGCCTGGTCGATGACGAAAACCTTTAACAAGTCTAGCTTTGAAAGTCTCAACTTTTCCATCTAAACCAAGTAATCTTCTCAAGATATACTTGCTCCTGATGGGGATTCAACCCTTCAGATATAGCAGCTAAAGTCCATACTTTACTGGTGTACATGGATTCCATCTCAGATCACTAAGCATCCAGCCATTCTTACAGAGTCCCTACTCTCGATGGCCTGCTCGAAAATAGTTGGTTCATCATCTCATGATGCAATCCTTGCTCCCACTGTCATCGAGAAACCGAGGTATCTCTCAGGTGGGTGAGGAACCCTACTAGATCGGCGGAGAGGCTGAGGTTCGTCGGAAACTATTGAATCCTTTGGTTCTGTCAAATCATCAACTGCAGTTTTGTATAGCTGGAACCTTTCCAGTTCTACAGAACTGATCCTGCCTCGATCTTGTCCGGATTTTGCTTTAAACATAGGCCGGACAACCCCAAATCTTAACTCGCTTAAGAGATGGGTTCTTCCCATACCATATCTTATATGGAGTGGTAGGCAGTGATTTGATTCAAACCTAATTCAATAGGTATGCAGCTTCTCAAGTGCATAACCCCAAAAGAAATAGGTACTCAGTAATACTCATCATAGAGCACACGATATCTAATATTGTGTGATTGCTCCGTCCCGATACACCGTTGTGCTGTGGTGTATTCAGAGGAGTAACACTGAGAGAGAATCTCATTCTCCTTTAGAATAGTCCAGGAATGCCATGCACAAGTATTCTCCTCCCTGATCTCATCATAGGACATAATACTTATACCCGTATTTTGGTTCTCTACTTCCAACCTTATATTCTGTGAATACCTCAAAAGCTTCGGACTTATGTTTCAACAGAAACATATGACTGAATCTTGAGAGATTATCAGAGAATATAATGAAGTATGAAGAACCAGTCCTGGCATGTGTAGACAGGAGACTTTACATACATCATCATGTATCAGTCCCAAGAGTTTACTAACTCTTTCACTGTTTCTAATAAACAGAGCTATGGTCATCTAATCTTTGTGACATGACTGGCAAGTTTCACAAGATGTAAATTCAAACTGATTTAAATATGCATCTAAAATGTAACTTCAGCCAGTCGGGTCGCATTGATGTGACCTAGTCTACAATGCCTCAAGAATGATTCGTTCATTTCTGAACTCTTCCTCTTGTGTGTGTTCTGCATACGAGGAACTGTAGTTTGATTTAGAACGTCAATGCTTTTAGATAACGTGCCTGAACCGATCAACTTTTGATATAGGAAATGTTCAAAACATTATCCATCTATACAAAATTATATCATTTCTTTACTAATAAAGAGACTGATATGATTTTGTATATCAGGTTCGGTATCTAATAGCATTTGTTCAGAATCAATGTATTGGTAATACAGGGTGACAGTGACCAACAGACTTGGCTGCAACACTTGCCCCATTTTCTGCCTTATGAAACTTATCACCCGTTCTCAGTTTTTCTACCCTTTTGTAGCCCTATGTAACATATTACATATCTGGGATCCTGATCCGGTATCATATACCCAGGATGTAGAGGATACTGAGAAACAGTTCTTTGTAATGAACACACCCGAAGGAGATGCATCATATGCACTTTCTTCGTTTGGGCGGCATAGGAATTCTGGTATTCCCCAATTTCCTGCTCTGTCTTATAACAATTATAAGTTGGAGTGGGACCAACGTTCCCTAGCTCAGAATAACAAGCGGGTTCGGTCAATACATCCATATTATTATCTTGATTAAGGCGTGATATGGTCGCTACCTGGAGAGAGAGAAGAAAACACTCAGCGTGCGCTCTTGCAAGATCAGATTGGTTATATATTTTATCTAATCAGGATGGCTCCCACTGTTTTTATCAAATCTTCCTTCAAACCCTAAAAGAAAGACTAGCCGGGATTAATTACACTCTACAAGTTCGCCAATCTTTCAGCCAGGCCAGTGTCGGTACTTTGAGGGAGGTTCCCCGTGCTTTCGCACGGACCTAATTACAGTAAAGCTCGTTTTCCCAAAGGCGTAACCCCGTTGACACCTTTCTAGACACCTACTCGATCGGCTAATTGTAAAGTGCAAAACTCTCCCAGGAGTAACAATTACTCGCAGTGGGTATCGGGATCCAACTATCACATAGAAGGTATGCAATCTCATTGCAAATTTCAACACTTGAAACTCCCGATAATGGTTTTTACCCCTAGCACCTATGACCTTAACTATGGTCAACAAATTATAAGTACTAGTCAAGTTCTACCCGTCATTTCGTGATTAATTAGACCCACCCACATGACCCTTAACTAAGGTCAACAAAGTCACGCGACTGTCCTAACTAATCGCATCATATGCGGTGTAGGAAGACATCACTTAGCTACCGTACACTGTGCCTTGACTATGGTCAACAAACACAGCACGAATACTAAGTACTCTACTTCCTAAAATGACGGAGGGTTGCGGCTGGTTTTTGTGAAAACCTTTAACGCTTTGAACTTGATCTCGTTGCGGAATCAAATGGTTTTTTAAATGGAATGTTTTTGAAGCTTTTCTAGTTTTGCTAAAGGGGTCACTCCCGGTGAAGGGATCGTCGGCCCTTTCCTCGTCGAATGAGGTGCGGGATATATCATATATATCACTGTGCAAAGCGGAAACTATAGAAGCGATCAAAGACAAACCGAGTGTGTAGCATCTGCCAGTTATTGCTAAAGGAGTCACTCCCGGTGAAGGGATCTCGGTCCTTTCCTTATCGAATAAGGTGCAGGATGTTCTATAATAAACACCACAATGCAAAGCAAGAACTGTAGCTACCTGTTTTATTTTGAAATTCGATTCCACAACATCAATTAGGTTTATTTTCTTTCATTAATCTCATTAATGAATATCCCATCATTTAAATTACCTAAACATCACAGATAGATATGACGTACACTTATGCCATCCGCATTCGCCTCGATGTCCCCTCGTGCACCGTTAGGTTAGGTAACTAACGGCAGAGCGGGGCAGGGCTAGCGCGGGTGTAAAACATAAGTAACGTCTATATAATAATCATATATACTATATATAATACCTGTCACAGAACATCACATGATCACAGATAAATCACAGCAGAAGAAACATATGAAATATTGGATATACTAGGACGTCCGTGTTTTCAATACGAGCCAGTATAAAACACGGATTCCACGGTCGTGATGAATAGCCAATCCCACACCCCTAGACCCCTACGAGAGCGGCAAGCAACCCTACCAATTCTAGGGTTAGGAGACCCGGACTCGACTCCTCGAGATGGTCTCCCACTGGACCCCAGAACCCGGTTACTTGTGCTCCCCTCCTTGGGTCTATCCTAGTGCAGAAAAGTAAATAATATACAAACGGTGACTACTTCCGCAACCTGGAAGTGCCCCAATAAAAGAATATTACATACAAGTTTTTACATGAATGAAAATGAAAAACACTCATCTCACATAAAAACCCCCGGCTATTCAAATACGACGATCCAATATAACATATCCAGCAACACATAACATCACATGTCATCAACGTAAGTAAATATGCGCATCCCAATTGTCGTTGACATATAGCAACGAAACCGGCGACATCACATATTACACTTACGGTCACAGAAAAGAAAGTGTAAAACTACAACAGTTGGAATCCGCAACCATCTCAGACATCGCATGCCTGACCAAATGAATTCTTCAGACATCGCATGCCTAACAATTATAAACCCCGCATTTTAGTCTCATTATCGAAAACTCTTTTCAATATCAAGTCGGGCAATTCAACAGGATTCCCGACATACTGATCGAATGCTCGTCGCAAACTTCAGTAGACGGCCGCACCCCTGATACCGTCGACGAAGTGCACCAAGGCGGAACACCGCTACCGCGAGCACCTGAACGGATGCTTTCGGCGACGGGGTTCTCCTACAGTCACTTGGTCGGGGCTATGGAGTGAGGCTGTCTATTAAGTTTACCCGGCGAGTATCCGCGTACGCTACGTGATTGCGACGGACTTTTGATCAAATCAAAATTCCGTGGCAACCGATTAAGTGAGACTAAACTGCTATGTTTATAACATTCATTCCGTTATCTTATAACTATTTGCGAATTCCAATTATTGTATCACATTCCGGATAAATAGAAAATGCTAAACTTTTCGATCGAACAATCGAACACCCAAGTTTTCCCGATACTACTCAACACATGAAATAAATCTAACAACATTCAGTTCGTGCCTCAGTAGCAACGGTCCAGCCGTAAAAGGGTCAAGCCAACACCTCACATGTGGCACGCCGTACTGCCCCAAACCCGAAGGTTCAAAGGGCAGTTCAAGACGGTCACATAATCGAGTTAAGGTTTGTGGTCTTCTAGAGGGTCCATCGCGTTACTTGCACTACTTAGAACGTCGTTAAACTACGGAAAAATCCAACAATTGGAAATTTCCCGGCAGGGGAAAAAGTGGGTATTTATACCCGGTCGACCTTTTTAACATATTCTAAAAATACCCGGAAAAGCACACCGACAAAATTAGACAGTCCGATCGAATACACCGAGTCCCCAATACAACTCAGAAAATACAACTCTGGAATAAATTATTAAAAATCCCCAGGAAAACCAGCACTGCCAAATATGAGTTACTGTGCCAAATTCTCTGCAAGATACGACAAAATAGCTGCGGAACCGCCGCACGAGCCACGCTCGTGTCGCGGAACCGCGGCAGTTTAATGGAGTTAGGGTTACGAATTGCACAGTTACCCTTATATTTTCCTGTTGATTTTTCTAGATATTTTTAATTCCAAAAAATCCACATTTTACAGAAAAGTCCAGAGAGCAATTTCAAAGTCGGGTTTTGGGTCGATCGGACTTCTAACTCCGTCGGGACTTCGCCTAAGGCTCTAGTTAGTCTCTGATACCACTGTAGGGTTCCTAGGCACTCTAGTGAAGTCTCATAAGTGATCAAACATGCACAAATCAAATTTTACGGGTGCCTACAAATCCGACTACGGATCGTTTACTAGATATTTAGGCGAAACAAGCAAACTAGTTAACATTTTAACTAAGGGAACGGACATACAACCTTTGTAGATCCGGTCCACCACCTCCACGGCTCCGCAATGAAGTCCCCTCGCTGTCCAAATCATGTCTTGGGCTCTAGCGTCGGCATCATCGAAGAATGAGCGGGCTTGATCGTCGGTTCGATGCCGAAGATGATCTTCGTCGAGGCATCGCTAGAACAAGCTCCAACTTCACCAAGTCGGAAAAACTTGTGAAGGAAACACCCTATACTACTTGGCAAGAGGTAGAGGATGAAGAAATAGGAAGTGGGTAAACTTTAGTTTTGGATTTCTCACTAGATTTCATGACTTGCCATTGAAGTAGCAAGCTTTCTTCATTGAAGAAGAAGATGAAGAAAGAAGAAGATGAAATGATAAGTCTTAATTAAAAAATAAAAACAATATGATACTTATCATGTCAACAACCATGGTTTAGTGTAGAGATTTAACCAAGGTTATATAAGTGGTTAGGGTTAGAGAAAAGACAAGAATGGTGGACTTAGTCAAGGTTTCAAGAAGTTTCAACTAAAAACAAAATAAGTTCACCATTTATCTTTCTCTTTATCTTTTCTAAGTGAAATAAATAAAAAGATAAATGAATAAGCAAATGAAAAGATACCCTAACCACTAACTAACCATGGTTCAATACTTTACACAAAATCAAGGAAGAATGTATCATCAAACATGATACAAAGACGTGCACAAAAATATATCACATATACAATGTGCAATACAAGTGAGTAAATCCATTTAAAGTGAACCAATACTAGTTAATGCAAAGTAATATATCAAATATATAATTATACATTAAATCATTAAATCAACACTTGATTTAACGATCCGGTCATATCGCATATAACCGACTAGTATCATATGTATCGGCTTATCGAATTAATCCTTGATTCGACAACTAGGTTATATCGCATATAACCAATCGATACTTTCATCGCGAGAATAGAATACGGTATCACATACACGTATTATTCTCGGTCCCGCACATATCTCATATGCGCTCCTATTTCGTTTCGCTTGAGCTAGGAAACCTCTGTGTAGGACTCTAAAGACTCGTCAATACGCCGGCAGCAGATGATGATCATATCAAACACCCACAAGCCGCAAGCGGTCTGCTAAACGTAACGGCCACCCGGGTATTGAGCGATCAGAAGATCGACGAGCAAGCCCGCTCACACTCCTGCGAATCCGACCAGTAACACCTACCGTATAGTCCGGTCTGTTCGTCTGATATGTCGCATATCTCGCCTAGGGGTGGTAAACGTCAGACCCCAATAGCTCGATAAGTCATGCCGACTTGAGGTCCATAACATTCGTGAAACTACTGATAGCTCTTACCAGTATATCACAGCAACCCTGGCCAGGGATTTCCTGTTATGGCCAGTCGAGCATAGCACAACATCAACCCCCAATACCGGGAGAGACGAATCCCCTCCTATCGCTCATTGCCTCCATGTGAATCGGGACTGTACCCAAAAACCACCTGTTTGAACGACTCAGTAGAGCCGTGGTAGGGTAGAAATCAAAGCACAGTGGGAGACACACAAGACTCTATGACGATCTCGGGTCAACAGACTAAGCTGTACCAGTGTCACCAGAGAACTGCCATCTGACGTGAGGTATAATACCATCTGGGAGTTCTCGGCGAGTCCGTTCAGTGTACCCAGTCTCCATGTACCCAGTCTCCACTGAGCACCTGCATACCATCTTCGATGTCAAACACCAATGGATATGGGATCATCCATCGCCCATCACATGGGTCGAGAAGATATACGCTAGTCTACTCTGGAATATCGATGCCCCGTCTCGATATTCCCACGACTAGGAACAATGAAGGATGTACTCATTGACTACCCAGGCCCCACTAGTATGATCTACATCATAGTCCTGGAAGTCGAGTACACATCCTAAGGGCTTTATCAACATGTAATCAGAGAGACAGAAAGTATACATGTTAAGATAAAGTGCAACCAGATAGCGTACTATCATGTCGAGAAAGAAAGTCCTTCCTATATATGTCCCAGCATCCACTACAATATACATCCAATGTACAGTAATGGCCTCTAGGGCATACATATAACTAACACCCTTTACTGTCCGTTTTAGACAAGCAAAACAAACCAAAATCTAAAACACACAAAAAGATTTTTAGCAGCGATATTTGCAAAGAATCCTGCAGGTAGAATCAATTTATTGGAGCTTTAGAGGAGAGAGAAAGATATTAGAAAATTATCTGAGGATTTTGGGGGCCCAAATCTACCAAAGTGCCGTGGTTCCGCCGCAATACGCCTATTTCTGCCGCGGTTCCGCCACCGTCATGAGGGATCTTTTGTTAATTTTTCTTCAGGGCCTACCTATACTCCTCTGGTTCAAGTTGATAGTCTCTGAATTTCTATTTCCTTGCTCCAGTTACTCCAGATTCCCTTGCAAAACTCGCATAATAATCGTTAAATACACAAGACGTTGTTTTTTTTATGGTTGTCGGATTTTATAAGAAATCAACCCGAATAACAAGAAAGAAATTACGACTGTCTCCATAATGACTACCGTAAAATAACCGCAATCAAGACGGTGTCGCTAGTAGCTAGCCACGATGAGTACGGGTCGTCCGCAGGGAAACGTGAACTCTTTTCTTATTTTAGACGAGTTGATCAAAGAAGGGTGATTGTTTTTCGTTACGAATATAAGATTTATAAAGAAAAGGCTTGTAGGGTTCATAAGACTTAGTAGTAACAGATGAATACTTAAAAATAACTTCTTTTATCTTTTAATAGTTTAAAACTGGATCGATAGTGATGAATGTAGATTGGGGTTCTTGGAAGAAACTAGGGTTTCCCCACTACTAACCCTTGTCCTTGCATTGATCTCTATTCATGTCTAACCTTTAACAAAACAAGAGTTAAACCAATCTCAAATTGTGGTCATGACTAGCAATAAATTGGTAGCGCGCCCGATTAGGAGGTTAACATTAATTTTGCTAAAGTTTATAAACTTTAAAATGTATAAAAGAGGTTAAAAGATTTTATCATCCATTGTTCTATCCTATTCTACGAACCCTAGCAAGCTAGGAATTACTCGCTCATGATTAAAAATTTAGAAGAAAGGATGAAGAGTGAAAACATGATTAAGATGCAGAAAGTAAGTGCGAAAATTAATTGCAAAAAGAACAATAAAAACACTACCTTTATTAATCAACTATTGCATTTACAAATCCTTTGAAAGTCGATTACAAGAACCCCAGTTTCTCTAGATCTCTTTCTTGTTGGAGGTAGATTACTAGCTGATGATCACTCGGATACGTCGATCGCTTAGACCTCTTGATCTCTTCGATGATCATTTTTAATGTGCAGCTCTCGGTCCCTTATATAGTCACAGAAACTAGAAACCCTAGTTGCCCTATGTGAATATATGTTGTTAAGATCCATCACACAAAATTTCACATTGTACGCTATCAACATGCCGCGGTTCCGCCGCATATCCTACATTTTAGCCGTGGATCCGCCGCGCCCTAGAGGCATCAGGACTTGGGATTTCTTCTGGTCTCTTGTTTTGCTATGTGGAGATTCTCTTGATGTCTATATTATGAGAATAATGCTCTGAGTCTCTGCCGTTGCTAAATCTTACGATTTTCCTCCATATTTTGGCAGATTTGATTCCGACATCTTGATTTACCCTGGATTTCTTGGATTCCAGACCTGAGCTAATATCTGCATAATATCTCAAATCAAAGTATTAGTAGTATTTGGTATTTTTGAGATATTATCCTAACCATTTTATATGATATTAAATCTTAAGAATATTGATTATAAATATTTGATATGATATGCATATTTTAATCACTAAGATTTCATATAAATATTATATGCAAATATTTTCCCTAATTATGTTCATTAAAATGTAAAAACATATCATAATAAACTTTTTACAAATAAACCCTCATATATTCTGTATTTAAAATAAAAACCTTTTAGTACTTAACAATAGTAGGGAAAATGTTCATTAAAATGTGCAATATTTTAGACTAATCAGGTCTTATAGAGATATTTCTCTTTATGAGTCGAGAGAATCTCGTTAGTGTATTTTCTCTTTAGGAATCGTATGGATTCTTAAGTGTGTTGCTCCTTTGCGAGCCGTAATGATCTTACGCAGGTATTTTCTCCTTACAAAGTCGAGAGGACTTTGCAAGTGCATCTTTCTTTTCTTTCAACGAGTTTACGCCCTCTCGGGTTTTCGCAAGCTCGCCGGTAGTCCTGCTGTTTTTACTCACGGCGCCCTTTCGGGTTTTTATCCGTGCCTATTTTGCTTGTGGAAATACCTTTTTTTCTCCTTTTCTTTTTCTTGTGAACCCTCGGATGTAGCTTCGCCGCAGGTGATCTAACATCGTTTGTCAGAGGGAATTAGGAGAGAGATGGATCGTTTGTGCCCTTGGATTATATACGGTGATCAATATGGAGATCTACCGTGTCACGCCCCGCTTCCTAGTAGATAGAAACAGTGACGTGGCAAGCCCGTAATGTATCTATTATGAAATAAATACGTTAAGTGTAATTAAGCAATATAACAATGAACAAGAATGACAACAGAAATAAAATGAAACAGCATCTTTATTTACATTCAACTTTACATACAACTATTGAAAATAAAAGATACAATAAACAAAGCAATGTCTAAACAATGGCATACAGAAAATAAGCGCAGGAAGAACTAGTAGTTAGGCTGAGCTGTAAGCTGGTCCAATTCCTCCTGGCTCGGCTCTATCTCCTCAGAGTCCGGTCCTCATGACGAACATTCCAAAGAAAGAAACAGAAAGGAATGTCGTCAGCGAAATAGCGCTCGGTTAGTCCCAAAAGAAGAAATAGAAGATAGTATGTAATATGAAATGAACAGGTAAAGTTGTATATGATCGTTCATAGGTATAGGATAGTTATTCTAACGTGGTTATTTGTAGTTTGATAAGGAAGGTATTCATGCATACGAGAGGAGTCCATCTTACCCCGTGGACTATGGTAACATGTAGTACAAGGCCCCGTCATAACCCACGGGACAACGGCACGTGAATTCATATAGGTGTCTTTAAAGTGACCTCTCGTGCCACGTTATACGTTCCGTACCAATCTACCCCTTTATCCCCGCGTATTGTATTGTATAGATTAATATTATAGGTCTTGGCCGAAACCATGGATCTAAATTGTTCAAGTTCATGTTCAAGATGTAATCATGTGTTCAAGTAGCCATGTCAAGTTCATGTCAAGTTATAACCATGGTTCGATCAAGTCGAGTCAAGTATGCAAGTTTGAATTTGATGTTTGAATTCGAGTATTCAGGTTAATGATCAAGTTTTCAAGTTCGTGTTTGATTTTGGATGCAGGTTTGAGTTTTGGACTTAGATTAGGTCAGACACTTGTGAACGGATTTAATTCTTGAATTTCTTAGGTTCAGGAGTAATCGGCAACTGCTGCACATGGACGGCATGATTTGTGCCTTTTTCCAAGACAATTGCCATTGCTAACTATTGGATATAGTGCCCTCAAAGTCAATTATTGGATCGCAGGCACGTGATTGCAATGATTGAGGGAGGACCTATACTGGTAGGACAGTCTTACTCGAGATGATAGTTGCTATCTGGTTTGCCTTTATCATCGTGTACATACTTCAGGTGACATTACAGATTACTATTAAATGTTGATAGAGCCCATAGGATTCTTGCTTGACTTCCAGCAGTATGATGGCGATCATATACGTGGGAGCTGGGGTCTATAAGCACATCCATAAATGGTCCCTAGTCGAGGGAGTTTCGAGACAGGGCATCGATACTCAAGAGTAGACTAGTGTATACAGATCGAGACCCCGACGAGAGGCGATGACCGGTCTCACAAGCCATTGGTGTCAGTTGGTTCACCTAAGATATATACAGGTGCTCATTGGGTTATGAGTACACCGGACGGACTCGCCGGGAACATGCTAGTTGGTATTATACCTGCCGTCAGATAGCAGTTCCCTGGTGACATGTGTACAGGTTAGTCTATCGACCCGAGGTCGTCATTTGTCTCGTGTGAGTTCCCACTGTGCATTGACTACTACCCTACCATGGCTCAAAGGATTCGTGCAAACAGGTTTTAGTTGGGTACAGTCCCGGGCCACATGGAGGCAGTGAGCAGATCGGCAGGGGATTCGTCTCTCCCAGTATTGGGGGTGATATCACGCTGTGTCTGAAGAGCCATTACACAAAGTCCCTGGTCAGGGCAAGTGAGATTTACTGGTAGGTATTCCAGTAGTTTCTCAGGGTGTTCTGGGCTACACTCCGACACGACTTATACCGCTATTGGGGGTCTGACGTTTACCACCCTCTAGGCCCGATATGCGATACTCATAGATGAACGGACCGGATTGTACGGATATTGTCACCGACAGGCTCAGTAGGGTTTCAGGATGAGTTCGCTCGCCAGCTTCCCTTTCGCTCAATACATGGGCAGCCGTTATGTACAGCTAGTGCCACTGACGTGCTTGTGGTTAAACCCACTGCCAGCGTATTGACGAGTCTTTAGAGTCCCCCATAGAAAGTTTCCCAAGTTCGGGCGAAACGTTGTAGAGGCCGTATAGTTTTATGGCAGGGTTCGATCATATACGTGCACTTGTGCACGGATCTGTTGGCTATAGTGCCCTCAAGGCAATTATCATAGTCGCAGGCAGATGATTATGATGATTGAGAGAAGACCTATACCGATAAAACAGTCTTACTCAAGATGATGGTATGCTATCTAGTTTGTCTTTATCATCATATACATGTTGATAGAGCCCATATGATTCTTTCTTGACTACCTGCATTGTGATGGCGATCACATACGTGGGAGCTGGGGTTCTATAAGCACATCCTTAAATGTCCCTAGTCGTAGGAGTATCAAGATCGGGCATCGATACTCCAGTGTAGAATAGTGTATATTGATCGAGACCCCGACGAGGGGCGGTGGCCACGTCTCACAAGCCATTGGCATTAGTTTGTTCACCTAAGATAGTATATAGGTGCTCATTGAGTTATGAGTACATTGGACGGACTCGCCGGGAACCTGCTAGTTGGTATTATACCTATTGTCAGATAGCAGTTCCCAGGTGACATGTGTGCAGGTTAGTCTGTCGACCTGAGATCGTCATTTGTCTCGTATGAGTTTCCACTGTGCTTTGATTACTACCCTACCACGGCTCAAAGGAGTCGTGCAAACAGGTTTTAGTTGGGTATAGTCCTGAGCCACATGGAGGCAGTGATCGGATCGTCGGGGATTCGTCTTTCCCGGTATTGGAGGTTGATGTCGCGTTGTGCACGGGTGACCATCACCTGAAATCCATGACCATGGTAGACGAGGATTACCGATCTAGGATCGATAGTTTCTCAGGTGGTGATAGGCTTCATACCGACACTAAATGTCGCGTTGTTAGGGGTCTGACTTTATCCATCCCCCTAGACTCGATATGCGATACTCTTAGACGAACAGACCGGACTGTACGGATATTGTCACTGTTGTAAGTCGATGTACAACACCCTACGACTTGCGGGGAGGCGGAAATATGAAAAACGATCTTGTTTATATGCTAAACATCGACTAACCGCATGAATCGAAGCTAAACGATAACTAACATCAAACATAGAAGTTAACAACTACTATGTAAAGGGATTATACCTAAAGAACCGTGTCCTTCGTCTTTACGAACTCCACCTCCTCCTCAACCTTCTCGAAGTAGTAGACGATCCACCCGAGAGCTTTACTCCAAGCTTAGCCTCTAAACTTGAGGCAACTAAACTTCTTTAAGTGCTAATCAAAGAAGCTAGGTGAAATAGAGTGAGGGTTATGGTTTAATAAGTCTAACTAATCCTTGTACTCAACACATGAGAGGGGAGGATTAGGGTTTGAAGAGGGAGAGCTTGAGGAGAGAGAAGGTGAACATAATAATGAAGTGAGAATAATGAGTTATCATAATATATATCAAGCATTTTATTTTATCAAGAAAAGAAAAGAAAATGATTTACAACCATGCTTGATAAATATCTAGTGGTGATTCATCTCCATGAGTCATTAAGCAATTATGAAGCATTAATGACATGGATGAATCATCCATATGACTCACTAAACTCATTCAATACATATGCCACCTAAACCCCCTTAGTCACCACCTTCTAGAAGCTTCTCGCGCAATTACGAGAACGCCCCTCCTTTCCGCAAAAATACGGTAAAACTTTAGACTGTATAAATCCAATAACCGGATACCAGTAACTGGCTTAAACCAAAGCCGACTGGTAAAAACTGTCCGAAAGTCGTACGTGCGTAAACACACGTATGCGTCCGAACCCTTGTCGTAAAACCATACGACCTCTATATCGTTTCGCCCGGAGTAGGGAAACTCTCTGTGTGGGACTCTAGAGACTCGACTACTACGCTGGCAGTGGGTTTAACCACAGACCGCAAGCGGCACTAGCTGTACGTAACGGTCCCCAGGTAGATGTCGATAAGAAGGCCGATGAGGAAACCTATCCGAACTCCTACTGAGTCTGATGTGACAATCTCCATACAGTCTGTAACGCCCCACGCCCCAGTACAGATGGTATTGTCCGCTTTGGCCGAAACCGCACGGTTTTTCCCTTTAGAGCGAACCGGACCCGACCAGGGGCCACTTCCCAGGAGGTCACCCATCCCAAGACTTCCCTGGCCCGAGCACGCTTAACTACGGAGTTCTCAAGCTCCTGTAGTCCCGGTTCACTTAAAAGGCGCCTCTGTAATTGAGGGTGGTATCATTATATTTATAATGCAGTTCGGTCCTCTTTCGGAATGTGCTTTAAGGACCCGATCCCATTGTTCTGAAATGGCTCCCTCACTCAGATCACCAAGATGTCCGCAACAGACCGCACTGAGTGTGGACAGAGCAGATCACCATGATGTCTTAAGACCGCACTGCTCTGGGGTATTACATTCCCCCCATCTAAGAACAATGGTTCGTCCTCGAACCACAAACCTACTATTGAGGGACCTGCATGGGCCACCATAAATGTAACGCCCCACGCCCCAGTACAGATGGTATTGTCCGCTTTGGCCGAAACCGCACGGTTTTTTCCCTTTAGAGCGAACCGGACCCGACCAGGGGCCACTTCCCAGGAGGTCACCCATCCCAAGACTTCCCTGGCCCGAGCACGCTTAACTACGGAGTTCTCAAGCTCCTGTAGTCCCGGTTCACTTAAAAGGCGCCTCTGTAATTGAGGGTGGTATCATTATATTTATAATGCAGTTCGGTCCTCTTTCGGAATGTGCTTTAAGGACCCGATCCCATTGTTCTGAAATGGCTCCCTCACTCAGATCACCAAGATGTCCGCAACAGACCGCACTGAGTGTGGACAGAGCAGATCACCATGATGTCTTAAGACCGCACTGCTCTGGGGTATTACACAGTCCGGTCCGTTCGTCAAAGACTATCGCATATCGGGCCTAAGGGGCGGCAAGCGTCAATTCCCTAATAGCGGTATAAGTCGTGTCGGAGCGAAGCCCATTACACCCTGAGAAACTACTGGAACCTACTAGCAAATCTCGCTTGCCCTGGACAGGGACTTTGCGTAATGGCTCTCTGACACAGCGCGATATCAACCCCCAATACCGGGAGAGACGAATCCTGTCTAACCGCCACTGCCTCCAAGTGCTCGGGACTGCACCCAACTGCTACCTGTTTGCACGACTCCTTTGAGCCGTGGTAGGGTAGCAATCTAAGAACAGTGGGACACACTCGAGGCGAAGTAGCAGTGTCAAGTCTGCGGACTATGCTGTACTCAAGTCACCTGGGAACTGCTCACTGACGACTGGTATAAAACCAACCAACAGTTCCCTGTGAGTCCTGTCCGGTGTACCCGTAACCTAACGAGCACCTGCATACTATCTCCAGTACGACGTACTGACGGCTGTGGGACATACCATCTCCCCAACTGGGATGAGAAGCGTACACACTAGTCTACTCCGGAGTATCGATGCCCTGTCTCGATAATCCAACGACTAGGGACCTGAATAAGGATGTGCTTGTAGACTACCCAGCCCCCACTAGTGTGACTGCCATCACAACGCTGGTAGTCAAGCAAGATCTTAAGAGCTCTATCAATACGTATACTCACATATTAAGATAGAAAAACCAAGTAGCATACTACCATGTTCAGCAAGACTGTTATATACATGTGAATATCCCAAGCTTCCATTAAGTAATATACAAACTAGTATGATACAATAATGGCCCCTAGGGCATATGCACTAACAATCTCCCACTTGCACTAGGGCCATGTACTGGCATATCGAAGACCGATGATCTCGAGTAGCCTCTCGAACTGAGTCTGAGGTAGGGCCTTTGTGAATGGATCAGCAATGTTCTCTTCAGAAGCAACTCTCCGAACCTCGATCTCCTGACGATCAATGATCTCCCTGATCAGGTGATACCGCCTTAAGATGTGTCTGGACTTCTGATGGGACCTTGGTTCCTTCGCTAAAGCTATAGCTCCGTTGTTGTCGCAATACAGTAGTATTGGATCAACTATGGTAGGAACCACCTGAAGTTCTGTTAGGAACTTCTTCATCCAGACTGCTTCTTTTGCGGCATCGCAAGCAGCTATATACTCCGCTTCCATCGTTGAGTCAGCAACGGTGTCCTTCTTGGAGCTCTTCCAGCACACCGCCCCTCCATTGAGGGTAAAGACATAACCCGACATGGACTTGGAATCGTCCTTATCACTCTGAAAGCCGGAATCAGCAAAGGCCTCCAACCTGAGGTCTTTTCCGCCGTAAACCAAGAACATCTCCTTAGTCCTTCTCAGGTACTTGAGAATGTTCTTTACTGCTATCCAGTGCTTCTCCCCTGGGTCTGACTTATATCGGCTTACCACGCTCAGTGCGTAAGCTACATCTGGTCTGGTGCACAACATCGCATACATTATAGAGCCTACCGCAGAAGCGTAGGGTATAATAGACATGCGTTCCCTTTCCAAATCAGTCTTGGGAGACATCTCTTTGGAGAGGGTGATTCTGTGACAAGCCGGTAGATTACCGCGCTTAGAATCTTCCATACTGAATCTTTTCAGTACAGTGTCAATATACCTGGACTGCGAAAGTCCCAACATCCTTTTGGATCTATCACGATAGATCCGGATCCCCAGAATGTAAGAGGCATCACCCAGGTCTTTCATGGAGAACCTGTGTGACAAGAATCCTTTGACAGATTGTAGCATAGGAATGTCATTTTCTATCAATAGAATGTCATCCACGTACAAGACGAGGAATATGACACTTCTGGCTACAACTTTACTATATATGCACGGTTCATCTGGATTTTTGATAAAGTCATATTCCTTGACTGTCTCATCAAAACAGATGTTCCAACTCCGCGATGCCTGCTTTAGTCCATAGATGGACTTAAGCAGCTTGCGCACTTTCCCGCTGCTCCCACTCTGATTGAAACCCTCTGGCTGATCCATATAGATGCATTCTTCTAAATTTCCATTCAGAAAAGCCGTCTTTACGTCCATCTGCCAGATTTCATAATCATGGAAGGCAGCAATAGCAAGAAGGACCCGAATGGATTTGAGCATAGCCACTGGAGAAAAAGTTTCGTCATAGTCCAAACCAGGTCTTTGACGAAAACCCTTTGCAACAAGTCTAGCCTTATAGGTTTCCACCTGTCCATCTACACCAATCTTTTTCTTGAAGATCCATTTGCATCCTATGGGTTTTACCCCATCTGGAGCAAAGTCCAAAGTCCATACTTTGTTGGTGTACATTGACTCTATTTCGGTCCGCATTGCATCTAGCCATCGTACCGAGTCGCCGCTCTGGATGGCCTGCTGGAAGTCAGTAGGTTCATCATCATCTATGATGCAATCCTCTCTATCCCCATCTATGAGAAAACCGTAGTATCTCTCAGGCGGATGAGACGGCCTACTACTCCTGCGGAGGGGTGCGGGAATGTCCTGTTCTTCTTGAACTACCGGTTCTACCAAACTTTCAGTATTAGTTTGTGGTTCTGGAATTTCTTCCAGTTCTATTTCGCTCCCACTTGATTCCTTTTCTAAAAACTGATGTTCTAGAAAATGGGCATTACAAGAAACAAATACCTTTTGTTCCTCTGCGTAATAGAATAGATATCCCCTGGAGTTCTTTGGATATCCCACAAACTTACACTTTACTGATCGTGCCTCGAGCTTGTCCACATGCTGCTTTTTAACAAAAGCTGGACATCCCCAAATCTTTATATACTGTAGATGGGGTTTCTTCCCGCTCCACATCTGATATGGAGTGGTAGGCACAGTCTTGGTAGGAACCATATTCAAAAGATATGCTGCTGATTCTAGCGCATAACCCCAAAAAGATCGCGGTAACTCAGCATTACTCATCATGGATCGTACCATATCCAATAGGGTTCGATTCCGTCTCTCCGATACACTGTTGTGCTGTGGAGTATATGGAGGAGTAAGCTGAGAGAGAATTCTTTTCTCTTTTAGGTAACCTAGGAACTCGGCACTCAAGTATTCACCACCTCGATCAGATCTAAGTGTCTTGATACTTTTGCCGGTTTGGTTTTCTACTTCATTCTTATACTCTTGGAATTTCACAAAAGCCTCGGATTTATGTTTCATCAGATAAATGAACCCGTATCTTGAGTAATCATCCGTGAAAGTAATGAAATAGGAAAAACCACCTCTTGCATGCGTAGACATTGGACCACATACATCACTGTGTATGAGTCCTAAGAGCTCGCTCGCTCTTACTCCTTGTCCAGTAAATGGAGTCTTTGTCATCTTTCCTTTGAGACAAGATTGACAAGTGTCATAAGTTTGATATTCGAACGAGTCCAAATATCCTTCTCTATGCAACTTAGTCAACCTTCTCTCATTGATATGACCCAGTCTACAATGCCATAAGAAAGCTTTATTTAAATCTGGAGACTTTCCTTTTAGTGTGTTCTGGACATTGAAAATTTGGAGTTGGTTTAAAACATATATACCGTTATTTAGTGTACCGGACCCAATCAAACCATGATTAAGGTGGATGTTAACAACATCTCTTACAAACGTGAAATCATAACCTTTATTTGATAACAAGGAAACTGATATGATATTACACGTTAAGCTTGGTACAAAAAACAGTTATGTAAAACCAAAATGTGTCCACTCGTCAATCCTAGGTGATAATCCCCGACGGACGCAGCTCCCACGCTATCTCCGTTAGCAACCTTTAGGGTCATATCACCTTCTTTCAGCACTCTATGGTTTCTCAGTGCCTGCAATGAATTGCAAATATGAGATCCTGATCCGGTATCCAATACCGAGGAAGTAGAGTTAATTGACAGACAATTCTCAATTACAAACACACCTGAAGTCGAAGCCACAGCTTGCTTCGGTTCCTGGTTCTTGGCGTTCCACGCCTTGTAATCTTTCTTCCAGTGCCCTTTCCTGTGACAATGGAAGCACTCATCCTGGCCCACTACCGGTACCGCAAACTTTTTCTTTCCCTTCCCTCCCACCTTACTAACACCTCCTCTAGGTTTGGTGGCGGCCTTCTTCTTCCTTCCTTTGGCCCTAGCCTTGGACCCGGAAGAAGATGCACCGCCAACAAACATAGCGGGTGTTTCCCTTGTCTTCTGCAAGGTGCCCTCTGCACTCCTTAACATGTTCAGGAGTTCCGGAAGTTCAACTTCTTTTCTTTGAATGTTGAAGTTCAGGATAAACTGGGCGTAGGTTTGAGGAAGGGACTGGAGAATAAGGTCTGTATAGAGCTCATTATCCAAAGTCGTCCCAAGGTCTGCGAGCTCTTCAATATAGCCGATCATCTTTAGGACATGTTCTCCTACCGATGACCCGACAGCCAACCTCGTTCGAAACAAGTTCTTAGAGGTCTCGTATCTTGCTATACGAGATTGCTCTCCATAAAGTTCTTTTGTATGGAGAAATATGCCATCTAGGTTCATATCCTCGTGCCTCCTCTGATGTTCATTGTTTATTGAGGCAAGCACGATGCACTTGGCTTTCGCGCAATCTAAATCCCAGGTTTTGCGGATTTCCTTATCCGCATTACTGGATTTGGGACCAGGGACAGCAGGTGCCGTAGCGGTGAGGACGTACCCCAGTTTGTCATAGGTCAAAGCCATTTTGACATTCCGCAGCCAATCTTTATAGTTTGGCCCTGTCAGTATATTTTTCTCTAAAAGTAACTTAAGTCCAGTCATTTTCAGGGTCGCTGCAATTAGGAGAGAGAGAAGAAAACTCTTTAGCATGATGCTCTTGCAAGTTTAGAGTGGTTTTTAGTTTATCTAAACTGGATGGCTCCCACTGTTTCTCGAATCCTTCCTCAAACCATAAAAGAAGAATTATCCAGGACTATTCTCACCGTACAATTCTTTCTTAACCGTTCAGCCAGGCTAGTGTCGATACTTCGAGGGAGGTTTTCCAACGCTTTCGCGAAATTCCTTAATTAAATAACCTCTTTTCTCTGGGGGCATAACCCCGCTGACACCTTTCTTGACACCTACTTGGTTTATAGCATTGATCGTTAAGTGACGAATATCCTGATAAGTAGCATATACTCACAGTAGGATTGGGATCCAAATATCATTGTATGATAATGTTGAAGGTATCCTACCAACATTCATCAAACTCCAAATGGTATGCAACTCTTTGCAAATTTCAGTTTCTTTAGAAATTCCCGATATATATTTTTGCCCCATGCTCTTATGACCTTGGCTTTGGTCAAAATGTCATAAGTCACATGTCAAGTTCTACCCGTCATTATCTTGTCAATTTGAACCCATCCGTATATACCCCTGACTTTGGTCAAATGATAATACGACTGTCCCAAACTAACTCATCTATCTTATGCAACAAATGAAAACCCAGCAGCTACCAAACACTATGCCTTGACTTTGGCCAAAATGCATAGCTTGAATACTACTGAATACCCAAATGAAATGACGGAGGGCTACGAATGGTTTTGGCGAAACCGTGAACGTAGTGAACTTGATATAACCGAAGGAACCTGATAGCTTTTAAAAGGAGTGGTTAAAGCTCCGCATTTAAAAATATCTGTTTTTAAAATTAACCGAGTGGTTTCTTTTAAATTGTTCCAATGATTAAACTTTTGGTTTATTTTCTTTGCATTATAAATAATGCGTCCCATCATTAACCTATCATTGCAGAAAACAACGAAAATACAACGTCCTCTTATGCCATCCGCATTCGCCACGGGGTCCCATCATCACCCGTTAGGTTACTTAACTAACGACAGAGCGGGGGCTGGGCTAGCGCGGGTGTAAAACATAAGTGACGTCTAAATAGCTATCATATATAGATATTGTACATTCGTCAGACGCAATAACAGGCATTCCAGATCACAGATGAACTTTATTGGATTTGCAAGCAATCCGTGTTTGTTTTGAGCCTGCAACAAAAGACGGATTACACAGTTGTGATGAATAGCCATTACCCCACCCAAGACCCCAACGGGTACGGCAAACTACCCACCCGGCAGTTTGTGCACCCCACCTTAGGTCTGTCCTAGGAGCAAAAATAGTAAAATGAAATAATACAACGGTGGCTACAACCGCAACCTGGATGTGCCCCGCAAAATAATATTACAACAAATTACATTTACATCAAATGAATTAAATAAAAACCCATCACATAACCCCGGCTATACATCACAACAGTCCAACACAGTTCATATACACAAACAGATAAAAACCATTACAGAAATGTGCAACCCCCTGCCAACCGACATACTAGCAGTTAGGGGAGGTTTACGAACACATTATACAAACACAGATATAATCCAACAAGAAAATACTGTATAATTTCGATCGATTAAACACTTTTAATTTTGCTCCAATACTTCTCTGTAAATCTGAAACCTGAGCAAAAATTAAAAATTCCAGAAAATACCAAATATCTCAGAGAACCAACATAGAAAAATTGGGTTCCTGAATCGCCAACTCGGCGGCGGAATCGCGGCGGATCGGTGGGATCCGCCGCGGTTCCGCGGGATCCGCCGCGGTTCCGCGGCTCTTTAGGCGATTCAGGGGCCCAATTTTCTTGGGTGTTCTTCTACTGTCTTTTCAAGCTTTCTGAACATCCCTGAAAAATTTTTGGACTTCATTTAAAAATCGACAGAAACTTATGATTTCGGGCTTTTCCGGTTTCCTTTTTTTTCCGTTCGAAATTCATACAAATTTGCAAGTAAGTTATTTATTGTTTAGCGAGGCTCTGATACCACTGTAAGTCGATGTACAACACCCACGACTTGCGGGGAGGCGGAAATATGAAAAACGATCTTGTTTATATGCTAAACATCGACTAACCGCATGAATCGAAGCTAAACGATAACTAACATCAAACATAGAAGTTAACAACCACTATGTAAAGGGATTATACCTAAAGAACCGTGTCCTTCGTCTTTACGAACTCCACCTCCTCCTCGGCCTTCTCGAAGTAGTAGACGATCCACCCGAGAGCTTTACTCCAAGCTTAGCCACTAAACTTAAGGCAACTAAACTTCTTTAAGTGCTAATCAAAGAAGCTAGGTGAAATAGAGTGAGGGTTATGGTTTAATAAGTCTAACTAATTCTTGTACTCAACACATGAGAGGGGAGGATTAGGGTTTGAAGAGGGAGAGCTTGAGGAGAGAGAAGGTGAACATAATAATGAAGTGAGAATAATGAGTTATCATAATATATATCAAGCATTTTATTTTATCAAGAAAAGAAAAGAAAATGATTTACAACCATGCTTGATAAATATCTAGTGGTGATTCATCTCCATGAGTCATTAAGCAATTATGAAGCATTAATGACATGGATGAATCATCCATATGACTCACTAATCTCATTCAATGCATATGCCACCTAAACCCCCTTAGTCACCACCTTCTAGAAGCTTCTCGCGCAATTACGAGAACGCCCCTCCTTTCCGCAAAAATACAGAAAAACTTTAGACTGTATAAATCCAATAACCGGATACCAGTAACTGGCTTAAACCAAAGCCGACTGGTAAAAACTGTCCGAAATTCGTACGTGCGTAAACACACGTATGCGTCCGAACCCTTGTCGTAAAACCATACGACCTCTATATCGTTTCGCCCGAAGTAGGGAAACTCTCTGTGTGGGACTCTAGAGACTCAACTACTACGCTGGCAGTGGGTTTAACCACAGACCGCAAGCGGCACTAGCTGTACGTAACGGTCCCCAGGTAGATGTCGATAAGAAGGCCGATGAGGAAACCCATCCGAACTCCTACTGAGTCTGATGTGACAATCTCCATACAGTCCGGTCCGTTCGTCTAAGACTATCGCATATCGGGCCTAGGGGGCGGCAAGCGTCAGTCCCCTAATAGCGGTATAAGTCCTGTCGGAGCGAAGCCCATTACACCCTGAGAAACTACTGGAACCTACCAGCAAATCTCGCTTGCCCTGGCCAGAGACTTTGCGTAATGGCTCTCTGACACAGCGCGATATCAACCCCCAATACCGGGAGAGACGAATCCTGTCTAACCGCCACTGCCTCCAAGTGCTCGGGACTGCACCCAACTGCTACCTGTTTGCACGACTCCTTTGAGCCGTGGTAGGGTAGCAATCTAAGAACAGTGGGACACACTCGAGGCGAAGTAGCAGTGTCAAGTCTGCGGACTATGCTGTACTCATGTCACCTGGGAACTGCTCACTGACGACTGGTATAAAACCAACCAACAGTTCCCTGTGAGTCCTGTCCGGTGTACCCGTAACCTAACGAGCACCTGCATACTATCTCCAGTACGACGTACTGACGGCTGTGGGACATACCATCTCCCCAACTGGGATAAGTCTACTCCGGAGTATCGATACCCTGTCTTGATAATCCAACGACTAGGGACCTGAATAAGGATGTGCTTGTAGACTACCCAGCCCCCACTAGTGTGACTGCCATCACAACGCTGGTAGTCAAGCAAGATCCTAAGAGCTTTATCAATACGTATACTCACATATTAAGATAGAAAAACCAAGTAGCATACTACCATGTTCAGCAAGACTGTTATATACATGTGAATATCCCAAGCTTCCATTAAGTAATATACAAACTAGTATGATACAATAATGGCCCCTAGGGCATATGCACTAACAACTGTCAGGCTCAGTAGGGGTTTAGGATGAGTTTGCTCGTCGGCCTCCCTTTCGTTCAATACCTGGGTAGCCGTTACGTACAGCTAGTGCCGCTGACGTGCTTGTGGTTAAACCCACTTCCAGCATATTGACGAGTCTTTAGAATTCCACACAGAGGGTTTTCACGGTTCAGGCGATATGGTGTACATGTTGTATGTTGGTGCATACAGGTGTCCGATTAAATATCTGCACATGCTGCGCAGACTATAATCGGACGGTTGATAATACTAGCGGCTTAGGATTAAGCTGGATTATTAAATCGGGTTTTTGATTTAATAATTTACATATGTATTTATATATATTTATTCTAGTATTATTGTTCACTATTCGTTTTCTCTCTCGGCTATTCGTATTTTGGTACGAATATGCGTATATGTATTTTGATACATGTACCGGGAAGTATTCCGTATTTTATACGGAATAGCTTCTAGAAGATGCCACCTCATTATTATTTTTCTTTTTAGAAAAACAATTAGGAAATGAGGTGGAAAAGGTGACAAGGCAAAGGCATGGGCATGGGTCAATGCATAGTGTATGGCATGGGTCAAAACATGGTTTGGATTTGTTTATTTGATAAAAGAAATGGGTTATTTTGTATGGATGAGAGAGTGGGGAAGCCAAGGTATGATGCCTTGAGCTCATTGTTTTTGATATACTTCATTCTCTACTCTCACTCTCACAAACACTTAGCATTATTCTTGCTCATGCCAAAAGCTTTCACCTCCATCATCTTCTTCTTGAGTTTCTCATTGAGCTCATGGGTAGAGAGGAAAATTGTAGTGACACATTCATACTCCCCCAATCTCCATCGCTAGCGACTTTGGAGCGTCGGTTACCTCGTTCGACGAGGTTGGAGCTTGCGCCGTTTCCCTCGGGTGGATCATCGGAGATGGAGGAAGACCGGCAACCAAACTTCGTCAAAGTACCGCTAGGAGCTTGGAATGAAGACCGAAGGACTTGGATCAACTCGGTATAACAATTCTAACTCTTAGTTAGCTTTCTCGTTTAGGGTTTAAGGTCGATCCAGAATTCGGGCAACGGTAGCGCCAGTTTAGAAATTTTTGTTCCGCATTTTGGCCGCGTTTCGATGGTCGGGGCGCTGTCGTGACCCAACATGGTATCAGAGCCACCCTTTAAACCCTTAGCTAGCTTGTTTAGACGTTGTTAATGCATCGAAATTGAATCGAACCCCGAACAGTGCATTGCAGATTGTGTTCTCTGTTAATTTTAAAAGTGTTCAAAAATTTTTTTAAACAAGTGCAGAAGACTCCTTGAGTGACCAGAAGACCATACCCCAAAAACGAGAGCACCTCACCTGTTTTGGACCGGCCACCTATGGGAAAATTCCGGCGAGGCCGGTTTTGTGGTGGGAGACTTGCATCATTTTTGGGGTGTGGTTTGGTCT
Organism: Agapanthus africanus; assembly: GCA_030015575.1. NCBI lineage: Eukaryota > Viridiplantae > Streptophyta > Magnoliopsida > Asparagales > Amaryllidaceae > Agapanthus > Agapanthus africanus. The sequence continues at coordinate 112,115,507 of CM057344.1, forward strand.
CTGGGAAATTCATGCAGTGGTATTGTTTATTTGGCCCATTTTTGATATTGTGTTATCAGTTGTTCGGGGGCTATTCGAGGTGTTTCGAAGTCGTTGTTTTTGCACTGTTTAAATGTTTATCTCAGTAGTTACATTTATATATGCGATCGTGAATGTCATTTGATCGGTAAACTCGTCTAATTGCTATATGTCTTTTAGACGGGTTTGCGAACGTGACATTCACGTTGATGTTCTGTGATGTGTTGTGATGTTGGTTGGATCATCGTGGTGGATAGCAATGGTGCAATGTTAGTACAGTTTAATTTCATTTGTATATTTGATATTGCGGGGCGAGCGTCCGACATGTGGACTGCCGTCACTGCCAGTTTGTACATTATTCTTTTGGGGCATGACCGGGCTGAGGTCGATGTCACCCTTGTATATTATTTTATTTTCTGTACTAGGATTACCCCGCGGTGGAGTGCACGAATAGCCGGGTTCTAGAGGGCAACTGGTCCGCATCTCATGGCGTTTGGGACGGAGGGGACCTTACTTTAGAATTGGCGGGCTATTCGCCGCACTCGTAGGGGGTATAGGTTGACCCAGGTGTTAGGTCCACGTTACCCACCCCGGTTCTTTCGGGGTGGCGGAATAGGTAAAAATCAAAATTTTCTCACAAGGTGACATGGACCATCCATGAAGGATCTTTGCTAAACAAAAACTAACATACTAACTGCAAGTTCTAGCTACTATGTAGAATGGTTATACCTAGGTCTTGAACTCCTTCTCTTCTTGTTGTGGTCCTCCTTCTTGCTTGCTCCTTGGAGTGGCGTAGACGGCTCCTCCTCGTCATCTTCTCTTTGCCGAAGATAGATCCACCCGAGGGCCTCTACCTTGAGCTCCTACCTCAACCAAGAGGTAACTTGAGTGCTTGGTTTGCTAGACAAAGAACCCTAGAAAGATTAGAGGGATGCTTTGATGGTTTAGTCTCAAAAGCTTATGATTTTCAACACATGGAACACTTAAGCTCTGAGAGAGGAAAAGGGAGAGCTTTTTCAAGAGAGAGAAAGTGTATGATAGAATGATTGAATAATAGCAACCATCTCTCATATGAGAGAATTATGAATTAATAATAATAATTAAAGAAATTGTGATGGTTCATTTGGAATGACCATTATCATTTCACATTAAATGAATTTTGCAAGAATCAAGAAGCATCTTTCATGTGAAATGATGATGGTCAATATGTCAACATAGGTCAACCGGTCAACCAAAGTCAAATGGTCAACAACCCTAACCATGGCACAATTATCCTTAATCAATACCATTAATCATATTTCTCATTCTCATTAGGGTTTGGAAAAAGTCAACGGTCAACAACCCTAATGAGAATCCTCTGCCTCTGTCAACTGTGCATACACACCCGCATCCGTGTTTCGAGGAACACAAATACACTGAGACAAAACCAATCCCAAAACAAATACTAGGATCTGGCTTAAACCAAAGCCCGCTAGTAATAACTGCCCGGACACCAAACGTGCACAAGTGCATGGATGTGAACGAACCCCGTCGCAAAACCATGCGACCTCTACTCTGTTTTGCCCAAAGGCGAATAACCTTTTGTGTGGGACTCTAAAGGCTCGACACTACGCTGGCAGTGGGTTTAACCACAGGCTGCAAGCGGTACTAGCTATACGTAACGGTCCCCAGGTAGATGCCGATAAGAAAACTGATGAGGTGAACCCATCCGAACTCCTACTGAGCCTGAATGTGACAATCTCCGTACAGTCCGGTCTGTTCGTCTGAGAGTATCGCATGGCGGGCCTAGGGGATGGTAAACGTCAGTCCCCTAATAGCGGTACAAGTCGTGTCGGAGTGTAGCCCAGAACACCCTGAGAAACTACTGGAAAACACTACCAGTAATTCTCGCTTGCCCTGGCCAGGGACGACTATATGTAATGGCTCTTCTAGACACAGCGCGATATCAACTCACAATACTGAGTGAGACGAATCCTGTCTAACCGTCACTGCCTCCAAGTGCTTCGGGACTGCACCCAACTACTACCTGTTTGCACGACCCAATAGGGCTGTGGTAGGGTAGTAATCTAAGAACAGTGGGAATACACTCGAGGCGAAGTGACAGTGTCAAGTCAGCGGACTAAGCTGTACTCATGTCACCTGGGAACTGTTAACTGACGATAGGTATAATACCAACCAACAGTTCCCGACGAGTCCTGTCCAGTGTACTCGTAACCTAACGAGCACCTGCATACTATCTCCAGTACGACGTACTGATGGCTGTGGGACAGACCATCTCCCCTGCTGGGACGAGAAGCGTATGCACTAGTCTACTCTGGAGTATCGATGCCCTGTCTCGATAATCCTACGACTAGGGACCAAAATAAGGATGTGCTTATAGACTACCCAGCTCCTACTAGTGTGATCACCATCATAACGCCGGTAGTCAAGCAAAGATCCTAAGGGCTCCATCAATATGTTTTTAGCGATATGTTAAAAGAAACATATGCACATATTAAGATAGAAAACAAACCAAGTAGCATACTACTATATCGAGAAAGACTGTCGTAAACCCGTATATATATCCCAAGCCTCCAAAGTGTATTATACAAACTAGTACTATACAATAATGGCCTCTAGGGCATACATATCCAACAATCTCCCACTTGCACTAAAGGCCAGTAATTGGTGTACCGCATACCCAACGTCTGCACTAAGGCCAGCTGCTGGCGTACCGCATACCCAATAGCTCAAAAAGTCGCTCGAACTGTGTTTGAGGAAGGGCCTTTGTGAATGGATCCGCCGTGTTGTCTTTTGTGTCCACTTTCTGTACCTCGATCTCCTGGCGATAAATGATCTTACTGATCAGGTGATACCGTCTTAAGATGTGTCTGGATTTCTGATGGGACCTTGGTTCCTTCGCTAAAGCTATAGCCCCATTGTTATCGCAATACAGAGGTATTGGGTCAACAATGGACGGAACCACCTGAAGTTCACTAATGAACTTCTTCATCCAGACCGCCTCTTTTGCGGCATCGCTAGCAGCAATGTATTCAGCCTCCATCGTCGAGTCTGCGACGGTATCCTGTTTGGAACTCCTCTAACACACCACCCCTCCGTTGAGGGTAAACACAAAATCCGAGACAGACTTGCTGTCATCTTTGTCACTCTGGAAGCTTGAATCGGTAAAGGACTCGACCCTGAGGTCTCCATTACCGTAAACCAGGAACATCTCCTTAGTCCTTCTCAGGTACTTAAGAATGTTCTTCACTGCTGTCCAGTGGTCCTCACCTGGGTCTGACTGATACCGGCTCACCACGCTCAGCGCATAAGCTACATCTGGTCTTGTACACAGCATCACATACATTATAGATCCTACTGCCGAAGCGTAGGGTATAGTGCTCATGTGAACCCTCTCCTCGTCAGTCTTAGGAGACATCTTCTTGGAGAGGGTGATTCCGTGCAATGCGGGTATATTACCGCGCTTGGAATCTTCCATACTAAATCTCTTTAGTACGGTCTCTATGTACCTGGACTGCGAAAGTCCCAGTAATCTCTTGGATCTATCTCTGTAGATCTTGATCCCCAGAATGTACGAGGCATCACCCAGGTCCTTCATGGAGAACCGTTGTGATAAGAATAGCTTGATCGATTGTAGCATAGGAATATCATTTCCTATCAAAAGAATGTCGTCCACGTACAAGACTAGGAACACGACAGTTCGTCCTACAATCTTCTTATAGACACAAGGTTCATCTTCGTTCTCGATGAAATCAAATTCCTTGATTGCCTCATCAAAACAGATGTTCCAGCTCCGCGATGCCTGCTTTAATCCATAAATGGATTTAAGCAACTTGCACACCTTCCCGCTGCTCCCACTGTCTACGAAACCTTCTGGCTGATCCATGTAAACGCACTCTTCTAAACAGCCGTTTAGAAAAGCCGTCTTTACGTCCATCTGCCAGATTTCATAGTCATGGAAGGCAGCAATGGCAAGTAGGATCCGAATGGATTTAAGCATAGCCACTGGAGAAAAAGTTTCATCATAGTACAAACCAGGTCTTTGACGAAAACCTTTTGCAACGAGTCTAGCCATATAGGTTTCCACCTGCCCATCTACACCAACTTTCCTTTTATAGATCCATTTGCACCCAACGAATTTTTACCCCAGGTGGAGCAATATCCAAGGTCCACACTTTATTGGTGTACATGGACTCCATTTCGGATTGCATAGCATCCATCCACTTATCAGAGTCCCTACTGATAATGGCATGCCTGAAACTGGTAGGGTCATCTTCTTCCAAGATGCAATCCTCTCTATCCCCGTCTATGAGAAAACCGTAGTATCTCTCGGGCGGATGAGAAATCCTACCAGATCTGCGAAGTGGCTGAGGTTCGTCTGGGACTATTGAATTTTCTGGTTCTACTAAATCCTCAGTTTGAGTTTGTGGATTAGATATTTCATCCAGTTCTACCGTGCTCCCACTTATTTCTTTTGCAAGAAATTGCTACTCTAAAAAGGTGGCACGACGAGCAACGAACACCTTCTGTTCCTCAGTGTGGTAGAACAGATATCCCGGAGAATTTTTAGGATATCCTATAAACTTGCACAAAACTGACCGTGTCTTAAGCTTGTCTGGATTTTGTACCTTTACATAGGCCGGACAACCCTATATCTTAATACGTTCAAGATACGGTTTTTTACCACTCCATATTTCATATGGAGTCTTAGGCACAGATTTAGACGGAACCTGATTCAGTAAGTATGCTGTTGTTTCCAGCGCAAGTCCCCAGAATGAAAGAGGTAACTCAGCATTACTCATCATGGAGCGAACCATGTCCAATAGGGTACGGTTCCTCCGCTCCGATACGCCGTTGTGCTGTGGTGTGTACGGAGGAGTAAGCTGAGAGAGAATTCCATTCTCTTTTAAGTAATTTAGAAATTCCGTGGTTAAGTACTCCCCTCCTCTATCAGACCGGAGGAACTTGATACTTTTGCCAGTCTGGTTCTCTACTTCGTTTCTGAATTTCTTGAATTTCTCAAAAGTTTCAAATTTATGTTTCATAAGATACACATATCTGAATCTAGAGAGATCGTCAGTGAATGTGATGAAGTACGAGAACCCACCCCTTGCATGTATAGACATTGGACCACATACATCACTGTGTATGAGTCCCAAGAGCTCTGTTGCTCTTTCTCCATGTCCGATGAACGGAGATTTGGTCATCTTTCCTTTGAGAAAAGACTAACAAGTTTCATAAGATGAAAACTCGAACGTATTCAAGAGTCCATCTTTATGCAACTTACTTAGTCTTTTCTCTCCGATATGACCAAATCTACAATGCCACAAGTAGGATTCGTTCGTATCTGAACTCTTCCTCTTGCGTGTGTTTTGTACATTGAGAACTGTATTCTGATTTAGAACGTAGATACCATTACACAGTGTACCTTCTGCAACCAGTACCTTATGAAGGTAGATGTTCATGATATTTCTATCAAGAACAAAGTTTTATCCATCTTTATTGAGTAAAGAAACTGATATGATGTTGCAAACCATGGAAGGTACATAGTAGCAATCGTTCAAAATCATAGTATTGCCATTTGGCAACACTAGGTGATATTCACCGACGGCTGCAGCATTAACTTGTGCTCCGTTCGCTACCCTGAGCGACATATCACCAGGTGCAACTCTCCTACTTTTTCGCAGTCCCTGCAATAAATTACAGATATGAGATCCTGATCCGGTATCAAGTACCCAGGAGGTAGGGCTGACCGTAAAGCAGTTCTCAATTACAAGAACACCTGAAGTAGATGCAAAACTATGCTTCTTCTTCAATTGGGTATCCTTGGAATCCATACAATCCTCTTTTCCTTGCTCATACTCATGACTGTTGTCACAAGTTAGAGCCGAACCGACGTTCCCCAGCCTCGAATAAGAATTCGGATCGGTCAAGCGATACATTTTATTATCTTGATTAGGGCATGAAATGGTTGCTACCTGGAGAGAGAGAAAAGAAACACTCAACGTGCGCTCTTGCAAGATTAGATTGGTTTATTAATTTATCTAATCAGGATGGCTCTCACTATTTTCTCAAATTCTTCTTCAAACCCTAAAAGAAGAACTAGTCAGGATTAATCGCAGGTCACAATACTTGCTTAACCTTTCAGCCAGGCTAGTGTTGGTACTTCGAGGGAGGTTTTCCAACGCTTTCGTGAAGTTCCTTAATTAAATAACCTCTTTTCCCTGGAGGCGTAGCCCCTCTAACACCGTTCTAGACACCTACTTGGTTTATAGCATTGATTGTTAAGTGAAATAATCTCCCGAGAGTAATCCAACTCATCAGTGGGATCGGGATCCAACTATCATTGTGTGATGACCTAGATGGAATCCACTCTAGTCACCACACTCCAGAAGGTATGCTAAATCTGCAAGTTTCAGTTTCTTTAGAAACCCCCGATGTGGATTTTTGCCCCTAACGGTTTATGACCTTGACAATGCCAACATATCATGAACCGCTAGTCAAGTTCGGCCCATCATTATCTTGATTAACTTAGACCCACCCGCATATCTCTTGACAATGCCAACATAGCTATGCGACTGTCCTAAATAATCTGAAAAATAAAGCCGCAAACAAGCAATACTTAGCTACCGATCACTATGCCTTGACAATGCCAAAATACGTAGCTTGAATACTAAGTAGTACTTGTAGGAAATGGCGGAGGGCTACGACTGGGTTTTTGGCGAAAAACCCGTTAATGTAATGAACTTGATATCGTTGAAGGAACATGATTGCTTTTTTTTTAAAAATATAGTGGCGAAAACTTTTGCTAAAGAGGTCACTTCCTGTAAAGGGATCTCGGCTCTTTCCTCATCGAATGAGGTGCAGGATATTCCAAACTGAATACCTCGATGCAAAGCAAGAATAATCGACTATAGTGAAATTATTACCCTGATGCAAACTTTTGTCCAAGGGGTCACTCCTGATGAAGGGATCCCGGCCCTTGCCTCGTCGAATGAGGTGCTGGGCATTCATAACCGAATACCTCTGTGCAAAACAAAAGAGAACGTCCTTGCAATAACAGCTTTTTGAAAATTGTTCCAACAACGTCTTTTAGGTTTGTTTTTCTTTGCATTAATATATGCGTCCCATTAGTTAATCCTACCATTGCAGAAAACAACGAAAATATGACGAACACTTATACCATCCGCATTCGCTACGGGGCCCCGTCATCACCCGTTAGGTTACTTAACTAACGACAGAGCGGGGGTTGGACAAGCGCGGATGCAAAACATAAGCAACGCCTACTAGATATCATATATAAATATGTACATTCGTCAGATGCAATGATAGCCATTCCAGATCACAGATGAACACATTGGATATGCTAGGAATCCGCGTTTCGTTCGAGCCTGCAACGAAAGACGGATTACACGGTCGCGATGAATAGCCAAACCCCACCCTAGACCCCTACGAGTGCGGCAAACTATCCGCCAAGTACCCGAAGTGAAGCAACCTCCCTCAACAACGTGAGTAGGCCACTCGGCACTTCAAAGTACCCGGTAGTTTTTGCACCCCACCTTGGGTTTATCCTAGGAGCAAAAACAGTAAAAGAAATAATATACAATGGCGGCTACAACCTCATCCCGGATGTGCGGCTAAAAAAATAATATTACATCAATTTACATATTACATCAAATGAAAGATAAAGAAACTCTCATCTCACAAAACCCCGGCTATTCATCCGCGACAATCCAACAAGTTCATATACACAATCCAACAACATTACGGATCACAGATATGCACAACCCCCACTAATCGACGTATAGCGATTAGTCGACGTTCAGTGCATATATCACATTACAGATATAACCATTTAGCAAAAGTTTGTAGAAATTCGATCAAAATACCAATTTGTAACTACCCCAAACACAACATTGTTCTCTGGATAATATGTGTAGAAACAAAATATCTTAAAAATCCCAAAACACCACAATGAACAAACTGCAGGAAACCTGAGTCGCGGCCGAGTCAACTCGGCCGCGGATCCGCGGCGAAACGCATGGTTTCGCTGCGCTTCCACGGCGCGTTGACCGAGTCGTGGGCTCGTTTTTCCTGGTTGTTTCTAAAAACCCTGCACTGATTTTTAAGGTATGTGGAAACATTTTTAGGGCTGTTTTAAAAATCGGCAGAAAGTATAGTTTTTTTGACATGTTTCGCGATTTTTTTTCGGATCGAAGTTCCAAACACTGTGCTAACATGCTAGTTGTTGTTTAGCCAGGCTCTGATACCACTGTTAGGTCCACGTTACCCACCCCGGTTCTTTTGGGAAGGCGGAATAGGTAAAAATCAAAATTTTCTCACAAGGTGACATGGACCATCCATGAAGGATCTTTGCTAAACAAAAACTAACATACTAAATACAAGTTCTAGCTACTATGTAGAATGGTTATACCTAGGTCTTGAACTCCTTCTCTTCTTGTCGTGGTCCTCCTTCTTGCTTGCTCCTTGGAGTGGCGTAGACGGCTCCTCCTCGTCGTCTTCTCTTTGCCGAAGATAGATCCACCCGAGGGCCTCTACCTTGAGCTCCTACCTCAACCAAGAGGTAACTAGAGTGCTTGGTTTGCTATACAAAGAACCCTAGAAAGAGTAGAGAGATGCTTTGATGGTTTAGTCTCAAAAGCTTATGATTTCCAACACATGAAACACTTAAACTTTGAGAGAGGAAGAGGGGGAGCTTTTTCAAGAGAGAGAAAGTGTATGATAGAATGAGAGAATAATAGCAACCATCTCTCATATGAGAGAATTATGAATTAATAATAATAATTAAAGAAATTGTGATGGTTCATTTGGAATAACCATTATCATTTCACATTAAATGAATTTTGCAAGAATCAAGAAGCATCTTTCATGTGAAATGATGATGGTCAATATGTCAACATAGGTCAACCGGTCAACCAAAGTCAAATGGTCAACAACCCTAACCATGGCACAATTATCCTTAATTAATACCATTAATCATATTTCTCATTCTCATTAGGGTTTGGAAAAAGTTAACGGTCAACAACCCTAATGAGAATCCTCTGCCTCTGTCAACTGTGCATACACACCCGCATCCGTGTTCCGAGAAACACGAATACACTGAGACAAAACCAATCCCAAAAAAAATACTAGGATCTGGCTTAAACCAAAGCCCGCTAGTAATAACTGCCCGGACAAAAAACGTGCACAAGTGCGCGGATATGAACGAACCCCGTCGCAAAACCATGCGACCTCTACTCTGTTTTGCCCAAAGGCGAATAACCCTCTGTGTGGGACTCTAAAGGCTCGACACTACGGTGGCAGTAGGTTTAACCACAGGCCGCAAGCGGTACTAGCTGTACGTAACGGTCCCCAGGTAGATGCCGATAAGAAGACTGATGAGGTGAACCCATCCGAACTCCTACTGAGCCTGAATGTGACAATATCCGTACAATCCGGTCTGTTCGTCTGAGAGTATCGCATGGTGGGCCTAGTGGGTCGGTAAACGTCAGTCCCCTAATAGCGGTACAAGTCATGTCAGTTAGTAGCCCAGAACACCCTGAAAAACTACTGGAAAACACTACCAGTAATTCTCGGTTTCCCTGGCCAGGGACGACTATGTGTAATGGCTCTCCTAGACACAGCGCGATATCAACTCCCAATACCGGGAGAGACGAATCCTGTCTAACCGTCACTGCCTCCAAGTGCTTCGGGACTGCACCCAACTACTACCTGTTTGCACGACCCAATAGGGCCGTAGTAGGGTAGTAATCTAAGAACAGTAGGAATACACTCGAGGCGAAGTGACAGTGTCAAGTCAGCGGACTAAGCTGTACTCATGTCACCTGGGAACTGTTAACTGACGATAGGTATAACACCAATCAACAGTTCCTGACGAGTCTTGTCCAGTGTACTCGTAATCTAACGAGCACCTGCATACTATCTCCAGTACGATGTACTGATGGCTGTGGGACAGACTATCTCCCCTGCTGGGACGAGAAGCGTATAGACTAGTCTACTCTGGAGTATCGATGCCCTGTCTCAATAATCCTACGACTAGGGACCAAAATAAGGATGTGCTTATAGACTACCCAGCCCCCACTAGTGTGATCGCCATCACAACGCCGGTAGTCAAGCAAAGATCCTAAGGGTTCCATCAATATGTTTTTAGCGATATGTTAAAAGAAACATATGTACATATTAAGATAGAAAACAAACCAAATAGCATACTACTATATCGAGCAAGACTATCGTAAACCCGTATATATATCCCAAGCCTCCAAAGTGTATTATACAAACTAGTACTATACAATAATGGCCTCTAGGGCATACATATCCAACACCAGAAGGGGTGCTCAAGTTACCGGATTCTGTGAAGTGCTGGGTGGCCTATTCACGTTGCTGAAGGGGGCTGCCTCGCTTCTGGTTTTGCGGGTAACTTGCCGCGCTCGTAGGGGTCTAGGTTTCATTGCACAGGCTATCCACATGACAGGGAACGTCGGGTCTCATTTGCGGCTCAAATGAAATCCGGGGCTCCAGATTATCCACCATTCTGTATTGCTTCTGTGTTGTTTCTGTGATGTTGCTTTGTATCATGCCTGGGATGATTGTTATATATTTATATATATACTAGTAGATGTTGTATATGTTTTGCACCCACGCTAGTCCAGTCCCTGCTCTGTCGTTAGTTAAGTAACCTAACGGGTGATGACGGGACCCAGTGGCGAATGCGGATGGCATATACGTACATTTTGTTTTCGTTCTTTTCTGGTGTGATTAATTGATGGGGCTGCATTGATTCTTATCAATGCAAGGATAAAACAAACCTATATATATGATGCTGGTGGAACCAAGTTTTTAAAAACTGACATTATAGACGTTGGCTTTTGCTTTGCACAGTGGTATTCGGTTATGAATATCCAGCACCTCATTAGACGAGGCAAGGGCCGAGATCCCTTCATCGGGAGTGACCCCTTGGGTAAAAGTTTGCATCAACGTAATAACTTCACTATAGTCGTTTACTTTTGCTTTGCATCGTGGTATTTTAGTTTGGAATATCCTGCGCCTCATTCGACGGGGAAAGAGCCGAGATCCCTTCACCGGGAGTGACCTCTGTAGCAAAAGTTTTCGCCACTATATATTTGTAAAAACCATTTGGATTCCTTCAACGAGATCAAGTTCATTACGTTAATGGTTTTTCGCCAAAGACCATCCGTAGACCTCCGTCATTTCCTACAAGTAGTACCTAATATTCGTGCTGCGTTTGTTGACTCCGTCAAGGCATAGTGTGCGGTAGCTGAGTGGTGCTTGTTTGTAGCTTGGATATGTGATTGGTTAGGACAGTCGTGCGGCCTTGTTGACTCCGTCAAGGGCTCGTGCGGGTGGGTTTAATGCAATCAAGATAATGACGGGTTGAACTTGACTAGGACTCTTTGATTTGTTGACTCCGTCAAGGTCACTTGGGTCCTAGGGGTAAAAATCACATCGAGGGTTTCAAACATACAGGAAACTTGCCAGGCTTGCACATACCTTCTGGAGTGTGGTGATTTGAGTGGCTTCCATCAAGTTATCATACGATGATAGTTGGATCCCGATTCCCATTGATGAGTAGGATTACTCCTCGGGTGATTCCGACTAATTCTTCTTTTGGGTTTGGAGGAGAATTTGAGGATACAGTGGGAGCCATCTAGATTAGATAAAATGATTAACCATTCTGATCTAGGTTAGAGTGCACACTGAGTGTTTCTTTTCTCTCTCTCTGGCTGTGACTATGACCCGACCTTTGACTAAAACTCATGAACCAAGTTAACTGAACCTTCTTAAAAACACTTTGGCTTTTGGAATGTCACGGTGTCGCATACATCATTGCCACTTCTATATCACCTTTGCTTTTCTCCAGAACACCTCGTATCACTACGAACATCCACTTCCATTGGATAAATCCATCATATAGTTACATACGAACTCGAAGGAACTTTTTCGAGGATGGGTTCAGGTTCTGGAGAGATTGAATAGGATTATTCGGTTGTCTTTTCTCTCTACCTTCTCTCAGGTTGTGAAGGCTCCTAGGATTAGGAGAGGGTACACCTATTGGGCTTATTGGATAGTCTTCTTCCAAACCATAGGCATGTGCCGAACGGTAGGGAGGAAGAAAACCAATTAAGCTTAAGTGTGGTGTACAGAAGGTAATAAGTAAAGACATATAAAGGGATTAGAATAATGGCAAAGGAAATTGCAATCACCATCATTCACGACAAAGACCGTGTATACCCCTGCCACTCCTACATCAACTTTGCTTTTCTCTTGAACACTCCGTATCACTACGGATATCCACTTCCATTGGATATGCCATCGTATAGTTACATACGAACTCGAAGGAATTCGTTCCAGATTCGGGGATGGTTTCCGGTTCAAGAGAAATTGGATAGGATTATTTAGATGTCTTTTCCCTTTACCTTCTCTCAGGTTGCGAGGGCTCCTAGGATTAGGATAGTACACCTATTATGCTTATTGGATAGTCTTCTTCCAAACCTTAGGCTGGTGCCGAAGGGTAGGGAAGGAAGAAAACCAATTAGCCTAAAGAAGGTGTACAGAAGGTAATAAGTAATAACATAATAAAGGGATTGGAGTGAGGGCAGGTTAGTATATGGTTACTGTCATGATTCAGGATAATGGAAGTGACGTTACTAGGAATACCAGTTAACCCTTTTGAAACATTTTCATGTTTCAGTTTCACTGTGCGATGTTAATTGAAAACTATTTTCCCAACAGGAATCTGACTCCAGGGTATGTATTTACCAGATCAGTTTCTCACATCTGTATGTTATTATGGATGCTGAGTGGGAGTAAGATATTGGGAATTGGGTGATTAGATCCTCATTATATCGGATTTCGTTGTAATTGGTGATATTTGAGGAAATCATCTAGATTTTGCTGGATGGCAAATATTTGGTTTTGAATATCCGTTGTTATACACCAATTTCAAAACGATATATCTGTACGTTTATTTTATAAAGTGAGATATAACTTTTTGATATTATGTCTGTGACATTTACCTATATCAGTTGGTGATTAGGTAAGGTGCATTCAACAGCGGTGTAATTCTTCTTAACCATAGTACAGTTTTTTAACCTACGACGCACAGGGTTTGAGTTGTTGAACTCAGGGGACTTATACAAAGTATTTTATGTTGTCCAGTATCCATTAGGACAATGGGGTTGGTACTCGTACTATATTCTGTTTACTCATGACTTCTCCAGTTCTAGACAAGTATTTTGTTGAAATGCATGGTCCAGATATTGAGAAGTTATAGGTATAAGAATAAAGCAGAGAACCATTTGTTGGAAGTATCAGGATTCTTCGAGGAAGTCGAAGATGTAGATACTTGTATTTGGTATTCCGTTGATAGTAATGGTTTTGAGAACTTGCTTCTCTTTCAGGTTACTCAGATATGGATGCACTCCTAGTTGAGTAATGCTGATTGGCCTTTTTCCATTTGGTTGATATGCACTGGAGACAGCTGCATGATTTTGAATCTGGTTCCAATTAAATTAGTGCTTTTGTTTCTAGATTAAATTTATAGAATCAATTTATATCTTGACGATGTTAAGGTATAGGGAGTTGTCCGGCTGATGCTTAAAACTAGAATCCGGATAAACTCGAGGCACGTTTCAGTAACGGCAGTTTGTGGGTTATCCCGGGCTTTGACGAGGGATAATTTTCTACCATCAGGAAGATCAATATTTATATTGTTCTTGACTCACCACAGTTTTAGTAAAATGGATTTTTTCAGAAAAACAGAAGTGGGAGTATGGTAGAACTGGAAGTGATTCCAGAACCACAAACGATTACTAAAAATTTAATAGAACCTAAGGATTCAATTGGATTTGATGTTCCATTAGCCACTCCGCAGTTTTGGTGGGTAACCTCAGGCACCCGAGAAGTACTTCGGTCTTCTCAGAGACGGTGACAGAGAGGTTATTGTTTACCCAGACTTGCCATTGCTGCTGTTCTAGACTATAAGACCCGGCAGGAGGATGAATATAGCGTCGTTCTAAACTAGCTTTGGAAGTGCACGTGTATATGACTCTGCCAGAGGGTTGTTATAGTCAGTGGGAGCAGCGGAAGCATAGTGGGCAAGTAGCTTATGTCTATTTATAGGCTAAAGCACGTATAGCGGAAATAGATCATCTGTTTTTGATGTAACAGTCATAGGCTTTGACTTCATCAGAATAGGAGATGGATCTGGTAAGAAAGTAGTAGAGAGTGATGTCCAGGTATCCGGATGACATGCACTTGATAGGAAGAGATATTCTTATAGTACGATCGGTTATACTTTGGTTGTCACAATGTTGTCTCTCTACATAAGATATGGATATAAAATCAGGGTTTCTGGTTACTAGATCTATGGTTTTAGATCTAGATTTGGGAAGTATCCCAATTTGGGTATTTTGACATTATTCTAAAGGTATTTTAGAATAGACGACTGCTGACATGGTGGTGTACCTGCAGGTAATGGAGTCACCCTCTCTAAAGGTGTCTTACAGACTAAAGGGGAGAGGGATCTGCATGATTAGCATATCGCTTGCTTAGGCAATTGAGTTAATCATGAAATGTCAAGTACCACACCAGGTGTTGTTATTGCACTAGCTGCAATAAAGATATATTAATCCAATCGTGGAGAAACATTGGGAAGCAGTTCATGAACATAAATGGATGTTCTAGGGATATGGTAATGGCAGCCTCCTTCGGGAGACGATTATCATTTCATGGATGACAGAGTGACCGTCAGAGTTGAAGTTTTTCCCTCTTCTGAGGGACAGTATGTTGGACAGGTGGTCCAAGCGGATACTGAGGAAAGGCATGGCGCAGGATACTGATTAAATTCAGTGGACGATACAGTTTAAGAGGTTTGCTGGATTTGGAGTTCTTTTATGAACTAGGTCCCATCAGATATCTAGACAAATACTAAGACATGTATTGCTCATTTCGGGAGATGGTTTTCTCCGTGAAGTTGAGATATAGAGAGACGCAGAAAGAAACACTGGAGCGGATCCACTCACTGAGGCTATTTCTCGAACGCATTAGTTTCGCAAATGGGCTTTGCGAAACTGATTAGTAGAGAAGTTGGGTGTTCGGTATCACACGGGCTGTGAGTACGCGACATCGCAATAATTAGCCTTAAGTGCAAGTGGGAGATTGTTGGCTATAGTGCCCTCAAGGCAATTATCATAGTCGCAGGCAGATGATTATGATGATTGAGAGAGGACCTATACCGATAAAACAGTCTTACTCAAGATGATAGTATGCTATCTAGTTTGTCTTTATCATCATATACATCTTGATAGAGCCCATAGGATTCTTGCTTGACTACCAGCATTGTGATGGCGATCACATACGTAGGAGCTGGGGTTCTATAAGCGCATCCTTAAATGTCCCTAGTCGTGGGAGTATCGAGACCGGGCATCGATACTCCAGTGTAGACTAGTGTATACTGATCGAGACCTCGACGAGGGGCGGTGGCCAGGTCTCACAAGCCATTGGTGTTAGTTTGTTCACCTAAGATAGTATACAGGTGCTCATTGGGTTATGAGTACACTGGACGGACTCGCCGGAAACCTGCTAGTTTGTATTATATCTATTGTCAGATAGCAGTTCCCAGGTGACTTGTGTGCAGGTTAGTCTGTCGACCTGAGATCATCATTTTTCTCGTGTGAGTTCCCACTGTGCTTTGATTACTACCTTACCACGGCTCAAAGGAGTCGTGCAAACGGGTTTTAGTTGGGTACAGTCCCGAGCCATATGGAGGCAGTGATCGGATCGTCGGGGATTCGTCTCTCCCGGTATTAGGGGTTGATGTCGCATTGTGCACGGGTGACCATCACCTGAAATCCATGGCCATGGTAGACGAGGATTACCGATCTAGGATCGATAGTTTCTCAGGTGGTGATGGGCTTCATACCGACACTAAATGTCGCGTTGTTAAGGGTCTGACTTTATCCATCCCCCTAGACTCGATATGCGATACTCTTAGACGAACAGACCGGACTGTATGGATATTGTCACTGTCAGGCTCAGTAGGAGTTCAGGATGAGTTTGCTCGTCGGCCTCCCTTTCGCTCAATACCTGGGTAGCCGTTACGTACAGCTAGTGCCGCTGACGTGCTTGTGGTTAAACCCACTGCCAGCGTATTGACGAGTCTTAAGAGTCCCACACAGAGGGTTTTTACGGTTCAGGCGATATGGTGTACATGTTGTATGTTGGTGCATACAGGTGTCTGATTAAATATCTGCACATGCTGCGCAGACTTTAATCAGACGGTTGATAATACTAGCGGCTTAGGATTAAGCTGGATTATTAAATCGGGTTTTTGATTTAATAATTTACATATGTATTTATATATATGTATTCTAGTATTATTGTTCACTATTCGTTTTCTCTCTCGGCTATTCGTATTTTGGTATGAATACGCGTATATGTATTTCGATACATGTATCGGGAAGTATTCCGTATTTTATACGGAATAGCTTCTAGAAGATGCCACCTCATTATTGTTTTTCTTTTTAGAAAAACAATTAGGAAATGAGGTGGAAAAGGTGACAAGGCAAAGGCATGGGCATGGGTCAATGCATAGTGTATGGCATGGGTCAAAACATGGTTTGGATTTGTTTATTTGATAAAAGAAATGGGTTATTTTGTGTGGATGAGAGAGAGGGGCAGCCAAGGTATAATGCTGTTAGTTATGTATATACCCTAGAAGCCATTGTTGTACATATGATGTATCTTATAATGGATTCTTGGATATATATAGAGATGACTTTCTTGCTCGTCATGATAGTATGCTATTTGGTTTCACTTTATCTTAACATGTTGACTTATATTAGTTTATTGTCTTACTCTCACATGTTGATAAAGCCCTTAGGATATGTACTCGACTACTGGGACTATGATGAGATCATACTAGTGGGGCCACGGTAGTCGATGAGTACATTCTATAACTGTTCCTAGTCGAGGGTGTATCGAGACAGGGCATCGATACACCAGAGTAGACTAGCGTATACGCATCTTGACCCATATGATGGGCGATGGATGATCCCATATCCATCGGTGTTTGAAATCAAGGATGGTGTACGGGTGCTCAGTGGAGACTGGGTACACTGGACGGACTCGCCGAGAACTCCCAGATGGTATTATACCTCACGTCAGATGGCAGTTCTCCGGTGACACTGGTACAGGTTAGTCTGTAGACCCGAGATCGTCATAGAGTCTTGTGAGATTCCCACTGTGCTTTGATTTCCACCTTACCACGTCCAAGAGGGTGTGCAAAATGGTGGCTTTTGGGTACAGTCCCGAATCACATGGAGGCAATGAGCGATAGGAGGGGATTCGTCTCTCCCGGTATAGGGAGTTGATGTTGTGCTATGTTCGATTGGCTATAACTGGAAGTCCCTGGCTAGGGCTGATATAGAGTACTACTGGTAAGTGTTATCAGTAGTTTCTCGACCCGTTATGAGTCTCACATCGACACGACTTATCGGTTACTGGGGTCTGAAGTTTACCACCCCTAGACCAGATATGCGACATATCAGACGAAGAGACCGGACGGTACGGGAGTGTTACTGATTGGATTCACAGGAGAATGTACATGCTTGCTTGTTGATCTTCTGATCGCTTAATACCTGGATGGCTGTTACGTTTAGCTGACCGCTTACAGCTTGTGGGTGTTTGATATGATCATCACCTACTGCCGGCGTATTGACGATTCTTTAGAGTCCTACACAGAGATTTCTTGACTCAGGCAAAACGGAGTAGGAGCACATATATGATATGTGCGGGACCGAAGATAATACGATATGAGATACCGTATTATATTCTCGCGATATTTTGATATGAGCCGGGTCATCAGATCAAGTGTTGATTCGATGAATCGGTACATGATATATTAGTCGGTTATATTCGATATAGCCGGATTGTCGGATCAAGTGTTGATTCGATAATTTAATGTATAATTATATATATGATATATTGCATTACATTATCTAATATTGGCTCGCTTTATTGATTTATTTTCTCACCGGATAATACATTGATATATATGCGATATATGTTAATTGTATTATTTTCTTTTGTTACAAAAATATATTATATATGTGATATATAATATTGTAACAAGTTATGATTACTAATGCAACATGTTTAGTGGAGATTAAACATGGTTAGGGTTTGATTTGGGTTAGCTTATTCATGAAGTTTCTAGAAGCTTTTCTTTTGTTTCTTGCAAAGATATTATGTGATGATATTTTGTGAGATGTTTCCTAACCCAACCCACACCCTTAACCCTAGTTAAATCTCTACAATGGTTAGCCTCTTCATCTTTGACCATGGTTGCATTTGTAATCATAATGATATTTTCATTATTCATCACAAAAGGATATTCATTCTTCTTCTTCTTCCTTGAGCTCATAAAAGCTTTCTAGGTTTTTATTTTGTGATGGATTATTGTGAGAATTTGATAATAAAAGAGAGCATAAATCCTATTTCATCATCCTCATCTAATCTAGCCAATTAGATTAGGGTGTTCACCTCATTAGTGAGTGAGAGCTTGAGTTAAAGGAACTTCAAGGTAGATCATCTTCGAAAAGGAAGACTACAAGCAAGCATGGATTATTCAGGTTGTGGAGCTTCTCTTGAGTCCGGGAGATCATGGATCGCGGCGAAGGGACGACTACTCGGAGCTTATGAAGCGAAGGAGCGGACTACAAAGGTTGTAATCCCTCACTCTTAGTTGTAAAGATGTTTACTTGCATGTTTAACCCTAATCATCTAGCAAAGATCCTAGCTTTGGGTTGTTCGGCATGTCTAAATTTTAAATCGGGCATGGTTGATGCCTTATAGACCCTTGTGACAGTGCCTAGTAACCCTACAGATGCCTTGAGCTCATTGTTTTTGATATACTTCATTCTCTACTATCACTCTCTCACTCTCACAAACACTTAGCATTATTCTTGCTCATGCCAAAAGATTTCACCTCCATCAACTTCTTCTTGAGTTTCTCATTGAGCTCATTGGTAGAGAGAAAAATTATAGTGACACTTTCATACACCCCCACTCTCCATCGCTAGCGACTTTGGAGCGTCGGTTATCTCGTTCGACGAGGTTGGAGCTTGCGCCGTTTCCCTCGGGTGGATCATTGGAGATGGAGGAAGACCGGCAACCAAACTTCGACAAAGTACCGCTAGGAGCTTGGAATGAAGACCGAAAGACTTGGATCAACTTGGTATAACAATTCTAACTCTTAGTTAGCTTGCTAGTTTAGGGTTTAAGGTCGATCCAGAATTCGGGCAACGGTAGCGCCGGTTTAGAAATTTTTGTTCCGCATTTTGGCCGCGTTTCGACGGCCGGGGCGCTGCCGTAACCCAACAGGATCATGATCGGACGGATCATACTAGTGGGCTTTGGTTTAAGCCGGATCCTAGTATTATATTGTTGGATTACTTTCGTCTCGTAGTATTCATATTCAGTCGAAATACGGATGCGGGTATATATACAGATGAGGGGCGTTCTTGTGATCCGTCACGAGTTTACTTTAGAAGTTGCCATTCTCTTTTTGATTAAACATTTAGGTTAATGTTTGATTATGTGGAAATTGTGAGTGCAAGTTTTGACCTAGAGCATTAAATGAGGCAGGCATGGGCTATTTTGGTGACTCATGGTGTGTTTATTTGTGCCATGTCCATTTGATTATTGTTTTATTGTATGGGATTAATATGAGGAGAGAGAGGGGCAACCAAGAGAGGCTTGGCTTTGGTCTTGATTTTTCTAGAGCTCTCACATTTGATCTCACACAATAAGCAAGCTCTTTTTCTTCACTAGTTTTTTCTTGAGCTCACAACTTCCATCAATGACTTCTTCTTCAACCTCCACTCTATCCCTCTCATGTGTTGAGAATCCTAGAGTGTCATGAGACAAAGTAATCACACACTATCTCTACTTCATCTTGGTCATCTCTTTTAGCAAACTTGATGTCCGAGTTGCTTCGGTTTGAAGGGTGAGCTTGTATAAAGATTCATTGACGTGGAGCCTCTTCGACGATGGAGACCGGAGATCGAATTCGTTGGGGCAGCCGGAACAAGCTAGGGGACGAGATCGAAGACCGAAGGACACGGATCGATCGGTATAATCTCTTAAAACCTCTTTACAGTTTACTAGCATACGATTAATGACACGATCCATAGTTTAGGGTTACGTTAGCGCCAGTTTGAAAAGTTTTTATTCCGCATTTGGTCTCGGATTGACGGTCGGGACGCTGCCGTAGCCTTACATGTTATCAGAGCCAACCCATTAGCCGTATACTAGTTGGTTTAGACAATGTTAAAGTATCAAAATCGAAACGACTCAATTTCACTACCCTGCACATTCAGTTTTTGTCGATTTCAAAAGTGTCTGTTCCCGCCAAAAATTTCTGCACAAAAGAGCCCAAGGCATCAAATGGCAGCGATACGCTTAAGAAAATGTGAACCTGTATTTTCCGGGATGTATTTTGACAAACTCCCGAATGAGAAACAGCTAAAATTCTGATGGTATTGAAAGCATCTCGAAAACACCTTCGATTTGATATATTATGGGCCTCATAATTCATCCGGGATCAAAAGTTATGAGCAAATGTCTATGCACATGTGATCTAAGGAAGAAGATGCGAACCAGTATTTTCCGAGCTGTATTTTGACAAACTCTGGAATGAGAAACAGCTAAATTTTGATGGTATCGAAAGTATCTCGAAAAATCCTTCGATTTGATATATTATGGGTCTCATAATTCATCCGAGATCAAAAGTTATGAGGAAATGTGCTATGCACGTGTAATCTAAAGTAATGCTTTATTACATGGGGAATGCATTTTTAGTCCCACATCGGGAAAAGGAGAGATGGCTTCTCTACCACTCCCATATAAATAAGAGGGGATACCTCTTAGAAAGGGTAGAGTTCAATCCTCAAAGGATTCAATATTCAAAGGAGCTTAGTTCTCCATAGGAGCTTAGTTCTCCATATATAGAAGCCCTGCTTCTCCTCATAATGCGCATGTGCGCTACGTGCAATGCACGTATGCCCGCCACGCGCGCACCACATGAGAACATTTAATAATATTAAAAGGAGCGTAGTTCTCCATAGGAGCTTAGTTCTCCATATATAGAAGCCCTGCTTCTCCTCATAATGCGCATGTGCGCTACGTGCAACGCACGTGTGCCCGCCACGCACGCACCACGAGCAACGCACGTGCGCACCACATGAGAATATTCAATAATTTTAAAAGGAGACTCGTTCTCCATAGGAGCTTGCTCCCCCCATAATGCGCATATGCGCAAGCTTCATGTGCGCTACGTGCAAATATGAGCACCCAACACGTGCGACGCACGTGCGCCCAACATGTGCGACGCACGTGCGCGAATGCAAAGAAACCTTTTTCAGCAGCGAGAAACTTAAGCTCCAGCCTATTCTTCCCCCCTAATGAGTGAGACATGGTTCAAAGGGTACATCCCTCCACACCTTCGATATATGGCACTGTAATCTCTCAGTGTCGTCGGAGAGGTGGTGGGTCCCAACGACCAGTGATCCTTCTTTCTAAAATAAAAAAAAGAAAATAAGAGAGATACACAT
This sequence comes from Agapanthus africanus, assembly GCA_030015575.1. Lineage (NCBI taxonomy): Eukaryota > Viridiplantae > Streptophyta > Magnoliopsida > Asparagales > Amaryllidaceae > Agapanthus > Agapanthus africanus. The sequence goes on from CM057344.1 coordinate 112,137,178, forward strand.
ACAGAGACACAGAGAGAGAGATACAGAACTCCTCTAAAAATTTTGAGAAGAGCTCGAAGAGAAAAAAGGTAAACCTTTGGATAAAAGAAGAAGTTCTTCTAAAAAAGATCAAAGATCTAAGAACAAGATCAAGATCTTCAATAAAAATAATAATAAAGAAATAATTTACTTCTTCATTAGATCTTTTGATCTATATAAAGGCACTGCCTTTTGTTGAACCATCGGTTCTTGAATCTTGAGGTAGAACCTCTAAAAAAATTCTTTTCTTTGATCTAAATTAGATCAAGATGCGCTCTGCGCTACTGAACAGTGCCTTGCACTTTTGAAATTTGCACTGTTGCGCTCCTTGGATTGGCGCAAGCCACCAGAGAGCGCCACGTGTCAATCACAGAACAACTGCGCCTTAAGCTTCTCAAAACAGAGCACTGCTCTCTTGGTTTGGCGCAAGTCACCAGAGCGCGCCACGTGTCAGCAGCGCACTAGCGCAGCGCACTGGCGCAGCGCATTGCGTTAACAGACTTGCGCTCACCAGCGCGTGACACATGTCACCTCCACATGAATTTGTGCCTTGGGCTCCTCAATTGGTGCAAAGCGCCTGATAAGCCACGTGGGGCATTGTCAGAACATTTAATGCAGTGCATTATTAAAAAGGGCAGAGCCCAATTAAAAGGTTTATCAGACCAAAATGCAATGCATTATTAAAAAAAAGGGGCAGAGCCCAATAAAAAGGTCTATCAGACCAAATAAAAAATGCAGTGCATTATTAAAAAGGGCAGAGCCCAAATAAAGGCCTGACAGACCAAACACAAATAAAATGTTGAATATTCTCATCTGGACTTAGCCCAATTCTGGCCATAAGTTCTTAAATTAAATTGACTGAGCACAACCGCTCTCTCAAATCAATTTACATCCGGTTCAAGGGTACATCTCTGAACTCCTCCGATATTTGTCGTTGTAATCCTTCAACGTCGTCAGAGAGGTGACGGGTCCCGACAACCACACATTAATACGGACTGTGGGGTCCTTAAACTCATGGACTTATGCGTCCTTAAACCAATATGCGTCCCTAAAATGGGAATGTTGGACCACCGTGTCCCTAAACTGGTAATACGGACTGTGGGGTCCTTAAACTCATGGACTAATGCTTCTTTAAACTAACATTCGTCCCCAAAATGGGAATGTTGGACCACCATGTCCCTAAACTGGTAATACGGACTGTGGGGTCCTTAAACTCATGGACTGATGCGTCCTTAAGCCAATATTCGTCCCCCAAAATGGGAATGTTGGACCACCATGTCTCTAAACTGGGAATGGACCACTATGTTCCTAAACTGGAACAATAGAGCCCAAATGCTCTTTTGTCGGATCTAAACGATCCTGTTAAGCTGATCTTAGTCTCAAATTGGACTAACGTATCCTTAACAAACGTTTAAGTTGATCTTAGCCTCAAATATGGCTAATGTATCCTTAAACCAAAACCTTCAAACAGACTTTAGTCCCAAATTGGACTAGAGATCTCCCAACCAACTTTGGTTCAAGGGTACATCTCTGAACTCCTCTGATATCTGTCGTTGTAATTCTTCAACGTCGTCAGAGAGGCGACGGGTTCCGACGGCCATACATTCAATGGACCACTATGTCCCTAAACTGGAACAATAGAGCCCCTAAATGCTCTTTTGTTGGATCTAAACGATCCTGTTAAGTTGATCTTAGTCTCAAATTAGACTAACGAATCCTTAACTAACGTTTTAGTTGATCTTAGCCTCAAATATGGCTAACGTATCCTTAAACCAAAACCCCAAACCCAAATCTAAGAAAATACGGATTTGGACTAATCCACGTCCTACGGGCGACGACATAAATTAGTCTCCGTATACAATCCACGGGCAGCCACAAACAAAACAAACACCCACGACATGAAGTGAACATCTGGAGAAGGAGAAAGTTGTTACCGCGATGCGGTAGCGTAATTAATGCAGGGGCTTGCGCCTGCAGGGAATAGCGTCCCCACAATCAAAAACCCCTCAAGCGAGGGGGAATCTGACGAAGTCTGCTAAATCGGCCGCATCTGTCTAAACCTCCGATACACGGTGCCATAAATCAACTTGGCATCTTCGGAGAGGTGGACGGATAAAACCAAATAGCATCTGCCCCGAATCTCAGGCAAGACGTCTCTGCGTCGCGCCGCCATTCGGAGGGGAACAGATTTTGGCACGCCCGGTGGGTCCTTTTCCTCTTTCCACTCCACACTTCGTGTGTCGTATTCGCGAACGAATCTCGGTTTGTTAATGGTTGCCCTCGGGTTTCAAGTTACTAAGATTTGGTCTTTTGCTTGGCGAAGAAATTAAATAGCAATGGCGCTCAACTGCTCAAACTGCTCCAACTGCAAGTGCAACCGACGCTCCGCCTCACCCGGAGGTGTAGCCTATAGGGCTCAGGCGGCATCACTATTCACGATGCCGGTGGAACAAATTACCCAAGCTACTACCGGTCTGTTTTTCGGGACCATGCTCCCACCAGTGAGCTTCACCATCCCAGTGCCCGTACCGGAAGCTTCAAAGAAGTCGGTCTTCGATCGGCTTGCTACTACCACGGCCCCTCTCAACGGGTCGTCCAATTCCAACTCCTCGGTCTTCACCAGGCTGAGCTCAAGCTCTAAAGGGCCTACCAAGAAGCCCATAATACCTGAAGTGGCCATCCCAGAGAAGATTACCATCCCTGCTCCTAAAGTCGTCGAGGCGGCTTCTCCTGCAAGAGGATCGGTCTTCGCAAAGCTGATTGCTCCAACTCCCACTCCGGCTACTCAAAGGACATTAGTCCTTAACAGGCTGACACCGGCAACGGTCCTTCACCTGAGCAGGGGGCAAGACAAGGCTATCCCCGTCACCGATCCAATTCCATCAGCGCTACATGCTCGACGTCGCCACTGGTGCCGAGTGAGGAAGGCCGGGGGCAATTCCCCTTTCGGGCTAACTCCACCAGCCCCGATGGCGGAAATTAATGCTGCTGTTCCAACCGGGAACAGCTTTGAGCTGTTGAATAAGGTGCGTAGGAATTCTCCTACCGCTATACTGAGAAGGACTCCTCCTCCACTGGAGAAGGCTACGGAAGCAAAGCCAAAATGGTCCCCGCAGCGGTTGTCCTCCAAGATCTACAAAGTATGGCGCAGGTCCGAGACTCGGTGATCAATCCAAATTCCTCCCGCCAGCACAAGAAGCTGAAGGTCCAACAGGAAGTAAGCCGTCCTGTTAAGCCACAAAAGATGACGACTACTTGGGTGCCCACTGCAGCGGTCCCCTCAACGTCAACCACTCAGAAAAGAAGGAGGCCAGAGAAAGCCCCTGTGAACGTGGTAGACCATAAAAACGTCGAGACCAAACGCCCCGAGTCTGGGGGCATAACGGTCCATACTGTTTATATGGCTTCCAGAAAGGAGGAAAGCCATGCTTCATCGCGTCACCGACTGCTCACTCGATCCGTGACCAAATCCCAGGAGCAACAACAGAAGTTTCAAAAAATGATGACTGCAATGGCCGCCCTTACCGGGCCAAAAGAAAGCTCGGAGGCATCACCAGAACAGCGTCACGAACAAGAAACTGACGCTGACTTCCTACGCAGAGTCCTCGAAAAGAAGGACAGAGAAGCAGCAGAACAAGTGTCCAACATAAAACAAATGACACTTCTCTTCAAAGACATGGTAGGAATGATGTTACAGCCGGATCCTCCAGCTGAAGACCTTCCAATCATTATTGAAGACGATAAAGGGGAGACATCTAATCCTCCTCCGGCTCATTCAGCAGCCAAGGAAGAAACCATTTCCAAGGCCGCACTAGACGACTATATAGCTCAACAAATACAAGCTCACCGAGCGAATGAAGTGGCCGGCCAAGTCGTCAAAACTGGACGACCGTATCCAAGCTGGTATGACCAAATAAGTTACCCGCCGGGATATACGATCCCTAAGTTCCGTGTATATAAAGGGACGGGGAATCCACATCAGCATGTCGCTCAATTCAGAGCCTTATGCGGCAACACCGGAGGCGACGACAAACTGTTGCTTCGACAATTTGTCGGTAGCTTAGCGGAAACGGCCTTCGAATGGTATTCGGAGCTGCCTAACGACTCTGTCAAAACATTTGCGGAGATGGAGCTACTGTGTACACAAAGATTTGCAAGCGCTAGTGAACGCACCCCGATCACCGCATTGATCAACGCCAGGGTAAGGCCAGGCAAAACATGGGTTCAATACGCAATACGATGGTGGAATCTGTGGTCGAAATGCGAAGAGCGGATCGAAGAAGCGCCAGCGGTAGGCATGTTCGTGGGCACCTTAGATCCTCATGCAACTATTTCACAGTTCATGATGTTCTTCAACCCAACCACGTTCCAGGCATTGATTGACAAATTGGCCCAAATGGACCAGATGGGCCATAGACCGTCTCCTCCAAAGCTGGACTCTCGAAATGAGAAGGGGAAAGGAAAAGCGATCGTCGTCGCCAATGCTCAACAACAGCCGAGCAACTTGAAGCCGGTTATCCGTCAAAACAATATGCGTCCACGCCTATCCCTCGAGGAGAGGCTATGACGGCCTTACTCGTTTCCTCAAGATAAAACGAGAAGACTGTTCGAGCTGGCAGTGCACAACGGACTCATCAATCTGCCGGATTCAAAACGTCCGTTGCAGCCAAGCGACATCAATAATCCCAATTACTGCCCCTACCATCGATTATTAGGGCATCCGATCGAAAACTGCTACGTCTTCAAAAACTGGATTGAAGACCAATACCAACAAGGCAAGTTCGCGTTATCCGAAAGATGGAAGGTGAACCCGCCGCAACCTCATATCCCTAAAAAGGTGAATATGCCGGGGGCAACGTGCTCCCTTGTTAAAGAAGCCCCATGGGAGGTCGTTCTTTCAGCCAAAACCAAAAGGATGCTGAATGATCTCCAAACATGCCCGGCGATCAGGTGGAAAAACCCACTGGAACCCCAGATCATCGAAGGGATGCTGAAACCGTGCCCAACTCCAAAGATTGGTGGGGATAGCCAAAGTGTTCACATCCAGCCGTCAAAATCTTCGAAAAAGAAGAAGAAATCCAAAAAGCCCGTGAAGCCTGGAGACAAGCGCACGGACCTACAGAAACAGATTGACGCGCTGGAAGAGTACAACCAGAAAGCGCGAACCCCAATCACGCTCTAAAAGTTTCTTAGCCACGTCCTTGAGGATGAAGATGATGAAGAAAGCTCATCGGATGGATCTGAGGATTACATAGAAAGCTACCATGTGATCTTTCATTCATCGCTAGACAATGAAGAAGCTCCTTGCACAGAGAGACCGGGGGCAGGTCCCGAACCGGAACTGCTATGGCCGTCAGATGAAATGATCGACGCCTTCCTGAATGAGATTCGTCTGGAAAGTAAAGCCAATCAGGAGTGTGAGATGGCCATATTTGAAAAAGCCGAACGTCGGCGACTAGACAAAAGAGTTGAGACACTTCTTCCGGATCAAAGTACTTCCTCGCTGAGCATCCGATACCTGCCGATTCTCCTCTGAATTGCGAGCTGCCAGACGAACGTGCGTTTGATGTGATCGACGGTAGTGATACCCGATGGGAACTCTATTTTGATGGAGCGTCTTCCATGAAGAAGCGTAAACAAAGCACCCCTATAATCAAATCGGAGGTAGGCCTCATCTTCGTAACTCCACAAGGAGGGATAATGTGCTTTGCTTTCTCCTTAACAGAGCCGAGGACGAACAATGAAGCCGAATACGAAGCTTTGATAGCAGGCCTCGAGATCGCCATCGACATGGGAATTGAAAACCTCCTCATATATCGAGATTCTCAACTGGTCGTCAGTCAAGTAAATGGCGACTACCAAACGTGCAAACCCGAACTGGTAAAGTATGGCGAGAGAGTACAGCAATTGCTGACTCAAATCCCATCCTACATGCTGGAAAGCATACCGCGTGCGGAAAATAGCAAAGCAGATGCACTAGCTAAGCTCGCTAAAGAACTGGCCGACGAGAACCTTGATGACGTAAGAATCGTGGTACAAAGCCGTCGGGGGCTTGCCCCAGCAGAAATATCTCCGGAATCATCCGAAGAAAAGGGAGCGACTGAGCAAATGGCTATGCAAATAAAAGACCAGGAAAAGGCTGAGGATTGGAGAGAAGCCTTTATAGACTACTTCAAATCCCGTCGAACACCTGAAGATGCGTCCTCAAGACATCAGCTCATGAAACGAGCCCTATCTTTCGCCTTCGTCAATGATACTCTGTACAAGAGTTCGTTTGATTCGCTGTGGTTGAGATGCCTGGGACCTGAAGAGGCGAAGAGAGTCGTTCAGGAAGTTCATGACGGGCTCTGCGGTTCTCGCCAAGCCGGACCGAAGATGAAGTTGAAGATTAGAAGGATGGGTTACTACTGGCCCACGATGATCCAGGACTGCCTCGAGTATGCGAAGTAATGCCACTCATGCCAGATCCATGGGGACTTTATCCATCAGCATCCAAATCCACTACATCCAACAGTGGCTAGCTGGTCGTTCGAAATGTGGGGAACTGACATAATCGGACCCATCGAACCGGCATCGTCCAGAGGACATCGATTCATTTTGGCGATGACTGATTACTTCTCCAAATGGGCAGAAGCAGTACCACTGAGGGAAGTGAAGATGGAGAATATCCTCCATTTCTTCAAGACGCACGTCATTTATCGGTTTGGAACTCCGCGACGGATCATCTCCGATAACGGGCCAGCCTACAGAAGCTACAAGATCAGCCGCTTCGCGCAACAACACAACATAGACTGGAGATATTCCTTAGTTTATAATCCCCGAGCTAACGGTCTAGCTGAGGCTTTCAACAAGACCTTGACGATGATCGTGAAGAAGACGGTGTCCCGAAATAAGAAGGACTGGCATGAGAGATTACAAGAAGCTCTCTGGGCGTATCGAACTACGTTCAAGACGGCCACAAACGCAACGCCGTACGCGTTGGTATTCGGTACAGAAGCAGTACTCCCCCTCGAAATAGAATTACCCTCTCTACGAATGGCAGTCTACTACGAGCTGACGGACGAAGAAAATGCTCACCTTCGGCTTGAGGAGCTTGATGCCCTTGATGAAACCCAGCTCATAGCGCAACAAAATCTGGAGGCTTATAAAGCAAAGATGACGCGCTCATATGAAAGATTGCCCAGGTCGAGGACATTCCGCCAAGGCAAACTCGTGCTAGTGGTCAAGAGACCTATGATCCCCAATCGCGCCAAGCGGGGAAAATTCGAGCCGAACTATGAAGGCCCGAACATCATAGACAAGGTCTACCAGGGTGGAGCCTATCTACTCATGGATATGCACGGTGAAAGGCCTTTCAGGCCAATAAACGGTCGCTTCCTAAAGAAATACTACGCTTAATGAGTCACAGCCTAGGTCAATGATAGATGACGACGACTATGTCCGCTCGCTATCTTCCTAAGCCCAAACTCTATAACTAGTAGCCAGCCTTCTTCAACAACGGACCGAAACGTCCTTAAACTAATGACGGACCACTACGTCCTAAAACTAGCTGTTGACCGAGATGTCAATAAACTATGGTGGATTGCAGCATCCCAAAGCTGATATAAAAAAAAAAAAGAAAACGGTATGTCCATAAGCAAAAAGGGCATGGATGAAAACCCGAAGGGGCTCCGTGAGTAAAAACAGCAGGGCTACCGGCGAGTGTTTGTGAAAACCCGAAAGGGCGCGACCTCATTATATAAAAAGAATAATAAAAAAAGAGAGAATAAAAAAAAACGGTATGTTCATAAGCAAAATGGGCACGGATGAAAACCCGAAAACGCTCCGTGAGTAAAAACAGCAGGGCTACCGGCGAGTGTTTGTGAAAACCCGAAAGGGTGCAGCCTCGTTAAAAGACACTTACAGGGTCCTCTCGACCTTGTGAGGAGAAACCACCTGCGTGAGATCCTTACGACTCACAAGGGAGCAACACACTTAGGAATCCTCATGATTCCTAAGGAGAAATTACACTTGTGAGATCCTCACGACTCGTAAGGAGAATCCTCTTATGAGACCCTCACGGCTCATAAGATTTGAAAGTCTTAACTTACAGAGACCTGAACCTATTCTTAAGCAACCCCCACAACCTTCGATATTGCCCTACAAGTGGCTCAATACTGACCCTTGTATACAATCCACGGGCGCGAATAAACATTTCCCTAACCAAGTCCCACCCGTGACTAGGGATATGTCCATATGGTGAACGACCCTTGTAAGTCCTTTCGACTTATAAGGAGAAAACCCTTTTGTAAGATCCTTACGACTTACAGGGGAACATGCACTTAGGAATCCTCATGATTCCTAAGGAGAAAACACACCTACGAGATCCTCACGACTTGTAGGGAGAAATACCTTTGTGAGACCCTTACGGCTCATGAAGTCAAAAGCCTTAGTCGACAGGACCATAACCCTGTTTACTAAGCCACCTTTGTTCAACATCGACAGAGGTAAATGATGATTCGCTCCTGGCAATATCCCAGTCGTAGCGGTGCTGATGCCGAAATCGGTGTCCAATCCCAAGCTTGCGGCAAAAAGCCAACGAGCCACACATGCATACGAAATAGCCGAAATGATGGGGCAACTTGCAACGAAATCAGCAAGTAAAAATGTATGCATATAAAAACAGCCGAAATGATTGGGCAACTTGCAATAAAAAGCAGCGAGTAAAAAGAAAAATAGCCGAACTGATTGGGCAATCGGGATTTTCGCGATCTAAAAAGCTGAAATGATAGAGCATCGCGGAAAGAATAAAAAAATGATGAAAGAATGAAACTTTTTGCCCTACAGGTGAGATCACATCGATCCCTGTATATAATTCAGGGGCACAAACAAAGAGGGAACCATACCTTCCCAACAGGCTCCACCAGAAAGCGAAGCTAAATCTCGACGGTTCATAGACAACCTAGAGACAACCTCGACATTTGTCGCAATATTGCAGACACAATGTCAACAAACGAAGCAAAAGAAGATCCCTAGCTTCAGGGTCTCGACGTCGATATTGACAACTTAGAGATCACCAACGGCGTTTCTCCTCACTCCAACCAGATGCAAACATGACGTCAACAACCGACCTCAGAGTCGCAAAGAAACGGAGCCACGGCATAGTCCCTAGTTCCAAATCTTAACGGCAATATCTACAGCCTAAGAATCAGCAACGGCGTTCCTTCGCAGTCCAGCAGGATGCAGATGCAACGTCAACGAAAGACCCCATGGTCGAAACAATGCGGAGTGACGGCAAAATCCTAGCTCCACCTCAGCATTCGTCTCGTTACAGTAGACGCAATGTCAACAACGATGTTCCTTTGCAGTCCAGCAGGATGCAGATGCAACGTCAACAAAAGACCCCATGGTCAGCAAAGCGGAGTGACGGCAAAATCCCAACTCCACCTCAGCATTCGTCTCGTTACAGCAGACGCAATGTCAACAACGACGTTCCTTCACAGTCCAGTAGGATGTAGATGCAACGTCAAAAAAAGACCCCATGGTCAGTAAAGTGGAGTGACGGCAAAATCCCAGTTCCACCTCAGCATTCGTCTCGTTACAGCAGACGCAATGTCAACAACAGTGTCCTTCCTCCAACAGGATTCGGACATGACAAAACAAACGAAGCGAAGGCCAAATTCCTAGCTTCAGGGTCTTGACGGCAACTCATATAAAACCTGAAAGACTATCGAAGATCATCTCACACCAACATGAAGTGATCACCACCTCGACGTTCGTCTCGACACAACAGACGAAATGTCACTACAACATCCTTCCTCCAACAGGATTCGGACACACCAAAGCAAACGAAGCGAAAGCCAAATTCCTAGCTTCAGGGTCTTGACGGTAACTCACATAAAACTGGAAAGACCATCGGAGATCATCTCACACAAGCATAGAGTGATCACTACCTCTACATTCGTCTCGATACAGCAGAAGAGATGTCACCACAGCGTTCTTCCTCCAGCAGGGTTCAGACGCGACAACAACAACGGAGCCACGACAAAATCCCTAGTTCCAAACCTCGACGGTTCACCAACAACCTAGAGACAACCCCGACATTCGTCTCGATACAGCAGACGCAATACCAGCAAACGAAGCAAATGCCAAATTCCTAACTTCAGGGTCTTGACGGCAACTCATATAAAACCTGAAAGACTATCGGAGATCATCCTACGCCAGCGCGGAGTGGCTATGACTCATCGGGGCTCTCCAAAATGAGCCTAACCTCAAGTAAAAAGCGGCATGGCAAAATTCCTAACGTTTGCTCTTCCGACGGTCAAACTGCTTAGGAGGATTGCTTGAAGACGTCTTGTCCAGCCCTCGAAGGGATCAGAGACACGACATGTCGCAAGGCTACTCGAACAAACAAGATTGCCTATCGATAAATACATCAGCCAACGCGACGGTACGATGGACAAAACCCTAGTACCACAGACCCTAACGGACTTCTGTCGTAAAGAGCAGAGGTTAACTGTGACGTTAGGATATTCTTGCGAGAAATGCTCGATTCGTCTCGACTCGTGAGAAAAAGCCTTAGGCAATCGGGATAAGAACTGGTTTCCTAAGCACCGGGGCCCTGCAAGTCGGTCCAAGACGGACTCTTGCATACTATTCACGGGCCACGCTCTCCAAAGTCGAATCTCGACAAGGAGGGAAACAACCGCTTATGGGTCCTCTCGACTTGTACGAGGGAAAATTCTCTTATAAGATCTTTACGACTTACAGGGGATAACGCACTTAGGAAACCTCACGATTCTTAAGGAGAAAATACACCTACGGGATCCTCTCGACTCGTAGAGAGAAAAGTCTTCATGAGACCCTCACGGCTCATAAAGTTGAAAAGTCTTAGGTGGCAGATCCTACCCCTGTCTTCTAAACCATCACTACCTTATAAAGGATTCAAGATGAATTGTTATCTACCATCTATGGGCCACACTTGCCAAAGCTACATGCCACTGAAATGGAGAAGTTACTCATGAGCATATAAACTACTTCACGCCAGAGTAAAACATAAAGAAATAGAAGGGTGCGGCTCATGGAGCTGAGGGTTGGGAATTATATCCCTTAAGATTCGAGATTTGAGTCAATGATAAATGACGACGCTTGTGTCCGCTCGTTATCTTCTCAGATCAAGATTCTGAAAATTATATACCAACTTGAAACTGGTCATACGCCATGCATTACTCTGCACTACTTCACCCACGTATATACTTACGTGGGCAAAGTAGTGGGGGGCATTTGTTCCCGCCAAAAATTTCTGCACAAAAGAGCCCAAGGCATCAAATGGCAGCGATACGCTTAAGAAAATATGAACCTGTATTTTCCGGGATGTATTTTGACAAACTCCCGAATGAAAAATAGATAAATTCTAATGGTATTGAAAGCATCTCGAAAAAACCTTCGATTTCATATATTATGGGCCTCATAATTCATCCGGGATCAAAAGTTATGAGCAAATGTCTATGCACATGTGATCTAAGGAAGAAGATGCGAACCAGTATTTTCCGAGCTGTATTTTGACAAACTCCAGAATGAGAAACAACTAAATTTTGATGGTATCGAAAGTATCTCGAAAAATCCTTCGATTTGATATATTATGGGTCTCACAGTTCATCCGAGATCAAAAGTTATGAGGAAATGTGCCATGCACGTGTAATCTAAAGTAATGCTTTATTACATGGGGAATGCATTTTTAGTCCCACATCGGGAAAAGGAGAGATGGCTTCTCTACCACTCCCATATAAATAAGAGGGGATACCTCTTAGAAAGGATAGAGTTCAATCCTCAAAGGAGCTTAGTTCTCCATATACTCAAAGGAGCTTAGTTCTCCATAGGAGCTTAGTTCTCCATATATAGAAGCCATGCTTCTCCTCATAATGCGCATGTGTGCTACGTGTAACGCACGTGTGCCCGCCACGTGCACACCACGTGCAACGCACGTGCGCACGACATGAGAACATTTAATAATATTAAAAGGAGCGTAGTTCTCTATATATAGAAGCCCTGCTTCTCCTCATAATACGCATGTGCGCTACGTGCAACGCACGTGTGCCCGCCATGCGCGCACCACGTGCAACGTACATGCGTACCACATGAGAATATTCAATAATATTAAAAGGAGACTCGTTCTCCATAGGAGCTTGCTCCCCCCATAACGCGCATATGCGCAAGCTCCATGTGCGCTACGTGCAAATATGAGCGCCCAACACGTGCGACGCACGTGCGCGAATGCAAAGAAGGCTTTTTCAGGAACGAGAAGCTTAAGCTCCAGCCTGTTCTTCCCCCCTAATGAGTGAGACATGGTTCAAAGGATACATCTCTCCACACCTTCGATATATGGCACTGTAATCTCTCAGTGTCATCGGAGAGGTGGTGGGTCCCAACGACCAATGATCCTTCTTTCTAAAATAAAAAAAAAGATGAAAAGAGAGATACACATACAGAGACACAGAGAGAGATACAGAACTCCTCTAAAAATTTTGAGAAGAGCTCGAAGAGAAAAAAGGTAAACCTTTGGAAAAAAGAAGAAGTTCTTCTAAAAAAAGATCAAAGATCTAAGAACAAGATCAAGATCTTCAATAAAAATAATAATAAAGAAATAATTTACTTCTTCATTAGATCTTTTGATCTATATAAAGGCACTGCCTTTTGTTGAACCATCGGTTCTTGAATCTTGAGGTAGAACCTCTGAAAAGATTCTTTTCTTTGATCTAAATTAGATCAAGATGCGCTCTGCGCTACTGAACAGTGCCTTGCACTTTTGAAATTTGCACTGTTGCGCTCCTTGGATTGGAGCAAGCCACCAGAGAGCGCCACGTGTCAATCACAGAACAACTGCGCCTTAAGCTTCTAAAAACAGAGAACTGCTCTCTTGGTTTGGCGCAAGTCACCAGAGCGCGCCACGTGTGCGCAGCGCTCTGGCGCAGCGCACTACGTTAACAGACTTGCGCTCACCAGCGTGTGACACGTGTCACCTCCATATGAATTTGCGCCTTGCGCTCTTCAATTGGCGCAAAGCGCCTGACAAGCCACGTGGGGAATTGTCAAAACATTTAATGCAGTGCATTATTAAAAAGGGCAGAGCCCAATTAAAAGGTCTATCAGACCAAAATGCAATGCATTATTAAAAAAAAGGGGCAGAGCCCAATAAAAAGGTCTATCAGACCAAATAAAAAAATGCAGTGCATTATTAAAAAGGGCAGAGCCCAAATAAAGGCCCGACAGGCCAAACACAAATAAAATGTTGAATATTCTCAGCTGGACTTAGCCCAATTCTGACCATAAGTCCTCAAATTAAATTGACTGAGCACAATCGCTCTCTCAAATCAATTTACATCCGGTTCAAGGGTACATCTCTGAACTCCTCTAATATTTGTCGTTGTAATCCTTCAACGTCGTCAGAGAGGTGATGGGTCCCACAACCACACATTAATACAGACTGTGGGGTCCTTAAACTCATGGACTTATGCGTCCTTAAACCAATATGCGTCCCTAAAATGGGAATGTTGAACCACCATGTCCCTAAACTGGTAATACGGACTGTGGAGTCCTTAAACTCATGGACTAATGCGTCCTTAAACCAACATTCGTCCCCAAAATGGGATTGTTGGACCACCATGTCCTTAAACTGGTAATACGGACTGTGGGGTCCTTAAACTCATGGACTGATGCGTCCTGAAACCAATATTCGTCCTCCAAAATGGGAATATTGGACCACCATGTCCCTAAACTGGCAATGGACCACTATGTTCCTAAACTGGAACAATAGAGCCCAAATGCTCTTTTGTTGGATCTAAACGATCCCGTTAAGCTGATCTTAGTCTCAAATTGGACTAACGTATCCTTAACAAACGTTTAAGTTGATCTTAGCCTCAAATATGGCTAACGTATCTTTAAACCAAAACCTTCAAACAGACTTTAGTCCCAAATTGGACTAGAGATCTCCCAACCAACTTTGGTTCAAGGGTACATCTCTGAACTCCTCTGATATCTGTCGTTGTAATTCTTCAACGTCGTCAGAGAGGTGACGGGTCCCGACGGCCATACATTCAATGGACCACTATGTCCCTAAACTGGAACAATAGATCCCTCAAATGCTCTTTTGTTGGATCTAAACGATCCTGTTAAGTTGATCTTAGTCTCAAATTAGACTAACGAATCCTTAACTAACGTTTAAGTTGATCTTAGCCTCAAATATGGCTAACGTATCCTTAAACCAAAACCCCAAACCCAAATCTAAGAAAATACGGATTTGGACTAATCCACGTCCTACGGGCGGTGACATAAATTAGTCTCTGTATACAATCCACGGGCAACCACAAACAAAACAAACACCCACGACATGAAGTGAATATCTGGAGAAGGAGAAAATTGTTACCGCGATGCGGTAGCGTAATTAACTGCAGGGGCTTGCACCTGCAGGGAAGAGCGTCCCCACAATCAAAAACCCCTCAAGTGAGGGGGAATCTGACGAAGTCTGCTAAATCGGCCGCATCCGTCTAAACCTCCGATACACGGTGCCATAAATCAACTTGGTATCTTCGGAGAGGTGGACGGATAAAACTAAATAGCATCTGCCCCGAATCTCAGGCAAGACGTCTCTGCGTCGCGCCGCCATTTGGAGGGGAACAGTGTTTTCTAAAATTATTTAAACAACTGCAGAAGACTACTGACATGACCACAAGACCACAGACCAAAAACGAGCCAATTCCCTCGGAAAAAAACCGGCCACTTTCATCATATGTCCGGCCTGCTCGGCCAATTCAATGAATTGGGGCTTTGTATTTGGGTGTTGGTCTGGTCTCTGGAATGTTGGTTCAGTGGAATTGTTTGTTTAGCCCAGTTTGGATATTGTTTTATTTACTTGTTTGGGGCTATTCGGGGTTATTTCGAATTCGATAATTTCTAACATTGTTTGAAGTTTGCAGTACTTACATTACTATCTGCGACCGTGAATGCCATTCGAGCGGTACAATTTGTCTAATTGCTATAGTCATTTTAGACGGGTTTGCGAACGTGACATTCACGTTGATGTTCTGTGTTGTGCTGTATTGTTGCGGATTTGTCGTGGTGGATAGCTTGCGTGTAATGGTAGTGCAGTTTAGTTTTATTTATACATTTGATATCGCGGGGCGAGCGTCCGACATGTGGACTACTGTCACTGCCTGTTTGTATATTATTCTTTTGGGGCACGACCGGGTTGAGGTCGATGTCACCGTTGTACATATTTTCTGTACTAGGATTACCCAGCGGTGGATTGCACGGATAGCCGGGTTTTAGAGGGCAACGGGCCCGCATCTCATGGCTTTGCGGCGGAGGGGGCTTCACTCTAGAATTAGCGGGCTATTCGCCGCACTCGTAGGGGGTAAAGGTTGACCTAAGGTGGGGTGCTCAAGTTACCGGATTCCGTGAAGTGCTGGGTGGTCCATTCACTTTGCTGAAGGGGCTGCCTCGCTTTTGGTTTTGGCGGGTAACTTGCCGCGCTCGTAGGGGTCTAGGTTTTCATTGCACAGGCTATCCACACGAACAGAGGACCGTCGGGTTTCAGTTGCGGCTCAAAGGAAACCTGGGGCTCCCAGATTATCTGTATTGTTCTGTGATGCTTATTACTTTTCTGTGATGTTGCATTTATTACGCCTGGAGTGGTTATTATATATTGATATATATACTAGTAGATGTTGTATATGTTTTACACCCGCGCTAGTCCAGTCCCCGCTCTGTCGTTAGTTAAGTAACCTAACGGGTGATGACGGGACCCAGTGGCGAATGCAGATGGTATATACGTACATCATATTTTCGTTCTTTGTGGTGTGATTAATTGATGGGACTGCATTGATTCTAATCAGTGCAAGAAAAACAGACCTATTCGATATTGTTGGAACAATTTTCAAAAAGCTGTTATTCCAAGGACGTTCTTTTTTGTTTTGCACAGTGGTATTCGGTTATGAATATCCTGTACCTCATTCGACGAGGCAAGGGTCGAGATCCCTTCATCGGGAGTGACCCCTTGAACAGAGGTTTGCGTCAGGGTAATAACTTCACTATAGTCGATTAGTCGATTACTTTTTGCTTTGCATCACAGTATTCATTTTGGAATATCCTGCACCTCATTCTACGGGGAAAGAGCCGAGATCCCTTCACCGGGAGTGACTTCTTTAGCAAAGGTTTTCGCCATTATATATTTGTAAAAAGCTATCCGGTTCCTTCAACGATATCAAGTTCATTACGTTAAAGGTTTTTCGCTAAAAACCATCCGTAGCCCTCCGTCATTTCAGACAGGTAGCACCTAGTATTCATGCTATGTTTGTTGACCTTCGTCAAGGCATAGTGTATGGTAGCTGCTTGTTACTTTTCTGTTGCATAGATAGATGCGTTGGTTTGGGACAGTCGTACTACTTTGTTGACCTTCATCAAGGGTATGTACGGGTGGGTTCAAATTAAGCTGGACAATGACGGGTAGAACTTGATATGTGACTTATGATTTGTTGACCTTCGTCAAGGTCATAAGAGCATAGGGTAAAAATCACATCGGGAGTTTCAAACATACAGGAAACTTGCCAGGGATGCGCATACCTTCTGGAGTGTGATAACTTGAGTGGATTCCATCAGGTTATCATGCGATGATAGTTGGATCCCGATCCCACTGATGAGTTGGTTTACTCCTCGGGTGATCTCGACTAATTCTTCTTTCAAGTTTGGAAGAGAATTTGAGGTTACAGTGGGAGACATCTTGATTAGATAAAGTGATTAACCATTCTGATCTAGGTTAGAGTGCACGCAGAGTGTTTCTTTTCTCTCTCTCTTTGGCAGCGACCACATCCCGACCCTAGACTATGACACAGTGACCAAGTTAACCGAACTTTCTTAAAACACTGGCTTTTGGATTGTCAGAGTTGCATACTTCATTGCCACTCCTTCTTTTACCCTTTGATTTTCTCCGGAATATTCCGTATCACTACGAACATCCACTTCCATTGGATAAATCCATCGTATAGTTACATACGAACTCGAAAGAACTTGTTCCAGATTCGAGGATGGATTCTGGTTCGGGAGAAAATGAATAGGACTATTCAGTTGTTTTTTCCTTTTATCTTCTCTCAGGTTGCAAGTACTCCCAGGATTAGGAGAGTATACCTATTATGCTAATTGGATAGTCTTCTTGCAAACCATTGGCAGGTGCTGAAAGGTGGGGAATGAAGAAAACCAATTAGCCTAAGTGTGGTGTACAGAAGGAAATAAGTAAAGACAAATGAAGGGATTAGAAAGAGGGCAAAGTAAATTGCAACTGCTATCATTCACGACCAAACCACGTATTTCATCGCCACTCCTACTTCACCTTTGGATTTCTCAAGAACATTCCGTATCACTATGTAGATCCACTTCCATTGGATAAATCTATCGTATAATTACATACGAACTCGAAGGAACTTTTTCGAGGATGGATTCTGGTTCAGGAGAAATAGGAATAAGATTTATTCAGTTGTCTTTTATCATCACCTTCTCTCAGGTTGTGAGGGCTCCTAGGATTAGGAGAGTACACTTATTACGCTTACTGGATAGTCTTCTTCCAAACCATAGGCTGGTGCCGAACGGTAGGGAAGGAAGAAAACCATTTAGCCTAACGATGGTGTACAGAAGGTAACGACTAAAGACAAATAAAGGGATTTAGAGAGATGACAAGGAAATATACGGTTACAGTCATGAATCTGGATAATGGAAGAGGCATTACTAAGAATACCCGGATACCCCTTCGAAACATATTCATGTTTCAGTTTCACTATGCGTTGTTAATGGATTACTGATTTCCCAATTAGCCCTTGCTCCAGGGTATGTATTTACCAGGTTTGATTCTCACATCTGTATGGTTTTACAGATGATGAGTAGGAGTAAGTTATTAGGAATTAGGTGATCATCCTCATTATATCGGAATTCGTTGTAATTGGTGATATTTGAGGAAATCGCCTGGGTTTTTGCCGGACGGCAAATATTTGGTTTTGAATATCCGTTGTTATACACCAATTTCAAACTGATATATCTGTACGTTTATTTTATAAAGTGAGATATAACATTTTGAAATTATGTCCATGACATTTACCTATATCAGTTGATGGTTAGGTAAGGAGTATTAAACAGCGGTGTAATTCTTCTTAACCATAAGTACAGTTTTCAACCTACGATATACAGGCTTTGAGTTATTAAACTCAGGGGACTTATACAAAATATTGTACGTTGTCAGTGTCCATTAGGACATAGGAGATGATACTCGTACTATATTCTGTTTACTTGTGACTTCTCCAGTTTTAGACACGTGTTTCGTAGAAGTATAAAGTCTAAGTTTTGAGAAGTTATAGGTACAAGAATAAAGTTGAGAACCATGTGTTGCAAGTATCAGGATTCTTCAAGGTGATCGAAGATATAGATACTTGTGTTTGGTATTCAGTTGATAGTAATGGTTTTGAGAAACTTGTTTCTCTTTCAGGTTACTCATGTTTGGATGCACTCCTAAATTGAGTAATGTTGATCGGCCTCTCTCCATTTAGTTGACATGCACTAGAGATAGCTGCATGATTTGAATCTGGTTCTAATTAAATCAGTGCATCTGTTTCTATATTGTATATAGAATGGTTCATATCTTAACGATGTTAAGGTACGGGGAGTTGTCCGGCTTATGCTTAAAACCAGACTCTGGATAACTCAAGGCACGTTTCAGTAATGGCAGTTTATGGGTTAACTCGGGCTATGACGAGGCTTAATTTTCTACCATCTGGAAGATCAATAGTGATATTGTTCTTGACTCGCCACAGTTTTAGTAAAATGGACTTTTTCAGAAAACAGTAGTAGGAGTATGGTAGAACTGGAAGAGATTCCAGAACCGCAAACGATTACCGAAAATTTAATAGGACCAAAAGATTCAATCAGGTTTGACATTCCATTAGCCACTCCGCAGATATGGTAGGTAACCTCATGCACCCGAGAAGTACTTCGGTATTCTCAGAGACGGTGACAGGGAGGCTCTTGTTTACCCAGACTTGCCATTACTGCTGTTCTAGACTATGAGACCCGGCAGGAGGATGGGTATAGCGTCGTTTTGAACTAGCTTTAGAAGTGCACGTGTATATGACTCCGCCAGAGGGTTGTTATGGTCAATGGGAGCAGCGGAAGCATAGTGGACAAGCAGCTTATGTCTATTTATAGACTAAAGCAGAGTTAGCAGAGATAGATCATCTATTTTTGATGTGACAGTCATGGGCTTTGACTTCATCAGAATAGGGGATGGATCTGTTAAGAAAGTAGTAGGGTGTGATGTCCTGGTATTTGGATGACATACACATTGTAGGAAGTGATATTCCTATACTACGATCGGTTATACTGTGGTTGTCACACAGTAGTTTCTCCACATAGGATATGGATATAATATCCGGCATTCTGGTTATTAGATCTATGGTTTTAGATCTAGATTTGGGAAGTGTCCCAATCTGGGTACTTAGACAGCATTCTAAAGGTGTTTTAGAATGGACCACTCCTGGCACGGTAGTATACCTACAGGTGATGGAGTCACCCTCTCTAAAGGTGTCTTATAGACTAAAGGGGAGAGGGATGTGCATGATTGACATATCACTTGCTTAGGCAATTGAGTCGATCATGAGATGTCAAGTACCACACCAGATGTTATTTTTGCACTAGCTGCAATAAGTTTATGTATTAATCCAATCATGGAGAAACGTTCGAAAGTAGTTTTAGAACATAAAAGGATGTTCTAGGGATTTGATAATGGCAGCCTCCTTCGGGAGACGGTTATCATTCCAGGCTTCCAAGGTGACCTGGATGACAGAGTGACTGTCAGAGTTATAGTTTTCCCTCTTGATGTGGGGCAGTAGTTTAGACATATGGTCCAAGCGGAGACTGAGGGAGGCATGACGCAGGATACTGATTAAATTCAGTTGATGATACAGTCTAAGAAGTTTGCTGGATTTGGAGTTCATTTGTGAACTGGGTCCCATCAAA
Source organism: Agapanthus africanus (assembly GCA_030015575.1). Taxonomy (NCBI): domain Eukaryota; kingdom Viridiplantae; phylum Streptophyta; class Magnoliopsida; order Asparagales; family Amaryllidaceae; genus Agapanthus; species Agapanthus africanus. Next base: position 112,157,224 of record CM057344.1, read on the forward strand.
TATCCAGACATATTCTAAGACAAGTATTGCTCATTTCGGGAGATGGCTTTCTCCGCGAACTTGAGATAAAGAGAGACATAGAAAGAAACATCAGGGCGGATCCACTCACTGAGGCTATTTCTCGAACGCAATAGTTTTACAAATGAGCTTTGTGAAATTGATTAGTAGAGGAGTTGAATGTTCGGTATCACACGGGCTGTGAGTATGCGACATCGCAATAATTAAATTTAAGTGAAAGTGGGAGATTGTTGGATATAGTGCCCTCAAAGTCAATTATTGGATCGCAGGCACGTGATTGCAATGATTGAGGGAGGACCTATACCGGTAGGACAGTCTTACTCGAAATGATAGTATGCTATTTGGTTTGCCTTTATCATCGTGTACATGCTTTAGGTGACATTACAGATCACTATTACATGTTGATAGAGCCCATAGGATTCTTGCTTGACTGCCAGCAGTATGATGGCGATCATATACGTGGGAGCTGGGGTCTTTAAGGACATCCTTAAATGGTCCCTAGTCGAGAGAGTTTCGAGACAGGGCATCGATACTCCAGAGTAGACTAGTGTATACAGATCGAGACCCCGACGAGGGGCGATGGCCGGTCTCACAAGCCATTGGTGTCAGTTCGTTCACCTAAGATGTATACAGGTGCTCATTGGGTTATGAGTACACCGGACGGACTCGCCGGGAACATGCTAGTTGGTATTATACCTGTCGTCAGATAGCAGTTCCCTGGTGACATGTGTACAGGTTAGTCTATCGACCTGAGGTCGTCATTTATCTCGTGTGAGTTCCCACTGTGCTTTGACCACTACCCTACCACAGCTCAAAGGAGTCGTGCAAACAGGTTTTAGTTGGATACAGTCCCGAGCCACATGGAGGCAGTGAGGGATCGGCAGGGGATTCGTCTCTCCCGGTATTGGGGGTGATATTGCGCTGTGTCTGGAGAGCCATTACAGAAAGTCCCTGGCCAGGGCAAGTAAGATTTACTGGTAGGTATTCCAGTAGTTTCTCAGGGTGTTCTGGGCTACACTCCGATATGACTTATACCGCTATTGGGGGTTTGACGTTTACTACCCCCTAGGCCCGATATGCGATACTTATAGACGAACGAACCGGACTGTACGGAAATTGTCACTGACAGGCTCAGTAGGGTTTCAGGATGAGTTCGCTCGTCAACTTTCCTTTCGCTCAATACATAGGCAACCATTACGTACAGCTAGTGCCACTGACGTGCTTGTGGTTAAACCCACTGCCAGCGTATTGACGAGTCTTTAGAGTCCCCTACAGAAAGTTTCCCAAGTTCGGGAGAAACGTTGTAGAGGCCGTATAGTTTTATGGCAGGGTTCGATCATATACGTGCACTTGTGCACGGAACATGATCGGACGGATCATACTAGTGGGCTTTGTTTAAGCTGGATCCTAGTATTAGATTGTTGGATTACTTTCGTCTCGTAATATTCGTATTCCGTCGGAATACGGATACGGGTATGTATATACAGATGAGGGGCATTCTTGTGATCCGTCACGAGTTTACTTTAGAAGTTGCCATTCTCTTTTTGATTAAACATTTAGGTTAATGTTTGATTATGTGGAAATTGTGAGTGCAAGTTTTGACCTAGAGCATTAAATGAGGCATGGGCTATTTTGGTGACTCATGGTGTGTTTATTTGTGCCATGTCCATTTGATTATTGTTTTGTTGTGTGGGATTAATATGAGGAGAGAGAGGGGCAGCCATGAGAGGCTTGGATTTGGTCTTCATTTTTCTAGAGCTCTCACATTTGATCTCACACAATAAGTAAGCTCTTTTTCTTCACTAGTTTTTTCTTGAGCTCACAACTTCCATCAATGGCTTCTTCTTCAACCTCCACTCTATCCCTCTCATGTGTTGAGAATCCCAGAGTGTCATGAGACAAAGTAATCACACACTATCTCTAATTCATCTTGGTCATCTCTTTTAGCAAACTTGATGACCGAGTTGCTTTGGTTTGAAGCGGGAGCCCGTATATAGATTCATTGACGTGGAGCCTCTTCGACGATGGAGACCGGAGATCGAATTCGTCGGGGCAGCCGCAACAAGCTAGGGGACGAGATCGAAGACCGAAGGATATGGATCGATCGGTATAATCTCTTAAAACATCTTTACAGTTTACTAGCATACGGTTAATGGCACGATCCGTAGTTTAGGGTTACGTTAGCGCCAGTTTGAAAAGTTTTTATTCCTTATTTGGCCTCGGATTGACGGCCGGGGTGCTGCCGTAGCCTTACAATAACTCTATTAAGTTGTCTAACCTGAATAGGCAAGCACTCACTTTCTCCGGCTCTCTAGAGCTCAAGGGAATTGATCCCGCTTAAATCTATATTTACTAGAGTCCTTAAAATATTGTTTTGTATATCTCGAGGGAGTTTTATGAAAAATATTTTAATATAGATTAAAAATAAATCTCGAGAGTGATTTATAATATTTAGGGTTTTCATGAGCATGTGTTTTAATTATAGGGTTATTTTAATGATAAATACTTAGTTTTTAAAAGTTTATGGTATTTTATTGAAAATTAGCTCTTTTTGGTAACCTGATGGTATTTTATTAACGTTTTTTAATCTTTCAATTTTAGAGAAAAATAGTTTCATAATATATTGAAAATATGGATTTATAATTTTTTTTATATAATTTCCAAAAAATAGTTTTGTTTAAAAAAGTCGCGTTTTCTTAAAAACCGTATTTTATTTCATTTCGAGATCGAATACTTTGTGAGGAGTTCTGCATCTCGCTCTATTATCTCAAGGATATATGATAATCTGCACCATCCATTAGAGGTCCCCTAACAAGGGTTGTAGAGGCGTTTTTGCAAAGGATTACAAAATACCGCTTTAAAAGAAACCCGGTTTTTAAAAAAATATGGTATTTTATTGTAAAAGTTATTCTTCGAACCAACTATATATATATATATATATATAGACATCGTGTTGTGAGACCAAGGTGTGCGTGTGTGGTAGGTCGTTACCCCGTGATGTTTTCCTAAAGGTATTGTTTTAACAATATCGAAAAGAGGTGATAATAAAATTCAAGGTATTTTAATGAAAAGTTTGATTATGTTCGTTTCACATGAAAATTTTGGTTAAACATGAATCTACTTAAAGTTACAAATAGTATGGTAAATTAGATTGACCAAGATATAAAGGAAAAGGGAGTTCTAGGTATTAAAAAGAAAGGTATCGGTAATAACTCCACTTTACCGATATATGATTTGGAGATAAATTTCAATGAAAAGAAGGAGAGTTGGGAGGGACTTACTGTTTAGAAATCTCAAGGAAAATGTAAAGAAGAAGTGAGGGGCTTCGTGGCGTCGCGGGTGTAAGTCGATGTTGCGCACCCCGCGGGTTCGCGGGGAGGCGGAATTTACAAAAAACGATTTTTCAAGCTCGCAACATCGACTTAAACTCTAGGATCTATACGAAAACCTTAACTAGCTATCTCTACTAGGAGGTTCTAACTACTATGTTAGGGTTTATACCTCCTTGTTAACAAGTTGTTCGGGTCTTTCTCTTCTCCTCCTCTTCTTGAGCTCCTTGAAGATCGGATCGCGCTTGAAACGTCGGCCTCCTCACGTCAAAGACGATCCACCCGAGAGAATGTGGTTCAAGCTCCAACCTCTAAACCGAGGTAACTTAAAGTGCTTAGCTCGCTAAACTAGGTAGCTTAGAAGATGTAGAGAGTTTAAAGGAGTGTTTTATCTCATATAACCCTATGGCTCACAACACATATGAAGGTTAGGGTTTTTGAGGAAGAAGGAGGAGAAAATGGAGAAAGAAAGGATTTTTGCAAATGAGTAAGTGTTGAGGCAAGTCAAGAATGGATCACTTATTATCTTTCCTCAAGCATGCATTATTATTTCAATAAGAAATAAAAACCATGCTTGAATAGTGTTGCCAAACCAATAAATAAAATGGATAAGCCATGCCTCAAATATCTCCATTTACACCTCATTAATCTATTTTCCAAAATAGATTAATCCAAATAATGAGGTGTCCCCTTTTAGAAGCATCTCTTACGAAATTACAAGAATGCCCTCACCGTATATACATACCCGTATTCGTATTCCGAAAAATACGAATACAATGAGATGATAACAATCCAATAATCTAATACTAGGATACGGCTTAAACCAAAGGCCACTAGTATTATCCGTCCGAACAACATCCGTGCAACTAGTACATGTATACGATCGGAACCCTGCCGTAAAACCATACGGCCTCTACATCGTTTTGCCTGAACCAGGGAAACCCTCTGTGTGGAACTCTAAAGACTCGACAGTACGCTGGCAGTGGGTTTAACCACAAGTTCGTCAGCAGCGCTAGCTGTACGTAACGGCTACCTAGGTATCCGTCGATAAGAAGGCCGACAAGCAAACTCATTCGAACTCCTACTGAGCCTATCTGTGATGAACTCCTACTGAGCTTATTTCCATACAGTCCGGTCTGTTCGTCTAAGAGTATCGCATATCGGGCCGCTTGGGGTAGTAACCGTCAGACCCCTAATAGCGCAATATGTCGTGTCGGTGTAGAGCCCAATACACCCTGAGAAACTACTGGAGTACCTACCAGTAAATCTCGCTTGCCCTGGCTAGGGACTTTGTGTATTGGCTATCCGAACACAGCGTGACATCAACTCCCAATACCGGGAGAGACGAATCCTATCTAACCCCTACTGCCTCCAAGTGCTTCGAGACTGCACCCAACTACTACCTGTTTGCATTACTCATTTGAGCCGTGGTAGGGTAGTAATCTAAGTACTGTGGAAACACACTTGAGACGAATAGTGATGTCAAGTCAACGTACTAACCTGTACTCATGTCACCCGGGAACTGCTAACTGACGATAGGTATAATACCAACCTGCAGTTCCCAGCAAGTCCGCCCAGTGTAACTCATAACCTAATGAGCACCTGTATACTATCTCTAGTATCGGATTCTAATGGCTGTGGGACAGGCCACCTCCCCAGACTGGGGATGAAGCATATACACTAGTCTGCTCTGGAGTATCGATGCCCTGTCTCGATAATCCTACGACTAGGGACAATCTTAAGGATGTGCTTATAGACTACCCAGCCCCCACTAGTATGACTGCTATCACAACGCTGGTAGTCAAGCAAAGATCCTAAGTGCTCTATCAATATGTATTAGGAAACATACACACATGTTAAGATAGAATCAAACTAGATAGCATACTATCATGATGAGCAAGACTGTTATTATATCTGTGTATATCCCAAGCTTCCATAATGTAATATACAATCTAGTACTATACAATAATGGCATCTAGGGCATATATCACTAACAATCTCCCACTTGCACTAAGGCCATGTATTGGCATATCGCAGACCTATCATCTCGAATAGCCTCTCGAACTGCATCTGAGGATGGCCTTTGTGAGTGGATCTGCAGTGTTGTTCTCCGTGTCAACTCTCCACACCTTGATCTCTCTGATCAGGTGATACCGCCTCAAGATATGTCTGGACTTCTAATGGGACCTGGGTTCCTTTGCTAAAGCTATAGCCCCGTTGTTGTCACAATACAAAGGTATTGGATCAAAAATGGACGGAACCACCTGAAGTTTTATAACGAACTTCTTCATCCAGACAGCTTCTTTCGCGGTATCACATGCAGCGATATACTCCGCTTCCATCGTCGAGTCAGCAACGGTGTCCTACTTGGAGCTCTTCTAACAGACCGCCCCTCCATTGAGGGTAAAGACATAACCCGACATGGACTTGAAGTCATCCTTATCACTCTAGAAGCTGGAGTCAGCAAAGGTCTCAATCTGGAGGTCTTTACAGCCATACACCAAGAACATCTCCTTAGTCCTTCTCAGGTACTTGAGAATGTTCTTAAATGCTATTCAGTGCTTCTCCCTAGGGTTTGACTGATACCTTCTTACCATGCTCAGTGCGTAAGCAACATCTGGTCTGGTACATAACATCTCATACATTATAGAGCTTACCGCAGAAGCGTAGGGTATAATGCTCATGCGATCCCTCTCCAAATCAGTCTTGGGAGATATCTCTTTGGAGAAGATGGTCCCGTGACAAGCCGGTTGATTACCGCGTTTGGAATCTTCCATACTAAATCTTTTCAGTATGGTGTCGATGTATCTGTACTATGAAAGTCCTAACATCCTCATAGTTCTATTACGATAGATCTAGATCCCCAGAATGTAGGAGGCATCATCCAGGTCTTTCATGGAGAACCTTTATGATAAGAATCCTTTGACCGATTATAACATAGGAATGTCATTTCCTATCAGAAGAATTTCATCCACGTACAAGACGAGAAATACCACAGTTCTCACTACAATCTTACTATAAATGTATGGTTCATCTGTATTTTTGATAATGTTGAATTCTTTGATCGTCTCATCAAAACAGATGTTCCAACTCTGCGATGCCTGCTTTAATCCATAAATGGACTTAAGCAACTTGCACACTCTTCCACTGCTCCCACTCTCTATGAAACCCTCTGGCCGATCCATATAAACACTCTTCCAAATTTCCATTTAGAAAAGCGGTCTTTACGTCCATCTGTCAAATTTCATAATCATGGAAGGCAGCAATGGCAAGTAGGATCCGAATGGATTTAAGCATAGCCACTGGAGAAAAGGTTTCATCATAGTCCAAACCAGGTCTTTGATGAAAACCTTTCGCAACAAGTCTAGCCTTATAGGTTTCAACCTTTCCATCTGCACCAATCTTCTTTCTGAAGATCCATTTGCAGCCTACGGGTTTTACCCCTTAAGGTGCAATGTCCAAAGTCCATACTTTGTTGGTGTACATGGATTCCATTTCGGTCCGCATTACATCCAGCCATTTTACTGAGTCTCTGCTCGTAATGGCCTGCTGGAAACTAGTTGGCTCATCATCGTAGATGATGCAATCCTCTCGGTTCCCGTCTATGAGAAAACCGTAGTATCTCTTTGGCGGATGAGACTACCTACTAGTCCTGCGGAGTGGCGCGGGGATATCCGGTTCTTTCGAAACTTCTGGTTCCACCATGCTTTCAATAATAGCTTGTGGTTTTGGAATTTCTTCCAGTTCTAATGCGCTCCCACTTATTTCTTTTTCAAGAAATTAAGTTTCCAAAAAGTGGGCATGCCGAGAAACAAAGACCTTTTGTTCCTCCGCGTAATAGAAAAGATACCCCCTGGAGTTCTTTAGGTAACCCACAAACTTACACAGTACTGAGCATGCTTCGAGCTTGTCCGCATGCTGCTTTTTGACAAAAGCTGGACATCCCCATTTCTTAAGGTACTTAAGATAGGGTTTCTTCCCACTCCATATTTCATGTGGTGTGGTAGACACCGACTTAGTAGGAACTTTGTTCAAAAGATATGCAACTGATTCTAGTGCATAACCCCAGAAGGATCGCGGTAACTCAGCGTTACTCATCATGGAACGTACCATATCCAATAAGGTGCGGTTCCGCATTTCCGATACACCGTTGTGTTGTGGTGTGTATGGAAGAGTAAGCTGAGAGAGAATTCCATTCTCTTTTAAATAATTCAGGAACTCGGCACTTAAGTATTCACCACCTCGATCAGTTCTAAGTGTCTTGATCCTTTTGCCTGTTTGTTTTTCCACTTCATTCTTATATTACTGGAATTTCTCAAAGGCCTTGGATTTATGTTTCATCAAGAATACATGTTCATACCTTGAGAAATCATCCGTAAAAGCAATGAAGTAGGAATAAACACTTCTTGAATGTGTAGACATTGGACCACACACGTCGCTGTATATGAGTCCCAAGAGCTCGTTCGCTCTTACCCCGTGTCCAGGGAACAGAGCCTTTGTCATCTTTCCTTTGAGATATGATTGGCAAGTTGCATAAGACAGATATTCAAACGAATCCAAATATCCCTCTTTATGTAACTTCCTCAACCGTGTTTCATTTATGTGACCCAGTTTGCAATGCCATAAGAAAGCTTGATTTAATTCTGGAGACTTTCTTTTAAGTGTGTTCTGGATATTGAAAACTTGGTGTTGGTTTAAAACGTATATACCGTTGTCTACCTGACCCAATCAAACCATGATTAAGTTGAATGTTTACAACATTGCTTATAAATGTAAAATCATAAGCTTCTTTAGATAGTAAAGATACAGAAATGATATTACATGTCAAACTAGGTACACAAAACTAGTTGCGCAAAACCAAAATGTGTCTACTTGTCAATCCTAAATGATATTCCCCGACGGACACAGCATCCACGCTCGCTCCGTTAGCAACCCTGAGGGTCATATCACCCGCCTTCAAAACTCTATGGCTTCTCAGTGGCTGCAATGAATTACAGATATAAGATCCTGATCCGGTATCAATACCTAAGAAGTAGAGTTGATTAACAGACGGTCTTCAATCATAAACACACTTGAAGCCGAAGCCACAACTTGCTTTGAATCCTGCCTCTGGGCTTTCCAGGCCCTGCTGTCCTTCTTCCAATGGCCCTTTTTGTAACAATAGAAGAATTCCTCCTTCCCTACTGTCGGCCCCTCAACTTTTGCCTTGCCCTTCCCCTGTATGTTATTGACACCTCCTTTCGGCTTTGTGGGGGCCTTCTTGTTCTTCCCCTTGGCTTTCGCCTTGGATCTAGAGGAAGATGGTTCCCCAATAAGCAGAGCGGGTGTCTTCCTAGTTTTCTTTTGGGTGCCCTCTGCACTCCTCAACATGTTGAGGAGTTCTGGAAGTGTAACTTCTTTCCCTTTAATATTGAAATTCAAGATGAACTGGGCATAGATAGAAGGGAGGGACTGTAGAATCAAGTCTGTGTATAACTCGTTCTCTAACGTGGTCCCAAGGTCCGCGAGCTCTTCAATGTAGCTGATCATCTTAAGGAGGTAGTCCCCTACAGATGACCCGACAGCCAACCTCGACTGAAATAATTTCTTCGAGGTCTCGTATCTTGCGATACGAGATTGCTCTCCATATAAATCTTTGGTATGGAGGAAGATGGAGGCTAAGTCCATCTTCTCGTGCCGCCTCTGGTGTTCATTATCCATTGAGGCCAGCACGAGACACTTGGCTTTCGCACTGTCAATTTCCCATGTCTTACGGACTCAATATCCACGACGCTGGAATCTGGACCTAGGACAGCGGGGGCTTTGGTAGTAAGGAGGTAGCCCAGCTTGTCATAGGTTATGGCCATCTGGACATTCCTTAGCCAATCTTTATAGTTTGAACCCGTAAATATATTTTTATCTAGCAGTAACTTAAGCCCGGTCATTTTGGTTGCTGCTATCAAGAGAGAGAGAGAGAGAGAAGAAAACACTAAGCATGATGCTCTTGCAAGTTTAGATTGGTTATTAGTTTATCTAAACAGGATGGCTCCCACTGTTTCTCGAATCCTCCTTCAAACCATAAAAGAAGAATTAGTCAGGATTAATCTCACCGTATAATTCTTGCTTAACCTTTCGACCAAGCTAGTGTCGGTACTTCGAGGGAGGTTCTCCAACGCTTTCGTGAAATTCTTTAATTACATAACCACTTTTCTCTGGAGGCGTAGCCCCGTTAACACCATTCTAGGCACCTACTTGGTTTATAGCATTGATTGTTTAGTGAAAAAATTCTCCCAAGGAGTAGCGGATACTCACAGTAGGATCGGGATCCAAATATCATCATGTGATAACCTTGAAGGAATCCTACCAAAATCATCACACTCCAAATGGTATGCAATGCTAGCAAGTTTCATTTTCCTTTGAAACTCCCGATGTGGATTTTTGCCCCAGGCACTTATGACCTTGACGAAGGTTAACATATCATAAGACGCAAGTCAAGTTCTACCCATCATTATCCAGGTTAATTTGAACCCATCCGTACAAACCCTTGACGAAGGCCAAAATAGTTGTACGACTGTCCCAAATCAATGCATCTATCTATACTACAAATGAATATCCAGCAGCTACCAATCACTATGCCTTAGCGAAAGTCAAAATACATAGCTTGAATACTACTGAATACCCATTTGAAATGATGGAGGGCTACGACTGGTTTGACAAAACCGTGAACGTAATGAACTTGATATAGTCGAAGGAACCATGATAGCTTTTAAAAGGAGTGGTTTAGGCTCCGCATTTAAAAGTTGCTTTTTGAAGAAAAACGAGTGGTTTTGAAATTGTTCCAACGATTTAGCTTTGGATTGTTTTCTTTGCATTAATCAATATTAATGCGGTCCAATCATTTAATCCTATCATTGTAGAAAGAAACGAAAATAAAACGTACGCTTATACCATCCGAATTCGCCATGGGGCCCCATCATGCACCGTTACGTTACTTAACTAACGGCAGAGCGGGGGCTGGACCAGCACGGGTGAAAAACATAAGCAACGTTTATTATATACAATATATATAGCCATTCGTCTCATGCAATAATAGGCATTCCAGATCACAGATGAATATATTGGATATACTAGGAATTCCGAGTTTCATTTTAGCCTAGAACAAAAGACGGATTCTACGGTCGTGATGAATAGCCAAACCCCACCCTAGATCCCTACGGGTGCGGCAAACTACCCGCCAAATTCCCGAAGTGAAGCAACCTCCCTCAATAAAATGAGTAAGCCACTCAGCACTTCAAGAACCCGGTAGTTTGTGCACCCCACCTTGGGTCTATCCTAGGTGCAAGAAAAAATAAATGAAATAATACAATGGTGATTACAACCTCAACCCGGATGTGCCCCGCAAAAATAATATTAAATCAATTTATAAATTTACATGAATGAAAGAAAAGAAAACACTCTTCTCACGTCCCCTGGCTATTCATCCACGACGATCCAATACTTCATATACACAAACCATCAAGATACAGATATGTGCAACCCCCACTAATCGACGTATAGCAATTAGCGGACGTTTAGCAACGCATATACAAACTTAAAGCGGATAAACGATGTTAAATTTTTCGATTTAGAAACACTCCGTATTGCCCAAGCACAAAAATAACACAATATAAAATCTGGGCAAAATCAAACAACACCATAAATCCTAAATACAAGAGTACAGAACACAACAAAAAATCCAAGACCCAAGTGCTACAGTAAACCGGCCATATCGGGAAAAATGCAATTTTGGCCGGCCATATTAATGAATCTGGGTCTCGTATTTCAATGGTGTTCTAGTTACATCATTAGTAGCATTCTGCACTTGTTTAAAAAAAATTTAAAAGCCTTTTTAAAAACGACAGATACTTGGATTTAAGTTATACCGTTTCAGTTTCGAAACTTTAAACTTCATCTAAACAAGCTAGTTAAGGTTTAGTAGGCTCTGATACCACTGTAAGTTGATGTCGCGCACCCTGCGGGTTCGCGGGGAGGCAGAATTTACAAAAAATGATTTTTCAAGCTCGCAATATCGACCTAAACTCCAGGATCTATACGGAAACATTAACTAGCTATCTCTACTAGGAGGTTCTAACTACTATGTTAGGGTTTATACCTCTTTGTTAACAAGTCCTTTGGGTCTTCCTCTTCTCGTCCTCTTCTTGAGCTCCTTGAAGATCGGATCGCGCTTGAAACGTCAGCCTCCTCGCGTCAAAGACGATCCACCCGAGAGAATGTGCTTCAAGCTCCAACCTCTAAACCGAGATAACCTAAAGTGCCTAGGTCGCTAAACTAGGTAGCTTAGGAGATGTAGAGAGTTTAAAGGAGTTATAACCCTATGGCTCACAACATATGTGAAGGTTAGGGTTTTTGAGGAAGATGGAGGAGAAAATGGAGAGAGAAAGGATTTTTGTTAATGAGTAAGTGTTGATGCAAGTTAAGAATGGCTCATGTTCAGTCGAAAATATCGCACATTTGATATAACATTTTCCTCACTTTTCTTAAACATCTAAAGGTGTTTATTATAAATATAGAACATATTTAGGTTTTATCTGCAAAATACTATTTACCATATGTTTATATATTATAATTAACATTATGAAGGAAAATATATGTATATAATATTTATAAAATATTTTTATTATGCATATCATATCAAATAATCTTAATCAAATTGCTTAAAAGATTTATTACCATATAAAATGATTAAGATTATATCTCTATAACAAATATTACTAACATTATTCATGGAGATATTGTACAAGATTTGGCTCAGGTCAGGAGATCGGGATATCGAGATGTCGGGAATCAAAAATCTGCAGATGAAGTTTAATTAAAATCATAAAATCAATACTGACAGAGACTCTGAGAAGATATGAAGATTCCAGATATCACAACAATTTCCATGTGTCAATATAAGGCTACAGAAGATTTTTTTATCAAATGATCCCTCCAACCCACCGCCCTTCCACGGCTAAAACATGCAAAACGCAGCGGATCCGCGACCGTGCTGAGGAATTAGGGTTTGGGATTTTTTTGGTAGGATCTTCTCAACAAACCCTCACATATGAAATCTAGGGTTTGTATCTTCTGTGACTATAAATAAGACCGAGGGCTAAAACTAGAAATCATCACCTTTTCCACGAAGCAAATCATCGTTAAAGAACAAGTGATCCACGACAGGTCCGCGATTCGACGTGATAAGGAGACGTGAGATTCGACGGAACATCTACTTCCTACGAGGCAGAGATCGAGAGCAACTTCTTCTTCTTCTTTTAATTTAAACTCGAAGAATTGTACTTGTGAAGTTGATTAATAAAGGTAGATCATTAGTTTAATTAGTTCGCATTTATTTTCTGTATTTACATTATGAATTCATTCTCTATCCGTTCTTCTTCTTCTATCTCCATCATGCATGAGTAATTCTCCGCTTGATAGGATTCGTAGGATTAGGGTAGAACAATAGATGAGAAAATACTTTAACTTCTTTTAAGTCTTATGAAGTTTATAAAATTTAGCAAAAGAATCGTTAACATCCTTATCGGGCGCGCTACCAATTTATGGCTAGTCTCGACCGCGATTTGAGATCAGATTAACAATTGTTTTGTTAAGGGCTAGACATGAATAGAGATCAATGAAAGGACAAAGGTCAATAGTAGGGAAACTCTAGTTTCTTCCAAGAACCCTAATCCTCATTCATCACTATCAATCTAGTTTTAAATCTATCAATAGATAAAAGAAGTCATCTTTATTAGTTATCCATCATTACTAAATTCTAACGAACCCTACAAGCCCTCTTCTTATATATTCTACATCCGTATTTAATATAGATCTAGATTCTATTCTCCTTTCTTCTTTTACTCTAATCAACTCGTCTAAAGCAAGATTAAAAGTTCCACGCATCCCTACGGACGACCCGTACTCATCTCAGCTAGTTACACGCGACACCGTTATTGATTGCGGTTACTACACACACTTTTAAACGGATCAATCAAATGGCGTCGTTGCTGGGGATACGTGCGTAATTTTTTTTTCTTACTATTCGTGTTGAATTCTTATTTGATCCATATCATAAAAATAAAATAAAATAGCAAATTGTGTATTTAACGATTAGTGTGCGATTTTTGCGAGAGAATCTAGAGTCACTGTAGCGAGGAGATAAAGATTCAGAAACTTTCAGAGAGGTCCAGAGGAGCTAGGCAGCTACTGTAGAAAGAATTGAACAAAGAACCCTCATTCACGTGGCGGAACCGCGGCAAAAAGGCAGTTTTGGCGGCGGAACCACGACGGATTTGGGGAGTTGTGCCCCCCAAACTTCTTTGGTATATTTCTCAACTCTTTCTCTCTCCTCTGAAAATCCTATAATATATTTTTCTGCAGGATTCTTTGCAAAATTTCGCCGCTCAAAAATATTTTTGCTTGTTTTGTTTTGTGGGTTGTTTTTGCATATTTTTAATACGGACTTCAAGGGGCAAGACCACAATTCTGATTAGGTGAGGATTTCATCACCCTTCCTAAGCCTTAGAAATCACAAAATGAGCATCCGCATAACCCTACATTAATTAAAAAAAATCTAGATCAAGACCCTAAGTACCGTCGCGCTCAATTAGGACAGAGGAAGGTCGTGGGTAATTTATCGCTTAACCGCATTACTTTTATGGTGTCTAGGTAAGCGTGACTAGGAAAGTGGTTACTTAATTAGGCCCGCTATTTTCGGTGATTCGTATAGCGGATACCTCCCACTTACGTGAAACTTACCTGGCCAAAAGAGTTATAAAGTGGTGGTAGAGGATTGATCCTGCGACTTGTCCTTCGGAAGTTTAGGAGCGGTCTAGAGACTTGACCTGGGTAATCTTAGTTCTAGGGTTGTTTGTGTTTTTTTTATTTGTCTCGCATCCGACACTTTTCAAAACAAACCAATTTTTAAGTTCTCACACACGCTGCCATGTGCGCTAAACCCGCTTAGTGCATGCTTGGCTGGACACAGGATTCTAGTGCCCATCTTGTCCGCGTTTCTGCTATCGACTCCGAAGTCGGTACTTCTTCATCTCCTTTTTCCCCTCCACCCACCACATCGACCGAAATGGATGGTTCTCCATCAGATTATAACACCACCCTGCCACCACACGTAGGTGCGCAGAATCCACCGCGCATCTCTCTCCAAGAGAGATGCTACCCCGTGCGTGGACCCCTTCCTACTTGTCTATTGTAGGGTTCCTAGGCACACTAATGAGGTCTCACAAGGCATCAACCATGCCAATTTCAAATTTTACGGTGCCGAGAAACCCTAGACTAGATCGTTAACTAGAATATTAGGCGAAACAATGAAACTAGTTTACAACTAAACTAAAAGTATACGGAAATACAACCTTTGTAGATCCGGTCCTCCACCTCCATAGCTCCGCAATGAAGTCTTCTCGCTGTCCAAATCCAAACCCGGGCTCTAGCGTCGGCTTCATCGGAGAAATGGGCGGGCTAGGTCATCGACAACGATGCCGAAGATGATCTACGTCGAGGCATCACTAGATCAAACTCCCACTTCACTAAGTCATGAAACTTGTGAAGAAAACACCCTATACTACTTGGCAAGAGGTAGAGGATGAAGAAATAGGAAGTGGGTTCACTTTAGAATTGGATTTCTCACTTGTTTTCTCAAGTTGCCATTGTTGTAGCAAGCTTTCTTCATGTGATGAAGAAGAAGAAGAAGAAAGAATGAATAGGATAAGTTGATTTAAATTGAAAAGAAAAATGAATACTTATCATAATCAAACCATGGTCAAGTGTAGAGAATGAATCATGGTTAAGTGGAATGGTTAGGGTTAAGTATGAGACAAAATGGTTACTTGGTCAAAGTCTTCAAGAAGCATCAAGAAAGAAACAAAGAAGAAACCATTTTCTCTTTATGCTTTTCCAAAATGAATAAACAAATAAATAAATGAATAAGAAAAGAAAACCCTAACCATTCATATAACCATGGTTTAATCTTTACACAAACCCAAGGAAACATGTAACATCAAACATGATACAAACTTGTGCACAAAAGTATATCACATATACAACTTGCACAATACAAGTGAGAAAATCCTTTTAAAGTGAACTAATATTAGTTAATGCAAAGTAATATATCAAATATATAATTATGCATTAAATCATTAAATCAACGCTTGATTTAACGATCCGGTCATATCGCATATAACCGACTAATATCCAATGTATCGACTTATCGAATCAATCGTTGATTCGATAACTAGGTTATATCACATACAACCATTCGATACATTCATCGCGAGAATGGAATACAGTATCACATACACGCATTATTCTCGGTCCCGCACATATCTCATATGCGCTCCTATTTCGTTTCGCTTGAGCCAGGAAACCTATGTGTAGGACTCTAAAGACTCGTCAATATGCCGGCAGCAGGTGATGATCATATCAAACACCCACAAGCCGCAAGCGGTCTGCTAAACGTAACGTCCACCCGGGTATTGAGCGATCAGAAGATCGACGAGCAAGCCCGCTCACACTCCTGTGAATCCAACCAGTAACACTTACCGTACAGTCCGGTCTCGTCGTCTGATATGTCGCACATCTCACCTAGGGGTGGTAAACGTCAGACCCCAATAGCTCGATAAGTCGTGTCGATATGAGGTCTATAACAGTTCGAGAAACTACTGGTAACACTTACCAGTAAATCTCAGCAACCCTGGCAAGGGATTTCCGGTTATAGCCAATCGAATACAGCGCAACATCAACTCCCTATACCGGGAGAGACGAATCCCCTCCTATCGCTCATTGCCTCCATGTGACTCGGGACTGTACCCAAAAACCACCGTTTTGCACGCCCTCTTGGACGTGGTAAGATGGAAATCAAAGCACAGTGGGAACCACACAAGACTCTATGACGATCTCGGGTCAACAGACTACTCTGTACAAGTGTCACCAGAGAGCTGCCATCTGACGTAAGGTACAATACCATCTGGGAGTTCTCGGCGAGTCCGTCCAGTGTACCCAGTCTCCACTGAGCACCCGTATATCATCTCTGATGTCAAACACCAATGGATATGGGATCATCCATCGCCCATCTGTATGGGTCGAGAAGGTACACGCTAGTCTACTCTGGTATATCGATGCCCCGTCTCGATACACTCACGACTAGGGACTTTCAAGGATGTACTTATGGACTACCATGTCCCCACTAGTATGATCCGCATCATAGTCCAGGTAGTCAAGTACACATCCTAAGGGCTTTACCAACATGTAACAGAGAGACATTCAGTGTACACGTCAAGGTAAAGTGTAACCAGATAGCATACTATCATGTCGAGCGAGAAAGTCCTCCCTATATATGTCCAAGCATCCACTACAATATACATCCTATGTATAGTAATGGCCTCTAGGGCATACATATAACTAACATCTATCTATTCCACCAGCCAATGGGGATAATTTTGAAATTAAACCCCACTTCATCAAACTGTTGCCTAAATTTCACAGGCTTGAATCCGAAGACGCATACATTTTTATAAACAAATTCGAAAACGTATGCGCAATGATGGGTACTTCACAACTTTCTGTGGATGCTATGAGATTACGTCTTCTCCCTTTTATCTTATGCGATCTATCAGAAAAATGTCTTTATAATACCGCCACACATTCTATTGCCAAATGGGATGAATTCGTTGTAGCATTCCTTAAGAAATTTTATCCAAATCATAAGACCGCCCGCGTTCGAAGTGAGATCAACAAGTTTACCCAACTTCCCAGTGAACCATTCTAGAAATGCTTTGAACGGTTTAAGGATCTTCTTCTACAATGCCCTCACCACGGAATCAATAGATGAGACTTTTTCCGCATTATATATGAGTGTATTAATCCTGCAACAAAACAGATGCTTGAAACCATTTGTCAATGTTATTTCCTATCTAAAGACGATGGTGAAGCTTGATAATTTCTGGAAGATCTAGCCGAACAAACTTTACAGTGGGAAAGCGTTAGACCATCATCTTCATCTAGGGCAGGCATCCATCAGCTCGATGTTTCCATCGCAATGAAAGCCGAAATTGCAGCGATGCAGAAAAAACTCGAAGCTATGGAAAACAAATTTTCATCAGCCTCCCTAAACCAGGTTATGCTCCCCAAAACTATGTGTGGTTGCTGTTCGGACCCATCAAATTTGACGGAAGAATGTCCTTTGAGTCCACCGTTTCAAGGTTAAGAACAAATTGATGCTACTTTTTAGCAACGACCTAGAAACGATCCTCATTCTTCCACATACAATCAGGGATGGAGGAATCATTCTAATTTTGCTTGGAACCAAAACCAAATTCAAAATCAAAACCAGTCCCAAGCAAGTATCAAAGACTTCCTCCACAGCAACAACATCCACCACAGAGTCAGCACCCCTTTCAATTGTAAACTTTTCAAAATCCAGCCAACAATTCTGCACCAATTAATGATTCTTTCCAAACGGCTGGTACCGAAAAACTCTCCGCACTCGAACGAAGGGTTTATTAAACATTCCATGCAAACGACAGATGATTTAAATTCTTCTATCCAAACGTTAACGCAGAACACCGCTTCCCACGGTGAAAGTATAAAATCGATAGAAGAACAACTTGCACAGTTAAATGCCGCGATGAGTGCGAGAGAAAAAGGGAAACTTCCATCTTAACCTATACCGAATCCTGGTCACCCACAAAGTTATAATGTGAGTGTCGTTACCACGTTGAGATCAAGAAGAGTGTTGAATAACCAAGTCGGTGAACATGTTGATGATGAGGAATCAATTGAAACCCCGGCTTCTACTTCTAACCCTATTTCGTCTAGTCCACCTTCTTCCGAGCCTATTCTCCATTTCCCCTAGGCTCGAACGCTCAGCCCACTTCCTCGAGTCTACCTAAAACGATCCCCACTCCAATTCTGGGATCCATTCCATCCCCACAATTGTCTCCAATGTTGGACCCAACCCTTATTAATAAAGCTCCTTATCCACATAGGTTAAGAGGCAAAAGACCAAGTCCACAAATGGAGAAGATTGTGGAAATTTAAATATTCCTCTCCTAGATGCTATTAACAAGTTCCGTCTTATGCGAAAATTCTAAATGACTTGTGCACTAGGAAGAAAAAAATCAAGTACCTAAAAAAGTTTTCTTAGCGAGTAATGTGAGCACTGCGTTTACCCAACAATTACCCAAGAAACGAACGGATCCCGGAAGTCCTACCATATCTATTTCTATTGAGGGTAAAACTATCAATCGTGCTCTACTCGATTTAGGTGCTAGTGTTGACTTACTTCCGTATTCTGTGTATGAGCAATTAGGGATCGGAGAGTTAAAACCGGCGCACTGCACTCTCCAGATGGCAGATCGATCTATCACCCAACCTAGGGGTGAGCTAGAGGATTGTTAATCAAAGTCGGAGAATTTATATTCCCTGTGGACTTTATCGTTATAGATACACAGCCTGTAGCAAACCCTCGAAACCATATCCCGGTGATTGTAGGTCGACCTTTTCTAGCGACTTCCAACGCAATAATCAATTGTTGAAACGGCTCTATGACCCTATCCTTCGGGAAGATGTCAATTGAGCTTAACATTTACAAGTTGGGAAGTGAACCCTCTGAACCCTATGCTCAAGTATTTTCTGTTGAAGCGATAGATTCCGATAGCAGCGAATTTGAACAGCTTCACGATTCTGATCTTGACTCCGCTAGTACGCTGTTGTTTGACCCTACTATTTGTTATACACATACGGACCCTTCTATCGAGCAGTCCGGGTCAACATCTAACGCTAAATATGAACCTTTTACGGAGTCCGAGTATCATCCCGTTCTTTCCGATGAGATTATTATTCGGGATATCGATGAAAGCATTGAAGAAATCTTCGCTGAAGAACTCGCATTCTTAGAAAACATGGGAGTTGTGATGAATCAATCACAACACAAAGTAGGTTAACCACCACCCCTTCTTCTTATCAATTACGAGAATGCGAGTAATCTACCATCATTGTTTCGTCTCTATAAACCGAGACGTAAACCCGTTCTATTCCACCTCTTATCCCCTCCCCACTTGTCGGGACCCGGTTCTTGCTCATGGAGCAAAGTGCTACACGGAATAAAGTGCCACGTCAAGTGTCATGTTAAGTGGGCAGAGGCCACCTCTTGAATCCGTGGGGGCCACCTCTTGAGTCCGTGGGACCCACTGTAGAACAATGGGGAATTTTCGGAATACATTCCGAAAGAGAACAAATCTGTACTATAAATGGAATGATACCACTCTTCAATACAGAGGCGCCTTTTAAGTGAACCGACACTACAGGAGCTTGAGAACTCCATAGTTAAGCGTGCTCGAGCCAGGGAAGTCCTGGGATGGGTGACCTCCTGGGAAGTGGCCCCTGGTCGGATCCGGTTCGCCCCGAGGGACGAAACTGTGCGGCTTCGGTCAGAGCAGACAATACTTTCTGTATTAGGGATGGGGCGTGACAGAATGGTATCAGAGATGGTTCCTCAATAATAGGTCTGTGGTTCGAGGACGAACCATTGTTCAAAGGTGGGGAGAATGTCGGAACCCGGTTCTTGCTCACGGAGCAATGTGCCACACGGAACAAAGTGCCACGTCAAGTGTCATGTTAAGTAGGCAGGGGCCACCTCTTGAATCCGTGGGGGCCACCTCTTGAGTCTGTGGGACCCACTGTAGAACAATAGGGAATCTTCGGAATACATTCCGAAAGAGGGCAGATCTGTACTATAAATGGAATGACACCACTCTTCAATACAGATGCGCCTTTTAAGTGAACCGGCACTACAAGAGCTTGAGAACTCCATAGTTAAGCGTGTTCGAGCCAGGGAAGTCCTAAGATGGGTGACCTCCTGGGAAGTGGCCCCTGGTCGGGTCCGGTTCGCCCCGAAGGACAAAACCGTGCGGTTTTGGCCAGAGCGGACAATACTCTCTGTATTGGGCATGTGGCGTGACACCACTTCTCCACATCGATAGATGACATGATCTTCTACCAACCTTGGTACTACATTGATAAATTCTTTGAATGGTTGGTGTTGACTTTTGGTCTTTGTAAAGCTTTGCATTGACCAATAATTTTAACCCCCCTCATAATTTTAAATGCTTAATATTATTTTACTCAAGTTTGGGGGGGGGAGTAAATATATTTTGTCTCTTGAAAGAAAATAATTTTTTAAAAAATTATGAGCCAAAAATAAGTTTAGGGGAGGATTTCACTGTCATTATTTCTTGTTCATGTTACTAACTTTTTCTTCCAGGTCTACAGTTTTTTTAAAGCTTAACAGATGATATCAGTGAAAACACTGCTGCAAACAGTTTTGGGGGAGGTTTGTGCTTATTCACGTATTATTTTGCATTATCATAAATATAAGCACAAATTTTTTTTTGATAATGAAAGTTTGAAAGTGAAAAAATTTACATATGAAAGATAGGAATAGTTTGAGAAAAGCAAGAAAGTTAGATGCTTTCTTAAACGAAACTAGTAATAAGTAGTTATGAGTCGTTGTCCCAAGGGTTGGTATGATGAAATAAATTAATAATCTGAGGATAAAAATAAGTCTAAAAAATAGTCCCTATTCTTAAGTCCAAACATTTAAACATTGATACCCTACTATACGCACTTGCACATATATTGAAATTTGGGATAGTACAGGATATCTTGAAATGCTCTTGTCTAAAAGCCTTAGTATGAAAAAAAAATATAAGTGGTGAAGAAAAAAAATGAACACTGGTTATGTAATTACCAAGGCAGCATAAAAAAATATAGCGAGGATGCTTTATCACCTAGTGCCTTAGACCAACTGGTTTGGGAGCCACTGCTAAGCCTTAGATGTTGCAAGACGAGGAATTACGCCTGAATGCGCAAGCACGTTAGGTAATCGGTCGGTTAGTACCTCAAGAAGTATTAACGGTCGCATGAAGGATGTGTTAACAATTCCATCTAAAATATTCACCGACTATAAAGTACTTTGGAAGATGGACATGAGTATGATAGCTTGAATTGAATTCTCTAAGTGTAGAGATGTCTTTTACACACACGTAGGGGTATGTGATCGATGTTTGGAAGAAAGATAGGGAGGAAGAATGAAGACGATGTTTTATCGAGAGATGATGTGATTTCTAACATCTTTTCATGATTATTAAGATAGGGCTCATAACAACTAAAAAGCTGTTGTAGTGAAAACTCTTGTTTTTAAGTTCTTTCTTTTATAATTCTTATTTTTGTATGTAACTTTCATTTTCTTTCTTTTATTATAGGATTTTGTGGGTGTAATCCACTAAAAACCCTCAGGAGACAACACTCCTCCTACTAGGGACACCTGGAGGTTTAACGGCTTATTGCACGTGCTCAGTGCAATCTTGTTACCTACGAAAGTGTGCTACTTAGGTTTTTCTTTTTTCTTTTTCTCCCTCTCTTGAATAAATAGTTTGCTCGAGACGATCAAAGTTAAGTTTGGGGGTATTTGTTCAATTGAAAATATCGCACATTTGATATAACATTTTCCTCACTTTTCTTAAATATCTAAAGGTGTTTATTATAAATATAGAACATATTTAGGGTTTATCTGCAAAATAATATTTATCATATGTTTATATATTATAATTAACATTATGAAGGAAAATATATGCATATAATATTTTTATTATGCATATCATATCAAATAATCTTAATCAAATTGCTTAAAAGATTTATTACCATATAAAATGATTAAGATTATATCTTTATAACAAATATTACTAACATTATTCATGGAGATATTGTGCAAGATTTGGCTCAGGTTAGGAGATAGGGATATCGAGATTTCGGGAATAAAAAATCTGCGGATGAAGTTTAATAAAAATCATAAAATCAATACTGGCAGAGACTCTGAGAAGATATGAAGATTCCAGATATTGCAACAATCTCCATGTGTCATTATAAGGCTACAGAAGAATTTTTATCAAATGATCCCTCCAACCTACCACCCTTCTACGACCAAAACATGCAAAACGTGGCGGATCCACGGTCATGTTGAGGAATTAGGGTTTGGGATTTTTTTGGTAGGATCTTCTCAACAAACCCTCACATATGAAATTTAGGGTTTGTATCTTCTGTGACTATAAATAAGACCGAGGGATAAAACTAGAAATCATCACCTTTTTCACGAAGCAAATCATCGTTAAAGAACAAGTGATCCACGACAGGTCCGCGATTCGATGTGATAAGGAGACGTGAGATTCGACGGAACATCTACTTCCTACGAGGCAGAGATCGAGAGCAACTTCTTCTTCTTCTTTTAATCTAAACTCGAAGAATTGTACTTGTGAAGTTGATTAATAAAGGTAGATCATTAGTTTAATTAGTTCGCATTTATTTTCTGTATTTACATTATGAATTCATTCTCTATCCGTTCTTCTTCTTCTATCTCCATCATGCGTGAGTAATTCTCCGCTTGATAGGGTTCGTAGGATTAGGGTAGAACAATAGATGAGAAAATACTTTAACTTCTTTTAAGTCTTATGAAGTTTATAAAATTTAGCAAAAGAATCGTTAACATCCTTATCGGGCGCGCTACCAATTTATGGCTAGTCTCGACCGCGATTTGAGATCAGATTAACAATTATTTTGTTAAGGGCTAGACATGAATAGAGATCAATGAAAGGACAAGGGTCAATAGTGGGGAAACCCTAGTTTCTTTCAAGAACCCTAATCTTCATTCATCACTATCAATCTACTTTTAAATCTATCAATAGATAAAAGGAGTCATCTTTATTAGTCATCCATGACTACTAAATCCTAACGAACCCTACAAGCCCTCTTCTTATATATTCTACATCCGTATTTAATATAGATCTAGAATATATTCTCCTTTCTTCTTTTACTCTAATCAACTCGTCTAAAGCAAGATTAAAAGTTCTATGCATCCCTGCGAACGACCCGTACTCATCTAGGTTAGCTACACGCGACACCGTTATTGATTGCGGTTACTACACACACATTCAAATAGATCAATCAGCTCACTCATTATCTTTCCTCAAGCATGCATTATTATTTCAAAAAGAAATAATAACCATGCTTGAATAGTGTTGCCAAATAAATAAATAAAATGGATAAGCCATGCTTGACTCCATGCCTCAAATATCTCCATTTATACCTCATTGATATATTTTCCAAAATAGATTAATCCTAATAATGAGGTGTCCCCTTCTAGAAGCATCTCTTGCGAAATTACAAGAATGCCCTCACCGTATATACATATCCGTATTCGTATTCCGAAAAATTCGAATACAATGAGATGATAACAATCTAATAATCTAATACTAGGATCCGGCTTAAACCAAAGCCCACTAGTATTATCCTCCTGAACAACATCCGTGCAACTAATACACGTATATGATCGGAACCCTGCCGTAAAACCATACGGCCTCTACATCGTTTCTCCTGAACCGGGAAAACCTTCTGTGTGGGACTCTAAAGACTTGACAGTACGCTAGCAGTGGGTTTAACCACAAGTCTGTCAGCGGCGCTAGCTGTACGTAACGGCTACCCAGGTATCTGTCGATAAGAAGGCCGACGAGCAAACTCATCCGAACTCCTACTGAGCCTATCTGTGACAATCTCTATACAGTCTGGTCTGTTCGTCTAAGAGTATCACATATCGGGCCTAGGGGGTGGTAACTGTCAGACCCCTAATAGCGCAGTAAGTCATGTCGGTGTAGAGCCCAATACACCCTGAGAAACTACCGGAGTACCTACCAGTAAATCTCGCTTGCCCTGGCCAGAGACTTTGTGTATAGGCTATCTGAACATAGCGCGGCATCAACTTCCAATACCGGGAGAGACGAATCCTATCTAACCTCTACTGCCTCCAAGTGCTTCGGGACTACACCCAACTACTACCTGTTTGCACGACTCATTTGAGCCGTGGTAGGGTAGTAATCTAAGTACAGTGGGAACACACTCGAGATGAATAGTGATGTCAAGTCAACGGACTAACATGTACTCATGTCACCCGAGAACTGCTAACTGACAATACGTATAATACCAACCAACAGTTCCCATCGAGACCGTCCAGTGTAACTCATAACCTAATGTAACGCCTTGAAAAATCGTTTTGGTGTTTTTCCGAAAATTGGTGAAAATTTGGTATTTTTCCGTAAATCGTCTTTTTTGTTATTTTGCAGTTTAGGCCTAATTATACCTAATTTGGATAGTTAAATGCTATTTTTTAGTAGCTAATGAGTTACTTATAAATTTCTGGTCATTTAAATTTTTTCCCTAATTTTTCAATTTTTAATATTATTTTAAGCCGGTAAAAAATACATTAAATTAGCGATAAATACAAATTTAAATGGGCTAATTTTAATCTTTAAAATCATGTTAATTAAAATCTAGTTGTAATATAAATTTTTAGTATTTTATTTCAAGTTTTAATGGGTTTTTATTATGGAAAACAAAAATATATTTATTTTGAACCAAAACTTGCAATTTTGGACTTGTGGGGGGTCTTTTTGCATAAAATTTTTTGTGCACTCTCTCACACACATCCCCACATCTCCCTTGGCTGAGCCACCTGCTGGAACCCCCCCACCATTTTCATTTCAACTCATTTGGAAAGAGAGGAATAAGATTAAGAGTGTAGAATATAATATATTAATTGAGGTATGGTGTTTGTCTTGGAGAAAAAAATAAATCTAGTACACCCACACACACTCCTCCCCATTTACCTCACTGTCAAAAATCTGCAGCCCCCCTCCATTATTTTTTTCCCTTCTCTTTTCTCTCATTTTCATCAAGAAAATTCCATCAAAATTCAACAAAATCAACAATTTCCTTCACAATTTCAAAGCAAAACCTTATTCCCTCTCTTCCCAAACCTAAATTGGTTCAAATCTTGGAGAAAGATGGCAACTTGGGAGGCTTTAGTAACATAGGGTTTGGGCTTGTGAGGTATAATTTCAATCTTTGGTTAATTTGTAGTTTAAAGTATGCTAATTAGAACTTTGAAAATTGTTTTAGTGTTAAATTCTAATCTAGTTTTTTTAGTTCATGGCTTGACTTTTATTAGGGTTTAGAAAACCATTAGTAAGTTAATTAAATTATATTTGCTATCTAGTTGTTTTGTTAACCTAAATCTAAGAGGTTAGCTTGTTATTGGGTTTCAAATTAGTGCTAATCTAAGTTAATCTAGTGTGAAATTTTGATTGCTATTGCTAATTTTGAAAAATCAAGAAAAGGTTTGTGTATGGAAAGTGGGTTTTGATGCATGGTAAATGGGTTAATTTAATTGTAGTGGTTTTCTAATGGTTTAATTTGGATATTTATGTGATAATGTGAGAACTTTATCACAAATCCGCGATTTTTGCACGAATTTGGAAATCCTTAGTGCTTGCTAGTTTTTTTATAAAAATTAAGTGGTGAATTATTTGTGATAACATGATGATATTTTTTTAGCATATCCTACGACATTTAGGATGTGTGAGTGCGGAAATTTTGTGTGATCGGGTTTTAGTTTTGCCGGGCGTCCCAAAACGACGATTCTAGTTAGTTTTACGATTTTCGTGTGTGTTCCGCGCACCTTGTGCACGTTGTGCCTAGCTTGTGAACGTGGATATTTTCGTTTGGGATTTGCATCGTTTCATGATATGTAACCTTATGTTTTGTATTGATGCAAATTCCAGGTTCGGTCGCGGAGACTTCGGACGCGGCACGAAAAGGGAAAGCGGTGATTGGACGTAGCTAGCTGAGGATTCCGGTGAGTAGATTTAACATCTACGGGGGACTATCGTTTGGATGGCGCAGGTCGCCCGATAGTTTAAGTAGTTAAAGATTTCTAGAAATATTAGTAACTACATCCATGCTTTATTTGACATACATATGCGAACCCATCCTATAGGACACCTGCACCATTGCCAGGGTTTTTATATGCAGCACGAGCACTATTCATGCGTACACACACGTCCTGGTAATTTCCATGCCACCATACTAGATAACCTATAATTTGAAACCTTTTACTATAATTGATGCTTAAACCTGTGCTATTGCCTTTAAATCCTTAAAATGAAATCGTAGGATTGCTTTTCATGTGCATGTACCTCATCATATTATTTGTTCATGCCTAGTCTATAAATTATACATTGCAACTTGATTATTGATACCATATGCATTCATTATCATTGACATATGCACTTATGAGGATTTCTTGAGATTTTATGATATTTCTGGATTTCGGGGGGGGAAGCCGCAAAATTTCTAAACTTATTACCTTTTTAAAATATGTAAATTGCGGTTTTCTAGTGATGTAAGTGTCGTCCACCATGAGTTTGCTGTGGTTTTCGAGACCCGTTTCGAGAAGTTGGATGAACTGTCTCAGGTACATGGTGGGCCCGGTAAGGTACCCCGGGGCAAGAAGGTCGTGTTGCTGACGTTGAGCCCGGCAGGGGATGGACTACCTACCGGTGACTTTTTGGCACGGCGGATATCCAGAGGATACCGACCGTGGCCGCGAGATGATGAGATATTGACATTTGAGATGGGTCAGCCGGACGGCTGAGGCCAGAGATACTATGATATGGATACATGAGATTGAGACAGTTTTGAGGTGTCGATGCTGGACACGGATTCTTGTTGATTCTTTTGGTATTGTGCTGATATTTTAAAAGAAAAGAGATTCCTAAAAGAAAAAATATGACTTCTTGTACCTATATATTCAGATTACGAGTTGATTCATATTGCATTCCTACCTGCTAATACCTTCATATTGCATTCATACCTGCTAGTACCTTCATGTTGCATACATACCTGCTAGTATATCCTGCCATACCTGTATTATAGATGCTAAGATGCTTGTGTGCATGCTTGCGATAGCCTATATAGATGTTATTTATTACTCACGAGTTAGCAACTCACCCCCGTTATGCCACAGTCTTTTGCAGGTCCGCTCCGTCAGTACAGTAGCGGCGGGCGCACTTGCTACTTTTTCCTCTTTTGCCTGGACTCGAGGCTTTTGCTCGTAGGTGGGTTGTATTATTATTTTGTACCACCTTGTATATTCTTTGTATCTAGAGCACCCCATCTACTGTATCTACCAGTATTGTTGTATATTGACCTAGAGACGAGACTGTGAGATTTGTGGGCTTTTTATGCTGTATTTTGGGGTCGAGCTCACTTGAGTCGACATGCTGTTTTACTTGTGCTTCTTGTGTTTATTTATGCACATTGCTGATTTATATTGCGTGGGATTTGTGACCGCCTTGTGGCGAAGAGCTAGCTCCCGCTTGGGGATGCCTTATTTGTTGTATTCATCTATATTCTTGTTGTACCCATTTTGGGGGCCAGTATTTACAAAGGAGACTCTGCCAAAATTTTCGGGAAAATTGATATTGTTTTTAAAAAAGGCTTGATATGACTTATTTGATAAACTCGCTTTCAATTGATTGGTTTTCCTTCACTCTTCTGCTTTTTGGTTTTGATTTCTGGGTTTTGGCTTACTTATTTTACGGACGTCTTGAGACGTTTCGTAACTTAAGTGTCAGTCACGTTCCGTACCCTGCGGGTCGTGACACCTAATGAGCACCTATATACTATCTCTGGTATCAGATACTAATGGCTGCGGGACAGGCCACCTCCCCAGACTGGGGATGAGAAGCGTATACACTAGTCTGCTCTGGAGTATCGATGCCCTATCTCGATAAGCCTACGACTATGGACAATATTAAGGATGTGCTTATAGACTACCCAGCCTCCACTAGTATGACTGCCATCACAACGCTGGTAGTCAAGCAAAGATCCTAAGGGCTCTATCAACATGTATTAGCGATACGTTAAAAGAAACATATGCACATGTTAAGATAGAATCAAACCAGATAGCATACTATCATGATGAGCAAGATTGTTATTATATCTGTGTATATCTCAAGCTTCCAAAATGTAATATACAATCCAGTACTATACAATAATGGCCTCTAGGGCTTATATCACTAACAGCGGGAGCTCCGGAAATGGCTTCTATCTTCGACGGAAAAAGCTTGACCGCTAACTCCACTTAACTCCACTTGCACTTAGGAACTTTTTGAGAGAATTTTTGCTAGAATTTCAGAATAGTGAAAAGCTAAAGTATGGGATGGTATTTATAGTGAAGAATTAGGGGTTGGGAATTAAAATTTTGGATTAAAAAGCATTAAAAAGATGTTAAATGGTGAAATGAAAGGTCTCTGTTTGATTGCAGGGAAATCGAACAGTGCAGAGGAGTTAAAGGGAGTCGAAGGGGTGTGTGTGTAAAGCACAGAGGCAAACAGGCTCATCTCGACCGTCGGTGCCGGCCCTGTGGGCAATTTGGCCGTTCGGATTTGAGGCAAATGCCTCGAGATTCATGCCATGTGGGTTTTTTGGTGTGTACGTCTCATTGCGCCTGTTTGATTTTTCTGAACTTTTCATTTCCCCGTGTATTGCACGTGCAACTCTCGGGCTTCCAAAAATTAAAAAGAAAAATCAGAAAAAAATTGTGTCTGATGGGAATCGAACACACAGGCTACGTCACAGCAGTGTAGAGGCTTTACCAGTGAGCTTCAAGTTGTTTCTTGCTTTTATTTAACAAAAGTAACTTTTAACTCTTACACAGGCTATAATACTCTTTTCTGTACATTAACAAAAAAAATTTTGTACAGTGATTTCAGAGTCGTTACATTCTACCCTCCTTATAAAAATTTCGTCATCGAAATTTACAATTACTTAGGGAATAATTTTCAAAAAGGTAAGGGTATCATGTACGCATATCCTCTTCTCTTTCCCAAGTTGATTCTCCTGGCGAATCCTTTCTCTACATCACTCGGACCAAGTTTACTTCCTTATTTCGCAATGTCTTCACCTTTCGGTCCAGGATATCAGCTGGTTGTTACTCGTAGATTAAGTCAGTCTGTACTGTGAGCTCTGAGTGATCAAGTATGTGGCTGAGTTCGCTCACATATCATCGTAGCTAGAATATGTGGAACACGTTGTGCACTCCTTCTAATGAGGGTGGTAGTGCTAAACGGTATGCCACGTCTCTAACTCGTTCGAGTATATCGAACGGTCCTATATATCTTGTACTGAGTTTACCCCTCTTGCCAAAATGGATCACTCCTCTGTTTGGAGAGATCTTCAGGAATACATGGACTCCAAGTTGGAACTCCAGATGTCGACGCTTTGCATCTGCCCAATGCTTCTATCGGTCTTGGGCTATGCGCATCCTTTCCCTGATCTTGCGAACTACGTCCACAGTTGCCATGATCATCTCTGGTCCAAGGAGTTCACGATCTCCAACGTCATCCCAACTTAGAGGTGAACGACACTTCCGTCCGTAGAGTGCTGCGAATGATGTCATTCCAATGCTTTCCTGATAGCTGTTGTTGTATGAAAACTCCACAAGGTGTAGGTGATCTTCTCATGAACCTCCGAAGTCTAACATACAGGCTCTTAGCATATCTTTCAGTATCTGAATTGTTCGCTTGGACTGTCAGTCCGTTTGTGGATGATACGTCGTGCTGAAATTCAGACTCGTTCCCAGGCTAGCTTGCAGACTCTGCCAAAACTGTGATTGGAATCTTATATCACGATCGGAGACGATGCAATCAGGTACTCCATGTAATCTCATAATCTCCTGCATGAGTTTATGGGTATCAAATATGTACATCTTGAAGGTTTAAATCTTATTTTAGATTTATGCACACCTCTATGTACTTCTTTGCTAACGTCTCAGTTGATTGGCCAACTCGAAATGGAATAAAATGAGCCGACTTGGTGAGCCGATCCACAATAACCCAAATTGCATTGTTACCCTTCATGCTGCGAAGGAGGGCAGTCATGAAGTCCATGGTAATATGTTGCCATTTCCATTCTAGGATTGCCAACGGCTGAAGTAGACCAGCGGTTCTGTGACATTTAGCCTTCACTTGCTGACATACTAGAAACTTGGCTATGCTCCTTGCTACTTCGCGCTTCATTCCATGCCACCAGTAGTGTTGCCGTAGATCCTTGTACATTTTCGTGCCACCGGGGTGTACCGAATACGGAGAGTTGTGATCTTCTTTCATCAACTCTTCTCGAATAAGTCCGACTGGCATGCATAAATGACTTCCATATCGCAAGGATCCATCCTCATGGATGATGAATTCAGTTCGAAGTCCACATTCCACCTGTTCTCGGATTTTTTGTAGCTTGGCATCATTTGCTTGAGTTGCCTTGATCTGATTTGCAAGAGTGGACTGGACTTGTAAGTTCATCAAAGATGAAGCGTTACCTGACACAACTACTTCGATCTCCAATCCATGCAGTTCTTGTTGTAACTTCCACTGAACGGTGAGGTTCATTGCTAATGGCTGGCGACTAAGTGCCTCAGGAACTACGTTCACCTTCCTAGGATGATACTGTAGGTTGATGTCGAAATCTGCCATGAGTTTTAGCCATCTTCTCTGCCGCATGTTTAGTTCCTTATGAGTAAATACATACTTCAGACCCTTGTGGTCAATGTATATATCCACTCGTTCTCCCAAAAGATAGTGGCGCCAAATCTTAAGGGCGAAGATGACGGCTGCCAATTCTATATCATGTGTTGGATAGTTGCGCTCATGAACCTTTAGTTTTCTTGATGCAAAAGCTACAACTTTTCTATGCTGGTGTAGAACACATCTTAATCCTTTACCAGACGCATCACAATGCACAACGAATCCGCCAGATTGATCCGGTATTACAAGGATAGGTGCAGAGGTTAATCTTGACTTGAGTTCTACAATAGCTTTTTCACATGCTTCTGACCATATGAATACGTCGTCTTTACGCGTGAGCTTGGTCAGGGGTGCTGCGATCTTTAAGAATCCTTCGATGAATCGTCGGTAGTATCCTTCTAATCCCAAGAAACTTCGTATATCCTTCACCGTAGTTTGTCTCGGCTACTCACTGACAGCTGACACCTTAGTTGGATCTACTGAGATTCCTTCACCTGAAACGATATGTCTGAGAACTCTGACTTGATCTAGCCAAAATTCATACTTGCTGTACTTGACGTAGAGCTGATGTTGTCGCAATGTCTCCAGGATAATCCGTAAGTGCTCGGTGTGTTCTTTCCGATTCTTTGAATACACCAGGATGTCGTCGATGAAAATGACAACGAACCTGTCTAAGTACTCTCGGAAAACTTGGTTCATCGGGTTCATAAAGATGGCATGTGCATTGGTCACTCCAAATGGCATTACGAGATATTCATAATGACCATATCGAGTCCTAAACGCCGTCTTCGGAATGTCGAACTCTTTGACCTTCACCTGATGATAACCCGAACGAAGATCTAGCTTTGAAAAGACACAAGACCCACTTAACTGATCGAAAAGGTTATCGATGCATGGTAGTGGATACTTGTTCTTAATCGTCACTTCGTTCGGAGCTCGATAATCCATACACATCCTATATGAACCTTCTTTCTTCTTCATGAGTAACACCGGAGATCACCAACTTCAAGTACTGGGTCGGATCCAACATTTCTTCAGCAGTTCGTCCAACTGAATACGGATCTCCTTCAATCCCTCCGGACTTAACCGATATGGAGATTTGATTACAGGTTGTGCACCAGGTTGTAAATCAATACTAAACTCAAGAGCTCGATCGGGAGGCAAACCTGATATATCTTCAGGGAACACATTCTCGAACTCTCGAACTACTTCGGGCTTTTCTTCTTCCGCCGGTAGAGAGAACACTTATGCATTCTTCAGTTTAGCACGGTAGCTTTCTGGCTCCAAGGTTCTATCTCCACTTTTGAAATAGAAGACCGGATGATCTGGTATCTCAAATACTACCCTCTTTTGACGACAATCAATAGCAGCATAGAATACTCCCAGCCAATCCATTCCCAACATAACATCGAAATTTGGTATGTCCAGTACTTTGAAATTTGCGTAGAATTTTTGACTGCAAACTACAACTGGGCATTGATCATACCTCAAAGTTGGCTTCAAGACTCCATTCCCGGAACTAACATTCCAGCTTGAAATGAGTGACTTTACGGGAATCGCATGCATTCTCACGAATCGTTGTGACATGAAGCAGTGTGAAGCTCCAGTGTCGAAAAGTGCGAGTGCGGGAAGAGTGGCTACTAGTATAGTACCTAAGTTGTGTGAGGTTGGGTTAAGATATATGAAAAGTATAGTGATACACAAGGATTCAAAGGTTGAAAGGATGGAGGAATTACCAGTGATGACTTGTTATGTGGCTTCGGCCTCCTTGACTGTCATTGTAAAAGCCTGTCATCTTGGTACATTGTTGGGACTTTACCCGCGCGCGCAAACGTGCATGTTTTGGAAATAGAATCGGTTTTGGAAATAGTGTGCATGCGAGCTCGGTCTCGTTTTAAAATTTATAAAAACCGCAAGTGCACGGCGCGTTATAGCGAGCCGGCAAGTACGGATCGATCCACAGGGAATTGTGTATTAGGTTTTGTTGCTTTAAGGTTCGAGAACAAAGAATAGGTTTGGTTGTCACAAAAAAAATTAAAATATGAAAATGTAGAGAAAAAAAAGTTAAGAAGAAGTGGCCGTGGCTTTGGCTCGGATGGTTGAATCGCGGAGATATCTTCGACGCTCCCTTGATCGTGAGTTGTCCGTCCTTATGTCGATCCTGACGCGAAGCATGACTTGTCAAGGCGGTTGTGAAGCACAAGTCATCAAGTTGCCGATATTCGACGCAAACACGAAACGAGTCTGTTTTGTTCACTTACCGTTTGTATGTCCAAGCTTGGGATATCAATACTAAGCACAAGGGTTAGCAAGCATACCACAACATCAAAAAATGATTTTAGTGTTAAGTGTGCTAAGTGTTTATGATAGTATAGGGTATATGAAAACCAAGAGATTTGTCAAGCCACTTGGTCACAAAATACCATATCTAAAGTTAGCAAACTTAACACCAAATTGATTTTAACTTAAATATTGTGAAATGGGGAAAGAGAATGAATATGGTATGTGAAGAGGTTACAAAGTAACCATGATTTAAAAATACCATATCACATCAATACATAAAACAATCTTTAAGTTAGAATCACTTTAAGCATATTAAACATAAACAAGAGGAGGAGGAAGGCAAAACCTTTCATCTCACATCCTCACCATCACCACAACCATAAAACATTAGTTACACATAATGAAAAGAAATGAAAGCACAAAAGAAACAAAGAACAAATCAAAAGCAATATTATTAACACTTGATTGAGTTGAGGTACAAGATATTGGTAACTTGTTCAACTTCCATAATGAAGCGCTCAAAAGAAAGGTTCAAGTGGGAAGAAGAAGAAGAAACTAAGTCAGGCTCATACAACTCTCAAGCTAAACCAAAACTAAAGAAATGAAATGGTATATAGGTATATACACATGGCTCCCCCATCTAAATCCATTCTAGTATTTATAGGCCATATACCAGAATAAACAAACAATAAAAATGGACTGATGTGACCCTAATAAATAGCCAGAAGAAAAATAGGGACAAGAGGGACAAGGGGGGACGACCATGCCGGTTTTTGGGCAAGTTTCGCCGGTTTGGGTCCGACCAAAGTGGCTCGTTTTGGTTTGGTAAACTCTAGTGCACTCCATGATCTCTCTGGTGCTGTTTGATTTGTCTATAATAACTTGGTTTGCATTCAGGGATTTGGAGGGAAACTTGAAGCTTTATATCACATCAAAACTTTTAGCATTAAACACTCACAAGCCTACTTGCACAAGTCATGATGCCCACATGTGCTAAGGCAGCCCCACTATAGTCCAAGGATCAAAAGTGCTATGTGCACACTTGTATTGTGTTGGGCCAAAATTGTGTACACATGTTTATTGCAAAAGTGCTCTTTGAATATCGGTCGGTTTTCTATTCTGATCGCAGTGTCGGCTCCCAAACGCTATATCCATGATATTGAGTGTGTTTTCCATTGTTTTGTCACGAATACCTGTTATCTGTATTTACTGAGTAGACACTGGTTAATAATACCGATAAATAACAAAATAGATAACGAATGAGTGGTATTAAAATGCAGTTTTCTGTGATGAACAAATATCCCCAAACTTATCTTTTGCTCGTCCCGAGCAAAACAAAATCCTAACCTCACTTTCGCAGGAAACGCGATTGCACTGAGCACGTGCAACAAGCCGTTAAACCTCTAGGTGTCCCTAGTAGGAGGAGTGTTGTCTCCTGAGGGTTTTCAGCCGATTGCACCCACAAAATCCAGTCAAGTTAGCGTCGTGAAGAAACTGTTGATTCTAATCTTAAGTTAAGGATCAAAGCTAGAAGTTCTATCATCCTAGTTAGAAACATCAAACCCTATTTTTCACTCCTCTCAATTTATTTAACGTAAGCCAGTACACGTCTTTATGTGGTTGTGCGAATAGTGTTGACAAGCTTTTAAGAACTTGATTAGGGTCATCATGTCAAAAATACGGACCATGATAGACTTCT
Organism: Agapanthus africanus; assembly: GCA_030015575.1. Taxonomy (NCBI): domain Eukaryota; kingdom Viridiplantae; phylum Streptophyta; class Magnoliopsida; order Asparagales; family Amaryllidaceae; genus Agapanthus; species Agapanthus africanus. Next base: position 112,192,047 of record CM057344.1, read on the forward strand.
AAAGGATCATACGAGTTTAAAAAGTCTTAAGATTTTCTCAAGTTTCGTTCTCCAGTTAGGTTTCAAGTCAGAATTTATATCGTTTTTAACAGAAAACCAAGTCTTATTCTTCATTCCTATCCATCACCTGTTGCTGTTCATACACACCTTTCGTGATCGTGCAAAACATCTTTATAAATATAAACCTTCATATCTCCGTGAAAAAACTTTTTTAATAGAAAACTCGTCCCCGCCAAGATTATTCTCCTACAAAGAACCGTGAGAACTTTTAACTTGGAGAAAACACTTGCTTAGCTTGTTTTATTTGGCGATTGGAAACTTAGCGAGCTTTGGATCAATGACTCCCAAACTAGATAGTTTTAGGGCATTAGGTGTGGAGACACCCAAGGACTTAATTACCCAAATTACCAAGGCCACAAAACAAAAGACTCATTTTATTTGCGTTTAAAATATTCTGAAAGTAGTGAAAATGGAGATATAGACAGCTTTTCTTTTTAATTCCGAAGACGTGTTCATGTGGATAATGTGTGTAATCACTCCAACAAGGTTTCAGATGGGTTATTTTTCAAACTTTAAGCTTCTATTAAAACCTCAATAATATCCTTCATATTCACTTCACTTTATAAACTATTCTTGATATTACGTAATTCAGAACAAACCAGTTTGATCCTAAAGATGTTTATCAATTTTCAAAAGTTTTACAGACATGTCATACTTTCATCTAATTCTCAAAAACATACGACACGTGTAAAGTGTTATAAAAGACATATACCGGCTACGGTTAAACTCAAAGGAGGGTTATCTTTCGGGTTTTCAATCTCTCGAAAAGGATTTAGTCTCTTCTACCTTATCAACCGAACCGTCAGACTTCAAGTCTAAGTTCCCCCGCTAGCTAACATGAGAAAAAAGTTTTTATGTTTTGAAGAAATTTTTCAATTTTTTATGGGTTATATAATATGTATGCAATGCAGAATATACATATGATGCAGCAAAATAAATGCAGTGCTCATCCCCAAACCTGAGTTTTACGATGTCCTCATCGTTGCCTTTGTCTCCGGTAGCTAGACTTAGACATCAGGGTGAGAATTTTATTCAAAGAAAAAGAAAAAACCTAAGACTAATTACAGCATATACAAGTTAAAAGATTGGGTTGGTCCAGAAATTAATACCAGCCATTTAAAAATTTGTCTATATAATGCAAGGTTTGGTAAAACAATATGTATATAAAAAAGAAAAAGAAAAAGAAAATGTATATGTTAGTTGTTAGTGAAGGGCATGGGTGTGTGAAAGTAGGGATCGGAAGACGCTGAATGCGAAGATGAAGTTTTGAAGGAGTCAAAGAATTGTTGCCCGAATGAATTGAATTTTCAAGAAGCGCGTGTTGAGTTTCGAAGTCAAGTTCGTTTAAAAACTGGAGTTGATCCGCAAAAAATTCAGAAAAGGAAAGGTTCATAGGATGTTCCTGAATTGATCCTGACTCAAACTCACCAAGAATATCAAGTCCATCAGCAAATATATCCTCAAAACTCCGCATGAAAGACCGTTTTTCTAGGATGTCTTCCTCCCTAAGATCCTCCACAATCCTATTCTCATTGCTACAACTCACAATTCCCAAAACAAGTTCTCCTTCATCACATTCATATCTGGGTAGGTTCAAGTCATCTAAAAAGGTAGGTTCCCACACTAACGTTTCTTCCGAAACAATATCAATAGGGGATACAAAAATTGTGGGTTCCTGATCATTGATTTCCTCTAACAATTTATCCCAACCATACCTGTCAAAATCACAAGCTTCCTCCTCTAAAATTGGAGTGCAAAAATCAGTCGGTTCAAGGATTTCCTCTTCAAGTATTACCTCGGTTAAATCAACCTCTAAATCATAAGTCACAAGAGGTTCAGTTGGTACGTGAAGGCTAGTGTCGGACTGACCGGAGGGTTTTCTTGTGTGTCCTGATAACACTCAGTCAATTCAATCGTATCATCATATATGAAATCATCAAAATTCGTTAGACCATTTATCTCCCTCGGGTGACTTCCTAGATGACAGACATTGACATTATTCGGTTCCAATTGACCGTGTTCACTCCTTAGAATCCTCATAGCTACATACTCTTCGATTCTAGCCAAAGATTGAGCTTGAGCGTGAAACAATTGCTCAGACTGCTGTATGAACAGGGCTAGCGTCGCAGTTGTTTGATTCTCGACCGTAGTCATCACTTTAATACCCTTCTCTAAAGCGGTCAACCTAGCATCCATCTCACTATCATTCCCTAATGATGGGTCAGTTGTTTCAGGAAGGGAGGGCTGTGACGGTGGTGATGCTAAAGCTGTTACCCTGTTGACCTCTTTCTCTAAATTTTCAATCATCTGGTCTATGTTTGAAGTAGGACTGAGTTCAAGAGTGTTAGGTGGGTGACCGTTATCAAAACTCTGGGATGGTTGGTCACCCCCTAAGAAAGGACAGTTTTCATGAATGCGGGAAGAATTGTGGCAATTTGAACAAACGAATTAGGACTGAGTATAAATAAAAGAATAGGAATCGTGAAAAATTGAATTGAATTGTGTATCACCCATATCTACAAGAATTCACAAATATCACAAAAAACAAAGAATACCACACCTCTAGTAGTCTATGTTATGCTAAGTCAACTAGACCTGCTCAAGAACCTGATTGTCGAAGTAAAACTGTGTCGAGAAACGGGCTCAAGATATACGGATCACAAATCCAGGTAAGTGCAGAGATAAGGGGAGGTTTTCCAACGCTTTCGTGAAATTTCTTAATTAGAATAACCCTTTCTCTTTTGGCGGTTTCGCCGTGAACACTTGCTTAGACACCTTGTGAACGATATACCGTTAAGTGGTGTTCCAAACATAGTCAAATTCTCCTAATGAGTGCGAAGTCTTTAAAATTAGAGTTCTAATTGATTTTAAAATTACGGGGGGTATGCAAGAATGAAGTTTTGTGTTTTGTGGGCCACGGAGAAAGGTGATGAAATCCTTTACCGTATCTTGTTTAGTCGTCCCTTAATATCTGTATTAAGATGCAAATACGCAATCAATAAAAGAATTTGAGAAATCAAGCAATCAATCAATTCTTTTTCGGTTTAAGTTTAAGCGCTGCAACAAATACGGGTTAGTTCTCTGTGATGTTGGCGGCAAATTGTGCGAAGAATCATGCAGAAAATAGAGTAGTGGAAGGCATCAAATTTGAGCGGAGGTGTTAGCAAAATACGTACCGATGTGATTGTGGGTTTAGAAACCCCTTTGAAATGATTGCGGGTGTTTAATTGTTCTCTTGCGCGGGTCAAACTACCCAGATCATTGGTACTATACTTCACTAAGGTCGTGAAATTGAATTTGAACCTTGCTCCGCATGATCGCTTCTCGTAATCCCGTTAAAACCTGAAAATGTTGGAAAATACGATATTTAGTGCCAAAAGCGATATATCTGCCCCAATTCCTGCACACACATAATTATAAAAATCAAATAATACCACTAGAATACCAACAATGCACTGGAGATCACACAAAAAGAAAAATTCCAAAACACCAAGAATGAACCAGCGTCGCCGGATTTTGAGTGTATGTCGCCGGTCAGTTATAAGAGTTGGGTGCTAGAATTTTGTGTGACTCCTCGAAGCTATATTAGTGTTGTAATAGCAAGGTAGTAGCAGGTTACAAGGACAAAGAACCAAGAGTTAGAAATTATCGTTTTGTTAGTTTTGAAAGAATTTTGAGTTAGTAGTTAGCTTGTTAGAACGAACCAAAAATAACAATATTTAATTACTATCAAATCCCCGGCAACGGCGCCAAAAACTTGTTGGGACATTACCCACGCGCGCAAACGTGCATGTTTTGGAAATAGAATCGGTTTTGGAAATAGCGTGCACGCGAGCTCGGTCTCGTTTTAAAATTTATAAAAACTCCAAGTTCACGGCGCGTTGTAGCGAGCCAGCAAGTACGGGTCGATCCACAGGGAATTATGTATTAGGTTTTTTTGCTTTAAGGTTCGAGAACAAATAATAGGTTTGGTTGTCACTAAAAAAAATAAAAATACGAAAATATAAAAAACAAGTTAAGAAGAAGTGGCCGTGGCTTTGGCTCGGATGGTTGAATCGCGGCGATATCTTCGACGCTCCCTTGATCGTGAGTTATCCGTCCTTGTGTCGATCCCGACGCGAAGCATGACTTGTCAAGGCGGTTGCAAAGCACAAGTCGTCAAGATGCCGATATTCAACGCAAACACGAAATGAGTCCGTTTTGTTCACTTACCGTTTGTATGTCCAAGCTTGGGATATCAACACTAAGCACAAGGGTTAGCAAGCATACCACAATATCAAAAACATAAATTAGTGAGTGAGAGCAAATGATTTTAGTGTTAAGTGTGCTAAGTGTTTGTGATAGTATAGGGTATATAAAAACCAAGAGGTTTGTCAAGCCACTTGGTCACAAAATACTATATCTAAACTTAGCAAACTTAACACCAAATTGATTTTAACTTAAACATTGTGAAATGGGGAAAGCGAATGAATATGGTATGTGAAGAGGTTACAAAGTAACCATGGTTTCAAAATACCATATCACATCAATACATAAAACAATCTTTAAGTTAGAATCACTTTAAGCATATTAAACATTAACAAGAGGAGGAGGAAGACAAAGCCTTTCATCTCACATCCTCACCATCACCACAACCATAAAAGATTAGTTACACCACAAAAGAAACAAAGAACAAAGCAAAAGCAATATTATTAACACTTGATTGAGTTGAGGTAAAAGATATTGATAACTTGTTTAACCTCCATAATGGATCTCTCAAAAGAAAGCTTTAAGAGGGAAGAAGAAGAAGAAGAAACCAAGTTAGGCTCACCCAACTCTCAAGATAAACCAAAACTAAAGAAATAAAATGGTATATAGGTATATACACATGGCTCCCCCCTCTAAATCTGTTCTGTTATTTATAGGCCTCATACCAGAATAAACAAATAATAAAAATGGACTGATGTGACCCTAATAAATAGCCATAAGAAAAATGGGGACAGGAGGGATAAGGGGGGCTGGCCATGCCGGTTTTTGGGCAAGTTTCGCCGGTTTGGGTCCGACCAAAGTGGCTCGTTTTGGTGTGGTAAACTCTAGTGCACTCCATGATCTTTCTGGTGATGTTTGATTTGTCTATAATAACCTGGTTTGCATTCAGGGATTTGGAGGGAAACTTGAAACTTTATATCACATCATAACTTTTAGCATTAAACACTCACAAGCCGACTTGCACAAGTCATGATGCCCACATGTGCCAAGGCAGCCCCACCATGGTCCAAGGATCAAAAGAGCTATACACACACTTGTATTGTGTTGGACCAAAATTGTGTACACATGTTTATTGCAAAAGAGCACTTTGAATATCGGTCGGTTTTCTGTTCTGATTGCAGTGTTGGCTCCCAAACGCTATATCCGTGATATTGAGTGTGTTTTCCAGTGTTTTGTCATGAATACCTGTTATTTGTATTTACTGAGTAGACACTGGTTAATAATACCGATAAATAACAAAATAGATAACGAATGAGTGGTATTAAAATGCAGTTTTCTGTGATGAACATACATTCCTCCTTGCCGGAGGCACATTCCTTTGTCTTTAGGGCACGTTTCTCTGCTCTTGAGGCACGTTTCTTTGTGCCTGATGGAATTGACGATGAGGTTGTGCAGGTAGTCCACATGGAGGTGGTGCAGGATGAGCTAGGCGGGGTGCAGGTGCCTGAATTGCTGGCCTTTGCGGGGCTGTGATTGCGGGTCTCGGTGCTATGTTAATATGATATGGGCATGCTCTTATAGCGTGAGTAGATACACCATAAATCAAACATAGGCTATTTGCACGCCTGCAGTCCTTCGTCAGGCGTCCAGTTCTCTTGAAGTAGAAACAGAAATCTGGACTGGACCAGTTAAATGATCCTCCTGGCCTCCTGGGTGCAAATATCGGCCTAGAAGAGGCTCCTCCTGTCATCTGTGTAGCAGGGCATTTGATTCCAGCTGTTTGGGGCTTACCCTTCTTCTTGACTATAGCTTCATAACGACGTGTTACCTTCAGGGCGAGTTCATGAGTTGGGTAGTCGCCTGTGGCTAAAGCCACCTGAATTTCCGGGTCTAAGCCCTGTTGGAATCATCTAGCCCGAATCTCATCGGTCGGGATCAAATGTGCCTCGAACCTGATAAGATATTGATGTCAGGATCGTGATATGTTTTACGGAACATAATTTGATACAAATTCTTTACCTGCTAAGCATGATGAATTCGGCATCATATTCATCCACCGATTTTACCCACATAGAGCCTTGTTGTAGGTGGATGAACTGTTGCTCCATATCAAATCGAGCAGTCTTGGGGAAGAACTTCGCATCGAACAGATCGCGGAACGTCTTCCACTCTATGGGTTGTGTAAGACGGCTTTCCTCAGCTTTCCACCAGACGCTTGCATTGTCTATGAGCTGAAGCTTGGCCACACGAACCCAAGTTATGTCTGGTACCTGTGCTGCGGCAATGTCGTCCTCTATACTCTGGGCCTATTCTGTAGCCTCCAGAGGACTCTCTTTCCCCGAAAAGTTCCTTGGATATAACGCACGGAATTGCTTTATTTCAGGTGCTTCGGCTTCCGGGCGGTTCATAAGATTATCAGTCTGCTGCTGCTGGCCCTCCAAAAGACTTTTGATAGCTTCTAGAAGCATCGTTTGTTCGTTGATTGGAGCAGCAACGGTAGGAGGAGGTGGTAAAATAGATGGTGGTGTGTTGCTATTGACATTGGTATTGGTGTTGGGAGAATCCATTACCTTGATAGAAAAAAGGAAGGTTAGGATAGATTCAAGAAATTTGAAATGTAAGGAATGTATAGTTGCCGATTCTTATAATTCTTGTGATATATTGCTTAAGACTTCATGCAGAACTAACCTGCATGGCTCGCCAACAAAACCTGTCATACCCCGCTTCTCAGTAGACGGAAACGGTGACATGGCAAGCCCACAATGTATCTACTATGAAATAAATACGTTAAGCGTAATTAAGCAATATGACAATGAACAAGAATGACAAGAGTAATAAAATGAAACAACAACTTTATTTACATTCAACTTTACATACAACTGTTGAAAATAAAAGATACAATAAACAAAGCAATACCTAAACAATGGCATACATAAAATAAGCGCAGGAAGAACTAGTAGTCAGGCTGAGCTGTAAGCTGGTCCAAATACTCCTGGCTCGGCTCTATCTCCTCAGAGTCTGGTCCTCCTGACGAACATTCCAAAGAAAGAAACTGAAAGGAATGTCGTTAGCGAACTAGCGCTCTGTAAGTCCTAAAAGAAGAAATAGAAGATAGTGTGTAATGTGAAATGAACAGGTAAAGTTGTATATGATCGTTCACAGGTATAGGATAGTTATTCTAACGTGGTTATTTGTAGTTTGATAAGAAAGGTATTCATGTATACGAGAGGAGTTCATCTTACCCCGTGGACTATGGTAACATGTAGTACAAGGCCCCGTCATAACCCACGGGACAACAGCACATGAGTTCATGTAGGTGTCTTTTAAGTGACCTCTCGTGCCACGATATACGTTCCGTACCAATCTACCCCTTTATCCCCGCGTATTGTATTGTATAGATTAAGATTATAGGTCTTAGCCAAAACCATGGATATAAAATGTTCAGGTTCATGTTCAAGATGTAATCATGTGTTCAAGTAGTCATGTCAAGTTCATGTCAAGTTATAACCATTGTTCGGTCAAGTCGAGTCAAGTATGAAGGTTTGAGCTTGATGTTTGAATTCGGTATTCAAATTCATGATCAAGTTTTCAAGTTCATGTTTGATTTTGGATTCAGGTTTGAGTTTTGGACTCAGATTGGGTCAGACACTTGTGAACGGATTTAACTCTTGAATTTCCTAGGTTCGGGAGTAATTGGCAACTGCTGCACATGGACGGCATGATTTGTGTATTTTTCCAAGAAAATTGCTATTGATAACTCCGTTAAGTTTTCTAACCTAAATAGGCAAGCACTCACTTTCTCCGGCTCTCTGGGGCTCAAGAGAATTGATCCCGCTTAAACCTATATTTATTAGAGTCCTTAAAATATTGTTTTGTATATCTCGAGGGGGTTTTATGAAAAACATTTTAATATATATTAAAAATAAACCTCGAGGGTGATTTATAATATTTAGGGTTTTCATGAGCATGTGTTTTAATTATTGGGGTATTTTAATGATAAATACTTAGCTTTTAAAAGTTTATGATATTTTATTGAAAATTAGCCATTTTTGGTAACCTGATGATATTTTGTTAACATTTTTTAATCTTTCAATTTTAGAAAAAAATAGTTTCATAATATATTGAAAATATGGATTTATAATTTTTTTTATATAATTTCCAAAAATTATTTTTGTTTAGAAAAGTCGCGTTTTCTTAAAAACCGTATTTTATTACCTTTTGAGATCGAATACTCCGTGAGGAGTTCTGCATCTCGCTCTACTATCCCAAGGATGTGCGATAATCCACACCATCCATTAGCGGGTCCTCTAACGAGATTTGTAGAGGCGTATTTGCAAAGGATTACAAAATACCGCTTTAAAAGAAACCCGGTTTTTTAAAAGATATGGTATTTTATTATAAAAGTTATTCTTTGAACCAACTATATATATATATATATATATATATATATATATATAGATATCGTGCTATGAAACCAAGGTGTACGTATGGGGTAGGTCGTTACCCCATGAAGTTTTCCTAAATGTATTGTTTTAACAATATCGAAAATAGGTGATAATAAAGTTTAAAGTATTTTAATGAAAAAGTTCGATTATGTTCGTTTCACATGAAAATTTTGGTTAAACTTGAATCTAAACATTTGTACTTAAAGTTACAAATAGTGTGGTAAAATTATATTGACCTAGATATAAAGGAAAAGGGAGTTCTAGGTTTTTAAAAAAAAAGGTATCGGTAATAACTCCACTTTACCGATATATGATTTGGAGATGAATTTCAATGAAAAGAAGGAGAGTTGGGATGGAATTACTGTTTGGAAATCTCAAGAAAAAGGTAAGGAAGAAGTGAGGGGCTTCGTGGCGTCGCGGGAGCTACGAAAATGGCTTCTATCTTCGACGGAACAAGCTTGGTCGCTAACTCCACTTGACTCCACTTACACTTAGGAACTTTTTGAGAGAATTTTTGCTAGAATTTCAGAATGGTGAAGAGCTAAAGCATAGGGTGGTATTTATAGTGAAGAATTAGGGTTTGGGTATTAAAATTTTGGATTAAAAAACATTAAAAAGATGTTAAATGGTGAAATGAAATGTCTCTGTTTGATTGTAGTGAAATCAAACAGTGCAGAGGAGTTAAGGGGAGTCGAAGGGGTGTGTGCGCAAAGCACGGAGGCAAACGGGCTTATCTCGACCGTCGACGCCGGCCTTACAAGCAATTTAGCCGGTCGGATTTGAGGCAAATGCCTCGAGATTCGTGCCACGCGTGTTTTTGTGTGTGTACACCTCATTGCGCATGTTTGATTTTTCTGAACTTTTCATTTCCCTGTTTATTGCACGTGCAACTCTTGGGCTTCCAAAAATTAAAAAGAAAAATCAGAAGAAAAAAATAATTTTTTCTGATGGGAATCAAACACGCAGGTTACGTCACAGCAGTGTAGAGGCTTTACCAGAGAGCTACAAGTTTTTTCTTGATTTTATTTAATAAAAGTAACTTTTAACTCTTACACAGGCTGTAATACTCTTTTCTGTACAATAACAAGAAAATTTCTGTACAGTGATTTAAGAGTCGTTACATACCGTAGGGCGTAACATCTTTCGGAGGATTGCATTATCGGTGGAGCTTCATAGCCGGTGGGAATTCAGGTGCAGCCTCACAGGTGGGACTTGAGTTGCAATCTTTGCCGGCGGGATGTTGGGTGCAACGTGGATCTCATGGAGCCCGTAGGGCAACATAGATAGGAAGAACATGGTGGCGATACATACTGCTCATGCTCATGGATTATATACGGTTAGTTATATAATCCATACCGTTGGACAACACATTAGTTTATGGAAATTTTGGTCCATCTTTCTTGTAGTTGGAGGTGCAATCTTTGCTATGAATAGCCCATGGATACTATACGGTAGTCAATATGGATACCAGCTGTAGGGTAACATATTAGTTTTGAGACATTACTGTTGTGTTACACTAATGCCCTGACCATCTACCATGGCCTTTGCAGAACAAATTTTTTTCTAGGGTTTGAAACTGGCGCTAGAATAACCCATTCACCGGATCTACCATAAACCTAAACTGGAAAGATAAGAGGAGCTATCTACTATGATAGAAAAGTCTCACCAAGAGATCTGTGTCCTTCGGTCTTCTTTCCTCTTCATTAGCTCCAAGTGATCTCCTTGATCGAGCTTGTTTGTCTTTGCTTGCTCCTTCGGTTCTCTTGCATCGCGCTTGATCGTCGGTCTCCTTCCGTCGAAGATGATCAACCCGAGGGATGTAGTCCATGGCTCTAGCTCCACACTAAGTGTCAAGTGGAGCAACTGGAGGCCTTAGATTGCTAGTCTAAGGGATCTAGGATGTAGTGTAAGGTTCAAGGTGTGTTTATCTCACCTCCTCTCTTGATTCTCAACACATGAGAGTGTAGAGAGGAGGTAGATGATGAAGGTGGAGGAGCTTAAAAAAGGAGAGGAGAGTGAAGCAAATGGTGAGCTTGGAAAATAATGAAGCTACCATGTTAGAGAAAATCCTTACCTTGGTTTTGTATAACAATTTTTACCAATATAATAAACCAACCATGCTTCAATAGTGAGCACAAATGAATATAAAATTCATTTGTCAACACTATTGAGGCATGGTTCTCACCATACCCTCCTTCCCTTATTTTACACCTCATTATTCCATTTATGGAAAAATTAATAATGAGGTGTCTACCTTCTAGAATGTTTTCCGTATACGAATTACACTCTACTGTATATACATACATGTATTCATATCAAAATACGAATACCCAAAGAGATAGAATAACGCAAAGAACATAATACTAGAATATACATATCAAAATACATATATGCAAATTATTAAATCAATACCTGATTTAATAATCCGCCTCAATCCCGAGCTGGCTAGTATTATCAACTGTCCGATCGAAAGTCCAGGTACATAGTACAATCAATCAATCGGAACCCTGCACGTATCCAAAACGTCTACTACATCATTTCGCCTGAACCAGGAAAACCCTCTGTGTGGGACTCTAAAGACTCGACAGTACGCAGGCAGTGAGTTACTGGATAAATCCATAACCACAAACACATCAGCGGCACTAGCTATACATAACGGCTACCCGGATACCTGTCAAAAAGGAAGGACGACGAGCAAACTCATCCGGATCCCTACTGAGCCTATCTGTGACAATCTCCGTACAGTCCAGTCTCTTCATCCGAGAGTATCACATACCGGGTCTAGGGGTGGTAAACGTCAGACCCTAATAACCTGATAATTCCTGCTGATGCGACTCAGGACCAATCTAGAAAACTACTGATCAACCTATCAGTAAATCCTAACTGCCTTGGCCAAGGTCTTATGGTCCTGGCTAATCAAACATTGTGCGATATCAACTCCCTATACCGGGAGAGACGAATCCCCAACAATCACTCAGTGCCTCCATGTGGCTCAGGACTGTACCCAACCAAAACCTGTTTGCATGACTCAGTAGAGCCGTGATAGGGTAGTGATCAAAGTACAGTGGGAACTCACACGAGACAAATAATGATCTCAGGTCTGAAGACTAACCTGTACTCATGTCACCTGAGAACTGCTATCTGACGATTGGTATAGTACCATCTAGAAGTTCTCTGCGAGTCCGTCCAGTATACTCACCCCAGTGAGCACCTGTATACGATCTTAGATGTAAAAGACCAATGGCTACGGGACCAACCATCGCCCCTCGTCGGGGTCTGGAAACGTATACACTAGTCTACTCCGGAATATCGATGCCCATTATCGATACTCCCATGACTAGGGACCTTTTAAGGATGTACTTATCGACCACCTAGCTCCCACAAGTATGATCACCATCACAACGCAGGTAGTCAAGCAATGATCCTACGAGCTTTATCAACATGTATAAATGATACGTAATAACAAGTAAAACATATGCACATGTTAAGATAAAGACAAACCAGATAGCATACTATCATATCGAGCAAGATTGTCCTGTACATACATATGTCCAAGCATCCACATGTATACATATACAATAACGGGCTCTAGGGCATACATATCCAATAATCTCCTACTTGCACTAAGACCATATATTGGAGTACTGAGTACCCAACGTCTGCTCTAGGGCCAGTTGTTGGCGTATCGCATACCCAACATCTCAAAAAGTCTCTCGAACTACGCTTGAGGGAGAGCCTTCGTGAATGGATCCGCCGTGTTGTCTTTTGTATCCACTCTATGCATCTTGATCTCCCGGCGATCAACGATCTCCCTGATCAGGTGATACCGCCTTAAGATGTGTCTGGATTTCTGATGGGACCGTGGTTCCTTTGCTAGAGCTATAGCCCCATTGTTATCACAATGCAAAGGTATTGTATCAACAATGGATGGAACTACCTGAAGTTCCGTAATGAACTTCTTCATCCAGACCACTTTTTTTATGGTATCATTCACAACAATGTATTCAGCCTCCATCGTCAAGTCTACGACGGTGTCCTGTTTGGAGCTCTTCCAACACACCGCCCCTCCATTAAGGATAAACACAAAACCCAAGACAGACTTGCTGTCATCCTTGTCACTCTAGAAGCTTGAATCGGTAAAGGACTCGACCTTAAGGTCTCCATTACCGTAAACCAAGAACATCTCCTTAGTCCTTCTCAGGTACTTGAGAATGTTCTTCACAGCTATCCAATGATCCTCACTCGGGTTCGACTGATACCGGCTCACCACGCTAACCGCGTATGCTGCAACTGGTATGGTACACGACATCACATACATTATAGACCCTACTGCCGAAGCATAGGGTATAGTGCTCATGCGAACCCTCTCCTAATCAGTCTTGGGAGACATCTCTTTGAAGAGGGTGATTTGGTGCAATGCGGGTATATTGCCGCGCTTAGAATCTTCCATACTAAATCCCTTTAGTATGGTCTCTATGTACCTGGACAGTGAAAGTCCCAACAATCTCTTGGATCTATCTCTATAGATCTTAATCCCCAGAATATAGAAGGCATCACCCAGGTCCTTCATGGAGAACTTTTGTGACAAGAACAGCTTGACCAATTGTAGCATAGGAATATCATTTCCTATCAAAAGAATGTCGTCTACATACAAGACTAGGAACATGACATTTCATCCTACAATCTTCTTATATATACAAGGCTCATCCTCATTTTTGATGAAGTCAAATTCCTTGACTGTTTCATCAAAACAGTTGTTCCAGCTCCGCGATGCCTGCTTTAATCCATAAATAAATTTAAGCAACTTGCACACCTTTCAGCTGCTCCTACTGTCTACAAAACCTTCCGGCTGATCCATATAAACGCACTTTTCCAAACTTCCGTTTAGAAAAGCCGTTTTTACGTCCATCTGCCAGATTTCATAGTCATGGAAGGCCGCAATGGCAAGTAGGATTCGAAAGGATTTAAGCATAGCCACTGGAGAAAAGGTTTCGTCATAGTCCACACCTGGTCTTTGACGAAAACCTTTTGCAAAAAGTTTAGCCTTATAGGTTTCCACCTGCCCATATACACCGAACTTTCTTTTGTAGATCCATTTGCATCTAACGGGTTTTACCCCAGGTGGAGCAGTATCCAAGGTCCATACTTTATTAGTGTACATGGACTCCATTTCAGATCACATAGCATCTAGCCATTTATCAGAGTCCCTACTGATAATGGCTTGCCTGAAACTAGTAAGATCATCTTCTTCCAAGATACAATCCTCTCGGTCCCTGTCTATGAGAAAACCGTAGTATCTCTCGGGCGGATGAGAAATCCTACTAGATCTTCGGAGTGGCTAAGGTTCGTCTAGGACTTCTAGATCTTTAGGTTCTACAAAATCCTCTGTTTGAGTTTGTGGTTCTGACATTTCATCTAGTTCTACCGTGCTCCCACTTATTTCTTTTGCAAGAAATTGCCATTCTAAAAAGGTGGCGTGCTGAGCAACAAACACCTTCTGTTTCTCGGTGTGGTAGAACAAATATCCATTTGAATGCTTTGGATAACCCACAAACTTACATAAAACTGATCGTGCCTGAAGTTTGTCCGGATTCTAGTTTTTAACATAGACCGGACAACCCTATATCTTAATTTGTTTAAGACATGGTTTTTTTCCACTCCATATTTCATATAGAGTCTTAGACACTGATTTAGATGGAACCTGATTCAATAGGTACGTTATTGTTTCGAGTGCAAGTCCCCAGAATGAAAGAGGCAACTCAGCGTTACTCATCATGGAGCGAACCATGTCTAATAAGGTACGGTTCCTCCACTCCGATACACCGTTGTGCTGTGGTGTATACGGAGGAGTAAGCTAAGAGAGAATACCATTCTCTTTTAGAAAGTCCCGGAATTCCGTACTTAAGTACTCCCCTCCTTTATCTGATCGAAGGATGTTGATACTTTTGCCAGTCTGGTTCTCTACTTCATTCTTATATTCTTTGAATTTCTTAAAAGTTTCAGATTTGTGTTTCAAAAGATATACATGTCCGAACCTTGAGAGATCGTCAGTGAATGTAATGAAGTACGAGAACCTACCCCTTGCATGTATAGACATCGGACCATATATATCACTGTGTATGAGTCCCAAGAGCACTGCTGCTCTTTCTCCGTGTCCGGTGAACGGAGATTTGGTCATCTTTCCCTTGAGACAAGACTGACTAGTTTCATAAGATGAAAATTCGAACGCATTCAAATATCCATCTTTATGCAACTTACATAGTCTTTTCTCTTCGATATGACCAAGTCTACAATGACACAAGTAGGATTCGTTCACTTCTGAACTCTTCCTCTTGCGTGTGTTTTGTATATTGAAAACTGTGTTTTGATTTAGAACATAGATACCATTACACACTGTACTTTATGCAACCAATACCTGATTAAGGTAAATGTTCATGATATTTCTATCAAGAACAAACTTATATCCATCTTTATCAAGTAAAGAACTGATATGATATTGCAAACCATGGAAGGTACATAGTAGCAATTGTTCAAAATCATAGTATTGCCACTTGGCAATACTAGGTAATATTCACTGATGGCAGCAACATCAACTTGTGCTCCATTCCCTACTCTGAGGGACATATCACCAGGTCCAACCATCCTACTTTTTCTCAGTCCCTGCAATAAATTACATATATGAGATCCTGATTGGTATCTAGTACCCAGGAGGTAGGACTGACTGAAAAACAGTTCTCAATAACAAGAACACCTGAAGGAGATGCAATAGTATGCTTCTTCTTAGTTGAGGTCATCAAGGAATTCATGCAATCCTTTTTCCTTTGCTCACTCTCATGACAGTTGTCATAAGTTAGAGCCGAACCGACGTTCCCCAGCCCCGAATAAGAATTCGGATCGGTCAAGCGATACATTTTATTATCTTGATTAGGGCGTGAAATTGTTGCTACCAAGAGAGAGAGAAAAGAAACACTCAGCGTGTGCTCTTGCAAGATTAGATTGGTTATTAGTTTATCTAATCAGGATGGCTCCCGCCGTTTCCTCTAATTCTCCTTCAAACCTTAAAAGAAGAATTACCTGGGATCATTAACACCTTACAAGTTCGCTAACAGTTCAGCCAGGTGAGTGTTGGTACTCCGCGGGAGGTTCCCCGTGCTCTCGCACGGACCTAATTAAAATAAACCTCGTTTCGGCAGAGACGTAGCCCCGTTAACACTTTTCAAGACACCTAATAGGTCAGCTAATTGTAAAGTGAAAAGTATCTCCCAAGAGTAATCCAACTCATCAGTGGGATCGGGATCCAACTATCATTGCGTGGTAAACCAGATGGAAGCCACTCTAGTCACCACACTCCAGAAGGTATGCAACGCTAGCATGTTTCCTGTATATTTGAAACTCTCGATGTGGTTTTTGCCCCAAGCGGCTTATGACCTTGATATAGGTCAATATGTCATAAGTCACAAGTCAAGTTCAACCCGTCATTTTCCTGGATTAATTTAGACCCACCCGGGCAAGCCCTTTATAAGGGTCAACATGACCGTGGGACTGTCCTAAATAATCGCATATCTATGCAACAAACAAGTATTACCTAGCTACCATTCACCATGCCTTGACAGAGGTCAACATACACAGCATGAATACTAAGTAATACTTGTAAGAAATGACGGAGGGCTACGGCTGGGTTTTTGGCGAAAAACCCTTTAACGTAATGAACTTGATATCATTGAAGGAACCGAGTAGCTTTGAAAAGGAGTGGTTTAGGCTCCGCTTTTGAAAACTAGTGGTTTTGAAGAAAACCGAGTAATCTATAGCATAAACTTTTTCTCAAAAGGTCACTCCCCGCGAAGGGATCTAGGCTCTTGCCTCCTAGAATGAGGTGCTGGATGTTCATGACCGAACACCACTATGCAAAGCGAAAGAATATTACTACAGTTTTTCAAAATTTGTTCCAACAACATCTTTTAGGTTACTTTTCATGCATTAATCAAAATTAATGCGGTCCCATCAATTAATTCCTATCACACCAGAAAAGAACAAAAATACAATATATGTATATGTCATCCGCATTCGCCATGGGGCCCCGTCATGCACCGTTAGCTTACTTAACTAACGACAGAGTGGGGGCTAGACTAGCGCGGGTGCAAAACATATACAACATCTACTAGTATATATAAATATATATAACATTCGTTCCAGGCATGATATAAGCAACATCACAGATCAACAACAAGCAACACAGAATGGTGGATAATCTTAGAGCCTCGGGTTTCATTTGAGCCGCAAATGAGACCCGACGTTCCCGGTCGTGTGGATAGCCCGTGCAATGAAAACCTGGACCCCTACGAGCGCGGAAAGTTACCTGCCAATCCCAGAAGTGAGGCAAACCCAATCAACAAAGTGAATGGGCTACCCAGCACTTCATGGGATCCGGTAACTTGAGTGCCCCTCCGTGGGTCATCCTATACCCTCTACGAGTGCGGCGAATAGCCCGCCAATTTTAGAGTAAGTCCCCCTCCGTCTCAACGCCATGAGATGCAGGCCTGTTGCTTTCTAAAACCCGGCTATTCGAGCACTCTACCATGGGGTAATCCTAGTACAGAAAAGGAAAATATATGTACAAAGGTGACATCAACCTCAACCCGGTCGTGCCCTAAACAAATAATATACAACACAGCAGAAACAACTGTCCATATGTCGGACGCTCATCCCGCAATAAAAAAATATACAAATGAATCTTAACTGTACTACTACCATTGCACTGCATGCTATCCACCATGATAATCCAACCACAATATCAGCACAATCACAAAACATCAACGTGAATGTCATGTTCGCAAACCGGTCTAATAGAACATATAGCAGTTAGACGGGTTATACCGACATTCACGGTTGTAGATAGTAATGTATGCACTGAAACTTATAAACGGTGTTAAAATGGCGACTTCGAAATACTCCGTATTGCCCCAAACCAAAGATGACAGAATATGCAATTTGGAAAAATCAAACAGCACCTGAAACCCTAAATCCAAGATTCCAGAACACCAAACAAAATCGAAGACCAAATTCATGAAGGGGGCCGGCCAGGCCAGGAAATTCCTCATTTTGGCGGGCCAAATTTTTGATTCTTGGCCATGTTTTTCTCAGGTGTTCTAGTTACATGAAGAAGAGTACTCTGCAATTGTTTAAAAAAATTTAGAGCCTCTTAAAAAATTGACAGAAACTTGGATTCTTGTTTCGTAGTTTTGGAGTTATTTCGGTTTCATAATTTTAAAAATCGTTTAAACTGCTAGTTAAGGGTTTATGGGCTGGCCCTGATACCATGTTGGGTTACACTAACACCCTGACCATCTACCGTGGCCGTTTGCGGAACAAATTTTTTTCTAGGGTTTGAAACTGGGGCTAGAATAACCCATTCACCGGATCTACCATAAACCTAAACTAGCAAGATAAGAGGAGCTATCTACTATGATAGAAAAGTCTCACCAAAAGATCCATGTCCTTCGGTCTTCTTTCCTCTTCCTTAGCTCTAAGTGAACTCCTTGATCGAGCTTGTTTTTCTTGGCTTGCTCCTTCGGTTCTCTTGGATCGTGCTTGATCGTCGGTCTCCCTCCGTCAAAGATGATCCACCCGAGGGATGTAGTCTATGGCTCTAGCTCCATACTAAGTGTCAAGTGGAGCAACTGGAGGCCTTAGATTGCTAGTCTAAAGGATCTAGGATGTAGTGTAAGGTTCAAGGTGTGTTTATCTCACCTCCTCTCTTGATTCTCAACACATGAAAGTGTAGAGAGGAGGTAGATGATGAAGGTGGAGGAGCTCAAGAAAAGGAGAGGAGAGTGAAGCAAATAGTGAGCTTGGAAAATAATGAAGCAACCATGTGAGAGAAAATCCTCACTTTGGTTAACAATTTTTACCAATATAATAAACCAACCATGCTTCAATAGTGAGCACAAATGAATATAAAATTCATTTGTCAACACTATTGAGGCATGGTTCTCACTATACTCCCTTACCTTATTTTACACCTCATTATTCCATTTAAAGATAAATGGAAAAATCAAGAATGAGGTGTCCACCTTATAGAATGTTTTACGTATAAATACGGATTACACTCTACTGTATATACATACCTGTATTCGTATCAAAATACGAATACCCAAAGAGATAGAATAACACAAAGAACAAAATACTAGAATATACATATCGAAATACATATATGTAAATTATTAAATCAATACCTGATTTAATAATCCGTCTCAATCCCGAGCTGGCTAGTATTATCAACTGTCCGATCGAAAGTTCGGATACATATTACAATCAATCGATCGGAACCCTGCACGTATCGAATACGGCTACTACATCATTTTTCCTGAACCAAGGAAACCCTCTGTGTGGGACTCTAAAGACTAGAAAGTAAGCCGGCAGTGAGTTACTGGATAAATCCATAACCACAAGCACGTCAGCGGCATAAGCTGTACGTAACGGTTACCCGGGTACCTGTCGAAAAGAAAGGCCGACGAGTAAACTCATCTGGATCCCTACTGAGCCTATTTGTGACAATCTCCGTACAGTCCGGTCTCTTCGTCTGAGAGTATCGCATACCGAGTCTAGGGGATGGTAAACGTCAAAACCTAATAACCCGATAATTCGTGCTGATGTTCATAACAGAATACTGCATTTTATACCACCCATTCTTACGCTCGAGTGTTTATAGGTAGGTGCTTTTAATCCGTGTTTGTTACATATTTACAGAGTACAGGTTTCTAGTCCAAATATTGCAAATCAAGACAAAATCTCCACAGTTACGCCAAAAGCAGAACATCTGTTGACAGCAGATAAAAGCCGGGTTCCGGTCATCCATATCCATCCAGTGCCGAGTACCAGTTCCTGAGACAAGACATATGACAGTGGTCATTCGTGTCTGGGACAAGCACAGAGCACGAGGGGGCAGCACAAGAATCAATGGGTGTGCGGAGCTCGAGAGAGATAGAAGTCAAAAGTGAAGAAAAGATAGCAATCTTGGACTAAGAATTCTGAAGATATTCTGGAAAGATTATCAGAAAATACATTTACCAGACAAAAGGGGACAGCAGATCAGGGCAGTACAAGAAAGCCCATGCCCTGACTCCACTATAGGGCCGCGGATCCGCGGCCAATAGGGGGTATAGGCCGCGGATCCGCGGCCGTACTGGCGCCTCACATGATGAAATTTCAGGGGCTATTTGGTCTTTTTATGTAGGTTCTGAATGTTGCCCTAGATTTCCAGCTCCCTGCCTATAAATACTCCAGAATTGAGCTAAGCCAAGGGTCCAACTTAGTGTTCATTCTTTGTTCTTCTTTTTGTTAGGATTTAGTCTTTTTCTTCTTCTTCTTCATTCTTTTTCCATGAAAATTGTAGTGAGAGCTTTTTGAGTGGGAGATCAATGAAGATGAAGGCTTTTTGTATCATTCTCTTTTGTTTCTTCTCCCCCTTGAGATTTTTGCTTTCTCTTGATCATTCAACCTCTTCATTGAGCTTGAATGGTTAAGGGTTAGTTATTGATCTCAAAGGTCGTATTTTCTTATGGAATTAGCACTTCATTTCACATGCGTTCTCTACCCTTCTCTTGATCTTGCAACCTCTTAATTGAGCTTGCAAGTTTAAGGGTTGGCTATTGATCCCATGCTTGTCTTGAGTTCTAGTTTCTTGTTCTTTTTATCGCTTATTTATTTCTTGCTTTTTATTACCTTGCTTTACTTTCTTGCAATTTATATTCATGCACTTAATTACTTGTAATCTTTTCTTTTCTCTTTTCTTATCTTTGTTCTTTTCTTTTGCTCTTTTTGGTTCTTTTTGTGAATGTTGTATTTATTGTTGTTGTTAAGAATCCATATGATATTGTAAGTTAACATTTCTTTGCTCATTTCCTTTTCCCGTTATTTTCCATTGAACTCCGCCCAAACCATACGCAAGCGCTCCGTTAGGCACCCTACCCTAACAAGGTAACGGTGATTCCTAACCGCGACCGGTTGCGTTCGGTTTAGCCGGAGGCGAAAGCAAGAGACAAGAACGGACGGACAAGGGTAAATAAGCCGGATTCCACGAATACCGCGCTTAAATCCCCTAATCCACGTTGTTGCCGATTGCTCTAGCTTCAATTGGTCAAGACTCGGCTCAAAGGTTTTGAGTACGGATTTCTTTAGCTTACATTATCGTATCTTTTCTTAACAACTTTATACTTGCAAGTAATACACATAGGTTAGATTGAACAAACTCATACAGATTTTTATTGACTCGTCTAAAACAAGAAAGGAAATACAACCATCTCCCTGTGGATCGACCCGTGCTCAACCGGCTAGCTGCATAGCGACACCGTCTTGATTGCGGTTAACTCAAATTCTTTCAATCAAATGGCGCCGTTGCCGGGGAGACGGTAGCGTATTTTCTTTCTTGTTATTCGGGTTAATATTCTTTTTGTATATATATAAAAATAAAAGAATAAAAAAATATATCTTTTTGTCAGTTTTGATCATTTTTGTGGGCAAGAGTGCAGATATTTGCAGATTTGCAAACTGCGATTGTGGGGAGCAAAGTGTACATTCAAGACTAAGGTGATTGCAAAGTACAGTGCCAAAGATCCGGGTAGTTTGACCAGCGCAAGCGAACTTTTCAAGCTTACCGGATTTGATTCAACGGGGGTTTCCTAACCCAAAAACTTAACGGTACGTACTTTACTAACACCTTCTTCTCAAATCCGACGTATCCAATATACTATTCTTTGCAGGATTCTTTGCAGTTCGCTAGCAAACGCTAAAAAAAAAATTGACTAACCCGTATTTGTTGCAGTGCCGCGCTTAAACTAAAAAACTATTTTTTGATTCTTTATAGAATTTTTATTGAATTGCGCATTGCATCAATTAATACGGACTTAAGGGCAAGCGAACCCCACAATATACGGTAAAGGATTTCATCACCTTTTCCGTGGCCCACAAATCACGAACTTGAGCATAACGTTTACCCGCACAAAATTTAAAAGAAACTAGACTTTAAGCCTTAAGGACTTCGCGCTCACTAGGAGAAGTTAACTGTGTTTAGAACCTTGCTTAACGGTATATTGTTTACGGGGTGTCTAGGAAAGTGTTAACGGCGCAACCGCCAAAAGAGAAAGGGTTATTTAATTAAGGAACTTCGCGAAAGCGTTGGAAAACCTCCCCTTATCTCTGCACTTACCTGGCCTCGTGATCAGTGTATCTTGAGCCCGTTTCTCGACACAGTTTTACTTCGACAATCAAGTTCTGGAGCAGGTCTAGTTGACCTAGGTGAACCCTAGAACGATTAGGTGTGTGGTATTTTTGTGTCGTGATTGTTTTTGTCCATATTCTTTTTTATTCTTTTATTAATATCTAAAAAAAAAATATAAATATCACATCCTTTTCCCCCTCCTTTTCTCTACCTTTCTCTCTCTCTCTTCATATCATGGGTACCCCACCTCGAAAAACTCTTGCCGAACTTTGGTACCCACAACCAGACATTACTTCTTACGGTTCTTGCTTTGGCCGAACTTCGAACGACCCCTCCATGCCCAAAATTTCATTGAAAGATCGGATAGACGCGTCTAGGACAAACAATTTGACTCCGCAATCCACTTCGTATCAACCATTTCACACATTCACCCCTTCTTACGTTGATACCTCTTCTTCGAGTCATGTTGCAACTCCAAGACCTATGTCTATTGCAGAACGTATTGAACAATCTCGTAGCCGATCTTTCACTCCTTTCACCACTTCAAATTTTTGGGATCAACAATTCCATTCACCTTCCTATCCAAGTGTTGATCCTGCTCCTGTCCAGCCATTCAATTCCTGCCAATCCTACCCTACCGTTGCACCTTCCCTAGACATTGCTTCAGAACCGCCATTTGGGAGTTTTCAGTATCCAAACAACTTTGAATCTTTTACTGAAACCCCTTCACAACCTATGTCTAGTCTGGAACAGTCGTTGGAAGACTTTAGGGTAGCGTCAAGACAACAGATGATGGATTTGAATGCGTCTATGGCCGCTCTCATACAACCTACTGACCCGGTAGCTAGTTTCTGTAAGTCCACGTTGCCCACCCCGGTGCTTACGGGGAGGCGGAAAACATAATAAAAATTGGATTTTTATCAACTATAGGCAACATGGACCATGCTTTAAGGATCTTTGCTAAACAAAAACAAGCTAACCCTAACTAGTAACTAGCTAAGTGATGGAAAGGTTATACCTTGAGCTCAAAGTCCTTCTCTCCTTGCTCCTTGGAATGGTAGAAAGAGGTCACCTTGCTTGTCTTCTCCCGTCAAAGAAGGATCCACCCGAAAGCCTCGACCTTTAGCTTCAACTCCAAGCTAGGAGTAACTAGAGTGCAAGAAATGCTAAGACTTGAACCCTAGAAGAGAGTAGAGAAGAACAAGTGAGGGTTTTTCTCAAGCTTTTTGTTTCTCAACACATGAGAGGGAGAGAGCTTGAGGGAGAGGATGAGCAAGAGAGAGAAATGATATGAGAGAATGAATTATTAGTGAGCCATTCTTACTAATATGTGTGAATAATTTTAATTGAATAATTAGCTTGAAAATTGTAATGGTAAATCATGACATGACCATTATCATTTCAATTTGCAAAGATCAAAGAGCATCTTCCAAAAGAAATGATGATGGTCAAAGTGTCAACCTAGGTCAACAAGTCAATGAAGTCAAATGGTCAACAACAACAACCATGTACAATTATTAAGCTAATTATCAATTAACTATAATACACACAAAAGCAATAGGGTTAATAAAATGACAATAGCCATTAACCCTAAACAAGGTCCTCTCCCTCAATCTCAAGCAACTGTGCATACGCACCCGCATTCGTGATCCGAGGAACACGAATACTCTGAGAAAAACCAATCTCAAATCATATACTAGGATCCGGCTTAAACCAAAGCCCGCTAGTATAAACTGTCCGGACAGCAAACGTGCACAAGTGCGCGGATGCGAACGAACCCTGTCGCAAAACCATGCGACCTCTACTCATTTTGCCTAAAGGCGAATAGCTCTCTGTGTGGGACTCTAAAGACTCGACACTACGCTGGCAGTGGGTTTAACCATAGACCGTAAGCGGCACTAGCTGTACGTAACGGTCCCCAGGTAGATGTCGATAAGAAGACTGACGAGGTGAACCCCATCTGCACTCCTACTGAGCCTGTATGTGACAGTCTCCGTACAGTCGGGTCTGTTCGTCTGATACATCGCATGGCGGGCCTAGGGGGGCGGTGAACGTCAGTCCCCTAATAGCCGTACAAGTCGTGTCGGAGTGTAGCTTAGAATACCCTGAGATAACACTGGAAACCTACCAGTATATCTCGCTTGCCCTGGCCAGGGACTACTCGTGTAATGGCTCTCCTGGACACAGCGCGATGTCAACCCCCAATACCAGGAGAGACGAATCCTGTCTAACCGTCACTGCCTCCAAGTGCTTCGGGACTGCACCCAAAAACTACCTGTTTGCACGACTCCTTTGAGCCGTGGTAGGGTAGTAATCAAAGTGCAGTGGGAACACACTCGAGGCGAAGTGACAGTGTCAAGTCAGCGGACTAAGCTGTACTCATGTCACCTGGGAACTGATAACTGACGATAGGTATATTACCAACCAACAGTTCCCGACGAGTCCTGTCCAGTGTACTCGTAACCTAACGAGCACCCGCATACTATCCCAAGTACGACGTACTAACGGCTGTGGGACAGACCGTCTCCCACACTGGGATGAGAAGCGCATACGCTAGTATACTCCGGAGTATCGATGCCCTGTCTCGATAGTCCAACGACCAGGGACCTGTATAAGGATGTGCTTATAGATTACCCAGCTCCCACGAGTGCGAGCGCCATCACAACGCTGGTAATCAAGCAAAGATCCTAAGGGCTCTACTAATATGTATACCAGCAATATGCTAAAAGAAACACATGCACATATTAAAGCAGAGACAAACCAAGTAGCATACTACCATTTCGAGCAAGATTGTATATACAACTGTGAATATCCCAAGCTTCCATTAAGTAATATACAAACTAGTATGATACAGTAATGGCCTCTAGGGCATATACACTAACAATCTCCCACTTGCACTAAGGCCATGTACTGGCGTATCGAAGACCTATCATCTCGATCAGCCGCTCGAACTGAGTCTGGGGCAAGGCCTTGGTGAATGGATCTGCTGTGTTATCCTCTGATGCAACTCTCCGGACCACGATCTCCTGGCGATCCACGATCTCCCTGATCAGGTGATACCGCCTTAAGATGTGTCTGGATTTCTGATGGGACCTGGGTTCCTTCGCTAAAGCTATAGCCCCGTTGTTGTCGCAATACAGAGGTATTGGGTCAACAATGGACGGAACCACCTGAAGTTCTTTCAAGAACTTCCTCATCCAGACAGCTTCTTTTGCGGCATCAGATGCAGCGATGTATTCTGCTTCCATAGTCGAGTCAGCAACGGTTTCCTGTTTGGAGCTCTTCCAACACACCGCCCCTCCATTGAGGGTAAAGACAAAACCCGACATGGACTTGGAATCATCCTTGTCACTCTGGAAGCTGGAGTCAGCAAAGGCCTCAATCTGCAAGTCTTTTCTGCCATACACCAAGAACATCTCCTTAGTCCTTCTCAGGTACTTGAAAATGTTCTTTACTGCTATCCAATGTTTCTCCCCAGGGTTTGACTGATACCTGCTTACCACACTCAGTGCATAAGCCACATCCGGTCTGGTACACAACATCGCATACATTATAGAGCCTACCGCAGAAGCGTAGGGTATAATAGACATGCGATCCCTCTCCAAATCAGTCTTGGAAGACATCTCTTTGGAGAGGGTGATCCCGTGACAAGCCGGTAGATTACCGTGCTTGGAATCTTCCATACTGAATCTCTTCAGTATGGTGTCGATGTACCTGGACTGTGAGAGTCCTAATATCCTCTTGGATCTGTCACGGTAGATCCGGATACCCAGAATGTATGAGGCATCACCCAGGTCTTTCATGGAGAACCTGTGTGACAAGAACCCCTTGACAGATTGTAGCATAGGAATGTCATTTCCTATTAAGAGAATGTCATCCACGTATAAAACGAGGAATACTACAGTTCTCGCTACAAATCTACAATAGATGCATGGTTCATCTGGATTTTTGATAAAGCCAAATTCTTTGACCGTCTCATCAAAACAGATGTTCCAACTCCGCGATACCTGCTTGAGTCCATAAATGGACTTGAGCAACTTGCACACCTTTCCGCTGCTCCCACCCTGAATGAAACCCTCTGGCTGGTCCATATAGACACACTCCTCTAAATGACCATTTAGAAAAGCTGTCTTTACGTCCATCTGCCAAATCTCATAATCGTGGAAAGCAGCGATGGCAAGAAGGATCCGAATGGATTTCAGCATAGCTACTGGAGAAAAGGTTTCGTCATAGTCCAAACCAGGTCGCTGACGAAAACCCTTTGCTACCAGTCTAGCTTTATAGGTCTCAACCTGTCCATCTACACCAATCTTCCTTTTGAAGATCCACTTGCATCCTACGGGTTTTACCCCGTCTGGAGCAATGTCCAACGTCCATACTTTGTTGGTGTACATGGACTCCATCTCGGTCCGCATTGCATCCAGCCATTTTACCGAGTCGACGCTCTGAATGGCTTGCTGGAAGCTAGTAGGCTCATCACAATCTATGATGCAGTCCTCTCTATCCCCGTCAATGAGAAAATCGTAGTACCTCTCGGGCGGATGAGACTGCCTACTACTCCTGCGGAGTGGCGTAGGAATGTCCTGTTCTTTTGAACCTTCTGGTTCCACTAAACTTTCAGTAATAGTTTGTGGTTCTGGAATTTCTTCCAGTTCTATTGCGCTCCCACTTATTTCTTTTTCTAAAAACTGATGTTCCAGAAAATGGGCATTACGAGAAACAAGGACTTTTTGTTCCTCTGCGTAATAGAAAAGATACCCCCTGGAGTTCTTTGGGTATCCCACAAACTTGCACAGTACTGAGCGTGCCTCGAGCTTGTCCGTATGCTGCTTTTTGACATAAGCTGGACATCCCCAAATCTTCAAGTATTGAAGATAAGTTTCTTCCCACTCCATAACTCATATGGTGTGGTAGGCACAGTCTTAGTGAGAACACGGTTCAAAAGATATGCAGCTGTTTCTAGTGCATATCCCCAGAACGATCGCGGTAACTCAGCGTTACTCATCATGGACCGTACCATATCCAATAGGGTTCGGTTCCGTCTCTCCGATACACCGTTATGTTGCGGAGTGTATGGAGGAGTAAGCTGAGAGAGAATTCCATCTCTTTTAAGTAATTCAGGAATTCGGCACTTAAGTATTCTCCTCCTCGATCCGATCTTAGGATCTTGATACTTTTGCCTGTTTGTTTTTCTACTTCATTCTTATATTCCTGGAACTTATCAAAAGCTTCGGATTTATGCTTCATTAAGAAGACATGTCCGAATCTTGAGAAATCATCCGTAAAAGTAATGAAGTAAGAAAAACCGCTTCGCGCATGTGTAGACATTGGACCGCACACATCACTGTGTACGAGTCCCAAGAGCTCGCTCGCTCTTTCTCCGTGTCCAGAAAAAGGAGTCTTTGTCATCTTTCCTTTGAGACAGGATTGATAAGTGGCATATGATTGATATTTGAACGAATCCAAATATCCTTCAGTATGTAACTTAGTCAATCTTCTCTCATTGATGTGACCCAGTCTACAATGCCATAAGAAAGTTTTATTAATTTCTGGAGACTTTCTTTTGTGTGTATTCTGGATATTGAAAACCTGTGGTTGGTTTAAAACGTATATACCGTTGTTCAATGTACCTGACCCAATCAAAACTTGATTAAGGTGAATGTTCACTACATTACTTACAAATGCAAATTCATAACCTTCTTTAGATAATAAAGATACAGAAATGATATTACAGGTTGCATTTGGTACATAATAACAACTACGCAAAACCAAAAAGTGTCCATCTGATAATCTCAGGTGATAGTCCCCCACGGCCTCAGCATCCATGCTAGCACCGTTCGCAACTCTGAGGGTCATGTCACCTGCCTTCAAAACTCTACGCTTTCTCAACGCCTGCAAAGAATTACAGATATGAGATCCTGATCCGGTATCCAATACCCAGGATGTAGAATTTATTGATAGACAGTTTTCAATAACATACACACCTGAAGCTGAAGCTGCAACTCGCTTCAAATCCTGTGTTCTGGCTTTCCAAGCCTTGCAATCCTATTTCCAGTGACCACTTTTGTGACAATAGAAGCATTCTTCTTTCCCCACCAGCTTCCCCGCTACTTTTGTTGCTTTACCCTTTCCCTTCGTATCCACTTTACCGACACCGCCTCTTGGTTTGGCGGGGGCTTTCTTCTTCTTGCCCTTGGCTTTCGCCCTGGACCTAGAAGAGGAAGATCCTCCTATAAACAAAGTGGATGTCTCCCTACCCTTCTGTAGGGTGCCCTCAGCAGTCCTCAACATGTTCAGAAGTTCGGCAAGTTCAACCTCCTTTCCTTGCATGTTGAAGTTAAGAATGAACTGGGCGTAAGTGGAAGGAAGGGACTGGAGAATCAAATCAGTATAGAGTTCATTCTCCAACGTGGTCCCAAGGTCCGCGAGCTCCTCTATGTAGCCGATCATCTTAAGCACGTGGTCCGCTACCGATGATCCGACGGCCAACCTTGCCGAAAAAAGCTTCTTCGACACTTCGTATCTAGCGATACGAGACTGCTCTCCATACAGTTCTTTTGTATGGAGAAATATGGACTCTAGGTCCATATTCTCGTGCCTCCTCTGATGGTCGTTGTCCATCGAGGCTAGTATGAGGCATCTGGCCCTCGTGCAATCTATCTCCCATATCTTACGGATTTCTACATCCGCGACGCTGGAGGTGGGACCTGGGACAGGGGGAGCTTTGGTGGTAAGTATATACCCCAGCTTGTCATAAGTGATAGCCATCTTGACATTCCTGAGCCAATCTTTGTAGTTTGGCCCTGTCAATATATTTTTATCTAATAGTAACTTAAGTCCGGTCATGTTGAATGGTCGCTGCAATTAGGAGAGAGAAAAGAAACACTTTAGCATGATGCTCTTGCAAGTTTAGAGTGGTTTTTAGTTTTTCTAAACTGGATGGCTCCCACTGTTTCTCGAATCCCTTCTCAAACCATAAAGAAAAGGATTAGTCGGGATCATTCTCACCGTACAATACTTGCTTAACCGTTCAGCCAGGTCAGTGTCGGTACTTCGAGGGAGGTTTTCCAACGCTTTCGCGAAGTTCCTTAATTAAGTAACCTCTTTTCCCTATGGGCGTAGCCCCGCTAACACCTTTCTAGGCACCTACTAGGTTTATAGCATTGATCGTTAAGTGAGAGTTTTCCCAAGGAGTTGCATATACTCACAGTAGGATCGGGATCCAAATATCATCGCGTGATAAAACCGAAGGAATCCTACCAGAATTATCACACTCCAAATGGTATGCAACGCTAGCAAGTTTCAGTACTTATGAAACTCCCGATGTGGATTTTTGCCCCATTCTCTTATGACCTTGGCGTGAGGTCAAAATGTCATAAGTCACATGTCAAGTTCTTCCCATCATTATCCTGGTTAATTTGAACCCACCCGTACCTACCCTTGACGTAGGCCAAAACGGCAGTACGACTGTCTCAAATCAACGCATTCTATCTATGCAACGGATAAATATCCGGCAGCTACCAATCACTATGCCTTGGCGTGAGGTCAAAATACATAGCTTGAATACTACCGAATATTTAACCGAAATGATGGAGGGCTACGGATGGTTTTGGCGAAACTGTGAACGTAGTGAACTTGATATAATCGATGGAACGAGATAGCTTTTAAAAGGAGTGGTTCAAGCTCCGCGTTTAAAAGTTTAGTTTTGAAAAGAACCGAGTGGTTTTCAAAGTGTTCCAATCGACTTTTACTTGGTTTATTTCTTGCATTAGTTCTTTTAATGCGTCCCATCATTTAATCCTACCATTGCAGAAAACAACCAAAATATGACGTACGCTTATGCCATTCGCATTCGCCACGGGGCCCCGTCATCACTCGTTAGGTTACTTAACTAATGACAGAGCGGGGGCTGGGCTAGCGCGGCTGTAAAACATAAGCAACGCCTAAATAGTTATTATATATAAATATATAGCAATGATAGACATTACAGATCACAGATGAATACATTGGATATACTAGGAATCCGCAATGCGTTCGAGCCTGCAACGTAAAGCGGATTACACGGTCGCGGTGAATAGCCAATACCCCACCCAAGACCCCTACGGGTGCGGCAAACTACCCGCCAAGCACCCGAAGCGAAGCAACCTCCCTCACCACCGTGAGTAGGCCACTCGGCACTTCGAGATACCCGGTAGTTTGTGTACCCCCTCCATGGGTCTATCCTAGGAGCAAAAACAGTAAAAAGAATTATACAATGACGGCTACAACCCCGACCCGGTTGTGCGGCCATAGAAATAATATTATTACATCAATTTACATGTTACAAATGAATGAAAGAAAAATAACGCTCATCTCACATCCACCCCGGCTATTCACCCGCGACAATCCAATCCATTCATATCCACAAACCAATAACAATCACAGATCACAGAGATGTATAACCCCGACTAATCGACTTATAGCGATTAGCCGACGTTCAATACATACAAGCATCACAGATATAACCGATATAGTTAAAGTGTAGTGAAGTTCCGAAAAAAATACGGATTTATAGGCCCCCAAAAGTAAATTTTAGTTCTGGAAAATCTGGGCACATATAACATATCCTAAAAATCACAAAACCAACACAGAAACACACTGCACCAAAATCGAGGCAGAGAGGAGACAAGACGGCCGCGGATGCGCGGCGCAATAGCTTCCTATTGCCGCGGATCCGCGGCCATTTGGTCGACTCTCTGTCTCGTTTTTGGTGGTGTTCTTAACAAAACCCTGAGATTATTTTTGGTGTATAACAAATTTTATTTTGACCAGAAAAAAAAATAACAGAAACTTAGGGTTTTGCGAGTTTGGTTTTTCGATTTTCCGGTTTTGAAACTTCGTTACACTTAACTACTTAGCTAGTTTATGTTTAGTTAGGCTCTGATACCACTGTAAGTCCACGTTGCCCACCCCGGTGCTTACGGGGAGGCGGAAAACATAATAAAAATTGGATTTTTATCAACTATAGGCAACATGGACCATGCTTTAAGGATCTTTGCTAAACAAAAACAAGCTAACCCTAACTAGTAACTAGCTAAGTGATGGAAAGGTTATACCTTGAGCTCAAAGTCCTTCTCTCCTTGCTCCTTGGAATGGTAGAAAGAGGTCACTTTGCTTGTCTTCTCCCGTCAAAGAAGGATCCACCCGAAAGCCTCGACCTTTAGCTTCAACTCCAAGCTAGGAGTAACTAGAGTGCAAGAAATGCTAAGACTTGAACCCTAGAAGAGAGTAGAGAAGAACAAGTGAGGGTTTTTCTCAAGCTTTTTGTTTCTCAACACATGAGAGGGAGAGAGCTTGAGGGAGAGGATGAGCAAGAGAGAGAATGATATGAGAGAATGAATTATTAGTGAGCCATTCTCACTAATATGTGTGAATAATTTTAATTGAATAATTAGCTTGAAAATTGTCATGGTAAATCATGACATGACCATTATCATTTCAATTTGCAAAGATCAAAGAGCATCTTCCAAAAGAAATGATGATGGTCAAAGTGTCAACCTAGGTCAACAAGTCAATGAAGTCAAATGGTCAACAACAACAACCATGTACAATTATTAAGCTAATTATCAATTAACTATAATACACACAAAAGCAATAGGGTTAATAAAATGACAATAGCCATTAACCCTAAACAAGGTCCTCTCCCTCAATCTCAAGCAACTGTGCATACGCACCCGCATTCGTGATCCGAGGAACACGAATACTCTGAGAAAAACCAATCTCAAATCATATACTAGGATCCGGCTTAAGCCAAAGCCCACTAGTATAAACTGTTCGGACAGCAAACGTGCACAAGTGCGCGGATGCGAACGAACCCTGTCGCAAAACCATGCGACCTCTACTCATTTTGCCTAAAGGCGAATAGCTCTCTGTGTGGGACTCTAAAGACTCGACACTACGCTGGCAGTGGGTTTAACCACAGACCGCAAGCGGCACTAGCTGTACGTAACGGTCCCCAGGTAGATGTCGATAAGAAGACTGACGAGGTGAACCCCATCTGCACTCCTACTGAGCCTGTATGTGACAGTCTCCGTACAGTCCGGTCTGTTCGTCTGATACATCGCATGGCGGGCCTAGGGGGGCGGTGAACGTCAGTCCCCTAATAGCGGTACAAGTCGTGTCGGAGTGTAGCCCAGAACACCCTGAGATAACACTGGAAACCTACCAGTATATCTCGCTTGCCCTGGCCAGGGACTACTCGTGTAATGGCTCTCCTGGACACAGCGCGATGTCAACCCCCAATACCGGGAGAGACGAATCCTGTCTAACCGTCACTGCCTCCAAGTGCTTCGGGACTGCACCCAAAAACTACCTGTTTGCACGACTCCTTTGAGCCGTGGTAGGGTAGTAATCAAAGTGCAGTGGGAACACACTCGAGGCGAAGTGACAGTGTCAAGTCAGCGGACTAAGCTGTACTCATGTCACCTGGGAACTGATAACTGACGATAAGTATATTACCAACCAACAGTTCCCGACGAGTCCTGTCCAGTGTACTCGTAACCTAACGAGCACCCGCATACTATCCCAAGTACGACGTACTAACGGCTGTGGGACAGACCGTCTCCCACACTGGGATGAGAAGCGCATACGCTAGTCTACTCCGGAGTATCGATGCCCTGTCTCGATAGTCCAACGACCAGGGACCTATATAAGGATGTGCTTATAGATTACCCAGCTCCCACGAGTGCGAGCGCCATCACAATGCTGGTAATCAAGCAAAGATCCTAAGGGCTCTACTAATATGTATACCAGCAATATGCTAAAAGAAACACATGCACATATTAAAGCAGAGACAAACCAAGTAGCATACTACCATTTCGAGCAAGATTGTATATACAACTGTGAATATCCCAAGCTTCCATTAAGTAATATACAAACTAGTATGATACAGTAATGGCCTCTAGGGCATATACACTAACAGTTTCCAACTAGCTCCTAATTTTCCAATGTATGATGAGGCGGTCGGACAGGCTGTGAATTTGAGTGGAGAGAGTGAGCTGTACCCCCTTCCAAATCAAACCTACCCGTTTCAAATTGAATCCCACAACTCCTGTGTTGAAAGTCTATCAAGTGTCCCAATTGCATTATCAATTGAAGATAGAATGTTTAATGAGTTGTGCGACTTTGTAGGGTTTGATTTGCCAGATTATGAAGGGTCATTGTCAAGTGAAACCACAAACAATCCTTTTGACCTCTACACCTCCATCTTAGAACCTGAATTGATTGAAATCCATGCTTTTGATGAGATGTCGGAGAAAATTGACTTTCACTTGATTAAGGATATTGATGCCGGGAATATTTTGGATGATGAACCTGTAGATCTGGCAGAGTTTTTCTCTCCAATTCATCATCCCGAGTCATTAAATGTTTTTCCCGAACCCCATATGCGTCTGGACTTTGATGAAATATGCATGGATGAGCTTAACTTTGAGAAGAATTTTGAGGATATTTTTGAGGATGAAATAGTTCTAGATGATGAGTCGGATTTTCCAATTCATTCTGTTCCTTTCACTGACTGTGTACACCCTCCAGAACCCTTAACCGATACCCCTCCTCGATCACTTTCCTCCATCCTTTCCATCGTTCCGACCTTGCAAGAACCCGTCTCACTTACATTTCATATGTCTGGTTTACCAAGTTCGGCGTACCCATGGTTTCTCACGAATCTTGAGGGATTTGACCCCATTTCTCGACGGGTAAATATATTGGCAAAATCGCTTTTCACACATTGATCATCACAAATTGTGCTAATCTATTTACTCCATTTGCACCCTCAAGTTCGTATTCCACTTCTTTTTCCCTTCCGCCATTCTTCTTCCTCTCATATACCGAGACCGTATACCACTTCTATCTCCATACGGTCTCGCGTATTCTCCATTTCTTTTCTCTACGCCTTCTTTCACCAGCCACTACTTTATCACGATAAGATCTTTGAATGGTTGGTACTAATTTTTGGCCTGTGTAAGGCCTTGTATAGCTTGATACTGTTCTCTTTCCCCCCTAATCCTGAACTTCAACGCTTAATAGTGAAAACACTGTTTTACTTAAGTTTGGGGGGGACTCCTTTTTTGTATATATTTTTTGTTTTCCTTTTTTGTTTGTATATAATTTGTTTCTAGGGAGCGCCGACAATTTTGACCCTTTTGGTGTAGCCTGACAGCGAGGGCACTGTCAAGTTTAAGTTTGGGGGTGTGCTCGGTAAGCTTTCTTCCTTCGCATTCATTTGTATATTTTGCATTTGCATACCTTATTAACAACCCACAAAAATTAAAAAATTTCCAAAAAATATAAAAACTTTGTCGTCAAGTTAGCTAATAGGGTAACTTAGATTTTATTCCGAAAGTTTAGTTGATATGATAAAAATAACTAAATTCTAGGCATAGGGATTGAAAACCCTAAAAATAACCCTCATTCTGTCTAACTTTGGTAAGTATACGTCCTTACAGTTTTTTTGAGAAATAGGTAATCTTGAGTTCAGTTCTTGAGTTAAGTCAAGATGAAAGGAAAGTATTGATGTTTTACTGAAGGATAAGTCTGAAAAATAGTTTCTTTTCTCGAGTTCAAATTTAGAAAGTATATACCCTATAAACTGCACTTACACGCACCTTGAAACTTGGGATAGTAGAGGATACCTTGAAATACTCTTGCCTGAAAGCCTAGTATGAAAGAAAAAACGGTATTTAAAGCTAAACACCAAAAGAGCATGTTGAAAAATATATCCGGTCTTGAAAAAGAAAAAGAAAAAGAAAAAGAAAAAGAAAAATAGAATAAAGTCAAGACCTGGAAACTGCTATTTACGCTTTAAAGTTCACACATTCAGTAATCGGCTGTTAGTGCCTCAAGAAGCATTAATAGTCGCATGAAAGGTGTGTGAGCAAAACCGTCCATCCTTAATGAAAAGAAGTAGTATTAGGTATTAGGGCAAGGGTATTATAGCTTGAATTGAATTCTTGAGTGTAGGGGTGCAAATATACACACACGTAGGGGTATACAATCGATATTTGAATAAAAGATAGAAATAAAGAATAAGACTTGTGTTTTCTGTAAAGTTGATAAAAATCCCTGATTTGAGGCCGCACTTTAGAAGGAAAACTCAGGAGAACCAACATCTTTCTAAACTTTTTTGGAACGTATAGGATCTAAAGTTAAAACAGATAGGAAGTGTGAAACATAAGGGTTGGATATTTCTAACTTAGGATGATAGAATTTCTAACGTAAATACTAAACTGTAGGAGTAGAATCGATGCTAACTTACGAAACTAGCTTGACGGGATTTTATGGGTAGTATCCGCTGAAAACCCTCAGGAGACAACACTCCTCCTACTAGGGACACCTAGAGGTTTAACGGCTTGTTGCACGCGCTCAGTGCAATCGCGTTCCCTGCGAAAGTGCGGTTATCATTTTATTTTTGTGAATAATTGGTTTTGCTCGGGACGAGCAAAAGTTAAGTTTGGGGGTATTTGTTCATAACAGAATACTGCATTTTATACCACCCATTCTTACGCTCGAGTGTTTATAGGTAGGTGCTTTTAATCCGTGTTTGTTACATATTTACAGAGTACAGGTTTCCAGTCCAAATATTGCAAATCAAGACAAAATCTCCACAGTTACGCCAAAAGCAGAACATCTGTTGACAGCAGATAAAAGCCGGGTTCCGGTCATCCATATCCGTCCAGTGCCGAGTACCAGTTCCTGAGACAAGACATATGACAGTGGTCATTCGTGTCTGGGACAAGCACAGAGCACGAGGGGGCAGCACAAGAATCAATGGGTGCACGGAGCTCGAGAGAGATAGAAGTCAAATGTGAAGAAAAGATAGCAATCTTGGACTAAGAATTCTGAAGATATTCTGGAAAGATTATCAGAAAATACATGTACCAGACAAAAGGGGACAGCAGATCAAGGCAGTACAAGAAAGCCCATGCCCTGACTCCACTATAGGGCCGCGGATCCGCGGCCAATAGAGGGTATAGGCCGCGGATCCGCGGCCGTACTGGCACCTCACATGATGAAATTTCAGGGGCTATTTGGTCTTTTTATGTAGGTTCTGAATGTTGCCCTAGATTTCCAGCTCCCTGCCTATAAATACTCCAGAATTGAGCTAAGCCAAGGGTCCAACTTAGTGTTCATTCTTTGTTCTTCTTTTTGTTAGGATTTAGTCTTTTTCTTCTTCTTCTTCATTCTTTTTCCATGAAAATTGTAGTGAGAGCTTTTTGAGTGGAAGATCAATGAAGATGAAGGCATTTTGTATCATTCTCTTTTGTTTCTTCTTCCCCTTGAGATTTTTGCTTTCTCTTGATCATTCAACCTCTTCATTGAGCTTGAATGGTTAAGGGTTAGTTATTGATCTCAAAGGTCGTATTTTCTTATGGAATTAGCACTTCATTTCACATGCGTTCTCTACCCTTCTCTTGATCTTGCAACCTCTTAATTGAGCTTGCAAGTTTAAGGGTTGGCTATTGATCCCATGCTTGTCTTGAGTTCTAGTTTCTTGTTCTTTTTATCGCTTATTTATTACTTGCTTTTTATTACATTGCTTTACTTTCTTGCAATTTATATTCATGCACTTAATTACTTGTAATCTTTTCTTTTCTCTTTTCTTTTCTTTGTTCTTTTCTTTTGCTCTTTTTGGTTCTTTTTGTGAATGTTGTATTTATTGTTGTTGTTAAGAATCCATATGATATTGTAAGTTAACATTTCTTTGCTCATTTCCTTTTCCCGTTATTTTCCATTGAACTCCGCCCAAACCATACGCAAGCGCTCCGTTAGGCACCCTACCCTAACAAGGTAACGGTGATTCCTAACCGCGACCGGTTGCGTTCGGTTTAGCCGGAGGCGAAAGCAAGAGACAAGAACGGACGGACAAGGGTAAATAAGCCGGATTCCACGAATACCGTGCTTAAATCCCCTAATCCACGTTGTTGCCGATTGCTCTAGCTTCAATTGGTCAAGACTCGGCTCAAAGGTTTTGAGTACGGATTTCTTTAGCTTACATTATCGTATCTTTTCTTAACAACTTTATACTTGCAAATAATACACATAGGTTAGATTGAACAAACTCATACAGATTCTTTATTGACTCGTCTAAAACAAGAAAGGACATACAACCATCTCCCTGTGGATCGACCCGTGCTCAACCGGCTAGCTGCATAGCGACACCGTCTTGATTGCGGTTAACTCAAATTCTTCCAATCAATGCGGCTCAGGACTAATCTGGGAAACTACTGATCAACCTATCAGTAAATCCCAACTGCCTTGGCCAAGGTCTAATGGTCCTGGCTAATCGAACACAGTGCGATATCGACTCCTTATACCGGGAGAGACGAGTCCCCAACAATCACTCACTGCTTCCATATGGCTCGGGACTGTACCCAACCAAAACCTGTTTGCATGACTCAGTAGAGCCATGGTCGAGTAGTAA
Organism: Agapanthus africanus; assembly: GCA_030015575.1. Taxonomy (NCBI): domain Eukaryota; kingdom Viridiplantae; phylum Streptophyta; class Magnoliopsida; order Asparagales; family Amaryllidaceae; genus Agapanthus; species Agapanthus africanus. The sequence continues at coordinate 112,229,416 of CM057344.1, forward strand.
TCAAAGTACAGTGGGAACACACACGAGACAAATGACGATCTCAGGTTTGAAGACTAACCTGTATTCATGTCACCTGAGAACTACTATCTGACGATAGGTATTGTACCATCTAGAAGTTCTTTGCGAGTCCGTCCAGTGTACTCACCCCCAATGAGCACCTGTATACGATCTTAGGTGCAAAAGACCAATGGCTGCAGGGCGAACCATCGCCTCTCGTCGAAGTATGGAAATGTATACACTAGTCTACTCCGGCATATTGATGCCTATTTTCGATACTCCCGCGATTAGGGACCTTTTAAGGATTTGCTTATCGACTACCCAGCTCCTACAAGTATGATCGCCATCACAACGCAGGTAGTCAAGCAATGATCCTACAGGCTTTATCAACATGTATAGATGATACATAATAACAAGTAAAACATATGCATATGTTAAGATAAAGATAAACCAGAGAGCATACTATCATATCGAGCAAGATTGTCCTGTACATACATATGTCCAAGCATCCACATGTATACATTTACATGTTAGTTATATGTATGCCCTAGAGGCCATTACTGTACATGAGATGTAAATTGTAGTGGATGCTTGGACTTATATGAAGAGGACTTTCTTGCTCGATATGATAGTATGCTATCTGGTTGCTCTTTGTCTTAACATGATGACTAGTATACGTGATGCTGTCTTGCTCTCACATGTTGATAAAGCCCTTAGGATGTGTATTTGACTACCAGGAATATGATGGAGATCATACTATTGGGTCCAAGGGTAGTCCAGAAGTACACCCTATAATTGTTCCTAGTCGTGGGAGTATCGAGACAGGTGATTTGTACGAAAAAGTTGTGTTTTGTAGTTAACCGCAATCAGAACGGTGTCGCATGTAGCTAGACCGAGATGAGTACGGGTTGTCCTCTGGGAAACGTAGAACTTTTTATTTTTACTTTAGATGTGTTGAGAAAGAGAGGAGGGATAAAGAATTTTTATAGAATGGTTTCTAGATCTACGTTAAACAAGAATGTAAAATATAGATCTAGATTATTTTAGAGATGTAGATAATATAATAAGAGGGCTTGTAGGGTTCGTTAGGATTTAGTAGTTATGGACGATTAATTAAAAGTTACCCTTTTTATCCATTAATAGATTTAAAACTAGAACGACGGTGATGCGTGTAGATTAGGGTTTCTGGAGGGAAAAGGAATCCCACTCTTAACCCTTATCTCGACACGGAACTCCGTTCATATCTAGCCTTTACCAAAACAATCATTAATCTAATCTCTAATCGCGGTCGGAATTAGCAAAGAATTGCTAGCGCGCCCGATTAGGATGTTAGTGATTCTTTTGATAAAGTTCATAAACTTTATAGGACTTAAAAATGGTTTAATTATTTTCATCGTCCATTAGCCTACCCTAATCCTACGAACCCTAACAAGCGGAGAATTACTCGCGCATGTTGGGAGAAGAAGATGAAAAGACAGAGAGGGAAAACATAATGTAAAATGCAAAAACAATTAAAAAGAACTACCTTTATTAATCGACTTGAACAAACTACACTTTTAATCCATAGAAAATGATTACAACTAGTTGCTTCTCGATCTTTCCTAAGGAGGTAGTCGAACAGTCGATGATCAGCCTGGATGCGTGAGCGTCGGGAACTTCGTGATCTCTTCGGCTTGATGACTTTTCCAAGAGGCTCTCGGTGCCCTTTTATAGTGCAAAGACAGAATCTTATTGTTGAAAACTTGGTAAAATATAGATTTGATTCACCCCAAAAAAATATTGCACTCTAACTCCCTAGACTTGCGGCGGATCCGCGGCCATTGGATAGGTTTGGCCGCGGATCCACCCCCTTTTGGTGAGATCATGGCCTCTAATTTTTGTAGCTTCATATCTGTAACACTTGGTAATCTTTTGAGTATCTAAACTTTGAAAATCTTTTCTACATTTCTACCAGAATTAGTTTCTTGAATATCTTTGGTGGATTTGATTTGCCAACTTTGATTTTCTTGATTTTAGCCCTGCAAATTCTGCACAATATCTCAACAAATAATATTTAGTAGAGTTTGTTATATTGAGATATTAACTTAACCATTAAGAATTGGTCAAAGGTATTTAATAAGGTAAGCATATTTAAATGGGCCAAATGTTACATGGATATTATATGCTTACTTTTTCCTACAAAATGTTATTTATAATATATAAACACATAAAAATAGTATTTTTACAGATAAACCCTCATATGTATCATATATTATAATAAACACCTTTTATTATATAATAATAGTAGGAAAAATGTCATATTAAATGTGCAGTTTTATCAACTGAATAAATACCCCCAAACTTATCTTTGATCGTCCCGAGCAAACTAGTTTATTTAAGAGGAGAAAAAGAAAGGAGAAAACTAAGCACTCTTTCGTAGGCAGACACGATTGCACTGAGCACGTGCAACAAGCCGTTAAACCTCTAGGTGTCCCTAGTAGGAGGAGTGTTGTCTCCTGAGGGTTTTCAGCGGATTACACCCACAAAATCCAATAACAAAAGAAAGATGGTGAAATTTACATATAAAGATAAGAACCATAAAAGAAAGGCCTTGAAAAGAAGAGTTTCCAACTATACTAACTTTTCAGTTGTCATGAGCCCTATCTTAATAGTCATGAAAAAATGTTAGAAATCACATCATCCCTCAATAAAACATCGTCTTTATTCTTCATTCCTACCTTTTATCCAAACATTGATCATATAACCCCACGTGTGTGTAAAGAACATCTCTACACTCAGAGAATTCAATTCAAACTATCATACTCTTGTCCATCTGCCTTAGTACTTTTTAATTTAATGAATATTAAAATTTGCTCACACATTTTCATGCGACCGTTAATACTTCTTGAGATACTAACAGACTGATTACTTATGTGCACACATTTTCATGCGACCGTTAATACTTCTTGAGGTACTAACAGACCGATTACTTATGTGCTTTCTGATTAGGTGATAATATTTTCCTCGTCTTGCACCACCTAAGGCTTAGCAGTGACTCCCAGACCAGTTGGCCTTAGGGCACTAGGTGAAGAGGCACCCTCGCTATATTTTTTTATTGCTGCCTTGGTGATAACAAAACCAGTGTTCATTTTTTCTTTTCACCATTTTTATATTTTCTTCATTTTTTATTTTTCATTTCCTTCATACTTTGGCTTTTAGACAAGAGCATTTCAAGGTATTCTCTACTATCCCGAGTTTCAAGACGTGTGTAAGTGCATATTGTAGGGTACCAACATTCAAATGTTTGGCTTCCAGAATAGAAACTATTTTTCAGACTTATTTTTATCCTCAGATTAGTAACTTCCTTCATCTTACTAACCCTTGGGGCAACGGCTCATAACTACTTATTACCAGTTCGTTTAAGAAACTTCTAATTTTCTTGGTTTTCTTAAACTATTCCTATCTTTTGGATGTAACTTTTCACTTTCTACTCTTTTGTTATAAATTTTTTTTTTAATTTTTGAAAAAGTTGTGCTTATGCAAAATATGATGCAAATTGATATGTAAATAAGCACAAACCTCCCCCAAACCTGTTTACAGCAGCGTCCTCACTGATGTCATCCGTTAAGCTCAAAAACCTGTAAACTTGGAAGGAAATTATTAATGGGGGCAAGAATATACGAAAGTGAAAATCCTCCCCCAAACTTATTTTAGGCTCACAATTTTGTAAAAATCATTTTCTTTCAAGAGCCAAAATATACCACCCCTCCCCCAAACGTGAGTTAAACAATTTTAATCTTTTAAAAATCATATGAGGGGGTCAAGGTTATTGGTCAATGCCAAGCTTTGCAAAGACCGAAGGTCAACACCATCCATTCAAAAATTTTATCAATGAAGTACCAAGGTTGGTGGAAGAATATGTCACCTTTTGACGTGAAGAAGTGGGGAGGTGACAAGAGGTGTAATGGAAAAGGATTGCGTCTCAATTTGGAGAGACGACACAGTGATAGTAATGATGGATTACTCGCATTATCATGATTGTCCAAAAGAAGGGGTGGAGGTCCAATTTCTTCATCTTGGAGTTGATTCATCTCAACACCCGTGTCTTGTAAAAATGCGAGTTCATCAGCGAAAATTTCCTCAAAGCTTTCATCGATACCCCGAAAAATAATGTCATCAGAAAAAATGGGGTGATCGTCAGACTCTATAAAAAGTTCCTTATCAGCATTAGATGTTGACCCGGACAACTCGGCGGAAGAGTCCATGTCAAGCAATAACATATGAAAAGAGTCAGAATTATGAGGTTGATCATATTCGCTGCTGTCGACATCCATTAATTCGACATAACACACATGAGCATAGGGTTCGGAGGGTTTACTTCCCAACTTGTAAATGTTAAGCTCAATTGACTTCTTTCCAAAGGATAGGGTCATAGAGCCGTTTCTACAATTGATTACTGCATTGGAAGTAGACAAAAAGGGTCGACCGAGTATCACCGGGATTTGATTGCGTGGGTTTGCCACAGGTTGTGTAACAATAACGATAAAGTCCACAGGAAATATGAATTCCCCGACTTTAATTAACACATCCTCTAGCTCACCCCTAGGTTGGGTGATAGATCGATCGGCCATCTGAAGAGTGCAATGCGCAGGTTTTAACTCTCCGATCCCTAATTGCTCATAAACAGAATACGGAAGCAAGTTAACACTCGCACCTAAATCGAGTAGAGCACGATTGATATTTTTACCCCCAATAGAAATAGAAATTGTAGGACTTCCGGGGTCCTTTCGTTTCTTGGATAGTTGTTGTGTAAAAGCAGTGCTCACATTACTCGCAAGGAAAACTTTTTTAGGTACTTGAACTTTTATCTTCCTAGCGCACAAGTCCTTTAGGATTTTCGCATATGATGGAACTTGTTGAATAGCATCTAGGAGAGGAATGTTTATGTTAACTTGCTTAAAAATTTCCACAATCTTTTCCATTTGTGGACTTGGTCTGTTGCCCCTTAACCTGTTTGGATAAGGTGCTTTATCAATAAGTTTTGGGTCCAACATTGGAGAAGATTGTGGGGACAGATTCGATCCCAAAACTGGAGTGGGAATCGACTTAGATAGATTTGGCGAAATGGGCGAAGGGTTCGAGCCTTGGGGAAAACGGAGAATAGGCTCGGGTGAAGGTGGGAGACTAGACGAATTAGGGGAAGAAGAAGCTGGGGTATCATTGGTGTCACTATCATCACACTGCTCACCCACTCGGTTATTCAGCACTTTTCCCGATCTCAACATGGTAACAGCACTCACATCATAACTTTGTGAGTGGCCAGGATTAGGTATGGGTTGAGATGGGAGTTTCCCTTTCTCTCTCGCACTCATTGCGGCGTTTAACTGTGCGATTTGGTTTTCTATTGATTTAATACTCTCACCATGGGAGGCGGAGTTTTTTGTTAGGGTATCAATAGAAGACCTCATCTCAGCCGAATTTTGCATGGATTGTTTCATGAACATATCCAAAGTTTGTGCAAGTGAGTTGTCAGTACCGGCCACTTATGGTATAGAAATGTTGGCCGGATTTTGGAAATTCTGTGACTGGAAGGGGGGCTGATTCTGTGGTTGTGGTTGCTGTGGAGGAGGTTTTTGATAATTGCTTTGTTGGTTTTGGTTCCAAGCAAAGTTAGGATGATTCCTCCATCCTTGATTGTACGTGGAAGAATAAGGGTCATTTCTAGGTCGCTGCTGAAAAGCAGCATTAGCTTGAAACGATGCATTTATAGGACATTCTTCCGTTAAGTGTGAAGGATCCGAACAGCAACCACAGACGGTCTTAGGAAGCGTGACCTGATTTAGGGAGAAAGATGAGAACTTGTTTTCAATAGCGTCGAGTTTCTTTTGTATCGCTGCCATTTCGGCTTTTACTGCGATGGAAACGTCGAGCTGGTGAATACCTCCCTTAGTTGAAGGTGGTCTTACGCTTTCCCACTGCAAAGTGCTTTCTGCGAGATCTTCCAGATATTTCCAAGCTTCACCGTCATCTTTAGACATGAAATTGCATTGACACATTGTTTCAAGCATCTGCTTTGTCGCTGGATTAATGCCCTCATATATAATCCGACATAAATCCCATCTATTGATTCCATGATGAGGACATTGGACAAGCAGATCTTTGAAACGTTCAAAGCACTTCCAAAATGGTTCATTGGGAAGCTGGGTGAACTGGTTGATCTCGCTCCTAACACGGGCAGTCTTATGGTTTGGGTAAAACTTCTTAAGAAATACTATTATGAATTCATCCCAACTAGTGATAGAGTGTGCGGCAGTATTATAAAGCCATTTTTCTGCCAAGTCGCACAGTGTGAATGGGAGAAGACGTAAGCGCATAGCATCTAAAGTCAATTGTGAAGTACCCATCATTGCGCATACGTTTTCGAATTTGGTGATGAAAACGTACGCGTCTTCCGACTCAAGCCCGTGAAATTTGGGCAGCAGGTTGATGTAGTGGGGTTTAATTTCGAAATTATCCCCGTTAGGTGGTGGAAGAGATAGACAAGTAGGAAGAGGACCACGAATAGGATAGCATCTCTCTTGGAGAGAGATGCGCGGTGGATTCTGCTCACCTGCGGACGATGGCAGCGTGGTGTTATAATTAGATGGAGTGTCGTCCATCACGGTCGATGTGGTGTGTGGTGGGGGAAAAGAAGATGAAGAAGTACCGACTTCGGTGTCGATAGAAGGAACGCGGACAAGACGGGCACTAGGATCCCGTGTCCAGCCGAGCATGCACTAAGCGGGTTTAGTGCAAGTGGCAGCGTGTGTGTGATTTTTAAATTGGTTTGTTTTGAAAAAGTGGGACTCAAGACAAATCTCCCTAAGATGCACAAGCAACCCTAGAATTAAGGTCGCCTAGGTCCAGTCTCTAGACCGCTTCTAGACTTCCAAAGGACAAGCCGCAGGATCAATCCTCTACCGCCTCCGAACTACCCTTGTAGCCAAGTAAGTGCCAGGTAAGTGGGAAGGAACCACGTCGTGGGCCTAATTAAAAACCACTAGCCTTCGACACACTTGCTTAGGCACTACAAAAATAATGCGGATAAACGATAGATTACCCACGACCTTCCTCTGTCTTTATTAAACGCGACAGTCCTTAGAGTCTGGTCTAGATATTTTTTTAAATTAATGAAGGGTTGATCTATATGCTCAGTTTGTGATTTGTGGGGCTTAGGAAGGGTGATGAAATCCCCACCTAATCTTGATTTGGTCTTTGACCCTTAAAGTCCGTATTAAATATGCAAAACAAAACCAATCACAAAACTTTTGCAAAAAGATTTTTGAGCGGCGCTATTTTGCAAAGAATCCTGCAGAAAATAGATTTTATTGGATCTGAGAGGAGAGAGAAGGAGTTGAAAAAGATACCAGAGAATTGTGAACCCTAGATCTCCTGTTTCCTCAAGTCCGTGACTCCAGATTCCCTCGCAAAATTCACACACAAATCGTTAAATATGCAATTTGCAGTTTTGTTTTAATAATGATATGAATCGTCTAAGAATTCAACACAAATAGTAAAAATAAAAAATTACGCACGTATCCCCGGCAACGGCGCCATTTGATTTGTACGAAAAAGTTGTGTTTTGTAGTTAACCGCAATCAGAACGGTGTCGCACGTAGCTAGACCGAGATGAGTACGGGTCGTCCTATGGGAAACGTGGAACTTTTTATTTTTACTTTAGATGTGTTGAGAAAGAGAGGAGGGATAAAGAATTTTTATAGAATGGTTTCTAGATCTACGTTAAACAAGAATGTAAAATATAGATCTAGATTATTTTAGAGATGTAGATAATATAATAAGAGGCCTTGTAGGGTTCGTTAGGATTTAGTAGTTATGGACGATTAATTAAAAGTTACCCTTTTTATCCATTAATAGATTTAAAACTAGAACGACGGTGATGCGTGTAGATTAGGGTTTCTGGAGGGAAAAGGAATCCCACTCTTAACCCTTATCTCGACACGGAACTCCGTTCATATCTAGCCTTTACCAAAACAATCATTAATCTAATCTCTAATCGTGGTCGGAACTAGCAAAGAATTGCTAGCGCGCCCGATTAGGATGTTAGCGATTCTTTTGATAAAGTTCATAAACTTTATAGGACTTAAAAATGGTTTAATTATTTTCATCGTCCATTAGCCTACCCTAATCCTACGAACCCTAACAAGCGGAGAATTACTCGCGCATGTTGGGAGAAGAAGATGAAAAGACAGAGAGGGAAAACATAATGTAAAATGCAAAAACAATTAAAAAGAACTACCTTTATTAATCGACTTGAACATACTACACTTTTAATCCATAGAAAATGATTACAACTAGTTGCTTCTCGATCTTTCCTAAGAAGGTAGTCGAACAGTCGATGATCAGCCTGGATGCGTGAGCGTCGGGAGCTTCGTGATCTCTTCGGCTTGATGACTTTTCCAAGAGGCTCTCGGTGCCCTTTTATAGTGCAAAGCCAGAATCTTATTGTTGAAAACTTGGTAAAATATAGATTTGATTCACCCCAAAAAAATATTGCACTCTAACTCCCTAGACTTGCGGCGGATCCGCGGCCATTGGATAGGTTTGGCCGCGGATCCACCCCCTTTTGGTGAGATCATGGCCTCTAATTTTTGTAGCTTCATATCTGTAACACTTGGTAATCTTTTGAGTATCTAAACTTTGAAAATCTTTTCTACATTTCTACCAGAATTAGTTTCTTGAATATCTTTGGTGGATTTGATTTGCCAACTTTGATTTTCTTGATTTTAGCCCTGCAAATTCTGCACAATATCTCAACAAATAATATTTAGTAGAGTTTGTTATATTGAGATATTAACTTAACCATTAAGAATTGGTCAAAGGTATTTAATAAGGTAAGCATATTTAAATGGGCCAAATGTTACATGGATATTATATGCTTACTTTTTCCTACAAAATGTTATTTATAATATATAAACACATGAAAATAGTATTTTTACAGATAAACCCTCATATGTATCATATATTATAATAAACACCTTTTATTATATAATAATAGTAGGAAAAATGTCATATTAAATGTGCAGTTTTATCAACTGAACAACAGGGCATCGATACTCCAGAGTAGACTAGCGTATACGCTTCTCAACCCATATGATGGGCGATGGATGATCCCATATCCATTGGCGTTTGACATCAGAGAAGGAACACGGGTGCTCAGTGGAGACTGGGTACACTGAACGGACTCGCCGAGAACTACTAGATGGTATTATACCTATCGTCGGATAGCAGTTCTCTGGTGACACTGGTACAGGTTAGTCTGTAGACTCGAGATCGTCATAGAGTCTTGTGCGATTCCCACTGTGCTTTGATTTCCACCATACCACGGTCAAGTGATCATGCAAAAAGGTGGTTTTTGGATACAGTCCTGAGTCACATGGAGGCAATGAGCGATAGGAGGGGTTTCGTCTCTCCCGGTATTGGGAGTTGATGTTGCGCTATGCTCGATTGGCCATAACAGGAAATCCCTGGCCAGGGTTGCTGAAATTTACTGGTAAGTGTTATCAGTAATTTCTCGAACCATTATGGACCTTGCATCGGCATGACTTATCAGGCTATTGGGGTCTGACATTATACCGCCCCCAGGTTATTGATATGCGACATATCAGACGAAAAGACCGGACTGTACGGTAGTGTTACTGATTGGATTCGCAGGAGTATGAGCAGACTTGCTTGTTGATCTTCTGATCGCTCAATACCCGGGTAGCCGTTACATTTAGCAGACCGCTTGCGGCTTGTGGGTGTTTGATATGATCATCACCTACTGCCGGCATATTGACGAGTATTTAGAGTTCTACACAAAGGTTTCCTGGTTCATGCGAAATGAACTAGGAGCACATATGCGATATGTGCGGGACCGAGATTGGTACGTGTATGCGATACCGTATTCTATTCTCGCGATATGTGACATTCGTCGGTTATATGTGATATAGCCAAGTTATCGGATCAAGTGTTGATTCGATAAGTTGTTACCGTTGATATTAGTCGGTTATATGAGACATAGCCGGATTATTAAATCAATTGTTGATTTAATAATTTAATGTAGAATTATATATTTGATATATTAAATTACATTAACTAATATTAGCTCACTTAAGTATTCATTTTTCTCACTTAATGATACATTGATATATATGTGATATATGTTAAATGTATTGTTTTCTTTTTGCACAAAATATAAATATGATATATATTGTTGTGTCATGCTAGGTTACACATGCAACATGTATGTATGAGACTCACACCGTGCTAGGTTAATGTTAGGGTTTTATTTGTTTTAAGTAATTTAAACAACATGGATAATTAGTCATGGTTGAGCTTGGATGGAAGCTAGTAGAACATTGACTTAGTCTAGTTGTTTGTCTTGCTTAAGATATTTGTTAACCCAACTCTTAACTCATAGCTATAGTTTAGTCTCTACAATAGTTAGTGCATGACATACACTCGCCATGGTTGCATTTCTAACCTCATGAGTTTCATTCATCATCTTCTTCCTTACTTGAGAAAAATCTTGCTAGTTTTTTCAAAGTGATGAAACATTGTGAGAAAAATAAATCTAAAGTGAGCCTACTTCCTATTTCATCATCCTCTACTATTAACCATTTAGTTTAGGGTGTTTGCTTCACTAATTTTACACATTAATGAAGAGGTAGAATGAGCTTGAGTCTTCTCGACGTAGATCATCTTCGGCCTCGAAGACATTGAGCAAGTTTATTCGTTTCTTCATGTGAACCCTTACTAGAGTCCGGGTCTTCACAACATGCAGCGAAGGGACTACGACATGGAGCTTTAGAAGTGAAGGACCGATCTACAAAGGTTGTATTCGCTCATTCACTTAGATGTAAAGTGTTTACATTTAGTTTCGTCGGATTTTCTAGTAACGATTCTTGGGTTAGGGTTAGCTAGAACGGCAATTTTTTTTGAAATTGGCATAGATGATGCCTCCTGAAACCTTGCTGCCGTGCTAGACAACCCAACAGTGGTATCAGAGCCATGCTAGAAAATTAGACGATGTTTGCTAGGATTACGAAACCGAAACTACTTCGAAATACCGGATGCGATGACCTAGTTTTTGTTGAATTTTTAAAGGGCTCTAAAATTTTTTTAAACAACTGCAGATTGTTGTATGAGATATAACTTGAAAACTGTGAAAATTTGAGGCAATTATACCTCAACATGGCAGGCCACATGACCTCTAAAACCGGTGTGCTCGGTTTTTCCAAGGAGTTTTGGGTTCAAATTTTCATGGTGTTCCAGTCTCGGGGTTTTAGTGTTTCAGGTGTTGTTTGTTTTTGCTAAATTTTCATGTGATGTTAACTTTCTGCAAAAGCAATTCGGAGCGTTTCATAATCGTAATTCTAACATGTATTCGGGTTATTTAGACGACGTTAAAAAGGTCGTGCAGATATCAATAACCCAATTTTTCTCATACTGAAATTTTCCAAGAGTTGGATTTTTCTGAGTTTAAAATTTTCAGAAAATCTTGCAAGCGATTCTGTGGACCCTCTAGAAGAACGAAACCCTAACTCGATTCTGTGACCGTCAGAACCGCCATCAAACCCTAGGGCTTGTGGTAGTTCAGCGGTGCCACAGGTGAGGCATTGGTTGACCCTTCTACGGCTGGTTCATAGGAGCTGTGGCATGTTCCGGGTACTTTTTGAACTCCACTCAAGTGTTGAGCTTTTTGGGAAATTTTGGGTGTTTGCTTATTCGATCGAAAAGTTTAACTTCATCTAGCTATCTGTGATTGTGATACAATATTTGGAATCCACAAAATTAGTTATGAGATAACTAGTTTGAATTTTATAAATCTAGCAGTTTAGTCTTATTTGATCGGTTGCCACGGGATTTTGATGTAATCAAAAGTCCGTCGCAATTACGTAGTGTACGCGGATACTCGCCGGGTAACCTTACTAGATAGCCATGCCCCATAGCCCCGACCAAGTGACAGTAGGAGAATCCCGTCGCCAAAAGCATCCGTCCGGATGCTCGTGGCCGCGGTGTTCCGCCTTAGTGCACTTCGTCGACGGCATCGGGGGTGCGTCCGTCTACTAAAGTTTCGGACGAGCATTTGATCAAGTTATCGGGAATCTTATTGAATTACCCGACAGGTTATTGGAAAGTATTTTCAATATCGAGACTAAAATGCGGGGTTTATAATTGTTAGGCATGTGATGTCAAAGGAATTCATTTGGTTAGGCATGAAATCCAAAGCATGTGATACATTGGGATTTTGATGTCTAAGGTGGTTGCGGATTCCAACTGTGGTAGTTTTTCACTTTCTTTTCTGCGGCCGTAAGTGTAATATGTGGTGTATCGCCGGTTTCGTTACTATATGTCAACGACAATTGGGATACGCATATTTACTTATGTTGATGACATGTGATGTTATGTGTTGTTGTGATATGTTATATTGAATCGTCGTGTTTTGAATAGTCGGTTTTTTTTATGTGAGATGAGAGTTTTTCATTTTCATTCATGTAAAAGCTTGTATGTAATATTATTTTATTGGGGCATTTCCGGGTTGAGGATGATGTCACCATCGATGTATATTATTTACTTTTCCGCATTAGGATAGACCCAAGGCGGGGAGCACAAGTAACCGGGTTCTAGGGTCCAGTAGGAGACCATCTCGAGGAGTCGAGACCGGGTCTCCTAACTCTAGAATTGGTAGGGTTGCTTGTCGCTCTCGTAGGGGTCTAGAGATATGGGTTTGGCTATTCATCACGACTGTGGAATCCGCGTTTTTTATTGGCTTAAATAAAACATGGAATTCATAGTATATTCAATATTTCATATGTGTTCTTCTGCTGCTGATATTTAATGATGTGATCACTTGATATGTTCTGAGATGAATGCCTATATTATATATATGATATATAATAACTATTGCTGCTTTCGTTTCTTCTGTGATGCTTAGGAAGCATAATTTGATGGGACTTCATTAATGAGATTAATGAAAGAAAAAAAACCTAAAGATGTTGTAGAAACTTGTTTTAAAAACTGGTAGCTCTAGTTCTTGCTTTGCATAGCGATATTCCTTGTAGAATATCCATCACCTTATTCGATAAGGAAAGAGCCGATATCTCCACCGGGAGTGACCTCTTTAGCAAAACTAGCAGATGCTACAACCCACTTGGTTTGTCTTTTGATTGCTTCTATAGTTTTTGCTTTGCATAGTGGTATTTGTGAAATATCTTGCACCTTATTCAATAAGGAAAGAGCCAAGATCCCTTTACCGGGAGTGACATCTTTAGTAAAACTAGTAAAAGTCTCAAAAACACTCCTTTTAAAATTCACTCGATTCTACGACGATATCAAGTTCATTACGCAAAAGGTTTTCCTAAAATCCTGACGTAACCCTCCGTCATTTTAGGAAGTAGAGTACTTAGTATTCGTGCTACGTTTGTTGACCAAAGTTAAGGCGTAGTGTGTGGTAGCTAAGTGATGTCTTCCTACACAGCATATGATGCGATTAATTAGGACAGTCATGTGGCTTTGTTGACCATAGTTAAGGGTCATGTGGGTGGGTCTAATTAATCACGAAATGACTGGTAGAACTTGACTAGTGCTTATGATTTGTTGACCAATTAAGGTCATAAGTCACTAGGGGTAAAATATTATCGGGAATTTCAAGTGTTAAAATTTGCAATGAGATTGCATACTTTCTATGAGATAGTTGGATCTCGATACCCACTGCGAGTAAGAGTTACTCCTGAGAGAGTTTTACACATTACAATTAGCCGATCAAGTAGGTGTCTAGAAAGGTATTAACGGGGTTACGTCCCTGGGAAAACAAGGTTTATTTTAATTAGGTCCGTGTGAAAGCACGGGGAACCTCCCTCAAAGTATCAACACTGGCCTGGCTGAAAGATTGGCAAACTTGTAGAGTGTAATTAATCCCGGCTAGTCTTACCTTTTAGGATTTAAAGGAAGATTTGACTACAACAGTGGGAGCCAACCTGATTAGATAAACTAATAACCAATCTAATCATGCAAGAGCGCACGCAGAGTGTTTTCTTCTCTCTCTCTCCTGGTAGCAACCATGTCACGCCTTAATCAAGATAATAATATGGATGCATTGACCGAACCTGCTTATTATACTGAGCTAGAGAATGTTGGTTCCACTCTATCTTATAATTGTTATAAGTCCGAGCAGGAAATAGGGGAATATCCGGATTTCCACGCAACCCAATCGAGGAATAAGCATGTTGATGCATATTCTTCGGGTGTGTTCATTACCAAGAACTGTTTCTCAGTATCCTCTACGTCCTGGGTATGTGATACCAGATCAGGATCCCGCATATGTAAGATGTTACATGGGCTACAGAAAGGTAGAGAACTGGGATTGGGTGATATGTCTCTAAGTGTAGAGAATGGAGCAAGTGTTGCAGCAAAGTCAGTTGGCAGATATCACCTTGTATTAATACATTGAATCTGAACAAATGTTATTAGATACCGAACCTGATATACAACATTACATCGGTTTCTTTATTAAGTTAAAGAAGGATATAATTCTGTATTGGGGATAATGTTGTGAACATTTTCCTGAATCAAGAGTTGATTCGATCAGGCACGTTTTATAATAGCATATATGTTCTAAATCAAACCACAATTCAGAGTATATAGAACACACATAAGAGGAGTAGTTCAGAAATGAACGAATCCTTCTTGTGGCATTGTAGACTAGGTCATATCGATGTGACACGAACATCTAAGTTACAGAAGGATGAATATGAGAATCTTTTTGAATTTTCATCTTATGATACTTGCCAGTCTTGTCTCAAAGGTAAAATGACATATACCCTGTTTACTGGAAATAGAGAAAGAGTTACTGAACTCTTGGGACGCATACATGATGATGTATACGGTCAAAAGTCTACAAATGCCAAGGTTAGTTCTTTGTGCTTCATTATATTCGCTGATCTTCTTTCAGGATTCGAACATATGTTTCTGTTGAAACACAAGTCTGAAACTTTTGAGAAATTCAAGGAATATAAGCTTGAAGTTGAGAACCAGACGGGTGGAAGTATTAAAGTCCTTCGATCTGATCGAGGAGGATAATACTTGGGCATGGAGTTCCTGGATTATTTAAAGGAGAATGCGATTCTCTCTCAGCTTACTCCTTCGAGTACACCACAATACAACGGCGTATCGGGGCGGAGGTATCGCACTCTATGAGATATGGCGCGCTCTATGATGAGTACTGCTGAGTTACCTGTTTCCTTTTGGTGTTATGCACTTAAGAAGTTGCATACCTATTGAATGGGGTTCCATCCAAATCAGGGCCTACCACTACATATGAGATATGGAATGGGAAGAGACCATGTCTTAAACGAGTTAAGATATGGGGTTGTCCGGCCTATGTTGAAAGGCAGAATTCGGACATGCTCGAGGCAAGGTCAGTTATGTATAAGTTTGTTAGGATATCCTGAACATTTGCGAGGAAATATCTTCTACCACTCTGAGGAGCAAAAGGTGTTTTGTTTCTCAGCATGCCACCTTTTTAGAAAAGGAATTTCATGTGAAGAAATTTGTGGTCATGAGGTAGAACTGGAAGGAGTTCCAGCTTGACAAACTAACAGCTGATAATTTAGTGGAACCAAAGGATTCAATAGTCTCCAACGAACCTCAGCCTCTCCGTGAATCTGGTAAGGTTCCTCATCCACTTGAGAGATACTACGGTCTTCTTGGTGACAGTAGGAGCGAGGATTGCATCATGGTTGATGATAGCCCAACTAGGTTTAGGCAGGCCATCACGAGTGGGGACTCTGTGTGGATGCTATGCAATCAAAGATGGAATCCATGTACACCAACAAAGTATGACTTTGCATGTTGCACCTGAAGGGGTAAAATCCATTGAGAGCAAATGGATCTTGAGAAGATTTTTGGTGTAGATGGAAAAGTTGAGACTTTCAAAGCTATGCTTAAGTCCATCAGGATCAATGCAAGATCGCGGAGTTGGAACATCTGTTTTGATGTGACAGTCAAAGAGTTTGACTTCATCAAAAAGGTAGATGGGCCTTGTATATACAAGAAAGTTGGAGAGAGTAAGGCTGTCCTCTACGTATTGTACGCAGATGACATACTCTTGATAGGAAATGGTTTCTTATGCTGCACTCGGTCAAGCTTCTCTTATCACGACGATTCTCAATAGAAGATCTGGATGATACCTACTACATCTTGTGGATTATGATCTATGATGATAGATCTAAGTGGATGTTGGGAGTGTCCTAAATCCAGGTACATTAACACCATACTAAAGGGGTTTAGTATGGAAGATTCTAAGCATGGTGGTTCGTCCACTTACTGAGGAATCACTCTCTCCAAAAAGATTTCTTCCAAGACTGATTTGGAGAGAGCTCGCATGCAAGAGATACCCTGTGCTTCGGAAGTAGGATCTATCATGTATGTGATGCTAAGTATCAGACCAGATGTAGATGGCTCACTAAGTGTAGTGATCAGGAATCAATCGGATCTTGGGAGAATCACTGGACAGCTGTGGAGGACATTCATAAGTACTTGAGAAGCACTAAAAGAAAGTTCTTGGTTCCAGCTTCCAGAGTGATAAGGACGACTGAAAGTCAGTCATAGGCATTGTCTTTTCCCTCAGTGCAGGGACGGTATGTTGGAAGAGTTCCAAGCTAGATACCGTGACATACTAGACGATAAAGGCTGAATACATTGCTACCAACGATACTACCAAAGTGGTTGTCTGGGCATTACTTATTCATGAGATGACCATGGTTCCTACCATTGAGCGTCCAATAACTATTTTTGTGACTACAATGGAGTTGTTGCTTTAGCCTAGGAACACCTGTCCCATCAACGATCCAGACATATTCTGAGGACGGTATCACCTGATCAAGGAGATGGTTGATCTCCAAAGGATCGAGGTAAGGAGAGTAGATTTTGAGGTTAACACGGCGGATCCACTCACCAAGGCCTGCTTCCCCAAATACTATTTGAGAGATTTTTGGGATGGTTGAGTATGGGATACTACAACCACTGTTATATTATTGGGTATTGGATACTACAACAGATGGCCTTAGTGCAAGTGGGTGATTGTTAGTTATATGTATGCCCTAGAGAACATTACTGTACATGGGATGTATATTGTAGTGGATGCTTGGACATATATGAAGAGGACTTTCTTGCTCGATATGATAGTATGCTATCTGGTTGCTCTTTCTCTTAACATGTTGAATAGTATACATGATGTTGTCTTGCTCTCACATGTTGATAAAGCCCTTAGGATGTGTACTTGACTACCAGGACTGTGATGGAGATCATACTAGTGGGGCCAAGGGTAGTCCATAAGTACACCCTATAATTGTTCTTAGTCGTGGGAGTATCGAGACAGGGAATCGATACTCCAGAGTAGACTAGCGTATACGCTTCTCGACCCATATGATGGGCGATGAATGATCCCATATCCATTGGTGTTTGACATCAAAGAAGGTACACGGGTGCTCAGTGGAGACTGGGTATACTGAACGAACTCACTGAGAACTCCTAGATGGTATTATACCTATCGTTGGATAGCAGTTCTCTGGTGACACTGGTACAGGTTAGTCTGTAGATCCGAGATCGTCAAAGAGTCTTGTGTGATTCCCACTGTGCTTTGATTTCCACCATACCACGGTCAAGAGATCGTGCAAAAAGGTGGTTTTTGGGTACAGTCCCGAGTCATATGGAGGCAATGAGCGATAGGAGGGGTTTCGTCTCTCCCGGTATTGGGAGTTGATGTTGCGCTATGCTCGATTGGCCATAACAGGAAATCCCTGGCCAGGGTTGCTGAGATTTACTGGTAAGTGTTATCAGTAGTTTCTCAAACCGTTATGGACCTTGCATCGGCATGACTTATTAGGCTATTGGGGTCTGACATTATACCACCCCCAGGCTGTTGATATGCAACATATCAGACGAAGAGACCGGACTGCACGGTAGTGTTACTGATTAGATTTGCAGGAGTATGAGCAGACTTGCTTGTTGATCTTCTGATCGCTCAATACCCAGGTGGCTGTTACATTTAGCAGACCGCTTGCGGCTTGTGGGTGTTTGATATGATCATCACCTACTGCCGGCGTATTGACGAGTCTTTAGAGTCCTACACAGAGGTTTACTGGTTCATGCGAAATGGAGTAGGAGCACATATGCGATATGTGCGGGACCGAGATTAGTACGTGTATGCGATACCGTATTCTATTCTCGCGATATGTGACATTCGTCGGTTATATGTGATATAGCCAAGTTATCGGATCAAGTGTTGATTCGATAAGTTGTTACTGTTGATATTAGTCGGTTATATGAGACATAGCCGGATTATTAAATCAAGTGTTGATTTAATAATTTAATGTAGAATTATATATTTGATATATTAAATTACATTAACTAATATTAGCTCACTTAAGTATTCATTTTTTTCACTTAATGATACATTGATATATATGTGATATATGTTAAATGTATTGTTTTCTTTTTGCACAAAATATATATGTGATATATATTGTTGTGTCATGCTAGGTTACACATGCAACATGTATGTATGAGACTCACACCATGCTAGGTTAATGTTAGGGTTTTATTTGTTTTAAATAATTCAAACAACATGGATAATTAGTCATGGTTGAGCTTGGATGGAAGCTAGTAGAACATTGACTTAGTCCACTTGTTTGTCTAGCTTAAGATATTTGTTAACCCAACCCTTAACTCATCGCTATGGTTTAGTCTCTACAATGGTTAGTGCATGACATACATTCACCATGGTTGCATTTCTAACCTCATGAGTTTCATTCATCATCTTCTTCCTCACTTGAGAAAAATCTTGCTTGTTTTTTCTAAGTGATGAAACCTTGTGAGAAAAATAAATCTAAAGTGAGCCCACTTCCTACTTCATCATACTCTACTATTAGCCATTTAGTTTAGGGTGTTTGCTTCACTAATTTCACACATTAGTGAAGAGGTAGCATGTGTTAGTTATATGTATGCCCTAGAGGCCATTACTATACATAGGATGTATATTGTAGTGGATGCTTGGACATATATAGGGAGGACTTTCTTGCTCGACATGATAGTATGCTATCTGGTTGATCTTTACCTTAACGTGTATACTGATTGTCTCTCTGTTACATGTTGGTAAAGCCCTTAGGATGTGTACTTGACTACCTGGACTATGATGCGGATCATACTAGTGGGGACATGGTAGTCCATAAGTACATCCTTCAAAGTCCCTAGTCGTGGGTGTATCGAGACGGGGCATCGATATACCAGAGTAGACTAGCGTATACCTTCTCGACCCATACAGATGGGCGATGGATGATCCCATATCCATTGGTGTTTGACATCAGAGATGATATACGGGTGCTCAGTGGAGACTGGGTACACTGGACGGACTCGCCGAGAACTCCCAGATGGTATTATACCTTACGTCAGATGGCAGTTCTCTGGTGACACTGGTACAGAGTAGTCTGTTGACCCGAGATCGTCATAGAGTCTTGTGTGGTTCCCACTGTGCTTTGATTTCCATCTTACCACGTCCAAGAGGGCGTGCAAAACGGTGGTTTTTGGGTACAGTCCCGAGTCACATGGAGGCAATGAGCGATAGGAGGGGATTCGTCTCTCCCGGTATAGGGGGTTGATGTTGCGCTGTGTTCGATTGGCTATAACCGGAAATCCCTGGTCAGGGTTGCTGAGATTTACTGGTAAGTGTTACCAGTAGTTTATCGAATTGTTATAGACCTCATATCGACACGACTTATCGAGCTATTGGGGTCTGACGTTTACCACCCCTAGGCAAGATATGCGACATATCAGACGACGAGACCGGACTGTACGGTAGTGTTACTGGTTGGATTCACTGGAGTGTGAGCGGGCTTGCTCGTCGATCTTCTGATCGCTCAATACCCGGGTGGCCGTTACGTTTAGCAGACCGCTTGCGGCTTGTGGGTGTTTGATATGATCATCACCTGCTGCCGGCGTATTGACGAGTCTTTAGAGTCCTGCACAGAGGTTTCCTGGCTCAAGCGAAACGAAATTGGAGCGCATATGAGATATGTGCGGGACCGAGAATAATGCGTGTATGTGATACCGTATTCTATTCTCGCGATGAATGTATCGAATGGTTATATGCGATATAACCTAGTTATCGAATCGAGGGTTGATTCGATAAGCCGATACATTGGATATTAGTCGGTTATATGTGATATGACCGGATCGTTAAATCAAGTGTTGATTTAATGATTTAATGTATAATTATATATTTGATATATTACTTTGCATTAACTAGTATCGGTTCACTTTAAATGGATTTTCTCACTTGGAGTTCACAAGTTGTATATGTGATATACTTTTGTGCACTTGCATGTATCATGTTTGATGATACATGTTAACTTGGTTAAGTGTAAAGTTTAAACCATGGTTAAGTTAATGATTAGGGTTTTGATTATCTTATTTATTTATTTATTTATATATTCATTTTGGAAATTTTTAAGGATGGCGGCTTATTTTGTTTTTATGTTGAAACTTCTTGAAGCTTTGATCAAGTCAACCATTCTTATCTCATCCTTAACCCTAACCATTCCAACTAACCTTGGTTTAATCTCTACACTTGACCATGGTTCATTATATGATAAGTATTGATTTTCTTTTCAATATTAATTAACTTATCATAACACTTTCTTCTTCTTCTTCATCTTCTTCAATAAAGAAAGCTTCACTTCATCAATGGTGGATTGATGAAAAGTGTGAGAAATCCAATTATAAAGTGAACCCACTTCCTATTTCTTCATCCTCTACCTCTTGCCAAGTAGTATAGGGTGTTTCCTTCACAAGTTTTCATGGCTTGGTGAAGGTGGAGCTTGATCTAGTGATGCCTCGACGTAGATCATCTTCGGCACGTTGTCGACGACCTAGCCCGCCTATTTCTCCGATGAAACCACCGTGAGAGTCATGGTTCGATTTGGACAGCGGAGAGGACTTCATCGCGGAGCTTAGGAGGTGGTGGACCGGATCTACAAAGGTTGTATTTCCGTATTCTTGTAGTTAAGTGTTAACTAGTTTACTTTGTCGCCTAAAAATCTAGCCAACGATCTTGTTAGGGTTTCTCGGCACCGTAAAATTTGAAATTGGCATGGTTGATGCCTTGTGAGACCTCTTGAGAGTGCCTAGGAACCCTACAGCATGAGCTCGGGTCACCTCGACGTAGATCATCTTCGGCCTCGAAGACATTGAGCAAGTTTGTTCGTTTTTTCATGTGAACCCTTACTAGAGTCCGGGTCTTCATAACTTGCAGCGAAGGGAGTACGACATGGAGCTTTAGAAGTGAAGGACCGGTCTGCAAAGGTTGTACTCCCTCATTCACTTAAATGTAAAGTTTTTACATTTAATTTCGTCTGATGTTCTAGTAATGATTCTAGGGTTAGGGTTAGCTAGAACGGCAATTTTTTGAAATTGGTATGGACGATATCTCCCGAAACCTTGCTACCGTGCTAGACAACCCAACAATATAATAATGGCCTCTAGGTCATATATATCCAACAATTACGGTTCATCTTTCAACTTTAGGGACATAGTGGTTTATGGGAAACATGGAGAACATAGATCGTTTATGCCCGTGGATTGTATACGGTTGGTTATATGATCCATATTGTAGGGCAACATGCTAGTTTATGGATATCGCGGTCCAATATTAGTTTAGGGACATTACGGTCCATCATCATGTATATTATGAAGAATATATGGGGTAACATGTTAGTTTATGAAAATTTCAATCTATTTTAGATATAATTGGATACATATCATTCTGTAGGACTTTTGGAGTTTCGACACAGGAAGATAGTGAGCGGACACAGGCATCGTCATCTGTCATTGAACTAAGTCGTGACACTTCAAGCGTAGTACTTCTTATAGAATCGACCATTTATTGGCCCAAAGGGGCTTTCTCTATGCATATCCATGAGGAGATAAGCTCCTCATTGGTAGACCTTATCTATAACGTTCGTGCCTTTATAGTTTGGGTCGAACTTCCCTGTTTTGAACGATTGGGGATCATTGGTCTTTTGACAACCAGCACGGTTTGCCTTGGCAGAATGTTCTCGGCCTGGTTACTCTTTCATATGATTATGTCATCCTTGCTCTGTAAGCTTCCAGATTTTGTTGTGCTATAAGAAGGGTTTTTTTCGAGCGCATCGAGCAGAAGATGAGCATTTTCTTCATCCATGAGCTCGTATTGAATTGCCATTCGCAATGAAGGGAGTTCTAACTCCAGCAGTAGCACTGCTTCAGTGCCAAACACCAGTGCATACGGTGTTGTATTCGTAGCTGTGTTGAACTTCGTTTGTGTAAGTCGATGTCGCGCACCCCACGTGTTCGTAGGGAGGAGGAATTTGCAAAAAATAATTTTTACGGGCTTTGCAACACCGACTAGAACCAAGGATCGTCCATAAACCCTAGCTAGCAAACAACATGAGATTTAACTACTCGGAAGGAATGTTATACCTCATGATACAAGCCCTTCGGGTCTTCTTCGCTGTCCTCCTCGTCATCATAGGCTCCAAGCATCGATCTGAATCGTAGCTTCCTCGTCGGCTTCCTCGAGTCAAATACGATCCACCCGAGAGTCTATAGTCCGAGCTCCAACCTCAAATCCGAGGTAACTAGGGCAACAAGCTTGCTAAACTTGATGGTCTAGGTGATGTAGAGAATGAAGATTGATTTATTTGTCCCTTGAAACCCTAGTTTACTCAACTCATGAGACCTTAAGGGTTTTTGTTGAGAGGAAGAAGAAGAGAGCTAACTTGAGGAAAAAGAAATTGTTTTTGATAATGATAATAGAAAATATGATAGCTCACTTGATTTGACCACAAGCATGGCAAGAAAATATCTCACCTAAAATATCTAGTGCCACAAAATATCTCACAAGAAATATCTAGTCAAAGAGTCAAACCAAGTCAAGTGATCAAACCAAGTCAAATGGTCAAACTAAGTCAAGTAGTCAAAACAAGTAGCCATGCCATAATTATCATTTACAAATATAACAAATACTTTCCTCCACCTCATAATTGTTTTAATCAAGTCAATGGTCAAAACCCTAATGACGTGTCTCCTTCTATGGCCCTCTCATCCGTATATACATACCCGCATCCGTGTTCCGAGAAACACGAATACAAAGAGACGAAACTGATCCATCAATATAATACTAGGATCCGGCTTAAACCAAAGCCCACTAGTATTATCCATCCGAACATCATACGCGCACAAGTGCACGTACGTGATCGAAGCCCTGCCGTAAAACCATACGGCCTCTATATCTTTCGCCTGATGCAGGGAAACTCTCTGTGTGGGACTCTAAAGACTCGACAGTACGTTGGCAGTGGGTTTAACCATAAACCGCAAGCGGTACTAGCTGCACGTAACGGACCCCAGGTAGATGTCGATAAGAAG
Source organism: Agapanthus africanus (assembly GCA_030015575.1). NCBI lineage: Eukaryota > Viridiplantae > Streptophyta > Magnoliopsida > Asparagales > Amaryllidaceae > Agapanthus > Agapanthus africanus. The sequence continues at coordinate 112,252,891 of CM057344.1, forward strand.
GCCGATGAGAAAACCCCATCCAAACTCCTACTGAGCCTGAATGTGAAAATCTTTGTACTGTCTGGTCTGTTCGTCTAAGAGTATCGCATATCGGGCCTAAGGGGGCGGTAATTGTCAGACCCCTAATAGTGCAATAAGTCATGCTTGAGTGTAGCCCAAAGGACCCTGAGAAACTACTGGAATACCTACCAGTAAATCTCGCTTGCCCTGGCCAGGGACTTTGTGTAATGGCTATCCGAGCACAGCACGATATCAACCCCCAATACCGAGAGAGACGAATCCTATCTAACCGACACTGCCTCCAAGTGCTTCGGGAATGCACCCAACCACTACCTGTTTGCATGAATCCTTTGAGCCGTGGTAGGGTAGTAATCTAAGTACAGTGGGAACACGCTCGAGGAGAAGTAGCAGTGTCAAGTCGACGGACTAAGCTGTACTCATGTCACCTGGGAATTGCTACCCGACGATAGGTATAATACCAACCAACAGTTCCTGACGAGTCCTGTCCAGTGTACTCGTAACCTAACGAGCACCTGCATACTATCTCCAGTACGACGTACTAATGGCTGTGGGACAGACCATCTCCCCTGCTGGGATGAGAAGCATATACACTAGTCTATTCCGGAGTATCGATGCCCCGTCTCGATAATCCTACGACTAGGGACCTGTATAAGGATGTGCTTGTAGATTACCTTGCCCCCACTAGTGTGACTGCCATCACAACATTGGTAATCAAGCAAAGATCCTAAGGGCTGTACTAATATGTATAAGTGATATGTTAAAAGAAACACATGCACATATTGAAGTAGAAACAAACCAAGTAGCATACTGCCATTTTGAGCAAGACTGTTAATACAACTGTGAATATCCCAAGCTTCTATTAAGTAATATACAAACCAGTATGATACAATAATGGCTTCTAGGGCATACAACACTGACAATTTCCCACTTGCACTAGGGCCATATACTGGCATATCGCAGACCTACCATCTCGATCAGCCGCTCGAACTGTGTCTGAGGGATGGCCTTCATGAGCGGATCTACAGTGTTATTCTCCGTATCTACTCTCCTCACCTCGATCTCTCGATGATCTAGAATCTCCCTGATCAGGTGGTACTGCCTCAAAATGTGTCTGGACTTCTGATAGGAACCGGGTTCCTTCGCTAAAGCTATAGCGCCGTTGTTGTCACAATACAGAGGTATTGGATCAACAATGGTCGGAACCACCTGAAGTTCTGTGAGGAACTTCTTCATCCAGACAGCTTCTTTTGCGGCACCGCAAGCAGCTATGTACTCCGATTCCATCGTCGAGTCAGCAACGGTGTCCTGCTTGGAGCTCTTCCAACAGACCACCCCTCAATTGAGGGTAAAGACATAACCCGACATAAACTTGGAGTCATCCTTGTCACTTTGGAAGCTGGAGTCAGTAAAGACCTCGATCTGGAGGTCTTTTCCGCCATACACCAAGAAAATCTCCTTAGTCCTTCTCAGGTACTTGAGAATGTTCTTTACTTCTATCCAGTGCTTCTCCCCTGGGTTTGACTGATACCGGCTTACAACGCTCAATGCGTATGCTACATCTGGTCCGGTACACAACATCGCGTACATTATAGAGCCTACCACATATGCGTAGGGTATAGTTGACATGCGAGCCCTTTCTAAATCAGTCTTTGGAGACATCTCTTTGGAGGGGGTGATCCCGTGACAAGCCGGTAGATTACAGCGCTTTGAATCTTCCATACTAAATCTTTTCAGTATGGTGTCGATGAACCTTGATTGAGAAAGTCCTAACATCCTCTTATATCTATCACGATAGATCTGGATCCCCAGAATGTAGTTGGCATCACCCAGGTCTTTCATGGAGAACCTCTGTGACAAGAATCCTTTGACTGATTGTAGCATAGGAATGTCATTTCCTATCAAGAGAATTTCATCTACGTACAAGACGAAGAATACCACATTTCTTTCTACAATCTTACTATATATGCATGGTTCATCTGGATTTTTGATAAATTCGAATTCTTTGACTGCATCATCAAAACAGATGTTCCAACTCCGTGATGCCTGCTTTAGTCCATAAATGGACTTCAGCAACTTGCACACTTTCCCGCTGCTCCCACTCTGAATGGAACCCTCTGGCTGATCCATATAGATGCACTCTTCCAAATTTCCATTTTGAAAATCTGTCTTTACGTCCATCTGCTAGATCTCATAATCGTGGAAGGCAGCAATGGAAAGAAGGATCCGAATGGATTTGAGCATAGCCACTGGAGAAAAGGTTTCCTCGTAGTCCAAACCAGGTATTTGACGAAAACCTTTTGCAACAAGTCTAACCTTATAGGTTTCAACCAGCCCATCTACACCAATCTTCTTTCTGAAGATCCATTTCTAGCCTACGGGTTTTACCCCTTCTGGAGCAATGTCCAAAGTCCATTCTTTGTTGTTTTACATGGACTCCATCTCGGTCCGCATTGCATCCAGCCATTTTACCGAGTCGCCGCTCTGAATGGCTTGCTGGAACCTAGTAGGCTCATCATTGTCAATGATGCAATCCTCTCGATCCCCGTCTATGAGAAAACCGTAGTATCTCTCGGGCGGATGAGACTGCCTACTACTTCTGCAGAGTGGCGCGGGGATGTCCGGTTCTTCTGAAATCTCTGGTTCTACCAAGCTTTCAGTAATAGCTTGTGGTTCTGGAATTTCTTCCAGTTCTATTGTGCTCCCACTTATCTGATTTTCTAAAAATCCAGTTTCCAAGAAGAAGGCATGATGAGAAACAAAAACCTTTTGCTCCTCTGCGTAATAGAAAAGATAACCCTTGGAGTTCTTTGGGTATCCCACAAACTTACATTGTACTGAGCGTGTCTCGAGTTTTTCCGCATGCTGCTTTTTGACAAAAGCTGGACATCCCCATGTCTTAAAGTGTTTAAGACAGGTTTCTTCCCACTCCACATCTGATATGGTGTGGTAGGCACCGACTTAGTAGGAACCTGGTTCAAAAGATATGCAGCTGATTCTAGTGCATATCCCCAGAAGGATCGCGACAACTCAGCCTTACTCATCATTGAACGAACCATATCTAATAGGGTTCTTTTCCGCCTTTCCGATACACCATTGTGTTGTGGCGTGTATGGAGGAGTAAGATGAGAGAGAATTCCATTCTCTTTTAAGTAGTCCAGGAACTCGGCACTTAAGTATTCACCACCTCGATCAGATCTCAGTGTCTTGATACTTTTGCCTGTTTGTTTTTCCACTTAATTCTTGTATTCCCGGAATCTCTCAAAGGCCTCAGATTTATGCTTCATCAAGAAGACATGTCCATACCTAAAGAAATCATCTGTAAAAGTAATGAAATAGGAATAACCACTTCGTACATGTGTAGACATTGGACCACACACATCGCTATGTATGAGTTCCAAGAGCTCGCTCTTACTCCGTGTCCAGTGAACGAAGTCTGTTATCTTTCCCATGAGACAAGATTGACAAGTTGCATAAAACTGATATTCGAACGGATCCAAATATCCCTCTCTATGTAGCTTCGTCAACCGTGTTTCATTGATATGACCCAGTCTACAATGCCATAAGAAAGCCTGATTTAATTCCGGAGACTTTCTTTTAAGTGTGTTCTGGACACCGAAAACCTGAGCTTGATTTAATACATATATACCGTTATCTAATGTACCTGACCCAATCAAATCTTGATTTAGGTGGATGTGGACCACATCGCTTACAAATGTAAAATCATATCCTTCCTTGGAAAGTAAGGATACAGATATGATGTTACAAGCTAGACTAGGTACATACAAATAGTTACGTAGAATCAATATCTGCCCACTTGTCAATCCAAGGTGATATTCCCCTACGGATTCAGCATCCATGCTCATTCTGTTAGCAATCCTGAGAGTCATATCACCTAACCTGATAACTCTACGGTTTCTCAAAGCCTGTAATGAATTACAGATATGAGATCATGATCCGGTATCTAGTACCCAGGAAGTAGAGTTAATTGACATACAGTTTTCTATTACAAACACACCCGAAGTCGAAACCACAACATGCTTCGGATCCTAGATTCTGGCTTTCAAAGCCCTGTAATCCTTCTGCCAATGCCTTTTCCCGTGACAATAGGAATATCCCTCCGTCCCTACTATTAGCCCAGAAACATTTGCCCTTCCATGTCCTTCTACCTTATTGACACCACATATCGGCTTTGTGGAGGTCTTCTTCTCACCCTTTGCTTTCGCCATGGATGCAGAAGAGGAAGATTCCCAAATAAGCTGAGTGGGTGTCACCCTGGTTTCCTTCAGGGTGCCCTCAACTAGAAGTATAACTTTCTTCCCCAAGGCAAAAGTAGATGGTAGGGACTGTAGAAACAAGTCAGTATATGACATGTTTCCCAACGTGGTTTCTAGGTCCGTGAGCTCGTCAATATAGCTAGTCATCGTAAGGACGTTGTCCCCTATAGATGACCCGACAGCCAACCTCGCTTGAAGCAATTCCTTTGAGGTCTCATATCTTGCGATACGAGATTGCTCTCCATATAAATATTTGATATGGAGGAAGATGGAAGCTAAGTCCATCTTCTCATGCTGCCTCTGGTATACACCATCCACTGAGGCCAACATGAGGCACTTGGCATTCGCACAGTCTTTTTCCGATGTCTTACAGATATCAATATTCATGACGGTGGAAACTGGACCTAGGACGGCAGGGGCTTGAGTAGTAATGAAGTGTCCAAGCTTGTCATAGGCAATGGACATCTGGACAGACCTTTGCCAGTCATTATAGTCAGATTCAGTAATTTTATTATCTAGATGTAACCTATGTCCAGTCACGGGGTCACTGCAATTAAGAGAGAGAGAAGAAAACACTTAGCATGATGCTCTTGCAAGTTTAGATTGGTTTTTAATTTATCTAAAGAGGATGGCTCCCACTGTTCCTCAAATCCTTTCTCAAACCATAAAAGAAGAATTAGTCATGATTAATCTCACCGTACAATTCTTGCTTAACCGTTCAGCCAGGCTAGTGTCGGTACTTCGAGGGAGGTTTTACGACGCTTTCGTGAAGTTCCTTAATTAAATAACCTATTTTCCTTGGTGGCGTAGCCCCGCCAACACTGTTCTAGACACCTACTTGGTTTATAGCACTGATCGTTAAGTGAAAAATCTCCCGAAGAGTAGCATATACTCACAATAGGATCGGGATCCAAATATCATTGTGTGATAATGCTGAAGGAATCCTACCAATATTATCACACTCCAAATGGTATGCAATACTAGCAAGTTTCAATTTCCTTAGAAACTCCCGATATGGATTTTTTCCCTATGCTCTTATGACCTTGACTAAGGCCAACAAATCATAAGTCACATGTCAAGTTCTATCCATCATTGTCCAGGTTAATTTGAACCCACCCGTACATACTCTTGACTAAGGCCAACAAAGTAGTACGACTGTCCCAAACCAACGCATCTATCTATGCAACATATGAATATCCAGTATCTACCAATCACTATGCCTTGACTAAGGCCAACAAACATAACATGAATACTATTGAATATTCATATGAAATGACGGAGGGCTACGAATAGTTTTGGCGAAACCGTGAACGTAGTGAACTTGATATAATCGATGAAACTTGATAGCTTTTAAAAGGAGTGGTTTAAGCTCCGCATTTTTAAAAGTTTGTTGTTTTGAAAAAAATGAGTGGTTTTAAAATTGTTTCAACGATTCAACTTTGGTTTGTTTGCTTTGCATTAATTTAATGCAGTCTCATCAATTAACCTACCATTGCAGAAAACAACGAAAATACAACATACACTTATGACATCCGCATTCACCATGGGGCACCGTCATCACCCGTTAGGTTACTTAACTAACGACAGAGCGGGGGCTGGACAAGCGTGGATGCAAAACATAAGCAACGTCTATTATATAATAAATATATAATAATATCCATTCGTCAGACGCAATGATAGGCATTCCAGATCACAGATGAACATATTGGATATACTAGGAATTCCACGTTTCGTTTGAGCCTGTAACGAAAGACAGATTCCACGGTCGTGATGAATAGCCAAAACCCCACCCTAGACCCCTATGGGTGCGGCAAACTACCCGCCAAATACTCGAAGTGAAGCAGCCTCCCTCAACAAAGTGAGTAGGCCACTCGGCAGTTCAAAGTACCCGGTAGTTTGTGCACCCCACATTGGGTCTATCCTAGGAGCAAAAACAGTAAAAGAAATAATACAACGGTGGCTACAATCTCAACCCGGATGTGCTCCGCAAAAATAATATTACATCACTTTACAAATTTATATCGAATGAATGAATGAAAACCCTCATCTCACATCCTCGGCTATTCATCCATGACGATCCAACAAGTTCATATACACAAACCATCATAACAACATCACAGATATGTGCAACCCCGACTAATCAATGTATAGCAATTAATCGACGTTTCCAAACACATATATATATCACAAAACTTGTAAAGTAACTACTACATTAGAATTCCGCACACAATTAGCAAACATAAACAATTTTCCAAGACTTGATAATCCAGTGAGCTAAAGTTCCTAAACCGATAGTTTTGAGCCAATTCGGAAGTCCGAATCAAAACGAAACGCGCCCGAACCTTCGCGGGAAGTTAGAGCATGAAATTAACTTCGAGTCGAGGGGCCTAAAAGGGGTACCCCACCCTTGAGGCCACCACGATGTGGCCAGGGGGTGAGGCAGACCCGAAACTACCCAAGGTGGGGCATTTTCGGGTCCTCACTGCCAAGACCACCTTGTGGTGGTTTCAAGGTGGTCTTGTGGAGTGGGCCCAGCCATTCGGCCCTCTCCGGAGGGTCTCCAGGGTATGCACACTCTACCCCGCGGCTTCTCGGTTCAAACCGTGAGCCCGTGGGGTGTGCAAACAACTCAAAACTTCACTTTTGAAAACTTTTTTTTCGGCAGTTTTTGCGCGACAAAAACCAGCGGAATTATAATATCGCTACAAGCTATCTAGGGTTTATGAGAGGCTCTGATACCACTGTAAGTCAATGTCGCGCACTCCACGTGTTCGCAGGGAGGCGGAATTTGCAAAAAATGATTTTTACGGGCTTCGCAACACCGACTAGAACCAAGGATCGTCCATAAACCCTAGCTAGCAAACAACATGAGATTTAACTACTCGGAAGGAATGTTATACCTCATCATACAAGTCCTTCGGGTCTTCTCCACTGTCCTTCTTGTCATTGTAGGCTCCAAGTATCAATCCGGATCGTAGCCTCCTCATTGGCTTCCTCGAGTCAAAGACGATCCACCCGAGAGTCTATAGTCCGAGCTCCAACCTCAAATCCGAGGTAACTAGGGCAACAAGCTTGCTAAACTTGATGGCCTAGGTGATGTAGAGAATGAAGATTGATTTATTTGTCTCTTGAAACCCTAGTTTACTCAACTCATGAGATCTTAAGGGTTTTTGTTGAGAGGAAGAAGAAAAGAGCTAACTTGAGGAAAGAGAAATTGTTTTTGATAATGATAATAGAAAATGTGATGGCTCACTTGATTTGACCACAAGCATGGCAAGAAAATATCTCACCCAAAATATCTAGTTCCACAAAATATCTCACAAGAAATATCTAGTCAAAGAGTCAAACCAAGTCAAATGGTCAAACCAAGTCAAGGAGTCAAAACAAGTAGCTATGCCACAATTATCATTTACAAATATAAAAAATACTTTCCTCCACCTCATAATTGTTTTAATCAAGTCAATGGTCAAAACCCTAATGAGGTGTCTCCTTCTATGCCCCTCTCATCCGTATATACATACCCGCATCCGTGTTCCGAGAAACACGAATACAAAGAGACAAAACTGATCCATCAATATAATACTAGGATCCGGCTTAAACCAAAGCCCACTAGTATTATCCGCCCGAACAACATACGCGCATAAGTGCATGTACGTGATCGAAGCCCTGCCGTAAAACCATATGGCCTCTACACCTTTCGCCCGATGCAGGGAAACTCTCTGTGTGGGACTCTAAACACTCGACAGTACGATGGCAGTGGGTTTAACCACAAACCGTAAGCGGTACTAGCTGCACGTAACGGTCCCCAGGTAGATGTCGATAAGAAGGCCGATGAGGAAAACCCATCTGAACTCCTACTGAGCCTGAATGTGACAATCTCTGTACAGTCCGGTCTGTTCGTCTAAGAGTATCGCATATCGGGCCTAAGGGGGCGGTAATCGTCAGACCCCTAATAGCGCAATAAGTCATGCCAGAGTGTAGCCCAAAACACCTTGAGAAACTACTGGAATACCTACCAATAAATCTCGCTTTCCCTGGCCAGGAACTTTGTGTAATGGCTCTCCGAGCACAACACGATATCAACCCCCAATACCGGAAGAGACGAATCATATCTAACCGCCACTGCCTTCAAGTGCTTCGGGACTGCACCCAACTACTACCTGTTTGCATGACTCTTTTGAGCCATGGTAGGGTAGTAATCAAAGTACAGTGGGAATGTCATCACAATGCTGGTAATTAAGTAAAGATCCTAAGGGCTCTACTAATATGTATAAGCGATATATTAAAAGAAACACATGCACATATTGAAGTAGAAACAAACCAAGTAGCATACTACCATTTTGAGCAAGTCTGTTAATACAACTGTGAATATCCCAAGCTTCCATTAAGTAATATACAAACCAGTATGATACAATAATGGCCTCTAGGGCATACATCACTAACAGTTTGGTATGCCCAAAGAGCTTCATGCAGCCTCTCGTGCCAGTCTTTCTTATTCTTGGACACCATCTTCTTTATATGCTTGGTCAAGCTCTTGTTGAATTCTTCAGCTAGAACGTTGGCTCGAGAATTATAAACCGAGAAGTATCTCCAATTTATCTTGTGTTGCTGTGCGAAGCAGTTTATCTTGTGTCTTCTATATGCCAGTCCATTATCCATCGCGGATTTCCGAACTGGTAGATGACATGAGTATTGAAGAAATGGAGGATATTCTCCGTATTCACCTCCCTTAGCGGTACTGCTTCTGCCCATTTAGAGAAGTAATCGGTCATTGCCAATATAAACCGATGTCCTCTGGAATGGCTAACTAGCTACCGTTGGATGCAGCAAATTTGGGTGTTGGTCTATGAAGTTCCCATGTATTTAGCATGAGTGACACCGCTTTGAATATTCGAAGCAGTCTTGAATCATCATGGACCATTAATAGACCATTCTTTTTATCTTTAGCTTCATCTTTGGTCCCGTTTGATGGGAGATGCAAAATCCATCGTGGACTTTTTGGACGACTTTCTTTGCTTCCTTCAGCCCTAGGCATCTTAACCATACGAAGTCATAGGATCTCTTGTATAAGGTATCATTGACGAAGCGAACGAAAGAGCTCATTTCATGAACTGACGTCTAGATGACGCATCCTCAGGTGCTCGTTGGGACTTAAAGTAGTCTATGAAGACTCCCCTCCAGTCTTTGACTTCTTCATTTTTTGTTTGAAGAACATCTTCTTTGGTCACTTCTTTTTCTTTGGGTAGCTCCATCAGAACCTCCGAAGGTATATCTGCTGACGCCAGGATCCTGCGGGTTTGGACAATGATCTTTGCATCGTCGATGTCTTCGTTGGCCAGTTCTTTAGCCAACTTGGCTAACGCATCCGCTTTACTATTTTCCACTTGCAGCACGTTTTCTAGGGTATATGAAGGGATTTGGGTCAGCAGCTGCTGCACTCTTTTGTAAGTCAATGCCGCATACTCCACAGGGTTTATGGAGAGGCAGAATTTACAAAAAACAATTTTTACAACATGCAACATCGACTAAACTTCCAAGATCAACCAAAAACCTTAACTAACAAAACACACAAAGGTTCTAATCTACTATGATAGTGATTTATACATTTATGATACTAGTCCTTCGGGTCTTCTTGTCCCCTTCTTGAGCTCCTAGATGGTACGAATCGAGCTTGATCGTCGGCTTCCTCGTGTCGAAGAAGATCCACCCGAGAGTCTATGGTTCAAGCTCTGACCTCAAGAATGAGGTAACTAAAATACCTAGTTTGCTAATCTAGGTAACTTAGAAGATGTAGAGAGTTAATTGGACTAATTTATCTCAAAATACCCTAAGTTTCACAACACATGTAAGGGTTAGGGTTTGAGGAAGAAGAAAGAGAGCCAAGGAGAGAGAATGTGAAGTGTAGAATCAAAAAAGAATGGCTAAACTCTAAACTATCAAGCATGAATTATTTTCATAGAATAATGCAACCATGCTTGAATAGTAATGAAAAATGAATAAAAAAAATAAATAGCCATGCTTCAAACCATGCTTTGAAAAAATCATCCCTCCACCTCATTATCTATTTTCCAATAAATAGATATATCAAAAATAAGGTGTATTCTTCTAGAAGCACTTCTTGTTAAATTACAAGAACGCCCTCACAGTATATACATATCCGTATTCATACTGCAAAAAATACGAATACCAAGTGATAAAAATAATCCAATAATATAGCACTAGAATGCGGCTAATCTTAAGCCTACTACTATTATCCATCCGAACAAAATCCGTGTATCTAGTACATGTATATGATCGGAACCCTGCACGAAAAACTATACGGCCTCTACATCGTTTCTCCTGAACTAGGTAAACCCTCTGTGTGGGACTCTAAAGACTCGATAGTGCACTGTGTTGGGTTAGCCTAGTATCTCATGAAGGGTTTGGAAGCATCACATGGACCAAAGATGGAATTTTTAGGGTGCTAAGATAACAAACAAAGAATCGTTCCTAGAAAAAAATAGGGTTTCAAATTTCACACATCATCTCATGAAAGAAATGCTAGGGTTTTGAGAGTACAACCTTTGTAGCTCCCTACGCTAGATTCCTTGGCCAATTGAGGGTTGGAGGAGGGTTCCCTTGAAGTCTCCAAGTGTCCACGACGATCCACCCGAAGCTCCTAGTTCAAGCTTGCAACTTTGCTTTTTCAAGAGAAGAAAGAAAGATAACACTCTAAACAAGTGGGCTAAACTTGTGTAGAATGATATTGTGGTGGCTTTTCTCACTTCAAAAACCTAACTTGATAAGTATATTGCTCACTACAAAAATCTAGAGAGCAAAATGAGAGAGGAAGAAGAAGATGTTGGCTATTCTTTAACAAGAGTGAAAAGAATAACTCTTGTTAAGAAAAATGAAAATATATGTATATATATTTTCTTGTTCTCATCTCAAACCTTGGTTAAACAATGAATATCTTATTGAACTTGAGTTAAAACACAAAAGGAAAGTTTACCCAAGGTTAAAAGGTGGGTGAGGATGGTTAGGTCAAAAGAAGAGTGTAGAAACAAATCAATGATAACCATTTTCCTTTTTCCTTTTTGTTTTAAATCAAATGCAATAAAATAAATATATAAAACCATGGTGTGAGTCTTATATTGCCACCATTTTCATGTATGTACAACCATGAAGGATGTATGTATGTATGTATGTGTGTATGTACATCCATATGTGCATGAATCTATAAAGAAGGCATACATGCATGCATACATCCATCAAACCCAAGAAAGGATTTCAAGTGAGAAACTAATGGTTAAATGATAAATCAACACTTGATTTATCAATCCGGCCATATCACATATGACCCTACCAAAAGCAAGCCGCCCGATCAATATACGGTATCCTATACGCGCATTTTAATTGGGTCCATGCGCATATCGCATACGTGCACCACAACGTTTCTCCTGGACTAAGAAACTCCATTGTGGGACTCTAAGACTCGTCAATACGCCGATAGTGGGTGATGATCATATCAAGAAACCCCAAGCCGCAAGCGGTCAGCTAAACGTAACGGCCACCCGGGTATTGAGCGATCAGAAGAGAACAAGCGAACCTGCTACAACTCCCGTCGAGCCAATTGGCAACACTTCCCGTACAGTCCGGTCTCCTCGTCTGATATGTCGCAAATCAAGTCTAGGGGTGGTAAACGTCAGACCCAAATAACTAATAAGTCGTGCCGATGTGAGGCTCATAACGGGTCGAGAAACTACTGGTAACACTTACCATTAAATCTCCAATCAGCCCTGGCCAGGGACTTCCCTGTTACGGCCAATCGAGCACAGTGCAACATCAACCCCCAATACCGGGAGAGACGAAAACCCCTCCTATCGCTCATTGCCTCCATGTGACTCGGGACTGTACCCAAAAACCACCGTTTTGCACGCCCTCATGAACGTGGTAAGGTGGAAATCAAAGCATAGTGGGAATCACACAAGACTCCATGACAATCTCGGGTCTACAGACTAACCTGCACAAGTGTCACCTGAGAACTGCCATCAGACGTGAGGTATAATACCATCTGGGAGTTCTCGGCGAGTCCGTCCAGTGTACTCAGTCTCCACTGAGCACCCGTAAACCATCTCTGATGTCAAACACTAATGGATATGGGATCATCCATCGCCCATCTTGGCACGACCCGAAATAGCCCGTGACTGGCACTTGAATCATATGAAGTCTATAGCACCCCATCTAATCCAAGTAAGCCAAAAGCCCAGAAATCTAAAACCATTTTTAGGGAGTAAATAAAGAAAACTAGTTTTTAATAAGTAAAGAAACATGTTTTGAAATCAAGCCTTTAAATAACTAAGCCGAATATGCATTTTTTAAAAATGTGTATTCTTTTCTGAAAATTTCGGCAGCGTTTCCTTTGTAAAAACTGGCCCCGAACGGGGTACAACAAGAATAGTATATGTGAAGTGATTAAAGGCATCCCCAAGCGGGAGCTAGCTCTTCGTCAATCGACGGTCACAACCACGCAAGCAATAATAATACACAACGCCAAGGGGCGAGGATCAAAACCCAAAAAGAAACTCGAAACAGCCAGAAAACCGTAATACTACAAGCGCGACCCTAAGGTCGAAATAATACATCACTGTCTCTAAGTCTGAAACAATATACAAGTTTTGGTTGATAGAATTTCTAGATACAATGAATAAATAATGTACAATGGCGGTTCTGATACAAAGAACCCACCTACCAAAGCAAGTCACCCGTAATGGAAGCAATGTGCCCGAAAAGCCGCAATGAAATCTGTACGGCAAAATCTGCAAGAACTGTGACACAACGGGGGTGAGTTGCCAACTCGTGAATAGAAAATATCTACAAGCAGAGATCGAATGTATAACCTATCCTAGGTCAATACGATCGGATATATATAAAGCTCAATATGAATAAAGCTGAAGCATGCTAAACTGGCAATGTAATCTCTATATATGAGTGTAGTGCCAAGTGCTCGTGCCAGTGCCTCAAGTAATAGCATATCATAAATATGAGGTATGATCCATGTAATCAATCTGCATGTACGTGGATCCCGTCCACTCGTCACCCAATGACAATAACTATCATGCATGTAAATATCATCAGCATATGCATGGAAATATAAGGATATAAACCACCTGTGTCCCTCGCGACACGTCAAAATCATGGAACCGGAGTGCCCAGTATCGACACTCGAAAACATCATGAAAGTTGTGCCCAGCATCGGCACGTAAATCCTCATATATCGAGCTCCGTCAGTCTGGATCAGCCCACGGGCTCCATCTGCGGAATCGGCCCTCGGCCCCAGCAGTACGCCCATATCCATCTATCGACTCTGGTCGGTATCCTACGGATAACCGCCAAGTCCAACCAATCACCGGTAGGTAGTGGTCCCACTGCCAGGCTCACCGTCTACTACACAGCGAAACCGTTCTCGCCCCGGGGTACCATACCGGGTCCACCATGTACCCGCAATCGGCCTCATCCGCCTCCTCGAATCGGGTTTCACATGTCGCTCTCAGCACAGAGAAAACACATGGTGGACGCACTGAAATATCATATCAAGGGTAACCGGGTTTTTAAAACAATTACATATTCTTTTTTGAAATACCCGCGGTTCCCAAATCCAGAAATATCATGGAAACAACATATCTCAATGCGCATAATCAGAAAGCATGATGTATGTGACATATAAATGAAGTGCAAGTATATCATGCAGCATGGAATAATAGTATGCACATACAAGGGTCATATCCTGATGCAGTAATACTACTGTGTAGTGATATGGAAATTACCGATGAAGATGTGTGTGAGCCGGCAAGTAAGTGTACGTGGTACATACGCATCATCGGTAATGGTGCTGGTGTCCTAGCAGCATGATTGTAATATATCAATAAACACAAGCAATGCAATGCAAATATCAATAAACACAAGCAATGCAATGCAAATAGCATGAATATGCGGAATCAAATAATCAACGCAACAGTGAAGAATCTACCTCAATAAATATATCATGCAGCCTTGCCTTTTGAAATAAAACAAATCAGGGTTTTTGGTAAAATAAGGCCTACGGCGTTTTAAGAAAAGATGTGTCGTTTGAAAATATCCATAGAATCCCTTTTGCCTATCCTTAAAATATCTCCAATTCATTAGTTTTGAAATAGGTATGACTCGGGTCTAGTCTAACACCTACTATGCGAACTACGGACCCAACTATCAAGTCAATCAGGAGGGGTATGGAAACCACCTACATCTGAGTCGATATATATATAAATATAATAGTCAAAAATCCCGCCTCAATGGTAAACGGTATAACATCCTCGAGTCATGAGCGCGGATCTATCATCAATATAGGCTCGTACGGTAAATCGTCGTACGGCATCCCAATAGCCGGGTACGGGTCAATATCACATTATCTCATCACATATCAGGTATCACTACCATCATATCACATAATCTAGGGTACAGATCTAAGTCTAGTACAATCGATACCATCTATATAAATGCATGTGTAAACACACGTCCCAAAGCCCGCCAAAGCATTCCGTCGTATCTCCCATACGAATCCTGTCATATCGCCGATCTCACGGCCTCAAATCGAATCTCATCGACTCAACTCACATCCAAGTACTATCCTCATAGACCAGTATATGTACACATAGTCCCATACCCATGTGAACACATACAAATATAATATATATTCCCATATACACATGCTAAAGAAGGTATGTATACAAGTGCGTGCATGTGTGTGTGTGTATGGGAGCAACCCCTACTCTAGGGTTTCGCAATACACTAAATCAATCCATCCTATCATCAAGAATCTCAAAGAACATATAATAAATATATGTGTGTGTACGTATTGGTAGACATCACCACGGACTGCGGGGGTGCTATACGCCATCCACCCGACTTCCCTCGTAGATATAATCTACTCACCGGGTCTTCGCTCACCGAAATCGATGATGCCGTGCTTGTTTGCCTCGGAATCCTTGCGAGGGTACCTACAATAATAAACAGTCGCAATACGTATTAAAATCGAGGCAGAAAACCGATACAGCGCACAGTATGCTCATAGGTTGGAACCTATGGCCTAAACATGCAAATCAATCAAATAATCCCTGTTGTCGACGTACGAACACCCAACAACAATATACAAATCCAAATATCAAGAAAGTGCATTTTAAAATACGGAAAACATCGCCTAAAACACACCAAAATGCTCCCAGATTTTCCCCAGGTGACAATCAGCCAAAACTGCATATAGGAGGGG
This sequence comes from Agapanthus africanus, assembly GCA_030015575.1. NCBI lineage: Eukaryota > Viridiplantae > Streptophyta > Magnoliopsida > Asparagales > Amaryllidaceae > Agapanthus > Agapanthus africanus. The sequence continues at coordinate 112,268,470 of CM057344.1, forward strand.
TCTATTTTAGTGCAAAATGAGCCCTGGAACAAAACTGGAACAATTCTACCCTACTCTGGCCGCAAATTGCGGCCAGAATGATTAAATCTGCGGCCATGGGTTTGAATTAGGGGCTCGGGTCTTGGTGGTAGCTTCCTAGGTGCCTGCACGACTCCCAATAAACCCAAAATCATTTCTAGTGTCCCCGGGTTGCTCCAGATTCCAAAATACCCTCTAAAATCACACATTTATCCGATGTCGGGGTTTCTAAATCCGTGTTTTGGGGTTTTAAGTCTCAGGTTTGGGTCTTAATTTAAGCACTAGGGTGTTTGTTCAGCCTCTAATGAGCTTAATTGCTCACCACAACTCACAATTTCCTCAAACCCTAACTAGGTTTTCCCTTGTTCACAAAATTACCCGATATCGATTCAATCTTAACATAGGGTCAAAAGTAATGCTAAAACTAAGCTAATGGATCAGTAATTACCTCATTTGGCAACTCAAGAATTTTCTTGAGTTGCCCCTAGTGGCCAAAATCCATGCTTCTTTAGTCCAATGTATAGATCTTGAGCTTGTGCACACTTTTAATGAAAGGAATATGAGGTTTTGGTGATGTATGTGAGATGATTTGGGGCTTGAAGAGGGGAGGTGAGGTGAGGTGCAGGAGCAGCAGCAACAGCAAGAGGGAGAGGGAGAGAAATGAGTGAAGGTTGAAGAGGAAATGACTAAGTCTTTTGGTCAAAGAAGCCCATACCTCTCTCTCTCACACCATACCTCATATAATAATCCCTTTTCCATTTCTTTTTCTTTTCTTTTTCTCTAATTCCTTCTCACTCAAATAGTGAACCCAAACAACATGGTAGAAAATAAAACACAAGTGTAGAAAAATGATATGTGCATGTTTTGCACAAAACACCCCCAAAATCCGATTAGCGATTTTTAATCGCGATTAGCACTAAATTAGCATATAACTAATCATAAAAACTTAAAAATGGCATAATTCCATAAAATACCCTATTTTATAATTTTCCATAATTTTTCCAAAATTTTCCCCATTTATTTGTATTTAATTATACCGGAATATTAAAATATTCATTAAAATAATATTAAATTATAAAAATTCCCAAAAATAATATTTTATTATATGGAAATGTTACAATCTACCCCCCTTAAAGAAATTCGGTCCCCGAATTTAAATTTAAACCCCCAAATACTAAAACATTTCGATACAAATTCCAAGTCGTCGGGGCTCCGAATCATCAATACATATAACATCATAGCGCAATGCATACGCATGAGCAATGAGCAGATAACTCAAAAGCAAAACTCCGTCAAGCATCCTGCAATCATCGGAGTCATGGTAAGACACAAATGTCAAATCCAAAACAAAACCAATATGATATAGATCAGAACTATACATGTAGACATCCAATCTATACATGTGAATAGCTGATGTAAATACATGCCAAATATATCCAGGTACTGTCATCTGACTAGTCCTGCTCAGTACAAAATGAATATCAAATATCATAAAGATGTACTGCTCCAAAAGGAATAAATCCAAAAATGCACATAACACCACCCTGTGCGTCTGGTGCGCACGGAAATCAAAATCCATATATGTGCCATACAGGTGCACAAAACAACATCTAGGTGCAATGGGTATGCACGAAGAATCTGTCATAGGCAACGTGCGTGCCTGACAGCCAAATCAGGTGCATCTGACATGCACGAAGAATCTCGATTTAGTGCATCTGGTGTGCACCAAAATCGTATCTCAAAACTTGCGCCCAACATGCGCGAAAATCCAAATCGGTGCATCCATCGTGCACGAATGAAAATCTAAATCCTGCGCGCTCAACATGCACGAAATCACCAAATCCAATAGCAAACGCCGAACATGCATAAGTCCCATCAAAAGCACGGAGTGCAAGAATCAATCATAAATATTAAGGTAAAAGTCGACGATATAATGCGGCTCAATCAAAATCAGGTGTAGCGCAAGGGAAAATCTCATAACCGTGTGCATCAGCATGCACAAATCAAATCAAAACACTAAAAAGTGCATGAAAACTATGCTGGAAGTGTAAATCAAATCACCGGCATAAAGCAGGCATGAAATCACAATCAATACCTCGAGCGTAATAACTCTGCATAAAATATAAATACCCAGTATGTGCAACTATGGTGCACACAATCAAATATCACGGAACTCAGTCATCAAGACTAAATCATGCGAAAAGATCACCCAAAATACCGAAATCCAAAGTGACGGAAACGTGATAGTCAAATCACAAAACCACAAATCATAAATACCGTCGTCAGTATATCCTCCTTCAAAGTCGAGAAGGCGCCGGTACATTCAATGCTAGCGGCGCAAGATATCTACTTGCCTCTTACTCGCGGCTGGCATCCTCTGCCTCTGGTTCCTTATCTTCCTTGTGGATTACCAACCTCGCAATCCATCGGCTCATCGGCCTGTCAGGTGTACTAAAGGGAACGATTTCCGTTCTGGCACTTCTCTGGTCATCTTTCGGTCAATCCCCACGACCGCTCGTAAAGCAGCACGTCACTGGCGCCGACCTCTGTATGCATATCCGACATTTAATCTTAACGAGGAGTAAAAACAGCTCAACAGCGTCTCGCACGTACCTCTTGTCCCGCTTGTCTGTATCATCGTCCATTTCGACTTCACGTCTCTATCTGCGCACTGCAATATCCTCGGCTACGGTCCTTCCGAAGTATTTCACATGGACTCAAAATCATGAACTCGGTATCTTCATCACTCAGTAGAAGATATCTAGCCGAACACGTCCTCAGCGTGCGTATCGCATCTATGATGTCAGTGGAGTGGAACGTCGTCTCGTCGAAATCTCGTGCGAACTCTTTACTCCACTTGCTCCAATGTCGACTGATTCAGACTCATCTACGCGTGGCTGTATGGACTACGCTCCAACGGCTATGCTCATATCTGGAATCTCCTAAGCAGTGTGTCCCATCACATGATATCCGAATGATGTCGAACCATCCGATCGACTCGTCAGAACCACATAATCCCCCAAGAGCTCAACATCTTGGGTACAGTTTAATAGTATCGAGTACATACCACAGCATCGGTGGTCCAACCGTAGAAGGGAAAACCCAAGCCTCGCTAATGGCGCCGTGGAACCGCCGCAAACCCTAAGGTTCAAAGGCTTTCATACGGTCATTATGTCGAGTTAGGGTTTCATTCTTCTAAAGGGTCCATGGAATCGCTTGCATGTCTTTCCGAATACTTTAGACTTGGAAATGGGTTCCTGACATTCGATCGTCTCAATCGACTCTCAACGAATCTGCGTGAAGTCGCCTCTAGCTGAAATCAATCTATCTGATGACCTCGCATCGGGTAAGCGAACGAACCATATGTCCTAGCCATTCATCCTCGGTGACTAGCGACTCACCATCATATCTCTAAGTATATACCCATGCTGCAGTAGCTCCAATCATCTGGGCGATATCTCATCATTTGCAGCAACAACTGACTCATTCATCCGTACGCTGAACAACGCCTCAATCCTCCAGGAAAGGCGATACATTGGCGGCCATCTCTAAATCGGTCGGCTCTAGATCTGAGTAAGACTCTCCATACTGGAAATCTTCAACTCCACTGAGCCTGCTCCGGCGCATAAATCGGACGAATCACCTTCGTCTCTCAAATCGGGGTAGACTAGCTACCAACTGTCTCATATCTGCCTGGAAGCTCCGGCGATCTCAGCTCGTAAGCTCCGGAAGAGACATCCTATCAATCTCAGCAACAGCTGGTCCATCTGTCTGCACGGTAGGCGACACCATAATCTCTGAGGTATGCTGTACCTCAACAGTCCTCTCTCAACTGGCAGCGCTAACAATGGCCCGATCATCCGGTGTAAAACCAAGCACTCGCCTCCACAAAAGGTCACAATCATCATGAACAAGCGATATCTCATTGGTCATCACATCCTGGCTGGCCTCTATCAGTGGCTCAATCCTCTGATACCGATCGGCACGTCCGAGAAATCTCGTAAAAGCGATCTGTCAAATGCTCATGGCGCGAAAACACAATAAAACGAAGCCTCTGTATGCAATCGTATGTCTCTGGAATCACGCCCTGGTCAGTCCTCGTCCATGACGAGCTCATGCTGACGCAACTCGAGCCGTAGCTCACTCTGCCCGTGCAATTGTGGCAGCAAAACCATAACCAGTCGCGATAAGGATAGATCATAGGAAGGAATATAATATTGTGCAAGGAAAATGTACATCCTAAGGTTTTTTAAGCGGAGTGGCGTGTCGTAAGTATGCCGCGGAACATACGTACGGTACGTCCCTCTACTCAAGCTACCAACTCCATCAACCAAGGGTCGTCTTATGCGACGAAAGTTCGGGTATAATACCCCCTCGACTAAGTCTAAGTTACGTAAGGTCAAGCCTAAGTTCCGTATATATATAAACGCCCTAGGCTCCACATAGTCAAACTCAGACTCGAACCAAGGTCAACCTAGCGCTCTGATACCAACTTTGTCACGACCCGAAATAGCCCGTGACTGGCACTTGAATCATATGAAGTCTATAGGACCCCATCTAATCCAAGTAAGCCAAAAGCCCAGAAATCTAAAACCATTTTCAGGGAGTAAATAAAGAAAACTAGTTTTTAATAAGTAAAGAAACATGTTTTGAAATCAAGCCTTTAAATAACTAAGACGAATATGCATTTTTTTAAAATGTGTATTCTTTTCTGAAAATTTCGGCAGAGTTTCCTTTGTAAAAACTGGCCCCGAATGGGGTACAACAAGAATAGTATATGTGAAGTGATAAAAGGCATCCCTAAGCGGGAGCTAGCTCTTCGTCAATCGACGGTCATAACCACGCAAGCAATAATAATACACAACGCCAAGGGGCGAGGATCAAAACCCAAAAAGAAACTCGAAACAGCCAGAAAACCGTAATATTACAAGCGCGACTCTAAGGTCAAAATAATACATCACTGTCTCTAAGTCTGAAACAATATACAAGTTTTGGTTGATGGAATTTCTAGATACAATGAATAAATAATGTACAATGGCGGTTCTGATACAAAGATCCCACCTACCAAAGCAAGTCACCCGTAATGGAAGCAATGTGCCCGAAAAGCCGCAATGAAATCTGTACGGCAAAACCTGCAAGAACTGTGGCACAACGGGGATGAGTTGCCAACTCGTGAATAGAAAATATCTACAAGCAGAGATCAAATATATGACCCATCCTAGGTCAATACGATCAGATATATATAAAGCTCAATATGAATAAAGCTGAAGCATGCTAAACTGGCAATGTAATCTCTATATATGAGTGTAGTGCCAAGTGCTCGTGCCAGTGCCTCAAGTAATAGCATATTATAAATATGAGGTATGATCCATGTAATCAATCAGCATGTACGTGGATCCCGACCACTCATCACCCAATGACAATAACCATCATGCATGTAAATATCATCAGCATATGCATGGAAATATGAGGATATAAACCACCTGTGTCTCTCGCGACACGTCAAAATCATGGAACCGGAGTGCCCAGCATCGACACTCGAAAACATCATGAAAGCTGTGCCCAGCATCGGCACGTAAATCCTCATATATCGGGCTCCGTCAGTCCGGATCAGCCCACGGGCTCCGTCTGCGGAATCGGCCCTCGGCCCCAGCAGTACGCCCATATCCATCTATCGACTCTGGTCGGTATCCTACGGATAACCGCCAGGTCCAACCAATCACCGGTAGGTACTGGTCCCACTGCCAGGCTCACTGTCTACTACACAGCGAAACCGTTCTCGCCCCGGGGTACCATACCGGGTCCACCATGTACCCGCAATCGGCCTCATCCGCCTCCTCGAATCGGGTTTCACATGTCGCTCTCAGCACAGAGAAAACACATGGTGGACGCACTGAAATATCATATCAAGGGTAACCGGGTTTTTAAAACAATTACATATTCTCTTTTGAAATACCCGCGGTTCCCAAATCCAGAAATATCATGGAAACAACATATCTTAATGCGCATAATCAGAAAGCATGATGTATGTGACATATAAATGAAGTGCAAGTATATCATGCAACATGGAATAATAGTATGCACAAACAAGGGTCATATCCTGATGCAGTAATACTACTGTGTAGTGACATGGAAATTACCGATGAAGATGTGTGTGAGCCGGCAAGTAAGTGTACGTGGTACATACGCATCATCGGTAATGGTGCTGGTGTCCTAGCAGCATGATTGTAATATATCAATAAACACAAGCAATGCAATGCAAATATCAATAAACACAAGCAATGCAATGCAAATAGCATGAATATGCGGAATCAAATAATCAACGCAACAGTGAAGAATCTATCTCAATAAATATATCATGCCGCCTTGCCTTTTGAAATAAAACAAATCAGGGTTTTTGGTAAAATAAGGCCTACGGCGTTTTAAGAAAAGATGTGTCGTTTGAAAATATCCATAGAATCCCTTTTGCCTATTCTTAAAATATCCCCGATTCATTAGTTTTGAAATAGGTATGACTCGGGTCTAGTCTAACGCCTACTATGCGAACTACGGACCCAACTATCAAGTCAATCGGGAGGGGTATGGAAACCACCTACATCTGAGTCGATATATATATAAATATAATAGTCAAAAATCCCGCCTCAATGGTAAACGGTATAACATCCTCGAGTCATGAGCGTGGATCTATCATCAATATAGGCTCGTACGGTAAATCGTCGTACGGCATCCCAATAGCCGGGTACGGGTCAATATCACATTATCTCATCACATATCAGGTATCACTACCATCATATCACATAATCTAGGGTACAGATCTAAGTCTAGTATAATCGATACCATCTTTATAAATGCATGTGTAAACACACGTCCCAAAGCCCGCCAAAGCATTCCGTCGTATCTCCCATACGAATCCTGTCAAATCGCCGATCTCACGGTCTCAAATCGAATCTCATCGACTCAACTCACATCCAAGTACTATCCTCATAAACCAGTATATGTACACATAGTCCCATACCCATGTGAACACATACAAATATAATATATATTCCCATATACACATGCGAAAGAAGGTATGTATGCAAGTGCGTGCATGTGTGTGTGTATGGGAGCAACCCCTACTCTAGGGTTTCGCAATACACTAAATCAATCCATCCTATCATCAATAATCTCAAAGAACATATAATAAATATATGTGTGTATACGTATTCGTATACATCACCACGGACTGCGGGGGTGCTATACGCCATCCACCCGACTTCCCCCGTAGATATAATCTACTCACCGGGTCTTCGCTCACCGAAATCGATGATGCCGTGCTTGTTCGCCTCGGAATCCTTGCGAGGGTACCTACAATAATAAACAGTCGCAATACGTATTAAAATCGAGGCAAAAAACCGATACAGCGCACAGTATGCTCATAGGTTGGAACCTATGGCCTAAATGTGCAAATCAATCAAACAATCCCTGTTGTCGACGTACGAACACCCAACAACAATATACAAATCCAAATATCAAGTAAGTGCATTTTAAAATACGGAAAACATCGCCTAAAACACACCAAAATGCTCCCAGATTTTCCCCAGGTGACAATCAGCCAAAACTGCATATAGGAGGGGTCTATTTTAGTGCAAAATGAGCCCTGGAACAAAACTGGAACAATTCTACCCTACTCTGGCCGCAAATTGCGGCCAGAATGATTAAATCTGCGGCCATGGGTTTGAATTAGGGGCTCGGGTCTTGGTGGTAGCTTCCTAGGTGCCTGCACGACTCCCAGTAAACCCAAAATCATTTCTAGTGTCCCCGGGTTGCTCCAGATTCCAAAATACCCTCTAAAATCACACATTTATCCGATGTCGGGGTTTCTAAATCCGTGTTTTGGGGTTTTAAGTCTCAGGTTTGGGTCTTAATTTAAGCACTAGGGTGTTTGTTCAGCCTCTAATGAGCTCAATTGCTCACCACAACTCACAATTTCCTCAAACCCTAACTAGGTTTTCCCTTGTTCACAAATTACCCGATATTGATTCAATCTTAACATAGGGTTAAAAGTAATGCTAAAACTAAGCTAATGGATCGGTAATTACCTCATTTGGCAACTCAAGAATTTTCTTGAGTTGCCCCTAGTGGCCAAAATCCATGCTTCTTTAGTCCAATGTATAGATCTTGAGCTTGTGCACACTTTTAATGAAAAGAATATGGGGTTTTGGTGATGTTTGTGAGATGATTTGGGGCTTGAAGAGGGGAGGTGAGGTGAGGTGCAGGAGCAGCAGCAGCAACAAGAGGGAGAGGGAGATAAATGAGTGAAGGTTGAAGAGGAAATGACTAAGTCTTTTGGTCAAAGAAGCCCATACCTCTCTCTCTCACACCATACCTCATATAATAATCCCTTTTCCATTTCTTTTTCTTTTCTTTTTCTCTAATTCCTTCTCACTCAAATAGTGAACCCAAACAACATGGTAGAAAATAAAACACAAGTGTAGAAAAATGATATGTGCATGTTTTGCACAAAACACCCCCAAAATCCGATTAGCGATTTTTAATCGCGATTAGCACTAAATTAGCATATAACTAATCATAAAAACTTAAAAATGGCATAATTCCATAAAATACCCTATTTTATAATTTTCCAAAATTTTTCCAAACTTTTCCCCATTTATTTGTATTTAATTATACCGGAATATTAAAATATTCATTAAAATAATATTAAATTATAAAAATTCCCAAAAATAATATTTTATTATTTGGAAATGTTATACATCCCATGGGTCGAGAAGCGTATACGCTAGTCTACACTGGTATATCGATGCCCCGTCTCGATACACCCACGACTAGGGACCTTGAAGGATGTACTTATGGACTACCATGTCCCCACTAGTATGATCCGCATCATAGTCCAGGTAGTCAAGTACACATCCTAAGGGCTTTACCAACATGTAACTATAAGACAGTATAAAGAGATTAGTATACATGTTAAGATAAAGAGTAACCAGATAGCATACTATCATATCGAGCAAGAAAGCCATCTCTGTATATGTCCAAGCATCCAATATAATATACATCATCTGTACAATACTGGCCTCTAGGGCATACATACAACTAACACACTGGAAATGGGTTTAACCATAAGCCCGTCAGTGGCACTAGCTGTACGTAACGGCTACCTAGGTACCTGTCGAAAAGAAGGCCGACAAGCAAACTCATTCGAACTCCTACTGAGCCTGTCCGTGACAATCTCCGTACCGTCCGGTCTGTTCGTCTAAAAGTATCGCATGCCGGTCTAGGGGGTGGAAAATGTCAGACCCCTAATAACCTGACAAGTTATGCCGATGTGGCTCAAGACTATCCGAGAATCTACTGGTCTAACTACCAGTAATTCTCAATCTGCCCTGGCCAGAGACTTATGGTGTTGGCCAACCGAACACAGCGCGATATCAACTCCCTATACCAGGAGAGACGAATCCACAACAATCGCTCACTGTCTCCATATGGCTCGGGACTGTACCCAACTAAAACCTGTTTGCATGACTCAGTAGAGCTGTGGTAGGGTAGTAATCAAAGCACAGTGGGAACTCACATGAGACAAATAACGACCTCAGGTCGACAGACTATCTGCACTCATTTCACCAGAGAACTGCTATCTAACGATAAGTATAATACTATCTAGACAGTCCTCGGCGAGTCCATCTAGTGTACTCAACCCTAGTGAGCACCTATATACAATCATAGGTGCATCATACCAATGGCTGGGGGACCAATCATCGCCCCTCGTCAGGATCTAGATATGTATATACTAGTCTATTCTGGAGTATCGATGCCCAGTCTCGATACCCCTATGACTAGGGACATTTAAGGATGTGCTTATCGACTACCCAGCTCTCACAAGTATGATTGTCATCACAACGCTGATAGTCAAGCAAGGATCCTACGGGCTTTATTAATATGTATAAGAGATATGAAATAACAAGTAAAACATATCACACGTTAAGATAAAGGAAAACCAAATAGCATACTATCATATTGAGCAAGATTGTCCTATACATACATATCCCTAGCATCTTATACAATGAAGGTCTCTACGGCATACATATCCAACAATCTCCCACTTGCACTAAGACCTATAATTGGCGTATTAAGAACCTAACGTCTGCACTAGAGCCAGTTGCTGGCATACCGCATGTTAGTTATATGTATGCCCTAGAGGCCATTACTGTATATATGATGTATATTGTAATGGATGCTTGGACATATATAGGGAAGACTTTCTTGCTCGACATGATAGTATGCTATCTGGTTGTACTTTATCTTAACATGTACTCTGATTGTCTCTATGTTACATGTTGATAAAGCCCTTAGGATATGTACTCGACTACTGGGACTATGATGAGATCATACTAGTGGGGCCACGGTAGTCGATGAGTACATCCTATAACAGTTCCTAGTCGAGAGTGTATCGAGACAGGGCATCGATACACCAGAGTAGACTAGCGTATACGCATCTTGACCCATATGATAGATGATGGATGATCCCATATCCATCGGTGTTTGACATCAAAGATGGTGTACGGGTGCTCAGTAGTGACTGGGTACACTGGACGGACTCGCCGAGAACTCCCAGATGGTATTATACCTCACGTCAGATGACAGTTCTATACAGAGTAGTCTGTTGACCCGAGATCGTCATAGAGTCTTGTGTGATTCCACAGTGCTTTGATTTCCATCATACAACATCCAAGAGGGCGTGCAAAAAGGTGGCTTTTGGGTACAGTCCCGAATCACATGGAGGCAATGAGCGATAGGAGGGGATTCGTCTCTCCCGGTATAGGGAGTTGATGTTGTGCTGTGTTCGATTGGCTATAACTGGAAATCCCTGGCCAGGGTTGCTGAGATTTACTGGTAAATATTATCAGTAGGTTCTTGAACTGTTATAGACCTCATATCGACACGACTTATCAAGCTACTGGGGTCTGACGTTTTACCACCCCTAGGCGAGATATGTGACATATCAGACGACGAGACCGGACTGTACGGGAGTGTTACTGATTGAATTCGCAGGAGAAAGTACAAGCTTGCTTGTTGATCTTCTGATCGCTCAATACCTGGGTGGTTGTTACGTTTAGCTGACCGTTTGCAGCTTGTGGGTGTTTGATATGATCATCACCTACTACCGGCGTATTGACGATTCTTTAGAGTCCTATACAGAGGTATCTTGACTCAGGCAAAACGGAGTAGGAGCACATATGTGATATGTGCGGGACCGAGGATAATACGGTATGTGATACCGTATTGGATTCTCGCGATATGAGATATCGACCGGGTATATGTGATATACCCGGGTCATCGTATTAGTCGGTTATTTGTGAAATAGCCGGATTATCGGATCAAGTGTTGATTCAATAATTTATTGTATAATAATATATATGATATATTAAATTACATTAACTAATATTACCTCACTAAAAGATTCTTTTTCTTACTCGGGTAATACATTGATATATATGCGATATATGTTAATTGTATTATTTTATTTTGTTACAATAAATATTATATATGTGATATATAATATTGTATCATGATATGATTACTAATGCAACATGTTTAGTGGAGATTAAACAAGATTAGGGTTTGAATTGGGTTAGTTCATTCAAGAACCTTCTAGAAGGTTTTTCTTTTGTCATGAAAGAGATATTATGCTTGATATTTTTGTGTGACTCATTCTTAACCCAACCCAAACCCTAGCCCTAGTTAAATCTCTACATGAGTCATTGTTAACCATGGTTGCATTATTCATCATTATCATTTATTCATTGTTCATCATAAAAGAGTTAGTTCATCTTCTTCCTTCTTCTTCTTTGCTTGAAAAGCTTTCTAGCTTTTGCTTTTTGTGATGAAAGAGAGTGAGAAATAGAAAACAAATGAGAGCAAAAATCCTACTTCATTATCCTCATCTATCCTTGCCCTTTAGATGAGGGTGTTCACTTCATTTTATGAGTGAGAGCTTGTGTTAATGAAACTTTAAGGTAGATCATCTTTGTTATCGAAGATCAGAAGCAAGCTTGCATCTTTCTCTTCGTGGAGCCTCTCGAGAGTTCGGAACACGATGATCGCAGCAAAGGGACTTCAACACGGAACTTGAGAAGTGAAGGACCGGATCTACAAAGGTTGTAATCCCTCTCACTTAGTGTTAAAATGTTTAACATGCTTGTTTTCGCCTAAACTCTAGTATAAAGATCTTGGTTAGGGTTGTTTGGCACGGCTAAATTTTTAATCGGGCATGGTTGATGCCTCGTAGACCCTTGTGGCAGAGCCCATCAACCCTACAGTGGTATCAGAACCAAGCTAGGGCTTTAGGCGAAGTCTAGGCGAAGTTTAAAGTCCGATCGAACCCGGAAAACCCGATATACCCTAGTTTCTGGAAAAATTTTCAAAATGTGATTTTTTGTGAATTAAAAATACTCAAAAAATCAGCAGGGAAATACAAGGATTACTGTGCAACACGTGCCACTGATCACCTAAAAGCGCCGCGGAACCGCGGCCGTACCAAGTCTTGCGCGGCGATTCCGCGGCCAAAAAGTTGAATCAAAGCACGTGGTTTGCACAGTAATGTCCGTCTGTAATTCCTGATTCTTCTGGATATTTTTATTTTTACTCAAGTGTTGAGTTTTCTGGGGTGTATTGGGGACTCGTTGATTCGATCAGATAATATAACTTCGTTTAGTTTGTCCGGGTAATTTTTAGAAAGTGTTAAAAAGTTCGAACGGATATCAATAACTCATTTTTTCCCCTGCCGGAAAATTTTCAAGTGTTGGATTTTTCCGTAGTTTAAGAACGTTCTAAGTCGTGCAAGTAACGCGGTGGACCCTCTAGAAGAAAACAAACCTTAACTCGATTATATGACCGTCTTGAACTGCCTCTGAACCTTAGGGTTTGGGGCAGTACGGCGTTGCCACATGTGAGGCGTTGGCTTGACCCTTCTACGGCTGGACCATCGGTACTGTGGCATGTGATGGATATTTTTGAACTCCGCTCAAGTGTTGAGCTATTTGGGAAATCTTGGGTGTTTGATTATTCGATCGGAAAGTTTAACACTGTCTTTTTATCTGGAATGTGATACAATATTTGGAATCCATATGTAGTTATGAGATAACTAATTTGAATATTATAAACACAGCAGTTTAGTCTCAGATGATCGGTTGCCTCGGAATTTTGATGTGATCAAAAGTCCGTCGCAATCACATAGCGTATGCGGATACTCGCTGGGTAAACTTAATAGACAGCCAGGCCCCATAGCCCTGACCAAGTGACTGCAGGAGAACCCCATCGCCAAAAGCATCCGTTCGGGTGCTCGCGGCAGCATTGTTCCGCCTTAGTGCACTTCGTCGATGGCATCCGGGGGTGCGGCCGTCTACTAAAGTTTGCGACGAGTATTCGATCAGAATATCGGGAATCTTGTTGAATTGCCCGACTTGATATTGAAAAGAGTTTTCGATAATGAGACTAAAATGCGGGGTTTATAATTGTTAGGCATGCGATGTCTAAGGAATTCATTTGGTTAGGCATGCGATGTCTAAGGAGGTTGCGGATTCCAACTGTTGTAGTTTTACACTTTCTTTTCTGTGACCGTAAGTGTAGTATGTGGTGTATCGCCGGCTTCGTTGCTATACATCAATGACAATCGGGATACGCATACTTGCTTACGTTGATGATATGAGATATTATGTGTTGCTGTGATATGTTATATTGGATAGTCGTGTTTTGAATAGCCGGGGGGTTTTATGTGAGATGAGGGTTTTTCTTTTTCATTCATGTAAAATTCATTTGTATGTAATATTCTTTTATTGGGGCACTTCCGGGCTGAGGATGATGTCACCGTTGTATATTATTTACTTTTCCGCATTAGGTAGACCCAAGGCGAACAGCACAAGTAACCGGGTTCTAGGGTCCAGTGGGAGACTATCTCGAGGAGTCGAGACCGGGTCTCCTAACCCTAGAATTGGCAGTGTTGCTTGCCGCTCTCGTAGGGGTCTAGGGATGTGGGTTTGGCTATTCATCGCGACCGTGGAATCCGTGTTTTATACAGGCTCGTACTAAAACACGGACGCCCTAGAAGATCCAATATTTCATATATGTTCTTCTGCTGCAATGTTCTGTGATGAGATCATATTACTGCCTGAGACGAATGTTTATATTATATATATGAGATATATGTTATATTGCAGATTTCGTTTCAAATGTGATGCTTGTGAAACATAATAAAATGGGACTTCATTAATGAGATTAATGAAATAAAAGAAACCTAAAGATGTTGTAGAACTTGTCTCAAAAACTGGTAGCTCTAGTTCTTGCTATGCATAGCGGTGTTCCTTGTAGAACATCCAGTACCTTATTCGATAAGGAAAGAGCCGAGATCCCTTCACCGGGAGTGACCTTTTTAGTGAAACTAGCATATGCTACAAACTTGGTTTGTCTTTTGATTGCTTCTATAGTTCTTGCTTTGCATAGTGATATTTGTGAAATATCTTGCACCTTATTCGATGAGGAAAGAGCCGACGATCCCTTCACCGGGAGTGACCTCTTTAGCAAAACTAGAAAAGGCCTAAAAAACATTCCACTTAAAATCACTCGATTCTACAACGATATCAAGTTCATTACGCTCATGGTTTTCTTAAAAACCTGCGTAACCCTCCGTCATTTCAGATAAGTACTACTTAGTATTCGTGCTGCGGTAGTTTGGCATGCGTCAAGACGTACTGTACGGTAGCTAACTAGTGCTTATCTGCTAGCATACGATGCGATTGGATTAGGGTATTCGTACGGCGTTGTTTGGCATGCGTCAAGGGTCGTGCGGGTAGGTTTAATTCAATCAGGAAATGCACGGGTTGAACTTGACTAGCGGACTATGGGTTGTTTGGCATGCGTCAAGGTCATAGCACGCTAGGGGTAAAATATTATTGGGAATTTCAAGTGTTGAAATTTGCAATGAGATTGCATACCTTCTATGAGATAGTTGGATCCCGACACCCACTGCGAGTAAGAGTTACTCCTGGGAGAGTTTTACACATTACAATTAGCCGATCAAGTAGGTGTCTAGAAAGGTGTTAACGGGGTGACGCCTCTGGGAAAACGAGGTTTACTTTAATTAGGTCCGTGCGAAAGCACGGGGAACCTCCCTCAAAGTACCGGCACTGGCCTGGCTGAAAGATTGGCGAACTTGTAGGGTGTGATTAATCCCAGCTAGTCTTTTCTTTTAGGGTTTGAAGGAAGATTTGACTAAAACAGTGGGAGACATCCTGATTAGATAAATTGATAACCAATCTAATCTTGTAAAAGCGCACGCTGAGTGTTTTCTTCTCTCTCTCTCTAGGTAGCGACCATGTCATGCCTTAATCAAGATAATAATACGGTTGTATTGACCGAACCCGCTTGTTATACTGCGCTAAGGAACGTTGGTCCCGCTCCAACTTATAATTGTTATAAGACAGAGCAGGAAATAGGGGATTACCAGAATTCCCGTGCCGCCCAAATGAAGAAAGTACATGTTGATGCATCTTCTTCGGGTGTGTTCATTACATAGAACTGTTTCTCAGTATCCTTTACGTCCTGGGTATGAGATACCGGATCAGGATCCCACATATGTAATCTGTTACATGGGTTACAGATAGGTAGAGAACTGAGAACAGGTGATAAGTTTCATGAGATAGAAACGGTGCAAGTGTTGCAGCCAAGTCTGTTGGTCACTATCACCCTGTATTACCAGAATACATTGATTCTGAACGAATGTTATTAGATACCGAACCTGATATACAACATCATATCAGTCTCTTTATTAGTAAAGAAAGGATATAATTTTGTATTGTTGGATAATGTTTTGAACATTTCCTATATCAAGAGTTGATCGGTTCAGGCACGTTATCTAAAAGCATTGACATTCTAAATCAAACTACAGTTCTTAGTATACAGAACACACACAAAAGGAAGAGTTCAGAAATGAACGAATCCTTCTTGAGGTATTGTAGACTAGGTCATATCAATGTGACCCGACTAGCTGAAGTTACATTAAGTTGCATATTTAAATTTTTTTGAATTTACATCTTGTGAAACTTGCCGGTCATGTCACAAAGATAAGATGACCACAGCTCTGTTTATTGGAAACAGAGAAAGAGTTAGTAAACTCTTGGGATTGATACATGCTAATGTATGAAGGTCCCCTGTCTACACATGCCAAGACCGGTTCTTTGTACTTCATTACATTCTCTGATGATCTCTCAAGATTCAGGCATGTGTTCCTGTTGAA
Organism: Agapanthus africanus; assembly: GCA_030015575.1. Lineage (NCBI taxonomy): Eukaryota > Viridiplantae > Streptophyta > Magnoliopsida > Asparagales > Amaryllidaceae > Agapanthus > Agapanthus africanus. The sequence continues at coordinate 112,284,776 of CM057344.1, forward strand.
ACACAAGTCCGAAGCTTTTGAGATATTCACAGAATATAAGTTATAAGTAGAGAACCAAAAACGGGTATAAGTATTATGTCCTTTGATGAGATCAGGGAGGAGAATACTTGAGCACGGAATTCCTGGACTATTCTAAAGGAGAATGAGATTCTCTCTCAGCATTACTCCTCCGTATACACCACAGCACGTCGGTGTATCGGGATGGAGCATTTACACCCTATGTGATATGGTGTGCTCTATGATGAGTACTACTGAGTTACTATTTCCTTTTGGGAGTTATGCACTTGAGAAGTTGCATACCTATTGAATAGGGTTCGAATCAAATCAGTTGCCTACCACTTCATATGTGATATGGAAAGGGAAGAGCCCACATCTTAAGTTTGTTAAGATTTGGGGTTGTCCGGCCTATGTCTAAAAAGCAAAATCCGGACAAGCTCGAGGCAAAGTCAGTTCTATTGAAGTTTGTTGGATATCCCAAGCATATGCAAGGGAATATCTTCTACCTAACCGAGGAACAAAAGATGTTTTGTTTCTCAACATGCCACCTTTGTGAAAGAGAATTTCTTGTGAAGAAATTAGTGGTCATGAGGTAGAACTGGAAAGAGTTCCAGCTATACAAACTGCAGCTGATGACTTGGTAGAACCAAAGGATTCAATAGTTTCTAACGAACCTCAGCCTCTCCGCCGATCTAGTAGGGTTCCTCACCCACCTGAGAGATACTTCGGTTTTCTCTATGACAGTGGGAGCGAGGATTGCATCATGGATGATGACCCAACTAGTTTCGAGCTGGCCATCAGGAGTGGGACTCTATAAGAATGGCTGGATGCTTATCGATCTGAGATGGAATCCTTATACACCAACAAAGTATAGACTTTGGTTGCTTTATCTGAAGGGTTAAATCCCCATCAGGAGCAAGTATATCTTGAGAAGATTACTTGGTGTACATGGAAAAGTTGAGACTTTTAAAGCTATGCTTAAGTCCATCCAGATCCTACTTGCCACGGCTACATACCATGACTACGATATCTGGCGGTTGGGTGTCATGACTGCTTTTCTAAATATTGATTTGGAAGAGAGTGTCTATAAGTACACAGCCAGAGGGCTTCGTAGACAGTGGGAGCAGCGGAAACATGTGCAAGGTTCTTTATAGGATAAAGCAGGCATCGCGGAGTTGGAACATCTGTTTTGATGTGGTAGTCAAAGAGTTTGACTTCATCAAAATGGTAGATGAACCTTGTATATACAAAAAGGTAGTAGGGAGTATGGTGGTGATCCTCGTAGAGTACGTGGATGACATACTCTTGATAGGGAAGGAGTTTCCTATGCTACGCTCGGTCAATCACCGCTTATCACAAGGATTCTCCATATAGGATCAAAGCGATACCCCCTAAATCCTGGGTTTTGGATCTATGAGATAGATCTAATTGGATGTTAGGATACTCACTAGTTGTAGTGAGATGGTATCAATCGATCCTGGGGAGAATCACTGGAAAGGTTCCATGGTGATAAGGACGACTGAATGTCAGTCGCAGGCATTGTCTTTACCCTCAGTAGAGGGACGGTATGTTGGAAGAGTTCCAAGCTAGATACTGTGACTTACTAGACGATTAAAGGCAAGATACATCGTTACCAAGGATGCTACCAAAGGGCAGTCTGGATAGATATAAGTTCATGAGATGAACTACGTTCCTACCATTGTGTGACAATGGAGTTGTGGTTTATGCCAAGGAACCCCCGTCCCATCAGAAATCCAGATATAATTCTTAGACAGTATCACCTGATCATGGAGATGGTTGATCTCCAGGGAGATCGAGGTTAGGAGAGTAGAAAAAGAGGACAACAGCGCGGATCCCCTCACAAAGGCCTTTTTCCCAGTAGAGATTTTTATGGGATGGTTGAGTATGAGATACTTCAACCACAGCTAATTGTTGGGTATGCGATACCACAACAGATAGCCCTAGTGCAAGTGAGAGATTGTTAGTTATATGTATGCCCTAGAGGCCATTACTGTACATATGATGTATATTGTAATGGATGCTTAGACATATATAGGGAGGACTTTCTTGCTCGATATGATAGTATGCTATCTGGTTGTACTTTATCTTAACATGTACTCTGATTGTCTCTATGTTACATGTTGATAAAGCCCTTAGGATATGTACTCGACTACTGGGACTATGATGAGATCATACTAGTGGGGCCACGGTAGTCGACGAGTACATCCTATAACAGTTCCTAGTCGAGGGTGTATCGAGACAGGGCATCGATACACCAGAGTAGACTGGTGTATACGCATCTTGACCCATATGATGGGGGATGGATGATCCCATATCCATCGGTGTTTGACATCAAAGATGGTGTACGGGTGCTCAGTAGAGACTGGGTATACTGGACGGACTCGCCGAGAACTCCCAGATGGTATTATACCTCACGTCAGATGGTAGTTCTCCGGTGACACTGGTAAGAGTAGTCTGTTGACCCGAGATCGTCATAGAGTCTTGTGTGATTCCCACTATGCTTTGATTTCCATCATACCACGTCCAAGAGGGCGTGCAAAAAGGTAGCTTTTAGGTACAGTCCCGAATCACATGGAGGCAATGAGCGATAGGAGGGGATTCATCTCTCCCGTTATAGGGAGTTGATGTTGTGCTGTGTTCGATTGGCTATAACTGGAAATCCCTGGCCAGGGTTGCTGAGAGTTTCTGGTAAGTGTTATCAGTAGTTTCTTGAACTATTATAGACCTCATATCGACACGACTTGTCAAGCTACTGGGGTCTGACATTTTACCACCCCTAGGCGAGATATGCAACATATCAGACGACGCGACCGGACTGTACGGGAGTGTGACTGATTGGATTCGCAGGAGAATGTATAGGCTTGCTTGTTGATCTTCTGATCGCTCAATACCTGGGTGGCTGTTACGTTTTGCTGACCGCTTGCAACTTGTGGGTGTTTGATATGATCATCACCTACTGCCGGCGTATTGACGATTCTTTAGAGTCATACACAGAAGTTTCTTGACTCAGGCAAAACGGAGTAGGAGCACATATGTGATATGTGAGGGACCGAGGATAATGCGGTATGTGATACCGTATTGGATTCTCACGATATGAGATATCGGCCGGGTATATGTGATATACCCGGTCATCGTATTAGTCGGTTATTTGTGAAATAACCGGATTATCGGATCAAGTGTTGATTCGATAATTTAATGTATAATAATATATATGAAATATTAAATTACATTAACTAATATTAGCTCACTAAAAGATTCTTTTTCTCACTCGGGTAATACATTGATATATATGCGATATATGTTAATTGTATTATTTTATTTTGTTACAATAAATATTATATATGTGATATATAATATTGTAATATGATATGATTACTAATGCAACATGTTTAGTGGAGATTAAACAAGATTAGGGTTTGAATTGGGTTAGTTCATTCAAGAACCTTCTAGAAGGTTTTTCTTTTGTCACGAAAGAGATATTATGCTTGATATTTTTGTGTGACTCATTCTTAACCCAACCCAAACCCTAGCCCTAGTTAAATCTCTACATGAGTCATTGTTAACCATGGTTGCATTATTCATCATTATCATTTATTCATTGTTCATCACAAAAGAGTTAGTTCATCATCTTCCTTCTTCTTCTTTGCTTGAAAAGCTTTCTAGCTTTTGCTTTTTGTGATGAAAGTGAGTGAGAAATAGAAAACAAATGAGAGCAAAAATCCTACTTCATCATCCTCATCTATCCTTGCCCTTTAGATGAGGGTGTTCACTTCATTTTATGAGTGAGAGCTTGTATTAATGAAACTTCAAGATAGATCATCTTTGTTATCGAAGATCGGAAGCAAGATTGCATCTTTCTCTTCGTGGAGCCTCTCGAGAGTCCGGAACACGATGATCGCAGCGAAAGGACTTCAACACAGAGCTTGAGAAGTGAAGGACCGGATCTACAAAGCTTGTAATCCCTCACTTAGTATTAAAATGTTTAACATGCTTGTTTTCGCCTAAACTCTAGTATAAAGATCTTAATTATGATTGTTCGGCACGGCTAAATTTTTAATCGGGCATGGTTGATGCCTCGTAGACCCTTGTGGCAGTGCCCAGCAACCCTACACCGCATACCCAACATCTCGAACAGTCTCTCGAACTAGATTTGAAGGATGGCCTTGGTGAATGGATCTGCTGTGATGTATTTTGTATCTACTCTCCGCATCTCGATCTCCTTGCGATCCATAATCTCCCTGATCACGTGATACCGCCTCAAGATATGTCTTGATTTTTTATAGGACCAGAGTTCTTTTGCTAAAGCCATGGCTCCATTGTTATCACAATACAAAGGTATTGGATCAGCAATGGATGGAACCACCTGAAGTTCAGAAACGAACTTCCTCATCCAGATTGCCTTTTTTGCGGCATCGTTAGCAGCGATGTACTCAGCCTCCATCGTCGAGTCTGCTATGGTGTCCTGTTTAGAGCTCTTTCAACAGACCGTCCCTCCATTCAGGGTAAATACATAACTCGAGACGGATTTAGAGTCATCCTTACTTTGGAAGCCAGAGTCAGTAAAAGTCTCGATCTGGAGGTCCCCATTACCGTACACCAAGAACATCTCCTTAGTCCTTCTCAGGTACTTAAGAATGTTTTTTACTTCTATCCAATGTTTCTCACCTGGGTTGGACTGATACCTGCTTACGACGCTGAGTGCGTAAGCTACATCTGGTCTAGTACATTACATCGCATACATTATTGACCATACCGCTGAACCGTAGGGTACTATGCTCATGTGAGCCCTTTTCTCATCAATCTTGGGAGACACCTTTTTGTTGGATATAGCGCCCTCAAGATAATTATTGTGATCGTAAGTAGGTGATTATGATAATTAAGGGAGAACCTATACAGGTATAACAGTCTTGCTCGATATGATAGTATGCTATCTGGTTTGTCTTCATCATTGATGAAACCGTTAGGATTGTTGCTTGACAACCAGCATTATGATGTCGATCGTCTATGTGAGAGCTGGGTTATCCATAAGCACATTTTTAATGTCCCTAGTCATGAGAGTATCAAGACTGGGCATCGATATTTCAGAGTAGACTAGTGTATACGCTTCTAGACCCCGACGAGGGACAGTGGCCGGTTTCACAAGCCATTGGTATTGTGTCACCTGAGATAGTATACAGGTGCTCACTGGAGGTGAGTACACCGGACGGACTTGCCGAGAACTTCTAGATGGTATTATATCTATCGTCAGATGGAAATTCTCAGGTGGCATGAGTACAGATTAGTCCTTTGACCTAAAGTCATCATTTGTCTCGTATGAGTTCCCACTTTACTTTGATTACTACCTTACCACGGCTCAAAGAAGTCATGCAAATAGGTTTTAGTTGGGTACAGTCCCGAACGACATGGAGTCAGTGGTCGACTGTCAGGGATTCATCTATCCTGGTATTAGGAGTCGATGTCGCGCTGTGTTCAATTGGCTATCATTAGAAATCCATGGCCACGGTGGATGAGATTTACTGATAGTTGATCAGTAGTATCTCTGATGGTGATGAGCTTGACTCAGACATGACTTATCGGGTTAGTAGGGGTCTAACGTTATCCATCCCCTAGACCCGATATGCGATACTCTTTGACGAAGAGACCGGACTGTATGAAGATTGTCGCATTCAGGCTCAGTAGGGCAAGAACGTACTTGATTGTCGACCCGCCTTTTGAAAAGTACCTGGGTAGCCGTTACGTACAGCTAATGTCGTTGACGTGCTTGTGGTTAAACCCACTACCAGTGTATTGTCGAGTCTTTAGAGTCCCACACAGAGGGTTTTCCCGGTTCAGGCGAAAGATGAAGGAGCCGTACGTTGGTACATGCAGGGGTCCAATTAAATACGTGTACGGGATACACGGACTTTAATCGGGCGGTTGATAATACTAGCCGGCTTAGGATTAAGCCGGATTATTAAATCCGGATTTGATTTAATAATTTATATATGTATTTTGATACATATATTTTAGTATTATTGTTCACTATTCATTTTCTCGCTTTGGTGCTATCCGTATTTTTATACGGATACGCGTAAATGTAGCAATACATATACCAGGTGAAGTATTCCGTATTTATACGGGAATGCTTCTAGAAGAAGGACACCTCATATTTATTTTTCTATTTAGAAAAATAAAAAGAAATGAGGTGTAAAGTGAGGAGACAAGAAGTATGGTTGTGGACATGTAGGAAAGTATGGTTTTGGATTTTATATCGTTAAAATGTTTTGGATGCACTATTGCACCATGGTTAGATTATATAGTAGCCATTCTTTTCTACATGTGAGATACTTGATGATTTTTTCTTCTTCTTGAGTTGCTTCATGTTCCATGGTTGCAAGAGTTAGCAACCATCATCCTCATCTCTTCTCCTTCTTCTTCTTTCTCTTACTTGAACATAGATTCTAGAGAGAAATTTTTAGTGAAGTATTTCTACATCATCGACCATCCACAATCATCGGTTAGAGCCTCCTCCAGTTTCCCTCGGGTGGATCGTCTTCGGTGAGGGTGATTGATTTTCAAGAGCGATCCCAGCGGCTACAAGTTTGGAGGGGTCTTCCACAATTGGGTAGACACACAACAAAGGTTGTAGATTCTCTACCCTTGCACTCTTAGTTAGCTAGTTTAGGTTATTAGACCGTATCCTGGGTTTTACGGGCGTTCGATGCTCGCAAAATTTTTTGTTTTCGCTTCCACCTCGGCCGCGGCTTCAGCGGCGCGGGCACCGAATCCCAACACTCTTCGGAGAGAGTGATTCCATGACAAGCGGGAAAATTATCGCGTTTGGAATCTTCCATACTAAACATCTTCAGTACGGTGTCTATGTACCTTGACTGTGAAAATCCTAACATTTTTTTAGATCTGTCACGATAGATCTTAATCCACAGAACATACGGGGCATCACCCAGGTCTTTCATAGAGAACTTCTGTGAAAAGAATAACTTGGCCGATTGTAGTATAGGAATATCATTTTCTATCAGAAGATTGTCATCTACGTATAAAACGAGGAATGCCATAGTTCTCCCTACAATCTTTTTATAAATATAAGGTTCATCTTCATTTTTGATAAAGTCAAATTCCTTGACCGTCTCATCAAATCAGATATTCCAACTCTTTGATACCTACTTTAATCCATAAATGGATTTAAGCAACTTGCACACCTTCCCACTGCTCCCACTGTCTATGAAACCCTCTGGTTGATCTATATAAACACACTCTTCTAAAATTCCATTTAAAAAGCGGTTTTAACATCCATCTGCCAAATGTCATAGTCATGAAACACAGCAATGGCAAGTAGGATCTAAATGGATTTAAGAATATCCACTGGTGAAAAAGTTTCGTCATAGTCCAATCCTGTTCTTTGACAAAACCTTTAGCAACAAGTCTACTTTTGTAGGTTTCTACCTGTCCATCTACACCAATCTTCTTTTTGAAGATCCATTTGCATCTTATGGGTTTTACCCCAGGAGGAGCAAAATCCAAAGTCCATACTTTGTTTGTGTAGGTGGATTCCATCTCGGATCGCATAGGATCCAGCCACTTCACCGAGTCTCTACTCGTGATGGCTTGCTGAAAACTAGTTGGCTCATCATCAACCATGATGCAATCCTCTCAATCCCCGTCTATGAGAAAACCGTAGTATCGTTCTGGCGGATGAGACTGCCTACTAGATCTGCGGAGTGGCGTAGGTATGTCTGGTTCTATTGAAATCTCAGGTTCTACTAAATCTTCAGTAATAGTTTGTGGTTCTGGAATTTCTTCCAGCTCTATTGCACTCCCACTAATCTCCTTTTTAAGAAATTGAGTTTCTATAAAGCAGTCATGATGAGAAACAAAAACCTTTTGTTCCTCAGCGTAATAGAAATAATACCCCCTAACGTTCTTTGGGTATCTCACAAACTTACACAATACAGATGTCTCTCGAGTTTGTCCGGATGAATCTTTTGGACAAAAGTAGGACAACCCCATATCTTAAGATACTTAAGACATGGTTTCTTTCCACTCCACATTTTATATGGAGTGGTAGGCACATACTTAGTTGGAACCTTATTTAATAAGTATGCAGCAGATTCTAATGCATAACCCCAGAAGGATGGCGACAACTCAGCATTATTCATCATGGAACACACCATATCTAGTAAGGTGCGATTACGTCTTTCTGATACACCGTTGTGTTGTGGTGTGGATGGAGGAGTAAGCTGAGGGAGAATTCCATTCTCCTTTAGATATTCCAGGAACTCGGCACTTAAGTATTCACCACCCCGATCAGATCAGAGCATCTTGATATTTTTGCCGGTTTGCTTTCCCGCTTCACTCTTATACTCCAGGAATTTCTCAAAGGCCTCAGATTTATGTTTCATCAAGAATACATGTCCATATTTTGAGAAATCATCGGTAAAAGTAATGAAGTAGGAATATCCACTTCTTGCATGCGTAGACATTGGCCCACACACGTCGTTGTATATAAGTCCAAGGAGCTCAGTAGCTCTTTCTCCGTATCCAGTGAACGGAGTTTTTGTCATCTTTCTTTTGATACATGATTGACAAATTGCATATGATTAATACTTAAACGAATCTAAATATCCATCTTTATGTAACTTGGTCAATCGTGTTTCATTGATATGACTAAGTCTACAATACAATAAGAAAGCTTGATTTGTATCTGGAGTCTTTCTTTTTTGCGTGTTTTGGACATTGAAAACTTGATGTTGATTGAGAACGTATATTCTGTTATTAAGTGTACCCAACCCAATCATTTCATGATTTAGGTGAATGTTTATAACATTGCTTTCAAGTGCAAAATTATATCCTTCATTAGATAACAAAGATACATATATAATATTAGACATCATACTGGGTACATAAAAGCAGTTACGCAATAACAAAATATGTCTGCTCGCCAATCCTAGGTGACATTCTTCTACTGTAATAGCATCCACACTGGTTCCTGAAAGGTTATGCTAACGCCCTGGCCATTATCCGTGGCCATTTGCGGAACAAAAATTTTACAACAATATAAACTTGGCGCTAGAATAACCCTAAACCGGATCTAACCATAAACCTAACTAGCAACAAGAGAAGCTCTGTCTACTATGATAGAAATTATACCTAAAGAAAACAAGTCCTTCGGGTCTTCGCTCCTCTCGTTTGGCTCCTAAAAAGATGTATGGATCGTGCTTGAACTTCGGTCTCCTCGCGTCAAAGATGATCCACCCGAGAGTGCCTACTTTGAGCTCCTATCTCCTAATCGAGGTAACTAGGGAACTTAGAATGCTAATCTAAGTAGCCTAGATTGTGTAGAGAGTGATGATGGATTAATATGTCTCACTAACCCTAGGTTTCTCAACTCATGAGACAATTAGGGTTAGAGCTTAGAAGAAGAGAGCAAGGAGAAGATGAGAGTGTATAAGTGAGAATAGAATATCATCTCAATGAAGAATGGATAAGCGTTGTGTACTAATAATGCAAACCAATAATGCCACACTAAAATATCTAGATGCCACCTTGCATTAAAAATTCACAACAAAAGAAAATATCAAGCATACTTCAATAGTAAAGAATGAGTCATGCCATGAGTCACCAAGTAGCCATGCTTCATTTAAACCAAATAAACACCTCATTTCTCCACCTCATTAACCATTAACAAAAATGGTTAAAACAAATAATGAGGTGTCTTCTTCTAGAAGTATCTTGTACAATTACAAGAATGCCCCTCACCGTATTTACATACCCGTATCCGTATTCAAAAAAATACGAATACAAAGAGACAAAATAATCCAAGAATATAATACTAGGATCCAGCTTAAACCAAAGCCCGCTAGTATTATCCGCCCAAACATCACACGTGCACAAGTGGACGTACGTGATCGAAGCCCTGCCGTAAAACCATACGACCTCTACATCGTTTCGCCCGAAGTAGGGAAACCCTCTGTGTGGGACTCTAAAGACTCGACAGTACGCTGGCAGTGGGTTTAACAACAAGCACATCAGCAGCACTAGCTGTACGTAACGGTAACCCAGGTACCTGTCGAAAAGGAAGGCCAACGAGCAAACTCGTCCGAACTCCTACTGAGCCTATCCGTGACAATCTCCGTACATTCCAGTCTCTTCGTCTAAGAGTATCGCCTACCGGGTCTAGGGGGTGGTAAACGTCGGACCTTAATAACCCGATAATTCGTGTCGATGAGGCTCAGGACCAATCCGGGAAACTACTGATCAACCTATCAGTAAATCCCAACTGCCTTGGCCAAGGTCTTATGGTCCTGACTAATCGAACACTGTGCGATATCGACTCCCAATACCGGGAGAGACGAATCCCAAACAATCGCTCACTGCCTCCATGTGGCACGGGACTGTACTCAACCAAAACCTGTTTGCACGACTCAGTAGAGTCGTGGTAGGGTAGTGATCAAAGCACAGTGGGAACTTACATGAGACAAATGACGATCTCAGGTCTGAAGACTAACCTGTAAACATGTCACCTGAGAGCTTCGATCTGATGGTAGGTATAGTACCATCTGGAAGTTCTCCGCGAGTCCGTCCAGTGTACTCACACCCAGTGAGCACCTGTATACAATCTTAGGTGCATCAGACCAATGGCTGCGGATCCAACCATCGCCCCTCATAAGGGTCTAGAAACGTATACACTAGTCTACTCTGGAGTATCAAAGCCCAGTCTCGATACTCACGCAACTAGGGACCATTTAAGGATGTGCTTATGGACTACCATGCTCCTACAAGTATGATCGCCATCACAACGTAGGTAGTCAAGTAAGATCCTACGGGCTTTATCAACATGTAACCGCAATATGTAATAACATGTATAATATATGCCATGTTAAGATAAAGTCAAACCATAATAGTATACTAATGTATCAATTTTTTATCAATATGTGCAAGCTGGATAAAGCATCAATAAAAACAAATACACATATCTTGATAAAGACAACTGAAATAATATATTATATAACTGAGCAAGAATATCCTGTACATACATATCCCCAATATCCACATGTATACATATACAATAATGGCCTCTAGGGCATACATATCCAACAATCTCCCACTTGCACTAAAGGCCAGTAATTGGTGTACCGAAACCCAATGCCTGCACTAAGGCCAGCTGTTGGCGTACCGCATACCCAACATCTCAAAAAGTCGCTCAAACTACGCTTGAGGGAGGGCCTTTGTAAATGGATCCGCCGTGTTTTCTTTAGTGTCCACTCTCCGTACCTCGATCTCCTAGCGATCAATGATCTCCCTGATCAGGTGATACTGCCTTAAGATGTGTCTGGATTTCTGATGGGACCGTGGTTCCTTCGCTAAATCTATAACCCCATTGTTATCGCAATACAAAGGTATTGGATCAACAATGGATGGAACTACCTGAAGTTCAGCAATGAACTTCTTCATCTAGACCGCTTCTTTTGCGGCATCGCTTGCAGCAATGTACTCAGCCTCCATCGTCGAATCTGCAACGGTGTCCTATTTGGAACTCCTCCAACACACCGCCCCTCCGTTAAGGGTAAAAACAAAACCTGAGACAGACTTGCTGTCATTCTTATCACTCTGAAAGCTGAAATCGGTAAAGGACTCGATCCTGAGGTCTCTATTACCGTACACTAAGAACATCTCCTTAGTCCTTCCCATGTACTTAAGAATGTTCTTCACAACCGTCCAATGATCCTCACCTAGGTTTGACTGATACCGGCTCACTACACTAAGCGCGTAAGCTACATCTGGTCTGCTACACAATATCGCATACATTATTGATCCTACCGCCGAAGCGTAGGGTATAATGCTCATGTGAACCCTCTCCTCATCGGTCTTAGGAGACATCTCTTTGGAGAGGGTGATTTAGTGCAGTGCGGGTATGTTACCTCACTTGGAATCTTCCATACCAAATCTCTTTAGTACGGTCTCTATGTACCTGGACTGCGAAAATCCCAATAATCTCTTAGATCTATCTCTGTAAATCTTGATCCCCAGAATGCACGAGGCATCACCCAGGTCCTTCATGGAAAACCTTTGTGACAAGAACAGCTTGACCGATTGTAGCATAGGAATATCATTTCCTATCAAAATAATTTTGTCCATGTACAAGACTAAGAATACGACAGTTCATCCTACAATCTTCTTATATATACATGGCTCATCCTCGTTCTTGATGAAGTCAAAGTCCTTGACTATTTCATCAAAACAGATGTTCCAGCTCCGCGATGCCTGCTTTAATCCATAAATGGATTTAAGCAACTTGCATACCTTCCCGCTGCTCCCACTGTCTACAAAACATTCTGGATGATCCATATAAATGTACTCTTCAAAACTTCCGTTTAGAAAAGCCGTTTTTACGTCCATCTGCCAGATTTCATAGTCATAGAAGGCAGCAATGGAAAGTAGGATCCGAATGGATTTGAGCATAGCCACTGGAGAAAAGGTTTCGTCATAGTCCACTCCTGGTCTTTGACGAAAACTTTTTGCTACGAGTCCAGCCTTATAGGTTTCCACCTGCCCATCTATACCGAATTTCCTTTTATAGATCCATTTGCATCCAACATGTTTTACCCCAGGTGGAGAAATATCCAAGGTCCACACTTTATTGGTGTACATGGACTCCATTTCGGATCGTATAGTATCCAGCCACTTATCAGAGTCCCTACTGATAATGGCCTGCCTGAAACTAGTAGGGTCATCTTCTTCCAAGATGCAATCCTCTCGATCCCCGTCTATAAGAAAACCGTAATATCTCTCGGGTGGATAAGAAATCTTACCAGATCTGCGGAGTGGCTGAGGTTCGTCTGGGACTACTGAATCTAGCGGTTCTACCAAATCTTCAGTTATATTTTATGGTTCAGAAATTTCTTCCAGTTCTACCGTACTCCCACTAGTTTCTTTTGCAAGAAACTCCTTTTCTAAAAAGGTGGCGTGGTGAGATATAAACACCTTCTGTTCTTAAGTGTGGTAGAACAGATATCCTATTGAATCCATAGGATATCCAACAAATTTACATAGAACTGATCGTTCCTGAAGTTTTTTCAGTTTCTGTGTTTTCACATAGGCCGGACAACCCTATATCTTAATAAATTTAAGACATGGTTTCTTACTACTCCATATTTCATACGGAATCTTAAGCACGGATTAGGATGGAACCTGATTCAAAAGATATGCTGATATTTGAAGTGCATGTCCCTAGAATGAAAAAGGCAACTCAGCACTACTCATCATCATGGAGCGAACCATATCCAAAAGGGTACGATTCCTCCACTTTGATACACCATTGTGCTGTGGTGTATACGGAGGAATAAGCTGTGAGAGCATTCCATTCTCTTTTAAGTATTCTAGGAAGTCCGTGCTTAAGTACTCCCCTCCTCTATCAGATCGGAGGATCTTGATACTTTTTCCAGTTTGGTTCTCTACTTCGTTCCTAAATTCTTTTAATTTCTCAAAAGCTTCAGATTTGTGTTTCAAAAAATACACATATCCGAACCTAGAGAGATCGTCAGTGAATGTGATGAAGTACGAGAACCCACCCCTTGCATGTATAGACATCGAACCACATACATCACTGTGTATGAGTCCCAAGAGCTCTGCTGCTCATTCTCCGTGTCCGGTGAATGGAGATTTGGTCATCTTTCCCTTGAGACAAGAATGAAAAGTTTCATAAGATGAAAATTCGAACGTATTCAAAAATCCTTCCTTATGCAACTTACTTAGTCTTTTCTCTCCGATATGACCAAGTCTACAATGCCACAAGTAGGATTCGTTCATTTCTGAACTCTTCCTCTTCCGTGTGTCTTGTACATTGAAAACTATGTTTTGATTTAGAACATAGATACCATTACACAGTGTACCTTCTGCAACCAATACCTGATTAAGGTAAATGTTCATGATATTTCTATCAAGAACAAACTTATATCCATCTTTATCAAGTAAAGAAACTGATATGACGTTACAAACCATGGAAAGTACACAGTAGCAATTGTTCAAAATCATAGTATTGCCATTTGGCAATACAAGGTGATATTCACTGACGGCTGCAGCATCAACTTATGCTCCGTTCTCTACTCTGAGAGACATATCACCAGGTCCAACCATCCTACTTTTTCTCAGTCCTTGTAATAAATTACAGATATGAGATCCTGATCCAGTATCTAGTACCCAAGAGGTAGGACTGACTGAAAAACAGTTCTCAATAACAAGAACACCTGAAGAAGATGCAATAATTTACTTCTTCTTCGTTGGGGTTATCAAGGAATTCATGCAACCCTCTTTCCCTTGCTCATACTCATGACTGCTGTCATAGTTTAGAGCCGAACCGACGTTCCCTAGCCCCGAATAAGAATTCGAATCGGTCAAGCGATACATTTTTATTATCTTGATTAGGGCGTGAAATGGTTGCTACCTGGAGAGAAAGAAAAGAAACACTTAGCGTGCACTCTTGCAAGATTATATTGGTTATCAGTTTGTCTAACCAGGATGGCTCCCACTGTTTCCTCGAATTCTCCATCAAACCTTAAAAGGAGAATTAGTCGGGATTAATCGCACGTTACAATACTTACTTAACCTTTCGGCCAGGCTAGTGTTGGTACTTCGAGGGAGGTTTTCCAATGCTTTCGCGAAGTTTCTTAATTATGTAACCTCTTTTCCCTAGAGGCGTAGCCCCGCTAACACCGTTCTAGACACCTACTTGGTTTATAGCATTGATTGTTTAGTGAAATAATCTCCCAAAAGTAATCCTACTCATCAGTGGGATCGGGATCCAACTATCATTGTGTGATGACCAAGATGGAATTCACTCTAGTCACCACACTCCAAAAGGTATGCTAAATCTGCAAGTTTCTTGTATATTTGAAACTCCCGATGTGGTTTTTGCCCCTAGGACCCAAGTGACCTTGACGAATAATCAACAAATCAAAAGGTCATAATCAAGTTCAACCCGTCATTATCCAAGATTGCATTAGACCCACCAGCATTATCCTTGACGAATAATCAACAAAATCACGCGACTGTCCTAACCAATCGCATCTATCTATGCAACAGAGAATCATTACTCAGCTACTGTTCACTGTGCCTTGACGAATAATCAACAAACACAGCACGAATACTAAGTACTAATTTTCAGAAACTAAGGAAGGCTACGGCTAGGTTTTTGGCGAAAAACCCTGTAACGTATTGAACTTGATATCGTTGAAGGAACCTGATAGCTTTGAAAAGGAGTGGTTTAAGCTTCGCTTTTTGAAAACTATTGGTTTTGAAGAAAACCGAGTAATCTATAGCATAAACTTTTGCTCAAGAGGTCATTCCCTGCGAAGGGATCTCGGCTCTTGCCTCCTGGAATGAGGTGCTGAATATTTACCACCGAATACCACTATGCAAAGCGAAAGAATATTACTACAGTTTTTCGAAATTTGTTCCAACAACATCTTTTTAGGTTTCTTTTCTTGCATTAATCAAAATCAATGTGGTCCCATCAATTAATCCTATCACACCAGAAAAGAACGAAAATACAATGTACGTATATGCCATCCGCATTCACCACTAGGTCCCATCATCACACGTTAGGTTACTTAACTAACGGCGGAGCGGAGGCTGGACTAGAGCAGGTGCAAAACATATACAACATCTACTAGTATATATATAAATATATATAACATTCGTCCCAAGCATCATATAAGTAACATCACAGAATCTCAGCAAGCAACACAGAATGGTGGATAATTTTAGAGCTCCGGGTTTCATTTGAGCCGCAAATAAAATCCGACGTTCCCGGTCGTGTAAATAGCCTGTGCAATGAAAACCTGGACCCCTACGAGCGTGGAAAGTTACCCACCAATCCCATAAGTGATACAACCCCAATCAACAAAGTGAATAGGCCACCCAACACTTCACGGGATCCGGTAACTTGAGCGCCCCTCCGTGGGTCAAACTATACCCCCTACGAATGCGGCGAATAGCACACCAATTCTAGAGTGAAACCCCTTCTGTCTCAACGCCATGAGATGCGGGCTTGTTGCCTTCTAGATACCAGCTATTCGTGCACTCCACCGTGGGGTAAACCTAGTACATAAAAGGAAAAATAATATGTACAATGGTGATATCGACCTCAACCCGGTCGTGCCCCAATCAAATAATATACAACAGACAGTAACAGCAGTCCACATGTTGGACGCTCGCCCCGCAATAACAAATGTACAAATGAATCTTAATTGTACCATTAACATTGCACCACAAACTATCCACCATGACTATCCAACCACAACCACAGCACAAACACAGAACATCAACATGAATGTCATGTTCGCAAACCCGTCTAAAAGAACATATAGTAGTTAGACGAGCTATACCACTCTAATGACATTCACGGTCGCAGATCGTAATGTATGTACTGAAAACTTATTAAACAGTGTTAAAAATAACGACTTCGAAATACCCCGAATTGCCGCAAAACTCAAGATAATTGAACATTCAGAATCTGAGCAATCAAACATATCCTGAAACCTTAAAACCAAGAGTAATAGAGCACCAAACAAAAACGAACACCAGAAACCTCAGATGACCTGGCCACACCGGCCAAAAATCCATTCTCGCCGGCCACATATTAAGAAAATGGTGTCGTTTTTCTATGGTATTCTAGTTGTAGCACAAAGACCACTCTGCACTTGTTTAAAAAATTTCAGAGGCTCGGGAAAAATTGACAGAAACTTGGGTTTTAGATTTCGTGTTTCGAAGTTGTTTCGGTTTCGTTACTTTAACATTGTTTAAACCTATTAGTATAGGGTTTATGGGCTGGCTCTGATACCATGAAAGGTTATGCTAACGCCTTGGCCATCATCCGGGGCCATTTACGGAACAAAAATTTACAATGATATAAACTTGGAATCAGCACGCCTTCGCTATTTATAGCCTCAACAAAAATCTCCAACGGCCGAGATTTACTCACACAATGACGCAAATCATAGAATATCGCACTTTCCAGATGTAGCACTGCCACGTGTCATCCATGACAGTCACCATCCTCACCCTTTACGGGTCAAGGAAGATCGAACGACGCCCTAAGGAGAAACCGGGGAGATAATAAAGTCATCTTCATGAAGCCACCGAGAAGCTTCCTGCTCGGTCCATCTACAGCTGGTAGCTTCCTGCCCAACGACGTCGTGGATCAAAAGCCCTCCTCATGAGGCCACCGAGTAGCTTCCTGCTCGGTCCATCTGCAGTGGGCAGCTTCCTGCTCAACAACAATGTGGATCAAAAGCCTCTTCACGAGGCCACCGAGTAACTTCTTCCTCGGTTCATCTGCAGCGGGTAGCTTCCTGCCCATTAACGCTGTGGATCAAAAGCCCTCCTCACGAGGCCACCGAGTAGCTTCCTACTAGGTCCATCTGCAGCGGGTAGCTTCCTGCCCATCAACGCTACGGATCAAAGCCCTCCTCGTGAGGCCACCGAGTAGTTTCCTGCTCGATCCATCTGCAGCGGGTAGCTTCCTACCCATCAACGTTGAGGATGAAAGCCCTCCTCGCGAGGCCACCAGTAGTTTCCTGCTCGGTCCATCTGCAGCGGGTAGCTTCTTGCCCATCAACACTGCGGATCAAAGCCATCCTCGCGAGGCCACCGAGTAGTTTCCTGCTCGGTCCATCTGCATAGGGTATGTCACGCCCCGCTTCTTAGAGTGCGCTAAGATCGGCATATGACAGAGCCAACCATACTACCTGTGGATAGGAAATATCCCTCCACAGTTATATTACGGCTGTCCAGAAGATATTAAGAACAGGAAAATAAAATAAACTATCTAGTACATGTCCATATGCCAGAATAAACGAGTCAAGAAATAATATGCGGAAGCAATAAAATCCAATAAACAATAACATTTGGAAATACGTCCCAAAATACGGGCTCACATCAGGAAATAAAAGTACAGAAAGAAAACTAAACTAAACTAAACACTAACATGCACCTCACTGTTTGGCCTGTCGGCTGAAATGCTTCTGGTCATCCTGTAAAAGAGATTGAGGATCTGGGCCATGCAAAACCCAGACATCAGTGCGTCATAATATCAAACAATAGTAATAACCAGGATGTAACAAGATATGCAGGCATGAATATAAGTCAACAGCATGAATATGACATTGAGGCGTGTATGTGTATGTAAGGTGCGATAAGCAATCTAAACTATATTACTGGGTTATCTACTCTCAAGTCTGTGAAATCAATTTAATGGAATCGTCGATGTAGCTCAATAGTATCCCGTGCATGCCTGGGACCACGGTCAAGTCTCTCGGTCTGAATCCGAGACGTGCCGCTAGGCAGTAAATAGGTAACATGTACAGACGAATGATGTCAGCAGCATCATCCCGGGGCTGGCCTAGCCCGTAAAACTGATCAGTATAAGTATCGAACTGTCGAGTTACAAGTCTGGTTTCATCATTGATTTCCCCTTACCCCCAAATTATGTGTTCAATTCAGGTATTGATAAATATGAAACTAATGCCAACACAGGATCAAGTATGTACAGGTTTTGTCTGAATAGACAACAGGATGTGTCCGTCGGGAAAACAAGTCAGGGATGTCGGCATTAGTAACAAGATCAGGAATCAAGTCAAGCAGTGGTGTATCAGGTCATGTCAAGCAGTGCATATGTATCACACGGATGCTCAAAAGTAAACTGTAACAGGTATCGAAGCACGGTAAAAGTAAGGATGCACAATGTCTATCAGGGATCACATCTACAACTCCATGACTACGTATGATGCACATTATCAAGCATGGTTCACTAATACAACAGTAACATGAAATAATATGGTCTCGGCGTGCAACTAGATATGCAATAAACCGTACGGATACAGACGGATACTATAAAACTGTAAATCGGTAAAATTTGCTGAATATTAAAACACAAGCACTATTATTTAATAAATAGATATTGATATAATAATATTAACATTGATAACATATTCAAACCGATTAATAACTATAAAAGTGGTATTGATTAACTATGTACAAGAAAGTTCTGTTCAGAAATTCAGCGTCACCCTGATTTGTAAAATAGCTTAAAAATAACAAACGTTCTCCAAAAGGGACGTGTATTATACCAAAACAAAGATAATTCAATAAGGTTTTTATTTTTATAAGTTGAAGTATCTCAGATTGTTCCTACAAAAAGTTATGAACATTCGAAATTGAAAGTTTGCTGCTGGAATTTCCCTGGACAGCAGTTTAGAGATATTTTCATTTGCATTTTACGTTATTTAAACAATTTATTTTGCAAGTAAATATTTCATAGAATTATAGTATTCTGAGTTATCTTCATAACGAACTAAAGAACGTATACTAATGATTTTTCTATGATTTATAATGAATTTTATAAGGTAAGGTGTACAGTAAATTTCAGATTTGTCGTATCCGCTTTGCAACGACGTTTCATGTGTAAACTATAATATTTTCAAACTATATTTTGTATAACATTATAAAATGCAGATTATAAACTAATTAAAAATAATAATAAGAAATATTACGAAGATATATATATTTATAGATATAATTAAAGCATGTCGCAAGTTGTAAACTTTCATACATTTTATATTATAAAACCGATTAACATTAAATAACTACGGTGTATAAATTATATAGATATAGTTGTATGATGATGATGATGATAATACGGAAACATATAAATAAATTACATAAAGTATAGCATGTAGCAAGTTGTAAACTTACCTCAAAACAAACGTGATGAAGGGAAGCAACATGACGCTATACAAATCAACACCAAGTTTTGATGGCTCGGTTAAGGTTCTAGGATGCGGCTGGAGTTGCGTCGGCGAGAATGCGTGTGGGCTTGAAGAACGAAGAAGTAGGATATATAAATTCATGACGGAGATATATGTTATGTGGAGAGGGAGAAGTTTTGTGTTTAATATATATAGTATAGTTTAAATTAGGTTATAAATATATATTAGTTTTAATGTATATAGATAATATCAAACTACAACCAATCTCCACCAAAATCTTATCAAAAAATATAGTTTGGAAAATAATTCACATATGTAAACTTCTCAACCATAATGCAAGAATATATTTTAAATAACTCATACCCCTAATTTAAGATTTAAAAGAATTCTAAAAATATATCTAGATTTAGTAAATATTTGATATTAAATATTTTGAGATTTAAACGTAAAAAATAAAAGCAAAATAAGATATGGGGTATGATAACATGCCATGCTAGATATTAAAATATATTATTTAGTTCTAATTTGTATTATTAAAAGATATGCGGATACTAAAATATATTATACATGTATATAGAACCTAGATGTACACGGATCCTCTATACTAGTAAATATATAACGTAATCTTGAACCATGATAGGTTTCGAGTATGCGGGTCGGGTTGAATACTAACCATAGATACTAAAAACCAATCCGCACCCAAAACAAATAAAGCCAAGAATTAGCCACAAGGTAAAGAAAATAATCAAATAGAATATGGTATAAATGAACTAGGGTATTACATTATACCCAATTACAAAAGAATTTTGTCCTCGAAATTCCCGGAACGAGAAAAAACAAGAAAACATGAATCTAAGAAAAGAGGTGTGAAAACTTCTGTCGAATCTCGTCTTCTCGTTTCCAAGTCGATTCTCCGTGCGGGCGATTCCCTCATGAAACAAGTACGAGCAGGGTAACCTTGTTCTTGAGGACCTTTTCTCTTCGATCAACAATCGACATCGGTCGTTCTTCATAAGTCAAATCCTCCCTTATAGTCAGCTCCGAATGATCTAGCACGGGTGTTTCATCTCGAATATACTTGCGAAGTTGAGATATATGAAACACGTCATGAACGCTCGCCAAAGATGGTGGTAAAGCTAATCGATAAGCCACTTCTCCAACACGCTCAATAATATCGAAAGGCCCAATGAATCGAAGACTAAGTTTGCCTCGACTCCCAAAACGAATTACTCCTCTAGTCGGTGATATCTTCAAGAATACAAGATCACCAACAACGAACTCTAGAGGTCTTCTCGATATATCTGTCCAACTCTTCTGCCGATCCTGTGCTGCCTTCATGTGATTCCGGATAGTATTAACTTTCTCTACTGTTTGCACGACAAGATCCGGTCCCAACAATCTTCGTTCTCCAACATCGTCCCAACAGACGGGTGAGCAACACTTGCGACCATACAATACTTCGAATGGAGCCATCTGAATAGTCGCCTGAAAGCTGTTATTGTAAGAAAACTCCACCAAATGTAGATGATCCTCCCACGAGCCTTTGAAGTCTAACATGCAAGCTCTCAACATGTCTTCAAGAGTTTGGATCATTCTTTCCGACTGGTCATCTGTCTGAGGATGATAAGCAGCGCTAAATTTCAATCGGGTCCCCAAAATTTCCTGTAAACTCCTCCAGAAGTGTGATAAGAATCGGGTATCACGATTGGAAACGATACTTACAGGTACTCCATGCAATCTCACAATCTCCTGCATGTACTGTTTTGCTAACGCTTCCGTCGACTGACCCACTCAAAATGGAATGAAATGAGCTATCTTGGTCAATCGATCAACAATCACCCAAACTGCATTGTTGCCCTTTGGACTCCGCGGTAAAGCTGTCATGAAATCCATGGTTATATGTTCCCACTTCCACTGAGGAATCGGAAGTGGTTGCAATAAACTAGCCACCCTTTGATGTTCAGCCTTAACTTGCTGACACACCAAGCACTTCGCTACAAAGCGGGCAATCTCCCTTTTCATGCCTTCCCACCAGAAATGCTGTCGTAGATCACGGTACATCTTTATGCCTCCTGGATGTACAGAATATGCGGAACTGTGTACCTCATTCATAACTTCTTCGCGAATGTCTCCTTTTGGCACACACAAACGGCTGCTATATCGCAACGAACCATCTTCATGAATCAACAAGTCTGTTCGAAGTCCCGCTTCAACCTGTTCTCGAAACTTCTGCAATCTTGGATCATGCGACTACGCTGCTTTAATATTATCGATCAATGACGACTGTACTTGAAGCTGCATCAACTATCCCGAAGAATGCGGCATCACGATCTCCAACTCGAATCTCCGAAAATCTTCGATAAGCTCTTTCTGTGCAGTCAACATCCGAATTGCTGGCAACCGACTAAGCGCATCCGGCACTAGATTAACTTTCCCCAGATGGTACTTGAGATCAAGATCATAGTCAGCCATCAGCTCCAACCATCTACGCTGCCTCATATTGAGCTCTTTCTGCGTGAACACGTACTTTAAGCTTTTGTGATCGGTGAATATTTCGACCCTTTCGCCCAATAAGTAGTGTCTCCAAATCTTCAAAGCGAAAATCACTGTTGCAAGCTCCAGATCATGAGTTGGGTAATTTTTCTGATGGGTCTTCAACTGTCTCGTTGTGTAGGCTATAACCTTCCCATGCTGCATCAAAACACATCCCAAACCTTTCCCAGATGCGTCGCTGTGAATCACCAATCCTCCGGAACCGTCTGGTACGGTTAAAATAGGAGCAGTTATCAATCTTTGCTTCAACACCTCAAAAACTGACGCACATATATCCGTCCATATAAATGGTACCTCCTTTCGCATAAGCTTGGTCAAAGGCTCAGCTAAACGAGCAAAATTCTCCACGAATCTTCTGTAATATCCAGCAAGTTCAAGAGAACTTCTGATCTCCGCTACACTCTTTGGAATCAGCCAATCTTGAACTGCTGCAATCTTCTCGGGATCAACGGCGATTCCATCTCCGGATACGACATGCCCCAAAAACTTCACTTATTCAAGCCAAAACTCACACTTGCTCATCTTTGCATACAATCTTTCATGCCTCAATGCCTGCAGTGCGATCCTCAAGTGTTTTGCATGCTCTTTTAGGCTCCTCGAGTAGACCAGAATATCATCGATGAACGCTGCTATAAACTGGTTCAAGAACGGAGAAAAGATTCGATTCATAAAGTCCATAAATATCGCCGGTGCATTCGTGACTCCGAATGGCATCACTAAATACTCGTAATGTCCATATCGAGTTCGGAACGCAGTCTTGCAAATATCCTCTGATTTAACTCGAATTTGATGATATCTGGATCGCAAATCCAGCTTCGGAAATACCCTCGTGCCACTGAGTTGCTCGAAAAATTTGCCAATGTGAGGGATCGAATACTTGTACTTAATAGTCACCCGGTTTAATTCTCGATAATCGATGCACATTCTTCTTGTGCCATCTTTCTTCTTGACTCAAAGAACTGGATCTCCCCAAGGTGAATTGCTGCTGCGAATCCAACTCTTCTCTAGCAATTCGGTAACCTGCTTCTTTACTTCATCCAACTCCACTGGTGCCATCAGATAATACTCCTTGAAATCGGCGCTGCACCGGGAACAAGATCAATCGCGAACTCCACATCTCGTTTTGGCGGTAAACCCGAGATGTCTTCGATACATCCATGAACTCTCGAACTACAGCTGGCGCTTCCTCATTATTAACTTCCATCGACGAAAGAACGGCGCTTTTCGGCCTAGCCCTAAACTCGACTGGTCCAACAGAACTGCTACCTCCAGCAAAAACAAACTCCGGATGTCCGGGAATCTGGAAAATCACTTTCTTTGCCCTATAATCAATGTGAGCATGGAAAGTGCCGAGAAAATCCATTCCCAAGACAACATCATAACTGCCAGTATTGATCACCAAGAAATCCACGAATAACTCTCGTCCGCAAATAACAACAGAACAATCCTTGCACTTGCTACCAGATATGATCTTCCCATTCCCAGTGTGTATGTCCCAACAACAAGACAGGGTCGTGCAATAAATCGAATGTGTAGTAATAAACTTGGATGACATAAAACAGTGGGATGCACCTGAATCGAATAATGCTAATGCAGGAAAACATGAACAAGTAGGATACCCAAAATGACTTCACCTGAAGCCAAACACCGAAGAACATAAGCACGGTAAACAGGATTCAAGCGTGCGATAAAACATGAACTGGTAAGCAATGACACTGAGAGAAGCAAGGTAATATCACGACCATAAATCAAGAAAATGAATCAAGACTAGGACTCCAACTTACTTAAATAGATTACCGCATTGTAACCATGCTGCAGTTCATGAGTACAATCATATAACTCCGTTCAAGTCGCCCAAATCCTAGTATTAGAATCGAAGGAATAGGAAGGGAGAAACAATAGAACCAAAAGGATTTCAAGATGAGATGCAAAGTCATCCATCTCGTCAAGATAAAGGGTCAAGAGAAAGATAAGATTCAAAAATCATGACAACAATGTGGCAGGACATGTTCCTAATTACGGGTTTTCTGATTCATGCATTGGGTCCAATACCTAACTACAAAAGAATCAAACCCGATTAATCTAAATCCTAGGGCTCTGATACCAAACAAACCCTGTCATGCCCCGCTTTCCAGAGTGCGCTAAGATCGGCACGTGACAGAGCCAACCATGCTACCTGTGGATAGGAAATATCCCTCCACAGTCACATTACGGCTGTCTAGAAGATATCAAGAATAGGAAAATAAAATAAACTATCTAGTACATGTCCATATGCAAGAATAAACGAGTCAAGAAATAATATGCGGAAGCAATAAAATCCAATAAACAATAACATTTGGAAATACGTCCGAAAATACGGGCTCATATCAGGAAATAAAAGTACAGAAAGAAAACTAAACTAAACTAAACACTAACATGCGCCTCACTGTTCGGCCTGTCGGCTGAAATGCTTCTGGTCATCCTGTAAAAGAGATTGAGGATCTGGGCCATGCAAAACCCAGACGTCAGTGCATCATAATATCAAACAATAGTAATAACCAGGATGTAACAAGATATGCAGGCATGAATATAAGTCAATAGCATGAATATGACATTGAGGCGTGTATGTGTATGTAAAGTGCGATAAGCAATCTAAACTATATTACTGGGTTATCTACTCTCAAGTCTGTGAAATCAATTTAATGGAATCGTCGATATAGCTCAATAGTATCCCGTGCATGCCCGGGACCACGGTCAAGTCTCTCGGTCTGAATCCGAGACGTGCCGCTAGGCAGTAAACAAGTAACATGTACAGACGAATGATGTCAGCAGTATCATCCCGGGGCTGACATAGCCCGTAAAACTGATCAGTATAAGTATCGAACTGTCGAGTTACAAGTCTGGTTTCATCATTGATTTCCCCTTACCCTTAAATTATGTGTTCAATTCAGGTATTGATAAATATGAAACTAATGCCAACACAGGATCAAGTATGTACAGGTTTTGTCTGAATAGACAACAGGATGTGTCCGTCGGGAAAACAAGTCAGGGATGTCGGCATTAGTAACAAGATCAGGAATCAAGTCAAGCAGTGGTGTATCAGGTCATGTCAAGCAGTGCATATATATCACACGGATGCTCAAAAGTAAACTGTAACAGGTATCGAAGCACGGTAAAAGTAAGGATGCACAATGTCTATCAGGGATCACATCTACAACTCCATGACTACGTATGATGCACATTATCAAGCATGGTTCACTAATACAATAGTAACATGAAATAATATGGTCTCGGCGTGCAAATAGATATGCAATAAACCGTACGGATACAGACGGATACTATAAAACTGTAAATCGGTAAAATTTGCTGAATATTAAAACACAAGTACTATTATTTAATAAATAGATATTGATATAATAATGTTAATATGGATAATATATTCAAACCGATTAATAACTATAAAAGTGGTATTGATTAACCTTGCACAAGAAAGTTCTGTTCAGAAATTCAGCGTCACCCTGATTTGTAAAATAGCTTAAAAATAACAAACGTTCTCCAAAAGGGACGTGTATTATACCAAAACAAACATAATTCAATAAGGTTTTTATTTTTATAAGTTGAAGTATCTCAGGTTGTTTCTACAAAAAGTTATGAACATTCGAAATTGAAAGTTTGCTGCTGGAATTTCCCTGGACAACAGTTTATAGATATTTTCATTTGCATTTTACGTTATTTAAACAATTTATTTTGCAAGTAAATATTTCATAGAGTTATAGTATTCTGAGTTAGCTTCGTAACAAACTAAAGAACGTATACTAATGATTTTTCTATGATTTATAATGAATTTTATAAGGTAAGGTGTACAGTAAATTTCAGATTTGTCGTATCCGCTTTGCAACGACGTTTCATGTGTAAACTATAATATTTTCAAACTATATTTTGTATAACATTATAAAATGCAGATTATAAACTAATTAAAGATAATAATAGAAAATATTACGACGATATATATATTTATAGATATAATTAAAGCATTTCGCAAGTTGTAAACTTTCATACATTTTATATTATAAAACCGATTAATGTTAAATAACTACGGTGTATAAATTATATAGATATAGTTGTATGATGATGATGATGATAATACGGAAACATATAAATAAATTACATAAAGTATAGCTTGTAGCAAGTTGTAAACTTACCTCGAAACAAACGTGATGAAGGGAAGCAACATGACGCTATACAAATCAACACCAAGTTTTGATGGCTCGGTTAAGGTTCTAGGATGCGGCTGGAGTTGCGTCGGCGAGAATGCGTATGGGCTTGAAGAACGAAGAAGTAGGATATATAAATTCATGACGGAGATATATGTTATGTGGAGAGAGAGAAGTTGTGTGTTTAATATATATGGTATAGTTTAAATTAGGTTATAAATATATATTAGTTTTAATGTATATAGATAATATCAAACTACAACCAATCTCCACCAAAATCTCATCAAAAAATATATTTTGGAAAATAATTAACATATGTAAACTTCTCAACCATAATGCAAGAATATATTTTAAATAACTCATACCCCTAATTTAAGATTTAAAAGAATTCTTAAAATATATCTAGATTTAGTAAATATTTGATATTAAATATCTTGAAATTTAAACGTAAAAAATAAAAGCAAAATAAGATATTGGGTATGATAACATGTCATACTAGATATTAAAATATATCATTTAGTTCTAATTTGTATTATTAAAAGATATGCGGATACTAAGATATATTATACATGTATATAGAACCTAGATGTACACTGTACACGGATCCTCTGTACTAGTAAGTATATGACGTAATCTTGAACCATGATGGGTTTCAAGCATGCGGGTCGGGTTTAATACTAACCATAGATACTAAAACACTATCCGCACCCAAAACAAATAAAACTAAGAATTAGCCACAAGATAAAGAAAATAATCAAATAGAATATAGT
Organism: Agapanthus africanus; assembly: GCA_030015575.1. NCBI lineage: Eukaryota > Viridiplantae > Streptophyta > Magnoliopsida > Asparagales > Amaryllidaceae > Agapanthus > Agapanthus africanus. The sequence continues at coordinate 112,312,070 of CM057344.1, forward strand.
ATAAATGAACTAGAGTATTACAGGGTAGCTTCCTGCCCATCAACGCTGTGGATCAAAAGCCCTCCTCACGAGCTCACCGAGTAGTTTCCTGCTCAATCCATCCACGGCGAGTAAATTCCCGCCCAACAACACTGTGGATCAAAGCCCTCACCACGAGGCAGCTAAGTAGAAAGAAAGGTACCGACCATCCTACACTTGGACACCAACGCACGATCAACCTCTGCTCCAGGGAAAAGCAGGGTACCAACCTTCCTACAGACCGCTATCATTCAACTCTGGTACTTACAAGATAAAAGTCCTACAAGCTAAAAATACTTGAAGAATGAAGATTCAAACAAAAGTATACGAGCTAAAGGTACTTGCACATTGAGCAAACATTTGGAAAATGAAGAAAAATGTGCACTTTATTTATGATCCGAAATAAATACAAGCTATTCTAAGCTCCTCATCCTTACCAAAATGCCCGGGGGCTTACAAAATTTTGAAAAAGAAAAAATCCCCAAGGAAGGAAAGCTCAGGCCATCCGCTCGGGGAGGATCTCACCCTGCTCAATGCCAGCCTCGGGGACCAAAACTGCGGCCTCTGAGTCAGCGCTTCCACCGACAGCCTCACCCCCAACGGCCGCCCCGGCAACTTCCCCCTACGGCTCCTCCTCGGCCAGAGGATATTTAGCGCGGAGCTCGTTGATATCAATCCCCGGCACGGACTTCTTGACGGCGTCGAGGGCGCTATGCCACACGACGGCCGCGGATTCAGCGAGATCGGTGTAGAATTGGTCCGACGCCTTGTACACTTCCACGGCATTCGCCGCCCAGCACTCGGCGAGCTTCATCGCGTCCAGAGCCACCCGGACATCTCTCTTGAAGGAGTCCCTTGACTGCTTCACCGAGTGATAAAAGCCGTTCACCTCCTCCAACTTGGCTTGAATAGCCCGGTTGGACTAGTCCAGAACCCGATGAGACTCCTTCAGCTTCAAGTTCATCAGCCCCTTGGCGACCAGATGAGTGTCGAGGAGAGCGGCCTTCTCCTCCGCTTGCCGCAGTTGGAGGCGGAGTTCCTCCTCCATCTTCGAGGACTCGCCCTTCTTTTTCATGTCCGGGGCTACCTCCTCGAACTCCATGGCGACGAGGAGTGTGCAGTGGTGGAGGACCTGAGAAAAAAAACAAACGGGTTAGAAAGCTCAAACCAAGAAAATAAGACTTAAAAGAATTTTTGAGAAAAGTCAAGAACCGACCTGAACCGCCTCCTGGGCTATGGCGGCCACATGGGACTTCATGGTCCCCCAGGGTATTTTAACCACGGCCGCCTGCTTCATGTCGAAAAGTAGGCTGTCGGCGACGGAGAGCCCCGAAGGCACCTCAATACAGAAGTCGCCCTTCTGCACTGGGGTCCCAGAAGGAGGTGGCCGGGAGACCGTCCGCTTCTGCCTTTTGAAGAGGACCTCAGCGGGCCCAGCCTCCTACTCCTCCTCTCGCGTCTGGGGCGCCGGGTCTCACGAGTGCTTATGGCTCCCCCCGCGGCATTCTTCTGGAACTCGGGGAGCGGCGGAGGGCTTAGACGGTGGAGATGGCCTCGGGACCGAGCTCGGACCAGGTCGGGAGGAACTTGCGCCCCCGGCCTTCTTTCCATGGGTCTTGGCGGCCAAGGCAGTTAGGATCTTTGCTCGGTCTATGGGCTCTACAAAAAAAAAGGGGACACGCAAACAAAGAGGTTAGAAACATAAAAACAACGAAAGAAATTTGACAAAGTCTAAATAGACCGTCGAAAGCCCTAACCCACCCAAGAAACGTGCAGGACTGAGTCCAGCCCAGCTCAGTGCCTGCTCGGATAGCAGGACATCCGCCCGTTGGATCGGCTCCTACTGGGATACCACCCTTGCTTTGGGGGAAGTTGACTGCTTTGCCCTCAGACAGTCAGCCATGTGCCACTGCGTAGGCACAGTCCAATCCTCGCTCTCAGGCGGCCCGACGAATATAAACTTCTCCTTCCATTCATAGATGGAAGATAGGCGTTTTTTGAACGAGAAATACACCCAGCTCAGCTCATCCTTACTGGTGACGGGGTGATTCTTATAACAAAGGAAAGAGACAGGGAGAGTCAAGCTAAAGGGGATATTTTCAAGTTTTTACCAGACCAGAAAGCTGAGGAGAATTCTCCACGAGTTCAGCGCTAGCTGGCCCAGGGCGAGATGAAAGCAACGGAGCACCCTGCAGACTTCAATTGGGAAGGGCAGACGCATTCCCGCCAGGAACGCTTCCAAATACAGGGCAATCTCCTTGCCCTGCACCTGGTCTGCCCGCTCACCCTCTCTAGCTAAACGGATGGAATAGTTAAAGGGGATGTTGAATCGAGCCCGAATTTCGGAAAGCTCGTCTAAACTCATCAAAACGGAGGGCGCATCGTGGGTGTTCCCGATGTGTACCTTGAGGGCCCTTGTCGCCGTCCGATAGCGAGCGATAGGGGCGGCCCTGACTCTAGGGGCGAACCTGACACAGAGAACGAAGAAGAAGAAGAACCTTCTTGGCTATCTGAAGTCGAAGAGGAGGAAGACCCACTGGACTCGGCCCCAACACCGGGAGCCTCATCATCCTACTCTATCCTTACTACCTCTACAAGCTCCTCAGATGAAGACATCAAACCTGATTCAAAGGAAGGGACTCACCGAGAAAAAATCAACAGAGGACCCGGTTTAAAAGAAGGAGCGCCAGGCAATCTTCAGCAATGAAAAAGAATTTGAGCAAAGTGTCAGCCCTACGATGGTCCCCTCCTATTTATACACCCCAAAGGGGAACATCCAACGGCCCCGATTGATTCCTGCCAAAACGAAACGTCGCACCCAGCGACCGATGGAGCTCCATGTGGCAATCGACCATTGGGGACGTCTTTTCGACTGCAGTAGTCAGGGACGGCTCGTCACTTCCACCAACCGACGCCCGACACATGGCATGTATCCCAACTGGAGAACGACTGAAATGGCGCCCCCTCTTTAAAGCGTGATCGTTCCATTGATCCCCTGACACCATCGGGGATATGCGTGAAGATTCAGGCGCCCGACGAAGCGACACGTAGGCCTAAAGATCGAAACAACGTAACCACAAAACGCCGTGTCATTCTCGGGCGATCCGCACTATGATTCTTGGTGTCAAATTGAGCAGAAGAAAATCTGAGCAGGCCACTCTCGATCTGACCCTTGAATAGGTCATAACGAGAGTGGGGGGCTAATGATGATGCTCACAAGTGGTATCTCCTCAGATTACGACACGTGGCGGATGACGTGTCCCGAAAGCTATGGAAGTGGAATAAATGAGTTGCATTATGAGAATTCCTCAGGACTTCATCTCGAAGAACGTGTCCGACCTTCCAGGAGACCTCCCTGAATATATTCCACCTTCACCTAGGAAACTACCAATAGCTCGTCTCCGAGCTATCTCAGTCTCCTTGCCCGTCTCCGAGCCGTCTGACATGCAGAGCTTCCTCGGCCACCCGGCTCGTCTTCGAGCCCCTGACATGCCGAGCTTCCTCGGCCACCCAGCTCGTCTCCGAGCCACTAACATGCCGAGCTTCCTCGGCCTCCCGGCTCATCTTTGATCCCCTGACATGTCGAGCTTCCTCAGCCTCCCCCGATCAACCACGAGCGCGGATCCTATGCACCCCGCAATGGCTCCGCATATATCGCCAGGGCGGGATATCCGCCTCCCCACGATCCGAGTCCCACGCTAGCGCATCCCCCCATTAATGGGTGCATCCCGCCGTTAATGGACGCATCTCGCCATTCAAGGTGAGGACAATGCTGGAGCGTAACTGATGGCGATGATCTCGTGCCTGCTCGCTCCACACAACCCCTATATAAACCCCTCTCTCAGATGACTCAGGTATTTCGAATTTATTTCCAATACGCCACTACTCTGCGTCTATACCTCGGCCCTAACTTAAGCGTCGGAAGGTCCTACGGTGGTCACCCATCCCGGGACTTCTTTGCAGGTAGCTCGGCGTCCAATACCAACCTATTGAGATCCACACTCAATAATTCCCAAACCAAATCTCAGCCGTCAAAGACTGCCATCGCAGGATCGATGGAGGACAACATCTGAAGGAGATCCAGAGCTTGATCACTTCTGGAAAAAAATTGAATGATGATTCATAAAACTTGCAAGAGGTAATAACTTTCAATATCTACAGATACATATTTATGTCGTTCTAATTAATCGTTGCATACTTTTTGTTTGGGAAACTGAAAGATTCAATGATATATATTGAGATTCATTAAATTTTTTTGTTGGTTTTGATCTTTTTATTTTTTTCGAGATTTTTTTTAAATTTAGAATATTATAAATTGTATTTATTATTTAACTTCTACTCATTGTTTTCTCTTATGGTTATAGTAAACTAGTGCTTGGTACATGTGATGCACGTTTTATATTTTAACATAACAAAGTTTTGAGAAATTTTTAAGAGAATTACATAAAAAATAATATTGGTTTTAAAGGTTTTTCGCTGTAATTTTTTTTTTTAAAAAATTTGAAAACAAAGTTACCTATCTTAAATAATTTTTAAAAATGGTTATTATTTTAACTAAAAATACTTAAGATATTTCTCATACAAAAAATAAAGTGATTTAAACTAAAAAAAACTAACAAAACTCTTTTTATATCTTATTAATTTATTTATGGGCATTGCACGTGTCATAATAAGTTGACATGTCATTGCAGTAAATTAGAGAGGTTTCTTTTGCACGTACTCCATACACCCCGACTTTAGCATTAATATAGTTACTATATATTAATACAAAAGAAGGGGAGTACACAACATGTGCAAAAAAAAAAAACCTCTAATTTTTTGTCATGACAGTAATGCTGATATGTCGCAATATGAGAATTTTTGTTCTAATTTAAAATGAAATTAAGAAAAGAAATCAGAGGATTTTAGACTTCATTGTTACAAAACATCCCGACAAACTCTTCGCTATCAAAAAAATTTTGGAACTTCCCGCATAACTTAACCACGTATTTAAAAAAACTGGATGCATCTTTCAAAATAATGTTAGTGGAGGAAATACAAAATCTAACTACTAGAAAATCAATTATCAGATGAGTTAGAAGAAGGATGTCAAGGTATTCGCTCAAAAAAAGAATAAAATATTAGTTTGAATTTATTAATGTATAGATATTGTTTTGTTTTTTCATAGGTTGTATCTAGTGGAAGAAGAAGAAGGTTGGTGATTTCTCTCTCTTTTTCAACTCATTGCTTTTAATTTTTAATATACAATGGTTTTATGTAAGAATGGTGGTAATGTTTTTTATAGATATTTTTTGATCCAAGTAAAATCTGCCACAAATGAAAGAAGAAGAAGAAAAAGAAAGAAAAGAAAAATAAAATAAGCAATATAAGATGAGTACTCATATCTTTTACACATTTTAAGTTTATGAATTTTATAAATTATTTAACAATTTTGACGATAAGTGCATCCTAAAAAGACATGTCAAAGAGATAAGTTTGTAAGTCCACGTTGCCCACCCCGGTGCTTTCGGGGAGGCGGAAAACATAATAAAAATTGGATTTTTATCAACTATAGGCAACATGGACCATGCTTTAAGGATCTTTGCTAAACATAAACTTGCTAAAGCTAACTACAAAGTAGCTAAGTGATGGAAAGGTTATACCTTAAGCTCAAAGTCCTTCTCTCCTTGCTCCTTGGAATGGTAGAAAAAGGTCACCTTGCTTGTCTTCTCCCGTCAAAGAACGATCCACCCGAAAGCCTCGACCTTTAGCTTCAACTCCAAGCTAGGAGTAACTAGAGTGCAAGAAATGCTTAGACTTGAACCCTAGAAGAGAGTAGAGAAGATCAAGTGAAGGTTTTTCTCAAGCTTTTTGTTTCTCAACACATGAGAGAGAGAGCTTGAGGGAGAGGATGAGCAAGAGAGAGAAAATGATATGAGAGAATGAATTATTAGTGAGCCATTCTCACTAATATGTGTGAATAATTTTAATTGAATAATTAGCTTGAAAATTGTCATGGTAAATCATGACATGACCATTATCATTTCAATTTTGCAAAGATCAAAGAGCATCTTCCAAATGAAATGATTATGGTCAAGTTGTCAACCTAGGTCAACAAGTCAATGAAGTCAAATGGTCAACAACAACCATGCACAATTATTAAGCTAATTATCAATTAACTATAATACACACAAAATCAATAGGGTTAATAAAATGACAATAGCCATTAACCCTAAACAAGGTCCTCTCCCTCAATCTCAAGCAACTGTGCATACGCACCCGCATTCGTGATCCGAGGAACACGAATACTCTGAGAAAAACCAATCTCAAATCATATACTAGGATCCGGCTTAAACCAAAGCCCGCTAGCATAAACTGTCCGGACAGCAAACGTGCACAAGTGCGCGGATGCGAACGAACCCTGTCGCAAAACCATGCGACCTCTACTCATTTTGCCTAAAGGCGAATAGCTCTCTGTGTGGGACTCTAAAGACTCGACACTACGCTGGCAGTGGGTTTAACCACAGACTGCAAGCGGCACTAGCTGTACGTAACGGTCCCCAGGTAGATGTCGATAAGAAGACTGACGAGGTGAACCCCATCTGCACTCCTACTGAGCCTGTATGTGACAGTCTCCGTACAGTCCGGTCTGTTCGTCTGATACATCGCATGACGGGCCTAGGGGGGCGGTGAACGTCAGTCCCCTAATAGCGGTACAAGTCGTGTCGGAGTGTAGCCCAGAACACCCTGAGATAACACTGGAAACCTACCAGTATATCTCGCTTGCCCTGGCCAGGGACTACTCGTGTAATGGCTCTCCTGGACACAGCGCGATGTCAACCCCCAATACCGGGAGAGACGAATCCTGTCTAACCGTCACTGCCTCCAAGTGCTTCGGGACTGCACCCAAAAGCTACCTGTTTGCACGACTCCTTTGAGCCGTGGTAGGGTAGTAATCAAAGTGCAGTGGGAACACACTCGAGGCGAAGTGACAGTGTCAAGTCAACGGACTAAGCTGTACTCATGTCACCTGGGAACTGATAACTGACGATAGGTATATTACCAACCAACAGTTCCCGACGAGTCCTGTCCAGTGTACTCGTAACCTAACGAGCACCCGCATACTATCCCAAGTAAGACGTACTAACGGCTGTGGGACAGACCGTCTCCCACACTGGGATGAGAAGCGCATACGCTAGTCTACTCCGGAGTATCGATGCCCTGTCTCGATAGTCCAACGACCAGGGACCTGTATAAGGATGTGCTTATAAATTACCCAGCTCCCACGAGTGCGAGCGCCATCACAACGCTGGTAATCAAGCAAAGATCCTAAGGGCTCTACTAATATGTATACCAGCAATATGCTAAAAGAAACACATGCACATATTAAAGCAGAGACAAACCAAGTAGCATACTACCATTTCGAGCAAGATTGTATATACAACTGTGAATATCCCAAGCTTCCATTAAGTAATATACAAACTAGTATGATACAGTAATGGCCTCTAGGGCATATACACTAACAATCTCCCACTTGCACTAAGGCCATGTACTGGCGTATCGAAGACCTATCATCTCGATCAGCCGCTCGAACTGAGTCTGGGGCAAGGCCTTGGTGAATGGATCTGCTGTGTTATCCTCTGATGCAACTCTCCGGACCTCGATCTCCTGGCGATCCACGATCTCCCTGATCAGGTGATACTGCCTTAAGATGTGTCTGGATTTCTGATGGGACCTGGGTTCCTTCGCTAAAGCTATAGCCCCGTTGTTGTCGCAATACAGAGGTATTGGGTCAACAATGGACGGAACCACCTGAAGTTCTTTCAAGAACTTCCTCATCCAGACAGCTTCTTTTGCGGCATCAGATGCAGCGATGTATTCCTCTTCCATAGTCGAGTCAGCAACGGTTTCCTGTTTGGAGCTCTTCCAACACACCGCCCCTCCATTGAGGGTAAAGACAAAACCCGACATGGACTTGGAATCATCCTTGTCACTCTGGAAGCTGGAGTCAGCAAAGGCCTCAATCTGCAGGTCTTTTCCGCCATACACCAAGAACATCTCCTTAGTCCTTCTCAGGTACTTGAGAATGTTCTTTACTGCTATCCAATGTTTCTCCCCAGGGTTTGACTGATACCTGCTTACCACACTCAGTGCATAAGCCACATCCGGTCTGGTACATAACATCGCATACATTATAGAGCCTACCGCAGAAGCGTAGGGTATAATAGACATGCGATCCCTCTCCAAATCAGTCTTGGGAGACATCTCTTTGGAGAGGGTGATCCCGTGACAAGCCGGTAGATTACCGCGCTTGGAATCTTCCATACTGAATCTCTTCAGTATGGTGTCGATGTACCTGGACTGTGAAAGTCCCAATATCCTCTTGGATCTGTCACGGTAGATCCGGATACCCAGAATGTATGAGGCATCACCCAGGTCTTTCATGGAGAACCTGTGTGACAAGAACCCCTTGACAGATTGTAGCATAGGAATGTCATTTCCTATTAAGAGAATGTCATCCACGTATAAAACGAGGAATACTACAGTTCTCGCTAAAAATCTACAATAGATGCATGGTTCATCTGGATTTTTGATAAAGCCAAATTCTTTGACCGTCTCATCAAAACAGATGTTCCAACTCCGCGATGCCTGCTTGAGTCCATAAATGGACTTGAGCAACTTGCACACCTTTCCGCTACTTCCACCCTGAATGAAACCCTCTGGCTGGTCCATATAGACACACTCCTCTAAATGACCATTTAGAAAAGCTGTCTTTACGTCCATCTGCCAAATCTCATAATCGTGGAAAGCAGCGATGGCAAGAAGGATCCGAATGGATTTCAGCATAGCTACTGGAGAAAAGGTTTCGTCATAGTCCAAACCAGGTCGCTGACGAAAACCCTTTGCTACCAGTCTAGCTTTATAGGTCTCAACCTGTCCATCTACACCAATCTTCCTTTTGAAGATCCACTTGCATCCTACGGGTTTTACCCCGTCTGGAGCAATGTCCAACGTCCATACTTTGTTGGTGTACATGGACTCCATTTCGGTCCGCATTGCATCCAGCCATTTTACCGAGTCGACGCTCTGAATGGCTTGCTGGAAGCTAGTAGGCTCATCACAATCTATGATACAGTCCTCTCTATCCCCGTCAATGAGAAAACCGTAGTACCTCTCGGGCGGATGAGACTGCCTACTACTCCTGCGGAGTGGCATGGGAATGTCTTGATCTTTCGAACCCTCTGGTTCTACTAAGCTTTCAGTAATAGCTTGCGGTTCTGGAATTTCTTCCAGTTCTATCGCGCTCCCACTTAATTCTTTTTCTATGAACTGATGTTCTAGAAAGTGGGCATGGCGAGAAACAAGGACTTTTTGTTCCTCTTCGCAATAGAAGTAATATCCCTTGGAGCTCTTTGGATATCCCACAAACTTGCACTGTACTGAGCGTGCCTCGAGCTTGTCCGCATGCTGCTTTTTTACAAAAGCTGGACATCCCCATGTCTTAATGTGATTAAGATAGGGTCTCTTCCCACACCACATTTGATATGGTGTAGTAGGCACAGTCTTAGTTGGAACTCGGTTCAAAAGGTATGCTGCTGATTCTAGCGCATATCCCCAGAATGATCGCGGTAACTCAGCGTTACTCATCATGGACCGTACCATATCCAATAGGGTCCAGTTCCGTCTCTCCGATACACCGTTATGTTGCGGAGTGTATGGAGGAGTAAGCTGAGAGAGAATTCCATTCTCTTTTAAGTAGTTCAGGAATTCGGCACTTAAGTATTCTCCACCTCGATCCGATCTTAGAATCTTGATACTTTTGCCGGTTTGTTTTTCTACTTCATTCTTATATTCCTGGAATTTTTCAAAAGCCTCGGATTTATGTTTCATTAAGAAGACATAACCGTACCTTGAAAAATCATCCGTAAAAGTAATGAAGTAAGAATAACCGCTTCGCGCATGTGTAGACATTGGACCGCACACGTCGCTGTGTACGAGTCCCAAGAGCTCGCTCGCTCTTTCTCCGTGTCCAGAAAACGGAGCCTTTGTCATCTTTCCTTTGAGACAGGATTGACAAGTTGCATATGATTGATATTCGAACGGATCCAAATATCCTTCAGTATGTAACTTAGTCAATCTTCTCTCGTTGATGTGACCCAGTCTACAATGCCATAAGAAAGTTTTATTAATTTCTGGAGACTTTCTTTTGTGTGTATTCTGGATATTGAAAATCTGTGGTTGGTTTAAAACGTATATACCGTTGTTCAATGTACCTGACCCAATCAAAACTTGATTAAGGTGAATGTTCACTACATTACTTACAAATGCAAATTCATAACCTTCTTTAGATAATAAAGATACAGAAATGATATTACAGGTTGCATTTGGTACATAATAACAACTACGCAAAACCAAAAAGTGTCCATCTGATAATCCCAGGTGATAGTCCCCCACGGCCTCAGCATCCATGCTAGCACCGTTCGCAACTCTGAGGGTCATGTCACCTGCCTTCAAAACTCTACGCTTTCTCAACGCCTGCAAAGAATTACAGATATGAGATCCTGATCCGGTATCCAATACCCAGGATGTAGAGTTTATTGATAGACAGTTTTCAATAACATACACACCTGAAGCTGAAGCTGCAACTCGCTTCAAATCCTGTGTTCTGGCTTTCCAAGCCTTGCAATCTAGTTTTCAGTGACCACTTTTGTGACAATAGAAGCATTCTTCCTTCCCCACCAGCTTCCCCGCTACCTTTGTTGCTTTACCCTTTCCCTTCGTATCCACTTTACCGACACCGCCTCTTGGTTTGGCGGGGGTTTTCTTCTTCTTGCCCTTGGCTTTCGCCCTGGACCTAGAAGAGGAAGATCCTCCTACAAACAAAGTGGATGTCTCCCTACCCTTCTGTAAGGTGCCCTCAGCAGTCCTCAACATGTTCAGAAGTTCGGCAAGTTCAACCTCCTTTCCTTGCATGTTGAAGTTAAGAATGAACTGGGCGTAAGTGGAAGGAAGGGACTGGAGAATCAAATCGGTATAGAGTTCATTCTCCAACGTGGTCCCAAGGTCCGCGAGCTCCTCTATGTAGCCGATCATCTTAAGCACGTGGTCCGCTACCGATGATCCGACGGCCAACCTTGCCGAAAAAAGCTTCTTCGACACTTCGTATCTAGCGATACGAGACTGCTCTCCATACAGTTCTTTTGTATGGAGAAATATGGACTCTAGGTCCATATTCTCGTGCCTCCTCTGATGGTCGTTGTCCATCGAGGCTAGTACGAGGCATTTGGCCCTCGCGCAATCTATCTCCCATGTCTTACGGATTTCTACATCCGCGACGCTGGAGGTGGGACCTGGGACAGGGGGAGCTTTGGTGGTAAGTATATACCCCAGCTTGTCATAAGTGATAGCCATCTTGACATTCCTGAGCCAATCTTTGTAGTTTTTCCCTGTCAATATATTTTTATCTAATAGTAACTTAAGTCCGGTCATCTTGAATGGTCGCTGCAATTAGGAGAGAGAAAAGAAACACTTTAGCATGATGCTCTTGCAAGTTTAGAGTGGTTTTTAGTTTGTCTAAACTGGATGGCTCCCACTGTCTCTCGAATCCCTTCTCAAACCGTAAAGAAAGGATTAGTCAGGATTACTCTCACCGTACAATACTTGCTTAACCGTTCAGCCAGGCCAGTGTCGGTACTTCGAGGGAGGTTTTCCAACGCTTTCGCGAAGTTCCTTAATTAAGTAACCTCTTTTCCCTGTGGGCGTAGCCCCGCTAACACCTTTCTAGGCACCTACTAGGTTTATAGCATTGATCGTTAAGTGAGAGTTTTCCTGAGGAGTAGCATATACTCACAGTAGGATCGGGATCCAAATATCATCGCGTGATAAAACCGAAGGAATCCTACCAGAATCATCACACTCCAAATGGTATGCAACGCTAGCAAGTTTCAGTACTTATGAAACTCCCGATGTGGATTTTTGCCCCATGCTCTTATGACCTTGACTTTGGCCAAAATATCATAAGTCACATGTCAAGTTCTACCCGTCATTCTCCTGGTTAATTTGGATCCACCCGTACCTACCCTTGACTTTGGCCAAAATGGCAGCACGACTGTCCCAAATCAACGCATCTATCTATGCTGCACATGAATACCCAAACGCTACCAATCACTATGCCTTGACTTTGGCCAAAATACATAGCTTGAATACTTTTGACCATTCATGTGGAATGACGGAGGGCTACGAATGGTTTTGGCGAAACCGTGAACGTAGTGAACTTGATATAATCGATGGAACGAGATAGCTTTTAAAAGGAGTGGTTCAAGCTCCGCGTTTAAAAGTTTAGTTTTGAAAAGAACCGAGTGGTTTTCAAAGTGTTCCAATCGACTTTTACTTGGTTTATTTCTTGCATTAGTTCTTTTAATGCGTCCCATCATTTAATCCTACCATTGCAAAAAACAACCAAAATATGACGTACGCTTATGCCATTCGCATTCGCCACGGGGCCCCGTCATCACCCGTTAGGTTACTTAACTAACGACAGAGCGGGGGCTGGGCTAGCGCGGCTGTAAAACATAAGCAACGCCTAAATAGTTATTATATATAAATATATAGCAATGATAGACATTACAGATCACAGATGAATACATTGGATATACTAGGAATCCGCAATGCGTTCGAGCCTGCAACGTAAGGCGGATTACACGGTCGCGGTGAATAGCCAATACCCCACCCAAGACCCCTACGGGTGCGGCAAACTACCCGCCAAGCATCCGAAGCGAAGCAACCTCCCTCACCACCGTGAGTAGGCCACTCGGCACTTCGAGATACCCGGTAGTTTGTGCACCCCCTCCATGGGTCTATCCTAGGAGCAAAAACAGTAAAAAGAATTATACAATGACGGCTATAACCCCGACCCGGTTGTGCGGCCATACAAATAATATTATTACATCAATTTACATGATACAAATGAATGAAAGAAAAATAACGCTCATCTCACATCCACCCTGGCTATTCACCCGCGACAATCCAATCCATTCATATCCACAAACCAATAACAATCACAGATCACAGAGATGTATAACCCCGACTAATCGACTTATAGCGATTAGCCGACGTTCAATACATACAAGCATCACAGATATAACCGATATAGTTAAAGTGTAGTGAAGTTCCGAAAAAATACGGATTTATAGGCCCCCCAAAAGTAAATTTTAGTTCTGGAAAATCTGGGCACATATAACATATCCTAAAAATCCCAAAACCAACACAGAAACATACTGCACCAAAAACGATGCAGAGAGGGGACAAGACGGCCGCGCTTCCGCGGCAAGAGCTTCCTATTGCCGCGGATCCGCGGTCCTTTAGTCGCCTCTCTGGTTCGTCTTTGGTGGTTTTTTACACAAAACCCTGAGATAATTTTTGGTGTATAACAAATTTTATTTTGACCAGAAAAAAAATTAACAGAAACTTAGGGTTTTGCGAGTTTGTTTTTTCGATTTTCCGGTTTCGAAACTTCGTTACACTTAACTACTTAGCTAGTTTAGGTTTAGTTAGGCTCTGATACCACTGTAAGTCCACGTTGCCCACCCCGGTGATTTCGGGGAGGCGGAAAACATAATAAAAATTGGATTTTTATCAACTATAGGAAACATGGACCATGCTTTAAGGATCTTTGCTAAACATAAACTTGCTAAAGCTAACTACAAAGTAGCAAAGTGATGGAAAGGTTATACCTTGAGCTCAAAGTCCTTCTCTCCTTGCTTCTTGGAATGGTAGAAAGAGGTCACCTTGCTTGTCTTCTCCCGTCAAAGAACGATCCACCCGAAAGCCTCGACCTTTAGCTTCAACTCCAAGCTAGGAGTAACTAGAGTGCAAGAAATGCTAAGACTTGAACCCTAGAAGAGAGTAGAGAAGATCAAGTGAAGGTTTTTCTCAAGCTTTTTGTTTCTCAACACATGAGAGAGAGAGAGAGCTTGAGGGAGAGGATGAGCAAGAGAGAGAAAATGATATGAGAGAATGAATTATTAGTGAGCCATTCTCACTAATATGTGTGAATAATTTTAATTGAATAATTAGCTTGAAAATTGTCATGGTAAATCATGACATGCCATTATCATTTCAATTTTGCAAAGATCAAAGAGCATCTTCCAAATGAAATGATTATGGTCAAGTTGTCAACCTAGGTCAACAAGTCAATGAAGTCAAATGGTCAACAACAACCATGCACAATTATTAAGCTAATTATCAATTAACTATAATACACACAAAATCAATAGGGTTAATAAAATGACAATAGCCATTAACCCTAAACAAGGTCCTCTCCCTCAATCTCAAGCAACTGTGCATACGCACCCGCATTCGTGATCCGAGGAACACGAATACTCTGAGAAAAACCAATCTCAAATCATATACTAGGATCCGGCTTAAACCAAAACCCGCTAGCATAAACTGTCCGGACAGCAAACGTGCACAAGTGCGCGGATGCGAACGAACCCTGTCGCAAAACCATGCGACCTCTACTCATTTTGCCTAAAGGCGAATAGCTCTCTGTGTGGGACTCTAAAGACTCGACACTACGCTGGCAGTGGGTTTAACCACAGACCGCAAGCGGCACTAGCTGTACGTAACGGTCCCCAGGTAGATGTCGATAAGAAGACTGACGAGGTGAACCCCATCTGCACTCCTACTGAGCCTGTATGTGACAGTCTCCGTACAGTCCGGTCTGTTCGTCTGATACATCGCATGGCGGGCCTAGGGGGGCGGTGAACGTCAGTCCCCTAATAGCGGTACAAGTCGTGTCGGAGTGTAGCCCAGAACACCCTGAGATAACACTGGAAACCTACCAGTATATCTCGCTTGCCCTGGCCAGGGACTACTCGTGTAATGGCTCTCCTGGACACAGCGCGATGTCAACCCCCAATACCGGGAGAGACGAATCCTGTCTAACCGTCACTGCCTCCAAGTGCTTCGGGACTGCACCCAAAAGCTACCTGTTTGCACGACTCCTTTGAGCCGTGGTAGGGTAGTAATCAAAGTGCAGTGGGAACACACTCGAGGCGAAGTGACAGTGTCAAGTCAACGGACTAAGCTGTACTCATGTCACCTGGGAACTGATAACTGACGATAGGTATATTACCAACCAACAGTTCCCGACGAGTCCTGTCCAGTGTACTCGTAACCTAACGAGCACCCGCATACTATCCCAAGTACGACGTACTAACGGCTGTGGGACAGACCGTCTCCCACACTGGGATGAGAAGCGCATACGCTAGTCTACTCCGGAGTATCGATGCCCTGTCTCGATAGTCCAACGACCAGGGACCTGTATAAGGATGTGCTTATAGATTACCCAGCTCCCACGAGTGCGAGCGCCATCACAACGCTGGTAATCAAGCAAAGATCCTAAGGGCTCTACTAATATGTATACCAGCAATATGCTAAAAGAAACACATGCACATATTAAAGCAGAGACAAACCAAGTAGCATACTACCATTTCGAGCAAGATTGTATATACAACTGTGAATATCCCAAGCTTCCATTAAGTAATATACAAACTAGTATGATACAGTAATGGCCTCTAGGGCATATACACTAACAAAGTTCAAGATATATTTTTGATTTTATTTTGTATAAAACGTGTATCGTACGTACATAATACTAGATATGCCAAAATTAATAAGATTTGTTAGTTTCTATTTTAAATCACTTTATTTTTTTGTTTGAGAAATATCTTAAATACTTTTAATTAAGATAATAATGATTTTAAAAATTATTAAGATAGGTAACTTATTAAATTTTTAAAAAATAAAAATCCAGGAAAAAACCTTAAAACTCTATATTATTTTAACTAATTCTTTTAAAAAATCCTCAAATATTTGACATGTTAAAATATACAAATGTACATCGCACGTGTTAAATACTAGATAAGATTAAAACTTACATGGTGAGATGGTTAATTTGTTTTCAAAATAATTCAAAAAGTTATTTAAAATCAGTAGAGATGATTATATAGTTATAACTGATTTAGTTGATAATTGTATTTATTAAATATTTGTTAAAAAAATTCTACATTTATTTTTTTTAATGTCGTATTTGACTCTATGTTAGACCATCAAATTAAAATCAATTTGGGGACCCTCAAGTTTTGAAATCAATTTGGGGGATCTCAAGTTTTGTGGTTATGATAGTAGAGATTCGGTTGATGATTATATTTATTAAGTATTTGTAATAACCGGTATCCGCTGTGCGAAGTATTTCATGTTTTAAAAGAAAAAAAAGTTTCTTTTAATAATTCTCCAAATATTTTTCCTGGTAACCGTATTTTTTATAAAATAATTCCCTGACTGATTATTCCTAAATTCCTATTCTCAAAACCAACTTCTTTTAAATTTCTATTTTCCTATTTTAAATTAAACCCTGACCCTATTTTTCATACCCTAATTTTCTATTATTCCTAACCTTAGCCCAACCCGACTCGGCCTAGCCCACTTCCCTTTTTCCACTCTCGCTCTCTCTTTTCTCGTCTTCTTTCTCTTTTTATTTCCTTTTTCTCTTCTATGCTTCGTTCTCCCCCATGACCCCCATCTCCTTCGCAACTTCCCCCGCATGACCCGCTCCCCTATGGCCTCGTCTTCGCCCAACGTTCTCCCCGAGATCTTCTCAACCACCTCCCCTTATCTATCTAATCTCTCTTTCCCTCTCTCCCTCTCTCTCTGCTCACCGCCGATGACTATGCCCAACCGACCTTGTCGCCGAGCTCCTCACACCCTTCAAAGACCGAGCTCCCCCACACCCTCGTCACCAACCCCAAGCTCCTCGCCATCTTCATCACCATCTCCACCATCCAATCGAGCCTTCCTCTCTTGCCGGTCGACCCCTCTCTGCCTCCATCACCACCAAGAACCATCGTCTTCGTCACCCCCTGCATCGCCACCGTCGCCGACCTCGTCTCCTCCTCCCCTCACCGCAACCAACCACCGTCCTCCTCCACTTCATAAACCCAACACCCGAGCCTTCCATCCCTCATCGCCTATACCACCTCACCGCCACCATCACTCTTTAGCGACCACCGTCGAAGTCCACCACTGCCAACTCACCTCCCCACATCCCCAACAACCACCATCAACCACGGCCTCCTTCACTCACCGCTACACCACCGGAGCCGCCAGCACCTTGCCACCACCGGCCACCTCTATCTGCCCTTCTCTCCAAAGACACCATAACCATAACCCCTCCACACCACCACACCGTCGCCAGCAGCTCCTTGAGCCAAGCCCTACAGCTCAAACCCCTAGCTCCTCCTCATCCGAAAACCATTGCAACCCCGACGACCCATCACCCTTGCCAACTCCGGCTCACCAAGCCCTAGCTCACCACTACAGCGTCTGAGCTCCTCTCTACTGCACCTGAGCACCACGAGCGCCCGCCTCCTCCTCCTCCTTCCTTTTCGCCTCAACCCGAGCCCTACCCATCACCAACATCGAGCTCATTTTGCCGCTGTCGCCGCCTGCGCCTGCGTCGGTCGACCCCTAGGACCTCCGACGATCTCTTGCCACCGTCATGAATCATTCATCTCCCCGCCTCCGCCCACCGAGCTCCCGAGCCCTACTGCAACTTCGCCGACTAACTCGACCGCTGACTGTTAGTTATATGTATGCCCTAGAGGCCATTACTGTACATTGGATGTATATTGTAGTGGATGCTGGGACATATATAGGTAGGACTTTCTTGCTCGACATGATAGTACGCTATCTGGTTGCTCTTTATCTTAACATGTATACTTTCTGTCTCTCTGATTACATGTTGTTAAAGCCCTTAGGATGTGTACTCGACTTCCAGGACTATGATGAAGATCATACTAGTGGGGCCTGGGTAGTCAGTGAGTACATCCTTCATTGTTCCTAGTCGTGGGAATATCGAGACGGGGCATCGATATTCCAGAGTAGACTAGCGCATATCTTCTCGACCCATGCGATGGGCGATGGATGATCCCATATCCATTGGTGTTTGACATCGAAGATGATATGCGGGTGCTCAGTGGAGACTAGGTACACTGAACGGACTCGCCGAGAACTCCCAGATGGTATTATACCTCACGTCAGATGGCAGTTCTCTGGTGACACTGGTACAGCTTAGTCTGTTGACCCGAGATCGTCATAGAGTCTTGTGTGTCTCCCACTGTGCTTTGATTTCCACCCTACCACGGCTCTACTGAGTTGTGCAAACAGGTGGTTTTTGGGTACAGTCCCGATTCACATGGAGGAAATGAGCGATAGGAGGGGATTCGTCTCTCCCGGTATTGGGGGTTGATGTTGTGCTATGCTCGACTGGCCATAACAGGAAATCCCTGGCCAGGGTTGCAGTGATATACCGGTAAGAGTTATCAGTAGTTTCATGAATGTTATGGACCTCAAGTCGGCATGACTTATCGAGCTACTGGGGTCTGACGTTTACCACCCCTAGGCGAGATATGCGACATATCAGACGAACAGACCGGACTGTACGGTAAGTGTTACTGGTTGGATTCACAGGAGTGTGAGCGGGCTTGCTCGTCGATCTTCTGATCGCTCAATACCCGGGTGGCCGTTACGTTTAGCAGACCGCTTGCGGCTTGTGGGTGTTTGATATGATCATCATCTGCTGCCGGCGTATTGACGAGTCTTTAGAGTCCTACACAGAGGTTTCCTGGCTCAAGCGAAACGAAATAGGAGCGCATATGAGATATGGGCGGGACCGAGAATAATGCGTGTATGTGATACCGTATTCTATTCTCGCGATGAATGTATCGAATGGTTATATGCGATATAACCTAGTTATCGAATCAAGGATTGATTCGATAAGCCGATACATATGATACTAGTCGGTTATATCCGATATGACCGGATCGTTAAATCAAGTGTTGATTTAATGATTTAGTGCATATTTATATATTTGATATATTACTTTGCGTTAACTAGTATTGGTTCACTTTAAAAGGATTTTCCAACTTGAATTGTACACATTGTATATGCGATATAGTTTTGTGCACATGTTTGTATCATGTATGATGATACATGCTTACTTGGTTAAGTGTAAAGAATCAAACCATGGTTTAAGTTAATGATTAGGGTTTTGATTATTTATTCATTTATCTTTTTCTTATTTATTCATTTTGGAAAAAGAAAAATATAAATGAATGGTTGTATGTTTTGTTTTTTAGTTGATGTTTCTTGAAACTTTGATTTTGTCCACCATTCTTATCTCATCCTTAACCCTAACCATTCCTTTATGTTCTCCTTGGTGCACTTCGTCGACGGTATCGGGGGTGCGGCCGCCTGCTAAAGTTTGCGACGAGCATTCGATCAGAATGTCGGGAATCCTGTTGAATTGCCCGACTCGATATTGAAAAGAGTTTTCGATAATGAGACTAAAATGCGGGGTTTATAATTGTTAGGCATGCGATGTCTAAGGAATTCATTTGGTCAGGCATGCGATGTCTAAGGAGGTTGCGGATTCCAACTGTTGTAGTTTTACATTTTCTTTTCTGTGACCGTAAGTGTAATATGTGATATCGCCGGTTTCGTTGCTATATGTCAACGACAATTGGGATGCGCATATTTACTTACGTTGATTACATGTGATGTTATGTGTTGCTGGATATGTTATATTGGATCGTCGTGTTTGAATAGCCGGGGGTTTTTATGTGAGATGAGTGTTTTTCATTTTCATTCATGTAAAAACTTGTATGTAATATTCTTTTATTGGGGCACTTCCAGGTTGCGGAAGTCGTCACCCGTTGTATATTATTTACTTTTCTGCACTAGGATAGACCCAAGGAGGGGAGCACAAGTAACCGGGTTCTGGGGTCCAGTGGGAGACCAACTCGAGGAGTCGAGTCCGGGTCTCCTAACCCTAGAATTGGTAGGGTTGCTTGCCGCTCTCGTAGGAGTCTAGGGGTGTGGGATTGGCTATTCATCACGACCGTGGAATCCGTGTTTTATACTGGCTCGTATTGAAAACACGGACGTCCTAGTATATCCAATATTTCATATGTTTCTTCTGCTGTGATTTATCTGAGATCATGTGATGTTCTGTGACAGATTTTATATATAGTATATATGATATATTATATAGACGTTGCTTATGTTTTACACCCGCGCTAGCCCTGCCCCGCTCTGCCGTTAGTTACCTAACCTAACAGTGCAGACGGGACATCGAGGCGAATGCGGATGGCATAAGTGTACGTCGTATTTATCTGTGATGTTTAGGTACTTAAATGATGGGACTTCATTAATGTGATTAATGAAATAAAAGAAACCTAAGATGTTGTAGAATCGAATTTCAAAATAAAACAGGTAGCTACAGTTCTTGCTTTGCACAGCGGTATATGTGATATACCCTGCACCTTATTCGATGGGGAAAGGACCGAGATCCCTTCACCGGGAGTGACTCCTTTAGCAATAACTGGCAGATGCTACACACTCGGTTTGTCTTTTGATTGCTTTTAAGTGTTTTTGCTTTGCACAGTGATATATATGATATATCTCGCACCTCATTCGACGAGGAAAGGACCGACGATCCCTTCACCGGGAGTGACTCCTTTAGCAAAACTAGAAAAGCCTCAAAGACACTCCATTTCAAAATTCATTCGATCCTACAACGATATCAAGTTCATTACGCAATAGGTTTTCAGAAAAACCTGTCGTAGCCCTCCGTCATTTCAGATAAATCCTGTTTAGTATTCGTGCTGCGTTTGTTGACCTTGTCAAGGCGCAGTGTGCGGTAGCTAACCAGTATTTATCTGCTTATGCATATGATGCAGATTGGGTTAGGGTAGTCGTGCGGCCTTGTTGACCTTGTCAAGGGTCGTGCGGGTGGGTTTGATTCAATCAAGAAATGACGGGTTGAACTTGACTTGCGGTCTATGGTTTGTTGACCTTGTCAAGGTCATAGATCGTTCGGGGCAAAATATTATCGGGAATTTCAAGTGTTGAAATTTGCAATGAGATTTCATACCTTCTATGAGATAGTTGGATCCCGATACCCGCTGCGAGTAAGAGTTACTCCTGGGAGAGTTTTATACATTTCAATTAGCCGATCAAGTAGGTGTCTAGAAAGGTGTCAATGAGGTTACGCCTCTGGGAAAACGAGGTTTACATTAATTAGGTTCGTGCGAAAGCACGGGGGACCTCCCTCAAAGTACCGACACTGGCCTGGCTGAAAGATTGGCAAACTTGTAGTGTGTAATAAATCCCGGCTAGTCTTTCCTTTTTGGGTTTGAAGGAATATTTGATAAAAAGCAGTGGGAGCCATCCTGATTAGATAAAATAGTAACCAATCTGATCTTGCAAGAGCATACGCTGAGTGTTTTCTTCTCTCTCTCTCCAGGTAGCGACCATATCACGCCTTAATCAAGATAATAATACGGATTATTGACCGAACCCGCTTGTTATACTGAGCTGGGGAACGTTGGTCCCGCTCCAACTTATAATTGTTATAAGACAGAGCAGGAAATTGGGGATTACCAGAATTCCTGTGCCGCCCAAACGAAGAGAGTGCATGCTGATGCATCATCTTCGGGTATGTTCATTACAAAGAACTGTTTCTCTGTATCCTCTACGTCCTGGGTATATGATACCAGATCAGGATCCCAGATATGTAATCTGTTACATAGGGCTACAGAAAGGTAGGAGACTGAGAACGAGTGATAAGTTTTATGAGACAGAAAACGGGGCAAGAGTTGCAGCCAAGTCTGTTGGTCACTGTCACCCTGTATTACCAATACATTGATTCTGAACGAATGTTATTAGATACCGAACCTGATATACAAAATCATATCAGTCTCTTTATTAGTAAAGAAATGATAAAATTTTGTATTGTTGGATAATGTTTTGAACATTTCCTATATCAAAAGTTGATCGGTTCAGGCACGTTATCTAAAAGCATTGATGTTCTAAATCAAACTACAGTTCTTAGTATATGGAACACACACAAGAGGAAGAGTTCAGAAATGAACGAATCCTTCTTGAGGCATTGTAGACTAGGTCACATCAATGCGACCCGACTGGCTGAAGTTACATTTTAGATGCATATTTAAATCAGTTTGAATTTACATCTTGTGAAACTTGCCAGTCATGTCACAAAGATTAGATGACCATAGCTCTGTTTATTAGAAACAGAGAAAGAGTTAGTAAACTCTTGGGACTGATACATGATGATGTATGTAAAGTCTCATGTCTACACATGCCAGGATTGGTTCTTTATACTTCATTATATTCTCTGATAATCTCTCAAGATTCAGTCATATGTTCCTGTTGAAACATAAGTCCGAACCTTTTGAGGTATTCACAGAATATAAGTTAGAAGTAGAGAACCAATAACCGGGTATAAGTATTATGTCCTATGATGAGATCAGGGAGCAGAATACTTGTGCATAGAATTCCTGGACTATTCTAAAGGAGAATGAGATTTTCTCTCAGTGTTACTCCTCTGAATACACCACAGCACAACGGTGTATCAGGGCGGAGCAATTGCACAATATTAGATATGGTGTGCTCTATGATGAGTATTACTGAGTTACCTATTTCCTTTTGGGGTTATGCACTTGAGAAGCTGCATACCTATTGAATTAGGTTTGAATCAAATCAATGCCTACCACTCCATATGAGATATGGTATGGGAAGAACCCATCTCTTAAGCGAGTTAAGATTTGGGGTTGTCCGGCCTATGTTTAAAGCAAAATCCGGACAAGATCGAGGCAGAATCAGTTCTGTAGAACTGGAACGGTTCCAGCTATACAAAACTGCAGTTGATGATTTGACAGAACCATAACATTCTATAGTTCCCGACGAACCTCAGCCTCTCCGCCGATCTAGTAGGGTTCCTCATCTGCCTGAGAGATACCTCGGTTTCTCGATGACAGTGGGAGAAAGGATTGCATCATGAGATGATGACCCAACTAGTTTCGAGCAGGCCATCGAGAGTAGGGACTCTGTAAGAATGGCTGGATGCTTAGCGATCTGAGATGGAATCCATGTACACCAGCAAAGTATGGACTTTAGCTGCTATATCTGAAGGGTTAAATCCCCATCAGGAGCAAGTATATCTTGAGAAGATTACTTGGTGTAGATGGAAAAGTTGAGACTTTCAAAGCTAGACTTGTTAAAGGTTTTCGTCATCGACCAGGCGTGAATAATGATGAAACCTTTTTCCAGTAGCTATGCTTAAGTCTGTCCAGATTCTACTTACCACGGCTACATACCATGACTACGATATCTGGCGGTTGGATGCCATGACTTCTTTTCTAAATACTGATTTAGAAGAGAACGTCTATAAGAACACAGCCAGAGGTCCTCGTAAACAGTGGGAGCAGCGGAAACGTGTGCAAGTTGCTTTACATAATGAAGCAGGCATCGCGGAGTTGGAATGTCTGTTTTGATGTGATAGTCAAAGTGTTTGACTTCATCAAAATGGTAGACGAACCTTGTATATACAAAAGGGTAGTATGGAGTATGGTGGTCATCTTCGTATTGTACGTAGACAACATACTCTTAATAGGAAAAGAGTTTCCTATACTACGATCGATCAATCTCCTATTATCACTAGGATTCCCCAAACAGGATCAAAGTGATACCTCCTAAATCCTGAGTTTTCATCTATGAGATAGATGTAATTGGATGCTAGGATTCTCACTAGATGTAGTGAGAAGGTATCAATCGATCTTGGGGAGAATCACAGGAAGAGTTCCAGGGTGATAAAGACGACTGCATGTCAGTCACGGGCATTGTCTTTACCCTCAATAGAGGGACGGTATGTTGGAAGAGTTCCAAGCTAGATACCGTGGCAAACTAGACGATAAAGGCTGGTAACATCGCTATTGTAGATACTACCAAAGAGGAAGTTTGGGTGTATAATGGTTCATAAGATGAACTAGGTTCCTGCCATTGTATGACAATGGAAGTATGGCTTAGGCCCTGGAACCCTGGTCCCATCAGTGACCCAGACATATTCTGAGGAAGTATCACCTGATCATGGAGATAGTTGATCTCCGGGGTGATCGAGGTTAGGAGAGTAGACTCAGAGGACAACACGGCGGATCCACTCACGAAGGCCTTTTCCCAGAGAGAGACTCATATGGGATGGTTGAGTATTAGATACTGCGACCACTGCTACAGATGGCCCTAGTGCAAGTGGGAGATTGTTAGTTATATGTATGCCCTAGAGGCCATTACTGTACATTGGATGTATATTGTAGTGGATGCTGGGACATATATAGGTAGGACTTTCTTGCTCGACATGATAGTACGCTATTTGGTTGCTCTTTATCTTAACATGTATACTTTCTGTCTCTCTGATTACATGTTGATAAAGCCCTTAGGATGTGTACTCGACTTCCACGACTATGATGAAGATCATACTAGTGGGGCCTGGGTAGTCAGTGAGTACATCCTTCATTGTTCCTAGTCGTGGGAATATCGAGACGGGGCATCGATATTCCAGAGTAGACTAGCGCATATCTTCTCGACCCATGCGATGGGTGATGGATGATCCCATATCCATTGGTGTTTGACATCGAAGATGATATGCGGGTGCTCAGTGGAGACTAGGTACACTGAACGGACTCGCCGAGAACTCCCAGATGGTATTATACCTCACGTCAGATGGCAGTTCTCTGGTGACACTGGTACAGCTTAGTCTGTTGACCCGAGATCGTCATAGAGTCTTGTGTGTCTCCCACTGTGCTTTGATTTCCACCCTACCACGGCTCTACTGAGTTGTGCAAACAGGTGGTTTTTGGGTACAGTCCCGATTCACATGGAGACAATGAGCGATAGGAGGGGATTCGTCTCTCCCGGTATTGGGGGTTGATGTTGTGCTATGCTCGACTGGCCATAACAGGAAATCCCTGGCCAGGGTTGCAGTGATATACCGGTAAGAGTTATCAGTAGTTTCACGAATGTTATGGACCTCAAGTCGGCATGACTTATCGAGCTACTGGGGTCTGACGTTTACCACCCCTAGGCGAGATATGCGACATATCAGACGAACAGACCGGACTGTACGGTAAGTGTTACTGGTTGGATTCACAGGAGTGTGAGCGGGCTTGCTCGTCGATCTTCTGATCGCTCAATACCCGGGTGGCCGTTACGTTTAGCAGACCGCTTGCGGCTTGTGGGTGTTTGATATGATCATCATCTGCTGCCGGCGTATTGACGAGTCTTTAGAGTCCTACACAGAGGTTTCCTGGCTCAAGCGAAACGAAATAGGAGCGCATATGAGATATGGGCGGGACCGAGAATAATGCGTGTATGTGATACCGTATTCTATTCTCGTGATGAATGTATCGAATGGTTATATGCGATATAACCTAGTTATCGAATCAAGGATTGATTCGATAAGCCGATACATATGATACTAGTCGGTTATATGCGATATGACCGGATCGTTAAATCAAGTGTTGATTTAATGATTTAGTGCATATTTATATATTTGATATATTACTTTGCGTTAACTAGTATTGGTTCACTTTAAAAGGATTTTCCAACTTGAATTGTACACATTGTATATGCGATATCGTTTTGTGCACATGTTTGTATCATGTTTGATGATACATGCTTACTTGGTTAAGTGTAAAGAATCAAACCATGGTTTAAGTTAATGATTAGGGTTTTGATTATTTATTCATTTATCTTTTTCTTATTTATTCATTTTGGAAAAAGAAAAATATAAATGAATGGTTGTATGTTTTGTTTTTTAGTTGAAGTTTCTTGAAACTTTGACTAAGTCACTCTTTTGTTGTTTTGCTTAACCCTAACCATTTAACTAACCCATGTTAATTCTCTACACTTAACTATAGTTGATAGTATGATAAGTATTGAATTATTTATCTAATTATTCAACACTTATCATATCATCTTCTTCTTCTTCATCTTCTTCTTCCATGGAAAAAGCTTGCTACTCCAATGGCAACTTGAGAAAACAAGTGAGAAATCCAATTCTAAAGTGAACCCACTTCCTATTTCTTCATCCTCTACCTCTTGCCAAGTAGTATAGGGTGTTTCCTTCACAAGTTTTCAAAGCTTGATGAAGTTGGAGCTTGTTCTTGCGATACCTCGACGTAGATCATCTTCGGCATCGAACCGACGATCAAGCTCGCCCATTCTTCGATGATACCGATGCTAGAGTCATGGGTTCGTTTTGGACAGCGGAGGGACTTCATCACGGAGCCTAGGAGGTGGTGGACCGGATCTACAAAGGTTGTAGCTCCTTTCCTTTTAGATAAAGTTGTTTATTTGCATCGTTTCGCCTATATATCTAGTTAACGATCCGTATTAGGGTTAATAGGCACTTGTAAAATTTCAATTGGCCATGTTTGATCACTTGTGAGACTCCATCAGAGTGCCTAGGAACCCTACACTGACGACCCTCGCCAACACCATCTCTTCCTCAACGCTGCATCGCGCCGTCCCACGCCATCTCCGTGTCACCACATACCCAGACGTGTCGCGGCTCGTGCCAGCCTCCGTGCCACACCGTGCCCGCCTCCGTGCCACCCGTGCTCCGATCCAGTGCAGGTACTGTGCCCATACCCACACCAGCGTCGCGTCCCATGCCGTGTCACGCCGTGCCACACCCGCACCATGCATCGAGTCAAGACAGCGTCCAGTACTGTGACACTCCCGCTTCATCACCATGCCCACTACCATATCACTCCCGTATCGCCACCGCATCTAGTACCGGGTCACCACGCATCGTGCCCGCGTTGCGCACGTGTCCAACATCGCATCATCTCGGGTGTCGAGACAGATCCAACACGTGGTGTTGCTTCTATATCAAGCGACCGAAGGCAAGTGAACCCCCTTCACTTATGAAATCATGCTATATACATATATGTTAATTCAACTTGATATATGATAATCATATAGGCGTAACAAGTGTTCGATACGTATACCGGACTTAAAACCTTAATGATAGTAAAATTTTCTAAATCAATAGTTCATCTTACTGTTAATGTGTAGCGTATAAAAAGTTAGGATCGAAACGATTAAATTTCGCATACGAAACGACGTTCCCAGGATGCGTCGTAAAATCTGATTCCTGCCGTGTATGCTACATTATAAAATTCATATTAAATGCAATATGATTCGTAATGAAACGTTTCATGGCTCGTATCGAAGCCAACAGATAAACCTACAGCACCACATAATTTATCTCTAAATTTTAATAAGTTATGCCAATATAAACTGAGGCGATTCATTACTCTGGACTGCAGTCCAGAGCAAGAATTTCTACCTTTACCCATTTTTGGAATGCATACTTCTCACTGTTTAAGCGTGAAAGTATGCAGAACCATATATGGAAGAGTGTAGAATTGAATTATCTTTCTAACGGTACTGGTCCCATTGCATTCCAGAGTGTCGTTTGATATTTATAACACTTTTTAAACCGTAAATGTGTACTGCAGTTTCATGCTGAGACAGAATGTATATCTTAACCTTAAACAACGCATATCTCCCTGTAAACAGCAGATATTATTGATCTGTCTGATGCATTGAAAATATAACAGATAATTCTAAATATCATCTAACTGTAGTGTCGCCTAATTATGATCCCAACAGGGAGTAAAACGTGTTATGAAACGAACTTCCAGTTCAGAAATTGGATTTCCAGCAGTAAACACTTAAAATGGAATGACCATAACTCGCAAACCTGAAACCTGATTTCCTCGAAACCAATTTTTCTGTAGAGATAATTTAGTACACTATTTACATATTTTATATTTTTTCGCCAAATTATGCACGTGTAATTTTATATGATTTTTCTAATCCAACCGACACCGGCTGCTCATATGTATTTAGTAGTGCATATACTGTATCCCCATCATATTGCATGACTGTAATACCCTTTGTAAATAGTGTTCATTTGTATCGATATTCTAGTGACTGTTTTACATTACCGAGAGATGGTGTTAGTGATTGAATTATGGTAAGTACGTTAGTGTAAAAGTGTGATTGAATAATGGAAGTGACATGTACTTGTACACAATCAGCGAAACCAGTTAGTTATTGCATTGTCGACGCCTATGGGGCATATATAAGTGTAACTATAACTGGTATGGGACGGGTATGGAATCACTTATATTAGTGTCATAGGTAAAACATCGAACATTGTTCATTTATCTTGGATACCAGTCGAGACATGCTTGATGGAGACCCTGTCTCCAATTCTCGCATAGACTTGTCATGAAGCGACTAGTATTTAGATTCATGGTTGGTGTTTGATGTATATCGCGGGATGTAGGGTAGTTTGAGTATGGGTTCGATCAACGGAATCTCAGCAGCATATTTTGTGATTTCATGGCTTTGATACTGATCGTGTTACTGATTCTTACTGATCGTGATTCAGGCCCGTGATACTGATCATGTTCCATATATCCCAACTCAAAAGGTATGTAAGTGACCCCAGTAACATTCTTGATCACTCCGAGCTCACTGTACAGACGGATCTATCTTGTGAGCAACAACCCGTTGAAATCCTGCACAGAAAGGTGAAGTCATTTCGGAACAAGGAAATAACTTGGTTCGAGTGATGTGGAGAAAAGACACACCAGGAGAATCAACATGGGAAAGAGAAGACGATATGCGTGCAACATACCCTCACTTGTTTGTAAATTAGTCTTTAAAATAATTGTAAATTTCGAGGACGAAATTTTTGTAAGGATGGTAGAATGTAACGACTCTGTTTTAATGTACACAAAATTTGTTTAAAAGTTAATGTACAAATGAAGTATTTGCAATCCTGTATATGCTATAAGTATTTAATTTGCTTTTGAACAGTAAAAAAGCACTTGTAGATTATTGGTAAAGCCCTGCACTGAATTGACATAGCCCATGTGTTCAAATCCCCCTAGCCACATATTATTTTTTAATGATTTTTCTTTTAAACTTTTAGAATCCCAAAAGTTTACATGGGCAATACATGTAAAAATGAAAAGTCTCATAAAACAAACATGTGGAAAATGATAATTAAGCAGACCCTAACACGTGCAAGCCCCAACCCCTCGGATCCGACCGGCGAGATCAACATATGGGACCGGCACCGCCGCTTAAATCCGAAGGGAATGCCTCCATTTTTTAACCGTAGCACCATTTGGCCTACCCCACTAATCCTAGTCTGTTTGTTTTCCCTGCACATTAACAGATAATTTAAAATGAGGCATTAATCCACAATTTTAATGCATTTTCAATTCTCTCTTCACTCACAAAACCATAATTCTATCATATAAATACCCCCCTACACTTTGGCCCTCCTTATTCAGAAATCCTTTATCAAAACTTTCTAAAATTTCCAAGTCAAAAGTTGTACAAGTGGAGTTAGCCAAGGTCAAAGTTCCGGCGAGGATTTGAAACACTTCCGACGATCCCGTGACTCCACGAAGGCCGCAAACCATTTCCTTTACCTCTCCTCTAAACCATAACCTTGTAAGTCCCTCCTTCCTTTTCTCTCTCTAGTAAATAGAATCCTATTTTCAAAACTCGTCGGAAGCGGAGTTATTCTGACTTCCGATTCTAATTTCATCAAAAACGCAATTTTTCTTTATAACAAATTTACCATCTTTTTATATTTTTTATTAACCATTAAAAAACAATTTGAGCAAGTTTCAATTCAAAATTTAATGTTAAACAAATTCTATTTCACTTTTTCGGTAAAATACCATTAAGTTTACATACGACATTACTTTATCGTTTTGCTCATTTTACCTTTAGAAATTGCACGAGGTAATGACCTAGCTCATCACAACACTCATCTTGATATAGCACGATGGCTTTTGTAACAATTTTTGTGGGACAAAACACAATTTACATTAAAATACCTTAAACTATCAAAACCCGTATTCTTTAAATTATTTTAATTAATTCCTTGCAAATAAGCCTCTACAACCCATTTTGGGGAACCCGATCGGGATGGTGCGGGTTATCGCACATCCTAGAGACTAGTAGAGCGAGACCTCCTCACAGAGCATTCGATCTCGATGGAATTCTTATTACAATTTTTAAGAAAACGTGATTTCTATTTAATAAATAAATTCTATTTTTATAATTATATATATATAAATATTATCAAAATATCTATTTTAAATATAATATATATATTCCATGTTCTCTAATCAGAAGAA
This sequence comes from Agapanthus africanus, assembly GCA_030015575.1. Classification (NCBI taxonomy): domain Eukaryota; kingdom Viridiplantae; phylum Streptophyta; class Magnoliopsida; order Asparagales; family Amaryllidaceae; genus Agapanthus; species Agapanthus africanus. Next base: position 112,342,222 of record CM057344.1, read on the forward strand.
AAGAATCACAAAAGATCATGAAAATAACATCACATTCAATACAAGTCAAATTACAAGAAAATACCATATACTATTCAAAGTTAGGTTTATATCCACTAGAATATTTCAGTTTATAAAAATTACAACTATAAAAACTTTAAAGACGATAAATAAATACTTGTGGTTTATTTTGAAAATATATTAAAGCAGTTTTTCATAAAACCCCCTCAAGTTATATTAATTTACAATAAGGACCCTAGTAAATATAGGTTTAAGCGGGACTAGTTCTCTTGAACCTCAGGGAGATGGAGAATATGGGTGCTTGCCTATATAAGGTAGACAACCTAAAAACGGTGTTATCAATACGGTAATTGTCTTGGAAAAAGACACAAATCCTGCCGTTCATGTGCAGCAGTTACCGATAATATCAAAGCTAATTCAGGACTTCAATTCGTTTTAAAGTGTTTGACTCAGATAGAGTTTCAGTCTAATCTGAAATCAATCGATCTATCCTTGAATATGATTCAAGTATAACTCATATTCAACATGAATCTATTTATACCAGAATTCAATCTATCAACATGAACATGATTTGACCGAACCATGGATATACATTTGACTGGTCTACATGACTATCCGTCTATATCCTTTTCTTACATGAACTACTGATATAATGGTTTCGGCAAGTCGTACATCTATTAAACAAAATAATACAAATCAATACAAAATACTTTACGGGGTTTTAAAGGGGTATACTGGTACGGAATGTGTTAGAAGTGGCACAAGACGGTCACTTTAATACACCTAACCTGAATATCCATTACCGTTGTTCCGTAGCTTAACATTTCCTTATGATCTTTATATCTTAGTCCACGGAATAGTTGGACTCCTCTCGTATAGACTGACATATTCTGTACTAAATTACAAACAACTGCGTTAACATAACAAACTCACAATACACCAGTTATATTCTCATATCTGTCTATTCTATTCCTACTTTTCTTTGGGAGTTACCGAGCGATTGTTCGTTGACGACATTCATTCTCTCTTCTTTCTTTGTAATGTTTTCAGGTGGATCCGACTCACTGGAGATAGAGCCCAGTTCAGAGAACTTGGATCAGTTCAGCGAGGAGCCCGAGCTTTAGACTCTTGTATATACTTTACTTTCATGTTCATGCCATTGTTTAGGCATTGCTTTCATCATTATATTTACTTTTCAGTTGTATTGTAAAGTAAATACAATTATAAAATTCATCTTGAGTGTGTTCCCACTGTACTTAGTTTATAATCTGTATTTTATAACGTTATAAAAAATATAGTTTGAAAATATTATAGTTTACACATGAAACGTCGTCGCCAAGTGGATACGACAAATCTGGAATTTACTGTACACCTTACCTTATAAAATTCATTATAAATCATAGAAAAATCATTAGCACATATTCTTTAGTTTGTTATAAAGCTAACTCAAAATACTATAACCCTATGAAGTATTTACTAGCAAAATAAATTTTTTAAATAACGTAAACTGTAAATGAAAGTACATCTGAACTGCTGTCCAGGGAAATTCCAGGGGCAAACTTTTAATTTCGAATGTTCATAACTTTTTGTAAGAACAACCTGAGATACTTTAACTTATAAAAATAAAAACCATATTGAATTATCTTTGTTTTGGTATATGACACGTCCCTTTTGGAGAAAGTTTGTTATTTTTAAGCTATCTTACAAATTATGGTGACGTTGAATTTCTGAACGGAACTTTCTTATGCATGGTTAATCAATACCACTTTTATAGTTATTATTCGGATTGAATATGATATCCATATTAATGCTATTATCTTGGTCTTGTACATTATATGATTACGTTATCCTTAACATGCTTGTAATCTGCCAGACTGTACTATTTTATTATCATGTTAATACATGTTGCCTGTAATACTTACCGATGCCAACAATATTGACATGTTATTCTGATTGACCTGACTTGTTGTTTTTCTAAACAAGACCAGCGCATGATTATTACTATGTTGGCATTAGCTATACATTCTATTGATACCTGACTTAAACAAGAAACTTGGGGGAAAGGGGAAATCAAGAATGTAACCAAAATGTAAATAAAAGGATATTATTGTTTGTCGGGATTCCGGGCATGAACGGAATAAGCATTGTTTATTGTACCGTGGTCCCGTGGAGAATGAACGGGATATATTCTGTTGACTTACGAGGAGAATTACATTAATTGGTTTCAAATACCGTTAGGATAGATAACCTAGAAACACAGATTTTAGGATACACGTGACATACCTATAGCATGTTGTTATAACATCTGTGATTGTTTGTTTATACTTATACCTTATTTTGCATATGACATCCTGTATAGCACACTGTTCTGGTTATTACTATTATCATGATATTTACAACGCACTGACATCTGGGTTTTGCATGGCCCGGATACTTGACATAGCAGGTGAGTATTTCGACAGGACTACCGACCAGTGAGGACCATCTCACTGAAACAGCTCTTATTGATGGTTAGTTATTTCTTGAATATTTATTTCTCTCACTACTATTTTCTGTTTTCGTTTGTGGCTATTTGGACATGTTTAGAGATAGATAGTTATATTTTTGTTCTTGATTACTGATTGACAGCCTTAATGTGACTATGGGAGGATATTTTCTTACCGTGGGTAGCATGGTTGGCTTTGGTACGTCTCGAAATTTTGGTATTTTGGGAAGCGGGGCGTGACAAGGTTTTGTTGGTATCAGAGCCATAGGTTTTAGGTTGGCTGGGGCTTGGTTCAATTTGTAGTTGGGTATGGTACCTAATACATTGTTCTTAAGACCCAGAATTTTAGGAACATATCCTGCCATATTATTGTCTTTTCATTCAAATTCTTGAATTTTATCTTTCTCTTAAACTCTTTTATCTCGATGATATAGAAATGACATTGTATCTCAACTTGGAATCCTTCTGATTCCTTTTTGATTCTCCCTCTTATTCCTTCGATTCTGATACTAGAATTTGGGTGACTTGGATAGAGTTATGTGATTGTAACTATATACCGCGGTATGATTACAATGCGGTACTCTATTTAGGTAATCTAGAGTCCTATTTGATTCATTTTCTTGACTTATGTTCGTTGTACTACTTTGTTTTCTCTGGGTTTCATTGCTTACGAATTTATGTCTTATCGCAAACTTTGTGACTACGGGAGAATATTTCCTTACCGTAGGTAGCATAGTTGGCTTTGTTACGTCCCGAAATTTTGGTATTTTGGGAAGTAGGGCGTGACAAGGTTTTGTTAGTAGCAGAGACATAGGTTTTAGGTTAGCTGAGACTTGGTTCAATTTGTAGTTGGGTATGGTACCCAATACATTGTCCTTAAAACCCAGAATTTTAGTAATATGTCCTGCCACATTATTATCTTGTCATTCAAATTCTTAAATCTTATCTTTCCCTTAAACTCTTTTATCTCGACGATATGGAAATGACATTGCATCTCAACTTGAAATCGTTCTGATTCCTTATTGTTTCTCCCCTTTATTCTTTCAATTCTGATATTAGGATTTGGGCGACTTGGATGGAGTTATGTGATTGTAATTATGTACCACAGTATGGTTACAATGCGGTACTCTATTTAGATAATCTGGAGTCCTATTCGATTCATTTTCTTGACTTATGTTCGTTATACTACTTTGTTTTCTCTTGGTTTCATTGCTTACGAATTTATGCCTTATCGCAAACTTGAATCCAACAAATGCGTTATATCTTTTCCCGTATCCCGTAGTGACCAGTCCATTTGCATTTCAAAGAACAAAGAGAAATACAGGAGAGCATATGATGATTACAGTAGTTCAAGATTAATCACAGCAGGAGCTGGAACAGACCGCTTAAAGACCGATCAGGTGTAAGATGTTTAATTGAAGAAGTTCTGACATGCCTGCCTCAATTTTTTCGAGTAGCGCAGCTGTAATGTGATAGGCTAACAACCCATAAGTTTTAGAACAAACATGTAAATTCATGATAAAGGGAACTGTTTGTGTGTACTCAAAGGTGAAGTTCGTGGACAAGTTGCTGATGAAGCGCTGATGGTAGTGTTCTCCGCCGGAAGACGCGACCGGGACGTTGGGAAGTCCGGGCCAGATTTCTGGGGGCAGATGCTATTACGTGCTATCCGTCCACCTCTCCGAAAATTCCAAGTTAATTTATGGCACCGTATATCGAAGGTGTGAGCGGATGCGACTGTTGTAGCAGACTTCGTCAGATTCCCCCTCATTTGAGGGGTTTTTTTTATTGTGGGGATGCTCTTCCCTGCAGGCGCAAGCCCCTGCAGTTAATTACGCTACCGCATTGCGGTAACAACTTTCTCCTTCTCCAGGTGGTCACTTCGTATCATGGGTGTTTATTTTGTTTTTTGGTTTCCCGTGGATTGTATATGGAGACTAAGTTATGTTGTCGCCTGTAGGGCGTGGACTAGTCCAAATCCATATCATCTTATATTTGGGTTTGGGATTGGGTTTAAGGATACGTTAGTCTCATTTTAGACTAAGATCAACTTAAATGTTAGTTAAGGATACGTTAGTCTAATTTTTAGACTAAGATCTACTTAACGAGGGGATTTTAGGTTAAGGATACGTTAGTCTAATTTCAGACTAAGATCAACTTAACGGGACCATTTAGATCCAACAAAAGAGCATTTGGGCTCTATTATTTAGTTTAGAGACATTGCGGTCAATTAGTTTAAAGACATTGCGGTCCATTGTTAGTTTAAAGACATTGCGGTCGATTGTTAGTTTAAAGACATTGCGGTCGAGGTTAAGGACATCATAGTCCGTGAATTTAAAGACCTCACAGTCAAGGTTAAGGACATTATAGTCCGTGAGTTTAAAGACCTTACAGTCAAGGCTAAGGACATCATAGTCCATGGGTTTAAGGACCCCACAGTCCAGTTTAAAGATGTCATATTGTATGAAATATATGGTTGTCGGGACCCGTCACCTCTCTGAAGACGTTGAAGGATTACAACGACAGATATCAGAGGAGTGAAGAGATGTACCCTTGAACCAATGTTGGTTAAGAGATCTACAGTCCAACTTGGGACTGAGATCAAAAGATTTATGAGCATATGGGCTCAATTAATCTGAATTGAAGACTTATGGCCAATTTGGGCTAAGTCCAGTCAATTAAAATGTTTAACATTTATTTTGGGTTGTTGAGCCTTTATTTGGGCATAGCCCTTTTAACAATGCTGAGCATTGATTTGGATCCTGACAATATTTTTGTCTTTTATCGAATGCTGAGTATTCAATCATAGCTCTGGGGCTTATTAAAGAACAATTTATGTTCTATCAGCGCAACACATAGTGCGCTTGGCGCTTTGCGCCAGTCAAAGAGTGCAGTGCGCTACTGCCAAGTAGCGCACACGGAGAGGACACGTGTCACTCTTGGCGCTAAGCGCCAGATGATGGGCGCATTGTGTCAGTTTATGAGCGCAAAGCATATGTGATTGACACGTGGTGCGTCTGGCGTTGAGCGCCAGCCCATGAGCGTAGTGCGCTATTTCAAGAGCGCAAAGCGCTAGTTATTTAAGTGGCACATCCACGGTTGACACGTGGCGCACTTGGCGCTGAGCGCCAATCAAAGAGCGCAGTAGCGCAGTTCAAGGGCGCAAAACGCAGTTCTAAAGCGCAAAGCGCATCTGATCAATTTTGTGATCTAAAAAGAGACTTTATCTCAAGATTCCAAGAACAAAAGTTCTTCAATCTCTTATGTTGATGAAAGGCTTTGCATTTATAGATCTATGATCTGTGAGAAAGAAGTAAATTCTTCTTTTATTTTACGATGAGATCTTTTGATCTCTGTGTGAAAGACTCTTTGTCTTTGCAGATCTATGATCTTTTAAAGAAGTTAATCCTTTTTTTAAATTATGAGATGATTTCATCTCTATATTCGTCATCATCTTTTTATCTTGGAGAAAGTTTTCTTCCGAGAGTTTGCTCTTTTTCTTTTTAGTTTCTCAAAGTTTATGGGGGGTTTTCTATGCAAGACTTGAAGTCTTGGGGCCTTTATATAGGACAAGCTGATTTGTTGAATCAGTTAAAGAGATCTTTCTCTGATTAATTTGGGGATGTTTCCCTACCATTGGATCTTTGATCCTAGGGCTTCTGTTTTACAGAAGGCAATCTTCTTGTTTTTAACAAGATTGACAAATCTTTCTATACAAAATTTATTCTGTCTCTTGGTAATTTTTATTTACCGTTGGATCATTGATCCAACGGTACTCTGATTTACAGAGAACAATCTTGTTATTTGGAAAGATTTTGAGGAATCTTTCCCTAACAGAATTTAATTCTGATTAATTAATAATTTATTGAAGAGCTTGACGCGGAGATCCCTGCACTTGCTGCAGATTTTGCTGCTGAGTTTAATCCTATGCTGGCGATGCTCGTGCACTTCCATAGCGAGGGCGTCGTTGAGTCTTGGGTTAATCACTGCAGGAAAATTGAAGCTTGTTTGCATAAGCTCGAAGTTGGATGTCCTGCTCCTGAAGTCCTGGCTGTAAACTCCTAGCGGGCTGCGTGGGTCGAGTAGAGCACTCCCTATTTCCGCCATCTTGAACAGGAAGCGGCCTTAGAGCGTAAGGGGAGCGAAGATACTTCAAGCGAATCTGCTCGATTGCATGCTCAAGTTAATGCAAACGCTGCACAATTGAAGGTTATCTTCGAAAGCCTTCTACGATGTATTTCTGATGGGCTCACGCTGAGGCAAAAGCTCGACCTCATCGAGCGAGATGCACAGAATCGTGGGGCAGCTCAGCGGGTCGTCGAAGAGAAACTTTCATCCTACTTGCAGCAACAAGCCCAGGTCGAAGCAGAGTTGGCAGTAGCAGCTGACCAAGAAAATGGGCTGAGGGAAGTGCGCGAGCGGCTGATTGGTCTATTGAAAACGCTTCCGTCTCAATGAGTGTTTTTGTAATTTTTGAATAAAATGTATCCCCCCCTTTTTTTATCCTTTCATATGATATAAATTGTACTCAATTGAATTTTTGAATAAAAGATACATTTCTTTCGTACTATCTTATATCATTTCTTGCTTTCTTCTTTTCTTTGTTATCGGCATGTCACTTTAGTAAGCGTAGCCTGCAAATGATAGAGAGAATTCTTCGAGAGGTAGCGATGGCTTAGGAAGCAGGTTCAGATCTGTTGTCTAAGGCTTTTCAACTTCATGAGCCGTGAGGGTCTCATAAAGACTTTTCTCCCTACGAGTCGAGAGGATCTCGTAGGTGTATTTTCTCCTTAGGAATCGTGAGGATTCCTAAGTGCGTTTTCTCTTATAAGTCGTAAGGATCTTACAAGAGAGTTTTCTTCCTTACGGGTCGAGAAGACCCGTAAGTGTTTGATGAGATTGACATCATCCGCGTTTCACGGAATCAGGAGTTGCTCTGGGCTTTTTCCACGGGGTCAGGATTGACATAGGTCGTGTTCCACGAGACCAGGAATTTGTTCTGGATGCTTCCCACGGGGTCAGGATTGACATAGGCCATGTTCTGCGAGGACCAGGCTCCGCTCTGGACGTTTCCCACGGGGTCAGGATCGACATAGGCCGTGTTCCACGTGACCAGGAATTTGCTCTGGATGCTTCCCACGAGGTCGGTTTGACATAGCCGTGTTCTGCGAGGACCAGGCTCGGCTCTGGACATTTCCCACGGGACCAGGATTGACATAGGCCGTGTTCCACATGACCAGGAATTTGCTCTGGATGCTTCCCACGGGTCGGATTGACATAGCTGTGTTCTGCGAGGACCAGGCTCCGCTCTGGACGTTTCCCACGGGGTCAGGATCGACATAGGCCGTGTTCCACGTGACCAGGAATTTGCTCTGGATGCTTCCCACGGGGTCGGATTGACATAGCCGTGTTCTACGAGGACCGGGCTCCGCTCTGGACGTTTCCCACGGGGTCAGGATCGACATAGGCCGTGTTCCACGTGACCAGGAATTTGCTCTGGATGCTTCCCATGGGGTCGGATTGACATAGGTCGTGTTCTGCGAGGACCAGGCTCCGCTCTGGACGTTTCCCACGGGGTCAGGATCGACATAGGCCGTGTTCCACGTGACCAGGAATTTGCTCTGGATGCATCCCACAGGGTCGGATTGACATAGCCGTGTTGTGGGAGAACCAGGCTCCGCTCTGGACGTTTCCCACTGGGTCAGGATCGACATAGGCCGTGTCACTCCCCGCTTCCCAGTGTACGGCGAAGGAGACACGACGAGGTCCGCTACGTATATACTCAGAAGTACATACGCTAAGCGTATCTAAGCAATATAAAATAAATACACAAGAGACAAGAAATAAAAAGAACAACAACTTTTATTTATTAACATTCTTTGTACAAAGCATGAAAGGAAATACAACCGAAATAAAAAGATGCCTAAACAGTGGCATAACAGGAAATGAAAAGTACAGAAAGGAAAAGTGTACAATGAAACTACAGTGCAGGGTCTTCAGTAAACTGCTCCAAGTATTCTTGCGATGGCTCAACCTCTGCCGGGTCCAAATCACCTGACGACAATCAAAGAAGAGAGAAACAGAATGTCGTCAGCGAACAGGTCACTCGCTAAGTCCCAAAGGTAAGAGGAAAGTAGAAAAAGACAGAATAAAAAGATACATTTTAAAATTGTGTACTATTGTTGTAATGTTATGTCAACGCTGTTGTTTGTAACTTGGTACAGAAGGATGCCAGTGTATACGAGGGGAGTCTCTATATGCCAGAGACTAGGGGTACATATAGTACAAGGAACCGTTTATGCCACGGTACAACAACAACTGGATTCATGTTAGGTGTGTTAAATCTGACCACCTCGTGCCACCTGTAACACCTTCCGTACCAATCTACCCCTTAAACCCCGCGATATATTGTTTGTATTGTTATCTTGTAAAATTGTATTGATTGTATGATTGATTGACTGACTGACTGAAACCATGATATCAGGAAACAGTTATAACCGTAGATTCATGTAAATGGAATACTGAGAATCATGTAAAAGGAATATTTCCATGGTTCGGTTCAGCCAAATTGTATAAACTGATAATTGTATTCATGGATTCATGTGTTCATATTGAATTGGAAACTTGTAGATTATGGATTGACTTGAATCATATTCAAGTCAGATTAATCAGACTCAAACCCGAGTCAGACAATCAGAATTGTGAATCGAGGTCTAATAATTGTTAGGGTCCTTAGGGTAATTTATAAAACTTGAGGGGGTTTTATGTAAAAATACTTTTATATACTTTTCAAAATACACCTCAAGTATTTATTGTTCGTCTTTAGGGTTGTAATGAGGGTGGATTTTATGTTGTGACATTTCTAGTGAAAATATCCTGGTTTTATAAATAAGGGTATTTATCTGTAATATTGATTATTTGAAGTTCATGGTATTTTAGTGTAAAATTTATTATTGTGATTTTTAGAAAAAGGTGGAAAATTTTTATTATAATAAAATAGATATTTAAATGATAAATATACATATGTTTATACAAAAATAATTTTAATAAATATTTTATATTCCAAAAATCTCATTTTCTTAAGATATCGTATTTTAAACCTTTCGAGACCGAATGCTCCTTGCGGAGGTCTAAATCTCGTACTACTAGCCCGAGGGTGCGCGATAAACTGCACGATCCCAAATGGGTTCCCCAAAGATGGGTTGTAGCGGCGCTTTGCAAAGATTATAAAATACTAATCCTTTAGAAAACGGTTTTATAAAGTAAAAGGTATTTATTTGCAAAGTGTAATTTTCCGTATTTTAGATTCTAGGGTTTCCTAAGCCAACTAGCCTATTTCTAAATGGTCTAAACGACAAGTCGTTAGAAGCCTCAAATCGCTTCTTCACCGCCAATTGCGGCAAGGTAAGTGCCAGTTAAGTGGGGGGCTCTCCACTATAAGTAGTGGCCCTAATTAAGTAACCACTTGCCTTAGACACACTTGCATAAACACCACAAAGTCAGGTTTAGATAAACGATCGATGTCCACAACTTATCGTATTTTCCTAAGAAGTATTTATTTAAAAGTGTAACAATCTAAAACTTTTTAAGAAAGGTTTTATTAAGAATATGGTATTTTAATGAAAGTTTCGTTTTATCGTATTCTAAGTTTTGATGATATCGTTTTAGGGTTGTATTTGCGTGTGTGTGGAGGTAGGTCGTTACCTCGTGCTCTACTTTAAATGTATAGCAAGTTAAGGGGTTAAATGTGAAATTGAAACATGACGGTATTAAAGTGAAAAAATACGGTAAATTGAAAAGGTTATCATTTCATGTGAGAAAACTTATTCAAATTGATTTTTACAAGTTTAATAGTCAAGATAAAGATGTTTAAGTATAATTGAATTGATTAGAAGTGAAATTTTATAGAAAACCGAATCGGAAATCGGATTTGTTCCGATTCCGTCGAGTTTCGTAATTTTGTATTTTTGAGAAAATAGAAAGGGAGATAGAATGGAACTTACGGGTTTCGATCTATACTAAAGAGTATAGGGGAACTAGATGAGTTGCCGAGGCGTTGCTTCGTCGCCGGTTGTTTCAAAAAAACGTCGCCGGAATTCCGTCAGAGCTTCGCTGTGAACTTGATTTCAAAGTACACCCTTCTTAGAAAAATTTTGAGAGAGTAAACCTAGCGTTTTGGGATGAGAGTGTTAGTTATATGTATGCCCTAGAGGCCATTACTATACATGTGATGTATATTGTAGTGGATGCTTGGACATATATAGGGAGGACTTTCTTGCTCGACATGATAGTATGCTATCTGGTTACTCTTTACCTTAATGTATACACTGATTGTCTCTCTGTTACATGTTGGTAAAGCCCTTAGGATGTGTACTTGACTACCAGGACTGTGATGCGGATCATACTAGTGGGGACATGGTAGTCCATAAGTACATCCTTCAAGGTCCCTAGTCGTAGGTGTATCGAGACGGGGCATCGATATACCAGTGTAGACTAGCGTATGCCTTCTCGACCCATACAGATGGGCGATGGATGATCCCATATCTATTGGTGTTTGACATCAGAGATGATATACGGGTGCTCAGTGGAGACTGGGTACACTGGACGGACTCGCCGAGAACTCCCAGATGGTATTATACCTTACGTCAGATGGCAGTTCTCTGGTGACACTGGTACAAGTTAGTCTGTAGACCCGAGATCATCATAGAGTCTTGTGTGATTCCCATTGTGCTTTGATTTCTACCTTACCACGTCCAAGAGGGCATGCAAAACGGTGGTTTTTGGGTACAGTCCCGAGTCATATGGAGGCAATGAGCGATAGGAGGGGTTTCGTCTCTCCCGGTATTGGAGGTTGATGTTGCGCTATGCTCGATTGGCCATAACAGGGAAGTCCCTGGCCAGGGCTGGTTTAGAGATTTACTGGTAAGTGTTACCAGTAGTTTCTCGACCCGTTATGAGCCTCATATCGGCATGAATTATCGGTTATCGGGGTCTGACGTCACCCCTGGACTTGATATGCGACATATCAGACGAGGAGACCGGACTGTACGGTAGTGTCACTGTCAGGCTTTTTGCAGGAGTTGGAGAGGGCTTGCTTGCTGATCTTCTGATCGCTCAATACCCGGGTAGCCGTTACGTCCAGCTAGTACCGATGACGGCTTGTGGGTGCTTGATATGATCATCACCTACTGCCGGCGTATTGACGAGTCTTTAGAGTCCAACATAGAGGTTTTACTGGCTCAGGCAAAACGAAATAGGAGCGCATATGTGATATGTGCGGGACCGAGAATAATGCGTGTATGTGATACCGTATTTTATTCTCGCGATGTTTGTGTCGATCGGTTATATGCGATATAACCAAGTTATCGAATCAAGGGTTGATTCGATAAGTCGATACATTGGATGTTAGTCGGTTATATGTGATATAACCGGATTATTAAGTCAAGTGTTGATTTAATAATTTAGTGTATAATTGTATATGTGATATACTAATTTACATTAACTCACATTGGTTCACTTAAGCATTTATTTTTCTCACTTGTGCAAAACTTAATATATATGTGATATATATTTATTTGTGTTCATATTTTTGTATCATGGCTGATGATACACTTGTCATGGGTGTATGAGACATACACCATTATATATATATATATATATATATATATATATATTGGTATGGTTTTTAATATTCAAAGTAAATACAAAATTAGTGAATATTTGTTAAATGCATGAAGCTTGTAGAAGCTTGTGAGTGCTTTGACAAATTCAACCCTTTTTGTTTTGCTTTGGATATTGTTTAACCTAACCAATATATTTAGCCATGGTTATGTCTCTACATGAGTTAAATATATGATACTCACTCATCATGGTTAGCTCATTCTCTCTCTTGATAAGTTTCATTCTCATTTGAGCTCATCTTCTTCCTCCAATTTCTTTCTAGGGTTTGAAAAAGAGAGAGATACAAAGTGAGAAAAGAAATTCTAAAGTGTACCCATTTTCTATCTCACCATCCTCTACTAGACTAGCACTTTAGTTTAGGGTGTTTGCTTCACTAATTCTTTGGTTAGTGAAGTAGAAGTTTGAGTTCATATTCCCTCGACGTAGATCATCTTCGGCCTCGAAGACTTCAAGCAATACCGTTGCCTCTTCTCATGGAGCCGTCCGAGAGTCCGGGAGTTTGATGATCGCAGCGAAGGGACTACTACAAGGAGCTTAAGAAGTGAAGGACCGATCTACAAAGGTTGTATTTCGTATTCACTTAGTGTTAAAGAGTTTAACTTGCATGTGAAACCCTAATTTTCTAGCAACGATCTTGTCTAGGGTTATTCGGCACGGCTAAAATTTGAAACGGGCATGGTTGATGCGTTGTAGAACCTTATTAGAGTGCCTAGTAACCCTACAGTGGTATGTTTAAATCTGACTCAAGAGTTGAGTATTCTGGGGTTTATTTTGTATTTGTTGATTCGATCGGAATATTTAATTTCGTAAGTGTTTTCCGGATATTTAGAAAGTATTAAAAGGTTCGAACGGATATCAATAACTCATTTTTTCCCGGCCCGGAAAATTTCCAAGTGTTGGATTTTTCCGTTTGTTTAAGAACGTCTAGATCGTGCAAGTTATGCGATGGACCCTCTAGAAGACAACAAACCTTAACTCGATTATGTGACCGTCTTGAACTGCCTTTTGAACCTTAGGGTTTGGGGCAGTACGGCGCACCACATGTGAGGCGTTGGCTTGACCCTTCTACGGCTGGACCATTGGTACTGTGGCATGTGATGGATGTTTTTAAACTCCCCTCAAGTGTTGAGAACTATTTGGAAAACTTGGTTGTTTGATCATTCGATCGGAAAGTTTAACATTGTCTATTTATCTGAAATGTGATACAATATTTGGAATCCATAAGTAGTTATGAGATAACTAATTTGGATGTTATAAACATAGCAGTTTAGTCTCAAATGATCGGTTGCCACGGAATTTTGATGCGATCAAAAGTCCGTCGCAATCACGAAGCGTACGCGGATACTCGCCGGGTAAACTTAATAGACAGCCATGCCCCAAAGCCCCGACCAAGTGACTGTAGGACAACCCCGTCGCCAAAAAGCATCCGTTCGGGTGCTCGCGGCAGCAGTGTTCCGCCTTAGTGCACTTCGTCGACGGCATCCGGGGGTGCGGCCGCCTACTAAAGTTTACGAAAAGCATTCGATCAAAATATCGGGAATCTTGTTGAATTGCCCGACTTGATATTGAAAAGTGTTTTTGATATGGAGACTAAAATGCAGGGTTTATAATTGTTAGGCATGTGATGTCTAAGGAGATTGCGGATTTCAACTGTTTTAGTTTTACACTTTCTTTTCTGCGACCGTAAGTGTAATATATGATATCGCCGGTTTCGTTGCTATATGTCAACGACAATTGGGATGCGCATATTTACTTACGTTGATGACATGTGATGTTATGTGTTGCTGGATATGTTATATTGGATCGTCGCGTTCTGAATAGCCGGGGGGTTTTATGTGAGATGAGAGTTTTTATTTTCATTCATGTAAAATTAAATGTATGTAATATTCTTTTATTGGGGCACTTCCGGGATGAGGTTGATGTCACCATTTGTATATTATTTACTTTTCCGTACTAGGATAGACCCAAGGAGGAGAGCACAAGTAACCGGGTTCTAGAGTCCAGTGGGAGACCAACTCGAGGAGTCAAGTCCGGGTCTCCTAACTCTAGAATTAGTAGGGTTGCTTGCCGCTCTCATAGGGTCTAGGGGTGTGGGTTTGGCTATTCATCGCGACCGTGGAATCCGTGTTTTATTGAGGCTCAAAATAAAACACGGACGTTCTAGTATATCCAATATTTCATATGTTTCTTCTGCTGCGATATCTGTGATGTGATCATTTGATATGTTGTGATAAATACTGTATATAGTATATATGATATATTATATAAACGTTACTTATGTTTTATACCCGCACTAGCCCTGCCCCGCGCTGCCGTTAGTTACCTAACCTGACGGTGCACGAGGGGACATCGAGGTGAATGCGGATGGCATAAGTGTACGTCGTATTTATCTGTGATGTTTAGGTGATTTAAATGATAGGACTTCATTAATATGATTAATGAAAGAAAAGAAACCTAAAAGATGTTGTGGAATCGAATTTTCAAAAACAGGTAGCTACAGTTCTTGCTTTGCATCGCGGTGTTCTTTGTAGAACATCCTGCACCTTATTCGATAAGGAAAGGGCTGAGATCCCTTCACCGGGAGTGACCCCTTTAGCAATAACTGGCAGATGCTACACCCCTCGGTTTTGTCTTTTGATTGCTTTCTAGTTTTTGCTTTGCACAGTGATATATATGATATATCCTGCACCTTATTCCATAAGGAAGGAGCCGAGATCCCTTCACCGGGAGTGACCTCTTTAGCGAAACTAGTAAAAGCCTCAAAAACACTCCATTTTAAAATCATTTGATTCTACAACGATATCAAGTTCATTACGCAATAGCTTTTCTGAAAAACCTGTCGTAGCCCTCCGTCATTTCAGATAAGTTGTATATAGTATTCGTGCTACATTTGTTGGCTTTCGTCAAGGTGTAGTGTGCGGTAGCTATATGCTGCTTATCTGCTGCATACGATGCGATTGAATTAGGGTAGTCGTACGGCTTTGTTGGCTTTCGTCAAGGGTCGTGCAGGTGGGTTTAATTCAGTCAAGAAATGTACGGGTTGAACTTGACTAGCGGGCTATGGTTTGTTGGCTTTCGTCAAGGTCATAGCACGTTAGGGGCAAAATATTATCGGGAATTTCAAGTGTTGAAATTTGCAATGAAAATGCATACCTTCTATGAGATAGTTGGATCCCGATACCCACTGTGAGTAATTGTTACTCCTGAGAGAGTTTTACACATTACAATTAGTCGATCAAGTAGGTGTCTAGAAAGATGTCAACGGGGTTACGCCTCTGGGAAAACGAGGTTTACTTTAATTAGGTCCGTGCGAAAGCACGGGGAACCTCCCTCAAAGTACCGACACTGGCCTGGCTGAAAGATTGGCGAAGTTGTAGGGTGTAATTAATCCCGGCTAGTCTTTCCTTTTAGGGTTTGAAGGAAGATTTGATAAAAACAGTGGGAGCCATCCTGATTAGATAAAATAATAACCAATCTGATCTTGCAAGAGCGCACACAGAGTGTTTTCTTCTCTCTCTCTCCAGGTAGCGACCATATCACGCCTTAATCAAGATAATAATACGGATGTATTGACCGAACCCGCTTTTTATACTGAGCTGGGGAACGTTGGTCCCGCTCCAACTTATAATTGTTATAAGACAGAGCAGGAAATTGGGGATTACTAGAATTCCCGTGCCGCCCAAACGAAGAAAGTGCATGCTAATGCATCTTCTTCGGGTGTGTTCATTACAGAGAATTGTTTCTCAGTATCCTTTACGTCCTGGGTATGAGATACCGGATCAGGATCCCGCATATGTAATCTGTTACATGGGCTACAGATAGGTAGAGAACTGAGAACGGGTGATAAGTTTCATGAGATAGAAAATGGTGCAAGTGTTGCAGCCAAGTCTGTTGGTCACTATTACCCTGTATTACCAGAATACATTGATTCTGAAAGAATGTTGTTAGATACCGAACCTGATATATAACATCATATCAGTCTCTTTATTAGTAAAGAAAGGATATAATTTTGTATTGTTGGATAATATTTTGAACATTTCCTATATCAAAAGTTGATCGGTTCAGGAACGTTATCTAAAAGCATAGACGCTCTAAATCAAACCACAGTTCTTAATGTATAGAACACACACAAGAGGAAGAGTTCAGAAATGAACAAATCCTTCTTGAGGTATTGTAGACTAGGTCATATCAATGCAACCCGACTAGCTGAAGTTACATAAAGATGCATATTTAAATCTGTTTGAATTTACATCTTGTGAATCTTGCTGGTCATGTCACAGAGATAAAATGACCATAGCTCTGTTTATTGGAAACGGAGAAAGAGTTAGTGAACTTTTGGGATGATACATGTTGATGTATGAAGGTCCCCTGT
Source organism: Agapanthus africanus (assembly GCA_030015575.1). Taxonomy (NCBI): domain Eukaryota; kingdom Viridiplantae; phylum Streptophyta; class Magnoliopsida; order Asparagales; family Amaryllidaceae; genus Agapanthus; species Agapanthus africanus. The sequence continues at coordinate 112,358,760 of CM057344.1, forward strand.
CTATACATGCCAAGACTGGTTTTTTGTACTTCATTACATTCTCTGATGATCTCTCAAGATTCAGACATATGTTCCTGTTGAAACACAAGTCCGAAGCTTTTGAGATATTCACAGAATATAAGTTAGAAGTAGAGAACCACAAACGGGTATAAGTATTATGTCCTTTGATGTGATCAAGGATGAGAATACTTGAGCACGGAATTCCTGGATTATTCTAAAGGAGAATGAAATTCTCTCTCAGCATTACTCCTCCGTATACGCCACAGCACGTCGGTGTGTCGGGGCGGAGCAATCACACCCTATGTGATATGGTGCGCTCTATGATGAGCACTACTGAGTTTCCTATTTCCTTTTGGGAGTTATGCACTTATGAAGTTGCATACCTATTGAATAGGGTTCCGATCAAATCAGTTGCCTACCACTTCATATGAGATATGGAAAGGAAAGAGCCCATCTCTTAAGTCAGTTAAGATTTGGGGTTGTCCAGCCTATGTCTAAAAGCATAATCCGGACAAGCTCGAGGCAAGGTCAGTTCTGTAGAAGTTTGTTGGATATCCCAAGTATTCGAAAAGGAATATCTTCTACCGCACCGAGGAATAAAAGATGTTTTGTTTCTCGGCATGCCACCTTTTTAGGAAAAGGAATTTATTTTGGAAACAAATTTATGGTCATGAGGTAGAACTGGAAGGAGTTCCAGCTATACAAATTACAGCTGACGATTTGGTAGAACCGGAGGATTCAATAGTAACCAACGAACCTCAGCCTCTCCGCCGATCTAGTAGGGTTCCTCACCCACCTGAGAGATACTTCGGTTTCTTTATGACAGTGGGAGCAAGGATTGCATCATGAGATGATGACCCAACTAGTTTTGAGCTGGCCATCAGGAGTAAGACTCTGTCAGAATGGCTGGATGCTTAACGATCTGAGATGGAATCCTTATACACCAACAAAGTATGGACTTTGGTTGCTTTATCTGAAGGGTTAAATCCCCATCAGGAGCAAGTATATCTTGAGAAGATTACTTGGTGTACATAGAAAAGTTGAGACTTTCAAAGCTATGCTTAAGTCCATCCAGATCCTACTTGCCATGGCTACATACCATGACTATGATATCTGGTGGTTGGGTGTCATGACTACTTTTCTAAATGATATTTTAGAAGAGAGAATCTATAAGTACATAGTCAGAGGGCCTCGTAGACAGTGGGAGCAGCGGAAACGTGAGCAAGATGTTTTATGTGATAAAGCAGGCATCGCGGAGTTGGAACGTCTGTTTTGATGTGTTAGTCAAAGAGTTTGACATCATCAAAATGGTAGATGAACCTTGTATAAACAAAAAGGTAGTAGGGAGTATGGTGGCGATCCTCGTAGAGTACGTGGATGACAAACTCATGATGGGGAAGGAGTTTCCTATGCTACGCTCGATCAATCTCTGCTTATCACAATGATTCTCCATATAGGATCAAAGTGATACCTACTAAATCCTGGGTTTTGGATCTATGAGATAGATCTAATTGGATGTTAGGATACTCACTAGATGTAGTGAGATGGTATCAATTGATCCTGAGGAGAATCACTGGAAAAGTTCCAGGGTGATAAGGACTATTGAAAGTCAATCACAGGCATTGTCTTTACCCTCAGTGAAGGGACGGTATGTTGGAAAAGTTCCAAGCTAGATACCGTGGCATACTAGACGATAAAGGCTGGATACATCGCTACCAAAGATGCTACCAAAGAGGAAGTCTGGGTGTATATTAGTTCATAAGATGAACTTTGTTCCTACCATTGTATGACAATGGAGTTGTGGTTTATGCCTAGGAACGCCCGTCCCATCAGTGATCCAGACATATTCTAAGGAAGTGTCACCTGATCATGGAGATGGTTGATCTCCAGGGGATCGAGGTCAGGAGAGTAGACTCAGAGGACAACACGGCGGATCCACTCACAAAGGCCATTTCCCAGAGAGAGACTTTTATGGGATGGTTGAGTATGAGATTCTACAACCACTGTTATCAGATGGCCCTAATGCAAGTGTGAGATTGTTAGTTATATGTATGCCCTAGAGGCCATTACTATACATGTGATGTATATTATAGTGGATGCTTGGACATATATAGGAAGGACTTTCTTGCTCGACATGATAGTATGCTATCTGGTTACTCTTTACCTTAATGTGTACACTGATTGTCTCTCTGTTACATGTTGGTAAAGCCCTTAGGATGTGTACTTGACTACCTAGACTGTGATGCGGATCATACTAGTGGGGACATGGTAGTCCATAATTACATCCTTCAAGGTCCCTAGTCATGGGTGTATCGAGACGGGGCATCGATATACCAGTGTAGACTAGCGTATACCTTCTCGACCCATACAGATGGGCGATGGATGATCCCATATCCATTAGTGTTTGACATCAGAGATGATATACGGGTGCTCAGTGGAGACTGGGTACACTGGACGGACTCGCCGAGAACTCCCAGATGGTATTATACCTTACGTCAGATGGCAGTTCTCTGGTGACACTGGAACAGGTTAGTCTGTAGACCCGAGATCGTCATAGAGTCTTGTGTGATTCTCACTGTGCTTTGATTTCCACCTTACCACGTCCAAGAGGGCGTGCAAAACGGTGGTTTTTGGGTACAGTCCCGAGTCACATGGAGGCAATGAGCGATAGGAGGGGTTTCGTCTCTCCCGGTATTGGGGGTTGATGTTGCGCTATGCTCGATTGGCCATAACAGGGAAGTCCCTGACCAGGGCTGGTTTAGAGATTTACTGGTAAGTGTTACCAGTAGTTTCTCGACCCGTTATGAGCCTCATATCGGCATGACTTATCGGTTATTTGGGTCTGATGTTTACCACCCCTAGACTTGATATGCGACATATCAGACGAGGAGACCGGACTGTTCGGTAGTGTCACTGTCAGGCTTTTTGCAGGAGTTGGAGCGGGCTTGCTTGCTGATCTTCTGATCGCTCAATACCCGGGTAGCCGTTACGTCCAGCTAGTACCGCTGACGTCTTGTGGGTGCTTGATATGATCATCACCTACTGCCGGCGTATTGATGAGTCTTTAGAGTCCTACATAGAGGTTTTACTGGCTCAGGCAAAACGAAATAGGAGCGCATATGTGATATGTGCGAGACCGAGAATAATGCGTGTATGTGATACCGTATTCTATTCTCGCGATGTTTGTGTCGATCGGTTATATGCGATATAACCAAGTTATCGAATCAAGGGTTGATTCGATAAGTCGATACATTAGATGTTAGTCGGTTATATGTGATATAACCAAATTATTAAGTCAAGTGTTGATTTAATAATTTAGTGTATAATTGTATATGTGATATACTAATTTACATTAACTTAGATTAGTTCACTTAAGCATTTATTTTTCTCACTTGTGCACAACTTAATATATATGTGGTATATATTTATTTGTGTTCATATTTTTGTATCATGGTTGATGATACACTTGTCATGGGTGTATGGGACATACACCATTATATATATATTGGTATGGTTTTTAATATTCAAAGTAAATACAAAATTAGTGAATATTTGTTAAATGCATGAAGCTTGTAGAAGCTTGTGAGTGCTTTGACAAATTCAACCCTTTTTGTTTTGCTTTGGATATTATTTAACCTAACCAATATATTTAGCCATGGTTATGTCTCTACATGAGTTAAGTATATGATACTCACTCACCATGGTTAGCTCATTCTCTCTCTTGATAAGTTTCATTCTCATTTGAGCTCATCTTCTTCCTCCTTCAATTTCTTTCTAGGGTTTGAAAAAGAGAGAGATACAAAGTGAGAAAAGAAATTCTAAAGTGTACCCATTTCCTATCTCACCATCCTCTACTAGACTAGCACTTTAGTTTAGGGTGTTTGCTTCACTAATTCTTTGGTTAGTGAAGTAGAAGCTTGAGTTCGTATTCCCTCGACGTAGATCATCTTCGGCCTCGAAGACTTCAAGCAATATCGTTGCCTCTTCTCATGGAGCCGTCCGAGAGTCCGGGAGTTCGATGATCGCAGCGAAGAGACTACTACAAGGAGCTTAAGAAGTGAAGGACCGATCTACAAAGGTTGTATTTCGTATTCACTTAGTGTTAAAGAGTTTAACTTGCATGTGAAACCCTAATTTTCTAGCAATGATCTTGTTTAGGATTATTCGGCACGGCTAAAATTTGAAACGGGCATGGTTGATGCATTGTAGAACCTTATTAGAGTGCCTAGTAACCCTACAGAGAGGGTTGAGGGTAGGGGGTGTATTTATAGGATAGGGGGTGTATTTATAAGGTAGGCTAGTGTATGGTAGGTGAAAGGTTTTTATTTAAAAAAAATTGTAAAAATTAAAGAAAAAACATTAAAATTTGTAGTAAATAAGGTGTAATTAACACTCGGAAACCGATCTAATAAAATGGTGTATGCAAGAGAGTTGAGAAGACGAAACTCCACATTTTTCGTGTTGGTGACTCGGCCGGCGGCGCCGGCCCGAGTCGGCCGGTCCGCCGGCCGACTCGACCGAGTCAGGCCGAGTCGGGGTGCCGTTGGGTGGGGAGGCTCAGGGTCAAGGCTCTGGTATATTTAGATTTTAGGGTTCAGTTCAACTTTTGGGAGTTATGGCCTGTGAACTGTTGGGCTTCCAAGAAATTTAAAAGAAAAATAATCTAAAAATAATGTGGGGCAGGGGATTTGAACTCTGATGGTTTGGTTCAGCAGTGCAAGATATTACCAATGAGATACAAGCTCCTTCTTGTAATTATTATGGGAAAATAAATACTTAAAGTGATAACAGCAACATTAAATACTCCAAGTATACTTCAAATTTAAATCAAATTTATGTATACAAAAATTGGAGTTGTTACAATCTACCCTCCTTACAAAAATTTCGTGCTCGAAATTTACAACTTTTATTTGAGGACTAGTTTACAAAGAGGTGAGGATATCTTGCACGCATTTCATCTTCCCTTTCCCAAGTGGATTCTCCTGGAGTGTCTTTCCTCCACATTACCCGGACCAAGTTAACTTCTTTGTTCCGAAGTGTCTTCACTTTCCTGTCCAGGATCTCCACAGGTTGTTGCTCACAAGACAAGTCGGGCTGTATAGTGAGCTCGGAATGATCAAGTACATGGCTGGGGTCACTTATATACTTTCTGAGTTGGGATATGTGGAACACGTTATGCACTCCTTCCAATGAAGGTGGAAGCGCTAAGCGGTATGCCACTTCACCGACTCGTTCAAGTATGTCAAACGGTCCAATGTATCTCGGACTCAATTTACACCGTCTTCCAAATCGGATCACTCCGCGATTCGGAGATATCTTCAAGAATACATGGTCTCCTGGCTGGAACTCCAAGTGTCGTCTCTTTGCATCAGCCCAGTGTTTCTGTCGATCTTGGGCTACACGCATTCTTTCCCTGATAGTACGAACCACATCAACGGTCGCTACTATCATCTCTGGTCCAAGAAGTTCCCTATCTCCGATGTCGTCCCAACTTAATGGTGGTCGACACTTCCTTCCATACAATGCTGCAAAAGGTGCCATTCCTATGCTTGCTTGGTAGCTGTTATTGTACGCGAACTCCACAAGATGCAGGTGATCTTCCCACAATCATTTGAAGTCTAGCATACACGCTCTGAGCATATCCTCCAAGATCTGAATAGTTCGTTCCGACTAACCATCTGTTTGTGGATGATAAGCCGTGCTGAAGTTCAGACATGTTCCCAAGCTAGCTTGCAGACTCTGCCAAAATTGCGATCGAAACCTGGTGTCACGATCGGAGACAATGCAGATCGGTACTCCATGAAGTCTCACAATTTCCTGTATGAGTTCATGGGTATCAGAGATAGTACATTATGAAGAGTTTAAATCTTAACTAGATTATTACCTCCATGTACTTCTTTGCCAGTGTCTCAGTTGATTGGCCAACTCGAAATAGGATGAAGTGAGCCGACTTTGTGAGTCGATCCACAATGACCCATATAGCATCGTTACCCTTTGTGCTGCGAGGAAGAGCGGTCACAAAATCCATCGTGATGCGCTGCCACTTCCACTCTGAAATTGGCAACGGTTGAAGTAGTCCAGCTGTCCTGTGATGTTCAGCCTTTACTTGCTGACACACCAAACATTTTTGCGACGCTTCTGGCTACTTCACGCTTCATTCCATGCCACCAATAATTCTGACGTAGATCTTTATACATTTTGGTACCTCCAGGATGTACTGAGTAGGGAGAGTTATGAGCTTCTTTCATTAACTTCTCCCGAACAGGACCTTTTGGTACACACAATCTGCTGCCGTATCTCAAAGATCCGTCTTCATGGATGATGAAGTCTGTTTTCAGTCCATTCTCCACTTATTCTCTGATCCTTTGCAACTTAGCATCACTTGCTTGAGCTTCTTTGATCTGATTGACAATGGTTGATTGAACTTGTAGATTCATCAAACTTGAAGTGTTACCTGGCATGACTACTTCAATCTCCATCTGATGCAAGTCTTGCTGAAGCTTCCACTGAGCGGTGAGATTCATCGATAATGGTTGGCGACTAAGAGCATCAGGTACTACGTTCACCTTCCCTGGGTGATATTGCAAGTTGATGTCAAAGTCCGCCATGAGTTCTAACCATCTTCTCTGCCGCATATTCAACTCCTTCTGAGTAAACACGTACTTCAGACTTTTATGATCTGTGTAAATGTTCACTCGTTCACCAAGTAAATAATGGCGCCAAATCTTGAGAGCAAAGATGACGGCTGCCAACTCCAAATCATGCGTTGGATAATTGCGCTCATTAGTCTTCAGCTGTCTTGAAGCATAAGCCACAACCTTACCGTGCTGATGTAGAACACATCCTAATCCCTTACCGGATGCATCACAATGCACTTCGAATCCTCCAGATTGATCCGGTATTACGAGAATAGGTGAAGATGTCAATCTTGACTTGAGTTCTACGAAAGCTTGTTCGCATGCTTCTGACCACACAAATTCTTCATCTTTTCGTGTGAGCTTGGTCAGGGGTGTTGCTATCTTTGAGAATCCTTCAATGAACCTTCTATAATATCCAGCTAAACCCAAGAAACTCCGAATGTCCTTCACTGACTTTGGTATAGGTCATTTGCTAACTGCTGAAACTTTTGCTGGATCCACAGAGATTCCTTCTCTTGATACGATATGTCCAAGAAAACCAACTTGATTTAACCAAAACTCGCACTTGCTGTACTTGGCATAAAGCTTATGTTGTCGAAGAGTTTCCAGGACAATTCGTAGATGCTCTGCATGTTCTTTCCGACTATTAGAATATACTAGGATGTCGTCGATGAAGATGACAACAAACCTGTCTAAATACTCCCAGAAAACTTGATTCATTAGGTTCATGAATATTGCTGGTGCATTGGTCACTCCAAATGGCATCACTAGAAATTCGTAATGTCCATAGCGAGTTCTGAAAGCTGTTTTGTGAATATCAGCTTCCTTGACCTTCACTTGATGATAACCTGAACGAAGATCCAAGTTAGAGAAAACACAAGATCCACTTAGCTGATCGAATAAATCATCGATACGCGGGAGTGGATACTTGTTCTTTATAGTGACTTCGTTCAAGGACCTATAATCGATGCACATTCTGTATGAACCTTCCTTCTTCTTCACCAGTAGTACAGGTGCTCCCCAACTTGAAGTGCTGGGACGAATCTATCCTTTCGCCAATAATTTATCCAACTGTGTTCGGACTTCCTTCAAACCTTCCAGACTTAATCTATAAGGTGCTTTGATCACCGGTTGTGCTCCTGGTACTAAATTAATACTGAATTCAAGAGCTCGATCGGAAGGCAAACCTGATATATCGTCAGGAAATACATCGTCGAACTCTCGAACTACCTCTGGTCTTAATTCTTCTTCTGCTTGAGCTACTGCAACTACTGCTTCCTTTGGCTTCGCTTTGTAGGTACTTGGCTCTAGGGTACGGTCTCCGCTCTTGAAATAGAAGACCGGATGGTCTGGAATCTCGAATACTACCCTCCTTTGACGACAGTCAATGGTAGCATAAAAAGTTCCAAGCCAATCCATTCATAGAACCACATCGAAGTTCGGTATGTCCAATACTTTGAAGTCATCATAAAACTCTCGGCTACAGACGACGACTGGACACAAGCTGTATCCCATAGTTGCCTTTAGAACGCCATTTTCGGAACTGACATTCCAGCTGGATACAAGCGGTGAGACTGGAATCGCATGGGTTCGGACAAACCGTTGCGACATAAAGCAGTGGGATGCTCCAGTATCAAACAGTGCAAGTGCAGGTAGTGAGGCTACAAGGATTGTACCTAATGTATATGGGTTATGTTTTAGGTATGGGAAAAGTGTGTAGATAACCAAGACTAAAAGGTAAGTTTGAGAAGGAAAGTTTACCAGTAATGACTTGGCTAGTGGCCTCAGCTTCTTCCACAGACATCGTGAAAGCCTGGCGCTTTGGCACATTCCTCCTGGCCTGAGGAGCATTCCTCGGAACGTTTCTTTGAGCTTGATGGAACTGACGAGGAGGTGGTGCAGCTTGTGGTCCTCTGGGTGGTGCAGGTAATGCAAGTCTTGGAGTAGGGGCTTGGATGGCTGGGCGCTGTGGATAATTGTTTGCTGGCCTGGGTGCAGCAACTGGGTTTTGTTTATGAGGACAGCTTCAATACCATGAGCAGCTGAGCCAAAAATCAAGCAAAGGTTGTTCGCACGCCAGCAATCTCTTGCCAGATGCCCATTTCTCTTGCAGTAGTTACAAAAGGCTGGGCTGGGCCTGTTGATTGGTGCTCCAGGATGTCTTGGCACAAAAGGTGGTCTGGACGAGGCTCCACCTGCCATCTGGTTGGCAGGGCGCTTGACTCCTGCAGACTGAGGTCTGCCCCTTGCTTTTATCACTGCCTCATAACTGCGGGCAGCTTCAAGAGCATCCTCATGAGTCAAAAATTTTCCTGTGGCTTGAGCAGCCTGAATCTCCGTGTCCAGTCCTTGTTGAAAGCGACGGGCTCTGATCTCGTCCGTCGGTATCAAATATGCCGCGAATCTGTTCAAGGATAGTATTAGCTGTGTAGTATGTGATATTTAAAAATTGAACTATTGTGACATATCTTACCGGCTTAACATGGTGAATTCAGCGTCGTATTCATCTACTGATTTGTCCCACATCGATCCTTGTTGTAGATGAATGAACTGCTGCTCCATAGCAAACCTGGCAGTCACAGGGAAGTATTTCGCATCGAACTTCTCGCGAACATTCTTCCATTCAATAGACTGTGCAAGACGGCTTTCTTCCGCCTTCCACCAGTTGCGAGCATTGTCCGTGAGCTGTAGTTTCGCTACACGGGCCCAAGCGATGTCTGGCACTTATGCTGCGGCCAGATCATCCTCGATACTTTGAGCCCATTCCTCAGCTTCCAGTGGGCTCCCCTTTCCTGAGAACTGCTTCGGATGTAAAGCCCTGAATTGTTTTACTCCAGGAGCATCAGTCTCGGGACGGTTCAAGAGTTGTTGCTGTCCCTCGAGAAGGCTGCGGATTGCCTCAAGTAGCACTGTTTGCTCGGTAGGTGGCGCAGGAACAGCCAGTGTGAAAGGTAGTGCTGGAGGTGTATTGTTGACGTTGGTGCTGGTGTTGTTCGGAGAATCCATAACCCTGAAGAAAAATTTGGGTTAGGACAGATTCAAGTACATGAAATGATAAGATTCAAGGAATATGAAATTGCAAGATTCAAGAAACATGAATTGTAAAGAATGTTTTACTTGCTGGTTCTTGTGTTTTATATGCTTAGGTTTTTCACGCAGAACAGAACTGCATGGTAGGGTTTCATACAGCTCTGACCTACATGGGCCACCAACAAAACCTGTCACGCCCCGCTTCCCAGTGTACGGCGAAGGAGACGCGACGAGGTCCGCTACGTATATACTCAGAAGCACATATGTTAAGCGTATCTAAGCAATATAAAATAAATACACAAGAGACAAGAAATAAAAAGAACAGCAACTTTTATTTATTAACATTCTTTGTACAATGCATGAAAAGAAATACAACTGAAATAAAAAGATGCCTAAACAGTGGCATTAAAGGAAATGAAAAGTACATAAAGGAAAAGTGTACAATGAAACTACAGTGCAGGGTCTTCAGTAAACTGCTCCAAGTATTCTTGCGATGTCTCAACCTCTGCCGGGTCCAAATCACCTGACGACATTCAAAGAAGAGAGAAACAGAATGTCGTCAACAAACAGGTCGCTCGGTAAGTCCCAAAGGTAAGAGGAAAGTAGAAAAAGACAGAATAAGAAGATACATTTTAAAATTGTGTACTATTGTTGTAATATTATGTCAACGCTGTTGTTTATAGCTTGGTACAGAAATATACCAGTGTATACGAGGGGAGTCTCTATATGCCAGAGACTAGGGGCACGTATAGTACAAGGAACCGTTTATGCCACGGTACAACAGCAACTGGATTCATGTTAGGTGTGTTAAATCTGACCACCTCGTGCACCTTTAAAACCTTCTGTACCAATCTACCCCTTAAACCCCACGATATATTGTTTGTATTGTTATCTTGTAAAATTGTATTGATTGTATGATTGATTGACTGACTGACCGAAACCATGATATCAGGAAACGGTTATAACTGTAGAGTCATGTAAATGGAATACTGAGAATCATGTAAAAGGAATATTTCCATGGTTCGGTTCAGCCAAATTGTATAAACTGATAATTGTATTCATGGATTCATGTGTTCATATTGAATTGGAAACTTGTAGATTATGGATTGACTTGAATCATATTCAAGTCAGATTAATCAGACTCAAACCCGAGTCAGACAATCAGAATTGTGAATCGAGGTCTTATAATTGTTAGGGTCCTTAGGGTAATTTATAAAACTTGAGGGGGTTTTATGTAAAAATATTTTTATATACTTTTCAAAATACACCTCAAGTATTTATTGTTCGTCTTTAGGGTTGTAATGAGGGTGGATTTTATGTTGTGACATTTCTAGTGAAAATATCCTGGTTTTATAAATAAGGGTATTTATCTGTAATATTGATTATTTGAAGTTCATGGTATTTTAGTGTAAAATTTATTATTTTGATTTTTAGAAAAAGGTGGAAAATTTGTATTATAATAAAATAGATATTTAAATGATAAATATACATATGTTTATACAAAAATAATTTTAATAAATATTTTATATTCCAAAAATCTCATTTTCTTAAGATGTCGTATTTTAAACCTTTCGAGACCGAATGCTCCTTGCGGAGGTCTAAATCTCGCACTACTAGCCCGAGGGTGCGCGATAAACCGTACGATCCCGAACGGGTTCCCCAAAGATAGGTTGTAGCGGCGCTTTGCAAAGATTGTAAAATACTAATCCTTTAGAAAACGGTTTTATAAAGTAAAAGGTATTTATTTGCAAAGTGTAATTTTCCGTATTTTAGATTCTAGGGTTTCCTAAGCCAACTAGCCTATTTCTAAATGGTCTAAACGACAAGTCGTTAGAAGCCTCAAATCGCTTCTTCACCGCCAATTGCGGCCAGGTAAGTGCCAGGTAAGTGGGAGGCTCTCCACTATAAGTAGTGGCCCTAATTAAGTAACCACTTGCCTTAGACACACTTGTCTAGACACCACAAAATCAGGTTTAGATAAACGATAGATGTCCACAACTTATCGTATTTTCCTAAGAAGTATTTATTTAAAAGTGTAACAATCTAAAACTTTTTAAGAAAGGTTTTATTAAAAATATGGTATTTTAATGAAAGTTTCGTTTTATCGTATTCTAAGTTTTGATGATATCGTTTTAGGGTTGTATTTGCGTGTGTGTGGAGGTAGGTCGTTACCTCGTGCTCTACTTTAAATGTATAGCAAGTTAAGGGGTTAAATGTGAAATTGAAACATGATGGTATTAAAGTGAAAAAATACAGTAAATTGAAAAGGTTATCATTTCATGTGAGAAAACTTATTCAAATTGATTTTTACAAGTTTAATAGTCAAGATAAAGATGTTTAAGTATGATTGAATTGATTAGAAGTGAAATTTTATAGAAAACCGAATCGGAAATCGGATTTGTTCCGATTCCTTCGGGTTTCATAATTTCGTATTTTTGAGAAAATATAAAGGGAGATAGAATGGGACTTACGGGTTTCGATCTATACTAAAGAGTATAGGGGAACTAGATGAGTTGCCGAGGCGTTTCTTCGTCGCCGATTGTTTCGAAAAAACGTCGCCGGAATTCCGTCAGAGCTTCGCCGTGAACTTGATTTCAAAGTATACCCTTCTTGGAAAAATTTTGAGAGAGTAAACCTAGGGTTTTGGGATGAGAGGGTAGGGGGTATATTTATAGTGTAGGGTAGGTGAAAGGTTTTTATTTAAAAAAATTGTAAAAATTAAAGAAAAAACATTAAAATTTATAGTAAATAGGGTGTAATTAACACTCGGAAACCGATCTAATAAAATGGTGTATGCAGGAGAGTTGAGAAGACGAAACACCACATTTTTCGTGTTGGCGACTCGGCCGTTCGGCCGAGTCCGGCCGGCGGCGCCGGCCCGAGTCGGGCCGAGTCGAGGTGCCGTTGGGTGGGAAGGCTCGGGGTCAAGGCTCTGGTATATTTAGATTTTAGGGTTCAGTTCAACTTTTGAGAGTTATGGCCTATGGACTGTTGGGCTTCCAAGAAATTTAAAAGAAAAATAATCTAAAAATAATGTGGGGCAGGGAATTTGAACTCTGGTGGCTTGGTTCAGCGGTGCAAGATATTACCAATGAGCTACAAGCTCCTTCTTGTAATTATTATGGGAAAATAAATACTTAAAGTGATAACAGCAACATTAAATACTCCAATTATACTTCAAATTTAAATAAAATTTATGTACACAAAAATTGGAGTTGTTACAGGCCATGTTCCACATGACCAGGAATTTGCTCTGGATGCTTCCCACGAGGTCGAATTGACATAGCCGTGTTCTGCGAGGACCAGGCACCGCTCTGGACGTTTCCCACGGGGTCAGGATTGACATAGGCCGTGTTCCATATGACCAGGAATTTGCTCTGGATGCTTCCCACGGGGTCTGATTGACATTGCCGTGTTCTACGAGGACCAGGCTCCGCTCTGGACGTTTCCCACGGGGTCAGGATCGACATAGGCCGTGTTCCACATGACCAGGAATTTGCTCTAGATGCTTCCCATGGGGTCTGATTGACATTGCCGTGTTCTGCGAGGACCAGGCTCCGCTCTGGACGTTTTCCACGGGGTCAGGATTGACATAGGCCGCGTTCCACGAAACCAGGAATTTGCTCTGGATGCTTCCCACGGGGTCAGATTGACATAGCCGTGTTCTGTGAGGACCAGGCTCCACTCTGGACGTTTCCCACGGGGTCAGGATCGACATAGGCCGTGTTCCACGTGACCAGGAATTTGCTCTGGATGCTTCCCACGGGGTCGGATTGATATAGCCGTGTTCTGCGAGGACCAGGATCCGCTCTGGACGTTTCCCACGAGGTCAGGATTGACATAGGCCGTATTCTACGTGACCAGGAATTTGCTCTGGATGCTTCCCATGGGGTCGGTTTAACATAGCCGTGTTCTGCGAGGAGCAGGCTCCGCTCTGAACGTTTCCCACGGGGTCAGGATTGACATAGGCCGTGTTCCACGTGACCAGGAATTTTCTATGGATGCTTCCCACGGGGTCGGATTGACATAGCCGTGTTCTGTGAGGACCAGGCTCCGCTCTGGATGTTTCCTACGGGGTCAGAATTGACATAGGCCGTGTTCCACGTGACCGGGAATTTGCTCTGGAAGCTTCCCACGGGTTCAGATTGACATAGCCGTGTTCTGCAAGGACCAGTCTCCGCTCTGGACGTTTCCCACGGGGTCAGGATCGACATAGGCCGTGTTCCACGTGACCAGGAATTTGCTTTGGATGCTTCCCACGGGGTTGGATTGACATAGCCGTGTTCTGCGAGGATCAGGCTCCATTCTGGACGTTTCCCACGGGGTCAGAATCGATATAGGCCATGTTCCATGTGACCAGGAATTTGCTCTGGATGCTTACCACGGGGTCGGATTGACATAGCCGTGTTCTGCGAGGACCAGGATCCGCTCTGGACGTTTCCCACGGGGTCAAGATTGACATAGGTCATGATCCACGTGACCAGGAATTTGCTCTGGATGCTTCCCACGGGGTCTAATTGACATTGCCGTGTTCTGCGAGGACCAGGCTCCGCTCTGGACGTTTCCCACGGGGTCAGGATTGACATAGGTCGTGTTCCACGTGACCAGGAAGGGTGGACTTTATCCGCATTTCACGGAGTCGGGGGTTGACTCTCGGCGTCTATGCACCGCCGAATCATGGAACTGGGAGTTGTCGCGGTTCCGATTTTTTGATGTTGCGTCTGTTGAAACGAGACGAATGTTGAGATGATCTCCAGGATGCTTTGTGAACCGTCGAGACTTGGCACTCTTTCAGATGGAGCCTGGGAGGGAAGGTATGGTTCCCTGCTTTGTTTGTGCACCTGGATTGTATACAGGGATCGATGTGATCTCATCTGTAGGGCAAAAAAAGTTTCATTTTATATATTTTTCTTTCCGCGATGCTCTATCATTTCAGCTTTTATATCGCGAATGTCACGATTGCCCAATCAATTCGGCTATTTCTCGTGGTGCCCAATCATTTTGGCTATTTTTTTATTTACTCGCTGATTTTTATTGCGAGTTGCCCTATCATTTCGGCTATTTCATATGCATTTTTGGTTCGTCGACTTTTCGCCACGAGTATGGAACTTGGGATCTGGTGCCAATCTTAGCATCAGTATCGCTTCGACTGGAATATTGCCAGGAGCGAATCATCATTTGCCGTGAAAAGACTTAGAATTTGATACTGTTTTAGGCATCAGCATCGCTACCACTGGGACATTGCCAGGAGCGAATCATTATTTGCCTCTGTCGATGTCGAACAAAGGTGGCTTAGCAAACAGGGTTAGGATCCTGTTAACTAAGGCTTTTTGACTTTACGAGCCGTAAGGGTCTCATAAAGGTATTTCTCCCTCCGAGTCGTGAGGATCTCATAGGTGCGTTTTCTCCTTAAGAATCGTGAGGAGTCTTAAGTGTATGGTCTCGTATAATTCGTAAGGATCTTACAAGAGTGTTTTCTCCTTATAAGTCGAAAACTTACAAGGGTCGTTCACCGTGTGAGCATATCCCTAGTCATGGGTGGGACTCTGTTAGGGAAGTGTTTATTCGGGCCCGTGGATTGTATACAAGGGTCAATACTGAACCGCTTGTAGGGCAATGCTGGAGGTTGTGATGGCTTAAGAACAGGTTCAGATCCCTATAGTTTAAGGCTTTTGAACCCTATGAGCCGTGAGGGTCTCAAAGGGGAATTCTCCTTACGAGTCGTGAGGATCTCGCAAGTGTAATTTCTCCTTAGGAATCGTGGGGATCCCTAAGTGTGTTGCTCCCTTGTGAGTCGTGAGGATCTCGCAAGTGTAATTTCTCCTTAGGAATTGTGGGGATCCCTAAGTGTGTTGCTCCCTTGTGAGTCGTAAGGATCTCACGCAGGTGGTTTCTCCTTACAGGGTCGAGAGGACCTCGCAAGTGTCTTTTAACGAGCTTGCGCCCTTTCGGGTTTTCACAAAACTCGCTGGTAGCCCTGCTGTTTTTACTCACGGAGCCCTTTCGGGTTTTCATCCGTGCCCATTTTGCTTATGGACATACCGTTTTCTTTTTTTTTATTATTATTATTTTATATTTTTTTTTGTCAGCCTTGGGATGCTGCGGTCCGTAGTAGTTTATCGACGTCTCGGTCAATGGCCAGTTTTAGGACATAGTGGTCCATCGTTAGTTTAAGGACGTTTCGGTCCGTCTTTAGTTTAAGGACGTTTCGGTCCGCAAGCCGGCTACTACTTATAGAGTTTGGGCTTTAGGAAGATAGCGAGCGGACATAGGCGTCGTCATCTATCGTTGACCTAGGCCGTGACTCGTCAGGTGTAGTATTTTTTCAGCAAGCAACCGTTTATTGGCCTGAAAGGTCTTTCACCATGCATGTCCACGAGTAGATAGGCTCCACCCCGGTAGACTTTGTTTATGATATACGGGCCTTCATAGTTCGGCTCGAATTTCCCCCGCTTAGCACGATTAGGGATCATAGGTCTCTTGACTACTAGCACGAGTTCGCCTTGGCGGAATGTCCTCGGTCTAGTCAATCTCTCATACGAGCGCGTCATCTTTGCTTTATAAGCCTCCAGATTTTGTTGCGCCATGAGCCGGGTTTCATCAGGGGCGTCAAGCTCCTCAAGCCGAAGGTGAGAATTTTCTTCGTCTGTTAGCTCGTAGTGAACCGCCACTCGTAAGGAAGGCAGCTCTATTTCCAAGGGGAGTACTGCTTCAGCGCCGAATACTAATGAATACGGCGTTGTGTTTGTAGCCGTTTTGAATGTAGTTCGATATGCCCAGAGAGCTTCATGCAGTCTCTCGTGCCAGTCCTTCTTATTTTTGGACACCATCTTCTTCACAATCTTCGTCAAGGTCTTGTTGAAAGCTCAGCTAGACCATTAGCTCAGGGATTATAGACCGAAGAGTATCTCCAGTCTATATTATGCTGTTGTGCGAAACGGCTGATTTTATGGCTTCTGTAGGCTGGCCCGTTATCGGAGATAATCCGTCGTGGAGTGCCAAACCGATAAATGACGTGTGTCTTGAAGAAATAGAGGATATTCTCCGTCTTTACTTCTTTTAATGGTACTGCTTCCGCCCACTTGGAGAAGTAATCGGTTGTCGCCAGTATGAACCGATGTCCTCTGGACGATGCTGGTTCGATGGGGCCGATTATGTCGGTTCCCCACATTTCGAATAGCCAGCTAGCCACCGTTGGATGTAGCGGATTTGGATGGTGGTGGATAAAGTCTCCATGAATCTGGCACGAGTGGCACTGCTTCGCGTATTCGAGGCAGTCTTGGATCATTGTGGGCCAATAATAACCCATCCTTTTGATCTTCAGCTTCATCTTCGGCCCGGCTTGGTAAGAACCGTAGAGTCCGTCGTGAGTTTCTTGGACGACTCTCCTTGCCTCTTCAGGCCCCAAGCAACTTAGCCATAGAGAATCAAATGATCTCTTGTACAAAGTATCATTGACGAAGGCAAAAGACAGAGCTCGTTTCATGAGCTGATGTCTTGAGGACGCATCTTTAGGCGTTCGGCGGGATTTGAAGTAGTCTATTAAAACGTCTCTCCAATCCATAGCCTTTTCCTGGTCTTTTATTTGTAGGGCCGTTTGTTCGGTCGCTCCTTTTTCTTCGGAAGATTCCGGAGATATTTCTACCGGTGCGAGAACCCGACGGCTTTGCACAACGATCCTCACGTCATCGAGGTATTCGTCGGCCGGTTCTTTAGCGAGCTTGGCTAATGCATCCGCCTTGCTATTTTCCGCAAGCAGTATGCTCTCGAGGGTATAGGCAGGGATTTGAGCCAGTAGTTGCTGCACTCTCTCGCCGTATTTCACCAGCTCTGGCTTGCACGTTTGATAGTCGCCGTTTACTTGACTAACGATCAGCTGGGAGTCTCCGTATATGAGGAGGTTTTCAATTCCCATGTCGACAGCGATCTCAAGACCCGCTATCAAAGCTTCATATTCGGCTTCATTATTCTTCCTCGGCTCTGTTAAAGAGAAGGCGAAGAGCATTATCCCCCTTTGTGGAGTTATGAATATGAGGCCTACCCCAGATTTGATTATGGGGGTGTTTTGCTTCCGCTTCTTCATGGAAGATGCCCTATCGAAGTAGAGTTCCCATTGGGTGTCACTCCCTTGTCTCTCCCCATTGACTGTGTCGAACGCGTGCTCGTCCGGCAGTTCGCAATTCAAAGGAGAGTCGGCAGGTATCGGATGCTCAGCGAGGAAGTCGGCGATGGTCTGGCCTTTCACTGCCTTAAGAGGACGATAAGTTATCGAGAACTCCATCAAGAGGAGGGCCCATTTAGTGAGTCATCCTGTTAGTATGGCTTTCGACATCAAATATTTGAGAGGGTCCACTTTTGATATGAGATGGACCTCATGCGCCAACGCATAGTGTCTGAGCTTCGTTATCGCGAAGATTAACGCCAGACAGTGTTTTTCGATGGGGGAGTAATTGCTTTATGCCCCCAGTAGAACTCGACCCAAGTAGTAGAGGGCTCTCTCCTTCCCTTGGTCGTTCTCTTGTGCCCATAATTCGCCCAGAGAACCCTCGAGGGCAGTTGTGTACAGAATGAGGGGCTTTCCCTTGACCAGAGCGGTCAGCACCGGAGGATTCTGCAGGTATTGCTTGATTTCGTATAGTGCGCTTTGGCATGTGTGATCCCAGACGAAAGGAGTCCCTTTCTTCATTAGGTGACTGTAAGGGCTGCACTTGCCGGATAGATTGGCTATGAACCGCCGGATATACGCAAGCTTTCCTTGGAGAGACCGCAGTTGTTTAAGATTTCTTGGCGGAGGCATTTCCAAGATCGCCTTGATTTTCGATGGGTCTATTTCGATGCCTCGATGTCGGACGACGAATCCCAGGAACTTGCCCGAGGAAACTCCGAACGCGCACTTAAGAGGGTTCATCTTCAAGTTGTATTTCCGAAGGCGCTGAAACACGGTCTTCAGATTCTCTAGATGTTCCTCGCATGATTTGCTCTTAACTATGAGGTCATCAATATAACATTCGACGATTTCATCTATGAGGTCATCGAAAATCTTCGATATGGCCCTCTGATAGGTGGCACCGGCGTTCTTTAGACCGAAGGGCATCACCTTATAGCAGAATATACCCAAAAGGGTCCAGAAAGCGGTGTGCTTTTGGTCTTCAGGGTGCATCTTTATCTGATTGTACCCTGACGATCCGTCCATGAAGGAGAAGACTTCGTGAGTGGACGTGTTGTCTATCATCAGCTCGGTGACCGGTACTGGAAAGTCGTCCTTCGGGCAGGCTTTGTTTAGGTCCCGAAAGTCTACACAGATGCGCACCGTCCCGTTTTTCTTCATCACTGGGACAATGTTGGCGATCCAATCAGGGTATTGAACCTCCTGAATGAAGCCGGAGTTGATTAGCTTCTTGACCTCAGCGTTGATGCTCATTTCAAGTTCGAGCCACATTCTTCTCGGCGCTTGTTTGATTGGCTTGATGTCCGGAGATATCGCCAATTTGTGCACAGCGATTTCTGGATCTAGTCCGGGCATCTCGGAGTAGTTACATGCGAAGCAATCTTTATACTATAAGAGCACGTCTTTAAGCATATCCACCCTTTCTTCAGATAACAGTTCACTGACAAACGTTGGCCGTGGATCGTTTGCCATTCCCAAGTCGATTTTTCTGAGATCATCTGCAGTAGTGTGTGTCCCATCTTCCAGCTCTTTTGGTGCCGGTGGAAACTCGGAGATCACTTCGTCATCATTGTTTTCTAAGAACCAATATAGGTCGTCCATATTCTCGGGTTCTTCTTCCGATAGCGTTATCACGTGACAGGTACGAGATCGCTTCCAAGACCGGTGTTGATCTGGTTCTACTCTCGCTACATACATGGCTTTCGGTTCATGCTTCTGTGGCGGGGTTACCTTCCAACGGCTGGATAAAGCAAACCTGCCTTGCTGATACTGGTCTTCTACCCAGTCTTTTAATGTGAAGCGGTCTTCAAGAGGATGTCCTATCACTCGGTAATAGGAGCAATATTCTGAATGAGAGACCCCGCCTGCTTGCTCGGGGTGCTTGGACTCCGGGAGCGTCATTATCTGATGTTTTATGACAAGATCGAATATCTTCCTTGTCTTGTCTTGAGGGAAGGAGTATGCTCTTCCCATCTTCTTTATGAGAGACGGTTCATGGCTGCTCAGTTCTCGACCGCAGGGCTTCTCAGGCCCACTTTGACGCTGTTGAACGTATTTTCCGTTCTTTAGTTTACTTTTGCCACCACGTCGAGTCTTCTTTTTGACTGGCTGGAGACGAAGAGCATCATCGCTTTCTGCGGCCTGTTGAAGGAAACGCTGCGTCTTGGCTTTCTCGTAGATGGCCATTTCGCGGTTATGATCATCCTGAACTTTTCGACCCGCTTCCCTTATAAGCTTGTCCATTTGTTCTTCGAACGACGGGCTTGGCATTTTCACAACGGGAGCTCTTTTTGGTTTAGGGTTAGCATCTTCCCACATAGCATCTTCTTCCTCATCGAAGTCATGTATGACGTAGCAGTCACGGAAGGGCTCCTGTTTCTTGGATTGAATATACCCAAGTCCGATCGTTTCCATTCTCCCGTTGAGCAACTTTCGTTGAGTTCCGGGGACGCTCCAGATCCTGTTGTAGAACCGAGCTTGTCGAGCAGTCTGCTTAAGGGGTACGCCTTAGTGCCTCAATAGCCTTTTTAAGCCGTCTGTGTAGCATCTGGGCAAACGGATGGGCTGGAGCCTATCAAGTGTAGAATCAGCACCATGCCAAATTTCCTTCTCCACTTTGGTTTCCGTAGATCGGTAGAATAGGATCGCTTTCTCATCCTTTCGCCTGGGAAGGACATAGAATGTCTGCAGTTCTTGCACACTATAAGTTTCAAGTGCATCGAGCTCTTTGTAATGCTCCCGCGAAACCAAGGCAACTTGCAAACTTTGATCTTCATCAGCGAGGGCTTGTATCGATGGCCGAGCAGAAAATACGGCATTGACCTCATCTTCCAAGTCGCAGCCGAAGACCAAAATAGGGGTGGACGGTCCCAGCTTGTTGCATTGGGGCGGCCCTGAATAGACTATCTCTTCTTCCTCCTCGGTATCACTCCCGAAGACTGGAATGGTAGTGATAGCTTTTTGCTTGCTCTCCGGTTTGCGACATCTTTCTGTGTCTTCAAAATCTGGCAGGAAGTACTTAGCATCTTCGTACTTGCGGACTTCGTTCACGGAGAATGGGTTCAACTCCCCTGTCACGGTATACTCGAGACCATCCTTGAAATACTTCATACACTGATGTTGTGTAGAAGGGATGATGTTGTACTCGTGTAACCAAGGCCGGCCGAGCAAAACGTTATAGCATGTCTTAGTGTCAATGACGTGAAACTTGATGTTCGTGACTAGTAGCCCAAAGCGCAGCGTCAGTATCACAGACCCGAGCGTCCGTGACGACTGGGAGTCAAACCCGGAAATGGTGATTTTATCGCGAGCGAGGTGCTGAACGCTCATGCAGATTTCCTTCAACACTCTTACATTCAGGAGATTGACGGAGGACCCATTGTCGACCAGGATTTTGCCTATCTTGATATCATGACAGTATCCGGAGACATAAAGGGGGCGGTTGTGCTCGCACGTCCTGAGGAGGAGATCTTCATCGCCAAAAGTGATATCGGCTGTATGCACTTCTTCCAGCTCGTCCTTCATCTTTTCTTCGGCGAGAAAACCTTGGAACTGTTCGGGCTGTTGTAACGCCTTGATCAGAGAATCTCTTGGTTCTTTTGATAACAAGAGGGCATCGAGAATCCTCAGTTGCGAGGGTATCTTCCTCAAGTGCGCCAGAACGTTATAATCAACCTTGTTTTTCTTGGGCGGATCCTTGGCTGTCAGCTCCTTGACGGCTTGGTCATCGAGGGTGATATCCTCAGGGACCTTTTCTTTTCCCTTATCCTTTTTGTTTGACCCCTTGTTTACGGGTCCGAGATTCTTTTCAGGTAATTTGCGATTGCGCAGCTGAATGTTCTCGCAGCTTTTCAGTTCTTCCTCTTTTCCTGAGGTGGATTCTTTGAAGAGAGGGCCGAGAGTCATTTCCTCTTCAGAATCGCTCCCGAAGGTAGGAACTTATGATCCCCTTCTATCAACCATGTGACAGTTACTGGCAGCTCTTCCTCGTTCGTCTGTCGTATTTTTCCGCTGTCGACGAGCTTCACGCTTCATCCTCTTAAAGTGTTGCCCGTGAGCGACATACCCTTGCCACCAATTTTTAAAGGCATTGCATTCTTTAGTAGGGTGCGTAATCCTTCGATGATATAGGCAGAAGTTAGGATGTATATCTCCTTCATTAAGGTGTATCTCATCAGAAGTGTTTCCTTCGGAGGGTGGCAGCTTCATTCCCATCGATATGGCTTTGGCGAGTCTTTTCCTCGTCTTGAACCTGCTTTTATTTGCGGCAGATGTACTTTGATCTGGTAGGGGTGTTTCAGCCTTTTCGTCCAGTCGCCGACGTTTGGCTTTTTCAAATATGGCCATCTCATGCTCTCGAGCAGCTTTACTTTTAAGAAGAGCTTATCTGATGGCCCTAGAAGTTCTGGCTTAGGATCCGCCCCCAGTTTCTCTGTGTAAGGAGCTTCTTCATCGTCTATCGACGAGTGAGAGATCACATGGCAACTTGCCACATAATCTTCAGATTCATCCGACGAGTCTTCTCCATTGTCATCATCTCCGTGCTCAAGGACGTGGCTGAGAAATTCTTGGAGTGTGACTGAAGTCCGTGCTTTTTGATTATATTCTTCCAGCGCATCAATCTGCTTCTGCAGGTCCATGTGCTTGTCACCAGGCTTCACGGGCTTTTTGGTCTTCTTCTTCTTCTTCGAAGTCTTTAACGGCTGGGTGTGAGCACTTTGACTATCACCACCAATTTTTGGAGTTGGGTGCGGTTTCAGCATTCCCTCGATGATCTCGGGTTCGAGCGGATTCTTCCACTTGATTGCCGAGCATGTTTGAAGATCCTTTAGCATTCTTTTCGTTTTGGCTGAAAGAACGATCTCCCATGGAGCTTCTTCTACAAAAGAGCATGATGCCCCCGGTGTGTCCATCTTCTTAGGAGCGTGTGGCTGTGGTGGGTTCACCTTCCAATTCTCGGACAGGGAAAATTTGCCCAGGTGGTATTGATCTTCAATCCAGCCTTTAAAGATGAAGCAATCTTTAATTGGATGGCTTACCGTTTGATGGCAGGGGCAATAATTGGGACTATTAGCCTCGCTGGGTTGCAACGGTCGTTTCGGATTCGGCAGATTGATAAGCCTGTTGCGCACCGCTAGCTCGAACAGTCTCTTTGTTTTGTCCCGGGAAAACGAATAAGGGCGCTTCATTTTCTCATTATAGTATCACCGTCTTTAGTCTAGTCGATCCGTTAGTTTTGGGGCACTGGTCTGCTGTTGAGCATTTGCGACGAAGGTCACTTTCCTTTTTCCCTTTTCATTTCGTGGCTCTGGCTTTGAAGGAGACGGTCTATGACCCATCTGGTCTATTTGGGCCAGTTTTTCGATCAAGGCCTGGAACGTGGTCGGCTTGAAGAACATCATAAATTGGGAAATAGTCGCTTGAGGATCAAGAGTGCCTACGAACATGCCCACGGCCGGCATTTCTTCGATGCGCTACTCACATTTCGACCATAAATTCCGCCATCGTATTGCGTATTGAATCCATGTCTCGCCAGGTTTCACCCTGGCATTGATCAATGCCGTTATTGGGGTGCGTTCACTAGCACTCGCGAAACACTGGGTGAATAGTAGCTCCATCTCTGCAAACGTTTTGACAAAGTCATTGGGAAGCTCCGAATACCACTCAAACGCCATCTTCGACAAGCTACTAACAAACTGGCAGAGCAGAAGCTTATTATCACCTCCGGTGTTGCCGCATAAGGCTCTGAATTGAGCGACGTGCTGATGCGGATTCCCCGTCCCTTTATATACGTGGAATTTAGGGATCGTATATCCCGGCGGGTACCTTATTTGGTCATACCAGCCTGGATAGGGTCACCCAGTCTTAACGACCTGTCCAGCTGCTTCGTTTGCCTGGTGAGCTCGTATTTGCTGAGCAATGTAGTCGTCTAAGGTGGCCTTAGAGATCGTCTCTTCTTTGGCTGCTGAAAGAGCCGGAAGGGGGTTTGATGTCTTCCCTCTGTCATCTTCAATGATGATCGGGGGGTCTTCAACTGAAGGTTCCGGCTGTAACATCATCACAGCCATGTCTTGGAACAAAAGAGCCATTCGTTTGATGTTGGCTGCCTGTTCCACGGCCTCTTTTTCTTTCCTCTCAAGCATTCATCGGAGGAATTCAGTATCAGTTTCTTGTTCCCGACGCTGCTCCGAGGTCTCTGGATTTTCTTTCGGCCTAGTGAGTGCAGCCATTGCAGTCAGCATCTCCTGAAGTTTCTGCTGCTGTTGCTCCTGAGCCTTCGTTATCGATCGGGTAAGCGGTCGATGACCCGTAGAAGCACGGCTATCCTCTTTTCCGGAAGCCATATAAACAGTGTGTATTACCATGCCCCCAGACTTGGGGCGTTTAGATTCAGCACTTTTGCGGTTCGCCGCAGTCACGGGGGCTTTCTCTGGCCTCCTTCTCTTGTGAGCGGTTGAAGTTGATAGAGCCGTTGCAGCGGGCACCCAGACGGCTGTCGCCTTTGGTGATTTGACAGGATGATTGTCTTCTCGCTGGACTTTCACCTTTTTCTATCGGCAAGAGTAATCTTGATCAATCACCGAGTTTTGGACTTAACGCCAGACCTTGTAAATTTTAGAGGACAGCTTTTGAAGGGGCTGCTCCAGCTTTATTTCTGTAGCATTCTCCACAGGTGGGGGAGATCTTTTCAGTACGGCAGTGGATGAATTCCTGCGCACCCTGTCAAGCAGATCGAAGCTATTCCCAGTTGGATCGGCAGCATTGATATCCACCGTTGGAGCAGGCGGAGTTAACCTAGACGGAGAGCTGCCCCCGGCCTTCTTTACTCGGCGCCAGTGGCGACGTCGAGCGTGTCGAGCCGACGGTACGGGCTCAGCTATGGGGGTGGCTTCATCATGCCCCTTGTCTGGCTGATGGTTGCTGTTGGTGCCAACCTATTAAAAACTGACGTTCGTTGAGAAACAATGTCCAATCTGTCAAAGGCAGACCTCTGGGCAGGGGAAGCAGCTTTGAGGACTTTGCCTGGAGCAGGAGCCGGAATGGCCAGCCTTGTGAAAACTGACTTCTTGGCAGGAGAAGCCTTTCCAATTATTTCGTCCGCTTGAGCCGGGATGGCTATCCTCTTTGGGATGGCAGCTTCGGGTATCGTGGGATTGTTGACGTTCTGGACCAGTCTATTGAAAACTGAAGTATTAAAGTTAGGCGACCCGTTGAGAGGGGCCGCAGCAGTGGTAAGTCGATCAAAGACCGACTTCTTTGGGGCTTCTTGCAACGGCAGCGGGGCATTGAAGTTCATGGGTGGGAGCATGGTCCCAAAGAATAGTCCAGTGGTGGTCTGAGTTACTTGCTCCACCGGCATCTTGAACAGGGAGGCCGCCTGGGGCCCGTAAGCCACTCCTCCGGTCGGGATGGAGCGAGAGTTGCAATTGTAGTTAGTGCAGTTTGAAGCCATTGATCTTCTGTTTTCTGAACGGAGCAAGACACCAAATCTTAGCATCTCGAATCTGGGGACAACCATAGCAAACCGTGATTCGTTCGCGAAACACGACACACGAAGTGTGGAGTGGAAAGAGGAAAAGGTCCCATCGGGCGTGCCAGAATCTGTTCTCCGCCGGAATACGCGACCGGGACTTTGGGACGTTCGGGCTTGATTTCTGGGGGCAGATGCTATTACGTGCTATCCGTCCACCTCTCCGAAGATGCCAAGTTGATTTATGGCACCGTATATCGAAGGTGTGAGCGGATGCGACCGTTGTAGCAGACTTCATCAGATTCCCCCTCATTTGAGGGGATTTTGATTATGGGAACGCTCTTCCCTGTAGGCACAAGCCCCTGCAGTTAATTACGCTACCGCATTGCGGTAACAACTTTCTCCTTCTCCAGATGGTCACTTCGTATCATGGGTGTTTGTTTTGTTTTTTGGTTGCCCGTGGATTGTATGCGGAGACTAAGTTATGTTGTCGCCCGTAGGGCGTGGACTAGTCCAAATCCGTATCATCTTAGATTTGGGTTTGGGGTTGGGTTTAAGGATACATTAGTCTCATTTTAGACTAAGATCAACTTAAACGTTAGTTAAGGATACGTTAGTCTAATTTTTAGACTAAGATCTACTTAACGAGGGGATTTTAGGTTAAGGATACGTTAGTCTAATTTTAGACTAAGATCAACTTAACGGGACCATTTAGATCCAACAAAAGAGCATTTGGGCTCTATTGTTTAGTTTAGAGACATTGCGGTCAATTAGTTTAAAGATATTGCGGTCAATTGTTAGTTTAAAGACATTGCGGTCGAGGTTAAGGACATCATAGTCCGTGAGTTTAAAGACCTCACAATCAAGGTTAAGGACATCATAGTCCGTGAATTTACAGACCTCACAGTCAAGGATAAGGACATCATAGTCCATGGGTTTAAGGACCCCACAGACCAGTTTAAAGACGTCATGGTCTATGAAATATATAGTTGTCGGGACCCGTCACCTCTCTGAAAACGTTGAAGGATTACAACGACAGATATCAGAGGAGTGAAGAGATGTACCCTTGAACCAATGTTGGTTAAGAGATCTACAGTCCAACTTGGGACTGAGATCAAAAGATTTATGAGCATATGGGCTCAATTAATCTGAATTGAAGACTTATGGCCAATTTGGGCTAATTCCAGTCAATTAAAATGTTTAACATTTATTTTGGGCCGTTGAGCCTTTATTTGGGCTTTGCCCTTTTAACAATGCTGAGCATTGATTTGGATCCTGACAATATTTTTGTCTTTTATCGAATGCTGAGCATTCAATCATAGCTCTGGGGCTTATTAAAGAACAATTTATGTTCTATCAGCACAACACATAGTGCGCTTGGCGTTTTGCGCCAGTCAAAGAGCGCAGTGCGCTACTGCCAAGTAGCGCACACGGAGGGGACACGTATCACGCTTGGCGCTAAGCGCCAGATGATGGGCGCATTGCGCCAGTTTATAAGCGCAAAGCATATGTGATTGACATGTGGTGCGCCTGGCGCTGAGTGCCAGCCCATGAGCGCAGTGCGCTATTTCAAGAGCGCAAAGCGCTAGTTATTTAAGTGGTGCATCCGCGATTGACACGTGTCGCACATGGCGCTGAGCGCCAGTCAAAAAGCGCAGTAGCGCAGTTCAAGGGCGCAAAACGCGGTTCCAAAGCGCAAAGCGCATCTGATCAATTTTGTGATCTAAAAAGAGACTTTATCTCAAGATTCCAAGAACAAAAGTTCTTCAACCTCTTATGTTGATGAAAGGCTTTGCCTTTATAGATCTATGATCTGTGAGAAAGAAGTAAATTCTTCTTTTATTTTAAGATGAGATTTTTTGATATCTGTGTGAAAGACTCTTTGTCTTTGTAGATCTATGATCTTTTAAAGAAGTTAATCCTTCTTTTTAAATTATGAGATGATTTCATCTCTATGTTCATCATCATCTTTTTACCTTGGAGAAAGTTTCTTCTGAAAGGTTGCTCTTTTTCTTTTTAGTTTCTCAAAGTTTATGAGAGGGTTTTCTATGCAAGACTTGAATTCTTAGGGCCTTTATATAGGGCAAGCTGATTTGTTGAATCAGTTAAAGAGATCTTTCTCTGATTGATTTGGGGATGTTTCCCCACCATTGGATCTTTGATCCTAGGGCTTCTGTTTAACAGAAGGCAATCTTCTTGTTTTTAACAAGATTGACAAATCTTTCCATACAGAATTTATTCTGTCTCTTGGTAATTTTTATTTACCGTTGGATCATTGATCCAACGGTGCTCTGATTTACAGAGCACAATCTTGTTATTTGGAAAGATTTTGAGGAATCTTTCCCTAACCGAATTTGATTCTGATTAACTAATGATTTATCATTATCATTAGATCTTTGATCTGACGGTGGGGAACTTTTAGTTCAAGCGCTAGCGCACCCATGCTTTGCATGTGGTGCGCTGCTTAGAGCGCAGCGCACCTAGCGCTAGCGCACCCGTGTCTTACACGCGGTGCACTACTCAGAGCGCAGCGCACCTAGCGCTAGCACATCCGTGTCTTACACGTGGTGCGCTGCTTAGGGCGCAGCGCACTTGGCGCTGCATCTGAAGCGTTGCTTCAATTCAAAATTTAAATTTCAAACAGAGTTTTGCTCTGATTGGGGGAAACAGGTAGTTCGGGATTTCATGGATGTGTTCAAGTACATCTCAGGTTTACGGTCAAAAAGAGATGTAGGGTTCGCAATTGATCTTATTCCTGTAGCAGCACCAATTCAAAGGCTTTAATCCAATGTCATCGACCGAACCGAAAAGGGTAAAGAGACGAGTTCTGGAGTTATTAGAGAAGGGTTGGATTCGCAATAGTGGTTCACCGTGGAGAGCTCTAGTTATTTAGTCAAGAAGAAGGATGGCACGTGGAGGATGTGTATCGACTATCAAGAGTTAAATGAGGTGATTATTAAGACTAAATACCCAATCCCTCGCTGATTGATGTGAAAAATTGAATCTTTGTATTTCCTAATTACCGCAATCAATAACGGTGTCGCAAATAGCTAGCCGATAGTGAGTACGGGTCGTCCATAGGGAAATAGTAAACTATTTTTCTTATTTTAGATGAGTTAATAAAAGAAAAGTTGGATTTTTATCGTTTTATACTAAAGAGATTTGAAAACTTTATAAGAGAAGGCTTGTAGGGTTTTTTGGATTGAGTAGTTAAAGGATGGAGTTTTAAAAATAATTCTTTTTGTTTTTTAATTATTTAATACTAGAGGAATAACGATGAATGTGGATTAAGGTACTTGAAGGGTTAGGGATTCCCTCTACTGACCCTTGTCCTTCCATTGATCCCTATTGATCTCAAGCCCTAAATAAAGCAAGTATTAACGAATTTCAAATCGAGCTCGCAACTATCATTAATTGGTTGCACGTCCGAATAAGAGGGTTAATACTCACTTTGTTAAAATTTATAAAAATTAAATATAAGAAGAAAATAAGGATTTTTTTCATCCATTATACTATCCTTTCCTACAAAGCCTAACAAGCGAGAATTTATTCGATCATTGGGGAAAACGAAGTAAAAGAAGAAAGGTAGAAAAATAAGGAAACCATAAGAAAAACAAAAAAAGAAAAGTGCGGAAAATAAATGCAGAAAATAATGCGAAAATAAATGAGACAAAATTAAAAGAGAAACTACCTTTTATTGAAAATTTACATTATAGAATTTGATTGGCTAAAAAACTAAAAGAACTAAAAAAAACCCTAGATTGATCGATAGATAACCCTAGATTGCTTTTGGTCCTTTATATAGGTTCTGGAACTTGAAGCCCTAGACGTCATCTTGAAGTATGTGAAAAGACGATCATGCCCTTGAAATTTCACATCAAACGGCCATTAATTGACCGCAGTTCCGTCGCCATATACCTCATTTCACCGCGGTTCTGCCGCCTGTTGGTATGATCTCGTCTCTAGATTTTTTGTGCTTTCTTCTCGTAATATTAGGAGATTTTTCTGAGAAATATATTTTAAAAATATATTTTTCTCTCTACGGTTGAGAGAATCTTCAATTTGCTCCCAGAATTCGGCAGATTTGATTTGCTAACTCGATTTGACGTGGATCTCCTACTTATGTTTGTAGCCCTGAACTGATTTATTATTTTAATACCTGCACAATATCTCAAATCAAATAATTAGTAGCATTTGGTTTATTTGAGATAATATTCCAACCAATTTTAATTAAATTATTTAATGGATATGATATGATATGATATGCACATGTTAATAATAATGGTTAAGAATCACATAGATATTTTATTTAAATATGATATGCATATATTACACCCCAATTATATTAATTATGAATTAAGAAACATATGACAAAAATCTTTTTACGTATAAACCCACATTTATTCTTAAATTATAAATAACATATTTTAGTAATTAATAAAAATAGGAAAAATGACCATACAAATGTGCAATAAATATGACTGATCACTCGCATAGGTGAATTATTCGATCAACTCAGTAGCACGAGAATATTCTCGAAGTTGGATTTACGATCAGGGTATCATCAAGTTCGGGTGAAAGAAGAATACATTTGTGTTCCCCTCCGAAAGACGGCGCGTAGGACTGCGAAGTCCTGACACTGAGATTCAGGGCAGATGCTATTTGGTTTTATCCGTCCACCTCTCCGAAGATGCCAAGTTGATTTATGGCACCGTGTATCGGAGGTTTGGACGGATGCGGCCGATGTAGCAGACTTCGTCAGATTCCCCCTCGCTTGAGGAGTTTTTTATTGTGGGGACGCTCTTCCCTGCAGGGGCAAGCCCCTGCAGTTAATTACGCTACCGCATCGCGGTAACAACTTTTTCCTTCTCCAGAATTTCACTTCGTGTCGTGTGTGTTTGTTTTGTTTGTGGTTGCCCGTGGATTGTATACGGAGACTAAGTTATGCCGTCGCCCGTAGGACGTGGATTAGTCCAGATCCGTATTTACTTAGATTTGGGTTTGGTGTTTTAGTTTAAGGATACGTTATCCCTATTTAAGGCTAAGATCAACTTAAACTTTTGTTAAGGATACGTTAGCCTAATTTCCAGACTAAGATCAACTTAATGGGATCGTTTGGATCCGACAAGAGAGCAATTGGCTCTATTGTTTAGTTTAATGACGTTGCAGTCGATTTCCAGTTTAGGGACATGGTGGTCCGCTGCCAGTTTAGGGACATGGTGGTCCATCATATTTGTGGCCGTCGGGACCCGTCACCTCTCTGATGTCGTTGAAGGATTACAACGATAGGTGTCCAAAGAGCTCGGAGATGTACCCTTGAACCGGATGTAAATTGATTTAGGAGAGCAGTCTTGCTCAGTCAATTTAATTTGAGGACTTACGGCCATGATTGGGCTCAGTCCAGTTGAAAAATTGTTCAACGCTTTTATTTGTTTTTGGCCTAATAGGCCTGTGCTAGGGCTTTTCCCCTTTTTAAATAATACGTTGCATTTTTTATTTTGTTTGGGCTCTGCCCTTTTATAAATGATGCAGAGCATCAATTTTATTTGGGCTCTGTCCTTTTTATTGTATTGCAATTTATTTTGGCCTACTAGGCCTTTTTGATTTGGGCCTGGCCCTTTAATAAACAATGCTTTGCATTTGTCAGGCGCTTTGCGCCAATCATTGAGCGCAAGCGCTTGTGGTGGTGACACATGTCACGCAAGCGCAGTGCGCTACGCCCGTGCGCTGCGCTTGCACTACTGACACGTGTCGCGCTCTGATGAGCGCAAGCGCAGCAGCGCAGTGTCAGTGCGCTGCGCCGTTGCGCTGCTGACACGTGGCGCTCCCTGGTGGCTTGCGCCAACGCAGGAGCGTAACAGTGCAGTTTTTGCAAGTGCAGGGCACTGTTTTATCTTTGGATCAATTTTAGATCAAAGAAAATAAGTTTTTCTTGTTTTCAAAGAACCAGTGGTTCATAAAAAGTGCAAGGTACTGTCCTTATTTATTTTTCTTTTTTTTATTGAAGATCATTGATCTTGTTCTTAGATCAATGATCTGTTCATAAGAGAATCTTCTCTTTTTCTAAACGTTTTTTGCCTTTTCTTTTTGTTTTTGAAGAGTTCTCTCAAATTCTTCAGAGTTCTTTTTTTTTCTCGATCTTGATGATGATGTTGATGATTTTGAATTGGATGCCCCCTGAATTGGGGTTTGGGGGTCTTTATATAGTGCCCATTAATTAGTTAAATTTGTTAAAGAGATTTTTCTCTGAGTGATTTGGGGAATTTTCCCCACTGTTGGATCTTTGATCTAAGGGCTTCTGTTTTACAGAAGACAATTTTCTTGTTTTAACAAGAATAGAAAGATCTTATTATAATTTTAATTCTGTTTGGCGCAAATGCACTTGCGCTGACACGTGTCAAGCAGCGCACAGCGCAGCGCAACTGCGCTGACACGTGTCGCGCTGCGCTGACTGCGCTTGCGCAACTGCGCTGACACGTGTCGCGCAGCGCAGCGCTTGCGCGACTGAAACGTTACTTCCTTTAATTTTTGCTTTAAATAGAGTTTTGCTCTGATTGGGCTCGCTGCCTTGGACGCTGCGCTGACGTACCAGCTTTTGACACGTGGCGCGTTGCGCGCAGCGCAACGAATTTGAAGCGTTGCTTCTAATTTTGAATTTTTGAAATTCAAACAGAGCTTTGCTCTGATTGGGGAAAACAAATGCCCTCCCACCGTTGCGCTCACGTGGCGCGCACGTGAGTGCAGCGGTGGCAAGACCCTAACCATTGGATCAACCGGTGAGGTGAAAGGGTGCAGGCGCCTATAAATAGGACCCTTGGTCTTTAGAAAATTTTTACCATTTTCCAAGAACTTGATTTTCAGAGCTTTGCTCTTGCTTAAAAATTTCGGAGCCTTGCTCTTGTTTCTTCCCAAGAACTTCAGAGTTCAGAATTTAGAACATTTTTTAGGTAAAATTTAACTTAAATAAATTAAATTAATTTTAATCAACAGAGCTTTGCTCTCATAGATCTTTGATCTAAAGAAAACCTCTTTGGGGTTTCACCAACAGAGCTTTGCTCTCAAGAATCCATAAATCTGAAGAGATCCTGTTCATGAGTTCTAACCTATGAACAGAGCTTTGCTCATGGATCAAAATATAAATCTTTTAAAAAAATGAAGAATTCCTAAGAGTCTTCATGGATCTTTTAGGATCCCAAAAAATTTAACCTTTTAGGAGTTTAAAGAAAACTTTTCTTTTTAGATTTTCTCATTATTATCACAGAGCTAGGCTCTTTTAAGGAATCTTATTCCCCTGAGACCAGAGTTTGACAAGTGTCACTCTGTGACAGAGCTTTGCTCTAAAAGAGGATATTTTCTCCTTGTATCTAGGGATTTTTATTGTTAATGAGAATGTTCTCTTAGGGATCTTTTCATTAATTGACAGTCTCATCCAATGATGGGGCTGTCTTATTAAATGATGCACTGTCATCCAGATTTTGTGGGTCCCCATTTGGTCCCCTACCCACTGCATTGCAGTGTGGTGTAAAATTTTAAAATGTCAAGCGTTGGAATTACAGCACTGACGGTTAATTTTTGTTCCCTTGCAGTGACTAATGTCTTTCGATACTTCATTCCCGTTCGCTCGTTCGGAGGAAGGGTTTCCTGAAGCGCCCTTGGACCGCAAAGTCCTATCTATGATCAGGGACCACGACCCGGAATATAAGAGTCTTCACCTTTGGGGGTCATGGTACAACCAGATTATCATGGGTCGACGGAGCTTCACGTGCGCAGTACCGTCAGAGCCCATTACGGTGATTCATTATGCCAGCCCACCCCTGGTGCAGTATGCCGTGGAGATGGTTGATTGGACCTCGAAGGGCTTTCTTCATCCTGCCATAGATGCAATTCCGGTTCAGCGTCCTATGGTTTTGGATATCCTAGGACGCCGTATCTGTCAAGGCGAGGCGCGACCTTGGGGGCAATTATATAACATAGGTCTGATTCCCTGCCACCCGATCGGCTATCTGCTGTGGGCTCGCTATATCCTGTCAGCGAAGAAGTCGCAGTTGATAAGGTTAGGGTTGTACACTGCGGTTTACGTCTCCCTCTTCCAGTATCCCATGCTTCCCACTTGGTGGTTCAAGGCCTTCTTGGAGCAGTGGAACATTCCTACTCACACTTTCCTCGCAATGGACCGGGAAGTGTCAATTTCTCTGGAGGAATTCACAGAGGTCTCCAGTTTACCGGTTATAGGGGAGCACTATGAGGAGTTGCTTCCTACAGACGAGTATGTCTTCGGTGCTAAGCCGGCAGTAAGGGGCCTCACCCCGGAGAATGTTGTTCAACACCAATTCCCAAGTTTGATCAAAGTGTTGAACATCTATGAGGCCCTTTTCATCGAACGTAGGAGTCGTGGAGATAGCTTCGAGGATTTCATCGCTCAGTTCCTTCACCCAAACGTCCTCTCGGCAGAAGCTGCTAAGTTTGCTAACCTTGATGACCCTTTCGGCCTAGGTTGCCGGCGAAGGAAATAGACCAAAAGGGTTTTTTCCTTCCTAACTCCCCTACCATGTCTTTTGCGGAAGTTGCAGCCCCTGGGATGGACGAGGAGATCTTCTTCTTAGGATTTCTTGGGCTATGGCTGAGTTGGTTTGCGCTCCCGATGCATTCTCGCCATATGCGGCCCTCTGTCTTTTACCCAGCTCACCAGATGACCATCGGGGTAAAAGTGGCCGTTGGGATCGCCGGATTGGCACACTTGTATCATGGCCCCAGTTGAGCGGCGGATGCTAATGAGCCTGGGGTACTGCACGTGATCTTCCCGATGCACTACTTCGTATCGTGGCTCGAGCTACACACATCGGGCGTCTTCAGCATGCACAAAAGGCCCTCGTTCTATGACAGGTGCAGCTTCCCTCGCATCATACAGTTGATTGGCGCATCAATTGTGACTCCATCGCCACGGAATGCCAGGGGTTTGCTCCTTCGCCCCTACACCGTTGGAGACGGGGTGTCTTTCATTAACAAAGTGCTGACTATTGGAAAGGCATCTACCACTGCAGTGCGGCCATTACAAGACACTTTCAAAGATGGAGCCTCAGTTTTGACGGCCCGGGAGACCCTCCATCTATATTCCATCAGACTGGGTTTCCTGGTGTTTAGGCAGAATGGTGCGGCGATTTTCATGAGATACAACCCGCACCGTTTCGCCCAGCAACTGAGCTACAATCAAGGGGTGCCGTTAGAGGCTTTCCTGCTGGAACCCGTTGCTACTGAAGAAGGGATGCGGAGCGGGCTTCACCACTTCATGCGTCTTAATACGGGTTCTCATTTTTTTATCACTGAGCCGGCTTGCGCCCCACGACTCCTAAATGTATATACAGAATGGTACACTCATTCAACGGGAGCCGTTATAAAGGAAGAAAAGCGATTGCTGGTCGACCGTAAGGGTGTGCCTCCAGATAGCGACCGCAAAGCTCCTCTAGTGCCAAGGGCCCCGGTAGTTCCCCCTCTGAAAGATGCTAGGGCCGGACCACCGCGTGCACAGAGTCCTCCACTTGGATTGCCGCTTCCCGATATCGCGGATGCACTACCAGCGCCCTATGCTCCAGTCGAGACAGTGGTTGTAGCCTCGCCGGAGTCTGGTGTGGGTGCGGACGTCGGGACCCGCCGCCCCAAGGTGCCTGCAAAGCGCAAGTCGATCCTGGGTGCACCTAGGGCTGGTGGACAGAAGAAGAAAAAGAAGTCTCTCTTCGCTGCTGACGTCGCGTTCAGTTAGGAACCCCACGCTCCCTATGGTGAAGGCCTGAGTGAATACAGGACCAACAGGGGGTTAGTCATGCCGCCGGATGACACGGACTTGGAGGCCGCTCTCGTAGCTTCAGAGCGGTTGGCGAGGCACGACGCATGGCTAGCTAAGCTTGCACAATCAGGTAACCACTAGTCGCATTTTTTATTGTATCATATCTTTATTATTTCCCTTGACTAACGTTTTTTCCCTCTTCTCTTCAACAGGCATCACCACTGAAGAAGCCATTGCTGCTTCCCTTAAGACTTTCCAAGAGGAGGAACGCCTTAGAGCGTCCTTAGGCCTTGGTAAATTTCAATTCATCAAGTCTTCATTTTCCTTGTGTTATGGTCGATCTAATCTCCCCCTTTTTATCGCAGGAACCACAATGCCGATCCCGCCAGGTGACGCGGAGACTCTTCCCTGGCCAGCTGCCGCTGTTTCTGCTTCCTCAGGGCTACCGCGAGAAGTCTGTCTTGAAGAGCCGATGAGAGATGCCTTAAAGGCTCTGGAGGCAACTCTAAATGAGGACGACGACACCTTAATTAAGGAAGCGTCGAAGAGGTCTATCGCGACGGCCCGGGAGGAGAGGAAGTGGTTGAGGCACGAAGCGAAGGCATGCAGGGCTGCCTTGGCCATTAGAACGGGCCCAAGCACCGTCCCTCATGCCGATACTCCGTCAGAAGAGCCCCTGGTCGCCTTGTCTACAGCTCATAGACAGATGGTGCGCTCCAATAGGGAGGCTACCGATAAGTCCGCCTCAGGTAATATTTCTTTCAGAATTTTGTTGTAAGAACTATAAAGCTATCGGTTCTTATATATTCTGTCCTGCAGGGCCAAGTCCAACCGAGGGGGAGGCGGAGACCGTCGATCCCAAGGAGGCAGAGGAAGAGGCGCCGGCCGAACCCAAGCAGACGGTGGGCAACGTCGCCGGGGTTGCTGAGCCTGAGTTGGGGGCTGAGGGAGCCGCACCCGAGAAGGTCATTGATGCCGAGCCTGAGATGGCGGCAAATGAGACGACCGCTACAACTGAGCCCGAGGTAGCGGTGGACGAAATGCTTGAGGCCAGTGACCCCCTGGTGATGGCGGATGAGACAATAGAGACCGCCGAGCCTGAAGAAGAAGCGGGTGAGATGGGCACGACTCTTGGGGAAGAGCCAGCCGCTCCTTCTCAAGAGTCCGGCAATTCTTCGGTCATAGCTCTCCCCGTCTACGGCCCTCCGCCGTCTCCTGGCCTCGCGAGCATGACGACGGCCCCCGTGGAGTCTGGGGATGAGGCCACGGGTGGTGGACTTATGTCAATGGAGGAGGGAGACGCCTCCGTCTCGGCTAGAGGCTCATCAGGTAAATTTCGGATTACCGTCCCCCTTTTTTTTATCTTGCAATCTTTCCTGACAGGTTTACCCTTGTTTTAACGCAGGTGCGGCCAGTGCCGATGCTCCATTGCTCGAGGGAGCGCCGTCAAATACTGCCTTGGCGGTGGTCACCTCTTAGCCCTCCCTTATACCATCGAAGATATTGGAAGGTATGTATTTGCAACCTATTAGTCTTATCCTTCAGACCCATAATTTATGTACTAAAGTCGTACTATTGTGTCTTTTCAGGAGTGCTTTTCGACCATCTTTATCAGGTGTTGCTCCCACACTTCTCCTTCCCATCTGAACTCGCTTCTCCCTCTAGTGGCGCTGGTGAGTATAGTTTCCGACTGATATCTTTCTTTTTCAGTGATGGAATTATTTCTAACTTTTTCTCGTCCTGACTGCAGTGCTACAAATCGAAGGGGGAGACGAAAGATCGGTCGCTCCACCGGCCCTTCTGGCCTTGCCACCTGCTTCAACCGGTATAGTAGACTATCTCATCAATGACTTTTTCATATTTCCTGAACCGTCATCTAATCGCATTTTTCCTTTTCAGCTGTCGTTCCGGTCTCGGCGCCTTTTGAGTCTCGCATCATAATGCCAGCAGGCCCTTTCCTGAGACGTCCGTCCTCGAAAGGCGCCATGAACAGTCTGCGTATGTTGAGCGACCACATCGAGGAACTCGACATAGAGACTCCTACATCTGCTGCAGACTTCGCTACGGCGGTTAACCCGATGCTGGTGATACTCGTAAATTTCCATGACGAGGGCATCGTTGCATCTTAGGTTAATCACTGCAGGGAGATCGAGGCTCGCCTGCATCAGCTGGAGTCGATGCGTCCTTCCCCTAAGGTTCTGGCCGTGAGCACTCAAAGAGCAGCGTGGATTGAGCAAAGCGCTTCTTACGTCCACCACTTGGAACAAGAAGCGGCTTTAAGGCTGAGGGAATACCAAGAGACCTCAAGCGAGACGGCTCGTCTGCGTGCTGAGGTTGAGGCGAATGCTGCCCAAGTGAAGGCTATCTTTGAGGGCCTCCTGGAACGCATCTCTCATGAGCTAAACTTGAAGCGAAAGCTTGATGTCGCCGAGCGTGACACCCCAGGCCGCGAAGCTGCTCATCAGGCCGTTGGGGAGCAGCTTGCATCTTTCTTGCAGCAGCGGGCTCAAGTGGAGGCAGAACTGGCGGTGGTGGCCGATCAGGAGAAAGCGTGGAAGGAGGTGCGCAAACAATTTCTAGAGCTATGCAAGACGCTTCCTTCCCAGTAGTTCCCCTTGTATCAATACAATTGTAAAAAAAAATTCTTTTTTCAAATAATATGTATCCATTCTTTATTCTTTTGTACGCTTCACCTTGTACTTGATTAAATTAATAAATAAAGATATACATTTTTCTTTGCAATGTCTTGTACTATTTCTTTGCTTTCTCCCTTCTCTTATTATCAGCATGCTGTCTTGATAAACACAATTGACAGATAACAGAGTAAGCATCTAGATTTCTCCAAGAGATAGCGATGGCTTAGGCCGCAGGTTCAGATCTGCTGCCTAAGACTTTTCAACTCTATGAACCGTGAGGTTCTCATAGAGATTTTTCTCCCTACGGATCGAGAGGATCTCGTAGGTGGATTTTTTCCTTAGGAATCGTGAGGATTCCTAAGTGCGTTTTCTCTTATAAGTCGTAAGGGTCTTATAAGAGAATTTTCTCCCTTACAAGTCGAAAGGACTCGTAAGTGGTTGGTGAGTTGACTTGTTTCCGGGTCGAAGTATTGCTCCGACAGGGAGGTCATTGGCTGACTTGTTTCCGAGATGGAGGTCATTGGTTGACTTGTTTCCGCGACGGAGGTCATTGGTTGACTTGTTTCCGCGACGGAGGTCATTTGCTGACTTGTTTCCGCAACGGAGGTCGTTGGTTGGCTTGTTTCCGCGACGGAGGTCGTTGGTTGACTTGTTTCCGCGACGGAGGTCATTTGCTGACTTGTTTCCTCGATGGAGGTCGTTGGTTGACTTGTTTCCGCGACGGAGGTCGTTGGTTGACTTGTTTCTGCGACGGAGGTCGTTGGTTGACTTGTTTTCGTGACGGAGGTCGTTGGTTGACTTGTTTCCGTGACGGAGGTCATTGGTTGACTTGTTTCCGCGACGGAGGTCATTTGCTGACTTGTTTCCGCGACGGAGGTCGTTGGTTGACTCTAGGTTGTCTGTGAACCGTAGAGTCTTGGAACTGTGGACTTTTCCGTAGCTCCGATTGGTGATGTCACGTCCATGTCCTGCTGGAATGAGGAGGAACGCCGCTGTTGGTCTCCAGGCTGTAGATGTGGTCGTCGTGATCTGACTTCCCTTTGACGCAGCCTGGTGGGGAAATGTATTCCCCTTTCCCTTTTTTTTGTTTATGCCCATGGATTGTATACAGGGGTCACTATGGACTTACCTGCAGGGCAAAAGTTTCATTCACTTTTATTATTTTATTTCCGCGATGCTCTATCATTTCAGCTTTTTACATCGCGAAAGTCGCAATTGCCCAATCATTTCGGCTATTTTTCGCGGTGCCCAATCATTTCGGCTATTTATTTTATTTTTACTCGCTGCTTTTTATTGCGAGTTGCCCAATCATTTCGGCTGTTTTGTATGCATACGTTTTTACTTGCTGCTTTTTATTGCAAGTTGCCCCATCGTTTCGGCTACTTCGTATGCATGTGCGGCCTACCGGCTTTTCACCGTAAACCTGAAATTAGACACCGATTTCGGCATCAGCACCGCTACAACTGGGATGTTGCCAGGAGCGAATTATCATTTGCCTTCGTCGATGTCGAACAAAGGTGGCTTAGCGAACAGGGTTAAGGTCCTGACGGCTAAGGCTTTTGACTTCATGAGCCGTAAGGGTCTCACAAAGGTATTTCTCCCTACAAGTCGTGAGGATCTCGTAGGTGTATTTTCTCCTTAGGAATCGTGAGGATTCCTAAGTGTATGTCCCTCTGTAAGTCGTAAGGATCCTACAAGAGGGTTTTCTCCTTGTAAATCGAGAGGACCTACAAGGGTTGTTCATCATACGTACATATCCCTAGTCACGGATGGGACTTGTTTAGGGAAATATTTATTCGCGCCCGTGGATTGTATACAAGGGTCAACATTGAGCCACTTGTAGGGAAATATCGAAGGTTGTGGGAGTTGCTTAAGCACAGGTTTAGGTCTCTGTAACTTAAGACTTTCAAATCTTATGAGCCGTGAGGGTCCCATAAGAGAGTTCTCCTTACGAGTCGTGAGGATCTCGCAAGTGTATTTTCTCCTTAGGAATCGTGGGGATCCCTAAGTGTGTTGCTCCCTTGTGAGTCATAAGGATCTCACGCGGGTGGTTTCTCCTTACAAGGTCGAGAGGACCCTGTAAGTGTCCCTTAACGAGGTTGCGCCCTTTCAAGTTTTCACAAACACTCGCCGGTAGTCCTACTGTTTTTACTCACGGAGCCCTTTCGGGTTTTCATCCGTGCCCTTTTTGCTTATGGACGTACCATTTTTTATTATTCTTTTTATTTCCTCTCTCTTTTTTTTTACGAGGTCGCGCCCTTTCGGGTTTTCACGAACACTCGCCGGTAGCCCTGCTGTTTTTACTCACGGAGCCCTTTCGAGTTTTCATCCGTGCCCATTTTGCTTATGGACATACCGTTTATTATATATTTTTTTATTTCCTCTCTCTTTTTTTTCACGAGGTCGCACCCTTTCGGGTTTTCACGAACACTCGCCGGTAGCCCTGCTGTTTTTACTCACGGAGCCCTTTCGGGTTTTCATCCGTGCCCATTTTGCTTATGGACATACCGTTTATTATATATTTTTTTATATATATTATTTTTTTTCTTTTACTCATCTCGTCAGCCTGAAGATGCTGCGGTAATAGTTTAAAGACGTTTCGGTCCTTCGTTAGTTTAAGCACGTTTCGGTCCATCGTTAGTTTAAGGACGTTTCGGTCTGGTATCCAGTTTTAGGACGTAGTGGTCCGCCATTAGTTTAAGGACGTTTCGATCCGCCATTAGTTTAAAGACGTTTCGGTCCGTTATCCAGTTTTAGGACGTAGTGGTCCGCCATTAGTTTAAGGACGTTTCGGTCCGTAGGGCTTTCTCTATGAATGAGCATGATGCCCCCGGCATATCCATCTTTTTCGGAGCATGTGGTTGTGGTGAGCTCACCTTCCAGTTTTCAGACAGCGCGAGTTCGCTTTGTTGGTACTAGTCTTCAACCCAGTTTTTGAAGACGAAGCAATCTTCGAGCGGATGACTGACTGCTCGATGGTAGGGGCAGTAATTAGGATCGTTGACATCTCCAGGCTGTAGCGGACGTTTCGGATTCGGCAGATTGATGAATCCGTTGCGCACTGTCAATTAAAACAGTTTCCTCGTTTTATCTTGGGGAAACGAGTAAGGACGTCCCAATCTTTCCTCGAGCGATGGGCGTGGGCGCATGTTATTTTGGCGAACAATCGATTTTGAGTTGCTCGGCTGTTGTTGAATGTTGGCGACGAAGGTCATTTTTCCTTTTCCTTTATCCTTCTTGCTCGCTCCGTCGTTTGCGGGTCCGAGATTCTTTCCAGGTAGTATGCCCTTGCACGGATGAATGTTCTCGTGATTCTTCAATTCTTCAGAGATGGATTCCTTGAAGAGAGGGTGGAAGGTTGTTTCTTCATCGGGGTCATTCCTGTGGCAATTGCCGGCGACTCTTTTATGCTCATCTGTCGTATTTTTC
Source organism: Agapanthus africanus (assembly GCA_030015575.1). Lineage (NCBI taxonomy): Eukaryota > Viridiplantae > Streptophyta > Magnoliopsida > Asparagales > Amaryllidaceae > Agapanthus > Agapanthus africanus. Next base: position 112,399,912 of record CM057344.1, read on the forward strand.
CGCCGTCTACGAGCTTCCCGCTTTGTTCTGTTAACGTAATGTTTGTGAGTGACCTACCCATTTCACCAACACTTAAAGGAGTCGCAGTCTTCAGTAGCGTGTGCGATCTTCTGATGATATAGGCAATAGTCAGGATACATCTCTATTCCACCGAGAGTATTTTCTTCCGAGGGTGGTAGCTTCATTCCCATTGATATGGCTTTAGCAAACCTTTTCCTCGTCTTGAATTTGTTTTCATCGGCAGCGGATGTTTTTTGATTTGATGGGAATACCTCGACTCTTTCGTCCAGTTGGCGGTGTTTGGCTCCTTCCAGTATGGCCATCTCACGCTCTTGATTGGCTTTAACTTTCAGACGAATCTCATTCAGGAAGGCATCGATCATCTCATCTGACGGCCGCAGAATTTCTGGTTCATGGTCTGCCCCTAGCTTTTCAGCGCAAGGAATTTCCTCATCGTTTGTAAACGAATGGGAAATCATATGACAGCTCGCCACGTTTTCCTCGGATTCATCCGACGAACTTTCTCCCTTATCTTCCTCTTGAAAGATGTGGTAGAGAAACTCCTGGAGCGTGATGGGAGTCCGTGCTTTCTGGTTGTATTCCTCCAGCACGTCAATTTGTTTTTGTAAGTCCGTTCGCTTGTTGCCAGGCTTCACGGGCTTCTTGGATTTCTTCTTCTTCTTCTTTGAAGATTTTGAAGGCTGGTTGTGAGTGCTTAGGCCACGACCATCGATCTTTTGAGTTGGACGCGGCTTCAACATCCCTTCAATGATCTGAGGTTCCAACGGGTTCTTCCACTTGATCGCTGGGCATGTTTGAAGATCGTTCAGCATCCTCTTTGTTTTGGCTGATAGTACAACCTCCCAAGGAGCTTCTTCAACGAGGGAGCATGTTGCCCCCGGAGTATTCATCCTTTTAGGGGTGTGAGGCTGTGGCGGATTCACCTTCCATCTGTCGGACAATGCGAACTTGCCCTGTTGGTACTGGTCTTCAATCCAATTTTTGAAGACGTAGCAATCTTCGATCGGATGACCCAGTACTCGGTGATAGGGACAGTAATTGGGATCATAGACGTCGTTTGGCTGCGACGGACGTCTTGGATCCGGCAGGTTTATGAGTCGGTTGCGCAACGCCAGCTCGAATAATCTTCTCGTTTTATCTCGGGGAAACGAGTAAGGACGTCCTAGCCTCTCCTCAAGGGGTACTTGCGGACGCATATTATTTTGACGGACAGCCGGTTTCAAGTTGTCCGGTTGTTGTTGAGTATTAGTGACAACAATTGCTTTTCCCTTCCCCTTTTCATTTCGGGAGTCCGGCTTTGGAAGAGGAGGTCTATGGCCCATCTGATCCATTTGCGCTAGCTTGTCAATCAGGGCCTGGAAGGTAGTCGGCTTGAAGAACATCATAAATTGCAAGATGGTCGCTTGCGGATCAAGAGTTCCCACAAACATACCCACCGCTGGAGCCTCTTCAATGCGCTGTTCGCACTTCGACCATAAGTTTCGCCATCGTATAGCATATTGGACCCATGTCTCACCTGGCTTCACCCTGGCATTGATCAATGCCGTCATTGGGGTGCGTTCGCTGGCGCTTGCGAAACGCTGGGTAAATAGCAACTCCATCTCCACGAAAGTCTTGATAGAGTCGTTTGGGAGTTCAGAATACCACTCGAATGCTGTATCCGATAAGCTACCAACGAATTGGCGAAGCAACAACTTATCATCACCGCCGGTGTTGCCGTAGAGTACCCTGAACTGGGCAACATGCTGGTGGGGATTGCCCGTCCCCTTATAGACATGGAACTTGGGAATGGTATAGCCCGGCGGGTACTTGATCTGGTCGTACCAGCTCGGATATGGTCGTCCTATTTTAACAACCTGGCCGGCTGCTTCAGTCGCATGATGAACTCGTATTTGTTGGGCTATATACTCGTCCAAGTCAGCTTTGGAGATTGTATCCTCCTTAGCTGTTGACAGAGCCGGTGGAGGATTTGACGTTTCTCCCCTATCATCTTCAAGGATGATTGGGGGATCTTCGGCCGGAGGATCTTGTTGGATCATCATCCCCACCATGTCTTGGAACAGGAGGCCCATACGCTTTATGTTGGCTGCTTGTTCAGCAGCTTCTTTATCCTTCTTCTCCAATATCCGACGAAGGAATTCGGCGTCAGTCTCTTGCTCCTGGCGTTCATCCGAGGACGTTTCAGGGCTTTCTTTTGGCCCAGTAAGTGCGGCCATCGCGTTCATCATCTCCTGGAGCTTTTGCTATTGCTCTTGAGCTTTGGTCACTGACCGTGTAAGCGGTCTATGACCTGTAGATGCACGGCTATCCTCTTTACCAGACGCCGTGTATGCTGTATGAACTATTATGCCCCCGGACTTAGGGCGTTTAGGTTCACCGCCTTTGGCATTTTCCGCGGGTGCGGGGACTTTCTCCGGCCTTCTTCTTTTGTGGGCCATTGAAGTTGAAGGGGCTGTTGTAGTGGGCACCCTAGTGGTGGTCATCCTTTGCTGTTTGATTAGACAGTCCTTTTCTTCCTGTACTTTCACCATTTTCTGCTGACGAGAGTGACCTTGGTCAATTACGGAGTCTTGAACCCTTCGCCAAACTTTATAAATTTTGGAGGACAGCCGTTGAAGGGGCTGTTCCAAGTTCTTTTCCGGAACCCTCTCCGCAGGTGGGGGAGATCTTTTCAGTGTAGCAGTTGGAGAGTTCTTTCGTACCCTTCGAAGTGGCTCAAAGCTGTTCCCAGTTGGAACAGTAGCATTAACTTCCACCACTGGAGCGGGTGGAGTTAGCCCTGAGGGGAAGTTGCCCCTGCCTTCCTTACTCGTCGCCAATGGCGACGTCGAGCATGACGAGCCGTTGGGACTGGCTCGGCGATAGAGACAGCTTCTTTTTGCCCCGTGTCCGGATGAGGCGCCGCTGGTGTTAACCTCTTAAAGACTGAGGTTGTCCTTTGAGGGGTGATATTCAATCTGTCAAAGATAGATCCTCGAGCAGGGGCAGGAGCCGGAATAGACAACCTTGAAAAGACTGACTCTTTGATAGGAGAAGCCGCCTTGACGACTTCTGGAGCAGCGGTTGTTGCCTTCCTCGGGACAGCCACTTTAGAGTTCACGGGCTTCCTGGCGGGCCCATCAGAGTTCTGATCCAGCCTGGCAAAGACAGAGGCTGTTGATTTGATATTGGACGACCCGTTGGCAGGGGCCGTTGTAGCAGTGAGCCGGTCGAAGACCGACTTCTTGTTCGCTTCTGGTGCGGACATTGGCATGGTGAAGCTTGCAGGCGGGATCATGGTCCCGAAAAACAGGCCGGTGGTGGCCTGGACCTGTTCTACCGGCAGGGCAAGAATGGAGGCCACTTGAGGCCCATATGCTACACCTCCAGGTGAGGTGGAGCATCGGTTGCATTGGCACTTCGAGCAGTTCGAGCAATTGGAGGCCATTGATGCTTGATTTCTATGCCAGGCAAAAGACCAAATCTTAGTAATTTGAAATCCAAAGGCAACAATTAACAAACCGCGATTCATTCGCCAAGACGACACACGAAGTGTGGAGTGGAAAGAGGAAAAGGTCCCACCGGGCGTGCCAGAATCTATTCCTCTCCGAAAGACGGCGCACAGGACTGCGAAGTCCTGACACTGAGATTCGGGGCAGATGCTATTTGGTTTTATCCGTCCACCTCTCCGAAGATGCCAAGTTGATTTATGGCACCGTGTATCGGAGGTTTGGACGGATGCGGACGATATAGCAGACTTCGTCAGATTCCCCCTCGCTTGAGGGGTTTTTGATTGTGGGGACGCTCTTCCCTGCAGGCGCAAGCCCCTGCAGTTAATTACGCTACCGCATCGCGGTAACAACTTTCTCCTTCTCCAGAATTTCACTTCGTGTCGTGTGTGTTTGTTTTGTTTGTGGTTGCCCGTGGATTGTATACGGAGACTAAGTTATGCCGTCGCCCGTAGGACGTGAATTAGTCCAAATCCGTATTTACTTAGATTTGGGTTCGGTGTTTTAGTTTAAGGATACGTTAGCCCTATTTAAGGATAAGATCAACTTAAACTTTTGTTAAGGATACATTAGCCTAATTTCCAGACTAAGATCAACTTAACGGGATCGTTTGGATCCGACAAGAGAGTAATTGGCTCTATTGTTTAGTTTAATGACGTTGTGGTCGATTTCCAGTTTAGGGACATGGTGGTCCGCTGCCAGTTTAAGGACATGGTGGTCCATCATATTTGTGGCCGTCGAGACCCGTCACCTCTCTGACGTCGTTGAAGGATTACAACGATAGGTGTCAGAGAAGCTCAGAGATGTACCCTTGAACCGGATGTAAATTGATTTAGGAGAGCAGTCTTGGTCAGTCAATTTAATTTGAGGACTTACGGCCATGATTGGGCTCAGTCCAGTTGAAAAAATGTTCAACGCTTTTATTTGTTTTTGGCCTAATAGGCCTGTGCTAGGGCTTTGCCCCTTTTTAAATAATGCGTTGCATTTTTTATTTTGTTTGGGCTCTGCCCTTTTATAAATGATGCAGAGCATCAATTTTATTTGGGCTCTGTCCATTTTATTGCATTGCAATTTATTTTGGCCAACTAGGCCTTTTTGATTTGGGCCTGGCCCTTTAATAAACAATGCTTTGCATTTATCAGGCGCTTTGCGCCAATCATTGAGCGCAAGAGCTTGTGGTGGTGACACGTGTCACGCAAGCGCAGTGCGCTACGCCCGTGCGCTACGCTTGCGCTACTGACACGTGTCGCGCTCTGATGAGCGCAAGCGCAGCAGCGCAGTGCGCTGCGCCGTTGCACTGCTGACACGTGGCGCTCCCTGGTGGCTTGCGCCAATGTAGGAGCGCAACAGTGCAGTTTTTGCAAGTGCAGGGCACTGTTTTATCTTTGGATCAATTTTAGATCAAAGAAAACAAGTTTTTCTTCTTTTCAAAAAACCAGTGGTTCATAAAAAGTGCAAGGCACTGTGCTTATTTATTTTTCTTTTTTTTTATTGAAAATCATTGATCTTGTTCTTAGATCAATGATCTGTTCATAAGAAAATCTTCTCTTTTTCTAAACGTTTTTTTACCTTTTCTTTTTGTTTTTGAAGAGTTCTCTCAAATTCTTCAGAGTTCTTTTTTTTCTCGATCTTGATGATGATGTTGATGATTTTGAATTGGATGCCCCCTGAATTGGGGTTTGGGGGTCTTTATATAGTGCCCATTAATTAGTTAAAATTGTTAAAGAGAAATTTCTCTGAGTGATTTGGGGAATTTTCCCCACCGTTGGATCTTTAATCCAAGGGCTTCTGTTTTACAGAAGACAATTTTCTTGTTTTAACAAGAACAGAAAGATCTTATTAGAATTTTAATTCTGTTTGGCGCAAATGCACCGGCGCTTGACACGTGTCGCGCAGCGCACAGCGCAGCGCAACTGCGCTGACACGTGTCGCGCAGCGCACAGCGCAGCACAACTGCGCTTGCGCAACTGCGCTGACACGTGTCGCGCAGCGCACAGCGCAGCGCAACTGCGCTGACACGTGTCGCGCAGCGCTTGCGCAACTGCGCTGACCCGTGTCGCGCAGCGCAGCGCTTGCGCGACTGAAGCGTTGCTTCCTTTAATTTTTGCTTTAAATAGAGCTTTGGTCTGATTGGGAGCGCTGCCTTGGGCGCTGCGCTGACGTCCCAGCTTTTGACACGTGGCGCGTTGCGCGCAGCGCAAGGAATTTGAAGCGTTGCTTCTAATTTTGAATTTTTGAAATTCAAACAGGGCTTTGCTCTGATTGGGGGAAACAATTTGCAAGACAGCGTTCCGAACTCGATATGTACACTACGAGTATTTAGTGATGCCATTTGGAGTTACTAACACACCGGCGATATTTATAGACTTGATGAACCGGATCTTTTCGCCATTTTTAGATCAGTATGTGGCAGTATTCACTGATGACAATCTGGTCTATTCGAGGAGCAAAGAAGAGTATGAAGAGGACTTGAGAATAGCATTGCAGACGTTGAGAAAAGAAATGTTATATGCTAAGATGAGCAAGCGCGAGTTTTGGCTCGAAGAAGTGAAGCTCTTGGGTCATGTTGTATCCGGAGATGGAATTGCAGTTGACCCCGAAAAGATTGCAGCTGTTCATGATTGGCCAATTCCAAAGAATGTATGGGAGATCAGAAATTTACTTGGACTTGCTGGATGCTATAGAAGGTTTTTGGAGAACTTCACTTGGATAGCAGAACCCTTGACCAAGCTAACATGAAAGGGGGTACCGTTTGTTTGGTCCGAGAAGTGTGCGTTAGTTTTTGAAGCGCTGAAGGAAAAGTTGACAACCGCTCCTATTTTGACAGTGCCAAAAGGTTTCGGAGGATTATTTATTCACAGCGATACATCTGGGAAAGGCTTGGAATGTGTTTTGATACAGCATGGAAAGGTTGTAGTTTATACGTTAAGACAATTTAAGACTCATGAGAAGGACTGCCCAACTTATGACTTGGAACTAGCAGTAGTTATTTTTTTGCACTGAAGATTTGGAGACACTACTTATTGGGCGAAAGGTTAGAGGTGTTTACTGATCACAAGAGTCAAAAGCACGTGTTCACACAGAAAGAGCTCAATATGAGGCAGCGTAGATGGTTCGAGCTGACGGCTGATTATGATCTTGATTTAAGTACTATCCGGGGAAAGTTAATGTAGTACCGGATGCTTTAAGTCGGTTGCCAGCGATATGGGCGTTTCCTGCATAGAAGGAGATCATAGTAGATTTTCAGAGATTCGAGTTAGAGCTTGTACTACCAGATTCTTCGGGACAGTTGATGCAGCTGCAAATAAAGTCATTCTTGATTGATAGCATTAAGGCAGCATAGTCGCATGATCCTAGATTACAGAGATTTTAAGGACAGGTAGAAGCGAGACTTCGAACAGATTTATTGGTTCATGAAGATGGTTCGTTAAGATATGGAAGTCGTTTGCGTGTGCCTAAAGGAGATGTTCATGAAAAAGTCATGAAGGAAGCTCATAGTTCTGCATATTCAGTACATTTAGGTGGCACGAAGATGTATAGCGATTTGCGACAACATTTTTGGTGGGAAGGCATGAAAAGAGAGATTGCTCATTACATGTCGAGGAGCTTGGTGTGCCAGCAAGTCAAGCCTGAACATCAAAGAGTAACTGGTTTGTTACAACCACTTCCGATTCCTCAATGGAAGTGGGAACATATAACCATGGATTTCATGACAGCCTTACCATGGAGTCCAAAGGGAAATAATGCAGTTTAGGTGATTGTCGATCAACTGATAAAGGCAGCTTATTTCATACCATTTCGAGTTGGTCGGTCGATGGAGGCTTTGGCAGACAGGTAAATGCAAGAGATTGTAAGATTGTATGGAGTACCGGTGAGTATTGTTTCTAATCATAACACTCGGTTCATATCACATTTTTGGAGGAATCTACAAGAAAGTTTGGGAACTCGCTTAAAATTTAGTATGGCCTATCATCTTTAGACAGACGGACAGTCTGAGAGAACGATCCAAACTCTTAAAGATATATTGAGAGCTTGCATGTTAGACTTCAAGGGTTTATGGGAGGATCATTTACATTTAGTGGAGTTTTCATACAATAACATTTTTCAGGCGACTATACAGATGGCTCCAATCGAAGCATTGTACGGTCGTAAGTGTCGCTCGCCTATTTGTTGGGATGATATTGGAGAAAGAATGTTGGGACTAGAACTCATTGTGCAAACTGTGAAGAAAGTTAACTTGATTCGTGATAGGTGGCACAAGATCGACAGAAAAATTGAGCTAATACTGGAAGACCTTTGGATTTTGATGTTGGTGATCTTGTTTTCTTGAAGATATCACCGACTAAGGAGTAATCTGATTTGGTAGTCGAGACAAGCTTAGTCCTCGATTCGTGAGGCCTTTCGATATCATTGAGCGTGTTCGAGAGATAGCTTACCAATTGGCTTTTCCACCATTCTTGGCAAGTGTTCATGACGTGTTTAATGTATCTCAACTTAGTAAATATGTTCGAGATGAGACGCACGTCCTTGATCACTCGGAATTGACAGTGAGAGAAGATTTGACTTATGAAGAGCAACCGATGGCTATTATGGATCGACGAGAAAAGATTCTGAACAATAAAGTAATCCCTTTAGTATTTGTTTCGTGGGGGAATCGTTCGCATGGAGAATCTACTTGGGAACGTGAAGATGAGATTTGACAAAAGTTTCCACATCTTTTTCCTTAGATCCGTATTATTCCTGTCTTTTCCTGTTTCGTGAATTTCAAGAACGAAATTCTTTTGTAGTTGGGTATAATGTAACACCATAGCACGTTCATACGCCACTAATCGGTATTTTAAATCTTACTTTATATTCTTTTATTTTTTTATTTGGGTTACGATTGATTTGAATAATAGAAATGGTTATCCGACTCGACCCGCATGTGTAAAACCCATTATGGTTATATTTTATTAATATTTATCTGTAAACTAAATCCATGTGAATCTAGTATTATATATATATATATATATATATATATATATATATATATATATCATATGCTTATACCTTCTGGCAGCCACACGTTAAGGATAATTTATATTTGTTAACTGACATCATATGGTTAAGCATCCCATATTTTATTTTGACTTTTATCTATTACGTTTAAATCTAATAGAATCTGGATACTAAATATTTCTTAGATTCAAACATATTTAAATCCTTTTAAAATCTTAAATAAGGGGTATGAGATATTTAAATAATATTCTTGCATTATGGTTAAAAAGATTACGTATATGTATTATTTTTCCAAAATATATTTTTGTGAGATTTTGGTGGAGACGGGGTGTAATTTGATATTATATTTAGTAGTATTAAACTTTAATATATATTTATAATTTAATATAAACTATACTATATATATACACACACTATTATATACTTTACATTTTATAAAACAGAAAACATTCTCTCTCTCCTCTAACAAAATCTCTCCCTCATCAATTTATATATTCTCCTTTTTCGTTCTTCAAGTCTATACCCATCCTCGCCGATGCAACTCCAGTCGCATTCTAGAATCTTAACCGAGTCATCAAAACTTGGTATTGATTTGTATAGTGTCGTGTTACTTCCATTCATCGCGTTTGTTTCAATGCAAATTTACAACTTGCTATATGTTATGGTTTACACAATTTACTTATATGTTGTCGTAGTATTATTATTATTATTATCATACAACTATATCTATATAATTTATACACCGTAGTTATTTAACGTTAATCAGTTTTATAATATACAGTTTATGCAAGATTACAATTTGCGACATACTATAATTATATCTATAAATATATATATCGTCGTAATATTTCTTATTATTATCATTATACCGTTTATATCTATATAATCCGTATATCATTAATTAGTTTATAATCTGCATTTTATAACGTTATGCAAAATATAGTTTGAAAATATTATAGTTTATACATGAAACGTCGTCGCCAAGCAGATACGACAAATCTGGAATTTACTGTACACCTTACCTTATAAAATTCATTATAAATCATAAAAAAATAATTAACACATGTTCTTTAGTTCGTTACGAAGAAAACTCATAATACTATAACCCTGTGAAGTATTTACTTGCAAAATAAATTTTTTAAATAACGTAAATTGTAAATGAAAGTACATCTGAACTGCTGTGCAGGAAAATTCCAGCAGCAAACTTTAAATTTCGAACGTTCATAACTTTTTGTAGGAACAATCTGAGATACTTTAACTTATAAAAATGAAAACCTTATTGAATTAGCTTTTTTTTATATATGACACGTCCCTTTTAGAGAAAGTTTGTTATTTTTAAGTTATTTTATAAATCAGGGTGACGTTGCATTTCTGAACGGAATTTTCTTATGCATGGTTAATCAATGTCACTTTTATAGTTATTGATCGAATTGAATATGCTATCCATGTTAATATTATTATCTTGGTCTTACGTTATCCTTGACATAGTTATAATCTGTCATACTATTTTTGTTATCATGTTAATACATGTTGCCTGTAATACTTACTTATACTAACAATATTGACATGTTATCCTGATTAACCTGACTTGTTGTTTTGTTTGACAAGACATGCGCATGATTATTCTTGTGTTGGCATTAGCTAGGCATTCTATTGATACCTAACTTGAACAAGAAAGCTGGGGGAAAGGGGAAATCAAGAATGTAAGCAAAATGTAACTCAAAAGGATATTATTGTTTGCCGTGATTCCAGGCGTGAACGGAATAAGCATTGTTTATTGTTGTCGCGCCCCGCTTCCCAAAATGCGCTAACTACGACACGTGACAGAGCCAACCATGCTACCTATGGCTAGGAAATATCCATGCACAGTCACATTACGGCTGTCTATAGGATATCAAGAACAGTAAAATATAAAAATCTATCTAGTACATGTCCATTTGCCAAAATAAAAGAGTCAAGAAATGTATAAGCGGAAACGATAATAATATCCAATAACAACATCTAAAAATACATCTCAATATGGGCTCACATCAAGAAATAAAAGCTATAAAAAATAATTAAAGTAAACATCACTAAACTCAATTCCACATTGCTCGGCTTGACGGCTAAAATACTCCTGTTCAGCCTGCGATAGAGATAGAGGAACTGGGCCATGCAAAATCCAGACGTCGGTGCGTCATAAATATCAAAACAGCAGTAATAACCAGGATGCATCATGATATGTAAACGTGAATATAAATCAACAACATAAATATCAACAGTGAGGTACGTGTGTGCATGTGATGTGTAACCTAAAACTGGGCTTCTAGGTTATCTATACTATAAGTCTTTGAAATCAATTAATGTAATCCTCATCGTAACCCATCAGTCTATACCCCGTTCATTCCCTACGGGACCATGGTAACAGAATTATTCCGTAACGCCTGGAAAAACAGAAAACATGTAATTATTCCGTAACGCCCGAAAAAATGGCAAAAAGGATTATTCCGTAAGGCCCGGAAAAACGACAAACATGTAATAATAGCCCTTTGAGTTACGTTCGGTTACATTCTTGATTTCCCCTTCACCCCCGGTTTGTGTTCAAATCAGGTATTGCCAAGATAGATCTAATGCCAACACAGGATCAAGCAGGTACAAGTTTTCGTCTATGCAGAGAACAGGTTATGCCCGTCAGGACAACACGTCAATATTGTTGGTATTAGTAACAAGATCCATGTAACAAGTCAGTAGTGTGTTGTAAACCTGTCAGGTGATGTATATGCATCAACTAGATATCCAATATAAACTGTAACGAATATCGAAACACGGTTAATTCACGGATGCACATGTATCTATTTGTAATAACCTTTTATAAGTCCATGACTACGTATGATGCACATTAGAAAGCACGTTGTACTAATAGAACAATAATATGATATAATGAGGTTCCGGCATGCAACTGGATATGCAATTGTCAATACGGATACGTACGGGTATCGAAAAACGGTAAAACTATAACATCGGATGCACAATGTAAATACATGTATTATTTTTATTCATATGGATATAAATATAGTAACAAAGTATGTAGCAAGATAAACTTGCTTGATCGGATCTCACGACGGGGTACGTACGTCACGTTCGACGTCGGGTAAACGTCGTGATGCAACCACGCATGTGCAAGACTGGACCTGGCTGATCAAATACGCGACTATGCTAGGTGACGACAATGACTGGGTCGTCCGAATCGTCGGCGACGTGCGCGACTCCGGCGAAACGGCCAAGAAAACAAGAAAGCAAAAAAAAAAGAAAGGAAAGAAAGAAAGAAGAAGAGAAGAAGAAGAAGTGACAGCCAATGCCCCACTGCTGCACAAGCATTTTGAGACCGGAGAAATGCAGGCAAACATTCTTCTGGCTCTGGCTCTTCATAACACTTCAACGGCGTGGAATATTCCATTTCCAAATTACTAATAATTGCTGGCAAGGTAATCTCTTTGCATGAGCAAGACTTCGTAGAGCAGGGATGAATTCTGAAAAGCATTGCCCCTAAGCATCTTATAATTGCTTTACCAAATTCCTCAGCTGCCTCATTGGGTGAACACATGGCCCCAGATGTCAACTTCTTCACAACAACCATCTGATTAACAGAACCAAGATGGCCTTTCTTCAAAAACTCCTCGATGCACAACAACATGCCCTCAGCAACAAAATCACTGATCTCGAGCTCTCTCATGATCGCAACGCCTTTCTCGCTCCCTCGACACTGAACCGCAGCATCCAGTAGAAGCAAAAGGGGGGACATCGTGTAATCGAGAGAGGGCTGCAGGGCTTGAAGCGGAGCACGGCGGAGGAGGTCGGCCATGTCCCGGAGAAAGTGGGTGTCTTTCTTAGGGTTTCGGAGGGTGGTGGTGGTGGTTTGTGATGTCGGGGAGTGGGGAGGGATGTGAGGAGGTGACGAGGGTGACGACGGCGATGGTGACGCCGAGTCTTCGGTGATGTTGGGGTCGCGGGAGGTTGCTGCAGATGGTATCGTCGGGATGCAGTGGGTTCTTGGGGATTGTCGGGAAAAAGAGAGGAGAGAAAGGAGGTGGAGATGGTGGTCACAAGGGCGAGGTGATGGTGGCGACGACGAGGTGAGGTTGGCGGCGATGGAGTGGGCACAGGCTAGGGTTTGCGTTCGAGTTTTTCTCGTGGCGGGGAACATAGGAAGATGGAAAGAAATAGAGGAGAGAGAGGTTGTTTAATATATATATATATATATATATATATATATAATGGAGGAAAGAGACCATAGGGGAGAATTTCCTTCGATGGCATCGAAAAAGTACGCCTTCCGTCGTGTTTTCCGACGATCGGAATCTATCATCTTCATTTTTATTTTCTAAGATGTGGGTATGCCAAATTTCATGTGATTCTATAACTTTTTCACTGTTGATTTAGCAATTTAAAAAGTTCTATTGTCGGTAAACCGTTAATTTTGAACCCACTAATTTAACGGTGAAAAACTTGTAGAATCACATGAAATTTGGTGTACTCATGTCTTAGATGATAACGATGAAGATGATGGATGCCGATCGTCAGAAAACACGACGGAGGACGTAATTTCTCCATTATTCTCTCTCTATGTATACATATATTGAGAGAGTGGGGGGGCTGTGAGAGGGAAAAAACTTCTCAAGAAGGGCTTGCATGGTGCAAGCCCCTCTAGAGCCATTGGATGGGGGAGCCCCACAAGTAGGGGTCCCCCATCCAATGGCTATGGAAGGGCTCGCACCATGCAAGCCCTTGCATAGTAATTTTTTCCCTGTGAGAGAGAGATAGAAAAGAAAGAGAGATAATGAAATATTAATTAATTAATGAAATATATATATATATATATAGTAAATGTTAGTATATTAAGTAATATTATAATATATATAGTTTAGTTAATAAAATATATATTATATATATATACGGTAGCAGTTTAGGTTTTAAAAAATATTTTAATATATAATCTAAGATTTTATAGCTAATACAAAAATGCTTCGAAAAATACCCGGGTCATGTCTAAAAATCTAGTTTTAAAATACGAATAATATACGTATCAGCCAAAACCATAATACGATATCCGGTTAAAGAAAATGTATACCCCTCAAGAACGGATACATGTAAAAACACGTAGCGATCCAAACGAGTCCGTTTCATCAAACAGGAAATGAACACGATGTCAGGATGCAATCATAGGGTACGGGGTATGATACAGGCCATGCTAGATATTAAAAAATATTATCATATTATAATTCGTACTATTTAAAAGAAATGCAGTTGCAGCATCTCATATAAGTGTAGTATCAAATCTAAATGTGCACGGATCCTTAGTACTAGTAAGGATATGATGTAATTTAGAATCAAGACGGGTTTCAAGCATACGGGTCGGCTCGAATACTAACCACAGATACCAAATGCATCATCCGCACCCAAACGCAAATAATAAACAAGAACTGTCGTAAAATTGGAAAATACTCAAAAGAAATACGGTAAAAATGAACTAGGGTGTTACAATTGTACCGTGGTCCCGTGAGGAATGAACGGGATATATTCTGTTGAGTTACGAGGAGAATTAAATTAATTGGTTTCAAATACCGTTAGAATAAATAATCTATAAACACAGACTTTAGGATACATGTGATATACCTATAGCATTTTGTTATAACATCTGTGATTGTTTGTTTATATTTATATCTTATTTTGCATGTGACATCCGGTATAGCACACTGTTCTGGTTATTACTATTATCATGAAATTTATGACGCGCTGACGTCTGAGTTTTGCATGGCCCAGATACTTAACTTAGCATGTGAGTACTTCGACAGGACTACCGATCAGTGAGGACTATCTCACTGATATAGCTCTTATTGATGGTTAGTTATTTCTTGAATCTTTATTGATTCCGCTACTATTTCCTGTTATCGTTTATGGCTACTTGGGCATATTTAGAGATAGATAGTTATATTGTTGTTCTTTATTACTGATTAACAGCCGTCATATGACTATGAAAGGATATTTTCTTACTGTAGGTAGCATGGTTGGTTTTGTTACGTCTCGAAATTTTGGTATTTTGGGAAGCGGGACGTGACACTTATATTAGTGTATTTGTATGCGTGTGTACACAAATGAGGTGGCTCTCTCTTTTCTTCTCATCTCTTCTTAATTATGTGAGAAGAGTGTTGGCTTGTGACTTAACCATAGTGAGTCACAAGTCTACACCATTCCTCACATTAAAAGAAGAAAGAAAAAGAAAAGAGATGATGATTCATTTTGTGATTTATACTTGATATTATCTTTACCTTCACCATTATCTTCTTCTCTCTCCTCTTTTTGTGAGTTGAGAAAGAAAAAGATTAAGAGAGAAAAACATAGAGATTAGCCACTGCATCACTTAGTGATCAATTCCTAGCAAGTCTTGATCACTAGTTGCTTCACTTGTTATTTTAGTGTGAAGCTAAATCCTAGATTAGGATTTTCTCGGGTGGATCATCTTCGACAAGGAAGATCGATCCCAAGCTCGTTCCCGGTAGACTTAGGAGCGTAAGAAGTGGAAAGAAGATGAAGAACACGACTACAAAGGTAGCTATCACTGTAAATCCCCAGTTTCCGTATATATACTTTTCCGTATTTTTTCCTAGATTTTTTCATTTTATATATATAGTTTTTAATTGTTTTATTATTATTTATTTATTTTTCCTAATCTAAATCTACCTACCCGACCCAACCTAATTCTACCCATAACCCAACCTGACCCAACCCGACTCACCCACTTTTCTTCTTCTTCTTCTTCCTCGCTTCTTTCTTTCCCACTCTTTTCCAACGTTTTCCCCCTCTTCCTGCGCCACAAAGACCGCGTCCACCTCTACGAGACCCGTGCCCGCTCGCCAACTCCCCCGCGTCCCGCTCGCCAACTCCCCCACAATCCCCTCCACCAAATCCCATCCCTCCAACGGCTCCCCCTCTCTTGTTCTCGCCGCGAGAACCACTCCTCTACGTCCTCGTCTCACCCTCGTCTCAACACTGAGCCCCTCTCACTCCTTAACCCATCTCGCTCACTCCCCTCGTCCTCACTCATCATCTCCGACAACCCCCCCCCCGGCTCCTCCTCCTTCAGCTCGAGCTAACCACCACCACGAGCCCATCACCAGCCACACTTCCTTCTCCTCTTTCTTCACCTGCAACTGCCACCAACTATAGCCATTGCCTCACCTCGATCGACCAACCACCGCGAGACCCAACTCCCTTACAACCGATACCCTAAACTCCACCACCACCTCACCGACGAGCCTCCTCCTCCAGCCTTCCCCATCACCTCCTCGTCCCCTCCACTAACCTCCTCTCCCCAACCGCACCCACCTGAGCACTACCGCACTCATCACCAAAGCCAAGATCCCTAACCTCGACAGAGCAGCATCTTCATCATTACCCCGTCCAACCACCAACTCCCCACTGTGCACCACCGACCCCGATCATCCCCTACAACACCCCAGAGCTCCACTGTGTTAGTTGTATATGTAAATCCACGTTCCCATCAATAAAATTTTCCTATATTTTTCCTAGTCCCCCGATTGCTTCCGTATTTTTCCTCGTGATTTTTGTAGGTATTTGGTTGCTCAAGTTTTACTAATTGTTTTTCCTAAGCGATTAAAAATCAATCCAAAACCAAAACAATATATTTATATACCAAAAAACCCCAGCCCAACAGCAAATCAATTAATTTTCCCCAGCCCATGCACCTCGGCCCATTTCCTTTCTTTCCTTAAGAAACGAATTTATTTCCCTCCCCGGCCCAGCCCATACCACTCCTTACCCTAACACCCGCACAACCCGACCCGACCCGCTTCATTTCACCCCTTCTTCCCCCACGTTGTTTCCCACTCGATTCCTTTCTCTGCGCCAACCCACGTTCCCCCGCGTCGCCGCCCACTTCGCCAATGTCCCCGACTGCGTGCCCCACGACCCCGACCATGACCGCGCGCCCCTCAACCCCTTCTCGTCTCTCTAGCTCTTTCCCTCCATGCTCACTCTCGACCTCTCTCAAACCTCTATTCTCCTCTCTCCCAACTCCCAACTTCATCTCTCACCCCCCACGACGACGACGCTGACGACGACGACTTTCCTCGTCCCCCTTTCTCCTCTCTCGCTCTCACTCTCGTGCTCACTCCTCTCTTTCCTCAGAAAAACCCACCACTATCTTTCCCTCACCATCTCCAAACCGCCCCTACCGAACTCACTCCCCTGCACCCTCACGCCGGCGAGCTCCCCACTGCCCTGAACCACCTCGTCAACCTCTACACCCTCAGCAGCATCACCATCACCTCCAAACCGAGCCCCTACTACCTCTCTCTCTTTCACAAACCCAAGCCACCAAGCTCCGAACACCCGCTGCGCCATCGCCGGAGCGACCACCGCCGACCACCGTCGACCCCAGCGCACTCACAGGAACTTCCCAGCACCACACTCCGCCTCCAGCGATCGCGAACCATCCCCGGACAACTCTGACGATGAACCCAAACGCGAGCCGAGGCCGTGAACCCTAGCCGCGCCGATCGTAGCGCGTTCGTGCCGTTGCCGCTGCCGTGTGTCGCCAAAGCGCCTCCAGGCAAGTTACCTACTTGCTTCATGCTATTTGTTTTACTAGAACTTGAAATACCGTTAAATTCCACATGAACATTTAGTGCGACTTAAAACAGTGTATGTGTTCGATGCAAAACATGAACAAAAACCCTTCTTTAAACTGACGGAACTTGATCATATATGCTGGCCCGTGTGGCAATGAACATTGTGTAGGAATTTGACTGAAAAATATGATTGTTACTGGCTTAAACGATCACCCCCAATTACACCCGTAAAAACTGAGAATTTCCCGCACCTGAAACTTGTTAAAATCATAATTAATTGTGTACACATTGAAATGATAGGCTCAAATCGAAGACGACTCGACGGCTTGTAATCCTATACAAGTTCTTAATTGTTTCTGTACTGAAATTGTGACGAGAATTGGTTCGGAGAGCGGCTCTGGACTGCAGTCCAGAGCAGCTCCGGCTGTTGGTTTCTATCTCGTAATGCTCACTACCTTGTCGCCTAAACTTTTATGTTGTGTAACCCTACACTTTATTGAAGATGAATCTGTTAGCTAAATAACTCAAGTGATTTCACCCCTTTTTATCGTCGTTTACTATTTAAACTGCAATTTAAAAGAACAGGACGTCTAACAGTCCCAAACAGAAACAGAATTGATACCCTATCGTTGAACAGTGCATAATTTCTGACGTAGAGATGGGATTTAGAATACGTATGATGCGTTGGAAACCTTATTAAAAACCCTAAATTTCATTCAACTGTAGCGTTGCCAAATTCTGATCTCAACTGGGTGAAAATTGTGCCGCGAAACGGATGTTCAGTTCAGAAACTGAATTTCCTGCAGCGAGCACTTAAATTGAAACGGCTGTAACTTGAATACCAGAAACCTGATTATACTGAAACAAATTTTGATGAACTTACAACTAAGTCTACTTGTTACCATCTTTGTATCGTTTCGCTAAATTCTGAACGTATGATTTACTGCAATTTTTATGAGCTCGTGAGGTGCATACTAGTTCATATTACACATGACTTGTTAACTGCATAAATGTACATACCTTACCCATTTGCCATATACCTAGTGATAGTGCGCGTTATTATTCAGTGTACAATGCATTATCGTGCGTGGACAGTGTTGGTTTAGGAGTGTCGAGTACGCCAATGAAAAAATGAATGATTCTTGACAGTGATAAATACAGTGAACAGTGATAAAACCGTGTTATTGGTGCATACTCGTACACGATTAGACCATGCTCGTCAATAGTGTAAACCTGGGGAAAAGGGGAAATCGAAGTGGAAAGAGTATCGTATTTAGCGGGACCGTATTTTAGAGGATGATCATTCGAACAGTGATTCTTATATATATTAGGTAGGATCTAGCGATCCGGCTGACAGGGTTATGTCCCGGGCGTGTGGGCCGTTGTCTCAGGTATGTACGAGACTCCCGTTAAACATGATCCTCCTTTCCACAACTCGATTTCAAACCTGACTTAGAGACTGATAGGGACACAGATCATACTTTGCATCATTTAGTGGCATAGTGATTATCCGCATTTTTCTTTCACTGTTATTACCTTATTTGCCTGTTTTATGTCATTATTATAATATTGCTATTATATCGCTCTGACGACCTGAGTATGCATGCTCAGTGATAGAGGTGGATTCGCCTGACCTCGAGGAGACCGTGAAAATCCAGACTAGTGAACCAGTTACATTTCTACATTGATATTCCTGGTTAGTTGCATTTTTGCTTACTTCCATTGAGCTCAGATTCCTTTATACTTGATAGTTTTAGTGACTGCATTCTCTTTACCCGTATTGCATTTTACTGATTACCATATAATGCTAGAAGTCGAAATGTGACTACGAGCGGATCTTTCCTTGATCGTAGGAGCATGGCTGGCCTTGTCACCCTTGTATTCCGTATTTTGGGAAGCGGGGCAAGACATGGTTTTGTTGGTATCAAAGCCAGGTTTGGAATAAAATTGCAGCTCAATTTAGGGATCCCTTGAATCATACTTGGTTTCCTTACTGTTACTTTCATATACTACCTGTGCTTCACCACTCAAGCTCATGTTTTGAATCTTATCTACCTTATCTTTTCCTCATGTCCGCACCATTAATCGTTATTTTTCCTTCGTTTTCCACTATCTGATAATGACCCTTACTTTTCTGGCTATGGCCAACCATAGGGCAGCACCGCTTCTTGAGGAGGACACTCGGTCCTGCGTTTCTTTCGACCGTATGTTAGCGAGTTCAGATGACGAGGGAATCGATGTCGTAACTCCAGAGATCAATATGATTAATGACTCTATCGACGAAGAGGACCCAATAGGAGAGGATCCACATGGAAATGCGGTAGAGGAGGGACCCGATGAGGATCCTGAAGAGGAAGACCCTGAGGAAGACCCTCTGAAAGAGGATCCAGAAGAGGACTCGGAGCAGGCAGCTATGACGCAATTCTCGGGATGGATTGGATGAGTACCTTCCATGCAGTTATTGATTGCCGAGCAAGGAATGTGACCCTCCGCATTCCCAATCACCCGGAGTTTATTTTCGAAGGCGGGAGCGAATCTTTAGAGCCAGCCAAGTATAGAGCCAAGCCAAAGGAGCTGACAGCTATGGAGATTGATGAGAGCCCAGCCCCAGAGATTGTTCGGGACTTTATGGACATGTTTCCTGAAGATTTACCAGGTCTATCACCTCCACACGTCTTGGAATTCTCGATCAATTTGACCCCAGGTACAGCACCAGTTTCCAAGGCCCCGTACAGAATGGCACCTGTTGAGTTGGCAGAATTGAAGAAGCAAATTGAAGAACTCTTGGAGAAGGGATTTATCCGGCCGAGCGTATCACCGTGGGGTGCACCAGTTCTGTTAGTGAAGAAGAAAGATGGATCGCTGCGGATGTGTATAGATTATCGGGAGCTGAACAAAGTCACAATAAAGAACAAGTAACCAATTCCGCGCATCGACGACTTATTCGATCAGCTAAGTGGGGCCAAGGTATTTTCAAAGTTGGATCTCCATTCTGGCTATCATCATATCAGAGTAGCAGCCGAGGATATATGCAAAACGGCTTTCAGGACCCGATACGGACACTATGAGTTCCTTGTGATGTCGTTCGGTGTTACCAATGCTCCAGCGATATTCATGGACTTGATGAACAGGGTGTTTGCAAAGTACTTGGACACGTTTGTCGTTGTATTTATCAACGACATACTTGTCTACTCGAAGACCCGGGAGGAGCATGTTGAGCATTTGCGCACGGTTCTATAAATTCTTCGGGAAGAGAAGCTGTACGCGAAATTGAGCAAGTGTGAGTTCTGGCTCGACAAGGTTCGGTTCTTGGGACACATTGTTTCGGGCGAAGGCATCTCAGTGGACCCGGAAAAGATAGACTCTGTCAGAGATTGGCCAACGCCGAAGTCAGTGGCCGAGATCAGAAGCTTTCTGGGATTGGCAGGATATTAACGGAGGTTCGTCCAAGACTTCTCAAGAATCGCTGAACCGTTGACGAGGCTGACATGGAAGGACGTACCGTTTGCGTGGACAGAGGAATGTACACAGGCATGTGACACACTGAAACAGAAGTTAACCACGGCGCCCATTTTACAGTACCAGATGATTCCGGTGGTTTGGTGATACATAGTGATGCCTCAGGGAAGGGATTAGGCTGTGTTCTGATGCAGCACGGCCGAGTGGTTGCTTACGCCTCTCGACAGCTGAGAAATCACGAGAAGAACTATCCTACGCATGACTTGGAGTTAGCTGCAGTAGTCTTTGCGTTGAAAATTTGGAGGCACTATCTATTGGGCGAGAAGATGGAGGTGTACACGGATCATAAAAGTCTGAAGTACGTCTTCACTCAGAAAGAACTAAACATGAGGCAGCGCCGATGGCTAGAGCAGATTGCAGATTATGACTTGGACCTTCAGTATCACCCGGGGAAAGTAAATGTTGTACTAGATGGTCTCAGTCGCAAGCCAGCGGTCATGATATTGACCAATCAGAGGAGCATTATTGAGGACTGTTCATACTATAATATTGCATTATGGTACTCCCCATTTTTATTCGTTTGATAAATAAACAGGTACTCTTGATGCATGTTTGTTGCATATTATAGGATACAGGCTCTTGGAGCAAATACAGTGAAAAAGACGAAAGTTGATACAGAAAAGGGACTTTTGACCAACAAGTAGACGGATCCTAGTCAAGCCTAGACGAAGAACAATTCACAATTGTATAAGGCAATGTAGTCCGAAACGTCAAAGTGAACGGTCAAAAGATCATTACAAGTCTTCACTGAAGATCTGGAGAAGACCCAGAAGTCAAATGGAGAAAAGAAGTATAAAAGTAGAAAGCCCAAGAAGCATCAAAGGAAGCCCAAAAGTTTTTCAACCTACCTCCCTAGTTTGGCCGCGGAACCGCGGCCAAACCTATGCTGGCGCCGCGGTTCCGCGGCCGTATAGTCGATGCGTCGGTGCGGTTTTCTCGTGTCGGTGCGACGGTGCGGGGGTTTGGATTTTTCGTGGGCAAATCTGTAATTGCACATGTGCGAATCCCGTAACCCTAAATTCTCCTGTTTGCTTATAAATTGTAATCAAAAATTGTAAAACCCTATGCCTCTTTTCATTTCACAAATTCAGATCTGTTCTGTATTATTTCTTGGAGGGAGCCATCAATAAAAATTAGTAAGTTAATTTTAATTCCTTGTTTTAATTCTCTTTTAATTAGAATGTCTTTTAATCCCCTAATGAGCGAGTAATTTCCTCGCTTGTTAGGGTTAGCCTTAGGAAAAGGTTTGAGAGATGAGATCTCTCACCCCTTTCATGCCCCTTCACAACTAAGAATTAGAACTCCATGCATGCACGCACAACCGCTCCCTACGGCACCCTACCCCTCGAGGTAACGGTGACACCGTAGTATAAAGGACCGGTTGCGCGTGTTTTCCATGGAGGTTAGGGTAAGGATCGATAAAGGAAGGACAAGAATCTAAAGGAAGAAATATCTTCCCAAAAGATTCTAATCCACTTTATTGATAATTACTATAACATCTAATAGATCTAAAATAAGGCATTGAAAGCGGTGAGGAAACCTTTAATCTCTCAACTTCCCCTAAGCCTAACTCTAGCAAGACTTTAATTTAGATTAATTTAGTTTATTGATAGATCTAGTTTTTTTTAGATTTAATAAAATCAATCCAAACAACATTTAGAATCAACTCGTAAAAACACATTAAGAAAATTACACATCTCAGTGGATCGACCCGTATTCACCGGCTAGCTGCAAAGCGACGCCGTTTCTGATTACGGTTAACATATATTTTTGGAATAATCAAATGGCGCCGTTGCCGGGGATGGCGTAAAATTTCTTTTGTGTAATTTCGGGTTGATATAAATTTTAAAAAAATTATAAAAATCTAAAAATAAAAAAAAAGAAATAAAAATTATCAATTTTGATCTGTGTGAAGGGTGTATCTTTTGAATCTTGCAGGAACAGCGAAGAATAGCGAATCTGGAAATTTACAGAGAGAAAAACAGAAAGTTGTACATCAGAACAGAGGAGGATTTGGACAAAGGAGCAGTACAATTTTTTCCAGAGCCTGATCCCTCTAGACAACCGCGGAACCGCGGCCATTGTGCGCCCCAGACCGTGGAACCGCGGCTATTTAGCCACGTCAGCACCTCAAATTTGCATCGTTTGTTTTCTCCTTCTCCCCTCTGTCAACCTCCATATATCTTTCTGTAAAAACTTTCTGCAGGAATTCTTTACGCTAAAAATCTTCTCTCCCCTTCTAGATAACAGATTTTCTGCAGGTTTCTTTGCGCCGCGCTAAAAAATTGATTGCAAGTGAATTTTATTGTTTTGCATAATTTAATCGGACTTTAAGGGGCTAATTGACCAAACTCAGATTGGGTGGGGATTTCATCACCCTTCCCAGGACCCCAGAAAACACTTAAAGCATTTGCATTGATCACAATTAATTAAAAAATACTAGACTCGGCCCTAAGGACTTCGAGCTCAATAGGAAAAGGACTAGTATAGGCATCGGCCGTTTATCCTAACCTGACCTTGCGGTGTCTAGGCAAGTGTGTCTAGGCTAGTGGTTATTAATTAGGCCCACTGTTGTGGTTCCTTCCCACTTACCTGGCACTTACCTGGCCGCAAGTGTCGGTGAAGAGGCGGTTTCAGGTCCTATTTCTAGCCCTAGTTAGGAGCTGTCTAGCAGACCTAGGTGACCCTAGATCTAGGCCTGATTGTGCATGTGTGGTTGATACATTTGTGTCATAAGTCTCTTTTCAAAAACCTCTTTGCAAAACTCTCACATAAATAAAAAAAGAAAAAAGAGAAAAATCTTTTCAAAACTTGCAACTTGTCGCTGAGAAAACTTGCACCTCGCTTACACCACTTCTTCTCATTGACGTTATCTTACCTCCAGATTCTGTCTTTCATTTTTTTTTCCTGACTGCACTACCCCTTTAGTGTATGTCACTTTGGACTAGGGATACTAACGCCCGATTAGTCCGTGTTTCGTTGATACCGACCGACGAACCTTTCGACACCGAAGTCGAAATTCCCTCCATTTCCTTACCTCCACCTTCAAATTCTTCTTTCGAAGGTATGTCGGGATTCAACCCCAACAATACCTTACCGATGGGAATGATTCCACCTCTGTTAAGTGCGAATAACCCAAATCTTCCGCCTGTTGTAGCGCCCCAACGAATCGCGCTCCAGGATCTCTTCTACCCCGTCCGCACTTCTTTACCTACATGTCTTTCACCCCCACCGGCAAATGGGGACAATTTTGAAATAAAACCACAATTCATCAATATGCTGCCAAAATTTCATGGTTTGGAATCTGAAGATGCATATATCTTTATCAATAAATTCCAAAATGTGTGCGCTATGATGAAAACGACCCAATTAAGTGATGACGCTATAAAGCTAAGGGTCATTCCTTTTACCTTATGTGACCTAGCCGAGAAGTGGCTATACAGCACCGCATCATATTCCATTAGAAATTGGGACGAGTTTGTGAAAGCTTTTCTGAAAAATTTCTATCCTCATCACAAAACTGCTAGAATCCGTAATGAGATTATACAATTTTCACAGCTTCCTTCCGAACCATTTTGGAAGTGCTTCGAGAGATTTAAAGACCTACTCGTTCAATGCCCTCATCATGGGATCGAAAGTTGGCAACTTTACCAAACATTATACGAGGGATTGAACTCGGCAACGAAGCAGTTGCTAGAAACCATATGTCAAGGTCATTTTCTCTCCAAGTCTAGCGACGAAGCGTGGCAGTTTCTTGAGGATCTTAGTAAGCAAACAATTCAGTGGGAGAGTACCAAGACCACATCATCTTCTTCTAGTGGTCAATCTAGGGCAGGCATACATCAAGTAGATATGTCGATTGCTATGAAGGCCGAGATGGCCGCACTTATGAAAAAGCTAGAAGCCATTGAGACCAAAATCTCATCGCCTTCTCCTGCCCCTGTTATGCCCCCACGAACTGTTTGTGCTTGTTGTCCGGATCCATCACACCTTACCGAAGAGTGTCCTTACAATCTACCTACTCAAGGACAGGATCAAGTCAATGCTGCATTTCAGCAACGACAAAGAAACGATCCGTACTCTTCGACATACAATCCAGGGTGGAGGAGTCACCCAAACTTCGCTTGGAACCAAAATCAACAATTCTAAGGAAATAACAATTTTCAAAGACCTCCTCCTCCACAACAACAACAAGCACCTTCACAAACTCAAAACCAGCAACCTTTCCAACAACAACCTTATACAAATCAAACGACCAATTTGGTTCAACCAAATGATAATAAGGTTATCTCGCTCGAAAAAAGTCTAGATGCATTTCTCAAGCAATCTACAGAATCCGCAGCAAGATTTGAAAATTATGTTCAGTCTTTGATGCATAACAATGCCTCACACGATCAAAGTATCAAATCTATTGAGGCACAAATTGCACAATTAACTGCTGCGTTGAGCGAGAGAGAAAAGGGAAAGCTTCCATCTCAACCATTGCCAAACCCCGGTCACACACAAAACGCATATCACAATCACAATGTAAATGCGGTGACCACGTTGAGATCTGGAAGAGTGTTGCAGAATAATGTGGGTACTAGTGATGACATCCCCGCCGGTGGTTCTTCTTCTTCCTCCTCTGCTCCATCGCCATCTTCTCCTCCTTCTCCTCCTTCTTTTTCACCCTCATTTCCTCCGCTAGAGCCTATTCTCCATTCTTCAAAAGGCTCTTCTTCTTCTAGTCCGAACGGACCCACACTGGGATCCGTTCCTACTCCATATTCTACTCTACAGACATTTGACTCAACGAATTTTCAAAATGCTCCATTTCTAAACAGGTTGAGTCCTAATAAACCAACTGCACAAGTGGAGAAGATTGTGGAATTATTTAAGCAGGTTAGCATAAATATACCTCTCTTGGATGCAATCCAACAAGTCCCTTCATACGCGAAAATCTTAAAGGGCTTATGCACCTCGAAGAGAAAGTCATCTCAAGTACCCAAGAAAGTGCTAGTGGCTAGTGCAGTGAGCAATGCTATTAACCACCCTCAAACCTTACCCCAAAAACGAAAGGACCCCGGCTGTCCTACGATTTCAATCACAATTGGGGATAAGAAAATTAATCGAGCACTTTTAGATCTTGGGTCTAGTGTTAACCTGCTTCCCTACTCCGTGTACGAACAATTATGGGTTGGAGAGTTGAAACCCACTCGTTGTACTCTCCAAATGGCTGATCGATCAATCACCCATCCAAGGGGTGAGCTAGAGGATGTGTTGATCAAAGTTGGGGAGTTCATATTCCCCGTTGATTTTATTGTTATGGATACACAACCTGTTGCTAACCCACGGAACCAAATTCCGGTGATCCTCGGTCGACCATTTTTGGCCACTTCCAATGCTGTAATAAACTGTCGCAATGGCTCCATAACTCTATCCTTTGGGAAGATGTCTAGTGAGTTCAATATTTATAAAATGGGAAGTCTTCCCCCCGTGCCTAAAACTAGTACACGAGAAATTTTCTCTATTTACGAAATCACGCAGGAGGACTGCGAGCTTGAAAGATTCTTGTTTGATGAAAACAGTTTTGACGCCACTAGTGCGTCCCTCCTTGAGCCTACCACCGTTGACACAACCGATATGGATTATGAATGTTTCACTTTTTCAGATGATGACGACTCACAGCCCGAATATGAGTCTTTTGAATTTTTGGATGAGTTAGTTGAACCATCCGAATCGGTTGTTTGCAGTGATTTCGAACCTGTGTTGGAGTCCTTTGAGTTCGAGGTAGATTCCGCAATGATTCTTTTGCCTCCGAAAGTCGAACTCATGTCTTTACCGCCTCACCTTAAATATGCTTACATAGGTGAGAATGAGACTTGTCCCATTATAATATCAGCCTCTCTAGCCTTCGAGCAAGAGAACGCTATTTTAAAAGTCTTACAAGATAGGCGGCAAGTTTTCGGTTGGACTATGGAAGACATCGAGGAGATCAGTTCCATTATAATTGAATATCATATGCAATTGATGGATGATGCCAAGTCAATAGAGAACCCACAGAAACATTTTGGGGGTATTGTGGTGAGTCAACCTCCTCCTTTAGAAGTTGAACCACCCCCATTTCTTTTAATAAGCTACGAGAATGCCAACATTCCACTGATTGATGATCATTCGTATTCTCATTTTGATTCATCACCACCTCCTGTCTATTCACTTCCATACCTTCCATACCACCACTTCTATCTTCCCCAAATCTTTATGGATCGCTACGACTTATTCTTCCACCAACTGATACTCTTTACTGATAAATTTTTCAACTGGTTGGTGTTAACGTTTGGTCTATGCAAGGTTTGGCAGTAATGTCTAACATAGTTTAAATGAAGTTTGGGGGAGGGCCTTTCTGTATATATTTTTGTTTTTCTTAACAATAAAAAAAATTATAAATAAATAAACAGGGAAGTGCCGGTATTTTGATCCTCTTGGTTTAGTATGACAGTGAGAACACTGTCAAGTTCAAGTTTGGGGGTATGCTCGGTACGTCTTCTTCCTTCGCATTCATTTGTATATATTTTTTGCATTTGCATATTTATTTTTAAAAAAAAACCATAAAAATTTGAAAAAATTTCAAAAGTTATAAATAATATCGTATTCAATTTTGGCTTATTTGACTTGTGTTTGACAAATAGATTAACTGGCTAGGAACAACTAGATCTTAGACTTAATGAATTAAAAACCCTAAAGATAACCTTCTTTAAAGTTTAACGGTAGAAAGTATATGCCTTGTAGTTTATTTAGAAATAGGCAAACTTTGGGTTCACTTCTTGGGCTAAGTCGAAACGAAGGAAAGATATTGAAGCTTTTATTAGAGTATAAGTTTGAAAAATAGTTCCTAACTTAAGTCTAGATTCTGAAAATGTATACCCTACAATTTGCACAATCACACACCTTGAAACTTGGAATAGTAGAAGAGACCTTGAAATGCTCTTGTCTAAAGTCCTTAGTACAATAAAATATATATATATATATATATAAATGTGAATAAAGAATTAAAAAAAAATGGACACTGGTTTTTGTGATTACTTAAGGCTGCAAAAATAAAAAAAATGTTTAGCGAGGGTGCTTCATCACCTAGTGCCTTAGACCAACTGATTTGGGAGTCACTGCTAAGGCCTTGGGTGTTGCAAAACTAGGAAATACGCTTTAAAGTGCTAACGCATCTTGTAATCGGTCGTTGGTACCTCAAGAAGTATTAATGGTCGCATGAAGGATGTGTAAGCAAATTTCATTTTAAAATATTCACTAATTAATAAATGCTTTGGACAATTGACGAGAGTACGATTGCTTGATTTGAATTTCCAAGTGTAGGGGTGATCTATACACACACGTGGGGATATGTGATTAGAGTTTAGATAAGAGAAAGGAATGAGAGATAGAACTTGTATCTTTAATAGAGTTGATAGAAATTCCTAGGTGAAGATGAAACCCTAGAAGGAAGACTTAAGAGATGCCGAAAGCTAAGTAGGTCTACATAACATATATAATCTTAAGTTAAATAATGAGGAAGTGTGAAGAATGTGGGTGGATAATTTGCGAGTCAAAAGATAATAGAATTCCTTGTTAGAAAACCTTATTGGAGAACAAAAGTCAATGGGCCGAGTTGATAGGATTTTGTGGGTGTAATCCGCTGAAAACCCTCAGGAGACAACACTCCTCCTACTAGGGACACCTAAAGGTTTAACGGCTTGTTACACGTGCTCAGTGCAATCGTGTTTCCCTGCGAAAGTGCGGTTAGCTTTTATTGGAAATAAAATAATAAGTTTGCTCGAGGACGAGCAAAAGATAAGTTTGGGGGTATTTGTTCATACTATAATAATGCATTATGGTACTCCCCATTTTTATTCGTTTTATAAATAAACAGGTACTCTTGACGCACGTTTGTTGCATATTATAGGATACAGGCTCTTGGAGCAAATACAGTGAAAAAGACGAAAGTTGATACAGAAAAGGGACTTTTGACCAACAAGTAGACGGATCCTAGTCAAGCCTAGACGAAGAACAATTCACAATTGTATAAGGCAATGCAGTCCGAAACGTCAAAGTGAACGGTCAAAAGATCATTACAAGTCTTCACTGAAGATCTGGAGAAGACCCAGAAGTCAAATGGAGAAAAGAAGTATAAAAGTAGAAAGCCCAAGAAGCATCAAAGGAAGCCCAAAAGTTTTTCAACCTAACTCCCTAGTTTGGCCGCGGAACCGCGGCCAAACCTATGCTGGCGCCGCGGTTCCGCGGCCGTATAGTCGGTGCGTCGGTGCGGTTTTCTCGTGTCGGTGCGACGGTGCGGGGGTTTGGATTTTTCGTGGGCAAATCTGTAACTGCACATGTGCGAATCCCGTAACCTTAAATTCTCCTGTTTGCTTATAAATTATAATCAAAAATTGTAAAACCCTATGCCTCTTTTCATTTCACAAATTCAGATCTGTTCTGTATTATTGCTTGGAGGGAGCCATCAATAAAAATTAGTAAGTTAATTTTAATTCCTTGTTTTAATTCTCTTTTAATTAGAATGTCTTTTAATCCCCTAATGAGCGAGTAATCTCCTCGCTTGTTAGGGTTAGCCTTAGGGAAAGGTTTGAGAGATGAGATCTCTCACCCCTTTCATGCCCCTTCACAACTAAGAATTAGAACTCCATGCATGCACGCACAACCGCTCCCTACGGCACCCTACCCCTCGAGTTAACGGTGACACCGTAGTATAAAGGACCGGTTGCGCGTGTTTTCCATGGAGGTTAGGGTAAGGATCGATAAAGGAAGGACAAGAATCTAAAGGAAGAAACATCTTCCCAAAAGATTCTAATCCACTTTATTGATAATTACTATAACATCTAATAGATCTAAAATAAGGCATTGAAAGCGATGAGGAAACCTTTAATCTCCCAACTTCCCCTAAGCCTAACCCTAGCAAGACTTTAATTTAGATTAATTTAGTTTATTGATAGATCTAGTTTTTTTTAGATTTAATAAAATCAATCCAAACAACATTTAGAATCAACTCGTAAAAACACATTAAGAAAATTACACATCTCTGTGGATCGACCCGTATTCACCGGCTAGCTGCAAAGCGACGCCGTTTCTGATTACGGTTAACATATATTTTTGGAATAATCAAGGACCTTCAGAAACTCGAGCTTGAAGTCGTCACACCGAGCGCACTCAGTCAATTTTGGCAACTACAGGTGCAGTCTTCCCTTGTGGATTGCATCAAGGTTGCACAAGCGGATCATCCTCGATTGCAAAAGTTCAGAGCGCAAGTGGAAGCCGGGCTGAGAACGGACTTAATCATACATGAAGATGGTTCTCTGAGATTTGGTAGCAGACTCTGCGTACCCAAAAGGAATGTTCGAGAGAAGGTACTAGATGAAGCACATAGTTCAGCTTATTCTGTACATCCGGGAGGTACAAAGATGTATCGAGATCTAAAGCAGCATTTTTGGTGGAACGGGATGAAGCGAGAAATTGCGAGGTTCGTATCCAGGTGCTTGGTATGCCAGCAGGTGAAGGTGGAACATCAGAGGACAGCAGGATTGTTACAACCACTTCCGATACCAGAATGGAAGTGGGAGCACATTACCATGGATTTCATGACGGCCTTACCACGGAGCCCTAGAGGCAACAACGCCATTTGGGTTATCGTCGACCGCCTCACGAAAGCTGCACACTTCTTACCATTCCGAGTAGGACAGTCGACAGAGTCACTGGCAGAGAGATACATGCAGGAGATAGTACGACTTCACGGTATTCCGGTCAGCATCGTGTCAGATCGAGACACCAGATTTGTTTCGCACTTCTGGAGGAGCTTACAGGAGAGTTTGGGTACCCGCCTCAAGTTCAGCACAGCTTATCACCCGCAGACGGACGGACAGTCCGAGCATACGATTCAGACGCTCGAGGATATGTTGAGGGCCTGCATGTTGGACTTTCAGGGTTCCTAGGAAGACCATCTGCATCTAGTCGAGTTTTCTTATAACAACAGTTATCAGGCTAGCATTCAGATGGCCCCTTTTGAAGCACTTTACGGGCGGAAGTGTCGATCCCCAGTTTGTTGGGATGATATGGGGAGAACGAAGATTACTGGGTCCCGAGCTTATTATTCAGACAGTCGACAAGGTCCAAATGATCAGGCAGCGTATTAAGACGGCTCAGGATCGACAGAAGAGTTGGGCAGATACCAGCAGGAGAGTACTAGAGTTTGAAGTCGGAGATCACGTGTTCCTGAAGATTTCCCCTACCCGTGGAGTTATCAGGTTTGGAGGTCGGGGAAAACTCAGTCCCCGTTTCATCGGACCTTTTGAGGTGCTAGAGCGAGTAGGAGAGGTGGCCTACCGACTTGCCTTGCCTCCATCGCTAGCCGGTGTGTACAATACCTTCCACGTGTCTCAGTTGCGGCGTTATGTTCGGGATGATAGCCATGTTCTGGACTATTTGGAGTTATCTTTGGGTACCGACCTATTTTACGAGGAGCAGCCCACCACCATTCTCAACCGCAGAGAGAAAGTGCTGAAGAATAAGGTCATTCCGTTAGTCCGAGTGTCTTGGGGCGGTCGTTCCCCAGGAGAATCTACCTGGGCGCGGGAGGAAGATATCCGTGCACGCTTTCCACATCTCTTTGTTTAGTACTTTTGTTTCTTTGTATCCTTGTTAAATTTCGAGGACGAAATTTTTGTAAGGGGAGTATGATGTAAATCCCCGTTCCCATCAATAAAATTTTCCTATATTTTTCCTAGTCCCCCGATTGCTTCCCTATTTTTCCTCGTGATTTTTATAGGTATTTGGTTGCTCAAGTTTTACTAATTATTTTTCCTAAGCGATTAAAAATCAATCCAAAACCAAAACAATATATTTATATACCAAAAAACCCCAGCCCAACAGCAAATCAATTAATTTTCCCCAGCCCATGCACCTCGGCCCATTTCCTTTCTTTCCTTAAGAAACGAATTTATTTCCCTCCCCGGCCTGGCCCATACCACTCCTTACCCTAACACCCGCACAACCCGACCCAACCCGCTTCATTTCACTCCTTCCCCACGTTGCTTTCCGCTCGATTCCTTTCTCTGTGCCAACCCACGTCCCCCCACGTCGCCGCCCACTTCGCCAACGTCCCCGACTGCGTGCCCCACGACCGCGCGCCCCTCAACCCCTTCTCGTCTCTCTAGCTCTCTCCCTCCATGCTCACTCTCGACCTCTCTCAAACCTCTATTCTCCTCTCTCCCAACTCCCAACTTCATCTCTCACCCCCGACGACGCCGACGCCGACAACTCTCCCCGTCCCCCTTTCTCCTCTCTCGCTCTCACTCTCGTGCTCACTCCTCTCTTTCCTCAGAAAAACCCACCACCATCTTTCCCTCACCATCTCCAAACCGCCGCCACCGAACTCACTCCCCTGCACCCTCACGCCGGCGAGCTCCCCACTGCCCTGAACCACCTCGTCAACCTCTACACCCTCAGCAGCATCACCGTCACCTCCAAACTGAGCCCCCACTACCTCTCTCTCTTTCACAAACCCAAACCACCAAGCTCCGAACCCCCGCTGTGCCATCGCTGGAGTGACCACCGCCGACCACCGTCTACCCCAGCACACTCACAGGAACTTCCCAGCACCACACTCCGCCTCCAGCGATCGCGAACCATCCCCGGACAACTCCGACGATGAACCCGAACGCGAGCCGAGGCCGTGAACCCTAGCCGTGCCGTTCGTAGCACGTTCGTGCCGTTGCCGCTGCCGTGTGTCGCCAAAGTGCCTCCAGGCAACTTACCTACTTGCTTCATGCTATTTGTTTTACTAGAACTTGAAATACCGTTAAATTCCACATGAACATTTAGTGCGACTTAAAACAGTGTATGTGTTCGATGCAAAACTTGAACAAAAGACCTTCTTTAAACTGATGTAACTTGATCATATATGCTGGCCCGTGTGGCAATGAACATTGCGTAGGAATTTGACGGAAAA
This sequence comes from Agapanthus africanus, assembly GCA_030015575.1. Taxonomy (NCBI): domain Eukaryota; kingdom Viridiplantae; phylum Streptophyta; class Magnoliopsida; order Asparagales; family Amaryllidaceae; genus Agapanthus; species Agapanthus africanus. Next base: position 112,432,551 of record CM057344.1, read on the forward strand.
ATATGATTGTTACTGGCTTAAACGATCACCCCCAATTACACCTGTAAAAACTGAGAATTTCCCGCACCTGAAACTTGTTAAAATCATAATTAATTGTGTACACATTGAAATGATACGTTCGAGGGCTAAAATCGAAGACGAATTGACGACCTATAACCATATACAAGTTCTTAATTGTTTCTGTACTGAAATTATGACGAGAATTGGTTCGGAGAGCGGCTCTGGACTGCAGTCCAGAGCAGCTCCGGCTGTTGGTTTCTATCTCGTAATGCTCACTACCTTGTCGCCTGAACTTGTATGTTGCGGAACCCTACACTTTATTGAAGATGAATCTGTTATCTAAATAACTCAAGTGATTTCACCCCTTTTTATCGCCGTTTACTATTTAAAATGCAATTTAAAAGAACAGGACGTCTAGCAGTCCCAAACAGAAACAGAATTGATACCCTATCGTTGAACAGTGTATAATTTCTGACGTTGAGACGCGATTGAGAATCCGTCTGATGCGTTGGAAATCCTATTGAAAACCCTAAATTTCATTCAACTGTAGCATCGCCAAATTCTGATCCCAACTGGGTGAAAATTGTGCCGCGAAATGGACGTTCAGTTCAGAAACTGAATTTCCTGCAGCGAGCACTTAAATTGAAACGGCTGTAACTTGAATACCAGAAACCCGATTGTACTGAAACAAATTTTTCTGAACTGATTACTAAGTCTATATGTTACCGTCTTTGTATTGTTTCGCTAAATTCTGAACGTATGATTTACTGCAATTTTTATGAGCTCATGAGGTGCATACTAGTTCATATTACACATGACTTGTTAACTGCATAAATGTACATACCTTACCCATTTGCCATATACCTAGTGATAGTATGCGTTATTATTCAGTGTACAATACATTATCGTGTGTGGACGGTGTTGATTTAGGAGTGTCGAGTACGCCAATGAAAAAATGAATGATTCTTGACAGTGATTAATACAGTGAACAGTGATAAAACCGTGTTATTGGTGCATACTCGTACACGACTAGACCATGCTCGTCAATAGTGTAAACCTGGGGAAAAAGGGGAAATTGAAGTGGAAAGAGCATCGTATTTAGCGGGACTGTGTTTTAGAGGATGATCATTCGAACAGTGATTCTTATATATATTAGGTAGGATCTAGCGATCCAGCTGACAGGGTTATATTCCGGGCGTGTGGGCCGTTGTCTCGGGTATATACGAGACTCCCATTAAACATGATCCTCCTTTCCACAACTCGATTTCTAACCTGACTTAGAGACTGATAGGGACACAGATCATACTTTGCATCATTTAGTGACATAGTGATTGTCCGCATTTTTCTTTCACTGTTATTACCTTATTTGCCTGTTTCATGTCATTATTATAATATTGATATTATGTCGCTCTGACGACCTGAGTATGCATGCTCAGTGATAGAGGTGGATTCTCCTGACCTCGACGTGAAGATCCAGACTAGTGAACCAGTTACATTTCTACATTGATATTCCTGGTTAGTTGCATTTTTGCTTACTTCCATTGAGCTCAGATTCCTTTATATTGATAGTTTTAGTGACTGCATTCTTTTTACCCGTATTGCATTTTACTGATTACCATATAATGCTAGAAGCCGAAATGTGACTATGACAGGATCTTTCCTTGATCGTAGGAGCATGGCTGGCCTTGTCACCCTCGTATTCCGTATTTTGGGAAGCGGGGCGTGACAGTATATATGCCCTAGAGGCTATTATTGTACATATGATGTATATTATAGTGGATGCTTGGATATATATAGAGAGGACTTTCTTGCTGGATATGATAGTATGCTATCTGGTTTCATTTTGTCTTAACATGTTAACTTGTATTAGTTTACTGTCTTGCTCTCACATGTTGATAAAGCCCTTAGGATATGTACTTGACTACTAGGACTATGATGAGATCATACTAGTGGGGCCAGGGTAGTCAACGAGTACATCCTATAACTGTTCCTAGTCGAGGGTGTATCGAGATAGGGCATCGATACACCAGAGTAGACTAGCGTATACGCATCTTGACCCATATGATGGGCGATGGATGATCCTATATCTATCGGTGTTTGACATCAAAGATGGTGTACGGGTGCTCAGTGGAGACTGGGTACACTGAATGGACTCGCCGAGAACTCCTAGATGGTATTATATCTATCGTCAGATAGCAGTTCTCTGGTGACACTGGTACAGGTTAGTCTGTAGACCCGAGATCGTCATAGAGTCTTGTGTGATTCTCACTGTGCTTTGATTTCCACCTTACCACGTCCAAGAGGGCGTGCAAAACGGTGGCTTTTGGGTACAGTCCCGAATCACATGGAGGCAATGAGCGATAAGAGGGGTTTCGTCTCTCTCGGTATTAGGAGTTGATGTTGCGCAGTGTTCGATTGGCTATAACTGGAAGTCCCTGGCCAGGGCTGATATGGAGTGCTACTGGTAAGAGTTATCAGTAGTTTCTCGACCCGTTATGAGCCTCACATCGACACGACTTATCAGTTACTGTGGTCTGACGTTTACCACCCCTAGACTGGATATGAGACATATCAGACGAAGTGACCGGACTGTACAGTAGTGTTACTGAATAGATTCACAGGAGAATGTACAGGCTTGCTTGTTGATCTTCTGATCGCTCAATACCTGAGTGGCTGTTACGTTTAGCTGACCGCTTGCAGCTTGTAGGTGTTTAATATGATCATCACCTACTGCCGGTGTATTGACGATTCTTTAGAGTCCTACACAGAACTTTCCTGGCTCAGGCAAAACGGAGTAAGAGCACAAATGTGATATGTGCGGGACCGAGACTAATACGATATAAGATACCGTATTCGATTCTCGTGATATGTGATATCGGCCGGGTATATGTGATATAGCCGGGTCATCGGATCAAGTGTTGATTCGATGAAAGGTTACTTGTTATATTAGTCGGTTATATGTAATATAACCGGATTATCGGATCAAGTGTTGATTCGATAATTTAATGTATAATTATATATGTGATATATTACGTTACATTAACTAATATAAGCTCGCTTTATTGATTCTTTTTCTCACTTGGATAATACATTGATGTATATACGATATATGTTAATTGTATTATTTTCTTTTGTTACATTCTATATTATATATATGATATATAATATTGTAACATGTTAGGGTTAAACTTGCAACTAGGGTTTTGAGATTAAACCATGATTAGGGTTAATGGTTGGGTTTATATTTATTTGTTTTGATAATTCAAATTGTGTGGATATTATTTTGGATGAGCTTTAAGGAAGCTTCATGATAGTTTGACTTAGTCCACCCTCTTTGATATTTTCCCTTGATATTTGTTAACCCAACCCTAACCTTAACCAAAGGTTTATTCTCTACAAGGGTTAAGCATGACATGCTTAACCCTAGGTTACAATTCTAACCTCAATAATAATTCAATTATTCATCACAAAAAGGAAATTTTTCTTCTTCCTCTCTTGAAAAAGCTTCACTAGCTTTTGGGTTTGTGATGATTTTAAGTGAGAAATAGAAAACAAAAGAGAGCAAAATTCCTACTCATCATTCTCATCTATTCTAGCCACTAGATTAGGGTGTTCACTTCACTAATACCTCCATTTGAGAAGTGTAAGCTTGGGTTAGAGATTCTTCAAGGTAGATCATCTTAGAAGATGAAGATTTCAAGCAAGATGCCTCATTCACCTCATGGAGCCTCTCTAGAGTCCGAGTTCTTGATGATCGCAGCGAAGGGACCTCAACACGGAGCTTATGAAGCGAAGGAATGGACTACAAAGGTTGTAATCCCTAACTCTTAGAAGTAAAGTTGTTTACTTTGTGTGTTTCGGTTTGATTCTCTAGTTAACATCCTAGGTTTAGGGTTATCTATAATGGCAAAATTTGAAATTGGCATGTGAGATGCCACCCGAAACCTTGCTACCGTTGTAGGTATCCCAACAGTGGTATCAGAGCCTAGCTAGAGAATTAAACGGATAAGTCTAGAATTACGAAACCGAAACAACTCCGAAACACCCGACGACAAACCCTAGTTTCTGTCTAAATTTTCCAAGTGTCAAAAAAATTATTTTAAGAGTTGCAGAATGTTGTATATGATGCAATATGAACACAGCACAAAACTCACCCCCCTTCTCGGAGGATGGCCGGAGACCAAGCTTGAAAATCCGGCAACGTCGGATGTATTGGGGCCTTTGGGTTTGGGTTTTGTGGTGTGGTCCAGGTTCTGAAGTTTGGTACTTGTGGTGTTGTTTATTTTTGCTATAATTACATGTGATGTTAATTTACTGCATTAACAAATTTGGAGTGTTTCGTATTCGAAATTCTAGTTTCTGTTTCGATTATTTTAGACGGTATTAAAAAGTTCGTTCGGATATCAAATACCGACTTTTTCCCTTGCTGAAATTTTTCAAGAGTTAGATCTTTTTATAGTTATAGAACATTCAAATATCGTGCAAGTGATGCGGGGAACGCTCTAGAAGAACAAAACCTTAACTCGATTTTGTGACCGTCAAAACTGTCACTAAACCCTAGGGTTTGTGGTGGTTTAGCGGAGCCACAAGTGAGGCATTGGTTGACCCTTCTACGGCTGGTTCACTACTGTGGCATGTGATGAATACTTCTAAACTACGCTCAAATGTTGAGCACTTTGGGAAACTTTGGATGTTTGCAGATTCGATCGGAAAGTTTAACATGGTCTAACTTTTTCTGTAATGTGATACAATATATGAAATTCATATAGTTAGACATGAAATCTGTAATATGTGATATTTCGGGTTTACGATGTCTAAGATGATTGTGGATTCCAAATATTGTAGTTTTTCACTTTCTTTTCTGCGACCGTAAGTGTAGTATATGGGGTATTTCCGGTTTCGTTGCTATACATCAACGACAATCGGGATACACATACTTGCTTACGTTGATGATATGAGATATTATGTGTTGCTGTGATATGTTATATTGGATCGTCGTGTTCTGAATAGCCGGGGGTTTTATGTGAGATGAGGGTTTTTTATTTTCATTCATGTAAAATTCAAATATATGTAATATTCTTTTATTGGGGCACTTCCGGGATGAGGATAATGTCACCATTGTATATTATTTACTTTTCCGCATTAGATAGACCTAAGGAGGGGAGCATAGGTAACCGGGTTCTAGGGTTTCAGTGGGAGGCCATTTCGAGGAGTCGAGACCGGGTCTCCTAACCCTGGAATTGACAGAGTTACTTGCCGCTCTCGTAGGGGTCTAGGGATGTGGGTTTGGCTATTCATCGCGACCGTGGAATCCGTGTTTTATACAGGCACAAAATAAAACACGGACCCCCTAGTATATCCAATATTTCATATGTTTCTTTTGCTGCTGATATACTGTGATGTGATCATATTATATGCGTGAAACGAATGCTTTATTATTGTATATATGATATATAATAAACGTTGCTTATGTTTTACACCCGCGCTAGTCCCGTCCGGGTATGTCGTTAGTTAAGTAACCTAACGGTGCATAACGGGACATTGTGGCGAATGCGGATGGCATAAGCGTACGTTGTATTTTCGTTTCTTCTGTGATGCTTAGAAAGCATAAATGATGGGATTTATTAATGAGATTAATAAAAGAAAAGAAACCTAAAAGATATTGTAGAATCAAATTTATAAAAAAAGTAGCTCTAGTTTTGCTTTGCACGGCGGTGTTTGTGAAATATTCTGCACCTTATTCGATAAGGAAAGAGCCAAGATCGCTTCACCGGGAGTGACCTCTTTAGCAATACTAGCAGATACTACAAACTCACGGTTTAGTTTTTGATTGCTTCTATAGTTCTTGCTTTGCACAGCGGTATTTGTGAAATATCCTGCACCTTATTCGATAAAGAAAGAGCCGAGATCCCTTCACCGGGAGTGATCTCTTTAGCGAAACTAGAAAAGCCTCAAAAACACTCCTTTTCAAAATCATTTGTTTCTACAACGATATCAAGTTCATTATGCTCATGGTTTTCTGAAAAACCTGCGTAGCCCTTCGACATTTCAAATAGATACTACTTAGTATTCGTGCTACGTTTGTCAGCCTACGTCAAGGCGTAGTGTGCGGTAGCTAACTAGTGCTTATCTACAACATGAGATGTGATTGGATTAGGGTAGTCGTACGACTTTGTTGGCCTGCGTCAAGGGTCGTGCGGGTGGGTTTAATTCAATCAAGAAATGTACGGATTGAACTTGACTAGCGGACTATGGTTTGTTGGCCTGCGTCAAGGTCATAGCATGCTAGGAGCATTGTACGCTTTTTATATTGTTTTGGTCAATTCTATACGTGTAGTTTATGGTGAATTTTTCAAGTCATATGGCGTAGGGTGTCTTAATGTAGAGAATATCTGTTCAGTGCATTTCTATATATTTTTGTGCTTTCTTTATACTTTCTGCATGGTGATTGTTTACATTGATACCTAGCGACTGTTTTGCATTGTCGATATATAAGTGTTAGTGATGGGGTTGTGGCAAATACGAAAGTGATATTGATAAGTGGAAATGTGATTGAAAGAGAAAGCGATACGTAGTTATTCACAACCCATCTAATACCTGAATATGTGCTATAACCTGGGGAATGGGAAAATCAAGATGGAATTGAACTCGTATTTAGCGAGGTACAGTGATTTAGAGGATGATCATTCGGTATTAGTGATATATATATATATATATATATATTAGGTCGTGGGCCTAGCGGCATGGCTGCAGGGTTATGTCCCGGGCAACAGTGGACCGTAGTCTCGGACATGCACGAGATCCTGTTAAACACAAGCACCTTTTCCACCAATTGATTTCATCGACTTAGTGACTGATAAGTAGCGACATACACATTGCCTGATTTACCGATGTGATACTCATATCGCACTGTTCATATTCATTTGATGTTTATTATTCTCATGTTCTGTATTTTGTTGCACCTTTCATGTTTAATAGTATTGTACCCATTATATAAATATTTATGGCTATATGTGTCGTCCTGACGATCTGAGTGTGCATGCTCAGAGAACAAAGTGGACCCAGTCAGGAAGCAGGACCTGCCCTTCGAGATCGCGTAGGTCTAAGACTGCAACATCAGCGCCATTCCCTTTTGCTTTGAACACATTGTTTTTTATTGGTTAGTTATTTTATTCTGCAAAATAAATGTATCTCGAACTCTTATATTGTGATGTAATAAAGTTGTGAACTGTGATTTCCTTTACTCTTGTACTATTTACTGACTACCATGTAATGCTAGAAGCCGAAATGTGGCTACGGAGGGATTATTCCCTTACCGTAGGAGCATGGCTGGCCTAGTCACCCCTCGTATTCCGTATTTTGGGAAGCGGGGCGTGACAATCACAATAAACTTTTAAATTAATAAGATTTCCTTAAGTTTGGACTTCGGTACCGCGAGTTGCACGGGGTTTCTTGCTAGTTAATACTATATTACAAGTGCAAATGGCAGGGGTCCAATTTTGAAACTGATTTGGAGATTTGGTTATCTAATTTGCAAAAGAAATTCATTAAAAAATATATTAAAAAATCAATTCTTAATTTGTAGCCGTATCTAAGCATATGCATCTCTTCCAATAACAAACCCCACTTACTCTATCTCAGTAACTAACTCCATATAAATCTTTTTTTAATTACGCTATACATATATACATATAACGTGCATCACACGTGCAAAATACTAGCATATATTAGTGGAAGGATGAATCCTACACTTAATCTAAACTAGCATCGTGTTCAAATAAAAATTATGTTTAAGATTTTAAATTTAAATTCAAAAAAAATAGAGAAGATTAAAACTTCGATGGTGGGAGTGGATAATTTGTTTTCAAAAATTAATCACGATGAGAGAAGGAGGTTATCGCTGCTTTGTGAAACCAGCTGCGGACCCTCAAGTTTTGTGGTTATAATAGTAGAGTTGTTAGAAAAGAACTCTGCTTTATTTTTTAATAAAAAAATAAACAGTATTAGATCACCTATGGAAATTACAAACCCAATTGAAACGGTCAGAGTTGCAACAGTAAACGGATAATGATGGTAATGAAGCTTTCAATACAAATATTTCATATCATTAAAATTCTCTACAAACTTATCGAAGTGTTTTAAAATTCATAACGAACTTATTTCTTTTTAAAAAATTCCACTATCATTCGAACTTTCTAGAATCAAAATAACTTTTTAAAAAGGGAAATAGGGGAGACGCGAAAGGTTTTAAATAAAAAAATAAAAAGCATTAGATCGCCTATGGAAATTATAAATCCAATTGAAAACGGTCAGAGTTGCAACAGGGCAACAGTAGACGCATAATGATGCCTTCAATACAGATATTTTATATCATTAAAATTCTCTTCTAATTAACATTTTAAAAAGGGAAAAATAGGGGTAGACAGGAATGGTTTTGGCCTCTTCCATTAAAAAAAAAGGGGGGGAAATGGAGGTTCACGAGGAACCGGGTTATTGGATCTATAATGGGCGCAGGTCGCAGCGGCCCGTTGTCCCACCACTGCCGAGAGTACGAGGTTATCACTGCTCTGTGAAACCAGCCTCATGCGGACCCCTCCGTTGCAAGGTACATGTCGCCCGGGTACTTAATCTAAACTAGCATCGTGTTCAAATAAAAATTATGTTTAAGATTTTAAATTTAAATTCAAAAAAAATAGAGAAGATTAAAACTTCGATGGTGGGAGTGGATAATTTGTTTTCAAAAATTAATCACGATGAGAGAAGGAGGTTATCGCTGCTTTGTGAAACCAGCTGCGGACCCTCAAGTTTTGTGGTTATAATAGTAGAGTTGTTAGAAAAGAACTCTGCTTTATTTTTTAATAAAAAAATAAACAGTATTAGATCACCTATGGAAATTACAAACCCAATTGAAACGGTCAGAGTTGCAACAGTAAACGGATAATGATGGTAATGAAGCTTTCAATACAAATATTTCATATCATTAAAATTCTCTACAAACTTATCGAAGTGTTTTAAAATTCATAACGAACTTATTTCTTTTTAAAAAATTCCACTATCATTCGAACTTTCTAGAATCAAAATAACTTTTTAAAAAGGGAAATAGGGGAGACGCGAAAGGTTTTAAATAAAAAAATAAAAAGCATTAGATCGCCTATGGAAATTATAAATCCAATTGAAAACGGTCAGAGTTGCAACAGGGCAACAGTAGACGCATAATGATGCCTTCAATACAGATATTTTATATCATTAAAATTCTCTTCTAATTAACATTTTAAAAAGGGAAAAATAGGGGTAGACAGGAATGGTTTTGGCCTCTTCCATTAAAAAAAAAGGGGGGGAAATGGAGGTTCACGAGGAACCGGGTTATTGGATCTATAATGGGCGCAGGTCGCAGCGGCCCGTTGTCCCACCACTGCCGAGAGTACGAGGTTATCACTGCTCTGTGAAACCAGCCTCATGCGGACCCCTCCGTTGCAAGGTACATGTCGCCCAGGCCTTCGCCCAAGCAACATGAACCACTGCCCGACTTGGTAAAGGGCGGACCAGCGTATAGCGGAAACCACACCCAGACCCAAATAACATGGCTCGGCATTCCTCCATCTTAATGCCCCGCTTGGTTACAAGCTCACGCTGCTGAGCTCGGCGGCGTTGCAAATGTGGTATTCTATTTTAAGGGGCAAGACAATAGTACAAATTCTCGATGTGGGACTAAAGAAACGCAAAGGGAGGAGCTCAAAGAGATCAAAACGCAAGGTTTAAGCATAGCATGTTAGGCTTTTTTTTCCTCTCATGATGTAAATTAGAAACTTCATAAGCTCTTTCTGAGCTATAAGATGATGAAAGATTAGGCTGATTTTTTTTTTGACCGCAACGAAGCCCACCGGCCCCGCGTGCCCCTCTTCGAAATATTAAATGAAAAATCACGGGTTCGATCCCAGGTCTCCCCCTCCTCCAAACTCTTATACTACTGGGCTATGTGCCCCGCACGATTAGGCTGAGTTTATTACTGTATAATGTCATTTGCGCCTACTAATTAAAATGTGAGATGAGTCACAGCTTCAACATTAAACCATTAGACCCGGTTTGTGCAATCTAATCGGCAACATATCAGATTAAGCAATGAAGGTACAGTACAATGACCTCAAATCAAATGTAGGATTAGAATGAAACCGGAAAACAAAGATCATTACTTGTCATTTAAATCAAGAGCTTTATCAGAATTACTCTGACAAAATTTGCTTTGCAAGACAAATTCATTATTCACATGATACAGAAGAGAAGCCGCAATGAATATTTTACACTTCTCAGTTCTTACGTCAACATCACAACCAGTTCAAACAATGTACAAAGTTTGCTATGTGGATCGATCGTAACGATCAGATTTAGGTCATAATAATTTGTTACGAATCTGAACTGATTGCCAAGCTTGTTGAAAGGTTAAGTAAGGTCAATAATCTCGGTAGCTCTATCCTTCTGCACTTGGCCAGCGCAAAGAATAAATCTCAATATAAGTTTCAAGCTTAGGTAAGCAATAAACATGCACATCATCTGTAACCACCGTCTTTTTCATCTCTTTTTTCATCCTAATAATGTGTCAACTGAACTACAGCCCGCATAATTTGTGGACAGAAAAAGACATCAATACAACTAATGAAAACTTCATGTGCATTGGTAACTTTGTGCATTGTTATGATAACTGAATTTGTTACCTCTTGTGTTAAACATTAAGATATTAATTACAAGGTTAATATGTCAATAGTTTCCCCACCTCAAATATACCTGTGAGTAACGACAAGTGCTTACTTTTTGTGGGTACACCAAGAAAGAAAAATGTTTGGGCTACTTTTTTCAAGCATTCCTTGTTCTGCACAGAAGGGTGAAGGAAATTGATGATCCTAAAGATTTTACCAACAAATAGCGATGCACGGACGGAACAAAGCAGAACTTATTTTTAGCTGCTGGACAACTCAATAACAAGAAGAACCAGGCGGCAAACACTATTACACAACCAAATAACAATTCGATAATATAAAAGAAATCTCTCGACTCCAAAAAGACTAAACTTCTATACTAAATCCTCGTACCGCTCAAAATCAACCAAGTGTTCAACACAGATATAAATTTCCGAAATAAATAGAGATAAGAACTTCAAAAGTAGTTTACAGGCTTCAGTTGATCATCCATTACAATCAACCTACATCAAGACATCAGATTCATATAAGACACAATCTATACGGAATTACAAATAAAGAAATAAATGTTACCATTTTTAGGATCATTTGGGTTTGTAAAATGTATGAAGAGGAATTAGAATCGGATGCAAAATTGACCCTGTGAAGTGATGGTTCTGTCACCATTTTTATTCCAAATGCTCCTATATAATACAAAGATAAAGCATGGTCAGTGAGTGGTTAGCATGGTCATTTTTGGTGTACCCAGATCTAGTTAGTAGCAAAAAGAACTCCAAATTAATTAAGCATTTTCATAGGTCTAAGAAACATACTGCTTGGATTATCCATTTTGTGACACTGTCATGCATAGGCAAGAAGACCGAAAAACAAACAAATCTTAATTTCAAGGCATCATGATTGTTGTCGATTAAGATGAAAAGATTCTAAATTTGAATGGGAAGGATATGCTTCCAAATCCTTTACGGAGACAAAACTCACTCATGTTCTCACCAAATGTTTTGAAAGAGGGAGAAAGAGTTGTTATGCCCTTGGGCCGAGACTACTGTTTCCATGGCTGAATGGCCTAATATGTACATAGTTAGATTTCCATCAAGCAGTAAACAATTGAAGCAAGCAAAAGACATGAAAAACCTCCAATATATTAACTGCAATACATGTGTTTTTACCTTCTCACAAGTTTCCAAAATAACTGCAAGTAATGTATGGAATACCTCCTTCCGGTATCTGACTCTGCAAGCAGATAACTAGCATCAGCGACCGAAGAAAAACAAGTATAATAAATCGTTTGGTAGTAGATGGGATCAATTATACCGTTTTCTCATCAGTGAAACCATCGACTAGCCAAAAAACAACTGACGTTGTATTTCAGCCTTACTTGACTATTGTGTTACCACAGTCTACAACTCTGCAAGTGAACAATAGTTAAATCTTGAAGTTCATCAAAAGGGAGAGAATGAGACAGCCCTCATTTCAAATTTATTTCAGACCTGCAAAATATAGCAGAACAGTTTTCCTTGCCATGACTATCTGGCAAAAAAACTATGTTTGATGAATTTTTGAGGATGGGGAAAGCAGCCATAATCAAACATCAACAGCTCCATGAAAGATTAGAAAACTTTGACACTCAGCTATAATACCAGATATCAATCTTAGTAGCATGAATAGGGATGCAGATACGGTATACGTTTATTCACAAATTTGCAATTCTCCAAAAATGTAGGATTCGATTCATATGGATACATTAATTTGTTGTTGTTTATGTGTATATATACATAACAATAATATAACTCTCTTCCAACGCCCCCTGCATGCATTTTCTTTTTTCCTAGCAGGATGAGAAACCTCCTGTGCTTCATTCTTGATCTTGTTCCTTTCAACATTCGTTAGCAATTAGCTCTCATTCTAAGACTAATGCCAAATACTAAAATACAATGCAAGCATACATTTAGAACCAAAACAAAAAGAAATTTAAATGGAAACCAATACTTTTCACAAACTATTTGTGGTAGGTGTGCACTGATATTGCTTGAAGCTAAAGACTGGACTGCCTCTTTTTCATAAATTTATAATAAAGAAAAAATGGAAGTATTATTAAAGGTACTGAGGTCTCCTTCAGATGTTGCCCTCTGTCTATCCTGTGATGGCGGTCTTTAACGGCTGAGATTTGTTTTGGAAGTTGTTAAGTATGGATCTCAATGGGTTAGTGTTGGACGCCGAGCTACCTGCAAAGAAGTCCCGGGATGGGTGACCACCGTAGGACCCTCCGACGATCAAATTAGTGCCGAGGTATAAGGGCAGAGTAGCGGCGTATTGGAATCAGTTTGAGTTACCTGAGTCGTCTGAGAGAGGGGTTTATATAGAGATCGCATGGAGCGAGCAAGCGCAAAATCATCGCCGTCAGTTACGTCCCAGCGTTATTCTCGTCTTAAATGACGGGATGCGCCCATTAATGGAGGGATGCGCTAGCGTAGGACGCGGATCGTGGGAGGCAGATATCTCGCCCTGGCGATATACGCGGAGCCGTTGCGGGGCGCATGGGATCCACGCTCTTGATTGATCGGGGGAAACCGAAGAAGCTCGGCATGTCAGGAGCTCGGAGACGAGCGGGAGGCCGAGGAAGCTCAGCACGTTAGGAGCACGGAGACAAGCAGGAGGCCGAGGAAGCTCGGCATGTCAGATGGCTCGGAGACTGAGAAGACTCGGAGATGAGCTGTTAGTAGTTTCCTAGGTGAAGATGGAATGTATTCAGGGAGGTCTCTTGAAAGGTCGGATACGTTCCTCGAGAAGAGGATATCGAGGAATCCCCTCTAATGCAACTCATTTATTCCACCTCCGCAGCCTTCGGGACACGTCATCCACCACGTGTCGTAATCTGAGGAGATACCACTTGTGAGCATCATCATTAGCCCTCCACTCTCGTTCCGATATATTCATGGGTTGGGTCGAGAATGGCCTGCTCGGTTTTTCTTCTGCTTGGTTTGGGGCCAAGAATCATAATGCGGATCGTCCGGTAACGGTATGGCGTTTGGTGGTTGCGTCGTTCCGATCTTTGGGCCTATGTATCGCCTCGTCGTGTGCCTGAATTTTCGGGCGTATCCCCGATAGTGTCAACGGATCAGTGAAATGATTGCGCTTTAAAGAGGGGGCGCCTTTTCAGTCGATTCGTCAGTTGAGGTATGGGCCACGTGTCCGCCGTTGGTATTAATCCACTGCTTTACAAAGAGTCGTATTTCTTCTTGATGATGCACACAAGTGGTATCTCCTCAGATTACGACACGTGGCGGATGACGTGTCCCGAAGGCGACGAAGGTGGAAAAAATGAGTTGCATTATAAGGATTCCTCGGGACTTCGTCTCGAGGAACGTGTCCGACCTTCCAGGAGACCTACCTGAATATATTCCACCTTCACCTAGGAAACTACCAACAGCTCGTCTCCGAGCTATCTTAGTCTCCTTGTTTGTCTCCGAGCCATCTGACGTGCCGAGCTTCCTCGGCCACCCGGCTCGTCTCCGAGCCCCTGACATGCCGAGCTTCCTCGGCCACCCGGCTCATCTCCGAGCCCCTGACGTGCCGAGCTTCCTCGGCCTCTCGGCTCGTCTCCGAGCTCCTGACGTGCCGAGTTTCCTCGGCCTCCCCCGATCAACCAGGAGCGCGGATCCCATGCACCCCGCAACGGCTCCGCGTATATCGCCGGAGCGAGATATCTGCCTCCCCACGATCCGAGTCCCACGCTAGCGGATCCCCCCATTAATGGGCGCATCCCGCCATTTAAGACGAGGATAACGCTGGAGCGTAACTGACAGCGATGATCCCGCGCGTGCTCGCTCCACGCGACCCCTATATAAACCCCTCTCTCAGACAACTCAGGTATCTCAGGTATCTCGAATTTATTTCCAATACGCCGCTACTCTGCACCTATACCTCGGCCCTAACTTAAGCATCGGAGGGTCCTACGGTGGTCACCCACCCGGGACTTCTTTATAGGTAGCTCGGCGTTCAATACCAACCCATTGAGATCCACACTCAACAACTCCCAAACCAAATCTCAGCCGTCAAAAACTGCCATCGCAGGATCGACGGAGGACAACATCTGAAGGAGATCCAGAGCTCCATCAATTGGCGCCGTCTGTGGGAACGAAATACTTTTTTTGTTCCACCTCTAAAGTTGATCTTCCGCCTTCGATCCAATGGCGAGTGACGACCGCAACGATCCGAATACGAGCCACAACGGAGGCGGGTGCGGCTCGCCTCCCCCTCCTAATGCTATCCATGCCTTGTCCACCCGAATAAACAGGATCACATCGCTGTGGATTCCCTCGTCCGCGTTCAAGCGGCAGGCCCTACCCTCCAGACCATGGCTCCCCCTTCCCGGGATAACGACGTCCGCCGAAGGACGGACGGGCACCCTCAGGCCCTCGGTCTCCCTCACGCTCATCACAGATCCATCGAGCGCCAACTCCGACCACCTTAACCCACACGCGGCGATTGATTCCATGACCCGCTGTGTGCCAGATAGCTCCATGTCGCGGTCCCAAGGAAGACTGGGTCATCGCTCCAATGCCCGACGCACGTTCTCTCCCCCTAAGGAGGTGTCGGTCAGCTCGCTTGCTTCCAAGCATGACAAACGCCTCCATTCTCGCCGGGATTGCACGAACGACGAGCGCAGAAACTACTCGATAAGGGCCTCACCCGAGGATTTGAGACACGTGATAGAGCGATTTCGAAGCTGCAACCTCGCACAAACCCGGAGCGGGGGTAGCCACCACTCCGACTGTGCAGAATCCTCGGGGTACCACCACCGACTCGAAGCCCTCGAGAAGAAAATCGAGGGCATACAATGGGACGGCCATGCATCTGGCGAAGGGGCCAGATACTCCACCGATTCACTGATGAGGCCCTTTATGGAAGATCTGCTGGCCGAGCACGTCTCATCCAGGAACAAGCCGCCAAAAATAGCCCTCTTCGACTGGAAATCCAACCTGAAGGACCACCTAAACGCGTTAACGGCGGACATGAGATTCCAGGACAACTCCGACGCGGCCCAATGCCGAGCTTTCCCCACCATCCTGATCTGGGCCGGCCAGGACTGGTTCCGCGGACTTGCGCCACGCTCTATCTCGACCTTTAACGAGCTGGCCTCCCAATTCTTCGGCCACTTCGTCGGGAATCAGCAACAGAAGAGGACGGTCGACTATCTGTTCACCGTCAACAGTGGAGACAAAGAATCCTTCAAAGGATATGTCACCCACTTCTACAACGCGCTCCTCGAGATTCCTGAGCACCACGATGAAACGGTCATCACCGCACTGAGGTCAGGTCTCAGGCATAAAGAGTGGCTCCGCTCTTTTGCATTAGCGCAACCTAAGACAATGGCCAAGATGAAAGCTTGGACCAAGCGAGAAATCCAACTCGAGTCCGAGGTGAACTCGAACCTGCCCCGGGCCGACCAGCCAGACAGAAAGAAAAAGGACAGGGAGGAGAAAAAGAAGATCAATCGTCCGAAGCCTTACTTCCCGAGGTTTCAGGAGTATACCCCCCTAAACATCTCACAGACCGAGATGCTGGAGGAAGCTAAGGGTCAGAGGTTCTTTAAGCTCCCGCCGGTCACCCAAAGAGCAGACAAACGCCTCTGTGGCCCATACTGCGCCTTCCACAGGACGCAGGGCCACCCGACCGAGAACTGCAAATAATCCCGTGACTATATCAAGGAGTTGATTCGCTCAGGTCACCTAGTGAAGTACCTGTGGGACAAGCGGCAAGCGGAGCAGGCAAACAAGGATCAAACCCCGCCTGGGGAATTAACGATCGACCACATCATGGTCGTTACCTTGGATCTGGCCCAGGGAAGCGGGGGAGACCGCCGTATCCTCCCAATCGAGGGTGCGCGCGGCATGCCACAAAAGAGGTACAGAAGGGGCGAGCCGATCATTTTCAACGACGAAGACCTCCACGGCATATCGTTCTGTCACAATGACCCTCTCGTAATAACATCCAGAGTCCACCGTTACGAGGTCCAGAGGATATTGGTCGACTCAGGGAGCTTAGCAGATATCCTGTTCCATGACTGCTTCCAGCGTATGGGGCTAGGACCATCCGACCTTCGACCTACCTCCCACGTCCTCTCCGGGTTCACCAACCAGTCCGTGCCTGCCGAGGGATTGGTCACCCTCCTCCTCAACATCGGAGAAGCGGGCAATACGCAGACCGTGCCAGTGGACTTCCTCGTCGCCAAGGTCCCTTCATCCTACAACATTCTCCTAGGACGTCCGACCTTAAACGCTCTCCGAGCCCAGATCTCAACTTATCACCTTGCGATCAAGTTTCCTTTAGATCAAGGGGGAATAGGCCGGACCTATGGAGACCAGCAAACCGCTAGGATTTGCCTCGTCTCGACGTCCACCGCCGAAGATCAAAGCGACGATTTTGAGGACATACCCGACTTCCAGGGGTCTTTAGATACACGCGACGACCAAATAGAAATAAGAGGTGCCTCGGTAGAAGCATTAACGAAAGTACCCTTCATAGAAGGGGTCGACGGCCGAACAGTCCAGATTGGCTCTTTCTTGACTGGGGATCGCCGCGAGGAACTGGTCCGGTTCCTCCGAGATAATTCGGACGTTTTTGCTTGGGCACCGGCGGACATGCCCGGAATTGACCCTAGAGTGATCTCTCACAAGCTCGAGGTTGACCCGAAAGCAAAACCCGTCCGACAAAAGAAGAGAATCTTTGCGCCGGCAAAGCAAAAAGCAATAGAGGACAAAGTGGATCGACTGCTCGCCGCTAACTTTATCAGGAACTTAGACTACTCTGATTGGCTGGCGAACGTAGTCATAGTCAAGAAGGCGAACGGGAAATGGCGCATGTGCGTTGATTTCACGGACTTAAACAAGGCCTGCCCTAAAGATAATTATCCCCTCTCTCGGATAGACCAGCCGGTAGACAGCTCGGCCGGCCATGAACTATTGAGCTTCATAGACGCCTTCTCTGGTTATAATCAGATCAGGATGAACCCGGCTGACGAAAAACTTACCGCCTTCACCACTGACCGGAGGGTATACTGCTACAAAGTGATGCCCTTCGGACTCAAGAAGGGCTACATATCAGCGACTGTTCAATAAGCTTTTCAAACCTCAGATCGGCAGAAACATGGAGGTCTACGTCGACGACATGCTCGTAAAATCTGTCTCATCAGCAGAGCACACTAAAGACCTCGGGGAGACATTCGACGTCCTGCGCAAGTACAAAATGAAGCTGAATCCAGCTAAGTGCGTGTTCAGAGTCACCAGCGGGAAGTTCCTCGGGTTCATGGTAACCCACCGAGGAATCGAAGCAAACCCTGAGAAGATCAGCGCTATCCTCAGGAAGACACCCGCTCTGATTTTGTGTCTTTATAGGAGGCAGCAATTTCTTCAGTACCACAGTAAACGAGTTACGACAAACCCTTCTAAGCAGTTCAAAACTGTTCAGTTAGAACAGCAGCATTGCTAGTCACCACATAAGCTGGCGGGGTCAGTCCAAAAGGAGAACTGCCCCCAGCTTGACTTACTCAATGCCAGTATCGACATCGGGTCCCTCTAGTAGCAGAAATCTCTTCAAATTTGGGAGCTTCTTGAATCTGCCCCCTGTTTTTATCTTAGGTCTCAGCTGATGATGGTCTTTTGAAGACAGACTGCCTCGGAGGAGAAACATTCTTTGGAGCTTCAGTAGTATCAGGAGCTGCGAAGGTCAGCCGTTTGAAAATTGATTACGGGCTTCTTGGAGGAACCCGTAGAGTTTGTGTTCAGCCTGTTGAAGACTGACACTTTGGAGATGGTAGGCTTATCAGCAGGGACTGCAGAGGTGGTCAGCCGATCAAAGACCGACTTCCTTGGAACTTCTTCTTTTGGCGTTGGGGCGCTAAAGTTTGAAGATGGGAGCATAGTCTTGAAGAACAATCCGCTGGTCACTTGGATAACTTGCTCAGCCGGAACAGAGAAGATCAAGGCTACATTTGGCCCGTAGACGACCCTCCCGATGGGGTGGAGTTGGCATGAAACTTTTCGTTGCAGTTGGTATAGCTGAAAGCCATTGATCTGCACAGAGGTGAAACACCAATTTTTAGTATCCCAAACTCCTTGAGCAACCATAAACATATATACCGCATATTGTTTACGAAAAACACGACACACGAAGTGTGGAGTGGAAAGAGAAAAATGTACTGCCAGGCGTGCCAGAATCTGTTTAGCGCCGGAAACCGAGACAAACTGGGATAGAACGTCTTGCTTGAAACTGGGGGCAGATACTATATGGAACATATCTGTCCACCTCTCCGAATATACCAAGTTGATTTATGGCACCGTGTATCGGAGGTTTGGATGAATGCGACTGTTGTAGAAGACTTATCAGATTCCCTCTCGTATGTGAAGGTTTTTTGATTGTGGAGACGTTTTTTTCCTGCAGGTGCGCACTGTTCATCAGAAATCAATAGCTTTCAAAAAGAAACCTAAGTTTCTGTTCATTGAATTTTGGGTGCATCTATGGCGCGAATCCAAATTTATGAAGGTTTATATTCTTCATAAAAGGACTTTTCTTCAAGTCTTAAATCTCGTGATTGATCTCTCATAAAAATTCGAAACTTTTATCATGAAGAGAGACATGGCATAAGATATTTTGATTTTGTTTAATCGATGGATTCAACAAAAAGCAAATGCTTTTTATATAAAGCAAAATCTTTTTTTAATTTTTTTTATTATCAAAGAGATGGATCTTTTCTCCTTCTTTCTTTTTCTTTTTACCTTTTTGTTGAAGATAATGAAGATGATGAGATTTTTTTCTCTATTAAGGGAAGTGCACACTTTATTTGCGGCTGCTCTAAAAAAGATGTTTATCCCTTCGTTTTTTCTTTTAGATCTCTATTTATAGTAGAGGTTCAATTAGGGGTTGTTGCAATTTTTTAGGGATTTATTTTATTTTAAATTGATTCATATCAATTTAGAGGTCTTGCGCACTGTTGGATCTTTATCCAAGATGATTTGATTTAGTTTGTTAAATTGCCAATTAACAGATTTTGATTTTTATAACAATTTTAAACAGAAGCGTGAACCTTTGTGATAAGAATAGCTTGACCGATTGTAGCATAGGAATGTCATTTCCCATCAAAAGAATGTCATCCACGTACAAGACTAGGAACACGACAGTTCGTCATACAATCTTCTTATAAATACAAAGCTCATTCTCGTTTTTGATGAAGTCAAATTCCTTGACTGTTTCATCAAAACAGATGTTCCAGCTCCGCGATGCCTGCTTCAACCCATAAATGGATTTGAGCAACTTGCACACCTTCCCGCTACTCCTACTGTCTACGAAACCTTCTGGCTGATCCATATAAACGCACTCTTCTAAACTTCCATTCAGAAAAACCGTTTTTACGTCCATCTGCCAGATCTCATAATCATGGAAGGCAGCAATGGCAAGTAGGATCCGAATGGATTTGAGCATAGCCACTGGAGAAAAGGTTTCGTCATAGTCCACTCTTGGTCTTTGACGAAAACCTTTTGCAACGAGTCTAGCCTTATAAGTTTCCACCTGCCCATCTACACCAAGTTTCCTTTTGTAGATCCATTTGCATCCAACGGGTTTTACACCAGGTGGAGCAATATCCAAGGTCTACACTTTATTGGTGTACATGGACTCCATTTCGGATCGCATAACATCCGGCCACTTATCAGAGTCCCTACTGATAATGGCCTGCCTGAAACTAGTAGAATCATCTTCTTCCAAGATGCAATCTTCTCGATCCCCGTCTATGAGAAAACCGTAGTATCTCTCGGGCGGATGAGAAATCCTACCATATCCGCGGAGTGGCTAAGGTTCGTCTGGGACTATTGAATCTTCTGGTTCCACCAAACCTTCAGTTATAGTTTGTCCTTCTGGAATTTCTTCCAGTTCTACCGCACTCCCACTAATTTCTTTTGCAAGAAATTCCTTCTCCAAAAAAATGGCGTGGCGAGCAACAAACACCTTCTGTTTCTCAGTGTGGTAGAACAGATACCCTTGCGAATGCTTAGGATATCCTACAAACTTACACAAGACTAACTGTGCCTCGAGTTTGTCCGGGTTCTACTTCTTTACATAAGCTGGACAACCCCATATCTTAATAAAATTAAGGTATGGTCTCTTCCGCTCCCACAGTTCATGTGGAGTAGTAGGCACTGCTTTGGTAGGAACCCTGTTCAATACATATATTATCGTTTCAAGGGCATATCCCCAGAATGAATGAGGCAGCTCGGCATTACTCATCATGGAGCGAACCATATCCAATAGGATACGGTTCCTCCGCTCCGATACACCGTTGTGCTGTGGTGTATATGGAGGAGTAAGCTAAGAGAGAATTCCATTCTCTTTTAGGTATTCTAGGAATTCCATGCTTAAGTACTCCCCTCCTCTATCAGATCGGAGGATCTTAATACTTTTGCCAGTCTGGTTCTCTACTTCGTTTCTGAATTCTTTGAATTTATCAAAAGCTTCAGATTTGTGTTTCATAAGATACACATATCCGAACCTAGAGAGATCGTCAGTGAATGTGATGAAGAACGAGAACCCACCCCTTGCATGTATAGACATTGGACCATATACATCACTGTGTATGAGTTCCAAGAGCTCTGCTGCTCTTTCTCCGTGTCCGGTGAACGGAGATTTGGTCATCTTTCCTTTGAGACAAGATTGACAGGTTTCATAAGATGAAAATTCGAACGTATCCAAAAGTCCGTCTTTATGCAACTTACTCAGTCTTTTCTCTCCGATATGACCAAGTCTGCAATGCCACAAGTAGGATTCGTTCACATCTGAACTCTTCCACTTGCGTATGTTTTGTATACTGAGAACTGCGTTTTGATTAAGAACATAGATACCATTACACAGTGTACCTTCTGCAACCAATACCTGATTAAGGTAAATGTTCATGATATTTCTATCAAGAACAAACTTATATACATCTTTATCAAGTAAAGAAACTGATATGATGTTGCAAACCATGGAAGGTACATAGTAGCAGTTGTTCAAAATCATAGTATTATCATTTGGCAATGCTAGGTGATATTCACCGATGGCACAAGCATCAACCTATGCTCTATTCCCTACTCTGATGGACATTTCACCGGGTCCAACCATCCTACTTTTTCTCAGTCCCCGTAATAAATTACAGATATGAAATCCTGATCTGGTATCGAGTACCTAGGAGGTAGGATTGACCGAAAAACAGTTCTCAATAACAAGAACATCTGAAGAAGACACAATAGTATGTTTCTCCTTCGATGGGGTAATCAAGGAATTCAAACAATCCTCTTTTCCTTGCTCATACTCATGATTGTTGTCATAAGTTAGAGCCGAACCGACATTCCCCAGCCCTGAATAAGAATTCGGATCGGTCAAGCGATACATTTTATTATCTTGATTAGGGCGTGAAATGGTTGCTACCTGGAGAGAGAGAGAGAAAAGAAACACTCAGCGTGCGCTCTTGCAAAATTAGATTGGTTATTAGTTTATCTAATCAGGATGGCTCCTACTGTTTTCTCGAATTCTCCTTCAAACCTTAAAAGAAGAACTAGTCAGGATTAATCGCACGTCACAATACTTGCTTAACCTTTCAGCCAGGCTAATGTCGGTATTTCGAAGGAGGTTTTCCAATGCTTTCGCGAAGTTCCTTAATTACATAAGCTCTTTTCCCTGGAGGTGTAGCCCCGCTAATATTGTTCTAGACACCTACTTGGTTTATAACATTAATTGTTAAGTGAAATAATCTCCCGAGAGTAATCCTACTCATCAGTGGGATCGGGATCCAACTATCATTGTGTGATGCACTAGATGGAATCCACTCTAGTCACCACACTCCAGAAGGTATGCTAAATTCTGCAAGTTTCCTATATGTTTGAAACTCCCGATATGGTTTTTGCCCCTAACGACCTATAACCTTGACACTTGCCAACAAGTCATAGGCCACTAGTCAAGTTCAACCCGTCATTGTCCTGAATTAACTCGAACCCACCTGCACAAACTCTTGACGCTTGCCAACAAAGCTGTACGACTGTCTCGATTAATCTCATATCTATGCAACAGATAAATATCACTCAGCTACCATTCACTGTGTCTTGACGCTTGCCAACAAACACAACACGAATACTAGGTGGTACCCATCTGAAATGACGGAGGGCTACGGCTGGGTTTTTGGCGAAAAACTTGTTAACATAATGAACTTGATATCGTTGAAGGAAGCTGAGTAGTTTTGAAAAAGAGTGGTTTAGGCTCCGCTTTTGAAAACGTGTGGTTTTGAAAAAACTGAGTAATCTATAGTATAGACTTTTCTCAAGAGGTCACTCCCCACGAAGGGATCTCAGCTCTTGCCTCCTGGAATGAGGTGCTGGATATTCATGACCGAATACCACTGTGCAAAGCGAAAGAATATAACTACAGTTTTTCGAAATTTGTTCCAACAACATCTTTTAGGTTTATTATCTTACATTAATCAAAATTAATGCGGTCCCATCAGTTTAATCCTATCACACCAGAAAAGAACAAAAATACAATGTATATATATATATATATGCCATCCGCATTCGCCACGAGGCCCTGTCATCACCCGTTAGGTCACTTAACTAACGACAGAGCAAGGGCTGGACTGGCGCGGGTGCAAAACATATACAACATATACTAGTATATATATAAGTATATATAACATTCATCCCAGGCGTGATAATGAGAAATATCACAGAATCTCAACCAACAATACAGAAAGGTGGATAATCATGGAGCCCCGGGTTTCATTTGAACCGCAAATAAAACCCGACGTTTCCGGTCGTGTGGATAGCCTGTGCAATGAAAACCTGGACCCCTATGAGCGCGGCAAGTTACTCGCCAATCCCAGAAGTGAGACAACCCCCTTCAGCAAAGTGAATGGGCCGCCCGGCACTTTACGGAATCCGGTAACTTGGGCGCCCCTCCGTGGGTCATCATATACCCCCTACGAGTGCGGCGAATAGCCCGCCAATTCTAGAATGAATCCCCCTCCGTCTCAACGCCATGAGATGCGGGCTTGTTTCCTTCTAGAACCCGTTTATTCGTGCACTCCACCGCGGGGTAATCGTAGTACAGAAAAAGAAAATAATATATACAAATGGTGACATCGACCTCAACCCGGTCGTGCCCCAAACAAATAATATACAATCCGGCAAAGACGGCAGTCCACATGTCGGACGCTCTCCCCGGAAATGAATATACAAATGAATCTTAAACTATACCACTAACATTGCACTACATGCTATTCATCACGACTATCCAACCACAATCATAGCACAAGCACAAAACATCAACGCGAATGTCACGTTCGCAAAACCCGTCTAAAAGAACATATAGCAATCAGACGAGTTGTACCGATCGAATGACATTCACGGTCGCAGATAAAAGTGAATGTACTGTAAACTATTAAACAATGTCAAATATAACGATTTCGAAATACTCCAAATTGCCCCTAACTGAAAAACAACAGAAAATCAAATCTGGGCAAAAACTAGCAACACCTGAAACCCAAACTTCAAGAGACAAGAACACTGGCCAAAACTCGATGCAATTCTCTTTAAGAAAACCGGTGAGCTCGGTTTTAAGAGGGTTGTAGCTGGCCAAAAGTGGTGGAATTCGTGTTTTTTTTGTCAGTGTTCATCTCACAGTGTAAAGAGCACTCTGCACTTGCTTAAAAAAATTTTGAAGCCTCTGAAAAATCGACAGAAACTTGAAGCTTGGTTTCAATGTTACGGAGTTATTTCGGTTTCGTTATTTTAACATTGTTTAAACTTGCTAATGTAGGGTTTATAGGCTGACTCTGATACCATGAAAGGTTACGCTAGTGCCCCGGCCAACTACCGTGACCAAATGCGGAACAAAAAAATTTCTAACGATTAAAACATGGCACTAGAATAACTTTTAACCCGGATCTTATCATAAACCTAACTAGCTAGTTAAAGAGAGCTATCTACTTGATGAAGAAATCCCACCAAACGAACCAAGTCCTTCGGTCTTCTTTCTTCATCTTTAGCTCCAAGTGGCCACCTTGAACATGCTTGGTCTTCTTTTCCCGCTCCATCGGTTCTCCGGGATCGAGCTTGTTCTCCGGTCCTCCTTTGTCGTAGATGATCCATCTAAGGAATATGATCTATGGCTCTAACTCCTCATAATATGTCAAGTGGAGCAACTAGAGAACTTGGGTTGCTAAACCAAGTAGTCTAGGATGTAGTGTGAAGATCTAAGTGTTTGCTATCTCTTTCTTGCCTCTTCACTTGTTTCTCAACTCATGAGAATGGTAGTGAAGAGGAAGATGATGAAGGTGGGGGAAACTCAAGAGGAGGGAGGAGATGAAGAGAAATGGGAGCTCAAGAAAATAATGAAGCATCCATGAGAGAGAAAATCTACACAAAGGTTTTGTGTATGAATTTCTTGAATAAACAATCAACAACCATACTTCAATAGTAACTCCAAATGAATTAAAAATTCATTTGTTAAATATTGAAGCATGGTTATGACCGTTCCTCCCATACCTCACACTTTACACCTCATTTTCCATTTATCAAATAAATGGAAAAAGCATAATAAGGTGGCTACCTTCTAGAAGGTAATCTGTAATAAATACGGATTACAGTCTGTTGTATATACATACCTGCATTCGGATAAAAACACGAATGCCCAAAGAGATAGAATAACACAAAGAACGTAATACTAGAATATACATATCGAAATACATATATGTAAACTATTAAATCAATACCTGATTTAATAATCCGGCTCAAACCCGAGCCGGCTAGTATTACCAACTGTCCGATCGAAAGTCCGAGTACAAAGTACATCAATCGATCGAGACCCTGCACGTATCCAATACGGCTACTACATCATTTCGCTTGAACCAGGGAAGCCCTCTGTGTGGGACTCTAAAGACTCGACAGTACGCCGGCAGTGAGTTATTGGATAAATCCATAACCACAAACACGGCAGCGGCACTAGCTGTAGGTAAC
Organism: Agapanthus africanus; assembly: GCA_030015575.1. Classification (NCBI taxonomy): domain Eukaryota; kingdom Viridiplantae; phylum Streptophyta; class Magnoliopsida; order Asparagales; family Amaryllidaceae; genus Agapanthus; species Agapanthus africanus. The sequence goes on from CM057344.1 coordinate 112,458,274, forward strand.
GGCTACCTGGGTACCTGTCGAAAAGGAAGGCCGACGAGCAAACTTATCCGGACCCCTACTGATCCTATCTGTGACAATCTCCGTACAGTCTGGTCTCTTTGTCTGAGAGTATCGCATACGGGTCTAGGAGGTGGTAAACGTCAGACCCTTGTAACCTGGTAATTTGTGCTGATGCGGCTCAGGACCAATCCGGGAAACTACTGATCAGTCTATCAGTAAATCCCAACTGCCTTGGCCAAGGTCTTATAGTCCTGACTAATCGAACACAGCGCGATACCGACTCCCAATACCGGGAGAGACGAATCCCCGACAATCGCTCACTGCCTCCAAGTGGCTCGGGACTGTACCCAACCAAAACCTGTTTGCACGACTCAATAGAGCCGTGGTAGGGTAGTGATCAAAGCACAGTGGGAACTCACACGAGACAAATGACGATCTCAGGTCCAAAGACTAACCTGTACTCATGTCACCTGAGAACTTCCATCTGACGATAGGTATAGTACCATATAGAAGTTCTCGACGAGTCCGTCCGGTGTACTCACCCCCAGTGAGCACCTGTATACGGTCTTAGGTCTAAAGACCAATGGTTGCGGGACCAAACCATCGCCCCTCGTCGGGGTCTAGAAACGTATATACTAGTCTACTCCGGAATATCGATGCCCAGTCTCGATACTCCCAAGACTAGGGACTATTTAAGGATGTGCGTACCGACTACCCAGCTCCCACAAGTATGATCGCCATCACAACGCAGGTAGTCTAGCAATGATCCTACGGGCTTTATCAACATGTATAAAAGATATGTAATAGCAAGTAAAATATGCACATGTTAAGATAAAGACAAACCAGATAGCATACTATCATATCGAGCAAGACTGTCCTGTACATATATATGTCCAAGCATCCATAAGTATACATATACATTAATGGCCTCTAGGGCATACATATCCAACAACAATGCCAACATATCATAAGCCGCTAATCAAGTTCTGGCCGTCATTATCTTGATTAACTTAGACCGACCCGCATAACCCTTGATAATACCAACATAGTTATGCGACTGTCCTAAACAATTGGAAACAAAGCTACAAACAAGCAATACTCAACTACCGATCACTATGCATTTACAATGCCAAAATATGTAGCTCGAATACTAAATAGTACTTGTAGGAAATGACGGAGGGCTACGGCTAGGTTTTTGGCGAAAAACTCTTTAACGTAATAAACTTGATATCGTTGAAGGAACCTGAGCAGTTTTGAAAAGGAGTGGTTTAGGCTCCGGTTTTGAAAACTTGTGATTTTGGAAAAACCGAGTAATCTATAGTATAGACTTTTGCTCAAGAGGTCACTCCCCGTGAAGGGATCTCGGCTCTTGCCTCCTGGAATGAGGTGCTGGATATTCATGACCGAATACCACTATGCAAAGCGAAAGAATATAACTATAGTTTTTTGAAATTTGTTCCAACAACATCTTTTAGGTTTATTTTCTTGCATTAATCAAAATTAATGTGGTCTCATCAGTTAAAGCCTATCACACCAGAAAAGAACGAAAATACAATATACATATATGCCATCCCCATTCGCCACTGGGCCCTGTCATCACCCACTAGGTTACTTAACTAACGACAGAGCGGGGGCTGGACTAGCGCGGGTGCAAAATATATACAATATCTACTAGTATATATAAAAATATATATAACATTCATCCCAGGCATGATAATAAGCAGCATCACCGAAACTCAGCAAGCAACACAGAATGGTGGATAATCTTGGAGCCCCGGGTTTCATTTGAGCCGCAAATGAGACCCGACGTTCCCGGTCATGTGGATAGCCCATGCAATGGAAACCTGGAACCCTACGAGCGCGGCAAGTTACCCGCCAATTCCAGAAGTGAGGCAACCCCAATCAACAAAGTAAATGGGCCACCCAGCACTTCACGGGACCCGGTAACTTGAGCGCCCCTCCGTGGGTCATACCTATACCCCCTACGAGTGCGGTGAATAGCCCGCCAATTCTAGAGTAAAGCCCTCTCCATCTCAACGCCATGAAATGCGGGCTTGTTGTCCTCTAGAACCCGGCTATTCGAGCACTCCATCGTGGGGTAATCCTAGTACGGAAAATAAAAATATGTACAAAGATGACATCGACCTCAACCCAGTCGTGTCCCAATAAAATAATATACAACACGGCAGAAACGGCAGTCCACATGTCGGACGCTCGCCCCGCAATAACAAATGTACAAATGAATATAAACTGTACTAAACCATTGCACCACCGGCTATCCACCACGACAATCCAACCACAATATCAACACAATCACAAAACATCAACATGAATATCACGTTCGCAAACTCGTCTAAAAGAACATATAGCAATTAGCCGGGTTATACCGATCAACTGACATTCACGGTCGCAGATGCTAATCCAAGTACTGATAAGAAACACGTATTTTCAAATTTCAATCGACTAAACTTTTACGAATAGGCCCCAAGTGCTATCCAGTACGCAAACAAATCTGGGACAAAAACTAAACATCTCAGAAACCACATTTCCAAATATAAGAGCTCCGGAGGTAATTTTGTGCACAGAGGCTCCAATAAGACCGCGCAACCGCGGCAAACATGCATGTTCTGTCGCGGTTCCGCGGCCTTATGGTGAGCTTGTGTGCCCAATTTTCTTTTGTTGTCTTAAAAACCCTGCACGAATTTTTGATACACTGAAAATGATTTTTCGAACACTTTTAAAAATCGGCAGAAACCAAGATAATAGAATTGCGGTTTTGAAAATTCAGTCGATCGATATTTTAAACACGTTAGAACTAGCTAGTATAAGTTTTATGGGGTGGCTCTGATACCATGTTGGATTACCCTAATGCCCTAGTCAGCATCCGTGGCCGTTTGCGGCACAAAAATTTTCTTACCAAAGTAAAAAACGGCGCTAAAATAACCCATTAAACTGGATCTAACCATAAACCTAACTAGCAAGACTAAAAGAGATAACTACTATGATGAAGAGTCTTACCAAAAGATCCAAGTCCTTCGGTCTTCTTTCTTCATCATATGCTCCTAGTGGCCACCTTGAACAAGCTTGATCTTCACTTCTTGCTCCATCAGTTCTCCGCGATCGATCTTACTCTCCGGTCCTCCTTTGTCGTAGATGATCCACCCGAGAGATGTGAACCATGGCTCTAGCTCCACACTAAATGTCAAGTGGAGCAACTAGAGAACTTGAGTTGCTAATCCAAGAAGTCTAGAATGTAGTGTAAGGTTCTAAGTATTCTACTATCTCTATCTTACCTCCTCTCTTGTCTCTCAATACATGAGAGTGCAGAGAGGAGGAAGATGTTGAAGGTGGAGGAACTTAAGAGAAGGAGAAGGATGTGAAGCAAAAATGGTGAGAGCAAAAAAAATGAGCAACCATGTGAGAGAAAATAGCTCACATTGGTTTTGTATAACAATATCCATAATAAAAAACAATAAACCATGCTTCAATAGTTGCCACAAATGAATTAATAATTTATTTGTAAACTATTGAAGCCATGGCTCTCACCATACCTCCCTCTCCTTCAATTTACACCTCATTTCCATTTATGAATAAATGGAAATATCCATTTATGAATAAATGGAAATATCCATGATGAGGTGTCCACCTTCTAGAATGTTATCCATAATAAAATACGGATTACAGTCTACTGTATATGCATACCTGCATTCGGATAAAAACACGAATGCCCAAAGAGATAGAATAACACGAAGAACATAATACTAGAATATACATATCGAAATACATATATGCAAATTATTAAATCAATACATGATTTAATAATCCGGCTCAATCCCGAGCCGGCTAGTATTATCAACTGTCCGATCGAAAGTCCGGGTACAAAGTACATCAATCGATCTGAACCCTGCACGTATCCAATACGTCTACTATATTATTTTGCCTGAACCAGGGAAACCCTCTGTGTGGGACTCTAAAGACTCGACAGTACGCCGACAGTGAGTTACTGGATAAATCCATAACCATAAGCACGTCAGCGGCACTAGCTGTACGTAACGGCTACCCGGGTACATATCGAAAAGGAAGGCCGATGAGCAAACTCATCCGGATCTCTACTGGGTCTATCCGTGACAATCTCCATACAGTCCGGTCTCTTCGTCTGAGAGTGTCGCATACCGGGTCTAGGGGTGGTAAACGTTAGACCCTAATAACCCGATAATTCGTGCTGATGCGGCTCAGGACTAATCCGGGAAACTACTGATCAGCCTATCAGTAAATCCCAACTGCCTTGGCCAAGGTCTTATGGTCCTGACCAATCAAACACAGTGCGATATTGACTTCTTATACTGGGAGAGAGAAATCCCCAACAATCGCTCACTGCCTCCATGTGACTCGGGACTGTACCCAACCAAAACCTGTTTGCACGATTCAGTAGAGCGGTGGTAGGGTAGTGATCAAAGAATAGTGGGAACTCACATGAGACAAATGATGATCTCAGGTCTAAAGACTAACCTGTACCCATGTCACCTGAGAACTTCCACCTGACGATAAGTATAGTACCATCTAGAAGTTCTCGGCGAGTCCATCCAATGTACTCACACTCAGTTAGCACCTGTATACGATCTTAGGTGCAAAAGACCAATGGTTGCGGGACCATACCATCGCCCCTCATCGGGGTCTAGAAATGTATAAACTAGTCTACACTGGAATATCGATACCCAGTCTCAATACTCCCACGACTAGGGACCTTTTAAGGATGTGCGTACCGACTACCCATCTCCCACAAGTATGATCGCCATCATAACGCAGGTAGTCTAGCAATGATCCTATGGGCTTTATCAACATGTATGAATGATACGTGATATCAAGTAAAACATATGCACATATTAAGATAAAGACAAACCAGATAGCATACTATCATATCGAGCAAGACTGTTCTGTACATATATATGTCCAAGCATCTATATGTATACATATACAATAATAGCCTCTAGGGCATACATATCCAACAGGGCGTGACGATGCGCACTTGGTAAGGCGCGAGAGAGTGAAGAGGGCCAAAGGGGCCCGAATGGGCCAAAACGTCCAGCAAGGTGCGTACCTAGGGAAGTGCGCACCTAGCGAGGTACGCACCTGGGCCGGTGCGTACTTGGCTTGATGTGCACCAAACGGGGTGCGCACCTAGCCAAACGGGCATCTAGCACGGTGCAAGTAAAGTCGAAACCTAATGAAGCAACAGTCCAAAAACGCCAAGATTTTGACTTTTGAAGATCAAAGTGGGCTCATTTTCCCTTTTTGACGCCTCCTGACGTGCGCACTTAAAAAAAAAGAAAAAAAGAAAGAAAGAGAGACTTGCGAACAAAAGAACAGCTTAAAACTGAAGATTTTTTTTCTGGGGATTCAAGATTAAGATCAAGATTAGTTCTCAAATCATCATGGGGGCCTTGTATAGGTTTATATCTTTTACATTTAGCCCCAAGGCTTATACAAAATTGGTTTTTGCCTATTTAAAAAAACAAAAATTATATTTAATCTTTTCCTTTTCTTCTTCTCTTTTGGCCGGTCCCTCTTCATGCTTGGGCTTGGGCTTGGACCCACTTGGCACAGGCTTGGGCTTGGGCCCACTTGGCTTTTTGATTTTGATTTTGGTTTTGATTTTGAACTTGAATTTGATTTCTGATTTTGGTAATTTGGTGTAAATTTTGACCCTAACAGGTCCAATATTAGTTTAAGGATGTTGCGGTCCAACATCCCCTTATTCGGAGGCAAAGTGCTTGGCTCTCAGAGTTTCGACTTAGGAAGATAAGGAGCGGACACAGGCATCGTCATTTATCATTGGCCTAAATCGTAACCCCTCAACCGTAATACTTCTTGAGGAATCGACCGTTTATTGGTCGATATATTCTTTCTTCATGCATATCCACAAGTTGGTAGGCTTGTCACGACCCGAAAGTACGAAACGTGACCGGCACTTAGATTACGAAACGTCTAGAGACGCAACGTAACCTAAGTAAGCCGAAGCCCAGAAATCTAAACCATATAAAAGGAGAAGAAGTAAAAGAAAACATGAAGAAAAACAAGTTTAAAAGTATCAGCAAATTTTCCTAAAAATTTCGGCAGAGTCTCCTCTGTAAAAACTGGCCCCAAACGGGTACAACAAGTACAATATACATAAACAATAAAAAGCATCCCCAAACGGGAGCTAGCTCAACGCCAACAGGCGGAAACAACCACAACAAGCACAATAATATACAACGCCAAAGGGCGAGGCTCAAAACTCAAAAGAAAACAAATCCACCAAATCAGAATAAAACACGCGACTCTAAGGTCGAAATAAATAAATGGTCCAATAATCTATCAAATAATACAGGTTTGGTTGATGGAGCTTTCTAGATACAAATGAAATAATAAAAATACAACGGCGGTCCAGATACAAATGAACCAACCTACCGTGCAAATCACCCGGAAAGAAATCATGTGCCAGCAATCTGCCAAGGAACCCTATACATTAACCTGTAATAAAATTTGGCACAACGGGGTGAGTTGCCAACTCGTGAGTAGAAGACATCTACGAAAAGAAATCGAATGCACGACACTATCCTAGGTCATAATGATACACTACTAAGTCCCAATCATCTAGTAATGGCAGGGTAATACTACGTGTAAAAGCAAATACTCCGTGCTCGTGTCAGTGCCTCATATAATACTATATCATAAGAATGAGTATGCATGCACCATGAATGTAACATAACCAATCCTGAAATCTAGATATATTCGCATAAGAAGTCTTTAGCTTTTACCATGTAAAATCTGTATAGAAATCTGAAATAGTAACAATGAAATCCATGGAAATCCGTGTCAAGCATCGACATAAAATATGTAAATCTCAAGTCTCAATACCTCATAATCTTAATGTCTCATAGTCTCAATATCTCGGGCTCCGTCAGTCCGGATCGGCCCATATCATCAAATCTCACGACAACGGTCGGTATCCTCCGGATATCCGCCGCACCAGACATCACCGGTAGGTAGCCTTCCCCTGCCAGGCTCATCGTCTACAACTCGATCTTCTTGCCCCGGGGTACCATACCGGGCCCACCATGTACCCGAGACGGTTCATCTACTCCTCGAATCGGGTCTCGAAATCCAACAGAAAACGTGAAATCTCATGGTGGACGACACACACATTACGAGAAAACCGCATCTTATGTTTTAAAAAGAGAGGAGGAGAGAGAGAGAAGTTTTTTATATATTCTTGCGGTTTTCCCCCAAAATCCAGAAATCTCATAGAAAACCAGAATCCCAAAATTATGAGTAAGTATATGATAAGTGTCGGCATATGCCCATAATACTGCATGATAACATGGAAATATGAATGCATGAAATGTCTAATTAATCAATGCCATGTCTATACTAACACCAGAGAGTAATCATAATATTATACCGATCTAGCTGTTTGCTGATTCTATCAATAAAAGATAACAAGATCTAAAGTGTACGTGACATAGCAATTACCGATGATGATGTATGTGAGCCGGCAAATAAGTATGCGTGGAATATGCGCATCATCGGTAATGGTACTGGTGTCCTAACAGGCAAAGTTTATACTGATTATAGAAACATATGTATGAACATGCAACATTATGATTACAGTATGAATGTAAAGACAGATGTGCAATAACCACTCATTTGATATACAAATATAACTACAACTATATGTCTCGAGCCTAACTAGTGTCCATCTAACCTCCTAAAGAACTAAACCTAAGAACTAGTCGATAAGAAATAGGGGTACACTTAAAGTCTGAGTCCATATCTCTAATAGTCGGCGATCCAGACTCATTAGCGTCACGTACGTAGTATGATTTCCTCGAAACAAGAGTGCGGATCAATTATCACATCTATGCCTCGTACGGTAAAATCCATCGTACGGCATCCCAATATCGGGGTACGGGTCAAGTATCACCTACGAGTCTCATCATTCGTATGATATCATCATCAACACATGTCATGATCAATGTGCTATACTGTAATCGCATACATCAAACATATATCATTGTCACATATATCATATCTTGATCAAGTCATATATGTCAAATCGTGATTAAGTCGCCTATAAGATATCGAAATCACGTTACACCTTTATGATATCGCAATCAAGTTACATCTATATGATGTTGTAATCAAGTCACACATATAACATATCAGAATATCAATCACATGTTACGGTTCGGGTGCTATTTTAGAGTCACATGTACCTCTATATCATCACCACCCTTTATTATCTATGTATACCCATTCGTTATATCATTTTTGTAATGATCCGCTAACCTCATAATACGACCGTATAGTCAAGAATCACGGCATCAAGCCCAGCTATACTGTTTCATTTCCGTGTATCATATCACATCATTGTATCCCATATACGTGTTGTATATATATATATATATATATATATATATATATACCTATACCTAGTCCTATATATATATATACATACACGTATACACCACGTCGAGTTTCAGTGTGCGCGTGTGTGTGCGCATCTACCTGAAGCCTACGAATCTCTTCCAAGGTATTCATCCTCTGGTATGGTCTTCCTAAATCAGTCTAGTCCAGCCTAGGGGCATTACTAGGGTCCTACTCATTAAGAATCTAGGGTCACATCTGGTTTCCAAATGTCAATACGTACTATTCCTATTCTACGTGCGGGGGTGCTAAACGCCATCCACCCGACTTCCCCCGTAGATATACATCTACTCACCTGGTCCTTGTCTGCCGAAGACGGTGTCGCCATCATCTCCTTCATCGACCGCAGTCCACATGAGGGGTACCTATACGCAAACATATATATAGTATCGTAAACTGAATCATATACAAAAGTCAAAACGATGCAAGGAACAAGCATAGGTTAAAACCTATGTCCCGTTCACGCAAAAGAACCAAATATCGCTCGATATCGGCGAACAAACTCCGATGGATCGAGATAAAACATCAACAAATAACTCATAGTTTTAAAACTCATTACTTATATTATAAAACATGATTAAATCCATCGAAACCCTAAAATCGATCAAACAGTCCGATTTCGAAAAACCCGAAAATGCCAACTTACCGCTTTACTTCAAACTTGATGTTTAAATGAAACTAATGGTCGTGATACTCATTAAATAACCTAAATAGATTATAGAAACCATTACCATATTTTTCTCACACTAATTTGTATGAAAAATAGATTCCTAGTTTGCAATTTTATCAACTTTATACATCTTACAAGCAAAATACCACAATTCCACCACTAAACATGATTTTACATGGATTAACTTACTAAACTACAATTCATGATGATAATAATATAATGAAACTATAATTTAAATTTTTACTCTCATTTATTTAAGAATTTCCAAAACTAGTTAGCAAAAATAGCAATTTTTATCATAATTTATCCATTATCAATAAAACTAGTAACTAACTTGAGTTTTTTCATTCCACCAACAAATTAAAATTCTCTTTAAAAGCACACTCTAGTGTTATAAACATTAATTGAAATTTTATTTCACCAAAAATTATGTTTTATAGAAACCTAGTTAGCAAAATATTTAATTTAAACAATTTTAAATGAACATATTACAATTCAACAACCATGCAAGATTTTCCCATTCTAAAAGTATTGAACTAATTATTATAACCCTATTTAATTAATAAAAATTATAACTTGATTTAACAACCCTAACTTGGATTTTTGAAAATTTAAATAGAAACCACAATTAATTTTGCAATTAAGCTAGCTTAATAAAGCAAACAACAATTTAATTATGGTTTAGGATTTATACCTCAAGTGATGTGGATCAACATGAAAACTTAGCCTCCCAAAGATGCTAATTTTGCTCCAAGAACCAAACTAAAATAAGCAAGAATGGTGTGTAGGAATTTATATAGGAATTTGTGGGTTTTTATTTGGATTTTTAATGAATTTTTGATGGATTTTTGATGCAAAATGAAGTGGGGAAATTTTGGGGCAGCCAAGAGGTGAGGCCGGCCATGGAAAAGTGAGGAAATAGAGTGAAGTGAGAGTGTGTAGAAATGTGTAGAAGACTTCTTTAGTTAATGCCTCTTTCTTGTCATATCAATAATTATTCCATTTTATTTATTTCTACTTAAATTTTCCTATAGAAAACTCTAGAATTATGAAGATACATTGCAACAAAATAAACATATTACAAACTAAATTCTAATATGTCATGGTTCACATTTGCAAATTAAAACCATTCAAATTTGTAATTTACACTAATTTAGTGTAAAAAAAATAAAGCTTATGTTAATATTTAAAATAATTAATTTAGGAAAAATATTTAATTAAACTAAAAATTTATAAGTGGCTAAATAAACACCATTTACTAGTAATTACATAATTAAAATAGGTATTTCTGAAATTATAATGAAAAACAATTACGGTTTAGTTTTACGAAAAATACATTTTACTTTACCGAAAATCATAAAATTCACTTAAATGATTTTATTTATCTAATTATTTATTTAATTATTTTTAAAACGTTACAAGGCTGCACCTTGGTAGACTTTCTCTATAATATACGGGCCCTCATAATTTGGCTCGAACTTCCCATACTTTGCACGGTTAGAGATCATAGGTCTTTTGACAACTAGTATTAGTTTGCCTTGGCATAATGTCCTTGGTTATTCTTACTCGATAGGCTTCCAGGATTTTCTATGCCGCGAGATGGGTCTCGTCGAGTGCATCGAGTTCTTCGAGCTGGAGGTGAGCATTATCTTCATCCGTAGAACTGCCATCCTTAGCGAGGGAAGTTCTATCTCCAACGGGAACACTGCTTCGGCTCCAAACACCAAGATATAGGGTGTTGTCTTTGTGGCTGTCTTGAACATTGTTCGGTACGCCCAAAGAGCTTCATGCAACCTTTCGTGCCAGTCCTTTTTATTATTGGACACCATCTTCTTTATGAGTTTTGTCAACGTCTTATTAAAGGCTTCAGCTAGACCGTTGGCTCGAGAGTTATAGACGGAAGAATATCTCCAGTCTATCTTGTATTGCCTGGCGAAGCGGATTATTTTATGGCTTCTGTAGGCTAGTCCATTGTCCGAGATTTTATGCCGTGGAACTCCGAACTTGTATATCACATGAGTTTTGAAGAAGTAGAGAATATTTTCCGTCTTTACTTCTCTCAGCGGTATCGCTTCTACCCATTTGGAGAAGTAGTCGGTTGTCACCAAGATGAATCATGCCCACTTGATGACGCCGGTTCAATTAGACCTATAATATTTGTTCCCCACATCTCGAACGGCCAACTGGATACGACGGGATGCATTGGATTAGGGTGATGATATATAAAATCCTCATGTATTTAGCATGAATGATATCGCTTCACATATTCGATGCAATCTCGAATCATCGCGGGCCAGTAGTAACCTATCCTTTTGATTTTCAATTTCATCTTAGGGCCCGCTTGATAGGACCGACAAAGACCGTCGTGAATTTTCTGGACAACCTTTTTGGATTCCTGTAGACTTAGACACCTTAGCCATATATAATCAAAAGATCTTTTGTATAAAGTTCCATCAATTAGGGTGAAAGACAACGCTCGTTTAATGAGCTGGTGCCTTTGCGAGGCATCTTCAGGCATCCGTTGGGACTTGAAGTAGTCTATAAAGACTTGCCTACAATCTTCATCTTCTTCCTCCTTTTCGGCTTGGAGAACCTTCTCTCCAAGTATCTCTTCTTCTCCTTCGGGCGTTTCCATTGGAGGCTCCGAAGGAAATTCGGCTAGCGAAAGAATCTTTCGGCTTCGGACACTGATCCTTATATCGTCGAGATTTTCATCCGCCATTTCTTTGGCAAGCTTTGCTAGAGCGTCGACTTTGTTGTTTTTTTCTCGCAACACACTTTTCAGTACACAAAAGAGAATCTGCGTCAGTAGTTGTTGTATCCTTTTATTATACTTTATCAACTCCAGCTTGCATGTTTTGTAGACGTCGTTCACTTGATTGACGACTAACTGTGAATCTCCGTATATTACGAGATCCTTGATGCGCATGTCGATCGTGATTTCGAGACCGACAATGAGAGATTAATATTCAGCCTCATTATTGGTTCTCGGTTCTGTCAATGAGAAGGCATAGCGGAGTATCCCACCTTGCGGAGTCACAAAGATAAGACCTATCCCGGTTTTGATTATTGGGGTATTCCTCTTCCTTGAAGATGCTCCGTCGAAATATAGTTCCCACCGGTATTTTCCTATTTCTTCTACCACTTCACTTATACGAAATGCATATTCATCTGGTAGCTCACTATTCAATGGAGAGTAGGCCGGAATTGGATACTCTGCAAGGAAGTTGGCGATGGCTTGTCCTTTTATCTCTTTGAGTGGACGATAAATAATCATGAACTCCATTAACAAGAAGGCCTATTTGGTAAGCCTCTCGGTCAGCATAGCTTTGGACATAAGATACTTGAGATGGTCCACCTTCAATATGAGATGGACTTCATGCTCCAGGGCGTAATGTATGTGCTTTGTCACGGCAAAGATCAACGCCAGGCAATGCTTTTTTATAGGAGAATAATTACTTTCTGCTCCTAGCAGAACTCGGATTAGATAGTATAGAGCCCTCTCCTTTCCTTGGTTATTCTCTTGTACCCAAAGTGCGTCAAGAGAACCATCAAGGACGGTTGTATAGAGGATGAGGGGCCAATACTGGTAGATTCTGTAAATATTGCTTGATCTCCTCCAACGCTTGTTGACATTTCTGGCCACATATGAATGTGGTGACTTTCTTCATCAGATAGCTGTACGGACAAAATTTCCCAGCAAGGTTGGCGATGAACCATCGGATATAGGCGAGCTTTTCTTGGAGAGATCTCAGTTGTTTGAGATTCCTTAGAGGTGGCATTTTCATAATTGCCCTAATCTTGGAGGGGTCGATTTCGATCCCTCGGTGGCAGATTATAAAACCCAGAAACTTTCCTGACGAGACTCCGAAGGAGCATTTTAGCGGATTCATCTTCAGGTTGAATCTTCGGAGGCGCTTGAAGACTGTGCTTAGATGCTCCAAGTGCTCTTCATACGACATGCTCTTGGCTACGAGGTCGTCATGTAGCATTCAACGATGTCATGTATCATGTCGTTGAATATCTTGGTCATTGCCCTTTGATATGTCGTCCCGGTATTCTTTAGCCCAAATGGCATGACTTTATAATAGTATATGCCTAACGGTGTGCGGAAAGTCATATGCTTCTGATCTTCGGAATCCGTCTTTATCTGATTGTATCCCGACGACCCGTCCATGAAGGAAAAGTTCTCATGAGTAAAGGTATTGTCGATCATCAGTTCGATGACTGGTACAGGGAAGTCATCTTTCGGACATGCCTTATTGAGGTCATGAAAGTCCACGCAGATCCGGACGGTCCCGTTCTTCTTCATCACGGGGACGATATTGGAAATCCAGTTGGGGTATTAGACTTCCTGGATGAAGCCGGAGTCTATGAGCTTCTTGACTTCAGCGTTGACACGCATCTCAAGTTCAAGCCGCATCCTTCCTGGCGCGTGCTTGACAAGCTTTATTTCTGGCTATATGGCCAATTTTTGAACTGCTGCATCTGGATCGAAACCTGGCATCTCGGAGTAACTCCATGCAATGCAATCTTTGTACTCCATGAGTACCACTTTTAGACCTGCTACTTGTTCATCTGACAGCAGCTCGTTGACGAACGTGGGTCGAGAATCTTCTTCGGTTTCCAGGTTTATCTTTTTAAATTCATCAACAGTTGTATGGATCCCGTCTTCCAGCTCCTTTGGTGTTGATGGCAGCTCCGAAATTTCTTCTTCCTCATTAGTGAAGCAGTCAAGGCACTGCAGCGTATCTTCATCCTCCTTTTCATTAAGAGGTCTTATCATGTGGCAAGTGTGGGTGAGCTTCCGTGCCTTGGGCTGGTTACGCTCTGACTTTGCGGGGTCCTCTAGCATTGGCTGATGTTTTTGCGGAGGTTCCACTTTCCAATTGTCACTCAGTTTGAACTTGCCTTGCCTATATTGGTCTTCCGCCCAATTCTTGAAGACGAAGCAATCTTCGATTGGATGACCAATGACCCGATGGAAGGGAAAATAGTCGGGATGATCCAAAACATTAACTTCATGAGGCCGTTTGCACTTGGGCAGCGTTAATATTCGGTGCCTTATGACGAGGTTAAATATTTTCCTCAGCTTATCCCAGGGAAAGGAATATCCCCGACCCATCCTCTCTTCAAGAGGTATGGCTACATGACCTTGCGGCTTGGACATGGACAGCGTCCTATCTACAATGCGGCCGCCGTGCCTTTTTTAAGTTTTAAAGGAAGGTATAAGCAGCTGTTGGGCATGAGAATCATGGCCCGTCTCTCCTATAGACTACCTGCTTTGGTGTGATCCTTCGGCTATTTCATACAAAGCTCTCTGACCCATTTGATAAGCTTCTCCCATCAGCTTCTAAGTCAGATCCTCTGTTGGCAGAATCGCAATGTTTTGCGAAGCTTCATTAAATTGCCTGCTCGGGGGTAATTGCATGACCTTTTCGTATAGGGCCACCAGCGCCTCGAGCGGCAGTTTAAAAATTTCGGTTGGAGCACTTTGTGTAGTTTCTTGACCTTACTTGGTTGAGTTATTTGCCATCCACGCATCTTCCCTTTTGTTTAAAACATATCAACTGTGAGCTCGCTTCTTCTTCTTCTTCGGTCGGACATAGCCTAAACCAGTAGTATCGAACTTTCCATGGGACGTTGGTTGGCGGGTCCCTGTCACTTCCCAGATCTTCTTGAAATACTATGCCTGACTGGCAGTCTGCTCGAACGGTGCTCCCTGTTGATGAAGGAGATCCTTCAAGATCTTTGTATAATATCTCGACATGGGTATCGTTGCAAACTATCGAGATTCATCTCGAGTCCGTGCAAAAAAATTTTCTCCACCTTGGCTTCTTTTGACTTATAAAAGAGAATCGCCTTTTCTCTTTTATGTCTGGGAGGCAGGTGGAAGGTTATTAACTCTTACATGATGTAGGTGATGAGTGAATCGAGCTGTTTATAGTGACGCGGTGGAGCCATTGTAATATGCAGGGCTCGATCGTCTTCATCGGAGACCTTCACCTCTAGATGAATAGAGAAAACCATATCAGCATCTTTCTCCGAGTCGCTGCCGAAGATCGGAATAGGAGCTGACGAGCTTGTTTTATCGGTTTCCTTTGGAGGTTGACCTGTGAATACTATTTCCTCCTCGAAGTCGCTTCCAAAGACAGGGATGATCGCCGCTTGAACTTGTTTGTCATTAGGCTTGCCGCACTTCTCCGTATCTTCATAAGCCAACGAGAAATGCTTCGCATCTTCATATTTTTGTACTTCGTTCACCGAAAACGGGTTGAGCTCCCCTGTGATAGTGTACTCTTGGCCATCCTTGAAATATTCATACATTGATATTGTGTAGAAGGGATGTCGCCATACTGGTGTAGCCAAAGTCTATCCAGTAAAGCTTTATAGCAGGTCTTGCCTTCAATGACATGAAACTTGATGTCTATGATGATTAGTCCAAAGCGAAGTGTCAACACTATGGACTCCAACGTCCTTGAAGACTGGGAGTTGAATCCGGAGATAGTGATTTTCTCTCCGCCGAGATATCATACATCCATGGACAGCTGCTTGAGCACCTTGACGTTCAACAGGTTGACCGAAAAGCCATTGTTGACGAGAATTTTATTTATCCTCTGATCATTGTAATACCTGGCGATGTAGAGCGGTCAATTGTGCTCAAACATCCCCAGGAGAAGATCTTCATCACTAAAGGAGATGTCGGCCGTGTATACTTCTGCCATTTTATCCTTCATCGCTTCCTCTGAAAAGTGTACTTGAAAAAGGTCCGGTTCTTCAAGGGCTTTAATTAAAGACTCCCGCAGTTCCTTAGATAAGAGCAGAGCATCGTATATGCTCAAGTGCAAAGGTAACTTCTTTAGGTAGGTTAACACATTGTAGTTTACTTTATTTTTCTTAGGGAGATCCTTGGCGGCGAGTTCTTTGGCCACCTCTTCATCAAGGACGATCTCTTCAGGAATTTTACCTTTACCCTTATCTTGATTCTTGGAAGCAATATTTACGGGCCTAAGGTTTTTCTCATGGAGAGTGCGATTCCGCAGACGGATACTGTCGCAGTCCTCAGCCTTCTCTTCGTCTCTGGATGAGAAGCTTATATGGGAGAGATCAACGGGAGGTTTGTTCACCGCCGGAAACCGGGAAGACATGACGTCTTGCCTGAATCTGGGTGCAGATGCTAATTGGTGCTATCCATCCACCTCTCCGAAGATGCCAAGTTGATTTATGGCACCGTGTATCGAAGGTTTAAACGGATGCGGCCGATATAGCAGACTTCGTCAGACTCCCCCTCATTGAGGGGTTTTTGATTGTGGGGACGCTCCTCCCTTCAGGCGCAAGCCCCTGCAGTTAATTACGCTACCGCATAGCGGTAACAACTTTCTCCTTCTCCAGATGGTCACTTCGTGTCGTGGGTGTTTTTTTTTGTTTTTGGTTGCCAATGGATTATATACGGAGACTAAGTTATGTTGTCGCCCGTAAGGTGTAGACTAGTCCAAATCCGTATCATCTTAGATTTGGGTTTGGGGGTTGGGTTTAAGGATACGTTAGTCTCATTTGAGGCTAAGATCAACTTAAACGTTTGTTAAGGATACGTTAGTCTAATTTTTAGACTAAGATCTACTTAACGAGGGGATTTTAGGTTAAGGATACGTTAGTCTATTTTTAGACTAAGATCGACTTAACGGGACCATTTAGATCCAACAAAAGAGCATTTGGGCTCTATTTTTTAGTTTAGAGACATTGCGGTCAATTACCAGTTTAAGGATATGGTGGTCCATTATTAGTTTAACAACATTGCGGTCGCTTATTAGTTTAAAGACATTGCGGTCGAAGTTAAGGACATCATAGTCCATGAGTTTAAAGATTTCACAGTCAAGGTTAAGGACATCATAGTCCGTGAGTTTAAAGACCTCAAAGTCAAGGTTAAGGACATCAGAGTCCGTGAGCTTAAGGACCTCACAGTCCATGGAATGTATGGTTGTCCGGACCCTTCACCTCTCTGAAGACATTGAAGGATTACAACGACAAATATCAGAGGAGTAAAGAGATGTACCCCTAAACCGAAGTTGATTGGGGGATCTGTAGTCCAATTTGGAACTAAGATCAATTAATTAAATTTTGAGCACATTGGCTCAGTTAAATCTGAATTGAGGACTTATGGCCAATTAGGGCTAAGTCCAATTAAATTTGAAATGTTGGCCCCTTGTTGGACCATTAAACATTTGTCTGGGTTCAGCCCCTCATTATTGAGCAATGCTAAACGAGAGTTTGAGGGCTCTGATGATATTTTGTCTTTGGCTGAGAATTAATCCTTCATTATAGCTCTGGGTTTTACTCTGCATGTTGTATGAGTTGACCAATTTTGAGATTCAGTTGAAGGGGAGTTCTGCCTCTGGAAAACTTAGCCAATTTGGCTAAAATTGGCTTTTAAAATAATGTTAAACACTAGAGGATATCTGGTGGTCACGTGTCCTCACATGATGTATTTAGAACAGTGTTAAACACTGGAGATGAAATGCTTAAAATGGTGTTAAACACTAGAAAAGAAGGGGTCACGTGAGGGCACCCAGAAGTGGGGGCCAGACCTCCTTTATTTTTGTTCTCAAAATTGCAAATAAGTGTTAAACACTTTTGATCTTCTGGCCATCACGTGTTGGCACGTGATGGATTCTTATACATTGATTATTAAAGCGTTTATTAGGGGTCACGTGGTGACACGTGAGAGCGCCTAAAACCAGTACTGCCTTTGCTTTTATTCTCTTTGTTTTGAAAGTCACGTGGGAGCACGTGAGACATTGCCTCCAAGCTTTTTCCTTCTCATTTGGGAGATCTGTTTAGGGGTTATGTGGGGACACGCGACCTAATTCTTTACAGATATGGAGATCTTTCAAGTCTTTTTATTTTTAAGAATTAAATTCTCTGTAGGGTTAAACCCTAATTATGTTTTAGAGGAATTAAATTCCTATGAATTTAGGA
This sequence comes from Agapanthus africanus, assembly GCA_030015575.1. NCBI lineage: Eukaryota > Viridiplantae > Streptophyta > Magnoliopsida > Asparagales > Amaryllidaceae > Agapanthus > Agapanthus africanus. The sequence goes on from CM057344.1 coordinate 112,476,386, forward strand.
GAATTAAATTCTCAAATAGGGTTAAACCCTATTTTTATTTTGGAAGAATTAAATTCTCTGTGAATTTGAGAGAATTAAATTCTCAGATAGGGTTAAACCCTAAATCTGTCTGTCTTGGAGAAATTAAATTCCTATGAAATTGGGAGAATTAAATTCTCATATAGGGTTAAACCCTAGTTTTAGTTTGGGAGAATTAAATTCTCTAAACTCAATTCTCCCTCTAAGTTTTGGACCTGCATGGCAGAATCTCCCCAATGAGAATTAAATTCTCAACTTGTGGGAAGATTTGCTTCTGCAAATCTTCAACCAGAGGAAGAACTAAGTTCTTTTTCAGAAGATTTAAACTCTTAAATTGAGAATTAAATTCTCTTTTTGTTTTATGGAGCTTTAATCCCTTTCCCCTTTCTCACCTAAGGTTTCTTCTCTTGAGAATTAAATTCTCCTTTCTTTTCTCTCTGTTGTTGCTTTTTTCTTCAGAAAATTCCAAGATTCAAAAATCACTCCTCCCCTCTCTTCTTGGCTCCTATTTATAGGAGAAAGAAAAGAATCAATTTGTTTAGTAAATCTTTCATTGAAAGATTTTGTTTGTTTGTTTTTTTTGTAACTAACATGATCTCAGTGAATTTTATTCACCATTGGATTTATTAAGCCAAAAGATATTCTGTTTGTTATTCTTGGTGAATTTTAGGGAAATCTTTCGATATATAAAGTCTTTCCATAAATTAGTGATTTTTAATCACCATTGGATTTTTAATCCAACGGTGCTCCACTTTACAGAGCATAATCCTTTTTTGTTTGTTTGGAAAGATTTAAAGAAATACTTTCCCAGTTAGGGTCTTTGATTTCCCTTAATTAGAATTTAATTCTATTAAGTTATAAGGCTTTCAAAGCCTATCACGTGTTGGCACGTGACCCTCCTTCATTCAGAATTTAATTCTGTCTTTTAACTGGGCTAAAGGACCATCACGTGTCAGCATGTGACCCTTGGTCACGTATGAGCACGTGATGCCCCATTGGGGTCTTTCCTTAGCCGTTTTGTTTACACTTTTGTTTGATTTTAGAATTTAGTTCTATAGAGTGGAGATCACAGGAAACTATCACGTGTCAACACGTGACTCTTGGTCACGTATGAGCATGTGATACCTCATTGAGGTATTTCCTGATTTTTTATCAGGGAACAAATGCCCCCACAGCGTTGTTCTCACGTGTCTACACGTGAGTGCAACGCTGTCACCTTTGTGACCGTTGGATCTGTCTAGGGAATAGGGGAGATGAAACGTTTCCCAACACATCTTATAAATGCCAGCGTCCCTTCAGAAGCGCCTCCACTTTGCTCATTTTCTTCCTTGCTTACTTTTGCCTTTGAGAATTTAATTCTCTTTCTCAGAGCTTAGTTCTCTATTTCGAAAATTCCTAGAGTTTAACTCTGTTAAAAGATTCCCTTTTCTCAGGTAATGATCTTGAACGGCTGAAGAAATTTTGCAGAAATCTTCGTTGGATTTTAAATCCATACCAAGGGTTTTTCCCTTTAACACGAACACATTTGTTAAATTCTTTAAAAAGAAAACCACTCAATCTTTAAATAATAGACCTTGTTAGGGCTTCTCAGATCTTCGGGGATCAATGGTGATGCTAGTCCTTTCTGTTGAATTTAATTCCACCTCAAAGAGTTTTGGCTCTGAAAAAAATATTTCTGGGAATTTAATTCCCTTGTTCAAAAGGAATTTAATTCCTCTGAAGAACTTAGTTCTTCCCAGAGAACTTCTTGGGGTTTTCTTGCCCTGAGTTGTTTCTTTGCAACAAAAAGAAAAGATTTGGGAGTAAGGTTTTCTGGGAATTTAATTCCCTTGCTCTGCTTGATTTTTGCAGAGTCCAAGATGGATTTCTTTTTGGGGAATGTGTAGGGTCATTTGAAAATCCACTGTTCATTTATTAAGAATCTTTCTTTTGTTCTCATAGTGATTGCTTTGCCTCATCATTAGTAAGCCGCCATCTTGATTTTGTGGGACCCATGCATTTTGTAACCAATGGTCCCATAAAATAAGTCCGCTGTCACTTTCTCCCACTGTCTTTTTATATATGCATTTACAAACATATATATATGTACATGTGCTGGATTCGCTTAATAGTTTCCCCTTCTTTTATTTTAGGCACAATGACTTCTGTTCCATACTTCCCTTTCACTTGCTCGGAGACTGCCTTTCCTCAATCACCGTCTGACGAGGAAGTGATGGCGATGATCAGGGCTCATGACTCGAATTGCACCAATCTACTTTTATGGGGGACCTGGTACGGTCACATCATCCGCGGTCGTTGAAGTTTCCTTTGCGAGATACCGACAAAGCCTACCTATCCATTCCTGCCGATGGATCAGCCACGGACCGCCTTTACTGTGGAAATGCTGAATTGGACCCCTATGGGACGGCTTGAGCCGTCAACAACTAGTATTCCAAACCATCCGGTGCTGGCTATAGACATTTTAGGGCGTCGCATTTGTCAGAGTGAAGCCCAGCTATGGGGACAGATTTACAAGATAGGGCTTACCCCTCGACACCCCACGGGCTACCTTCTTTGGGCCCATTACATCCTGTCCGCCCATCACGTACGACTGCAGATGGTCGGGCTCTATCAGGCGATATATGCGTCTCTTTTCTACTATCAGTCTCTCCATGTCTGGTGGGTTAAGGGCTTCTTGAACCAATGGAATCTTCCCACCAACACCTTCCTTCTAGGGGACCGCGAAGGCGAGCTTACAGGGGCTAATTAAGTGGTGTGCTGCGAACATGATATCGTGTGAGAAGAGGCTCGGCCGCAAGTTTTCGGAGAGGGAGCTGGCTTCCAAAGCGCTGAGAGAGCTTCAAGCCAACCTTACGGCCAAGGCCACTAAAGCGTATGAACTTTGGCGAGTACTTCAAGAGGCTATCAAGGAGGTGGTAGCAATTGATAAAGCCGCTGTGTTTACTCGTGAAATGGTCGAAACCCATAAAGTCACTGAAAAAGAGCTTGAAGGCCGGCTTGTCTCATACCAGGCCCAACAGGCTCAAGCGGAGGCCCGTCTTTTGACGATACTAAATCATGAAGGCAAGGCCCAGCGAAAAAGAGATGAACTGGCAAATCTACTAAATCGCCCGCCGACTTGAAGAATTGTATATACACATTTTTTTTTATTCTTCCTTTGTACATACTCCTGAATGAGAGTATATTTTTTTTCTTTCATGACTTGTACTTTGTATTCATTTTAACTCATGAATAAAAGATATATTTTCTCTTCATAATAGTGTGCTCCTTTTAGCAAGTGTATTCTGCAGATAGTCTATTTCGATTTCTTTGCAGGACAATGATGGCTTAGGATTCAGGGTTAAGATCTGCCTCCTAAAACTTTTCAACTTTATGAGCCGTGAGGGTCTCATTAAGAATTTTCTCCCTACAGGTCGAGAGGATCCCATAGGTGTAATTTCTTCTTACGAATCGTGAGGATTCCTAAGTGTGTTTTTCTCTTGAAAGTCGTAAGGATCTCACAAGAGAATATTTCCTTCTTACAAGTCAAGAGGACTCGTAAGTGGTTGCTTCCCTCCTTGTCAAGATTCAACTTTGGAGAGTGTGGTCCATGAATGGTATGCAAGAGTCCATTTTGGACCGACTTGCAGGACCCCAGTGCTTAGGAAACAAGTCCTCATCCCCATTGCCTAAGGTTTTTCCCTACGAGTCGAGATGAATCGAGAAATTCTCGCAAGGACACTAATTTCCTCACGAGTCGAGACGAATCAAGAAGTTCCCACAAGAATGTCCTGACGTCACAGTTACCTCCTGCTAATAAAAGTTCGTTAGGGCCTGTGGTACTAGGTTTTTTACCCGCCGCACCGTCGCGTTGGCTGGTGTATTCCTCGATGCACAATCTTGCTGTTCGAGTAGCCCCGCGACTGTCGTGTCTCTGATCCCTTCGGGGGCTGGACAAGACGTCTTCAAGTAATCTTCCAGGTGAAATTACCGTCGAAAGAGCAAGCGTTGGGAATATTCCATGTTGCTTTTTACTTGAGGTTAGGCTCAGTTTGGGAGCCCCGATAAGTCATAACCACTCCGCGCTAGTGTGGGATGATCTCCGATAGTCTTTCTGGTTTTATATGAGTTGCCGTCAAGACCCTGAAGCTAGGAATATTGCCTTCGCTTTGTTTGCTGGCATTGCGTCTGCTATATCGAGACGAATGTCGCGGTTTGTCTCTAGGTTGTTGGTGAACCGTCGAGGCTTGGAACTAGGGACTTTGCCATGGCTCCGTTGTTGTGTCGCGTCTGCATCCTGTTGGGGGAAGAACATTGGGGTGACATCGCGTCTGCTGTATCGAGACGAACGTCGAGGTGGTCTCTAGGTTGTTGGTGAACCGTCGGGACCTGGAACTAGGGACTTTTCCATGGCTCCATTTTGCGGAAGTCGTATATTCCTGCAGAGACACTGATTTCTTTACAGGTCAACGCGAATTGAGATGCTCTCGTCAAGGACGCTGATTTCCCTGAATTGAGGTTTTTTCCAAGGACACTGATTTCCTCGGAGTTGAGACGAATTGAGGTATTCCTGCAAAGTCACTGATTTCCTTGCGGGTCGACGCGAATCGTGATGCTCTCGTCAAGGACGCTGATTTCCCTGAATCGAGATTTTTTGCCAAGGACGCTGATTTCCTCGGAGTTGAGACGAATCGAGGTATTCCTGCAAAGACACTGATTTCCTTGCGGGTCGACGCGAATCGAGATGCTCTCGTCAAGGACGCTGATTTCCCTGAATCGAGGAGGTTTTTAAGTTGACTTGATTCCAAGACGGGGTCATTGGATGACGTGTTTCCGTGACGGGGTCATTGGATGACTCCAAGTTGTCTGTAACCGTAGAGTCTTGGAACCGGGGATTTTGTCGTGGCTCCGATTGATGGTGTAGCATCTGTGTTCTGCTGGGATGAGGAGGAACACCGTTGTTGGTCTTCAGGCCGTAGATGTGGCCATTAAGATTTGGAACTAGGGACTTTGCCATGGCTCCGCTTCGTTGCGACTCTGAGGTCGGTTTTTGACGTTACGTCTGCATATTGCTGGAGTGAGGAGAAACGCCATTGGTGATCTCTAAGTTGTCGATGTTGACGTCGAGACCCTGAAGCTAGGGATCTTCCTATGCTTCATTTATTGACATTGTGTCTGCAATATTGCGATGAATGTTGAGGTTGTCTCTAGGTTGTCTATGAACCGTCGAGATTCGGAGTAGGGACTTTGCCATGGCTCCAGGGTTGATTGTCGTGTTTGAATCCTGCTGGAATGAGGATGAACGCTGTTGGTGATCTCTAGGCTGTCTGTGAACCGTCGAGATTTGGAGTAGGGACTTTGCCATGGTTCCAAGGTTGATTGTTGCGTCTGAATCCTGCTGGAATGAGGAGGAACGCTGTTGTGGGTCTCTAGGCTATAGATATGGCCGTCAAGACTTGGCTCCCTTTCTGATGGAGCCTGGTGGGAAGGTATGGTTCCCTCTTTGTTTGTGCCCTTGGATTGTATACAGGGATCGATGTGATCTCACCTGTAGGGAAAAAAATTTCATTTTATATATTTTTCTTCCCACGATGCTCTATCATTTCAGCTTTTATATCGCGAAAGTCACGATTGCCCAATAATTTCGGCTATTTTTCGCGGTGCCCAATCATTTCAGCTATTTGTTTTATTTACTCGCTGATTTTTATTGCGAGTTGCCCAACCATTTCGGCTATTTTGTATGCATATATTTTTAATTGCTGATTTTGTTGCAAGTTGCCCTATCATTTCGGCTATTTCATATGCATGTTTGGTTCGTCGACTTTTCGCCACGAGTATGGAACTTGGGATCTGGTGCTAATCTTAGCATCAGTATCGCTGCGATTGGAATATTGCCAGGAGCGAATCATCATTTGCCGTGAAAGGACTTGGAATTTGATACCGTTTTAGGCATCAGCATCGCTACCACTGGGACATTGCCAAGAGCGAACCATCATTTGCCTCTGTCGATGTCGAACAAAGGTGGCTTAGCAAACAGGGTTAGGATCCTGTTAACTAAGGCTTTTTGACTTTACGAGTCGTAAGGGTCTCATAAAGGTATTTCTCCCTACAAGTCGTGAGGATCTCGTAGGTGCGTTTTCTCCTTAAGAATCGTGAGGAGTCTTAAGTGTATGGTCTCTTATAAATCGTAAGATCTTACAAGAGTGTTTTCTCCTTATAAGTCGAGAAGACTTACAAGGGTCGTTCACCGTATGAGCATATTCCTAGTCGCTGGTGGGACTTTGTTAGGGAAATATTTATTCGTGCCCGCGGATTGTATACAAGGGTCAACATTGAACCACTTGTAGGGCAGCATTGGAGGTTGTAATGGCTTAAGAACAGGTTCAGATCCCTGTAGCTTAAGGCTTTTGAACCCTATGAGCCGTGAGGGTCTCAAAGGGGATTCTCCTTACGAGTCGTGAGGATCTCGTAAGTGTAATTTCTCCTTAGGAATCGTGGGGATCCCTAAGTGTGTTTCTCCCTTGTGAGTCGTAAGGATCTCACACAGGTGGTTTCTCCTCGCAAGGTCGAGAGGACCTTGCAAGTGTCTTTTAACGAGGTTGCGCCCTTTCGGGTTTTCACAAAAACTCGCCGGTAGCCCTGCTGTTTTTACTCACGGAGCCCTTTCGGGTTTTCATCCATACCCATCTCGCTTATGGACGTACCGTTTTTTTTTCGAGTCAACCCAAGGATGTTGCGGGTTTGTAGTAGTTTAAAGACGTTTCGGTCAACAGCCGGTTTTAGGACATAGTGGTCCATTGTTAGTTTAACGACGTTTCGGTCATTTGTTGGTCGGACATGTTTGAAGATCTTTCAGCACTCTTTTAGTTTTTGCCGAAAGAACAATTTCTCATGGAGCTTCCCCTATAAAAGAGCATGATGCCCCCGGCGTGTCCATCCTTTTCTGAGCATGTGGTTGTGACGGGTTCACCTTCCAGTTATCAGACAACGCGAATTTGCCCTTTTGGTATTCATCCTCAATCCAGCCTTTGAAGACGTAGCAATCTTTGAGTGGGTAACCCATTACTCTGTGGTAGGGACAATAGTTAGGATTGTTAACATCACCCGGTTGCGACGGATGTTTTGGATCTGGCAGAGTGATGAGTCCGTTGCGCACTGCCAGTTCGAATAGTCTCCTTGTTTTATCCGTGGGAAATGAGTAAGGACGTTTCAACTTCTCATCGAGGGATCGCGGCTTGTTGCTTTAACGAACAAACGGTATCGGGTTACTCGGCCGTTGCTGAGCGTTGGCGACAAAGTTCGCTTTCCCATTACCTTTTTCATTTCGAAAACCCACTTTTGAAGGGAAACGCCTATGGCCCATCTGGTCCATTTGGGCCAGCTTGTCGATCAAGGCCTGGAACATGGTCGGCTTGAAGAGCATCATGAATTGGGAGATAGTTGACAGAGGGTCAGGGGTCCACATGAACATGCCCACGGCAGGAGCTTCTTCTATGCGTTGTTCGCATCTCGACCATAGGTTCCTACACCGGATTGCATATTAAACCCATGTTTCGCTTGGCTTCACTCTGGCGTTGATCAATGCTGTGATCGGAGTGCGTTCGCTGGCGCTCGCGAACCGCTGAGTGAATAGCAACTTCATTTCCGTAAACGTTTTGACGGAGTCATCGGGAAGCTCCGAGTACCATTCGAACGCCGTCCCTGCCAAACTACCAACAAACTGGCGGAGTAGAAGTTTATCATCACCTCCGGTGTTACCACATAGAGCCCTGAACTGGACGACATGCTGGTGCGGATTTCTGGTCCCCTTATATACGTGGAACTTGGGGATTGTGTATCCTGGCGGGTATTTTATTTGGTCATACCAACCCGGATAGGGTCGTCCAGTTTTAACAATTTGCCCAGCCGCTTCATTCGCCTGGTGGACTCGTATATGCTGAGTTATGTAATCATCCAGAGCGGCCTTAGAGATGGTCTCCTCCTTGGCTGCTGAAAGAGCCGGAGGAGGGTTCGATGTCTCCCCTCTGTCGTCTTCAATGATAATCGGGGGGTCTTCAGCTGGAGGTTCCGGCTGTAACATCATCCCAGCCATGTCTTGGAACAAAAGAGCCATTCGTTTTATGTTGGCCTCCTGTTCCGCGGCCTCTTTTTCTTTCCTCTCGAGCATTCTTTGGAGGAATTCAGCATCAGTTTCTTGTTCCTGACGCTGCTCTGAGGTCTCTAGATTTTCTTTCGGCCCAGTGAGTGCGGCCATCGCAGTCAGCATCTCCTGAAGTTGTTGTTGTTGTTGCTCCTGAGCCTTTGTTATCGATCGGGTAAGCGGTCGATGACCCGTAGAAGTACGGCTTTCCTCTTTTCCGGACGCCATATAGATGGTATGCACCACCATGCCCCCAGACTTAGGGCGTTTAGGTTCAGTGGTCTTGCGATTCGTCGCAGACTCAAGGATTTTCTCCGGCCTTCTCCTCTTGTGAGCGGTCGAAGTTAAGGAGGCCGTTGCAGTGGGCACCCAAGTAGCTGTCTCCTTTTGTGTCTTGACAAGATGGTCCTCTTCTCGCTGAACTTTCACCTTTTTCTGTCGGCGAGAGTAATCTTGATCAATCACCGAGTCCTGAACCTGTCGCCAAACTTTGTAAATTTTAGAAGACAGCCGCTGAGGGGGCTGTTCGAGCTTCGCCTTTGTGGCATTCTCCACAGGTGGAGGAGATCTTTTTAGCACGGCAGTCGGAGAGTTTTTACGCACTCTCCTTAGCGGTTCAAAACTGTTCTCAGTTGGAACAGCAGCATCAACTTCCATCGTTGGAGCCGGCGGAGTCAGTCCGGAAAGGGAATTGCCCCCAGCCTTCCTTACTCGGCGCCAGTGGCGACGTCGAGCATGTTGTGCCGTTGGGATTGTCTCAGCCGTAGGGGTGACTTTCTCATGCCCCCATCTTTGAGGAGAGACTGTTATTGGTGCTAGCCTGTCGAAGACTGACACCCGTTGAGAGGGGGTAGTGAGTCTTGCAAAGGCCGACTTTCGAACAGGGGAAACAGCCTTCATGACTTCACGTGGAGTAGGGGCTGAAACGGCCAGTCTCATGAAGACCGACCCCTTAGCAGGAGAAGCCGCCTTGGGGACTTCAGGAGTAAGAATGGCTAACCGCTTAGGGATAACACCTTCAGGAATTGAGGGCTTCTTCATGGGCCTATCTGAGCTTCGGTCCAATCTGTTAAAAACTGAGGCAGTGGACTTAGGCGACCCGCTGAGAGGGGCCACAGTAGTTGCAAGCTGATCAAAGACCGACTTCTTGGGAGCTTCTTGCAATGGTATAGGAGCACTGAAGCTCGTTGGTGGGAGCATGGTCCCGAAGAACAATCCAGTGGTGGCCTGAGTTACCTGTTCCACCGGCATAGCGAAGATGGAGGCCGCTTGGGGCCCGTAAGTCACTCCTCCGGACGGGACGGAGCGAGAGTTGCAGTTGCAGTTAGTGCAGTTTGAAGACATTGATCTTCTGTTTTCTGTACGGAGCGAGACACCAAATCTTAGTACCTCGAACCCAAGGGCAACCATATCAAACCGCGATTCGTTCACGAACACGACACACGAAGTGTGGAGTGGAAAGAGGAAGAGGGCCCACCGGGCGTGCCAGAATCTGTTCACCACCGGAAACCGGGAAGACATGATGTCTTGTCTGAATCTGGGGGCAGATGCTAATTGGTGCTCTCCGTCCACCTCTCCGAAGATGCCAAGTTGATTTATGGCACCGTGTATAGAAGGTTTAAACGGATACGGCCGATATAGCAGACTTCGTCAGATTCTCCCTCGTTGAGGGGTTTTTGATTGTGGGGACGCTCTTCCCTGCTGGCGCAAGCCCCTGCAGTTAATTACGTTACCGCATAGCGGTAACAACTTTCTCCTACTCCAGATGGTCACTTCGTGTCGTAGGTGTTTGTTTTGTTTTTGGTTGCCCGTGGATTGTATACGGAGACTAAGTTATGTTGTAGCCCGTAGGGTGTGGACTAGTCCAAATCCGTATCATCTTAGATTTGGATTTGGGGGTTGGGTTTAAGGATACGTTAGTCTCATTTGAGGCTAAGATCAACTTAAACGTTTGTTAAGGATACGTTGGTCTAATTTTTAGACTAAGATCTACTTAACGAGGGGATTTTAGGTTAAGGATACGTTAGTCTAATTTTAGACTAAGATCGACTTAACGGGATCATTTAGATCCAACAAAAGAGCATTTGGGCTCTATTGTTTAGTTTAGAAACATTGCGGTCAATTACCAGTTTAAGGACATGGTGGTCCATTGTTAGTTTAACGACATTGCGGTCGCTTATTAGTTTAAAGACATTGCGGTCGAGGTTAAGGATATCATAGTCCATGAGTTTAAAGACTTCACAGTCAAGGTTAAGGACATCATAGTCCGTGAGTTTAAAGACCTCACAGTCAAGGTTAAGGACATCATAGTCCGTGAGCTTAATGACCTCACTGTCCATGGAATGTATGGTTGTCGGGACCCGTCACCTCTCTGAAGACGTTGAAGGATTACAACGACAAATATTATAGGAGTAAAGAGATGTACCCCTGAACCGAAGTTGATTGGGGGATCTGTAGTCCAATTTGGAACTAAGATCAATTAATTAAATTATGAGCACATTGGCTCAGTTAAATCTGAATTGAGGACTTATGGCCAATTAGGGCTAAGTCCAATTAAATTTGAAATGTTGGCCCCTTGTTGGACCATTAAACATTTGTCTGGGTTCAGCCCCTCATTATTGAGCAATGCTAAACGAGAGTTTGAGGGCTCTGATGATATTTTGTCTTTGGCTGAACATTAAATCCTTCATTATAGCTCTGGGTTTTACTCTGCATGTTGTATGAATTGACCAATTTTGAGATTCAGTTGAAGGGGAGTTCTGCCTCTGGAAAACTTAGCCAATTTGGCTAAAATTGGCTTTTAAAATAGTGTTAAACACTAGAGGATATCTGGTGGTCATGTATCCTCACATGATGTATTTAGAATAGTGTTAAACACTAAAGATGAAATGGTTAAAATAGTGTTAAACACTAGAAAAGAAAGGGTTACGTGGGGGCACGTGAGGGCACCCAGAAGTGGGGGCCAGACCTCCTTTATTTTTGTTCTCAGAACTGCAAATAAGTGTTAAACACTTTTGATCTTCTGGCCATCACGTGTTGGCACGTGATGGATTCTTATACATTGATTATTAAAGCGTTTATTAGGGATCACTTGGTGACACGTGAGAGCGCCCAAAGCCAGTACTGCCTTTGCTTTTATTCTCTTTGTTTTGAAAGTCACGTGGGAGCACGTGAGGCATTGCCTCCAAGCTTTTTCCTTCTCATTTATGGGATCTGTTTAGGGTTCACGTAAGGACACGTGACCTAATTCTTTACAGATATAGAGATCTTTCAAGTCTCTTTATTTTTAAGAATTAAATTCTCTGTAGGGTTAAACCCTAATTATGTTTTAAAGGAATTAAATTCCTATGAATTTGGGAGAATTAAATTCTAAAATAGGGTTAAACCCTAATTTTATTTTGGGAGAATTAAATTCTCTGTGAATTTGAGAGAATTAAATTCTCAGATAGGGTTAAACCCTAAATCTTTCTGTCTTGGAGGAATTAAATTCCTATGAAATTGGAAGAATTAAATTCTCATATAGGGTTAAACCCTAGTTTTATTTTGGGAGAATTAAATTCTCTAAACTCAAATCTCCCTCTAAGTTTTGGACCTGCATGGCAGAATCTCCCCGATGAGAATTAAATTCTCAACTTGTGGGGAGATTTGCTTCTGCAGATCTTCAACCAGAGGAAGAACTAAGTTCTTTTTCAGAAGAGTTAAACTCTTAGATTGAGAATTAAATTTTCTTTTTGTTTTATGGAGCTTTGATCCCTTTCCCCTTTCTCACCTAGGGTTTCTTCTCTTGAGAATTAAATTCTCCTTTCTTTTCTCTCTGTTGTTGTTTTTTTCTTCAGAAAATTCCAAGATTCAAAAATCACTCCTCCCCTCTCTTCTTGGCTCCTATTTATAGGAGAAAGAAAAGAATCAATTTGTTTAGTAAATCTTTCATTGAAAGATTTTGTTTTTTTTTTTTGTAACTAACATGATCTCAGTGAATTTTATTCACCATTGGATTTTTTAATCCAAAAGATATTCTGTTTGTTATTCTTGGTGAATTTTAGGGAAATCTTTCCTTGTATAAAGTCTTTCCATAAATTGGTGATTTTTAATCACCATTGGATTTTTAATCCAACGGTGCTCCACTTTACAGAGCATAATCCTTTTTTGTTTGTTTGGAAAGATTTAAAGAAATACTTGCCCAGTTAGGGTCTTTGATTTCCCTTAATTAGAATTTAATTCTATTAACTTGTAAGGCTTTCAAAGCCTATCACGTGTTGGCACGTGACCCTCCTTCATTCAGAATTTAATTCTGTCTTTTAACTGGGCTAAAAGACCATCACGTGTCAGCACGTGACCCTTGGTCACGTGTGAGCACGTGATGCCTCATTGGGGTCTTTCCTTAGCCGTTTTGTTTACACTTTTGTTTGATTTTAGAATTTAATTATATAGAGTGGAGATCACAGGAAACTATCACGTATCAACACATGACCCTTGGTCACGTGTGAGCATGTAATACCTCATTGAGATATTTCCTGATTTTTTATCAGGGAACAAGGTTCATCTTCTGAATCACTTCTGAAAGTTGGTACTATCGAACTTCCTCCTTCCGAAGTCTGAGCCTTGATCATATAACACATCTCAATGATCGTCCTTGCTTGGCCGTTTGCCTTGGGACATCATGTTGGGGCGGGTTAGCCTTGGCCATACACTTCTTTCTTTTAAGATGAATTTTATAGAGAACGTACTTTCTCCACCACTTTCCGAACGTCTTACATTCGTCTATGGGATGGCAGACCATCCGGTGGTAAAGGCAATATTTTAGATGTTCTTCTCCACCTTCGATGTCCACTACCTCTAGGGAATACATCTTTAAAGGCGGCAGCTTCATCCCTTTGTATGAGGCCTTGACAAAATGTTTCCTGACCTTGACGAAATGTTTCCTGGCCTTGTCTTTCTTCAGAAGTATCTTCTGCTTCGATTTCATATCGTGCTTTGGTTGGGAAGCTACATAACTCGCCTCTTCCGCGGCTTCCCTTTTTATGCGTTGGTGTCTGGCTTTTTCATAAATAGCCAGCTCACACCTTTGATTTTCTTTGCTCCTTTGGAAGGCTTATGTGCTTTTCATCTAGGTCCTGTTGTGGCGAACTCGGAGCTTCAGGCATCGATTCTGCTCCCTGCTCGTCTGAATCTCTTTCGGACGCGGGTGGAGCCTCATCGTCATAGATGAAGGAGTTAGAGACTATGCAGGAGCTTTCCACACGGCCTTCTGCTTCTCCCTTGGGAGCTTTTCATCTAGGTCCTTGATTGAGTACGAATTTTTATATGCACTTTTGCTTTTAAAAGATGAATCAAAGAATATTAACCGCAATCAAGAACGGCGTCGCTTGGTAGCTAGCCGGTGAGTACGGGTCGGTCCACAGGGATTTTGTGTATTTTCTATTTGTTCTAACGAGTTAATTCCAATTGTGGTTGGATTGATTATCACTAAAAACTGAAATGAGTTTGATTAGGATTAAAATCTTGCTAGGGTTAGGTTTTGGTTAAGTTTGGAAACTCAATATGTCTCACAGCTTTCTATGCCCTAATTAAGATCTGTTTAGGTGTTAAGGTAATAATTAACAAAGTGGATTAGTACCATCGAGAAGAAACTAGGTTTCTTCCTCTAGGTCCTTGTCCGTCCTTTCTTAACTCTTACCCTAACCTCCATGGAAAACATACACAACCGGTCTTTAACTACGGTATCACCGCTACCTCGTGGGATAGGGTGCCGTAGTGAGCGGTGTGTGTATGTATGCATAGAGTCCTATTTAAAATGTATGACGGGTAAGAAAGGGGTGAGAGATTTTCATCTCTCAAACATTTCCCATTCCTAACCCTAACAAGTGAGGAACTAGTCACTCATTAGGGAATTGATAACAAGAGAAATTTTTATGATTGTTTTTAATAACCTAATTATCTAATCTACGGCGGATAAATAAAAGTGCTAAACTAGGGCAGATAAATAAAATTAAGTAGGGCAGAAAAGAAAATTAACTAAGGCAAGAAGAGAAAGACTTACTTTATTTTTATTTGATGCACTCTTCAAACATTACAGGAATTGAAATTCTGAAAATGATAATTAAAAAGAGGCACAGGAAGAGGCATGCTCCAAAAAGAGCTTTAGGGTTTCTATTTATAGATTATAGAAACGCTAGGGTTACATCTGATCCCTATCTACATTTACAAAATTACCCTGAGAAGCCTAGTCAACGCACCGCCGCTGCCGACAACTTTTGCACCGACACGTGCTTAGTACGGCCACGGATCCGCGGCCATATGCCCTGTTTGGCCGCGGATCCGCTGCCATATGGTGGAGTCTTTGGCTGTATTTTTCTGGGCTGCATCCTGTTGCATTTGGTTTCTGGTTTCTTCACTTGGTTTCTCAGATTGTCTTCTAGTTTCTTCCAGAATTCCACAGTGCAGAATGTTGTGGACTTTTACCGTTTGCTTCGTGTCGAAGTCTTGAACCTTGCGCTGCTTTATACTTTGTGAAATTGTTCATTGATCTTCATTTGTCTCTCAAATTGTAGGCATGATCAAGATTCTTCTATTTGTTGGTCGTAGTCTCACTTTTGTATCGTCTTTTCATCATTTTCACTGTTTTGTTCCGAGAACCTGTAACCTGCAACTATATAGCAGACATGAATCAAAAGCACCTGTTTATTTGTAAAATGGATAAGAATGGGGAATATAATATTACAAAATTATGATATGAACAAATACCCCCAAACTTATCTTTTGCTCGTCCTCGAGCAAAACTAGTTTTATTCTTGAAAAAGATCTAGCCTCACTTTCGCGGGGAAACGCGATTGGACTGAGCTCGTGCAACAAACCGTTAAACTCTAGGTGTGCCTAGTAGGAGGAGCGTTGTCTCCTGAGGGTTTTCAGCGGATACTACCCACAAAATCCTATCAATTCGGCCTATTGACTTTTATTCTCCAATTCGGTTTTCCAGCAAGAAATTCTATTATCTTTAACTCAGAAATTATCAACCCGTATTTTTCACGCTTCCTTATCATTTAACTTAAGATTGTATATGTTCTGTAAATTTATTTAGCTTTTAGCATCTTTTGAGTTTTCCTTCTAAAGTTCCATCTCAACTTAGGAATTTTTATCATCTCTACTAAATATATAAGTCCTATTTTTTATTCCTATCTCTCATCTAAACCCCAATCATATACCCCTACGTGTGTGTATGTATCACCCCTACACTTGGAAATTCAATTCAAGCTCTTATACTCTTGTCCATCATCCAAAGTACTTTTAATTGGTGAATTTTTAGATGAAATTGCTCACACATTCTTCATGCGACCGTTAATACTTCTTGAGGTACCAACAACCGATTACAAAATGTGTTTGCACATTAAGGCGTAATTCCTCGTCTTGTAATACCTAAGGCTTTAGCAGTGACTCTCAAACCAGTTGGTCTAAGACACTAGGTGATAAAGCACCCTCGCTATATATTTTTTATTTTACGCAGCCTTAAGTAATTACAAAACCAGTGTTTATTTTTTTATCTCTTTATTCACACTTGTATTTTTATTTTAGTTTCCTTCATACTAAGGACTTTAGACAGGAGAATTTCAAGGTCTCCTCTACTATTTCAAGTTTCAAGGTTCATGTTTGTGCAAGTTGTAGGGTATATATTTTCAGAATTTAGATTTAAGTTTAGGGATTATTTTTCAGACTAATATTTTAATAAAAATATCAATACTCTTCCTTTATTTTAACTTAGCCCAAGAAGTGAACTCAAAATTTGCCTATTTCTAAGTAAACTACAAAGACATATATTTTCTACCGTTAAATTTTAAGAAAGGTTATTTTTAGGGTTTTTAATTTACTAAGTCTAGGATCTAGTTATTCCTAGCTAGTTAACCTTCTTGTCAAACTCAAGTCAATTATGGCCAAAATTGAATGTTTCAATTTTTTTCAAATTTTTCAGTTTTTATTTGATTTTTATATTTTTCTATTAATTTTTTTTTATTTTCAATTTTTTTTCTTCAATTTTTATGATTTTTATATAAAGATGCAATGCAGAATTTAAACATGCAAAAGAAAAAGAAAAATATATACAAAAATTAAAAAAAATATGCAATGCAAAAGATAACTATTTACAACCACCACCTCCCCCAAACTTATCTAAAAGCAATGCCCTCACTGCTCGGCCCCACGCCGTGCCCTTGAGCGTGAACGGGAATGCTCCTCCCTAACCAGCAGGGTTCAGATCCCCTGCTCTACTTCAGTCAACCGCCTATCATGATCCCTCGCTATCCCCCTCAACTCATCAATGCCCTTAACAGCTCTTCGCATTAAATTTGCATGTTCTAAAGGGGTAAGTTCTCCTTCGCTCGCGGTCGAGCTGGAGCTAGGTATGCGGGCGGGCACGTGCTCCGCCGGTTCAGTTCTTGACCACACATCCGTCAATCGTGTATAGGACATAGAAACGCCCTCAATGAGAGGCCTGATGGGTATGCCTCCAAGCATGTAAAATTCGAACTCCTCCACGGGGAGGAAATATCGACGCAGTTGTGTCACAAGCATGGGACAAGGGTAATTTGCGGCTCTTTTGCCCGCACCAATAGAGTTCAGTAAAACTGTGCACATGTCGAAACGAGGGTTTCTTGTCATGAGTGTGTGCACGATATGCAGTGAGGATGTAAAAAAATGTGGTATTGTGGGAACTACCAAAAATATTGTTTTATGCCCACCGGCACACAGTTAAAACATCGGGGAAAAGGGTTCTCGCTGGGATTCCCTTCCGCGGTTCCCTTGAGCAATCATTGCCCATCAAGGGCATGTAATCCTCAAACTGTAATGGTTGATCATGAGCGGGTATCCGAGGGATTAAGGTGACTTCATGTATAAAGTCCCTATCGATGATAACTTCCCTATCACCCCACTGCAATTTAATAAAGCCAAATTGGGCAAGACACCCATCTTCCATGCACTCGTAAAAACGAGTGACTAATTCCGGAAGGGCGTAGGCGTTTGGGTGATTATATATCAGAAAATTCCAGCCCCTACGTGCTATCTCATTCGCAAAATAACTTCCATACACCGCATGTGAAAAAATTTGTGAAAAGTCTCGCTCAAGTTGCATATTGGGTGCCATCAGGTAAGCTACGATCTACAGAAATTAAAAACAGAAAGGGTTTTTAGAGATCGAACCTCCCCTGAAAAAATCAAGGGGTGAAGACCAGAGGGCGCGGCACTTGCGCGGTCGTGAGCGGCTTCGGGCGGCGGTTCCGCGGCACTGTGGTGGGATCGCGCTGCAGAAGAAGCGGCGGCGACTAGGGTTTCTGAGGGAATTCTTTTTTTTTTAGGGTTTGTGAACAAAGAGGGTCGGGGTCTGTATATATAGGGAGAAGTGTTGGCTATTTGCAAATAAACCCCTCTAAAAAGAGGAAATTATTTGCAAATAAAAATTTTATTTTATTTTAAAATCTGAAAAATTTACAAAAATACCCAATATTTTTTTTATTTTTAAATTTTTATTTTTTTATGTTATTTTTGAAAGCCGAATTATACCCCCCCTCCCCAAACTTGAGTTAAACAATGTTACAAGTCAATGCCAAGCTTTGCAAAGACTAAAAGTCAACACCAACCATTTGAAGAATTTATCTGTGTAACGTATAGGTCGGTGGAAGAACATGTTATAAAGAGCCAAGAAGAAGTGGGGAAGGGATAAGTGGTGGTATGGAAAGTGTTTGCGTGAACGTGAATGTGAAGAGATAAGAGGTGATGATAAATAAAAACGAGAATGTGAATGATCATTTATGAGTGGAATATTGGCATTCTCGTATTTTATTAGAAGAAAAGATGGTGGTTCAACTTCTGTAGGTAGAGATTGATTAACCACAAAATCCTCGAGGTGTTTTTTGGATCCTTTACTGGCTTGGCATCATCCATCATATGTATATGATGTTCAATTATGAGGGGATTAATCTCCTTGATGTCCGCCATAGTCCAGCCAAAAGCTTGCCGGTTGTTTTGTAAGACCATTAACGGGGCTTTCTCTTGTTCGAGAGCTAGAGATGCCGAGATAATAATAGGAAGGGTCTCATTCTCACCTAAGTAAGCGTACGGCAATAGCTTGAGTTTGAGTTTTGGAGGCGAAACAATTGAAGGTAAACTGGTGAAAATGTCTCGAACTTGAAGGATTCCATCAATGGTTCGAAATAACTGTAAGCAACCGAGTCAGATGGTTCAACTAACTCATCCGAAAATTCAAAAGACTCAAACTTGGGTCATGAGTCTTCAAAATCGTCCAAAAAAGTGAAACACTTGTAATCGTTATCGGTTGCGAAATCTGTGTCAGATTCAGGGAGGAACGCACTAGTGGCGTCAAAACTGTTGTGATCGAACAGAAATTTTTCAAGCTCACAGTCCTCCTGCATGATCTCTTGGATCGAGCAAACATCACGTATAATAGCCTTAGGCTCGGAGGGCAGACTTCCTATCTTGTAAATGTTGAACTCACTTGACATCTTCCCGAAGGATAGAGTCATAGAGCCGTTACGACAATTGATAACAGCATTGGAAGTAGCCAAAAATGGTCGACCGAGGATCACCGGAATTTGGTTCCGTGGGTTAGCCACAGGCTGTGTGTCTATAAAAATGAAATCAACGGGGAAAATGAAGTCCCCTACTTTGATCAACACATCCTCTAACTCACCCCTAAGATGGGTGATGGATCGGTCGGCCATTTGGAGAGTACAATGAGTGGTTTTCAACTCTCCAACGCCTAATTGCTCATAAACGGAATAGGGAAGCAGGTTAACACTGGAACCAAGATCTAAAAGTGCTCGATTGATGTTCCTATCCCCAATTGTTATTGAAATTGTAGGACAGCCAGGGTTCTTTCGTTTTTGGGGTAAAGGTTGAGGTTGGGTAATAGCATTGCTCACGGCACTAGCTACGAGCACTTTCTTGGGTACCTGAGACTTTCTCTTCATGGTGCATAAGCCCTTTAAGATTTTCGCGTAAGAAGGGACTTATTGGATTGCATCCAAGAGAGGTATGTTAATGCTAACCTGCTTGAATAACTCCACAATCTTCTCCATTTGGGGAGTTGGTTTATTGGATCTCAGCCTGTTTAGAAATGGAATATTTTGAAAATTTGTTGAGTCCAATGTTTGTGGAGTAGATTGCGGAGTTGGAACGGATCCCAGTGTTGGTGTGTTCCTGAAGTGAGATATGGGTCCGTTCGAATTAGAAGAAGAAGAGCCTTGTGAAGAATGAAGAAAAGGCTCTGACGAAGAAGATGAAGATGAAGAAGATGACGAAGAAGCAGAAGCAGGGGTGTCATTACTAATATCCACATTATTGTGCAACACTCTTCCAGATCTCAACGTGGTCACAGCATTTACATTATGATTTTGTTGTTCATAAGCAACATGTGCGTTGTGTGTGTGGTCGGGATTTGGCAATGGTTGAGATGGAAGCTTTCCCTTTTCTCGCTCGCTCAACGCAGCATTTAGTTGTGCAATTTGGGCCTCAATTGATTTGATGCTTTGATCATGTGAAGCACTGTTTTGCACCAAAAATTGAATGGAAGTCTCCAACCTTACTGCGGATTGTGTAAATTGTTTTAAAAACGCATCTAGACTTCGTTCTAGCGAGAAAACCTTATCGTTATTCGGTTGAACAAAATTGTTTTAAGGATAAGAATTGTTGGGTACAAAATTGTTCATTTGGTTTGGGTATGGTTGGGGTTGGAAAGGTTTCTAATATTGAGTTTGTTGGGGGGCTTGTTGTTGTGGAGGAGGCCTTTGAAAGTTGTTGTTGCCTTAGAATTGTTGTTGATTTTGATTCCAAGCAAAATTTGGGTGGCTCCTCTAACCAGGATTATAAGTCGAAGAGTATGGATCATTTCTTTGTCTTTGCAGAAAGGCGGCATTGACTTGATCTTGTCCTTGAACAAGTGGATTGTAAGGACACTCTTCAGTAAGATGGGACGGATCCGAACAACAAGCGCAAACTGTGCGTGGGGGTAAAGCAGGGGCAGGAGAAGACGATGAGAATTTGCTCTCAATTGCTTCTAGCTTTTTCGTAAGTGCGGCCATTTCGGCCTTCATTACAATAGACATATCAAGTTGATGTATGCCTGCCCTAGACTGACCTAATGAAGAAGATGAGGTAGTTGTTTCCCCCAATCAGAGCAAAGCTCTGTTTGAATTTCAAAATTCAAAAATTGAAGCAACGCTTCAAGTCCCTTATGCTGCGCGCAACGCGCCACGTGTCAAAAGATGATACGTCAGCGCAGCGCCCAAGGCAGCGCGCCCAATCAGAGAAAGGCTCTATTTAAAACAAAATTAAAAGAAACAACGCTTCAGATGATCTGCGCTCTGCGCTGCACGACACGTGGCAGCGCAGTTGCGCTGCGCTCTGCGCTGCGCGACACGTGGCAGCGCAATTGCGCTGCGCTCTGCACTGCGCGACACGTGGCAGGCGCAGGTGCGTTTGCGCCAAACAGAATTAAAATTCTGAAAGATCTTTCTGTTCTTATTAAAACAAGAAGATTGTCTTCTGTAAAAGAGAAGCCCTTGGATCAAAAATCCAACGGTGGGGAAAATTCCCCAAATCACTCAGAGAAGGATCTCTTTAACAAATTTAACAAATTAATTGGCACTATATAAATGCCCCTAGACCCCAATTCAATGAGCATCAACATCAAGATCAAAAAACAAAAATACAGAGAATAGAGAGAGCTCTGAAAATTTGTGAGAAGAACTCAAGAAGAGAAAAAAGGTAAAAAGCTTTATAAAAAAAAGAAGAACTTCTTCTGAATAGATCATTGATCTAAGAATAAGATCAATGATCTTCAATAAAAATTAAATAATAACAGTGCCTTGCACTTTTTTATGAACCATTGGTTCTGGAATCTTAAAGATTTTCAAGTTATTGAAACAGTGTCTTGCACTTGCAAAAACTGCACTGTTGCGCTCCTGGGTTGGCGCAAGCCACCAGAGAGCACCACGTGTCAGCTCCAGAACCACTTGCGCTATGCGCTTTTAAGATAGAGTATTGCTCTCTGAAGTTGGCGCAACGCACTAGAGCGTGCCACATGTCAGCAGCGCAACAGCGCAGCGCACTGCACTGTTGCGCTTGCGCTCACCAGAGTGTGACACGTGTCACTACGACAAGCGCTTGCGCTCAGTAATTGGCGCAAAGCGCCTGACAAACCACTGTCAAGTAACTAATGCACTGCATTATTTACAGAAGGGCCAAGCCCAATTAAAAAGGGCCTAACAGGCCAAATTAAATGCAATGCATTATTTTGAAGAAGAGCACAGCCCAAACAGATGCTCTGCATCATTTATAAAGGGACAAAGCCCAAATCAGAAAGGCCTAGCAGGCCAGAATGAAATGCAGTGCAGGCCTAATAGGCCAAAGATAAAAACCATTGAATATTCTCAACTGGACTTAGCCCAATCATGGCCGTAAGTCCTCAAATTAAATTAACTGAGCACGGCTGCTCTCTTAAATCAATTACATCCGGTTCAAGGGTACATCTCCGAACTTCTCTGACACCTATCGTTGTAATCACTCAACGACATCAGAGAGGTGACGGGTCCCGACGGCCATACATGCGATGGACCATTATGTCCCTAAACTG
The DNA here is from genome assembly GCA_030015575.1 of Agapanthus africanus. Lineage (NCBI taxonomy): Eukaryota > Viridiplantae > Streptophyta > Magnoliopsida > Asparagales > Amaryllidaceae > Agapanthus > Agapanthus africanus. Next base: position 112,498,162 of record CM057344.1, read on the forward strand.
GAGATGGACCTCTATGTCCCTAAACTGGAACAATAGAGCCCCCAAATGTTCTTTTGTCGGATCTAAACGATCCCGTTTAAGTTGATCTTAGCCTCAAATACGGCTAACGTATCCTTAAACCTTCAGACAGACTTTAGTCCCAAATTGGACTATAGATCCCCCAATCGACTTTAGTTCAAGGGTACATCTCCGAACTCCTCTGACACCTATCGTTGTAATCCTTCAACAACGTCAGTGAGGTGACGGGTCCCGACGGCCACAAATAACATGGACCACCATGTCCCTAAACTGGAAATCGACCGCAACGTTTTTAAACTAAACATTAGAGCCAATTGCTCTCTTGTCGGATCCAAACGATCCCGTTAAGTTGATCTTAGTCTGAAGATTAGGCTAACGTATCCTTAACAAAAGTTTAAGTTGATCTTAGCCTTAAACAGGGCTAACGTATCCTTAAACCAAAACCCCAAACCCAAATCTAAGAAAATACGGATTTGGACTAATCCACGTCCTACGGGCGACGACATAAATCAGTCTCCGTATACAATCCACGGGCAACCATAAACAAAACAAACACCCACGACACGAAGTGAAATTCTGGAGAAGGAGAAAGTTGCTACCGCGATGCGGTAGCGTAATTAACTGTAGGGGCTTGCGTCTGCAGGGAAGAGCGTCCCCACAATCAAAAACCCCTCAAGCGAGGGGGAATCTGACGAAGTCTGCTACATCGGCCACATCCGTCTAAACCTCCGATACACTGTGCCATAAATCAACTTGGCATCTTCGGAGAGGTGGACGGATAACACCAAATAGCATCTGCCCCCAGATTCATGAAAGACGTCAGTCTTTCCCGGTTTCCGGCGGTAAACAGATTCTGGCACGCCCGGTGGGACCTTTTCCTCTTTCCACTCCACACTTCGTGTGTCGTCTTCGCGAACGAATCGCGGTTTGTTAATGGTTGCCTTTGGATTTCAAGTTACTAAGATTTGGTCTTTTGCCTGGTGCAGAAATCAAGCATCAATGGCCTCCAACTGCTCGAGCTGCTCAAAGTGCTAGTGCAACCAATGCTCCGCCTTACCTGGAGGTGTAGCCTATGGGCCTCAAGCGGCCTCCATCCTTGCCATGCCGGTGGGCCAGGTGACCCAGGCCACCACCGGTCTGTTTTTCGGGACCATGCTCCTACCTGCAAGCTTCACCCTTCCAGTGCCCGCACCAGAAGCGCACAAGAAGTCGGTCTTCGATCGGCTCACTGCTACAACGGCCCCTTTAAACGGGTCGTCCAATATCAAGCCGGCGGCCTCTGTCTTTGCCAGGCTGAACCAGAACTCTGATGGGCTCGTCAAGAAGCCCATGAATCTTGAAATGGCCGTTTCGAGGAAGACAGCCCCCTCTGCTCCTGAAGTCGTCAAGGCGGCTTCTCCTGTTAAAGAGTCGGTCTTTTCAAGGCTGACTATTCCGGTTCCTGCTCCTACTCGAGGGTCTGTCTTTGACAGATTGAACATCGCCACTCAAAAGACAACATCAGTCTTTAAGAGGCTGGCACCAGCGGCGCCTCATCCGGACAGGGGGCAAAACGAAATTATCCCTATCGCCGAGCCAGTCCCAGCAGCTCGACATGCTCGACATCGCCACTGGCGCCGAGTAAGGAAGGCCGGGGGAAACTCCCCCTCTGGGATAACTCCATCAGCTCTAACGGTGGGGATCGATGCTGCTGTTCTAACCGGGAACAACTTCGAATTGCTGAACACGGTGCACAGAAACTCTCCTATTGCGATGTTGAAACGAACTCCTTCACCTGTGGAGAATACTCCAGAGAAGAAGCTTGAGCAGCCCCCTCAACGGCTGTCCTCTAAAATTTACAAAGTCTGGCGACAAATCCAAGAGTCGGTAATTGATGAAAACTATCTCCGCCGACAGAAAAAGATGAAGGTGCGGCAAAAGAAGGATTACTCCGTCAAGCCACAAAAAGCAACAGCTACTTGGGTGCCCACTGCAACGGCCCCCTCATCTCCAATCCCTCAAAGGAAAAGAAGGCCGTAAAGAGCCCCTATGAACATGGCGAAGCGTAAAAGCGCTGAACACAAACGCCCCAGGTCTGGGGGCATGGTGGTGCACACTGTTTATATGGCTTCCGAAAAGGAGGAAAGCCGCGCTTCGACGGGTCACCGACTACTCACCCGATCCGTGATAAAAGCCCAGGAGAACCAACAGAAGCTTCAGGAAATGATGGCTGCGATGGCTGCACTTACCGAACCGAAAGAAAGTTCGGAAGTATCATCAGAGCAGCGTCACGAACAAGAAACCGATGCTGACTTCTTACGTAGAATCCTCGAAAATAAGGACAAAGAAGCCGCAGAACAAGCGGCTAACATAAAACAAATGGCACTCCTCTTCCAAGACATGGTAGGGATGATGTTACAGCCGGACCCTCCAGCTGAAGACCCTCCAGTCATTGTCGGAAACGACGGAGGGGAAACATCTGATCCTCCTCCGGCCCTTTCAACACCCAAAGAGGAAACTATCTCCAAGGCCGCCCTGGATGATTATATTGCTCAGCAAATACGAGTTCATCAGGCGAATGAAGCGGCTGGCCAAATTGTCAAGACTGGACGACCCTATCTAAGCTGGTATGACCAAATCAGTTACCCGCCGGGATATACGATCCCTAAATTCCATGTGTACAAGGGGACAGGGAATCCACATCAGCATGTCGCTCAATTCAGGGCCTTATGCGGCAATACTGGAGGCGATGACAAATTATTGCTTCGCCAATTCGTCGGCAGCTTAGCAGAAACAGCCTTTGAATGGTATTCGGAGCTACCTAACGACTCTGTCAAAACATTTGTGGAGATGGAGATACTGTTTACACAAAGATTCACGAGTGCTAGTGAACACATCCCGATAACAGCACTGATAAATGCCATGATAAGGCCAGGCGAAACGTGGGTCCAATACGCAACACGATGGCGGAACCTATGGTCGAAATGCGAACAACGCATAGAAGAGGCACCTGCGGTAGGCATGTTCGTGGGCACTCTCGATCCGCAAGCGACCATCTCGCAATTCATGATGTTCTTCAGGCCGACCACCTTCCAGGCCTTAATCGACAAATTAGCCCAAATGGACCAGATGGGCCAGGGACCGTCTCCTCCAAAACCAGACTCTTGAAATGAGAAAGGAAAAGGGAAAGTGATCGTCGTCACCAATGCTCAACAACAGCCGAGCAACTCAAAGCCGGCCATTCGCCAAAACGACGTGCGTCCACGCCCATCCCTCGAGGAGAGACTAGGACGTCCTTACTCATTTCCTCAAAATAAAACGAGAAGACTGTTTGAGCTGGCAGTACGCAACAGACTCATCAATCTGCCGAATCCAAAACGTCTGTCACAGCCGGGTGATCTCAATAATCCCGATTATTGCCCTTACCACCAAACGGTAAGTCACCCGATCGAGGATTGTTTCGTCTTTAAGGGATGGATCGAGGATCAGTACCTACAAGGCAAGTTCGTGCTGTCTGAAAACTGGAGGGTAAACCCACCACAGCCGCACACTCCAAAGAAGACGGACACGATGGGGGTAGCTTATTCTTTTGTTGAGGACAAAAACGATAGAGAAGACTCATCAGATGAATCCGAAGACTACGTAGCGAGCTGTCATGTGATTTCTCACTCATTGGTGGATGATGAAGAGGCTCCTTGCGCCAAGAAACCGAGGGCAGACCCTGAACCAGAAATTCTGCGGCCGTCAGACGAGATGATCGATGCCTTCCTGAATGAGATTCGTCTGAAAGTTAAAGCCAATGAAGAACGTGAGATGGCCATACTAGAAGAAGCCAAACACCGCCGACTAGACCAAAGAGTCGAGGCACTCCCATCAAATCAAAAGTCATCCGCTGCGGATAAAAACAAATTCAAGACGGGGAAAAGGTTTGCTAAAGCCCTGTCAGTGTGAATGAAGCTACCACCTTCTAAAGAAAATACTCTCGGTGGAGTAGAGATGCATCCTAACTTCTTCTTATATCATCAGAAGATCATACATCCTACCGAAGACTGCGACTCCTTTAAGTGTTGGTGGCAAAGGTATGTCGCTCAAAAGCAACACTTCAATAGGACAAAGCGTGGAGCTCGTAGACATCAGAAAAATGCGATAGATGAGCGCAAAAGAGCCGACGACGACTGTCACGTAGCCGACTCCAAGGGATCGCAAATTATCACCTTCAGAAGCGACTCTGACGAAGAAACTGCCCTCAACCCTCTCCTCAAGGAATCCATTTCAAAAATGAAAGAATTGAGGAGTTGCGAGAACGTTCAGCCGTGCAATCGCACGCTACTCGGAAAAAATCTCGGCCTCGCAAACAAAGGATCGAGCAAAAAGGATAAAGAGAAGGGAAAAACAGCCCTCGTAGCCAATACTCAACAGCAATCGAGTGGCCCTAGACCGGTTGTTTGCCGAAACAACAAGGGACAACCCCTCCAGGAAAAGTTGAAACGTCTTTACTCATTTCCTCAAGATAAAATGATGAGACTGTTCGAGCTGGCAGTGCGCGACAGACTCATTAATCTGCCGAGTCCAAAACATCCGTTGCGGCCAGGCGATGTTAACGATCTCGATTATTGCCCTTACCACCAAACGGTAAGTCACCTGATCGAGGATTGCTACGTCTTCAAAAACTGGGTTGAAGATCAATACCAACAAGGCAAGTTTGTCATATCCGAAAACTGGAAGGTGAGCCCGCCACAACCGCATGCGCCGGGAAAGATGGAGACGCCGGGGGCATCATGCTCATTCATAGGGAAAGCCCCATAGACCGAAAAGTCAATAAACTAGATATTCGCCTCAAATACGGCGACGGCGGACCAAAACGTCCTTAAACTAATGATGGACCGCAATGTCCTAAAACTTGCAAACGACCGAAACGTCTTTAAACTACTACCGCAGCATCCTCAAGCGGACGAGATAAAAAAAAAGAATAAAGAGAATAAAAAAATATAAAAAAAGAAGGAAAAAAAAAAAGAAAACGGTATGTCCATAAGTAAAGTGGGCACGGATGAAAACCCGAAAGGGCTCCGTGAGTAAAAACAGCAAGGCGACCGGCGAGTGTTTGTGAAAACCCGAAAGGGCGCAACCTCGTTAAAAGACATTTACAGGGTCCTCTCGACCTTGTAAGGAGAAACTACCCGCGTGAGATCCATACGACTCACAAGGGAGAAACACACTTAGGGATCCTCCCGATTCCTAAGAAGAATTACATTTGCGAGATCCTCATGATTCGTAAGGAGAATTCTCTTATGGGACCCTCACGGCTCATAAGATTTGAAAGTCTTAAGTTACAGAAACCTTAACCTGTTCTTAAGCAACCCCCACAACATCCACTACTGCCCTACGAGCGGATCAATACTGACCCTTGTATACAATCCACGGGTATGAATAAATATTTCCCTAACCAAGTCCCACCCGTGACTAGGGATATATCCATATGATGAACAACCCTTATAAGTCATCTCGACTTATAAGGAGAAAACCCTTTTGTAAGATCCTTACGACTTACAGGGGAACATACACTTAGGAATCCTCACGGTTCCTAAGGAGAAAACACACCTACGAGATCCTCAAGACTTGTAGGGAGAAATACCTTTATGAGACCCTTACGGCTCATGAAGTCAAAAGCCTTAGTCGAAAGGATCTTAACCCTGTTCGCTAAGCCACCTTTGTTCGACATCGACAAAGGCAAATGATGATTCGCTCCTGGCCATATCCCAGTTGTAGCGATGCTGATGCCTAAACCGGTATCAAAGTCCGAGTCCTTTCATGGCGAATGATGATTCGTTCCTGGAAATATTCCAGTTGTAGCGATGCTGATGCTGAGATTGGCGTCAGATTCCAAATTCCACACTCGCGATAAAAGAAAATCGGCGAGCCATACATGCATACGAAATAGCCGAAATGATGGGGCAACTTGCAATAAAAAGCAGCAAGTAAAAATGTATGCATACAAAGCAGCCGAAATGATTGGGCAACTCGCAATAAAAAACAGCGAGTAAAAATAAAATAAATAGCCGAAATGATTGGGCACCGCGAAAAATAGCCGAATTGATTGGGCAATCGCGACATTCGCGATATAAAAAGCTGAAATGATAGAGCATCGCGGAAAGAATAAAAAAATGGTGAAAGAATGAAACTTTTTGCCCTACAGGTGAGATCACATCGATCCCTGTATACAATCCAGGGGCACAAACAAAGAGGGAACCATACCTTCCCAACAGGCTCCACCAGAAAGCGAGGCCAAATCTCGACGGTTCATAGACAACCTAGAGACAACCTCGACATTTGTCGCAATATTGCAGATACGATGTCGACAAACGGAGCAAAAGAAGATCCATAGCTTCAGGGTCTCGACGTCGATATCGACAACTTAGAGATCGCTAACAGCGTTTCTCCTCACTCCAACCAGATGCAGATACAACGCCAACAAAAGACCTCGCGGTCGAAACAAAATGGAGCCATGGCAAAATCCCAGCTCCACCTCGGCATTCGTCTCGATACAGCAGACGAGATGTCACCCCAGCGTTCTTCCTCCAGCAGGGATCAGACGCGACAATCATACAAACGGAGCCACGACAAAATCCCTAGTTCCAAACCTCGACGGTTCACCAGCAACCTAGAGACAACCGCCACGTTCGTCTCGATACAGCAGACGAGACGTCACCCCAGCGTTCTTCCTCCAGCAGGGTTCAGACGCGACAATCAAACAAACGGAACCACGGCAAAATCCCTAGTTCCAAACCTCGACAGTTCACCAGCAACCTAGAGACAACCTCGACGTTCGTCTCGATACAGCAGACGAGATGTCATCCCAGCGTTCTTCCTCCAGCAGGGTTCAGACGCGACAATCAAACTAACGGAGCCACGGAAAAATCCCCAGTTCCAAACCTCGACGGTTCACCAGCAACCTAGAGACAACCGCGACATTCGTCTCGATACAGCAGACGCGATGCCAGCAAACGAAGCAAAGGCCAAATTCCTAGCTTCAGGTTCTTGACGGCAACTCACATAAAACCTGAAAGACTATCGGAGATCATCCCACACCAGCGCGGAGTGGTTATGACTCATCGGGGCTCTCCAAAATGAGCCTAACCTCAAGTAAAAAGCGGCATGGCAAAATTCCTAACGCTTGCTCTTCCGACGGTCAAACTGCCAAGGAGGATTGCTTGAAGACGTCTTGTCCAGCCTCCGAAGGGATCAGAGACACGGCAGTCGCAGGGCTACTCGAACAGCACGATTGCCTATCGAGAAATATATCAGCTGATGCGACGGTACGACAGCCAAAACCCTAAGTACCACAGACCCTAACGGACTTCTGTCGTAAAGAGCAGAGGTTAACTATGACGTTAGGATATTCTTGCGAGAAATGCTCGATTCGTCTCGACTTGTGAGGAAATTGATGTCTTTGCGAGAACTTCTCGATACGGCCCGACTCGTAAGATAAAGCCTTAGGCAGCAGGGATTAAAAAACCTGTTTCCTAAGCACTGGGACCCTGCGAGTTGGCCCAAAACGGTCTCTTGCATACTATCCATGGGTCTCACTCTCCAAACTCGAATCTCGACAAGGAGGGAAACAACCGCTTACGGGTCCTCTTGACTCGTGAGAGGGAAAATTCTCTTATAGGATCCTTACGACTTATAAGAGAAAACGCACTTAGGAATCCTCACGATTCCTAAGGAGAAAATTCACCTATGAGATCCTCTCGATCCGTAGGGAGAAAAGTCTCTATGAGACCCTCACGGCTCATAGAGTTGAAAAGTCTTAGGCGGTAGATCTAAACCTGTGGCCTAAGCCATCGCTATCTCTTGAAGAAACCAAGATGCTTACTCTATTATCTGTCAACCATATTTATCAAGACAGCATGTTGATAATAAGAGAAGGGAGAAAGCAAAGAAATAGTACGAGACATTGCAAAGAAAAAAAATGTGTATCTTTATTAGTTCAATCAAGTACAAGGTGAATCGTACAAAAGAATAAAGAATGGATACATCTTATTCGAAAAAGAAAATTTTTACAAGTATATTGATACAAAGGCAACTACTGGGGAGGAAGCGTCTTAAATAGCCCTATCAGTTGTTCGCACACTTCCTTCCATGCCTTTTCCTGGTCAGCCGTCACCGCCAGTTCCGCCTCCACTTGAGCCCGCTGCTGCAAGAAGGATGCAAGCTGCTCCCCGATGGCCTGCTGAGCTGCTTCGCGGCCTTAGGCGTCACGCTCGGCGGCATCAAGCTTCCGCTTCAAGTTTAGCCCATTAGGGATACGCTCCAAAAGGCCCTCGAAGATAGCCTTCACCTGGGCAGCATTCGCCTCAACCTCAGCACGCAGACGAGCCGTCTCGTTCGAGGTCTCTTGGCATTCCCTCAGCCTTAAAGCCGTTTCTTGTTCCAGGTGATGGAAGTAAGAAGCGCTTTGCTCAATCCATGCTGCTCTTTGATTGCTTGCGGCTAAGGTCTCGGGAGCAGGGTGCATAAGCTCCGATTGATGCAGGAGGACCTCGATTTCCCTGCAGTGATTAACCCAAAGCTCGACGACGCCTCCATCATGAAAAGTCACAAGCGCCGCCAACATCGGGTTAACCTCCACAGCGAAATCCGCAGCTGATGGGAAAGCGTCTGCGTCAAGCTCCTCGACGTATCCGCTCAGCATGCCCAAGCTCATTACAGCACCCTTTGAAGACGGACGTCTCAGGAAGGGGCCTGCCGGCATTATAACGCGAGACTCAAAGGGTGCCGGGATCGGGACGACAGCTGAAAGAACAAAATACGATTAGATGACGGTTCAAGAAATACAAAAAAAAAGTCATCGATGCGATAGTTTACTATACCAGCTGCAGCAGGTGGCAAGGCCGGAGGGCCGGTGGCGTGACCGATCTTTCAGCCCCTCCTTCAATTTGTAGCACTGCAATCAGGATGAGGGAAAGTCAGAAATAATTCCATTACTGAAAAAAGAAAGACATCAAATGAAAATTATACTCACCAGCGCCACTGGAGGAAGAAGCAAGTTCAGATAGGAAGGAGAAGTGCGGGTGCAACACCTGATAGAGATGATCAAAAAGCACTCTTGAAAAGACGCAATAGTACGACTTTAGTACATAAATTATGCGGCTGAAAGATAAAACTAATGGGTTGCATATCCATACCTTCCAACATCTGCGATGGTACAAGAGAAGGCTGAGAGGTGACCACCGCCAAGGCAGTAGTTGACGGCGCTCCCTCGAGCAATGGAGCATCGGCACTGGCCGCACCTGCGTTAAAAACAAAGATAAACTTGTCAGAAAAGATTGCAAGATAAAAAGGGACAGTAACTCGAAATTTACCTGATGAGCCGTCAGCTGAAACGGAGGCGTCTCCCTCCTCCATCGATACGAGGCCACCTCCCGTGGCCTCATCACCGGACTCGACAGGGGCTGTCATAGTGCTCGCACGACCGGGAGACGGCGGAGGTCCGTAGACGGGGAGAGCAATGATTGGAGCATTGCCAGACTCTTGGGAAAGAGCGACTGGCTCGTCCCCGGGAGTCACACCCATCTCGCCCGCTACTCCTTCAGGCCCGGCGGCCGCTGCTGTCTCATCTGCCGTCGCCATGGGGTCGCCGGTCTCAGGCGCCTCGTCCGCTACTGCCCTGTTAGTTATATGTATGCCCTAGAGGCCATTACTGTACATAGGATGTATATTGTAGTGGATGCTGGGACATATATAGGGAGGACTTTCTTGCTCGACATGATAGTATGCTATCTGGTTGAACTTTACCTTAACGTGTATACTGATTGTCTCTCTGTTACATGTTGGTAAAGCCCTTAGGATGTGTACTTAACTACCTGGACTATGATGCGGATCATACTAGTGGGGACATAGTAGTCCATAAGTACATCCTTCAAAGTCCCTAGTCGAGGGTGTATCGAGACGGGGCATCGATATACCAGAGTAGACTAGCGTGTAGCTTCTCGACCTATACAGATGGGCGATGGATGATCCCATATCCATTGGTGTTTGACATCAGAGATGATATACGGGTGCTCAGTAGAGACTGGGTACACTGGACGGACTCGCCGAGAACTCCCAGATGGTATTATACCTCACGTCAGATGGCAGTTCTCTGGTGACACTGGTACAGAGTAGTCTGTTGACCCGAGATCGTCATAGAGTCTCGTGTGGTTCCCACTGTGCTTTGATTTCCATCTTACCACGTCCAAGAGGGCGTGCAAAACGGTGGTTTTTGGGTACAGTCCCGAGTCACATGGAGGCAATGAGCGATAGGAGGGGATTCGTCTCTCCCGGTATAGGGAGTTGATGTTGCGCTGTGTTCGATTGGCTATAACAGGAAATCCCTGGCCAGGGTTGCTGAGATTTACTGGTAAGTGTTACCAGTAGTTTCTCGAATAGTTATAGACCTCATATCGACACGACTTATCGAGCTATTGGGGTCTGACGTTTACCACCCCTAGGCGAGATATGCGACATATCAGAAGATCAGACCGGACTGTACGGTAGTGTTACTGGTCGGATTCACTGGAGTGTGAGCGGGCTTGCTCGTCGATCTTCAGATCGCTCAATACCCGGGTGGCCGTTACGTTTAGCAGACCGCTTGCGGCTTGTGGATGTTTGATATGATCATCATCCGCTGCCGGCGTATTGACGAGTCTTTAGAGTCCTACACAGAGGTTTCCTGGCTCAAGCAAAACGAAATAGGAGCGCATATGAGATATGTGCGGGACCGAGAATAATGCGTGTATGTGATACCGTATTCCATTCTCGCGATGAATGTATCGAATGGTTGTATGCGATATAACCTAGTTATCGATTCAAGCGTTGATTCGATAAACCGATACATTGAATACTAGTCGGTTGTGTGCGACATGACCGGATCATTGAATCAAGTGTTGATTTAATGATTTAATGCATAATTATATATTTGATATATTACTTTGCACTAACTAGTATTGGTTCACTTTAAACGGATTTTCTCACTTGGATTGCACAAGTTGTATATGTGATATACTTTTGTGCACTTGATTGTGTCATGTTTGATGATACATGTTACCTTGGATTTGTGTAAAGATTAAACCATGGTTGTGAGAGTGGTTAGGGTTTTGTTTATTCACTTATTATCCTTTTATTCATTTATTCATTCTTTTTGGAGAAATGATAAGCATAAAGGAAAATGGTGGCTTTGTTTGTATTCTAGTTGAAGCTTCATGAAGCTTTGACCAAAGTTACCATTTTGTCTCATGCTTAACCCTAACCACTCACTTAAACCTTAGTTAACTCTCTACATCTAACCATGGTTCATTATATGATAAGGATTAGTTTTTCTTTTCTTTTCTAATTAATCTTATCATATCTTTTCTTCTTCTTCTTCCTTGAACTCAAGAAGAAAAAGCTTTCTTCATCAATGGTGAATTGAGCAAACAAGTGAGAAATCCAATTCTAAAGTCTACCCACTTCCTATTTCTTCATCCTCTACCTCTTGCCAAGTAGTAGAGTGTGTTTCCTTCACAAGTTTTTAGGACTTGGTGAAGGTGGAGCTTGATCTTTCGATGCCTCGACGTAGATCATCTTCGGCATGGACATCGACGACCTAGCTTGCCCATACTCCGACGAAGCCGACACTTGAGCCCGGATTTGATTTGGACAGCGGAGAGGACCTCGTTGCGGAGCTATGGAGGTGGAGCACCGGATCTACAAAGGTTGTATTTCCGTATCTTGTAGTTAAGTGTTAACTAGTTAGCTTTTTCGCCTAGTTTTCTAGCAAACGATCCGTAGTCGGGTCTCTCGGCACCCATAATTTTTTATATTGGCATGTTCGATGCCTTGTGAGACCTCACTAGTGTGCCTAGGGATCCTACATGTCCCAGGAACAGTTATGATGGTCGTCTCATTTGCCGCTACCTCGGGCTCGGCATCAATGACCTTCTCTGGTGCAGCTCCCTCAGCCCCCAGCCTAAGTTCAACAACCCCGGCGACGTCGTCCACCGTCGGCTCGGGTTCGGTCGGTGCCTCTTCCTCTGTCCGCTTAGGTTCGACGATTTCCGCCTCTCCTTCGGTTGGACTTGGCCCTGCAGGACAAGATATATAAGAACCGACAAATTTACAATTCTTACAACAAAATCCTGAAAGATACATTACCTGAGGTGGACTTATCGTTAGCACCCCGAACTGCACGCACCACCTGTCTGCGAGCTGTGGACAAAGCAACCGGGGACTCTTCTGAGGGAGTATCAGCACGAGGGACGGTGCTTGGGCCCGCTCCCACGGCTAAAGCAGCCCTGCATGCCTTCGCCTCGCGCCTTGACCGCTTTCTCTCCTCCCGAGCCATCAAGACGGAGCTTTTCAAAGCTTCCTTCATTGAGGCGTCATCGTCCGTGAACAGAGATGCCTCCAAATTCTTCAAGGCAACCCTCGTCGACTTGTCGGCAGCCCCGAAGAGACCGGGACTTCAGTAGCGGGCCCGGGGAGAGTCCCCGCATCAGCTGGCGCGGCCCCTGCAAAGAAACAAAGGAAGAAGGTTAGGTCGGCCATCAGAAAAGAAGACAAAAACTTAATAAGATGAGACGTACCAACGCCCGTTAAAGCGCGCTTCTTTTCCTCCTCCTGGAAGGTTTTTAAAGAGGCAGCAATGGCTTCTTCGGTAGTGACACCTGTTAAAAAATGGGGGAAAGTATTAGTAAAAAAAAATAATGATAAGAATGCGATAAAATGACAAAGAGTGCAGCTAATGATTACCTGCTTGAGCGAGTTTATCCAACCACGCTTCGAGTCTGGCTGATCGCTCAGAAGCCGCAATTGCGGCCGCCAGATCGGTGTCTGCTGGATCTACCGAGAGGCTCTTATTGCTGCCGTATTCGCTTATACCTTCGGTAAGAGGGACCTCAGGCTCTAAACCAAGGATAGCATCGAGAGAGAGGAGCGACTTCTTCTTCCTCTTCTGCCCGCCAGCCCGGGGTGCACTCGAGATTGACTTGCGCTTTGCAGGCACCTTAAGGCTGCGGGTACCGATATCCGCGCCCACGCCGAACTCCGGCGAAACCATGTTTACCGTCTCTACTGGAGCACGGGGCGCCTGTGGCGCATCCACAGTATCACGGAGCGGCAATCCGCGCGGAGGGCTCAGCACGCGCGGTGGCACAACTCCGGCATCTTTCAGCGGAGGAATGACCGGAGTCCTTGGCTTCAGGGGAGCCTTACGGTCGCCGCCGGGAGGCGCACCCTTGCGGTCAACCAGCATGCGCTTCTCCATATGGATAACGGGACCCATTGCATGCGTGTACCAAGCCACGTACGCGTTGAGGACTTTGGGGACGCAGCTCGGCTCGTTGATGAAGAAATAAGAGCCCGTGTTAAGCGGCATGAAATGGTGCATCGCACTCCTTATCCCCTCCCGGCTGGCCACGGGCTCTTCCAAAAACGCTTCCATCGGGATCCCCTGGTGATAGCTGGATTGTTGGGCGAACCGGTGAGGGTTATACCTCATGAAAAGCACTGTCTCATTCTGCCGGAAAACCAGGTAGCCCGGCCGAATGGAGTAGAGATGAAGAATCTCCTGGGCTTTCAGTACGGAGGCCCCGTCCTTGAAGTCATCGCGCAGCGGCACCACTGACTTGGTGGTTTCTGAGCCTATGGTTATGACTTTATCCAAAAAAGAAACCTTCGCTCCGACCAGGTGTGGACGGAGGAGAAACCCCCTAGCCTCCCGCGGAGACGCAACCACGATCGAAGTGTCGACCAACCGCATGACTCTTGGGAGTCTGCACTTCTCAAAAAACGGAGGGATCTTATGGGTGCCGAACACCCCGTGCACATGCAGTTCCATCCAAGAGGTGAAGTAGTGCATCGGGAAGTTAGCAGACTGCACCCTAGGCTCAGTAGCATCCGCCGCTATGCTAAGTCCATTATAGAGGTGAGCCAGCCCGGCGATTCCTACTGTCAACTGCAGGCCAGCCACTATCCGATGCGCTGGGTAGAAAACAGATGGCCGCATGTGGCGCAGGTGCATGGGGAGCGCAAAGCTGCACAGCCACAATCCCAGGAACCCTATAAAAAAGGTCTTCTCATCCATGCCCGGGACGGCGATTTCTGACAAGGGCATGACGGCGGCACCGGGGAGATAAAAGTCCTTTTGATCATCCTCTGATGTAGGTCGACGGTCCAAGCCAAAACCAAAAGGGTCATCAAGCTGGGCGAACTTCTCGCTCCGTTCCACTAGAAACTCCGGTCAAATGAAGTGGGCGACAAAATCTGCAAAACTGACTCCCCGGATGCCTGATTCCAGATAGAGCCCTTCATATATGTCCAGCACCTTCACCAAGCCCGGAAACTGGTGCTGAATAGCGTTTTCCGGAGTCAGAAAAAACACCAGTGGCTTGGTGGCAAAGACGTATTCGTCAGGAGGAAGCATCTCCTCGTAATGCTCCTCCCTCATCGGCAGACCCGAGATTTCAGCAAACTCCTCCAAGGAGATAGAACCTCCCTGTCCGTCATCAGGAATGTGTGGGTGGGGATATTCCATTGTTCAATAAAAGCCTTAACCCACCACGTTGGAGGAGAGGGATACTCAAAGAGTGAGACGTAGATGGCCGAATACAAACCAATCTTCATCAGATGAGTCCTCTTCGCTGATAAGATGTACCGGGCCCACTGCAAATATCCGGCGGGCGGTCGCGGGATCAATCCAATGTTATAGGCCTGTCCCCAAGGGCGTGCTTCACCCTGACAAATTCGCCTCCCCAAAATGTCTATTGCCGGCGGCGGCTGCACGGGAATAGCACCAATTGCAGGCTGGAGGAGGTCATCCGAATTTCAATTTTTGACCTCCACGGCATACTTCACCGGGGGTTCATCCGCATAGGGGATCGAAAATAAGGGCTCGGACGGCGTAGCGAAACCGAAGCTTCGGCGACCCTGGATGATATCGTTATACCACCTACCCTACAAGTGAAGGTTCTTGTGCTCGGGGTCATGATCCTTGATGAGAGTGAGCACCTCTCGGTCCACTGGTGCCTGGGGAAATCCTCCCTCCGAGCGAACAAACGGGAATGATAGATCAGCAGGCATGTTTCCTGTGGAGGGACAAAAATTAGCCGTCAGTGTTGTAATTCCAACGCTTGGCATTTTAAAAATTTACACCACACTACAATGCAGTGGGTAGGGGACCAAATGCGGACCCACAAAATCTGGATGACAGTGCATCAGTTAATAGGACAACCCCATCATTGGATGAGACTGTCAATTAATCCCCAAGAGAATATTCTCATTAATAAAAATCCCTAGAGACAAGGAGAAAATCTCCTCTTTCAGAGCAAAACTCTGTCACAGAGTGACACTTGTCAAACTCTGGTCTCAAGGGAATAAAATTGCTTAAAAGAGCCTAGCTTTGTGATAATGATGAGAAAATCTATTAAAAGAAAAAAATTCTTTAAACTCCTAAAGATTAAAAATTTTGGGATCTTAAAGATCCATGAAAACTCTTAGGAGTTCTTCATTTTCAGATCAAAAAGATCTACATTTGATCCAAGAGCAAAGCTCTGTTCATAGGTTAAAACCCATGAAACAAGATCTCTGTAGATCTATGAACTCTTGAGAGCAAGGCTCTGTTGGTGAAACCCCAAAGGGGTTTTCTTTAGATCAAAGATCTATAAGAGCAAGGCTCTGTTGATTAAAGTTAATTTAATTTAATTTAAGTTAAGTTAAATTTTACCTAAGATGATCTAAAATCTGAACTCTGAAGTTCTTGGGAAGAAACGAGAGCAAGGCTCTAAAATTCTTAAACAAGAGCAAGGCTCTGAAAACTCAAGTTCTTGAAAAATGGTAAAAATTTTATTAAGGACCAAGGGTCCTATTTATAGGCGCCTGCGCCCCTTCAACTCACCCGTTGATCCAACGGCCAAAATCTTGCCACCGCTGCACTCACGTGTGCGCCACATGAGCGCAATGGTGGGGGGGGCATTTGTTTCCCCTAATCAGAGCAAAGCTCTGTTTGAATTTCAAAATTCAAAAATTGAAGCAACGCTTCAAGTCCCTTGCGCTGCGCGCAAGGCGCCACGTGTCAAAAGCTGATACGTCAGCGCAGCGCCCAAGGCAGCGCGCCCAATCAGAGCAAGGCTTTATTTAAAACAAAATTAAAAGAAGCAACACTTCAGATGATCTGCGCTTTGCGCTGCGCGACACGTGGCAGTGCAGTTGCGCTGCGCTCTATGCTGCGCGACACGTGGCAGCGCAGTTGCTCTGCGCTGCGTGACACGTGTCAGGCGCAGGTGCATTTGCGCCAAACAGAATTAAAATTCTGAAAGATCTTTCTGTTCTTGTTAAAACAAGAAGATTGTCTTCTATAAAACAGAAGCCCTTGGATCAAAAATCCAACGGTGGGGAAAATTCCCCAAATCACTCAGAGAAGGATCTCTTTAACAAATTTAACAAATTAATGAGCACTATATAAAGGCCCCTAGACCCCAATTCAATGGGCATCAACATCAAGATCAAAAAACAAAAACACAGAGAATAGAGAGAGCTCTGAAAAATTGTGAGAAGAACTCAAGAAGAGAAAAAAAGTAAAAACCTTTATAAAAAAAGAAGAACTTCTTCTGAATAGATCATTGATCTAAGAACAAGATCAATGATCTTCAATAAAAATTAAATAATAACAGTGCCTTGCACTTTTTTATGAACCATTGGTTCTGGAATCTTAAAGATTCTCAAGTTATTGAAACAGTGTCTTGCACTTGCAAAAACTGCACTGTTGCGCTCCTGGGTTGGCGCAAGCCACCAGAGAGCGCCACGTGTCATCTCCAGAACCACTTGCGCTATGCGCTTTTAAGATAGAGCATTGCTCTCTGAAGTTGGCGCAACGCACTAGAGCGCGCCACGTGTCAGCAGTGCAACAGCGCAGCGCACTGGCGCAGCGCACTGCACTGTTGCGCTTGCGCTCACCAGAGTGTGACACGTGTCACCACGACAAGCGCTTGCGCTCAGTAATTGGCGTAAAGCGCCTGACAAACCACTGTCAAGTAATTAATGAACTGCATTATTTACAGAAAGGCCAAGCCCAATTAAAAAGGGCCTAACAGGCCAAATTAAATGCAATGCATTATTTTAAAGAAGGGCAGAGCCCAAACAGATGCTCTGCATCATTTATAAAGGGACAAAGTCCAAATCAGAAAGGCCTAGCAGGCCAGAATGAAATGCAGTGCAGGCCTAATAGGCCAAAAATAAAAAAACGTTGAATATTCTCAACTGGACTTAGCCCAATCATGGCCGTAAGTCCTCAAATTAAATTAACTGAGCACGGCTGCTCTCTTAAATCAATTTACATCCGGTTCAAGGGTACATCTCCGAACTCCTCTGACACCTATCGTTGTAATCCCTCAACGACGTCAGAGAGGTGATGGGTCCCGACGGCCATACATGCGATGGACCACTATGTCCCTAAACTAGAGATGGACCACTATGTCCCTAAACTGGAACAATAGAGCCCCCAAATGCTCTTTTGTCGGATCTAAAAGATCCCGTTTAAGTTGATCTTAGCCTCAAATACGGCTAACGTATCCTTAAACCTTCAAACAGACTTTAGTCCCAAATTGGACTATAGATCCCCCAATCGACTTTAGTTCAAGGGTACATCTCCGAACTCCTCTGACACCTATCGTTGTAATCCTTCAATGACGTCAGAGAGGTGACAGGTCCCGACGGCCATAAATAACATGGACCACCATATCCCTAAACTGGAAATCGACCGCAACGTCTTTAAACTAAACAATAGAGTCAATTGCTCTCTTGTCGGATCCAAACGATCCCGTTAAGTTGATCTTAGTCAGGAGATTAGGCTAACGTATCCTTAACAAAAGTTTAAGTTGATCTTAGCCTTAAATAGGGCAGCGTATCCTTAAACCAAAACCCCAAACCCAAATCTAAGAAAATACGGATTTGGACTAATCCACGTCCTACGGGCGACGACATAAATCAGTCTCCGTATACAATCCACGGGTAACCATAAACAAAACAAACACCCATGACACGAAGTGAAATTCTGGAGAAGGAGAAAGTTGCTACCGCGATGCGGTAGCGTAATTAACTGCAGGGGCTTGCGCCTGCAGGGAAGAGCGTCCCCACAATCAAAAATCCCTCAAGCGAGGGGGAATTTGACGAAGTCTGCTATATCAGCCGCATCCGTCTAAACCTCCGATACACGGTGCCATAAATCAACTTGGCATCTTCGGAGAGGTGGACGGATAACACCAAATAGCATCTGCCCCCAGATTCAGGCAAGACGTCAGTCTTTCCCGGTTTCCGGTGGTAAACAGTAGTCTTAGTGCTTTCCTACTGAAGTGTTTGTTCAGCAAGATCGTCGAGAAACTGCCAAGCTTTCTCTCTTGATTTTGTAAGAATGTGACCTTGACAAATGGTTTCCAACAACTGATTAGTTGCTGGGTTCAATCCTTCGTATAAAATTTGGCAAAGTTGCCAATTCTCGATACCGTGGTAAGGGCATTGAACATGTAGGTCTTTAAATCTTTCAAAACACTTCCAAAAAGGTTCGGAAGGAAGCTGGGAAAATTGAATAATTTCGTTGCGAATTCTCGCGGTCTTGTGGTGTGGGTAAAACTTTTTAAGAAAAGCCTTAACAAACTCTTCCCAATTTTTAATCGAGTGTGATGCTGTGCTATATAACCATTTCTCGGCTAGGTCACATAAGGTGAATGGAATGACACGTAGCCTTATAGCATCATCAGAAAGTTGTATAGTCTTCATCATTGCGCAAACATTCTGGAATTTGTTTATGAAGATATAGGCATCTTCGGATTCCAGTCCGTGAAATTTGGGCAACATGTTGATGAAGTGGGGTTTAATCTCAAAGTTATCCCCATTAGCCGGTGGAAGTGAAAGACAAGTAGGTAAAGCGGTGCAGATAGGGTAGAAAAGATCATGGAGCGCGATTCGTTGGGGCGCTTCAACAGGTAGGTGTTGTGGGTTATTCGCACCTAGTTGAGGTAGAATCAGTCCCGCGGGTAAGGGGTTGTTAGGATTGAATCCTGACATCTCCTTAGAAGACGAAGAATATGAAGGTGAAGGTAAAGAAGTGGGAGGAATTTCGACTTCGGAGTCGAAAGCGTCGTCAGTCGGTACTAACGAGACACGGACTAAACGGGCACTAGTGTCCCTAGTCCAACCGGACATATACTAAAGAGGTGTAATGTAGTCAAAAGGTGAAAACAGAAAGTGGGGGTAAGAAAACGTCAATGGAAGGAAGTGGGTGCAAGTGGGGTGCAATGAATTTCTTAGCGACAAGTGGCAAGTTTTTATAAAAAAAATTCCGTTTTGCGTGGTTTTTTTTATAAGGAGCTTTTTGCAAAAAGATTTTCAATAAAAAGCTTAGACACATGTTCAATCAATCACAATATGCACAATCAAGCCTATATCTAGGGTCACCTAAGTCAACTAGACTGCTCCTAACTGTTCCAAAGGGCAAGTTGTGAGGACCTCAAATCGCCTCTTCACCGCCAATTGTGGCCAGGTAAGCACAAGTAGAGAAAGGAGGGATCCGCTCACAAATCACCGTGAGACGGGCCTTTTAAAGTTACCTTTCCCCACTTGTCTAGCCTAGGCACCACAAAATCTGGTTTAGATAAACGATCGATGCCTACAACTATTCCTTTGTCCTATTGAGCACGAAGTCCTTATAGGCTGAGTCTAATCTTTTTTAATTAAATCGATGGTCAATGCAATATACTTTTTGTGATTTTTGGGGTCCTAGGAAGGGTAATGAAATCCCCACCCAATCTGGATTGGTGTTAAAGCCCCTTAAAGTCAATTTTAAAGATGCAAAGCAGTAAACACACAAACACTTACCAAAAAAAAATTTATTTTATTGCGGCGCAAAGAATCCTACACAAGATCAAGTTATTGGAGAAGGGGAGAAGTTTTTGCACAAAGAACCCTGCAGGAAAATTTTTCAGAGGATATCAGGGGGTTTAGAAAAAGAAAAGAAAGCTCACAGAGGGATTTTGCTTGCTGTCGTCACCACCAAGCCGCGGTTCCACGGCAAATGGTGCTATCTGCGGTGGTTCCGCGGTACAAAAGTAGGTTCAGTTCCCAAAAATTCTTCTGTTTCTCTGTTCTGATTTTCCTCTGTCTGTTCAGATCTGATATTTGCTGTTTTGCTCACTGGAGTTTTCCAGATCTGAATCCGTTCGTCGATCCTGCACAATTCAAACAAAACATCCTTCAAAAAATAACAAGCTGATAAATTTTTATATTTTTTCAGTTTTTATGATTTTTTAATTTTTATATTAACCCGAAATTACAAAAAGAAAATAACTACACCATCCCCGGCAACGGCGCCATTTGATTGAGTACGAATTTTTATATGCGCTTTCGCTTTTAAAAGATGAATTAAAGAATATTAATCGCAATCAAGAACGGCGTCGCTTGGTAGCTAGCCGGTGAGTACAGGTCGGTCCACAGGGATTTTGTGTATTTTCTATTAGTTCTAACGAGTTAATTCCAATTGTGGTTGGATTGATTATCACTAAAAACTGAAATGAGTTTGATTAGGATTAAAATCTTGCTAGGGTTAGGTTTAGGTTAAGTTTGGAAACTCAATATGTCTCACAGCTTTCTATGCCCTAATTAAGATCTGTTTAGGTGTTAAGGTAATAATTAACAAAGTGGATTAGTACCATCGGGAAGAAACTAGATTTCTTCCTCTAGGTCCTTGTCCGTCATTTCTTAACTCTTACCCTAACCTCCATGGAAAACATACACAACCGGTCTTTAACTACGGTATCACCGCTACCTCGTGGGATAGGGTGCCGTAGTGAGCGGTGTGTGTATGTATGCATAGAGTCCTATTTAAAATGTATGACGGGCAAGAAAGGGATGAGAGATTTTCATCTCTCAAACCTTTCCCATTCCTAACCCTAACAAGTGAGGAACTACTCACTCATTAGGGAATTGATAATAAGAGACATTTTTATGATTGTTTTTAATAACCTAATTATCTAATCTACGGCGGATAAATAAAAGTGCTAAACTAGGGCAGATAAATAAAATTAACTAGGGCAGAAAGGAAAATTAACTAAAGCAAGAAGAGAAAGACTTACTTTATTTTTATTTGATGCACTCTTCAAACATTACAGAAATTGAAATTCTGAAATTGATAATTAAAAAGAGGCATAGGAAGAGGCATGCTCCAAAAAGAGCTTTAGGATTTCTATTTATAGATTATAGAAACCCTAGGGTTACATCTGATCCCTATCTACATTTACAAAATTACCCTAAGAAGCCTAGTCAACGCACCGCCGCCGCCGACAACTTTTGCACCGATACGTGCTTAGCACGGCCGCGGATCCGCGGCCATATGCCCTGTTTGGCCGCGGATCCACGGTCATATGGTGGAGTCTTTAGCTATATTTTTCTGGGCTGCTTCCTGTTGCATTTGGTTTCTGGTTTCTTCACTTGGTTTCTCAGATTGTCTTCTAGTTTCTTCTAGAATTCCACAGTGCAAATTGTCGTGGACTTTTACCGTTTGCTTCGTGTCGAAGTCTTGAACCTTGCGCTGCCTTTATACTTTGTGAAATTGTTCATTGATCTTCATTTGTCCCTTAAATTATAGGCATGATCAAGATTCTTCTATTTGTTGGTCGTAGTCACACTTTTGTATCGTCTTTTCATCATTTTCACTGTTTTGTTCCGAGAACCTGTAACCTGCAACTATGTAGCAGACATGGATCAAAAGCACCTGTTTATTTGTAAAATAAATAAGAATGGGGAATATAATAATGCAAAATTATGATATGAACAGTCTTGTTGTGGCGAACTCGGAGCTTCAGGCATCGATTCTGCTCCCTGCTCATCTGAATCGCTTTCGGATGCGGGTGGAGCCTTATCATCACAGATGAAGGAGTTAGAGACTATGCAGCAGCTTTCCACACGGCCTTCTGCTTCTCCCTCTGAGCCATCGTCCTCATCCTCTCAGTTATTTTCGAGGATGTGTTTGATATACTCCTCAAGAGTGACGGGCGAGCGAGATTTCTGATTGTATTCCTCTAGCGCGTTAATGTATTTTTGGGTGTCTGTACGACTGTCGAGAAGCTCGGCTGGTTGTTCAAGCTTCTTTGCCTTCGTTTTGTTTTTCTTCTTGGAAGACTTCATGACTACGGGGCTTTTCCCTTTATCGATAGCCTTCGGAGTAGGACATGGCTTTAACATCCCTGGTATAATCTTCAATTTAAATGGGCTTTTCCACCTGATCACAGGGCATGTCTAGAGATCCTTTAGCATTCTCTTTGTTTTAGGAGACAACATTACCTCCCATGGGGTTTCTTCAACAAGCGAGCAGGATGCCTCCTGCGTATTGGTCCCTTTAAAGATATGTTTCTGAGGAGGGTTCATCTTCCATTTATCGGAAAGCATGAACTTGATGCGTTTATGCTGGTCCTCGACCCAGTTCTTGAAAACATAGCAGTCTTCAATTAGATGGCTTACCACCCGATGATATGGGCATTAGGTCGGGCTGTTGATGTTATGGGGTTGGGTCTGTCGCCGTGACTCAAGAAATGTCAAGAAGCCGCTCTTCATTGCGAGGTCAAATAATTTCCCCGTTTTATCATGAGGGGATGAATACTCCCATCCCATTCTTTCTTCATGAGTAGGTCCCGTGCGATTGTTATTTTAACGACCAAAAATCTTAGGACCGTTCGGCTGTTGCTACGTGTTAGCGACAAATGCTACCTTATTCTTGCCCTTGAAGTTTCACGAATCTTCGTTGGAAGAGGGAGGACCTTGGTTCATCGCATCTAGCTGAGCCAACTTATCAATGAGTTCTTGAAAAGTCGTTAGGCTGAGAAGGGCTAGATATAGGAACATTTGCGCCTTTTTGTCGAGAGTGCTCACGAACATACTTATGGCCGGAGCTTCAGCGATCCTTTCTTCACACTTGGACCAAAGGTTTCTCCACCTCATCGCATATAGGACCTATGTTTCGTTTGATATGGGCCTTTCGTTGACCAAGGCGGTCACAGTAGTGCACTCGCTCACACCGGTGAATCTCTGGTAGAAAAGGAGTTCCATCCCCTCAAAGGTTTTGATCGAGTCATTAGGAATCTTCGAGTACCATTCGAACGCTAAGTCCTCTATACTGCTAACGAACTGTCGAAGGAGCAATATGTTGTTATTCCTAGTATTGCCGCATTTGGACCTGAACTGGGTGATATGTTGCTTCGGATTTCCGGTTCCTTCATATATGGGGAACGTCGGAATTGTGTATCCTAGTGGGTACTGTATTTGATCATAACACGCCGGGTAGGGTCGGCCAATCTTTGTCAACTTGTCGGCAGCTTCACTAGCTAAGTGGGCCTTGAACTGCTGGGCGATGTATTCGTCCAGCTGTGACTTAGAGATGACTTCCTCCTTCGACGCTGATGAGGCTTAGAGGGGATTGGAGGTATCTCCTCTTTCTTCGACGGCGACCACCGGCGGTTCATCTGCTAGTGATTCGGGGTGAGCCATCATCCCGAGCATATTTTGGAACAAATTGGTCATCTTTTCCATTCGGGCCTCCATTTCCGCAGCTTTTTCATCCTTCTTTTGGAGCATGCACTTCAGGAAATCCATATCAGACTCATGCTCCACTCTTTCCTCGGAAGAGCCGTCCATATTTTCGCCCGGGGAGGGCTCATTATTTCAACCTCCTGAGCCATCAACACCTACAGCTTCTGAGGATCCTTTGTTACAGACTGTGTAATTGGTCTGGGGGAGACGGAAGTTCTACTTTCATCCTTGGAGTTCACCATATAGATGGTGTAAACTACTGATCATCCATTCTTGGAGTGTTTAAAGTGTGGGCCCTTGGAGTATGCCTCAGACCTTTACATCTTATCTGACCTCGCTCTTTTGTGAGATGCCGGTTTTAGAGGAACCGTCATAGCAAGAGCCTCCTTTGGTTGATGGGAAGAGCTTTTATCATGGCTCATCAGCTTCTTAGGTCAGGAAGAGTAAATTTTATTGATCACTGACCTCTGCACTTCCGTCCAGACCTTATGAATGGTCAAGGAAAATCATTTCGCCGATCGAACCAATTTTGGCGCATCATTCCTCTCGGCGGGAGGTGAAGTTTTCATCAGTACAGGAGTTGGAAAGTTGCATTTCACCATATTCGGTGCCTCAAAGCTGTTCCTAGTTGGAACAGCAGCCTGCGCCATTGGAGCTGGCGGGGTTAGCCCAGATGGCGAATTGCCCCCAGCCTGCCTTACTCGACGCCAGTATCAATGTCGATCGTTTCTAAAGATAAGAGCCTCTTAAGCTTTGGGAACCTCCTATATTTGCCCTCTGCATTTCTATCCTACCCCTTGTGTTCTTTTGAAGCTGGGATATCTTTCCCCTCGCATGGCTTCGGAATTAGAGCACGAACCAATCGCTGAAAGACTGATGTCTTTGGCTGGACCAGAGTATTCAATAGGCTGCCAGCCTATTGAATACGAACTGGCATGAAGGTGAAGCACCCTTCAGTGCCTCAAGAGCAGCTGGCGCTTTAAAAGACAATCTCTCATAGATAGCTTTCTTTGGAATCATAGGCTTTTCAGGGCAGCCCATGGAGCTTGTTTTTAATCTCCAGAAGACAGAGCCTTCAGGTTTATCAGCAGAGCCTAGAGTAGCAGCTAGTCGATCGAAGGCCGACTTCTTCTGAGGATCCTCCTTTGGTGCTGGAATGCCGAGGGAAGGAGGCGGAAGCATTGTTCCAAAGAAAACCACATCCAATTGCTGAGCCACTTGAGCCATAAGGATGCAAAGCACCGGGGCCATGGCTTGCCCTGACCAAGTTATTCCGGCTGGAGTGGAATTGGAGCTAGCGCTGCATTTGTTGTTGCTAGATGAGGCCATTGATCTGCATAGGGAGGAGAACCAGCTTTAGTATCCCGAAACCCAAGGGCAACCATAAACATAATATACCGCGATTGGTTCACGAAACACGATACAAGAAGTGTGGAGTGGAAAGAGAAAGAGGTCCCACCGGACGTGCCAAAATATGTTTACCGCCGAAGACTAGACTGATACGTTGGAAACATCTAGCCTGAATTTGGGGGCAAGTGCTATATGGAACATATTCATTCACTTCTCCGAAGATACCAAGTTGATTTATGCCACCGTCTATCGGAGGTTTGGATAGATGTGGCCGTTTTAGTAGACTTATCAAATTCCCCTCATTTGTGAAGGGTTTTTGATTGTGGAGATGCTCTTCCCTACAAGCGCAAGCCCCTACAGTTAATTACGTTATCGCAACGCGATAACAACTTTCACCTTCTCCGGTTGATCACTTCGTGTTGTGTTATATTTGTTTATATGGGGTTGCCCTTGGATTGTATATGGAGACTAATCTTGTCATGCCCGTAAGGCACGGATTAGTCCAAACCCATAAATCATATTTTAAGTGAACTTAGGCAATATCTGTCATCAGTTCAGAGATTTAAGGATCGTTAATCTAGTCTTAGATTAAGATCGACTTAAAATATGGTTAAGGACCGTTAATCTTGTTTTAAATTAAGATCGACTTAAAATATGTATGATCATGATTGATTTTCCTTTGGAAATCAAAGAAGTTTGAAACTTCAGGGGATTAGTCTAATTCTTAGACTCAATGTCAGGCTCTGTTTTCCAACGGTGCTAAGCACTAGGCCGCATGTCGTTTTGGGCTTTACATAGCCCAACAGTGCTAAGCATTGGGCCCAGAAGCTTAAGTTTCATCATAGGTTTCGCTTCGGTGCTCACGTGCTCTTCACGTGAGTAGTGCTAAACATCGGTTCATATGGCGCTCACATGAGTGTCACATGGAGCATTATCTTCATGGTCGCTCACGTGCTCTTCACGTGAGTAGTGCTAAGCACTGGTTCATCTGGCACTCACGTGCTTTTCATGTGAATCGTTATGTCTTCATAAGCGCTCACGTGTTCTTCACGTGAGACTTTAAGTCTCAACACTCACGTATCTTCCACATGAGGTCTGTCTTCAGGGCTTCTTTGGGAGCCCACATGATTTTCACATGAGACACATGTTTCATGTTTCTCCCTTATGTGCTCACGTGCCTTTCTTGTGGGTCTTCGTTTTCTTTGCTTTTTAGGGTTCTTACGTGTCTTTTACGTAATTCTTTCCATGTTCATGCAGAGATTAACTCTGCAGATTAAAGTTAAACTCTAAAAATTTGCGGATCTTGTAAGAACTAAGTTCTTATTAGGATAAAACCCTATCATATTTTAAAGGAACTAAGTTCCTAGAATATCAATTCCTTTTTTTTGTTATGTTCTTCCATGTTCTCTTTTTTTCTTTTTTTTATGCGAAGGGGTAAAACATCATAGTTCTTCTTCGGGATCTGAGATCCATAAGACAAATCTCCTAAGGATGAGAATTTAATTTTCATCGAGATGATTTTGTTCTTCGGATCGAAGATCCAGGGAAGAACTATGATATTTTACCCCTCCTCATAAAAAGATAAAAGAAAAAAAGAGAACATGGAAGAACAAAACAAAAAAAAGAAGGAATTGATATTTCAGGAACTTAGTTCCTTCAAAGTATGACAGGGTTTTATCCTAATAAAAACTTAATTCTTTCAAGATCTGCAGATTTTTAGAGTTTAACTCTAATTTTCAGAGTTAATCTCTGCATGAACATGGAAAGGATTACGTGAAAGACATGTGAGAACCCTAGAAAGCAAAGAAAACGAAGACCTACATGAAAGGCGCATGAGTACCTAAGAGAGAAACATGAAGCATGCATCTCACGTGAAAACCATGTGAGCGCCCAAAGAAGCCATGAAGACAGATCTCACATGGAAGACACGTGAGTACTGAAACTTAAAGTCTCGCTGAAGAACACGTGAGCGCTTATGAAGACATAATAACTCACGTGAAGAGAATGTGAGCACCAGATGAACCAGTACTTAGCACTACTCACGTGAAGAGCATGTGAGCGCCAGATGAAAATGTGCTTAGCACTACTCAAGTGAAGAGCATGTGAGCGCCAGATGAAAATGTGCTTAGCACTACTCATGTGAAGAGCACGTGAGCGACCATGAAAATTATGCTCCATGTGACACTCGCATGAGCGTCATATGAACCAGTGCTTAGCATTACTCACGTGAAGAGCACATGAGCACTGAAGTGGAACTTATGATGAAGCTTAAGCTTATGGGCCCGGTGCTTAGCACTGTTGAGCTACGTAAAGCCCGAAACGACATGTATCCTAGTGCTTAGCACTGTTAGGAAATAGAGCCTGAAATTTAGTCTAAGAATTAGACTAATCCCCTGAAGTTTCAAACTTCTTTGATTTCCAAAGGATAATCAATCATGATCATACATATTTTAAATCGACCTTAATCTAAAACAAGAGTAACAATCCTTAACCATATTTTAAATCGATTTTAATCTAAGACTAGATTGACGATCCTTAAATCTCTGAGCCGATGGCAGATATTGCCTAAGTTCGCTCAAAATATGATTCACGGGTTGGACTAATCTGCGCCCTACGGGCATGACAAGATTAGTCTCCGTATACAATCCAAGGGCAGCCTCATATAAACAAATATAACACGACGCGAAGTGATCAACTGGAGAAGGTAGAAGTTGTTATCACGTTGCGATAACGTAATTAACTGTAGAAGTTTGCGCCTGCAGGGAAGAGTGTCCCCACAATCAAAAACCCCTCACAAATGAGGGGGAATCAGATAAGTCTGTTAAAATGGTCGCATCTATCCAAGACTCCGATAGACGGTGCCATAAATTAACTTGGTATCTTCAGAGAGGTGGATGGATTGTTCCATATAGTATCTACCCCCAATTCAAGCTAGACGTCTCCAACGTCTCAGTCTAGTTTTCGGCGGTAAACAGTCACACTTTCATTAACCTAATTAGTTTTTAGGTGTATCATCTATCCTTAATTTTATTCAAGGTGTCAACTTTCATTATAAAAATTAGTTTCAAAGATGAAAAACTTAAAAGAGAAGTATTAAATCAATAGACATTCATAATAAAAACATAGAAAAGATGAGATTAATAAAAATATCCAACCATTAAAATAAAGAACACAAACCCTAGAAGAATAGATTAGTTACTCATATTATAAAAAAGGAAAACTTTATTCATAATAAAGAGTACTTACAAAATTATTGATCCTTCCTCTCAACTTGAAAACCAAAGAATAATTGCCTATGGAAGAGATATGAAATCCTAATAAACTATACAGAGTATTTATAGGACTTATGGAAAATCGAAGTATACATTCTAAAAGATACTGATAAACTCAAATTTTCACAAAAATCTCGATCCCTGATCCCACAGAATTTCGGCCAATACTGGGTATTTGACAATTTCGGCCAAAATTTTATCACCATTACAGATTTAGCTTTTTCCAGATTATTTGTATGATCTCGAGATCTTCCATGTTCGTTCCAAAATTGATAATTGATTTCTGATATTTGATGAGCTTTAATTTGATCTCCATTTCACGCACGTAATCTGCCTTTAGTACACTTTTCTATTCTTTTGCGTTTAAGTCCTGTGACCTGCAATAATTCATAAAACATACCCAGAACAGCATCAAATGTGTAAAATTGAGACAAGTTAGGTTATATAAATATGCAATAAACTGCACCAATCAATCTTCAATCGCCATGCAAAGCCATTAAAGGAAGTACCAAAGATAAACCGAATACGTCCTGAAAGGATACTCACTAAAATGTTCATCTTTAGGTCTCACGGTAAAATATCCACATTACGGAAAAGCCTATGAAAGGCAGTACCGAAATAGAAGATTGAGTATAACCATAGAAGGGTATTCAAAATTCTATTTCATATGGTCCTGTAATGATATCCACAAATATGCAGATAGGTCAAGCAAAACAAAGTTACTTGTCAATAAGATATTTTGTGTAAGGCCCTGCTTCTATACACTAAATTGGGATAAGCCCTAAACCTAACAAATAAAGGTTTGCTGACCCCCGCAAATATCTTTCAGATTTAGACCGGACTCAAGATAGGTCAGGCATTCTCTAAGAGGTGGCCCACATGATTTATCTCCAGTCGCCATGCAAAATCAGTAAAGGCAATATCAAAGATAAACTGAGTATATCCTAAAAGAATATGCACCAAATTATTTATGTTTAGGTCACACGGTAAAACATCCACACTGCGAAAAGCCTATGTAAGGCAGAAATGAAAAAGAGAAAATGAGTATACCATATAAGGGTACTTATTGATCTCACTTCACAGAATTGTGCAAAATATTTACAAAACATATATGTGAAACAGAGAGACGAGTGTACCATATAAGGATACTCGACAATCCGGTTTCCTAAAAATTTTG
Source organism: Agapanthus africanus (assembly GCA_030015575.1). NCBI lineage: Eukaryota > Viridiplantae > Streptophyta > Magnoliopsida > Asparagales > Amaryllidaceae > Agapanthus > Agapanthus africanus. Next base: position 112,527,541 of record CM057344.1, read on the forward strand.
CAATGTAGTCCACAAAATACAAACATGTAAAAGAAAGTGATGAGTATACCACATAAGGATACTTGTCAATTTTATTTCACAAAATTACGCAATAAATATACAAATTTTGAAATAGAAAGATGGGAATACCATATAAGGGTACTCGTCGATCCTATTTCATGAAGTCGCATGACAAATATCCAAACTATATACAACATATGAAATGGAGATATGGGTACACCGTATAAGGATACTCATCGATCTTATTTCACAACGCGTGCAAAATGTTCATATGCGGGCTTTACTGATTTGATTGAGTTTATGACTCCGAATCTGGCCCCGTTTCAAATTTCCTTTCAAATCTTATCTTTGAAATGACTTTAAACAAAAAAATCCAACTATAAAGTCACCAACTCTCAAATCTCAAGTTTCAAAACTCTCAAATCTCAAGTCTCGATCTCTCAAACTCAAGTCTCAAATTCTCAAATCTCAAGTTCCAAACTTCAATTCTCAAATTCCAAACGTCAAGTTATGTCCGTAATTTCACAATTTGCATTAGAGAAAGTTTTAATTAAATATGATTTTCATGTGTTGGCTAATTGCATATGTAGATTATTTGTAACGACCCTAAAATTCATGTACCTTTTGTATTATTCCTCATTATTAAAATATTGTTTTCTTTTCGAGTACTGAGTTATATCTAAATTCTTAATAACTAAGTTTGAGATGGCTCAGATAAGGGTGAGCCGGCTCATAAGTCTTTCTGAATGACCATTTATTCTCTATCCTCTTGAGACGGCTCATAAGTAATTTGAGCCATCTCAATACATGCCTGGAAAGTTGTTTCCTTCACCGTCTCTCTGAGATGGCTCAATATACTCTTGAGCTGGCTCATGTTCTTGCTCGATCCAAAAACGTTTAAGGAGGCCAAGAGACGAGTTCATTAGGCTTGAGGCTATCTGTTTCATCTCCTAAAACTCCCTAATAATTTCATAGAAAACCTCCACTCTTTTAGTTCTCCCACTAAGTTTTCTCTCTTAAATATCTTTTAATCCATTTTTATTTCACCTCTCTCTTAGTTCTTCTTCATCATTCAGGGCTGTCAAAACACTCTTTCTCCTCTGAAATTTCTACTCTAAAAATCCTTCCATAACCAACCGCCGAGCTCCTTACAATTAGACGACGCTTACAATCTAGTCCGTGTTCCCTTTTTATTCGGCGATACAGTTGTTATACTGTACTGCATTGCGAGTAAGTCCCCTTCTCACTCTCTCTTTCTTATTCTTCCCTCTTATCACTATTTCTTCTCTTACCATGTCATCATCCATGTCGATTCTTGCAGTACTCCGGTTAACCCAAAATTAATAACTTATATTAAAAATGATCGATTTTTCCTAGGTTGTGTATGTTGTTTCCATACTCTTTTGAAATGTGTTAAATTGTAGGATTCTTTCCTTTTATGTAATTTGAAATGATCTAAGTTGGTGCTAAGTTCCTTTACTATTATAGCTTCTGCAACCCTTATGGGGAACACAGTTGTGGATTTTGATAATTACATCGAATTATATTCATGAGTCTAGCAGAGATGATAGAGAACCCTTCATAGGGAATTCGATCATCAAGGAACAAATAGAAACCCATGCTTGCTATAATGTTAAAATAAAGAATTGTGATTATGTGATGATTTTGTTTATGGATACTCGTTTGGTTTTCAAAATATTATAGAATACGTTCGTTAAGCAAAGATTTTGTGCCTGTATGGAGTAAATAATTGAAATCATAACCTGATTGTCTGAACGAAAGGCTTAAAGACGGCTCAACATAACCATGAGACGTCTTATATAAACATAGAGGAAAACTACTATATAGGCATGACATGAGCCGGCTTAAATTCTGATTGAGCCATCTCAAGTTATGGTCGAGCCGGCTCAACATAACCATGAGCCGTTTCTTGCAACCAGAGAAAAAATAATGATTAAATAGGACTTGTGAACCGGCTCAAGCATACACGAGCTATCTCAAAATGATATGCAAACTTATTAACTGACATGTTAGATCGATCCATACATACGAGATATATTGCATACCATGTTACTTGACACATAATATGATCTGATTATGATATTATAATTGTCTCATCTCATGCTATGTGAGTTCTCATTTTGTTGTATCTACATAAATTGTGTGAATATTCTATTGCATGCTTGACATGACTTGACTCAAAGCATGAATACGTAATGACTTGACATGAATACTTGAACTTAACATGAACTCGACTTGGACTTGACATGAAACTTGAGTTGAACTTGTACCCCTTTTACGTATTCATGGATTCGTGTAAGACTTATATCATTAGTCATAGTTTAACATACGCGGGGTGTTGGGGTAGTTCGATTAATGAGTTCGATCAACGGAATCTCAGGAGTCCCCCTAGTACATGAATCCTTGAATACTAACACTTGAACACTCTTGAAAGCCAGTATTTTCTTGGCCCGGGATTATAGACTTGGGTTTATGAATACTCCAGCGAGGGTTAGAGTCCCGTTACTAACTCTCTTGATTCGGGCCCATATTTTCTTGCCTCTGGATTACAGCCTTGAGTTTAAAAATACTCCTGCGATAGTTGATGACTCGAATTACCATTAGGTTAGCTTATCCTTATAGTGACCTCTTTAGATCACATTTTCAATCACTACATGCTCATCAATTTTACTTATTATATGCTTATGTTAACCGACACTATAGCTATACTATACTGCCATGCTTAACTGTTATCTCTTACTTGTTCGCTGCTTCATGATATTAATTTCTATTTACATGCTTTCCATTACTGCTTCTACATTTATATCTTTTATTAGGGACTTACAGAGCGCAAATTCGCTGACGAACATTCCGTATTTTCTTTCTTCCTTGAAAATGTCCGTCAGGTGACTTAAGGACAGATGAGATCGAGCCGACGAAAGAAGAATACTCTCACCTGTCATCGCAGGCAGACTACTAGTTTTCCTACAACTTTTACATTCCAGTATGCCTCCTTGTTAAGGCTTGTTATGTTATTGTATCTTGTTTCAGACATCTTGTCAACTGACGAACTTTATGGATTTTGAATGTAATAAGTAGGAGTTTGGATTATATTCTCTTGTTTTATTCTTGTTATATTTTATATCGCTTATTAAACGCTTAAAGTATTTATTGTGAGAAAAACCCTACTCGGAATAAATATATCGCGAACCTCGTCACGTGCCTGCTACGCTTTTTGGGAAGCCGGACGTGACATTATTCAAGCATAGAAAATTTACACAAAATACAAATGAAAGGAAATGACAACTTTATTTATTTGTTTATTCAAAATTTATATATGGATAAATGAATAAACAATAAAAGAACAAAATAAATGGTCAAAATTTAAAACCGATACAAAAGAAAACAAGACGATGACTAGACCCTTCACACGCGGTCCAAGTCAGTGTTCTAAAAGGCTTTCAATTGATCTGCCGAGTTGGCCTCCAATACTGCAATGAAGTCTTTATGCACGACAGCTCGCTCGACTGCAAGATCATATCCGGTATTTAGACGAGCAATGTATTGACCATCCTTCGCCAACTTCGCTCGACACAAAGTCACATCATCCGCAGCTCCCTTCAGCTTGGAATCAGTCTCGAGAAGACGATACTTTGCGGCTTTAATTTCAGCTATGAGTCAGATAACATCATAGTTCTGAGTTCGGCACGTTTCCTCTAGTTATTCTTTAAGAAAGTCTAATGCTCGAAGCTCTTTTTTGATGACGGGCCTTCTCTTTATTTTTGGTCTCGTGATCAATCTTTAGAGATTCAATAACAGCCTGGTCATCATGAACATAATCCTACTGGTCAACTTCCTGAGCCTTATACAACCAGTAAAGGATCCTGCACGCATTGGCCGTCCCATTTATGAACAATTCCGAGTCAATTCTACATTTGGCGAGAACATCGGAGAAATCGTTCACTAAGTCTATAAATTCTTATAAACTCGGAAGAGACGTCTGCTGTAAGAGTGAGTGCATGCCTTCGTAAACAGACTTCTTAGCCGATTCTTGTGTTTGTGCTCGGAGCTAGAGCGCAGGGTTTTGCAGAAGATCTAACCATGTCTGGAAGCTTCGAATCCATCATTAATGTCCAGTGTTAGATTCATTTTGGCTGCACCTGAAACAATGATAATTATTGTAAAATTCTCAAATTGGTTATGTAGAATGGATCATACCTGTGTCGGCAATTAGATTAAGTTGTTGCTCTACAACATGTGGTAGAATGATGTCGACATCAGCCATGTCCATGTTGTCACCCGTCTCTAGTTGTGGCTCTAGAGCAGGTGTAGGATTGACTTGAAATTCTGTCGTCTCTGCCATTATTACTTCTATCTTTTGTTCAAGTACCAACGAAATTCAATATTGGTCCGACATGACTTCAAAACTAACATTCTTTATCTGGATGAACTAAGCACATCCCAAAAGGATGCTCATCTGAAAATTATCTAATAAGTTGTGTCCGAAATGATTTTAAACTACACAGAGGGCAACCCATTGCAGTGACAGCTCCCACTACATGACTGAAAAGAAAGTCCGTCTTCGAAAGCCTCTCCTACACAGGGGGGGCAACAAGTACGTTCCGCGAAGTGATGTAACATCACCTTCACTGAGGATTACATCGGGTCATTTTGTTTCGAATTTTTAGAAATTGAATGTTTGTTAGCCGCAAGTAACGGATGAAGACAAAATCTGCTCTCCGTTCTTCGCTTCTATCCTATATTCAAGCCCCAACATTTCTCAATATATGTCCCCAAGGACATTCAACATTTTTAATTATCGTCCCTAAAGACTTTAAATTCCTCCTTTTATCATCCTTAAGGACTCTAAACTTTATCCTCTTTATCGTCCTTAAATAAACTCAAAACCTTTCTTCCTTACGTCCCAAAAGATTTTTTTTACATCCTAAGAGGACTTCAAATTAAAAATCTTGTCCTTTTATCAAAATGGTTTTTATGTCTAAAATGACTCTAAACCAAACTTCTCAACTTGTATTCATAACTCAAGTGAAAGAATACGACAACATCATATATACAACTTGATAAGTTTTATACACTCCTTGTCAGGAGGCATTTGTTGACAGAAAAAAAATTGAATCTCATACGTCGAGCTTATATATATAAGCTTTATGGATCCAATTGATGATAAGGTATTTGTTTGAATCAAAGATATTGACTCACAAAAGTATTTAAATCGGATATTTATGAATTTGCATATAGGTTGGATTCAAATACCTATACAATCTAGTACACTTGGCCAATTGGGGAAATGACACCATGTTTGTATTATTTATTTTTACTAGATTTTTTCACGTGCTATGCATATGTGTATGTATTGAGATTTGTGCAAAATGAATCTACAGCACAAATTTAGAGAGTCCAAAAAATAAATGCAAAGCACAAATTGAGAGAGAGAGAAAGATAAAGATTTTTTTTTCTTTTTTTGGATTTAAGAAATGGAAAGATTGCATGTGAGTTCTAGTTATAATAGTAAATATATTTCATGTTAATGGTATGGTCCCAAATACTTAATTTTTTTAAAGATTATTTATTTACTTTTTAAATTGTGTAATGGAATTTTATATATTATTTAGTAGAACTTTTCAATAGAACATCGTTGCTCCCATCGCTCAAAATTTCTACATCCTCCCCTGGCCCCATGGATATTGGTAACGGGCTGTAACTTGATGCAAGCGTGGTCCGGCTCTTGCTCAACATTTATTACATTTTGAAGCAATTACAATTTACAAGCAATTGATATCAATTTCTTTGTTTAATATCACTATTTAATTTAGTTATCAAATGTATATCTATCTTCTATATAAAATACAAATATCCTTTGGTTAGATGTCCATCCTCTTTTTTTTTTTCTGGGGAAAAAAATTAAAGGAGAAAAATCCTCATCTCTCAAGCTCTCCACTTCATCTCTCCTCTCTCTCTCTCTTCTCCCAAAAAACAATTAATTGTTTATTTAAAACTCTCCATATCATCTCTCTCAATATACACATACCAGAATTTATGCACATGCGTTGCACGTGTTAGTTTAAAAATTTTTGAAAAAAGGAAAAGAGACAGAGATGAGAGGGGAAGAGAGAGCGAGAGATGGGAGGGCTTAAGAATCTAGGATTTTTCCCCTAAGAAAAAAACAAAAGTAATAATTCATTCATATGAAAATTTACACCCTCATTATTTATAAATTTACACATAAATCCTTCTTTAAATGAAAATTTACATATAAACCTTCATTATTAATAAATTTTCATTCTCACTATTGAAATGTTAAATTCAAATGAAAAGAAGAAAAAAAAAGGAGAAAAATCCTCAATTCTTAGGTCATCCACATCATCTATCTCTCTCTTCTCTACCAAAAAAAAGTAATTGTTTATATGTAGAACCCTCATCTTTCTCTCCTCCCAAAAAGTACTAGAACCCTCCACATCTTTCTCTCTCCTCCCAAAAAAATAAATAATTTTTTAATTATTAGAACCCTCCACATCTCTCTCTCTCTTCTCCCAAAAAATAATTAATTGTTTAATTAATACGTGCAGCCTCCGTGCACAAATTCTAGTAATTGATAATGTGATTAGAAATGTATAAAATCGTTTTTGCATCATGTGGTGCAAAAAATGTATTGATTGAACATGCATGCCAAATGAATATGAAAGCAATAATTTTATGACAACGAATCCACATAAATTGGATGTATTAATTGGGACCATGCATCCATGAGAGCCCCTTGTCGAGGTTCCGATTATTTGTGACCATGCATGTTGGCTTAGCAACGGGTTTCCATTAATTTGGTCACTATTGTTAGTATCCAAATAATCCAATTATATATATTTCTCATGAGAGTTCATCCACACTTTTAATAAATAGCAAAATGAAAGTTCATTTGGAATCGTTGTGGGGGAAAGCTTGACACTAGGGATTGGGTTTGCCTATCTTTTCCTACCAATGCTGATTTTATATGGAAATTCCTTTTTTTTTACCCCCCCCCCCGCCCCCACCCCCCCCCCCCCCTCTCTTATTTTTGGACTATTTTCTTATAAAGCAAAAAGAAATGCCTACGCCATTCATTAAATGAATGTGTTGGCGAAAAACGGAACAAAAAAAAAAGAAGAGAAAAGAACATCAATTATGTGATCTAGAACGGAGTCAAGCCATCAAGATACACTCTCAAGCATAGTCACAAATTCGTGATTCGGCAATAATTCGACGAGGTCGAAAATTCGGATTCGGAAAACTATTCGGAAAAAATCGATAGGTATTCGGGAAAAATTCGGTAAGTGTTCTTTTCGAGCAAAAAATTAGTATATGAGACGCTAGATTTTGATTTCATGAATTATTTGCTGTTTTTTGAATAATTCGCTTTTTTTGAATAATTCGCGAATATTTCAGGAATTATTCGCGAATACTTCGGCAATAATTCGGCGCGTTTGGTGACAGCGAATAATTCACAGATTTAATCAGCAGTCACATAATTCGCGAATTATTCATAAATTCGCCGAATATATGCGACTATGCTCTCAAGTAGAAGTAGAGTTCAAATGTGCTACTTTAGCCTAGAAGATGTTGTCCCGGTGCTTTCATATATCGCCTTTTCTGATGGAGGTGGGGATCTCCCTCAGATATTGTCCTTTGTCGATCTTGTGGCCAGCAGGGCTGAACGGTTGAGATTTGTGGTGGAGGTTGGGTGTGGATCTCGATAGGTTATATTGGTTGTTGTCGACGCCGAGCTATCTGCAAAGAAAGTCCCGGGATGGAAAACCACCGTAGGACCCTCCGATGATTAAGTAAGTACCGGCGAATAATTGGGCAGAGTAGCGGTGTATTGGATTGAGTTCGAGTTACATGAATCGTCTCGAGGAGGGGTTTATATAGGGATCGCATCGGAGCGAGTCGTTGTGAGATCCTTGCTGTCAGTTCCGCCGAAGCGTAACGTCCGCGTTAATGACGAGATGCGCTCATTAATGGCGAGATACGCTGTTTTGGGATACGGGACGTAGAGTGGCGGATATCTCGCCGTGGTGAGATACACGGAGCCGTTACGAGGACGCTCGTGCTCCATACTCCCGGCCAAATAAGAATGCTGAGGAATCTCAGTTGTGGGATAGCTCGGAAACGAGCGAGGACGCTGAGAAATGTCAACTCTATGATTGCTCGGAGTTGAGCTATTGACCGGTGGTTAGGCGAAGAGCGAACGTACTCAGGAGAGATCTCCAAAAGGTCGAGTGCTATCTCGGAGGCGAGATGCCGAGGAATGTACCCATTGTATCATATCTATTCCAACTCTATAGCCCCCAGGAATCTGATGGGTTTACATCCACGACACGTCATCTGCTACGTGTCGTGATCTGGGATATTCCCACTTATGAGTATCATCACCTTTCAAACTGTTGTTATTGCGATTGTGTGGTTTTTTTTTCCTTCTTAATTCTTTACCTTCCCATTTGCTTTTTTTACGCCCACTCTTCACGTGTCCCATTCGTCCGCCGATGTAACAGTATAAACATGTTAAATATTTCAAGAAGAAAAAGAAAGACCCTTTAATTTAAAAGAAAAGTCAAACAAACACAAGGACTTGCCATGATTTTTTTAAAAATTCATCTACCCCAGTCACAAGATGAAAGAAATAGAAATATAGAACTCATCAAGGTCTCCCATGGGTATCCGAAAAATTCCATCATTTTCAATTCTCTGTCCGTTTGCTTTGCACCGGTATACCGAATAATATCTCTAATTCTTGCTTCCAAAAGAGATTTTTTTTCTAAATAACATAGTGTCCTTTTCGAAGTAGATCTATGCATGGCATGTTAGGATACAATATAATGACCAAAGCAACTATAAAAATTATATGCAATATTTTTGGATCGTATCGTATCATCTCTGCAGTTATAATGCCAAAGCAAGGGATAGAAATTTATGATGAAATTGGGCCTCCAATTTTATGCCACGTGGACTTCAGTGACGTCTAAGAAAAGGTACTTAACTACCATAATTAAATATTAAAAAGAAGAACAGAATATTATATATCCAAAATCTCCATGATAAAAACTACATCTAACTCCCTTTGTTTTTAAAACTAATCATGACATTTTAATAAAAATATGTCAATTCTTAATTATTTTTTATGAAAATTGATCTCCCCATACATTGTAATTTCTATGACATTATTAAGTTTAATTTTTCACACCACGCACGTGCAAAATTACTGGTTGCTTCTAATGCGCGATTGCGACGCCCATGTGCCTCCATCAAATCATTCATTTTCAATATGAATACGAACGCCATACCAACCCTAACCCTAATAAGCTAAGAATTTGCCACTGTAATTTGAGTCAAAATTTTGAACAAAGCCTTAATTGGGACCAAAATTTAACAACCATTTCACTTTCGAACAATCTTATAGAGTGGTTCCTACTGTAGTTGGATCTGCTACATATATATTACAGGTTCATGCAATTTGTCACAAGCCAAGATTTGGACCAATTTGTTTGTTAGGTGTCACTAACTAAACCTTAATTTTTGGGTCTAAAGTATGAATAAATTGGACCTAGTCTAATGATTTGACAACTTATGGTCAAATTCGGTATGAGTCAATTTTTGGCTTTCACCAAATTCATCTTAAAATTTGTCCCTTTAGATACGATTTAAAATAATAATAATATTTGAATATATATACAGTATTAGGTTAATTTCGAGCTTAAAATTTCAAGTTATATATGTAGGTTTCTTTCAATATGTTAAGTCAAATACAAGTATGTATTGCCAATCAAGAGTTCTTTAGGTCGGCGGGACCACCTGACAACATACTATTTATTAATCCATATATAGTGTCTTTTCAAAAAGCAATATTTTATTTTCCAGGCCCATAATATCCACATAAATGTTGTGCAATGTATTTAATTAAATATCATGTCATTATTATTCTACCAGTACGATGCACGTAATTATATTAACGCTTCATTATTATTTAAAAAGCGGCAATATATCATAAATTTATCAGAAAAATTTCTATAATTACACAAGTGCAAAAAACGCTAGTATTTATGAGTTGCAAAGATCTTTAGTTTTTTATTGTTACACTAAAAAAAATTGGAATAGAATATAAAAATCAAATTTATATCAAAAACATGTTACTATTTTGCAAGCACGTGGTGAGGGTGGGCCCTAGTAAGCGTGGGGCTTAACCTAAGCCTCATGAGGTTTAAAGCCCTTTTTGTTTATGTGGCCCGTTTATGATTTGGGCCCGCTGGAGATTTATCGCTTCCTAGGACCAGCAGGGAAATTCTTCGGAAACCCCGTCATATTCAACTATAAACTTTCCTTCTTGACGCTGTGTGCATTTTGGGTGGTTTCCTTGATTTCCCAAACTCCGAAGACGGAAACCGTGGCTCGGGTAAGCAACCGGTGTACAGCTTTCGAAGCCATGGTTTCAAAAAGTTTCGGAATCTTGAAAACCTCATCCTCCTAAACTCCGAAATTAGTGGTATTGTCTTATCGTCTCTCATTTCTGTGTCTCCCAAGCTTTAAATATATATATAATTTATACGAAACCTTGATTTCATAAATTACATTATACCAATCAACCTGAAGCTTTGTAAAACCATAATTTTATGAAACTGCGGCTTGGATGTGTGCAAACCGTGGTTTTGTTTTAATCTAAAACGAAATCAGAATGTCGAAAGTCTTGTCGCCAAACTAGGCCCAGACATAGCACATGAAAAAGTATTTAAAAGGGTTTCCTTAAAAAGGAAGGAAGGGGGAAAAAGAAAAGGAGAGCATTTGGATTTATTTGGAAAGTAAATTGGTACCAACTGAGTTAAGCCTGGTTGGTATGTTTCTTATATAATAGAGATAATACTTAGGAGATGAAGTGATTTCTTTGAGGTTGTTGAACATTAACATGGTAAAGTCTCGAAGGCAAGAAAATCCATCAAGTTGTGTTCTATTTTGAAGAGAGTTGATTGCTTTCTTTTTTCCCCTTAACTTTTGTGGATTTTATTTTTTTCTATGGAAAGCATGACATGTTTACAAGTCTTATGGTTTATAATTTATTTTACGATTAATCCTAATGAGAAGTTGACAAATTATAATTTTTTTGAGAAATTTACAATAAGCTCAATTACTTGCATCATATACCTGCAGGTAAATAAGGGCAGACAAATGCAGGGAAGTGCTGGACGATAATTGCAGAAAAATACCATAATCATTGATATGCAAATTCATCACAAAAACCCCAGCAATAACAATGATTATACACACGTTACCCAGTGCTACAATTTCATCACTAAATAAGCTCAACATTAAAACTGGAAACAAAAATAAATAAAGAATGATACAAAGTCGAAATAGTTTTAGATTCATCCCTAAAAAGCTCAGATATACAACCAGTGAAAAACCGCATCTATTTGCACAATTATACCACTAAATCAGAATTAGCAACTTCGTATAAAAATGCACTATACTTATATAAAAAACACCATAAATCGCTTGAGCTAATCACAACTTTATATAATCATCAGTTTTGAAAAGTGCATATCATAAGGGAACAGGAGTTCCCAGAATAATAGAAAACGCGAATTCAAAGTTACAAATCAAATACCTGATTTTTAAGTACAAAGTTTCCTCCAAACATACATCGAAAAACAAGTATGACATTAAAATAAAACAAACGATCCTTCAAGAAAATGCAGCCTTGATTCCCCCACACCACCCTCGAAAATTGAATCCCGAGTCTTGAGCACTGTTGGCATTTGCTTAAGTGTTTTGAGTGCATGCATTTGTGGCATCTGAAACTTTGAGTGCCTCTACCTATTCTTTCTGAAAGTGCTAGAGTGTTGGTGCATCCCCTGTTTGCATGCAAACCTCTGAGCATTGAGTGCTGCATCCATCTCATTCTGCGACGCCAAGGAGCCCTCCACTAACACCCCTTGCTCCAGCATACAATCCGGTAAAACAAACTTTGGAAGGAAGATGAATAAAACAATATCTGAAGTTAACATTGCAATAACAAATATACGGCATGCATTTGTGACATTTGAAACTTCAACCCTTAAAAAAATCATAGCTATAACATCATAAAATTGCACCAAAATACAACAAAATGATCACTTATGTTACAAACCTGTGGTCATGTGGAAGATGCTTTATTTTTTGCGGCAGGCGATGTAGCAAAAGACCTCATTAGCGTCCTAGCCTCTGCCAATTCAGAGGAACGGGAGAACTTGGAAATGGTTTTGTTGAGAATATGGTTAACATAGTCCCACATTTGGAAAATTGTGGGATGCATATGGGTATAAAATAGAAGTCGGGATAAACCTCCATAAGGCTTGAGTCTTATTGATGGAACCCACTTATATCAAAAGTCTGTGTGCCCTCATATAAATAAATATATAATTGTTCCCCCTTGCTCGTGTAATTAAATTTAATAGGTTTCCCACCGCACCAAATGATTTGGAAAGATCCGGGAAATTTAGACGAGAGAAGGAAAAGAGGGCTGCTTGGTGAATGCTAGAGCGATATGCATAAATACAAGGGCAGTTAAGTCATTAAACTAGATGGTTACGGGTTAACTAAGAAGAGGGTTTAATTCTGGACAGGACACTAACATGTCCTTAATTGGATTAACTTAAAAGGATTCAAGGAACCTTAGAATTAATAACAATTTCAAGGACTAATACCTAAATCGCTAATATTTAAAGGACTTGTAAAGGGGGGGGGGGATCCCTAATTTTTTTGGGATATCAGATGAATCAGGTATAGATAGATTTCTGCACAAGCAACACAGCTCCTTTCACCAAGGAAAAAAAAATTATAGAAAGCTTCAAATGTTTGATAGTATTGCAGCTTTTGAAAATATGAAAGGGCGCATTGTCATAAACACTTTTGATGCCAGTAGTTTCGGTAAAGCATTGATGTTACTATATTTGTATCTGATGGTCGTTTATAGATGCAAATTCAAAAGGATATAGTCATCGAAAATGAAAATTATGTCGGTATTTCATAAAAGTCAGATATGGATACGGAGTCGGATCGGAGCCAACTCCGTTTATATCCTTACCAGTACCTAATAACAATTCAATCAAATTGTTAATACTCACTATAACATCAATCAATCTGTATCCGATACTAGAATTTCCCTAATAATGCAAATATTGGAGATGTCATGATTTAAACCAAAACTACTAAATTCACCAACCATACTAGATTGAACAAAGCCCTAAAAATAAGTAAATAGGAAAATGACCACAATAATTTAACCTTTCAAAAGGTGCTTATCAATCTGCATACTATCTTTCCAATGCCAAAATGGCTTTTGATATCATGCACCTGATACAAATGAGGAATATTGAATCAGATGTCCACTGGCAATTTCATTTATGCCATACTTTTTAGTCAATCCAAGGCTATCGTCAACCATGATCATCAAATTAAAACAATGCCCATATTGAAACCAACTTTTAGCACAGGTTACCCCGCATGGACGTACTGTTCTTTCTACATAGATGTATTTAAGCATATTTATGTTCATAGAAACTTTGCCGGTGCTATGCTATGTCTTATTCTTTCACTATTTGTCTCAAACCACGATATAGGAGGGGAATTGTCTTAGGTAACCGGCAAACAACGTAAAATATAGACAGATCCTATGAAATAAATTGTAAAACAAGTTATCCAAGTTATATAAAAACCAAAAACAAGAAAGTGTAAAAACAAGATAAGAAATGACAAGAAAATAAAAATACCATCCAAGACAAAGTAAAAGTGTAAAACTCGTATGTTTTCTCAATTATGTCTGCAATGCATGTTTTTTCATTCCACGTTCGTCACATGTGCAAGAAACTTACTTTTGTTTATGATTATAGCGACTGTGATGCTCATGTGCCTCCATCAAATCATTCATATCAAAATGAAAGCCATATCAACACCAAGCTCAGAATTTACCACTACAGTTTTGAATCAAAATTTTGAACAGAGGCTTGATTTGGACAAAATTAACAACGATCAATTTTTGAACAATTAGAACGGTCCTTGGTGCAGTTGGATCCGCTATATATTATAGGTTCATGCAATTTGTCACAAAGCTAAGATTTGAACCAAATTGTTTGTTAGGTGTCACTTATGAAACCTAAATTGTTTTGGCTAAAATATAAATAAATTTGACTCACTCTAGCGATTTGATGACTTATGGTTAGATTATGTACGAGTCAATTTTTTGCAGCAAAAAGATCCTATTATAAGCTTTTACAGAAAATCCGTCCTCAAATTACTCCAACTACAATAATAGTGTTTGAATATACTTAAAACACTAGGTTAATTTTAAGCTTAAAATTTCACCTTACTGCAAGTATTTTTTTTATATTACTTAAATACATGTATACGAAAACCTTTGATATGAAACTATTTATTTCAGATGGCAATCAATTTTAAACTCCAAACCCCTTGGATCCATTTTTACCTGTGTTATTCTTATCTTTTCTGAACAGAAAAATCGATATAAGTATAATATGATGGCATCACATAAATGTTGGCTACCTATGTTTTTTCATTATTGATGCATATATTATAGAAAATTAGAAAGATATTGTCAACTATTAATAGGTTGGAAAGATCATTTAGAAATCGGTTTTTTATTGTTACTTTTTGCAGTGCAATGAGAATTAAAAATACCCGATTTATACCAAAAACATGTCGATATATTGAAAGCACGATAAGAGACTAATTAAATTACAGTCACCAGAGATTTTCCCCTTTACTCCTACCTATTCCCTAAAACCGTGCAGTCCTTTACTCCTGTCTATTCCCTAAAACTGTGCAGTTTTAGATCCCAATGGGCAAAGTTTCCTGCCCATGGCTCTTCTTTCTGCTTCAGGGCTGGGAACTGGCATAAAAACAGGAGGAGAAAGGACAATTGTCGGCGATCCAGAATATATTCACCAAAATAAACTATTATAAATATTTTAAAAACTCAAAACAATATGCCTATGTTTACTTCCTGAATTGCCTCCAGGGTACCAAATCGAAAGAATCATGTAAGTATGTAACGTTATACAGGTAGATGATCTTTGGCCAGCAATTTTCCGATGTATGCCTTCTCATAGCACATTTTCTGTCTAGCTTCAATTGAGATGTAAATAGGTTGGATATAAGGATAAATCAGATACATAAAGTTTTAAAATGTCTAATGGAATTGCAGGTTTTTAAAATGTGAAAGAGCACATTATTATAACCGCAATTGATGCCAACAGTTTGGATGAGATGTATCTTGTTACCAATAATAAATCTTCACTCACAGTAGAACAAGGTTTTTGCTTTAAACAGGATCGCATTGGCCACAAGACAGCCGGCCTCTTCCTAACTTACCGGTGGATAAGCTTAGATATTACCATATCCATATTTGATAGCGTTAACGGATACAAATAATGACACTAATAGTTATCGACAATGGAATGTAAATCGTAATTCGGATGAGTATACGGAGTCGACTTAATTCATTTGAATGGTTAATACTTGATAGACATATTTTTTTATTTCTGAAACAAAAAAGCTTTCCCTTTATGATGCCAATATTGGAGACGTTACGGCTTCATATTACTGCGGTCACTAACCATACTAGATTTAATAGAACCTTTCAAACAAGCAATTAGTTATATGACCTCCATAATTGAACTTTTCTGTATTTAACGATCTGCATACTATCCTTGCAATGTACACTAAAAACACTTTTGATATTATGCACGTCTATGTGAACCAGTTCTATTCACATGTCTGGTAGCAATATCATTTATAACGATATTTCTATAAGTCATTTCATGACTATCATCAACCACAATTATCAGTCTATAACAAACATTTTCAACAATTTTTGGCTCGGATGCAAAGATATCCTCGCATTAGGGATCCAAATAGCCCATAATACTGATGTCTTACGCAATACTGATCAAATGAAAGATATTAAAAAGTAGCATGAGTGTGTGTTCTTCAATATTTTTCGGTGAAGTGACAAAAACTTCATTATAGAAAGAGTCGCTCAGCCAAACAAACAGCAAAACATGTTTAAGATAGAAATACCTATGCAACTGAGAAAAGGAAAGGAAAAAAGAACATAAAAGGAAATAAATGGAAAAGAACAGAAAAAAGGAAATAAAACGGAAAGAACGGAGAAAAAGAAAACAGAAGGAAAATGACAAGAAAAAAAGAGTAGAAAAAGAAAAAGTTTCGACCTGCAAGAAATTGATAGAGCATAGTTTTTCCTCAATCCTCACATCAGACTTTATTAAGGGATTCTATATTTATTCCAATCAGTCCATTAAATCCTTACACCTGCAAATATTAACTTATGTAGGGGTGAGAGAGTGAGGGGAGGGAGCAAACTTAGTACACCTTGTATTTTATTTCAATCATTGTCCAACATAACCATTTCTAAATGAAAATTTTATATTTTTGGCATCTTACATTCGTTTGTTTTCCTACTAAAGATATGAACAATCCCACGGGAGGTTCGCCCTATGGTAAAACTTCTCCCCTAAATGAAATGGATGAAGGAGCTGACCTCCCACGACACCCATGTGGGTGACAATGGAATTACAAGACAAAGATCTGTCAATAACAAAACTAATGAATTGCAGAAATTGATGACTTCGGCTACCAAGGCGTTCCCGATTCGTGCGAAGAGGCCAATTATTGTTGGATATTTGAATCTAATGTTGATTCAAACTTTGATAATTATCTTCATTTGACTTGTGGTCCCCACATGAATTTTAAAGAGCTGCTTGATCTCATGCTCTAGATGAACACGTGAAAAGCATAGGCTAATGGTTTGCAAAAGATACTTTTAATATATATATATAGTGAAGAAAAAGGCCCTATGAGGCTTTTTCGTTGGGTGGCGTCAAAAATCTGTATCCTCCGCGATTTTTTTCCGATGATCGGTACCCATCATCATCTCTATCATGTAAGATGCGGTTACACCAAATTTCATGAGATTCCATCACCTTTTCACCAAATTTCATGTGATTCCACCACTTATTCACCGATGATGTAAAAAGTTCTATTGTCGGTAAACCATTAATTTTGCATCCACTAAATCAACGGTGAAAAAATGATGGAATCTCATGACATTTGGATCTTAGATGATAAAGATGAAGACGATGGGTGACGATCGTCGAAAAAGATCGTGGAGGGTGTATTTTTCCGACGGCATAAGTGGAACACCTTTCCTCCATTATACTCGTACACACTAAAATTATTCTCTTAGACCTTTATCCCATGTGTCAAGACCAAGCCATTAATTAACAGTGTGTGAATAGGTCACACATGTTCAAATTTTATTTGGCAACGTTACTCCAAGTGACATGATATGCGACAAATAAAGTGATACGTGAGATATTTTCCCTTTCAATAAATTGGTGTATTCCGTGCTCCTAAAAACATAGAGAACCAATTCTAGTTCTTTCATTCTCACAAAAATCTATATCTATCTTACATGTTGTTGCAATCACTTGGTCAATGCATAATTTCAAACGTTCTCTACCACAAACATAACATTTTCTAACATAAGTCCCAAACTTAGTAATAACTACTTTATTGGATGATTCTAAAACAAGTTTATAACCATTAATTATAAGAATAATACCACTATAAGGTTGCTGCACGTTATGAAAGGAGACCACTTTTCTAGAAGTGAATTTTATGTCAAACACAACCAAATCCCTCAACC
Organism: Agapanthus africanus; assembly: GCA_030015575.1. Taxonomy (NCBI): domain Eukaryota; kingdom Viridiplantae; phylum Streptophyta; class Magnoliopsida; order Asparagales; family Amaryllidaceae; genus Agapanthus; species Agapanthus africanus. Next base: position 112,545,302 of record CM057344.1, read on the forward strand.
TTTGCAGCACTCACATCTGCCCACGTCACGCATCGTCCTGAGTCGACCTGATATGAAGAACATAGAAAACGGTAGCAACAAACATGGGCATTTACGGCAGAGTCTAACCATCAATCGGAGGAAAGACTAACACTATTAATTTCAGGATTAATAGTTATTAGGACAGACATGTCAGTGTTCACAGAAGAAAATGCCCCAATAGTCAACATGTTTGCTTCAGGGTTCTAAAAAATATTGAAGCCGCTAGATTTTAGATCCTTCCAATTCCTACAATGTCGATCCCAATGCCTTGCTTTGCCACAAACATAACATAGCCCTTTCGCGTTTCCTTTAACATTACTATTGTTATAGGACTTAAGTTGAGAAAAGAATTTGAAGGAAGAGTTGATTTCTGATTTCTATGAAAAGGTTTCTTAAACTTATTTTTGGATTTGGCCTCTACAACATTCGCATAGATTTGAGAAGCCCTGACCTTCTCCCTATAAATATCCTCAGTTTTAAGAACTTGGAATAAAGAGGCCAACGTAAGTGTTCCTTGACTATGTCTTCTCTTCAACCAACAATTCATGATCAGAAAGGTCCTCACAAGTGGAGGTCATATCACATTGATTTCCCTGATTGACTGATGCTTATCAAGTTGGCGCTAGGGGTTCTTTGTTTGTCAAGAATTGCCAAAAGAAATAGGAATTGGAAGGACAAGATACCACTCACAAAAATGAAAAGTGGTGGAATTGAAATTTCATCATTTGTTTGCAAAGAATGGGAAACTCGACTTTTGGAAATTGATATCAACTTTTTGGCAATTGAGATCAGCATTTTGGCAATTCAAATTCCGAGCTTTTTCTAGAGGAATCGGCTATTCCCAAAGACATATAGGATTTAAACGTTTAATTTATTAAAACATAGGTTATATTTATATTTCTTTTTATTACCTTTTACTTTTTTTTTTGTTTTAACTCTTATGGTATGAGAGTTTCTTAAGCTCGTCATATTTCCCTCCATATCTATTACCAAAATCCAATTCCTACTTTATTTTGGAGCAATCAAACAAAGGAATAAAATCAAGAAGACAAAACTAACATAATTTCTTACAAACAAACAATGAAATGACAATTCTAAGGGGCAACAAAAAAACATTTTACGACACAAAACACCATTCCCGTTTTCTAATTCCAGGAGCTAAACAGCCCCTTAGCACAATCCCGAATTTCAAATTCCACATTGATGCACATTCCTTGGGCATTTTTCTATCCAGTCAACAAGATACTCCATGACTTTCTGTGGGGCTATCATAGATTGAGTGTAATTTACTAGCAAAGAGTGCTCTCCAGTTAAAGATAGTTGATTGGGAATTAAAGACATCAATGTGATGTATTTAGCGCTGCTTGCTAAACAAGAGAACAAAATCTTATTTTTCTTTGATGACATGGGTTTGCTCCTTTGAAAACAAATACAGGGATCTGAGAATGCCAAGATGCTTGGAATGTAAACTGAGTCGTATAATCCGATCCGACTATATTTATGCATTTCAAAATTTTGCATATTCAAATACAATTATAGAGTATCCAAACGGACTCGGATCCGGATTCTAATAGAATTCTCTAAATAATCCGGATTCGAATTCAGATACGGTAAGCTTTACAGAATAGAACACAGATATGGATATGTGCAGATATATAAAACTACCCTACCCGCTACCAATTAATAACTTATAACTATTCTCGATCCTCTAGTAATCTCATACTTGACCCGTTAATCTGAACAAATTGAAATAATATAAATACACAATATTTTATTTCACATTATTTCTTGATTTATGTTTATTATTTTACACGATTTGTACTCTATCCAATTAGTATCCGAATCAGATTTTTGCAGATATGGTTTTTCCAGTATTTCAATTCATATTCGTATTAATATTCGAATTTTATCAAATACAAATAGTAATCTAGTTTCTGATTACTACATGTTTCCATATTTGTACCCCCCGAGAGCTACAAGATATGGGTATGGTAACATATATCCACTTCGTATCCGATCCATTTGCATCCATAGAAGATGAGATGCTCAAGACGAATACAGTCATACTCTTGGCAATCAATTGTTAGGGTTTTCTCTTTGGCAGATAACACTACTTGAGAAATACACAAGAGAGCTTATGTTAGCTTCTGGTTCAATATGTGACTCCGTGAGAAAACTTATATGTCTATCATTTGTAGTTGACAGCAGCATCATTGACGGCGCATCAAGACTCCATTCTTAATTTGAACGTTGGACTTTGAGTATCAGAGAGTATTCTCAGGGAAATTTCGGATCCCCGAAAGTTGAGGATCATGCTTTCCTCAGTGACCATAGATACTGCCAAGTCAAAGAAGGATACGCAGAGTCGCAGATTACTTCAGGCGGGGAGTCAATCCCTACTTGGTCCATCTCCCAGTACTATTTTTCCTAAGCAAGAGGAGTCGGTGGATTATTTAGAAACTTCTTCACAATAAACTACCAACAACTATGTGGATTCATGATTAGAGAGATTCATGTTGACACTGCTTGCAAGATATGTCTTCGGAAACAAGGGATCACTTGTGTCATGAATGTACTAAGTGTTTGGGATTTTGGCGGCAGATCACGATTTGGGCTAACCTCAGAAGGCAACCCTTCACCTTTAATTAGTTAAATGAATTTCTCAATGGATGCTTCGACAAAGGAGGTCGTTAGGTTTTGTTCATAGGTTCTAGCATATTCGTTTTGGTTAGTGGAAAGGAAGGATCAAGTGTCGTTTTGAACCTAATCAAACAAGCTTAGCAAGCGATATTGCAAATCAAGAAAAGACTTGAGACCAAATGATTTCAATCTTGGTAGCAAGGGAAAAGGAAAGTTATAGGTACTTCGTCAAAATTGTTTGTTCTAAATTATGTAATTACTATTTAGCATCTTTATGCATAATGACACAGCCCTCGTTTCCGAAAAGTAAGGAGCTCTTTAAATATCATGTATATAAAAAGATATCAAACAAGACATGAGTGACAATGTGGGATTGTTATTTTTCTATGACTATATCATGAACTTGGGCAATGAAAGTGAAGTTTCTTATTTTCCAAGGATAGTTACTACTGCCACCACTTCTTTAAGAGATATGTTTATCTTTTTAGAAGAAGAAACTGAAGATGATAAAACTGTACACAACCTCAATTCATATGTTACAGGCAGCATCGCGTGGTGATTTTTCATCGGTCCTTGAAGAGTTTGCGACCTTGAAGATTGATGAAGAGGAAAGCGACGACTGGGTAACGATGAAGTTTTCAGATGATCGTTACAACTTTGGTTGTGCCTGTGTATTCCTCTTGGAAAAAAGAAGAAAAAGGGCAGACATAAGACTTTGAAGAAAGGTTCTAAGTCCTATAGAAAATATAGGATTAAAAGAACCTATAAGAAGGATCTTCCTCTCAAAAGGAAAAAATTCTTTTTAAGGAGAAATCCGGATGTCGATATTTTCTATGTGATTCACCAGATCATTTAGCAAACAGATACATGACGAAGAAGGTAAATCTAGCAGAAATACTAGAATTAACCGACTTCTTGGAATATGATAATAGATACCTGTCTAGTAATTCCATTGTCACCCACTGGGTGTCGTGGGAGGTCAGCTTCTTTATCCATTTCATTTAGGAGAGAAAAGTTTTACAATAGAGCGAACCTCCCATGTGACCGTTCTTATCTTTAGTAGGAAAACAAACGAATGTGAGATGTCAAGAAAATAAATTTTTCGTTTAGAAATGGTTATGTTGGACAATGATGAAATAAATTACAAGGTGTACTAAGTTTGCTCCCTCCCTCACTCTCACCCCCACATAAGTTAATATTTGCATGTGCAAAGATTTAATGAACTGATTGGAATAAACATAAAATCCCTTAATAAAGTCTGATGTAAGAATTGAGGAAAGCTATGTTATATCAATCCTTTGTAGGTCAAAACTTTTTCCTTTTCTACTCTTTTTTCCGGTCATTTTCCTTTTGTTTCCTTTTTCTCTATTCTTTTCGTTCTATTTCCTTTTTTCTGTTCTTTTCCATTTATTTTGTTTTATTCTCTCTTTTCTTTCCCCTTTCTCAGTTGCATAGGCATTTCTATCTTAAACATGTGTTGTTGTTTGTTTGGCTGAGTGGCTCTTTGTATAATAAAGTTTTTGTCATTCTACCGAAAAACATTGAAGAACACACCGATGCTACTTTTTAACATCTTTCATTTGATCAGTATTGCGTAGGACGTCAGTGTTATGGGCTATTTAGATCCTTAATACGAGGATATCTTTGCATCCAAACCAAAAATTGTTAAAATTTTTTTTATAGACCGATGGTTGTGGTTGATGATAGCTATGAAATGACTTATTGAAATATCGTTATAAATGATATTGCTATCAGACGTGTGAATAAAACTGGTTCACATAGACGTGCATACGATCAAAATTGTTTTTAGTGTACATTGCAAGGATAGCATGCAGATCGTTGAATACAGAAAAGTTCAATTACGGAGATCATATAACTAATTGCTTGTTTGAAGAGCTCTGTTAAATCTAGTATGGTTTGTGACCACGGTAGTATGAAACCGTAACGTCTCCAATATTGGCATCATAAGGGGAAAGTATTTTGTTTCGGAAATAAAGAGATATGTTTATCAAATATTAACTATTCAAATGAATTAAGTCGACTCCGTATACTCATCTGAATTACGATTAGAACATTCCATTGTCAATAACTATTAGTGTATGTATTTGCATCCGTCCATATTTGCAACCGTTAACGCTATCAAATATGGATATGGTAACATCTAAGCCTACCTACTGGTTAAGTTATGGTTAAGTTAAGAAGATGTCGGCTGCCTTGTGGCCAATGCTTTCACAATATGACAATGTTTGAAGCAAAAATCTTGTTCTACTGTGAGTGGAGATTTATTATTGGTAACATATATCTCATCCAAACTATTGGCATCAATTGCGGTTATAATAATGCGCTCTTTCACATTTTTAAAACTTGCAATTCCATTAGACATTTTAAAGCTATATGTATCTGATTTATCTGATAATCTAAGAATTAGAATAGTCCTCGATTATTAAATATGGTAACACTTATATCCAACATATTTACATCTCTATTGAAGCTAGACAGAAAATGTGCTATGAGAAGGCAAACATCGGAAAATTGCTGGCCAAAGATCATCAGCCCGTACAACGTTACATACATAATTCTTTCTATTTGGTACCGTGGCAATTCAGGAAGTAAAAATAGGCATATTGTTTTGAGTTTTTAAAATATTTATATTAGTTTATTTTGGTGAATATATTCTGGACAAGTGTCCTTTCTCCTCCTGTTTTCATGCCAGTCCCCAGCCCTGAAGCAGAAAGAAGAGCCATGGGAAAGAAACTTTGCCATTAGGACCTAAAACTGTACGGTTTTAAGAAATAGGTAGGGGTAAGGGGGAAAATCTCCGATGACTATAATTTAATTAGTCTCTTAACATGCTTTCAATATAGCAACACGTTTTTGGTATAAAACGGGTATTTTTAATTCCCATTGCACTGCAAAAAGTAACAAAAAAGAACCAATTTCTAAATGATCTTTCCAACTTATTAATATTTGACAATATCCTTCTAATTTTCTATAATATATGCATCAATAATGAAAAATATAGGTAGCCAATATTTATGTGATGCCAACATATTATAATTGTATCGATTTTTCTGTTTAGAAAAGATAAGAACAACGCAGGTAAAAATGGATCCAAGGGGTTTGGAGTTTAAATTGGACATTGGTAGAGAGTTGCAGTATGTATGTTGCCGATATATAAGATGTCCTCTTAATGTGAGTATTTGCCACTAAAATGGAATATGAGGTTAGAGTCTTGTGAAGATGAGGAAACACATCATATTTACAATTTATAAGCAGGTTTGGGCAATAATATCTAAATATACTTCATGATGGGACCTCGAAATGTTACACTGACTTCATCTATAATCTATTTTCCACATTAACGATTAAAGCATAATTTTAAATCTATCAATCCATGGAAAGATTGGTTGGCAGGTGTTTTGGGTAAATAACTCTAGAACATCAGATTTAAGCATCAAATAACCTATATACATACTTTAGATCATCCTAAACAGAATTTAATATCACACAAAAATACATTACATCCCATTAGATAATTTTACAAAATTTATAATTGTCTTTTTCTTGATTAATGTTATTTTTATGACATATAATTTGCAAATCATAGAGACTAGGAGGTCCTTGTGCATTACAATAGGATTTCATATTTCAGTAAGAGAAGTAACTATTTTAAGCCTCATCTTCTGTCCTTTCCCCCCTCTGTTTCTTCTTTCCCCCTTGTTTCTACTTTTATTTATTTATTTTTGTTTTTTCCGTTTTTTGGGTTGTTGGGTTGGGCGTGGGGAGGTGGTGGTGTCGTCAACATAGAGACCTATATAAACACCTGAGAAAATTATATGAGCAACACTCCATAATTTGCAACAGACCACATTGTAGGTTCAATTATGAGTGAGCCTATTAGACCACTAACAAATATCTGACACCAAATTGACATAATTCTTTTATATAGTTTATTTAATTTGACAAAACAACATCTTCTAGTGTTCTAAGTCGAGAAGAGGAAAAATTGGCAAACGGCAGAATCATATAGGCGAAGTCATCAATTTTAGAAGAAAATTACCTGAAACATTGCCAGGTACAAATTACAATTCCAGAAGAAAATTAACTCAGCATCAAGCAGTTATTCTCAGTAGAATCCAATTCCAGTTCACTCATGATTGATATAACTTTTCTTGCTACTGTTTCATCAGCTATTGACCAGCTACAACAGAAAAATACCATCGACTCGCTTGCGTTATCCTTCTCCTTGGTCCTGTAAGAACAGTATGTATTTGAGCAAATTCGGACTTGAAGGGAATTAATCTGAAACTGATCGGAACCATTTTGGAGATATCTGCCATCTATTTGGCCTCTCAGTTTACCCAGTAATAAATTAAGCAATAAACCATCTAGCAAGTTTCCATTTGACAGAAATATGAGTTCCCTATTGTTTACTTTTACAGGGCAGCAGTAAGCACACTTTAATTCATGCTCCTCCTCCCCTAAAGTCTTCAAAAGCTCATCCCCGCACATAATCTTTGCAGTTTGTTTTTTCTCCATCACTAAGATGCCTTCACCAACCTTTATATCTCTTGAGGAGTTAGGATCTGAAATCAAATTTAAGCTAGAGCAACTCTTAATAAACATTTTAGTCGCATCAACTTTAACAGTCTTAATTGTAGGAATAACCACTGTTTCATTATTTGCAGGATAACAACACTGAATCCCAAGTTCAGATTCAATTCGCGCTTTCAGCTTATCCATTTTGGGTTTTTCTCCATGCACAAGTACAACATTTTTAGGAGACAGAAACCCTAAGAGGTCCATTATACCTTTGGCATCGGTATGAGGACTAAAAGACAACTGATGAATTTGGCATCGAACATCAATGAAATTATCTTTGTCTAAATCGATCCTCGTGGGTTTACCCGACATTAACTTATGCCCAATTGTTCCGGCAACGCAATAACCCGGAAGAGTTACTAGGTTATTTTCTGATGGGGCCCACTGTTTAAACACCTCCAAAGAGAACCCGCCACTAATCATCCCAGGCGTCGCAAAAAGAACACAAGGCCCGGGTGAATTTACCATCGAGCGATTGAATGGGCATAAATGCTTGTAATCAAATGCATTGTGTTTTATATAATTATCTTTAATTTTCTGGCTTGTCCAGTTGATAAGCATTTTATAATACATATTTGCTTGAATTGTTAATCCAGCCGAAAAATGTATGGGAACCTTCAGATTCATGCGCTCCCAATAATCATCAAGCAACATACAAAGCTCTTGTGCTCGCCCAAGAGCAAAAGTTGGGATCAAAACTTTGCCTCCTCGAGCAACACATTTGTGTACCGTCATTAAAAATTCTCTTTCTCGGACATATTTTGAATCACGTATAGTTGTACCATAAGTCGATTCTGTGATTACAAGGTCTAATTGTAAAGGATCAATTTGTGCAGCACCTAGATGTCTATCGGGTGTCATATTATAATCCCCGGTATAAACCATAGCATTTTCTCCGACTTTTGCATAAATCATCGCGGCCCCAAGAACATGCCCTGCGTAATAAGCACGAATCTCAAGATCTTTGTCGACTTGCACAGTCTGTTTCAAATCCAGCGGGATAACCTTTTTCATGCAATTAACTATATCATTATAAGTAAACTTTTCCTCCTCTCCTCTTCGATCTACCATCACTTTTCGATAGTCTTCCAACATTAATGGGGCTAAAGCCTTGGTTGGGTATGTCATATATATAGGGCCATTGAATCCGCAGACTTCTGTAAAATAAGGAAGCGCTCCGATGTGATCGAGATGGAAGTGAGTGATGATGATGCAAGTGAGATAAGAATTGAAGTCCTTGGTTTCTGATATGAGCGAGAAATTCGGGTACCGAAGGTGATCGACATGGCCCATGTGCATTCCGCAATCGAACATTATCCTTTTTCCCCCAATCAAGACTATAACACAGCTCTTTCCGACTTCTTGTCCCGCTCCTAGAACAAGGCATTCAATCCCCATGATGAACTATTATCCCTGTAGAGAGTTGTTTATGTAAAAATGAAGGCAAAAAAACGGATGAAGAAATATTAAACAAGTATGTAATTGTGTAGATAGTAATGTTACAAAATGATGTAAATGGGAATTGTGGATCATCGGGGTTGCATGTATACCGATTGAAGCACCGGATAAAATTGTAAGACACGATACAGGATTAACTACCAATAAATAATCATATGATTAAATATGCAAATTTTAACTCCTAGCGCTTTAGATAATTCCCATTGATCCCTAGAAATCTAAGCAACAAGCTAAGTCCTTTATTACATAATAAAGAAGCATTCGTTACTAGAATCACAAAATTTGCATCAAACTCAAAATCATTATGAAAAAATATGCAAAATTTAATTCCTAGCACTTTAGTTAATTCCCATTAATCCATAGAAATCTAAGAAACACGCTATGTTCTTTTTTACATTACAACGAAGCATTCATCGCTAAAAACACAAAATTTGTATCAAAATCCCAAATTTATTTATATAAAGAAAAAGAAGAAGAGGGGCGAACCTGTTTGAGGCTAGGGTTTTAAGCAAGCAGTGAGAAAAGCGCGCGAGGCTTCGCCTCTGTCTTCAGGCTAGGTTTTTGAGATTGGCTTCCTCTTTCTTCGGCGTTTAGGGTTACGAAATCGTGCGAAAAGGACCAGAAAGAGGTGAAAATTAGGGTTTAAGCTCCAAGGATTCTAGAAAGTTGGCCCGAGCGCGATTTCGAGCGAAAGGCGTAAAATTGAAGTAAACCCCTTCACTTTGTTTTCTTTTTTTCTTTTACATAGTAAGAAACGACTCTCATCAGTTGGCTAAAACATGGGCCATTTCGGCCTACCTAAGCTGTGATTGGGCCTTGAAATGTTTGTAGAATAAAGACCGAGTGTTGTTTGGATGGAGGCGTCTTTTTTTTTAAACCAACGACTTCAAAGGATCCAACTTGCGTACTCTCGTATAAGAAAATTGGTATCAACTGAACTAAGCCCACTTGGTAACTACCGGAGAATTTATGGAAGCGGATTCAGATGCTTATTTATGAGTTTGTTTCCATGATTTTAGAAGAAGAAAAACACTTGTGAAATAACTTCATCCACTTCTTGTGCCAAGCAAAACCAACAAGAAAGGAAAGGTGTATGGTAAAAATAATTCTCACCTTTGAAAGTGATTACGAAGAACAAATAAAATATCAATTTTTTTCTCGATCATTGATCCATACATACGATATTTTCAACCTAAAATGAAAGAACGGGAAATTTTAGAAGTAGACATGTCATGTATGATCTACATTATCATCATGAAATAGCTTTTAAACCCTCCTGCTGTCAACCTAAATGTGAGATACACGATGACGCGTAATTTTATGTCACGAAAATAACCGTACGATATAACTGATATACGGGTTCTAAGACACAATTTTTATCAATATGGGATACTCGATGATGATATGTATTGGTTTACTTTTTATCATTATCGAGTATCGTGCACTTAATTAGATTAGTTTTAATGGTTATCGTTTCAATATCGTCGGTTATTGAAATATTTAGTTTAGGGTTCTGCTAAGGTGAAGTAATCAAATTTAAACCCATACACACAGAAATTTAAATAGTTAATTGGTTTAAGTAATGTCAAGTATTTTGTTTAAATAGTTAAAATGTTTAATTGCTTAACTGGTTTAAGCAAGTCTTGATAAATCAGGTAATATGACTTTTGGTTTAAATGTTTAGACTAAGTTCAAGTTTAATGGTTAACAAGCACTATGTTAAAGATTATAACTAAAAGAAATTAAAGATGGTGTGCCGATAACTACGTATCCTGAGTCCTGAGTGCGAAGAGAGACCTATTCAACCTTATAATTAAAAAGAAATTTCAATAAATTTATCTTAACATTCAATGTTGTAAAATACATATTCTTTTTTTATTCGTTCAGCTAGCGGGTAGCGTATAATCGGATTATACAGTGATTAATCGTTTTACGAGAATTATGCGGCCATAAACATATTTAGGATGCTTGCCTATGGCTGTAGGTTAAAAAAATATCAAGTAGTATTTCACCACTGGCCTATATAGTTCGCATGTTGCAGCCCATGAAAACCAAGAGAAATTTACAAATTTTTTGTTCGTGCAAAATTGACATTTGGCATGCCATTATTAAAGGTTTTTTGTTCTCTATAATCAATAATTTCTTACATGCTACAGTATGAGAACAGATAAAAACAAAATTTTTCCTGAAAAATTATCAATAAATGGCATGTTATGGGCAAAGAAAAAAATAAAAAATTCGGAAGAAGCCCTAAAAATTACCTCTGGAGGTGATGATGCTCGATATCGGTGATCTCCCAGATCGTGACACGTGGCTGATGACGTGTCTCGAAGCCCATAAGGAAGGACCAAGGACAGCACGTCGGAGGAACCCCGGGTCTGGGACCCATAAACCTGGCCGACCTTCTGGGCCGTCAACACCACTCCTATGCCCGCCTTGCAAACAACCGTTGGCTCGCTTCCGAGCCTCCTGCACATTTGGCCTCCTCGGCCCTCTCAGCTTGCCTCCGGGCTCCCACAGAACTAAGATAGCTCGGCCTTCCGCTCGGTCCCGAGCCCCCGCCAAGCTCATCTTCCTCGATCCCTTCGACCGACCAACGGCATCATTCGTAGGTGCTTCCGCCTCGCCTCCGCGAATCTCGCCATACGCGAGATATCCGCTGCCCACGATCCCGCGTTCCATGCCATCACGATCCCCATTAACGAGATTGTCTCGCCATTAATGGGAGATCCCGCCCATCACGCGGGCGTGACGTCGGAGGCGTAACGGCCGGCGTGATTCTCGCACCTACCTGCCTGCTGCCACCGCTATATAAACCCCTCCTTCAGACGGTTCAAGTAAGTCATTTTCCACTCACTAGGCCGTTACTCTGCTCGGATGTCCTGTCTAACTTGATCGTCGGAGGGTCCTCGGTGGTACAACCACCCCGGGACTTCCTTGCAGGTAGCTCGGCCCCAACAACCTCAAACCCATTGAGATACACACACTTCAAGAGCTATCCTCCAACTCAAATCTCGGCCGTCCATCATCGCCAACAGCAGATCAACGGAAGGTAACATCTTGACACAATACGGCACGCGTCAGCTGCCGTCTGTGGGAAACTCTTGATTCCACTCAACAAAGTTCATCTTCCGATCTCAACCCAATGGCGAGCGGTCACCACGACAATCCAAGCACTAGCCGTCGCCTCCCCCTACAACAGAGGCGCAGACGAATCTCCTCCCCCGAACGCCATCAACGCCCTAACCGCCCGGATAAATCGACTTGCGTCCGTCGTGGACGCGCTCGTCCGTGTCCAAACGGCGGGGCAAGCTCCCCAGGTCGCTGCTCCTCCACCTCGGGACCGGTACCCCTACAGAGGGAGAGAAGACTCTGCCCGCATCGGCACTGCCGACCACCGCCTCGCTGCCTCCCACGGCCGCCGATCTCCCGGGCTAACATATTCTATGACCCGCTGGGCACCCCACAGTTTAACACCGAGGTATGTCACCCGAGTGCCTCACCCCGAGCCCCTACGCGGTCATGTCCCTCCCGAGGAGATGTTGGTCAGTTCGCCTGCTCCCAGGCATGACCGACACCCCCTCCTTCGACGGGGTCGCACGGATGGGACTCGTCACGGCAGCTCGAAGACTACCTCTCCAGGGGACCTGAGGAACCTCATCGAGAGAAACCGGGGCCGCGGCCAGACATAGGTCTCTAACGGCAGGGGCCAAAGATCAGAATGTGCCGAATTGTCGGGGTACCATGGCCGGCTCGACGCCCTCAAAAATAAGATCAAGGGCATGCATCGAGAAGGTCACCACTCGAGCGACGGGGATAAATACGCCGCCGAATCGCTCACAAAGCCTTCACCGAGGAGCTTCCCGCCATCCATGTCTCCTCTCGGAACAAGCCCCCCAAGGTCTCGCTCTTCGACGGGAAGTCAGACCCGAAGGACCATCTGGACGCGTTCACGGCCGGGATGAGCTTCCAAGACAACTCTGACGCCGCCCAATGCCGAGCTTTCCCGACCACTCTCATCCGCTCTGGACGAGACTGGTTCTGAGGACTCGCGCCATGCTCGATCTCAACCTTCGACGAGCTGGCCACCCAATTCCTCGGCCATTTCGTCGGGAACAGACGGCAGAAACGGACCGTCGACCATCTCTTCACGATCAAGAGCGGGGACAAAGAAACGTTCAAAGCGTACGTCACCCACTTCTACAATGCCCTTCTCGAGGTCCCCGAACATCGGGACGGGATGGTCATCACAGCCCTGAGGTCTGGTCTTAGGCACAAGGAGTGGTTACGCTCCTTTGGATTAGCGCAACCTAAGACCATGGCCGAGGTAAAGGCCTGGACTGAGCGTGAAATCCAGCTCGAGTCCGAGGTGAATGCAAATCTCCCCGGGGCAGAGCAAACTGACCAGAAGAAAAGGGCGAGGGAAGAGAAAAAGTGACTTGAGCGGCCAAAGCCCTACTCCCCAAGGTTTCAGGAGTGCACCCCGCTCAACGTCTCCCAGACGGTGCTGCTTGAGGAGGCCAAGGGCGAGGGGTTCTTCAAGCCCCCCCCGATCTCGCGCATGGCGGCAAAGCGTACTCGAGGCCCCTACTGCGGTTTTCACAGATCGCTAGGTCATTCCACGGAGAGCTATAAGCAGCCCTGAGACTATATCGAGGAGCTCATCAGTTCGGGACACCTTGCAGCGTACTTGCGGGACAAGCGGCAAGCTGACCGCGAGCAGGAGCAGCGTCCCCCTCCCGACGAGTTGACAATCGGCCAAATCATGGTCGTGTCAGCCGAGGGTACGTCGGATACCTACGAGGCTCAACACCCCGCGTCGGTCGCGGAGGCCAACAGACATCCGAGGGGCTCAAGCTGCCCAAATAAAAAGAACATCTACTAGCTTGTACTTCTTTTACTAAGGCAATGTAAACTTTCTCAAGATCTTTTTGTTTATATAATAAGGAGAGATCAATAAAACATTGCAAAAAGAAAAGTTTGTTTATTCAAAGGGTAATATAGGCTCCTCAGCCGTACACCAAAAAAGAAAAATTATAATAGCGGGGGAAGTGGTGCAGGAAACACTGCTCGTGGTACTCCGAGCATATTTCGCCAACCGAGCCCTCGCCGCTTCAGCCCTTTGCCTCTGATGCCGCCCACGAATGCCGGCGTGGTGCCTCAATTGATAGCACTCAAGGATGAGCGCCACCGAGCGATCTCGCCGACCCGCGGAGATCAGGCCGAAGCGCCGTAAGGACCTTAGCTTACTGACCGCCTCGTCTCTCAGCTGCTCGGATAAGGGGTTGTAGAGCCCCGGCGATGCCCTCCAGATGGAGTACATCAACAGCTGGAGCAGGGGGGAGCGCCGGGGAAGCAGTCGGCCGAAATGATCCTCAATGCGGCCAATCACTAGCTGCACCGTGTCCTTGGTGCAGTACTGGTCATAGAAGTACACGTCCTCAAAATTTATGATGTCGGGGATCGTGAAAGGGAAGTCCTCCATTCTTACGTTTTGGGTGTGAAGAAAGGAGTGATCAACGCTCCCTCTGCTTTATAGCCCGCTACGCCCTCGAAAATCCAACGCTCAGGGGCAGTCGCCCGTTTCATCCATAGTTGTGCCGCCACGCGGCAGACCTCGAGCCTTTCTTGGCGAAATCAAAACGACGCGGCTCCGGCGCTTCACCTTCCCCACGCGTTCGATACACGTGTTGCCCACGACTGTCCCTATTCTCCATACTTACACCGGGAAGGTCGGACAGAACCTCCCAAATCGACTGGGCGGCTTCACTGCTCAGTCCGTCCTTAGCGGGCCTCTTCCGGCCCTTCTAGCGCTAAGGATCGAAGCCCTCACTACGAGGCAGCCGAGCGGCTACCCTGCTCGGCTATCCATGGCTGGTAGTTCCCTACCCCACGACGCCAGGAATCAAAGCCCTCACCAAGAGGCAGCCGAGCGGCTACCCTACTCGGCTATCCCTGGCTGGTAGTTCCCTACCCCACGACGCCAGGTATCAAAGCCCTCACCAAGAGGCAGCCGAGCGGCTACCCTGCTTGGCTATCCCTAGCTGGTAGTTCCCTACCCCACGACGCCAGGGATCAAAGCCCTCACCAAAAGGCAGCCGAGCGGCTACCTTGCTCGGCTATCCCTGGCTTGTAGTTCCCTACCCCACGACGCCAGGGATCAAAGCCCTCACCAAGAGGCAGCCGAGCGGCTACCCTGCTCAGCTATCCTTAGCTGATAGTTCCCTACCCCATGACGCCAGGGATCAAAGCCCTCACCAAGAGGCAGCCGAGCGGCTACCCTGCTCAGCTATCCCTAGCTGGTAGTTCCTTACCCCACGACGCCAGGGATCAAAGCCCTCACCAAGAGGCAGCCGAGCGGCTACCCTGCTCGGCTATCCCTAGCTGGTAGTTCCCTACCCCACGACGCCAGGGATCAAAGCCCTCACCAAGAGGCAGCCAAGCAGCTACCCTGCTTGGCTATCCCTGGCTGGTAGTTCCCTACCCCACGACGCCAGGGATCAAAAACCCTCGCCAAGAGACACCGGGAAGTAACTCTGCTCGGCCCGTCCTTAAGGATCAAAGCCCTCGCCAAGAGGCACCGGGCAGTAACCCTGCTCGGCCCGTCCTTAGTAGGCCCCTTACGGCCCCTCCCGCGCTAAGGATCAAAAGCCCTCATCAAGAGGCAACCAGGCCTGCCCTTGCTCGGTTATCCCTGGCTGGTAGTTTCCTACCCCCACAACACCAGAGATCAAAGCCCTCGTCAAGAGGCACCGGGCACTAACCCTGCTCGGCCTGTCCTTAAGGATCAAAGCCCTTGCCAAGAGGCACCGAGCAGTAACCCTGCACGGCCCATCCTTAGTAGGCCTCTTATGGCCCCTCCCGCGCTAAGGATCAAAAGCCCTCATCAAGAGGCAACCGGGCCCGCCCTTGCTCGGTTATCCCTAGCTGGTAGTTTCCTACCCCACAACGCCAGGGATCGAAGCCCTCGCCAAGAGACCACTGAGCAGCTTCACTGCTCGGTCCATCCTTAGCCATCTCTTACGGCCCTTCCAGCACTAAGGATCGAAGCCCTCATCAAGAGGCAGCCGAGCGGCTACCCTGCTCGGCTATCCCCGGCCGATAGCTCCTTACCCCACAATTCCATGGATCAAAGCCCTCATCAAGAGGCAGTCGAGCAGCTATCCTGCTCGGCTATCCCCAGCTGGTAGTTCACTGCCATACAGCGGCAGGGATCGAAGCCCTTGCCAAGAGGCAACCGAGCAGCTTCAATGCTCGTACCATCCTTAGCAGGCCTCTTACGGCCCCTCCCGCGCTGAGGATCGAAGCCCTCATCAAGAGGCAGCCGAGCGTCTACCCTGCTCGGCTATTCCCGGCTGGTAGCTCCCTACCCTACAACGCCACTGCTCGGCCCGTCCTTAGTAGGCCTCTTACGGCCCCTCCCGCGCTAAGGATCGAAGCCCTCACCAAGAGGCAACTGAGCAGCTACCATGCTCGGTTATGATGGATGCCGTTCACTACCCCACGAAACCAGATACCTAAGCCCTCGCCAAGAGGCAACCGAGCATCTACTATGCTCGGTCATCCGTAACTAGTGTTACTAACCACCGACGCCATGGTCCAAGCCCTCGCCATGAGGTCATCCACGTCTAAGCGATCCCAACCTCGACTTCGGGGCCATAGAGACATCGACCGTTCACCGGTCTTTGCACACTTGGCAAATGAACAGATTCAACTCGACGTGTGATTGCTAGATGAAAAACGGGCCTAACACGAAGGCAATACCGTGCAAATATAAGTGTTTACCGACAAAGGAAAATACGCGCGCAAATACTACCGCAAAAAGTTTCTATTCACGAAGCCAAAAGTATTTACAAGGGTATTGTGGGCTCCCCAGCCTTACAAAATGCCCGGAGGCCTACAAAATTCCCGATGCAACAAAAGACAAGAAACAAGAAGACGAGGGGATTCAGGCCTCAGGGCCGGGCGTAACCCCGGGGAGCTCAACGTCCACCACGACTGGGGCTGCGCCCATCACAGGAGCCTCGGCGCCGCCTTCGACGGGAGTCCCTTCCCTGGAAGTGCTCTCGGGGGCATCCCCCTGCGCGTCGTCCCCATAAGGATATTCATTCCGGAGCTCTTCATCGGGGAACTCCGGCATCCGAGCCTTAACGGCGTCGAGGGCTTCATGCCAGATGAGGGTTGTGGCTGCGGCTAGGTCGGCGTAAAAATGGTCCGACTTTTTATAGTTCTCCACCGCCTTCGCCGCCCTGAGCTCGACCCGCTTCGTCCCCTCTACCGTCGCCTCCAGCTCCTTCCGAAGGGTGCCCGCCAACTTCTTCAGGGTGCCGACGAGCAACTAGGAGTCCTGAAGCTTGGCCTCGGAGACCTGGGCGGCCTCGTGGTGCCTGGCAACCTCCTGCTTCCTGACCGCAACCTCCTGCTTCCCGGCCGCTACCTCACCCTCTAGGACGGCGACCCTCGCCATCGCCGCCTCCAGCTCCAACTTTGAGCTCTCCTCCAGCGAGGAGAGCTCGCCCACGGCCGCATCGCCGGGGCAATTTCCTCGTCCTCCATCTGGATGACAAGGGCGACGTGCTGGAGGACCTGAAGAAATCTGAGGGGGTCAGAAAGAAAAGGGAGGCACCAAATCTTATGAATGGTAAGACGCTGAGAGAAAAATCAAGTAAGGTGCGGGCACTAACCTACACAGCCTCTTGGGCGATCGCCGCTATCTGCGCCCTTAGGGTCCCCCGAGAAACCTTGCCTTTGGCTAACCTATCCATGTCCGTCAGCAAGCTGTCAACAACGGAGAGCCCCGAGGGCACCTCAAAGCGGAGGTCCCTCTCGTCCACCACGATCAGGGACCGGGGTCCACGGAACCGTCCGGGGGAACCGCTTGATAGACGACGCCGAGGAGCCGGTCTCCATCTCCGAAGCCTCGGCCTCATGTTCCCGAACCCGCTTTCGGTTCGGCGTCTGGCTGGGCTCCGGGGCACGGCCCGCACTCAAACACCGGGGTGGGGCGGCTGCCAGAGGAGCCGGGGCCGACGTCGGACGGGAAGAGCTGGCACCTCCAGCCTTCGATCCCTTCTTCGGCTCACGCATGGCTGCTCGAAGTTTGCTTGCGTCCATGGGTTCTGCACAAGACAAGGTACAATAGAGTCAGCAACACGAGTAAAAGTAAAATAAACGCAAGTCTAACAGAACTCCTGCAAACTCCTAACTTACCGGCGAACTGGGCGGGGCTGAGCCCAGCCTAACTCAGGGCCTGCTCAGAAAGGAGCACGTCGGCCCGAGGAATGGGCTCCCACTCCGCCACTTTCAGCACTTCGGGATCGCTCGACTAGCCCTCTCACCGACACCTATTCCTAGACTACTGGGTGAGCACGGGCCAGTCCTCACCCTCGGGCAGCCCAAGAGAAAAAAACTTCTTCTTCCAATTGTGGATGGAAGAAGGAACGACGACGACCCCCGATCCGGGAGCACTTCCCCGCTGCTTCCTAAACTAGAGGTATACCCACCTCGGCTCGCCCGCACGAGTGCCAGGGTGGCTTTTGTAAATGAGAGAAGAGGAAAGGGTGGACAGTCTGAAAGGGATCGACTGCAACTTCAGGCGGACCAAGAACCCAAGGAGAATCCTCCAAGAGTTCGGCACTAGCTGGCCCGGGGCTATCCCGAAATAGTTTAGCTCTCTAAGAACCTCGGGAGAGAAAGGCAGGCGCAATCCGGTCCAAAAGGTTTCCAGGTACAAGGCAATCTCTTTACCCCGTACCTGATCTGCCCTCTCTCCTTCCTCGGCCAAACATAGCGTATAGCCGGGAGGAATATGGAAACGAGCCCGAACGGTGGCAAGCTTGTCCTCATATCTCACTGAGGATGACACACCAGGGGCGTCCATGACCTCCGCTCTGGGAACCGCCCCCATCTCGCGACCCCGAGAAGAGGATCTGACCCTAACTTCCCAGGAAGACTCCGACTCAGTGGAAGAAGAAGCAGAAGAAGCAGAGGAAGAAGAAGAAGAAGAAGAATCTACATGGGGCTCCCTAGACCCTACCCGATCTATTTCTACAAACTCTTCAGAAGAAGACATCTAACCTGATTAAGAGGATGGGTCCTCAGAAGGGGAAACGCGGAGACCCGACCTAAAAAGGAGAGCGCCGAGCTAACGAGACTCAGGACGACGAAAATTTGTAGAGGTATGGGCCTTGATGGGGACCCCACCTCTATTTATAGCTGTCGGCGTACACATCCTACGGCGACAGTCATCTCCCGCCGAAACGGCTCAGTGCATTCAACGACCACGATCGCTCCACCTGTCGCACGCGTATTGGCCGTATCCCATCAAACGCCAGAAGTCTGCGGCCCGTCGCGTCAGCCAACCAGCGCCCGACACGTGGGCTGTCGCTTCGGTGATCGTACGCACGATCCGGCGCATCCTCTTTAGTGCGAGATCTGGCCCTTGATCCGCTGACATCACCAAGAAGATACAGTTGATTGCCCGAGAACACATGCTCATGATATCTACGACGAGGAGCTCACCTCGGGTGACCCGGCAGACCACCCTCGACCCGACCCGTGAACAGGTCGGGATGAGAGTGGGAGGCTAATGATGATGCTCGATATCGGTGATCTCCCAGATCATGACACATGGCTGATGACGTATCCCGAAGCCCGCAAGGAAGGACCAAGGACAGTACGTCGGAGGAACACCCGGGTCTGCGACCCATGGACGTGGCCGACCTTCTGGGCCGTCCACACCACTCCTATGCCCGCCTTGCAAACAACCGTTGGCTCGCCTTCGAGCCTCCTGCATATTTGGCCTCCTCGGCCCTCTCAGCTCGCCTCCGGGCTACCACAGAACCAAGATAGCTCGGCCTTCCGCTCGATCCCGAGCCCCCGCCGAGCTCATCTTCCTTGGTCCCTTCGACCGACCGACGGCATCATTCGCAGGTGCTTCCACCTCGACTCCGCAAATCTCTCCATGTGCGAGATATCCGCTGCCCACGATCCCGCGTTCCATGCCATCACAATCCTCATTAACGAGCCTGTTTCGCCATTAATGGGAGATTCCGCCCATCACGCGGGCGTGACGTCGAGGGCGTAACGGCCAGCGTGATTCTCGCACCTGCCTGCCTGCTACCACCGCTATATAAACCCCTCTTTCAGACGGTTCAAGTAATTTATTTTCCACTCACTAAGCCGTTACTCTGCTCAGATTTCCTGTCTAACTTAATCGTCGGAGGGTCCTCGGTGGTACAACCACCCCGGGACTTCCTTGCAGGTAACTCGGCCCCAACAACCTCAAACCTATTGAGATCCACACACTTCAGGATCTATCCTCCAACTCAAATCTCGGCCGTCCATCATCGCCAACAGCAGAACAATGGAAGGTAACATCTTGACGTGATACGGCACGCGTCAAGAGGCTATGATCGAGAATGAAGGTGAAGGTAGAGGCTGCGATCAAAGTCGAAGCCTGAATGCTAGAGACGTCGAGGCTGGAGGATGGAGTTCGAAGGCTGGAGGATCGAGGTCGAAGGCTCGTCGAGGCTGGAGGGTCGAGGTCAAGGATCGAGGATGGAGGTCGAGACTGGATCGAGAAAGAAATCTGGGTGAGAAAATAAATAAAAAGTCTTGGTTGCTTCAGTAAATGGATAGAAACGATACGGTTTTTTCCAAAACGGGTTTATATTTTTTCATAACCGTTTAGACATTAAACTTCCGATTAACCGTTTTAAACCCATTATACGGTGTTTAATCATTTTTGACCGATTAATGGAGCGATAGTACCAACAAATTCATTCGGGCGAGACAGATTACGATGTCATGATGCGCCCATTCCTATGGCCATTCCTTCAATACTTCTGGCTCTCGGGAGTCTCTTTGTAGGATACTTGGCCAAAGTGTGACCCGTTAGCCCATAAGTCAGTACTGTTAGAAATAGTAAACGAAAAGAGTAATGCCATGTCGGATGAGCAAAATATGCGGAAGACGGGGGGTTTGCCTCCTCGTTTCCTTTAACCTATGCCATGATGCTCATAGGCAGCTTATCTCTTATTGGATTTCCTTTTCCAACTGGATTTTATTCCAAAGATGTGATCTTAGAGCTAGCTTACACTAAGTATACCATCAGTGGGAACTTTGCTTTCTAGTTAGGAAGTGTCTCTGTCCTTTTCACTTCTTATTACTCTTTTCGTTTACTATTTCTAACATTTCTAGTACCAACAAATTCATTCGGGCGAGACAGATTACGATGGCATGATGCACCCATTCCTATGGCCATTCTTTCAATACTTCTGGCTCTCGGGAGTCTCTTTGTAGGATACTTGGCCAAAGTGTGACACGTTAGCCCATAAGTCAGTACTGTGACGAAGCGGCTGTTGCTCATCCGACATGATCATACGAGGTCACAATTCACCCAACATGATCATCCGGGGTGAACAAGAATCGGGGATCGGATGCGGGCAAAATTCCGGCTAATGGCTGAGATGTTCAGTCGACTCCCCCCCTCCCTAGTGGGGTCCGGACCCCTATGAGTGAGCAGAAAAGGGAGGAGGAAAGAGGCCCTGGTGAACCCTCATTATAATAATAAGTGAACAAGTGTAAGCTTCGCTGCCCGACAGTATGAAGTACTGTACTGACCACACCGAGGGACATGCTCTGAAGCGAAGGACAGGAACGAGCGGAATCAATGTGTTCCAATTTCTGGACTTGCACCGACCATCCAACGGACCATGTACTAAACGGCCACTGCTTGAAAGGACTATTTCCAGGGGACCGCCGCCCCCCACAAGGTACATCTCGCGCCTATGGGCCGCTATAACTATCCAAGAAGACACTCGAAACTAGAGGATAAAGAAACCTACCCGATAGACTGCCGAGCTACAAGTCCTATGACACAGGAGCGGGATTCTCTAAAAAGCCAAGGTCGTTGGTGGCCACGAGGGCCCACTTAGAGACTTGGGATCTCAGCAGGAAATGCGAAGGTTACTTAAAGCCGGTATTCATGTAATTTCGATAGACGAAAGAGAATCAACAAATTTCGCAATTGTCACTTCTGAGTAGGCTCAACATAACATAGGGAATACCAAAACCTTGGGAACCGGGGCCTGGCCATCTCATCCCGGCCGACGTTCTAGCGTTGTTTGTCCGTAGACAGCTGAATGTTTTGACCTGGTTCGATTCATGGTCGCATCTGCAAACGTTTTCCCGGGGGGCCGATGCCCCCCCCAGTCCAGGCATTTCTCTATATCACTTTCGAATAAAGGATGCCATAGTACTTACCTTATCCTGGGTGAGTCGAAGTGGGGTTCCGTCCTCCCTTACCTTGCGACCTAGGTATTCCGCTTCTTGTTTCCGTCGTGCGGCATCCGACGTTTGGTTTTCCTTTCTCAGCTTCCTGCTCGAGCTACTCGGCTAACTCTGGTGCTTTCGAAGAAAACCTTTCTTTGATTGAAAAGAGAAAGAAAGACCTTGCTTGATCCATTGAATGATCAAACCATTTCTCTTTGAATACAATAGGGGATTTTGAGGACCAGCGAGAGCCATCGCAAATCCAACGAGGAAATTCCAGAGTCAACGTATGCGGTGGCTCCTAAACGAACTTCTCTCCTATATCTGATCGCAACCAGCCAAAAAAACGTGAGCGTCTCGCGCGATACGGCTTTTTGTTTGGCCTACTCTTACTTCTTTCTTGTCTTTTTGATTTTGGAAAAGAAGATTGATATCGCTTGCTCTTAAAGCTCAACGTCAACTGCTCCTGCTCGGGCACCTGGGAATCCTCTCGCTCTGCTCCCTTTACCAACCATTTTGAATACTTTTCATAAAATAAGAAAAAAAAGTCAAGTCTTCTTCTAATATCCCGCGAACTTCTGCTTTAGGATGCAGACGTGGATTCCTGCCCCATTGTCAACCATTCTTCGTCTAATCCTGCAGTCTCCTACGTGGGCGGTAATGTAGACTGCATCCAGTTGTGGGTGTCTCCCGCAGGATTCGTGCTTATCTAAGAAGGGTATAGAATGGCATATTTTTTTGGGGGGTCTGAAGAAGTTCTAAGATGGAAATCTAGGCGTTACAAATGTGTGCTTCTAAGTCATAGGGAGGGATCTGGCGATATCCTGCTGCAGTCACATTGTGAATGGCGTTTGGCGAAGGCCCCTATAGCTTGTTCCGATGTTTCATAGGTAGATCTAGAGTTCCTTACTACCTGTCCTGATCTTCCAAATCATTCTCGCAAGAGATCCGGCTTTAATCAAATAGTTTTTCTTTCTTATCCTTCGATCACAAATTCATTCTATTCCTATAAAATAGGAGGCGATGGAATCCCGTTTATGTATCTGTTTTTAGGTTGGCATAACAAAGAAAGAAAGTGTCAAGAAACAACATATACCCTTCACTTTTGTAAGGTTCGGGATGGGAGACGGAACTTTACTTCACTGAACCGGCACTACGATTTGTTTGTTGGCTCCTACCACTCGTCCCTCGTTCATCTTTCGATAGATTGTCCTTCATCCCTGGATGACTAAGGTCAGTAGCGGCAATAGCAACTTTCACGGTATCATCTCCAACCGATACTTCAACGAAAGCCGAGGTTTGCTAATGCGCATTCTATAAAGGTTCTTTCATTCTGCACACTCTCAATCTCTAATTCAGAAAGAAGAAAGGAAGGAAGGCGCTCGCTACGCCCTAGTCGCTTTGGTCATTCTTTATGTGAAGAGATAGGTGGTCGAGAAAGAGAGATGACTAACTTCCTAAGGACCCACAGAGAGAGAGAGGCTTTCCGGGCTACTATAAACGGACTAAAATGAGATCCAATATCAGGTCCAGAACAGAAGTTCCATAATCGAGATCTTGGCATCCGGATTTTCTTCCGGAGGAGTAGATAGAGTAGGCTTCTTCCGCTTAGCGAGTGAGACCAAAGTGTTCACCTAGGCTTGCTCGTGTTGCATAACTTTAACTTAGACATCTTTTACATATCTTCTCCTTTCGAAAGACCTCCAGTACGGATCGCAGATGTTGCACGTGCTCGGACCATGTCTTGCTGTAGACAGGGATATAATCTGACTGCACAACCACGAAATCATAAAGAAAGACGATGTAATCGTCTAGCCCTCTCCTTTATAGGAGAATGCCACATATCCCTCTTGATCGACAACTACGGGAGAAACCCATTTTCTTTGAAAGAAAAGCTTTTCATTTCTTTTTCTGGTAACCTTCTTGACAGGAAATTTTCTCTTCATCAGTCCTCCATGGATCTTAGCTTTTATTCGCCGCTTGATTCATCAATGAGCTTCCTCGCTATGACCATCTCCTGTAAGAGGCCTAAACTTTGTTACCCGGCAGCCAGGGCGCATAGGAGGTTCGATAAAATGATGTGTATAACCTCTCATACTTATAGGTTATGTGCCGCTCAGCTATTTTATAACGTAGTTTATAGCATATTATAAAGACGTCTTAAAAGTTTCCCTCTAAGGAATTGTTAGATCAAGCATTCGGTAGCAGTTAGGCAATCAGTTAATCGATAGATCTCCAGCCCTTTCTAACTGTACTACTTGCTGTTAGCATTCCTTGAGTTCAGGATTCGCTCTCAATGGCTTTCTTTCATCGTAGAAGGAGTTACTTGGCTTTCCTGGCAGAGTGCCTACTTCCTTTCTTTCTCCTCTTGACATGCGCTACCGCTCGATGCAATTCATCTCGCTTTTGGATTAGGTGATTGTTTAAACAGCGGCGAATGGTTAGAGGATTCTTATTGATTCAGCTGCGGAGGATATTGACCCATGTTTTGTTCCGTCTGCGCCAATTGGCCCCGGCAAGCCGGGGAAGGTTCCCGCTTGGGTTCTTGATATGGCACGGGCCCTATCATCAGCTATCGCGTGGGATCGTGCCTTCCTTTTGTTTGCGATTTACTGAAAGGTGCCATTAGTGTGATTCCTGAATAGGTTCGTTACTTGGCATGAAATGAACTAGCTGATCGAGTTGGTATAAATCCGTACTTTAACCGGGAAGCTTTCGCCAAAGTAGTGCTATAGGTCTTAGCCAAATGAACGAAAACGATGACAACATTTTCTTTTTAGCGGGAATTGATCCCAGTATAAGGTGCTTGTCCAGTGGGTTTGTCTGTCGGTACTCGCATGATCGGGTCGTTCTCCTCTCCACGGTCACAATGGCAGGTTTATGGGGCAGGCATTGGGATAGGAGTAGAGTCCAGCAAGATTGAGCCCCAAAAAAGAGTTTTCTATTCAAATCCCTACTCAATGAATCTCATGGAAATGCTTTAAGGAGAATCCGAAGCTGGTTGCTAGCGGAAGTAGCGTGCCAAAAAGCAAAGTGGAGCATTCACAAAGAAATGGTGTAAGCGGAAGGGAAGCGCAATGGTTAGCGACTCCCCGAGGAGTGATACCTCTCTTCTTTTCTCTTTAGAAAGGAGACAATAAGCTCGTCAACATTGACCGCTTTTGGCAGCTGTTAGGCAAGTGATACCGTGTGCAAGTTCGGACCTATGACGGTGTGTAAAGGCGAGTTGATGAGCTAATACGGCTGGCTTACTTTTTTTTTATATGGGGGCATGGGGCCAACCATAAAGGAAGAGGCTCAAATTAAGATATATACCGTCTTTCAGCTGACCTTTCCAAACCATGCTTCGCAATTAAGCTAGAAAAAGACTAAGCAAGTGACTAAGCAAGTGATGTCCTAATGAAATGGCTGATAGTAGAGTAGAACATTCATTCCTTACCGCCGCTGCCTGCTTAAAACTAAAAGCTAGTAGTGAGACTTCTATTCTGCCGCCAGTGCTTTCGCTTCAGTCTTGATGCTTACCTGTCAATGGAAGGAAACCTCCAGCTTCCGTGCCCTCTTGATAGAACTCACTTATCGAGCGTCACTGGTTTCTCGATCTCTATCGAACTCACTTGCGCGCTTCACTAGCTCATTTGAAAAAAGCAGGCGCCTTGTTTCAGCCAGCCGACAAGGACGACTACAATTAGCGGATGGGGCTTTGGCTATACAGGTTTCATCACCGATTCCGTGTGGTAACAGCTTGTGGACAAAAGGAACCATCGAATAACTAACTATACGCTTACTTTTGTGAAACGCGCAATCGATGTTCTTCCTTTTGGGCGAGTAGACTGATCGACCAACCATTGTTGAACCAAACAAAGCAAGGGCACCGACTTTACGAAACCAAGGGCGTTGAGTAGTGCCCATGCGCGTGCTTGCATAGCTGCTCTGACTCTTTACCTCCCCAACTATGATAAAGGAAAAAAGTCATTTATAATAGAAAAGTTCCACGGATGGATGGGAATTCCAACAACTCGCGCTGAAGAGATGGATATTGGCTCTTTTTCGCTAGCAGGGATAGATGCTCTTGTCTTTTAGTAGCTAGCTCTGCTTTCCCCTTAGCCTCAGCCTCTACTCTCCCTTGCTTAGTCCTATATTTGCTTCTTGGCTGCATGTGTATGACAAATAGTTGTGTTGCATTGGTCTTCAATTAGTTAATGGCTTAGTTGTTCGCTTTAGCCAGTGAAGGCTCCCATAGTCCTTCCTATTTACAGGCTAGGAGGACTTTTGTAAGTCCGAAAGATTTTAAGGCTGTGAGAGAAAGAGAACCATCCCCTATGGCACGTCTGAGGATGTTTAGATGTGTTGGGTTCCTGACTCTGCGAGGATGTCATCGACGTAGTCTTCCATGATGTAATGTAAAGTTTCATTCATTCTTTCCAATAAGCAAGGGATGAGCGCGACTGAATATAGCAGGCTCAAGCAGTGGATTAGCTGCATAAGCCTAAAAGAAAGCATTATTTTTTTAGATACTTGTTAGAGACCCGACTAAGAGCGCGAAAAAGTTTTATTTGAAATTAGAGTAAGCTAAGACATTCCTTTTCTTGCTTTCGACAAGACCCCCCTCCTTTCCGACAGGAGAAAGAAGATTACGCCAATGCCAATTGCCAATGTTATAGCGATTACGACTAAGAAGGGCAGGAGATGAATTAAAGAATCGTACTGCAACTGCTGAAGAGAGATAAGAGCTAAAGCTAAGACGGACGAGAGACCCAGACTTTCATACTTCAATACCCTATGTGCCCACCAGTACTGAAGACAAAGAAAATATTGATTTTAAGTGGAATGAATTTCTCGATATCTCATTCCAATCTCAGGGATTCGATTCGCACCTAACTCGCACTGCTTTCAAGAGCTAGATTTCACACTCCTTCTCTATATAAGATCCATAGCTTGAACAAGACAGCTGCACCGGGATACTCAGAAAGAAGTAAAGCGCATCCACAACTGCCGCGGAAAGAAGAGGAGCATCTATACTATCTTCCACAACTTCCGAAAGAGCTACATCAAGAACAAGAGCTGGTACCGCATGTGCAGCAGGACATGCAGGAGATATTTAATATTTCTATTTAGAATGATTATATTCAAATATTTGAAAGAACAATAGAAAGGGGATTCGCCAACTGGATAGGACCATTTCTTCCAGATGAAAGAAGAGCCGATGGAAGAAGAGAGCTAAGAAGGCCGAGAATCCTTAAGCAAGGGCGAGGGCAAGGAGTGTTAGTTATATGTATGCCCTAGAGGCCATTACTGTACATGCGTTGTATATTGTAGTGGATGCTGGGACACATATAGGGAGGACTTTCTTACTCGACATGATAGTATGCTATCTGGTTACTCTTTATCTTAACATGTACTCTGATTGTCTCTATGTCACATGTTGATAAAGCCCTTAGGATGAGTACTTGACTACCAGGACTATGATGCAGATCATACTAGTGGGGACAGTGGAGTCGCCAAGTACATCCTTCAAATGTTCCTAGTCGTGGGAGTACCGAGATAGGGCATCGATACTCCAGAGTAGACTAGCGTATGCGCTTCTTGACCCATATGATGGGCGATGGATGATCTCATATCCATTGGTGTTTGACATCAGAGAAGGTATACGGGTGCTCAGTAGAGACTGGGTACACTGGACGGACTCGCCGAGAATTCCCAGATGGTATTATACCTCACGTCAGATGGCAGTTCTCTGGTGACACTGGTACAGGTTAGTCTGTAGACCCGAGATCGTCATAGAGTCTTGTGTGATTCCCACTGTGCTTTGATTTCCATCATACCACATCCAGGAGGGCGTGCAAAAAGGTAGCTTTTGGGTACAGTCCCGAATCACATGGAGGCAATGAGCGATAGGAGGGGTTTCGTCTCTCCCGGTATAGGGAGTTGATGTTGCGCTGTGTTCGATTGGCTATAACTAGAAATCCCTGGCCAGGGTTGCTGAGATTTACTGGTAAGTATTATCGGTAGTTTCTCAAACTGTTATGGACCTCATATCGACACGACTTATCAAGCTACTGGGGTCTGATGTTTACCACCCCTAGGAGAGATATACGACATATCAGACGAAGAGACCGGACTGTACGGGAGTGTTACTGGTTGAATTCACGGGAGAATGTACATGCTTGCTTGTTGATCTTCTGATTGCTCAATACCTGGGTGGCTATTATGTTTAGCTGACTGCTTGCAGCTTGTGGGTGTTTGATATGATCATCACCTACTGCCGGCGTATTGACGATTCTTTAGAGTCCTACACAGAGGTTTCCTGGCTCGGGCAAAACAGAGTAGGAGCACATATGTGATATGTGCGGGACCGAGAATGATACGTGTATGCGATACCGTATTAGATTCTCGCGATATGAGATATCGGCCGGGTATATGTGATATAGCCGGGTCATCGGATCAAGTGTTGATTCGATGAACTGATACATATTATATTAGTCGGTTATTTATGAAATAGCCGGATTATCGGGTCAAGTGTTGATTCGATAATTTAATGTATAATTATATATTTGATATATTAAATTACATTAACTAATATAAGCCCACTTAAAGATTCTTTTTCTCACTCGGATAATACATTGATATATATGCGATATATGTTAATTGTATTATTTTATTTTTTTACAATAAATATTGTATATGTGATATATAATATTGTAACATGTTATGGTTATAAATGCAACATGTTTTATGGAGTTTAAATATGGTTAGGGTTTGGATTAGGGTTAAGCTTTCATGAAGCTTTCAAGAAGCTTCTTGAAGCTTTGACCTTGACCTTGATATTTTGTGATATTTTGCAAAGATATTTCTTTAGCCCAACCCAACCCTTTAACCATAGTTAAATCTCTACATGGGTTAAATCTTCTTACTTAACTCATGGTTGCATTTCTAACCACACTTGATTCATTATTCATTACAAATGGTTTTGCTTCTTCTTCTTCTTCCTCTTTGATAAAAAGCTTTCTAGCTTTTTCAAAAGTGATGAAAATGAGTGAGATAAAGAAAACAAATGAGAGCTAAATTCCTACTTCATCATCCTCATCTATTCTAGCCACTTAGATTAGGGTGTTTGCTTTGCTAATACTTGATTAGTGAAGCAAAATCTTGGGCTTGAGTTTCTTCAAGGTAAATTATCTTTGTTATCGAAGATCGGAAACAAACTTACATCTTTCTCTTCATGGAGCCTCTCTTGAGTTCGGGTACTCGATGATCGCAACGAAGGGACCTCAACACGGAGCTTTAGAAGTGAAGGAACGGACTACAAAGGTTGTAATCCCTGACTCTTAGATGTAAAGTTGTTTACATGCTTTGTTTCGCCTAATCTCTAGTCTAAGATCTTGGTTAGGATTGTTCGGCACGTCTAAATTTTAAATCGGGCATGGTTGATGCCTTATAGACCCTTGTGAGAGTGCCTAGTAACCTTACAAGGAGATCACATCTGTCTAACAGACGGGGTAAAGAAGCAAAGAATTTATTCGCGTTGACCGGAAAGTGGCATATAATATAGGAAATGAAAGCGACGTGTGTAGCTGACCAATTGCAAGGGCTGAGCTAAGGCTAAGCCAATGGCAAGAGACTAGACCTAGCTAGCACCTAGATTTCCTGCACCTTGCTCCTACGCCTCCAGATCCTTCGACTTCTTGTGCCTACGCTACAACTCATGCTAAAGAAGCACCTACTGAGGCCAAGGAAGGGACCAAGCACTAAGAGCTCCACCTACTTACTGCTTGGGCCGACACCGCTCCTGCACTTGCAAGAGGAACAGAGCCTAGCAAGAAAACGGATGCAAAAGAGGAAAGGAGTAAATCAGATTCGTCAGACAAGATTACCAAGGTCTGTGGTGAATCTGCCAGATCTGCCTCACGCCTGACAAATGTTGTATAACAGATCATCTGACTACTTCATAATCAATCAACTGCAACACTGTAGGAGTGGATTCAGATGCCGTACCATATCTCGACCTAGCCGCATGAGTTGGAACTACATAAGCTTCTGGCAAAGAGCATTTCCTTTCTCAGTACACTAATCTAGAAGTGAAAGTTTCCTAATTCGATTGAGTCTTTTATGATGGTAAACTGACCCAGCCCGGCGGTGTGGTGGACCAACCATTCTTCTTAATGAAGTTTAGGATCTGCCTTCTCCGATCCAGAAGAGATGGCTCTTGCAGAACAAGGCTCTTTCTTAGTTCCAACCACCTTATTAGCGTCATTTAATTTAGGTCCTTCTCTACCACCATTTCTCTTGGATATCCCCAATCTGTAAGGTCTCTTTCCGCTGCCTATTCGAGGCAACCAGCTCCATCTCCATGGTCAGTCACCGCACCTCTTTCTATTGCTCTTCCTAGTTGATCGAACAGACCCGCAATGAGAGGGATGAGGTACTTGTTATTGATCCTTACCTTGTTGAGGGCTCTATCGTCGATGCAAAGTAGAAGACTCCTATCGTGCTTCTTTTGAAACAGCACCATATGGGGTTTTTGATGGCTCGGCATCCAGCAACTCCTCAGTTCTTCTTGCTCCGGTGGGGCCATCCTGTAAGGTGCCATTGCCGGTGGCTTAGCCTCAGGTTCCAGCTCAATGCGATGATCCTAGGTGGCATAACATCTTTGAACTCGTCAAGGACTTCTGCTATTCTTGCTTTATAGTAATCGCGTCCTTCTCTTTGAAACCCTGTAACAAGTCAGCAAGTCAACTACCTCGCTCGAGTGTAAACAACTACTGAAATTGATGAACTACAATCTCAACGTCTGGTGCGATCAGTAGTACAAGGAGAATCTAGCACCTTTTGATTCCCTGTCTTTTTAGAGTCAGGTAGCTCATACTACTGAGGGACCCTTCGGGATACGTTCCTTCGCGAAGGGGCCTCTGCTCTCTCACTCACTCAAGGGTTTCTTCACAGAAGGCAACGCCGGTGAGGTTTTTTGTTTGAAGAAAGCCTTCCAAGCATAACTTCTCTCTCATATGCTTGACAGAGCTACGCTCACTGATAGTATACCATACTCAACGAGTCTTCTTGACTTACACACAGGACGTCTCGAATGCGCCGTACTCAGCTTAACTCGTGAGACTCACTTCACTTTGTGTCCCTGTAAAAATAGCTTAAATTACCGTTTCGCTCGTGCCGGGGACCCGAGCTTCACTAAGTTTACAATTCAGAAAGTCCTGTAAAAAAGAGCTTTAAGTTCCGCTTGCTAAGGCTCCTTCGCTCTCTCACGTTGAAAAAGAAAACAAGCTTAGGGGAGCCCTCAAGCGTGGGGGCTTATGTCATCTTAGTGCAATTTCTATGTGGTTAAACACCGTTTACGATTATACGGCCGATTAATCGGTCGGGCAGACCGTGTTTTTCAACACCGTTATCGCTAATAGTCACCTAATTACACAAAATAACAAGAAATATACACATATTAACGAGCTAAATATAATTTCACAAACAAAAATTTAACTTCCCTCCCTCCGATCTCAACATAACCAGAACAACAACTAAAATAATATGAAATTTGAAATTATGAAAAATTGAATTACAGAGGAGGGGAGGAAGAGGCACGGGCTCGGTCTAGGAGGAGGAGGAGGAGCGGGGCACAGGCTCGAACTAGGACGGGTCACCTGACGAGGGCGAGGGGCGGCAGGGGAAAAGGGCGGCAGGGGCTTGACGAGGGGACGGGGACGGGTGGAGGCGAGGAGGGGCTCCGTGGAGGGGGGAAATAATTGAATTTTTCCCCAAAATAACTCTAATTTAATAAATAAAGTATTTCCGAGACTAGACCTCCATACGGGCCATGCAGAAAAACTAAGAAAATGTTTTTATTTTAATTTGTTATTGATTTGTTGGTTTAAAAGATCCGAGAAAATCTTTTGCTCAGAAGGAAAACGCGTTTTCACTTTGAAGAAAACGCTATTACCAATATCATTTCCATACAAAGAAGCAATAGCGTTTCTTCTTCGCAATAACTGTCCATTATGATAAATCCTATATGGCGTACGGAGGTCTATTCTTGGAAATAGTTTTGGTCTAGTCTTATTTTGGGAATTATTTTTAAAATTAAAGTTAATTTGGGGAAAAATTCAAAATAATCTGGGGAGAAATGTAATTTGAGGGATGGGTTGATAACGGGGGCTAGAATTGTTGACACCTAACTCGACCTGTGACTCGAGTCGAAATAAATGTTGATCAAAGGCAACAAATTTTCAGATATGGACACCCAATTTCGACGGAAAACTCGTGTCGAAATAGATGTACCGTCGAAAAAGGGTTCAGTTTCTTATAGTGAAATATTTATTTTTAGCAAAAGAAATTGAATAATACTTACGCATGTTATACATAAATACACATATATACATACAAACGATCCAAAAACACTTCTTTTTTTATTGCTATGTTTTCCATCCCATATAAGCATATGGAAAAGACCGCGTTCCACAACAAGCGGTGTTATGCGTTCCCGTTTTTCGTTTTTCGTTCCCGTTTTTCGTTTTGCGTACCAGGACGTTCTTCGTTCCAAGTACCATTGATTTATTTTAGAGAATGCATGGAGACAGAGTTTGGAGTTCAGAAATCTACGAAGCCATAGAAAAGGCCTCAATGATTCCCATGCAACATTAAAAAAATTCACTCCCTCTTCTTCAAAACTTGTACAGCAATTTTCCACTGTTCAAGTTCAACTTGTCTAGCCCTGAAACCTGAGCATCTTTACAATTTTTTTCAAGATTAAGCTTATCTAGTTATCCAAAATCAGATATATATGTGCATGCTCTCATGCTGATGCCATATAAACTATTCCTTTGTAAGCTAATTGTACTTCTTGCTTTAATTTTGAACGCATTTTCTTATTTTTCACCTAAAATGTCCTCACATTATTCTCTTCTCTATAAATAATTAGGTTCCTGTTTCTCTCACTCGATGCCTTGCAACTTTTTTTCCCCTTCTTTCAATTTTCAGGCATTTAAGAGTCTGAATAATTGATCTGAAGTTGACAACAGAACAAAAGAACCAACATATTATCCATAGATAACAATATAAAGTTTGGCCCTTCAATTGTCGTGCTTCCACAGATTGTTGCGTCTATCGAATCGATGAAATAGACTGAGAATCTCTCCATGCCTTTTTTCCAAAAAATTATATATTGAGCCAAAAAAATAAAAATAAAATCTTCCAGTCTCTTCACTGAGCACCAAAATGAGACATGGCAAAGAGTAATGTGGATTCTCTTCATTGAAACATTTTCAAAATAATGAAGATTTTTCATAAGGCTTTAGGTATAATGTGCATTTTTCATAAAGGTTTAGCTCACATATTGACCATAAATAATGTTAGCTTTGCACATTCATCAATTTATCTGTTTTTTATACGTAAAACGAAAGCTAAAACCCCCGTGTTTTATTAAAGAAGTTTTAACGAAACTACAAGAAACGCAAAAAGTAGGAAACGAAGACCGGTTTAGATAGCTCGATCGAGTTGTTGGTCATGCAAGAAGTCTGAAATTTTAAGTAAAGTTATATTTGTTGGACATTTTTCAAAATAAAAAGAATGAACAGAAAGGAGGAGATATATGTTTGCCTTAATTGGAAGTGTTCATGTATACTACTACTATATCAAAATGCAGAGGTTTAGGCTGCATTTTTTGAATTATTCTACAAGATTTTTGATATTGTCTGCTTCCTTTTAGGTGAAGAAATGCATTGCAAACTCTAAATTATTGATTTTTAGCATCTTATTCTGCTGTCATTTTGGCTGATTCCAAAAGGTGAACTTTTTTTTTTCCAAGCCAAATCCAAATTGAATGGGCCTGTGGCAAGTTCCAAACATTTCCAAATTGGCTAATAAACTTTTAATTAAGCTTTAAAATAATGTTGCAAGCTTACAAACTTGCAATGCCTAAACTGGTCTAATTTTGGGAACCTTTGGGCCTACAGTTTCTGAATTATCCTTTTTACGTGCACGTGCGTGTATGATCATCCGAAGTTTTTTATTTATTTAGTTTTGCGAGCAAGAATTCGATATTTTAGTATCCTATTTCCAAAAATTTCAGAGTCACAACCGATCCTGCTCCAGCTAACTGGACTCTTTAACATTCAAACTTCATAGGCATTATCCTAATGTTCCTATATTCTATTCAAAAAAGAGATTAAAGAAAATTTTGAAGGCAACACACATTTTAGGACCAAAATGTCACTTGAACAATAGCAATCCATTTATATGCTTTATTCTAACATAAAACAGAGTCCAATCCAATAGGGGAAGTATCTGGTTCATTATTCCAATCACCAGTTAAATTTACAAAGTTAACATAAAACAGACTCCTATCATTTACATGATTGTGAAATTGAATCTAATTCATTATTCACCCAATTTTTTTTATATATAAAGTTAATATGATGATGCATACCAAACCAATTTACTTATGGTTAAGTATCCATAGAAAATTAAGTTGGACTAAATGCAATGCAAGGATGGATTTTTATGTGGAGGAATACGAAGATATATTATAACTAAAAGTTTTCTTAAACCCCTTTCTAAATAGAAATTGGGATGCCCTGTCTATCATCTGCACCATAACTCCGAAGTTATAAGGAAAGCTGAAAAATGTACTTTCATATTCTATCACATAATCACCTCATGTAATTAATTGGAAGGGTATATACCTATATCTTGGGGATTTGATCACTTCCCCTTTTTCTCAAAAGGAGGGGTTTATCTTTTATTATCTCCTAGTTAATTCCTCTGTTTATATATTTTGTCTTTAGTGTGCCCTTTCTATGTGTATGTGTATAAATATACGAGCCCATCTCCTCTTTCTGTTCACTCCTCATCACACACACACACACACACACACACACACAGAGAGAGAGAGAGAGAGAGAGAGAGAGAGAGAGAGAGAGATGGGAGCAGGAAATGATTTGATGATAGAAAATATGAGTTCAATTCAAGACGTTGAAGTTCACAGGGAAGAGCTTGATGATGATGGAAGACCAAGAAGAACTGGTATTGCTTTTTTCCTTCATTTTGCATGCATAAATATCTAGAGATTTTACAACAAAGCAAAAATGAAGGGTGCCAATTTTAAAATATCATTATTCCTCACAAAGGATACAATTTGTGCTCCCACAACTAACCTTGTTGCTCTTGTTTCATTTATGGTACCTTAATCTATCACAATGGTTGGTGCTAATGATGCACACTGTTTAAGCCTCATCATGATCATCATATGAGCCTCTCTTATTCAAACGGGGTCGGCCTATGAAGCGAAACTCCAGTAAAGATATACAAAATCTTACAACTGTCTGTCAAGGCTCTCCAAATTGTCAAATTCCTGGTTTTGAAAACGGTTTATGCCTATTAATTAAAAAAATGGGTAATTTGCAAATAACGCCCTTCAATTATACCATCTCTAGGAATGAAATGGGTGATTTACAGCATCTAAGATGGCAAGTATTATTCATACAACAAAGAATTGCAAACTTCCAGATTAGTGCTTAATGATCTATATTAGTTTTAATGATTTGCTTAATCACCAAATTCTTGATGACAAGTGCGGTACCTTTTGAGAATAGGCTCCACTAAATTCTTGTTGATAGTGCTTTATGCAAAAATTTGTACCGGACAAAATGTAAACAAAATTGAGACAGGGGAAGCCTTGATACCTACATGATACATAACTGCATTAAAATTCTCTTCAAAAATCAATAACTTATAAACACATTAACCTCAAACAAAAATATTTTTCAAAAATTTTCCCATTATTTTTCAGGAACGGTGTGGACCGCGAGCGCACACATAATAACAGCAGTGATAGGCTCCGGCGTCCTCTCGCTCGCGTGGTCCATGTCTCAGCTTGGCTGGGTCGCGGGACCCATAAGTCTTTTCCTGTTCTCCGTCGTCACTTTCTTCACTTCAAGCCTGTTAACCGACACTTACCGGACTCCAGATCCTGTAACCGGGAAAAGGAACTACACTTACATGGAAGCAGTGAAGGCCCATCTGGGTGCAACTCAGGTTTGGCTCTGTGGAGTATGCCAGTATGTTAATTTGGTCGGAACTGCGATTGGGTACACCATCACTGCATCGATCAGCGCTGCGTAAGTCATCCTTCAACAAAAATACAACAAACTTTATCAAATGCATATAAATACCATGAGGTTTTGAACTGGTGCAGGGCAATAAGCAAATCAAGCTGTTACCACAAAAAGGGGCATGAAGCTGACTGTGCAGTCCCCGATAGCATATACATGATCGGCTTCGGTATCATTCAGATCTTTCTCTCACAGCTCCCAAATTTTCATGAACTTTGGTGGCTTTCCATTCTAGCAGCAGTCATGTCTTTAGTCTACTCCTTCATCACCATCGGCCTCTCCTTGGCCAAAATTATCTCAGGTAAAATTAATCGTTTATTTTAAATACTTAATATAAATGCAGCCGCAAAATATTTAAATATAATATATAAAACAGGAGACACTGGAAGGACCTCAATCACAGGAGTACAAGTTGGAGTCGACGTGGATGCGGCTCAAAAGATATGGAATACATTTCAAGCGCTTGGGGATATCGCGTTCGCGTATTCCTAC
Organism: Agapanthus africanus; assembly: GCA_030015575.1. Lineage (NCBI taxonomy): Eukaryota > Viridiplantae > Streptophyta > Magnoliopsida > Asparagales > Amaryllidaceae > Agapanthus > Agapanthus africanus. The sequence goes on from CM057344.1 coordinate 112,581,898, forward strand.
TCCATGATTCTTATTGAAATACAGGTATTATTACATCATATTCACACGAAAATATTACTAAAACGCCATAGGTATCAGTTTTTTCGCATAAGCAACATAAACCTTTTCAGTTTTCACATCCCCCTCCATGATTCTTGTTAAAATCCAGGTTAATTACTTAAATTTACACGAAATATCAGCAAAATACCATGATTATCGGTGTTTCCATATATAAACCAGAACTCAGTAAGCTGCATAGAAATACCATGAACTTTCAGCATTTCCAATTGATCATCATACATGGTTTTCCAATTTTAGCATTCAATTAAATACAGTACAAATTATTACAATTGAAATATTGCATTAAGAAAAGCTCAAACAAGCTCGCTGCGTTTTGACTTTTGAGTACTCAACCAAGAATCGATTGGAAATTTAAAATATTGCCATCTAATTGTGTCACTTATCATTCAGGATACTTTAAGGTCGCGACCAGCAGAGAACAAGGTAATGAAGAAGGCCAGTTTTATCGGAGTGTCGACAACTACCGCATTCTACTTCCTTTGCGGCTGCCTTGGCTATGCTGCATTTGGGAGCAAGTCACCGGGGAATATACTGACCGGGTTTGGATTTTACGAGCCATATTGGTTGGTCGATATTGGCAACCTCTGCATCATTATCCATTTGATTGGTGCTTTTCAGGTAATCCTCATGCTTAACTAGCCAATCGAAAATTTATCCGAAATATGGTCGTAAAAAAAAACACACACACATACGCACACACTAAATGTTTGATCTGCAATCACCCTCTACAGGTATTCTGCCAACCGATATTTTCTGCAGTCGAAACCTGGATCAAACAAAGACACCCAGACCTAAAATTCCTGAGCCACGACAAGACACTAATCATCGGCAACAGCTTCAGCTACAAACTGAATCTTTTCCGAATGGTATGGAGAACACTGTTTGTGCTCGTGTGCACATTTCTGGCGATCCTAATGCCTTTCTTCAACGATATACTAGCATTCTTGGGAGCAGTGGGGTTCTGGCCACTCACAGTCTACTTTCCGATCGAAATGTTCATCGCTCAGACAAAAGTCACGAAATATAGCCGCAAGTGGATGATCTTGCAGACTTTAAGCGCTGTTTGCTTGCTTGTGTCCTTGGCTGCAGCGGTTGGGTCTATCGAAGGGGTTATAGATTCGCTGAGGCACTATACGCCGTTTCAGACCAAATCATGAAGATCCCAGAACTATTATATATGTATTGGGCTTCTTTTGTTTTAAGTTGTTTATGTATTGAGCCTTGTTTTGTTTTAAGTTGTAGGAAACTATGTGCTTAAGGTCATAGATGCTGCTTTTGATATAATATGCAGCATACTAGAGGTTGATGATGACGGCTCGTCATAATTGTACTGATAATTAATAAACGGGGAAATTTTCATGGGTCTTTTTTTTACAGAAAGGCCCCCCTAAAATATACTAATTACTGAAAGCCTCCTAAATTTTGATAATTACTTATTACCCCAAAACATTCGAATTGCTTCAAAAAGATCCTCAACCAGATAAAAAAGAATCTTTTTCGCATATTCCTTCACTACATTTGTTAGTTAACGGTGGGTATCGGAGTTGGGTCTTTTTAAAACCCAAAACCCTTCTTCTTCATTAAAAAAAATCCTTAAATTTAGCCCCAAATAGAAATTAGTGTTAGGGATTTGCTCAAATCTCTTTTCTTCATCTAAAATCAACACATCCCAAATAGAAATTTGGGTTAAGCATTTGCTCCAACTCCTTTTTTCATCTAAAATCCCAAACTTTGCCTTGGGTATTTGCTCTAACTCCTTTTCATCATCTTAAAATCCATAAATTTAGCCTCAAACAGTAGTACTTTCCACTCTTTTCTTCATAAAATGAGTGGGGAGCTTCATTCTGTAAGTCTATAATAGCGCCCCGGCCGTCAATCCGAGGCCAAACGCGGAACAAAAACTTTTTACAAAACTGGCGCTATCGTAGTCTTTCACCCGGATCGAACCATTAACACTAAACTAGTTAACTACTAAAATGATAGAATGGCTATACCGATCGATCCGTGTCCTTCGGTCTTTAGCCACTATCCCTAGCTCCTCGCGGCATCTCCGGTCTCCGGTCTCCTCGTCGAAAGGGCACCACGTCAAGAAGTCTTTTTACGGGCTCCCGCTTCAAATCGAAACAATTCGGACATGAAGTTTGCTAGCCGACATGTCCAAGGTGATGTAGAGAATGTATGTGATAATTTTGTCTCAAGCATCCATTGATTCTCAACACATGAGAGTGTATGGATGGAGATTGAAGATGAAGCCATGGTGGAAATGGTGAGCTAGAGGAAGAAGAAGAAGAAGAGGCATATGTGTTATTATTGTGATATGATAATGTGAGTGAGCACTAGCATAATCTCAAGAGCCAACCCCGACAATATGTGGCTGCCCCTCTCTCCTCCCATCACAATCTCACCCAATAATCAATCAAGAAAAGGTGACATGCACAAAAAATAAGACCATGAGCCACTAAACATGCACATGCTACAATTAATGCTCCTAATGATGACTTGAGCTCACAATTTCCACTTGCAAACATTAATCCAAATGTTTACAATAATAAATAGAATGGTATCTACTAAAGTAAACTCGTGACGGATTATAAGAGTACCCCTCAACTGTATATACATATCTGCATCCGCATTCCGATTGAATGCGAATGCAATAAGACTAAAGTAATCCAACAAATCTAATACTAGGATCCAGTTTAAACCAAAACCCACTAGTATGATCTGTCCGATCATGATCCGTGCACAAGTGTACGTATATGATCGAATCCTGCCATAAAACCATATGGCCTCTACAACGTTTGGCCCGAACCTTGGGAAAACTATCTGTGGGGGACTCTAAAGACTCGTCAATACACTGGCTGCGGATTCAACCACTAGCACGTCAGTGGTACTACCTGTACGTAACGGGCGCCCAGGTATTGACTAAAAAGGAAGCTGATGAGCGAACTCATCCAGAAACCCTACTGAGCCTGTCAGTGACAATATCCGTACAGTCCGGTCCGTTTGTCTATGAGTATCGCATGTCGAGCCTAGGGGGCTGGTAAACGTCAGACTCCCAAAAGTGGTACAAGTCGTGTCGGAGTGTAGTCCAGAACACCCTGAGATACTACTGGAATACCTACCAGTAAATCTCCTGTCTTGGCCAAGGACTTCGTGTAATGGCTCTGCTAGACACAGCACGTCCTCACCCCCAATATCGGGAGAGACGAAACCCCTGCCGATCCGCTCACTGCCGATCCGCTCACTCGGGACTGTACCCAACAAAAACCTGTTTGCACGACTCCTTTGAGCCGTGGTAGGGTATGTCACGCCCCGCTTCCCAAAAGAAGGTGAAGGATGACGTGGCAAAGTCCGCAACCTAACTGTATTGAAGGTGGTCTATTCAATACAGTTACGTTAAGCGTATGAATATATAACATGCAGGATGTGTACCAAAACAAAAAATAATAAAAGCAAAAGGCATTTTATTTCCATTAACCAAACTTTATTACATCCCAAAAGGAAGAGTAAAATAAACCGAGTAGTTTAATTACATCAAAGGAGAAACAAAAGCCCTAAACATGTGGGCAACAACAAAAAATTAAAACTAGCTAATCTTCCATCGTCCAGTCTGCATAATCTTCATAAGTTGGCTTCACACCTTGATCTTCGCTGTAATACTCATTCTTATCTGACAGACATTCCAAAGATAGAGAAAGAAAAGGAAGGTCCGTCAGCGAGTTATACTCGGGTAGGATTGCCTCATAAGAAAGTAAAGGTATAGAAACGAACAGGTGTATATGATGAATATGATGAACATGTGTATAAAGATATGAGGTTATATACAAATTAGATATGTGAATATGAGTAGCTTGTATATGTTTGGTAAAGCTTCAAGTCAAGTCAAACGGATATTCAGTCTAAGAGTTGGTTCAGGTTAAACAAGGTGTGTATGGATGGAATTGACGGGTGAACATACTCGTATCCTTGAGGTATCCCATGACTAGCTGGAAGCAGTATGAGCTGGTGCTCGTGCCTGAAATGACAATCAATGTGGTAGCGTGAACATCCCCGAAAGGTGTCCCATGACTACGATGGATCTTTGTCTAGCGTGAATATCACTCAAGTGCACAGGTAATACCACCCCTCAGTTCCATAATAAACAACAAGTCTAAACTGGTAAAATATCCATATCCAAGATACTGAATAACTCGTGTCTCATGAAGAAAGGTAAATAAGGTAACAGGTAGGTATATCACATGACGTGGGTTTGATGTTGAGTATCAATAGGTATTGTAAACGTTTTAGTTTGTTAAACAAGGGTCCGGATACTCGCGATTATTCCGTTGTGGCCACGGAACAACAACTGGGGAAGCGAAATGTACCGTTTCACTTTCCGGAATCATGATCGAGTAGTAGGGGAATCCGAGTTCCGAATTATCCTTACCTAATCAAACTACCCATCCCCGTGGTTCAGTATAAGGGTTTGGACGAATTAGAGTTAGTGCGTATACTTCTAGGCATGGAATTTCCACATTGTATAGTCGCCCATATATTGGACTGGTCACCCGGAATATCGGGATCTTCATATTTGTTTAGTCGCCCATATATTGGACTGGTCACCCGGAATATCGGGATCTTCATATTTGTATAGTCGCCCACACTTTGGACTGTTCACCCTGCCTGCAGGGATCTTCATAAAGTATTCCATACCTAGATCCGCGCATTCTAACCCTAACCGTATCATATTTTGTATATGTCAGGTTGTCATAAACTGGAAATTTTAAAAGTATTGATCTCGTTTAATATGGCCTTCCACAACCACTCGTTTTATTTTCTAGAATTTTGTAAAGTACTTCGTGTCCTTTAGAGAAAGCTTAGTTAAAATAAGAAGGTTTAAATATCTTTTATTACTTCTAAGAAAAACCATGATATTTGGGATATTTATTATTTTGGAAAAGCATAATGTTTTACAGAAAATATCCTTTTGATAAAAGATTGTGGTGTTTATTTGAAAATCTTTTACAAGAGTTTTTTTTATTTGAAAATCTAGACTGCTCCTAATATTCCAAAAGGACAAGTTGTGAGGTCCTCAAATCGCCTCTTCACCGCCAATTGCGGCCAGGTAAGTGCCAGGTGAGTGGGAGGCTCTCCACTACAAGTAGTGGCCATAATTAAGTAACCACTCGCCTTAGACACACTTGTCTAAACACCACAAAGTCTGGCTTAGATAAACGATCGATGCCTACAACCTTTCCTTTGTCTTAGATTGGTGTTATTTTAAAATTACCTTTTAATAAGATACTAAAAATTCCTTTTGAAAAGATATCGTTATTTAAATTTTAATATTTTCTTTCTTAAAAAGTTGAGGGGGTTTTAAAAATATCTGTAAGTAAAATATACGTATACTGTATCTAAAATATTTATTTTACATATCTTTATTTCTTATAGATATTTTAAACAAATATAATATTTAAATTAAATGAGGGTATCTTGTGGAAGTAACCTATTTCGAGATCATTTTTATAGTATAAGTATGTCAGAGGTGAAATGACAATTCATGGGTTACATCAGATTCCAGGCATTATGGGTGTGCAATATACTTCTATGTACAGAGGAAATTTAAACACCGTTTTAAAATATGGGTTAACATTATCATGATTAAGGGTACAAGGAAAAAGGGTATGCACAAATATTATAACACCATTTTAAATGGAGGTTGATGATTAGAAGTTGGAACTAGGTTATTGAGATGGAAGAAGGTGACAGAAAAAGGGGAGAGAGGCGGATCCTACCTTTTGTTTGAGTCGGATGCCGAAGGGTTGGAAACGTAGTCTCGTACTAAATCCTCAATAGATCCGCGTCCCAATTTTTCCTCTGTGATTGGATGGAGCCGTAGCGTCGGCGTCGTCGATACGAAGGCACCGGTATTTTTTTCAGAATTTTTGGAGTTCGGTGGTGTGAGAAATTTAGGTTTGAAAGCGTCTATTTATAGGGTTAAAAAGGCAACAAGAAAATCCAAAAACTCGTTAAAAATCCTCAAAATCTGCGCCGGCCCATGATTGCGAATCATTCACCCAATGATTGCGCCCGCCGCCTCAATTCCTGGCCGTTGGATTTGCATCCAACGGCGCAGATCGCGCCGTCTTCCTCCGCCGCCATGCCACGCGATTCGCCCGCAGCTGTGTGTGGGGATCACGCGCTTTCGCGTGGTCCCCACCACGCGGGCGCCGCTAGGGTTTCTGGGCTGTTGGATCTCGTGATCCAACGGTCCAGGTTAAAAGGCTTTTAAAAAATTAAAATAAAATTAATAAAAATAAATAAAACAGCAGATTATTTAAAATATCGATTTGGCTTTGAAAAATTTGTTAAAAATAGTTAAAAGTACGGGAAAATTATGGAAAAATTTCAGAAAATATATTTTATTATTATCTTTAGTATAAAAATACTTTTGGGCTAAAACTAAGTAATATAACCGTTCCTATGGTTTTAGCTAGTTACAATAATTATATAATATCTAGTTCATCTTTAAAATATTTTTAATTACTAATAAAAATATGTAGATTATTTTAAGGCGTTATAAAATTTTATTTAAACATTTTAAGCCTATAAAATCAATAAATAGATTTTAGAAATTTCCTTTAATCATATTTAATTCTTTGAAAATTATTAACATTACTTTAAAAATTATTCTTCTATTAACGAAACACATAAATAATTATTTGATAGTAGAAATATAAATAAAATATATTTTATTAGGTATTAGAAAACATGGTCGTTACAATCTACCCTCCTTAAAATAATTTCGTACTCGAAATTTCAGAAGGTAGGTCAAGAAAAGGAAGAAATCACTAAGAAGAGATTATCGCGGTTAAATATTTTGGTCTCGCACTCTCATCCCGTTTCCTCGCTTCCGTGTATGTCTGCCTAGTAGTTCTTCCCTCATACAGCTCTAGCCAGCTGGATTATCTTGTCCCTCAAGGTTTCATCCTTCTGGTATCCCGACTGGTTGCTGCTTGTAGATTACACCAATCTTTCAGTAATCTCGGAATGATCAAAAGTACGACTGGGGTTTCCTCCAACGAAAGTAGCAAAAGTAGGCTATACATAAACCCACCGTCTCCTTCCAAGATGTTAAACGGCCGATGAGTCGTGGGCTGAGCTTTCTGCGTTCGCTGCATTGTATCACCATATCCACTTTTTCTACTATTATCTTACAAATTCTCCATCTTCAGGGTCTTCCCAACCGATCGGCACTTCTCCTATATGAGACTTGACCCCTCTCATCCGCTTCATATGTTTCAACCATTCGTGTTCCCATGTTCTCCTTAGAGTAGCGTTTCTATATCTTCAAGACGAAAATTTACCATCGTCGGTTCTGATTCTGGATAGGAATAGTTGCATCCACAAATCGTTAATTTTCTTGACGCATATGCGACTATATTGCCGTGCTGATACATCACATCACCAAGTCACTCCTCCGAAAATCGTCGTGGATGTTTAAAACTTCTGGGTCTGCTAAGAATTTCAAGAATGGTTATGATAGTTACGATCTACCCTCCTTAGAATAATTTCATACTTGAAATTTTCAAAGGAGTGGCCACTAACGCGGTCTGGAATCCTCTTTGCTGCATGTGTCGCTCCCGTGAGTTGGTGTATCACTTGATGCATGGAAAGTCACTCTGTTGTCTTTCCACGTGGCATCAACCTTCTCGGCCGTCATGGTGAAGGTCTGACGTTTGGGTCCATTCCTTTGCGCTTGCTGAAAGACACGCTCCTGTAATGGCCAGGGTGGTCCCTTTAGTGATGTCCCTTGGCCGGTTGGTCAAGTGGCGGAAGGTGGCTGGTTTCCCTGTCGTGGTGTCACATAATTAGCTGGCTTGTTGACGGGGCCTGATTGTCTCCCTCTCTGAGGACAGTCCCCAATAGCATGATCCGGAGACCCATAGACTATGCAAAGTTTGTTCAAGATGCGAAAGTCCCTCCTGTAGTGTCCGGTCCTACCACAATGGTTGCATGTAACGACTGGTTTTCCGAAGATAGTTGGTCCTGCTGGTCTCTGGGGTTGTGATCTCCCGTTGAATCTGGAAGATGATCCCTCAAGAATTTGATTGGCTGGTCGTTTAATGCCAGACAAACGGTCATCTTTCCTTATGCGTCTCTGAAGGTCTTCCAAGTTTCGTGCCGCCTCTAAAATTTCATCATAAGTTGATAAGGTAGCAGAAGACATGGAGGACTGCGTCTTCAGGTCCAATCTTTGTCGGAATCTCTTAGCATAAAGTTCTGGGGTTGCCTCCAGGTGATGCGCAAACCGACTTAATCTCGCGAACTCCGAGGCGTACTCGTCCACCGATTTATCCCACATACTCCCTTGTTGGAATTGTATAAACTCCCGTTCCATTTTTAAGTATGCCACGACTGGAAAGTATTGGGTATCAAAACGTTGTTTGAACCTTTCCCAGTCGATGGGCTCCTTCGATCTACTTTCCTCTACCTCCCACCATATCCTGGCATTATCCGTAAGTTGCAGCTTAGCGATGTTCACCCACGCGTCCTTCGGAATTTGGGCGGCACTGAGATCATTGACTGTTCTCTTAAGCCATTCTTCAGCTTCTAAAGGAGTTTCCTTCCCCGAAAAGTCTTAGGGTGGAGTGATCTGAACTGCTTCACTCCTGCCGAACCTTGTGGAACTGGGGTTAGTGCCTTACTTAAAATCTCTGCTTGCTGCTGCCTACTTTCTCGTAGCTCCTGATGAAGGGCAGCTGTCTGCTGCTGCTGTTGCTCCAATAGTCCTTACATCCTTTGTAGCATAGCTGCTTGTTGAGCAGTGGCTTCATTGACTCCATTTCCTCTTCTGTTGCGGTTATAGTGTCGTCCGGCCATTGATGATTAGGATCAGAATAGGTTAGGTTACAAACGGCTGAGGTGAGACAAGATAATAATTTGCATGGAAGAACAACAATTAATGCAAGGGGGAGACTAAGAAGAGTAAGAGACACAAGAGAGATTATTGCCCGAAACTAAGATTTTATTATCCAACTTCAATATGGAGAGTACAACCGAAAAGTAAGGACATGCCCTTAATGTTCTTACATCGTTTTATTCGGCCAAAGAAAAAGACTTATTAGTCTTGTTTACGGGAGTTCAACAAGTGATGATAGGTCCTCGATCTAAGAAAAGTACGACCATTCCCACGGTGCCTTGTGGGAACAACTGCCTGAGTTTCTTCGGTCTCGAGTTCCTCCTCACTCGAAACTTCGTCCTTCGACTCATCCTCGGTAGGTGCCTCGCTCTCTGATTCCACCTCTATCGGATTTTCTTCTTCTGCAGGAGCCTCCTTTTTCTGGCCCATCCTTTATATGCTCCTCTTCCCTGGGATCTTCTTCTTCGTCTTCGGAGTCATTGACCATCATAGACTCCGGAGTTGCAGCATCGACTTCTTCGTCTTTCGAGTCGCTGTCGGAAAACCGCTTGAGAGTCTACGACTTCGTCGTCTGAATCTCCAAATGTAGTTTCAAAAGTAATATCGGACATGTCATCCTCGTTGGAAAGATTTGCCATGACCAGAAGGGAAGGTCATGGACAGGGTACAGAATATCAAGGAAGGGACAAGGGACATAGGAAAATTATGATATCGGTATAGATGGATAAGATTCACAAATATAATAAGTCAGTTAATGGTTTTATTTTAGTACACAAGAGGACTTGCATGGGCCACCACAAAAACCTGTCATGCCCCGCTTCCCAAAACAAGGTGAAGGATGACGTGTCAAAGTCCGCAACCTAACTGTATTGAAAGTGGTCTATTCAATACAGTTACGTTAAGCGTATGAATATATAACATGCAGGATGTGTACCAAAACAAAAAATAATAAAAGCAAAAGGTATTTTATTTCCATTAACCAAACTTTATTACATCCCAAAAGGAAGAGTAAAATAAACTGAGTAGTTTAATTACATCTAAGGAGAAACAAAAGCCCTAAACATGTGGGCAACAACAAAAAATTAAAAATAGCTAATCTTCCATCGTCCAGTCTGCATAATCTTCATAAGTTGGCTTCACACCTTGATCTTCGCTGTAATACTCATTCTTATCTGACGGACATTCCAAAGATAGAGGAAGAAAAGGAAGGTCCGTCAGCGAGTTATACTCGGGTAGGATTGCCTCATAAGAAAGTAAAGGTATAGAAACGAACATGTGTATATGATGAATATGATGAACATGTGTATAAAGGTATGAGGCTGTATACAAATTAGATATGTGAATATGAGTAGGTTGTATATGTTTGGTAAAGGTTCAAGTCAAGTCAAACGGATATTCAGTCTAAGAGTTGGTTCAGGTTAAACAAGATGTGTATGGATGGAATTGACGGGTGAACATACTCGTATCCTTGAAGTATCCCATGACTAGCTGGAAGCAGTATGAGCTGGTGCTCGTGCCTGAAATGGCAATCAATGTGGTAGCGTGAACATCCCCGAAAGGTGTCCCATGACTATGATGGAGTTTTTGTCTAGCGTGAATATCACTCAAGTGTACAGATAATACCACCCCTCAGTTCCATAATAAACAACAAGTCTAAACTGGTAAAATATCCATATCCATGATACTGAATAACTCGTGTCTCATGAAGAAAGGCAGATAAGGTAACAGGTAGGTATATCACATGACGTGGGTTTGGTGTTGTTCAGACCATAATATTGCATTTTTCATTCCCCTACTCTTATCCGTTTTATAAGTAAACAGGTACTCTTGATGCACGTTTGTTGCATGTTACAGGATACAGGGCTTGGATGCGAATACAGTGAAAAAGACGAAAGCTGATACAGAAAAGGGATTTTTGACCAACAAGTAGACGGATTTTACTCAAGCCTAGACGAAGAACAATGCAGTCTGAAATGTCAAAGTGAACGGTCAAAAGATACTTACAAGTTTTCACTGAAGATCTGGAGAAGACCCAGAAGTCCAACAGAGAAAAGAAGTGTAAAAAGAGAAAGCCCAAGAAGCCAAGGAAAAAGCCCCAAAATCACAGAGCCTAACTCCTCAGTTTGGCCGCGGAACCGCGGCCAAACCTAGGCTGGCGCCGCGGTTCCGCAGCCATCAAGTGCCCGTGTCGGTGGAAAATTTCTGTGTCGGTGCGTCGGTGCGGGGGTTTGGATTTTCAGTGGGCAAATCTGTATTTTCACATGTGCGAGAGTCTGTAACCCTAGTTTCCCTGTTTTCTTATAAATTGTAGTCAAAAATTGTAAAACCCGATGCCTCTTTTCAATCAATAAATTTCAGAATTTCTGGGAGTTATATTCAGATCTGTTCTATATCGTTTGGAGGGAGCCGTCAACCTAGGAAGGTAAATTATGTCTTTCTTTCTTTTAATTAGTATGCCTTATCATCCCCTAATGAGCGAGTAGTCTCCTCGCTTGTTAGGGTTAGCCTTAGGGAAAGGGTTGAGAGATGAGATCTCTCACCCCTTTCAATGCCACATTCACCTAATGAATTAGAACTCCACGCACACGCGCACAACCGCTCCCTACGGCACCCTACCCCTCGAGGTAACGGTGAACCGTAGTATAAAAGGCCGGTTGCGCGCGTTTTCCGTGGGGGTTAGGGTAATTATCAACAAAGGAAGGATACAAATCTAGAGGAAGAAACATCTTTCCGAAAGATTTGGATCCACTTTATTAATAATTACCTTAACATCTAATAGATCTAAAAAGAAGGCATTGAAAGCGGTGAGGAAAACGTTAATCTCTAAAACTTCCCCTAAGCCTAACCCTAGCAAGACTCTTAATTAGATTAATTAGATCTAGTTTTTATAGATTTTTATAAACCAACCAAAACGACATTTTGAATCAACTCGTTAAAACACATAAAAGGAAATTACCCATCTCTGTGGATCGACCCGCACTCACCGGCTAGCTGCAAAGCGACGCCGTTTCTGATTGCGGTAAACTCATATTTTTGACACCAATCAAATGGCGCCGTTGCCGGGGATGGTGTAATTTTTCTTTTTGTGAATTTTCGGGTTGATATAAATTTTAAAAATTATAAAAATATGAAAATATAAAAAAATATACAAAAAATTATCAACTTTGATCTGTTTGAAGGGTGTATCTTTTGAATCTTGCAGGAACAGCGAAGAATTGAGGATCTGGAAATTTACAGAGGGCAAAACAAAAATTGGTACATAAGAACAGAGAGGAACTATCAGTACAGAGAAGCACAATATTTTTCCGAGGCTGAACCTACCAAGCTGCCGCGTTTCCGCCGCAGAATAGGCTCCCAGACCGCGGAACCGCCGCCGATCTGCCACGTCAGCACATCATTTTTACATGGTTTGATCTCTCTCTCTCCCCTCTGCAACCTCCATATTTCTTTCTGTAAAAATTTTCTGCAGGAATTCTTTGCGCTAAAAAGTCTTTCTCCCCCTTCTAAATAACAGATTTTCTGCAGGTTTCTTTGCGCCGCGCTAAAAAATTGATTGCAAGTGAATTTTATTGTTTTGCATAATTTAACCGGACTTTAAGGGGCTAATTGACCAAACTCAGATTGGGTGGGGATTTCATCACCCTTCACAGGACCCCAGAAAACACCTAAAGCATTTTGCATCGACCACAATTAAATAAAAAAGACTAGACTCAGACCTAAGGACATCGAGCTCAATAGGAAAATGACTAGTATAGGCATCGGCCGTTTATCCTAACCGACATTGCGGTGTCTACGCTAGTGGTTATTAATTAGGCCCACTGTAGTGGTGGTTCCTTCCCAGTTACCTGGCCGTATTTGTTCGTGAAGAGGCGGTTTGAGGTCCTATTTCTAGCCCTAGTTAGGAGCTGTCTAGCAGACCTAGACGACCTAGATCTAGGCCTGATTGTGCATGTGTGGTTGATACATTTGTGTCACGAGTCCCATTTCTAAAACCTTCTTGCAAAACTCTCCAATAAAAAAATAAATAAATAAAGAAAAATCTTTTCAAAACTTGCAACTTGCCGCTAAGAAAACTTGCAACTCACTTCCACTCACTTCTTCTCATTGACGTTATCTTACCCCCACATTCTGTCTTTCTTTTTTTTGACTACACTACCCTTTTAGTGTATGTCATTTTGGACTAGGGATACTAACGCCCGATTAGTCCGTGTTTCGTTGGTACCGACCGACGAACCCTTCGACGAACCCTTCGTCGACATTCCATCCATTTCCTTACCTCCACCTTCAAATTCTTCTTTCGAAGGTATGTCGGGATTCAACCCCAACGATACCTTACCGACGGGAATGATTCCACCTCTGCCGGGTGCGAATAACCCGAATCTACCGCCTGTTGTAGCGCCCGCACGAGTTGCGCTCCAGGATCTCTTCTACCCCGTCCGCACTTCTTTACCTACATGTCTTTCACCCCCACCGGCAAATGGGGATAATTTTGAAATAAAACCACATTTCATCAATATGCTGCCAAAATTTCATGGTTTAGAATCCGAAGATGCATATATTTTTATTAATAAATTCCAAAATGTGTGCGCTATGATGAAGACAACCCAATTAAGTGATGACGCTATAAGGCTAAGGGTCATTCCTTTTACCTTATGTGACCTAGCCGAGAAGTGGCTATACAGCACCGCATCACATTCTATTAGAAATTGGGACGAGTTTGTAAGAGCTTTTCTGAAAAAGTTCTATCCTCATCACAAAACTGCTAGAATCCGAAATGAGATTATACAATTTTCACAGCTTCCTTCCGAACCATTTTGGAAGTGCTTCGAGAGATTTAAAGACCTACTCGTTCAATGCCCTCATCATGGGATCGAAAGTTGGCAACTTTGCCAAACATTATACGAGGGATTGAACGCAGCAACGAAGCAGTTGCTAGAAACAATATGTCAAGGTTATTTTCTCTCCAAGTCTAGCGACGAAGCATGGCAGTTTCTTGAGGATCTTAGTGAGCAAACAATTCAGTGGGAGAGTACCAAGACCACATCATCTTCTTCTGTTGGTCAATCTAGGGCAGGCATACATCAAATAGATATGTCGATTGCTATGAAGGCCGAGATGGCCTCACTTATGAAAAAGCTAGAAGCCATTGAGACTAAAATCTCATCGTCTTCTCCTGCCCCTACTCTACCCACACGAACTGTTTGTGCTTGTTGTGCGAATCCATCGCATCTAACCGAAGAGTGTCCTTATAATGCACCTATTCAAGGACAGGATCAAGTCAATGCTGCATTTTAGCAACGACAAAGAAACGATCCGTACTCTTCGACATACAATCCGGGGTGGAGGAGTCATCCGAATTTCGCTTGGAACCAAAATCAACAAGTCCAAGGAAATAATAATTTTCAAAGACCTCCTCCTCCACAACAACAACAAGCACCTTTACAAACTCAAAACCAGCAACCTTTCCAACAACAACCTTATACAAATCAAACGAACAATTTGGTTCAACCTAATGATGATAAGGTTATCTCGCTCGAGAAAAGTCTAGAAGCATTTCTCAAGCAATCTACAGAATCCGCAGCAAGATTTGAAAGTTATGTTCAATCTTTGATGACTAACAATGCCTCACACGATCAAAGTATCAGATCTATTGAGGCACAAATTGCACAATTAGCTGCTGCGTTGAGCGAGAGAGAAAAGGGAAAGCTTCCATCTCAACCATTGCCAAATCCCGGTCACCCACAAAACGCATATCACAATCACAATGTGAATGCGGTGACCACGTTGAGATCCGGAAGAGTGTTGCAAAATAATGTGGGAACTAGTGATGACATCCCCGCCGGTGGTTCTTCTTCTTCTTCCTCTCCATCGTCACCTTCCCCTTCTTCATTTTCTTCACTTTCTTCTTCACCTTTTTCTTTAGAGCCTATTCTCCACCCTTCACACGGCTCTATTTCTTCTAGCTCGAACGGACCCAATTCTCAAAACATGAACACATTTACACCGGGATCCGTTCCTACTCCACATTCTACTCCACAGACATGTGACTCAACAAATTTTCAAAATGCACCATTTCCAAACAGGTTGAGTCCTAATAAATCAACTGCACAAGTGGAAAAGATTGTGGAGTTGTTTAAGCAGGTTAGCATAAATATACCTCTCTTGGATGCCATCCAACAAGTCCCTTCATACGCGAAAATCTTAAAGGGCTTATGCACCTCGAAGAGAAAGGCATCTCAAGTATCCAAGAAAGTGCTAGTGGCTAGTGCAGTGAGCAATGCTATTAACCACCATCAAACCTTATCCCAAAAACGAAAGGACCCCGGCTGTCCTACGATTTCCATCACAATTGGGGATAAGAAAATTAATCGAGCACTTTTAGATCTTGGGTCTAGTGTTAACCTGATTCCCTACTCCGTGTACGAACAATTAGGGGTTGGAGAGTTGAAACCCACTCGTTGTACTCTCCAAATGGCTGATCGATCAATTACCTATCCACGGGGTCAACTAGAGGATGTGTTGATCAAAGTTGGGGAGTTCATATTCCCCGTTGATTTTATTGTTATGGATACACAACCTGTTGCTAACCCAAGAAACCAAATTCCGGTGATCCTCGGTCGACCATTTTTGGCCACTTCCAATGCTGTTATAAACTGTCGCAATGGCTCCATGACTCTATCCTTTGGGAAGATGTCTAGTGAGTTCAATATTTATAAGATGGGAAGTCTGCCCCCCGTACCAAAAACTAGTACACGAGAAGTTTGCTTTATTCACGAAATCACGCAGGAGGACTGCGAGCTTGAAAGATTCTTGTTTAATGAAAACAGTTTTGACGCCACTAGTGCGTCCCTCCTTGAGCCTACCACCGTTGACACAACCGATGTTGATTATGAATGTTTCACTTTTTTGGATGATGACGACTCACAGCCCGAATATGAGTCGTTTGAATTTTTGGATGAGTCAGTCGAGCCATCCGAATCGGTTGTTTGCAGTGATTTCGAACCTGTGTTGGAGTCCTTTGAGTTCGAGATAGATTCCGCAATGATCCTTTCGCCTCCGAAACTCGAACTCATGTCCTTACCGCCTCACCTTAAATATGCTTACATAGGTGAAAATGAGACCTTTCCCATTATAATATCAGCTTTTCTAGCCCTTGAGCAAGAGAACGCCCTCTTAATGGTCTTACAAGATAGGCGGCAAGTTTTCGATTGGACTGTGGCGGATATCGAGGAGATCAGTTCCCCTATAATTGAATATCATATGAAATTGATGGATGATGCCAAGTCAATAGAGGACCCACAGGAACATTTTGGGGATATTGTGGTTAGTCAACCTCCTCTTTTAGAAGTTGAACCACCCCCATTTCTTTTAATAAGCTACGAGAATGCCAATATTCCACTGATTGCTGATCATTCGCATTTTCGTTTTGATTCATCACCACCTCCTGTCTATTCACCTCCATACCTTCCATACCACCACTTCTATCTTCCCCAATTCTTTTTGGACCGCCACAACTTATTCTTCCACCAACCAAGACTCTTTACTGATAAATTTTTCAACTGGTTGGTGTTGACGTTTGGTCTATGCAAGGTTTGGCAGTAATGTCTAACGTAGTTTAAATGAAGTTTGGGGGAGGGCCTTTCTGTATATATTTTTGTTTTCCTTAACAATAATTTTTTTTTATAAATAAATAAACAGGGGAGCGCCGGTATTTTGACCCTCTTAGTTTAGCATGACAGTGAGGACACTGTCAAGTTCAAGTTTGGGAGTATGCTCGGTACGTCTTCTTCCTTCGCATTCATTTGTACATATTTTTGCATTTGCATATTTATTTGAAAACCCATAAAAATTTGAAAAATTTGAAAAATTATAAAAATAGTGTATTCAATTTTGGCCATATTTGATTTGAGTTTGACAGATAGGTTAACTGGCTAGGAACAACTAGATCTTAGACTTAGTAAATTAAAAACCCTAAAAATAACCTTTCTTAAAGTTTAACGGTAGAAAGTATATGCCTTGTAGTTTATTTAGAAATAGGCAAATTTTGGGTTCACTTCTTAGGCTAAGTCGAAACAAGGGAAGAGTATTGACATTCTTATAAGAATATAAGTTTGAAAAATAGTTCTTAGCTTAAGTCTAAATTCTGAAAATGTATACCCTACAATTTGCACAATCACGCACCTTGAAACTTGGAATAGTAGAAGAGACCTTGAAATGCTCTTGTCTAAAGTCCTTAGTACAATGAAAATAAAAGAAAAAAAAGTGAATAAAGAAAAAAATGGACACTGGTTTTTTGTGATTACTTAAGGCTGTAAAAACAGAAAAATCTTTAGCGAGGGTGCTTTATCACCTAGTGCCTTAGACCAACTGGTTTGGGAGTCACTGCTAAAAGCCTTGGGTGTTGCAAAACTAGGAAGTACGCTTTAAAATGCTAACGCATCTTGTAATCGGGTGTTGGCACCTCAAGAAGTATTAACAGTCGCATGAAGGATGTGTAAGCGAAATTCAAAATTCACGAATTAATAAGTGCTTTGGACAATGGACGAGAGTACGATTGCTTGATTTGAATTTCCAAGTGTAGTGGTGATCTATACACACACGTAGGGGTATGTGATTGGGATTTAGATGAGAGAAAAGGATGAAGAATAGAACTTGTATCTTTTGTAGAGTTGATAGAAATTCCTAAGTAGAGATGGAACCCTAGAAGGAAGACTTAAGAGATGCCGAAAGCTAAGTAAATCTATAGAACATATATAATCTTAAGTTAAATGATAAGGAAGTGTGAAGAATATGGGTGGATAATTTGCAGGTCGATGATAATAGAATTCCTTCTTAGAAAACCTAATTGGTGAACAAAAGTCAATGGGCCGAGTTGATAGGATTTTGTGGGTAGTATCCGCTGAAAACCCTCAGGAGACAACACTCCTCCTACTAGGGACACCTAGAGGTTTAACGGCTTGTTGCACGAGCTCAGTGCAATCGCGTTTCCCTGCGAAAGTGTGGTTAGGATTTTAGTGAATAAAAATAATAAGTTTGCTCGAGGACGAGCAAAAGGTAAGTTTGGGGGTATTTGTTCAGACCATAATATTGCATTTTTCATTCCCCTATTCTTATCCGTTTTATAAGTAAACAGGTACTCTTGACGCACGTTTGTTGCATGTTACAGGATACAGGGCTTGGATGCGAATACAGTGAAAAAGACGAAAGCTGATACAGAAAAGGGATTTTTGACCAACAAGTAGACGGATCTTACTCAAGCCTAGACGAAGAACAATGCAGTCTGAAATGTCAAAGTGAACGGTCAAAAGATACTTACAAGTTTTCACTGAAGATCTGGAGAAGACCCAGAAGTCCAACAGAGAAAAGAAGTGTAAAAAGAGAAAGCCCAAGAAGCCAAGGAAAAAGCCCCAAAATCACATAGCCTAACTCCTCAGTTTGGCCGCGGAACCGCGGCCAAACCTAGGCTGGCGCTGCGGTTCTGCAGCCATCAAGTGCCCGTGTCGGTGGAAAATTTCTGTGTCGGTGCGTCGGTGCGGGGGTTTGGATTTTCAGTGGGCAAATCTGTATTTTCACATGTGCGAGAGTCTGTAACCCTAGTTTCCCTGTTTTCTTATAAATTGTAGTCAAAAATTGTAAAACCCGATGCCTCTTTTCAATCAATAAATTTCAGAATTTCTGGGAGTTATATTCAGATCTGTTCTATATCGTTTGGAGGGAGCCGTCAACCTAGGAAGGTAAATTTTGTCTTTCTTTCTTTTAATTAGTATGCCTTATCATCCCCTAATGAGCGAGTAGTCTCCTCGTTTGTTAGGGTTAGCCTTAGGGAAAGGGTTGAGAGATGAGATCTCTCACCCCTTTCAATGCCACATTCACCTAATGAATTAGAACTCCACGCATACGCGCACAACCGCTCCCTACGGCACCCTACCCCTCGAGGTAACGGTGAACCGTAGTATAAAAGGCCGGTTACGCGCGTTTTCCGTGGGGATTAGGGTAATTATCAACAAAGGAAGGATACAAATCTAGAGGAAGAAACATCTTCCCGAAAGATTTGGATCCACTTTATTAATAATTAGCTTAACATCTAATAGATCTAAAAAGAAGGCATTGAAAGCGGTGAGGAAAACGTTAATCTCCAAAACTTCCCCTAAGCCTAACCCTAGCAAGATTCTTAATTAGATTAATTAGATCTAGTTTTTATAGATTTTTATAAACCAACCAAAACGACATTTTGAATCAACTCGTTAAAACACATAAAAGGAAATTACCCATCTCTGTGGATCGACCCGCACTCACCGGCTAGCTGCAAAGCGACGCCGTTTCTGATTGCGGTAAACTCATATTTTTGACACCAATCAGGTGTTGAGTATCAATAGGTATTGTAAACGTTTTAATTTGTTAAAAAAGGGTCCGGATACTCGCGATTATTCCGTTGTGGCCACGGAGCAACAACTGGGGAAGCGAAATGTACCGTTTTACTTTCCGGGATCATGATCGAGTAGTAGGGGAATCCGAGCTCCGAATTATCCTTGCCTAATCAAACTACCCATCCCCGTGGTTCAGTATAAGGGTTTGGACGAATTAGAGTTAGTGCGTATACTTCTAGGCATGGAATTTCCACATTGTATAGTCGCCCTTATATTGGACTGGTCACCCGGAATATCGGGATCTTCATATTTGTATAGTCGCCCATATATTGGACTGGTCATCCGGAATATCGGGATCTTCATATTTGTATAGTCGCCCACACTTTGGACTGTTCACCCTGCCTGAAGGGATCTTCATAAAGTATTCCATACTTAGGTCCGCGCATTCTAACCCTAACCGTATCATGTTTTGTATATGTCAGGTTGTCATAACTGGAAATTTTAAAAGTATTGATCTCGTTTAATATGGCCTTCCACAACCACTCGTTTTATTTTCTAGAATTTTGTAAAGTACTTCATGTCCTTTAGAGAAAGCTTAGTTAAAATAATAAGGTTTAAATATTTTTTATTACTTCTAAGAAAAACCATGATATTTAGGATATTTATTATTTTGGAAAAGCATAATGTTTTACAGAAAATATTCTTTTGATAAAAGGTTGTGGTGTTTATTTGAAAATCTTTTACAAGAGTTTTTTTTTTATTTGAAAATCTAGACTGCTCCTAATATTCCAAAAGGACAAGTTGTGAGGTCCTCAAATCGCCTCTTCACCGCCAATTGCGGCCACGTAAGTGCCAGATGAGTGGGAGGCTCTCCACTACAAGTAGTGGTCCTAATTAAGTAACCACTCGCCTTAGACACACTTGCCTAGACACCACAAAGTCTGGTTTAGAGAAACGATCGATGCCTATAACCTTTCCTTTGTACTAAATTGGTGTTATTTTAAAATTATCTTTTAATAAGATACTAAAAATTCCTTTTGAAAAGATATCGTTATTTAAATTTTAATATTTTCTTTCTTAAAAAGTTGAGGGGGTTTTAAAAATATTTGTAAGTAAAATATACGTATACTGTATCTAAAATATTTATTTTACATATCTTTATTTCTTATAGATATTTTAAACAAATATAATATTTAAATTAAACGAGAGTATCGTGTAGAAGTAACCTATTTCGAGATCATTTTTATAGTATAAGTATGTCAGAGGTGAAATGACAATTCATGGGTTACATCAGATTCCAGGTATTATGGGTGTGCAATATACTTTTATGTACAGAGGAAATTTAAACACCGTTTTAAAATATGGGTTAACATTATCATGATTAAGGGTACAAGGAAAAAGGGTATGCACAAATATTATAACACCATTTTAAATGGGGGTTGATGATTAGAAGTTGGAACTAGGTTATTGAGATAGAAGAAGGTGACAGGAAAAGGGGAGAGAGGCGGATCCTATCTTTTGTTTGAGTCGGATGCCGAAAGATTGGAAACGTAGTCTCGTACTAAATCCTCAATAGCTCCACGTCCCGATTTTTCCTCTGCAATTGGATGGAGCCGTAGAGTCGGCGTCGTCGATACGAAGGCACCGGTATTTTTTTCAGAATTTTTGGAGTTCGGTGGTGTGAGAAATTTAGGTTTGAAGGCGTCTATTTATAGGGTTAAAAAGGCAACAAGAAAATCCAAAAACTCGTTAAAAATCCTCAAAATATGCGCCGGCCCATGATTGCGAACCATTCACCCAATGATTGCGCCCGCCGCCTCAATTCCTGGCCATTGGATCTGCATCCAACGACGCAGATCGCGCCTTCTTCCTCCGCCGCCACGCCACGCGATTCGCCCGCAGCTGTGTATGGGGATCACGCGCTTTCGCGTTGTTAGTTATATGTATGCCCTAGAGGCCATTACTATACATGGGATGTATATTGTAGTGGATGCTGGGACATATATAGGGATGACTTTCTTGCTCGACATGATAGTATGCTATCTGGTTGAACTTTACCTTAACGTGTATACTGACTGTCTCTCTGTTACATGTTGGTAAAGCCCTTAGGATCTGTACTTGACTACCTGGACTATGATGCGGATCATACTAGTGGGGACATGGTAGTCTATAAGTACATCCTTCAAAGTCCCTAGTCGTGGGTGTATCGAGACGGGGCATCGATATACCAGAGTAGACTAGCGTGTACCTTCTCGACCCATACAGATGGGCGATGGATGATCCCATATCCATTGGTGTTTGACATCAGAGATGATATACGGGTGCTCAGTAGAGACTGGGTACACTGGACGGACTCGCCGAGAACTCCCAGATGGTATTATACCTCACGTCAGATGGCAGTTCTCTGGTGATACTGGTACAGAGTAGTCTGTTGACCCGAGATCGTCATAGAGTCTTGTGTGGTTCCCACTGTGCTTTGATTTCCATCTTACCACGTCCAAGAGGGCGTGCAAAACGGTGGTTTTTGGGTACAGTCCCGAGTCACATGGAGGCAATGAGCGATAGGAGGGGATTCGTCTCTCCCGGTATATGGGGGTTGATGTTGCACTGTGTTCGATCGGCTATAACAGGAAGTCCCTGGCCAGGGCTGCTCAGAGAATTGCTGGTAAGTGTTACCAGTAGTTTCTCGACCCGTTATGAGCCTCATATCGACACGACTTATCGAGCTATTGGGGTCTGACGTTTACCACCCCTAGGCGAGATATGCGACATATCAGACGATCAGACCGGACTGTACGGTAGTGTTACTGGTCGGATTCACTGGAGTGTGAGCGGGCTTGCTCGTCGATCTTCAGATCGCTCAATACCCGGGTGGCCGTTACGTTTAGCAGACCGCTTGCGGCTTGTGGATGTTTGATATGATCATCATCCGCTGCCGGCGTATTGACGAGTCTTTAGAGTCCTACACAGAGGTTTCCTGGGTCAAGCGAAACGAAATAGGAGCGCATATGAGATATGTGCGGGACCGAGAATAATGCGTGTATGTGATACCGTATTCTATTCTCGCGATAAATATATCGAAAGGTTGTATGCGATATAACCTAGTTATCGATTCAAGCGTTGATTCGATAAGCCGATATATTAGATACCAGTCGGTTATGTGCGCATGACCGGATCATTGAATCAAATGTTGATTTAATGATTTAATGCATATTTATATATTTGATATATTGCTTTGCATCAACTAGTATCGGTTTACTTAAGATGGATTTTCTCGCTCGGGTGTGCACATTACATATGCGATATGATTTTGTGCACTTGATTGTATCATGTTTGATGATACAAGTTTACTTGGTTAAGTGCAAAGAATAAACCATGGTTAAAAGAATGGTTAGGGTTTTATTTTCCATTACTTATTTATTCATTTATTTATTTGTTTATTCACTTTGGAAAATAAAAAGAAAAGAGAAAAGAATGGTTGCTAGATTTGGACTTTAGTTGAAGCTTCATGAAGCTTTGTTCAAGTCAACCATTCTTATCTCATCCTTAACCCTAACCATTCCCACTAACCATGATTCATTCTCTACACTTAACTCTAGTTAGAATTATGATAAGAATTTCATTTTCTTTTCATTTTCTTTTAACTTATCATAATATCTTTCTTCTTCTTCTTCATGCTTCAAGTGAAGAAGCTTGAAGTCCATCAATGGTGATTGTTGGAAATGAGTGAGAAATCCAATTCTAAAGTCTACCCACTTCCTATTTCTTCATCCTCTACCTCTTGCCAAGTAGTAGAGTGTGTTTCCTTCACAAGTTTCATGACTTGGTGAAGGTGGAGCTTGATTCATCGATGCTTCGACGTAGATCATCTTCGGCATGGACATCGACGACCTAGCTTGCCCATTCTCCGACGAAGCCGATCCTAGAGCCCAGATTCGATTTGGACAGCGGAGAGGACCTCGTTGCGGAGCTATGGAGGTGGAGCACCGGATCTACAAAGGTTGTATTTCCGTATTTTATATAGTTAACTGTTAACTAGTTCTTGTTCGCCTAGAAATCTAGTATACGATCCGTTGTTTAGGGTTTGTAGGCACCATAATTTTTGAAATTGCCATGGGCGATGGCTTGGGAGACCTCACTAGAGTGCCTAGGAACCCTGCAGTGGTATCAGAGCCTAGCTAGAGCCTTAGGCGAACCGTAGACGGAATTTGAAGTCCGAACGACACAAAACCGAAACCCAAAACATGCTCTCTGTACAATTTTTAAAATCTGGTCTTTTTCCACATTAAAAATGTTCAGAAAAATCAGCAGGTGAATATATGAAATACTGTAAAATTCGTGCACCCAATTCGTTTAATGCGCCGCGCTTCCGCGGCACAAGCTTGGCTTGTGCGGCGGAAGAGCGGCCGTTTTGTCTTTTCTGGGATCAGAATTTGTACAGTAATTATTAATTTCCAGTGTTGGTCTTCCTGGATATTTTTAATAATTTTTCAAGAGTTGAAATTTCTGCAGTTGTTTTGGGGATTCGGTATTTCGATCGGGGTATCAAATTTTGTCTGTGTGGCTTTCTGGATAAATTTTAGAATATGTTAAAAAGTTCGACCGGATATAAATACCCAACTTTTCCTCTGTCGGGAAATTTCCAAGTGTTGGATTTTTCCGTAGTTTAACGACGTTCTAAGTAGTGCAAGTAACGCGATGGTCCCTCTAGAAGACACAAACCTTAACTCGATTATGTGACCGTCTTGAACTGCCCTTTGAACCTTCGGGTTTGGGGCAGTACGGCGTGCCACATGTGAGGCGTTGGCTTGACCCTTCTACGGCTGGATCGTTGGTACTGAGGCACGAACGAAATGTTGTTAGACTTGTTTCATGTGTTGATCTGTTTCGGGAAAACTTGGGTGTTCGATTGTTCGATCGAAAAGTTTAACATTTTCTGTTTATCTGGAATGGGATACAATAATTGGAATTCACAAATAGTTATGTGATAACTGAATGAATGTTATAAACGTAGCAGTTTAGTCTCACTTGATCGGTTGCCACGGAATTTTGATGTGATCAAAAGTCCGTGGCAATCACGTAGCGTACGTGGATACTCGCCGGGTAAACTTAATAGACAGCCTCACTCCATAGCCCCGACCAAGTGACTGTAGGAGAACCCCGTCGCCGAAAGCATCCCTCCGGGTGCTCGCGGTAGCGGTGTTCCGCCTTGGTGCACTTCGTCGCCGGTATCGGGGGTGCGGCCGCCTACTTAAGTTTGCGACGAGCATTCGATCAGGCTGTCGGGAATCTTGTTGAATTGCCCGACTTAATATTGAAAAGTGTTTTCGATTTTGAGACTAAAATGCGGGGTTTATAATTGTTAGGCATGCGATGTCTAAGTAATTCATTCGGTCAGGCATGCGATGTCTGAGGTGGTTGCGGATTCCAACTGTTGTAGTTTTACACTTTCTTTTCTGTGACCGTAAGTGTAATATGTGATATCGCCGGTTTCGTTGCTATATGTCAACGACAATTGGGATGGACATATTTACTTACGTTGATGACATGTGATGTTATGTGTTGCTGGATATGTTATATTGGATCGTCGTGTTTGAATAGCCGGGGTTTTTTATGTGAGATGAGTGTTTTTCTTTTTCATTCATGTAAAAACTTGTATGTAATATTCTTTTTTTGGGGCGCTTCCAGGTTGCGGGAGTTGTCACCTGTTGTATATTATTTACTTTTCCGCACTAGGATAGACCCAAGGAGGAGGGCACAAGTAACCGGGTTCTGGAGTCCAGTGGGAGACCAACTCGAGGAGTCGGGTCCGGGTCTCCTAACTCTAGAATTGGTAGGGTTGCTTGCCGCTCTCGTAGGGGTCTAGGGGTGTGGGTTTGGCTATTCATCACGACCGTGGAATCCGTGTTTTATACTGGCTCGTATTGAAAACACGGACGTCCTAGTATATCCAATATTTCATATATTTCTTCTGCTGCGATATCTGTGATGAGATCATATGATGTTTCTGTGATGGATATAGTATATAGTATATATGATATATTATATAAACGTTACTTATGTTTTACACCCGCGCTAGCCCTGCCCTGCTCTGTCGTTAGTTACCTAACCTAACGGTGCACGAGGGGACATCGAGGTGAATGCGGATGGCATAAGTGTACGTCGTATTTATCTGTGATGATTAGGTACTTAAATGATGGGACTTCATTAATGTGATTAATGAAACTAAAAGAAACCTAAGATGTTGTAGAATCGAATTTCAAAATAAAACAGGTAGCTACAGTTCTTGCTTTGCACAGCGGTATATGTGATATATCCTGCACCTCATTCGACGAGGAAAGGACCGAGATCCCTTCACCGGGAGTGACTCCTTTAGCAATAACTGGCAGATGCTACACACTCGGTTTGTCCTTTGATTGCTTTTAAGTGTTTTTGCTTTGCACAGTGATATATATGATATATCCCGCACCTCATTCGACGAGGAAAGGACCGACGATCCCTTCACCGGGAGTGACTCCTTTAGCAAAACTAGAAAAGCCTCAAAAGCACTCCATTTCAAAATTCATTCGATCCTACAACGATATCAAGTTCATTACGCAATAGGTTTTCAGAAAAACCTGTCGTAGCCCTCCGTCATTTCAGATAAGTACTAGTTAGTATTCGTGCTACGTTTGTTGACTATGTTAAGGCGTAGTGTGCGGTAGCTAACTATTGGTTATCTGTATTAGCATATGATGCGATTGGATTAGGGTAGTCGTGCGACTTTGTTGACTATGTTAAGGGTCGTGCGGGTGGGTTTAATTCAATCGGGAAATGACGGGTTGAACTTGACTAGCACTTATGATTTGTTGACTATGTTAAGGTCATATAGCTGCTAGGGGCAAAATATTATCGGGAATTTCAAGTGTTGAAATTTGCAATGAGATTGCATACCTTCTATGAGATAGTTGGATCCCGATACCCGCTGCGAGTAAGTGTTACTCCTGGGAGAGTTTTATACATTACAATTAGCCGATCTAGTAGGTGTCTAGAAAGGTGTCAACGGGGTTTTGCCTCTGGGAAAACGAGGTTTACAGTAATTAGGTTCGTGCGAAAGCACGGGGGACCTCCCTCAAAGTACCGACACTGGCCTGGCTGAAAGATTGGCGAACTTGTAGTGTGTAATTAATCCCGGCTAGTCTTTCCTTTTAGGGTTTGAAGGAAGATTTGATAAAAAGCAGTGGGAGCCATCCTGATTAGATAAAATAATAACCAATCTATTCTTGATAGAGCGCACGCTGAGTGTTTTCTTCTCTCTCTCTCCAGGTAGCGACCATATCACGCCTTAATCAAGATAATAATACGGAATATTGACCGAACCCGCTTGTTATACTGAGCTGGGGAACGTTGGTCCCGCTCCAACTTATAATTGTTATAAGACAGAGCAGGAATTTGGGGAATACCAGATTTCCCGTGCCGCCCAAACGAAGAGAGTGCATGCTGATGCATCATCTTCGGGTGTGTTCGTTATACAGAACTGTTTCTCAGTATCCTTTACGTCCTGGGTATATGATACCGGATCAGGATCCCACATATGTAATCTGTTACATAGGGCTACAGAAAGGTAGAGAACTGAGAACGGGTGATAAGTTTCATGAGGCAGAAAACGGGGCAAGAGTTGCAGCCAAGTCTGTCGGTCACTGTCACCCTGTATTACCGATACATTGATTATGAACGAATGTTGTTAGATATCGAACCTGATATACAAAATCATATCTATCTCTTTATTAGTAAAGAAAGGATATAATTCTGTATTGTTGGATAATGTTTTGAACATTTCCTATATCAAAAGTTGATCGGTTCAGGCACGTTATCTAAAAGCGTTGATGTTCTAAATCAAACTACAGTTCTTAGTATATGGAACACACACAAGAGGAAGAGTTCAGAAATGAACGAATTCTTCTTGAGGCATTGTAGACTAGGTCAGATCAATGTGACCCGACTAGCTAGAGTTACATATAGATGTATATTTAAATCAGTTTGAATTTATATCTTGTGAAACTTACCAGTCATGTCACAAAGATAAGATGACCATAGCTCCGTTTACTGGAAACAGAGAAAGAGTTAGTAAACTCTTGGGATGATACATGTTGATGTATGTAGGTCCCCTGTCTACACATGCCAAGACCGGTTCTTTATACTTCATTATATTCTCTGATAATCTCTCAAGATTCAGTCATATGTTCCTGTTGAAACATGAGTCCGAACCTTTTGAGATATTCACAGAATATAAGCTAGAAGTAGAGAACCAATACGGGTATAAGTATTATGTCCTTTGATGCGATCAAGGAGGAGAATACTTGAGCACGGAATTCCTGGACTATTCTAAAGGAGAATGAGATTCTCTCTCAGCATTACTCCTCCGAATACACCATAGCACGATGGTATATCGGGGCGGAGCAGATACACCCTATTTGATATGGTGTGCTCTATGATGAGTACTACTGAGTTACCTATTTCCTTTAGGGAGTTATGCACTTGAGAAGCTGCATACCTATTGAATAGGGTTCCAATCAAATCAGTTGCCTACCGCTTCATATGTGATATGGAAAGGGAAGAGCCCATATCTTAAGTTAAGATTTGGGGTTGTCCGACCTATGTCTGAAAGCAAAATCCGGACAAGCTCGAGGCAAGGTCTGTAATGTACAACTGGAAAGGTTCCAGCTATGCAATTTGCAGCCGATGATTTGATAAAACCAAAGGATTCAGTAGATTCCAACGAACCTCAGCCTCTCCGCCGATCTAGTAGGGTTCCTCACCCACCTGAGAGATACTTCTGTTTCTCTATGACAGTGGGAGCGAGGATTGCATCATGAGATGATGACCCAACTAGTTTCGAGCTGGCCATCGAGAGTAAGACTCTGTAAGAATGGCTGGATGCTTAGTGATCTGAGATGGAATCCTTATACACCAACAAAGTATGGACTTTAGTTGCTATATCTGAAGGGTTAAATCCCCATCAGGAGCAAGTATATCTTGAGAAGATTACTTGGTGTAGATGGAAAAGTTGAGACTTTCAAAGCTAGACTTGTTAAAGGTTTTCGTCATAGACCAGGCATGGATCATGATGAAACCTTTTCAAGTAACTATGCTTAAGTCCATCCAGATCCTACTTGCCACGGCTACATACCATGACTGCGAAATCTGGTGGTTGGGTGTCTTGACTGCTTTTCTAAATGATGATTTAGAAGAGAGCGTCTATAAGTACACAGCCAGAGGGCTTCGTAGACAGTGGGAGCAGCGGAAACGTGTGCAAGATGTTTTATCTGATAAAGCAGGCATCGTGGAGTTGGAACATCTGTTTTGATGAATTAGTCAAAGAGTTTGACATCATCAAAATGGTAGATGAACCTTGTATAAACAAAAAGGTAGTAGGGAGTATGGTGACGATCCTCGTAGAGTACGTGGATGACATACTCTTGATAGGGAAGGAGTTTCCTATGCTACGCTCGATCAATCTCCGCTTATCACAATGATTCTCCATATAGGATCAAAGTGATACCTACAAAATCCTGGATTTTGGATCTATGAGATAGATTTAAATGGATGTTAGGATTCTCACTAGTTGTAGTGAGATGGTATCAATCGATCCTGGGGAGAATCACTGGAAGGGTTCCAGGGTGATAAAGACGACTGAATGTCAGTCGCAGGCATTGTCTTTACCCTCAGTAAAGGGACGGTATGTTGGAAGAGTTCCAAGCTGGATACCGTGACATACTAGACGATAAAGGCAGGATACATCGCTACTTAAGATGCTACCAAAGAGGCTGTTTGGGTGTATATTGGTTCATGAGATGAACTATGTTCCTACCATTGTGTGACAATGGAGTTGTGGCTTATGCCAAGGAACACCGGTCCCATCAGTGATCCAGACTTATTCTAAGGCAGCATCGCCTGATCATGGAGATGGTTGATCTCCAGGTTGATCGAGGTTTGGAGAGTAGACTCAGAGGACAACACAGCGGATCCACTCACAAAGGCCTATTCCCAGAGAGAGACACTTTAAGGGATGGTTGAGTATGAGATACTGCAACCACTGCTACAGATGGCCCTAGTGCAAGTGGGAGATTGTTAGTTATATGTATGCCCTAGAGGCCATTACTATACATGGGATGTATATTGTAGTGGATGCTGGGACATATATAGGGATGACTTTCTTGCTCGACATGATAGTATGCTATCTGGTTGAACTTTACCTTAACGTGTATACTGACTGTCTCTCTGTTACATGTTGGTAAAGCCCTTAGGATCTGTACTTGACTACCTGGACTATGATGCGGATCATACTAGTGGGGACATGGTAGTCTATAAGTACATCCTTCAAAGTCCCTAGTCGTGGGTGTATCGAGACGGGGCATCGATATACCAGAGTAGACTAGCGTGTACCTTCTCGACCCATACAGATGGGCGATGGATGATCCCATATCCATTGGTGTTTGACATCAGAGATGATATACGGGTGCTCAGTAGAGACTGGGTACACTGGACGGACTCGCCGAGAACTCCCAGATGGTATTATACCTCACGTCAGATGGCAGTTCTCTGGTGACACTGGTACAGAGTAGTCTGTTGACCCGAGATCGTCATAGAGTCTTGTGTGGTTCCCACTGTGCTTTGATTTCCATCTTACCACGTCCAAGAGGGCGTGCAAAACGGTGGTTTTTGGGTACAGTCCCGAGTCACATGGAGGCAATGAGCGATAGGAGGGGATTCGTCTCTCCCGGTATATGGGGGTTGATGTTGCACTGTGTTCGATCGGCTATAACAGGAAGTCCCTGGCCAGGGCTGCTCAGAGAATTGCTGGTAAGTGTTACCAGTAGTTTCTCGACCCGTTATGAGCCTCATATCGACACGACTTATCGAGCTATTGGGGTCTGACGTTTACCACCCCTAGGCGAGATATGCGACATATCAGACGATCAGACCGGACTGTACGGTAGTGTTACTGGTCGGATTCACTGGAGTGTGAGCGGGCTTGCTCGTCGATCTTCAGATCGCTCAATACCCGGGTGGCCGTTACGTTTAGCAGACCGCTTGCGGCTTGTGGATGTTTGATATGATCATCATCTGCTGCCGGCGTATTGACGAGTCTTTAGAGTCCTACACAGAGGTTTCCTGGGTCAAGCGAAACGAAATAGGAGCGCATATGAGATATGTGCGGGACCGAGAATAATGCGTGTATGTGATACCGTATTCTATTCTCGCGATAAATATATCGAAAGGTTGTATGCGATATAACCTAGTTATCGATTCAAGCGTTGATTCGATAAGCCGATATATTAGATACCAGTCGGTTATGTGCGCATGACCGGATCATTGAATCAAATGTTGATTTAATGATTTAATGCATATTTATATATTTGATATATTGCTTTGCATCAACTAGTATCGGTTTACTTAAGATGGATTTTCTCGCTCGGGTGTGCACATTACATATGCGATATGATTTTGTGCACTTGATTGTATCATGTTTGATGATACAAGTTTACTTGGTTAAGTGCAAAGAATAAACCATGGTTAAAAGAATGGTTAGGGTTTTATTTTCCATTACTTATTTATTCATTTATTTATTTGTTTATTCACTTTGGAAAATAAAAAGAAAAGAGAAAAGAATGGTTGCTAGATTTGGACTTTAGTTGAAGCTTCATGAAGCTTTGTTCAAGTCAACCATCCTTATCTCATCCTTAACCCTAACCATTCCCACTAACCATGATTCATTCTCTACACTTAACTCTAGTTAGAATTATGATAAGAATTTCATTTTCTTTTCATTTTCTTTTAACTTATCATAATATCTTTCTTCTTCTTCTTCATGCTTCAAGTGAAGAAGCTTGAAGTCCATCAATGGTGATTGTTGGAAATGAGTGAGAAATCCAATTCTAAAGTCTACCCACTTCCTATTTCTTCATCCTCTACCTCTTGCCAAGTAGTAGAGTGTGTTTCCTTCACAAGTTTCATGACTTGGTGAAGGTGGAGCTTGATTCATCGATGCTTCGACGTAGATCATCTTCGACATGGACATCGACGACCTAGCTTGCCCATTCTCCGACGAAGCCGATCCTAGAGCCCAGATTCGATTTGGACAGCGGAGAGGACCTCGTTGCGGAGCTATGGAGGTGGAGCACCGGATCTACAAAGGTTGTATTTCCGTATTTTATATAGTTAACTGTTAACTAGTTCTTGTTCGCCTAGAAATCTAGTATACGATCCGTTGTTTAGGGTTTGTAGGCACCATAATTTTTGAAATTGCCATGGGCGATGGCTTGGGAGACTTCACTAGAGTGCCTAGGAACCCTGCACGCGTGGTCCCCACCACGCGGGCGCCGCTAGGGTTTTTGGGCCGTTGGATCTCGTGATCCAATGGTCCAGGTTAAAAGGCTTTTAAAAAATTAAAATAAAATTAATAAAAATAAATAAAACTGCAGATTATTTAAAATATTGATTTGGCTTTGAAAAATTTGTTAATAATAGTTAAAAATACGGGAAAATTATGGAAAAATTCCAGAAAATATATTTTATTATTATCTTTAGTATAAAAATACTTTTGGGCTAAAACTAAGTAATATAACCGTTCCTATGGTTTTAGCTAGTTACAATAATTATATAATATCTAGTTCATCTTTAAAATATTTTTAATTACGAATAAAAATATGTAGATTATTTTAAGGCGTTATAAAATTTTATTAAAACATTTTAAGCCTATAAAAACAATAAATAGATTTTAGAAATTTCCTTTAATCATATTTAATTCTTTGAAAATTATTAACATTACTTTAAAAATTATTCTTCTATTAACGAAACACAGAAATAATTATTTGATAGTAGAAATATAAATAAAATATATTTTATTAGGTATTAGAAAACATGGTCGTTACAATCTACCCTCCTTAAAATAATTTCGTCCTCGAAATTTCAGAAGGTAGGTCAAGGAAAGGAAGAAATCACTAAGAAGAGATTATCGCGGTTAAATATTTTGGTCTCGCACTCTCATCCCGTTTCCTCGCTTCCGTGTATGTCTGCCTAGTAGTTGTTCCTTCATACAGCTCTAGCTAGCTGGATTATCTTGTCCCTCAAGGTTTCATCCTTCTGGTATCCCGACTGGTTGCTGCTTGTAGATTACACTAATCTTTCCGTAATCTCGGAATGATCAAAAGTATGACTGGGGTTTCCTCCAACGAAAGTAGCAAAAGTAGGCTATATATAAACCTACCGTCTCCTTCCAAGATGTTAAATGGCCGATAAGTCGCGGGCTGAGCTTTCCGCGTTCGCTGCATTGTATCACCATATCCACTTTTTCTACTATTATCTTACAAATTCTCCATCTTCAGGGTCTTCCCAATCGATCGGCACTTCTCCTATATAAGACTTGACCCCTCTCATCTGCTTCATATGTTTCAACCATCCGTGTTCCCATGTTCCCATGTTCTCCTTCAGGGTCGTTTAATGCCAGACAAACGGTCATCCTTCCTTATGCGTCTCTGAAGGTCTTCCAAGTTTCGTGCCGCCTCTAAAATTTCATCATAAGTTGATAAGGTAGCAGAAGACATGGAGGACTGCGTCTTCAGGTCCAATCCTTGTCGGAATCTCTTAGCATAAAGTTCTGGGGTTGCCTCCAGGTGATGCGCAAACCGACTTAATCTCGCGAACTCCGAGGCGTACTCGTCCACCGATTTAACCCACATACTCCCCTGTTGGAATTGTATAAACTCCCGTTCCATTTTTAAGTATGCCACGACTGGAAAGTACTGGGTATCAAAACGTTGTTTGAACCTTTCCCAGTCGATGGGCTCCTTCGATCTACTTTCCTCTGCCTCCCACCATATCCTGGCATTATCCGTAAGTTGCAGCTTAGCGATGTTCACCCACGCATCCTTCGGAATTTGGGCGGCACTGAGATCATTGACTGTTCTCTTAAGCCATTCTTCAGCTTCTAAAGGAGTTTCCTTCCCCGAAAAGTCTTAGGGTGGAGTGATCTGAACTGCTTCACTCCCGCCGAACTTTGTGGAACTGGGGTTAGTGCCTTACTTAAAATCTCTGCTTGCTGCTGCCTACTTTCTCGTAGCTCCTGATGAAGGGCAGCTGTCTGCTGCTGCTGTTGCTCCAATAGTCCTTACATCCTTTGTAGCATAGCTGCTTGTTGAGCAGTGGCTTCATTGACTCCATTTCCCCTTCTGTTGCGGTTATAGTGTCGTCCGGCCATTGATGATTAGGATCAGAATAGGTTAGGTTACAAACGGCTGAGGTGAGACAAGATAATAATTTGCATGGAAGAACAACAATTAATGTAAGGGTTAGACTAAGAAGAGCAAGAGACACAAGAGAGATTATTGCTCGAAACTAAGATTTTATTATCCAACTTCAATATGGAGAGTACAACCGAAAAGTAAGGACATGCCCTTAATGTTCTTACATCGTTTTATTCGGCCAAAGAAAAAGACTTATTAGTCTCGATTACGGGAGTTCAACAAGTGATGATAGGTCCTCGATCTAAGAAAAGTACGACCATTCCCACGGTGCCTTGTGGGAACAACTGCCTGAGTTTCTTCGGTCTCGAGTTCCTCCTCACTCGAAACTTCGTCCTTCGACTCATCCTCGGCAGGCGCCTCGCTATCTGATTCCACCTCTATCGGATTTTCTTCTTCTGCAGGAGCCTCCTTTTTCTGGCCCATCCGTTATATGCTCCTCTTCCCTGGGATCTTCTTCTTCGTCTTCGGAGTCATTGACCATCATAGACTCCGAAGTTGCAGCATCGACTTCTTCGTCTTCCGAGTCGCTGTCGGAAAACCGCTTGAGAGTCTACGACTTCGTCGTCTGAATCTCCAAATGTAGCTTCAAAAGTAATATCGGACATGTCATTCTCGTTGGAAAGATTTGCCATGACCAGAAGGGAAGGTCATGGACATGGTACAAAATGTCAAGGAAGGGACAAGGGACATAGGAAAACTATGATATCGGTATAGATGGATAAGATTCACAAATATAATAAGTCAGTTAATGGTTTTATTTTAGTACACAAGAGGACCTGCATGGGCCACCACAAAAACCTGTCACGCCCCGCTTCCCAAAAGAAGGTGAAGGATGACGTGGCAAAGTCCGCAACCTAACTGTATTGAAGGTGGTCTATTCAATACAGTTACGTTAAGCGTATGAATATATAACATGCAGGATGTGTACCAAAACAAAAAATAATAAAAGCAAAAGGCATTTTATTTCCATTAACCAAACTTTATTACATCCCAAAAGGAAGAGTAAAATAAACTGAGTAGTTTAATTACATCAAAGGAGAAACAAAAGCCCTAAATATGTGGGCAACAACAAAAAATTAAAACTAGCTAATCTTCCATCGTCCAGTCTGCATAATCTTCATAAGTTGGCTTCATACCTTGATCTTCGCTGTAATACTCATTCTTATCTGACGGACATTCCAAAGATAGAGGAAGAAAAGGAAGGCCCGTCAGCGAGTTATACTCGGGTAGGATTGCCTCATAAGAAAGTAAAGGTATAGAAACGAACATGTGTATATGATGAATATGATGAACATGTGTATAAAGGTATGAGGTTATATACATATTAGATATGTGAATATGAGTAGGTTGTATATGTTTGGTAAAGCTTCAAGTCAAGTCAAACGGATATTCAATCTAAGAGTTGGTTCAGGTTAAACAAGGTGTGTATGGATGGAATTGACGGGTGAACATACTCGTATCCTTGAGGTATCCCATGACTAGCTGGAACCAGTATGAGCCGGTGCTCGTGCCTGAAATGGCAATCAATGTGGTAGCGTGAACATCCCGGAGAGGTGTCCCATGACTACGTTGGAGCTATGTCTAGCATGAATATCACTCAAGTGAACAGGTAATACCACCCTCAGTTCCATAATAAACAACAAGTCTAAACTGGTAAAATATCCACATCCAAGATACTAAATAACTCGTGTCTCATGAAGAAAGGTAGATAAGGTAACAGGTAGGTATATCATATGACGTTGGTTTGGTGTTGAATATCAATAGGTATTGTAAACGTTTTAGTTTGTTAAACAAGGGTCCGGATACTCGCGATTATTCCGTTGTGGCCACGGAACAACAACTGGGGAAGCGAAATGTACCGTTTCACTTCTCGGGATCATGATCGAGTAGTAAGTGAATCCGAGTTCCGAATTATCCTTGTCTAATCAAACTATCCATCCCCGTGGTTCAGTATAAGGGTTTGGACGAATTAGAGTTAGTGCGTATACTTCTAGGTATAGAATTTCCACATTGTATAGTCGCCCATAAATTGGACCGGTCATCCGGAATATCGGGATCTTCATATTTGTATAGTCGCCCATATATTGGACTGGTCACCCAGAATATCGGGATCTTCATATTTGTATAGTCGCCCATATATTGGACTGGTCACCCGGAATATCGGGATCTTCATATTTGTATAGTCGCAGACACTTTGGACTGTTCACCCTGCCTGTAGGGATCTTCATAAAGTATTCCATACCTAGGTTCGCGCATTCTAAACCTAACCGTATCATGTTTTGTATATGTCAGGTTGTCATAAACTGGAAATTTTAAAAGTATTGATCTCGTTTAATATGGCCTTCCACAACCACTCGTTTTATTTTCTAGAATTTTGTAAAGTACTTCGTGTCCTTTAGAGAAAACTTAGTTAAAATAATAAGGTTTAAATATCTTTTATTACTTCTAAGAAAAACCATGATGTTTGTGATATTTATTATTTTGGAAAAGTATAATGTTTTACAGAAAATATCCTTTTGATAAAAGGTTGTGGTGTTTATTTGAAAATCTTTTACAAGAGGTTTTTTTTATTTGAAAATCTAGACTGCTCCTAATATTCCAAAAGGACAAGTTGTGAGGTCCTCAAATCGCCTCTTCACCGCCAATTGCGGCCAGGTAATTGCCAGGTGAGTGGGAGGCTCTCCACTACAAGTAGTGGCCCTAATTAAGTAACCACTCGTCTTAGACACACTTGCCTAGACACCACAAAATCTGGTTTAGAAAAACGTTCGATGCCTACAACCTTTCCTTTGTCCTAGATTGGTGTTATTTTAAAATTACCTTTTAATAAGATACTAAAAATTCCTTTTGAAAAGATATCGTTATTTAAATTTTAATATTTTCTTTCTTAAAAAGTTGAGGAGTTTTTAAAAATATTTGTAAGTAAAATATACGTATACTGTATCTAAAATATTTATTTTACATATCTTTATTTCTTATAGATATTTTAAACAAATATAATATTTAAATTAAACGAGGGTATCTTGTGGAAGTAACCTATTTCGAGATCATTTTTATAGTATAAGTATGTCAGAGGTGAAATGACAATTCATAGGTTACATCAGATTCCAGGTATTATGGGTGTGCAATATACTTCTATGTACAGAGGAAATTTAAACATCGTTTTAAAATATGGGTTAACATTATCATGATTAAGGGTACAAGGAAAAAGGGTATGCACAAATATTATAACACTATTTTAAATGGGGGTTGATGATTAGAACTTGGAACTAGGTTATTGAGTTAGAAGAAGGTGACAGGAAAATGGGAGAGAGGCGGATCCTACCTTTTGTTTGAGTCGGATGCCGAAGGGTTGGAAACGTAGTCTCGTACTAAATCCTCAATAGCTCCGTGTCTCGATTTTTCCTCTGCGATTGGATGGAGCCGTAGCGTCGGCGTCGTCGATATGAAGGCACCGGTATTTTTTTCAGAATTTTTGGAGTTCGGTGGTGTGAGAAATTTAGGTTTGAAGGCGTCTATTTACAGGGTTAAAAAGGCAACAAGAAAATCCAAAAACTCGTTAAAAATCCTCAAAATCTGCGCCGGCCCATGATTGCGAATTATTCACCCAATGATTGCGCCCGCCGCCTCAATTCCTGGCCGTTGGATCTGCATCCAACGGCGCAGATCGCGCCGTCTTCCTCCGCCGCCACGCCACGCAATTCGCCCGCAGGTGTGTGTGGGGATCACGCGCTTTCGCGTGGTCCCCACCACGCGGGCGTCGCCAGGGTTTCTGGGCCATTGGATCTCGTGATCCAACGGTCCAGGTTAAAAGGCTTTTAATAAATTAAAATAAAATTAATAAAAATAAATAAAACAGCAGATTATTTGAAATATTGATTTGGTTTTGAAAAATTTGTTAAAAATATTTAAAAATACGGGAAAATTATGGAAAAATTCCAGAAAATATATTTTATTATTATCTTTAGTATAAAAATATTTTTGGGCTAAAACTAAGTAATATAACCATTCCTATGGTTTTAGCTAGTTACAATAATTATATAATATCTAGTCCATCTTTAAAATATTTTTAATTGCGAATAAAAATATGAAGATTATTTTAAGGCGTTATAAAATTTTATTAAAACATTTTAAGCCTATAAAAACAATAAATAGATTTTAGAAATTTCCTTAAATTATATTTAATTCTTTGAAAATTATTAACATTACTTTCAAAATTATTCTTCTATTAACGAAACACATAAATAATTATTTGATAGTAGAAATATAAATAAAATATATTTTATTAGGTATTAGAAAACATGGTCGTTACAGGGTAGTAATCAAAGTACAGTGGGAACTTACACGAGACAAATGACGATCTCAGGTCGATGAACTAACCTGTACACATATCACCAGGGAACTGCTATCTGACGACAGGTATAATACCAACTAGCATGTTCCCGGCGAGTCCTGTCCGGTGTACTCATAACCCAATGAGCACATGTATACATCTTAGATGAACCAACTGACACCAATGGCTTGTGAGACCGGCCACCGCCCCTCGTCGGGGTCTCGACTGTATATACTAGTCTACTCCGGAGTATCGATGCCCTGTCTCGAAAACTCCCACAACTAGGGACCATTTTTAAGGATGTGCTTATAGACTACCCAACACTCATGTATATGATCACCATCATACTGCTGGTAGTCAAGCAAGAATCCTAAGGGCTTTATCAACGTGTAATAGTGATCTGTAATATCACCTAAAACATGTGCACGATGACAAAGACAAACCAGATAGCATACTATCATCTTGAGTAAGACTGTCCCACCGGCATAGGTCCTCCCTCAATCATTGCAATCACGTGCCTGCGATCCAATAATTGACTTTGAGGGCACTATATCAAACAATCTCCCATTTGCACTCAAGGCTAATTATTGCGATGTCGCATACTCACAGCCCATGTGATACCGAACACCCAACTCCTCTACTGATCAGTTTCACAAAGCTCGTTTGTAAAACTATTGCGTTCGAGGAATAGCCTCAGTGAGTGGATCCGCCCCGATGTTTCTTTCT
Organism: Agapanthus africanus; assembly: GCA_030015575.1. NCBI lineage: Eukaryota > Viridiplantae > Streptophyta > Magnoliopsida > Asparagales > Amaryllidaceae > Agapanthus > Agapanthus africanus. The sequence goes on from CM057344.1 coordinate 112,620,571, forward strand.
ATGTCTCTCTTTACCTCAAGTTCGCGGAGAAAGCCATCTCCCGAATTGAGCAATACCTGTCTTAGAATATATATCTGGATATCTGATGGGACCTAGTTCATAAATGAACTCCAAATCTAAACTTCTTAGACTGTATTATCAACTGAACTTAATCAGTATCCTGCGCCATGCCTCCCTCAGTATCCGCTTGGACCTCTTGTCCAAACTACTACCCCTCGTCAGAGGGAAAACTATAACTTTGACAGTCACTCTGTCATCCAGGTCACCTCGGAAGCCTGGAAAGATAACCGTCTCCCGAAGGAGGCTGCCGTTATCAAATCCCTAGAACATCAACTTATGTTCTAAAACTGCTTCCGAATGTTTCTCCAGGATTGGATTAATATCAACTTATTGCAGCTAGTGCAAAAACAACATCTGGTGTGGTACTTGACATCTCATGATCGACTCAATTGCCTAAGCAAGTGATATGCCAATCATGCACATCTCTCCCTTTAGTCTATAAGACACCTTTAGAGAGGGTGACTCCATCACCTGCAGGTTCACTACCATGCCAGGAGTCGTCCATTCTAAAACTCCTTTAGAATACTGTCTAAGTACCCAGATTGGGAAACTACCCAAATCTAGATCTATAACCATAGATCCAGTAGCAGAATATCTGATATAATATCCAAGCCCTATATGGAGAAACCACTGTGTGACAACCAAGGTATAACCGATCGTAGTATAGGAATTTCACTTCCTACTATGTGTATGTCATCCAAATACCAGGACATCACACCCTACTACCTTCTTAACAGATCCATCCCCTGTTCTGATGAAATCAAACCTATAACTGTCACATCAGAAATATATGATCTATCTCCACTATATTTGCTTTAGTCTATAAATAGACATAAGCTACTTGTCCACTATGCTTCCACTGCTCCCACTGACTACGACAACTCTCTGGCAGAGTCATATACACGTGCACTTCTAAAACTAGTTTAGAACGACGCTATACTCATCCTCCTGCCGGGTCTCATAGTCTGGAACAGTAGTAATGGCAAGTCTGGGTAAACAAGAACCTCCCTGTCACCGTCTTTGAGAATACCGAAATACCTCTCGGGCGCATGAGGTTACCCACTATATCTGCGGAGTGGCTAATGGAATGTCAAATCTGATTGAATTTTTAGGTTCTTATTAAATTTTCAGTAATCGTCTGTGGTTCTGAAATCACTTCCAGTTCTACCATACTCCCACTACCGTTTTCTGAAAAAGTCCATTTTACTAAAACTGTAGCGAGTCAAGAACAATATCACTATTGATCTTCCAGATGGTAGAAAGTTAACTCTCGTCATAGCCCGGGTTAACCCACAAACTGCCATTACAGAAACGTGCCTTGAGTTATCCAGAGTTTGGTTTTAAGCATAAGCTGGACAATTCCATATACCTTAACATCGTTAAGATATGATACATTCTATATCTAATATAGAAACAGAAGCACTGATTTAATTGAAACCAGATTCAAATCATGCAGCTGTCTCCAGTACATGTCAACTAAATGAAAAGAGGCCGATCAGTATTACTCAACTTAGGAGTGCATCCAAACATGAGTAACCTGAAGGAGAAACAAGTTTCTCAAAATCATTACTATCAACTGAATACCAAACACAAGTATCTACATTTTCGATCACCTTGAACAATCCTGATACTTGCAACACCTGGTTCTCTACTTTATTCTTATATCTATAACTTCTCAAAACCTAGACCTTATATTTCTACGAAACACTTGTCTAAAAACTAGAGAAGTTATAAGTAAACAGAATATAGTACGAGGACCAACCCCTCTGTCCTAATGGACACTGGACAACATACAATATTTTGTATAAGTCCCCTGAGTTGAATAACTCAAACCCTGTGCGTCGTAGGTTGAAAACTGTACTATGATTATGAAGAATTACACCGCTTTTGAATGCTCCTTACCTAACCATCAACTGATATAGGTAAATGTCATAGATATAATTTCAAAAAGTTATATCTCACTTTATAAAAATAAACATACAGATATATCAATTTGAAATTGGTACACAAAAACGGATATTCAAAACTAAATATTTACCGTCCGACAAAAACCCAGGCGATTTACTCAAGTATCACCAATTACGACGAATCCCGATATAATGAGGATAATCACCTAATTCCCAATAACTTACTCCCACTCAACATCTGTAAAACCATACAGATGTGAGAATCAAACCTGGTAAATACATACCCTGAAATAAGGTCTAATTGGAAAATCAGTTTTCTATTAACAATGCACAGTGAAGCTGAAACATTAAAATGTTTCGAAGGGGTATCCGGGTATTCCTAGTAATGCCTCTTCCATTATCCAGATTCATGACTGTAACCGTATATTTCCTTTGCCATCTCTTGAATTCCCTTTATATGTCTTTAGTCATTACCTTCTGTACACCACCCTTAGTGTAATATTTCAAAAAAATAAAATATTATTTTTGGGAATTTTTATAATTAAATAATAAAATATTGAATATTTTAATAAGGCGGTATAATTAAATGCCGATTAATTGGAGAAAAAAATTTGAAAAATTATGGAAATTACTAAAAGAGGGTGTTTTATGTGAATTATGCAAATTTTAAGTTTTTATGATTAATTATACACTAATTTAGTGCTAATCGCGATTAAATATCGCTAATCGCGCATTAAGCTTGTTTTGTGCAAAACATGCACCATATCATTTTTACACTTGTGTTACATTTTCCTACATGGCTTTCTTTTCATTTTTATTCATGGTTTTGGGTTTTATGTGAGAAAAGGAAAAGAAAAGAAAAGAAAAAGAGAACAAAACAAAAGGGATTAGAATATTAGGCATGAGCATGTGAGAGAGAGGTGAGGGGATCAATTGACCATGAGTCATTCTCTTCCCTCTTCATTTCCTTCATCTCTTTTTCCCTTCCTCCTCTGTCAAGAGCTACTGCCCTCACTCCCTCCCCCTCTTCATCCTCTCAAACACTATTAAAAACACCTCAAAACTCAATACCCACTTCATTAAAAATGTGCATGAGCTCACTAGCTACACCTTGGACCAAGAAAGCTTGCATTTTGGACACTTGGGGCAACTTAAGAAAATTCTTGAGTTGCCAAATGAGGTATTTTCTTAACCATTAGCCTAGTATTTCCATTTCTTTTACATCCATATTTGTTTAGAACCGATTTGGTGTCGTTTAGTGAGATTTGGAAATTTCTAGTTAGGGTTTATGGAATTCTTGTGTTGTGATGTGCAATTGAGCTTAGTAGAGGCCACACAAACCCCATAGTGCTAGAATTCAGACCCAAACCAGAGACTAGAGCCCCGGGATACGAACTTAGAAACTCGACATCGGAGGAATTGTGGATTCTGTGAGTGTAAAATGAAATCTGCTAACACCCGAGTGACCTGAAAATTATTTAGCAAGTACAGAGGAGTGTGCAGGCACCCAGGAATCTAACCCTAAGACCCCAGCCCCTACAATCACTTCTGGGCCGCAAATAAAACCCTTATGGCCGCAAATTGCGGCCAGATCTTGAGCATTGTGGTTCGTGCTTTGTCTGTAGCTCCATCTCTTGTAAACTAAACCCTTGGCATATGCAAAATTGACTAATTTGACCTAGAGTAAAATCTGGGACCATTTTCAAGAGTTGCTGTTTTGATTCGGAGTTTCGTTTTGCGTATTTTGAAATCTGGATTTTTGTGATTTGTGTTGTATTCGATCACTTGACATTTGTACGTCGAAATCGAGTGTTATTTGGTGGTTTTGAAAGCGTAGTCCATAGGTTCTAACCTATAGGCTTTTAGCGTGTCGTTTTGGTTTTGAATTGGGTTTTAATGCGACACGATACGTTATGATGTGTAGATACCCCACGAAGACTTCGAGACAACAGGCAAGCGCGTGGCGACGTCGGCAACGGAAAGCGAAAAGCAAAGTGAGTAGATTATATCTACGGGGGAAGTCGGGTGGATGGCGTATAGCACCCCCGCAGTTCGATGTATAGTATGATATATATATACTATATATATATGATATCTTTTATGTGTGAAATGGATATTCAAGATATGATTATGTGTTCATGGTTAGTTTAGGGTTATTAGAAGTGAACTAGTATAGCTTCTTAGTCGCGAACCCTAGAATAGGTTTACACCCACATGTACACACATGCTTACTTTGTTATACTTGTGTGTATATGGGGATACGTATATACATATACACATATAGGTATGGGACTATGTAACCTACACATGGATGATGAGGATTGTATATGGTATTTGGAGAGGAGTCGATGAGATTGGGCATGATGCCATGAGATCGGTGATAGGATGTGATTCGTATTATGAGATACGACATGAGATTTTAGCGGCCTTTGGATGTGTGTTTTACACACACATTTATATTTATATAGATGGTATCAGTTGTACTAGACTTATATCAGTACCCCAGTTCATGAGATATGATGATAAGGATATCAGATGAATGTGATATTTGACCCGTACCCAGATTGGGATGCCGTACGACGGATTTACCGTACGAGATGATAGATCCGCACTCATGACTCGAGGATATCATATGATATATTGTATCGTACGTGGTACTATTGAGGCGAGATCACCGACTATTATATATGTATATAAATCGACTTAGATTTAGGTGGTTTCCATACCCTTTCGATTAGCTGGTTAGTTAGATCTGTAGTTCACTTAGTAGATGTTAGACAAGACCCGAGTCATACTTATTTCAAAAACTACCGAATCATGAGTATTTTAAAAACAGGCCAAGGGAATTCTACGAATATTTTCAAAAGACGCATCCTTTCTTAAAAACACCGTAGCCCTTATTTTTCTAAACACCATGATTTGTCTTATTTCAAATGGCAAAACTGTATGACATATACATATTGATGTAGATTCTTCACTGTTGCGTTTATTATTCGATTTCCGCATTTCTTGTTATTTGCATCTCATTGCATGTGTAAATGTGTTTTTTGTTATATTAAACCCATGCTGTCAGGACACCAGCACCATTATCGATGATGAGTATGTTCCACGTACACCTGCTTGCCGGCTCACACACTTCATCATCGATAATTGCCATGTCACCACACAGTAGGATTGTTGCATCAGGATATACCTACTTGTACATCCATATTGGCACACAGGCATATTGTACACTCATACTTGCGTATATACCTACTTGTACATCCATATTGGCACATAGGCATATTGTACACTCATACTTGCTTATATACCTACTTGTACATCCATATTGGCACACAGGCATATTGTACACTCATACTTGCGTATATACCTACTTGTACATCCATATTGGCACACAGGCATATTGTACACTCATACTTGCGTATATACCTACTTGTACACCTATATTGGCACACAGGCATATTGTACACTCATATTTGTGTAAATACCTACTTGTACATCTATATTGGCTCACAGATATATTGTACACTCATACTTGCGTATATACCTATTTGTACACCTATATTGGCGCACACACATATTGTACACCCATACTTGCATACATACGTATTTGCACATACATAGATGATTCTGGCTTTATTTTGGAGATTTGAGAACCGCAAGATATATTTTAAAACTGGATTCCTTTAAAAGAGCGGTTTTACCCTCGATGTGTGCATATTATTGTTTTATGTTGCATGATATACGGATATGCTTACATTTCTATCATATGTCGCATATATCCTGCTTTATGATTTTACGCATTGAGATATGCCGTTTTCATGAGATTTCTGGATTTGAGAACCGTGGTCATTTTAAAAGAAAGTATGCATTGTTTAAAAACCCGATTTCTCTTGATATGATATTTCAGTGCGTCCACCATGCGTTTTCTCGGTTCTGAGACGTGTGACATGTGAAACCCGATTCGAGGAGCTGGATGAGGCCGATTGCGGGTACATGGTGGACCCGGTATGGTACCCCGGGGCAAGAAAGGGATGCTGTGTATATAGATGGTGAGCCTGGCAGAGGGACTACTACCTACCGGTGATTGTATTTGAGCTCGGCGGATATCTGGAGGATACCGATCGGAGTTGAGAGATGATATGGGCCGATCCGGACTGACGGAGCCCTATATATATGAGGATTTACATGCCGATGCTGGGCACAGGTTTCATGATGTTTTCGAGTGTCGATGCTGGACACTCAGGTTTCATGATTTTGATGTGTCGCGAGGGACACACGTTGATTATATCCTCATACTTCCATGCATATGCTTTATGATATTTACATGCATGATGTTTTGTGTCATTGGTTGACACGTGGACGAGATCCACATACATACAGACATTGATTACATAGTTGGATAATATCCACATACTTATAGAGTTCATGATATAGTTGACATTGATTCATGTTGATTACATTGATCATACCTCATATTTATGATATGTTGCTACCTGAGGCACTGATACGAGCACTTGGTATTACACTGATGTATAGATGTTTACCCTTGCCACCTTATCATACTTCAGACTTATTCATATTGAGGATATATTATTACTGATCGTTTGACCTAGGATTGAGTCATACATACGATTTCTGCTTTGTGATGTTTTCTACTCACGAGTTGGCAACTCACCCCCGTTGTGCCACAGTTCTTGCAGGTTTTTGTCGTACAGGTTTCATTGCGGCTTTCTGGCACACTGCTTCCTTTCTGGGTGATTGCTTTGATAGGCGGGTTCACTCGAATCGTGACCACCATTGTAATTATTTATTTCAGTTGTATCTAGTAAATTCCATCAACCAGACTTGTATATTTATTTCAGACTTAGAAAACCAAATGCGTATTATTTCGACCTTAGAGTGGCGCGTTGTAGTATTATGGTTTTCTTGATGATTTTGAGTTTCCTTTTGAGTTTTGATCCTCGCCCTTCGGCATTGTATAGTATATTGCTTGCGTGGTTGTGACCGTCGATTGATGAAGAGCTAGCTCCTGCTTGGGGATGCCTTTTATCATTATGCATATATTATTCTTGTTGTACCCCGTTTGGGGCCAGTAATTATAAAGGAAACTCTGCCGAAATTTTCAGAAAAGACTTGAGGATTTAAAAAATGCATGTTTCCCCAATTAGATCAAAGCTCTGTTCAGAATTCAAAATTTGAATTACAGCCGCGCTTTTATAAAAGCGCTTCGCTATAACTAGCGCACCCCGTGCAAAGCACATAGGCGCTAGCTCTAGGTGCGCTGTGCTCCAAGTAGCGCACCACGTGCAAAGCAGTGTGCGCTAGCGCTAAGAGCGCTGCGCTCCAATTAGCGCACCATGGGCAAAGCACACCATGGGCAGAGCGCATAAGCGCTAGCGCAGGAACTAAATGTTCCTCACCGTTGGATCAAATATCCAACAGATATGATTAAATCATCAGTTAACAAGAATAAAATTCTGTTGAATCTTTCCAAACAGAAAAGATTGTGCCCTGAATTTGGAAGACCGTTGGATCAATGATCCAATGGTAATTAAAAAATCACTAAAATACAGAACAAATTCTGTAAAGAAGGAAAGATTTCTCAATCTTGTTAAAACAAGAAGATTATCTTCTGTAAATCAGAAGCTCTTGGATCAAGGATCCAACGGTGGGGAAATTCCTAAGTCAATTGGAGAATAAATCTCTTTAACTGATTCAACAAATCAGCTTCCCCTATATAAAGGACCCAAGACTTCAAGTCTAAAAGAGAGGAACCCCCCCATATACTTTGAGAAAATCTCAAGAAGAAGAAATAGCTCTCGGCAAAAGAAGATTTTTCTTCAAGGTAAATAGAATGGTGATGAACAAAGAGATGAAATCATCTCATAATTAAAGAGAAGAATTCTCTTCTTAAAAAATCATAGATCTACAAAGACCAAGGTCTTTTATAAAGAGATAAAAAAGATCTCATCATAAAAATAAAGAAGTACTTACTTCACATATCATATATCTATAAGAAAAATTGTCTTTCTGAGATCATGAATATCTCATTATAAGGGGGGGGAGAATTATTCAATTCTCTTAGGATCACAGATCCGTAAAGGCAAAGCCTTCCATCAAAAAGAGATTGAAGTATCTCCTATAAGTTAAGAACTTTGTTCTTGGAATCTTGAGACAAAGTCTCTTATCAAAGAAGATAATCTTCAGAGCGCAAAGTTAACCTAAGAAGAGCCTTAGCGCTCCTAATTTAAAAGTGCCTTAGTGCTCTTCATCTAGTGCAAAGCGCTGCAGTGCAATAGTACTTCAAACACAGCGCACCGCGCTCATTGGCTAGCGCTGAGCGCTAAGCGCGCCACGTGCTCCTCACGTGTGCGCTACATTACTAAAGCGCTTTGCGCTCATTATATGGCACCAGCACCAAGCGCCTCAACGCTTCAATTATAGCGCATCAGCGCTCTTCACTTAGTGCAAAGCGCTAAACTCATCAGCGCTTAACATCTGGTGCAAAGCGCCAAGCGCACTAGCGCTTTAACCATAGCGCACTGCGCTCATCGACTGGCGCTAGTGCCAAGCGTGCTATATACTTTTATGTGCGCTTGGGTAGAACATAAATTGTTCTTTGGATAAGCCCTAGAGCTATGATGAATGCTATGCATTCAATACAAGCCAAAAATGTCAGAGCCCAATGCCTAGCATTATTAAAAGGGCTGAGCCCAAATAAAGTCTTAATAGTCAGAACAAAAATAAAATGTTAAAACATTTTAATTGGACTTAGTCCAACTTTGGCCATAAGTCCTCAACTTGTTTTGAATTGAGCACATCTGCTCTTTCAACCAACTCACCTTGGTTCGAGGGTACATCTCTTCATTCCTCTGATATTTGTCGTTGTAATTCCTCAACGTCGTTAGAGAGGTGACGGGTCCCAACAACCACATATTACATCGGACCGCGACGTCTTTAAACTAACATCGGACTGTGGAGTCCTTAAATCCACGGACTATGATGTCCTTAACCTCGACCGCGATGTCTTTAAACTAACAATGGACCCCCATGTACTTAAACTGGCAATCGAACGTAATGTCACTAAGCTAAACAATAGAGCCCAATTGCTCTCTTGTCGGATCTAAACGATCCCGTTAAGTTGATCTTAGTCTAAAATGAGGCTAACGTATCCTTAACAAACGTTTAAGTTGATCTTAGCCTCAAAAGAGGCTAACGTATCCTTAAACCCAAACCCCCAAACCAAAATCTAAGAAAGATACAGATTTGGACTAGTCCACGCCCTACGGGCGACAACATAACTTAGTCTCCGTATACAATCCATGGGCAACCAAGCACAAAAACAAACACCCACGACACGAAGTGACCATATAGAGAAGGAGAAAGTTGTTATCGCGACACGGTAGCGTAATTAACTGCAGGGGCTTGCGCCTGTAGGGAAGAGCGTCCCCACAATCAAAAACCCCTCAGATGAGGGGGAATCTGATGAAGTCTGCTACTTCGGCCGCATCCGTTTAAACCTTCTATACATGGTTCCATAAATCAACTTGGCATCTTCGGAGAGGTGGACGGATAGCACCAATTAGCATCTGCCCCGAATTTCAGGCAAGACGTCCGTCGCGTCTCCGCCGCGTCTTTCGGAAGGGAACAGATTCTGGCACGCCCGGTGGGATCTTTTCCTCTTTCCACTCCACACTTCGTGTGTCGTATTTGCGAACAAATCGCGGTTTGCTAATAGTTGCCCTTGGGTTCGAGATACTGAGATTTGGCATTTTGCTTGGTGCAGAAAACAAAGATCAATGGCGTTCACCTGCTCGAAGTGTTCCACATGCAACTACAACCTACGTTCTGCCTCAACTGGGGGCATAGCTTACGGGCCCCAGGCGGATTCTCTGTTCACGATGCCGGTGGAACATGTCACCCAGGCCACCACAGGATTGTTTTTCGGGACCATGCTCCCGCCAACGAGCTTCAGCGCTCCTATGCCAGCACCGGAAGCTCCCAAGAAGTCGGTCTTCGATCGGCTTGCTACTACCACGGCCCCTCTCAGCGGGTCGTCCAGCTCCAGCTCCTCGGTCTTCGCCAGACTGGGCCAAAATTCCTGTAGGCCTGTGATGAAGCCTGCAATCCCAGAAAAGGTTATCCCGAAGAAGATAGCCATCTCTGCTCCTGAAGTCGTCAAGGCGGCTTCTCCTGCCAAAGAGTCGGTCTTTACAAGACTGACTATTCCGGCTCCCGTTCCTGCTCGAAGGTCTGTCTTTGACAGATTGGATACCACTACTCAAAAGACGTCAGTCTTCAAGAGGCTGGCACCTGTGGCGCCTCATCTGGATAGGGGGCAAGACAAAGCCGTCCCCATCACCGAACCAACACCATCGGCTCGACACACTTGACGTCGCCACTGGCCCCGAGTAAGGAAGGCTGGGGGCAACTCCCCCTCTGGGCTAACTCCACCAGCTCCAACGGTGGAAATTAATGCTGTTGTGCCAACCGGGAACAGCTTTGTGCTACTGAACAAGGTGCGCAGGAATTCGCCTACCGCCGCATTAAAAAGATCTCCGCCGCCGGTGGAGACTGTCATAGAAACGAAACCGGAACAGTCCCCTCAACGACTGTCTTCTAAAGTTTACAAAATCTGGCGACAAGTCCGAGAGTCGGTGGTTGATCAAGACTATCCCCGCCGGCAGAAGAAGTTGAAGGTCCGACAGGAAGAAAACCGTCCTGTTAAGACACAAAAGATGACGGCTACTTGGGTGCCCACTGCAGCAGCCCCCTCAACTTCGACCGCTCATAAGAGGATAAGACCGAAGAAAATCCCCATGCCTTCGACAAATGTCAAAGGCACTGAGCCTAAACACCCTAAGTCTGGGGGCATGGTGGTGCATACCGTCTATATGGCTTCCGGAAAAGAGGATAGCCGTATCTCCACAGGTCATCGACCGCTTACGCGATCCGTGACAAAAGCTCAAGAACAGCAGCAGAAGCTTCAGGAGATGATGACTGCGATGGCCGCACTCACCGGGCCAAAAGAAAGCCCAGAGGCATCCTCGGAGAAACGCCATGAGCAAGAAACTGATGCCGAATTCCTTCGGAGAATACTTGAGAAGAAGGACAAAGAGGCTGCGGAACAAGCAGCCAATATAAAACGAATGGACTTTCTATTCCAAGATATGGTGGGCATGATGATCCAGCCGGATCCCCCAGCCGAAGATCCTCCAGTGATAATTGAAGATGATAGAGGCGAAACATCAAACCCTCTGCCGGCTCTATCAGCAGCCAAGGAAGAGACCATCTCCAAAGCTTCCCTAGATGATTACATCGCTCAGCAGATACGAGTTCACCAGGCAAATGAAGCGGCTGGGAAAATTGTAAAAACTGGGCGACCGTATCCAGGCTGGTATGATCAAATAATGAAAGGTTCCTAGGCACCCTAGTGGGTTCTCACAAGGCATCGAACATGCCAAATTAAAATTTTTAGTGCCGAGAAACCCTAGACTACGGATCTTTAACTAGATGTTTAGGCGAAAAGAAAAGCTAGTTAACACTTAACTACATGGATACGGAAATACAACCTTTGTAGATCCGGATGTCCACCTCCACGGCTCCGCAACGATGTCTCCTCGCTGTCCAAGTCGAACTCCGGGCTTAAGCATCGGCTTCGTCGAAGAAACGAGTGAGCTAGGTCGCCGGCTTCGTGTCAAAGACGATCTACGTCGAGGCATCGCAAGTTCAAGCTCCGACTTCACAAAGTGATGAAATTTGTGAAGAAAACACACTCTACAACTTGGCTAGAGGTAGAGGGTGAAGAAATAGGAGATGGGTTCACTTTAGATTTGGATTTTGCTCACTAGATCACAACTTGCCATTAAAGTAGCAAGCTTTCTCATTTTGAGAAGAAGAAGAAGATGATAGAATTCTTTTTCAAGTGTTAAGTAAAAATGAATAATAAAATCCATTCTTATCATCTTCTAACCATGGTCAAGTGTAGAGAATAGACCATGGTTAGTGGGAGTGGTTAGGGTTAAGCAAAATGACAAAATGGTTATCATTAGTCAAAGCTTCATGAAGCTTCAACAAGCTTCAAGACAAAATGAAACCATTTTGTATTACATAAATCCATTTAATAAATAATGAATGGATTAAATAAAAAGAGAATAAACCATAAACCCTAACCACTCTCATAACCATGGTTGCATTCTTTACACAAAACCAAAACTATATGCATCATCAAACATGATACATACAAGTGTACACAAAACATATCACATATACAATGTGCACATCAAGTGAGAAAAATCCGTTTAAAGTGAACCAATACTAGTTAATGCAAAGTAATATATCAAATATATAATTATACATTAAATCATTAAATCAACACTTGATTCAATGATCCGGTCATGTCGCACATAACCGACTAGTATTCAATGTATCGACTTATCGAATCGGTCTTCGATTCGATAACTAGGTTATATCATATACAACCAATCGAAACATTAATCGCGAGAATCAAATACGGTATCACATACACGCATTATTCTCGGTCCCGCACATATCTCATATGCACTCCTATTTCGTTTCGCTTGAACCAGGAAACCTCTGTGTAGGACTCTAAAGACTCGTCAATACGCCGGTAGCAGATGATGATCATATCAAGCACCCACAAGCCGCAAGCGGTCTGCTAAACGTAACGGCCACCCGGGTATTGAGCGATCAGAAGATCGACGAGCTAGCCCGCTCACACTCCTGCGAATCCGACCAGTAACACTTACCATACAGTCAAGTCTCTTCGTCTGATACGTCGCATATCAAGTCTAGGGGTGGTATACGTCAGACCTCAATAACCCGATAAGTCATGCCGATGTGAGGCTCGTAACGGGTCGAGAAACTACTGGTAACACTTACCAGCAAATCTCTGATCAGCCCTGGCCAGGGACTTCCCTGTTACGGCCAATCGAGCACAGCGCAACATCAACCCCCAATACCGGGAGAGACGAAACCCCTCCTATCGCTCATTGCCTCCATGTGACTCGGGACTGTACCCAAAGACCACCGTTTTGCACGCCCTCATGGACGTGGTAAGGTGGAGATCAAAGCACAGTGGGAACCACACAAGACTCTATGACGATCTCGGGTCTACAGACTAACCTGTACAAGTGTCACCTGAGAACTGCCATCTGACGTGAGGTATAATACCATCTGGGAGTTCTTGGCGAGTCCGTCCAGTGTACCCAGTCTCCACTGAGCACCCGTATACCACCTCTGATGTCAAACACCAATGGATATGGGATCATCCATCGCCCATCACATGGGTCGAGAAGCGTATACGCTAGTCTACTCTGGTATATCGATGCCCCGTCTCGATACACCTACGACTAGGGACCTTGAAGGATGTACTTATGGACTACCATGTCCCCACTAGTATGATCTGCATCATAGTCCAGGTAGTCAAGTACAAATCCTAAAGGCTTTACCAACATGTAACTATAAGACAGTATAAAGAGACTAGTGTACATGTTAAGATAAATGGCAACCAGATAGCATACTATCATGTCGAGCAAGAAAGTCATCTCTATATATGTCCAAGCATCCAATATAATATACATAATCTGTACAATACTGGCCTCTAGGGCATACATACAACTAACAATCTCCCACTTGCACTAGGGCCAGCTGCTGTAGTATCTCATACCGAGCATCCCGAAGAGTCTCTCAAACTGTATCTGGGGAATGGCCTTCGTGAGTGGATCCGCCGTGTTATTCTTCGTGTCAACTCTCCTGACCTCGATCTCCCGGCGATCAACTATCTCCCGGATCAGGTGATACCGCCTCAGAATATGCCTGGACCGCTGATGGGACCTGGGTTCCTTGGCCAAAGCCACCGCTCCATTGTTATCGCAATACAAAGGTATTGGACGCTCAATGGATGGAACCACACCAAGTTCAGTAATGAACTTCTTGATCCAAACAGCTTCTTTAGCAGCATCGTTGGCAGCGATGTATTCAGCCTCCATTGTCGAGTCTGCCACGGTTTCCTGCTTGGAACTCTTCCAGCTAACCGCCCCTCCATAAAGGGTAAAGACAAAGCCCGACTGCGACTTAGAGTCGTCCTTATCACTCTGGAAGCTCGAATCGGTAAAGGACTCCACTTGGAGTTCTCCGTTACCATACACCAAGAACATATCTCTAGTCCTTCGTAAGTACTTGAGAATGCTCTTCACAGCTGTCCAGTGACTCTCTCCAGGATCAGCTTGATACCTGCTCACTACACTTAGTGAGTATGCTACATCGGGTCTGGTACATAGCATCGCATACATGATAGAACCTACTGCCGAAGCATAGGGTATCCCTTGCATGCGAGCTCTCTCCAAATCAGTCTTGGGAGACATCTCTTTGGAGAGAGTGACTCCAGAGATCGTGGGCATATTCCCACGCTTGGACTCTTCCATACTAAACCTCTTTAGTATGGTGTCAATGTACCTGGATTGGGACAATCCCAAAATCCGTTTGGATCTATCTCTATAGATCCTGATTCCCAATATGCAGGAGGCATCACCAAGATCTTTCATTGAGAATCTTTGTGATAAGAAGAGCTTGACCGATTGCAGCATAGGAATATCATTTCCTATCAAGAGTATGTCGTCCACGTACAATATGAGGAAGACAACTTTACTCTCTGCCACCTTCTTGTAGATACAAGGTTCATCTGGATTTTTGACGAAATCAAACTCTTTGATAACGACGTCAAAGCAGATGTTCCAACTCCGCGATGCTTGCTTTAATCCATAAATGGATTTAAGCAGCTTGCATACCTTCCCGCTGCTCCCACTGTCTACGAAGCCCTCTGGCTGAGTCATGTACACGCACTCTTCTAAATCACCATTTAGAAAGGCGGTCTTAACATCCATTTGCCAGATTTCGTAGTCATGAAAGGCAGCAATGGCAAGCATGATTCGGATGGATTTAAGCATAGCCACTGGAGAAAAGGTCTCGTCATAGTCCACACCTGGTCTTTGACGAAAACCCTTTGCTACAAGTCTAGCTTTGAAAGTCTCCACTTTCCCATCTACACCAAGTTTCTTCTTGAAGATCCACTTGCTCCCAATGGGTTTTACCCCTTCAGGAGCAATTTCCAAAGTCCATACTTTGTTGGTGTGCATGGAATCCATCTCGGACCGCATAGCATCCAGCCATTTCACTGAGTCCCCACTAGTGATGGCCTGCTCGAAGCTAGTTGGGTCATCATCCTCCATGATGCAATCCTCACTACCACCGTCAATGAGAAAACCATAGTATCTCTCAGGTGGACGAGAAACCCTACTAGATCGGCGGAGAGGCTGGGGTACGTCGGGCACCACTGAATCCTCTGGTTCTACTAAATTGTCAGTTGCAGTTTGTGGTGCTGGAACCTCTTCCAGTTCTACCTCTTTGCCATTAGTTTCTTTTGCAAGAAATTCCCTTTCCAAAAAGGTGGCATGCTGAGCAACAAACACTCTTTGTTCCTCAGCTTGGTAGAAAAAATATCCTTGAGAATTCTTAGGATATCCCACGAACTTGCAAAGGACTGACCGTGCCTCGAGTTTGTCCGGATTTTGCTTTTTGACATAGGCCGGACAACCCCATATCTTAATTCGCTTAAAATATGGTCTCTTCCCACTCCATATCTCATATGGTGTGGTAGGTACAGATTTAGACGGAACCAGATTCAATAGGTATATGGCTGTCTCAAGCGCATACCCCCAAAAGGAAATAGGTAACTCAGCATTACTCATCATTGAACGCACCATATCTAATAGGGTGCGATTCCTTCGTTCCGATACACCGTTGTGCTGTGGTGTATAAGGAGGAGTAAGCTGAGAGAGAATCCCATTCTCTTTTAGATAATCCAGGAATTCACTGCTTAAGTATTCACCTCCTCGATCAGATCGAAGAACCTTAATACTTTTGCCCGTTTGGTTCTCTACCTCGTGCTTATATTCTTTGAATTTCTCAAAAGCTTCAGACTTGTGTTTCAACAGGAACACATGCCCGTATCTAGAGAGATCGTCAGTGAATGTAATGAAGTAGGAAGAACCATTTCTGGCGTGTGTAGACATTGGACCGCATACATCACTATGCACCAGTCCCAAGAGTTCAGTAACTCTTTCTCCGTGTCCTTTAAACGGAGTTTTGGTCATTTTTCCTTTGAGACATGAATGGCAAGTGTCATAAGATGATAATTCGAATGAATTCAAATATCCGTTCTTATGCATCTTAGCTAGTCGTGTCTCATTGATATGGCCAAGTCTACAATGCCACAAGAAGGATTCGTTCATTTCTGAGCTTTTCCTTTTGTGCGTGTTTTGTATATTGAAAACTGTATTTTGATTGAGAATGAATATGCCATTATGTAGCGAGCCTGATGCAATCAACCTTTGATCTAGGAATATGTTCATAACATTATCCTTTACTACAAAATTATAACCTTCTTTACTTAGTAAAGAAACTGATATAATGTTGCACATCATGTTCGGTATATAATAGCATTCATTCAGGACTAGTGTATCACCATTTGGTAATACTAGGTGATATATGCCAATTGCTTTGGCTGCAACATTTGCCCCATTCCCTACATGAACGGAATGTTCACCTTTTCTCAGTTCTCTACCTTTTCGCAGCCCATGTAACATCTTACATATGTGGGATCCTGACCCGGTATCTAATACCCAGGACGTAGGGTGAACTGAGAAACAGTTCTCAATGACAAACACACCCGAAGATGATGCATCAACATGCAAGTTCTCCGTTTGGGCGGTGTGAGAATCCAGATATTCTCCTGTTTCCTGTTCAGTCTTATAACACTTATAAGATAGAACGGGTTCAACGTTCCCCTGCACAGTATTACATGCGGGTTCGGTCAATACATCCATTTTATTATCTTTATTAAGGCATGAAATGGTCGCTACCTGGAGAGAGAGAGAAGAAAACACTTTAGCGTAAGCTCGTGCAAGATCAGATTGGTTTTTATCTTATCTAATCAGGATGGCTCCCACTGCTTTTTATCAAATCTTCCTCCAAACCCTAAAAGGAAAGACTAGCCGGGATTAATTACACACTACAAGTTCGCCAATCTTTCAGCCAGGCCAGTGTCGGTACTTTGAGGGAGGTCCCCCGTGCTTTCGCACGAACCTAATTAATGTAAACCTCGTTTTCCCAGAGGCGTAACCTCGTTAACACCTTTCTAGACACCTACTTGATCGGCTAATTGTAATATGTAAAACTCTCCCAGGAGTAACTCTTACTCGCAGCGGGTATCGGGATCCAACTATCTCATAGAAGGTATGCAATCTCATTGCAAATTTCAACACTTGAAATTCCCGATAATATTTTGCCCCAGGCGATCTATGACCTTGACTGAGTCAACAAACCATAGACCGCAAGTAAAGTTCAACCCGTCATTTCCTGATTGAATTAAACCCACCCGCACGACCCTTGACTAAGTCAACAAGGCCGCACGACTACCCTAATCCAATCTGCATCATATGCATAAACAGATAAATAGTAATTAGCTACCGCACACTACGCCTTGACTGAGTCAACAAACGCAGCACGAATACTAACTATTACTTATCTGAAATGACGGAGGGCTACGTCAGGTTTTTAAGAAAACCCTTTGCGTAATGAACTTTATATCGTTGTAGAATCAAATAAAGTTTTGAAATGGAGTGATTTTGAGGCTTTTCTAGTTTTGCTAAAGGAGTCACTCCCGGTGAAGGGATCTCGGTCCTTTCCTCGTCGAATGAGGTGCGGGATATATCATATATATCGCTGTGCAAAGCAAAAACCCAAAAGCAGTCAAAAGCAAACCGAGTGTGTAGCATCTGCCAGTTATTGCTAAAGGAGTCACTCCCGGTGAAGGGATCTCGGTCCTTTCCTCGTCGAATGAGGTGCGGGGTATATCATATATGCCGCTATGCAAAGCAAGAACTGTAGCTACCTGTTTTATTTTAAAATTTGATTCCACAACATCTTAGGTTTCTTATCTTTCATTAATCACATTAATGAAGTCCCATCATTTAATACCTAAACATCACAGATAGATATGGCGTACACTTATGCCATCCGCATTCGCCTCGATGTCCCCTCGTGCACCGTTAGGTTAGGTAACTAACGACAGAGCAGGGCAGGGCTAGCGCGGGTGTAAAACATAAGTAACGTCTATATAATATATCATATATACTATATATTATATCCATCACAGAGTCACAACACAGATATCGCAGCAGAATAAACATATGAAATATTGGATATACTAGGACGTCCGTGTTTTCAATACGAGCCAGTATAAAACACGGATTCCACGGTCGTGATGAATAGCCAATCCCACACCCCTAGACCCCTACGAGAGCGGCAAGCAACCCTGCCAATTCTAGGGTTAGGAGACCCGGACTCGACTCCTCGAGTTGGTCTCCCACTGGACCCCAGAACCCGGTTACTTGTGCTTCCCTCCTTGGGTCTATCCTAGTGCAGAAAAGTAAATAATATACAAAGGGTGACAACTCCCGCATCCTGGAAGTGCCCCGAAAAAAAAGAATATTACATACAAGTTTTTACATGAATGAAAAAGAAAAACACTCATCTCACATAAAAACCCCCGGCTATTCAAACACGACGATCCAATATAACATATCCAGCAACACATAACATCACATGTCATCAACGTAAGTAAGTATGCATACCCCAATTGTCGTTGATGTATAGCAACGAAACCGGCGATATGAACATACTACACTTACGGTCACAGAAAAGAAAGTGTAAAACTACAACAATTGGAATCCGCAACTACTTTAGACATCACATGCCTAACAGTTATAAATCCCGCATTTTAGTCCCATCATCGAAAACTCTTTTCGATATCTTGTGAAACTAAACTGCTAGATCTATAACATTCATCCAGTTATCTCATAACCTTTTGTGAATTCCAATTATTGTATCCAATTCCGGATAAATAGAATATATCAAACTTTCCGATCGAACATTCGAACACCCAAGTTTTCCCGACACCGATCAACACATGAAATAGGTTCAAAGACATTCACTTCATACCTCAGTACCAACGGTCCAGCCGTAGAAGGGTCAAGCCAACGCCTCACATGTGGCACGCCGTACTGCCCCAAACCCGAAGGTTCAAAGGGCAGTTCAAGACGGTCACATAATCGAGTTAAGGTTTGTGTCTTCTAGAGGGACCATCGCGTTACTTGCACTACTTAGAACGTCTTTTAACCACACAATAATCCAACACTTGGATATTTTGGCAGGGGAAAACCTGGGTATTTATATCCGGTCGAACTCTTTAACATATTCTACAATTATCTGGAAAAACACTCAGACAAAATTTGATATCCCGATCGAAACATCGAAACCCCAAAACAACTGCAGAAAATTAAACTCTGAAATAAATGTTAAAAATTCCCAGAAAACTCAGCAGAATTTATCAGGAACTACTGTGCAAAAATTGAGGGGTGACGTCATCAATGCGCGGCGGAAGCGCCGCATAAACCAGGTTTCTGCCGCTCTTCCGCCGCGGAATTTACTGTTCATGGGAAAAGTTTTGCGTCGTAATTCTTATATTTTCCTGCTGAATTTTTTAGCAATTTTTAATTTGGAAAAATCCCAGAATTTGGAAAAAGTCCAGAGAGCTATTTCGGGTTCGGATTTTTGGTTCGATCGGGTTTCAAACGTCGTCGGGACTTCGCCTAAGGCTCTAGCTAGGCTCTGATACCAGTGAAAGGTTCCTAGGCACCCTAGTGGGTTCTCACAAGGCATCGAACATGCCAAATTAAAATTTTTAGTGCCGAGAAACCCTAGACTACGGATCTTTAACTAGATGTTTAGGCGAAAAGAAAAGCTAGTTAACACTTAACTACATGGATACGGAAATACAACCTTTGTAGATCCGGATGTCCACCTCCACGGCTCCGCAACGATATCTCCTCGCTGTCCAAGTCGAACTCCGGGCTCAAGCATCGGCTTCGTCGAAGAAACGAGTGAGCTAGGTCGCCGGCTTCGTGTCAAAGACGATCTACGTCGAGGCATCGCAAGTTCAAGCTCCGACTTCACAAAGTGATGAAATTTGTGAAGAAAACACACTCTACAACTTGGCTAGAGGTAGAGGGTGAAGAAATAGGAGATGGGTTCACTTTAGATTTGGATTTTGCTCACTAGATCACAACTTGCCATTAAAGTAGCAAGCTTTCTCACTTTGAGAAGAAGAAGAAGATGATAGAATTCTTTTTCAAGTGTTAAGTAAAAATGAATAATAAAATCCATTCTTATCATCTTCTAACCATGGTCAAGTGTAGAGAATAGACCATGGTTAGTGGGAGTGGTTAGGGTTAAGCAAAATGACAAAATGGTTATCATTAGTCAAAGCTTCATGAAGCTTCAACAAGCTTCAAGACAAAATGAAACCATTTTGTATTACATAAATCCATTTAATAAATAATGAATGGATTAAATAAAAAGAGAATAAACCATAAACCCTAACCACTCTCATAACCATGGTTGCATTCTTTACACAAAACCAAAACTATATGCATCATCAAACATGATACATACAAGTGTACACAAAACATATCACATATACAATGTGCACATCAAGTGAGAAAAATCCGTTTAAAGTGAACCAATACTAGTTAATGCAAAGTAATATATCAAATATATAATTATACATTAAATCATTAAATCAACACTTGATTCAATGATCCGGTCATGTCGCACATAACCGACTAGTATTCAATGTATCGACTTATCGAATCGGTCTTCGATTCGATAACTAGGTTATATCATATACAACCAATCGAAACATTAATCGCGAGAATCAAATACGGTATCACATACACGCATTATTCTCGGTCCCGCACATATCTCATATGCACTCCTATTTCGTTTCGCTTGAACCAGGAAACCTCTGTGTAGGACTCTAAAGACTCGTCAATACGCCGGTAGCAGATGATGATCATATCAAGCACCCACAAGCCGCAAGCGGTCTGCTAAACGTAACGGCCACCCGGGTATTGAGCGATCAGAAGATCGACGAGCTAGCCCGCTCACACTCCTGCGAATCCGACCAGTAACACTTACCATACAGTCAAGTCTCTTCGTCTGATACGTCGCATATCAAGTCTAGGGGTGGTATACGTCAGACCCCAATAACCCGATAAGTCATGCCGATGTGAGGCTCGTAACGGGTCGAGAAACTACTGGTAACACTTACCAGCAAATCTCTGATCAGCCCTGGCCAGGGACTTCCCTGTTACGGCCAATCGAGCACAGCGCAACATCAACCCCCAATACCGGGAGAGACGAAACCCCTCCTATCGCTCATTGCCTCCATGTGACTCGGGACTGTACCCAAAGACCACCGTTTTGCACGCCCTCATGGACGTGGTAAGGTGGAGATCAAAGCACAGTGGGAACCACACAAGACTCTATGACGATCTCGGGTCTACAGACTAACCTGTACAAGTGTCACCTGAGAACTGCCATCTGACGTGAGGTATAATACCATCTGGGAGTTCTTGGCGAGTCCGTCCAGTGTACCCAGTCTCCACTGAGCACCCGTATACCACCTCTGATGTCAAACACCAATGGATATGGGATCATCCATCGCCCATCACATGGGTCGAGAAGCGTATACGCTAGTATACTCTGGTATATCGATGCCCCGTCTCGATACACCTACGACTAGGGACCTTGAAGGATGTACTTATGGACTACCATGTCCCCACTAGTATGATCTGCATCATAGTCCAGGTAGTCAAGTACAAATCCTAAGGGCTTTACCAACATGTAACTATAAGACAGTATAAAGAGACTAGTGTACATGTTAAGATAAATGGCAACCAGATAGCATACTATCATGTCGAGCAAGAAAGTCATCTCTATATATGTCCAAGCATCCAATATAATATACATAATCTGTACAATACTGGCCTCTAGGGCATACATACAACTAACAAATAAAATACCCGCCGGGATACACGATCCCCAAATTCCATGTGTACAAGGGGACAGGAAATCCTCACCAGCACGTCGCCCAGTTCAGGGCTCTTTGCGGCAACACCGGCGGCGATGATAAGCTCTTGCTTCGCCAATTCGTCGGCAGCTTATCGGAGACGGCGTTCGAGTGGTACTCCAAACTTCCAAATGACTCTGTCAAAACTTTCGCGGAAATGGAGTTGTTGTTCACCCAGCGATTCGCAAGTGCTAGTGAACGCACCCCAATAACGGCATTGATCAATGCCAGGGTGAAGCTGGGTGAGACATGGGATCAGTACGCAATCCGATGGCGGAATCTGTGGTCTAAGTGCGAACAGCGCATCGAAGAAGCACCAGCGGTGGGCATGTTCGTGGGCACCCTAGACCCTCATGCAACTATTTCACAGTTCATGATGTTCTTCAAACCGACTACGTTCCAGGCTTTAATCGACAAGCTGGCCCAGATGGACCAGATGGGTCATAGACCGTCTCCTCCGAAGCCGGAACCGCGAAACGAAAAGGGTAAAGGGAAGGCGACCTTCGTTGCGAACACCCAACAGCAGCCCAGTGCTCCAAGACTAACGGATCAATTGGAAGAGAGACGGCGCTATTATAATGAGAAAATGAAGCGTCCTTACTCATTCCCGTGGGATAAAACGAAGAGGCTGTTCGAACTAGCGATGCGCAACAGGCTTATCAATTTGCTGAATCCAAGGTGATCATCGCAACCCGGCGAAGTGAATAATCCCAATTATTGCCCTTACCACCAAACGGTAAGCCATCCAATTGAAGATTGCTTCGTATTTAAGTGATGGATCGAGGATCAGTACCTCCAAGGCAAGTTTGCGCTGTCTGAGAAGTGGAAAGTAAACCCACCACAACCGCACACTCCTAAGAAGACAGACACACCAAGGGCAACGTGCTCTTTTGTTGAGGAAGCTCCATGGGAGGTGGCTCTTTCGGCCAAAACTAAAAGGATGCTGAATGAGCTCCAGACATGCCCGGCAATCAGGTGGAAGAATCCGCTGGAACCCCAGATCATCGAAGGGATGCTGAAGCCGCACCCAACTCCAAAGATTGGTGGTGATAGCCAAAGTGCTCATACCCAGCCTTCGAAATCTTCGAAAAAGAAGAAGAAATCCAAAAAGCCCGTGAAGCCTTGTGACAAGCGCACGGACCTGCAAAAACAGATCGACGCGCTGGAAGAGTATAACCAGAAGGCGCGGACCCCAATCACGCTCCAAGAGTTCCTCAGTCACGTCCTTGAAGATGGAGATGATGGAGAAGACTCGTCGGATGAATCTGAAGATTACATGGCAAGTTACCATGTGATCTCTCACTCGTCGACAGATGAGGAAGAAGCACCTTGCACCGAAAGACTGGGGGCAGGGCCTGAACCGGAACTTCTGTGGCCGACAGACGAAATGATCAACGCCTTTCTAAATGAAATTCATCTGAAAAGTAAAGTTGGTCGGGAGCGTGAGATGGCCATATTTGAAAAAGCCAAACGCCGGCGACTGGACGAAAGAGTCGAGACACTTCCGCCGAATCAAGGGACATCCGTCGCGAATAAAAACAAGTTCAAGACGAGGAAAAGGTTTGCTAAAGCCATATCAATGGGGATGAAGCTACCACCCTCCGAAGGAAACATTCTCGGTAAAGCAGAGACACATCCTAGATACTGTTTATATCATCGAAAGATTTCGCACCCCACCGAAGAGTGTGACGCTTTTAAAAGATGGTGGCAAGGGTATGTCGCTCACCGGCAGCATTTCAAACGGATGAAAAGCAAAACTCGTCGGAAGCGAAGAAATACGACCGAGGAGCTTAGAAGAATTACCGGCAACTGTCGCACGGTCAGCGCCGGGGGATCGCAAGTTCTCACGTTCGGGAGCGACTCCGATGAAGAGGTGACTCTTGGCCCTCTCTTCAAAGAATCCACCTTGGGGAAAGAGGAAGAGCCGAAGACTTGCGAAAATATCCAGCTGCGCAATCGTACGTTGCCCGAAAAGAATCTTGGACCCACAAACAGAAAAGATAAGGGAAAAGAAAAGGTCTCTGAGGATATCGCCCTAGATGACCAAGTCATGAAAGAGCTGACCGCCAAGGACCCGCCAAGGAAAAGTAAGGTGGACTACAACATTCTGGCACACTTTAGGAAGTTACCCTCGTAGCTCAGCATTCTTGACGCTCTTTTACTATCAAAAGAAGCAAGGGACTCATTGATCAAGGCGCTACAAGAGCCAGAGCAATTCCAAGCTTTTCTCGCCGAAGAAAAGATGAAGGACGAGCTGGAAGAAGTACACACAGCCGATATTACCTTCGGCGATGAAGATCTCCTCCTTAGGACGTGCGAGCACAACCGTCCCCTATATGTCTCCGGATATTGTCATGACATCAAGATAGGAAAAATCCTGGTTGATAATGGGTCCTCCGTCAACCTCCTTAACGTGAGGGTGTTGAAGGAAATATGCATGAGCGTTCAGCACCTCGCTCGTGATAAAATAACCATCTCCGGCTTCGATTCCCAGTCATCACGGACCCTCGGGTTTGTGATACTGACGCTGCGCTTCAGACTACTCATCACAGATATTAAATTTCACACCATCGATGCCAAGACATGCTACAATGCTTTGCTTGGTCGGCCCTGGTTACACGAGTACAACATCATCCCTTCTACACAGCATCAGTGTATGAAATACTTCAAGGATGGTCTCGAGTATACCGTAACAGGAGAGCTGAACCCATTCTCCGTAAACGAAGTCCGCAAGTACGAAGATGCAAAATACTTCTTGCCAGATTTTGAGGACACGGAGAGATGTCACAAACCGGAGAACAAAGCTATCACCACCATTCCGGTCTTCGGGAGTGATACTGAAGAAGAGGAAGAGATAGTTTATTTAGGTCCACCCCAGTATAACAAGCCGGGACCGTACGCTCCTATGTTGATCTTTGGCAGCGACTCGGAAGATGAGGTCTATGCTATATTCTCTGCTCGGCCTTCAATACAAATATTCGCTGATAAAGAGCAAAG
This sequence comes from Agapanthus africanus, assembly GCA_030015575.1. Lineage (NCBI taxonomy): Eukaryota > Viridiplantae > Streptophyta > Magnoliopsida > Asparagales > Amaryllidaceae > Agapanthus > Agapanthus africanus. The sequence continues at coordinate 112,645,591 of CM057344.1, forward strand.
TCTGCAAGTTGCCATGGTGCCACCCAAGCATCATACAGAACTAGACGCGCTTGATACCTACAGTGTGGAAGAGCTGCAGACGTTCTATGTCCCTCCCAGGCGAGAAGGCGAAAAGGCAATCCTATTCTATTGATCCGGGAAAACCAAAGTGGAGAAAGAAATCTAGCACGGCGCAGATTCTACACTTGACAGGCTCCAGCCCATCCGTTTGCCCAGATATTACACGAACGGACTAAAAAGGCTGTTAAGACGCCAAGGCGTACCTCTTAAGCAAACTGCGCGACAAGAACGATTCTATAACAGGATCTGGAACGTTCCTGGAACTCAGCGCAAGTTGCCCAATAGGAGAATGGAAACGATCGGGCTTGGATATGTTCGGTCCAAGAAACGGGAGCAATCCCGTGACTGTTACGTCATACATGACTTTGATGAAGAAGGAGATGCTCTGTGGGAAGATGCTAACCCTAAACCAGAAAGAACTCCCACCGTGAAAATGCCCAGTCCGTCGTTCGAAGAACAAATGGACAAGCTTATAAGGGAAGCAGGTCAAAAGGTTCGAGACGACCATAATCACGAAATGGCCATCTACGAGAAAGTCATGACGCAACGCCTTCTTCAACAGGCTGTGAAAGACGAGAATGCTCCTCCCTGTCAACCCGTTGAGCAAAAGGCCCGACGCAGAGGCAAAAATAAATCAAAAAGCGAGAAAGGCGTTCGACAGCGACAAAGCGGGACCAAGAAGCCACGCGATCGAGAATCGAGCAATCCGGATTCGTCCCTTATAAAGAAGATGAGTCGAGCATATTCTTTTCCTCAGAGCAAAACACGAAAGATGCTTGATCTCGCCATAAGACATCAAATGATTACACTTCCGGAGTTTAAAAACCCCGAGCAACCCAACAAGGTCTCTTACCCAGACTATTGCTCTTATCATCGAGCAATAGGACATCCTCTCGAAGACTGCTTCACCTTCAAGGACTGGGTCGAAGACCAATATCAGCTCGGCAAGTTCGCTCTATCCAGCAGTTGGAGGATAAATCCACCACAAAAACATGAACCAAAAGCCGCGCATACAGCGAGAATAGAACCATATCAACATCGGTCTTGGAAGCGAGCTCATACTTGTCATATGATAACGCTATCAAAAGAAGAGTCCGAGAATATGGATGACCTCCCCTGGTGCTTCGAAAACGATGATGGCAAGGTAATCTCAGAATTTCCACCGGCGCCGAAAGAGCTGAAAGATGGAATACATACCACTGCAGAAAACCTCAAGAAAATTGATTTGGGGACGGCAAGTGACCCGCGGCCGACGTTCGTCAGTGAGCTGTTGTCCGAAGAAAAGGTGGCTACGCTAAAGGACGTGCTCATGCAGCATAAAGATTGCTTCGCGTGGAACTATTCCAAAATGCCAGGACTAGACCCAGAGAAACTGGCCATATCCCCGGACGTCAAGCCAATCAAACAAGCACCAAGGAGAATGCGGCTTGAGCTTGAGACGAGTATCAACGCCGAGGTTAAGAAGTTAATTGACTCCGGCTTCATCCAAGAAGTTCAGTATCCTGATTGGATCGCCAACATCGTCTCGGTGATGAAGAAAAATGGGACAGTGCACATATGTGTGGACTTTCGGGATCTCAATAAAGCTTGCCCGAAGGACGACTTCACAGTACCGGTCACCGAGCTGATGATAGACAATACGTCCACTCACGAAGTCTTCTCCTTCATGGACGGATCATCAGGATACAATCAGATAAAAATGCATCTCGAGGACCAGAAGCACACCGCTTTCCGGACCCCTTTGGGTATATTCTGCTACAAGGTGATGCTTTTCGGTCTAAAGAATGCCGGTGCCACCTATCAGAGGGCCATGACGAAGATCTTCGATGACCTCTTACATGAAGTCATCGAATGCTATATCGACGACCTCGTGGTTAAGAGCAAATCATACGAGGAGCATTTAGAGCATCTGAAGACCGTATTTCAGCGCCTTCGGCAATACAACTTGAAGATGAACCCTCTCAAATGCGCGTTCGAAGTCTCCTCGGGCAAATTCCTAGGATTCATTGTCCAACACCGACGTATCGAGATAGATCCGTCAAAGATCAAGGCAATTATGGAGATACCCCCGCCAAGGACTCTCAAGCAATTGCGGTCTCTCCAAGAGAAGCTCGCGTATATTCGGCGATTTATAGCCAATCTCTCAGGCAAGTGCTGCCCTTACAGTTACCTGATGAAGAAGGGAACCCCGTTCGTCTGGGATCACAAATGCCAAAGCGCACTGGACGAAATCAAGCAATACCTGCAGAATCCGCCAGTACTGGCTGCTCCGGTCAAGGGAAAGCCTCTCATTCTTTATACAACAGCCCTCGAAGGTTCCTTAGGCGCATTATGGGCACAAGAGAACGACCAAGGGAAGGAGAGAGCCCTCTACTATTTGAGTCGAGTTCTACTGGGGGCAGAAAGCAATTATTCTCCCATCGAAAAACACTGCCTAGCATTGATCTTCGCAATAACGAAGCTCAGGCACTATGCATTGGCGCATGAGGTCCATCTCATATCGAAGGCGGATCCTCTCAAATATTTGATGTCAAAGGCCATATTGACGGGACGGCTCGCTAAGTGGGCCCTGCTCTTAATGGGGTTCTCAATAACCTATCAGCCTCTTAAGGCAATGAAGGGCCAGGCCATCGCCGACTTCCTCGCTGAGCATCCGATACCTGCCGATTCTCCCTTGAACTGCGAATTGCCAGACGAACATGCGTTTGACACGATCGACGGAAGTGATACCCGATGGGAACTTTACTTCGATGGAGCGTCTTCCATGAAGAAGCGCAAGCAAAGCACCCCCATAATCAAATCAGGGGTAGGCCTCATCTTCATAACTCCACAAGGAGGGATAATGCGCTTTGCTTTCTCCTTAACAGAGCCGAGGACAAACAATGAAGCCGAGTATGAAGCCTTGATAGCAGGTCTCGAGATCGCCATTGACATGGGGATTGAAAACCTCTTCATATACGGAGATTCCCAACTGGTCGTTAGTCAAGTAAACGGCGACTATCAAACGTGCAAACCAGAACTGGTGAAGTATGGAGAGAGGGTACATCAACTGCTGACCCAAATACCTTCCTACACCTTAGAAAGCATACCACGTGCGGAAAATAGCAAGGCGGATGCATTAGCCAAGCTCGCTAAAGAACTGGCTGACGAAAATCTCGATGACGTGAGGATCGTTGTTCAAAGCCGTCAAGTCCTCGCACCGGCAGAAATATTTCCAGAGACGTCCGAGGAAAAGGGAACGACCGAGCAAACGGATCTACAAATAAAAGACCAAGAAAAGGTTGAGGATTGGAGAGAAGTCTTTATAGACTACTTCAAATCCCGTTGAGCGCCTAAAGATGCGTCCTCAAAACATCAGCTCATGAAGCGAGCCCTATCTTTTGCCTTCGTCAATGATACCATGTATAAGAGATCATTTGACTCTTTATGGCTAAGATGCCTGGGACCTGAAGAGGCAAAGAGAGTCGTCCAAGAAACTCATGACGGACTCTGTGGTTCTCACCTAGCTGGGCCGAAGATGAAGCCGAAGATCAAATGGATGGGTTATTATTGGCCCACGATGATCCAAGACTGCCTCGAATACGCGAAGCAGTGCCACTCGTGCCAGATTCACGGGGACTTCATCCACCATCATCCGAATCCATTACATCCGACAGTGGCTAGCTGGCCGTTCGAAATGTGGGGAACTGACATAATCGGCCCCATCGAACCAGCATCGTCTAGAGGACATCGGTTCATTTTGGCGACAACTGATTACTTCTCCAAATGGGCAGAAGCAGTACCGCTGAGGGAAGTGAAGATGGAGAATATCCTCCATTTCTTCAAGACACACGTCATTTATCGGTTTGGCACTCCGCGATGGATTATCTCCGATAACAGACCAGCCTATAGAAGCCACAAGATCAGCCGCTTCGCACAACAACATAAAATAGATTGGAGATACTTCTCAATCTATAACCTCTGACCCAACGATCTAGCTGAGGCTTTCAACAAGACCTTGACGAAGATCGTGAAGAAGACGGTGTCCCGAAATAAGAAGGACTGGCACGAGAGACTGCATGAAGCTCTCTGGGCGTACCGAACCACGTTTAAGACGGCCACGAACACAACGCCATACGTATTGGTATTCGGTACAGAGGCGGTACTCCCCCTCGAGATAGAGCTACCTTCTTTACGAGTGGCAGTTCATTACGAGCTGACGGACGAAGAGAATGCTCACCTTCGGCTTGAAGTGTTCGATGCCCTCGATGAAACCCGGCTCATAGCACAGCAAAATCTGGAAGCTTATAAAGCAAAGATGACGCCCTCATACGAAAGATTGACTAGGCCGATGACATTCCGCCAAGGCGAACTCGTGCTAGTGGTCAAAAGACCTATGATCCCCAATCGCGCCAAGCGGGGGAAATTCGAGCCAAACTATGAAGGCCCGTAAATCATAGACAAGGTCTACCAGGGTGGAGCCTATCTACTCATGGACATTCATGGCGAAAGGCCCTTCAGGACAATAAATGGTCGCTTCCTGAAGAAATACTACGCCTGACGAGTCATGGCATAGGTCAACGATAGATGACGACGACTATGTCCGCTCGCTATCTTCCTAAGCCTAAACTCTGTAATTAGTAGCCGGCTTCCTTAGCGACGGAATGAAACGTCCTTAAACTAACAACGGACCGAAACATCCTTAAACTAACGACGGACCAAAACGTCCTTAAACTAACGACGGACCGAAACGTCCTTAAACTAACGACGGACCACTATGCCCTAAAATTAGCCGTTGATCGAGATGTCGATAAACTACGGTGGATTGCAGCATTCCAAAGCTGATACAAAAAAAAGAATAAAAAAAGAGAAAACGGTATGTCCACAAGCAAAAAGGGCACGGATGAAAACCCGAAAGGGCTCCGTGAGTAAAAACAGCAGGGTTGCTGACGAGTTTTGTGAAAACCCGAAAGAGCGCAATCTTGTTAAAAGACACTTGCAAAGTCCTCTCGACTTTGTAAGGAGAAACCACTTGCGTGAGATCCTTACGACTTACAAAGGAGCAACACACTTGGGGATCTTCACGATTCCTGAGGAGAAATTACACTTGCGAGATCCTCACGACTCGTAAGGAGAACCTTCTTATGGGACCCTCACGGCTCATAAGATTTGAAAGTCTTAAGCTCCAGGGATCTGAACCTGTTCTTAAGCAGCCCCCATAACCTCCAATACTGCCCTACAAACTGCTCAATGCTGACCCTTGTATACAATCCACGGGCGCGAATAAACATTTCCCTAACAAGGTCCCATCCATGGCTAGGGATATGTACGATGAACTGCCCTTGTAAGTCCTCTCGACTTATAAGGAGAAAACACTCTTGTAAGATCCTTACGACTTATAAGAGATCATACACTTAGGAATCCTCACGACTTCTAAGGAGAAAACACATCTACGAGATCCTCACGACTCGCAGGGAGAAATACCTTTATGAGACCCTTACGGCTCATGAAGTCAAAAGCCTTAGTCGACAGAATCCTAACCCTGTCCACTAAGCCACCTTTGTTCGACATCGACAGAGGCAAATGATGATTCGCTCCTGGCAATATCCCAGTAGCAGCGGTGCTGATGCCGAAATCGGTGTCTAAATCCAAGCTTGCAGCAAAAAGCCAGCAAGCCACACATGCATACGGAATAGCCGAAATGATGGGGCAACTTGCAAACAAAATCAGCAAGTAAAAATGTACGCATGCAAAATAGGCGAAATGATTTGGCAACTCGCAATAAAAAACAGCGAGTAAAAATAAAACAAATAGCCGAAATGATTGGGCACCGCGAAGAAATAGCCGAAATGATTGGGCAATCGCGACCCTCGCGATATAAAGCTGAAATGATAGAGCATCGCGGAAAGAAATAAAAAAAATGAAATTTATGCCCTACGGGTGATATCATGTCAATCCCTGTATATAATCCAGGGGCGCAAACAAAGAGGGAATCACACCCTTCCTCCCCAAGCTTCATAAGAAAGAGAGGCTAAATCTCAATGGTTCACAGATAACCTGGAGATCATCTCGACATTCGTCTCATGACAACAGACACAACATCAAGCAAAGCGGAACAGCGGCAATTCCCAGTTCCATGGCTCGGCGGTGTACAGCTGACCGAGAGTCAAACTCCGACTCCGTGAAATGAGAATAAAGTCAACACTTCCTGGCTACATGGAACGCGGATTATGTCACTCCTGACCCCGTGGGAAACGTCCAGAGCGAATCCTGTTCCTTGCAGAGCACGGCAATGACCCCGTGTGAAGCATCCAGAGCGGAGCCTGGTCCTCGCCGAACATGGCAGTGAACCCGTGGGAAGCATCCAGAGAAAAATTCCTAGCTACGTGGAGCGCGGATTATGTCACTTCTGACCTTGTGGAAAACGTCCAGAGCGGATCCTGGTCCTCGCAGAGCACGGCAATGACTCCGTGTGAAGCATCCAGAGTGAATCCTGGTCCTCGCAGAGCACGGCAATGACCCCGTGTGAAGCATCCAGAGCGGAGCCTGGTCCTCACCGAACACGGCAGTGAACCCGTGGGAAGCATCCAGAGCAAAATTTCTGGCTACGTGGAATGCGGATTATGTCACTTCTGACCCTGTGGAAAACGTCCAGAGCGGATCCTGGTCCTCACAGAGCATGGCAACGAACCCGTGTGAACCATCCAGAGCGGAGCCTGGTCCTCGCCGAACACGACAGTGAACCCGTGGGAAGCATCCAGAGCAAAATTCCTGGCTACGTGGAATGCGGATTATGTCACTTCTGACCCCGTGGAAAACGTCCAGAGCGGATCCTGGTCCTCGCAGAGCACGGCAACAAACCCGTGTGAAGCATCCAGAGCGGAGCCTGGTCCTCGCCGAACACGGCTGTGAACCCGTGGGAAGCATCTAGAGCAAAATTCCTGGCTACGTGGAACGTGGATTATGTCACTTCTGACCCCGTGGAAGGTCCTCGCAGAGCACGGCAGTGAACCCGTGTGAAGCATCCAGAGCAAAAAATTGGACTGTGAGGTCCTTAAACTCACGGACTATGATGTCCTTAACCTCGACCGTGATGTCTTAAAACTAACATTGGACTGTGAGGTCCTTAAACTCACGGACTATGATGTCCTTAACCTCGACCGTGACGTCTTAAAACTAACATCGGACTGTGGGGTCCTTAAACCCATGGACTATGATGTCCTTAACCTCGACCATGATGTCTTAAAATTAACATCGGACTGTGGGGTCCTTAAACCCATGGACTATGATGTCCTTAACCTCGACCGTGATGTCTTAAAACTAACATCGGACTGTGGGGTCCTTAAACCCATAGACTATGATGTCCTTAACCTCGACCGTGACGTCTTTAAACTAACATCGGACTGCGGGATCCTTAAACCCATGGACTATGATGTCCTTAACCTCGACCGTGATGTCTTAAAACTAACATCGGACTGTAGGGTCCTTAAACCCATGGACTATGATGTCCTTAACCTCGACCGTGATGTCTTAAAACTAACATTAGACTGTGAGGTCCTTAAAACTCATGGACTATGATGTCCTTAATCTCGACCGTGATGTCTTAAAACTAAACAACGGACTGTGGGGTCCTTAAACCCATGGACTATGATGTCTTTAACCTCGACCGTGATGTCTTAAAACTAACATTGGACGGTGGGGTCCTTAAACCCATGGACTATGATGTCCTTAACCTCGACCGTGATGTCTTAAAACTAACATTGGACTGTGAGGTCCTTAAAACTCATGGACTATGATGTCTTTAACCTCGACCGTGATGTCTTAAAACTAAACAACGGACTGTGGAGTCCATAAATCCACGGACTATGATGTCCTTAACCTCGACCGCGAGGTCTTTAAACTACGGTATCCTGGAAAACGTCCAGAGCGGAGTCTGGTCCTCGCAGAACACGGCAGTGAACCCGTGGAAAGCATCCAGAGCAACTCTTGACTCCGTGAAATACGGATAAGGACAACTTTACCCATCACTTATAGGTCCCCACGACTCGTAAGGGAGTAAATTCTCTTATGAGATCCTTACGACTTGCAAGAGAAAACACACTTAGGAATCCTCACGATTCTTAAGGAGAAAATACACCTACCGGATCCTCTCGACTTGTAGGGAGAAAATTCTTTATGAGACCCTCACGACTCATAAAATTGAAAAGCCTTAGGAAGCAGATCTTAACCTGATTCCTAAGCCATCGCTGTCCTACAAGGAAATCAAAGTAGATTATCCATAAAATGTACTTACTAAAAGGGACACACCATCACGAAGCAAAATATGCCTTTTATTCATAAATCCAAATGGATACAAAGTACAATTTATGAAAGAACCAAAAATACTCTCATTCAGGAGTATGTACAAAAGAAGAATAAAAAATATACAGTTCTTCAAGTTGGCGAATGATTCAAAAGGTTCATCAGTTCATCCTTCCTTTCTTGGGTCTCAGCTTCAAAATTGGCTATGGTTGCGAGACGGGTCTCCGCTTCCGACTGTTTGGCCTGATACGAGGCAAGCCGACCTTCGAGTTCATGCTCAGTAGCTTTATGAGCGTCAACCATCGTCCGGGTAAAGATAACAGCTTTATCAACAGCCGCCACGTCCTTGATTACGGCTTGAAGCTCTTGCCAAAGTTTATATGCGCGGGTGGTCTTAGATGTAAGTTCGGCTTGAAGCTCCCCTAGCGCGGTTGAAGCCAGCTTCCTCTCTGAGAACTTTCGGTGGAGCCTCTTTTCACAGGAAAGCGTATTAGCGGCATACCGCTTAATCAACTCCTGCAAACTTGTCTTCGCAGCTACCACCTCCGAAGGAAGGCGTGCACATTCAAGACCATGCAAGCAAGCCTCCACTTGACGACAGAATTCGACCCAAACTTGCACAAATGCTTCACTGTGATAAGTAGCAAGAAAGAGGAGAGAACCGTTGGCTTCAGCGGCAAATTCTTCGGCTGTGAGCGAGCTACCAACACGAAGGTCTTCGATTAACTCTAACAAAGAATGAAGGCTTGACTTAGCCATTCGTTCGGATGCACGCAGCACATAAGGGCCAGACGGCATGAGAATGCGAGTCTCCAATGCGGTAAAAGTAGACAGAGCTGTTAAAGATTGATAAAAGATCGGTGAAGGTTGCAAACAGAGGACAGATGCAAAAGCGTCGAAACTTTACTTACCCACGTTTATGCGAGAAGAGTCTGGATGATCTCCGGGCCCATCGAGGACCTCAACCTCATCATCAGCCTCCAGAACTACAGAAGACATGAACATTGTTACATAAAGAAGTAACAATATCGAGAAAGGAGCGAACAATGCTAACCTTGTCCGGAAGATAGAATGATGCGCTGAGGGGATATCGCCTGTGGAGCAGCCAGTTCCAGCAGACGCTGGAAAGATTTCCTGGGAGACAGGCCAGTGATGGATGCCGCCAATTCCCGTAGCTCTGAAAAGACAGAAAAGTTCAAATAATGAAAAGATCGTTAAAATAAAAGATGGAACAATACCTTTGATACTCCTCCCATTTTGGGTTGGAAGGATAGCAGCTTCGGCGGCCTCCTCCGTGCCCCCAGAAACATTATCTGGGAGGTGGACCGGCATAGTAACTTCCGGTGGAGGAGCAGTGACCATCGCTACAGGCTCCAATGGAAGGATGGTGGCCTTGACTATCTGTCCCACAGTCTCTGGGCTGTCCCCAGGGAGATCCATTGGAACGGCGACCACCAAAGATGCCTCCCCTGAGGGAGCAAGTGCTTCGGGAGCAGGAACCACCGCAGGAAGCTCTATGGCAGGAGGGACAGTTTCATCAACCCCCTCCACACCGAGCAGTGTTTCAATAGGTGTATCAGCAGGCTCTGCGGTCAGTAAACCCATGGGAACCTCCCCCATCGCCGAAGTTTCTGCACAGTTCACATGAGGATAAGAATATATATATACAAGTACAGACAATATGAAGTATTACAAAGAAATACCAGAACATACAGATGCGCAAGGAAGCTTTCTGTATGGCTCGCTCAAGCCGACACTCCTTCTTAAGGAGGTGTGCTCGTCGAGGTTCAAGGGTAGACTCGTGACCGCCAGTCCATAATGAAAGCGCATCCGCAGCATCCTCCGAAGCAGCCTGTTTAAGGGCCCTTTCGCCCCATTCCTCCAAAGGGCCGATGAATCGTCGCCGGATCCACGAAGGGTCTTCATAAAAAATGACGGCTGGGTAGGTTTTTTTCGGAATTCTTACGTTCTCTGATCGTCTTGAGAACGTCTTATAGCCTCAGCCAGTTGTGCAGCTTCCTCGGCAGATGAACCAGGAAAAAGAAGACTGTCGTCTGGTAGACTAGCAGCGGTCTTCTTCCCCCGTTTTGGCCCAGAGATAATGGCTCTAGAAGATCGCTTCTTTCCCATTGCCGCCTGCTTTTTGGGCTGCTTCTCGGTTTTGACAGAGAGAGGAGACTTCTTCAGGACCTTCGCCAAGGGGATATTATCATCAGAGTTGGGTTTTACATCCGGAACCGGTACGGTATCCGTCATCGGTCGTTCAAGCGAAGCCTCTGTTGGCAATGGGGAGCGAAGCCTTTCCTCCTCTTCAAAGGTTTTAAGCGAAGCAGCAATGGCTTCTTCTGTAGAGGCACCTGTTAAAATAGGAGGCATCAGTCAGAGTATAAAAAAGTGAAATAAACAGCTGAGAGATAAGGATAGAATATACCTGACTGCGCAAGGGCGGCCAATTCCTTTTCGAGGGCGGCTGATTGTTTGGAAGCTTCAATGGCGATCTCCAAGTCGGTATCATCAAGCATCCCGAATAAACCCTCGTTGGTCCCATATTCGCTCAAGCCTTCTCTAAACAGAGCAGGGGGCGTCGAGCCTAATATGGTGTCCAAAGAAAGTACTTGTTTCTTTTTCTTCTGAGGACGGGCGCCAGTGGACGATAACACGAGTTTGCGTTTGGTAGACGCCTTTGGACGACGAATCCCAATTTCTTTTCCCACGTCCGACTCAGGGGACGCGGCAGCTACCTTTTTTTCAGGCTCGCTGGGTGGGGGCAACCCACGCGTAGGGCTTAACACGTATGGAGGCTCAACTACAGTGACCTCTCTCAGGGGAGGATGAACAATGTTCCGTCGCTTCAGAGGAACATTTCGATCACCAGCCGGCACTACACCCTTGTGATCGAGCAACAATCGCTTCTCTTCCCTGATGACGGCACCTATTGAATGCTGATACCACGCCACGTACGCATTAAGAGCCTTTGGGACGCAACTCGGTTCGCTGATAAAGAAGTTGGACCCTGTGTTCAAGCGCATGAAATGATGCAGTGTGCTACGTATTCCCTCTTCGGTAGCAGCAGGCTCGGCCAAGAAGGCTTCAAGTGGGACGCCCTGATTGTAACTTAGCTGCTGGGCGAAACGGTGCAGATTGTATCTCATGAATAACGCCGCATCATTTTGCCTGAACACTAAGAAACCCGGCCAGATGGAGTATAAATGAAGGATCTTCCGAGCTTTCAGCACAGAAGCCCCATCTTTAAATATGTCCTGCAGTGGCAGCACCATCTTCCCCGACTCTTGGCCGACGGTCAGAACTTTATCAGTAAAAGACATGCCGGCCCCAACCGTGCGCGGGCGAAGAAGCAAGCCTCTAGCTTCCCGTTGCGTCGGAGTCACAATAGAAGCGCCAACCAGTCGCATGATCCGAGGGAACCTGCACCTGTCATAAAAACCCGGCCTCTTATGGATGCCAAAGACACCTAGCACATGTAACTCGAGCCATGACGTGAAATAATGCATCGGGAAGTTTACCGAATGCAACCCTGGCTCAGTGGTATCAGCCGCCAAGCTGAGGCCGTGATACATATGGGCTAACCCAGCAATCCCCACAGCCACTTGTATCCTAGCAACCATCCGATGGGCAGGATAGAAGACGGACGGCTTCATACGACGAGGGTGCATGGGAAGTGCGAACCAACTCAGCCACAGCCCGAGGAACCCTAAAAAGAACGCTTCTTCGTCGATCCCAGGAGCCGCCAGTTCTGCAAAAGGGATGGTCGGGGTATCAGGTAGAAAGAAGCTCTGCTGATCCGCCTCCACCGCTGGCAGAGTGCCTAAACCCAAGCCGAAAGGGTCGTCAAGACCGGCGAATTTCTCGACCTCTTCCTTCAATATTTCCGGGCGAAGAAAATCAGTGATAAAAGCCGTAAAACTAACTCCACGACCTTCGGATGCAAGAGAAAGGTTCTCGTACATATTCAACACCTTTATTAAGCTCGGAAATTTGTGCTAAATAGCATTCTCGGGAGTAAGACCCATTACCACTAATTCGGTAGTGAAAACATACTCATCCGGGGGAAGCAATTCCTTATAATGTTCCCCCTAACGGGTAAGCCCGAGACCTCTGCAAACTCCTCCAAAGAAATGGAGACTTCTCGATCTGATAGAAGGAAGGTGTGGGTTGGGATGTTCTACTGTTCCAGAAATGCCCTGACCCACCATATGGGGTGTGTGGAATATTGAAACAAAGAGGCATAAACGGCGGGATACAATCCGAGCTTCATCAACTGTGGCTTCCTCGCCGATAGAATATACCGGGCCCACTGCAAATACCCGGCTGGGTAACGGGGAGTTAGCCCTACATTGTACGGCTGTCCCCAGGGGCGTGACTCGCCCTGACATATGCGTCGCCCTAGGATGTCCAAAGCCACCGGCGGCTGCACGGGTATTGCGGCAATAGAAGGCCGAAGGAGACCTTCTGAAGTCCAGTTGACCTCCTCCACAGTGTAATTTATCGGAGGCGCATTTGTATAGGCAATCGCTGAAATAGGCTCCGAGGATGTCGCACAGGAAAAGCTCCGTCGACCCATGATAATTTGATCATACCATTTACCCCATAGATGAAGACTCTTATGCTCCGGGTCATGGTCTTTTATCAGCGCGAAAACCTCTCGATCAACGGGTGCTTCAGGAAATCCGCCTTCTGAACGAATGAATGGGAAGGAGGTGTCGGAAGACATAATGCCTGCGCAGAAAAGAACGAATTTTTCAGCCACCAATGCTACAAATTAAATTCTGTTACAAGGTACTATAAATCCGTACCGCACTGCTATGCAGTTAAAAGGGACCCACAAAATCTAGATGACAGTTCATCATTAATAAAATAGCCTCATCATTGGATGAGGCTGACATTAAATGAGGAAATCCTCAAGAGATTCTCATTAAATGAGAAATCCCTCGGGCAAAGGAGTAAAACTCCCATTGAGAGCAGTGCTCTTCACTAGACAGACATCTGTCAAAGTCTAATGATGAAGGAATAAAATTCCTCAAGAAGAGCTTTGCTTTGAAAAGATGATGGAATAATCTATCAAAAATAAAATTTCAATTGGATCTTCAAGATCCATGAACAAACTCTTAAGAGTTCTTCTGTTTGATCTGAAAGGAGCAAAGCTCCATTAATGGATTAAGAAATCATAAGCAAGATCCCTTTAGATCTATGATTCCAAGAGAGCAAAGCTCTATTAATAAAACCCTAAAAAGGATTTTCTTTAGATCAAAGATCTATGAAGAGAAAAGCTCTGTTAATGGGTGAAACCCTAAAAGATATCTCAAAAAGATTTAATCTTTTACCTAATTCGACAAAGTTCTGTCCTTAAAAATTCTTAAGAAGAAGAGCTGCGGTCTGAAGAAGAAAATAAATTTTTAAGAAGGATTGAAGATGAACAGAAGTCATTTCAAGGGCCAAGGGTCCTATTTATAGTCACTAAGCGCCGTTTCAGTTCCTTGGGTGATCCAAGAGTCGAGATGTTGCCACTGCTGCACCCACGTGTCGACCCCGTGAGCGCAACGGTGGGGGCATTTGTCTCCCCAATTAGAGCAAAGCTCTGTTCAGAATTCAAAATTTGAATTACAGCTGCACTTTTATAAAAGTGTTTCGCTACAACTAGCGCACCCCGTGCAAAGCACATAGACGCTAGCTCTAGGTGCGCTGTGCTCCAAGTAGCGCACCACGTGCAAAGCACATGTGCGCTAGCGCTAAGAGCGCTGCGCTCCAATTAGTGCACCATGGGCAAAGCGCACCATGGGCAGAGCGCATAAGCGCTAGCGCAGGAACTAAATGTTCCTCACCGTTGGATCAAATATCCAACGGATATGGTTAAATCATCAGTTAACAAGAATAAAATTCTGTTGAATCTTTCCAAACAGAAAAGATTGTGCCCTGAATTTGGAACACCGTTGGATCAATGATCCAATGGTGATTAAAAAATCACTAAAATACAGAACAAATTCTGTAAAGAAGGAAATATTTCTCAATCTTGTTAAAACAAGAAGATTATCTTCTTTAAATCAGAAGCCCTTGGATCAAGAATCCAACGGTGGGGAAATTCCCAAGTCAATTGGAGAATAAATCTCTTTAACTGATTCAACAAATCAGTTTCCCCTATATAAAGGACCCAAGACTTCAAGTCTAAAAGAGAGGAACCCCCCCATAAACTTTGAGAAAATCTCAAGAAGAAGAAATAGCTCTCGACAAAAGAAGATTTTTCTTCAAGGTAAAAAGAATGGTGATGAACAAAGAGATGAAATCATCTCATAATTAAAGAGAAGAATTCTCTTCTTAAAAGATCATAGATCTACAAAGACCAAGGTCTTTTATAAAGAGATAAAAAAAGATCTCATCATAAAAATAAAGAAGTACTTACTTCACAGATCATAGATCTATAAGACAAATTGTCTTTCTGAGATCATGAATATCTCATTATAAAGGAGGGGGGGGGGAGAATTATTCAATTCTCTTAGGATCACAGATCCGTAAAGGCAAAGCCTTCCATCAAAAAGAGATTGAAGTATCTCCTATAAGTTAAGAACTTTGTTCTTGGAATCTTGAGACAAAGTCTCTTATCAAAGAAGATAATCTTCAGAGCGCAAAGTTAACCTAAGATGAGCCTTAGCGCTCCTAATTTAAAAGTGCCTTAGTGCTCTTCATCTAGCGCAAAGCGCTGCAGTGCAATAGTACTTCAAACACAGCGCACCGCGCTCATTGGCTAGCGCTCAGCGCTAAGCGCGCCACGTGCTCCTCACGTGTGCGCTACATTACTAAATTGCTTTGCGCTCATTATATGATACCAGCACCAAGCGCCTCAATGCTTCAATTATAGCGCATCAGCGCTCTTTACTTAGCGCAAAGCGCTAAACGCATCAGCGCTTAACATCTGGTGCAAAGCGCCAAGCGCACTAGCGCTTTAACCATAGCGCACTGCGCTCATCGACTGGCGCTAGTGCCAAGCGCGCTATATACTTTTATGTGCGCTTGGGTAGAACATAAATTGTTCTTTGGATAAGCCCTAGAGCTATGATGAATGCTATGCATTCAATACTAGACAAAAATGTCAGAGCCCAATGCCTAACATTATTAAAAGGGCTGAGCCCAAATAAAGGCTTAATAGCCAGAACAAAAATAAAATGTTAAAACATTTTAATTGGACTTAGCCCAACTTTGGCCATAAGTCCTCAACTTGTTTTGAATTGAGCACATCTGCTCTTTCAACCAACTCACCTTGGTTCGAGGGTACATCTCTTCACTCCTCTGATATTTGTCATTGTAATTTCTCAACGTCGTTAGAGAGGTGACGGGTCCCAACAACCACATATTACATCGGACTGTGAGGTCCTTAAACTCACGGACTATGATATCCTTAACCTTGACCGTGATGTCTTTAAACTAATATCGGACTGTGAGGTCCTTAAACTCATGGACTATGATGTCCTTAATCTTGACCGTGATGTCTTTAAACTAACATCGGACTGTGAGGTCCTTAAACTCACGGACTATGATGTCCTTAAGCTCGACTGCGACGTCTTTAAACTAACATCGGACTGTGGAGTCCTTAAATCCACGGACTATGATGTCTTTAACCTCGACCGCGATGTCTTTAAACTAACAATGGACCCCCATGTCCTTAAACTGGCAATCGACTGCAATGTCACTAAACTAAACAATAGAGCCCAATTGCTCTCTTGTCGGATCTAAACGATCCCGTTAAGTTGATCTTAGTCTAAAATGAGGCTAACGTATCCTTAACAAACGTTTAAGTTGATCTTAGCCTCAAAAGAGGCTAACGTATCCTTAAACCCAAACCCCCCAAATCCAAATCTAAGAAAGATACGGATTTGGACTAGTCCACGCCCTACGGGCGACAACATAACTTAGTCTCCGTATACAATCCACGGGCAACCAAGCACAAAAACAAACACCCACGACACGAAGTGACCATATGGAGAAGGAGAAAGTTGTTATCGCGATGCTGTAGCGTAATTAACTGTAGGGGCTTGCGCCTGTAGGGAAGAGCGTCCCCACAATCAAAAACCCCTCAGATGAGGGGGAATCTGATGAAGTCTGCTACATCGACCGCATCCGTTTAAACCTTCGATATATGGTGCCATAAATCAACTTTGCATCTTCGGAGAGGTGGACGGATAGCACCAATTAGCATCTACCCCGAATTTCAGGCAAGACGTCCGTCGCGTCTCCGCCGCGTCTTTTGGAGGGGAATAATGCATATTCGGCTTACTTATTTAAAAACCTTGTTTTTAAAACATGTTTTCTTCACTTCTTTAAAACTAGTTTTCCTTCATTTATTATTTAAAATGGTTTTAGATTTCTGGGCTTTTGGCTTACTTGAATTAGATGAGGTTCTATAGACTTCATATGATTCAAGGTCCAGTCACGTGCTATTTCGGGTCGTGACAAAGTTGGTATCAGAGCACTAGGTTAACCTTAGTTCGAGTCTAAGTTTGACTATGCGGAGCCTAGAGCGTTTGTATATATACGGAACTTGGGCTTGACCTTATGGAACTTAGAATTAGTCGAGGGGGTATTAGACCCGAACTTTCGCCGCATAGGTTGACCTTGGTTGATGGAGTAGGTGACTTCAGTAGAGTGAAGTACCGTGTGTATGTTCCGCGGCATACTTACGATATGCTACTCCACTTAAGGAGCCTTAGGATGTACATTTCCTTGCATAGTATTATATTCATTCTTATGATCTATCCTCATCGATATTGGTTATGATTTTGCTGCCACGATTACACGGGCAGAGAGAGCTACGGCTAGAGTTGCGGTCAGCACGAGCTCATCACGGACGAGGACTGATCAGGGCGTGATTCCAGGGACATACGATTGCATAGAAAGGCGTCGTCTTATTATGTTTTCACGCTATAAGCGTTGATGGATCGCTTTTACGAGATTTTTCGGACGTGCAGATCAGCATCAGAGGATTGGGCCACTGATAGAGGCCAGCCAGAATGTGATGACCATTGATGTATCGCTTATTCATGATGATTGAGGCACTGATCAACGTGCAGATGAATGAGCCAGTTGTTGCTGCGAACGACGAGATATTGCCCCAGATGTTGGAGCTATTGCAGTACGAGTTGTACGTAGAGATATGATAGAAGGTCGCTAGTCACCCGAGGATGAATGACTAGGACATGTGGTCCGTTCGCTTACCCCGATGCGAGGTCACCAGATAGATTGATTCCAGCTAGAGACGACTTCACGCAGGTACGTTGAGAGTCGATAGAGACGATCGAATGTCAGGAGCCCATTTTCTAAGTTTAAAGTATTCAGAGACAAATGCAAGTAATGCTATGGACCCTCTAGAAGAATGAAACCCTAACTCGACGTAATGACCATGAAACGCTTTTGAACCTTAGGGTTTGCGGCTGTTCAGCGGTGCCATTTGTGAGGCTTGGATTTGCCTTTCTACGGTTGGTCCACAGGTGCTGTGGCATATACTGGAGTACTATTAAACTGTACCCAAGATGTTTAGCTCTTGGGGGAATTATGGACCTTGACGAATCGATCGAAAGGTTTGACATCTTTCGGATATCATGTGATGGGATGCATTGCTTGGAGACTCCAGATACGAGTATAGCCGTTGGAGCACAGTCCATGCAGCCACGATGAGACGAGTCCGAAGCAGTTGACAGCAGAGAAAAGTGGAGTAAGAGGTTCGTACGAGATCTTGATGAGATGACGTTCCACTCCGCCGACATCAGAGATGTGATACGCATGTAGAGGCATTGTATATGGATATATTTTCCAGAAGGAGTCGTGATGAGTATACAGCCGTTTCGGAACAAGAAATATATATAGCAAAGGGTGGTAACTTCCGGGCAATTCAGCAGAAATGAGATTTGAGACAGACCTCGACAGGACCTTTCTGGAATACTATACGAGAAGACTTGGATCCAGGAGCGGTCATATTGCGCACACCCAGCAGGTCAGAGTTCGGCATCGTCGACGGGATAGTTGGACAGAGATCTGTAGAGGATGTGCCAGAGCGGGACTGTTTCCATCGTCATTCCATATTGGGCCGTTGAGCCGAGGAGCTATATATCTAGCAATGCACAGTGAGAGACAAGAGCCTAAAAGCACCAGGCGCCAGACTATGAACAGGAGGCAAGTAGATATCTTGCTCAGCTAGCATTGGATGTACCGACACCTTCTCAACTTTGAAGGAGGAAATATCGACGAAAGTATTTATGATTTTTGATTTGGTGATTCGATTATCACATATCCTTCACCTTGGATTTCGGTATTTTGGGCGATCTATTCGCATGATTTAGTCTTGATGACTGAGTTTCATGATATTTGTTTTCGTGCACCATGGTTGCACCTACTGGGTATTCATATTTTGTGCATAGTTATTACCCTTGAGATATGCTTTATATACCGTTGTGTTGATTTATGATTTGTGCACAATTATTGCACTTGATGTCGTTTTATTCCTTGGTCGCACATGTTTATGATTTCATGGATTTCATACAGTTGGGTTGATTTTGTGCACATGGTATGCACACGATTTGGTTTTTGCACTCGGTATAGCTTATATATGCTTGTAGTGCATTGATATGTGTTTTGTGCACGTAGTAGCACACGTTTATGATTTTACACCTTGGTACACTTGGTGTTGCTATTTACGCATTTGAGTTATTGTTTGGTATTTTATGCACAGGATGCACTGTATTGGTATTTTGTGCACTAGATGAACTGGATTTGTATTTTGTGCACAGAATGCACTGTATTTGTATTTCTTGCACAGGATGCACCGGATTTGTGTTTCGTGCAGTTGTTGCACTAGATTTTCGTTTCGTGTGTTTGTCGCACCAGATTTATATTTCGTGCAGTTGTTGCACCGGATTTATATTTCGTGCGTTTTGCACTGGGTTTACATTTTGTGCACTACGGTTGCACCTGACTTCGGTTTGATATCATTCGATATGTTGATTTTGATTTCATGCCTATATTATGCATGTGATTTGACTTATGCTTTCGGCATAGTTTTCATGCACTTTTAGTGTTTTGATTTGATTTGTGCACGCTGATACACATGGTTGTGAGATTATATACCGTGGTATACCTGATTTGGATTGAGCTGTATTGTATACCGTCGATTTTGATTCTGATATTGATGTTGATTTCGTGCACTCTGTGCATTTGATTTGGATTCTTGCGCATATTTGGCGTGCTTGGATTGGATTTTGCGCATGTTCGGCGCTTGATATTGGATTTCGTGATTTCGTGCATGTCGGATGCACATGATTTAGATTTTATTCGTGCATAATGGATGCACTTGATTTGGATTTTCGCGCATGTTGGGCGCATGTTATGAGATGCGATTTTGGTGCACACCAGATGCATTGGATCGGAATTCTTCGTGCATATCAAATGCACCTGATATTTGTTGTCAGGCACACCTGTTGCCTTTGACAGCTGTTTCGTGTATACCCGTTGCACTTAGATGTTGTTTCTGTGCACATGTATGGCACATATATGGATTTTGATTTCCGTGCACACCAGACGCACGTAGCATTCATATGCACATTTTGGGATTGATTTCTTATGGAGCAGTACGTTTTTATGATATTTGCTATTTGTTTTCGTACTGAGAAGGACTAGTCAGAGGACAGTACCTGGATATATTTTGCATACATTGATAGTTATCGAAGGGATTTTTAAAAAGGGAGCTATAGTCTCAGTATTTACCTACGTGTCTGATATGACACGAAACGTTTAAAACAAGAAAACCCTTCTAAATTATTTTCAAAAACGTCAGGACGTACATATTAAACAAAGGATAAGTATATATATAGTTATTTTCTTACAATAGATGTCCGCCACTGTGCCGCGATACGCGCATAGCACAACAACATGAAAGGTTTGGCATGCATTTGCTTCAGATATTTACATGTATAAATTTGATATTTACATGTATAGTTTTAATGTATATCACGTTGGGTTTCGTATTGGATTTGACATTGGTGTCTTTACCATGACTCCGATGATTGCAGGATGCTTGACGGAGTTTTGATTTTGAGTTATTTGCTCATTGTTCATGCGCATGCATTGCGCTATGATGCGTTTTATGTATTGATGATTTCGGAGCTCCGACGACTTGGACTTTTTACTGAAATGTTTTAGTATAGAGGGGTTTAAATTTAAATTCGGGGACCGAATATCTTTAAGGGGGGAAGATTGTAACATTTCAAAAAAATAAAATATTATTTTTGAAATTTTTTATAATTAAATAATAAAATGTTGAATATTTTAATAAGGTGGTATAATTAAATACCGATTAATTGGAAAAAAAAATGAAAAATTATGGAAATTACCAAAAGAGTGTGTTTTATGTGAATTATACAAATTTTAAGTTTTTATGATTAATTATACACTAATTTAGTGCTAATCGCGATTAAATATCGCTAATCGCGCATTAAGCTTGTTTTGTGTAAAATATGCACCATATCATTTTTACACTAGTGTTACATTTTCCTACATGGCTTTCTCTTCATTTTTATTCATGGTTTTGGGTTTTATGTGAGAAAAGGAAAGGAAAAGAAAAGAAAAAGAGAACAAAACAAAAGGGATTATAATATTACGCATGGGCATGTGAGAGAGAGGCGAGGGGGTCAATTGACCATGAGTCATTCTTTTCCCTCTTCATTTCCTTCATCTCTTTTTCCCTTCCTACTCTATCAAGAGCTGCTGCCCTCACTCCCTCCCCCTATTCATCCTCTCAAACACCATTAAAAACACCTCAAAACTCAATACCCACTTCATTAAAAATGTGTATGAGCTCACTGGCTACACCTTGGACCAAGAAAACTTGCATTTTGGACACTTGGGGCAACTTAAGAAAATTCTTGAGTTGCCAAATGAGATAGTCTCTTAACCATTAGCCTAGTATTTCCATTTCTTTTACATCCATGTTTGTTTAGAACCGATTTGGTGTCGTTTAGTGAGATTTGGAAATTTCTAGTCAGGGTTTATGTAATTCTTGAGTTGTGATGTACAATTGAGCTTAGTAGAGGCCACACAAACCCTTTAGTGCTAGAATTCAGACCCAAACCAGAGACTAGAACCTCGGGATACGAACTTAGAAACCCGACATCGGAGGAATTGTGGATTCTGTGAGTGTAAAATGAAATCTGCTAACACCCGGGTGACCTGAAAATTATTTTGCAAATACAGAGGAGTGTGCAGGCACCCAGGAATCTAACCCCAAGACCCCAGCCCCTACAATCACTTCTGGGCCGCAAATAAAACCCTTCTGGCCGCAAATTACGGCCAGATCTTGAGCATTGTGGTTCGTGCTTTTTCTGTAGCTCCATCTCCTGTAAACTAGACCCTTGGCATATGCAAAATTGACTAATTTGACCTAGGGTAAAATCTGGTACCATTTTCAAGAGTTGCTATTTTGATTCGGGGTTTCGTTTTGCGTATTTTGAAATCTGGATTTTTTTGATTTGTGTTGTTCGATCACTTGACGTTTGTACGTCGAAATCGAGTGTTATTTGGTGGTTTTGAAAGCGTAGTCCATAGGTTCTAACCTATAGTCTTTTAGCGTGTCGTTTTGCTTTTGATTTGGGTTTTAATACCATACGATACGTTATGATGTGTAGGTACCCTACGAAGACTTCGAGACGACAGGTAAGCGCGTGGCGTCGTCGACAACGGAAAGCGAAAAGCAAAGTGGGTAGATTATATCTACGGGGGAAGTTGGGTGGATGGCGTATAGCACCCCCGCAGTTCGATATATATATATATATATATATATATATATATATATATATATATATATATATATATATATATATATAGACACACACACACACACATTATATATATATATGATATCTTTTATGTGTGACATGGATATTCAAGATATGATTATGTGTTCATGGTTGGTTTAGGGTTATTAGAAGTGAACTAGTATAGCTTCTTAGTCGCGAACCCTAGAATAGGTTTACACCCACATGCACACACATGCTTACTTTGTTATACTTGTACGTATATGGGGATACGTATATACATATACACACATAGGTACGGGACTATGTAACCTGCACATGGATGATGAGGATTGTATATGGTATTTGGAGAGGAGTCGATGAGATTGGGCATGGTGCCATGAGATCGGTGATAGGATGTGATTCGTATTATGAGATACGACATGAGATTTTAGCAGGTCTTTGGACGTGTGTTTTACATACACATTTATATTTATATAGATGGTATCAGTTGTACTAGACTTAGATCAGTACCCCAGTTCATGAGATATGATGATAAGGATACCAGATAAATGATGAGATGAATGTGATATTTGACTCGTACCCAGATTGGGATGCCGTACGAAGGATTTACCGTATGAGATAACTGTGATGATAGATCCGCACTCATGACTCGAGGATGCCATATGCTATATTGTATCGTACGCGGTACTATTGAGGCGAGATCACCGACTATTATATATGTATATATATCGACTCAGATTTAGGTGGTTTTCATACCCTTTCGATTAGCTGGTTAGTTAGATCTGTAGTTCACTTAGTAGATGTTAGACTAGACCCGAGTCATACCTATTTCAAAAACTACCGAATCATGAGTATTTTAAAAACAGGCCAAGGGGATTCTACGGATATTTTCAAAGACGCATCCTTTCTTAAAAACACCGTAGCCCTTATTTTTCTAAACACCATGATTCGTCTTATTTCAAATGGCAAAACTGTATGACATATACATATTGATGTAGATTCTTCACTGCTGCGTTTATTATTCGATTTCCGCATTTCTTGTTATTTGCATGTGTTTTTTGTTATATTAAACCCATGCTGTCAGGAAACCAGCACCATTATCGATGATGCGTATGTTCCACGTACACCTGCTTGCCGGCGCACACACTTCATTATCGATAATTGCCATGTCACTATACAGTAGGATTGTTGCATCAGGATATACCTACTTGTATATCCATATTGGCACACAGGCATATTGTATACTCATACTTGCGTTTATACCTACTTGTACATCCATATTGGCACACATACATACTGTACACTCATACTTGCGTATATACCTATTTGTACATCCATATTGGCACACATGCATATTGTACACTCATACTTGCTCATATACCTACTTGTACATCCATATAGGCACACAGGCATATTGTACACTTATACTTACGTATATACCTACTTGTACATATATATTGGCGCACAGGCATATTGTACACTCATACTTGCGTATATACCTACTTGTACATCTATATTGGTGCACGGACATATTGTACACTCATACTTGCGTATATACCTATTTGTACACCTATATTGGCGCGCACACACATATTGTACACCCATACTTGCATACATACGTATTTGCACATACATAGATGATTCTGGCTTTATTTTGGAGATTTGAGAACCGCAAGATATATTTTAAAACTGGATTCATTTAAAAGAGCGGTTTTCCCCTCGATGTGTGCATATTATTGTTTTATGTTGCATGCTATACGGATATGCTTACATTTCTATCATATGTCGCATATATTCTGCTTTATGATTTTACGCATTGAGATATACCGTTTTCATGAGATTTCTGGATTTGAGAACCGTGGTCATTTTAAAAGAAAGTATGCATTGTTTAAAAACCCAGTTTCTCTTGATATGATATTTCAGTGCGTCCACCATGCATTTTCTCGGTTCTGAGACGTGTGACATGTGAAACCCGATTCGAGAAGCTGGATGAGGCCGATTGCGGGTACATGGTGGACCCGATATGGTACCCCGGGGTAAGAAAGGGATGCTGTGTATACAGACGGTAAGCCTGGCAGAAGGACTACTACCTACCGGTGATTGTATTTGAGCTCGGCGGATATCCGGAGGATACCGACCGGAGTTGAGAGATGATACGGGCCTATCCGGACTGACGGAGCTCGTGGGCCGATCCGGACTGACGGAGCCCTATATATATGAGGATTTACGTGTCGATGCTGGGCACAGGTTTCATGATGTTTTCGAGTGTCGATGCTGGACACTCAGGTTCCATGATTTTGATGTGTCGCGAGAGACACACGTTGATTTATATCCTCATATTTCTATGCATATGCTTTATGATATTTACATCCATTATGTTTTGTGTCATTGGTTGACACGTGGACGAGATCCACATACATACAGACATCGATTACATAGTTGGATGATATCCACACACTTATAGAGTTCATGATATAGTTGACATTGATTCATGTTGATTATATTGATCATACCTCATATTTATGATATGTTGCTACCTGAGGCACTGACATGAGCACTTGGTATTATATTGATGTATAGATGTTTACCCTTGCCACTTTATCATACTTCAGACTTATTCATATTGAGGATATATTATTACTGATCGTTTGACCTAGGATTGAGTCATACATACGATTTCTGCTCTGTGATGTTTTCTACTCACGAGTTGGCAACTCACCCCCGTTGTGCCACAGTTCTTGCAGGTTTTTGCTGTACAGGTTTCATTGTGGCTTTCTGGCACACTGCTTCCTTTCTGGGTGATTGCTTTGGTAGGTGGGTTCACTCGCATCGTGACCACCATTGTACTTATTTATTTTCAGTTGTATCTAGTAAATTCCATCAACCAGACTTGTATATTTATTTCAGACTTAGAAAACCAGTTGTGTATTATTTTGACCTTAGAATCGCGCATTGTAGTATTATGGTTTTCTTGATGATTTTGAGTTTCCTTTTGAGTTTTGATCCTCGCCCTTCGGCGTTGTATATTATATTGCTTGCGTGGTTGTGACCGTCGATTGACAAAGAGCTAGTTCCCGCTTGGGGATGCCTTTTATCATTATGCATATATTATTCTTGTTGTACCCCGTTTGGGGCCAGTAATTACAAAGGAAACTTTGCCGAAATTTTCAGAAAAGATTTGAGGATTTAAAAAATGCATATTCGGCTTACTTATTTAAAAACCTTATTTTTAGAACATGTTTTCTTCACTTCTTTAAAACTCGTTTTCCTTCATTTATTATTTAAAATGGTTTTAGATTTCTGTGATTTTGGCTTACTTGAATTAGATGAGGTCCTATAGACTTCATATGATTCAAGGGCCAGTCACGTGCTATTTCGGGTCGTGACACTTAGGATAAATGGTTTTCTTCCTTCCCTACCGTTCGGCACCAGCCTATGATTTGGAAGAAAACTATCCAATAAGCGTAATTGGTGTACTGTCCTAATCCTAAGAGCACTCGCAACGCGAGAGAAGGTAAAGATAAAAGACAACTGAATAAACCTCATTCTATTTTTCCTGAACCAGAATCCATCCCCGAACTGGAACAAGTCCTTTCGAGTTCATATATAACCATACGATGGAGTATCCAATAAACTGTGGATCTTCGTAGTGATACGGGGTGTTCTGGAGAAATACAAAGGTGAAGTAGGAGTGGTGATGAAATACGTGGCTTGGTCGTGAATGATAGCAGTCGCAATTTACTTTGCCCTCTTTCTAATCCCTTTATTTGTCTTTACTTATTACCTTCTGTACACCACACTTAGGCTAATTGGTTTTCTCCATTCCCTACCGTTCGGCACCTGCCTATGGTTTGGAAGAAAACTATCCAATAGGCGTAATAGGTGTACCCTCTCCTAATCCTAGGAGCCCTCACAACCTGAGAGAAGGAAAAAGAAAAAGACAACTGAATAATCCTATTCAATCTCTCCAGAACCAGAATCCATCCTCGAATCTGGAACAAGTTCCTTCGAGTTCATATATAACCATACGATGGATTTATCCAATGGAAGTGGATATTCATAGTAATACGGGGTGTTCTAGAGAAATGCAAAGGGTAAAAGAATTAGTGGCAATGATGTATGAAACTCAGACAATCCAAAAGCCAGTGTTTTAAGAAAGTTCGGTTAACTTGGTCACTGAGTCATAGTCAAGGGTCGGGTCATGGTCGCTGCCAAAGAGAGAGAGAAAAGAAACACTCTGTGTGCACTCTAACCTAGATCAAAATGGTTATCACTTTATCTAATCAGGAAATCTCCCACTGTATCCTCAAATTCTCCTCCAAACCTGAAAGAAGAATTAGTCGGAATCACCTGAGGAGTAAACCAACTCATCAGTGGGAATCGAGATCTAACTATCATCGCATGATAACGTGATGGAATCCACTCACGTTATCACACTCCAGAAGGTATGCGCATATCTGGAAAGTTTCTTGTATGTTTGAAACTCCCGATGTGATTTTTACCCCATGCTCTTATGACCTTGACGAAAGTCAACAAATCATAAGTCATATGTCAAGTTCTACCCGTCATTGTCCAGGTTAATTTGAATCCACCCGTACAATCCATTGACGAAGGTCAACAAGGCTGTACGACTGTCCCAAACCAACGCATCTATCTATGCAATAGAAAGGTAATAAGAAGCTACCATTCACTATGCCTTGACGAAGGTCAACAAACATAGCATGATTACTAAGTGCTACCCGTCTGAAATGACGGAGGGCTACGAATGGTTTTTGGCGAAAAACCTTTAACGTAATGAACTTGATATCGTTGAAGGAACCAGATAGATTTTTATAAATATATAGTGGCGAAAACCTTTGCTAAAGAGGTCACTCCCGGTGAAGGGATCTCGGCTCTTTCCCCATAGAATGGGATGCAGAATATTCCAACTGAATACCACGATGCAAAGCAAAAAGTAATCGACTATAGTGAAGTTATTATCCTGACGCAAACCTCTGTCCAAGGGGTCACTCCCGATGAAGGGATCTCGGCCCTTGCCTCGTCGATTGAGGTGCTGGATATTCATAATCGAATACCACTGTGCAAAACAAAAGAAAAACGTCCTTGTAATAACAGCTTTTTAAAAATTGTTCCAACAACATCGAATAGGTTTGTTTTCCTTGCATTGATCTGAATCAACGCAGTCCCATCAATTGATCACACCACAAAAGAACGAAAATATGATGTACGTATATACCATCCGTATTTGCCACTGGGTCCCGTCATCACCCGTTAGGTTACTTAACTAACGACAGAGCGGGGACTGGACTAGCGCTGGTGTAAAACATATACAACATCTACTAGTATATATATCAATATATAATAATAGCTCCAGGCGTGATAAATGCAACATCACAGAAAAGTAATAAGCATCACAGAACAATACAGATAATCTGGGAGCCCCGGGTTTCCTTTGAGCCGCAACTGAAACCCGACGTTCCCCTGGTCGTGTGGATAGCTTGTGCAATGAAAACCTAGACCTCTACGAGTGCGGCAAGTTACCCGCCAAAACGTGAAGCGAGGCAACCCCCTTCAGAAAAGTGAATGGACCACCCAACACTTCACGGAATCCGGTAACTTGAGCACCCCACCTTGGGTCAACCTATACCCCCTACGAGTGCGGCGAATAGCCCGCCAATTCTAGAGTGAAGTCCCCTCCGTCTCAAAGCTGTGAGATGCGGGCCCGTTGCCTTTCAGAACCCTGCTATCTGTGCACTCCACCGCGGGGTAATCCTAGTACAGAAAAGAAAAATATGTACAACGGGTACACCGACCTCAACCCGGTCATGCCCCAAAAGAATAATATACAAATAGGCAGTGACGGCAGTCCACAAGTCGGACGCTCATCCCGCAATATCAAATGTACAAATAATACCAAACTGTACTACCATTGCACGCAAGCTATCCACCACGACAAATCCGCAACATCACAGCACAACACAGAACATCAACGCGAATGTCACGTTCGCAAACCTGTCTAAAAGGACTATAGCAATTAGACAAGATTTACCGCTCGAATGCCATTCACGGCCGCAGATATAATGTAAGCACTATGAACTAACGTATTTAAAATTTTGATCGACAAAATTTTCCAAAGTGGGCCCCAAGTACAAATCCAGTACTCTAACAAATCTGGGCCTAAACAAAATATTTCAGAAACCACAACTCCATATGAAAGACACCCAGAAGAAAAATGGTACACTGTTGCCCCAAAACGGCGGCGGAACCGCGGCCAACACATGGCTTGTGCGGCGGTTCCGCGGCAGTCTTGTGGGTTCAGTCGATAAAATTTCTTCAGTAGTCTTAAAAAAGCCTACACGATTTTCTGACATACCCAAAATAATTTTTAGATGACTTTTAAACTTCGGCAGAAACTTGAAAAATTGGAATTGCGGTTTTGGAAATTTTGTGCGATCGATATTTTAAACATGTTAGAACAAGCTAGTACGTGTTAATGGCGTGGCTCTGATACCATGTAAGTCTACGGTAGCGCCCCGGCCGTCAATCCGAGGCCAAACGCGTAACAAAAACTTTTTACAAAACCGACGCTATCGTAGTCTTTCACCCGGATCGAACCATTAACACCAACTAGCTAACTACTAAAATGATAGAATGGCTATACCGATCGATCCGTGTCCTTCGGTCTTTAGCCACCATCCCTAGCTCCTCGCGGCATCTCCGGTCTCCGGTCTCCTCGTCGAAAGAGCACCACGTCAAGAAGTCTTTTTACGGGCTCCCGCTTCAAACCGAAACAATTCGTACATGAAGTTTGCTAGTCGACATGTCCAAGGTGATGTAGAGAATGTGTGTGATAATTTTGTCTCAAGAATCCATTGATTCTCAACACATGAGAGTGTATGGATGGAGGTTGAAGATGAAGCAATAGTGGAAATGGTGAGCTAGAGGAAGAAGAAGAAGAAGAGGCATACGTGTTATTATTGTGATATGATAATGTGAGTGAGCACTAGCATAATCTCAAGAGCCAAGCCCAACAATATGTGGCTGCCTTCTCTCCCCTCCCATCACAATCTCACCCAATAATCAATCAAGAAAAGATGACATGCACAAAAAATAAGACCATGAGTCACTAAACATGCACATGCCACAATTAATGCTCCTAATGATGACTTGAGCTCACAATTTCCACTTGCAAACATTAATCCAAATGTTTACAACAATAAATAGAATGTCATCTACTAAAGTAAACTCGTGACGGATCACAAGAGTACCCCTCAACTGTATATACATACCTGCATCCACATTCCGACTGAATGCGAATGCAATGAGACTAAAGTAATCCAACAAATTTAATACTAGGATCCGGCTTAAACCAAAGCCCACTAGTATGATCCGTCCGATCATGATCCGTGCACAAGTGCGTATATGATCGAACCCTGCCATAAAACCATATGGCCTCTACAACGTTTCGCCCGAACCTTGGGAAAACTATCTGTGGGGGACTTTAAAGACTCGTCAATACACTGGCTGTGGATTCAACCACTAGCACGTCAGTGGTATTAGCTGTACATAACGGGCGCCCAGGTATTGATAAAAAAGGAAGCTGATGAGCGAGCTCATCCAGAAACCCTACTGAGCCTGTCAGTGATAATATCCGTACAGTCCGGTCCGTTTGTCTATGAGTATCGCATATCGGGCCTAGGGGGCTGGTAAACGTCAGACCCCCAAAAGCGGTACAAGTCGTGTCGGAGTGTAGCCCAGAACACCCTGAGATACTACTGGAATACCTACCAGTAAATCTCCTGCCTTGGCCAAGGACTTCTTGTAATGACTCTCCTAGACACAGCGCGATCTCACCCTTAATACCGGGAGAGACGAAACCCCTGCCGATCCGCTCACTGCCTCCATGTGGCTCGGGACTGTACCCAACTAAACCCTGTTTGCACGACTCCTTTGAGCTGTGGTAGGGTAGTAATCAAAGCACAGTGGGAACTCACACGAGACAAATGACGATCTCAGGTCGATGAACTAACCTGTACACATGTCACCAGGGAACTGCTATCTGACGACAGGTATAACACTAACTAGCATGTTCTCGGCGAGTCCTGTCCGGTGTACTCATAACCCAATGAGCACCTGTTTACATCTTAGGTGAACCAACTGACACCAATGGCTTGTGAGACCGGCCACCGCCCCTCGTCGGGGTCTTGACTGTATACACTAGTCTACTCCGGAGTATCGATGCCCTGTCTCGAAAACTCCCACGACTAGGGACCATTTTTAAGGATGTGCTTCTAGACTACCCAACTCTCACGTATATGATCACCATCATACTGCTGGTAGTCAAGCAAGAATCCTAAGGTCTCTACTAACGTGTAATAGTGATCTGTAATATCACCTAAAACATGTACATGATGACAAAGACAAATCAGATAGCATACTATCATCTTGAGTAAGACTGTCCTACCGGCATAGGTCATCCCTCAATCATTGCAATCACGTGCCTGCGATCCAATAATTGACTTTGAGGGCATTAAATCTAACACATTATTCTTCATTATTCTTCTAGAAGAGAGAAGCTAATGGCTTGCTACACCGAATTAGTTGGTTCTTCTCAGCTCTGGGCGATGTCTATTAGAGATATCGTTTTTTCTTCTGTTGCACGTTTGGTGAATATAAACTTCACCAACGCTCAGGGTGAGGCCATGTTTCCCGATATAGAGAGTCGAGTGGGGTCAGTTCTTCCCTTCGACTCATCTTCACTTCAGATGATCTTTCTTGCAATTTTTGATGCCATCTCTGCTCATCTTCCGGAGATAACTTTGGTGATACTTGACGCTGCAGAGGACAAAATCAACTCCATTCATGCGGCAGGCTTGATCACTAAAGCACTTAGAGACCTTTCAATTCGTCTTCTAAGCCGCATACACGCTCGGCGGGCTGTTATGTCTGCTTTTGCTGAAGGGTGCGATGCTGATAGATGGGTGTAATCATCTCGAGAAGAGCATCGCTTTGACATGGTGGCCGAAGCTAATGGTGAACTTCAGAACCTTGAGTATTGATTTGTTAATCCTTATACTTCGAAAAATGTACTCAATCACTTTTATTAATGAAGTATCCGTCTTTTCTTTGAGTGTTGAATTTTTCGCTTCAACATTAGCGATGCAGGCACCAAAAAAAAATTCAAAGTCTCATTCCTCCAAAGACGAATGATGAGTCGGTCCTGATACCATATTAGAATGTTAGCACTGCAGACGTCAATAAAAAATCTAAATCCTCCAAAGGAAAAGGATGATTCGCTCCCAAGATTAAGCGTCAGTGTTAGCGACGCTAATGCTAACCAAGAACCCAAATTCCAACTCCTCAAAAATCAAAATCATCGACCCTCCACATCACAAAAAGGACGGTATCGACCATCCACGCTGCAAAAAGGATAGTATCGACCTTAACGTCGCTAAAAGGGAATCAAATCAAGTTTCGACCGTCCACATCGCAAAAAAAGCAGTCAAGTCAAGTTATTGACCATCCACGTCGCAAAAATAACAATATCGACCGCCCACATTGCAAAAAGGACAGTATAAACCTCCCTGTCGAACTCAAGCTCCGTGTCGGAATCAAGTAAAGCATTGACCGTCCACGTCACAAAAAGGGCAGTATCGACCTCCATGTAGGAATCAAGCTCCGTGTTGGAATCAAGTTAAGCATTTAACGTCCACATCACAAAAAGGACAGTTTCGACCGTCCACGTCGCAAAAAGGGCAGTTTCGACCTCCATATTGAAATCAAGCTCCGCGTCGGAATCAAGTCAAGCATCGACACCGCAAAAAGCGGAGCAAGTCAAATATCGACCTCTACATCGTTAAAAGGGAACCAAGCCAACCTCTCAATAAAAGAAGATCCATCAATCTCATGCACATGACCCATACACGTGGTATGCATTCATTGATGTAGGGCACCTTATTGGGGTCAAAAATTATACTCCACTGCTGAAACCCATGCCAGAAGCCTAGGTCCAAGCCTAAGCATCGGGCTGGCTGATCCATCCAAGGAAAGAGAAGGAAAAAATGTAATAAAAAAATGTAATAAATAAGTAGGTAAATGTAAAAGAAAATGGCAAAAAGCCAAATTTGTAAAGCCGGCTAACGTGCAAAAGTGTGCACATATAAGGGTATAAAAACCCGCCGATATGAGAAAATGATAACTTTAATCCCATCTCAATCTCTAGGGTTTCGTGCCTCCATTCCCTTTTGAAGTGAGATCCCATCTCATCTTCTCCAAAACAACCCATTTAAAAAATAACCTATCTCTTCAAAAAAACTTTATCTCTAAAGACCAAGAACTAAGATCAAAACCAAACAAAAAAAATCTTTCTCCATCAAACTCAAGGAGAAGAGGAGTCTCGAAGTAAAAGCTCCCGAGAAAGAACCACCGATCAAAGAACAGTAATGATAGCCACTTTCTTTCATCACATGCACGTCTCCATTGCCGTCGGATATTCCTGTGAGGAGATTTTCCGCCTCGGAAATTCCCAGCTGTTTACCGCAAAAAACAGAGACGGGCTAAGATTGAACGTCTAGCCTGAATTTAGGAACAGATGCATAGATTTGATTCATCCAGCTCTCCGAAGATATTAAGTTGATTTATAGTGTCATATATCGAAGGCTTGGAATGATGCGACCAACGTAGCTGACTTTCAGATTTCTTCCCACGGATGAGATTTATTAATTGTGATGACATATTTTTCCTGCAGGAGCAAGTCTCTGAAGTTAATTACGTTATCGCGAACGATAACAACTTTCTGCACTCCATGTTTTTAGCTTCATGTGTCGTGTTTTAGGTTTTTGTTTATTTTGGATTGCCCTTAGATTGTATACGAGACTAATTTTTTCGTTGTCCATAAGGTACGGATTAGTACAAATCCGTACTTTATATTTGACATGATTTGGGTCTACGTTGGTATCTTGGTTTGCCAATGGGCTGAACTTAGGACACATTTCTCACATTTGTGAGGTTCGTCAGTTCAGATGAGAGCAGAATCTCTGCCTAAGGATTATTAGTCTCATTTGAGAGTTAAGATCAAGTTAGAGGGTATTGGGTCAAGTATTGCTTGATGGGGTCCACGTTGGTAGCTTGGTTTGCCAACGGGAATGAACTTAGGATACATTTATCACATTTATGAGGTCCACCCGTTCATGGGAAACTTGGGTTTTATCTAAGGGTCGTTAGTCTTATTTGAGACTAAGCTCAGCTTATATATTTTGAGCATATGGGCTTAATTGATTTTAAGATCAATGAAGCTTAAGCTTCAGGTCTTAGCCTGTTTGGGGCTAAGAATTGGGTCTGTTTGACACCTAAACATGCTTGGCGCATAGCTCATAGCTAAAGTATCGGCTCGTGGATCGGGTGCACGCTCACGTGCATATCACGTGGTGCACGATAGCATCGACTTGACTTGGCTTGCCCATGTGCGTTTCATGTGGCGTCCCGGGGGACAAGGTGTCTTTCTTAGCGCTTGCGCATGGCTTTGGCATACGGTGTTGCGCATGACTTTGGTGCATGCTCACGTGCACATCATGTGGCATGGCTAAGGGTTTTTCACACCCTTCTTCCCAAGATACGGGAGTGGAGACGCGACGAGACCCGCAACGTAACTATATCGAGCAATAGACTCTTCCCGATACAGTTATGCTAAGCATATAGTAATGCAGAAGTAAACAAAAGCAAGATAAATAAAATCAATTTTAGTCATTAACCAACATTTATTACAAGTGATATAAAGGAGTAATAATATACAATAGGATCCAAAGGGGTACAAATATAAGACACGATTCAATGATATAAATAATACAACATGAAAGATATCGAAATGGAAACTCTATGAGTCTTGGGCCTATCACGGATCCGCTGTGCACTCCGATGACTGAGACTGGTTCTACAAATCAAGTTATCCAATTGGAAACACAATTCCCACGTTGTCAGAACTCCCACAAGTATAAAAATAGACGGGATAATATGATGCAAGTAATTACAGTAAATCAAGGTAATATATGAAAACAGATAAACCCAAAGTACGGGAAATCATATACGTAAAGTAATATGGAAACATGTGTTGTAAATGAATAAGAATGCAGACAGGTAAACGTACATGAAATAACAATGCAGATAAATAAGGTATCAAGCTGGATATCAATGATAGAGTCAAATCAGTGTCAATCTAGAGGTCAAGTTAATCGGGTATCAGTCTAAGAGTCAAATCAGGTCAAAAAGATGTGTATTGATAGAATTGACTGATACCTGATTGACTTGACCTTCAGATTGACCCTAAGATTGACACTGATTTGACTCTATCGTTGACATCCAGCTTGATACCTTGTTTATTTGCATTGTTACTTCCTGTACATTTTCCTGTTTGCATTCTTATTCATTTACAACACGTGTTTCCATATTACTTTACGTATATGATTTCCCGTACTTTCGGTTTATCTGTTTTCATATATTACCTTGCTTACTGTTATTCCTTGCATCGCATTATCCCGTCTATTTTTATACTTGTGGGTGTTCTGACACCCTGGGAATTGTGTTCCCAGTTGGATAGTTTGATTTGTAGGATCAGTCTCAGTCATCGAAGTGCGCAGCAGAACCGTGACATGCCCAACACTCATAGAGTTTCCATTTCGGTATCTTTCATATTGTATTATTTGTATCATTGAATCATATTTTATATTTGAACCCATTTGGATCCTATTGTATATTGTTACTCCTTGATATCACTTGTAATAAATGTTGGTTAATGAATGAAGTTAATTTTATTTATCTTGTTTTTGTGTACTTCTGCGTTACTATACGTTTAGCATAATTTTATCGGGAAGAGTCTACTTCTCGGTATAGTTATGTTGCGGGTCTCGTCGTATCTCTGCTCCCGTATCTTTGGAAGCGGGGCATGAATGATTTTATTGGTGGCCTATACAGGTTAGTTTTGCATGAACTATGTAGGCTCAAGTATATGAATGCAAGATATTAAACAACACTTATTAATCTTCTTTAATTCTATTTTTCATATCAACTGATGGAGTGCAAAGACGTAATGCGACTACGTTATCCTTGCCTTTTCTTATTCTGTTACGAGATCCTCCTTTTGAAAATTTCAATGACGAAAATTTAAAGGAGGGTAGATCGTAATGACCTTGATTTTCATATAGTTAATAAAAAAACTATTAGTTTTGTAAAAGAGAATTGTTTTAGAGAATTTACCATGAGACAATATTCAGTCCTTACGATCTCCTTTGTAATTTCGAGGACGAAATTGTTTTAAAGAGGGTAGATTGTAACATCTGTGTTTTGTCTATACAAAAATAAATTTTTCGTGTAATTGTTTCTTCGTATCTCTGTATTTATTTTTTTTGTATTTTCCGCATTTTTTTCTTTAAGGGTGTATTTACTTAAATCGTTTTTCTTCATTATACGGTATTCTATATGTAACACATATCTTTGAACTATTTTCATTTTTACTCAATATAATATAATACAAGCAACGATTTTAGTGTACGTGCTATATATTTTATATAAGTTATTGTATGATTTATATATTATTATTTGTGTTGTCTCTATGAAATATTACATATATAATTAGTATTTAAAACATTTACTATTTTAAAAGTTCTACGCAATTAGTGTTATTTTAAATAATTTCTTATTACTAAGAGTAAACAAAATAAACTTTACTTATCCAATTTAATTATTTATATAATTACTTAATATATATATGGTTCATGTGAAATTTTGAGAAAGGGATTGATTGCAATTTTGATTTAAGCGAGAGGGTTTATGATAATCCCATACCCATATATATATGAGATTAATGGAGGAAAGAGGCCATAGGAGGGGATTTCCTCCTATGGCGGGGAGAAAATACAACGTCCACCATTTTTTCCGACGATCGGCATCCATCATCATCATCGTTATCATCTAAGATGTGCGTACACCAAATTTTATGTGATTCCACAACTTTTTCACCGTTGATTTAGTGGGTTCAAAATTAACGGTTTACCGACAATAGAACTTTTTACATTGCTAAATCAACGGTGAAAAAGTTGTAGAATCACATGAAATTTGGTGTATCCATATCTTAGATGATAACGATGAAGATGATGGGAGCCGATCGTTGAAAAAATTAGTGGAGGTTGTATATTTTTCACGCCATAGGAGGAAATTTCCTCCTATGGCCTCTTTTCTCCATTATTCTATATATATATATATATATATATACACCGACATAAGATAATCCTAACACTAAAACCCAATCCTATTCCTTTCTCAAATTGTGTGCCGCCTCCTTCCATTTTCCCCATGCAAACCCCATCT
Organism: Agapanthus africanus; assembly: GCA_030015575.1. Lineage (NCBI taxonomy): Eukaryota > Viridiplantae > Streptophyta > Magnoliopsida > Asparagales > Amaryllidaceae > Agapanthus > Agapanthus africanus. Next base: position 112,682,100 of record CM057344.1, read on the forward strand.
CTATCGCCTCCCTCACCCACCATGGCCGAGCAACCTCCTCCACCATCATCAACTGCTTTTTCTTCTTCTTCTTCTATCTCAAAACCCATCAACTCTCTCTTCCTTCTTCTCTGCAACAACCTTACACCCACATCAACCAACCGAGCCTCATCTCCTCTCTCCTTCCACAACCGACCCCCCATCTCCCTCATCCATCTTCCCCATCTCCTTCCTCATTCTCCTCATGCGACCCATGACCCCATGGACGCTCCTCTAGCCGACCTAGCTCCTCTATAGTCGAGCCCTCCATTGAACCGCGACGACAGCAGCAGCAGCCCGCAACAACACCAACGACACCAAATCCTCGATCTTTGACAACCCATTCGACACGATTCCGAGCCGAGAACCGAGGCTCCGAGGTTGGGCCTGAGTCCGCGTGAGCATCACGGTCGTTTCCATGCCTCCGAATCTCCGTTCCGACGTCGTTTCAATTTTGTACGCGAAGGTGTTCGACGAGATGCCTCAAAGGGATTTCTGTCGTTTCTCGCGTTCTTGCCGCGTGCCGCGCACCCGTGGATCCCCGAGGCAAGTGTCTATCACTTTCTCGTCTATGTCCGAGGATTTGGCACAATTTAATTCTTGTTACCGTATTTATTTTGTTTCAGTTCATTTCATTGGCACAAGCATAATATTCACAGTGCATGTTTATAGTTATTTAAAAGAGTATTATTTTTGCTTAATTTGTTAAATAAGTAAGTGTTTGTATATTACAGTGTTATATATTCAGTTACTTAGATAACAATATTAGTATAACTATAGCATGCAGTCATTTTTATTTCACTTTGGACGGTGTTGTTATACTTTACAGTAAACAAAATGTACCTGCATTAATTAGTGCATGCTAGAAAAACTATCAGTTTTTACATAGTGCAACTATGTTTTCAATTCATTATTTTCACATATTAAAACACATGATTAAATAAAGTAATTTGGTTATAGTTCTTTAATTAATGTTTGGTCTATAACTTGCTCATTCATATAGGATTTTATGGAAAGTAGTTTTATGGTACTTAGTTTTTATGGTAAGTAGTGCTTGGTAAATGGTGCTGGGCACATTATAGTCGGCATATGATTAGTTTAGTATACTTTAGGATATGCATATTTCTCTTGACTTCCGTTTGTCTTGATTCGACATCCTGACATCCGATTTACTTTGAGTCCTGACACATGATCTATCTTACAACCTGAAACTTGATTTACCATGAGCCTTGAATTTCTGTCACCTGATTACTATTGAGACCTTACCACTAGACCTGATTACATAGTCGATACCGAGTGATTCGTGATATGACATGTTACAGGGCATCTTTTATTACTCGTGATTTATACCGGATTATCATTGACATGGATTGGTTATATTATCGTGACTTTATATTGACATGAATTATGAATGGATTAGTTAGCATCTAGGAATGTGATTATTATGTTACCCAGTTTAGACTTGTTATTTATTGATGAATTTTTAGGGTATCCCATGACTAGCTAGAAGCAGTATGAGTAGGACGCTCGTGCATGGGACAACAACAATAACATGAATCAATGCAGTAGCGTGAACATTCCCGAGAGGTGTCCCCATGACTATGATGGAGATTTGTCAAGCGTGAATATCACCCGAGTGTACATGTATTTCCATCCTTCAATTCCTCAATAAATAACAAGTCTATACCAGGTAACATCATAATCACAATCCTAGATGCTGACAAATCCATTCATAATTCATGTCAATATAAATCACGATAATATAACCAATTCATATCAATGATAATCCGGTATAAATCATGAGTAATAAGAGATGTTCTGTAACATTTCATATCACGAATCACTCAGTATCTACCATGCAATATGGTCTAGTTCTAAGGTCTCAATAGTAATTAGGTGACAGAAATTCAAGGCTCATGGTAAATCAAGTTTCAGGTTGTAGAATAGATCATGTATCAGGACTCAAAGTAAATCGGATGTCAGGATATCGAATCAAGCCAAACCGAAGTCAAGAGAAATATGCATGCCCTAAAGTATACTAAACTAATCATGTGCGGATATAATGTGCCAAGAACCATTTACCAAGCACTATTTACCATAAAAACTAAGTAGCATAAAACTACTTTCTATAAAATCCTATATGAATGAGTAAGTTATAGAACAAACATTAATTAAAGAACCATAACCAAAATACTCGATTTAATCATGTGTTTTAATATGCGAAAATAATGAATTGAAAATATAACATAGTTGAACTATGTAAAAACTGTTAGTTTTTCTAGTATGCACTAATTAATGCAGGTACATTTTGTTTACTGTATAGTATAACAGCACCATCCAAAGTGAAATAAAAATGACTACATGCTATAGTTATACATGCTAATATTGCTATTTAAGTAACTGAATATATAACACAGTGCAATACACAAACACATACTTATTTAACAAATTAAGCGAAAATAATACTCTTATAAATAACTATAAACATGCACTGTGAATATTATGCTTGTGCTAATGAAATGATGTGAAACCAAATAAATACCGTAACAAGAAATTAAACTATGTCAAGTCCTCGGAGGTAGGCGAGCAAGTGATAGATACTTGTCTGGGGGATCCACGGGTGCACGGCACGCGGCAAGAACGCGAGAAACGACGAAAGTCCTTTTGAGGTATTTCGTCCAACACTTTCGCGTTCAAAACTGAAACGTTGTCGGAACGGAGATCCGGAGGCATGGAAACGATCGTGACGCTCACACGGACTTGGGCCCGGCCTCGGAGCCTTGGTTCTCAGCTTGGAATCGCGTCGAGTGGGCTGTCGGAGATCGAGGGTTTGGTGTCTTGTTGTTGCGGGCTACTGCTGTTGCCGTCGCAGCTTGATAGAGGGCTCGGCTACACAGGAGCTGGGTCGGCTAGAGGAGTAGCCATAGGGTCATGGGTCGCATGAGGAGAATGAGGAAGGAAATAGGGAAGATGGATGAGAGAGATGGAGGGTTAGCTGTGGAAGGAGAGAGGAGATGGGGCATGGCTCGGTTGGTTGATGTGGGTGTGAGGTTGTTGCAGAGAAGAAGGAAGAGAGAGGTGATGGGTTTTGAGATGGAAGAAGATGAAAAAGCAAATGATGATGATCGTGGAGGAGGTTGCTCGTCCATGGTGTGTGAGGGAGGCGATGGAGATGAGGTTTGCATGGGGAAGATGGAGGAAGGAGGTGGCACACAATTTGAGAAAGGAAGAGGATAGGGTTTTGGGTTAGGGTTATCTTACGTGGGTGTATATATATATGGGTATGGGATTATCACAAACTCCCCTCACTTAAATCAAAATTGCAATCAATCCCTTTCTTAAAACCATATATATATATATATATATATATATATATATATATATATATATATAAGAATAATGAAAGAAAGAGGCCATTAGAGGGGATTCCCTCCTATGGTGTCGAAAAAATACACCCCCATCGTGTTTTCAAACGATCGGAACCCATCATCTTCATCGTTATCATCTAAGATGTGGATACACCAAATTTCATGTGATTCTACAACTTTTTCACTGTTGAATTAGCAATGTAAAAAGTTCTATTGTCGGTAAATCGTTAATTTTGAACCCACTAATTCAATGGTGAAAAAGTTGTAGAATCACATGAAATTTGGTGTACCCATATCTTAGATGATAACTATGAAGATGATGCGTTCCGATCGTCGGAAAACAGGATGGATGTTGTATTTTTCGACGCCATAGGAGGAAATTCCCTCCTATGGCATCTTTCCTCCATGATTCTCTCTCTCTCTCTCTCTCTCTCTATATATATATATATATATATATATATATATATAAAGCAATTATATAAATAATTAAATTGGATAACTAAAGTTTATTTTGTTTACTCTTAGTAATAAGAAAATAACACTAATTGAGTAGAACTTTTAAAATAGTAAATGTTTCAATTACTAATTATATATGTAATATTTCATAGAAGCAACACAAATAATAATATATAAATCATACACTAACTTATATAAAATATATAGCACGTACACTAAAATCGTTGCTTGTATTATATTGAGTAATAATGAAAATAGTTCAAAGATATGCGTTACATATAGAATACCGTATAATGAAGAAAAACGATTTAAATAAATACACCCTTAAAGAAAAATACGAAACAAATAAATACAGCGATACGAAGAAAAAATTGCACGAAAAACTTATTAATGTATAGATAAAACGCAGATGTTACAGTTTTAGAGATTAATTTCTGTCTTTTTTAAAGAAGGTTAATCTTCCAAAAAATAGTACTTAGTTTTATGAAGTTTAAGATTCTGTTTAATGGTTTTTGGTCATTAAAATCAACAAGATCAATTTTTTATGATCTTGGGTTTTGTTTTGGCCACGGTATGTCTTTGGTGACAAAACTTGGATGTTGTTTGAGGGAGATCTTGATGATCATATGTTTCTTGGTGGAGGAAGACTTAAGTTTTCTTCCAAATCTCAGATCTTGAGATCGAAAATCCCTCCATGAGAACTTAAGTTCTCGACAAGGAAGAGATTTTACTCAACGATCTTCAATCCAGAAAAAGAACTTAAGTTCTTGTTGAAGTTTAAGCTTCTTTTTACCGGAGATTAATCTCCTTACCCATGGTTTTGAAGAAGGAGAAGAACTTGCAGAGGCTTAAGTCTCTATTCTTTCACCTTATGGGTAGAATTCTCTCCCCTTAGATTAATCTTCCTATCTCCTATTTATACGAGAGGAGATTGTTAATCAAGTTGAGAGAATATCTCATTAAGAGATTTCCAATTGATCTTAAGATCAACAGATGATACTTAAGCATCATTGGATCATTGATCCAAAGAGATTTCTTGTTAACAAGAAAATATCTCTCTGTTTAAGAAATAAAGAGGAAATATTTTCTCAAATAGAGCTTAAGCTCTGATTGAAGTATGTGCTTCAGCCGAACATGCGCTTGTGCCACATGCTTCGCATGCGGTTTGCATGCACACCCCGACTTGACGATTTCACCTTAGCATTTTTCTTGGGGAAGCTTAAGCTTCGAGCGCCAAATTTTGGCGGGAACTGTTAGTAATATATGCTCTAGAGGCCATTATTGTATCATACCGGATTGTATATTACTTAATAGAAGCTTGGGATATACACAAATATAGTAACAATCTTGCTCGAAATGGTAGTATGCTATCTGGTTTGTTTCTACCTCAATATTTGCATGTGTTTCTTTTAGCATATCGCTTATACATATTGATAGAGCCCTTAAGATCTTTGCTTGATTACCAGCATTGTGATGACAGTCACACTAGTGGGGGCTGGGTAGTCTATAAGCACATCCTATACAGGTCCCTAGTCGTAGGATTATCGAGACGGGGTATCGATACTCCACAATAGACTAGTGTATACGCTTCTCATCCCAGCAGGGGGATAGTCTATCCTACAGTCGTTAGTACGTCGTACTGGAGATAGTATGCAGGTGCTCATTAGGTTATGAGTACACTAGAAAAGACTCGTCGGGAACTGTTGGTGGGTATTATACTTATCGTCGGGTAGCAGTTCCCAGGTGACATGAGTACAGTTTAGTTCGTCGACTTGACACTGCTATTTCGCCTCAAGTGTGTTCCCACTGTACTTTGATTACTACCCTACCACGGTTCAAAAGAGTCGTGCAAATATGTAGTAGTTGGGTGCAGTCCCGAAGCACTTGGAGGCAGTGGCGGTTAGATAGGATTCGTCTCTCCCGGTATTGGGGGTTGATATCGCGCTGTGTTCGGAAGGCCATTACACAAAGTCCTTGGCCAAGGCAAGCGAGATTTACTGGTAGGTACTCCAGTAGTTTCTCAGGGTGTTTTGGGCTACTCTCCGACATGACTTATTGAGCTATTAGGGGTCTGACGATTACCGCCTCCTAGGCCCGATAATTGATACTCTTAGAAGAACAGACCGGACTGTATAAAGATTGTCACAGATAGGCTCAGTAGGAGTTCGGATGAGTTAGCTCATCGTCCTTCTTATCGACACATACCTGGATAGCCGTTACGTGTAGCTAGTACCGCTTGTGGCTTGTGGTTAAACCCACTGCCAGCGTAGTGTCGAGTCTTTAGAGTCCCACACAGAGAGTTTTCCTGCACCGGGCAAAAGGTGTAGAGGACGTATGGTTTTACGGTAGGGCTTCAATCACTTACGTGTACTTATGCACGTATGATGATTGGGCGGATAATACTAGTGGGCTTTGGTTTAAGCCGGATCCTAGTATTATATTGATGGATTATTTTCGTCTCTTTGTATTCGTATTCTTCGGAATGCGGATGCGGGTATGTATATACGGATGGGGGCCGTTCTCGTAATTCTTGCGGGAAAACTTCTAGAAGGGACACCTCATTTACGGTTTGTTTTTCTTTATGGATTTAAATTTAAATGAGGTGGAGAAAATGAGGTGGAGGTGGACAAAAGATCTAGCATGGCTATTTGGTGACTCATTGTTATGACTCACTCTTTAGATATTTTGAAGCATGCTTGATATTTAGTTAGATATTTATATTTGGTTAGAGATTTATCTTCTAAAATATAAGTATGGTTCATATTTCTAAAAAGAGGGCAGCTATTCTTTTTCCAAGCTCACAGACTCCACTCTCATTTTCTTCAAGTCTTCTTCTTCTTCATGAAAACCCTAATTCTCTCATGAGTTGAGAAACATAGGGTTCCAAGAGAAAAAGCACTCCATTTTCTCACTCTACACCCTCTAGGACTTCTAGTTTAGCGAACTAGAAGCCGTAGTTACCTTGGATTTGATGTAGGAGCTCGGATTATAGACTCTCGGGTGGATCGTCTTTGACTCAAGGAGGCCGTCGAGGTTGCTTCGATCCTTTTCGATCCTCGAAGCCTATGATGACGATGAGGATAGTGAGAAGACCCGAAGGACACGATACTACGAGGTATACCATTCATCCGAATAGTTAAATCTCAAGTAGTTTTCTAGCTAGGGTTTGTGATCGATCCTTGGTTCAAGTCGGTGTTGCGAAGCCCGTAAAAATCATTTTTTGCTATTTCCGCCTCCCCGTGAATACGTAGGGTGCGCGACATCGACTTAAAGTGGTATCAGAGCCTCTCATAAACCTTAGATAGCTTGTAGTGACGTTAGAAATCCGCCGTTTTTGTCGCGCAAAAACTGTCGACAAAAACAATTCCAAAAACTGAAAGTTTGAAATGTTTGCACACACTGTGGGCTCACGGTTTGAACTGAGAAGCGGTGGGGTGGTGCATGGGCACCCCAAGGAACCTATGGGAGGGACCGAACGTCTGGGCCCATTCCTAAAGACCACCACAAGGTGGTCTTGGCGGTGGGGACCTGAAACTGCCCCACCCTAGGCAGTTTCTGGTCTGCCTCACCCCCTGGCCACCTCGTGGTGACCTCGGAGGTGGGGTACCCCCTTTAGGCCCTCCAACTCAAAGTTAATTTCATGCTCTAACTCTCTGCGAAGGTTCGGGCGCGTTTCATTTTTATTCGGACTTACAAATTGGCTTAAAACGATCGTTTTTGGAACTTTAGCTCGCTGGATTTTCAAGTTTTGGAAAATTGGTTAAGTTTGCTAATTGCGTGCGGAATTCTAATGTCGCAGTTACTTTACAAGCTTTGTGATGTATATATGTGTTTAGAAATGTAGACTAATTGCTATACGTCGATTAGTCGGGCTTGCATATATCTGTGATGTTGTCATGTTGGTTTGTGTATATGAACTTGTTGGATCGTCGTGGATGAATAGCCGGGGATGTGAGATGAGGGTTTTCATTCTTTCATTTGATATAAAATTTATAATGTGATATAATATTATGTTTGCGGGGCACATCCGGGTTGAGCTTGTAGCAACTGTTGTATTATTTTATTTACTGTTTTTGGTCCTAGGATCGACCCAAGGTGGGGTGCACAAATTACCGGGTACTTTGAAGTGCCAAGTGGCCTACTCACTTTGCTGAGGGAAGTTGCTTCACTTCGGGTATTTGGCGGATAGTTTACCGCACCCATAGAGGTCTAGGGTGGAGTTTGGTTATTCATCACGACCGTGGAATCTGTCTTTCATTACAAGCTTAAACGAAACGCGGAATTCCTAGTATATCCAATATGTTCATCTGTGATTTGGAATGCCTATTATTGCGTGAGATGAATGGTTATTATATATATGCTATATAATAGAGGTTGCTTATGTTTTGCATCTGTGCTAGTCCATCCCCCGCTCTGGCGTCAGTTAAGGTGTTAGACGAGGCCCAGTAGCGAATGCGGATGGCATAAGCGTACGTTATATTTTCATTTCTTTCTGTGATGATAGGGGTAAATGATGGGACTGCATTACATTAATCCAAAGCAAACAAACCAAAGCTGAATCGTTAGAACAAATTTTAAAACCACTCGGTTATTTTAAAATAGGAGACTTTTAAATGCAGAGCTTAAACCACTCCTTTTAAAAGCTATCATGTTCCTTCGATTATATCAAGTTCACTACGTTCACGGTTTCGCCAAAACCATTCGTAGCCCTCCGTCATTTCAGTTGAATATTCAGTAGTATTCAAGCTATGTATTTTGACCTTCGCCAAAGCATAGTGTTTGGTAGCTGCTGGATATTCATCTGTAGTATAGATAGATGCGTTGGTTTGGGACAGTCATACTACTATTTTGGCCTTCGTCAAGGGTATGTATGGATGGGTTCAAATTAACCTGGACAATGACGGGTAGAACTTGACATGTGACTTATAATATGTTGGCCTTCGTCAAGGTCATAAGAGCATGGGGCAAAAATCCACATCGGGAGTTTCTAAGGAAACTGAAACTTGCTAGTGTTGCATACCATTTGGAGTGTGATAATGTTGGTAGGATTCCTTCAGGATTATCACACAATGATATTTGGATTCCGATCTTACTGTGAGTATCCGCTATTTCTCGGGAGATTTTTCACTTAACGATCAATGCTATAAACCAAGTAGGTGTCTAGAACGGTGTTAGCGGGGCTACGCCTCCAGGGAAAAGAGGTTATTTAATTAAGGAATTTCGCGAAAGCGTCGTAAAACCTCCCTCGAAATACCGACACTAGCCTGGACGAACGGTTAAGCAAGTATTGTACAGTGAGATTAATCTTGACTAATTCTTCTTTTATGGTTTGAGGAAGGATTTGAGAAATAGTGGGAGACATCCTGTTTAGATAAATTAAAAACCAATCTAAACTTGCAAGAGTATCATACTGAGTGTTTTCTTCTCTCTCTCCAAATTGCAGCGATCAGGTGTCCAGATTAGGTTACAGATATATAATAAAATGACCGAGTTATACTATATTGACTGGCAAAGCTTTGTCCAGATGTCCATTAGCTATAACAAGCTGGACCACTTCATTACTACTCAAGCCCCCACCGTCTCAGGTCCAGTTTCCATCGTCGCGGATGTTGATATCCGTAAGACAAGAGAATAAGACTGTGCGAATGCCAAGTGTCTCGTGTTGGCCTCAGTTGATGGTGTATACCAGAGGCAGCACGAGAAGATGGACTTAGTTTCTATCTTCCTCCATAACAAAGTTTTATATGGAGAGCAATCTCGTATCGCAAGATATGAGACCTCGAAGGAATTGCTTTAAGTGAAGTTGGCTATCGGGTCATCTGTAGGGGACCACGTCTCTACAATGATTAGCTATATTAAAAAGCTCACGGACCTGAGACCACGTTGGAGAACGAGTCATATGTTGACTTGATTCTACAGTCCCTATCTTCTACTTACGCCCAAGGAAAGAAAGTTATACTTCCAGTTGAGGGCATCCTGAAGGAAACCAATGAGACATCTGCTCTGCTTATTGGGGAATCTTCCTCTTTTGGATCTAAGGCGGATGCCAAGGGTGAGAAGAAGAAGACCTCCACAAAACCGATAGGCGGTGTCAGTAAGGTAGAAGAAAAGGGAAGGCCAAAAGTTTCGGGGTTAACAATATGGAAGGAGGGATGTTCCTATTGTTACGGGAAATGGCATTGGCAGAAGAGATGCAGGGCTTGGAAAGCCAGAATCCAGGATCCGAAGTACGTTGTGGCTTCGACTTCGGGTGTGTTTGTGATTGAAAACAGTCTGTCAATTAACTCTGCTTCTTAAGTACAAGATACCGGATCGGGATGTCATATCTGTAATTCATTACAGGCTTTGAGAAACCATGGAGTTATCAGGGCAGGTGATATGACTCTTAGGGTTGCTAACGGAATGAGCGTAGACGCTGTATCCGTAGGGTATATCACCTAGAATTGACAAGTGGGCAAATATTGATTCTACATAACTGTTTGTGTGTACCCAGTCTAGTTTGTAAGCGATGTGGTCTATATCCACCTAAATCAAAGTTTGATTGGGTCAGGTACACTAGAAGACAGTATATACGTGTTAAATCAAGCTCAGGTTTTCAACGTCCAAAACACACTTAAAAAAAAGTCTCCAGAATTAAATAAAACTTTCTTATGGCATTATAGACAGGGTCACATCAATGAAACAAGGTTGTCAAAGTTACATAGAGAGGGATATTTGGATCTGTTCGAATATCAGTCTTATGCAACTTGTCAATCTTGTCTCATAGGAAAGATGACAAAGACTCCGTTCACTGGACACGGAGTAAGAGCGAGCTCTTAGGACTCATACACAATGACGTGTATAGTCCAATATCTATAGATGCATGAAGTGGTTATTCCTATTTCATTACTTTTACGGATAATTTCTTTAGGTTAGGACATGTCTTCTTGTGAAAGCATAAATCCAAGACCCTTTGAAAAATTCTGAGAATATAAGAATGATGTGGAAAAACAAACATGCAAAAGTATCAAGACACTGAAATCTGATCGATGTGGTGAATACTTAATTGCCGAGTTCCTGGATTACTCAAAAGAGAATGGAATTCTCTCTCAGCTTACTCTTCCATACATATCACAACACAACGGTGTATAAGAAAGGCAGAATAGAACCCTATTGGATATAGTTCGTTCCATAATGAGTAATGCTGAGTTACCGCGATCCTTCTAAAGTTATGCACTAGAATCAGCTACATATATTTTGAATAAGGTTCCTACCAAGACTGTGCCTACCACACCAAATCAGATGTGGAGTGGGAAGAAACCTTGTCTTCAGTATATGAAGATATAGGGATGTTCAGCTTTTGTTAAAAAGCAGTATGCAGACAAGCTCGAGGCACGCTCTGTACTGTATAGGTTTGTGGGATACCCAAAGAACTCCAGGGGGTATCTTTCCTATTACGCAGAGGCACAAAAGGTTTTTGTTCCTCGTCATGCCCACTTTTTAGAAAATCAATTTTTTGTAAAAGGAAATAGTGGGAGCGCAATAGAACTGGAAGAAATTCTAGAACCGCAAACTATTACTGAAAGTATGGTAGAACCAGAGGTTTCAAAAGAACCGGGCACCCCTGCGCCAATCCGTAGGACTAGTAGGCAGTCTCATCCGCCTGAGAGATACTACGGTTTTCTCATAGACGGGGATAGAGAGGATTGCATCATTGACAATGATGAGCCAACTAGCTTCCAACAAGCCATTTAGAGTGATGACTCGGTAAAATGGCTGGATGCAATGCGGGCCGAAATAGAGTCCATGTACACCAACAAAGTATGCACTTTGAACATTGCTCCAGAAGGGGTAAAACCCGCAGGCTGCAAAATGGATCTTCAGAAAGAAGATTGGTGTAGATGGATAGGTTGAAACCTATAAGGCTAGACTTATTGCAAAAGATTTTCGTCTAAGACCTGCTTTGGACTGTGATGAAACCTTTTCTCCAGTGGATATGCTCAAATCCATTCGGATCCTTCTTGCCATTGCTGTCTTCCAAGATTGTGAGATCTGGCAGATGGATGTAAAGACGACTTTTCTAAATGGTTATTTGGATGAGTGTGTCTATATGGATCAACCAGAGAGTTTCAATCAGAGTGGGAGCAGCGGGACAGTGTGCAAGTTGCTTAAGTCCATTTATGAACTAAAGCAGGCATCGCGGAGTTGGAACATCTGTTTTATTGAGACGGTCAAAAGAATTCGACTTTATCAAAAATCCAGATGAACCATGCATTTATAAAGATTGTAGCGAGAACTGTGGGATTCCTCGTTGAGTACGTGGATGGCATTCTCTTGATAGGAAATGACATTCCTATGCTACAATCAATCAAAGGATTCTTGTCACAGAGATTCTCTATGAAAGACATGAGTGATACGAACTACATTCTGGGGATCCAGATCTATCGTGATGGATCAAAGAGGATGGTGGGACTTTTAAAGTCAAGGTAAATCAACACCATGCTGAAAATATTTAGTACGGACGATTTAAAATGCGTTAGTCTACCAGCTTGTCACGGAATCACCCTCTCCAAAAGGGATGTCACCCAAGACATATTTGGAAAGGGCTCGCATCATATCTATACCCTACGCTTCTGCGGTAAGCTCTATAATGTATGCGATGTTGTGTACCAGACCAGATGTTGGTTATGCACTTAGCGTGATAAGCCGGTATTAGTCAAACCCATGGGAGAAGCACTCGATAGCAGTAAAGAACATTCTCAAGTACCTGAGAAGGACTAAGGAGATGTTCTTGGTGTATGGCGGAAAAGACCTCCAGATCGAGACCTTTGCTGACTCCAGCTTCTAGAGTGATAAGGATGACTCTAAGTCCATGTCAGGTTATGTCTTTACCCTCAATGGATGGGCGGTCTGTTGGAAGAGCTCCAAGCAAGACACCGTTGCAGACTTGACGATGGAAACGGAGTAGTTCGCTGCATGAGACACCGCAAAAGAGGCAGTCTGGATAAGGAAGTTCTTAACTGATCTTCACGTGGTTCCTTCTATTGTTGGTCAAATACTTTAGTATTGCGACAACAAACGGCGCTATAGCATTAGGGAAGGAACCCAGGTCCCATCAGAGATCCAGACATATCTTGAGGCGGTACCACCTGATCACGGAGATCGTTGATCCCCAGGAGATCGAGGTAAGAAGAGTAGATACAGAGAACAACACTACATATCCACTCACAGAGGCCATCCTTCAGACAGTGCTCGATAGGCAATTCGGGATCTTAGGTCTGCGATATGCCAGTATATGGCCTTAGTGCATGTAGGAGATTGTTAGTAATATATGCCGTAGAGGCCATTATTATATCATACTGTATTGTATATTACTTAATGGAAGCTTGGGATATACACAGATATAGTAACAGTCTTGCTCGAAATGGTAGTATGCTACCTGGTTTGTTTCTACCTCAATATGTGCATGCGTTTCTTTTAGCATATCGCTTATACATATTGGTAGAGCCCTTAGGATCTTTTCTTGATTACCAGCGTTGTGATGGCAGTCACACTAGTGGGGCTGGGTAGTCTATAAGAATATCCTATACAGGTCCCTAGTCGTAGGATTATCGAGATGGGGTATCGATACTCCACAGTAGACTAGTGTATACGCTTCTCATCTCAGCAGGGAGATGGTCTGTCCCACAGCCGTTAGTACGTCGTACTGGAGATAGTATGCAGGAGCTCATTATGTTATGAATACACTTGACATGACTCGTTGGGAACTGTTGGTGGGTATTATACCTATCGTCGGGTAGCAGTTCCCAGGTGACATGAGTACAGCTTAATCCGTCGACTTGACACTGCTACTTCGCCTCGAGTGTGTTCCCACTGTACTTTGATTACTACCCTACCATGGCTCAAAAGTGTCATGCAAACAGGTAGTAGTTGGGTGCAGTCCCGAAGCATTTAGAGACGGTGACGGTTAGATAGGATTCGTCTCTCCCGGTATTGGGGGTTGATATCGCGCTGTGTTCGGAAGGCCATTACATAAAGTCCTTGGTCAAGACAAGCAAGATTTACTGGTAGGTACTCCAGTAGTTTCTTAGGGTGTTTTGGGCTACTCTCCGACATGACTTATTGCGCTATTAGGGGTCTGACGATTACCGTCCCCTACGCCGATATGTGATACCCTTAGACGAACAGACCGGACTGTACAAAGATTTTCACAGATAGACTCATTAGGAGTTCGGATGAGTTAGCTCATCGGCCTTCTTATCGACACATACCTGGGTAGCCGTTACGTGCAGCTAGTACCGCTTGCGGCTTGTGGTTAAACCCACTGCCAGCGTAATGTCGAGTCTTTAGAGTCCCACACAGAGGGTTTCCCTGCACTGGGCAAAAGGTGTAGAGGCCGTATGGTTTTACGGCAGGGCTTTGATCACTTACGTGTTCTTGTGCACGTATGATGATTGGGCGGATAATATTAGTGGGCTTTGGTTTAAACCGGATCCTAGTATTATATTGATGGATTATTTTCGTCTCTTTGTATTCGTATTCTTCGGAATGCGGATGCGGGTATGTATATATGGATGAGGGGCGTTCTCGTAATTCTTACGGGAAAGCTTTTAGAAGGGCACCTCATTTACGGTTTGTTTTTCTTTATGGATTTAAATTTAAATGAGGTGGAGGTGGACAAAAGATCTAGCATAGCTATTTGGTGACTCATTAATATGAATCACTCTTTAGATATTTTGAAGCATGCTTGATATTTAGTTAGATATTTATATTTGGTTAGAGATTTATCTTCTAAAATATAAGTATGGTTCATATTTCTTAAAAGAGGGCAACCATTCTTTTTCCAAGCTCACAAACTCCACTCTCATTTTCTTCATGTCTTCTTCTTTTTCATAAAAATCCTAATCCTCTCATGAGTTGAGAAACATAGGGTTCCAAGAGACAAAGCACTCTATCTTCTCACTCTACACCCTCTAGGACTTCTAGTTTAGCGAACTAGAAGCCGTAGTTGCCTCTGATTTGATGTAGGAGTTCGGACTATAGACTCTCGGGTGGATCGTCTATGACTCGAGGAGGCCGTCGAGCTTGCTTCGATCAGTTTCGATCCTCGAAGCCTATGATGACGAGGAGGACAACGAGAAGACCTGAAAGACACGATACTACGAGGTATAACATTTATACGAGTAGTTAAATCTCAAGTAGTTTTCTAGTTAGGGCTTGTGATCGATCCTTGGTTTAAGTCGGTGTTGCGAAGCCCGTAAAAATCATTTTTTGCTATTTCCGCCTCCCCGCGAACACGTGGGGTGCGCGACATTGACTTACAGGAACAAATGCCCCTCACTACTTCGCCTACGTAAGTATGTACGTAGGTTAAGTAGTGTAAATTAATGCACCGCTAGAGATTAGATGGCTTTAGAAACAGGTATAGATCCCTGTCACCGAAAGCTTTTCAATTTTTATGAGCCGTGAGGGTCTCTGTAACACCCTAGTGCATCTATTCTATATTTTTTGGTATTTCAAATCTTACGACAGATTTCTTTATTATTATTGATTTTGGGTTGCGGATAGTGCAATTAGCAGTTGCGGTTATTATCCGACCCGACCCGCATGTTTGAAATCCATCATGGTTCAAGATTACGTCAAATATTTGCTATTATAGAGGATCCATGCAAATATATATTTTTATATACGTGTATAATATATTTTAGTATTCACATATCTTTTATAATACAAAATAAAAACCAAATAACATATTTTAATATCTAGCCTTACATGTCATCATACCCCTGATCATATGGTTGTCACATATAGGCTCAGTAAGAGTTCGGATGAGTTTGCTCATCAGCCTTCTTATCGACAGATACCTGGGTAGCCGTTACGTGCAGCTATTACCGCTAACGAACTTGTAGTTAAACCCACTGCCTGCGTACTGTCGAGTCTTTAGAGTCCCACACAGAGGGTTTCCCTGCTTCGGGGAGAAACGATGTAGAGGTCATATAGTTTTACGGCAGGATTCTAATCATATACGTGTACTGGCTGCACGGATGTTGTTCGGATGGATATTACTAGTGGGCTTTAGTTTAAGCCGGATTCTAGTATTATATTATTGGATTATTATTATCTCATTGTATTCGTATTTTTCGAAATACGAATACGGGTATGTATATACAGTGAGGGCATTCTTGTAATTTCACAAGAGATGCTTCTAGAAAGGGACACCTCATTATTTGGTTTATCTATTTTTGGAAATAGATTAATGAGGTGGAAAATGGAGATATTTATGGTATGGAGTGAAGCATGGCTTATTGGTTTATTTTATTGGTTTGGACTCACTATTCAAGTATGGTTGATATTTTCAATTAGAAAATATTGCATGCTTGAGTGAGATGAGTGAAGGAGCCATTCTTCACTTGCCAAAACCCTAGCTCATTTGCAAGTTTACTTTCTCTCTCCATTTTTCCCTCTCCTTCTTCCTCAAGACCTAAAACCTTCACATGTGTTGTGAGCCATTAGGTCTCTTGAGATAAAATACTCCATTAGATACTCTACATCTTCTAAGCTACCTAGCTTAGCAAACTAGATACCTTAGTTACCTCGGTTTAGAGTTTGGAGCTTGAAGTACATACTCTCAGGTGGATCGTCTTCGATATGAAGAGACCGACGTTTCAAACACAATCCGATCGAGCTCAAGAAGAGGAGGAGAAGAAGAAGACCCGAAGGACTTATAAACAAGGAGGTATAAATCCTAATATAGTAATTAGAACCTCCTAGTAGATATAGCTAGTTAAGGTTTCCGTAAAAATCCTGGAGTTAAAGTCGGTGTTGCGAAGTAAGAAAAATAGTTTTTTGTAAATTCTGCCTCCCTGCGAACCCACGGGGTGCGCGACATCGACTTACAAATTTAACATATGAAGAGCGACCAATGGCGATTGTGGATCGACGAGAAAAAGTCCTCAAGAACAAAGTTATCCCTCTAGTACTTGTTTCATGGGGGAATCGCTCGCACGGAGAATATACGTGGGAACGTGAAGACGAGATCCGACAGAACTTTCCACACCTCTTTTCTTAAATCCGTATCTTATGGTATCTTTTCTTGTTTTGTGAATTTCGAGGACGAAATTCTTTTGTAGTTGGGTATAATGTAACACCCTAGTGCATCTATACTATATTTTTGGGGTATTTCAAATCTTGCGACAGATTTCTTTAGTATTATTGCTTTTGGGTTGCGGATAGTGCAATTAGCAGTTGTAGTTATTATCAGACCCAACCCGCATGTTTGAAACCCATCATGGTTCAAAATTACGTCAAATATTTTCCAGTACAGAGAATCCATGCAAATCTAGATTTTTATATACGTGTATAATATATTTTAGTATCCGCATATCTTTTATAATACAAAATAAAAACCAAATAAAATATTTTAATATCTAGCATTGCCTGTCATCATACCCCTGATCATATGGTTGCATCCATATAGCATGTTCATACCCTAATTGTAAAAACAGACTCGTTTGGATCGCTACGTATATTTACGTAGATCCGTACTTGGGGGTATACAATTTTATTAACAAGATATCACATTATGGTTTAAACTCTTACGTATATTCTCCATATTTAAAAACTAGATTTTTAGAAGGGACCCGGGTAATATTCGGAGTAATCTGGTATTATCTGTAAAATCATAATATATATATTATAATATTTTTCTATATAACTAAACTAAGAGTATATATATAAAATATATAATATATTTATAATAACTAATATATATTTTCTCTCTCCCCCCTCTCTCCCTCTCTCTGTCTTCCTCCCTCTCACTATATATATATATATATAATAATAATAATAATAATAATAATAATAATAATAATAATCTATTATATATACCCTCACTTTACCTCTCTCTCTCCTCCCTCTTTCTTTCTTCCTCATGTCGCCCGCTTCAGAAACCCTCGCAACCCCTCGTCGCTCCTCACCACCATCGACCTCATCGTCATCACCACCACCTCTGAGACCTCCTCTCCTCCTTCCCTTCCCGATCACCACCGTGCAACAACCTCCGACGCCAACCCAAGAAACCACACTCCATCGCCGGAGCCCTCACCGTCGCCACCTATCACCAGCACCGTCTCACTCCTCCTCGCCTCCCTCTCCTCTTCCCGACACCCCAGATCACCAGCACCACACCTTCGTCACCTTCCTCGATACACCTTCTCCTCGATCAACAACCCTAGAAACCCATAGCCGACGCAGCACTTCGCCGTCAGCCATCGTCGCCGTCTCATTGCCACTTCTCCTCTGTCCCCAGAACTCAACACCAGCAGCTACCCACTCTTCTTCTTTCTTCTTTTCTTTCCTTCTATTCTTTTCTCGATTCTCCGATCTCTGGAGTCGCGCATGGCGCCGACGATCCGGATGACCCAGTCACCGTCGTTGTCCAGCCCAGTCACCACGTCATGTCATTGCTCAGCCAGGTTGAGTCCTGCGCGTGTAAGTTTGCATCGCGACGTTATTCCGACGTCGGACGTGGCATCCGTATCCCGTCGTGAGATTTGATCAGGTAAGTTTTAAACTTGCAACATGCTATGTTATTATATCGATAATTATATGAATAAGAATAGTGCATGTGTTTTATTATTCAGAAAATACTACAGATTTACAATTTTATAGTATATGTCTGTATCCGTACTAATAATAGCATATCTAGTGGCATGCCGGAACATCATGATATCATTACAGTACTATATTAGTTCAATATGTTATCTAGATTACATCATATATGGTAATGGACGTATTATGGTTATTAACGATAGATACATATGCATCCTGACATCAGTTGTGTTTACCATGTTCGGATATGGATTACAGTTTCATATTGGCATCTATTTGGGTTAATATACAGTACATGACATGTTCCCGACACATTACCAGACTTGTTACTTGGATTTTATTGCTAATGTCGACAATCCTGATTTGTTGTCCTGATGGACATAACTTGTTGTTTATATAGACAAAACCTATACTTGCTTGATCCTGTGTTGGCATTAGATTCATATCATAAATACCTGACTTGAACACATAACCTTGAGGGTAAAAAGGGAAATCAATAATGAAACTTGACTTATAACTCAACAGTTCAATACTTATACTGATCAGTCTTTACGGGCTCGGCCAGCCCCGGAATGATGCTGCTGACATCATTCATCTGTACATGTTACCTGTTTACTGCTTATTGGCACATCTCGGATTCAGCCCGAGAATCTTGACTGTGGTCCCGGGCATGCACAGGATACTACTGAGTTACATCGACAATTCCATTAAATTGATTTCAAAGATTTGTAGAATAAATAACCTAGAAGCACATACTTTAGGTTACACATCACATACAGATACCTTTTTGTTTTATACATGTATTTATTATTTACATTTTTATTTAATCATATCATCCTATCCTGATTACTACTATTATTTTGATATTATGACACACCGACGTCTGGGTTTTGCATGGCCCAGTTCCTCTACCTTTATCGTAGGCAGATCAAGAGTACTTTAACAATCAAGCCGAGCAATAAGGAGTTGAACGTGTAGTGTTAAAGATATTTAGTTTATTTATTTCCGCAGTTTTATTTCTTTTGATGTGAGCCCATATCGGGACATGATTCAGATATTGTTTAGTGGATCTTGTTTCGTTTCCGCATTATGCATTTTCTTAATTTTTATTTATTGTGGCAGATGGACATGTGTTAGCTAGATTATATATTTTACGGTTCTTGATATCCTATAGACAGCTGTAATGTGACTTTGGAGGGATGATTCCTAGCCATAGGTAGCATGGTTGGCTCTGTCATGTGTCGTAGTTATGTATCTTGGGAAGCGGGGCATGGCAGTCTCATAAAAGTATTTTCTCCCTACAAGTCGAGAAGATCCCGTAGGTGTATTTTCTCCTTAGGAATCATGATGATCCTTAAGTGTCTTTTCCCTTTGTGAGTCGTAAGGATCTCACAAAGGTGTTTTCCTTTTACGAGTCGAGAAGATCTTGCAAGTGGTTTTTTCCTAATATGTTGTGTGGACACATGAGTGGGTCTTCTCCTCGTTGGTAGCTTGGTTAGCCAATGGAAGCAACTTTGTTGTGAGTTGCCCATGGATCGTATACGACAGTCAATTTGGAGACGGGCTACATGGCATTGATGGCTTAAGAAACATGTTTAGATCCTTGTCACCTAAGAATTTTCAATTTTATGAGCCGTGAGGGTCTCATAAAGGTATTTTTCCCCCATGAGTCGAGAAAATCTCGCATTTGTATTTTCTCCTTAGGAGTCGTGAGGACCCCTAAGTGTCTTTTCCCCTTTTGAGTAGTAAGGATCCCACAAAGGTGTATCTTTTCTTCACTTTTGTCATGTGAATAAAAGACACCATTTTTTGAGTAGCACTTATTTATGCTAAAATGACCTGACTTAGTTTATGTACTCGTCTCAGAGCGTTCAGCTTATTCTCTTTTGATGAATGAACTTAGTCTAACTTAAACATACATAACCCCTGATAGCGTAGGAGTCCGTTAGGTTTGTGATACTGGGTGTATTCCATCGCACCATTGCATTAGCTTATTTCTTCTCGGTTTGCATTTCCTTGGATCATTGTTCGAGTAGTCACGCACTTGTCGTATCCCCCAAGCCCTTTTGAGGCAAAGATACATCTCAAGTAATCTTCTTAGGCGAGTGTATAGATGGCCATCAGAGATTCAGTGTTAGGTGTCACCATGACGCTTTACCTTCATGTCAGATTGTTTAAGTCCTAGAGAAGTCATAACTGCACCCTTCTGAGGTGAGATGACATCTAATGGTCTTTAGACATGTATGTGCTGTCATCGAGACCTGAAGGTAGGAATTTGTCATCACTCCGCTTTTTCTTTGGATCCTTTAAGCTTTCATGACGTCGCGTCTGTACCCTGCTGGAGTAAGAGATATGTCCAGATAGTCTCTAGGCTGTATGTATTGCCGTTAAAACTCCATTCTTTGTTCGGTCGAATATGGCGGAACACATTACTCATTTTTCATTTGTTTGTGCTCGTGGATTGTATTCAAGAGTCAGGATCGAACTGCTTGTAGGGTAGAAAAAATTTCTTTTCTTTTTTTATATCCGCGATTACTCTATCATTTCAGCTTTTCTTATCATGAAAGTCGTGATTGCCCCATTATTTCGGCTACTTCTTCGCGGTTGCCCAATCATTTCGGCTATTTTTATTTTTTACTCGCTGATCTTTATTACGAGCTGCAAAATCATTTCGGCTATTTCTTATTTATTTTACTCACTGATCTTTATTGCGAGCTGCCCAATCATTTCGGTTATTTTATTTTATTTTTACTCGTTGATTTTTATTGTGAGTTGCCCAATCATTTCGGCTTTTTTATTTCCCAATTTAACGACTTAGAGGTCGAGATTTTTGGACTTTAGGCCGGCATCGACATTGCTAACATTGAAGCATGTATGCCAAAACCAATTTATCATTTGCTTTTGGGAACTTGGGATTTGATACCTGATTTGGCATCAATAGCGTTACAACTGGAATAGTGTCAGGAGCGACTCATCATTTGTCGTTGCCCGTTGGACAATGGTGGAATAAAAGATAGGTTTAGGTCTATGTCATCTAAGGCATTTTTAATCTTCATGAGCCGTAAGGGTCTTACAAAGTTGTTTTCTCCTTGTGAGTCTAGAGGATCTCATAGGTGTGTTTTCTCCATAGGAGTCGTAAGGGCTCCTAAGTGGGTTTTCTCTTGTTAGTTGTAAGGATCTTATAAGAGTGTTTGCTCCTTACAAGTCAAGAAGATCTCGCAAGTGTCATTCACTATGTTGGGAGTATCGCCCGCCTTTAGTGGGACTTTTTTGAAACATAATTTTTATGTGCCCGTGGATTGTATACAAGAGTCTGTATAGAACTACTTGTAGGGCAGTTTCTTTCTTTTCATGAATTTGCGCCCTTTCGGGTTTTCACAAAGTCGCGAGCAGTTTTACTATTTTTACTCATGGAGCCCTTTCGGATTTTCATCCGTGCCCATCTTTCTTGTGAACATACCGTTTTTTTAACTCTCCATTCTTCTCATGGGTTGTGAAGATACATGAGTAGGTCTTCTTCTCATTGGTAGCTTGATTTTCGAATGGAGGAGGCTTGGAGGCAATTTTGTCGCGGGTAGCCTATGAATTGTATACGGTTGTTAATTTGGAGACTAGCCGTAGAACAACAGATCTTTTTAGGGTGCATCGTTCACCTGTGGAACTTTGGGGGTGTAACTTTGCCATGGGTAGCCCGTGGATTGTATACGGTAGTCAATTTGGAGACTTGCCGTAGGGCAATGGTAGCTTAAGAAACAGATTTAGGTCCCTGTTATCTAATGTTTTTCAATTCTATAAGCCGCGAGGATCTCATTAAAGTATTTTTTCCCTACGAGTCAAGAGGATCTCGTAGGTGCATTCTCTCCTTAGAAATCGTGAGGACCCCGGAGCGTCTTTTCCCTTCATGTGTCGTAAAGACACACGAATGGGTCTTTTCCTCGCTGCTAACTTGGTTTGCCAACATAGGATATTTTGATGCAACTTTGTTACGGTTTGCCCATGGATCGTATACGGTAATCAATTTGGTGATAGGCCTCAGGGCAGTGATGGCTTAAGAAACAGGTTTAGATCCCTGTCACCTACAGCTTTTCAATTTTATGAGCCGTGAGGGTTTCTGTAATACCCTAGCACGATCGTATGTTATTTAACGATATTAATTATTATTGTCTGGGTTATAATTGGTGTTTGGATAGTATGCGTGATTATCATATTTGTATCCGACCCGCTTGCGTGAAATATGTTATTGGTTAAGATTTAGATAGAGTATATTTTATCGATATTTATCTATAGAATAAATCTATATGAATCTCAAATAATAGATATACAATATTTAAACTGATATTTTTTCTTAGCCATACATTATGGTTATACAGATTGGTTATTAAAGATAAATAGTATCTAACAATTGGTTACTAATATAATATTAAAGATTCTATGATGTTTGTATTTGTAAACCTATTGGCATCTTAAATAATAGGTATATAATCTACTGTTTAGATAGTTTATAGCAATGATATTATGGTTAGCATGTTGTGAAATAATACGTATAGATGTTAGATCTTTATTATTCCCTAAATATATTTTGAGATTTCGTAGAGATTGATACGGTTCTACAATATCTTTATAGTATTATTTTTTACCTAACATACACACACACACAAACATACATCTCTCTCTATATATTTACTAATAATAAACCATATATATATATATACACCCATCTTCTCTCTTTCTCTCTTCTCTCTTTCTTTCGTCCTCGAAGAAACTACGTCTCCACCCTTGCCATCGTCACCATTTCTCCCATCGCCCGTGTCTTCACATCATCACCGGTGAAACACCCCTCACCATCATCCTTTCCCATCGATCGAACCCATCTCCTTACCGCTATCATCTTCACCGTCTTCCTCCAGCCCAAGCAACCGAGAACTCCCTCACCTGAGACCATCTCGTCATCTTCTCCTTCACCGAGATCCTCACCGGTGAGAACCAAGACTTCGATCTCTTCCATCGACCAGAGCAGAATCGAACACCTCTTCACCGACATCAACACCCTATCATTGCAACTCCCTGAGTCCCCTCGTCGCCTTCGAACCCATTGCCTTCACTCGAGCCCATCGCCTTCGACTTCAAAACTCGTTGCCACCCTCGTCAGACCCTTGCCTTGTCAACCTTCGCCGCACCAGAACCCATCTCACTATTATCTCCATCGCCTAACCCGTGAACCCAACCCTTCCTCCTAGCCGCCGCTTTCTTCCTTCAACCATTGAGCACCACCACAGAAACCAAGTCGAGACACCACTGCCCTGGCCGTCGACCAACACCACCGCAACAAAAACCCACCGAAAGCTTAACCAAAAGGGAAGACGAGCTCTTCCATCTTCCTCAGCCATGACATCTCTAGCCACCTTTTCACTTTCGCCGAGATCACCTTCGAACCCGACTGCAACCTCAACCGAACCCACCATCGTCAGAGCCAAGCACCAAGTTGAGTTTGCATCGTGTTCCTTTCGTGACTTTCATCTCCATTGTTCTGTTCACGTATTCGTTTTGCTCCGTTCGTGTTTTTGTCCGTATTCGTCGAGACCGAGGCAAGTTTCTAACTTGCTACATGTTACGGTTTACGCAATATACATATATAGATATATTGTCGTAATATTATTATTATAATGTTATATATATATAATTCGTATACTGTTAGATAGTTTAATAATAATAAGTATTTTTTACAATTCTAGTTTATAATTTTTATGCCAATATATCTAAATAATAATACTTAGTAATTATAACAAACTATTCTAGTATGGCCAAATCGTTAAATTGAACTAGTAGGAATTCATATGGTTTTTTCTTTACATCGTATTTCGCACCTAGATAACGGTTACAACTATATTCATTATGACCTGTTTACACGATGTTATAACACTTCATCTAATTTAATACACTATCCCTGACATGCTTGTAACCTTCCAGACTGTTACCGTTTGTTATCATGCTAGTACTTATTTACTTGTAATACTTACTGATGCCAACAATCCTGACTTGTTGTCCTAATGGACGTAACCTGTTGTCTTGATAGACATAACCTGTGCCTGCTTGTCCCTGTGTTGGAATTAAGTAGATATTATATTTATACCTGACTTGGAAAACGAAACCTGGGGAAATGGGGAAATCAAAAGTGTAACTGAAATGTAACTCAAAAGGATATTACATGTTTCCGTGGTTCCGGGGGTTAACGGAACAAAATCATTCTTGATTTATACATCCTTCATCCGTGGTCCCGGGGGGTAACGAGATATATCTTGCGTTCGTGGTCTTAGGAGGTAACGGGATATATACTTTTGAGTTATGTGGAGGAGTACATTAATTGGTTTCAAATACCTGTAGGATAGATAACCTAGAAACATGGACCCATAGGATACACGTAACATGTTTGACTACCTATAACTTGCTTGCTATATCACCTGTGACTGTTTTTGTTTATACTCATGATACCTCACTCTTGCATGTGACATCCTATATAGCATAATGTTCATATAATTATTATGATACTTATGACGCACCGATATCTGAGTTTTGCATGGCTCAGATCCTTTGACCTTATCATAAGAGGATCAAGAATAATTTGATAGGATTGACGAGCAGTGAAGAGCTTTCCGCTTATTTTAGTTTAGTGATGCTTTAGATTTATTTTTTAGTTTTGGATTTGTCGTTGTGATCCCATAAGGGACGAGGCTAGGATATTATTTCTTCGTTGGATTTTTATTGGTTTCCGCTAGCTTTTCGTTATTATTTATTGTGGCAGTTTGGACATGAGATAGATAGATATTTATTTTTTGTTCTTGTATCTGATTGATAGCCGTAATGTGACTATGGAAGGATATTTCCTCACTATAGGTAGCATGATTGGTTTTTTTGTAATATTTACGTATTTTGGGAAGCGGGGCATGATAAGGTTTTGTTGGTATCGGAGCCTTAATTTTAGGTTAGCTAGGTTTGATTTAATTTGTAGTTGGGTATTGTACCCAATACACTGATCAGGAACGTGTCCTACCACATTACTGCCTTGCTATTCTTGAATCTATAGTTTATTGATTCCTTATTTTATTGAATCGTGTTTCCGTTGCTAATCCTCTTCAAATGTTCTTGACTTCAGAATCATGGCGGGAAAAGATTTACGGGCATATCAGAGAAGTGTAGACGATGCCGCATTACTTGGGGTCATACACGGTATGCTGGAGAACTAGAAATGTCAAACAGAGCTGAACCAGCGACAGGTTGACGCTTTCCAAGAGAGCTTAAGGACGGCTCAACAAACTGCTATCATGGCAGCTAAGAGGGCGGTAGTTCCTAGACTAGCTCAGCGTAAGGGTACTGTGACAGACTTCAGGAAGCTCAGTCCGACAACATTCATAGGATTGGAGGAGCATTTACCGGTGGAGCAGTGGCTGATGGATATGGAAAATCTTTTAATTGCCGCAAAGATCTCGGATGAGAAAAAGGGTGGATGTGGTACGTATCTAGTTAGTGGATTATGCTCGCGAATGATGGCTTGTTGAGAAGACCCATTTAGCAAACCTGATCAGCTGGGCGACCTTTACACAGAGTTTCTTGAAGAAGTTCTTTTCACAATCTGTTAGGGAGAAATGGAAAAGAAATTTATTAGTTTAAAGCAGAGATTTGTTGATACATATGCGGCTGAGTGGATCCGGCTCAGTCGGGACCCTTGGTTGCTAACGAGGCAGATAGGGAAAGGCGGTTCATGTGTAGTATGGATGTGGAGATACAGAGGTATATCACATTGTTGGGGTTGAACACTTTCTCTTAAGTTCTCACGGCGGCTAGGAAACAATAGAGATTATTAGTGAGAATAAAGAGCACTCAACAACAAGAGGTTGTGTTGCGGAAGATCTTGTATGCACTTACTAGTGCTCCTGGACATAAGGGCAATCCGATCAATAGACAGGGGACAGCGTCTATGAAAAGGCCTTTTATGTTAAATTAGAAGAGGAGTGTGGTTTGTGATTTCTGCCATCTACCTGGCCATATGCAGAAGAATTGTCGGAGGAAACATGAACTCTGTTTAGTTTGTGGATCGGCTGACCATTTGATTGGTACATGTCCTTCGAAATTACAGTTGAAAGATGATATCCAGAAAACACCACAAAAGCAGACTTATGGGTATAAGCAGATTACTCAGAGGCCTAATCAGGGACGGGCCTTCACCCTGACGGCCGAGCAGGCCAAAGCTTCAGACGATGTTGTTTCAGATATTCTACTTGTCTATAATTTTCCCGCATTAGCATTATTTGATTCTAGTGCATCTTATTGCATCATGTCATCCAAATTTATTGGTGCACATTCTATTCCACACATGGCTCTATCTAGCAGTTGGGACTACACACTGCGAATGAGAGAATTATATCTAGTAGTGAATGCAAGGGTTGTTCTATTGTTATTTGCAGACGGGAGTTGTTCGCAGATTTCTTAGTGATAGATACAGGCAGTCATGACGTTGTCTTGGGAATGGACTTTCCTTGGCATTTTCCACGATCATATAGACTGTAGAGCAAAGAAGGTGATTTTCCAAATTCCCGGACATCCGGAGTTCGAATTCTTGGGAGGCAGTAAATAAGTCGGGTCAGTTGAATTCAGGGCTAAGCCGACAGATGCCGTTTTCTCGTCGATGGAAGTGATCAAGGAGGAAGAACCGGTAGCAGTTCGGGATTTCATGGATGTGTTCAAGGACATCTCGGATTTACCACTAAAATTTGATGTGGAGTTCACGGTTGATCTTATTCCTGGAGCAACGTTAATTTCGAAGTCTTACTATCCGATGGCATTAGTAGAACTGGAAGAGGTGAAGAGACAAGTTTTTGAAGTATTAGAGAAGGGTTGGATTTGCAGCAGTGGTTCACCGTGGGGAGCTCTAGTTCTTTTGGTCAAGAAAAAAGATGGCACGCAGAGAATGTGCATCGACTATCGAGAGTTAAATCGGGTGACCATCGAGAATAAGTACCCAATTCCTCGCATGGGCGAATTATTTGATCAACCCAGTGGCGCAAGAGTATTTTCGAAGTTGGATTTGCGATCAGTTTATCACCAAGTTAGGGTGAAAACAGAAGAAATTTGCAAGACGGTGTTCCAAACTCAATATGGACATTATGAGTATTTAGTTATGCCATTTGGAGTTACTAACGCACCGGCGATATTTATGGACTTGATGAACTGGATCTTTTCACCATTTTTAGATCAGTTTGTGGTGGTATTCATCAATAATATTCTGGTTTACTCAAGGAGTAAAGAGGAGCATGAAGAACATTTAAGGATCGCACTGCAGACTTGGAGACAAGAAAAGCTGTATGCTAAAATGAGCAAGTGTGAGTTTTGGCTTAATGAAATGAAGTTCTTGGGTTATGTTGTATCCGGAGATGGAATCATAGTTGACCCTGAAAAGATTGCAGTTGTTCACGATTGGCCGACTCCAAAGAATGTAGGGGAGATCAGAAATTTCCTTAGGCTTGCTGGATACTATCGAAGGTTTGTGGAGAACTTCTATCGGATAGCAGAACCCTTAACCAAACTAACACGAAAGGAGGTACCGTTTGTTTGGTCTGGGAAGTGTGCGTTAGCTTTTGAGATGCTGAAGCAAAGGTTGACAACCACTTCTATTTTAACCTTGCTTGATGGTTCCGGAGGATTCGTTATTCACAACGACGCATCTGGGAAAGGCTTGGGATGTGTTTTGATGCAGCATGGAAAAGTTGTAGCTTATGCATCGAGGAAGTTGAAGACTCAAGTACTACCCAACTCACGACTTAGAACCAGCAGTAGTTATCTTTGCGCTAAATATTTGGAGACACTACTTATTGGGAAAGAAGGTCAAGGTATTTACCGATCATAAGAGCCTAAGTACGTGTTCACACAGAAAGAGCTCAACATGAGGCAGTGTAGATGGTTGGAGCTGATGGCTGACTATGATCTTGATCTAAAGTACCATCCAGGGAAAGTTAATATAGTACCGGATGTTTTAAGTCGGTTGCTAGCAATACGGATGTTGACTTCGCAGAAGGAGATTATAGCGGATTTTCAGAGATTCGAGTTGGAGCTCGTACTGCAAGATTCTTCGGGACAGTTGATGCAATAGCGAGTTTAGTTATCATTGATTAATAACATTAAGGCAGCGTAGTTGCACGATCCTAAATTGCAGAAATTTCGAGGACAAGTAGAGGTAGGACTTCAAACGGATTTATTGATTCATGAAGATGGTTCTTTAAGGTATGGAAGTCGTTTGTGTGTTCCTAAAGGAGAAGTTCATAAAGAAGTCATGAAGTAGGTTCATAGTTCCGCATATTCGGTACATCCGGGATGCACGAAAATGTATAGAGATTTTCGACAACACTTTTGTTCGAAAGGCATGAAAAGAGAGATCGCTCGTTACGTGTCGAGGTGCTTGGTGTGTCAGCAAGTCAAAACTGAACATCAAAGGGTCGCTGGTTTGTTGCAACAACTTCCAATTCTCCAATAGAAGAGGGAACATATAACCATGGATTTCATGACAACATTAACACGGAGTCCAAAGGGCAATAACGCAGTATGGGTGATTGTTGATCGACTGACCAAGTCAGCTCATTTTATACCATTTTGAGTCGGTCAGTTGATTGATGCTTTAGCAGAGAGGTACATGCAGGAGATTGCGAGATTGCATGGAGTACTAGTGAGTATTGTTTCTGATCATGATACCCGGTTCCTATCACATTTTTGGAGAAGTCTATAAGAAAGTTTGGAAACTCGCTTGAAATTTAGTACGGCCTATCATTCTATGACTGATGGACAGTCTGAGAGAATGATCAAAACTCTTGAAGATATATTGAGAGCTTGTATGTTAGATTTCGATTGTTTGTAGGAGGATCATTTACATTTAGTGGAGTTCTCGTACAATAACAGTTTTCAGACAACTATATAGATGGCTCCATTTGAAGTATTGTACGGTCATAAGTGTCTTTCGCTAGTTTGTTGGGACGATGTTGGAGGAAGAAAATTTTTGGGACCAGAACTGATTGTGCAAACTGTGGAAAAAGTTAACTTGATTCATGATCGTATGAAGGTGGCACAAGATCGACAGAAAAGTTGAGCTGATACTGGAAGAAGACCTTTAGAGTTTTTTGTTGGTGATCATGTGTTCTTGAAGATATCATGGACTAGGGAGGTAATCCGGTTTGGTTTTCGATATCATTGAGCGTCTTGGAGAAGTGGCTTATCGATTGGCTTTACGACCATTCTTGGCAGGTGTGCATGACGTGTTTTATGTATCTCAACTTCGCAAATATGTTTTAAATGAGACGCACATCTTAGACTACTCGGAATTGACAGTGAGGGATGATTTGATTTATGAAGAGCAACCGATGGTTATTGTGGATCGACGAGAAAATATTCTCAAGAATAGAGTAATCCCTCTAGTGCTTGTTTCGTGGGGAAACCGTTTGCATGGAGAATCTACATGGGAACATGAAGAGAAAATTCGACAAAAGTTTCCATATCCTTTTCCTTAAAATCCGTATATTCCTTGTTCTTGTCTTTTTCCTGTTTCCGTGAATTTTGAGGACGAAATTCTTTTGTAGTTTGGTATAATGTAACACCCTAACACGATCGTACATTATTTAATGATATTAATTAGTACAATGGGTTTCTATTAATTATTTTTGTCTGGGTTATAATTGGTGTTTGGATAATATGCGTGATTATGATGTTTGTACCTGACCCACTTGCGTGAAATATGTTATGGGTTGAGATTTAGATAGAGTATATTTTATCAATATTTATCCATAGAATAAATCTATATGAATCCCAAATAATAGATATACAATATTTAAATAGATATTTTTTCTTACCCATACATTATGGTTATACAGGTTGGTTATTAAAGATAAATAGTATCTAACAATTAGTTGCTAATGTACTATTAAAGATTCTATGATGTTTGTATTTGTAAACCTATTGGCATCTTAAATAATATGTATATAATCTACTGTCTAGATAATTTATAGCAATGATATTATGGTTAGTATGTTGTGAAATAATACGTATAGATGTTAGTTGTTTATTATCCCCTAAATATATTTTGAGATTTTGTAGAGATTAATGGGGTTTTACAATATCTTTATAGTATTATTTTTTACCTAACAAATATATATGTACATCTATATATATATTTACTAATAATAAATCATACAAACACACACACCCATCTTCTTTCTTCTCTCTCTACCTCGTCCTCGAAGAAACCACGTCGCCACCTTCGCCATCATCTCCATTGTTCCTATCTCCTGCGCCCTCACTTCATCATCGGCGAAACACCCCTCATCATCATCCTTTCCCGTCAATTGAACCCACCTCCTCACCACCATCATCTTCTGTAAGTCGATGTACAACACCCCACGAGTTGCGGGGAGGCGGAAATATGAAAAACAATCTTGTTCTTTATGCAAACATCGACTCACCGAAGATCTTTACTAAACGATAACTAATAACAACCATAGAAGTTCTTAGCTACTATGAAAAGAGATTATACCTAGTGAATCGTGTCCTTCATCTTTTCGATCTCTATGTCCTCCTCGGCCTCCTTTCCGTGATAGATGATCCACCCGAGAATCATAATCCAAGCTTTACCTCTATGCTTGAGGTAACTAAGTTTCTCTAGTTGCTAATCAAAGGAACTTAGATGATATAGAGTTAGGTTATGGGTTAATTAGTCTATTCTAATTCTTGATCTCAACTCCTGAGTGGTAGGATTAGGGTTTGAAGAGAGAGTGAGCTTGAGGAGAGAGAAGGTGAACATGATAATGATGATGGAATTGTTTCTCACTTGAATTATATGAAGCATAATGAATAAACAAATAAATGAATAAATGTGATTATTCATCATGCTACATTAATTCAATTGAGTGATTCACTATATGAGTCATTAAGCATTTAATGATTCATTAATGATATGATGAATCACACAAAATGAGTTACAATTACATTTAATGAAAATGCCACCTAAACCCTCAAGTCACCATCCTTCTAGAAGCTTCTCGTAAAATTACGAGAACGCCTCTCTTATCCGTGAAAACACGGAAAAACTTTAGACTGCATAAATCTAATAACCTGATACTAGAATCTAGCTTAAACCAAAGCCGGCTAGTAAAAACTGTCTGAATGTCGTACGTGTGTAAACACACGTATGGGTCCGAACCCTTGTCGTAAAACCGTACGACCTCTATATCGTTTCGCCTGGAGTTGGGAAATCTCTGTGTGGGACTCTAAAGACTCGACTACTACGCTGGCAGTGGGTTTAACCACAGACCGCAAGCGGCACTAGCTGTACGTAACAGTCCCCAGGTAGATGTCGATAAGAAGGCCGATGAGGAAACCCATCTGAACTCCTACTGAGCCTGTCCGTGACAATATCCGCGCAGTCCGGTATGTTCGTCTAAGAGTATCGCATGTAAACACTCTCTTCTAAATGTCCATTTAGAAAAGCTGTTTTTACGTCCATCTGCCAGATTTCATAGTCATGGAAGGCAGCAATCGCAAGCAGGATCCGAATAGATTTAAGCATAGCTACAGGTGAAAATGTTTCATCATAGTCCAATCCTGGTCGTTGACGAAAACCTTTTGCAACGAGTCTAGCTTTGTAGGTTTCCATTTGTCCAAATGCACCAATCTTCTTTTTGAAGATCCATTTGCATCCAACTGGTTTCACTCCAGGAGGAGCAACTTCTAAAGTCCACACTTTATTGGTGTACATGGATTCCATTTCGGATCTCATAGCATCCAGCCACTTCACCGAGTCGCTACTCGTGATAGCCTGCTGAAAACTAGTAGGATCATCATCATCGATGATGCAATCCTCTCGATCCCCATCTAGAAGAAAACCATAGTATCTTTCAGGAAGATGAGAAAGCCTACTAGATCTGCGGAGTGGCGTTGGTTCGTCATGTTCTATTGAAACCTGAGTTTCTACTATGTCCTCGGCAGCAGTTTGAGGTTCTGGAATTTCTTCTAGCTCTACCGCGCTCCCACTAATTTCTTTTGCAAGAAACTCGCTCTCTAAGAAGACAATGTGGCGAGCGACAAAGACCTTTTGTTCTTCAGTGTGGTAGACCAGATATCCCCTTGAATGCTTGGGGTATCCTACAAATTTGCACAAAACCGATCATGCCTCGAGCTTGTCCGGATTATGCTTTTTAACATATGCCGGACACCCCCATATCTTGATATACTTGAGATATGGTCTCTTCCCGCTCTACATTTCATATGGAGTGGTAGGTACAGACTTAGTCGGAACTCTATTCAATAGGTATGCTGCTGATTCTAGAGAAAAACCCCAGAAGGAAAGCGGCAACTCAGCACTACTCATCATTGAACGCACCATGTCAAGTAGCGTGCGATTCCTCCTTTCTGACACACCATTATGCTGAGGTGTATAAGGCGGAGTAAGCTGAGAGAGAATTCCATTCTCTTTTAAGCATTCAAGGAAACTGGTACTTAAGTATTCTCCACCTCGATCAGATCGAAGTGTCTTGATGCTTTTACCAATCTGTTTCTCTACTTCATTTTTATACTCCTTAAACTTCTCAAAGGCCTCGGATTTATGTTTCATTAAGAACACATGTCCATACCTAGAGAAGTCATCAGTAAAAGTAATGAAGTAGGAGTGACCGCTTCGTGCATGCGTAGACATTGGACCACATACATCACTGTGTATAAGTCCCAAGAGTTCTGTGGCTCTTTCTCCATGTCCGGTGAACGGAGATTTGGTCATTTTTCCTTTGATACATGATTGACAAGTTGCATATGATTAATATTCAAACGGATCTAAATATCCATCTTTATGTAACTTAGTCAACCTTGTTTCGTTTATATGACCAAGTCTACAATGCCATAGGAAGGCTTGGTTTGAATCTGGACCCTTTCTTTTAAGCGTGTTTTGAATATTGAAAACTTGAGGTTGATTAAGTATGTATATGCCGTTTTCCAGTGTGCCAAACCCAATCAATTCTTGATTTAGGAGAATGTTCATGACATTTCTTTCAAGCGCAAAATTATATCCTTTATTAGACAACAAAGATACTGATATAATATTACACAGCATACTGGGAATACAAAAACAGTTGTACAATACCAAAATGTTCCCACTAGTCAACCCTAGGTGATATTCCCCTATTGCAATTGCATCTACATGCATTCCATTGCCCATCCGGAGAGTCGTATCACCTGTCCCCGGTGCTCAACTATTTCTCAGATCCTGCAATGAATTACAGATGTGAGAACCAGAACCGGTATCAAGTACCTATGATGTAGAGTTTACTGAAAGATAATTTTCGATTACGAACACACCTGAAGCAGAAGCAACAACTTGCTTCTTGTCCTTGGCTTTGAAGGCCAAACAATCCTTCTTCCAGTGCCCTTGCTTGTGACAATAATAGCATTCGTTTATATCTGCCTTCACCCTTCCTGCCTTGTTCGTTCCCTGCACCTTCTTGACCCCACCCTTCGGTTTGGTGGCTTTCATCTTTTTCTTCCCTTTAGCTTTCGCTTTAGATTTAGAAGAGGATGTTTGGCCAACATACAGAACGGGGGTCTTCTCCTTTTTCAAGGAGGTCTCTGCTACCCTCAACATATTGAGGAGCTTTGGAAGATCAGCTTCCATTTTGTGCATGTTGATGTTCAGCACGAACTGAGAGAAGGTGTGGGGAAGGGACTGCAAAATCAAGTCGATGTACAAATCATTCTCTAGCACGCATCGCAGGTTTGCGAGTTCCTCAATGAGGCTGATCATTTTGAGGACGTGCTCTCCAACAGGTGATCCTGGAGCTAACCTCATCTAGAAGAGTTTCCTTGAGGTCTCGTACCTCGTGATACGGGAGTGCTCCCTATACAATTCCTTGCAATGGAGAAAGATGGATATAATATCCATACTCGTGCTGTTTCTGGAGTTCATTGTTCATGGACGCCAGCACGATACACTTAGCTCGCTCACAGTCTAGATCCCAGGTTTTGCGAACTTCCTTGTCCGCAACTGAGGAATCTGGTCCTGGGATAAGGGGAGGAACAGCGGTGGTAACATATGCTACTTTGTCATAAGTCAGTGCAATGTTGACGTTCCTTAGCCAATCTTTATAGTTCTGCCCGGTCAGTATATTTTTTTCAAGTAATAGTTTAAGTCCTGTCATGGTAGCTGCCAGAGAGAGAGAAAAGAAACACTCAGCATATGCTTTTGCAAGTTTAGATTGGTTATTAGTTTATCTAAACAGGATGGCTCCCACTGTTTCCTCAAATCCTTCTTCAAAACCTAAAAGAAGAACTAGTCAGGATTTAATCACACGTCACAATACTTGCTTAACCTTTCAGCCAGGCCAGTGTTGGTACTTCGAGGGAGGTTTTCCAACGCTTTCGCGAAGTTCCTTAATTAAATAACCTCTTTTCCCTGGAGGCGTAGCCCCTCTAACACCTTTCTGGACACCTACTTGGTTTATAGCATTGATTGTTAAGTGAGAAAATTTCCCGAGAGTAATCCTACTCATCAGTGGGATCGGGATCCAACTATCATTGTATGATGCCCTAGATGGAAGCCACTCTAGTCACCACACTCTAGAAGGTATGCTAAATCTGCAAGTTTCCTTTATGTTTGAAACTCCCGATATGATTTTTACCCCAAGCTCTTATGACCTTGACGTATGCCAACAAATCATAAGACGCAAGTCAAGTTCTACCCGTCGTTGTCCTGATTAATTTAGGTACATCGTACATGCCCTTGACGTAGGCCAACAAGGCTGTACGTCTGTCCTAAACTAATGCATCTATCTATGCAACAAATAAGCAACACACTGCTACCATACACTATGCCTTGACGTAGGCCAACAAGCATAGCATGAATACGATGTGCTGTCTATTTGAAACGACGGAAGGTTACGGCTGGTTTTTGGCAAAAAACCGTTAATGTAATGAACTTGATATAATCGAAGGAACCAAGATAGCCTTTATTAAAAGGAGTGGTTTAAGCTCCGTATTTAAAATTTTCTTTTTGAAGAAAACCGAGTGGTTTTGAAATTGTTCCAACGATTAAGTTTAGGTTTTATTTTCTTTGCATTAATGATAATGCGTCCCATCATTAACCTATCATTGCAGAAAACAACAAAAATATAACGTTCTCTTATGCCATCCGCATTCGCCACTGGGTTCCGTCATCACCCGTTAGGTTACTTAACTAACGGCAGAGCGGGGGCTGGGCTAGCGCGGGTGTAAAACATAAGTGACGTCTAAATAGCTATCATATATAGATATTGTACATTCGTCAGACGCAATAATAGGCATTCCAGATCACAGATAAACTTTATTGGATATACAAGCAATCCGCGTTTCTTTTGAGCCTGCAACGAAAAACGGATTACACAGTTGTGATGAATAGCCATTACCCTACCCTAAACCCCTACGGGTACGGCAAACTATCCGCCAAGTACCCGAAGTGAAGCGGTCTCCCTCAACAACGTGAGTAGGCCACTAAACACTTCAAAGTAACCGATAGTTTGTGCACCCCACCTTGGGTCTATCCTAGGAGCAAAAATAGTAAAAAGAAATAATACAACGGTGGCTACAACCGCAACCTGGATGTGCCCCGCAAAATAATATTACAACATATTACAAGTACATCGAATGAATTAATACAATAACCCATCTCAAAACCCCGGCTAATCATTACAACTATCCAATTAAGTTCATAATCACAAACAGTTAAAACATTACAGAAATGTGCAACCCCCTGCCAACCGACATACTAGCAGTTAGGGGAGGTTTACGAACACATTATACAGTTCACAGATATAATCAAATTAGCAAACATCGTATAATTTCGATCGATCAAACCCATTAGATTCTGCTCCAAAACTTCTCTATAAACCTGAGACCTGAGCAAAAAATAAACATTCCAGAAAAGACAAAATATTCACAGAAGAGTTACTGGGGAGATTTAGGGTGAATCGGGCTCAACTCGGCCGCGGATCCGCGGCGGATCGGTGGGATCAGCCGCGGTTCCGCGGTGTGTTGGCCGATTCATGCACCCAAATTTCTCCAGTGTTCTTAGGTTTTCCTGTAGGTTATTCTGGAGGTCCCTGAAAAATTTTTGGACCTCAATTTAAAATCGACAGAAACTATGTGAATACGATATATTTTCCGGTTCGTTTTGCGTTTGAAATTCATACGACTTTGCTAATTAGTTAATTATTGTTTATTGAGGCTCTGATACCACTGTAAGTCAATGTACAACACCCCACGAGTTGCGGGGAGGCGGAAATATGAAAAACAATCTTATTCTTTATGCAAACATCGACTAACCGAAGATCTTTACTAAATGATAACTAACAACAACCATAGAAGTTCTTAGCTACTATGAAAAGAGATTATACCTAGTGAATCATGTCCTTCATCTTTTCGATCTCTATGTCCTCCTCGGCCTCCTTTCCGTGATAGATGATCCACCCGAGAATCCTAATCCAAGCTTTACCTCTATGCTTGAGGTAACTAAGTTTCTCTAGTTGCTAATCAAAGGAACTTAGATGATATAGAGTTAGGTTATGGGTTAATTAGTCTATTCTAATCCTTGATCTCAACTCATGAGTGGTAGGATTAGGGTTTGAAGAGAGAGTGAGCTTGAGGAGAGAGAAGGTGAATATGATAATGATGATGGAATTGTTTCTCACTTGAATTATATGAAGCATAATGAATAAACAAATAAATGAATAAATGTGATTATTCATCATGCTACATTAATTCAATTGAGTGATTCACAATATGAGTCATTAAGCATTTAATGATGCATTAATGATATGATGAATCACACAAAATGAGTCACAATTGCATTTAATGAAAATGCCACCTAAACCCTCAAGTCACCATCCTTCTAGAAGCATCCCGTAAAATTACGAGAACGCCCCTCCTATCCGTGAAAACACGGAAAAACTTTAGACTGTATAAATCCAATAACCTGATACTAGAATCTGGCTTAAACCAAAGCCGGCTAGTAAAAACTGTCCGAATGTCGTACGTGTGTAAACACACGTATGCGTCCGAACCCTTGTCGTAAAACCGTACGACCTCTATATCGTTTCGACTGGAGTTGGGAAATCTCTGTGTGGGACTCTAAAGACTCGACTACTACGCTGGCAGTGGGTTTAACCACAGACCGCAAGCGGCACTAGCTGTACGTAACGGTCCCCAGGTAGATGTCGATAAGAAGGCCGATGAGGAAACCCATCCGAACTCCAACTGAGCCTGTCCGTGACAATATCCGCGCAGTTCGATCTGCTCGTCTAAGAGTATCGCATGTATGGTCTAGGGGGTGGTGAACGTCAGACCCCTAATAACCGTACAAGTCGTGCCGGCATGGCTCAAGACCATCCGAGAATCTACTGATCAGTCCATCAGTAATTCTCAATCAGCCCTGGCCAGGGACTTATGGTAATGACCAACCGATCACAGTGCGATATCAACTCCCTATACCGGGAGAGACGAATCCCTAACAGTCGCTCACTGCCTCCACGTGGCTCGGGACTGTGCCCAACTAAAATCTGTTTGCACGACTCCTTTGAGCCGTGGTAGGGTAGTAATCAAAGCACAGTGGGAACTCACACGAGACAAATGACGACCTTAAGTCAACAGACTATCTGCACATATGTCACCTGAGAACTGCTATCTGACGTTAGGTATAAATACCATCCAGTCAGTTCTCAGCGAGTCCTGTCCGATGTACTCACACCCAATGAGCATCTGTATACAATCTTAGGTGCACATCACCAATGGCTGCGGGACCAATCCATTGCCCCTCCTCAGGGTCTAGATATGTATACACTAGTCTACTCCGGAGTATCGATGCCCAGTCTCGATACTCCTGCGACCAGGGACATCTAAGGATGTGCCTATTGACTATCCAGCTCCCACAAGTATGACTTCCATCACAACGCCGGTAATCAGGAAAACACCCTATGGGCTTTATCAACATGTATATATAAATACAAAGTAAAATATATCATAT
The DNA here is from genome assembly GCA_030015575.1 of Agapanthus africanus. Taxonomy (NCBI): domain Eukaryota; kingdom Viridiplantae; phylum Streptophyta; class Magnoliopsida; order Asparagales; family Amaryllidaceae; genus Agapanthus; species Agapanthus africanus. Next base: position 112,720,599 of record CM057344.1, read on the forward strand.
GTTAAGATAAAGACAAACCAAATAGCGTACTATCATATCAAGTAAGATTGTCATGTACATACATATCCCTATTATCCTATACAATGAAGGTCTCTAGGGCACATATATCCAACATCTTCACCGTCTTCCTCCAGCCCAAGCAACTGAGAACTCCCTCACCTGAGACCATCTCGTCATCTCCTCCTTCACCGAGATCCTCACCGGTGAGAACCATGACTTCGATCTCCTCCATCGACCCAAGTAGAACCGAACACCTCTTTGCCGACATCAACACCCCATCACTGCAACTCCCTGAGACCCCTTGTTGCCTTCGAACTCAAAACTCATCGCCACCCTCGTTAGACCCTTGCCTCGTCAACCTTTGCCGCACCAGAACCTATCTCACCACCATTTCCATCGCCTAACCTGAGAACCCAATACCTCCCGCGCCTCCTCCTAGCCGCTGCCTTCTTCCCCCAACCTTCGAGCACCACCACAGCAACCAAGTCGAGACACCACTGCCCTCGCCATCGACTAACACCACCATAAAAAACCTACCGAAGTCCTAACCAAAAGGGAAGCCGAGCTCCTGGATCTTCCTCGACTACAACATCTCCAGCTAACTTCTCACTTTCGCCGAGATCACCTTCGAACTCGACTGCAACCTTAACCGAACCCACCATCGTCAAAGCCAAGCACCAAGTTGAGTTTGCATCGTGTTTCTTCTGTGACCATTGTCTCCATTGTTCTGTTCACGTGTTCGTTTTGCTCCGTTCGTGTTCGTGTTCGAATTCGTCGAGATCGAGGCAAGTTTCTAACTTGCTACATGCTAGGGTTTACGCAATATACATATATAGATATATTGTCGTAATATTGTTATTATTATACTGTTATATATATATATAATTCGTAGACCGTTAGATAGTTTAACAGTAATAAGTTTTTTTGACAATTTTATTTTATAATGGTTATGCCGATATATCTAAATAATAATACTTAGTAATTATAATAAACTATTCTAGTATGACCAAATCGTTAAATTGAACTGGTAGGAATTGATATGGTTGTTTCTTTACATCGTATTTCGCACCTAAATAACAGTTACAATTGTATTCATCATGACCTGTTTACACGATGTTATAACACTTCATCTAATTTAATACACTATCCCTGACATGCTTGTAACCTGCCAGACTGTTACTGTTTGTTATCATGCTAGTACCCGTTTGCCTGTAATACTTACTAATGCTAACAATCCTAATTTGTTATCCTGATAGATATAACCTGTTATCTTGATAGACATAACCTGTATCTGCTTGTCCCTGTGTTTGCATTAGGTAGATTTTATATTTATACCTGACTTGGAAAATGAAACCTGGGGAAATGGGTAAATCAAAATTGTAACTGAAGTGTAACTCAAAAAGATATTACATGTTTTCGTGATTCCGGGGGTTAATGGAACAAAATCATTCTTGATTTATACATCTTGCATCCGTGGTCCCAGAGAGTAACGGGATATATTTTGCGTCTGTGGTCCTGGGGGGTAATGAGTGTTGGATATGTATGCCCTAGAGGCCATTATTATATATGTATACATATGGATGCTTGGACATATATATGTACAGGACAGTCTTGCTCGATATGATAGTATGCTATTTGGTTTGATTTTATCTTAACATGTGTATGTTTTATTTGCTATTACATATCTTTTATACATGTTGATAAAGCTCGTAGGATCAATGCTAGACTACCTGCGTTGTGATGGCAATCATACTTGTGGGAGCTGGGTAGTCGGTACACACATCCTTAAATGGTCCCTAGTCATGGGAGTATCGAGACTGGGCATCGATATTCCGGAGTAGACTAGTGTATACGTTTCTAGACCCCGACGAGGGGCGATGGTTTGGTCTCGCAACCATTGGTATTTAGACCTAAGATAGTATACAGATGCTTACTGGGTGTGAATACACCGGATGGACTCGCCGAGAACTTCCAGATGATACTATACCTATCGTCAGGTGGAAGTTCTCAGGTGACATGAGTACAGGTTAGTCTTTAGAACTAAGATCGACATTTGTCTCGTGTGAGTTCCTACTGTGCTTTGATCACTACCCTATCACGGCTCTACTAGGTCGTGCAAACAAGTTTTGGTTGGATACAGTCCCGAGCAACATGGAGGCAGTGAGCGATTGTCGGGGATTCGTCTCTCCCGGTATAGGGAGTCGATATCGCACTGTGTTTGATTGGTTATGACTATAAGACCTTGGCCAAGGCAGTTGGGATTTACTGATAGGCTGATCAGTAGTTTCCCAGATTGGTCCTGAGCCGCATCAGCATGAATTACCAGGTTATTAGGGTTTGACGTTTACCACCCCCTGGATCTGGTATGCGATACTCTTAGATGAAGAGACTGTACTGTACGGAGATTGTCACAGATAGGCTCAGTAGGGATCCGGATGAGTTTGCTCGTCAGCCTTCCTTTTCGATAGGTATCCGGGTAGCCATTACGTACAACTAGTGCCGCCGACATGCTTGTAGTTATAGATTTATCCAGTAACTCACTGCCGGCGTACTGTCGAGTCTTCAGAGTCCCATACAGAGGGTATTTCTGGTTCAGGCGAAATGATGTAGTAGCCGTATTGGATACGTGCAGGGTCTCGATCGATTGATGTACTTTGTACTCGGACTTTCGATCGGACAGTTGGTAATACTAGCCGGCTCGGGTTTGAGCCAGATTATTAAATCAGGTATTGATTTAATAGTTTATATATATGTATTTCGATATGTATATTCTAGTATTACGTTCTTCGTGTTATTCTATCTCTTTGGGCATTCGTGTTTTTATCCGAATGCAGGTATATATATACAGCAGACTGTAATCCGTATTTTATTACAGATTACCTTCTAGAAGGTGGACACCTCATCATGGACTTTTCCATTTATTGATAAATGGAAATGAGGTGGAAATTAAGGAGAGGGAGGCATGGTGAGTGGCATGGCTTTAATAGTTCACAAATGAATTCTTTATTCATTTGTGGTTACTATTGAAGCATGGCTACACTTGTTTATTCATGAGAATTCATATACAAAACCTTTGTGTTGATTTTCTCTCTCATGTATGCTTCATTATTTTCTTGAGCTCCTATTTTTCTTCATCTCCTCCCTCCTCTTGAATTTTCTCCACCTTCATTATCTTCCTCTTCACTACCCTTCTCATGCGTTGAGAAACAAGTGAAAAGGCAAGAAAGAGATGGCAAACACTTAGATCTTCACACTACATCCTAGACTAATTGGTTTAGCAACCCAAGTTCTCTAGTTGCTCTACTTGACATATTATGAGGAGCTAGAGCCATGGATCATATCCTTCAGGTGGATCGTCTACGACAAAGGAGGACCGGAGAACAAGCTCAATCCCGGAGAACCGATGGAGCTAGAAAAGAAGATCAAGCATGTTCAAGGTGGCCACTTGGAGCTAAAGATGAAGAAAGAAGACCGAAGGACTTGGTTCGTTTGGTGAGATTTCTTCATCATAGTAGATAGCTCTCTTTATTTAGCTAGTTAGGTTTATGGTAAGATCCGGGATAAAAGTTATTCTAGTGCCATGTTCTAATCGTTAAAATTTTTTTTGATCCGCATTTGGTCACGGTAGTTGGCCGGGGCATTAGCGTAACCTTTCATGGTATCAGAGCTAGCCCATAAACCCTACACTAGAAATTTTAAACAATGTTAAAACAATGAAATTGAAACAACTCCATAACGTTGAAACCAAACTTCCAGTTTCTGTCGATTTTTTAAAGGCTTCAAATTTTTTTTTAAGCAAGTGCAGAATGATCCTTTGACTATGAGATGTACCCAGAACAAAAACGATGCAATTCCACCAAGTTTTGGCCGGCCACATCCTTCAAAAATCCGGTCTCACCGGTTTTATCATGGTGAATTGCCTCGTGTTTTGGTCTGTGTTCTTATCTCATGGAGTTTGAGTTTCAGGTGTTGCTTGTTTTTGCCCAAATTTGATGTTCTGTTGTTTTTCAGTTTGGGGGCAATTGCGGAGTATTTTGAAGTCGTTGATTTTAACAACTGTTTAATTATTATCAGTACTTAGATTAGCATCTGCGATCGTGAATGTCATTTGATCGGTAAACCCGTCTGATTGCTATATGTTCTTTTAGACGGGTTTGCGAACATGACATTCGCGTTGATGTTTTGTGCTTGTGTTGTGATTGTGGTTGGATAGTCGTGGTGGATAGCATGTGGTGCAATGTTAGTGGTACAGTTTAAGATTCAGTTGTATATTCATTTTCGGGGCGAGCGTTCGACATGTGGACTGCCGTCTTTGCCGGGTTGTATATTATTTGTTTGGGGCACGACCGAGTTGAGGTCGATGTCACCATTTGTACATATTATTTTCATTTTCTGTACTAGGATTACCCCGTAATGGAGTGCACGAATAGCCGGGTTCTAAAAGGCAACAAGCCCGCATCTCATGGCATTGAGACGGAGAGGGTTTCATTCTAGAATTGGCGGGCTATTCGCCGCACTTGTAGGGGTATAGGATGACCCACGGAAGGGCGCCCAAGTTACCGGATTCCGTGAAGTGCTGGGTGGCCCATTCACTTTGTTGAAAGGGGTTGCCTCACTTCTGGGATTGGCGGGTAACTTGCCACGCTCGTAGGGGTCCAGGTTTTAATTGCACAGGCTATCCACACAACCGGGAACATCGGGTTTTATTTGCGGCTCAAATGAAACCCGAGGCTCCAAGATTATCCACCATTCTGTATTGTTGGCTGTGATTCTGTGATGTTTCTTATTATCATGCCTGGGACGAATGTTATATATACTTATATATATACTAGTAGATATTGTATATGTTTTACACCCGCGCTAGTCCAGCCCCCGCTCTGTCGTTGGTTAAGTAACCTAACGAGTGATGACGGGGCCTCGTGGCGAATGCGGATGGCATATACGTATATCGTATTTTCGTTCTTTTCTGGTGTGAAAGGATTAAACTGATGGGACCGCATTAATTTTGATTAATGCAAGATAATAAACCTAAAAGAAGTTGTTGGAACAAATTTCAAAAAACTGTAGTTATATTCTTTCGCTTTGCACAGTAGTATTCGGTCATGAATAACCAGCACCTCTGTCACGACCCGAAGGTACGGAACGTGACCGGCACTTACATTACGAAACGTCTAAAGGCGTAACGTAATCTAAGTAAGCCGAAGCCCAGAAATCTAAACCATTTAAAAGAAGAAGTGCAGGAAACAAATTTAAAAGCAACATCAAATTTTCTCAAAAATTTCGGCAGAATCTCCTTTGTAAAAACTGGCCCCAAACGGGTACAAACAAGAATAATATATACAAGCAATAAAAAGGCATCCCCAAGCGGGAGCTGGCTCTACGCCAAATAGCGGAAACAACCACACAATGCACTATAATATACAACGCCGAAGGATGAGGCTCAAAACTCAAAAGAAAACCAAATCCACCAGAAAACCATAATAATACAAGCGCGACTCTAAGGTCGAAAGAAAAACAACTGGTCTTCTAATTCTACCAATAATACAAGTCTGGTTGATGGAGCTTAGTAGATACAACTGAAATAGATAAAAGTACAACGGCGGTCACGATACAAGTGAACCAACCTACCAAGCAATCACCCTGAATGAAGTGGTCTGCCAACAAGCCGCTAAGGAAACCTGTACATCTGAACCTGAAAGAAAATTTGGCACAACGGGGGTGAGTTGCCAACTCGTGAGTAGAAGACATCTGCGAGTAGAAATCGCATGCACGACGATCTCCTAGGTCATAATAATATACTTAACATAACTCTTTTAAAAGCTATTTAATCCGAAACCTAGTAAGCATCAAATTTCCATTTTTATTCAAAACTTGATGTTTTAACGAATCTAGTGGTCAAAATGATCACTAAATATCTTAATTAAACCACACAAACCCTAACTAAATTTTATCTCACCTATTTACATTAATTGTAAAAATCTAGTTTGCAAAAATCATAATTAGGAAAATTTAAATGTAACAATTTAATAAATTGGCAACTAGATTAGGTTTTTGCATGTCTTAAAATATTAATCAACATTTAACTAACTTGATTTATTTATAAAAACCCTAACTTATATTCTAAACCTTCTCTTGAAAACTAAATCTTAAAATTAAAGCCATATTTAAACACTTAATTTGCTAAATTAAAGTAACTAACCAATAATCAAAACACAAGCTTAGGATTTATACCTCACAACTTGAGATCCAAACATGCAAACTTGTCTCCAAAATGATCTCTTGCTCTAAGGATTCAAGCAAGATTTGAACAAGAACAATGGGTGGAGATTAAACTATGAGTTAATGAGGTTTTTGTGTGGATTTTTGAGTGAATTTTTGAAGAGTTTTGAGTTGAGAATGAGGTGGGAAAAATGGAGAATGGGGCAGCCATTTTCGGCCAGAGCAAAATATGAGAGGGGAGAGAGAGAGAAATGGGTAGATTAGTGTAGAAACATCATCACCTATTATATGTATTAACCCCCTTTTAATTTTCCTTTATATTAATTTTTTATAAATGGGAATTGAGATGGAGAATTGGTGGAAAGAGAGAGGGCTTGCACTAAAAGGCTCGGCCACTTGAGGAATTGGGTGTGTATGTGAGTGTGTAGATGTTTTCAAGTGAAGAAAAATCTCTCCTAGCTCATTAATGCACCTACAAACTTAATTCTATTTTTATTTATTTTATTTTATTTTTCCTTTGACCCTAAAAACAACTAGAACTTGGAATAACTTGAAAAAAAAATATGTTACCACTAGGTTTTAGTATGTCATGGTTCCTAAGTATGTAATTAACCTATTCAAATTTGTATTTATCACTAATTTAATGCATATATGAAAGCTTAAAATATTATTTAAAATAATTAATTAAGGAAAAATATTTAGGTAAACTAATAATTTTTAAGTGACTAAATAAATACCAAATACTAGAAATTACATAATTAAAATGGGTGCTTTTAAGTCTATGTTGAAAAATAGTTATAGTTAATTTTACGAAAAATGTGATTTATATTACCGGTTATCCGAAAATTCACCTAAAGGATTTTATTTATTTATTTATTTATTTTTAAAACGTTACAATCTTCCCCCCTTAAGAAAATTCGGTCTCCGAATTTAAATTCTAACCATATGTACCCTCGAAGAGATGGGAACATTTCTTCCGTATCTCGACCTTAGCTTCCTACGTGACCCTTTTGCCGCTCGGGCCACGCCAAAGAATCAAAACGGTCGGTATGACCTCGGATCTCGGTTTCTTCATCTGTTGATCTAGAAGAACTATCTGCTGCTCGGTGAAAGAAGGTTTGCGCTCTAGCTGAATCATCTGATGCTATATCGCGTAAGAGAGGTCATGAAGGTACTTGCGGAGTATCGATACATGAAACGCGGGGTGAACATTTAGAAAGTCTGGTGGAAAAGCGAAACAATAGCACTGTGTCGACACGCTCGAGAATATCCAAGAACCTACATATCTGGAACTAAGCTTCCCTTCCTCCTGAATCTCAACATGCCGTTCATCGGAGAAACCTTCAAGAAAACACGATCGCCAATGGTGAACTCAAGTATACAACAGCGTCTATCAGCATTAAACTTCTTCCTGCTCTAGGCCGCTCTTATCCTATCCCGAATCAACTGAATCTCTTCGGTCATCTCCTGTACAATCCGTGTCCTAAAGTATTGCTCTCCCTGAGTTCTGTCCAACATACTGGTGATCGACGTCACCTCCCATAAAACGCCTTAAAGGGTGCCATTTGAATCTTTTCCTGGAAACTGTTATTATAGGAAAACGTTATCAAGGGGCAAATGACGATCCCAATTGTCACGAAACCTAGAGCGCAAGCTCGGAGCATGTCCTCATTAATCTGAATAGTCCTTTCTGATTGACCGTCGGTCTGCGGATGGAAAACCGTTCTGAAACTCAATCAGGGTGTCTAAGGTCTCCTAAAGTTTATACAATAGTCTGCTGGTGAACGGAGTGCTTCTGCCGAACACAGTACAAGTCGAAACTCCATGTAGTCGCACCATCTTATCAACATACATCTAAGCATACTGAACGAATCCGAAAATGGTCTTGACTGGCAGAAAATGAGCTGCTTTCCGTCAATCGGTCTACAATCTCCAACTAGAGTCATACTCTTGACTGGTCCTAGGTAGGCCCACAATAAGATCCATAGAAGTCTGCTACCGTTTCCACCCCAGAATGGCCAAAGGTTGTAATTCTCCTGCTGACCCCTGATTCTCGGCCCTGACTTGCTGGTAAGTCGCGGTAGCGCCCCAGCCGTCTAATAGACGCCAAATGCGGAACAAAAACTTTTTGACTGGCACTATCGCATACTATAACCCGGATCTGCCATTAAAGCTAAACTAACAAACTACAAAGTGGGTAGAAATGTTATACTGAACGATCCGAGTCCTTCGGTCTTCAACCATCATCCCACGCTTTGTTGCGGCTGCTCCGATCTCCTGAATCTCCAGTCTTCTCATCCAGGTGGCACCACGTCGACGGATCTTTAAACGGGCTCTCGCCTCTGAACCGAGGCAACTCGATCATCAAGTTTGCTAAAAGAGATGACCAAGATTGATGTAGAGAATGAGTAGAACACTTTGTCTCATTACGTCCAAAGCTATGGACGAACGGTTAATGAAGTTGCCTTTTGGATCGGGTGATGGAATAAAATGAGCTATGAAATTTCCATACACCTAAACTATAATCTTTTCCCAAATGAATCAATCCCATCCCCACTAGGAATGGCCGGCCACTTTAAAGAGGAGGAGGGTGAGTGTAGGAGAGAGGAGGGGGTGACTATAAGCTATCAACCTTATCATAACACTTAATGAAAATCAATGAGTCACTAATGACACCTTGCATTCATTTAATGCATACAATGAACCATGAAAACACATCATCATATCATTAAATGCTAACAATGAATCATCAAGCCTTGTCACCATCTAGAAGCTTCCACACACTCATGACTCACCCTCAAGACGAAAAGATAAATCCGCATTTAACCGAATGTTAAATACGGGTGATAGAAAACTGGAAACTGGCAACTTCCAAAAGCGATCCTGAAACGAATTTCAGGATAACCCCGTAACAGTATAAACATACCCGCATTTGTATTACAACCGAATACAAATGCAACTGAGACAAAGATATTATATCTACAAAGTATAATACTCGGATCCGGCTTAAACCAAAGCCCACCAGTATTATTTGCCCGAAATATAACACGTGCGTAAACGCACGTGCATTTTCCGAACCCTGCCATAAAACCATACGGCCTCTACAACGTTTCGCCCGAACTTGGGAAACTGTCTGTGGGGGACTCTAATGACTCATCAACACACTGGCACTGGGTATAACCTCTAGCACGTCAGAGATACAAGCTGTACGTAACGGTTGCCTATGTATTGATTGGAAGAGAAGCTGACGAGCGAACTCATCCAGAAACCCTACTGAGCCTGACAGTGACAATATCCGTACAGTCCGGTCCGTTCGTCTAAGAGTATCGCATATCGAGTCTAGGGGGTGGATAATGTCAGGCCCCTAATAACGCGATAATTCGTGTCGGTATGAAGCCCATCATCTCCTGAGAAACTATTGATCCAAATCAGTAATTCTCCACTATCTTGGCCGAGGATTTTTAGTGATGGCCACCCGTGCACTGTGCGACATCAACCCCCAATACCGGGAGAGACGAATTCCCGACGATCCGCTCACTGCCTCCATGTGGCTCGGGACTGTACCCAACTAAAACCTGTTTGCACGTCTCCTTTGAGCGTGGTAGGGTAGTAATCAAAGCACAGTGGGAACTCACACGAGACAAATGACGATCTCAGGTCGACAAACTAAGCTGTACACATGTCACCAGGGAACTGCTATCTGACGATATATATAATACTAACTAGCATGTTCCTGGCGAGTCCTGTCCGGTGTACTCATAATGCAATGAGCACCTGTATACATCTTAGGTGAACCGACTGACACCAATGGCTTGTGAGACCGGCCATCGCCCCTCGTCGGGGTCTCGACTGTATACACTAGTCTACTGTGGAGTATCGATGCCTTGTCTCGAAACTCCTACGACTAGGGACACTTTAAGGATGTGCTTACAGACCCCAGTTCCCACGTATATGATTGCCATCATACTGCTGGCAGTCAAGCAAAAATCCTATGGGCTCTATCAACATGCAATAGTGAACTAAAGCATGTATACGATGATAAAGACAAACCAGATAGCATACTATCATCTCGAGTAAGACTTTCATATAGGTATAGGTCCTCCCTCAATCATTGCAATCATGTATCTGCGATCCAATAATTGACTTAGAGGGCACTATATCCAACAATCTCCCACTTGCACTTAAGGCTATTATTGCGATGTTGCATACTTATAGCTTCAGTGAGTGGATCCGTCCTGATGTTTCTTTCTATGTCTCTCTTAATCTCAAGTTCGCGGAGAAAGCCATCTCCCGAATCGAGTAATACCTGTCTTAGAATATGTCTGGATATCTGATGGGACCTAGTTCATAAATGAACTTCAAATCCAAACTTCTTAGACTGTATTGATAACTGAACCTAATCAGTATCGCGCACCATGCCTCCCACAGTATCCTCTTGGACCACCTGTCCAAAATACCGTCCCTCGTCAGAGGGAAAACTATAACTCTGACAATCACTTTGTCATCCAGGTCACCTTGGAAGCCTGGAATGATAACCGTCTCCCGAAGGAGGCTGCCGTCATCAAATCCGTAGAACATTCACTTATGTTCTAAAACTGCTTCCTAATGTTTCTCCAGGATTGGATTAATATAAACTTATCGCATCTAGTGCAAAAACAACATCTGGTGTGGTACTTGACATCTCATGATTGACTCAATTGCCTAAGCAAGTGATCTGCCAATCATGTACGCCCCTCTCCTCTTTAGTCTGTAAGACACCTTTAGAGAGGGTGACTCCATCATCTTCAGGTACACCACCATGCCAGGAGTCATCTATAAAAATACCATTAGAATACTGTCAAAGTACCCAAATTGGGAAACTACCCAATTCTAGATCTAAAACCATAGATCTAGTATTCAGAATGTCTGATATTATATTCATATCCTGTCTGGAGAAACAACTGTGTGACGACCACAGTACAACCGATCGTAGTATAGGAATTTTACTTCCTACTCTGTGCATGTCATCCAAATACCAGGACATCACACCCTACTACCTTCTTAACAGATCCATCCCCTATTCTGATGAAGTCAAACACATGACTTTCATATAAAAAATTAGACGATCTAATCTCCGCTATATCTGCTCAAGCCTATAAATAGACATAAGCTACTTACCCACTATGCTTCCGCTGCTCCCACTGACTACGACAACCCTCTAGCAGAATAATATATACGTACACTTCTAAAAACAGTTTAGAACGACGCTATACTTAATCTCCTGCCGGGTCTCATAGCCTGGAACAACAGTAGTGTCAAGTCTGGGTAAACATGAACCTCCCTATCACCTTCCTTGAGGCTACCGGAGTACCTCTCGGGTGTCTGAGGTTTCCCACCATATCTGCGGAGTGGCTAATGGAATGTCAAACCTGATTGAATATATAGGTCCTATTAAATTTTCCGTAATCATTTGCGGTTCTGGAATCACTTCCAGTTCTGCCATACTCCCACTACTGTTTTCTGAAAAAAAATCCATTTTACTAAAACTGTGGCGAGTCAGGAACAATATAACTATTGATCTTCCAGATGGTAGAAAATCAACCCTCGTCTAAGCCAGGGTTAACCTACAAATTGCCATTACAGAAATGTGCTTTGAGTTATCCAGTGTCTGGTTTTAAGCATAAGCTGGAAAACTCCACGTACCTTAACATCGTTAAGATATTAACCATTCTATATCCAATATAGAAACATTTGGCACTTATTTAATTGGAACCAGATTCTAATCATGCAACTGTCTCCAGCGCATATCAACTCAATGGAGAAAGGCTAATCAACATTACTCAACTTAGAAATCCATCCAATTATGAGTAACCTGAAAGAGAAACAAGTTTCTCAAAAAATCATTACTTGAATACCATTAATATCATCTGAATACCAATCACAAGAATCTACATCTTCGATCTCTTTGAAGAATCCCGATACTTGTGACACCTGGTTCTCTACTTTATTCGTATACCCACAACTTCTCAAAACTTAGACATTGTATTTCTACGAAACACTTGTCTAAAAACTAGAGAAGTTACAAGTAAACAGAACAGAGTACGAGAACCTGCCCCTTTGTCCTGATGGACACTGGACAACATACAATACTCTGTATAAGTCTCCTGAGTTGAATAACTCAAAACCTGTGCGTCGTAGGTTGAAAACTGTACCCAAGCGATTTCCTCAAATATCACCAATTACAACGAATTCCGATATAATGAGGATGATCACTTAATTCCCAATAACTTACTCCCACTCATCATCTGTAAACCCATACAGATGTGAGAGTCATACCTGGTAAATACATACCCTGGAGTAAGTATCTAATCGGGAAATCAGTTTTGCTTCAACAATGCACTGAAACATGAAAATGTTTCGTAGGGGTATCCTGGTATTCTTAGTAATGCCTCTTCCATAATCCAATTCATGACTTCAACCGTATTTTTTATTGCCATCTCTCCAACTCCCTTTATTTGTCTTTATTCATTACCTTCTGTACACCATCGTTAGGCTAAATGGTTTTCTTCCTTCCCTACCGTTCAGCACCAGCCTATAGTTTGGAAGAAGACTATCCAGTAAGCATAATAGGTGTATTCTCCTAATCCTAGGAGTACTCACAACTTGAGAGAAGGTGATGATAAAAGACAACTGAATAATACCTTATTCTATTTCTCCCGAACTGGGGAAAAAAGCAAAGGTGAAATAGGAGTGGCGATGAAGTACGCAGTTTGGTCGTGAATGATAACAGTCGCAATTTACTTTGCCCTCTTTCTAATCTCTTTATTTTGTCTTCAGTTATTACCTTCTGTACACCCTACTTAGGCTAATTGGTTTTCTTCATTCCCTACCTTTCGGCACCTGCCTATGGTTTGGAATAAGACTATCCAATTAGCGTAATAGGTGTACTCTCCTAATCCTAGGAGTACTCACAACCTGAGAGAAGGTGATAATAAAAGACAACTGAATAATACCTTATTCTATTTCTCCTGAACCTGGATCCATCCTCGAAGTAGTACCTTCGAGTTCGTATATAACCATACGATGGATCTATCCAATGGAAGTGGATGTCCGTAGTAATACGGGGTGTTTTGAGAAATACAAAGGGTAAAAGAAGGAGCGGCAATGACTTATGCAACTCAGACAATCCAAACTCCAGTATTTTAAGAAGGTTCGGTCAACTTGGTCACTGAGTCATTGTCTAGGGTCGGTCAATAGTCGCTGTCAAAGAGAGAGAGAAAAGAAACACTCTGCGTGCACTCTAACCTAGATCAGAATGGTTATCACTTTATCTAATCAGGAAATCTCCCACTGTTCCATCAAATTCTCCTCCAAACCTGAAAGAAGAATCAATCGGGATGACCCGAAGAGTAAACCAACTCATCAGTGGGAATCGGGATCCAACTCTCATCGCATGATAACGTGAAGGAATCCACTCATGTTATCATACTCCAGAAGGTATGCGCATACTTGGCAAGTTTCATTTTCATTAGAAACTCCCGATATTTATTTTTGCCCCATGCTCTTATGATCGTGACTTTGGCTAACCCATCATAAGTCACATGCCAAGTTATACCCGTCATTATCCAGATTAATTTGAACCCACCCGTACATACCCTTGACTTTGGCCAACAAGGTAATACGACTGTCCCAAACCAACGCATCTATCTATGCAACAGATGAATACCCAGCAGCTACCAAGCACTATGCCTTGACTTTGGCCAAACAAACATAGCTTGAATACTACTGACCATCCATAAGAAATGACGGAGGGCTACGGCTGGTTTTTGGCGAAAAACCTTTAATGTAATGAACTTGATCTCGTTGAAGGAACCTGATAGTTTTTTATAAAAGTATAGTGGCGAAAACCTTTTGCTAAAGAGGTCACTCCCGGTGAAGAGATCTCGGCTCTTTCCTCGTGGAATGAGGTGCAGAATATTCTAACTGAATACCGCGATGCAAAGCAACTTGTAATCGACTATAGTGAAGTTATTACCCTGACGTAAACTTCTGCCCAAGGGGTCACTCCCGGTGAAGGGATCCCGGCCCTTGCCTCGTCGAATGAGGTGCAGGATATTCTAACTGAATATCACTATGCAAAACAAAAGGAAACGTCTTTGTAATAACACCTTTTAAAACTGTTCCAACAACATCAAATATAGGTTTGTTTTATCCTTGCATTGATAAGAATCAATGCAGTCCCATCAAACAATCACACCAGAAAAGAACGAAAATATAATGTATGTATATGCCATCCGCATTCGCCACTGGGTCCCGTCATCACCCGTTAGGTTACTTAACTAACGACAGAGCGGGGACTGGACTAGCGCGGGTGTAAAACATATACAACATCTAATAGTATATATACCAATATACAATAATCGCTCCAGGCGTGATAATATGCAACATTACAGAAAAGTAATAAGCATCACAGAACAATGCAGATAATCTGGGATCCCCGGGTTTCCCAGAGCCGCTACTAAAACCCGACGTTCCCCTGGTCGTGTGGATAGCCTGTGCAATGAAACCCTAGACCCTTACGGGTGCGGCAAGTTACCCGCCAAAACCTGAAGCGAGGCAGCCCCCTACAGCAAAATGAATGGACCACCCAGCACTTCACGGAATCCGGTAACTTGAGCACCCATCCTTGGGTCAACCTGTACCCCCTACGAGTGCGGCGAATAGTCTGCCAGTTCTAGAGTAAGGCCCCTCTGCCTCTCAAAGCCATGAGATAAGGATCCGTTGCCCTCCAGAACCCGGCTATCCATGCACTCCGTCGCGGGTTAAACCTAGTACAGAAATAAAAAAAAATATACAACGGGGACATCGACCTCAGCCCGGTCGTGCCCCAAAAGAATATTATACAAACAGGCAGTGACGGCAGTCCACATGTTGGACGCTCGCCCTGCACTATCAAATGTACAAATAAATCCAAACTGCACTACCATTGCACACTGCTATCCACCACGACATATCTGCAACATTACAGCACAACACAGAACATCAACGCGAATGCCACGTTCGCAAATCCGTCTAAAATGACTATAGCAATTAGACACAATTTACCGCTCAAATGACATTCCCGGTCGGAGATATAATATAAGTACTGCATACTAACAAGTTTAAAATATCGATCGACAAAATTTCCTGAAGTGGGCCCCACGAACTTCTGCTGTACAGTAACCAAATATGGGTCCAAAAGAAACATTCCAGAAACCACAATTCACTGTCTAGAAGCTACTGTAGAAAATTGGCTAATTGATCTCCTAATACGGCGGCGGATCCGCGGCCAAACCCTAGCTTGGGCCGCGGATCCACGGCCGTACAGAGGGATCACAGAGCCAATTTTCTCCAGTGTTCTTAAAAAACCCTGCTTGATTTTCTGAGATGCTCAAAATAATTTTTAGGCTTGATTTAAAATCGACAGAAAGTTTAAACAGAAAAATGTAGTTTTGCGAAAATCCGTTCGATCGATATTTTAAACGCGTTAGCACAAGTTAGTAAAGCTTAATGGTGAGGCTCTGATACCACTATAAGTCCACGGTAGCGCCCCGGCCGTCTAACAGACGCCAAATGCCGAACAAAAACTTTTTGACTGACGCTATCGCATACTATAACCCGGATCTGCCATTAAAGCTAAACTAACAAACTACAAAGTGGGTAGAAATGTTATACCGAACGATCCGAGTCCTTCGGTCTTCAACCATCATCCCACGCTTTGTTGCGGCTGCTCCGATCTCCTGAATCTCCAGTCTTCTCGTCCAAGTGGCACCACGTCGACGGATCTTTAAACGGGCTCCCGCCTCTGAACCGAGGCAACTCGATCATCAAGTTTGCTAAAAGAGATGGCCAAGATTGATGTAGAGAATGAGTAGTTTGTCTCGTTACGTCGAAAGCTATGGACGAACGGTTAATGAAGTTGCCTTTTGGATCAGGTGATGGAATAAAATGAGCTATGAAATTTCCATACACCTAAACTATAATCTTTTCCCAAATGAATCAATCCTATCCCCACTAGGAATGGCCGGCCACTTTAAAGAGGAGGAGGGTGAGTGTAGGAGAGAGGAGGGGTGACTATAAGCTATCAACCTTATCATAACACTTAATGAAAATCAATGAGTCACTAATGACACCTTACATTCATTTAATGCATACAATGAACCATGAAAACACATCATCATATCATTAAATGCTAACAATGAATCATCAAGCCTTGTCACCATCTAGAAACTTCCACACACTCATGACTCACCCTCAAGACGAAAAGATAAATCCGCATTTAACCGAATGTTAAATACGGGTGATAGAAAACTGAAAACTGGCAACTTCCAAAAGCGATCCTGAAACGAATTTCAGGATAACCCCGTAACAGTATAAACATACCCGCATTTGTATTACAACCGAATACAAATGCAACTGAGACAAAGATATTATATCTACACAGTATAATACTCGGATCCGGCTTAAACCAAAGCCCACCAGTATTATCTGCCTGAAATATGACACGTGCGTAAACGCACGTGCATTTTCTGAACCCTGCCATAAAACCATACAGCCTCTACAACGTTTCGCCCGAACTTGGGAAACTGTCTGTGGGGGACTCTAATGACTCATCAACACATTGGCACTGGATATAACCTCTAGCACGTCAGAGGTAAAAGCTGTACGTAACGGTTGCCTATGTATTGATTGGAAGGGAAGCCGACGAGCGAACTCATCCAGAAATCCTACTGAGCCTGACAGTGACAATATCCGTACAGTCCGGTCCGTTCGTCTAAGAGTATCGCATATCGAGTCTAGGGGGTGGATAAAGTCAGACCCCTAATAACGCGATAATTCGTGTCGGTATGAAGCCCATCACCTCTTGAGAAACTACTGATCCAAATCAGTAATTCTCCACTACCCCGGCCGAGGATTTCTACTGATGGCCACCCGTGCATTGTGCGACATCAACCCCCAATACCGGGAGAGACGAATCCCCGATGATCCGCTCACTGCCTCCATGTGGCTCGGGACTGTACCCAACTAAAACCTATTTGCATGTCTCCTTTGAGATTGGTAGGGTAGTAATCAAAGCACAGTGGGAACTCACACGAGACAAATGACGATCTCAGGTCGACAAACTAACCTGTACACATGTCACCAGGGAACTGCTATCTGACGATATATATAATACCAACTAGCATGTTCCCGGCGAGTCCTGTCCGGTGTACTCATAACGCAATGAGCACCTGTATACATCTTAGGTGAACCAACTGACACTAATGGCTTGTGAGACCGGCCATCGCCCCTCGTCGGGGTCTCGACTGTATACACTAGTCTACTCTGGAGTATCGATGCCCTGTCTCGAAACTCCTATGACTAGGGACACTTTAAGGATGTTCTTACAGACCCCAGCTCCCACGTATATGATCGCCATCATACTGCTGGCAGTCAAACAAAAATCCTATGGGCTCTATCAACATGCAATAGTGAACTAAAGCATGTATACGATGATAAAGACAAACCAGATAGCATACTATCATCTCGAGCAAGACTTTCCTATCGGTATAGGTCCTCCCTCAATCATTGCAATCACGTATGTGCGATCCAATAATTGACTTAGAGGGCACTATATCCAGCATCTCGGCCCTAACTTGCTGGTAAGTCAGCATCCCGAAACAAATCTATGATATCTCTCTTCATCCCTTCACATGATATCTGGATGACGTTAAACTTTTCGATCGATTCATCAAAATCCCACAATTTCCCAAGAGCTCAACACTTGAGCACAGTTTAAAAATACCCAGAATATGCCACAGTACCTATGGACCAACCGTAGAAGGGTAGACCCAAGCCTTATTAATGGCACCGCGGAACTGCCGCAAATCCTAAGGTTCGAAAGCGGTTCCATGGTCATTATGTCGAGTTAGGGTTTCATTCTTCTAGAGGGTCCACAGAATTACTTGCATGATTTTCCGAATACCATAAACTTGGAAAAATGGGTTTTTGATATTCATTCAAACTTTTTAACTTCGCCTAGACAACGTGCGAAAACCCGAAACAATGTTAAAACTATGAATACGAAACACTCCGAATTGACTATATTGTAAGATCACATCACATGCAAACTTAGAAAAAACAAGCAACACCTGAAACACTAAAACCCAGATCCTAGAACACTGAAGAAAATTTGAAGCCAGAACTCTCAAACAGGGCCGGCTGTCACGAAGAATCTGCTAATCTGTCGTCGACTGTCCCTGTACTGTGCTCAACCAACAAAACTACCTCCGGCTTCCGACTCAAAACATTTGCCACAACAATCTCCTTGCCCGTACGATAAAGAATCTCGCAGCCATAGTCTTCACTAGCTCCAATCATCGGCGCTGTCTCAAATTTAGATCTCGCCGCTGAAAGATATACCTTAAGGTTCTTGTGATCCATAAATATATGGCACTACTCGTCTCTAAATCTTAAGTGTAACAATCACTGCGGCCATCTCTAAATCATGCATGGAATAGTTCTTCTCGCGCTTCTTCAATTGCCAAAAAGCATCGCAATAACCAACAAAACTGCCTGATCTTGAAGGCAAAGACAATACTAGCGCCGTAGTCCAACGAATCTTTAACTGCTGAAAACACTGTTTACAATTCCCGGTCCAAAGAAAAGGAACTCTCTTCCGGGTCAACCCGGCCAATGTTGCAGCTATATGAGAAAAACCCTGTACGAAATGTCAATAGCATCCGTCCAAACCCAAAATGCTGCGAACCTCCGTCACTGATACAGGTCTGGGCCAGTGCTGAACGACCTCAATCTCATTTGGTTCCATACATATACTATCTTTCTTAACTACATGACCTAAGGAGTCAACACCATCCAACCAGAAAACACACTTAGATAATTCAGCGAATAACTGGCGCTCCCTCAAAGTTTGCGACAAAATCCTCAATTACTGTCCAGGCTCCACTCGGCTCCGAAAGTACACTAAGACGTCCTCAATGGACACGATGAAAAACTGATCAAGAACAGCCTGGATATTTGGTTCATCCAATCCTTAAATGCTACTAGGGCATTGTTGAGCTCGAACGACACCACCAAAACTCATAACGCCCACAACTTGTGTGAAAAATAATCTTCGGAATTCCATCCTCTCGAACTCACAACTGATAGTAGCCTAACCGCAAGTCAATCTTCGAGAAATGTCCCGCACGGTAACCCGATTCAACTGACGATAATCAATATATAGACGCAAACGGCCGTCCTTCTGACGAACAGGACAGGAGCTCCCCCAAGGTGACGCATTCGGATGAACAAGCCCTTATCCAACAAATCTTGTAACTGATCTTTCAGTTCTTTCAGCTCCGCTGGGTCCATCCAATATGGTGGTAAAGAAAAAGGCTCCGTGCCGGAAATCAAGTGAAAGAAGAACCCAATATCACGCTCTGGCGACAAACCAAACAACTTGTCAGGAAAGACATCTTGAAATTCCCTCACAAACGGGTCCTGGTCCAACGGGACCTCTGCGGCTCTAACATCATGAACATACGCTACGAATCTCTAGAATCCATTTCTCAAGAACGGAGTAGCGCGAAGAGAAAAGTCACACGGGGAAGGGTGGCGCTATTGTCTCCCAAAAAAAAACAAGAACTGACTCACCCGGGAAGGTAAATATGACCACCTCCTCACGGCAGTCCACGGACGCATAACAAGTGACTAACCAATCTATGCCCAGAAGAACATCAAGGTCTAACAAATCGGGAAGAATCAAATTGACATAAGAATCCCTATCTCCGATACGAACAACAAACATGAACGAAAATGTTTCGAGCGACAAAAGATTAGCCTACGGAAGAAATCACAACAAGCGGCTGATTTAGCAAGGGCTACTATTGGCTAGACTTCGATACAACGTATGTGGATACCATTTCAAACGACATCAGAAAGAAATGCGTATCGGAAGGAAACACTGAACGAATACCTTTCACAACGGCGTCTATCAAACCGCCTCAGAGCTGACATACCCGTACAATTCCGCTGCGGTCCAAAAACAATTGAAATCTCAGAAATGTGCTCTTTCAACAATAAGGTTACGTCCATCGCGGCTGCATAAGTGTCAAAATGTTGGGTGCCTATAGTAAGCAATAACTGTATGTCCAATCTCCACACGAACCTCTTTATCCATTTCTCTTCAGTGTCCTCCAGGTAAGGAGCATATCGAACCACCAACAAATTTGAATGTCGTACTCGGACACTGTCATCTCAGGAGTCTTGCGCAAAGACTCAAAACTACGATCTCAGACATCTCGAACGCTCTCTGGAAGGAAACGAGCAAGAAATATAGCTATGAACTCATCCCAAATCATAGGAAGTAGATCTGCAGCTCGGCCTCTCTCAACCGACTTGCACCACGTCTGAGCAAGACCTCTCTAGACAAAAACTCGCAAGCTCAACCTATATCTCGTCAGAACATCTCTGTGAATGACGAATCCTAGTCATCTTGTCGAGGATTATCTACGGATCCTCAGCTGCATCTGTACTGGTGAAAACTCTCAAAAATTCCGGTAAGAATACGGAAATGATTCGGTAACAACAGAAACAGCTGCCGAAGCAACAGGTACAATCACAGTCCCTAAAATAGGAGGGACATCATCAGCACTTGGGGCTCGACTAGCCTTAACTAACAATCAACCATCAGTTACATGTCCTGAATACTCGACTCCAGCCTAGCCATCCATTCTGGAGAATGAGGATTACTTGTCCTTGAGGGGTAGGCATACTGCCCTGATCGGTCTTTGTTTCAAACGAACCTACTCTAATCTCATCTCTGGCGGCAGCCCTCTGGCCCTCGTAGCCTCCGGCGGTATAGTGGCTGGAATAAGAAACAGGATCGATAGGAACATTGCGATCGAATCAAAGCATTTCTGGAATCAAGGAAGGAAATACAAGCAAATATTTATACATCCTAAGGTCACTTAGGAGGAGTACCGTATCGTAAGTATTCCGCGGAACTTATAAATGCTACGCCACTCTGCTTAAGTTACCTACTCCATCTACCAAGGGTCGTTCTACACTTAGAAAGGTAAAACCTATCTCTCTAATACCAACTTTGTCACGACTCGAAGGTACGGAACGTGACTGACACTTAAATTATGAATGTCTCAAAGCGTACGTAATCTAAGTAAGCCAAAGCCCAGAAATCTAAACCAAATAAAGAAATTGAGTGAAGGAAAACCTATTTAAAGAAATTGATTAAAACCAAATAAGTCGCATTAACCATTAAAAAAACATCAAAATTTCCTGAAAATTTCGGCAGAGTCTCCTTTGTAAATACTGGCCCCGAAACGGGTACAAAACAAGAAAATACATAATAATGAATAACGGCATCCCCAAGCAGGAGCTAGCAATTCGTCCAAGATGGAATCACAACCACATGCAATGAATATATCATAATAATGCAAAATAAGCATGAAAACATAAAAGCATCACGTCGGCTCAAGTGAGTATCGACACCAAAACCACAAATACAAATCTCAAGTCTCACCGTGTAGTCCAATATACAAGGGTAGATGGAGTGCACTAGATACAAACTAATATACAAGTGAAAACAAGATATCCTTGCAAGCCACCATGAGCAAGCCGCAAGTCCAAGCAAACGAAGAAATACGCCCACCGCTACTGTGCTGACGGGTCAGACCTGCAAGATACTGTGCAGAACGGGGGTGAGTTGCCAACTCATGAGTAGTAAGTAACATCTAATAAGGCAATCGTAAGTATGCACGCAGTGCGTCACAACCTACGTATATCAATATGATACGATTTACTAGCATGAATGCATAATCAACGCGAAATCATGATATGTCTGATATGAGAAGATCTATATCTTTAACTTGGTAAAGCCTTTTGTAAAGTAAAACTGGATTATAATCGGTGAAATCGATAGAAATCCGTGTCAAATATCGACACAATATGTTCATCAGTGAAATCGACAGAAATGTCCGTGTCAAATATCGACACAAAATCATCAATATCTCGGGCTCCGTCATTCCGGATCGACCCATATCATCAAATCACACGACTACGATCGATATCCTCCAAAAATCCTCCGCACCAGACATCACCGGTAGGTAGTCTTCCCCAGCCAGGCTCATCATCATCCCCCATAAAAACACTCTCGCCCTGGGGTACCATACCGGGCCCACCATGTACCCGAGACGGTTCCTCCACTCCTCGAATCGGGTCTCGAAATCCAACAGAAAACATGAAAACTCATGGTGGACGACACATACATCGCGAGAAAACCGCAACTTTCATTTTAAAAGATAATAAGTTTGTAAAATTCTTGCGGTTTTCCCCAAAATCCAGAAATCTCATAAATACTGAATCCTCAAGAAGAAATCACCAAATGTAAGCATATCAATGATGATCGATATCTATAACATGATGGTATATGCTATGCAATGTACGAACAAAACTATGTATGATGCATGATGCTGTGATGTATATATAAGTGACTAGCCATCTTATGTATCAATCTTGATAAATAAATATACAACTACACATTTAAATATATTGTATGATGCAATTGCATGGATACGGATTCTAAGCAATTCTATAGTGTTCGTGACATAGCAGTTACCAATGGCGTGTGTGTTCGCATGAATAGTGCACGTGCAGTATAAACCAATGGTAACGGTGCAAGTATCCTAATTGATGACATCATATGTAAGATAATGCCGTATATGTTATGAATGGTTTGAGCTACAGATGTTGCTACCAAACTACTAATCATTTCTAACAGTCGGGCGCCTTGCGCCATCCAGACGATCTCCCCATAGATGTATACATCTACTCACCGGGATGCCTCGGCTACTCTGATCCGATATCCTCTCTGTCTTTCCACGCCGCGTCCGACGTCTCTGCACCCGATCCTATAATCGCACACAAGCAATTAAGAGGATAAATATACGAATAGTCGCGGGAACAAACGATACAAGGAAATTAACGCGCGCTCATTAAACGCGCACGCACTTGGCACATAAACGCGCTCACGAAAACGCCGCAAACTACAACTAGAGTCGCTATACACGACAACTACTGATCCTAGTACCCACTCGTACCAATTGCGCATTCACTATACTCTAAATATTATATGAAATAGTTTATAATTTATCCAAAACCCCAAACTCCTTTAAAAGCTATTTATTCCGAAACCTAGTAAACATCAAATTTCCATTTTTATTCAAAACTTGATGTTTTAACGAATCTAGTGGTCAAAATGATCACTAAATATCTTAATTAAACCACACAAACCCTAACTAAATTTTATCTCACCTATTTACATTAATTGTAAAAATCTAGTTTGCAAAAATCATAATTTGGACAATTTAAATGTAACAATTTAACAAATTGGCAACTAGATTAGGTTTTTGCATGTCTTAAAATATTAATCTACATTAAACTAACTTGATTTATTTATAAAAACCCTAACTTATATTCTAAACCATCTCTTGAAAACTAAATCTTAAAATTAAAGCCATATTTAAACACTTAATTTGCTAAATTAAAATAACTAACCAATAATCAAAACATAGGCTTTAAGATTTATACCTCACAACTTGAGATCCAAACATGCAAACTTGTCTTCAAAATGATCTCTTGCTCAAAAGATTCAAGCAAGATTTGAACAAGAATAATGGGTGGAGATTAAACTATGAGTTAATTAGGTTTTTGTGTGGATTTTTGAGTGAATTTTTGAAGAGTTTTGAGTTGAGAATGAGGTGGGAAAAATGGAGAATGGGGGCAGCCATTTTTGGCTGGAGCAAAATATGAGAGGGGGAGCGAAAGAAATGGGTAGATGAGTGTAGAAACATCCTCACCTATTATATGTATTAACCCCGTTTTTAATTTTCCTTTATATTAATTTTTTATAAATAGGAATTGAGATGGAGAATTGGTGGAAAGAGAGAGGGGCTGCACTAAAAGGCTCGGCCACTTGAGGAATTGGGTGTGTGTGTGAGTGTGTAGATGTTTCCAAGTGAAGAAAAATCTCTCCTAGCTCATTAATGCACCTACAAACTTAATTCTATTTTTATTTATTTTATTTTATTTTTCCTTTGACCCTAGAAACAACTAGAACTTGGAAGAACTTGAAATAAAAATATTTTACCACTAGGTTTTAGTATGTCATGGTTCCTAAGTATGTAATTAATCCATTCAAATTTGTATTTATCACTAATTTAATATATTTGTGAAACCTTAAAATATTATTTATAATAATTAATTAAGGAAAAATATTTAGGTAAACTAATAATTTTTAAGTGACTAAATAAATACCAAATACTAGAAATTACATACTTAAAATGAGTGTTTTTAAGTCTATGTTGAAAAATAATTATAGTTAAATTTTACGAAAAATATGATTTATATTACCGGTTATCCGAAAATTCACCTAAAGGATTTTATTTATTTATTTATTTTTAAAACGTTACATTGAGGAGGCTTGATAACTACCTAGTTTATTCTAAAAGCCTCCTTGTAACAACCTAGTTTATGGGGGAAGCTTGATTAGGGGCTATAAAAAGGGACCTAAGCTATATTGAAAAGGGTTCCCAATTGTTCAACACTTTTTGATCCAAAACCAAATCAAGATCCAAGATCAAGAATCGTGAGAAATTCATCGAGCGAGATCATTCAAGATCCTTTACGCGAAGCCGTTCATCATCAACGAGCATGTGATTCTCGATAGATCCAAGACTCACGGTGATCGAGAAAAGCGAAGATCGACGGAGAAATTTCCTCTTCAAGGGAGTGATCGAGAGTGAATTTTCTTGTAATCTTGGATTGAAGAAGTTGTAATTTGAAGTTGAATAATAAAGGTGATCATTACTTCTAATCTTGTTTTCTTTAAATTTTTGCATTATGAAATCTCTAATTGTTGATTCTTCTATTTTCATAATGTGTGAGTAAATTTCCGCTTGTCAAGGATTCGAAGGAATTTGGTAGATCTAATGGTGAGAGAATTCTATATTCATCTTAAATCTTATAGAGATTATAAACTTTAGCAAAAAGAATCATTAATGTCCAAATTGTGAGTGAGATCAAATTATTAAGAATTTCATCACAATTTGGGGATAATTGATGATCTTTCTTGTTAAAGGCTAGATATGAATAACAATTAATGAAAGGACAAGGGGTAATGAAGGAGAAACCCTAGTTTCTTCAAAAGATCTCTAATTCTCATTAATAGGCATCGATCTAGTAGTAATTCTACTAATAGATAAGATGAATCATCTTGAATCATCATTCGTGGCTACTAATTCCATTCGAATCCTACAAGCCTTCTACAATTTTCTTGATAAACAAATCTTGAATATTATCTTGAATACTTCCTTGAAAACGATTTCTTAAATTTCTTGAAATGATTATTTCAACCAAATTTTAAACAATTTTTTGAATTTTCTTTACTGTTTCTTTCGATTCAACTAAAGCAAGAATTTACGAGTTCCACAAATCCCAGAGGATGACCCGTACTCAATAACGCTCGCTACATGCGACACCGTTATTGATTGCGGTTATTATACGACTAAAACATTTCATCACTTCTTTACTACATCTTTTCTTTAAAATTAAAGAAGTGGAATCCAAAATTAGATCAATCAATGTAGCTGAACTGTGAAAGTCCTAACATCCTCTTAGATCTATCACGATAGATCTGGATCCCCAGAATGTAAGAGGCATCACCCAGGTCTTTCATGGAGAACCTTTGTGACAGGTGCCCTTTGACAGATTGTAGCATAGGAATGTCATTTTCTATCAAGTGAATGTCATCCACGTACAAGACGAGGAATACAACAGTTCGTGCTACAATCTTACTATAAATGCATGGCTCATCTGGATTTTTAATAAAGTCAAATTCTTTGACCGTCTCATCAAAACAGATGTTCCAATTCCGCGATACCTGCTTTAGTCCATAGATGGACTTAAGCAACTTGCACACTTTCCCGCTGCTCCCACTTTGAATAAAACCCTCTGGCTGGTTCATATAGACGCACTCTTCCAAATATCCTTTTAGAAAAGCGGTTTTTACGTCCATCTGCCAAATCTCATAATCGTGGAAGGCAGCAATGGCAAGAAGGATCCGAATGGATTTGAGCATAGCCACTAGAGAAAAGATTTCATCATAGTCCAAACCAGGTCTTTGACGAAATCCTTTTGCAACAAGTCTAGCTTTATAGGTTTCAACCTGTCCATCTACACCAATCTTCTTTCTAAAGATCCATTTGCAGCCTACGGGTTTTACCCCTTCTGGAGCAATGTCCAAAGTCCATACTTTGTTGGTGTACATGGACCCCATCTCGGTCCGCATTGCATCCAGCCATTTTACCGAGTCTGTGCTCTGAATGGCTTGCTGGAAGTTAGTTGTCTCATCATTATCAATGATGCAATCCTTTCTATCCCCGTCTACGAGAAAACCGTAGTATCTCTTGGGCGGATGAGACAGCCTACTACTCCTGCGGAGTGGCGCGGGAATGTCCTGTTCTTTTGAAACTTCTGGTTCCACCAAGCTTTCAGTAATAACTACGGTTCTGGAAATTCTTCCAGTTCTATTGCGCTCCCACTAGTTTCTTTTTCTAAAAATTGATGTTCTAAAAAGTGGGCATGACGAGAAACAAAAACCTTTTGTTCCTCTGCGTAATAGAAAAGATACCCCTTGGAGTTCTTTGGGTATCCCACAAACTTACACAGTACTGAGCGTGACTCGAGCTTGTCCGCATGCTGCTTTTTAACAAAAGCTGGACATCCCCATATCTTCAGATATTGAAGATAGGGTTTCTTCCTACTCTACATCTGATATAGTGTGGTAGGAACAGTCTTGGTAGGAATCTTATTCAAAAGATATGCAGCTGATTTTAGTGCATAGTCCTAGAATGATCGCGGTAACTTAGCGTTACTCATCATAGAACGTACCATATCCAATAGGATTCGGTTCCGTCTTTCCGATACACCGTTGTGTTGTGGTGTGTATGGAGGAGTAAACTAAGAGAGAATTCCATTCTATTTTAGGTGATCCAGGAACTCGGCACTCAAGTATTCATCATCTCGATCAGATCTCAGTGTCTTGATACTTTTGCCGGTTTGTTTTTCCACTTCATTCTTATATTCTCAGAATTTCTCAAAGGCCTCGGATTTATGTTTCATCAAGAAAATATGTCCATACCGAGAGAAATCATCCGTAAAAGTAATGAAACAGGAATAACCACTTCTTGCATGTATAGACATTGGACCACACACGTCGCTGTGTATGAGTCCCAAGAGCTCGTTCGCTCTTAATCCGCGTCCAGTGAACGGAGCCTTTGTCATCTTTCCTTTGAGAGATGATTGACAAGTTGTATAAGATTGATATTCGAACGGATCCAAATATCCTTCTTTATGTAACTTGGTCAATCTTGTTTCGTTGATGTGACCTAGTCTACAATGCCATAAGAAAACATGATTTATTTCTAGAGGCTTTCTTTTATGTGTGTTCTGGACATTGAAAATTTATAGTTGGTTTAATACGTATATACCGTTGTGTAGAGTACCTGACCCAGACCATGATTAAAGTGGATGTTTACGACATCGCTCACAAATGTAAAATCATAACCTTCTTTAGATAATAAAGATACAGAAATTATATTACAAGTCAAACTAGGTACACAAAAATAGTTACGTAAAACTAAAATATGTCCACTCATTAATCCAAGGTGATATTCCTCTATGGACACAGCATCCACGCTCTCTCCGTTAGCAACCCTGAGGATTATATCACCGGTCTTCAGAACCCTATGGCTTCTCAGTGCCTGCAAAGAATTACAGATATGAGATCCTGATCCAGTATCCAATACCCAGGAAGTAGAGTTGATTGACAGACAGTTTTCAATTACAAACACACCTGAATCTGAAGCCACAACTTGCTTCGGGTCCTGGTTCTTGGCCTTCCATGCCCTGCAATTTTTCTTCCAATGGCCCTTCTTATGACAGTAGAAGTATTCTTCCTTTCCAACTGTCGGCCCCGCTACTCTTTCCTCACCCTTTGCTTCCACCTTACTAACACCATCTCTCGGCTTGATGGGGGCCTTCTTCTTCTTTCCTTTGGCTTTCGTCTTGGATCTAGAAGAGGAAGCTCCACCAACAAGTAGAGCGGGTGTTTTCCTGGCTTTCTGCAGGGTGCCCTCAGCACTCCTCAACATGTTGAGGAGTTCCGGAAGTTCAACTTCTTTACCTTGAATATTAAAATTCAAGATAAACTGGGCGTAGGTGGGAGGAAGGGACTGCAAAATTAAGTATTTATACAGCTCATTCTCTAACGTGGTCCCGAGGTCCGCGAGCACCTCAATGTAGCCGATCATCTTAAAGACGTGCTCCCTACAGATGATCCGACGGCCAACCTCGCCTAAAATAGCTTCTTCGAGGTCTCGTATCTTGCAATACGAGATTGCTCTCTATATAATTCCTTGGTATGGAGGAATATGGATTCAACATCCATATTCTCATGCCGCCTCTGGTACTCATTGTCCATAAAAGCCAGCATGAGGCACTTGGCCTTCGCACAGTCAATCTCCCAGGTCTTACGGATTTTCCTATCCGCGACGCTGGATTCTGGACCTGGGACGGCGGGGGCTTTAGTTATGAGGATATACCCCAATTTGTCATACGTGATTGCTATCTTGACATTCCTGAACCAATCTTTGTAGTTTGGCCTTATCAATATATTTTTATCTAATAGTAACTTAAGGCCCGTCATCTTAGGTTGCTGCAATTAGGAGAGAGAGAAGAAACACTTTAGCATGATGCTTTTGCAAGTTTAGATTGTTTTTTAGTTTATCTAAACAGGATGGCTCCCAATGTTTCTCGAATCCTTCCTCAAACCATAAAAGAAGAATTAGTCAGGATTAATTTCACCATACAATACTTGCTTAACCTTTCAGCCAAGCTAGTGTCGGTACTTCGAGGGAGATTTTACGACGCTTTCGCGATGTTCCTTAATTAAATAACCTCTTTTCCCTGGAGGCGTAGCCCTGCTAACACTGTTCGAGACATCTACTTGGTTTATACCATTGATCGTTAAGTGAAAAAATCTTCCGAGGAGTAGCATATACTCACAGTAGGACCGGGATCCAAATATCATCGTATGATAAAGTCGAAGGAATCCTACCAAAATTATCACACTCCAAGTGGTATATGTTCTCCGCCGAAAGACGCGACTGGGACGTTGGGACGCCCGGCCTGAATTTTGGGGGCAGATGCTATTTGGTGCTATCCGTCCACCTCTCCGAAGATACCAAGTTGATTTATGACACCATGCATCGAAGGTTTAAACGGATGCGGCCGATGTAGCAGACTTCGTCAGATTCCCCCTCGTTGAGGGGTTTTTGATTGTGGGGATACTCTTCCCTGCAGGCGCATGCCCCTGCAGTTAATTACGCTACCGCATTGCGGTAACCACTTTCTCCTTCTCCATATGGTCACTTCTTGTCGTGTGTGTTTGTTTTTTTTTGGTTGCCCGTGGATTGTATACAGAGACTAATTTACGGCGTGGATTAGTCCAAATCCGTATTTTCTTAGATTTGGGTTTGGGTTGGTTTAAGGATCGTTAGTCTTGTTTTAGACTAAGATCAACTCAAACATTTGTTGAGAATACGTTAGTCTAATTTTAGACTAAGATCTACTCAACAGGATTTTGGGATCATTTAGATCCAACGAAAGAGTATTTGGAATCTATCGTGTAGTTTAGGGACATTGCGGTCCATAATTAGTTTAAGGACGTTACGGTCTAAGGTTAAGGACATCATAGTCCATGGGCTTAAGGACCCCACAGTCCGAGGTTAAGGACCTCATGGTCCATGGGTTTAAGGACCCCACAGTCCGAGGTTAAGGACATCATAGTCCATAGGTTTAAGGACCCCACAGTCCGAGGTTAAAGACCCCACAGTCCATGAGTTTAAGGACACCACAGTCCGAGGTTAAGGACATCATAGTCCATGGGTTTAAGGACCCCACAGTCTAAGGTTAAGGACATCATAGTCCATGAGTTTAAGGACCCTACAGTCCATGGAATGTCTGGTTGTCGGGACCCATCACCACTCTGAAGACGTTGAAGGATTACAACGACAAATATCAGAGGAGTGAAGAGATGTACCCTTGAACCGATTTTGGTTGGGAGATCTGTAGTCCAATTGGGACTAAGATCTGAGATTTATGAGTATATGGGCTCAATTAATCTGAATGAGGGGTTTATGGCCAACTTGGGCTCGGCCCACTCAGTTAAAATGTTAAACATTTGACAATGCTGAGCATTGATTTGAATTTTGACAATATTTTTGTCTTTTATTAAATGCTGAGCATTCATCATAGCTCTAGGGCTTTATTTTAAAGAACAGTTTATGTTCTATCAGCGCACACATGAGAAACACGTGGCGCGCTTGGCGCTAGTCAAAGAGCGCAGAGCGCTTCTGTTAAGTGGCGCACACGTGAGGAGCACGTGGTATGCTTGGCGCTAGCGCCAGTCAATGAGCGCAGTGCGCTATATTTGGAGCACTAAGGCTCTGCAGCGTTTTGCGCTAAATGTGGAGTGCTGAAGTGCTTCTAAATTAGGAGCGCTAAGGCTATTCTTTTATGCAACTTAGATCAGTTTGCGCCCCGAGAATTAAATTCGCAATCTTATAAGAGGCTTTGTCTCATGGTTTTAAGAACAAAGTTCTTATATTTTGTAGGAGATATTTCAATCTCTTATTTTGGTGAAAGGCTTTGCCTTTATGGATCTGTGATCTTAAGAGAATTGACTTGTTCTTCCTCCCTTTTATAATGAGATGTTCATAATCTCTATAAGACAATTTGTCTTATAGATTTATGATCCGTGAGAACAATTATGTTCTTCTTCTTATTTTTTTATGATGAGATCCTTTAATCTCTTTGTGAAAGACCTTGGTCTTATAAATCTATGATCTTAAAGAAAGAAGTGAATTCTTCTTTTGATATGAGATGATTTCATCTCTCTGTTTATTTTTACCTTGAAGAAAATCTTTTTCCTCTACCGGGAGCTTGGCTCTTCTTTCTGAGATTTCTCAAAGTTTTTTGGGGGGGTTCCTCTATATGTTTTTCTATTTGTTTTTTCTCCTGAGACTTGAAGTCTTGGGGCCTTTATATAGGGCGAGCTGATTTGTTCAATCGGTTAAGGAGATCTTTTCTCCAATTGATTTGGGGATTTTCCCATCGTTGGATCTTTGATCCAAGAGCTTCTGATTTACAGAAGGCAATTTTCTTGTTTTTAGCAAGATTGGGAAATCTTTTCCCACACAGAATTTATTCTGTATTTTGGTGATTTTTAATCACCTTTGGATCATTGATCCAACGGTGCTCTGATTTATAGAGCATAATTTTTTTGTTTGGAAAGATTTTGAGGAATCTCTCCTTAACATAATTTTATTCTGACTAATTGATGATTTATCATCTTTATTGGATCTTGATCTGATGGTAGGGAGCTTTTAGTTCCAGCGCTAGCGCACCCGTGCATTGCACATGGTGCCCTGCTCAGAGTGCAGTGCACTTGGCGCTAGCGCACCCGTGTTTTGCACGTGGTGCACTGCTTAAAGTGTAGCGCACTTGGCGCTAGCGCGCACGTGCTTTGCATGTGGTGCGCTTCTTAGGACGCAGCGCACTTGGCGCTGCTATGAAGCGTTGCTTCATTTCAAAATTTGAATTTTGAACAGTGCTTTGCTCTGATTGGGGGAAACAGTATGCAATACTAGCAAGTTTCAGTTTTTTTAGAAACTCCCGATGTGGATTTTTGCCCCATGCTCTTATGACCCTGACGAAGGCCAATATATCAAGTTCTACCCATCTTTGTCCAGGTTAATTTGAACCCACCCGTACATACCCTTGATGAAGGCCAAAATAGCAGTACGACTGTCCCAAACCAACACATCTATCTATGCTACAGGTGAATATTCAGCAGCTACCAATCACTAAGCCTTGGCGAAGGTCAAAATACATAGCTTGAATACTACTGAATGTCTAACTGAAATGACGGAGGGCTACGAATGGTTTTGGCGAAACCGTGAACGTAGTGAACTTGATATAATCGAAGGAACCTGATAGCTTTTAAAAGGAGTGGTTTAAGCTCCGCATTTTAAAAGTTTTACTGTTTTGAAAAAACCGAGTGGTTTTAAAATTGTTCCAACTATTCAGCTTTGGTTTGTTTGATTTTCATTAATGTAATGCAGTCCCATCAATTAACCTACCATTGCAGAAAAAGACAAAAATACAACGTAAGCTTATGTCATTCGCATTCGCCATGGGCCCCGTCTTACACCGTTAGGTTAGATAACTAACGCCAGAGCTGGGGGCTGGACTAGCGCGGATGCAAAACATAAGCAACGTCTATTATAATATATATATATATATATAATAATAATAATAATAATAATAATAATATCCATTCATCAGACGCAATAATAGGCATTCCAGATCATAAATGAACACATTGGATATACTAGGAATTCCGCGTTTCGTTTAAGCCTGTAATGAAAAACGGATTCCACGGTCGTGATTAATAGCCAAACCCCACCCTAGACCCCTACGGGTGCGACAAACTACCCGCTAAATACCCGAAATGAAACAACCTCCCTCAACAACGTGAGTAGGCCACTCGACACTTCAATGTACTCGGTAGTTTATGCACCCCACCTTGGGTCTATCCTAGGAGCAATAAACAGTAAATGAAATAATACAACGGTGGCTACAAGCTCAACCCGGATGTGCCCCGTGAAAAAATATTACAACAAATTACAATTTACATTTGAATGAAAAATATCTCATCTCACAGGCTATTCATTCACGACGATCCAATAAGTCTATATACACAAACCAAACATCACAGAAATATGCAACCCCTAACTAACCGACATATAGCAATTAGCGGAAGTTTACGAACACATATAACACAATTTGAAACATTAAATGACGTTAAACTGCGACTTCGAAACACCCCGTATTGCCACAGTGAAGAATTGACAGTATATTCAAAATTGGCAAAAAAAAAACAACTCCTGAAATATTAGATCCAAGTAACAAAACCACATACCAAAACACGTCGAAATCCCTCTCAAAAAAACGGGTGTGGCCGGATTTTTCCTTATTGTGGCCGGCCAAAATCTGAGGGTATTGTCTCGTTTTTGGTGAGTGTTCATGTTACAGTTGACGGAGTACTCTGCAGTTGTTAAAATAATTTTTAGAGCCTCGTAAAAAATCAACAGAAACTAGGATCTACGTTTCGATGTTTTCGGGTTATTTCGGTTTTGTAGTTTTAGTTATCGTTTAATCTATTAGTTATGGTTTAGTCGGCTCTGATACCACTGTAAGTTGATGCCACGCACCCCACGTGTTCGCGGGGAGGCGGAGTTTGGAAAAATTGATTTTTATAAGCTTCGTAACATCAACTAAACTCCAGGATCGATACTAAACCCTAACTAACAATCTAACTTAAAGGCTTAACTACTATGTTAGAATGTTATACCTCAAGTTTTCGCTGTCCTTCACCTCCTCGTTGTCCTTCTCCAAGTCGTGAGCTCCTCGAAGTCAGAACGGATTGCGCCTCCTCGTCGGCTTCTCCAAATCGTAGAAGATCCACCCGAGAGTTTTGACTTTAAGCTTAACCTCTAACTTGAGGCAACTAAGTCACTTGGTGTACTAAACTAAGTAGCCTAGGATGTGTAGAGAGTGATGAGGGATCAATTTGTCTCACTAAACCTTAGGATTCTCAATTCATGAGATGGTTAGGCTTTGAGAGGAGTTAGAGAAAGCTTGAGGAAATGAGAGAGTAAAAAAGTATCTGTTGTTTTCTTTTTAGTGAAAAGATTAAGTGAAAAAGGCTAGAGTTTTGGCTCTTAAACCATAGAAAAATATCTCACAAATATCTAACAAATATCTAAGTCAACAAATGCCAAGTCCAAGAAAGTCAAAGTGAAACCTTAATCCATTTCACTAAAATACCATAAAGTTTCCTCTCTCATTTCCTCCACCTCACAAAAGAATTAATCATAAAAGAAAAACCCTAATTGAGGTGTCTCACTCCAAGTTGTAATCTAGATCAAATTACAAGAATACCCCTCTCATCCGTATATACATACCCGCATCCGTATCCCGAGAAACACGAATACAATGAGATGAAACTAATCCAATAATCATATACTAGGATCTAGCTTAAACCAAAGCCCACTAGTATAGTCTGTCCGAACATCATATGCGCACAAGTACACGTATATGATCGAACCCTGTCGTAAAACCATACGACCTCTACATGTTTTGCCCGAAGCTGGGAAACCCTCTGTGTGGGACTCTAAAGACTCGACAGTACGCTGACGGTGGGTTTAACCATAAGCGCATCAGCGGCACTAGCTGTATGTAACGGCGACCCAGGTATCTATCGATAAGAAGGCCGATGAGCAAACTTATCCGTACCCCTACTGATCCTGTCTGTGCAATCTTCATACAGTCCGGTCTGTTCGTCTAAAAGTGTCGCATATCGGTCCTAGGGGGCGGCAAGCGTCAGACCCCTAATAGTGCAATAATTCATGTCGGAGTGCGACCAAAAACACCCTGAGAAACTACTGGAATCCCTACCAGCAAATATCGCTTGCCCTGGCCAGGGACTTTGTGTAATGGCTTTCCAAACACAGCGCGACATCAACCCCCAATACCGTGAGAGACGAATCCTATCTAATCTCCATTGCCTCCAAGTACTTCGGGACTGCACCCAACTACTACCTGTTTGCACGACTCAACAGAGCCGTGGTAGGGTAGTAATCTAAGAATAGTGGGAACACACTTGAGGCGAAGTAGCAGTGTCAAGTCGACGGAGTAAGCTGTACTCATGTCACATGGGAACTGCAACCTGACGATACGTATATTACCAACCAGCAGTTCCCCACGAGTCTGTCCAGTGTAACTCATAACCTAATGAGCACCTGCATACTATCTCCAGTACGACGTACTGATGGTTGTGGGACAGACCATCTCCCCTCCTGGGATGAGAAGCGTATACACTAGTCTACTCTAGAGTATCGATATCCTTTCTCGATAATCCTGCGACTAGAGACATGTGTAAGGATGTGCTTGTAGACTATCCAGCCCCCACAAGTGTGACTGCCATCACAACGCTGGTAGTCAAGCAAAGATCCTAAGGGCTCTATCAATATGTATTAGCGATACGTTAAAAGAAACATATACACATATTAAGATAGATACAAACCAAATAGCATACTACTATATCGAGCAAGACTGTCATAAATACGTGTATATATCCCAAGCTTCCAAAATATAATATACAAACTAGTACTATATAATAATGTCCTCTAAGGCATATTACACTAACACCCTGGCCCCACTAGTATGATCTCATCATAATCCTGGTAGTCAAGTATATATCCTAAGGGCTTTATCAATATGTAAGAGACAGACAGTATAAAAATACCAGTTTACATGTTAAGATAAATGCAACCAGATAGCATACTATCATGTTGAGCAAGAAAGTCCTCTATATATATGTACAAGCATCCACTATATCAACAATAATGGCCTCTAGGGCAAACATATTCCTAACAATCTTCCACTTGCATTAAGGCCAGTTATTGTAGTATATCATACCCAATGTCCTAAAAGTCTCTCGAATAGCATCTGGGGGAGGGCCTCGGTGAGTGGATCCGCTGTGCCATCATCTGTGTCAACTCTCCTGACTTCGATCTCCCGGAGATCAACTATCTCCCTGATCAGGTGGTACTGTCTAAGAATATGTCTGGATCGCTGACGGGACCGGGATTCCTAGGCCAAAGCCACAGCTCTATTATTATCACAATACACAGGTATTGGACGCTCAATTGTAGGAACCTAGTTCATCTTATGAACTCTATTCAACTAGACAGCCTCTCTGGCAGCATCGTTGGTAGCGATGTAATCAGCCTTTATTAATGAGTCCGCTACAGTATATAGCTTGGAACCCTTCCAACATACCATCCCTCCACTGAGGGTAAAGACAAAACCCGAGACTGACTTTCTATTGTCCTTATCAGTCTGAAAGCTCGAATCGGTAAAGGACTCCACCTGGAGTTCACCGTTACCATACACCAAGAACATCTCTTTAGTCACTTTCAAGTACTTAAGAATGTTCTTCACAGCTTTCCAGTGCTGCTCCCCAAGATCTTTTCGATACTTACTCACTACACCTAGTAAGCAAGCTATATCCGGTCTGGTACATAACATCGCATACATGATAGAGCCTACCGCTGAAGCATAGGGTATCTCTTGCATGTGAGCCCTCTCCAAATCAGTCTTGGGAGACATCTCTTTGGAGAGAGTGATTCCTGAGCTAGCGGGTAAATTACCTCGTTTGGAATCTTCCATACTAAACCTCTTTATTATGGTGTCTATGTACCTGGATTGGGACAATCCCAATATCCGTTTAGATCTATCTCTATAGATCTTTATCCCCAGGATATAGGAGGCATCACCAAGATCTTTCATGGAGAACTTATGTGATAAGAAGAGCTTGACCGAGTGTAGCATATGAACATCATTTCCTATCAAGAGTATGTCATTCACGTACAATACGAGGAAGACCACCTTACTCTCTACAGCCTTCTTATATATACATGGTTCATTTACATTTTTGATGAAGTCAAACTCTTTGACAGCTTCATCAAAATAGATGTTCCAGCTTCGCGATACCTGCTTCAATCCGTAGATGGATTTAAGAAGCTTGCACACTTTTCCGCTGCTCCCCTATCTACGAAGCCCTCTGGCTGTGTCATGTACACGCTCTCTTCTAAATTACCATTTAGAAAAATGGTCTTGACTTCCATCTACCAAATTTCGTAGTCATGGTATGCAGCAATGGCAAGTATGATCCTGATGGACTTAAGCATAGCGACAGGAGAAAAGGTTTCATCAAAATCGACGCTAGGTCGTTGACGAAAACCTTTTGCTACAAGTCTAGCTTTGAAAGTCTCAACTTTTCTATCTACACCAATCTTCTTTTTGAAGATCCACTTGCTCCCAATGGGTTTTACCCCTTCAGAAGCAACTTCCAAAGTCCATACTTTGTTGGTGTACATGGATTCCATCTCGGATCGCATAGCATCCAGCCATTTCATAGAGTCTCCACTTGTGATGGCTTGCTCGAAACTAGTTGGGTCATCATCTTCCATGATGCAATCCTCGCTCCCACCGTATATGAGAAAACCGTAGTATCTCTCAGATGGATGAGAAACCCTACTAGATATACGGAGTGGCTGGGCTTCGTTGGGTACTATTGGATCCTCTGGTTCTACCAAA
Organism: Agapanthus africanus; assembly: GCA_030015575.1. NCBI lineage: Eukaryota > Viridiplantae > Streptophyta > Magnoliopsida > Asparagales > Amaryllidaceae > Agapanthus > Agapanthus africanus. The sequence continues at coordinate 112,758,180 of CM057344.1, forward strand.
TCGTCAGTTGTAGTTTGTGCCGCTGGAACTTCTTCCAGTTCTACCTCATTGCCACTAATTTCTTTAACAAGAAATTCCTTTTCTAAAAAGGTGGCATGTCGAGAAACAAACACCTTTTGTTCCTCGGAGTGGTAGAAGATATACCCTCGCGAATTTTTAGGATATCCTATAAATTTGCACAGAACTGACCTTGCCTCGAGGTTGTCTGTATTTTGCGTTTTCACATAACCCGGACAACCCCATATCTTAACATAATTAAGGTATGGTCTCTTTCCTTTCCATATCTCATATGGAGTGGTCGGCACGGATTTGGTAGGAACCATATTCAATAGGTCTGCAACTGTCTCAAGCGCATATCTCTAAAAAGAAATAGGTAACTCAGCAGTACTCATCATAGAGAGCACCATATCTAATAGGGTGCGATTTCTCCGCTCCGATACACCGTTGTGCTGTGGTGTATACAGATGAGTAAGCTGAGAGAGAATCCCATTCTCTTTTAAATAGTCTAAGAATTCCCCGCTCAAGTATTCTCCTCCCCGATCAGATCGTAGGACTTTAATACTTTTGCCCGTATGGTTTTCAACTTCGCACTTATATTTCTTGAATTTCTCAAAAGCTTCAGACTTGTGTTTCAACAAGAACACATGTCCGAACCTTGAGAGATCATCGGTGAATTTAATAAAGTATGAGAAGCCATTTCTGGCATGTGTAGACATAAGACCGCATACATCACTATGTATGAGTCCTAAGAGTTCTGTAGCACTTTCTCCGTGTCCAGTAAACGGAGTTTTGGTCATCTTGCCTTTGAGACATGACTGGCATGTTTTATAAGATGAAAATTCGAACGGATTCAAATATCCATCTTTATGCAACTTAGCCAGTCTTGTTGCATTGATATGACCTAGTCTACAGTGCCACAAGAAGGCTTCGTTCATTTCTGAACTTTTCCTCTTGTTTGTGTTCTGTATGTTAAGAACCGTACTTTGATTAAGAATGTATATACCGTTACATAACATACCAAATCCAATCAACACTTGATTTTGGAAAATGTTCATAACATTATTCTCTAATGTGAAATTATATCCTTCTTTAGTTAACAAACATACCAATATAATGTTGCACATCATCTTTTGTACGTAGTAACAGTCGTTCAGAATCAACGTATTACCTGTTGGTAACACTAGGTGATATTCGCCAACTACCTTGGCTGCAACAATTGCACCATTCCCTACAGTTAGAAATTTATCACCTTTTTCCAGTTCTCTACCTTTCTTTAGCCCATGTAACAAATTACATATGTGGGATCCTGATCCGGTATCCAATACCCAGGACGTAGAACAAACTAAGAAACAGTTCTCAGTAGCGAACACACCCGAAGAAAATGCATCAACATGCTATTTCTTCGTACGGATGGCGCGGGAATCCTGATATTCCCCTATTCCTAAGGATCCAACATTCCCCAGCTTAGTATAATAAGAAGGTTCGGTCAATATATCCATATTATTATCTTGATTAAGGAGTGACATTGGTTGCTGCTTGGAGAGAGAGAGAAGGAAACACATTAGCGTGCACTCTTTGCAAGATTAGATTGGTTATTATCTTATCTAATCAGGATGGCTCCCACTGTTTTTATCAAATCTTCCTTCAAACCATAAAAGGTAAGATTATTCGGGATTAATTACACCCTACAGGTTCGCCAATCGTTCAGCCAGGCAGGTATCGATACTCCGAGGGAGGTTCCCCGTGCTTTCGCACGGACCTAATTAAAATAAACCTCGTTTCCCTAGAGGCATAACCCCGTTAATACTTTTCTAGACACCTACTGGATTAGCTAATTGTAAAGTGTAAAACTCTCCCAAGAGTAACTCTTACTCGCAGTGGGTATCGGGATCCAACTATCATATAGGAGGTATGCAATCTTATTGCAAATTTCAACACTTGAAATTCCCGATAATTGTTTTTACCCCTAGCGTTCTATGACCTTGACGCATGCCAACAAACCATAGGGCGCTAGTCAAGTTCAATCCGTTCATTTCTTGATTGAATTAAACCCAACCGCATGACCCTTCATGCAGGCCAACAAAGTCGCATGACTACCCTAATCTAATCGCATCACATGCTGCAGATAAGCACTAATTCAGTTACCGCACACTACGCATTGACGTAGGCCAACAAACATAGCACGAATACTAAAATAACACTTATCTAAAATGACGGAGGGCTACGCGGGTTTTTAAGAAAACCATAGGCATAACGAACTTGATATCGTTGTAGAATCTAGTGATTTGAAAAGAAGTGTTTTGGAGGCTTTTGCTAGTTTCTCTGAAGAGGTCACTCCCGGTGAACGGATCTCGGCTCTTTCCTCATCGAATGAGGTGCTGGATATTCATCAAAAAATACCACTATGCAAAGTAAGAACTAGAGAAGCTATCAAAAGACAAAACCGATTGGGTTGTAGCATTTGCTAGTTTCGCTAAAGAGGTCACTACCGATGAAGGGATCTCGTCTCTTTCCTCATCGAATGAGGTGCTGGATATTCATCAAGGACTACCACTATGCAAAGCAAAAACTAGAGCTACCCTTTTTTTTGAAAATTTGATTCTACAATATCTTTAGGTTTCTTTCTTTTCATTAATCTCATTAATGAAGTCCCATCATTTAATGTTTCCTAAACATCACAGAAAAATGAAACGAAAATAGAACATACGCTTATGCCATCCGCATTCGCCACTGAGCCCCGTCATGCACTGTTAGGTTACTTAACTACCGGCAGAGCAGGGTCTGGACTAGCGCGGGTGCAAAACATAAGTAACGTTTATTATATATCATATATATAATATAACATTCGTTTCACACAGTTATATGATCACATCACAGAACCAAGCAGTAGAAGCAACATATGAAATATTGGATATACTAGGATGTCCATGTTTTAAATTTAGCCAGTAATATAAAACACGGATTTCACGGTCGTGATGAATAGACAAACCCACATCTCTAGACCCTTACGAGAGAGGCAAGTAACCCTATCAATTCTAGAGTTAGGAGACCCGGTCTCAACTCCTTGAGATGATCTCCTACTGGACTCTAGAACCCGGTTACTTATGCTCCGCGTCTTGGGTCTATCGTAATGCGGAAAAGTAAATAATATACAACAGTGGTGATATCATCCTCAACCCGGAAGTGCCCCAATAAAAGAATATTACATACAGATTTTACATGAATGAAAATAAAAACTCCCAGCTAACATAAAACCCCCCGGCTATTCATTCACGACGATCCAATAAATCATATCACCAGCAACACATTACATCACATGTCATCAACGTAAGTAAGTATGCATATCCTGAAATTCGTTGACATATAGCAACGAGTTCGGGATACCCTGCATATTACACTTACAGTCGCAGAAAAGAAATTGAAAAACTACAATAATTAGAATCCGTATATCTTTAGACATCATAAACCCGGAATATCTCATATTCCGGATTTCATGCCTAACCTATAAACCTTGTATTTTAGTCTCAAATTGAAAACACTTTTCAATTACTTTAGTCGGGTAATTCAACAGGATTCTCGACTACATTATCGAATACTCGTCGAAAACTTTAGCAGATGGCCGCACCCCCGATACCGCCGACGAAGTGCACTAAGGCGGAACACCGTGACCGCGAGCACCCGAGTGGGTGCTTTTGGCAACGGGGTTCTCCTATAGTCAATTGGTTGGGGCTATAGGGTGTGGTTGTCTACTAGAGTTACCTGGCGTGTGTTCGCATACTATACGCGATTGTGACGGAGTTTTGATCCGAATCAAAACTCCGTGGCAACTGATAAACCGATACTAAAACATTAGATTTATAATATACTAACTAGTTTTCACAAAACTAATAATTTGGATTCTAACAATTGTATCACATACCATTAAGATCTATACAACGTTAAACTTTTTGATCGGTTTAGCAAATACCCACAAAATCCAGAGACCTCAACAACTTGAGAACCATTAAAAATACCCAGATAGTGCTAAATGTACCAATGGAGCAGCACAGAGAAAACGAGCACTTAACTCCACAAAGGAACGGTGGAACTGCGGCCAAACATGGGTTTGGGCCGCGGTTCCGCGGTCCTTTAGAAGAGTTAGGTGTTCAAATTTTCTGAGGCTCCATAAAATAACCTGCACGATTTTTTGGATATTTTTAATCACGAAAATTCCAACGTTTGAAAAATTCGACAGAAAGTAGTATATTTTGCGGGTTTCAAAACCGATCAAACACTTTAACATCGTAAAGACCTACCCAAATGTTCTAACCTGGTTCTGATACCATGAAAGTCTACCCTAACACCACCATGAGGTTTTAGTAGTATCAAGCATGCCAAATTTTAAAATTTACTAGGTGCTAAGTTAGACTAACAATATCTTTACTAGAAAATTAGGGTTTAAACCTATGATGATATAAAAACTAAAGAGAAGGGAAGATGGTTATACCCTCGTAGATCGAGTCCTTCTCTTCTTTAGCTCCGGGTTGTAGTCCATGCGACTCCACTTGGCTCCTCTTCGAGTTGAACGAGCCTCCTCTGTGATCTTCGCGCCGAAGACGATCCACCCGAAGTCTCTCTAGCTCAACCTACCTCTACACTAAACTCTTTTAGTGTAGGAAACACACTAGTGTAAGGTGCCAATCTACACTAGGATGATGAAGTAGGGGTGTTGGTTTGCTCACTAGTATGTTCAAAACTCCATGATTCACATCACATGTGAGGGGTAGGAGTTTTGAAGCAACTAAAGGAAGAAGAAGAAAAGAGCAAGAGAGTGTGAGCTCAAGAAAATGGATAAGTCTAAAAAAAATTAATGCATGAATGGCTCAACATGAAAACCCCTCACTTATTCAAGCATCCATTATTTTCCAATTGAAAAATAGAGCCATGCTTGAATATTGAGTCAAGAGAAAATAAACTTTAGTAAAAAGCCATACTCATCCATACTCTCTATGTCTTCTCTTTTTCCACCTCATTTTTCCATTTTTCAGAAATAGAAAAACAACCATGCTTCATTTAATAATATATATATATATAAAACAATTAGTGAGCTAATAATATTAGTTAATATATAATTATATCAAATATAATTTATATCAAATTATTAAATCAACACTTGATTTAATAATCCGGTTATATCACATATGACCGACTAATATCATTTATCTGTGTATCACATTATCAAATCAACACTTGATTCGATAATCTGGTTATATCACATATAACCTAACTTGATAACAGATAACTACAAGATTACAATACGGTATCACATACTCATATTTAATCTGGGCATCGTACATATCAGCATATGTGCCCTACTGCGTTTCGCTTGAACCAGGAAATTTCTGTGTGGGACTCTAAAGACTCGTCAATACGCCAGCAGTAGGTAATGATCACATCAGTCATCCACAAGCCATCAGCGGTACTAGCTGGACGTAATAACTACCCGGGTATTAAGCGATATGAAGATCAACAAGCAAGATCGTCCATACTCTTCATGAAGCCTATCAGTAACACTACCGTACAGTCCGGTCTCTTCGTCTGATATGTCGCATATTATATCTAGGGATGGTAAACGTCAGCCCCAGTAATATGATAAGTCATGCCGATGTCTGGCCTATAACGTTTTGAGAAACTACTGATAAATCTTATCAGAAAATCTCAGCAGCAGCCCTGGCCAGGGACTTCCAGTTATAGCCAATCGAGCATAGCGCAATATCAACCCCAATACCGGGAGAGACAAAACCCCTCCTATCGCTCATTACCTCCATGTGACTCGGGACTTTACCCAAAATCCACCTGTTTGCACAACTCCTCTTGAGCGTGGTAGAGAGGAAATCAAATCACAGTGGGAGCCACACAAGACTCTATGATGATCTCGGGTCTACAGACTAACCTGTACCAGTATCACCAGAGGACTGCTATCTAACGATAGGTATACTACTAACTAGGAGTTCTTGGCGAGTCCGTTCGGTGTACCCATTCTCTAATGAGCATCTGTGTACAATCTTTAATGTCATATATCAATGGTTGTAGGATCAACCATCGCCCTCCAAAGGACAAGAAATGTACACACTAGTCTACTCTGGAATATCGATGCCCTGTCTTGATATCCCCTCGACTAGGAATAGTTAAAGGATGTACTTTTGGACCACCCTGGCCCACTAGTATGATCTCATCATAATCATGGTAGTCAAGTACATATCCTAAGGGCGTTATCAACATGTAAGAGACAGACAGTATAAAAATACCAGTCTACTTGTTAAAATAAAGGCAACCAGATAGCATACTATCATGTCGAGCAAGAAAGCCCTCTATATATATGTCTAAGCATCCACTATATCAATAATAATGGCTTTTAGGGAATACATATTCCTAACAGTTGCTGGACAGACGTTGGATGATGCATTTATACATGATACACACGATATTAGTTATTTTATGACACGGACACGAGTACTTGGCTTACACATATGCTTATATTATTACCTTTACTGCTACTCGATGTTATCGTGTTACTATTATTACTGTATCGTACTGTATGACCTAGGAGATAGTCACATATTCGGTTTCTACTCGGTGATATTTTCTACTCACGAGTTGGCAACTCACCCCCGTTGTGCCACAGTTTTCTTGCAAGTTTGGCCGCACAGGTTCTGTAGTGGCTTCGCTGGCACTCTATTTTCTTTTAGGTGGTTGCTTTGGTAGGTGGGATGCACTTGCATCGTGACCACCATTTGTATTTGTATAATTATTCAGTTGTATCTAGTTAAAGCTCCATCAACCAGACTATGTATATATTCATAGACTTAGAAACCTTTATTGTATATTCCTTTTGGCCTTAGAGTCATGCTCATGTATTTATTCTTATTTTTGGTTCTTGATGATGCTTTGTTTTCTTTGCTTTATTCGTGGTTTTGATCCTCGCCTTCGGCGTTGTATATTTATATCCCGCATGATTGTTTTCGCCAATTGGTGAAGAACTAGCTCCCGCTTAGGGATGCCTTTTATTATTATTACTTGTATTGTTTTTGGGTTAAATTATACAAAGGAGGTGTTGCCTAAATTTCAAACGACGAAACATGTTTTCAAGATAGTTATAAACATCGTGTTTTCATATACTATGACTTATGTTTTAAAGGAAGAATCTGATTTCATTAAACTTTTATTTTAAAATTCCACCTCCACTATTTTCCCTAAAAAGCTTTAGATTTCTGGACTTTTGGCTTACTTAAATTAGGCGGAGTCCTATAGACTTCATATGATTCAAGTGCCAGTGACGTGCCTTTTTCGGGTCGTCATTAAGTTGGTATCAGAGCGTTAGGTTTAAACTTGGTTCGAGTCTAGATTTGATTATGAGGAGTCTAGGGTATATATATATATATATATATATATATATATATATTCGGAACTTAGGCTTAATCTTATGGAACTTAGACTTGGCCGATGGGGTATTAGACCCGAAATTTTATCGCATAGGTTGATCTTGATTGATGGAGTAGGTGACTTAAGTAGGGTGACGTACCATGTGTATGTTCCGCGGCATACTTACGATAAGCTACTTCGCATAAGTAGCCTTAGGATGTACATTTCTTATACATTGTATTTCTATTCGTTCCTATGATCTATCCTCATCGATATCAGATTGTGATTTTCATTACCTTGACTACATGAGTAGAGAGAGCTGCGACTAGAGATACGGTCGGAGCGAGCTCGTCATGGACGAGGACTAACCAGGGTGTATTCCAGTTACATACGAACGCATTGATATGTTGTTTTATTAAGATTTCTTGTTGATACGAGGGTTCGAGATCTACACCAGATGATCGGGCCATTGCTAGAGGCCAGCCAGATTGCGAAGATTATTAAGGTACCGTCTACTCCAGATGATTGAGGCGTTGTCTACCGTGCGGACAGATGAGCCAGTTGTTGCTGAGTTGATAAGTTATCGTCCCCAGACCATTGAAGCTAATGCAGCATGAGTTTATATACGGAGATGTGACATAAGGTAGCTAGTCCATCTTGAATAGAGTGACTCAGATAATTTGTCTAATCAGATGCGCCGACGAAAGCTCAGTTAAGTTGAAGAATTCTAGTTTGAAGAATCTTACACAGAGTTAGAGTGAATCGATCAAGAAAGGACATTGTTCGTTGGATGCTCCGATGAAAGATCAGTAAGTTGACCAGCTTCGGATGGAAGGACCTTACCCAGATATATTATGAGTTGATCGAGAATAGATGAATAGAGCGTATTACCCCGACGATTTGGATGGGTTCTTGAGGATGTAATTGGCCAGATGCCATCTACAGGATATTAGAGATGCCAAGTTCATAGCTTCGGAAAGGAGACTCTAGATATGACTACAGCTAATTGGAGCACCGTCCACACAGCTACAAAGAGATGATTCCGACATGGTCTATATTGAAAAGAAAGCGGAGTAAGAGTTTCGTACGAGATCTTGACGAGATGACGTTCCACTCTGTTAATATCAGAGACTTGATACGCACGCAGAGGCGTTGGATACAGGCATATTTTCCCGAGGAAAGTCATGATGAGAATGCAGCTGTCCCAGAATGAGAAACAGATTAAGTAAAGGGTGATAACTTCCGGGCAGTTCGACAAAGATGAGATTGGAAGAGACCTGATGGGATCTTTTGGGAATACGTTACGATAAAGACCTGGACCCAGGATCGTTTTTATCGCACACAATCAGTAGGTAAGAGACTGCCATCATTGACGTGATACGTTACGAGTGACCATGTTAATTGGTCAAGAGATCTTCAGAGAAGCGCCAGAGCGGAACTGTTTCGTCAATACTCTGAAAAGGGCTGTCAAGCCGAGGAGTCATGTGATAGGTAATCCACAAAGAGAAAAGAAGACCTAAAAGCAGAAGGCGCCAAATCGTGGGCATGAGACAAGTAGATATTCTTGCTCTGCCAGCCTTGAACGCACTAGCACCTTTCGATGTTGAAGGAAGGGAACCTCGACGACAGTTATTGTGGATTTCATCTCGGTGATTTATATATAGCACGCTTCCATCGTTTTGATGTCGGTATTTGACGATTTATTTTATGATCGATATTTTCTATGTGCACCATACTTGCACTTGATTCTTATTTTCATGTTTCAGTTGTATTGATATTCGCTTTGTGCATACCCATTACACTTGATTTTGATGTTTACATATTTTGAGATATTTGATTTGATTTCATGCATACAGTATGCACATGATTTTGACTTATACATTCGGTGTTGTTTACACGCGTTTTTAGTATTCGATATGGGGTTTTGTGCGCACAAATGCACATGTTTATGAGTTTATATATCATGGTATACTTAATTTTGAATTGGTTTATGTCGTATACCGTTGATTTCGATTATGATACTCGGTTTTCGTTTTCATGCACCCTAGCGAGCTAGATTTATGTTGTCGTGCACCTTGTGCACTTGATTGGGATTCTTACGCAAACTTGACGCACTAGATGTGATTTTGTGCACACCAGATGTACTAAATCGAGATTCTTCGTGCATGTCAGATGCACCTGATGTTGTCATCGTGCACACCGGTGCACTCGACATATGTTTTTGTGCACACCCGTTGCACTTAGTTTTGATTTTGTGCCCATTCGTGGCACCTGTATTGATTTCGTTTTCTATGCGCACCAGACACACATGGCATTTTTATATGTCCTATTTTAGATTGATTTCATTTCGAGCATCATATTTTTATGATATATATTATACGGCTTAGTAACCGAGCAGGACTGGTCTGAGGATAGTATCTGAATATTTTTGCATGCATCGATATTTTACTGAGGGGATTTTCAAAAGGTGCTATAGTCTCTATATTTCCTACGTATCCGTTAGTGACACGGAAACTTTACTAAGAAAACCCTTCTAAATTATTTTCAAAAAAGCGGGACGTACCTATTAAACAAAGGATATATATATATATATATAACTATTTTTCTTGTAAATAAACATCCGCCACTTATGCCGTGATATGCACATCGCACGGCGATTTGAAAGGAATTCTGCATACACTTTCATTTGGTTGTTTTGACGATTTCATAATGATGCGTATTATGTATATGTTATAGTCTTAGTTATAATATGTTTGATTTTCGTATTGGATTTTGACATTTATATTTTTATTATAACTCCGAAGATTGCGTGACGCTTGAAGGAGTTTTGATTTTAAGTTTTTCCCTCGTTTTCATACGCATGCATTGCGCTATGATATGTTTTATGTATTCATGGTTTTGGAGCCCCAACGACTTGATTGTTTACTGAAGTGTTTTAGTATTAGGAGGGTTTAAATTTAAATTCGGGGACTGAATTTATTTAAGGGGGGACGATTGTAATATTTCAGGAAAATAAAATATTGTTTTCGGAATTTAAATAATTAAAAATAATAAATTTTATGGATATTATAAAAAATATGGAAATTGGTTAAAGTATATGGTATAATTATATACCGATAATTTGGAAAATATTTGGAAAATTAATATAATTATTGATTTTAAAGGTGTTAAGTTGATTTGGATATTTTATAAATATTTATACAATTATTTGTATACGAGTTTATTATTAAACTCGATTAACACTTCACTAATTATGCATTAACCTCGTTTATGACATGCAACATGTAATGTTTGCAACGCTTGTGTCATTTTTTTTGTTTTGGAAACTATGGCTTTATTTGTCATTTTAATTGTTATTGTTTTTATTTAAAAAGAAAAGATGAAAGAAAAAGAATATGTGAGATATTTGCAAGAAAGGGGGGCATGGAGGTATGGGCTAGGAGAGGGAGAGAAGGGGGGTTTATCTTCACACCATGGCTTATACTCTTTTCATTCCATTCATCTTCTCCTCCTTCCTACACCTTCTCTACCTCTATGCATCACCCCACAAACTACCACAAAACCTTATACTCTCTTCACAAATTTTGTGCACAAGCTCTCTTAAAACCCTATTAATCTATCAAGTGAAGATTTTGAGCATTTTGGGCAACTCAAGAAATTTCTTAAATTGCCACATGAGGTATAATTCTAGACTTTTAATTAAGTTATTAGTGTTTAGTATATTCTTTTGTAGTTAGAGATAAACCGATATGGTATGGTGATGTTAGAATTTTCCTAGATGATGGTTTGGGGTTTCTATGAATTTTGAAGGTGTATTTGAGGTGTAGTGAGTGTTTTATATGACCTTAGTGATGTTTACTGGCCTAGACCAGAGAATAGAAACCAATACACGATCTTAGAATTTTCCCGTGTCGGTTTTGTGGAGTTTTGAGAATTTACAGGAAATCTGGAGCAATTTGGGATATTATTAAGAAAATCAAACAACTATATTGACCTAGTTAGACCACTAGGAGACCACCACAGAAGAAAGGGACCAAAATACCAAAATTGGGCCGGCGACACCCGTTACCGTAGCACTTCTCGTCAGCCAAATTTTGGAGTCTGGTGTTGGGTTTTGGCCTGTAGGTCATACTCCTCATAACCTAGCCTCCGTATTGTTAGTTTAGTCCCACTTTACCTGAGCAAAAATCTGAAAGCATTTTGAGTTGATTTTGGCAATGTTTTTCCGATTTCTAAAACTTGGTTTTTGGTATTTGAGTTTGGATTTGGTCGTTGGAAGTTTGTACGTCAACGACGAGGGTTATTTCATTATTTTTGCATACGTAAGCTATAGGTTCTAACCTATGAGCACTTCGCGTGACGTGTCGGTTTTCGAATATGATTTTGATGCGATACGATATGTTTTGATATGTAGGTAGCTTCACATGGACTCAGGACGACAAGGGATAACAAGGCGTCATCGACATCGGCAAGCGAGGATCGAGGTAAGTAGATCTATATCTACGGGGAAGTCGGGTGGATGGCGTATAGCACCCCGGCAACCGTAGCTTAGGGCTGTTATATAATTTATATATATGTCAATGTGATTTTTGGATACTTAGCAAATAGGGTATCTGGGAGACCTTAGGTTAGATTAGGTATAATCATAGGAAGATCCACCCATAGTGTTTTTACCTTGTAGCGAATCGTAAGTTATGTGTTGTTACGCACACGCACACGCACACATGCACACACATACACTTGGTATATATGTGTGTATATGTGAGTGTGTGTACACACACACACACACACATACACGTGAGATGAGGATAGTATATGCTAATGGATTTGAGTCGATATGACCGGAAATGATGTCGTTAGGCTATGATATATGATCGAGTGAGACCTCGTATATGATATGATATATTTAAGGATCGTTGGGCGAAATATTCTTAACATGCGATAACATATGACCTGATAATATAATTGAATGTATGAGACCTTAGATCCGTACTCGTGATTATGATACAGTACGATGAATGATACCGTACAAATGATGATATATATATGATAATTGACCCGTACCCTCAATTTTGAGGATGCCGTACGACGGACTATACCGTACGAGATATATGTATGATGATTGATCCGCACTCGTGACTCGAGAATGCCGTACAATATGCTATACTGTATGTGATGCTATGAGGCTGGATCGCCGACTACTAGCTATATCGACTCGAATACGCATAGATTTCTATATGTTTTGCATTAGCTGTTATGATCTCGTCTGTTAGGACACATGCACCATTACCGATGATGCGTATGTTGCACATACACTTGCTTGCCGGTTTACACACATCATCATCGGTAATTTCCATGACACGTACACATTAGAAAAACGTTACTTCACTTGTGTAATCTGCTAGCTGGTAGTTTATTCATATTGTTAGTATTCTTGCTCTCACATGCTAGTTTAGATATTGCATTCCTTACTTAGACGCCGCATGCATTTTCATACATACATTCTGTTTTATGCATTGTAAGATGGGCTCTATGCCGATATTCATGATTCATTTCTAGTTCATGATTATGAGATTCCGATTTCATGTGATTTCTGGATTTGGGAAACCGCATGTGAATTTGAAAACTTATGCTCATTTTAAAATGAAAAATGCGGTTTTCGTTGATATGATGTGTGATGTCCACCATGAGATTTCTCGGTTCTGGAGTATATATGATATATGATTACCCTCCATGAGGAGCGAGGGCGACACCGTCTGCGGGTATATGATAGACCTGGTGTGGTACCCCGGAACAAGATTGACGTATATAGAAAGATAGAGACGTTGAGCCCGGTAGGGGAGTACTACCGAGGTGTGATAGTTTGGGCCGATCCGGACTGACGGAGCCCGAGATAGTTGGCGCGGCGGATATCCGGAGGATATCGACCGTAGTCGTGAAATCAGATGATATGGGCCGATCCGGACTAACGAAGCCCGAGATTCAGATAATATGGGCCGATCCGGACTGACGGAGCCCGAGATACGAGGATTATATGTCACCGATGGACACGGTTTTCACGACGTTTTTGAATGTCGATGTTTGGCACTCAGGTTTTATCATGATTTTGTGTGTCGTTGCTGGACACACGTTGGATGATGCATTTATACATGATACACAAGACATGTAGTTATTTTGTGACACGGACACGAGTACTTGGCTTACACATATGATTATATTATTACCTTTACTGCTACTCGATGTTATCGTGTTACTATTATTACTGTATCATACTGTATGACCTAGGAGATAATCACACATTCGGTTTCTACTCGGTGATATTTTCTACTCACGAGTTGGCAACTCATCCCCATTGTGCCACAGTTTTCTTGCAGGTTTGGCCGCATAGGTTCCGTAGCGGCTTCGCTAGCACTCTATTTTCTTCTGGGTGGTTGCTTTGGTAGGTGGGATCCACTTGCATCATGACCACCATTTGTATTTGTATAATTATTCATTTGTATCTAGTTAAAGCTCTATCAACCAGACTATATATATATTCATAGACTTAGAAACTTTTATTGTATATTCTTTTGGCTTTAGAGTCATGCTCATATATTTATTCTTATTTCTGGTTCTTGATGATAATTTGTTTTCTTTGCTTTATTCATGGTTTTGATCCTTGCCTTCGACGTTGTATATTTATATCCTGCGTGGATGTTTTCGCCAATTGGCGAAGAGCTAGCTCCCGCTTAGGGATGCTTTTTATTATTATTACTTGTATTGTTTTTGGGTTAAATTATACAAAGGAGGTGTTGCTCAAATTTCAAATGACGAAATATGTTTTCAAGATAGTTACAAATATCGTGTTTTCATATACTACTACTTTTGTTTTAAAGGAAGAACCTGATTTCATTTAACTTTTATTTCAAAATTCCACCTCCACTATTTTCCCTAAAAAGGTTTAGATTTATGGACTTTCGGCCTACTTGAATTAGGTGGAATCCTATAAACTTCACATGATTCAAGTGTCAGTCACATATCTTTTCCGGGTCGTGACAGCCTCTTTGCTAAAAAGTGGCTTCCGCCTCAAAATATACCTACCCCCATATATTTCACCGATTCAAACCAGTCATTTACGTATTATGAAACCCTTATATTTAAGGGTTTTTATGATATACAACCACTAAAAATATAGTATTTTGAAAAGCAACCCCTAAAAAACCTATTTTGTAAAACAACCCTCACAACCTTTAACTTGAGTAAAAACAACCCTATGGTTAAGTTCAGTGATAACTTTGTTACATATGGCCGTTAGAGAGGGTAAAAAGACTATTTTGCGCCTCCAAAAATTGAATTCTAATATGCAAATATAGGAAATTAGGTCAAACATGTTAAAATTTAGATAAATTGGTTTTAATGTACAGGGATACAATAAAAAATAGCATGTAAATCCCTAAACATTGTAATCAACAGAGCAACCCCCAATTATCCAAATTATAAATTGCTCCCAAAGACCAGATGAAAAATTGCATGCAAAGAACTTTAAAATACCAATATTTACCTCTCAATTCTAAAATTAGCGCAAAGTAGGTAAAAATTAGGGTAAGTTTCTCTAATGGTACATGAATACAATAATTATAAAGTATTTTGTCCACAAAAAATAAAAATACTAAGAAAGTTGGAATCTTTACCTTCAATCTATAGTATGAAACCTTGGTGATCTTCACCGTATCTGAGTTGAGAAAAACGAGAGAGGAAAGAGGAGGAGATCGAGAGAATAAGAGATTTGGCGGGTGTTTTTTAGGGTTTAGAAATTTTCATGCTTGAAAAAGAAGGAAGCGAAATCAAAAGATTAGAGAAGGCAGAGGTAAAGAGATAAGGGTATTTTGGTCAAAGTTCTTCTCATTTAACCAGGGTTCTCTCAAAATTGGTGCCCAATCTAGGTTAATCTAACCAAAGATTGTTTTTAGTTCATGGTTAAGTTGTTAGGGTTGTTTTTCAAAATAGTTATTTTAGGGGTTCTTCAAAATAGCGTGTTTTCAGGGTGCATATCAAAAAAATTCTATATTTAAATAATTCTAACTCGTACATTATGTGACCGTATTTTTCCTTTACCGATAAGCCGCTGATTTTTCTATCGGCTTAATGAACGTGTTAGAACTCTTAAAATCATGAGATTTTGTGTACATAAACGTTTTGTGATATGTAGAACAAAATTACCGTTTTGGATCGGTGAAAACATAGAGAATATGTGTGTTTTGAGGCGGGGCCCTTTTTTAAAAAAGGGGCCGCCACCTCATATACCCCTCTCTCCCTGTGTGTGTATAGTGAGGGGCCGTGCAAATACACAAATTGGTGAAGAATGCTGCAAAGATTCTGCTTTGATATCTTGCATGATCTATGGTTTTCATTTCCGACGACTATCCAGCCAGATATGGATATGACAATTAAATATAGAATAATCATGACAGATATAAAAACATGCAACATGAAAATTAACATGAAAATTTATCTGAAGCAGGGATGTAAACGGATTGGTTATGGATTGGATATAGATGTAATCATATCCGTATTTGGTAGTTGTTGGCATATACAAATAAAATTACAGATAATGAAAACCACTATCCGTATTAAAAAAATTCATATACGGATATAAAACGAATGCCGCAAAAATTTTGAACAAAAATAAAAGGGCAAAATCTAATTTTCCAGTTCTTAGCTCTTTATAGATAAGCATAGAAAATGACCAAATGCAAATTCTATTAAAACATATGGGGCCAAGAAAGTTTTCGCTCACCAAACAAACAGGAAATGGGTAAACAGGAAATGGGTCAAATGCAAATTTACTTTCAGAAAAGGAATGGGTCAAATGCAAATTACTTTCAAAAGAGGGTTGAATGGAATTTTTTCTCAGAAAGGGACAAAAAAGAGCTTGGTTATGCTCACAATACAGCTTTATATAAAACTGGTATGCCGTCTCTTATTGATGTTATCCTGGTCAAGCTAATTTGTTGTCGTCATCCCGAAAGTGTTTTAAAGTAGGAAAAGGCACAATTAGAAATCTTTTTTAATTGAAATTTTTTATATTCTATGTGTACATATCTGATGATGCTCGATATCGGTGACTCCCCAGATAATGACACGTGGCAGATGACGTGTCCCGGAGTTTACAAGAAAGGATCAAGAACGTTACGTTGGAAGCACACCGGCGGGCCTCCGACCCGAGGATGTTCCCGACCTTCGGTGTCCTTCCAGACCACCCCCAGCTCGCCTCCGAGCTATCACAAAACCAAAATGCTTCGGCCTCCTGCTCTTTCCCGAGCCTCCCGCCGAGCTTATTTTCTTCGGTCTCACTGACCGACCCAAAGCATCGATCATTGGAGCCTCCGCCACGGCTTCGCGAATCTCGTCTGGCGCGAGATATCTGCCGCCTATGATCCCGCGTCCCACGCCATAACGATCCCCCATTAACAAGCATATCTTGCCATTAATGAGGAATCCCGCCTATCACGCGGGCGTAACACCAGGGGTGTAATGGCCGGCGTGAATCTCGCGTCTGCCTGCCCATGGCAGCCACTATATAAACTTCTCTCTCAGACGACTCAGGTAAGCCAATTTGACCCCAATAGGCTGTTACTTTGCCAAAATACCCTATCTAATTTGATCGTTGAAGGGTCCCGGTGGCACAACCACCCTGGGACTTTTTTGCAGGTAGCTCGGCCTCAACCACATAAAACCCATTGAGATCCACACGCTCCAGGAGGTAACCCTCCAACTCAATCTCAGCCATCCATCAGTGCTCGTTGCAGATCAACGGAAGATAACATCTGAAGGAGATCCAGAGATCCATCAGTTGGCGCCGTCTGTGGGAACTCGCTAGTTCCACTCAACGAAAGTTCATCTTCCGATCTCGACTTCATGGCAAGCGGTCACCGTGATGATCCAAGCACCGGCCGTCAGCCTCCCCGCAGTGGAGACGAGGGAGAATCCTCTCCTCCTCCGAACGCCATTCACTCCCTATCCGCTCGAATAGGTCGACCCGCGTCCGTCGTGGATGCACTCGTCTGTGTCCAAACGACCGGGCAAGCTCCCCAGGTCGCCGCTCCCCCACCTAAGGACCAGGACTCCTACAGAGGGAGAGAAGACTCTGCCCGCGTTGGCACGACCGATCACCGCCTCGCTGTCTCTGGCGGTCGCAGATCCCCCGGGCCGACGTATGCAATGACCCGATGGGCGCCGCACAGCTTAACATCGAGGTCTTACGCCAGAGTGCCTCGCCCCGAGCCCCATCGCACCCCTGTCCCTCCTGAGGAGGTGTCAGTCAGCTCGCCTGTGCCCAGGCATGACCGGCACCCCTTCCCTCGACGGGGTTACGCGCACGAGACTCGCTACGGCAGCTCGAAGACGACCTCGCTAGGGGACCTGAGAAACCTCGAACGGAACTGGGGCTGCGGCTAGGCAGAGGTCTCCGGCAGCAGAGGCCAAAAATTAAAATGTGCCGAATCATCAGGATACTACGGCTGACTCAACGCTCTCGAAAAAAAGATCGAAGGCATGCATCAGGAAAATCGTCCTTCAAGCGACGGGGCTAAATATACCGTTGACTCGATCACGAAGCCCTTCACCAAAGAACTACTTGCCGTCCACGTCTCCTCCCGGAACAAGCCCCCAAAGGTCTCCCTCTTCGACTGGAAGTCCGACCCGAAGGACCATTTGGACGCGTTCACGGTCGGGATGAGTTTCCAGGACTGTTCCAACGCCGCACAATACCGTGCTTTCCCCGCCACTCTTATCCGCTCCGGACGAGACCGGTTCCGAGAACTCGCGCCGCGCTCGATCTCTACCTTCGATGAGCTGGCCATCCAATTCCTCGGCCACTTTGTCGGGAACAGACGGTAGAAGCATACCATTGACCATCTCTCACTATAAAGAGCGGGGATAAAGAATCCTTTAAAGGATACGTCATCCGCTTTTACAACGCCCTCCTGAAGGTCCCAAAACACCCAGACGAAATGGTCATTATGGCCCTTAGGTCGGGACTTAGGCACAAGGAGTGGCTATGCTCTTTTGCATTACCTCAACCTAAGACCATGGCCGAGGTAAAGGCCTGGACAAAACGTGAGATCCAGCTTGAGTGCGAGGTGAACGCCAACCTGCCCTGGACAAAACAAGCTGATCAACATCTAGTGGTAAAGGGATAGTCAAGAAAAAGAAGAAAAGGGCCCGGGAGGAGAAAAAGAAGATTGAGCGTCCAAAGCCCTACTCCTCGAAGTTTCAGGAGTACACCCCGCTCAACGTCTTCCAGACGGTACTGTTGGATGAGGCTAAGGGCGAGAGGTTCTTAAAACTCCCCCAGTATCGAATAGGGCGGCGAAGCGCACCAGAGGCCCCTACTGCGGTTTCCACAGGTCGCAGGGCCACTCCACTGAGAACTGCAAGCAGCTCCGAGACTACATCGAGGAGCTAATCCGCTTGGGGCACCTGGCAACGTACTTGCGAGACAAGCGGCAAGCCGACCGTGAGCAAGAGCAACGTCCCCCTCCCGGCGAATTGACAATCGGCCAAATCATGGCCATATCAGCGGGGGTACGACGAAGACCGACGAGACTCAGCATCCCTCACCGATTGAGGGGACTGGCAGCCACCCGAGGAAGAAGGCCAAAGCAGCCGAGCCGATCATATTTACCGATGAGGACCTCCACGGTATATTCCTGCCTCACAACGACCCGCTGGTGATCACAGCTCGGATCCACCGCTATGAAGTGTAGAGGATACTGGTCGACTCAGGAAACTCGGCGGACATTCTCTTTCATGACTGCTTTCTGCGTATGAGACTCACCCCGTCAGACCTAAGGCCGGCCGCCCACGTCCTGTCAGGGTTCACTAACCATTCCATCCCGACGGAAGGGGTAATCACTCTCCAATTTAACATCGGGGAGGCATGCCGTACACCCACCGTGCCTGTGGAGTTTATCGTCGCAAGAATCCTATCGGCCTATAACGTCCTCCTCGGTCGCCCGACACTGAACTCCCTCCGGGCCCAGATATCGACCTACAACCTAGAGATGAAATTCACGCTCGACCAAGGCGGGATAGGTCGGGCCTACGGGGACCAACAAACAATAAAGGTTTGCTTCACTGCAACATCTACGTCTGAGCGTCCAAACAACGATGTTGAGGGCGAGGGTGACATCATGGATTCTCTGGACACTCGAGACGAGCAAAAAGAGGTCCGAGGGATCCCGGTGGAGCCACTAACAGAGGTCCCCCTCGTAGAAGGGGACGACGAACGAACCGTTTAGATCGGGTCGCTTTTGATGGGGACTCAGCGAGACGACCTGGTTCACTTCCTTAGAAACAACTCTGACGTGTTCACCTGGGTGCTTGCCGACATGCCCGAGATCGACCCTAAAGTCATGTCTTATAAGCTCGGGGTGGACCCTACGGTCCAACCCGTCCGGCAGAAAAAACGAAGCTTCACCCCGATCAAGTAAAAGGCGATCGAGGACGAGGTAGACAGACTTCTCGCCACCAACTTCATTCGGAACGTGCCTTACTTAGAAAGGTTGGCGAACGTAGTCATGGTTAAAAAATCAGCCGGGAAGTGGTGCATGTGCGTCGACTTCACCGACCTCAACAAGGCCTGCCCGAAAGACAACTATCCCCTCCCTCGAATAGATCAGCTCGTCGACAGCTCGACAGGCCACGAGCTACTTAGCTTCATGGATGCTTTCTCCGGCTACAATCAGATCTGTATGAATTTGGCAGACAAGGATCTCACCGCATTCACAACAGACCGGGGGGTATACTGCTACAAAGTGATGCTTTTCGGTCTCAAAAACGCCGGAGCTACGTACCAACTCTTGGTTAATCGCATGTTGAAGCCGCAGATCGGCAGGAACATGGAAGTTTACGTCGATGACATGCTCGTCAAATCAGTCTCATCGGAAGAACACGCCAAGGATCTGGGTGAGGCCTTCGACATCTTCCGCAAATACAAGATGAAACTGAACCCTGCTAAGTGCGCATTCGGGGTCACCGGTGGAAAGTTCCTCGGTTTCATGGTTACCCACCATAGGATCGAAGCTAACCCGGAGAAAATCAACGCCATCCTTAACATTGCCATGCCAAATACTAACGTCGAAATCATGCGGCTGACAGGACAGGTAGCCGCTCTGAGTCGTTTCATATCGAGGTCTGGGGAGAAATGCCTCTCGTTCTTCAAATCTCTAAGGAAGATACTAAGATTCGAGTGGTCGGAGGAGTGCCAGACCGCCTTTTAGAAATTAAAGAGGTACCTTGTGACTCCCCCGCTACTCATTCGGCCAGTTGAAGGGGACGAGCTATCGCTATATCTAGCGGTATCCGACCAAGCTGCAGGTTCGGTGCTCGTCCGAGTGGTCGAGGGAGTCTAGAAGCCGGTATACTATGTGAGCCACGTCTTCAAGGACGCAGAAACGAGGTACCCAGCTATAGAGAAGATCGTCTTGGCACTCATCGTGGCCTCAAGGAAATAACGACACTATTTCCAGGCGTACACCATCCTCGTTCTTACCGATCGGCTTTTGGGGGCTATCCTCGCCTCCCCCGAGTCCTCTGGCCACTTGGAGAAATAGAGGTGGGAGTTGTCCCAGTTCGACATAAAATACCGCCCGATGCAGGCTATCAAAGCATAAGCCCTGGTCGATTTTATCGTCGAGTGCACCATCCCCAGCAAAGAGCCGGAGTCTATGCCGGCCCCGCAGCTCAACCCTCAGTCGATGGGAAGCCCGACTCCGTCCCTGATTGGATCCTCTACGTCGACGGGTCCTCGACCGAGGAAGGCTGTGGTGCCGGCCTTATCATTCGGGCCCCGAACGAGGCAGAAATGGAGTATTCTCTGAAACTCGGGTTTAAAGCCTCAAATAACACGGCGGGATACGAGGCCTTGTTATCCGGACTGCGCATAGCCTTCGGACTGGGGCTGAAAACGATTTGGATCCGCAGCGACTCCGTCCTAGTCGTTGGCCAAGTGACCGGCTGATTCGAGGCACGGGAGCCTCTGATGGTGAAGTATTTGGCCGAGGTAAGAAGACTACGAAAGGACTTTCACGAAGTCCAGGTGGAGCAGATCCCCAGACAGCTAAACGCCCAGGCCGATGCCTTGAGTAAGATGGATTCATCTTATACGGCCAACAACAAGAGGAACATCCTCTTTGAGGTGTTGCCACGGCCCAGCGTGGAAGACGGGGCAACGCTGCTTCAAGTGTACACAGCCTGGGAAGACGACCGGGACTGGAGAAAGCCCCTCGTGGAATTCCTGAGGGAAGGTATGCTCCCAGAAGATCAGGGAGAAGCCCGCCGTCTCCGAGCCAAAGCTCGCCATTTCGTCTGGAGCAATGGGAACCTATACAAGAAGTCCTTCACTCAGCCCCTGCTCCGGTGCGTTGACCCCCACGAAGCCGACTATATCCTCCATGAGATCTATGAAGGGGTTGGCGGTGCGGACCAAGGGGCCCGCACCTTAATCCAAAAGGCATTGCTCCAGGAGTATTACTGGCCGACGATTCATTTGGATGCCCAGAAGCTTGTCAGGAGATGCAAGAGCTGCCAACTCCATGGAAGCATACCTCGCATTTCGGCTACAGAGATAACCGCCTTAACCTCCCGTGGCCATTTGCCCAGTGGGGAATGGACATGATAGGCCAGTTCCCTAACGGTACGGGCGGGCAAAAGTACATCCTCGTCGCAGTAGACTACTTCACGAAGTGGATCGAGGCCATTCCCATCAGGAAACTGGACGCCACCACGACTATCAAGTTCCTGCAGAACAACGTGATACTCCGGTTCGGCATCCTGAGGTGTATCATCACCGACCATGGGACAAATTTCGAAAATGAAAAAGTTAAGGAATTCTGCAGCGAATATTGTATCCTCATGAAGTTTGCCGCGGTCGCACATCCCCAATGCAACGGGAAAGCCGAGGTCACTAATCGGGATGTCCTTCGAGGTCTTCGGACATGCCTAGAAGGACGCCAAGGCAGTTGGGTCGAGAAATTACCCCGGGTCTTATGGGCCCTGCGCATGTCGAAGAAAACCCCTACCAGGGAGACCTCTTTCAACCTCTGCTACGGTACCGAGGCAATGGTCCTAGCGGAGATCGGGCTCCCCAGTCACCGGGTCGAGCATTTCGACGACGAAGCGAACACCTCAGCCTTCCGAACTAACCTGGACATCTTGTTAGAGAAACGAGACCGGGCTTAGATCAGAGATGTCGCCTATCAACAGCAAACCGCCCGCTACTACAACGCGCGAGTCAAGCACCGCTTCTTCAAGAACGGAGATTTAGTCCTAAGGCGGAACGAGTTCGTCGATCAAGGCAAGCTGCATAAGTTTTTCTCAAAATGGGATTGTCATTTCCTCATCTCCGAGGTCCTGCCCGGCGGAGCCTACCGCTTATAAGACGCAGATGGTCGCAAGTTTCCACGGGCTTACAACGTTGAGAAGCTCAAGCTGTACCTCTGTAAAGAATATTTACGAGTCTATATTTTTTCTTTCACAAAGGCGATGTAAAGCTTTCTAAAGTTCTTTCTATTTAAATAATAAGAAGGGAACAATGGGACATCGCAAAGAAGAGAATTTTATTTATTCAAAAGGTATTATGGGCTCCTCAGCCTTACAGAAAAATAAAAAGGAAAAATTTACAGCAGAGGGGGAACGGGATCGAGGAAGTACTCCTGGTGATACTCAGAGTAGATTTCCGCTAGCCGGGCCTCAGCCTCTGCAGCCCGCTCTCGCCGATGCTGCACGCGAACCCGGGACGCCACGGAAGCACCCGGCGCTCCGCCCTCTGCGCCTTGGCTCACGATGTACCTCTTTTTGAAGCACTCCAAAATGAGGGCCAAGGATCGGTCATGCCTGGCCTTCGAAATGAAACCGAGCAGGTAGATCGAGCGCACCTTGTTGAGCGTCTCGTCCAGCAACTCCTCGGAGAAGGGGTTGTACAACCCCGAGGACCTCCTCCAAATTGCGTACATCAGCAACTGTAGGAGGGACGACCGCCGAGGGAGAAGCAGGCCGACGTGACCCTCGAGGCGCTGAACCACTCCCCGGTACCCATCCCCAGCCAGGGATTGGTCATACACGGAGACGTCGTCGAAGGTGATGATCTCTTCGATCGAATACATGCGCCCAGTCATCTCAAAAAGTGATGCCGAAAAAGTTGCCGTCTCCTTCTCTATTTATAACCCCAAACAGAATACTTAAAGACCCAGATTCGCACGCATATGGGCGTGAATCCTGGGATCCACCAAGATTACTCCAATACCGCGCCACCACGTGGCAGAACTGACGCGGCTCCCCGAAACGTTACGCCTCCGCCAAGCATTCCTGACATGTACCGCCTGTGACGGTCGCTCCTCCCAATGTTCATGAACCAAGGAAGGTTAGACTGAACCTCCGGATCTACCGAGCAGCTACCCTGCTCGGCCCATCCTTAGCAGACCACTACTTAGGTTCTTCAACAAAGCGATGTAAATTCTTCTAAGTTCTTTTTATTTAAACAATAAGAAGGACACGATAGAGCATTGCAAAAAGGAGAATTTTATTCATTCAAAAGGTATTGTAGGCTCCTCATCCTTACATTACATTAAAAAATATTACAGCAGTGGGGGAAGGGGGTGCAGAAAACATTGCTCGTGGTACTCCGAGGATATTTCCGCCAGCCGAGCCCTTGCCACCTCAGACCTCTGCCTCTGATGCTATCCGCGAATCCTCGTGACCACAGACGGGCCAGAAAGCTCCACGGGCAGGTACCCATCGGCGAGATGCCTCAACTGGTAACACTCGAGGACGAGTGCCACCGATCGATCCCGCCAACTCATCGAGATCAGGCCGAAGCGGCATAAAGATCATAGCTTACCAACCGCCTCGTCTTTCAGTTGCTCGGACAAGGGGTTGTGCAGCCCCGGCGACGCCCTCCAGATCGAGTACATCAGCAGCTGAAGCAGGGGTGATCGCCGAGGAAGTAGTCGGCCAAAATGATCCTCAACGCGCCGGATCATCGCCTGCCGCGTCTCCTCATAGCACAGCCGGTCGTACAAGTATACGTCCTCGAAAGAGATGATCTCGGGGATGGAGGAAGGGAATTGATCCATTCTGACATTTTGAAGATAGAGAAAGGAATGATCAACACGCCTCCCTATTTTATAGCCCCACAGCGCCCCCAAGAGTCCAATATTCACTCGTTTCTTCCAATACCGTACCGCCACGCGGAGGATATCCCGCCTTTTTCGGTGAACCGAAATCGGAACGATTTGGCTCTTACGCTTCGCCTCCCCCATGCGTCCATAATACGTGTCACCCGCGACGGTTGCTCTTCCCAATGCTCACGAACCAGGGAAGGTCGGACAGAACCTTACAAAACCGAGCAGCTACCCTGCTCGGTCCATCCTTGGCTGGTAATCTCTTACCCCACGATGCCAAGGATCAAAGCCCTCATCAAGAGGTCACCGGGCAGTAGCCCTGCTCGGTCTATCCTTGGCTGGTAATCTCTTACCCCACGATGCCAAGAATCAAAGCCCTCATCAAAAGGCCATCGAGCAGCTACCCTGCTCGGTCCATCCTCGGCTGGTAATCTCTTACCCCACGATGCCAAGGATCAAAGCCCTCATCAAGAGGCCACCGAGCGACTACCCTGCTCGGTCCATCCGTGGCTGGTATTTCACTACCCACCGATACTAAGGATCAAAGCCCTCATCAAGAGGCCACCAAGCAGCTACCCTGCTCGGTCCATCCTTGGCTGGTAATTTCTTACCCCACGATGCCAAGGATCAAAGCCCTCATCAAGAGGCTACCGGACAGCAACCCTACTCGGTCTATCCATGGCTGGTAGTTCACTACCCACCGACGCTAAGGGTCAAAGCCATCACCAACAGGCCACCGGGTAGCAACCTTGCTCGGTCCATCCATGGCTGGTAGTTCACTGCCCACCGACGCCAAGGATCAAAGCCTTCATCAAGAGGCCACCGGGCAGCAACCCTGCTTGATCCATCCATGGCTGGTAGTTCACTACCCATCGACGCTAAGGATCAAAGCCCTCACCAAGAGGCTACCGGACAGCAACCCTGCTCGGTCCATCCATGGCTGGTAGTTCATTACCCACCGACGCCAAGGATCAAAGCCCTCATCAAGAGGCCACCGGGCAGTAACCCTGCTCGGTCCATCCATGGCTGGTGGTTCACTACCCACCGACGCCAAGATCAAAGCCCTCATCAAAAGGCCACCGAGCAGCTACCCTGCTCGGTCCATTCTTGGCTGGTAATTTCTTACCCCACGACGCCAAGGATCAAAGCCCTCATCAAGAGGCCGCCGAGTAGCTTCCCTGCTCAATTTACTAAGCGATCTCCACCTCGACTTCGGGGCCATGGAGATACCGACCTTTCACCGGTCTTTGCACACTTGGCAAATGATCGAATTCAACTCGACGTGCGATCGCTAGACGAAAAACTGACTGAACGTGAAAGCAGGCAAATAAAAATGTTTACCACAAACAAAGGGAAAATGCGCACACAAAGAACACTGCAAAAAGATTTTTTATTCATAAAAAATCGGAAGTCTTTACAGAGGTATTATGGGCTCCTTAGCCTTACAAAAACGCTCGGAGACTTACAAAATTTTAGCGCAAAGAAAATAAGGAGGCGAGGAAGTTCAAACTTCGGGGCCGGGGGGAACCTCCATGAGCCGCGCTTCCACTACGACAACCGGGGTGGCATCTTAAAGGTCGGCACCCACAGCGGGAGTCTCGGTGCCGGTGGCCGGGACGACCGACTTATTCCTAATGCTCCCGCCAGGGGCCTCTCCCCCTGCAGCGCTTCCGGGGGCATTCCCTGTTGGAGATAGTACCCTCAGAGTCAATTATTGGATCACAGGTGCGTGATTGCAATGATTGAGGGAGGACCTATCCCGGTAGGACAGTCTTACTCGAGATGATAGTATGCTATCTGGTTTACCTTTATCATCGTGTACTGTTTTAGGTGACCTGACAGGTCGCTATTACACGTTGATAGAGCCCCTAGGATTCTTGCTTGACTGCCAGCAGTATGAGGGCGATCATATACGTGGGAGCTGATAGTCTATAAGCACATCCTTAAATGGTCCCTAGTCGTGGGAGTTTCGAGATAGGGCATCGATTCTCCAGAGTAGACTAGTGTATACAGTCGAGACCCCGACGAGGGGCGGTGGCCGGTCTCACAGGCCACTGGTGTCAGTTGGTTCACCTAAGATGTATACAGGTGCTCATTGGGTTATGAGTACACCGGACAGGACTCGCTGGGAACATGCTAGTTGGTCTTATACCTGACGTCAGATAGCAGTTCCCTGGTGACATGTGTACAGGTTAGTTCATCGACCTGGGGATCGTCATTTGTCTCGTGTGAGTTCCCACTGTGCTTTGATTACTACCCTACCACGGCTCAAAGGAGTCGTGCAAACAGGTTTTAGTTGGGTACAGTCCCGAGCCACATGGAGGCAGTGAGCGGATCTTCAGGGGTTCGTCTCTCCCGGTATTGGGGGTGAGGTCGCGCTGTGTCTAGGAGAGCCATTACACGAAGTCCTTGGCCAAGGCAGGAGATTTACTGGTAGGTATTCCAGTAGTATCTCAGAGTGTTCTGGGCTACACTCCGACACGACTTGTACCGCTTTTGAGGGTCTGACTTTTACCAACCCCCTAGGCCCGACATGCGATGCTCATAGACGAATGGACCGGACTGTACGGATATTGTCACTGACAGGCTCAGTAGGGTGTCAGGATGAGCTCGCTCATCGACGTCCCTTTTGGTCAATAGCTGGTGGCCCGTTACGTATTGGCTTATACCTCTGACGTGCTAGTGGTTAAATCCACAGCCATAGTATTGACGAGTCTTTAGAGTCCACCACACATTCAGTTACTCAGCTTTCGGGCGAAACACTGTAGAGGCCGTATGGAGATATGGCAGGGTCCGATCAGATACGTGCGGTATTGCACGGATCAGGATCGGACGGTTTGTACTAGAGGCCGTATAGATATATGGCAGGGTTCGATCAGATACGTGCGGTATTGCACGGATCAGGATCGGACGGATATTACTAGCCGGCTTTGGTTTAAGCCGGATCCTAGTATAGTGCAGTGTAGATTTTGTCTCTTTGCATTTGTATCCGGACGGAATACAGATGCGGGTGTGTATGCACAGTATCGGGGTTTTCCTGTAATTTATTACGGGACCAGTTTTCTGGAGTTGCCAGTTTGCATTCCGTTCCGGCCGGTTTTCCTTTGTTCTTTCCCGGCCGGACTTTTCCGATGGAGGGGCTTATTTGCAATTGTGCAAATAACATTTGTGGAGGGGGTTTCTTGCAAATGTATTCATTATGATAGGATAAGCATCCTTGCTTTTTCATGATGGTTTTTGCATTAATGAGATTTGATGTGAATAGAAGTGATAAGCATGGTTGATGTTTCTTTGCTTTATGATGTGGTCACCTTTTCTTTTCTCCTACACTCACCTCCCTTCATGAGTTTTGGTTTATCCCTCCACCATTCTCAATTGAAATGGCCGGCCACAACTTTGAGGAGAGAAGAAAAATGAGAGAGGTTCATTTCATTTGGTGTGGGAAATTAATCATCCATCTCATTTTTCCATTGCTACCAAAAATCCCCAAGTTCATATCTTGTTGATTCCTCCATCAAGGCAACTACAAACCCCATTGAGACAAAGCGCATTCTACACTACATTCTACAGCACATCTTGGGCACGTCGACTTGCCAGCTTTGTGCCCGAGTTGCCTCGGCATTGAGGTGGGAGCCCGTAAAAGATACAGACGATGTGGTGCCCTTCCGGCAAGGAGGCGACGGCCGGAGTTTCCGCGGGAGATCGGGACGATGACCAGAAGACCGGAGGACTCGGATCACTCGGTATATCTCTAACCCGTCTTGTTGTTAGCTAGATCTAGTTTAATGGCCCGATCCGGGGTTTAGTGCGCGGTGGTGCCGGTTTGCTAAGTTCGCAAAATTAAAGTTTATCACCGTTTCCGCATTTGGCCGTTGGATTGACGGCCGGGGCGCCGCCGTGCACTTACAGTGGTATCAGAGCCTCGCCATTAACTTCGTCTAGCTTTGTTTGATGTGTTTGCATTTCCGATCGACCAAAATTCCAAAAACTCGCGTTTTTCCTCACATCAGTTTTCTGTCGAAATTTTTTGAACTCCAAAAATTTTTCAGGTTGTAAAAAAACTAATGTACTGGAAATTCTAAGACTACTGGAAAAATTCGACACAGTCAGTCGACCACTGAAGCGCGGAACCGCGGCCAAACCCCCCTTGGGCCGCGGTTCCGCCGCACATTGGTGTCGTCACTGCATCATTTTTTTCCAGTGGGCTTCTGGGCTAATTTTAGGGGTTTTGGAATATTAATATTGGGCCAAGATTTTCTGTGAGTGCTATAGTATTGCTTGGGGGCCCACTTGTTAATTTTTGATCGATCGGATATTTTAAACACATTATTTCACAGTATTTACATTATATCTGCGATCGTGAATGTCACTCGATCGGTAAATCCAGTCTAACTGCTATAGCCCGGTTAGACGGATTTGCGAACGTGACTTTCACGTTGATGTTTTGTGATTTTGCTATGATGTTGCGGATCGGTCGTGGGGGTAGCCTGGATGCAATGCTAGTACAGTTTCTGTTGTATTATGTACATTTGATATTGCGGGGCGAGCGTCCGACATGTGAACTGCCGTCACTGCCTGTTTGTATTATTCTTTTGGGGCACGACCTGGTTGCGGTCGATGTACCCGTTGTATGTATATTTTACTTTCTGTACTAGGGTTACCCCGCGGAGGGGTGCACGGATAGCCGGGTTCTAGAGGGCAACGGGCCCGCATCTCAGGGCATTGAGACGGAGGGGGCTTCAGTCTGGAATTGGCGGGCTATTCGCCGCACTCGTAGGGGGTACAGGTTGACCCAAGAGGGGTGCCCAAGTTACCGGATTCCGTGAAGTGCTGGGTGGTCCATTCACGGTGCTGAAGGGGGCTGCCTCGCTTCAGGTTTTGGCGGGTGACTTGCCGCGCCCGTAGGGGTCTAGGTTTTCATTGCACAGGCTATCCACACGACCAGGGGAACGTCGGGTTTCAGTAGTGGTTCTGTGAAACCCGGGGATCCCAGATATATGTATTGTTCTGTGATGCTGTACATTTCTGTGATGTTGCATTTCTTGTCACGCCTTGAGCGAAATATAATATATTGGTATATATATTAGTAGATGTTGTATATGTTTTTCATCCGCGCGAGTCCAGTCCCCGCTCTGCCGTTAGTTAGCTAACCTAACGGGTGATGACGGGACCCAGTGGCGAATGCGGATGGCATATACGTACGTCAGTATATTTTCGTTCTTTGTGGTGTGATCAATTGATGGGACTGCATTGATTCGGATCAATGCAAGTTAAACAAACCTTATCTGATGTTGTTGGAACACTTTTTCAAAAGGCTGTTATTGCAAAGACGTTCACTTTTGTTTTGCACAGTGATATTCGGTTATGAATATCCAGCACCTCAGTCGACGAGGCAAGGGCCGAGATCCCTTCACCGGGAGTGACCCCTTGGACAAAAAGTTTGCGTCAGGGCAATGACTTCACTATAGCCGATTACTTTTGCTTTGCATCGTGGTATTCATTTGGAATATCCTGCACCCCATTCTACGGGGAAAGAGCCGAGATCCCTTCACCGGGAGTGACCTCTTTAGCGAAGGTTATCGTCACTATATTTTTAAAAGCTATCCGTTCCTTCAACGATATCAAGTTCATTACGTTAAAGGTTTTCGCCAGAAACCATTCGTAGCCCTCCGTCGTTTCATATGGGTAGTCAATAGTATTCAAGCTGTGTTTGTTGGCCAAAGTCAAGGCACAGTGTTTGGTAGCTGTTGGGTATTCATATGCAGCATAGATAGATGCGTTGGTTTGGAACGGTCGTACTGCCTTGTTGGCCAAAGTCAAGGGTATGTACGGGTGGATTCAAATTAACCTGGAGAATGACGGGTAGAACTTGACATGTGACTTATGATTTGTTGGCCAAAGTCAAGGTCATAAGAGCATGGGGTAAAAATCTCATCGGGAGTTTCAAAAGAACTGAAACTTGCCAGATATGCGCATACCTTCTGGAGTGTGATAGCGTGAGCGGATTCCGTCACGTTATCATGCGATGAGAGTTGGATCCCGATTCCCACTGATGAGTTGGTTTACTCCTCGGGTCATCCCGACTAATTCTTCTTTCAGGTTTGGAGGAGAATTTGACGGTACAGTGGGAGGTTTCCAGATTAGATAAATTGGTAACCATTCTGTTTTAGGGTAGAGTGCACGCTGAGTGTTTCTTTTCTCTCTCTCTTTGGCAGCGACCATTGACCCGACCCTAAGACTATGACTCAGAGACCAAGTTAACCGAACCTTCTTTACACTGGCTTTTGGATTGTCAGAGTTGCAGACCTCATTGCCACTCCTACTTTTACCCTTTTCTCCAGGACACCCCGTATTACTACGAACGTCCACTTCCATTGGACAAAACCATCGTATGGTTAGATACGAACTCGAAGGAATTCGAGGATGGTTTCCGGTTCTGGAGAAAACGGATAGAATTATTCAGTTGTCTTTTCCCTTTTACCTTCTCTCAAGTTGTGAGTACTCCTTGGTTTAGGAGATAGTACACCTATTATGAAAATTGGATAGTCTTCTTCCAAACCTTAGGCTGGTGCCGACCGGTAGGGAATGAAGAAAACCAATTAGCCTAAATGGTGTACAGAAGGTATTAAGATTAAGACAAAGCAAGGGATTAGTAAGAGGGCAAAGTAAATTGCGACTGATATTCACGACCAAACCAAGTATTTCTTCGCCAATCCTAAATCACCTTTGTATTTCTCCAGGACACTCCATATCACTACGAAGATCCACAGTTTATTGGATAATCCATCGTATGGTTATATACGAACTCGAAAGGAACTTGTTCCAGTTCGGGGATGGATTCTGGTCCAGGAGAAATAGGAATAAGGTTTATTCGGTTGTCTTTTATCTTCACCTTCTCTCGCATTGCGAGTGCTCCAAGGACTAGGACAGTACACCCATTATGCTTATTGGATAGTCTTCTTCCAAACCATAGGCTGGTGCCGAACGGTAGGGAAGGAAGAAAACCAATTGGCCTAAAGGGGTGTGCAGAAAGTAATGACTAAAGACATATAAAGGGATTTGGAGAGGTGGCAAAGAATTATACGGTTATAGTTGTAAATCTGGATAATGGTAGAGGCATTACTAGGAATACCAGGATACCCCATCGAAACATTTTAATGTTTCAGTTCAACTGTGTACTGTTAAAAGAAAACTGATTTCCCGATTGGACACTTGCTCCAGGGTATGTATTTATCAGGTTTGATTCTCACATCTGTATGGTTTTACAGATGGTGAGTGGGAGTAAGTTATTGGGAATAGGGTAATCATCCTCATTATATCGGGATTCGTTGTAATCGGTGATATTTGAGGAGATCATCTGGGCTGTTTGCCGGTCGGCAAATATTTGGTTTTGAATATCCGCTGTTGTGCACCAATTTCAAATTGATATATCTGTACGTCTATTTTCATAGAGTGAGATATACCTTTTGATATTATGTCGATGACATTTACCTATATCAGTGGATGGTTAGGTAAGGAGTATTAAACAGCGGTTTAATTCTTCTTAACCATAAGTACAGTTTTCAACCTACGACACACAGTGAAAGAGTTGTTAGACTCAGCGGACTTATACAGAGTATTGTATGTTGTCCAGTGTCCATTGGGACAGAGGGGTTTGTCCTCATACTATATTCTGTTTACTTTTAACTTCTCTAGTTCTTAGACATGTATTTCGTAGAAACACAGGGTCTAAGTTTTGAGGAGTTATAGGTATTTGAATAGAGTAGAGAACCAGGTGTAGCAAGTATCGGGATTCTTCAAAGTGATCGAAGATGTAGATACTTGTGTATGGTATTCAGTTGATAGTGATGATAAAGAGAAATTACTTCTCTTTCAGGTTACTCATAATTGGAAGCATTCCTAAGTTGAGTAACGCTGATCGGCCTCTCTCCATTTAGTAGACATGCACTGGAGACAGCTGCATGATTTGAATCTGGTTCAATTAAATTAGTGCCTCTGTTTCTATATTGGATATAGAACAGTTCGTACCTTAATGATATTAAGGTACGGGGAGTTGTCCGGCTTATGCTTAAAACCAGACTCTGGATAACTCAAAGGCACATTTCTGTAATGGCTGTTTGTGGGTTGACCCAGGCTATGACGAGGGTTGACTTTCTACCATCTGGCAGATCAATAGAAATATTGTTCTAGACTCGCCACAGTTTTATTAAAAATGGATTTTTTTTTTCAAAAACAGTAGTGGGAGTATGGTAGAACTGGAAGTGATTCCAGAACCGCAAACGATTACTGAAGATTTGATAAGGAACCTAAAGATTCAATCTGGTTTGACATTCCATTGGCCACTGCGCAGATACGGTGGGTTACTTCAGGCACCCGAGAGGTACTCCGGTAGCCTCAAGGACGGTGACAGGGAAGTTCTTGTTTACCCACACTTGCCATTGTTGTTGTTCCAGGCTGCGAGACCCGGCAGGAGGATGAGTATAGCGTCGTTCTAAACTAGCTTTAGAAGTGCACATCTATATGACTTTGCCAGAGGGTTGTCGTAGTCAGTGGGAGCAGCGGAAGCATTGGTGGACATCAGGCTTATGTCTATTTATAGACCAAAGCAGAAATAGCGGAGATAGATCATCTATTTTTGATGTGACAGTCATGGGTTTGACGTTATCAGAATAAGGGATGGATTTGTTGAGAAGGTAGTAGGGTGTGATATCCGGGTTTTGGATGACATACACAAAGTAGGAAGTGACATTCCTATACTACGATCGGTTATACTTTGGTCGTCACACAATGGTTTCTCCACAAAGGACTTGGACATTATATAAGACATACTGGTTACTAGATCTATAGTTTTAGATCTAGATTTGGGTGGTTTCCCAATCAGGGTACCTTGACAGCAGTCTAAGAGTATTTAGAATGGACGACTCCTGGCATGGTAGTGTACCTGCAGGTAATGGAGTCACCCTCTCTAAAGGTGTCTTATAGACTAAAGTAGAGAGGGATGTGCATGATTGGCAGATCACTTGCTTAGGCAATTGAGTCAATCATGAGATGTCAAGTACCACACCAGATGTTGTTCTTGCACTAGATGCAATAAGTTGACATTGACCCAATCCTGGAGAAACAGTCGGAAGCAGTTTTAGAACATAAGTGGATGTTCTAGGGATATGATAACGACAGCCTCATTCGGGGGACAGTTATCATTCCAGGCTTCCAAGGTGACCTGGACGACAAGGAGGTTGTCAGAGTTATAGTTTTCCCTCTGACGAGGGGCAGTATTTTGGACAGATGATCCAGGCAGATACTGAAGGAGGCATGGCGCAGGATACTGATTAAGTTCAGTTGACGATACAGTCTAAGAAGTCTGGATTTGAAGTTCATTTATGAGCTAGATCCCATCAGACATCCAGACATTCTAAGACAGGTATTGCTCATTTCGGGAGATGGCTTTCTCCGCGAACTTGAGATATAGAGAGACATAGAAAGAAACATCTAGGCGGATCCACTCACTGAGGCTATTCCTCGAACGCAATAGTTTCACAAACGGGATTTGTGAGACTGACTAGTAGAGGAGTTGGGTGTTCGGTATCACACGGGCTGTGAGTATGCGACATCGCAATAATTAGCCTTGAGTGCAAGTGGGAGATTGTTGGAGATAGTGCCCTCAGAGTCAATTATTGGATCACAGGCGCGTGATTGCAATGATTGAGGGAGGACCTATCCCGGTAGGACAGTCTTACTCGAGATGATAGTATGCTATCTGGTTTACCTTTATCATCGTGTACTGCTTTAGGTGACCTGACAGGTCGCTATTACACGTTGATAGAGCCCCTAGGATTCTTGCTTGACTGCCAGCAGTATGAGGGCGATCATATACGTGGGAGCTGATAGTCTATAAGCACATCCTTAAATGGTCCCTAGTCGTGGGAGTTTCGAGATAGGGCATCGATTCTCCAGAGTAGACTAGTGTATACAGTCAAGACCCCGACGAGGGGCGGTGGCTGGTCTCACAGGCCACTGGTGTCAGTTGGTTCACCTAAGATGTATACAGGTGCTCATTGGGTTATGAGTACACCGGACAGGACTCGCTGGGAACATGCTAGTTGGTCTTATACCTGACGTCAGATAGCAGTTCCCTGGTGACATGTGTACAGGTTAGTTCATCGACCTGGGGATCGTCATTTGTCTCGTGTGAGTTCCCACTGTGCTTTGATTACTACCCTACCACGGTTCAAAGGAGTCGTGCAAACAGGTTTTAGTTGGGTACAGTCCCGAGCCACATGGAGGCAGTGAGCGGATCTTCAGGGGTTCGTCTCTCCCGGTATTGGGGGTGAGGTCGCGCTGTGTCTAGGAGAGCCATTACACGAAGTCCTTGGCCAAGGCAGAAGATTTACTGGTAGGTATTCCAGTAGTATCTCAGGGTGTTCTGGGCTACACTCCGACACGACTTGTACCGCTTTTGGGGGTCTGACTTTTACCAACCCCCTAGGCCCGACATGCGATGCTCATAGACGAACGGACCGGACTGTACGGATATTGTCACTGACAGGCTCAGTAGGGTGTCAGGATGAGCTCGCTCATCGACGTCCCTTTTGGTCAATAGCTGGTGGCCCGTTACGTATTGGCTTATACCTCTGACGTGCTAGTGGTTAAATCCACAGCCATAGTATTGACGAGTCTTTAGAGTCCACCACATATTCAGTTACTCAGCTTTCGGGCGAAACACTGTAGAGGCCGTATGGAGATATGGCAGGGTCCGATCAGATACGTGCGGTATTGCACGGATCAGGATCGGACGGTTTGTACTAGAGGCCGTATAGATATATGGCAGGGTTCGATCAGATACGTGCGGTATTGCACGGATCAGGATCGGACGGATATTACTAGCCGGCTTTGGTTTAAGCCGGATCCTAGTATAATGCAGTGTAGATTTTGTCTCTTTGCATTTGTATCCGGACGGAATACAGATGCGGGTGTGTATGCACAGTATCGGGGTTTTCCTGTAATTTATTACGGGACCAGTTTTCTGGAGTTGCCAGTTTGCATTCCGTTCCGGCCGGTTTTCCTTTGTTCTTTCCCGGCCGGACTTTTCCGATGGAGGGGGTTATTTGCAATTGTGCAAATAACATTTGTGGAGGGGTTTCTTGCAAATGTATTCATTATGATAGGATAAGCATCCTTGCCTTTTCATGATGGTTTTTGCATTAATGAGATTTGATGTGAATAGAAGTGATAAGCATGGTTGATGTTTCTTTGCTTTATGATGTGGTCACCTTTTCTTTTCTCCTACACTCACCTCCCTTCATGAGTTTTGGTTTATCCCTCCACCATTCTCAATTGAAATGGCCGGCCACAACTTTGAGGAGAGAAGAAAAATGAGAGAGGTTCATTTCATTTGGTGTGGGAAATTAATCATCCATCTCATTTTTCCATTGCTACCAAAAATCCCCAAGTTCATATCTTGTTGATTCCTCCATCAAGGCAACTACAAACCCCATTGAGACAAAGCGCATTCTACACTACATTCTACAGCACATCTTGGGCACGTCGACTTGCCAGCTTCGTGCCCGAGTTGCCTCGGCATTGAGGTGGGAGCCCGTAAAAGATACAGACGATGTGGTGCCCTTCCGGCAAGGAGGCGACGGCCGGAGTTTCCGCAGGAGATCGGGACGATGACGAGAAGACCGGAGGACTCGGATCACTCGGTATATCTCTAACCCGTCTTGTTGTTAGCTAGATCTAGTTTAATGGCCCGATCCAGGGTTTAGTGCGCGGTGGTGCCGGTTTGCTAAGTTCGCAAAATTAAAGTTTATCACCGTTTCCGCATTTGGCCGTCGGATTGACGGCCGGGGCCCCGCCGTGCACTTACATTCCCCTGCACCTCATCCCCGAGGGGGTACTCACCCCGGAGCTCGCCGTTAGGGAACTCCGGCATCAGGGCCTTGACGGCGTCGAAGGCGTCGTGCCAAATGACGGTAGCGGCTCCGGCGAGGTCGGTGTAGTACTGATCCTGTTGGATATAGTGCCCTCAGAGTCAATTATTGGATCACAGGCACGTGATTGCAATGATTGAGGGAGGACCTATACCGGTAGGACAGTCTTACTCAAGATGATAGTATGCTATCTGGTTTATCTTTATCATCGTGTACTGCTTTAGGTGACATTACTGATCACTATTGCACGTTGATAGAGCCACTAGGATTCTTTCTTGACTGCCAGCAGTATGATGGCGATCATATACGTGGGAGTTGGGGTCTATAAGCACATCCTTAAAAGGTCCCTAGTCGTGGGAGTTTCGAGACAGGGCATCGATACTCCAGAGTAGACTAGTGTATACAGTCGAGACCCCGACGAGGGAAGGTGTCCGGTCTCACAAGCCACTGGTGTCAGTTGGTTCACCTAAGATGTATACAGGTGCTCATTGGGTTATGAGTACACCGGACAGGACTCACCGGGAACATGCTAGTTGGTATTATACCTAGCGTCAGATAGCAGTTCCCTGGTGACATGTGTACAGGTTAGTTCATCGACCTGAGATCGTCATTTGTCTCGTGTGAGTTCCCACTGTACTTTGATTACTACCCTACCACAGCTCAAAGGAGTCGTGCAAATAGGTTTTAGTTGGGTACAATCCCGAGCTACATGGAGGCAGTGAGCGGATCTATAGGGGTTCGTCTCTCCCGGTATTGGGGGTGAGGTCACGCTGTGTCTAGGAGAGCCATTACACGAAGTCCTTGGCCAAGGCAGGAGATTTACTGGTAGGTATTCCAATAGTATCTCAGGGTGTTCTG
Organism: Agapanthus africanus; assembly: GCA_030015575.1. Lineage (NCBI taxonomy): Eukaryota > Viridiplantae > Streptophyta > Magnoliopsida > Asparagales > Amaryllidaceae > Agapanthus > Agapanthus africanus. The sequence goes on from CM057344.1 coordinate 112,795,531, forward strand.
GGCTACACTCTAACACGACTTGTACCGCTTTTGGGGGTCTGACTTTTACCAACCCCCTAGGCCCGCCATGCGATGCTCATAGACGAACGGACCGGACTGTACGGATATTGTCACTGACAGGCTCAGTAGGGTGTCAGGATGAGTTCGCTCATCGACCTCCCTTTTGGTCAATACCCGGTAGCCCATTACGTATGGCTAATACCTCTGACGTGCTAGTGGTTAAATCCACAGCCAAAGTGTTAACGAGTCTTTAGAGTCCCCCACAGACAGTTTCTCAAGTTTTGGGCGAAATGCTGTAGAGGCCGTATGGATATATGGCAGGGTTCGATCATATACGTGCGGTATTGCACGGATCGTGATCGGACGGATAATACTAGCGGGCTTTGGTTTAAGCCGGATCCTAGTATTGTACAATGTAGATTTTGTCTCATTGCATTTGTATTCGGTCGGAATACAAATACGGGTATGTATATACAGTCGCGGGGTTTTCCTGTAATTTATTACCGGATCACTTTTTGAAGTTGCCAGTTTGTATTTCGTTTCGACCATTTTCCTTTCTATCTTTCTTTGGCTGAAAATTGATGGGACGGGGTTATTTGCAAGTGTGCAAATTAGCAATATGGAGGGTTGTTTTTGTGATGATGGGTTCATGTTGGTTCTAGCTTCCATTGACTTCTTTTTGTTCATCATTGCTTGATATGATGGGTTGAATGATGGGCTTTGGAGTTGGACTTTTTTGGTGTGACTTATTTTCTCATCATCACTCATTATTCTCCTTTGCATTATTGACCTCCCTCCTCTCTTCACATGATGGCAAGCCACACATTTGAAGGGGTCTGTCAAAATTTTTGGAGAGTGATTTTGTTATCTTCATGCTTGCAAAAGTTCCCTAGTTCATCACAAAAGGATCACATCTCCTTCTCCACTTCCAAACGGCAACTTCTCATAACCCCATGAGACATAGAAATCTACACTTAGCCTACAGTATTCTTGGACACGTCGGCTCACCAACTTCGTGCCCGAGTTGCCTCGGTCCAGAGGTGGGAGCCCGTAAAAAGAATCGGCGATGTGGTGCCCTTTCCGACGAGGAGATGAAGACTGGAGATTCCACGAGAATATCGGGATGGAGGCCGAAGACCGAAGAACGAAGGACACGGATCGCTCGGTATAGCATTCTACCCAATCTCTAGTTAGCTAGTAGTAGGTTAATGGTCCGATTCGGGGTTAACAGTCCGCAGTAGCGCCGGTTTCTGTTTAAAGAAAAGTTTTTGTTTTCCGCATTTTGGCCTCGTACAGACGGCCGGGGCGCTGCCGTGCACTTACATTGGTATTAGAGCCAGGCCATTAATCTAGTCTAGCTTGCTCTAACGTGTTTACAAGTTCGATCAAACAGATTTTCTAAAAACCGCGTTTTCAAGTCCTGTTTCTGTCGATTTTAATTTGTGCTCCAAAAATTTTTCTGGGCATGTCAAAAAATCGTGCAGGGTTTTTTAAGCATTCTGTGAAAATTTGGTAGCTCGATGGCACTGTTCCACCGCGGAACCGCGGCCAAACCAATGCATTGGCCGTGGTTCCGCCGCCATTTTAACTCCTTGCTTCACCAAATTTCTACAGTAGCTATCTGACTTGGAAATAGGGTTTTTGGTATATTCTTTTTGGGCCCAGATTTATTTTGAGTGCTACAGTTGTGCTTGGGGCCCACTTCGGGAATTTTAGTCGATCGAAAATTTTAAATATGTTAGTTCACAGTATTTACATTATATCTGCGACCGTGAATGTCACTTGATCGGTAAATCCTGTCTAACTGCTATAGCCCTTTTAGACGGATTTGCGAACGTGACATTCACGTTGATGTTCTGTGTTGTGCTGTGATGTTGCGGATTTGTCGTGGTGGATAGCTTGGATGCAATGTTAGTACAGTTTTGGTATTATTATGTACATTTGATATTGCGGGGTGAGCGTCCGACATGTGGACTGCCGTCACTGCCTGTTTGTATATTATTCTTTTGGGATACGACCGGGCTGAGGTCGATGTACCCGTTGTATATTTTACTTTCTGTACTAGGATTACCCCGCGGTGGGGTGCACGGATAGCCGGGTTCTAGAGGGAAACGGGCCCGCATCTCATGGCGTTGAGACGGAGGGGGCTTCACTCTAGAATTGGCAGGCTATTCGCCGCACTCGTAGGGGGTACAGGTTGACCCAAGGAGGGGTGCCCAAGTTACCGGATTCCGTGAAGTGATGGGTGGTCCATTCACGTTGCTGAAGGGGGCTGCCTCGCTTCAGGTTTTGGCGGGTGACTTGCCGCGCCTGTAGGGGTCTAGGATTTTCATTGCACAGGCTATCCACACGACCAGGGGAACGTCGGGTTTCAGTAGCGGCTCTATGAAACCCGGGGATCCCAGATATTTCTATTGTTCTGTGATGCTTATTACATTTCTGTGATGTTGCATTTTATCATGCCTTGAACGAATATTATATATTGATATAGATACTAGTAGATGTTGTATATGTTTTGCATCCGCGCTAGTCCAGTCCCCGCTCTGTCGTTAGTTAAGTAACCTAACGGGTGATGACGGGACCCGGTGGCGAATGCGGATGGCATATACGTACATCATTATTTTCGTTCTTTATTGGTGTGATCAATTGATGGGACTGCATTGATTCGGATCAATGCAAGCTAAACAAACCTATTCTGATGTTGTTGGAACATTTTTCAAAAAGCTGTTATTGCAAGGACGTTCTCTTTTGTTTTGCACAGTGGTATTCAGTTATGAATATCCAGCACCTCAGTCGACGAGGCAAGGGCCGAGATCCCTTCACCGGGAATGACCTCTTGGACAGAAGTTTGCGTCAGGGTTATAACTTCACTATAGCCGATTACTTTTGCTTTGCATCGTGGTATTCAGTTGGAATATCCTGCACCTCATTCTACGGAGAAAGAGCCGAGATCCCTTCACCGGGAGTGACCTCTTTAGCAAAGGTTTTCGCCACTATATTTTATAAAAAGCTATCCGGTTCCTTCAACGATATCAAGTTCATTACGTTAAAGGTTTTTCGCCAAAAACCATTCATAGCCCTCTGTCATTTCAGAAAGGTAGCACTTAGTATTCATACTATGTATGTTGGCCTACGTCAAGGCATAGTGTATGGTAGCTACTTATTACGTTTCTGTTGCATAGATAGATGCGTTAGTTTGGGACAGTCGTACTACTATTTTGGCCTACGTCAAGGGTATGTACGGGTGGGTTCAAATTAACCTGGATAATGACGGGTAGAACTAGACATGTGACTTATGATATGTTGGCCTACGTTAAGGTCATAAGAGCATGGGGTAAAAATCACATCGGGGGTTTCTAAAGAAACTGAAATTTGCCAGATATGCGCATACCTTCTGGAGTGTGATAACGTGAGTGGATTCCATCACGTTATCATGCGATGATAGTTGGATCCCGATTCCCACTGATGAGTTGGTTTACTCCTCGGGTGATCCCGACTAATTCTTCTTTCAGATTTGGAGGAGAATTTGAGGATACAGTGGGAGGTTTCCTGATTAGATAAAGTGATAACCATTCTGATCTAGGTTAGAGTGCACGCTGAGTGTTTCTTTTCTCTCTCTCTTTGGCAGCAACCATGATCCGACCCTTGACTATGATTCAGTGACCAAAGTTGACCGAACCTTCTTAAACACTGGCTTTTGGATTGTCAGAGTTGTATACCTCATTGCCACTCCTACTTTTACCCTTTTCTCCAGGACACCCTGTATTACTACGAATGTCCACTTCCATTGGATAAAACCATCGTATGGTTATATACGAACTCGAAGGAACTTGTTCCAGATTTGAGGATGGTTTCTGGTTCTGGAGAAAACGAATAGGACTATTCAGTTGTCTTTTCCTTTTACCTTCTCTCAAGTTGCGAGTGCCCCTTGGATTAGGGGATAGTACACCTATTACGCAAATTGGATAGTCTTCTTCCAAACCATAGGCAGGTGTCGAACGGTAGGGAATGAAGAAAGCCGATTAGCCTAAGTATGGTGTACATAAGGTATTAAGTAAAGACAAATAAAAGGATTAGAAGGAGAGCAAAGTAAACTGCGACTGCTATTCACGACCAAACCAAGTATTTCATTACCACTCCCACTTCACCTTTGTATTTCTCCAGGACACTCCGTATCACTACGAAGATCCACAGTTTATTGGATACTCCATCGTATGGTTATATACGAACTCGAAAGGAACTTGTTCCAGTTCGGGGATGGATTCTGGTTCAGGAGAAATAGGAATAAGGTTTATTCAGGTGTCTTTTATCTTCACCTTCTCTCGGGTTACGAGTGCTCCTAGGATTGGGACAGTACACCCATTATGCTTATTGGATAGTTTTCTTCCAAACCATAGGCTGGTGCCGAAAGGTAGGGAAGGAAGAAAACCATTTAGCTTAAGAGGGTGTACAGAAGGTAATGACTAAAAGACATATAAAGGGATTTGGAGAGACGGCAAAGAAATATATGGTTACAGTTGTGAACCTGATAATGGAAGAGGCATTACTAGGAATACCCGGATACCCCTACGAAACATTTCAATGTTTCAGTTTCACTGTATACTGTTAAAAGAAAACTGATTTCCCAATTAGACACTTGCTCCAGGGTATGTATTTACCAGGTATGTTTCTCACATCTGTATGGTTTTACAGATGATGAGTGGGAGTAAGTTATTGGGAATTAGGTGATCATCCTCATTATATCGGAATTCGTTATAATTGGTGATATTTGAGAAATTGCCTGGGTTGTTTGCCAGACGGTAAATATTTGGTTTTGAATATCCGTCGTTGTGCACCAATTTCAAATTGATATATCTGTACGTCTATTTTTATAGAGTGAGATATACCTTTTTGAAATTATGTCCATGACATTTACCTATATCAGTGGATGGTTAGGTAAGGAGCATTAAACAGCGGTGTAATTCTTCTTAACCATAAGTACAGTTTTCAACCTACAACACACATGGAGTGAGTTATTAGACTCAAGGGACTTGTACAGAGTATTGTATATTGTTCAGTGTCCATTAGGACAGAGGGGATGGTCCTCGTATTATATTCAGTTTACTTATGACTTCTCTAGTTTTTAGACAAGTGTTTCGTAGAAACACAAGGTCTGAGTTTTGAGAAGTTATAGGTATAAGAGTAAAGTAGAGAACCAGATGTTGCAAGTATCGGAATTCTTCAAGGTGATCGAAGATGTAGATACTTGTGTATGGTATTCAGTTGATAGTAAGAATTAAGAGAACTTGCTTCTCTTTCAGGTTACTCATAATTTGAAGTACTCCTAAGTTGAGTAATACTGATCGGCCTCTCTCCATTTAGTTGACATGCACTGGAGACAGCTGTATGATTTGAATCTGGTTCAATTAAATTAGTGCCTCTGTTTCTGTATTGGATATAGAACAGTTCATATCTTGACATTGTTAAGGTACGGGGAGTTGTCCAGCTTATGCTTAAAACCAGACACTGGACAACTCAAGGCACGTTTCTGTAATGGCTGTTTGTGGGTTGACCCGGGCTATGACGAGGGTTGACTCTCTACCATCTGGAAGATCAATAGTGATATTGCTCTTGACTCGTCACAGTTTTAAAAGAAATGGATTTTTTCAGAAAACAGTAGTAGGAGTATGGTAGAACTGGAAGCGATTCCAGAACCGCAAACGATTACTGAAAATTTGATAAGAACCTAAAGATTCAATCTGATTAGACATTCCATTGGCCACTCCGCAGACATGATGGGTAACCTCAGGCACCTGAGAGGTACTCCGGTAGCCTCAAGGACGGTGACAGGGAGGTTCTTGTTTACCCAGAATTTCCATTGCTGTTGTTCCAGACTGTGAGACCCGGCAGGAGGATGAATATAGCGTCGTTCTAAACTAGCTTTAGAAGTGTACGTTTATATGACTCTGCCAGAGGGTTGTCGTGGTCAGTGGGAGCAGCGGAAGCTAAGTGGGGACTTGACACTACTGTTGTTCCAGACTATGAGACCCGGCAGGAGGATGAATATAGCGTCGTTCTAAACTTGCTTTAGAAGTGTACGTGTATATTATTCTGCTAGAGGGTTGTCGTAGTCAGTGGGAGCAGCGGAAGTATAGTGGACAAGTTGCTTATGTCTATTTATAGACTAAAGCAGATATAGCGGAGATAGATCATCTATTTCTGATATGACAGTCATAGGTTTGACTTCATCAGAATAGGGGATGGATCTGTTAAGAAGGTAGTAGGGTGTGATATCCTGGTATTTGGATGACATACACAGAGTAGGAAGTGAAGTTCCTATACTACGATCGGTTATACTTTGGTTGTCACACAGTGGTTTCTCCACATGGGACTTGGATATTATATCAGACATTCTGGTTACTGGATCTATGGTTTTAGATCTAGATTTGGGTGGTTTCCCAATTTGGGTACTTAGACAACATTCTACAGGTGTTTTAGAATGGACGACTCCTGGCACGGTAGTGTACCTGCAGGTGGTGGAGTCACTCTCTCTAAATGTGTCTTACAGACTAAAGGGGAGAGGGATGTGCATGATTGGCAGATCACTTGCTTAGGCAATTGAGTCAATCATGAGATGTCAAGTACCACACTAGATGTTTTTTGCACTAGATACAATAAGTTGATATTAATCCGATCCTGGAGAAACGATCGGAAGCAATTTTAGAACATAAGTGGATATTCTAGGGATATGATAATGACAGCCTCATTCGGGAGACAATTATCATTCCAGGCTTCTAAGGTGACCTGGATGACAGAGTGACTGTTAGAGTTATAGTTTTCCCTCTGACGAGGGGCAGTGTATTGGACAGATGGTCCAGGCGGATACTGAGGGAGGCATGGTGCTGGATACTGATTTGTTTCAGTTGACGATACAGTCTAAGAAGTTTGGATTTGGAGTTCATTTATGAACTAGGTCCCATCAGACATCTAAACATATTCTAAGACAGGTATTGCTCATTTCGGGAGATGACTTTCTCCGCGAACTTGAGATAAAGAGAGACATAGAAAGAAACATCAGGAAGGATCCACTCACTGAGGATATTCCTCGAACACAATAGTTTCGTAAACGAGCTTTGTGAGACTGACTAGTAGAGGAGTTGGGTGTTCGGTATCACACGGGCTGTGAGTATGCGACATCGCAATAATTAGCCTTGAGTGCAAGTGGGAGATTGTTGGATATAGTGCCCTCAGAGTCAATTATTGGATCACAGGCACGTTATTGCAATGATTGAGGGAGGACCTATACCGGTAGGACAGTCTTACTCAAGATGATAGTATGCTATCTGGTTTATCTTTATCATCGTGTACTGCTTTAGGTGACATTACTGATCACTATTGCACGTTGATAGAGCCCTTAGGATTCTTGCTTGACTGCCAGCAGTATGATGGCGATCATATACGTGGGAGCTGGGGTCTATAAGCACATCCTTAAAAGGTCCTTAGTCATGGGAGTTTCAAGACAGGGCATCGATACTCCAGAGTAGACTAGTGTATACAGTCGAGACCCCGACGAGGGGCGGTGGCCGGTCTCACAAGCCACTGGTGTCAGTTGGTTCACCTAAGATGTATGCAGGTGCTCATTGGGTTATGAGTACACCGGACAGGACTCGCCGGGAACATGCTAGTTGGTATTATACCTAGCGTCAGATAGCAGTTCCCTAGTGACATGTGTACGGTTAGTTCATCGACCTGAGATCGTCATTTGTCTCGTGTGAGTTCCCACTGTACTTTGATTACTACCCTACCATGGCTCAAAGGAGTCGTGCAAGCAGGTTTTAGTTGGGTACAGTCCCGAGCCACATGGAGGCAGTGAGCGGATCAGCAGGGGTTCGTCTTTCCCGGTATTGAAGGTGAGGTCGCGCTGTGTCTAGGAGAGCCATTACACGAAGTCCTTGGCCAAGGCAGGAGATTTACTGGTAGGTATTACAGTAGTATCTTACGGTGTTCTGGACTACACTCCGACACGACTTGTACCGCTTTTGGGGGTCTGACTTTTACCAACCCCTAGGCCCGCCATGCGATGCTCATAGACGAACGGACCGGACTGTACGGATATTGTCACTGACAGGCACAGTAGGGTGTCAAGATGAGTTCGCTCATCGACCTCCCTTTTGGTCAATACCTGGTAGCCCGTTACGTATGGCTAATACCTCTGACGTGCTAGTGGTTAAATCCACAGCCAAAGTGTTGACGAGTCTTTAGAGTCCCCTACAGACAGTTTCTCAAGTTTCGGGCGAAACGCTGTAGAGGCCGTATGGATATATGGCAGGGTTCGATCATATACGTGCGGTATTGCACGGATCGTGATCGGACGGATAATACTAGCGGGCTTTGGTTTAAGCCGGATCCTAGTATTGGACAATGTAGATTTTGTCTCATTGCATTTGTATTCGGTCGGAATACAAATGCGGGTATGTATATACAGTCGCGGGGTTTTCCTGTAATTTATTACCGGATCACTTTTTGAAGTTGCCAGTTTGTATTTCGTTTCGGCCATTTTCCTTTCTATCTTTCTTTGGCTGAAAATTGATGGGAGGGGGTTATTTGCAAGTGTGCAAATTAGCAATATGGAGGGCTGTTTTTGTGATGATGGGTTCATGATGGTTCTAGCTTCCATTGACTTCTTTTTGTTCATCATTGCTTGATATGATGGGTTGAGTGATGGGCTTTGGAGTTGGACTTTTTTGGTGTGACTTATTTTCTCATCATCACTCATTATTCTCCTTTGCATTATTGACCTCCCTCTTCTCTCCACTTGATGGCCGGCCACACATTTGAAGGGGGCTGTCAAAATTTTTGGAGAGTGATTTTGTTCTCTTCATGCTTGCAAAAGTTCCCTAGTTCATCACAAAAGGATCACATCTCCTTCTCCACTTCCAAACGGCAACTTCTCATAACCCCATGAGACATAGAATTCTATGCTTAGCCTACAGTATTCTTGGACACGTCGGCTCGCCAACTTCGTGCTCGAGTTGCCTCGGTCCAGAGGTGGGAGCCCGTAAAATGAATCGGCGATGTGGTGCCCTTTCCGACGAGGAGATGAAGACCGGAGATTCCGCGAGGAGATCGGGATGGAGGACGAAGACCGAAGGACACGGATCGCTCGGTATAGTATTCTACCCAATCTCTAGTTAGCTAGTAGTAGGTTAATGGTCCGATCCGGGGTTAACAGTCCGCGGTAGCGCCGGTTTATGTTTAAAGAAAAGTTTTTGTTTTCCGCATTTTGGCCTCGTACAGACGGCCGGGACGCTGCCGTGCACTTACAGATCCGACTTCTTGTAGCTCTCCACCGCTTTCGGAGCTCGGCGTGCCTCGTTCCCTCCTTCACCGCCCCGTTCTTCCTATGGAGGGTGCTCACCATCTTCTTCAGGGTGGCGACAAGCACCCTGGAGTCTTCTAACTTGGCCTCGGCGGCTCGGGTGGCCTCTCGGTACTTGGCAATCTCCTGATCCCCGGCCGCCACCCGGTCTTCGAGAGCAGCGATCTACTCCATCGCCGCCTCCAGCTCCAGCCTTGAGCTCTCCTCCCGCGAGGAGAACTCATCCGCGGCCCGCATCGCCGAGGCAATTTCATCGTCCTCCATGTTGACGACGAGGGCGACATGCTGGAGGACCTGAAGAAAACAGAGGAGGGTTAAAAAGAAAAGGGGGCACCCAATCTCGCGAACAAAAATACCGAATGAAGAACCAAGTGGGATGCGAACACTAACCTGCACGGCCTCTTGAGCTATGGCCGCCATTTGGGCCCGGAGGGTCCCCCGAGGGATTCTTCCCCCGGCCGACCTTTCCATCTCCGAGAGCAGGCAGTCGGGGACGGAAAGCCCCGAGGGCATCTCGAAGTGAAGCTCCCCATCGTCCACGATGATCGGAGAAGCCGGGGAGCGGGGTGCCGTCCTATGAACCTTTTGAGGAGCGACGCAGGAGAACCGGTCTCACCTCCCACCTCCGGATCCCGGGGCTCTTGCTCCCGAGCACGTTTTCGGCTCGGCGCTTGGCTGGACTCTAGGGACAGGGGCGCGCTTGAACTCCTGGATGGAGCGGTTGTCGGTGGGGCCGGAGCCGACGACGGGTGAGAGGGGCTAGTGCCTCCGGCCTTCTTACCATTCTTCTGTTCAGCCAGGGCTGCCCGGAATTTGCCTAGGTCCATGGGTTCTGCATAAAACAAAAGTACAAAGAAGTCAGCAATGCCAGAAAAAGTGAAAGCATACACAAGTCTAAACAGGTCGCCTGAAAACTCCTAACTTACCTGCGAACTGGGCGGGGCTGAGCCCGGCCCAACTGAGGGCCTGCTCAGACAGCAACACATCAGCCCGGAGGAGGGGCTCCCACTCCTTCACCGCCACTGCGTCGGGATCATTCAACCGTCCTACCCACGGGCAGGTAGCCTTATGCTACTGGATGGGCACAGACCAATCCTCACCCTCGGGCGACCTAACAAATAGAAACTTCTTCTTCCATTCGTGAATGGAAGAAGGTACTACGACGGCCCCTGACCTGACAACACCTCCCCGGTGTTTTCTAAAAGAGATGTACACCCAGCTCGGCTCGCCCCTACGAGTGCCGGGGTGGTTTTTGTAGCAAAGAGAAGAAACGAGAAGGCTTCGGCTGAAAGGGATCAGGCGCAATTTCAATCGGACCAGGAACCCAAGGAGAATCTTCCAAGAGTTCGGCACTAACTGGCCTGGGGCTAATTCAAAACAATTCAATGCCGCACTCATTTCGGGGGAGAAGGGCAGGCCTATCCCGACCCAAAAGACTTTCAGGTACAAGGTAATCTCCTTGCCCCGTACCTGGTCTGCCATCTCCCCTTCCTCGGACAGACGAAGCGAGTAGCCGGCAGGAATGTGGAAATGAGTCCGGATGGTGGCGAGCTCATCCGCGTGCCTCAACACGGATGACGCGCCAAGAGCATCCATAACCTGTGCTCTGGGGACCGCCCCTGTCGCACGACCCCGGGGAGCATGGATAACCCTAACTTACCGGGGGGACTCCGACTCAGAAGAGGAAGAGGAAGAAGTAGAAGAGGAAGCTGCAGAAGACTCTCTAGAATCTATCCGGACTATTTCTACAGACTCCTCGGTAGAAGACATCTAACCTGATCAAACGGATGAGTCCTCGGAAGAGAAAACGAAGCTTCCGGCCTGAGGAGAAGAGCGCCGAGCTAACACGACTGGGAACGAGGAAATTGTGGTGAGGTATGGGCCCTGATGGGGATCCCACCTCTACTTATAGCTGTCGGCATACACATCCTACGGCTCCGATCGCCTCTCGCCAAAACGACGCTTCGCAACCAACGGACGACAACATTCCACCTGTTGCACTCACATTGGGCTCGTTCCATCGGGCGCGGGAACACTTGCGGCCCGTTTCGTCAACCAACCAGCGCCGGACACGTGGGCTGACGCTTCGACGAACGTACGTACAAACTGGCGCCTCCTCTTTAATGCGAGATCTCTCCTCTGATCCGCTGACGTCATCAAGAGAATACGACTCTTTCCCCGGAAATACGTACCGACGATATCTTCAAGTGAGAGATCACCCCGGGTGACCGGTCAGATCACTCTCGACCCGACCCAGGAACGGGTCGAGACGAGAGTGGGGGGCTAATGATGATGCTCGATATCGGTGACTCCCCAGATAATGACATGTGGCAGATGACGTGTCCCAGAGCTTACAAGAAAGGATCAAGAACGTTATGTTGGAAGCACACCGGCGGTCCTCCGACCGAGGATGTCCCCGACCTTCGGTCGCCTTCCAGACCACCCCCAACTTGCTTCCGAGCTATCGTAGAACCAAGATGCCTCGGCCTCCCGCTCGTTCTCGAGCCTCCCGCCCGTTCTCGAGCCTCCCGCCGAGCTTATCTTCTTCGGTCTCACTGACCAACCCACAACAGCGATCACAGGTGCTTCCGCCATGGCTCCGTGAATCTCGCCATGTGCGGGATATCCGCCACCCATGATCCCGCATCCCACGCCATCACGCCCCCCATTAACGAGCATATCTCGCCATTAATGAGGAATCTCGCCTATCACGCGGGCGTAACGGCCGATATGAATCTCGCGCCCGCCTGCCCATGGCAGCCACTATATAAACCCCTCTCAGACGACTCAGGTAAGCTAATTTGACCCCAATAGACCGTTACTCTGCCAAAATACCCCGTCTAATTTGATCGTCGGAGGGTCCCGGTGGCACAACCAACCCGGGACTTCTTTACAAGTTGCTCGGCCTCAACCACATAAAACCCATTGAGATCCACACACTTCAGGAGGCAACCCTCCAACTCAATCTCAGCTATCTATCAGCGCTCGTTGCAGATCAACGGAAGATAATATCTGAAAGAGATCCAGAGATCCATCAATATCTTTGATAATGATATTCAGTTGGATAACTGCTGTGATTATGTTATATGTTATCTTGAATTCTCACAATTCTGCCATTTTCTTAGAAATTGGAAAGGAAACTTTCGATTGCAAAAGGTTGTGCATATAAACGATGTGGAGTTGGTGGATTAGGTCACAGTTTGAAAGTGGGTGATACCGGAAAAATAATTTTTTAGCAATTTTTGCTCCTTTAATGTTATGTTTATAATATTATTTCACGCATTCTGTTTAGTTTCTATCCTTCATTTATTGTATGAATTCGTTGATTATTTTAGAATTCCAAAAGTTTCAGAAAATGTTGTGTATGGTATCTTGTAGGTAAATTTATATCTTACTTGATAATAGACATTATTTTGTTCATAAATTGACATTAATTCCCAGAAATCTGGTAAACGGAAAACAATCCCTATATTGCTACAAACTAACATGCTTCCAAGAGCCAATAAATACATCTTAAATCGTGAGATCTAGGTTTTCAATAGATTGGAGATAGAGAAATATTACCAAAGAGCTCAGCCGGGACTTGTTAAAGAAACTAGACATCTCAAAATAGGCGAAATGAGAAGGAATCGGCGTCGACTCAGCATAACATTGCTCGAACTTGGATCTAGGGTTTGGCGATGAGGACGATCAGATCAGGCACAGCGTAGTTGCACAGGTCAGGTGAGGTTGAAATCGAGCAGGTCACGATCCAGGGAGGTGGCGAGCAGATCCAGCGAGTTGCGGGTGAGGTCGAGCAGGTGAGATTGAGGTCAGGTCGAGCAGGGTCAAGAAGAAGAAATTACGAAGTTCAATTGGAGACTACAACACCTTATATTCTACGTATCAAAAGGATTGGGATTTCCTTCTGTATCATGGGACATGGCTTTCCTTGGAAATAATGAAAATAAATTAAGAAACTAATACAAGCCGTTGCAGATGAATTGGATCATGCAGTGATGAAGAGAAAGTTATGGTATGGAAGGGGATCACAGAAACAAAAATATTGCTTCCTTACGGGCAAAAGTCGCAGGAAGATCTGGGCAACATTTGGTCTAGGCCTTTTGAATTGATGAGGCTGCAGGTTTGATCCTTTACTTTGCGTTAAATTTGAAAACCTTATATTGCTTGTTTAATGTGTTTTTTGAAAGGGAAAAAAAAAGGTACAAATGGAAGGACGAAGCGGATTTTTTACGGGGGCATGCCTCAGATATTGTTCATTCTAAGAACTGTTGGTTCTTTATTCTAAGAATTATTCGTTCTTTATTGTATCTTCCTGGGTTTTGTTTACGGTATAAGTTGGGTTAAAAATTACACACCACTGATGACATAAAAAAAAGTCAAAAGGTCAAAATAAAATCAACGTCCGAACAAATAGGCCTGGGTCCAACCAATCCGGGCCCAACCCTAAATAAGTGGGTCTAAGCCCAACCAATCAAAGATCAAATACGGGGCCAACCCCATGCAAAGAAAGGAGGAGGAAAATATAATGAATAAATTTAATATGTAATAAGTAAGAAATAAATGGGCTAAAATCCAATGGCTCATGTGCAGAGTGTGTGTACATGGATGTGAGGAAATGGCAAGAAGACAATTATGTAAAGACTAAGTGCAAATTGTATTGGGTACTTAAACCCAACCATATGACGAAATGCCAAGTATTTCCTGCTCACAAAAAGACTAGGGTTTTTGGCCTCCATCTCCTCTCTTGAGATGAGATCTCAAATTTTCATTTTTCTCAAGAGAGAGACCCAAAAAGAAAGAGATTTTCTTTTCAATCTCTTTCTTCTCCCTTACTTTATTCTCTTCTTTAAAACAACCCACCAGTAGAAAACTCATCTATTTAAGAAAAATATCATCTTAAAAGCTCAAGATCCAATATTCAAATCAAGCATAGGAGCAAGCTTTACTCATCAAATTTGAAGAAAAGAGAGAAGAAGATCTCTTGGGTGAAAGCCCATGGTTTTGATCCCAAGCAAACATAGCTGATCTTATGGCATCGAACCCGAACAAAGAACCGTGATGAAAGTCGTCAGTTTTCATTACCCGCAAGTCTCCGTGGTTGGCGATGTCCCTGCAAGAGAATTTTCCGTTTCGGAAATCCCCATGAGGGGATTTTCTGTTTAAGTATCCCGCAAAGGATTATCCATATTCATAACCCGCTCGCGGATATCTCGAGACCCGCTGCCAAGCTCTATAATATAGAATATGACTTTTATAAATTATATAGCCAATCTCTATAATAGAGTGTGGCTTTTAGTAAGGTTATATAAAATTGTATTTTTATATGTTAAAGAAAGATAATAAGAAGGTTAGGTTGTACACTTCCAAAACAACAAGTAAACAATATTTTTACAAGTTTGTTTTGTTAATTATATCTTTTAAAGAATACCCCTGATTAAAAAAAGAAACATATAATATATAAATAAAAGCGATATTAAAAGAGTGTTCATTACAATTTAAAGAGACACGTTCAATTTAGAAGATAATGTTCCATTGATTGCATAAGAAAAGGAAAGACTACACTATTGCAAATTAAAAGTAAAGGTTACGGATTGTCAGGAATAATCCCGACATCTTCACTTTTTGGAGAGAATGTGAATAACCAATGTAAGAATTGAACAAAAATCCTTATCTTTATTTAATAAAAATGAGTATGGGCCTCTCTCTATTTTTAATGTGGAGAATTATTGTGACTGTGTAGTATGGAAAGTGTGTGTAAAAATTATGCCATCCACCATTTTTTTATAGACTAAGGCGGTGGCACAATAGTAATTAAAAGAAGAGGGAAAAAGCTCTCTTTGAATTCAAAAACTAATAACCACTCCCTCCAAAACAATGAGACATGGTAATTTATAAAAAATAATGTACAAATGTAAGTGTAGACATGTCATATTATTATTATTATTATTGTCCGATTTGCACCAAGCCGACTTCATGAGGGAGACGATGCACCGAGCCAACCCCATGAGGGAGCCGGTGCACTGAGCCGGCCCCAAAAGGGGGCTGAAAAACACCAAGCTGGCCCTACTAGGGGACGGTTCGCCATCGTGGCTAGACCATATGGGGGTCTGGGCTTCACTTGATCGGACTTTAAGGGGTCCGAGCTTCTTGGTCGGACTTTAAAGGGGCCGGGCTTTGCTTGATCAGATTTTAAGAAGTCCGAGTTTCTCGGTTGACCAGACTTTAAGGGGTCCGGGTCTTGGTTGATTGGAATTTAAGGGGTCAGGTGTTGGATATAGTGCCCTCAGAGTCAATTATTGGATCACAGGCACGTGATTGCAATGATTGAGGGAGGACCTATACCGGTAGGACAGTCTTACTCAAGATGATAGTATGCTATCCGGTTTATCTTTATCATCGTGTACTGCTTTAGGTGACCTTATAGGTCGCTATTACACATTGATAGAGCCCTTAGGATTCTTGCTTGACTACCAGCAGTATGATGGCGATCATATACATGGGAGCTGGGGTCTATAAGCACATCCTTAAAAGGTCCCTAGTCGTGGGAGTTTCGAGACTGTGTATCGATACTCCATTAGTAGACTAGTGTATACAGTCGAGACCCCGATGAGGGGCGGTAGCCGGTCTCACAAGCCATTGGTGTCAGTTGGATCACCTAAGATGTATACAGGTGCTCATTGGGTTATGAGTACACCGGAAAGGACTCGCCGGGAACATGCTAGTTGGTATTATACCTGACGTCAGATAGCGGTTCCCTGGTGACATGTGTACATGTTAGTTCATCGACCTGAGATTGTCATTTGTCTAGTGTGAGTTCCCACCGTGCTTTGATTACTACCCTACCACGGCTCAAAGGACTCGTGCAAATAGGTTTTAGTTGGGTACAGTCCCGAGCCATATGGAGGCAGTGAGTGGATCGGCAGGGGTTTCGTCTCTTCCGGTATTGGGGGTGACGAAGTCCTTGGCCAAGGTAGGAGATTTACTAGTAGGTATTCCAGTAGTATCTCAGGTTGTTCTGGGCTACACTCCGACACGACTTGTACCGCTTTTGGGGGTCTGACTTTTACTAACCCCCTAGGCCCGCCATGCGATACTCATAGACGAACGAACCGGACTGTACGGATATTGTCACTGACAGGCTCAGTAGGGTGTCAGGATGAGTTCACTTATCGACCTCCCTTTTGGTCAATACCTGGTAGCCCGTTACGTACAGCTAGTACCACTGACGTGCTAGTAATTAAATCCACAGCCAATGTATTGATGAGTCTTTAGAGTCCCCCACAGACAGTTTCTCAAGTTTCGGGCGAAACGTTGTAGAGACCGTATGATATATGGCAGGGTCCGATCATATACGTGCAGTAGTGCACGGATCATGATCGGACGGATCATACTAGTGGGCTTTGGTTTAAGCCGGATCCTAGTATTAGATTTGTTGGGTTACTTTAGTCTCATCGCATTCGCATTCGGTCGGAATGCGGATGCAGGTATGTATATACAGGTGAGGGGTGTCCTTGTGATCCGTCACGAGTTTACTTTAGATGTTTCCGTATCTTTTTATTGTTGTAAACATTTGGATTAATATTTACAAATGGAAATTATGAGCTAGAAATCATCATGAGGTGCATTTATTGTGACACATGCAACCTAGTGACTCATGGTCTCTTTTATTGTGCATATGTCACATTTTGTGATGGATTTGTAAGTTGAAATGAGAGGAAGAGAGAGAAAGGGCAGCCCTAAGCTCATGATTAGCTCTTGTATTTCCTTCTCACTCTCTCAATCTCTCATTTCATCATAGAACACAAAAGAAAGAGAAAAGCCTCCTCCTCCTCTTCTTCCTCTAGCTCACAATCTCCATTGATGGCTTCATCTTTAACCTCCATCCATATAATGGATGCAAGAGAAAAAGTTGTCACACACATTCTCTGCATCACCTTGGACACGTCGGCTAGCGAACTTCGTGTCCGAGTTGATTCGGACGAAGCGGGAGCCCGTAAAAAGACTCAAAGATGTGGTGCCCTTTCCGACGAGAAGACCGGAGATCGGAGATGCCGCGAGGAACTAGGGATGGTGGCTAAAAATCGAAGGACACGGATCGATCGGTATTGCTTTTCCAACCCTTTCTCTAGTTGCTAGTTATAGGTTAATGGTTCGATCCGGGATTAAAGTATACGATAGCTCCGGTTTCTAGTTTGAAAAAGTTTTCGTTTCCGCATTTTGGCCGCGGACAGACGGCCGGGGCGCTACCGTAGACTTCCATGGTATCAGAGCCATGCCATTAACCTTTACTAGCTTTCTCTAACGTATTTAGAATTTCGATCGAACGAAATTTCCAAAACCGCAATTCCAATTTGTGCAGTTTCTGTCGAAATTTTTTTGTCGTCGAAATTTTTTTTTGATTGTGTCAGAAAATCAGGCAGACTTTTTTAAGACCACAGCTGAAATTTGGTGAAGTGATCATACTGTAGCACCGCGGAACCGCGGCACTACCCTTGATTTGGCCGCGATTCCGCCGCACTCCTGTAGCATCAATGCACCAAACTTTCTGCAGTGGTCTCTGAGTTGGAATTGGGGTTTCTGGTAATTTTTGTTTTGGCCCAGATTATTTTGAATACTGGGAATTGTACTTGGGGCCCACTTCGGGAAATTTTGTCGATCGAAAATTTTAAACATGTTAATTCACAGTATTTACATTATATCTGCGACCGTGAATGTCATTTGATCGGTAAATCTTATCTAATTGCTATAACCCTTTTAGACGGATTTGCGAACGTGACATTCACGTTGATGTTCTGTGTTGGGCTGTGATGTTGCGGATTTGTCGTGATGGATAGCCTGGATGCAATGGTAGTATAGTTTGGTTGTATTTGTACATTTGATATTGCGGGGCGAGCGTCCGACATGTGGACTGCCGTCACTACCTGTTTGTATATTATTCTTTTGGGGTACGACCGGGCTGAGGTCTATGTACCCGTTGTATATATATATATTTACTTTCTGTACTAGGATTACTCCGCAGTGGGGTGCACGGATAGCCGGGTTCTAGAGGGCAACGGGCCCGCATCTCATGGCTTTGAGACGGAGGGGGCTTCACTCTAGAATTGGCGGGCTATTCGCCGCACTCGTAGGGGGTACAGGTTAACCCAAGGAGGGGTGCTCAAGTTACTGGATTCCATGAAGTGCTGGGTGGTCCATTCACGTTGTTGAAGGGGGCTGCTTCGCTTCAGGTTTTGGCGGGTAACTTGTTGTTAGTTGTATGTATGCCCTAGAAGCCAGTATTGTACAGATGATGTATATTATATTGGATGCTTGGACATATATGGAGATGACTTTCTTGCTCGATATGATAGTATGCTATCTGGTTGCTCTTTATCTTAACATGTATACTAGTCTCTTTAAACTGTCTTATAGTTACATGTTGGTAAAGCCCTTAGGATGTGTACTTGACAACCTGGACTATGATGCAGATCATACTAGTGGGGACATGGTAGTCCATAGGTACATCCTTCAAGGTCCCTAGTCGTGGGTGTATCGAGACGGGGCATCGATATACCAGTGTAGACTAGCGTATACGCTTTTCGACCCATGAGATGGGTGATGGATGATCCCATATCCATTGGTGTTTGACATCAGAGATGGTATACGGGTGCTCAGTGGAGACTGTGTACACTGGACGGACTCTCCGAGAACTCCCAGATGGTATTATATCTCACGTCAGATGGCAGTTCTCAGGTGACACTTGTGCAGGTTAGTCTGTAGACCCGAGATCGTCATAGAGTCTTGTGTGATTCCCACTGTGCTTTGATCTCCACCTTACCACGTCCATGAGGGCGTGCAAAACGGTGGTTTTTGGGCACAGTCCCGAGTCACATGGAGGCAATGAGCGATAGGAGGGGTTTCGTCTCTCCCGGTATTGGGGGTTGATGTTGCGCTGTGCTCGATTGGCCGTAACAGGGAAGTCCCTGGCCAGGGCTGATCAGAGATTTGCTGGTAAGTGTTACCAGTAGTTTCTCGACCCGTTATGAGCCTCACATCGGCACGACTTATCGGTTATTGGGGTCTGACGTTTACCACCCCTAGACTTGATATGCGACATATCAAACGAACAGACCGGACTGTACGGTAAGTGTTACTGGTTGGATTCACAGGAGTGTGAGCGGGCTTGCTCGTCGATCTTCTGATCGCTCAATACCCGGGTGGCCGTTACATTTAGCAGACCGCTTGCGGCTTGTGGGTGCTTGATATGATCATCATCTGCTACCGGCGTATTGACGAGTCTTTAGAGTCCTACACAGAGGTTTCCTGGCTCAAGCGAAACGAAATAGGAGCGCATATGAGATATGTGCGGGACCGAGAATAATGCGTGTATGTGATACCGTATTTCATTCTCGCGATGAATGTTTTGATGGTTGTATGCGATATAACCTAGTTATCGAATCGAAGATTGATTCGATAAGTCGATACATTGGATACTAGTCGGTTATCTGTGTCTTGACCGGATCATTAAATCAAGTGTTGATTTAATGATTTAATGTATAATTATATATTTGATATATTACTTTGCATTAACTAGTATTGGTTCACTTTAAAAGGATTTTCTCATTTGTTGTGCACATTGTATATGTGATATATTTTTTGTGTGCACTTAATTGTATCATGTTTGATGATACATGCTAACTTGAGTTTGTGTAAAGATTAAACCATGGTTATATGAATGGTTAGGGTTTTGTTTATTTATTCATTTATTTATTTTGATTATTTATTTTGGAAAAGAAAATGGAAATGGTGGCTTTTTTTGTTTCTTTCATGAAGCTTCATGAAGAGTTGAAAGCTTGACCATTTTTGTTTTCTTCCCTCAACCTAACCATTCACCTAACCCTAGTTTACTCTCTACACTTAACCATGGTTAGTATATGATAAGTATTCATATTATTTTCCTTTTTGATGAGAGACTTATCATATTCTATCTTCTTCTTCTTCAAGAAGAAAGCTTGCCACCATTAATGGCATCTTGAGAAAAAGAGTGAGAAATCCAATTCTAAAGTGAACCCACCTCCTATTTCTTCACCCTCTACCTCTTGCCAAGATGTATAGGGTGTTTTCTTCACAAGTTTCACGACTTGGTGAAGTTGGAGCTTGATCTTGTGTTGCCTCGACGTAGATCATCTTCGGCATCGAAGTCGACGACCAACCCGCCCATTTCTCCGATGAAGCCTATGCTAGAGTCCGGGATCCGATATAGACAGCGAGGGGATGTCTACGTGGAGCTAAGAAAGTGGAGAACCGGATCTACAAAGGTTGTAGCCTCTTTCTTTTAGTTAAGTTGTTAACTAGTTTCACTTTTCGTCTAAACTCTAGTCAACGAATCCGTATTAGGGTTTCTCGGCACTTGTAAAATTTGAAATTGGCATGGTTGATACTTTGTGAGACCTCATTAGCGTGCCTAGGAACCCTACAGTGGTATCAGAGCCTAGCTAGAGCCTTAGGTGAAGTGTAGACGACGTTTGAAATCCGAACGAACATCGAAACCAACATCCAAAATGCTCTCTGGAAATTTTCTGAAAATTTGGATTTTTGTGAATTAAAAATATTCAGAAAACTAAGCAGGAATTTCTAAGAATTACAGTGAAGTACGATCACATGATTCCATCAAAGTGCGGCGGAACCGCGGCATTTGCATGGCTAATGCGGCGGTTCCGCGGCCACTTTGTCTCTTCTCCTGTTGATTTCTGCACAGTAATTCTTATATTTGAATGCTATATTTTCTGGGTATTTTTGTAATGACTCAATAGTTGAGTATTCTGGGGTTGTATTGGGAATCGAAGATTCGATCGGATTATCAAATTTTGTCTATGTGTTTTTCCGGATAATTTTAGAATATGTTAAAAAGTTCGACCGGATGTAAATACCCAATCTTTCCCCTGCCGGGAAATTTCCAATTGTTGGACTTTTCCGTAGTTTAATGACGTTCTAAGTAGTGCAAGTAACGCGATGGTCCCTCTAGAAGACAACAAACCTTAACTCGATTATGTGACCGTCTTGAACTGCCCTTTGAACCTTAGGGTTTGAGGCAGTACGGCGTGCCACATGTGAGGCGTTGGTTTGACCCTTCTACGGCTGGACCGTTGGTACTGAGGCATGAAGTGAATGTCTTTGAACTTATTTCATGTGTTGAACGGTTTCGGAAAAACTTGGGTGTTCGAATGTTCGATCGGAAAGTTTAATATTTTCTATTTATCCGGAATGGGATACAATAATTGGAATTCACAAACAGTTATGAGTTAACTGAATGAATATTATAAATCTAGCGGTTTAGTCTCACTTGATATTGAAAAGAGTTTTCGATAATGAGACTAAAATGCGGGGTTTATAATTGTTAGGCATGTGATGTCTAAGTATTTCATTAGATTAGGCATGCGATGTCTAAAGCGGTTGCGGATTCCAACTGTTGTAGTTTTACACTTTCTTTTCTGTGACCGTAAGTGTAGTATGTAGTGGTATTGCCGATTGTCGTTGCTATACGTCGACGACAATCGGTGAATGCATACTTACTTACGTTGATGACATGTGATGTTATGTGTTGCTGGATATGTTATATTGGATTGTCGTGTTTGAATAGCCGGGTTTTTTTTATGTGAGATGAGTGTTTTTCATTTTCATTCATGTAAAAACTTGTATGTAATATTCTTTTATTGGGGCACTTCCAGGTTGCGGAAGATGTCACCGTTGATGTATATTATTTACTTTTCCGCATTAGGATAGACCCAAGGAGGGGAGCACAAGTAACCGGGTTCTAGGGTCCAGTGGGAGACTATCTCGAGGAGTCGAGTCCGGGTCTCCTAACCCTAGAATTGGTAGGGTTGCTTGCCGCTCTCGTAGGGGTCTAGGGGTGTGGAATTGGCTATTCATCACAACCGTGGAATCCGTGTTTTATACTGGCTCGTATTAAAAACACGGACGTCCTAGTATATCCAATATTTCATATGATATTTTCTGCTGCGATATCTGTGATGTGATCATTTGATATGTTCTGATGGATACAGTATATAGTATATATGATATATTAAATAGACGTTACTTATGTTTTGCACCCGCACTAGCCCTGCCCTGCTCTGTCGTTAGTTACCTAACCTAACGGTGCACGAGGGGACATCGAGGCGAATGCGGATGGCATAAGTGTACGTCGTATTTATCTGTGATGTTTAGGTGGCTTAAATGATGGGACTTCATTAATGTGATTAATGAAAGAAAAGAAACCTAAAAGATGTTGTAGAATCAAATTTTAAACAATAAAAGGGGCAGCTACAGTTTTGCTTTGCATAGCGGTATATATGATATACCCTGCACCTTATTCGATGAAGAAAGGGCCGAGATCCCTTCACCGGGAGTGACCCCTTTAGCAATAACTGGCAGATGCTACACACTCGGTTTGACTTTTGATTGCTTCTATAGTTTCTGCTTTGCACAGTGATATATATGATATATCCCGCACCTCATTCGACGAGGAAAGGGCCGACGATCCCTTCACCGGGAGTGACCCCTTTAGCAAAACTAGAAAAGCCTCAAAATCACTCCATTTTCAAAACTTCACTTGATTCTACAACGATATCAAGTTCATTACGCAATAGGTTTTCAGAAAAATCTGACGTAGCCCTCCGTCATTTCAGATAAGTTACATATAGTATTCGTGCTACATTTGTTGGCTTTCGTCAAGGTGTAGTGTGCGGTAGCTATATGCTGCTTATCTGCTGCATATGATGCGACTG
Organism: Agapanthus africanus; assembly: GCA_030015575.1. Lineage (NCBI taxonomy): Eukaryota > Viridiplantae > Streptophyta > Magnoliopsida > Asparagales > Amaryllidaceae > Agapanthus > Agapanthus africanus. The sequence goes on from CM057344.1 coordinate 112,818,658, forward strand.
GATTAGGGTAGTCGTACGACTTTGTTGGCTTTCGTCAAGGGTCGTGCGGGTGGGTTTAATTCAGTCAAGAAATGAATGGGTTGAACTTGACTAGCGGGCTGTGGTTTGTTGGCTTTCGTCAAGGTCATAGCACGCTAGGGGCAAAAGAATTATCGGGAATTTCAAGTGTTGAAATTTGCAATGAGATTGCATACCTTCTATGAGATAGTTGGATCCCGATACCCACTGCGAGTAAGAGTTACTCCTGGGAGAGTTTTGCACATTACAATTAGCTGATCAAGTAGGTGTCTAGAAAGGTGTCAACGGGGTTACGCCTCTGGGAAAACGAGGTTTTCTTTAATTAGGTCCGTGCGAAAGCACGGGGAACCTCCCTCAAAGTACCGACACTGGCCTGGCTGAAAGATTGGCGATGTTGTAGGGTGTAATTAATCCCGGCTAGTCTTTCCTTTTAGGGTTTGAAGGAAGATTTGATAAAAACCAGTGGGAGCCATCCTGATTAGATAAGATAATAACCAATCTGATCTTGCAAGAGCATACGCTAAAGTGTTTTCTTCTCTCTCTCTCTAGGTAGCGACCATGTCATGCCCTAATCAAGATAATAATATGGATGTATTGACCGAACCCGCATGTTATACTGTGCTGGGGAACGTTGGTTCCGTTCTTTCTTATAAGAGTTATAGGACTGAACAGGATATAGGGGAATACCAGGATTCTCATGCCACCCGAATGAAGAAAGTACATGTTGATGCATTTTCTTCGGGTGTGTTCGTTACAGAGAACTGTTTCTCCATTTGCTCTACGTCCTAGGTATTAGATACCGGGTCAGGATCCTATATATGTAATCAGTTACATGGGCTCAGGAAAGGTAGAGAACTTGGAGAAGGTGATAAAGACATTAGAGTTGGAAATGGTGCAATTGTTGCAGCTAAGACTGTCGGGGAATATCACCTTGCATTACCAACTGGTAATACATTGGTTCTGAACGAATGCTATTACATGCCGAACCTGATATGCAACATTATATCGGTTTCTTTGTTGAGTAAAGAGGGATATAATTTTGTATTACAGGACAATGTTATGAACATTTTCCGTAACCAAAAGTTGGTTGGATCAGGCACGTTGTGCAATGGCATTTATGTTCTAAATCAATCAACAGTTCTGAGCATAACAAACACACACAAGAGGAAGAGTTCTGAACTGAACGAATCTTTCTTGTGGCATTGTAGACTGGGTCACATCAATGCGACACGACTAGCTAAGTTGCATAAGGATGGATATTTAAATCCGTTTGAATTTTCATCTTATGACACTTGCCAGTCATGTCTCAAAGGCAAGATGACCAAAACTCCGTTTACGGGACACGGAGAAAGAGTTACCGAACTTTTGGGGCTGATACATAGTGATGTATGCGGTCCCATGTCTACACATGCCAGGGATGGTTCTTCGTACTTTATTACATTCACTGACGATCTCTCAAGCTACGGACATGTGTACTTGATAAGACACAAGTCTGAAGCTTTTGAGAAATTTAGAGAATATAAACAAGAAGTCGAGAACCAAACCGGAAAAAGTATTAAAATCCTTTGATCTGATCGAGGAGGTGAATACTTGAGCAATGAATTCCTGGACTTCCTAAAAAAGAATGGGATTCTCTCTCAGCTGACTCCTCCATATACACCACAGCACAATGGTGTATCAGAATGGAGGAACCGCACCCTATTAGATATGGTGCGATCTATGATGAGCACAGCTGAGTTACCTATTTCCTTCTGGGGGTATGCGCTTGAGACAGCCATACATCTATTGAATATGGTCCCCACCAAATCTGTGCCTACCACTCCATATGAGATATGGAAAGAAAAGAGACCTTGTCTTAACTATGTTAAGATATGGGGTTGTCCAGCCTATGTCAAATGACAAAATCCGGACAAACTCGAGGCACGGTCTGTTCTATGCAAATTTATAGGATATCCCAAGAATTCACAAGGGTATATCTTCTACCATCTTGAGGAACAAAGAGTGTTTGTTTCTCGGCATGCCACCTTTTTAGAAAAGGAATTTCTTGAAAAAGAGATTAGTGGTCATGAGGTAGAACTGGAAGAGGTTCCAGCTACAAAAGCTACAGCAGAAGATCTGGTGGAACCAGAGGATTCCGTAGTTCCCAATGAACCCCAGCCGCTCCGCCGATCTAGTAGGGTTCCTCACCCACCTGAGAGATACTACGGTTTTCTCATGGATGGTGGGAGCGAGGATTGCATCATGGAGGATGATGACCCAACTAGCTTCGAGCAGGCCATCACGAGTAGGGACTCAGTGAAATGGCTGGATGCTATGCGGTACGAGATGGAATCCATGTACACCACCAAAGTATGGACTTTGGAAGTTGCTCCTGAAGGGGTAAAACCCATTGGGAGCAAGTGGATCTTCAAGAAAAAACTTGGTGTAGATGGGAAAGTGGAGACTTTCAAAGCTAGACTTGTTGCAAAAGGTTTTCGTCAAAGACCTGGTGTGGACTATGACGAAACCTTTTCTCCAGTGGCTATGCTTAAATCCATCCGGATCATGCTTGCCATCGCTGCATATCATGACTACGAAATCTGGCAAATGGATGTTAAGACCGCCTTTCTAAATGGTGATTTAGAAGAGTGCGTGTACATGACTCAGCCAGAGGGCTTCGTAGACAGTGGGAGCAGCGGGAAGGTGTGCAAGCTGCTTAAATCCATTTATGGATTAAAGCAAGCATCGCGGAGTTGGAACATCTGCTTTGACGTCGTTATCAAAGTGTTTGATTTCGTCTAAAACCCAGATGAACCTTGTATTTACAAGAAGATGGCAGAGAGTAAGGTTGTCTTTCTCGTATTGTACGTGGACGACATACTCTTGATAGGAAATGATATTCCTATGCTGCAATCGGTCAAGCTCTTCTTATCACAAAGATTCTCAATGAAAGATCTTGGTGATGCCTCCTGCATATTGGGAATTAGGATCTATAGAGATAGATCCAAACGGTTATTGGGATTGTCCCAATCCAGGTACATTGACACCATACTAAAGAGGTTTAGTATAGAAGAATCCAAGCGTGGGAACTTTCCCACGATCTCTGGAGTCACTCTCTCCAAAGAGATGTCTCCCAAGACTGATTTGGAGAGAGCTCGCATGCAAGGGATACCCTATGCTTCGGCTGTAGGCTCTATTATGTACGCGATGCTATGTACCAGACCCGATATAGCATACTCACTAAGTGTAGTGAGTAGGTATCAAGCTGATCCTGGAGAGAGTCACTGGACAGCTGTGAAGAGCATTCTCAAGTACTTGCGAAGGACTAAAGAGATGCTCTTGGTGTATGGTAACGGAGAACTCCAAGTGGAGTCCTTTACCGATTCGAGCTTCCAAAGTGATAAGGACGACTCTAAGTCGCAGTCGGGATTTGTCTTTACCCTTTACGGAGGGGCGGTTAGCTGGAAGAGTTCCAAGCAGGAAACCGTGACAGACTCGACGATGGAGGCTGAATACATCGCTGCCAACGATGCTGCCAAAGAGGCTGTCTGGATCAAGAAGTTCATTACTGAACTTGGAGTGGTTCCATCCATTGAGCATCCAATACCTTTGTATTGTGATAACAATGGAGCGGTGGCTTTGGCCAAGGAACCTAGGTCCCATCAGCGATCCAGGCATATTCTGAGGCGGTATCACCTGATCCGGGAGATAGTTGATCGCCGGGAGATCGAGGTTAGGAGGGTTGACACGAAGAACAACACGGTGGATCCACTCATGAAGGCCATTCCCCAGATACAGTTTGAGAGACTCTTCGGGATGCTCGGTATGCGATACTACAGCAGCTGGCCCTAGTGCAAGTGGGAGATTGTTAGTTGTATGTATGCCCTAGAGGCCAGTATTGTACAGATGATGTATATTATATTGGATGCTTGGACATATATGGAGATGACTTTCTTGCTCGATATGATAGTATGCTATCTGGTTGCTCTTTATCTTAACATGTATACTAGTCTCTTTAAACTGTCTTATAGTTACATGTTGGTAAAGCCCTTAGGATATGTACTTGACTACCTGGACTATGATGCAGATCATACTAGTGGGGACATGGTAGTCCATAGGTACATCCTTCAAGGTCCCTAGTCGTGGGTGTATCGAGACGGGGCATCGATATACCAGTGTAGACTAGCGTATACGCTTCTCGACCCATGAGATGGGCGATGGATGATCCCATATCCATTGGTGTTTGACATCAGAGATGGTATACGGATGCTCAGTGGAGACTGGGTACACTGGACGGACTCGCCGAGAACTCCCAGATGGTATTATACCTCACGTCAGATGGCAGTTCTCAGGTGACACTTGTGCAGGTTAGTCTGTAGACCCGAGATCGTCATAGAGTCTTGTATGATTCCCACTGTGCTTTGATTTCCACCTTACCACGTCCATGAGGGCGTGCAAAACGGTGGTTTTTGGGCACAGTCCCGAGTCACACGGAGGCAATGAGCGATAGGAGGGGTTTCGTCTCTCCCGGTATTGGGGGTTGATGTTGCGCTGTGCTCGATTGGCCGTAACAGGGAAGTCCCTGGCCAGGGCTGATCAGAGATTTGCTGGTAAGTGTTACCAGTAGTTTCTCGACCCGTTATGAGCCTCACATCGGCACGACTTATCGGTTATTGGGGTCTGACGTTTACTACCCCTAGACTTGATATGCGACATATCAAACGAACAGACCGGACTGTACGGTAAGTGTTACTGCTTGGATTCACAGGAGTGTGAGCGGGCTTGCTCGTCGATCTTCTGATCGCTCAATACCCGGGTGGCCGTTATGTTTAGCAGACCGCTTGCGGCTTGTGGGTGCTTGATATGATCATCATCTGCTACCGGCGTATTGACGAGTCTTTAGAGTCCTACACAGAGGTTTCCTGGCTCAAGCGAAACGAAATAGGAGCGCATATGAGATATGTGCGGGACCGAGAATAATGCGTGTATGTGATACCGTATTTCATTCTCTCGATGAATGTTTCGATGGTTGTATGCGATATAACCTAGTTATCGAATCGAAGATTGATTCGATAAGTCGATACATTGGATATTAGTCGGTTATCTGTGTCTTGACCGGATCATTGAATCAAGTGTTGATTTAATAATTTAATGTATAATTATATATTTGATATATTACTTTGCATTAACTAGTATTGGTTCACTTTAAAAGGATTTTCTCACTTGTTGTGCACATTGTATATGTGATATATTTTTTGTGTGCACTTAATTGTATCATGTTTGATGATACATGCTAACTTGAGTTTGTGTAAAGATTAAACCATGGTTATATGAATGGTTAGGGTTTTGTTTATTTATTCATTTATTTATTTTGATTATTTATTTTGGAAAAGAAAATGGAAATGGTGGCTTTCTTTGTTTCTTTCATGAAGCTTCATGAAGAGTTGAAAGCTTGACCATTTTTGTTTTCTTCCCTCAACCTAACCATTCACCTAACCCTAGTTTACTCTCTACACTTGACCATGGTTAGTATATGATAAGTATTCATATTATTTTCCTTTTTGATGAGAGACTTATCATATTCTATCTTCTTCTTCTTCTTCTTCAAGAAGAAAGCTTGCCACCATTAATGGCATCTTGAGAAAAAGAGTGAGAAATCCAATTCTAAAGTGAACCCACCTCCTATTTCTTCACCCTCTACCTCTTGCCAAGTAGTATAGGATGTTTTCTTCACAAGTTTCACGACTTGGTGAAGTTGGAGCTTGATCTTGTGTTGCCTCGACGTAGATCATCTTCGGTATCGAAGTCGACGACCAACCCGCCAATTTCTCCGATGAAGCCGATGCTAGAGTCCGGGATCCGATATAGACAGCGAGGGGACGTCTACGTGGAGCTAAGGAAGTGGAGAACCGGATCTACAAAGGTTGTAGTCTCTTTCTTTTAGTTAAGTTGTTAACTAGTTTCACTTTTCGCCTAAACTCTAGTCAACGAATCCGTATTAGGGTTTCTCGGCACTTGTAAAGTTTGAAATTGGCATGGTTGATGCCTAGTGAGACCTCATTAGCGTGCCTAGGAACCCTACACTTGCCGCGCCCATTGGGGTCTAGGATTTCATTGCACAGGCTATCCACACGACCTAGGGAACGTTGGGTTTCAGTAGCGGCTCTATGAAACCCGGGGATCCCAGATTATCTGTATTGTTCTGTGATGCTTATTACATTTCTGTGATGTTGCATTTTATCATGCCTTGAGCGAATATTATATATTGATATATATACTAGTAGATGTTGTATATGTTTTACACCCGCGCTAGTCCAGTCCCCGCTCTGTCGTTAGTTAAGTAACCTAACGGGTGATGACGGGACCCAGTGGCGAATGCGGATGGCATATACGTACATCATATTTTCGTTCTTTTGTGGTGTGATTAATTGATGGGACTGCATTGATTCGGATCAATGCAAGCTAAACAAACCTTTTCTGACGTTGTTGGAACAATTTTCAAAAAGCTGTAATTGCAAGGACGTTCTCTTTTGTTTTGCACAGTGGTATTCGGTTATGAATATCCAGCACCTCAGTCTACGAGGCAAGGGCCGAGATCCCTTCACCGGGAGTGACCCCTTGGACAGAAGTTTGCGTCAGGGTAATAACTTCACTATAGTCGATTACTTTTTGCTTTGCATCATGGTATTTAGTTGGAATATCCTGCACCTCATTCTACGGGGAAAGAACCGAGATCCCTTCACCGGAAGTGACCTCTTCAGCAAAGGTTTTCGCCACTATATTTTTATAAAAAGCTATCCGGTTCCTTCAACGATATCAAGTTCATTACATTAAAGGTTTTTCGCCAAAAACCATGCGTAGCCCTCCGTCATTTCGGACGGGTAGCACTTAGTATTCATGCTATATTTGTTGGCCAAAGTCAAGGCATAGTGTATGATAGCTATTTGTTACTTTTCTGTTGCATAGACAGATGCGTTGGTTTGGGACAGTCGTACTGCTTTGTTGGCCAAAGTCAAGGGTAGGTACGGGTGGGTTCAAATTAACCTGGACAATGACGGGTAGAACTTGACATGTGACTTATGATTTGTTGGCCAAAGTCAAGGTCATAAGAGCATGGGGTAAAAATCACATCGGGAGTTTCTGAAGAAACTGAAACTTGCCAGATATGCGCATACCTTCTGGAGTGTGGTAACGTGAGTGGATTCCATCACGTTATCATGCAATGATAGTTGGATCCCGATTTCCACTGATGAGTTGGTTTACTCCTCGGGTGATCCCGACTAATTCTTCTTTCAGGTTTGGAGAAGAATTTGAGGTTACAGTGGGAGGTTTCCTGATTAGATAAATTGATAACTATTCTGATATAGGTTAGAGTGCACGCAGAGTGTTTCTTTTCTCTCTCTCTGGCAGCGACCATGGCCTGACCCTAGACTATAACTCAGTGACCAAGTTAACCGAACTTTCTTAAAACACTGGCTTTTGGATTATCAGAGTTGCATACCTCATTGCCACTCCTACTTTTACCCTTTTCTCCAGAACACCCCGTATTACTACGAACGTCCACTTCCATTGGATAAAACCATCGTATGGTTATATACGAACTCGAAGGAACTTGTTCCAGATTCGAGAATGGTTTCCGGTTCTGGAGAAAATGAATAGGACTATTCAGTTGTCTTTTCCTTTTACCTTCTCTCAGGTTGCGAGTGCTCCTTGGATTAGGACAGTACACCTATTACGCTAATTGGATAGTCTTATTCCAAACCATAGGCAGGTGTCGAACGGTAGGGAATGAAGAAAACCAATTAGCCTAACGATGGTGTATAGAAGGTAATAAGTTAAGACAAATAAATGGATTAGAAAGAGGGCAAAGTAAACTGCGACTACTATTCACGACCAAACCAAGTATTTCATCGCCACTCCTACTTCACCTTTGTATTTCTCCAGAACACTCCGTATCACTACGAAGATCCACAGTTATTTGGATACTCCATCGTTTGGTTATATACGAACTCGAAGGAACTTGTTCCAGTTCGTGGATTGATTCTGGTTCAGGAGAAATAGGAATAAGGTTTTATTCAGTTGTCTTTTATCTTTACCATCTCTCGGGTTGCGAGTGCTCCTATTGGATAGTCTTCTTCCAGACCATAAGCTGGTGCCGAACGGTAGGGAAGGAAGAAAACCATTTAGCCTAAAGGGGTGTACAGAAGGTAATGACTAAAGACATATAAAAGGATTTAGAGAGATGGCAAAGAAATATACGGTTATAGTTGTGAATCTGATAATGGAAGAGGCATTACTAAGAATACCCAGATACCCCTTCGAAACATTTATATGTTTCAGTTTCACTGTGTATTGTTAAAAGAAAACTGATTTCCCAATTAGCCCTTGCTCCAGGGTATGAATTTACCAGGTTTGATTCTCACATCTGTATGGTTTTACTGATGATGAGTGGGAGTAAGTTATTGGGAATTGGGTAATCATCCTCATTATATCGGGATTCGTTGTAATTGGTGATATTTGAGGAAATCGCCTGGGTTGTTTGCCGGACAGCAAATATTTGGTTTTGAATATCCGTTGTTATGCACCAATTTCAAATTGATATATCTGTACGTTTATTTTTATAAAGTGAGATATAACTTTTTGAAATTATGTCTATGACATTTACCTATATCAGTGGATGGTTAGGTAAGGAGTATTAAACAGCGGTGTAATTCTTCTTAACCATAAGTACAGTTTTCAACCTACGACACACAGGGAATGAGTTATTAGACTCAGGGGACTTATACAGAGTATTGTATGTTGTCCTGTATCCATGAGGACAGAGGGGTTGGTACTCGTACTATATTCTGTTTACTTGTGACTTCTCTAGTTCTTAGACATGTGTTTCATAGAAATGCATGGTCTAAGTTTTGAGAAGTTATAGGTATAAGAATAAAGTAGAGAACCAGGTGTTGCAAATATCAGGATTCTTCAAGGTGATCGAAGATGTAGACACTTGTGTATAGTATTCAGATGATAGTAATGATTAAGAGAACTTGCTTCTCTTTCAGGTTACTCATAATTGGAAGTACTCCTAAGTTGAGTAATGCTGATCGGCCTCTCTCCATTTAGTGACATGCACTAGAGACAGCTGCATGATTTGAATATGGTTCCAATTAAATCAGTGCCTCTGTTTCTATATTGGATATAGAATAGTTCATATCTTAACAATGTTAAGGTACTGGGAGTTGTCCGGCTTATGCTTAAAACCAGACTCTGGATAACTCAAGGCACGTTTCTGTAATGTCTGTTTGTGGGTTGACCCGGGCTATGACGAGGGTTGACTTTCTAACATCTGGAAGATCAATAGTGATATTGTTCTCGACTCGCCACAGTTTTGATAAAAATGGATTTTTTTAGAAAACAGTAGTGGGAGTATGGTAAAACTAGAAGTGATTCCAGAACCGCAAACGATTACTGAAAATTTGATAAGAACCTAAAGATTAAATCTGGTTTGACATTCCATTGGCCACTCCGCAGATATGGTGGGTAACCTCAGGCACCCGAGAGGTACTCCGGTAGCCTCAAGGACGGTGACAGGGAGGTTCTTGTTTACCCAGACTTGCCATTACTGTTGTTCCAGACTGTAAGACCCGACAGGAGGATGAGTATAGCATCGTTCTAAACTAGTTTTAGAAGTGTACGTGTGTATGACTCTACCAGAGGGTTGTCGTAGTCAGTGGGAGCAGCGGAAGCATAATGGACAGGTAGCTTATGTCTATTTATGGACTAAAGCAGATATAGCGGAGATAGATCATCTGTTTCTGATGTGACGGTCATAGGTTTGACTTCATCAGAATAGAGATGGATCTGTTAAGAAGGTAGTAGGGTGTGATGTCCTGGTATTTGGATGACATACACAGAGTAGGAAGTGAAATTCTTATACTACGATCGGTTATACTTTGGTTGTCACACAGTGGTTTCTCCACATAAGACTTGGATATTATATCAGATATTCTGGTTACTAGATCTATGGTTTTAGATCTAGATTTATGTAGTTTCCCAATCTGGGTACTTAGACAGCATTCTTAAAGTATTTTAGAATGGACGACTCCTGGCATGGTAGTGTACCTGCAGGTGATGGAGTCACCCTCTCTAAAGGTGTGTTACAGACTAAAGGGGAGAGGGATGTGCATGATTGGCAGATCACTTGCTTAGGCAATTGAGTCAATCATGAGATGTCAAGTACCACACCAGACGTTGTTTTTTGCACTAGATGCAATAAGTTGATATTAATCCTATCCTGGAGAAAAGTTCGGAAGCAGTTATAGAACATAAGTGGATGTTCTAGGGAAATGATAACGGCAGCCTCCTTCGGGAGACAGTTATCATTCCAGGCTTCCAAGGTGACCTGGATGACAGAGTGGCTGTCAGAGTTATAGTTTTCTCTCTGACGAGGGGCAGTATTTTGGAAAGGTGGTCCAAGCGGATACTGAGGGAGGTGTGGCGCAGGATACTGATTAATTTCAGTTGACGATACAGTTTAAGAAGTTTGGATTTGCAGTTCATTTATGAACTAGGTCCTATCAGATATCCAGACATATTCTAAGACAGGTATTGCTTATTTCGGGAGATAGCTTTCTCCGCGAACTTGAGAAAAAGAGAGACATAGAAAGAAACATCAGAGCGGATCCACTCACTGAGGCTATTCCTCAAACGCAAAAGTTTCACAAACGGGCTTTGTGAGACTGATTAGTAGAGGAGTTGGGTGTTCGGTATCACACGGGCTGTGAGTATGCGATATCGCAATAATTAGCCTTGAGTGCAAGTGGGAGATTGTTGGATATAGTGCCCTCAGAGTCAATTATTGGATCAGAGGCACATGATTGCAATGATTGAGGGAGGACCTATACCGGTAGGACAGTCTTACTCAAGATGATAGTATGCTATCTGGTTATCTTTATCATCGTGTACTGGTTTAGGTGACCTTATAGGTCGCTATTACACATTGATAGAGCCTTTAGGATTCTTCCTCGACTACCAGCAGTATGATGGCGATCATATACGTGGGAGCTGGGGTCTATAAGCACATCCTTAAAAGGTCCCTAGTCGTGGGAGTTTCAAGACTGTGTATCGATACTCCATTAGTAGACTAGTGTATACAGTCGAGACCCCGACGAGGGGCGGTGGCCGATCTCACAAGCCATTGGTGTCAGTTGGATCACCTAAGATGTATACAGGTGCTCATTGGCTTATGAGTACACCGGAAAGGACTCGCCGGGAACATGCTAGTTGGTATTATACCTGACGTCAGATAGCAGTTCCCTGGTGACATGTGTACAGGTTAGTTCATCGACCTGAGATCGTCATTTGTCTCATGTGAGTTCCCACTGTGCTTTAATTACTACCCTACCACGACTCAAAGGAGTCGTGCAAACAGGTTTTAGTTGGGTACAGTCCCGAGCCACATGGAGGCAATGAGCGGATCGGCAGGGGTTTCGTCTCTCCCGGTATTGGGGGTGAGATCGCGCTGTGTCTAGGAGACCCATTACACGAAGTCCTTGGCCAAGGCAGGAGATTTACTAGTAGGTATTCCAGTAGTATCTCAGGGTGTTTTGGGCTACACTCCGACACGACTTGTACCGCTTTTGGGGGTCTAACTTTTACCAACCCCCTAGGCCCGCCATGCGATGCTCATACACGAACGGACCGGACTGTGCGGATATTGTCACTGACAGGCTCAGTAGGGTGTCAGGATGGGTTCGCTCATCGACCTCCCTTTTGGTCAATACCTGGTAGCCCGTTACGTACAGCTAGTACCACTGACATGCTAGTGTTTAAATCTACAGCCAATGTTTTGACGAGTCTTTAGAGTCCCCCACAGACAGTTTCTCAAGTTTCGGGCGAAACGTTGTAGAGACCGTATGATATATGGCAGGGTCCGATCATATACGTGCAGTAGTGCACAGATCATGATCGGACGTATCATACTAGTGGGCTTTGGTTTAAGCCGGTTCCTAGTATTAGATTTGTTGGGTTACTTTAGTCTCATCGCATTCGCATTCGGTCGGAATGCGGATGCAGGTATGTATATACAGGTGAGGGGTATCCTTATGATCCGTCACGAGTTTACTTTAGATGTTGGCGTATCTTTTTATTGTTGTAAACATTTGGGTTAATGTTTACAAATGGAAATTATGAGCTAGAAATCATCATGAGGTGCATTTATTGTGACACATGCAACCTAGTGACTCATGGTCTCTTTTATTGTGCATATGTCACATTTTGTGATGGATTTGTAAGTTGAAATGAGAGGAAGAGAGAGAAAGGGCAGCCATAAGCTCATGGTTAGCTCTTGTATTTCCTTCTTACTCTCTCACTCTCTCATTTCATCATAGAACACAAAAGAAAGAGAAAAGCCTCCTTTTCTTCTTCTTCCTCTAGCTCACAATCTCCATTGATGGCTTCATCTTTAACCTCCATCCATACAATGGATGCAAGAGACAAAGTTGTCACACACATTCTCTACTTCACCTTGGACACGTCGGCTCGCGAACTTCGTGTCCGAATTGCTTCGGACGAAGCGGGAGCCCGTAAAAAGACTCGAAGATGTGGTGCCCTTTCCGACGAGAAGACCGGAGATCGGAGATGCCGCGAGGAGCTAGGGATGGTGGCTAAAAACCGAAGGACACGGATCGATTGGTATAGCTTTTCCAACCCTTTCTCTAGTTGCTAGTTATAGGTTAATGGTTCGATCCGGGATTAAAGTATACGATAGCGCTGGTTTCTAGTTTGAAAAAGTTTTCGTTTCCGCATTTTGGCCTCGGACAGACGGCCGGGGCGCTACCGTAGACTTACATCCGGGTCTTGGTCGACCGGCCGTTGAGAGGGCCGGGTATTGGTTGACCGTACTTTAAAAGTTCCGGGTCTTGTTCGAACGGCCGTTGAGAGGGCCGGGTCTTGGTTGATCGGACTTTAAGTGGTCCGGGACTTGGTTGAATGGCCGTTGAGAGGGCTGGGTATAACTTGACCGGAATTTAAGGGGTCCGGGTCTTGGTTGACCGACCGTTGAAAGGGCCGGATCTTTGTTAACCGTACTTTAAGGGGTCCGGGTCTTGGTTGACCGGCCGTTGAGAGGGTCGGGAATAAGTTGACCGACCCTTTAAGGGGCCTGGAATAAGTTGCCCGATCCATTAAAGGGCCAGGGACAAGTTGACCGACAGTTGAAAGGGTCAGGAATAAGTTGACTGACCTGTTAAGGGGCTGGGTTTTCTATGGGCCGATCCTAAAGGTGTAACAACTCTGAAATCACTGTACAAAATTTTTCTTTTTAATGTACAGAAGAGAGTATCACAGCCTGTGTACGAGTTATAAGTTACTTTTGCTAAATAAAAGCAAGAAACAACTTGTAGCTCACTGGTAAAGCCTTACACTGCTGTGATGTAGCCCCTGTGTTCCATTCCCATCAGCCACAATTATTTTTTCAGATTTTTGTTTTTAAAATTTTGGAAGCCCAAAAGATTGCACATACAATACACAGAAAAATAAAAAGTCAAAAAAATCAAACATGCACAAAATGGAGTAAATCCTAATTTGATCAAGTGGCATGAATCTCAAGGCAAAAGCCTTAAGATCGATCGGCCAAAACACCAAAAAGGCCGGTGGGGACGGTTGATTTGAAGTCAATTTTCCCCGTGCTCTGCACACTTGACTCTTCCCCTACCCCTAACTCCCCTGCACTGTTTGATTTCCTTACAATCAAACAGAGACATTTCATTTCACTATTAAACCAAATATTAATGCTTTTTAATCCAACTTTTTAATTCCAAAACCCTAATTCTTCACTATAAATACCACCCCACATTTTGGCTAAGCATCATTATGAACTTTCTAGCTAAAACTCTCAAAAAATCTCTAAGTACAAGTGTAGTAAAGAGGAGTTAGCAAGCGTTCAACTTCCGGCGAAGAATCGAAGCTATTCCGGCGCTCCCGCGACGCTAAGAAACTCACCCCCCTTCTTCAACCTTTCTTTTAGCCTCCTAACTTGTAAATCCCTTCTAATTTTCATCTCACTTCTTTAAAAATTTATCTTAAAACATATATCGGTAAGTGGAGTTAATACCGATATCACTTTTTTCCAAATCTTATAACTCCAATTCCTTTTATCTTTGGTCAAACAAATTTTTAGACAATACTTGTAAGCTTAAACCCTAATATTTAAAATCAAATTTTCATTAAAATTCTCATGTGAAATAACAATAGTAACACTTTTTCATTTAAATACCATGGACTTTAAATGTCACCTCTTTTAGTTTTTGTTACAAACATACTTTTAGGGAAACCTCACGAGATAATGACCTACCTCTCACATACACACTTAGTTTCATGGCACGATACTCTTTGAATGTATTTTTCTTTGCGAAGACATTATTACAAGAAAATACCACTTACTATAAAAATCAGATTTCTTTTAAATTCATTTGCGATTATACCTCTACAACCCTCTTTAGGAGACCCGCTATTGGATGGTGCGGATTATCGCACATATTTGGGCTAGGAGAGTGAGATGCTGACCTCCTCATGGAGCATTCGGTCTCGAAAGGTTTTAAATATGGTTTTTAAGAAAAACGATTTTTTCTAATTAAATAATTTTTTTAATAATTATATAAAATTAAAAAATCCATATATTTTCAAAATATAATAAACTTACATTTTTTTAAATGAAAGAATTACAGGTTTCACTAAAATACTATCAAGATACCAATAAAAGACAAGTTTTAAAATAAAATACCATGAACTTTCCAAGCTAAGAATATATCACTAAAATACCTCAAATCCTTAAAATTCATATCCAGAAAAATCCTAAATAATATAAATAAATACTCGAGGTTTATTTTGAAATTTTGTTAAAAATATTTTTCATAAAACCCTCTCGAGTTATATAAAACAATATCTAAGGACTTTAGTAAATATAGGTTTAAGCGGGATCAATTCTCTTGAGCCCCAGGGAGCCGGAGAAAGTGAGTGCTTGCCTATTTAAGATAGATAAATTAATGAAGTTATCAATGGTAATTGTCTTGGAAAAAGACACAAATCCTGCCGTTCATGTGCAGCAGTTACCGATGACTTCCGAACCTAATTCAGGATCTTAATTAGTACAAGTGTCTGACTCAGTCTGAGTCTAATTCAAACCTGAATCCAATTCAAACCTGAATCTAAAATCAAACATGAATACTTGAACATGAACATGAACACTCGAATTTAAACTATCAATATCAAATATGAATACCTGACGTGACGTGACCAAACCCTTGTTATAATTGGACATGAACTTAACATGAATACCAGAACACAATGGTTGCTATATAAACTAACTTGACTCGAACCATGAATACAACTTGATATGAATACAAGAATAGTTGCCACGAATACATGATATTGACATGAACTCATTCTTGAAAACTTGATGTATTCATGGATTCAAGCAACACCGGAAATTTTAACTATAATGTAGAATACACGGGGTGTTGGGATAGTTCTTGTGTGAATCCAACGGAATCTCAGGAGTCTCCCTAGATCATGAATCCATTTCTACTAACACAAGCAAGCTATCATGAGGGCCCCTGTTTTCTTACTCCTGGATTACAGCCTGTTGAGTTTGGAATACTTCAACACTAGATTGAAGTCCCGTTATTAACACTTGATTCAGGCCCGTGGTTCCTTACCCCTAAATTACAGCCTGTTGGATTTGAGAATACTCTTGAGATTGGTTGACATTCATCCTTGAACTTACATTAAATTAGTATATCCAAGTAGAGACCTGTTAAGACACTTACATTTCACTTCATGTTCATTATACCTACACAACACGGCCATGTTATACTCTGCTCATGTTAGTTACCCTGATATATAGAACTGTATGCTAAATAAACTTTCCATGTTTACATTAAACGACATGATGACACCCTATACTTTATAATCAATTGTTAATCATATACATTTTCCTTATCTTTATACTTTATATCTCACTTCATTACTTGGGAACTTACCGAGCGAAAGTTCGCTGACGGACATTCTACCCACCTTTATTTTCTTGGAATGTTCATCAGATATCATGGAGAATGAAGAGGTAGACATCTCAGAGGAGGAGCACGATCAGATCACGACTCAGGCCTAGACCGGTTATTTTTCTCAGTTTATATATGCCACCTGTTTAGGCATTTCCTTTCTTATATTTTCTTTCAGTTGAAATCATGTAAATGAATCAAGTTGAATGTAAACAAAGTTGTTGAATTATAAATCTTATGCTAATTTTCTTGTCATTTTTATATTGCTTCTTTTACGCTTAGCGTATTTATTCCGGGAAATGACTTTCTCGAAATAAATACGTCATGGGCCTCGTCACGTGACGTTTTCGTCTACCGGGAAGCGGGGCGTGACAGGTTTTGTTTGTGGCCCATGCAGGTCCATTCTGCATGAATTCATAAGCAATATATAATAAGAAATATGAGATTCAAAAACTTTACATTCCTTGCAATTCAATTTTCGTTGAATCTATTCTAATCTTTCTACTCAATCTAAGGTAATGGATTCTCCCAGCAATCCTATCACTAATGATGGAAGTACACTACCACAACCTATCCTTACCGTTCTACCACCTCCACCTATCATAACCGCTCCACTCACATAACAGGCGATGCTTCTAGAGGCTATCAAAAGCCTACTTGAAGGTCAGCAGGCTAAAAGTACGATTTTGCAGGAGTCTCTCCTTCAACAGAGTTTCATCCGCTCTGAGGCAGAAGCACCGGGAGTGAAACAATTTCGAGCGTTACGCCCAAAGAACTTCTCAGGGAAAGAGAAACCGCTTTAGACCGAAGAATGGGCTCAGAGTATAGAAGATGACCTAGCCACAGCCCAAGTTCCAGAAGTGGCTTGGGTCAGAATAGCAAAACTTCAGCTTATTGACAATGTCAGAATCTGGTGGAAGGCCGAGAAGAGTCGTCTTGAGCAGCCAATCGAGTGGAATACTTTTCGTGATCTCTTTTTTGGAAACTGCACACTTCAAGATGGAACAGAAGTTCATTCACCTGCAACAAAGATTTATGTGGGATAAGTCAGTGGACGAGTACGATGCTGAATTCACCATGCTCAGCAGATTCGCTGCCCATCTAATTCCTACTACAGAAATCAGAGCCAGGCGTTTCCACCAAGGATTAGACCCTGAGATTCAAGCCGCCTGTCATGACCCAAATTAGGAATGCGACCGACACTTAAATCACACAACGTCTAAACACATAATGTAATTCAAGTAAGCCAAAAAAAACCCAGAAATCTAAACCATGAAAAGATAAAGTGATAAAACATTAAAACATTAGTTAAAAACATTTAAAATCTCAAGTTAAAAATCTTAAAACTTAAATTCATTTTTCTTAAAAATTTCGGCGGCATCTCCTTTGTAAAAACTAGCCCCAAACGGGTACAAACATAGAATATATATATAAAGCATCCCCAATGGGAGCAACTCACGCCTAAAGGCGAAACACAACCACAACAGGTATATACGACGCCGTAGCGAAGGAATAAGCAAATAAGAAGTGAAAACAACATAATAAAAGGTAAAAAATATCACAACATAAATAAAAAGCCGGCTCACTTAAGCTCAACATCTGGAGTAACATATAATACAATATCGATCCTCACAAATCGTCTCTAAGTCAAATACATATAAGTGGTAGATGGAGAGTACTAGATATAAAATAAGATATACAAGTGGAACATACGGATACTCGCAAAACCCACCTACTCAAATGGTCTCACACCCAATAGTAGCAGTATCCACTAAAATGAAACAATAAAGAGCCGTGTCGCGACTACACTGAGAGTCAACCCTGCAAAATACTGTGGCACAACGGGGGTGAGTTGCCAACTCGTAAGAAGTAAATTACATCGTACAGGTAATCACATGCATGCACGATAAACAACCAATCCTATGTATACAATCATGATGGCATATGTACAATAATATGAGATGCAGCATAATCCAAATCAAGATACTACATCGGGGTACAACACTATGTGTATAGAATATATCATAAAAGTTATGAGTGTGGGATAAAACAGAGTCATCCTCAATAAAACATCATCATAGAAATCCGGTGTCCATCAGCGACATCTTAAAATCCCAATATCTCAGGCGCCGTCACTGTGATCGGCCCTCATATCCATCTCATCTCATAACTTCGAACGGTATCCTCTGGATATCCGTCGAGTTTCCATACAATCACCGATAGGTAGTGCTCCCCTGCCAGGCTCATCGTATACACCTCAAGCTTATTACCCAGGGGTACCTTACCGGGTCCACCATGTACCCACAGATGGCTCATCTAAATCCTCGAATCGGGTCTCGAAAACAAGCTCAGAACCGAGAAAACTCATGGTGGACATGAAATATCATATCAAGGGAAAGCCGCCTTTTTAAATATTTCAAGTTTTGAAAGGTATCTTGCTGTTTCCCAAATCCACGAAATCGAAATAAAACATCATATGAGAGTATATATATAAATTACTATAGCAATGTATGTATGTATGCATGTATGTATGTATGATGCAATTCATAATGCGTACTAGTACAAGAATAAATGTCTAGCTATCCATAATGAATGCGGTATAATATAATTATCCAGGACAATTTATATAGTGAACGTGTCATGGCAATTTATATTGTGAACGTGTTATGGCAATTACTAATGATATGTGTGTGGCATGTAAATCAGTGCTCGTGCAACATTACCCATTAGTAATGGCACAGTGTCCTATTGATGCTATGTGGAAGTATAACAGGCAATAGGTTTTACAAAATGGTACTCATGCACAAACACAACATATATATAAGGATTTCACACAAGGTTATATCACTTGAATCTAGCCTTAGGCGGTTAACGCCATACAGGCGATTTCCCCATAGATGTTAAATCTACCCACTGAACGATCTCGGGTTAGGTGAATCCGATCACCTCTTTCCCCTTCCTGGTTGCGTCCGAAGTCTCCGCCTGTGATCCTAATATCACACAAAACAAAAACTCGTGAAATTAGTAAACTTTCAAATGAAACATGGACACAACGCCAAACTAACGTATCGACTCTCACAAGCTACCAAGTGTTAGCTTAGCGGGCTAAACGAGTGCAGCGATACCCTAGACCCAACCTACGGCTGTTAAACACACGAAACACTTAACCAAAGTTGGACAAATCCATATCACATGATATCGAAACGTTAGAAATAGCTAAACAGTCCCAGATTTTTCCTACAGATAATATAGGAAAAACAAAGTATACCAAAAGTCCCAAGTGACCCACAGAGAGTGTTACGTCCCTCTTTCCAGAGTGCGCTAAGATCGGCACGTGACAGAGCCAACCATGCCACCTGTGGATAGGAAAGATCCTTCCACAGTTACATTACGGCTGTTTAGAGATATCAAGAATAGTAAAATAAACCAAACTATCTAATACATGTCCATAAGCCAAAATAAACGAGTCATGAAATAAAATAATGCGGAAGCAAAAGATTCAAATACAATAATCTGGAATGTACGTCCCAAAATACGGGCTCACATCAGGAATGAAAAATACTGAAAGGAAAACTAAACTAAACTAATGACAGGTCCTCACTGCTCGGCCTGTTGATCAAAATACTCCTGAACAGCCTGCGATAAAAATAAGGGATCTGGGCCATGCAAAACCCAGACGTCAGTGCGTCATAATATCAATAATTCTAAGCAAGCAGGATGTAATGAAATATGCAGGCATGAAGTATGAACAGTAAAAAGTCATCAGTAACAAGTAAACAGTAACATGAATATAGATTAGTGAACATGATATAAACAGGTGAAGTGCAGTGAGTAGTCTAAACTGTGTTATAGGGTTATCTACTCTAAAGTTATTCGAAATCAATTAATGTAATTCTCATCGTAACCCATCGGTCTATGCCCCATTTCTTCCCCACGGGACCACGGTAAAAGGATAATAGACTGTAAGTCTATGTCCCGTTCATTCCCCATGGGACCACGCTAAAAGGATAGTAGCCCTTTGAGTTACGTTCGGCTACATTCTTGATTTCCCTATACCCCCAAGTTATGTGTTCAAGTCAGGTATTGATAAATCTGGAGTTAATGCCAACACAGGATCAAGCAGGTACAGGTTTCTCTAAATAGACAACAGGAAATGTCCGTAGGGACAACAGGTTAAGATTGTCTGCATTACTAATAAGATCAGGTATCAAGTCAAGCAGTAGTGTATCAAGTCATGTCAGGTAGTGTTTATGTATCAAGTCATGTCAAATAGTGTATCAGGTCATGCCAAGTAGTGTACAAGTATCAAGTGGGTGTTCATAATTAAACTGTAGTAAGCATGGGTGCACAAAATCAAGTATGGAGTACTAATATAACAATAAAATGAAATAATATGGCATGGTATGCAAATAGATATAAAATCAATGATATGGATGCACAATTATCAATTAGGGTTACATTTATAGTTCCGATACTAATTAGGATGCACTTTATTAAACATGGGGTGTTAATTTAACAGTATTATGTATTAATGTGATCTGTAGATGCAGCTATATGTATACTATATGATATGGATGAAAACGGATATCATATAACCGTAAAATGATAAACTGGTAAATACGGAATGTACAATTTAAACAATATGAACTGTTATATTCAATTAGATGCAGTATATTATAGTATATTATAGTATAGTATGTAACAAGATAGGTTTTCATGCACTAGATCTGAAATGATATATACGGATATATACAGATGTCGAATAAATCGATAAAACTGAAAAACAATAATGTGGATTGCAAAATTAATCATTTTGAAGTATTATAATTCAAATAGATATAGATTATAGTATTATAGCATGTAGCAAGATTAACTTGCCTGAACGGATTTCCAGACGGGGTGCGTACGCCGCGTAAGAAGTCGGTAAATGTCGCGACGCACACGCGGCACGCGAGACGGGTCCAGGTAAGGCAAGAGGGTAATCACGTGAGCAAGGGACGTTCACTGGACTACCTGGATCGTCAGCGTCGAGCATGGCTTCCGGCGGTGATCACCGGAAAAAGAATTCAAGAAGGGAAAGAGAATAAAGAAGAAGAATAATAAAGAGAAGAAGAGCTGGGATTTGGTCGTGGTGGTGCTCTGGATTCAGAGAGAAAGACGAGGGGGTGACGTCGACGAGGGTTTTCCGGCGAGGAAAAAGGCAGTGGGGTTTGGCAAAGGCAGTGGGTGAGTTTTCTTGGGTTTTAGGGTTTTTTGAAGTCGGGGCTGTGCAGGGAGTTTGGGTTCAGGTTTTCTTGGGTCGGGCTTGGTGCATGGGAGAGGAAGAGAGGAGAAAGGGGAGAGAGAGAGAGACGACGGGAAGAGGTCGCCGGCGGTTGAGAGAGTTGAAGGTGCTGGGTCAAAGATGAAGGGATGGGGTGATTGGTTGAGGGCTGGAGCCGAGAGTTGAGGGCGGTTGAAGGAGGATGTGGTGGCTATGAGGGTGAAGGGGGGTCAATGGTGAGAGGTGGCCGGAGTTGAAGATCTCGGGGTTTGATGGGTTCGTTCTCTGTTGGTTTTGGGTCAGTTATGACATGGGATCTCGAAGGAGTTAGGGGTGCTCGATTTGATGATGAAGGCTGTTGGGGTGAGATGGGGTCGACGAAGTGAGGTCGTCGGGGTTGAGGGGACGACGGCAAGGCGAGGCTAGGTCGGGTTGCAATGGGTTGTGGGGCTCGGGGGGAAGAGAGAGGTGAGCAGGGAGAGGGAGGAGGTGGGAGGAGGAGATGAGCGAGGTCGGAGGGAGTCGGCCGAAGGTGAGGTTGGCGACGGCGAGTGCGACGCGAGGGCAGGGAAAGTGGGTTCTCGCGAGGAAGAAGAGAGGCGGCGGGAAAACGAAAAAAATAAAGAAAACGAAGAAGAAGATGAGAGGAGAGGGGCTGGGGAATAGGGTTTCAATAAAATAAAAGGTAAAGAATAAATATATATATAAGAGAGAGAGAGAGGGCTGAGAGAGAGAGAGAGAAATAGATAGGAGAGAGAGAGAAATCGAGAGGAGAGATAAAATTGTCGTTTAGTGGTTAGGACGTTAATTTTAAAAAAATCTTTTCGTTATTAGAATTTAAACTGTTAGTTAATAATATTTAAAATATTTAATAAAATTTAATATTCTGGTAAATACAAACATAGTCCAAAATACGCCCGGGTCGGGTCTAAAAATCCAGTTTTAAAATACGAAATATATATGTGTCGACCAAAACTAAAATTGGATATCCGGGTAACGAAAATGCATACCGCCAAGAACGGATGCACGTACGTACGCGTAGCCATCCAAACAAGTCCGTTTCACTGAACGAGACGAGAACAAGATGCACGGATGCTACCACAGGGTCAAGGGTATCATGCACACCATGCAATGCATTTTTAAATTTTTTTTATGTGACTTAAATTGTTATATTAAAAATGCAGATGCTATATAAAATGCCAGTATGCAGTATACATGAAAGTGCACGAGTCCTCGTAACAAGTCAGGATAAAATCATAATCATGAATCAAGACTAGTTTCAAGCATGTGGGTCGGGTCGGATGCAAATACAGATGTCAAATACACTATTCGCACCCAAAACACAGTAAATCAGGAAAACACCATAATAACGGAATACTTGAAATAGAACTGGTATAAATGAACTAGGGTGTTATAGAGAGCTACTCAGAAAAAACCAACTCTTAACTCTACCCAAAAACCGGCGGCGCCGGCCAAAACAGGGATCTCACCGGGCCAGAGGTGAGGGATGAGGTCCGGGTTTCAAGGGTACACTCAGGGCTTAAACACCTCTCTATTGTATTGTTAGATTAAATTGTGGATCACCCCAACAACAGGAGATCATAGAAACACAAAACTTAACACAAAATATGATATCGATACAAAACTATAACAACAAGATAATAAACTGAAACTACTTAACACACAAACCATCCTTAGAGCCTAAATAATAGTTAAAGATCATTACCTCACCACAATTTGGGAAAAACCCTAGCCTTTCAAGCTCTAAGACAACTTAAGAGGGTTAAACATGCTTAGTTGGGGTTTTAGTGAGGTTTGATGTGTTTTTGGTTTAAGGTTTGTGATGAAAATATATCAAGTGAAGAATTTGTGAATGAGGAGAAGAAGAAATAAAAGGGTGAGAGTTTGTGAGAAAATGAGAGAGAGTGAGGTAAAGAAATGAGGGAGTGAGAGTGTGAGGTGAGAGAAAGCCATGCACACTCTCTCTCTCTCTCTCTTCATTAAATGTCCTCCATGCTTGCCCATGCCTCAATCATTCCTCAAAATTCAACTCTTTTCTTTCTCTTTCTAATTTTAAAAACAACACCCTTTTACTAATAAACTAAATATATACATATAGATGACATAACAATATAATGGTTAAGGTGCCATGCTAACAAAACATGGTTAGCCCATTCTTAACCCTAATTAACATGCGTATGTGTGTGCAAGTACAAAAATAATAAAATAATTAGATAAAATATGTGAAATTTTTTTTGGGTTAAATTTCATTAAAAACCCGCATTATATCTCTTAATTAACTATAATCGTATTCTAAGGTGTTACAATCTCCCCTCTTAAAGAAATTCGATCCCCGAATTTAAAAATCTTACTATGCGTATCTTCGAAGAGATGAGGGAATTTCTTCCGCATCTCACTCTCGGCTTCCCATGTGACCTCTTCGCTATTTGGGCCATACCAAAGAACTTTCACTGATGGTAAGACCCTTGACCAAAGTTTCTTCACCTACCGATCCAATATAACTACCGGCTGCTTGATGAATGAAAGATCGCGCTCCAGCTAGATGGTCTGGTGCTGAATCAAGTGAGAAGGGTCATGAAGGTACCTGCGAAGTATCGATACATGAAATACAGGGTAAACATCCAGAAAACTGGGCAGAAGTGCCAAACAATAGACAACGGTACCAACTCGCTCAAGGATCTCAAAAGGACCCACAAAGTTAGGACTAAACTTTCCCTTTCTTCCTAAATCTCAACATACCTTTCATCGGTGAAATTCGTAGGAATACATGATCACCCATTGCAAACTCAAGTCTGCGACGACGACGGTCGGCATAAGACTTCTGCCTGCACTGGGCTGCTCACATCCTATCCTGGATCAACTGAATCTTCTCCGTAGTCTCTTAAACTAGCTGTGGTCCCAATAACCTATTATCGCTGAGTTCGGTCCAACAGACTGGCGATCGACACATTCTTCCATACAAGGCTTCAAAAGGCGCCATCTGAATCATCTCCTGAAAACTGTTATTGTAGGAGAACTCTATCAAAGGCAAGTGACGATCCCAACTTCCACCAAAATTAAGCACGCATGCCCGAAGCATATCCTCAAAAGTCTGTATAGTCCGCTTTGACTGACTATCGGTCTGCGGATGGAAAACGGTGCTGAAACTCAATCAGGTATCCAAAGTTTCCTGAAGTTTCTGCCAAAGACGGCTAATAAACTGGGTGTCTCTATTGGATACAATGCATGTAGGAATGTCGTGCAAACGCAAAATCTCATCAATGTACAACTGAGCATACTGAGAAAATACAAAAGTGGTCTTCACTGGAAGGAAGTGAGCCGCTTTCGTCAAAAGGTCAACAATCACCCCAAATGGAGTCATACTCTCGATTGGACCTGGGTCGACCCAAAATAAAATCCATGGAGATCTGCTCCCATTTCCACTCTGGAATGGGCAAAACCTGCAACTCTCCAGCTGGTCTCTAATGCTCAGCCCTGATTTGTTGGCAAGTCAGGCACCTCGAAAACGAAGTCCGAAACATCTTTCTTCATCCCTTCGTACTAGTAGATATCTCTCAAATCACGATACATTTTTATGAAACCTGGATGAACACTGTATGCTGACTGTTGTGCCTGCTCTAGGATCTCTCGTCTCAGCCCCTCGGAATCTGGTACACATAAACGAGTCCCAAACCGTAGCACACCCTGGTCATCAATCACAAACTCGGAGTCTCCACCCTGCCGAACATGCTCCAAAATCTCAGACAAACGAGCATCGTCAGGTTGTGCCTTACGAATACGATCAAGTAGGAGTGGACGGGCGCGGACATGAGCAAGCTGCCCTCCAGCGGAAGTGAACTCAAACTGTACTCTACTATGGTACATGATCTACCAATCTGTAGAAGACTGTCTCTGAACTGCGCTCAAATGGAACAAGTTACCTCCGGGCCTATGACTCAAAGCATCAGCTACCATATTCGCCTTGCCTGGGTGATAAAGGATTTCATAATTATAATCCTTCATAAGCTCCATCTAACGGCGCTGCCTCAAATTCAGATCCCGCTACTGGAAGACGTACTTTAAGCTCTTATGGTCCGTGATGATCTGACACGATTCTTCGTACAAGTAGTGTCTCCAAATCTTGAGCGCAAAGACCACCACAGCCATCTCAAGATCATGAGTAGGATAGTTCTGCCCGTGCTTTTTCAACTGCCGAGAATCATAAGCGATCACTTTATCATGCTACATCAACATGCAACCTAGCCCCACTCGAGAAGCATCACAATAAACGACATAGCCGCCTGATCCAGAAGGCAAATATAGAACTAGTGTAGTCGTCAAACGAATCTTCAAATGCTGAAAACTCCGCTCACATGCCTTAGTCCAAAGAAAAGGAATTCCCTCCCTGGTCAGTTCGGTCAGCGGTGCAGCGATACTCGAGACACCCTGCATGAAACGGCGGTAATAACCGGCTAAGCCCAAGAAGCTGCGAACTTCTGTCACTGACACAGGTCTGGGCCAAAGCTGTATGGCCTCAATTTTCTTCGGGTCCACTCGTATACCGTCTCCCGTAACCGCATGACCCAAGAAGTCAACGTTATCAAGCCAGAATGCACCGTTTGAGAATTTTGCAAACAAATGGTGCTGTCTCAATGTCTGCAAAGTAATTCTCAAGTGCTGCTCATGCTCCTCTCGAATTCTGGAGTAAACAAGAATGTCATCAATAAACAGAATAATGAACTGGTCGAGGAACGGCCTGAAAATCCGGTTCATCAAATTCATGAACGCTGCTGGGGCATTGGTGAGTCCGAACGATATCACCAAAAACTCATAATGCCCATACCTCGTACGAAAAGCAGTCTTCGGAATATCATTATTCCGAACCCGCAACCGATGATAACCCGACCTCAAATCAATCTTGGAAAAATGTCCCACACCCTGAAGTTGATCAAACAAATCGTTAATGCGAGATAAAGGATACCTATTCCGCACCGCAACTAGGTTCAATTGACGATAATCAAAGCACAATCCCTTACCGCCCTCCTACTTCTTAACGAACAGAACATGAGCTCCCCAGAGCGAAACACTCGGACGAATAAGTCCTCGGTCAAGCAACTCTTGCAACTGATCCATAAGCTCTTTAAGCTCTGCTGGGGCCATCCAATAAGGCGGTAAAGAAATAGACCCCATGGCAGGAATCAAATCAATGAAAAACTCGATATCGCGCTCTGGCAGCAATCCAGGTAACTCATCGGGAAATACGTCGGGAAACTCTCTCACAATAGGAACCTGGTCCAACGAATCTGCTGTGGCTCCAGTATCACGAATAAAAAGCTAAGAATCCCCGACATCCTTTCCTCGAGAGCCGATTAGCGCAAAGAGCAGAAATCAAACTGTGAGGGGCGGCACCGCGGTCCCCTTGCACAACAAGAACCGACTCTCCCGGAAAACAAAACCTGACTGCCTTCTCACGACAGTCCACAGACGCATAGAAAGTAGCTAACCTGTCCATGCTGAGGAGAATGTCGAATTCCAACATATCAAGAAGGATAAAATCGACGGACGAATCTCAATCTCTAAAATGAACCGTACAAGACCGAAACACATGTCGTGCAACCAAAGACTCTCCAACGGAAGTAATCACGACAAGTGGCTCATCTAATAAGGACGAACCCCGGCCAAACCTTGGTACCAAGTGTGTGTGTGCACAAACAAATGCGTAAACACCGAGTCAAACAAAAAGAAAACACCGAAAGAGTACTCGTCACTACTGCATCTGATGTCTGTGCATCCTGAGGAGTTGATGCAAAAACTCGAGCTTGTCCTTTACCGGCGACTGGCTGTCCTCCGCCTTTGCCACCTCGTCTTCTATGAAAAAGGCCGCCACGACTACAACCTCTCTGAGAATAGGTCTATCGTGGAGAAATAACGGGCGTAGGAGGCAATGCTCTCTGAGGTGGTGCAGTGGTAATATGACATAAGGAACTGCTGCCTCGCCCTGGCGTCTCACGGTACAATTCCTAATGCGGTGATACCGACTCCCACACCAAAAACATCTTGACGATGGCTGATGACCCTGTGGGTAAGAGCCATATAATTGGTATAGTCTCAAGCCTCTGCTATCACCACGGTTTGGAGGGGGTATGCCGCAACGTCTACCAAACGGTATTTGAGCTGATACATCCGTACGGATCCACTCCGGTCCCGAAACAACCATAGTGGTGGAGCAACATCTGATCTCTGTGCTTGACTGATCTCTATCAAGGATCCGATCATCTGACATAAGTTCTGAACACTGGCCTCTAGCATAGCAATGTGATCTGGAGAAGGTGGATCAACCCACTCGTGAAGAAAAAGCGTACCACCCTGGTTAGTCCTAGTTTCCAACGAGCCTGCCCTGACCTCATCACTAGTGGCAGCTTTTTATGACATCGTAGTCTTTGGCCGCATAGTGACTGGAACAAGGAAACATGATTCGATAAGGATATAGATTCAAATCATAAGGATACATGGAATCAAGGAAGGAATTACAAGAAAATATGTCCTAAGGTCGCTTAGGTGGAGTACCGTGTCGTAAGTATGCCGCGGAACATACACACGCTACGTCACTCTATTTAAGCTACCTACTCCATCATACCAAGGGTCATCCTACACTCCGAAAGGTAAAACCTAACGCTCTGATACCAACTTTGTCACGACCCAAATTAGGAACGCGACCGGCACTTAAATCACGCAACGTCTAAAGATGTAACGTATTCAAGTAAGCCGAAAAAACCCAGAAATCTAAACCATGAAAAGATAAAGTGATAAAACATTAGTTAAAAACATTTAAAATCTTAAGTTAAAAATCTTAAAACTTAAATTCATTTTTCTTAACAATTTCGGCGGCATCTCCTTTGTAAAAACTAGCCCCAAACGGGTACAAACATAGAATATATATATATATATATATATATATATATATATATATATATATATATATATATATAAAGCATCCCCAATGGGATCAACTCACGCCTAAAGGCGGAACACAACCACAACAGATATATACGACGCCGTAGCGAAGGAATAAGAAAATAAGAAGTCGAAAAAACATAATAAAAGGTAAAACAATATCACAACATAAATAAAAAGCCGGCTCACACGAGCTCGACACCCAGAGTCACATATAATACAATATCGATCCTCACAAATCATCTCTAAGTCAAATGCATATAAGTAGTAGATGGAGAGTACTAGATACAAAATAAGATATACAAGTGGAACATACGGATACTCGCAAAACCCACCAACTCAAAGGGTCTCACACCAATAGTTGCGGTATCCACTAAAATGAAGCAATAAAAAGCCCTGCAGCGACTACACTGAGGGTCAACCCTGCAAACCACTGTGGCACAACGGGGGTGAGTTTCCAACTTGTGAGAAGTAAATAACATCGTCCAAGTAATCACATGCATACACGATAAACAACCAATCCTACATATACAGTCATGATGGAATATGTACAATAATATGAGATGCAACATAATCCAAATTAAGATACTACATCGGGGTACAACACTATATGTACAGAATATATCATAAAAGTTCTGAGTGTGGGATAAAATAGAGCCATCCTCAATAAAACATCATCATAGAAATCCGGTGTCCATCAACGACATCCCAAAATCTCAATATCTCAGGCGCCGTCACTATGATCGGCCCTCATATCCATCTCATCTCATAACTCCGAACGGTATCCTCCGGATATCCGTCGAGTTTCCATACAATCACCGGTAGGTAGTACTCCCCTATCAGGCTCATCGTCTACACCTCGAGCTTATTGCCCCGGGTACTTTACCGGGTCTATCATGTACCCGCAGACGGCTCATCCAACTCCTCGAATCGGGTCACGAAAACAAGCTCAGAACCGAGAAAGCTCATGGTGGAAATGAAATATTATATCAAGGGAAAAACCTCCTTTTTAAATATTTCAAGTTTTGAAAGGTATCTTGCGGTTTTCCAAATCCATGAAATCGAAATAAAACATCATATGAGAGTATATATATTTATAAATTACTATAGCAATGTATGTATGTATGCATGTATGTATGTATGATGCAATTCATAATGCGTACTAGTACAAGAATAAATGTCTAACTGTCTATAATGAATGCGGTACAATATAATGTCTAACTGTCTATAATGAATGCGGTACAATATAATTATCCAGGACAATTTATATAGTGAATGTGTTATGGCAATTTATATAGTGAACGTGTTATGGCAATTTATATAGTGGACGTGTTATGGAAATTTTACGACACGGTAAAAGCTTAATTTGATCAAGTGGCACGAATCTCGAGGCAAAAGCCTCGAGATCGACCGGCCAAAACATCAAAAGGGCCGGCGAGGACGGTTGATTTGAAGCCAATTGTCCCCGTGCTTTGCACACTTGACTCTTTCTCTACCTCTAACTCTCCTGCACTGTTTAATTTTCCTGCAATCAAACAGAGACCTTTCATATGACCATTAAACCAAATTTTAATACTTTTTAATCCAACTTTTTAATTCCAAAACTCTAATTCTCCACTATAAATACCATCCCATATTTTGACTCAGCATCATTCTGAAATTTCTATCCAAAACTCTCAAAAATTCCCTAAATACAAGTGGAGTAAAGAGGAGTTAGCAAGCGGTCAACTTTCGGCGAAGAATCGAAGCTATTCCAGCGCTCCCGCGACGCTAAAAAACTCATCCCCCCTTCTTCAACATTTTTTTAAACCTCCTAACTTGTAAGTCCCTTCTAATCTTTATCTCTCTTCTTTAAAAATTCATTTTAAAACGTATATCGGTAAGTGGAGTTAATACCGATATCACTTTTTTCCAAATCCTATAACTCTAATTCTTTTTATCTTTGGTCAAACAAATTTTTAGATAATACTTGTAAGCTTAAACCCTAATATTTAGAATAAAATTTTCATTAAATTTCTCAGGTGAAATAACAATTGTAACAACTTTTCATTTAAATACCATGAACTTTAAATATCACCTCTTTTAGTTTTTGTTACAAACATACCTTTAGGAAAACTTAACGAGGTAATGACCTACCTCTCACATACACACTTAGTTTCATAGCACGATACTTTTTGAATGTATTTTTCGTTGCGAAGAAATTGTTACAAGAAAATACCACTTACTATAAAAACTGGATTTCTTTTAAATTGTATTTTAAATTCTTTTGCGATTATTCCTCTACAACCCTCTTTAGGGGATCCTCTATTGGATGGTGTGGATTATCGCATATTCTTAGGCTAGTAGAGCGAGATGCAGATCTCCTCACATAGCATTCGGTTTCGAAAGGTTTTAAATACGGTTTTTAAGAAAAACGGATTTTTTCTAATTAAATAAAATTAAAATTTTAATAATTATATAAAATTACAAAATCCATATATTTTCAAAATATAATAAACTTACATTTTTTTTAAAATGAAAGAATTACAAGTTTCACTAAAATACCATCAAGATACCAATAAAAGACAAGTTTTACAAAAAAATACCATGAACTTTCCAAGCTAAGCAATTATCACTAAAATACCTCAAATCCTTAAAATTCATATCCAGGAAAACTCTAAATAATATAAATAAATACTCGAGATTTATTTTGAATTTTTATTAAAAATATTTTCATAAAACCCCCTCGAATTATATAAAACAATATCTAAGAACTTTAGTAAATATAGGTTTAAACGGGATCAATTCTCTTGAGCCCCAGAGAGCCGGAGAAAGTGAGTGCTTGCCTTTTTCAGGTAGAAAACTTAACGGAATTATTTATGGTAATTTTCTTGGAAAAAGACACAAATCCTGCCATCCATGTGCTGCAGTTACCGATGACTTCCGAACCTAATTCAGGATCTAAATCAGTATAAGTATCTGACTCAGTCTGAGTCTAATTCAAACCTGAATCCAATTCAAACCAGAATCTAAAATCAAACATGAATACTTGAACATGAACACTCGAATTCAAACCATCAATATCAAACATGAATACTTGACGTGACTTGACCAAACCCTAGTTATAATTGGACACGAACTTAACATGAAAACCAGAACACAATGGTTGCTATTTAAACTGACTTGACCTGAATCATGAATACAACTTGACATGAATACAAGAATACTTACCTTGAAAATTTGATGTATTCATGGATTCGAGCAAGACCGGTAATTTTAACTATAACATAGAATACACGGGGTTGGGGTAGTTCTTGTGTGAATCCAACGGAATCTTAGGAGTCCCCCTAAATCATAAATCCATGTCTACTAATACAAGCAAGCTATCATGAGGGCCCGTGTTTCTTTGCTTCTGGATTACAGCCTGTTGTGTTTGGAATAGTTCAACACTAGGTTGAAGTCCCATTACTAACACTTGATTCGGGACCGTGGTTCCTTACTCCTGAATTACAGCCTGTTGGGTTCGAAAAAACCCTTGAGATTGGTTAGCATTCACCCTTGAACTTGCGTTAAATTAGTATACCCAAATAGAGACCTGTTAAGACACTTACATTTCACTTCATGTTCACTATACCAACACTATACAGCCATGTTATACTCTGCTCATGTTAGTTACCATGATATATAGAACTATATGCTAAATAAACTTGCCATGTTTACATTAAACGACATGCTGACACACGATACTTCATAATCAATTGTTAATGATATACATTTTCCTTATCATTACACTTTATATCTCACTTCATTACTTTGGGACTTACCGAGCGAAAGTTCGCTGACGGGTATTCTACCGACCTTTGTTTTCTTGGAATGTTCGTCAGCTATCGTGGAGACTGAGGAGGTAGACATCTCAGAGGAGGAGCACGATCAGATCGCGACCTAGGCCTAGATCAGTTATTGTTTCTCAGTTTATGTATGCTACCTGTTTAGGCATTTCCTTTCTTGTATTTTCTTTCAGTTGAAATCATGTATTGTAAATGAATCAAGTTGAATGTAAACAAAGTTGTTGAATTATAAATCTCATGTTAATTTTCTTGTCATTTTTATATTTCTTCTTTTACGCTTAGCGTATTTATACCGGAAAATGTCTTTCTCGAAATAAATATGTCGCGGGCCTCGTCACGTGTCGTTTTCGTCTACTGGGAAGCGGGGTGTGATAAAGGGAGACCAGCTTGAAGGGTGATACAGAAGCAGCGGTCAATGATTTCAACCCAAGCACCTTCCATAACTCGAGCGTTTGATACTCAAGTGTAAATTGGTGAGAGGAACCCAGCTGTGCAGAAATAGTAGTTGGCGATTTTAACTCCGAACCTTTTCTGATGTCTACAAATAGTCGCATGAGCAATTTGGTTTTGTGCAGGTGAGGCCAAGTGTAATTGTGATGAGTTTCATATATAATGGCTTCTAAGGGCATTTGTTGCTGAAGTCGAGATAGAATGGCACAATTAAGAAGTATGCCTTTACCTTATTCAGAAATATGATACTTTCTTCCCGTAACAGGATGTAAATTTTCTTGAACTGATATGATGATACTCATGGCGTAAAGATAACTGTTTAGTTAATGAGCCCTGTTGGTAAAGGCGTAATCAGAGAGTGGCGTACACATAACCATTTCTAGATAGAGGCGTAAAGATAGCCATTTGGTTAATGAGGCCCTGCTTGTGAATGCGTGTTGATAGTTGTTGAAAATTGAGCACCTCTGCAGATGTGGCATAAATAGCGCCATTTTTTTCTTTCTTTGAAGAAGTGACGGGATCAACCCTCATTCTTTTTAGGAAGAAGAGGCATAAGGGTTCATAGTTTATACTCGTGGAGCTTGGAGTAAGCTGTGAAGTTGTTTAGGCATAGTATTTCTTCAGAAATTTGGTATTGATTGGAGAATGTGAATATTCTCCGTCTGGTGAAATAATCTTGTAAGCCGCACTAGAATAGACTTTTTGTACAATGAAAGGTCCTTCCCATTTTGGTTCGAACTTGCTTCGAGTTTTGCAGGTGATGATGATAGGGCGTACTACGGCTAATACTAAATCTCATGTATTGAAAGATCTGTGATTGAATTTCTTGTCTTGATCAAGAACGGGTTGAGGATAAACTAATCCTTGTAGCCTTATGAGAGCATTTTCATTGTTGTAGTGATCAGCATTTTCGTGTAATGTAACTATGCAAGCTTGATAACCTAAGCTCTTCTTCTAACATGGCATTAGTTTATTTTAGTAATGTTCTTCCTTTTGTTTTTCGGAGAGTATATCCTCAAATGGTGTTGGAAGTGGGATTATACCAGGGTTGAGATCGTAACCTATCTTGACCATCATATCGACTGCTTTTGCATTGTAAAGAAGTACTGGTAAGCAGAAGTCTAGCTCCTTTGTGTTGTTTGATGAAGCTGACACAAAGGCTATGGGATGAGGTGTATTGTGATGACTTTTTTCTTCTTTCTGTTCTTTCTGGCTTTATGCTTATGAAGAGCCTTCTTCTCGATTATTTGAAAGATAGGGTCTCCTTCACACCTCTGTTTGTGAGGAATGCAGCGTATATAACGCATTAGGCGAGTGTCTCCTTGCTTCTTTGAGTATCTACTTGAGATTTGAAAGAATCACCCTTTGCTTCAATGCTAAATCCATGCTCATCCTTGATTATTACAATGACATCAGCATAGAAAGCTTTAGCTACGGTGAAAGGTTGCGTATCCGTGAATATCCTTTTGATCTCGCCTTTTTTTTGATACAAACTTAAAATATTGGTGCAAGGAGGAAGAAATCACACCTTTCTCATGTAACCAAGAGCGGCCAAGTAGTACATTGTATGAAGTGAAGGCATCGATAATATGAAATAGTGGACCGGAAGACCATTCTTCGAATTTTAGGGTGAACCGTATAGTCCCTAAGGCTTGCTGTCCTATCTGCTTGAAGCCTTTTATGATTATATTGCTGGTTGTCAAATCTTTGATGGAGTATGCAATCCTTGTCAAGATCTTTAAAGGTAATAGGTTTACCGCGGAACCAAAATCCAACATTATTCTGTTGACAAGTGTATTCTCAAGCTCTCCGGTAACAAGCAGTGGACGATTATAGAGTTTGATGCCAAGCAGCAAATCATCTTCAGTAAATTCGATATTGAAAACATACGACGGATCAGTAATTGTATTGGCTACATCTACTCTACCGTTCTCTGCATGCTGTAAAGCCGCGTGGAGACTTTATGTAGATCATATGGCAAGTATAAAGAATCGTACACACTGAGAAGAGGCGGAATCTTCTTCAAATGGGCAAGTATGTTGTATTTTACGGCTTCAGAGTGTATTATCTCACTAGGGTTTTGGACCCTTGCCTGGTGAGATGTTGATGGTTGATCAAAATAAGGGCATGTTTCTGCTGTTCAAGTGCTTGCTCGAGTGATAAAATCAGTTTCAGGAGATTCTTCTGGCAAGTGGAGAGGTTTATCACTTTCTTCCAAAATACCGATGGTATTACGAGATAAGTTTTACCATTGAATGTGAAAGTATGTCTTAGCACCACTACTAGGTTTCAAGAGGCATCAAGTATGCAATTTTAAAAAATCTAGTGGGCTAAGCTATAAAAACCTAGAATCGAACTAGAGAATTAGGGTTTATAAGCATGTAAACAAGTTTTACACTAAGTGAAGAGGATTACAACCTTTGTAGACGAAGTCCTTCATTTCTAAAGCTCCAAGTAGTAGTCCCTAAGCTCCAAGTAGTGGTCCCTAGAACTCTTCTTAGGCTCCACTTGGTGAAAGGAACGAGCTTACTTAGTCGTCTTCGAGGCCGAAGACGATCCATCTCGAAGAATCTCTAACTCAAGCTACCTCTTCACTAATTGAGGAATTAGTGAAGCAAACAACCTACACACTAATGGGCTAGATGAGAGTAGGTTGATGAAGTAGGAATTTTGCTCACTTTAGAATTCTATTTCTCCTTTTCTTTTTCACTCAAAGAAATATCAAAAGGAGGAAGAAGATGAAGTTTGTGAAGAACTAGGGTGAAGAAAATATCACAAGTGATATTTATAGAAAGTTAATCATGGCTAAGGATAAAGGTTAAGTTATAAAATATCTAAAGTAAAATAAAATAAGTGGAATGAGCCATGGCTTTTACATGCTTCATGAAGCATCTTAAGCCATGCTCATTTTCCACTAATTTCCTTTTTACTTTAAATATAAATCACCCAATATTATCCCTGGCTTGGTGTGAGTCCCATACACCCATGTTCTATGTATCATCCACTATGACACAATACTATATATATATATATATATATATATATATATATATATATATATATATATAGACACACACACACATTACATAAAAATATATATCGACATATATATATTCAAGAGAAGAAATTCTTTAGTGAGCTAATATTAGTTAATATATATTAATATATCAAATATATATATATATATATATATATATATATATATATATATATAAAATTATTAAATCAACACTTGATTTAATAATCCGGCTATATCATATATAACCGACTAATATCTTTTATATGTATATCAATTTATCGAATCAACACTTGATTCAATAACCCGGTTATATCACATATAACCTCATCGATATCATATATTGCGAGATTAGAATATAGCATAATATACATGTATTTAATCAAGCATCCGCACATATCACTATATATGCCCTACTTCATTTCGTTTGAGCTAGGAAACCTCTGTGTGGGACTTTAAAGATTCGGCAATACGTGTCACGACCCGAATGTGGCACGTGAACGACACTTAAATCACGTGACATCTAAAGACGTCGATGGGGTTCAAGTAAGCCAAAACCCGTAAACTAAACTCTTTTTGAAAATATTGGAGGTGAGGTTTAAAATAGTCATCAGATGGAATCAGTTTAAAATAAACATTTAAGTTTAACTAAGTATGTTCGAAAAAGCATTTATGACGTTTTGAAATTCGACAGCACCTCCTTTGTAAATTTTGAATAAAACCCGCTACAACATAAAAGTATCACTACGAATGTCCATAATACTTGGACATGCCATCGTATAGTTACATACGAACTCGAAGTAATTCATTTCAGATTCGAGGATGGTTTTCGGTTCAGGAGAAATAGAATAGGATTATTCAGATGTTTTTCCCATTACCTTCTCTCAGGTTGCGAAGGCTCCTGGCATAAGGAGTGTACACCTATTACGCTTATTGGATAGTCTTCTTCCAAACCTTAGGCTGGTGCCGAAGGGTAGGGAAGGAAGAAAACCAATTAGCCTAAAGAAGGTGTACAGAAGGTAATAAGTAAAGACATAATAAAGGGATTGAAGTGACAGCAGGTAAGTATATGATTACTGTCATGAATCAGGATAGTGGAAGAGGCATTACTAAGAATACCCGGATACCCCTTCGAAACATTTTCATGTTTCAGATTTTCTGTGCAATGTTAATTGAAAACTATTTTCCCAATTGGATTCTAATTCCAGGTTATGTATTTACCAGCTTTGATTCTCACATCTGTATAATGTTACAGATGGTGAGTGGGAGTAATATATTGGGAACCGGATGATTATATCCTCATTATATCGAAATTCTTTGTAATTGGTGATATTTGAGGAAATCACCTGGGTTTTTGCCGGACGACATATATTTGGTTTTGAATATCCGTTGTTATGCACAAATTTCAAACTGATATATCTGTACGTTTATTTTATAAAGTGAGATATAACTTTTTGAAATTATGTCTATGACATTTACTTATATCAGTTGGTGATTAGGTAAGGTGCATTCAACAACGGTGTAATTCTTCCTAACTATAGTACAGTTTTCAACTTACGACGCACAAGGTTTGAGTTATTGAACTCAGGGGACTAATAAAAAGTATTTTATATTGTCCAGTGTCCATTAGGACAATGGAGTAGGTATTCGTACTATATTTTGTTTACTCATGACTTCACCAGTTCAAGAAAAGTATTTCGTTGAAATGGAAGGTCCAGATATTGAGAAGTTATAGGTATAAGAATAAAGAAGAGAATCATTTGTTAGAAGTATCAGGATTCTTCGAGGTAGTCGAAGATGTAGATACTTGTGTTTGGTATTCCGTTGATAGTAATGGTTTTGAGAACTTGCTTCTCTTTTAGATTACTCATATATGGATACGCTCCTAGATAAGTAAGGCTGATAGGCTTTTTTCTATTTGATTCATATCCACTGGAGACAGCTGCATGATTTTGAATCTGGTTCCAATTAAATTAGTGCTTTTGTTTCTATATTGGATATATATATAATCAATTTATATTTTAACGATGTTAAGATATAGGGAGTTGTCCGGCTGATACTTAAAACCAGAATCCGGATAAACTCAAGGCATGTTTCAGTAATGGCAGTTTGTTGGTTATCCCGGGTTTTGACAAGGGTTAACTTTCTACCATCAAGAAGATCAATAGTGATATTGTTCTTGACTCGCTACAGTTTTAGTAAAATGGATTTTTTTCAGAAAACAGAAGTGGGAGTATGGTAGAACTGGAAGTGATTCCAGAACCACAAACGATCATTGAAGATTTAATAGAACCTGAGGACTCAATCGAGTTTGACATTCCATTAGCCACTCCGCAGATTTAGTGGATAACCTCAGGCACCCGAGAGGTACTTCGGTCTTCTCAAAGACGGTGACAGGGAGGTTCTTGTTTATCCAGATTTGCTATTGCTGCTGTTCTAGACTATAAGACCCAACAGGAGGATGAGTATAGCGTCATTCTAAACTAGCTTTAGAAGTGCACGTGTATATGACTCTGCCAGAGGGTTGTTGTAGTCAGTGGGAGCAGCGGATGCATAGTGGGCAAGTAGCTTATGTCTATTTCTAG
Source organism: Agapanthus africanus (assembly GCA_030015575.1). Lineage (NCBI taxonomy): Eukaryota > Viridiplantae > Streptophyta > Magnoliopsida > Asparagales > Amaryllidaceae > Agapanthus > Agapanthus africanus. The sequence goes on from CM057344.1 coordinate 112,856,796, forward strand.
ACTAAAGCAGGTATAGCGGAAATTGATTATCTATTTTTGATGTTGACAGTCATAGGCTTTGACTTTATCAGAATATAAGATGGATCTGGTAAGAAGGTAGTAGGGTGTGATGTCCTGGTATTTGGGATGACATGCACTTTATAGGAAGTGATATTCCTATAATATGGTGGGTTATACTGTGGTTGTCACACAGTTGTTTCTCTACATAGGACATGGATATAATATCAGGGTTTCTGGTTACTAGATCTATGGTTTTAGATCTAGATTTGGGAAGTGTCCCAATTTGGGTACTTGACACTATTCTAAAGTGTTTTGGAATGGATGACTCCTGGTATGGTGGTGTACCTGCAGGTGATGGAGTCACCCTCTCTAAAGGTGTCTTACAGACTAAAGGGGAGAGGGATCTGCATGATTAGCATATCACTTGCTTAGGCAATTGAGTTAATCATGAAATGTTAAGTACCACACCAGATGTTGTTTTATCACTAGCTGCAATAAACATATATGAATCCAATCCTGGAGAAACGTAGGGAAGCAGTTTATGAACAAAAATAGATGTTCTTAGGATATGGTAATGGCACCTCCTTTAGGAGACGGTTATCATTTTAGATTTCCAAGATGACCTGGATGAAAGAGTGGCTGTCTGAGTTGTAGACAGTATGTTGGACAGGTGGTCCAAGCGGATACTGAGGAAGGAATGGCACAGGATACTGATTAAATTCTGTAGATGATATATTCTAAGAAGTTTGCTGGATTTGGAGTTCATTTATGAGCTAGGTCCCATCAGATATCCAGACAAATTCTAAGAAAAGGTATTGCTCATTTCGGGAGGTGGTTATTCTCCGCAAAGTTGAGATATAGAGAGATAAAGATAGAAACACTGGAGCAGATCTATTCACTGAGGCTATTTCTCGAACACAATTGTTTCACAAACGAGCTTTGTGAAACTGCTTAGTAGAGAAGTTGGGTGTTCGGTATCACACGAGCTGTGAGTATGCGACACCGCAATAATTGGCCTTAAGTGCAAGTGGGAGATTGTTGGCTATAGTGCCCTCAAGGCAATTATCGTAGTCGCAGACATGTGATTATGATGATTGAGGGAGGACCTATACCGGTAGAACAGTCTTACTCGAGATGATAGGATGATATCTGATTTGTCTTTATCATCACTATTACATGTTGATAGAGCTTATAAGATTCTTGCTTGACTACCAGTATTATGATGGCGATCATATATGCGGGAGCTGGGGGTCTATAAGCAAATCCTTAAATGTCCCAAGTCGTGGGAGTTTCGAGACTGGGCATCGATACTCCAGAGTAGACTAGTGTATACTGATCGAGACCCCGACGAAAGGCGGTGGCCAGGTCTCACAAGCCATTGGTGTTAGTTTGTTCACCTAAGATAGTATACAGGTGCTCATTGGGTTATGAGTACACTGGATGGACTCACCGGGAACCTGCTAGTTGGTATTATACCTATTATCAGATAGCAGTTCCCAGGTGACATGTGTACAGGTTAGTCTGTCGACCTGTGATCGTCATTTGTCTCGTGTGGGTTCCCACCGTGCTTTGATTACTACCCTACCATGGCTCAAAGGAGTCGTGCAAACAGGTTTTAGTAGGGTACAGTTCCGAGCCACATGGAGGCAGTGAGCGGATCGTCGGGGATTCGTCTCTCCCGGTATTGGGGGTTGATGTTGCATTGTGCACGGGTGGCCATCACCAGAAATCCTCGGCCGGGATGGACGAGAATCACCGATCTAGGATCGATAGTTTCTCAGGTGGTAATGGGTTTCATACCGATACTAAATATCGCGTTATTATGGGTCTAACTTTATCCATCCCCTAGACTCGATATGCGATACTCTTAGATGAACAGACCGGACTGTACGGATATTGTCACTGTCAGGCTCAGTAAGGGTTCAGGATGAGTTTGCTCATCGGCCTCCCTTTCGCTCAATACCTGGGTAGCCGTTACGTACATCAAGTGCCACTGACGTGCTTATGGTTAAACCCACTGCCAGCGTATTGAAGAGTCTTTAGAGTTCCACACAGAGGGTTTTCACGATTCAGGCGATATGGTGTAGATGACGTATGTTGGTACATACAGGTGTCCGATTAAATATGTGTACAGCCTGCACAGATTTTAATCGGACTGTTGATAATACTAGCGGCTTAGGATTAAGCCGGATTATTAAATTAGGTTTTGATTTAATAATTTATATATGTATTTATATATATGTATTCTAGTATTATTTTTCACTATTCATTTTCTCTCTTGGCTATTCGTATTTTGATACGAATACGCGTATATGTATTTCGATACGTGTACCGGGTAGTATTCCGTATTTATACGGAATTGTTTCTAGATGATTGGACACCTCATTTGTATGATTTCCTATTTTAGAAAATCATTTATTTCTGCAAATGAGGTGGAGGGGGTGACATGGCATGAACATTTTTTAGTATGTTGAGAGGTATGGCATGGACTTGTTAATTGTAAAAACGAGTGGAGATATTTTTTGTGCATGATTGAGAGAGATGGGAGGGGGGGGCAACCATCATTCTTGATGGGCTTGCTCACTTCTTTCTCTTCACTTGCTCACTCTCATTCTCTCTTGGAAAAACACTTAGCCACATTTCTTTAGTTTCTCATGCCACATGTTTCCTCACCTCCTCTTGATCTTCTATGGTTGCTCATGGAGCATTTGTGATAAGAGAAAAAAATTATAGTGACACATTCCTACACCTCCACTCTCCATTACTAGCAACCTTGGAGCGTCGATTGCCTCGCTTGGCTAGGCTGAAGCTTACGTCGTTTCCCTCAGGTGGATCATCATAGATGAAGGAAGACCGGCAACCAAACTCGATCCGCAACCTCCAGGAGCTTGGGATGAAGGTTGAAGACCGAAGGACATAGATCAACTCGGTATAACCATCTAACTCCTAGTTTTACATATTGCTAGTATAGGGTTTAGGGTAGATCCGGGCATCGGGTCATGGTAGTGCCAGTTTAGAAAATTTTTGTTTCGCATTTGGTCACGGTTTGATGCCCAAGGCGCTGCCGTAACCCAACATGGTATCAGAACCAGGTTTTAAACCCTTAGCTAGCTAGTTTAGACGATGTTAAAGTATCGAAACTGAAACAACCCCGAAACAATGCACTGCATATTCCAGTTTCTGTCGAATTATCAGAGTCTTCAAAAAAAATTTTTAGCAACTGTAGAAGACTACTATAGTGACCACTAGACCACACCCTAAATACGAGCCAGTTTCACCCGTATTGAACCGACCACATTTGCAAAATTTCCGAGCTGGCCAGCCCTGCTTTTGAGTTAGGGTTTCATATTTTGGGTGTGTGTTAGTCTCTAGAATATTGGTGCAGTGGTATTGCTTGTTTTTCCGATTTTTGATATTATGTTATCTATTGTTCATGGGCAATTCGTGGTGTTTCGAAGTCGATAATTTAACACTGTTTAAATGTTTATTAGTACATGCATTACTATCTACGACCGTGAATGTCATTCGAGCGGTACAACTCATCTAATTTCTATACGTTCTTTTAGATGGGTTTGCGAACTTGACATTCACGTTGATGTTCTGTATTGGGCTGTGATTGTGGTTGGATTGTCACGGTGGATAGCTTGGGTGCAACTAGTAAATTTAGATTCATTTGTACATTTGATATTGTGGGGCGAGCGTCCGACATATGAACTGCCGTCACTGCCAGTTTGTATATTATTTATTTTGGGTACGACCGGGTTGAGGTCGATGTCACCCTTGTACATATTATTTTCTTTTCTGTACTAGGATTACCCCGTGGTGGAGTGCACGAATAGTAGGGTTCTAGAGGGCAACGGGTTCTCATCTCATGGCATTGAGATGGAGGGGACCTTACCCTAGAATTGGCGGGCTATTCTCCGCACTCGTAGGGGGTATAGGTTGACCCACGGAGGGGTGCCCAAGTTACCGGATTTTGTGAAGTTCTGGGTGGCCCATTCACGTTGTTGATTGGGTTTGCCTTGCTTCTGGGATTGGCGGGTAGCTTGCCGCACTAGTAGGGGTCTAGCTTTTCATTACACAGGCTATCCAGAACGTCGGGTCTCATTTGCGGCTCAAGTGAAACCCGGGGCTCCAGGATTATCCACCACTCTGTGTTGCTTGGCTGAGATTCTGTGATGTTGCTTTATATCATGCCTGGTATGATTGTTATATATATATTTATATATATACTAGTAGATGTTTTATATGTTTTTCACCCGCGCTAGTCCAGTCCCCGCTCTGTCGTTTGTTAATTAACCTAACGGGTGATGACGGGACCCAGTGGCGAATGCGGATGGCATATACGTACATCATATATTTTAGTTCTTTTCTGGTGTGATTAATTGATGGGACTGCATTGATTCTTATTAATGCAAGGATAAAACAAACCTATATGATATTGTTGGAACCAAGTTTTTTAAAAAACTGACATTACAAACATTTTCTTTTACTTTGCACAGTGGTATTCAGTTAGGAATATCCTGCACCTCATTCGATGAGGCAAGAGCCGAGATCCCTTTATCGGGAGTGACCCCTTGAGCAAAAGTTTGCATCAGCGTAATAACTTCACTATAGTCGTTTTCTTTTGCTTTGCATTGTGGTATTTAGTTAGGAATATCCTGCACCTCATTCAAAGAGGAAAGAGCTGAGATCCTTTCACAGGGAGTAACCTCTTTAGCAAAAGTTTGCGCCACTATATATTTGTAAAACCTCTCGGTTCCTTCAACGATATCAAGTTCATTACGTTAAAGGTTTTTCGCCAAAAACCAGCCGTAGCCCTCCGTCATTTTGGATTGGTAGTGCTTAGTATTCGTGCTACGTATTTCGATCTTTAGTCGAGGCGTAGTGTTCGGTAGCTATGTAATGCTTTTCCGTTGCATGGATATGCGATTAATTAGGACAGTCGTGCGATCATTTTGATCTTTATTTAAGGTTTGTACAGGTGGGTCTAATGCAATCAAGATAATGACAGGTAGAACTTGACTAGGAACTTTTGACATTTTGATCTTTAGTCAAGGTCACTTGGGTCCTAGGGGTAAAAACATACATCGGGAGTTTCAAACATACAGGAAACTTGCCAGGCATGAGCATACCTCCTGAAGTGTTGTGACTTGAGTGGCTTCCATCAGGTTATCATGCGATGATAGTTAGATCCCGATTCCCACTGATGAGTAGGTTTACTCCTCTGGTGACTTTAGATGATCCCGACTAATTCTTCTTTTGGATTTGGAGGAGAATTCGTGGAAACAGTGGGAGACATCCTGATTAGATAAAGTGATTAACCATTCTGATCTAGGTTAGAGTGCACGCTGAGTGTTTCTTTTCTCTCTCTCATTTTTGGCAGCGACCATGGCCCGACCCTTGACTAAAACTCATGAACCAAGTTAACCGAACCTTCTTAAAACACTTCGGCTTTTGGAATTTCATGTAGTCGTAAAATATCCTTGCCACTTCTATACCACCTTTGCATTTCTTCAGAACACCCCGTATCACTACGAATATCCACTCTTATTGGATAAATCCATCATATAGTTATATACGAACTCGAAGGAACTTGTTCCAGATTCGAGGATGGATTCTGGTTCTGGAGAGATTGAATAGGATTATTCGGTTGTCTTTTCCCTTTACCTTCTCTCAAGTTGTGAGGGCTCCTAAGATTAGGAGAGGGTACACCTATTGAGCTTATTGGATAGTTTTCCTCCAGACCATAGGCAGGTGCCGAAAGGTAGGGAAAGAAGAAAACCAATTAGCCTAAATGTGGTGTACAGAAAGTAATAAGTAAAGACATATAACGGGATTAGAATAACGGCAAAGAAAATTGTGACTGCTATCATTCACGATAAAACCATGTATACCCCTGCCATTCCCACATCCACTTTGGATTTCTCCAGAACACTTCGTATCACTATGAACGTCCATAATGCTTGGACATGCCATCGTATAGTTACATACGAACTCAAAAGAATTCATTCCAGATTCGAGGATGGTTTCCGGTTCAGGAGAAATAGAATAGGATTATTCAGATGTTTTTTCCCATTACCTTCTCTCAGGTTGCGAGGGCTCTTGGCATAAGGAGTGTACACATATTACGCTTATTGGATAGTCTTCTTCCAAACCTTACTCTGGTGCCGAAGGGTAGGGAAGGAAGAAAACCAATTAGCCTAGGTGTACAGAAGGTAATAGGTAAAGACATAATAAAGGGATTGAAGTGAGGGCAGGTAAGTATATGGCTACTGTCATGAATCAGGATAGTGAAAAAGGCATTGCTAGGAATACCCGGATACCCCTTCGAATCATTTTCATGTTTCAGATTTACTGTGCAATGTTAATTGAAAATTGTTTTCCCAATTGGATTCTAACTCCAGGGTATGTATTTACCAGCTTTGATTCTCACATCTGTATAATATTACAGATGGTAAGTGGGAGTAAGATATTGGGAACCAGGTGATTATATCTTCATTATATCGAAATTCTTTGTAATTGGTGATATTTGAGGAAATCACCTGGGTTTTTGCCGGACTACAAATATTTGGTTTTGAATATCCGTTGTTATGCACCAATTTCAAACTGATATATCTGTACGTTTATTTTATAAAGTGAGATATAACTTTTTGAAATTATGTCTATGACATTTACCTATATCAGTTGGTGATTAGGTAAGGTGCATTCAACAGCGGTATAATTCTTCTTAACCATAGTACAGTTTTCAACTTACGACGCACAAGGCTTGAGTTATTGAACTCAGGGGACTTATACAAAGTATTGTATGTTGTCCAGTGTCCAGTAGGACAATGGAGTAGGTACTCGTACTATATTCTGTTTACTCATGACTTCTCCAGTTCTAGACAAGTATTTCGTTGAATGCAAGGTCCAGATATTGAGAAGTTATAGGTATAAGAATAAAGAAGAGAACCATTTGTTAGAAGTATCAGGATTCTTCGAGGTAGTCGAATATGTAGATACTTGTGTTTGGTATTCCGTTAATAGTAATGGTTTTGAGAACTTGCTTCTCTTTCAGATTACTCATATATGGATGCGCTCCTAGATAAGAATGCCGATTGGCCTTTTTCTATTTAATTCATATGAACTGGAGACAGCTTCATGATTTTGAATCTGGTTACAATTAAATTAGTGCTTTTGTTTCTATATTGGATATATATAGAATTAATTTATATCTTAACGATGTTAAGATATTGGGAGTTGTCCGGCTGATGCTTAAAACCAGAATCCGGATAAACTCAAGGCACGTTTCAGTAATGGCAGTTTGTGGGTTATCCCGGGTTTTGACGAGGGTTAACTTTCTACCATCAGGAAGATCAATAGTGATATTGTTCTTGACTCGCCGCAGTTTTAGTAAAATGGATTTTTTCAGAAAACAGAAGTGGGAGTATGGTAGAACTGGAATTGGTTCCAGAACCACAAACGATCGTTGATGATATAATAGAACCTGAGGATTCAATCGGGTTTGACATTTCATTAGCCACTCCGCAGATTTGGTAGGTAACCTCAGGCACCCGAGAGGTACTTCGGTCTTCTCAGAGATGGTGACATGAAGGTTCTTGTTTACCTAGACTTGCCATTGCTGCTGTTCTAGACTATAAGACCCAGCAGGAGGATGAGTATAGCGTCGTTCAGCTTTAGAAGTGCACGTGTATATGACTCTGCCAGAGGGTTGTTGTAGTCAGTGGGAGCAGCGGAAGCATAGTGGGCAAGTAGCTTATGTCTATTTCTAGACTAAAGCAGGTATAGCGGAAATAGATTATCTATTTTGATGTGACAGTCATAGGCTTTGACTTCATCAGAATAGGAGATGGTTCTGGTAAGAAGGGAATAGGATATGATGTCCTGGTATTTGGGATGACATGCACTTTATAGAAAGTGAAATTCTTATAATACGGTCGGTTATATTGTTGTTGTCACACAGTTATTTCTCCACATAGGACATGGATATAATATCAGGGTTTCTGGTTACTAGATCTATGGTTTTAGATCTAGATTTGGGAAGTGTCCCAATTTGGGTACTTGACACTATTCTAAAGTATTTTGGAATGGACGACTCCTGGCATGGTGGTGTACCTGCAGGTGATGGAGTCACCCTCTCTAAAGGTGTCTTACAGACTAAAGGTAAGAGGGATCTGCATGATTAGCATATCACTTGCTTCGGCAATTGAGTTAATCATGAAATGTCAAGTACTACACCAGATGTTGTTTTTGCACTAGCTGCAATAAACATATATTGATCCAATCCTGGAGAAACGTAGGGAAGTAGTTTATGAACATAAATAGATGTTCTTGGGATATGGTAATGGCAGCCTCTTTCAGGAGACGGTTATCATTTCAGGCTTCCAAGATGACCTGGATGACAGAGTGGCTGTATGAGTTGTAGTTTTTTCCTCTTCTAAGAGACAGTATGTTAGACAGGTGGTCCAAGCGGATACTGAGGAAGGTATGGTGCAGGATACTGATTAAATTCTGTGGATGATACAGTCTAAGAAGTTTGCTGGATTTGGAGTTCATTTGTGAACTGGGTCTCATCAGATATCCAGACAAATTCTAAGACAAGGTATTGCTCATTTCTGGAGGTGGTTATTCTCCGCGAAGTTGAGATATAGATAGATAAAGATAGAAACACTGGAGCGGATCTACTCACTCAGGCTATTTCTCGAACACAATAGTTTCACAAACGAGCTTTGTGAAACTGCTTAGTAGAGAAGTTGGGTGTTCGGTATCACACGAGCTGTGAGTATGCGACACTGCAATAATTGGCCTTAAGTGAAAGTGGGAGATTGTTGGCTATAGTTCCCTCAACGCAATTATCGTAGTCGTAGACAAGTGATTATGATGATTGAGGGAGGACTTATACCGGTAGAACAGTCTTACTCGAGATGATAGAATGCTATCTAGTTTGTCTTTATCATCACTATTATATGTTGATAGAGCCCATAGGATTCTTGCTTGACTACCAACATTATGATGGCGATCATATATGTGGGAGCTGGGGGTCTATAAGTAAATTCTTAAATGTCCCTAGTTGTGGGAGTTTCGAGACTGGGCATCGATACTCCAGAGTAGACTAGTGTATACTGATCGAGACCCCGATGAGGGGCGGTAGCCAGGTCTCACAAGCCATTGGTGTTAGTTTGTTCACCTAAGATAGTATACAGATGCTCATTGGGTTATGAATACACTAGACGGATTCGCCGGGAACCTACTAGTTGGTATTATACCTATTGTCAGATAGCAGTTCCCAGGTGACATGTGTACAGGTTAGTCTGTCGACCTGAGGTCGTCATTTGTCTCGTGTGAGTTCCCACTGTGCTTTGGTTACTACCCTACCATGGCTCAAAGGAGTCGTGCAAATAGGTTTTAGTTGGGTACAGTCCCGAGCCACATAGAAGCAGTGAGCGGATCGTTGGGGATTCGTTTCTCCCGGTATTGGGGGTTGATATCGCGTTGTGAACGAGTGGCCATCACCAGAAATCCTCGGCTGGGATGGACGAGAATTACTGATCTAGAATCCATAGTTTCTCAGGTGGTGATGGGTTTCATACCGACACTAAATATCGCGTTATTAGGGGTCTGACTTTATCCACCCCCTAAACTCGATATGCGATACTCTTAGACGAACAGACCGGAATGTACGGATATTGTCACTGTCAGGCTCAGTAAGGGTTCAGGATGAGTTTGCTCGTTGGCCTCCCTTTCGCTCAATATCTGGGTAGCCGTTACGTACAGCTAGTGCCGCTGACGTGCTTGTGGTTAAACCCACTGCCAGCGTATTGATGAGTCTTTAAAGTCCCATATAGAGGGTTTTCACGGTTCAGGCGATATGGTGTAGATGACGTATGTTGGTACATACAGGTGTCCGATTAAATATGTGTACAGGATGCACATACTTTAATCTAACGGTTGATAATACTAGCGGCTTAGGATTGAGCCTAATTATTAAATCAGGTTTTGATTTAATAATTTATATATGTATTTATATATATGTATTCTAGTATTATTGTTCACTATTCATTTTCTCACTTGGCTATTCGTATTTTGATACGAATATGCGTATATGTATTTCGATACGTGTACCGGATATTATTCCGTATTTATACGAAATTGTTTCTAGAAGATTGGACACCTCATTTGTATGATTTCCTTCTTTAGAAAATCATTTGTTTTTGCAAATGAGGTGGAGGGAGTGACATGGAATGAACATTGTTTAGCATGTTGAGAGGTATGGCATGGACTTATTTATTGTAAAAAGGAGTGGAGATATTTTTTGTGCATGATTGAGATAGAGAGGGGCAGCCATCATTCTTGATGGGCTTGCTCACTTCTTTCTCTTCACTTGTTCACTCTCATTCTCTCTTGGAAAAACACTTAGCCGCATTTTTTTAGTTGCTCATGCCACATGTTTCCCCACCTCTTCTTGATCTTCTATGGTTGCTCATGGAGCATTTGTGATGAGAGAGAAAAAAATTATAGTGACACATTTCTACACCTCCACTCTCCATTGCTAGCAATCTTAAGCGTCGGTTGTCTCATTTGGCGAGGCTGAAGCTTACACCATTTTCCTCAGGTGGATCATCGTAGATGAAGGAAGACTGGCAACCAAACTCGATCTGCAACCTATCGGAACTTGGGATGAAGGTTGAAGACCGAAGGACACGGATCAACCCGGTATAACCATCTAGCTCCTAGTTTTACATATTGCTAGTATAGGGTTTAGGGTAAATCCGGGTATCGGGTCATGGTAGCACCAGTTTAGAAAATTTTTGTTCCGCATTTGGTTACTGTTTGATGGCCGGGGCGCTGCCATAACCCAACAATTAGTATTTGTGCAAGTGTTCTAAAACTGTATATAGCATACTCGTGTCGACATCTACATACACATCACGTAATATAACAGTCCTACAGTGACATAGCAGTACCAATGAGGTGTAGTGTAACATATGCGTATGTGCTTATGCAACATAATATTCATTGGTAGTTGTGCAGTGTTCTATCAGAGTGTTCGTATCACGGAAACGTATAACATCGATAAATATATCGCGAACATGTAAAGTAAATTTAAGTGTAACTTTTAAATGTAACTACTTGCTATAAGCTATACCATTATACTTGGAAATGGAACGAAACGTTGGTTTTGAAATAAGGAAGCTACCTTAGGTTAAAATTAGATATTCGTTTTGGAAATTAACATTGCATCCTTGTCATTTATCGTCGAAAAGGGAAACGAATCGTTAGTTTTTAAAAGAGTTTAACTCACTCAGGTATTACGTTCTAACACGAAATAAAACATGACTCTACGAGTCTAAAGGAACTTGGCTGTCATTCGGCATGTTAATCTCTTCATCACAAGTACGGTATGATTCCTCGTACAATATCCATATTATCACAATATCCAAATCATCTCAAGTACGGCATAATCTCTCGTATAACTCCACCCAACCATGAATAAAACTATATGCACATGAACAATATACTAGATGCAACAGAACACTAATACCACTAACTTGAACTAACACTAAAAACTAGCTAGATAGAATAACTATCCTAGTTATAAAGTTGCGGAGGTGCAATACGCCATCCACCCGACTTCCTTCATAAATGTAAATCTACTCACCAGCTTGTCGAGCTCATTGAATCCACGATTGAAGTGTCCGTCAACTCCGTCTCGGAAACCTTCACGATCGTACCTATAGAGATATAGTTCAATGAAATCCTGCTCAAGAAGTGTAAGTGGAAGTATCAAAGGTTTGTAGAGGCACTAGTTTGAAGATGTGAACAACTTTAATGACATGGTTTTACTTTTTGGATGTGATGAACACTTAGAAATATTTTTGTTTATTGCTTGAAAAAACCTATGGTTCAATTTAAGGAAGCTAAAGAAATTACTAAGTTTGTGAGTAGAGAAAGTATGAGGTGTTGAGAGAGAAGGAGGAGGTGGAGAGTGGTAAGATGGTGGTGTAAAGTGAGAAGGAGGAGGTGGAGGGAGTTGAGCATAGGTGAGGGTGTGTTGGTGTGAGAGTTAAACCTAGCAAACATAAACCCATCCTCATTTTGAATAAAAAGAAACAAAAGAAAACCCTTTTTCTTTAATTAAAACCTCTTTATGTAAAAATCTAAATTCATATGTAAAAATAAATGAAATACTTATTCTAACACTTAATTTATATTATATTGATATAAAATATCATGTCATGTTAAATTAATTAATATGTCATTTTTATGATATCACACACTTTTCTTCATATTTACCAAAATAATTACATTTTTACGGATATAATTCTGATACCCAATTTCATAAGCGATATCATTTTTGTAAACTTATTATATTCATATTGAAAATTATAAATTAAAATTTATAATTTTCCAAAATGTTATAATATGCCAGCAGTAGGTAATGATCACATCAGTCACCCACAGGCCGTCAGCGATACTAGCTGGACATAACGGCTACCCAGGTATTGAGCAAATAGAAGATCAACAAGAAAGCTTGTCCAAACTCCCGCAAAGCCTATAAGCAACACTTACCATACAGTCCGGTCTCTTCGTCTTATATGTCGCATATCAAGTCTAGGGTGGAATCGTCAGACCCTAGTAACATAATAATTCATGTCGTTGTTTGGTCTATAACGGTTTGAGAAACTACTGACAACACTTACCAGTAAATCTCATTAGCCCTGGTCAGAGACTTGCTGTTATAGCCAATCGAGCATAGCACAACATCAACTCCTAATACTGGAAGAGACGAAACCCCTCCTATTTCTCACTGCCTCCATGTGACTCGGGTTGTACCCAAAATCCATCTGTTTGCAAGACTCTTTTGAGCCGTGGTAGGGAGGAAATCAAAGCACAGTGGGAACCACACAAGACTCTATGATGATCTCGGGTCTACAGACTAACCTGTACCAGTGTCACCAGAGGACTGCTATTTGACGATAGAAATGGTACCATCTAGGAGTTCTCGGCGAGTCTTGTTCGGTGTACCCATTCTCTAATGAGCAGCTGTGTACAATCTTTTATGTCAAACACCAATGGTTGTGGGATCAACCATCGCCCCCATACAGGGTTAAGAAACGTGCACACTATTCTACACTGGAATATCGATGCCTTGTCTCGATACTCTCTTGACTAGGAACTATTAAAGGATGTACTTGTGGACTACCCTGGCCCTACTAGTATGATCTGCATCATAGTCCTGGTAGTCAAGTACATATCCTAAAGGTTTTATCAACATGTATCAGAGAGACAGTATAATAATACAAGTGTACATGTTAAGATAAAAAGCAACCAGATAGCATACTATTATGTCGAGCAAGAAATTCCTCTCTTTATATATGTCCAAACATCCACTATAATATACAATAATGTACAATAATGGCCTCTAGGGCATACATATGACTAACAATCTCCCACTTGCACTATGGCTAGTTTTTGTAGTATCGCATACCCAACATCCCAAAAAGTCTCTCAAATTGCATCTGGGGGAGGGCCTTCATGAGTGGATCCGCCGTGTTGTTCTTCGTGTCAACTCTCCTGACCTCGATCTTCCGGCGATCTACTATCTCCCGGATCAGGTGATACCACCTCAGAATATGTCTGGATTGCTGATGGGACCGGGGTTCCTTGGCCAAAGCCACAGCTCTATTGTTATCATAATACAAAAGTATTAGATGCTCAATGGATGGAACCACACCAAGTTCAGTAATGAACTTTTTCATCAAGACAGCCTCTTTGGCAGTATCGTTGGCAACGATGTATTCATCTTCTTTCGTCGATTCTGCCATGTATCTAGCTTGGAACTCTTCCAACATACCGTCCCTCCATTGAGGGTGAAGACATAATCCGAGATCGACTTATTGTCGTCCTTATCACTCTGGAAGCTCGAATCGGTAAAGGACTCCACCTGGAGTTCTCCGTTACCATATACCAAGAACATTTCTTTAGTCCTTTTCAAGTACTTAAGAATGTTCTTCACGGCTGTCCAGTGCTTCTCCTCAGGATCTGATTGATACCTACTTACCACACTAAGTGCGTAAGCTACATCCGGCATGGTACATAACATCACGTACATGATTAACCCAACTGCAGAAGCATAGGGTATCCCTTGCATGCGAGCCCTCTCCAAATCAGACTTAAGAGACATCTCTTTGGAGAGTGATTCCTGAGCAAGCGGGTAAATTACCACACTTAGAATCTTTCATACTAAATCTCTTTAGTATGGTGTCAATGTACCTGGATTGGAACAATCCCAACATCCGCTTAGATCTATCTCTATAGATCTTAATCCCTAGGATGTATGAGGCATCACCTAGATCTTTCATGGAGAACCTTTATGATAACAAGAGCTTGACCGAGTGTAGAATAGGAACATCATTTCCTATCAAGAGTATGTCATCCACGTACAATACGAGGAATGCAACCTTACTTTCTACAACCTTATTGTATATACAAGGTTCATCTACGTTTTTGATGAAGTCAAACTCTTTGACTGCTACATCAAAACAGACGTTCCAACTCCGTGATGCCTGCTTTAATCCGTAGATTGATTTAAGCAGCTTGCACACCTTTCCGCTGCTCCCACTATCTACGAAGTCCTCTGGCTGTGTCATGTATACGCTTTCTTCTAAATCACCATTTAGAAAAACGGTCTGGACGTCCATCTGCCAGATTTCGTATTCATGGTATGCAGCAATGGCAAGTAGGATCCTGATGGACTTAAGCATAGACACTGGAGAAAATATTTCATCATAGTCGACACCTGGTCGTTGACGAAAATCTTTTGTTACAAGTTTAGCTTTGAAGGTATCAACCTTTCCATCTACACCAAGTTTCTTCTTAAAGATCCACTTGTTGGGTTCCCTAGCACGGCAGCAAGGTTTCGGGAGGCATCATCCATGCCAATTTCAAAAATTTGCCGTTCTAGCTATCCCTAACTTTAGAATTGTTACTAGAAAATCCGACGAATAATAATGTAAACTACTTTACATCTAAGTGAATGAGGAATACAACCTTTGTAGACCGGTCCTTCACTTCTAAAGCTCCCTGTAGTAGTCCCTTCCCTGCAAGTTGTGATCTCCCGAACTCTAAAAAGGGTTCTCCCGGAGAAATGAACAAGTTTGCTCGAAGTCTTCGAGGCCGAAGATGATCTACGTCGAGCAGACTCAAGCTCATGCTACCTCTTCACCAATTATGAAATTAGTGAAGTAAACACCCTAAACTAAATGACAAGTAGTAGAGGACGATGAAGTAGGAAATGGGCTCACTTTAGATTTATTTTTCTCATAATATTTTCTCACTTTTCCAAAAGCTAGAAAGCTTTTTCTCAAAGATGAAGAAGATGAAGAGAAGAGATGAGAATGAACTAATAATGTGAGAATAACAACCATGGGTGAGTTAGTGTCATACACTAACCCATGTAGAGATTAAACCATGGCTAACAATAATGGTTAGGTTAATAAATATCTATAAGTAAAACAAAAGGAGTGGACTTAGTCAGATGCTACAAAGCTTCTCCAAGCTTCCAAGCATGTGACTAATTAACAATAATTTTGATTTACTTAATTAAATATAAACCCTCACGTTATTATTAGTATGGTGTGAGTCTCATACACCCATATAGCATGTGGCATCAAGGATGACACAATAAAATGTACACTAATATATATCACATATATACTAATGCACACTTGTGAGAAAAAGAAAAGTTTAAGTGAGCTAATATTAGTTAATACAATCTAGTATATCAAATATACAATTATACATTAAATTATTAAATCAACACTTGATTTAATAATCCGGCTATATCACATACAACTGACTAATATCAAATGCAATAACTTATAGATTCAACACTTGATCCGATAACCCGGCTATATCTCATATAACCGACCGATATCACATACCGCGAGAATAGAATGCAGTATCGCATACACGCATTAATCTTGGTCCCGCACATATCACATATGTGCTCCTACTTCATTTCGCATGAACCAGGAAACTTCTGTGTAGGACTCTAAAGACTCGTCAATACGCCGGTAGTAGGTGATGATCATATCAAACACCCATAAGCTGTAAGCGGTCTGCTAAACGTAATGGCCACCCGTGTATTGAGTGATCAGAAGATCAACAAGCATGCCTACTCATACTCATACGATTCCAATCAGTAAAACTATCGTACAGTCTGGTCTCTTCGTCAGATATATCGCATATCTCGTCTGGTGGTGGTAAACGTTAGACCCTAATAACTCGATAAGTCATGCCGATATGAGGTTCATAACGGGTCGAGAAACTACTGATAACACTTACCAGTAAATCTCAGAAACTGCCCTGGCCAGGAACTTTCCTGTTATAACCAATCGAGCACAACGCAACTTTAACCCCCACTACCGGGAGAGACGAAATCCCCTCCTATCGCTCATTGCCTTCATGTGACTCGAGACTGTACCCAAAAACCACCGTTTTGCACGTCCTCTTGAACGTGGTAAGGTGGAAATCAAAGCACAGTGGAAATCACACAAGTCTCTATGACTATCTCGGGTCGACAGACTAACCTGTAACAGTGTCATCAGAGAACTGCCATCTGACGTGAGGTATAATACCATCTAGGAGTTCTCGGCGAGTCCGTCCAGTGTACCCAGTCTCCACTGAGCACCCGTATACCATCTCTGATGTCAAACACCAATAGATATGGGATCATCCATCGCCTATCTATATGGATCGAGAAGCTATACGCTAGTCTGCTCTGGTATATCGATGCCCCGTCTCGATACACCCATAACTAGGGAAATTAAAGGATGTACTTACCGACTACCTT
Organism: Agapanthus africanus; assembly: GCA_030015575.1. Lineage (NCBI taxonomy): Eukaryota > Viridiplantae > Streptophyta > Magnoliopsida > Asparagales > Amaryllidaceae > Agapanthus > Agapanthus africanus. The sequence continues at coordinate 112,873,654 of CM057344.1, forward strand.
TGTCCCACTAGTATGATCCACATCATAATCCAGGTAGTCAAGTGCACATCCTAAGGGCTTTACCAACATGTAATAGAGAGACAATCAGTGTACATGTTAAGATAAAGAGTAACCAGATTGCATACTATCATGTCGAGCAAGAAATTCCTCCCTATATATGTCCAAACATCCACTACAATATAAATCTCATGTACAGTAATGGCCTCTAGGGAAGACATATAACTAACAATCTCCCACTTGCACTAGGGCCATCATATAGCAGTGGTTGTAGTATCTCATACTCAACCATCCTATAAAAGTCTCTATCTGGGAAAAGGCCTTTGTGAGTGGATCCGCCGTGTTGTCCTCTGAGTCTACTCTCCTAACCTCGGTCTTCCTGGAAATCAACCATCTCCATGATCAGGTGATACCGCCTTAGAATATGTCTGGATCACTGATGGGACAAGGGTTCCTAGGTATAAGCCACAACTGTATTGTCATACAATGGTAGGAACGAAGTTCATCTCATGAACTTAAATACAACCAGACTGCCTCTTTGGTAGTATCGTTGGTAGCGATGTATCGAGCCTTTATCGTCTAGTTTGTCATGGTATCTAGCTTGGAACTCTTCCAACATACCGTCCCTCTACTGAGGGTAAAGACAATGCCTGTGACTGACATTCATTCGACCGTACCACCTTGGAAGTTATCCAGTGATTCTCCCCAGGATCGATTGATACCATCTCACTACACCTAGTGAGAATCCAAACATCCACTTAGATCTATGTAATAGATCCAAAACCCAGGATTTAGGAGGTATCACCTTGATCCTATATAGAGAATCAATGCGATAAGAGGAGATTGACCGAGTGTAGCATAAGAAACTCCTTTCCTATCAAGAGTATGTCGTTCATGTACAATACGAGGAAGACCACCTTACTCTCTACTACCTTTTTGTATATACAAGGTTCATCTACCATTTTGATGAAGTCAAACTCTTTGACCACTACATCAAAACAGATGTTCCAACTCCGCGATGCCTGCTTTAACTCATAAAACAACTTGCACACGTTTCCGCTGCTCCCACTGTCTACGAAGCTCTCTGGCTGTGTACTTATAGACGCTATGTTCTCAATCACTATTTAGAAAAGCAGTTGATTGATCGTTCTTTTTGCGTGCGCGTTTTAAAATCAAAGAATACCGCAATCAATAATGGTGTCGCTTGGTAGCTAGCCGGTTGAGTACGGGTTGGTCCACAGGGAAAACGTGTTCTTTTCTTTATGTTCTTACGAGTTAAGTCCTATTTTTGGTAGGTTTTGATTTTTATAAAAACTAAGATTGAATTTAATTTGGATTAAAACCTTGCTAGGGTTAGGATTATGTTAGTTTGGAAAGATAATTCTACTCACTGCTTCCTTTGTCCTAATTAAGAACATATGTGTTAGGGTAATAATCAACAAAGGGGATTAACACAACAAGGAAGAAACATAGTTTCTTCCTTTTGGTCCTTGTCCGTCCTTTCTTAACTCTTAGCCCTAACCTCTATGTAAATCAACCACAACCGGTCTTACTATGGAATCACCGCTATCTCATAGGATAGGGTGCCGTAGTGAGCGGTGTGTGTTTGATTAACATAGAGTCCTAATTTAAAGTATTATATGGGCAAGAAAGGAGTGAGAGATTTCCATCTCTCAACCCTACCCAATCCTAACCCTAACAAGTGAGGAACTACTTACTCATTAGGGATGTTACGATGACATTCATTTTTATAATTTTCTTTTAATAACCTAATTAACTTGCAGATAATAAAAGACAGATACTAAATTGCAGAAATAAAAGACGAAATGAAAATTGCAAGATAAAAACTTACTTTATTGACACCTCTTGACGATTACAATGGAATTGAAAATTTAAATCTAGAATTAAAAAGAGGCATGCCCCAAAAGAGGCTGTAGGCTTTCCTATTTATAGATAGGAGAAACCCTAGGGTTTACATCTGATTCACATTTAAAATTACAAGACTACCCTAAGAAAGCCGGGTCAAAGCACCGACACCCACCGACACATGCACCGACACGTGCACTGCACGGCCGCGGATCCACGGCGGAATGCCATGTTTGGCCGCGGATCCGCGGCCATCTTGGGGGTTCTCTGTCTCATCTTTCCAGGGTTGCTTCATGTTGCCTTGTTCTTCTGTTTTCTTCACTTGGTTCTTCAGAATATCTTCTATTTTCTTCCAGATTTCCACAGTGCAGAATGTTATGGACTTTTCGCCGTGAGCTTCGCGTTGAAGTCTTTAATCCTGTGCTGCCCTTGTACTTTATGCATTGAACTGTTCGCTGATCTTTGTTTATTCCTTAAACTGGTAGGCGGCATCATACAGATTCATTTATTTGTTGGTCGTAGTCTCACATTTGTAACGTCTTTTCCTGAATTTCACTGTATTGTTCTGAGAACCTGTAACCTGCAACTATTTAGCAGACATGGATCAAAAGCACCTATTTATTTGCAATATGATTAAGAATGAGGAATATAATAATGCAAAATTCTGATATGAACAAATACCCCCAAACTTATCTTTTGCTCGTCCCGAGTAAAACTAATTTTATTCTCGAAAAAATCCTAACCTCACTTTCGCAGGGAATCGTGATTGCACTGAGCTCGTGCAACAAGACGTTAAACCTCTAGGTGTCCCTAGTCGGAGGAGTGTTGTCTCCTGAGGGTTTTCAGCGGATACTACCCACAAAATCCGATCAATTTGGACTGTTGACTTTCATTCTTCAATTCGGTGTTCTAGCAAGAATTTCTATTATCTTCAACTAAGAAATCATCAACCCGTATTTTTCACACTCACTTATCATTTAACTTAAGATCGTATATGTTCTGTAAATTTATTTAGCTTTTAGCATCTTTTGAATTTTCCTTCTAAGATTCCATCTCAACTTAGGAATTTTTATCATCTCTACTGAAAATATAAGCCCTATCTTTCATTCTTGTCTCTCATCCAAACCCCAATCATATACCCCTACGTATGTGTATGTATTACCCCTACACTTGGAAATTCGATTCAAGCTATCATACTCTTGTCCATCGTCCAAAGTACTTTTAGTTGGTAAATTTTAGATAAAATTGCTCACACATTCTTCATGCGACCGTTAATACTTCTTTAGATACTAACGACCGATTACAAAATGTGTTCGCACATTAAGGCGTAATTCCTCGTCTTGTAATACCTACGGCTTTAGCAGTGACTCCCAAACCAGTTGGTCTAAGGCACTGGGTGATAAAGCACCCTCGCTATATATTTTTTTATTTTACGCAGCCTTAAGTAATTACAAAACCAGTGTTCATTTTTTTATATCTCTTTATTCACACTTATACTTTTATTTAATTTTTTCTTATACTAAGAATTTTAGACGAGCATTTCAAGGTATCCTCTACTATCCCAAGTTTCAAGGTGCGTGTATGTGCTAGTTGTAGGGTATATATTTTCAGAATTTAGACTTAAGGTTCAGAATTATTTTTCAGACTTACACTTCAAATAAAAATTCAATACTCTTCCCTTATTTTGACTTAGCTCAAGAACTGAACTCAAAATTGCCTATTTCTAAATAAATTATAAGGACATATATTTTCTACCGTTAAACTTTAAGAAAGGTTATTTTTAGGGTTTTTAATTTACTGAGTTTAGGATCTAGTTTTTCCCTACTATTCAACCGTCATGTTGAACTTAAGTCAAATATGGCAAAAATTGAATTTTTAATTTTTATAATTTTTAAAATTTTCAATTTTTATGGATTTTAAAATAAGTATGCAAATGCAAAAAAATATGCACATGAATGCGAAGGAAGAAAGCTTACCGAGCACACCCCCAAACTTAAACTTGACAGTGCCCTCACTGTCACGCTACACCAAGAGGGTCAAAATTGTCGGCACTCCCCTGTTTATTTAGAAATTTTTGTTTTTTTTAACAGAAAAACAAAATATATATACAAAAAGGTCCCCCCAAACTTAAGTGAAATAGTGTTTCCACTATTTAAGCGTTAAAGTTCAGAGTTAGGGAGGAGAAAAACACAGTATCAAGCTATACAAGGCCTTACACAGACCAAAAGTGAGCACCAACCATTCAAATATTCTATCTCTATAGTGTGTTGGTTGGTGAAAGAACGCGGAGAGAAAAGAAATGGAGAATACGTGAGACTGTATGGAAAGAAAGGTGAAATACGGTCTCGGTATATTAGGAGAAGAATGGCGGAAGAGAGAAAGAAGTGTTGTACGAACTTGAGGGTGTAAATTGAGTGAATAAATTAGCACAAATTGTGATGACCTATGTGTAAAAAGCGATTGTGCTAATCTATCAACCCGTCGAGAAATAGGGTCAAATCCCTCAAGATTCATGAGAAAACTTGGGTACGTCGAACTTGGTAAACCAGACATTGAAAATGAAAGTGTAACGGTTTCTTACAAGGTCGGAACGAGGATGGACGAAAGTGATTGAGGAAGGGTATCGGTTAAAGATTCAGGAAGGTGTGCGCAGTCAATGAAAGGGATAGAATGAATTGGAAAATCCGACTCCTCAAGTAAAACTGTTTCATCCTCAATAATTTTCTCAATACTCTCCTCAAAATTTTGCTTATCCATACAATTCTCATCAAAATCAAGACGCATATGAAGTTCGGGAGAAACATTTAATGACTCGGGATGATGAATTGGAGAGAAAAAATTAGTCAAATCTGCGGGTTCATCATCCAAAATATTCCCAGCATCGATATCCTCAATCAAGTGAAAATCAATTTTCTTAGACACCTCATCAAAAGCATGGATATTAATCAATTCAGGTTTTAGAGTGGATGTGTAGAGGTCAAAAGGATTGGTGATGGTTTCACCCGAAAGGGACCTTTCACAATCAGGTAAATCAAACACTACAAAATCACGCAACTCATCAAACGTTTTATCTTCAACAGGTGAATCATTTGGAACACTTGATAGGCATTCAAAACCGGAGTTGTGGGATTCAATTGGGGATGGGTAGGTTTGATTTGGAAGGGTTTACAACTCACACTTACCACTCAAATTCTCAATCTTTCCAACCGCCTCATCATACATTAGAAAATTTGGAGCTAGTTGGAAACTAGCTACCGGGTCACTAGGTTGTATAAGGGCGGCCATGGACACATTCAAATCCCTCATTTGTTGGCATGACGCTACCATAAATTCTTCCAACGACCGTTCCAGACTAGACATGGGTTGTGACGGGGTTTCAGTAAAACATTCAAAGTTGTTTGGATACGTGAAACTCCCAAATGGCTGTGTAGAAGCAATGTCTAGGGAAGGTGCAAAAGTCGGGTAGGACTGGTAGGAATTGAATGGTTGGACATGAGTAGGATCAATATTTGGATAAGCAGGTGAATGGAATTGTTGATCCAAAGAATTCACAGTGGTGAAAGGAGTGAAAGATCGGTTACGAGATTGTTCAATATGTTCAGCAATAGACATGGGTTTCGGAGTTACAACAGGACTCGAAAAAGGGGTATCAACGTAAGAAGGTGGTGAAGGTTGAAATGGTTGATATAAGGTGGATTGCGGAGTCCAACTGGTTGTCCTAGATGCGTCTATTCGATCTTTCAAAGAAATTTTGGGTATGGAGGGGTCGTTCGAAATTCGACCAAAACAAAAAGCGTAGGAGATAATGTCTGGTTGAGGGTACCAAAATTCGGCAAGAGTTTTGCGAGGTGGGGTACCCATGATGTGATGAGAGAAAGGAGAAGAAAAAGAATGTGATTTTATTTATTTATTTTATTTTATTTTATTTTATATTTTTTGTTTTCTTAAAAAATTGTTTGTTTTTGGAGTTTTGAAATTTTTGAAAGTGTTTTTTTTTAGAAAGAGTTTTTGGAAAATTTGTAAGGAACTACGGCACAATTTCAAACAACCACAGTTTAAACATGCACAATCAAAGCTAGAGGTAGGGTCTCCTAAGTCAACTAGACTGTTCCTAACTGTTCCAAAGCGACAAGTTATGAGAAATCCCTCAAATCGCTTCTTCACTGCCAATTGTGGCCAGGTAAGCACAAATGAAGAAAGCAGAGATCCTCTCACGAATCACTGTGAGACGGGCCTTTTAAAGTTACCTTTCTCACTTGTTTAGCCTAGGCACCACAAAGTCAGGTTTAGATAAACGACTGAATGCCCGCAAACTTCCTTTGTCATATTGAGCGCTACAGTCCTTAATTGGCTAAGTCTAGATATTTTTTTAATTAGCTCAAGAGTGATGCATATGCTTTTAGTGATTTTTGGGGTCTTAGGAAGGGTAATGAAATCCCCACCCAATCTGAATTGGTGTTATAGCCCCTTAAAAGTCCATATTAATTATGCAAAGCAGTTAACACACCAAAAAATTTAAAACACTTGCAAAATAATTTTTTTTATTTGGCAGCGCAAATAATCCTGCACAAAAACAATTTATTGGAGAGGGAGAAGAAGTTGTTGTGCAAAGAATACCTGCAGGAAATTTTTTTCAGTGGAGTTCTAGGGGTAGGAGGAGAAAAAATATACTCACAAAGAGTTTTCAAACAGCTGACGTCATCTGTTTGACCGCGGTTCCGCGGTCAAACCCCTGTTTATGCCGCGGTTCCGTGGTTCAATAGCTGGTTTGGATCGTCAAAAATTTTCTCTGTGCTGATTTGGTTCTCCTCTGTCTGTTCAGATCCTCTGTTTCTGTATTTGTTCACTGGGCTTGCTCCAGATCTGAATCAGTGTTTGCTCCAAGCCTGCACACTTGCGCAAAAACCGTTCAGAAATAACAAGATTATTTTTATTTTTATTTTTTTTTGTTTTAAAAATTTTTCAAATTTTTTATAATTTTTTAAAATTTTCTTTTTTTTATTATTAACCCGAAATTACACAAAGAAAGAGACTATTGTTCCCCGGCAACGGCGCCATTTGATTGATCGTTCTTTTTGCATGCGCATTTTAAAATCAAAGAATACCGCAATCAATAATGGTGTCGCTTGGTAGCTAACCGGTTGAGTACGGGTCGGTCAACAGGAAAAATGTGTTCTTTTCTTTATGTTCTTACGAGTTAAGTCCTATTTTTGGTAGGTTTTTGTTAGTTATATGTATGCCCTAGAGGCCATTACTGTACATTAGATGTATATTGTAGTGGATGCTGGGACATATATAGGTAGGACTTTCTTGCTCGACATGATAGTACGCTATCTGGTTGCTCTTTATCTTAACATGTATACTTTCTGTCTCTCTGATTACATGTTGATAAAGCCCTTAGGATGTGTACTCGACTTCCAGGACTATGATGCAGATCATACTAGTGGGGCCTGGGTAGTCAATGAGTACATCCTTCATTGTTCCTAGTCGTGGGAATATCGAGACGGGGCATCGATATTCCAGAGTAGACTAGCGTATATCTTCTCGACCCATGCGATGGGCGATGGATGATCCCATATCCATTGGTGTTTGACATCGAAGATGGTATGCGGGTGCTCAGTGGAGACTGGGTACACTGAACGGACTCGCCGAGAACTCCCAGATGGTATTATACCTCACGTCAGATGGCAGTTCTCTGGTGACACTGGTACAGCTTAGTCTGTTGACCCGAGATCGTCATAGAGTCTTGTGTGTCTCCCACTGTGCTTTGATTTCCACCCTACCACGGCTCTACTGAGTCGTGCAAACAGGTGGTTTTTGGGTACAGTCCCGATTCACATGGAGGCAATGAGCGATAGGAGGGGATTCGTCTCTCCCGGTATTGGGGGTTGATGTTGCGCTATGCACGACTGGCCATAACAGGAAATCCCTGGCCAGGGTTGCAGTGATATACTGGTAAGAGTTATCAGTAGTTTCACGAATGTTATGGACCTCAAGTTGGCATGACTTATCGAGCTACTGGGGTCTGACGTTTACCACCCCTAGGCGAGATATGCGACATATCAGACGAACAGACCGGACTGTACGGTAAGTGTTACTGGTTGGATTCACAGGAGTGTGAGCGGGCTTGCTCGTCGATCTTCTGATCGCTCAATACCCGGGTGGCCGTTACGTTTAGCAGACTGCTTGTGGCTTGTGGGTGTTTGATATGATCATCATCTGCTGCCGGCGTATTGACGAGTCTTTAGAGTCCTACACAGAGGTTTCCTAGCTCAAGCGAAACGAAATAGGAGCGCATATGAGATATGTGCGGGACCGAGAATAATTCGTGTATGTGATACCGTATTCCATTGTCGCGACGAATGTATCGATTGGTTATATGCGATATAACCTGGTTATCGAATCAAGGATTGATTCGAGAAGCCGATACATTGAATACTAGTCGGTTATATGCGACATGACCGGATCATTGAATCAAGTGTTGATTTAATGATTTAATGCATAATTATATATATTTGATATATTACTTTGCATTAACTAGTATTGGTTCACTTTAAATGGATTTACTCACTTGGTTTGTGCACATTGCATATGTGATATATTTTGTGCACATGATTGTATCATGTTTGATGATACAAGCAAGCTAGGGTTAGTGTAAAGAATTAGACCATGGTTAAGATTATGATTAGGGTTTTCTTTTTTCTTATTTATTTATTTATTTATTTTGGAAAAAGATGAGAAAAGAATGGTTGCTATTTTTGTTTGCTAGTTGAAGATTCTTGAAGCTTTGAATTAGTCCACCATCCTTGTCTTATACTTAACCCTAACCATTCTAGTTAACCATGGTCCATTCTCTACAACTAACCAAGGGTTAGTAAATGATAAGTATTGATTTATTTATCATTTACATAATACTTATTATATTCTTCTTCTTCATCTTCTTCTTCTTCAACATGAGAAGAAAGCTTGCTACATCAGTGGTGATTGATGAAAAAGTGTAGGAAATCCAAAACTAAAGTCTACCCACTTCCTATTTCTTCATCCTCTACCTCTTGCCAAGTAGTATAGGGTGTTTCCTTCACAAGTTTTCAAGGCTTGGTGAAGTTGGAGCTTGTTCTTGTGATGCCTCGACGTAGATCATCTTCGGCATCGAACCGACGATCAAGCACGCCCATTTCTCCGATGAAGCCGATGCTAGAGTCATGGTTTTGATTTGGACAGCGGAGGGACCTCATCACGGAGTCTAGGATGTGGAGGACCGGATCTACAAAGGTTGTAGCCCCTTTCCTTTAGATACATTTCCGTTTACTTGCTTGTTTCTCCTATATATCTAGTTAACGATCCGTATTAGGGTTTGTAGGCACTTGTAAAATTTCAATTGGCCATGTTTGATCACTTGTGAGACTCCATTAGAGTGCCTAGGAACCCTACAGTTTTGATTTTTATAAAAACTAAGATTGAATTTAATTTGGATTAAAACCTTTCTAGGGTTAGGATTAGGTTAGATTGGAAATATAATTCTACCCACTGCTTCCTTTGCCTTAATTAAGAACATAGGTGTTTAGGGTAATAATTAACAAAGGGGATTAGCACGACAAGAAAGAAACCCTAGGGTTTACATCTGATCCACATTTAAAATTACAAGACTACCCTAAGAAAGCCGGGTCAAAGCACCGACACCCACCGACACATGCACCGACACGTGCACAGCACGGTGGCGGATCCGCGGCGGAATACCATATTTGGCTGCGGATCCGCGGCCATCTTGGGGGTTCTCTGTCTCATATTTCCAGGGTTGCTTCATGTTGCCTTGTTCTTCTATTTTCTTCACTTGGTTATTCAGAATATCTTCTATTTTCTTCCAGATTTCCACAGTGCAGAATGTTATGGACTTTTCGCCGTGAGCTTCGCGTTGAAGTCTTTAATCCTGTGCTGCCCTTGTACTTTGTGCATTGAACTGTTCGCTGATCTTCGTTTATTCCTTAAACTGGTAGGCGGCATCATACAGATTCATTTATTTGTTGGTCGTAATCTCACATTTGTAACGTCTTTTCTTAAATTTCACTGTATTGTTCTGAGAACCTATAACCTGCAACTATTTAGCAGATATGGATCAAAAGCACCTATTTATTTGCAATATGATTAAGAATGGTGAATATAATAATGCAAAATTCTGATATGAACAAATATCCCCAAACTTATTTTTTGCTCGTCCCGAGCAAAACTAATTTTATTCTCGAAAAAATCCTAACCTTAAATCTTAACTTACTTAAGTCGTGCCGATATGAGGCTCATAATGGGTCGAGAAACTACAGATAACACTTACCAGTAAATCTCAGAAACAGCCCTGGCCAGGAACTTTCCTGTTATAACCAATCGAGCACAACGCAACATCAACCACCAATACTGGGATAGAAGAAATCCCCTTCTATCGCTCATTGCCTTCATGTGACTCAAGACTGTACCCAAAAAATCACCATTTTGCACGTCCTCTTGAACGTGGTAAGGTGGAAATCAAAGCACAGTGGAAATCACACAAGACTCTATGACTATCTCAGGTCGACAGACTAACCTGTAACAGTGTCACCAGAGAAATGCCATCCGACGTGAGGTATAATACCATCTAGGATTTAGGAGGTATCACCTTGATCCTATATAGAGAATCAATATGATAAGAGGTGATTGACCGAGTGTAGCATAAGAAACTCCTTTCCTATCTAGAGTATGTCATCCATGTACAATACGAGGAAGACCACCTTACTCTCTACTACCATTTTGTATATACAAGGTTCATCTACCATTTTGATGAAGTCAAACTCTTTGACTACCACATCAAAACAGATGTTCCAACTCTGCGATGCCTTCTTTAACCCGTAAAGCAACTTGCACACGTTTCCGCTGCTCCCACTGTCTACGAAGCCCTCTGGCTGTGTACTTATAGACGCTATCTTCTAAATCATTATTTTGAAAAGCAGTTGATTGATCGTTCTTTTTGCGTGCGCGTTTTAAAATCAAAGAATACCGCAATCAATAACGGTGTCGCTTGGTAGCTAGCCGGTTGAGTACGGGTCGGTCCACAGGGAAAACGTGTTCTTTTTTTTATGTTCTTACGAGTTAAGTCCTATTTTTTGTAGGTTTTGATTTTTATAAAAACTAAGATTGAATTTAATTTGGATTAAAACCTTGCTAGGGTTAGGATTATGTTAGTTTGGAAAGATAATTCTACTCACTGCTTCCTTTGCCCTAATTAAGAACATAGGTGTTAGGGTAATAATTAACAAAGGGGATTAGCACGACAAGAAAGAAACGTAGTTTCTTCCTTTTGGTCCTTGTCCGTCCTTTCTTAACTTTTAGCCCTAACCTCTATGTAAATCAACCACAACCTGTCTAACTAAGGAATCACCGCTATCTCATAGGATAGGGTGCCGTAGTGAGCGGTGTGTGTTTGATTAACATAGAGTCTTAATTTAAAGTATTATATGGGCAAGAAATGAGTGAGAGATTTCCATCTCTCAACCCTACCCAATCCTAACCCTAACAAGTGAGGAACTACTCACTCATTAGGGATGTTACGATGACATTCATTTTTATAATTTTCTTTTAATAACCTAATTAACTTGCAGATAATAACAGACAGATACTAAATTGCAGAAATAAATGACGAAATGAAAATTGCCAGATAAAAACTTACTTTATTAACACCTCTTGACGATTACAATGGAATTGAAAATTTAAATCTAGAATTAAAAAGAGGAATGCCTCAAAAGAGGCTGTAGGCTTTCCTATTTATAGATAGGAGAAACCATAGGGTTTATATCTGATCCACATTTAAAATTACAAGACTACTCTAAGAAAGCCGGGTCAAAGCACCGACACCCACCGACACATGCACTGACATGTGCATTGCACGGCCGCGGATTCGCGGCGGAATGCCATGTTTTGCCGCGGATCTGCGGCCATCTTGGGGTTCTCTGTCTCATCTTTCCAGGGTTGCTTCATGTTGCCTTGTTCTTCTGTTTTCTTCAATTGGTTCTTCAGAATATCTTCTATTTTCTTCCAGATTTCCACAGTGCAGAATGTTGTGGACTTTTCGCCGTGAGCTTCGCGTTGAAGTCTTTAATCCTGTACTGCCCTTGTACTTTGTGCATTGAACTGTTCGTTGATCTTTGTTTGTTCCTTAAACTGGTAGGCGGCATCATACAGATTCATTTATTTGTTGGTCGTAGTCTCACATTTATAACGTCTTTTCCTGAATTTCACTGCATTGTTCTGAGAACCTGTAATCTGCAACTATTTAGCAGACATGAATCAAAAGCACCTATTTATTTGCAATATGATTAAGAATGGGGAATATAATAATTCAAAATTCTGATATGAACAGCAGTCATGACACCCAACCGCCAGATATCGTAGTCATGGTATGTAGCAATGGCAAGTAGGATTCGGATAGACTTAAGCATAGCCACTGGGAAAAATGTTTCATCATAATCCATACCTGGTCGATGACGAAAACTTTTTAAAACAAGTCTAGCTTTGAAAGTCTCAACTTTTCCATCTACACCAAGTAATCTTCTCAATATCTACTTGCTCCTGATGGGGGTTTAGCCCTTCAGATATAGCAACCAAAGTCCATACTTTGTTGGTGTATATAGATTCCATCTCAGATCACTTAGCATCCAGCCATTCTTACAGAGTCCCCACTCTTGATGGCTTGCTCGAAACTAGTTGGGTCATCATCTGATGATGCAATCCTCGCTCCCTCTGTCATAGAGAAAACCTAAGTATCTCTCAGGTGGATGAGGAACCCTACCAGATCGGCAGAGAGGTTGAGGTTCGTCGGGAGCTATTGAATCCTCGGGTTCTACCAAATCATCAGCTGTAGTTTGTATAGCTGGAACTCTTTCCAGTTCTACCTCATGACCACAAATTTGTTTCCAAAATAAATTCCTTTTCTAAAAAGGTAGCATGCCGAGAAATAAAACATCGTTTGTTTCTCGGTGTGGTAGAAGGTATTCCCTTGCGAATGCTTGGGATATCCAACAAACTTCTACAGAACTGATCTTTCCTCGAGCTTGTCCGGATTTTGCTTTTAGACATAGGCCGGAAAACCCTAAATCTTAACTTACTTAAGAGATGGGCTCTTCCCATACCATATCTCATATGGAGTGGTAGGTATCTGATTTGGTTGAAACCCTGTTCAATAGGTATGCAACTTCTCAAGTGCATAATTCCCAAAAAGAAAATAGGTAACTCAGTAGTACTCATTATAGAGCACACCATATCTAATAGGGTGCGATTGCTCCGCTCTGATACACCGACGTGCTGTGGTGTATACAGAGGAGTAATGCTAAGGGAGAGTCTCATTCTCCTTTAGAATAGTCCAGGAATACCGTGCTCAAGTATTCTCCTCTATGATCAGATCAAAGGACATAATAGTTATACCCGTTATGGTTCTCTACTTCTGACTTATATTCTATGAATTTCTCAAAAAGGTTCAGACTTGTGTTTCAACATGAACATATGTCTGAATCTTGAGAGATATCATCAGTGAATGTAATGAAGTATAAAGAACCAGTCCTGGCATGTGTAGACAGGGGACCTACATAAATCATCATGTATTAATCCTATGAGTTCACTAACTCTTTCTCTGTTTCCAGTAAATGGAGCTATGGTCATTTTATCTTTGTGACATGACTGGTAAGTTTCACAAGATGTAAATTCAAACTGATTTAAATATGCATCTTAATGTAACTTAGCTAGTCGGGTCGCATTAATATGACCTAGTCTGCAATGCCTCAAGAAGGATTCGTTCATTTCTGAACTCTTTCTCTTGTGTGTGTTCTGTACGTTGAGAACTGTAGTTTGATTTAGAATGTATATGCTTTTAGATAACGTGCCTGAACTGATCAACTCTTGATATAGGAAATGTTCAAAACATTATCCAACAATACAAAATTATATCCTTCTTTACTTAAATAAAGAGACTGATATAATGTTGCATATCAGGTTCGATATCTAATAACATTCGTTCAGAATCAATGTATTTCATAATACAGGGTGATAACTGCCAACACCTTGGCTGCAACAATTGCACCGTTTCTAACTCTTGAAACTTATCATCCATTCCTAGTCCTCTACCTATCTGTAGCCCATGTAACAGATTATATATGTGGAATCCTGATTCGGTATCTCATACCCAGGACGTAGAGAATACTGAGAAACAGTTCTCAGTAATGAACACACCCGAAGAAGATGCATCAACATGCACTTTCTTCATTTAGGCGGCACGGGAATCCTGGTAATCCCCTATTTCCTGCTCGGTTTATAACAATTAAAATGTAAAGCGGGACCAACGTTCCCCAGCTCAGTATAACAAGCGGGTTCGGTCAATACATCCATATTATTATCTTGATTAAGGCATGACATGGTCGGTACCTGGAGAGAGAGAGAGAGGAAAACACTCAGCGTATGCTCTTGCAAGATTAGATTGGTTATAATTTTATCTAATCAGGACGGGTTCCACTGTTTTTATCAAATCTTCCTTCAAACCCTAAAAGGAAAAACTAGCCGGGATTAATTACACCCTACAAGTTCGCCAATCTTTCAGCCAGGCCAGTGCCGGTACTTTGAGGGAGTTTCCCCATGCTTTCGCATGGATCTAATTAAAATAAATCTCGTTTTTCCAGGGGTGTAACCCCGTTGACACCTTTCTAGACACCTTCTTGATCGGCTAATTGTAAAGTGCAAAACTCTCCCAGGAGTAACTATTACTCGCAGTGGGTATTGGGATCCAACTATCTCATAGAAGGTATGCAATCTCATTGAAAATTTCAACACTTGAAATTCCCGATAATATTTTGCCCCTAGCATCCTATGACCTTGACGAAAGCCAACAAACTATAGGCTGCTAGTCAAGTTCAACCCGTACATTTCATGATTGAATTAAACCCACCCGCACGACCCTTGACGAAAGCCAACAAAGTCGCATGACTACCCTAACTCAATCGCATCATATTCTTTTGCAGATAAGCATAAATAGCTACCGCACACTACGCCTTAATGAAAGCCAACAAATGTAGCACGAATACTATAAAATACTTATCTGAAATGATGGAGGGCTACGATAGGTTTTTAAGAAAACTTTTTGCGTAATGAACTTGATATCGTTGTAAATTCAAATGATTTGAATGGAGCGTTTTTAGGCCTTTGCTAGTTTCGCTAAAGAGGCCACTCCCGGTGAAGGGATCTCGGCTCTTTCCTCGTCGAATGAGGTGCAGGATATTCACAATACCACTATGCAAAGCAAGAACTAGAAAAGCAATCAAAAGACGAAACCGAGGGTTGTAGCATCTACCGGTTATTTCTAAAGATGTCACTCCCGGTGAAGTGATCTCGGCTCTTTCCTTATCGAATAAGGTACTGGATATTCTTCAAGGAATACCGCTATGCAAAAAAAGAACTAGAGCTACCTATTTTTGAAAATTCGATTCCACAACATTTTTAGATTTCTTTTCTTTTATTAATCACATTAATGAAGTCCCATCATTTAAGTTACCTAAGCATCACAGATAAATACAACGTACGCTTATGCCATCCGCATTCGCTTTGATATCCCGTCATGCACCGTTAGATTAGGTAACTAACGGCAGAGCGGGGCAGAGCTAGCGCGGGTGTAAAACATAACCAACGTCTATATAATATATCACATATACTATATACAGTATCTATCTCATCATATAAAGTGATCACATCACAGAATATCGCAGCAGAAAACAACATATGAAATATTGGGTATACTAGGATTTCCGGGTTTTATATTAAGCCTGTATAAAACACGAATTCCACGGTCGTGATGAATATCCAAACCCACATCCCTAGACCCCTACGAGAGCGGCAAGTAAACCTACCAATTCTAGAGTTAGGAGATCCGAACTCGACTCCTCGAGATGGTCTCCCACTGGACTCTAGAACCTGGTCACTTGTGCCCCCCACCTTGGGTCTATCCTAATGGGGAAAAGTAAATAATATACATCAACGGTGACATCTTCCTCAACCTGGAAGTGCCCCAATAAAAGGATATTACATACAAGTTTTTACATGAATGAAAATGAAAAACTCTCATCTCACGTAAAAACCCCGGCTATTCAAACACGACGATCCAATATAACATATCACAGCAACACATAACATCACATGTCATCAACGTAAGTAAATATACGTATCCCAATTGTCGTTGACATATAACACCGAAACCGGCGATACACCACATATTACACTTACGGTCGCAGAAAAGAAAGTGAAAAACTACAATAATTGGAATCATCACAGCCCTTAGACATCATAAACCCGGAATATCATATATTCTGGATTTCATGCCTAACAATGCAAATCTTACATTTAGGTCTCAACTATGAAAGCACTTTTCAAAAGAAGTCGGGTAATTCAACAGGATTCCCAATTTCACCCGAGGCCGAATTGTTAAGCTTGCACGTAACTAAATAGATTCCAATTATTGTATCACAATCATAGATAACTAGACGAAGTTAAACTTTTTGATTGAATAATCAAGCACCCAAAATTTCCCAACAAGCTCAACTCTTGAGCGGAGTTCAAAAAGTATCCAGAAACTGCCACAGCTCCTATGAACCATCCGTAGAAGGGCCGACCCATGCCTCACTCATGTCGCCACGGAAAAGTGGCAAACCCTAGGATATACCGTGGTTCCGCGATCCAAAAAGTTGAGTTTGGGTATCGTTCTTCTAGAGGGTTCACAAAATCGCTTCCATGATTTTCTGAAAACTTTAAACTCGGAAAAATCCAACTCTTGGAAAATTTCAGTGAGGGAAAATATGGGTTATTGATATCTGTTCAAATTTTTTAAAATTGTCTAACCCGAATACATGTTAAAATTACGACTGCTAAACACTCCGAGTTGCCTTTGCAGAAAGTAAACATTACATGCAAATTTAGCAAAAACAAACAACACTTGAAACCCTAAAACCTAGAGACTGGAACACCATCAAAATTTGAAGCCAAATCTCCAAAAAAGACCCGAGCTCGCCGGTTTTAAAGCCTATGTGGCCGGCCAAATTGAGGCAAAAATGCTTCAAATTTTGTCAGTGTTCATGTTATATCACATATAACATTCTGCAGTTGTTAAAAAATTATTTAGAGCCCTTTAAAAATTCGACAGAAACTAGCTATTAGGGTTTCAAGTTTCGGAGTAATTTCGGTTTCGTAATCTAACAAACATCATCTAATTTTCTTGCATGGCTCTGATACCACTGCTAGGTTCTCTAGCACGGCAGCAAGGTTTTGGGAGGCATCATCCATGCCAATTTCAAAAATTTTCCGTTCTAGCTAACCCTAACCTTAGAATCGTTACTAGAAAATCCGACGAATAAACATGTAAACTACTTTACATCTAAGTGAATGAGGAATACAACCTTTGTAGACCGGTCCTTCACTTCTAAAGCTTCGTTTAGTAGTCCCTTCGCTGCGAGTTGTGATCTCCCGAACTGTAGAAATGGTTCTCCCGAAGAAATGAACAAGCTTGCTTGAAGTCTTCGAGGCCGAAGATAATCTATGTCAAGGAGACTCAAGCTCATTCTATCTATTCACTAATTGTGAAATTAGTGAAGTAAACACCCTAAACTAAATGGCAAGTAGTAAAGGATGATGAAGTAGGAAATGTGCTCACTTTAGATTTATTTTTCTCAGAATATTTTCTCACTTTTTCAAAAGTTAGAAAGCTTTTTCTCAAGGATGAAGAAGATGAAGAGAAGAGATGAGAATGAACCAATGAGGTGAGAATAACAACCATGAGTGAGTTAGTATCATATACTAACCCATATAGAGATTAAATCATGGCTAACAATAATGGTTAGGTTAATAAACATCTATAAGTAAAACAAAAGGAGTGGACTTAGTCAAAGATGCTACAAGCTTCTCCAAGCTTCCAAGCATGTGACTAATTAACACTAATTTTGATTTACTTAAATAAATATAAACTCTCACATTATTATTAGTATGGTGTGAGTCTCATACACCCATATAGCATGTAGCATCAAGCATGACACAATAAAATGTACACTAATATATATCACATATATACTAATACACACTTGTGAGAAAAAGAAAAGTTTAAGTGAGCTAATATTAGTTAATGCAATCTAGTATATAAAATATACAATTATACATTAAATTATTAAATCAACACTTGATTTAATAATCTGTCTATATCACATACAGCCTACTAATATCAAATGCAATAACTTATCGAATCAACACTTGATCCGATAACTCAGCTATATCTCATATAACCGACCGATATCACATATCGCGAGAATAGAATGCGGTATCACATACACGCATTAATCTCGGTCCCGCACATATCACATATGTGCTCTTACTTCGTTTCGCATGAACTAAGAAATCTCTATGTAGGACTCTAAAGACTCGTCAATACACCGGCAGTAGGTGATGATCATATCAAACACCCACAAGCTGCAAGCAGTCTGCTAAACGTAACGGCTATCTGGGTGTTGAGCGATCAGAAAATCAACAAGCATGCCTGATCATACTCTTACGAATCTAATCAGTAACACTACCGTACAGTCCGGTCTCTTCGTTAGATAGGTCGCATATCTCATCTAGAGGTGGTAAACGTCAGGCCCCAATAACTCGATAAGTCGTGCCGATATAAGGCTTATAACGGGTCGAGAAACTACTGATAACACTTACCAGTAAATCTCAGAAACAGCCCTAGCCAAGGACTTTCCTGTTATAGTCAATCGAGCACAGCGCAATATCAACCCATAATACCGGGAGAGACGAAATCCCCTCTGATCACTCATTGCCTCCATGTGACTCGGGACTGTACCCAAAAACCACCTTTTTGCACGTCCTCTTGAACGTGATAAGGTGGAAATCAAAGCACAGTAGGAATAACACAAGACTCTATGACGATCTCGGGTCGACAGACTAACCTGTACCAGTGTCACCAGAGAACTGCCATCTGACATGAGGTATAATACCATCTAGGAGTTCTCGGCGAGTCCGTCCAGTGTACCCAGTCTCCAGTGAGCACCCGTATACTATCTCTGATGTCAAACACCAATGGTTATGGGATCATCCATCGCCCATCTACATGGGTCGAGAAGCTATATGCTAGTCTACTCTGGTATATCGATGCCCTGTCTCGATACACCCACGACTAGGGAAATTAAAGGATGTACTTACCGACTACCTTTGTCCCACTAGTATGATCCACATCATAATCCAGGTAGTCAAGTACACATCCTAAGGGCTTTACCAACATGTAATAGAGAGACAATCAGTGAACATGTTAAGATAAAGAGTAACCAGATAGCATACTATCATGTCAAGCAAGAAAGTCCTCCCTATATATGTCCAAGCATTCACTACAATATACATCTTATGTACAGTAATGGCCTTTAGGGCATACATATAACTAACACATGGATTCCATCTTTGTTGGTGCACATGGATTCCATCTCTGATCGCATGGCATCAAGCCATTTCACAGAGTCTCCACTTATGACGGCCTGCTCGAAACTAGTTG
The DNA here is from genome assembly GCA_030015575.1 of Agapanthus africanus. Taxonomy (NCBI): domain Eukaryota; kingdom Viridiplantae; phylum Streptophyta; class Magnoliopsida; order Asparagales; family Amaryllidaceae; genus Agapanthus; species Agapanthus africanus. The sequence goes on from CM057344.1 coordinate 112,893,101, forward strand.
GGTCATCATCTTCAATGATGCAATCATCGCTCCCACCATCTATGAGAAAGCCGTAGTATCTCTTAGGTGGATGAGGAACCCTACTAGATCTGCGGAGTGGCTGAGGGTCATCGGATACTATTGGATCCTCCACTTCTATCAAATCGTCAGTTGTAGATTGTGCGGCTGAAACATCTTCCAGTTCTACCTCATTACCACTAATTTCTTTCACAAGAAATTCCATTTCTAAAAATGTGGCATGTTGAGCAACAAACACTTTTTGTTCCTCTCTGTGGTAGAAGATATATCCATGTGAATTCTTTGGATATCCCACAAACATGTAAAGAACTGATTGTGCCTCGAGTTTGTCCGGATTCTGTTCTTTAACATAAGCCAGACATCCCCATATCTTAACTCATTTAAGATATGGTCTCTTTTCACTCTATATTTTATATGGTGTTTTAGGCACTGATTTTGATAGAACTTGATTCAATAGGTATGCAGCTTTCTCAAGTGCATAACCCCAAAAGTAAATAGGTAACTCAACAGTACTCATTATAGAGCACACCATATCTAATAGGGTGCGGTTTCTCCGCTCCGAAACTCCATTGTGTTGTGCTGTATATGGAGGAGTAAGCTAAGAGAGAATCTCATTCTCTTTTAAATAGTCACGGAATTCCGTGCTCAAGTATTCTCCTCTCCGATCAGATCGAATGATTTTAATATTTTTACTCGTCTGGTTCTCAACTTCGTACTTGATTAGCTAATTGTAAAGTGCAAAACTCTTCCAGGAGTAACTATTACTCGCAGTGGGTATCGGGATCGGACTATCTCATAGAAGGTATGCAATCTCATTGCAAATTTCAACACTTGAAATTCCCAATATCTGTTTTTACCCCAAGCGGTTTATGATCTTGATAAGGTCAACAAACCATAAAGCTCAAGTCAAGTTCAACCCGTTCATTTTGTGATTGAATCAAACCCACCCGCACGACTCTTGACAAGGTCAACAAGGCCGCATGACTACCCTAATCCAATCGCATCATATGTGGAAGATAAGCACTAATCAGCTACCGCACACAACATCTTGACAAGGTCAACAAACACAGCACAAATACTGAATATTACTTATCTGAAATAACGGAGGGCTACGACTGGTTTTGAATAAAACCATTAGCGTAATGAACATGATATCGTTGTAGAATCGAGTGATTTGAAAAGGAGTGGTTTAAGCTCCGCTTTTAAAATCGAGTAGTTTTCAAAACAAACCGAGTGGGTTGTAGCATTTGCTAGTTTTGTTAAAGAGGTCACTCCCGGTGATAGGATCTAGGTTCTTTCCTCATCGAATGAGGTGCTGGATATTTATAAAAGAATACAACTATGCAAAACAAAACTAGAGCTACCTTTTTGAAAAATTTGATTCTACAACATCTTTAGGTTTCTTTTCTTTCATTAATCTCATTAATGGATTCCCATCATTTATGTTTCCTAAATATCACAGAAGAAACGAAAATAGAACGTACTTTTATGCCATCCGCATTTGCCACGGGGTACCGTCATGCACCGTTAGGTTACTTAACTAATGGCAGAGCGGGGATAGGAGTAGCGCGGGTGCAAAATATAAGCAATGTTTATTATATATATCATATATATAGCATTCGTCTTACGCATTTATATGATCACATCACAGAACTCAAGCAACAGAAGTCAACATATGAAATATTGGATATATGAGGAGGTCCATGTTTTAAATTAAGCCAATAATGAAAAATACGGATTCCACGGTCATAATGAATAGCCAAACCCACATCCCTAGACCCCTACGAGAGAGGCAAGTAACCCTGCCAATTCTAGAGTTAAGAGACCCGGTCTCGACTCCTCAAGATGGTCTCCCATTGGACTCTAGAACCCGGTTACTTATGCTTCCCGCCTTGGGTCTATCCTAATGCGGAAAAGTAAATAATATACATCAATGGTGACATCATCCTCAACCCGGAAGTGTCATAATAAAAGAATATTACATACAACTTTTTACATGAATGAAAATAGAAAACCTCTCATCTTACGTAAAAAAAAACCCGGCAATTCAATCACGAAGATCCAATATAACACATCACAGCAACACATAACATCACATGTTATCAACGTAAGTAATTATGCATATCCCGAATGTCGTTGACGTATAGCAATGAGATCGGGGATACACCACATATTACACTTACAGTCGTAGAGAAGAAATGAAAACTACAATAATTAGAATCCGCATATTCCTTAGTCATCATAAACCAGGAATATCTCATATTTCGGATTTTATGCCTAACACTATAAACCTTGCATTTAAGTCTCGAATTGAAAAAACTTTTCAATAACAAATCGGGTAATTCAACAAGATTCCCGATTAAATGATCGAATGCTCGTCGGGAACTTTAGTAGATTGCCGCACCCTCGATACCGTCAACGAAGTGCACTTAGGCGGAACACCATGGCCGTGAGCACCCGAGTGGATGCTTTTTGGCAATGAGGTTCTCCTACAGTCACTTGGTCGGGGATTTGATGCTTGGCCATCTAGTAATGTTATCCGGCGAGTATCCGCGTACTATACGAGATTGTGATAGAGTTTTGATCCAAATCAAAACTCCATAGCAATCGATCAATGGAGACTAAAACGCTAGATTTAAAATTAGCAAACTAGTTTTCACAAAATTAATTGAATATGGATTCCAACTATTGTATCACATATCATAATAAACCCGAAACAATATTAAAATTACGACTACGAAATACTCCGACATGCCCTAACTGAAAAGATAACATCATATGCAATCTGGGCTCAACAAACATAACCTGAAACCCTGAAACCAAGCAAATAGAACACCAAAGAAATTCGAGACAAAACAGAGCAAGGGAGGCCGGCCAGGCCGGTCAAAATGACATTGTGGCCGATGAGATTTAGGAGTTAGGGTCTCGAATTTCTCTGGTCTTCTAGATACATCACATGTAACATTCTGCACTTGTTTACAAAAATTTTAGGGAACGTTTCAAAATTTACAGAAACTTGGTCGTAAGGTTTGCAGTTTCGGGGTTGTTTCGTTTTCGTAGTTCTACTAACATCGTCTAATCTCTAGCTTGGCTCTGATACCATGAAAGTGTGTCTTAGCACCGCTACTAGGTTTCAAGAGGCATCAAGTATGGAATTTAAAAAAATCTAGTGGGCTAAATTATACAAACCTAGAATCGAACTAGAGAATTAGTGTTTATAAGCATGTAAACAAGTTTTATACTAAGTGAAGAAGATTACAAGCTTTGTAGACCAAGTCCTTTACTTCTAAAACTCCAAATTGTAGTCCCTAAGCTCCAAGTAGTGGTCTCTAGAACTCTTCTTAGGCTCCACTTGGTGAAAAGAACGAGCTTTCTTAGTCGTCTTCGAGGCCGAAGATGATCCACCTTGAAGAATCTCTAACTCAAGCTACCTCTTATTTAATTAAGGAATTAGTGAAGCAAACAACTTACACTAATGGGCTAGATGAGAGTGGGTTGATGAAGTAGGAATTTTGCTCACTTTAGAATTCTATTTCTCCTTTTCTTTTTCACTCAAGGAAATATCAAGAGGAGGAAGAAGATGAAGCTTGTGAAGAACTAGGGTGAAGAAAATATCACAAGTGATATTTGTAAAGAGTTAACCATGGCTAAGGATAAAGGTTAGGTTATAAAATATCTAAAGTAAAATAAAATTAGTGGAATGAGTCATAGCTTCTACATACTTCATGAAGCATCTTAAGCCATGCTCATTTTCCACTAATTTCCTTTTTTACTTTAAATATAAATCACCCAATATTATCCTTGGCTTGGTGTGAGTCCTATACACCCATGTTCTATGTATCATCTACCATGACATAATAGTATATGTAATATATATATATATATATATATATACATACACATTACAGACATATATATATATATATATCTCAACAAATATATATATTCAAGAGAAGAAATTCTTTAGTGAGATAATATTAGTTACTATATATTAATATATCAAATATATATATATATATATATCAAATTATTAAATCAACACTTAATTTAATAATCCGGCTATATCATATATAACCGACTAATATCTTTTATAAGTATATCAATTTATCGAATCAGCACTTGATTCAATAACCCGGTTATATCACATATAACCTCATCGATATCATATATTGCGAAATTAGAATATGGCATCACATATATGTAGTTAATCAGGCATTTGCACATATTACCATATGTGCTCTACTTTGTTTCGCTTGAGCTAGAAAACCTCTGTGTGGGACTCTAAAGACTCGTCAATACGCCAGCAGTAGGTTATGATCACATCAGTCATCTACAAGCCGTCAGCGGTACTAATTGGACGTAACGGCTACCCAGGTATTGAGCGAATAGAAGATCAACAAGCTTTCCAAACTCCCGCAAAGCCTATAAGCAACACTTACCGTACAGTCCGGTCTCTTCGTCTGATATGTCGCATATCAAGTCTAAGGGTGGAATTGTCAGACCCCAGTAATTTGATAAGTCATGCCGATGTTTGGTTTATAACGGTTCGAGAAACTACTAATAACACTTACTGGTAAATCTCATCAGCCCTGGCTAAGGAATTGCTGTTATAGCCAATCGAGCATAGCGCAATATCAACTCCCAATACCGGCAGAGACGAAACCCGTCCTATCGCTCACTGCCTCTATATGACTCGGGACTGTATCCAAAATCCACCTGTTTGCATGACTCCCTTGAGCCGTGGTAGGAAGGAAATCAAAGCATAGTGGGAACCACACAAGACTCTATGACGATCTCGGGTCTACAGACTAACCTGTACTAGTGTCACCAGAGAACTGCTATCTGACGATAGGTATGGTACCATCCAAGAGTTCTTGGTGAGTCATGTTCGGTGTACCCATTTTCTAATGAGAACTTATGTACCATCTTTGATGTCAAACACCAATAGTTGTGGGATCAACCATCGCCCCCATATAGGGTCATGAAATGTACACACTAGTCTACACTGGAATATCGATGCCCTATCTCGATACTCTCTCGACTAGGAACTATTAAAGGTTGTACTTTTGGACCACCCTGGCCCCACTAGTATGATCTGCATTATAGTCCTGGTAGTCAAGTACATATCCTAAGGGCTTTATCAACATGTATCAGAGAGACAGTATAATAATACAAGTGTACATGTTAAGATAAAGAGCAACCAGATAGCATACTATCTTGTCGAGCAAGAAAGTCCGATATGTGTGTGTGTGTGTGTGTCTGTGTGTGTGTGTGTGTGTCTCCAAGCATCCACTATAATATACAATAATGTACAATAATGGCCTCTAGAGCATACATATGACTTACAGAATGTTCCCTTCTGGCACATGAGGCTTGATTGTCAATAAATCATGGGAGACTCGAGTGATGAAGCCTTCAATGTCGCTTGTTGGCATAACTTTTCTTAATATCTTATATTTTGGAGCCTTTTTGCGGCGATGAACATACGTCAAAGTATTCGGGCAAGTAAGTAGGTAATCTGGTGGTGAATTAGTCATCCCTTCTAAGTGTAAAGACGTGAATATCTGCTGAAGGTCTTAACGGTCGGAGGAACTATTGTTGAAGATGACAATGTGGCTGAAAAAGCCTTCACTAAGTTGGCTTTAGAGGAAACTGATATCATATGAACGGATTGCTTTTCTTTCTTCAATTTCTTAAGTAATATGGCATCGATCTTCTCTTCATTAATCATATTCTGGATCAGTTTCTTGAAGATAAAATATTGCTGTAGATCATGTCCTGGCATGCGATGATATTCGCAGTATCGATCGTAGTTAGGGTGCGTTTTTCCTTCATCTGAGTAGCATGATGAAGGTAATTGAACTAACTTCATTTCAAGCAACCCTTTAAGGATGTCTTGTAATCTTCTTTCGACAGATACTCTACTTCTGGCGAGAATTTTGTCTGGAATCCGGATGGTTGACTTTGGGGTTCAGAGTGTTGTTTCTTTATGGAAGTTTCTATTACTTGTATTCCTTTTGCATTGTCGTAACTTTGATCTTTCTTAAAATTCCGATTGTGACCTTTGAAAACCCGGCGGACCGCTTATCCAACTGATTAAGGAAATTCCCAATGTCAGTTTCTTTGGAGGATAAATATTCAAAAGATAGTGGTTGAACCCTTTGCAGATGGATCGCCATTTCCGGTCGAAAATTGTTCATGCACATTCTAACTGCTTCCGATTTTGTGATTGGTTGAGGGCAATGCAAACTCAAATTTTGCCATCGATTGATGAAATCTGCGGCCTTTTCATTATAGACCTGCTCGGTTCATGTCAATTTAGTGATCCCTACGACCCGTTGAGTACTGTAGAAGTATTGTAGGAAAGCCTCTTGCATTTGCTCCCAATTAAGAATGGAGTTAGGAGGCAACTTGATACCCTATGTGAATGTTGGACCAAAAAGCGTTGCACAAACTGATGAAGAAGAATCAAACCATTGCACACGTGTCTTGACATGCATGCTAAGAAGTGAGCGATGTGCTCATGCAGTGATCCATTTCCATTGAATTTGGCGAAGGAAGGCCGCTTTTAGTGCTTTGAGAATGGTACCAAGTCTACTTTCGATGGGTAAGGTTTCATATATTCAGGCCTCATAGCATGCTGAGTTTTGCATAAGGTACGCTCTTACACCTTCCGCTACCATATTTTGAACGGTCACATCAATAAAATACGGTTGTCGAAGTTACATAGAGAGATATTTGGATCCGTTCGAATATCAGTCATATGCAACTTGTCAATCTTGTCTCATAGGAAAGATGACAAAGACTCCATTCACTGGACACGGAATAAGAGCGAGCAAGCTCTTAGGACTCATACACAGCGACATGTGTGGTCCAATATCTATAGATGCACAAAGTGGTTATTCCTATTTTATTACTTTTTACGGATAATTTCTCTTGGTAAGGACATTTCTTCTTGATGAAGTATAAATCCGAGGCTTTTGAGAAATTCCGAGAATATAAGAATGAAGTGGAAAAACAAACAGGAAAAAGTATCAAGACACTGAGATCTGATAGATGTGGTGAATATTTAATTGCCGAGTTCCTGGATTACATAAAGAGAATGGAATTCTCTCTCAGCTTACTTCTCCATACACACCACAACACAACGGTGTATCGGAAAGGCGGAACAGAACCCTATTAGATATGGTTCGTTCCATGATGAGTAATGCTGAGTTACCGCGATCCTTCTAAGGTTATGCACTAGAATCAGCTGCATATCTTTGAATAAGGTTCCTACCAAGACTGTGCTTACCACACCATATCAGATGTGGAGTACGAAGAAACCCTATCATCATTATCTGAAAATATAGGGATGTCCAGCTTTTTTCAAAAAGCAGTATGTGGACAAGTTCAAGGCACGCTCAGTACTGTGTAGGTTTGTGGAATACCCAAAGAACTCCAAGGGGTATCTTTTCTATTACGGAGAGGAACAAATGGGTTTTTGTTCCTCGTCATGCCCACTTTTTAGAAAATCAATTTTTTGTAAAAGGAAATAATAGGAGCGCAATAGAACTGGAAGAAATTCTAGAACCACAAACTATTACTGAAAGTATGGTAGAACCAGAGGTTTCTATAACATTTCAGAAAAATAAAATATTATTTTTGGGAAATTAAATAATTAAAATAATAAATATTAAGAATATTTTAATGAATGGGGATTAGTTTTAATATTTTGGTTTGATTATATACCAACAGATTGGATAAATATTGGAAAATTACATTTGAATACTGATTTTGAAAGAATATTATATGATATAGACACTTTATAAAGTTTATACAATTGATTATATACAAATTTAATTCTAAAGTTGATTAATGTTCACTAATCTTGCATTTAAGCACGATTATGCATCATGACATGCAACAAAACTTGTTACATTTTGTTCTATCATGACTTCATTCTTTTTTCTAAAATGGCTTTTGTTTGAAAATGAGATTTAAAGAAAAGAAATGAAAAAGAAAAGGAAATTAAAATTTGGAGATATTTTGAAGACATGGAGGCATGGGCTTGGAGAGAGAGAGAGAGAGGGTGAGGGGTCTTCCTTTGACCATGGCATTGTTTTCTCATTTCATCACCTTCATCATTTCTTCTTCTCCCTCATCTCTATGGCTGCCCTCTTCTTCCCCCTCCTCTACCTCCTCACTACACCCCCTAAAACACATCAAAACATTATTTTCGCTTCACTAAAAATGTGCACAAGCTCCTCACATAGACCATGGTGGGATCAAGCTAGGATTTTGAAGACTTGGGGCAACACAAGAAAATTCTTGAGTTGCTAAATGTGGTATTGTTTCACCATTAGTATAGTAGTTAAGTTTCTATAGCCTCTAGTTTAGTTTAAAATCGATTTAGTGTAATTTAGAGAGCTTGGAAAATTCCAAGATGGGGTTTTGAGGATTTCATGAATTGAGATGGTGTAATTGAGTTTAGTGGTGACCTTAAACCCCCCTTAGTGTTTAAAACCAAGACCAAACCTGAACTGAAACCCAAAAACCTGGATTTAGAAACTTCCATGTCGGTTTTGTGTTAAATTGAGCCTATAGGGAATCTGGAGTGATCCGAGACCATTACTGGAAAAACAACCAATACCATTAACCTAGATTGAGCACTAGGAGGCCACTCTGCAAAGATAAACCCATTCTGAGCAATCTAAACAGAGCTCACCGGAATTTCGGGCTATGTCGCCGGGTCTTTTATGGGCAATGGTGTTGGAATTGGTTCTGTAACTCATATACCCCTATACAACACCCAAGTAATGTTTGTTTAACCTAATTTCACCTGAACTAAAATCTGGGACCAGTTTTCTAAGTTGTTGTTTATGTTTTGTGGGTTGTAATCGCTTGAAGTTTTGATATTTGGTTTTGTAACGGTCACTTGATGTTTGTACGTCGATATCGGGTGTTGTTTGGTTGATTTGCGTGAGTAGACCATAGGTTTTTACCTATGTGTGATACGTGTGCCATTTTGGTTTACGTGCGCGATTTCTGTTTACGATGCTATGTGTGTATATATGTAGGTACCCTCACGGGGACTTCGGATAATAAGAAGGAGCATGGCGACATCGACTTCGGCAAGTAAGGATCAACATGATTAGATATATATCTACGGGGGAAGTTGGGTGGATGGCGTATAACACCCCCGCAGTTTCGTAGTGTAGCACGCGAATGCGTTATTATATATATATATATATATATATATATATATACTTATATGTTTTATGAGATGTGTATACTTAGCAAGAAATGCTTAGGTGGCCTTGGGTTAGTTTTAGTGTAATTGTATGAAAATGCTTTTAGTTTAGTTTCTTAGTCGCGAAACCATAGAGTAATGATTTGCACACACGCACACACACACGCATACATTTGATTTTCTTGTGCGTATATGGTGATACACACACACATACATACATAAATGTATATGGATATGTGTACACACACACACACACACACACACACACACACGTTTGATGAGGATAGTATATGATACTTGGAGATGAGTCGATATGATTGGGCATGATGCCATGAGATCGGTGATATGATTTGGGTCGTGTGATGAGACACGACATGATATTATAGCGGATCGTTGGATAACATGTTTTCATACACAAGCGAATATATATATATATATATATATATATATATATTTATATATATGTTGGTGGTATCGGAATGTACTAGACTTTAGATCAGTACCCCTAATTCAGAATATGATGATAATGATACCAGATAAGTAATGTGTTATATGTGATATTGACCCATACCCCGATTTGGGATGTCGTACGATGGATTTTACCGTACGATGTATAAATTTGATGATTGATCCGCACTCTCGACTCGAGGATGTCGTATTATATATTTTATCGTACGTGACGCTATTGAGGCGAGATCACCGACTATAGATATATCGACTCGGACTTAGGTGGATTTCCTTATCCCTTTGGTTAGTCTCTTAGCTTGTCCTGTAGTTTACTTAGTAGATATTAGATCTGGGCTCGAGTCATACTTATTTCCAAAACTAACAAATCGTGAGTATTTTAAAGACAGGCCAAGGGATACTACGGATATTTCAAAGGACGTACCTTTCTTAAAAACACTGTAGCCCCTATTTTCTAAAACCACGATTCGTACTGTTTCAAATGCCAAAACTGTATGACTCATGCATATAAATGTATATCCTTTATTGTTCCGTTTGCTATTTATTTTTCGTATATCCTTGCTGTTCGCATTGCATTGCACGTTTATATGTATTTCATTAATAATTATGATATCGACTGTCAGGACACCAGCACCATTACCGATGATGCGTATGCTCCACGTACACTTGCTTGCTGGCTCACATACATCATCATCGGTAATTGCCATGTCACGTACACTTTAGAGAATATTATTTCATTGACATAACTTACTAGCTGATAGTTCTAATATATCATTACTGTCCCGGTTTAGATATTGTATTCTGTATTTAGATACCCATGCATATATATATTCATTTGTCATGCAATATTATAAGTCTTTATGCTTGTAATTCACTGTTTATTTATTCTTGAGTTTGGGATTTCAGATTTTCCATGAGATTTCTGGATTTGGAGAAACCGTAAAGATTTTATAAACTCATTATCATTTTTAAAGATAGAAATTGTGGTTTTCTCGTGATATGATGTAAGATATGTTCACCATGAGTTTTTTCGGCTCTTGAGTAGTATCATACACCCGATTCGAGGAGGAGGATGAACCGTCTGCCGGTGCATGGTGGACCCGGTGCGGTACCCTAGGGAAAGATGGTCGCAGATGATGGCGTTGAGCCTGGCAGGGGAGCACTACTGACCGGTTATTTGAGAAGCGGAGGATATCCGGAGGATACCGACATTGTCGTGAGATTTGATGATTTAGGTCAGTCCGGATTGCCGGAGCCCGGGGCCAGTCCGGATTGCTGGAACCCGAGATATTGAGACATTGAGATATTGAGGTTATATGACAGGGGCCAGTCCGGATTGCCGGAGCCCGGGATAATGGATATTGGGATATATGTTTTTTGTCAATGCTTGACACGGATTTTATGTTGATTTCATTGATGATACCTCGATTTTTATATACAGAAAGATCACTAATTTAAGAAAATAGTTTTCTCATTCATGGTGTATTCCGTTTTCATTTGTAATGCATTCATACATCATATATATAAGATGTTGTTACCTGAGGCACTGACACGAGCACTTGGTATTACACTTATATATAGATGTTTACCCTTGCCATTGTTATTATACTTCAGGCTATTTTATTTTGAGGATATTACTATTGTATGACCTAGGATAGAGCCATACATGCGATTTCTTCTCGGTGATGTTTTCTACTCACGAGTTGGCAACTCACTCCTATTGTGCCACAGTTTATTGTAGGTTTTGCCGTACAGGTTTCATTGCAGCTTGCTGGCACACTGCTTTCTTCCGGGTGATTGCTTTGGTAGGTGGAGTCACTTGCATCGTGACCACCGTTGCACTTTTATTTATTCAGTTGTATCTAGTAAACTCCATCAACCAGACTTGTATATTTGATAGACTTAGAAGACTAGTATGTATATTCTTTAGACCTTAGAGTCGCGCGCTGTATTATTATGGTTTTTCTCTGGTTTTCTTGAGGATATTGCTTTTCTTGAAGAGTTTTGATCCTCGCCCTTCGGCGTTGTATATTATATTGCATTGTGTGGTTGTGTCTGCCAATTGGCGAAGAGCTAGCTCCCGCTTAGGGATGCCTTTATTCATTATGTATATTATGCATGTTTGTACTCGTTTGGGGCCAGTATTTACAAAGGAGACTCTGCCGAAATTTTCGGAAAAATAAGATGTTGCTTTTAAATGTTTAAGGCCATTTATTTTATTTAAACCACTTGCTTTAAACAAGTTTTTCTTCACTTCTTCCGTAAAATGGTTTAGATTCTGGGCTTTTGGCTTACTTAAATTAGGTGTGGTCCTATAGACTTCACATGATTCAAGTGCCAGTCACGTGCCATTTCGGGTCGTGACAGTTTCAACCGGACATCTCTATGCCAATCCGCAGGACTAGTAGGCAGTCTCATCTGTCCGAGAGATACTGCGGTTTTCTCATAGACGGGGATCGAGAGGATTGCATCATTGACAATGATGGGCCAACTAGATTCCAGTAAGCCATTCAGAGTGGAGACTCGGTAAAATGGCTGGATGCAATGCGGACCGAAATGGAGTCCATGTACACCAACAAAGTATGCACTTTGAATATTGCTCCAGAAGGGGTAAAACCCGTAGGCTGCAAATGGATCTTTAGAAAGAAGATTGGTGTAGATGGATAGGTTGAAACTTATAAAGCTAGACTTGTTGTAAAAGGTTTTCATAAAAAACCTGGTTTGGACGATGATGAAACCTTTTCTCCAGTATCTATGCTCAAATCCATTTGGATCCTTCTTACTATTGCTGCCTTCCATGATTATGAGATCCGGCAGATGGACGTAGAGACGACTTTTCTAAATGGTAATTTGGAAAAGTTTGTCTATATGGATGAGACAAAAGGTTTCAATCAGAGTGGGAGCAGCGGGACAGTATGCAAGTTGCTTAAGTCCATTCATGGACTAAAGCATGCATCACGGAGTTGGAACATCTGTTTTTAATTAGACAGTCAAAGAATTCGACTTTATCAAAAATCCAGATGAACCATGCATTTATAGTAAGATTGTAGCAAGAACTATGGAATTCCTCGTTGAGTACGTGGATGACATTCTCTTGATAGGAAATGACATTCCTATGCTACAATCAGTCAAAGTATTCTTGTCACAGAGGTTCTCCATGAAATACCAGGGTGATACCTACTGCATTCGGAGGATCCAGATCTATCATGAAAGATCAAAGAGAATAGTGGGACTTTTAAAATCAAGTTAAATCAACACCATGTTGAAAATATTTAGTATGGACGATTCAAAGCGCGGTAGTCTACCTGCTTGTCACGGAATCACCCTCTCCAAAAGGGATGTCTCCCATGACATGTTTGGAAATGGCTCGCGTCACATCTATACCCTACCCTTCTGCGGTAGGTTCTATAATGTATGCGATGTTGTGTACCATACCAGATGTTGCTTACGCACTTAGCGTGGTAAGTCGGTATCAGTCAAACCCAGGGAAGAAGCACTGGATAGCAGTAAAGAACATTCTCAAGTACTTGAGAAGGACTAAGGAGATATTCTTGGTGTATGGTGGAAAATACCTCCACATCGAGGCCTTTGCTGACTCCATCTTCCAGAGTGATAAGGATAACTCCAAGTCCATGCCGGGTTATGTCTTTACCCTCAATGGAGGGGCGGTCTGTTGGAAGAGCTCCAAGCAGGACACCGTTGCAAACTCGGCGTTGGAAACGGAGTAGTTCTCTATATGAGACGCCGCAAAAGAGGCAGTCTGGATGAGAAAGTTCTTAATTGAACTTCAGGTGTTTCCTTCCATTTGTTGGTCCAATACTTTAGTATTGTGATAACATACGACGCTATAGATTTAGGAAAGGAACTCAGGTCCCATCAGAGATCCAGACATATCTTGAGGCGGTATCACCTGATCAGGGAGATCGTTAATCCCCACGAGATCGAGGTGGGGAGAGTAGATACGGAGAACAACACTGCAGATCCACTCACAGAGGCCATCCTTCAGACAGTGTTCGAAAGGCTATTCAAGATCTTCGGTCTACGATATGCCAATATAAAGCCTTAGTGAAAGTGGGAGTTTGTTAGTGATATATGCCCTAGAGGCCATTATTGTATCATACTGGATTGTATATTACTTAATGGGAGCTTGGGATATATACGGATATAGTAACAGTCTTGCTCGAAATGGTAGTATGCTACCTGGTTTGTTTCTACCTCAATATGAGCATGTGTTTTCTTAGCATATCGCTTATATATATTGGTAGAGCCCTTAGGATCTTTGCTTGATTACGAGCGTTGTGATGGTAGTCACACTAGTGGGGGCTGGGTAGCTATAAGCACATCCTATACAGGTCCCTAGTCAAAGGATTATCGAGACGGGGCATCGATACTCTACAGTAGACTAGTGTATACGCTTCTTATCCCATAAGGGGAGATGGTCTGTCCCACAGCCATTAGAACGTCGTTCTAGAGATAGTACGTAGGTGCTCATTAGGTTATGAGCACACTGGACAAGACTCGTCGGGAACAGTTGGTGGGTATTATATCTATCGTCGGGTAGAAGTTCCTAGGTGACATGAGTACAGCTTAGTCCGTCGACTTGACACTGCTACATCGCCTCGAGTGTGTTCCCACTATACTTTGATTACTATCCTACCACGGCTCAAAGGAGTCATGCAAATAGTTAGTAGTTAGGTGCAGTCCCGAAGCACTTGGAGCCAGTGGAGGTTAGAAAGGATTAGTCTCTCCCGGTATTGGGGGTTGATATCGCGTTGTGTTCGGAAGGCCATTACACAAAGTCCTTATCTAAGGCAAGCGAGATTTACTGGTAGGTACTTTATTAGTTTCTCAGGGTATTTTGGGCTATACTCCGACACGACTTATTGCGCTATTAGGGGTCTGACTTTTACCGCCTCTAGGCCCGATATGCGATACTCTTAGATGCATAGACCGGACTGTACGGAGATTGTCACATACAAGCTCAGTAGGAGTTCGGATGAGTTAGCTCATCGGCCTTCTTATCGACACATACCTGGGTAGCCGTTACGTGCAGTTAGTACCGCTTGTGGTTTATGGTTAATTCCACTGCCAGCGTACAGTCGAGTCTTTAGAGTCCCACATAAAGGGTTTCCCTGCACCGGGAAAAAGGTGTAGAGGCCGTATGGTTTTACGGCAGGGCTTCGATCCCTTACGTATACTTGTACACGTATGATGGTCGGGTGGATAATACTTATGGGCTTTGGTTTAAGTCGAATCCTAGTATTATATCGATGGATTATTTTCATCTCTTTGTATTTGTATTCTTCGGAATGCGGATGCGGGTATGTATATACGGATGAGGGGAATTCTCGTAATTTGATCGGGTTTGCTTCTAGAAGGTAACACCTCATTTAGGGTTTTATTCTTTTTGAATAAAAGAAATGTGGTGGAGGAAATGAGGTGGAGGCTAGCATTAAGTGAGACATGGCTCTTGGTGACTCATGGCATGACTCACACTTGAGATATTTTCAAGCATGCTTGATATTTTGTGAGATATTTTATCTCATGAATTATTGCATGCTTGATTATGTTGGGTTTCCTCACCACCTCATCTAAGGTTTGGAAGCATTACATATGCCATAATTAAATTTTATAAGGTGCTAAGTAAACTAACCTAGGATTTTAACTAGAATTTTAGGGTAACAATCAATAAGCATCACTTGCAAGAACCAATTTAACACTAAGTGAAGAGATTAAAACCATTGTAGACTTCCCTTGGTTACTCCTTGGCACTTTGAGAGTTTGAAACGGATCGATAGAGGTCTTCCTAGTCCACGATGATCCACCCGAAGTCCCTTTCCCCAAAACTCCTTGCTTTACTTGATATTGAAAGAAGTGTAGCAAACACCCTACACAAATGGGCTAGAAATGTGCAGAATGATGATGTGGTTTGTATTCTCTTTTCAAAACCCTTTCTTTTTTACTAGCTCACTCTATGGAAAACTCAAGAGAGGAAGAGAATGAGAAAGAAGATGATAATGGCAAAGCTTGAGCTCAAAAGATAATGATATATCTTAATGTTAAAAATGAGAATAAAAATTATATATAATTTCACACTCTCATCCTTAACCATGGGTTAATAAATATCTAGATATTTAGTTTGGAGTAATAACAACCATAAAAAAATAACTCATGGTTAAAGGTAAGGTTAAGTGAAGAGATATGAACATTTTTCAACCATGAATTTATTTTCTATTTGTTTAACTCAAAAATAAATATGTAGATAATTATTTCCATGTGATTCTTGTATTTCCACCACTTGAATATCATCAACCATGATACAATGTATGCATGTATGTGTGCATGCACATCATCATGTGCATCAACATCAACATAAACATATGCATACATACATGCATACAAAATAGAAAAGGGTTTAATAAAGAAATAAGCTAAAAGTCAAATGTTAAATCAACACTTAATTTAACAAACCGGTCATATCACATGCGACCCGACCAATAGAAAAACATCCGATTAATATACTGTATAACATACTCGCATTTAATCGGGTCCCCACGCATATCTCATATGCACACCACATCGTTTCTCCTGAGTTAGAAAACTCCTATGTGGGACTCTAAGACTCGTCAATACGCCGGCAGTAGGTGATGATCATATCAAACACCCACAAGCCGCAAGCGGTCAGCTAAACGTAACGGCCACCTGGGTATTGAGCGATCAGAAGAAAACCAGCGAAGCTGTCAAAACTCCCGTCGAGCCAACTGGCAACACTTACCGTACAGTCCGGTCTCTTCGTCAGATATGCTGCATATCGAGTCTAGGGATGGTTTCATCGACCCCAATAACTCAATAAGTCATGTCGTTGTATGGCTCATAGCAGATCGAGAAATTACTGATAACACTTATCAGTAAATCTCAGCAGCCATGGCCAGGGATTTTCTGTTATAGCCAATCGAGCATAGCACAACATCAACCCCCAATACCGGGAGAGACGAAACCCCTCCTATTGCTCATTGCCTCTATGTGCCTCGGAACTGTACCCAAATTCCACCTGTTTACATGACTCAGTAGAGCAATGGTAGGGTGGAGATCAAAGTACAGTGGGAGGACACACAAGACTCTATGATGATCTTGGGTCTACAGACTAACCTGTACCAGTGTCACCTGAAAACTGCTATCCGACGATAGATATAATACTACATAGGAGTTCTCGGTGAGTCCGTTCGGTGTACCCAGTCTCCACTGAGCACCCGCATACAATCTTTGGTGTCATCACACCAGATGGATATGGGATCATCCATCTCCCATCACATGGGATAAGAATGGTATACGCTAGTCTACTCTGGAATATCTATACCCCGTCTCGATACACCCATGACTAGGAACAGTTCAAGGATATGCTTATAAACTACACGTGTCCCACTAGTATAATCTGCATCATAGTCGCAGTAGTTAAGAAAATATCCTATGGGCTTTATCAACATGTACCAAATGAGTAAGATGCATGATTAAATGAACATGTCAAGATATAGTAAACCAGATAGCATACTATCATGTCGAGAAAGAAAGTCATCTATATACATATATACAGGTCCAAGCATCCACTATACATACAATGGCCTCTAGGGCATACATATATATCCAACAATCTCCCACTTACACGAAGGCCAATTATTGGCGTATCTCATGTCGAACATCTCAAAAAGTCGCTCATATTGCGGCTGTGGAAGGGCCTTGGTGAGTGGATCCGCGGTTTTATTCTTTGTATCTACTCTCCGAATCTCGATCTCATGGTGATCTACTATCTCTCGGATCAAATGATATCTCCTCAGGATGTGTCTGGACTTCTGATGGGACCTTCGTTCTTTGGCTAATGCCATAGCCCCATTATTATCACAATACAATGGTATTAGATCAACAATGGTTGGAACTACTCCTAGTTCCGCGATGAACTTTCTTATTCAGACGGCTTTCTTGGCAGCAGCGTTTGCAGCAATATACTCAGCTTCCATCGTGGAGTCTGCAACGGTATCCTGTTTAGAACTTTTCCAACTAACCGCCCCTTCGTTGAGGGTAAATAAAAACTCTGAGATAGATTTGCTGTCATCCTTATCACTTTGGAAGCTGGAATAAGTAAAGGCCTCCATTTGGAGATCCCCATTACCATACACCAAGAACAATTTTTTAGTCCTTCGTAAGTACTTAAGAATTTTCTTCACTACTATCCAATGTTTCTCCCCTGGGTATGATTGATACCTGCTTACTACAGCTAGTGCATAAGCTACATCAGGGCGAGTACATAACATCGCATACATTATAGAACCTACGGCTGAAGCGTGCGGTATAATGCTCATTGCGAGTTCTCTCTTCATCAGTCTTCGGACAGAAGTCCTTGGAGAGAGTGATTCCATGATAAGTGGGAAAGGCACCACGCTTAGAATCTTCCATACTAAACCTTTTTATGATGGTGTCAATGTACTTTGATTGGGACAATCTCAATATCCTCTTGGATCTATCTCTATAGATCCTTATACCCAAAATGCATGAGGCATCACCCAGGTCTTTCATGGAGAACCTTTGTGATAAGAATAGTTTGACCGATTGTAGTATAGGAATATCATTTCCTATCAAGAGAATGTCATCCACGTACAATACGAGAAATGTGACAGTACTCCCTACAATCTTCTTATAAATGCATGGCTCATCTACATTTTTGACAAAATCAAACTCTTTGATTGTATCATCAAAGAAGATGTTCCAGCTCTGTGAGGCCTGCTTTAATTCATAAATGGATTTAAGCAACCTACATGCCTTCCCACTGCTCCCACTGTCAATGAAGCCCTCTGGCTGATCCATATAAATGCATTCTTCTAAATCACCATTTAGAAATACAGTTTTAACGTCCATATGCCAGATTTCATAGTCGTAGTGAGCAGTAATAGCAAGTAGGATCCGAATGGATTTAAACATTGCTACTTGAGAGAAAGTTTTATCATAGTCCAATCCTGGTCTCTGACGAAAACCTTTCGCTACAAGCCTTGCTTTATAGGTCTCTACCTGTCCATCTACACTAATTTTTCTCTTAAAGATCCATTTGCAACCTACGAGTTTTATCCCAGGGGGTACAACTTCCAAAGTCCATACTTTGTTGGTGTACATGGACTCCATTTCGGATCTCATGGTATCCAACCACTTCACCGAGTCACCACTCGTGATAGCTTGCTGAAAACTAGTAGAATCATCATCATCCATGATGCAATCTTCTCTATCACCATCAATGAGAAACCCATAGTATCTCTCTGGTGGTCAAGAAGTTCTATTGGATCTCCGGAGCGGCTAAGGTTATTGAAGTTCTACTGCAACATCAGCTTCAACCAATTCGTCATGAGTAATTTTTGTCTCTAGAACCTCTTCTAGTTCTACCGCATTGCCATCATTACCTTTTGTAAAAATCTCATTTTCTAAAAATGTGGCATGTTGAGAAACAGACACTTTTTGTTCTTCCTTGTGGTAGAATAGATATCCATATGAATATTTTGGATATCCCATAAATTTACACTTGACCGATCGTGTCTCGAGTTTGTCTGGATTCTGCTTTTTGACAAAAGCCGGACAACCCCATATCCTAACTCTTTTAAGAGATGGTCTCTTTCCACTCCATATCTCATATGGAGTGATAGACACGGTCTTGGTTGGAACCCTGTTTAACAGATACATTGTTGTCTCCAATGCATGTCCCCAAAAGGAAAGCGGTAACTCAACATCACACATCATAGACTGTACCATATCTAATAGGGTACGATTCCTCCTTTCTGACAAACCGTTGTGCTGTGGTGTGTATGGGGGAGTGAGCTGAGAGAGAATCCCATTCTCTTTTAAGAAGTCTGAAAACTCTGTACTCAAATACTCTCAACCTCAATCTGATCGAAGTTTCTTGATACTCAAGCCTGTTTGTTTTTCTACTTCAAGTTTATACTCTTTGAATTTCTCGAAATCTTCGGATTTATGCTTTAACAAAAACACGTGTCCGAATCTTGAGAAATCATCAGTAAAAGCAATGAAGTAAGAAAAACCTCCTCTAGCATGTGTAGATATTGGTCCGCATACATCAGTATGTATGAGGCTTAAGAGTTCCACAGCTCTTTCTCCGTGTCCAGTAAACGGATTTTTGTTCATTTTACCTTTGATACAGGACTGACAAGTCGCATAAGATTTATATTCAAAAGGATTCAAATATCTATTTTTATGTAGCTTGTTTAGTCTTGTTTCATTAATATGACCAAGTCTACAATGTCAAGGAAAAGCTTCATTTATATCTGACAATTTTCTTTTATTAGTATGTTGTATATTGAAAACTCTGTGTTGGTTCAGGATGTAAATACCGTTATTTAGTGTACCATACCCAATCAACTGCTGATTCAAGTTAATGTTCATAACATTATTCTGCAACATAAAATGATATTCTTCATTGTCCAACAAAGAAACGGATATTATATTACATGGCATACTAGGTACATAATAATAAGGGTTCAAAACCAAAATACAACCTGAAGGCAACCCCAGATGATACTCTTCTACGGATACAGCATATACATTGAAACCATTTCCAACCCGCAGAGTATGGTCACCAGTCTTCAAAACTCTATTGTTTCTCAATCCCTGCAAACAATTGCAGATGTGAGAACCAGAACTGGTATCTAATATCTAAGATGCAGAGTTTATAGAAAAACAGTTTTTAGTTACAAACACACCTGAAGCGTAAGCATCAATATGCTTCTTCTTCTTGAGATCAGCAAAATACAGAGCATAGCTGCGTTTCCAATGTCTCGACTTGTGGCAGTAAAAACATTCTCCTTTTCCACTTCCCGCGGCCCCAGATTTGTCTTTCCCTTTCACATTTTGAACTCCACCTTTTGGTTTGATGGGTTTCTTCTTCTTCCTTCCATTGGCCTTGGCTTTTGGGACGGAAGAGGAAAATGGCCCAGCAAGTAAAGCGGGAGTTTTCGCTGTCTTAAGCGTGCTCTCTGCACTTCTCAACATATTGAGAAGTTCAGACAATGATTTCTCCAAATCGTTCATATTGGAATTCACAATGAACGGAGTAAAGGTAGGGGGAGACTGCAGAACAATATCAGTATATTGCTCATTATCCATGGTCCATCCTAGTTCCTCAAGTTCTTCTATAAGACCAATCATCTTCAAAACATGATCTCCTACTGCTGTGCCAGGGGCTATCCGCATCTGAAACAACTTTCGAGATGCCTCGTATCGCAAAGTTCGAGATTGCTCTTCATACAACTCCTTTGTATGAAGAAAGATGGATTGAACATCCATCTTCTCGTGCTTCTTCTGATGTATACTGTCCATAGAAGCAAGCGCGAGGCATTTGGCCGTGTCACAATCAATATCCTATGTTTTTCGGATCTCTCTATCCGAAACAGATGATTCAGGACCTGGGACGGGTGGGGCTTTGGCAGTGAGAACATATGATACTTTATCATATGTGAGTGCAATGTTCAAGTTCCTCAACCATTCTTTATAATTCGGTCCTGTCAGTTTGTTTTTCTCTAAAAGAAGCTTAAGTCCCGTCATCAGGTATCTGCCATTAGGAGAGAGAAAAGACTACACTCAGCGAAATGCTCTTGCAAAGATTTAGATTGATTATTATCTTATCTAATCGATGTCTCCCACTGCTTTTATCAAATTTTCTTTCAAAACCTTAAAAGAAAACTAGCCAGGATTAATTAAATTCTACAGTTTCTCTAACCGGTCAGCCAGGCCAGTGTCGGTACTTTGAGGGAGGTTCCCCGTGCTTTCACACGTACCTAATTAAAATAAACCTCATTTTCCCATAGGTCAAGCCCCGTTGACACTTTTCTAGACACCTACTGGATTAGCTAATTGTAAAGTGCAAAATTCTCCTGGGAGTAACTCTTATTCACAGTGGGATCGGGATCTAACTATCATATAGATGGTATGCAATCTCATTGCAAATTTCAACTCTTGAAACTCCTGATATGGTTTTTACCCCTAGCTGCTTATGACCTTGGCTATGGTCAACATATCATAAGCACTAGTCAAGTTCTACCCGTCATTTCAAGATTAACTAAACCCACTCATATGACCCTTGATTATGATCAACATAATCACATGAATGTCCTAACTGATCGCATCATATGCTTTGTAGGAAGACATCACTTAGCTACTGTACACTATGCCTTGACTATAATCAATATACGTAGCACGAATACTAAGTACTCTTCTTCCTAAAATGACGGAGGGTTGCGGATGGTTTTTATGAAAACCTTTAACGCTTTGAACTTGATCTCGTTGTAGAATCAAAACAGTTTAGAAAAGGAGTGGCTTAAGCTCCGCAACTTTTGAAACTTACATTTTCATAAAAAAAGGCCGAGTGGGTTTCAAATCTGATTCTACAGCATCTTTAGGTTTCGTTTTCTGTAAATTAATCTTATTAATGTAGTCACATCATTTAAGTTCCTAAGCCATCACAAAAAAGAAACGAAAATAGATAGTACACTTATGCCATCCGCATTCGCCACAGTGTCCCGTTATGCACCGTTAGGTTACTTAACTAACGGCATAGCAGGGCAGGATTAGCGCGGGTGTAAAACATAAGCAACGTTTATTATATATCATATATATAATAATAATCCATTCATCTTAGATATTAAGTAATCACATCACAGAATATCAACAGCAGAAGCACATATGAAAATAAAAAGGATATCTAGAATGTCTGTATTTTGTATTTAGCCAACAATAGAAAATATGGATTCCACGATCGCGATGAATAGCCAAGCCCACACCCCTAGACCCCTACGAGAGCGGCAAGTGACCCTACCAATTCTAGTGTTTAGTAGATCTGGTCTCGACTTCTCGAGATGGCCTCCCACTGAACCCTAAAACCCGGTCACTTGTGCTCCCCTCCTTGGGTCTATCCTAATGCGAAAAAGTAAATAATAAACAATGATGGTGACATCATCCTCAACCCAGAAGTGCCCCAAATAAAAGAATATTACCTTCATTTGATTTTTTTACATGAATGAAAATAAAACTCTCAACTCACATAAAACCCCCGGCTATTCAATCACGACAATCCTGCACATCATATCTCAGCAACACTTAATATCGCATATCATCAACGCAAGTAAGTATGAGTATCCCGATTGTCGTTGATGTATAGCAACGAAACCGGCAATACACCATATACTACACTTACGGTCGCAGAATAGAAATGAAAAACTACAACAATTGGAATCGTAACCGTTCTTAGACAACACAAACCCATAATATCACATATCAAAGATTTCATGCCTAACAATGTAAAGCTCGCATTTAGGTCTCACCCATGAGAACACCTTTTCAAAATAAGTCGGATAACTCAACAAGATTTTCGATTATACCCGAGACCGAAATGTTAGATTTATACGCAACAAACAAATTTGTAGATTCCAGTTATTGTATCACATTCTCATATACTAGGCGCAGTTAAAACGTTCGATCAAACGATCAATCACCCAAAGAATTCTCAGAAAGCTCAACACTTAAGCAATTTTAAAATACACCAGAGACTTCTATAAGCACATATGGGCCAGCACAAGAAGGCACAGTCCAAGCCTCACCAACGGCGCCGCGGAACCGCCGTAAAAAGAGCCTTTAGGCCGCGGTTCCGCGGTCGTTGAGTCAAGTTAGCGCTTCGTTCTTCTTGTAGGCCTATACAATACCCTGTACGATTTTCTGAGTATTTTTAATGTGAAAAAATCCAACTTTTTGAAAAATTTCCAGTGAGCATGTTTTGGGTATCGAATTTCGTTCGTTCGAGGTTTTTAACGTCGTCCAGCTTACAGTAAAGCTCTAGCTTGGCTCTGATACCACTGTTGGGTTTCCTCACCACCTCATCTAGGGTTTGGAAGCATCACACAAGCCATAATTAAATTCTATGAGGTGCTAAGTAAACGAACCTAGGATCTTAACTAGAATTTTAGGGTAATAATCAATAAGCATCACATGCAAGAAGCAATTTAACACTAAGTGAAGAGATTATAACCTTTGTAGACTTCCCTTGGTGACTCCTTGGCACTTTGAAAGTTTGAAACGGATCGATAGAGATCTTCCTAGTACACGATGATCCACCCGAAGTCCTTTTGCCCAAAGCTCCTTGCTTTACTTGATTTTTGAAAGAATTATAGCAAACACCCTACACAAATGGGCTGGAGATATGTAAAATGATGATGTGTTTTGTATTCTCTATTCAAAACCCTTTCTTTTTTACTAGCTCACTCTATGGAAAACTCAAGAGAGCAAGATAATGAGGAAGAAGATGATAATGGCAAAGCTTGAGCTCAAGAGATAATGATATATCTTAATGTTAAAAATGAGAATAGAAATTATATATGATTTCACACTCTCATCCTTAACCATGGGTTAATAAATATCTAAATATTTAGTTTGGAGTAATAACAACCATAAAAAAAATAACTCATGGTTAAAGGTAAGGGTGAAGTGATATGAACAATTTTAAACCATGAATTTATTTTCTATTTGTTTAACTCAAAAATAAATATGTAGATAATTATTTCTATGTGAGTCTTGTATTGCCACCACTTGTGTACCATCAACCATGATACAATGTATGCATGCATGTGTGAATGCACATTATCATGTGCATCAACATAAACATATGCATACATGCATGCATACAAAATAGAAAAGGGTTTAATAAAGAAATAAGCTAAAAGTCAAATATTAAAACAACACTTGATTTAACAAACCGGTCATATCACATATGACCCGACCAATAGAAAAACGCCCGATTAATATACAGTATCACATACTCGCATTTAATCGGGTCCCCGCGCATATCTCATATGCATACCATATCGTTTAGCCTGAGCTAGGAAACTCCTGTGTGGGACTCTAAGACTCGTCAATATACCGGCAGTAGGTGATGATCATATCAAACACTCACAAGACGTAAGTGGTCAGCTAAACGTAATGGCCACCCGGGTATTGAGCGATCAGAAAAAAACCCAGCGAAGCTGTCAAAACTCCCGTCGAGCCAACTGGCAACACTTACCGTACAGTTCGATCTCTTCATCAGATATGCTGCATATCGAGTCTAGGGATGGTTTCGTCAACCCCAATAACTCAATAAGTCATGCCGGTGTATGGCTCATAACAGATCGAGAAACTACTGATAACACTTATCTGTAAATCTCAGCAGCCCGGGCCAGGAACTTCCTGTTATAGCCAATCGAGCATAGCACAACATCAACCCCCAATACCGGGAGAGACGAAACCCCTCCTATCGCTCATTACCTCCATGTGACTCAGGACTGTATCCAAAGTCCATCTGTTTGCACGACTCAGTAGAGCCGTGGTAGGGTGGAGATCAAAGTACAGTGGGAGGACACACAAGACTCTATGACGATCTTAGGTCTACAGACTAACCTATACCAGTGTCACCTGAGAACTGCTATCTGACGATAGATATAATATCACATAGGAGTTCTCGGCGATTCCGTTCAGTGTACCCAGTCTCCACTGAGCACCCGCATACAATCTTTGGTGTCACCACACCAGATGGATATAGGATCATCCATCGCCCATCACATAGGACAAGAATTGTATACGCTAGTCTACTCTGGAATATCGATGCCCCGTCTCGATACACCCATAACTAGGAACAGTTCAAGGATATGCTTATAAACTACACGTGTCCCACTAGTATGATCTGCATCATAGTCGCGGTAGTTAAGGAAATATCCTATGGGCTTTATCAACATGTACCAAATGAGTAAGATGCATGATCAAATGAACATGTCAAGATAAAGTAAAGCAGATAGCATACTATCATGTCGAACAAGAAAGTCATCTATATACATATATACATGTCCAAGCATCCACTATACATATAATGGCCTCTAGGGCATACATATATATCCAACACATTATTCTCTACACAAAAGACTTAGCCATTCTCACCCAAAGCTCTTTCTTCACTAGGTTTTCCTCAAGTGACCTTCTTCTTCATAAAACCCTAAAAGCTCTCATGTGTTGAGATCCTAGGGTTCCAAGAGACAAATCACACCATCATTTCACTCTACACAACCTAGGACATCTAGTTTAGCGATCTAGATGCCGTAGTTATCTCGGATTTGAGGTAGGAGCTCGGACTATAGACTTTCGGGTGGATCGTCTTTGACTACAGGAGGCCGTCGAGGTTGCCCGATCCGTTCCGATCCTTGGAGCTGACGATGAGGTGGAGGAAAGTGGAGAAGACCCGAAGGACTTGGTATCGTAAGGTATAAATTCTATCCGAGTAGTTAACCTCATACCAAGTTATGCTAGTTCGGGTTTAGTATCGATCCTGGAGTTCAAGTCGGTGTTGCGAGCTTTGAAAAATCGTATTTTACATATTCCGCCTCCCCGTGAACACGCGGGGTGCACGACATCGACTTATAAAGATAGCTCGAATCCTACTATGTTTCGCATCATGATCCTATATTCATGAGCGGTGAGGGGTGGAAGCATAGTAGTCCTAGATTCGGTGTTGTTTTGTGAACGGTTACTTACAGCCCTTTGAGGAGATGGTGGGTATCTTGCATAGTCCTCGTGACGCAATTTCATAGGAACATAACTTGGACAAGATGTATTCCAAGATGGGGAGCGCGCCCTTGCTTACTTTTGAGGAGGTGATACCGGTTTGACCATGTTACTATTTCCTGTAGAATTTGTTAGAGAATTTGGAACAGCTGTTGGCTCCCTCTTTTTGAAGATGATGGGCGGTGGTATAGTCTTCACGGCCACTGGTTTAACCTTTGGCATGAAAAATGGTGGAAGAGCCTTCTTTGTTGTGTGAAGAGGAGGAAAATCTTTATTGGAGAAAGGACGAGACTCTATGTTGCAGGAACAACCCTCTTGCGGATTATAAGGCGTGGGGGAGTAAAGATCTTCCACCACCCTTTTCCCTTTATTGCGGGAAACTTAATTGAATGTCAAGGGCACCTTGCGGTTAAAGTTCCCATGATAGAACGTTCAGTTCTGGATGTTGTTTGAGGCGGAAAACATGGCTTTGGCCCTCTTCCTAGTGGACCTTGAAATGACTAGGATGAATTCGTCGTCATCATTATACGCAACATCCGTATTGGGTGCTTGCACAGGAATATCCGGAGTCAAGATTGGGGTAGGACTCTCAATCTCTTGTCTTTGAGTATTCACCGTCATGTCATCAAGTGGAACACGAATCATGATGGAACCGATCTCTATTGTGATAAAAAACTCTTGGAATATCGCATCCGTAGAAGTTCACAGAGTTTGCCATGATCACCTTTTATGAAAAGATGAGTATAAATTAATAAATGGAAAAACGGTGAAAAACAACACCTATTTATATTTATAAAATTTCTTTTCAAAGATGGGGGAAAAGTGCGCTCTCATTGTGGTCGCCAAAATCTGTTTCATGGCGAACCCGGCTGTTTTCCCGATTCGTCGCGTAGTCGTGTTTTGTTAGTGTGGTTTGTAGGTAAACGTCATGCTCGCGCCGCAAATTATCGGCTATGTGGAATACAAAATGAAAATTTTCTAAACTTGAGCACGAATTACTACAACCTAGAATCGAATCTAAACATTAAACTAGAAACTAATTGAAAGAGTTAACTACTAGGTTGTTGATTACAACCTTTATAGTCGTGTCCTTCGTCTTCTTTTCACTTCCTTATCTCCTTAGGTTGTCGGGAACGAGATTGGGAGTCGGTCTTCCTTCCCGATGATGATCCACCTTGAAGGAATCCTAGTTAAGGCTCTAGCTTCACAATAAAAACCTAATGAAGTAACTAGTGATCAAAACTTGATAAGAATTGATCAATAGGATGTAGTAGAGGCTATCTTTAAGTGTTTCTCTCATTTTCTTTCTTCATTTTCAACTTAGAAAATCCCAAGAGAGGAAGAAGAAGCTTAGGTGTAAGTTTAATCAAGCATGGCTTATGAATGAATCATCACTCTCTTTTCTCTTTCTCTCCTTTTTTTTAATGTGAGAGTGATTGGAGTTATGACTCACCATAGTGAGTCACAAGTCCATATCATTCTCACATTTAAAAGAAGAGATGAGAAGAGAAAGAGGCCACCTCATATGCACACATATACAGATGTGTGTGTATATAAATAAATACAAATACACTAATACAGGTATATGCTGCAAATACATACACCCGTATCCGTATCAAAATATGAATACCGTATTCGTATAAAATATGAATACCCGTATTTGTAATAATGATACTAATACAGTTGGGTTTTGGTGCCCGTGCCGCGGAAACTGCAGCCGATGCGGAAGCGAAAACAAAAACTTTTGCAAGCACCGAACCCCCGTAAAACCTAGGATACGGTCTAATAACCTAAACTAGTTAACTAAGAGTGCAAGGGTTGAGAAACTAAAACCTTTGTCACGTGTCCACTTAATTGTGGAAGACCCCTCCAAGATTGTAGCCTCCGGGATCGCACTTGAAGATCGACCACCCTCGCCGAAGATGATCCACCCGAGGGAAACCGGAGGAGGATCTAACCGATGATCCAAACTCGCTAGGTGTGGATGGTCAGTGATGTAGGAATTTTTCACTAAAAGGTTTCTCTCATAAACCTTGCTCAAAATGAGAGCAAGAAGAAGGAGGCGTGAGGAGAGAAAATGGCTAAACTCACTTGAAGCACCAAGCTTCTCACATGAAGCATGAGCTCTCACAAAAACATGTGGAATGAATCACTCTACATGTGTAGAAAGTATGGCTACAAGTAAATCAACCATGCATCAATAGTGTATCCAAATGATTTTCCAATATAAAAACCTTAAGCCATACCTTTCTACATGTATAGAATCATGCTTCATGCCATTTCCCTTTTCACCTCATTTCTTATTTGATTTTCTAAAAAGAAAAACAAGTATGAGATGTCCTTCTTCTAGAAGCATTCCCGTATAAATACGGAATACTTCACTTGGTATGTGTATCGCTACATATACGTGTATCCGAATAAAAATACGGATAGCACCAAAGAGAGAAAATGAATAGCGAACAATAATAAAAAATATATGTATCAATATATATATATATATATATATATAAATTATTAAATCAAATCCTGATTTAATAATCCGGCTTAATTCTAAGCCAGCTAGTATTATCAACCGCCCGA
Organism: Agapanthus africanus; assembly: GCA_030015575.1. Classification (NCBI taxonomy): domain Eukaryota; kingdom Viridiplantae; phylum Streptophyta; class Magnoliopsida; order Asparagales; family Amaryllidaceae; genus Agapanthus; species Agapanthus africanus. Next base: position 112,922,022 of record CM057344.1, read on the forward strand.
TTAAAGTCCGTATATACCATACACGTATTTAATCGAACCTCTGCACGTACCATTGTATAGCTCATACATCTATCGCCTGAACCGGGAAAAACCCTCTGTGTGGGACTCTAAAGACTTGACAATACGCTGACAGTATGTTTAACCATAAGCACGTCAGCGGCACTAGCTGTACGTAACGGTTACCCAGGTACTTGTTGAAAGGGGGGTCGACAATCAAGTGCATCCTTACCCTACTGAGCCTGAATATGACAATCTCCGTACAGTCCGGTCTCTTCGTCAAAGAGTATCACATATCGGATCTAGGAGTGGATAACGTCAGACCCCTACTAACCCGATAAGTCATCTTTGAGTCAAGCTCATCACCAACTGAGATACTACAGATCAACTATCAATAAATCTCACCCACCGTGGCTACAGATTTCTGGTGATAGCCAATTGAACATAGCGCGACATCGACTCCTAATACCAAGAGAGACAGATCCATGACAGTCGACCACCACCTCCATGTGGCTCGTGACTCTACCCAACTAAAACTTGTTTGCATGACTCTTTTGAGCCGGGGTATGGTAGTAATCAAATTACAGTGGGAACTCACATGAGAAAAATGATGAATTCAGGTTAAAGGACTAATCTATACTCATGCCACCTAAGAACTTCCATATAATGATAGATATAATACCATCTAGAAGTTCTCGGCAAGTCCGTCCAGTGTACTCACCTCCAATAAACACCTTTATACTATCTTATATGACATATCACCAATGGCTTGTGAGATTGGCCACCGCCTCTTATTGGGGTCTAGAAGCGTATACACTAGTCTTCTCCGAAATATCGATACTTAGTCTCGATACTCTCTTGACTAGGGACATTTAAGGATGTGCTTATGGAAAACCCAGCTTTCACATATATGATCGCCATCATAATGCTAGTTGTCAAGAAACAATCCTACAGGCTTCATATATGATGAAGACAAACTAGATAGCACACCATCATCTCGAGCAAGACTGTTATACTTGTATAGGTCCTTCCTCAATCATCATAATCTCCTACTTGCGATCACAATAATTGCCTTGAGGGCACTATATCTAACATTCTCCCATTTGTACTTAAGGCTAATTACTGCGGTATTGCATACCCACAGCTCGTGTACTACCGAATACTCAACTTCTCTACTAACCAATTTCACAAACTATGTTTGTGAAACGCAATTTGTTCGAGAAATAGCCTCAGTGAGTGGATCCACTACAATGTTCCAACTTCATCTCTCTATATCTCAACTTTGCGGAGATTAACGATCTCTCAAACTGAGCGATACCCTGCCTCAAGAATTTGTCTGGATACTTGATGGGACCAAGTTCATCAATGAACAACTCCATTCAACAAACTTCTTGGGATGTATTCTCTGTTGAGTTATAATCAACATCCTGCATCATAATTACCTCAGTATCTCTATTGGAACACTATCCAATATACTGATCCTCAGAAGAGGTTAAACTCAAAATTCTGACAGTATCTCTGTCATCCAGGTCACCTTGGAAGCCTGAACGGATAACCGCCTCCCAAAGAAGGCCGTCATTATCTTATACTAAGAACATCCTCTTATATTCTTTATAGCTTCCCTTTCTTTCTCCAGCATTGGATTAATATATGCTTATTGCAGCTAGTGCAAAATCAATATTTGGTGTTGTACAAGACATTGCATGATTGACTCAATTGCCTAAGCAAATGATATGTCATTCATGCCAGTCTCTCTCCTTATCAGTCTAGAATACATCCCTTTAGAGAGAGTGACTCTATCACCTGCGGGTACACCACCACATCAAGAGTTGTCCATTCTAAAATACTTTTATAATGTTGTCTAAGTATCCGATTTGGGAAACTTCCCAAATCTAGATCTAGGCGCTAAAATTCGTGATATACTATTCATATCCAACGTGGAGAAAACACTGTATGACAACCAAAGTTTAACTGATTGTAGTATAGGAATATCACTTCCTATTTGGTGTACATCATCCAAATCCAGGACAGTACTCCTGTAACGCTTCGAAAATCGTTTATGCAGTTTTTTGATAATCGGTAAAATAATCAGTCTTTTCCGTAAAAAGTCAAATAATTATTTTTCAATATAGGCCTAATTATACAAAATTTAGATATGATATTGCTAGAAATTGGTCACTATATTGTCGCTTAAAAATTTCTAGTCATTTAAAAAAAATTCCTTAATTAATTATTTTTAGTATTATTTTAAGCTTTTAAATATACATTAAATTAGTGATAAATACAAAATTAAATGGGTAAATTACACACTTAGGAACTATTATAAACTAAAATTTAGTGTAACAAAAATTGTATCAAGACTTTTCAAGATTTTAGTTCTAGGGTTTAAAAATTAAATCAAAATGAAATTAAAATAGAATTTTAAATAGAAAATGATGTGATATGCAATTAATGCCTTTGAGAGATACTTTCTTCTTAGAAAATTCTACACACTTCCCACACTTTCCCCCCTCCACCTCTGGCCAAGAATTCCTTCAGCAGTTCCCCCATTTTCCCATTTTTTTGCTTCAATTTTCATCTCAAAAATCTACCGAAATCCACAAAAATTCATAATTTCTTCACAAAATTCAAACCAAAACCCTATTCTACCTCTTCTCAAACCCTAATTTGTTTAAAATATGGAGAAAAGAGGAAACTTTGGAGGCTAAGTGCAAGGGGTTCAAACCTTGGGAGGTATAATTCTAATCTAAATGTTTAATTTGTAGTTTAAAGGTGTTAAACCAGAATTTTAAAGTGTTAATTTGGTTATAATTTGTTGTCTAGGAAATTCTAGAAAGGGTTTCTAAAATCAAGTTGGGCTTTTTACAATGTGTTCATGATTATATGGTGTAATTAAATAAGTTAAGACATAGAAAACTTAAATTAGTTGCTAATTTGTAAATTGTTGTATTTAAATTGTTGTAATTAGTTTTTTTTGGCTAACTAGGTTTTTATAAATATATATATTGGTGAGACAAAATTCTAATTAGGGTTTTTATCATTAGATTATGGTGCTAATGAGGAGATTAACATGTTAATGGAATGCGAAACCTAATCTAGTTATTAGTTTCAAATTGTTAGTTAATAAAATTGTGATAAATATGCTATTTCATAAACTAGGTTTTAGAAATTAATTTAAAATGTGGGATTAAAAATCTAGTTAGGGCTTTAGCACATCCTTAAGGTTTCATTGAGTGGTTTAACAATTTAAAATATGCAAAACCAAGTTTAGTTGCGGAATTGTGAATTTTGGCTTAAAAGGTGTTAAATTGGGCTAAATTTGCAAACTAGAATTTTCAATTTAATACAAATTAGTGTGATAAAAATATAGTATTGATTTGTATGACTTAGTTATGATATTTATTGAATATTATGGCCATTAGTTTCGTTTAAACATCAAGTTTTGAAGTGAAAAGGTTAATTGACGCTTTCTAGGTTTTTGGAAATAAACCGATTTAAATTATTTTGAGTTTTCGATAAGTTGCAATCTATTGTATATTATAACTAGTAAGTTTTGGAACTATGATTTGTATGTTGTGTTTTTCTCGAACAATCGGCGTTTGTACGCCGATCTCGAGGGTTATTTGGTTATTTTGCATGAGCGGGTCATAGGTTTTAACCTATGCGCGTTTCGTGCGTCGTTTTGGTTTTATCCGTGATTCGGTTTATGATGTACATATATGTTTGCGTATAGGTACCCCTCACGTGGACTTCGGATGATGAAGAAGAGGATGTCGGTATCGACTTCGGCAGACAAGGGCCAGGTGAGTAGATGTATATCTACGGGGGAAGTCAGGTGGATGGCGTTTAGCACCCCTGCAAACGTAGAATAGGGATATTACTTACTGTCATTAGGAAGTCGGACGTGACCTTAGATTCTTGGCGAGTAGGGTCCTATTAAAGACTTTAGATTGGACTAGACTGATTTAGAAAGACTTAACCAGAGGATGAATGCCTTGGAGGGAATTCGTAGGTTTCAGGTAGACACACAAGCGCGCGCGCGCACACATACATTTGACTTGGTGTATATGTATATGTATATGTATATGTATATGTGTGTGTGTGTGTGTGTGTGTGTGTGTGTGTGTGTGTGTATGAATGGGTGTAGGTTTCTATATGTGTGTGTGTGTGTGTGTATAACATATACACGTGATATGGGGTGGTTATATGATATCTGGGGAGGAGTTGGTATGGTTGGGCGTGACGCCGTGAGTTAAAAATATACGATCGAGTATGATATGAGATGTACTATGATATTAGCGGATCGTTGGGAAATGAGAAAATGAATATTAATATATAAACGATAATAGGTGATGATGACTTTGAGATATACGAGACTCTAAAATAGAACCCGGATTGTAATATGTGAGTTAATCACGAAATGATATATGTTTGATGATATTGGGATGTATGCGATTATAGCACAGTACCCTAGATCATGATAATATTTGATGATGATATTATACGAATGATGATGTACATAGGTGATAGTTGACCCGTACCCCGATTTTGGGATGCCGTACGATGGATTTTACCGTACGAGCCATAGATGTGATGTTTGATCTGCACTCTTGACTCGAGAAAGTCGTACTATGTACGTGACGCTATTGAGGCTGGATCGCCGACTATTAGAGATATCGACTCAGACTTTAGGTGGATTCTTATTTTCCTATTGACTAGTTTCTTTAGTTTAGTTCCTTAGTGGGTTAAATAGATACTACTTTAGGCTCGAGTCATATAGTTGTAATTAGATATGTATATTCCAAATGAGTGGTTAATGCGCATTCACCTTTATATTCAGATTGTAATCATCACGTTGCATGTTCATACATATGTTTCTTTAGTTAATATGAAACTCTGCCTGTTAGGATACCAACACCATTAACGATGATGCGCATATTCTACGTACACTTATTTGCCGGCTCACACACATCATCATCGGTAATTGCCATGTCACGTACACTTTAGAACATATTATCTTTTATTGATAGAATCAACTAAAGGCTAGATCAATATAATATTGTGATTACTCTCATGTGCTAGTTTAGACATTACATTTATTACTTAGACACTTCATGCATTCACATATTCATATTATCATGCAGTATTCTGGGGCTTATGCCGATGCTCATTATTTACTTACTCATGATTTTGGGATTTCTGAATTTTTATGAGATTTCTGGATTTTGGGGGAAAACCGCAAGAATATATATAAAAAACTTCTTTCTCTCTCCCTCTCCTTTTAAAATACAAGTTGCGGTTTTCTCGTGATGTATGTGTCGTCCACCATGAGATTTCATGTTTTCTGTTGGATTTCGAGACCTGATTCGAGGAGTGGATGAACCGTCTCGGGTACATGGTAGGCCCGGTATGGTACCCCACGGCAAGAAGATCGAGTTGTAGACGATGAGCCTGGCAGGGGAAGACTACCTACCGGTGATGTCTGGCGCGGCAGATATCCGGAGGATACCGGCCGTTGTCGTGAGATTTGATGATATGGGCCGATCCGGATTGACGGAGCCCGAGAGATTATGACTATGAGATATTGAGACTATGAGCTATTGAGATTTTGAGTTTTACATGTTTTGTGTCGATGCTTGACACGGATTTCCATGGATTTCATTGCTATTTCAGATTACCCTACAAATTTTACTATGATAAAGTTAAAAATTTCTTATACAGATATACCCAGATTTCATTGTTGATTGTTTTACATTCATGGTGCATGCATACTTATACACATGACATGTTACTACTTGAGGCACTGACACGAGCACTGAGAATTTGCACTTACGCATAGTTTTTCACCCTGCCACTACTAAATGACTAGTGACATATTAAGTATATTATTATGACCTAGGAGAGTGTCGTGCATTCGATTTCTACTCGCAGATGTCTTCTACTCACGAGTTGGCAACTCACCCCCGTTGTGCCAAATTTTTATAGGTTTCGATGTACAGGTTTCCTTGGCGGCTTGCTGGCACATCATTTCATTCATGGTGATTTGCTTGGTAGGTTGGTTCACTTGTATCAGGACCGCCGTTGTACTTTCATTATTTCATTTGTATCTAGTAAGCTCCATCAACCAGACTTGTATTACCTGATATTTTGGTAGACCAGCTGCTTATTATTTCGACCTTAGAGTCGCGCTTGTATCATTATGGTTTTCTGGTGGATTGGTTTTCTTTTGAGTTTTGAGCCTCACCCTTCGGCGTTGTATATTATAGTGCATTGTGTGGTTGTTTCCGTCTTTTTAGCTTAGAGCTAGCTCCCGCTTGGGGATGCTTTGTTATTATTGCTTATATATATATATATATTTGTATTTGTACCTGTTTGGGGCCAGTTTTTACAAAGGAGACTCTGCCGAAATTTTTGAGAAATTTGATGTTACTTTTAAACTTGTTTCCTTATAGTTCTTCTTTTAAAGGGTTTAGATTTCTGGGCTTCGGCTTACTTAGATTACGTTACGCCTCTAGACGTTTCATAATTTAAGTGCCGGTCACGTTCCGTACTTTCGGGTCGTGACAACTCCCTACATCCTTCTTACAAGGTTCATCTTTTGTTTTGATGAAGTTAATCACTTTGACTGTCACATCAAAACAGATGATCCGTCTCCGCTATCTATGCTTCAGTCTATGAATAAACATAAACAACCTGCACACTTTCCGCTGCTCCCACTGACTATGATAACCCTTTGGCAGAGTCATATACACGTGCACTTATAAATTCCATTTGGAAAGACGTTATAGTCATCTACCTTTCAGATATCATAACCATTAACTGCATCAGTGCCAAATCATATCCATTGGACTTCGGCGTAGACACTGAAGTAAAAGTCACATCACAATCCACAATGGGTATTTGATGAAAACTCTTTACAACAAGTCTAGCCTTATTAGGTTAGTATCTTTCCACCTGCACAGATCTCGAAAGATCAACTTGCTCCTAATGGGCTTCATCCCTTCAGGAGCACCCAGCAATGTCCAAAATCCATGACTTGCTAAAGTGCGTGAAGTCCATCTTGGGTATAAAATATCTGGTCACCTGGAAGTTACCACTTCTTATGACCTACTGATAACAAGTTGGGGGAACAGCAGTGTCAAGTCATATCCGTATGGACTTCAGCATAGACACTGAAATAAAAAGTCTCATCACAATCCACAACGGATATTTGATGAAAACTCTTTACAACAAGTCTAGCCTTATTTTGTTAGCACCTTTCCACCTGCACAGATCTCAAAAAATCTATTTGCTCCTAATAGGTTTTACCCTTTCAGGAGCATCCAGTAAAGTACAAAATCCATAATTTGCTGAAGTGCGTAGTGTCCATCTTGGATATGAAGTTCTGGGCAGCTGGAAGTCACCACTTCTTATGACCTACTGATAACTAGTAGGGTTATCATCACCATGATGCTGACCTTCCTGTCACCGTCTACGAGAAAACCGAAGTATCTCTCGGGTGTTTGAGCCCACCTATTAAAATCTGCGGAGTAGCTAACGGTTTGTCAAGTTCAATTGAATCCTTAGGTTCTACTAAATTTTCGGTAACCGTTTGTGGTTCTTGGAATCACTTCCAATTCTACCAAACTCCTACTAGTTTATTTTGCAAAAATATCCTTTTATAAAATTGTGGCGAGTCAAGAATAATGTAACTATTGATCCTGAAAATGGTAGAAACAAAATCCCAGTGAATGCTTAGGATAATCCACAAACCGCCATTACCAAAGCGTTCCTCGAGTTTTTCCGGATTCCGCTTTTAAACAGAAACCAGATAACTGCATATCTTAACAACCTTAAAATATGCAACCATCCTATATCTATATAGAATCAAGGTACTAATTTAGATGGAACCGGATTCAAAATGTCATGCAGCTGTTTCCAGTGAATATTACCTAATGGAAAAGGGACAATACAACATTACTTATCATGGAGCGCGTCCACGGATCAGTAACCTGTGAGAGAATCAAGTTCTCAATATTACTATGATGGAATAGCTAGCATAAGTATCTACATCTTCGATTATCTCGAAGATTCCTGATACTTCCAACATATGGTTCTCTACTTTATTCTTATACCTATAAACTTCTAATCTTGATACTTCCAACATATGGTTCTCTACTTTATTCTTATACCTATAAACTTCTCAAAATCTTTGGCCTTGCATTATATCGAATGCGTGTCTAAAACCAGAGAACTTATAAGTAAACCTGAATGAAGTAAGAGTATCAACCCCTTTTCCCGAAGGACACCAGACAACATACATTTCCATGTATAAGTCCCAAGAGTATACAAAGTCAAATTCTGTATTTTGTAAATTAAAAACTGTATTTTGGTCGAGAATATCTTACACTGTTATTCAATGCACCTTACCTTATCCTCAACTGATAAAGGTAAATGTTTATAACACGATTTCCAAAATTTATATCCCACTTTATAAAATAAAAGTACATAAATTTCATTTTAAAATTTGGTGCATAACAACAGTTATTCGAAACCAAATATTTTCCGTCAGGCAAAAGCTAGCCGATTTAATCCAATATCACTAATTGCAACGAATTCCGATATTGAGTATCAAATCGCCCATTTTCCAATATTCTGCTCATACTCATCATCTGTAATACTTTACATATATGAAATCCAAATCTGGTAAATACATATCCTGGAGTCAGAATTAATTGGGAAAACAGTTCTCTTTTACATGTACACAGAAACATGAAAATATTTCATATGGGATGGTCAGGTATTCCGAGTAATGCCTTTTCCATCATCCAAATTCATAATAGGAGTTGCAATTTTCTTTACCCCTACTTCAATCCCTTTATATGTCTCTACATCTTACCTTCTGTACGCCGTCCTTAGGATAATTGGTTTTCTTCCTTCCCTACCTTTCGACATTAGCCTGAGTTTTGGAAGAAGACTATCCAATAAGCGTAATAGGTGTACTCTCCTAATATAAGGAGCTCTCTCTACCTGAGAGGATGTAAAGGGAAGAGATAACCGAATAATTCTATTCAATTTCTCAAGAACCTATGGCCATTCTCGACTGAAGTAACTTCTTTAAATTCGTATGTAATTATACGATGGCCGTTCTAAGCAATATGGATCATGGTAGTGATACGAAGTATTCGGTAGAAATGCAAAGGGTAAAATAGGAGTGGTAGGGATATATGCGACTTTGTCGCGAATTAATACAAACCAAAACTCAAGGGTGTAAGAAGGCTCGGTTAAATTAGTTCATGAGTTTTTAAGGTAAGTCATGGGTTGTTGTACCAGAAAGAGAGAGAGAGAAAAGAAACACTCAGCGTGCACTCTATCAATATTAGATTGGTTTTCATTTTATCTAATCAGGATGGCTCCCACTGTTTTCTTGAATTCTCCTTCAAATCCTAAAAGGAGAACTAGTCGGGATCATTTACACTTTACAAGTTCGCTAACCGTTCAGCCAGGCCAGTGTTGGTACTCAGAAGGAGGTCCCCATGCTTTCACACGGACCAAATTAATAACCCTGTGTCTAGAAAGGCGTAACCTCATTAACACTTTCTAGACACTGTTGGAGATAGTGCCCTCAGAGTCAATTATTGGATCACAAGCACGTGATTGCAATGATTGAGGGAGGACCTATCCCGCTAGGACAGTCTTACTCGAGATGATAGTATGCTATCTGGTTTCCCTTTATTATCGTGTACTGTTTTAGGTGACCTGACAAGTCGCTATTACACGTTGATAGAGCCCCTAGGATTCTTGCTTGACCACCAGCAGTATGAGGGCGATCATATAAGTGGGAGCTGGGGGTCTATAAGCATATCCTTAAATGGTCCCTAGTCGTGAGAGTTTCGAGACAGGGCATCGATACTCCAGAGTAGACTAGTGCATACAGTCGAGACCCCGACGAGGGGCGGTGGCCGGTCTCACAAGCCACTGGTGTCAGTTGGATCACCTAAGATGTATACAGGTGCTCATTGGGTTATGAGTACACCGGACAGGACTCGCCGGGAACATGCTAGTTGGTCATATACCAGACGTCAGATGGCAGTTCCCTGGTGACATGTGTACAGGTTAGTTCATCGACCTGGGGATCGTCATTTGTCTCGTGTGAGTTCCCACTGTACTTTGATTACTACCCTACCACGGCTCAAAGGAGTCGTGCAAACAGGTTTTAGTTGGGTGCAGTCCCGAGCCACATGGAGGCAGTGAGCGCATCTTCAGGGGTTCGTCTCTCCCGGTATTGGGGGTGAGGTCGTGCTGTGTCTAGGAGAGCCATTACACGAAGCCCTCGGCCGAGGCAAGGAGATTTACTGGTAGGTATTCCAGTAGTATCTCAGGGTGTTCTGGGCTACACTCTGACACGACTTGTACCGCTTTTGGGGGTCTGACTTTTACCAACCCCCTAGGCCCGCCATGCGATACTCATAGACGAACGGACCGGACTGTACGGATATTGTCACTGACAGGCTCAGTAGGGAGTCAGGCTGAGTTCGCTCACAGACGTCCCTTTTGGTCAATACCTGGTAGCCCGTTATGTATTGGCTTATACCTCTAACGTGCTAGTGGTTAAATCCACAACCAAGGTGTTGATGAGTCTTTAGAGTCCCCCACATTCGGTTACTCAAGCTTTCGGGCGAAAAGTTGTAGAGGCCGTATGGAGATATGGCAAGGTCCGATCAGATACGTGCGGTATTGCACGGATCAGGATCGGACAGTTTGTACTGTAGGCCATATGGATATATGGCAGGGTTCGATCAGATACGTGCGGTATTGCACGGATCAGGATCGAACGGATATTACTAGCCGGCTTTGGTTTAACCCGGATCCTAGTATAGTACAGTGTAGATTTTGTCTCATTGCATCTGTATTTCGGTCGAAATACAGATGCGGGTGTGTATGCACAGTATCGGGGTTTTCCTGTAATTTATTACGGGACCAGTTTTCTGGAGTTGCCAGTTTGCTTTCCGTTTCGGCCGATTTCCTTTGTATCGTTCATTGGCCGAAGATTGGTGGAGGAGGGCTTATTTGCATTGTTGTAAATAAGTATTTGTGGAGGGGGTCTTTGCGTATATTTGTATCATGATGGTTTTTCATGATGAGCACCATCACTTGACTTTCCTTTTTCATGATAGCTTGACTTTGGATGTCATCATGGTTGTTGTTGATTGGTTGGTGGAGTATGGTTTTGGTTGTGATGATTGTTTCTTTTCACCATTCTTTTTCTCTCATGCTTATGATAGTGGTTCAATCATCCATACACCACACACTCTCTCTCCATTTCTCACTCCCTCTTTGTTTTGGCCGGCCATTCCCTTAGGGGATGGGATGGATTCATTTTTATGTGTGGCATTTTGTTTCTCATGCTTGCTAGAAAAGCCCTCTAGTTCATTTCCTAAAGTTGCTCTCTTTTCTTCCACCAAAATGGCAAAGCTCCAAAACCCCAAATGAGACACAAGTTCTACACAACATTCTACAGCCAATCTTGGGCACGTCGACTAGCCAGCTTCGTGCCCGAGTTGCCTCGGCATTGAGGTGGGAGCCCGTAAAAGAAGTAGGCGATGTGGTGCACTTCCGGCGACGAGGTGGAGACAGGACACTCCGCAGGAGATCGGGACGACGACGAGAAGACCGGAGGACTTGGATCAGTCGGTATATCTCTCTTCCCCATCTTGTAGTTAGCTAGGACTAGTTAATGGTTCGATCCGGGTATTAGTGCGCGGCGGTTTGCCAGTTCAAGAAAATTTAAAGTTTATCACCGCTTCCGCATTTGGCCGTCGGATTGACGGCCGGGGCGCCGCCGTGCACTTACAGTGGTATCAGAGCCTCGCCATTAACTTAGTCTAGCTTTGTTTAATGTGTTTTACAATTCCGATCGAACAAAAATCCCAAAACCGCATTTTTTGCTTGCATCAGTTTCTGTTGAAATTTTTTGGTCTCCAAAAATTTTTCAGGTTGTAAAAAATTGATGTACTGGAAAATCTAAGAGCTCTGTGAAAATTCGATGAAGTGACTCCATTGTAGGAGCGCGGAACCGTGGCCAAACACCTCTTTGGGCCGCGGTTCCGCCGCACTACTTTGGGTTCGCTGCACCAATTTTTTACAGAGGCTTTCTGGGGTTAAAATTGGGGTTTTGGAATAATAACATTGGGCCCAGAATTTCTTAATCTGCTACAGTAATGCTTGGGGGCCCACTTGTTAAAATTTGATTGATCGGATATTTTAAACACATTATTTCACAGTATTTACATTATATCTGCGACCGTGAATGTCACTTGATCGGTAAATCCTGTCTAACTGCTATAGCCCGGTTAGACGGATTTGCGAACGTGACTTTCACGTTGATGTTCTGTTTTTGCTGTGATGTTGCGGATCGGTCGTGGGGGATAGCCTGGATGCAATGCTAGTACAGTTTTTGTTGTATTATGTACATTTGATATTGCGGGGCGAGCGTCCGACATGTGGACTGCCGTCACTGCCTGATTGTATTATTCTTTTGGGGCATGACCAGGTTGCGGTCGATGTACCCGGTGTATGTATATTTTACTTTCTGTACTAGGTTTACCCCACGGTGGGGTGCACGGATAGCCGGGTTCTAGAGGGCAACAAGCCCGCATCTCATGGCATTGAGACGGAGGGGGCTTCACTCTGGGATTGGCGGGCTATTCGCCGCACTCGTAGGGGGTACAGGTTGACCCAGGAGGGGTGCCCAAGTTACCGGATTCCGTGAAGTGCTGGGTGGTCCATTCACGGAGCTGAAGGGGGGCTGCCTCGCTTCAGGTTTTGGCGGGTGACTTGTCGCGCCCGTAGGGGTCTAGGATTTCATTGCACAGGCTATCCACACGACCAGGGGAACGTCGGGTTTCAGCGGCTCTGTGAAACCCGGGGATCCCAGATATCTGTATTGTTCTGTGATGCTGTACATTTCTGTGATGTTGCATTTTTATCACGCCTTGAGCGAATATAATATATTGGTATATATATTAGTAGATGTTGTATATGTTTTGCATCCGCGCTAGTCCAGTCCCCGCTCTGTCGTTAGTTAGCTAACCTAACGGGTAATGACGGGACCCAGTGGCGAATGCGGATGGCATATACGTACGTCATATTATTTTCGTTCTTTGTGGTGTGATCAATTGATCGGACTGCGTTGATTCGGATCAATGCAAGTTAAAAACAAACCTAATATGATGTTGTTGGAACACTTTTCAAAAAGCTGTTATTGCAAGGACGTTCACTTTTGTTTTGCATCGTGGTATTCAGTTGGAATATCCTGCTCCTCAGTCGACGAGGCAAGGGCCGAGATCCCTTCACCGGGAGTGACCCCTTGGACAAAAGTTTGCGTCAGGGCATTAACTTCACTATAGCCGATTACTTTTGCTTTGCATCGTGGTATTCAGTTGGAATATCCTGCACCTCATTCTACGGGGAAAGAGCCGAGATCCCTTCACCGGGAGTGACCTCTTTAGCAAAGGTTTTCGTCACTATATTTTTTAAAGCTATCAGTTCCTTCAACGATATCAAGTTCATTACGTTAAAGGTTTTCGCCAGAAACCATTCGTAGCCCTCCATCATTTCAGTTAAATATTCGGTAGTATTCAAGCTATGTATTTTGACCTCACGCCAAGGCATAGTGTTTGGTAGCTGCCGGGTATTTATCTGTTGCATAGATAGATGCGTTGGTTTGGGACAGTCGTACTACTATTTTGGCCTACGTCAAGGGTATGTACGGGTGGATTCAAATTAACCTGGACAATGATGGGTAGAACTTGACATGTGACTTATGATATTTTGACCTCACGCCAAGGTCATAAGAGCATGGGGTAAAAATCACATCGGGAGTTTCAAAAGAACTGAAACTTGCCAGATATGCGCATACCTTCTGGAGTGTGACACCGTGAGCGGATTCCGTCACGTTATCATGCGATGATAGTTGGATCCCGATTCCCACTGATGAGTTAGTTTACTCCTCGGGTGATCCCGACTAATTCTTCTTTCAGGTTTGGAGGAGAATTTGACGGTACAGTGGGAGGTTTCCAGATTAGATAAATTGATAACCATTCTGATCTAGGTTAGAGTGCACGCTGAGTGTTTCTTTTCTCTCTCTCTTTGGCAGCGACCATTGACCCGACCCTAAGACTATGACTCAGTGACCAAGTTGACCGAACCTTCTTAACACTGGCTTTTGGATTGTCAGAGTTGCAAACCTCATTGCCACTCCTACTTTTACCCTTTTCTCCAGGACACCCCGTATTACTACGAACGTCCACTTCCATTGGAAAAAACCATCGTATGGTTATATACGAACTCGAAGGGATTTATTCGAGGATGGTTTCCGGTTCTGGAGAAAACGGATAGGACTATTCAGTTGTCTTTTCCTTTTACCTTCTCTCAGGTTGCGAGTACTCCTTGGTTTAGGAGATAGTACACCTATTACGCAAATTGGATAGTCTTCTTCCAAACCATAGGCTGGTGCCGACCGGTAGGGAATGAAGGAAACCAATTAGCATAACGATGGTGTGCAGAAGGTATTAAGTTAAGACAAAGCAAGGGATTAGTAAGAGGGCAAAGTAAATTGCAACAGATATTCATGACCAAACCAAGTATTCCTTCGCCAATCCTAAATCACCTTTGTATTTCTCCAGGACACTCCGTATCACTACGAAGATCCACAGTTTATTGGATATTCCATCGTATGGTTATATACGAACTCGAAAGGAACTTGTTCCAGTTCGGGGATGGATTCTGGTTCAGGAGAAATAGGAATAAGGTTTATTCGGTTGTCTTTTATCTTCACCTTCTCTCGCATTGCGAGTGCTCCTAGGACTGGGACAGTACACCCATTATGCTTATTGGATAGCCTTCTTCCAAACCATAGGCTGGTGCCGAACGGTAGGGAAGAAAGAAAACCATTTGGCCTAAAGGTTGTGCAGAAGGTAATGACTAAAGACATATAAAGGGATTTGGAGAGGTGGCAAAGAATTATACGGTTACAGTCATGAATCTGGAAGAGGCATTACTAGGAATACCAGGATACCCCATCGAAACATTTCAATGTTTCTGTGTCACTGTGTACTGTTAAAGGAAAACTGATTTCCCAATTAGTCCTTACTCCAGGGTATGTATTTACCAGGTATGACTCTCACATCTGTATGGTTTTACAGATGATGAGTGGGAGTAGGTTAGTGGGAATTAGGTGATCATCCTCATTATATCGGGATTCGTTGGAATCAGTGATATTTGAGGAAGTCACCTGGGTTGTTTGCCAGTCGGCAAATATTTGGTTTTGAATATCCGTTATAATGCACCATTTTCAAATTGATATATCTGTACGTCTATTTTCATAGAGTGAGATATACCTTTTTGAAATTATGTCTATGACATTTACCTATATCAGTGGATGGTTAGGTAAGGAGCATTAAATAGCGGTGTAATTCTTCTTAACCATAAGTACAGTTTTCAACCTACGACATACAGTGAATGAGTTATCAGACTCAAGGGACTTATACAGAGTATTGTATGTTGTCCAGGGTCCATCAGGACAGAGGGGTTGGTCCTCGTACTATATTCGGTTTACTTATGACTTCTCTAGTTTTTAGACAGGTGTTTCGTGGAAACACAGGGTCCGAATTTTGAGAAGTTATAGGTATTTGAATAGAGTAGAGAACCAGGTATTGCAAGTATCGGGATTCTTCAAGGTGATCGAAGATGTAGATACTTGTGTATGGTATTCAGTTGATAGTAATGATTAAGAGAACTTGCTTCTCTTTCAGGTTACTCATAATTGGAAGCATTCCTAAGTTGATTAACGCTGATTGGCCTCCTTCCATTTTAGTTGACATGCACTGGAGACAGCTGCATGATTTGAATCTGGTTCAATTAAATCAGTGCCTCTGGTTCTATATTGGATATAGAACAGTTCATATCTTAACGATGTTAAGGTACGGGGAGTTGTCCGGTTTATGATTAAAACCAGATACTGGACAACTCAAGGCACGTTTCTGTAATGGCTGTTTGTGGGTTGACCCAGGCTATGACGCGGGTTGACTTTCTACCATCTGGAAGATCAATAACGATATTGTTCTAAACTCGCCACAGTTTTATTAAAAATGGATTTTTTCATAAAACAGTAGTGGGAGTATGGTAGAACTGGAAGTGATTCCAGAACCACAAACGATTACTGAAGATTTGATAGGAACCTAAAGATTCAATCTGGTTTGACATTCCATTGGCCACTCCGCAGATAAGGTGGGTAACTTCAGGCACCCGAGAGGTACTACGGTAGCCTCAAGGACGGTGATAGGGAAGTTCTTGTTTACCCAGATTTTCCATTGCTGTTGTTCCAGACTGTGAGACCCGGCAGGAGGATGAGTATAGCGTCGTTCTAAACTAGTTTTAGAAGTGTACGTCTATATGACTCTGCCAGAGGGTTGTCGTAGTCAGTGGGAGCAGCGGAAGCATTGGTGGACAGGTGGCTTATGTCTATTTATAGACTAAAGCACATGTAGCGGAGATAGATCATCAATTTCTGACGTGACAGTCATGGGTTTGACTTCATCAGAATAGGGGATGGATCTGCTGAGAAGGTAGTAGGGTGTGATATCCTGGTATTTGGATGACATACACAGAGTAGGAAAAGAAACTCCTATACTACAATCGGTTATACTTTGGTCGTCACACAGTGGTTTCTCCACATGGGACTTGGACATTATATCAGACATACTGGTTACTAGATCTATGGTTTTAGATCTAGATTTGGGTGGCTTCCCAATCTGGGTACTTAGACAGCATTCTAAGAGTATTTAGAATGGACGACTCCATGCACGGTAGTGTACCTGCAGGTGATGGAGTCACCCTCTCTAAAGGTGTCTTACAGACTAAAGGGGAGAGGGATGTGCATGATTGGCAGATCACTTGCTCAGGCAATTGAGTCAATCATGAGATGTCAAGTAGCATACCAGATGTTGTTCTTGCACTAGATGAAATAAGTTGACATTGATCCAATCCTGGAGAAACAGTCGGAAGCAGTTTTAGAACATAAGTGGATGTTCTAAGGGATATGATAACGACAGCCTCATTCGGGAGACAGTTATCATTCCAGGCTTCCAAGGTGACTTGGACGACAGGGAGGTTGTCAGAGTTATAGTTTTCCTTCTGACGAGGGGCAGTATTTTGGACAGGTAGTCCAAGGCAATACTGAGGGAGGCATGGCGCAGGATACTGATTAAGTTCAGTTGACGATACAGTCTAAGAAGTTTGGATTTGGAGTTCATTTATGAGCTAAGTCCCATCAGACATCCAGACATATTCTAAGACAGGTATTGCTCATTTCGGGAGATGGCTTTCTCCGCGAACATGAGATATAGAGAAACATAGAAAGAAACATCAAGGTGGATCTACTCACTGAGGCTATTCCTCGAACGCAATAGTTTCGCAAACGAGTTTTGTGAGACTGACTGGTAGAGGAGTTGGGTGTTCGGTATCACACGGGCTGTGAGTATGCGACATCGCAATAATTAGCCTTGAGTGCAAGTGGGAGATTGTTGGAGATAGTGCCCTCAGAGTCAATTATTGGATCACAAGCACATGATTGCAATGATTGAGGGAGGACCTATCCCGCTAGGACAGTCTTACTCGAGATGATAGTATGCTATCTGGTTTACCTTTATTATCGTGTACTGTTTTAGGTGACCTGACAAGTCGCTATTACACGTTGATAGAGCCCCTAGGATTCTTGCTTGACCACCAGCAGTATGAGGGCGATCATATAAGTGGGAGCTGGGGGTCTATAAGCATATCCTTAAATGGTCCCTAGTCGTGAGAGTTTCGAGACAGGGCATCGATACTCCAGAGTAGACTAGTGCATACAGTCGAGACCCCGACGAGGGGCGGTAGCCGGTCTCACAAGCCACTGGTGTCAGTTGGATCACCTAAGATGTATACAGGTGCTCATTGGGTTATGAGTACACCGGACAGGACTCACCGGGAACATGCTAGTTGGTCATATACCAGACGTCAGATGGCAGTTCCCTGGTGACATGTGTACAGGTTAGTTCATCGACCTGGGGATCGTCATTTGTCTCGTGTGAGTTCCCACTGTACTTTGATTACTACCCTACCACGGCTCAAAGGAGTCGTGCAAACAGGTTTTAGTTGGGTGCAGTCCCGAGCCACATGGAGGCAGTGAGCGCATCTTCAGGGGTTCGTCTCTCCCGGTATTGGGGGTGAGGTCGTGCTGTGTCTAGGAGAGCCATTACACGAAGCCCTCGGCCGAGGCAAGGAGATTTACTGGTAGGTATTCCAGTAGTATCTCAGGGTGTTCTGGGCTACACTCTGACACGACTTGTACCGCTTTTGGGGGTCTGACTTTTACCAACCCCCTAGGCCCGCCATGCGATACTCATAGACGAACGGACCGGACTGTACGGATATTGTCACTGACAGGCTCAGTAGGGAGTCAGGCTGAGTTCGCTCACAGACGTCCCTTTTGGTCAATACCTGGTAGCCCGTTATGTATTGGCTTATACCTCTAACGTGCTAGTGGTTAAATCCACAACCAAGGTGTTGATGAGTCTTTAGAGTCCCCCACATTCAGTTACTCAAGCTTTCGGGTGAAAAGTTGTAGAGGCCGTATGGAGATATGGCAAGGTCCGATCAGATACGTGCGATATTGCACGGATCAGGATCGGACAGTTTGTACTGTAGGCCGTATGGATATATGGCAGGGTTCGATCAGATACATGCGGTATTGCACGGATCAGGATCGAACGGATATTACTAGCCGGCTTTGGTTTAAGCCGGATCCTAGTATAGTACAGTGTAGATTTTGTCTCATTGCATCTGTATTTCGGTCGAAATACAGATGCGGGTGTGTATGCACAGTATCGGGGTTTTCCTGTAATTTATTACGGGACCAGTTTTCTGGAGTTGCCAGTTTGCTTTCCGTTTCGGCCGATTTCCTTTGTATCGTTCATTGGCCGAAGATTGGTGGAGGAGGGCTTATTTGCATTGTTGCAAATAAGTATTTGTGGAGGGGGTCTTTGCGTATATTTGTATCATGATGGTTTTTCATGATGAGCACCATCACTTGACTTTCCTTTTTCATGATAGCTTGACTTTGGATGTCATCATGGTTGTTGTTGATTGGTTGGTGGAGTATGGTTTTGGTTGTGATGATTGTTTCTTTTCACCATTCTTTTTCTCTCATGCTTATGATAGTGGTTCAATCATCCATACACCACACACTCTCTCTCCATTTCTCACTCCCTCTTTGTTTTGGCCGGCCATTCCCTTAGGGGATGGGATGGATTCATTTTTATGTGTGGCATTTTGTTTCTCATGCTTGCTAGAAAAGCCCTCTAGTTCATTTCCTAAAGTTGCTCTCTTTTCTTCCACCAAAATGGCAAAGCTCCAAAACCCCAAATGAGACACAAGTTCTACACAACATTCTACAGAAAATCTTGGGCACGTCGACTAGCCAGCTTCGTGCCCGAGTTGCCTCAGCATTGAGGTGGGAGCCCGTAAAAGAAGTAGGCGATGTGGTGCACTTCCGGCGACGAAGTGGAGACAGGACACTCCGCAGGAGATCGGGACGACGACGAGAAGACCGGAGGACTTGGATCAGTCGGTATATCTCTCTTCCCCATCTTGTAGTTAGCTAGGACTAGTTAATGGTTCGATCCGGGTATTAGTGCGCGGCGGTTTGCCAGTTCAAGAAAATTTAAAGTTTATCACCGCTTCCGCATTTGGCCGTCGGATTGACGGCCGGGGCGCCGCCGTGCACTTACAGACACCTAATAGGTTACATAATTGTGAAGTGAAAAATCTCCCGTGGAGTAATACATACTCATCAGTGGGAATCGGGACCCAACTATCATCATGTGATAACCTGACGGAATCCACTCATGTCACCACACTATAGAAGGTATGCGCAAGCCTAGTAAGTTTCCGGTATGTTTGAAACTCCTGATATGGGTTTTGCCCCTAACGACTTCATGGCCTTGATAGAGAACTACGTGCTATAAGTCCCTAGTCAAGTTCGACCCTTCATTATCCAAGATTGATCTAGACCCACCTGCACAAGCTCTTGATAGAGACCAACGTGACTATGCGGCTGTCCTAGATAATCACATATCCATGCTACATACAAGTATTACCTTGCTACCGTACACTATGCCTTGATAGAGACCAATGTACATAGCACGAATACTATGAGGTACTTATCTGAAATGACGGAGGGCTACGGCTGGTTTTTGGCGAAAAACCTTTAACGTAATAAACTTGATATCGTTGAAAGAACACGAGCGGCTTTGAAATGGAGTGGTTTAAGCTCCGCATTTAAAAACTAGTAACATAAAATTTTGTTTAAGAGCAAACTCCCAGTGAAGGGATCAAGACTCTTCCCTCATAGAATGAGGTGAGAGATATTCCTAACCGAATACCTTTATGCAAAGCAAAATAATACGACCATGAGTTTTGAAGAAAGTCAAGTAGTTTTAAAATTGGTTTCGACAACATCATTTAGGTTTATTTTCCTTGTATTATTCAGATAATGCATTCCCATCATTTTATATTTCCAAACCACAAAAGAAACAACCAAAATAACATGCTATTTATATGCCATCCGCATTCGCCATGGGACCCGTCATGCACCGTTAGGTTACTTAACTAACGGCAGAGCGGGGGTAGGACTAGCGTGGATGCAAAACATATAGAAGCATCTACTAAATATATATAATATATATCAACATTGCAGGAAGATAATAGTCATCACAAGTAGATAAAAATCATCACAAGCATGTGAACAACAATATGGAATAGCGGATAATCTAGGAGTCCCGCATTTCATTTGAGCTATAAATGAGACGCGACGTTTCCTGGTCATGTGGATAGCCGGTGTAATGAAGAACCTAGACCCCTACGAGTGTGGCAAGTTACCAGCCAATCCCCAAAGTGAGACAACCCCAATCAACAAAGTGAATGGGCTACCAAACACTTCCATGAAATCTGGTAACTTGAGCACCCCTCCATGGGTCAACCTATACCCGCTACGAGTGTGGCGAATAGCCCGCCAAATCTAGAGTAAGGCCCCCCGGTCTCAACGCCATGAGATGCTGGCCCGTTGCCCTCTAGAACCCGACGATTCGAGCACTCCTCCGTGGGGTAATCTTAGTACCGAAAAGAAAATATATATAGAACGTGACATCGACCTCAACCCGGTCGTGCCCCAATAATATAATATACAAACTGACAGAAACAGCAGTCCACATGTCGGACGTTCGCCCCGCAATAATGAATATACAAATGAATCTGAACTGTACATCTAACATTGCACACAAGGCTATCCATCACGACAATCCATCCATAACATCAGTGCAACACAGAACATCAGCGTGAATATCATGTTCGTAAACCCGTGTGATTGTACATATAGAAACCAGTCGGATTGTACCGCGCTATTGTTCCCCTCCGAAAGACGGCGCGACTGAGACGTCTGTGCCTGTGATTCGGGGCAGATGCTAATTGGTGCTATCCGTCCACCTCTCCGAAGATGCCAAGTTGATTTATGGAACCGTGTATCGAAGGTTTAAACGGATGCGGCCGATGTAGCAGACTTCGTCAGATTCCCCCTCGTTCGAGGGGTTTTTGATTGTGGGGACGCTCTTCCCTGCAGGCGCAAGCCCCTGCAGTTAATTACGCTACCGCATCGCGGTAACAACTTTCTCCTTCTCCAGATGGTCACTTCGTGCCGTGGGTGTTTGTTTTGATTTTGGTTGCCCGTGGATTGTATACGGAGACTAGGTTATGCCGTCGCCCGTAGGACGTGGATTAGTCCAAATCCGTATTTTCTTAGATTTGGGTTTGGGGTTTTGGTTTAAGGATACGTTAGCCATATTTGAGTCTAAGATCAACTTAAACGTTAGTTAAGGATACGTTAGTCTAATTTTAGACTAAGATCAACTTAACAGGATCGTTTAGATCCAATAAAAGAGCATTTGGGAGCTCTATTGTTTAGTTTAGTGACATTGCGGTCGATTGCCAGTTTAGGGACATGGCGGTCCAACATTCCCATTTTGGGGACGAATATTAGTTTAATGACATTTCGGTCCAACATTCCCATTTTAGGGACGAATATTAGTTTAATGACATTTCGGTCCAACATTCCCATTTTGGGGACGAATATTAGTTTAAGGACATTTCGGTCCATGAGTTTAAGGACCCCACAGTCCGTAGCAATGTATGGTTGTCGGGACCCATCGCCTCTCTGATGACGTTGAAGAATTACAACGACAAATATCAGAGGAGTTCAGAGATGTACCCTTGAACCGGGCGTAAATTGATTTGGGAGAGCAGTTGTGCTCAGTTTAATTTAATTTGAGGACTTATGGCCAGAATTGGGCTATGTCCATTTAGAAATGTTCAACATTTTATTTATATTTGGCCTGTTAGGCCTTTGCTTGGGCTCTGCCCTTTTTAAAAAAATGCATAGCATTGGGCTTTTTAATTACATGCACAACATTTAGACTAGGCCTGTTAGGCCTTTTAATTGGGCTCTGCCCCTTTCAATAATGCAGAGCATTTAATGGCCTGACAGTGCGCCCGTGGCCTGTCAGGCGCTCTGCGCCAATTAAAGAGCGCAAGGCGCCAGCGCCTGTGGGGGTGACACGTGTCACGCTCTGCTGAGCGCAAGTCTGTTAGCGCAGTGTACTGCGTCAGTGCGCTGCGCTAGTGCGCTGCTGACACGTGGCGCGCTCTGGTGCAGTGCGCCAACCCAAGAGCGCAGTGCTCTGTTTTTAGGAGCGCAAGGCGCAGATTTGTTCTGTGATTGACACGTGGCGCTCTCTTGTGACTTGCGCCAATCCAAGGAGCGCAACAGCGCAAATTAAGAGTGCAGGGCATTGCTCAATAGCGTAGAGTGCATCTTGATCAAATTTAGTTCAAAAAAAAGAATCTTTTCAGTTCTAAAGAGGTTCTACCTCAAGTTTTCAAGAACCAATGGTTCATCAAAAGGCTGTGCCTTTATATAGATCAAAAGATCTAAAAATGAAGTAGATTACTTCTTTAATTTTTATGATTGGATCTTTTTTTGATCTTTTTCTTTTTATTGAAGATCTTGATCTTGTTCTTAGATCATTGATCTTTTAGAAGAAATTCTTCTTTTTTCAAAGGTTTACCTTTTTTTCTCTTTGAGTTTTTCTCAAAGTTTTTAGAGGAGCTCTGTGTATCTTCTGTATCTCTCTATGTCTATTTTAGACTTGAAGTCTACGGTCCTTTATATAGGGCCAAATGATTTGTTGAATTGGTTAGAGAGATCTTTCTCTGATTGATTTGGGAATATTTCCCACCGTTGGATCTTTGATCCTAAGGCTTCTGTTTTACAGAAGATGATCTTCTTGTTTTAATAAGATTAAAAAGATATTTCTAGAATTTTAATTCTGATTAATTAAATAATTTATTATTTAAGTTTTGGCGCAAGTGCATCTGCGCTTGACACGTGTCGCGCAGCGCAGAGCGCAGCGCAACTGCGCTAGCGCACCTGCGCTGACACGTGTCGCGCAGCGCAGAGCGCAGCACACCTGCGCTGACACGTGTCGCGCAGCGCAGAGCACAAGTTATCTGAAGTGTTGCTTCCTTATTTAAAATTTGAATTTTAAAACAGAGCCTTGCTCTGATTGGGGGAAACAAATGCCCCCCACCGTTGCGCTTACGTGGCCCAGACGTGAGCGCAGCGGTGGCAGAATTCCAACCGGTGCGCTAACTTTTGGAAGTTGAAATGGCTCTCAATGCCTATAAATAGGACCTTTGGTCCCTTAGATGATTTTCATCTCTTCATAAGAATTTTATTCAGAGCATTGCTCTTAAGTTTTAAGAACTTTTCAAGAGTAAAACTCTGTTAAAACTTAAGTATAGTTTATAACTTTTAAGAAACCAGGGTTTTACCCATTAACAGAGCTTTGCTCTTTATAGATCTTTGATCTAAAGAGAACCATTTTAGGGTTCCGATAATAGAGCTTTTACTCTCTAAAAAGATTTTATTTATAACTTCTTGATTCATTAATGGAGCTTTGCTCCTTTTAAGTTATATGGCAGAACTCTTAAGAGTTTGTTCGTGAATAATGAAGATAAAAAATGGAGTTTTATCTTTGATGGATTATATCATCTTCTCATAGTAAGGCTCTCATCATTCTCGGGGAATTTCTTTAAATTCCCCTCATGAATGATTTTGATAAGTGTTACTCCCGTCCACAGAGCATTGCTCTCGAGGAGTCCAACTCCCTATGCCTGTTTTTAATAAGAATTCTCTTAATCAGTTTGGCTGTTAATTTTTGCTGATCTTCTTTTACAGGAGTAATGGACGCCCATATGTATGACCTTGATGAGATCATCTCTTATGGAGACATTCGCCGACTCGGCCGTTCTCAGAACCGAGAACTCACAAACGCCGAGTGTGCCAAAATTTTAAGCCACTTTGACGCGTACAATAGTCAATTGCTTCCCCGACGTTCCTCTCTCTTGAAGCTCATCGTGGGAGCCATCTGGGAAGCGCTTCCCTTATTCTGTACTGGTGTGCCACTTAGAGCATTGGATGCCGCTGAGGATAAGGTGCACTCGGTGTATCTGATGAGCCTAATCTCAAAAAGAAGGCGAGATAACCTTATCGATCTTCTGCATCAAGCTTTTCAACAGTCTGCAATACTTGCTGCTTATCGGAGGGAGGAGGACATTCATGAGGATCCCGACGCTTGTGATCGCGAAAGAAAGCACACAAGGATGGTTCGAAAGGCGTGGAAGATTCTGGACAAGGTCACTTTTGAGTTCCTCAATCCATGCCCTGGGTTCGGGGTTATACCCTTGTAAACATTTCAATAATGCTGTTTTTGTTTATTGTCTTTATTGATGTAAGAATTTTCCAAGTATGAATGACAAATCTTTTGCCTCCTTCCTTTTATTTTCTACTTTGTTATTGGCATACTCCTTAAGAAAACGTAGCCTGTAGGTGATATAGAACACTTCGAGGAGTAGTGATGGTTTAGGAAGCAGGTTCAGATCTGCTACCTAAGGCTTTTCAACTTTATGAGCCGTGAGGGTCTCATAAAGACTTTTCTCCCTACGGGTCGAGAGGATCTCGTAGGAGTATTTTCTCCTTAGGAATCGTGAGGATTCCTAAGTGTGCTTTTTCTTGAGAGTCGTAAGGATCCCACAAGAGAATTTTCTTCCTTATAAGTCGAGAGGACTTGTAAGTGATTGATGAGTTGATCTACTCCCGAGTTAATGCATTGCTTAAACAGGGAGTCGAGGGTTGACTTTGGATTGTCTGTGCACCGCCGAGTCATGGAACTGGGAACTTTGCCGCGGCTCCGGTTTGCTGACGTTGTATATTCCTACAGAGACACCGATTTCTCTGTGGGTCGGCGCGAATCGAGATATCCTCGTCAAGGACGCTGATTTCCCTGAATCAAGGTATTTGCTAAGGACACTGATTTCCTCGGGGTTGACACGAATTGAGGTATTCCTACAAAGGCACTGATTTCTCTGCGGGTCGACGCGAATCGAGCTTTTTCCAAGGACACTGATTTCCTTGGGGTTGAAACGAATCGAGGTATTCCTACAAAGACACTGATTTCTCTGCGGGTCAACGCGAATCGAGATGCTCTCGTCAAGGGCACTAATTTCCCTGAATCGAGGTATTTGCCAAGGACACTGATTTCCTCGGAATTGAAACGAATCGAGGTATTCCTGCAAAGACACTGATTTCTCTGCGGGTCGATGCGAATCAAGATGCTCTCGTCAAGGATGCTGATTTCCCTGAATCGAGGAGGTTGCCAAGGACACTGATTTCCTTGGAGTTGAAACGAATCACGGTATTCCTGCAAAGACACTGATTTCTCTGCGGGTCGACGCGAATCAAGATGCTCTCGTCAAGGACGCTGATTTCCCTGAATTGAGATATTTGCCAAGGACACTGATTTCCTCGGAGTTGAAACGAATCGAGGTATTCCTGCAAAGACACTGATTTCTCTGCGGGTCGACGCGAATCAAGATGCTCTCGTCAAGGACGCTGATTTCCCTGAATCGAGGAGGTTGCCAAGGACACTGATTTCCTCGGAGTTGAAACGAATCGAGGTATTCCTGCAAAGACACTGATTCCTCTGCGGGTCGACGCGAATCAAGATGCTCTCGTCAAGGACGCTGATTTCCCTGAATCGAGGTCTTTGCCAAGGACACTGATTTCCTCGGAGTTGAAACGAATCGAGGTATTCCTGCAAAGACACTGATTTCTCTGCGAGTCGACGCGAATCAAGATGCTCTCATCAAGGACACTGATTTTCCTGAATCGAGGTATTTTCCAAGGACACTGATTTCCTCGGAGTTGAAACGAATCGAGGTATTCTTGCAAAGACACTGATTCCTCTGCGGGTCGACGCGAATCAAGATGCTCTCGTCAAGGACTCTGATTTCCCTGAATTTAGGTATTTGCCAAGGACACTGATTTCCTCGGAGTTGAAACGAATCGAGTAGTTCTTGCAAGAATATCCTAACGTCACAGTTAACCTCTGCTCTTTACGACAGAGGTCCGTTAGGGTCTGTGGTACTAGGGTTTTGTCCATTGTACCGTCGCATTGGCTGATGTATTCCTCGATAGGCAGTCTTGTTGTTCGAGTAGCCTTGTGACTGTCGTGTCTCCGATCCCTTCTGGGGCTGGACAAGACGTCTTCAAGCAATCCTCCTAGGCAGTTTGACCGTCGGAAGAGCAAGCGTTAGGAATTTTTCCATGCCGCTTTTTACTTGAGGTTAGGCTCATTTTGGAGAGCCCCGATGAGTCATAACCACTCTACGCTGGTATGGGATGATCTCCGATAGTCTTTCAGGTTTTATATGAGTTACCGTCAAGACCCTGAAGCTAGGAATTTGGCGTTTGCTTCGTTTGCTGGCATTGCATCTGCTGTATCGAGACGAGTGTCGCGGTTGTCTCTAGGTTGTTGGTGAACCGTCGAGGTTTGGAACTAGGGATTTTGCCGTGGCTCCGTTGTTTGCTTGTCACGTCTGAATCCTGCTGGAGGAAGAACGCTGTGGTGACATCTCGTCTGCTGTATCGAGATGAACGTCGAGGTGGTGACCACTCCATGTGGGATGATCTCCGGTAGTCTTTCAGGTTTTATATGAATTACCGTCAAGATCCTGAAGCTAAGAATCTGGCCTTTGCTTCGTTTGCTTTGGCGTGTCCGAATCCTGTTGGTGGAAGGACGTAGTAGTGACATCTCGTCTGCTGTATCGAGACGAACGTCAAGGTGGTGACCACTCTGCGCCGGTGTGGGATGATCTCCGATAGTCTTTCAGGTTTTATATGAGTTACCGTCAAGACCCTGAAGCTAGGAATTTGGCCTTTGCTTCATTTGCTTTGGCGTTGCGTCTGCTGTAATGAGATGAATGCTGAGGTGGAGCTGGGATTTTGCCGTCACTCCGCTTTGTTTCGACCATGGGGTCTTTTGTTGACGTCGCATCTGTATCTTGCTGGACTGCGAAGGAACGCCGTTGTTGACATTGTGTCTGCTGTAACGAGACGAACGCCGGAGTAGAGCTGGGATTTTGCCGTCTCTCCGCTTTGTTTTAACCATGGGTTTTTTTGTTTACACTGCGTCTGCATCCTGCTGGACTGCAAAGGAACGCCATTGTTGACATTGCGTCTGGTGTAACGAGACGAATGCTGAGGTGGAGCTGGGATTTCGCCGTCAGTCCGCTTTGTTTAAACCGTGAGGTCTTTTGTTGACGTTGCATCTGCATCCTGCTGGACTGCGAAGGAACGCCGTTGTTGACATTGCGTCTGGTGTAGCGAGACGAATGCTGAGGTGGAGCTAGGATTTCGCCGTCACTCCGTTTTGTTTCGATCGTGAGGTCTTTTGTTGATGTTGCATCTGCATCCTGCTGGACTGCGAAGGAACGCCGTTGTTGACATCTCGTCTGTTGTAACGAGACGAATGCCGAAGTGGTCTCTAAGTTGCCAGTGAATCGTCGAGACTTGGCTCTCTTTCGGATTGAGCCTGTTGGGAAGGTATGGTTCTCTCTTTGTTTGCGCCCCTGGATTGTATACAGGGATCGATGTGATCTCACCTTTAGGACAAAAAGTTTCATTCATTTTTTTTATATTATTATTTTATTTCCGTGATGCTCTATCATTTCAGCTTTTATATCGCGAAGGTCGCGATTGCCCAATCATTTCGGCTATTTTTCGCGGTGCCCAATCATTTCGGCTATTTTTCTTTTTACTCGCTGCTTTTTATTGCGAGTTGCCCAATCATTTCGGCCGTTTTTCTTTTTACTCGTTGCTTTTTATTGCGAGTTGCCCAATCATTTCGGCTGTTTTTGTATGCATACATTTTTACTTGCTGATTTCGTTGCAAGCTGCCCCATCATTTCGGCTATTTCATATGCATTTTTGGCCCGCTGATTTTTCTTATCGCGAGTGTGAGACTTGGAATCTGATGCCAATCTTAGCATCAGCATCGCTGCGACTGGAATATTGCCAGGAGCGAATCATCATTTGCCATGAAAGGACTTGGAATTTGATACCGGTTTAGGCATCAGCATCGCTACAACTAGGATATTGCTAGGAGCGAATCATCATTTGCCTCTGTCGATGTCGAACAAAGGTGGCTTAGCAAACATGGTTAAGATCCCGTCGACTAAGGCTTTTGACTTCATGAGCCGTAAGGGTCTCATAAAGGTGTTTCTCCCTACGAGTCGTGAGGATCTCGCAGGTGCGTTTTCTCCTTAGGAATCGTGAGGACTCCTAAATGTATGTTCTCTTATAAGTCGTAAGGATTTTACAAGAGTGTTTTCTCCTTATAAGTCAAGAGGACTCACAAGGGTTGTTCACCATATGGACATATCCCTAGTCACGGGTGGGACTTGGTTAGGGAAATGTTTATTCACGCCCGTGGATTGTATACAAGGGTCAGCATTGAGCTGCTTGTAGGGCAAAAGTAGAGGTTGTGGGGGCTGCTTAAGAACAGGTTCAGATCCCTGTAGCTTAAGACTTTCAAGTCTTATGAGCCGTGAGGGTCCCATAAGAGAGTTCTCCTTACGAGTCGTGAGGATCCCGCAAGTGTAATTTCTCCTTAGGAATCGTGAGGATCCCTAAGTGTATTGTTCCCTTGTGAGTCTGCTTATGGACATACCGTCTTCTCTTTTTTTTATTCTTTTTTTTTATTCTAACGAGGTTGCGCCCTTTCGGGTTTTCACAAGACTCGCCGGTAGCCCTGCTGTTTTTACTCGCGGAGCCCATTCGGGTTTTCATCCGTGCCCATTTTGCTTATGGACATACCATTTTTTTTACATGTCAGCCTGAGCATGCCGCGGGCTGGTAGTAGTTTAACGACGTTTCGGTCAACAGCTAGTTTTAGGACGTAGTGGTCCGTGGGGCTTTCTCTATGAATGAGCATGATGCCCCCTGCATGTCCATCTTTTTCGGAGCATGTGGTTGTGGCGGGTTCATTTTCCAGTTTTCGGACAGCGCGAACTTGCCCTGTTGGTATTGGTCTTCAACCCAGTTTTGAAGACGTAGCAGTTTTCGATCGGATGGCCCAATACTCGGTGGTAAGGACAGTAATTAGGATCGCTGACGTCGTTCGGTCGCATTGGGTGTCTCGACTCCGGTAAAGTGATGAGCCCATTGCGCACTGCCAGTTCAAACAATTTTCTTGTTTTATCCCGAGGAAACGAGTAAGGACGTCTCAACTTCTCATCGAGGGATTACCGCTTGTTGCTTTGGCGAACAACCGGCCTCGGGTCACTCGGTTGTTGTTGAGCGTTGGCGACGAAGGTTGCTTTCCCTTTTCCCTTTTCATTCCAAGGCTCTGTCTTTGAAGAGGAAGGCCTATGGCCCATCTGGTCCATTTGGGCCAGCTTGTCAATCAAGGCCTGAAAAGTGGTCGGCTTGAAGAAAATCATGAATTGGGATATGGTTGCCTGGGGATCAAGAGTGCCTACGAACATGCCCACCGCAGGCGCTTCCTAGATGCGCTGTTCGCACTTCGACCACAAGTTCCGCCATCGGATTGCATATTGAACCCATGTTTCGCCTGGCCTTACCCTGGTGTTGATCAATGCGGTTATTGGAGTACGCTCGCTGGCGCTTGCGAAACGCTGGGTAAACAACAACTCCATTTCAGCGAAAGTTTTGACGGAGTCGTTCGGAAGCTCGGAGTACCATTCAAACGCCGTCTCCGATAAGCTGCCGACGAATTGGCAAAGTAGGAGCTTATCATCGCCGCCGGTATTACCGCACAAGGCTCTGAATTGAGCAACGTGCTGGTGCATATTTCCCGTCCCCTTATATACGTGGAATTTAGGGATCGTATATCCTGGCGGGTACCTTATTTGGTTATACCATCCTGGATAGGGTCGTCCCGTTTTAACGATCTGCCCAGCCGCTTCATTCGCCTGGTGAGCTCGTATTTGCTGAGCGATGTAATCATCTAGAGTGGCCTTGGAGATAGTCTCCTCCTTGGCCGCTGAAAGAGCTGGAGGAGGGTTTGACGTCTCCACTCGGTCGTCTTCATGGATAATCGGAGGATCTTCAGCTGGAGGATCCGGCTGTAACATCATCCCGACCATGTCTTGGAATAAGAACGCCATTCGTTTTATATTGGCTGCTTGTTCCGCGGCCTCTTTGTCCTCTTTTTCCAGTATTCTCCGAAGGAATTTGGCATTGGTTTCTTGCTCCTGGCGTTGATCCGAGAATGCTTCTGGGCTTTCTTTTGGCCCGGTGAGTGCGGCCATCGCAGTCATCATTTCTTGGAGCTTCCTCTGCTGCTCTTGAGCTTTAGTCACCGATCGCGTAAGCGGTCTATGACCTGTGGATATACGGCTATCCTCTTTTCCGGACGCCATGTAGACAGTATGTACCACCATGCCCCCAGACTTAGGGCGTTTGGGTTCAGTGCCTTTGACTTTTGTCGCCGACACAGGGATCTTCTCCGACCTCCTTCTTTTGTGGGCCATCGAAGTTGAGGGGGCCGTTGCTGTGGGCACCCAGGTGGCCGTCGGCTTAACAGGGCGGTTTTCTTCCTGTCGGACTTTCGACTTCTTATGCTGATAGGAGAAATTCGGATCAATCACCGATTCTCAGACTCGTCGCCAAACCTTGTAGACTTTAGAAGACAGCCGTTGAGGAGACTGCTCCGGCTTTGTTTCTACGACGGTCTCTACCGGTGGCGGAGATCTTTTTAGTACGGCAGTAGGCGAATTCCTGCGTACCATGTTCAGCAGCTCAAAGCT
This sequence comes from Agapanthus africanus, assembly GCA_030015575.1. Lineage (NCBI taxonomy): Eukaryota > Viridiplantae > Streptophyta > Magnoliopsida > Asparagales > Amaryllidaceae > Agapanthus > Agapanthus africanus. Next base: position 112,953,318 of record CM057344.1, read on the forward strand.
GCTCCCGATTGGAACAGCAACATTAATTTCCACCGTTGGAGCTGGTGGAGTTAGCCCAGAGGGGGAGTTGCCCCCAGCCTTCCTTATCCGACGCCAGTGGAGACGTCGGGCGTGACGAGTTGTTGGGATTGGTTCAGGGATGGGGATGGCTTTGTCTTGCCCCCTGTTCAGGTGAAGGGCAGTTGCTGGCGTCAGCCTCTTGAAGACTGATGTCCGTTGAGAAGCCGTATCCAACCGGTCAAAAATAGACTTCTGAGCGGGAGCAGGAGCAGTCAGTCTTGTAAATACTAACCCTTTAGCAGGAGAAGCCGTCTTGACGACTTCAGGAGTAGGAATAGCTATCCTCTTCGGGATAACGCCTTCTGGTATCGCGGCTTCTTCACGGGTCCAACTGAGCTTTGGCCCAGTTTGCTGAAACTTGAGGCATTAGACTTGGGCGACCCGTTGAGAGGGGCCGCGATAGTTGTAAGCCGATCGAAGACTTACTTCTTTGGAGCTTCTTGCGACGACATTAGTGCATTGAAGCTCATCAGGGAGAGCATAGTCCCGAAAAATAGCCCAGTGGTGGCCTGAGTCACTCGTTCCACCGGCATAGTGAAGATGGAGGCCGCTCGGAGCCCGTAAGTCACTCCTCCATATGGGACAGAGCGAGAGTTGCAGTTGCAGTTAGTGCAGTTTGAAGCCATTGATCTTCTGTTCTCTGCACAGAGCAAGACACCAAATCTAAGTACCTCGAATCCACAGGCAACCACAGCAAACCGCGATTCGTTCGCGAACACGACACACGAAGTGTGGAGTGGAAAGAAGAAAAGGTCCTACCGGGCATGCCGGAATCTGTTCCCCTCCGAAAGACGGCGCGACTGAGACGTCTGTGCCTGTGATTTGGGGCAGATGCTAATTGGTGCTATCCGTCCACCTCTCCGAAGATGCCAAGTTGATTTATGGCACCGTGTATCGAAGGTTTAAACGGATGCGGCCGATGTAGCAGACTTCGTCAGATTCCCCCTCGTTCGAGGGGTTTTTGATTGTGGGGACGCTCTTCCCTGCAGGCGCAAGCCCCTGCAGTTAATTACGCTACCGCATCACGGTAACAACTTCCTCCTTCTCCAGATGGTCACTTCGTGTCGTGGGTGTTTGTTTTGTTTTTGGTTGCCCGTGGATTGTATACGGAGACTAAGTTATGCCGTCGCCCGTAGGACGTGGATTAGTCCAAATCCGTATTTTCTTAGATTTGGGTTTGGGGTTTTGGTTTAAGGATACGTTATCCATATTTGAGGCTAAGATCAACTTAAACGTTAGTTAAGGATACGTAGTCTAATTTTAGACTAAGATCAACTTAACAGGATCGTTTAGATCCAACAAAAGATCATTTGGGGGCTCTATTGTTTAGTTTAGTGACATTGCGGTCGATTGCCAGTTTAGGGACATGGTGGTCCAACATTCCCATTTTGGGGACGAATATTAGTTTAATGACATTTCGGTCTAACATTCCCATTTTAGGGACGAATATTAGTTTAATGACATTTCGGTCCAACATTCCCATTTTGGGGACGGATATTAGTTTAAGAACATTTCAGTCCATGAGTTTAAGGACCCCACAGTCCGTAGCAATGTATGGTTGTCGGGACCCGTTGTCTCTCTGATGACGTTGAAGGATTACAACGACAAATATCAGAGGAGTTCAGAGATGTACCCTTGAACCGGGTGTAAATTGATTTGGGAGAGCAGTTGTGCTCAGTTCAATTTAATTTGAGGACTTATGGCCAGAATTGGGCTAAGTCCATTTAGAAATGTTCAACATTTTATTTATATTTGGCCTGTTAGGCCTTTGCTTGGGCTCTGCCCTTTTTTAAACAATGCATAGCATTGGGCTTTTTAATTAAATGCACAGCATTTAGACTAGGCCTATTAGGCATTTTAATTGGGCTTTGCCCTTATTTAATAATGCATGGCATTTGTTTTGGTCTGTTATACCTTTTAATTGAGCTCTGCCCCTTTTAATAATGCAGAGCATTTAATGGCCTGACAGTGCGCCACGTGTCCTGTCAGGCGCTCTGCGCCAATTAAAGAGCGCAAGGCGCCAGCGCATGTGGGGGTGACACGTGTCACACTCTGCTGAGCGCAAGTCTGTTAGCGCAGTGCGCTGCGCCAGTGCGCTGCTGACACGTGGCGCGCTCTGGTGCAGGGCGCCAACCCAAGAGCGCAGTGCTCTGTTTTTAGGAGCGCAAGGCGCAGATTTGTTCTGTGATTGACACGTGGCGCTCTCTGGTGATTTGCGCCAATCCAAGGAGCGCAACAGCGCAAATTAAGAGTGCAGGGCACTATTCAATAGCGCAGAGGGCATCTTGATCAAATTTAGATCAAAGAAAAGAATCTTTTCAGTTCTAAAGAGTTTCTACCTCAAGTTTTCAAGAACCAATGGTTCATCAAAAGGCTGTGCCTTTATATAGATCAAAAGATCTAAAAATGAAGTAGATTACTTCTTTAATTTTTATGATTGGATCTTTTTTTGATCTTTTTCTTTTTATTGAAGATCTTGATCTTGTTCTTAGATCATTGATCTTTTAGAAGAAATTCTTCTTTTTTCAAAGGTTTACCTTTTTTTTCTCTTTGAGTTTTTCTCAAAGTTTTTAGAGGAGCTCTGTGTATCTTCTGTATCTCTCTATGTCTATTTTAGACTTGAAGTCTAGGGTCCTTTATATAAGGCCAAATGATTTGTTGAATTGGTTAGAGAGATCTTTCTCTGATTGATTTGGGAATATTTCCCACTGTTGGATCTTTGATCCTAAGGCTTCTGTTTTACAGAAGATGATCTTCTTGTTTTAATAAGATTAAAAAGATCTTTCTAGAATTTTAATTATGATTAATTAAATAATTTATTATTTAAGTTTTGGCGCAAGTGCATCTGCGCTTGACATGTGTCGCGCAGTGCAGAGCGCAGCGCAACCGCGCTAGCGCACCTGCGCTGACACGTGTCGCGCAGCGCAGAGCGCAAGTTATCTGAAGCGTTGCTTCTTTTATTTAAAATTTGAATTTTAAAACAGAGCCTTGCTCTGATTGGGGGAAACGGAAGCGTTGCTTCATTTTCCCGCCTTGGAATTTGAACAGAGCTTTGCTCTGATTGGGGGAAACAGCTATGATATTCACGGTCGTAGAAACTAACAATCGTACTGAAAACCATGAATTCAAAATTTCGATCGATTAAAACTTTTCACATTGGCCCCAAGCACAAACCAGTACTCAAACAAATCTGGGCCAAAACCAAAATTCCAAAAATCACATTTGCATATATTAGAGCACCTAAAGAAATTTGGGGCACAACGGCCCTAAGTTGACAACGGAACCATGGCCAAATGCTATGATAGGCGGCGGTTCCGCGGCCAAACTTTGGGAACGTGTGCTCCAATTTCTTCGTGGCTTCTAGTATTGCATGCATATAATTTTAAGACAACCAGAACAATTTTTTGAACAACTTTAAAATTTGAACAGCGTGCAAGCTTTTAGAAATGCGAATCGGAAACTTTTTCCGATCGAAACTCTAAATAAGAGGAAACTAGCTAGTTAAGGTTTATGGAGTGGCTCTGATACCATGTTGGGTTTCGGTACCCGCGCCACGGAAACCGCAGCCCTTGCGGTGTTAGTTATATATATGCCCTAGAGGCCATTGTTGTATATATGATGTATATTATAGTGGATGCTTGGAGATATATATATATATATATATATATATATATATAGGACTTTCTTGCTCGATATGATAGTATGCTATCTGGTTTTACTTTGTCTTAACATGTTGACTTGTATTGGTTTACTTTCTTGCTCTCACATGTTGATAAAGCCCTTAGGATATGTACTCGACTACTGGGACTATGATGTAGATCATACTAGTGGGGCCAGGGTAGTCCAAGAGTACATCCTATAACTGTTCCTAGTCGAGGGTGTATCGAGACAGGGCATCGATACTCCAGAGTAGACTAGCATATACGCATCTTGACCCATATGATGGGCGATGGATGATCCCATATCCATTGGTGTTTGACATCAAAGATGGTGTACGGGTGCTCAGTGGAGACTGGGTACACTGAACGGACTCGCCGAGAACTCCTAGATGGTATTATACCTATCGTCAGATAGCAGTTCTCTGATGACACTGGTACATGTTAGTCTGTAGACCCGAGATCGTCATAGAGTCTTGTGTGATTCCTATTGTGCTTTGATTTCTACCGCACCATGTTCAAAAGGACGTGCAAAACGGTGGCTTTTGGGTACAGTCCCGAATCACATGGAGGCAATGAGCGATAAGAAGGGTTTCATCTCTCCCGGTATTGGGAGCTGATGTTGCGCTGTGTTCGATTGGCTATAACCAGAAGTCCCTGACCAGGGCTGATATGGATATTTACTGGTAAGTGTTATTAGTAGTTTCTCGACCCGTTATGAGTCTCGCATCGACACGACTTATCGGTTACTGGGGTCTGACGTTTACCACCCCTAGACTAGATATGCGACATATCAGACGAAGAGACCGAACTGTACGAAAGTGTTACTGACTGGATTCACAGGAGAATGTACAGGCTTGCTTGTTAATCTTCTGATCGCTCAATACCCGGGTGGCTGTTACTTTTGGCTGACCGCTTGTAGCTTGTGGGTGTTTGATATGATCATCACCTACTGCCGGCGTATTGACGATTCTTTAGAGTCCTACACAGAGGTTTCCGGGCTCAAGAAAAACGGAGTAGGAGCACATATGTAATATGTGCGGTACCGAGATTAATACGATATGAGATACCGTATTCTATTCTCACGATATGTGATATCGGCAGGGTATATGTGATATAGCGGGGTTATCGAATCAAGGGTTGATTCGATAAAAAGGTACATATTATATTAGTCGGTTATATGTAATATAGCCAGGTTATTAAATCAAGTGTTGATTTAATAATTTGATGTATAATTATATATGTGATACATTACATTAACTAATATAAGCTCACTTAAATGATTCTTTTCTCACCTGATGATACATTGGTATATATGTGATATATGCTAATTGTATTATTTTCTTATGTTACATTATATATTATATATATGTGATATATAATATTGTAACATGTTAGGGTTACAAATGCAACTAATGTTTATGAGTTAAACCATGATTATGGTTGGGATTAGGTTAATTATTTTGGTTAATTCTTAATGATAGATTAAGTTATGGATGAGTTTTGAGGAAGCTTCATGACACTTTGACTTAGTCCACTTTCTTTAGATATTTATCAAGATATTTGTTAACCTTACCTTAACCCTAACCTATGGTTTATTCTCTACAAGGGTTAAGCATGACATGCTTAACCCTTGGTTGCATTTCTAACCTCAACAATAATTCATTCATCACAACTTCATCTTCTTCTTGCTCTTCACAAAAGCTTGCTAGTTTTTTCTAAGTGATGAATAAAAGTGAGAAATAGAAAATAAAAGAGAGCAAAATTCCTACATCATCATTCTCATCTATTCTAGCCACTTAGATTAGGGTGTTCACTTCACTAATACCTCATTAGTAAAGTGAGAGCTTGAGTTTGTGATTCCTCAAGGTAGATCATCTTGGATTTCGAAGACTTCAAGCAAGAAGTATCATTTACCTCATGGAGCCTCTCGAGAGTCTGGGAGCTTGATGATCGCAGCGAAGGAACCTCAACTCGGAGCTCATGAAGCAAAAGAACGGACTACAAAGGTTGTAATCCCTAACTTTTAGAAGTAAATATGTTTACTTGTTCATGTTAACCCTAATTCTCTAGCAAAGATTCTTGCTTAGGTTGTTTGGCACATGAAATTTTTAAATACGGCATGTTTGATGCCTTGTGAAACCTTTTCATAGTGCGTAGTAACCTTACAGTGGTATCAGAGCTTAGCTAGAGCATTAGGCGACGTGTAGGCGAAGTTAAAAGTCCGATCGAACCCCGAAACATATTCTTGGACCCCCTCTCTGGAAATTTTTTAAAAACTTGTTTTTTCCCATATTAAAAATTCTCAAAAAATCAAGCAGGTAATTTTATGGATAATTGAGAAGTATGACTCCCTAACTCACTAAAGTCGCCGCGGAACTGCGGGCATACCATTCTTTTGGCGGCGGTTCCGCAGTCATACTTGTGATTTATGGATAGCTACTTCGAGGGTTGATCCGTAGGTATTACATCATGCTTCTGGGAATTTTTAATGTTACTCAAGTGTTGAGTTTTCTGGAGATTATTGGAATTCATTGATTCGATTGGAAAGTTTAACATCGTTTAGTTTTTCCGGGTTATTTAGAACGTGTTAAAATGTTCGAACGGATATCAATAACTCACTTTTTCCCCTGTCGGAAAATTTTTCAAGTGTTGGATTTTTCCTGAGTTTAAAAATTTCAGAAAATCATGCAAGCGAATCTGTGGACCTTCTAGAAGGACGAAACCTTAACTCGATTATGTGACCGTAAAAACCGCCACCGAACCATATGGTTTGTGGTAGTTTAGCGTTGCCACATGTGAGACGTTGGTTTGACCCTTCTACGGTTGGTTCATAAGGGTTGATGACATGTTCTGGGATTTTTTGAACTTCACTCAAATGTTGAGCTATTTGGGAAATCTTGGGTGTTTGATTATTCGATCGGAAAGTTTAACATTGTCTATTTATCTAGAATATGATAAAATATATTGAATTCATATATTTAAGCATGAAATTCGAAGTATGTGATATTTCGGGTTTACGATGTCTAAAGTGATTGTGGATTCCAAATGTTGTAGTTTTTCACTTTCTTTTCTGCGACCGTAAGTGTAGTATGTGGTGTATCGTCGTTTTCGTTGCTATACATCAACAACAATCGGGGTACGCATACTTGCTTACGTTGATGACATATGATGTTATGTGTTGCTATGATATGTTATATTGGATCTTCGTGATTTGAATAACCGGGGGTTTTATGTGAGATTAGAGTTTTTATTTTCATTCATGTAAAATTCATTGTATGTAATATTCTTTTATTAGGACACTTCTGGGTTGAGGATGATGTCACCTTTGTATATTATTTACTTTTCCGCATTAGGATAGACCGAAGGTGGGGAGCATAAGTAACCGGGTTCTGGGGTCCAGTCGGAGGCCATCTCGAGGAGTCGAGACCGGGTCTCCTAACCCTAGAATTGGTAGGGTTGCTTGCCGCTCTCGTAGGGATCTAGGGATGTGGGTTTGGCTATTCATCGCGACCATGGAATCCGTATTTTATACAGGCTCTCAATTAAACACGGACCTCCTAGTATATCCATTATTTCATATGTTTCTTCTGCTACTTATATACTGTGATGTGATCATTTTATATGCGTGAGACGAATGCTTTATTACTATATATATATGATATATAAATATTACTGCTTTCGTTTCTTCTGTGATGCTTAGGAAGCATAAATGATGGGATTCATTAATGAGATTAATGAAAGAAAAAGAAACCTAAAAGATGTTGTAGAATCAAATTTTCAAAAGGGTGGCTCTAGTTTTTGCTTTGCATAGCGGTATTCCTTGAAGAATATCCAGCACCTTATTCGATAAGGAAAGAGCCAAGATCCTTTCACCGGGAGTGACCTCTTTAGCGATACTAGCAGATGCTACAACTCACTCGGTTATGTTTTTGATTGCTTCTATAGTTCTTGCTTTGCATAGTGGTATTTGTGAAATATCCTGCACCTTATTCGATAAGGAAAGAGCCGAGATCGCTTCACCGGGAGTGACCTCTTTAGCGAAACTAGAAAAAGCCTAAAAAACACTCCTTTTCAAAATCACTTGTTTCTACAACGATATCAAGTTCATTACGACAAAAGTTTTTCAGAAAAACCTGTCGTAGCCCTCCGACATTTCAGGTAAGTAATATTTAGTATTCGTGCTACGTTTGTTGGCTTTCGTCAAGACATAGTGTGCGGTAGCTACTTACTGCTTATCTGCTACATATGATGAGATTGGATTAGGGTAGTCATACGGCTTTGTTGGCTTTCGTCAAGGGTCGTACGCGTGGGTTTAATTCAATCAAGAAATGTATGGGTTGAACTTGACTAGCGGACTATGGTTTGTTGGCTTTCGTCAAGGTCATAGCACGTTAGGGGCAAAAGCATTATCGGGAATTTCAAGTGTTGAAATTTGCAATAAGATTGCATACCTTCTATAAGATAGTTGGATCCCGATACCCACTGCGAGTAAGAGTTACTCCTGGAAGAGTTTTACACATGACAATTAGCCGATCAAGTAGGTGTCTAGAAAGGTGTTAACGGGGTTATGCTTCTGGAAAAACGAGGTTTATTTTAATTAGGTCCGTGCGATAGCACGGGGAACCTCCCTCAAAATACCAACACTGGCCTGGCTGAAAGATTGGAGAACTTATAAGGTGTAATTAATCCCGGCTAGTCTTACCTTTTAGGGTTTGGAGGAAAATTTGATAAAAACCAGTGGGAGCCATCCTGATTAGATAAGATAATAACCAATCTAATCTTGCAAGAGCATATGCTAAAGTGTTTTCTTCTCTCTCTCTCCAGGTAGCGACCATGTCAGGCCTTAATCAAGATAATAACATTGATGTATTGACCGAACCCGCTTATTATATTGAGCAGGGGAACGTTGGTCCCATTCTTTCTTATAAATGTTATAAGACTGAACAGGAAATAGGAACATATCTGGATTCTCACGCCGCCCAAACGAAGAATAAGCATGATGATGCAACTTTTTCGGGTGTGTTTGTTATCGAGAACTGTTTTCTCAGTTCACTCTACGTCCTGGCTATTAGATACCGGATCAGGATCTCACATATGTAATATGTTACATGGGTTAAGGAAAGGTAGAGAACTGGGAATGAGTGATCATTCCATAAGAGTAGGGAATGGTGCAAATGTTGCAACCAAAGCAGTTGGCGAATATCACCTTGTATTACCAAATGGTAATACATTGATTCTGAACGAATGCTATTACATTCCAACCCTGATATGCAATCTTATATCAGTTTCTTTATTTAATAAAGAAGGATATAATTTTGTAGTACAAGATAATGTTATGAACATATTCCTGAATCAAAAGTTGATTGGATCAGGCTCGTTAAATAATGGCATATACGTTCTAAACTAAACTACAGTCCTTAATGTACAAAACACACACAAGAGGAAGAGTTCAGAAATGAACGAATCCTTCTTGTGGCATTGTAGACTAGGTCATATCAATGCAACACGACTAGCTATGTTGCATAAGCATGGATATTTGAATCCATTCGAATTTTCATCTTATGACACTTTCCAGTCATGTCTCAAAGGCAAGATGACCAAAATTCCGTTTAGTGGACACGGAGAAAGAGTTACTGAACTCTTAGGACTGATACATAGTGATGTGTACGGTCCCATGTCTACATATGCCAGGGATGGTTCCTCGTACTTAATTACATTCACTGACGATCTCTCAAGATACGGAGATGTGTTCCTGTTGAAACACAAGTCTGAAGCTTTTGAAAAATTCAGAGAATATAAGCACGAAGTAGAGAACCAAACGGGTAAAAATATTAAGATCCTTCGATCTGATCGAGGAGGAGAATACTTGAGCAATGAGTTCCGCGACTATCTAAAAGAGAATGGGATTCTCTCTCAGCTTACTCCTCCATATACACCTCAGCACAACGGTGTCTCGGAACAGAGGAACCGCACCCTATTAGATATGGTGCGCTCTATGATGAGCACTGCTGAGTTGCCTATTTCCTTCTGGGGGTATGCGCTTGAGACAGCCATACACCTATTGAATATGGTTCCTACCAAATCAGTGCCTACCACTCCATATGAGATATGGAAGGGGAAGAGAGCATCTTTTAATTATGTTAAGATATGGGGTTGTCCGGCCTATGTCAAAAGGCACAATCCGGACAAACTCAAGACAAGGTCTGTCCTGTGCAAGTTTGTAGGATGTCCCAAAAACTCACAAGGGTATATCTTCTACCACAGTGAGGAACAAAAATTGTTTATTTCTCGACATGCCACCTTTTTAGAAAAGGAATTTCTTGCAAAGGAAATTAGTGGCAAGGAGGTAGAACTGGAAGAGGTTCCAGCTATACAAACTATGACAGAAGATTTAGTAGAACCAGAGGATTCAGTAGTTCCCGAAGAACCTTAGCCGCTCCGCCGATCTAGTAGGGTTCCTCATCCACCTGAGAGATACTACGGTTTTCTCATCGATAGTGTGAGTGAGGATTGCATCATGGAAGATGATGACCCGACTAGTTTCGAGCAGGCCATCACGAGTGGGGACTCTGTGAGGTGGCTGGATGCAATGCGATCTGAGATGGAATCCATATACACCAACAAAGTATGGACTTTGGAAGTTACTCCTGAAGGGGTAACACCCATTGGGAGCAAGTGGATCTTTAAGAAGAAACTTGGTGTAGATGGGAAAGTTGAGACTTTCAAAGCTAGACTTGTTGCAAAGGGTTTTCGTCAACGACCAGGTGTGGATTATGACAAAACCTTTTCTCCGGTGGCTATGCTTAAGTCCATCCGGATCCTAATTTCCATTGCTGCATACCATGACTACGAAATCTGGCAGATGGATGTTAAGACCACCTTTCTAAATGGTGATTTAAAGGAATGCGTGTACATGACTGAGCCAGAAGGCTTCGTAGACAGTGGGAGCAGCGGAAAGGTGTGCAAGCTATTTAAATCCATCTATGGGTTAAAGCAAGCATCGCGGACTTGGAACATCTGCTTTGATGTTGTAGTCAAAGAGTTTGATTTCATCAAAAACGTAGATGGACCTTGTATTTACAAGAAGGTGGCAGAGAGTAAGGTTGTTTTTCTCGTATTGTACGTGGATGAAATACTCTTGATAGGAAATGATGTTCCTATGCTGCATTCAGTCAAGCTCTTCTTATCACATAGATTCTCAATGAAAGATCTAGGGGATGCCTCCTGCATTTTGAGGATTAGGATCTATAGAGATAGATCCAAGCGGATACTGGGATTGTCCCAATCCAGGTACATTGACACCATACTAATGGGGTTTAGTATGGAAGAATCCAAGTGTGTGAATTTACCCATGATCTCTGGACTCACTCTCTCTAAAAAGATGTCTCCCAAGACTGATTTGGAAAGAGCTCGCATGCAAGGGATACCCTATGCTTCGGCTGTAGGCTCTATCATGTACGCGATGCTATGTACCAGACCCGATGTAGCATACTCACTAAGTGTAGTGAGTAGGTATCAAGCAGATCCAGGAGAGAGTCACTGGACAGCTGTGAAGAACATTCTCAAGTACTTGAGAAGGACTAAGGAGATGTTCTTGGTGTATGGTAACGGTGAACTCCAGGTGGAGTCCTTTACTGATTCAAGCTTCCAAAGTGATAAGGACGACTCTATGTCGCACTCGGGATTTGTCTTTACCCTAAATGGAGGGGCGGTTTGTTGGAAGAGTTCCAAGCAAGAAACCATGGCAGACCCGACGATGGAGGCTGAATAAATCGCTGCCAACGATGCTGCCAAAGAGGTTGTCTGGATCAAGAAGTTCATCACTGAACTTGGTGTGGTTCCGTCCATTAGGCATCCAATACCAGTGTATTGTGATAACAATGGAGCTGTGATTTTGGCCAAGGAACCTAAGTCCCATCAGAGATCCAGGCATATTCTGAGGCTGTATCCCTGATCCGGGAGATAGTTGATCGCCGCGAGATCGAGGTCAGGAGAGTTAACACGAAGGACAACACTGCGGATCCACTCACGAAGGTTATACCCCAGATACATTTTGAGAGACTATTCGGGAGGTTGGGTATGAGATACTATAACAGCTGACCTTAGTGCAAGTGGGAGATTATTAGTTATATATATGCCCTAGATGCCATTGTTGTACATATGATATATATTATAATGGATGCTTGGATATATATAGAGAGGACTTTCTTGCTCGATATGATAGTATGCTATCTGGTTTTACTTTGTCTTAACATATTGACTTGTATTGGTTTACTATCTTGCTCTCACATGTTGATAAAGCCCTTAGGATATGTACTCGACTACTGGGACTATGATATAGATCGTACTAGTGGGGCCAGGGTAGTCTAAGAGTACATCCTATAACTGTTCCTAGTCGAGGGTGTATCGAGACAGGGCATCGATACTCCAGAGTAGACTAGCGTATACGCATCTTGACCCATATGATGGGCGATGGATGATCCCATATCCATTGGTGTTTGACATCAAAGATGGTGTACGGGTGCTCAGTGGAGACTGGGTACACTGAACGGACTCGCCGAGAAATCCTAGATGGTATTATACCTATCGTCAGATAGCAGTTCTCTGGTGACACTGGTACAGGTTAGTCTGTAGACCCGAGATCGTCATAGAGTCTTGTGTGATTCCCACTGTGCTTTGATTTCCACCTTACCACGTTCAAGAGGACATGCAAAACGGTGGCTTTTGGGTACAGTCCTAAATCACATGGAGGCAATGAGCGATACGAGGGGTTTCGTCTATCCTGGTATTGGGAGTTGATGTTGTGCTATGTTCGATTGGCTATAACTGGAAGTCCCTGGCCAGGGCTGATATGGAGATTTACTGGTAAGTGTTATTAGTAGTTTCTGGACCCGTTATGAGCCTCACATTGACACGACTTATCGGTTACTGGGGTCTGACGTTTACCACCTCTAGACTAGATATGCGACATATCAGACGAAGAGACCGGACTGTACGGAAGTGTTACTGACTGGATTCACAGGAGAATATACAGGCTTGCTTGTTAATCTTCTGATCGCTCAATACCTGGATGGTTGTTACGTTTGGCTGACTGCTTGTAGCTTGTGGGTGTTTGATATGATCATCACCTACTGCCGGCGTATTGATGATTCTTTAGAGTCCTACACAGAGGTTTCCGGGCTCAGGAAAAACGAAGTAGGAGCACATATATGATATGTGCGGTACCGAGATTAATACGATATGAGATACCGTTTTCTATTCTCGCGATATGTGATATCGGTCGAGTATATGTGATATAACCGGGTTATCGGATCAAGGGTTGATTCGATAAAAGGTACATATTATATCAGTCGGTTATATGTAATATAGCCGGGTTATTAAATCAAGTGTTGATTTAATAATTTAATGTATAATTATATATGTGATATATTACATTACATTAACTAATATAAGCTCACTTAAATGATTCTTTTTCTCACTTGATGATACATTGGTATATATGCTAATTGTATTATTTTCTTATGTTACATTATATATTATATATATGTGATATATAATATTGTAACATGTTAGGGTTACAAATGTAACTAATGTTTACGAGTTAAACCATGATTAGGGTTGGGATTAGGTTAATTATTTTGGTTAATTCTTAATGATGGATTAAGTTATGGATGAGCTTTGAGGAAGCTTCATGACACTTTGACTTAGTCCACCCTCTTTAGATATTTATCAAGATATTTGTTAACTTTACCCTAACCTTAATCCATGGTTTATTCTCTACAAGGGTTAAGCATGACATGTTTAACCCTTGGTTGCATTTCTAACCTCAACAATAATTCATTCATCACAACTTCATCTTCTTCTTGCTCTTCACAAAAGCTTGCTAGTTTTTTCTAAGTGATGAATAAAAGTGAGAAATAGAAAACAAAAGAGAGCAAAATTCCTACTTCATCATCCTCATCTATTCTAGCCACTTAGATTAGGGTGTTCACTTCACTAATACCTCATTAGTAAAGTGAGAGCTTGAATTTGTGATTCCTCAAGGTAGATCATCTTGGATTTCGAAGACTTCAAGCAAGATGTATCATTCACCTCATGGAGCCTCTCGAGAGTCCAGGAGCTTGATGATCGCAGTGAAGGGACCTCAACTTGGAGCTTATGAAGCGAAGGAACGGACTACAAAGGTTGTAATCCCTAACTCTTAGAAGTAAAGATGTTTACTTGTTCATGTTAACCCTAATTCTCTAGCAAACATTCTTGCTTAAGGTTGTTTGGCACATTAAATTTTTAAATACGGCATATTTGATACCTTGTGAAACCTTGTTATAGTGCCTAGTAACCTTACATGCGGAAGTGAAAACAAAAACTTTAGCCAGCACCGAACGCCTATAAAACCCAGAATATGGTCCAATAACCTAAACTAGCTAACTAAAAGTGCAAGAGTTGAGAAACTACAACCTTTGTCGCGTGTCCACCCAATTGTGGAAGACCCCTCCAAGATTGTAGCCGCCGGGATTGCACTTGAAGATCGACCACCCTCGCCGAAGACGATCCATCCGAGGGAAATCAGAGGAGGTTCTAACTGATAATCCAAATTCGCTAGGTGTGTATGGTCGGTGATGTAGGAATTTTTCACTAAAAGGTTTGTTTCATAAACCATGCTCAAAATGAGAGCAAAAAGAAGAAAGAGGTGTGAGGAGAGAAAATGGCTAAACTCACTTGAAGCACCAAGCTTCTCACATGAAGCATGAGCTCTCACAAAAACATGTGGAATGAATCACTCTACATGTGTAGAAAGTATGGGTAGAAGTAAATCAACCATGCATCAATAGTGCATCCAAATGATTTTCCAATATAAAAACCTTAAGCCATACCTCTCTACATGCATAGAACCATACTTCATGCCATTTACCTTTCCATTTCATTTCCCGTTTGATTTTCTGAAAAGAAAAACAAATATGAGCTGTCCTTCTTCTAGAAGCATTCCCGTATAAATACGGAATACTTCACCAGGTTTATGTATCGTTACATATACGTGTATCCATATAAAAATACGGATAGCACCAAAGAGAGAAAATAAATAGTGAACAATAATACAAAAATATATGTATCAAAATACATATATAAATTATTAAATCAAATCCTGATTTAATAATCTGGCTTAATCCTAAGCCGGCTAGTATTATCAACCGCCCGATTAAAGTCCGTGTATCCCATACACGTATTTAATCGGACCTCTGCACTTATCAACATACGGCTCCTACATCTATCGCCTGAACCAGGAAAAACCCTCTGTGTGGGACTCTAAAAACCTGATAATACATTGGCAGTGGGTTTAACTACAAGCACGTCGGCGACACTAGCTGTACGTAACGGCTACCCAGGTATTTTTCGAAAGGGGGTCGACAATCAAGTACGTCCTTACCCTACTGAGCCTGAATGTGACAATCTCCGTACAGTCCGGTCTCTTCGTCAAAGAGTATCGCATATCGGATCTAGGGGGTGGATAACGTCAGACCCCTACTAACCCGATAAGTCGTGTCTGAGTCAAGCTCATCATCAATAAGGATACTACTGATCAACAGTCAGTAAATCTCACCCACCGTGGCTACGGATTTCTGGTGATAGCCAACTGAACATAGCGCGATATCGACTCCTAATACTAGGAGAGATGAATCCCTGACAGTCGACCACTGCCTCCATGTGGCTCAGGACTGTACTCAACTAAAACCTGATTGCACGACTCCTTTGAGCCATGGTAGGGTAGTAATCAAAGTACAGTGGGAACTCATACGAGACAGATGACGACTTCAGGTCAAAGGAATAACCTATACTCATGCCATCTGAGAACTTCCATCTAACGATAGATATAATACCATCTAGAAGTTCTTGGCGAGTCCGTCCAGTGTACTCACCTCTAGTGAGCACTTGTATGCTATCTTATGTGACACAACACCAATGGATTATGAGACCGGCCACCGTCTCTCGTCGGGGACTAGAAGCGTATACACTAGTCTACTCCGGAATATCGATACCCAGTCTCGATACTCCTACGACTAGGGAAATTTAAAGATGTGCTTATGGACAACCCAACTCTCACATATATGATCGCCATCATAATGCTGGTTGTCAAGCAACAATCCTACGGGCTTCATCAATGATGAAGACAAACTAGATTGTACACTATCATCTCGAGTAAGATTGTTATACCTGTATAGGTCACCCCTCAATCATCAAAATCGCCTACTTGTCACAATAATTGCCTTGAGGGCACTATATCCAACAAATACCCGTATTAATATCAAGACACAAATACATGTATGTATACAAATACCCGTATTCATATAAATACCGTGTTTTATCAAAATATGAATACCGAAAAAAGAGATACTAAAAGAGATATATAATACCAGCTGACTTTTAATCCAAAATGTGATAACCTGAATATCTTTCAAATTGGCTAGTGCTAACAAAACTGTCCGATTAAAAGTATGTGTACAAAAACATGTATTTAATCGAACTAAGTACGTGTCAAAATACGTACACTACATCATTTCGCCCGATTTAGGGAACTCTCTGTGTGGGACTTTAAAGACTAGATAATACGCTGACAGTGGATTTAACCACAACCACATCAGCAACACTAGCTGTACGTAACAGCTACCCAGGTGTTGAACGAAAGGAAGGCCGACAGCAAACTTGTTCGTATCCCTACTGAGCCTGAAAGTGACAGTCTCCGTACAATCTGGTTTGTTCGTATAAGAGTATCGCATATCGGGTCTAGGGGATGGATAAAGTTACACCACTAATAAAATGATAAGTCGTGTCGGTGTGTAGCCTTTCACCCATTGAGAAACCACTGATCCAAATTAGTAATTCTCATTCATCTTGGCCAAGGATTTCTGGTGATGGCCATCCGTGCACTACGCGACATCTATCCCCAATACCGAGAGAGAAGAATCCCTGACGATCCGCTCACTGGCTCTATATGGCTCGGGACTATACCCAACTAAAACCTGTTTGCACGACCCAGTAGAGCCGTGGTAAGGTAATAATCAAAGCACAGTGGGAATTGACATGAGACAAATGACGATTACAGGTTGACAGACTAACCTGTACCCATATCACCAGAGAACTGCTACCTAACTATAGGTATAATACAATCTAGCATGCTCTCGGCGAGTCCTTCCAGTGTAACTCATAACCTAATGAACACCTGTATACTATTTTTGGTGACTAACTGACACCAATAGCTATGAGACCGGCCATTGCCCCTCGTCAGGCTAAAGAAATGTATACACTAGTCCATTCTGGAATATCGATGCCCGGTCTCGATATTCCCACGACTAGGGACATTTAAAGATTTTCTTATAGACTACCCAGTTTGCACAAGTATGATCATCACAATAACCCTGATAGTCAAGTAAGAATCCTACGGATTCTACTAACATATAATAGTGATCCGTAATACCACATTATACATGTACATGATGATAGACATGAACCAGATAGCATACTATCATCTCGAGTAAGACTGTTCTATCCATATAGGTCCTCCCTTAATCATCATAATCGCCTGCCTGCGATTACAATAATTTCCTTGAGGGAACTATATCCAACAATCCCCCGCTTGCAGTTAAGGCTAATTATTGCGGTGTTGTATACTCACAGCCCATGTGATACCAAACACCCAACTTCTCTACTGATCAGTTTCGCAAATCATTTTTTTGAGACTCTCGTGTTCGAGAAATAGCCTCAGTGAGTGGATCCGCTCCAATGCTTCTATCTTTGTCTCTTTATATCTCAACTTCGCGGAAAACAACTTTCTCCTAAAATGAACGATACCTGTCTTAGAACTTGTCTGGATATCTAATGAGACCAAGTTCATAAATGACTCCAAATCCAACAAACTTCTTAGACTGTATCTTCCACTGAATTTAATCAGTATCCCGCACCATGCCTTCCTCAGTATCTACTTGGACCCCTAGTCCAACATACTGCCCCTCAGAAGAAGGTAAACTATAACTCTGACAGTCACTCTGTCATCCAAGTCACCTTGGAAGCCTGAAATGATAACCGCCTCTAGAAGAAGGTAAACTATAACTCTGACAGTCACTCTGCCATGCCTTCGCGGAGAACAACTTCACTCATGTTCATAACTGCTTCCCTATATTTCTCCGGGTTTGGATTAATATCTGTTTATTGCAATTAGTGTAAAAGAAATATCTTATGTAGTACTTGACGTCTCATGATTGACTCAATTTCCTAAGCAAGTGATATGTCAATCATACAAACCCCCCTCCTCATCAGTGCACAGGATATCTCTTTAGAGAGGGTGACTCCATTACCTGCGGTACACCATCACGCCAGGAGTCGTCCATTCTAAAATACTTTAGAATAGTGTCTAAGTACCCGAATTAAGATACTTCCCAAATCTAGATCTAAAACTATAGATCTAGTCATCAGAATATCTGATATTTTATCCAGATTCTTTAGGAAGAAATATCTGTGACAACTATAGTTTAATCGATCATAGTATAGGAGCAACATTTCATATTAAAAGTATGTCATCCAACATATCAGGACAGTACTCCCTACTCAACCTTCTTATGAGGTCTATCTGTCATTCTTGATGATATCAAATACTATGACTATCACATCAAGAATAAATGATCTATCTCCGCTATACTTGCTTTAGTCTATAAATAGATATAAGCTACTGGTCCACCACGCTTTCGTTGCTCCCACCGATTACAACAACCATCTGGCAGAGTCATATACACGTGAACTTCTAAATTAAATTTAGAAAGACATTATAGTCATTCATATGCCAGATCTCATAGTCTAGGATAGCAGTAGTGATAAGGTTGGGTCAACAAAACCTCCCTATCACCGTATTTTAGGAGACCGAAGTACCTCTCAGATGGCTGAAATTATCCACTTAAACTGCGGAGTGGCTAATGTATTGTTGAATCCGATTGAATCCTTAGGTTCTACTGAATATTCGGTATTCGTTTGTAGTTCTGGAATCACTTCCGGTTCTACCATACTCCCACAAATATTTTCTGAAAAGAATTCATTTTACTAAAATGTGGCGAATCAAGAACATTATAACTACTGATTATGCAGATGCTAGAATGTTAACCCTCGTTTAAGTCCGGAAAAAACCCACAAACTGCCATTACTAAAAACATGCTTTGAATTTATCCAGATTCTTATTTTAAGTATAAGCCGAACAACTCTATATACCTTAACTTCGTTAAGATATGAATCCATTCTATATCCGATATAGAAACAAATGCACTAATTTAATTGGAACCTTATTCCAAAATCATGTAGCTGTTCCTAATGCACAACCAGAGAAGAAAAAACCATACAAAATTACTCATCAAGGAGCGCACCCACAGATGAGTAATCTAAGAGAGAATACAATTCTCAAATATATTACATACGACAGAATACCTATCATAAGTATCTATATCTTCGATCTCCTTAAAGAATCTTGATACTTCCAACATGTGGTTCTCTACTTTATTCTTATATCTATATGTAACGACCCAAAATTTAGTTCGTGATCGGCACTTAAATCATGCAACGTCTAAAGGCATAATGTAATTCAAGTAAGCCGAAGCCCAGAAAATCTAAACCTTTTTACGGAAAATAGTGGGGGTGCAGTTTGTAAATAGAGATATAATGAAATAAAGTTTATCTATAAATACATAACTAATGATATAAGGAAATGCAAGTAGAATGTATTAAAATTGAGAAGATTTTTCGTCTTTAAAAAATTGGGCAGCACCTCCCTTGAATATTTTGAACCGAAATCACATATACATAACAATATGAAAGGCATCCCCAAGCGGGAGCTAGCTCTTCGACGAATGGCGGAATAACAACCATGCAAGTGAGCAATATATATATATATATATATATATATATGACACCCAACGGTGAAGATCAGAACAGAAAGAATGATAAATAAGCGAGACGTCAAATCCCCAATAAGCGAATATACAATCCCTCGCTCTAAGTCTCGTAACCACAAGTCCGTCTAAGTCCACTAAATATACAAGGTCTAGTTTCTAATTGATGGAGTTATCTAGATACAATAGGGAATAATAAATATAAGAGTGGGCACGATCCATGTATCCCACCTACCATAGTAAAACACCCGAATGCAAGCTGTGTGCCAGCGATACCGCTACTAATCCCAAGTGTTCAAACCTGCAAGAACTGTGGCACAACAGGGGTGAGTTGCCAACTCGTGAGTAAAAAATATCAGTAGGTAGAAATCGAATAAAAGAACGATTTCTTAGGTCACTTTATCAAGGAGGTAATACTATGATACCAAGGGTGACCATGTACGCATATATGTCAACAATATAATCAATGTCAATGACATATAAAATTAAACATCTAAATCATATGCCTATATGCAGGTGGATATAATCCATGTGTCCATCAATGACACAACCAACATCATGGAAACTGAGTGTCCAACATCGACACTCGAAATATCATGAAAGCGTAAGCATATATATATGAGGATAACAACTAACGTGTGTCCATCAACGACACATCAAAATCATGGAACCTGAGTGCCCAACACCGACACCCGAAACCTCATGAAACCCGTTTCTATCATCGACACGTATACCCTCATATCTCGGGCTCCGTCAGTCCAGATCGGCCCATGGGCTCCGTCAGTCCGGATCGGCCCATATCCATCTCACGACTCTGGTCGGTATCCTCCGGATAACCACCGAGGCTAAACTATCAACGGTAGGTAGTAGTCCCTCTGCCAGGCTCATCATCTACTACACAACATACATTTCTTGCCCCGGGGTACCATATCGGGTCCACCATGTACCCGCAAACGGATCATCCATCTCCTCGAATCGGGTTTCTAAAACCAATCTCAGAATCGAGAAAACTCATGGTGGACGTATCGAAATATTATATCAAGAGAAACTGTGTTTTTAAAACAATGCATACTTTCTTTTAAAATATAACCACGGTTCTCAAATCCAGAATCTCATGAAAATATCATCTCAATGCGTATAATCGTAAAGCATGATGTATGCAAACATAGAACAGAAATGTGAGCATAGCAAGTATATCATGCAACATAGAATAGTGATGTGAGCATATCAATATATCATGCAAATGAGTTATGTGATAATACTAAACAATTAAGAGTAATAGCATGATATAGCAATTTAACTTTGCAAGTGACATAGCAATTACCGATGATGAAAGTGTGTGAGCCGGTAATCTGTGTAAGTGTGACGTACGCATCATCGATAATTGTGCAGGTGTACTAGCCGACGATATCATAAGAAATAATGGAAGCACAGATATGCGTATCTAATCTAACATCTACATAAAGGCTAAACTAAGCAGTGTAGATAGGGATTAACAATATCTATAACATATCCGAGTCGATGAATCTATCAATCGGCAATCCAGCTCACAGCATCACGTACGGCATAATCCATCGTACGGCATCCTCGAGTCATGGGTTTGGATCAATCATCAGGTAAAACTCATCACATACAGTAATCAATCGTACGGCGGCATTAAACAATTAGGGATTCTATCAATCTATATGACAGTGAGGATATGGACCTAACGTCTCGTATGGCATGACACTCATTATTCTTATAAATATATAAATATCTCACGTCACATCCATATCAATCTCATATCATGTCTTGGCAACAATATCTATACTCTCATATCACCTCGCATCCGTATATCAACATATCAAGCCAAATCATCTTATTTCGTCACATTCTCTTTTCAACACCTCAATATCTCACATCAAGTAATCTTATATACATTTATCTTATTTTATTGATCTCATAACACATCTATATCAATCTTATCATATTCATCGATCTCATGTCATATCCTTATACATCTCGTTTCATATCTGATATCAATCGTATCCGCTCGTATTATCTTATCACATCGCCTACTAACTCTTTTAACCATATCCATAAGTTTCTCACATGGTTTCTCTAACCATATTCTATATATTGGTTTCCATTTATAATTTGCGGGGGTGCTATACGCCATCCACCCGACTTCCCCCGTAGATATAAATTTACTCACATGCTAAACTCCTCGCTTAGCCGAAGTCGATGTACTTCATCGTCTCGGAAGTCCATGCGAAGGTACCTACAATCAATACAGAATCGCAATTTTATTAAAATCAATGTCCGAAAATCGATACGGCACATGGTGCGCTCATAGGTTAGAACCTATAGCCTACGCATGCAAAGGCAACCAAACAACTCTTGTCGTTGACATACAAACGTCCGACGACCAAATCAAATCCAAATACCAAAACCACGAATTCAAATATCGGGAAAACATAGCCAAAGAGCTCACAAACAGCTCCCAAATTTTATCTCAGGTTAATTGGGACTAAACAAGCAAGTACAGGGGATAGGTTATAAGGACATTGAGCTACAGGCAAAACCCAAACACCAGAGCACGAAGGAAATCCAACAAGATGACCTAAGAATCGGGCATCACCGGCCATACTAGGGACAAAGGGGCTCGTACTTTGGTGGTGTGTTTCTAGTAGTTAATATAGGTCAGTGATATTGCTTTTTTTTCCTCATAAACATCCCAGGTTGCTCCAGATTCCCTGTAGGCCAACAAAACATCACAAAACCGACACGGGACAATTTCTGAATTCATGTATCGGGTTCAAATCTCTGTTTTGGTTCAGGAAATCAACACTAAGGTCTTGTAAATAGTCACTACACCTCAATTTACTAGTCACAAGTCAAGTTTCCAACTAAACCTTAATTTGGAAATTTCTAAGATCACAAATCCACATTTAATCAAATTCTAAACTAAATTAGAAATCTAAGAAACTAATTACAAGGTGGGAAGTGGAGTTAAACCTCATGGATGCAACTCAAGAAAAACCCTAGATGCCCAAACTCTCCAAAATCCAAACTTGATTGTTCCATAAGGTGTAGGATGAGGTAGGGATCATTTTTAGTGAAGGGAGTATAGGGTTTTGGTGAAGGATTGGAGATACTTTCATGGGGTAGAGGAGGTGGAGGAGGGAGATGAGGAAGAAGAAGGAGGAGTTGAAGAAGACAAATGAGGGTGAAGGAAATAATTGATGTCAAGGGTAGCATGCCATACTCTCATCTCTCTCTCTCATCACATGCCATGCCACACTCTCTCTCATGTCCATACCATTGACTTTTCTTTTCTTATTCTTATTCTTTTATCAACCATGGCATCTATTTGTTTCTTCTCTCTTTCTCACAAGAACTAAATACAATATGAAACAAACAAAATAACACAACATGCATCAACAATGCAACATAACACGGTGCACTAGCCATGACTAATTAAAAATACGGATTTGGCATAATCGTGATTAGCAGTGCACTAATCGAGTTTAATTTAAACTTGCATATAATTAATTATAAAAATGCCCAAATTCGATAAATATATTTTTAAATGAATAAATCATTTTAATCTCCAATTATTTCATAAATATTGGTATATATTTATACCATTTTACGAAAACCTCAAATTCACAAATCGAATAGTTTTCGCGAAATATATTATTTTAATATTAAATTCCAAAAATAATATTTTATATTTCTGAAATGTTACAATCTTCCCCTCTTAAATAAATTCGGTCCCCGAATTTAAATTTAAACCCCCAAATACTAAAACATTTCAATGATCTTGTTCAGATCAACGGGGCTTCGAAATCACGAAATGTACAGAAATACCACAGCGCATCATGTGCGCATGAAAACGAGTATAAACTCAAGGTCGAACTCCATCATGCGTAACGCAATCACTGGAGTTATAATGGAGATACAAATCTCGAAATCCAATGCCATTCTCAAATTTGCTATACTCCAAAATCATAATACGTAAATAGTACGCATCGTGGTAAAACCCTTCTGAAAACTGATTAAATCACACGCAAAATTTTTTCCGAATCACCGTGCAATGCGTAGCTCACGGCATAAGTGACGGACGCTCAATTGTAAAATAGTAAATATGTCTATATATGTTTGCTTAAATTATACGTTCCGTCTTTTTGAAATATCCCAGAAGGTTTTTCTTGTAAAATTTTGTGTCACTCACGGACACGTAGGAAATAGCAGACTATAGCTCCTTTTTGAAAACCTCTTGGTAAACTTTTGATGCATGCAAAAGTACTCAGGCACTGTCCTCAGATCAGTCCTGTTTGGTTACTATATATAATATAGTGCCCACCATGAAAATATATTCTCAAGAGCAAAAATCAGCCTTAAAAGGCATATCCAACATCACGTGAGTCTGGTGCGCAAGGAAATCAAAGCCCAATACAAGTTCCATGAATATGCACAAAAGCCAAATTAAGTGCAACTGGTGTGCACGAAAGCATCTGTAAAATGCAACTGGTGTCTATGACAATATCAAGTGCATCTAGAGTGCATGAAAATCTCAACCCAGTGCAACTAACGTGCACGAATGAAAATCTCAATCGAGTGCATCCGACATGAACGAATAAAATCTAAATCAAGTGCATCCAACATACACGCATAAAATCTCAATCAAGTACATCCGACATGCAAATAAAATCTCATACCATGCGCCTAATATGCGCAAAAATCCAACCCAAGCGCGTCAGGTCCGTATAAAGCATCTAGTGCAGTAGCATGCACAATAACGAACGTCAAGTGCAAACGCGCACAAAAACATAAATCTGGTGAAGCAAATGCTCAAAGACATAAATCGGGTGCAACCAATGTACGAAATACCAATCCGGTACAACAAATGAAAAAAATAAAAATCCGGTGCAACAAATGCATGAAATAAAAATCCGGTGCAACAAATGCACGAAATAAAAATCTGGTGCAACAAATGCATGAAATACAAATCTGGTGCAACATATGCACGGAGTATAAATCTAGTGCAACAAATGCACAAAATACAAATCGGGTGCAACAAGTGCACGGAAACTCATCAATAACTCAAATGCGTATAAAAACAACACCGAGTGTACCAAGGTGTATAAAATCATAAACATATGCACTGTGTGCACAAAACACGTATCAATGCACTGCAAGCACATGTGAGCTATATCGAGTGCAAAAACTAAATTGGTTGCGTACTACATGCACAAAATCAAATTGATAGTATCGAAATCCACAATCATAAGTACGTGCAGCCAAGGCACAAAATCGATATCAAGTGCAATAGATATGCACAAATCGCAAACTGATGTAGCGGTTTATAAACATAAATCAAGTGCAATAACTGTGCACAAAATAAAATATCCAATAGGTGCAGCCATGGTGCACAAACACATAAATCACGAAACCCAATCATCGAAACTCAATCCAAGCGATAAAAGTGATACTCGAATCACAAAACACAAATCACAATAGATGGCATTGAGGTACACCTCTTTCAATGTCGAAATTATGCCGGCGCACCCAAACTGGCAGAGCAAGATCATCTACTTGTCTCCTGCTCACGGTCTGGCGTCTTTGGTCTCTGGGTCCTTATTTCCTCTGTGGATTACTAATCTCACAACCTTTCGGCTCGTCGGCCCGGTTAGGTGTACTAACGAAACAGTTCGCTCTGGCACTCCGTAGATCATCTCTTGGCCAATTATCATGACCACTCACAAACGGCACGTTACTGATGTCGGCATCTGGACTTCAGAATACTCGCGACACAACCGATCCTGGATGCAAATCTTTATCGCTGAGGTGTCCTGGAAAGAACCTACTCTGGGTCTCTCCCGATCTCACCTATGCCAAATTATACGAAGGTCGGCACTCTTGCTTAACTCTTTTCTCATAACCGGACAGCTGTGTCCTCATCACGGCTTCCATCTATAAATTTTTGTTGCATCTAACGCCTCTGCACACATATCAATCCTCTGGCATCAACGGAGCATAACAACCGCTCGCTAACATCCCGCACGAATCTCTTGTTCCGCTCGTCTTTATTATCGTCCACTTTGACGTCATCTCTTGCTGTCTGCATATTAAAATTCGTCCTCGGCTACAGTCAATCCGGAGTCTCTCACACAGACTCGAAATTACGAACTCGGTATCTTCATTACTCTGTAGAAGATATCTAGCCGAACACGTCCTCGGGAACTCGTCCAAATCATCGGAGGAATACACTTTATTCGTCCATTCTCGATCGACTCACAACGCATCTGGGTGAGGTCCTTCCATTCGAAACTGGTCAACTTACTGATTCCACATCGGAGCATCCGATGAACAATGTCCTCTCTTGATTGATCTACTTTAGCTCTGAGTAAGATTCACTACACTGGAAATCTTCAACTCCACTGGGCCTGAGTCGGCGTGTCAAATTAGACGAATTATCTTCGTCTTTTAACTCAAGATAGACTAGCTATCTTCCATTACATCACTGCCTGAGAGCTCCAGCGATCTTAGCTCATAACTCTGGAGGAGGCGTCCCATCAATCTCAGCAACAACTGGGTCATCCGTCTGTACGGTAGACAACATCGCGATCTTTGAGGTAGGCTGTACATCAACAATCCTCTCAATCTGGCAGCCGATATCAATGGCCCGATCATCCGGTGCAAAACCGAACACTCGTCTCAATCGAGAGGTCACAACACAAACACTAAACCGATACGTTCCCATGTCACCAGAAAACACGATGGTCAGTCCTCGTCCGTGACGAGCTCGCTATGACCGCATCTCTAGCCACTGCAGCTCAATCTGTACTCAAACCATGGTGACCGGAACCTCAAGCAGGTATCAATGAAGATAGATCAGAGGAATGAAAGAAATCAACAAATACAAAATGGATATATGATCATAAGGAGGAACGGAATCAAAGATAATATGATCATAGGAACGAATAGTATCACAGATCTCAAGATAAGTACATCCTAAGGTTTCTTAAGTGGAGTATCGTATCATAAGTATGCCACGGAACATACGTAAAGTACGTCACTCTACTCAAGCTACCTACTCTATCAATCAAGGTCAACCTATGAAACAAAAGTTCGGGTCTAATACCCCTCCCCCCCCGTCAAGTCTATGTTCCGTAAGGTCAAGCCTAGGTTCCGAAATATATACGCCCTAGACTCTGCATAGTCAAACCCAGACTCAAACCAAGGTTAAACCTAACGCTCTGATACCAACTTTGTCAGAACCCAAAATTTAGTTCGTGACCGGCACTTAAATCACGCAACGTCTAAAGGCGTAACGTAATTCAAGTATGCCGAAGCCCAGAAAATCTAAACCTTTTTACGAAAAATAGTGGGGGTGCAGTTTGGAAATAAAGATATAATGAAATAAAGTTTATTTATAAATGCATAACTAATGATATAATGAAATGCAAGTAGAATGTACTAAAATTGAGAAGATTTTTCGTCTTTAAAAATTTGGGCAGCACCTCCATTGAATATTTTGAACCGAAACCACATATACATAACAATATGAAAGACATCCCCAAGCAGGAGATAGCACTTCGCCGAATGGCAGAATCACAACCACGCAAGTGAGCAATATATATATACGACACCCAACGGTGAAGATCACCATAGAAAGAATGATAAATAAGCGAGACGTCAAATCCCCAATAAGAGAATATACAATCCCTCACTCTAAGTCTCGCAACCACAAGTCCGTCTAAGTCCACTAAATATACAAAGTCTAGTTTCTGATTGATAGAGTCATCTAGATATAATAGGGAATAATAAACACAAGAGTGGGTACGATCCATGTGTCCCACCTACCATAGCAAAACACCCGAATGCAAACTGTGTGCCAGCGATAC
Source organism: Agapanthus africanus (assembly GCA_030015575.1). NCBI lineage: Eukaryota > Viridiplantae > Streptophyta > Magnoliopsida > Asparagales > Amaryllidaceae > Agapanthus > Agapanthus africanus. Next base: position 112,980,852 of record CM057344.1, read on the forward strand.
CGCTACTGATTCCAAGCGGACAAACCTGCATGAACTGTGGCACAATGGAGGTGAGTTGCCAACTCGTGAGTAGAAAACATCAGCAGGTAGAAATCGAATAAAACAACGATTTCCTAGGTCACTATATCAAGGAGGTAATACTATGATACCTAGGGTGATCATGTACGCATATATGTCAACAATATAATCAATGCCAATGACATATACAATTAAACATCTAAATCATATGCCTATATGTAGGTGGATATCATCCACGTGTCCATCAATGACACAACCAATATCATGGAACCTGAGTGTCCAACATCGACACTCGAAACATCATGAAAGCGTAAGCATGTATATATGAGGATAACAACCAACGTGTGTCCATCAACGACACATCAAAATCATGGAACCTGAGTGCCCAACACTGACACCCGAAACCTCATGAAACTCGTGTCTATCATCGACACGTAAATCCTTATATCTCGGGCTCCGTCAGTCCGGATCGGCCCATGGGCTCCGTTAGTCCGGTTCGGCCCATGGGCACCATCAGTCCGGATCGGCCCATATCCAGCTCATGACTCCGGTCGGTATCCTCCGGATAACCGTCGGGTCCAAACTATCACCGGTAAGTAGTTGTCCCTCTGTCAGGTTCATCGTCTACTGCAAAACATACATTTCTTGCCCTGGGGTACCATACTGGACCACCATGTACCCGTAAATGGATCATCCATCTTCTCGAATCGGGTTTCTAAAACTAATCTCAGAACCGAGAAAACTCATGGTGGACACATCGAAATATCATATCAAGAGAAACCGGGTTTTTAAAACAATGCATACTTTCGTTTAAAATATAACCACGGTTCTCAAACCAGAATCTCATGAAAACACCATCTCAATGCGTATAATCGTAAAGTATGATGTATGCAAACATAGAAAAGAAATGTAAGCATAGCAAGTATATCATGCAACATAGAATAGTGATATGAGCATATCAGTATATCATGCAAACGAGTCATGTGATAATACTAAACAATAAGAGTAATAGCATGGTATAGCAATTTGACTTTGCAAGTGACATAGCAATTACCGATGATGAAAGTATGTAAGCCGGCAATCTGTGTAAGTGTGACGTACGCATCATCGATAATTATACAGGTGTACTAGCCGACGGTATCATAACAAATAATGGAAGCACAGGTATGCGTATCTAATCTAACATCTATATAAAGGCTAAACTAAGCAGTGTAGATAGGGATTAACAATATCTATAACATATCCGAGTCGATAAATCTTTCAATCGGCAATCCAGCCTTACAGCATCACGTACGGCATAATCCATCGTACGGCATCCTCGAGTCAAGGGTATAGATCAATCATCAGGTAGAACTCATCACGTACGGTAATCAATCGTACGGCGGCATTAAACAATTAGGGATTCTATCAACCTATATGACAGTGAGGGTACGGACCTAACGTCTCATACGGCATGGCACTCATTATTCTTATAAGTATATAGATATCTCACATCAAATCCATATCAATCTCATATCATGTCTTAGCAACAGTATCTATACTCTCATATCACATCGCATCCGTATATCAACATATCAAGCTAAGTCATCTTATTTCGTCACATTATCTTTTCATCACCTCAATATCTCACATCAAGTAATCTTATATACATTTATCTTATTTTACCGATCTCATAACACATCTATCTCAATCTTATCATATTCATCGATCTCATGTCATATCCATATACATCTCATTTCATATCTTATATCAATCGTATCCGCTCGTATTATCTTATCCCATCGCCTACTAACTCTTTTAACCATAACCATAAGTTTCTCACATGGTTTCTCTAAACATATTCTATATATTGGTTTCCATTTATAATTTGCGGGGGTGCTATACGCCATCCACCCGACTTCCCCCGTAGATATAAATCTACTCACGTGCTAAACTCCTCGCTTAGCCGAAGTCGATGTGCTTCGTCGTCTCGGAAGTCCACGCGAAGGTACCTACAATCAATACACAATCGCAATTCTATTAAAATTAATGTCCGAAAAGCGATACGGCACACGGTGCGCTCATAGGTTAGAACCTATAGCCTACGCATGCAAAAACAACCAAACAACCCTCGTCGTTGACGTACAAACGTCCAACGACCAAATCAAATCCAAATACCAAAACCATGAATTCAAATATCAGGAAAACATAGCCAAAGCACTCATAAATAGCTCCCAATTTTATCTCAGGTTAATTGGGAATAAACAAGCAAGTACAGGGGATAGGTTATAAGGACATTGAGCTACAGGCAAAACCCAAACACCATAGCACGAAGGAAATCCGGTGAGATGGCATAAGAATCCGGTGTCGCCGGCCATACTTGGGACAAAGGGGCTCATACTTTGGTTGTGGGTTTCTAGTGGTTAATCTAGGTCAGTGATATTGCTTGTTTTCCTCATAAACATCCCAGGTTGCTCCAGATTCCCTATAGGCCAACAAAACATCACAAAACCGACATGGGACAATTTCTGAATTCATGTATCGGGTTCAAATCTCTGTTTTGGTCCAAGATATCAACACTAAGGTCTTGTAAACAGTCACTGCACCTCAATTTACTAGTCACAAGTCAAGTTTCCCACTAAACCTTAACTTGGAAATTTCTAAGATCATAAATCCACACTTAATCAAACTCTAAACTAAATTAGAAATCTAAGAAACTAATTACAAGGTGGGAAGTGGAATTATACCTCATGGATGCAACTTAAGAAAAACCCTATATGCCCATAGTCTCCAAAATCCAAACTTGGTTGGTCCATAGGGTGTAGGATGAGATGGAGATCATTTTTAGTGAAGGGAGTGTAAATTTTTGGTGAAGGATTGGAGATATATTCATGTGGTAGAGGAGGTGGAGGAAGGAGATGAGGAAGAAGAAGGAGGAGTTGAAGAAGACAAATTATGGTGAAGGAAATAATTGATGTCAAGGGTAGCATGCTATACTCTCATCTCTCTCTCTCTCATCACATGCCATGCTACACTCTCTCTCTCTCATGTCCATACCATTGACTTTTCTTTTCTTATTCCTTTTCTTTTATCAACCATGGCATCTATTTGTTTCTTCTCTCTTTCTCACAAAAACTAAATACAACATGAAACAAACAAAATAACACAACATGCAACAACAATACAACATAACATGGTGCACTAGCCATGACTAATTAAAAATACGGATTTGGCATAATCATGATTAGTAATGCACTAATTGAGTTTAATTTAAACTTGCATATAATTAATTATAAAAATGCCCAAATCCGATAAATATATTTTTAAATGAATAAATCATTTTAATCTCCAATTATTTCACAAATATTGGTATATATTTATACCATTTTACGAAAACCCCAAATTCGCAAATCGAATAGTTTTCGCGGAATATATTATTTTAATATTAAATTCCAAAAATAATATTTTATATTTCCGAAATGTTACACTATAACTTCTTAAAATTTGGATCTTATATTTCAATGAAATGCGTGTCTAAAACCAGAGAAGTCATAAATAAACGGAAAATAGTATGAGTACCAATGACACGACCCAAATGTGGAATGTGACCGGCACTTAAATCACGCAACGTCTAAAGGCGTAATGTAATTCAAGTCGAAAACCCAGAATTTAAACCGTAATTAAAGGTAGAGTGGCAAAATCTTTATTTAAAAAGTTAATTTAAAGTGGAAAGAGTTATATCAAAACCTTTTTGAAGATTGAGTTATTGTTAAAAAAATTTCGGCAGCATCTCCTTTGTAAAAAACGATCCAAACCGATACATAAGCATAACATATATATATATGAATATCCCCACTTGAGCAATCTCAACGCCATCCGGCAAAACACAATCAAAAACAAGATATACGACACAATAGGTGAAGAAATGAGGAAATAAGAATGAAAAAAATATCCATAATAAAAACATAAAAGTCGGCTCATACGAGCACGACACCCTGAGTCAAATATAATACAATATCTCTCAGTCTCGTCTCTAAGTCAAATATACATATGGTAGATGAAGTATACTAGATACAATGAAAAGGTGCACAAGGTAGAAGACAAAAGAATACTCGCAACCCACCTACAAAATATCACATCCAAAAAGTCATAGCAAAAGTAGTAGCAGTAGTGTGCCCCGCCGCAACTATACTGACAGATCGGCCCTGCAAGACACTGTGGCACAATGAGGGTGAGTTGACAGCTCATGATTAGTAACTAACACCATAAGTGGCAATCGCAAGCTTGTACGTAACAGCGACAAATCCTAAGTATGAATTTATGATGCGATGTACTAGTATAGATGCAACATGAATAAGTGAGTGATGTATGAAAATCTGGGGTATAGCAGCTATAAGAAACTGAGTATGTCTTAATTAATTTCAATATGGTAGAACCAAAAGTATCATCAATAAATCAACATAAATCCTGTGTCAAGTATCGACACTCAAAAATCTCAATATCTCAGGTGCAGTCTCTCAGATCGGCCCTCAAATCCATCTGATCAAACGACTCCGGTCGGTATCCTCCGGATATCCGCCGAGCCCAAAACTATCACCGGTAGGTATTGTTCCCCTGCCAGGCTCAACGTCTCTCTATACGATCTTCTAGCCCCGGGGTACTGTATCGGATCCACCATGTACCCGCAGACAGTGCCTTCTCTCTCCTCTAATCGGGTATACACATAACTCAGAACTGATAAAACTCATGATGGATGCCACATATCATATCAAGAGAAACTGCGTTTTTAAAACAATCATAAGTTTTCAAAATATACATGCGGTTTCTCAAATCTAGAAATCTCATAAAAACGGAATACTCACAAAACATCATAATATATGAATATGGCGATGATAGCAAATGTACATGGTATTAATATGATTCAAGCTAGATGAATAACATGAGGATCTATCTATCAATAAGATGCAATGCAATGCAAGATATCATGTAAGCTCTATAATGTATGTGACATAGCAATTACCAATGGCTTGTGTGTGTACATATAGGTTAGTGCACGCACGACATGAACCATTGGTAATGGTGCAAGTGTCCTAATGTGGAGATATCAATATGTATGATGATGCGTATGCAATATGGAAATGTGTATAGGTATATGTATATAAGATTTGTAACTAGTTCTAAACATCGGGCGCTTTATGCCATCCGAAAAATTCCCCCATAGTTATTAAATCTACTCACCGGAACGGCCTCGAGCTACTCAAATCCGACCACCTCCTTCCCTTTCCTAGCCGCGTCCGAAGTCTCCGCAATCGATCCTAGAATCGCACAAAACTTAGCACATGAGGCTAGAAATTCGATATGACACGCAAACATATACTATACAAATGAGCTAACACTCACAAGTTAACACGTGTGAACTTGGTATGCTAAACGCGTGTAACAAGCACTTACGACTACCCTTAAGGGCTGTTAACCAAATGAAACACTAAAACAAGACTCCGAAAGTCCGTATCGTACGTTATCATATCGCCTAAAATAAGGTAAAAGGTCCCAGATTTTTATATCTGTACAATTAGAAAAATTTGCACATACCAGAGACCTAATTGGAGTTCCAGAGAGCTCCCAACAAAAACCTACGACCAAACTCTTTGAAGGGGCCACAGTTTGCGGCCAAAACTAGTATTTTGGTGGCCCAAGCTTGAAGGAATTAGCATGGAGGGCCCAATTCCTAGTAATTGCAACTTTTCTCTGTGATCACTGGTTTGATTGCAGATTCAAACTGAAAACTCTAACCTTAAACTAAAACTAGTTTTAACACTAATTTAAAACATTAAGCTTCTTTAGTGAAAACTTGGTGGTTAAATAAGGATATATAGCACTAAAATACTTTTAACTAACTTATTTAGCTTATGGTTTCTCTAAAACTGATCATAACCCCAAACTTAACCCTAAACCTCACTTTAAATTCAAAAACTACTTTAAAAGAAACTATAATCTAAATTATAAGTTGTTAAGGCACAAGGTTAGTAAAACATACTTAAACTTGGCTCAGTACCTCAATATGATTTGAAAGAGACCCTAACTTAAAAGGCTTCCAAGGCTAAGAATTGGCTTCAAGACTCTTGAAGAGATAAAAATTTGATTTTTGAAATGATTTGTGAAGGATTTTGTGTGGGATTTGTGTGGGATTTAGGAGGTAAAGAAAGGTTTAAGTGAAGGAGGAGTTGAAGAAGAAAGAAGAGAGAATGAGGGAGAGAAGGATTTAGAGGGAGATGATGGCAATATGTAGCCATGGAACAAAAATACCCTTCATTTATTGCACTATATATCCATGTCTCCTATATTATTATTTCTTCTTTTTCTTTCCTTTTCTAGAACCATCCAGCTAAATAATTATTTTTAAATAACTATAAATTGTGGTTTAATTTGTCATGGTTACCTAAACAAGTTTTAACCTGAACTAACATGTTGATAACGCTAGATTAGTGTATATATATATGTGTGTGTGTATGTGTATTTAAAATAATTTAATAAATAAAAAAATAAATAAATGTGAAAATAATTATTAACTAAGTTTTATCGAAAATGCAAGTTATATCACTAATTAAATTATAATTAACTCTAAATAAATTTTAAGACGTTACAATCTTTCCCTCTTAAGGAAATTCGGTCCCCGAATTTAAAATCCAACCGCGCATACCTTCGAAGAGATGGGGGAATTTCTTCCGCATCTCGCTCTTAGATTCCCATATGACCTCTTCACTGTTCGGGCCATGCCATAAAACCTTCACGGACGGTAAGGTTTTCGATCGCAATTTCTTCACCTGCCGGTCCAGGATAAGTATCGGCTGCTCGATGAAGGAAAGATCGCGCTCCAGCTGGATCGTCTGGTGATGAATCGCGTGAGAAAGGTCATGAAGGTACTTGCGAAGCATAGATACATGAAATACGGGGTGTACTTCCGGAAAACTGGGTGGAATTGCTAAATGATAGGCAACGGTACCGACTCGCTCAAGAATCTCAAAAGGACCCATATATTTGGGACTAAGTTTCCACTTCCTTCCGAACCTCATCACACCCTTCATCGGCGAGACCCGTAAGAAAACATGATCACCCACGGCGAACTCAAGTCTGCGACGACGACAATCGGTATAAAACTTCTGCCTGCTCTTGGCTGCTCTCATCCAATCTTGGATCAACTGGATCTTCTCTATAGTCTTCGGGACTAACTGCGGTCTCAAAATCCTGTTCTTACTGAGCTTGGTCCAACACACTGGCGATCGACACTTCCTCCCATACAAGGCCTCGAAAGGTGCCATCTGAATCGTCTCCTGAAAAGTGTTATTGTAGGAGAACTCTATCAAGAGTAAGTGATGATCCCAACTGCCACCAAAATCTAGTACGCATGCCCAGAGCATATCCTCGAGAGTCTATATAGCCCACTCGGACTGACCATCGGTCTGTGGGTGGAAAGCGGTACTGAAACTCAAACGGGTACCCAGAGGCTCCTGAAGTTTCTGCTAAAGACGGCTGGTAAGTTCCTCTATTGGAAACAATGCATGTCGGAATGCCGTGCAACTGCACAATCTCATCAATGTAGAGCTGAGCATACTGAGCAAACCCGAAAGTGGTCTTCACTTGAAGGAAGTGAGCCGCTTTCTTCAACCGATCTAAAATCACCAACATGGAGTCATACCCTCGACTATACCTAGGTATACCCACAATAAAGTTCATGGAGATCTTTTTCCATTTCCACTCCGGAATGGGCAAAGGGTGTAACTCACCCACCGGCCTCTGATGCTCGGCCTTGACTTGCTGGCAAGTCAGGCATCTCGAAACAAAATCTGAAACCTCTCTTTTCATCCCTTCACACCAGTTGACATCACTCAAATCATGATATATCTTGGTGGAACCCGGATGAACGCGGTATAATAACTAATGTGCCTCCTCTAGGATCTTATGTCTCATCCCCTAAGAATCTGGTACACATAGACGAGTCCCAAATCGTAGCACTCCTTGGCTATCAATCACAAACTTTGAATCTCTCCCCTGCCGAACCTGCTCCATAATCTCAGACAAACAAGCATTGTCGGACTGTGCCTCCCGGATGCGATCAAGTAAAAGTGGACGGGCGCAGACATGAGCAAGCTGTCCTCCTGTGGAAGTGAACTCGAACTATACTCTGCTGTCACATAAGATCTGCCAATATGTAGAAGACTGCCTTTGAACTGTGCTCAAATAGGACAGACTACCTCCGGTCATCCGAATCAAAGCATCAGCTACAACATTTGCCTTGCCCGGATGATAAAGGATTTCACAATCATAGTCCTTCACGAGCTCCATCCAACGGCGCTGCCTCAAATTCAGATCCCGCTGCTGGAAGATATACTTCAGGCTTTTGTGGTCCGTAAAGATCTGACATGACCCGCCGTACAAGTAATGCCTCCAAATCTTGAGTGCAAAGACCACCACTGCCATCTCTAAATCGTGAGCGGGATAGTTCTGCTCGTGCTTTTTCAACTGCCGAAAAGCATAAGCAATGACTCTGCTGTGCTGCATCAACACGCAACCTAGACCCACTCGAGAAGCATCATAATAAACAACATAGCTGTCTGAGCGTGAAGGCAAAGATAGGACTGGTGCAGTCGTCAAACGAGTTTTCAACTGTTGAAAACTCTGCTCACATGCCTCAGTCCAAAGAAATGGAACTCCTTTCTGAGTCATCCCGGTCATCGGTGCAGAGATACGAGATAAATCCTCTACAAAACGTCGGCAATAACCGACTAAGCCTAAGAAGCTGCGAACCTCTGTCACTTAAACAGTTCTGGGCTAATGCTATACGGCCTCGATCTTCTTCGGGTCCACTCATATACCATATCTCGTAACCACATGACCCAAGAAATCGACAATATCAAGACAGAAAGCGCACTTCAAGAATTTGGCAAACAGCTGGTGCTCTTTCAATGTCTGCAATGTAATCCTCAAATGCTGCTCATGCTCCTCTCGACTCTTGGAGTACACCAGAATGTCTTCTATGAATACAATAATAAATTGGTCGAGAAACGACATGAAGATTCGATTTATCAAATCCATCAACGCTGCTGGGTATCGGTGAGCCCGAACGAGAACACCAAGAACTCATAATGCCCGTAGCGTGTCCGAAAAGCAGTCCCCGCAAGTGATGATAACGTGAACGAAATTCAATCTTTGAAAAATACCCTGCACCTTGGAGCTGATCGAACAAATCATCAATGCAAGGTAAAGGATACCTATTCCGCACCGTAACTCAGTTCAGCTGACGATAATCAATGCATAATCTTATACTTCCATCCTTCTTCTTAATGAACAGGACAGGAGCTCCCCAGGGTGAGACATTCGGTCGAATAAGTCCCCTGTCAAGAAAATCTTGCAACTGATTCGTAAGCTCTTTAAGCTCCGTCGGAGCCATCCAATAAGGCATTATAGAAATAGGCCTCGTGCCGGGAATCATGTCGATACAGAACTCAACATTACGCTCTAGCGGCAACCCAGGTAGCTCATTAGGAAATATATCGGGAAACTCTCTCACAATCGGAACCTGATCTAACGGGACCTCTGTGGCTCCAGTATCACGAATATATGCCAAGAATCCCCGACATCCTTTCCTCAAGAGCCGACTAGCGCAAAGGGAAGAAATCAAACAGTGAAGGGTGGCACTGCGGTCCTCCTGAACAATAAGAACTGGCTCTCCTGGAAAACTAAATCTAACCGCCTTCTTACGGCAGTCCACGGATGCATAACAAGTGGCTAACCATTCCATACCAAGTAGAACGTCGAAGTCTAAAATCTCAAGAAGGATCAAATCAACAGAAGAATCTCTATCCCTAATACGAACGGAACATGACCGAAACACGTATCGAGCGATAAAGGACTCTCCTACGGGAGTAATCATAACTAGTGGCTGATCTAATAAGGACAAATCTCAGTCCAACCTCAGTACGAAGTGTGTGGATACATAAGAGTGCATGGAACCAGGATCGAACAATATGCGCGCGTCGAAAGAACACACAGAAAGAGTACCTGTCACAACGGCATTCGAAGCCTGTGCATCCTGAGGAGTCAAAGCAAAAATTTGGGCATGTCCTATCCCGGTACCCTGCTTTCCTCTGCTTTTGCCACCTAATCCCCTCTGAATAGGACCGCCACAACCACGGCCTATCTGAACATCTGTCTGGAATGGAATAACAACGGGCGTAGGAGGCAATGCTCTCGGAGGAAGAGGTGAACGGGGTAAGGTTACCTGTGGAACTGCTGACCCACCCTGGCATCTCACAGTACAATGCCTGATGCGGTAATGCGAACTCTCATACCAAAAACATCCTGGCGACAGCTGCTCACCAGGTAAGTAAAAGCTAAACAACTGGCCCCGTAGCAAGCCTCTGCCGCCACCACAGCCTAGAAATAATCCGCCGCGGCCTCTGCCTGCCATACCTCTGCCAATCATCCCGAAAACTGATACACTAGTGCGAATCCGCTTTGGTCCCGGAACAATCGTAATCTCGGTAATACGTGTTAGAAATTGTAAATGCACGGCGGCGCCCCAGCCTCCATCCCGAGGCCAAATGCGGAAGCGATGGATAACTTTAATTTTTCTTGAACCGGCACCACCGCGCACTAAAAAACCCGGATCGGGCCATTAAACTAGTTCTAGCTAACTACAAGATGGGGAAGAGAGATATACCGAGCGATCCGTGTCCTCCGGTCTTCTCGTCGTTGTCCCGATCTCCCGCGGAATGTCCGGTCTCCACCTCCTCGCCGGAAAGGGCACCACGTCGCCGGCTTCTTTTACGGGCTCCCACCTCTATACCGAGGCAACTCGGGCACGAAGTTGGCGAGCCGACGTGCCCAAGGTTTGTTGTAGAATGTGTGTAGAACCATGTCTCATTTTGGGGTTCATGGAGGTTGCCATTTTGGTGGAGGAATGATAGAAGCTTTTGGAGATTGATCTTGTGGGATTTTTACCAAAGCAAAAGCACAAAAAAAAATCCCACACATGAAATTTGGACAGCCCTCCAATGGCTTGGCCGGCCATGGCTTGTGGAATGGAGAGAATGAGAGAGTGAGATGAATGGATGATAGAACCACAATCATAATGCAAGGGAATAAAGATGATCATGAAGGGAAATGATCACAAACAAATCCACACTCCAAAACAACCATCATAATCCATCATCATCACCAAAAAGTCATGCCATCATGACACTACAAGACTAGCCATGATGACCAAAGAAAGTCAAGTAATGATGGTGCAAGTATCATGATACAATAATATGCAAAGACCCCCTTCCAAATTGCTTATTTGCATAAATGCAAATAAGCCCTCCTCCACCAATCTTCGGCCATTGAAAGATACAAATGAAAATGGCCGAAACGGAAAGCAAACTGGCAACTCCAGAAAACTGGTCCCGTAATAAATTACAGGAAAACCCCGCTGCTGTGTATACACACCCGCATCTGTATTCCAACTGAAATACAAATGCAATGAGACAAAATCTACACTGTACTATACTAGTATCCGGCTTAAACCAAAGCCTACTAGTATTATCCGTTCGATCATGATCCGTGCAATGCCGCACGTATCTGATCGAACCCTGCCATATCTCCATACGGCCTCTACAGCGTTTCGCCCGAAAACTTGAGCAACTGAATGTGGGGGACTCTAAAGACTCGTCAACACCTTGGTTGTGGATTTAACCACTAGCACGTCAGAGATATAAGCCAATACGTGACGGGCCACCAGCTATTGACCAAAAGGGACGTCGATGAGCGAACTCATCCTGACACCCTACTGAGCCTGTCGGTGACAATATCCATACAGTCCGGTCCGTTCGTCTATGAGTATCGCATGGCGGGCCTAGGGGGTTGGTAAAAGTCAGACCCCCAAAAGCGGTACAAGTCGTGTCGGAGTGTAGCCCAGAACACCCTGAGATACTACTGGAATACCTACCAGTAAATCTCCTGCCTCGGCCGAGGGCTTTGTGTAATGGCTCTCGTAGACACAGCGCGACCTCACCCCCAATACCGGAAGAGACGAACCCCTGAAGATCCGCTCACTGCCTCCATGTGGCTCGGGACTGTACCCAACTAAAACATGTTTGCACGTCTCCTTTGAGCCTGGTAGGGTAGTAATCAAAGTACAGTGGGAACTCACACGAGACAAATGACGATCCCCAGGTGGATGAACTAACCTGTACACATGTCACCAGGGAACTGCTATCTGACGTCAGGTATAAGACCAACTAGCATGTTCCCTGCGAGTCCTGTCCGGTGTACTCATAACCCAATGAGCACCTGTATACATCTTAGGTGAACCAACTGACACCAGTGGCTTATGAGACCGGCCACCGCCTCTCGTCGGGGTCTCGACTGTATACACTAGTCTACTCTGGAGTATCGATGCCCTGTCTCGAAACTCCCACGACTAGGGACCTTTTAAGGATGTGCTTATAGACTACCAGCTCCCACTTATATGATCGCCCTCATACTGCTGGTGGTCAAGCAAGAATCCTAGGGGCTCTATCAACGTGTAATAGCGACCTATCTGGTCACCTAAAGCAGCACACGATGATAAAGATAAACCAGATAGCATACTATCATCTCGAGTAAGACTGTCCTACCGGGATAGGTCCTTCTTCAATCATTGCAATCACGTGCCTGTGATCCAATAATTGACTCTGAGGGCACTATCTCCAACAATCTCCCACTTGCACTCAAGGCTATTTATTGCGATGTCGCATACTCACAGCCCGTGTGATACCGAACACCCAACTCCTCTACTAGTTAGTCTCACAAAGCTCGTTTGCGAAACTATTGCGTTCGAAGAATAGCCTCAGTGAGTGGATCCGCTTTGATGTTTCTTTCTATGTCTCTCTATATCTCAAGTTCGCGGAGAAAGCCATCTCTCGAAATGAGCAATACCTGTCTCGGAATGTGTCTGGATGTCTGATGGGACCTAGCTCATAAATGAACTCCAAATCCAAACTTCTTAGACTGTATCGTCAACTGAACTTAATCAGTATCCTGCGCCATGCCTCCCTCAATATTGCCTTGGACCACCTGTCCAAAATACTGCCCCTCGTCAGAAGGAAAACTATAACTCTGACAACCTCCCTGTCGTCCAAGTCACCTTGGAAGCCTGGAATGATAACTGTCTCCCGAATGAGGCTGTCGTTATCATATCCCTAGAACATCCACTTATGTTCTAAAACTGCTTCCGACTGTTTCTCCAGGATTGGATCAATGTCAACTTATTGCATCTAGTGCAAGAACAATATCTGGTGTGGTACTTGACATCTCATGATTGACTTAATTGCCTGAGCAAGTGATCTGCCAATCATGCACATCCCTCTCCCCTTTAGTCTATAAGACACCTTTAGAGAAGATGACTCCATTACCTGCAGGTACACTACCATGCCTGGAGTCGTCCATTCTAAATACTCTTAGAATGCTGTCTAAGTACCCTTGATTGGGAAACCACCCAAATCTAGATCTAAAACCATAGATCTAGTAACCAGAATGTCAGATATTATGTCCAAGTCCCATGTGGAGAAACCACTGTGTGACAACCAAATTTTAACCGATCGTAGTATAGGAGTTTCTTTTCCTACTTTGTGCATGTCATCCAAATACCAGGACATCACACGCTACTACCTTCTTAACAGATCCATCCCTTATTCTGATGAAGTCAAACCTATGACTGTCACATCAGAAATAGATGATCTATCTCCTCTATATTTGCTTTAGTCTATAAATAGACATAAGCCACCTGTCCACCAATGCTTTCGCTGCTCCAACTGACTACGACAACCCTCTGGTAGAGTCATATACACGTACACTTCTAAAACTAGTTTAGAACGATGCTATAATCATCCTCCCGCCGGGTCTCACAGTCTGGAACAACAGCAATGGCAAGTCTGGGTAAACAAGAACCTCTCTGTCACCGTCCTTGAGGCTACCGGAGTACCTCTCGGGTGCCTGAGGTTACTCACCATTTCTGCGGAGTGGCCAATGGAATGTCAAACCAGATTGAATCTTTAGGTTCCTATCAAATCTTCAGTAATCGTTTATGGTTCTGGAATCACTTCCAGTTCTACCATACTCCCACTACTGTTTTCTGAAAAATCCATTTTTATTAAAACTGTGGCGAGTTTAGAACAATATCACTATTGATCTTCCAGATGGTAGAAAGTCAACCCTCGTCATAGCCTGGGTCAACCCACAAACAGCCATTACAGAAACGTGCCTTGAGTTGTCCAGTGTCTGGTTTTAATCATAAGCCGGACAACTCCCCGTACCTTAACATCGTTAAGATACGAACTGTTCTATATCCAATATAGGACCAGAGGCACTGATTTAATTGAACCAGATTCAAATCATGCAACTGTCCCCAGTGCATGTCTACTAAATGGAAGGAGGCCGATCAGCGTTACTCAACTTAGGAATGCTTCCAATTATGAGTAACCTGAAAGAGAAGCAAGTTCTCTTAATCACTACTATCAACTGAATACCATACACAAGTATCTACATCTTCGATCACTTTGAAGAATCCCGATACTTGCAATACCTGGTTCTCTACTTTATTCAAATACCTATAACTTCTCAAAATTCGGACCCTGTGTTTCCACGAAACACTTGTCTAAAAACTAGAGAAGTCATAAGTATACCGAATATAGTACGAGGACCAACCCTTCTGTCCTGATGGACCCTGGACAACATACAATACTCTGTATAAGTCCCTTGAGTCTGATAACTCATTCCCTGTGTGTCGTAGGTTAAAAACTGTACTTATGGTTAAGAAGAATTACACCGCTGTTTAATGCTCCTTACCTAACCATCAACTGATATAAGTAAATGTCATCGACATAATTTCAAAAAGGTATATCTCACTCTATAAAAATAGACGTACAGATATATCAATTTGAAATTGGTGCATTATAACGGATATTCAAAACCAAATATTCGCCGTCCGGCAAACAACCCAGGTGAGTTCCTCAAATATCACCAATTACAACGAATTCCGATATAATGAGGATGATCGCCTAATTCCCAATAACTTACTTCCATTCATCATCTGTAAAACCATACAGATGTGAAAATCATACCTGGTAAATACATACCCTGGAGTAAATATCTAATCGGGAAATCTGTTTTCCTTTAACAGTACACAGTGAAGCTGAAACATTGAAATGTTTCATTGGGGTATCCTGGTATTCCTAGTAATGCCTCTTCCATTATCCAGATTCACGACTATAACCGTGTAATTCTTTGCCACCTCTCCAAATCCCTTCATATGTCTTTAGTCATTACCTTCCGTACACCCCTTTAGGCCAAATGGTTTTCTTCCTTTCCTACCGTTCGGCACCAGCCTATGGTTTAGAAGAAGACTATCCAATAAGCATAATGGGTGTACTGTCCCAATCCTAGGAACACTCGCAATACGAGAGAAGGTGAAGATAAAAGACACCTGAATAAACCTTATTCATATTTCTCCTGAACCAGAATCCATCCCCGAACTGGAACAAGTTCCTTTCGAGTTCGTATATAACCATACGATGGAGTATCCAATAAACTGTGGATCTTCGTAGTGATACGGAGTGTCCTGGAGAAATACAAAGGTGATGTGGGAGTGGTAATGAAATACTTGGTTTGGTCGTGAATATCAGTCGCACTTTACTTTGCCCTCCTTCTAATCCCTTTCTTTGTCTTAACTTAATACCTTCTGTACACCGTTTAGGCTAATTGGTTTTCTTCATTCCCTACCGTTCGGCACCAGCCTAAGGTTTGGAAGAAGACTATCCAATTTGCGTAGTAGGTGTACTATCTCCTAAACCAAGAAGTACTCGCAACTTGAGAGAAGGTAAAAAGAAAAGACAGCTGAATAGTCCTATCCGTTTTCTCCAGAACCGGAAACCATCCTCGAATAAATTCCTTCGAGTTCGTATATAACCATACGATGGTTTTGTCCAATGGAAGTGGACGTTCGTAGTAATACGGGGTGTCCTGGAGAAAAGGGTAAAAGTAGGAGTGGCAATGAGGTCTGCAACTCTGACAATCAAAAAGCCAGTGTTAAGAAGGTTTGGTCAACTTGGTCACCGAGTCATAGTCTTAGGGTCGGGTCAAAGGTCGCTGCCAAAGAGAGAGAGAAAAGAATCACTCAGCGTGCACTCTAACCTAGATCAGAATGGTTACCAATTTATCTAATCTGGAAACCTCCCACTGTACCGTCAAATTCTCCTCCAAACCTGAAAGAAGAATTAGTCGGGATCACCCGAGGAGTAAACCAACTCATCAGCAGGAATCGGGATCCAACTATCATCGCATGATAACGTGACGGAATCCGCTCACGTCATTACACTCCAGAAGGTATGCGCATATCTGGCAAGTTTCAGTTTCTTTAGAAACTCCCGATGTGATTTTTACCCCATGCTCTTATGACCTTGACTTTGGCCAACAAATCATAAGTCACATATCAAGTTCTACCCGTCATTCTCCAGGTTAATTTGAATCCACCCGTACCTACCCTTGACTTTGGCCAACAAGGCAGTACGACTGTTCCAAACCAACGCATCTATCTATGCTGCATATGAATAACCAACAGCTACCAAACACTGTGCCTTGACTTTGGCCAATAAACACAGCTTGAATACTATTGACTATCCATATGAAACGACGGAGGGCTACGAGTGGTTTCTGGCGAAAACCTTTAATGTAATGAACTTGATATCGTTGAAGGAACGGATAGCTTTTAAAAATATAGTGACGAAAACCTTTGCTAAAGAGGTCACTCCCGGTGAAGGGATCTCGGCTCTTTCCCCGTAGAATGAGGTGCAGGATATTCCAACTGAATACCACGATGCAAAGCAAAAGTAATCGGCTATAGTGAAGTTATTATCCTGACGCAAACCTTTTGTCCAAGGGGTCACTCCCGGTGAAGGGATCTCGGCCCTTGCCTCGTCGACTGAGGAGCAGGATATTCCAACTGAATACCACGGTGCAAAACAAAAGTAAACGTCCTTGCAATAACAGCTTTTTGAAAAAGTTCCAACAACATCATATTAGGTTTGTTTTTAACTTGCATTGATCCGAATCAATGCAGTCCCATCAACTGATCACACCACAAAGAACGAAAATATACTGATGTACGTATATGCCATCCGCATTCGCCACTGGGTCCCGTCATTACCCGTTAGGTTAGCTAACTAACGACAGAGCGGGGACTGGACTAGCGCGGATGCAAAACATATACAACATCTACTAATATATATACCAATATATTATGTTTCGCTTAAGGCGTGATAAAAATGCAACATCACAGAAATATACAGCATCATAGAACAATACAGTTATCTGGGATCCCCGGGTTTCACAGAGCCACTACTGAAACCCGACGTTCCCCTGGTCGTGTGGATAGCCTGTGCAATGAAATCCTAGACCCCTACGGGCGCGGCAAGTTACCCGCCAAAACCTGAAGCGAGGCAGCCCCCTTCAGCAACGTGAATGGACCACCCAGCACTTCACCGAATTCGGTAACTTAGGCACCCCTCCTGGGTCAACCTGTACCCCCTACGAGTGCGGCGAATAGCCCGCCAATCCTAGAGTGAAGCCCCCTCCGTCTCAATGCCATGAGATGCGGGCTTGTTGCCCTCCAGAACCCGGCTATCCGTGCACCCCTCCGCGGGGTAATCCTAGTACAGAAAGTAAAATATACATACAACGGGTACATCGACCGCAACCTGGTCGTGCCCCAAAATAATAATACAAACAGGCAGTGACGGCAGTCCACATGTCGGACGCTCGTCCCGCAATATCGAATGTACATAATACAACAAAAACTGTACTAGCATTGCATCCAGGCTATCCCCCACGACCAATCCGCAATATCACAGCAATACACAGAACATCAACGTGAAAATCACGTTCGCAAATCCGTCTAACCGGGCTATAGCAGTTTGACAGGATTTACCGATCAAGTGACATTCACGATCGCAGATATAATGTAAATACTGTGAACTAATGTATTTAAAATGTCCGATCGATCAAAAATTACCAAGCGGGCCCCCAAGTACTACTGTAGCACATCAAGAAATTCTGGGCCCAAAAATAATATTCCAGAAACCCAATTTACACCCCAGAAGCCCACTGAAAAAATTTGACGCATTGATCTCTCCATACTGCGGCGGAACCGCGGCCCCAAGTGGGGTTTGGCCGCGGTTCCGCGCTCCCCTTAAAAGATCAATGTGTCGAATTTCTCTAGAATTCTTAGGACTTCCAGTACATCACTTTTCTACAACCTGAAAAAAATTTCGAGCCAAGAAAAATTCGACAGAAAACTGATGCATGTGTTATTGGGTTTTCGGAACATTTGTTCGACCGGAATTGTAAAACACATTAGACAAAGCTAGACTATGTTAATGGCGAGGCTCTGATACCACTGTAAGTGCACGGCGGTGCCCCGGCCTCCATCCCGAGGCCAAATGCGGAAGCGATGGATAACTTTAATTTTTCTTGAACCGGCACCACCGCGCACTAAAAAACCCGGATCGGGCCATTAAACTAGTTCTAGCTAACTACAAGATGGGGAAGAGAGATATACCGAGCGATCCGTGTCCTCCGGTCTTCTCGTCGTCGTTCCGATCTCCCGCAGAATGTCCGGTCTCTACCTCCTCGCCGGAAAGGGCACCACGTCGCCGGCTTCTTTTACGGGCTCCCACCTCTATACCGAGGCAACTCGGGCACGAAGTTGGCGAGCCGACATGCCCAAGGTTTGCTGTAGAATTTGTGTAGAACCATGTCTCATTTTGGGGTTCATGGAGGTTGCCATTTTGGTGGAGGAATGATACAAGCTTTTGGAGATTGATCTTGTGGGATTTTTACCAAAGCAAAAACACAAAAAAAAACCCCACACATGAAATTTGGACAGCCCTCCAATGGCTTGGTCGGCCATGGCTTGTGGAATGGAGAGAATGAGAGAGTGAGATGAATGGATGATAGAACCACAATCATAATGCAAGGGAATAAAGATGATCATGAAGGGAAATGATCACAAACAAATCCACACTCCAAAACAACCATCATAATCCATCATCATCACCAAAAAGTCATGCCATCATGACACTACAAGACTAGCCATGATGACCAAAGAAAGTCAAGTAATGATGGTGCAAGTATCATGATACAATAATATGCAAAGACCCCCTTCCAAATTGCTTATTTGCATAAATGCAAATAAGCCCTCCTCCACCAATCTTCGGCCATTGAAAGATACAAATGAAAATGGCCGAAACGGAAAGCAAACTGGCAACTCCAGAAAACTGGTCCCGTAATAAATTACAGGAAAACCCCGCTGCTGTGTATACACACCCGTATCTGTATTCCAACCGAAATACAAATGCAATGAGACAAAATCTACACTGTACTATACTAGTATCCGGCTTAAACCAAAGCCTGCTAGTATTATCCGTTCGATCATGATCTGTGCAATGCCGCACGTATCTGATCGAACCCTGCCATATCTCCATACGGCCTCTACAGCGTTTCGCCCGAAAACTTGAGCAACTGAATGTGGGGGACTCTAAAGACTCGTCAACACCTTGGTTGTGGATTTAACCACTAGCACGTCAGAGGTATAAGCCAATACGTGACGGGCCACCAGCTATTGACCAAAAGGGACGTCGATGAGCGAACTCATCCTGACACCCTACTGAGCCTGTCAGTGACAATATCCGTACAGTCCGGTCCGTTCGTCTATGAGCATCGCATGGCGGGCCTAGGGGGTTGGTAAAAGTCAGACCCCCAAAAGCGGTACAAGTCATGTCGGAGTGTAGCCCAGAACACCCTAAGATATTACTAGAATACCTACCAGTAAATCTCCTGCCTCGGCCGAGGGCTTTGTGTAATGGCTCTCGTAGACACAGCGCGACCTCACCCCCAATACCGGGAGAGACGAACCCCTGAAGATCCGCTCACTGCCTCCATGTGGCTCGGGACTGTACCCAACTAAAACATGTTTGCACGTATCCTTTGAGCGTGGTAGGGTAGTAATCAAAGTACAGTGGGAACTCACACGAGACAAATGACGATCCCCAGGTCGATGAACTAACATGTACACATGTCACCAGGGAACTGCTATCTGACGTCAGGTATAAGACCAACTAGCATGTTCCCTGCGAGTCCTGTCCGGTGTACTCATAACCCAATGAGCACCTGTATACATCTTAGGTGAACCAACTGACACCAGTGGCTTGTGAGACCGGCCACCGCCCCTCGTCGGGGTCTCGACTGTATACACTAGTCTACTCTGGAGTATCGATGCCCTGTCTCGAAACTCCCATGACTAGGGACCTTTTAAGGATGTGCTTATAGACTACCAGCTCCCACTTATATGATCGCCCTCATACTGCTGGTGGTCAAGCAAGAATCCTAGGGGCTCTATCAACGTGTAATAGCGACCTATCTGGTCACCTAAAGCAGCACACGATGATAAAGATAAACCATATAGCATACTATCATCTCGAGTAAGACTGTCCTACCGGGATAGGTCCTTCTTCAATCATTGCAATCACGTGCCTATGATCCAATAATTGACTCTGAAGGCACTATCTCCAACAGAAATATGTATGCCCTAAAGGCCATTATTGTATATTATAGTGGATGCTTTGACATATATATAGAGGACTTTCTTGCTCGACGTGATAATATGCTATCTGGTTGCTTTTTATCTTAACATGTACACTTATTTTAGTTTACTATCTCATAGATACATGTTGATAAAGCCCTTAGGATGTTGGCTTGACTACCAGGACTGTGATGCAGATCATACTAGTGGGGAATGTGTAGTTCGCAAGCACATCCTTTAACAGTTCCTAGTCAAGGGAATATCGAGACAGGGCTTCGATATTCCAGAGTAGACTAGTGTGTACGTTTATAGACCCTATATGGGGCAATGGTTGATCACATAACCATTGGTGTTTGACATCAAAGATTGTACACAGGTGCTCATTAGAGAATGGGTACACCGAACAGGACTCGCCGAGAACTCCTAGATGGTACCATACTTATCGTCGGATAGCTTTTCTTTGGTGAAACTTGGACAGGTTAGTCTATAGACCCGAGATCGTCATAGTGTCTTATGTGGTTCCCACTGTGTTTTGATTTCCTCCCTACCACGGCTCAAAAGAGTTATGCAAACAGGTGGATTTTGGGTACAGTCCCGAGTCACACAAAGGCAGTGAGCGATAGGAGGGGTTTCATATTTCCCGGTTTTGGGAGTTGATATTGCGCTATGCTCTATTGGCAATAAGAGCAAGTCACTGGCCAGGGCTGATGAGATTTACTGGTAAGTGTTATCATTAGTTTCTCGAAAGGTTATAGGCCACACATCGACATGACTTATCAAGTTATTGGGGTTTGACGATTCCACCCCCAGACTCGATATGCGACATATCAGACGAATAGACCGGACTATACGGTAAGTGTTGCTTATAGGATTTATGGGAGTTTGGACAAGTTTGCTTGTTGATATTCTATTCGTTCAATACCTGAGTAGCTGTTACATCCAGCTAGTACCGCTGACGGCTTGTGGGTATCTGAAAGGATCACTACCTACTGCCGGCGTATTGACGAGTCTTTAGAGTCCCACACCGAGGTTTCCTAGATCAAGCGAAACTAAGTAGGGAACATATGGAGATATGTACATGAGCTTGATTAAATACGAGTATGTGATACCGTATCTAATCTAGCGATATTTGACATCAGTCAGGTTATATGTGATATAACCGGATTATTGAATCAAGTATTAATTCAATGATTTGATTTATGTATATATATTTGATATTGCCCGGTTATATATGATATGACTGGAATATTGAATCAAGTGTTGATTTAATATCTAATATTGAATATTAGCCGGTTATATGTGATATTACCGGATAATTGAATCAAGTGTTGATTTAATGTTTTGATATACATATATATATATGATATTAGTCGGTTATATATGATATAACCGGATTATTGAATCAAGTGTTGATTTAATAATTTGATATATATTTATATATTTGATATATATATATATATATATATATATATATATAGTGTTGATTTAATAATTTGATATATATTTATATATTTTATATATATATATATATATAAACTAATATTTTGCTCATTAAAGATTTTCTTCTCTTTATACACACACACACACACACACACACATATATATATATATGTGTTATATATATATGTGTGTGTGTGTGTGTGTGTATGTGTGTGTGTATGTATGTATTTAATTTGTATCATGGTTGATGATACATAGAACATGGGTGTATCAGAATCACACAAGAATAAATGAAAAAGGAAATGATTTATATTTTGAAGAAAAGACAAGAAAAAGAGAGTGAGTCATGGCTTTGAATGCTTGGAGAAGTATTGAGAAGCTATGACTCATCTCTAATTCTTATTTTATTTTTAAGATATTTAATCAATCCAATCTCATTCTTATCACTTGTGACATGGTTCATTATTCATCCAAGTTCATCTCCTTCTTCATCTCCTCTCTAGAATTTTCTGGAGTTGAGAAAAAGAAAAGAGAACTTTTTTTTGAGTGAGCAAATCACCTACTTCATCAACCTTCACTAATCTAGCCCATTAGATTAGGTCGTTAACTTCACTAATACCCTCATTAGTGAAGTGAGAGCTTGAGTGAGAGAGACTTCAAGGTGGATCATCCTCGGTGACGAAGACAACAAGAAAGCTCGATCATTTCATCAAGTGGAGTCAAAGAAGAGTTCTAGGGACTACTACTTGGAGTTTTAGAAGTGATGGACCGGTCTACAAAGGTTGTAAACTCTCTTCACTTAGTTTAGACCTTGCTTGCTTACTACAAAACCCTAATTCTTTAGTTCGATTCTAGGTTAGTATGATTAGCACTCTAGATTTTTTAAAATTGCATACTTGATACTCATATTAACCTAGTAGAGCTGCTAAGACAAATTTTCATGGTATCAAAGCCAAGCTAAAGACTTAGGCGAAGTCTAGACGACGTTAAAGTGTTCGATCGACGTTTCAAAACCCGATTTTTATTACTTTCTGTCCATTTTTTCAAAATCTGTTTTTTCACAATTAAAAATATTCAGAAAATCAGGCAGGTTAAACTATAGAGGCAGAAGAAAAACGAGCACATAATTCGTCTAAGTGGTCGCGGAACCGCCGCCTAGACATAGTTTTGGCCGCGGTTCCACCGCCTACTTGATGAGTTAGGGGCTCATTCTTCCTCTGCTGCTTCATGTTGTCATTTTTGACTTTCTGGAAATTTTTAATGAGACTCAAGTGGTTGAGTTCTCTGTGAATAGTTTTGGATATGTGATACAATTTTTAGAATCCAGATTGATTAGTTTTGTGGAAACTTGTTAACAATATGTAAATCTCGCATTTTAGTCTCAAATGATGGATTGCTACAGAGTTTGGATTTAGATCGAAACTCCGTCGCAATCTCGTATCGTACGCGAATACACTCCGGGAGACACTAGTAGACAGCCACACCCTATAGCCCCGACCAAGTGACTATAGGAGAACCCCATGGCCAAAAGCAACTACTCGGGTGTTCGCGACCACGGTGTTCCGCCCAAGTGCACTTCGTTGATGGCCTCGGGGATGTGGCCATCTACTAAAGTTCCCAACGAGCATTCGATCAATTACTCGGGAATCTTGTTGAATTACCCGACTTAATTTTTTAAAAGTGTTTTCAATTCGAGACTTGAATGCAAGGTTTATAGGGTTAGGCATGAAATCTGGAATATGTGATAATCCGGGTTTATGATGTCTAAAGAATGATGCGGATTCTAATTATTGTAGTTTTCATTTCTTTTCTACGACCGTAAGTGTAATATGTGGGAATATCCTCGATCTCGTTGCTATACGACAATGACATTAGGGATACGCATATTTACTTACGTTGATGACATGTGATGTTATTGTGTTGGTATTGATATGTTATATTGGATCGTCGTGATTGAATAGCCAGGGTTTTACGTGAGATTAGAGTTTTTCAATTTTCATTCATGTAAATATTTGTATTTAATATTCTTTTATTGGGACACTTCCGGATTGAGGTTGTTGTCTCCATTTGATGTATATTATTACTTTTCCGCATTAGGATAGACCTAAGGCGGGGAGCAAAAGTAACCGGATACTAGAGTCCAGTGGGAGGCCGTCTCGAGGTGTCAAGACCGGTCGCCTAACTCTAGAATTGGCATGGTTGCTTTCCGCTCTCATAGGGGTCTAGAAGTGTGGGCTTGGCTATTCATGTTTTTCATTACTGGCTTAATCTAAAACATGGATCTCTTAGTATATCCTATATTTCATATGTCTACTTCTGCTGTTTCTGTGATGTGATGTGATCATATAAACTGCCTGAGACAAATGCTACTTATATATATGATATACTAGTAGACACTATATATGTTTTACATCCGTGCTAGTCCTGATCCTACCCTGCCGTTAGTTAAGTAATCTTACGTGAAGACCCTGGTCCCTGTGAAGAATGCGGATGGCATAAATGTGTGTTTTATTTTTGTTTCTTCTATGATATTTAAGAAACATAAATGATGGGATATCATTAATAAGATTAATGAAAAGAAAAGAAACATAAAGATGTTATAGAATCAAATTTATCAAAAAGATAGCTCTAGTTTTTGCTTTGCATAATAGTATTCCATTATGAATATCCAGCACCTTATTCGATGAGGAAAGAGTCTAGATCCCTTCACCGGGAATGACCTCTTTAGCAAAACTAGCATATGCTACAACCCACTCGGTTTGTTTTGAAAACCACTCGATTTTAAAGCAGAACTTAAACCACTCCTTTTCAAATCACTAGATTTTATAACGATATCAAGTTCGTTACGCTAAAGGTTTTCTTTAAAACCAGTCGTAGCCCTCCGTCATTTCAGATAAGTACTATTTAGTATTTGTACTGCGTTTGTTGACCTTGTTAAGGCGTAGTGTTCGGTAGCTGATTAGTGCTTTTCTGCCGCTGCAACATTTCAGAAAAATAAAATATTATTTTCGGAATTTAAATAATTAAAAATAATAAATTTTATGGATATTATAAAAAGTATGGAAATTGGTTAAAAGATATGGTATAATTATATACCGATAATTTGGAAAATATTTGGAAAATTAATATAATTATTGATTTTGAAGGTGTTAAGTTGATTTGGATATTTTATAAATATTTATACAATTATTTGTATACTATTTTATTACTAAACTCGATTAATACTTCACTAATTATGCATTAACCCGTTTATGCCATGCAACATGTAATGTTTGCAACACTTGTGTCATTTTTTTTGTTTTGGAAACCATAGCTTCATTTGTCATTTTAATTGTTATTGTTTTTGTTTAAAAAGAAAAGATAAAAAAAAAAAGAATTTGTGTCTTGCGGAATCTTATCTCAAAGGGGATCTATTCTGAGATATTTGCATGAAAAGGGGGACATGGAGGTATGGGCTAAGAGAGGGAGAGGGAGAGAGGGGGGGTTATCATCACACCATGGCTTATACTCTCTTCACTTCATTCATCTTCATCTTCTCCTCCTCCTTCCTCTACCTTCTCTACCTCTATGAACCACCCCACAAACCACCACAAAACCTTATACTCTCTTCATAAATTTTGTGCACAAGCTCCCTTAAAACCCTATGGATCTATCAAGTGAAGATTTTGAGCACTTTGGGCAACTCAAGAAATTTCTTGAGTTGCCACATGTGGTATAATTCTAGACTTTTAGTTAAGTTATTAGTGTTTATTATATCCTTTTTTAGTTAGAGATAAACCGATATGGTTTGGTGATTTTAGAATTTTCCTAAATGAGGGTAAGGGGTTTCAATGAAATTTGATGGTGTTGTGAGTGTTTTACATGACCTTAATGATGTTTACTGGCATAGACCAGAGAATAGAAACCAATACACAATCTTAGAATTTTCCCGTGTCGGTTTTGTGAAGTTTTGAGGATTTACAGGAAATCTGGAGCAACTTAGGATATTATTAAGAAAATCAAACAACTACATTGACCAGTTAGACCACTAAGAGACCACCACAGAAGAACGAGACCAAAATACCAAAATTGGGCCGGCGACACCCGTTACTATAGCACTTCTCGCCTGCCAAATTTTGGAGTGTGATATTGGATTTTGGCCTGTAGCTCATACTCCTCATAAGTTAGCCCCTGTATTGTTAGTTTAGTCCTACTTTACCTGAGCAAAAATTTGGAAGCATTTTGAGTTGATTTTGGTAGTGTTTTTCCGATTTCTGAAACTTGGTTTTTGGTATTTTAATTTGGATTTGGTCATTGGACGTTTGTACGTCAACAACGAGAGTTATTTGGTTGTTTTTGCATTCTTAGGATATAGGTTCTAACCTATGAGCATTTCGTGTGACATGTCGGTTTTCGAATATGATTTTGATGCGATACGATGGGTTTTGATATGTACACGTGGACTTCAGGACGACAAGGGAGAACAAGACGTCATCAACTTCGGCAAGCGAGGATCGAGGTGAGTAGATGTATATCTACGGGAGAAGTCGGGTGGATGGTGTATACCACCCCCGCAACCGTAGCTTAGGATTGCTATATAATTTATATATATGTCGACGTGAGTTTTGGATACTTAGCAAGTAGAATTCTAGGAGACTATAGGATAGAGTAAGCGTAGTTGTAGGAAGATGCATCCTTAGTCTTATTTATCTTAGTTGCTAACTTTTAGGATATGTGTTGTCATACACGCGCACATACGCATACACTTGGTTTTGTGTGTATATGTGTATATATGTGTGTGTGTGTGTGGTTGAATATATATATATATATATATATATATATACACACACACACATACATGTGAGATGAGGATATGATGTGTTATATGGATATGAGTCAATATGATCGGGCATGATTTTGTGAGAATATGAAAATATGAAATTGAGTTTGAAACATCACCGATGATATGATATATTAAAGGATCGTTAGGCGATATATATATGAACATGCGATAACATGGGACCTGATTATATAATAGAATGTACGTGACCTTAGACCCGTACCCGCAATTATAATATTGTACGATGGATGATACCATACGAATGACATATATATATATATATGATATTTATATATGATATTTGACCCGTACCATCGATTTTGAGGATGCCGTACGACGGACTATACCGTACGAGATATATTGATGACGATTGATCCGCATTCTTAACTCGAGGATGCCGTATGATGGATTATACCGTTGTCACGACCCAAGTTTGGATGTGACCGGCACTTAGATTGTATCATATCTAAAGATATACACACAGTCCAAGTAAGCCGAAAACCAAGATCAAAATCCTTTTTGCGGAATTCTTTATATAGAAAATTTAATTTTTTAAAGTAAAAATCACATGTTATAAAGTTAAAATATTAAACAAGTATAAGGTGTTAAGTTTGGTTGCATCCCTAGTTGGGATCAACAATATCAACAATGGAAATTAAAACTTCAGTATATAGGGTATCAATACGAATCTCAGACATAAAGAAATGAACCCACAATTTATAGACTAAACGATCTCAACTGTCAATAATATACATATGATCTCTCACTCTAAGTCATATACAGGTCTGATGGAGATTTTATAGATACAAAATACAATACCAAAAGAGAAGATTACTACATATGTAACCCACCTATCAAAAGATGTGATAAAGCTGCAAAAGTATATCTGCACCGCAGCTAACCGTCCACTCTACCCCTGCAAGGAACTGTAGCACAATGGGGGTAAGTTGCCAACTCAGTGAATATAACTAACATATAACGGTTAATAATGTAAATATGACGATCATATTAACTGAAATATGAACAAGTATAATATATGATTATATGTGAAAATCAAGAATCTATAATACGGATCTCATAGTCCAAACTGAAATCTCATCATTTTATTTCCAATAAAATTCATTTCCCCGTGTCCATCATCGACACAAAACATCCATTTCTCACAGGCATCATTCCTCGAATAATCCTGAAATCAACAATACCAGTCATTATCCTCTAGATATACACCGTATTTTTACCACTATCTCCGGTATCGAGTAATCTCGCTAGGCTCCCCCTCCTCAATGCGGCTATCCTGCCCCTCGGTCTCGACCGGGTCCATCATGTATCCAACTGTATATCTCCCCCACTCAATATGGATAACGTAAAATCCGCGACCGTATATCTCCCCCACTCGGTCCGGAATAAAACCAAATCATAAAATATCTCATGGTGGACATGACACATCAATCATAAAATCACTGGATTTATGTAATAGTATTCAAAACTCAAAACCATAAATCCTCAATAATACATTTACCTCTTATATCAACATGAAATACGCAGATACTAACATGATATTAATGATGCAATTTACTACTATTATTGGGGTGTAAGATACGATATGAATCATTTTAACAATAATTTTACTAAGTGTAAAGTGACATGGTAATATCGACGAGGTGTGTGTAACATATAAGATGTGCACGTGGCATGACTCGTCGATACTTGTGTAGTGTTCTAGCAACTAAACAAGTATATGTGAATGATGAATGCATATGTTCAATTTGGTATAACAAAATAAAGCATTAAGTTAAATAAACTAGGGGCGTATCACGCCATCTTTACACAATTCCCCGGTAGATATTTAGTCTACTCACCGGAAAACATCGAATCTATTCAGGAATTGCCAATCCTTTCCCTTTCCTCGCTGCCTCCGAAAATCCCGTATTCGAATCTAATATCACAATTTAATTTATATAAGTAAACGGCTACTCCGACATGACGGAAATGAAAAACACACGTTCCCACGTACTAGTTATATTGTATACGACTATATCGAGCTATTAAACACTTAATCTTACTGGATTTTAACCCTAACCTGCATCGCTACAGAATTTAAATCGCGATGCGTTTTAATCGTATCGTATTTGGTGTTTTAAGATATCCCTTCCGATATATGCTTCCAGATTCTATTTTCAGTAAAACTAATTTATTTAAACAATACCAAAATGACCAAAATGATTTACAGAAACCTACACCATCACCCAAAACACCCTAGCTACCTACAAAACCGGCGACGCCGGAATTTTACTTTTAGTCGCCGGCCCAAAACCGGTCCCCTGGTTTCGTGGTCGTATGGTTTGCTCTATATTCAACATACACCATTTTAGCATTGTTTTGTTAAGTTGATTTTTCTCTGACTAATAGCAGATTCAACAGAGCCTATCTTTTACTAAAATACGATATTATAGAACCCTTTTCAATTCAAACTAAACTAGCTACAGAATTTAAATTCCTACCGTGGTTAAGAATTTTACCCACAATAATTTGTTGGAATAACCCTTCCAAAATGCTAAGTCCCTTGTCCTAGCTTGATGATGAGAAAACCTAGAACCTAGCTTCCTTCTTCTTCTTCACCTCTCTTGTTCTTCTAAGCTTTGTTTTGTTTTTCTTTTCTTTTCTTTAAATTTCCAGAATTTTAATTAACCCCTGATCTGAACAAGGTTTATATATGGCAATGAAAGGGGTAAGGTGAAGGAGAAGGTGGAATCAAGCTAGATGTAAGGGTTTCATGCAAGTAGGAGGTGTGAGGTGAGTATTGTGCATGTAAGCAAGAGGTGTTCAAGCCTTATTTTCATAATTTGTTTTAATTTGAATTTAAATTCTGAACTAAATGTTTTCTATCACTTTTTCATTTACACCCCTAACAATTTTCCATTTGCACAAAAATCCTAAACTTTACCTAAAACCCCCTCATAACTTAGTTTATTATAAAACACACATTTTATTAAAATAGAGCTAAAATTGTCACTAAAACCCTTATAACTTATTTATATTGCATACTAAAATTTTTATTTAAATTGTTTTACATAGAACTTATGAAACTTGACTTATTTGTTTTTAACAACTTTGCGATATGTCATATTATTATTAAATTAATTAATTTTATTTATTCCAAAATTTTCAGAATGCTACAATATCCTCCCTTAAGAAAATTCTGTCCCCGAATTTAAAATAATTAACTAGACATACCTTCGAAAAGATGTGGAAATTTCTTTCGCATCGCATCCACGGTCCCCCAAGTAATCTCCTCGCGATTCTTTCCTTGCCAAAGAACCTTTACAGACGGAAGTGCCCTCGATCATATTTTCTTTGCCTGCCTGTCAAGAATAGCGACTGGCTGCACTGTATATGATAAATCCGGCTCAAGCTGTTGTAAGTGCACGGCGGCGCCCCGGCCGTCAATCCGAGGCCAAAATGCGGAAACGATGATTGACTTTAAACTTTTAAACCGGCACCACCACGCACAAAAATCCCGGATCGGGCCATTAAACTAATTCTAGCTAACTAAAGAACGGGGTAGAGAGATATACCGAGCGATCCGTGTCCTTCGGTCTTCTCGTCGTCGTCCCGATCTCCCGCGGAATCTCCGGTCTTCACCTCCTCACCGGAACGGGCACCACATCGCCGGGTTCTTTTACGGGCTCCCACCTCTGGACCGAGGCAACTCGGGCACGAAGTTGGCGAGTCGACGTGCCCAAGGTTGCTGTAGGTTATCTGTAGAACTCTATGTCTCTTTGGGGTTGTGGAAGTTGCCATAAGTGGAGGATTGAAATGATAGCATTTTTGGAGATGAAATTGGGGATTTTTGCAAGCACAAGAGAACCAAAAATCCCCACAAAAAATAATGGGCACCCCACCCTCATCTTGGCCGGCCCTTTTTATGAGAGAATGAGAGGGGAGAGTCTAAAAACCATGAGGTGAGTGAGTGAGCTAAGATAAAGCAAGAGAGAGAAAGGAGTGATGATGTGAAGAAATGATCACAAGCAAAAACCAACACTCCATCAACCATCATCACACCTAAAGTCAAGCAATCATGAAGTCATGGAGTCAATGAAAGCTACACCCATCATGAAAACTATCATGAAGCAAAAAGTCAAGTGATCATGACACAACAATATGCAAAGACCACCCTCCACAATGCTTATTTGCACAATTGCAAATAAGCCCTCCTCCACCAATCTTCAGCCAATGAAAGATACAAAGAAAAATGGCCAAAATGGAAAACAAACTGGCAACTCCAAAAAACTGATCCCGTAATAAATTACCGGAAAACCCCGCGACTGTATATACATACCCGCAATTATATTCCGACCGAATACAAATGCAATGAGGCAAAATCTACACTGTGCAATACTAGGATCCGGCTTAAACCAAAGCCCGCTAGTATTTTCCGTCCGATCATGATCCGTGCAATGCCGCACGTATCTGATCAAACCCTGCCATATTTCCATACGGCCTCTACAGCGTTACGCCCGAAACTTGAGTAACTGGTCTGTGGGGGACTCTAAAGACTCGTCAATACTATGGCTGTGGATTTAACCACTAGCACGTCAGAGGTATTAGCCATACGTGACGGGCTACCAGCTATTGACAACAAAGGACGTCTGTGAGCGAACTCATCCTGACACCCTACTGAGCCTGTCAGTGACAATATCTGTACAGTCCGGTCCGTTCGTCTATGAGCATCGCATGGCGGGCCTAGGGGGTTGGTAAAAGTCAGACCCCCAAAAGCGGTACAAGTCGTGTCGGAGTGTAGCCCAGAACACCCTGAGATACTACTGGAATATCTACCAGTAAATCTCCTGCCTTGGCCAAGGACTTCGTGTAAGGGCTCTCCTAGACACAGCGCGACCTCACCCCCAATACCGGGAGAGACGAACCCCTGAAGATCCGCTCACTGCCTCCATGTGGCTCGGGACAGTACCCAACTAAAACCTGTTTGCACGTCTCCTTTGAGCTTGGTAGGATAGTAATCAAAGTACAGTGGGAACTCACACGAGATAAATGACGATCCTCAGGTCGATGAACTAACCTGTACACATGTCACCAGGGAACTGCTATCTGATGTCAGGTATAAGACCAACTAGTATGTTCCCGGCGAGTCCTGTCCGGTGTACTCATAACCCAATGAGCACCTGTATACATCTCAGGTGAACCAACTGACACCGGTGGCTTGTGAGACCGGCCATCGCCCCTCATCGGGGTTTCGACTGTATACACTAGTCTACTCTGGAGTATCGATGCCCTGTCTCGAAACTCCCACGACTAGGGACCTTTTAACGATGTGCTTATAGACTACCAGCTCCCTTGTATATGATCGCCCTCATATTGCTGGTGGTCAAGCAAGAATCCTAGGGGCTCTATCAACGTGCAATAGTGACCTGTAAGGTCACCTAAAGCAGTACACGATGATAAAGATAAACCAGATAGCATGCTATCATCTTGAGTAAGACTGTCCTACCGGGATAGGTCCTCCCTCAATCATTGTAATCACGTGCCTGTGATCCAATAATTGACTCTAAGGGCACTATCTCCAACAGCTGTAAGGTCTGATGCTGGATCGCGTGAGATGGATCATGAAGATACCTGCGAAGCATCGAAACGTGGAACACCGGATGCACGTCGGGAAAACTTGGTGGAAGTGCTAAGCGATAAGCTACAGTACCCACTCTCTCCAGAATCTCGTAAGGTCCGACAAATCTGGGGCTGAGCTTCCCCTTCTTCCCGAAACGCATCACACATTTCATTGGAGATACCCGAAGGAACACATGATCTCCTACTCTAAACTCGAGTCTACGACATCGTCGATCTGCATACGATTTCTGTCTGCATTGGGCCACCTTCATTCTATTCCGTATCAACTGAATCTTCTCTGTAGTCTTCTGTACTATCTGCGGTCCCAATATGCAACTCTCGCTCAGTTCCGTCCAGCAAACGGGTGATCGACATTTCCTCCCATACAAGGCTTCAAAGGGTGCCATCTGGATCGTCTCCTGAAAACTGTTGTTGTACGAGAATTCTATCAAAGGAAGGTGACGATCCCAACTACCACCAAAGTCAAGGCTACAAGCCCGAAGCATATCCTCTAGTGTCTGAATGGTCCACTCCGACTGACCATCTGTCTGTGGGTGGAAAGCTGTACTAAAACTCAACCGTGTACCCATAGCTTCTTGAAGTTTCTTCCATAGCCTGCTAGTAAACTGGGTACCCCTATCTGAAACTATGCATGTCGGAACTCCATGCAGACGTACAATCTCATCGATATAAATCTAAGCATACTGTGCAAAACCATACGTCGTCTTTACTGGAAGAAAATGAGCTGCCTTTGTCAACCTATCAACAATCACCCAAATGGAATCATACCCTCTGCTAGTCCTGGGTAGACCCACCACAAAATCTATAGAAATCTGTTCCCATTTCCACTCTGGAATGGGTAAGGGTTGCAACTCTCCGGCTGGCCTCTGGTGTTCTGCTTTGACTTGCTGACAAGTCAAGCATCTCGAAACATATTCCGCAACATCCCTCTTCATTCCTTCCCACCAGTAAACATCCTTCAGATCATGATACATCTTGGTGGAACCAGGATGAATACTGTATGCTGACCTATGGGCCTCCTCTAAAATCTCACGCCTCAATCCGTCAGAATCTGGCACACAGAGACGAGTCCTAAAACGTAATACTCCATGATCATCAATCACAAACTCCGTCTCCCTGCCCTGCCTAACCCGATCCATAATCTCCATCATACGAGTATCTGCGGGCTGTGCCTCTCGAATGCGATCCAATAACTGAGGTCGGGTGCGAACATGTGCTAGCTGGCCTCCTGCCAATGTGAACTCAAACTGTACACGACTATCACATAAGATCTGCCAGTATGTAGAAGACTGTCTCTGCAAGATGCGCAAATGAGATAAGCTACCTCCAGGTCTCCGACTCAAAGCATCTGCTACAACATTCGCTTTGCCTGGATGATACAAGATCTCACAATCGTAATCTTTCACCAATTCCATCCATCTACGCTGCCTTAGGTTCAGATCTCTCTGCTGAAAAATATACTTTAAGCTCTTATGATCTGTGAAGATTTGACACGACTCTCCATATAAGTAATGTCTCCAAATCTTCAATGCGAATACCACAGCAGCCATCTCTAGATCATGAGTGGGGTAGTTTTGTTCGTGCCTCTTCAACTGTCGAGAAGCATAAGCTACAACCCTGCCGTGCTGCATCAACACACAGCCTAAACCCACTCTAGAAGCATCATAATACACAACAAAACCACCTGACCCGGAAGGTAAAGATAAGACAGGTGCAGTCGTCAAATGCATCTTTAACTGCTGGAAACTCTGCTCACATGCATCTGTCCACTGAAATGGAACCTCCCTCCTAGTCAATCCGGTCAAAGGTGCAGCGATCCGTGAAAAATCTTGCACGAAGCGTCGGTGATAACCTGCCAGACCTAAGAAACTCCGAACCTCTGTAACTGACACAGGTCTGGGCCAGTGCTGTACCGCTTCAATCTTCTTTGGGTCCACACATATACCCTCTCTCGTAACTATGTGACCCAAGAACTCCACACTATCGAGCCAAAAAGCACACTTAGAGAATTTTGCAAACAGTCGATGCTCCTTCAAGGTCTGCAACGTAATACGTAAATGCTGCTCGTGCTCCGTCCGACTCCGAGAATAAACAAGAATGTCATCTATGAACACTATAATAAACCGATCAATGAAGGGTCTAAAGATACGGTTCATCATATCCATAAAACCTGCTGGAGCGTTGGTGAGTCCGAACGACATCACCAGAAATTCATAGTGCCCATATCTTGTGCAAAACGCAGTCTTCGGAATATCGTCCTTCCGAACCCTCAACTGGTGATACCCTGATCGTAAATCGATCTTTGAAAAGTAACCAGCTCCCTGCAACTGATCGAATAAGTCATCTATATGTGGTAGTGGATACCTGTTTCGCACAGTGACGCGATTCAGCTGTCGGTAGTCGATGCACAGTCTCATACTACCGTCTTTCTTCATTACAAATAAGACAGGAGCTCCCCACGGTGATACACTGGGACGAACAAGCCCTCTATCTAACAACTCTTGCAACTGGCTTTTAAGTTCCTTCAATTCCGTCGGTGCCATTCGATAGGGTGGTATAGAAATAGGCCCCGCACCCGGAATCAAGTCGATGCAAAATTCAATGTCACGATCGGGTGGCAATCCTGGTAACTCAGCAGGAAACACCTCAGGAAATTCTCGTGCGATCGGAACCTGGTCCAATGGAATCTCAACGACCCCTAAGTCCTGAACGAATGCCAAGAACCCATGACAACCCTTCTTCAAGAGTTGCCCCGCACAAAGAGCAGAAATCATGTTGGAAGGAGTTATTTTACAATCCCTCTGCACAACAAACACCGGTTCACCTGGAAAACAAAATCTAACCGCCTTTCCCCGACAATCTACATAGGCATGACAGGCAGCCAACCAATCCATACCAAGAAGTATATCAAAATCTAGCATATCCAGGAGAATCAGATCAACTAGCGAATCTTTATCACCAATACGCACAGACCATGACCTGAATACGTGCCGCGCTGTAAAAGAATCTCCCACCGGGGTAATCACCACTAATGGTAACTCTAATAACGACGACTCTTTCCCCAAAGAAAGTGCAAATCGTGAAGATACATAAGAATGTATAGAACCGGGATCAAATAAAACATGCGCCTCTAACGAGCATATTGTAAGAGTACCTGTCACGACTGCATTTGATGCCTGGGCATCCTGTGGAGTCAGCGCAAATACCCGTGCCTGGCCCCTGCCCGCATCCTGTCGTCCTCTACCTCTATCTCCTCGACCTCTTTGAGAACGTCCCGCAAAGCCTCGACCTCGTGGTGCAACTGCCTGGCGTGTAGCGCCAACTGGGGGAGGAAGTAAAGCCATCGGCGTAGAAGGTGGAAGGGGTAAAGCAGCCTGTAGAATAACGGTCCCCCCTGGGATCTACAATCCCGCGCAAAGTGTCCAGGAAGTCCACAACTAAAGCATGTATATGGGGGCCTCTGATCATCGGGATAAGCACTGAACATCTGGCCCTGTGTCCAACCTCGTCCAAAACTGCGGCCTGGAGTATATCTGCCTCTATCTCTGCCAAACTGTCTAGTCATTGGCCCGATCGGTCTACTCCTCTTTGTCTTTGGAACAACCACTGTCTCGCTCAAACGCTCCTTCACTCGTATCGCTGCATCCATGGCTTGCGCATACGTATCAAAATGCTGGGAGCCTATAGCCAGATACAACTGTGTGTCCAGACTCCTTAGGAACCTCTTCACCCGAAGCTCCTCCGTAGGTACTAAATATGGAGCATAGCGTGACAACTGGGTGAATCGTAAATCATAATCTGCCACCGACATACTTGCCGATTTCCGCGATGCTTCAAAACTGCTAGTTCTAGCATCCCTCACACTATGGGGAAGAAATCTGGTAAGAAAGACCGTGGAAAACTCGGTCCACGACAACGAAGGAAGACTCGTGGCTCGCCCTCTCTCCATCGACTCGCACCACTCCTGTGCAAGTCCCTCCAAACGAAAGCTAGTCAGCTCAACTGACCTCGCATCAGAACATCGCAACGATCTGTAACAACCCTAATTTTCTTATACACTTTTTCCTACACAAATTTTTTTTCAAAATATTTTTAAAATCCACAAAAGGGTATTTTAGCCTGAGCACAAGATTTAGGTAATTATTTTTGTTTTTAATTACAAGCTACAAGAATGAAATAACTCCATTTTTAGTGTACAAGAAATTACTTTAAATTTAATGTATACTAGGAGTATTTATTCTTGCTGCTATCAGTTTAAGTAATTAAAAACCACAATAATTACAAGAAGGAGCTTGTAGCTCATTGGTAATACCTTGCACTGCTGAACCAAGCCACCGGAGTTCAAATCCCATGCCCCACATTATTTTTGTATTTATTTTGTTTTAA
This sequence comes from Agapanthus africanus, assembly GCA_030015575.1. Classification (NCBI taxonomy): domain Eukaryota; kingdom Viridiplantae; phylum Streptophyta; class Magnoliopsida; order Asparagales; family Amaryllidaceae; genus Agapanthus; species Agapanthus africanus. The sequence continues at coordinate 113,017,787 of CM057344.1, forward strand.
TTTTTTTTGGAAATCAACGGTAAAAAGGCCATAACTCCCAAAATATGTACTAGACAACAAAAAGTAAATATACCAAATTGTACCCCCAGAAAATCCCCGGCCATTGGAAGCCTGACTCGTCCCGACTCAGCGCCTCCGACCGGCGAATCGGCCGATCCGGCCGGACTTGGCCGGACGGCCGAGTCACCAACTGAGAAAAGTTGGCTCTTGACTTGGTCAACCCTCTTACACACTTATTATACCTGGATCGATTTTGATTTGGCCAATAAATCCCTTTTACTCCTAGGTTTAATGATTTTTAATGAATTTTTAATGTTTTTTTTATATTTTCTTTTAATATTTTTTATCCTAACCCTAACCCTAGCCTAGCCCTATATAAAGACCCCTATCCCCTACCTTTTCCCCTCACAACTCTATGTCTACTCTCCCAAATTCTCGAGAACTCGGTACGAAGAGCGAGAAGCGAAGCGCTGCCGAAATCGACGACGGATTCCGGCGACCGGATCAAAACCTTCGCGACGCTTTCGACGAATCGGCAACCACTACATCCCTTAGCTTCATTAGCTTATCCAAACCGTAAGTCCCATCTCTTCTATCTCTCTTTTCCTTTAATAGAAAATACGACTTTTTGGAACCCGACGGAAATCGGAACAAACCGATTTCCGATTCGGTTTTTCTACAAATTTCCACTTGTCACTTAATCCACAATACCTAAACATATCCATGATGAATATTAATCACATAGAAACCAATTTAAATAAAGTTTCTCACATGAAATGATAGCTTTCTTGTAAAACCGTATTTTTATCATAAAAATACCATAAAGTTTATTTTTATTGTTCTAAATAAATCCCTCACTCCTAAATATGTGTATCTTAATCACTAAACTTGTAGAAATCAATTTGAATGAAATTTCACACATAAAATGATAACGTTTTCGAATACCGTATTCTTGCGTTTTAATATCTTCAAGTTTAATACATCATATTTAATCTCTAAAACTTCATTAAACCTTAAAATAAGTCACGAGGTAATGACCTGTCTCTACACACACTCAATATAAGCCTAATTGATAGATATCAAAATACAGAATACGAAATTATAGGACTTTTCACTAAAATACCCTAATCTTTATAACCTTTATTGAAAGCTTTAAGTTGTAAACATTTCAAGATAAAATCGATTAATAAAATGAAAACAAGATTGGTCATGGACATCGATCGTTTATCTAAACTGTCTTGTAGTGACTAGGCAAGTGTGTCTAACGCTAGTGGTTTTTAATTAGGCCCACGACTGTGGTTCCTTCCCACTTACCTGGCACTTACCTGGCCGCAATTGACGGTGAAGAGGCGATTTGAGGCTTCTAATGACTTGTCGTTTAGACCTTAGAAATAGGCTAGTTGGCTTAGGAAACCCTAACAACTAAAATACGGAAAACTATACTCTTTTACGAATAAATACCTTTTATTTATAAAACCGTTTTCCTAAATGAATGGTAATTATTAAACCTAAGCAAAGCGCCGCTACAACCCACTTTTGGGGAACCTGTTAGGGATAGTACAGTTCATCGTGCACCCGCAGGCTAGTAGTGCGAGATTCAGACCTCCGCAAGGAGCATTCGGTCTCGAAAGGTTTAAAATACGACACTTAAGAAAAAATGAGATTTTTGAAAATAAAACATTCATTTAAAAATTATTCATGTGTTAATATATATAAAATTATCTTTTAAACACCTATTTTATCATAAGATAAAGTTTCCACTTTTTCTAAAAATTAAAAGATTAAAAGTTACATTAAAATACCATGAATTTCAGATAAAACAATTAATACTTTTATTAGGATATATTCACTAGAATAACACAAATAAAATTCACATTCATTATAACAATAAAGACGATTATTAAATACTTGAGGTGTATTTTGAAAACTATACAAAAGTACTTTTACATAAAACCCCCTCAAGTTTTACAAATTACAATAAGGCCCCTAAATAATATTGAACTTCAAATTACCTTTCTTCTAGTCTGACTCGGGTTAGAGTCTGACTACTCCTGACTTGAATATGATTCAAGTCAATCTGTATTCATTTATATTCCAATACAATTTGAATACATGAATCCCTGAATCCAGTTAACAATCTACTCGACTGAACCGAACCATGGATATTCCTTTTACATGTTTCCCAGTATTCCATTTACATGACTCTACGGTTATAACCGTTTTCTGATATCATGGTTTCGGTCAGTCAGTCAATCAATCATGTAATCAATACAATTTTACAACATAACAATACAAACAAGACATCGCAGGGTTTAAGGGGTAGATTGGTACGGAAGGTGTTAAAGGTGGCACGAGGTGGTAAGATTAAGACACCTAACCTGAATCCAATTGCCATTGTTCCGGGTTGTATAACGGAGCCTTGTATTTCTATTTGCTCTGGTCTCTAGCATACTGAGACCCCTCTCGTATACACTGGCATCCTTCTGTACCAAGCTACAACAACAGCGTTAACACCATACTGCTATAATATGACAATACAATACAACATTAAAAGCTACTCTCTCTCTCTCTCTCTCTTACTCTCTGTCTATTTCTTCCTTATCTTTGGGACTTACCGAGCGACCTGTTCGCTGACGACATTCTATTTCTTTCTTCTTTGAATGTCGTCAGGTGCGTTGGACCGAGCTGAGATCGAGCCCACCGGTGAAGATTTGGAGCAGTTCCACGAAGATCCCGAGCTCTAGATATTGTACCTTGTTCTTTTTCATTTCCTGTTATGCCACTGTTTAGGCATCGCTTTTCATTTCAGTTGTATTTACTTTTCATGCATTGTATAAAAGAATGTTATTAATAAAGTTGTTGTTATTCCTATATCTCTTGTCTCTTGTGATTTACTTTATATTGCTTAGCTACGCTTAGCATATGTACTTCTGAGTACATACGTAGCGGACCTTGTCGCGTCCACTTCGCCGTACACTGAGAAGCGGGGCGTGACAGGTTTTGTTGGTGGCCCATGCAGGTCAGAGCTGTATGAATCCCTGTCATGCAGTTCTGGTCTGTGTGAACAACCTAAGCAATATAACACAAGAACCAGCAACTAAAACATTCTTTACAATTCATGTTCCTTGAATCTTACAATTTCTATTCCTTGAATTCTATCATTTCCTGTATTTGAATCTGTCCTAACCCAAATTTTTCTTCAGGGTTATGGATTCCCCGAACAACACCAGCACCAACGTCAACAACACCCCTCCAGCACTACCTCTCACACCAGCTGTTCCCGCACCACCCACTGAGCAAACGGTTCTGCTTGAGGCAATCCGCAGCCTCCTAGAGAGACAGCAGTAACTCCTGAACCGTCCCGAGACTGACGCACCTGGGGTGAAGCAATTCAGAGCTTTACATCCCAAACAGTTCTCAGGAAAGAGGAGCCCACTGGAAGCTGAGGAATGGGCTCAAAGCACAGAGGATGATCTGGCGGCAGCACAAGTGCCAGAAATAGCTTGGGTCCGAGTTGCAAAGCTGCAACTCACGGACAATGCACGGAACTGGTGGAAGGCGGAAGAAAGCCGTCTTGAACAGCCTATTGAATGGAAGACATTTCGCGAGAAGTTCGACGCGAAATATTTCCCTGTGACTGCCAGGTTTGCCATGGAACAGCAGTTCATTCATCTACAACAAGGTTCGATGTGGGACAAGTCAGTAGATGAGTATGACGCTGAATTCACCATGCTCAGTCGGTAAGATATGTCACAGTATTTAAAAATTTTGATATCACATACTACACAACTAACACAAGACCATAACAGATTTGCGGCACACCCGATACCGACGGATGAGATCAGAGCCCATCGCTTTCAACAAGGTTTGGACACCGAGATTAAGGCTGCTCTAGCCACAGGAAAGTTCTTGACTCACGAGGAAGCTCTAGAAGCTGCCCGCAGTAATGAGGCAGTAATAAAAGAGAGGGGCAGACCTCAGTCTGCAGGAGTTAAGCGCCCTGCCAACCAGATGGCAGGTGGAGCCTCTTCCAGGCCATTGTTTGAACCCAGGAGGACTGAAGAAATTTTCCTTTACTGCCATAGAAAGGGACATTTGTGGAAGGACTGTAGGCGCGCAAAAGGCCTGTGTCTAATTTGTGGCGCATCCAACCACGGAATTGGGAACTGTCTTTACAACAGCAACTCATCTCACACATACACCAACCAACCGCAGCGGCCAACCATCCAGGCTCCTGCAACTCGTTCTGCACTACCCGCTCCACCACCTGCACAGCCTACTCGCCAATTCCAACAGGCAATGAGGGACATGTCTAGAGGGCAGAGAAACAGGCCCCAAAGGCAGAATGTGCTTCCAGCCAGAAGGAATGTACCACGGCGACAGACCTTCACATTAGAAGCTGTAGAAGCCGAGACTGTAGGTCAAGGTAACACCGGTAAGCCTTTTTTTTTCACCATCGTATCACTTTTATTCGCCAAACTTTTTTGCACTGTTACACTTTCCTTTTACAAATTTCGAGGACGAAATTTTTATAAGGAGGGTAGAATGTAACAACCATAATTTTCTTATACACTTTTTCCTATACAAAATTTTTTCAAAATATTTTTAAAATCCACAAAAGGGTATTTTAGCCTGAGCACAAGATTTAGGTAATTATTTTTGTTTTTAATTACAAGCTACAAGAATGAAATAACTCAATTTTTAGTGTACAGGAAATTACTTTAAATTTAATGTATACTAGGAGTATTTATTCTTGCTGCTATCAGTTTGAGTAATTAAAAACCACAATAATTACAAGAAGGAGCTTGTAGCTCATTGGTAATACCTTGCACTGCTGAACCAAGCCACCGGAGTTCAAATCCCATGCCCCACATTATTTTTGTATTTATTTTGTTTTAATTTTTTTTGGAAATCAACGGTAAAAAGGCCATAACTCCCAAAATATGTACTGGAAAACAAAAAGTAAATATACCAAATTGTACCCCCAGAAAATCCCCGGCCACTGGACACCTGACTCGGCCCGACTCGGCGCCTCCGGCCGGCGAATCGGCCGACTCGGTCCGGCCGATCCGGCCGGACTTGGCCGGACGGCCGAGTCACCAACTGAGAAAAGTTGGCTCTTGACTTGGTCAACCCTCTTGCACACTTATTATACCTGGATCGGTTTTGATTTGGCCAATAAATCCCTTTTACTCCTAGGTTTAATGATTTTTAATGAATTTTTAATGTTTTTTTATATTTTCTTTTAATATTTTTTATCCTAACCCTAACCCTAGCCTAGCCCTATATAAAGACCCCTATCCTCTACCTTTTTCCCTCACAACTCTAAGTCTACTCTCCCAAATTCTCGAGAACTCGGTACGAAGAGCGAGAAGCAAAGCGCTGCCGAAATCGACGACGGATTCCGGCGACCGGATCAAAACCTTCGCGGCGCTTTCGACGAATCGGCAACCACCACATCCCTTAGCTTCATTAGCTTATCCAAACCGTAAGTCCCATCTCTTCTATCTCTCTTTTCCTTTAATAGAAAATACGACTTTTTGGAACCCGACGGAAATCGGAACAAACCGATTTCCGATTCGGTTTTTCTTCAAATTTCCACTTATCACTTAATCTACAATACCTAAACATATCCATGATGACTATTAATCACATAGAAACCAATTTAAATAAAGTTTCTCACATGAAATGATAGATTTCTTATAAAACCGTATTCTTTTCATAAAAATACCATAAAGTTTATTTTTATTGTTCTAAATAAATCCCTCACTCCTAAATATGTTTATCTTGATCACTAAACTTGTAGAAATCAATTTGAATGAAATTTCACACATAAAATGATAACGTTTTCGAATACCGTATTCTTGCGTTTTAATACTTTCAAGTTTAATACATCATATTTAATCTCTAAAACTTCATTAAACCTTAAAATAAGTCACGAAGTAATGACCTATCTCTACACACGCTCAATATAACCCTAATTGATAGATATCAAAATACAGAATACGAAATTATAGGACTTTTCACTAAAATACCCTAATCTTTACAACCTTTATTGAAAGCTTTAAGTTGTAAACATTTCTAGATAAAATCGATTAATAAAATGAAAACACGATTGGTCATGGACATCGATCGTTTATCTAAACTGTCTTGTGGTGACTAGGCAAGTGTGTCTAAGGCTAGTGGTTTTTAATTAGGCCCACGACTGTGGTTCCTTCCCACTTACCTGGCACTTATCTGGCCGCAATTGACAGTGAAGAGGTGATTTGAGGCTTCTAATGACTTGTCGTTTAGACCTTAGAAATAGGCTAGTTGGCTTAGGAAACCCTAACAACTAAAATACGGAAAACTATACTCTTTTACGAATAAATACCTTTTATTTATAAAACCGTTTTCCTAAATGAATGGTAATTATTAAACCTAAGCAAAGCGCCGCTACAACCCACTTTTGGGGAACCTGTTAGGGATAGTACGGTTCATCGTGCACCCGCATGCTAGTAGTGCGAGATTCAGACCTCCGCAAGGAGCTTTCGATCTCGAAAGGTTTAAAATACGACACTTAAGAAAAAATAAGATTTTTGAAAATAAAACATTCATTTAAAAATTATTCATGTGTTAATATATATAAAATTATCTTTTAAACACCTATTTTATCATAAGATAAAGTTTCCACTTTTTCTAAAAATTAAAAGATTAAAAGTTATATTAAAATACCATGAATTTCAGATAAAACAATTAATACTTTTATTAGGATATATTCACTAGAATAACACAAATAAAATTCACATTCATTATAACAATAAAGACGATTATTAAATACTTGAGGTGTATTTTGAAAACTATACAAAAGTACTTTTACATAAAACCCCCTCAAGTTTTACAAATTACAATAAGGCCCCTAACTAATATTGAACTTCAAATTACCTTTCTTCTAGTCTGACCCGGGTTAGAGTCTGACTACTCCTGACTTGAATATGATTCAAGTCAATCTATATTCATTTATATTCCAATACAATTTGAATACATGAATCCCTGAATCCAGTTAACAATCTACTCGACTGAACCGAACCATGGATATTCCTTTTACATGTTTTCCAGTATTCCATTTACATGACTCTACGGTTATAACCGTTTCCTGATATCATGGTTTCGTTCAGTCAGTCAATCAATCATGCAATCAATACAATTTTACAACATAACAATACAAACAAGACATCGCGGGGTTTAAGGGGTAGATTGGTACGAAAGGTGTTAAAGGTGGCACGAGGTGGTAAGATTAAGACACCTAACCTGAATCCAATTGCCGTTGTTCCGGGTTGTATAACGGAGCCTTGTAGTTCCATTTGCCCTGGTCTCTAGCATACTGAGACCCCTCTCGTATACACTGGCATCCTTCTGTACCAAGCTACAACAACAGCGTTAACACCATACTACTATAATATGACAATACAATACAACATTAAAAGCTACTCTCTCTCTCTCTCTCTCTCTCTCTCTCTCTCTCTTACTCTCTTTCTATTTCTTCCTTATCTTTGGAACTTACCGAGCGACCTGTTCGCTGACGACATTCTATTTCTTTCTTCTTTGAATGTCGTCAGGTGCGTTGGACCGAGCTGAGATCGAGCCCACCGGTGAAGATTTGGAGCAGTTCCACGAAGATCCCGAGCTCTAGATATTGTACCTTGTTCTTTTTCATTTCCTGTTATGCCACTGTTTAGGCATCGCTTTTCATTTCAGTTGTATTTACTTTTCATGCATTGTACAAAAGAATGTTATTAATAAAGTTGTTGTTATTCCTATATCTCTTGTCTCTTATGATTTACTTTATATTGCTTAGCTACGCTTAGCGTATGTACTTCTGAGTACATACGTAGCGGACCTTGTCGCGTCCACTTCGCCGTATACTGGGAAGCGGGGCGTGACACGATCTGCCAATCCTCTCCATCCTATCAAGAAAGGACTGAGGATCTTCCGCTACATCGGTCCCCGTAAATACCGGCGGTCTCAATCTCATAAACTCGGCAAGTGATACCTCCATCACTCTCGTATCTACAAGTGCTACCGTCTGTGTAGGCTGTACCTCGGATTCTGCTACGGTCGGTGCCGGATGTTGTCTCAGTACTCGAGTGGCCTCAGCTAATTGTCCTACCACTCGCTGTAATCCTAACATGCCCTCCTCAATCCTAGTCATGCGATCTGGTGGAGGAGGATCAACATGCTCATGCACCGCCGGAACGTCCGGTGTACCAGTCGTCGTCACAGGCGGACTCGCCCTAGCTGCATCTCTGGCTGCGGCTCGCCTAGCCCGCGTAGCCATAGCAACTGGAATAAGAAACGAGAGTTGATAAGGCGTATGAATAGGAACAATCAATAACAGAGAATCAACGGAAGAATAGATCAAGATACACATCCTAAGGTTAGTTAGGCTGAATACGATAACGTAAATATGCCGCGGAACATACGTACGGTACTGCATTCATCCTAACTCACCTACTCCATCAAACCAAAGGTCATCCTAACACACGGACTCACGTCAACCTATTTTAATCCCCTACTCAATTCCGTAAGGTTATTCCTAAGCTCTTATACCAACTTTGTCACGACCCAAGTTTGGATGTGACCGGCACTTAGATTGTATCATATCTAAAGATATACACACAGTCCAAGTAAGCCGAAAACCAAGATCAAAATCCTTTTTGCGGAATTCTTTATATAGAAAATTTAATTTTTTAAAATAAAAATCACATGTTATGAAGTTAAAATATTAAACAAGTATAAGGTGTTAAGTTTGGTTGCATCCCTAGTTGGGATCAACAATATCAACAATGGAAATTAAAACATCAGTATATAGGGCATCAATACGAATCTCAGACATAAAGAAATGAACCCACAATTTATAGACTAAACGATCTCAACTGTCAATAATATACATATCATCTCTCACTCTAAGTCATATACATGTCTGATGGAGATTTTATAGATACAAAATACAATACCAAAAGAGAAGATTACTATATATGTAACCCACCTATAAAAAGATGTGATAAAGCTGCAAAAGTAGATCTGCACCGCAGCTAACCGTCTATTCTACCCCTGTAAGGAACCGTGGCACAACGGGGGTGAGTTGCCAACTCAGTGAATTTAACTAACATATAATGGTTAATAATGTAAATATGACGATCATATTAACTGAAATGTGAACAAGTATAATATATGATTATATGTGAAAATCAAGAATCTATAATACGGATCTCATAGTCCAAACTGAAATCTCATCATTTTATTTCCAATAAAATTCATTTCCCCGTGTCCATCATCGACACAAAACTTCCATTTCTCACAGGCATCATTCCTCAAATGATCCTGAAATCAGCAATACCAGTCGTTATCCTCTAGATATACACCGTATTTTTACCACTATCTCCGGTATCGAGTAACCTCGCTAGGCTCCCCCGCCTCAATGCGGCTATCCTGCCCTTCGGTCTCGACCGGGTCCACCATGTATCCAACTGTATATCTCCCCCACTCAGTATGGATAACGTAAAATCCGCGACCGTATATCTCCCCCACTCGGTCCGGAATAAAACCAAATCATAAAACATCTCATGGTGGACATGAAACATCAATCATAAAATCACTGGATTTATGTAATAGTATTCAAAACTCAAAACCATAAATCCTCAATAATACATTTACCTCTTATATCAACATGAAATACGCAGATACTAACATGATATTAATGATGCAATTTACTACTATTATTGGGGTGTAAGATACGATATGAATCATTTTAACAATAATTTTACTAAGTGTAAAGTGACATGGTAATATCGACGAGGTGTGTATAACATATAAGATGTGCACGTGGTATGACTCGTCGATACATGTGTAGTGTTCTAGCAACTAAACAAGTATATGTGAATGATGAATGCATATGTTCAATTTGGTATAACAAAATAAAGCATTAAGTTAAATAAACTACGGGCGTATCACGCCATCTTTACACAATTCCCCGGTAGATGTTTAGTCTACTCACCGGAAAACGTCGAATCTATTCAGGAATTGCCAATCCTTTCCCTTTCCTCGCTGCCTCCGAAAATCCCGTATTCGAATCTAATATCACAATTTAATTTATATAAGTAAACGGCTACTTCGACATGACGGAAATGAAAAACACCCGTTCCTACGTACTAGTTATATTGTATACGACTATATCGAGCTATTAAACACTTAACCTTACTGGATTTTAACCCTAACCTGCATCGCTACAGAATTTAAATCGCGATGCGTTTTAATCATATCGTATTTGGTGTTTTAAGATATCCCTTCCGATATACACTTCCAGATTCTATTTTCAGTGAAACTAATTTATTTAAACAATACCAAAATGACCAAAATGATTTACAGAAACCTACACCATCACCCAAAACACCCTAGCTACCTACAAAACCGGCGACGCCGGAATTTTACTTTTAGTCGCCGGCCCAAAACCGGTCCCCTGGTTTCGTGGTCCTATGATTTGCTCTATGTTCAACATACACCATTTTAGCATTGTTTTGTTAAGTTGATTTTTCTCTGACTAATAGCAGATTCAACAGAGCCTATCTTTTACTAAAATACGATATTATAGAACCCTTTTCAATTCAAACTAAACTAGCTACAGAATTTAAATTCCTACCGTGGTTAAGAATTTTACCCATAATAATTTGTTGGAATAACCCTTCCAAGATGCTAAGTCCCTTGTCCTAGCTTGATGATGAGAAAACCTAGAACCTAGCTTCCTTCTTCTTCTTCACCTCTCTTGTTCTTCTAAGCTTTGTTTTGTTTTTCTTTTCTTTTCTTTAAATTTCCAGAATTTTAATTAACCCCTGATCTGAACAAGGTTTATATATGGCAATGAAAAGGATAAGGTGAAGGAGGAGTTGGAATCAAGCTAGAGGTAAGGGTTTCATGCAAGTAGGAGGTGTGAAGTGAGTATTGTGCATGTAAGCAAGAGGTGTTCATTCCTTATCTTCGTAATTTGTTTTAATTTGAATTTAAATTCTGAACTAAATGTTTCTATCACTTTTTCATTTACACCCCTAACAATTTTCCATTTGCACAAAAATCCTAAACTTTACCTAAAAACCCATCATAACTTAGTTTATTATAAAACACACATTTTATTAAAATGGAGCTAAAATTGTCACTAAAACCCTTATAACTTATTTAGGTTGCATATTAAATTTTTTATTTAAATTGTTTTACATAGAACTTATGAAACTTGACTTATTTGTTTTTAACAACTTTGCGATATATCATTTTATTATTAAATTAATTAATTTTATTTATTCCAAAATTTTCAGAATGCTACAACCGTACGTGATGCTATGAGGCTGGATCGTCGACTATTAGATATATCGACTCGGATATGTATAGTTTACTATTTACTTTCTGCTCTATTCTTGTTGATTCAATTTCATTGCATATATATACGTGTGTTTTCATTAGCTGTTATGATTTCATCTGCTAGGACACATGCACCATTACCGATGATGCATATGTTGCACGTACACTTGCTTGCCAGCTCACACACATCATCATCGGTAATTGCTATGTCACGTACACATTAGAAAAACGTTACTTCACTTGTGTAACCTGCTAGCTGGTAGTTTATTCATATTGTTTGTATTCTTGCTCTCACTTGCTAGTTAGATATCATAATTCTTATTTAGATACCACATTGCATTCATATACATATATTCTGGTTATGAACTGTAGATTGGCATTACGCCGGTACTCATTGTTTCATTATATACTAATGATTATGAGATTTCAATTTCATGAGATTTCTGGATTTGGGAAACCGCGTGTGAATTTGGAAATTTATTCTCCTTTTAAAAGAAAAATGCGGTTTTTCCTTGATATGATGTATGACGTCCACCATGAAATTTCTCAGTTCTGGAGCATATATGATATATGACTACCTTTCACGAGGAGTGAGTCGGCACCGTCTGTGGGTACATGGTAGATCCGGTGCGGTATCCCGAAGCAAGATTGACGTATTTAGAGAGGTATAGACGTTGAGCCCGGCAGGGGAGCACTACCAACCGGTGATAGTTTAAACCTGGCGGTTATCCGGAGGATACTAATCGGTGTCATGAGATGGATTTGAGGGCCGACCTAAGGATGCGGCGCCCAAAATATATAAGGATATTATATCACAGATGGACATGATTTCCATGATGTTTTCGAGTGTCGATCCTGCGCACTCAGGTTTTGTGATGATTTAGTGTGTCGTTACTGGACACACATTGATTGTTGCATTTACACTCATACATACATTTACATATGTCTTGTTACCACTTTGTAACATGGACATGAGTACTTGGCTTTACACATATGCTTATTTCATCACCTTTACTGCTACTCGATGTTATCGTGTTACTATTATTATCTTACTGTATAACCTAGGAAATAGTCATACATTCGGTTTCTACTCGGAGATGTATTCTACTTATGAGTTAGCAACTTACCCCCGTTGTGCCATAGTTTTCTTGCAGATTTGGCCGCACAGGTTCTGTAGCTACTTCGCTGGCACTCCATTATCTTCTAGGTGATTGCTTTGGTGGGTGGGATCCACTTGCATCGTGACCACCATTTGTATTTGTATACTTATTTAGTTGTATCTAGTTAAAGCTCCATCAACCAGACTATGTATATATTCATAGACTTAGAAACCTTTATTGTATATTCTTTTAGCCTTAGAGTCACACCCATGTATTTATTCTTATTTCTGTTTCTTGATGATACTTTGTTTTCTTTGCTTTTCTCGTGGTTTTGATCCTCGCCTTCGGCGTTGTATATTTATATCCTGCATGGTTGTTTCCGCCAATTGGCGAAGAGCTAGCTCCCGTTTGAGGATACATTTTATTATTATTACTTGTATTGTTTTCGGGTTAACCTATAGAAAGGAGGTGCTGCCCAAATTTCAAACGCGAAACATGTTTTCAAGATAGTTACAAATATCATGTTTTCATATACTATGACTTATGTTTTAAAGGAAGAACCTGATTTCATTAAACTTCTATTTCAAAATTCCACATCCACTATTTTCCCTAAAAAGGTTTAGATTTCTAGGCTTTTGGCTTACTTGAATTAGGTGGAGTCCTATAGATTTCACATGATTCAAGTGCCAGTCACGTGCTTTTTTTGGGTCGTGACAAAGTTGGTATCAGAGCGTTAGGTTTAACCTTGGTTCGATTCTAGGTTTGACTATGCGGAGTCTAAGGGGGTGTGTGTGTGTGTGTGTGTGTGTGTGTTCGGAACCTCAGCTTGACCTTACGGAACTTAGACTTGGCCGAAGGGGTATTAGACCTAAACTTTCGTCGCATAGGTTGACCTTGATTGATGGAGTAGGTGACTTAAGTAGAGTGACGTACCGTGTGTATGTTCCGCGGCATACTTGCGATACACTACTTTGCTTAAGTAGCCTTAAGATGTACATTTCTTATACATTGTATTTCTATTCATTCCTATGATCTGTCCTCATTGATATCGGATTGTGATTTCCGTTACCTTGACTATAAGAGCAGAGAGAGCTGCGGCTAGAGATACAATCAGAGCGAGCTCGTCATGGACGAGGACTGACCAGGGTGTATTCCGGTTACATACGAACGCATTGATATATTGTTTTATTAAGATTCTTATTGATACGAGCGTTCGAGATCCTACACTATATGATCGGGCTATTACTAGAGGCTAGACAGATTGCGAAGATTATTAAGGTACCGTTTACTCCAGATGATTGATGCATTGTCTACCGTGCGGACAGATGAGCCAGTTGTGGCTGAGTTGATAAGATATCGTTCCCAGACCATTGAAGCTAATGCAGCATGAGTTTATACACGTAGATGTGACATAAGATAGCTAGTCCATCTTGAATAGAGTGACTGAGATGATTTGTCTAATCTGATGCGCCGACGCAGGCTCAGTTATGTTGAAAAATTCCAGTTTGAAGGATCTTACACAGAGTTAGAGTTAATCGATCAAGAAAGGACATTATTCGTTGGATGCTCCGATGAAAGATCAGTAAGTTGACCAGCTTCGGATGGAAGGACCTCACCCAGATGTATTGCGAGTTGATCAAGAATGGACGAATGGAGCGTATTACCCCGAAGATTTGGACGAGTTCCTGAGGATGTAATTGGCCAGATGGCATTTACAGGATATTAGAGATGTCGATTTCGTAGCTTCGGAAAGGAGACTCTATATATGACTACAACCAATTGGAGCATCGTCCACACAGCTACGAAGAGAAAGCGGAGTAAGAGGTTCGTACGAGATCTTGACGAGATAACATTCCACTCCTTTGACATCAGAGACTTGATATGCACGCAGAGGCTTTGGATACGGACATATTTTCCTAAGGAATGTCATGATGAGAATGCAACTGTCCCACAATGAGAAACGGATTAAGTAAAGAGTGATAACTTCCGGGTAGTTTGGCAGAGATGAGATTGGAAGAGACCCTGATGGGATCTTTCGGGAATACTTCATGATAAAGACCTGGACCCAGGATCATTTGTATCGCACACACTCAGTGGGCAAGAGACTGCCATCATCGACGTGATAAGTTATGAGTGACCATGTTAATTGGTCAGGAGATCTTCAGAGAAGTGCCAGAGCGGAACTGTTCCGTCATTACTCCGAAAAGGGCTGTCAAGCCGAGGAGTCATGTGACTGGTAATACACAAAGAGAAAAGAAAACCTAAAAGCAGAAGATGCTAAACTGTGGGCATGAGGCAAGTAGATATTCTTGCTCTGCCAGCCTTGGACGCACCGGCACCTTTCGACGTTGAAGGAGAGGCACCTCGACGGCAGTTATTGTGGATTTCATCTCGGTGATTTATATATAGCATGCTTCCATCGTTTTGATATCGGTATTTGACGATTTGTTTTATGATTGATATTTTCTATGTGCACCATATTTGCACTTGATTCTTATTTTCATGTATTAGTTGTACTGATGTTCGCTTTGTGCATACCCATTGCACTTGATTTTGATGTTTACACATTCTGAGATATTTGATTTGATTTCATGTATACAGTATGCACATGATTTTGACTTATGCATTCGGTGTAGTTTACACGCGGTTTTAGTATTCGATATGGGCTTTTGTGCGCACAAATGCACATGTTTATGAGTTTATATGCCACGATATACTTGATTTTGAATTGGTGTATGTCGTAAACCGTTGATTTCGATTGTGATACTCAGTTTTCGTTTTCATGCATCCTAGGGCACTGGATTTATGTTTTCGTGCACCTTGTGCACTTGATTGGGATTCTTACGCACACTTGGCGCACAAGATGCGATTTTGTGCACACCAGATGCACTAAATCGAGATTCTTCATGCATGTCAGATGCAGCTGATATTGTCGTCGTGCACACCCGTTGCACTCGACATATGTTTTTGTGCACGCCCGTTGCACTTAGTTTTGATTCTGTGCACATTAGTAGCACCTGTATTGATTTCTTTTTCCGTAAGCACCAGACGCACGCGGCATTTTTATATGTCCTATTTGAGACTGATTTCATTTCGAGCATCATGTTTCTACGATATATACCATACGGCTTAGTAACCGAGCAGGACTGGTCTGAGGACAGTACCCGGGTTTTTTTGCCTGCATCGATATTTTACCGAGGGGATTTTTGAAAGGAGCTATAGTCTCCATATTTTCCTACGTGTCCGTGAGTGACACGGAAACTTTACTAAGAAAACCCTTCTAAATTATTTTCAAAAAGACGGGACGTACCAATTAAACAAAGGATATATATATATAACTATTTTCCTTATAAATGAACGTCCGCCACTTGTGCCGTGATATGCGCATCGCATGGTGATTTGAAAGGGATTCTGCATACACTTTCATTTGGTTGTTTTGACGATTTCACAATGATGCGTACTATATATGTGTTATATTCTTAATTATACCATGTTTGAATTTCGTATTGGATTTTGACATTTGTATTTTCGTCATAACTCTGATGATTGCGTGACGTTTGATGGAGTTTTGATTTTAAGTTTTTCCCTCAATTTCATGTGCATGCATTGCGCTATGATATGTTTTATGTATTCATGGTTTCGGAGCCCCGACGACTTGATTGTTTACTGAAGTGTTTTAGTATTTGGAGGGTTTAAATTTAAATTCGGGGACCGAATTTATTTAATGGGGAAAGATTGTAAAATTTCAGAAAAATAAAATATTATTTTCGGAATTTAAATAATTAAAAATAATAAATTTTATGGATATTATAAAAAGTATGGAAATTGGTTAAAAGATATGGTATAATTATATACCGATAATTTGGAAAATATTTGGAAAATTAATATAATTATTGATTTTGAAGGTGTTAAGTTGATTTGGATATTTTATAAATATTTATATAATTATTTGTATACGAGTTTATTACTAAACTCGATTAATACTTCACTAATTATGCATTAACCTCGTTTATGACATGCAACATGTAATATTTACAACACTTGTGTCATTTCTTTTGTTTTGGTAACCATGGTTTCATTTGTTATTTTAATTGTTATTGTTTTTTTTTAAAAAGAAAAGATAAAAGAAAAAGAATTTGTGAGATATTTGCATGAAGGAGAGGGGAACATGAAGGTATGGGCTAGGAGAGAGGGAGAGAGGAGGGGCTAATCTTCACTCCATGGCTTATACTCTCTTCACTTCATTCATCTTTATCTTATCCTCCTCCTTTCTCCACCTTCTCTACCTCTATGCACCACCCCACAAACCACCACAAAATCTTATACTCTTTTCACAAATTTTGTGCAAAAGCTCCCTTAAAACCCTATGGATCTATCAAGTGAAGATTTTGAGCATTTTTGGCAAATCAAGAAATTTCTTGAGTTGCCACATGTGGTATAATTCTAGACTTTTAGTTAAGTTATTATTATTTAGTATATCCTTTTGTAGTTAAAGATAAACCGATATGGTTTGGTGATGTTAGAATTTTCCTAGATGATGGTTAGGGGTTTCTATGAATTTTGAAGGTGTATTTAAGGTGTAGTGAGTGTTTTTCATGACCTTAGTGATATTTACTAGTCTAGATCGGAGAATAGAAACCAATACACGATCTTAGAATTTTCCCATGTCGGTTTTATGGAGTTTTGAGGATTTACAGAAAATCTGGAGCAACTTGGGATATTATTAAGAAAATCAAACAACTACATTGGCCTAGTTAGACCACTAGGAGACCACCACAGAAGAACGAGACCAAACTACAAAAATTGGGCCGGCGACACCCGTTACTGTAGCATTTATCGCCGGCCAAATTTTGGAGTCTGGTGTTGGGTTTTGGCCTGTAGCTCATACTCCTCATAACCTAGCCCATGTATTGTTAGTTTAGTCCCACTTTACCTAAGCAAAAATATGGAAGCATTTTGAGTTGATTTTGGAAATGTTTTTCCGATTTCTAAAACTTGGTTTTTGGTATTTGAATTTGTATTTGGACGTTTGTACGTCAACGACGAGGGTTATTTGGTTGTTTTTGCATGCGTAGGCTATAGGTTCTAACATATGAGCACTTTGCATGACGTGTCGGTTTTCGAATATGATTTTGATGCGATACGATATGTTTTGATATGTAGGTACCTTCACGTAGACTTCGGGACGACAAGGGAGAACAAGACGTCATTGACTTCGGCAAGTGAGGATCAAGGCGAGTATAAGTATATCTACGGGGGAAGTCGGGAGGATGGCGTATAGCACCCCCGCAACTGTAGCTTAGGGTTGTTTATAATTTATATATATATCGATGTGAGTTTTGGATACTTAGCAAGTAGAATTCAAGGAGACTATAGGATAGAGTAAGCGTAGTTGTAGGAAGATGCACCCTTAGTCTTATTTATCTTAGTCGCGAACCTTTAGGATATGTGTTGTCACACATGCATACACACACACACACTTGGTTTTGTGTGCATATGTGTGTGTATATATGTGTATGTGTGGTTGATTACACACACACACACACACGTGAGATGAGGATATGATGTGTTATATGGATATGAGTCAATATGATCGGGCATGTTGTCGTGAGAATATGAAAATATGAAATTGAGTATGAAACATTACTAATGATATGATATATTAAAGGATCGTTGGACGTTATATATATATATATATATATATATATATATGAACATGTGATAACATGTGACTTGATGATATAATAGAATGTACGTGACCTTAGATCCATACCCGTAATTATAATATTGTACGATAGATGATACCGTAGGAATGATAATATATATATATATATATATATATATATATATATATATAATATTTGACCCGTACCCTCGATTTTGAGGATGTCGTACGATGGACTATACCATACGAGATATATTGATGATGGTTGATCCGCACTCTTGACTCGAGGATGTCATACGATGGATTATACCGTACGTGATGCTATGAGGCTGGATCGACGACTATTAGATATATCGACTAGGATATGTATAGTTTAATATTTACTTTCTGCTCTGTTCTTGTTAATTCTATTTCATTGCATATATATACGTGTGTTTTCATTAGCTGTTATGATCTTGTCTGCTAGGACACATGCACCATTACCGATGATGCGTATGTTGCACGTACACTTGCTTGCCGGCTCACACACATCATCATTTATAATTACCATGACACGTACACATTAGAAAAGCGTTACTTCACTTGTGTAACCTTTTAGCTGGTAGTTTATTCATATTGTTAGTATTCTTGATCTTACATGCTAGTTAGATATCGCAATTCTTATTTAGATACCACATTGCATTCTTATACATACATTCTGGTTAAACACTATAGATTGTTTTTACGCCGGTACTCACTGTTTCATTATATACTAATGATTATGAGATTTCGATTTCATGAGATTTCTAGATTTGGGAAACCGCATGTGAATTTGGAAACTTATTCTCCCTTTAAAAGAAAAATATGGTTTTTCCTTGATATGATGTGTGACGTCCACCATGGGATTTCTCGGTTCTGGAGCATATATGATATATGACTACCCGCCATGAGGAGTGAGTCGGTACCGTCTGCGGGTATATGGTGGACCCGGTGCGGTACCCCGAGGCAAGATTGACGTATATAAAAAGATAGAGACGTTGAGCCCAGCAGGGAAGCACTACCGATCGGTGATAGTTTAGCCCCGGCGGTTATTCGGAGGATACCGACCAGAGTCATCAGATGGATTTGAAGGCCGACCTGAGAATGCGGTGCCCGAGATATATGAGGATATTGTATCACAGATGGACATGATTTCCATGATGTTTTCGAGTGTCAATGCTGGGCACTCAGGTTTTATGATGATTTAGTGTGTTGTTGCCGGATACACATTGATTGATGCATTTACACTCATACATACATTTACATATTTCATGTTACCACTTTGTGACATGGATATGAGTACTTGGCTATACACATATGCTTATTTCATCACCTTTACTGCTACTCGATATTATCGTGTTACTATTATTATCTTACTGTATGACCTAGGAGATAGTCATACATTCAGTTTCTACTCGGTGATATCTTCTACTCATGAGTTGGCAACTCACCCCCATTGTGCTATAGTTTTCTTGCAGGTTTGACCGCACAGGTTCCGTAGCGGCTTCGCTGGCACTCCATTTTCTTCTAGGTAATTGCTTTGGTAGGTAGGATCCACTTGCATCGTGACCACCATTTGTATTTTTATAATTATTTAGTTGTATCTAGTTAAAGCTCCATCAACCAGACTATGTATATATTCATAGACTTAGAAACCTTTATTGTATATTCTTTTGGCCTTAGAGTCACGCTTATATATTTATTCTTATTTATGGTTCTTGATGATACTTTGTTTTCTTTGCTTTATTCGTGGTTTTGATCCTCGCCTTCGGCGTTGTATATTTATATCCTGCGTGGTTGTTTTCGCCAATTGGCGAAGAGCCAGTTCCCACTTGGGGATGACTTTTATTATTATTACTTGTATTGTTTTCGGGTTAAATTATAGAAAGGAAGCCCAAATTTCAAACGACGGAACATGTTTTCAAGATAGTTACAAATATCATGTTTTCATATACTATGACTTATGTTTTCAAGGAAGAACCTGATTTAAAACTTTTATTTCAAAATTCCACCTCCACTATTTTCCCTAAAAATGTTTAGATTTCTGGGCTTTTGGCTTATTTGAATTAGTTGGAGTCCTATAGACTTCACAAGATTCAAGTACCAGTCACAAGCATTTTCCGGGTCATGACAACCACATGTTAATACGATTGGATTAGGGCAGTCGTACGACCTTGTTGACCTTGTCAAGGGTCGTGTCGTGCGGTTGGGTTTGATTCAATCATGAAATAAATGGTTGAACTTGACTTACGGTTTATGATTTGTTGACCTTGTCAAGGTCATAAATCACATGGGGTAAAAAAAGATATCGAGAATTTCAAGTGTTAAAATTTGCAAAGAGATTGCTGTTCACACCATAATATTGTATTATTATATTCCCCATTCTTATTCTTTTTATAAATAAACAGGTGCTTTTGACGCATGTCTGCTACATGTTACAGATTACAGGTTCGTGGATCTAAAACAGTGAAAATGATGAAAAGACGATGAAAATATGGACTTTTAACCAACAAACAGAGAATCTTGATCAAGCCTACATAAGGAACAATTCACAAAGCAAGATTCAAGACATCGACTCAAAATGAACGGTTAAAAATCCATTGCAAATTGTTCACTGAAGATCTAGAACCAACCTAGAAGCCCAAATGAAAAAAGATATATAGAAATAAGAAGCCCAAGCCAACAGAAATCAGCCCAGGAAAATTCATGGCCCAACTCCATCTTTTGGCCGCGGAACCGCGGCCAAACCAGGCCTCGGGCCGCGGTTTCGCGGCGGTCCTGGGCGATCAGATGAAATAATTTTTACCAAAATGTGGCGGAGGCTTTGACTAGTCAACTTAGGGCTATTTTTGTAATTGTAGACATGCGGATCAAAATGTAACCTAGGGTTTCTATTTCCTATAAATAGAACTCTAAATCGTTGTAAATTTTATGCCTCCTTTTAATGAAATAAAATTCAGATCTCTTTATAGAGAGCATCGGTGTTTCTTTCCAATTCAGAAATTCAGATCGGACAACCCTGCATTGATGATTGGAGAGATGCATCTTTAAGTAGATTTAATTCCTTGCTCTAGTTTAGATTTCAATTCTTTGCCCTAAGTAGATTTAATTTCATACCCTAGGAACTTGTTTAGAGTTAGCTTTGGGGAAGGATTTTGAGAGATGAGATCTCTCATCCCTTTCTTACAATAATATATTTTCAATAGGACTCCATGCATACACGCACACACCGCGCCCTACGGCATCCTACCCCTCGAGGTAACGATGACACCGTAGTATAAAAGCCCGGTGGCGGAGGTTAGGGTAAGGATCTCTAAAGGAAGGACAAGAACCTAGAGGAAGGAACACCTTCCCGAATGAATCTAATCCTCTTTATTGATAATTACCATAACTCCTCATAGATCTTCATTCGGGTATAGAAAGCGTTGAGATTTACCTGCATTTCCAAACCATCCCTAAACCTAACCCTAGCAAGACTAGATCTAGATAATCTTAGATAGATAAAATTAGATTTTAAATTTAATAACCAATCCGAACACCCTTCGGAATTAACTCGTTAGCGCGATTAGGAGATTCACAACATCCCTGTGGACCGACCCATACTCACCGGCTAGCTTCATGCGACGCCGTTTTTGATTGCGGTTATAGATAGTTTTTGATACAAAATCAAATGGCGCCGTTGCCGGGGATGGCGTAGAAATTTCCTTTTTGCAATTTCGGGTTAATCTTAAATTTAAAAAATCATAAAAATCTAAAAAATCCAAAAATTATAAAAATATATCAATCTGTTATCTTTGGGAGGGATACTTTGTTGTTTGAATTTTGCAGGATATACAAAATCGGATCTGAAAATTTTCAGAAAGCGAAACAGAAAACAACACATCAGAACAGAGGTAGATTGCCACCACAGTGCCGTACAATTTTTTTCAGGACCCGATCCCGCGGAACCGCGGCCATGACGCGACTAAAACCGCGGAACCGCGGCCTGTTTGACTGTTCAACGCAAAATTTTTGCACGGTTTGATTTCTCATTCTTCCCTCTGCAAATCCCCATATATCTTTTCTGAAAAATTTCTGCAAGATTCCGTGCGCTTTAAAAATATATTCCCTTCCAAACAACAATCTTGTGCATGATTTTTGGGCCTCGCTTAAAATAGAAATTGATTGCAAGTAATCTTTTTTGTTGCATATCTTTTCTCGAATATCTTTTTGCAACAATTTTTTCCAAATAAAAATTCTTGTGATATGCTTAAAATAATAACTGATTGCAAGTAATATTTTTTTTTGGTTGCATATCTTTAATTAAAAATGTTTTTGCAACAATTTCCAAATTAAGATAAAAAGAAAATGGAAAATTTTTATTAGAAAACTTGCAAAATCTTTGCCGCAAATAAATCCTTGCACCACCACCCAACTTTCTTTCTTTTCCCCTTCTTCTAACATGGGTACCCTACATAATAAATCACTTGCCGAACTTTGGTATCCCGAACCTAATTTTGCGTCGTACGGTAATTTGTTTGGTCAATTTAAAGACGATCCTTCCTTGCCTAAAATACCGTTGAAAGATCAAATAGAGACGTCTAGGAGAAACAGTTTGACTTTTCAACCCACTTTGTGTCAACCAAGTCAGCCTTTACCATCTCCATATGTTGATACCACCTTTTCAAGTCCTACCGTCTCTCCTAAGACGATGTCCATTGCTGAGCATATTGCTCAATCTCGCAGCCGATCTTTCACCCCTCTGCACTCATCTAGTTCTAGGGATCCACACAATTATTCATCTTGTTATCCATATGTTGACCCTACCCCTGCCCAACCACCCACTTCCTATCAGTCTTACCCGACCTTCCCACCTACACTAGACACTGTATCTACACAGCCTGTTAGGAGTTTTGCATATCCACACAATTTCGAATCTTTTACCGAAACCCCCTTCCATCCAAGTCTAGTTTGGAAGAGTCGTTGGAGGCATATATCGCAGCAACAAATAAAATGAATAGGAATGTGGAAGTGTCCTTGGCCGCCCTTATGCAACCTAATGAACCGGTAGCTAGTTTCCCACTAGTTTCAAAATTTTCAATGTATAAGGAGGCGTTTGGACAGAGTGAGAATATGAGAGGATTTCCAAATCAAACCTACCCTTACCCAATTGAAGCCCACAACTCCGGTTTTCCATCGATTGTCCCAAATGATTCACCAGTTCAAAATAAAAACGAGTTGTGTGATTTTGTAGTGTTTGATTTGCCAAATTGTGAGGAACCCCTTTCGAGTGAAACCGCACCTAATCCTTTCGATCTTTACACCTCCCATCTAGAACCTAAATCGATAGATATCCATGCTTTTAATGAGGTGTCTAAGAAAATTGATTTTCACTTGATTGAGGATATAGACGCCGGGAATATTTCGGATGATGAACCTGTCGATTTAATTGAGATTTTATGTTCAAATCATCATCCCGAGTTATTAAATGTTTCTCCCGAATCTCATATGCGTCTTGACTTTGATGATAATGGCATGGATGAGTTGAATCTTGAGGAGAATTATAAGGATAGTATTGAGGAGAGTTTTAAGGATCATATTGAGGTTGAACTATTTTTGTTTGATATGTCTGATTTTCCAATTCATCCTCTTGAACCTTTACCTATATCACCCTCCCTCCTTTCCATTGTTCCGACCATGCCTAATATCACGCTTGAAGACTGTGAGCTTGAAAAATTTTCCTTTGAATCTGACACAGTTCTCACAGCCGAAAACACTTACGAGTGTTTCACTTTTTCGGACGATGTTGATGTCTCCCCGCCCGAGTTTGAGTCCTTCACATTTTCAGATGAGTTAGTTGAACCATCAGACTCGGGTGCTTACAGTAGTTTCGAACCATTAATGGAATCTTTCAAGTACGAGACAGTTTACTACGGTGAGAAAGAGACTATCCCAAATTCACTCCCTTTCGTCTTTCCCATTGTTCCGACCGTACAAGAGACCGTTACGCTTTCATCTCCAATACCAAGTTCGGCGTACCCATGTTTTCTTGCGAATCTTGAGGGATTTGACCCCATTTCACAACGGGTTGATAGATTAGCGCAATCGCTTTTAACATATCGGTCATCACAAATTGCGCTAATTTATTCACTCGATTTACACCCTCAAGATCGTGCAACCCTTCTCTCTCCCTTCCGCCATTCTTCTCCCCCACCGAGACCCTATCTACCATTCTTCTTCCCATTCGGTCTCGTGTGTTTCTCATCTCTTTTCTTTCCACCCCATTCTTTCACCAACTAGATCAGTACCACGATAAGATTTTTGAATGGTTGGTACTAACCTTTGGCTTGTGTAAGGCCAAGCTTAAGTTTGGGGGGAACCTTGTTGTATATATGTATATATTTTTGTTTTCTTTTTCTAATAAAAATAAAAACAAAAAAAAAATTCAAAACAATAAAAAAAAATTTGTAAATAAATAAACAGGGGAGTGCCGACAATTTTGACCCTCTTGGTGTAGCATGACAGTGAGGACACTGTCAAGTTTAAGTTTGGAGGTATGCTCGGTACGTCTTCTTCCTTCGCATTCATTTGTACATATTTTGCATTTGCATACTTATTTGAAAACCCATAAAAATTTGAAAATTTCAAAAAATTATAAAAATTAATGTATTCAATTTTGGCTAATTGACTTGAGTTTGACAAATAGGTTAACTAGCTAGGAACAACTAGATCTTAGACTTAGTAAATTAAAAACCCTAAAAATAACCTTTCTTAAAGTTTAATGGTAGAGAGTATATGTCTTTGTAGTTTATTTAGAAATAAGCAAATCTTGGGTTTATTTCTTGGGCTAAGTCAAAATAAGGGAAGAGTATTGATGTTCTTATTAGAGTATAAGTTTGAAAAATAGTTCCTAGCTTAAGTCTAGATTCTGAAAACGTATACCCTATAATTTGCACAATCACGCACCTTGAAACTTGGAATAGTAGAAGGGACCTTGAAATGCTCTTGTCTAAAGTCCTTAGTACGAAGAAAATAAAAGAAAAAAAGAGTGAATAAAGAATTAAAAAAAAATGAACACTGGTTTTTGTGATTAATTAAGGCTGCAAAAATAGAAAAATATTTAGCGAGGATGCTTCGTCACCTAGTGCCTTAGACCAACTGGTTTGGGAGTCACTGCTAAAGCCTTGGGTGTTGCAAGACTAGGAAGTACGCTTTAAAGTGCTAACACATCTTGTAATCGGTTGTTGGTACCTCAAGAAGTATTAACGGACGCATGAAGGATGTGTAACCAAAATTCAATTAAAAAATTCACCAATTAATAAGTACTTTGGACAACGGACAAGGGTATGATTGCTTGATTTGAATTTCCAAGTGTAGGGGTGATTTATACACACACGTAGGGGTATGTGATTGGAGTTTAGATGATGGAAAGGGATGAAAAATAGAACTTGTATCTTTAGTAGAGTTGATAGAAATTCTTGAGTGGAGATGTAACCCTAGAAGGAAAACTTAAGAAATGCCGAAAGTTAAGTAGGTCTGCAGAACATATATAATCTTAAGTTAGATGATGAGGAAGTGTGAAGAATATGGGTGGATAATTTATAAGTCGAAGATAATAGAATTCCTTGTTAGAAAACCTAATTGGAGAATTAAAGTTAAAAAGCCAAATTGATAGGATTTTGTGGGTGTAATCCGCTGAAAACCCTCAGGAGACAACACTCCTCCTACTAGGGACACCTAGAGGTTTAACGGCTTATTGCATGTGCTCAGTGCAATCGCGTTTCCCTACGAAAGTGTGGTTAGAATTTTAGTGAATAAAAATAAGTTTGCTCGAGGACGAGCAAAAGATAAGTTTGGGGGTATTTGTTCACACCATAATATTGTATTATTATATTCCCCATTCTTATTCTTTTTATAAATAAACAGGTGCTTTTGACGCATGTCTGCTACATGTTACAGATTACAGGTTCGTGGATCTAAAACAGTGAAAACGATGAAAAGACGATGAAAATATGGACTTTTAACCAACAAACAAAGAATCTTGATCAAGCCTACATAAGGAACAATTCACAAAGCAAGATTCAAGACATCGACTCAAAGCGAACGGTTAAAAATCCATTGCAAATTGTTCACTGAAGATCTGGAACCAATCTAGAAGCCCAAATGGAAAAAGATATAAAGAAATAAGAAGCCCAAGCCAACAGAAATCAGCCCAGGAAAATTCATGGCCCAACTCCATCTTTTGGCCGCGGAACCGCGGCCAAACCAGGCCTCGGGCCGCGGTTCCGCGGCGGTCCTGGTCGATCAGATGAAATAATTTTTAGCAAAATGTGGCGGCGGCTTTGACTAGTCAACTTAGGGCTATTTTTGTAATTGTAGACATGCGGATCAAAATGTAACCTAGGGTTTCTATTTCCTATAAATAGAACTCTAAATCATTGTAAATTTTATGCCTCCTTTTAATGAAATAAAATTCAGATATCTTTATGGAGAGCATCGGTGTTTCTTTCCAATTCAGAAATTCAGATCTAACAACCCTGCATTGATGATTGGAGAGATGCATCTGTAAGTAGATTTAATTCCTTGCTCTAGTTTAGATTTCAATTCTTTGCCCTAGGTAGATTTAATTTCATGCCCTAGGAACTTGTTTAGAGTTAGCTTTGGGGAAGGATTTTGAGAGATGAGATCTCTCATCCCTTTCTTACCCATAATATATTTTCAATAGGACTCCATGCATACACGCACACACCACGCCCTACGGCATCCTACCCCTCGAGGTAACGATGACATCGTAGTATAAAAGCCCGGTTGCGCGCGTTTTCCATGGAGGTTAGGGTAAGGATCTCTAAAGGAAGGATAAGAACCTAGTGGAAGGAACACCTTCCCGAATGGATCTAATCCCCTTTATTGATAATTACCATAACTCCTCATAGATCTTCATTCGGGTATAGAAAGCGTTGAGATTTACCTGCATTTCCAAACCATCCCTAAACCTAACCCTAGCAAGACTAGATCTAGATAATCTTAGATAGATAGAATTAGATTTTAGATTTAATAACCAATCCGAACACCCTTCGGAATTAACTCGTTAGCGCGATTAGGAGATTCACAACATCCCTGTGGACCGACCCGTACTCACCGGCTAGCTTCATGCGACGCCGTTCTTGATTGCGGTTATAGATAGTTTTTGACATAAAATCAATTGCATACCTTCTATATGAGATAGTTGGATCTCGATACCCACTGCGAGTAAGTGTTACTCCTGGGAGAGTTTTCCACATTACAATTAGCTAATCTAGTAGGTATCTAAGAAAGGTGTTAACGGGGTTATGCCCCTGCGGAAACAAGGTTATTTAATTAGTTCCATGCGAAAGAATGTGGAGACTCCCTCGGAGTACCAACACCTACCTGGCTGACCGATTAGCGAACTTATAGGGTGTAATTAACCCCGGCTAATCTTACTTTTTAGGATTTGAAGGAAGATTTTATAAAAATAGTGGGAGTCAACCTGATTAGATACGATAATAACCAATCTAATCTTGCAAGAGCCCACGCTAAAGTGTTTTCTTCTCTCTCTCCTCTCTCTCCAGGTACTGACCATGTCATGCCTTAATCAAGATAATAATATGGATGTATTGACCGAACCCGCTTATTATATAGTGGGCTGGGGAACGTTGGTTCCGCCCTATCTTATGACAACTGTTATAAGTCTGGGCAAGGGCTAGGGGAATATAAGGATTTCTACGCAACCCGAATGAAGAAAGAGCATTCTGATACATCTTTTTCGGGTGTGTTAGTTATTGAGAACTATTTCTTAGTTTGCTCTACGTCCTGGGTATTGGATACCGGATTAGGATCCCACAATTGTAATCTGTTATAAGGAATAAAGAGAAATAGAGAACTGGGAAAGGGTGATATGTCTCTCAAAGTAGGGAATTGAGCAATTGTTGCTGCCGAAGCAGTCGGCGAATATGACCTTGTATTACCAAATGGTAATACATTGATTTTGAACGACTGTTATTACGTACCGTCGATGATGTGCAATATAATATCCGTTTCTTTATTAGATAAAGAAGGATATAACTTTGCATTAGAGAAAAATGTGATGAACATTTTCCAAAATCAAGTGTTGATTGGGTTTAGTACATTGTGTAATGGTATATACGTTCTAAATACAACTACAGTTCTAAATATACAGAACACACACAAGAAGAAAAGTTCAGAAATAAACGAAGCCTTCTTATGCTATTGTAGACTTGGTCATATTAATGCGACCAGACTAGCTAAGTTAAATAAAGATGGATATTTGAATCCGTTCGAATTTACATCTTATGAAACTTGTCAGTCGTGTCTCAAAGGAAAGATGACCAAAACTCCATTTACGGGACACGAAAAAAGAGCTACTGAACTCTTGGGACTGATTCATAGTGATGTATGCGGTCCTATGTCTACAAATGCCAAAAATGGTTCCTCGAACTTCATTACATTCACCGATGATCTCTCATTATTCGGACATGTGTTCCTGTTGAAACACAAATCTGAAGCTTTTAAGAAATTCAAGGAATATAAAAGTGAAGTAGAGAACCAGAAGGGTAAAAATATTAAAATCCTTCGATCTTATCGCGAAGGTGAATACTTAAGCACGGAATTCCGAGAATATCTAAAGGAGAATGAGATTCTCTCTCACCTTACTCCTCCGTATACACCACAACACAATGGAGTATCGGAACGGAGGAATCACACCCTATTAGATATGGTGTGCTCTATGATGAGTACTGCTGAATTACCTATTTCCTTTTGGAGTTATGCACTTGGGGCAGCTGCATACCTATTGAATCAAGTTCCATCAAAATCCATGCCTAAAACACGATATAAGATATGGAGTGGAAAGAGACCATATCTTAAACGAGTTAAGATATGGGGTTGTCTGGCCTATGTTAAAAAGCAGAATCCGAACAAACTCGAAGCACGATCGGTTCTTTGCAAGTTTGTGGGATATCCAAAGAATTCACATGGATATCTATTCTACCACAGTGAGGGACAAAAAGTGTTTGTTGCTCAACATGCCACCTTTTTAGAAAATGAATTTCTTGTTAAAAAATTAGTGATAATGAGGTAGAACTGGAAGAAGTTCCAGATACAAAAACTACAACTGAATATTTGGTAGAACCGAAGAATTCGATAGTCCCCGATGAATCTCAGCCACTCCGCGGATCTAGTAGGGTTTCTCATCCACTTGAGAGATACTACGGTTTTCTCATAGACGGTGGGAGCAGGATTGCATCATGGAAGATGATGACCCAACTAGTTTCGAGTAGGCCATCATAAGTGGGGACTTTATGAAATGGCTGGATCCTATGCAATCTAAGATGAAATCCATGTACACCAACAAAGTATGGACTTTGGAAGTAGCTTCTGTAGGGGAAAAACCCATTGGGAGCAAGTGGATCTTCAAGAAGAAAATTGGTGTAGATGGAAAGGTTGAGAGCTTCAAAGCAATACTTGTAGCAAAAGGTTTTCGTCAACGACCAGGTATCGACGATGATAAGACCTTTTCTCCAGTGGTTATGCTTAAGTCCATCAGGATCCTACTTGCCATTGCTGCATACCATGACTACGAAATCTGACAGATGGAAGTCAAGACCGCTTTTCTAAATGATGATTTAGAAGAGAGCATGTATACGACACAGCCAGAGGGCTTCGTAGACAGTGGGAGCAGCAGAAATGTGTGCAAGCTGCTTAAATCAATCTATGAATTAAAACAGGCGTCGCGGAGCTGGAACATCTGTTTTGTTGTAGCAATCAAAGAATTTGACTTCATAAAAAATGTAGATGAACCATGTATATATAAAAAGGTTGTAGAGAGTAAGGTTGTCTTCCTCGTATTATACGTGGATGACATACTCTTGATAGGAAATGATGTTCTTATTCTGCACTCGGGCAAACTCTTCCTATCACAAAAATTCTCCATAAAAGATCTGGATGATGCCTCATACATCCTGGGAATAAAGATCTATAGAGATAGATCTAAAAGGATGTTGGGATTGTCCCAATCCAAATAGATACACACCATACTAAAGATGTTTAGTATGGAAGATTCTAAACGTGGTAATTTACCCTCTTGCTCAGGAATCACTCTCTCCAAAAAGATGTCTCCCAAGACTGATTTTGGAGAGGGCTCGCATGAACGTGATACCCCATGCTTCTGCAGTTGGGTCTATCTTGTACGTGATGTTATGCACCAGACCGGGTGTAGTTTACGCAATTAGTGTGGTAAGTAAGTATTAATCAGACCTAGGGGAAAAGCACTGGATAGCTGTGAAGAATATTTTTAAGAACTTGAGAAGGACTAAAGAGATGTTCTTAGTGTATGGTAACGGAGAACTCCAAGTGAAGTCTTTTACCGATTCGAGCTTCCAAAGTGATAAGGATGATAGCAAGTCTGTCTCGGATTTTATATTCACCCTTAATGGAGGGGTGGTATGTTGGAAGAGTTCCAAGCAAGAAACCGTAGCAGACTCGACGATGGAGGCTGAATACATCGCTGCTAACGATGCTACCAAAGAGGCTGTCTGGATGAAGAAGTTCATTGCTGAACTTGGTGTGGTTCCATCCATTAAGGATCCAATACCCTTGTATTATGATAACATCAGAGCTGTGGTTTTAACCAAGGAACCCTGGTCCCATCAGCGATCCAGATATATTCTGAGGCGGTATCATCTAATCTGGGAGATAGTTGATCGCCGGGAGATCAAGGTCAGGAGAGTAGATATGAAGGACAATATGGCAAATCCACTTACGAAGGCCCTTCCCCTGACACAGTTTGAGAGACATTTTGCGATGTTGGGTATGCGATACTACAACAACTGGGCTTAGTGCAAGTGGGAGATTGTTAGGAATATGTAGACCCTAGAGACCATTATTGTATATTATAGTGGATGCTTGGACATATATATAGAGGACTTTCTTGCTCGACATGATAGTATGCTATCTTGTTGCTCTTTATCTTAACATGTACACTTGTTTTAGTTTACTATCCCATAGATACATATTGATAAAGCTCTTAGGATGTTAGCTTGACTACCAGGACTATGATGCAAATTATATTAGTGGGGCTTGTGTAGTCCGCAAGCACATCCTTTAACAGTTCCTTATCGAGGGAATATCGAGACAGGACAACGATATTCTAGAGTAGACTAGTGTGTACGTTTCTTGACCCTGTATGGGGAGATGGTTGATCCCATAACCATTGGTGTTTGACATCAAAGATTATACACTGGTGCTCATTAGAGAATGGGTACACCGAATAGGACTCACCGAGAACTCCTAGATGGTACCATACCTATCGTCAGATAGCAGTTCTTTAGTGACACTTGTACAGGTTAGTCTGTAGACCCAAGATCGTCATAGTGTATTGTATGGTTCCCACTGTGCTTTGATTTCCTCCCTACCATGGCTCAAAGGAGTCATGCAAACAGGTGGATTTTGGATACAGTACCGAGTCACATGGAGGCAGTGAGCGATAGGAGGGGTTTCATCTCTTCCGGTATTGGGAGTTGATGTTATGCTATACTCGATTGGCTATAACAGCAAGTCCCTGGCCAAGGCTGATGAGATTTACTAGTAAGTGTTATCGGTAGTTTCTCAAAAGGTTACGTCCAGCTAGTACCGCTGACGGTTTGTGGGTATCTGATGTGATCATTACCTACTGCTGGCGTATTGATGAGTCTTTAGGGTCCCACATAGAGGTTTCCTAGCTTAAGCAAAATGAAATAGGGCACATATGGAGATATGTGCATGAGCTTGATTAAATACGAGTATGTGATACCGTATTCTAATCTAACGATATTTGATATCAGTCAGGTTATATGTGATATAACCGGATTATTGAATCAAGTGTTGATTCAATGATTTGATTTATGTATATATATTTGATATTGGTCGGTTATATATGATATGACCGGATTATTGAATCAAGCATTGATTTAATATTCAATATTGAATATTAGCCGGTTATATGTGATATAACTGGATAATTGAATCAAGTGTTGATTTAATAATTTGATATATATATATATATATATATATACATATATATATATATATATTAACTAATATTTAGCTCACTAAAAATTTTCTTATCTTTATATACATATATGTGTGTGTGTGTGTGTATGATATATATATATATATATATATATATATATGTATGTATGTATGTATGTATGTATGTATGTATTTATGTATGTATGTATTTAATTTGTATCATGGTTGATGATACATAGAACATGGGTGTATCAGAATCACACAAGAATAAATGAAAAAGGAAATGATTTATATTTTGAAGAAAAGACAAGAAAAAGAGAGTGAATCATGGCTTTGGATGCTTGGAGAAGCATTGAGAAGCCATGACCCATCTTTAATTCTTGTTTTATTGTTAAGATATTTAATCATTCCAATCTCATTCTTATCACTTGTGGCATGGTTCTTTATTCATCTAAGTTCATCTCCTTTTTCATCTCCTCTTTAGAATTTTCTTGAGTTGAGAAAAAGAAAAGAGAAATTTTTTTGAGTGAGAAAATCTACTACTTCATCAACCTACACTAATCTAGCCCATTAGATTAGGTTATTAACTTCACTAATACCTTCATTAGTGAAGTGAGAGCTTGAGAGAGAGAGACTTCAAGGTGGATCAACTTCGGCGACGAAGGCAACAAGAAAACTCGTTCCTTTAATCAAGTGGAGTCAAAGAAGAGTTCTAGGGACTACTACTTGGAGCTTTAGAAGTAAAGGACTGGTCTACAAAGGTTGTAAACTCTCTTCACTTAGTTTAGACCTTGCTTGCTTACTACAAAACCCTAATTCTCTAGTTCGATTCTAGGTTATGTTGGGGTAAAAATTTACACCCCGTTGACCGAGTCAAAGTCAAGGTCAACCCCAAGCCAGATGGGCCCAAGCCCAGGTCAAGCGGGCCCATGCGCAAGTCGAGCCCGTGGCCAGCTTCCTCCATGCCTAAATATAGATCATGTAATAAATAATTTTTATGTAATTTTTTATACATGAATGTATGCAAAACGGGCATAAAGCCAATATTTTGTAAGCCCATGGCTTATGTGCAAAAAAGAAATGGCACACGAGCCATGGGATGGGCAAAATGCCATTTTGTAGAGCCCAAGGGGCTATATGTAAATATGTAAGCCTATATAAGGCAAAATGATGATGGATAAAACATAACAACTTTTCATTCTCTCCAAAAAAATTTTTAGATCTGAGATCTTTTGTGCCTCCTGCTCCTTCTCCAAGGTTCTAAACCTTCTCATTTCTTTTGAATTAAATCAAGAGTTTTACTCTTTCTTTTCAAAAACTAAGAAGTCTTCCACCACAAAACCCACAAAGGGGAACTTGGATCTACTATTAGATCTCAGAAAGGAGGGATTTTTAGATCTCACATCTCTTGATCATCAAGATCCAGCCAACAGAGGAGGAAGAGGAAGAACCCCTTTCATCAACCAAAACATTTTAGGAGTTTAACTCCATATATTTACATATATATATATATATATATATAATAAATATTTCCTTTCTGAAGCATAGCTTCTGGTTCTGGGACTAAAAGTCCCTTTGTCTCGCCAGCGCCCAGCGCTCGAGCGCAAAACGCCCACGTGCCGACACGTGGCGCGCTTACGCTCAGGCGCACTGCGCTCGAGCGCAAAGCCCCCACGTGCCAACACGTGGCGCGCTTGCGCTCAGGCGCACTGCGCTCGAGCGCAAAGCGTCCACGTGCCGACACGTGGCGCGCTTGCGCTCAGGCGCACTGCGCTCGAGCGCAAAGCGCCCACGTGCCGACACGTGGCGCGCTGCGCTCAGGCGCACTGCGCTCGAGCGTAAAACACCCACGTGCCGACACGTGGCGCGCTTGCGCTCAGGCGCACTGCGCTCGAGCGTAAAACACCCACGTGCCGACACGTGGCGCGCTTACGCCTGAGCGCACAGCACCTAAGCGCACAGCGCTCAAGGCGCTGGCCCCGCGCATCCTTTGGATGCCTTTTCCCCCTCTTTCTTTTATATATATGTATATATATACATATATACATATATATATATATACACACATATGTATACATATTTACACACACATACTCCGCGACACTGTCCCTGTTAGAAAAAAATTTCTAACGGGGCGCTGCCCCGCACCCCGTAAGGGGGCTGCTAGCCCCCTTGACCCCCAGCCCCCTATCCGGGTAGCGGGACCCCCGTAAAAACTCTGCGTGGCTCCCGATATATCCAAACCCCCCATTCAAAACACAACACACGTACACTGCACATTGAGTTCGCATGACAATTTTAACCCGTTAATCGGAGGTTCCCTCGCCCCAAAGGCGAGGGGTAATTAACGGCAGCTTAGTCCGCGGCTGCCGGAGATTTGGATCCCCACAATCAATAAACCCCGGCCTACCCTAGGCAGGGGGAATCTGTAGTATATGCCTGACAAGCGCGCGCGTATTCCCATCTTAATGGGGTGACGAAAAACACCCTACAGATTCTGGCACGCCCGGTGGGACCAATCTCTCCTCCCATATTTCGGGTTAAGCGTTCATGCGAACTCAATCAATATACATGTCTATATTTAAACTAAAATAATGCCTTTTCATGCAGGTTTTCAAGCAATCACTCTCCAACAATGTCTCCAAGGACGATCTCCGCTCTCAGCACGACTCCCGTCTCCTATACGATGAAGATAGACTCCAGGACGGTCCTTCCGGCCAGTCTCGGATGACAATGGGAGGAGCCGCTGCTACCATTTGGCTCTATTATGTTCATGCCAGTTGGCGCCATCCCAGCTCCTCAAGCCCCGGTGGCAGACAAACCGGTCTCGAAAGGCAGGAGACCAAATGTGGTAATCTCAAGGGCGCCCCAACCCAAACGCAAGTCGGTGTCTGAACGACTTTCCTTGGCCCCAGCTGGGGGCAAGGACATCAACACCAACAAAGCTACAACGCGTCCCGAGCAAGCTCCAGTGGTGCCCTTGACCACTGCTCGATCGGGTGTCTTCTCTAAGCTCCCCTCTGATCAACTCACAATGGCTTCCCGGGTAGCGGATGCACGCCAAGCCTTCAAAATCGAGAAGCTGAGGGAGAAAAGGCTCAGATATAGAGCCAACAAAAGGGCTAGGGCTACTGCCAGGCTAAACCTCATGAGGTTCGAAGAATAGGGTTACCCCGCCAAAGATGAGGGGATGGCTGAATGTGTTATCCACACAGTCTACGTGGTGGGCACGCGCAGCAAGAGCAAGGACGGGGCCACCACATCTCAAATCCAATCTGGCTTGAATGTGGTTGCCACTTCCCAAGAACAGCCGCCTCCGCTGGATGATGAAAACCCTCTCGATGAGGCTGATAGGCAGAGAGAGCCTTCAATTCATGAAGAGTCAGGCTCGGAAAGAGAAGATGAGCCAACTTTCCGTCCTAAGACCGCAGAGCAGCAACTTCTCCAAGAGCTCCGAAAACAGCTCAGAAGCAAAGATAAGGAGATGGCCAAGCTCTACTCAAAGATCGACGACTTGACAAATGTCGTCTTACGGCTTACGGCCCAACTTGCCTCTCAGCCGTCCAATCAAGCACAGGGCTCAGCTCATGAACCGGGAAACGGTGTCCCGAGACAGCCGACGCCCGTTCCCTCAAATCCAAAAGTGGGCGGACTGCATGAAAATCAGTCGCATCCTATCTCAGCAAATGTCTTGGCTACCGATGACAGTAGCCCGCTAACTCAAGATCAAATCATAGATTTGGTTGTGAACAAAGTCAAAAACTTGGTAGCCGAAGCCGAAACGCAAAAAGATATCAGCAGTAGTGGGAGACCATATCCTGCTCAGTATGATCTGGTAGAATTTCCTAGCGGCTATGTCATCCCCAAATTCGGAAGATTCGATGGGACAGGAAATGCGAATCAGCACATCGCCTATTTCAAAGCCTCATGCGAGAATACTGGGGGCAATGATGCGCTTCTCCTCCGCCAGTTCGTTAATAGCTTGACCGATGTTGCTTTCGACTGGTACGCGAGCATACCGGATGGCTCCGTCACAACTTTTGTCTAAATGGAGTCTCTGTTTCGGCAGAGGTTCATGAGCGTCAGCGATAAGATTACCATTGCCGAGCTCGTAAGGACCAAGCCCAAGAACAACGAAAGCAGCACGGATTTTATAACCCGATGGCGCAATCTCTCCGTCAAATGCGAACCGCCGATAGAGCAGGACCAATCTGTCAGTCTCCTTGTCGGAAATCTCAACAACTGGATGGCCCCGTTTCTATGTACCGCGGGTCTCAAAACATTCCAAGTGCTGACCAGAAAAGTCCAGATGTTGGAACGCTCAAAGCAGGAGTCCTCCTCTGACTCCCAAAATAACAATAGGTCCTGGAGAAACCGAAAGGACGAAAATCGCAAAGGCGGAGGTTCTGACGATACTGAATCTTTTAACACTTCGGCTAACCGAAATAAGCAAGGGATGAGCGGGCCTAATGCCAACCAGCCTCGGAAGCCAGTGTTCGGAGTGGGAGGAGAATCTCCACTAAAAGAGAAGCTGGATAAGGTCTATTCCTTCAGAAGGGACAAAATCCGTAAAATATTCAAAGACGCCCTGAAGAACGGTCTACAACTGCCAGAGTCAAAAAGACCGCAGGAAGCGAATATGACCGATGACCCCAAATACTGCCCCTATCACAGAGTGATAGGTCATGCTATTGAGGACTGCTTCGTCTTCAAAGATTGGGTCGAAAAGCAATACAAGGCAGGAGAGATAGAACTTTCCAAAGGCGTGTTAGTAAACAGTCAAGATGCGACCGCCAATTTCATACAAACGGAGACCGAAGTTCTTCGTGAAACTGATTCTCTCAGACATCTGCCTTTCTCTGAAAACAATCGACCACCACGTCATTAAACTGGGAACAGTCGACCTCTAAGTAGTTAAACTGGGAATGTAAAAAAAATATATATGTGTAAATAAAAAAATGTGTAAATAAGAGAAAAATAAAGAAAAGCCGAAATGATGGGGCAACTCGCAAAAAAAATCAGGGAGTAAAATAAAAATGAAAATAAAGCCGAAATGATGGGGCAACCGCGAATAAAAGCCGAAACGATAGGGCAATTGCGATCTTCGCGATAAGAAAAGCTGAAATGATAGAGCAATCGCGGTGAAACAAAAATAAAACAAAAAAAGAACAAACAAAACAAAGGCGAATGATGAATCGCTCATGGTACCATATTCCAGTGCAGCGATGCAGACGCCAACCAAAATTCAAATTCCCAAAACTCTCCCAGCCCTACGGCTAGTCCCCAAATTGACTGCCGTATACAATCCACGGGCTTAAATAATTCTCAGCATACCCATGCCCCACCGCAACCACCAGTTACGCGGCTGGTCTCCGCCTTTGGAATTATGCTTCATTGGAAAGACCCACTTATGTGTCCTCACGATGCATGAGGAGAACAAACCTTCGTGAGATCCTTACGACTCACGAAGGAAAAACACACTTAGGAGTCCCCACGACTCCTAAGGAGAAAATACACCTGCGAGATCCTTACGACTCGCAGGGAGAAGATGCTTTTATGGGACCCTCACGGCCCATAAAATTGAAAAGTCTTAGGTGGTAGGGATCTAAACCTGTCTCCTAAGACATCGCTCCCCAACCCCTAAGTGGTGAATGATGAGTCGCTCCTGATACCATATTCCAGTGCAGCGATGCAGACGCCAGCTAAATTCCAAATCCAAATCCCCAAGTGGCGAATGATGAGTCGCT
Organism: Agapanthus africanus; assembly: GCA_030015575.1. Lineage (NCBI taxonomy): Eukaryota > Viridiplantae > Streptophyta > Magnoliopsida > Asparagales > Amaryllidaceae > Agapanthus > Agapanthus africanus. The sequence goes on from CM057344.1 coordinate 113,055,730, forward strand.
CCTGGTACCATATTCCAGTGCAGCGATGCAGACGCCAACCAAATTCCAAATCCCATACCCCAACGGCGAATGATGAGTCGCTCCTGGTACCATATTCCAGTGCAGCGATGCAGACGCCAACAAAGTCCCAAAAATTTTTATGGCCCTACGGTCTGGATCATACATCCTGCAAAACCGTATACAATCCACGGGCGTAAAACAATCCCAATCTCTCCAAAAAAAAATAATAAAATAAAAATAAAAAAAGGTATGTCCACAAGCAAAATGGGCACGGATGAAAACCCGAAAGGGCTCCGTGAGTAAAAACAGCAGGACTGCCGGCGAGTTTGTGAAAACCCGAAAGGGCGCAAACTCGTGAGAAAAAGATGAAATGCACTCGCAAAGTCTTCTCGACTTTGTGAGGAGAAAATTCCCGCGTGAGATCCTTACGACTCACAAAGGAGCGACACACTTGGGAGTCCCCACGACTCCCAAGGAGAAAATACACTTACGAGATCCTTACGACCTGTAGGGAGAAAATGCTTTGTGAGACCCTTACGGCTCACAAAGTTGAAAAGTCTTAGGCGATAGGGACCTAAAACCTGTCTCCTTAGCCATTGTTTCCTAATAAGCAAACGCAAATGATGATTCGCTCCTGGCACCATATTCCAGGGTAACGATGCTGATGCCAAACAAAAAAAAACCAATTCCCAAATCCTCTCATGACAAATGATGATTTGCGCCTGGTACCATATTCCAGTGTAGCGATGCTGATGTCAACCCAAATCAAATCAAACCAACAACCTCTACGGCGGAATCATGCTCCGTTCCAGAATTTACCCCGTGTCGAAATCATGCTTCGCCTCGGGATATCTACCTTCCCTGCCAGAATTATGCTCCGCCTCGGAATTAAATCAACCAACAAGCTCTGTGTCGGAATTATGCTTCGTCTCAGAATACACCCCGTTTCGAAATGATGCTTCGCCTCGGTGTACCTGCCTTCCCTGTCGAAATTATGCTTCGTCTCGGAATCAAGTCAGCCAACAAGCTCTGCGCTGGAATCATGCTCCGTCTCAGAATATACCCCGTGTCGAAATAATGCTTCGCCTCGGAATATTTGCCTCCCTTGTCGGAATTATACTTCGCCTAGGAATCTACCTCTGCGTCGAAATCATGCTTCGGTCAGAATGTCTGCCGATCCTTGGAAAGATGCTTCGATCTCTGGAATTATGCTCCACCCTTCGGAACGATGCTCCGAATCCTGGAATCATGCTCCGCCCTTCGGAATGATGCTCCGATCTCTGGAATTATGCTCCGATCTTTGGAATGATGCTCCGAACCCTGGAATCATGCTCCGCTCATCGGAATGATGCTCCGATCCCCTGGAATCATGCTCCGCTCTTCGGAATGATGCTCCGAATCCTGGAATGATGCTCCACTCTCCGGAATGATGCTCCGATCCTTGGAATTATGCTCCTCCCTTCGGAACGATGCTCCGATCTATGGAATTATGCTCCGATCATCGGAATGACGCTCCGAACCCTGGAAGTATGCTCCGATCTTCGGAATGATGCTCCGAACCCTGGAATCTTTCTCCGCCCTTCGGAATGATGCTCCGATCTTGAAATCATGCTCCGCCCTTCGGAATGATGCTCCGATCTTGGAATTATGCTCCGCGCTTCGGAATGATGCTCCGATCCTTGGAATCATGCTCCACAAATTGGAATGATGCTCTGATCCCTGGAATCATGCTCCGCTCATCGGAATGATGCTCCGATCCTTAGAATCATGCTCCACCCTTCGGAATGATGCTCCGATCTCTGGAATTATGCTCTGATCTTTGGAATGATGCTCCGAACCCTGGAATCATGCTTCGCCCTTCGGAACGATGCTCTGAACCCTGGAATCATGCTCCGCCCTTCGGAATGATGCTCCGATCATGGAATCATGCTCCACCCTTCGGAATGATGCTCCGATCCCCGGGAATCATGCTCCCCGAGGGATACTCCGACCCCGGAATTATGCTCCGCGAATCAGAATGATGCTCCGATCCCCGGGAATCATGCTCCCGGGGATGATGCTGCACCTCCGAAATGATGTTCCACCTCGAAGTTCAGCTTCAAGATCCATCAATTTCATGCACACAACTCAAATGTGCGGTGTGCATTTATTGATGGGGGGCACTTTGTTGGGGTAAAAATTTACACCCCGTTGACCGAGTCAAAGTCAAGGTCAACCCCAAGCCAGGTGGGCCCAAGCCCAGGTCAAGCGGGCCCATGCGCAAGTCGAGCCCGCGGCCAGCTTCCTCCATGCCTAAATATAGATCATGTAATAAATAATTTTTATGTAATTTTTTATACATGAATGTATGCAAAACGGGCATAAAGCCAATATTTTGTAAGCCCATGGCTTATGTGCAAAAAAGAAATGGCACATGAGCCATGGGATGGGCAAAATGCCATTTTGTAGAGCCCAAAGGGCTATATGTAAATATGTAAGCCTATATAAGGCAAAATGATGATGGATAAAACATAACAACTTTTCATTCTCCCCAAAAAAATTTTTAGATCTGAGATCTTTTGTGCCTCTTGCTCCTTCTCCAAGGTTCTAAACCTTCTCATTTCTTTTGAATTAAATCAAGAGTTTTACTCTTTCTTTTCAAAAACTAAGAAGTCTTCCACCACAAAACCTACAAAGGGGAACTTGGATCTACTATTAGATCTCAGAAAGGAGGGATTTTTAGATCTCACATCTCTTGATCATCAAGATCCAGCCAACAGAGGAGGAAGAGGAAGAACCCTTTTCATCAACCAAAACATTTTAGGAGTTTAACTCCATATATTTACATAGATATATATATAATAAATATTTTCTTTCTGAAGCAGAGCTTCTGGTTCTGGGACTAAAAGTCCCTTTTGTCTCGCCAGCGCCCAGCGCTCGAGCGCAAAACGTCCACGTGCCGACATATGGCGGGCTTGCGCTCAGGCGCACTGCGGTCGAGCGCAAAGCGCCCACGTGCTAACACGTGGCGCGCTTGCGATCAGGCGCACTGCGCTCGAGCGCAAAGCGCCCACGTGCCGACACGTGGCGCGCTTGCGCTCAGGCGCACTGCGCTCGAGCGCATAGCGCCCACATGCCGACACGTGGCGCGCTTGCGCTCGAGCGCAAAGTGCCCACGTGCCGACACGTGGCGCGCTTGCGCTCAAGCGCACTGCGCTCGAGCGCAAAGCGCCCACATGCCGACACGTGGCGTGCTGCGCTCAGGCGCACTGCGCTCGAGCGCAAAGCGCCCACGTGCCGACACGTGGCGCGCTTGCGCTCAGGCGCACTGCGCTCGAGCGCAAAACGCCCACGTGCCGACACGTGGCGCGCTTACGCCTGAGCGCACAGCACCTAAGCGCACAGCGCTCAAGGCGCTGGCCCCGCGCATCCTTTGGATGCCTTTTCCCCTTCTTTCTTTTATATATATGTATATATATACATATATACATATATATATATATATATACACATATGTATACATATTTACACACACACATACTCCGCGACACTGTCCCTGTTAGAAAAAAATTTCTAACGGGGCGCTGCCCCGCACCCCGCAAGGGGGCTGCTAGCCCCCTTGACTCCCAGCCCCCTATCCGGGTAGCGGGACCCCCGTAAAAACTCTGCGTGGCTCCCGATATATCCAAACCCCCCTTTCAAAACACAACACACGTACACTACACATTGAGTTCGCATGACCATTTTAACCCGTTAATCGGAGGTTCCCTCGCCCCAAAGGCGAGGGGTAATTAACGGCAGCTTAGTCCGCGGCTGCCGAAGATTTGGATCCCCACAATCAATAAACCCCAGCCTACCCTAGGCAGGGGGAATCTATAGTATATGCCTGACAAGCGCGCGCGTATTCCCATCTCAATGGGGTGACGAAAAACACCCTACAGGTTAGTATGATTAGCACTCTAGATTTTTTAAAATTGCATACTTGATGCTTATATAAACCTAGTAGAGGTGATAAAACATACTTTCAATATGCTCCTCCACTAGCATGACTGCATCCATTGCTGCTGCATAGGTATCAAAGTGTCGGGTGCTAATAGAAAGGAACAACTCAGTGTCAAGACCTTGCACAAATCTCTTGATGCACTTCTCCTCGGCGTCCACCAAATTAGAAGCATATCTAGATAGCTGGATGAACTGGATATCGTACTCGGCCACGGTCATATCAGGAGTCTTGCGCAAAGACTCAAAACTGCGAGCTCGAGCATCCCTGATGCTCTACGGAAGGAAACGAGCAAGAAAGACCGTCAAAAACTCATCCCATGTCATAAGAGGAAGACCAGTACCTCGACCTCTCTCAACGGACTCATACCAAGTATGGGCAAGACCCTCCAGACGGAAACTAGCAAGCTCAACCGATCTCACATCAGAACAGCTCAGGGAACGGCAAATCCTGGCCATCCTGATGAGAAACGACTGAGGATCCTCTGCTGCGTCTGTGCCTATGAAAACCGGAGGCTTCAGCGTCATAAACTCCGGTTGTAATAACGTGATAGTTTCGGTAGTGGCAGGTACAACTGTCTAAGCAGTTGGTACTATCACGGTCCCCGTAGTAGGCGAAACATCATCAGATTTCTATGGTTGGCTGGCCTCGACCAAAGACCCAACCATTTGGCGCAAATCATGGATACTAGCCTCCAGTCTAGCAATCCAGCCTAGAGAAGAAGGATCAATCTGTCCCTGAGGGATAGGCGTACTGTCGTGGTCGGTCCTTGTCTCAGACGAGCCCGTCCTAACCTCGTCTCTGGTGGCAGCCCTCTGGGCCCTTGTAGTCTTCGGGGACACAGTGGATGGAACAAGAAACGGGATTCGGTAAGAACATATCAATCAAAACAAAAGGATGCGTGGAATCAAGGAAGGAATCATAAAGCATATGTCCTAAGGTCACTTAGGTGGAGTATTGCATCATGAGTATGCCGTGGAACATACACACGCTATGTCACTCTTCTTAAGTTGCCTACTCTATCATACCAAGGGTCATCCTACACTCAGAAGGGTAAAAGCTAGCGCTCTGATACCAACTTTGTCACGACCCAAATGTAGAATGTGACCGGCACTTAAATCACGCAACGTCTAAAGGCGTAACGTAATTCAAGTAAGCCAAAAATCCAGAATCTAAACCGTAATTAAAGGTAGAGTGGTAAAATCTTTGTTTAAAATGTTAATTTAAAGTGCAAAGAGTTATATCAAAACCTTTTTGAAGATCGAGTTATTGTTTAAAAATATTTCGGCAGCATCTCCTTTGTAAAAACTGATCCAAACCGATACATAAGCATAATATATATATGAATATTATCACTTGGGAGCAATCTCAATGCCATCCAGCGGAACACAATTACAAACAAGAAATACGACGCCATAGGCGAAGAAATGAGAAAATAAGAAAGAAAACAATATCCACAATAAAAATATAAAAGTCGGTTCACACGAGCATGATATCCTGAGTCAAATATAATACAATATCTCTCAGTCTCGTCTCTAAGTCAAATATACATGCGGTAGATGGAGTATACTTGATTGCTATGTTTTCAAGGATTGGGTCAAGAACCAATAAAAAATGGGGAAAATCTCGCTGTCCTTTAGTATGTTGGTGAACAATCAAGCCACGACCGCCAATTTTATGTAGACGAAAGTCGAAGCTCTCCAGGAGCAGAAGGCTCATTCGTCCACTTCAAGAAATGACTCTAGTATGCCACAGCCTTCATGGGACATACGCTTGTCCAAAAGACAAAGGAAATAAGAGGATCAAATAAGGCCTACTGTCTCGACTATATCAAATTCAAAATCCAACAATCTCAAATAACTCTATATCAAAGCGCAAATAAGGCTAGACAAAGAATAAGTACATCTTCGACCCCTAAGTTGTTAAATTGGAAAATTAAAAAATTAAAAAAAAAAGAAGGAAAGAAAGAAAAACGAGAGAGAAGAAAAAAAGAGGAAAAAGAAAAAAAGGGGTTAGTCAACAAGTAAAAGGGGCACGAATGAAAATATGAAAAGGCTTTGTGAGTAAAAACAGCAGGACTACCCGCAAGCATGCGAAAACTCGAAAGGGCGCAAACTCGAATCCTTTCAAAGGAGAATGATGAGTCGCTCCTGATACCATTCCAGTGGTAGGGAAGAAGACGCCAACAAAAGTCCAATTCCCTAAATCCTCCAATGACAAATGACGATTCACTCCTAAATCTATATATCGGTGTTAGCAATGCTGATGTCAACCAAAAATTCAAACCCCTAAATTTTCCAACGGAGAATGATGAGTCACTCCTGATACCAAGTGTAGCGATTCAGAAAACAACTGTAGGGTGTTTTTCGTCACCCCATTGGGATGGAAATGTGCGCACTTGTCTGGTGCATTACAGATTCCCCCTGCCTAGGGTAGGATGGGGTTTATTGATTATAGGGATCCAAATCTTTGGCAGCGGCGGACTAAACTGCCGTTAATTACCCCTTACCTTTGGAGAAGGAAAACCTCCGATTGACGGGTCAAAGTGGTCATGCGAACTCAATGTGCAGTGTGTGTGTGTCTTGAGGGGTTTTGTGTATAGCCGGGTCAAACAGGAGATGTGTTTTGAGTGTAGAGCATGTGGGAGAAAGACGGATGAGGAGAGTCCTAAGGATGCGTGAGATGGCACGTAGGCGCTGGGCACCAGTGGGCCACGCGTAGGCGCCAGCGGGTCACGCGCCCAGCACGCGGTCATTGGGCGCCAGCGGTTCACGTGCTTGGTGTGTGGGCGCCGGGCACCAGCGGGTCACGGGCCCGGCACGCGGGCGCTTGGCGCCAGTGGGTCAAGTGCCCGGCACGTGGGCGCGTGCGGTTCACGTACGTGGGCGCCGGGCTCCAGCGGATCACGCGCCCTGCACGTGGGCGCTGGGTGACCGCGGAAAAAGAGGCTTAGCCCCTAAACTGGGAGTTGAACTCCAGAGAAACTTTTGGAGTTAAACTCCTAAAAGTGAATTTTTTTATGGTGTTAAACTCCTAAAAGATCTGAATTTTGAAGTTAAACTCCTTTGAGAATTTTGATTTTGGAGTTGAACTCCTAAAAAATTGGTTTGGAGCTAAACTCATACAGAAGAGATTCTTATTCTGGAGTTAAACTTCCAAAAGATCTTCAAAGATAATGAAAGGGGACCCATATGACATTTCAGAAAATATAAAATAATATTTTGGAATTTAAATAATAAAATAATAAATTTTATGAATATTATAAAAGCATGGAATTTAGTTTTAATGGAATGGTATAATTACATACATATAATTAGGAAAATAAATTGAATTTTAAAATGAATTATCATTTATGGAAGCATTTGATTGATTTGGGACTTTTATAATTAATATATAATTATTTTCCATACAAGCTCAAGTTTAAATTTAATTAGTATTTTTGCTAATTACTAAACTAAACCATTTTTATTTTGGTTAACCATGCTTGTGTACATGTTTATCTTTCATTTGTGATATTGGCCTTTTGTTTTAAAGAGAAAAGAAAATGAGAAAAGAAAAGAAACAAAAAAAATGAGAGATGAGAGGAGACAAGGAAGTATGGGCTTGAGGAGAGAGAGTGAGAAAGAGAAAGAGAGAGAGAGAGAGAGAGAGAGAGAGAGAGAGTGTGTGTGTGTATGGTTACCTCCAACCATCCATTTTTTCCTCTTCTTCATTTCATTCATCATTCTTCATCTCCTCCTTCATTTTCTTCAACTCCTCCATCATCCTTTCTACCACCATACAACACCCCCCAAACTTCATCAAAACCCCATATTCCCTTCACAAATATTATTCATAAACTCACTGCAAGCATCATGGTGGGATCAAGTTGGGTTTTGAGCACTTTTGACCATGTAGGAATTTTCTTGATGTGCTCCCTTGAGATAAAATACTTATCCTTGTTCAAGTATTTAGTTTCCTAACCTCAACCATTAGTTTAGCGTTAAAAAAGGTTAGGTTTTGTTAGCTTGGAAAATTCTAGGATGGGTATTAGTGGATGAAACTTGTAGTAGTGCTTACTAGAAGTTTTAGGGAGTGCATACAAGATCATTAGTGATAAGTGAGGGTGATATAGTGGAGAAATCACCGGATTCGCGAACTTAGAATTTTTCGATATCGGCTTTTGATGATATGTGGTGATCAATTAGAATATGGGATGAATTGGGACTCTGAAAATTAAATTGCAGATACAGTGAGATGTGCAGGCAAATAGGAAGCCACCCCAGAAGCCCAAGCCCCCACTTCCCTTCCATAGCCGCCAAAAAATTAGTTTTGGCCGCAAATTGTGGCCCGATATAGGAATTAAGGTTTGGTTTTTGTTCTATGGCACACACATCTGATAACTAGACCTACTAAATATGCAAAATGTTCTAATTTCACCTTAGGTAGAATCTGAGAGTGTTTTACTAAGTTTCTGATTACGTTTTGCGACTTTTTAAAACTTGGGTTTTGATATTTGAGTTTTGACTCGGTTGCTTGATGTTCGTACGTCAACGCCGGGGATTGTTTAGTTGTTCTTGTATGCGTGGACCATAGGTTTTAACCTATGTGCACTTCACGTGCTGTATCGGTTTTCGGATTTGATTTTGATTTCGATACGATATGCATTGATTTGTCGGTACATTCGCATGGACTTCCGAGGCGACAATGGAGAGCAAGGCGTTCATCGACTTCGGCTAAAGCGAGGATAGTAGGTGAGTAGATGTATATCTATGGGGGAAGTCGGGTGGATGGCATATAACACCCCCGCAACCGTAGTACTAGGATACTAGGTATATAGTTAGATATATATAAATACTAGATATGTTTACCTAGGTAATAGGGATCTAGGATACTATAAGTAACCGTAAGTATACTCATGGGGAGGAATATCCTTAGTTCTAATCTTTCTTATGCATTTAGCCATGTGTATTTATGCTTCTACTTATACACACATAGATACATATGTGTGTGTGTGTGTGTATAAGTTTGAGGAAAATTTTGATACAACATCATAAGATGAGGATATGAGATATTATGATGACACGAGTCAATATGATATTATATGAAGATTAGGCGATATATATATATATATATATATATATATATATATATTCATGATGCGATACAAGATGATATGATATGTGACGATATGTGACTAGATGAGATGATATGATGTATGTGACCATAGATCCATACTCTTGATAGATGATATCGTACGATGGATTATACCATACGTGATATGATGTACATGACGATAGATCCGTACTTTTGATTTGATGATACCGTACGATAGATTATACCATATGTGATACTATGAGGATGGATCACCGACTTATGAATGTATCGACTCGGAAACATGTTGTTTTAAATCACTTAAGTAGATGTTAGGATATATTTAGAACCATACCTATTTTCAAAACCAACGAATCGTTATGCACTTTTAAATGACAATCTCAAGAGATGCAACAGATTTTCAAATGGTATCTTTTTCTCAAAAACACCAAAGCCCCCATTTTCAAAAACAACGATTCGTACTATTTTAAGCTATAACTGTATGGTTCGTATATAGTTACGTATTTTATACTGTTCACGTTTACACTTATCTTATTTATGTTACGCTCGTATTATTTTCATTTGCGACATACATACTGTGTTTTCTTGTATTTATCTTTATATGACTTCGTCTGCTTGGACACTTGCACCATTACCGATGATGCGCATGTTGCAAGTACACATACTCCCTGGCTCACATGCTCATCATCGGTAATTGTCATGCCATGTACACATTAGAAATCGCTATGTCACCGTATCACCTAATAACCTGTAGCTTTTTAGTTATTGTTTAGTACCCCATACCACAGTTACTAATTCATTTATTACTTTTCCTTACCTGGTTAAACACCACGCTCATAAAAACACATTGGTTATGCATTTCAGATTTGTTCTGCTCCTGTACATATTGTTTCATTATTGTTTGATGCTTATGAGATTTGGCTTTCATGAGATTTCTGGATTTGAGAAACTGCAGATATATTTTGAAAACTTAAGATTGTTTTAAAACTACGCAGTTTTCTCTTGATATGATGTTTGGAGTCCACCATGAGTTTTCTCGGTTCTGAATTATGTGTATACCCGATTCAAGGAGAGAGAAGGCATCGTCTGCGGGTACATAGTGGACCCGGTACGGTACCCCGGGGCAAGAAGATCGTATAGAGAAACATTGAGCCTGGTAGGGGAAAACTACCTACCAGTGACAGTACTGGACTCGATGGATATCCGGAGGATACCGACCAGAGTGATTGAGACAGATGGATATGAGGGCCAATCCAATGAGACGGCGCCTGAGATATGAGGATTTACGTGTCGATGCTGGACACGGGTTTTATGATGTTTTCGAGTGTCGATGCTGGGCACTCAGGTTTTTATTATGATTTGATGTGGCGTTGATGGACACATGTTGGATGATACACATATATACATATATATGATACAGATGACATGGTACCATATTATGACACGAGTATGATAATATTATTATTATTGTACTTATGTTTATACTATCACCCTCGTTACCACTCGACCTTATATATACTTATCGTACTTATGTATATACGATCACTCTTGTTACCACACGGTATTATATTATTATATTACTGTATGACCTAGGAGATCGTTATACATTCAATTTCTACCTGATGATGTCTTCTTCTCAAGAGTCAGCAACTCACCCCAGTTGTGCTACAGTTTTCTTGCAGGATCGACCATTCGGATTCAATAGCGGCTTGCTGACACACTGCTCCTTTCTGGGTGATTGCATTTGGTAGGTGGATTACAGTTCAGAGCGTAACCACCCTTGTATGCATTTATTATTCATTTGTATCTAGTTAAAAGGTCCATCAACTAGACTATGTATATTTGGTAGACTTAGAAACCAGAGACTTGTATATTCTTTCGGACTTAGAGTCACAGATATGTATTTATTCTTTATTTTTAGGTTTGATGATTCTTTGGTTTCCTTTATCTTCTTTTCTGCGATTGATCTTCATATTGGGGTGTCGTATATACTAATTTGTGTGGTTGTGATTCCGCCAATTGGAGAATAGCTAGCTCCCTCTTTGGGATGCCTATATTATTGTTATGTGTTGGTTTTGGATCAAAATTTATAAAGGGGGTGCTGCCCAATTTTCAAATAAAGAAAATGTTTTCAACTATACCATACAACTCACTTATATTCTCATATAACATTACTTATATTTTTAAAGAAGAATTTGAATTCATTATATCTTTATTTCAAAACTTCACCTCCATTATTTTCCTAAAAAGGTTTAGATTTCTGGGCTTTCTTCTTACTTGGGTTACGGTGGGGCCCTATAGGTTTCACAGGATCCAAGTGCCGGCCACGTGCCAAATTCTGGGTCATGGCAACCCCTTTCTTCTCCCTTGAGCCAAGAATCCTCTCTTAAACCTTAGATCTTTCTAAAGGGTGATTTTTGGAGATGGGACTCCTTCTTTCTCTTCTCTGTTGACTGGATCTTGGAGGAAAGGGGGTGAGACTTAAAAATCTTCCCTTTTAGAGATTTAATAAGAGATCTGAACACCTCTTTAAAGGTTTTATGGTGAAAAACTATTCCTTTTGGGGAAAAGAAGAGTTAAACTCTTGATTTTATTCAAAAAAGGAAGAAGGTTTAGAACATTGAGGAAGGAGAAGGAGGCACAAAACCCTAGAAAAAATGGGAAGAATCTTGTTTGTTATCATTCATCATGATGCCTTATATAGGTTTCACATTTTACATATGGCCCTTTGGACTTTTTAAAATGGCATATATGCTTTTCCCATACCATGTGCTTTTTTTTCTCTTGCACATAAGCCATGGGCTTTTACATAATTTAGGTTTGTTGTCCATTTTACTATATTTATTCATAAAAATTACATTAAGCCTATTTAAGCTTTAATAATTATTCCTTTGGCAATGGGGGCCTCTTTATGCTTGGGCTCGACCTGGGTATGGGTCCACTTGCTTAGACTTGGGTTCGGGCTTGGGCCCACTTGGCTTGGGGTTGACTTTGACTTTGACCTGGTCAACCGGGGTGTAATTTTTGACCTCAACAAAGTTCCCTTCATTAATAAATGCACACCGCGTGTATGGGTTGTGCGCATGAAATTGATGGACCTTGTTTTATATGGGGGAAATATTTAGTTTGGTTCCCTGCAGAGGGTCGGCACTTCCATTTTCGCGACGTGGATGGTCGGTGCTGCTATTTTAGCGACGTGGACGGTCGATGCTGCCATTTTTACAACATGGGCGATCGGTGCAGCCATTTTTGTGACGTGGGCAATTGCTGCTGCTATTTTTGCGACGTAGACGACCGTTGCTGCCATTTTTGCGACGTGGACGGTCGGTACTGCCATTTTTATGACGTGGACAGTCGTGCTTCCATTGTTGCGATGGGTAATCGGCGCTACCATTTTTATGACGTGGGCGGTCTGAGCTGCCATTTTTGCGACGTGGGCGGTCGTTGCTGCCATTTTTGCGACATAGACGGTCATTGGTGCCATTTTAGCGACGTGGACGGTCGGTGCTGCCCTTTTTGTAATGTGGACGGTCGTTGCTTCCATTTTTGCAACGTGGGCGGTCTTTACTTGATTTGACTTGCCTCGCTTCGTGCAGTTTCAGGATTTGATTTTACTTTCTCCGCTTTCTGTGGTGTCGAGGTTTGATTTGTTTCCGAGGTGGAGTTTGATTCCGTTAGGGAGGTCATTGGTTGACTAGTACTTTGATTTGTTTTGGAAGTTCTCTACCCGTCCAGTGAGACTTTTGAGCTTGGAAGTACTGCCGGGTGGGACGTTGATTTGATATGTTTGATTTATTCCTTTGTCACGCCCCGCTTCCTAGTATATGGGCAGAGAACGCGACGATGCCGCTACGTATTTACTCAGAAGTAAACACGCTAAGCGTATCTAAGCAATATAAGTAAAATGCACAAGAGACAATGACAATAGATATAATTGAACATCGACTTTATTTATTAATATTCTTTTTACAATACATCTGAAAAGTAAATACATGGAATGGAAAGCAATGCCTAAACAGTGGCATAACAGAAACGGAAAATATAGAATGTAAATGTGTACAAGGAATTTAAAGCTCTGGGTCGAAAGCTAGGTGGTCCAAATCTTCGCTGGTGGGCTCGATCTCCAGTGAGTCCAAATCACCTGACGACATTCCAAAGAAAAGAAAGAGAATGTCGTCAGCGAACAAATCGCTCGGTAAGTCCCGTAAATAGAAAAGAATGGAATAGACAGAATAGAGAGTATATTGTTATAATGTTGTATTTAGTGTTAACGTTGTTGTTTGTAGCTTGGTACAGAAGAATGCCAATGTTTACGAGAGGAGTCCCGTTATTCCGGAGACTAAGGTATACGGAGCACAAGGAACCGTTCAGCCACGGTACAACGGCAATTGAATTCAGGTTAGGTGTATTATGGTTACAGTCTCGTGCCACTTTTAACACCTTCTGTACCAGTCTACCTCTTATAAACCCAGCGATATCTTGATTGTAGTATTTGTATTATATTGTCTTGATTTATATAGATGGATGACTTGTCGGAACCATGATATCAGTAAATGAATGTAACTGGAGAATCATGTAGATGGATATATATCCATGGTTCGGTTCAGTCAATATAGATTGAATATATTGAACAGATTGAATATATGAATTCATATTGAATTGTAGTTTTGTAATTTTATACTTGAATCATATTCAAGTCAGATTGATTATATTGAGACTCAGTCTGAGTCAGACAATTAGAAAAGAAATTGAAGTCCTGAATTATATTTTGATGCTATCAGTAACTGCTGCACATGGACGGCAGGATTTGTGTCTTTTTCAAAGACAATTACTGTGTTGATAACACTGTTTGTTAAGTTGTCTACCTTAAATAGGCAAGCACCCATATCTCCGGCTTCCTGAGGCTCAAGAGACTGGTCCCTCTTAAACCTATGTTTACTACGGTCCTTATTGTAATTTAGTATAACTTGGGGTTTTATATAAAAAATAATTTTGTATAATTTTCAAAATACTCCTCAAGTATTGTATTATCGTCTTTAGAGTTTTCATGGGTGTATATTTTATCAATATGACATTTCTAGTGAATAAAACCTAATTTCATAATATATGGCATTTATTTATAATATTGGAATTGTATGGTATTTTCTTGTAAATGAGATGTTTTTCTTGAATTTTGGAAATGTGGAATATTATAAATAGATATTTTGATATTAATTACATGTATATTTATTTATTAAAAATATAAGTTTTATTTATAATAGAAATCACATTTTCTAAATAAAATTGTATTAAAATCTTACGAGATCGTATGCTCCTTGCGGAGATCTGCATCTCACTCTACTAGGCCCGATGATGTGCGATAATCCGTACCATACCGAACGGATTTCCCAAAATGGGTTGTAGAGGCACAATCACAAAGATTTGTTAAAATACACTTCTTGTAGAAAAATGTTTTATAAGTTGAAGCTAGTTATATATAAAGTAGTATTTTCCCGAATCTATGTTTCCAAATTCCATCGTGCTATATTAGATATGTGTGTTATGAGGAGGTAGGTCATTACCTCATAATTTTTCTAAGGGAATACGGTTAAAAAAGTTCAAGCATGTCGAAATGAAACATGAAGGTATTTTAATATAAAAGTGGAATAAAACTTGCTACGATTATTATTTTGATGTCAAACTTGTTCTATTTCCTTTATTAATGTTTAATGGTCATGACATAAGAGTTTGGTATTATTGTGTTTAAGAAAAATAGAACTTTTTAAGGAAAAACCGAATTGGAAGTCGGATTAACTCCGCTTCCGTCGGGTTTTAGTATTGAATGTTTTTAGAATAGAGAACAGAGGAAGAAATAGGGACTTACTGGATGATTGGCTATAAGAGAGAAAGAGGAAGAGGTGGGAGTTGCCGGTGCGTCGTTTTGCCGTCGGAAACTGCTTGCGTTGTCGCTGGAAGTTCGTCGGAGCTTCGCCCTTTTGCTAACTCCACTTGCACACAAAAGACTTGGGAATTTTCTTGAGAGTTTGGGCAGCGATTTGGGAGCGAGGAGGGGTGATTTGAGGGTGGTATTTATAGGAAAAATTAGGGTTTTAGGGTAATGAAAGGTTGTATTAAAAATTTGTATTAAAATGGATTAAATGTGTGTTTTAATGTGCTCTGTAAATGTGTAGGAAAATCAAATAATACAGCGTTATGGGGGGAGTTCAAGAGTTGCAAAGGTTAAGGAAAATTAGGGTTTGGCCCGAGTCGGACCGGCAGCGCCGACCGAGTCAGCGAGTTCGCTAGCCCGAGTCACCGAGTCGAGGGCTTGTATTTGTACCACGTGTCCTTGATGCTTGGTCTAGCCTCGTGTGCATGTTTATTTAGGCTGTGACTCTTGGTTTTACGGGTTGTGCACATGTAGACTCTTGGGCTTCTAAAAGATTAAAAGAATTTAATTTAGAAAAAGTGTGGCTGATGAGATTTGAACTCTGGTGCTTTGGATCAGCAGTGCAAGGTCTTACCAATGAGCTACAAGCTCCTTCTTGCTGTTCAAAAAAAAATCAAACTTATAACTTATGCTCAGGCTTAAGTACCACTTTCTGTATATTTGAAAAAATTGTACAGAAAGTATAGGGTTGTTACATCCTTACTTGGTAGGACTTTTGAATATGAGAGGAACTCGAAATTTAGATTTTGTTTAGCATCAGCATTGCTGCACTGGAATAATGCCAGGAGCAATTCATCATTTGCCCCGAGAGGTATTGGGATTTGGTTTTCGGGTTGACATCAGCACTGCTAACACTGAAGCGTTGTGCCAGGATCGACTCATCATTTGCTTTTCGAAAAAATTAGGGTTTGAGTTTTGGGTCGGTATCAGCACCGCTAACACTGAAGCGTAATGCCAGGAGAGACTCATTATTTGCCATTGCCCGTTGGGGTAGCGATGGTTTAGGAGACAGGTTTAGATCCCTATTACCTAAGGCTTTTCAATTTTATGAGTTTTAAGGGTCTCATAAAAGCATTTCCTCCCTACGAGTCGAGAGAATCTCACAGGTGTATGTTCTCCTTAGGAATCATGAGGATTCCTAAGTATGTTGCTCCTTTATGAGTCGTAAGGATCTCACGCGGGGATTTTGGCCTCACAAGGTCGAGAGGACTTTGTGAGTGTATTTCCTCTCTTTTCGCAAGTTTGCCACCTTTTGGGTTTTCACAAACTCGCCAGCAGTCCTGCTGTTTTTTACTCACGGAGCCCTTTCGAGTTTTCATCCGTGCCCGCTATGCTTGTAGACATACCCCTTTTTTTGCACATTGGCGGAGCTTCATCACCGGTAGGACTTCAGATGTAATCTCACCGGTAGGGCTTTGGAGAGATAAGGGCGTTTATGCTCGTAGATTGTATACGGTTTTACAGGATATATGATCCAGACTGTAGAGCCGGTGTGCTCGATTTGTCTGCGACCTGTAGCATTCACGCGTAGTATTTCTTGAGGTATCGGCCATTGATGGATGGCATAGGCCTTTCTCCCTCGGCACTTATTAGTTGGTAGGATCCCCCATTGAACACTTTCTCGATGATGTATGGCCCTTCCCAATTTGGCTCGAATTTTCCTTTGGCATATCGATTGGAGATGATTAGACTTTTAAGGACCAACACCAATTCGCCTTTTTTGAAAGCATGGAGATGGGTCATCTTGTCATAGGCCCGTGACATTTGGACTCGGTATAGCTTCAGATGCTGTACCGCGAGCCTCTTTTCCTCGAGTGCATCGAGCTCTTCGAGCCAAAAGAGAGCATTTTCCTCTTTCATCAGATTGTGTTGGATAGCCATCCTTAGGCTTAGAACTTCGACTTTGAGGGGGAGGATTGTCTCCACTCCGAAGAGCAGCGAGTATGGAGTGGAATGCGTCGAAGTGCGGTGCGTGGTACGATATGCCCACAACACTTCATGGAGCTTTAGATCCCGGTCTCGTTTATTAGCTGAGGTATTTTTTTCTTAGGAGCTTGCACCGGGTTTTGTTGAAGGCTTCGACTAACCCATTCGCCCTTGGATTATAGATGGAAGATTATTTCCAGTCTTTTTATGCTGTGTAGCGAACCTTGAGACTTTGCAGCTCTTGAAAGAAGGTCCATTATCAGAAATGATTCTTCTAGGTATACCGAAGCGGTATAGGATATTATGCCGGAAGAACGTCAAAATATATTATGTCTTTACTTCCTCTAGCGGGACAGCTTCAGCCCATCTGGGGAAATAGTCAGTCGTGGCCAATATGAACCGATGGCCTTTGGGTGACGGAGGATCAATTGGATCAATTATGTCGGTGCCCTAAATTTCGAAGGGCAAGACGCCACGGTAGGGTGCAGCAGATTGGGATGCTTGCGAATGAAGTCACCGTGAATTTGGCATAGATAGAATTCTTCGCATGCTTTTCGCAATCCTTTATCATGGTAGGCCAGTAATATCCAAGCCATTTGATTTGAAGCCGCATTTTGGGGCCGAATTGGTAAGCTCCGCAGACGCCTGAGTGAATTTCTTTCATAATTTCTCGAGCTTTGACCGGGGACAGACACCTGAGCCAAAGCTGGTCGTACGACCTGTGGTATAGCGTGTCATTCATAAACACATATCGGAGAGCTCTCTTCTTCAACTGAACCATCGTGAATTTTTCCTTAGGCAGCTTGTCATAACGGAGGTACTCTATGAACGGTTCTTTCCAATCTGGCTCATCCCTGACGATCTGAGCATCTTCAGAAGGACCGTTCTTTTGTTCTATGATTTGTTCTTCTCGTAAAATGACGAGAGGAATGATTTTCCAGCTCCTGACTGTGATCAGAATGTCATCCATGTCAGGATCAGCCAGCTCATTGGCTAGGCGAGCAAGTACGTCGGTTTTTCCGTTCAGCGCTCTAAGAACTCTCATAGTTCAATGTGGGTGAAATGCTTCATGAGCTCCATCACCCGGCCTCTGTATCGGGGTAATTCGGACTTATATATCTTGTGTTCGCCGCTTACTTGGTTGACGACTAGCCGGGAATCGCCGTAGACACGCAGCTGAGGGATCTTCATTTCTATGGCGAGCTCCAGACCAGCTATCAGAGCTTCATATTCAACCTCGTTATTTGTGCAAGGCTCGATAAGAGCAAAAAAACATCACATGGATCCTCCCGATGGTGTGATGAACACCAATCCTATTCCTGCTTTTATTTGCAGGATGCTTGATTTGCAGGAGGTTCTTATTGATGAGGCTCCATCGAAATAGACCTCCCGGCATAGCTCATCGTCTTCGAAGTGTATCACTTGTTCATCGGGTAACTCTTAATTTAGCAGTGACCCTTCAGGTATGGGATGAGCAGCCAGAAAGTCGGCAAGGGTTTGCTCTTTTACTATTTTCTGAGGAGTATAGACTATGTCAAACTCAAGCAGCATGATAGCCCATCTGGCCATTCTACCAGTTAGACCCACCTTGGTCATCAAATACTTCAGCGGGTCGATCTTCGAGATCAGCATAACCCGGTGAGCAAGCAGATAATGCCTCAACCTCTTTACGGTAAATATTAAGGTTAAACATTGCTTCTCAATCAGGGAGTAATTATGCTCTGTCTCAACTAATATTCAGCTGAGCTAGTAGAAGGCATTTTCCTTTCCCTCCTCATTGTTTTGAGCAAGGAGGGCCCCTGTAACACCTTAGAATGCGATTAGTGTTAATTAAGCGATAATGCGGATGTTTAGTAAAAAGTTTACCAAAATAGTTTTCACATATTTTATAAAAATTAATTAATATTTTATTATTATTTATTTCGGGCTTGCACACACTTGTGCATGTTAACCTAGGGTTAATTAGGGTTAACCATGCTTAAGTAGCCATGGCACCTTAACCCCATTCCATTAAGTTTTATGTAATTATTTAAGTTATTTAGTTTTAAAAATAAAAGGGTTGAATTTGGGGTTGACTTGAGAGAGAGAGGGGGGGTTGACAATGGAATCATGAGGCATGGGGTATGTATGGCTTGCATTTAATGAGAAGAGAGAAGGGGGCATGGCTCAATCTAAACTCACACCCCATTTGTTTTCACCACTCTTATCCTTCACTTATTCAATCCCTCATTCTCACTTCACTCTCATTATCACTTATTTCCTCATCTTCTCTCCCCCCTCAACTGAAAACCTACCAAAATCCTCACAAAACCAAACCAAATCACCACTAAACCTCACTAAAACCCTTCACAAACCTAGCTAAAGCCACTAAGATCACTTGGAGCATGAAAAGCTAGGGTTTTTGAGAAAGTGTGGATAGATAATGATCTCCAACTATTAATTAGGTGTTTATTATATTGTGTTGCTTAGTAGTTGTCGTTTAGAACCATAAAGATATAGCTTTGTGCACATATCGTATTTTTAGTGTCATATTAGGGTCACTGTGATCTGCTACGACCACAAATTGTTACTGGAAAATCTAGCAATATAGTAGTGTTGTGTTATAGGCCCTGAGTTTTCACCCGAAACCTGAACCCAATCCAACCTGTTTTGGCCGGCGAGACCTTGAGGAATTTCGGCGAGCTCGGTTTTTCTGGGGACTGGGGAGTTGGGATTTTTAGGGTAGCTGTCTGTAGGTATTTTGGGGTGTTTGGTACTGCTAGATTTTTATATATTGACCGTATGTAAAATCTGGGACCACTTAGCTAATGTTAGGCGTTTCGGGAAATCGCGATACGATTGATCCGACATAGTTTAAGTGTTGTTGGTAGCTTGTAGTTGTGGACTAGTTTTGATGATGTCGCTACACACGTTAGCCGCTAAGCGAACCCTTTTGTAGCTTAAGGGGACCGATTCGTTAATTGGCGTTGTGTTTGTTTATTATTGGGTAGTTTGCTAAATCCACGCGTTATTGTGTTTTGTGTTAATAGGATCGCAGGCGAGATTTCGGACGCTACGAAGAAAGGAAAGCAGGTGGTTGGATTTACCTAGCTCGAGATCATCGGTGAGTAGATTTAACATCTACAAGGAAATAGCCCGTATGGCGTTAAGCGTCAGGGCTAAATATGATATTATAGCCGCATGTTTATATGCATATATATTGATTGTGCATGAGCATAATTGCATACCATTACTTGTTGTGTCTTGACTTAGTACCTAGTGGACACTGCACCATTACTGACGGTTCATATTGCACGAGCACTAAATTGTATGCTACACCCACACCATCGGTAATTGCCATGACACGCACAACCTATACACATATGTGGTATTGTATTCGTTATTGGCATTGAGACGTTGATTCTTGTTCTATTGTGCATATAAAATGCATCGTGCATACCTAGCTACATGTACACCTTTATATGATGTTGCATTTGATTTTGGAGAAATTGGGAACTGCATGATATATTTAAAAACTGGATAAATTTAAAAGAGCGGTTTTCCCTTGATATGCTCATATTACTGTTTTATGTTGCATATATCATATTTCATGGATTTACACATTGAGATACGGATTTCATGTGATTTATGGATTTGAGAACCGTGGTGATATTTCAAGAAAGTATGCATCATTTTGAAAACCCATTTTCTCTTGATATGATATTTCGATGCGTCCACCATGAGTTTTCTTGATTCTGAGACTTGTATTAGAAACCCGATTCAAGGAGCTGGATGATCCATTTCCGGGTTCATGGTGGACCCGGTATGGTACCCCAGGACAAAAAAGGGATGTTGTGCAGTAGACGATGAGCCTGGCAGAGGGACTACCTACTGGTGATTGGTTGGACCTGACGGTTATCCAGAGGATTCCGACCAGAGTCGTGAGATGGATATAGGCCGATCCGGACTGATGGAGCCCGTGGGCCGATCCAGACTGACGGAGCCAGAGATATGTGGATTTATGTGTCGATGTTGGACACGTGTTTTCATGATGTTTCAAGTGTCGATGTTGGGCACTCAGGTTCCATGATATTTACAGATATGAGGGCCGATCAGAGTGACGGCGTCTGAGGTATTGGGATTTAGGGTGTCGTTGATGGACACCGGGATTTTCCACGATGATGATTCATTGATGATGATATGTTTTATCCCATACTCAGTTGTTATTAGATATGCATTGTTTCATGTATTTGTAGTACCTGATAGAGCACCTTGATCATGATTGTTGCATATCCATATTGTCATACTTATGCTATCAAATTGCATGTGATAGATTATCGCTGTACGTGTATACCTGCGATTATCTGTATGATGTTACTTACTATTCACGAGTTGGAAACTCACCCCCGTTGTGCCTCAGTATTTTGCAGGTTTGACCTTCATAGTAGTTGCGACAGGGCTTCTTATTGTATCTTTTTCAGCGGATACCGCTACGGTTAGCTGTGAGGCCTTTTTTCTATAGGTGGGTTTGCGGTTATCTGATTATCCAATGTATATATTGTATCTAGTACTCTCCATCTTCCACTTTCATGTATTAACTTAGAGACGAGTTGTGAGGACGATATTGTATATTTTGTGACTCTGGGTGCCATACTCTTGTGAGCCGGCCTTTATTATGTAGTTTTACCTCTTTATGTTGTTTTTTATTTATATAGTCTATTTCTTCGCTACGGCGTCGTATATATAATTGTGGTGGTTGTTTCCGCCTTTGGGCATGATTTGCTCCCTTTTGGGGATGCTTTATTTTTTTATACTATGTTTGTATCCGTTTCGGGGCTAGATTTTACAAAGGAGGTGCTGCCGAAATTTTTAAGAAAATAAACTTAAGTTTAAAGATTTTTACTTGAGATTTCCAAATGTTTTTAACAATGTTTTTAACAATGTTTTTATCACTTACTTCATTGATGGTCTAGATTTCTGGGTTTTTGGCTTACTTAAATTGCGTTATGCCTATTGAGGTCACGTGGTTTAAGTGCCGGTCACATGCCAAATTTTGGGTCGTGACAGCGCCGAGCGATTCCTCCAGTTCAGCATTGTAGAGGATCAACAGTTTATTTAGAATGGGGGCAGCAAGAACTGGAGGGTGTAACATGTACTGCTTGATGCTACCGAATGCTTCTTGACATTCGGCATCCCAGAAAAAAGGGACTCCCTTCTTTAGGAGCTTTGAAAAATGTCAACATCTCTCCGATAGTTTTGAGATGAACCTTCTTATGTACGCAAGCCTGCCTTAGAAGGATCTTAGTTGCGTTAGATTCTTTAGAGGAGGCATCTCCATAATTGCTTTTATCTTCGACGGGTTGATCTCGATCCCTCGGTGTCGGACTATGAAGCCCAAGAATTTCCCCGTTAATACACCGAAGGCGCTCTTTAGAGGATTCATCTTCAGATTGTACTCTCTCAATCTGGTGAAGACATTTCGAAGATCTTGGACGTGATTGGCTTTGGCCTTAGTCTTGACGACCAAATCATCAACATAACTTTCGACGACTTTATGGATTAAGTCATCAAAGATCTTGGTCATTGCCCTTTGATATGCGACACCCGCATTCTTCAGTCCAAACGGCATCACTTTTTAACAGTATATACCTATCGGGGTTCGAAATGCTGTATGCTTCTCATCCATAGAAGACATTTTTATCTGATTGTTTCCAGATGAACCATCCATGAAAGTGAACAGCTCATAATTTGAGGTGTCATCGACCATCATTTCCATGACCGGAAGCGGGAATTATCTTTAGGGCATGCTTTTTTAAGGTCCCTAAAATCGACAAACCCGGATCTGCCCATTTTTCTTCTTTACTTGGACAATGCATGTGATCTAGTCCGCATATTTCTCTTCTCTGATGAAGCCGGCATTGATGAGTTTCTTAGTTTCCTCAATGAATTTTTCCTCCAACTCCCTTCTCATTCTTCGAGGAGCTTATTTGACTGGCTTGGCATCAGGAGAAATAGCCATCTTATGCACGGCCACCTCGGGGGAGAGGCCAGGTATTTCTATGTACGTACACACGAAACAGTCGATGAATTTGCGCAGCAGGTCGATTATCTGCTCTTTTATTTCCTCTGACAAGAGAAAGCTGATGTAGGTCGGCCTTGGATAATCGAGCGTCCCCAAATCAATCTCGGTTAACACATCGAATGTTGCATGTCCACCATCTTCGAGCTCTCGAGGGGTTTCTTTTGGCTCGGCTAGCTTACCATTATCATCCGACTCTCCGCTGGCTTCGCTAATGTGGATCATGTAGCATGATTTGGCATCGGGTTGTACATAGACTAGGCCCCGTCTATCTTGGACTCCCCCCTCGATGAGCGATAGGACCTGAGGCGGGTGACATAACCTCTCATAAAACATTACTTCAAAGTCTATCTGGTATAACCGATATCCACACACCTTTTAAAATACTCCCGCATCCCGGGCGCATAATATATGGGGTTTAAGAGGGCTCTTGTGCTTCTCTCATAGGAAAGGCATGTTGTAAACAAATCGTCCAGGTGCACGACAGGGTTCAACCCATAAAACAGAATGCCCTTTTGTCCGTTGTTCCTTCCGAGGACGTAGAAGGTTGTCAGTTGGTCTATGGTGGAGACCGACAACACGTCGAGCTCTTTGAACATATGTTCTGGAACTTTGGTGATGGCCAGGGATCCCTCTGTGACTTTAAAGGTCTATCCTAGCTTTGCTTTTTGCGTGAGAGTCCGACCTATACAACTGTTGCAAGACGGGTCCTCCTTTGACTCTTCGGTATTGCTGCCGAGATGAGGGCTAGCTTTGCTGCCGGATGGGCCCTCAATATCAGACTCATCCTTATCGCAACTGAAGTAAGGACAATTTTTATGGAAGACGGACTTCCAGCGTCGGACTCATCAGTGTCACTGCCGAAACGCGAACGCACTTGGGGATTTTTACTTTTAAGGGTGATAACCGGCTTAGATTGACTTTTGATACTCTGGGCCTTCTTGTTTTTAATTGACTGCGGCTCAGGTTTGCTTTTGGGACTTTGGGCCTTCTCATCTTTAGTCGACTACAGTTCAGTATTTTGGGGTTTTATAAAGTACCGAGAATCTTCATATCGGATTTCATGTACACCAAACAGCTGTACGTCTCCGTCAATGCGTTTCTCTTCGCCATTTTTGGTATACTTCATGTATTGATGGAGTTTTGATGGAATGATGAAATAATCGTGAAGCTACGGTCGCCCTAGGAGGATCTTCTAGGACGTGTCGGCATCGATCACGTATATCTTAGCTTCGGTTTGCAAGTCCCCAAACCTGATTGGCAAAGCTATTGATCCCAGAACTTGCTGGAAGTTTTGATTGAAGCTCTATATAACAATCCTCTCATTTGACAGGTGTTGGATGTCCATTGATAAACTCTTTAGAGTCTGCAAGTTCATAATGTTCACCGAGGACCCCGGATCAATCAATATGCAATTAATCCGATCTCTGTTGTTGTACCTTATCACGTAAAGCGGCCGGTTATGTTCAGCTGGCCCTAGTAGCAGGTCTTCATCTTTAAATGCAACCGCAGCTGTGTCCATAGCGTACTGGGCTTCTTCCATATTGATCTCCATGAAGCGTGCCTGGTACCGCTCGGGGTTTTGCAGAGCATAGATAAGGATGTCCCTGAGTTCTTTGGAGAGAACCAAAGCATCATAGATGCTTAAGAGTGATGGAAGCTTCTGAAGGTGAGCCAAGACGTTATAGTCTACCGAGGAAGAGCTCGAGTCTCCGTGAGTCGGATATCTCCCGTCTTCTTCATTAGCCACATGTTTTTCCTTTTTCTTTGGGGTGTTGCCTCATTTTGCCATTAGAGCCTTAACGCTTCTAAGCAGGATTTGGTTAGCTTTTGTAGCGAGCCCATCGTCCTCTTTGAGAAAACAGAGCTCCTCCTCAGAGTCGCTGCCAAGATGGATGGTGTAGAAGGTCATAGTAGGGACCCCATCATCGGCACCCTCTTTCAATCTTTCTAAGATTTCTGCAGCTTCTATAAGAAAGAACTCCTTTAGTTGGATAAGAGTTCTTTCCTTTTGCACATAGTCTTTGAGAGAATCGACGCATTTTTGAATGGCCGTTCTTCTCGTAGACTCTTCTTCGCATCGAGCTGCGTCTTTCTTTTTCTTCTTTATGAACATCTTAGACTTCGAGCCTGTCTGTCTCGGATTGGTGGATGGGACAATGGGCTCTTTTTGCCCTTCCCACTCGACTCTGGGTTCTTTCTGAAGCAGCTTTAGCATCTTCTCCGTCTTCTTGGATATGTACACATTCCACGGAGGTTGCGACACGTCGTCCTCATTTCTATAGGCGGGCGGTTTAGCGGCATGCCTCCAAAAGGCTTCAGTTTCTGTCTGTACAAAATTAGTGGCTGTGACTTGATCATTTGTCAACACACCAGGGGATAGTGAGATTTCTCCCGCCTTGTACTGTTTCTCGACCCAATCTTTAAATACGTAGCAATCCTTGATGACGTGACCTAGCATTCTGTGGTATTGGCAATACAAAGGATTGTCAGTCATGCTTGCTTCATGCGGCTTCTTTGTGTTCGATAGTTGTAAACCATTTCTCAAGGCGTCCTTGAATATCTTCCGGACCTTGTCCCTTCTGAAGGAGAAGACCTTGCTTTTTCTCTCTTCCAAAGTCGTTCCTTCTCCTCCCAGTACCGGCTTTTGCGATCGGTCAATTTTTTTTCCGCCTGCCCTTCTCTTGTCTTCATTGTCAGACGCATTAAAGATGTTGGTATTGTTAGAGCTCCTACCTTTACGATGGTCATCCTTTCGGCTCTTCCAAGGTTTATCATTTTGAGAGCCCGGGATAGACTCTTGCTTCAAATGCTCCAACATCTGAACCTTCTTGGTCAGGTCCTGGAACATTTTGAGACCCGTGGTATATAAGAACAGGACCATCCAATTGCTGAGATTCGTAATGAGGAGGCTGACGGATTGGTCATGTTCTAACGGCGGCTCGTACTTTGACGGTGAGATTGCGCCATCGGGAAATGAAGTCCGTGTTGCTTTTATCCTCCCCGACTTGGTTCTCACAAGGTTAGCAGTGGAGATTTTGTCGCTGACACTTATGAATCTTTGCTAAAACACAGATTCCATCTGGGCGAAAATAGTGACGGAACCGTCTGGTATGCTCGCATACCGGTCGAAAGCGATACCAGTTAGGCTGTTGACAAACTGACGGAGAAGAAGCGGATCGTTACCCCTGTATTCCCACATGATGCTTTAAAGTGGGCAACATGTTGATTTGCATTTCCTGTCCGGTCGAATCTCCCGAATTTAAGGATGACGTAACCGCTAGGTAACTTGATCAGGTCGTACTGTGCGGGGTATGGCCTCCCACTGCTGCCAACGTCTTTCTGAGCCTCAGCTTCGGCCACCAATGTTTTAACTTTGTTGGTGACCAAATCCATTATTCGATCTTGCGTCAGCGAAATAGCACCATCTTGGGCCAGGGCTTCCTCAGAAGCGGAATACAGTCGACTTTCATGTAGCTCGCCCATATTCGGACCTAAAGGGACATGCATCAGTCTCTTCTAGTCATTATCACCCTACTCATGAGTGGTGACTTTCGCTTGATTGGAGGGCGCCCGAGCAACTTGAGCCATGAGCTGCATCACGACGTTCATCAAGTCATCAATTTTAGAGTATAGCTTGGCCATCTATTTATCTTTACTTCGAAGTTGTTTTCATAGCTCTTGGAGGAGCTCATGTTCTGCAGTCCGAGGGCGAAAGGTCGGGTCTTCTTCACTATCCGAGCTTGATTCCACATACACTAAGGGGTCCATCTGCCTATCAGCCTCATCGAGAGGATTTTCATCATCCTGCGGAGGAGGCTGATCTTAGGAAGGGGCGTCCATATTCAAGCCAGATTGGGCTTGGGATGTGGTGGCCCCATCCTTACTTTTGCTATGAAGGTTGTCACTGGGGCGCGTACCCGCCATGTAGAACATATGGAAAACATAGATGGCCATCCTTTTGTTTTCGGCAGCTGGTTTTACGGACTGCTATCGTGGCCCTTCCGCTTTAGGGAAGGACAATCGACTGAAGACGGTCGGCCTGACAGGGTTATTGAGTGGCGCTGGCGCTTCTTTTCTGGCATTGCCCCGCTTCTTTTGCGATGCACGGAGTGCCTCGTAAATGCTTGAAGAGACGGTTTTAGGTTTTCTACATTGGGGTTTAGACACATCCCTTCGCAGCACTGTATGAATTGCTGTCCTTTTGATCTTCGCAGTCATAGAGTTTCTCTTGACCCATCTCAGAGGTTCAAAAGAGTTGCGGATTTTTACGATCAAGACGGGATAACTCGGCTCTTAGAACTTCACAAAATCCAGTTTGGCCGGAGTCCACGCCCTTTTGTTGGCTCTATACCTGAGCCGCTTCTGTCTTAGCTTTTCTGGTTTGAGTGCCTGGCAGCTTTCAGCTCTTCAGGAAGCCACCATGGGTCGGCCGGTAGAGAGCCTTGAAAAGACTTCCGGTTGCACACTCGTCGAAGGCATCGCCTGAGCTTGCCCATGATGTTTGGCGACTTCTTTCGTTCCGACGGCTCTTCCCCCAACTGGGACCAAAGAGAGCCATTCAAATACCTACTTGAATTTGGGTTAGGACGCCCTCGAAACCACCACATTTAACCTCCTGCCTTTCGAGGCCAGTTTTTCTGTTACCGGAGTTTGAGGAGCTATGACGGTGTTAGCTGGCATGAATAGAATAGAGACAAACTGTAGCAGCGGCTCCTCCTATTATCGCCTGAGACTGGCCAGAAGGACCGTCCTGGCGTCCATCTTCATTGTGTAGGAGATGTGAGTCATGTCGAGAGTTGAGCTTCTCTTTGGAAACATCTTTGTTGCGTCCGAAAATTGAGATCGAAAATTGTTAATCTGCGCAAAGAGATAGAATTTCAGTACAAACAATCAAAATATATTAATTAAGCTCGCATGAATTCTTGACCCGAAATATGGGAGGAGAGGGAAGGTCCCACCGGGCGTGCCAAAATCTTTAGTGTGTTTTTTGTCATCCTATTAGGATGGGAATGCGCGCACTTGTCAGCCGCATTGTAGATTCCTCCTGCCTAGGTTAGACCGGGGTTTATTGATTACGGGGATCTGAATCTCCGTCAGCCGCGGACTAAGCTGTCGTTAATTACCCCTTTTCTTTGGAGCGAGTGAACCTCCGATTAATGGGTCAAGCTGGTCATGCGAACTCAATGTGCAGTGTGCATGTGTGTCTTTAAGGATTTTGGGTATATCGGGGGCTTCGCAGAGTTTATGGGGGTCCCGCTACCCGGATAGCGGGTTGAGTATCAAGGGGGCTAGCAGCCCCTTTGCGGGGTGTGGGGAAGCGCCCTGTTAGAATTTTTTTTCTAACAGGAGATGTGTTTTGAGTGTGGAGCATGTGGGAAAAAGAGGGGTGAGGAGCGTACTAAGGATGCGTGAGATGGCATGTGGACGCTACGTGCCAGCGGACTACGTGCGTGGTGCATGGGCACGGGACGCCAGCGGGTCACGCGACCTGCACACGGGCAATGGGCGCCAACGGTTCATTTGCTAGGCATATGGATGCTATGAGCCAGAGGGTCACGCACCCCGTACGCGGGCGCTGGGCGCCGTGGGTCACGTGCCCGGTACGCGGGCACTTGGCGTTGGGCGCCAGCGGGTCATGTTCCCGGCACGCGGACGCTTGGGAGCTAGCGGTTCACGTGTATGGCATGTGGGCACAGGGCGCCAGCGGATCATGCACCCTGCATATGGGCACAGAGCGCCCGCGGAAAAAGAGGCTTAGCCCCTGAATTAGTAGTTGAACTCCCGAGTGACTTTTGGAGTTAAACTCCTAAACAAAAGAATCTTTTTATAGAGTTAAACTCCTAAAAGATCTGGATTTTGAGATTAAACTCCTTTAAGAATTTGGATTTTGGAGTTGAACACCTCAAAGATTGGTTTGGAATTAAACTCCTAAAGAAAATATTCTTGTTCTGGAGTTAAACTCCTAAAAGATCTTCGGAGATAATGAAAAGGACCTCATTCTTCTCGCTTGAGCTTTGGATCCTCTCTTAAGCCTTAGATCTTCCCAAAGTGGGATTTTTGGAGATATGTCTCTGTTCTCTGCCGAAAGACGCGACCGGGACGTTGGGACGTCTGGCCTGAACTTTTGGGGGCAGATGCTATTTGGATTTATCCATCCATCTCTCCGAGGATGCCAAGTTGATTTATGGCACCGTGTATCGGAGGTTTAGACGGATGCGGCCGTTGTAGCAGACTTTGTTAGATTCCCCCTCGTTATGAGGGGTTTTTGATTATGGGGACGCTCTTCCTTGCAGGCGCAAGCCCCTGCAGTTAATTATGTTACCGCATCGCGGTAACCACTTTCTCCTGCTCCAGAAGGTCACTTCGTGTCGTTTGTGTTTGTTTTATTTTTGGTTGCCCGTGGATTGTATACGGAGACTAATTTGTGTTGTCGCCCATAAGGCGTGGATTAGTCCAAATCCGTATCCTCTTATATTTAGGTTTGGGTTAGTTTAAGGATCGTTAATCTTGTTTTAGATTAAGATCAACTCAAACGTTTGTTGAGGATACGTTAGTCTAATTTTAGACTAAGATCTACTCAACAGGATTTTCTTTAGTTTATAGAGACATTGCGGTCCACAATTTAGTTTCTAGGGACGTTGCGGTCCGCAATTTAGTTTTAAGGACATTGCAATCAAAGGGTTTAGTTTTAAAGATATTGCGGTCCACAGTTAGTTTAAGGACATTACGGTCCATTGTTAGTTTAGAGACGTTGTGGTCCTCAATTTAGTTTTAAGGACGTTGCGGTCCATGGGGTTTAGTTTTAAGGACATTGTGGTCCACAGTTAGTTTAAGAACATTACGGTCTATTATTAGTTTAGAGACGTTGCGGTCCTCAATTTAATTTTAAGGACGTTGCGGTCCATGGGGTTTAGTTTTAAGGACGTTGCGGTCCATTGTTAGTTTAGGGACATTACGGTCTATTAGGTTTAAGACAACATAGTCCATAAAGATTAGTTTAAGAACATTATGGTCCATAAAAATTAGTTTAAGGACATTATGGTCCACAGTATTTAGTTTAGGGACATTGCGGTCCATT
Source organism: Agapanthus africanus (assembly GCA_030015575.1). Classification (NCBI taxonomy): domain Eukaryota; kingdom Viridiplantae; phylum Streptophyta; class Magnoliopsida; order Asparagales; family Amaryllidaceae; genus Agapanthus; species Agapanthus africanus. The sequence goes on from CM057344.1 coordinate 113,085,797, forward strand.
GGGGTGTGTCCATGGGTTTGGAAATGTACCAAAAAGTTGTTGGTTATCGGGACCTGCCACCTCTCTGAAGCCGTTGAAGAATTACAACATGTATCAGAAGTGTGTAGAGATGTACCCTTGAACCAAATGTCAGATTGAGAAGGAACGGGATAACATTACTTTGAATGCCATCTGTCGGGAACTCATTAGCTATCTTTGGGACTGAGATCGGTTTTGGGGACCCTGAGCATGAGGAGCTTGATTGATAGTCCTCGGGAAATTTGGTCTGAGTTTGGCTAATATTAGCCTTTCATAGTGTTAAACACTAGTATGTGCTCAGCGCTCACGTGCTCCCACGTGAGGCGCTTGAGATAGTGTTAAACACTAGAAATTAGGACGCTCACGTGTGGCACGTGAGGCACTTAAAGTTGGGTGCTGCCTCTTTAATTCTCTTATTCTAGTGCTAAGCACTGTTGGGTCACGTGGGATCACGTGAGGCGCCCCAGAATGGGAACTGTCTTGGGTTTATTCCCCTTTTCTCTTTTATAAGTGCTGAGCACTTCTCAGGTGTCACGTGGGATCACGTGAGGCGCCCCAAAATAGGGTTTATTCTCTTTTCTCTTTTATAAGCGCTCAGCACTTCTCAGGGGTCACGTGGGGTCACGTGGATAGATCTCAGTCTTCCCTTTTTTTTGGTGCTCAAAGGTGCTCAAGTGGGAACACGTGAGCTTTTATTATGTAGCATTGAACACTAATATGCATGGAGCTCTGGATCTGAGTTTTGTGAATTTCAAGTCCCTTATTTTTATAAGAATTAAATTCTTTTATAGGGTTAAACCCTAGTTTTATCAGAGGAATTAAATACCTATATCTTTTTGGTAAGAATTAAATTCTTTGAACTTAGTTCTTTCCCCTAAGTTTGGATCTACTTAACAGAATCTCCCCGATGAGAATTAAATTCTCAACTTGTAGGGAGATCTGCTTCTGCAGATCCCAACCAGAGGAAGAACTAAGTTATTTGAGAAGAGTTAAACTCTTGGTTTGAGAATTAAATTCTCTTTTGGTTTAAGCTTACCAGGGGGTTTCTCTCTTTCTTTTTGTATTTTTGAACTTGAAGTTTATGGGGGGTTCCTCTGTTCTTCTTCTCTCGATTTGAAAACTTATCGGGAGGTTCCTTTGTACAAGACTTGAAGTCTTCGGTGCTTTATATAGGGAAGGCTGATTTGTTGAATCAGTTGAGGAAATCTCTCATTGAAAGATTTCTTAATTGATTTGTGGAATTTATCCACTGTTAGATCTTTGATCCAAGGACTTATGTTTTACAGAAGACTTTTCTTCTTGTTGTTGACAAGATTGGGAAAATATTTTCCCCAAACAGAACTTATTCTGTATCTTGGTGATTTTTTAATCACCGTTGGATCTTTGATCCAACGGTGCTCTGATTTACAAAGCACAATCTTTCTTATTTAGAAAGATTTGAGGAGTATTTCCTCAATCAGAATTTAATTCTGTATTTTGGTGATTTTTAATCACCATTGGATCTTTGATCCGACGGCAGAGAAATTTTAGTTCTGGCGCCAGCGCTCTTAGGCTAGCGCTCTCGTTCTTTGCACGTGGGGCGCTGCCTCAGAGTCTTTGACTCATGGCGCTGGTGCTCTTGGCGCGAGTGCTCTCATGCTCTGCACGTGAAGCGCTGCCTCTTTATTGAAGGTGTCTTTTCGCCTTCTTTCTCTTCTTTTCCTGAGTCAAACTTCTCTTTCCCAATGTATTCTCTTAACAGAGCTTAGAAACAGTTCCATCATGAACAAAATTTTCTGTGCTTAGACTTGAATGTCTCTCTTTATAATTTGAAGGAATACTTCTCTTCTCTCTCACTTTCAGAGAATTATTTTAACAGTGAAGAGTTATGGCTTGTAATCGTCCACATGCTCGCCGGCAACCATGGGAGGTACCTATTGAGGAAATCATCCCTCATTTTGCTGCACGCTTAGTGAACCCTGCTTACGGATGACCAATGCGATACGGTGTTGTACGAGCTCTTGACTCGTAGAGGATCTCCTCTCCCCATCTGCTCCATTTGGCTTCGGATGGTCTTCTTATCCGTGCTTGATGACATCCCTCCTCATCCAACGGATATGACTCTGGCAATGCTCGACGCCGCAGAGGACAAGATCGAGTGCTTTCACGAGGCACTTTTGATTATCACAGCTCTGAGGGATCGCTCTGTTCAGCTGGTAAGCCAGATACGGGCTCAGCGGGTCGTCATGTCTGCCTTCACTGATGGGCACGGTGCTGACCGATGGGAAGCGACTGTTCTTGAAGATCGCCGCTTTGATATGGTGGAGAAGGAAGAGAGGGAGTTAGATAATTTTATCCATAGTTTTGTGAATCCATGTACTTTCGATCCCATGTTTGGTGATCTATTTCCTGTAGAATAGAATGTTAAATTAAATACATTCTTTTTGTCGTTGACTACCAAGTGCTCCCTTTCTAACACCTGTGCTTTCTCTGATGTGTGCATGTGTGTATATGAATGAGCCCGATTTCACATATAACTGTGAACGAAACTTAAACCGGTGTAAACAAGAACAAATACCTCTTGGCCGGAGATTTTGGCGGGAACAGTCTCCTTCTTCCTCCTCTCTGTTAGCTGGATCTTGGAGAAAAAGGGGAGTGAGACTTAAAAAATTTCCCTTTTAGAGATTTGATGGGAAATCTGAGCTCCCCTTTAAGTGTTTTATAGTGAAATTTTTTTTCTTTTTGGGAAAAGAAGAGTTGAAACTCTTGATTTTATTCAAAAAAGGAAAAAGGTTTAGAACCTTGAGGAAGGAGAAAGAGGCACATAAAAAAATGGGAAGAATTTTTTTATCATTCATCATGATGCCTAATATAGGCTTTACATTTTACATATGGCCTTTTGGGCTTTTTAAAATGGCATGTGTCTTTCCCATGACATGTGCTTTTTCTTTCACTTACACATAAGCTGTGGGCTTTTACATAATTTGTGTTTGTTGTCCATTTTACTATATTTATTCATAAAAGTTATATTAAGCTTATTTATGCTTTAACAATTATTCCTTTGGCATGGAGGGCCGGCCTCTTCATGCTTGGGCTTGACCTGAGCATGGGTCCACTTACTTGGACTTGGGTTCAGGCTTGGGCCCACTTGGCTTGGGGATAACTTTGAGTTTGACCTGATCAACCAGGGTGTAATTTTTGACCCCAACACCAACGCAATTCCAAAATCTCCAAATCCTCCAAAAGGTGAATGATGAGTTGCTCTGAACACCATATTTCAGTGTAATGATGCAAACGCCATTCAAAGCCCAAATTCTAGATCCTCAAATGAAAAATGATGATTCACTCTAGAAACCATAATTTAGTGTTAGCAATGCTGATGTCGACCAAAAATTCAAATTTTCAATTCTCCAACAATGAATGATGATCCCTCTTGATACCATTCCAGTAGTAGTGATGCAGACGCCGAACAAAAATTCCAAAATCTCCAAACCCTTCAAAGGAGAATGATGAGTCGCTCCTGGTACCATTCCAGTGATATCGATGCAGACGCCTATTGGGATTTCTTAGCACCCTGACCATCACCCGTGGCCGTTGCGGAGCAAAAAATTTTAGGGTTTAAAAACTGGCGCTAGAAAAAACCGTCCAAGAATCTACTATAAAGCTAAACTAGCCAATAAGAGAAGATATCTAACTACTATGATAGAAATGTCTTACCAAAGGATCCGTGTCCTTCGGTCTTCTATCTTCTTCTCTTGCTCCTAGGGGTTTCCTTGAACACATTTGATCTCCTTTCCTTACCCCTTGAGATCTCCTGGATCGAGCTTGATTGCCGGTCTTCCTCCGTCGAAGATGATCCACCCGAGAGATGTAGTCCATGGATCTAGCTCCACACTAAGAGTCTAGTGGAGCAACTAGAGACTTTAGATTGCTAATCTAAAGTGCCTAGAATATAATGAATGTATCTATGTGTGTATCTATCTCATCTCCTCTCTTGATTCTCAACAAATGAGATTGTAGAGAGGAGGTTGAAGATGAAGGTAGAGGAACTCAAGAAAGGTAGTGAGAAGAGTGAAGCAAAGAAAAAATGGTGAGAATGAAATCCATGAGAAAGAAAAAGATCAACCATGATTTTGTAAAATCATTTTTCCAATATTAAAACCCAGTCGTGCTTGAATAGTTTGCACAAATGAATTGAATATTCATTTGTCAACACTATAGAAGCATAGTTCTCACCATACTCCCCTCTCCATCTTTACACCTCATTTTCCATTTAAAGATAAATGGATAAATCTAAAATGAGGTGTCCATCTTGTAGAATGTTTTCTGTATAAATACGGATTACAGTCTACTGTTTATACATACCTATATTCGTATAAAAATACGAAAATCCAAAGAGATAGAATAACACAAAGAACATAATACTAGAATATACATATCAATATATATATATATATATGTAAATTATTAAATCAATACCTGATTTAATAATCCGGCTCAATCCCGAGCCAGCTAGTATTACCAATTGTCCAATTGAAAGTTCGGGTAACTAGTACAATCAATCGATCAGAACCCTGCACGTATCCAATACGACTACTACATCATTTCTTCTGAACCAAGAAAACACTCTGTGTGGGACTCTAAAGACTCGACAGTACGTCGGCAGTGAGTTACTGGATAAATCCATAACCACAAGCACGTCAGCGGCACTAGCTGTACGTAACGGCTACCTGGGTACCTGTCGAAAAGGAAGGCCGACATGAAAACTCATCTGGATCCCTACTGAGCCTATCTGTGACAATCTCCGTACAGTCCGGTTTCTTCGTCTGTGAGTATCGCATACCGGGTCTATGGGGTGGTAAACGTCAGACCCTAATAACCCGATAATTCGTGTTGATGTGGCTCAAGACCAATCCGGGAAATTACTAATCAACTTATCAGTAAATTCCTATTGCCTTGGACAAGGTTTTATGGTGCTGGCCAATCGAACACAATGCGATATCAACTCCCTATACCAGGAGAGACGAATCCCCAACAATCGCTCACTGCTTCTGATTGGTAGGGTTTTTGCGTGTTCAAGTTTAGTTAATTACCGCAATCAAAACGGTTTCGCTTGTAGCTAGCCGGTTGAGTACGGGTCGTCCGCAGGGAGATGGGAATCTTTTTCTATGTGCATTAACGACTTAAGTCCAAGAGTCCGGATTTGTTTGTGATTAACTAAGTGTTAAAATGATATGTAAAGAGAGCTTGTTAGGGTTAGGATTAGATTAGTTTGAGTTAGGAGTCGCTCACTTCTTTCGTTGCCACTCTTAATATCGGTGTTACGGTAATCGGCAACAACGGGGATTAGCACGACTAGGAAGGAACTTGCGAGTATAAGCTAGACTTTCCAACACATAAGTTCTTCCTTTTGGTGCTTGTCCGTCTGTTCTTGGCTCTTAGCCTTAACCTCCGGTTAATTCAACCACAACCGGTCTCACTACGGAATCGCCGCTATCATGTAGGATAGGGTGCCGTAGGGAGCGGATTGTGGTTCAATTAACGGGAGTTCGATTTAAGATGTTGGGCAAGGAAAGAGTGTGAGAGATTTCCTTCTCTCAAACTTCCCTTATCCTACCCTAACAAGTATAGAAACTACTCATCCATTACAAGATGAACGAAAAATAAAACAAAGGAGGATGATAGAAAGAAAGAGATTAGAAGATTACAACTAGCTATTTGCGACCTCACCTCGGCAAGGATCAAGCGTAAGCATCATGGTTGTTTAAGGATAAATGAAAAGAGAACAAGAAGAAACAAACACAAATAACAACAACTAAGTTAACAAATGAAAATTACAAGCAATAATAATTTAACTAAAGAACAAGACAAGCATGATAAGTAAAAAGAACTCCTTTATTCATTCTTCACTCACAAAAGCTCACTACAAGTTTTTTTAAGGGAGAAGAGATGAGAGGAGGAAGAAGAACATCAACTAAAACCTAAAATCTAAATACAAGATTAAGCACCCTTGGCTTCACAAGGTTCTGGGCTATTTATAGGCAGGGAGATGAAAACCTACGGCAAAATTCTGACTCTCCATAAAAAGACCCAAATACCCCTGAAGTTTGACATTCTGCGGAGTCCGTACGGCCGCGGTTCCGCGGCCTAAGCATGCTTAGGCCGCAGTTCCGCGGCCATATAGGGGACTTAGGTCTTCAAGTTTTGTGGTTTTTCCTGGATTGCATTGCCCTTCAGTCTGGTATATGTTTTTTCTCATAATGTCTTCACGATTTTTCCAGAATTTTAGCAAGTCAAAAGGTGATTTGATGTGGATCTTTTTGTCATGATTTCCTCGAGCTCCATGTAGATTTCTTGGATCTTGTGCTGCCATTGAGCCTTGTGCATGAAAATGACATTGATTTGCCATTTTGTCTCTTAAACTGGTGTGTGGCAACAGACGGATAATGAGCGGAGACCCGTGTTTTATCTGTGGTTGGCAGGAACCCGGATTTTGTCATGCTTTTCCATGAATTTCACCGTTTAGAGCCGAGAACCTGTATCCTGCAATTGACTAGCAAACACGGCTCAAGAGTACCTACCAATAAGCAATATGATAAAAATTGGGCGGTATAAAAATGCAAAAATCTGATATGAACAAATACCCCCAAACTTATCGTTTGCTCGTCCCGAGCAAAGCCAATTTATTCACAAAAAATCCTATCCTCACTTTCGCAGGGAACGTGATTGCACTGAGCATGTGCAACAAGCCGTTAAACCTCTAGGTGTCCCTAGTAGGAGGAGTGTTGTCTCCTGAGGGTTTTCAGCGGATACTACCCACAAAATCCGGTCAAGCTAGTTTTGCAAAATAACTATGATTCAAACCCTAAAGTTTTGTTTCAGAAAATAACAATTCTATTATCCTAAGTCTATACTATCGAACCTTTATTTTTCACACCTCGCTTCTTATTTAACTACAGATTTTATATGTCTTTACGTGCAGTGCAAATAGTGTCGTTAAGTTCCAGAAGGGTCGAATAAAGTCATCATGTCATACAATAAAGCCCAGATAAAATTTTTAAAAGGATCGCATAAGTTTTATAAAGAGTTAAGTATTTTTCAAGTTTCGTTTTCCAGTAAGGTTTCAACTTCAGAATTTCTATCTTCCTCAACAGGAAACTAGGTCTTATTTTTCACTCCACCTTTTCTTATTTTCATTTCATACACACCTCTGTGAACGTGCAATAGTCTTTATCATAGAATAAAACCTTCATATCTCTGCTAAATTTTTTTTATATAAGCCTGTCTTTTATCAGGATTATTCTCACACAAAGAACCGTTAGGAATTTTAACTCGGAGAGAACAGTTGCTTGACTTTGTTTTAATCTGGACTTTCTAGGCTTCTTAGCGAGCTTTGGGCCAATGCACCGAAACCAGTTGGCTTTAGGGCATTAGGTGTAGAAACACCCCAGCGGACTTAATTACTCAAGTTACCTAGGTCCAAAAACAAAAGACAATTTGGCGTGAAAATCATGATGATTCAATACGAACGGAGATATAACCGGCAATTCAATTATTTTTTTGGATAAAAGACGTGTTTAGTGGGTTCGGTGTGTAATCATTCCAATCAAGTTTCAGATGGGTTATTTTTCAGACTTAGTTCCATTTAAGGCATCAATAACATTCCTTCATATTCACTTCACTTCATAAACTATTCTTGATATTACTTATTTCAGAACAAACCTATTTGATCCTCAGAAAATCATTTATCCATTTAAAAGTTTTTAGACATAAAAGACTTGTCATCTAATTTCCAAAACTCACGACACGTGTAGTGTGATGTAAAGACGTATATCAGCTATAGTTAACTTCAAAGGAGAGTTATCTTTCAGGTTTTCAAAATATAAAAATAAGATTTAGTTATTCTTATTTTATCAAACAAAACCGTCGAAATGTTGAATCAGAGTCTTCCCACTAGCTAACTTGACAAAAAAGTTTTTATGTTTTTAGAAAATTTTCTGATTTTTATGGATTTTATGGATTTTAATATGCAGATGAAAAATATACATATGAATGCGAAGGTAAGAAATGCGTACCGAGCGTACCCCCAAACTTAAACTGGACAGTGTCCTCACTGTCATTGCATGAAGAGATCATTTGAAGGGTCAAAATTGTCGGTTGGATATACACATTTTTTTTGTTTTGTTTTTAAAGAAAAGAAAAAGAGCAAAAATGGAAAAGAATATCCACAAATATATACTAAATGGTATATACACACCCCCAAACTTATTTGGAACAGTGTCCACTGTTCTTGGCTGGATAACCGAAGTTTGGTGGTAGGCAGAGGAAGATTATGCAGGGTAAACCGGCTCCTGTAAGACCAGGAGCTCCTCTGTTGGTTCGGCGCTAAGGAACGGTTTTAGTCGGTGTCCGTTCACTTTGAAAAATGAACCGTCCTTTGGATTCTCCAAATCCACAGCGCCATGCGGATACACATTCCGCACAAAATACGGCCCTTTCCAGCGAGATCTGAGCTTTCCTGGATGGAAGTGTAGCCGGGTGTCGTAAAGCAATACCTGTTGACCAGGTACGAATGTCTTGCGCAGAAGGTGTTTATCGTGAAACACCTTCATTCGGTTCTTAACGACAACCGCGTTATCGTAACCCTCATCCCTAAGCTCTCTCAATTCGTTCAACTGCAGCTTCTGATGGCTGCCCGCATCTTCGAGAGACAGATTCAGCTCCTTTATCGCCCAAAATGCGCGATGCTCTATTTCGACAGGTAGGTGGCAAGCCTTTCCGTATACAAGCCGATAGGGAGACATGCCAAGATCGGTCTTATAAGCGGTTCGAAATGCCCAAGGGGCATCAGTGAGTTTCAGCGACCAATCCTTACGGTTCTTGGAAACCGTCTTCTCCAGTATCTGCTTGATTTGCCGATTTGAAACTTCGGCCTGCCCACAGGTTTGGGACTGATAGGGCATGGATAGCTTATGATTAATGGAATATTTCCGCATCAAGGCCTCGAAAGTCTTATTGCAGAAATGAGTTCCATTGTCGCTAATGATCGCTCGGGGGTGCCCAAAACGGGAGAAAATGTTTTCTTTAAGAAACCTAACGACAACCTTGTTGTCGTTAGTCCGGCTGGGCACAGTCTCGACCCACTTAGAGACGTAATCAACAGCGAGAAGGATGTACAAGTTCCCGAAAGAGCTGGGAAACGGCCCCATGAAATCTATCCCCCAAACGTCGAAAATCTCCACAACCAAGATTGGTTGGAGCGGCATCTCGTTCCTCCGGGATATCCGGCCCAAGTGTTGGCACCGGGAGCAAGTCTTGCAATAGTCATGAGCGTCTTTGAAGAGTTGTGGCCAGTAGAAACCACATTGCAAGATCTTCTCAGCTGTCTTTCTGGGGCCAAAATGCCCGCCACATGCTTGATCGTGGCAAAATGACAGCACACTCTTGAATTCCTCGTCAGGGACACACCGACGAATAATCTGGTCGGGACAGTACTTGAACAGATAGGGTTCGTCCCAGTAAAAGTGTTTTACTTGGGATAAGAAGCGAAGTCTGTCCTGACTTGACCATTCAGTCAGTAGTAATCCTGTGGCCAAATAGTTCACAATATCTGCGTACCAGGGTTCGCAAGATACTGTCAAGAGCTGTTCATCCGGGAAAACGTCGTTGATCGAAATTGGAAGCGAAGGCGAAGAAGGAAGTCGTGAGAGATGGTTGGCAACTACGTTTTCACATCCTCGTTTGTCCTTAATGACAAGGTCAAACTCTTGAAGCAAGAGGATCCAACGTATTAGCCGAGATTTTGCATCTTTCTTCACAAAAAGATAGCGCAGAGCAGAATGGTCTGTGTAGACAATGACTGGAGAGCCGATGAGGTAGGGCCTGAACTTTTCTAAAGCATATACAACAGCCAAGAATTCCTTCTCGGTTGTTGTATAATTGAGTTGGGCGTCGTTCAGGGTTCGGCTAGCATAATAGATTACGTGCGGCATTTTGTTGATGTGTTGTCCAAGGACAGCACCGATGGCAAAGCCGGATGCATCGCACATAATCTCAAATGGGTGCGTCCAGTCAGGAGAAAAGAGAACGGGAGCAGAAGTGAGTGAGCTTTTTAATGACTCGAACGCAGTCACACAGCTCGAGTTGAAGTCGAATGGCGTGTCCTTAGCCAGCAAAAGAGTCAAGGGCCTAGCAATCTTGCTAAAGTCCTTGATGAACCGTCTATAGAAATCGGCATGGCCAAGGAAGGCTCGGATGTTTCTGACGCATATGGGAGGAGGTAGATTGGAAATGACCTCAATCTTTGCTTTGTCAACCTCTATGCCATTTTGCGAGATGATATGTCCTAAGACAATACCTTCGCGCACCATGAAGTGGCATTTCTCCCAATTCAAAGTGAGGTTCTTGTCCTTACATCGGGTAAGGACAGCGTCAAGATGCAGCAAACACTCGTTGAAGGAATCGCCAAAGATGGAGAAATCGTCCATGAAGATCTCCAGAAATTTTTCCACCATGTCTGAAAAGATTCCCATCATACACCGCTGGAAGGTAGCGGGCGCATTGCATAACCCAAAGGGCATGCGACGATATGCAAACGTGCCGAAAGGACAAGTGAATGTGGTCTTGTCCTGGTCTTTTTCGGCGATGGGAATTTGATTATAGCCGGAGTAGCCATCAAGAAAGCAGTAGTACTCGTGTCCGGCCAATCGTTCAAGCATTTGGTCAATGAAAGGTAGCGGAAAGTGGTCCTTCCGCGTTGCGGCGTTGAGTTTTCTGTAATCGATGCATACTCGCTACCCAGTTTGGGTGCGAGTAGGGATTAACTCGTTCGCCTCGTTAGTGATGACCGTTATACCTGATTTCTTGGGGACAACGTGAATGGGGCTAACCCACTGGCTATCAGAGACAGGGTAAATGATACCACTATCCAGACATTTTACGATCTCCTTCTTCACAGCCTCCTTCATGACTGGGTTGAGTCGTATTTGTGGATCCCTGGCTGGTTTGGCATCATCCATCAGATGAATGTGATGTTCAACGATCAGGGGACTAATCCCCTTGATGTCCGCCATGGACCAGCCAAAAGCTTGCCTATTGCTGTGCAAGACCGCAAGAAGGGCTTTCTCTTGCTCTGGAGCTAGGGAAGCCGAGATGATGACAGGGAGGGTCTCATTCTCACCTAAGTAAGCGTACTTAAGGTGAGACGGAAAAGGCTTAAGTTCGAGCGTTGGAGGTGAAACGATTGAAGGCAAGATTGGTGCAAAGGTCTCGAACTCAAAAGATTCCAGCAAAGGTTCAAAACGAGTGTAAGCGACCGAGTTGGATGGTTCAGGTAACTCATCCGGAAATTCGAAGGATTCAAACTCGGGTTGTGAGCGGCTAAGATCGTTCGAGAACGTGAAACACTCGTAGTCGTTGTCGGGCGCAGAAACAGCAGCAGGTTCGAGGAGGAACGCACTAGTGGCGTTAAGGTTATCGTGATTGAACAGAAACTCCTCGAATTCACACTCTTCTGGGGTGATCTCCTGGATTGAGCAAACGTCCAGTATATGAGCATTAGGTTCGGAGGGCTGATTCCCCAACCTAAAATTGTTGAGTTCAATTGTCATGTTTCCAAAAGAGAGGTTCATCGAACCATTGCGACAATTGATCATAGCATTTGAGGTTGCAAGGAATGGGCGACCGAGTATCACCGGGATTTGATCCCGGGGGTTAGCTACAGGCTGTGTGTCTAATACAATGAAGTCAACTGGGAATATGAAGTCCCCGACTTTGATTAACACATCCTCTAGCTCACCCCTAGGATGGGTGATCGATCGGTCGGCCATTTGGAGAGTACAGTGTGTGGGTTTCAGCTCTCCTACGCCTAATTGCTCGTATACTGAGTACGGAAGCAGGTTAACACTGGCACCAAGATCTAATAGTGCGCGGTTGATGTTCTTATCCCCAATGGTAATAGAAATTGTAGGACAGCCAGGGTCCTTCCGTTTTTGTGGTAAAGATTGGGTAAGAGCATCACTCACAGCACTAGCCAAGAAAACTTTCTTGGGTACCTGAGACTTTCTCTTTTTCGTGCACAAGTCCTTTAAGATTTTCGCGTAGGACGGGACTTGTTGGACAGCATCTAAAAGGGGAATGTTAATGTTAACCTGCTTAAACAACTCCAGAATCTTCTCTATTTGTGGATTTTGTTTATTAGACCTCAACCGGTTTGGAAATGGGACGTTTTTAAAATTGGTTGAGTCTAATGCTTGTGGAGGAGATTGTGGAGTTGGAACGGATCCCAGAGCTGGTGTTTTCATGGAGTGAGAAGTGGGTCCGTTCAGAGCAGAAGAAGAAGAGGAGCCTTTTGACGAATGGAGAATAGGCTCAGAAGACGAAGAAGAATAAGAAAAAGAAGAAGAAGAAGAAGAAGCAGCGGCCGGGGTGTCATCGTCGATTCGTGTGCCAATGTTGTTTTACAGCATCCTTCCCGATCTCAATGTGGTCACGGCACTCACATTATGATTCTGTTGTTCAAGAGCAACATGTACATTATGTGGGTGACCGGGATTTGGGAGTGGCTGGGACGGGAGCTTCCCCTTCTCTCGCTCGCTTAAGGTCGCATTCAGCTGTGCAATCTGGGCCTCGATGGTCTTGATGCTTTGCCCATGAGCGGCAGTGTGTTGCACTAAGGACTGAATGGAAGACTGGATGTTGGCGGTGGACTGAGTCGATTGTTTAACGAACGCCTCCAGACTTCGTTCGAGCGAGGAAACCTTATCGTTGTTTGACGGAACAAAATTGTTTTGGGGAAAAGAATTGTTGGGTGCAAAGTTGTTCGTCTGATTTTGAAAAGGTTGGGGTTAGAAGGGCTGCTGAAACTGATGTTAAGTTTGTTGTTGCGCTTGTTGTTGCGGCGGAGGGGGCCTTTGGAAATTGTTGCCTTGAAATTGATGCTGATTCTGATTCCAGGCGAAATTGGGGTGGTTCCTCCAACCGGGATTGTAGGTGGAAGAGTATGGATCATTCCTCGGTCTTTGCTGAAATGCAGCATTAACCTGATCCTGTCCTTGCGATGGTGGATTGTAAGGACACTCTTCGGTTAAGTGAGAAGGATCAGAACAACAAGCGCAAATGGTATGAAGGGGAAGAACAGGGGTAGGAGCAGGAGAAGAAAATTTGCTCTCTATCGCTTCAAGCTTTCTCGTTATTGCAGCCATTTCAGCTTTCATCGCAATAGAGACATCAAGTTGGTGAATTCCTACCCTAGACTGACCGGTAGAATTGGAGGTAGAAGAAGAAGAAGTCGGTCTGGTGCTCTCCCATTATAGCGTTTGCTCCGCAAGGTCGTCGAAGAATTGCCACGCTTCCTCGTCAGATTTTGATAGGAAGTGGCCTTGACAAATGGTTTCCAACAACTGCTTGGTTGCTGGGTTCAGGCCCTCGTATAAGGTTTGGCAAAGTTGCCATTTCTCGATACCATGGTGAGGACACTGAATAAGAAGGTCTTTATACCGGTCAAAGCACTTCCAGAAGGGTTCAGAAGGAAGCTGGGAGAATTGGTTGATTTCGTTATGGATCCTTGTGGTTTTATGATTCGGATAGAATTTTTTGAGAAACGCTTTAACAAACTCGTCCCAACTGGTTATGGAGTGGGAAGCGGTGCTATGCAGCCATTTTTCAGCAAGATCGCATAAAGTGAACGGAATGACCCGTAGACGTATAGCATCGTCCGACAGCTGGGTGGTTTTCATCATGGCACAAACGTTTTGAAATTTGATGATGAAGATATAAGCATCTTCAGATTCAAGCCCATGAAATCACGGAAGCATGTTAATGAAGTGGGGCTTAATTTCAAAATTATCCCCATTGGCCGGTGGAAGAGAAAGACAGGTGGGAAGTGCAGAACGGGTGGGATAGAAACGATCCTGGAGCGCGATTCGCTACGGCGCTACAACCGGCGGTGGTGGTGGGTTATTTGCCTCCATAGGAGGTGGAGTCAATCCAGGGTTAGTCAAAGAGATGTTTGGATTAAATCCTGACATCGCGGAAGAAGAGGTTGGTGATGGTGAAGGTGAAGATGTATGAACAGAATTTCAGTCAACGTCGGTGTCGGCCGGCAAAGGTAAGGGTGAAAGAGGCGTGGACGGAGTTTCGACGTCTGAGTCGATCGCGTAGTCGGTAGCGACTAACGTAACGCGGACTAGGCGGGCGCTAGTGTCCCGAGTCCAAGCGGATATACACTAAACGAGTTTAGTATAGTCAAAGCGGAGAAGGTGAGGGTAAGAAAACGTCAATGGAGAAATACGATGGGTGGTGGGTAAAAAATGGATTTTTGGCGACAAAGGGCAAGTTTTTATAAAAGTTTTTGATTTTTTCCTTTTTTTTTTAGAAAGAGCTTTACAGAAATATGTACGGACTTACGGCTTCAAGAAATCACAAACAAGATATGCACAATCACACCTAGATCTAGGGTCACCTAGGTCAGCTAGACAGCTCCTAACTGTTCCAAAGGGCTAGAAACAGGACCTCAAACCGCCTATTCTCCAACAATCACGGCCAGGTAAGTGCCAGGTAAGTGGGAGGCTCCCCACTACGTAAGTAGTGGTCCTAATTAAGTAACCACTTGCCTTCGACACACTTGCCTAGACACCGCAAAAGTCAGGATAGGATAAACGGTCGATGCCTGTAACCAGTCCTCTGTCCTATTGAGCGCGAAGTCCTTAGTGCTGAGTCTAGTATTTTTTAATTAACAATGGTCAATGCATATGCTTTTTTTGATTTCTGGGGTCCTGGGAAGGGTGATGAAATCCCCACCCAATCTGGATTGGTTTCAAGCCCCTTAAAGTCCGTATTAATGGATGCAAAGCGGTAACAAATCAACTGCAAACAATTTTTTATTTTTTTAGCGCGGTGCAAAGAATCCTGCACAAGAACAGTTTATTGGAAGGGGGAAGAGAATTTGCGCAAAGAATGCTGCAGAAAACACAGTTCAGTGGAGTTCAGAGGAGTAGGGAGAGAGAAAGAAACACTCACAGAAGTTTTGGCACCCTGAAGGCTCCAAATGGCCGTGGTTCCGCGGCCAAACAGATGCTATGGCCGTGGTTCCGCGGCAAGAAAGAGGGATTGGACTTTCAATTTTTTTTTGTGTGCTGCTGTAGTTGTCCTCTGCTTTTCTGGATTTGCTGAATCTTGATTTGCTCACTGGAACTGCACCAGAATCTTTCAGTAGACCGTTTTATCCGTCTTGAATCTGTCGCGGTGTAGCCGCGAAATATGGGTTATCTTCCCACGTCTTTGGCACTGAACTCGAACTTCGTATATCCCACTTCTTTGGCACTGAACTCGAACTTCGTATTATCCTGCACACTTGCACAAAAACTAATCAAAAATAACAAGATGGTTTTTTTTTACAATGTATATATATTTTTTTGTTTTTCGGTTAGATTTATATTCACAAGTTAACCCGAAATTACACAGAGAAATAAACTACCGTCTCCCCGGCAACGGCGCCATTTGATTGGTAGGGTTTTTGCGTGTTCAAGTTTAGTTAATTACCGCAATCAAAACGGTTTCGCTTGTAGCTAGCCGGTTGAGTACGGGTCGTCCGCAGGGCGATGGGAATCTTTTTCTATGTGCTTTAACGAGTTAAGTCCAAGAGTCCGGATTTGTTTGTGATTAACTAAGTGTTAAAATGATATGTAAAGAGAGCTTGTTAGGGTTAGAATTAGGTTAGTTTGAGTTAGGAGTCGCTCACTTCTTTCGTTGCCACTCTTAATATCGGTGTTACGGTAATCGGCAACAACGGGGATTAGCACGACTAGGAAGGAACTTGCGAGTATAAGCTAGACTTTCCAACACATAAGTTCTTCCTTTTGGTGCTTGTCCGTCTGTTCTTGGCTCTTAGCCTTAACCTTCGGTTAATTCAACCACAACCGGTCTCACTACGGAATCGCCGCTATCATGTAGGATAGGGTGCCGTAGGGAGCGGATTGTGGTTCAATTAACGGGAGTTCGATTTAAGATGTTGGGCAAGGAAAGAGTGTGAGAGATTTCCTTCTCTCAAACTTCCCTTATCCTACCCTAACAAGTATAGAAACTACTCACCCATTACAAGAAGAACGAAAAATAAAACAAAGGAGGAAGATAGAAAGAAAGAGATTAGAAGATTACAACTAGCTATTTGCGACCTCACCTCGGCAAGGATCAAGCGTAAGCATCATGGTTGTTTAAGGATAAATGAAAAGAGAACAAGAAGAAACAAACACAAATAACAACAACTAAGTTAACAAATGAAAATTACAAGCAATAATAATTTAACTAAAGAACAAGACAAGCATGATAAGTAAAAAGAACTCCTTTATTCATTCTTCACTCACAAAAGCTCACTACAAGTTTTTTTAAGGGAGAAGAGATGAGAGGAGGAAGAAGAACATCAACTAAAACCTAAAATCTAAATACAAGATTAAGCACCCTTGGCTTCACAAGGTTCTGGGCTATTTATAGGCAGGGAGATGAAAACCTACGGCAAAATTCTGACTCTCCATAAAAAGACCCAAATACCCCTGAAGTTTGACATTCTGCGGAGTCCGTACGGCCGCGGTTCCGCGGCCTAAGCATGCTTAGGCCGCAGTTCCGCGGCCATATAGGGGACTTAGGTCTTCAAGTTTTGTGGTTTTTCCTGGATTGCATTGCCCTTCAGTCTGGTATATGTTTTTTCTCATAATGTCTTCACGATTTTTCCAGAATTTTAGCAAGTCAAAAGGTGATTTGATGTGGATCTTTTTGTCATGATTTCCTCGAGCTCCATGTAGATTTCTTGGATCTTGTGCTGCCATTGAGCCTTGTGCATGAAAATGACATTGATTTGCCATTTTGTCTCTTAAACTGGTGTGTGGCAACAGACGGATAATGAGCGGAGACCCGTGTTTTATCTGTGGTTGGCAGGAACCCGGATTTTGTCATGCTTTTCCATGAATTTCACCGTTTAGAGCCGAGAACCTGTATCCTGCAATTGACTAGCAAACACGGCTCAAGAGTACCTACCAATAAGCAATATGATAAAAATTGGGCGGTATAAAAATGCAAAAATCTGATATGAACAGCCTCCATGTGGCTCGGGACTGAACCCAACTAAAACCTGTTTGCACGCCTCAATAGAGCCGTGGTAGGGTAGTAATCAAAGTACACTGGGAACTCACATGAGAAAAATGACGATCTCAGGTCAGAAGATTAACCTGTACTCATGCCACCTGAGAACTGCTATCTGACGATAGGTATAATACCATCTAGAAGTTCTTGGTGAGTCCGTCCAGTGTACTCACACCGAGTAAGCATTGTATACGATCTTAATTGCGAAAGACAAATGGCTATGGGACAAACCATCGCCCTTCGTTGGGGTCTAGAAATGTATACACTAGTCTTCTCCGGAATAACGATGACTGGTCTCGATACTCACATAACTAGGGACATTTGAAGGAAGTGCTTATCGACTACCCAGCTCCCGCAAGTATGATCGCCATCACAACACAGGTACTCAAGCAATGATCCTACGGGCTTTATCAACATGTATAAATGATACGTAATAACATGTAAAACCTATGCACATGTTAAGATAAAAACAAACCAGATAGCACACTATCTTATCGAGCAAGATTGTCCTATACATATATATGTACAAGCATCCACATGTATACATATACAATAATGGTCTATATGGCATACATATCCAACAATCTCCCACTTGCACTAAGGCCATATATTGGCGTACCGAGTACCCAACATCTGCACTAGGGCCAGCTGTTGGCGTATCGCATACCTAACATCTCAAGTAATCTCTCGAACTGTGTTTGAGGAAGGGCCTTGGTGAATGGATCTGCCGTGTTGTCTTTTGTGTCCACTCTCTGCACCTCGATCTACCGACGATCAACGATCTCTCTAATCCGGTGATACCACCTCAAAATGTGTCTGGATTTCTGATGGGACCGTGGTTCCTTCGCTAAAACCATAGCTCCATTTTTGTCGCAATACAAAAATATTAGGTTAACAACGGATGGAACCACCTGAATTTCAGTAATGAACTTCTTAATCCAGACCGCTTCCTTTGCGGCATCGTTGGCAGCAACGTATTCATCCTCCATCGTCGAGTCTGCGATGGTGTCCTGTTTGGAACTCTTCCAATAGATCGCCCCTCCGTTGAGGGTAAACACAAAACCCGAGACAGACTTGTTGTCATCCTTGTCACTCTAGAAGCTCGAATCGGTAAAGGACTCCACCTGGAGGTCCCCATTACCGAATACCAGGAACAGTTTCTTAGTCCTTCTCAGGTAGTTAAGAATGTTCTTCACTGTTGTCCAATGGTTCTCTCCTGGGTTTGACTGATACCGGCTCACCACGCTAAGCGCTTAAGCTACATCTGGTCTCGTACATAGTATCACATACATTATAGATCCTACCGCCGAAGCATAGGGTATAGTGCTCATGCGAACCCTCTCCTCATCAGTCTTGGGATACATCTCTTTGGAGAGGGTGATTCCGTGCAATGCGGGTATATTACCGCACTTGGAATCTTCCAAACTAAATCTCTTTATTACGGTCTCTATGTACCTGGACTGCGAAAATCCCAATAATCTCTTAGATCTATCTCTATAGATCTTAATCCCCAGAATGTACGAGGCATCACCCAGGTCTTTCATGGAGAACCTTTGTGATAAGAACAGCTTGACCGATTATAACAAAGGAATATCATTTCCTATCAAAAGAATGTCGTCCACGTACAAAACTAGGAATACGATAGTTCACCCTACAATCTTCTTATATATACAAAGCCCATCCTCATTTTTGATGAAGTCAAATTCCTTGACTGTTTCATCAAAACAGATGTTCCAACTCCGCGATATCTGCTTTAATTCATAAATTGATTTAAGCAACTTGCACACCTTCCCGCTGCTCCCACTGTCTACAAAACCTTCCGGCTGATCCAAATAAACACACTCTTCCAAACTTCCATTTAGAAAAGCCATTTTTACGTCCAGCTGCCAGATTTCATAGTCACGCAATGCAGCAATGGCAAGTAGGTTTCGAATGGATTTGAGCATAACCACTGGAGAAAAGGTTTTGTCATAGTCCACACCTGGTCTTTGATGAAAACTTTTTGCAACAAGTCTAGCCTTATAGGTTTCCACCTGTCCATCTACACCAAATTTTCTTTTGTAGATCCATTTGCATCCAACGGGTTTTACCCCAGGAAGAGCAATATCCAAGATCTACACTTTATTTGTGTACATGGACTCCATTTCAGATCGCATAGCATCCAGCCATTTATCAGAGTCCCTACTGATAATGGCCTGCATGAAACTAGTAGGATCATCTACTTCCAAGATACAATCCTCTCTATCCCTATCTATGAGAAAACCGTAGTATCTCTCGGGCGGATGAGAAATCCTACCAGATCTGAGGAGTGGCTGAGGTTCGTCTGGGACTACTGAATCTATCGGTTCCACCAAATCTCTAGTTTCAGTTTGTGGTTCAGAAATTTCATCCAGTTCTACCGTACTCTCACTAATTTCTTTTGCAAGAAACCGCCATTCTAAAAATTTGGTTTGCTGAGCAACAAACACCTTCTGTTCCTCGGTGTGGTAAAACAGATATCCATAACCATTCTTTGAATATCCCACAAACTTACATAAAACTGACCGTGCCACTAGTTTATCCGGATTATGCTTTTTAACGTAAGTCGGACAACCCCATATCTTAAATCTTTTAAGATATGGCCTTTTACCATTCCATATCTCGAATGATGTCCTAGGTACGGATTTGGATGGCACATCATTCAATAGATATGCCACTATCTGTAGCGCATAACCACAGAATGAAAGAGGCAACCCGGCGTTACTCATCATGGAGCGAACCATATCCAATAAAGTACGATTCCTCCGTTCCGATACACCGTTGTGCTGTGGTATATACGGAAGAGTAAGCTGAGAGAGAATTCCATTCTCTTTTAGGTATTCTAGGAATTCCATGCTTAAGTACTCCCCTCCTTTATTAGATCGGAGGATCTTAATACTTTTGCCAGTCTAGTTCTTGTTCCCCCAATCAGAGCAAGGCTCTGCTTGAATTTGAAAATTCAAATTTTGAAGCAACGCTTCAGTTCCCGTGCGCTGCGCGCAACGCGCCACGTGTCAGAAGTTGACACGGCAGCACAACGCCCAAGGCAGTACGTCCAATCAGAGCAAGGCTCTTTAAAAAAAACATAAGCAACGTTCAATTGCGCAAGCGCACGGCAGCGCGACACGTGTCTGCGCAGTTGCGCAAGCACAAGTTGCGCAAGCGCTGCTGCGCAAGCGCTTAACTGCGCGACACGTGTCACACGCTGGTGAGTTGCGCAACAACAGAGTGAAGATTTAAGGATATTTTTCTGTTCTTGTTTAAACAATAAGATTTCTTCTGTAAAACAGGGGGCTTTGGATCAAAGATCCAACGGTGGGGAAAATTCCCCAAATCACTCAGAAAAGATCTTTTTAACAAATTTAACTGATTTTTGAGCACTATAAAAAGGACCCCAGACCCCATTTCAAAGGGAGAGACAATTGGGATTAAAAAAAAAAAGATGAAGAGAACTTCTTGAGAACACAAAGAAGAAGGTAAAAACCTTTGAAATAAGAGAAAATTCTCTTAGGAATAGATCATTGATCTAAAAGACAAAATCAGGGATCTTCAATAAATAAATAAATAAATAAAAATAAAAATAAAAATAGTGCCTTGCACTTGCTAGAGAACCTCTGGTTCTCTGAGATAGAAAGAAAGAAAAGATTTTTCTTCTTCTCTTTGATCTAAATTTAGATCAAGAAATTAAAAAGTGCTCTGCACTCCTTTCCTTGAATCTAAAAGATTCTTGGTGCTTTGCACAAATGCAATGCATTACTTGAAGGGCCAGGCCCAAATCAAAAAGACCTAGCAGGCCAAAATAAATTGCAAAGCAATAAAAGGGCTCAGCCCAAATAAAATTGATGCTCTGCATCATTCATAAAGAACAGAGCCCAAAACAAATTGATGCCCTGCATCTTTTCTGGGCAAAGCCCAAATAAAAAATAAAAGGAAATGCAAAAGCAATGTTGGACATTTTTTTTACTGGACTTAGCCCAATCGTGGCCATAAGTCCTTAAATTAAATTGGCTGAGCAAAATGGCTCTCCTAAATCAATCTATATCCGGTTCGAGGGTACATCTCCGAACTCCTTTGACATCCATCGTTGTAATTCCTCAACGACGTCAAAGAGGTGACGGGTCCCAACGGCCACACACCCAATAATGGACCGAAACATCCATAAACTAATATCGGACCGAAACGTCCCCTAAACTAATAATGGACCGAAACGTCCCTAAACTAACATCGGACCGAAACGTCCATAAACTAACATTGGACCGAAACGTCCCTAAACTAATAATGGACCGAAACGTCCCTAAACTAATATCGGACCGAAACGTCCATAAACTAACATCGGACCGAAATGTCCTTAAACTAATATCGGACCGAAACGTCCCCTAAACTAATAATGGACCGAAACGTCCATAAACTAACATCGGACCGAAACGTCCTTAAACTAATATTGGACCGAAACGTCCCTAAACTAATATCGGACCGAAACGTCCCTAAACTAATATCGGACCACCACGTCCCTAAACTGGTACAATAGAGCCCAAATGCTCTTTTGTCGGATCTAAACGGTCCCGTTAAGTTGATCTTAGTCTCAAACTGGACTAACGTATCCTTAACAAACGTTTAAGTTGATCTTAGCCCCAAACACGGCTAACGTATCCTTAAATATTCAAATGGATTATAAAACTCCCAATCAACTCTGGTTCGAGGGTACATCTCCGAGCTCCTTTGATACATGTCGTTGTAATCCTTCAACGACGTCAGAGAGGTGACGAGTCCCGATGGCCATAGATTAAATTAATCACTATGTTGAGTTGATCTTAGTCTAAAATAGGACTAACGTATTCTTGACGAACGTTTAAGTTGATCTTAGCCGCAACGCGACTAATGCATCCTTAAACTGGAAACACCAAACCCAAATCTAAGTAAATACGGATTTGGACTAATCCACGTCCTACGGGCGACGACATTACTCAGTCTCCGTATACAATCCACGGGCAACCACAAACAAAATGAACACACACGACACGAAGTGAAATTCTGGAGAAGGAGAAAGTTGTTACCGCGATGCGGTAGCGTAATTAACTGCAGGGGCTTGCGCCTGCAGGGAAGAGCGTCCCCATAATCAAAAAACCCTCATCCTGAGGGGGAATCTGACGAAGTCTGCTACATCGGCCGCATCCGTCTAAACCTCTGATACACGGTGCCATAAATCAACTTGGCATCTTCGGAGAGATAAACGGATAAAACCAAATAGCATCTGCCCCGAACAGGCGGCCTGGACGCCAAGTCCAGGCCGCCATTCGGAGGGGAACAGATTCTGGCACGCCCGGTGGGACCTCTTCCTCTTTCCACTCCACACTTCGTGTGTCGTCTTCGCGAACCAATCGCGGTTCATTAAATGGTTGTCTTCGGATTTCAAGTTATTAAGATTTGGTCTTTTACCTGGCGCAGAATTCAAGATTCAATGGCCTCTAGCTGTACCAACTGCTCGAAATGCCGCTGCGACGGACGCTCCACCTCACCAGGAGGTGTAGCATATGGGCCCCAAGCGGCTTCCTTCCTTACTCTGCCGGTAGACCAGGTGACCCAAGCCACCACCGGCTTGTTCTTCGGGACTATGATCCCACCTGCAAGCTTTTCTGCACCAATACCTGCACCGGAAGTGGGTAAAAAGTCGGTCTTCAACCGGCTCACTGTTTCGACAGCCTCTGTCAACGGGTCGCCCGCTACTAAACCGACAGCCTCCGTTTTCACCAGGCTAGGTCAGAACTATAAAGTGGCCGTCCCAAAGAGGGCAACGGCCGCTGCTTCGGAAGTCGTTAAAGCGGCCTCTCCTATCAGAGAGTCGGTCTTCACAAGATTGACGGTTCCCACTCCTCCCCCAGCTGGTCAAAAGGCATCAGTCTTCGACAGGCTGACATCGGCAGTTACCCCACACTCAAGCAGGGGGCAACAAGAAACCATCTCGATTTCCGAGCCAGTCCCAACGGCTCGTCGTGCGCGACGTCGCCATTGGCGACGAGTGAGGAAAGCAGGGGGCAACTCCCCCTCAGGGATAACTCCACCCGCTCCAATGGTGGAAGTCAACGCTGCTGTTCCAACTGGGAACAGCTTTGAACTACTGAGGAGAGTGCGTAAGAACTCTCCAACCGCCACCTTGAAAAGATCTCCTCCACCTGCGGAGAGAGTTCCAGAAACAAAACAAGAACAGCCCCCTCAACGGCTATCGTCAAAGATATACAAGGTTTGGCGGAGGGTTCAAGACTCTGTGATTAACCCAGATCACTTTCATCGCCAAAAAAAGGCAAAGGTGGAAAAGGACAAAACCCGCCCCGTTAAACAGCAGGGGGCAACAATTGCTAGCAGGCCCATTTTAACGGCTCCTTCAACCTCGATGGCCCACAAAAGAAGGAGGCCAGAGAAAGCTCCCGCGTCAGCGGCAAAGTTTAAAGGCGGTGAACCTAAACCTCCAAAGTCAGGGGGCATAACAGTTCATACGATTTATATGGCTTCTGGAAAGGAAGAAAGCCGTACTTCTACGGGTCACCGACCGCTCACCCGATCAGTGACCAAGGCTCAAGAGCAGCAACAAAAGCTCCAGGAGATGATGACCACAATGGCTGCACTCACTGGGCCAAAAGAGAACCCTGAGGCGTCCTTAGATGAGCGCCAGGAGGAAGAGACCGACGCCGAGTTTCTTCGCCGAGTACTGGAAAAGAGGGACAAAGAGGCTGCTGAACAAGCGGCCAACATACAGCGAATGGGCCTCCTCTTCCAAGACATGATAGGGATGATGATACAACAAGATCCTCCCGCTGAAGAACCCCTAACCGTCCTTGGAGATGATAAGGGAGATACATTAAATCCGCAGCCCGCTCTATTAACAGCTAAAGAGGATACAATCTCTAAGACTGATCTGGACGAATACATAGCCCAGCAAATAAAGGTTCATCATGCGGCCGAAGCAGCCGGCCACGTCGTAAAAACGGGGCGACCATATCCAGGCTGGTATGACCAAATCAAGTACCCGCCGGGTTACACAATTCCCAAGTTTCATGTCTACAAAGGGACTGGCAATCCCCATCAGCATGTCGCCCAGTTCAGGGCGCTTTGCGGTAACACCGGCGGCGATGACAAGCTTTTACTCCGCCAGTTTGTCGGAAGTCTATCAGATACGGCGTTCGAGTGGTACTCTGAACTCCCTAATGATTCTATTAAAACCTTCGCGGAGATGGAGCTGCTGTTTACCCAACGCTTTGCAAGTGCCAGTGAACGTACCCCAATGACGGCACTGATTAACGCTAGGGTAAAACCCGGCGAGACATGGGTTCAGTACGCTATACGGTGGCGTAATCTATGGTCAAAGTGTGAGCAGCGCATAGAAGAAGCCCCTGCGGTGGGAATGTTTGTTGGAACCCTTGATCCACAGGCAACCATCTCACAGTTTATGATGTTTTTCAAGCCGACTTCCTTCCAGGCTTTGATTGACAAACTGGCGCAAATGGACCAGATGGGTCATAAACCCCCTCTCCCAAAGCCAGATTCCCGAACTGACAAAGGAAAGGGAAAAGCGATCATTGTCGCTAATGCTCAACAACAACCGAACGACTTGAAGCCGGTTGCTCGTCCAAACAATACGCGCCCTTACGTACCCCTTGAGGATAGGATGTGACGTCCTTATTCCTTTCCCCGCGATAAAACGAAGAGGTTATTCGAGCTGGCATTACGCAACAGACTCATAAATCTGCCAGATCCAAAACGTCCGTTGCAACCAAGTGACGTCAACGAACCTAATTACTGCCTCTATCATCGAGTGCTAGGCCATCCGATTGAGGACTGTTACGTTTTCAAAAATTGGCTTGAAAACCAGTATAGACAGGGAAAATTTGCGTTATCTGACAAATGGAAGGTGAATCCCCCGCAGCCCCACACCTCTAAAGGGACGAATACGCCGGGGGCAACATGCTCTGTCATTGAAGAAACTCCGTGGGAGGTTGTATTATCATCAAAAACGAAGAGGATGCTAAATGATCTTCGGACATGTCCGGCGATCAAGTGGAAAAGCCCATTGGAACCGCAGGTCGTTGAGGGGATGTTAAAACCACGTCCAACTCCAAAGACCAATGATGGGGGTTCAAGCACTAGTAGCCAGTCATCAAAGTCTTCGAAGAAAAAGAAGAAGGCCAAGAAACCGGTGAAGCCCAGCGATAGGCGCACGGACTTGCAAAAGCAAATTGACGCGCTGGAAGAATACAACCAAAAGGCGCGGACTCCCGTTACATTGCAAGAGTTCCTCAACCACGTCTTCCAAGCAGAAGATGAGGGAGGTAGTTCGTCAAATGAATCTGAGGAACATGTAGCAAGTTGCCATGTGATTTCCCATTTGTCCACAAGCGATGAGGAGACTCCTCGCGCTGAAAAGCTGGGGGCAGAGCCTACACTAAAAATCCTGGAGCCGTCGGATGAAGCGATTGATGCATTCCTAAATCAGGCGTTGTTAAAGGGCAAAGCTGATCGGGATAACGAAGCGGTTCTATTCGAAAAGGCCAAACGCCAGCGCCTTGGCGAAAGAATTGCGGTACTCCCGCTAGAACAAAATACACCCACCACAGATAAAATCAAGTTCAAGATAAAGAAGAGATTCGCTAAGGCTGTGTCAATGGGTATAAAGCTACCACCCTCCGAGAAAAACATTACGGGTGAAATGGAAAACCACCCCTCCTATTGCTTGTACCATCGGAAGGTGTCGCATCCCACCGAAGAGTGCAAAGCTTTCGGTAAGTGGTGGCAAGGATATGTTACTCACCGGCAACAGTTTAAGCGGGAAAAGCGCAAAGCCCGCCGAGAGCAGAACGAAATAAACAAAGTGCTTGATAAAACTAGCAGTGGTTGTTGCATGATTGACGCCGGGGAATCACAAGTACCTGTATTTGGGAGCGATTCTGATGAGGAGCTAGAGCTTGGCCCCCTCTTTAAAGAATCCACTTCGGGAAAAGAAGAAGGACCAAAGGCTTGCGAGAATATACAGCTACGCAACCGGACGTTACCCGAAAAGAATCTCGGACCCTTAAACAAGAAAGACAAAGGGAAAGAGAAGGCCTCTGAAGACATCGCCTTGGATGATCGAGTTGCGGAAGAGTTAACCGCCAAGAACCCGCCAAAGAGGAATAAAGTGGATTACAACGTTTTAGCACATCTGAGGAAGCTACCCTCACAACTCAGCATTCTCGATGCCCTGTTGCTATCAAAAGAGGCGAGGGATTCTTTGATTAAAGCCTTACAAGAGCCGGAACAATTCCAAGCATGCCTGACCGAGGAAAAGATGAAGGATGAGTTGGAGGAAGTACACACGGCTGATGTTACTTTTGGCGATGAGGACCTTCTACTTGGGACTTGCGAACACAATCGCCCTCTCTATGTTTCGGGATACTGCCATGATATAAAGATAGGCAAGATTCTGATCGATAACGGGTCGTCTGTTAACCTACTCAACGTGCGGGTATTGAAGGAAATCTGCATGAGCGTCCAGCACCTTGCTCGGGACAAGATCACCATATCCGGGTTCGACTCCCAATCGTCAAAGACTCTTGGATCTGTGATACTGACGCTACGCTTCGGATTACTCGTCACGGACATTAAATTCCACGTCATAGATGCCAAGACATGCCATAACGCTTTGCTCGGCCGACCATGGTTACACGAGTATAATATCATCCCTTCTACACAACATCAGTGTATGAAGTATTTTAAGGATGGTTTCGAGTATACCGTGACGGGAGAACTGAACCCGTTCTCTGTGAACGAGGTCCGCAAATACGAAGATGCCAAATACTTTTTGCCAGATTTCGAAGACACGGAGAAGTGTCACAAGCCGGAAAATAAAACTAACGCCACCATCCCTGTCTTCGGCAGTGATACCGAGGAAGAAGAGGAGATCGTTTATTCGGGTCCGCCCCAACATAACAAGCCAGGACCGTCCACTCCTACATTGGTCTTTGGTAGTGACTCGGAGGATGAGGTCCATGTCGTATTCTCTGCTCGACCTTCAATAAAAGCTTCCGCTGACGACGAGCAAAGTCTGCAAGTCGCCATGGTGCCGCCTAAACATCATAAAGAACTGAACGCACTTAATATCTACAGTATAGAAGAGCTGCGGACATTCTATATCCCTCCCAGGCAAGAAAACGAGAAGGCAATCCTATTCTACCGTTCTGAAGAAAACAAGGTGGAAAAAGAAGTTTGGCATGGCGTGGATCCCACGCTCGACAGGTTTCAGCCTATCCGTCTTCCCAGATATTATACCGAAGGTTTGAAGAAACTGCTGAAACGCCAGGGGATATCCTTCAGACAGACCGTTAGAGAGGCCAAATTCTATGACAGGGTCTGGAATGTTCCCGGGACCCAACGCAAACTGCCTAACGGGAGAATGGAAACAAAAGGGCTTAGGTACATCCAGCTAAAGAAACGAGAGCTAGTAAATAGCTGTTATGTCATGTATGACTTCGATGAAGATGCGGACGCTCAATGGGAGGACGCTAATCCTAAGCCAGTAAAAGTTCCTGATGAAAAAGTGCCCGGTCCATCATTTGAAGAACAAATGGACAGGCTTATAAGGGAAGCTGGTCAAAAAGTCCGAGATGACCACAATCGCGAGACGGCCATCTATGAGAAAGCCAAGACACAACGCCTTCTCCGACAGGCCGTGAAGGATGAAAAGGCCGCTCCTTGTCAACCTGCTACAAAAAAGGTTCGACGCGAAAGCAAAAACAAGTCAGAGGGCAGAGAAGACGCTCAACAACCACAAGGCAGAGCTAAGAAACCACGTATCCGAGAGTCGAGCGTTACTGACTTAGCCCTCATGAAGAAAATGGGTCGAGCATACTCATTTCCTCGGAACAAAACAAGGAAGATATTTGATCTTGCTCTAAAACATCAAATGCTTACGCTGCCAGAGTCCAAGCACCCCGAGCACGCGGGCGAGGTATTCAACCCAAATTATTGCTTTTACCATCGAGTAGTAGGTCATCCTCTTGAAGATTGCTTCACCTTCAAGGATTGGGTCGAAGATCAATATCAGCTTGGTAAATTCGCTCTGTCCAACAACTGGAGGGTAGCACCACCACAAAAGCACGAGCCTAAGGCCACGAAAGAAGAATCAGTTCCACATTGGGATTGGCAGAAAATTCGCACCTGTCATATGATAACGATATTAAAAGAAGAGTCCGAGAATGTGGACAGCCTTCCCTGGTGCTTCGAAAACGGCAATGATGAGGTGATCTCAGAATTTCCCCCAGCTCCGAAAGAACTGGAGGACGGGATACATACCACTGCGGATAACCTCAAGAAAATTGAGTTGGGGACGATAAACGATCCGCGACCGACATTCGTCAGCGAACTGCTGTCCGAGGAAAAGGTGGCTGCGTTAAAGGACGTCCTTGCACAGCATAAAGATTGCTTCGCATGGAACTATTCCGAGATGCCGGGACTTGATCCAGAAGTTGCTGTACATAGACTGGCAATATCCCCGAGTGTCAAGCCGGTCAAACAAGCGCTGAGAAGAATGCGGCTTGAGCTCGAAATGAGCATCAACGCGGAAGTCAAAAAGTTAATAGACTCCGGCTTTATCCAAGAGGTTCAATACCCTGAATGGATTGCTAATATCGTCCCAGTGATGAAGAAAAATGGTACGGTGCGCATATGCGTGGACTTTCGGGATCTCAACAAAGCCTGCCCGAAGGATGATTTCCCAGTACCAGTCACCGAACTAATGATAGACAATACGTCCACGCATGAGATTTTCTCATTCATGGACGGCTCATCAGGATACAATCAAATAAAAATGCACCCTGAAGACCAGAAACATACGGCTTTCCGGACTCCTTTGGGAATATTCTGTTACAAGGTGATGCCCTTCGGTTTAAAGAACGCCGGTGCAACCTACCAAAGGGCCATGACGAAGATTTTCGATAACCTTATACACGAAATTGTTGAATGCTATATCGACGACCTCGTTGTTAAAAGCAAATCATATGAGGAACATCTCGAGCATCTGAAGACCGTATTTCAACGTCTTCGACAATACAACTTGAAGATGAACCCTCTGAAGTGTGCATTCGGGGTTTCCTCGGGCAAATTCCAGGGATTCGTCGTTCGACACCGAGGTATCGAGATAGATCCGTCCAAGATCAAGGCAATCATAGGAATGCCTCCGCCGAGAACTCTCAAACAGCTGCGGTCTCTCCAAGGAAATCTCGCGTACATACGACGATTTATAGCCAACCTCTCAGGAAAGTGCCGCCCTTACAGCCACCTGATGAAGAAGGGAACCCCGTTCGTCTGGGATCAAAAGTGCCAAAGCGCACTAGATGAGATCAAACAGTACCTGCAAAACCCTCCAGTGTTGGCTGCTCCAGAGAAAGGAAAGCCTCTCATTCTTTACACGGCCGCCCTTGAAGGTTCTTTGGGCGCATTATGGGCACAAGAGAATGACCAAGGGAAAGAAAGAGCACTTTACTATTTAAGTCGAGTGCTGCTGGGGGCAGAAAGCAATTATTCCCCCATTGAAAAACACTGCCTGGCGTTGATCTTCGCAATAACAAAGCTTAGACATTACGCATTAGCGCATGAAGTCTATCTCATTTCGAAGGTGGACCCTCTCAAATATCTAATGTCAAAGGCCATATTGACAGGACGACTCGCTAAATGGGCCCTACTCTTAATGGAGTTCTCGATAGCATATCGACCACTCAAAGCAGTAAAAGGCCAGGCCATCGCCGACTTCCTTGCTGAGCACCCGATACCAGCCGACTCTCCTATAAACTGCGATCTTCCAGACGAACATGCGTTTGATGCGATCGATGGTGATAATACTCGATGGGAGCTTTATTTTGACGGAGCATCTTCCGTGAAGAAGCGCAAACAAAGTACCCCTATAATCAAATCGGGGGTAGGACTCATCTTTATAACTCCACAAGGAGGGATAATGCGCTACGCGTTCTCCCTGACGGAACCGAGGACAAACAACGAAGCCGAATACGAAGCTCTGATAGCAGGCCTCGAGATCGCCATTGACATGGGAATTGAAAACCTCCTCATATACGGAGATTCGCAACTGGTCGTTAGTCAAGTAAACGGCGATTACCAAACATGCAAACCGGAGTTAGTAAAATACGGTGAAAAGGTGCAACAACTGCTAACCCAAATTCCCTCCTATACTTTGGAGAGCATACCACGCGCGGATAACAGCAAAGCGGACGCGTTGGCCAAACTCGCTAAAGAAATGGCTGACGAGAACCTCGATGACGTTAGAATCATGGTACAAAGTCGTCAGGTGCTCGCCCCCGCAGAAATACCTTCGGAATCACCCGAAGAGAAGGGAGTGACTAGACAAGCGACCTTGCAAATAAAAGAACATGAGAAGGTTGAGGATTGGAGGGAAGTCTTTATAGACTACTTCAAGTCCCACCAAATGCCCGAAGATGCGTCCGCAAGACATCAACTCATAAAACGAGCTCTGTCCTTCGCCTTCGTCAATGATACTCTCTACAAGAGGTCATTCGATTCTCTGTGGCTGAGATGCTTAGGACCGGACGAATCGGAAAGAGTCGTTCAGGAAATTCATGACGGAATCTGCGGTTCTCACCAAGCAGGTCCAAAGATGAAGTTGAAGATCAAACGGATGGGCTATTACTGGCCCACGATGATTCAAGACTGCATCGAATATGCGAAGCAATGTCATTCATGCCAGATTCATGGGGATTTCATCCACCAGCACCCAAATCCGCTGCATCCAACGGTAGCTAGCTGGCCATTCGAAATGTGGGGGACTGATATAGTCGGCCCCATCGAGCCAGCATCGTCTAAAGGACATCGTTTCATCCTAGCAACGACTGACTACTTCTCTAAGTGGGCAGAAGCAGTACCATTGAGAGAAGTGAAGACGGAGAATATCCTCCATTTCTTCAAAACGCACGTCATATATCGGTTTGGAACTCCGAGGCGATCATCTCCGATAACGGGCCAGCCTACCGAAGTCATAAAATCAGCCGCTTCGCACAGTAGCATAACATAGACTGGAGATATTCCTCAGTCTATAATCCACGAGCTAACGGTCTCGCCGAGGCCTTCAACAAGACCTTGACGAAAATTATAAAGAAAACAGTGTCCCGAAATAAGAAAGACTGGCATGAGAGACTGCAAGAAGCTCTTTGGGCGTATCGAACCACGTTCAAGATAGCCACAAACACAACGCCATACGCGTTGGTGTTCGGTACGGAAGCAGTACTCCCTCTCGAGATAGAGTTACCCTCTCTACGAGTGGCAGTTCACCACGAGCTAACGGACGAAGAAAATGCTCACCTTCGGCTTGAGGAGCTTGACGCCCTTGATGAAACTAGGCTCATAGCGCAACAAAATCTGGAAGCTTATAAAGCAAAGATGATGCGCTCATACGAAAGATTGACCCGACCGAGGACATTCCACCAAGGCGAACTCGTGCTAGTGGTCAAAAGGCCTATGATCCCCAATCGCGCCAAGCGGGGAAAATTCGAGCCGAACTATGAAGGCCCGTACATCATAGATAAAGTTTACCAGGGTGGGGCCTATCTACTTATGGACATGCATGGTGAAAGGCCTTTCAGGCCGATAAACGGTCGCTTCCTAAAGAAATACTACGCTTAATGAGCCACAGCCTAGGTCAACGATAGATGACGACGACTATGTCCGCTCGCTATCTTCATAAGCTCAAACTTTATAAGCGGTAGCCAGCTTCTCAACAGCGGACCGAAATGTCCTTAAACTAACAGCGGACCGAAATGTCCTTAAACTAATAGCAGACCGAAACGTCTTTAAACTACTACCGTAGCATCTTTGGACTGACGAGATATAAAAAAATATATAAAAATAAAATAAAATAAAAACGGTATGTCCATAAGAAAAAAGGGGCACGGATGAAAACCCGAAAGGGCTCCGTGAGTAAAAACAGCAGGGCTACCGGCGAGTGTTCGTGAAAACCCGAAAGGGCACGACCTCATAAAAAAAGAAGAAGAAAGATTTCCATGTATTATCAAACATGATACAATCAAGTGCACAAAAGTATGTGGGGTATGGGATTCGAACTCTGGTGGCTTGGTTCAGCAATGCAAGGTATTACCAATGAGTATGCTGCTAACACCATATGATATATGGAGTGGGATTTGGTAAAACCATATATACTTGTTATAAATATCGTAATTATTATTAATATGGGGAGTTGCAAAGTCAGGATCTCAATAACAAAGGGTAAAAATATAAAAAAAAAAAACGGTATGTCCATAAGCAAAAAAGGGCACGGATGAAAACCTGAAAGGGCTCCGTGAGTAAAAACAGCAGGACTACCGTCGAGTGTTTGTGAAAACCCGAAAGGGCGCAACCTCGTTAAAAGACACTTATAGGGTCCTCTCGACCTTATAAGGAGAAACCACCCGCGTGAGATCCTTACGACTCACAAGGGAGCAACACACTTAGGAATCCCCACGATTCCTAAGGAGAAAATACACTTGCGAGATCCTCACGACTCGTAAGGAGAACGCTCTTATGAGACCCTCACGGCTCATAAGATTTGAAAGTCTTAAGCTACAGAGATCTAAACCTGTGCTTAAGCAACCCCCAAAACTTTCGATAATGCCCTACAAGTGGCTCAGCATTGACCCTTGTATACAATCCACGGACGCGAATAAACATTTCCCTAACTAAGTCCCATCTGAAACTAGGGATATGTTTGCATGGTAAACAACCCTTGTAAATCCTCTCGACTTACAAGGAGAAAACCCTCCTGTAGGATCCTTGCGACTTACAGAGGAACAAAACACTTAGGAATCCTCACGATTCCTAAGGAGAAAATACACCTACGAGATCCTCACGACTTGTAGGGAGAAATACCTTTATGAGACCCTTACGGCTCATGAAGTCAAAGCCTTAGTCGACAGGACCCTAACTCTGGTCGCTAAGCCACCTTTGTTCGACAGCGACAGAGGCAGATGATGATTCGCTCCTGGCAATATCGCAGTTGTAGCGGTGCTGATGCCGAAATCGGTGTCCAGTTTCAGGTTCACGGCAAAAAGCCAGTAGACCGTACATGCATACGAAATAGCCGAAATGATGGGGCAACTTGCAATAATAAAAAAAAGCAGCAAGTAAAATTATATGCATGAAGAAATAGCCGAAATGATTGGGCAACTCGCAATAAAAAGCAGCGAGTAAAAATAAAATAAAAAGCCGAAATGATTGGGCACCGCGAAAAATAGCCGAAATGATTGGGCGATCGCGACTTTCGCGATATAAAAGCTGAAATGATAGAGCATCGCGGAAATAAAACAAAAAAATAATGATGATAAAATTTTGGCCCTACAGTTAAGATCATATCGATCCCTGTATACAATCCAAGGGTGTAAACAAAGAGGGAGCCATACTCTCCCAACAAACTCCTCGACTCACGGATACAAACACTCCTTGACGAGAGACTCCTGATCCGCGTCGACCTGCAGAGCCACCAGCGCCTCCGTGGGAATCCTCGACTCGTTTCAAACCCCAAGGAAACAAATAATCCTTGGCGCTCGGGAAACAAATAATCCCTAGCAAATCCCTCGACTCACGGATACAAACACTCCTTGACGAGAGACTCCTGATCCGCGTCGACCTGCAGAGCCACCAGCGCCTCCGTGGGAATCCTCGACTCGTTTCAAACCCCAAGGAAACAAATAATCCTTGGCGCTCGGGAAACAAACAATCCCTAGCAAATCCTTCGACTCACGGATACAAACACTCCTTGACGAGAGACTCCTGATCCGCGTCGACCTGCAGAGCCACCAGCGCCTCCGTGGGAATCCTCGACTCGTTTCAAACCCCAAGGAAAAAAATAATCCTTGGCGCTCGGGAAACAAATAATCCCTAGCAAATCCCTCGACTCATGGATACAAACACTCTTTGACGAGAGACTCCTGATTCACGTCGACCCGCCGAGCCACCAGCGCCTCCGTGGGATTCCTCGACTCGTTTCAAACCCCAAGGAAACAAATAATCCTTGGTGCTCGGGAAACAAAAAAACCCTAGCAAACTCCTCGATTCACGGATACAAACACTCCGTGATGAGAGCCTCTTAACTCATGTCAACTCGCAGAGCCATCACCCTCTCCGCGAGCAAATTCCCGATTCGTCTCAATTTGTAAGAAGAAGTCTCAGACAGCAAGGATTGAAAAGCTTGTTTCTTGAGCAATGGGGCCCTGCAAGTCAATCCAAAATGGTCTCTTGCATACTATTCACGGGTCTCACTCTCCGAAGTCGAATTTCGACGAGGAGGGAAACAACCGCTTACGAATTCTCTCGACTCGTAAGAGGGAAAATTCTCTTATAAGATCCCTACGACTTATAAGAGAAAACCACACTTAGGAATCCTTACGATTCCTAAGGAGAAAGCCCGCCTACGAGATCCTCTCGATCCGTAGGAAGAAAAGTCTCTATGAGACCCTCACGGCTCATAGAGTTGAAAAGTCCTAGGCGGCAGATCTGAACCTGCAGTCTAGGCCATCGTTATCTCTGGGAGAAATGAAGTTATCTGTCAATAAGGTGTATTAAATATGTCATGCTGAAAAGAATAAAAAAAAAAGGCGAAGAAATGACACAGGACGTTACAAAAATGTGTATCTTTTATTCATGAACATTGACTGGGTACAGGATACATTGTACTAAAGAATAAAAAATATATATACATATATTTTACAAGTACAAATGATACAAGGAGAAATTACTGGGAAGGAAGCGTCTTGCATAGATTTAACAATTGCTCGCATACTTCCTTCCACGTCTTCTCTCGATCGGCTACTACCGCCAGCTCTGCCTCCACTTGGGCTCGCTGCTGCAAGACCGACGCAAGCTGCTCCCTGACGACCTGATAGGCAGCTTCCCGACTTGGAGTATTGCGCTCAGCTACGTCAAGCTTCCGCTTCAAGTTTATCCCATGGGAGATACGCTCCAAGAGACCCTCGAAGATAGTCTTCACTTGGGCAACATTTGCCTCAACCTCAGCGCGCAGATGGGCCGTTTCGTTCGAGGTCTTTTGGCATTCCCTTAGTCTTGAAGCTGCTTCTTGTTCCAAGTGGCGGAGGTGCGAAGTGCTTTGCTCGAGCCAAGTTGTGCGTTGGGTGCTCAGAGCTAAAACTTCGGGAGAAGGGCGCGTCGACTCCAGCCGATTTAGACAGGCCTCGATCCCCCTGCAGTGGTTAACCCAAGATTTGACGACTCCTTCGTTATGAAAATTTACGAGCGCCGCCAACATCGGGTTAACCTTCGCAGCAAAATCTACGGCAGAAGGGAGAGCGTCCATATTGAGCTCTTCAATGTACCCGCTCAGCATGCCCAAACTCATCGCAGCACCCTTGGAAGATGGACGTCTCAAGAAAGGGCCTGCCGGTGAAAGGACGCGAGCCTCAAAGGGGACCGGAGCCGGAACAATAGCTGCAAAACAAAACATGGTTAAACGATGGTTCAGAAGATGTTGAAGGGTTACCAAAAAAGGAAATTTATTATACCAGCTGCAACGGACGGTAAAGCCGGAAGGGCCGGTGGCGCGGCAGGTCTTGCATCCCCTCCTTCGATTTGTGGCACTGCAATAAAGAAAAGGAAAAGTCAGAAATTATCCCATTGCTAGAAAAAAGGGGGTAAGTAAAGATATTATAGTGAAGATATACTCACCGGCGCCACCAGAAGGAGAAGCGAGCTTGGATGGGAAAGAGAAGTGTGGAAGCAACACTTGATATAAATGATCGAAGAGCACTCCTGCAAAGGCACAATGGTATAACGTTAGTACAAAGCTACATTTTTGAAAGATTAATGCATGAGTCGTGAATCCATACCTTCCAACATCCGTGATGGTACAAGGGAAGGCGGGGAGGTGACCACCGCCAAAGCAGTAGTCGACGGTGCCCCCTCGAGCAAAGGAGCATCGGCACTGGCCGCACCTGCAAAGACAAGCTTGTTAGAAGAGATCGCAAGATATATAAAAAAGGGGGGAACGCTGGTGACAAAAAATTTTTACCTGACGAGCTACCAGCAGAAACTGAAGCAATCCCCTCATCCATCGACATGAGACCACCGCCCGTAGCCTCATCACCCGACTCGATGGGAACCGTTGTTGTGCTCGCGAGCCCGGGAGACGGCAAGGAACCATACGCGGGGAGGGCTATGATCGGAGTATTACCAGATTCCTGAGAAAGAGCGGTTCGCTCCTCCTCAGGAATCGTGGCCGCCTCACCCGATACTCCCTCGGTTTCTGCGGTCACGATTGTCTCGTCCATCGGCACCGTGACGTCTCCAGCCTCAAGCGCCTCGACTTCTACTGCCTTCGGCTCGACAGTCATCTCATCTGCCGCCACTTCAGACGCGGCATCAATGACCTTCTCGGCGGCAGATCCTTCAACTTCTGTTTCAGGCACCGTGGCCCCGACGACGGTGCCCACCGTCGGCTCAGGTTCGGCAGGCGCCGCTTCCGCCGTTTCCTGGGGTCCGACGGTCTCCGCCTCCCCCTCAGTCGGACTTGGTCCTGCAAGATGGAATGCATATGAGCCAATGGCTTTATAATAATTCTTACAACAAGGTTCTGAAAGAGATGCTACCTGAAGGGGATTTATTGTTTGCACTTCGGGCCGCGCGCGCCACTTGCCTATAAGCAGTAAACAGGGCGACAGGGGCCTCTCCAGAAGGAGTGTCAGCGCGAGGAATGGTACTGGGACCCGCACCCGCGGCCAAAGCAGCTCTACGCGCCTTTGCTTCGCGTCTCAACCGCTTCCGCTCCTCCCGAGCCGTTGAGACGGATGCCACTAGAGCTTCCCTAATTGAGGTGTCCTCGTCCGTGAATAGGGAAGCCTCTAAGGTTTTCAGGGCATCCCTCGTCGTTTTGTCAAGCCGAGGCTCTTGCGGCAACTTTGACGAAGCCGGGACTTCAGTAACAGGCTCGGGAAGGATCCCCGCATCAACTGATATAACCCCTGCTAAGAAACGAAAGAAGGTTAGGTTGACCATCATAAAAAGACAACAAACTTTCCTTATAAAAGTGAAAGGGGTGAAACATACCAGCGCCTGCTAAGGCACGCTTCTCCTCCTCCTCCTGGAAGGTTTTCAGGGAGGCAGCAATAGCCTCTTCAGTAGAGACACCTGTTGAAAATGGAGCAAATGTTAGTTAAAGATAATAATACAGGGTGCAATAAAATGACAAATGAAGCGTCTGATGATTATCGGACTCAGCGAGTTTGCTTAGCATCGCTTCGAGCCTAGCCGATCGCTCCGAAGCTGCAATGGCGGCAGCCAGATTGGTGTCCGCAGGATCTACCACGAAACCCTCATTGCTGCCGTATTCACATATGGCCTCGGCGGGAGGAGCCGCAGGCTTTAAGCTGAGGATCGCATCGAGGGAAAGAGCGGACTTCTCCTTCTTCTGTTGTCCACCAGCTTTAGACCCACCCGGAGCGGATTTGCGCTTGGCAGCCACTTTAGGGCGGCGAGTCCCGATATCCGCTCCTGCGCCAGACTCTGGCGATACCACTTTAACCGTCTTTGTGGAAGCACGGGGCGCCGGTGGTGCATCCACCGTAGTAGGCAGTGGCAATCCACGCGGGGGGGCCAACACGCATGGTCGGTCAGCTCCGGCATCTTTCATCGGGAGGGTGACCTGGAGCCTTGGCTGCAAGGGAGCGTTGCGATCACCACCAGGAGGTGCACCCCTACGGTCAACCAGCAAGCGTTTCTCCATTAAAATGATTGGGCCCATAGCATGCGCATACCAGGCTACATACGGATGGATTATTTTAGGGGCACAGCTAGGCTCACTGATAAAAAAATAAGAGCCTGTATTGAGCCGGGTGAAATGATGCATAGCATTCCTTATTCCCCCTTGGTTGGCCGCGGGTGTTTCCAGAAAGGCTTCCATCGGGATCCCTTTATTGTAACTCGATTGTCGGGCAAATCGATGTGGGTTATACCTCATAAAGAGAGCCATCTCATTCTGCCTAAATACTAGGTAGCCCGGCCGAATGGAGTAAAGGTGAAGGATTTCCCGAGCCTTCAGTACAGAAACCCCGCCCTTAAAGTCATCACGCAGCGACACCACTGACTTAGTGGTCTCGGAGCCTATGGTGATGACCTTATCCACAAAAGAGGTCTTCGCTCCGACTAGATGTGAACGCAGGAGCAGTCCCCTAGACTCCCGCGGAGGTGCAACCACAATTGAAGCCCCGACCAACCGCATGATTCTTGGGAGTCTGTATTTCTCAAAAAACGGAGGAGTCTTATGGGCACCAAACACCCCTCGCACATGCAGCTCCATCCAAGAAGTGAAGTAGTGCATCGGGAAGTTAGCAGGCTGTACCCCAGGCTCATTAGCATCCGCCGCTACGCTAAGTCCATTGTAGAGGTAAGCCAGCCCGGCGATCCCTACTGATAACTGTAAACCAGCCGCCATTCGATGCGCCGGGTAAAAGACAGAGGACCGCATGAGGTGTGGGTGCATGGGAAGCGCGAAGCTGCATAGCCATAGACCCAAGAACCCTATGAAAAAAGTCTCCTCGTCCATGCCAGGAACGGCGATCTCTGAGAAAGGGACGCTGGCAGTGCCGGGGAAATAAAAATCCCGCTGGTCATTTTCCGATGAAGGTCGGCGGTCCAAGCCGAAACCAAAGGGGTTAGTAAGCTAAGCGAACTTCTCGCCCCGCTCTGATAGGAACTCTGGGCGGATAAAACGAGCAATGAAATCCGTGAAACTGACGCCCCGGTCGCCCGATTCCAAATGGAGTTCCTCATAAATCTCCAACACCTTCACCAAGCCCGGGTGCTGATGCTGAATGGCATTTTCTGGAGTTAAGTCAAATACAAGCTGCTTGGTGGCGAAGACATACTCGTCAGGAGGAAGCAGCTCCTCGTAGTGTTCTCCCCTCATTGGCAGACCTGAAATCTCAGCAAACTCCTCCAGAGAGATGGAGACTTCCCTATCCGCTGTCAGGAAGGTATGGGTGGGGATATTCCATTGTTCGATGAAGGCCTTTATCCACCACGTCGGAGGAGAGGGATACTCGAAAAGCGAGACGTAGACAGCTGAGTATAAACCAATCGTCGTCAGGAGAGCCCTCTTCGTCGCCAAAATGTAACGGGCCCATTGCAAATATCCGGCAAGCGGCCGCGGGATTAATCCAATGTTATAAGCCTGTCCCCAAGGGCGTGCTTCACCCTGACAGATTCGCCTCCCCAAGATATCTATAGCCGGCGGCGGCTGCACCGAAATGGCACCGATTGCAGGCTGAAGGAGGTCGTCGGCATTCCAATTTTTAACCTCCACGGCATACTCCACCGGGGGCTTGTCCGCATAAGGGATCGTAACTATGGGCTCAGAAGGCGAAGCGGAGCTGAAGCTGCGACGGCCTTGGATGATTTGGCTGTACCACCTTCCCCACAAATGGAGTCTCTTGCACTCTGGATCATGATCTTTAATCAAGGCGAACACCACCCGGTCCACCGACGCATGGGGGAACCCTCCTTCCGAGCGAACAAAGGGGAAAGATAAGTCGTCAGACATGTTTCCTGTAGAAAGATAAAAATAACCGTTAGTGTTCTGACACTTGGCATTTTGAAATCTTACTCAACACTATGATGTAATAGGTAGGGGACAAAAAGAGGGACCCACAAAATCTGGATGACGGTACATCATTTAATAAGACAACCCCATCATTAGATGAGACTGTCAATTAATGAAAAGGTCCCCAAAAGAATATCCTCACTGATGGGAAATCCCTAGAGACAAGGAGAAATATTCTCTTTCAGAGCAAAGCTCTGTCACAGAGTGACATTTGTCAAACTCTGGTCTCAGGGGAACAAGATTCCTTAAAAGAGCATAGCTCTATGGTAATGGTGGAAAGATCCATCAATTTTATCTTTAGAGTTTCGGAATCTTAAAAAATCCATGAAAACTTATAAGACAAAATTTTTCTCCGTTTATCAGATCTAAAAAGATCTACATTTGATCTAAGAGCAATGCTCTGTTCATGGGTTAGAACCCATGGATCAGATCTCTGTAAATCTGTAAATTTTTTGAGAGCAAGGCTCTATTGAAGAAACCCCAAAAGGGTTTTCCTTTAGATCAAAGATCTATAAGAGCAAGGCTCTGTTAATTAAATTTAATTTAAATTAATTTAATTTAATTAATTTTACCTAGAGTGATTCTAAAACTAGAACTTTGAAGTTCTCACAAGAGCAAGGCTCTGGAAGTTCTTAAACGAGAGCAAGGCTCTGAAATTCAAATTCTTGAAATTGGTAAAGAATTACCAAGGACCAAGGGTCCTATTTATAGACGCCTGCGTCTTTTCAACTGACCCCCATGATCCAACAGTCAGGATCTTGCCACCGCTGCACTCACGTGCGCGCCACGTGAGCGCAACGGTGGGGGGCATTTGTTCCCCCAATCAGAGCAAGGCTCTGCTTGAATTTGAAAATTCAAATTTTGAAGCAACGCTTCAGTTCCCGTGCACTGCGCGCAACGCGCCATGTGTCAGAAGTTGACACGGCAGCACAACGCCCAAGGCAGTACGTCCAATCAGAGCAAGGCTCTTTAAAAAAAACATAAGCAACGTTCAATTGCGCAAGCGTACGGCTGCGCGACACGTGTCTGCGCAGTTGCGCAAGCGCTGCTGCGCAAGCGCTCCGCTGCGCGACACGTGTCTGCGCAGTTGCGCAAGCGCTGCTGCGCAAGCGCTCCGCTGCGCTGCTGCGCAAGCGCTTCACTGCGCGACACGTGTCACACGGTGGTGAGTTGCGCAACAACAGAGTGAAGATTTAAGAATATTTTTCTATTCTTGTTTAAACAAGAAAATTTCTTCTGTAAAACAGGGGGCTTTGGATCAAAGATCCAACGGTGGGGAAAATTCCCCAAATCACTCAGAAAAGATCTTTTTAACAAATTTAACTAATTTTTGAGCACTATAAAAAGGACCCCAGACCCCATTTCAAAGGGAGAGACAATTGGGATTAAAAAAAAAGAAGAAGAGAACTTCTTGAGAACACAAAGAAGAAGGTAAAAACCTTTGAAATAAGAGAAAATTCTCTTAGGAATAGATCATTGATCTAAAAGACAAAATCAGGGATCTTCAATAAATAAATAAATAAATAAAAATAATAAAAAAATAGTGCCTTGCACTTGCTAGAGAACCTCTGGTTCTCTGAGATAGAAAGAAAGAAAAGATTTTTCTTCTTCTCTTTGATCTAAATTTAGATCAAGAAATTAAAAAGTGATCTGCACTCCTTTCCTTGAATCTAAAAGATTCTTGGTGCTTTGCACAAATGCAATGCATTACTTGAAGGGCCAGGCCCAAATCAAAAAGACCTAGCAGGCCAAAATAAATTGCAAAGCAATAAAAGGGCTCAGCCCAAATAAAATTGATGCTCTGCATCATTCATAAAGAACAGAGCCCTAAACAAATTGATGCCCTGCATCTTTTCTGGGCAAAGCCCAAATAAAAAATAAAAGGAAATGCAAAAGCAATGTTGGACATTTTTTTTACTGGACTTAGCCCAATCGTGGCCATAAGTCCTTAAATTAAATTGGCTGAGCAAAATGGCTCTCCTAAATCAATCTATATCCGGTTCGAGGATACGTCTCCGAACTCCTTTGACATCCATCGTTGTAATTCCTCAACGACGTCAAAGAGGTGACGGGTCCCAACGGCCACACACCCAATAATGGACCGAAACGTCCATAAACTAATATCGGACCGAAACGTCCCCTAAACTAATAATGGACCGAAACGTCCCTAAACTAATATCGGACCGAAACGTCCATAAACTAACATTGGACCGAAACATCCATAAACTAATATCGGACCGAAACGTCCCTAAACTAATATCGGACCGAAACGTCCATAAACTAACATCGGACCGAAACGTCCATAAACTAACATCGGACCGAAACGTCCTTAAACTAATATCGGACCGAAACGTCCCCTAAACTAATAATGGACCGAAACGTCCCTAAACAAACATCGGACCGAAACGTCCCTAAACTAATATCGGACCACCACGTCCCTAAACTGGCACAATAGAGCCCAAATGCTCTTTTGTCGGATCTAAACGGTCCCGTTAAGTTGATCTTAGTCTCAAACTGGACTAACGTATCCTTAACAAACGTTTAAGTTGATCTTAGCCCCAAATACGGCTAACGTATCCTTAAATATTCAAATAGATTATAAAACTCCCAATCAACTCTGGTTCGAGGGTACATCTCCGAGCTCCTTTGATACATGTCGTTGTAATCCTTCAACGACGTCAGAGAGGTGACGAGTCCCGATGGCCATAGATTAAATTAATCACTATGTTGAGTTGATCTTAGTCTAAAACAGGACTAACGTATCCTTGACGAACGTTTAAGTTGATCTTAGCCGCAACGCGACTAATGCATCTTTAAACTGAAAACACCAAACCCAAATCTAAGTAAATACGGATTTGGACTAATCCACGTCCTACGGGCGACGGCATTACTCAGTCTCCGTATACAATCCACGGGCAACCACAAACAAAATGAACACACACGACACGAAGTGAAATTCTGGAGAAGGAGAAAGTTGTTACCGCGATGCGGTAGCGTAATTAACTGCAGGGGCTTGCGCCTGCAGGGAAGAGCGTCCCCATAATCAAAAACCCCTCATCCTGAGGGGGAATCTGACGAAGTCTGCTACATCGGCCGCATCCGTCTAAACCTCCGATACACGGTGCCATAAATCAACTTGGCATCTTCGGAGAGATAAACGGATAAAACCAAATAGCATCTGCCCCGAACAGGCGGCCTGGACGCCAAGTCCAGGCCGCCATTCGGAGGGGAACAGTTCTCTACTTCGTTTCTGTATTCTTTAAATTTCTCAAAAGCTTCAGATTTGTATTTCATAAGATACGCATATCCGAACCTAGAGAGATCGTCAGTGAATGTGATGAATTATGAGAACCCATCCTTTGCATGTATAGACATTGAATCACATAAATCACTGTGTATGAGTCCCAAGAGCTCTGCTGCTCTTTCTTCGTGTCCGGTGAACGGAGATTTGGTCATTTTTCCTTTGAGACATGACTGACAAGTTTCATAAGATGAAAATTCGAATGTATTCAAATATCCATCCTTATGCAACTTACTCAGTCTTTTCTCTCCGATATAACCAAGTCTACAAAGCCACAAGTAGGATTCGTTCGCTTCTAAACTTTTCCTCTTGCGTGTGTTTTGTATATTGAAAACTGTGTTTTGATTTAGAACATAGATACCATTACACGGTGTACTTTCTGCAATCAATACCATATCAAGGTAAATGTTCATGATATCTATCAAGAACAAAGCTATATCCATCGTTATCAAGTAAAGAAACTGATATGATGTTGCAAACTATGGAAGGTACATAGTAGCAATTATTCAAAATCATAGTATTGCCATTTGGAAATTCAAGGTAATATTCACCGATGGCAGCAGCTTCAACTTGTGTTCCGTTCCCTACTTTGAGGGACATATCACCAGGTCTAACCATCCTACTTTTTTCAGTCCCTGGAATAAATTACAGATTTGAGATCCTGATCCGGTATCTAATACTCTGGAGGTAGGACTGACCGAAAAACAGTTCTCAACAACAAGAACACCTGAAGGAGACGCAACAATATGCTTCTTCTTCGTTGGGGTTATCAAGGAATTCATGCAATCCTCTTTCCTTTGCTCATTCACATGACTGTTGTCATAAGTTAGAGCCGAACCGACGTTCCCCAGCCCCGAATAAGAATTTGGATCGGTCAAGCGATATATTTTATTATCTTGATTAAGGCATGATTTGGTTTCAACCTGAAGAGAGAGAAAAGAAACACTCAGCGTGCGCTCTTGCAAGATTAGATTGGTTATTAATTTATTAAATCAAGATGGCTCCCACTGTTTCCTCGAATTCTCCTTCAAACCTTAAAAGGAGAACTAGCTGAGATTATTAACACCTTACAAGTTCACTAACC
The DNA here is from genome assembly GCA_030015575.1 of Agapanthus africanus. Lineage (NCBI taxonomy): Eukaryota > Viridiplantae > Streptophyta > Magnoliopsida > Asparagales > Amaryllidaceae > Agapanthus > Agapanthus africanus. Next base: position 113,129,978 of record CM057344.1, read on the forward strand.
GTTCATCCATGTGAGTATTGGTACTCCAAGGGAGGTTTCCCGTGCTCTCGTACGGACCTTATTAAAACAAATCTCGTTTCCGCAGAGGCGTAGCCCCATTAACACCATTCTAGATACCTAATAGGTCAGCTAATTGTGAAGTGAAAAATATCTCCCAAGAGTAATGCTACTCATCTGTGAGATCAGGATCCAACTATCATTACGTGATAAACTAGATGGAAGCTACTCTAGTGACCATACTCCAGAAGGTATGCAGCACTAGCAAGTTTCCTGTATATTTGAAACCCCCGATGTGGTTTTTGCCCCTAACAGCTTATGACCTTGACTAGGTCAACATATCATAAACCGTTAGTCAAGTTCAACCCATCATTATCCTAGATTAATTTAAACTCACCCGCATATACCCTTGACTAGGTCAAAATGGTTATGCGGCTGTCCTAAATAATCGCAACACTTGCAACAAACAAGCACCACTCAGCTACCGAACACTACGTCTTAACTAGGTCAAAACACACAGCACGAATACTGAGTAACACTTGTAAGAAATGACGGAGGGCTACGGCTGGATTTTTTGCAAAAAACCCTTTAACGTAATAAACTTAATATCGTTGAAGGAACCGAGTAGTTTTGAAAAAGGAGTGGTTTAGGCTCCGCTTTTGAAAACTTGTGGTTTTGAAGAAAACTGAGTAATCTACAGTATAAACTTTTGTCCAAGAGATCACTCCCCGCGAAGGGATCTAGGTTCTTGCCTCCTAAAATGAGGTGCTGGATATTCATGACCGAATACCACTATGCAAGACGAAAGAATATGACTATAGCTTTTCGAAAAAATTTCCAACATCTTTTAGGTTTCTTTTCTTGCATTAATCAAAATTAATGCGGTCCCATCAATTAATCCCTATCACACCAGAAAAGAACGAAAGTACAATGTATGTATATGCCATCAGCATTCGCCACGGGGCCCCGTCATGCACCGTTAAGTTACTTAACTAACGGCAGAGCAGGGGATGGACTATCGCGGGTGCAAAACTTATACAACATCTACTAGTATATATAAACATATATATATAAAATTTGTCCCAAGCATGATATAAGCAACATCATAGAACATCAATAAGCAACACAGAATGGTGGATAATCTTGGAGCCTCGGGTTTCATTTGAGCCACAAATGAGATCCGACGTTCCCGATCATGTGGATAGCCCGTGCAATTAAAACCAGGACCTTTATGAGCGCGACAAGTTACCCGCCAATCCCAGAAGTGAGACAACCCCAATCAACAAAGTGAATGGGCTACCTAGCACTTCACGGAATCCGATAACTTGGGCACCCCTCCGTGGATCATCATATATCCCCTACGAGTGCGGCTAATAGCCCGCCAATTCTAGAGTAAGGCCCATCCGTCTCAACGCTATGAGTTGCGGGCCTGTTGCCCTCTAGTACCCGGCTATTCGAGCACTCCACGGCAGAGTAATCCTAGTACAGAAAGGAAAAATATATGTACAATGGTGATATCGACCTCAATCCGGTCGTGCCCTAATAAAATAATATACAATCCGGCAGAAACGGCTGTCCACATGTCGGACGCTCGCCCCGCAATAATGAATACACAAATGAATCTGAACTGTACTACTACCATTGCACCATAGGCTATCCACCATGGCAATCCATCCACAATCACAGAACATCAACGTGAATATCATATTCGCAAACCCGTCTAATAGAACATATAGCAATTAGTCGGGTTATACCGCTCAATGATATTCACGGTCGCAGATACTAACACATGCACTGATAAACACGTATTTAAAATTTCGATCAACCAAATTTTTTTCGTATTGGCCCCAAGTGCTAACCAGTACTCAAACAAATCTGGGCTAAAATTATATATACCAAAAATCACATTTCCATATAATAGAGTGTCAAAAGAATTTTGGTGCACAACGGCCCCACTTTGACCGCGGAACCGTCGCCAACATGCATGTTATGCGGCGGTTCCATGGCCGTTTGATAGGATTATGTGCACAAATTTCTTCAGGCCTTCTAAAATCGCATGCACATATTTTTAAGGCACACTAAATAATTTTTTGAACAAATTTTAAAATCGGCACCGAGCATGACATTGTAATTGCGATTTTGAAAAATTTTGTCGATCGATATTTTAAACTTATCTAAACTAGCTAGTTATGGTTTATAAGATGGCTCTGATACCATTTTGGGATTTTCTAGCGCCCTGACCATATACCGTGGCCGTTGCGGAACAAAAATTTTTAGGGTTTAAAAACTGGCGCTAGAAAAACACATCCAAGAATCTACCATAAACCTAAACTAGATAACAAGAGAAGATATCTAACTACTATGATATAAATGTCTTACCAAAGGACCCGTATCCTTCGGTCTTCTATCTTCTTCTCTTGCTCCTAGGGATCTCCTTGAATACGTTTGATCGCCTTTCCTTGCTCCTTGAGATCTCCTGAATCGAGCTTGATTGTTGGTCTTCCTCCGTCGAAGATGATCCACCCGAGAGATGTAGTCCATGGCTCTAGCTCCACACTAAGAGTCTAGTGGAGCAACTAGAGATTTTAGATTGCTAATCTAAAATATCTAGGATGTAGTGAATGGATTTATGTGTATATTTATCTCACCTCCTCTCTTGATTTTCAACACATGAGATTGTAGAGAGGAGGTTGAAGATGAAGGTGGAGGAACTCAAGAAAGGTAGTGAGGAGAGTGAAGCAAAGAAAAAATGGTGAGAATGAAATCCATGAGAGGGAAAAAGATCAACCATGGTTTTGATAAATCATTTTTCCAATATTAAAACTCAACCATGCTTGAATTGTTTGTACAAATGAATTGAATATTCATTTGTCAACACTATAGAAGCATGGTTCTCACCATACTCCCCTCTCCACCTTTACACCTCATTTTCCATTTAAAAATAAATGGATAAATCTAAAATGAGGTGTCCACCTTCTAGAATGTTTTCCGTATAAATACGGATTACACTCTACTATATATACATACATGTATTCGTATCAAAATACGAATACCCAAAGAGATAGAATAACACAAAGAACATAAAACTAGAATATACATATCGAAATACATATATGTAAATTATTAAATCAATACCTAATTTAATAATCTGGCTCAATCCCCAGCCAACTATTATTATCAACTGTCCGATCGAAAGTCCGGGTAACTAGTACAATCAATCGATCGAAACCCTACACGTATCCAATACGCTACTACATCATTTCGCCTGAAATAGGGAAACCTTCTGTGTGGGACTCTAAAGACTCGACAGTACGCCGGCAATGAGTTACTGGATAAATCTATAATCATAAGCACGTCTGCGGCACAACAGCGATATCAACTTCCTATACCGGGAAAGACGAATCCCCAACAATCGCTCACTGCCTCCATGTGACTCGGGACTATACCCAACTAAAACCTGTTTGCATGACTCTGTAGAGCCGTGGTAAGGTAGTAATCAAAGTACAGTAGGAACTCACACAAGACAAATGATGACCTCAGGTTTAAAGACTAACCTGTACCCATGCCACCTGAGAACTGCTATCTGACAATAGGTATAGTACCATCTAGAAGTTCTCACCTGTATACGATCTTATGTGAGAAAGACCAATGGTTGTGGGACCAACCATCGTCCCTTGTCAGAGTTTAGAAACGTATACACTAGTCTACTCCGGAATATCGATGCCCAGTTTCGATACTCACACGACTAGGGACATTTTAAGGAAGTGCTTATCGACTACCCAGCTCCCACAAGTATGATCGCCATCATAACGCAGGTAGTCAATCAATGATCCGACGGGCTTTATCAACATGTATAAATGATACGTAATAACAAGTAAAATATATACACATGTTAAGATAAAGACAAACAAAATAGCATACTATCATATCGAGCAAGATTGTCCTATACATACATATGTCCAAACATCCACATATATACATATACAATAATGGCCTCTAGAGCATACATATCCAACAACGCCAACAAAAATTCAAATTCTCAAACTTTTTTAATGGCTGAATTGCTCCAAGCATCCGTGCTCTAGTGTTAGCAATGCTGATGTCAGTACAGAATCCAAAATTTCAGACTCCAACCCTAAAATTCAACTTTCAATCTAAACTCAAATCCAACTCCAGTTCAAATCTCAACCCAAATTCAAATTCCGCCAACTTCAAAAACCCAAATTCTAACTCCAAAATCTATTCCTGATTTCTAATCCAAATTCCAATCAAAATCCTCAAATTCAAATACCAACCCAGTCCAAATCCTGGCTTAAATCCAAACACAGTCCAAACTGAAAGTGTGTCTTAGCAGCACCATTAGGTTTTTACCGGCATCAAGCTTGCAATTTAAAAAATTCTTGGGTGCTAAGCTACACTATCCTAGGATCTAACTAGAGTATTAGGGTTTAATGCATGATATAAAAAGTTTTACACTAAGTGATGCAGACTACAATCTTTATAGACCAAGTCCTTCACTTTTATAGCTCCGGATAGTAGTCCCTACGACTCCTCTTGGCTCCACTTGAAGAATGGATTGAGCTTGCTTTGCAATCTTTGTGTCGAAGATGATACACCTTGAAGTATCTCTAGGTCAAGCTACCTCTTCACTAATCATGCATTAGTGAAGAAAACACCCTAATCCAAATGGCTAATCTAGAGTAGGATGATGAAGTAGATGTTTTAGCTCATTAAGAATTCTCACAAGCCCTAGGGTTCACAACTCATGTGAGGGTTAGGGCTTGGAGAAAGAAGGAGAAGAAAATGGAAATAGTGTAGGAAATGAGCTCAAGCAAAAATCAAGTGAAGAATGGCTCATGAGACTTCACTTATTGAAGCATGAAAAAAATCTCCAATACTTTATTCAACCATGCTTCAATAGTGTAACCAAATGAATAAAATGATGCATATGCCATGCTTCACCCATTCCTCAAATATCTCTCCATTTTCTACCTCATTTTCTATTTTCTCAAAATAGAAAAACCATATATATATATATATATATATATATATATATATATATATATCACGTATATATATAAATATATATTATGAGAATATTAACTTTAAGTGAGCTTAATATTAGTTAATATATAATTATATCAAATATAAATATATATCAAATTATTAAATCAATACTTGATTTAATAATCCGGTTATATCATATATAACCGACTAATATCATTTATCTGAATATCACATTATCAAATCAACACTTGATTCAATAATCCGGTTATATCACATATAATCTAACCGATATCAAATGTCGCCAGATTAGAATACGGTATCACATACTCATATCTAATCAGGCTCCCGCACATATCAACATATATGCCCTACTTCATTTTGCTTGAGCTAGAAAACCTCTGTGTGGGACTTTAAAGACCCGTCAATACGCCAGTAGTAGGTAATGATCACATCAGTTACCTACAAGCTATCAGCGGTACTAGCTGGAGGTAACGTCTACCCAGGTACTGAGCGATTAGAAGATCAATAAGCAAACTTGTCCAAACTCCCATGAAGCCTATAAGTTACACTTACTGTACAGTCCGGTCTCTTCGTCTGATATGTCGCATATCGAGTCTAGGGGTGGAATCATCAGACCCCGGTAACTTGATAAGTCATGCCGATGTATGGCTCATAACGGTTCGAGAAACTACTGATAACCCTTACTAGTAAATCTCATCAGCCCTGGCTAGGGACTTACTGTTATAACCAATCAAGCATAGTGCAATATCAACTCCCTATACCGGGAGAAACGAAACCCCTCCTATCACTCACTGCCTCCTTATGACTCGGGACTGTACCCAAAATCCACCTATTTGCATGACTCCTTTGAGCCGTGGTAGGAAGGAAATCAAAGCACAGTGGGAACCACACAAGACACTATGATGATCTCGGGTCTACAAACTAATCTGTACCAATGTCACCAGAGAACTTTTATCTGACGATAGGTATAGTACCATCTAGGAGTTCTCGGCGAGTCCTGTTCGGTGTACCTATTCCTTAATGAGCACATGTGCACAATCTTTGATGTCAAACACTAATGGTTATGGGATCAACCATCGCCCCCTACAGGGTCAAGAAACGTACACTCAAGTCTACTCTGGAATATCGATGCCCTGTCTCGATATCCCTTCAATTAGGAACTATTAAAGGATGTGCTTGTGGACTACACATGTCCCAGTAGTATGATCCGCATCATAGTCCTGGTAGTCAAGCCACATCCTAAGGGTTTTATCAACATGTATTAGAGAGTCGGTATAATAATACAAGTGTATATGTTAAGATAAAGAGCAACCTGATAGCATACTATCTTGTCGAGCAAGAAAGTCCTCTATATATATGTCCAAGCATCCACTATATCATACAATAATGGCCTCTAGGGCATATATATTCCTAACAATCTTCCACTTGCACTAAGACCAATTGTTGTAGTATCTCATACCCAACATCCGAAAAAGTCTCTCAAACTGCGTCTGGGGGAGGGCCTTCATGAATGGATCTGCTGTGTTTTCCTTCGTGTCAACTCTCCTGACCTCGATCTCCCGGCGATCTACTATCTCCCGGATCAGGTGATACTGCCTAAGAATATGTCTAGATCGCTGATGGGACCGGGGTTCCTTGGCCAAAGCCACATCTCCATTATTATCACAATACAAAGGTATTGGATGCTCAATGGATAGAACCACACCAAGTTCAGCAATGAACTTCTTCATCCAGATAGCCACTTTGGCAGCATCATTAGCAACATCATTGGCGGCGATGTATTCAGTCTCCATCATTGAGTTTGCTATGGTATCTTGCTTGGAACTCTTCCAACATACCTCCCCTCCATTGAGGGTGAAGTCAAAATCTGAGACCGACTTACTGTCGTCTTTATCACTTTGGAAGCTCGAATCGGTAAAGGACTCAACTTGGAGTTCACCGTTACCATACACCAAGAACATTTCTTTAGTCCTTCTCAAGCACTTAAGAATGTTCTTCACATATGTCCAGTGCTTTTCCCCAGGATCTTATTGATACCTACTCACTACACTTAGTGCGTAAACTACATCCGGTCTGGTACATAACATCGCATACATGATAGACCCAACTGTAGAAGCATAGGGTATCACTGTCATGCAAGCCCTCTCCAAATCAGTCTTGGGAGACATCTATTTGGAGAGAGTGATCCTGGACAAGTGAGTAAATTACCACGCTTAGAATCTTCCATACTAAACCTCTTTAGTATGGTGTCTATGTACCTGGATTGGGACAATCCCAACATCCTTTTAGATCTATCTCTATAGATCTTAATCCCCAGCATGTAGGAAGCATCACCTAGATCATTCATGGAGAACTTGTGTGATAAGAAGAACTTGACTGAATGTAGCATAGGAATATTATTTCTTATCAAGAGTATGTCATCCACGTACAATACGAGGAAGACAACCTTACTCTCTACAACCTTTTCGTATATACAATGTTCATATATGTTTTTGATGCAGTCAAACTCTTTGACTGCTACATCAAAATATATGTTCCAGCTCCGTGATACTTGCTTTAATCTGTAGATTGATTTAAGCAGCTTGCACACCTTTCCTCAGCTCCCACTGTCTACGAATCCCTCCGTCTGAGTCATGTACACACTCTCTTCACTAATTAGAAAAGCGGTCTTGACGTCCATCTGCCAATTTTCGTAGTCATGCTATACAGTAATGGCAAGTAGGATCCTGATGGACTTAAGCATAGCTACTGGAGAAAAGGTTTTATCATAATCGACACCTGGTCATTGACGAAAACCTTTTTTTACAAGTCTAGCTTTGAAGGTCTCAACCTTTCCATCTACACCAATTTTCTTCTTAAAGATCCACTTTCTCCCAATGGGTTTTACCCCTTCAGGAGCAACTTCCAAAGTCCATACTTTGTTGGTATACATGGATTCCATCTCAAATCGCATAGCATCCAGCCATTTCACAGAGTCACCACTTGTGATGGCCTGCTCAAAACTAGTTGGGTCATCATCTTCCATGATGCAATCTTCACTCCCACCGTCTATGAGAAAACCATAGTATCTCTCAGGTGGATGAGAAACCCTACTAGATCTGCGGAGTGGCTGAGCTTCTTCGGGAACTATTGAATTCTCCGGTTCTACCAAATTGTCAGTTATAGTTTATATAGCTGGAACTTCTTCCAGTTCTACATCATTACCACTAATTTCTTTCGCAAGAAATTACTTTTCTAAAAAAGTGGCATGTCGAGAAATAAACACCTTTTGTTCCTAGGTGTGGTAGAAGATATACCCTCGCGAATGTTTGGGATATCCTACAAATTTGCACAGAACTGACATTGCCTCGAGCTTGTCCCGATTTTGCGTTTTAACATAAGCCGGACAACCCCATATCTTAATAAAATTAAGACATGGTCTATTCCTTTTCCATATCTCATATGGAGTGGTAGGCACGGATTTGGTAGGAACTATATTCAATAGATATGCAGCTATCTCAAGCGCATAACTCTAAAAGGAAATAGGTAACTCAGTCGTACTCATCACAGAGCACACCATATCTAATAGGGTACGATTCCTCCGCTCCGACACTCCATTGTACTATGGTGTATACGGAGGAGTAAGCTGAGAGAGAATCCCATTCTCTTTTAAATAGTCTCGGAATTCTGTGCTCAAGTATTCTCCTTCTCTATCAGATCGTAGGATTTTAATAATTTTACCCGTCTGGTTCTCAACTTCGTACTTATATTTTTTGAATTTCTCAAAAACATCAGATTTGTGTTTTAATAAGAACACATGTCCGAATCTTGAGAGATCATCAGTGAATGTAATGAAGTACGAGGAACCATTCCTGGCATGTGTAGACATAGGACCGCATGCATCACTATGTATCTGTCCCAAGAGTTCAGTAGCTCTTTCTTCGTGTCCTGTAAACGGAGTTTTGGTCATCTTGCCTTTGAGACATGACTGGCAAGTTTCATAAGATATAGATTCAAATGGATTTAAATATCGATTTTTATGCAACATGGCTAGTCTTGTCGCATTGATATGACCAAGTCTACAATGCCATAAGACGAATTCGTTCATTTCTGAACTTTTCCTCTTATGTGTGTTCTATATGTTTAGAACTGTAGTTTGATTTAGAACGTATATATCGTTACACAACGTACCAAATCCAGTCAACACTTGATTTAGGAAAATGTTCATAACATTATCCTCTAATGCAAAGTTATATCCTTCTTTATGCAACAAAGAAACTGATATAATATTGCACATCATTTTTGGTACGTAATAACAGTCGTTCAGAATCAGTATATTACCATTAGGTAATACTAGATGATATTCGCCAACTGCTTTGGCTGCAACAATTGATCCATTCCCTACTTTGAGAGACATATCACCATTTTCCAGTTCTCTACCTTTACTTAACCCATGTAACAAATTACAAAGGTGGGATCCTGATCCGGTATCCAATACCCAGGACGTAGAGCACACTGAGAAACAGTTCTCGGTAACGAACACACCCAAAGAAGATGCATCAGCATGCTCATTCTTCATTCGGGTTGCGTGGGAATCCTGGTATTCCCATATTCCTTACTCAGACTTATGGCATTCATAAGATAGAGCAGAACCAACATTCCCCAGCTCAGTATAATAAGCGGGTTCGGTCAACACATCCATATTATTATCTTGATTAAGGCGTGTCATGGTCGCTACCTGAAGAGAGAGAGAGAGAGAGAGAGAGAGAGAGAAGGAAACGCTTTAGCGTGCGCTCTTTGCAAGATTAGATTGGTTATTATCTTATCTAATCAGGATGGATCCCACTGTTTTTATCAAATCTTCCTTCAAACCCTAAAAGGTAAGATTAGCCGGGATTAATTACACCCTACAAGTTCGCCAATCGGTCAGCCAGGCAGGTATTGGTACTCCGAGGGAGTCTCCCCATTCTTTCCAATGGAACTAATTAAATAAATTCGTTTCCGTAGGGGCATAACCCCGTTAACACTTTTATTAGACACCTACTAGATCGGCTAATTGTAAAGGGGAAAACTCTCTCAGGAGTAACACTTACTCGCAGTGGGTATCGGGATCCAACTATCTTATAGAAGGTATGCAATCTCATTGCAAATTTCAACACTTGAAATTCCAAATATCTATTTTTACCCCTAACGACCTATGACCTTGACGGAGGCCAACAAACCATAGACCGCTAGTCAAGTTCAACCCGTCATTTCGTGATTGAATTAAAACCACCCATACGACCCCTGACGGAGGCCAACAAGATCATACGACTACCCTAATCCAATCGCATAACATACTGCAGATAAGCACTAATCAGCTACCGCACACTACGCCTTGATGGAGGCCAACAAATGTAGCACGAATACTAAATAGCACTTATCTGAAATGATGAAGGGCTACGACTAGTTTTGAAGAAAACCTTTAGCGTGATGAACTTGATATCGTTGTAGAATCTTGTGATTTTAAAATGAGTGATTTAAGCACCGCTTTTAAAATCGATTAGTTTTCAAAACAAACCACGTGGGTTGTAGCATTTGCTAGTTTTGCTAAAGAGGTCACTCCCGGTGAATGGATCTCGGCTCTTTCCTCATCGAATGAGGTGCGGGATATTCATCAAGGGATACCACTATGCAAAGCAAGAACTAGAATTACCTTATTGAAACAAACCGAGTGGATTGTAGCATTTGCTAGTCTTTGTTAAAGAGGCCACTCCCGGTAAAGGGATCTTGGCTTTTTCCTCATCGAATGAAGTGTTGGATATTCATCAAGGAATACCACTATGCAAAGCAAGAACTAGAGCTATCTTTTTGAAAAATTTGATTCTACAACATCTCTAAGTTTCTTATCTTTTCATTAATCTTATTAATGACATCCCATCATTTATGTTTCCTAAACATTACAGAAAAAACGAAAATAGAACGTACACTTATGCCATCCGCATTCGCCATGGGGCCCCGTCATGCACCGTTAGATTACTTAACTAACGGCAGAGCGGGGGCTGGACTAGTACGGGTGCAAAACATAAGCAACGTTTATTATATATATCATATATATATAGCATTCGTCTCACGCAGTTATATGATCACATTACAGAACTCAAGAAGTAGAATTCAGCATATGAAATATTGGATATTCTAGGAGGTTCGTGTTTTAAATTAAGTCAGTAATGAAAAACACGGATTCCACGGTCATGATGAATAGCCAATTCCACATCCCCAGACCCCCACGAGAGTGGCAAGCAACCCTGCCAATTCTAGAGTTAGAAGATCTGGTCTCGACTCCTCAAGATAGTCTCCCACTGGACTCTAGAACCCGGTTACTTATGCTCACCGCCTTGGGTCTATCCTAATGCGGAAAAGTAAATAATATACATCAATGGCGACGTCATCCTCAACCCAGAAGTGTCCCAATAAAAGAATATTACATACAATTTTTACATGAATGGAAATACAAAAACTCTCATCTCACGTAAAAAAAACCGGCTATTTAATCACAATGATCCAATATAACATATCATAGCAACACATAACATCACATGTCATCAACGTAAGTAAATATGCGTATCCCGAATTCCGTTGACATATAGCAATGAGATCGGGGATACCCCACATATTACACTTGCGGTCGCAAAAAAGAAATGAAAAACTGCAATAATTAGAATCCGCATATTCCTTAGATATCATAAACCCGGAATATCACATATTCCGAATTTCATGCCTAACCTATAAACCCCAAAATCTCGGGGATTCAGATTGAGCAGGTCTAAAACAGCATATATGCATTGCAAATTTAGTAACCAGAGAAGTCAAAACCATATTGGTATATCATTGGAAGGGCAAGAGACATCACCGAGCGACCAGTTTAGATATTTAGGTTCCATCATCCAAAAGAATAGGGAGATCGATAGTGATGTTAATCAAAGGATCCAAGCTGGTTAGTTGAAATGGAAGAGTGCAATAGGGATTTTGTGTGATCGTAACTTTCCGTTAAAATTGATAGGGAAGTTTTATCGAAGTGCTATTCGGCCTGCCTTATTATATGGTACAGAATGCTGGGCTCCTAAGAAGTATCATACACAGAAGATGCACGTAGCGGAGATGCGCATGCTTCGTTGGATGTGCGGTAACACTAGAAAAGATAAGGTGCGAAATGAGGATATTCGTGCAAAAGTTGGTGTAGCACCTGTGGAGGAGAAGATGCGGGAAAACCGGCTAAGATGATTTGGTCATATACGACGCAGACCTATGAAAGCACCGATTCGACGAATAGATACTCTCGATATGGGCAATGGTAAAAGGGCAAAAGAGAGATCGAAGAAAACATGGATGGAGGTGATACAAAACGATATGGTTTCCAAAGGACTCAATGAAAGTATATTGTTCGATAGGAGTGAGTGGAGGCGGAGGATTCATGTGCTGGACCCGGCGTGATTCTCATGTTGGTTCATGTAGCCTACCCCTTATGCTTGGGATAAAAGGCTCAATTGTTGTTGTTGTTGTGTATGCCTAACCTATAAACCTTACATTTTAGTCACAAATCAAAAACACTTTTCAATAACTTAATCGGTTAATTCAACAAGATTCCTGACTACCAGATCGAATGCTCGTCGGAAACTTTAGTAGATGGTCGCACCCCCGATACTGTCGATGAAGTGCACTTAGGCGGAACACCGTGTCCGCGAGCACCCGAGTGGATGCTTTTGGCAATGAGGTTCTCCTACAGTCACTTGGTCGGGGCTATGGGGCATGGCTATCTAGTAGTGTTATCCGGCGAGTGTTCACGTACTATACGAGACTGCGACAAAGTTTTGATCCGAATCAAAACTCCGTGGCAATCGATCAACTGAGACTAAAACGATAGATTTACAAATAACAAACTAGTTTTCACAAAACTAATTTAATGTGGATTCCAACTATTGTATCACATATCAAAATTAAACCCGAAACGATATTAAAATTGCGACTACGAAACACTCTGAATTGTCGTAACAGAAAAGATAACATCACATGCAATCTGAGCAAAATCAAATAGTACCTGAAACCCTAATTCCAACTTTCCAGAACACCAAACAAAACTCGAGACCAAACACCTCAAGGGGGCCGGCCAGACCGAGAAATTTGACTATGTGGCCGGCCACATTTTGGAGTTTTGGGCTCATATTTCGATGGTGTTCAAGCTACAATAAGATGAGCACTCTGCAACTGTTTAAAAAAAAATTAGAGCCTCTGCAAAACTCGACAGAAACTTGGATTTTCATTTCGATGTTTCGGAGTTGTTTCGATTTCGCAATTTCTATACATTGTCTAATACTCTAGCTTGGCTCTGATACCATGAAAGTGTGTCTTAACAGCACCACTAGGTTTTTACTGGCATCAAGCATGCAATTTTAAAAAATTCTTCGGTGCTAAGCTACACTATCCTAAGATCTAACTAGAGTATTAAGGTTTAGTACATGATATAAGAAGTTTTACACTAAGTGATGGAGACTACAACTTTTAGAGACCAAGTCCTTCACTTCTATAGCTCTAGGTAGTAGTCCCTACGACTCCTCTTGGCTCCACTTAAAGAATGGATCGACCTTGCTTTGCGATTTTCATGTCGAAGATGTTCCACCTTGAAGTATTTCTAGGTCAAGCTACATCTTCACTAATCATGCATTAATGAAGGAAACAACATAATCCAAATGGCTAATCTAGAGTAGGATGACTAAGTAAGTGTTTTAGCTCACTGAGAATTCTCACAAGCCCGAGGGCTCACAACTCATGTGAGGGTTAAGGCTTGGAGGAAGAAGGAGAAGAAAATGGAGAGAGTGTAGGAAATGAGCTCAAGCAAAAATCAAGTGAAGAATGGCTCATAACACTTCACATATTAAAGAATGAAAAAAAAATCTCCAATACTTTATTCAACCATGCTTCAATAGTGTAACCAAATGAATAAAATAATGCATATGCCATGCTTCACCCATTCCTCAAATATCTCCCTATTTTCTACCTCATTTTCTATTTTCTCAAAATAGAAAAACCAAATATATATATATATATATATATATATATATCACACACACACACACAAATATATATATATATATATAAATTTATATTATGAGAATATTAACTTTAAGTGAGCTTAAGATTATAGAATATATAATTATATCAAATATAAATATATATCAAATTATTAAATCAACACTTTATTTAATAATCCGGTTATATCATATATAACCGACTAATATCATTTATCTGTATATCACATTATCAAATCAACACTTGATTCAATAATCCAGTTATATCATATATAACCTAACCGATATCAAATGTCACCAGATTAGAATACGGTATCACATACTCGTATCTAATCAGGCTCCCGCACATATCAGCATATGTGTCCTACTTCGTTTCGCTTGAGCTAGAAAACTACTGTGTGGGAATCTAAAGACTCGTTAATACACCAGCAGTAGGTAATGATCACATCAGTTACCCATAAGCCGTCAGCGGTACTAGCTGGACGTAACGGCTACCCAGGTATTGAGCAATTATAAGATCAACAAGCAAACTTGTCCAAACTCCCATGAAGCCTATAAGTAACACTTACCGTACATTCCGGTCTCTTCGTCTGATATTTCGCATATCGAGTCTAAGGGTGGAATCTTCAGACCCCAGTAACTTGATAGGTCATGCCGATGTATGGCTCATAACGGTTCGAGAAACTACTGATAACACTTACCAGTAAATCTCATCAGCCATGGCTAGGGACTTACTGTTATAGCCAATCGAGAATAGCGCAACATCAACTCCCTATACCGGGAGAAACGAAACCCCTTCTATCGCTCACTGCCTCCATGTGACTCGGGACTGTACCCAAAATCCACCTGTTTGCAAGACTCATTTAGGCCGTGGTAGGGAGGAAATCAAAGCACAGTGAGAACCACACAAGACACTATGACGATCTCGGGTCTATAGACTAATCTGTAACAATGTCACTAGAGAACCGCTATCTGACGATAGGTATAGTACCATCTAATAGTTCTCGGCGAGTCCTGTTCGGTGTACCCATTCTCTAATGAGCACCTGTGCACAATCTTTGATGTCAAACACCAATGGTTATGGGATCAACCATCCCCCCTACAGGGTCAAGAAACGTACACACTAGTCTACTCTGGAATATCGATGCCCTGTCTCGATATCCCCTCGACTAGGAACTATTAAAGGATGTGCTTGTGGACTGCACAAGTCCCAATAGTATGATCTGCATCATAGTCCTGGTAGTCAAGCCACATCTTAAGGGCTTATCAACATGTATCAGAGAGTCAGTATAATAATATAAGTGTAGATGTTAAGATAAAGAGCAACCAGATAGCATACTATCATGTCGAGCAAGAAAGTCCTATATATATATGTCCAAGCATCCACTATATCATACAATAATGGCCTCTAGGGCATACATATTCCTAACACAAACTTCAACTTCAAAAGTCCAGACCTTTATGTTTAAATTCAAATCCTGTCAACTTCAGAAATCCAATATTCCAAGCTCACAAGTCCTGCCAAACATGGCAAATATCAAACATATCAAATTAAAATCCCTCCAGGCAGTGCTCCCAAGCTCAAAAGTCCCCCTGGATAGATTGGAACCTCCCAAATCACATCAAGTCAAATCTATTATAAGTCAAACTAAATCGGGTACCCGATGAGTTACTTATGGAGCCCAATTCCAGTGGTAGAAATTTCTATTCCACTCCCAAATCAAATCAAATCAGGAGAAATAACCAATCAACACTGACGGAGGATGAGTTATCGATGGAAGCAAATTCCAGCGATAAAGATGTTGACTCTGCTTCCAAATCAAACCAGGAAAAATAACCAATCAACTAGGGCGGCGGACGAGTTACTGCTGGAACCATACTCTAGTAGTAGAGATGTTGACTCCAGTCCAAATCAAATAAAATCAAATTAGACAAAATAGCCAATCGACTCGGGCGGCGGACGAGTTACTGCTGGAACCACACTCTAGTAGAGATGTTGACTACGGTTCCAAATCAAATCAAATCTACCAAGCCATGCAACGACCTCCATGACAGAATCAAGTCAAACAGCGACCCTTTCATCAGAAACACGTCAGCCACAGCGACCCCTTCATCTAAAACACATCAAAAATGACCCCTTTGTCGGATACACGTCAGCCATAGCGGCCCCTTCGTTGAAAGCACATCAATGTCAAAACCACGTCGGCTACAACGACCTCTTCATCGGAAACACATCAGCCATAGCGACCCTTTCGTCGGAAACATGGCAGCCACAACGCCCCGTTCATTAGAAATAGGTCAAAAATGACCCCTTCGTCGAAAACACATCAGCCACAACGGCCCCTTTGTCGGAAACACATAAAAAATTACCCTTTCGTCGGAACTACGTTAACCACAGTGACCCTTCATCGGAAACACGTCAAAAATGACCCTTTCATCGGAAACACGTCAGCCACAGCAACCCCTTTGTCGGAAACACGTCAGCCACAATGACCCCTTTATCGGAAACACGTCAAAAGATGACCCTTTCATCGGAAACACGTCAGCCACAGCGACCCCTTCATTGTAAACATGTTAAAAATGACCTTTTCGTCATAAACACGTCACCCACAGCGACCCCTTCATGGGAAACACGTCAAAACATGACCCCTTCATCGGAACCATGTCGGCCACAGCGACCCCTTTGTGGGAAACACATCAAAAATGACCCTTTCGTCAGAACCAAGTCGGCCACAACGACCCTTTCATCGGAAGTACGTAGGCCACAGCGACGCCTTTGTCGAAAACACGTCAAAAATGACCCTTCGTCTGAAGTAGGATAGCTACAGCAACCCATTCGTCAGAAGCACGTCAAAAATGACCCCTTCGTTAGAAGCACATCAGCCACAACGACCCCTTCATCGGAAGCACGTCAAAAATGATCTCATCGTCGGAAGCATGTCAACCACAGCGACCTCTTCATCGAAAGTTCGTAAAAAATGACCCCTCGTCGGAAGCACGTCAAAAATGACCCCTTCGTCGGAAGCACGTCAACCACAGCGACCTCCACGTCGGAAACAAGTCAAATATCGATCGTCCATGTCGTATAAAGGGAAATATCAGCCTCCTAAAAATGGGGACCAAAATCAAGCCAACCTCTTCACGGAAGAAGGCACATCAATTTCATGCACACCACCCATACATGTGTTGTGCATTTATTGATGGAGGGCATTTTATTGGGATAAAAAATTACACCCCACCGACGACATCCAAAAAAGTCAAAGTCAAAGTCAACGCCCGAACAAATGAGCCCGAGCCTAACCAACCCGGGCCCAAGCCCAAGAAAGTGGGCCCAAGTTCAACCTGTCTAAGATCAATCACGGGATCGGTCCCATGCTAAGGAAGGAGTAGGAAAATGTAATGAATAAATTTAATGTGTAATAGGTAGGAAATAAATGGGTTAAAAGCCATTTTTTTGTAAAGCCAATAGCTTGTGTCTGTGTACATGGATGTGAGGAACACGCAAGAAGTTAATTACGTAAAGCCCAGGAGGCTAAGTGCAAGTTGCAATGGATATTAAATTCCAACCATATGATGAAATGTCAAGTTTTTCCTTCTCAACAAAAGACTAGGGTTTTTGGGCTCCATCACCTCTCTTGAGATGAGATCTCAGTTCTTCATTTTTCTCAACACCAAAGGGTAACACACACACACCCCCTTATCATCTTCCTCAAAACAAACCACTAGTAGAGAACTCATCACTTAAAGAAAAACATCTTCTCATCACTCTAAGCAAATAAAGCCTATTTTATGGCATCGAACATGAACAAAGAACAGTGTTGAAAGTCATCGGCACTCATCACCGGCGAATCTCCGTAGTTGATGAGTGTCCCCGCAAGAGGATTTTCCGCCTCAGAAATTCCTGTAAAGGGATTTTCCGTCTGGGTATCCCACAAGGGATTACCCATATTCATAACCCGCTCGCTGATATATCCAAAGAAGACTCGCTGTGGATATCTAACTGAGATACTCTATTGCAAATATCTCAAGGGGATACCCACGGCAGATACCTCCAATGAGATACCTACCCGCGGATACCTCCAATGTGATGGCCCCCGATATGTTCAAACAGGCCTGAAAATTATTTTCAAACATGACTCTACACACATATACACACTTTCACATTGAGTTCGCATGATACGTACGACCCGTTAATCAGAAGTTCACTCGTCTCAAAACGAGAGGTAATTAACGACAGTTTTGTCCGTGACTGCCGGAAATTAGAATCCCCACAATTAATAAATTTCCGCCCAACATCGGGTGGGGATATGTACAACACCTGACAAGCGATCGCATCCATCTCAATGGGTGATGAAAAACACTCTACAACATAACGTTAGAACATCTTGTGTTTATCATGAATTTGTTTGTGAAGATTTTAAAAGCCATGAATCACATGTTCAATATGGTGTAACCTATTTTTCTAACGAGGTATGTATTGCACATTTGATGCCATGTTCGTCCGTTTACCTTTTTATTGAGTTCAAAGGAAATTCTGTGCACTATACCTCTTTTTACTGAGTTTTTTTTATAATTCATACTTGTTTTATTAATAGCTTATCAACTTGTATAACCTATGATCGAGGAATGATGACTGTGATAGAATATTGTTCTCTTATTACATGACTACATTTTTGTATAACAGTTATCCTATAATGGAGTAATGTTCTTTAACCAATGCCTTCATCTGATTCTTGCCATTCTCATTAAATGTAATATTTATAAGATTCAGTACCTTTCAAATCCTGAGATAGCAATTTGTTGATCTTTAAATTTGCAGGCTTCTCAATTAGTAATGTCAACAGCCGAGGGGCTTGTGTATGCTGATTGTCTTTTAATATCTGATGCAACTCATGCAAGTGAGAAGTTTCTATCTCTAGGCGATGGTATTATTCTATGCCACAAGCAAATATTGCCTATCGAAGGTTTTTCGGTTCGCCTGCTGAAATTTGGCGTTGACCCCAACAGTGCTCTGTCCAAACTTAGAGTTGGAAAAAACCGATGTTCAAATTTGCGTAGAACCGTATGACTCCAGCACGATTATTTTTGCGGTAGATAGCATCGAGGCGGAGAAGGTTATGAAATCAGGCATAGCCCTAAAATACTTCAAATAGAAAGTGGCAAATAAGTTGTATGATATCCTTGACCAAAATCACTTGTTTTGTAACACCTTAAAAATGAATTGGTGCTTTCCTTGCAACAAGCTTGCACGTTGTTGTTGGAGCCACAAAAAAAATTGAAATGAAATGAACGTGGAGTTGCTCTCTTTTCTACTTCCCTCAAAAAGTGAGTAGTTTTATACCTACACTCCCTCGCACGCACGCGCCCCTAAAAAAAAAGAAAAAAGAGATCCCTCATTATTCACTTAAATAGAGAACTCTTAAATTTTTAGAGGTTTGAAGGCTCGACAATTTGCCACTCTCCGCTAGGAGAAGAAGAAAAGAAAAGAGAAGATGGAGACTTGAACAAAAGCTTCTCTCCACACTCACTCTTCTTTTCTGATTTCTTTTGACAAGAGATACACAGGATTGAAGAAATTCTTATCAATTCCATGAATCAAGAACTCCTTGGTGAGTTTAGGAATACGGTTCAAATCATATTATTTGACAAACCAAGAATACGAAAGTATTTCTTATTGGAAAATGGGGAAAACCCTATTTTTCCACCTATATAAAAACATAAACATTAAAATCTATGTTTCTTCAAACCCAAAAATATATGGGTAAATTTGTTGTATCCCGATCTTCTCTAATACGACTTGGTGAATCACGAAGGGATCACACAAGCTGAAGTGCGGACAAGCTGTATGGCTAAGCGGTAATAAACAGAATCGCACGCAAACAAAGACGGTGAAAAATATATATCCGATGGCTATCGTAATACACACAAACAAATAGAAAGACACACCAACAACCAAAGAACACAACGATGTTTCCAGGTTCGACGCAAACTTGAACCTAATCATGCCTTCGCAACGAGAACTATCCACTCGAGTAAGAATTACACGAGATACACCCCTCTGAAAAACACACATGCCCAATACAAATATCTCTCCCTCTCTAAACCCTCTCTTTCTATCTCTTGTTTTTTTTTTGTCACGGCCAAACAAATTGCCACTGCCACCAAAAAAACTAATCTGTGTTGATTAAGTTTTGATCTAGCGATTAATTGATTAATTTATATAGAGAGGTGCAGAGACTTAGAGATAAGTCTAAAATAGAGATGAATTTAAGTTTAAACTCTAGGATTAGACCAACAAACTAATCCTATCACAAACCAAACTGCAGCAGCCTCATCTCTTTGATCACGAATTCTCGTCCTGCTGCTTCTTCTCTTCTTGGGCCTTGGTTCGTGGGCTTGATCTTAGGCCCAAAAAATTGCATCACACTTCAACAATCTCCAACTTGATACAAATTCATTAATATCTCATCAATTGCTCAATGCTTGGAACTCTGTTCTCATCGCAAAATTGTTGGGTACGCACAGTTCGAATTCACATCCATGATGGGATAGTTCGGATGTTGACAGGTGTCAGACATGTGCCAGATTTGAGGAGGAGCTTGGCCTGTTTGGGGATTTTGGACGGGTTCGGGTACAAGTGCGTGGCTGACAGAGATTCCATAAGGATTTCCAGGAGTGCTCTGATTGTCATGAAGTCGAATAGGATGGGGAATCTATATTTTCTTTAGGATAAGGCAGTTGTAGGATATTGTAACATTTCGAAAATGTAAATATTTACTTTAGATTTAATTGTTAATAAAATGAACTAGTTATATATGAGAACAATTAATTACTTGGGGTTTTATAAATTAATGTTATTAAGTTTTATTAATTATATGGCTTTTAATTAAATTGGCTTTCTTTTAAAATATTTAGCGCACACATACATGTAAAAGTTTAGATTTTTACTAAGCTTAAGTTTTAATTAAACATACTTTATTTGTCATGGCAAATTAAACTTATTTCTTTATCTTAATTCTTTTTCTATGTGGTATTTTAAATTTGTAGAGAGAGAGACATGGAGAGTATGGTTGGAGGTAAGGGTTTTATATTAAACAAATTGGAAAATATTATCTTTTAATATTAGGAATGGTGAAGAAATGGTTATGTTAAGACCTCATCTCCTTTCTTTCTCCTCATAATTCTCTATACAATTTCATCTTCTTCTCGTTCTTCTCCTCAAAATTTTCTAACTCTCAAAATCACACAAACATACACTAAATTTATTTTAGCCTCAAAGAATCCTACACCAAACCATGACTTTTGGTCACAAATTCTTCATGTAGAACCACTCAAGTCCCCTTGTAGTCCCTTATAAGCATGGATCATCTCTTTATTTCCACAAGTTAAGATAGAATACAATCTTGTTAAGTTTTTAGCTTGTTGGTTATGAAAAGCTAAGGTTTTTTATTGAGTTTTGGCTGAAAATCATTAACATGCTAGGGGTTTCGAATTATTTTGATAACTCTCTATTGATAATTAACTAAAATTTAAAACTACAAAGTTGTATACAATTGGCTTATCTTTTTGCTAAAATATTTTGGTTAAGTTTTACTATAAAATAAATTTTATATGAATTTTTAAAGGAAGGGTATCTAAACTGGAAACTGCATTTCTAGTCGCTGTTTTTCACTCACATTGTAACAATTTTCTTAATTTTTCTATTAACAATTTCGAAAATGTGTAAATTTTATGTTGCGTATAATTTTGTTTAGATAACTCTAAAATTTTCATTTGCCTTATTCTCTTTACAAAATCTAGAGATATCATTTTTTTAGTGCAAAGGTGTTTTCTGATCTAGTAAAATTATCCAGAAATATATTTTATCTTTGTATTTTATTTCATGTTCTAAGTTTAGAAATTGGAAAATATATTTTAGGGTATCAAATTTAACTCCTTTATCTATATGTAGAATTTTAATTTGATTCCAAATATTGTGTTTACTATTTTTGGTGAATTTTCAAAGTGAGCCTAAAAACTACCGATTTCAGAACTTCCATTATAGAATCCGCAAGCATTTAAAGTTGAAATTCGACGACTCGGGGTAGTTCTAGGTAACTTTGCACATGATTAGCACACGATGGTCACATGTTTTAACTTACATGGGTTTGGTTCGCTTAGTATATGTATATATGTCGATATCGGTAGTCTAGATTCTCATTTGTGAAAGTTATTTTTCGATGTTAGGATTGGTCGTGGAGATCTCCGACGCGGCGAGGACGGGCAAAGCGTTCATGGGTTTCGACTAGTATGAGTCGAATTTTGGTCAGTGGAATAGCATCTACAAGTGGAAAATCGGACGGATGGCGTATAACACCCCCCATTACCAGAAAATTTATAAAACTTCGTGTCGCTTTGTTAAATCATTCACGACACTTGATTACATTACCATTCTATCAGTATTGTATTGAGTACCGTACCATGTTCCAAATCTATACTTTCATGCATTGTCGTGTGTTATTGATACTTAGTTAAATGCCATGTTACATGTTAAATTTCAACTTTTATATTTTTAATTGCCTTGCTTATGTAGGTAGATGCTCATGCTCATGTCGCTAACTAGCGGCCAATGCGGAATACAAAACGAAATTTTTTGAATCAAGAGCATGAACTCTACGACCTAGAATCGAATCCAAACACTAAATTAGAAAACACTAGAAGTGGTTAACTACTCGATTAGTAATTACAACCTTTGTAGTCGTGTCCTTTGTCTTCAAATCCATTTCCTATGCTCCTAGGTTGTCGGGAACGAGTTTGGGAGTCGGTCTTCCTCGTCGAAGATGATCCACCTGAAGAAACCCTCACTTAGGTTCTTGCTTTACGCTAAATAGAAAAGTGAAGCAACTAGTGATCAATACTTTCTAAGAATTGATCACTAGGATGTAGTAGTGGCTAATATCTAAATGTTCTCTCTTATAATTTCTTCTTTCTCAATAAACAAAAATCAAGAGAGAGGAAGAAGAAGCAAAGGGTGAGAGTGAGTGAGGAAGCAAGTATGGCTAAAGAATTATCTCTTCATTTCTTTTACTTCTTTTCTTTTATGTTTCGAATGAGTGGACTTGTGACTTACCATAGTGAGTCACAAGCCCACAACATTCTAACATAACCAAGAAAAGATGAGAAGAGAAGAGAGCCATCTCACATATACACATATACATACATACATATAAATATATATACACACACTAATACAAGTATATGCTACAAATACATGCACCCGTATTCGTATCAAACTATGAATACCGTATTTGTATAAAATACGAATACCGTATTCGTATTAAGATACAAATACGGTTAGCCGCAAACATAAATACACTTCTAAAAAGTCAAGTTAGCCGCAAACACCTTTTCCAGGAGTAGAGGAGGGAAGTGGTTCCTTGCGAATACCGTATTCGTATTAAGATACAAATACCCATATTTATATTAAAACACAAATACACGTATTTATATAAATACCCGTATTTGTATAAATACCCGTATTTGTATAAATACCGTATTTTGTCAAAATAAGAATATCGAAAAAAGAGATACTAAAAAGAGATATATAATAATATCTCACATTTTATCAAATGTGATAATATGGCTATCTTTCAAACCAGCTAGTATTTACAAAATGTCCGATTAAAAGTACGTGTAAAAAATACATGTTTTAATCGAATCTCAGTACGTATTAAAATACATACACTACATCATTTCGCCTGGGCTGGGAAACCCTCTGTATGGGACTCTAAACACTCAACAATACGCTTACAGGGGTTTAACCACAAGTACGTCATTGGCACAAGTTGTAAGAAATGGCTATCCAAGTATTGAACGAAAAGAAGATCGACAAGCAAACTTGTATGTATCTTTGCTGAGCCTGAAAGCGACAATCTCCATACAATCTAGTCTGTTCGTCAAAGAGTATCGCATTCAGGACTATGGGGTGGATAAAGTCAGATATCTAATAACGCGATAAGTCATGTCGGTGTGAAGCTCATCACCCACTGAGATATTGCTGATCCAAATTAGTAAATCTCATCCACCTTGGCTAAGGATTTCAGGTGATGGCCATCCGTATACTACGCAACATTTACCCCCAATACCGGGAGAGACAAATCTCTGACAATCCGCTCACTGCCTCCATGTGGCTCAGGATTGTACCCAACTAAAAACTGTTTGCACGACTCAGTAGAGCCGTGGTAGGGTAGTAATCAAAGCACAGTGGGAACTAACACGAGACAAATGACGATCTCAGGTATATAGACTAAGCTATACTCATGTCACCAGAGAACTGCTACCTAGAACTACTACCCGACAATAAGTATAATACCATCTAGCATGTTCTCGGCGAGTCCATCTAGTATAACACATAACCCAATGAGAACCTATATACAATCTTTGGTGACTAACTAACACCAATGGTTGTGAGACCGGACATCGTCCCTCGTCGAGGTCAAGAAATATATACACTAATCTACTCTGCAATATCGATGCCCAGTCTCGATGTTCCTACGACTAGGGACATTTAAGGATTTTCTTATAGACTATCCATATCTCACAAGTGTGATCGCTACAATAACCCTGGTAGTGAAGTATGAATCTTATAGGCTCTATCAATATGTAATAGTGATCCGTAATACCACATAATACATATACAGAATGATAGAGATGAACCAGATAGCATACTATTATCTCGAGTAAGACTGTTCTACCCGTATAGGTCCTCCTTCAATCATCATCGCCGGCCTGTGATTATAATAATTGCCAGTAGGGCACTATAACTAATAGTTTATATGTACACGCTTGATAGAACACTGCACAACCACCAACGATTGCCATGTTGCACAATCACAGACGCGTATGCTACACTACACATCATTGGTACCGCCATGACATTTAGAAACTATCTTTCTATTAGTATTAGATTATCTTCATGCTATTAGTAAGTATTGATTATTGCTTACCCTGATTTCGTTATGCGTTATATATGTTTGATCTTGTGAGATTGCGGTCTTTATTGATAATGATATATATCAGTGGTATGGGATGCTAATATATATATATAACGGCTATGTAGAAATGTACAATTACAAGAATACCCCTCACCTGTATACCGTATAAGTATATCTGTGTGGGACTCTAAAGACTCGAAAGTATGCTGGCAGTGGGTTTAATCATAAGCACGTCAGCGGCACTGGCTGTGGATAACGGCTACCCAGATACATGACGAAAAGGTGGCCGACGAGCGAACTCATCCCAACCCTAATTAGCCTATAAACAACATTTACCATATAGTTCGGTCTCTTCGTCTGATACGTCGCATATGAAGTCTAGGGTGGTAATTGTCAGACCCAGTAATTTTATAAGTCATGTTGATTTATGGCTCATAACGGTTCGAGAAACTACTGATAACTCTTATCAGTAAATCTCGACAACCCTGGCTAGAGATTTGCTGTTATGGCTGATCAAGCATAGCGCGGCATCAACTCCCTATACCGAGAGAGATGAAACCCCTCATATCGCTCACCGCCTCCATGTGACTCGGGACTGTACCTAAAATCCACCAGTTTGCACGACTCAGTAGAGCCGTGGTAGGAAAGAAATCAAAGCACAGTGGGAATCACACAAGACACTATGACGGTCTTGGGTCTACAGACTAACATGTACAAGTGTCACCAGAGAACTGCTATCTGACAATAGGTATATATACCATCTAGGAGTTCTCGGCGAGTCCTGTTCGATGTACCCATTCTCCAATGAGCACCTGTGTACAATCTTTGATGTCAAACACCAATGGTTGTAGGATCAACCATCGCCCCCAGGGTCAAGAAATATACACACTAGTCTACTATGGTAATATCGATGCCCTGTCTCGATATACAATCGACTATGAACTATTAAAGGATATGCTTTTAGATTGCCCAGGCCCTACTAGTATGATCTACATCATAATCCTAATAGTTAAGCATAATCCTAAGAGCTTCATCAATATGTATATAAGATATGAAAAACAACACGTCACACGTTATGATGAATATAAACCGGATAACATACTATCATTTCGAGCAAAGACTGTTTCTGTATATATACGTGCCAAGCATCCTATACAATACAAGCCTCTAGGGTATACATATCTAACAATCTCCCACTTGCACTAAGGCCTGTAGTTGGTGCAACAAGTACCTACTGTCTACACTAGAACCAGTTGCCGACGTACCGCATGCCCAACATCTTGAACAGTTTCTCAAACTGGACTTGAGAGATGGCCTTGGTGAATAGATCTTCTTTATTGTCTTTCGTGTCTACTCTTCGTACCTCGATGTCCCGGCGATCCACTATCTCCCTGATGAGGTGATACCGCCTCAAGATATGTCTGGATTTCTGATGGGATCGCGGTTCCTTTGCCAAATCCATGGCTCTATTGTTATCGCAATACAAAGGTATTGGATTAGCAATGGATGGAACCACCTGAAGTTCAGAAACGAACTTCCTCATCTAGACTGCCTCTTTTGCGGCATTATTAGCAGCAATATACTCAGCTTCCATCATGGAGTCAGCGACGGTATCTTGCTTGGAACTTTTCCAACATACCGCCCCTCCATTTAGGGTAAATACAAACCCCAGGATGGACTTACTATCATCCTTATTGCTCTGGAAGTTGGAATCGGTAAAGGCCTCCATTTGGAGGTCTCCATTACTATACACTAAGAATAGTTCTTTAGTCATTCACAAGTACTTTAGAATGTTCTTCACAGCAGTCCAGTGTTTCTCCCCCGGATTGGATTGATACCTGCTTACTGCACTCAGTGAATAAGCTACATCTTGGCGAGTACATAACATTGCATACACTATAGATCCTACCGCCGAAGCGTAGGGTATAATACTCATGCGAGCCCTTTCCTTATCCGTTTTTGGAGACATCTCTTTGGAGAGGGTGATCCCGTGACAAGCGGGTAAATTACCTTGCTTGGAATCTTCCATACTAAACCTCTTTAGTATGGCGTCTATGTATCTCGATTGGGACAATCCCAACAATCTCTTAGATCTATCTCTATATATCTTAATTCGCAGAATGTACGAGGCATCACCCAAGTCCTTCATGAAGAACCTTTGCGAGAAGAATAGTTTGACCGATTGTAACATAGGAACATCATTTCCTATCAAGAGAATATAGTCCATGAACAATACGAGGAATGCGACAGTACTCCCTACATTCTTTTTATAAATCATGGTTCATCTATGTTTTTGATAAAACCAAACTCTTTGATTATATGATCAAAACTTCCAACTCTGTGATGCCTGCTTCAATCCATAGATGGATTTAAGAAACCTGCATGCTTTTCCGCTGCCCCCACTGTCAATGAAGCCTTCTGGATGATCCATGAAAACGCATTCTTCTAAATCAATATTTAGAAATTTCGTTTTAATATCCATCTGCCATATTTCATAGTCGTAGTGAGCAGCTATAGCAAGCAGGATCCAAATGGATTTAAGCATTGCGACTGGTGAAAAGGTCTCATCATAGTCCAATCCTGGTCTTTGACGAAATTCTTTTGCTACCAGCCTAGCTTTAGAGGTCTCCACCTGTCCATCCACACCAATATTTCTCTTAAAGATCCACTTGCACCCTATAGGTTTTACTCCAGATGATACAACCTCCAAAGTCCATACTTTGTTGGTGTGCATGGATTCCATTTCGGATTTCATGGCATCCATCCACTTCATTGAGTCACTACTCATGATAGCTTGCTGAAAACTAGTAGGATCATCATCATCTATGATGCAATCTCTCTATCATCATCAATTAGAAAACCGTAGTATCTATCAGGTGGGCGAGAAGTCCTACTAGATCTACAGAGTGGCTGGGGTTCGCTGGGTTCTATTGAAACCTCAGGTTCAACCAAATCATCGGTATTTGTTTGTGATTCTGGAATTTCTTCCAGTTCTACCGCATTTCCAACCAGTGTCATTTGTAAAAAATTTATTTTCTAAAAATATGGCATACTGAGAAACAAACACCCTTTGTTCCTCTTGTGGTAGAAAAGATATCCATACGAATGTTTTGGATATCCCAAAAATTTACACAAAACCGATTGTGTCTCGAATTTGTCCGGATTCTTCTTTTTCACATAAGCCGGACAACCCCATATTCTAACTCGTTTAAGAGATGGTCTCTTCCTATACCATATCTCATATGGAGTGGTAGACACGGTTTTGGTCGGAACCCTTTTTAATAGATATATTGCAGTCTCCAATGCATGCCCCAAGAATGAAAGTGGTAAATCAGCATCACTCATCATTGACCGTAACATATCAAATAGGGTACGATTTCTCCGTTCTGACACACCGTTGTGTTGTGGTGTATACGGAGGAGTGAGCTAAGAGAAAATCCCATTCTCTTTTAGGAAATCTAGAAACTCTGTACTTAGGTACTCACCTCCTCGATCCGATCGAAGTTTCTTGATACTCAAGCCTGTTTGTTTTTCTACTTCAGATTTATACTCCTTGAACTTTTCAAAGGCTTTGGACTTATGTTTCAATAAGAAAACGTGTCCGAATCTCGAGAAATCATCGGTAAAAGTTATGAAGTATAAATAACCACCTCTCGCATATGTAGACATTGGTCCACATACATAACTATGTACGAGGCCTAAGAGTTCAGTAGCTTTCTCTCCGTGTCCAGTAAACGGAGTTTTGGTCATTTTATCTTTGATACAAGACTGGCAAGTCGCATAAGATTTATATTCAAACGGGTTTAAATATCCATTTTACTGTTGCTTGGTTAGTCTTTTTTCATTAATATGACCAAGTCCACAATACCAAATGAAAGCTTCATTTATGTCTGAAATATTTCGTTTGTTTGTGTGTTGTATATTGAAAACTGTGTGTTGATTCAGGACGTATATCCCGTTATTTAATATACCAGACCCAATCAGCTGTTGATTAAGATTAATGTTCATAATATTACTTTGTAATACAAAATCATATCTTTCATTGTCCAACAACGATATAGACATAATATTACACAACATCGAAGGTAAAAAATAACATGGGTTCAAAACCAATATACAACCCGATGGCAAACCAAGGTGATACTCTCCCACTGATGCAGCATGTACAAAAGAACCATTCCCAACTCGGAGAGTGTGATCACCTTTCTTCAAAACCTTGCTATTTCTCAGCCCTTGCACACAATTGTAGATGTGAGATCCTGACCCGGTATCCAATACCCAGGAAGCAGAGTTAATTGAAAAACAGTTTTCCGTTACAAACACACCTGAAGTGGAAGCATCAGCATGCTTCTTCCTCTTGAGGTCGGCAAGGTATCCAACGCAGTTTCTCTTCCAATGCCCAGTCTTGTGGCAATAGAAGCATTCCCCTTTTCCCGACCCAGTAGCCCATGTCTTGTCTTTCCCCTTTGCCATTTTCACTCCACCTCTCGGTTTGATGGGATTCTTCTTCTTCGTTCCTTTGGCCTTAGCTTTCGGGATGGAAGAGGAAAATGGACCAGCAACTAGAGTGGGAGTTTTCGCTACTTTTAGCGTGCTCTCTGCACTCCTCAACATATTGAGAAGTTCAGGAAGTGACTTCTCCAGATTATGCATATTGAAGTTCACTATGAATAAAGCAAAGGCAGGGAGTGAGACTGTAGAACAATATCAACATACTGTTCATTCTCCATCGTCCATCTCAGGTCCTCTAGTTCTTCGATAAGTCCTATCATCTTCAATACATGGTCACTAACAAACGTGCCAGCAGCCTTCCATATCTGAAATAACTTTCTGGATGCATCGTATCGGAGAGTAAGAGATTGCTCTCCATACAACTCCTTTGTATGAAGGAAGATGGATTGTACATCCATCTTCTCATGCTGCTTTTGATGTTCATTGTCCATAGAAGCAAGCGTGAGGCATTTGCCTGTTGCGCAGTCTATATCCCATGCCTTGTGGATTTTTTTATTCGCAACTGAAGAATCAGGGCCTGGGCTAGGAGGGCATAGAGCAGTTAAGACGTATCCGACCTTATCATAGGTCAGGGAAATATTTACGTTCCTCAACCATTCTTTGTAATTCGGTCACATGAGTTTATTTTTGTCTAATAAAAGCTTAAGTCCCGTCATAGGCATCTACCATTAGAAGAGAGAAAAGAAGACACTCAGCGATTGCTTTTGCATTATTAAATTGGTTATTAATCTTATCTAACCGATGTCTCCCACTGCTTTTTATCAAATTTTCCTTCAAACCTTAAAAAGAAAATTAGCTAATATTAATTGCAATCTACAAGTTCGCTAACCGGTCGGCCAGGCTAGTGTCGGTACTCCGAGGGAGGTTCCCCATGCTTTTACGCGGACCTAATTAAAATAAACCTCGTTTCCCTAGAGGCATAACCCCGTTGAAATCTTTCTAGACACCTATTGGATTAGCTAATTGTAAAGTGCAAAACTCTCCCGGGAGTAACTTTTACTCACAGTGGGATCGGGATCCAACTATCAAATAGAAGGTATACAATCTCATTGCAAATTTCAACTCTTGAAATTCCCGATATGGTTTTTACCCCTAATGTCTTATGACCTTAACTATGGTCAAAAAATCATAAGCACTAGTCAAGTTATACCCGCCATTTCGTGATTGATTTAGACCCACCCGTATGACCCTTAACTATGGTCAACAAAGTCATATGAATGTCCTAATCGATCGCATCATATACTTTATAGGAAGACATTACTTTGCTACCGTACACCACGCCTTAACTTTGGTCAACAAACGTGGTACGAATACTAAGTACTCTGCTTCCTAAAATGGCGGAGGGCAACGGATGGTTTTGATGAAAACCTTTAACATTTTTAACTTGATATCGTTGTAGAATCGAGTGAAAGGAGTGTTTTAAGCTCCAATTTTAAATCGAATGGTTTTGTAGCATATTTCTAATTTTGCTCAAGATGTCACTCCCGGTGAAGGGATCTCGGCTCTTTCCTCATCGAATGAGGTGCTGGATATTCATCAAGGAATACCTCGATGCAATGCAAAAATTAGATCAACTATAAAAACAAATCGAGTGCTTTGTAACATTTGCTAGTTTCGCTAAAGGGGTCACTCCCGGTGAAGGGATCTCGGCCCTTTCCTCATCGAATGAGGTGCTGGATATTCATCAAGGAATACCACTATGCAAAGCAAAAACTGGAGTTACCCCTTTTAAAAAGTTTGATTCTACAACATCTTTAGATTTCTTTTCCTTAACATTAATCACATTAATTTTGTCCCATCATTTACGTTTTCTGAACATCACATAAAAGAAATGAAAATAGAACGTAGGCTTATGCCATTTGCATTCGCCACGGGGCCCCATCATGCACCGTTAGGTTACTTAACTAACGGCAGATCGGGGGCAGGACTCGCACGGGTGCAAAACATAAGCAACGTTTATTTTATATCTCATATATAAATAGCCATTTGTCGCATGCATTTATAAACATTCCAGATCACAGATGAATACATTGAATATACTAGAAATTCCGTATTTCGTTCAAGGCCTTAATGAAAGACGGATTCCATGGTCGTGATGAATGGAAAAACCCCTCCCTAGACCCCTACGAGTGCGGCAAACTACACGCCAAATTGCCGAAGTGAAGCAACCACCCTCAATAAAATGAGTAGGCCACTCGGCACTTTGAGAACCCGGTAGTTTGTGTACCTCACCTTGGGTCTATCCTAGGTGCAAAAATAGTAAAAAGAAATAATACATCGGTGGCTACAAGCTCAACCCAGATGTGCCCCACAAAATAATATTACATCAATTTTACAAATTCCATGAATGAAAGAAAAGAAAAGAAAAACACACTTCTCACATCCCCCGGCTATTCATCCACGACAATCCAACATATTCATATACACATACCATCACATGATATATATATGTGCAACCCCCACTAATCGTCGTATATCAATTAGTGGACGTTTCAACCACATATCAAACTGAAAAGCGGATAAACGACGTTAAAAATTCGATTTCGAAACACTCCGATTTCCCCTAACACTTATGTTACATCACATGTAATCTGGAAATAATCAAACAATACCACAAAGCTAAAACCCAGAGTACAGATAACCCTAAAAAACCCAAGCCCAAACCCATGAATAGGACTGGCGACGCCGGGAAATTCCTCGTTCTCGCCGAGCAAAAATGGGTTGTTTGGGCTCGTTTTTCTAGGGTTGTCTAGTTATCTCATAACAAGTATTCTGCACATGTTTAAAAAAAATTTAGAACACTTATAAAAAATTTCCAGAGAGCAGGTTTTTAGGTTTATGGTTTTGGAGTTGTTTCACATTCGAAGCTTTAAACGTTGTCTAGACAACTAGTTATTATTTAGTTAGGCTTTGATACCATGTTAGTGGATGTTGCACACCCTCACAACTCTTGTGAGGAAGCGGAAGTGGCAAACGAAAATTTTCTTGCATGCAACACCCACTTTAACCCAAGATTGTGCTAAATCATAACTAGAAACCCTATCTAGAGATCTTATCTACTATGATAGGGGGTTATATCTTGAGAATCAGTCCTTCGGGTCTTCATTTGGTTGTGACTCTTAGGCTCCTTGGATGCTTGAAAAGAACTCGGTCTCCGGTCACCTCTAGGTCGTAGATGATCCATCCGAGAGCTATAAAACAAGCTTCAAACTCTTCAAAAGAGTTAACTAAGAAATCAAGTGTGTTAGAAATGATTACTTAGATGATGCAGAGATTAAGTAGAGAATTAAAGTGATCCCTAAGCTTTTGATTCACAACTCATGTGAAGGGTAAAGCTTAGAGCTTGAAGGAGATAATTAGGATAGAGAAGATGAAAGTGTGATATGAAAAATTATCAACCATGGAAAAAGATATGGCTCATGGAAATAATTGAGGTGTGTATTATTTTATCTCTAAAAGAATGCACCATACTTGAATAGTAATCCCAAATGAATAAAAAATACAAAGAGCCATTCATTCACCCATGCTTTGACAATTCTCCTAATTCCACCTCATATTTTTATTTTCACAAAATAAAAATCCAATTATGAGATGTCTCCTTCTAGAAGGTGCTCTTGTACAATTACAAGAATACCCCTCACCGTATACCGTATAAGTATACCCCTATTCGTATTCCGAAAATAAGAATACAAATAATCCAATAATATAATATAATACCGGTATCCGACTTAAACCAAAGCCTACCAGTATTATCCTTCCGATCATCATTCGTGTAGCCAATACACGAACATGATCGAAACCCTGCCATAACAACTTACGGCCTCTACATCTTTTGCCTGAACCAAGGAGCCCTCTGTGTGGGACTCTAAAGAATCGACAGTACGCTGGCAGTGGGTTTAACCACAAGCACATTAGCGGCAATAGCTGTACATAATGGCTACCCAGGTACATGACGAAAAGGTAGCCGACGAGCGAACTCTTCCCAACCCTAACGAGCCTGTAAGCAACACTTACCGTACAGTACGGTCTCTTCGCCTGATACGTCACATATGAAGTCTAGGGTGGTAAATGTCAGACCCCAGTAACTTTATAAGACATGCTGATTTATGGCTCATAACGGTTCGAGAAACTACCGATAACTCTTATCAGTAACTCTCGACAACCCTGGCCAGTGATTTGATATTATCCCCGATCAAGCATAACGCGACATCAACTCCTTATACCGGGAGAGACGAAACCCTTCCTATTGCTCACCACCTCCATATGACTCGGGACTGTACCTAAAATCCACCTGTTTGCATGACTCAGTAGAACCGTGGTAGGGAGGAAATCAAAGCACAGTGGGAATCACACAAGACACTATGACGATCTTAGGTCTACAGACTAACCTATACACGTGTTATCAGAGAACTGCTATCTGACAATAGGTATATATACCATCTAGGATTTCTCGGCGAGTCTTGTTCGGTGTACCCATTCTCCAATGAGCACCTGTGTACAATCTTTGATGTCAAACACCAATGGTTGTGGGATCAACCATCGCCACCAGGGTTAAGAAATGTGCACACTAGTCTACTCTGGTAATATCGATGCCCTGTCTCGATATACTCTCGACTAGGAACTATTAAAGGATATGCTTTTAGACTGCCCAGGCCCCATTAGTATGATCTACATCATAATCCTGGTAGTTAAGCATAATCCTAAAGGCTTCATCAACATGTATATAAGATATGTAAAACAATACATCACACGTTAAGATGAAGATAAACCAGATAGCATACTATCATTTCGAGCAAAGACTGTTTCTGTACATATACATGCCTAGCATCCTATACAATACAGGTCTCTAGGGCATACATATCTAATAGAACTAAGTGTTTAGCTATCTCATCTCACCTCCTCTCATGATTCTCAACACATGAGAAGGTTGAGAGGAAGTGGAAGATAAAGGTGGAGTAACAAATGAAAAACTAGAGAGTGAAGCTCTAATGGTGAGGAGAAGAGAGGAGCTCAAGAATGAACCATCTCAAAAATAATGAGCTAAGCATGGAGAGAGAAAAAGAGCATGCTTGATTTTGTAAAACAATATCTTTCATTTTTAAAATGTGCCCATGCTTGAATAGTATGCACAAATGAATTAATAAATCATTTATGCACACTATGCAAGCATGGTCCTCACCATACTCCCATCATGTCTTTGCCACCTCATAATCCATTTAATATAAATGGTCAAACCAATATGAGGTGTCCATCTTCTACAATGTTTTCAGGAAAAATGCGGATTACATTCTACTGTATATACATACATGTATTCATACCGAAACATGAATACCCGAAGAGATAAAAATAACACAGAGAATATAATACTAGAATATACATATCGAAATATATATATATATATATATATATATATATATATATATGTAAATTATTAAATCAATACCTGATTTAATAATCCGGCTCAAACCCGAGCCGGCTAATATTATCAACTGTCCAATCGAAAGTTTGGGTACATAGTACAATCAATCGATCGGATCCCTGCACGTATCCAATACAGCTACTACATCATTTCGCCAGAACTAGGGAAGCCCTCTGTGTGGGACTCTAAAGACTCATCAATACGCTGGCAGTTGGTTTAACTACAAGCACGTCAGCGGTACTAGCAGACGTAACGGGCTACCCAGGTATTGAGCGAAAGGAAGGCCGATGAGCAAGATCATCCAAACCCCCGCTGAGCCTGTCCGTAACAATCTCCATACAGTCCGGTCTGTTCGTCTAAGAGTATCGCATATCGAGTCTAGGGGGCGGATAAAGTTAGACCCCTAATAACGTGACATTTCGTATCGGTATGAAACCCATCACCCACTGAGAAACTACTGATCCAAATCAGTAATTCTCGTCCACCTCGGCCGAGAATTTCTGGTGATGGCCACCCGTGCACAACGCAACATCAACCCCCAATACCGGGAGAGACGAATCCCCGACGATTCGCTCACTGCCTCCATGTGGCTCGGGACTGTACCCAACTAAAACCTATTTTCATGACTCTTTTGAGCCGTGGTAGGTTAGTATTCAAAGCACAGTGGGAACTCACACAAGAAAAATGACGATCTCAGGTCGACAGACTAACCTGTACTCATGTCACCTGGGAATTGATATCTGACAATAGGTATAATACCAACTAGCATGTTCCCGACGAGTTCTTCCACGCTACTCATAACCCAATGAGCACCTGTATACTATCTTAGGTGACTAACTGACACCAATGGCTTGTGAGACCAGCCACCGTCCCTCGTCAGGGTCACGATAAGTATATACTAGTCTACTCCGGAGTATCGATGCCCAGTCTCGATACTCCCACGACTAGGGACATTTAAGGATGTGCTTATAGGCCACCCAGCTCCCACTTATATGATATCCATCATAATGCTGGTAGTCAAGTAAGAATTCTATGGGCTCTATCAACATGTAATAGTGATCTGTAATGCCACCTAATACTGTACATGATGATAAAGACAAACCAGATAGCATAGTATCATCTCGAGTAAGACTGTTCTATCGGTATAAGTCCTCCCTCAATCATCACAATCGCGTGCATGCGATTCAATAATTGACTTGAGGGCACTACAACCAACAATCTCCCACTTGCACTTAAGGCTAATTATTGCGGTGTCGCATACTCGCAGCCCTTGTGATATCGAACACCCAACTTCTCTACTAATTAGTTTCGGAAAGCCCGTTTGTGAAACTGTTGCGTTCGAGAAATAGTCTCAGTGAGTGGATCCGCTCCAGTGATTCTATCTTTGTCTCTCTACATCTCAACTTCACGGAGAAAGACTATCTCCCGAAATGAGCGATACCTGTTCATAAATGAACTCCAAATCCAACAAACTTCTTAGACTGTATCTTCCACTGAATTTAATCATTATCCTGCGTCATGTCCTCCTCAGTATCCGCTTGGACCACCTGTCCAACATACTGTCCAAAAAAGGGAAAACTATAACTTTGACAGCCACTCTGTCATCCAGATCACCTTGGAAGCCTCTAATGGTAACTACCTCTCGGAAGAGCCTGTCATTACCATATACCAAGAACATCCACTTATGTTCATAATTGCTTCCCAACATTTCTCCAGGATTGGATTAATATACATGCTTAATGCATCCAATGCAAAAACAATATCTGATGTGGTATTTGACATTTCATGATTAACTCAATTGCCTAAGCAAGTGATATGCCAATCATGCAGATCCCTCTCCTCATCAGTCTGAAAGACATCTCTTTAGAGAGGGTGACTCTATCACCTGCGGGTACACCACCACGCCAGGAGTCGTCCATTCTAAACACTTTTAGAATAGTGTCAAGTACCCAAATTGGGACACTTCCCAAATCTATATCTAAAACCATAGATCTAATAACCAGAATCCCTGATATTTTATCCAGATCCTATGTAGAGAAATACCTTATGACAACTAAAGTGTAACCGATCGCAGTATAGGAATATCACTTCCTATCAAGAGTATGTCATCCAAATACCAAGACATCACTCCTTACTACCTTCTTACCACATCCATCTGTTATTCTGACGAAGTCAAACTCTATGACTGTCACATCAAAAAGAGACGATTTATCTCAGCTATATTTGCTTTAGTCTATAAATAGACATAGGCTACCTGCCTACTATGCTTCCGCTGCTCCCACTGACTACAATAACCCTCTGGCAGAGTCATATACACGTGCACTTCTAAAGCTGGTTTAGAACGACGCTATACTCATCATCCTGCAGGGTCTCATAGTCTAGAACAGCAGCAATGACAAGTTTGGGTAATCAAAAACCTCCCTGTCACTGTTTTTGAGGAGACCGAAGTACCTCTCGAGTGGCTGAGATTACCCACTAAATCTATGGAGTGGCTAATAGAATGTCAAATCCAATTGAATGTTTAGGTTCCTCTAAATTATCAGTAATCGTTTTTGGTTCTGGAATCACTTCCAGTTCTACCATACTCCCACTAATGTTTTCTAAAATGAATTTATTTTACTAAAACTGTGGCGCGTTAAGAACAATATAATTATTGATCTTCCAAATGGTAGAATGTTAACCATCGTCAAAGCCCGGGATAACCCACAAACTGCCCTTACTGAAACGTGCCTAGAGTTTATCTAGATTCTGGTTTTAAGCATAAGCCGGACAACTCCTTATACATTAACATCGTTATGATATGAATCCATTCTGTATCCCATATAGAAACAAAGGCACTAATTTAATTAGAACCAGATTCAAAATACATGCAACCGTTTCCAGTACATATCAACAAAATGGAAGGAGACCAAGCATCATTACTCATCAAGGAATGCACCCACGCATGAGTAACCTGAAAGAGAGAAGCAAGTTCTCAAAACCATTACTTACAACGAAATATCTAGCATAAGTATCTACATCTTCGATCGCCTTGAAGAATCCTGATACTTGCAACATATGATTTTCTACATTATTCTTATACCGATAACTTCTCAAAATCCGGACCTTGTATTTCAACGAAATATTTGTCCAAAACTAGAGAAGTCAAAAGTAAACAGAATATAGTACGAGTACCAACCCTTTTGTCCTAATTGACACTAGACTATATACAATACTCTGTATAAGTCCTCTGAGTATAACAACTCAAACCCTGTGCATCGTAGGTTGAAAACTATGCTATGGTTAAGAAGAATTACACTGCTGTTGAATACTCCTTACCTAACCATCAACTGATATAGGTAAATATCATAAGCATAATTTCAAAAAGTTATATCTCACTTTATAAAATAAACGTATAGATATATCAGTTTGAAATTGGTGTATAACGACGGATATTCAAAACCAAATATTTGCCGTCAGGCAAAACCCAGGTAATTTCCTCAAATATCACCAATTACAAAGAATTCCGATATATAGAGGATCTAATCACCCAACTCCCAATATCTTACTCTCACTCAGCATCTATAATGCCATACAGATGTAAGAATGAAATCTGGTAAATACACACCCTGGAGTCAGAATCTAATTGGGAAAACAGTTTTCAATTAACACTGCACAGTGAAACTGAAACATGAATATATTTCGAAGGGGTATCCGGGTATTCCTAGTAATGTCTCTTCCACTATCCAGATTTATGACAGTAACCGTATACTATATTGTCCTCACTCCAATCTCTTTATATGTCTTTACTTATTACCTTCTGTACACCACACTTAGGCTAAATGATTTTCTTACTTCCCTATCTTTCGGCACTAGCTTAAGCTTTGGAAAAAGATTATCCAATAAGTGTAATAGGTGTACTCTCCTAATACCAGGAGCCCTCACAACCTGAGAGAAGATAAAGAGAAAAGACAACTGAATAATCCTTATTCTATTTCTCCAGAACCAGAATCCATTCTCGAACTTGAACAAGTTCCTATGAGTTCATATGTAACTATACGATGGCATATCCAAGAAATATGGATCTTCGTAGTGATATGGAGTGTTCAGGAGAAAAGCAAAGGTGAAGTAAGAGTGGCAGGGGTATACGTGGTTTTTTCGTGAATGATAGTAGTCGCAATTTCCTTTGCCCTCACACTAATCCTTTTATATGTCTTTATCTATTACCTTCTGCACACCTTACTTAGGCTAAATGGTTTTCTTCCTTCCCGACCCTTCGGCACTAGCCTAAGGTTTCGAAGAAAACTATCCAATAAGCGCAATAGGTGTACTCTCCTAATACCAGGAGCTCTCGCAACTTAAGAGAAGGTAAAGAGAAAAGACAACTGAATAATCCTATTCAATTTCTTCAGAACCGGAAATTATCCTCGAACTGAAACAAGTTTCATCGAGTTCGTATGTAACTATACGATCGCATATCTAATAAATGTGGATCTTCGTAATGATACGGAATGTTCCGGAGAAATGCAAAGGAAAAGTAGTAGCGGCAATGAGTTATGCGACTAGGACAATCCAAAAGCCAAAATGTTTTAAGAAGGTTTGGTTAACTTGGTTTATGAGTTTTAGTTTAGGTCGGGTCATGGTCGCTGCCAAAGAAAGAGAGAAAAGAAACACTCAGC
This sequence comes from Agapanthus africanus, assembly GCA_030015575.1. Taxonomy (NCBI): domain Eukaryota; kingdom Viridiplantae; phylum Streptophyta; class Magnoliopsida; order Asparagales; family Amaryllidaceae; genus Agapanthus; species Agapanthus africanus. Next base: position 113,169,609 of record CM057344.1, read on the forward strand.
GTACACTCAAACCTAGATTAGAATGGTTAATCACATTATCTAATCAGGATGGCTCCCAATGTTTCCTCAAATTCTCCCTCAAACCCTAAAAGGAGAATTAGTCGGGATCGTCTAAAATCACCCGAGGAGTAACACCTACTCATCAGTGGGAATCGGGATCCAACTATCATCGCATGATAACATGATGGAAGCCGCTCAAGTCACCATACTCTAGAAGGTATGCACATCCCAGGCAAGTTTCCTGTATGTTTGAAACTCTCGATGTGGTTTTTACCCCTAGGACCCAAGTGACCTTGACACAGTCAACAAATCAAAGAGTCCTGGTCAAGTTCAACCCGTCATTATCTTGATTGCATTAAACCCACCCGTACGAGCCCTTGACACAGTCAATATTGTCGCACGACAGTCCTAACCAATCGCATTGCATGCTACAAAGAAGCACCACTTAGCTATCGCACACTACGCCTTGACACAATCAACAAACACAGCACGAATACTAAGTACTACATGTAGGAAATGACGGAGGGCTATGGATGGTTTTTGGCAAAAAACCTTTAATATAATGAACTTGATATCGTTGAAGGAACCGAGTCGTTTTACAAATATATAGTGGCACAAACTTTTGCTAAAGAGGTCACTCCCTATGAAGGGATCTCGGCCCTTTCCTCGTCGAATGAGGTGCAGGATACTCCAAACTGAATACCATGATACAAAGCAAAAGAAGTTACTATAGTGAAGTTATTATAATGACGCAAACTTTCGCTCAAGAGGTCACTCCCGATGAAGGGATCTCGGCTCTTGCCTCGTCAAATGAGGTGCTGGATATTCTGAACCGAATACCACTGTGCAAAACAAAAAGAAACGTCTTGCAACAACAGTTTTTCAAAATTGGTTCCAACAATATCAAATAGTTTTATTTTTTCCTTGCGTTAATCAGAATCAACACAGTCCCATCAATTAATCCATATCACACCACATAAAAGGAACGAAAATAAAATGTACGTATATGCCATTCGCATTTGCCACTAGGCCCCGTCATCACCCGTTAGGTTACTTAACAAACGACAGAGCGGGGGTTGGAGTGGGGGTTGGACTAGCGCGGGTGCAAAACATATAAAACATCTACTAGTATATATATATATATATATAATATTCTTCCCAGGCATGATATAAGAAACATCACAAAATCTCAGCCAGCAACACAGAATGGTGGATCTTGGAGCCTCGGGTTTCTTTTGAGCTGCAAATGAGACATGACGTTCCCGGTCGTGTGGATGGCCTATGCAATGAAAACCTGGACCCCTACGAACGCGGCAAGTTACCTTCTAATCCCATAAGTGAGGCAACCAAAATCAACAAAGTGAATGGGCCATCTAGCACTTCATGGGATCCGGTAACTTGAGCGCCCCTTCGTGGGCCACCTATACCCCCTACAAGTGCGGCGAATAGCCCGCCGATTCTAGAGTGAAGCCCCCTCCGTCTCAATGCCATGAAATGTGGGCTTGTTTCCCTCTAGAACCCAGATATTCGTGCACTCCAGCGTAGGGTAATTCTAGTATAGAAAAGAAAAGTATATATACAATGGTGATATCGACCTCAACCCGGTCGTGCCCCAATAAAAGAATATACAATCTGGTAGAGACGGCAGTCCACATGTCGGACGCTCGCCCCACAATACTGAATATACAAATGAATCTGAACTATACTACTAGCAATACAATCCAACCACAATATCAGCACAACATAGAATATCAACGTGAATATTATGTTCGCAAAGCCGTCTAGTTGAACATATAGCAACTAGTCGAGTTGTACCGCTCAATAATATTCACGATCATAGATATCATCACATGTACTTATAATCACACAGTTTAAAATCTCGATCGACTAAAACATTCCCAAATTGGCCCCAAATGCAAAACAACACATTAAACAAAGCTAGGCCAAAACTAAATATCACAAAAATCATATTTCCAAGTCAGAGTGCTAGAAGAAGTTTGGAGCAATGTGACCACAAGATGGTCGCGGAACCGCCGCAAATAGGCATCTATTGCTGCGCTTCCGCGGCCATTTTGATGGCTCACTTGCCTAAATTTTTTATGGTCTCGTACAAATGCCTGCACATATTTTTAAGATACACAGAAAGATTTTTTGAACACTTTTCAAAATCGACAGCAAGCATGTTAAAATGAAAAATGATTCGGAAAATTTGGTCGATCGATATTTTAACTTTGTGCAAACTAGCTAGTATTGGTTTATGGGTGGCTCTGATACCATTGTTGGGTTTAACCGACGCCCTGGCCAACTACCATGGCCGATGCGGAACAAAAACTGGCGTTTAAAATTTTTTGGCGCAAACAAAACCCGCCCAATATTTAAACCGTAAACCTATACTAGCAAACTAAAGAAACTAAACTAAATGATTAGAATAATTATACCAAAGAACCAAGTCCTTCGGTCTTCCGTCATCCTCCTTAGCTCCTTAAGGCGTGCTCGAACATACTTGGCTGCCGGTCTTCCTCCGTCGAAGATGATCCACCCGAGAGATGTAGTCATTGATCTAGCTCCACATAATGAATGCAAGTGAAGCAACTAGGGTTTCTAGGTTGCCAATCTAGAAAGCCTAGGATGTATAGAGTGAACTAAGTGTTTAGCTATCTCATCTCACCTCCTCTCATAATTCTCAACACATGAGAAGGTTGTGAGGAGGTGGAAGATGAAGGTGGAGGAATAAATGAAAAACTATAGAGGAGTGAAGCTCTAATGGTGAGGAGAAGAGAGGAGCTCAAGAATGAACCATCTCAAAAATAATGAGCTAAGCATGGAGAGAGAAAAAGAGCAAGCTTGGTTTTGTAAAACAATATCTTTCATTTTTAAAATGTGCCCATACTTGAATAGTATGCACAAATGAATTAATAATTCATTTGTACACACTATGTAAGCATGGTCCTCAACATACTCCCATCATGTCTTTTCCACCTCATAATCCATTTAATATAAATGATCAAAACAATATGAGGTGTCCACCATCTGGAATGTTTTCCGGAAAAATACGGATTACATTCTACTGTATATACATATATGTATTCGTACCGAAACACGAATACCCGAAGAGATATAATAACACAAAGAACATAATACTAGAATATACATATCGAAATATATATATGTGAATTATTAAATCAATACCTGATTGAATAATCCGTCTCAAACCCAATCCGGCTAGTATTATTAACTGTCCAATCGAAATTCCGGATACATAGTACAATCAATCGATCGGAACCCTGCACATATCCAATACGGCTACTACATCATTTCGCCAGAACCAGGGAAATCCTCTGTGTGGGACTATAAAGACTCGTCAATACGCTAGCAGTGAGTTTTACCACAAGCACGTCAGCGGCACTAGCTGTATGTAACGGCTACCCAGATATTGAGCGAAAGGAAGGCCGACGAGCAAGCTCATCCGAATCCCTACTGAGCCTGTCTGTGACAATCTCCATACAGCCCGGTCTGTTCGTCTAAGAGTATCGCATATCGAGTCTAGGGGGTGGATAAAGTCAGACCCCTAATAACGCGACATTTCGTGTCGGTTTGAAGCCCATCACCCACTGAAAAACTACTGATCCAAATCAGAAATTCTCGTCCACCTCAGCCGAGGATTTCTGGTGATTGCCACCCGTGCACAACGCGACATCAACCCCCAATACAGGAAGAGATGAATCCCCGACGATCCACTCACTGCCTCCATGTGGCTCGGGACTGTACCCAACTAAAACCTATTTGCATGACTCCTTTGAACCATGGTAGGGTAGTAATCAAAGCACAGTGGGAACTCACACGAGAAAAATGACGATCTTAGGTCGAAAGACGAACATGTACTCATGTCACCTGGGAACTGCTATCTGACAATAGGTACAATACCAACTAGCATGTTCCCAGCGAGTCCGTCCAGTGTACTCATAACCCAATGAGCACATGTATACTATCTTAGGTGACTAACTGACACCAATGGCTTGTGAGACCGGCCATCGCCTCTCGTTAGGGTCTCAATAAGTATACACTAGTCTACTCCGGAGTATCGATGCCCAGTCTCGATACTCACACAACTAGGGACATTTAAGGATGTGCTTATAGACCATCCAGCTCCCACTTATATGACCGCCATCATAATACTGGTAGTCAAGCAAGAATCCTATGGGCTCTATCAACATGTAATAGTGATTTGTAATGCAACCTAATGATGTACATGATGATAAAGACAAACCAGATAGCATACTATCATCTCGAGTAAGACTGTTCTATCGGTATAGGTCCTCCTTCAATTATCACAATCGCGTGCCTGCGATTCAATAATTGACTTGAGAGCACTATAGCCAACAAAATAAACCAAACCCAAATCTAAAATATATGGATTTGGACTATTCCGCACCCTATGGGAGACGACATAAACTAGTCTCTGTATACAATCCACGGGCAACTAAAATAAACAAAAAAAAATACACGACACAAAGTGAACTACTGGAGAAGGAGAAAATGGTTATCGCAATGCGGTAACGTAATTAACTGCAGAGGCTTGCGCCTGCAGGGAAGAGCGTCCTGACAATCAAAAAAACCATCGCAAATGAGGGGGAATCTGATAAAGTCACGCTACAACGGTCGCTTCTATCCAAACCTCCGATATATGGTGCCATAAATCAACTTGGTATCTTCGGAGAGGTGGATGAATAAGTCCAAATAGCATCTGCCCCAAAATTCAGGCCAGACGTCCTAATGTCTCGGTCCCTGTCTTTCGGCGGTGAACAGATTTTGGCACGTCCGGTGGGACTTCTTCCTCTTTCCATTCCACAGTTCATGTGTCGTGTTTCGTGAGAAAAATCGTGGTTGGTTATGGTTGCCCTTGGATTCGTAGTACTAAAACTTGGTGTCTTGCCCCTGTGCAGAAAATCAATAGCCTTCAACCGCACTTCATGCAGCAGCAACTCTCGCTCCACCCAAACTTGAGGAGTGACCTACAGGCCCAATGTGGCCTCTATTTTCTCAATGCCGGTGGGGCAAATTACGCAAGCCAGTATTATATTGTTCTTTGGGACCATGCTCCCACCAGTGAGTTTTAGTGCCTCAGCGCCGCAAGAGGAAGCTCCCAAGAGGTCGGTCTTCGATCGACTGACAACCACAACGACTCCTCTCAACAGGCCGTCCGAATCTGACATCTCGGTCTTCGACAGGCTGAGCAAGAACCTAAACTGGCCCGCAAAGAGGCTCATGATACCTGAAGGGGCTGCCCCAAAATGGATAGCCCTCCCAACTCTTGCTATAAGCGAAGCCGTTAAAGGTGCTTCTCCTACCGGTAAGTCGGTCTTCGAAAGATTGGCCCTCCCTCCTCAAACTTTTCTAAGGACGTTGGTCTTCAACAGGTTGACGCCAACAGTAGCCCCTCTGTTCATCACTGAAAACTGCATTTTAATACCCTCATTCATGATCAATTTTGTTATTTATCGGTACTTTTAACCAGTGTCTGCTCAGTAATTATAGATTACAGGTGTTCGTGATAAAATACTGGAAACACATTCAAAATCATGGATATAACATTTGGGAGCCGACACTGCAAGCAAAACAAGAAATTGACCGATATTTAAAGAGCTTTTGCAAAATAAATGTGTGGACACAATTTTGGTCCAACACATACAAGTGTGCACATGACTCTTTGATGGCTTGGACCATGGTGGGCTGCCCATAGCACACACAAATGATGGCTTGTGCAAGTGGGGGGACATGTGTGATAAATACTAAAAGTTTTGATGTGATACATTGCTTCAAGTTTCCCTCCAAATCTCTGAATGCAAACCAGGTTATTTTAGACAAATAAAACAGCACCGGGATGATGTTGGAGTAGACACGAGACCACCACATCAATACGAGCCTCATTGCTCGGTCCAAGACCGGCGACACACCCCATAAATCCGAGCTCGCCGGCCCCCTTGCCCCGTTTGTCCCCATCTTTCTTTTGTCCCTCCCTTGCAGTCATATCACCTTATTTTTATTACTTGTTTAATCTTTTTTGGTGCCTATAAAAGTCAGATCAGTGAGCAAGGGAAGGGGTCTCACATAGAGTGCATATAGTATATACCCAATTTCCATTTTAGTTTATTTTTGGTTTAGGCTTGAGAGTTGTGTGAGCTTTACTTGGTCTTTTCACCTTCTTCTCTCTTGAATCCTTCTCTTGATAGCTTCATTATGGAGATTGAACAACTTACCAATATCTTGTATCTCAACTTCAAGTGTTAATAATATTGTTTTGTTATTTCTTTGATTACTTGCTTCTTTTTCTTATTTGCTTTTCTTTTTATTATGCTTAACTAATATCTTTGGTTGTGGTAATGGTGAGGAAATGAGATGAAAGGCTTTGCCTCCTCCTCCTCTTATTAATGTTAATATGCTTATATATATGATTCTAACTTAAAGATTGTTTATGTATTGATGTGGTATGGTATTTTGAAACATGATTACTTAGTAACCTCCTCATATACCAAATTCACTCCCTTTTCCCATTTCAATGTTTAAGTTAAAATCAATTTAATGTTAAGGTTGCTAGGTTAAGATATGGTATTTTGTGATTAAGTGACTTGACAAATCTCTTGGATTCATATACTATATACTATCACAAACACTTAACAAACTCAACACTAAAATCATTTGCTTTCGCTCACTAATTTGTGTTTTTGATGTTGTGGTATGCTTGCTAACTCTCATGCTTATGTTGATACCCCAAGCTTGGACATTCAAACGGTAAGTGAACAAAACGGGCTCGATTCGTTTTTTGCGGCGAATATCGGAATTTGATGATTTGTGCTTCGCAACTGCCTTGACAAATCATGCTTCATGCTGGAGTCGACGTAAGGACGGACAACTCATGATCAAGGGAGCGTCGAAAGAATTGTCGCGATTCGACCTTCCGAGCCAAAGCCACAACCACTTCTTTCTTTGTTATCTTGTTTTCGTATTCTTTTTATATTTTAGTGAAAAACCAAACCAATTCTTTATTTGTTGAACCTTAAACAACAAGACCCAATACATAATTCCCTACGGATCGACCCGTACTTGCCGGCTTACTACAACGCGCCGTGCGCTTACGGTTTATAAATTTTCAAACGAGAATGAGCTCGCATGCGCAATCCATTTCCAAAATATACGCGTTTGCGCACGCGGGTGAGTTCCCAACACCCTCAGCAAAGCCGGGGGCATAAAGAAGCCGCTTCCAAAACTAAGGTGGTCCCTTCTGCAAGGCACGCTCGACATCGCCACTGGCGCCGAGTGAGAAAAGCTGGGGGCAACTCCTCCTTTGGACTTATTCCGCCAGCTCCAATGGTAGAAGCTGACGCTGATGTTCCAGCCGGGAATAGCTTTGATCCACTTAGGAAGGTGCGCAAGAACTCTCCAACAGCGTTGCTAAAGAAACCGCCCCCACCTGCAGAGGTTACTGCGCAAGAAAAGCCGGAGCAGCCCCATCAGCGGCTCTCTTCACAAATTCATAGGGTCTGACGAAAAGTCCAGGACTTTATAATTGACCAAAACTAATCTCGTCGGCTGAAGAAATTGAAGGATCGGCAAGAAAAAGACCACCCCTCTGTCATACAGCGAGGAAGTTCTTCTACGCGGGAGCCTATTACAACGGCTCCTTCAACTTCAACCTCCCACAAAAGGATGAGGCTGGAGAAAATCCCACCGCCAATGGAAAATTCCAAAGGCGATGGACACAAATGCCCCAAGGCCGGAGGCATAACAATACATTCGGTCTATATAGCTTCCGGGAAAGAAGAAAGACATGCTTCGACGAGCCACCGACCGCAAACTCGGTCGCTGACTAAGGCTCGGGAGAAACAACAGAAGCTCCAGGAAATGCTGACCAAAATGGCAGCGTTTACCGGACAGAAAGAAAGTCCGGAAAAAGAGGCCAAACAGCGCCATGAGCAGGAGACCGATACAGAGTTTCTGCGAAGGGTGCTCGAAAGAAAAGACAAAGAAGCCACTGAACAAGCCACTAACATGAAGCAGATGGTGCTCTTGTTTTAGGACATAGTTGGAATGATGATCCAACCAGAACCCCAGCCGAGGATCCGTCGATAATCATCGAGGATGACAAAGGGGAAACATCGAACCCTCTTCCGGTTTTATCAATAGCCAAGGAGTAAACGATCTCCAAGGCTGCTCTTGATGATTATATTGCTCAATAAATAAGAGCTCAACAAGCTCATGAAGCAGCTGGCCAAATCGTCAAAACTGGACGATCGTATCCAGGCTGGTATGATCAAATCAAGTACCCGCCCGAATATACGATCCCCAAGTTCCATGTATACAAAGGGACAGTAAACCCCCATCAGCATGTCGCGCAGTTCAGAGCTCTGCGCGGCAACACCGGAGGCGATGACAAACTGTTGCTTTGCCAGTTTGTTGGCAGCTTGTCAGAAACGGCCTTTGAATGGTACTCGGAGCTCCCAAATGACTCCGTCAAGACATTCACAGAGATGGAACTTCTGTTCACACAGCGGTTCGCCAGCGCAAGCGAGCGCACTCCAATCATGGCATTAATCAATGCAAGGGTATGGCCAGGCGAAACTTGGGTCGAATACGCGATTTGGTGGTCGAACCTATGGTCTAAGTGCGAACAACGCATTGAAGAATCTCCCGTCGTAGGCATGTTCATCGGGACTCCTGATCCTCAAACGACTGTATCCCAGTTCATGACCTTCTAGGATCTGATCGATAAACCGACCCAACCACTTGGTTGTTGTTGCGTATTGGTAACGAAGGCCGCTTTCCCTTTAACCTTGCCATTTCGAGGGTCCTTATTTGAGGAGGAAGGACCGTAGCCCATCTTGCTTGCAAAAACAATGCATGTCTGTGCCCATCCTTGGAGCCGCGCTTACTCATTTCCCCACGACAAGACGAGGAGACTGTTCGAATTGGCAATGTATAACAAACTCATCACATTGCTAGACCCGCGACGTACACCACAACCCGACGACGTCAATAAACCTAATTACTGCTCCTATCACAGAATGGTGAGCCACCCAATTAAGGATTGCTACGTCTTCAAGAGCTGGGTCAAGGACCAGTATCAATAGGGGAAATTCGCACTGTGTGATAACTGGAGGGTAAACCCACCACAGAACCACACTCCCAAAAAGGTGGATGTGCCGGGGGCATCATGTTCACTAATGGAAAAAACTCCATGGGAATTCGTTCTTTCAGCAAAAATCAAAGGAATGCTGAAGGATCTACAGGCATGCCCAACAGTCAAGTGGAAAAGCCCACCTGAACCCGAAATCATCGAAGGGATGCTGGAACCACATCCCGCACCAAAAGTTGTTGACAAAGGGCAAAACCCCTAAATCGAGCCTTTAAAGTCAATAAAAAGACTAAGAAGCCTGTGCAGCCTGCCGAGTATGAAGACAAGCGCACAGACTAACAAAAGTACATTGACGCGCTGGAGGAGCACAACCAGAAGGCGCGGACACCGGTCATGCTCGAAGAGTTCATCAAGCATATTCTTGAGAACAAAGATAGTGACAACGATGAGGAAAATGACTCATCAGGAGATACTAGGGACCGTGTAGCAAGTTGCCGCATAATCTCCCATTCGTTTTTAAATGATGAAGAAACTCCCTCGCCATCAGAAAACAACGTGGATGAACTGGGTGCAGAATCGGCGCTAAAATCCCCGGAACTGCCAGAAGACCCAATCGATAGGCTGTTAAACGAACCTTTCGAAAAAGTAAAGCTGACAGAGAAAGCAAAACAACCATATATGAAAAGACTAAGCGTCAGCGTTAGGATGAAGAAGCAGTGGCAAGGATGAGTCGTAAAGTATTCTAACCAAACCAAAGAATACTTGCGATAAATAAGAGCAGGATCAAAATAGAGAAGCGGTTCGCCAAAACCCTATCAATGGGAATGAAGCTGCCACCTCTCGTTCGAAACACTCTCGGGTTCATATGCCTCGATGGAGAGGATTCACATCCAAACTAATGCCTATATCATCGAAGGGTTACCCACCCCACCGAGGAACGCTGTTCCTTCAAGAAGTGGTGGCAATGATACGTTGCCCGTCAAAAACACTTCAAGAGGATGAAGCGCGAAGCTCGGCGACGGAAAAATAGTGCGACAGATGCGCATGAAAAAAGGACTGGCAACTTTCATATGGTTGATACCAGTTCGGAAGGGGAAAAACCCCAATTTCTTACTTTCGGGAGCGATTCTGAGGACGAAACACCCCTCAGCTCTCTCTTCAAAGACTCCACTTCTGAAAAAGAAGAGAAAGAGAAGAACTGTGAGAATATTCAGCTGCATAACCGCACGTTGCCTGAAAAGAACCTTGGACCTACAAATAAAGGTTCGTGCAAAAAGGACTAAGGGAAAGAAAAAATCTCAGAGGAAATTGCCCTCGACGGTGGAGTTGTCAAAGAGCTCGCGGTGAGGGACCCGCCTAGGAAAAACAAGGTTGATTACAATTTTCTGCCACATTTGAGAAAAATACCCTCAAAACTGAGCATATTGGATCCTCTCCTCCTGTCCAAAGAGGCACAAGATTCTCTAATAAAGGTATTACAAGAGCCTGATCAGTTCCAAGCTTTCTTCACGAAAGAAAAGATGAAAGATGAACTGGTAAAGGTCCACGTGGCTGACATTACATTCAGCGATGAAGATCTCCTCTTCGGTACGTGCGAACATAATTGCCCGTTATACGGCACTGGGTACTGCCAAGACATCAAGATAGGAAAAATCCTTGTTGACAACATATCCTCCATCAATCTTCTCAACGTGAGAGTGCTGAAGGAGATTTGCATGAACATTCAGCAGCTGGCCGGAGAAAAAATTACCGTCTTTGGGTTTGACTCACCATCGTCACGGACGTACGGGTCCGTAATACTGACATTACACTTCGGTCAACTCGTCACTGTCATAAAATTTCATGTCATTGATGCCAAGAATTGCTATAATGCTTTGCTCGGCAGACCTTGGTTACATGAGTACAACGTTATCCCTTCTACACAATATTAGTGTATGAAGTATTTGAAAGTGTTTCCTAGCACCATCGCAAGGTCTATACTGGCATCAAGCATGCAATTTTAAACATTCTTGTGTGCTAAGCTACACTAACCTAAAATCTAACTAGCATATTAGGGTTTAAAGCATGATATAACAAGAACTATGCTAAGAAAAAGAAACTACAACCTTTGTAGACCAAGTCCTTCTTTTCTAAAGCTCCGGGTAGTATTCCTTACGACTCCTCTTGGCTCCACTTGAAGAAATGCACGAACTTGCTTCGCGATCTTCGTGTCGAAGATGATCCACCTTGAAGCTTCCCTCGTTCAAGATACCTCTTCACTAATCTATCATTAGTGAAGGAAACACCCAAATCTAAATGGCTAATCTAGATTAGGATGATGAAGTAGGGTTTTTAGATCACTTAGAATTATCTAAAGCACCAGGGTTCACAACTCATGTGAGGGTTAGGGCTTGGAGGAGGAAGAAGAAGATAATGGAGAGAGGAAGCAAAAATAAGCTATCCTTGAACAAGTGAAGAATGGCTTACATAACATCTCACTCATTGAAACATGAATATTTCACAATAGAAATATACAACCATGCCTCAATAGTGTAGCCAAATTAATAAACTAATGTTTAAACCATGCCTCACCCATTCCACTAATATCTCCCCATTTTCCACCTCATAATTCTATTTCTCAAAATAGAAAATCCATGCACATATATACATATATTTATATATATATAGAAGAAAATGATTAGCGAGCATTAATATTAGTTAATATACAAATATATCAAATATAAATATATATCAAATTATTAAATCAACACTTGATTTAATAATCCGGTTATATCATATATAACCGACTAATATTTTATCCGTATATCATATTATCAAAGCAACACTTAATTCAATAATCCGGTTATATCACATATAACCTAACCGATATCAAATGCCGCCAGATTAGAATACGGTATCACATACTCGTATTTAATCAGGCTCCTGCACATATCAACATATATGCCTTACTTCGTTTCTCTTGAGCTAGAAAACCTCTGTGTGGGACTCTAAAGACTCGTCAATATGCCAGCAGTAGATAATGATCACATCAGTTACCCACAAGCCGTCAGTGGTACTAGCTGGACATAACGGCTACTCAGGTATTGAGCGATTAGAAGATCAACAAGCAAGCTTGTCCAAACTCCCATGAAGCCAATAAGTAACACTTACCGTATAGTTCGTTCTCTTCGTCTGATATGTCGCATATCGAGTCTAGGGGTGGAATCGTCAGACCCCAGTAACTTGATAAGTCATGCCGATGTGTGGCTTATAATGGTTCGAGAAACTACTGATAACACTTACCAGTAAATCTCATCTGCCCTGGCAGGGACTTACTGTTATAGCCAATCGAGCATAGCGCAACATCAACTCCCAATATCGGGAGAGACGAAACCCCTCCTATCATTCACTGCCTATATGCGACTTGGGACTGTACCTAAAATCCACCTGTTTGCATGACTCTTTTGAGCTGTGGTAGGGAGGAAATCAAAGCACAGTGGGAACTACACAAGACATTATGACGATCTCGGGTCTACAAACTAACATGTACCAGTGTCACCAGATAACTGCTATCTGATGATAGGTATAGTACCAACTAGGAGTTCTCGGCGAGTCCAGTTCGGTATACCCATTTTCAAATGAGCACGTGTGTACAATCTTTGATGAAAAACACCAATGGTTATGGGATCAACCATCACCCCTACAGGGTCAAGAAACATACACACTAGTCTATGCTGGAATATCGATGCCCTGTCTCGATACTCCATCGACAAGGAACAATTAAAGGATGTGCTTGTGGACTACACAAGTCCCAGTAATATGATCTGCATCATAGTCCTGATAGTCAAGCAAACATCCTGAGGGTTTTATCAACATATATCAGAGAGACGGTATAATAATACAAGTATACATGTTAAGATAAAGAGCAACCAGATAGCATTCTATCATGTCGAGCAAGAAAGTCCTCTATATATGTCCAAGCATCCACTATATCATACAATAATGGTCTCTAGAGCATACATATTCCTAACAATTTTCCTCTTGCAATAAGGACGGTAGTTGTAGTATCTCATACCCAACATCCCAAAAAGTCTCTCAAACTGCGTTTATGGAAGGGCCTTTGTGAGTGGATCCGCTGTGTTGTCCTTTGTGTCAACTCTCCCGACCTCGATCTCCCGGCGATCTACTATCTCCCGGATCAGGTGATACCGCCTAAAAATAAGTTTGGATCGCTGATGGGACCGGGGTTCCTTGGCCAAAGCCACAGCTCCATTTTTATCACAATACAAAAGAATTGGATGCTCAATGGATGGAACCACACAAAGTTCAGCAATGAACTTCTTCATCCAGATAGCCTCTTTGGCAGTATCGTTGGCAGCGATGTATTCAGCCTCTATCGTCAAGTTTGCTACGGTATCTTTCTTGGAACTCTTCCAACATACCACCCCTCTATTGAGGGTGAAGACAAAACCCGAGACCGACTTACTGTTATCCTTATCACTCTGGAAGCTCGAATCGATAAATGACTCCACCTGGAGTTCACCGTTACCATACACCAAGAACATTTCTTTAGTCCTTCTCAAGTACTTAAGAATGTTCTTGACAGCTGTCCAGTGTTTTTCCCCCGGATCTGATTGATACCTACTCACTACACCTAGTGCGTAAGCTACATCCAGTCTGGTATATAACATCACGTACATGATAGACCCAACTGTAGAAGTATAGGGTATCACTATCATGTGAGCCCTCTCCAAATTAGTCTTGGGAGACATCTCCTTGGAGAGAGTGATTCTTAAACAAGCGGGTAAATTACCATGCTTAGAATCTTCCAAACTAAACCTCTTTAGTATGGTGTCTATGTATCTGTATTGGGACAATCCTAACATCCGCTTAGGTCTATCACTATAGATCTTTATTCCCAGGATGTAGGAGGCATCACCTAGATCTTTCATGGAGAACTTTTGTGATAAGAAGAGCTAGACCGAGTGTAGCATAGGAACATCATTTCTTATCAAGAGTATGTTATCCACGTACAATACGAGAAAGACAGCCTTACTCTCTACAATCTTTTTGTATATACGAGGTTGATCTACGTTTTTGATGAAGTCAAACACTTTGACCTCTACATCAAAACAGATGTTCCAGCTCCAAGATGCCTGCTTTAATCGGTAGATTCATTTAAGCAGCTTGCACACCTTTCCGCTGCTCCCACTGTCTATGAAGCCCTCTGGCTGAGTCATGTACACGCTCTCTTCTAAATCTCCATTTAGAAAAACGGTCTTGACATCCATCTGCCAGATTTCATAGTCATGGTATGCAGCAATGGATAGTAGGATCCTGATGGACTTAAGCATAGTCACCGGAGAAAAGGTTTCATCATAATCGACACCAGGTCGTTGACGAAAACCTTTTGCAACAAGTATAGCTTTGAAGGTCTCAACCTTTCCATCTACACCAATTTTCTTCGTAAAGATCCACTTGCTCCCGATGTGTTTTACCCCTTTAGGAGCAACTTCCAAATTCCAAACTTTGTTGGTGTACATGGATTCCATCTCAGATCGCATTGCATCCAGACATTTCACAGAGTCTCCACTTGTGATGGCCTGCTCGAAACTAGTTGGGTCATCATCTTTCATGATGCAATCCTCACTTCCACCGTCAATAAGAAAACCGTAGTATCTCTCACGTGGATGAGGAACCTTACTAGATCTGCGGAGTGGTTGAGATTCGTCGGGGACTATTGAATCATCCGGTTCTACCAAATCGTCGGTTATTGTTTGTGTAGATGGAACTTCTTCCAGTTCTACCTCATGACAACTAATTTCTTTCACAAGAAATTCCTTTTGTAAAAAAGTTGGCATGTTGAGGACAAAACACTTTTTGTTCCTCAGTATGGTAGAAGATATATCCATATGAATCCTTTGGATATCCCACAAACTTACACAAAACAGACCTTGCTTCGAGCTTGTCCGAATTTTGATTTTTAGCATAGGCCGGACAACCCCATATCTTAACTCGTTTAAGAGATGGTATCTTCCCATTCCATATCTCATATTGAGTGGAAGGCACGGATTTGGTTGGAACCCTATTAAATAGGTATGCAGTTGTCTCAAGTGCATAACTCCAAAAGAAAATAGGTAACTCTGCAACACTCATCATAGAGCGCACCATATCTAATAGGGTGTGATTTCTCCGCTCCGATAATCCATTGTGCTGTGGTGTATATGGAGGAGTAAGCTGTGAGAGAATCCCATTCTCTTTTAAGTAGTCTCAGAATTCCGTGCTTAAGTATTTTCATCCCCGATCAGATCGTAGGATTTTAATACTTTTACCCGTCTAGTTTTCTACTTCGTTCTTATATTCCTTGAATTTCTCAAAAGCTTCAGATATGTGTTTCAAAAGGAACATATGTCCGAATCTTGAGAGATCGTCGGTGAATGTAATGAAGAATGAGGAACCATTCCTGGCATGTATAGACATAAGACCACATACATCATTATGTATCAGTCCCAAGAGTTCAGTAGCTCTTTCTCCGTGTCCAGTAAATGGGGTTTTGGTCATCTTCCCTCTTGAGACATAACTGACAGGTTTCGTAAGATGTAAATTCAAACTGATTTAAATATCCATCTTTATGTAACATACCTAGTCTTGTCGTATTGATATGACCTAGTCTACACTGCCACAAGAAGTCTTCGTTCATTTCTAAACTTTTCCTCTTGTGTGTGTTCTGTATATTTAGAACTGTAGTTTAATTTAGAACGTATATAACGTTACACAACGTACCAAACCCAATCAATACTAGATTTAAAAAAATGTTCATAACATTTTTCTCTAATACAAAATTATATCCTTCTTTATCTAATAAAGAAATTGATATTATATTGCACATCATTTTTGGTGCGTAATAACAGTCGTTCCGAATCATTGTATTATTATTTGGTAATACTAGGTGATATTCACCAACTACTTTGGCTGTAACAAATGCACCATTCCCTACTACTAGAGACTTATTACTCTTTTCCAGTTCTCTACTTCTCCTTAACACATGTAACAAATTACATACGTGGGATCCTGATCCGGAATCCAATAACCAGGACGTAGAGCATAATGAGAAATAGTTCTCGGTAATGAACACATCCGAAGAAGATGCATCATCATTCTTTTTCTTCGTTCGGTTTGCGCAGGAATCCTGATATTCCCCTATTCCTTTCTCAGACTTATGACAATCATAAGAAAAAGCAAAACCAACGTTCCCTAGCTCAGTATAATAAGCGGGTTCGGTCAATACATTCATATTATTATCTTGATTAAGGCGTGTCATGGTCACTACTTGGAGAGAGAGAAGGAAACGCTTTAGCGTGCGCTCTTGTAAGATTAGATTGGTTATTTTCTTATCTAATCAGGATGGCTCCCACTATTTTTATCAAATCTTCCTTCAAACCCTAAAAGGTAAGATTAGCCGGGATTAATTACACCCTATAAGTTCGCTAATCGGTATGCCAGGCAGGTATTGGTACCCCGAGAGAGTCTCCCCATGCTTTCGCATGGAACTAACACTAGTAAAATAGGGGGTTGCCCCTACGGATGGAGTTATCCGTTGGGGCAGATTTTACTTGGCCCTACGGATTACTCCGTAGGGCTAAATGGTTGCCCCTACGGGCACTGACGTTCAAGAATTAAAAAATTAATTCTTAATTTGGTATTTGCCCCTACGGTGGCGCAAATAAAGGACCTACGGGTATATCCGTAGGGACAAGTAAATATCGGTTTATTAAGATCCCAGACCGATCGTCTACGCTCACTTTCTCTTTCTCTCTCTCTCGATCTGGCGCGAGAAAAATCCCCAAATCGCCACGCAGTCGTCGCCACCGTCGTTCTCCTCGTCGCCACCGCCGGTTTCGTCGCCACCGCAGTTCTCGTCGCCACCGCGGTTCAGGTCGTCGCCCCAGCCCCAGCAGCAGCTGTTCAGGTGAGTAAATCTCGAGGTAAATTAAAGAATTTTTGGATTATTTTGGGCTTAGGGTTCATGGCTGGGTCTGGGGTTGCGCGCGAGTTGGGGTTGGGCAGGGGTCGCGGTCGCGGTCGCGGTCGGGGTCGGGGTCAGGGTAGGGTTAGGGTTGGGGTTCGGCTGCTGCTGGGGTGGGGCTGGGGTTAGGGTTTGCCTTAGGGTTGGTGTTGGGGTTTAGCTGGCCACGCTGGGGTTAGGGTTGGGCTGGGGCTGGGGGCTGGGGCTGGGGCTGGGGCTGGGGGCTGGGGCTGGGGCTGGGCCAGGCGGGGTTTTGGGATCTTTGTAATTTGCTTGCTCTGTTTGGGGTTTCAGTTGATCCTCATTAAAAAATTGGTGATTGATCTCTTCAATCATATTATTATCTGTATTTAAAATTTTTGTGAAGCCTTCAGAGTTTGGAAAAATCTAGAATTACCGTTGAAATTCTGGCAACATTCAAAAACTGTGTATATGATGTGTGTGTGTGTATGCATGTATATACATTTGAAATTTATCTTTCTTCTATGATATAAAACGGTTAAACCGAAGAAAATTACTGGGGGAATTTTTGCTAAAATGTCTTGAGAGGGGGTTCAAGTGATGGGATAATTTCATTTGGTAATCTTTTACTTAATTTACATCTCTTATTTTTTCATGCAAAAATCTGAATAGGTTTCTTGCAATTTTGCCTATCGATCAATTATTATATTTATTTCTATTTTTTGTGGATGATTTGGCTTCAATTGAATGGAGGCGATGATGGCTTGCCCTCAAGCTTCCACTTTTATGAGCTTTATAGTTATGAGATTGGCGAGGCAAGCTGGTTTGTAGCCTTCTTATTTCTTTTCCTAAATTCAAATCCAAATATAAACTGTCTGATTGAGAGAGAGAGAGTATGGGAGATTATGTATTATTCAATGTGTTTGGAAGCTGGCATGTTCTGAGCGTCATCTCTGCATGAAAGCTATGGTTTTGCAAAGGGTTTGCCCTAACTATTTTCTGTGAGGAAGCTGAAGGCCTGAAGCTTCATCAAACTCAGGATTGGATTTTGGTCGGGTATTGTAAATTCTTGTGAAAGTTCCGTTCAAGATTTGTTCAGAGCTTGCATAACATCCTTTTCATCTTTATGAGATCTTTATGCAGTCATTTTTTTGGGTTTATATATTTCTCGAGCCCGTTTGACTTTGGACTTAGGATAACCCCAAATCTCTTTCTTATTTTGATTCCTAAGCTGGCATATCTGAGGCTCGTATTCCAGTATCGTTGCTGGAAAAGCTAGGGTTGCGAACATTTTTGCAACGATAATTTCTGTATGACAGCTTAAGCACACATAAAACTTAAACAATCTTGAAGCACTGCAGTTTTTGACTAAACTACCTAAAAGTTTTTATATTGCTGCAAGCTTCCTTAAAGTGCTGCATCTAAGTGTATTTTAGTGGGAAAACCCTTGAAAGCCAAACTTCATGGGGTTTGCTGTTTGCCTTCTCTGTAGCTAGTTTGAGGTTTATTTAGTTTTGGATTTGTTTTGCAACACTCTCTGAGTTCCAAATCAACAAAAAGCTGAATGTTGAATCACAAGCAAGAAGCAGCCAAACTGGCCCTAAAGTAATCCTAAGTGATGATAATTTTCCAGGGAGTTTAAAATTTATAGAAATGGCGAGGCAACATTGGATTGTCTGCAAGTATTCAAGCAACCTGTTTGCAGCCATCATGCTATTTGTGATCCCAGTATAAAACTCAAACATGCCTCTTAGTTAGTTTACTTTAATTTGTTATTTATGTGTGTGTGTCAACATTGGATTGTCCCAAGTATAAAACCAAACCCACAAAACATCAAAACTGTCTCCGACAATCTTATGGTCATTAGACATAAGATTTATGCATATAGGTAACATCTGCCAATATGCCATATCCAGACCGCAATCTATTTTTGGTCGATGAATGCTATTGCAATGTAGGATGATCAGTTCTATCAATCTTGATCTCAATGGTTTAAAATCATGTTACACATACAACACGAATGCACAACAAACGCATAATTAGAGAGCGACTCAAGATATTCAGGTTAAAACCAATATATGATACTCGATGATAATATGAAACCTTCATATTCCCATCGATACCAATATACGCCTCGATATCTTTCCCTCTCGTTTCCAAAATTCTCTCGTTCCCGCGTCTCCAATTTTCTCTCCGTCGCCACCGCGCGCCCTCCGTTCTCAGCCCGCCACCGCCCTCGTTCTTCTTCGTCGAGTTCCTCGTCGCCGATATTTGTGCCTACATTGATGCCTCAAACAACGAATCAAATGATGTGGATCACAAACTAATTAAATAAATTTTGAATACCAATCTGGACTGGGATTTGAATACCAATCCTAGTTTGCTATATTTTTTATATATATAGTAGATGGTGATACTTCTTTAAGTAAAAACAACCCTACACTTAAGCGAAATCATAAATCGAAACACACATATATAGAATACAACTCATACATGGGTATCCTCAAATCTAACTTTCATTGAATTTGCACGCGCACTTAAAATAACAACCTTTATACTAAAAAAATTATGTATGCCATTGCTTAGTAGTTTATGGTTTTAAGACGCAAAAGACATTTGAGAAATACTTTTTCTACCCACTATTAATCAATATTCTCAATATAGTCATTGAATTTGCACGTGCACATCATAAGAAGGAGAAGACAGTAATGTGGCAGAAGGAGAAGATAGTAATGTGGCGGAAGAAGAAAAAAATGACATTTCTCGTTCTCTGTTTCAGCATCAATCTTCTGATATGAACTAATGATGGCTTTCACATAGGCTTTTCCCATTAGAGACTTCTTAGTGTCCAATGGAAAGCATACATCAGATTTGTGCAGGTCGGGTTCTTCTATGACTTTTAAGAGTCTCAACTGATTCTGTAAATTACACCCTAGTTGGGTGATACTTTTACCACTTCTCACTGCAGGTGCGCTCTCTAATATCCATTTTGAATGTAAGTATCGATATGGATATTAGAGAGAACCCGACCTGCACAAATCTTAAAAGTCATAGAAGAACCCGACCTGCACAAATCTGATGTATGCTTTCCATTGGACACTAAGAAGTCTCTAATGGGAAAAGCCTATGTGAAAGCCATCATTAGTTCATATCAGAAGATTGATGCTGAAACAGAGAACGAGAAATGTCATTTTTTTCTTCTTCCGCCACATTACTGTCTTCTCCTTCTGCCACATTACTGTCTTCTCCTTCTTATGATGTTCGCGTGCAAATTCAATGACTATATTGAGAATATGGATTAATAATGACAAATTATCCATTGTGGCTCACTAGGTTAGCATTTTCTCTTCTATTGACCATCTTTCTAATCAGCTTGGTAAATTTATTCGGAACCGGCTGCGAATCATTAAAAGATATGCATAAGAAAGAGAACTAAAATACAGATATATAGCATATCGATACATCGAAACTTCATAGTTGCGATGGCAATCCAGAGATATTTATTTCTACACACGTGGTGCGCGTGCGAATGCGTCAGGCATCATGGACAAATATTTCAGAACATGGAAAGTATTATTCGTATAAAGTAATTAAAACTTTTAAACACCTTGGGTAGATATTTTCTTAGTTGATGCAATCATATCATGATGACTAAATTTAAGCTATTATACATATGCTTATGTATTTTTCTAATCTAATATATCACACACACAGAGAGAGAGAGGGGGGGGGGGGAGAACACCAGGTAGATAGAGAAATTAGGTAGCAGGATCCTGAAGAAATGGAGTCCATAGCATTGCTCATCATCATCATCCGTGATCCCTTTGAAAAAATATTATCAAAGGGATCATGGATGATGATGATGAGCAATGCTATGGACTTTATTTCTTCAGGATCCTGCTACCTGATTTATTTACCTACCAGGTGTTCTCTCTCTCTCTGTGTGTGTGTGTGTGTGATATTTTAGGTTAGAAAAATACATAAGCATATATATAATAGCTTAAATTTAGTCCTCATGATATGATTGCATCAACTAAGAAAATATCTACTCAAGGTGTTTAAAAGTTTAATTACTTTATACGAATAATACTTTCCATGTTCTGAAATATTTGTCCATGATGCCTGACGCATTCGCACGCGCACCACGTGTGTAGAAATAAATATCTCTGGATTGCCATCGCAAATATGAAGTTTCGATGTATCGGTATGCTATATATCTGTATTTTAGTTCTCTTTCTTATGCACGTCTTTTAATGATTCGCAGCCGGTTCCGAATAAATTTACCAAGCTGATTAGAAAGATGGTCAATAGAAGAGAAAATGCTAACCTAGTGAGCCACAATGGATAATTTGTCATTATTAATCCATCTTCCTGAAAACGGTTTATACGGAGCAAGTATATTTCATGGTACTTGAGAAAAATATATGTTGAAGTCAAAAGCTATCGAGATTTAAATGCTCGCTTACTGTCTTCCAAGATATTTTATATTCTAAGGCAAGGTGACAATAAGTGCATGATTTGGTATGTAGATTCAAAGTTATGCATGGCTACGACCCTTTCTTATGATTTCTTATCATAATTTTCTGCACACTTATAGTTGATAGATGCAGTTAGATCATATCTCTATAAGGGAAAACTTAAAATAACAACCTTTATACTAAAAAAATTATGTATGTCATTACTTAGTAGTTTATGGTTTTAAGACGCAAAAGCCATTTGAGAAATACTTTTCCTACCCACTATTAATCAATATTCTCAATATAGTCATTGAATTTGCACGCGCACATCATAAGAAGGAGAAGACAGTAATGTGGCAGAAGGAGAAGACAGTAATGTGGCGGAAGAAGAAAAAAATGACATTTCTCGTTTTCTGTTTCAGCATCAATCTTCTGATATGAACTAATGATGGCTTTCACATAGGCTTTTCCCTTTAGAGACTTCTTAGTGTCCAATGGAAAGCATACATCAGATTTGTGCAGGTCGGGTTCTTCTATGACTTTTAAGAGTCTCAACTGATTCTGTAAATTACACCCTAGTTGGGTGATACTTTTACCACTTCTCACTGCAGGTGCGCTCTCTAATATCCATTTTGAATGTAATATTATAGATATCCATGCATGTTTATGTCAAAATTACTTATATTGTCAATGTTTGATTGTCTAGTTGTTGGTGATGCGTCCATATC
Organism: Agapanthus africanus; assembly: GCA_030015575.1. NCBI lineage: Eukaryota > Viridiplantae > Streptophyta > Magnoliopsida > Asparagales > Amaryllidaceae > Agapanthus > Agapanthus africanus. The sequence continues at coordinate 113,191,890 of CM057344.1, forward strand.
AGGGACAGAGGTCACTCCCGTTCCTCCAGGTATGTTTATATATTATATAGGGCATGTATATTGATTTAGAATGCTATATCATAAATATACACACATTTCTTTTGCTCTTAGTCGTCCAACTCATTATCATGGGCTGCTTGATGAGATTAGATTTGCGCATCTACAAGAGCTTGTTCACTCCCTGTCATATGTGTAAGCAGCGCTATATGCGAGTTTACCTTGTTAGTATGTATGTACTGAAATTAATTAATATTATTCAAATTTTGATACATGCAGATACCAGAGGAGCACATCTTCTATCTCTGTAGGTAAGGCTTTGAATTTGTTGATTTTGGTATTTCTTGTCAATTTTATAGACCAGTATGTGCTAAATATAATGTTCTGACAGTTGCTAGGGGGAAGGCAACATTCGAGGCTGCTGACCCCAGTCCTGGACGCCGCACACGGACGGCACCACGGAGGTTTGGAGATAGGCCGAGGACTGGGCTCTAGCAGGGCCCATATGAGGTTGGACTCCACCCCGGTGGTTACTTCCTCCGTCTCCAGTCAGCGACGTATCCAGCAGGAACAGGAGAGCTTGAAGGCCACCGTTCAGGAGTTGAATGGGATGCTGGTATGTATACTACTTAATAGTACAATATAATGTCATATTATAGATATCAACATATCCAATATCAGTACATAGCCTGAGCTTATTTGGTTGTAGACTTATGTTTTATTAATCATACATACATATGTAATTGAAATAAACAACGCTTTTCCAAACTAGATATCCAAACAGGGTTTCGAAATAACTTAATAATGATACGAATTCGAATAATAAACAGTTCTTACACGCTTCTTACACAAGTTATATCCAGACGCGACAGGGTAGATCGGCCGACCTCCACACGCATCTCCTTCGGCTGCGGTTCCGCAGACAGCTCTTGTAGCTCCACCGCCCACTCAGACTCCCGCTCGCGACGAATTGCAGAGTTTATTGACCGAGGAGCAGGACCGAGCTGGACCGAGCTAGGGTAGATTTTTGGTTCTTTTTTTTTGAAACATGTATTTATTTATATCATACACATTGTACTACATTTTGAAACGATATTCATATTGGTTTGTATTTATATCATATTCAGTTTTTGTGTTTCTTTTGTATATTATATATATGCGTGAGATGTGATTATGAATACTGCAATATATAATTTGATTGATGTATACATTAATGTGCACAGGGCGGGAAAAAATCAAGCAGGACATTTTTTAAAAAAAATTTCAGATAATATGTACCTACGGATTAATCCGTAGGCCTACACGTTACCCCTACAGATATATCCGTAGGGGCTAAATATCAGCAGTAACTGATATTTCCCCCAGATGTCAGTGCCAGGTGTTTGGGAATCCCCCTACGGATATATCCGTAGGGGCCACTGACATTCCCCTACGGGGTTATCCGTAGGGGCACATATCAGGAATCCTGAATTTGTGCCCCTACTGAAAAATACCTACGAATATATCTGTAGGGGGTAGTACATTCCCCTACGGATATAGCCGTAGGTCCAAGTAATTTATTAAAATAAACTGTAAATAATATAAAATCTTATACCCTACGGCTTAGTCCGTAGGGGAAACTGGACCTACATACATATCCGTAGGGGCAAGAATTTAACCGTAGGGATAAGTTCAGGGCCTCGACTTGCACCTGCGGCCTTTGCACCTACGGGGTATTTTTTCGCCCCTACGTATATAACCGTAGGGGCAACCCTTCTTTGTAGTAGTGTAATTAAATAACCTCGTTTTCGCAGGGGCATAACCCCATTAACACCTTTCTTAGAAACCTACTGGATCGGCTAATTGTAAAATGGAAAACTCTCTCAGGAGTGACACTTACTCGCAGTGGGTATCGGGATACAACTATCTCATAGAAGGTATGCGATCTCATTGCTAATTTCAACACTTAAAATACCCAATATATGTTTTTACCCTTAGCTACTTATGACCTTGGCTATGTCAACAAATTATAAGCGCTATCCAAGTTCGACCCGTCATTTCATGATTGAATTAAGCCCACCCGTACGACCCTTGGCTAAGGTCAACAAAGCCGTACGACTACCCCAATCCAATCGCATCACATGCGGCAGATAAGCACTAATCAGATACCGTACACAACGCCTTGTTTATGGTCAACAAACACAGTATGAATACTAAATAGCACTTATCTGAAATGACGAAGGGCTATGACTGGTTTTGAAGAAAACCTTTATCTTAATGAACTTGATATCGTTGTAAAATCTAGTGATTTGAAAAGGAGTGGTTTAAGCTCCGCTTTTAAAATCGATTAGTTTTCAAACAAACCACGTGGGTTGTAGCATTTTCTAGTTTTGCTAAAGAAGTCATTCCCGGTGAAGGGATCTCGGCTCTTTCCTTATCGAATGAGGTGCTGGATATTCATCAAGGAATACCACTATGCATAGCAAGAACTAGAGCTACCTTTTTGAAAAATTTTATTCTACAACATCTTTAGGTTTCTTATCTTTTCATTAATCTCATTAATGAAGTCACATCATTTACGTTTCCTAAATATCACAGAAGAAACGAAAATAGAATGTACGCTTATGCCACCCGCATTCGCCACGAGGCCCCGTCATGTACCGTTAGGTTACTTAACTAACGGCAGAGCGGGGGCTGGACTGGCGCGGGTGTAAAACATAAGCAACATTTATTCTATATGTCATATATATAGCATTCGTCTCACGCAATTATATGATCACATCACAAAACTCAAGCAGCAGAAGTCAACATATGAAATATTGGATATACTAGGAAGTCAGTGTTTTAAATTAAGCTAGTAACGAAAAAAACGGATTCCACGGTCATGATGAATAGTCAAACCCACATCCCTAGACCCCTACGAGAGCGACAAGTAACCCTGCCAATTCTAGAGTTAGGAGACCCGGTCTCGACTCCTCGAGATGGTCTCCCACTGGACTCTAGAACCCGGTTACTTGTGTCCCTCGCCTTGGGTCTATCCTAATGCAGAAAAGTAAATAATATAAATCAATGGTGACATCATCCTCAACCCGGAAGTGTCCCAATAAAAGAATATTACATACAATTTTACATGAATGAAAATAGAAAAACTCTCATCTTACCCAAAACCCCCCGACTATTCAATCACGATGATCCAATATAACATATCACAGCAACACATAACATCACATATCATCAACGTAAGTAAATATGCATATCCCGAATTCCGTTGACATATAGCAATAAGATCGGGGATACCCCATATATTACACTTACAGTCGCAGAAAAGAAATGAAAAACTACAATATTTAGAATCCGCATATTCCTTAGACATCATAAACCCGGAATATCACATACTCCGAATTTCATGCTTAACACTATAAACCTTGTATTTTAGTCTCAAATTGAAAACACTTTTCAATAACTTAGTCAGGTAATTCAACAAAATTCCCGACTACCTGATCGAATGATCGTCGGGAATTTTAGTAGATGGCCACATCCCCGATGTCATCGACGAAGTGCACTTAAGCAGAACACCGTGGCCACGAGCACCCAAGTGGATGCTTTTGGCAACGGGGTTCTCCTATAGTCACTTGGTCGGGGCTATGGGGCATGGCTATCTAGTAGTGTTATCCGGCTAGTATTCGCGTACTATACGAGATTGCAACGAAGTTTTAATCCGAATCAAAACTCCGTGGCAATCGATCAATACAGACTGAAATGCTAGATTTACAAACATAAAACTAGTTTTCACAAAACTAATTTAACACGGATTGCAAATATTGTATCACATATCAAACTTAAAGCCGAAACAATGTTAAAATTGTGACTACGAAACACTTCGAAGTGCCCTAACACAAAAGATGACATCACATGCAATCTGGGAAAAACAAACATAACCTGAAACCCTAAACCCATGAGACTGGAGCACTAAAAAAAACTCGAGACCAAACAACATCACTTGGCCGGCCAGGCCGGGAAAATCAAAGATGTGGCCGGCCAAATCATTGAATATTGCTATCGTTTTTCTACAGTGTTCTAGATACATCAAATGTAAAATTCTGCAACTGTTTAAAAAAAATTTAGACGCTCTGGAAAATTCGACAGAAACTTGGGTTTGGATTCGACTGTTTCAGAGTTGTTTTGGTTTCGTAATTCTAATTACATCGTCTAATGCTCTAGCTTTGGCTCTGATACTATGAAATTGTTCCTAGCACCAAACAAGGTCTACACCGGCATCAAGCGTGCAATTTTAAAATTTCTTGGATGCTAAGCTATACTAACCTAGAATCTAACTAGAGTATTAGGGTTTAAAGCATGATATAACAAGAACTGTGCTAAGAGAAAGAGACTACAACCTTTGTAGACCAAGTTCTTCTCTTCAAAAGCTCTGGGTAGTAGTCCCTACGACTCCTCTTAGCTCCACTTGAAGAAATGCACGAACTTGCTTCGCGATCTTCATATCAAAGATAATCCACCATGAAGCTTCTCTAGTTCAAGCTACCTCTTCACTAATCTTGTTAGTTATATGTATGCCCTAGAGGCCATTACTGTACATAGGATGTATATTGTAGTGGATGCTGGGACATATATAGGGAGGACTTTCTTGCTCGACATGATAGTATGCTATCTGGTTACCCTTTACCTTAACGTGTATGCTGATTGTCTCTCTGTTACATGTTGGTAAAGCTCTTAGGATCTGTACTTGACTACCTGGACTATGATGCGGATCATACTAGTGGGGACATGGTAGTCCATAAGTACATCCTTCAAAGTCCCTAGTCGTGGGTGTATCGAGACGGGGCATCGATATACCAGAGTAGACTAGCGTGTACCTTCTCGACCCATACAGATGGGCGATGGATGATCCCATATCCATCGGTGTTTGACATCAGAGGAGATATACGGGTGCTCAGTAGAGACTGGGTACACTGGACGGACTCGCCGAGAACTCCCAGATGGTATTATACCTCACGTCAGATGGCAGTTCTCTGGTGACACTGGTACAGAGTAGTCTGTTGACCCGAGATCGTCATAGAGTCTTGTGTGGTTCCCACTGTGCTTTGATTTCCATCTTACCACGTCCAAGAGGGCGTGCAAAACGGTGGTTTTTGGGTACAGTCCCGAGTCACATGGAGGCAATGAGCGATAGGAGGGGATTCGTCTCTCCCGGTATTGGGAGTTGATGTTGCGCTGTGTTCGATTGGCTATAACAGGAAATCCCTGGCCAGGGTTGCTGAGATTTACTGGTAAGTGTTACCAGTAGTTTCTCGAACAGTTATAGACCTCATATCGACACGACTTATTGAGCTATTGGGGTCTGACGTTTACCACCCCTAGGCGAGATATGCGACATATCAGACGATCAGACCGGACTGTACGGTAGTGTTACTGGTCGGATTCACTGGAGTGTGAGCGGGCTTGCTCGTCGATCTTCAGATCGCTCAATACCCGGGTGGCCGTTACGTTTAGCAGACCGCTTGCGGCTTGTGGATGTTTGATATGATCATCATCTGCTGCCGGCGTATTGACGAGTCTTTAGAGTCCTACACAGAGGTTTCCTGGCTCAAGCGAAACGAAATAGGAGCGCATATGAGATATGTGCGGGACCGAGAATAATGCGTGTATGTGATACCGTATTCTATTCTCGCGATAAATATATCGAATGGTTGTATGCGATATAACCTAGTTATCGATTCAAGCGTTGATTCGATAAGCCGATACATTGAATACTAGTCGGTTGTGTGTGACATGACCGGATCATTGAATCAAGTGTTGATTTAATGATTTAATGCATAATTATATATTTGATATATTACTTTGCACTAACTAGTATTGGTTCACTTTAAACGGATTTTCTCACTTGGTTTGTGCACAAAGTATATGTGATATACTTTAGTACACATCTATGTATCATGTTTGATGATGCTTGCTCTTGAGGTTAAGTGTGAAGAATTAAACCATGGTTAAGAGATGATTAGGGTTTGCTTTATCATTTTATTTATTCATTTAGTTATTTAAATGAAAAAGGTTATGAGTTATGATAAGAATAGAGGCCATTTTTGTTTCTTATTGGATGCTTCATGAACATTTGACTTTATGCCACCATTCTTGTCATTTTGCTTAACCCTAACCCACTCTAATCACCATGGTTAATTCTCTACACCTAACCCTAGTTAGTTATGATAAGTATTGGATTTTCTTTTTGATTAAATGAATACTTATCATAATTCTATGCTCATCTTCTTCTTCTTCTTCAAGTGAGCAACCTTGATGCCATTCATGGCAACTTGTGTTCTAGTGAGCAAAATCCAAATCTAAAGTTAACCCACCTCCTATTTCTTCATCCTCTACCTCTTGCCAAGTAGTAGAGTGTGTTTCCTTCACAAGTTTCATGACTTGGTGAAGTGAGAGCTTGATCTTGCGATGCTTCGACGTAGATCATCTTCGGCATGGACATCGACGACCTAGCTTGCCCATTCTCCGACGAAGCCGACTCTAGAGCCCGGATTTGATTTGGACAGCGGAGACGACCTCGTTGCGGAGCCGTGGAGGTGGAGGACCGGATCTACAAAGGTTGTATTTCCGTATTCTCATTAGTTAATTTGTTAACTATTTACTTTTTCGCCTAGACTTCTAGTTATCGGTCCGTAGTTTAGGGTTTGTAGGCACCATATTTTTGAAATTGCCATGGTTGATGGCTTGGGAGACCTCACTAGTGTGCCTAGGAACCCTACAGTGGTATCAGAGCCTAGCTAGAGCCTTAGGCGAAGTCCAGACGGAAATTGAAGTCCGAACGAACCCGAAACCCCGAACCATAATTGCTCTCTGTACTTTTTCTAAAAACAGGGATTTTTCTATATTAAAAATATTCAGTAAAATCAGCAGGAGATTCTAAGGGAAACTGCAAAATTCGTCACCCTGATTCCATCATTGTGCCGCGCTTCCGCGGCACGAGCATGCCTCGTGCGGCGGAAGCGCGGCCGATTTGTTGTATTGCGCTACAAATTTTGTACAGTAATTCCTCTTCTGCTGTTCTGGTTTTCCTGGATATTTTTGATATTTTTTCAAGAGTTGAATTTTTCTGAGTTGATTTGGGGATTCGGTATTTCGATCGGGTATCAAATTTTGTCTGTGTGGCTTTCCAGATAAATTTTAGAATATGTTAAAAAGTTCGACCGGATATAAATACCCAATTTTTCCCCTGTTGGGAAATTTCCAAGTGTTGGATTTTTCCGTAGTTTGACGATGTTCTAAGTAGTGCAAGTAACGCGACGGTCCCTCTAGAAGACACAAACCTTAACTCGATTATGTGACCGTCTTGAACTGCCCTTTGAACCTTCGGGTTTGGGGCAGTACGGCGTGCCACATGTGAGGCGTTGGCTTGACCCTTCTACGGCTGGACCGTTGGTACTGAGGTACGAACTGAATGTTGTTAGACTTGTTTCATATGTTGATCTGTATCGGGAAAACTTGGGTGTTCGATTGTTTGATCGAAAAGTTTAACATTTTCTGTTTATCTGGAATGGGATACAATAATTGGAATTCACATTAGTTATGAGATAACTGAATGAATGTTATAAACGTAGCAATTTAGTCTCACTTGATCGGTTGCCACGGAATTTTGATGTGATCAAAAGTCCGTCGCAATCACGTAGCGTACGCGGATACTCGCCGGGTAAACTTAATAGACAGCCTCGCTCCATAGCCCCGACCAAGTGACTGTAGGAGAACCCCGTCGCCGAAAGCATCCGTTCGGGTGCTCGCGGTAGCGGTGTTCCGCCTTGGTGCACTTCGTCGACGGTATCGGGGGTGCAGCCGTCTACTGAAGTTTGCGACGAGCATTCGATCAGGGTGTCGGGAATCTTGTTGAATTGCCCGACTTGACATTGAAAAGTGTTTTCGATTTTGAGACTAAAATGTGGGGTTTATAATTGTTAGGCATGTGATGTCTAAGGTATTCATTTGGTCAGGCATGCGATGTCTGAGGTGATTGCGGATTCCAACTGTTGTAGTTTTACACTTTCTTTTCTGTGACCGTAAGTGTAATATGTGATATCGCCGGTTTCGTTGCTATATGTCAACGACAATTGGGATGCGCATATTTACTTACGTTGATGACATGAGATGTTATGTGTTGCTGGATATGTTATATTGGATCGTCGTGTTTGAATAGCCGGGGGTTTTTTATGTGAGATGAGTGTTTTTCATTTTCATTCATGTAAAAACTTATATGTTATATTCTTTTATTTGGGGCGCTTCCAGGTTGCGGGAGTTGTCACCTGTTGTATATTATTTACTTTTCCGCACTAGGATAGACCCAAGGAGGGGAGCACAAGTAACCGGGTTCTGGAGTCCAGTGGGAGACCAACTCGAGGAGTCGAGTCCGGGTCTCCTAACTCTAGAATTGGTAGGGTTGCTTGCCGCTCTCGTAGGGGTCTAGGGGTGTGGGTTTGGCTATTCATCACGACCGTGGAATCCGTGTTTTATACTGGCTCGTATTGAAAACACGGACGTCCTAGTATATTCAATATTTCATATGTTTCTTCTGCTGCGATATCTGTGATGTGATCATGTGATGTTCTGTGATAGATACAGTATATAGTATATATGATATATTATATAGACGTTACTTATGTTTTACACCCGCGCTAGCCCTGCCCTGCTCTGCCGTTAGTTACCTAACCTAACGGTGCACGAGGGGACATCGAGGCGAATGCGGATGGCATAAATGTACGTCGTATTTATCTGTGATGTTTAGGTACTTAAATGATGGGACTTCATTAATGTGATTAATGAAATAAAAGAAACCTAAGATGTTGTAGAATCGAATTTCAAAATAAAACAGGTAGCTACAGTTCTTGCTTTGCACAGCGGTATATGAGATATATCCTGCACCTTATTCGATGAGGAAAGGACCGAGATCCCTTCACCGGGAGTGACTCCTTTAGCAATAACTGGCAGATGCTACACACTCGGTTTGTCTTTTGATTGCTTTTAAGTGTTTTTGCTTTCCACAGTGATATATATGATATATCCCGCACCTCATTCGACGAGGAAAGGACCGACGATCCCTTCACCGGGAGTGACTCCTTTAGCAAAACTAGAAAAGCCTCAAAAACACTCCATTTTAAAAATTCATTTGATTCTACAACGATATCAAGTTCATTACGCAATAGGTTTTCAGAAAAACCTGTCGTAGCCCTCCGTCATTTCAGATAAGTGCTGTTTAGTATTCGTGCTGCGTTTGTTGACCTCCGTCAAGGCGCAGTGTGCGGTAGCTAACCAGTATTTATCTGCTTATGCATATGATGCAGATTGAGTTAGGGTAGTCGTGCGGCCTTGTTGACCTCCGTCAAGGGTCGTGCGGGTGGGTTTAATTCGATCAAGAAATGACGGGTTGAACTTGACTAGTAGCCTATGGTTTGTTGACCTCCGTCAAGGTCATAGGGTGCTAGGGGCAAAAATATTATCGGGAATTTCAAGTGTTGAAATTTGCAATGAGATTGCATATCTTCTATGAGATAGTTGGATCCCGATACCCGCTGCGAGTAAGAGTTACTCCTGGGAGAGTTTTATACATTACAATTAGCCGATCAAGTAGGTGTCTAGAAAGGTGTCAACGGGGTTACGCCTCTGGGAAAACGAGGTTTACAGTAATTAGGTTTGTGCGAAAGCACGGGGGACCTCCCTCAAAGTACCGACACTGGCCTGGCTGAAAGATTGGCGAACTTGTAGTGTGTAATTAATCCCGGCTAGTCTTTCCTTTTAGGGTTTGAAGGAAGATTTGATAAAAAGCAGTGGGAGCCATCCTGATTAGATAAAATAATAACCAATCTATTCTTGACAGAGCGCACGCTGAGTGTTTTCTTCTCTCTCTCTCCTGGTAGCGACCATATCACGCCTTAATCAAGATAATAAAACGGAATATTGACCGAACCCGCTTGTTATACTGAGCTGGGGAACGTTGGTCCCGCTCCAACTTATAATTGTTATAAGACAGAGCAGGAAATTGGGGAATACCAGATTTCCCGTGCCGCCCAAACGAAGAGAGTGCATGTTGATGCATCATCTTCGGGTGTGTTCGTTACAAAGAACTGTTTCTCTGTATCCTCTACGTCCTGGGTATGTGATACCAGATCAGGATCCCAGATATGTAATCTGTTACATAGGGCTACAGAAAGGTAGAGAACTGAGAACGGGTGATAAGTTTCATGAGGCAGAAAACGGGGCAAGTGTTGCAGCCAAGTCTGTTGGTCACTGTCACCCTGTATTACCAATACATTGATTCTGAACGAATGTTATTAGATACCGAACCTGATATACAAAATCATATCAGTCTCTTTATCAGTAAAGAAATGATAAAATTTTGTATTGTTGGATAATGTTTTGAACATTTCCTATATCAAAAGTTGATCGGTTCAGGCACGTTATCTAAAAGCATTAATGTTCTAAATCAAACTACAGTTCTTAGTATACGGATCACACACAAGAGGAAGAGTTCAGAAATGAACGAATCCTACTTGAGGCATTGTAGACTAGGTCAGATCAATGTGACCCGACTAGCTAGAGTCACATATAGATGCACATTTAAATTAGTTTGAATTTACATCTTGTGAAACTCGCCAGTCATGTCACAAAGATAAGATGACCATAGCTCCGTTTACTGGAAACAGAGAAAGAGTTAGTGAACTCTTGGGATGATACATGTTGATGTATGTAGGTCCCCAGTCTACACATGCCAAGATCGGTTCTTTGTACTTCATTACGTTCTCTGATAATCTTTTGAGTTTCAGACCTATGTTCCTGTTGAAACACAAGTCCGAACCTTTTGAGATATTCACAGAATATAAGTTAGAAGTAGAGAACCAAATACGGGTATAAGTATTATGTCCTATGATGAGATCAGGGAGGAGAATACTTAAGCACGGAAATCCTGGACTATTTTAAAGGAGAATGAGATTCTCTCTCAGCATTACTCCTCTGTATACACCATAGCACGATGGTATATCAGGGCGGAGCAATCACACCCTATATGATATGGTGTGCTCTATGATGAGTAATACTGAGTTACCTGTTTCCTCTAGGGTGTTATGCACTTGAGAAGCTGCATACCTATTGAATAGGTTCCAATCAAATCAGTTGCCTACCGCTTCATATGTGATATGGTATGGAAAGAGCCCATGTCTTAAGTCAGTTAAGATTTGGAGTTGTCCGGCCTATGTCTAAAAGCAAAATCCGGACAAGCTCGAGGCAAGATCTGTTATGTAGAACTGGAAATGTTCCAGTTATACGAACTGCAACAGATGATTTGAAAGAACCAAAGGATTCGATAGTTGCCAACGAACCTCAGCCTCTCCGCCGATCTAGTAGGGTTCCTCACCCACCTGAGAGATACTTCGGTTTCTCTATGACAGTGGGAGCGAGGATTGCATCATGAGATGATGACCCAACTAGCTTCGAGCTGGCCATCAGGAGTAAGACTCTGTAAGAATGGCTGGATGTTTAGCGATCTGAGATGGAATCCTTATACACCAACAAAGTATGGACTTTGGTTGCTATATCTGAAGGGTTAAATCCCCATCAGGAGCAAGTATATCTTGAGAAGATTACTTGGTGTACATAGAAAAGTTGAGACTTTCGAAGCTAGACTTGTTAAAGGTTTTCATCATCCAGGCGTGGATAATGATGAAACCTTTTCAAGTAGCTATGCTTAAGTCCATCCAGATCCTACTTGCCACGGCTACATACCATGACTACGATATCTGGTGGTTGGGTGTCTTGACTGCTTTTCTAAATGATGATTTAGAAGAGAGCGTCTATAAGTACACAGCCAGAGGGCTTCGTAGACAGTGGGAGCAGCGGAAACGTATGCAAGATGCTTTATAGGATAAAGCAGGCATCGCGGAGTTGGAACATCTGTTTTGATGGATAAGTCAAAGAGTTTGACATCATCAAAATGGTAGATGAACCTTGTATAAACAAAAGGGTAGTAGGGAGTATGGTGACGATCCTCGTAGAGTACGTGGATGACATACTCTTGATAAGAAAGGAGTTTCTTATGCTACGCTCGATCAATCTCCGCTTATCACAAAGATTCTCCATATAGGATTAAAGATGATACCTACTAAATCCTGGATTTTGGATCTATGAGATAGATCTAAATGGATGTTAGGACTCTCACTAGTTGTAGTGAGACGGTATCAACCGATCCTGAGGAGAATCACTGGAAGTGTTCCAGGGTGATAAAGACGACTGAGTGTCAGTCGCAGGCATTGTCTTTACCCTCAGTAAAGGGACGGTATGTTGGAAGAGTTCCAAGCTAGATGCCGTGGCATACTAGACGATAAAGGCTGGATACATCGCTACTTAAGATGCTACCAAAGAAGCTGTTTGGGTGTATATAGGTTCATGAGATGAACTATGTTCCAACCATTGTGAGACAATGGAGTTGTGGCTTATGCCAAGGAACGCCCGTCCCATCAATGATCCAGACATATTCTAAGGCAGTATCACTTGATCATGGAGATGGTTGATCTCCAGGGAGATCGAGGTTAGGAGAGTAGACTCAGAGGACAACACAGCGGATCCACTCACAAAGGCCTGTTCCCAGAGAGAGATTTTTATGGGATGGTTGAGTATGAGATACTGCAACCACTGCTATAGATGGCCCTAGTGCAAGTGGGAGATTGTTAGTTATATGTATGCCCTAGAGGCCATTACTGTACATAGGATGTATATTGTAGTGGATGCTGGGACATATATAGGGAGGACTTTCTTGCTCGACATGATAGTATGCTATCTGGTTACCCTTTACCTTAACGTGTATGCTGATTGTCTCTCTGTTACATGTTGGTAAAGCCCTTAGGATCTGTACTTGACTACCTGGACTATGATGCGGATCATACTAGTGGGGACATGGTAGTCCATAAGTACATCCTTCAAAGTCCCTAGTCGTGGGTGTATCGAGACGGGGCATCGATATACCAGAGTAGACTAGCGTGTACCTTCTCGACCCATACAAATGGGCGATGGATGATCCCATATCCATCGGTGTTTGACATCAGAGGAGATATACGGGTGCTCAGTAGAGACTGGGTACACTGGACGGACTCGCTGAGAACTCCCAGATGGTATTATACCTCACATCAGATGGCAGTTCTCTGGTGACACTGGTACAGAGTAGTCTGTTGACCCGAGATCGTCATAGAGTCTTGTGTGGTTCCCACTGTGCTTTGATTTCAATCTTACCACGTCCAAGAGGGCGTGCAAAACGGTGGTTTTTGGGTACAGTCCCGAGTCACATGGAGGCAATGAGCGATAGGAGGGGATTCGTCTCTCCCGGTATTGGGAGTTGATGTTGCGCTGTGTTCGATTGGCTATAACAGGAAATCCCTGGCCAGGGTTGCTGAGATTTACTGGTAAGTGTTACCAGTAGTTTCTCGAACAGTTATAGACCTCATATCGACACGACTTATTGAGCTATTGGGGTCTGACGTTTACCACCCCTAGGCGAGATATGCGACATATCAGACGATCAGACCGGACTGTACGGTAGTGTTACTGGTCGGATTCACTGGAGTGTGAGCGGGCTTGCTCGTCGATCTTCAGATCGCTCAATACCCGGGTGGCCGTTACGTTTAGCAGACCGCTTGCGACTTGTGGATGTTTGATATGATCATCATCTGCTGCCGGCGTATTGACGAGTCTTTAGAGTCCTACACAGAGGTTTCCTGGCTCAAGCGAAACGAAATAGGAGCGCATATGAGATATGTGCGGGACCGAGAATAATGCGTGTATGTGATACCGTATTCTATTCTCGCGATAAATATATCGAATGGTTGTATGCGATATAACCTAGTTATCGATTCAAGCGTTGATTCGATAAGCCGATATATTGAATACTAGTCGGTTGTGTGTGACATGACCGGATCATTGAATCAAGTGTTGATTTAATGATTTAATGCATAATTATATATTTGATATATTACTTTGCACTAACTAGTATTGGTTCACTTTAAACGGATTTTCTCACTTGGTTTGTGCACAAAGTATATGTGATATACTTTAGTACACATCTATGTATCATGTTTGATGATGCTTGCTCTTGAGGTTAAGTGTGAAGAATTAAACCATGGTTAAGAGATGATTAGGGTTTGCTTTATCATTTTATTTATTCATTTAGTTATTTAAATGAAAAAGGTTATGAGTTATGATAAGAATAGAGGCCATTTTTGTTTCTTATTGGATGCTTCATGAACATTTGACTTTATGCCACCAATTCTTGTCATTTTGCTTAACCCTAACCCACTCTAATCACCATGGTTAATTCTCTACACCTAACCCTAGTTAGTTATGATAAGTATTGGATTTTCTTTTTGATTAAATGAATACTTATCATAATTCTATGCTCATCTTCTTCTTCTTCTTCAAGTGAGCAACCTTGATGCCATTCATGGCAACTTGTGTTCTAGTGAGCAAAATCCAAATCTAAAGTTAACCCACCTCCTATTTCTTCATCCTCTACCTCTTGCCAAGTAGTAGAGTGTGTTTCCTTCACAAGTTTCATGACTTGGTGAAGTGAGAGCTTGATCTTGCGATGCTTCGACGTAGATCATCTTCGGCATGGACATCGACGACCTAGCTTGCCCATTCTCCGACGAAGCCGACTCTAGAGCCCGGATTTGATTTGGACAGCGGAGACGACCTCGTTGCGGAACCGTGGAGGTGGAGGACCGGATCTACAAAGGTTGTATTTCCGTATTCTCATTATTTAATTTGTTAACTATTTACTTTTTCGCCTAGACTTCTAGTTATCGGTCCGTAGTTTAGGGTTTGTAGGCACCATATTTTTGAAATTGCCATGGTTGATGGCTTGGGAGACCTCACTAGTGTGCCTAGGAACCCTACAAATCTGTCATTAGTGAAGGAAACACCCTAATCTAAATGGCTAATCTAGAGTAGAAGATGAAGTAGGGTTTTTAGCTCACTTAGAATTATCTAATGCACCAGGGTTCACAACTCATGTGAGGGTTAGGATTTGGAGGAGGAAGAAGAAGATAACGGAGAGAGGAAGCAAAAATGAGCTAACCTTGAACAAGTGATGAATAGCTTACATAACATCTCACTCATTGAAGCATGAATATTGGACGATAGAAATATAAAACCATGCTTCAATAGTGTAGCCAAATTAATAAACTAATGTTTAAGCCATGCCTTACACACACACACACACACACACTTAAATCAACACTTAATTTAATAATTCGGTTATATATTATATAAACCGACTAATATCATTTATCTGAATATCATATTATCAAAGCAACACTTGATTCAATAATCCGGTTATATCACATATAACCTAACCGATATCAAATGTCGTCAGATTAGAATACGGTATCACATACTCGTATTTAATCAGGCTCCTGCACATATCAACATATATGCCCTATTTCGTTTCGCTTGAGGTAGGAAACCTCTGTATGGGACTCTAAAGACTCGTCAATATGCCGACAGTAGATAATGATCATATCAGTTACCCACAAACCGTCAGTGGTACTAGCTGACGTAACGGTCTACACAGGTATAGAGGGATTAGAAGATCAACAAGCAAGTTTGTCCAAACTCCCATGAAGCCTATAAGTAACATTTATCGTACAGTCTGGTTTCTTCGTCTGATATGTCGCATATCGAGTCTAGAGGTGGAATCGTCAGACTCCAGTAACTTGATAAGTCATGCCGATGTGTGGCTCATAACAGTTCGAAAAACTACTGATAACACTTACCAGTAAATCTCATCAGCCCTGGCCAGGGACTTACTGTTATAGCCAATCAAGCATAGAGCAACATCAACTCCCAATACCGGGAGAGATGAAACCCCTCCTATCGCTCACATGCTTATATGTGACTCGGGACTGTACCTAAATCCACCTGTTGCATGACTCTTTTGAGCCGTAGTCGGGAGGAAATCAAAGCACAGTGGAAACTACATAAGACATTATGGCGATCTCGTGTCTATAGACTCACGTGTACCAGTGTCACCAGAGAACTGCTTTCTGACGATAGGTATAGTACCAACTAGGAGTTCTCGGCGAGTCCTGTTCGGTGTACCCATTCTCTAATGAGCACCTGTGTACAATCATTGATGACAAACACCAATGATTATAGAATCAACCATCACCCCCTACAAGGTTCAAGAAATGTACACACTAGTCACCTCTAGGATGTCGATGCCATGTCTTGATACTCCATCGACTAGGAACAGTTAAAGGATGTGCTTGTGGACTACACAAGTCCCAATAGTATGATCCGCATCATAGTCCTGGTAGTCAAGCAAACATCCTAAGGGCTTTATCACATGTATAAGAGAGACAGTATAATAATACAAGTATACATGTTAATATAAAGAGAAACCAGATAGCATACTATCATGTCGAGCAAGAAAGTCCTTTATATATAATCCAAGCATCCACTATATCATACAATAATGGCCTCTAGGGCATTCATATTCCTAACAATCTCCCACTTACAATAAGGCCGGTTGTTGTAGTATCTAATACCCAATATCCCAAAAAGTCTCTCAAACTGCGTCTGGGGGAGGGCCTTCATGAGTGGATCCGCTGTGTTGTCCTTTGTGTCAACTCTCCTGACCTCGATCTCCCGGCGATCTACTATCTCCCGGATCAGGTGATTCCGCCTAAGAATATGTCTAGATCGCTGATGGGACCGGGGTTCCTTGGCCAAAGCTACAGCTCCATTTTTATCATAATACAAAAGAATTGGATGCTCAATGGATGGAACCACACTAAGTTCAGCAATGAACTTCTTCATCCAGATAGCCTTTTTGGCAGCATCGTTGGAAGCGATGTATTCAGCCTCTATCGTCGAGTTTGCTATGGTATCTTGCTTGGAACACTTCCAACATACCACCCCTCCTTTGAGTGTGAAGACAAAACCTGAGACTGGCTTACTTTTGTCCTTATCACTCTGGAAGCTCGAATTGGTAAAGGACTCCACCTGGAGTTCACCGTTACCATACACCAAGAACATTTCTTTTGTCATTCTCAAGTACTTAAGAATGTTCTTCACAGCTGTCCAGTGTTTTCCCCCAGGATCTGATTGATACCTAGTGCGTAAGCTATATCCGGTCTGGTATATAACATCGCATACATGATAGACCCAACTGCAGAAGTATAGAGCCCTCTCCAAATCAGTCTTTGGAGACATCTCTTTGGAGAGAGTGATTCCTGGACAAGAGGGTAAATTACCACGCTTAGAATCTTCCATACTAAACCTTTTTAGTATGGTTTCTATATACCTGGATTGGACAATCCAACATCCGCTTAGATCTATCTCTATAAATCTTTATCCTAAGGATGTAGGAGGCATCACCTGGATCTTTCATGGAGAACTTTTGTGATAAGAAGAGCTTGACCGGTGTTTCATAGGAATAATCATTTCCTATCAAGAGTATGTTATCCACGTATAATACGAGGAAGACAACCTTACTCTCTACAACCTTTTTGTATATACAAGGTTGGTCTACGTTTTTGATAAAGTCAAACACTTTGACCGCTACATCAAAACAGATGTTCCAGCTCCACGATGTTTTCTTTAATCCGTAGATTGATTTAAGTAGCTTGCACACCTTTCCGCTGCTCCCATTGTCTATGAAGCCCTCTGGCTGAGTCATGTACACGCTCTCTTCTAACTCTCCATTTAGAAAAGCGGTCTTGACGTCCATCTGCCAGATTTCATAGTCATGGTATGCAGCAATGGCAAGTAGGATCCTGATGGATTTAAGCATAGCTACTGGAGAAAAGGTTTCATCATAATCGACACTAGGTCGTTGACGATAACCTTTTGCAACAAGTCTAGCTTTGAAGGTCTAAACCTTTCCATCTACACCAATTTTCTTCTTAAACATCCACTTGCTCCCGATGGGTTTTACCCCCTTCAGGAGAAACTTCTAAATTCCATACTTTGTTGGTGTACATGGATTCCATCTCAGATTGCATTGCATCCAGACATTTCACAGAGTCTCCACTTGTGATGGCCTGCTCGAAACTAGTTGGGTCATCATCTTCCATGATGCAATCCTCACTCCCACCGTCTATAAGAAAACCGTAGTATCTCTCAGGTGGATGAGGAACCCTACTAGATCTGCGGAGTGGCTGAGGTTCGTCGGGGACTATTGAATCATCCGGTTCTACCAAATCGTCAGTTATTGTTTGTGTAGCTGGAACTTCTTCCAGTTCTACCTCATGATCACTAATTTCTTTCAAAAGAAATTCCTTTTGTAAAAAAGTTGGCATGTTGAGGACAAAACACTTTTTGTTCTTCAGTATGGTAGAAGATATATCCATATGAATCCTTTGGATATCCCACAAACTTGCATAAAACAGACCTTGCCTTGAGCTTATCCGAATTTTGCTTTTTAACATAGGCCGGACAACCCCGTATCTTAACTCGTTTAAGAGACGGTATCTTCCCATTCTATATCTCATATGGAGTGGTAGGCACGGATTTAGTTGGAACCCTATTCAATAGGTATGCAGCTGTCTCAAATGCATAACTCCAAAAGGAAATAGGTAACTCTACAACACTCATCATAGAGCGCACCATATCTAATAGGGTGCGATTTCTCCGCTCCGATACTCCATTGTGCTGTGGTGTATACGGAGGAGTAAGCTGGGAGAGAATCCCATTCTCTTTTAAGTAGTCTCAGAATTCCGTGTTTAAGTATTCTCATCCCCGAACAGATTGTAGGATTTTAATACTTTTACCCGTCTGGTTTTCTACTTCGTTCTTATGTTCCTTGAATTTCTCAAAAGTTACAGATTTGTGTTTCAAAAGGAACATATGTCCGAATCTTGAGAGATTATCGGTGAATGTAATAAAGTATGAGGAACCATTCCTGGCATGTGTAGACATAGGACCGCATACATCACTATATATCAGTCCCAAGAGTTCAGTACCTCTTTCTCCGTGTCTAGTAAACGGGGTTTTGGTCATCTTCCCTTTGAGACATGACTGGCAGTTTTCATAAGATTTAAATTCAAACTGATTTAAATATCCATCTTTATGTAACTTAGCTAGTCTTGACGCATTGATATGACCCAGTGATTGTTTGTGTTGTTTTAGAGTTGTGTTTGTAGAATAATCGCAATCAATAACGGTGTCGCGTGTAGCTAGACCGAGATGAGTACGGGTCTTCCTCAGGGAACGTTGAATCTTTTAATCTTATTTTAGACGTGTTGATTAGGAAGAGGAAGAAGAATAGATAATAGTGAAGAATAGTTATAGAATCTAGATCTACGTTAAACATGGATGTAGAATATAGATCTAGTTTAAAGACAGATGTTGATTTTATATCAGAAGATGGCTTGTAGGGTTCGTTAAGATTTAGTCATGGATGATTAATTAAAAATTACTCCTTTTATCTATTGATAGATTTAATACTAGATAGATAGTGATGAATGAGGATTAGGGTTCTTGGAAGAAACTAGGGTTTCCCCACTATTGACCCTTGTCCTTTCATTGATCTATATTCATGTCTAGCCCTTAACAAAGCAATTGTTAACATGATCTCAAATCGCGGTCGAGACTAGCAATAAATTGGTAGCATGCCCGATAAAGATGTTAACATTTATTTTGCTAAAGCTTATAAACTTAATAAGACTTAAAAGAAGTTAAAATATTTTCTCATCCATTGTTCTACCCTAATCCTACGAACCCTATCAAGTGGAGAATTACTCACGCATGATTGAGATAGAAGAACGGATAGAGATGAAATTCATAATGTAACTAAATAATTAAACTAATTAAACTAAAGATCTATCTTTATTATTCAACTTCACAAGTATAAACTTCAAGTTTAGGTTATAAGAGGAAGAAGAAATTGCTCTCGATTTCTGCCTTGTCGGATGTAGATGTTCCGTCAAATTTCACGTCGCTTTATCACGTCGAATATTGGACCTGTTTTGGATCACTTATTTTTTGACGATGATTAGATTGTGTAAAAAATTGATGATTTCTAAGTTTAGCCCTCAGTCCTTTATGTAACCCCAAAACCAGAAACCAAAGATCCCCAGAATTAGGGTTAGTTGTAGCAAATCCAACCTGAAAATCCAAACTTCTGATTCGGTGAATCGGCCACGGATCCTCCGCATATTGAATGGTTTGGCCGCGGATCCGCGGTTTGTTGGTGAGATCTTGGGTGCAAATTTCTGGGGTTTTATTATTGTGACACATGGAGATTTAGTTGATGTCTGGAACTTGAAAATATTTCCTGAGTCTCTGCCAGTATTGATTCTTCAATTTTCTTTAATATTTCGGCAGATTTTTGATTTCCGACATCTCAACATCTCGATCTCCTGATCTGAGCCAAAGCTTGCACCATATCTCAAAGAATTATGTCAGTAATATTTGGTATTTTTTAAATATTATCCTAACCAATTTGATATGATATTATATTTTAAGAATATTGATTAAGGATATTTGATATGATATGCATATTTAAATTATCAAAATATTATATGCAGATATTTTCCTTCATAATGTTAATTATAATATATAAACATATGAAAATAGTATTTTTTACAGATAAACCCTCATATGTGTCATATTTATAATAAACACCTTTAGATATTTAAGAAAAATAAGGAAAATGGCATATCAAAAGTGCGATATTTTTGACTAAACACCTAGTCTACAATGCCACAAGAAGCCTTCGTTCATTTCTGAACTTTTCCTCTTGAGCGTGTTCTGTATGTTTAGAACTGTAGTTTAATTTAGAACGTATATTACGTTACACAACGTACCAAACCCAATAAACACTTGATTTAAGAAAATGTTCATAACATTTTTCTCTAATACAAAATTATATCTTTCTTTATCTAATAAAGAAATTGATATTATATTGCACATCATTTTTGGTACGTAATAAAAGTCGTTCAGAATCATTGTATTACCATTTGGTAATACTAGGTGATATTCGCCAACTACTTTGGCTGCAAAAATTGCACCATTCCCTACTACTAGAGACTTATCATTCTTTTCCAGTTCTCTACTTCTCTTTAACAAATGTAACAAATTACATAAGTAGGATCCTAATCCGGTATCCAATACCCAGGACATAGAGCATACTGAGAAACAGTTCTCGGTAACGAACACACCCGAAGAAGATGCATCATCATACTCTTTCTTCGTTCGGGTTGCGTAGGAATTCTGATAGTCCCCTATTCCTTGCTCAGAATTATGACAATCATAAGAAAAAGCGGAACCAACGTTCTCCAGCTCAGTATAATAAGCGGGTTCGGTCAATACATCCATATTATTATCTTAATTAAGGTGTGCTATGGTCGCTACCTGAAAGAGAGAAGGAAACACTTTAGCGTGCGCTCTTGCAAGATTAGATTGGTTATAATCTTATCTAATTAGGATGGCGCCCACTGTTTTTATCAAATCTTTCTTTAAACCCTAAAAGGTAAGATTAGCCGGGATTAATTACACCCTACAAGTTCGCCAATCAGTCAGCCAGGCAGGTATTGGTACGCCGAGGGAGTTTCCCCATGCTTTCGCATGGAACTAATTAAATAACCTCGTTTCCGCATGGGCATAACCCCGTTAACACCTTTCTTAGACACCTACTGGATCAGCTAATTGTAAAGAGGAAAACTCTCCCAGGTATAACACTTACTCGCAGTGGGTATCGGGATACAACTATCTCATAGAAGATATGCGATCTCATTGAAAATTTCAACACTTGAAATACCCAATATCTGTTTTTACCCCTAGCTACTTATGACCTTGGATATGGTCAACAAATCATAAGCGCTAACCAAGTTCGACCCGTTATTTCGTGATTGAATTAATCCCACCCGTACAACCCTTGGCTAAGGTCAACAAAGTCGTACGACTACCCTAATTCAATCGCATCACATGCGGCAGATAAGCACTAATCAGCTACCGTACACTACGTCTTGGCTATGGTCAACAAACGCAACACGAATACTAAATAGCACTTATCTAAAATGACGGAGGGCTACGACTGGTTTTGAAAAAAACCTTTATCGTAATGAACTTGATATTGTTGTAGAATTTAGTGATTTGAAAAGGAGTGGTTCAAGATCCGCTTTTAAAATCGATTAGTTTTCAAAACAAACCACGTGGGTTATAGCATTTGCTAGTTTTGCTAAAGAGGTCACTCCCGGTGAAGGGATCTCGGCTCTTTCCTCATCGAATGAGGTGCTGGATATTCATCAAGGAATACCACTTTGCAGAGCAAGAACTAGAGCTACCTTTTTGAAAAATTTGAATCTACAACATCTTTAGGTTTCCTATCTTTTCATTAATCCTATTAATGACGTCCCATCATTTATGTTTTCTAAACATCATAGAAGAAACGAAAATAGAACGTACGCTTATGCCATCCGCATTCGCCACGAGGCCCCGTCATGCACCGTTAGGTTACTTAACTAATAGCAGAGCGGGAGCTGGACTAGCGCGGATGCAAAACATAAGCAACATTTATTATATATATCATATATACAGCATTCTTCTCATGCAATTATATAATCACATCACAAAACTCAAGCAGCAGAAGTCAACATATGAAATATTGGATATACTAGGAGGTTCGTGTTTCAAATTAAGCCAGTAATGAAAAACACGGATTCCACGGTCGTCATGAATAGCCAAACCCACATCTCTAAACCCCTACGAGAGCGGTAAGTAACCATGCCAATTCTAGAGTTAGGAGACCCGGTCTCGACTCCTCGAGATGGTCTCCTACTAGACTCTAGAACCCGGTTACTTGTGCCCCCCATCTTGGATCTATCCTAATGCGGAAAAGTAAATAATATAAATCAGTGGTGACATTATCCTCAACCCGGAAGTGTCCTAATAAAAGAATATTACATACAATTTTACATGAATGAAAATAGAAAAACTCTCATCTCACCCAAAAAATCTCATCAATTCAATCACGACGATCCAATATAACATATTACAGCAACAAATAATATCACATGTCATCAACGTAAGTAAATATGCATATCCCGAATTCCTTTGACATATAGCAACGAGATCGGGAATACCCCGCATATTACACTTACAGTCGCACAAAAGAAATGAAAAACTACAATATTTAGAATCTGCATAATCCTTAGACATCATAAACCCGGAATATCACATACTCCGAATTTCATGCCTAACCCTATAAACCTTGCAATTTAGTCTCAAATCGAAAACACTTTTCAATAATTTAGTCGGGTAATTCAACAAGATTCCCGACTACCTGATCGAATACTCGTCAGGAACTTTAGGAGATGGCCGCACCCCCGATGTCATTGACGAAGTGCACTTAGACGGAACACCATGGCCATGAGCACCCAAGTGGATGCTTTTGGCAATGGGGTTCTCTTACAGTCACTTGGTCGAGGCTATAGGGCGTGGCTATCTAGTAGTGTTATCCGGCGAATATTCATATACTGTATGAGATTGCGACAAAGTTTTGATCCGAATCAAAACTCCGTGGCAATCGATCAATAGAGACTGAAATGCTAGATTTACAAACAGCAAACTAGTTTTCACAAAACTAATTTAACATGGATTCCAAATATTGTATCATATATCAAACTTAAACCCGAAACGATATTACAATTGTGACTACGAAACACTCCGAATTTCCTTAACACAAAAGATAACATCACATGCAATTTGGGCAAAACAAACATAACCTGAAACCCTAATCCATGAGACTGGAGCACCAAAGAAAACTCGAGACCAAACAACAACATTTGGCCGGCCAGGCCGGGAAAATCGAAGTTGTAGCCGAAAAAATCATTGAATATTGCTCTCGTTTTTCTATAGTGTTCTAGATACATCAAATATAACATTCTGCAACTGTTTTAAAAAAATTTAGATGCTTTGGAAAATTCGAAAAAAACTTGGGTTTGGATTCGACTGTTTCGGAGTTGTTTCGGTTTCGTAATTCTAATTTATATCGTCTAATGCTCTAGCTTTGGCTCTGATACCATGAAAGTGTTTCCTAGCACCACCACAGGGTCTACAACGGCATCAAGCATGCAATTTTAAAATTTCTTGGGTGCTAAGCTACACTAACCTAGAATCTAACTAGAATATTAGGGTTTAAAGCATGATATAACAAGAACTATGCTAAGAGAAAAAGACTACAACCTTTGTAGACCAAGTCCTTATCTTCAAAAGCTCCGGGTAGTAGTCCCTACGACTCCTCTTGGCTCTACTTGAAAAATGCACGAACTTGCTTCGTGATCTTCATGTCGAAGATGATCCACCTTGAAACTTCTCTAGTTCAAGCTACCTCTTCACTAATCTATCATTAGTGAAGGAAACACCCTAATCTAAATGGCTAATCTAGAGTAGGATGATAAAGTAGGGTATTTAGCTCACTTAGAATTATCTAAAGCCCTAGAGTTCACAACTCATATGAAGGTTAGGGCTTGGAGGAGGAAGAAGAAGATAATGGAGAGAGGAAGCAAAAATATGCTAGCCTTGAACAAGTGAAGAATGTCTTACATAACATCTCACTCATTGAAGCATGAATATTTCACAATAGAAATATACAACCATGCTTCAATAGTGTAGCCAAATTAATAAACTAATGTTTAAGCTATGCCTCACCCATTCCACAAATATCTCCCCATTTTCCACCTCATAATTCTATTTTCTCAAAATAGAAAATCCATGTGTGTGTGTGTGTATCACATATATACACAAATATATATATATATATATATATAGAAGAAAATAATTAGTGAGCATTAATATTATTTAATATACATATATATCAAATTATTAAATCAACATTTGATTTAATAATCCAGTTATATCATATATAATCGACTAATATTATTTATCCTTATATCATATTATCAAATCAACATTTGATTCAATAATCCGGTTATATCACAAATAACCTAACCGATATCAAATGTCGCCAGATTAGAATACAGTATCATATACTCGTATTTAATTAGGCTCCTACACATATCAACATATGCGCCATACTTCGTTTCGCTTGAGCTAGGAAACCTCTGTGTGGGACTCTAAAGACTCGTCAATACACCAGCAGTAGGTAATGATCACATCAGTTACCCATAAGCCGTCAGCGGTACTAGCTATACGTAACGGCTACTCAGGTATTGAGCAATTAGAAGATCAAAAAGAAAGCTTGTCCAAATTCCCATGAAGCCTATAAGTAATACTTACCATATAGTCTGATATATTGCATATCGAGTCTAGGGTTAGAATTGTCAGACCCCATTAACTTAATAAGTCATGCCGATGTGTGGCTCATAACGGTTCGAGAAACTACTGATAACACTTACCAATAAATCTCATCAGTCCTGGCCAGTGACTTACTGTTATAGCCAATCGAGCATAGCGCAACATCAACTCCCAATATCGGAAGAGACGAAACCCCTCCTATCGCTCACGGCCTCCATGTGACTCGGGACTGTACCCAAAATCCACCTATTTGCATGACTGCTTTGAGCTATGGTAGGGAGGAAATCAAAGCACAGTGGGAACCACACAAGACACTATGACGATCTCGGGTCTACAGACTAACCTGTACTAGTATCACCAGAGAATTGCTATCTGACGATGTGTATGGTACCATCTAGGAGTTCTCAGCGAGTCCTGTTCGGTGTACCCATTATCTAATTAGCACATGTGTACAATATTTGATGTCAAACACCAATGGTTATGGGATCAACCATAGCCCCCTACAGGGTCAAGAAACGTACACACCAGTCTACTCTGGAATATCGATGCCCCATCTCGATACTCCCTCGATTAGGAACGGTTAAAGGATGTGCTTGTGGACTACACAAGTCCCAGTAGCATGATCCGCATCATAGTCCTGGTAGTCAAGCAAACATCCTAAGGGCTTTATCAACATGTATCAGAGAGACAGTATAATAATACAAGTATACATGTTAAGATAAAGAGCAACCAGATAGTATAGTATCATGTCGAGCAAGAAAGTCCTATATATATATCCAAGCATCCACTATATCATACAATAATGGCCTTTGGGAAATACATATTTCTAACAGTATTTCAAAGACGGCTTGGAATACACCATCACAGGGGAGCCAAATCCGTTCTCCGTAAACGAGGTCTGAAACTATGAAAACGCAAAGTACTTCCTACCATACTTCGAGAATACGTAAAGGTGTCATAAGCCTAAGGATAAACAGAATTCCGTCACCACTATCCCGATCTTTGGGTCCGATTCGAGGAAGATGAAGAAATAGTCTGCTCGGGGCAACCCCAGAAAGAAAACAATAGGCCCGGACCATCTACTCCTATTTTGGTATTTGACAACAACTCAGAGGACGAGGTCAACACAATGTTCTCCATTCGCCTGTCAGTGCAAACCTTTGCCGGAACAGATCAGAATCTACAAATTACAATGGCTCTGTCTCGGCATTACAAGGTACTTGATGCGCTCTAAACATACAACGTACAAAAACTGCAAACTTTCTACGTACCTTCCAAGTGAAGAGGTGAAAAAACGATCATCTTCTACCAATTTATGGAAAATAAAGTAGAAAAAGAAGTCAGGCATGGTGCCAATTTTGCACTCGCCAGGCTTCAACCAATCCGTCTACCAAGATACTACACGGGAGGATGAAAAGGCTCTTAAGATCCCAGGGTGTACCCCTCGGACAAACTGTTCGACAAGCCCAATTCTACAAAAAGATTTGGGATATTCCCGGAACTCAGCGAAAGATGCCCAACAGGAAGATGGAGACAACCGGGCTCGAATACGTTTAGTCTAAGAAATAGAAGCGGTTCTACAGTTGCCAAATTATAAATAGCTCCAGTGATGGAGGAAACGCTTTTCCAAATGGCCGTGACGTCAAATCAGAGCAGGATTCTGCTCTAAAAACGTTAAGTCCTTCACTCGAAGAACAAATCGACAAGCTAATAAAAGAAACTTGTCAAAAGAGCCGAGATAACCACATCCGTAAGATGGCCATATATGAGAAAGCCAGGACGCAGCGTCTCAGCCAGCAATCTGCGGAAGAAATTGGCCGTAATGCTCTTCATCCCCGGTCCGCTGTATATCCTCGCGAAAGGGGAAAATTACGAAATAGAGGTAAAGACAGGGCAAAGAACGCAAACAACGTTCGAAAACAACAAGGCGGAACCAAGACGCCATGCAATCGAGAAAAACTCGGTTGGAGCTCGTCCTTTAAAAAGAAGATGGGTCAGGAATACTCTTTCCCCCAAGATAAGATAGGGAAAATATTCAACCTTTTCATGAAATATCAAATGATGACGCTTCCGGAGTCTTGACACCCCGAACAAATAAACTAGGTCCATCATCCGGATTATTGCTCCTATCACCGAATAATAGGTCACCCCCTCGAAAACTGTTTCACCTTCAAAGACTAAGTAGAAGACCAGTATCAACAAGGCAGGTTCGCTTTTTCCGACAGCATGAAGGTAACCCCGCTGCAAAAGCATGAGACACAGAGGACCTATACCATGAGGATAAGACCAGCTCAACATCAAGAATAGCGAACTCGTACCTGTCATATGATAACACTCTCAAAAGAGGAAGGGTATGAGACTATGGATGACATCTACATGTGCTTCGCAAATGAAGACGAAGACGAGGTGATCTCCAAGTTTCCACCAGCACCAAAAGAGCTGGAAGATGGGTTACACACCACGGCGGACAACCTAAGAAAAATTGACTTAGAGACAGAAAATGATCCGAGGCTGACATTTGTCAGTGAGCTACTATTTGAAAAACAGGTAGCCACGATAAAAGACGTGCTCATGCAATATAAAGATTGCTTCGTGTGGAACTATTCCGAGATGCCATGTCTAGATCCAAAAGTAGTGGTATATAGTCTGTCCATATCGCCGGACATAAAGCCAGTCAAACAGGCGCCGAGAAGAATGCGGCTCAAACTTAAGATGAGTATCAACGCTGAAGTCAAGAAACTAATCGACTCCAACTTCATCCAAAGAGTTCAATATCCCGACTGGATCACCAACATCATTTCGGTGTTGAAGAAAAATAGAACGGTGCGCATCTCCGTCGACTTTCGGGACCTCAATAAAGCTTACCCGAAGAATGACTTCCCAGTACCTGTTATTGAGCCGATGATCGATAATACGTCTACCCATGATGTCTTCTCCTTGATGGATGGATCTTCAGGATACAATCAAATAAAAATGCATCCTGAAAACCAAAAGCATACCGCCTTCCGGACTCTGCTGGGCATATTCTGCTATAAGGTAATGCCCTTTGGTTTAAAGAACGCTGGCGCTACCTACCAAAGGGCCATGACAAAGATCTTCGATGACTTCATACACGAGATCGCCGAATGCTACATTAACGACCTTGTGGTAAAGAGCAGATCTTACGAGGAATATTGGGAACATCTAAAAATAGTGTTATGACATCTTCAGAAGTGTAATCTGAAAATGAATCCTCTAAAATGTGTGTTTGGAGTCTCCTCAGGAAAATTCCTTGGATGCATCATATAGCACCGGGTATCAAAATTGATCCCTCAAATATCAAGGCGATTATAGAAATGCCCACGCCAAGAACTCTCAAACAGTTGCGATCTCTTCAAGGAAAGCACACATATATCCGACGGTTCATAACCAACCTCTCCGGAAAATGCCGTCCCTATAATAATTTGATGAAGAAGGGGACCACGTTCGTTTGGAATCAAAAGTGTCAAAATGCACTAGACAAAATCAAGCAATACCTGCAAAATCCGCCGGTATTGACCGCTCCGGTTAAGGGAAAACCCTTATCCTATATACAACAGTCCATGAGGATTCTCTAGGCGTGCTATGGCCATAAGAAAATGATCAGGGAAAGGAGAGAGCTATGTACTATTTAAGTCGAGTTCCCTTGGGGACAAAAAACAACTACTCCCCCATCGAAAATCATTTCCTGGCACTGATCTTCGCGATAACGAAGCCGAGGCATTATGCCTTGGCACATGAGGTTTATCTCATATCAAAGGTGGATCCTCTCAAATATATGATATCAAGGCTATACTAACAAGAAGGCTTGCTAAATAGGCCCTCCTCCTAATGGAGTTCTCGGTGACGTATCGACCCCTTAAAGCAGTAAAAGGTCAGGCCATAGCTGACTTTCTTGTGGAGCATCCGATACCAGCCGACTCCCCGTTAAATTGCGAATTGCCAGACGAACATGCGTTCGACGCAATCAAAAAAGAGAAATTAGAAAATAATTCCCAATGGAAACTCTACTTCGATGGGGCATCTACCATAAAGCAACGAAAGCAAAACACCCCCGTAATCAAAGCCGGGATGGGCCTTATCTTTGTGACTCCGTAAGGAGGGATATTGCGTTACGCCCTCTCCTTAACGGAGCCAAGGACTAATAATGAAACTGAATATGAAGCTTTAATAGCAGGTCTCAAGATCGCTGTCAACATGGGAATCAAAAACCTCCTCATATATGGAGACTCCTAACTGATCGTTAGCCAGGTAAATCGCGACTATCAGACATACAAGCCAGAGCTGATAAAGTATGGCGAAAAAGTGCAGCAACTACTGACACAAATCCCCTCCTACATCCTAGAGAGTATACCGCATGAAGAAAACAACAAGGCAGACACATTGGCCAAATTGGCGAAGGAACTGGAAGATGAAGACCTCGATGACATAAAGATCATTGTGCAAAGACGTAGGGTTCTCGTCCCAACAGACATATCTTCGGAAGACTTAACAGAGCCATCCAAAAGAAAAGAAGCGACCGAACAAGTAGCCCTTCAAATAAAGGACGAAGAAAAGGTCAAGGATTGGAGAGAAGTCTTCATAGACTACTTCAAATCCCAACAAACTCCCAAAAATGCGTCGTTTAGACATCAGCTCATGAAACGAGCATTGTCTTTCACCCTCGTCAATGATACTCTATATAAGAGATCGTTTGACTGTCTGTGGCTAAGATGCCTGGGAGCAGAAGAAGCGAAGAGAGTCGTTCAAGAAACTCACGAAGGACTCAGATATTCTCATCAAGCTGGGTCAAAGATGAAGCTGAAGATAAAAAGAATGGTTTACTATTGGCCTACAATGATTCAGGATTGCCTTGAATATGCGAAGCAGTATCACTCGTGCTAAATTCATGGGGACTTCATCCACCAACATCCAAATCCGCTACTCCCAACAGTAGCTAGCTGGCCGTTTAAAATATAGGGAACCAATATAATTAGCTCCATTAAACCAGCATCGGTTCATACTGGCAACGACCAACTATTTCTCCAAGTGGGCAGAAGCAGTACCACTGAGAGAGGTGAAGACGGAGAATATCCTCCATTTCTTCAGAACCCTTGTCATCTATCGGTTTGGCACTCCGTGACGAATTATCTCTGATAATGGGCCAGTGTATAGAAGTCAAAAAATCAGCTGCTTCGCATAACAGCATAAAATAGATCGGAGATACTCTTCAGCCTATAATTCTCGGGTCAACGGTCTAGCTGAAGCTTTCAACAAGACCTTAATAAAGATTATAAAGAAAACGGTGTCCAGAAACAAAAAAAAAGGATTGGCACGAAAGGATGCACGAAACTCTCTGGGCATATAGAACAATGTTCGAGACGGCCACGAATACGACACCGTATGTATTGGTGTTCGGCACGGAAGCAGTGCTCCCACTGGAAATAGAACTCCCCTCTCTATGAGTAGCGGTTCGATACGAGCTGACAGATGAAGAAAATGCTCATCTTCGGCTTGAGAGCTCGACGTCCTTGACGAAACTCACCTTGTAGCACAGCAAAATCCGGAGGCTTATAAGGCAAGGATGACACGGTCATACGAAAGACTGACCAGGCCGAGAACGTTTCGCCAAGGAGAACTCGTGCTAGTCATCAAAAGACCAATGATTCCCAATCGTGCAAAACGGGGAAAGTTCGAGCCGAAATATGAAGGCCCGTATATTATAGACAAAGTCTACTAAGGTGAAGCCCACCTTCTCATGGATATGCATGGCGAAAGACCCTTCCGGCCAATAAACGGCCGATTCCTCAAAAAATACTATGCTTGACGAGTCACGACTTAGGTCAATGATAGATGACGACGCTTGTGTCCGCTCACTATCTTCCTCGGTCAGGTCTCTGAGTGTAGTATCCAAAAAGCTCCGTCGCTTCAAAAATGGCGACAACAGACCGAGAAGTCCTTAAGCTAACTATCCGCCTCAAATATGGTAACAACGGACTAAGATGTCCTTAAACTACAACTTCACCTCAAACAATGCGCAACGGACCGAGATGCCCCTAAACTAGCACATCTCCCCCAAATACGGTGATATGCTCCCTTGAAATCTATATTGCAATCGAAGTCCTAACGGCGAAGGTTGCAACTCAAGTCCCACTGGCTACATGGCTACTCCAGCAATGAATCCATCCCCAAATCCCACCGGCAAACAGGTGGGTCACCTGCGACGAAGCTACTTTCGAGAATTTCGCCATTGAAAAAAAGAAAAGAAAAGGAGGGGTATGTCCACAAGCGAAATGGGCACGGATAAAAACCTAAAAGGGCGCCGTGAGTAAAAACAGCAGGAGTACCGACGAGCTTGTGAAAACCCGGAAGGGCGCAATCTCGTAAAAAAATATAAATAAAAAATAAAATACACTTGCACGGTCTTTTCAATCTTGTGAGGAGAAAATACCTACGTGAGATCCTTACGACTCACAAAGGAGCAACACACTTCCACACGATTTCTAAGGAGAAAATACACTTACGAGATTCGAACGACTCGTAAGGAGAATTCCCTCTATGAGACCCTCATGGCTCATAGAATTCGAAAGTATTAGGTTACAGGGATCTAAATCTATTCTTAAGCCGTCATATCCCCCAAGTTGCCCTACAGGCGGTCTAATATTGACCCTTATATACAATCCACGGGTATGAATAAACAATTCCCTACCGAGTTCCACCAATGGCGAGAAATATCGCATATGGTGAACGACACTTGGAAGTCTTCCCGACTCATAAGGAGAAATAACTCTTGTAAGATGCTTATGACTTGCAAGGGAAAACACCACATAGAAATCCTCACGACTTTTAAGGAGAACGTACACCTATGAGATCCTCTCGACTCGTAGGGAGAAATACCTTTATGAGACCCTTACGACTTATAAAGTCAAAAAGCCTTAGTCGACAGGATCCTAACCATGTTTGCTTAGCCACCTTTGTTCAAATCGACAAAGGCAAATGATGATTCGCTCATAGAAATATCCCAGTTGTAGCGATGCCGGTGCCAAATAGGTATCAAATTTTATGTTCTCGCAAAGGCAAATGCTGATTCGCTCCTGGCAATATCCCAATTGTAGCGATACTGATGCCTAAATAGGTATCAAATTTCTAGTTCTCGCACAAGTAAAGGATGATTCGCTCCTGAAAATATCCCAGTGGTAGAAATATTGATGCCAAGATTGATATCAGACTTCAAATCCCCAACTCAAAAAAGGCCAAAATGTTTGGGCAACTCGCAATAAAAAGCAGCGAGTAAAAACAAAAACAGCCGAAATGATTATGCACCGCGATAAATAGCCGAAATGATTTGGCAGTCGTGACTTTCGCGGCATAAAAGCTGAAAAGTTAGAGCATCGCGGAAAAAAAATGAAAATAAAACTTTTCTGCCCTGCAGGTAGGTCCACAACGACCCTTGTATACAATCCATGGGTATAAATGAAAGAATGGAAACCATATTTTCCCACCAGGCCCCGTCAAAGGGAGAACAAGATCATGATGGCAACATCTACGGCCTAAAGTTCGACTCGATGTGCTTCTCGTTCCAGCAGGATGCCGACGCAACGTCATCATAAAAAATGACCCAAGGGTCGAAGTAAAAATAGAGCCATGGCAAAATCCTAGCACCAAGTATTGACGGTTCATATACAACCTAGAGACTGTCTCGACGTTCTTCCTCATTTCAGCAGGATACAGACGCAACTATCAAATGAAATTGGAGCAATGGTATATTCCTAACTCCGGACTTCAATTGCAATATATATAGCATAGAGGTCCCACAGATGTCTACCCTATTTCAGCAAAGAATCGGCTCGACATCGTCAAAGTAAAAAAAACAAAGTGACGGCATATTCCCAACTTTGGGTCTTAACGGCAACTCATATAAGTTCTAAAGACTGTTGGAGATCGTCCCACCCCAGAAGGGTGCGGTTACGGCTCATCGGGGCTCCAAATTGAGCTTAACCTAAAATATAAAGTGTCATGGAAAATTCCTAACACTTCCCTTCCGATGGTAATAGGACCTAAAGAGATTACTTGAAGACGTCTTGTCCAGCCTCTGAAAGGATCAGAGAAATGAAAGTCATGGGGCTATTCGAACAGCAGCTTAAACATTGTATATCGAGGTATACATTAGCCAATGCGATGGTACCACGGACTAAAACCCTAGTACCACAAACCTAGCGGACCTTTGTCGTAAAAAGAATGGGGGTTATCTACTTACAACGTTAGAACAAGTTTTCCTGTAAACCCAAAGGAGGTAAACTAAAGAGACTCCGAAACGAATGAATAAACTACAAACTCCGAAATGAGTACATAAACTAGAGGCTCTGAAACGAGTGAATAAACTAGAAACTTCGAAACGAGTACATAAACTACAAACTCTGAAATGAGTATATAAACTACAAACTCCGAAATGAGTATATAAACTACAAACTCCAAAATGATTACATTAACTACAAACTCCGAAACAAGTAAATAAACTAGAGACTCCGACATGAGTGAATAAACTACAAACTCTGAAACGAGTATATAAACTACTTCATGCCAAAGCATGGCATCAAAGGATAGAGAAGTGCAAGCATGAAATAAAATATGTCTTTTATTCATAAATCAAAATGGATACAAGATATAAAAGGGAAGAAGAAAAAATATACAGCGACAAAAATTTTAAGACGGCGGGCAGTTCAATAGGCCAGCTAGATCATCATTTTTCTGTCGGACCTCTGCCTCAAGCTCTAGCAACGCCGCAAGCTAAGCCCCTGCCTGTGCATATTGTTTTTGGTATAAAGAAAACCGATGCTCAAGCTCTTTCTCGGCAGTCTTGTAGGTCTCAACCGTTTCGCGTGTAAAAATGACAGCTCTATCAAGAGCCACCACCTCCATAATTGCCTCCTGAAGGACCCGCTAAATTTCAAAGGACCGAGTAGTCTTGGTTGTGAGCTGGGCTTGAAATTCCACCAAAGCCTTTGAAAACAACTCCCTCTCCAAAAACATCCGGTTGAGCCTTTTCTTGCAAGACCAGAGATTGGCTGCACACCGATCAATCCATTCACGCAAGCGAGCCTTTACAGATAGGATATCAGAGGGAAGGCGTATACATTCGACTCCATGTAGAGAAGCCTCCACTTGACGGCAATATTCGACCCAAGTACGCACCAGCACCTCATCATGGTAGGTGGCAAGGATGAACAAAGAAGAGTTAGATTCAACAGAAAATTCCTCAGCCATGACGGAAGTGCCAGCACAAAGATCTTCAATAAGAGTTTCCATGAATGAATGCTCTGTTTCGTCATCCTCTCAGACATACGTCTGGCGTAAGGGCCTGGCGGCATGCAAATATGAGACTCTAGCGGAGTCAGAGTTGGCAAAGCTGTGAAGATATATGTATGGTTAGTCGTCTTTTTGAACGGGGAATAAGTAAAAGAATACTAGGGCTAAAGTGTCACTTACCCATAGCCACAGAAAGCAGATCTGAGAAATCCCCAGGCCTATCAAGAACTTCAACTTCGTCCTCAGCCTATAGGACTGTGGTTTAAAGTAAAGGGCACATCAGCATCATTATGAAAATATAATACGGAAGGCAAAGGAATACCAACCTTAGCCAGAGGAAAGAACGATGCGCTGGGGGTATCCGGTGCGGGGCCGCCATGTTAAGTAGATGAAGGAAGGTTTCCTTCGGAAAACGATATATAACAGAGGACGCCAACTCTCGCAGTTCTGGGAGAAAGAAAAAGTCAGACATATGGAAAGGTCGTTAATATATATATATATATATATATATATATATATATATATATATATATATAAGATTACCTTCGATACTTCGTCCATTCTGGACTGGAGGGCTAGCAGCTTCAGTAATCTCCTCTACATCCTCCGGTGCATTACTAGAAATATTTACAGAATCTATGGTCGGTCCAGCAACATCCGCTGAAGGAATAAAAGCCGTCACCGGAGGATCTAAGACGTGATCTGGGCTCGAAACTGCGCCCACCATAGAAGGCCCTACAAAAGAAAAATGTGTAAAGACGAATGCGATGTGAAAACAATATAAATTATTTACTAAGAGAGATGTAAAATATATAAACCGATACGCCAGGGAGCCTGAGGTATAGCCTTTTTGAGCCACTGCTTATTTCTGGTTAGCCGCGCTCGTTGGGCTTCGATCGAACATAAATCCCTGCCTGCCTTCAGAGCAGCCTCATCTTCAGAAGCGGCCGATATAGGTTGTTTGATAACCCGTTCTTTTTCCAACGTTAAAGGAAATACTGGTAACATAGCAGGAGCCGGGTCAACATCACGGAATTCAACCGGCGGAAAGCATCCCTTCTTGGGGCGCACGTTTTCAGTTTCATCCTATGAACACTTCAAAGTCTCGGCCAACTGAGCGGCTTCCTCGGTAGATGTACCAGGAAAGAGGAGACCATCATCCGGTTCATGCATAGATATAGGCTCATCATGAGTGAGAGGCTCAGACTCGAGCAAAGCATCGAGTAAATGGGCGGCCGATTTCTTCCTCCTTTTAGGGCCCGAGCTAGTACTGGTAGAGGGACGCTTCCTCCCCTTTGGCACTTTTGCATGGCGCTGCCCAATCTCTTCTTCGGTATCCGACTTTGATGACGCCGCTGCTAGTGCTTTATCAAGAGTCCCTGCCCCGGTTCCAATGTGAACTGGCATACCAAAGGTACGGGGGACCGATTCTGTTCGAGCGGCTTTAGGAATAAGCACTGAATCGCTGTCCCTCAGAGGAGGGCAAACGACCGACCGTGGCCGCAACGAAGCATTGATGGCTTGAGCTGGAGCAGAGGCCTTACACTCGAAGAGCACCCGTCTCTCCTCTGCGATGATGGGACTAACCCGGAGATGATACCAGACCTTGAAGGGTCCTACGGGACTTGGAATGTAGTCAGGCTCGGGGATTATGAAAAGGGAACCGGTATTTAACCTTATGAAATGATGAATAATGTCATGGGAAGTCTCCAGCGAGAAAGTAGGATCAACTAAAAAGGCTTCAAGGGGGACGCCCTGGTTGTAACCCAGCTGCTGGGAAAAGCGATGCGGATTGTATCGCATGAAAAGAGCAGTGTCATTTAGTCGGAACACTAAGTACCCCAGACTGATTGAATATAAATGCATGATCACTTTTTGTTTTAAAGTCGGCGCCCCATTCTTCAACAAATCAAATAACTGTTGAATAGGCCCCGCTAGCGCAGAAAGGACCCGATCATTGAAAACCATACCGCCTTCGTTTGAATACGGGTTAAGCAACACGCGCAAAACCCATAACTGAGTCGTATCAGGGGTGGAGGCATCAACCAATCTCATGACTCGCGGAAAGGTGTATGATTTATAGAAATCAGGCTGCCGGTATGCGGCAAACGCGCCTAACACATGCATCTCGACCCAGGATGTGAAGTAGTGGA
Source organism: Agapanthus africanus (assembly GCA_030015575.1). Taxonomy (NCBI): domain Eukaryota; kingdom Viridiplantae; phylum Streptophyta; class Magnoliopsida; order Asparagales; family Amaryllidaceae; genus Agapanthus; species Agapanthus africanus. The sequence continues at coordinate 113,228,636 of CM057344.1, forward strand.
GGGAGAAATTCACGGTGTCTGCACCTGGGTTTGAAGTGTTGGCGGCGGTACTTAAACCATGATATAGGTATGATAACCCTGCAACGCCAATGGCCAATCGCGCTCCTTCGGTTATACGATGTGCAGGGTAGAAGACAGAGACTCTCATAAAACGTCGGTACATTGGCATGGCGAACCAGCTGAGCCAGAGACTATTGAAGCCTACAAAGAATGTTTCTTTGTTTATTCCAGGAGCAGCGATTATGTTAAAAGTCACGGCTGATGAATTTAGAATATAAAATTGTGGCATATCTTCTTCTTTAGCCTCCAAGCCGAATCCGAAGGGATTCTCGACCTTCACAAATTTCAGCACTTTCTTGGATAGAGTATCTTTACGAAGAAAGCAAGTGATGAAAGCGTCAAAAGTAACACCTTTCCCTTTCGATACCATGAACAGGCTCTCAAAAATACCTAAGGCCTTAATTAGACTTAGGTGCTTATGCCGAACGGCATTCTCGGTTGTCAAGCCTTCATGAATGGCTGGCACTGTAGTAAAAATAAACTCGTTAGGGGGTAATAATTCTTCGTAGTACTCTCCCCTAATTGGGATCCCTAAAATTTCTCGGAATTCCTTCAGCGAAATGGAGACTTCGCGGTCCCCTAGTTGAAACGTATTTATTTGAAAATTCCACCGGTTTAAAAAAGCCTTGACCCACCATACGTGGGGAGCTTGGTAGTAGAACAGCGATGCGTACACCGCTTGATACAACCCAACTTTCTAAAACTGTGAGCGTTGGGAGGAGAGAATGTACCAGGCCCAAGGAAGGTAGCCCACTAGATGCCGCGGGGTAACACTTATCTTATAGACCTACCCCCAAGGTCGAGCTTCATCTTGACATATTCGGCGTCTCAAAATATCGATAGCCATCAAGGGTTGTTTGGGTATATCAGTCGTTGATGGCACAAGCTGGCCCTCGAGATTCCAATTAGCCGTCTCCATTGCATAAGTAGTATGCGGACGCTTCGTAAACGAAATCAAGCGGATGGGTTTTGTTGGTACTCCACATGTAACACTACGGCGGCCTCTGAAAATATGACCGTACCAAATTCCCCACTGGAGAAGGCCCTTTTTGTCCTTGGCATGTTCCCTAATCATAGCCATATCCTCCTCATGTGATAGCTAAGAGGTCTCACAAGGCATCAACCATGCCAATTTCAAATATTACGGTGCCGAGAAACCCTAATACGGATCGTTGGCTAGAATTTTAGGCGAAAGATGCAACTAGTAAACTACTTTACTAAGAGAACGGAAATACAACCTTTGTAGATCCGTTGCTCCACCTCCATAGCTCCGCGATGAAGTCCCCTTGCTGTCCACCCGGGCTCTAGCGTTGGCTTCATCGGAGAAATGGGCGGGCAAGGTCGTCGGCTTCGTGCCGAAGATGATCTACGTCGAGGCATCACAAGATCAAGCTCCCACTTCACCAAGTCATGAAACTTGTGAAGAAAACACACTCTACTACTTGGCAAGAGGTAGAGGATGAAGAAATAGGAAGTGGGTTCACTTTAGAATTGGATTTCTCACTCATTTGCTCAAGTTGCCATTGTTGAAGCAAGCTTTCTTCAAGTGAAGAAGAAGAAGAAGCAAGAAAGAATATGATAAGTGTTAATTAAAAATGGAAAAGAAAATCAAACCTTATCATATTCAAACCATGGTTATGTGTAGAGACTAAACTAGGGTTAGTGGGAATGGTTAGGATTAAGCATGAGACAAAATGGTGACTTAGTCAAAGCTTCATGAAGTTTCAACATACAAACAAACAAAGCCACCATTTTCCTTTATGCTTTTCATTTTCCAAAAAGAATAAATAAATAAATAAATGAATAAGAAAATGAAAACCCTAACCAATCTACAACCATGGTTTAATCTTCACACAAACCCTAGTGAGCATGTATCATCAAACATGATACAAACTTGTGTACAAAAGTATATCACATATACAATGTGCACAATCCAAGTGAGAAAACCATTTAAAAGTGAACCGATACTAGTTAATGCAAAGTAATATATCAAATATATAATTATACATTAAATCATTAAATCAACACTTGATTTAACGATCCGGTCATATCGCATATGACCGACTAATATCCAATGTATCGATCTATCGAATCAATCCTCGATTCGATAACTAGGTTATATCGCATACAACCATTCGACACATTCATCGCGAGAATAGAATACGGTATCACATACACGCATTATTCTTGGTCCCGCACATATCTCATATGCGCTCCTATTTCGTTTCGCTTGAGCCAGGAAACCTCAGTGTAGGACTCTAAAGACTCGTCAATACGCCGGCAGCAGGTGATGATCATATCAAACACCCACAAGCCGCAAGCGGTCTGCTAAACGTAACGGCCACCCGGGTATTGAGCGATCAGAAGATCGACGAGCAAGCCCGCTCACACTCCTGTGAATCCAACCAGTAACACTTACCGTACAGTCCGGTCTGATCGTCTGATATGTCGCATATCTCGCCTAGGGGTGGTAGACGTCAGACCCCAATAGCTCGATAAGTCGTGTCGATATGAGGTCTATAACAGTTTGAGAAACTACTGGTAACACTTACCAGTAAATCTCAGCAACCCTGGCCAGGGATTTCCGGTTATAGCCAATCGAACACAGCGCAACATCAACTCCCTATACCGGGAGAGACGAATCCCCTCCTATCGCTCATTGCCTCCATGTGACTCGGGACTGTACCCAAAAACCACCGTTTTGCACGCCCTCTTGGACGTGGTAAGATGGAAATCAAAGCACAGTGGGAACCACACAAGACTCTATGACGATCTCGGGTCAACAGACTACTCTGTACCAGTGTCACCAGAGAACTGCCATCTGACGTAAGGTATAATACCATCTGGGAGTTCTCGGCGAGTCCGTCCAGTGTACCCAGTCTCCATTGAGCACCCGTATATCATCTCTGATGTCAAACACCAATGGATATGGGATCATCCATCGCCCATCTGTATGGGTCGAGAAGGTATACGCTAGTCTACTCTGGTATATCGATGCCCCGTCTCGATACACCCACGACTAGGGACTTTGAAGGATGTACTTATGGACTACCCTGTCCCCACTAGTATGATCCACATCATAGTCCAGGTAGTCAAGTACACATCCTAGGGGCTTTACCAACATGTAACAGAGAGACACCCAGTATACACGTTAAGGTAAAGTTCAACCAGATAGCATACTATCATGTCGAGCAAGAAAGTCCTCCCTATATATGTCCCAGCATCCACTACAATATACATCCAATGTACAGTAATGGCCTCTAGGGCATACATATAACTAACAATCTCCCACTTGCACTAGGGCCATCTGATAGCAGTGGTTGTAGTATCTCATACTCAACCATCCCATAAAAAATCTCTCTCTGGGAACAGGCCTTTGTGAGTGGATCCGCTGTGTTGTCTTCTGAGTCTACTCTCCTAACCTCGATCTCCTTGGAGATCAACTATCTCCATGATCAGGTGATACTGCTTTAGAATATGTCTGGATCACTGATGGGACGGACGTTCCTTGGCATAAGCCACAACTCCATTGTCACACAATGGGAGGAACTAAGTTCATCTCATGAACAAATATACATCCAGACTGCCTCTTTGGTAGCATCTTAAGTAGCGATGTATCCAGCCTTTATCGTCTAGTATGTCACGGTATCTAGCTTGGAACTCTTCCAACATACCGTCCCTTTACTGAGGGTAAAGACAATGCCTGTGACTGACATTCAGTCGTCTTTATCACCCTGGAACTCTTCCAGTGATTCTCCCCAGGGTCGATTGATACCTTCTCACTACAACTAGTGAGAATCCTAACATCCATTTAGATCTATCTCATAGATCCAAAACCTAGGATTTAGTAGGTATCATTATGATCCTATATGGAGAATCCATGTGATAAGCGGAGATCGACCGAGCGTAGCATAGGAAACTCCTTCCCTATCAAGAGTATGTCATCCACGTACTCTACGAGGATCACCGTCATACTCCCTACTACCTTTTTGTTTATACAAGGTTCATCTACCATTTTGATGATGTCAACTTCTTTGACTGATCCATCAAAACAGATGTTCCAACTCCGCGATGCCTGCTTTATCTTATAAAGCATCTTGTACACGTTTCCGCTGCTCCCACTGTCTACGAAGCCCTCTGGCTGTGTACTTATAGACGTTCTCTTCTAAAACATCATTTAGAAAAGCAGTCATGGCACCCAACTGCCAGATATCGTAGTCATGGTACGTAGCCGTGGCAAGTAGGATTCAGATGGACTTAAGCATAGCTACTTGAAAAGGTTTTATCATTATCCACGCCTGGTTGATGACGAAAACCTTTAACAAGTCTAGCTTTGAAAGTCTCAACTTTCCATCTACACCAAGTAATCTTCTCAAGATATACTTGCTCCTGATGGGGATTTAACCCTTCAGATATAGCAGCCAAAGTCCATACTTTGTTGGTGTACATGGATTCCATCTCAGATCGCTAAGCATCTAGCCATTCTTATAGAGTCCCTACTCTCGATGGCCTGCTCGAAACTAGTTGGGTCATCATCTCATGATGCAATCCTCGCTCCCACTGTCATAGAGAAACTGAAGTATCTCTCAGGAGGGTGAGGAACCCTACTAGATCGGCGGAGAGGCTGAGGTTCGTTGGAATCTACTGAATCCTTTGGTTCTACCAAATCATCTGCTGTAATTTGTATAGCTGAAACCTTTCCAGTTCTACATGGCAGACCTTGCCTCGAGCTTGTCCGGATTTTGCTTTTAGACATAGGCCGGATAACCCCAAATCTTAACTAACTTAAGATATGGGCCCTTCCCTTTTCATATCACATATGAAGTGGTAGGCAACTGATTTGATTGGAACCCTATTCAATAAGTATGCAGCTTCTCAAGTGCATAACCCCTAAAATGGAAACAAGTAACTCAGTAGTACTCATCATAGAGCATACCTTATCATATAGGGTGTGATTGCTCCGCCCCGATATACCATCGTGCTATGGTGTATTCGGAGGAGTAATGCTGAGAGAGAATCTCATTCTCCTTTAGAATAGTCCAGGAATTCCGTGCTCAAGTATTCTCCTCCTTGATCTCATCAAAGGACATAATACTTATACCCGTATTGGTTCTCTACTTCTAACTTATATTCTGTGAATATCTCAAAAGGTTCTGACTTGTGTTTCAACAGGAACACATGTCTGAATCAAAAGAGATCATCAGAGAATTTAATGAAGTATAAAGAACCGGTCTTGGCAAATGTAGACAGGGGACCTACATACATCAACATGTATCATCCCAAGAGTTCACTAACTCTTTCTCTGTTTTCAATAAACAGAGCTATGGTCATCTTATCTCTGTGACATGACTGGCAAGTTTCATAAGATGTAAATTCAAACTAATTTAAATATGCATCTACATGTAACTTCAGCTAGTCGGGTCGCATTGATATGACCTAGTCTACAATGCCTTAAGAAGGATTCGTTCATTTCTGAACTCTTCCTCTTGTGTGTGTTCCGTATACTAAGAACTGTAGTTTGATTTAGAACATCAATGCTTTTAGATAACGTGCCTGAACCGATCAACTTTTGATATAGGAAATGTTCAAAACATTATCCAACTATACAAAATTTTATCATTTCTTTACTAATAAAGAGACAGATATGATTTTGCATATCAGGTTCGGTATCTAATAACATTCATTCAGAATCAATGTATTTGGAATACAGGGTGACAGTGACCAACAGACTTGGCTGCAACTCTTGCCCCGTTTTCTGCCTCATGAAACTTATCACCCGTTCTCAGTTCTCTACCTATCTGTAGCCCTATGTAACAGATTACATATCTGGGATCCTGATCCGGTATCATATACCCAGGATGCGGAGGATACTGAGAAACAGTTCTTTGTAACGAACACACCTGAAGATGATGCATCAGCATGCACTCTCTTCGTTTGGGCGGCACGGGAAATCTGGTATTCCCCAATTTCCTGCTCTGTCTTATAACAATTATAAGTTGGAGCGGGACCAACGTTCCCCAGCTTAGTATAACAAGCGGGTTCGGTCAATATTCCGTATTATTATCTTGATTAAGGCGTGATATGGTCGCTACCTGGAGAGAGAGAGAAGAAAACACTCAGCGTGCGCTCTTGCAAGAATAGATTGGTTATAATTTTATCTAATCAGGATGGCTCCCACTGCTTTTTATCAAATCTTCCTTCAAACCTTAAAAGGAAAGACTAGCCGGGATTAATTACACACTACAAGTTCGCCAATCTTTCAGCCAGGCCAGTGTCGGTACTTTGAGGGAGGTCCCCCGTGCTTTCGCACGAACCTAATTAATGTAAACCTCATTTTCCCAGAGGCGTAACCCCGTTGACACCTTTCTAGACACCTACTTGATTGGCTAATTGTAATATGTAAAACTCTCCCAGGAGTAACTTTTACTCGCAGCGGGTATCGGGATCCAACTATCTCATAGAAGGTATGCAATCTCATTGCAAATTTCAACACTTGAAATTCCCGATAATATTTTGCCCCTAGCCTCCTATGACCTTGACAAAGGCCAACAAACCATAGGCTGCTAGTCAAGTTCAACCCGTCATTTCTTGATTGAATTAAACCCACCCGCACGACCCTTGACAAAGGCCAACAAGGTCGCATGACTACCCTAACCCAATCTGCATCATATGCATAAGCAGATAAGCACCAGCCAGCTACCGCACACTGCGCCTTGACAAAGGCCAACAAACGCAGCACGAATACTAACTACTACTTATCTGAAATGACGGAGGGCTACGACAGGTTTTTCTGAAAACCTATTGCGTAATGAACTTGATATCGTTGTAGAATCAAATGAATTTTAAAATGGAGTGTCTTTGAGGCTTTTCTAGTTTTGCTAAAGGAGTCACTCCCGGTGAAGGGATCGTCGGTCCTTTCCTCGTCGAATGAGGTGCGGGATATATCATATATATCACTGTGCAAAGCAGAACTCTTAAAAGCAATCAAAAGACAAACCGAGTGTGTAGCATCTGCCAGTTATTGCTAAAGGAGTCACTCCCGGTGAAGGGATCTCGGTCCTTTCCTCATCGAATAAGGTGCAGGATATATCACATATACCGCTATGCAAAGCAAGAACTGTAGCTACCTGTTTTATTTTGAAATTCGATTCTGCAACATCTTAGGTTTCTTTTATTTCATTAATCACATTAATGAAGTCCCATCATTTAAGTACCTAAACATCACAGATAAATACGACGTACACTTATGCCATCCGCATTCGCCTCGATGTCCCCTCGTGCACCGTTAGGTTAGGTAACTAACGGCAGAGCGGGGCAGGGCTAGCGCGGGTGTAAAACATAAGTAACGTCTATATAATATATCATATATACTATAGACAGTATCCATCACAGAACATCACATGATCACATCACAGATATCGCAGCAGAAGAAACATATGAAATATTGGATATACTAGGACGTCCGTGTTTTCAATACGAGCCAGTATAAAACACGGATTCCACGGTCGTGATGAATAGCCAAACCCACACCCCTAGACCCCTACGAGAGCGGCAAGCAACCCTACCAATTCTAGGGTTAGGAGACCCGGACTCGACTCCTCGAGTTGGTCTCCCACTGGACCCGAGAACTCGGTTACTTGTGCTCCCTTCCTTGGGTCTATCCTAGTGCGGAAAAGTAAATAATATACAAAAGGGTGACAACTTCCGCAACCTGGAAGTGCCCCAAAAAAGAATATTACATACAAGTTTTTACATGAATGAAAATGAAAAACACTCATCTCACATAAAAAACCCCGGCTATTCAAACACGACGATCCAATATAACATATCCAGCAACACATAACATCACATGTCATCAACGTAAGTAAACATGCGCATCCCAATTGTCGTTGACATATAGCAACGAAACCGGCGATATCACATATTACACTTACGGTCACAGAAAAGAAAGTGTAAAACTACAACAGTTGGAATCCGCAACCTCCTCAGACATCGCATGCCTGACCAAATGAATTACTTAGACATCGCATGCCTAACAATTATAAACCCCGCATTTTAGTCCCATTATCGAAAACATTTTTCAATATGAAGTCGGGCAATTCAACAAGATTCCCGACATCCTGATCGAATGCTCGTCGCAAACTTCAATAGACGGCTGCACCCCCGATGCCTCCGATGAAGTGCACCAAGGCGGAACACCGCTGTCGCGAGCACCCGGACGGATGCTTTCGGCGATGGGGTTCTCCTATAGTCACTTGGTCGGGGCTATGGAGTGAGGCTGTCTATTAAGTTTACCCGGCGAGTATCCGCGCACGCTACGTGATTGCGACGGACTTTTGATCACATCAAAATTCCATGGCAACCGATCAAGTGAGACTAAACTGCTATGTTTATAACATTCATTCAGTTATCTCATAACTGCTTGTGAATTCCAAATATTGTATCCCATTCCGGATAAATAGAAAATGTTAAACTTTCCGATCGAACAATCGAACACCCAAGTTTTCCCGATACAGCTCAACACATGAAATAAGTCTAACGACATTCAGTTCGTGCCTCAGTACCAACGGTCCAGCCGTAGAAGGGTCAAGCCAACGCCTCACATGTGGCACGCCGTACTGCCCCAAACCCTAAGGTTCAAAGGGTAGTTCAAGACGGTCACATAATCGAGTTAAGGTTTGTTGTCTTCTAGAGGGACCATCGTGTTACTTGCACTACTTAGAACGTGATTAAACTACAGAAATATCCAACACTTAGAAATTTCCCGACAGTGGAAAAATTGGGTATTTATATCCGGTCGAACTTTTTAACATATTCAAAAAATTATCCGGAAAGACACATAGACAAATTTTGACAATCCGATCGAATGTACAAACTCCCATTACAACCCAAAATACTCAACTCTTGATTTCAGATTAAAAATTTCCAGGAAAACCAGCACTGCCAAATAGGAATTACTGTGCAAAATTTGATGGGAGAAGAGACAAAAGGGCCGCGGAACCGCCGCATTAGCATGCTAATGCCGCGGTTCCGCCGCACTTTTATGGAATTAGGAGCTAAATTTTGCGCCGTAATTCTTAGATTTCCCTGCTGATTTTTCTGCATATTTTTAATTTGCAAAAATCCACAAATTTGAAAAATGTACAGAGAGCAATTTGATGTTAGGGTTTCGGGTCGATCGGGTTTCAAACTTCGTCTACGCGTCGCCTAAGGCTCTAGCTAGGCTCTGATACTACTGTAGGGTTCCTAGGCACTCTTAAGAGGTCTCACAAGGCATCAACCATGCCAATTTCAAATATTACGGTGCCGAGAAACCCTAATACGGATCGTTGGCTAGAATTTTAGGCGAAAGATGCAACTAGTAAACTACTTTACTAAGAGAACGGAAATACAACCTTTGTAGATCCGTTGCTCCACCTCCATAGCTCCGCGATGAAGTCCCCTTGCTGTCCAAAACAAATCCCGGGCTCTAGCGTTGGCTTCATCGGAGAAATGGGCGGGCAAGGTCGTCGGCTTCGTGCCGAAGATGATCTACGTCGAGGCATCACAAGATCAAGCTCCTACTTCACCAAGTCATGAAACTTGTGAAGAAAACACACTCTACTACTTGGCAAGAGGTAGAGGATGAAGAAATAGGAAGTGGGTTCAATTTAGAATTGGATTTCTCACTCATTTGCTCAAGTTGCCATTGTTGAAGCAAGCTTTCTTCAAGTGAAGAAGAAGAAGAAGCAAGAAAGAATATGATAAGTGTTAATTAAAAATGGAAAAGAAAATCAAACCTTATCATATTCAAACCATGGTTATGTGTAGAGACTAAACTAGGGTTAGTGGGAATGGTTAGGGTTAAGCATGAGACAAAATGGTGACTTAGTCAAAGCTTCATGAAGTTTCAACATACAAACAAACAAAGCCACCATTTTCCTTTATGCTTTTCATTTTCCAAAAAGAATAAATAAATAAATAAATGAATAAGAAAATGAAAACCCTAACCAATCTACAACCATGGTTTAATCTTCACACAAACCCTAGTGAGCATGCATCATCAAACATGATACAAACTTGTGTACAAAAGTATATCACATATACAATGTGCACAATCCAAGTGAGAAAACCATTTAAAAGTGAACCGATACTAGTTAATGCAAAGTAATATATCAAATATATAATTATACATTAAATCATTAAATCAACACTTGATTTAACGATCCGGTCATATCGCATATGACCGACTAATATCCAATGTATCGATCTATCGAATCAATCCTCGATTCGATAACTAGGTTATATCGCATACAACCATTCGACACATTCATCGCGAGAATAGAATACGGTATCACATACACGCATTATTCTCGGTCCCGCACATATCTCATATGCGCTCCTATTTCGTTTCGCTTGAGCCAGGAAACCTCTGTGTAGGACTCTAAAGACTCGTCAATACGCCGGCAGCAGGTGATGATCATATCAAACACCCACAAGCCGCAAGCGGTCTGCTAAACATAACGGCCACCCGGGTATTGAGCGATCAGAAGATCGACGAGCAAGCCCGCTCACACTCCTGTGAATCCAACCAGTAACACTTACCGTACAGTCCGGTCTGATCGTCTGATATGTCGCATATCTCGCCTAGGGGTGGTAGACGTCAGACCCCAATAGCTCGATAAGTCGTGTCGATATGAGGTCTATAACAGTTTGAGAAACTACTGGTAACACTTACCAGTAAATCTCAACAACCCTGGCCAGGGATTTCCGGTTATAGCCAATCGAACACAGCGCAACATCAACTCCCTATACCGGGAGAGACGAATCCCCTCCTATCGCTCATTGCCTCCATGTGACTCGGGACTGTACCCAAAAACCACCGTTTTGCACGCCCTCTTGGACGTGGTAAGATGGAAATCAAAGCACAGTGGGAACCACACAAGACTCTATGACGATCTCGGGTCAACAGACTACTCTGTACCAGTGTCACCAGAGAACTGCCATCTGACGTAAGGTATAATACCATCTGGGAGTTCTCGGCGAGTCCGTCCAGTGTACCCAGTCTCCACTGAGCACCCGTATATCATCTCTGATGTCAAACACCAATGGATATGGGATCATCCATCGCCCATCTGTATGGGTCGAGAAGGTATACGCTAGTCTACTCTGGTATATCGATGCCCCGTCTCGATACACCCACGACTAGGGACTTTGAAGGATGTACTTATGGACTACCCTGTCCCCACTAATATGATCCGCATCATAGTCCAGGTAGTCAAGTACACATCCTAGGGGCTTTACCAATATGTAACAGAGAGACACCCAGTATACACGTTAAGGTAAAGTTCAACCAGATAGCATACTATCATGTCGAGCAAGAAAGTCCTCCCTATATATGTCCCAGCATCCACTACAATATACATCCAATGTGCAGTAATGGCCTCTAGGGCATACATATAACTAACAATAGCAACTGTGGGAAAGCGACCTCTGAGCGGGTATAAGGAAAGTAGGGAAGTAAGGCTATTGTACCTAAAGAAAGAGGACAACAACTGATCAGTCGAAAATATTGCATATTTTAGTCGGCAATTTCCTCATCATTTGCATCCATATAGAAGTGTACGGTATTCATAATTCACATATTAGCAAATCGGTCGCAAAATATTAGATTACATATATTCGACCTTAAAACCGGCATTTCTAGGGAAATTGACGGCATTGCATTACATAGCATATTTTCTATATCTTGCAACCCGTGTTTCGAAGTCTGTGCAGGAAAAGAGAAGCTTGCTCGATCATTACAGTGCTCGACCATTACAATCGCTCGTAAACTCACTGAACTCAAATCTGGTATCAACACAGAAGGGAAACTGAAATTCTAAACATCAAAGAAAGGCCCAAACAGCAGTATCAAGCAACAGAAGAAAGCCCAAGGCCCAAGCCCATCAATGCGCGGCGGAAGAGCGGCCTAAAGGTACTTTTTGCGGCGGTTGCGCGGCGGGTCCAGGACATCAGCTCCTCAAATTTCACCAAAACTCCTGTTTCAGTGGCTACAGCTCAATAATGCACACAAACTTCCAGAAGATTCCAGATACTTCCACCAGATCAGCAAACACCCAAACTAGCCTAATCATTCTAGAACTTTCCCTAAACCCTAGCTTAAACCCTAAGCTAACTCCTAACAAACTCCTTCTAGAAACTCTTCAACAAACTTTGGGAGGGAAAGTTCTAATTCAAACCTAAACCTAGGGTTTGGGAGTTCTATAAATAAGACCCTAGGCTCATTGTAAAAAAAGGATTCAACCTTGGGAAAGTTTAGAAAATCAATCTCTTTCTTCATCCCCTCTTCCTCAAGTTTAGTGAGAGAGCTTGTAGGAAACCCTAACCCTAAATCCAACCACAATTCAAGATCTTGAGTGCAAGCCAAGCAAGATGCCTTCAACCCTTTTATGAGCCGAGCCGATCTTCAATCGGGCAAGAGATCAAAGTAGATCCACGATCCACGGAGACGAGCGAAGCCGAGTCAACGATTGATTTCTTCTTCTTGTAGATTCTTGAAAGAATGTATTGAAATTGTTGATTAAATAAAAGGTGATATTCTTTTATCTTGTTTTCTTTAAATTCCGCATCATGTTATCTTTACAATTCTTGAATATTATCTGTGTGGTGATGTGTGAATAAAACTCCGCTCGTCGAGGAGTCGAGACGATCTTTAGTATGATGATGTAACAAATTTGTAATCGATTCTTGAATCCCACGAGTTTGTAAACCCTAGCAAGTTCAAGAATCGACGACCCAATTCGTTGCGATGCTTTCTTGATCGACATCGCTCGAGATTGGGGAGTTCCGATCGTTTCTTGAAATTGCTAGAGGCTAGAATATAAATGGTATCCTCGAAAGAACAAGGGTTAAGAGATGAAACCCTAATTTCATCAAGAAAGCCCTAACTCTCGTCGATCACCATTGATCTAGTATCAATTCTTCGAAGGACAAGAACACGAAACCCTTTAGATTACATCACGTCTAAAGATCCGATCGATTCCTACGAGCCTCTCTTATATTCTTGATTGTTGATTGGAAATATTATCAAAACAACCGATTCTTGATTGTTTATAGTTTCTTGATTCTTGCATAAGAATAGTGACACTTGAATACAAATCATTCTTGAATCATGTTTTCTTTTATTGTTGCTTAACATTTCATTTCAAACATATCAAAATACAATTGAATCGTGCAATCCCTGTGGACGATCCGCACTCATTACAATCTACATCCGACACCGTAGTTTGATTGCGGTCAATATAATTTTTTGATTGTCGTTACTTTTTACATATACACGTCAGAAAATATTACAATCAACAACCAAAAAAAACCATTAACAAAAGGTGTGAGTTTTTTTTATGGGACTACTAACTACAAAGCCAGTGGGCCCCACGAAATCAAAATGGCGGCTCATTAATGATGAGGCAAAATGATCATTATGAGAATCCAAAATGATTCTCATTAAATAAATAGTGGAGTTTTAAAAAATCTTAATATGCTCGGAAAGCGAGTTCTGTTAAAAATAAACAACAGATTCAAATCTATAAAAAGGGTATTAAAACCCTAAGGAGGAAAACGCTCAAGAACAGAAAAGGGAATAAAATTCCCAAAAGTTCTAAAATCTCTTAGAGCTAAGCTCTGTAAGACAATGGAATTAAATTCCTCCAACAATGGGATTAAATCCCAGAAATCCCCATGGTAGGAAACAAAGAAAATGGAATTAAATTCCAAATATTCTCAAAGATCAGTTGTAACATTTTAAAAATTTAGAAATAAATAAAATTAAATAATTAAATAATAAAAATGTTAAATTCAAAAGTTATTAAAACCAAATAAGACATTTTCGTAAGTAGTATGTGAAATTAATAAAATTAAAAATTTAGTATGAAACATAAATAAATTATAAGGGTTTTAGTGTGAAATTTAGCTTCATTTTAATTAAAATGGTGTTATATAGTAACATAGGTAGTGAGGGGGTTTTGTGTAAAATTTAGGAAATTGTGCAAACTTGGGATTTTGAAGGTGTAAGTGAAAAAGAGGGATAGATAATGTTTAGCTCAGAATTATCACAAGAATAAAACAAATTGAAGTGATAAAGCTTGGACACCACCTTCTTGCATGCACACTTCATACAGAACACCTCCTCTTTGCATGAAACAACCACACCCTTGTTGGTGACACCTCCTCCTACACCTCACTTTTTCCCTTGACCATATATCATATGTTCAGATCATTTTGGCCAACTAAAAATCAGAAAAATTCAAAAGAAAGAGAAAGAAAACACTTAGAACTCACAAAAGAAAAATAAAAGAGAAGAGAGAAGATAAGAAGAACTAAGATAAGGATTTCACCATCAAGATAGGAGCTAAGAACTTGGGTATCTTGGAGGAAGCCTTTCAACCATCCCTGTGGGTAAAATTCCTAACTCAGTAGATTTAGTTCTGAAATTGTAAAATTTTAGAAATCGAATATCGTATTCTAGGTAAAACTTAGCTCTGTGTTAATCTGCTGTAGTTTAAATGATAACAAAATTGACCAAACGATGCCCTAATATTGTATGTTGGACCTAGAACAAACCCTAGGAGTACAAACCCCTATGGTCGGATTTGGGCCGGCGAGAAGAAGGGCATATCCGGCGTCGCCGGATTTCTGAGCAAGTTTGGTGTTTTGGGTTTTAGGGTAGGTCTCTGTGTAGGGGTTGGGATAATTTGGTATTGTTTATTTAAGTTAATTTAACAATATGTAAAATCTGGGAGTTAATATCTGAAATGGGGTTAAAACGTTTAAAATACGACAAAGGAAATACGTAACGCGTTCTGTTTTCTGTTATGAAACAGCGTTTGGTTAAAATCCAGTTAAAATAAGTGTTAGATAGTTTGCAATAGTCGTGCGTGGTATAGTTAGTATGTACAACTTTTAAATTCATATTTCGCTGTATTCAAGTTAGCCGTTTCCTTATACAAGTTAATTTTGATGTTAGATTCAAATACGGAAACTTCGGAGGCCGCAAAAGGAAAAGAATTGGTGATTTCTGAGTAGTACGACGTACTCCGGTGAGTAGACTAAACATCTATCGAGGGATTTTGTGTGGATGGCGTGATACGCCCATAACTTAAGTTAAATGAAATGTTCTTTTACATATAACTTGAACATATGCATTCATACTTATATATCCATTGTCATGTTAATAATTGTTAGAACACTGCACAATTATCGACGAGTCATGCTGCGCATGCACGTACCTACATGTTACACTACTCCTCGTCGATATTACATGTCACTTTCACACTTAATATTATTCCTGTTAAATATGATTCCTATCATACCTTATACATCAAAAAATTTAGTACTTTGCATAAATGACATCATATTTCATAATCAAGTGTTAGGAGTTGATATAAGTGCCATTTGTATTTTCGAGGATTTGTGGTTTTATGTTTTCATATACTATTGCATATAATCAATGATTTTAATGATTATGTGTCACGTCCACTATGAGATATCGTTTTTATGATTTGGTTTTATTCTGGACCGAGTTGGGGGTCATACGGTTGCGGATTTACAATTTTATCCAGACTGAGTCGGGAGGCATACAGTTGGATACATGGTGGACCCGGTGGAGACCGAGGGGCAGGATAACCGCACTTTAGGTGGGGAGCCTAACGAGGATACTCGATACCGGAGACAGTTGTGAACAGGCGGATATCTAGATGATACCGACTGGTGTTATTGAGAAACATGATCGTTCGGGGAACGATGCCTGATGAAACACCGAAGATTTGTGTCGATGTTAGACACGGAAATATGAACCTGATTTAGAAAATAATTGATGAGATTTCAGTTTTGACTTATACATTGAGTAGTACATATTCATTCTTCCACCTGTTATCATGCATCACATTCATTACTGTTGATAGTAGTTCTAGTTCGTCATACTTACATTATCAGCTGATATATGTTAGTCTTATTCACTGAGTTGGCAACTCACCCCCGTTGTGCCACAGTTCCTTGCAGGAGTCAAGTGGACAGTTAGCAGTAGTGCAGATCCAATTATCAGATTTTATCGCGTCTTTTTGCTAGGTGCGTTACATATATAGTAACCTTCTCTTTTGGTATTGTATATTGAATCTAGAATATCTCCATAAGAACCTGTATTATGACTTAGAACGAGAGGTGGTTGTATGTATATTATTTGACAGATGAGATCGTTTAGTTATATTAAATGATATTTCTTTTAATTATGTCTGAGATTCTTATTGATGTCGCATAAAGTTGTATATTTATTTCCGCTGTTGACATTGTTGATCCCAACTAGGGATGCAACCAAATTAAACACTTTATAACTGTTTTTATTATGAATTCAATATAGAGTTACTATTAAGATCTTAAATACTTAAAACAGTGATTTTTACTTAAAAAACTAAATTTTCCTAAAAATTCCGCAAAAAGGGTTTTGGTCTTGGTTTTTGGCTTACTCGGCTTGTGTAGATATCTTTAGATATTATACAATCTGAGTGCCGGTCACATCCAAACTTTGGGTCGTGACATCAGTGATAGGGTAAAATCCTAAGAGGAGAACCAACGATTCTCATTAATTCAAGACCCATGGTCTACTTAAAAAAAGAGTTTTTTTAGATCTCTAAGAGATCAGTTCAAGAAAAGAGCAAAGCTCTGTTAATGGATTTAAAATCCAAAACAAAAAAAGGAGTTTCCTAAGAGATGAATTCCGTTCATAATCCTTACCGAAAAGAGTTTTTGCAGAGTTTAAATCTGATCAGAAGGGATTCTGTGGGTAAAGAGCTAAACTCTGAAAGGAGAATTAAATTCTCAAGGAAAATAGTTAAGGAGGAAGATGAAGAAACAGTGGTGATCTCAAGGGCCAAAGGCCCAATTTATAAGACGTGATGAGGAGCGATTCAACTTTCCATTCCCCTAGACAATCCAACGGTGATAAATATGGACAGAGTTGCACTCATGTGCAAGCCACGTGAGAGCAACGCTGGGGGAATTTGTTCCCTCATAAAAAGAGAGAAAAGGGGAGAAAATTCCCCACGGCTCAAGCCTCACGTGTTAAACACGTGAGCGTCTATATGCAGAGCATATAGGCGCTGCAATTAAACAACTAAAGGCTAAATGGGTCTCACGTGTTAAACACTTGAGCGCTTATGTGTAAAGCATGAAAACACAAAAAAAAACCACACTGGGGTCATGTGTTAAACACGTGAGGATACCCTTTTGAAGCATTAGTTTCAGATAGAGTTAAACTCTATGTATAAAATTAAATTCTATTTTTATATGCAAAGCATATGAGCATTAAGAGTAAATGGCCAAAGGCCAAATTGACCTCACGCGTAAAAACACATGAGCACCCATATGCAAGGCATATGTGCGCCAAATGCGAAAAACTAAGAAAGCCTCATGTGTTAAACACGTGAGGGCGCCTCCTTACGTCGAATTAAATTCTACTCTTGGAAAATGCTTCCCTGGATTTTTCTAAAAGAGAAAGATCATCTCAGTTAAACAGAGAACCGTTGGATCAAATATCCAATGGTGATTAAGTATAGAATTAAATTCTATTAGGAAGGATATTTTCTGTTGAACAGAAAGTTGGTGGATCAAAGATCCAATAAGATGAAAAATATTTCCTATATCTTTCTAAATAGAGAAAGATTGTGCTCTGTTAAATCGAGCACCCTTGGATTAAAAATCCAATGGTGATAAAAATATCACCGTTCAATAGAATAAAATTCTATATGTGGGAAAATATTCCCCCAATCTTGTTAAAACGAGAAAACATATTCTGTAAGACAGAAACACTTAGATCAAAGATCCAACGGTTAGTGAAATTCTCCAAATCAATTTTGAGTCCAATTAAATCAATTGGAATCTCTCAATAAGAGATTTGCTCGAAATCAATTAACAAACTTGCTTCCACTTTATAAAGGACCCGAGACTTCAAGTCTCACACACTGATATATAAAGGGAACTCCCCATAAGCTTTTGCACAAAAAAAAAAGACAGAAGGCTCTAAAAAACGATAGAGATTTTAATTATCAAAAGAAGAAAGAAGATCTCCCTCCTTCAAGACTCTAGGTAAAGAAAAAGGAGACATAAAATATCTCCTTTGCCTAGTATAATGGAAACAAGGGTTTAACCTTTCATACAAGAACTTAGTTCTTCCTCTGGTTTGAGATTTGCAAAAGCAAATCTCCCCACAAGTTGAGAATTTAATTCTTACCGGGGAGATTCTATTCTTCAGACTCAAAATTTAGGGAAAAAGGACTAGGTTTAAAAGGAAAAGAAAGGAAAAGAACATGTGTTATGGGAATTTAATTCCTCCGAAATTAGGGTTTAACCCTACATAAAGAACTTAGTTCTTATAAAAATAAAAGAAGAACTTAGTTCTCCAATTAAAAAAAATGATGATCCAAGATCTTCAAAACAGAAATCTTGATGACCATCAATGACTAAAATGTCATTAACAGAGATTAATATCTCAAAAAACAAGAACTTGGCATCTTACGTGAAACACACGTCACTAAAATTAGTGCTTAGCACTATTGCAGTGCCTCACGTGTTTCCCACATGAGTGATTAAAACAAACAAAAGAAAAAACTAAAACGCTTCACGTGCTTCCCACGTGAGCGTCCAAGAGAAAAGGAAAAACTCCATTGTGTTGGTTAGGTATCCACCAAATAAAGCAGCCCAGCACCCCAAAAATAAAGCAGTTACGTGAAATACACGTGAAACACTCTTGGAAATCCAAAATTTGGTGCCTCACGTGCTTCACACGTGAGCACCAGAGCTCTAGCCAAGTGCTTAGCACTTCTGTCTAAAAAAAGGGGGTGAACAAACAAAACCCGAAATCAATGCTCAGAATCTTACGTGCTTCCTACGTGAGTGCCATGCAAAGTGTTTAGCGCTCTGTATTCACTCAAAATGACTAAAGTGCTTAGCACTAATTGGGCAGCGCCCATATCTTAGCGCCTCACATGTTTCACATGTGAGCGCCAGAAAAGATTAGTGCTCAGCACTATTCCAGCGCCCCACGTGAAACACACGTGAACACTATATATATATCAGTGGTTAGCACTGCTGGGTAGTATAGAGACCCAATCTCAGCCCAAATTGGCTAAGTTTTCTGAGATTAAAACCTTTTTAATTTTAAATCAACCGAGCCCATATTGCTCATGATTTCCAAACTGATTTTAGTCTCAAACATGACTAATGACCTCACATTGATGATATCTAAAATAATTTTCATCCCATATCTTCTAAGGTAATCTTAGTCTTAAATATGACTAACGGTTCTTAGGTCCACCACAACCCATTTTTCCCTCAAATACGAGATTTGGTTCAAGGGTACATCTTTCCACACCTTTTATATATGTCATTGTAATTCCTCAACGTCTTCAGAAAGGTGGCGGGTCCCGACAACCAACAACTCCTTTCATCATACATTGATGCACTTTCAAATTGACGTGCACACTTCAAATCGGATCGCGTCCCAAATTGGACGCATTCAATGTCACCATCGTTCACTCCGCCACGTAACAAATATACGTGCACGCAAGATGAATGTTGAACCGAAATGTCCTTAAACTAATATTCATCCCCAAAACAGGAATGTTGGATCGAAATGTCCCTAAACTAATATTCACCTCAAACATGGCGATAATGGACCGTGATGTCCTTAAACTAAAATAATTGGGCCCAAATGCTCATATGTTTAAGTCGATATTAATCTCAAACCAGATTAACGGTCCTTAAATAAACCAAACCCAAATCTAAAATATACGGATTTAGACTCATCCATGCCCTACGGGCGACGACATAAAATAGTCTCCATATACAATCCACAGGCAACCAAAATAAACAAAAGAAAATACACGACATGAAGTGAACTGCTGGAGAAGAAGAAAGTGGTTAGCTCAATATGGTAAATTAATTAACTGCGGTGGTTTGCGCCTGCAGGGAAGAGCGTCCCCACAATCAAAAAACCCTCGCAAATGAGGGGGAATCTGATAAAGTCACGCTACAACGGTTGCTTCTGTCCAAACCTCCGATATATGATACCATAAATCAACTTGGTATCTTTAGAGAGGTGGATGGATAAGTATAAATAGCATCTGTCCCCAAATTCAGGCCAGACGTCCCGACGTCTCGACCCATGTCTTTCAGCGGTGAACAAGAGTCGGTATGGACCTACTTACAGGGAAGAAAAAATTTATTTTCTCTTATTTTCTTTTTTTAATTTTTGTGATGCTCTATCAATTAATCTTTTCATATCGCGAAAATCGCGATTGCCCAATCATTTCGGCTATTTTTCGCGGTGCCCAATTATTTCGACTATGTCATTTTTTATTTTTACTCGTTTTTTATTGCGAGTTGCCCAAACATTTCGGCTGTTTCATATGCATATTTTTGCTCGTTGATTTTTATTGCGAGTTGCCCCATTATTTCGGCTATTTCATAAGCATTTTTTGTTGATTTTGTTGCGAGTCGAGGATTTGGGTTCTGATACCGATCTTGGCATCAGCATCGTTACAGCTGGAATATTGCCAGGAACGAATCATCATTTGCCGTGAGAGAACTTGGAATTTGACAACTGTTTAAGCATCAGTATCGCTACAACTGGGATATTGGTAGGAGCGAATCATCATTTGCCTTTGGCGATTTGAACAAAGGTGGTTTAGCAAACAGGGTTAGAATCCTGTCGACTAAGGTTTTTTGACTTTATGAGCCGTAAGGGTCTTATAAAGGTATTTCTCTCTACGAGTCATGAGAATCTCATGGGTAGGTTTTCTCCTAAAGGATCGTGGGGATTCCTAAGTGGTATTTTCTCTCGCAAGTCGTATGGATTTTACAAGAGAATTTTCTCCTTATAAGTCAAAAGGATTTACAAGTGCCGTTCACCATATAGGTATCTTTTTTTTTTAACCATTGGTGGAACTTTATGGGAATATATTTTGTTCATGCCCATGGATCGTATACAAGTGTCGGTATTGAAATACTTAGAGGATATGATGGCTTAAGAACAGGTTTAGATCCCTATAGTCTAAACTTTCGAATTTTATAATCCATGAGGGTCTCAAATAGGGTATATTCTCCTTACGACTCGTGAGGATCTCACAAGTGTAATTTCTCCTTAGGAATCGTATGGATTTCTAAGTATGTTGCTCCTTTGTGAGTCGTAAGGATCTTACACAGATATTTTCTCCTTATAAGTTTGAGAGGACCTTACAAGTGCACACACTTTTTTATTTAACGGGTTTATGCCCTCTCGGGATTTTACAAACTCGCCGGCAGTCCTACTGTTTTTACTCACGATGCCCTTTCAGGTTTTCATCCGTGCTTATTTGCTTATGGAAATACCATTTTGTTTTTGCAAACGGTGGAACTCTCAAAAGTATCATCACGGTGGATGACCCATCTGTTTGCTGGTAGGATTTCGGGGTGACCTTATTGCAGGACTAGCAATGTAGCCAGTAGGATTTGAATTACAATCTTCGTTGTGGGACATCAATTGCAATGTCGATCTCAAGGAACATATTAGTTTAGGGACATTGCGGTCCATTATCGTCGTGTTTGGGGCGATGCCCTATTTTAGGGACATTTCTTTCCATTATTAGTTTAGGGACATTTCGGTCCAACATCCCTGTGTTTGGGGCGAAGTGCTAGTTTAGGGACATTTCGGTCCAACATTTCTGTGTTCGGGGCTAAATGCTTAGTTTAGGAACATTTAAGTCCAACATCTCTATGTTTGGAGAGAAATGCTAGTTTAAGAACGTTTCAGTCCAACATATCCGTGTTCGGAGTGAAATGCTAGTTTAGAGACGTTTTGGTCCAACATTCATCATTCGGTCGGGGAGTTACATAACCCATCCCTTCCAACGCCTGCTTGCTGAGGCGCTGCTACCTGTTCTTTATTTGCATGGACACATCACACCTTAGACTATCTTCACCCACTCGGACTGCTTTATTTATCATCGTACCAATCGGGTTGTTCTGCGGGAAACACCGGGCACTATACACGACACCTGCCCCGTACTCATCAATGTCGCTTTCTGACGCTGATGGATCATTTTCTTCATATATAAAAGAACAAGATATCATGTCACACCTTCAGCTGAGTCTTCTTCTTCCTTAGAAGAATGAACTTGACTTGGGAGCTTTTCCCTTCATCATCCATTTTAGGAGTGGGACATGGCTTCTATGTCCCTTCCATGATTTCTGGTTCAAATGGACTATTCCACATGATTGCAGGACCCATGTAGCTCTCTTAATATCTTTTTTGTTCATTGAAGAAAGGACCACCTCACATAGAGGTTCCTCTGCCAGCGAGCAAGATGCCCTCTGCGCCTATTTCGGGGAGCGAGTATTCTTGTCCCTGTCTCTTCAAGGGTAGGACCCGTGCTGTCGCTATTTTGAGGACAACTTGCTTCAGAGCCGCACATTTTTTGTTTGTGATCATTGGCGACAAACGCCGCTGTGCCTCCGCTTTTCATATATTTTCATCGGAAGAAGATGGGTCTTGACCCATCTGCTTCAATCGAACCATTTTATCTATGAGCTCTTAGAAGATCGTCGTCCTGAAGAAGACCATATATGGAAACGCCATAGAATTTTGGTCAAGGGTAGCTATGAACATTCCCACGGCTGCAAACTTCATTGATGCGCTGCTCGCATTTAGACCAGAGATTTCTCCATCGGGTAACATATTGAACCAAGGTCTCATTTGGTCCAACCCTTTTATTGACCAACGCTACCACGGTAGTGCGTTTATTCACACTGGCGAATCCCTTATAGAAGAGTATCTCCATCTCGTCGAAAGTATTCACAGATTCATTTGGGAGTTCCACATACCATTCAAATACAATGCCCGCCGGACTGCAGACGAACTGTCAGAGGAGCAGTATATCATTTCCTCCCGTGTTGTCGCACATGGATTTAAAACGCGCAATATGCTGGCGAGGATCCCCGGTTCCTTTGTACATGTGGAACGTCAGAAGTATGTATTCTGGTGAGTACTGTACTTGATCGTAGCATGTCAGATACGGTCGACCAGTCTTGATCAACCTATTTGCAGCTTCACTGGCATAGTGAGTTTTGACTTGCTGAGGGATATATGCGTCCAGCTTTACTTTTGGGATCATTTCCTTCATAGCCGTTGGTGGGACTTGCAGAAGATTAAAAGTGTCACCCTTGTCATTAAGAGTGACTACCAGCGGTTCATCTACCAATGGTTCTGAATGGACCATCATTCCAGCCATATTCTGGATCAGATAGGCCATCTGATTCATTTTAGAGGACATCGCTTCCGCTTCTTCATCTCTCTTCTTGAGAGCGCACTTCAGGAAGTTAATGTCCGACTCCTGCGCTATCCTTTCTTCGGGTGGGTCTATGGGGTTTTCCTTAGGCCGTGGACTAGCAAGTGCCGCCGCCTGAGCAAACATCTCCTGCAACTTTTCATGTTGCTGCTGAGCTTTTGTCAAAGACCGAGTATGCTGGCTTTCATCCTTGGAGTTCACCATATGGACTATGTGAACTATAATGCTCCCAGGCTTGGGGCGTTTGGAACTTTGGCCTCTGGATTTTGCCTTAGGCACTTGGGTTTTATCAGGCCTCTCTTTTTTGTGAGAAGTCACTTTAGGAGGAACCATCATAGTAGTAACCATCTTGGGATGAGTACCCTAGTATTTTAAAGGAGAGTTGTCAGAATTTGGCTGACGCTTAGGGGAAGAGCCGTGGACGACGACTGAGTGCTTTACCTGCTTCCATACCTTATATATAGATGAGGAAAGTTCTTTTGGAGAGCGAACGGTTTTCTGTTCTCCTTGGATCTCCACTTGATGAGGAGACTTTTTCAATACTGTAGTGGGGGAATTTTGTTTGACCCTTCACATCAGTTCAAAGCTGTTCCTGGTTAGAACAACAACATTCACCATCGGAGTTGAAGTGGGCGGAGTCAACACGGATGGAGAACTGCCCACAGTTTCTCTTATTTGAGGCCGATATCGACATTGGTGATGTCCTACAACCAGAGATTCATCAATCTTAGGTGTTTGCTGAGCTTTCCCCTAGTTTTCTTTGAGAGCATGACTATTCTGCCACGTGTGTCGACCTTGGTCCTCGGCAAGAGCCAATCGTATGAAGACCGATGCCGTAAGCAAAGCTGAAGCTTGGGGAGCCAACCTGTGGAAGACAGCCTTCTTCAAGGCTTCCTCCTTCGGCGTTGAGGCACCGAGGATAGGAGGTGGGAGTATCAACCCAAAGAAAAGCCTACTGATTTCACGAAGAGCCGGATTGTAGAGATTTGAAGCTACAAGTGGCCCATACTTGACTCCACTAGATGTAACAGAGCCTGAGTTGCAGTGAGTAGAAGCAAACGCCATTCTACAAAGAGATGAAATGCTAGCTCCAATATCTCATCACCCATGGGAAACTACAAACATATATACCGCGATTATTTGATCGCGGAAAAACACGACACAAAAAATGTGGAGTGGAAAGAGGAAAAGATCCCACTGGGCATGCCAGAATCTTTTTACCGCCGAAGACTGGACCGAGGCGTCAGGAGGACGTCTAGCCTGAATTTGGGGGAAGATGCTATATGGAACATATCCATCCACCTCTACGAAAATACCAAATTGATTTATGGCACCGTATATCGGAGGTTTGGACAGATGCGACCGATGTAGCATGACTTTATCAGATTCCCCCTTTTTGAGGGGTTTTTTTTATTGTGGGAACTCTCTTTCCTACATGCGTAAGCCCCTGCAGTTAATTACGATATCGCATTGCGATTAATACTCACCTTCTCCGGGTAGATCACTTCATGTCGTGTTATGTTTGTTTATTATGGGATTGTCCTTGGATTGTGAATGGAGACTAATATATAGCATCATCGCCCGTATGGCACGGATTAGTCCAAATCCGTATATTAGATTTAGGGTTTTGAACTTAAGACACGGATTTCATATAAATGAGGTCCATCAGTTCACGGGATATTTGGGTTTGATCTAAAGATCGCTAATCATATATGAGACTAAGATCGATTTAGGAACAACGAGCCACTACTACAAATAGGGGTTGCCCCTACGGATAAATCCGTAAGAGCAAACCACTGCCTCTATGATTATATTCGTAGGGGCAAAAAAATACACCGTAGGTGCACACGCCGCAGGTGCAAGTCTTAGCCTTAAACATGCCCCTACGGAGTAATAATTTCCCCTACGGCTTAATGCATAGGTCCATATGTCCCTACGGATTACACTGTAGGGACAAAATATTTATTTAATTTATCAGTTTATAAAATAAAATAGTTGCCCCTCCGGATAACTCCGTAGGGACAAATGCATGCCCCTACGGGTTAATGCGTAGGTCCATATATATGCCCCTACGAATAAATGTGTAGGGATAAAAGTGTAGGGGCAAAATATCAGGTAACCTGATATTTTGTCCCTATAGATAAATGTGTAGGGGTAAAGTTAATGCCTCTACGGATTAATCCGTAGGGGCAAGGCTAACACCTGTTACTGAGTCCATAGGGGCAAAATATCAGGTGTCCTGATATTTTAACCCTACGGATAAATTTGTAGGAGCAAAGTTGGATCCTACGGATTAAACGGTAGGTGCAACATTTGTCTCTACGGATTAATCCATAGGGACATATTATCAGTTTTTTTTATAAAAAGGGCTGTATGTTTTTTCCTCGCCCTGTGCACAATAATATATACATCATATATGAAAGTAATCAACAAGCAGAATATAAACCGCAGTATTCATAATCAAAATCTAACGCATAATATAAAAGAAATCAACAAGCAGAATACGATATCAATCTAAATCAATATGAACACGCAAACACCACCAATATCGTCCAAAATATATACAATATGTATCATATAAGTAAATACATGTTTAAAATATAAAAATCAAAAAGCTACCCTAGCTCGGTCCAGCTCCACCTCTGATAATCACCGTAATCTGGCGCATCTGCTCCTCGGATAAACCCTGAGTCAACAACTCGAGCAATGCGGACTGTGCGGAAGTCTGAGCGGGCTGTGGAGCTGTAGGAGTGGTCTGCGCAACCGCAGCCGAGGTAGTGGCTTGCGGAGCCACAGCTGCGGGAGTCTGAGCAGGATGTGGAGCTGTAGGAGTGGTATGCGCAACCGCAGCCGAGGTAGTGGCTTGAGGAGCCATAGCCGAAGGAGATGCATGTGGAGCCGCAACCGAAAGATATGCATGTGGAGCCTCAGCCGAAGTACCCTGTCGCGTCTGTTCAGTTTTTTGTGTAATAAACGAGTAAGAACTGTGTATTAGTCGAATTCGCATCATTATCAGGTTATTGTGAAACCCCAATCTATGAATACATAGGGACTTAAGCCTCGTTTGGATATCTAGTTTGGAAAACCGTAGTTTATTTTAATTAGACAGTTCTATGTATGTATGATTAATCAAAGCTAAGTCTACAACCAAATAAGCTCAGGCTACGTACTAATATTGGATATGTTGCTATCTATAATATGATATAATATTTTACTATTAAGTATTATACATACTAACATCTCCTTCAACTCCTGGACGATAGCCTTCAAAGTATCAATTTCTTACTCTAGACGTCGCTCACGGGAGATAGAAGAAGTAACCGCCGGAATGGAGTCCAACCTCATATGGGCCCTGCTAGGACCCAGTCCCCGGCCTCTCTCCAAACCTTCGTGGTGCCCTCCGTGTGCGGCGTCTAGGAATGGGGTCAGCAGCATCGGATCGTTCTGTCTAGTAAAATCGATCCCCGATGCCTCCGCCTGCTCAATCATCATCTCCTACACCCACATTAACCAGTAAAATATAAGTATATTGTTCCCCTCCGAAAGACGCGGCGGAGACACGATGTACGTCTTGCCTAAAATTCGGGGCAGATGCTAATTGGTGCTATCCGTCCACCTCTCCGAAGATGCCAAGTTAATTTATGGCACCATGTATCGAAGGTTTAAACGGATGCGGCCGATGTAGCAGACTTCGTCAGATTCCCCCTCATTTGAGCGGTTTTTGATTGTGGGGACGCTCTTCCCTGCAGGGGCAAGCCCCTGCAGTTAATTACGCTACCGCATCGCGGTAACAACTTTCTCCTTCTCCAGATGGTCACTTCGTGTCGTGGGTGTTTGTTTTGTGTTTGGTTACCCTCGGATTGTATACGGAGACTAAGTTATGTTGTCGCCCGTAGGGCGTGGACTAGTCCAAATCCGTATCTTTCTTAGATTTGGGTTTGGGGGTTGGGTTTAAGGATACGTTAATCTCATTTCAGACTAAGATCAACTTAAACATTTGTTAAGGATGCGTTAGTCTAATTTTAGACTAAGATCAACTTAACGGGGTCGTTTAGATCCGACAAGAGAGCAATTGGGCTCTGTTGTTTAGTTTAGTGACATTGCGGTCGGTAATTAGTTTAAGGACATTACGGTCCATTGTTAGTTTAGGGACATCTCGGTCCAATGTTAGTTTTAAGACATCGCGGTCGAGGTTAAGGACATCATAGTCCGTGGATTTAAGGACTCCACAGTCCGTTGTTAGTTTTAAGACATCACGGTCGAGGTTAAGGACATCATAGTCCGTGGATTTAAGAACCCCACAGTCCGATGTTAGTTTAAAGATATCAGGGTCGAGGTTAAGGACATCATAGTCCAGTATTAGTTTTAAGACATCACGGTCGAGGTTAAGGACGTCATAGTCCATGAGTTTAAGGACCCCACTGTCCGTAGCAGTGTGTGGTTGTTGGGACCCGTTACCTCTCTGACGACGTTGAGGAATTACAACGACAGATATCAGAGGAGTAAAGAGATGTACCCTCGAACCGGGTGTAAATTGATTGGAAGAGCAGTTGTGCTCAGTTCAATTTATATTGAGGACTTATGGCCAGAATTGGGCTAAGTCCAGTTAAAAATGTTTAACATTTTATTCAAGTTTGGCCTGTTAGGCCTTTATTTGGGCTTTGCATAGTATTGGGCTCTGACATTGGATGTAATTAAATGCATAGCATTTATCATGGGGAAAATAGTGGTCTGATAATGCGCAACGTGGCTTGTCAGGCGCTTTGCGCCAATCAAAGAGCGCATTACGCTAGCGCATGCAAATGTGACACGTGTCACACTCAGCGCTAAGCGCAAGTCTGTTAGCGCACCGCGCTTTATAAATGCGCTACACCAATTTATTGTTGCGCCAGTGAGTGACACGTGGCGCGCTCTAGCGCAGTGCGCCAGTCCAAGAGCGCAATGCGCTATATTTAGAAGCGCAAAGCGCAAACTGTTCTGTGATTGACACGTGGCGCTTTCTGGTGACGTGCGCCAGTCCAAGGAGCGCAAAGGCGCATTTCATTAGTGCAAGGCACTGTCCAATAGCGCAGAGCGCATTTTGATCAAATTGAGATCAAAGAACAAGTTGTTTCTTCTGTTCTTGAAAAGAGGCATTGCCTCAAGATCCAAGAACCAAGGTTCTTATTCTCATCAAAAGGCTGTGCCTTTATAGATCAAAAGATCTATGAATGAAGTAAATTACTTCTTTTTAATCTTTTATAATTAGATTTTTTTTATATTTTTTCTTTTTTATTGAATATCTTAATCTTGTTCTTAGATCTTTGATCTTTTTAGAAGATGGTTCTTCTTTTTGTGAGATGTTTTCATCTCTGTTCTTCAAGAATATAATTCTTTACCTTTAAAGATGAAGAAAATGATCTTCTTTCTTCAAAGGCTTGCCTTTCTTTCTCTTTGAGTTTTTTTCTCAAATTTTGCAGAGGGTTCTCTCTATATGAGACTTGAAGTCTTGGGGCCTTTATATAGGGCTAATTGATTTGTTAAGTTAGTTACAGAGATCTTTTTCTGATTGATCTGGGGATATTTCCCCACCGTTGGATCTTTGATCCTAAGGCCTCTATTTTACAGAAGATAATCTTCTTATTTTAATAAAATTGGAAAGATCTTTCTAAAACAGAATTTTAATTTTGATTAATTAATAATTTATTATTTAAATTCCAGTGTTGGCGCGATTGGCGCTAGCGCACCTGCGCTTGACACGTGGCGCGCAGCGCAACTGCGCTAGCGCACCTGTGTTTGACATGTGGCGCGCAGCGCAGGGCGCAGCGCAACTCGCTAGTTCACCTGTGAATGATCTGAAGCGTTGCTTCAATTTTTGAATTTGAATTTTGAAACAGAGTTTTGCTCTGATTGGGGGTGCGCTGCCTAGGGCGCAGCGCTCCTGGCACTGGCGTGTCTGCTTTTGACACGTGGCGCTCAGCGCACAGTGCAAGGGATCTGAAGCGTTGCTTCAATTTCTGAATTTTGAAATTCAAACAGAGCTTTGCTCTGATTGGGGGAAACAAATGCCCCCCCACCGCTGCGCTCACGTAGCGCACACGTGAGGCAGCGGTGGCAACATCTGAACCTTTGGATCAACTCAGAAGTTGAGGAGGCGCTTCAGCGCCTATAAATAGGACCCTTGGTCCTCAGATGATTATCATCTTCAAGAATTTTTATCTCAGAGCCTTGCTCTCATTTCCAAGAACTTCAAGAGTTAAAACTCTAGAAAATTTTAGGTAAAAATTAAATTAGATCAAATTAATTTTAATTAACAGAGTCTTTCTCTCATAGATCTTTTGATCTAAAGAAAACCCCTTTGGGGTTTCATAAACAGAGCTTTGCTCTCAAGAACCCATAGATCTAAATAGATCTTTCCTTAAGGTTTCTTAGCCCATGGGTTAGAGCTCTGCTCTTTTGGCAATGTATAGATCTTTTGATCTTTTGATGAAGAACTCTTAAGATTTTTTTTTTTTATGGATCTTTAAGATCCCAGAACTTTAATTCTTAGGAATTATTTTTCATTAACTTTTGATGGATTTTCCATCATCATTACAGAGCTAGGCTCTTTAAGGAATTTTATTCCCTCGTGACCAGAGTTTGACAAGTGTCACTCTGTTATAGAGCTTTGCTCTGAAAGGGAGATTTTCTCCTTGTCTCGAGAGATTTCTCATTTAATGAGAATATTCTTTGAGGATTTCCTCATTAATTGACAGTCTCATCCAATGATGAGGCTGTCTTATTAACTGATGCATTGTCATCTGGATTTTGTGGGTCCCCCTTTGGTCCCCTTTCCACTGCATTGCAGTGTGGTATAAATTTTAAAGTACCAAGCGTCGGGATTTTAAAATTAAATTATGATACTGATAATTGAATTTCGCTTTTTCTTACAGGCAACATGTCTTCTGATCTCTCGTTCCCGTTTTTCTGTTCAGAGGGAGGATTCCCTGAGGCACCGGTAGACCGGGAGGTTCTTGCTCTCATTAAGGACTACGACCCAGAGTATAAGAATCTTCACCTGTGGGGTAGGTGGTACAACGAAATTATCAAAGGTCACCGAAGCTTCTCTTGCGCGACGCCGTCGGATCCGATCTCGTCGATCTCGTACGCAGATATACCCCCGGTGAACTATACCGTGGAGGTGGTAAATTAGAATTCGGAGGATCTTCTTCAACCTTCGATTGCTGCCATACCCATGCAGCTACCGGCAGCCGTGGATATTTTGGGACGGCGCATATGCCAGGGCGAGTCGTGCCCTTGGGGACAACCCTACAACATTGGATTGACTCCTCGACATTCGGCCGGGTATTTGCAGTGGGCCAGATATATTTTGTCAGCGAAGAAGGCGCATTTGCTGAAGATCGGTCTGTACCCTGCGGTTTACGCCTCGCTGTTCGAGTATTCTGCTCTTCCGACATGGTGGACTAAGGCGTTTGTGGAGTAATGGAACATCCCCACCCATACCTTTCTTCTAATGGACAGGGAAGTTTCCATCTCTCTAGAAGAATTTGCTGAGATTTCCGGTCTGCCGGTGAGGGGAGAGAACTATGAGAAGCTGCTTCCTCCGGACGAATACGTTTTTGCCACCAAGCCGTTGGTGATGGACTTAACGCCGGAGAACGCTATTCAGCACCAATTTCCAAGTCTGGTAAAGGTGCTGAATATGTATGAAAGTCTTTACTTGGAATCGGGAGGCCGGGGAGTTAGTTTCGCAGACTTTATCGCCCGCTTTCTTCGACCGGAGATTCTATCGCAACGGGGCGAAAAATTTGCCAATCTTGACGACCCCTTCGGCCTTGGCTTAGATCGTCGACCAGCACTGGAAGACGATCAAAAGGGTTTTTACTTCCCCGATTCTGCAATCATCCCCTTATCGGAAATCGCCGCTCCGGGCATCGACGATGAGACTTTCTTTCTCGGGTTTCTGGGGTTATGGTTGTGCTGGTTCGCGTTCCCCATGCACCCTCATTATATGAGGCCATCCTTCTTCTACCCAGCACATCGAATGGTGGCTGGCATACAAATGGCCATCGGGATTGCCGGGTTGGCCCATCTGTACGATGGTCTTAGCGTGGCGGCAGACGCAACTGAACCGGGGGTGCAACCTGCTAATTCCCCGATGCACTACTTTACTTCATGGATGGAAATGCACGTGCTCGGGGTATTTGGTATTCATAAAAGACCCTCGTTTTACGAGAAGTGTAGACTCCCGAGAGTTATGTGGCTGATCGGCGCTTCTATCATGAATCCGCCTCTGCGGGAGGCTAGGGGGCTGGTTCTTCATCCGCGCACGGTCGGAGCGGGTATTTCTTTCACAGACAAGGTCCTGACAATCGGCCCGGAGACCTCCAAGGCGGTGTTGGCGTTGCGCGATAATTTCAAGGACAGGGACTCCGTATTGAAAGCCCGGGAGATTCTACATCTATACTCCATCCGGCCAGGCTTCCTCGTGATCAGGCAGAACGAGGCGGCGCTTTTTATGAGGTACAACCCCCATCGTTTCGCCCAGAAACTAAGTTATAACCAGGGGTCCCACTGGAGGCATTTTTGGAAGAGCCTGTGGCCACCTGGGAGGGAATACGGAGCGCACTGCATCACTTTATGCGGTTAAACACGGGCTCCCACTTTTTCATTAGCGAGCCGAGTTGCATTCCAAGGGCCCTCAACGTATACGGGGCTTGGTATCAGCACGCGATGGGTGCTGTTATCCGGGAAGAGAAGCGGCTACTGCTTGATCGTAAGGGTGCGCCCCCCGCCGGCAATCGCAACGTCCCCCTAAAGCGAAGGACCTCTGTCCCTCCTCCGCTAAGAGGAGATGCTGGAGTTGAGCCTCCAAGCGTGCTAAGCCCCCCGCGTGGATTGCCCCGTGATCCTGTGGACATGCCATCAGCGCCCCGTGCTCCCGTAGAGACGGTAAACGTGGTTTCACCCGAATCCTGCGTGGGCTCGGATATTGGGACTCGCCGTCCCAAGGTGCCCACGAAGCGTAAGCTGATTTTGGGTGCGACCGGAGTTCGCGCGCAGAAGAGGAAGAAGAAGTCGATCCTTTCTGCTGATGTTGTATTTGGCCAGGAACCTCATGCTCCTTACAGCGAGGGCTTGAGTGAGTACGGGACCAACGAGGTCTTATTTATGCCGCCAGATGACACTGATCTGGCGGCCGCCATCGCAGCTTCTGAACGACTGGCAAGGCGCGACGCGTGGTTGGCTAAACTCGCGCAATCAGGTAATCACTAGTTGTATTTTCTTTTGTCATTGCATCGTACTTCTACCGTTGTTTTTAACTAACGCTTTTCCTTCTTTAACAGGCATTTCTACCGAAGAAGCCATCGCTGCTTCTCTTAAGACTTTCGAGAAAGAGGAACGACTTAGAGCGTCCTTAGCCCTTGGTACATTTCGGTTCGCTATTTTTCTCCTTCCATTTCTTATGAGTAATCTGACCCTCTCTCTGTCTCGTCACAGGGACCACAAGACCTACCTCGCATGCCGATGCGGGAATTCCCCCTGGGCCAGCTACCGAAGTCCCGGCCTCTTCGGGATTGCGGCAAGAGGCCCCTCTTAAAAAGCCGATGATGGAAGCCTTGACGGCTATGGAGGCAACCCTTAACGTGGACGGCGACGACTTGCTAAAGGAGGCTTCAAAAAGGTCTGTAGCAACGGCTCGGGGGGAAAGGAAACGCCTAAGGCGCGCAGCAAGAGAGCGTAGCGCTGCTTTGGCTGTGGGAGCAGGCTCAAGCGCCGTTACTCCCGCTGCTATTCTTTCAGAGGAGCTCCCGGTCGCCTTGTCCCCTGCTCATAGACGGGCGGCACGTGCAGCTCGGGAAGCAATGGTAAATCCACCTCAGGTAATGTATTTTTGAGGCTTTGTTGTCAAAGTTTTAAAACCGTTGGTTCTGATATATCTTGTCCTGCAGGGCTGAGTCTCTCTGAAGGAGTGGCGGCGACCGTCGAGCCTGAGGGGATGGTGGAGGAGGTAGCGGCTGAACCCGAGGTGATGGCAGGCGATGTAACCATAGCTGCCAGGCCCGAGATAGTGACTGACGAGACAGTCACAACTGCTATGCCCGAGAAGGCTGCCAATGCCGAGCCCGAGGGGGAGGCAGGTGAGACGGTTGCTACGGCCGAGCCTGAGGCAGCAGTGGATGAAATGGCTGCTACGGACAAGCATATGGCAGCGATGGACGAGACGGCTGTGACCGCTGAGCCCGAGGTGGTAGCGGGTGAGACGGCTGCTATGGTCACTGAGCAAGAGATGGCCGCTCTTTCTCAAGAGTTGGGCACCGCTCCGATCATCGCTCTCCCTGCTTACAGTTCCTTGTCGTCTCCCGGCATCACGAGCGTGACGACGGCTCCTGTAGAGTCGGGCGATGAGGCAACGGGAGGTGAGACCATCCCAATGGAGGAGGGAGACGCCACCGTTGCATCAAGTGACGCCCTCATCAGGGCTTCGGCCGGTGACCCTTCAGGTAAATCTTGGGTCACCGCCCTTCTTTCTTTATCCTGTATTCTTTCCTAATAAAGTTTATCTTGTTTCTAATGCAGGTGCGGCTAGTGCTGATGCCGCGTTACCCGAGGGAGCGCCGTCAGTTACTGCTCTGACAGTGACCACTCCTCTTCCTTCCCTCGCACCGTCGCAAATGCTGGAAGGTATGGATTTTTAACCCATTAGTCTTATCCCTCAGGCGTATAATTCATGTACTGACGTCGAGTCATCGCGTTTTTGCAGGAGTTCTTCTTTACCATCTGTACCAGGTGTTGCACCCACATTTCTCCTTCCCGTTGGAGATGGCTTCATCTAGCGGCGCTGGTGAATATAGCTTCCAATTAATGCTCTTTCTTTTACCGATAATGAACTTATTTCTGATTCTTCTTTGCCCTGATTGCAGTGCTACAGATTGAAGGAGGAGATGTAAGATCAGTTGCGCCACCGGTCCTCCCGGCTTTGCCACCTGCTGCAGCCGGTATAGTAGACTCTACTTTTTGCTTGTTTTCTTTATTTCTTGAGCCGACACTTGATTATGATCTATTTTGCAGTAATCACATCGACTCCAACCCCGTTCGAGTCTCGTATTATAATGCCGGCCGGGCCCTTTTTAAGGCGTCCATCATCCAAAGGTGCTGCGACCAGCCTACGCATGCTAGGCGAGTATATCGAGGAGTTCGACGCAGAGGCTCCCACGTCTGCCGCAGATTTTTCCGCAGAGATTAACCCTATGCTGGCGATGCTCATGAACATTCATGGTGAGGGAGTCGTTGAGTTTTGGGTTAATCGCTGCCGGGAGGTCGAGGCTTGCTTGCATGAGCTTGAGCTTAAGCGTCCGGCACCTGAGATTCTGGTCACGAGCACTCAACGGGCGGCATGGATCGAGCATAGCGCTTCTTACTTCCGCCATCTCGAACAAGAAGTGGCTTTAATGTTGGAGATAGTGCCCTCAGAGTCAATTATTGGATCACAGGCACGTGATTGCAATGATTGAGGGAGGACCTATCCTGGTAGAACAGTCTTACTCGAGATGATAGTATGCTATCTGGTTTACCTTTATCATCGTGTACTGTTTCAGGTAACCTTACAGGTCGCTATTACACGTTGATAGCGCCCCTAGGATTCTTGCTTGACGACCAGCAGTATGAGGGCGATCATATACGTGGGAGCTGGGGTCTATAAGCACATCCTTAAATGGTCCCTAGTCGTGGGAGTTTCGAGACTGGGCATCGATACTCCATTAGTAGACTAGTGTATACAGTCGAGACCCCGACGAGGGGCGGTGGCCGGTCTCACAAGCCACTGGTGTCAGTTGGTTCACCTAAGATGTATACAGGTGCTCATTGGGTTATGAGTACACCGGACAGGACTCGCCGGGAACCTGCTAGTTGGGATTATACCAGACGTCAGATAGCAGTTCCCAGGTGACATGTGTACAGGTTAGTTCATCGACCTGAGATCGTCATTTGTCTCGTGTGAGTTCCCACTGTGCTTTGATTACTACCCTACCACGGCTCAAAGGAGTCGTGCAAACGGGTTTTAGTTGGGTACAGTCCCGAGCCACATGGAGGCAGTGAACGGATCTGCAGGGGTTCGTCTCTCCCGGTATTGGGGGTGAGGTCGCGCTGTGTCTAAGAGAGCCATTACGCAAAGCCCTCGGCCGAGGCAGGAGATTTACTGGTAGGTATTCCAGTAGTATCTCAGGGCGTTCTGGGCTACACTCCGACACGACTTGTACCGCCTTTGGGGTTCTGACTTTTACCAACCCCCTAGGCCCGCCATGCGATGCTCATAGACGAACGGACCGGACTGTACGGATATTGTCACTGACAGGCTCAGTAGGGTGTCAGGATGAGTTCGCTCATCGACGTCCCTTTTGGTCAATAGCTGGTGGCCCGTCACGTATTGGCTTATACCTCTGACGTGCTAGTGGTTAAATCCACAGCCATTGTATTGACGAGTCTTTAGAGTCCACCACACTTTCAGTTACTCAAGCTTTCAGGCGAAACACTGTAGAGGCCGTATGGAGATATGGCAGGGTCCGATTAGATACGTGCGGTATTGCACGGATCAGGATCGGACAGTTTTGTACTAGTGGCCATATAGTTATATGGCAGGGTTCGATCTGATACGTGCGGTATTGCACGGATCAGGATCGGACGAACATTACTAGCCGGCTTTGGTTTAAGCCGGATCCTAGTTTAGTACAGTGTAGATTTTGTCTCATTGCATTTGTATCCGGTCGGAATACAGATGCGGGTGTGTATGCACAGTGTCAGGGTTTTCCTGTAATTTATTACGGGATCAGTTTTCTGGAGTTGCCAGTTTGCATTCCGTTCCGGCCGGTTTTCCTTTGTTCTTTCCCGGCCGGACTTTTCCGATGGAGGGGGTTATTTGCAAGTTTGCAAATAACACTTTGTGGAGGGGGTTTCTTGCAAATGTATTCATTATGATAGGATTAGAATCTTTCATCCATGCTTTTGCATTAATGAGATTTGATGTGAATAGAAGTTTTAAGCATGGTTGATGTTTTGTTTAAGGTCACCAGTTTGCTTTATCCTACACTTACCTCCCTTCATGATTTGTTTTTCCCTCCACCATTTCCTAGCTAAAGCTTGGCCGGCCACTATTTTGGAGAGGAGGGAAAATGAGAGATTTTCATTTGGTGTGGGAAAAATTATCATTCATATCATTTTTCCATTGCCACAAAAATCCCCAAGTTCATATCATCTTGATTCCTCCATCAAGGCAACATAACCCCAAAGAGACAAAGCACTACACTTTCTACAGCATATCTTGGGCACGTCGACTTGCCAGCTTCGTGCCCGAGTTGCCTCGGTATTGAGGTGGGAGCCCGTAAAAGATACAGACGATGTGGTGCCCTTCCGGCAAGGAGGTGACGACCGGAGGATCCGCGGGAGATCGGGACGACGACGAGAAGACCGGAGGACTCGGATCACTCGGTATATCTCTCACCCCATCTCTTGTTAGCTAGTATAGGTTAATGGTTAACGATCCGGGTTTTATTGTCCGCGGTAGCGCCAGTTTCCAAGTAAGGAAAATTTTTGATTCCGCATTTTGGCCTCGGATAGACGGCCGGGGCGCTGCCGTGGCGCAACATGGTATCAGAGCCATGCCATTAACCTAGCCTAGCTTTTTCTAATAAGTTTTACTTATCCGATCGACCAAAATTCCAAAATCCGCGTTTTTGCATGCATCAGTTTTCTGTCGATTTTTTCCGGGCTCTAAAAATTTTTCAGGTTGTAGAAAATTGATGTACATGAAATTCTAAGACTACTGGGAAAATTCGACACAGTCAGTCGATGACTGAAGCGCGGAACCGCGGCCAAACCCCCCTTGGGCCGCGGTTCCGCCGCGCATTAGTATCCTCACTGTGTCCAATTTCTCCAGTGGGCTTCTGGGCTGATTTTATGGGTTTTGGAATATTAAAATTGGGCCCAGAATTTCTGTGAGTGCTACAGTATTACTTGGGGGCCCACTTGTTAATTTTTGATCGATTGGATATTTTAAACACATTATTTCACAGTATTTACATTATATCTGCGACCGTGAATGTCACTTGATCGGTAAATCCTGTCTAACTGCTATAGCCCGGTTAGACGGATTTGCGAACGTGATTTTCACGTTGATGTTCTGTGTTTATGCTGTGATGTTGCGGATCGGTCGTGGGGGATAGCCTGGATGCAATGCTAGTACAGTTGTGGTTGTATTATGTACATTTGATATTGCGGGGCGAGCGTCCGACATGTGGACTGCCGTCACTGCCTGTTTGTATTATTCTTTTGGGGCACGACCTGGTTGCGGTCGATGTACCCGTTGTATGTATATTTTACTTTCTGTACTAGGGTTACCCCGCGGAGGGGTGCACGGATAGCCGGGTTCTAGAGGGCAACGGGCCCGCATCTCAGGGCATTGAGACGGAGGGGGCTTCAGTCTAGAATTGGCGGGCTATTCGCCGCATTCATAGGGGGTACAGGTTGACCCAGGAGGGTGCCCAAGTTACCGGATTCCGTGAAGTGCTGGGTGGTCCATTCACGGTGCTGAAGGGGGCTGCCTCGCTTCAAGTTTTGTCGGGTGACTTGCCGCGCCCGTAGGGGTCTAGGTTTTCATTGCACAGGCTATCCACACGACCAGGGGAACGTCGGGTTTCAGCAGCGGCTCTGTGAAACCCGGGGCTTCCAGATATCTGTATTGTTCTGTGATGCTGCATTTTTCTGTGATGTTGCATTTTATTCACGCCTTGAGCGAAATACTATATATTGGTATATATATTAGTAGATGTTGTATATGTTTTTCATCCGTGCTAGTCCAGTCCCCGCTCTGCCGTTAGTTAGCTAACCTAACGGGTGATGACGGGACCCAGTGGCGAATGCAGATGGCATATACATACGTCAGTATATTTTCGTTCTTTGTGGTGTGATCAATTGATGGGACTGCGTTGATTCGGATCAATGCAAGATAAACAAACCTATTCTGATGTTGTTGGAACACTTTTCAAAAAGCTGTTATTGCAAGGACGTTCACATTTGTTTTGCATCGTGGTATTCATTTGGAATATCCTGCTCCTCAGTCGACGAGGCAAGGGCCGAGATCCCTTCACCGGGAGTGACCCCTTGGACAGAAGTTTGCGTCAGGGCATTAACTTCACTATAGCCGATTACTTTTGCTTTGCGTCGTGGTATTCAGTTGGAATATCCTGCACCTCATTCTACGGGGAAAGAGCCGAGATCCCTTCACCAGGAGTGACCTCTTTAGTAAAGGTTTTCGTCACTATATTTTCTAAAAGGGCTATGCAGTTCCTTCAACAATATCAAGTTCATTACGTTAAAGGTTTTTCGCCAAAAACTACACGTAGCCCTCCGTCATTTCTTACAAGTATTACTTAGTATTCGTGCTGCGTTTGTTGACTGTGTCAAGGCGTAGTGTGCGGTAGCTAAGTAGTGTTTGTTTGTAGCATATTAATGGGATTGGTTAGGACAGTCGTGCGGCCTTGTTGACTGTTTCAAGGGCTCGTACGGGTGGGTTTAATGCAATCCAGGATAATGACGGGTTGAACTTGACTAGGACTCTTTGATTTGTTGACTGTGTCAAGGTCACTTGGGTCCTAGGGGTAAGAATCACATCGGGAGTTTCAAAAGAACTGAAACTTGCCAGACATGCGCATACCTTCTGGAGTGTGATAATGTGAGTGGATTCCGTCACGTTGTCATGCGATGATAGTTGGATCCCGATTCCCACTGATGAGTTGGTTTACTCCTCGGGTGATCCCGACTAATTCTTCTTTCAGGGTTGGAGGAGAATTTGAGGTACAGTGGGAGGTTTCCTGATTAGATAAAGTGATAACCATTCTGATCTAGGTTAGAGTGCACGCTGAGTGTTTCTTTTCTCTCTCTCTTTGGCAGCGACCATTGACCCGACCCTGGACTATGACTCAGTGACCAAGTTGACCGAACCTTCTTAACACTGGCTTTTGGATTGTCAGAGTTGCAAACCTCATTGCCACTCCAACTTTTACCCTTTTCTCCAGGACACCCCGTATTACTACGAACATCCACTTCCATTGGACAAAACCATCGTATGGTTATATACGAACTCGAAGGACTTCGAGGATGGTTTCTGATTCTGGAGAAAACGAATAGGATTATTCAGTTGTCGTTTCTTTTCACCTTCTCTCATTGCGAGTACTCCTTGGTTTAGGAGATAGTACACCTATTATACAAATTGGATAGTCTTCTTCCAAACCTTAGGCTGGTGCCAAACGGTGGGGAATGAAGAAAACCAATTAGCATAACGATGGTGTGCAGAAGGTATTAAGTTAAGACAAATAAAGGGATTAGTAAGAGGGCAAACTAAATTGCGACTACTATTCACGACCAAACCAAGTACTTATTCGCCAATCCTAAAATCACCTTTGCATTTCTCCAGGACACTCTGTATCACTACGAAGATCCACAGTTTATTGGATACTCCATCGTATGGTTATATACGAACTCGAAAAGAACTTGTTCCAGTTCGGGGATGGATTCTGGTTCAGGAGAAATAGGAATAAGGTTTATTCGGTTGTCTTTTATCTTCACCTTCTCTCGCATTGCGAGTGCTCCTAGGATTAGGACAGTACACCCATTATGCTTATTGGATAGTCTTCTTCCAAACCATAGGCTGGTGCCGAACGGTAGGGAAGGAAGAAAACCATTTGGCCTAAAGGGGTGTGCAGAAAGTAATGACTAAAGACATATAAAGGGATTTGAAGAGATGGCAAAGAATTATACGGTTATAGTTGTGAATCTGGATAATGGTAGAGGCATTACTAGGAATACCAGGATACCCCATCGAAACATTTCAATGTTTCAGTTCAACTGTGTACTGTTAAAAGAAAACTGATTTCCCGATTAGACACTTGCTCCAGGGTATGTATTTACCAGGTTTGATTCTCACATCTGTATGGTTTTACAGATGATGAGTGGGAGTAAGTTATTGGGAATAGGGTGATCATCCTCATTATATCGGGATTCGTTGTAATCGGTGATATTTGAGGAGATCATCTGGGTTGTTTGCCGGTCGGCAAATATTTGGTTTTGAATATCCGTTGTTATGCACCAATTTCAAATTGATATATCTGTACGTCTATTTTTATAGAGTGAGATATACCTTTTGAAATTATGTCTATGACATTTACCTATATCAGTGGATGGTTAGGTAAGGAGCATCAAACAGCGGTGTAATTCTTCTTAACCACAAGTACAGTTTTCAACCTACGACGCACAGTGAAAGAGTTGTTAGACTCAGCGGACTTATACAGAGTATTGTATGTTGTCCAGTGTCCATGAAGACAGAGGGGTTGGTCCTCATACTATATTCTGTTTACTTTTAACTTCTCTAGTTCTTAGACATGTGTTTCGTAGAAACACAGGGTCTGAGTTTAGAGGAGTTATTGGTATAAGAATAAGAGTAGAGAACCAGGTATTGCAAGTATCGGGATTCTTCAAGGTGATCGAAGATGTAGATACTTGTGTATGGTATTCAGTTGATAGTAATGAGAACTTGCTTCTCTTTCAGGTTACTCATAATTGGAAGCATTCCTAAGTTGGGTAACGCTGATCAGCCTCTCTCCATTTAGTTGACATGCACTGGAGACAGCTGCATGATTTGAATCTGGTTCAATTAAATCAGTGCCTCTGGTTCTATATTGGATATAGTACAATTCATATCTTAACATTGTTAAGGTACGGGGAGTTGTCCGGCTTATGATTAAAACCAGACTCTGGATAACTCAAGGCACGTTTCTGTAATGGCTGTTTGTGGGTTGACCCAGGCTATGACGAGGGTTGACTTTCTACCATCTGGAAGATCAATAGTGATATTGTTCTTAACTCGCCACATTTTAAAAGGAAATGGTTATTTTTCAGAAAACTGTAGTGGGAGTATGGTAGAACTGGAAGCGATTCCAGAACCGCAAACGATTACTGAAGATTTGATAAGGAACCTAAAGATTCAATCTGATTTGACATTCCATTGGCCACTCCGCAGATAAGGTGGGTAACTTCAGGCACCCGAGAGGTACTCCGGTAGCCTCAAGGACGGTGACAGGGAAGTTCTTGTTTACCCACACTTGCCATTGTTGTTGTTCCAGGCTGCGAGACCCGGCAGGAGGATGAGTATAGCGTCGTTCTAAACTAGCTTTAGAAGTGCACGTCTATATGACTCTGCCAGAGGGTTGTCGTAGTCAGTGGGAGCAGCGGAAGCATTGGTAGACATCAGGCTTATGTCTATTTATAGACTAAAGCAGATATAGCGGAGATAGATCATCTATTTCTGATGTGACAGTCATAGGTTTGACGTCATCAGAATAGGGGATGGATCTGTTGAGAAGATAGTAGGGTGTGATGTCCTGGTTTTGGATGACATACACAGAGTAGGAAAAGAAACTCCTATACTACGATCGGTTATACTTTGGTCGTCACACAGTGGTTTCTCCACATGGGACTTGGACATTATATCAGACATACTGGTTACTAGATCTATAGTTTTAGATCTAGATTTGGGTGGTTTCCCAATCTGGGTACTTAGACAACATTCTAAGAGTATTTAGAATGGACGACTCCTGGCACGGTAGTACACCTGCAGGTAATGGAGTCACCCTCTCTAGAGGTGTCTTACAGACTAAAGGGGAGAAGGATACGCATGATTGACAGATCACTTGCTTAGGCAATTGAGTCAATCATGAGATGTCAAGTACCACACCAGATGTTGTTCTTGCAGTAGATGCAATAAGTTGATATTGATCCAATCCTGGAGGAACAGTCGGAAGCAGTTTTAGAACATAAGTGAATGTTCTAGGGATATGATAACGGCTGCCTCCTTTAGGAGACGGTTATCACTCCAGGCTTCCAAGGTGACATGGACGACAAGGAGGTTGTCAGAGTTATAGTTCTCCCTCTGACGAGGGACAGTATTCTGGACAGGTGATCCAGGCAGATACTGAGGGAGGCATGGCGCAGGATACTGATTAAGTTCAGTTGACGATACAGTCTAAGAAGTTTGGATTTGGAGTTCATTTATGAACTAGGTCCCATCAGACATCCAGACATTCCAAGACAGGTATTGCTCATTTCGGGAGATGGTTTTCTCCGCGAACTTGAGATATAGAGAGACATAGAAAGAAACATCTAGGCGGATCCACTCACTGAGACTTTTCCTCGAACGCAATAGTTTCGCAAACAGGCTTTGTGCGACTGACTAGTAGAGGAGTTGGGTGTTCGGTATCACACGGGCTGTGAGTATGCGACATCGCAATAATTAGCCTTGAGTGCAAGTGGGAGATTGTTGGAGATAGTGCCCTCAGAGTCAATTATTGGATCACAGGCACGTGATTGCAATGATTGAGGGAGGACCTATCCCGGTAGAACAGTCTTACTCGAGATGATAGTATGCTATCTGGTTTACCTTTATCATCGTGTACTGTTTCAGGTAACCTTACAGGTCGCTATTACACGTTGATAGAGCCCCTAGGATTCTTTCTTGACGACCAGCAGTATGAGGGCGATCATATACGTGGGAGCTGGGGTCTATAAGCACATCCTTAAATGGTCCCTAGTCGTGGGAGTTTCGAGACTGGGCATCGATACTCCATTAGTAGACTAGTGTATACAGTCGAGACCCCGACGAGGGGCGGTGGCCGGTCTCACAAGCCACTGGTGTCAGTTGGTTCACCTAAGATGTATACAGGTGCTCATTGGGTTACGAGTACACCGGACAGGACTCGCCGGGAACCTGCTAGTTGGGATTATACCAGACGTCAGATAGCAGTTCCCAGGTGACATGTGTACAGGTTAGTTCATCG
This sequence comes from Agapanthus africanus, assembly GCA_030015575.1. NCBI lineage: Eukaryota > Viridiplantae > Streptophyta > Magnoliopsida > Asparagales > Amaryllidaceae > Agapanthus > Agapanthus africanus. Next base: position 113,271,912 of record CM057344.1, read on the forward strand.
ACCTGAGATCGTCATTTGTCTCGTGTGAGTTCCCACTGTGCTTTGATTACTACCCTACCATGGCTCAAAGGAGTCGTGCAAACGGATTTTAGTTGGGTACAGTCCCGAGCCACATGGAGGCAGTGAGCGGATCTGCAGGGGTTCGTCTCTCCCGGTATTGGGGGTGAGGTCGCGCTGTGTCTAGGAGAGCCATTACGCAAAGCCCTCGGCCGAGGCAGGAGATTTACTGGTAGGTATTCCAGTAGTATCTCAGGGCGTTCTGGGCTACACTCCGACACGACTTGTACCGCCTTTGGGGGTCTGACTTTTACCAACCCCCTAGGCCCGCCATGCGATGCTCATAGACGAACGGACCGGACTGTACGGATATTGTCACTGACAGGCTCAGTAGGGTGTCAGGATGAGTTCGCTCATCGACGTCCCTTTTGGTTAATAGCTGGTGGCCCGTCACGTATTGGCTTATACCTCTGACGTGCTAGTGGTTAAATCCACAGCCATTGTATTGACGAGTCTTTAGAGTCCACCACACTTTCAGTTACTCAAGCTTTCGGGCGAAACACTGTAGAGGCCGTATGGAGATATGGCAGGGTCCGATCAGATACGTGCGGTATTGCACGGATCAGGATCGGACAGTTTTGTACTAGTGGCCATATAGTTATATGGCAGGGTTCGATCTGATACGTGCGGTATTGCACGGATCAGGATCGGACGAACATTACTAGCCGGCTTTGGTTTAAGCCGGATCCTAGTTTAGTACAGTGTAGATTTTGTCTCATTGCATTTGTATCCGGTCGAAATACAGATGCGGGTGTGTATGCACAGTGTCAGGGTTTTCCTGTAATTTATTACGGGACCAGTTTTCTGGAGTTGCCAGTTTGCATTCCGTTCCGGCCGGTTTTCCTTTGTTCTTTCCCGGCCGGACTTTTCCGATGGAGGGGGTTATTTGCAAGTTTGCAAATAACACTTTGTGGAGGGGGTTTCTTGCAAATGTATTCATTATGATAAGATTAGAATCTTTCATCCATGCTTTTGCATTAATGAGATTTGATGTGAATAGAAGTTTTAAGCATGGTTGATGTTTTGTTTAAGGTCACCATTTTGCTTTATCCTACACTTACCTCCCTTCATGATTTGTTTTTCCCTCCACCATTTCCTAGCTAAAGCTTGGCCGGCCACTATTTTGGAGAGGAGGGAAAATGAGAGATTTTCATTTGGTGTGGGAAAAATTATCATTCATATCATTTTTCCATTGCCACAAAAATCCCCAAGTTCATATCATCTTGATTCCTCCATCAAGGCAACATAACCCCAAAGAGACAAAGCACTACACTTTCTACAGCATATCTTGGGCACGTCGACTTGCCAGCTTCGTGCCCGAGTTGCCTCGGTATTGAGGTGGGAGCCCGTAAAAGATACAGACGATGTGGTGCCCTTCCGGCAAGGAGGTGACGACCGGAGGATCCGCGGGAGATCGGGACGACGACGAGAAGACCGGAGGACTCGGATCACTCGGTATATCTCTCACCCCATCTCTTGTTAGCTAGTATAGGTTAATGGTTAACGATCCGGGTTTTATTGTCCGCGGTAGCGCCAGTTTCCAAGTAAGGAAAATTTTTGATTCCGCATTTTGGCCTCGGATAGACGGCCGGGGCGCTGCCGTGGCACAACATTTAAAGCGAAGAGAATGCAAAGAAACTTCAAGCGAGTCTGCTCGACTGCGTGCTGAGGTTGACGCGAATGCTGCTCAGGTGAAGGTTATTTTCGAGGGCCTTCTGCAATGTATCTCTAATGGGTTAACATTGAAGCAGAAACTTGATGTCGTTGAGCGTGATGCACAAGATCATGAAGCAGCTCAGCGAGCCATCGAGGAACAACTCTTATCTTACTTGCATCGAAACAGAGTTGGCCGCGGTAACCAATCAGGAAGAGGGGCTGAGGGAAGTGCGCGAGCGGCTGGCTGGACTACTGAAAGCGCTTTCCTCTCAATAGAAATTTTGTACCATTTGTAATTTTGAATAAATGTATTTGTTCTTTTATTCTTTAATACGATGTATTTTGTACCCGATCGAATTCATGAATAAAAGACACACGTTCTTCATAATGTCTTGTGTCATTTCTCTGCTTTCTTCTTTCTTGCTGTGTTGTTTGCCATCTGATTTTAGTAAGTGCGGTCTGTAGATAGTATATAACTGTCAATCTTGTGCTTCTTGTAAGGTAGTGATGGCTTAGAAAACAGGGTTAGGATCTGTCACCTAAGACTTTTCAGCTTTATGAGCCGTGAGGGTCTCATAAAGAATTTTCTCCCTACCGGTCGAGAGGATCCCGTAGGTGTAATTTTCTTCTTAAGAGTCGTGGGGATTCCTACGCGTGTTTTCTCTTGAGAGTCGTAAGGATCTCACAAGAGAATTTACTCCCTTACGAGTCGTGAGGACCCGCAAGTGATGGGTGAAGTTGCCCTTATCCGCATTTTACGGTGTCAGGGGTTGCTCTGGATGCTTCCCACGGGTTCACGCTCTGGACGTTTTCCAGGATACCGTAGTTTAAAGAAATTGCGGTCGAGGTTAAGGACATCATAGTCCATGGATTTAAGAACTCCACAGTCCGTTGTTAGTTTTAAAACATCCCGGTCGAGGTTAAGGACATCATAGTCCATGAGTTTAAGGACCTCACAGTCCAATATTAGTTTTAAGACATCACGGTCGAGGTTAAGGACATCATAGTCCGTGGATTTAAGGACTCCACAGTCCGATGTTAGTTTTAAGACATCATGGTCGAGGTTAAGGACATCATAGTCCGTGAATTTAAGGACCTCACAGTCCGCGAAATGTGTGGTTGTTGGGACCCGTCGCCTCTTTGAAGACGTTGAAGAATTACAACGAAAAATATCAAAGGAGTGAAGAGATGTACCCTTGAACCAAGGTAAAATTAGTGTAAAATCATTGGTGTTGATTGTTAGTTTTAAGACATCACGGTCGAGGTTAAGGACATCATAGTCCGTGAGTTTAAGGACCTCACAGTCCGATGTTAGTTTTAAGACATCGCAGTCAAGGTTAAGGACATCATAGTCCATGGATTTAAGGACTCCACAGTCCGATGTTTGCTCTGGATGCTTCCCATGGGTTCACTGCCGTGTTTGGCGAGGACCAGGCTCCGCTCTGGATGCTTCACACGGGGTCAGAAGTAACGTTATCCGCGTTCCACGTAACCAAGAATTTTGCTCTAGATGCTTCCCACGGGTTCACTGCCGTGTTCGGTGAGGACTAGGCTCCGCTCTGGATGCTTCACACGGGGTCAGAAGTGACGTTATCCGTGTTCCACGTGACCAGAAATTTTGCACTGGATCCTTCCCACGGGTTCACTACCGTGTTCGGCGGGGACTAGGCTCCACTCTGGATGCTTCACACGGGTTCACTGCCGTGCTCTGCGAGGACCAGGATCCGCTCTGGACGTTTTCCACGGGGTCAGAAGTGACGTTATCCGCGTTCTACGCGACCAGGAATTTTGCACTAGATGCTTCCCACGGGTTCACTGCCGTGTTCAGCGAGGACTAGGCTCCGCTCTGGATGCTTCACACAGGTTCACTGTCATGCTCTGCAAGGACCAGGATCCGCTCTGGACGTTTTCCACGGGGTCAGAAGTGACGTTATCCGCGTTCCACGTAACCAGGGATTTTGCTCTAGATGCTTCCCACGGGTTCACTGCCGTGTTCGGCGAGGACTAGGCTCCACTCTGGATGCTTCACACGGGTTCACTGCCGTGTTCTGCGAGGACCAGGATCCGCTCTGGACGTTTTCCACGGGGTCAGAAGTGACGTTATCCGTGTTCCACGTAACCAGGAATTTTGCTGATTATATCCCTATTTCACGGCGTTGGGATTTGATTCTCGGTCATCTGTACACCGTCGAGTTATGGAACTGGGAGTTGCCACTGTTCCGCTTTGTTTGATGTTGTGTCTGCTGAGACAAATGTTGAGATGATTTCCAGGCTATCTGTGACTCATCGAGATTTGGCTTCTTCTTATGATGAAACCTGGGGAGGAGGAGTGTGATTCCTTCTTTGTTTGCGCCCCTAGATTGTATACAGGGACTGCTGTGATATCACCTGTAGGGCATAAATTTCATTTTTATTTCTATTTCTTTCCGCGATGCTCTATCATTTCAGATTTTATATCGCGAAGGTCGTGATTGCCCCATCATTTCGGCTATTTTTCGCGGTGCCCAATCATTTCGGCTATTTGTTTTATCTTTACTTGCTGCTTTTTATTGCGAGTTGCCCAATCATTTCGGCTATTTCTCATGCATACATTTTTACTTGCTGATTTTGTCGCAATTTGCCCCATCATTTCGGCTATTTCGTATGCATGTTTGGCTTGCTGGCTTTCTGCTGCAACCTTGGAATTAGACACTGATTTCGGCATCAGCATCGTTACAACTGGGATATTGCCAGGAGCGAATCATCATTTGCCTCTGTCGATGTCGAACAAAGGTGGCTTAGTAAACAGGGTTAGGATTCTGTCGACTAAGGCTTTTGACTTCATGAGCCATAAGGGTCTCACAAAGGTATTTCTCCCTACAAGTCGTGAGGACCTCGTAGGTGTGTTTTCTCCTTAGGAATCGTGAGGATTCCTAAGTGTATGGCTCCTTGTAAGTCGTAAGGATCTTACAAGAGAGTTTTCTCCTTATAAGTCGAGGGGACTCACAAGGGTTGCTCACCGTGCGAACATATCTCTAGTCACGGATGGGACTCGGTTAGGGAAATGTTTATTCATGCCCGTGGATTGTATACAAGGGTCAGTATTGAGCCACTTGTAGGGCAGTATCGAAGGTTGTGGGGGTTGCTTAAGACTAGGTTCAGGTCTCTGTAGCTTAAGACTTTCAAATCTTATGAGCCGTGAGGGCTCATAAGAGGATTCTCCTTACGATTCGTGAGAATCTCGCAAGTGTAATTTCTCCTTAGGAATCATGGGGATCCCTAAGTGTGTTGCTCCCTTGTGAGTCGTAAGGATCTCACGCAGGTGGTTTCTCCTTACAAAGTCGAGAGGACCTTGAAAGTGTCTTTTAACGAGATTGCGCCCTTTCGGGTTTTCACAAAACTCGCCGGTAGCCCTGCTGGTTTTACTCACGGAGCCCTTTCGGGTTTTCATCCGTGCTCATTTTGCTTGTGGACATACCGTTTTTTTTAATTATTCTTTCTCTTTTTTTTTATTCTAACGAGGTTGCGCCCTTTCGGGTTTTCACAAAACTCGCCGGTAGCCCTGCTGTTTTTACTCACGGAGCCCTTTCGGGTTTTCATCCGTGCCCATTTTGCTTATGGACATACCGTTTTCTCTTTTTTTTTGAATCAGCTTTGGGATGCTGCAATCCGCCGTAGTTTCTTGACATCTCGGTCAACAGCTAGTTTTAAGACATAGTGGTCCGTCATTAGTTTAAGGACGTTTCGGTCCGCTGTTAGTTTAAGGACGTTTCGGTCCGTTGAAAAGTAAGCCGGTTACTACTTATAGAGTTTGGGCTTAGGAAGATAGCGAGCGGATATAGTCGTCGTCATCTATCATTGACCTAGGCCGTAACTCGTCAAGCGTAGTACTTATTCAGGAAGCGACCGTTTATTGGCCTAAAAGATCTTTCACTATGCATTTCCATGAGTAGATAGGCTCCACCCTGGTAGACCTTGTCTATGATGTACGGGCCTTCATAGTTCGGCTCGAATTTTCCCCGTTTAGCACGATTGGGGATCATAGGTCTTTTGACCACTAGCACGAGTTCGCCTTGGTGGAATGTCCTCGGCCTGGTCAATCTTTCATATGAGCGCGTCATCTTTGCTTTATAAGCTTCCATATTTTGCTGCGCCAGGAGCCTGGTTTCATCAAGGGCATCGAGCTCCTCGAGGCGAAGGTGAGCATTCTCTTCGTCTGTTAGCTTATAATGAACTGCCACTCGTAGAGAGAGTAACTCTATCTCGATGGGGAGTACCGCTTCTGTACCGAATACCAACGCGTACGGCGTTGTGTTCGTGGCCGTCTTGAACGTAGTTCGATATGCCCAGAGAGCTTCATGCAGTCTCTCGTGCCAGTCCTTCTTATTTTGGGACACTGTCTTCTTCACGATCTTCGTCAAGATCTTATTGAAAGCTTCAGCTGGACCATTAGCTCGGGGATTATAAACTGAGGAGTATCTCCAATCTATATTGTGCTGTTGTGCGAAGCGGCTGATTTTGTGGCTTCTGTAGGCTGGCCCGTTATCGGATATGATCCGTCTCGGAGTTCCAAACTGATAAATGACGTGTGTCTTGAAGAAGTGGAGGATATTCTCCGTCTTCACTTCCCTCAGTGGTACTGCTTCTGCCCATTTGGAGAAGTAATCAGTCGTCGCCAAAATGAATCAATGTCCTCTGGACGATGCTGGTTCGATGGGGCCGATTATGTCAGTCCCTCACATTTCGAACGGCCAGCTAGCCACCGTTGGATGTAGTGGATTTGGATGTTGATGGATAAAGTCCCCATGAATCTGGCACGAGTGGCATTGCTTCGCATATTTGAGGCAGTCATGGATCATCGTGGGCCAATAATAACCCATCCGTTTAATCTTCGACTTCATCTTCGGGCCTGCTTGGTGAGAACCGCAGAGTCCGTCGTGAGTTTCCTGAACGACTCTTTTCTCCTCTTCAGGTCCCAGGCATCTCAACCACAGAGAATCAAATGATCTCTTGTACAGAGTATCATTGACGAAGGCGAAAGACAGAGCTCATTTAATAAGCTGATGTCTTGAGGACGCATCTTCAGGTGTTCGACGGGATTTAAAGTAGTCTATAAAGTCTTCCCTCCAATCCTTAACCATTTCTTCGTCTTTTATCTGCAGGTTCGTCTGCTCGATCGCTTCCTTTTCCTCGGATGATTCCGGAGATATTTCTGCCGGTGCAAGAACCCGACGGCTTTATACCACGATTCTTACGTCATCGATGTTCTCGTCAGCTAATTCTTTAGCAAGCTTGGCCAATGCATCTGCTTTGCTATTTTCCGCACGCGGTATGCTTTTGAGGGTGTAGGAGGGAATTTGAGTTGGCAGTTGCTGTACTCTCTTGCCATATTTCACCAGTTCTGGTTTGCACGTTTGCTAGTCACCGTTTACTTGGCTGACGACCAGTTGGGAGTCTCTGTATATGAGGAGGTTTTCAATCCCCATGTCAATGGCGATCTCGAGACCTGCTATCAAAGCTTCGTATTCGGCTTCATTGTTCGTCCTCGGCTCTGTTAAGGAGAAAGAAAAGCGCATTATCCCTCCTTGTGGGGTCACGAAGATGAGGCCTACCCCCGATTTGATTATGGGCGTGTTCTGTTTGCGCTTCTTCATGGAAGACGATCCATCAAAATAAAGTTCCCATCGGGTATCACCACCGTCGATCGCATCAAACGTATGTTCATCTGGCAGTTCACAATTCAAAGGGGAATCGGCCGGTATCGGATGCTCAGCGAGGAAATCGGCGATGGCCTGGCCTTTCACTGCTTTAAGAGGTTGATAAGTTATCGAGAACTCCAACAAGAGCAGGGCCCATTTAGCGAGTCGCCCCGTCAATATGGCTTTCGACATCAAGTATTTGAGAGGGTCCATCTTCGATATGAGACGGGCTTCATGCGCCAATGCGTAGTGCCGGAGTTTCGTTATCGCGAAGATCAACGCCAGGCAGTGTTTTTCGATGGGAGAGTAATTGCTTTCTGCCCCCAGGAGGACTCGACTCAAGTAGTAGAGAGCTCTTTCTTTCCCTTGGTCATTCTTTTGTACCCATAATGCGCTTAACGAACCTTCGAGGGCTGTCGTATAAAGAATGAGAGGTTTTCCCTTGACCGGGGCGGCTAGCACCGGCGGATTCTGCAGGTATTGCTTGATTTCGTCCAATGCGCCTTGGCATTTGTGATCCCAGACGAACGGGGTCCCTTTCTTCATCAAGTGACTGTATAGGCGGCACTTGCCAGAGAGATTGGCTATAAATCGCCGGATATACGCGAGCTTCCCTTGGAGAGACCGCAATTGCTTGAGAGTCCTTGGCGGGGGCATCTCCATGATCGCCTTGATCTTTGACGGATCTATCTCGATACCTCGGTGTCGGACAATGAATCCTAGGAATTTGCCCGAGGAGACCCCGAACGCGCATTTGAGAGGGTTCATCTTTAAGTTGTATTGCCGAAGGCGTTGAAACACAATCTTCAGATGCTCGAGATGTTCCTCGTATGATTTGCTTTTAACCACGAGGTCGTCGATATTGCATTCGACGATTTCATATATAAGGTCATCGAAGATCTTCGTCATGGCCCTCTGATAGGTGGCACCGGCATTCTTTAGACCGAAGGGCATCACTTTGTAGCAGAATATACCTAAAGGGGTCCGGAAAGCGGTATGTTTCTGGTCCTCGGGATGCATGTTTATCTGATTATATCCTGATGAGCCGTCCATGAAGGAGAAAACTTCGTGAGTGGACGTGTTATCTATCATCAGCTCGGTGACCGGTACTGGGAAGTCGTCCTTCGGGCAGGCTTTATTGAGATCCTGGAAGTCTACACATATGCGCACCGTCCCATTCTTCTTCATTACTGGGACAATGTTGGCGATCCAGTCAGGGTACTGAACCTCTTGGATGAAGCCGGAGTCGATTAGCTTCTTGACCTCGGCGTTGATACTCATCTCAAGCTCAAGCCGCATTCTTCTCGGTGCTTGTTTGATTGGCTTAATGTCCGGGGATATCGCCAATTTGTGGACAACAATTTCTGGATCTAGTCCTGGCATCTCGGAATAGTTCCATGCAAAGCAATCTCTATGCTGCATAAGCACGTCTTTTAGCGCAGCCACCCTTTCTTCAGATAACAGCTCACTAACGAATGTCGGTCGCGGGTCGTTCGTCGTCCCCAAATCAATTTTCTTGAGGTTATCTGCAGTAGTGTGTATTCCATCATCCAGCTCTTTCGGCGCCGGTGGAAACTCTAAGATCACCTCGTCATCATTGTTTTCGAAGCACCAGGGAAGGTCATCCATATTCTTGGGTTCTTCTCTTGATATCGTTATCATATGACAAGTACGAGGTCACTTTCAAGAACGATGTGGGTCTTGTTCTACTCTCGTGGCTTTGGGTTCATACTTCTGCGTCGGTGTTACCCTCCAACTGCTGGATAGAGCGAACTTGCCTTGCTGATACTGGTCTTCGACCCAGTTCTTAAAGGTGAAGCAGTCTTCAAGAGGATGTCCTATTGCTCGGTGATAAGAGCAATAGTCTGGATGAGAGACCTCGTTAGCTTGCTCGGGGTGCTTGGACTCCGGGAGTGTAAGCATCTGATGTTTTATGGCAAGATCAAGTATCTTCTTTGTCTTGTCTTGAGGAAATGAGTATGCTCGACTCATCTTCTTCATAAGGGACAAATCCGGACCGCTCGATTCCCGATCGTGTGACTTCTTGGTCCCGCTTTGTCGCTGTCGAACGCCTTTTCCACTCTTTGACTTGTTTCTGCCTCTGCGTCGGGCCTTTCGTACAACAGGTTTACAGGGAGGGGCATCTTCATCTTTCGCAGCCTGTTGAAAAAGGCGTTGCGTCCTGGCTTTCTCGTAGATGGCCATTTCGCGATTATGGTCGTCTCGAACTTTTTGACCAGCTTCCCTTATAAGCTTGTCCATTTGTTCTTCGAACGACGGACTGGTCATTTTCACGTCGGGGACTTTTTCTGGTTCGGGATTAGCACTCTCCCATTGAGCATATCCTTCTTCATCAAAGTCATGTACAATATAGCAGTCGCGGAGTAGCTCCTGTTTCTTGGACCGAACGTATCCAAGCCCGATTGCTTCCATTCTCGTTGGGCAACTTGCGCTGAGTTCCGAGAACGTTCCAGACCCTGTCATAGAACTTAGCTTTTCGAGCGGTCTGTTTGAAGGGTATCCCTTGGCGCTTCAATAGCCTTTTCAAGCCTTCTGTATAATATCTAGGCAGACGGATGGGCTGAAGCCGGTCAAGTGTAGGATCCGCGCCGTGCCAGATTTCTTTCTCCACTTTAGTTTCCCCGGAGCGGTAGAATAGGATCGCCTTCTCGCCTTCTCGCCTGGGAGGGACATAAAACGTCCGCAGCTCTTCCACACTGTAAGTATCAAGTGCGTCCAGTTCTTTATGATATTTGGGTGGAACCATGGCAACTTCCAAACTTTGCTCTGCATCAGCGAATGTTTGTATTGAAGGCCGAGCGGAGAATATAGCATGGACCTCATTTTCTGAGTCACTGCCAAAGATCAACATGGGAGCGGACGGTCTTGGCTTATTGTACTGGGGTGGGCCTGAATAAACCATATCTTCCTCTTCCTCAGTATCACTTCCGAAGACGGGAATGGTGGTGATAGCATTGTTCTACGGTTTGTGACATCTTTCCGTGTCTTCAAAATCTGACAAGAAATATTTTGCATCTTCATACTTGCGGACTTCGTTTATGGAGAATGGATTCAGCTCTCCCGTTACGGTATACTCGAGATCATCCTTAAAGTATTTCATACACTGATGTTGTGTAGAAGGGATGATGTTATACTCGTGTAACCAAGGACGGCCAAGCAAAGCGTTACAGCATGTCTTGGCGTCTATGACAAGAAATTTAATATCCGTGACAAGTAGCCCGAATCGTAATGTCAATATCACAGACCCGAGAGTTCGCGATGACTGGGAGTCAAAACCAGAAATGGTGATCTTATCACGAGCGAGGTGTTAGACGCTCATGCAGATTTCCTTCAATACTCGCACGTTAAGAAGATTGACGGAAGAACCATTGTCGACCAGGATTTTTCCTATCTTTATATCGTGGCAGTATCCCGAGACATAGAGGGGACGGTTGTGCTCGCACGTCCCAAGGAGAAGGTCTTCGTCGCCGAAGGTGATATCGGCTGTGTATACTTCCTCTAGCTCTTCCTTCATCTTTCTTCGGCGAGAAAAGCAAGAATTGCTCTGGTTCTTAGAGCGCCTTGATCAATGAATCCCTCGCTTCTTTGGATAGTAGAAGGGCGTCGAGAATACTGAGATGCGAGGGTAATTTCCTCAAATGCGCCAGAACATTATAGTCCACATTACTCTTCTTTAGCGGGTCCTTGGAGGTCAGTTCTTTCATGACTTGGTCGTCAAGGGTGATATCCTCGGAGACCTTTTCTTTTCCCTTATCTTTTTTACTCGTGGATCCGAGATTCTTTTCCGGAAGCGTGCGATTGCGCAGCTGGATGTTTTCACGGGCTTTCGGTTCTTCCTCCTTCCCCAATGCGGATTCTTTAAAGAGGGGGCCAAGAGCCATTTCTTCGTCAGAGTCGCTTCCGAAAGTGAGAATTTGCGATCCCCCTGTGTTGACCATGCGACAGTTACCGGTATCTCTTTTATGCTCCTCATTCGCACTTCTTTGCTCCCGCTGAGTTTTGCGTTTCATCCGTTTAAAATGTTGCCGGTGAGCAACATACCCTTGCCACCATCTTTTCAAAGCGTCGCACTCTTCGGTAGGGTGCGAAATCTTTCGATGATATGAGCAGTAGCTAGGATGCATCTCTGCTTCTCTGGGAGTGTTTCCTTCAGAGGGTGGTAGCTTCATTCCCATTGATATGGCTTTAGCAAACATTTTCCTCGTCTTGAACTTGTTTTTATCCGCGACGGATGTCTCTTGATTTAAGGGGAATGTCTCGACTCTTTCGTCTAGTCGCCGGCGTTTGGCTCTTTCAAATATGGCCGTCCCGCGCTCCCGATCAGCTTTACTTTTCAGGAGAGCTTCGTTGAGGAATATGTCGATCATTTCATCTGACGGCCCCAGAAGTTCTGGTTCAGGGTCTGCCCCCAATTTCTTTGTGCAAGGAGCCTCTTCATTGTCTAATGATGAATGAGAGATCATATGGAAACTTGCTACGTGATCCTCAGATTCGTCCGACGATTCTTCTCCATCATCTTTGTCCTTAAGGACGTGGCTGAGGAACTCTTGGAGCGTGATGGGAGTCCGCGCCTTCTGATTATACTCCTCCAGCGCGTCGATCTGCTTCTGTAAGTCCGTGCGCTTGTCGCCAGGCTTCACGGGCTTTTTGGATCTCTTCTTCTTCTTCTTTTAAGATTTTAATGGCTGGGTGTGGGTGCTTGGGCCATCACCACCAATCTTTGGAGTTGGGCGCGGCTTCAACATTCCTTCGATTATCTGGGGTTCTAGCGGATTCTTTCACTTGATCACCGGGCATGTATGAAGATCATTCAGCATCCTTTTAGTTTTGGCTAACAGCACGACCTCCCATGGAGCTTCTTCAACAAAAGAACACGTTGCCCCCGGTGTGTCCGTCTTCTTAGGAGTGTGCGGTTATGGTGGGTTTACTTTCCACTTCTCAGACAGCGCAAACTTACCTTGCAGGTATTGATCCTCTATCCATCCCTTAAAGACGAAGCAATCCTCGATCGGGTGACTTACTGTTTGGTGGTAAGGGCAATAATTGGGATTATTCACTTCGCTGGGTTTCGGCGGTCGCCTGGGATTCGGCAAATTGATAAGCCTGTTGCGCATAGCCAGCTCGAACAGCCTCTTCGTTTTGTCCCGTGGGAATGAGTAAGGACACTTCATTTTCTCATTGTAATAGCGTCGTCTCTCCTCCAGTTGATCCGCTAGCTTTGGGGCACTGGGCTGCTGTTGGGTGTTCGCAATGAAGGTTGCCTTCCCTTTGCCCTTGTCGTTCCGTGGTTCCGGCTTTGGGGGAGACGGTCTGTGACCCATCTGATCCATCTGGGCTAGCTTATCGATTAAAGCCTGGAATGTGGTCAGTTTAAAGAACATCATGAAATGTGAAATAGTTGCATGAGGGTCTAGGGTGCCCACGAACATGCCCACCGCTGGTGCTTCTTCGATGCGTTGTTCGCACTTCGACCACAGGTTCCGCCATCAGATTGCATATTGAACCCAAGTCTCGCTTGGCTTCACCCTTGCATTGATCAAGGCTGTTATTGGAGTGCGTTCGCTGGCGCTTGCGAATCGCTGGGTGAACAGCAACTCCATCTCCACGAAAGTTTTGACGGAGTCGTTTGGAAGCTCGGAGTACCACTCAAACGCCGTCTCTGATAAGCTGCCGACGAATTGGCGAAGTAAGAGCTTATCATCGCCGCTGGTGTTGCCACAAAGAGCCCTGAACTGGGCGACATGTTGATGGGGATTGCCTGTCCCCTTGTAGACATGGAATTTCGGGTTCGTGTAGCCCGGCGGGTATTTTATCTGATCATACCAGCCCGGATATGGTCGCCCAGTTTTGACGACTTAGCCGGCTATTTCATTTGCCTGGTGAACTCGTATTTGTTGAGCAATATAATCATCCATGGCGGCCTTAGAAATAGTTTCCTCTTTGGCTGTTGAAAAAGCCGAAGGTGGATTTGACATTTCTCCTCTGTCGTCTTCAAGGGTAATCGGAGGACCTTCGGCTGGAGGATCCGGCTGTATCATCATGCCTACCATGTCTTGGAACAGAAGAGCCATTTGCTTTATATTGGCCGTTTGTTCCGCGGCCTCATTTTCCTTCTTTTCGAGCATTCTGCAAAGGAATTCAGCGTCAGTCTCGTGTTCGTGACGTTGTTCCGATGACGCCTCCGGGCTTTCTTTTGGCCCGGTGAGTGCGGCCATCGCAGTCAGCATCTCTTGGAGCTTCTGCTGCTACTGTTCCTGGGCTCTTGTGATGGATTGAGTGAGTAGTCGGTGGCCCGTAGAAGTGCGGCTATCCTCCTTCCCGGATGCCATGTAGATAGTATGCACCACTATGCCACCAGACTTAGGGCGTTTGGGCTCAGTGCCTTTGACATTTGTTGCAGGCACGGGGATCTTCTCCGGCCTTCTCTTCTTATGAGCGGTCGATGTTGAGGGACCGTCGCGGTGGGCACCCAGATAGCTTTCCGTGGCTTGGCAGGATGGCTTTCTTCTTGTTGAACTCTCGCCCTTTTCTGTCGGCGAGGGTAATCTTGATCAACCACTGAGTTCCGGACCTGCCGCCAGACCTTGTAGATCTTGGAGGACAGCCGCTGAGGGGACTATTCTGGCTTGGCTTCCGAAACATTTTCCACCGGAGGAGGAGATCTTTTCAATACGGCGGTAGGAGAATTCCTACGCACCTTATTCAGCAGCTCAAAGTTGTTCCCAGTTGGAACAGCAGCATTAATTTCCGCCGTCGGGGCTGGTGGAGTTAGCCCTGAAGGGGATTTGCCTCCGGCCTTCCTTACCCGGCGCCAGTAGCGACGTCGAGCATGTCGGGCTGATGGAGTTGGCTCGGTGACGGGGATGGCCTTGTCTTGTCCCCTATTCAGATGAGGGGCCGTTGCCGCTGTCAGCCTATTAAAGACTGATGTTCTTTGAGTGGCAAAAGCGGGAGTGGGAGTTGGGACGGTCCGTCTTTTAAAGACCGACCCCTTGGCAGGTGAAGCCGCCTTAACGACTTCAGGAGCAGGGATGGTTATCCTCTTCGGAACAACCTTCTCTGGGATTGCAGGCTTCATTATGGGCCTACAGGAATTTTGGCCCAGTCTAGCGAAGACCGAAGTGCTGGAGCTGGAGGACCCGTTGAGAGGGACCGCGGTAGTAGCAAGCCGATCAAATACCGACTTTTTAGGAGCTTCCGGTGTTGGCACAGGAGCGGTGAAGCTCATTGGCGGGAGCATGGTCCCGAAAAACAATCCAGTAGTAGCCTGGGTGACCTGTTCCACCGGCATCGTGAACAAGGACGCCGCTTGAGGCCCGTAAGCTATGCCCCCAGATGAGGCGGAGCGTACGTTGCAGTTGCAGCCGGAACATTTTGCACAAGTGAACGCCATTGATCCTTCGCTTTCTGTACCAAGCAAAACACCAAATCTTAGTACCTCGAACCCAAGGGCAACCATTAGCAAACTGCGATTCGTTCGCGAACACGACACACGAAGTGTGGAGTGGAAAGAGGAAAAGGTCCCACCGAGCGTGCCAGAATCTGTTCCCCTCCGAACAACGGAGACGCGACCGCGTAGGTCCGTCTTGCCTGAAATTCGGGGCAGATTCTAATTGGTGCTATCCGTCCACCTCTCCGAAGATACCAAGTTGATTTATGGCACCACATATCGAAGGTTTAAACGGATGCGGCCGATGTAGCAGACTTCGTCAGATTCCCCTTCATTTGAGAGGTTTTTTTTATTGTGGGGACGCTCTTCCCTGCAGGCGCAAGCCCCTGCAGTTAATTACGCTACCGCATCGCGGTAACAACTTTCTCCTTCTCCAGATGGTCACTTCGTGTCGTGGGTGTTTGTTTTGTTTTTGGTTGCCCGTGGATTGTATACGGAGACTAAGTTATGTTGTCGCCCGTAGGGAGTTGACTTGTCCAAATCCGTATCTTTCTTAGATTTGGGTTTGGGGGGTTTGTGTTTAAGGATACGTTAGCCTTATTTAAGGCTAAGATCAACTTAAACGCTTGTTAAGGACACGTTAGTCTAATTTTAGACTAAGATCAACTTAACGGGATAGTTTAGATCCGATAAGAGAGCAATTCGGATCTATTGTTTAGTTTAGTGACATTGCGGTCGATAAGTAGTTTAAGGACGTTGCGGTCCAATGTTAGTTTTAAGACATCGCGGTCAAGGTTAAGGACATCATAGTCCGTGAGTTTAAGGACCTCACAGTCCGGTGTTAGTTTTAAGACATCACGGTCGAGGTTAAGGACATCATAGTCCATGAGCTTAAGGACCTCACAGTCCGATATTAGTTTTAAGACATCACGTTCAAGGTTAAGGACATCATAGTCCGGTATTCGTTTTAAGACATTACGGTCGAGGTTAAGGATGTCATAGTCCATGAGTTTAAGGACCCCACAGTCCGTAGCAGTGTGTGGTTGTTGGGACCCGTTACCTCTCTGACGACGTTGAGGAATTTCAACGACAGATATCAGAGGAGTAAAGAGATGTATCCTCGAACCGGGTGTAAATTGATTGGAAGAGCAGTTGTGCTCGGTTCAATTTATATTGAGGGCTTATGGCCAGAATTGGGCTAAGTCCAGTTAAAAATGTTTAACATTTTATTCATGTTTGACCTGTTAGGCCTTTATTTGGGCTCTGCCCTTTTAATAATGCATAGCATTGGGCTCTGTGGTTAAATTCATAGCATTTATCAGGAGCAAAATAGCGGTCTGATAGTGCGCCACGTTGCTTGTCAGGCGCTTTGCGCCAATCAAAGAGCGCATTACGCTAGCGCATGCAAAGGTGACACGTGTCACGCTCAGCGCTAAGCGCAAGTCTGTTAGCGCACTGCGCTGGCGTATCTGCTTTTGACACGTGGCTCTCAACGCGCAGCACAAGGGATCTGAAGCGTTGCTTCAATTTCTGAATTTTGAAATTCAAACAGAGCTTTGCTCTGATCGGGGGAAACATATATCATTTAAATTTGAACTTTTCAAAATAAAAATTTCAAATAGGGGTTGAATAAATATTAACACTTACGCAATACTCCTGGGTAGCGGTGTCGGGATATCGAACCTTGCCCGTGGCGGGATCTATTGAGGTGCCATGGACGGCAAGATACGCGGACAGCATGCTCGGTGTACCACCCTGCGCCAGGGTCTGAGCTCTCTGCAATTCGCAAAAAATTTACATATATTATAAAATAACTCTTAATATTACATTATATCGTAGTAGATCTATTGTAATTTACCGATGCCTCAATGGCACGAGTAATATTCCACGAGCCACCTATATAAGTGGGGCGACCCCTCTTCTCCGACTTCCTATTCTATTTATTTTGATCCGCCTATTTCTGCACAACACATTCAGATTTAGTTTTCTAATTAAGCAACACAAAAAAATAAATTATATACTAAACAATTAATTACATTTAAAATACATACCTGTTTGCGCTGAGAGTCGAAATATTGGCACAATAGAGGCCGTGTATCTACGTCGACTCTCGCAAAGGACGAAGTATGTAGGAGGGCCGCTCTCTCTGCCTCGAGGGTCACCATCCATAGAGAATAGCAGTCGATCTTCAGCTCGTTCCTATTGTATCGGACCATTGATTGCATGTTCTTCATTAGGCCATTGTACAGAGCGTGAAGATCGAGCACCCTCCCAGGGTGATCAGGGTCGGGTACAGGCTGAAAATCGTAATCCAACTGCAAAAACAAAAAAATAATGTTATTAAATTGCAAGTGTTAATGATAAATATATTGGATAAATCAAATGAAAAAATATATTAATACCCGAGCCTGATCCCAGAAGAGGGTGAATGAGCGCAGGTGCTGGTCACCCCACTCAACGTGAAGTCGATACTTCTTCACGAGGCGGCTCGCATCGCTATATACCGACCGAACCACTCGGCATAATCGCTGGTATAGTGATAATCAGGGGTAAAGAAGAGGGGGAATGCTGCCTCCCCCTAGCTATGTCGGGCCTCAGCCTGTGGGACTGATTCGGGCCTCGAGTCCCCCTCTCGGGATCGGGATGCCCTGTGTCTATAAGAAATATCAAGACAATCAATATTAAGACAAAGTGGTATTAAGAAATCAAGGTTTAACGAAAATTGAAGTGTGATATATACCTCCGGCGACAGAAGAACGAGCCTGGGCCCGGGCAGCAGCACGAGCGGGACGATAGTTCCTCCGGTGAGGAACAGCCGATGACACGGACGTGGACGCATCTCCAACTAGAAAATAAACATCGATAAAATTACATGAATTTCATGTTTATTCTTAAAGGATATGTGAAATGAATAAATATTTTATATTTATTCATACAAACCTGCAGACTGAGCGGAGGGTATGGAAGTGACGGGAGTGGCCCCTGCACCAGACGTGGACGCACCACCTATAATTAGACAATCAAACATTGACTATATAAGTAATTGAAAAAAGAATGTATATATCAATAATATAACATTCTAAATCAACATGTATACACTATAGGATATATAAACAACCCGCAAGTGCGGTGGTGGGCTCTGCCGGAGATGTGGAGGCACCACCTACAGCCCGAGATGTAAGTACATAAGAGCAAAAAGAATGTATGTATATTTATGATATATCATTCTAAATCAATATACATGGACTATATGATATATAAACATACCTGGAGGTGCGGGAGTGGCATCTGTCCCTGATGTGGACGCATCACCAACACATAGACAATCAAACATTCAAAATGAATATGCATGTATATCTATAATATTACATTCAAAATGAATATGCATGCAATATACCTGGAGGTGTGGAAAAGTCCACACGGAAGGAGGCATCTGAAGGGGTCTCCGATCGGGGTGCAAGACCGGCCCTCTGAAGCTCCCTAAGCAGCTCTCCGGGCGGCAGAACCGCTCTGCCTCTGCCTCTGCCGGTGCCGCGGATGGAGCTCCTGCCGCCCCTCGCTGCTCCCGTCATCAAATCTAGATAAAACGGTTCATGGACGCATTAGACAATCATTACAAACATTGAGTATATATGTATAGATCGTAAAATGTGAAGTAATAATATAACATTACTGATAACATTTTTTGTTTCTTGGACGCATTAGACATATCTACTTGGATTTCATCATCGATATCATTTCTAACCCACGTAACTTCATGATAACCCCGAAGACAGCCCGTCTTTCGAAACAGACAGTCAGAGCACTCTAAGTCTTCTCTCTTCTTCATTTTCATCACTGTCCTCGAATTTTAGGACATCATAAACATCCCTGAGTTTCCAACGGCATACGACACTCCATCCCAGATGCTTCAAACACTGTGAGTAGTATACTTGGAATGCTTGGTTCGGAAAGATAAACGGATTGTCCTGACCGTAAAATCGAAGTGTGTTCACACTGGTCAATCCATATTCATCTTTCCAAGTCCCGAGATTGCTTCTCCACTTATCCATATCGGTTCGTGTGTCGTACCAAGTATATTGAAATATATAAAACGGTTCTGATCGTCCGAGATATTGGATGCCAAGTATACAATTTAAGTATCCATAATAAATCATACCATCCGATCCTACCGTCGTAATCCCACTATTCTGAGTGGTTCTAGATGTTTCTATGTCCTTAACTTCGAATTTGTATCCAAGGACACCGAATCCTTTATAATATGCAACCTCCATACTAGAAAACTGAGCTAAACATCTTGAATCAGTCTCTAATGATGTAGACAAGTTCGGATCGTGGATCTAACAAAACAAATTTTACGACAAATACATAACGATATAAGTTTAAATTAAAACCGATGGCAATAACATGTTATTCGAATAACTTACATGATCTGCAACCCAATCGCAAAAATTATCCTGATGATATTTTTCCAATCGTTCTTCGTTCCAATCAGGATGCCCCTCACGTACCTCGTTAAAATGAATTATGTTCTCGACAATAAATTATGACATTAATATTATATCATTTCATACACACACAAACATAAATATAACAATTAATCCAAAAAAACTTACTCTCTAATTTTTTCAAGACATGCGCTATTGAGGAGGATAAACCGGTATATCTTGTTGATAAACATAGTTTTTACCCTCTTATGATCGGCTTTACCATATGGCCCGTGCTGAATTCTTCAAGACCGGTTAAGTCTCATCTCAATGTTCTCGTCCAGATAGCGGGAACAAAATATGGTTGCTTCATCTAGAAGATAACCTTGCATGGTAGAACCCTCTGGTCGATTTCTACTACGTATATACTTTTTAAGAGTGTAGAGATACCTAAAGAAAAATATGTTAAATAAATAAATACGGGCATACATGACAACAATAATTTTACAAATTGCGCGAAACGAAAAATTCCACGTATCTCTCGACGGGATACATCCATCGATATTGTACCGGTCCGGCTAACTTAGCCTCAGTTGCAAGATGAACCGTCAGGTGTATTATGATATCGAATAATGACGGTGGAAAAATACGCTCAAACTTGCAAAGTATCAACACAATAGAATTTTCTAGTTTCTCCAGCGTTACAATATCCAGTGTTTTAGCTCATAATTCTCTGAAAAAACAACATAGGTCATTGATAACTGGACCAACCGATTCAGGAAGGGAAGTCCTGAGGGCTAATGGGAGAAGGTGCTCCATAATAACATGGTGATCATGACTTTTTAGCCTATCGATCTTGCCTTTCACAATTTTTATCTTCTTGCTGAATGATCCTGAGAAACCTGTAGGAACTTTCAAATCATGCAACACCTGCAAGAATCTTTTATTCTCCGGTTGTGACATATGATACGCGGCATTGGGAAGTACAAACTTGCCTGGTTTACCCGCTATCAGTTTAGGATGCAATTCACTTCTAATTTCCCAGTCTTGTATATCCATCCGAGCATTGAGGATGTTTTTCGATTTCCCGTCTACACAAAGAAGCAAGTTAAGTACGTGCTCGGATACTCCCTTCTCTATGTGCATGACGTCCAGACAATGACGCACTAAATTTGTTGACCAGTACGGAAGCTCATGTTAGTTATATATATACCCTAGAGGCCATTGTTGTACATGTGATGTATATTATAATGGATGCTTGGATATATATAGAGAGGACTTTGTTGCTCGATATGATAGTATGCTATCTGGTTTCACTTTATCTTAATGTGTTAACAAATACTGTTTTGTAATCACATGTTGATAAAGCCCTTAGGATATGTACTCGACTACTAGGACTATGATGAGATCATACTAGTGGGGCCAGGGTAGTCCACGAGTACATCATATAACTGTTCCTAGTCGAGGGTGTATCGAGACAGGGCATCGATACTCCAGAGTAGACTAGCGTACACGCATCTTGACCCATATGATGGGCGATGGATGATCCCATATCCATTGGTGTTGGACATCAAAAATGGTGTACGGGTGCTCAGTGGAGACTGGGTACACTGAATGGACTCGCTGAGAACTCCTGGATGGTATTATACCTATCGTCAGATAGCAGTTCTCCGGTGACACTAGTACAGGTTAGTCTGTAGACCCGAGATCGTCATAGAGTCTTGTGTGATTCCCACAGTGCTTTGATTTCCACCTTACCACGTCCAAGAGGGCGTGCAAAATGGTGGCTTTTGGGTACAGTCTCGAATCGCATGGAGGCAATGAGCAATAGGAGGGGTTTCGCGAGTTGATGTTGTATTGCGTTCGATTGGCTATAACTGGAAGTCCCTGGCCAGGGCAGATATGGAGATTTACTGGTAAGAGTTATCAGTAATTTCTCGACCCGTTATGAGCCTTACATCGACACGACTTATCGGTTACTGGGGTCTGACGTTTACCCCCCCTAGACTAGATATGCAACATATCAGACGAAGAGACTGGACTGTATGGTAGTGTTACTGATTGGATTTACAGGAGAATGTACAGGCTTGCTTATTGATCTTCTGATCGTTCAATACACAGGTGGCTGTTACGTTTAGCTGACCGCTTGCAGCTTGTGGGTGTTTGATATAATCATCACCTACTGCCGGCGTATTTACGATTCTTTAGAGTCCTACACAGAGATTTCCTGGCTCAGGCAAAACGGAGTAGGGGCACATATGCGATATGTGCGGGACCGAGAATAATACGATATGAGATACCGTATTCTATTCTCGCGATATAAGATATTGGCCGGGTATATGCGATATAGCCGGGTTATCGGATTAAGTGTTGATTCGATAAAATTGGTACATGTTATATTAGTCGGTTATATGAAATATAGCCGGATTGTCGGATTAAGAGTTGATTCGATAATTTAATGTATAATTATATATGTGATATATTACATTACGTTAACTAATATAAGCTCGCTTTATTGATTCATTTTCCCACTGGATAATACATTGATGTATATGCGATATATGTTAATTGTACTATTTTCTTTTGTTACAAAATATATTGTATATGTGATATATAATATTGTAACAAGTTAGGGTTACAAATGCAACATGGTTGTTAAGTTTAAACCAAGTTAGGGTTTGGATTTGGGTTAGCTTTTGGGTTAGCTTTTTTATGAAGCTTCATGAAGCTTTCCTTTTGTCATTTAGCTTTAATATTTTGTGTAGATATTTGTTAACCCGACCCAAACCCTTAACCATGGTTTATTCTCTACAAGGGTTAAGCCACTCATTCTTTACCTATGGTTGCAATTGTAACCACAACAATAATTTATAATTCATCACAAAATCTTTCTTCTTCTTCTTCCTCCTTGAAAAAGCTATCTAGCTTTTGTGTTGTGATGATTTAAAGTGAGAAATTGAAAACAAAATAGAGCAAACTTCCTACTTCATCATCCTCATCTATTCTAGCCACTTAGATTAGGGTGTTCACTTCACTAATACTTGATTATAGAAGTGAGAGCTTGGTTTTGAGATTCTTCAAGATAGATCATCTTCGAAAAGGAAGACTTCAAGCAAGCATGGATCATTCGACTTGTGGAGCCTCTCTATAGTCCGGGATTTCATGGATAGCGGCGAAGGGACTACTAATCGGAGCTTATGAAGCAAAGGAACGGACTACAAAGGTTGTAATCCCTCTCTCTTAGATGTAAAGTTGTTTACATGCATGTTAATCCTAATTCTCTAGTTAAGATCTTGGTTAGGGTTTGTTTAGCACCCCAAATATTTTAAAGTAGCATGATTGATGCTTGACAAAACCATCACATGGTGCTATGCTAAACCAACAGTGGTATCAGAGCCAAGCTAGAGCATTAGGCGTTGTCTAAACAAAGTTAGAAGTCCGATCGAACCCCGAAACCCCGAAACGACCCCTTTTCTGGAAATTTTTCAAAAAGTTGAATTTTTCCATGTTAAAAAAACTCAGAAATCATGCAGGGAATTCTATGGGCACACCTGAAGAACGAAACCCTAACTCGTCTAAGTGACCACGGATCCGCGGCCAAAACCTGGTTTCGGCGGCGGATCCACGGCGCCACTTGTGAGGCTTGGGTCGGCCCATCAGCTGTTGGTCCGTAGGTACTGTGGTATGTCTCTGGTTAATTTTAACTGTGCTCAAGTGTTGAGCTCTCTGGGAATTTTTGGGAATTCGTTGTATCTATCGAATTATCTAACTTCGCCTAGTTATCTGTGATGATTATGTGTTGCTGTGATATGTTATATTGGATCGTTGTTTATTGAATAGCCGGGGGTTTTATGTGAGATGGGAGTTTTCTTTTTCATTCATGTAAAATTCATTTGTATGTAATATTATTTTATTGGGGCACTTCCGGGTTGAGGATGATATCACCATTGTATATTATTTACTTTTCGGCATTAGGAAAGACCCAAGACGGAGAGCACAAGTAACTGGGTTCTAGGGTCCAGTGGGAGGCCATCTCGAGGAGTCGAAACCGGGTCTCCTAACCCTAGAATTGGCAGGGTTACTTGCTGCTTTCGTAGGGGTCTAGGGATATGGGCTTGGCTATTCATCGCGACTGTGGAATCTTATACAGGCTCAAAATAAAACACGGACGTTCTAGAATATCCAATATTTCATATGTTGACTTCTGCAGCAATGTTCTGTGATGAGATCATATTACTGCCTGAGACGAATGCTTATGATATATAAATATTACTGCTTTCGTTTCTTCTATGATTCTTAGGAAACAAAAATGATGGGATTTATTAATGAGATTAATAAAAGAAAAGAAACCTAAAAGATGTTGTAGAATCAAATTTTTCAAAAAGGGTAGCTACAGTTATTTCTTTGCATAGCGGAATTCCTTGTAGAATATCCAACACCTTATTCGATAAGGAAAGAGCCGAGATCCCTTCACCGGGAGTGACCTCTTTAGCAAAACTGGCAGATGCTACAAACTTACGGTTTAGTTTATGATTGCTTCTATAGTTCTTGCTTTGCACAGCAGTATTTATGAAATATCCTGCACCTTATTCGATGAGGAAAGAGCCGAGATCCCTTCACCGGGAGTGACCTCTTTAGCAAAACTAGAAAAGCCTCAAAAAACACACCTTTTCAAAATCACTTGTTTCTACAACGATATCAAGTTCATTACGCTCATGTTTTCTGAAAAACCTGCATAGCCCTCCGTCATTTCGGATAAGTATTAATTAGTATTTGTTAGTTGTATGTATTCCCTAGAGGCCAGTATTGTACAGATGATGTATATTATATTGGATGCTTGGACATATATAGAGAGGACTTTCTTTCTCGATATGATAGTATGCTATCTGGTTGCTCTTTATCTTAACATGTATACTTGTCTCTTGATACTGTCTTATAGTTACATGTTGGTAAAGCCCTTAGGATGTGTACTTGACTACCTGGACTATGATGCAGATCATACTAGTGGGGACAGAGTAGTCCATAAGTACATCCTTTAACGTTCCTAGTCGTAGGTGTATCGAGACAGGGCATCGATATACTAGAGTAGACTAGCGTATACGCTTCTCGACCCATGAGATGGGCGATGGATGATCCTATATCCATTGGTGTTTGACATCAGAGATGGTATACGGGTGCTCGGTGGAGACTGGGTACACTAGACGGACTCGCCGAGAACTCCCAGATGGTATTATACCTCACGTCAGATGGCAGTTCTCTGGTGACACTTGTGCAGGTTAGTCTGTAGACCCGAGATCGTCATAGAGTCTTGTGTGATTCCCACTGTGCTTTGATTTCCACCTTACCACATCTAAGAGGGCGTGCAAAACGGTGGCTTTTGGGTACAGTCCTAAGTCACATGGAGGCAATGAGCGATAGGAGGGGTTTCGTCTCTCCCGGTATTGGGGGTTGATGTTGCGCTGTGCTCGATTGGCCATAACAAGGAAGTCCCTGGACAGGGCTGATTTAGAGATTTACTGGTAAGTGTTACCAGTAGTTTCTCGACCCGTTATGAGCCTCACATCGGCATGACTTATCGGTTATTGGGGTCTGACGATTACCACCCCTAAACTTGATATGCGACATATCAGACGAGGAGACCGGACTATACGGAATGTGTTACCGGCAGGCTTTTATAAGAGTTGGAGCGGTCTTGCTTGCTGATCTTCTGATTGCTCAATACCCAGGTGGCCGTTATGTCCAGCTAGTTTCGCTGACGGCTTGTGGGTGCTTGATGTGATCATCACCTACTGCCGGCGTATTGACGAGTCTTTAGAGTCCTACATAGAGGTTTTACTGGCTCAGGCAAAACGAAATAGGAGCACGTATGTGATATGTGCGGGACCGAGATTAATGCGTGTATGTGATACCGTATTCTATTCTCGCGACTTTTTGTATCGGTCAGTTATATATGATATAGCCGGGTTATCGAATCAAGTGTTGATTCGATAAGTCGATACAATAGATGTTAGTCGGTTATATGAGATATGACCGGATTATTAAGTCAAGTGTTGATTTAATAATTTAGTGTATAATTGTATATTAGATATACTAGTTTACATTAACGAACACTTGTTCACTTAAGGATTTTTCTCACATGAGCACAACTTTAATATATATGTGTTATATATTAAAATGTGTTTTCTTTTTGTATCATGGTTGATGATACATCTTTCATGGGTGTATGAGACTTACACCATGCTATTTGTTATGTTGGGTTTAATATTTAAAATTAATTACAAAATTGGTGGAAAATTAGAAAATGCATGAAGCTTGTGGAAGCTTGTGGATGCATTGACTAAAGTCCACTAAGTTTGTTTTTACTTTGGATTTTTGTTAACCTAACCATCACACTTAGCCATGATTAAGTCTCTACATGAGTTAGTATATGATACTCACTCACCATGGTTAGCTCACTCACTTGATCATTATCCTAATCTTTTTCTTTTGTTCATCTTCTTCTTCTTTGAGCAAAAAGAAAAAGCTTGCTAGGGTTTTAAAAAGAGAGTGATAGATTGTGAGAAATAAAATTCCAAAGAGAACCCACTTCCTATTTCTCCATCCTCTACTGGACTAGCACTTTAGTATAGGGTGTTTGCTTCACTAATTCTCTAGTTAGTGAAGTAGTAGCTTGAGTTGATATTCTCTCGACGTAGATCATCTTCGGCCTCGAAGACTTCAAGCAAGGACGGTTCTTTCGCCTCGTGAAGCCATGCAAGAGCCCGGGAGAACCATGATCGCAGCGAAGGGACTGCAACAAGGAGCTTTAGAAGTGAAGGACCGATCTACAAAGGTTGTATTTCATATTCACTTAGTGGTAAATGTGATTTACTTGCATGTGTAACCCTAATTTTCTAGCAAAGATCTTGTTTAGGGTTGTTAGGCACGGCTAAAATTTTAATCGGGCATGGTTGATACTTTGTAGAACCTTGTTAGTGTGCCTAGTAACCCTACAGTATTCGTGCTACGGTAGTTTGGCATTCGTCAAGGCGTAGTGTATGGTAGCTATTTACTAATTATCTACAGCATATGATGCGATTGGATTATAGTATTCGTACGGCATTGTTTGGCATTCGTCAAGGGTCGTTCGGGTGGGTTTAATTCAATCAAGAAATGTAAGGGTTGAATTTGACTAGCGGACTATGGGTTGTTTGGCATTCGTCAAGGTTATAGCACGTTAGGGGTAAAAGCATTATCGGGAATTTCAAGTGTTGAAATTTGCAATGAGATTGCATACAACCTATGAGATAGTTGGATCCCGATACCCACTGCGAGTAAGAGTTACTCCTGGGAGAATTTTACACAGGACAATTAGTCGATCAAGTAGGTGTCTAGAAAGGTGTTAACGGGGTTATGCCTCTGGGAAAACGAGGTTTATTTTAATTAAGTCCGTGCGAAAGCATGGGGAACCTCCCTCAAAGTACCAACACTGATCTGGCTGAAAGATTGGCGAACTTGTAAGGTGTAATTAATCTCGGCTAATCTTACCTTTTAGGGTTTGAAGGAAGATTTGATTAAAACAGTGGGAGCCATCCGGATTAGATAAGATAATAACCAATCTAATCTTGCAAGAGTGCACGCTAAAGTGTTTTCTTCTCTCTCTCTCCAGGTAGCGACCATATCAGGCCTTAATCAAGATAATAATATGGATGTATTGACTGAACCCGCTTGTTATTCTGAGCAGGGGAACGTTGGTCCCGCTCCCACTTATAATTGTTATAAGTCCGAGCAGGGAATAGGAGAATATCTGGATTCTCACGCCGCCCAAACAAAGAATAAACATGTTGATGCATCTTCTTCGGATGTGTTAGTTACCGAGAACTGTTTCTCAGTTCACTCTACGTCCTGGGCATTAGATAACGGATCAGGATCCCACATATGCAATATATTGCATGGGCTAAAGAGAGGTAGATAACTGGGAATGGGTGATCATTCCGTAAGAGTAGGGAATGGTGCAAATGTTGCAGCCAAAGCAGTTGGCGAATATCACCTTGTATTACCAAGTGGTAATGCATTGATTCTGAACAAATGCTATTATATACCGAACATGATATGCAACATTATATCAGTTTCTTTATTAAGTAAAGAAGGATATAATTTTGTAATACAGGATAATATTATGAACATCTTCCTAAATCAAAAGTTGATTGGATCAGGCTCGCTAAATAATGGCATATACGTTCTAAATCAAAACACGGTTCTTAATATACAAAACACACACAAGAGGAAAAGTTCAGAAATGAATAAATCCTAATAGACTTGGTCATATCAATGCGACACGACTAGCTAAGTTGCATAAGGATGGATATTTGAATTCGTTCGAATTTTCATCTTATGAAACTATCCATTCATGTCTCAAAGGAAAAATGACCAAAACTCCATTTAGTGGACACGGAGAAAGAGTTACGGAACTCTTAGGACTGATACATAGTGATGTATGTGGTCCCATTTCTACAAATGCCAGGAATGGTTCCTCATACTTCATTACATTCACTGACGATCTCTCAAGATATGGACATGTGTTCCTGTTGAAACACAAGTCTGAAGCTTTTGAGAAATTCAAAGAATATAAGAACGAAGTAGAGAACCAAATAGGCAAAAGTATTAAGATCCTTTGATCTGATCGAGGAGGAGTATACTTGAGCAATGAGTTCCTAGATTATCTAAAAGAGAATGGGATTCTCTCTCAGCTTACTCCTCCTTATACACCACAGCACAACGGTGTATCGGAGCGGAGGAATCACACCCTATTAAATATGGTGCGCTCTATGATGAGCACTGCTGAGTTGCCTATTCCCTTCTGGGGGTATGCACTTGAGACAGCCATACACCTGTTGAATATGGTTCCTACCAAATCAGTGCTTACCAC
The DNA here is from genome assembly GCA_030015575.1 of Agapanthus africanus. Taxonomy (NCBI): domain Eukaryota; kingdom Viridiplantae; phylum Streptophyta; class Magnoliopsida; order Asparagales; family Amaryllidaceae; genus Agapanthus; species Agapanthus africanus. Next base: position 113,300,049 of record CM057344.1, read on the forward strand.
ACCATATGAGATATGGAAAGGGAAGAGACCATCTCTTAAGTATGTTAAGATATGGGGTTGTCCGGCCTATGTCAAAAAGGACAATCCGGAAAAACTCGAGGCAAGGTCTGTCTTATGCAAGTTTGTAGGATATCCCAAAAATTCACAAGGGTATATCTTCTACCACACCGAGGAACAAAAAGTGTTTATTTCTCGATATGCCACTTTCTTAGAAAAGGGTTTCTTATGAAACAAATTAGTGGCAATAAGATAGAACTGGAAGAGGTTCCAGTGACACAAACTGCAACAGAAGATTTGATGGAACCAGAAGATTCAGTAGTTCCTGACGAACCCCCGCCTCTCCGCCGAACCCCCGCCTCTCCGCCGATCTAATAGGGTTCCTCATCCACCTGAGAGATACTACGGTTTTCTCATCGATGGTGAGAGCGAGGATTGCAACATGGAAGATGATGACCCGGCTAGTTTCGAGCAGGCCATCATGAGTAGGGACTCTGTGAAATGGCTGGATGCAATGCGATCTGAGATGGAATCCATGTACACCAACAAAGTATGGACTTTGGAAATTGCTCCTGAAGGGGTAAAACCTATTGGGAGCAAATGGATCTTTAAGAAGAAACTTGGTGTAGATGGAAAAGTTGAGACTTTCAAAGCTAGACTTGTTGCAAAGGATTCTCATCAACGACCAGGTGTGGATTATGACGAAACATTTTCTCCAGTGGCTATGCTTAAGTCCATCCGGATCTTACTTGTCATTGTTGCATACCATGACTATGAAATCTGGCAAATGGATGTTAAGACCGCCTTTCTAAATGGTGATTTAGAGGAGTGCATGTACATGACTCGGCCAGAGGGCTTAGTAGATAGTGGGAGCAGCGGAAAGGTGTGCAAGCTGCTTAAATCCATCTATGGGTTGAAGCAGGCATCGCGGAGTTGGAACATATATTTTGATGTGGTAGTCAAAGAGTTTGACTTCATCAAAAACATAGATGAATCTTGTATATAAAAGAAGGTTGCAGAGAGTAAGGTTGTCTTCCTCGTATTGTACGTGGATAACATACTCTTGACAGAAAACGATTTCCTATACTGCACTCGGTCAAGCTCTTCTTATCACAAAGATTCTCAATGAAGGATCTAGGCGATGCCTCCTGTATTTTGGGAATTAAGATTTATAGAGATAGATCTAGACGGATACTGGGATTGTCCTAATCCAGGTACATTGACACCATACTAAAGAGATTTAGTATGGAAGAATCCAAGCGTGGAAACTTACTCACGATCTCTGGACTCACTCTCTCCTAAGAGATGTCTCCCAAGACTGATTTAGAGAGAGCTCGCATGCAAGGGATACCCTATACTTCGGCAGCAGGCTCTATCATGTACGCGATGCTATGTAACAGACCCGATGTAGCATGCTCACTAAGTGTACTGAGTAGGTATCAAGCAGATCCAGGAGAGGATCACTGGACAGTTGTGAAGAACATTCTCAAGTACTTGAGAAAGACTAAAGAGATGTTCTTGGTGTATGGTAACGGAGAACTCCAGGTGGAGTCCTTTACCAATTCGAGCTTCCAGAGTGATAAGGACGACTCTAAGTCGCACTCGGGTTTTGTCTTTACCCTCAATGGAGAGGCGGTGTGTTGGAAGAGTTCCAAATAGGAAACCGTGGCAGACTCGACAATGGAGGCTCAATACATCGCTGCCAACGATGCTGCCAAAGAGGCTGTCTGGATAAAGAAGTTCATCACCGAGTTTAGTGTGGTTCCGTCCATTGAGCATCCAATATCTCTGTAATGTGATAACAATGGAGTTGTGGCTTTAGCCAAGGAACCCAGGTCCCATCAGATGTCCAGACATATTCTGAGGCAGTATCACCTGATCCGGTTGATAGTTGATACGAAGGACAACACTGCGGATCCACTCAAAAAGGCCATTCATCAAATACAATTTGAGAGACTTTTCGGGAAGTTGGATATGAGATACTACAACAGCTGGCCTTAGTACAAGTGGGAGATTGTTAGTTATGTATATGCCCTAGAGGCCATTGTTGTACATGTGATGTATATTATAATGGAGGCTTGGATATATAAAGAGAGGACTTTCTTGCTCGATATGATAGTATGCTATCTGGTTTCACTTTATCTTAACGTGTTAACAAATACTGTTTTGTGATCACATATTAATAAAGCCCTTAGGATATGTACTCAACTACTAGGACTATGATGAGATCATACTAGTGGGGCCAGGGTAGTCCATGAGTACATCATATAACTGTTCCTAGTCGAGGGTGTATCGAGACAGGGCATCGATACTCCAGAGTAGACTAGCGTACACGCATCTTGACCCATATGATGGGCGATGGATGATCCCATATCCATTGGTGTTGGACATCAAAAATGGTGTACGGGTGCTCAGTGGAGACTGGGTACACTGAACGGACTCGCTGAGAACTCCTGGATGGTATTATACCTATCGTCAGATAGCAGTTCTCCGGTGACACTAGCACAGGTTAGTCTGTAGACCCGAGATCGTCATAGAGTCTTATGTGATTCCCACTGTGCTTTGATTTCCACCTTACCACGTCCAAGAGGGCGTGCAAAACGGTGGCTTTTGGGTACATTCCCGAATCACATGGAGGCAATGAGCGATAGGAGGGGTTTCGTCTCTCCCGGTATAGGGAGTTGATGTTGTGCTGTGTTCGATTGGCTATAACTGGAAGTCCCTGGCCAGGGATGATATGGAGATTTACTGGTAAGAGTTATCAGTAGTTTCTCGACCCGTTATGAGCCTTACATAGACATGACTTATCGGTTTCCGGGTTCTGACGTTTACCACCCCTAGACTAGTATGCAATATATCAGACGAAGAGACCGGACTGTATGGTAGTGTTACAGATTGGATTCACAGGAGAATGTACAGGCTTGCTTGTTGATCTTCTGATCGTTCAATACACGGGTGGCTGTTACGTTTAGCTGACCGCTTGCAGCTTGTGGGTGTTTGATATGATCATCACCTACTGCCGACGTATTGACGATTCTTTAGAGTCCTACATAGAGGTTTCCTAGCTCAGGAAAAACGGAGTAGGGGCACATATGCGATATGTGAGGGACCGAGAATAATACGATATGAGATACCGTATTCTATTCTCATGATATGAGATATCGGCCGGGTATATGCGATATAGCCGGGTCATCGGATCAAGTGTTGATTCGATGAAATTGGTACATGTTATATTAGTCGGTTATATGAAATATAGACGGATTGTCGGATCAAGAGCTGATTCGATAATTTAATGTATAATTATATATGTGATATATTACATTACGTTAACTAATATAAGCTCGCTTTATTGATTCATTTTCTCACTGGATAATACATTGATGTATATGCGATATATGTTAATTGTATTATTTTCTTTTGTTACAAAATATATTGTATATGTGATATATAATATTGTAACAAGTTAGGGTTACAAATGCAACATGGTTGTTAAGTTTAAACCAAGTTAGGGTTTGGATTTGGGTAAGATTTTGGGTTAGCTTTTTCATGAAGCTTCATGAAGCTTTCCTTTTATCATTTAGCTTTGATATTTTGTGTAGATATTTGTTAACCCACCCCAAACCCTTAACTATGGTTTATTCTCTACAAGGGTTAAGCCACTCATTCTTTACCTATGGTTGCAATTGTAACCACAACAATAATTCATAATTCATCACAAAATCTTTCTTCTTCTTCTTCATCCTTGAAAAGACTTTCTTGCTTTTTGTGTTGTGATGAGTTAAAGTGAGAAATTGAAAACAAAAGAGAGCAAAATTCCTACTTCATCATCCTCATCTATTCTATCCACTTAGATTAGGGTGTTTACATCACTAATACTTGATTAGATAAGTGAGAGCTTTGTTTTGAGATTCTTCAAGGTAGATCATCTTCGAAAAGGAAGACTTCAAGCAAGCATGGATCATTCGACTTGTGGAGCCTCTCTAGAGTCCGGGAGTTCATGGATCGCGGCGAAGGGACTACTACTCGAAGCTTATGAAGCGAAGGAACGGACTACAAAGGTTGTAATCCCTCTCTCTTAGATGTAAAGATGTTTACATGCATGTTAACCCTAATTCTCTAGTTAAGATCTTGGTTAGGGTTTGTTTAGCACCCCAAATATTTTAAAGTAGCATGATTGATGCTTGCCAAAACCATCACATGGTGCTATGCTAACCCAACAGCTCGAAGAAAATGCATAACTTGTTCCAGAATGGTGGTTTGACATGTTTTGTCGGATCCATCCTGAAGGTCACATTATTGTAACCATCCCACTGAGCAGTCAACTCTCCGGACAATGGGGCTGGAGGTCCAAGAAGCTCCTGATGACCATCAAAGTGAACAGCGTCTAACCAGTAGGGGTAGTCTAGAGGCTGGAAATATCGATGGCCGCAATAACAAACCTTCCTGCTAAAATTCAAGAATTTCGATGTTGTATGTTGATGGCAATAAGGACATGCTTTGTGACCATGTACGGACCAACCTGGTAGCATTCCATACGCAGGTAAGTCATTAATTGTCCACATTAAAGCCGCACGCAGTATGAAGCTTGTATTTGTGATTGCATCATAAGTCTCTACACCATCAATGAATAAAGATTTTAACTCCTCGATCAGTGGTCGGAGATGGACGTCGATATTGTTTCCAGGTGAATTTGGTCCGTCGATAAGAAGAGGCATCATAAAGTATGATTGGTCCATAGCCAACCAAGGCGACAGATTATAAACTATCATTACAATGGGCCACGTGTTGTGGCTTCCAGCTATATAGTTGAATGGGCAGAAGCCATCACTAGCGAGTCCGAGCCTGATATTGCGAGGATCGCTACTGAATATTTCATGCCTCCTATCGAAATCCTTCCATGCCGGTGAATCTCTTGGATGACTCATTTCTCCATCTTCACTTGGAAGAGCACGGTGATGCCAAATCATTACCTCGGCAATTTTCTTGCACCTGAATAGCATCTGCAGCCTCTGTGTTATGGGAAAGTATCGTGCTATCTTGACAGGTATATCGGCATTTTTATCAGAATCTTTCGGCTTATACCTGGCCTATCCGCATGCTGGACACTTTCAAATCTGAATTCTCTTTCCGGTACAACACGCAATTTTTAGGACAAACTTGCATTTTCTCACACTTCAGACCCAAATTAGATATCATCTTCTGGGCTCCATACCAGCTGTCGGGCACGTTATTTCCCGGGGGCATAAAATCTTTCAAGAACGAAAGAAGCATTGTGAATGACTTGTTGCTCCATCCATTTAGGCACTTAATCTGGAAAAGTTGGACGAACCATGAGAGGGTGGAATACTTTGCATTCTCATAAATTGGTTTTCTAGCATCATTCATGAAATTTTCATACTTATTCGCACGCGGTCCTTGACCGGAAGGAATGTCATCTTCGGTACGAATAGATTCACCTAGAGCAGCCTCTACTATATCCTCCATTTCTTCTTCTGAAAAGAAATTACCGTCTTCTTCTTCTGCCGCATTACCGTCTTCTCCTTCTTTTTCTGCCGCATTACTGTGTTCTTCTCCTTCCCCATGATATAGACAAGTTGTATAAAATCTAGTAAAATCATGTTTAACGATATGAAGCTCTGCAAGTTCTACCTTCTGCCAGTACTTATTTCCACAACTATCGCAAGGGCAGAGAATCGTCTCTATCACGATCTTATTATGTGCACGTGCAAATTCAATAAAAGCAGCAACTCCTGCGACAAACTTAGGCAACATACGTTGTTGCCAATCCACATACATCCAGTCCTTAACTCTGACGTACTCATGGGCCATATTAGACTGTATAACATATAAATTGTAGGTTATGATGACTATATTGAGAAATCTAAGAACGGGATGGTTACTGACAAAGGAGAAAATCCGTGCATATGCATTTTATGTGCGTTTGTCGTTGAAAAGAATAAATTATCGATAATCAAAGTTAGATTTGAGGATATCCATGTATGAGTTGTATTTTATATATGTGTGTTTCAATTTATGATTTCGCTTAAGTGTAGGATTGTTAGTGTGTATGTGCTGTGTGTGTGTTTATTGTGTATTCGTGTTGTATGTATGTGTTTCGGCTGTCGGGGGTAAGGCTCCTATCCCATTAAGAATGTATAGAGCAGACACCCATTCGCTTGTGCTTTCAACCGTTTCAAGTAAATTTCGGAAGCACCTCCCCGTTGTTCTCCGAGTACATTGTGATAGAATAGATAAACATTTCAAAGCAGTGAAACAACATTGAAATGAACATCTAATCTATCTTTGTACACGAAAAACCAGTGGAAAAGTACCGACGAAATAACTCGAAATGGATGAAAACACAAGTGAATGCAGGTGTTTGCTTTATACATTCCTAACTTGTCCACACGGGAGAAATCTATCGGTTATCATACGATTAAATCTTCTCGTCATATAAACTGCACGATGGTTGTTAGTACCGAGCTATACCATTCGATATTTAACAACCTTCATATAGTTCTATGTCACGACGAATATCGAACGTATGTTAACCGATAGACGGAGACTAAGTGGCGCTTTGAGTTTCATATACGAGTATCGATGAGAATATGAAAGTTTCATATTATCATCGAGTATCATATATTGGTTTTAACTTGAACATTTAAATGAATAGGTTTTACATTTACATTTCATTATTAAGGGTTCAAAATTTCAAGTTTAGGGTAAATTCTTCTTGCGTTCACGGTAAAGTTGTACGTTTACGTTATCATCAAGTATCCTACTGAATGAACTAGTGCACCCTAAACCCTAACCCTAAATAACCCAAATTAATCTAATTAACCATAATTAACCATAATCGTTACCCTAACACAAATTATCCCTAATTAACCCAATTTACCCAAATTAACCTAATTAACCCTAATCAACCCAAACTTAACCCAATTTATCCAAATTAACCTAATTAACCCTAATCAACACCCAAACCCTTTCAACTTATCACTAATTAACCCAAATTAACCCAATTTATCCAAATTAACCCTAATCAACCCAAACTTATGTAAGTCCGCGGCGGCGCCCCGGCCGTCGATCCGACGCCGGAAATGCGGAAACGAAAAATTTTTGCAAACTAGCAAACCGGCACCACCGCGCACTTTTAACCCGGATCGGGCCATTAACCTAGCTCCTAGCAAAATACAAGATGGGTAGAGAAGTATACCAAGCGATCCGTGTTCTTCGGTCTTCGTCTCCACTCCGATCTCCTCGCGGAATCTCCGGTCGTCGCCTCCTCGTCGGAAAGGGCACCACGTAGCCGGGTACTTTTACGGGCTCCCACCTCTGGACCGAGGCAACTCGGGCGCGAAGTTGGCTAGCCGACGCGTCCAAGATTTACTGTAGAATAGTGTAGTAGTCATTGTCTCTTTGAGGGTTTGAAGTTGCCTTTGGATGGAAGTAGGAATCAAGAACTTTGGAGAGGTGAGAAGGATTTTGTGATCAAGCCAAATGAAATAATCAAATTTCCCTCATACAAAATGAAACCTCTCTCACCCTCTCAATGAAGTGGCCGGCCCATCTATATCAAAATGGTGGAGGAAAGAACAAAAACATCAAGGGAGGTGAGTGTAAGAGATCAAGGGTGGTGACCACATCAAAAGCAAACTTCACATCCATTTCTAATCTCAAAAAGCAAAGGATAAGAAAGAAAAAGGATCTCATGATACTAGTCAAATCATGAAGCCATCATATGCAAGAAAACCCCTCCATAAAATGTTATTTGCAAACTGCAAATAACCCCCTCCATCGATAAAGTCCGGCCGTGAAGGAATAACAGAAAACCGGCCGGAACGGAATGCAAACTGGCAACTTCAGAAAACTGATCCCGTAATAAATTACAGGAAAACCCCTCTACTGCATATACATGCTCGCATTTGTATTTCCACTGAACACAAATGCAAAGAGACAAAATCTACACTATCTAATACTAGGATCCGGCTTAAGCCAAAACCGGCTAGTAAAAACCCGTCCGATCACGATCCGTGCAATACCGCACGTATCTGATCGAACCCTGCCATATCTCCATATGGCCTCTACAGCGTTTCGCCCGAAACTTGAGTAACTGTGTGTGGTGGACTCTAAAGACTCGTCAATACTATGGCTGTGGATTTAACCACTAGCACGTCAGAGATATCAGCCAATACATAACGGGCTACCAGGTATTGACCAAAAGGGACGTCGATGAGCGAACTCATCCTGACACCCTACTGAGCCTGTCAGTGACAATATCCGTACAGTCCGGTCCGTTCGTCTATGAGCATCGCATGGCGGGCCTAGGGGGTTGGTAAAAGTCAGACCCCCAATAGTGGAACAAGTCGTGTCGGAGTGTGGCCCAGAACACCCTGAGATACTACTGGAATACCTACCAGTAAATCTCCTGCCTTGGCCAAGGACTTTTCATGTACTGGCTCTCCTAGACACAGCGCGACCTCACCCACAATACCGGGAGAGACGAACCCCTGCAGATCCGCTCACTGCCTCCATGTGGCTCGGGACTGTACCCAACTAAAACCTGTTTGCACGTCTCCTTTGAGCGTGGTAGGGTTGTAATCAAAGCACAGTGGGAACTCACATGAGACAAATGACGATCTCAGGTCGATGAACTAACCTGTACACATGTCACCAGGGAACTGCTATCTGACGTCAGGTATAATACCAACTAGCAGGCTCCCGGCGAGTCCTGTCCGGTGTACTCATAACCCAATGAGCACATGTATACATCTTAGGTGAACCAACTGACACCAGTGGCTTGTGAGACCGGCCACTGCCCCTCGTCGGGGTCTCGACTGTATACACTAGTCTACTCTGGAGAATCGATGCCCTGTCTCGAAACTCCCACGACTAGGGACCTTTTAAGGATGTGCTTATAGACTCCAGCTCTCACTTATATGATCGCCCTCATACTGCTGGTAGTCAAGCAAGAATCCTCGGGGCTCTATCAACGTGTAATAGTGACTCGTAAGGTCACCTAAAGCAGTACACGATGATAAAGATAAACCAGATAGCATACTATCATCTCGAGTGAGACTGTCCTACCTGCATAGGTCGTCCTCAATCATTGCAATCACGTGCCTGTGATCCAATAATTGACTCTAAGGGCACTATATCCAACAATCTCCCACTTGCACTCAAGGCTAATTATTGCGATGTCGCATACTCACAGCCCGTGTGATACCGAACACCCAACTCCTCTACTCGTCAGTCTCACAAAGCTCGTTTGCAAAACTATTGCGTTCGAGGAATAGCCTCAGTGAGTGGATCCGCTGTGATGTTTCTTTCTCTGTCTCTCTATATCCCATGTTCGCGGAGAAAACCATCTCCCGAAATGAGCAATACCTGTCTTAGAATGTCTGGATGTCTGATGGGACCTAGCTCATAAATGAACTCCAAATCCAAACTTCTTAGACTGTATCGCCAACTGAACTTAATCAGTATCCTGCGCCATGCCTTCCCTAAGTATCTACCTGGACCATCTGTCCAAAATACTGCCCCTCGACAGAGGGAAAACTATAACTCTGACAGCCACTCTGCCGTCCAGGTCACCCTGGAAGCCTGGAATGATAACCGTCTCCTGAAGGAGGCTGCCGTTATCATTTCCCTAGAACATTCACTTATGTTCTAAAACTGCTTCCGACTGTTTCTCCAGGATTGGATTAATATCAACTTATTGCATTTACTGCAAGAACAACATCTGGTGTGGTACTTGACATCTCATGATCAACTCAATTGCCAAAACAAGTGATCTGCTAATCATGCACATCCCTCTCCGCTTTAGTCTGTAAGACACCTTTAGAGAGGGTGACTCCATCACCTGCAGGTATACTACCATGCCAGGAGTCGTCCATTCTAAATACTCATAGAATGCTGTCTAAGTACCCAGATTGGGAAACTACCCAAATCTAGATCTAAAACCATAGATCCAGTAACCAGAATGTCTGATATAATATCCAAGTCCCATGTGGAGAAACTACTGTGTGACGACCAAAGTATAACCGATCGCAGTACAGGAATATCACTTCCTACTCTGTGTATGTCATCAAATACCAGGACATCACACCCTACTACCTTCTTAACAGATCCATCCCCTATTCTGATGAAGTCAAACCTATGACTGTCACATCAGAAATAGATGATCTATCTCCGCTATATCTGCTTTAGTCTATAAATAGACATAAGCTCACTGTCCACCAATGCTTCCGCTGCTCCCACTGACTACGACAACCCTCTGGCAGAGTCATATAGACGTACACATCTAAAGCAAGTTTAGAACGACGCTATACTCATCCTCCTGCCGGGTCTCACAGTCTGGAACAACAGCAATGGAAAGTCTGGGTAAACAAGAACCTCCCTGCCACCATCCTTGAGCATACCGAAGTACCTCTCGGGCGCCTGAGGTTACCTACCGTGTCTGCGGAGTGGCTAATGGAGTGTCAAACCAGATTGAATCTTTAGGTTCTTATCAAATCTTCAGTAATCGTTTGCGGTTCTGGAATCACTTCCAGTTCTACCATACTCCCACTACTGTTTTCTGAAAAAATCCATTTTTAATTAAAACTGTGACGAGTTAAGAACAATATCACTATTGATCTTCCAGATGGAAGAAAGTCAACCCTCGTCATAGCCCGGGTCAACCCACAAACAGCCATTACAGAAACGTGCCTTGAGTTATCCGGAGTCTGGTTTTAAGCATAAGCCGGACAACTCCCCGTATTTTAACAATGTCAAGATATGAACTGTTCTATATCCAATATAGAAACAAAGGCACTGATTTAATTGAACCAGATTCAAATCATGCAGCTGTCTCTAGTGCATGTCAACTAAATGGAAGGAGGCCGATCAGCGTTACTCAACTTAGGAATGCTTCCACTTATGAGTAACCTGAAAGAGAATCTAGTTCTCTTAAACATTACTATCAACTGAATACCATACAGAAGTATCTACATCTTCGATCACCTTGAAGAATCCCGATACTTGCAACACCTGGTTCTCTACTTTATTCATATACCTATAACTTCTCAAAACTTAGACCCTGTGTTTCTACGAAACACCTGTCTAAGAACTAGAGAAGTCACAAGTAAACAGAATATAGTACGAGTACCTACCCCTCTGTCTTAATGGACACTGGACAATATACAATACTTTGTATAAGTCCCTTGAGTCTAATAACTCATTCACTGTGTGTCGTAGGTTGAAAACTGTACTTATGGTTAAGAAGAATTACACCGCTGTTCAATACTCCTTACCTAACCATCCACTGATATAGGTAAATGTCATAGATATAATTTCAAAAGGTATATCTCACTCTATAAAAATAGACGTACAGATATATCAATTTGAAATTGGTGCATAACAACGGATATTCAAAACCAAATATGTGCCGTCCGGCAAACAACCCAGGTGACTTCCTCAAATATCACCAATTACAACGAATTCCGATATAATGAGGATGATCACCTAATTCCCAATAACTTACTCCCACTCATCATTTGTAAAACCATACAGATGTGAGAATCATATCTGGTAAATACATACCCTGAAGCAAGTGTCTAATTGGGAAATCAGTTTTCTTTTAACAATACACAGTGAAACTGAAACATTGAAATGTTTCGATGGGGTATCCTGGTATTCCTAGTAATGCCTCTTCCATCATCCAGATTCACGACTGTAACCGTATAATTCTTTGCCATTTCTCCAAATCCCTTTATATGTCTTTAGTCATTACCTTCTGCACACCCCTTTAGGCCAAATGGTTTTCTTCTTTCCCTACCGATCGGCACCAGCCTAAGGTTTGGAAGAAGACTATCCAATAAGCATAAAGGGTATACTGTCCTAATACTAGGAGCACTCGCAATGCGAGAGAAGGTGAAGATAAAATACAACCTGAATGAACTTTATTCCTATTTCTCCTGAACCAGGATCCATCCCCGAACTGGAACAAGTTCCTTTCGAGTTCGTATATAACCATACGATGGATTATCCTATAAACTGGGATCTTCATAGTGATACGGAGTGTCCTGGAGAAATACAAAGGTGATTTAGGATTGGCGAAGAAATATTTGGTTTGGTCGTGAATATTAGTCGCAATTTACTTTTCCCTCTTACTAATCCCTTGCTTTGTCTTAACTTAATACCTTCTGTACACCGTTTAGGCTAATTGGCTTTCTTCATTCCCACCGTTCGGCACTGGCCTAAGGTTTGGAAGAAGATTATCCAATTTGCGTAATAGGTGTACTATCTCCTAAACCAAGGAGTACTCGCAACCTGAGAGAAGGTAAAAGGAAAAGACAACTGAATAGTCATATTCGTTTTCTCCAGAACCGGAAACCATCCTCGAATTCCTTCGAGTTCGTATATAACCATACGATGGTTTTGTCCAATGGAAGTGGACGTTCGTAGTAATACGGGGAGTCCTGGAGAAAAGGGTAAAAGTAGGAGTGGCAAAGAGGTTTGCAACTCTGACAATCCAAAAGCCAGTGTTAAGAAGGTTCGGTCAACTTGGTCACTGAGTCATAGTCTAGGGTCGGTTCAATGGTCGCTGCCAAAAAAAGAGAGAAAAGAAACACTCAGCGTGCACTCTAACCTAGATCAGAATGGTTATCACTTTATCTAATCTGGAAACCTCCCACTGTAACGTCAAATTCTGCCCCAAACCTGAAAGAAGAATTAGCCGGGATCACCCGAGGAGTAAACCAACTCATTAGTGGGAATCGGGATCCAACCATCATCGCATGATAACATGACGGAATCCGCTCACGTTATCACACTCCAGAAGGTATGCGCATATCTGGCAAGTTTCAGTTCTTTTGAAACTCCCGATGTGGATTTTTGCCCCATGCTCTTATGACCTTGACGAAGGTCAACAAATCATAAGTCACATGTCAAGTTCTACCCGTCATTGTCCAGGTTAATTTGAACCCACCCGTACAAGCCTTTGACGAAGTTCAACAAGGCTATACGACTGTCCCAAACCAACACATCTATCTATGCAGCAGAAAGGTAACAAGCAGCTACCATACACTATGCCTTGACGAAGGTCAACAAACATAGCATGAATACTACGTGCTACCCGTCTGAAACGACGGAGGGCTACGAATGGTTTCTGGCGAAAACCTTTAACGTAATGAACTTGATATCGTTGAAGGAACTGATAGCTTTATAAAAATATAGCAACGAAAACCTTTGCTAAAGAGGTCACTCCCGGTGAAGGGATCTCGGCTCTTTCCCCGTAGAATGAGGTGCAGGATATTCCAACTGAATACCACGATGCAAAGCAAAAGTAATCGGCTATAGTGAAGTTATTGCCCTGACGCAAACTTTTGTCCAAGGGGTCACTCCCGGTGAAGGGATCTCGGTCCTTGCCTCGTCGACTGAGGAGCAGGATATTCCAACTGAATACCACTGTGCAAAACAAAAGTGAACGCCCTTGCAATAACAACTTTTTGAAAAATGTTCCAACAACATCAGAATAGGTTTGTTTATCTTGCATTGATCCAAATCAACGCAGTCCCATCAATTGATCACACCACAAAGAACGAAAATAATGACGTACGTATATGCCATCCGCATTCGCCACTGGGTTCCATCATCACCCGTTAGGTTAGCTAACTAACGACAGAGCGGGGACTGGACTAGCGCGGATGCAAAACATATACAACATCTACTAGTATATATATCAATATATAATATTTCGCTCAAGGCGTGATAAAATGCAACATCACAGAAATGTACAGCATCACAGAATAATACAGATATCTGGGATCCCCGGGTTTCATAGAGCCGCTACTGAAACCCGACGTTCCCTTGGTCGTGTGGATAGCCTGTGCAATGAAATCCTAGACCCCTACGGGCGCGGCAACTCACCCGCCAAAACCTGAAGCGAGGCAGCCCCCTTCATCAACGTGAATGGACCACCCAGCACTTCACGGAATCCGGTAACTCGGGCACCCCTCCTTGGTCAATCCTATACCCCCTACGAGTGCGGCGAATAGCCCGCTAATTCTAGAGTAAAGCCCCCTCCGTCTCAACGCCATGAAATGCGGGCTCGTTTCCCTCTAGAACCCGGCTATCCGTGCACCCCTCCGCGGGGCAATCCTAGTACAGAAAGTAAAATATACATACAACGGGTACATCGACCGCAACCTGGTCGTGCCCCAAAAGAATAATACAAACCGGCAGTGACGGCAGTCCATATGTCGGACGCTCGCCCCACAAAATCAAATGTACATATAAAACAGAACTGTACTACCACTGCAACCAGGCTATCCCCACGACCGATCCGCAACATTACAGCACAACACAGAACATCAACGTGAATGTCACGTTCGCAAATCCGTCTAAAAGGGCTATAGCAGATAGACTGGATTTACCGATCGAATGAGATTCACGGTCGCAGATATAATGTAAATACTGTGAACCAGCATGTTTAAAATATCCGATCGAACAAATTTACCGAAGTGGGCCCCAAGCAGTACTGTAGCACTTACAGAAAATCTGGGCCCAAAAAGAATGTCCCAAAACCCCTATTTCCAAGTCTAAAGCCCTCTGGAAAAATTTGGCCTGCTGATCAGTTAAAAGCGCGGCGGAACCGCGGCCCAAGCATGGGTTTGGCCGCGGTTCCGTGGCGGTATGGAGTGATCTCGCGACCAAATTTTCAAAGAACTCTTAGATTTTCATGCACAGTATTCTGAAACAACCTGAAAAATTTTTGGAGCAGAAAAAATTTCAACAGAAATACGATTCATTGGAAAATACGGTTTTTAGGGATTTTCTGTTCGATCGAGTTCTAAACATGCTAGAGCAAGCTAGGCTAAGTTAATGGCGTGGCTCTGATACCATTGTAAGTCCGCGGCGGCGTCCCGGCCGTCGATCCGACGCCGGAAATGCGGAAACGAAAAAACTTTGCAAACTAGCAAACCGGCACCACCGCGCACTTTTAACTCGGATCGGGCCATTAACCTAGCTACTAGAAAAATACAAGATGGGTAGAGAAGTATATCAAGCGATCCGTGTCCTTCGGTCTTCGTCTCCACTCCGATCTCCTCACGGAATCTCCGGTCGTCGCCTCCTCGTCGGAAAGGGCACCACGTAGCCGGGTACTTTTACGGGCTCCCACCTCTGGACCGAGGCAACTCGGGCGCGAAGTTGGCTAGCCGACGCGTCCAAGATTTGCTGTAGAATAGTGTAGTAGCCATTGTCTCTTTGAGGGTTTGAAGTTGCCTTTGGATGGAAGTAGGAATCAAGAACTTTGGAGAGGTGAGAAGGATTTTGTGATCAAGCCAAATGAAATAATCAAATTTCCCTCATATAAAATGAAACCTCTCTTACCCTCTCAATGAAGTGGCCGGTCCATCTATATCAAAATGGTGGAGGAAAGAACAAAAACATCAAGGGAGGTGAGTGTAGGAGATCAAGGGTGGTGACCACATCAAAAGCAAGCTTCACATCCATTTCTAATCTCAAAAAGCAAAGGATAAGAAAGAAAAAGGATCTCATGATACTAGTCAAATCATGAATCCATCATATGTAAGAAAACCCCTCCACAAAATGTTATTTGCAAACCGCAAATAACCTCCTCCATCGATAAAGTCCGGCCGTAAAGGAATAAAAGAAAACCGGCCGGAACGGAATGCAAACTGGCAACTTCATAAAACTGATCCCGTAATAAATTACAGGAAAACCCCTCTACTGCATATACATGCCCGCATTTGTATTCCCACTGAACACAAATGCAAAGAGACAAAATCTACACTATCTAATACTAGGATCCGGCTTAAGCCAAAGCCGGCTAGTAAAAACCCGTCCGATCACGATCCGTGCAATACCGTACGTATCTGATCGAACCCTGCCATATCTCCATATGGCCTCTACAGCGTTTCGCCCGAAACTTGAGTAACTGTGTGTGGTGGACTCTAAAGACTCGTCAATACTATGGCTATGGATTTAACCACTAGCACGTCACAGGTATCAGCCAATACATATCGGGCTACCAGGTATTGAACAAAAGGGACGTCGATGAGCGAACTCATCCTGACACCCTACTGAGTCTGTCAGTGACAATATCCATACAGTCCGGTCCGTTCGTCTATGAGTATCGCATGGCGGGCCTAGGGGGTTGGTAAAAGTCAGACCCCCAATAGCGGTACAAGTCGTGTCCGAGTGTGGCCCAGAACACCCTGAGATACTACTGGAATACCTACCAGTAAATCTCCTGCCTTGGCCAAGGACTTTTCATGTACTGGCTCTCCTAGACACAGCGCGACCTCACCCACAATACCGGGAGAGACGAACCCCTGCAGATCCGCTCACTGCCTCCATGTGGCTCGGGACTGTACCCAACTAAAACCTGTTTGCACGTCTCCTTTGAGCGTGGTAGGGTATTAATCAAAGCACAGTGGGAACTCACACGAGACAAATGACAATCTCAGGTCGATGAACTAACCTGTACACATGTCACCAGGGAACTGCTATCTGACGTCAGGTATAATACCAACTAGCAGGCTCCCGGCGAGTCCTGTCCGGTGTACTCATAACCCAATGAACACCTGTATACATCTTAGGTGAACCAACTGACACCAGTGGCTTGTGAGACCGGCCACCGCCCCTCGTCGGGGTCTCGACTGTATACACTAGTCTACTCTGGAGAATCGATGCCCTGTCTCGAAACTCCCACGACTAGGGACCTTTTAAGGATGTGCTTATAGACTCCAGCTCTCACTTATATGATCGCCCTCATACTGCTGGTAGTCAAGCAAGAATCCTAGGGGCTCTATCAACGTGTAATAGTGACTCGTAAGGTCACCTAAAGCAGTACACGATGATAAAGATAAACCAGATAGCATACTATCATCTCGAGTAAGGCTGTCCTACCTGCATAGGTCCTCCTCAATCATTGCAATCACGTGCCTGTGATCCAATAATTGACTCTGAGGGCACTATATCCAACAACTTAACCCAATTTACCCAAATTAACCTAATTAACCATAATCAACACCCTAACCCTTTCAAATTATCACGAATTAACCCAAATTAACCCTACCCTCTAATTAACCCAAATTAACCCTAGCCTCTAACCCTAAACCTGAACCAAACCCTAACCCTAACCATACACTGAACACTAACCCTAACCCCAACTAATTAACCCTAGCCCTAACCCTAATTTGAAAGGTACCCAATTGAAAGGACTTTCAACTCTAATTTTTAGTGGGTACTGCTGCGATTAAAATTTTATATACAAAAGGGAATTTTTTTTGGAAAAAACAACTGCAATTGTTGTGATCATAAGACCCATTAATTTTTTTTCTTCTGAATTTTTTTCTTTATTTCAGGTGGTGAGGGAAAGAAAGGTGAGCATGTTGCAACTCCTTATCCTGCCAAGCAAGCTGGGAAGACACCTGCAAACAACAATGATAAGTCGAAGCAACAGACTCCTAAATCCGCAGGTTCTGTGACTTGCAAGTCTTTTAGCAGGTACGCCTTCATTGCCCGCCCCCGCCCCCGCCCCCGCCCCCGCCCCCAACCGAACCCTTACCCTAACCTCAACCCCAACCCCAACCGAACTCTAACCCTAACCCTAACCCTACCCTAAACTGAACCCCGATACCTAACCCTAACCCTCACCCCTACCCGAACCCTGAACCCTGAACCCTACCCCAAACATCATCAAAATTATAAATAAAAGCATTATTAGAAGTAAAAATTTGAGATTTACTAACCTGTAGCGGGTGGTGGAGGAAACGATGGAGGAGACCGGTGGTCGACGACGCAATCGGCGACAAGTCGTGGGCGGTAGCGACGAGGAAGTTGATGAGGAAGTTTTGGGAACGTTCAAGGGCGGTGGCAGGCCGCGGGCGAAGGGCGGTGGCGACGAGGTGCGGGAGAGGTGGCGACGAGGCGCGGGAGAGTAAGAGAGAGAATTTTTTGGAACAATGAAGGCTTTTCTCTGTGCTTTTTTTTTATTAATAACCTATATATATGCCCCTACGGACTTAACTATAGGGCCTTCATTTGCGGCTCCGTAAGGCCAAAGGGAAAATTACGTTTTAATAATTTTAAATTAAAACGTAGGGCACCTTAGGGACAACTATTGGGACCTACGGAGTAATCCGTCAGGGAAAAAAATGTTACCCCTACGGATTCTTTTATCAGTAGGGGCAACCCCTTATTGTAGTAGTGAGCATATGAGCTCGACTGATCATTAGATCATATATTAATATCCTATAGATAATATACGGTAGTCAATATGGAGATGGTCCACAGGATAAAACATATTAGTTTAAGGACATCGCGGTCCATGGGAAACATGGATGGAATATGACTTGTTTGTGCCCGTGAATTATATACGCGAGTCATTATGGAGACCAGCCGTAGGGCCAAATATATTAGTTTAAGAAAATCACGGTCCAATATTAGTTTAGGGACATTTCAGTCCGATATTAGTTTAGGCACATTTCAGTCCAACATTCATGTGTTAGGGACAAAGTATTAGTTTAAGGACGTTTTGGTCCATTTTTCATCTTACACGCACGTGTATATGTTACATGGCGAAGTGAACGATGGTGACATGGGACGCGCCCAATATTAGGGTGCGGTCCAATTTGAAGGCATTTATGTTTCCATCAAAGATATACATATACATATATGTATAAAGGCGGAGCTCAATATAAGATTCACATCTATATGGGATGCGTGTCAATATAAGGTGTGCACATCAATATGGAAGTGCATAAATAAGGGGTGTATCAATATGATGATTAGGTTATTCTCTGTTTTGATGAAATTTCATAACTTTCATCAATTTGGGACGAGGAGTTGTTGGTTGTTAGGATATGTCACCTCTCTGAAGACGTTGAGCAATTGCAACAATATATATCAAAGGTGTAGAAAGATATGCCCTTGAACCAAATCTCTTGTATGAAGGAAAAGATTATGGTGGATCTAAGGATCGTTAGTTTTATATGAGACTATGATTAACTTAGAAGATATGGGATAAAAATCATTAGTCGTATATAAGACAAAGATCTGCTTGGATATCATCGATGAAAGATCATTAGTCGTATATGAGACTAAGATCAAATTGGATATCAAGAGAATATAGGCTCAGTTGATTTAAAATCGAAGAAGAAGCTTAAGATTCAAATACATAGCCAATTTGGGTCTAAGATTGGGTTTTTATGCCACCCAGCAGTGCTAAGCACTCAGTCACGTAGCGCTCACGTGAATACCACAAGAGGCGCTGAGTTGCTAGCGTCATTCAAGCTCTCACGTGTATGGAACGTGAGGCGCTGAGTCCTTACTTATGGGCACTCACGTGTATGACACGTGAGGCGCTGAGTCTCTAAGCTTCTGTGCGCTCATTTAGATATCACGTGAGACGCTATCGTCTACTTCTTTTGAGTGCTCACATGGATATCATATGAGGCTCTATCTTCATGGATTCATTTGATCACTCACGCGAATATCACGTGAGATGCTGTATCCTTAGAGATTTAATCTTTGCTCATCTTTTTAGAGAAGTTAAATTTCTGTTAATGGTATTCCAAGATCACTATTTTGAGGATCTGGGATGAGGTTGTTTAAGAACTAAGTTCTTGATTATGAAGGAACTAAGTTTCTAGAGTATAAACTCTATTTTTTCATGTCCTTTCTTCCATTATTCTTTTCAACATTGTTCTCCCATAAATCTCTGATTCTCAAGAACAAGATCTTCCCGACGAGAATTAAATTCTCATCTTGTGGGAGACTTGTTTTGTAGATCCCAGATCTAGAGAAAAAACTAAGTTCTTTTAAAGGGTTAAACCCTTACATATGATATAATAGATAAAAGAGAGATAATTTTATCTCTGTGTTTTCTCTAGCTGAGGTTTGAGAGGAGGAAGATTTTCATTATTGAGAATTAAATTCTCTGTTTTTTGTGAAAGCTTAAGGGGAGCCTTCTATATTCTTTTTTACAAAAGCTTATGGTGGGTCTCCTTCATCCGAGATTTAATCTCTTTACTCTTATTTATAGGAGAAGAGAAAAATCAATCTGTTTTGATAAAATCTTTCATTGAGGGGTTATGAAAGATTTCATAATCAATCAAATTGATTTTAAAGATCAACCGGTAAATTTTATTCACCGTTGGATTTTTAATCCAAAGGTGGTCTGTTTAACAGAGATGATTTCTTGTTTATTTTAACAAGATTAAGAAAATATATTCCTAACATAGAATTTAATTCTATCATATAAATATCTTGTTTGTTTAATAAGATTAGGAAAATATTTTCCTAACATATAATTTAATTCTATCATATGAATATCTTGTTTGTTTAACGAGATTAGGAAAATATTTTCCTAACATAGAATTTAATTCTATCATATAATATCTTGTTTGTTTAACGAGATTAGGAAAATATTTTTCTAACATAGAATTTAATTCTATCATATGAATATCTTGTTAGTTTAATAAGATTAGGAAATATATTTTCCTAACATCGAATTTAATTCTATCATATGAATATCTTGTTAGGAAGATATTTTCCTAAGTATAGAATTTAATTATGTTTAACAGAGAAAATCTTTGTTATTTTAGAAAGATCATGGAAATATTTCCTACATAGAATTTAATTCTATTAGATGGTTTGATTGGTGAAATTTTATCACTGTTGAATTTTAAATCCAAAGATTCTCTGTTAGAGAAATGTCTTTCTATATCAGAAAAATCAAGAAAAATATTTCCCAAATAGAATTTAATTCTATCATATGAGAGCGTTTCAAATTGAGGTGTTCACGTACTATCGCGTGAGCGCTGTCATATACATATATGGCAACGGTGCTCACGTGCTTTGTTCCCGCCAAAAATTTCTGCGCAAAAGAGCCCAAGGTATCAAATGGCGGCGATACGCTTAAGAAAATGGGAACCAGTATCTTCCGGGCTGTTTTTTGACAAACTCCGGAATGAGAAACAGATAAATTCTGATGGTATCGAAAGCGGCTCGAAAAACCCTTCGATTTGATATATTATGGGCCTCGTAATTCATCCGGGATCAAAAGTTATGAGGAATTACGTGTCCACACGTGATGGGCTTTTAGGAACCCGCTGGAGGAGTTAAAAGATACAATAAAAACTCAGAAAAGACCCCAATGGGGCATCACGTGCTCACACGTGACCATGGGTCACGTGCAGACACGTGATGGGCTTTTAAAGCCTCTAAAATAATGAATAGAATTTAATTCTAAAAGTCAGAGAATACCTCAACGAGGTATCACGTGCTTACACGTGACCAACGGTCACGTGTTGACACGTGATGGTTAAAACTGAAACATAAATAAGTGGCTGAGAAAGGAACCCAATTGGGGGTCACGTGCTCACACGTGACCAAAGGTCACGTGCCAGTACGTGACTGGCTTTAAAAGCATTATAATTTAATAGAATTAAATTCTAAAAGTTTCTGAATCTTTCCAAATGGAAAAGGGTCATGGGGAACCGTTGGATTAAAAATCCAAGGGTGATTAAAAATCACCAATTTATGGAAAAACCTTGGACAAGGAAAGATTTCCCTGAAAATCTCACCAGGATAACAAATAGAATATCTTTTGGATTTAAAATTCACGGTGAATAAAATTCACTGAATGATCTAAAGGCCCAGATTAATGATAAATGCAAATCAAATCTCTCAACATACAAATCAAATCTCTCAATGAGAGATTTGCTAAACAAATTTATTCTCTTCCTCCTCCTATAAATAGGAGCGAAGAAAAGAGAAGGGGGATCTACTTTTTTGGGAGAGAAAAACAGAGAGAGGAGAATTTAATTCTCTGCAAAAGAAAAAACCCTAGGTAAGAAAAAAAAAGAGGCTTCAAAAGAGAATTTAATTCTCAAAAGAGTTTAACTCTTACATAAAGAAAAGAACTTAGTTCTTCTTCTGGTTGAAGATCTGCACAGAGCACATCTCCCCATATTTTGAGAATTTAATTCTCATCGGGTCGAGATCCTGCCATGCAGATCCTAAACTTAGAAGGGGAATTGAGATTTGAGAATTTAATTCTCCTAAAACAAAACTAGGGTTTAACCCTAATCAAGAATTTAATTCTTTTACATATCTGGGAATTTAATTCCTTTGAAAAGAAATCAGGGTTTTATCCTAAATAAGAATTTAATTCTTTCACGATAGGAATTTAATTCCTCCAAAATCATAATAAGGGTTTAACCCTACAAAGAATTCAATTCTTAAAAGATCTCTGTTCATGAAAAGAACTAGGGTCACGTGCCCCCACGTGACCCTTGAAAAGATCCCCTGCAAAGAACTTTGAAGCATCACCCCACGTGCTCCCACGTGACTCCCAAAACGCAGAAAGAAAAAGCAAAGGGAATGAAAGCTTTGGGCGCTCTCACGTGTTATCACGTGACCCCTCAGCAAATGCTTTAACAATTGGCGCACAGATCCCCATCACGTGCCAACACGTGATGCTCTAAAATAAAAATGAAAGTGTTTAACACTTGATGGCAAAACAAAGGAAAAGAAGCTTTGGGCGCTCTCACGTGTCCCCACGTGACCCCTCAGCAAGTGCTGTAATATTCGATGCATAAACCCCCATCACGTGCCAATACGTGATGCTCTAAAATAAAGATGAAAAGTGTTTAACACTTATTCGCAGATTTGAAGATAAAATAAAGGAGATCTGGCTTCACATTTAGGGCGCCCTCACGTGTCCCCACGTGACCCCTAACGAATCCCTTTAATATCGAATGGATGGATGCCTATCACGTGCCCACACGTGATGGCTAGGAAATTAAAGGTGTTAAATACTTACCTGCTGAATAAAATAAGGGAAATCAGGGCACTCTCACGTGTTCGCACGTGACCCCTCCATCCTTAGTGTTTAACACTAATTGGAAAACTCTATTTGCAGTGCTTAACACTGATTATCTTTTAGTGTTTAACACTAATTTGCTAATCTTATTCCCAGTGTTCAACACTGTTGGTCTGTAGTGTTTAACACTAGCTTTAGCCCAATTGGCTAAGTTTTTAGAGGCAAAGCCTCTCCTTCAATGGACCAACAGAGGGCCAATATTTCAAACATAACTGGACTTAGCCCAAACTGGCCATAAGTGTTAGTGTATATGCCCTAGAGGCCATTACTGTATCATACTAGCTTGTATATTACTTAATGGAAGCTTGGGATATTCACAGTTGTATATACAATCTTGCTCGAAATGGTAGTATGCTACTTGGTTTGTCTCTGCTTTAATATGTGCATGTGTTTCTTTTAGCATATTGCTGGTATACATATTAGTAGAGCCCTTAGGATCTTTGCTTGATTACCAGCGTTGTGATGGCGCTCGCACACGTGGGAGCTGGGTAATCTATAAGCACATCCTTATACAGGTCCCTGGTCGTTGGACTATCGAGACAGGGCATCGATACTCCGGAGTAGACTAGCGTATGCGCTTCTCATCCCAGTGTGGGAGACGGTCTGTCCCACAGCCGTTAGTACGTCGTACTTGGGATAGTATGCGGGTGCTCGTTAGGTTACGAGTACACTGGACAGGACTCGTCGGGAACTGTTGGTTGGTAATATACCTATCGTCAGTTATCAGTTCCCAGGTGACATGAGTACAGCTTAGTCCGCTGACTTGACACTGTCACTTCGCCTCGAGTGTGTTCCCACTGCACTTTGATTACTACCCTACCACGGCTCAAAGGAGCTGTGCAAACAGGTAGTTTTTGGGTGCAGTCCCGAAGCACTTGGAGGCAGTGACGGTTAGACAGGATTCGTCTCTCCCGGTATTGGGGGTTGACATCGCGCTGTGTCTAGGAGAGCCATTACACGAGTAGTCCCTGGCCAGGGCAAGCGAGATATACTGATAGGTTTCCAGTGTTATCTCAGGGTGTTCTGGGCTACACTCCGACACGACTTGTACCGCTATTAGGGGACTGACGTTCACCGCCCCCCTAGGCCCGCCATGCGATGTATCAGACGAACAGACCGGACTGTACGGAGACTGTCACATACAGGCTCAGTAGGAGTGCAGATGGGGTTCACCTCGTCAGTCTTCTTATCGACATCTACCTGGGGACCGTTACGTACAGCTAGTGCCGCTTGCGGTCTGTGGTTAAACCCACTGCCAGCGTAGTGTCGAGTCTTTAGAGTCCCACACAGAGAGCTATTCGCCTTTAGGCAAAACGAGTAGAGGTCGCATGGTTTTGCGACAGGGTTCGTTCGCATCCGCGCACTTGTGCACGTTTGCTGTCCGGACAGTTTATACTAGCGGGCTTTGGTTTAAGCCGGATCCTAGTATATGATTTGAGATTGGTTTTTCTCATTGTGTTCGTGTTCCTCGGATCACGAATGCGGGTGCGTATGCACAGTTGCTTGAGATTGGGGGAGAGGACCTTGTTTAGGGTTAATGGCCTTTGTCATTTTATTAACCCTATTGATTTTGTGTGGATTATTGTTAATTGATAATTAGCTTAATTATTGTGCATGGTTGTTGTTGACAATTTGACTTCATTGACTTGTTGACCATGTTGACAACTTGACCATAATCATTTCATTTGGAAGATGCTCTTTGATCTTTGCAAAAATGAAATGATAATGGTCAATTCATGATTTATCATGACAATTTTCAAGCTAATTATCTAATTAAACTTATCCTCACATATTAGTGAGAATGGCTCACTATTTTTCTCATTCTCTCATTTCTTTTCTCTCTCTTGCTCATCCTCTCCCTCAAGCTCTCTCCCTCTCTTGTGTTGAGAAACAAAAAGCTTGAGAAAAACCCTCTCTTGATCTTCTCTACTCACTTCTAGGGTTCAAGTCTTAGCATTTCTTGCACTCTAGTTACTCCTAGCTTGGAGTTGAAGCTAAAGGTGGTGGCTTTCGGGTGGATCCTTCTTTGACGGGAGAAGACAAGCAAGGTGATCCTTTTCTACCATACCTAGGAGCAAGGAGAGAAGGACTAAAGACCAAAGGTATAACCTTTCATCACTTAGCTACTTTGTAGTTAGGGTTAGCTAGTTTATGTTTAGCAAAGATCCTCACAAGCATAGTCCATGTTGCCTAAGTCATTAAAAATCCGATTTTTATTATGTTTTCCGCCTCCCCGTAAGCACCGGGGTGGGCAACACGGACTAACAGTGGTATCAGAGCCTAACTAAACTCAAACTAGCTAGGTAGTGAAGTGTAACGAAGTTTCGAAACCGAAAATCCAAAAACCGAACTTTTGAAAAACCCTAGTTTCTGTTGAAATTTTTTCTGCTCAAAATGAAAAACTGTATATTTGTAAATTCATCTCAGGGTTTTTTATGAACACCCATGAAAAACGACACAGAGATTCGTTCAAACAGCCGCCCTTCCGCCGCACGAGGTAGGCTCGTGCCGCGGAACCGCCGCGGTTTGATGTCCTCTCTGCATCGTTTTTCGTGCAGTGTCTGTATGTGTTGATTTTGGGATTTTAAGGATATATAATATATGCCCAGATTTTCCAGAACTAAAATTTACTTTTGGGGGCCTATAAATCCGTATTTTTCGGAACTTCACTACACTTTAACTACATCGGTTATATCTGTAATGCTTGTATGTATTGAACGTCGGCTAATCGCTATAAGTCGATTAGTCGGGGTTATACATCTCTGTGATTTGTGATTGTTGGTTTGTGGATATGAATGGATTGGATTGTCGCGGGTGAATAGCCGGGTTGGATGTGAGATGAGTGTTATTTTCTTTCATTCATTTGTAACATGTAAATTGATGTAATAATATTCTTTGTATGGCCGCACAACCGGGTCGGGGTTGTAGCCGTCATTGTATAATTCTTTTTACTGTTTTTGCTCCTAGGATAGACCCATGGAGGGGGTGCACAAACTACCGGGTATCTCGAAGCGCCGAGTGGCCTACTCACGGTGGTGAGGGAGGTTGCTTCGCTTCGGGTGCTTGGCGGGTAGTTTGCCGCACCCGTAGGGGTCTTGGGTGGGGTATTGGCTATTCACCGCGACCGTGTAATCCGCTTTGCGTTGCAGGCTCGAACGCATTGCGGATTCCTAGTATATCCAATGTATTCATCTGTGATCTGTAATGTCTATCATTGCTATATATTTATATATAATAACTATTTAGGCGTTGCTTATGTTTTACAGCCGCGCTAGCCCAGCCCCCGCTCTGTCGTTAGTTAAGTAACCTAACGGGTGATGACGGGGCCCCGTGGCGAATGCGAATGGCATAAGCGTACGTCATATTTTGGTTGTTTTCTGCAATGGTAGGATTAAATGATGGGACGCATTAAAAGAACTAATGCAAGAAATAAACCAAGTAAAAGTCGATTGGAACACTTTGAAAACCACTCGGTTCTTTTCAAAACTAAAACTTTTAAACGCGGAGCTTGAACCACTCCTTTTAAAAGCTATCTCGTTCCATCGATTATATCAAGTTCACTACGTTCACGGTTTCGCCAAAACCATCCGTAGCCCTCCATCATTTCGGTTAAATATTCGGTAGTATTCAAGCTATGTATTTTGACCTCACGCCAAGGCATAGTGATTGGTAGCTGCCGGATATTTATCCGTTGCATAGATAGAATGCGTTGATTTGAGACAGTCGTACTGCCGTTTTGGCCTACGTCAAGGGTAGGTACGGGTGGGTTCAAATTAACCAGGATAATGATGGGAAGAACTTGACATGTGACTTATGACATTTTGACCTCACGCCAAGGTCATAAGAGCATGGGGCAAAAATCCACATCGGGAGTTTCATAAGTACTGAAACTTGCTAGCGTTGCATACCATTTGGAGTGTGATAATTCTGGTAGGATTCCTTCGGTTTTATCACGCGATGATATTTGGATCCCGATCCTACTGTGAGTATATGCTACTCCTCGGGAAAACTCTCACTTAACGATCAATGCTATAAACCTAGTAGGTGCCTAGAAAGGTGTTAGCGGGGCTACGCCCACAGGGAATAGAGGTTACTTAATTAAGGAACTTCGCGAAAGCGTTGGAAAACCTCCCTCGAAGTACCGACACTGGCCTGGCTGAACGGTTAAGCAAGTATTGTACGGTGAGAATGATCCCGGCTAATCCTTTTCTTTATGGTTTGAGAAGGGATTCGAGAGACAGTGGGAGCCATCCAGTTTAGACAAACTAAAAACCACTCTAAACTTGCAAGAGCATCATGCTAAAGTGTTTCTTTTCTCTCTCCTAATTGCAGCGACCATTCAAGATGACCGGACTTAAGTTACTATTAGATAAAAACATATTGACAGGGCCAAACTACAAAGATTGGCTCAGGAATGTCAAGATGGCTATCACTTATGACAAGCTGGGGTATATACTTACCACCAAAGCTCCCCCCGTCCCAGGTCCCACCTCCAGCGTCGCGGATGTAGAAATCCGTAAGACATGGGAGATAGATTGCGCGAGGGCCAAATGCCTCGTATTAGCCTCGATGGACAACGACCATCAGAGGAGGCACGAGAATATGGACCTAGAGTCCATATTTCTCCATACAAAAGAACTGTATGGAGAGCAGTCTTGTATCGCAAGATACGAAGTGTCGAAGAAGCTCTTTTCGGCAAGGTTGGCCGTCGGATCATCGGTAGCGGACCACGTGCTTAAGATGATCGGCTACATAGAGGAGCTCGCGGACCTTGGGACCACGTTGGAGAATGAACTCTATACTGATCTGATTCTCCAGTCCCTTCCTTCCACTTACGCCCAGCTCATTCTTAACTTCAACATGCAAGGAAAGGAGGTTGAACTTGCCGAGCTTCTGAACATGTTGAGGACTGCTGAGGGCACCCTACAGAAGGGTAGGGAGACATCCACTTTGTTTGTAGGAGGATCTTCCTCTTCTAGGTCCAGGGCGAAAGCCAAGGGCAAGAAGAAGAAAGCCCCCGCCAAACCAAGAGGCGGTGTCGGTAAAGTGGATACGAAGGGAAAGGGTAAAGCAACAAAGGTAGCGGGGAAGCTGGTGGGGAAGGAAGAATGCTTCTATTGTCACAAAAGTGGCCACTGGAAACAAGATTGCAAGGCTTGGAAAGCCAGAACACAGGATTTGAAGCGAGTTGCAGCTTCAGCTTCAGGTGTGTATGTTATTGAAAACTGTCTATCAATAAACTCTACATCCTGGGTATTGGATACCGGATCAGGATCTCATATCTGTAATTCTTTGCAGGCGTTGAGAAAGCGTAGAGTTTTGAAGGCAGGTGACATGACCCTCAGAGTTGCGAACGGTGCTAGCATGGATGCAGAGGCCGTGGGGGACTATCACCTGGGATTATCAGATGGACACTTTTTGGTTTTGCGTAGTTGTTATTATGTACCAAATGCAACCTGTAATATCATTTCTGTATCTTTATTATCTAAAGAAGGTTATGAATTTGCATTTGTAAGTAATGTAGTGAACATTCACCTTAATCAAGTTTTGATTGGGTCAGGTACATTAAACAACGGTATTTACGTTTTAAACCAACCACAGGTTTTCAATATCCAGAATACACATAAAAGAAAGTCTCCAGATATTAATAAAACTTTCTTATGGCATTGTAGACTGGGTCACATCAACGAGAGAAGATTGACTAAGTTACATACTGAAGGATATTTAGATTCGTTCGAATATCAATCGTATGCAACTTGTCAATCCTGTCTCAAAGGAAAGATGACAAAGGCTCCGTTTTCTGGACACGGAGAAAGAGCGAGCGAGCTCTTGGGACTCGTACACAGCGACGTGTGCGGTCCAATGTCTACACATGCGCGAAGCGGTTTTTCTTACTTCATAACTTTTACGGATGATTTCTCAAGATTCGGACATGTCTTCTTAATAAAGCATAAATCCGAAGCTTTTGATAAGTTCCAGGAATATAAGAATGAAGTAGAAAAACAGACCGGCAAAAGTATCAAGATCCTAAGATCGGATCGAGGAGGAGAATACTTAAGTGCCGAATTCCTGAATTACTTAAAAGAGAATGGAATTCTCTCTCAGCTTACTCCTCCATACACCCCGCAACATAACGGTGTATCGGAGAGACGGAACCGAACCCTATTGGATATGGTACGGTCCATGATGAGTAATGCTGAGTTACCGCGATCTTTCTGGGGATATGCGCTAGAAACAGCTGCATATCTTTTGAACCGTGTTCCCACTAAGACTGTGCCTACCACACCATATGAGTTATGGAGTGGGAAGAAACCCTATCTTCAATACTTGAAGATTTGGGGATGTCCAGCTTATGTCAAAAAGCAGCATACGGACAAGCTCGAGGCACGCTCAGTACTGTGCAAGTTTGTGGGATACCCAAAGAACTCCAGGGGGTATCTTTTCTATTACGCAGAGGAACAAAAAGTCCTTGTTTCTCGCAATGCCCACTTTCTGGAACATCAGTTTTTAGAAAAAGAAATAAGTGGGAGCGCAATAGAACTGGAAGAAATTCCAGAACCACAAACTATTACTGAAAGTTTAGTGGAACCAAAAGGTTCAAAAGAACAGGACATTCCTACGCCGCTCCGCAGGAGTAGTAGGCAGTCTCATCCGCCCGAGAGATACTACGGTTTTCTCATTGACGGGGATAGAGAGGACTGCATCCTAGATTGTGATGAGCCTACTAGCTTCCAGCAAGCCATTCAGAGCGTCGACTCGGTAAAATGGCTGGATGCAACGCGGACCGAGATGGAGTCCATGTACACCAACAAAGTATGGACGTTGGACATTGCTCCAGACGGGGTAAAACCCGTAGGATGCAAGTGGATCTTCAAAAGGAAGATTGGTGTAGATGGACAGGTTGAGACCTATAAAGCTAGACTGGTAGCAAAGGGTTTTCGTCAGCGACCTGGTTTGGACTATGACGAAACCTTTTCTCCAGTAGCTATGCTGAAATCCATTCGGATCCTTCTTGCCATCGCTGCTTTCCACGATTATGAGATTTGGCAGATGGACGTAAAGACAGCTTTTCTAAATGGTCATTTAGAGGAGTGTGTCTATATGGACCAGCCAGAGGGTTTCATTCAGGGTGGGAGCAGCGGAAAGGTGTGCAAGTTGCTCAAGTCCATTTATGGACTCAAGCAGGCATCGCGGAGTTGGAACATCTGTTTTGATGAGACGGTCAAAGAATTTGGCTTTATCAAAAATCCAGATGAACCATGCATCTATTGTAGATTTGTAGCGAGAACTGTAGTATTCCTCGTGTTATACGTGGATGACATTCTCTTAATAGAAAATGACATTCCTATGCTACAATCTGTCAAGGGGTTCTTGTCACACAGGTTCTCCATGAAAGACCTGGGTGATGCCTCCTACATTCTGGGTATCCGGATCTACCGTGACAGATCCAAGAGGATATTAGGACTCTCGCAGTCCAGGTACATCGACACCATACTGAAGAGATTCAGTATGGAAGATTCCAAGCGCGGTAATCTACCGGCTTGTCACGGGATCACCCTCTCCAAAGAGATGTCTCCCAAGACTGATTTGGAGAGGGATCGCATGTCTATTATACCCTACGCTTCTGCGGTAGGCTCTATAATGTATGCGATGTTATGTACCAGACCAGATGTGGCTTATGCACTGAGTGTGGTAAGCAGGTATCAGTCAAACCCAGGGGAGAAACATTGGATAGCAGTAAAGAACATTCTCAAGTACCTGAGAAGGACTAAGGAGATGTTCTTGGTGTATGGCGGAAAAGACCTGCAGGTTGAGGCCTTTGCTGACTCCAGCTTCCAGAGTGACAAGGATGATTCCAAGTCCATGTCGGGTTTTGTCTTTACCCTCAATGGAGGGGCGGTGTGTTGGAAGAGCTCCAAACAGGAAACCGTTGCTGACTCGACTATGGAAGCGGAATACATCGCTGCATCTGATGCCGCAAAAGAAGCTGTCTGGATGAGGAAGTTCTTGAAAGAACTTCAGGTGGTTCCGTCCATTGTTGACCCAATACCTCTGTATTGCGACAACAACGGGGCTATAGCTTTAGCGAAGGAACCCAGGTCCCATCAGAAATCCAGACACATCTTAAGGCGGTATCACCTGATCAGGGAGATCGTGGATCGCCAGGAGATCGAGGTCCGGAGAGTTGCATCAGAGGATAACACAGCAGATCCATTCACCAAGGCCTTGCCCCAGACTCAGTTCGAGCGGCTGATCGAGATGATAGGTCTTCGATACGCCAGTACATGGCCTTAGTGCAAGTGGGAGATTGTTAGTGTATATGCCCTAGAGGCCATTACTGTATCATACTAGCTTGTATATTACTTAATGGAAGCTTGGGATATTCACAGTTGTATATACAATCTTGCTCGAAATGGTAGTATGCTACTTGGTTTGTCTCTGCTTTAATATGTGCATGTGTTTCTTTTAGCATATTGCTGGTATACATATTAGTAGAGCCCTTAGGATCTTTGCTTGATTACCAGCGTTGTGATGGCACTCGCACACGTGGGAGCTGGGTAATCTATAAGCACATCCTTATACAGGTCCCTGGTCGTTGGACTATCGAGACAGGGCATCGATACTCCGGAGTAGACTAGCGTATGCGCTTCTCATCCCAGTGTGGGAGACGGTCTGTCCCACAGCCGTTAGTACGTCGTACTTGGGATAGTATGCGGGTGCTCGTTAGGTTACGAGTACACTGGACAGGACTCGTCGGGAACTGTTGGTTGGTAATATACCTATCGTCAGTTATCAGTTCCCAGGTGACATGAGTACAGCTTAGTCCGCTGACTTGACACTGTCACTTCGCCTCGAGTGTGTTCCCACTGCACTTTGATTACTACCCTACCACGGCTCAAAGGAGCTGTGCAAACAGGTAGTTTTTGGGTGCAGTCCCGAAGCACTTGGAGGCAGTGACGGTTAGACAGGATTCGTCTCTCCCGGTATTGGGGGTTGACATCGCGCTGTGTCTAGGAGAGCCATTACACGAGTAGTCCCTGGCCAGGGCAAGCGAGATATACTGGTAGGTTTCCAGTGTTATCTCAGGGTGTTCTGGGCTACACTCCGACATGACTTGTACCGCTATTAGGGGACTGACGTTCACCGCCCCCCTAGGCCCGCCATGCGATGTATCAGACGAACAGACCGGACTGTACGGAGACTGTCACATACAGGCTCAGTAGGAGTGCAGATGGGGTTCACCTCGTCAGTCTTCTTATCGACATCTACCTGGGGACCGTTACGTACAGCTAGTGCCGCTTGCGGTCTGTGGTTAAACCCACTGCCAGCGTAGTGTCGAGTCTTTAGAGTCCCACACAGAGAGCTATTCGCCTTTAGGCAAAACGAGTAGAGGTCGCATGGTTTTGCGACAGGGTTCGTTCGCATCCGCGCACTTGTGCACGTTTGCTGTCCGGACAGTTTATACTAGCGGGCTTTGGTTTAAGCCGGATCCTAGTATATGATTTGAGATTGGTTTTTCTCATTGTGTTCGTGTTCCTCGGATCACGAATGCGGGTGCGTATGCACAGTTGCTTGAGATTGGGGGAGAGGACCTTGTTTAGGGTTAATGGCCTTTGTCATTTTATTAACCCTATTGATTTTGTGTGGATTATTGTTAATTGATAATTAGCTTAATTATTGTGCATGGTTGTTGTTGACAATTTGACTTCATTGACTTGTTGACCATGTTGACAACTTGACCATAATCATTTCATTTGGAAGATGCTCTTTGATCTTTGCAAAAATGAAATGATAATGGTCAATTCATGATTTATCATGACAATTTTCAAGCTAATTATCTAATTAAACTTATCCTCACATATTAGTGAGAATGGCTCACTATTTTTCTCATTCTCTCATTTCTTTTCTCTCTCTTGCTCATCCTCTCCCTCAAGCTCTCTCCCTCTCATGTGTTGAGAAACAAAAAGCTTGAGAAAAACCCTCTCTTGATCTTCTCTACTCACTTCTAGGGTTCAAGTCTTAGCATTTCTTGCACTCTAGTTACTCCTAGCTTGGAGTTGAAGCTAAAGGTGGTGGCTTTCGGGTGGATCCTTCTTTGACGGGAGAAGACAAGCAAGGTGATCCTTTTCTACCATACCTAGGAGCAAGGAGAGAAGGACTAAAGACCAAAGGTATAACCTTTCATCACTTAGCTACTTTGTAGTTAGGGTTAGCTAGTTTATGTTTAGCAAAGATCCTCACAAGCATAGTCCATGTTGCCTAAGTCATTAAAAATCCGATTTTTATTATGTTTTCCGCCTCCCCGTAAGCACCGGGGTGGGCAACACGGACTAACAATAAGTCCTCAAATCATATTGAACTGAGCACATCTGCTTTTTCAACCAACTCATTGGTTTAGGGTACATCTCTGAACTCCTCTGATATTTGTCGTTGTAATCCTTCAACGTCTTCAGAGAGGTGACGGGTCCCGACAACCACACATCAGCACGGACTGTGGGGTCGTTAAACTCATGGACTTATGCGTCCTTAAACCAAGATACGGACTGTGGGGTCCTTAAACCCGCGGACTTATGCGTCCTTAAACTAACGGACTAATGCGTCCTTAAACACGCCCATATGGACTGTGGGGTCCTTAAACCCATGGACTTATGCGTCCTTAAACTACCAATGGACCACCACGTCCCTAAACTGGCAATGGACCACCACGTCCCTAAACTGGCAATGGACCACTATGTCCCTAAACTGGTATTGGACCACCATGTCCCTAAACTGGAACAATAGAGCCCAAATGCTCTTTTGTCGGATCTAAACGATCCCGTTAAGTCGATCTTAGTCCCAAACTGGACTAACGTATCCTTAACAACCGTTTAAGTTGATCTTAGCCTCAAATATGGCTAACGCATCCTTAAACCTTCAAACGGACTTTAGTCCCAAATTGGACTATAGATCCCCCCAATCTACTTTGGTTCAAGGGTACATCTCTGAGCTCCTCTGACATCTGTCGTTGTAATCCTTCAACGACGTCAGAGAGGTGACGGGTCCCGACGGCCATACACATAATGGACCACCATGTCCCTAAACTGGAACAATCGAGCCTCCAAACGCTCTTTTGTCGGATCTAAACGATCCCGTTAAGTTGATCTTAGTCTCAAACTGGACTAACGTATTCTTAACAAACGTTTGAGTTGATCTTAGCCTCAAATATGGCTAACGTATCCTCAAACCAAAACCCCAAACCCAAATCTAAGAAAACACGGATTTGGACTAATCCACGTCCTACGGGCGACGACATAAATTGGTCTCCGTATACAATCCACGGGCAACCACAAATAAAACAAACACCCACGACACGAAGTGACCATCTGGAGAAGGAGAAAGTTGTTACCGCAATGCGGTAGCGTAATTAACTGCAGGGGCTTGCGCCTGCAGGGAAGAGCGTCCCCACAATCAAAAACCCCTCAAGCGAGGGGGAATCTGACGAAGTCTGCTACATCGGCCGCATCCGTCTAAACCTCCGATACACGGTGCCATAAATCAACTTGGCATCTTCGGAGAGGTAGACGGATAAAACCAATTAGCATCTGCCCCGAACCTCAGGCAAGACGCCCATGTCTCGGCCGCCGTTCGGAGGGGAACAGATTCTGGCACGCCCGGTGGGACCTTTTCCTCTTTCTACTCCACACTTCGTGTGTCGTGTTCGCGAACGAATCTCGGTTTACTGTGGTTGCCTGTGAATTCGAGGTACTAAGATTTGGTGTCTTGCTCCGTGCAGAAAACAGAAGATCAATGGCTTCAAACTGCACTGCCTGCAACTGCAACCTTCACTCGGTCCTTGCTGGAGGAGTGACTTATGAGCCCCAAGCGGCCTCCCTTTTCAAGATGCCGGTGGAGCAGGTAACTCAGGCCACCACTGGATTATTCTTCGGGACCATGCTCTCACCGTTGAGCTTCAATGCCACAATGACGTTGCAAGAAGCCCCAAAGAAGTCGGTCTTTGATCCGCTTACCACTACCGCAACCCCTCTCAACGGGTCTCCCAGCTTCAATACCTCAGTTTTCAACAGACTGGGCCAGAATGTCTGCAAACCCGTGATACCCGAAGCTGCCATCCCAAAGCGGATATCCATCCCGGCTCAAGCGGACAAAATTATCGGAAAGGCTCCTCCTTCCAAGAAGTCAGTTTTTACAAGGCTGGCCATTCCAGTTGCTGCTCCAGGCGAGGTCCTCAAAGCTGCTTCCCCTGCCCAGAGGTCTGTCTTTGACAGATTAGACATTGCTTCTCAACGGGTGTCAGTCTTCGACAGACTAGCACCAATAACGGTCTCTCCTCAAAGCAGGAGGCATGACGAAGTCACCCCTACGGCCGAAACAACTCCATCCGCACGACACGCTCAACGTCGCCACTGGCGCCGAGTAAGGAAGGCTGGGGGCAACTCCCCCTCTGGATTTACTCCACCAGCTCCAACGGTGGGGATCGATGCTGCTGTTCCAACCGGGAACAGCTTTGAATTGCTGAACAAGGTGCGCAGAAACTCTCCTACTGCGGTGCTGAAGAAAACTCCTTCACCTGTGGAGAATACTCCAGAGAAGAAGCGGGAGCAGCCCCCTCGACGGTTGTCCTCTAAAATTTACAAGGTCTGGCGACAGGTCCAAGAGTCGGTGATTGATCAAGACTATCTCCGCCGACAGAAAAAGATGAAGGTTCGGCAGGAGAAAGGCTACTCTGTCAAGCCAGAAAAAGCAACAGCTGGTTGGATGCCCACTGCAACGGCACCCTCAACGTCAACCGCTCAAAATAAAAATAGGCCGCAAAAAGCCCCTGTGAACATGGCGAACCATAAACGCGCTGAGCACAAACACCCCAAGTCTGGGGGCATGGTGGTGCACACTGTTTATATGGCTTTCGGAAAGGAGGAAAGCCGTGCTTCAACGGGTCACCGACCGCTCATCCGATCCATAACGAAGGCTCAAGAACAGCAACAGAAGCTTCAGGAAATGATGACTGCAATGGCCGCACTGACCGGGCCAAAAGAAAGCTCGGAGGCATCATCAGAGCAACGTCATGAACAAGAAACTGACGTGGACTACCTACGCAGAGTCCTCGAAAAGAAGGACAAAGAAGCCACAGATCAAGCGGCTAACATAAAACAAATGGCGCTTCTCTTCCAAGATATGGTGGGGATGATGATCCAGCAAGATCCTCCTGCTGAAGATTCTCCGATTGTCCTTGAAAATGACAAAAGAGAGACATCGAATCCTCCTCCGGCTCTTTCAGCAGCCAAGGAAGAAACCATTTCCAAGGCCGCACTAGATGACCATATAGCTCAGCAAATACGAGCTCACCAGGCAAATGAAGCGGCTGGGCAAATTGCTAGAACCGGACGACCCTACCCGGGTTGGTATGACCAAATTAGTTACCCGCCGGGATATACGATCCCTAAGTTCCACGTATATAAGGGGACGGGAAATCCGCATCAGCACGTTGCTCAATTTAGAGCCATGTGCGGCAACACTGGAGGTGATGATAAATTGCTGCTCCGCCAGTTTGTTGGCAGTCTGTCGGAAATGGCATTTGAGTGGTACTCTGAACTCCCAAATGACTCTATCAAGACATTTACGGAGATGGAGCTGCTGTTTACACAGAGATTCGCGAGTGCTAGTGGACGCACTCTGATAACAGCACTGATTAACGCCAGGGTGAAGCCAGGCGAAACGTGGGTTCAATACGCAGCACGATGGCGGAATCTATGGTCGAAATGCGAACAGCGGATCGAAGAAGCGCCGGCGGTGGGCATGTTCGTGGGCACTCTTGATCCAGAAGCGAACATCTCACAATTCATGATGTTCTTCAAGCCGACCACCTTCCAGGCCTTGATTGACAAGCTGGCCCAAATGGACCAGATGGGCCATAGGCCTTCCTCTTCAAAGACAGAGCCTTGGAATGAAAAGGGCAAAGAGAAAGCAACTTTCGTCGCTAAGACTCAACAACAGTCGAGCAACTTAAAGCCGGTTGTCCGTCAAAACAATATGCGTCCACGCCCATCCCTCGAGGAGAGATTGGGACGTCCTTACTCTTTTCCTCAGGATAAAACGAGAAAACTGTTCGAGCTGGCGGTGCGTAACAGACTCATCAATCTGCCGAGTCCAAAACGTCCGTTGCAACCAGGCGATGTCAACGATCCCAATTATTGCTCTTACCACCAAACGGTAAGTCACCCGATCGAGGATTGTTTCGTCTTTAAGGGGTGGATCGAGGATCAGTACCTACAAAGAAAGTTCGCGCTATCTGAAAAGTGGAAAGTAAACCCACCACAGCCGCACACTCCAAAGAAGACGGACACACCGGGGGCAACTTGTTCTTTCATTGAAGAAGCTCCGTGGGAAATCGTGCTTTCAGTAAAGACCAAAAGAATGATGAATGAGCTTCAGACATGCCCGGCGATCAGGTGGAAGAACCCGCTGGAACCCTAAATCACTGAAGGGATGCTGAAGCCGCGCCCAACTCCAAAGTTCGGTGGTGATGGCCCAAGTACTCACACCCAGCAGTCGAAATCTTCAAAGAAGAAGAAGAAGAGATCCAAAAAGCCCGTGAAGCCTGGCGACAAGCGCACGGACTTACAGAAACAAATTGACGCGCTAGAGGAGTACAATCAAAAGGCGCGGACTCCCATCACACTCCAAGTGTTCCTCAACCACGTCTTTCAGGAAGAAGATGACGGAGAAAGCTTTTCGGATGAATCCGAGGGATACGTGGCGAGTTGTCATGTGATCTCCCACTCATTTACGGACGATGAAAAGACTCCTTGCACTGAGAAACTGGGGGCAGAGCCTGAGCCGGAATTCGTGTGGCCGTCAGACGAAATGATCGACGCTTTTCTAGATGAGATTTGTCTAAAAAGTAAAGCTAATCGGGAGCGCGAGATGGCCATATTTGAAAAGGCCAAACGCCGGCGACTGGACAAAAGGGTCGAAACACTCCCACCAGATCAAAGTACATCCGCCGCAAATGAAAGAAGGATCAAGATAAGGAAACGATTCGCCAAAGCCATATCAATGGGGATGAGGCCGCCCTCTTTCAGAGAAAATTCTCCTGGCGGTATACATTTTGATGAAACGGACGTACACCCCAACTTCTGCTTATATCATCAGAGGATCGCACATCCTACTGAAGACTGCAACTCCTTTAAGTGTTGGTGGCAAGGATATGTCGCTCATAGACAACACGTCAATAGAATAAAGCGGGAAGCTCGTAGACAGCGAAAAAATGCGACAGATGAGCATAAAAGAGTTACCGGCAATTGTCATAGGGACGAGCCCGGGGGATCACGAGTTCTCACCTTTGGAAGCGATTCTGACAAAGAAGCCGCCCTCAACCCTCTCTTCAAGGAATTCATTTCTAAAATAAAAGAATTAGAGAGTTGTGAGAACGTTCAGCCGTACAATCTCACGCTACCCGGAAACAATCTCGGACCCGCAAACGACGGAGCAAACGAAATGAGAAAGGAAAAGGAAAAAACGGCCTTTGTTGCCAACACTCAACAACAGCCGAGTAACCCGAGACCGTGTTGTCGTCAAAACAACAAGCCGCGATACCTCAATGAGAAGTTGAAACGTCCTTACTCGTTTCCCAAAGATAAAACGAAGAGATTGTTCGAGCTAGCAGTGTGCAGCGGGCTCATCACTCTACCAGATCCAAAACGTCCATTGCAACCAGGTGACGTTAACAATCCTAATTACTGCCCTTACCACCAAGTATTGGGCCATCCGATTGAAAATTGCTACGACTTCAAAAACTGGGTTGAAGATCAGTACCAACAGGGCAAGTTCGCGCTGCCCGAAAAGTGAAAAGTAAACCCGCCACAACAACATGCTCCGAAAAAGGTGGATATGCCGAGGGCATGATGCTCATTCATAGGGAAAGCCCCATAGACCGAAAAGTCAGTAAACTAGAGATTCGCCTCAAATACGGCGACGGTGGACCACTATGTCCTAAAACTGGCGTCGGACCGAAACGTCCTTAAACTAACGGCGGACCGCAATGTCCTAAAACTTGCAAATGACCGAAACGTCGTTAAACTACTATCAACCCGCGGCATCATCAGGCTGGCGTGGTTAAAAAAAAAAAAAAAAGAAAGAAAGCAAAAAAGCAAGGGAAAAAAAAAAGGAAAAAAAAACGGTATGTCCATAAGCAAAATGGGCACGGATGAAAACCCGAAAGGGCTCCGTGAGTAAAAACAGCAGGGCTACCGGCGAGTGTTCGTGAAAACCCGAAAGGGCGCGACCTCGTTTAAAAAAAAAAGAAAAGAAAAAAAGAAAAAAAAAGAAAACGGTATGTCCATAAGCAAAATGGGCACGGATGAAAACCCGAAAGGGCTCCGTGAGTAAAAACAGCAGGGCTACCGGCGAGTGTTCGTGAAAACCCGAAAGGGCGCGACCTCGTTAAAAAAAAAAAAAAAAGAAGAATAAAAAAAACGGTATGTCCATAAGCAAAGTGGGCACGGATGAAAACCCGAAAGGGCTCCGTGAATAAAAACAGCAGGGCTACCGGCGAGTGTTTGTGAAAACCCGAAAGGGCGCAACCTCGTTAAAAGACACTTACAGGGTCCTCTCGACCTTATAAGGAGAAACCACCTGCGTGAGATCCTTACGACTCACAAGAGAGCAACACACTTAGGGGTCCTCACGATTCCTAAGGAGAAATTACAATTGCGAGATCCTCACGACTCGTAAGGAGAACTCTCTTATGGGACCCTCACGGCTCATAAGATTTGAAAGTCTTAAGTTACAGAGACCTGAACCTGTTCTTAAGCAACCCCCACAACCTTTTTGCCCTACAAGCGGCTCATACTGACCCTTGTATAAAATCCACGGGCGCGAATAAACATTTCCCTAACCAAGTCCCACCCGTGACTGGGGATATGTCCATACGGTAAACAACCCTTATAAGTCCTTTCGACTTATAAGGAGAAAATCCTTTTGTAAGATCCTTACGACTTACAGGGGAACATACACTTAGGAATCCTCACGATCCTTAAGGAGAAAACACACCTACGAGATCCTCACGACTTGTAGGGAGAAATACCTTTGTGAGACCCTTACGGCTCATGAAGTCAAAAGCCTTGGTCGACAGGATCCTAACCCTGTTTACTAAGCCACCTTTGTTCGACATCGACAGAGGCAAATGATGATTCGCTCCTGGCAACATTCCAGTTGTAGCGATGCTGATGCCTAAACCGGTATTAAATTTCGAGTCCTTTCATGGCAAATGATGATTCGCTCATGGCAATATTCCAGTTGTAGCGATGCTAATGCCGAGATTGGCATCAGATTCCAAGTTTCACACTCGCGATAAGAAAAATCAGCGGGCCACAAATGCATATGACATAGCCGAAATGATGGGGCAACTTGCAACAAAATCAGCAAGTAAAAATATATGCATGCAAAATAGCCGAAATGATTGGGCACCGCGAAAAATAGCCGAAATGATTGGGCAATCGCGATTTTCGCGATATAAAAAGCTGAAATGATAAAGCATCGCGGAAAGAATAAAAAAAAATAAAATAAAAGAATGAAACTTTTTGCCCTACAGGTGAAATCACATTGATCCCTGTATACAATCCAGGGGCACAGATAAAGAGGGAACCATACTTTCCCAACAGGCTCCATCAGAAAGCGAAGCCAAATCTCGACAGTTCATAGACAACCTAGAGACAATCTCGACATTTGTCCCAATATTACAGACACGATGTCAGCAAATGAAGCAAAGGAAGATCCCTAGCTTCAGGGTCTCGACGTCAACATCGACGACTTAGAGATCAACACCGGCATGCTTCGTCCCTCCAGCCTGATGCAAACATAACGTCAACAACCGACCTCAGAGTCGCAACGAAGCGGAGCCATGGCAAAGGTCCTAGTCCCAAATCTCAACGGCCACATCTATAGCCTGGAGACCAACAACGGTGTGCCTCCTCATTCCAGCAGCACAAAGGTGTTACACCATCAAGCGGAGCGATGGCAAAATCCCAACTCCGCCTTAGCATTCGTCTCCTTACAGCAAACGCAATGTTAACAGCGGCGTTCCTTCGCAGTCCAGCAGGATGTGCATGCAAAGTTAATAAAAGACCCCATGGTCAGCAAAGCGGAGTGATGGCAAAATCTCAGCTCCACCTCAGCACTCGTCTCGTCACAGCGGACACATCATCAAGCAAAGCGGAACAGCGGCAACTCCCAGTTCCATGACTCGACGATATACTCCCAAAGAGAGTCGAATCCCAACTCCGTGAAATGCGGATATAATCAACGAAATTCCTGGTCACGTGGAACGCGGAAAACGTCACTCTTTGACCCCGTGGAAAATGTCCAGAACGGATCCTGGTCCTCGCAGAACACGGCAGTGAACCCGTGCGAAGCATCCAGAGCGGAGCCTAGTCCTCGCCTAACGCGGCAGTGAACCCGTGTGAAGCATCTAGTGCAAAATTCCTGGTCACGTGGAACGCGGAAAACGTCACTCTTTGACCCCGTGGAAAACGTCCAGAGCGGATCCTGGTCCTCGCAGAACACGGCAGTGAACCCGTGCGAAGCATCCAGAGCGGAGCCTAGTCCTCGCCTAACGCGGCAGTGAACCCTTGTGAAGCATCTAGTACAAAATTCCTGGTCACGTGGAACACGGATAACGTCACTCTTTGACCCCATGGAAAACGTCCAGAGCGGATCCTGGTCCTCGCAGAACACGGCAGTGAACCCGTGCGAAGCATCCAGAGCGGAGCCTAGTCCTCGCCTAACGCGGCAGTGAACCCGTGTGAAGCATCTAGTGCAAAATTCCTGGTCACGTGGAACACGGATAACGTCACTCTTTGACCCCGTGGAAAACGTCCAGAGCGGATCCTGGTCCTCGCAGAACACGGCAGTGAACCCGTGCGAAGCATCCAGAGCGGAGCCTAGTCCTCGCCTAACGTGGCAGTGAACCCGTGTGAAGCATCTAGTGCAAAATTCCTGGTCACGTGGAACGCGGATAACGTCACTCTTTGACCCCGTGGAAAACGTCCAGAGCGGATCCTGGTCCTCGCAGAGCACGGCAGTGAACCCGTGCGAAGCATCCAGAGCGGAGCCTAGTCCTCGCCTAACACGGCAGTGAACCCATGTGAAGCATCTAGAGCAAAATTCCTGGTTACGTGGAACGCGGATAGCGTCACTCTTCGACCCCGTGGGAAACGTCCAGAGTGGATCCTGGTCCTCACACCAACATGGAGTGATCACCACCGCGACATTCGTCTCGATACAGCAGACGCGATACCAGCAAATGAAGCGAAGGCCAAATTCCTAGCTTCAGGGTCTTGACGGCAAGTCATATAAAACCTGAAAGACAATCGGAGATCATCCCACACCAGCGCGGAGTGGTCACAACCATAACATTCGTCTCGATACAGAGGACGCAATGCCAGCAAAGGAAGCGAAGGCCAAATTCCTAGCTTCAGGGTCTTGACGGCAAGTCATATAAAGCCTG
Source organism: Agapanthus africanus (assembly GCA_030015575.1). Classification (NCBI taxonomy): domain Eukaryota; kingdom Viridiplantae; phylum Streptophyta; class Magnoliopsida; order Asparagales; family Amaryllidaceae; genus Agapanthus; species Agapanthus africanus. The sequence goes on from CM057344.1 coordinate 113,342,450, forward strand.
AAAGACAATCGGAGATCATCCCACACCAGCGCGGAGTGGTCACCACCTTGACGTTCGTCTCGATTCAGCAGATGAAATGTCACCCCAGCGTTCTTCCTCCAACAGGATTCGCACATGACAAAGCAAACGAAGCGAAGGCCAAATTCCTAGCTTCATACATCTTGACGGCAAGTCATATAAAGCCTGAAAGACAATCGGAGATCATCTCACACCAGCGCGGAGTGGTCACCATCTCGACGATCGTCTCGAAACAGCAGATGAAATGTCACCCCAGCGTTCTTCCCCCAGCAGGATTCGGACACGCCAAAGCAAACGAAGCGAAGGCCAAATTCCTAGCTTCATACGTCTTAACGGCAAGTCATATAAAGCCTGAAAGACCATCAGAGATCATCCCACACCAGCGTGGAGTGGTCACCACCTCGACGATCGTCTCGATACAGCAGATGAAATGTCACCCCAGCGTTCTTCCCCCAGCAGGATTCGGACGCGCCAAAGCAAACGAAGCGAAGACCAAATTCCTAGCTTCAACGTCTTGACGGTAACTCATATAAAACCGAAAAGACAATCAGAGATCATCCCACATGGAGTGGTCACCACCTCGACGTTCGTCTCGATACAGCAGACGCAACATCACCAAAAGGAGCCAGGCAAAATCCCTAGTTCCAAACCTCGACGGTTCACCAGCAACCTAGAGACAACCGCGACATTCGTCTCGATACAGAGGACGCGATGCCAGCAAGTGAAGCGAAGGCCAAATTCCTAGCTTCAGGGTCTTAACGGCAAGTCATATAAAGCCTGAAAGACCACCGGAGATCATCCCACATGGAGTGGTCACCGTCTTGACGTTCGTCTCGATACAGCAGACGCAACATCACCAAAAAGGAGCCACGGCAAAATCCCTAGTTCCAAATCTCGACGGTTCATCAACAACCTAGAGACAACCACGACATTCGTCTCGATACAGAGGACGCAATGCCAGCAAACGAAGAAAAGGCCAAATTCCTAGCTTCAGGGTCTTAACGGCAAGTCATATAAAGCCTGAAAGACTATCGGAGATCATCCCACACCAGCGCGGAATGGTTATGACTCATCGGGGCTCTCCAAAATGAGCCTAACCTCAAGTAAAAAGCGGCATGGCAAATTCCTAGCGCTTGCTCTTCCGACGGTCAAACTGCCAAGGAGGATTGCTTGAAGACGTCTTGTCCAGCCCCCGAAGGGATCAGAGACACGGCAGTCGCAGGGCTACTCGAACAGCACGATTGCCTATCGAGGAATACATCAGCTCATGCGACGGTACGACGGCCAAAACCCTAAGTACCACAGACCCTAACGGACTTCTGTCGTAAAGAGCAGAGGTTAACTGTGATGTTAGGATATTCTTGCGAGATCTGCTCGATCCGTTTCGACTTGTGAGGAAATTGATGTCTTTGCGAGAACTTCTCGATTCGTCTCGACTCGTGAGATAAAGCCTTAGGCAGTAGGGATTAAAAAACCTGTTTCCTAAGCACTGGGATCCTGCAAGTCGGCCCAAAATGGTCTCTTGCATACTATCCACGGGTCTCACTCTCCGAAGTCGAATTTCGACAAGGAGGGGAACAACCGCTTACGGGTCCTCTCGACTCGTAAGAGGGAAAAATTCTCTCATAAGATCCTTACGACTTATAAGAGAAGACACACTTAGGAATCCTCACGACTCCTAAGGAGAAAATACACCTACGAGATCCTCGATCCGTAGGGAGAAAAGTCTTTATGAGACCCTCACAGCTCATAAAGTTGAAAAAGTCTTAGGTGGCAGATCCTAACCCTGTCTCCTAAGCCATCACTGCCCTGCAAAGAGGTCAAGATGGACCATCTATGAGCCACACTCGCCAAAGCTACATGCCACTGAAATGGAAAAGCTACTCATGAGCATATAAACTACTTCACTCCAGAGTAAGATATAAAGAGATAGAAGGGTGCGGCTCATGGAGTTAAGGGTTTGGAACTATATCTCTTAAGAGTCGAGATTTGAGTCAATAATAAATGACGACGCTTGTGTCCGCTCGTTATCTTCTCAGATCAAGATTCTGAAAGTAATATACCAACCCGAAACTGATCATACGCTATGCATTACTTTGCACTACTTCACCCACGTAAATACTTACGTGGGCAAAGTAGTGGGGGGCATTTGTTCCCGCCAAAAATTTCTGCGCAAAAGAGCCCAAGGTATCAAATGGCGGCGATACGCTTAAGAAAATGGGAACCAGTATCTTCCGGGCTGTTTTTTGACAAACTCACGAATGAGAAACAGATAAATTCTGATTGTATCGAAAGCGGCTCGAAAAACCCTTCGATTTGATATATTATGGGCCTCGTAATTCATCCGGGATCAAAAGTTATGAGGAATTACGTGTCCACACGTGATGGGCTTTTAGGAACCCGCTGGAGGAGTTAAAAGATACAATAAAAACTCAGAAAAGACCCCAATGGGGCATCACGTGCTCACACATGACCATGGGTCACGTGCAGACACGTGATGGGCTTTTAAAGCCTCTAAAATAATGAATAGAATTTAATTCTAAAAGTCAGAGAATACCTCAACGAGGTATCACGTGCTTACACGTGACCAATGGTCACGTGTTGACACGTGATGGTTAAAACTGAAACATAAATAAGCGGCTGAGAAAGGAACCCAATTGGGGGTCACGTGCTCACACGTGACCAAAGGTCACGTGCCAGTACGTGACTAGCTTTAAAAGCATTATAATTTAATAGAATTAAATTCTAAAAGTTTCTGAATCTTTCCAAATGGAAAAGGGTCATGGGGAACCGTTGGATTAAAAATCCAAGGGTGATTAAAAATCACCAATTTATGGAAAAACCTTGGACAAGGAAAGATTTCCCTGAAAATCTCACCAGGATAACAAATAGAATATCTTTTGGATTTAAAATTCACGGTGAATAAAATTCACTGAATGATCTAAAGGCCCAGATTAATGATAAATGCAAATCAAATCTCTCAACATACAAATCAAATCTCTCAATGAGAGATTTGCTAAACAAATTTATTCTCTTCCTCCTCCTATAAATAGGAGCGAAGAGAAGAGAAGGGGGATCTACTTTTTTGGGAGAGAAAAACAGAGAGAGGAGAATTTAATTCTCTGCAAAAGAAAAAACCCTAGGTAAGAAAAAAAAAGAGGCTTCAAAAGAGAATTTAATTCTCAAAAGAGTTTAACTCTTACATAAAGAAAAGAACTTAGTTCTTCTTCTGGTTGAAGATCTGCACAGAGCACATCTCCCCATATTTTGAGAATTTAATTCTCATCGGGTCGAGATCCTGCCATGCAGATCCTAAACTTAGAAGGGGAATTGAGATTTGAGAATTTAATTCTCCTAAAACAAAACTAGGGTTTAACCCTAATCAAGAATTTAATTCTTTTACATATCTGGGAATTTAATTCCTTTGAAAAGAAATCAGGGTTTTATCCTAAATAAGAATTTAATTCTTTCACGATAGGAATTTAATTCCTCCAAAATCATAATAAGGGTTTAACCCTACAAAGAATTCAATTCTTAAAAGATCTCTGTTCATGAAAAGAACTAGGGTCACGTGCCCCCACGTGACCCTTGAAAAGATCCCCTGCAAAGAACTTTGAAGCATCACCCCACGTGCTCCCACGTGACTCCCAAAACGCAGAAAGAAAAAGCAAAGGGAATGAAAGCTTTGGGCGCTCTCACGTGTTATCACGTGACCCCTCAGCAAATGCTTTAACAATTGGCGCACAGATCCCCATCACGTGCCAACACATGATGCTCTAAAATAAAAATGAAAGTGTTTAACACTTGATGGCAAAACAAAGGAAAAGAAACTTTGGGCGCTCTCACGTGTCCCCACGTGACCCCTCAGCAAGTGCTGTAATATTCGATGCATAAACCCCCATCACGTGCCAACACGTGATGCTCTAAAATAAAGATGAAAAGTGTTTAACACTTATTCGCAGATTTGAAGATAAAATAAAGGAGATCTGGCTTCACATTTAGGGCGCCCTCACGTGTCCCCACGTGACCCCTAACGAATCCCTTTAATATCGAATGGATGGATGCCTATCACGTGCCCACACGTGATGGCTAGGAAATTAAAGGTGTTAAATACTTACCTGCTGAATAAAATAAGGGAAATCAGGGCACTCTCACGTGTTCGCACGTGACCCCTCCATCCTTAGTGTTTAACACTAATTGGAAAACTCTATTTGCAGTGCTTAACACTGATTATCTTTTAGTGTTTAACACTAATTTGCTAATCTTATTCCCAGTGCTCAACACTGTTGGTCTGTAGTGTTTAACACTAGTTTTAGCCCAATTGGCTAAGTTTTTAGAGGCAAAGCCTCTCCTTCAATGGACCAACAGAGGGCCAATATTTCAAACATAACTGGACTTAGCCCAAACTGGCCATAAGTCCTCAAATCATATTGAACTGAGCACATCTGCTTTTTTAACCAACTCATTGGTTTAGGGTACATCTCTGAACTCCTCTGATATTTGTCGTTGTAATCCTTCAACGTCTTCAGAAAGGTGACGGGTCCCGACAACCACACATCAGCACGGACTGTGGGGTCCTTAAACTCATGGACTTATGCGTCCTTAAACCAAGATACGGACTGTGGGGTCCTTAAACCCGCGGACTTATGCGTCCTTAAACTAACGGACTAATGCGTCCTTAAACACGTCCATATGGACTGTGGGGTCCTTAAACCCATGGACTTTGCGTCCTTAAACTACCAATTGACCACCACGTCCCTAAACTGGCAATGGACCACCACGTCCCTAAACTGGCAATGGACCACTATGTCCCTAAACTGGTATTGGACCACCATGTCCCTAAACTGGAACAATAGAGCCCAAATGCTCTTTTGTCGGATCTAAACGATCCCGTTAAGTCGATCTTAGTCCCAAACTGGACTAACATATCCTTAACAACCGTTTAAGTTGATCTTAGCCTCAAATATGGCTAACGCATCCTTAAACCTTCAAACGGACTTTAGTCCCAAATTGGACTATAGATCCCCCCAATCTACTTTGGTTCAAGGGTACATCTCTGAGCTCCTCTGACATCTGTCGTTGTAATCCTTCAACGACGTCAGAGAGGTGACGGGTCCCGACGGCCATACACATAATGGACCACCATGTCCCTAAACTGGAACAATCGAGCCTCCAAACGCTCTTTTGTCGGATCTAAACGATCCCGTTAAGTTGATCTTAGTCTCAAACTAGACTAACGTATTCTTAACAAACGTTTGAGTTGATCTAAGCCTCAAATATGGCTAACGTATCCTCAAACCAAAACCCCAAACCCAAATCTAAGAAAACACGGATTTGGACTAATCCACGTCCTATGGGCGACGACATAAATTGGTCTCCGTATACAATCCACGGGCAACCACAAATAAAACAAACACCCACGACACGAAGTGACCATCTGGAGAAGGAGAAAGTTGTTACCGCAATGCGGTAGCGTAATTAACTGCAGGGGCTTGCGCCTACAGGGAAGAGCGTCCCCACAATCAAAAACCCCTCAAGCGAGGGGGAATCTGACGAAGTCTGCTACATCGGCCGCATCCGTCTAAACCTCCGATACACGGTGCCATAAATCAACTTGGCATCTTCGGAGAGGTAGACGGATAAAACCAATTAGCATCTGCCCCGAACCTCAGGCAAGACGCCCATGTCTCGGCCGCCGTTCGGAGGGGAACATGCTTTGCATATGAGCGCTGCCACAAGAATACGGCAAGAGAACCCACATGTTTAACACGTGGGGGCTATCATAAGATTTAATCTTATTTAAAATTGGTACTCACATGCTTTGCATGTGAGTGCTCACATGTTTAACACATTGGCGCTGCTATAGCATTTAATCCTTACTACAGCAGATACTCGCGTGCTTTGCACGTTAGTGCTCATGTGCTTTGCACGTGGGGGGCTGTCATAGTATTTAAATTTATCTGAAACCGCTACTCACATGTTTTGCATATGAGTGATCAGGTGTTTAACACATGGGGGATGCCCTCTATTTTTATAAAGGGAACAACAAGGTTTGAGCCAAAAAATTTAGCAGGAATAAATTACTGGAGTGCCCATGTCGTAGGGGATGTCATAGAATTTAAATCTATCTAAAACCGCTACTCACATGCTTTGTATGTGAATGATCATGTGTTTAACACGTGGGGGCTGCCCTCTATTTTTATAAAGGGAACGACAAGTTTTGAGCCAAAAATTTTGGCGGGAACAGCAATTAACAAGGCAAACTATATAAGCATGGAAAATCTACGGTTACGTGTTTTGTTGTAGTTCAATAATGAAAGTTTGAGTGTATACGAGAGTAGTTCGTCAAACCCACATACTAGCAGCACGTTGAGTTAAGCTCCGTCAAACCCATGGAACAACGACACACGAGATTTAGGTTAAGTGGTTTTTAGTTGACTCTCATGCCATAACATACGTTCAATACCAAACTACCCTTTCTCCCGCGTATGTTAAGTTATAGAGTTTGACACAAGCCCTACAAGAAACCATGAATACGTTGGAGTGTTGCGAGTTCATGTCAAGTTCATATCAACCTCATGTCAAGTTCATATCATTACGTATTCATGGTTCGAGTCTGGTTCGTATCAGGCATGCAATATATCCAATCACTTTATTCATGAAGGTATAATAAAATGAGAAATTTGCATGGCATGAAATGAAAAAAGTAAAATATCCAAGTATAAACCAGAAACAATATCTTAAAGAAGTGCTGGAAGCTACTGATTACTCAATTCAAATGAACTCAGAAATAAGATAAGAAATGTAGTACTAAGTGTTAGGCAGACATGGTTTCAAGACTCGCCTAATTAAGACTATTGGTTTGGGATTTAGACGCGTTTCGGTATCGCTGTATGGAACAAATCAAAATCTTCCCAACACCAACGTATGTTTTAAAAATGCAGTTTGAAATGTTTTCTGTCGATTTTCAGGTCTCGGGTTAAACTAAGAAAAGATAGGTCTTTCAATCTAGTTATCTAAACAAATTGATTTTTCATGATTTGGATCTCTGAAACTATAGTTACCATTATTTTAATCTAAAGGTATAAAACATATTTTATTTTCTAGGACAGTAATAAGTGTGTAACTTGCAGAGCATATATCGTGACGATATATACATTTCTGAGTCTAGGGTTCTACATGAAAGTAGTAGGATTGTCAATTTAGCTTCCATACATCTAAATCTCTTCAAAGTCCAAGTTCTATAGAGTTAGCTATGAAGTTTTGAAAAACAGTGCGCAGATCTGAAAAGAATCTGTCCAGATTCGATACATAATTCAGATGTCGGGTTGAATTAAGTAGATCTAGATCTTTCGATCTAATTGTCAAAAAAAAAATGAAATCTCTTAGTTTGGATTTCTAAAAATGAAATTATGATTTTTTTGAAGAGGGCTTTTAAAAACAGTTTTCATAGTTACAAAATCAGTGACAAAAAGCGACGTAAAATATATATCGTAGTTTGGTTCGACCTGAAATTCACGTGTAAAGATAAACTATCTACTACTCTACTAAATTTTATTGGAATATTAGATCGTAGAAAAATTAATTATAGTAAGTTTCGAAAATGCAGTAGTGTTTAAAAGGGTAGGTTTTCAAAAAATATGGATTTTCTTTCACCAAAAAATATATATAATTTAAATTCTAATAAAACGGTAATGTAAGGAAGATGGGAAACCATTCTTGTACAGCGAAGGAAACGTTTAACATGGGGCGATGCATGTGGATCAGGCATGTGGTTAGGGTCATGAACATACACTAAACTATCGCAAGAATAGTCTAAATTCGATACATAAGAAAAACCTTTTTTCTCTTTTTTTTACAAAAACCCACCCGTTTTTATGAGGAGTCAAGCAAGATCCTTGGTATCCGATTCAAGTATTCTCATAACAACGAGCATGAAACAATTGTTTTTAAAAATACCTAACAAGCAACCACAATCTCTAATAAATTAACAATCTCTCAAGAAATACATGAAGACAACTGCTAATATTAAGTCATGAATTCAACTTAACAATTTTATTTTAAAAGTTCATTTTAACGAAGAGATACCAATGTAGGGTACATGTGTAACAACAGTAAAAATCCATGTACTTTTTTCATTATAATAAGATCATTTCTTTTGAAACTCGGTGTATATTCATTTCTATTTGAATTTATGCATGGTCATTTCTTGTATTCCTTTAGTTAAGACACTTTACTACTGATCCACGGGTCTCAAGTTCAAACCCCAGCCTTTCCAAATTATTTATTTCTTTATTTTATTTATTTTACATTATAAAATATTGTTTCTGAAAAGAAGGAAAAAGAATTCTGCTTTTTAGATTTTATAAGATTTTTCAAAAGAGAAATAAATTAATTTAAACAATCTATTTAAGTTTTATTGAATTTTTAAATATATTCGATTTTCATTTGCATTTGATGGTATTTTAGTTAAAATCCTTCTCTTTTTCTGTGGTTAGAATAACTCTTTTGCCATATTCTTTTGGATCAAGAACTCCCTTGTGATGGATTAGTTGCAGTGCAAGAATCTTATCCTATAAGTCATAAGTTCAAATTCCTATAACCCATTTCTTTTTATTCTTTTTTTTAATTTTTGACTTTGACTTGGTCTTCGAGACCAAGTCAAGTATGTTGAGTGCTATTGGATTTTGGGGAGATATTGGAGGCTTTTGAATTTTGAAATTCAAAAGTAAGCATAATCTTTAAAATAAACCCCTTAGCTTCACTCTCACTTTTATTATCTTCTTCCCAAATCTTTCCTCCTTTTTTTATAAGTCCAAGCTCTCACCTCCTCTTCCATTGGCAAACCTTGCTGCTCTAGCTCCATCTCATCTCTCTGCTGCTCCACAAATCACTAAAGACGCACTAGAACAACAAGCTCTCCTCCTCTCTTTTACTCGTAGTCTCGGTTCTTCAAACCCAGGCTCCTTCATCTTCTTTTTTTCTCGTATTAGTACGAGTAGATACGGTAAGTCCCTCGGCTTTCTCTTTTCCCCCTCTGAGTTTTACCTAAGATATGTAGTCTCTTTTCTTGAAAATTTTATGAATGAAGGTAACAAAAATAAAAATATAGTTTTTATTAAACGAAGATAAAGTAGGTTCATGTACACACGTTGCCATATTGATTCTTTTTAAAGATGATCTAACATGTGTAGATTTGGTTGTCGATGTTACTATGCACCTTATGTCACGGGTGCGTTCATATATTTTTTTCTTACATGTTTCAATGTTTTTGCATTAATATACCATATTGATATATTTTTGAGCATATGGACATGCAACAATATCCTTACTGTGACTATTGTACCTCGGATTAGAAAATCCAGTCTTAGGGTGGTATTGAAATGGACCTACATCGTGATGCCTACCCCGTATGTATTTAAATGTTTTCGGAAAATTTGTCGTTGCGGTTTATTACCTCACCATGTGGTTTTAAAGGCGACATTATATAAACCCTCCTCTCTTTTGAAAATTTTCGGGTTTCTATGACACAAAAAATCATAGGAAATAATCTAGTATTCATAATAGATAGTATTTCAAGTCGACCTTTTAAATTTCACAACTTTTCAGTGTAGGTTTTAACTGTTACGACTTCCGCAAGTCATTTTCGGTCACTAAAAAAAATCAGTTTTTAAACCTAAACTTCAAATACGTTTTCTCGACCTTCCATGATCTGAACAGAGTAAACACAGGTTGTTCGGATTACTACACCGGAAGCCCTATATTTTATTAGTTTTATTTTTTTCTTGAAAACAATCAGAAAAGACTCATTTCTGCACTTTTAAAACATGTCACAAATCTGTTTTTCTGTTTAGCCTGCCATGCGCAGCCGCACAAAAACAAACGTAACTCCCTCTTATGAAACTCAAATAGGACAACCTTAGCGGTATTTTCATCATGACAGAGAGCTCTACAACTCCCGTGAATAGCCCAAGACCTAAAAATTAATAGAAGTATGCCTAAATAACATTACAAGTCGTCGCTATTAAATCTAGGATGATGCAGAATTGTTCAGTGCAATCATAGTAACTAGAGCATATATCTCTCTGTAGATGTGGGATTGATGGGTTTCTTATGCCGTTGTAACCGTAAATCTGTGACGAACTTTTTCTGTATTTTAAGTTTCTACTAATTATGTACCATTATACCTTAAAAATGCTCACCAAGTCGAAAGTGTTTTCTGAAAAACATTCTGGACAGAACTGCACACTGACACCGTAATCGCTATAACTCCCTCATTCGATAAATTTTCAAAATTCTTTAAACTATAACTTTCATGTTTTAAGTGAAGCCAGATTACCACTTTAACGTGCTCGTTTCTGCTGTCGAATATTTAACAACTTTTCTGTCCTGAAAACCCTAAACCCTTTACACTTGAACCCATGTTTATGTTTATTATTGCATGCTCTATGGTTTTTCTAACTTGAATATCGTGAAATCGTGAATCTGTAAATCTGTAAATCCTTGATCTTGAAATGTACTTGTATTGATCATATGCACTCATGACATGTGTTAGATTTATTGAAACATGCGATTGAAAATAAATTTATCGATGGGGTATTTGGGATTGTTTCGGAATGGGTTGTGCAAATTTCTTCGGAATTCCCCTTACTAACTATACATGAACCTCGAGTTGATGTTGTACCGATCCGGAACGGTACGCTAACTCCTGAATCTCATGAATTTCGTGAATTCGTTGTTCCGTGGGGCAAACGGAATACTTTCGAAGCAAGTCGGATGCCCAGTACCTAAACTCTATGTTAAATTAGCAACTTCTTTATATATTTCACACTATGTTGTTCGTTAGATATGTTATTTCCCTGCATGTTCATTTCATGCTTATTGATATGCTCCTTTAATGTTCGCATGTTATTGCTTATATATGTATATATCCATTCCTAAATGTAGGGCTTACTGAGCGCTATTTCGCTGATAGGCATTTCTCTCTTTGTTCCTTCTTTGGAATGTCCGCCAGATGATATAGGTAACGAGGAAGGAGCTACCTATGAAGTAGAGCCCGTCGAGGAAGACATTCAACACTTCACAAGTCAAGCAGATTACAAGATCTAGCCAGATGTATAGGCTTTTGCTTTTCGTACTTTCTTTTATCGCATTTTGAATCTATTGAACTTGTAATAAAAACCTTTGAACTTGTTTTGTAATAAATATTGTTGTTGGATGTTGGTGTGTTTAAATTCTTTTATATTATATTATCTGTTTCCAGATGCTTAGCGTATTTATACCGATAAGATGTACTTATCAGTATAAAAACATCGTGGACCATATTATGTCTCCGCCCCTATACTTTGGGAAGCGGGGCGTGACAACTGTTGGATATGTATAACCTATAGGCCATTATTGTATATATATAGTGGATGTTTGGACATATATATGTACAGGACAATATTGCTCGATATGATAGTATGTTATTTTGTTTATTTTTATCTTAACATGTGTATATGTTTTACTTGTTATTACATATCGCTAATACATGTTGATAAAGCATGTAGGATTACTGCTTGACTACCAGTATTATGGTGGCGATCATACATGTGGGGTCTGGGTAGTCTATAAGCACATCCTCAAATTTCCTTAGTCATGCGAGTATCAAGACTGAGAATCGATGTTCCAGAGTAGACTGATGTATATTTCTAGACCTCGAAGAGGGGCGATGATTGGTCCCATAGCCAATGGTGTGTGGCACCTAAGATCGTATACAGGTGTTCACGGGGGTGAGTACACTGGAAGGACTCGCCGAGAACTTCTAGATGGTACTATATCTATTGTCAGATAGCAGTTCTCAGGTGACATGAGTACAGATTGTTGGTTAGTTGTGCTCACTCTACAATAGAAGTAGAAAGGCGGAATGCACAAAAATTAAATTTTGAGCAAGCACAACCAACTAAACCCTAAGTGATCAAACCGTAACCCAAAACTAGCAACTACTAAGAATTAATTTACTGTGTAGAGGGGTTATACAGAAACGATTCATGTCCTTCGGGTCTTCAAAACTCCTTCCTTTTGTGCTCATAGGGAACCTCGATCAACCTTGCTTGATGGCCTTCTTGATCCTAGATGATCCACCCAAGAGAATATGGCTCAAGCTTGCACCTAAAAAAGAAGCAACTAAACAAACTAGTTTGCTAATCTAGTTTGCTTAGATGATGTAGAGATGTTTAGTAGTGTTTTGCTATCTCTAAACCCTATGTTTCTCAACACATGAGAGGGTTGGGGTTTGAGGAAGAAGATGAACTCAAGAGAGGAGAGAGAATGGTAAACTTAGAATGATGGAAGAAAAATGGTTAAGGAAAATATCAAGCATTTCATTTTTTCAATATAGAATATCAACCATTCTTGAATAGTTTTCCCAAATGAATAAACAAAGCTAATAGTCATTCTTCTTGCCATGCTAGAATCCACCTCACCCTTCCACCTCATTTTCTATTTCTTACAAATAGAGAAATACATAATGAGATGTCATCTTCTAAAAGTTATTTTGTATAAATACAAAATACTTTCTACCATATATATATCCGTATTCGTACCAAAATACGAATACTCCAGAGATAGAATAATACTACTAATATAATACTAGTATTAAATCAATATCTGATTCAACAAACCGGCTTAATCCTAAGCCCGCTAGTATTATAATCCATCCGATTAAATTCCGCGCAACCAGTACACGTCATTAATCAGAACCCTGCACGTACAAACATACGGCCTCTATATCATTTCGCCTGAACCAGGAAAACCCTCTGTGTGGGACTCTAAAGACTCGACAGTACGCTGGTAGTGAGTTTAACCACAAGCATGTCAGCAGCTCTAGCTGTACGTAACGGCTACCCAGGTACCTATCAAAAAGAAGTCCGACGAGCAAGCTCATCCGAACCCCTACTGAGCCTATCCATGACAATCTCAATACAATCCGGTCTCTTCATCTAAGAGTATCACATACCGAGTCTAGGGGATGGTAAACGTCAGACCCCCACTGAACCGATAAGTCGTATCGACATGGCTCAGGACTGATCCAAGAAACTACTGATAAAACCATCAGTAAATCTCAACTATCTTGGCCAAGGTCTTATCGTTCTGGCCAACCAGACACGATGCGATATCGACTCCCAATACCGGGAGAGACGAATCCCTGACAATCGCTCGCTGCCTCCATGTGGCTCGGAACTGTACTTAACCAAATCCTGTTTGCACGACTCAATAGAGCTATGGTAGGGTAGTGAGCTAAGTACAGTGGGAACTCACACGAGACAAATGACGATCTTAGGTCTAAAGATTAACATGTTCTCATGTCACCTGAGAACCGCTATCTGACGATAGGTATAATACCATCTAGAGGTTCTCAGTGAGTCCATCCAGTGTACTCACCCCCAGTAAGCACATGTATACAATCTTAGGTGATCACACCAATGGTTGTGGGACTAACCACCGCCCCTCGTCGGGGTCTAGAAATGTATACACAAGTATACTCTAGAATATCGATGCCCGGTCTCGATACTCCTATGACTTGGGACATTTAAGGATGTGCTTATAGACTACCCAGCCTCCACAAGTATGATCACCATCATAACGCTGATAGTCAAGCAAAATCCTACGGGCTTTATCAACATATATCAGCCATATGTGATATCAAGTAAAACATATGCACATATTAAGATAAAGACAAACCAAAATAGTATACTACTGTAACGAGTCTTTATTAATATGTATAAGAAATATAAAGTAGTAAGAAAAACAAATACACATGTTCAGATAAAGACAACTCAAACAGTATACTATACAACCAAGCAAGATTGTCCTGTACATACATATCCCTGCATCCTATACAATACAGGATTCTAGGGTATACATATCCAACACAGGTTAGTTTTTAGACCTGAGATCGTCATTTGTCTCATATGAGTTCGCACTATACTTAGATTACTACCCTACCACGGCTCTGCTGAGTCATGCAAAAAGGTTTTAGTTGGGTACAATCCCGAACCACATAGAGGCAGTGGGTGATTGTTAGGGATTTGTCTTCCCGGTATAGGGAGTCGATGTCGCACTGTATTCGGTTAGCCGGCACCATAAAACCTTAGCCAAGACAGATGAGATTTACTGATAGTTAGATCAGTAGTTTCTCAGATTGGTCCTGAGCCACATCGGCATGAATTATCTAGTTATTAAGGTCTGACGTATACCACCCCCTAAACCCGGTATATGATACTCTTAGAGGAAGAGACCGGATTGTACGGAGACTGTCACAGACAGACTTAGTAGGGATTCGTATGGGTTTGCTCGTCGGCCTTGCTTTTCGACAGATACCTGGATAGCCGTTACGTACAGCTAATGCCGCTAACGGTATTGTGGTTATGGATTTATCCAGTAACTCACTATCAGCGTACTGTCGAGTCTTTAGAGTCCCACACAGAGGGTTTTCCTGGTTCAGCCGAAATGATATAGTGGATGTATTTTGATACGTGCAGGGTTCCGATTAAATACGTGTACTGGCTACACAGACTTTAATCAGACGGATGGTAATACTAGCCGGATTAGGGTTAAGACGGATTATTAAATCAAGTATTGATTTAATAATTTAAATATATATATTTCAATATGTGTATTCTAGTATTATGTCCATTCTATTATTCTATCTTTTTAGGTATTCGTATTTTGATATGAATACGGGTATGTATATACGGAGAATTTATTTTTTATTTATACAAAACACATTCTAGAAGGAGGACACCTCATTTTTAGAATTTCCATTTATGGAAATTGGAAATGAGGTGAAGAAGTGAGGTGTAAAGGAAGCATGGTGAGAAGAATGGCTTTGTTATTTGTTTATTGCATTTTTATGCACTATTGAAGTATGTTGCCATTTTCTATTTTTAAAATGTTTTTATCAAAACCATGCTAGCTAATTTCTCTCATCAAGGATTTTCATTTCACCATTTCCATTCTCTCTCCACACATAGCTCCTCCTTCTTCTTCTTTTTCCTTAACCTCACATGTTTTGAGAATCAAAGGAAATGAGAGAGAGAGAAATACTAGAACACATCACTACATTCCTAAGCATCTTAGATTAGCTATTTAGGGTCTTTAGTTGCTTCACTTGTTTGTTTGTGAGAAGATAGAAGAAGATAGAGCATTGAACCACATCGCTCGAGTGGATCATCTAGGGCCAAGGAAGACCAGCCTATAAGCTCGATCCCGGAGTTCCGAGGAACTAAAGAAGAGGTTTTGAAGACGAAGAGCACGACTACAAAGGTTGTAATCCCAACCGATTAGTTTAAAATTCCTTGTAGTTTTGCTAGTTTTAGTGTTTGGTTAAGATTCTAGGGTTTTAATTTCAAGCGACTCTACTAAATTTTTCATTTTTTATTCCGCATAAGCCGCAATTGTATCGGCTAAGGCTCTAGGAACTTGGTATTAGAGCTACTAGGAAAGGATGTTAACATAAGGGGGTTATCGCTATCTGACACTAATGACGAAGAGTGGGATCTTACCGCCAGGGTGCCCCGTGTGATTATATGGTCCGGCGGGTTATAGCCCATCGCGAGGGGACTACGTAAAAAATAGTTGTTGAGGGACCTATAGGCGTCACTGCTAGTTTCCGTTGCACTAAATGACTCATCATGGTATCAAAGCGACCCAAACACGTAAACTAGTAGCAGATGACTCTTAAGTTTCGAAACCGACAAATTTCCGTTTTTTCAAAACCCAAATTCTGATGTTTCTGTACAAAAAAAATTTTGATCTCTAAAATTTTTTTGGAGTGTTGCAGAAGGATGATATTTGTAAGTTAATGACAAAGAATGAAAACAAACTAAATTAGAGTAGACTTGGCCGCCTAAAAATTCGATTTGGCCACAATTTGCAACCATTTGTTCTCTATTTGGTCTCATTTTTTTCAGTGCCTTGGATTTTGAAAAATAGGATTTTTGGCATACTTTTTTTTGCCCAGATTTGGTTTAGTACTGTTTGTGCTTTGGGGGAAAATGAAAAGTTTAAAACTCGAAACTTTTACATCGTTGATATTTGTGATATTGTATATGTGTTTCAAATGCCGTCTAATTGCTATATGTCAGACGAGGTTGCACATACTTGCTTGTGTTGTTGTGATGTATATTTCTGTGATGGTTTATACGGATTGTCATGTTGGATAGCCCCTCATGCGATATTTCTTATACGATTATGTCTTTTGTATATTCATTATTGCAGAGAGAGTGTCCAACTTATGGACTGTCGTTTCCGCCTGCTTGTATATTCTTTTATTAGGACACGGCTAGGTTGACGTCGATGTCACCATTGTATATTATTTCATTTCTGTACTAGGATAAACCCACGGAGAAGTGCTCGAATAGCTAGGTTTTAGAGTGCGCTGGGTGGTCGTCTCGCAGTGGTAAGTTTGAGCCGCCTCGCTCTAAAATCGGTGGGCTATTCCCCACACTTTTAGGGGTTTTAGGATGACCCAGGTGGAGTGCTAAGTTACCAGATTCCATGAAGTGCTGGGTAGTCCACTCACGACCTAGAGTGCAAGTTGCCTCACTTATAGAATTGGCGGGTACCTTGCCGTGCTCGTAGGGGTCTTGGTCTAATTTTGTACGGGTTATCCACACGATCGGGGAACGTCGAGTTTCATTTGCGGCTCAAATGAAACGCAGGGCTCTTAGATTATCCGCTATTCCATATTGCTTATCGCATGCCTGTGGTGTGTATACTATCATGCCTAAGATTATTATATATTTATATATAGAGAGAAAGAGATAAATAAATGTTGTATATGTTATGCATCCGTGCTAGCTGTGCCCATGCACTGTCGTAAGTTAAGTAACATTACGGTGAAGTCTCCGGACCCTGTGGTGAATACGGATGGCATATACGTACATTCTATTTTCATTATTTTCTGGTGTGACGGGAATTAATTGATGGGACCACATTAATTTTGATTAATACAAGAAAATAAACCTAATAGATGTTGTTAGAACCAAATTTTCAAAAACTATAGTCATATTCTTTTGCTTTGCATAGAGGTATTCGGTTAGGAATATCCTGCACCTCATTCAATGAGGAAAGAGCCTTGATCCCTTCACGGGGATTTCTCTCTTAAGCAAAAGTTTGTGTTACTTTAGATTACTCGGTTTTCTTCAAAATTACTCGTTTTAATAATGGAGCCCAAACCACTCCTTTTCAAAACTGCTCAGTTCCTTCAACGATATCAAGTTCATTACGTTAAAGGTTTTTCGCCAGAAACCAGTTGTAGCCCTCCGTCATTTCCTACAAATATTACTTAGTATTCATGCTATGTATGTTGACCTAGTCAAGGCACAGTGTACAGTAGCTAAGTAGTTCTTGTTTGTAGCAAGAGATGTGATTATTTAAGACAGTCGCGTAGCCATGTTGACCTAGTCAAGGGCTTATGAGGATGGGTCTAAATTAATCAAAATAACGACGGGTTGAACTTGACTAGCGGTTTATGATATATTGACCTAGTTAAGGCCATAAGCCGTTAGGCATAAAAAAAAACTAAATCGGGAGTTTCAAACATAAAGGAAACTTGCCAGGTGTGTGCATACCTTCTAGAGTGTGGTGACTAGAGTGGCTTCCATCTAGGTTATCACATGATGATAGTTGGGCCCCGATTCCCACTGATGAGTAGGATTACTCTTGGAAGATATTTTTCAATTCACAACTAGCTAACCTATTAGGTGTCTAGAAAGGTGTTAACGGGCTACGCATCTGCAGAAATGAGGTTTATTTTAATTAGGTTCATGCGAGAGCACAGGAAACCTCCCTCGGAGTACCAACACCCACCTGGCTGAACGGTTAGCAAACTTATAAGGTGTAAATGATCCCGACTAATTCTCCTTTTAAGGTTTGAAGGAGAATTCAAAGAAACGGTGGGAGCCATCCTGATTAGATAAATTAAAAACAAATCTAATCCTGCAAGAGGATATGCTGAGTGTTTATTTTCTCTCTCTCTCTCTCTCTCTCTCTCTCTCCAGGTAGAAACCATGCCATACCTTAATTAAGATAATAAAATGTATGACTTGACCGAACCGGCTTATTATACTGGGCTCGGGAACGTCGGTTCGGCTCTAACTTATGAGAACTGTCATGAGTATGAGCAAGGGAAAGAGAATTTCATGGACTTCCATTTAACCCTGATGAATGAGAAGCATTCTAATGCATCTTCTTCGGATGTATTTGTTATTGAGAACTGTTTTTCGGTCAGCCCTACCTCCTGGGTACTATATATTTGATCAGGATCTCATATCTGTTATTTATTACAAGGACTGAGAAAAAGTAGGATTGTTGGACCTGAAGATATGTCCCTCAGAGTAGGGAACGGAGCACAAGTTGATGCTGCTACCGTTGGCGAATATCACCTAGTGTTGCCAAGTGGCGACACTATGATTTTGAACAACTGTTACTATGTACCTTTTATGTTGTTCAACATTATATCAGTTTCTTTACTTAATAAAGATGGAGATAACTTTGTTCTAAATAGAAATATCATGAACATTTACCTTAATCAGATACTGGTTGCAGAAGGTACATTATATAATTGTATATATGTTTTTAATCGAAACACAGTTTTCAATATACAAAACACCGCAAGAGGAAGAGTTCGGATGTGAACAATGCCTGCTTGTAGAATTGTAGACTTGGTCATATCAATGAGAAAAGATTGGCTAAGTTATATAAAGATGGATATTCAGATTTTTTTCAAATTTTCATCTTATGAAACCTGTCGATCTTGTCTCAAAGGAAGGATGACTCAAACTCCGTTCACAGGACATGCAGAAAGAGCAACAGAGCTCTTGGGACTCATACACAATGATATATATGGTCAAATGTCTACGTATGCAAGGGGTGGGTTCTTATACTTCATTACATTCACTGATGATTTCTCTAGGTTCAAATATGTATTTCTTATGAAACACAAATCTGAAGCTTTTGAGAAATTCAAAGAATATAAAAGCGAAGTAGAGAACCAGACATGAAAAAATATCAAGATCCTTCGATCTGATCGAGAAAGGGAGTACTTGAGTACAGAATTCCTTGACTGTTTAAAAAAGAATGGTATTCTCTCTCAGCTTACTCCTCCATATACACCACAGCACAACGGTGTATCGAAGCGGAGGAATCATACCCTATTGGATAGGGTCCGCTCCATGATGTGTAATGCTGAGTTGCCTCTTTCATTCTGAGGATATGCGCTTCAAACAGCGGCATTCCTATTGAATGATGTTCCATCCGAATCCGTGCCTAAGACACCATTTGAAATATGGAATGGTAAGAAAACATATCTTAAATGATTTAAGATATGGGGTTGTCTGGCTTATGGTAAAAAACATAATCTAGACAAACTAGAGGCACGGTCAGTTCTATATAAGTTTGTCAGATATCTAAAGAATGGTTATTGATATATGTTCTACCACACCGAGAAATAGAAGGTGTTTGTTGCTTACCAGACTATCATTTTAGAATAACAATTTCTTGCAAAAGAAATAAGTAGGAGCACGATAGAACTGGAAGAAATTCCGTAACCACAAACTGAACTGAAGATTTGGTGGAACCTCAAAACTCAATAATCCCATACAAACCTCATCCACTCCGCCGATCTAGTAGGATGTATCATCCGCCCGAGAGATACTACGGTTTTCTCATAGATAAGGATCGAGAGGATTGTATCTTGGAAGAAAGTGGTCCTACCAGTTTCAAGCAAGACATTACCAGTAGAGACTCTGAGAAATGGCTGAATGCTATGCGATCCAGAATGGAGTTCATGTACACCAACAAATTTAGACTTTGAATGTTGCTCTTCCTGGAGTAAAACCTGTTGGATAAAAGTGGATCTTCGAAAAGAAAATTGGTGTAGATGGACAGGTGGAAACCTATAAGGCTAGACTTGTTGCAAAAGGTTTTCTTCAAAGTTCAGGTGTGGACTATGACAAAACCTTTTATCCAATGGCTATGCTCAAATCTATTCGAATCCTACTTGCCATTGGTACCTTCCATGACTATGATATCTGGCAGATGGACATAAAAACAGCTTTTCTAAATGGAAGTTTAGAAGAGTGTGTTTATATGGATCAACCAAAGGGACTCAAAAACAGTGGGAGAAACAGGAAGGTGTGCAAGTTGCTTAAATCCATTTATGGATTAAAATAGGCATCGCGGAGCTGGAACATCTGTTTTGATGAAACAGTTAAGGAATCTGATTTCATCAAAAACAAGGATGAGCCATGTATCTACAAGAAGATTATAGGGAGAGCTGTCGCATTTCTCATCTTTTGCGTCGATGATATTCTCCTGATAGGAAATGATATTCATATGCTGCAATCGGTCAAGTTATTCTTTTCATAAAAGTTCTCCATGAAAGACCTGGGTGATGCCTCGTACATTCTGGGGATTAAGATCTACAGAGATAGATCTAAGAGAATGTTGATATTTTCACAGTCCAGGTACACAGACGCCGTACTAAAAAGCATTAGTATGTAAAATTCCAAACACGATAATATACCCGCTTTACACGGAATCACCCTATTCAAGGAGATGTCTCCGAAGACTGATGAGGAGAGGGCTCGCATGAGCATTATACCCTACACTTCGGTTGTAGGATCTATAATGTATGTGATATTATGTACCAGACCAAATGTAGCTTACGCACTTATCCTGGTAAGCCGGTATCTGTCAAATCCAAGGGAGAAGCACTGGATAGCTGTGAAGAACATTCTTAAGTATCTGAGAAGGACTAAGGAGATGCTCTTGATGTACAGTAATGGAAATCTCCAGGTGCAGTTCTTTACCGATTCAAGCTTCCAAAGTGACAAGGATGATAGCAAGTCTGTCTCGGGTTATGCGTTTACCCTCAACAGAGGGGCAGTCTGTTGGAAAAGCTCCAAACAGGACACCGTCGCAGACTTGACAATGGAGACTAAATACATTGTTGCCAACGATGCCGCAAAAGAAGCGATCTGGATGAAGAATTTCATTAGTGAACTTGAAGTGGTGAACTTGAAGTGGTTCCATCCATTGTCGATCCAATACCTTTATATTGCGATAACAATAGGGCTATGGTTTTTAGTGAAGGAACCACGGTCCTATCAGATATCCAGACACATCTTGAGGCGGTATCACCTGATCAGGGAGATAGAGGTGCAGAGAGTAAATATAAAAGATACGGTGGATCCATTCACAAAGTCTCTCCATCAAGCACAGTTCGAGCAACAATTTGAGATGTTGGGTATGCGCTACGCCAACAACTGACCCTAGAGCAAATGCTGGGTACTCGATAGGCCAATAACTGGCCTTAGTGCAAGTAGGAGATTGTTGGATATGTATGTCTTGGAGGCCATTATTGTATATATATAGTGGATGCTTGGACATATATATGTACAGGACAATCTTGCTCGATATGATAGTGTGCTATTTCTTTTGTCTTTATCTTAACATGTGTATATGTTTTACTTGTTATTACGTATCTCTAATTTTTATAAAGCCCGTAAGATTATTGCTTGACTACCAGCGTTATGATGGAGATCATATATGTGGGGCTGGGTAGTGCATAAGCACATCGTTAAATTTCCCTAGTCGTGGAAGTATCGAGACTAGGCATCGATATTCCGAAGTAAACTGGTGTATACGTTTCTAGACCCTGACGAGCGGCGATGATTGGTCCCACGGCTATTGGTTGTGCCACCTAAGATCGTATACATGTGCTCACTGGGCTGAGTACACTGGACGGATTCGTCAAGAAGTTCTAGACGGTACTATACCTATCGGCAGATAGCAGTTCTCAGGTGATATGTGTATAGGTAATTCTTTAGACCTGAGATCGTCATTTTTATCATGTGAGTTCCCACTGTACTTAGATCTCTACGCTACCACGACTCTACTGAGTCGTGAAAACAAGTTTTAGTTGGGTACAGTCTTGAGCTACATAGAGGCAGTGAGCGATTGTTAGGGAATCGTCTCTCCCGGTGTAGAGAGTCGATGTTGCACTGTGTTCGATTGGCCAGCACCATAAGACAATGGCCAAGGCAAATGAGATTTACTAATAGTTAAATCAGTAGTTTCTCGGGTTGGTCCTGAACCACATCGGCACGAACTATTGGGTTATTAAGGTCTGACGTATACCACCTCCTAGACCCGGTATGTGATACTTTTAGACAAAGAGACCGGACTGTATGGAGATTGTCACAGACATGCTTAATAGGGGTTGGGATGAGTTTACTCGTCGGCTTTCCTTTTCGACAGATACCTAGATAGCCGTTACGCACAGCTAGTGTGGCTGACGTGCTTGTGATTATAGATTTAACCAGTAACTCACTGCCAGCATACTGTCGAATCATTAGAGTCCCACATAGAGGGTTTCCCTGGTTCAGGTGAAATGATGTAGTTGCCGTATTTTGATACATGCAGGGTTCCAAATAAATACTTGTACTAGCTACACGGACTTTAATTGGACGGATGGTAATACTAGCCTGCTTAGGATTAAGCCAGATTATCAAATCAAGTATTAACTTAATAATTTACATATATATTTCGATATGTATATTTCTAACACCGTAGTTCGTTATACCGCGCTTGATTTGATTAATTTATATATCAAGTGGCAATTCTTGATTTATTGCAGTTTTGGATGCGAATAGTATAAATGGTATCAGTGTTTGCATCCTACCCAACCCGTATGCTTAGAACCCATCTTGATTCTTGTTTATGATTGACCCCGGCTAATTATGAAGATCCGTGCACTTTCATGTTGTATATCCTGTATATCTGCATTATATCTGGCGTCTGCATTTTTTACAAATATAATCAAATAAAATATTTTTAAAATATCGAACATGGCCTGCATCATACCCCTAACCCTGTCGTGTCATCCGTACATCGTGTTCTTGTCCCGTTCAGTGAAGCGGACTCGTTTGGATAGCTACGTGCACGCTACGTGTATCCGTTCTTGTGGGTATGCATTTTCATTACACGAATATCCTATTTTGGTTTTGGTTAACACGTATATTATCTATATTTTTAAACCGTAATTGTAGACCCGATCCGGAGATGTTTTGGACTATTTTTTGTTTTAGCCAAAATCTCAAAAATATATAATTCAATATTTCTTTTAACTGTTAACATACGTTTAAAACAAATCAAATATATTTTAAAATCAAAACTAATCCTAACCAATCCCAACCTCATATTCTCTCTCTCTCCCTCTCTACGTATATATATATATATAAATCATATCTTTTCACCCCTTAAAATTTTCCCCACGTACACGTTCACACTCTTTACCCTCCTTCATCTCATTTTCATTTTCCCGCCTTCGTCTCGTCTTCGTCTCGAACCCACGCCCCTCGCTCGCCGTCGCCGCCTAACCCCGACCTCGCCTCACCGTCATCGACCTCTCTCCGACCTCACCTCCACCGCCTCTCTCCCTTCACCTCCGACCATGAAACCCCTGCAAGAACACTGCACAGACCCGCAAAAGAACCCAAGAATCCATCGCTCGTCGTCGCCTCATCCCGACGCCCTCGTCGTCGTCGACCTCGCCTCCTCTCCGACACCGCAACAGCCACCCTCGTTTACTTCTCCTATAACCCCGGCAACCCCAGACGCCACCTTCAACTCACATCCCTGCACTCACCTGACCTCGCCCTCAACCTCGCCGAAGACCTCGTCGACGACCGTACCCCATCGTCCTCATCACCACACCACCTCTGCTCACCCCTTCTTCTTTCCCGACCATTTTCCCTGCACAAAAATCCTCACCCAACTTCAAGAACCGCGGCCCAGTACCCTCGCCGGCAAACCTCGCCGGAAAACCCATGACTCGCCGTTGTCGTCCCCTTGCCACCTCCTATGACCCCAGAGCACGAACCGAGAGAGTTCACCCCTTCTCTTTCTTCTTCTTCTTCTTCTCTTTCCCTTTCTAGTTTCTTGGTTTTCCGGTGATAGCAAGAGCCGTGCCATCGCCGACGTTCAGGGCGACCCAGTGGACGTTCCCAGCCTGCGTGGTCACATTCTTTCTTTGCCTGGTTCAGTTCTGTACATGCGCGAGTGCATTGTGACGTTTACCCGACGTCGGACGCAGCGTACGCACCCCGTCGTGAGATCCGATCAGGCAAGTTTTTCTTGCTACATGCTCTGTTATTATATTTGCATCCATATTAATAATAATATTACATGTTCATTGTATTGTGCATCCTATGTTACCGTTTTACAATTTTACAATATCCGTTCGCATCCGTACAATTTATTATATATCTAGTTGCATGCCTTATCATATTATATCATGTTACCGTTATATTAGCATCCCATGCTTGATAATGTATATCATACGTAGTCATGGAGTTGTAGATGTAATCCCTGATAGATATTTCTGCATCTATGTTTTACTGCGCATCTGTACTTTTACCGTGATTCGATACTTAATAAATTTTACTTTTGGGCATCCGTTTGATACACTGTGCACTACCTGACATGATCTGATAGACCACTGCTTGACTTGATACCTGATCTCATTACTAATGCTGACAACCCTGACTTGTTGTCCCGATGGACATATCATGTTGTCTATTTAGACAAAACCTGTACCTGTTTGATCCTGTGTCGGTATTAGCTCCAGATTTATCAATACCTAACTTGAACACATAACTTGGGGGTAAGGGGAAATCAATGATGAAACCTGACTTGTAACTCAACAGTTCGACGCTTATACTGATCAGTTATATGGGCTAGGCCAACCCCGGAATGATGCTGCTGACATCATTCGTCTGTACATGTTACCTGTTTACTGCCTAGCGGCGTGTCTCGGATTCAGCCCGAGAGTTTTGACCGTGGTCCCGGGCATGCACGGGATACTATTGAGTTACATCGACGATTCCATTAAATTGATTTCAAATACTTGAGAGTAGATAACCCAGTAGTATAGTCTAGATTACTAACTGCACGTCTACACTTCACTGTTCCATATCCGTGTTTACTGGTTATATTCATGTTACCGTTTATATTCCTGCCTGCATATTTCGTTACAAGTTGATCTTTATTATTTTTGATATTATGACGCACTGACGTCTGGGTTTTGCATGGCCCAGTTCCTCAATCTCTTTTTGCAGGCTGGCCAGGAGTATTTCAGCCGACAGGCCGAACAGTGAGGAGAATGTCAGTGAGTGTTTAGCTTAGTTTCATTTCCATACTTTCATTTCCTGAAGTGATCCCGTATTTTAGGACGTATTTCCAGATGTTACTATTATTTGGATTTATTGCTTCCGCGTATATATTTCTTGACTCGTCTATTCTGGCAAATAGACATGTACTAGATAGATTGTTTTATTTCTACTGTTCTTGATATCTTATAGACAGCCGTAATGTGACTGTGGAGGGATGTTTCCTAACCACGGGTAGCATGGTTGGCTCTGTCACATGCCGATCTTAGCGCACTCTAGGAAGCGGGGCGTGACGGGGTTTGTTTGGAATCAGAGCATAAGATTTAAGTTAATCGGATTTGATTCTTTTGTAGTTGGGTATTGGACCCAAAACACGAATCAGAAAACCAGTAATTAGGAACATGTCCTGCCACTTTACCATCTTTCCATTCTTGAATCTTATCTTTCTCTTGACCCTTTATCTTGAAGAGTTGAATGACTTTGCATCTCAACCTGGAATCCTCCTGATTCCCTATTGTTTCTCCCTTCCTATTTCTTTGATTCTAATAATACAATTTGAGCGACTTGAACGGAATTATGTGATTGTAACTATGAACTGCAGCATGGTTACAATGCGGTACTCTATTTAAGTAACTCGGAATCCTAGTCTTGATTCATTTTCTTGATTTATGGTCGTGATATCACCTTGTTTCTCTCGGTTTCATTGCTTACCAGTTCATATTTCCTCGCAAGCTTGAATTCTGATTACCGTGCTTATCTTCTTCAGAGTTTGGCTTTAGAGGAAGTCGTTTCAGGTATCCTACTTCTTCATGATTTTCCCGCATTAACATTATTCGATTCCGGTCTATCCCATTGTTTTATGTCGTCCAAGTGTATTGCTGCACACTCGATTTCTTGCACGACCCTGTCTTGTTGTTGGGACATACACATTGCGAATGGGAAAATTATATCTAGTAGCAAGTGCAAGGATTGTTCGATTGTTATTTGCGGACGCGAGTTATTCGCGGGTTTCTTGGTGATCGATACTGGCGGCTATGACGTCGTCTTGGGAATGGATTTTCTCGGCACTTTCCATGCTCACATTGATTGTAGGGCAAAGAAAGTGATTTTCCAGATTCCCGGAATCCGGAGTTTGTTTTTGCTGGAGGTAGCAGTTCTGTCAGGCCAATCATGTTTAGGTCTAGGCCGACAAGCGTCGTTCTTTTGTCAAAGGAAGTTGATAAGGAGGAAGCGCCAACTGTAGTTCGAGATTTCATGGATGTATTCGAGAACATCTCGGGTTTACCACCAAAACGAGATGTGGAGTTCGCAATCGATCTTGTTCCTAGTGCAGCGCCAATCTCAAAGGCGTACTATCCGATGGCATGGTGGAGTTGGAAGAAGTGAAGAAACAGGTTACCGAATTACTAGAGAAGGGTTGGGTTCGCAGCAGTAATTCATCTTGGGGAGCTCCAGTTCTTCTAGTCAAGAAGAAAGATGGCACAAGGAGGATGTGCATCCACTATCGAGAATTAAACCGGGTGACTATTAAGAACAAGTACCCGATTCCTCACATTGGCGAATTATTCGAGCAGCTTAGTGGCGCGAGGGTATTCTCGAAGCTGGATTTGCGATCCGGATATCATCAAGTTCAAGTTAAATCAGAGGATATTTGCAAGACTGCATTTTGAACTCGATATGGACATTACGAGTATTTGGTGATGCCATTTGGAGTCACAAACGCACCGGCGATATTTATGGACTTGATGAACCGAATCTTTTCACCATTCTTAGACCAGTTAATAGGGGTGTTCATCGATGATATTCTGGTCTACTCAAGGATCCTAGAAGAGCATGCAGAACACTTGAAGATCGCACTGCAGATATTGAGGAATGAAAGATTGTATGCGAAGATGAGCAAGTGCAAATTTTGGAAGTGAAGTTTTTTGGGCACGTCGTATCCAGAGATGGAATCGTTGTTGATCCTGAAAAGATTACAGCAGTTCATGATTGGCCGATTCCGAAGAATATAGCGGAGATCCGAAGTTTTCTTGAACTTGTTGGATACTATAGAAGGTTCGTGGAGAATTTTGCTCATCTAGCTGAGCCATTGACCAATCTTCCACGAAAGGAGGTACCGTTCGTATGGACGGATAGTTGTGCATCAGATTTTGAGGCGTTGAAGCAAAGATTTACAACCGCTCCTACCGTACCAGATGGTTCCGGAGGATTGGTTATTCATAGTGACGCGTCTGGGAAACGCTTGGGATGTGTTCTTATACAGCATGGGAAGGTTATAGCCTATGCATCGACACAATTGAAGACCCATGAGAAGAATTACCCAACTTACGATTTGGAGCTAGCAGCAGTGATTTTTTCTTTGATGATTTGGAGACACTACTTATTGGGCGAAAGAGTCGAAATATCCACCGATCACAAAAGCCTAAAATACGTGTTCACACAGAAAGAGCTCAACATGAAGCAACATAGATGGTTAGAGCTGATGGCCGACTATGATTTTGATCTCAAGTACCATCCGGGGAAAGTTAATGTAGTGCCGGATGCACTTATCCGGTTGCCAGCAATTCGGATGTTGACTGCACAAAATAAGCTTATCGAAGATTTTCGGAGATTCGAATTGGAGATCGTGTTACCGCATTCTTCAGGACAGTTGATGCAGCTGCAAGTATAGTCGTCGTTGATCGATAATATTAAAGCAGCACAGTCGCATGATCCAAGGTTGCAGAAGTTTCGAGAACAGGTTGAAGCGGGACTTTGAACGGACTTGTTGATTCATGAAGATGGTTCGTTGCAATATGGTAGTCGTTTGTGTGTAGCGAAAGGAGATATTCACGAAGAAGTTATGAAGGAGGCGCACAGTTCCGCATATTCCGTACATCCAGGAGGCATGAAGATGTACCGTGATTTACGACAGCATTTCTAGTGGGAAGGCATGAAAAGGGAGATTGCCCGCTTTGTAGTGAAGTGCTTGGCGGTCAGCAAGTTAAGGCTGAACATCAAAGGGTAGCTGGTTTATTGCAACCACTTCCGATTCCTTAATAGAAGTGGGAACATATAACCATGGATTTCATGACAGCTCTACCGCGGAGTCCAAGGGGCAACAATGCAGTTTGGGTGATTATTGATCGATTGACCAAGGCAGCTCATTTCATATTGTTTCGTGTTGGTTATTCGACGGAAGCATTAGTAAAGCGGTACATGCAGGAGATTGTGAGATTGCATGGAGTACCTATGAGCATCGTTTTCGATCGTGATACCCGATTCTTATCGCACTTCTGGAGGAGTTTACAGGAAGGTTTGGGGACGCGATTGAAGTTTAGCACCGCTTATCATCCTCAAACAGATGGCCAGTCAGCGAGAATGATCCAAACTCTTGAAGATAGGTTGAGAGCTTGCATGTTGTACTTCAAGGGTTCATGGGAGGATCATCTACACTTGGTGGAGTTTTCATATAATAACAGCTTCCAGGAGACTATTCAGATGGCTCCATTCGAAGCTTTATATGGTCTCAAGTGTCGCTCACCCGTCTGTTGGGACGATGTTGGAGAACGAAAATTAATGGGACCGTATCTTATCGTGCAAACCGTGGAGAAAGTTAATGCGATACGGAATCACATGAAGGCAGCACAAGATCGGTAGAAGAGTTGAGCCGATATATCGAGAAGACCTCTAGAGTTCGTTGTTGGCGATCTTGTATTCTTTAAGATATCACTGACTTGAGGAGTGATTACTTTTGGGAGTCGAGGCAAGCTTAATCCTCGATTCGTGGGGCCTTTCGATATTATCGAGTGCATTGGAGAAGTGGCTTATCGACTGGCGTTACCACCATCTTTGGCGAGTGTTCATGACGTGTTTCATGTAACTCAACTCCGTAAGTATATTCGAGATGAGATGCATGTGCTAGATCATTCGGAGCTAACTGTAAGGGAGGACTTGACATACAAGGAACGACCGATGTCGATTGTTGATCAAAGAGAAAATGTCCTCAAGAACAAGATTATCCCTCTTGTACTTGTTACATGGGGGAATCACTCGCACAGAGAATCGACTTGGGAACTAGAAGACGAGATATGACAGAAGTTTCCACACTGCTTCACATGGATTCATGGTTGTTTGTCTTTTCTTGTTCTAGGAATTTCGAGGACGAAATTCTTTTTGTAGTTGGGTATAATGTAACACCTTAGTTTATTAAACCACACTTGATTTGATTAATTTATATATCGAGTGGATATTCTTGATTTATTGCTGTTTTGGGTGCGAATAGTATAAATGGTATATGTGTTTGCATCCTACCCGACCCGTATGCTTAGAACCCATCTTGATTCTTTTTTATGATTGATCTCGGCTAATAATGAGGATCCGTGCACTTTCATGTTGTATATCCTGTATATCTGCATTATATCTGGCGTCTGCATTTTTTTAATAATGCAAATATAATCAAATAAAATATTTTAAAAATATCGAGCATGGCCTGCATCATACCCCTAACACTGTCGTGTCATCCGAACATCGTGTTCTTGTCCCGTTCAGTGAACCTGACTCATTTGGATAGCTACGTGCACGCTACGTGTATCCGTTCTTGGGGGTATGCATTTTCATTACACGGATATCCTATTTTGGTTTTGGTTAACACATATATTATCCATATTTTTAAACAGTAATTTTAGACCCGATCCGGATCTGTTTTGGACTACCTTTTGTTTTAGCCAAAATCTCAAAAATATATAATACAATATTTCTTTTAACTGTTAACATACGTTTAAAACAAATCAAATATATTTCCTAAAAATATATTTTAAAATCAAAACTAATCCTAACCAATCCCCACCTCATATTCTCTCTCTCTCTCTCTCTCTCTCTATATATATATATATATATATATAGATATATATATATATATTAATCATATCTTTTCACCCCTTAAAATTTTCCCCACGTACACGTTCACACTCTCTCTCCTCCTTCATCTCATTTTCGTTTTCCCGCCTTCGCCTCGTCTTCGTCTTGAACCCACGCCCCTCGCTCGCCGTCGCCTCCTAACCCCGACCTCGCCTCGCCGTCATCGACCTTTCTTCGACCTCACCTCCACCACCTCTCTCCCCTCACCTCCGACCACGAAACCCCTACAAGAACACTGCACAGACCCGCAGACGAACCTAAGAATCCATCGCTCGTCATCGCCTCATCCCGACGCCCCCGTCGTTGTCGACCTTGCCTCCTCTCCGACACCGCAACGGCCACCCTTGTTTACTTCTCCTTTAACCCCGACAACCCCAGACGCCACCTTCAACTCACATCCCTGCACTCACCCGACCTCGCCCGCAACCTCGCCGGAGACCTCGTCGATGACCTTACCCCATCATCCTCATCACCACACCACCTCTACTCACCCCTTCTTCTTTCCCGATCATTTTCCCTGCACAAAAATCCTCACCCGACTTCAAGAACCGCAGCCCACTCCCCTCGCCAAAAAACCCACGACTCGCCATCGTCGTCCTCTTGCCACCTCCTCTGACCCCAGAGCATGAACCCAGAGAGTTCACCCCTTCTCTTTCTTCTACTTCTTCTTCTCTTTCCCTTTCTAGTTTCTTGGTTTTCCGGTGATAGCCGGAGCCATGCCATCGCCGACGATCCGGGCGACCCAGTGGACGTTCCCATCCAATGTGGTTATATTCTTTCTTTGACTGGTTCAGTTCTGTACGTGCGTGTGTGCATTGCGACGTTTACCCTACGTCGGACGCAGTGTACGGACCCCGTCGTGAGATCCGATCAGGCAAGTTTATCTTGCTATATGCTATGTTATTATATTTGCATCCATATTAATAATAATATTACATGTTCATTGTATTGTGCATCCTATGTTACCGTTACAATTTTACAATATCCGTTCGCATCCGTACAATTTATTATATATCTAGTTGCATGCCTTATCATATTATATCATGTTACCGTTATATTAGCACCCCATGCTTGATAATGTACATCATACGTAGTCGTAGAGTTGTAGATGTAATCCCTGATAGATATTTGTGCATCTATGTTTTACTATGCATCCATACTTTTACTGTGATTCGATACTTCCTACATTTTACTTTTGGGCATCCGTTTGATACACTGTGCACTACCTGACATGATCTGATACACCATTGCTTGACTTGATACCTGATCTCATTACTAATGCCGACAACCCTGACTTGTTATCCTGATGGACATATCCTATTGTCTATTTAGAAAAAACCTGTACATGCTTGATCCTATGTCGGCATTAGCTCCAGATTTATCAATACCTGACTTGAACACATAACTTGGCGGTAAGGGAAAATCAATGATGAAACCTGACTTGTAACTCAACAGTTCGACGCTTATACTGATCAGTTATACGGGCTAGGACAGCCCCGGGATGATGCTGCTGACATCATTCGTCTGTACATGTTACCTGCTTACTGCCTAGCGGCACGTCTCGGATTCAGCCCGAGAGTCTTGACCGTGGTCCCGGGCATGCACGGAATACTATTGAGTTACAACGACGATTCCATTAAATTGATTTCAAAGACTTGATAGTAAATAACCCAGTAGTATAGTCTAGATTACTTACTGCACGTCTACACTTCACTGTTCCATATCCATATTTACTGGTTATATTCATGTTATTGTTTATATTCCTGCCTACATATTTCGTTACAACCTGATCCTTATTATTTTTGGTATTATGACGCACTGACGTCTGGGTTTTGCATGGCTCAGTTCCTCAATCTCTTTTTGCAGGCTGACCATGAGTATTTCAGCTGACAGACCGAACAGTGAGGAGCATGTCAATGAGTGTTTAGCTTAATTTCCTTTCCGTATTTTCATTTCCTGATGTAATCCCGTATTTTGGGATGTATTTCCAGATGTTACTGTTATTTGGATTTATTGCTTCCGCATATATATTTCTTGACTCGTCTAATCTGGCAAATGGACATGTACTAGATAAATTGTTTCATTTCTACCATTCTTGATATCTTATAGACAGTCGTAATGTGACTGTGGAGGCATGTTTCCTAACCACAGGTTGCATGGTTGGCTCTGTCACGTGCCGATCTTAGCGCACTCTGGGAAGCGGGGCGTGACAATATTCTAGTATTATGGTCATTGCATTATTCTATCTCTTTGGGTATTCGTATTTTGATACGAATATGGGTATGTATATGCAGGGAATGTTTTTTTTATTTATAAAAAAACACATTCTAGAAGGACACCTCATTTTTTATGAATTTCCATTTATGGAATTTGGAAATGAGGTGGAAAGGTGAGGTGTAAAGGAAGCATGGTGAGAGGAATGACTTTGTTATTTGTTTATTGCATTTGTATGCACTAATGATGTATGGTTGCTATTTTCTATTTCGAAAATGTTTTTAGCAAAACCATGCTAGCTAATTTCTCTTACCAACGATTTTCATTTCACCATTTCCTTTCTCTCTCCTCACTTAGCTCCTCCTTCTTTTCCTTTCTCTTAACCTCTCATGTGTTGAGAATCAAAGGAAAGGAGTGATAGAAAAATACTAGAACATATCACTACATCCCTAAGCACCTTAGATTAGCAATCTAGAGTCTTTAGTTGATTCACTTGTTTGTTTGTGTGAAGCTTGTGCCTTGAACCACATCTCTTGAGTGTATCATCTTGGACCAAAGAAGACCGGCATATATGCTCAATCCCGGAGTTCCGAGGAACTAAACAAGAGATTTTGAAGATGAAGAACACGACTACAAAGGTTGTAATCCCAACTGGGTAGTTTAAAACAGCTTGTAGTTTTGCTAGTTTTAGTGTTTGGATAAGATTCTAGGGTTTTAGATTCTAGCGCCTCTTCAAAAAATTTCGTTTTTTATTCCGCATAGGCTACGGTTGTAGCGGCTAGGGTGCTAGGAACTTTATCATAGTATCAGAGCTACTAGGCAGGGATGCTGACCCATAGGGGGTTCTTACTGTATGACAGTAATAGCGAAGTGCATGCTCTTACCCCCAGGGTGCCCCATGCGGTTATATGGCCTGACGGGTTGTAACTCGTTGGGGTGCACTGTTTTAGGGTTGTTTCGATTTTGATACTTTAACATTGTCTAAAACTGCTACTAAGGGGTTTACGGGTTGGCTATGATACCATGTTGGGTTACGGCAGCGCCCCGACCATCAAACCGTGGCCAATTGCGGAACAAAAATTTTCTAAACTGGCGCTACCATGACCCGATGCCCGGATCTACCCTAAACCCTATACTAGCAAGCAATATAAAAAAGTTAGAATGGCTATACCGAGTTGATCCATGTCCTTCGGTCTTCAACCATCTTCCCAAGCTCCTAGAGGCTCCTTGATCAAGCTTAGTCGCCGGTCTCCCTCCATCGAAGATGATCCACCCGAGGGATGTAGTTATAGCTCTAGCTTCACATAATGGATGCAAGTGAAGCAACTAAGCTTTCTAGGATACTAATCTAAAAAGCCTAGGATATAGTGTGTGAACTAAGTGTAGGTCTATCTCATCTCACCTCCTCTCATGTTTCTCAACTCATGAGAGGGTTGAGAGGAGGTGGAGAATGAAGCTAGAGGCAACCATGGAAAATCAAGAGAGGAGTGAAGCACAAAATGGTGAAGAGAACAAAACATGCTCAAGAGAAAGACAACCATCAAAAATAATGAAGCTCTCATGAGAGAGAAAATCAAGCATGCTAGGTTTTGTAAAACAATATCTTTCATTTTTAAAAACCACCCATACTTGAATAGTATGCACAAATGAATTAATAATTCATTTGTGCAAACTATGCAAGCATGGTCATCACTATACTCCCCATTTTTCAATTTCCACCTCATTTACCATTTTCTAAAAAATGGTCAAATCCAAAAATAAGGTGGCCACCTTCTAGAATGTTTTCCAGATAAAATACGGATTACATTCTACTGTATATGCATACCTACATTCATACCGAAATACGAATACTCTAAGAGATAAAATAACACAAAGAACATAATACTAGAATATACGTATTGAAATACATATATGTAAATTAATAAATCAATACCTGATTTAATAATCCGGCTCAAACCCGAGCCGGCTAGTATTATCACCTGTCCGATCGAAAGTCGGAATACAAAGTACA
Organism: Agapanthus africanus; assembly: GCA_030015575.1. Lineage (NCBI taxonomy): Eukaryota > Viridiplantae > Streptophyta > Magnoliopsida > Asparagales > Amaryllidaceae > Agapanthus > Agapanthus africanus. The sequence continues at coordinate 113,376,809 of CM057344.1, forward strand.
TCAATCGATCGGAACCCCGCACATATCCAATACAGCTACTACATCATTTCACCAGAACCAAGGAAACCCTCTGTATGGGACTCCAAAGACTCATCAATACGCTGGCAGTGGGTTTAACCATAAGCACGTCAGCGGAACTAGCTGTACGTAACGGCTACCCAGGTATTGAGCGAAAGAAAGGCCCACGAGCAAACTCATCCAAAACCCTACTGAGCCTGACCGTGACAATATCCGTACAGTCCGGTCTGTTCGTCTAAGAGTATCGCATATCGAGTCTAGGGAGGTGGATAAAGTCAGACCCCTAATAACGTGACATTTAGTGTCGGCATGAAACCCATTACCACCTGAGAAACTATCGATCCTGGATCGGTAATTCTCGTCTACCCCGGCCGAGGATTTCTGGTGATGGCCACCCGTACACAACGCGGCATCAACCCCTAATACCGGGAGAGGCGAATCCCCGACGATCCGCTCACTGCCTCCATGTGGCTCGGGACTGTACCCAACTAAAACCTATTTGCACGACTCCTTTGAGCCGTGGTAGGGTAGTAATCAAAGCACAATGGGAACTCACACGAGATAAATGACGATCTCAGGTCGACAGACTAACCTGTACACATGTCATCTGGGAACTACTATCTAACAATAGGTATAATACCAACTAGCTGGTTCCCGGCGAGTCCGTCCAGTGTACTCATAACCCAATGAGTACTTGTATACTATCTTAAGTGAACAAACTAACACCAATATCTTGTGAGACCTGGCCACCGCCCCTCGTCGGGGTCTCGTTCAGTATACACTAGTCTACACTGGAGTATCGATGCCCAGTCTCAAAACTCCCACGACTAGGGACATTTAAGGATTTGCTTATAAACCCCCAGCTCCCACATATATGATCGCCATCACAATGCTGATAGTCAAGCAAGAATCCTATGGGCTCTATCAATATGTAATAGTGATGATAAAGACAAACCAGGTAGCATACTATCATCTCGAGTATGACTGTTCTACCGGTATAGGTCCTCCCTCAATCATCATAATCGCCTGTCTGGGACTACGATAATTTCCTTGAGTGCACTATAGCCAACATAAAGGTTACGAGAAAGGTGGTGGTTGGAACATCGATTTGGATAGAGATTCCAGTAGAGCCAGAGGTGCAGAGGTCGAGGATAGTTTGGCGCACAGGAATGGCCAAGGACAAGTCTTCAAGACAAGAGGATCGGGAGTTCGACAAAAAGACTACATGTTTGATTCGTGGCATGGAGAGTGTCATGGATGGAGAGTTGCGTTGGTTGCAGTAGTGTATCAAGCAAATTCTAGATCTGTATTGGATGGTGAAGACTCGGCCCGTGTCTTCTCACTAGAGGTGCACTTCAAGATTTCAGCGATATTATTGTTGGGGTTAAAAATTACACCATATTGCCAAAATAAAAAAGTCAAAGTCAAAACCTAAAGGTGGGCCCGGGTCTAAGCCTGAATCCAAGTCAAGTCGGTCCAAGCCCAAACTAAGTCAAGTAGTCCCATGCCCGGCCCAAACCAACCCAAGCTCAAGCATGGGGGCCGGCCCCATGCCAAAAAGAGGAAAAGAAAGTGTAATAAATAAGTTTATGTAAATAAGTAGGAATATGTAAGAAAAATGGGGGAATGCTAAATTCTTGTAAAGCCCATGGCTTATGTGCAAAAAGATGTGCACATGGGGCATGGGAAAGGCAATGCCCAAGGGGCTATGTGTAAAGTTATAAGCCTATATAAGGCAAACATAGAAAGAAATCAAGAACAACTTTGATCCTCATTTCTATTGCTAGGGTTTTTCCATCCTCTCTCTCTCTCCTCAAGGTTCTTCATCTTCTCCAAATTAATCTAGAGGAAAACCCACTCTTTTTACTAAAATAAATTAGATAAACACACGAATCCATTAAAAGAGAGACTCTTTCTTCTACCAAATCATATAAAAGAGAGCACTTGGACCTTTTTCTTCTTTTTCCCCTCTCTTGGCACTTTGAAGAGAAGGAAGAAAGATAACCCATCTCCTAAAACCCTAATTTTTTAGAAGATCCAAAGCCTAAAATAGAGAAAAGAGATCCCTTTTCCAATATTCAAGATTCAATGTTGGGAACTTAGGCACACTAGCAAACTAATATTAGAAGATGGTAACATGGATTTTAAAATTTTCTAGTTTGTTAAAGTTCCGAAATCAGGAATCGAACTAAAGAGCTAGGACTTGTATATAAAACTTAGTGAGCTAAACTAAATTATTATGTGTAGAATACTCACATCCTCAAACTTTCTTCAAGTGCTCCGGATTGCGCTTACAAGTCGGTCCTCCTTTGCCGAAGATGATCCACCTGAGGGAAATGATCCAAGCTGCAGCATCGCTTAGCGAAGAAACCGACGCTCCAAGGTCGCTAGCAATGGAGAGTGGGGATGTAAGAATTTTTCACTATCTTTTTCTCTCATTTCCAAAGCTCAAGTAAGCAACTAAAGAAGAAGGATGAAGAGGTGAAGAAACATGGGCATGAGCAAAATGAGCAAGCATGAAAGATAGAAATGAAGAGAGTACTATGTAGAAAATAGAACGGCTTGCAATTTTACAACCATGCAAAAAATATCTCACAACATTTTACAATAAACTAATAAAGGACATACCTCTCAACAAACCTCCAACCATGCGCATACTACCTCACCCTCCACCTCATTTACAAATGATTTTCTAAAAAGAAAATCATATAATGAGATTTCCATCTTCTTGAAGATATTCTGTATAAATACGGAATACAACCCGGTATACTATCAAAATACAAATACACGTATTTGTATAAAAATATGAATAGCCAAGAGAGAAAATGAATAGTGAAAAATAATACTAGAATACATATATTAAATATATATATATATATATAATATTAAATCAAAACTTGATTTAATAATCCGGCTTAATCCTAAGATGCTAGTATTATCAACCGTCCGATTAAAGTCCGTGTAGCCTATACACATATTTAATCGGACACCTGTATGTACCAACATACGTCATCTATATCATATCGCCTGAACCGGAAAAACCCTCTGTGTGGGACTCTAAAGACTTGTCAATACGCTGGCAGTGGGTTTAACCACAAGCACGTCAGCAACACTAGCTGTACGTAACGGCTGCCTAGGTATTGAGCGAAAGGAAGGCCGACGAGCAAACTCATCCATACCCTTACGGAGCCTGTCTATGACAATCTCCGTACAGTCCGGTCTGTTCGTCTAAGAGTATCGCATATCGGGTCTAAGGGGTGGATAAAGTCAGACCCCTAATAACGCAATATTTCATATCGGTGTGAAGCCCATCACCTACTGAGAAACTACTGATCCAAATCAGTAATTCTCGTCCACCTAGGCCAAGGATTTCTGATGATGTCCAGCCATGCACAGCGTGACATCAACCCCCAATACCGGGAGAGATGAATCCCCGACGATCCGCTCACTGTCTCCATGTGGCTCGGGACTGTACCCAACTAAAACATGTTTGCATGACTCCTTTGAGCCGTAGTAAGGTAGTAATCAAAGCAGAGTGGGAACTCACACGAGACAAATGACAATCTCAGGTCGACAGACTAACCTGTACTCATATCACGTGAGAACTGCTATCTAACAATAGGAATAATACCATCTAGCATATTCCCGGCGAATCCGTCCATTGTAACTTATAACCCAATGAGCACATGTATACTATCTGAGGTGATAAACTGACACCAATAGCTTGTGAGACCGGCCACCACCCCTCGTCGGGGTCTCAAAAAGTACACACTAGTCTACTTCGGAGTATCGATGCCCAGACTCGATATTCCCTCGACTAGGGACATTTAAGGATGTGCTTATAGACCACCCAACTCCCACATATATGATCGTCGTCATAATGCTGGTAGTCAAGCAAGAATCCTATGGGCTCTATCAATATGTAATCGTGATATGTAATCCCACATAATGCATATGCATGATGATAGAGACAAACCAGATAGCATGCTATCATCTCGGGTAAAACTATTGTACCCGTATATGTCCTCCCTCAATAATCATAATCGCCTGTCTACGATTACAATAATTTCCTTGAGGGCATTATAGCCAACAATATCCTATTTGCACTTAAGGCTAATTATTGCGGTATCGTATACTCACAGCCCGTGTGATACCGAACACCCAACTTCTCTACTAATCAGTCTCGAAAAGCTTGTTTGCGAAACTACCACGTTCGAGAAATAACTTCGGTGAGTGGATCCGCTTCAATTCTTCTATCTTTATCTCTTTATATCTCAATTTCACGAAGAAAGACTATCTCCCGAAATGAGCGATACATGTCTTAGAATTTTTCTGGATATCTGATGGGACCAAGTTCATAAATGAACTCCAAATCCAAAAAACTTCTTAGATTGTATCCTCCACTGAATTTAATTAGTATCCTGCGCCATGCTTTCCTCAGTATCCGCTTGAACCCCCTGTCCAACATACTGTCCTTCAGAAGAGGGTAAACTTTAACTCTGACGGTCACTCTGTCATCCAGATCACCTTGGAAGCCTGAAATGATAACCGCCTCCTGAAGGAGGCTGCCATTACCATATACCAAAAACATCCTTTTATTTTCATAAATGCCTCCCAATGTTTCTCCAGGATTGGATTAATATATGCTTATTACAGCTAGTACAAAAGAAATATCTGGTATGGTACTTGACATCTCATGATTCACTCAATTGCCTAAGCAAGTGATATGGCAATCATGCAAATCTCTCTTCTCATGAGTCTAGAAGACATCTCTTTAGAGAGGGTGACTCCATCACCTGCGGGTACACCACCGCGCCATGATTCATCCATTCTAAAATACTTTAGAATAGTGTCAAAGTACCCGAATTGGGACACTTCCCAAATCTAGATCTAAACCCAAAGATCTAGTCACCAGAATCCCGGATATTTTATCCAGATCCTATGTGGAGAAACACCTTATGAAAACCACAGTATAACCGATCGTAGTATAGGAAGATCACTTCCTATCAGGAGTACGTCATCCAAATACCAGGACACCACTCCCTACTACTTTCTTACCAATCCCTATGTTATTCTAATGAAGTCAAACTTTATGACTATCACATCAAAAATAGATGATCTATCTCTGCTATTCTTGCTTTAGTTTATAAATAGACATAAGCTACTTGCCCACCACGCTTCCGCTGCTCCCACTGACTACAATAACCCTCTGGCAGAGTCATATACACGTGTACTTCCAAAGCTAATTTAGAACGACGTTATAGTCATCCACCTTCCAGATCTCATAGTGTCATGACCCGAAAGTACGGAACGTGACTGGCACTTAAATTACGAAACGTCTAAAGGTGTAACGTAATCTAAGTAAGCCAAAACCCAGAAATCTAAACCAAATTAGAAGTCGAGTGAAGGAAAACAAGTTTTAAAGAAAGAAATTTTAAAACGAATAAGTCGCATTAAACATTTTATTAAAACAACAAATTTTCCTGAAAATTTCGGCAGAGTCTCCTTTGTAAATACTGGCCTCGAAACAGGTACAAACAAGAGAAATACATATATATCAAGAATAAGGCATCCCCATGCGGGAGCTAGCTCTTTGCCAAAAGCGGATCACAACCACATACAATATATATATCATCAAATGCGAAAACAAGTATATGAAAGCACGAAAGTAAGAAAATAACACGTCGGCTCAAGTGAGCATCGACATCAGAAATAAAAAACATACATATCTCACAAGTCTCACTGTCTAGTCCAATATACGAAAGGTAGATGGAGTATACTAGATACAATAAAACACACAGTGAGGACAAAAGAAAATCCTCCAAACCCACCTATAAGCAAGCTGCAATCCGAAGCAAACGAAGCAAAGGAAGAAGTACGCCCGCCGCTACTATGCCAACTGTAAGTCTACGGTAGCGCCCCGGCCGTCTAACAGACACCAAATGCGGAACAAAAACTTTTAACTGGCGCTATCGTATACTATAACCCGAATCTGCCATTATTGCTAAACTAACAAAATGTAAAGAGAGTAGAAAGGTTATACCGAACGATCCGAGTCCTTCGTTCTTTAACCATCATCCCACGCTCCGTTGCGGCTGCTCTGATCTCGTCGATCTCCGATCTCCTCGTCAAGGTGGCACCACGTCAACGATTCTTTAAACGGGCTCCCGCCTCTGACTCGAGGCAACTCGATCGTCAAGTTTGCTAAAAGAGACGACCAAGATTGATGTAGAGAATGAGTAGATTACTTTGTCTCACTTCGTCCAAAGCCAAGGACGATCGGTTAATGAAGTTGCTACTCGAATCGGGTGATGGAATGAAATGAGCTATGAAATTTCCATACACCCCAAAAACTATCATAATGTTTTAACCAAATCAAGTGAGAGAGTGTGAGAGAGGGGGAAGGGGCCGGCCATACTTAAGGAGGTGGGGGTGAGTGTAGGAGAGGGGAGAGTGACCACAAGAGAAATATCTAGTGTGAACACAATAAATGAAAAAGATGAATCACTTAACCTAGTCACCTTGCATTAAATGAATCATTAATGCAACCATGAGTCACTAATCCTTGTCACCACCTTCTAGATGCTTCTAGAAACTTCCACACTCATCCAAGAAAAGATAAATCCGTATTTAACCAAATATTAAATACGGCTGATAGAAAACTGGAAACTAGCAACTTCCAAAAGTGATCCTGAAACGAATTTCAGGATAACCCCGTAACAGTATAAACATACCCGCATTTGTATTACGACCGAATACAAATGCAACTGAGACAAAGATATTATATCTACACAATATAATACTCGGATCCGGTTTAAACCAAAACCGACCAGTATCAACTGCCCGAAATATGACACGTGCGTAAACGCACGTGCATTTACCGAACCCTGCCATAAAACCATACGGCCTCTACAACGTTTCGCCCGAACTTGGGAAACTGTCTGTGGGGAACTCTAATGACTCGTCAGTATCCTGGCAGTGGGTTTAACCACAAGCCGTCAGCGGCACTAGCTGTGCGTAACGGCTGCCCATGGACTGACCTCAAGGGAGGCCGATGAGCGAACTCATCCGGAAACCCTACTGAGCCTAACAGTGACAATGTATATACAGTCCGGTCCGTTCGTCTATGAGTATCGCATATCTGCCTAGGGGGCTAGTCACGTCAGACCCCCAATAGCAGTATAAGTCGTATCGGAGTGTAGCCTAATAACACCCTGAGATACTACTGGAGTACCTACCAGTAAATCTCCTGCCACGGCCGTGGGCATTGTGTAATGGCTCTCCTAGACACAGCACGATCTCACCCCCAATACCGGGAGAGACGAATCCCCTGCCGATCCGCTCACGTGCCTCCATGTGGCTCGGGACTGTACCCAAAAACTACCTGTTTGCATGACTCCTTTGAGCCGTGGTAGGGTAGAAATCAAAGCACAGTGGGAACTCACACGAGACAAATGACGACCTCAGGTCGATGAACTAACCTGTACACATGTCACTAGGGAACTGCTATCTGACGATATGTATAATATCAACTAGCAGGTTCCCGGCGAGTCATGTCCGGTGTACTCATAACCCAATGAGCACATGTATACATCTTAGGTGATCCAACTGACACCAGTGGCTTGTGAGACCGGCCACCGCCCCTCGTCGGGGTCTCGACTGTATACACTAGTCTACTCCGGAGTATCGATGCCCTGTCTCGAAACTCCCACGACTAGGGACCACTATTAAGGATATGCATATAAACCACCCAACTCTCACGTATATGATCACCATCATACTGTTGGTAGTAAAGCAAGATCCTAAGGGTTCTATCAAAGTGTAACAGTGATCAGTCACCTGAACCTGTACACGACTGATAAAGGCAAACCAGATAGCATACTATCATCTCGAGTAAGACTGTCCTACCGGTATAGGTCCTCCGCAATCATTGCAATCACGTACCTGCGATCCAATAATTGACTCTGAGGGTACTATATCCAACAATCTCCCACTTGCACTTAAGGCTAATTATTGTGATGTCGACTACTCACAGCCCGTATGAAACCGAACATCCAACTCCTCTACTAATCAGTTTCACAAAGCACATTTGTAAAACTATTGTGTTCGAGAACTAGCCTCAGTGAGTGGATCCGCCCTGATGTATCTTTCTATATCTATCTTAATCTAAAGTTCGCGGAGAAAGCCATCTCCCGAATTGAGTAATACCTGTCTTAGAATATGTCTGGATATCTGATGGGACCTTGTTCATAAAAGAACTCCAAATCCAAACTTCTTAGACTGTATCGATCACTGAACCAAATCAGTATCCGGCACCATGCCACCCACAGTATCCTCTTGGACCACCTATCCATAATACTGTCCCTCGTCAGAGGGAAAACTATAACTTTGACAATCACTCTGTCATCCTTGTCACCTTTGAAGCCTGGAATGATAACCGTCTCCCGAAGGAGGCTGCCGTTATCAAATCCGTAGAACATTCACTTATGTTCTAAAACTGCTTCCTTATGTTTCTCCAGGATTGGATTAATACAAACTTATCGCATCTAGTGCAAAAACAACATTTGGTGTGGTACTTGACATCTCATGATTGACTCAATTGCCTAAGCAAGTGATCTGCCAATCATGCACATCCTTCTCCTCTTTAGTCTCTAAGATACCTTTAGAGAGGGTGACTCCATCACCTGCAGGTACACCACCATGCCAGGAGTCATCTATTCCAAAAAATATCAGAATACTGTCAAAGTACCCACATTAGGAAACTACCCAAATCTAGATCTAAAACCATAGATCTAGAAACCAGAATGTCAGATATTATATCCATATCCTGTCTGGAGAAACAACTATGTGACAACCACAGTACAACCGATCGTAGTGTAGGAATTTTACTTGCTACTCTGTGTATGTCATCCAAATACCATGACATCACACCCTACTACCTTCTTAACAGATCCATCCCCTATTCTGATGAAGTCAAACCCATGACTGTCACATCAAAATTAGATGATCTATCTCCGCTATAACTGCTCTAGTCTATCAATAGACATAAGCTACTTGCCAACTATGCTTCCGCTGCTCCCACTGACCACAAAAACCCTCTGGCAGAATAATATATACGTGCACTTCTAAAGCTAGTTTAGAACGACGCTATACTTAACCTCCTGCCGGGTTTCATATTCTGGAACAACAGTAGTGTCAAGTCTGGGTAAGCGAGAACCTACCTGTCACCGTCCTTAAGGCTACCGAAGTACCTCTCAGGTGTCTGAGGTTACCCACCATATCTGCGGAGTGGCTAATGGAATGTCAAACCTGATTGAATATATAGGTCCTATTAAATTTTCCGTAATCGTTCGCGGTTTTGGAATCACTTCCAGTTCTACCATACTCCCACTACTGTTTTCTGAAAAAAAAACATTTTACTAAAACTGTGGCGAGTCAAGAACAATATCACTATTGATCTTCCAAATGGTAGAAAGTCAACCCTCGTCAAAGCCTGGGCCAACCCACAAACTGCCATTACAGAAACGTGCCCTGAGTTATCCAGAGTCTGGTTTTAAGCATAAGCCGGACAACTCCCCGTACCTTAACATCGTTAAGATATGAACCATTCTATATCCAATATAGAAACTTTGGCACTTATATAATTGGAACCATATTCAATCATGCAGCTGTCTCCAGTGCATATATACTTAATGGAAAAAGGCTACTCAGCATTACTCAACTTAGGAATCCATCCAATTATGAGTAACCTGAAAGAGAAACAAGTTTCTCAAAACCATTACTATCATCTGAATACCAATCACAAGAATCTACATCTTTGATCTCTTTGAAGAATCCCGATACTTATGACATCTGGTTCTCTACTTTATTCTTATACCCACAACTTCTCAAAATTTAGACCTTGTATTTCTACGAAACACTTGTCTAAAAACTAGAGAAGTCATAAGTACACAGAACATAGTACGAGGACCTACCCCTTTGTCCTGATGGACACTGGACAACATACAATACTCTGTATAAGTCCGCTGAGTTGAATAACTCAAAACCTGTGCATCGTAGGTTGAAAATCGTACCCTGGTGATTTCCTCAAATATCACCAATTACAACGAATTCCGATATAATGAGGATAATTACCTAATTCCCAATAACTTACTCCCACTCATCATCTATAAAACCATACAGATATGAGAATGAAACCTGGTAAATACATACCCTTGGAGTAAGTATCTAATCGGGAAAACAGTTTTCCTTTAACAATGCACTGAAACATGAAAATGTTTCGTAGGGGTATCCTGGTATTCCTAGTAATGCATCTTCCATATTCCAACTCATGACTATAACCGTGTATTTCTTTGCCATCTCTCCAAATCCCTTTATTTGTCTTTAGTCATTACCTTCTGTACACCATTGTTAGGCTAAATGGTTTTCTTCCTTCCCTACCGTTCGGCACCAGCCTATGGTTTGGAAGAAGACTATCCAGCAAGCATAATAGGTGTACCCTCCTAAACCAAGGAGTACTCGCAACTTGAGAGAAGGTGATGATAAAAGACAACTGAATAATACCTTATTCTATTTCTCCCGAACTGGGGAAAAAGGAAAGGTGAAATAGGAGCAGCAATGAAGTACGCGGTTTGGTCGTGAATGATAACAGTCGCAATTTACTTTGCCCTCTTTCTAATCCCTTTATTTTGTCTTTAGTTATTTTCTTCTGCACACCCTACTTAGGATAATTGGTTTTCTTCATTCCCTATCTTTCGGCACCTGTCTATGGTTTGGAATAAGACTATCCAATAAGCGTAATAGGCGTACTCTCCTAAACCAAGGAGCGCAACCTGAGAGAAGGTGATAATAAAAGACAACTGAATAAACCAATTCTATTTCTCCTGAACCTTGATCCATCCTTGAAGAAGTCCCTTCGAGTTCGTATATAACCATACGATGGATCTATCCAATGGAAGTGGATGTCCGTAGTAAACGGGGTGTTCTGAGAAATGCAAAGGGTAAAAGAAGGAGCGGCAATGACTTATGCAACTTAGACAATCCAAAAGCCAGTATTTTAAGAAGGTTCGGTCAACTTGGTCACTGAGTCATAGTCTAGGGTCGGTCAAAGGTCACTGCCAAAGAGAGAGAGAAAAGAAACACTCTGCGTGCACTCTAACCTAGATCAGAATGGTTATCACTTTATCTAATCCGGAAACCTCCCACTGTCCTGTCAAATTCTCCTCCAAACCTAAAAAAAGAATCAATCGGGATCACCCGAAGAGTAAACCAACTCATCGGTGAGAATCGGGATCCAACTCTCATCGCATGATAACGTGACGGAATCCACTCACGTTATCACACTCCAGAAGGTATGCGCATGCCTGGCAAGTTTCAGTTTCTTTAGAAACTCCTGATATGATTTTTACCCCATGTTCTTATGACCTTGACGAAAGCCAACAAATCATAAGTCACATGTCAAGTTCTGCCCGTCATTATCTTGTTAATTTGAACCCACCCGTACATACCCTTGACGAAAGCCAACAAGGTAATACGACTGTCCCAAACCAACTCATCTATCTATGCAACAAATGAATACCCCAGCAAGCTACCAAACACTATGCCTTGACGAAAGCCAACAAACATAGCTTGAATACTACTGACCATCCATAAGAAACGACGGAAGGCTACGGCTGGTTTTTGGCGAAAAACCTTTAACGTAATGAACTTGATCTCATTGAAGGAACCTGATAGCTTTTTATGAAAATATAGTGGCGAAAACCTTTTGCTAAAGAGATCACTCCCGGTGAAGGGATCTCGGCTCTTTCCTCGTGGAATGAGGTGCAGGATATTCCACTGAATACCGCGATGCAAAGCAACTTGTAATCGACTATAGTGAAGTTATTACCCTGACGCAAACTTCTACCCAAGGGGTCACTCCCGGTGAAGGGATCTCTGCCCTTGCCTCGTCGAATAAGGTGCAAGATATTCCACTGAATACCGCTATGCAAAACAAAAAGAAACGTCTTTGTAATAACACTTTTTAAAACTGTTCCAACAACATCCAAACAGGTTTGTTTTCCTTTGCATTGATCAAAATCAACGCATTCCCATCATCAATCACACCAGAAAAGAACGAAAAATAAAATGTACGTATATGCCATCCGCATTCGTCACTGGGTCCTATCATCACCCGTTAGGTTACTTAACTAACGACAGAGCGGGGACTGGACTAGCGCGGGTCCAAAACATATACAACATCTAATAGTATATATACCAATATACAATAATCGCTCCAGGCGTGATAATATGCAACATTACAGAAAAGTAATAAGCATCACAGAACAATACAGATAATCTGGGATCCCCGGGTTTCACAAAGCCGCTGCTGAAACCCGACGTTCTCCTGGTCGTGTGGATAGCCTGTGCAATGAAAGCTAGACCCCTACGGGTGCGGTAAGTTACCCGCCAAAACCTGAAGCGAGGCAGTCCCCTACAACATAGTGAATGGACCACCCAGCACTTCACGGAATCCGGTAACTTGAGCACCCCTCCTTGGGTCAACCTGTACCCCCTACGAGTGCGGCGAATAGTCTGCCAATTCTAGAGTGAGGCCCCTCTGCCTCTCAAATCCATGAGCCCTCCAGTACCCGGCTATCCGTGCACTCCGTCGCGGGGTAAACCTAGTACAGAAATAAATATATATACAGCGGGTACATCGACCTCGACCCGGTCGTGCCCCAAAAGAATATTATATAACAGGCAGTGATGGCTGTCCACATGTTAGACGCTCGCCCAGCAATATCAAATGTACAAATAAATCCAAACTGCACTACCATTGCACACTGCTATCCACCACGAGAAATCCGCAACATCACAGCACAACACAGAACATCAACGCGAATGTCACGTTCGCAAACCCGTCTAAAGGAACTATAGCAATCAGACGCGGTTTTCCGATCAAATGACATTCACGGTCGGAGATATAATGTAAGTACTGTAAACTAACATGTTTAAATTTCGATCGACTAAATATCACGAAATGGGCCCCACGAACATCTGTTGTACAGTAACAAAATCTGGGCCCAAAAGATATATACCAAAAACCCCAATTTCCAGAAAAGAAAACACTGTGCAAATTTGGAGCAATGAACACTCAGAATGGCCGCGGATGCGCGGTCAAACCCTAGGTTTGACCGCGATTCCATGGCTGTATTGTTGAGTCACGTGCCCAAATTTGTACGGTGTGCTTAGAAAACCCTGCACAGATTTCTGTGATATGCAAAATAATTTTAGGACTTAATTTAAAATCGACAGAAACTGTGAATTTGAAAAATGTAGTTTTTGATATCCGGTTCGATCGATGTTTTAAACGTGTTAGCACAAGTTAGTAAAGCATAATGGTGAGGCTCTGATACAACTGTAAGTCTACGGTAGCGCCCCGGCCGTCTAACAGACGCCAAATGCGGAACAAAAACTTTTAACTGGCGCTATCGTATACTATAACCCGGATCTACCATTATTGCTAAACTAACAAACTGTAAAGAGAGTAGAAAGGTTATACCGAACAATCCGAGTCCTTCGTTCTTTAACCATTATCCCACGCTCCGTTGTGGCTGCTCCGACCTCGTCGATCTTCGATCTCCTCGTCCAGGTGGCACCACGTCAACGATTCTTTAAACGCGCTCCCGCCTCTGACTCGAGGCAACTCGATCGTCAAGTTTGCTAAAAGAGACGACCAAGATTGATGTAGAGAATGAGTAGATTACTTTGTCTCACTTCATCCAAATCCGTGGACGATCGGTTAATGAAGTTGCCACTCGAATTGGGTGATGGAATGAAATGAGCTATGAAATTTCCATACACCCCAAAAACTATCATAATCTTTTAACCAAATCAAGTGAGAGAGTGTGAGAGAGAGGGAAGGGGCCGGCCATACTTAAGGAGGTGGGGGTGAGTGTAGGAGAGGGGAGAGTGACCACAAGAGAAATATCTAGTGTGAACACAATAAATGAAAAAGATGAATCACTTAACCTAGTCACCTTGCATTAAATGAATCATTAATGCAACCATGAGTCACTAATCCTTGTCACCACCTTCTAGATGCTTCTAGAAACTTCCACACTCATCCAAGAAAAGATAAATCCGTATTTAACCAAATGTTAAATACGGCTGATAGAAAACTGGAAACTGGCAACTTCCAAAAGCGATCCTGAAACGAATTTCAGGATAACCCCGTAACAGTATAAACATACCCGCATTTGTATTACGACCGAATACAAATGTAACTGAGACAAAGATATTATATCTACACAATATAATACTCGGATCCGGCTTAAACCAAAACCGACCAGTATCAACTGCCCGAAATTTGACACGTGCGTAAACGCACGTGCATTTTCCGAACCCTGCCATAAAACCATACGGCCTCTACAACGTTTCGCCCGAACTTGGGAAACTGTCTGTGGGGAACTCTAATGACTCGTCAGTATCCTGGCAGTGGGTTTAACCATAAGCCGTCAGCGGTACTAGCTGTGCGTAACGGCTGCCCATGGTATGACCTCAAGGGAGGCCGATGAGCGAACTCATCCGAAAACCCTACTGAGCCCAACAGTGACAATGTATATACAGTCCGGTCCGTTCGTCTATGAGTATCGCATATCTGCCTAGGGGGCTAGTCACGTCAGACACCCAATAGCAGTATAAGTCGTGTCGGAGTGTAGCCTAATAACACCCTGAGATACTACTGGAGTACCTACCAGTAAATCTCCTGCCACGGCCGTGGGCTTTATGTAATGGCTCTCCTAGACACAGCACGATCTCACCCCTAATACCGGGAGAGACGAATCCCCTGCCGATCCGCTCACGTGCCTCCATGTGGCTCGGGACTGTACCCAAAAACTACCTGTTTGCACGACTCCTTTGAGCCGTGGTAGGGTAGAAATCAAAGCACAGTGGGAACTCACACGAGACAAATGACGACCTCAGGTCGATGAACTAACCTGTACACATGTTACCAGGGAACTGCTATCTGACGATATGTATAATACCAACTAGCAGGTTCCCGGCGAGTCCTGTCCGGTGTACTCATAACCCAATGAGCGCCTGTATACATCTTAGGTGATCCAACTGACACCAGTGGCTTGTGAGACCGGCCACCGCCCCTCGTCGGGGTCTCGACTGTATACACTAGTCTACTCCGGAGTATCGATGCCCTGTCTCGAAACTCCCACGACTAGGGACCACTATTAAGAATATGCATATAAACCACCCAACTCTCACATATATGATCGCCCTCATACTGCTGGTAGTAAAGCAAGATCCTAAGGGCTCTATCAAAGTGTAACAGTGATCAGTCACCTGAACCTGTACACGACTGATAAAGGCAAACCAGATAGCATACTATCATCTCGAGTAAGACTGTCCTACCGGTATAGGTCCTCCGCAATCATTGCGATCACGTACCTGCGATTCAATAATTGACTCTGAGGGCACTATATCCAACACCAACGGGTCGGACCTGCAAGATACTGTGGCACAACGGGGGTGAGTTGCCAACTCGTGAGTAGTAAGTAACATCTAATAAGGCTACGTAAGCATGCACGAAAATGCATCACAACCTACATATTCCGATATTATACAAGGCGCTGGTATATATACAATATGAATGCATAATCAACAAGAAACATGAATATGTTTGGTATGAGAAAATCCTTATTTTCATTTTAGAAAAACTCCTATGAAATACTGAGGTAATATCAATGAAATCAACAGAAATCCGTATCAAGTATCGACACAAAACACGTATATCTCAATGTCTCATTATTTCAAGATCTCAATGTCTCAATATCTCAATGTCTCAATATCTCGGGCTCCGTCAGTCCGGATCGGCCCGTATCATCAAATCTCACGACAAGGTCGGTATCCTCTGGATATCCGCCGCGTCAGACATCATCGGTAGGTAGTTCGTGCCCCTGCCGGCTCATCGTCATCCCGACGAAATCTCTATCTCGCCCCGGGGTACCATACCGGGCCCACCATGCATCCGAGACGGTTCCTCCACTCCTCGAATCGGGTCTCGAAATCCAACAGAAAACATGAAAACTCATAGTGGACGACCCATACATCACGAGAAAACCGCAACTTGCATTTTAAAATGATAATAAGTTTTCATAAAATTCTTGCGGTTTTCCCCAAAATCCAGAAATCTCATAAATACCGAAATCCTCGAGAAGAATCACAATATATAAATACGCCGGTGATGATGGAAATCTATGATACGGTAGTTTACGCCATAAGAAACACGGCCAGAATCTATGCATAAATCATGATGCAATGAGGTATGTATACATGATTAACAATCCTACGAATCCATTTAATGAGATGAATATACAGGTAAAAATATACGGAACATATACGATGCGAATGCACAAATATCTATTCTAAGTAAGTTCTATAGCGTTCGTGACATAGCAATTACCAATGGCGTGTGTGTTCGCATAATTAGTGCACGTGCGGCAAGAACCAAAGGTAATGGTGCAAGTGTCCTATGAGATGATATATATATATATATATATATATATATATATATATATATAACGATGCGATGCAATGAGATGGCTAACTAGGAAATTACGTATATAATGCAAATACTTTAAGTAATACTAAACCGTCGGGCGCCTCGCGCCATCCAGAAGATCCCCCCATAGATGTATACATCTACTCACCGAGATGACTCAGCTAATCTGATCCAATATCCGCTCTGTCTTTTCGCACCGCATCCGATGCCTCTGCACCCGATCCTAAAATTGCATACAAGAAATTATAAGGATAATATATGAATAGTCGCGGACACAATTGACACAAGTCAAACAACGCGCACTACTAGACGCGCACACACTTGGTGAACAAACGCGCTCGCGACAACGCCGCAAACTACAACTAGGGTCACTATACGAGAAAACCACCAAGCCTAAAACCCAATCGTACCCATCGCACACTCATAACGCCCTTGATATTTTATGAATTAGGTGGCAAACCATCAAAATCTCAAACTTAAATCCAATCGATTTCTTTCCAAAAACCTAGTAAGCTTAAATTTCCATTTTCGTTCAAAACTTGATGTTTGAACCGATCTAAATGTTTTAGCAATTCTAGTGACTATAATACTCATTAAATATCTTAACTAAGTCACACAAACCATTACTACAATTTTATCTTACCAATTTATATAAAACCTAAAAACCTAGTTTACAAAATAGCCTAATTAGGAATATTTAAAAGTAACAATTAGTAATTTGACAACTAGATTACATTTTGCATACCTTAAGATATTACACTACACTTTCAAACCATAATCAATTTATAAAAACCCTAACTTGAATTAAAACCCTCTCTTGAATTTTAAATCTAAAGATTAAAACCATAATTTAAACTCCTAATTAGGCTAGATTGAAGTACCTTAGCAACAATTTAAACATGGGTTAGGATTATACCTCAAAAATCATGAATTCCAACATGCAACTTTGCCTCCAAAGATGGTCTCTTGCTCCAAGATTTAAGCTAATTTGGATAAAAGAAAAATGGGTGGAGGTTAAATGAAGAATTTATGAGGTTTTTTATTTGGATTTTTGATGAAAAATGAAGAATTTTTGAGAGAACTGAGAGGAAGAAAATGAAGGCAGCAGCATGAGGAATTTTCGGCCAGAAATGAAGTGAGGTGAGAGAGAGAGAAGTTTGTGGAGGTGTGTAGAAGTGTCTTCACCATTTTACATATTAAACCCCACCCCCTTTTTAAATTTTCTTTTCTTTTAAATTTTCTACAAGAGAATGAGGTGAGAATTTCTTGAGGAGAGGGGGGGCTGCCACTTAGTCTCGGCCACAAGTGAGGGAGAGAGAAAATGTGAGGTATATGTGTGTAGAAATTTCTAGGATAATACAACCCTTCAATCTCATTTATTAGTTCACATGTTAATTAGTTTATTTTATAATTAATCTTTACCCTAGAATTCTCTAGAATATTGGAAACAAATTAAGAAAGCATGAGCATGTTACAAGTTAAGTGTTTGTGTCGTCATGGTTCACATTTGTATAATTAACCCATTCCAATTTGTAATTACCACTAATTTAATGCCTAAATGAATGCTTAAAATATTATTTAAAATAATTAATTAAGGAAAAATATTTAAGTAACTAAAAATTTATAAGTGACTAATCAAATACCAATTACTAGAAATTACATAGTTAAAATAGACGTATTTAAGTCTATAATGAAAAATAATTATAGTTAAGTTTTACGGAAAATACGATTTATTTTACCGATTATCAAAAAATTCACCTAAAGGATATTATTTATTTATTTATTTATTTTTAAAACGTTACAATCTTCCCTCTTTAAAGAAATTCGGTCCCCGAATTTAAAATCTAACTACACATGCCCTCGAAGAGATGGGAACATTGCTTCCGCATCTCGACCTCGGCTTCCTACGTGATCTCTTCGCCACTAGGGCCATGCCAAAGAAACAAAACGGTCGATATGACATCGGACCTCGGTTTCTTCATCTGCCGATCTGGAATACTATCTGCTGCCCGGTGAAAGAAGGTTTGCGCTCCAGCTGAAACATCTGATACCATATCGCGTAAGAGGGTCATAAAGGTACTTGCGGAGCATTGATACATAAAATACGGGACAAACAATCTATAAAACTAGGTGGAAGAGCCACATGATAACACTGTGCCGACACGCTCGAGAATCTCTAGGGTCCCACATATCTGAAACTAAACTTCCCTTCTTCCTGAATCTCAGAATGCCCTTCATCAGAGAAACTTTAAGAAAACATAATTTCCAACGGCGAACTCAATTTGCAACGACGTCCATCCACATAAGATTTCTGCCCGCTCTGGGCCGCTCTCATTCTTTCCCGAATCAACCAAATCCTTCGGGTCATCCCCTGCATAAACCGTGGCCCCAAAATACTGCTCTCACTGAGCTCTGTCCAACAAACGGGTGATCGAAATCTTTTCCCAGAAAATGCTTCAAAGGGTGCCCTCTGAATCTCTCCAAGAAGTTGTAATTATAGAAAAGCCTTGTCAAGGGCAATGACGACCCCAATGCCATGAAATCTAGAACGCAAGCTCGGAGCAAGTCCTCAATAATCTGAATGGTCCACTCTGATTGACCGTCGGTCTGCGGATAGAAAACTGCACTGAATCTCAATTGGTATCCAAACCCTCCTGAAGTTTCTTCCATAGCCGGCTGGTGAACGGAGTGCCTCTACCGGACACAATACAAGTCAGAACTCCATGCAGTCGCACAATCTTATCAACATACATCTGAGTATACTGAACGAATCCGAAACGGTCTTGACTGATAGAAAATGAGCTGCATTCCGTCAATTGGTCTACATTCTCCAAATAGAGTCATACTCTTGACTGGTCCACAATAAGATCCACAAAATTCTGTTCCCGTTTCCATTCCAGAATGGCCAAAGGTTGTAATTCTCCTGCTGCCCCTGATTCTTGGCCCTGACTTGCTGATAAGTCAGTATCCCGAAACAAATCTATGACATCTCTCTTCATCCCCTCACACGATATCCGGACGACGTTAAACTTTTCGATCGATTCATCAAAGTCCCATAATTTCCCCAGAGCTCAATGCTTGAGCACAGTTAAAAAATACCCAGAACATACCATAGTACCTACGGAACAACCGTAGAAGGGCAGACCCCAAGCCTCACTAATGGCACCGCGGAACTGCCGCAAACCCTAAGGTTCAAAAGCGGCTCCATGGTCATTATGTCGAGTTAGGGTTTCATTCTTTTAAAGGGTCCACAGAATTACTTGCATGATTTTCCGAATACCTTAAACTTGGAAAAATGGGTTTTTGATGATCTTTCGAACTTTTTAACTTCGCCTGGACAACATGCAAATACTCGAAACAATGTTGAAACTACGAATACGAAACACTCTGACTCAAAACATCTGCCACAACATTCGCCTTTCCCGGAAGATAAAGAATCTCGCAGTCATAATCTTTCACTAGCTCCATTCAACTGTGCTATCTCAAAATTCAGATCTCGCTTCTGAAGAAAATGTACCTTAAACTCTTATAGTCCGTGAATATCTGGCACGACTCGTCTCCAAATCTTAAGTATAAAAATCACTGCGGCTATCTCTAAATCATGCACGAAATAGTTCTATTTACGCTTCTTCAACTGTCGAGAAGCATTGCCATCATCAACAACACCACCTGATCCTGAAAGCAAGACAATACTAGCGCCGTAGTCAAACGAATCTTTAGCTGCTAAAAGTTCGGCTTGCATACCTCAGTCCAATGAAAAGAAACTCCTTTCCAGGACAACCCGGTCAACTTGCAGCTATCTATGAAAAATTCTGTACGAACGTCAATAGCATCCGTCCAAACCTAAAATGCATGAGAACCTCCGTCACTCATACAGGTCTGGGCCAGCGCTGAACGGCCTCGATCTTCTTCGGTTCCATACTTACCATTTCTCGTACTACGTGATCCAAGAAGTCAACACTATCCAACCGGAAAACACACTTGGATAATTTATCAAATAGCTGGCGCTCCCTCAAAATCTGTAGCGAAATCCTCAATTACTTCCCAGGATTCACTCGGCTCCAAAAGTACACTAAGATGTCCTCAATAGACACGATGATAGACTGATCAAGAAACGGCCTGAATATACGATTCATCCAATTTATAAACGCTACTAGGGCTTGGTGAGCTCGAAATACATCATCAAAACTCATAACACCCGTAACTTGTATGAAAATAAGCCTTCGGAATATCATCCTCTCGAACCTACAACTGGTAGTAGCCTGACCGCAAGTCAATCTTCGAGAAATTTCCCGCACAGTAACCCAATTCAAGTGATGATAATCAATATATAGACGCAAACGGCCGTCCTTCTGACGACAGGACAGGAGCTCCCCAAGGTGACGCATTTGGAAGAATAAGCCATTTATCCAATAATCTCGCAACTGTTCCTTCAGTTCTTTACACTTCACCGAAAATCAAATTAAGCAGAACACAATATCACGCTCTGGCGACAAACCAAGCAACTCGTCAGGAAAAACATCTTGAAGTTCCCTCACAAACGGAACCTGGTCTAACGGAACCTCTGCAGCTCCAACATCACAAACATACGCTAAGAATCCCTGGCGTCCTTTTTCAAGAACGGAGTAGCACGAAGCGAAGAAATCAAATCGGGATGGGTGGCGCTACAGTCTTCCCGCATAACAAGAATTGGCTCACTAGACAACTAAATCTGACTAACTTCATACGGCAGTCCCCGGACGCACAACACGTGGCTAACCAATCCATGCTCAGAAGAACTTCAGAGTCAAACATATCGGATAGAATCAAATCGACAAAAGAATCCTTATCTCCGATGCGGACGAATCACGACGAACAACATATCAAGCAACCAAAAGATTAGCCTGCAACAACAGCATCTATCTAACCGCCTCTAAGCTAGCATACTGGTACAATTCTGCTTTGGTCCAGAAACGACTGAAGTCTCAGAAAAGTTCTCCTCCAACAATAAGGGTGCATCCATCGCGACAGCCTAAGTGTCAAAATGCTGAGTGCCTATAGCAAGCAATAACTGTATGTCCAATTTCCATATGAACCTCTTTATCCGTTCCTCTTTAGTGTCCATTCGGTAAGGAGCATATCGAAACCACTTAGCAACTAAATGACGTACTCGGTCACTGTTATCCCTGAAGTCTTACGCAAAGGCTCGAAACTACGAGCTCGGGCATCTCGAACGCTCTCCGGAAAGAAACGAGCAAGAAATACAGCTGTAAACTCCTCCCACGTCTTAAGAAGTGGGTCTGCAGTTCGGACTCTCTCAATGGACTCGCACCACGTCTGAGCAAGACCTTTAGATGAAAACTAGCAAACTCAACCAATATCTTGTCAGAACATCTCTGTGAACGACAATTCCAGCCATCCTGTCGAGGATTGTCTACGTATCCTCCGCTGCATCTATGCCGGTAAAAAAAAAACTGGAGGTCTCAGCCTCAAAACTCCTATAAGGATATGGAAATATACTTTGTAATAACAGAAACAGTTGCCTATGCAGCAGGTACAAACACAGTCCCTGAAATAGGTGGGACTTCATCGGCTCTTGGAGCTCGGCTATCCTCAACTAACAATCCAACCATCTGTCGCATGTCCTGAATACTCGACTCCGGCCTAGCCATCCCAGAAAAGGCGAACCACTCTGTCCCTGAGGGGTAAGCATACCGCCCTTATCGGTCCTCGTCTTAAACGAGTCTACTCTAATCTCATCTTTGGCGGCAGCCCTCATAGTCTCCGACGGCATAGTGGCTGGAACGAGGAACAGGATCGATAGGAACATTGCAATCGAATTAAAGGGTTTCCGGAATCAAAGAAGGAAATACAAGCAAATATATATCCTAAGATCACTTAGGCGGAGTACCGCATCGTAAGTATGCCACGGAACATACCCACGCTACGCCACTCTGCTTAAGTCACCTACTCCATCTACCAAGGGTCATCCTACACTCAGAAAGGTAAAACCTATCGCTCTGATACCAACTTTGTCATGACCCGAAGGTACGGAACGTGACTGGCACTTAAATTACGAAACGTCTAAAGGCGTAACGTAATCTAAGTAAGCCAAAGCCTAGAAATCTAAACCAAATTAGAAGTAGAGTGAAGGAAAACATGTTTTAAAGAAAGAAATTTTAAAATGAATAAGTCGCATTAAACATTTTATTAAAACAACAAATTTTCCCGAAAATTTCGGCAGAGTCTCCTTTGTAAATACTGGCCCCGAAACGGGTACAAAAAAGAGAAATACATATATATATCAAGAATAAGGCATCCCCAAGAGGGAGCTAGCTCTTCGCCAAAAGCGGATCACAACCACGTACAATATACATATCATCAAATGCGAAAACAAGTATATGAAAGCACGAAAGTAAGAAAACAAGACGTCGGCTCAAGTGAGCATCGACATATACATACATATCTCACAAGTCTCGTCGTCTAGTCCAATATACGAAAGGTAGATGGAGTATATTAGATACAATAAAATACACGGTGGGGACAAAAGAAAATCTTCCAAACCCAACCATAAGCAAGCTGCAATCCGAAGCAAAGGAAGAAGTACGCCCGCCGCTACTATGCCAACGGGTCGGACCTGCAAGATACTGTGGCACAACGGGGGTGTGTTGCCAACTCGTGAGTAGTAAGTAACATCTAATAAGGTTATCGTAAGCATACATGCAAATGCATCACAACATACATATTCCGATATTATACAATGCGCTGGTATGTATGCAATATGAATGCATAATAAACATGAAACATGAATATGTTTGGTATGAGAAAATCCTTATTTTCATTTTAGAAAAACTCCTATGAAATACTGAGGTAATATCAATGAAATCAACAGAAATCCATGTCAAGCATTGACACAAAACATATATATCTCAATTCTCAATTTCTCAAGATCTCGATATCTCGATATCTCCATGTCTCAATGTCTTAATATCTCGGGCTCCGTCAGTCCGGATCGGTTCATATCATCAAATCCCACGACAACGGTTGGTATCCTTCGGATATCCGCTGCGCCAGACATCACCGGTAGGTAGTCCGTGCCCCTGTCAGGCACATCGTCATCCCCACGAAATCTCTATCTCGTCCCGGGGTACCATACCGGGCCCACCATGCACCCGAGACGGTTCCTCCACTCCTCGAATTGGGTCTCAAAATCCAACAGAAAACATGAAAAATCATGGTGGATGACCCATCCATCACGAGAAAACCGCAACTTGCATTTTAAAATGATAATAAGTTTTCATAAAATTCTTGCGGTTTTCCCCAAAATCCAGAAATCTCATAAATACCGAAATCCTCGAGAAGAATCACAATATATAAATATGTCGATGATGATGGAAATCTATGATACAGTAGTATACGCAATAAGAAACACAGCTAGAAGCTATCCATAAATCATGATGCAATGAGGTATGTATACATGATTAACAATCCTACGTATCCATTTAATGAGATGAATATACAGGTAAAAATATACAGATCATATACGATGCAAATGCACAATTATCTATTCTAAACAAGTTCTATAGTGTTCATGACATAGCAATTACCAATGGCGGGTGTGTTCGCATAATTAGTGCACGTGCGGCAAGAACCAAAGGTAATGGTGCAAGTGTCCTATGAGATAATATCACACACGCATACACACACACACACACACACACACACACACACACACACACACACATATATATAACGATGCGATGCAATGAGATGGCTAACTAGAAAACTACGCATATAATGCAAATACTTTAAGTAATACTAAACCATCGGGGACCTCACACCATCCAGACGATCCCCCCATAGATGTATACATCTACTTACCGGGACGCCTCGGCTAATCTGATCCGATATCCGCTCTGTCTTTCCGCGCCGCGTCCGATGCCGCTGTACCTGATCCTAAAATCCCATACAAGCAATTATGAGGATAATATATGAATAGTCACGGACACAATTGACACAAGTCAAACAACGCGCACTACTAGACGTGCACACAATTAGTGCACAAATACGCTCGCGACAACGCCGCAAACTACAACTAGGGTCACTATACGAGAAAACCACCAAGCCTAAAACCCAATCGTACCCGTCGCACACTCATAATGCCCTTGATATTTTATGAATTAGGTGGCAAACCAACAAAATCTCGAACTTAAATCCAATCGATTTCTTTCCAAAAACCTAGTAAGCTTAAATTTCCATTTTAGTTCAAAACTTGATGTTTTAACTAATCTAAATGTTTTAGCAATTCTAGTGGATATAATGCTCATTAAACATCTTAACTAAGTCACACGAACCATTACTACAATTTTATCTTACCAATTTATATAAAACCTAAAAACCTAGTTTACAAAATAGCCTAATTAGGAAAATTTAAAAGTAACAATTCGTAATTTGATAACTAGATTACATTTTCCATACCTTAAGATGTTACACTACACTTTCAAATCATAATCAATTTATAAAAACCATAACGAGATTTAAAAACCCCTCTTCAATTTTAAATCTAAAGATTAAAACCATAATTTAAACTCCTAATTAGGCTAGATTGAAGTATCTTAGCAACAATTTAAACATGGGTTAGGATTATACCTCAAAAATCATGAAATCCAACATGCAACTTTGCCTCCTAAGTTGGTCTCTTGCTCCAAGATTTATTGGATATAGTGCCCTCAGAGTCAATTATTGGATCACAGGCACGTGATTACAATGATTGAGGGAGGACCTATACCGGTAGGACAGTCTTACTCGAGATGATAATATGCTATCTGGTTTATTTTTATCATCGTGTACTGCTTTAGGTGACCTTACGAGTCGCTATTGCACGTTGATAGAGCCCCTAGGATTCTTACTTGACTACCAGCAGTATGAGGGCGATCATATACGTGGGAGCTGGGGTCTATAAGCAAATCCTTAAAAGGTCCCTAGTCTTGGGAGTTTCGAGACAGGGCATCGATTCTCCAGAGTAGACTAGTGTATACAGTCGAGACCCCGACGAGGGGCGGTGGCCGGTCTCATAAGCCACTGGTGTCAGTTGGTTCACCTAAGATGTATACAGGTGCTCATTGGGTTATGAGTACACCGGACAGGACTCGCCGGGAACCTGCTAGTTGGTATTATACCTGACGTCAGATAGCAGTTCCCTGGTGACATATGTATAGGTTAGTTCATCGACCTGAGATCGTCATTTGTCTCGTGTGAGTTCCCACTGTACTTAGATTACTAACCTACCACGCTCAAAAGAGACGTGCAAACAGGTTTTAGTTGGGTACAGTCCCGAGCCACATGGAGGCAGTGAGCGGATCTGCAGGGGTTCGTCTCTCCCGGTATTGGGGGTGAGGTCGCGCTGTGTCTAGGAGAGCCAGTACATGAAAAGTCCTTGGCCAAGGCAGGAGATTTACTGGTAGGTATTCCAGTAGTATCTCAGGGTGTTCTGGGCTGCACTCCGACACAACTTGTACCGCTTTTGGGGGTCTGACTTTTACCAACCCCCTAGGCCCGCCATGCGATGCTCATAGACGAACGGACCGGACTGTACGGATATTGTCACCGACAGGCTCAGTAGGGTGTCAGGATGAGTTCGCTCATCGACGTCCCTTTGATCAATAGCTGGTGGCCCGTCACGTATGGCTAATACCTCTGACGTGCTAGTGGTTAAATCCACAGCCATAGTATTGACGAGTTTTTAGCGTCCTCCACACACAGTTACTCAGGTTTCGGGCGAAACGCTGTAGAGGCCGTATGGAGATATGGCAGGGTTCGATCAGATACGTGCGGTATTGCACGGATCGTGATCGGACAGATTTTACTAGCGGGCTTTGGTTTAAGCCAGATCCTAGTATTAGACAATGTAGTTTTGTCTCTTTGCAGTTGTATTCAGTGGGAATACAAATGCGGGCATGTATATGCAGTAGCGGGGTTTTCCTGTAATTTATTACGGGATCAGTTTTCTGAAGTTGCCAGTTTGCATTCCGTTCCGGCCGGTTTTCCTTTGTTCCGTCTCGGCCGGACTTTTCGATGGAGGGGGTTATTTACAAGTGTGCAAATAACATTTGTGGAGGGGTTTTCTTGCATATTTGTGGCTTCATGATGAGATTCCTTTTTATTCTTATCCTTTGCATTAAATGAGATTAGAATGAGATTAGAAATGGATTGGAAATTGATTTGATCATTTTCTTCTCTTTATCATTTTCTTTTTTCTCCACTTGCTTAAGATTCTCTTTTTCCTCCACCATTCTTATGAGGTAGTGGCCGGCCAATTTTTGAGGAGTGAGGAGAGAGGTTCACATGATGAGGGAAATTGATACATCCCATTTTGCTTGCTCACAAAATCCTTAACACTTCTCCAAAGTTCATTCCTTCTCTCCTCCATCACCAATGGCAACTACAACCCCAAAGAGACAAACTTTTCTACACTAAACCTACAGTACCCTTGGACGCGTCGGCTTGCCAACTTCGTGTCCGAATTGCCTCGGTCCAAAGGTGGGAGCCCGTAAAAGAAAACGGCTCCGTGGTGCCCTTTCCGACGAGGAGGTGACGGACGGAGATTCCGCGGGAGATCGGGAGGACGACGAGAAGACCGAAGGACACGGATCGCTCGGTATATCTCTCTTCCCATCTTTTAGTTTGCTAGTAGCTAGGTTAATGGCCCGATCCGGGTTAAAAGTGCGCGGTGGTGCCGGTTTGCAAGTTTCGCAAAGTTTTTGTTTCCGCGTTTCCGGTGTCGGATCGACGGCCGAGCCGCCGCCGTGCACTTACACTGGTATCAGAGCCACGCCATTAACCTAGTCTAGCTTGGTCTAGTATGTTTAGAACTCGATCGATCAAAATCCCCAAAAACCGTATTTTCATTTGCATAAGTTTCTGTCGATATTTTTTTGGCTCGAAAATTTTTTCAGGTTGTTTCAGAAACATGTGCAGGAAATTATAAGCAATCTGGGAAAATTTGGTGCAGTGTTGTTACCATTCCACCGCGGAACCACGGCCTTAACCCTACTTTGGCCGCGGTTCCGCCGCAGTATAGTGGGTTCACTGCACCATATTTCTTCAGTTGGTTTCTGGTTTGGAAATAGGGGTTTTGGGATATTCTGTTTGGGCCCAGATTTTCTGTGAGTGCTACAGTAGTGTTTGGGGCCCACTTCGGTAAATTTGTTCGATCGGATATTTTAAACACACTAGTTCACAGTATTTACATTATATCTGCGACCGTGAATGTCATTTGATCGGTAAATCCTGTCTAACTGCTATAGCCCTTTTAGACGGATTTGCGAACGTGACATTCACGTTGATGTTCTGTGTTGTGCTGTGATGTTGCGGATCGTTCGTGGGGATAGCCTGGATGCGATGTTAGTACAGTTTCGTTTTATATGTACATTTGATATTGCGAGGCGAGCGTCCGACATGTGGACTGCCGTCACTGCCTGTTTGTATTATTCTTTTGGGGCACGACCGGGTCGAGGTCGATGTACCCGTTGTATGTATATTTTACTTTCTGTACTAGGATTACCCCGCGGAGGGGTGCACGGATAGTCGGGTTCTAGAGGGCAACGGGCCTGCATCTCATGGCATTGAGACGGAGGGGGCTTTACTCTAGAATTGGCGGGCTATTCGCTGCACTCGTAGGGGGTATAGGTTGACCCAGGAGGGGTGCCCAAGTTACCGGATTCCGTGAAGTGCTGGGTGGTCCATTCACGTTGCTGAAGGGGGCTGCCTCGCTTCAGGTTTTGGAGGGTAACTTGCCGCGCCCATAGGGGTCTAGTATTTTCATTGCACAGGCTATCCACACGACCAGGGGAACGTCGGGTTTCAGTAGCGGCTTTATGAAACCCGGGGATCCCAGATATCTGTATTGTTCTGTGATACTGGTTACATTTCTGTGTTGTTGCATTTTATCACGCCTTGAGCGAAAATTATATATTATATATATACTAGTAGATGTGGTATACGTTTTGCATCCGCGCTAGTCCAGTCCCCGCTCTGTCGTTAGTTATCTAACCTAACGAGTGATGACGGGACCCAGTGGCGAATGCGGATGGCATATACGTACGTCATTATTTTTGTTCTTTATTGGTGTGATCAATTGATGGGACTGCGTTGATTCGGATCAATGCAAGATAAATAAACCTATTCTAATGTTGTTGGAACATTTTTCAAAAAGCTGTTATTGCAAGGGCGTTCTCTTTTGTTTTGCATCGTGGTATTCAGTTAGAATATCCTGCTCCTCAGTCGACGAGGCAAGGGCCGAAATCCCTTCACCGGGAGTGACCCCTTGGACAAAAGTTTGCGTCAGGGCAATAACTTCACTATAGTCGTTTACTTTTGCTTTGCATCGTGATATTCAGTTGGAATATCCTGCACCCCATCCTACGGGGAAAGAGCCGAGATCCCTTCACCAGGAGTGATCTCTTTAGCAAAGGTTTTCGTTACTATATTTTTATAAAAGCTATCCGTTCCTTCAACGATATCAAGTTCATTACGTTAAAGGTTTTCGCCAGAAACCATTCGTAGCCCTCCGTCATTTAAGACGGGTAGCACGTAGTATTCATGCTATGTTTGTTGACCTTCGTCAAGGCATAGTGTATGGTAGCTGCTTGTTACCTTTCTGCAGCATAGGTAGATGCGTTGGTTTGGGACAGTCGTACTACTATTTTGGCCTTCGTCAAGGGTATGTATGGGTGGGTTCAAATTAACCTGGACAATGACGGGTAGAACTTGACATGTGACTTATGATTTGTTGACCTTCGCCAAGATCATAAGAGCATGGGGCAAAAATCCACATCGGGAGTTTCTAAAGAAACTGAAACTTGCCAGATATGCGCATACCTTCTGGAGTGTG
Source organism: Agapanthus africanus (assembly GCA_030015575.1). NCBI lineage: Eukaryota > Viridiplantae > Streptophyta > Magnoliopsida > Asparagales > Amaryllidaceae > Agapanthus > Agapanthus africanus. The sequence continues at coordinate 113,406,256 of CM057344.1, forward strand.
ATAACGTGAGCGGATTCCGTCACGTTATCATGCGATGATAGTTGGATCCCGATTCCCACTGATGAGTTGGTTTACTCCTCGGGTGATCCCGACTAATTCTTCTTTCAGGTTTGGGAAAGAATTTGACGGTACAGTGGGAGGTTTCCTGATTAGATAAAGTGATAACCATTCTGATCTAGGTTAGAGTGCACGCTGAGTGTTTCTTTTCTCTCTCTCTTTGGCAGTGACCATTGACCCGACCCTAGACTATGACTCAGTGACCAAGTTAACCGAACCTTCTTAAACACTGGCTTTTGGATTGTCAGAGTTGCAAACCTCATTGCCACTCCTACTTTTACCCTTTTCTCCAGGACACCCCGTATCACTACGAATGTCCACTTCCATTGGACAAAACCATCGTATGGTTATATACGAACTCGAAGGAATTAATTCGAGGATGGTTTCAGGTTCTGGAGAAAACGAATAGGACTATTCAGTTGTCTTTTCCTTTTACCTTCTCTCAGGTTGCGAGTGCTCCTTGGATTAGGACAGTACACCTATTACGCAAATTGGATAGTCTTCTTCCAAACCATAGGCAGGTGCCGGCCGGTAGGGAATGAAGAAAACCAATTAGCCTAACGATGGTGTACAGAAGGTATTATGTTAAGACAAATAAAGGGATTAGAAGGAGGGCAAAGTAAATTGCGACTGATATTCACAACCAAACCAAGTATTTCATTACCACTCCCACTTCACCTTTGTATTTCTCCAGAACACTCCGTATCACTACGAAGATCCACAGTTTATTTGGATACTCCATCGTATGGTTATATACGAACTCGAAAAGAACTTGTTCCAGTTCGGGGATGGATTCTGGTTCAGGAGAAATAGGAATAAGGTTTATTCGGTTGTCTTTTATCTTCACCTTCTCTCGCATTGCGAGTGCTCCTAGGATTAGGACAGTACACCCATTATGCTTATTGGATAGTCTTCTTCCAAACCATAGGCTGGTGCCGAACGGTAGGGAAGGAAGAAAACCATTTGGCCTAAAGGGGTGTACAGAAGGTAATGACTAAAGACATATAAAGGGATTTGGAGAGATGGCAAAGAAATACATGGTTACAGTTGTGAATCTGGATAATGGAAGAGGCATTACTAAGAATACCAGGATACCCCATCGAAACATTTTAATGTTTCAGTTTCACTGTGTACTGTTAAAAGAGAACTGATTTCCCAATTAGACACTTGCTCCAGGGTATGTATTTACCAGGTATGATTCTCACATCTGTATGGTTTTACAGATGATGAGTGGGAGTAAGTTATTGAGAATTAGGTGATCATCCTCATTATATCGGAATTCGTTGTAATTGGTGATATTTGAGGAAGTCACCTGGGTTGTTTGCCGGACGGCAGATATTTGGTTTTGAATATCCGTTGTTATGCACCAATTTCAAATTGATATATCTGTACGTCTATTTTTATAGAGTGAGATATACCTTTTTGAAATTATGTCTATGACATTTACCTATATCAGTGGATGGTTAGGTAAGGAGTATTGAACAACGGTGTAATTCTTCATAACCATAAGTACAGTTTTCAACCTGCAACACACAGTGAATGAGTTATTAGACTCACGGGACTTATACAGAGTATTGTATATTGTCCAGTGTCCATTAGGACAGAGGGGTTGGTCCTCGTACTATATTCGGTTTACTTATGACTTCTCTAGTTTGACAGATGTTTCATAGAAACACAGGGTCCAAGTTTTGAGAAGTTATAGGTATAAGAGTAAAGTAGAGAACCAGGTATTGCAAGTATCAGGATTCTTCAAGGTGATCGAAGATGTAGATGCTTGTGTATGGTATTCAGTTGATAGTAATGATTAAGAGAACTTTCTTCTCTTTCAGGTTACTCATAATTGAAAGCATTCCTAAGTTGAGTAACGCTGATCAGCCTCTTTCCATTTAGTTGACATGCACTGGAGACAGCTGCATGATTTGAATCTGGTTCAATTAAATCAGTGCTTCTGTTTCTGTATTGGATATAGAACAGTTCGTATCTTAACGATGTTAAGGTACGGAGAGTTGTCCGGCTTATGCTTAAAACCAGACTCTGGATGACTCAAGGCACGTTTCTGTAATGGCTGTTTGTGGGTTGACCCGGGCTATGACGAGGGTTGACTTTCTACCATCTGGAAGATCAATAGTGATATTGTTCTTGACTCCCCACAGTTTTAATAAAAATGAATTTTTTCAGAAAACAGTAGTGGGAGTATGGTAGAACTGGAAGTGATTCCAGAACCGCAAACGATTACTGAAGATTTGATAAAGAACCTAAAGATTCAATCTGATTTGACATTCCATTGGCCACTCCGCAGATATGGTGGGTAACCTAAGGCACCTGAGAGGTACTCCGGTGTCCTCAAGGACGGTGACAGGGAGGTTCTTGTTTACCCAGACTTGCCATTACTGTTGTTCCAGACTGTGAGACCCGGCAGGAGGATGAGTATAGCGTCGTTCTAGACTAGCTTTAGAAGTGCACGTGTATATGACTCTGCCAGAGGGTTGTCGTAGTCAGTGGGAGCAGCAGAAGCATTGGTGGACAGGAGGCTTATGTCTATTTATAGACTAAAGCGGATATAGCGGAGATAGATCATCTATTTCTGATGTGACAGTCATAGGTTTGACTTCATCAGAATAGGGGATGGATCTGTTAAGAAGGTAGTAGGGTGTGATGTCCTGGTATTTGGATGACATACACAGAGTAGGAAATGATATTCCTATACTACGATCGGTTATTCTTTGGTTGTCACACAGTGGTTTCTCCACATAGGACTTGGATATTATATCAGACATTCTGGTTACTAGATCTATGGTTTTAGATCTAGATTTGGGTAGTTTCCCAATCTGGGTACTTAGACTGCATTCTATGAGTATTTAGAATGGACGACTCCTGGCACGGAAGTGTACCTGCAGGTAATGGAGTCACCCTCTCTAAAGGTGTCTTTCAGACTAAAGTGGAGAGGGATGTGCATGATTGGCAGATCGCTTGCTTAGGCAATTGAGTCAATCATGAGATGTCAAGTACCACACCAGATGTTGTTCTTGCAGGAGATGCAATAAGTTGATATTAATCCAATCCTGGAGAAACATTCGGAAGCAGTTATAGAACATAAATGGATGTTCTAGGGATATGATAACGACAGCCTCCAAGGTGACCTGGATGACAGAGTGACTGTCAGAGTTATAGTTTTCCCTCTGACGAGGGGCAGTATTTTGGACAGATGGTCCAGGTGGATACTGAGGGAAGGCATGGCGCAGGATACTGATTAAGTTCAGTTGACGATACAGTCTAAGAAGTTTGGATTTGGAGTTCATTTATGAGCTAGGTCCCATCAGATATCCAGACACATTCTAAGACAGGTATTGCTCATTTCGGGAGATGGCTTTCTCCGCGAACTTGAGATAAAGAGAGACATAGAAAGAAACACCACAGCGGATCCACTCATTGAGGCTATTCCTCGAACGCAATAGTTTCGCAAACGAGCTTTGTGAGACTGACTAGTAGAGGAGTTGGGTGTTCGGTATCACACGAGCTGTGAGTATGCGACATCGCAATAATTAGCCTTGAGTGCAAGTGGGAGATTGTTGGATATAGTGCCCTCAGAGTCAATTATTGGATCACAGGCACGTGATTGCAATGGGAGGACCTATACCGGTAGGACAGTCTTACTCGAGATGATAGTATGCTATCTGGTTTATCTTTATCATCGTGTACTGCTTTAGGTGACCTTACGAGTCGCTATTGCACGTTAATAGAGCCCCTAGGATTCTTGCTTGACTACCAGCAGTATGAGGGCGATCATATACGTGGGAGCTGGGGTCTATAAGCATATCCTTAAAAGGTCCCTAGTCGTGGGAGTTTCGAGACAGGGCATCAATTCTCCAGAGTAGACTAGTGTATACAGTCGAGACCCCGACGAAGGGCGATGGCCGGTCTCACAAGCCACTGGTGTCAGTTGGTTCACCTAAGATGTATACAGGTGCTCATTGGGTTATGAGTACACCGGACAGGACTCGCCGGGAACTTGCTAGTTGGTATTATACCTGACGTCAGATAGCAGTTCCCTGGTGACATGTGTATAGGTTAGTTCATCGACCTGAGATCGTCATTTTTCTCGTGTGAGTTCCCACTGTACTTAGATTTCTACCCTACCACGCTCAAAGGAGACGTGCAAACAGGTTTTAGTTGGGTACAGTCCCGAACCACATGGAGGCAGTGAGCGGATCTGCAGGGGATCGTCTCTCCCGGTATTGGGGGTGAGGTCGCGCTGTGTCTAGGAGAGCCAGTACATGAAAAGTCCTTGGCCAAGACAGGAGATTTACTGGTAGGTATTCCAGTAGTATCTCAGGGTGTTCTGGGCTGCATTCCGACACGACTTGTACCGCTTTTGGGGGTCTGACTTTTACCAACCCCCTAGGCCCGCCATGCGATGCTCATAGACGAACGGACCGGACTGTACGGATATTGTCACTGGCAGGCTCAGTAGGGTGTCAGGATGAGTTCGCTCATCGACGTCCCTTTGGTCAATAGCTGGTGGCCCGTCACGTATGGCTAATACCTCTGACGTGCTAGTGGTTAAATCCACAGCCATAGTATTGACGAGTCTTTAGAGTCCACCACACACACAGTTACTCAGGTTTCGGGCGAAACGTTGTAGAGGCCGTATGGAGATATGGCAGGGTTCGATCAGATACGTGCGGTATTGCACGGATCGTGATCGGACGGATTTTACTAGCGAGCTTTGTTTTAAGCCAGATCTTAGTATTAGACAGTGTAGTTTTGTCTCTTTGCAGTTGTATTCAGTGGGAATACAAATGCGGGCATGTATATGCAGTAGCGGGGTTTTCCTGTAATTTATTACGGGATCAGTTTTCTGAAGTTGCCAGTTTGCATTCCGTTCCGGCCGGTTTTCCTTTGTTCCGTCTCGGCCGGACTTTTCGATGGAGGAGGTTATTTGCAAGTGTGCAAATAACATTTGTGGAGGGGTTTTCTTGCATATTTGTGGCTTCATGATGAGATTCCTTTTTATTCTTATCCTTTACATTAAATGAGATTAGAATGAGATTAGAAATGGATTGGAAATTGATTTGATCATTTTCTTCTCTTTATCATTTTCTTTTTTCTCCACTTGCTTAAGATTCTCTTTTTCCTCCACCATTCTTATGAGGTAGTGGCCGGCCAATTTTTGAGGAGTGAGGAGAGAGGTTCACATGATGAAGGAAATTGATACATTCCATTTTACTTGCTCACAAAATCCTTAACACTTTTCCAAAGTTCATTCCTTCTCTCCTCCATCACCAATGGCAACTACAACCCCAAAGAGACAAACTTTTCTACACTAAACCTACAGCACCCTTGGACGCGTCGGCTTGCCAACTTCACGCCTGAATTGCCACGGTCCAGAGTTGAGAGCCCGTAAAAAAAACGGTTTCGTGGTGCCCTTTCCGACGAGGAGGTAACGGACGGAGATTCCGCGGGAGATCGGGAGGACGACGAGAAGACCGAAGGACACAAATCACTCGGTATATCTCTCTTACCATCTTTTAGTTTGCTAGTAGCTAGGTTAATGGCCCGATCCGGATTAAAAGTGCGCGGTGGTGCCGGTTTTCAAGTTTCGCAAAGTTTTTGTTTCCGCGTTTCCGGCGTCGGATCGACTGCCGGGGCGCCGCCGTGCACTTACAAGATTTAAGCTAATTTGGGTAAAAGAAAAATGGGTGGAGGTTAAATGAAAATTTTTTGAGGTTTTTTATTTGGATTTTTAATGAAAAATGAAGAATTTTTGAGAGAAATGAGAGGGGGAAATGAAGGCGGCAGCATGAGGAATTTTTGGCCAGAAATGAAATGAGGTGAGAGAGAGAGAAGTTTTTAGAGGTGTGTAGAAGTGTCTTCACCATTTTACATATTAAACCCCCCCCCTTTTAAATTTTCTTTTCTTTTAAATTTTCTACAAGAGAATGAGGTGAGAATTTCTTGAAGAGAGAGGGGGATGCCACCTAGGCTCGGCCATAAGTAAGGGAGAGAGAAAATGTAAGGTATATGTGTGTAGAAATTTCTAGGATATACAACCCTTCAAGCTCATTTATTAGTTCACATGTTAATTAGTTTATTTTATAATTAATCTTTACCCTAGAATTCTCTAGAATATTGGAGACAAATTAAGAAAGTATGAGCTTGTTACAAGTTAAGTGTTTATGTTGTCATGGTTCACATTTGTATAATTAACCCATTCCAATTTGTAATTACCACTAATTTAATGCCTAAATGAAAGCTTAAAATATTATTTCAAATAATTAATTAAGGAAAAATATTTAAGTAACTAACAATTTATAAGTGACTAATTAAATACCAATTACTAGCAATTACATAGTTAAAATAGACATTTTTAAGTCTATAATGAAAAATAATTATAGTTAAGTTTTACGGAAAATACGATTTATTTTACCGATTATCAGAAAATTCACCTAAAGGATTTTATTTATTTATTTATTTTTAAAACGTTATACATAGTCTGAACAGCTGTAGTGGCAAGCTTTGGTCATTAGAACCTTCCTGTCACCATTTTTGAGGAGACCGAAATACCTCTCGGGTGGCTGAGATTATCCACCAAATCTGCGGAGTGGCTAATGGATTGTTGAATCCAATTGAATTTTTAGGTTCTACTTAATTTTCAGTAATCGTTTGTGGTTCTGGAATCACATCCAGTTCTACCATTCTCCCACTTATGTTTTCTGAAAAGAATTCATTTTACTAAAACGGGTGGCGGGTCGAGAACAATATAACTATTGATCCTCCAAATGGTAGAATATTAACTCTCGTCAAAATCCCAGATAACCTACAAACTGCCATTACTGAAATGTGCCTTGAGTTTATCTGGATTCTGGTTTTAAGCATAAGCCGGATTACTCTATATACCTTAACATCGTTAAGATATGAAGCCATTCTATATCCAGTATAGAAACAAAGGCACTAATTTAATTGGAACCAGATTCAAAAATCAAGCGGCTGTTTCTAGTGCATATCGACAAAATGGAAGAAGGTCATGCAGTATTACTCATTAAGGAGCACACCCACGAGTGAGTAACCTGAAAGAAAAGAAAGTTCTCAAATATATTACTTACGACATAATACGTAGCATAAGTATCTACATTTTCGATCATTTCAAAGAATCCTGATACTTCCAACGTATGGTCCTCTACATCATTTTTATACCTATAACTTCTCAAAATTTGGACCTTATAGTTCAACGAAATATGTGTCTAAAACCAGAGAAGTCATAAGTAAATGGAATATAGTATGAGTACCAACCCCTTTGTCCTAATGGACATCGGACAATATACAATACTTTGTATAAGTCCTCTGAGTTTAATAGCCCAAACATTTGGCGTCGTAGGTTGAAAATGTGTTATGATTAAGAAGAATTACACTGTTGTTGAATGCACCTTACCTAACCATCAACTGATATAGGTAAATGTCATAAACATAATTTCAAAAAGTTATATCTCACTTTATAAATAAACGTATAGATATATCGTTTGAAATTGATGCATAACAACGGATATTCAAAACCAAAAATTTGCCGTTAAGCAAAACTCAGGTGATTTCCTCAAATATCACTAATTACAAAGAATTCTGATATATTGAGAATCTAATCACCCAATTCCCAATATTCTACTCACTCATCATCTGTAACGCCATACAGATGTGAGAATCAAGTCTGGTAAATACATATCCAGGAGTCAGAATCTAATTGGAAAAACAGTTTTCAATTAACACCGCACTGTAAAACTGAAATATGAAAATTTTTCGAAGGAGTGGCCGGGTATTCCTAGTAATATCTCTTCCACTATCCCTATTCATGACAGTAGTCGCAATTTCCTTGCCCTCACTCCAATCCCTTTATATATCTTTATTTCTTACCTTTTGTACACCATACTTAGGCTAATTGGTTTTCTTCTTCCCTACCTTTCGACACCTGTCTAAGGTTTGGAAGAAGACTATCCAATAAGCATAATATGTGTACTCTCCTAATAGTAGGAGCTCTCGCAACCTGAGAGAACGGAAAAATAAAAGACAACTGAATAATCATATTCAATTTCTCCAGAACCGGAATCCATTCTCGAATTGAAACAAGTTTCTTTGAGTTTGTATGTAACTATATGATGGCATACCTAAGCAATATGGATCTTCGTAGTGATACGGAGTGTTCTGGAGAAATGCAAAGGGGAAGTAGGAGTGGCAGGGATATATGCAGCTTTGTCATGAATCATGACAGTAGTCGCAATTTCCTTTGCCCTTACTCTAATCCCTTTATATGTCTTCACTTCTTACCTTCTATACACCACACTTAAGCTAATTGGTTTTCTATTTTCCCTACCTTTTGGCACCTGCCTAACGTTTGGAAGAAGACTATCTAATAAGCGTAATAGGTGTACTCTCCTAACACTAGGAGCTCTCGCAACCTGAGAGAAGGGAAAAAGAAAAGACAACTGAATAATCATATTCAATTTCTCAAAAACCGGAATCCATCCTCGAACTGAAACAAGTTTCTTCTAGTTTGTATTTAACTATACGATAGAATACCCAAGCAATATGGATCTTCGTAGTGATACGGAGTGTTCTGGAGAAATGCAAAGGGGATGTAGGAATGGCTGGGATATATGCGGCTTAGTCGTGAATAATGATAATCCAAAGCCAAAGTGTGTAAGAAGGTTCGGTTAACTTGGTTCATAAGTTTTAGTTTAAGGTCAAGTCATGATCGCTGCCAAAGAGAGAGAAAAAGAAACACTCAGTATGCACTCTAACCTAGATTAGATTGGTTAATCACTTTATCTAATCAGGATGGCTCCCACAGTTTTCTCGAATTCTCCTTCAAACCCTAAATGGGGAATTAGTCGGGATCATCTGAAAATCACCCGAAGAGTAACACCTACTCATCAGTGGGAATCGGGATCCAACTATCATCGCATGATAACTTGATGGAAGCCACTTAAGTCACCACACTCCAGAAGATATGGGCATGTCTGGCAAGTTTCCTTTATATTTGAAACTTCCGATATAGTTTTTACCCCTAGGACCCGGGGACCTTGACTAATAATCAACAAATCAAAGGTCCTAGTCAAGTTCAACCCGTCACTATCTTGATAGCGTTAAACTCACCCGCACAATCCTTGACTAATGATCAAAAAAGTCGTACAACTGTCTTAACCAATCCACATATCCATGCGACAGAAAAGTATTACAGAGCTACCGCACACTACGTCTCGGCGAATAGCAACGACAAACATACCATGAATACTAAACAATATTAATCTAAAATGACAGAGCGCTATGGCTGGTTATAGGTGAATAACCTTTAACGTAATGAACTTGATATCATTGAAGGGACCAAGTGGTTTTACAAATATATAGTGGCGCAAACTTTTGCCAAAGAGATCACTCCCTATGAAGGGATCTAGGCTTTTTCTTCATCGAATGAGGTGCTGGATATTCTTAACCAAATACCGTTGTGCAAAGCAAAAAAATTGACTGTAGTGAAGTTATTACAATAACGCAAACTTCTGGCCAAGAGGTAACTCCCCATGAAGGGATCTAGGCTCTTGCCTCGTCGAATGAGGTGCTGGATATTCATAATCGAATACCGCTGTGCAAAGCAAAAGGAAATTCCTGTAATGTCAGTTTTAAAAACAAAATCGGTTCCAACAACATCATTAAGATTTGTTTTCCTTACATTAATCAAAATTAATGCAGTCCCATCAATTAATCATATCATGCCAGAAAGAAAAGAAAATAATCACGCACATATATACCATTCGCATTCGCCACAGGGTCCTAAGTCTTCGTCGTAAGGTTAATTAACTTACGACAAGGCGGGGACAAGACTAGCGTGGATACAAAACATATATAGCATCTACTATATTTATATATATAATATATATGAACATTCGTCTCACGTATGATATCAGCTAACATCACAGAAGCATCATAACAGAATCACGGCGGAAGCAAACACAATATGGAAATGCGGATAAACTAGAAAAAGTACATTTCAAAGGAGCCAAATATGAAATACAATTTCCCAGTCATGTGGATAGCACGTAGTATCAGACCCTAGACCCCTACGAGTGCGGCAAGCCACCTGCCAATCCCAGAAGTGAGGCGACCCCAATCAACGAAGTTAATGGTGTAGGGTTCCTAGGCACACTAAAGAAGTCTCACAAGCGATCGAACATGGCCAATTCAAATTTTATAAGTGCCTACAAACCCTAATACGGATCGTTAACTAGAAAAACTAGGCGATGCAAGCAAGTAAACGGAAATATAGCTAAAGGGAAGGGGCTACAACCTTTGTAGATCCGGTCCTCCACCTCCTAAGCTCCGCGATGAAGTCCTCTCCGCTGTCCAAATCGAATCATGACTCTCACGGTGGTTTCATCGGAGAAATAGGCGGGCTAGGTCGTCGACAACGTGCCGAAGATGATCTACGTCGAGGCATCGCTAGATCAAGCTCCAACTTCACCAAGTCAAGAAAACTTGTGAAGGAAACACCCTATACTACTTGGCAAGAGGTAGAGGATGAAGAAATAGGAAGTGGGTAGACTTTAGATTTGGATTTCTCACACTTTTTCATCAATCACCATTGATGTAGCAAGCTTTCTTCATGGAAGAAGAAGATGAAGAAGAAGAAGAAGATATGATAAGTTATTTTTAATTTGATAAATAAATCAATACTTATCATGACTTCAACCATGGTTTAGTGTAGAGATTTAACTAAGGTTAGATGAGTGGTTAGGGTTAGAGAAGAGGCAAGAATGGTGGACTTGTTCAAAGCTTCAAGAAGCTTCAAATAAAAACAAAAATAGCAACCATTCTTTTCTCTTTTTCTTTTCAAATGAAATAAATAAAATAAATAAATGAATAAGTAAAAGAAATGATACCCTAACCACTAACTAACCATGGTTTAATACTTTACACAAAACCAAGCAAGAATGTATCATCAAACATAATACAATCATGTGCACAAAAATATATCACATATACAATGTGCATTTCAAGTGAGTAAATCCATTTAAAGTGAACCAATACTAGTTAATGCAAAGTAATATATCAAATATATAATTATACATTAAATCATTAAATCAACACTTGATTCAATGATCCGGTTATATCGCATATAACCGGCTAGTATCCAATGTATCGGCTTATCGAATCGATCCTTGATTCGATAACTAGGTTATATCGCATATAACCAATCAATAAATTCATCGCGAGAATGGAACACGGTATCACATACACGAATTATTCTCGGTCCCGCACATATCTCATATGCGCTCCTATTTCGTTTCGCTTGAGCCAGGAAACCTCTGTGTAGGACTCTAAAGACTCGTCAATACGCCGGCAGTAGATGATGATCATATCAAACACCCACAAGCCGCAAGCGGTCTGCTAAATGTAACGGCCACCCGGGTATTGATCGATCAGAAGATCGACGAGCAAGCCCGCTCACACTCCTGTGAATCCAACCAGTAACACTTACCGTACAGTCCGGTCTGTTCGTCTGATATGTCGCATATCTCGCCTAGGGGTGGTAAACGTCAGACCCCAATAGCTCGATAAGTCATGCCGACGTGAAGTCCATGACATGTGTGAAACTACCGATAACACTTACCAGTAGGTCACTGCAACCCTGGCCAGGGATTTCCTGTTATGGCCAGTCGAGCATAGCGCAACATCAACCCCCAATACCGGGAGAGACGAATCCCCTCCTATCGCTCATTGCCTCCATGTGAATCGGGACTGTACCCAAAAACCACCTGTTTGCACGACTCAGTAGAGCCATGGTAGGGTGGAAATCAAAGCACAGTGGAAGACACACAAGACTCTATGACGATCTCGGGTCAACAGACTAAGCTGTACCAGTGTCACCAGAGAACTGCCATCTGACGTGAGGTATAATACCATCTGGGAGTTCTCGGCGAGTCCGTTCAGTGTACCCAGTCTCCACTGAGCACCCGCATACCATCTCTGATGTCAAACACCAATGGATATGGGATCATCCATCGCCCATCACATGGGTCGAGAAGATATACGCTAGTCTACTCTGGAATATCGATGCCCCGTCTCAATATTCCCACGACTAGGAACAATGAAGGATGTACTCATTGACTACCCAGGCCCCACTAGTATGATCTTCATCATAGTCCTGGAAGTCGAGTACACATCCTAAGGGCTTTATCAACATGTAATCAGAGAGACAGAAAGTATACACGTTAAGATAAAGAGCAACCAGGATAGCGTACTATCATGTCGAGCAAGAAAGTCCTGCCTATATATGTCCCAGCATCCACTACAATATACATCCAATGTACAGTAATGGCCTCTAGGGCATACATATAACTAACAAATGGGCTACCCAGCACTTCCAAAATCCGGTGACTTGGACACCCCTCTGCGGGTCAATCCTATACCCCCTATGAGTGTGGCGAATGGCCCGCCAATTCTAGAGTAAGTCACCCCAGTCTCAACGCCATGAGATAGAGGCCTGTTGCCCTTTAAAACCCGGCTACTTAAGCACTCCTCCGCGAGGTAATCCTAGTACATGTAATGGAAAAACAGAATATACAACAGTGACTACGTCCGCAACTTGGACGTGCCCCAAAGAATAATGCAAGCCGCGATGACGGCAATCCACATATCGGACGCTCGCGACGCAATATGAATATACATTACATCACAGAGAACTACATCTAATACTACGTACACCAGGCTATCCATCGCAACAAATCCAACATAACCATAATCACAGAGCAACACAGAACATCAACGCGAATATCATGTTCGTAAACCCGTCTGATTGTGCATATAGCAACCAGTCGGATTATACCGCACTATGATATTCACGGTCGCAGAAACAAATACTCAGAACAACAAAAATTTAAAATTTCGATCGAGTAAAACTTTCTACATTTCCCCCCAAGTACAAATCAGTACACAAACAAATCTAGACCAAAACCAAATATTCCAAAAATCATATTTCCTTGAACTAGAGCCCCAGAAAAAATTTTGGGCACTATAGCCAAAATTGGAACGCGGTTCAGCGGCCAAAAGGCGCATTTGGCTTCTGTTCCGCAGTCGAATTTTGGGCTTAGGTGCCCAAATTTTTTTCTTAGCTCTAATTTTTCTTGCACATAATTTTAATGCGACCAGAAAAAATTTTGAAAATCTTTTAAATTCGAACAACAAGCAATGTTTTTGGAAATGCAATTCAGAAAATTCTGTCGATTGAAACTCTAAATTAGTGCAAACAAATCTAGCTTTTAGCATGGCTCTGATACTACTACTGGGAACTTAGGCACCCTAGCAAACTAATTTTAGAAGATGGCAACATGGATTTCAAAAATTTCTAGGTTGCTAAAGTTCCTAAACCAAGAATCAAACTAAAAAGCTAGGACTTGTATACAAAACCTAATGAGTTAAACTAATCTACTATGTGTAGAATACTCACATTCTCAAGCTTTCTTCAAGTGCTCCGGATCGCGCTTGCAAGCTGGTCCTCCTTTGCCAAAGATGATCCACCTGAGGGAAATGATCCAAGCTCCAGTATCGCCTAGCAAAGCAACCGACGCTCCAAGGTCACTAGCAATGGAGAGTGGGGATGTAGGAATTTTCTACTATCTTTTTCTCTCATTTCCAAAGCTCAAGTGACCAACTAAAGAAGAAGGAGGAGGAGGTGAAGAAACATGGGCATGAGCAAAATGAGCAAGCATGAAAGATAGAAATGAAGAGAGTAGTATGTAGAAAATAGAATGGCTTGCAATTTTACAACCATGCAAAAAATATCTCATAACATTTTACAATAAACTAATAAAGGCCATACCTCTCTACATACCTCCAACCATGCTCATGCCACCTCACCCTCCACCTCATTTGCAAATGATTTTCGAAAAAGAAAATCATATAATGAGGTGTCCATCTTCTAGAAAACATTCCGTATAAATACGGAATACAACCCGGTATACGTATCGAAATACATATATGTGTATTCGTATAAAAATACGAATAGCTAAGAGAGAAAATGAATAGTGAACAATAATACTAGAATACATATACTATATATATATATATATATATATATATATTAAATCAAAACTTTATTTAATAATCCGGCTTAATCCTAAGCCACTAGTATTATCAACCGTCCGATTAAAATCCGTGTAGCCTGTACACATATTTAATCGGACACTTGTATGTACCAACATACGTCATCTACATCATATCATATGAACCGGAAAAACCCTCTGTATGACACTCTAAAGACTCATCAATACGCTGGTAGTGGGTTTAACCACAAGCACGTCAGCGGCACTAGCTGTACATAACGGCTGCCCAGGTATTAAGCGAACGAAGGCCGACGAGCAAACTCATCCGTATCCCTACTGAGCCAGACTGTGACAATCTCCATACAGTCTGGTCTGTTCTTCTAAGAGTATCGCATATCAGGTTTAGGGGATGGATAAATTCAGACCCCTAATAACGTGATATTTCGTGCCAGTATGAAGCCCATCACCCACTGAGAAACTACTGATCCAAATCAGTAATTCTCGTCCACCTTGGCCAAGGATTTTTGGTGATGGCCATCCGTGCAAAGCGCGACATCAACCTCCAATACCGGGAGAGACGAATCCCCGATGATCCGCTCACTGTCTCCATGTGGCTCGGGACTGTACCCAACTAAAATATGTTTGCACGACTCCTTTGAATCGTGGTAGGGTAGTAATCAAAGCACAGTGGGAACTCACATGAGACAAATGACGATCTCAGGTCGACAGACTAACCTGTACTCATGTCACCTGACTATCTAACAATAGGTATAATACCATATAGCATGTTCCCGACGAGTCCGTCCAGTGTAAATCATAACCAATTGAGCACCTGTATACTATCTTAGGTGACTAACCGACACCAATGGATTGTGAGACCGGCCGCCACCCCTCGTCGGGGTCTCGAAAAGTTCACACTCTTCTACTCCGAAGTATCGATGCCCAGTCTCGATACTCCCTCGGACCACCCGGCTCCCACGTATAAGATCGCCATCATAATGCTGGTAGTCAAGCAAGAATCCTATAGGATCTATCAACATGTAATAGTGATCTGTAATGCCACATAATGCATGTAGATGATGATAGACACAAAACAGATAACATACTATCATCTCGAGTAAGACTGTTCTACCCGTATAGGTCCTCTCTCAATCATCATAATCGTCTGCCTGTGATTACAATAATTTCCTTGATGGCACTATAGCCAACATTCAAATCCCAAGTTTTGAATAATCAAGAGAGCGTCTTAACGTTGAACTTGAAGAATAAGAGAGGATATGGGTTTTTGGGGTTAAAGCCCATGGCTTTCACCCCGAGTATGCATATTTGAATGTAGGAACAAACAAATTCGATAAAAGCTTCCGGTTTTCATCATCCAGTTGGATCTCCCATGAGATCCATGGGAACATGGGTTGTAACCCATATTCCTTTGTGGAAATCCCCCAAAAAGGGAGTTTCCGCTCCATAACCGCCCCTCCCCAAGAGTGTTCCTGCCCTTGGAAACCCCCCAAAGGGGTTTTCTTTTTCAGGACTCCCCAAAAGGGGTCCCGCTGTCGAGATCCCCTGATCGCACGCTTTTGGCGTGTCGGATATTCAAAGTTCTAAAGTTATAACCGCGATCAGGACGGTGTCGCTATGCAGCTAGCCGGTTGAGCACGGGTCGATCCACAGGGAGATGGTTGTATGTTCGTTCAAGTTTTAGACGAGTTAATAAAGAATGTGTATATGTTTGTTCAGTTCTATCCTAAGTGTTATATGCAAGTATAAAGTTGTTAAGAAAAAGATACGAAAGTGTAAGCTAAGGAAATCCGCACTCAAAACCTTTGAGCCGAGTCTTGACCAATTGAAGCTAGAGCAATCGGCAGCAACGTGGATTAGGGGATTTAAGCACGGTATTCGTGGAATCCGGCTTATTGACCCTTGTCCTTCCGTTCTTGTCTCTTGCTTTCGCCTCCGGCCAAACCGAACGCAACCGGTCGCAGTTAGGAATCACCGTTACCTTGGTATGGTAGGGTGCCTAACGGAGCGCTTGCGTAATGTTTGGGCGGAGTTCAAAGGAAAATAACGGGAAAAGGAAATGAACAAAGAACATTAACTTACAATATCGTATTTATTCTTAACAACAACATATTACAACCATTCACAAAACGAACCAAAAAGAGCAAAAGAAAAGATAAACAAAGAAAAGAAAAGATTACAAGCAAATAATTAAAAGTGCATGGAATTTAAGTGCATGAAAGTAAATGAGCAAGAAATGAAACTAGGAACCATAGAACCCAAACAAGACATGGGTTCAATAACCAAATCTTAAACTTGCAAGCTCAATTAAGAGGTTGCAAGATCAAGAAAAGGCAAAAAACTCATGGAGAATGAAGCACAAAAAGAGAGAACATTATTGATTCCAAAATGATACAACCCCTTGAGATCAATGACCAAAGCTTAAACTTGCAAGCTCACTTAAGAGGTTGCAAGATCAAGTTAAGGTAGAGAGCTCAAGGGGGAAGCTAAGCAAAAAAGAATGATACAAAATAACCCTCATCTTCATTTAACATCCACTCAAAAGCTCTCACAACAATTTAATGGAGGAAAGATGAAGAAGAAGAAGAAGAAGAAGAAAACTAAAAACTAACAAAAAGAGGGTATGAAAAGAACATCCATGGCTTGGCAAGTTCTGGGCAATTTATAGGCAGGGAACTGGAAACCTAGGGCAACAATCTGCCTCCTTATAAAATTACCAAACAGCCCCTAAAAGATCTCCTACTGAGGAGACCATACGGCCGCGGATCCGCGGCCTAAGCGTGCTTATGCCGCGGAACCGCGGCCGTATAGAGGAATTGGCTCTTCATCTTTTGTCGGTTTCCCTGGTTTTGTGTACTCTTCAGTGTGGTATATGTTGTTTCCCAGAATCTCTTCACAATATTTCCAGAATTCCAGCAGAACAAAAGGTGATATGATGTGGATCTTTTGCCATGATTTCCTCGATCTCCGCGTAGATATGTTGGATCTTGTATTGACATTGAGCTTTGTGCATGAAAATGACATCGATTTGCCATTTTTTCCCTTAAACTGGTGTGCGGCAACATACGGATAGAGAGCAGAGACCCGTGTTTTATCTGTGGTTGGCAGTAATCCGGAATTTGTCGTACTTTTCCATGAATTTCACTGTTTAGAGCTGAGAACCAGTATCCTGCAAATATGTAGCAAACACTGATTAAAAACACCTACCTATAAACAAACGAGCGTAAAAATAGGCGGTATAAAATGCAATATTCTGGTATGAACAGATACCCCCAAACTTAACTTTTGCTCGTCCCGAGCAAAACCAATTATTCACAAAAAAAGTCCTAACCGCACTTTCGCAGGGAACGCGATTGCACTGAGCACGTGCAACAGGCCGTTAAACCTCTAGGTGTCCCTAGTAGGAGGAGTGTTGTCTCCTGAGGGTTTTCAGCGGATTACACCCACAAAATCCCGTCAAGCTAGTGTTATAAGTTAACATCGATTCTACTCCTACAGTTTAGTATTTACGTTAGAAACTCTATCATCCTAAGTTAGAAATATCCAACCCTTATTTTTCACACCTCCTATCTATTTAACCTTGGATCCTATACGTTCCAAAAAAGTTTAGAAAGATGTTGGTTCTCCTGAGTTTTCCTTCTAAAGTGCGGCCTCAAATCAGGGATTTTTATCAACTTTACAAAAAACATAAGTCTTATCTTTTATTTCTATCTTTTATCCAAACATCAATTGTATACCCCTACGTGTGTGTGTATTTGCACCCCTACACTCAAGAATTCAATTCAAGCTTTAATACCCTTGCCCTAATACCTAATACTACTTCTTTTCATTTAAAGATGGACGGTGTTGCTCACACACTTTTCATGCGACTATTAATGCTTCTTGAGGCACTAACAGCCGATTACTGAATGTGAGAACTTTAAAGCGTAAATAGAAGTTTCCAGGTCTTGACTTTATTCTATTTTTCTTTTTATTTTTATTTTTCTTTTTCAAGACCGGATATATTTTTCAATATGCTCTTTTGGTGTTTAGCTTTAAATACCGTTTTTTCTTTCATACTAGGCTTTCAGGCAAGAGTATTTCTAGGTATCCTCTACTATCCCAAGTTTCAAGGTACGTGTAAGTGCAGTTTGTAGGGTATATACTTTCTAAATTTGAACTCAAGAAAAAAAACTATTTTTCAGACTTATCCTTCAGTAAAGCTTCAATACTTTCCCTTCATCTTGACTTAACTCAAGAACTGAACTCAAGATTATCTATTTCTCAAAAAAACTGTAAGGACGTATACTTACCAAAGTTAGACAGAATGAGGGTTATTTTTAGGATGTTCAATTCCTAAGCCTAGAATTTAGTTATTTCTAACATATCAACTAAACTTTCAGAATAAAAATCAAAGTTACCCTATTAGCTAGTTTGACGACAAAGTTTTTATATTTTTTGGAAAATTTTCGATTTTTGTGGGTTTTTAATAAGGTATGCAAATGAAAAATATATAAATGAATGTGAATGAGGAAAGCTTACCGAGCACACCCCCAAACTTAAACTTGACAGTGCCCTCACTGTCAGGCTATACCAAGAGGGTCAAAATTGTCGGCGCTCCCTAAAAACAAATTATATACATAACAAAAAAGGAAAACAAAAAATATATACAAAAAGGTTCCCCCCCAAACTTAAGTAAAACAGTGTTTCCACTGTTAAGCGTTGAAGTTCAGGATCAGGGGGAAAGAACAGTATCAAGCTATACAAGGCCTTACACAGGCCAAAAGTGAGCACCAACCATTCAAAGATTTTATCGCTATAATGTACAGGTTGGTGGAAGAAGGCGTAGAGAAAAGAGATGGAGAATACGCGAGACCGTATGGAGATAGAAGTGGTATACGGTCTTGGTATATAAGAAGAAGAATGGCGGAAGAGAGAAAGAAGTGGAATACGAACTTGAGGGTGGAAATGGATTGAATAAATTAGTACAATCTGTAATGATCGATGTGAAAAGATGGATTGTACTAATCTATCAATATGGCGAGAAATTGGGTCAAATCCCTTAAGATTTGTGAGAAACCATGGGTACGCCGAACTTGGTAAACCAGACACAGGAAGTGAAAATGATACGGTTTCTTGCAAGGTCGGAACAATGGAAATGATGGAGGTAGGTGATTGAGGAAGGTTATCGGCTAAAGGTTCAGGAGGGTGTACACAGTCAATGAAAGGAACAGGATGAATTGGAAAATCCGACTCATCAAGCAAAACTGGTTCATCCTCAAAACTATCCTCAAAATTTTCCTCAAAGTTCAGCTTATCCATGCAAATTTCATCAAAATCAAGACGCATATGAAGTTCGGGAAAAACAGTTAAAGACTCGGGATGATGAATTGGAGAGAAAAACTCATCCAAAACTGCGGGTTCATCATCCGAAATATTCCCAGCGTCAATATCCTCAATCAAGTGAAAATCAATATTCTCAGACACCTCATCAAAAGCATGGATTTCAATCGATTCTGGTTCTAATATGGACGTGTAGAGGTCAAAAGGATTGGGTGTGGTTTCACTCAAAAGGGACCCTTCACAATCGGGCAAATCAAACACTGCAAAGTCACACAACTCATTATCTGTTCTATCTCTAATCAATGAATCGTTTGGAAGGGGTAGGCTTGATTCTAAAGGGGGTACAGCTCACTCTCTCCGCTCAAATTCTCAACCTGTCCTACCGCCTCTTCATACAATGGAAAATTTGGAGCTAGTTGAAAACTAGCTACCGGGTCACTAGGTTGTATGAGGGCGGCTATGGACGCATTCAAATCCATCATATGTTGGTACGACGCTACCTTAAAGTCTTCCAATGACTGTTCCAGACTAGACATGGGTTGTGAAGGGGTTTCAGTAAAAGATTCAAAGTTGTTTGGATACTGGAAACTCCCAAAAGGCTGTTCAGAAGCAATGTCTAGGGAAGGTGCAAAAGTCGGGTAGGACTGGTAGGAATTGAATGGTTGGACATGAGTAGGATCAACATTTGGATAAGAAGGTGAATGAAATTGTTGATCCCAAGAATTTGAAGTGGTGAAAGGAGTGAAAGATCGGCTATGAGATTGTTCAATATGTTCAGCGATGGTCAAAGGACGACTTGCAAAAGAGGTATCAACATAAGCGGGTGCGGGAGGTTGAAAAGGTTGATACAAAGTGGATTGCGGAGGGCAAGTGTTTGTCCTAGACGCG
The DNA here is from genome assembly GCA_030015575.1 of Agapanthus africanus. NCBI lineage: Eukaryota > Viridiplantae > Streptophyta > Magnoliopsida > Asparagales > Amaryllidaceae > Agapanthus > Agapanthus africanus. The sequence goes on from CM057344.1 coordinate 113,426,622, forward strand.
TCTATGCGATCTTTCAATGACATTTTGGGCATGGAGGGGTCGTTCGAAATTCGACCAAAGCAAGAACCGTAAGAAGTGATGTCTGGTTATGGGTACCAAAGTTCGGCAAGAGTTTTGCGAGGTGGGGTACCCATGATATGAAGAGAGAAAGAAAGAAAGGCAGAGAAAAGGAGGGGGGAAAGAATGTGATTTTTTTTTAATTTTTTAGTTAGTTATTAACAAAAGAATGAAATATACACAAAAAGAATCTGGACAAAAACAATCACGACACAAAAAATACCACACGCCTAATCGTTCTAGGGTTCACCTAGGTCAACTAGACCTACTCCAGAACTTGATTGTCGAAGTAAAACTGTGTCGAGAAACGGGCTCAAGATACACTGATCACGAGGCCAGGTAAGTGCAGAGATAAGGGGAGGTTTGCCGACGCTTTCGTGAAGGTCCTTAATTAAATAACCTTTTCTCTTTTGGCGGTTTCGCCATTAACACTTTCCTAGACACCCCGTAAACAATATACCGTTAAGCGAGGTTCTAAACACAGTTAACTTCTCCTAGTGAGCGCGAAGTCCTTAAGGCTTAAAGTCTAGTTTCTTTAAAAGTTTGTGCGGGTAAACGTTATGCTCAAGTTCGTGATATGTGGGCCACGGAAAAGGTGATGAAATCCTTTACCGTATGTTGTGGGGTTCGCTTGCCCTTAAGTCCGTATTAATGTATGCAATGCGCAATTCAATAAAAATTCTATAAAGAATCAAACAATCGGTTTTTTTAGTTTAAGCACGGCACTGCAACAAATACGGGTTAGTCAATTTTTAGAGTTTGCTAGCGAACTTGCAAAGAATCCTGCAAAGAATAGTATATTGGATGCGTCGGATTTGAGAAGAAGGTGTTTAAGAAATAGGTACCGTTAAGTTTTTGGGTTAGGAAACCCCCGTTGAATCAATTCCGGTAAGCTTGAAAAAGTTCGCTTGCGCGGGTCAAACTACCCGGATCTTTAGCACTGTACTTCGTAATCACCTTAACCTTGAACGTACACTTTGCTCCCCACAATCGCAGTTTGCAAATCCGCAAAAATTTGCAGAAAATACAGTATAGTGGAATTCACAGAGACGATAAAAGAAAAGAAAAAAGGGTGGAGAAAAAAATTGGGCACAGAGGCCTCAATGGGACCGCGGAACCGCCGCGCAAGGCACCTTTTGACCGCGGTTCTGCGGTCAAAATATTGACTTGGGGATTTGTCTTTGGTCTGTTAGTTATATGTATGCCCTAGAGGCCATTACTGTACATTGGATGTATATTGTAGTGGATGCTGGGACATATAAAGGTAGGACTTTCTTGCTCGACATGATAGTACGCTATCTGGTTGCTCTTTATCTTAACATGTATATTTTCTGTCTCTCTGATTACATGTTGATAAAGCCCATAGGATGTGTACTCGACTTCCAGGACTATGATGTAGATCATACTAGTGGGGCCTGGGTAGTCCAAGAGTACATCCTTGAAATGTTCCTAGTCGAGGGAATGTCGAGACGGGGCATCGATATTCCAGAGTAGACTAGCGCATATCTTCTCGACCCATGCGATGGGCGATGGATGATCCCATATCCATTGGTGTTTGACATCGAAGATGGTATGCGGGTGCTCAGTGGAGACTGGGTACACTGAACGGACTCGCCGAGAACTCCCAGATGGTATTATACCTCACGTCAGATGGCAGTTCTCTGGTGACACTGGTACAGCTTAGTCTGTTGACCCGAGATCGTCATAGAGTCTTGTGTGTCTCCCACTGTGCTTTGATTTCCACCCTACCACGGCTCTACTGAGTCGTGCAAACAGGTGGTTTTTGGGTACAGTCCCGATTCACATGGAGGCAATGAGCGATAGGAGGGGATTCGTCTCTCCCGGTATTGGGGGTTGATGTTGTGCTATGCTCGACTGGCCATAACAGGAAATCCCTGGCCAGGGTTGCAGTGATATACTGGTAAGAGTTATCAGTAGCTTCACGAATGTTATGGACCCTACGTCGGCATGACTTATCGAGCTATTGGGGTCTGACGTTTACCACCCCTAGGCGAGATATGCGACATATCAGACGAACAGACCGGACCGTACGGTAAGTGTTACTGGTCGGATTCACTGGAGTGTGAGCGGGCTTGCTCGTCGATCTTCAGATCGCTCAATACCCGGGTGGCCGTTACGTTTAGCAGACCGCTTGCGGCTTGCGGATGTTTGATATGATCATCATCTGCTACCGGCGTATTGACGAGTCTTTAGAGTCCTACACAGAGGTTTCCTAGCTCAAGCGAAACGAAATAGGAGCGCATATGAGATATGTGCGGGACCGAGAATAATGCGTGTATATGATACCGTATTCTATTCTCGCGATCAATGTATCGAATGGTTATATGCGATATAACCTAGTTATCGAATCAAGGATTGATTCGATAAGCCGACACATTGGATACTAGCCGGTTATAAGCGATATGACCGGATCGTTAAATCAAGTGTTGATTTAATGATTTAATACATAATTATATATTTGATATATTGCTTTGCATTAACTAGTATCGGTTCACTTTAAATGGATTTTCTCGCGCGGATGTGCACATTGTATATTCGATATAGTTTTGTGCACATGATTGTATCATGTTTGATGATACATTCTTGCTTGGTTTTGTGTAAAGTGTTAAACCATGGTTAATTAGTGATTAGGGTTTCTTTTTCATTTACTTAATCATTTATTTATTCCTTTTATTTATTTTGGAAAAAGAAAAGATAAAGAGATAAGAATGGTTGCTAGTTTTTGTTTTTATTCGAAAGCTTCTTGAAGCTTTGAACTTAGTCCACCATTCTTGTCTTTTATCTAACCCTAACCACTATCTAACCTAAGTTAAGTCTCTACACTAAACCATGGTCAAAGATATGATAAGTATTGTATTTTCTTTTCCTTTTTGATTATTAAGTTATCATATCTTCTTCTTGCTTTCTTCTTCTTCTTCATTTCAAAGAAGAAAGCTTCATGTCCATCAATGGTGATTGATGATTAAGATTGAGAAATCCAATTCTAAAGTCTACCCACTTCCTATTTCTTCATCCTCTACCTCTTGCCAAGTAGTAGAGTGTGTTTACTTCACAAGTTTCATGACTTGGTGAAGTTGTGAGCTTGATCTAGCGATGCCTCGACGTAGATCATCTTCGGCATGGACATCGACGACCTAGCTTGCACATTCTCCGACGAAGCCGCCGCTTGAGCCCGGATTTGATTTGGACAGCGGAGAGGACCTCGTTGCGGAGCTATGGAGGTGGAGCACCGGATCTACAAAGGTTGTATTTCCGTATCTTGTAGTTAAGTGTTAACTAGATTTCATTTTTCGCCTAGATTTCTAGCAAACGATCCGTAGTCGGGTCTCTCGGCACCTAAAAAATTTGAAATTGGCATGTTCGATGCCTTGTGAGACCTCACTAGGGTGCCTAGGAACCCTACAGTGGTATCAGAGCCTAGCTAGAGCCTTAGGCGAAGTCCAGACGGAATTTGAAGTCCGAACGAACCCGAAACACCAAACTAAAATTGCTCTCTGGACGAATTCTAAAATCGGGGTTTTTTCCACATTAAAAATATGCAAAGAAACAAGCAGAATAATCTAAGAGTTACTGTGAATTTTTTTGCACTGTTTCAATCATTGAGCCGCGGATCCTCGGCACGAGCATGGCTCGTGCGGCGGTTCCGCGGCCAATCTGTCGTTTTGTGTATTCTTGTTTACACAGTAATTCTCAGATTTCTTTGCTAGTTTTCCTGGGAATTTTTAATACTGTTTCAAGAGTTGAATTTTCTGCAGTTGTTTTGGGGATTCGGTGTTTCGATCGGGGTATCAAATTTTGTCTATTTGGCTTTCCGGATAAATTTTAGAATATGTTAAATAGTTCGACCGGATATAAATACCCAATTTTTCCCCTGTCGGGAAATTTCCAATTGTTGGATTTTTCCGAAGTTTAACGACGTTCTAAGTAGTGCAAGTAACTCGATGGACCCTCTAGAAGACAACAAACCTTAACTCGATTATGTGACCGTCTTGAACTGCCCTTTGAACCTTCGGGTTTGGGGCAGTACGGCGTGCCACATGTGAGGCGTTGGCTTGACCCTTCTACGGCTGGACCGTTGCTACTGAGGCACGAACTGAATGTTGTTAGACTTATTTCATGTGTTGAGCTGTATCGGGAAAACTTGGGTGTTCGATTGTTCGATCGAAAAGTTTAGCATTTTCTATTTATCCGGAATGTGATACAATAATTGGAATTCACAAATTGTTATGAGATAACGGAATGAATGTTATAAACATAGCAGTTTAGTCTCATTTGATCGGTTGCCACGGAGTTTTGATGTGATCAAAAGTCCGTCGCAATCACGTAGCGTACGCGGATACTCGCCGGGTAAACTTAATAGACAGCCTCACCCCATAGCCCTGACCAAGTGACTGTAGGAGAACCCCGTCGCCGAAAGCATCCGTTCGGGTGCTCCCGGTAGCGGTGTTCCGCTTTGGTGCACTTCGTCGACGGCGTCGGGGGTGCGGCCGCCTACTAAAGTTTGCGACGAGCATTCGATCAGAATGTCGGGAATCCTGTTGAATTGCCCGACTTGATATTGAAAAGAGTTTTCGATAATGAGACTAAAATGCGGGGTTTATAATTGTTAGGCATGCGATGTCTAAGTAATTCATTTGGTCAGGCATGCGATGTCTGAGGTGGTTGCGGATTCCAACTGTTGTAGTTTTACACTTTCTTTTCTGTGACCGTAAGTGTAATATGTGATATCGCCGGTTTCGTTGCTATATGTCAACGACAATTGGGATGCGCATATTTACTTACGTTGATGACATGAGATGTTATGTGTTGCTGGATATGTTATATTGGATCGTCGTGTTTGAATAGCCAGGGGGTTTTTATGTGAGATGAGTGTTTTTCATTTTCATTCATGTAAAAACTTGTATGTAATATTCTTTTATTGGGGCACTTCCAGGTTGCGGAAGTCGTCATCCGTTGTATATTATTTACTTTTCTGCACTAGGATAGACCCAAGGAGGGGAGCACAAGTAACCGGGTTCTGGGGTCCAGAGGGAGACCAACTCGAGGAGTCGAGTCCGGGTCTCCTAATCCTAGAATTGGTAGGGTTGCTTGCCGCTCTCATAGGGGTCTAGGGGTGTGGGCTTGGCTATTCATCACGACCGTGGAATCCGTGTTTTATACTGGCTCGTATTGAAAACACGGACGTCCTAGTATATCCAATATTTCATATGTTTCTTCTGCTGTGTTTTATCTGTGATCATGCGATGTTCTGTGTTATGTGACAGGTATTATATATAGTATATATGATATATTATATAGACGTTGCTTATGTTTTACACCCGCGCTAGCCCTGCCTCGCTCTGGCGTTAGTTACCTAACCTAACGATGCAGACGGGACATCGAGGAGAATGCGGATGGCATAAGCGTACGTTATATTTATCTGTGATGGTTAGGTGGACTTAAATGATGGGATATTCATTAATGAGATTAATGAAAGAAAATAAACCTAATTGATGTTGTGGAATCGAATTTCAAAATAAAACAGGTAGCTACAGTTCTTGCTTTGCATTGCGGTGTTCATTATAGAACATCCTGCACCTTATTCGATGAGGAAAGGACCGAGATCCCTTCACCGGGAGTGACTCCTTTAGCAATAACTGGCAGATGCTACAACCCTCGGTTTGTCTTTGATCGCTTCTATAGTTTCCGCTTTGCACAGTGATATATATGATATATCCCGCACCTCATTCGACGAGGAAAGGGCCGACGATCCCTTCACCGGGAGTGACCCCTTTAGCAAAACTAGAAAAGCCTCAAAAACATTCCATTTAAAAACCATTTGATTCCGCAACGAGATCAAGTTCAAAGCGTTAAAGGTTTTCGCAAAAACCAGTCGCAACCCTCCGTCATTTTAGGAAGTAGAGTACTTAGTATTCGTGCTGTGTTTGTTGACCATAGTCAAGGCACAGTGTACGGTAGCTAAGTGATTTCTTCCTACACCGCATATGATGCGATTAGTTAGGACAATCGCGTGACTTTGTTGACCTTAGTTAAGGCTCATGTGGGTGGGTCTAATTAATCACGAAATGACGGGTAGAACTTGACTACTACTTATGATTTGTTGACCATAGTTAAGGTCATAGGTGCTAGGGGTAAAAACCTTTATCGGGAGTTTCAAGTGTTGAAACTTGCAATGAGATTGCATACCTTCTATGTGATAGTTGGATCCCGATACCCACTGCGAGTAATTGTTACTCCTGGGAGAGTTTTGCACTTTGCAATTAGCCGATCAAGTAGGTGTCTAGAAAGGTGTCAACGGGGTTACGCCTCTGGGAAAATGAGGTTTACATTAATTAGGTCCGTGCGGAAGCACGGGGAACCTCCCTCTAAGTACCGACACTGGCCTGGCTGAAAGGTTGGCGAACTTGTAGAGTGTAATTAATCCCGGCTAGTCTTTCCTTTTAGGGTTTGAAGGAAGATTTGATAAAAACAGTGGGAGCCATCCTGATTAGATAAAATACATAACCAATCTGATCTTGCAAGAGCGCACGCAGAGTGTTTTCTTCTCTCTCTCTCTCCTGGTAGCGACCATATCACGCCTTAATCAAGATAATAATACGGAATTTTGACTGAACCCGCTTGTTATACTGAGCTGGGGAACGTTGGTCCCGCTCCAACTTATAATTGTTATAAGACAGAGCAGGAAATTGGGGAATACCAGATTTCCCGTGCCGCCCAAACGAAGAGAGTGCATGCTGATGCATCATCTTCGGGTGTGTTCATCAAACAGAACTGTTTCTCAGTATCCTCCGCATCCTGGGTATATGATACCGAATCAGGATCCCAGATATGTAATCTGTTACAGAGGGCTACAAAAGGGTAGAAAAACTGAGAACGGGTGATAAGTTTCATGAGACAGAAACCGGGGCAAGTGTTGCAGCCAAGTCTGTCGGTCACTGTCACCCTGTATTGCAATACATTGATTCTGAACAAATGCTATTAGATACCGAACCTGATATACAAAATCATATCAGTCTCTTTATTTCTAAAGAAAGGATATAATTTTGTATTGTTGGATAATGTTTTGAACATTTCCTATATCAAAAGTTGATCGGTTCAGGCACGTTATCTAAAAGCATTGATGTTCTAAATCAAACTACAGTTCTTAGTATACTGAACACACACAAGAGAAAGAGTTCAGAAATGAACGAATTCTTCTTGAGGTATTGTAGACTAGGTCATATCAATGCGACCCGACTAGCTAAGTTACATAAAGATGCATATTTAAATCAGTTTGAATTTACATCTTGTGAAACTTGCCAGTCATGTCACAAAGATAAGATGACCGTAGCTCCGTTTATTAGAAACAGAGAAAGAGTTAGTGAACTCTTGGGATGATACATGTTGATGTATGTAGGTCCCCTGTCTACACATGCCACGACTGGTTCTTTATACTTCATTACGTTCTCTGATGATCTCTCAAGATTCAGACAAATGTTCCTGTTGAAACACAAGTCCGAACCTTTTGAGATATTCACGGAATATAAGTTAGAAGTAGAGAACCAAAATACGGGTATAAGTATTATGTCCTTTGATGCGATCAAGGTGGAGAATACTTGAGCACGGAATTCCTGGACTATTCTAAAGGAGAATAAGATTCTCTCTCAGCATTACTCCTCTGTATACACCATAGCACGATGGTATATCAGGGCGGAGCAATAACACCCTATATGATAAGGTGTGCTCTATGATGAGTACTACTGAGTTACCTATTTCCTTTTGGGAGTTATGCACTTAAGAAGCTGCATACCTATTGAATAGGGTTCCAATCAAATCAGTTGCCTACCGCTTCATATGTGATATGGAAAGGGAAGAGCCCATATCTTAAGTTGGTTAAGATTTGGGGTTGTCCGGCCTATGTCTAAAACCATAATCCGGACAAGTTCGAGGCAAGGTCTGTCATGTAGAACTGGAATAGTTCCAGCTATACAAGCTACAGCAGATGATTTGGTACAACCAAAGGATTCAGAAGATTCCAACGAACCTCAGCCTCTCCGCAGATCTAGTAGGGTTTCTCATCCGCCTGAGAGATACCTCGGTTTCTCGATGACAGTGGGAGCAAGAATTACATCATGAGATGATGACCCAACTAGTTTCGAGCAGGCCATCGAGAGTAGGGACTCTGTAAGAATGGCTGGATGCTTAGCGATCTGAGATGGAATCCATGTACACCAGCAAAGTATGGACTTTAGCTGCTATATCTGAAGGGTTAAATCCCCATCAGGAGCAAGTATATCTTGAGAAGATTACTTGGTATAGATGGAAAAGTTGAGACTTTCAAAGCTAGACTTGTTAAAGGTTTTCGTCATCGACCAGGCGTGGATAATGATGAAACCTTTTTCCAGAAGCTATGCTTAAGTCTATCCAGATCCTACTTACCACGGCTACATACCATGACTACGATATCTGGTGGTTGGGTGTCATGACAGCTTTTCTAAATGATGTTTTAGAAGAGGGAGTCTATAAGTACACAGCCAGAGGGCCTCGTAGACAGTGGGAGCAGCGGAAACGTATGCAAGATGCTTTATAGGATAAAGCAGGCATCGCGGATTTGGAACGTCTGTTTTGATGAAGTAGTCAAAGAGTTTGACATCATCAAAATGGTAGATGAACCTTGTATAAACAAAAAGGTAGTAGGGAGTATGGTGACGATCCTCGTAGAGTACGTGGATGACATACTCTTGATAGGGAAGGAGTTTCCTATGCTACGCTCGATCAATCTCCGCCTATCACTATGATTCTCCATATAGGATCAAAATGATACCTCCTAAATCCTAAGTTTGGATCTATGAGATAGATTTAATTGGATGTTAGGATTCTCACTAGTTGTAGTGAGATGGTATCAATCGATCCTGGGGAGAATCAATGGAAGGGTTCCAAGGTGATAAAGACGACTGAATGTCAGTCGCAGACATTGTCTTTACCCTCAGTAAAGGGACGGTATGTTGGAAGAGTTCCAAGCTAGATACCGTGGCAAACTAGACGATAAAGGCTGGTAACATCGCTATTGAAGATACTACCAAAGAGGCAGTTTGGGTGTATAATGGTTCATAAGATGAACTTGGTTCCTGCCATTGTATGACAATGGAAGTGTGGCTTAGGCCCTGGAACCCTGGTCCTATCAGTGACCCAGACATATTCTGAAGAAGCATCACCTGATCATGGAGATAGTTGATCTCCAGGTTGATCGAGGTTAGGAGAGTAGACTTAGAGGACAACACGGCGGATCCACTCACGAAGGCCCTTTTCCCAAAGAGAGACTTTTAGGGGATGGTTGAGTATGTGATACTGCAACCACTGCTACAGATGGCCCTAGTGCAAGTGGGAGATTGTTAGTTATATGTATGCCCTAGAGGCCATTACTGTACATTGGATGTATATTGTAGTGGATGCTGGGACATATATAGGTAGGACTTTCTTGCTCGACATGATAGTACGCTATCTGGTTGCTCTTTATCTTAACATGTATATTTTCTGTCTCTCTGATTACATGTTGATAAAGCCCATAGGATGTGTACTCGACTTCCAGGACTATGATGTAGATCATACTAGTGGGGCCTGGGTAGTCCAAGAGTACATCCTTGAAATGTTCCTAGTCGAGGGAATGTCGAGACGGGGCATCGATATTCCAGAGTAGAGTAGCGCATATCTTCTCGACCCATGCGATGGGCGATGGATGATCCCATATCCATTGGTGTTTGACATCGAAGATGGTATGCGGGTGCTCAGTGGAGACTGGGTACACTGAACGGACTCGCCGAGAACTCCCAGATGGTATTATACCTCACGTCAGATGGCAGTTCTCTGGTGACACTGGTACAGCTTAGTCTGTTGACCCGAGATCGTCATAGAGTCTTGTGTGTCTCCTACTGTGCTTTGATTTCCACCCTACCACGGCTCTACTGAGTCGTGCAAACAGGTGGTTTTTGGGTACAGTCCCGATTCACATGGAGGCAATGAGCGATAGGAGGGGATTCGTCTCTCCCGGTATTGGGGGTTGATGTTGTGCTATGCTCGACTGGCCATAACAGGAAATCCCTGGCCAGGGTTGCAGTGATATACTGGTAAGAGTTATCAGTAGCTTCACGAATGTTATGGACCCTACGTCGGCATGACTTATCGAGCTATTGGGGTCTGACGTTTACCACCCCTAGGCGAGATATGCGACATATCAGACGAACAGACCGGACCGTACGGTAAGTGTTACTGGTCGGATTCACTGGAGTGTGAGCGGGCTTGCTCGTCGATCTTCAGATCGCTCAATACCCGGGTGGCCGTTACGTTTAGCAGACCGCTTGCGGCTTGCGGATGTTTGATATGATCATCATCTGCTACCGGCGTATTGACGAGTCTTTAGAGTCCTACACAGAGGTTTCCTAGCTCAAGCGAAACGAAATAGGAGCGCATATGAGATATGTGCGGGACCGAGAATAATGCATGTATATGATACCGTATTCTATTCTCACGATCAATGTATTGAATGGTTATATGCGATATAACCTAGTTATCGAATCAAGGATTGATTCGATAAGCCGACACATTGGATACTAGCCGGTTATAAGCGATATGACCGGATCGTTAAATCAAGTGTTGATTTAATGATTTAATACATAATTATATATTTGATATATTGCTTTGCATTAACTAGTATCGGTTCACTTTAAATGGATTTTCTCGCGCGGATGTGCACATTGTATATTCGATATAGTTTTGTGCACATGATTGTATCATGTTTGATGATACATTCTTGCTTGGTTTTGTGTAAAGTGTTAAACCATGGTTAATTAGTGATTAGGGTTTCTTTTTCATTTACTTAATCATTTATTTATTCCTTTTATTTATTTTGGAAAAAGAAAAGATAAAGAGATAAGAATGGTTGCTAGTTTTTGTTTTTATTTGAAAGCTTCTTGAAGCTTTGAACTTAGTCCACCATTCTTGTCTTTTATCTAACCCTAACCACTATCTAACCTAAGTTAAGTCTCTACACTAAACCATGGTCAAAGATATGATAAGTATTGTATTTTCTTTTCCTTTTTGATTATTAAGTTATCATATCTTCTTCTTGCTTTCTTCTTCTTCTTCATTTCAAAGAAGAAAGCTTCATGTCCATCAATGGTGATTGATGATTAAGAGTGAGAAATCCAATTCTAAAGTCTACCCACTTCCTATTTCTTTATCCTCTACCTCTTGCCAAGTAGTAGAGTGTGTTTACTTCACAAGTTTCATGACTTGGTGAAGTTGTGAGCTTGATCTAGCGATGCCTCGACGTAGATCATCTTCGGCATGGACATCGACGACCTAGCTTGCCCATTCTCCGACGAAGCCGACGCTTGAGCCCGGATTTGATTTGGACAGCGGAGAGGACCTCGTTGCGGAGCTATGGAGGTGGAGCACCGGATCTACAAAGGTTGTATTTCCGTATCTTGTAGTTAAGTGTTAACTAGATTTCATTTTTCGCCTAAATTTCTAGCAAACGATCCGTAGTCGGGTCTCTCGGCACCTAGAAAATTTGAAATTGGCATGTTCGATGCCTTGTGAGACCTCACTAGGGTGCCTAGGAACCCTACATGGTCAGCGAACTCCACTTCTTTTCTTCTCCAAAATAAAAACCTCTGTTTTCTTTTTGGATTACTGTACTTGCTCCAGATTAGCCTACACACTTGCACACAAAAATGATCAATAACAAAAAGATTTTTTTTTATTTATAAATATATACAAAAAGAATATTAACCCGAATAACAAGAAAGAAAATACTCTACCGTCTTCCCGGCAACGGCGCCATTTGATCGCACGCTTTTGGCGTGTCGGATGTTCAAAGTTCTAAAGTTATAACCGCGATCAGGACGGTGTCGCTATGCAGCTAGCCGGTTGAGCACGGGTCGATCCACAGGGAGATGGTTGTATGTTCGTTCGAGTTTTAGACGAGTCAATAAAGAATGTGTATGTGTTTGTTCAGTTCTACCCTAAGTGTTATATGCAAGTATAAAGTTATTAAGAAAAAGATACGAAAGTGTAAGCTAACGAAATCCGCACTCAAATCCTTTGAGCCGAGTCTTGACCAATTGAAGCTAGAGAAATCGGCAACAACATGGATTAGGGGATTTAAGCACGGTATTCGTGGAATCCGGCTTATTGACCCTTGTCCTTCCGTTCTTATCTCTTGCTTTTGCCTCCGGCCAAACCGAACGCAACCGGTCGCAGTTAGGAATCACCGTTACCTTGGTAGGGTAGGGTGCCTAACGGAGCGCTTGCGTAATGTTTGGGCGGAGTTCAAAGGAAAATTATAGGCAGGGAACTGGAAACCTAGGGCAACAATCTGCCTCCTTATAAAATTACCAAACAGCTCCCTAAAAGATCTCCTACTGAGGAGACCATACGGCCGCGGATCCGCGGCCTAAGCGTGCTTATGCCGCAGAACCGCGGCCGTATAGAGGAATTGGCTCTTCGTCTTTTGCCGGTTTCCCTGGTTTTGTGTACTCTTCAGTGTGGTATATGTTGTTTCCCAGAATCTCTTCACAATATTTCCAGAATTCCAGCAGAACAAAAGGTGATGTGATGTGGATCTTTTGCCATGATTTCCTCGAGCTCCGCGTAGATATGTTGGATCTTGTGTTGACATTGAGCTTTGTGCATGAAAATGACATCGATTTGCCATTTTGTCCCTTAAACTGGTGTGCGGCAACATACGGATAGAGAGCAGAGACCCGTGTTTAATATGTTGTTGGCAGTAATCCGGAATTTGTCGTACTTTTCCATGAATTTCACTGTTTAGAGCTGAGAACCAGTATCCTGCAAATATGTAGCAAACACTGATTAAAAGCACCTGCCTATAAACAAACGAGCGTAAGAATGGACGGTATAAAATGCAATATTCTGGTATGAAAATCCCCCCAAAAGAGGATCCCGCTGTCGGGATGCCCCTCATAGGGGCTCCGGACGTCGGGGCCCCCCCATGCGGACTCCTGGGACCCCCACTAGGGTCCCACTTCGGGACCCCCTAAAGGGGCCCCTATAGCCTCGGAAGGCCACCAAAGTCTCTTCCTCTCTTTTTCCCTATGCGGAAATTTCCCAACACACTCAAAACACTTCTCCCCTTCAAAAAAAATTCTAATGGGGCGCTGCCCCGCATCCTGCAAGGAAGCCGCTAGCCCCCTTGACCCCCAGCTAGCTAACCGATGAACGGGACCCCTGTAAAATTTATGAGGCCCCCAATATGCCCGAAGCACCCTCAAAATCATTTCAAAACACAACATGCACATATTGCACACTAAGTTCGCATGACCTATACAACCCGTCAATCGGAGGTTCTCTCGCGTCAAGAGCGAGAGGTAATTAACAGCAGTTTTGCCTGCAGCTACTGGAGAAAGGATCCCCTTAATTAAAAAAAACTAGTCCTACCCTAGGTAAAGGGAGTCTGTATACACCTAAGACACGTGTGCATCCATCTCAATAGGTGACGAAAAACACTCTACAATTATCACCAAAGTCAGATGCAAACACGGATCATATGTCTATAGTGCCATATTCGAGTCCAGAGATCGTTGTAGTACGCATGAAACCAGTTGGGGTAGTCAGCAGATACTGGACTATTATGAGTAGAGAGTATTGGTAGGTTGTAGAGTTGATCCTGAGATACTTGAGAGATGGTGAAGGGTTTGGTTTGTCATTCAGTGGAGACAGTGTGGATGGATGTATTATGATAGTATTTGCAGGTGATAAGGGAAGATGGAGGTCGATAACGAGTTACATGTCGGGAACAGATGCAGTGCCGGAGAGATCGACGCCTCAGCCAGGTATCACACAGTCAACAGCAAGGGCGGGATTGTTAATCGTCTTGGAGGCGGTTAGGAGGACCATGCTTATGTGGAGGTTGTTGGGTTTTGATGTTCTACAGGAGTTTAAAGTGTTCTTCTTGGAGACCGAGCTGAAGATAATGTCTCTTATGAAGATTGTACCTATGAGAATCCAACAGATGCGTTTAAGAGATGGTTCCAGTGCAAGTTTAAATTTTTTTTAGTTGATTGTTGAAGGCAAACTGGGATGAGAACAGAGTTCCAAGGATTGAGCAAGTGACGAGATATTGATGAATTTGCATCAATATGGAGATTATTGAATTGTGATGCAATTTTTTGGACCCAAGATCAAGCCTACGAATGTACCCTTTTGCTCCACCTCCTAAGCCGACAAGAGAACATCTCTCGACTCTCGTCTCCTCGATGCACCTAAAAACATGAAGCCTTAAGTAATCTTTAGCCCATCCAGTCCATAACTCCTCGGGAATTCTCATATCTACTATCGTCGATGGTGAACAATTGATGAGGCACTCGGTAGGTAATAGGGTTCCAGCATGAAACTCTCTCGGAAAACCAGCCGCTTGCCGTAAAGTTCTATTTTTCCCAACTGTCCGAACTATCCGCCCTGCAATGCCATCTGACCGATATCTCCCAACGTTGTGTACTGATGCACGATCCTTTCCGGCATGCACAATCCTACGAATCCATTCATGGCTTACTAAGTCGTATTAGAAGAGATCGGGGTACAACAAAATGTGGCCCATTTGTACAATAAAATTAAGGAATTCAGAATATGTCCACACTTCACCAAACGGTATCTTTAAAAAGATCCTCATATGCTAATTCTCCAAAGAACCCGGTAAAAAAGCTCTAAGATTTCAAAACAGATTTTCAGGTTGAGGGTGCCTACTCTGATACATTAGAGTAAATGGTCATAACTCTCACCTGAGAGCACCAAATGGTAATCCCTTCGAAGCATAAGAGAGCTAACTCATTAAGCTTAAAAACGAGACCATACATGAAGAAAAATGGTATTAAAATGATAGAGATTCAAATATCTAAAAACGTACCTGATTTCGGGTTGAGTCTGCCTACTCCGACATATTTGAGCAAAACGGCCATAACTCTCACTCGAGAGCACCAAATCGTGGTCTGTTCGAAATATATGAAAGCTAACTCATTAAGTTTCGAAATAAGACCATACATAAAAATAACTGGTTTTGATATAATAGATTTTCGGATATCTCAAAAAGATATCCACATTCTCGGGGTGAGTCTGCATGCTCCGGCATATCTAAGTAAAACGGCTATAACTCTCATCCGAAAGCACCAAATCGCGTTTCGTTCGAAGAATATGAAAGCTAACTCATTAAACTTCGAATAAAGACATACATGAAGATAAATGGTTTTAAAATAATAGATTTTCGGATATCTCAAAATGATATTCACATTTGCATATTAAGTCTGCCTGCTCAGACACATCTGAGAAAAACAGACATACTCTCGCTAGAGAGCACCAAATTTTGAAGCGTTCGAAACATATGAAAGCTAACTCATTAAGCTTCGAAACAATACCATGCATGGACATGAATACTTTAAAACGTATGTCCGTGAATAAACTTTGAACATAGAGTAAAATTATATGTGCTTTTCAAAAAAATAGACATAACACATATAATTATGTTCAAACAACTTAGACTTGGTCAAATCATACCAACATGAGCGATTTCGAGTATCTTAAATGAAGCACCTGTCTTCATAATAAGCGAGGTCAGGAACCTTCAGAATTCATAGGAATCTTTCAAAATGGGAACCTTTCAAAATTTGCCGGAACTTTCCTAGGCGGGAACGTTTCAGAATTGCGGGAATCTTCAAAAAATACCCACATATTGTGCTATTTGGTGGAATATCCTCTTAAAAGATATCCACATCTCTTGTATATAGGATTTGGGTCCCACTTGGAGTTACCTACCTATATCTTGAGCAATTTGAATTATGGATGTCACACAAAAGATCCTGCAATTGTTCACTTTAACTAAGTTGGGTCCCACAAATGGAAATGCCCACTTAAGCTATATGTTGATATCAACTATGAAGTGTTTAAATCCCTACTTTTTTATTTTGAATGGACAATCCATATTTCTTTCAATTCTCTTCATATAAATTTAGAATTGTAAAGAGAATATATAGAAAATGGGGTATGAGCCGGCGGCCTTTTTTTAAAAATGAACCATCGCCATCAAAACACACATACCCCCCTGTATTTTATTAATCCAAACCATCCATATTGATCTACGTATCATGAAACCCTTATGTACAAAAAATCTTGAGATTTAAAGAGCTCTAACGCTTTTGTCAAGCGATCGCAATTTTCCTATACCGATAAGCCGTTAACTATTCTATCTGCTTGATGAATGCGCTAAAAGTATTTAAATCCAGAGATTTTTCATAAAGGCTTTTCATGATACGTAAATTAAGATGGCCGGTTTTGATCGGTGAAATACATAGGGTGTGTGTTTTAGGGCGAGGGCTCATTTTTAAAAAAGGATTGTCTACTCATATATATATATATATATATATATAGAGAGAGAGAGAGAGAGTGGGGGGGGGAAGGTGCCAGAGGACGGAATTTCCTCCTATGGCGTTGAAACAAACATATTCTTCACGGTTTTTCCAATGATCGGCACCCATCATCGTCTTTATCATATAAGATGTGGATACACAAATTTCATGTGATTCCATTACTTTTTCACTGTTGATTTAGTGGGTGAAAAATTAATGGTTTACCGACAATAGAACTTTTTACATTGTTAATTCAACGGTGAAAAAGTGGTGGAATCACATGAAATTTGGTGTATCCACATCTTACATGACAAAGATGATGATGATGGGTGTCGATCGTCAAAAAAATCGTGGAGGATATAGGTTTTTGACGCTACCTAACGAAAAAGCCTCCCGGATCCTTTTTTCTTCATTATTCTCATATATAGAGAGATAGTGAGAAAAGATGATCCTATGATGCCAGTTCTCATTTCTTATTTTAAGACCAAACTTTTAAATACACAATCCACCATGTATTTCACCGATCCATACTGCTCACATTGATCTACTTGTATTAGATAGGTTATGTATAGAGTTTATTTAGATTTGGAGATCTCTAATACATCCAAACGATCTTGCATTTCATGCATCGTAAAGCCGTCAATTTTTTAGTCTGCCTGATGGATTAGTTAGAGATCTCCAAATCTCGTAAAATTTGATACATAACCTATCTAACATGTGTAGATCATGATGATGGTCGTGGATCGGTGAAAAACATGACGGATTGGGTATTTGAAAATTGGACCTTAAAATAAGAAATGAGGTCGGGCCTCATAGGATCAGCTCCATATGTGTCTGTGTGTGTGTGTGTGTGTGTGTGTTGGGTCAAAAATTACACCCCACCGTAAAAATCAAAAAATCAAAATCAAGGCCCAAAAATTAGGCTCGGGCCCAATGTTCATCTCATAAAACTGCATTTTAATACCTCCCATTCATTATCTATTTTGTTATATATCAGTACTTTTAATCAGTGTCTGCTCAGTAATTACAGTTTATAGGTATTCGTGATACAACACTGAAAACATACTCAATATCACGGATATAGCATTTGGGAGCCGACACTGCAAACAGAACATGAAATCGACTGATATCCCAAGAGCTTTTGTAAAATAAATATGTACACACTTTTTGTTTAAAATAGTCCAACACAATGCAAGTGTACACACAAACTCTTGGGCATGGACCATGGTGGGGCTGCCATGGCATGATGGCTAGAGCAAGTAGGCACATATGGTGTGATGTGCATTGATAGTGCAATAAATGCTTAAAGCTTTTATGTGAGTTAAAGCAATCTAGTTTCCCTCCAAAACTCTGAAGGCAACCCAGGTCATAACAGATAAAGCAAACAGCACCAGAGTGATATTGGAGTGCACACAAGACCACAATACAAACACGAGCCCCTTATCTCAGATTTGACCCGGCGACATCACCTTCAAAACCGGCGAGCTCGGCCCCTTTCAACCCAATGGACCCCATCTTTTCACTGTCCCTCCCTTGATGCCACGTCAACTTATTTTTATTGTTTGTTTATTCATCTTTTGTGCCTATAAATAGAAGACCAGTGGGCAAGGGAACTTCTCTCATATTCTCTCATTCATGTATATTTTCATTTCTTAGTTCTTTTGTTTAGCTTGAGGGTGAGTGAGCTTAATATTGGTTTCTTCTTTTTCTTCCCTCTTGAGCTCTCTTTGGAGAGCTTCATTAAGAAGGTTAAACAAGTCACCAAAATATTGTACCTCTTCTTCAAGTGTTTATAATATATTGTTGTTTCTTTACTTGCTTTCTTTTATTACCATGCTTAACTAATTCCTTATTTGGTTGTGGTGTGGGTGAGGAAGTGAGATGAAAGGCTTTGCCTCCTCCACCTCTTGTTTATGTTTCATGTGCTTAACTTACGATTCTAACCTAAATATTGTTTATGTATTAATATGATACGGTATTTTGACACATGGTTACTTATAACCTCCTCATATACCATATTCATTCTCTTTCCCCATTTTCAATGTTTAAGTTAAAATCCATTTGGTGTTAAATTTGCTAAGTTTGGATATCGTATCTTGTAATCAATTACTTGGCAATCTTTTGTTTTCATATACGATATACCATCACAAATACTTAGCAAACTCAACACCAAAATCATTTGCTCTCACTAACCACTTTGTGTTTTTGTTGTTGTGGTATACTTGCTAACCCTTGTGTTTAGTGTTGACACTCCAAGCGCAGACATACAAACGGTAAGTGACCAAAAGGACTCGTTTCGTGCTTTGCTGCGAATATCGGAATTTGACGGTTTGTGTTCTGCAACCGCGTTGACAAGTCGTGCTTCATGCCGGGATCGACGTAAGGAACGGACAACTCATGATCAGGGAGTGTAGAGGGGAAACGCCGTGATTCGACCTTCCAAACCAAGCCACAACCATTCTTAACTTGCTTATTTTCTTGCTTCTCTTTGTTTTCTTTTTTTCGTATACTTTTATAATTTTGTGACAACCCCTCAATTCATTGATTTGTTAACCCGAAACAACAATACTTAATACACAATTCCCTGGGGATCGACCCGTGCTTGCCGGCTCGCTACAACGCGTTGTGCACTTGCAGTTATAAATAGTAAAACGAGAACGATCTCGCGTGCGCATTCCGTTTCATTAAAATATACACATTTCCAAAACATACGTGTTTGCGCGCGCGGGTGAATTACCAACACCCAACCCCGAACTCCAGTCAAGTGGGCCCAAGCCCGAACCCAAGCTAAGTAAGCCCAAGCCCGACCTAAACCAAGTCTAAGCTCAAGCATGGGGGTCGGCCCCATGCCAAGGGAAGAGAAAGAAAATGTAATAAATTAATAAGATATGTAGTTTAGTAAAGAACAAAGGTAACAGAAATAGGTAAAAAAAAAACAATTTTGTAAAATCCAAGAGCTTAAATGCAAAATATAAAAGCTATAAAAGCCAACCATATGTAGAAATGATAAAAAGTTTGATTCTTTTACAACCTCCAGGGTTTTGTGCCTCCATCAAAAAAAGAGGCAAGTTTCTCTCATCTCTCATCTTCCTCCTCAAAGAAACCCAGAAAAGAGGCCTTTTGAGATCTCTCCCATCTTCCCCATCTCATCTCCATCCCCAAAAAAATCCATTAAAAAGAATCCATCTCTGTAAGAAAAACTTCACCTCAAGAAACCTAAGATCCAAGATCAATACCAAGAAAAGGAGCAATCTTTCTTCATAAAACTCGATAAATAAGAGGGAATAAGGGTTCTCGGGATGAAAGCCACACTATCACCCTGAGCAAACACATTTGAACAAAGAAACTCGATGAAAGCACATGGCTTCCATCACCCGCATCGCCTCAACTCGTTGGTGGGGATTCCCAAAGGGATCTCCGCTACGGACATACCCCGCAAGGGGAATGCCCACCTCGGAAATCCCTACGAGGAGATTTTCCGTCTTGGAATTCCCCGCGAGGGGATTGTCCTCCAGTTATGATACCCTCTTGAATATCCCAAAAGGGTACCCGCATGTGGATATCTCAAAAGGGTACCCGCTTGTGGATATCTCAAAAGAATACCCGCTTGCGGATATCTCAAAGAGATACCCGTGGATATCTCAAAGAGATACCCGCAGCAGATATCTCCAAGACATAGCCGCTCATGGGTACCTACCATGGAAATATGCTTTGTTCTTTTTCTCTCTTTTCCCTTTCTAGGAGCTCTTCAACACACTCAAAACGCTTCCCCTTGAAAAAAATTCCTTTTCGGGCGCTATCCCGAGCCCCGTAAGAGGGTTGATAGTCTTTTGACCTCCGCCCGCTGACCGGGCAGCGGGACCCCCATGTGATGGCCCCCGATATGTTCAACGAGGCCTAAAATTTTTTTCAAACACAACTCCACATACACAAACACATATTTTAGAGTGAGGTCGCATGAAACGCATGACCTGTTAATCGGAGGTGCTCTCGTGTCAAACGAGAGATAATTAACAGCAGTTTTGTACAGGGTTCTGAAAATTAGAATCCCCACGATCAATAAAATGATGTCTATAATGGGAAAGGGAATCTATACAATCCTGAAACGCGAGCGCATCCATCTCCATGTGGTGAGGAAAAATACTCTACAATATATATATATATATATATATATATATATCAAAGTTATGTACAAATCAAGATAAATGAAATCTCTTTTGATGATTATCATGTGTTACTGTTCTACTTACAAGTACATATGTCTGTGATGTAATCTTCCTTTTAAACGATGTGAATTAAAATGACCTAATAAGGTTTCCCGTCTAGGTATTTCCTAAGACATCAGGGTATTATTAATGGTAAGTGCTTGCACTTATCGGAAGACTCGAACCTCAGAACCTTCTGGTAAAACTTTTAAACTTCAAAATTTGTTTTGTTTAAACTCTACCTTTATTTTAAAAATGTGATCGTTAGAGGTTCTAAAAATGTTAAACAAAATTTGCGACTCCGCTGGGGACTGATTTCTTCTAGGTTTTTCTAAATCACATCAAAAAAAAATTCTGTCCAATAAACTCTGGTTGACAGAATTTTTTTTAAAAGATCACATGTAGTTGCATAAACAAAAGTCTGTTGAATTTTATACTAATTTAGCAAGGCTATGTACTAATAAGGTCCGCTAAATCTAACAAGTGATTTATGATGGCTTATGTTTTTGTTGGTTTTGATGATGTGTTTCAAAACATGAATAGTCGTTTAGTGTCACTTGCTTATCTTGCTTTGCCTTATCGACACTAAACTTGTATACACTTGATATTTAGCTTGCTTATCCTATATCTTGTGTATATCGAGTAATATAACAATATCGATATGCTTTACTTATGTTATATTCTTTGATGTTGATATATTACTCACATTCATTGTTTTGATAATTCACAATATGAATATGTGTGTGTGTGTGTTTTCTATATCTTGGTTTTCATATAAGACGTGTGTGTGTGTGTGTGTGTGTGTGTGTGTGGGTGTGTGTGGGGTATATCAATATCACATACTTTGCTTTTGATTTATATCTTGATATTAATATACTATTCATAGTTGTGATATTGAAATAATGAATGTTCATATATAGTGTTTATTATCTTGTTTATTTCATAACACTGTATATAATGAGCTTGGTCTATGAGATTGCATTTCAGAAAATCTCAAGACGATGCTCTATATTGGAGGAGGGAAGAAATTTGAGCTTAAACAGAATATCTAATGGAGGTTGGAGGATACTGATGAGAGCTTCCAAAATTTCACATTCAAGCTTCGTGAAACCAAGTAACCAAAGTACAAGGGTTCAACGGTTCATGCTATATATGGTTAAGAAGTTAGAGGCCAAGTCCGAAAGTGAAGCATCAAAGTCGAAGTTCAAGATAGTTCAAGATTTGAAGATTAAATATAGACTTCGAGTCACTCGAGAGATGAGTGAAATAAGATTTAAGATGTTAGTGAGTGGTGAAGATCATTAGAAGTCAAGTTTAAGATTTGTAACGACCCTAAAATCCTAGTACACTTTTGTTAATTCAATATTAATATAAAAGTATATTTCTATTCTGACTATAAGTTATAAGATATTCTGATTAAATTAGAGCAAGAAACAATTTGTAGCACACTGGTTAATACTCTCCACTGCTGTCCCTTAGCCCGCGTGTTCGAATCTCATCAGTCCCAATTATTGTAATATTTTTTTTCTATTTAATGTTTTGGAAGCCCAAAAGTTTGCACTAGCTACACACGGGTTTACGAAAAATTGCAATAAAAATAAATTATATAAATAAGATGTTTAAACTATTTTAAAACCCTAGCAAGAACCCCGAGACATTTGGCTGAAGTGGGGGTGTCCAAACCATAAAACCAGTGGCCAAGTTAGGGCCAATTTGGTCCGAGCTCCGCCCGTGCACCCTTTCAACTCCCAACTACCCATTTTAATACTTTAAAACTTCAGCAATTAAATAGAGAACAGAAAAAACCTTCACATATCCCATTTACACACTTTTTAATTCAATTTTTTATTCTCTTCTTAACACACCCATATCCCTACTCCTTTATTCTCCCATATAAATACCCACCAGACCTAGCCTTCTTCCCCTAAGCATATCTCTCCCAAAGCTCTCTCTAAAATCCTAACTCTTAAGTACTCTCCAAGACTATCAAACTCGTCTTCCTACTTTTCCGTCAAGCTCGATCTTGTTCTTTTCCTTCCTCTAGCTACGTGGATTCTACAAGTTGCCGAGAGAAAGCCGGAAGCTCAAGCTCGCCATCCTCCGTTCATCGTCGGTCTCGATTCTTCAAACCGAGGCCTTTCACTTTATTTTGCTCATACGAGTACGAGTGATACGGGTAAGTCTCCCCTCCCCCTCTTTCTTCTCACCTTGAATCCAACTCTTGTCATCAAATTACGTAAATAAATTCTAACTATTTTTTTCTTTCGCTCATCGCCGATTGAAATCAAGATTTAACTTGTAAAAATTTCTAAAATCATTATAACTACATTATCATGACATAGTACCCCATAACTATCCATTCTATGACATTGATAAATATTGTTAAATAGAATTTCAATACATGTTAATAAAAATCTCTTTGATCGTTATATGCCAATTTACGTTTTAATACCGTGTTAGTAGATATAATTCATTCTTGTGACATGATAACGTAATACGGGGTAATGACCTACCCCACACGTGTACACCTTTGATCATAGCACGATATCATATTTTGCAGTGTTTTGCTAAAGAATCGAATTACATTAAAATACCCTCAAGTTAAAATGCGGTTTTATCGATATTCTTTTATCCTTTGTAAATACGCCTCTACAAACCTCGTTAGAGGAACTCGTTTATGAATAGTGTGGATTATCGCACATCCTGAGGATAGTAGAGTGAGATGCAGAACTTCTCACGGAGAATTCGGTCTCGAAAAGAATAAAATACTATTTTTTTTAAATGCCAATTTTAAAGCAAAATTAAACAAATTGAAAATAACTTAAATTATATATTCCTAATTTCAAAGAAAAAAAATTTTGTGAAAATTAGATTTTATAAATACTCTAAAATGAAAAGATTAAAGAATTAAGAAAATGCTCTCAAGTATCCAAAAGATAGATTCTCATTAAAATACTATAAACTTTTAAAGGCAAGGTTTTAATACTAAAATACCATAAAATATAAAATACTTTTTGTAAAAACTCTTGACATTTTAATTAATATATATATATATTACCAAACCACCCTTGAGGTTATTTTCAACTAAACTATTTTACATAAAACGTTCCCTCGAAAAATTAAAAACATGTACTTATCTATAAAAAACAACTTGATAAATCCTTAAGGACTTTAGATTAATAATGGGTTTAAGCGGTATCATTTATCTTGAGCCTCGAGGAGCCGGAGAAAGTGATTGCTTGCTTATCTAGTTTGGATAAAGCAAACTAAAGGAATTATCGTTGGCAATCGTCCTTAAAAAGGTCACAAATGCTGCCAGCCATATGCAGTGTTTGCCATATCAAATCACATCGAACTCAAACACGAACTTAAAATCGAACTTGAACTTGACTTAAATCTAAACCTGAACTTGAATTAAACTCAAATTTGATTTGAACCTGAACTATCTACTTAAAAATTGACATGAATACACGAACTCAACTAGTATACCTGAAAATAACTTGACTCGAACCATGAATACAACTGACATGACTTGCACTTGACATTGTTACATGACTACATAAACTCAATATTGTTATTACATCACCTTTTGTATTCATGGACTCGATCAAGTCTTATAATCTTAATCATAGATTAAATATACATAGGGTGTTGGGGTAGTTTAAGTGTGAATCCAACAAAATCTCAGGAATCCCCCTAGATCATGAACCCATATCTACTAACACAAGAAATATATCATGAGGGTCCTTTCTCTTGGATTATAGCATGTTGAGTTTAGAATACTTCAACACTGGGTTAAAGTCCCGCTACTAACACTTGATTCGGGCTCATGGTTTCTTGCCTCTGGATTACAGCCTGTTGGGTTTGAGAACACTCTTGAGATTTATAGTTTCATTTACGTTGTCATGTTATATTAGAATTGTCGTGCTATATTAATTTTTATGCTTAATCTCCATATCTTTTTGTCTATCCTTCTATTTTTTCATTATACTTTTATACTTCCCATCTTTTCTTAGGGACTTACCGAGAGTAAGTTCTCTAACGGGCATCCACTCATCTCTTTCTTTCATTTGGATGTTCGTCAGGTGATCTAAAGACTGAGAAGATAGAAGCGACTGCAGGGGATTACGATCAGCTGGCTTCATAGGCCAATCTCTAGTTTTAGTATGCCATCTGTTTAGGCATTTCATGTTATTGTACTTTATTTTCTGTTATCTTGTATCCCAACTATGTGAGATTTATGAATGTAAATAAAGTTGTTTAAATTTCAATTCACTTGCGTAACTTTTTTGGTATGTTATATTGCTTATTTTACGCTTAGTGTATTTATTCTAGAAAATGACTTTCTCGAAATAAATACGTCGCGGGCCTCATCATGTTTCTGCTCCCTTCTTTTGGGATGCAGGGCATGACAGGTTTTATTGATTGCTCATGCAGGTCAGTTCTGCATGAAATCTCAAGCAATATATCATAAGAAATATGAAATTCAACAACTTTACATTATTTACATTTCAATCCCTTGAATCTATTCTAATCTTTCTTTTATATCAACGTTATGGATGCTCCCAACAACACCAGCACCAACGTCGATGGTAGTACACTACCACCACCTACCCTTACCGTTATACCACCTCCACCTACCATTGCAGCTCCACTCACAGAACAGAAGATGCTTATGGAGGCTATCAAAAGCCTACTTGAGGGTCAGCAGGCTCAAGGCGACTTTGCAGGAGCAGAATGCACTCCTTCAACAGAGTTTCAACAGCTCTGAAGCGGAATCACCGAGAGTGAAACAATTTCGAGCATTACACCTAAAGAATTTCTACGGGAAAGAGAGCCCGCTTGAAGCTGAGGAATAGGCTCAAAGCAAAGAAGACGACCTGGTATCGGCACAAGTTCTAGAAGTAGCTTGGGTCAAAGTAGCAAAACTCTAACTTACTAACAATACTAGAGTCTGGTGGATGGCCGAAGAGAATCGTCTTGAGCAGTCGATCGAGTGGAAGACTTTCTGTGATCTCTTCCACACCAAGTATTTTTCGGAAACAGCACATTTCGAGATGGAACAGCAATTCATTCACCTGCATGTGGGATAAATCGATGGATGAGTACGATATCGAATTCACCATGTTCGGCAGATTCGTTGCCCATCTAATTTCTACTGTAGAAATCCGAGCCAGGTGCTTCCAGCAAGGATTAGACCCCAAGATCCAGGCTACCCTAGCAACGGAAGAATACCTAACACATGAAACGGGTTTGAAGTCAGCCCGTTGTTATGAAAATATCATTAAAAATAAGGGAAGGCCACAGTCAACGCCATGTATGAGGCCAGGAGGATCATTTTCTAAGAAAGAACCAAGCTTCTGTATGTATTGCAAGAGGACCAGACACCAAGTCAAGAATTGCCATCGAACAAATGGTCTTTATTTGATATGTGGATCGTCCTCACACACTATAAGAACTTGCCCATAGAACCGAGTTGGCCCGGCCCCCGCGGTTAGACCGGCTAATCAAGCTTCTCATACCTGTTTACCTCTTGTTGCACCACCTCCACGAGAACTATCTTTACCTCGTCAATCATCAATTTACCAACAGGCATAGAGAAACGTGTCGAGATGCCAGGTTTTCACTATGTCGGGCGTAGAGGTCGAAGCCATGGGTCAAGATAACACCGGTATATTTCCTTCGGTTAAATTAAAATTATGGCATTCTTAACCCTCTTCCTCATGCAACTTCGATACAAATTTAGTAATCCCTGACCCAGCTTTCACGACTGTTTGAACTAAAAAAATTCTTGAATTTGTTACGACATCATCATTGTGTAAATTTCGAGGATGGAATTTTTTCTAAGGTGGGTAGGATATAACGGCCCTAAAATTCCGGTACACTTTTGTTAATTCAATATTAATATAAAAGTGTATTTCTATTCTTACTGTGAGTTATAAAATATTCTATCTAAATTAGAGCAAGAAACAGCTTGTATCTCACTGGTTAATACTCCCCACTGTTGTCTCTTAACCCGCGTGTTCGAATCCTAACAGCCCCAATTATTTTAATATTTTTTCTTTTTAACGTTTTGGAAGCCCAAAAGTTTGCAGGAGCTCACACGGGTTTACGAAAAGTTGCAACAGAAATAAATTATATAAATGAGATATTTATACCAATTTAAAACCCTGGCATGAACCCCGAGACAATTGGCTAAAGTGGGACTGCCCAAACCATAAAACCGGCGGCCAAGTTAGGGACAATTGGGTCTGTGCTCCGCCCGTGCACCCTTTTAGCTCCCCACTACCCATTTTAATAATTTAAAACTTTTGAAATTAAACAAAGAACAGAAAAACCCTTCATATATCCCATTTACACCCTTTTTAATTCTCTTCTTAACACACCCTAATCCCCACTCCTCTATTTTCCCTTATAAATACCCAACCAGACCTAGCCTTCTTTCCCTAGGAATATTCTCCCAAAACACTCTCTCAAGTTCTCTCCCAGAAGATCAAGCTCGTCTTCCTACTTTTCCGTCAAGCTCGGTCTCATTCTTTTCCTTCTTCTAGCTACGTGGATTCTACAAGTTGCCGAGAGAAAGCCGGAAGCTCAAGCTCGCCATCCTCCATTCATCGTCGGCATCGGTTCTTCAAACCGATGCTTTTCGCATTATTTTTACTCATACGAGGACGAGTGGTACAGGTAAGTCTCCTCTCCCCCTCTTTCTTCTCATCTTGAATCTAACTCTTGTCATCAAACTATGTAAATAAATTCTAACTCTTTTCCCTTCGCTCATCGCCGATTGAAATCAAGATTTAACTTGTAAAAATTTCTAAAATCATTATAACTAAATTATCATGACATAGTACCCCATAACTCTCTATTCTATGACATTACTAAATATTGTTAAATATAATTCCAATACATGTTAATAAAAACCTCTTTGATCGTTATATGCAAATTTAAGTTTTAACACCATGCTAGTAGATATAATTCATTCTTGTGGCGTGATAACTTAGTACAGGGTAATGACCTACCCCACACGCATATACCTTTGATCATAGCACGATATCATATTTTGCAGTGTTTTGCTAAAGAATCGAATTACATTAAAATGCCCTCAAGTTTAAACACGGTTTTATCGATATTCTTTTATCCTTTGCAAATACGACTCTACAACACTTGTTAGGGGAACCCGTTTATGGATAGTGCGGATTATTGCACATCCTTAGGATAGTAGAGTGGGATGCAGAACACCTTATTGAGATTTCGGTCTCTAAAGTAATAAAATACGATTTTTTAAAAAATACAAATTTTATAGCAAAGTTAAACGAATTGAAAAAAACTTAAATTATATATTCAAAATATCAAAGAAAAACAAATTTTTGAAAATTAGATTTTATAAATACTCTAAAATGAAAAGATTAAAGTTTTACAAGAATATCCTCAAGTTTCCAAAGGATAGATATTCATTAAAATACCATAAACATTTAAAAGTTAGGTTTTAAAACTAAAATATCATAAAATATAAATAATTTTTATAAAAACTCTTGACATTTTAATTAATATATATATTTTACCAAAACACCCTCGAGGTTATTTTCAATTAGACTATTTTACATAAAATCCCCTCGAGAAATTCAAAACATGTAATTATCTATAATAATCAACTTGATAAATCCTTAAGGACTTTAAATTAAAAATGGATTTAAACAGTATCATTTCTCTTGAGCCTCAGAGAGCCGGAGAAAGTGAGTGCTTGTCTATCTAGTTTAGATAAAGCAAACTAAAGGAATTATTGTTGGCAATCGACCTTGAAAAGGTCATAAATGTTGTCGGCCATGTGCAGTAGTAGGCATATCAAATCACATCGAACTCAAACACGAATTTAAACTCGAACTTGAACTTGACCTAAACCAAAACTTGAATTAAACTCAAATTTGATTTGAACATGAGCTATCTACTTGAAACTTGACATGAATACACGATCACAACTAATATACCTTGAACCAACTTGATACGAACCATGAATACAAATGACATGATTTACACTTGGCATGACTAAATGACTATATGAACTCAATATTGTTATTACATCACCTTTTGTATTCATGGACTCGATCAATTCTTGTAATCTTAGTCATAGATTAAAAATATATGGGGTGTTGGATAGTGTAAGTGTGAATCCAATGAAATCTCAGGAGCCCCCCTAAATCATGAACCCATGTCTACTAACACGAGTAATCTATATTGAGAGCCAGTATTTTCTTACTCCTGAATTATAGCCTGTTGAGTTTGGAATATTTCAACATTAGGTTGAAGTCCTGATACTAACACTTGATTCGGATCCGTGATTTCTTACCCTTGGATTACAGCCTGTTGGGTTCGAAAATATTCTTGGGATTGGTTGACATTCACACTTGAGCAGACGTTAAGTTAGATTAGCTTTGTAGAGACCTCTTAGGACACTTACATTCACTTCATATTCATTATACCTGCACTACACATCCATGCTACATTTGGTTGCTATGCTCACATTACATTACCACGCTTATATAGTTTCATTTACATTGTCATGTTATATTAGAACTGTCATGCTATATTAATTGTTATGCTAAATCACTATATCTTTTGTCTATCCTTCTATTTTACCATTATACTTTTATACTTCTCACCTTTTTTAGGGGACTTACGAGCACAAATTTGCTGACGAGCATCCACCCATCTCTTTCTTTCTTTTGGATGTTCATCAGATGATCTAGAGACTGAGGAGATAGAAGCAACTGCAGGAGATTACGATCAGCTAGCTTCAAAGGCCGATCTCTAGTTTTCATTCCAGCTCTAGTTTCAGTATGCCACCTTTTCAGGCATTTCATGTTATTGTATTTTGTTTTCAGTTATTTTGTATTCCAACCATGTGTAACGACCCTAAAATTCTTATATATTCATATCATTCTTCTTTTTATAAAATACTGTATTTATTTATTTTTGAGTATCCTCATATATTTTATTCTCTATTAAATATATTAGTTTATCCCTTCTTCTATTTTGCCTATTCTATAATTTTTCAAAGCCCAAAACCCAAGCTAAAACAGTTCCATTGATTTTTATCTTTTCTTTTTTTCTTAGCCCACTTTCTTTTCAAGCAACAGTATATAGTTAATTCTTATTAAATATGTAGATGAACAACCTTGTAGCTCATTGGTTAAGTCCTTACATTGTTATTCCATAGGCCGCATGTTTGAATCCCTAGTCTTGCTATTATTTTTATCTATTTTTAAACCCTCTCATGAGACCTACTTCCAAATGAATGGCCATCCTTTTAATTTCTTTTAACTCTCAAAATAAATCTATCATAAATTAGAATTATAGTGAACATTACATGTTCTCTCCCTCCTTCATTTTCTTCAAAACCTCCACTCATAATTCTCTCCCTTTCTTATATGGATTTCATCATTATTTGTTTTTCTCTTCTTCCTTTTCTTCCATACTAAAAATTTAGAGAAGAAAAACCTTAAATAAAATCTCCACTTACATTCTTAGAGCTATCGTAATTCCGACGTATTTAGAGTACTTCTGTTCGCTAGGATTCCAGATGAGACGAATCGAGTATCATTACCGCTCACTACTTTGTCGCCAACAAATATATTTATTTCCACCGAATTGAATCGGTGAGCCGGTTGCTATATCGACTCAGACATCCTGGTCCTCTCCGTCTCTTTCTATTCCTCCTCCTTTGGACATGCTCCATGAACTGTTACTCTCTTCGTACCACAGTCTCTAAATGATTAATTAAATGGATATATATATATAAATAATAAACACACACACATATATAGTTTGTATAAGCCTTTTTCAATACTCTCAATTCATATGTTAAGATTTCAGAGACTAATTAGGATTGCATCGTTTATCGTTGTATTTTAAATTACTTCATTTAAATTTTGTAAGAGAAAATGAAGTTACGAATAAATACCATGGTTTTCTCATTCTCACAAGACATATCAATACCTTTACCTTTAAAATAATTTTTAGAAATTAATTTTTACTTCTGAAAATTTTAAGAAATTTATCTACGATAGAATATATTTTTTTTTACACGGTGTAAAAATTTCAGATCGAATCGCTTAACGGTTTAGGAATTACATTGTTTTTATTCACTGTTAGTAAAAACAGAAAACTGTATTTATCGGTCAACTTCTAAGACACATAACTTGGTCTACCGATTTCAAATTGAGAAAACTCAGGTGTTTTGGACATCTACATCGAAATATCTAGATTTTATTATTTTTAAGTTTTTACTGAAAACCGACATAAAATATAGAAAACCGCGTTATAATATTTAGTAACGAATCTGAACAGAATCTGTCCTAATTCGCATACTATTTATAAATAGGACATAACTCGAACTCCCGATATCCGTTCATGACAAACTTTAATTGTGTAGATGCACAACTGTTAGAACTATAAATTTCTGTATAATAGATTATTTTGAAATGCATGAAACAACCAATATAGGCTTTGCAATACAATATACAGTTGTTGTCCAGAAATCAGAATTTCTGTTTTAAACGCTGATATTAAAATAATCGTAACTAGAGTTTCAGGAATCCAAATCGCGTGTAGCTTAGTATTTTGGATAACTAAATCTAAAGACCTACAATTTTCTAATAATCTTCGAAACCTCAAACCCAATGAAAATTGACTCAAACTGTGTTTTAAAAATATGCGGCAGTGCTGGACAGATTCTAATCTGTTCTGCGTGACGATACGAAAACGGATATATCTCTCAAACCTGTAGTTATATTTAGGCGAGAGTTGAACTCATGTTTGCATAACACATAGGACTATTTTTCCATTTATATTAAGAATGCAAATGACTTGAGTAATTAGTTGTAAATAACACTTCTTTAAATCATTGTTTCTTGTCGTTACTTGAACATTATACTTGTCTCATCACATGTTATGCACCGTTTGTTTATTGCATCTACAAAGAATTGTACTCAAACCATTGCATGATATACTTGAATTAACTTGAATATTGAATATCATTTGACATGAATACCCTTGACTTGACTCGAACTATGAGTATAACTTGACATGAATACTCAAAACTTGACATGAATACATAAACTTAATATGAACCCAACTTGACATGGAACTCATACTCTTTTTTATATTCATGGTTCGATTAAGGCTTGTGATAGTAACTATAAATTAGATACGCAGGGTGTTGGGGTAGTTTGAATTGTGAGTCCATTGAAATCTCAAGAGTTCCATACTATCAATCACGAATACTAACAATCATGAAGGCTCGTGTTTCCTTACTCCTGAATTATAGCCTGCTGAGTTTGGAATACTTTGACGATGGTCGAAGTCCCGTTACTAACTATCATGAGGGCTCATGGTTCTTTACCCCTGAATTACAGCCTGTTGGGTTTGAGAACATTCTTCAGATTTTGTTGGTACTCATATCTTGATCTGTCGATAGTTAGATGACCCTTTTAGTGACATCTTTAGAACACATTGCTATTCATTACATGTTCAGCACTTTTACTTATTACATACTCACTATACCTACATTACACAGCCGTGCTATACTTGTTTGCCATGCTCATGGTACATTGCTATGCTCATGTTATATTTCCATGCTTATATACATATTGCCATATTTATGATATCTCGCTATGTGCATATAGTTGCTAGGTTTAATTGACACCCTTACCTAGCCAAATTAGAATCCATATTCTACTTACATGTTGTCCTTTACCAAATTCACATTCCTATCCTTTTTGGGGACTTACCGAGCGCTAATTCGCTGACGGGCATTCCACCCATCCCTTTGTATCTTGAAATGTTCGTCAAGTGACGTAGAGACAGGGGAGATGGAACCGGCTGAAGAGGATTACAACTAGTTTGTATCTAAAACAGATTATTAGTTTTCTTTCCAGTTTTCATTTTCAGTATGCCACTTGTTTAGGCACTTTATGTTTATGTTTCTCTTTCAGATTTCTTGTAACCAGTTTGAAATTTGTGAAATTTGAATGTAGAAAAATAGTTGTTAGATTTCAGTATCATGTGTATTCGTGTATCCTTTTATATTGTTTACAAATGCTTAGTGTATTTGTTTCGAGAAAGGACTTTCTTAGAATAAATACGCCGCGGGCCTCGTTGCTTGTCTGCTCCCGTCTTTTGGGAAGTGGGGCATGACAGGTTTTATTGATGGCCCATGCAGGTCTGTTCTACATGAAGTCATAAGCAATATGATACAAGAAATATGAAATCCAACTATTAAATTTCACCTTTCCTTTGAATCTCATCTTATTCTTCGAATCCATTTTGAACTCAACTTTCGACTTCCTTGAAGATCATCTCTTGAGTTTTGAATCTTTAACTCTAGTCCGCCCTTTTCTACTTCTATCTCATTGGCCTATTAACTCAGTAGGTTAGAATATCGATCGACGAAACCCGAAGACAACGTTATCCTTAGTTTTTCTCCATGTCTTATAGCGACGTACTCCTTAAGCGAATTTCTCAAACGAAATTCTTTTAAGGAGGGTAGACTGTAACGTTCGCATCGTCAGTTCATCTCTTTGAATCTTTTCTTGCTTTCCACAATAATCGTGTCTCGACTTAAAGTAAACGAAACTGCGAACGCGTCATCTCCGTTTGATCTTATTTTGTAATTTTCTTAATTCATTATTAAACTTATCTCATCGACTCTGATAGTAGGATTTGGATGACTTAAATGGAGTTATATGATTGTAATTATGAACTGCAGTATAGTTACAATACGGTACTCTAATTGAGTGACCTGGAGTTCTGCCTTTGATTTCCCCTCATCTTGATTTAACTATATTCTACCGCTTATCGAATTATATCTTCTTTGTTATATGCTTCTTTGATTTTATTTCGATTCTAATTCTTTTCTTTGTATTATTCTTGATAATCCAATTCTTATTTACTTTTCTATTCGTGTGCTTGCTCGAGCGACTCTTGATTATCCTAACAACATCTATTCCGATTTTCGAAACTCCTCGTATTTCTGGCTATCTTATCGCAATTATTAAAGTACTGATTGATAGAGTGCGATGACGAAACAAAACGGCTTTATCCTAACTTTGTTCTTTGTTCTGTTGTGACATCCTTCTTGAGTAATTTCGAGAACAAAATTATTTTTAGAAAGGGCAGAATGTAATGACCCTAAAATTCCTATATATTCATATCATTCTTCTTTTTATAAAATACAGTATTTATTTTTTTTGGTATCCTCGTATATTTTATTCTCTATTAAATATATTACTTTATCTCTCCTTCTATTTTTCCTATTCTATAATTTTTCAAATCCCAAAACCCAAACCAAAACAGTTCCATTTGATTTCTTTCTTTTCTTATTTTTCTTCGCCAACTTTCTTTTCAAGCAACAACATATAGTTAATTCTTGTTAAATATGTATATGAACAATCTTGTAACTCATTGATTAAGTCTTTGTATTGTTATTCTATAGGTCACATGTTCAAATTCCAAGTCTTGCAATTATTTTTATCTATTTTTAAACCCTCTCATGAGACCTTTTATTTTCTTTAACTTCCAAATGAATGGTCGCCCTTTCAGTTTCTTTTAACTCTCAAAATAAATCCATCATAAATTAGAATTATGGTGAACATTACATGTTCTCTCCCTCCTTCATTTTCTTCAGAACCTCCTCACATAATTATCTTCCTTTCTTATGTGGATTTTATCATTATTTGTTTTCCTCTTCTTCTTTTTTTTCATACTAAAAATTTAAAGAAGAAAACCCCTAAATAAAATCTAGCCACCTTCATTCTTAGAGCTATCAAATTTCCGACGTCTTTGGAGTACTTTCGTTCTCTAGGATTCCAGATGAGGCGAATCGAGCATCATTACTGCTCATAATTTTGTCACCAAAAAATATATCGCTTTGCACCGAATCGAGTCGGTGAGCCGTTGCTATATCAACTCACACATCCTGTAAATCCTTTATGTCTTCCCTCCATCTCTTCTATTCCTCCTCCTCTTGTCATGATCCATGAACCGTTACTCTCTTTGTATCATAGTCCCTAAATGATTGGTTAAATGGATACATATATAAATAATGAATACACACACACACACACACACGCACACACATATATAGTTTGAATAAATCTGTTTCATTACTTTCAATCCATATGTTAAGAATTTAAAGACCAATTAGGATTGCATCGTTTGTCGTTGTATTTTAAATTACTTTATTTAAATTTTGTAAAAGAAAATGAAGTTACGAATAAATACCATGGTTTTCTCATTTTCACATATGACATATCAATACATTTACCTTTACTTTTAAAATAATTTTTAGAAATTAATTTTTACACCTGAAAATTTCAGGAAATTTATCTATGATAGAATATATTTTTTTGTACACACTGTAAAAATTTCAGATCGAATCGCTTAACAGTTTAGGAATTAGATTATTTTTATTCACTATTCATAAAAATAGAAAACTACATTTATCGGTCAACTCACATAACTTGGTCTACCGATTTCAAATTGAGCAAACTCAGCTGTTTTGGATATCTACATCGAAAGATCTAGATTCTCTTAGTTTTAAGTTTTTACTGAAAATCGACATAAAATATATAAAACTGCATTACAGTATTTAGTGACGAATCTGAATAGAATCTGTCATGATTCGCACACTGTTTTTAAATAGGATATAACTCGAACTCCCGATATCCGTTCGTGACAAACTTTAGATGTATAGATGCAAAATTTATAGAACTATAAATTTTTGTATACTAGATTACTTAGAAATGCATGAAACAACCAATATAGGCTTTGTAATACAATATATAGTTGCTATCCAGAAATCAGAATTTCTGTTTTAAACGAAGATATTAAAATGATCATAAATAAAGCATCAAGAATCCAAATCGCGTGTAGCTTAGTGTTTTGGATAACTACATCTACAGAACTACAATTTTCTAATAATTTTCGAAACCTGAAACCCGATGGAAATTGACTCAAACTGTGTTTTAAAAATATGCGGCAGTGCTGGATAAATTCTAATATGTTCTGCGCAACGATATGAAAACGGGTATATCTCTCAAACTGTTAGTCATATTTAGGTTAGACTTGAACTCATGTTTGCATAACACATAGAACTATTTTTCCTTTTATATTCTAAATGCAAATGACTTGAGTAATTAGTTGTGCATAACACTTCTTTAAAGTATTGTTTCTTGTCGTTACTTGAACATTATACTTGTCTCGTCACATGCTATGCACCGCTTGTTTATTGCATCTATAAAGACTTGTACTCAAACCATTGCATGGTATACTTGACTTAACTCGAATCATAAATATCATTTGACATGAATACCCTAGATTTGACTCGAACTATGAGTATAACTTGACATGAATACTCAAAACTTGACATGAATACATAAACTTGACATGAACCCAACTTGACATGGAACTCATACTCTCTTTTATATTCATGGTTCGATTAAGGCATATTCATGGTTCGATTAAGGCTTATGACATTAACTATAAATTAGATATACGGGTAGTTTGAGTTGTGAGTCCAATGAAATCTCAAGAGTCACGAATACTAACAATCATGAGGGCCCGTGTTTCCTTGCTTCTGGACTATAGCCTATTGAGTTTGGAATACTTCGACGACATTCGAAGTCCTGTTACTAACTATCATGAGAGCCTGTGGTTTTTTATCCCTGGATTACAGCTTGTTGGGTTCGAGAACACTCTTCAGATTTGGTTGATACTCACATCTTAAACTGGCGATAGTTAGATGACCCTTTTAGTGACATCTTTAAGACACATTGCTATTCATTACATGTTTAGCACTTTTACTTGTTACATGCTCACTATACATACACTACACGGCCATGCTATACTTGTATTCCATGCCCATGTTACATTGCTATTCTCATGTTATATTGCCATGATTATATACATATTGACATATATATGATATCTTGCTATGTGCATATAGTTGCTAGGTTTAATTGATATCCTTACCTAATCACAATAGAATTCATATTCTATTTACATGTTGTTCTTTACCACATTCACATTCCTA
The DNA here is from genome assembly GCA_030015575.1 of Agapanthus africanus. Classification (NCBI taxonomy): domain Eukaryota; kingdom Viridiplantae; phylum Streptophyta; class Magnoliopsida; order Asparagales; family Amaryllidaceae; genus Agapanthus; species Agapanthus africanus. The sequence continues at coordinate 113,463,386 of CM057344.1, forward strand.
TCCTTTTTGGAGACTTACCGAGTGCAAATTCACTGACGGGCATTCCACACATCTCTTTGTTTCTTGGAATGTTCGTCAGGTGACGTAGAGACAGAGGAGGTGGAACCGACTGAAGAGGATTACACCCAGTTCGTATCTGAAGCAGATCATTAGTTTTGTTTCCAGTTTTCATTTTCAGTATGCCACTTGTTTAGACACTTTATGTTTATGTTTCTATTTCGGATTTCTTGTAACCGGTTTGAAATTTGTGAAATTTGAATGTAGTAAAATAATTGTTAGATTTCAGTATCATATGTATTCTTGTATCCTTTTACATTGTTTACAAACGCTTAGCGTATTTGTTTCGAGAAATAACCTTCTAGGAATAGATACATCGCGGGTATCATCACATGCATGCTCTCGTCTTTTGGGAAACGGAGCGTGATAAATTATGTAAGATTTATGAATGTAAATAAAGTTATTGAAGTTTCAATTCACTTGCTTAACTTTTCTTGTATGTTATGTTGCTTATTTTACGCTTAGCGTATTTATTCCGAAAAATGACCTTCTCAAAATAAATTCGTCGTGGGCTTCGTCACATTTCCGCTCCTGTCTTTTGGAAAGCGGGGCGTGACAAAATTAATTGAAGATTAAGAAATTTGCTAAAGTTCAAGTGCTCATGTCGAACTATCGAAAATTCAATGTTCGGTAAATTTCGATATCGACATAGGAAACAATATAAGTACTCTATGGATTATGGACAATATCAATTAGAGATATTGCACCCACTCTTTATGATGCATGAAACAATTGGTTTAAACTTTGCAAAGATTTTCATTCAAAACGATTTCTTATTTTGAAAAGCAAAGTTTTATGTGTTTTACTTATTCATAGTTTGTCCATTATTGGTTCAGACATCTGTCTACTATTTGAAAAAAATATATCAGTTTCAAATATCTGTTTTCACTTCAGAAAAAACATCTGAAGTATTCCAGAACAAACATCTAGCCTTTTAACAAACGTCTGTGCCAAATCTCTGGTTGAAAATATTTCTTCTTCAGACATTTTTCAAAGGCTTCTTCAGATGTTTGTCTGTTCTCTGTGCTTTTTATTGCATTGGTTCTTTTTAAGAAACAAACGTCTGAACCTATTTTCGACAAACGTTTGCAGTTCAAAATCTTTAAAAATTATTTCTTATTCAGACGTTTATCCCATACTTCTTCAGACGCCTGCTTGTTCTCTGTGTTTTTTTGGCCGTCTTTGAAAAATGTCGACAAACATATAATCCTATAGACGACAAACGTCTGTAGTTGTTTTGATTTGAGAAACCAGCCGTTTATAGTCGTTGTGGTGTTTTCAATTTTTCTTCAGACGTCTGTCCGATTTGCCTTCAGACGTCTGTAATGTTTTAAAATTATTGTCCCCGTTTGTTTTGAGTGTTGGATATGTATGCCCTAGAGGCCATTATTGTATAGTACTAGTTTGTATATTATATTTTGGAAGCTTGGGATATATACATGGATTGACGACAGTCTTGTTCGATATTGTAGTATACTACTTGGTTTGTATCTATCTTAATATGTGTATATGTTTCTTTTAACATATCGCTAATACATATTGATGGAGCCCTTAGGATCTTTGCTTGACTACCAGCGTTGTGATAGCGATCACACTAGTGGGGGCTGGGTAGTCTATAAGCACATCCTTATACAGGCCCCTAGTCGTAGGATTATCGAGATAGGGCATCGATACTCCAGAGTAGAATAGTGCATACGCTTCTCATCCCAGCAGAGGAGATGTTCTGTCCCACAGCCATCAGTACGTCGTACTAGAGATAGTATGTAGGTGCTCGTTAGATTGCGAGTACACTGGACAGGACTCGTCGGGAACTGTTGGTTGGTATTATACCTATCGTCAGGTAGCAGTTCCCAAGTGACATGAGTACAGCTTAGTCCGTTGACTTGTCACTGCTATTTCGCCTCAAGTGTGTTCCCATTATTCTTTGATTGCTACCCTACCACGGATCTATTGAGTCGTGCAAACAGGTAGTAGTTGGGTGCAGTCCCGAAGCACTTGGAGGCAGTGGCAGTTAGACAGGATCCGTCTCTCCCGGTATTGGGGGTTGATATCGCGCTGTGTCTAGGAGAGCCATTACACAAAGTCCCTAGCCAGGGAAAGTAAGATTTACTGGTAGGTGTTCCGGTAGTTTCTCAGGGTGTTCTGGGCTACACTCCGACATGACTTATATCGCTATTAGGGGACTGACGTTTACCGCCCCTTTAGGCCCGATATGCGATACTCTTAGACGAACAGACCGGACTGTACGGAGATTGTCACATTCAGGATCAGTAGGAGTTCGGATGGGTTCACTCATCAGTCTTCTTATCGACATCTACCTGGGGACCGTTACGTACAGCTTGTACCGCTTGCGGCCTGTGGTTAAACCCACTGCCAGTGTAGTTTCGAGTCTTTAGAGTCCCACACAGAGGGTTGTTCACCTTTGGGCGAAACGTAGTAGAGGTCGTATGGTTTTACGACAGGGTCCGTTCACATACGCGCACTTGTGCGTGTTTGGTGCTGAGGCAGTTGATACTAGTGGGATTTGGTTTAAGCCAGATCCTAGTATTTGGTTTTGGGTTGGTTCGGTCTCATTGTATTCGTGTTCCTCGGAACACGGATGCGGGTATGTATATACAGTTGACAAAGGCAGAGAAACCTCATTAGGGGTTTGACCATTGACTTGATTAAAACCATAATGAGATGGAGAAAATTGATTAGTGAGTTTTAATTAGAGATAATTGTATCATGGTAAATTGGTTTGACCATTTGACTTGTTGACTTTTGTTGACTTAGATATTTTTGTTAAGCATGAGATATTTTTTGCTTAGCATTAATTATGACATGATAATGGTAAAATCAACATCAACCATGACAATTATCCTAATTAAAATTATCATTATTCTTTTTCCTCATATAAGAGCATACACCTCATTTTATCATGATATATTCTCTCTCTTGCTAGCTCTCTCATCTTCCTCTCTCAAGGCTCTCTTGTTTCATGAGTTGAAAATCAAAAGCATTGTGAGATCAAACCACCAAAACAATTCTCTACTCACTCTAGGTTTCTTAGTCTAGCACACCAAGCATCTTAGTTACTTCAAGATAGAGGTTGGAGCTCAAGATAGAGGCCTTCGGGTGGATCTTTCTTTGGCATACAGAAAACGGTGAGGAGGAGCCATCTACACCACTCCAAGGAGCTCATAACAAGGAGAAGCACCACAAGAAGAGAAGGAGTTCAAGTTTGAGGTATAACTTTCTATCATAGTAGATAGAACCTTCTTTTGCTAGTTAGGTTTATGGTAAAGATCCGGTTTAGGGTTTATTCTAGCGCCAAGTTTTGTATCGTAGTAAAAATTTTGTTCCGCATTTGGCCATGGAAGTTGGTCGTGGCGCTAGTGTACCCTTCATTGAGTTAGTTTTTCTTTGGGGCTATAAATAGACTTTTGCTTTGGTTTTTTGAGCCTCAATCACTCACAAATTTTCACTTGCTTATTCTTGAGTGATATTGAAAAGAAAAATCTCATCTCTTGTGCGAGGTTGTTTGTGTTTTCCATTTTCTATCTAAATCACTCTCACAGACAAAAGATCAAGAGATCAATTTGTATATCCATACTTTTTAGAGTATTAGAAGTGAGCCTGAGAGAAACTCTATCAAGAGTATTTGTGCTTCATTATATCCTTCTCTTTTCTTTGTGTTTGGGCTCTTGAGTGCAAGAGTGCCATTGTACGAGATAGAAGCTTGTATTGAGATAGGAGCGTAAAGAATCTTATAGAGAAGAGTGTTGTTCGTAGTGGTGAACAACGTGTGTCTTTTAAGGAGACGTGTTGGTTTAGCCTCCACCGGAAGCGAGGTTGTTGATTGCTGGTGCTCAATGTGTTTGTCTCCAAGAAAAAGACGTGTTTACTGGAACGGGCTCGTGCGTCTAAAAAATGTGGATTATGAGATCTTCCGAACCACTATAAATATCTTGTGTTTGAGTTTGCAATTTATCATCTCTTATTTGCTTATTGATTTAGAACTTGCATGCTCAATATCTCTTGATCTATATGATCATTGCTTGCTCTTAATATTGCTCTTGCTATATATTCATTGTTTCACAATTATAGTTTGCTTAGCCGCTTATAATATTGGTATATCATTTGTTGAATTTTGCAATTGCGTTCTCTATTTGCAAGTGTAGATTTCTTAATTTGCGTACATCAGTAGTATATTCCTATTCACCCCCCTGGGAATACTTTCAATTTAGCTGGACTATGTTTCTTCTTATGCCACTATTGTGACATTGTGAAATCTTTCGAGTCAAAATCATTCTTCAAAGCGGGAATTCTTGACATATTTTATCTTAAACCCGCTTTATGACTCAAGGTTTATACTATCACGATGGTACATGATTAACTCAAACCATCAAATGACATTCAACAACAACCACCTGAGCCCCATGATCTGACAACATCGGCCAAATCGCTTGATCAATGTTCATGATCGCCGTGATCAACCCTCTATTCATCATGCCGGCTATAGGTCTCGCACGCTAAGACCCAAAGGAATGCTCTTTTTAACACGATCAATGACTTTCTGGCGCTTCAAGCAGCTCAAAAACAAATAGCTGCTCCAATTCGGGGCAACGACAATGATATGCCAGCTACAACTAAGGCTGCGTCAAGCATCCCACTTGCAGCAAAGAAAATTGCCCGTCGGGTTCAAGATCGAAAATAGTTGTCTTACACGTTTACTATCTACAGGGGACAACCGATAGCAGTGCCTGCTCTTAGAACTTGAATCAAAAGGAAGTGTGTCTTCGAGAAACATTCTTATATAGAGGGAATTTTGAACGCTAAACTAAAACCTTATATAGAAGGATCTCTTTTGACTTTTTGAACACTTGTTAAAGGCAAGTAATGAATGATGACCATGTAGGGATTTCCTTAGCACCACAACTAGGGTTTGGTAGTATCACACATGCCATATTAAAAAATTAGATGGTGCTAATGAAACTAACCTAAGGATCACACTAGAAAAGCTAGGGTAACAAGACTTTTAACTCCAACACAAGTAGTAAAAGGCTAGGGTTTGAGAATACAACCTTTTTAGATCCCTACGCTAGACTCCTTGACCACTTGAGAGTTGAAAGAAGCTCGCTTGATATCCTCTAGGTCCACGACGATCCACCCGGAGTCCTCTTTATCCAAGCTAGATGCTTCACTAGATCAAGAGAAGAAGTTGAAGCCAACACTCTAAACTAATGGGCAAGAGTAGTGTAGAATGGTGATGTGTTTTGTTTTCTCACTTCAAAACCCTAACTTGATCTCTCTTTTATTCACTACTAAAAGCTAGAGAGCAAGAGAGTGAGGAGGAAGAAGATGGCAAGATGAAGAGCTCAAAGATAATGATAAGCTTAGAGATAAAAATGATAAAAGAAATTATATATATTTTCTTCTTCTCACCTTTAACCCTAGTTAATAAATATCTAGATATTTCATTTGGATGCAAAATGGCCATGGAAATTAACTCAAGGTTAATGCAAAGGTTAATGGGTGAATAAAACAATCAAGCATGATAGAATTTCCATTTCCATTTTCTTTTATCCAAAAAGAAATATCAACATATTTATAAGTGTGTGAGTCTTATATTGCCACCATCCATTGTATCAACAACCATGATACAAGAGTGTATGCATGTATGTGTGCATGCACATCCATATGTGCATCAATGAGAATAAATGCATACATGCATGCATACAACAAAAGACAAGAAGGGTTTAAAGTGAAAATGCAAATGGTCAATATTAAATCAACACTTGATTTAGCAAACCGGTCATATCTCATACGACCCGACCAATAGAAAACCGCTCGATTAATATACGGTATCTCATACGCGCATTTAATCGGGTCTCCGCACATATCACATATGCACACCACATCGTTTCGCCTGGGCAAGGTAACTCCATTGTGGGACTCTAAGACTCGTCAATACGCCGGCAGTGGGTGATAATCATATCAAGCATCCCCAAGCCGCAAGAGGTCAGCTAAACATAACGGCCACCCGGGTATTGAGCGATCAGAACAAAACAAGCGAACTTGTCACAACTCCCATCGAGCCAACCGGCAACACTACCGTATAGTCCGGTCTCTTCGTCAGATATGCTGCATATCGAGTCTAAGGATGGTAACGTCGATCCCAATAACTCAATAAGTCGTGCCGAAGAATGGTCTATAACAGATCGAGAAACTACTGATAACACTTATCAGTAAATCTCAACAGCCCTGGCCAGGGACTTACTGATATAGCCAATCGAGCACAGCACAGCATCAACTCCCAATACCGAGAGAGACGAAACCCCTCCTATCACTCACTGTCTCCATGTGTCTTGGGACTGTACCTAAAAGCCACATGTTTGCACGACTCGGTAGAGCCGTGGTAGGGTGGTAATCAAAGTACAGTGGGAGAACACACAAGACTCTATGACGATCTCGGGTCTACAGACTAACCTGTTCCAGTGTCACCTGAGAACTGCTATCCGACGATAGATATAATACCATATAGGAGTTCTCGGCGAGTCCGTCCAGTGTACCCAGTCTCCACTGAGCACCCATATATGATCTTGATGTCAAACATCAATGGATGTAGGAACATCCATCGCCCATCTCATGGGTCTAGTATCATATACGCTAGTCTACTCTGATATATCGCTGCCCCATCTCGATACACCTACGACTAGGGACATTTCAGGATATACTTATAAACTACAAACATCCCATTAGTATGATCTCTATCATAATCACAGTAGTCAAACAAATATCCTCAGGGCTTTATCAACATGTGTGAATGAATAAAAGCATGATCAAGTCAACATGTCAGATAAAGAAGAACCAGATAGCATACTATCATGTCGAGCGAGAATGTACACTGAATATATATATATATACACACACACACACATATATATATACATGTATAAATACATCCACTATCATATAATGGCCTCTAGGGCATACATATATCCAACAATCTCCCACTTGCTCTAAGGCCAGTTATTGGCGTATCTCATACCCAACATCTCAAAAAGTCGCTCATGCTACGGCTGAGGGAGGGCCTTGGTGAGTGGATCCGCGGTATTATTCTTTGTGTCTACTCTCCTAATCTCGATCTCGCGGCGATCTACAATCTTCCGGATCAAATGAAAATGCCTCAGGATGTGTCTGGACCGCTGATGGGACCTGGGCTCCTTGGCTAACGCCATAGCCCCATTATTATCACAATAGAATGGTATTGGATCAATAATGGTTGGAACTACTCATAGCTCCAAGACAAACTTCCTCATCCAGACGTCTTCCTTGGCGGCATCATTCGCAGCATTGTACTCAGCTTCCATCGTAGAGTCTGCAACGGTATCCTGTTTGGAACTCTTCCAATTTACTGCCCCTCCATTGAGGGTAAATACAAACCCAGAGATAGATTTGCTGTCGTCCTTATCGCTCTGTAAGCTCGAATCGGTAAAGGCCTCCGTTTGGAGATCTCCATTACCATACACCAAGAACAATTCTTTAGTCCTTCGCAAGTACTTAAGAATGTTCTTCATAGTTGTCCAGTGATACTCCCCTGGGTTGGATTGATACCTGCTTACTACACTAAGTGCATAAGCTACATCTGGGCGTGTACATAACATCGCATACATTATAGATCCTACTGCAGAAGCATAGGGTATAATGCTCATGCGAGCTCTCTTTTCATCGGTCTTTGGGCAAAAGTCCTTAGAGAGAGTGACTCCGTGGCAAGCGGGTAAGGCACCCCGCTTGAAGTCTTCCATACTAAATCTTTTTAGGATGGTGTTCATGTACCTGGTTTGGGACAATCCCAATAACCTTTTGGATCTATCCCTACAGATCCGAATGCCCAGAATGTATGTGGCATCACCCAGGTCCTTCATGGAGAACCTTAGTGATAAGAAAGATTTGACCGACTATAGCATAGGAATATCATTTCCTATCAGAAGAATGTCATCCACGTACAATACGAGGAATGTGACAGCTCTCCCTACAGCCTTCTTATAAACATAAGGTTCATCTGGATTTTTGATGAAATCAAACTCTTTGATAACATCATCGAAACAGATGTTCCAACTCCGTGATGCCTGCTTTAATCCATAAATGGATTTAAGCAATCTACATGCTTTGCCGCTGCTCCCACTGTCAATGAAGCCCTCTGGCTGATCCATATAAACGCATTCTTCTAAATCTCCATTTAGAAATTCTGTTTTAACGTCCATCTGCCAGATTTCAAAGTCGTAGTGAGCAGCAATAGCAAGTAGGATCCGAATGGATTTAAGCATGGCTACGGGAGAAAAAGTTTCGTCATAGTCCAAACCTGGTCTTTGACGAAAACCCTTCGCCACAAGTCTTGCCTTATAGGTCTCTACCTGCCCATCTACACCAATCTTTCTTTTAAAGATCCATTTGCACCCCACAGGTTTTACCCCAGGGGGTACAACGTCCAAAGTCCATACTTTGTTGGTGTACATAGACTCCATTTCAGATCTCATGGCATCCAGCCACTTCACAGAGTCTCCACTCGTGATAGCTTACTGAAAGCTGGTAGGATCATCATCTTCCATGATGTAGTCTTCTTTATCACCATCAATGAGGAAACCGTAGAACCTCTCCGGTGGGCGAGAAGTCCTACCAGACCTACGGAGTGGCCGAAGTTCCTCAGTTTCTATTGCAATATCCGGTTCAACCAAGTCATCATTTGTGATTTGTGTTTCTAGAACTTCTTCTAGGTCTACCACACTTCTATCAGTTTCATTTGTAAAAAACTCTTTTTCCAAAAACGTGGCATACTGAGAAACAAACACCTTTTGTTCCTCCTTGTGGTAGAAAAGATATCCATAAGAATTCTTTGGATATCCCACAAAATTACACATGACCGACCGTGTCTCGAGTTTATTCGGATTCTGCTTTTTAACATAGGCTGGACAACCCCAAATCTTAATTCGTTTAAGAGATGGTCTCTTCCCATGCCATATCTTATATGGCGTGGTAGACACAGTTTTGGTTGGGACCCTGTTCAGTAGAAATGCTGCAGTCTCCAATGCATGCCCCCAAAATGAGACAGGTAACTCAGCATCACTCATCATGGAACGGACCATATCTAATAGGGTCTGATTCTGTTGTTCTGACACACCGTTATGCTGTGGTGTGTAAGGAGGAGTGAGCTGAGAGAGAATACCATTCTCTTTTAGGAAGTCTGTAAACTCTGTACTGAGATACTCCCCACCTCGATCTGATCGAAGCATTTTGATGCTCAAGCCGGTTTTTTCTACTTCGAGTTTATATTCAGTGAATTTCTCGAAAGCTTCGGACATGTGCTTTAATAAAAATACATGACCGAATCTTGAGAAATCATCAGTGAAAGTAATGAAGTAAGAAAAATCGCCTCTAGCCTGTGTAGACATTGGCCCGCATACATCACTATGTATGAGGCCTAAGAGCTCAGTAGATCTTTCTCCGTGTCCTGTAAACGGAGTTTTGGTCATTTTACCCTTGATACAAGACTGGCAAGTTGCATAAGATTTATATTCAAAAGGGTTTATATATCCATCTTTATGTAGCTTGTTTAGTCTTGTTTCGTTAATATGACCAAGTCTACAGTGCCAAAGAAAAGCTTGATTTATTTCTGAAAATTTTCTTTTATTAGTGTGTTGTATGCTGAAAACTGTGTGTTGATTTAGGACGTATATCCCGTTATTAAGTGTACCATACCCAACCAACATTTGATTCAGGTGAATGTTCATAACATTGTTCTGCAATACAAAATTATATCCTTCATTGTCTAACAAAGAAACAGATATTACATTACAAAGCATACTAGGTACATAATAACATGGGTTCAAAACCAATATACACCCAGACGGCAACCCCAAGTGATACTCTCCCACTGCAACTGTATGTATATTGGAACCATTTCCAACGCGGAGAGTATGGTCAACTGTCTTCAAAACCTTGCTATTTCTCAGCCCCTGCATAGAATTGCAAATGTGAGAACCTGAAACGGTATCTAATACCCAGGAAGCAGAGTTTATTGAAAAACAGTTTTCTGTCACAAACACACCTGAAGCGGAAGCATCCCCAAGCTTCTTCTTGAGATCCAAGTACTCCATGTAGTTGCGCTTCCAGTGTCCTATTTTGTAGCAGTGATAACATTCCCCTTTTCCCGATTCCCCAGCCTTGGACTTATCTTTCCCCTTAGCTTTTTTGACTCCACCCTTAGGTTTGGTGGGTTTCTTTTTCATCTTTCCCTTGGCCTTAGCCTTTGGGCGAGAAGAGGAAGATGGCCGAACACTCAAAACGGGAGTCTTCACTGACTTCAGCGTGCTCTCTGCACTCCTTAACATATTAAGGAATTCAAGTAGTTCCTTCTCCATGTTGTGCATGTTGAAGTTAACTATAAATTGAGCAAAGGTGGAGGGGAGAGACTGCAGAATAATATCAGTATATTGCTCATTGTCCATTGTCCACCCAAGGTCCTCAAGCTCTTCTATGAGAGCTATCATCTTTAGAACATGGTCTCCTACTGGTGTGCCAGGGGCCATTCGCATCTGAAACAGCTTTCTGGATGCTTCGTATCGTAAGACACGAGATTGCTCTCCATAAAACTCCTTTGTATGGAGGAATATGGCTTGGACGTCCATATTCTCGTGCTGCTTCTGATGTGTATTATCCATCGATGCAAGCGCGCCGTGGCACAGTCAGCGTCCCATGTCTTGCAGATTTCCTTATCCGCAACTGAAGATTTAGGACCTCGGATGGGCAGGGCTGGAGCCGTGAGGACATATGATACCTTATCATAAGTCAAGGCAATGTTAAGGTTCCTCGGCCATTCTTTATAATTGGTCCCATTCAGTTTATTTTGATCTAGTAGAAGCTTGAGTTCTGTTATTGGTATCGGCCATTAAGAGAGAGAAAAGAATACACTCAGCGAAAGCTCTTGCAAAGATCAGATTGGTTATTATCTTATCTAATTGATGTCTCCCACTACTTTAATCAAGTTTTTCTTTCAAACCTTAAAAAGAAAACTAGGCAGGATTAATTACAATCTACAACTTCGCTAATCGTTCAGCCAGGCCAGTGTCGGTACTTGAGGGAGGTTCCTCGTGCTTTCGCACGGACCTAATTAATATAAACCTCGTCTTTCCAGAGGCGTAGCCCCGTTAACACCTTTCTAGACACCTAATAGGCTAGCTAATTGTAAACTGCAAAACTCTCCTAGGAGCAACTATTGCCCACAGTGGGATCGGGATCCAACCATCACATGTAAAGTATGCAATCTCATTGCAAATTTCAACTATTGAAATTCCCGATATAGTTTTTACCCCTAGTACCCATGACCTTAACTATGGTCAACAAATCATAAGCACTAGTCAAGTTCTACCCATCATTTCTTGATTAATTAGACCCACTCACATGACCCTTAACTATGGTCAACAAAATCGTATGAATGACCTAATTAATCTGCATCATATGCAGTGTAGGAAGACATTACTTAGCTACCGTACACTACGCCTTAACTATAGTCAACAAACGTAGCACAAATACTAAGTACTCTACTTCCTAAAATGATGAAGGGTTGCGAATGGTTTTTAAGAAAACCTTTAACGCTTTGAACTTGATATCGTCGTAGAATCAAATGGTTTTCAAACGGAGTGGCTTAAGCTCCGCAGTTTTGAAATGTAGCTTTTTCGTAAAAATCTGAGTGGTTTTCAAATCCGATTCTACAACATCTTTTTAGGTTTATTTTTCTTCACATTAATCATATTAATGTTGTCCCATCATTTACGTCCTTAAGACATCACAGAAAAGAAACGAAAATACAATGTACGCTTATGCCATCCGCATTCGCCGCAATGTTCCGTTATGCACCGTTAGGTTACTTAACTAATGGCATACTGGGACGGGACTAGCGCAGGTGTAAAACATAAGCAACGTCTATTATATATCTCATATATAATATAGCATTCGTCTTAGATATATTAAGCGATCACATCACAGAATATAGGCAGCAGAAACACAGATATGATAATATAGGATATACTAGGACGTCCGTATTTAGTATTTAGCCAATGATAGAAAATACGGATTTCATGGTCATGATGAATAGCCAATCCCACACCTAAGACCCTTACGAGAGCGGCAATCGACCTTGCCAATTCTAGAGTTAGGAGACCCGGTCCCGACTCCTCGAGATGATCTCCCACTGGACTCTAGAATCCGGTCACTTGTGCTCTCCACCTTGGGTCTATCCTAATGCGGAAAAGTAAATAATATATAACAATGGTGACATCATCCTCAACCCGGAAGTGACCCAAATAAAAGAATATTACATTACATATGAATTTTACATGAATGAAAAGTAAAACTCTCATCTCACATAAAAAAAACCGGCTATTCTATCACGACAATCCTATACATCAAAACACAGCAACACATAACATCACATGTCATTAACGTAAGCAAGTATGCATACCCTGTTCCCCTCCGAATGGCGGCCGAGACATGGGCTGTCTCGCCTGAGATTCAGGAAAGATTCTATTTGGTTTTATCCGTCCACCTCTCCGAAGATGCCAAGTAGATTTATGGCACCGTGTATCGGAGGTTTAAATGGATGCGGCCGATGTAGCAGATTTCGTCAGATTCCCCCTCGCTTGAGGGGTTTTTGATTGTGGGGACACTCTTCCCTGCAGGCGCAAGCCCCTGCAGTTAATTACGCTACCGCATCGCGGTAACAACTTTCTCCTTCTCTAGAATTTCACTTCGTGTCGTGGGTGTTTGTTTTGTTTGTGGTTGCCCGTGGATTGTATACGGAGACTATTTATTTCGTCGCCCGTAGGACGTGGATTAGTCCAAATCCGTATTTTCTTAGATTTGGGTTTGGGTTTTGGTTTAAGGATACGTTAGTCATATTTGAGGCTAAGATCAACTTAAACGTTTGTTAAGGATACGTTAGCCTAATCTCCAGACTAAGATCAACTTAACGGGATTGTTTAGATCCAACAAGAGAGCAATTGGCTCTATTGTTTGGTTTAATGACATTGCGGTCGATTGAATGTATGGCCGTCGGGACCCGTCACCTCTCTGACGACGTTGAAGGATTACAACGACAGATGTCAGAGGAGTTCAGAGATGTACCCTTGAACCAAAGTTGGTTGGGAGATCTATAGTCCAATTTGGGACTAAGGTCTGTTTGAAGGTTTTAGTTTAAGGATGCGTTAGCCATATTTGAGGCTAAGATCAACTTAAACATTTGTTAAAGATACGTTAGTCTAATTTCCAGACTAAGATCAACTTAACGGGATCGTTTAGATCCAACAAGAGAGCAATTGGCTCTATTGTTCCAGTTTAGGGACATAGTGGTCCATCGCCGGTTTAAGGACATGGTGGTCCAACATTCTTCCAACAAGAGAGCAATTGGCTCTATTGTTCCAGTTTAGGGACATAGTGGTCCATCGCCGGTTTAAGGACATGGTGGTCCAATATTCCCATTTGGAGACGAACATTGGTTTAAGGACGCTTTAGTCCATGAGTTTAAGGACCCCACAGTCCGTATTACCAGTTTAGGGACATGGTGGTCCAACATTCCCATTTGGGGACGAATATTGGTTTAAGGACGCTTTAGTCCATGAGTTTAAGGACCTCACAGTCCGTATTACCAGTTTAGGGACATGGTGGTCCAACATTCCCATTTGGGGACGAACATTGGTTTAAGGACGCATTAGTCCATGAGTTTAAGCACCCCACAGTCCGTATTACCAGTTTAGGGACATGGTGGTCCAACATTCCCATTTGGGGACGAACATTGGTTTAAGGACACATTAGTCCATGAGTTTAAGGACCCCACAGTCCGTAAGTTTAAGGACCCCACAGTCCGTAAGTTTAAGAACGCATTAGTCCGTGAGTTTAAGAACGCATTAGTCCGTGAGTTTAAGGACGCATGAGTCCGTGAGTTTAAGGATGCATCAGTCCGTGAGTTTAAGGACGCATCAGTCCGTGAGTTTAAGGACGCATCAGTCCGTGAGTTTAAGGACGCATGAGTCCGTGAGTTTAAGGACGCATCATTCCGTAAGTTTAAGGACGCATTAGTCCGTATCAATGTGTAGTTGTCGGGACCCGTCACCTCTCTGACGACATTGAAGGATTACAACGACAGATGTCAAAGGAGTTCGGAGATGTACCCTCGAACCGGATGTGAATTGATTTGAAAGAGCAGTTGTGCTCGATTCAATTTAATTTGAGGACTTACGGCCAGAATTGGGCTAAGTCCAGTTGAGAATGTTCAACATTTTATTTGCATTTGGCCTATTAAGCCTTTACTAGGGCTCTGCCCCTGTTTAATAATGCAGTGCATTTATTTTGGCCTATTATGCCTTTGCTTGGGCTCTGCCCCTTTTCTTTAATAATGCAGAGCATTTGTTTTGGTCCATTGGACCTCTTAATTGGGCTTTGCCCTTTAATAATGCGCTGCATTAAATGTTCTGACAGTGTCCCACGTGGCTTGTCAGGCGCTTTGCGCCAATTGAGGAGCGCAAGGCGCAAATTCATGTGGGGGTGACACGTGTCACGCGCTGGTGAGCGCAAGCGCAGTGCGCTGTGCCATTGCGCTGCACCAGTGCGCTGCTGACACGTGGCGCGCTCTGGTGAGTTGCGCCAATCCAAGAGCGCAATTTTCATTTTTGTAAAGCGCAAAGCGCAGTTTGTTCTGGGGCTGACACGAGGCGCGCTCTGGTGGCTTGCGCCAACCCAAGAGCGCAACAGTGCAAATTTTATAAGTGCAGGGCACTGTTCAAAAGCGCAGAGCGCATCTTGATCTATTTTAGATCAAAGAACAGAATCTTTTTGATTCCAAAGAGGTTCTACCTCAAGTTTTAAGAACCAGTGGTTCATCAAAAGGCAATGCCTTTGTATGTAGATCAAAAGATCTAATAAAGAAGTATATTACTTCTTTCTTTTATTCTTATTATTTGATCTTTTCTTTTTATTTAAGATCTTGATCCTGTTCTTAGATCTTTGATCTTTTTAGAAGAACTTCTTCTTTTTCTAAAGGTTTTACCTTTCACTTTTTCTGAGTTCTTTCTCAAAGTTTTCAGAAGATTTCTGTGAGTTCTCTCTGTGTGTTTATCTCTTCTATATGTATGTATTAGACTTGGAGTCTAGGGGCTTTTTTATAGTGCCAAATGATTTGTTAAATCAGTTAGAGAGATCTTTCTCTGAGTGATTTAGGGATTTTGCCCCATCGTTGGATCTTTGATCCAAGGGCTTCTGTTTTACAAAAGAGAATCTTATTGTTTTAATAAGATCAGAAAGATCTTTCTGGAATTTTAATTCTGTTTTAGTGCTGGCATAGTTGGCGCAAGCGCACCTGTGCTTGACACGTGTCGCGCAGCGCAACTGCGCTAGCGTAACTGCGCTGACACGTGTCGCACAGCGCAGAGCGCAAGTCAGCTGAAGCGTTGCTTCTTTAAAATTTGAATTTTATTATCTTTTAAAACAGAGCTTTGCTTGGAGGAAACAGAAGCATTGCTTCATTTCCCGCCTTGGGGTTTGAACAGAGCTTTTCTCTGAAAAGGAGATTTTCCCCTTTATTATTATTATTATTTTTTTTTTATTTTTTTTTCTTTTTATTGTTATTATTTTATAAGGAGCGGGTTTTGAGCCAAAATTTTGGCGGGAACAAATGCCCCCCACTACTTTGCCCACATAAGTATGTACGTGGGTGAAGTAGTGCAAAGTAATGAGTAGCCATGGAATCGAGGGCGTAGAAGACAAGTTTAGGGTCCTTGTAGCCTAAGACTTTTCAATTTTATGAGCCGTGAGGGTCTCACAAAGACTTTTCTCCCTACAGATCGAGAGGATCTCGTAGGTATATTTTCTCCTTAGGGGTCGTGAGGACTCCTAAGTGTGTTTTCTCTTATAAGTCGTAAGGATCTTATAAGCGAATTTTCCCTCTTACGAGTCGAGAGGACCCGTAAGCGGTTGTTTCCCTCCTTGTCGAGATTTGACTTTGGAGAGTGTGACCCGTGGATAGTATGCAAGAGACCGTTTTGGGCCGACTTGCAGGGTTCCAGTGCTTAGGAAACAGGTTTTTTAATCTCTACTGCCTAAGGCTTTATCTCACGAGTCGATGCGAATCGAGAAGTTCTCGCAAAGACATCAATTTCCTCACGAGTCGAGACGAATCGAGCAGTTCTCGCAAGCATATCCTAACGTCACAGTTAACCTCTGCTCTTTACGACAGAGGTCTGTTAGGGTCTATGGCACTAGGGTTTTGCCCGTCGTACCATCGCATTGGCTGATGTATCCCTCGATAGGAAATTGTGCTGTTCGAGTAGCCTTGCGACTGCTGTGTCTCTGATCCCTTCGGGGGCTGGACAAGACGTCTTCAAGCAATCCTCCTAGGCAGTTTGACCGTCGGAAGAGCAAGCGTTAGGAATTTTGCCATGCCGCTTTTTACTTGAGGTTAGGCTCATTTTGGAGAGCCCCGATGAGTCATAACCACTCCGTGCTGGTGTGGGATGATCTCCGATAGTCTTTCAGGATTTATATGACTTGCCGTTAAGACCCTGAAGCTAGGAATTTGGCCTTTGCTTCGTTTGCTGGCATTGCGTCTGCTGTATCGAGATGAATGTCGTGGTTGTCTCTACGTTGCTGGCGAACCGTCGAGGTCTGGAACTAGGGATTTTGCCGTGGCTCCTTTTGGTGATGTTGCGTCTGCTGTATCGAGACGAACGTCGAGGTGGTGACCACTCCGCGCTTGTGCGAGATGATCTCCGATTGTCTTTCAGGCTTTATATGATTTGCCATTAAGACCCTGAAGCTAGGAATTTGGCCTTTGCTTCATTTTCTGGCATTGCGTCTGCTGTATCAAGACGAATGTCGTGGTTATCTCTAGGTTGCTGGTGAACCGTCGAGGTCTGGAACTAGGGATTTTGCCGTGGCTCCTTTTGGTGATGTTGCGCCAACCCAAGAGCGCAATAATGCAAATTTTACAAGTGCAGGGCACTGTTCAAAAGCGCAGAGCACATCTTGATCTATTTTATATCAAAGAACAGAATCTTTTTGATTCCAAAGAGGTTCTACCTCAAGTTTTAAGAACCAGTGGTTCATCAAAAGGCAATGCCTTTGTATGTAGATCAAAAGATCTAATAAAGAAGTATATTACTTCTTTCTTTTATTCTTATTATTTGATATTTTCTTTTTATTTAAGATCTTGATCTTGTTCTTAGATTTTTGATCTTTTTAGAAGAACTTCTTCTTTTTCTAAAGGTTTTACCTTTCTCTTTTTCTGAGTACTTTCTCAAAGTTTTCAGAAGATTTCTGTGAGTTCTCTCTGTGTGTTTATCTCTTCTATATGTATGTATTAGACTCGGAGTCTAGGGGCCTTTTTATAGTGCCAAATGATTTATTAAATCAGTTAGAGAGATCTTTCTCTGAGTGATTTAGGGATTTTGCCCCATCGTTGGATCTTTGATCCAAGGGATTCTGTTTTACAGAAGAGAATCTTATTGTTTTAATAAGATCAGAAAGATCTTTCTGAAATTTTAATTCTGTTTTAGTGCTGGCATAGTTGGCGCAAGCGCACCTGCGCTTGACACGTGTCGCGCAGCGCAGAATGCAACACAACTGCGCTAGCGCAACTGCGCTGACACGTGTCGCACAACGCAGAGCGCAAGTCAGCTGAAGCGTTGCATCTTTAAAATTTGAATTTTATTATCTTTTAAAACAGAGCTTTGCTCTGATTTGGGGAAACAGAAGTATTGCTTCATTTCCCGCCTTGGGGTTTGAACAGAGCTTTGCTCTGAAAAGGAGATTTTCCCCTTTATTATTATTATTATTTATTTATTTATTTATTTATTTTTATTATTATTATTTTATAAGGAGCGGGTTTTGAGCCAAAATTTTGGCGGGAACATACCCCAATTGTCGTTGATATATAGCAACGAAACCGGGGATACGCATACTACGCTTACGGTCGCAGAAACAAGTATCACATATTACTAGGCGATGTTAAACCCTTCTATCGAATTAACGAACACCCATATTCCCCAGCAAGCTCAACACTTGAGCACCGTTAAACAATACCCAAAATCTATGCCACAGTATTTAATGGACCGGCCGTAGAAAGGCAGACCCAAGCCTCATTTGTGGCGCCACTAACTACGGTAAACCCTAAGGTTTAGTCACGGTTTGGTGGTCACATCTTGAGTTAGGGTTACATTCTTCTAGAGGGTCCAGAGGAATACCTGCATTATATATCGAGTACGTTCAACCTGGAAAATACCAGTGTTTGATAATTCGTTCGACCTGTTTAACGTCGCCAAAGTTACCAAATACAATGCTATAAAATACGGATACGAAATACTCCGCAAAGAGCCCATTTCCAAACTAACATCACATGCAAATTTAGACTTCAAAACAATACCAGAAACCCCAAATCATGAATAAAAGATCACTGGTGCAAAACGAGAGGAGGGGAGCATAAAGGGTCGGCGACGCCGGAATTTTTGGCCAAGTCGCCGGCCAGGAACCGAGCACCCCCCCTCGTTTTCCACCTGTGTTCTTGTATCATCCTAAATTCCACTCTGCAGTTGCTAAAATAATTTTCTGAACACTTTTTAAAATTTTTCCAGAGAGCATTTCTTGGGTTTTCTAAAATCGTATTTTTGCGGGGTTTTTCGTTCTCGTATTGTCGTAACATCGTCTAGGTTTCTAGCTAGGCTCTGATACGATGTAGGGATTTCCTTAGCACCACAACTAGGGTTTGGTAGCATCACACATGCCATATTAAAAAATTAAATGGTGCTAATGAAACTAACCTAAGGATCACACTAGAAAAGCTAGGGTAATAAGACTTTTAACACCAACACAAGTAGTAAAAGGCTAGGGTTTGAGAATACAACCTTTGTAGCTCCCTACGCTAGACTCCTTGACCACTTGAGAGTTGAAAGAAGCTCGCTTAAGATCCTCTAAGTCCACGACGATCCACCCGAAGTCATCTTTATCAAAGCTAGATGCTTCACTAGATCAAGAGAAGAAGTTGAAGCCAACACTCTAAATTAATGGGTAAGAGTAGTGTAGAATGGTGATGTGATTTGTTTTCTCACTTCAAAACCCTAACTTGATCACTCTTTTGTTCACTACTAAAAGCTAGAGAGCAAGAGAGTGAGGAGGAAGAAGATGGCAAGATGAATAGCTCAAAGATAATGATAAGCTTAGAGATAAAAATGAGAAAAGAAAATATATATATATATATATATATATATATATATTCTTCTTCTTCTCACCTTTAACCCTAGTTAATAAATATCTAGATATTTCATTTGGATGCAAAATGGCCATGGAAATTAACTCAAGGTTAATGCAAAGGTTAATGGGTGAATAAAATAATCAAGCATAATAGAATTTCCATTTCCATTTTCTTTTATCCAAAAAGAAATATCAACATATTTATAAGTGTGTGAGTCTTATATTGCCACCATCCATTGTATCAACAACCATGATACAAGAGTGTATGCATGTATGTGTGCATGCACATCCATATGTGCATCGATGAGAATAAATGCATACAACAAAAGACAAGAAGGGTTTAAAGTGAAAATGCAAATGGTCAATGTTAAATCAACACTTGATTTAGCAAACCGGTCATATCTCATACGACCCGACCAATAGCAAACCGCCCGATTAATATACGGTATCTCATACGCGCATTTAATCGGGTCCCCACGCATATCACATATGCACACCACATCGTTTCGCCTGGGCAAAGTAACTCCATTGTGGGACTCTAAGACTCGTCAATAAGCCGGCAGTGGGTGATGGTCATATCAAGCACCCCCAAGCCGCAAGAGGTCAGCTAAACATAACGGCCATCCGGGTATTGAGCGATCGGAATAAAACAAGCGAACTTGTTACAACTCCCGTCGAGCCAACCGGCAACACTACCGTCCAGTCCGGTCTCTTCGTCAGATATGCTACATATCGAGTCTAGGGATGGTAACGTCGACCCCAATAACTCAATAAGTCATGCCGAAGAATGGTCTATAACAGACCGAGAAACTACTGATAACACTTATCCGTAAATCTCAACAGCCCTGGCCAGGGACTTACTGATATAGGCAGTCGAGCACAGCACAGCATCAACTCCCAATACAGGGAGAGACGAAACCCCTCCTATCGCTCACTGTCTCCATATGTCTCGGGACTGTACCCAAAATCCATCTGTTTGCACGACTCAGTAGAACCGTGGTAGGGTGGTAACCAAAGTACAGTGGGAGAACACACAAGACTCTATAACGATCTCGGGTCTATAGACTAACCTGTACCAGTGTCACCTGAGAACTGCTATCCGACGATAGATATAATACCATATAGGAGTTCTCGGCGAGTCCGTCCAGTGTACCCAGTCTCCATTGAGCACCCGTATATGATCTCGATGTCAAACATCAATAGATGTGGGAACATCCATCGCCCATCTCATGGGTCTAGTATCATATATGCTAGTCTACTCTGGTATATCGATGCCCCATCTCGATACACCTACGACTAGGGACATTTCAGGATATGCTTATAAACTACAGACGTCCCACTAGTATGATCTCCATCATAATCACAGTAGTCAAGCAAATATCCTCAGGGCTTTATCAACATGTGTGAATGAATAAAAGCATGATCAAGTCAACATGTCAGATAAAGAAGAACCAGATAGCATACTATCATGTCGAGCGAGAATGTACACTGAATATATATATATATATACATACATGTATAAATACATCCACTATCATATAATGGCCTATAGGGCATACATATATCCAATAGACCAGGGTCCGCTCCCCGTTCTTCACCCACTACCTTGTGTTCAAAGTCAAATAGGAACCATCTGTTAGTGGAGGGTAGCTAGGGTCGCGATGCTCATGTCTATGGTGGAATCGCATAACAAAAATTTTATGCGAGCTTAACCCCATTCCAATCACAAAGATCACTCAAATAACATAGCAATTGAGTACTTACTACAAACAAATAAAGAGCAACTAAAAACTACAACCTGTGTAGCATCTTCATAAGCTCCAATTGATGAACTTGAACCCTTGCTAGACTCCATCGAGCTCCTGGAAGCTTCCCCAAGCTAACCGCCTCGCCGTAAATGATCCGCAGTGAAAGTGTATGCCCGGAGCTCCATCTGTTGGAGATAGTGCCCTCAGAGTCAATTATTAGGTCACAGGTACGTGATTGTAATGATTGATGGAGGACCTATCCCGGTAGGACAGTCTTACTCGAGATGATAGTATGCTATCTGGTTTAACTTTATCATCGTGTACTGCTTTAAGTGACCTGACACGTCGCTATTACACGTTGATAGAGCCCCTAGGATTCTTGCTTGACCACCAGCAGTATGAGGGCGATCATATAAGTGGGAGCTGGGGGTCTATAAGCATATCCTTAAAAGGTCCCTAGTCGTGAGAGTTTCGAGACAGGGCATCGATTCTCCATAGTAGACTAGTGTATACAGTCGAGACCCCGACGAGGGGCGGTGGCCGGTCTCACAAGCCACTGGTGTCAGTTGGATCACCTAAGATGTATACAGGTGCTCATTGGGTTATGAGTACACCGGACAGGACTCGCCGGGAACATGCTAATTGGTCATATACCAGACGTCAGATGGCAGTTCCCTGGTGACATGTGTGCAGGTTAGTTCATCGACCTGGGGATCGTCATTTGTCTCGTGTGAGTTCCCACTGTACTTTGATTACTACCCTACCACGGCTCAAAGGAGTCGTGCAAACAGGTTTTAGTTGGGTACAGTCCCGAGCCACATGGAGGCAGTGAGCGTATCTTCAGGGGTTCGTCTCTCCCGGTATTGGGGGTGAGGTCGTGCTGTGTCTAGGAGAGCCATTACACGAAGCCCTCGGCCGAGGCAAGGAGATTTACTGGTAAGTATTCCAGTAGTATCTCAGGGTGTTCTGGGCTACACTCCGACACGACTTGTACCGCTTTTGGGGGTCTGACTTTTACCAACCCCCTAGGCCCGCCATGCGATGCTCATAGACGAACGGACCGGACTGTACGGATATTGTCACTGACAGGCTCAGTAGGGAGTCAGGCTGAGTTCGCTCACAGACGTCCCTTTTGGTCAATACCTGGTAGCCCGTTATGTATTGGCTTATACCTCTAACGTGCTAGTGGTTAAATCCACAACCAAGGTGTTGATGAGTCTTTAGAGTCCCCCACATTCTGTTACTCAGCTTTCGGGCGAAAGGTTGTAGAGGCCGTATGGAGATATGGCAGGGTCCGATCAGATACGTGCGGTATTGCACGGATCAGGATCGGACAGTTTGTACTATAGGCCGTATGGTTATATGGCAGGGTTCGATCAGATACGTGCGGTATTGCACGGATCAGGATCGAACGGATATTACTAGCCGGCTTTGGTTTAAGCCGGATCCTAGTATAGTACAATGTAGATTTTGTCTCATTGCATTTGTATTTCGGTCGAAATACAGATGCGGGTGTGTATGCACAGTATCGGGGTTTTCCTGTAATTTATTACGGGACCAGTTTTCTGGAGTTGCCAGTTTGCTTTCCGTTTCGGCCGATTTCCATTGTTCCGTTCATTGGCCGAAAATTGGTGGAGGAGGGCTTATTTGCATTGTTGCAAATAAGCAATTGTGGAGGGGGTCTTTGCATTTTTGTTGCATCATGATTATAGCACCATACCTTGACTTTCTTTAGTTGATCATGGCTTGACTTTTGCTATCATGGTTGTTGATTGAGTGTTGGAATTGTTGTGATCATTTGGTTTCTTTTCATCATCACTCACTTTCCACCCACCCCCTTGTCTTTGTTCTTTCTCTCTCCAATCACACACAAAGGGGGGGGCCGGCCATTCCTTGGCAAGGGATGGGAATTGATTCATTTTTGGTGTGGCATTTTGTTTCTCATGTTTGCTAGAAAAGCCCTCTAGTTCATTTCCTAAAGTTGCTCTCTTTTCTTCCACCAAAATGGCAAAGCTCCAAAACCCCAAAAGAGACTTCTACACTACACATTCTACAGCGAATCTTGGGCACGTCGAGTAGCCGGCTTCGTGCCCGAGTTGCCTCGGCATTGAGGTGGGAGCCCGTAAAAGAAGTAGGCGATGTGGTGCACTTCCGGCGACGAGGAGGTGACGGGACATTCCGCAGGAGATCGGGACGACGACGAGAAGACCGGAGGACTTGGATCGTCGGTATATCTCTATTCCCTTTCTTGTAGATAGCTAGGACTAATTAATGGTTCGATCCGGGTATTAGTGCGCGGCGGTTTGCCAGTTCAAGAAAATTTAAGTTATTCACCGCTTCCGCATTTGGCCGTCGGATTGACGGCCGGGGCGCCGCCGTGCACTTACAGTGGTATCAGAGCCTCGCCATTAACTTAGTCTAGCTTGGTTTAATGTGTTTCCATTTCCGATCGATCAAAAAGTTCCAAAACCGTGTTTTTCAAAGTGACAGTTTTCTGTTGAAATTTTTCAGTCTCGAAAAATTTTTCAGGTTGTATAAAAGTACTGTACAGGAAGTTCTAAGCTCTCTGGAAAAATTCGACAAAGTGATCTTTTAAGTGGAGCGCGGAACCGCGGCCAAATCCCACTCAGGGCCGCGGTTCCGCCGCAGTTTGGAATCTTCAGTTGGTCGAAATTTTCCAGTGGGCTTCTGGGCAGGAAACAGGGTTTTTGGAATTTTAAAATTGGGCCAATTATTTCTGTGAGTGCTACAGTATTCCTTTGGGGTCCACTTGTTAATTTTTTGATCGATCGGATATTTTAAACACATTATTTCACAGTATTTACATTATATCTGCGACCGTGAATGTCACTCGATCGGTAAATCCGGTCTAACTGCTATAGCCCGGTTAGACGGATTTGCGAACGTGACTTTCACGTTGATGTTCTGTTTTTGCTGTGGTGTTGCGGATCGGTCGTGGGGATAGCCTGGTTGCAATGCTAGTACAGTTGTGGTTGTATTATGTACATTTGATATTGCGGGGCGAGCGTCCGACATGTGGACTGCCGTCACTGCCTGTTTGTATTATTATTTTGGGAAACGGCCAGGTTGCGGTCGATGTACCCGGTGTATGTATATTTTACTTTCTGTACTAGGATTGCCCCGCGGAGGGGTGCACGGATAGCCGGGTTCTAGAGGGCAGCAAGCCCGCATCTCATGGCATTGGGACGGAGGGGGCTTCACTCTAGGATTGGCGGGCTATTCGCCGCACTCGTAGGGGGTACAGGTTGACCCAGGAGGGGTGCCCAAGTTACCGGATTCCGTGAAGTGCTGGGTGGTCCATTCACGGCGCTGAAGGGGGCTGCCTCGCTTCAGGTTTTGGCGGGTGACTTGCCGCGCCCGTAGGGGTCTAGGTTCTCATTGCACAGGCTATCCACACGACCAGGGGAACGTCGGGTTTCAGCAGTGGCTCTGTGAAACCCGGGGATCCCAGATATCTGTATTGTTTCTGTGATGCTGTACATATCTGTGATGTTGCATTTTATTCACGCCTTGAGCGAATACTATATATTGGTATATATATTAATAGATGTTGTATATGTTTTGCATCCGCGCTAGTCCAGTCCCCGCTCTGTCGTTAGTTAGCTAACCTAACGAGTAATGACGGGACCCAGTGGCGAATGCGGATGGCATATACGTACATCAGTATATTTTCGTTCCTTTTGGTGTGATCAATTGATGGGACTGCGTTGATTTGGATCAATGCAAGTTAAAAAACAAACCTAATCTGATATTGTTGGAACACTTTTTCAAAAAGCTGTTATTGCAAGGACGTTCACTTTTGTTTTGCATCGTGGTATTCAGTTGGAATATCCTGCTCCTCAGTCGACGAGGCAATGGCCGAGATCCCTTCACCGGGAGTGACCCCTTGGACAAAAAGTTTGCGTCAGGGCAATGACTTCACTATAGCCGATTACTTTTGCTTTGCACCGTGGTATTCAGTTGGAATATCCTGCACCCCATTCTACGGGGAAAGAGCCGAGATCCCTTCACCGGGAGTGACCTCTTTAGCGGAAGTTGTCGTCACTATATTTCTAAAAAGCTATCCGTTCCTTCGACGATATCAAGTTCATTACGTTAAAGGTTTTCGCCAGAAACCATTCGTAGCCTTCCGTCGTTTCATATGGATAGTCAATAGTATTCAAGCTGTGTTTGTTGGCCAAAGTCAAGGCACAGTGTTTGGTAGCTGTTGGTTATTCATATGCAGCATAGATAGATGCGTTGGTTTGGAACAGTCGTATAGCCTTGTTGGCCAAAGTCAAGGGCTTGTGCGGGTGGATTCGAATCAACCTGGAGAATGACGGGTAGAACTTGACATGTGACTTATGATTTGTTGGCCAAAGTCAAGGTCATAAGAGCATGGGGCAGAAATCACATCGGGAATTTCAAAAGAACTGAAACTTGCCAGATATGCGCATACCTTCTGGAGTGTGGTAGCATGAGCGGATTCCGTCACGTTATCATGTGATGATAGTTGGATCCCGATTCCCACTGATGAGTTAGTTTACTCCTCGGGTGACCCCGACTAATTCTTCTTTCAGGTTTGGAGGAGAATTTGAGGTACAGTGGGAGGATTCCAGATTAGATAAATTGGTAACCATTCTGATCTAGGTTAGAGTGCACGCTGAGTGTTTCTTTTCTCTCTCTCTTTGGCAGCGACCATTGACCCGACCCTAAGACTATAACTCAGTGACCAAGTTGACCAAACCTTCTTAAACACTGGCTTTTGGATTGTCAGAGTTGCAAACCTCATTGCCACTCCCACTTTTGCCCTTTTCTCCAGGACACCCCGTATCATTACGAACGTCCACTTCCATTGGACAAAACCATCGTATGGTTAGATACGAACTCGAAGGAATTTATTCGAGGATGGTTTCAGGTTCTGGAGGAAACGGATAGGATTATTCAGTTGTCTTTTACTTTTACCCTCTCTCAGGTTACGAGTACTCCTTGGTTTAGGGGTAGTACACCTATTACGCAAATTGGATTGTCTTCTTCCAAACCTTAGGCTGGTGCCGACCGGTAGGGAATGAAGAAAACCAATTAGCCTAACGATGGTGTACAGAAGGTATTAAGTTAAGACAGAGCAAGGGATTAGTAAGAGGGCAAAGTAAATTGCGACTGATATTCACGACCAAACCAGGTATTTCATTACCACTCCCACTTCACCTTTGTATTTCTCCAGGACACTCCGTATCACTACGAAGATCCACAGTTTATTGGATACTACATCGTATGGTTATATACGAACTCGAAAGGAACTTGTTCCAGTTCGGGGATGGATTCTGGTCCAGGAGGAATAGGAATAAGGTTTATTCGGTTGTCTTTTATCTTCACCCTCTCTCATTGCGAGTGTTCCTAGGATTGGGACAGTACACCCATTATGCTTATTGGATAGTCTTCTTCCAAACCATAGGCTGGTGCCGAACGGTAGGGAAGGAAGAAAACCATTTGGCCTAAAGGGGTGTGCAGAAGGTAAAGACTAAAGACATATGAAGGGATTTGGAGAGGTGGCAAAGGATTATACGGTTACAGTCGTGAATCTGGAAGAGGCATTACTAGGAATACCGGGATACCCCATCGAAACATTTCAATGTTTCAGTCTCACTGTGTACTGTTAAAGGAAAACTGATTTCCCAATTAGATACTTACTCCAGGGTATGTATTTACCAGGTACGATTCTCACATCTGTATGGTTTTACAGATGATGAGTGGGAGTAAGTTATTGGGAATTGGGTGATTATCCTCATTATATCGGGATTCGTTGTAATCGGTGATATTTGAGGAAATCACCTGGGCTGTTTGCCGGTTGGCAAATATTTGGTTTTGAATATCCGCAGTTATGCACCAATTTCAAATTGATATATCTGTACGTCTATTTTCATAGAGTGAGATATACCTTTCTGAAATTATGTCTACGACATTTACCTATATCAGTGGATGGTTAGGTAAGGAGCATTAAACAGCGGTGTAATTCTTCTTAACCATAAGTACAGTTTTCAGCCTACGACACACAGTGAATGAGTTATCAGACTCAAGGGACTTATACAGAGTATTGTATGTTGTCCAGGGTCCATCAGGACAGAGGGGTTGGTCCTCGTACTATATTCGGTTTACGTATGACTTCTCTAGTTTTTAGACAGGTGTTTCGTAGGAAACACAAGGTCCGAATTTGGAGAAGTTATAGGTATTTGAATAGAGTAGAGAACCAGGTGTAGCAAGTATCGGGATTCTTCAAAGTGATCGAAGATGTAGATACTTGTATATGGTATTCAGTTGATAGTAGTGATTAAGAGATCTTGCTTCTCTTTCAGGTTACTCATAATTGGAAGCATTCCTAAGTTGAGTAACGCTGATCGACCTTCTTCCATTTAGTTGACATGCACTGGAGACAGTTGCATGATTTGGATCTGGTTCAGTTAAATCAGTGCCTCTGGTCCTATATGGGATATAGAACAGTTCGTATCTTAACGGTGTTAAAGTACGGGGAGTTGTCCGGCTTATGCTTAAAACCAGACACTGGACAACTCAAGGCACGTTTCTGTAATGGCTGTTTGTGGGTTGACCCAGGCTATGACGCGGGTTGATTTTCTACCATCTGGATGAACAATAGCAATATTGTTCTAGACTCGCCACAGTTTTAATAAAAATGGATTTTTTCAGAAAACAGTAGTGGGGGTATGGTAGAACTGGAAGTGATTCCAGAACCACAAACGATTACTGAAGATTTGATAAGGAACCTAAAGATTCAATCTGGATTGACATTCCATTGGCCACTCCGCAGATACGGTGGGTAACTTCAGGCACCCGAGAGATACTCCGGTAGCCTCAAGGACGGTGACAGGGAAGTTCTTGTTTACCCACAATTACCATTGCTGTTGTTCCAGGCTGCGAGACCCGGCGGGAGGATGAGTATAACGTCGTTCTGAACTCGCTTCAGAAGTGTACGTGTATATGACTCTGCCAGAGGGTTGTCGTAGTCAGTGGGAGCAGCGGAAGCATTGGTGGACAAGTAGCTTATGTCTATTTATAGACTAAAGCAGATGTAGCGGAAATAGATCATCTACTTCTGACGTGACAGTCATGGGTTTGACTTCATCAGAATAGGGGATGGATCTGTTGAGAAGGTAGTAGGGTGTGATGTCCTGGTATTTGGATGACATACACAGAGTAGGAAAAGAAACTCCTATACTACAATCGGTTATACTTTGGTCGTCACACAGTGTTTTCTCCACAAAGGAAATGGATTTTATATCAGACATTCTGGTTACTAGATCTATGGTTTTAGATCTAGATTTGGGTAGTCTCCCAATCAGGGTACTTGACAGCATTCTAAGGGTATTTAGAATGGACGACTCCATGCATGGTAGTGTACCTGCAGATGATGGGGTCACCCTCTCTAAAGGTGTCTTACAGACCAAAGGGGAGAGGGATGTGCATGATTGGCAGATCACTTGCTCAGGCAATTGAGTCAATCATGAGATGTCAAGTACCACACCAGATATTGTTCTTGCACTAGATGCAATACGTTGATATTGATCCAATCCTGGAAAAACAGTTGGAAGCAGTTTTAGAACATAAGTGGATGTTCTAGGGATATGATAACGACAGCCTCATTCGGGAAACAGTTATCATTCCAGGCTTCCAAGGTGACATGGACGACAAGGAGGTTGTCAGAGCTATAGTTTTCCTTCTGATGAGGGGCAGTATTTTGGACAGGTGGTCCAAGGCAATACTGAGGGTGGCATGGCACAGGATACTGATTAAGTTCAGTGGACGATACAGTCTAAGAAGTTTGGATTTGGAGTTCATTTTTGAGCTATGTCCCATCAGACATCCAGACACATTCTAAGACAGGTATTGCTCATTTCGGGAGATGGGTTTCTCCGCGAACTTGAGATATAGAGAGACATGGAAAGAGACAACAAAGCGGATCCACTCACTGAGGCTATTCCTCGAACGCAATAGTTTCGCAAACGAGCTTTGTGAGACTGACTAGTAGAGGAGTTGGGTGTTCGGTATCACACGGGCTGTGAGTATGCGACATCGCAATAATTAGCCTTGAGTGCAAGTGGGAGATTGTTGGAGATAGTGCCCTCAGAGTCAATTATTAGGTCACAGGTACGTGATTGTAATGATTGATGGAGGACCTATCCCGGTAGGACAGTCTTACTCGAGATGATAGTATGCTATCTGGTTTAACTTTATCATCGTGTACTGCTTTAAGTGACCTGACACGTCGCTATTACACGTTGATAGAGCCCCTAGGATTCTTGCTTGACCACCAGCAGTATGAGGGCGATCATATAAGTGGGAGCTGGGGGTCTATAAGCATACCCTTAAAAGGTCCCTAGTCGTGAGAGTTTCGAGACAGGGCATCGATTCTCCATAGTAGACTAGTGTATACAGTCGAGACCCCGACGAGGGGCGGTGGCCGGTCTCACAAGCCACTGGTGTCAGTTGGATCACCTAAGATGTATACAGGTGCTCATTGGGTTATGAGTACACCGGACAGGACTCGCCGGGAACATGCTAGTTGGTCATATACCAGACGTCAGATGGCAGTTCCCTGGTGACATGTGTGCAGGTTAGTTCATCGACCTGGGGATCGTCATTTGTCTCGTGTGAGTTCCCACTGTACTTTGATTACTACCCTACCACGGCTCAAAGGAGTCGTGCAAACAGGTTTTAGTTGGGTACAGTCCCGAGCCATATGGAGGCAGTGAGCGTATCTTCAGGGGTTCGTCTCTCCCGGTATTGGGGGTGAGGTCGTGCTGTGTCTAGGAGAGCCATTACACGAAGCCCTCGGCCGAGACAAGGAGATTTACTGGTAAGTATTCCAGTAGTATCTCAGGGTGTTCTGGGCTACACTCCGACACGACTTGTACCGCTTTTGGGGGTCTGACTTTTACCAACCCCCTAGGCCCGCCATGCGATGCTCATAGACGAACGGACCGGACTGTACGGATATTGTCACTGACAGGCTCAGTAGGGAGTCAGGCTGAGTTCGCTCACAGACGTCCCTTTTGGTCAATACCTGGTAGCCCGTTATGTATTGGCTTATACCTCTAACGTGCTAGTGGTTAAATCCACAACCAAGGTGTTGATGAGTCTTTAGAGTCCCCCACATTCTGTTACTCAGCTTTCGGGCGAAAGGTTGTAGAGGCCGTATGGAGATATGGCAGGGTCCGATCAGATACGTGCGGTATTGCACGGATCAGGATCGGACAGTTTGTACTATAGGCCGTATGGTTATATGGCAGGGTTCGATCAGATACGTGCGGTATTGCACGGATCAGGATCGAACGGATATTACTAACCGGCTTTGGTTTAAGCCGGATCCTAGTATAGTACAATGTAGATTTTGTCTCATTGCATTTGTATTTCGGTCGAAATACAGATGCGGGTGTGTATGCACAGTATCGGGGTTTTCCTGTAATTTATTACGGGCCCAGTTTTCTGGAGTTGCCAGTTTGCTTTCCGTTTCGGCCGATTTCCATTGTTCCGTTCATTGGCCGAAGATTGGTGGAGGAGGGCTTATTTGCATTGTTGCAAATAAGCAATTGTGGAGGGGGTCTTTGCATTTTTGTTGCATCATGATTATAGCACCATACCTTGACTTTCTTTAGTTGATCATGGCTTGACTTTTGCTATCATGGTTGTTGATTGAGTGTTGGAATTGTTGTGATCATTTGGTTTCTTTTCATCATCACTCACTTTCCACCCACCCCTTGTCTTTGTTCTTTCTCTCTCCAATCACACACAAAGGGGGGGCCGGCCATTCCTTGGCAAGGGATGGGAATTGATTCATTTTTGGTGTGGCATTTTGTTTCTCATGTTTGCTAGAAAAGCCCTCTAGTTCATTTCCTAAAGTTGCTCTCTTTTCTTCCACCAAAATGGCAAAGCTCCAAAACCCCAAAAGAAACTTCTACACTACACATTCTACAGCGAATCTTGGGCACGTCGAGTAGCCGGCTTCGTGCCCGAGTTGCCTCGGCATTGAGGTGGGAGCCCGTAAAAGAAGTAGGCGATGTGGTGCACTTCCGGCGACGAGGAGGTGACGGGACATTCCGCAGGAGATCGGGACGACGACGAGAAGACCGGAGGACTTGGATCGTCGGTATATCTCTATTCCATTTCTTGTAGATAGCTAGGACTAATTAATGGTTCGATCCGGGTATTAGTGCGCGGCGGTTTGCCAGTTCAAGAAAATTTAAGTTATTCACCGCTTCCGCATTTGGCCGTCGGATTGACGGCCGGGGCGCCGCCGTGCACTTACACCATCTCCATCACCGGGTGGAGATACTCCCAATAGAGGCTTGCTAGGCATAGAGGGAGGTGAGATCGGAAATGGGCACTCTCTACTTTTCTTTTTCCCTCACTTAATCATAAGTTGCCATTAGAATAGAGAGCTCAAGCTTAAGCTAGAGGAAGAAGAAGAAGAAAATAGAATGTCTTGAAAAAGAAATTCTCATTTTTTTGCTTTTCTTTATCATATCTTATATGACATGAGTCTCATCCCTCTCTTTCTCTTCTTAGTTTTTCACTAAAAGAGAGAGGGAAGGAGGGCCCGACCAATCCATGTTAACATAATATAACACACACACGCACACACAAGTGTACACACACACACATACACACACATTCATATATTTATATATAACATTTAAATTGGTGAGATTAATATATATCATATATATTAATTGAGTGCTTGTATATGTATCATATACACATACAACAGCCATTAATTTCTTCTCAGTATCATATATTGTTGAGAGTCTGTCTATCATATACACTATACTAGAAACCGCATCAAAATATGGTTATCAAGTCAACACTTGACTTGATATTCCGACTTTTAAACCGGCTAGTATATACAGAGGTTCGATTAAATCAATCATTTAATCAAACTCCCGCATGTGTCCAATACATATGCCACCTCACATTTTACACAGGCAGGCACTTTCATTGTGGGATTCTAAAGACCTGTCAATACGCTGGCAGTAAGTTATGTAGGATCATATCCGATTGAATCTGAAACATTTTCAGATCCAATCCCCTGACAAGATAACCTACAAGCACATCGGTGACACTATTTGTACATAACGGCTACCCAGGTACGATCAAGATAAAGGCAGGTCGACGAGTGAACTTATCCGGACCCGACAAAGTCTATAAGTGACAGCGTCGGTACAGTCCGGTCTCTTCGTCTGAATGCATCGCATATCGGGTCTAGGGTTTGGAATATGTCAGACCGCAATAACTCGATAAGTCATGTAACAAATGACTCATAACCAACCGGAGATACAACTGATAACACTTATCAGTTTATCTCTACTGCGGTGGCCACCGACTTATGATTATAGTCATGTCCTGCACAGCGCCACATCAACTCCCTATACTGGGAGAGACGAATCCCCTCGACCGCTCACTGCCTCCATGTGCTTCGGGACTATACCCAACAAAAATATGTTTGTATGACTCCTTTGAGCCGTAGTAGGGTAGAAGTCTAAGTATAGTACGACCACACATGAGACACTATAGCGATCTCAGGTCCTAGGAACTAACCTGTACTCATGTAAACAGAAAACTGCTATCTGACATTGGTATATTACTAACTAGGAGTTCTCGGTGAGTCTGTCCAGTGTAACTCATCCTATGAGCACCTGTACATAATCACCGGTGTCAAATACCAATGGCTATGAGATCAGCCATCGCCCCATACAGGGTCATAAAACGTATACACTAGTCTAACCTAGAATACCGATGCCCTGTCTTGATACTTCTATGCCCATGTACATTTAAGGATGTGCTTATTGACTACCAGGCCCCACTAGTATGATCATCATCATAATCCTGATAGAAAAGAAAAATTCTATGGGCTTTATCTCATGTATTAGCAACACGATATACATATGTACATGTAAGATAAAGATAAACCAGATAGCATATTATCATCTCGAGTAAGATTGTTCACCGTATAGGTCCTCCTTCAATTACAATAATTGCCTTGAGCGCACCTATATCCAACAATCTCCCACTTGCATTTAAGGCCAATTATTGCGGTATCAAATACCCAACTTCTATACTAATAGTTTCACAGACCGTATTCGAGAAACAACCTCAGTGAGTGGACCCACTACAATGTTTCCATCTATGTCTCTTTGCATCTCAACTTCGCATAGATCAACTCTCTCCCGATCTGAGCGATACCTGTCTTAGAATTTTCCTGAATTGACGATGGGATCATGTTCATAAATGAACAATTTTATCCAGCAACTTCTGAGGCTGCATCCTTTACTAATTCATAATCAGCATCTTGCACCATGACCAACGTAAAATATCTCTTGGAACTACTTCCAATATACTGCTCCTCGTAAGAGAGGGTAAACTTATAACTCACGACAGACGCTCTATCATCCTTGTCATTATAGAAACTGGAGTCGGCAATCGCCTCCAAAAGGAGGCTGCCATTAAGATATTCCAAGAATATCTCATGTGTTCTTCATTGCTTCCGTTTCTCTAGGCTTGGATTACAATCTGGAAGAACAACTGTGACAACCATTATTTAACCGATTTTGTAGCATAGGAACTTCATTCCTATCGGAAGAATGTCATCCATATCCCATATGATGACTTTGTCATTCCACGTTTTAGATCCCAGGTTCATCTTTCTTTTTGGTGAAGTCAAACACTTTGACCATAACACCAATAACAGATGATCCTACTCTGCTATTCCTGCTTTGGTCTACAAATAGACTTAAGCAGATCGCACATTATCCGTTGCTCCCACTGACTATGACAATTCTCCAGCAGAATCATATACACATATACTTCTAAATCATCTGTTTAGAAAAACGTTATAGTCATCCACCTGCCAGATATCATAGTTAAGGAAACAATAGTGGCAAAATATACCCATATGGACTTCAGCTTAAACACTACAGCAGCAGATTTATCACAATCCATGTCGAGTATTTGATGAAAAACTTTTTACTACAAGCCCTAGCTATATAGGGTCACTACCCTTCCAATTGCACTGATCTCGAAAGATGTACTTTCTCCTTTGGGTTTTATCCTATAAGGAGCACGCAACAAAGTCCATACTTTGTTGCAGTGCATGGAGTCCATCCTGGATAATTTGGCATTCAGCCATCAGTCAGAAATCACTACTCCCTATAGCCTGTTGATAACTAGTAAGGTTATTATCACATGATGAAAGCCTCGTTATCACCGTCTACGAGCAAACCGAAGTATCTCTCAGGTGGCTAGGATTACCTACTAAATCAACGAAGTTGCTTAAGGTTTTCAAAATCAATAGAGGCAACTCAGTATTACTCATCATGGAGCGCAGCCGCGGATGAGCAATCTGAAAGAATCACATTCATAATACGGAATACCTAGCGTAAGTATCTACATTTTGGAACAATTTGATGATTCTTGATACTTCCAACATCTCGTTCTCTACTTTGTCCTATACTTTTTGAAGTTCTCACAGCTTTGGATTTTGTGTTTCAACAAGAACGCGCGTCCAAAATTAGAGCACTTAAAAAGTAGGTAGAATGAAGTAAGAGAACCAGCCCCTTATCCCAAATAACATCGAACAATATACATCACCATGTATAAGTCTCCAGAGTTCATTAACTCATTATCTGTATGTTATAATTTGAGAACTGTATTTTGCTTAAGAATATCAGTTCTGTTATAGTTTGCATCTTACTTAATCAACACTTGATTTAGGTAAATTCCAATGATATCGTTTTGTAAAATTATATCTTACTTTATCAAATAAAGAGAGGATATAAGAGTTTTTTAAAAGTTGGTGCACTATAACGGCTATTCAAAACCAAAAGTTTGCCATTAGGCAAACCTGGCGATTTCCCTAACAGCAACAATTGCTCCGAGTTCCGACATTGGGGAACAAATCACCATTTTCCTAGTTCTTGACTCTCCCTCACCATCTGTAATATCTTACAAATATGGGGTTTTAATCCGGTATCCATATACCCAGCAATTAAAAATGTTTGAGAAACAGTTTTCAATCATAACCACAAAGAAAAATTGAAACATTAAATGTTTCAAGGGGTTGCCGGGTGTTCCTTGTAATGCCTCTATGTTACCCAGGCTACCGATAGTAGTTGCAATTTCCTTTCCCTCACAATTACCCCTTTAGTTGTCTCTTCATCTTACCTTCTGTATACCGAATTTATGCTAGTTGGTTTTCTTCTATCCATTCTTTTCAGCACCAGCGTCGGGATTGGAAGAAGACTATCCAATAAACATAAATGGTATACACTTCTTACTCATAAGAAGCTCTCAAACTTGAGATAAGGTAGAAGGGAGAGACAAATGAACAACTCATCAACTCTAGAACCAGTGATCATCCCCATAATGAAACAATTTCTTTGGGTACGTATCTAACCATAGGATGGCCTCCAAACAATATGGATCTCTGTAACGAATATAGAGGGTTCTGGAGTAAGTGAAAAGATAAGTGGGAGGGGTAAGGTCAATTGGGACATTATCGCGACTTAGGGTAGTAAAGACATACCAAAGCCGTTGATCGTGAAAAGGTTCGATTTAAAAATAGATATATGAGTTTTAGTTTAAGGTCGATCTTAGGTCGCTACCAGAGAGAGAAAAGAAACATTCGTCGTGCACTCTATTCAAAATTAGATTGGTTGATTAACTTATCTAATCAGGATGTCTCCCACTGTTTCGTCATATCCCCCTTCAAACCCTAAAAAGAGAACTAGCCGGGATTATTTGAAAATCTTCCAGGAGTAACTATTACTCATAGTGAGAATCGGGACCCAACTATTACGGAGTGGTAACCTTGATTAGGTCAATAAGTTACCCCCACACTATAGAAGGTATGCAACTCCTTACAAGTTTTAACACTTGAAACTCTCGATATCTATATTTACCCCTAGCGGTTTATGAACTTAACATAATCAACAAATCATAAGTCGCAAGTCAAGTTCAACCCGTCATTTCATGATTAAATTATATCCACATGCACAACCCTTAACATAGTCAACAAAATCGTACGACCGTCCTAACCAATCGCATCAATATGCTAACAGGAAGATATCACTTAGTTACCGTACACTACGCCATAACATAGTCATCAAACGTAGCACGAATACTAAGTACACTACTTCCTGAAATGACAGAGAGCTACGACTGGTTTTGAAAAAAACCATTAATGTAATGAACTTGATATCATCGTAGGAACCAAATAGTTTTGCAAATTTATAGTTTCGTAGACTATTGCTTAAGTGCGGATCCCCATGAAGGGATCAGGGCTCTTACCTAATTGAATGAGGTGCGAGATATTTCTAACTGAATACCACTTTGCAAAGCAAAGGAATACAGTTGTTCAATTTGCAAACTGATAGTAACACAATCTTTTGCCAATGAGGTCACTCCATGTGAAGGGGTTGATCGGTCGAAAATATTGCATCTTTTAACCGGCAATTTCCCTATCTTTTGCACTCATTTAGAAGTGTTCGGTATTCATAATTCACATATTAGCAAATCAGTCGTTAAATATCAGATTGCATGTGTTAGACTCTAAAACCGGCACTTTAAGGGAAATTGACTCCATTTCATGGCATCGCATCATCTCTGTATTTGCGCAACACTTGTCTCGAGATTTTTGCAGGAAATTGCAGGAGCAAAGTCAAAAGAAGCTGATAAAAAATACACCAACTCCATGTTTTCAGATCTGGTAGCAATATAGAGGGAAAAATACAATTCAACATATCAAAGAAAGGCCCACAACTCAAGCCTAACAAGCACCAGAAGAACCAAGCCCTGAAGCCTCTAAAGCGCCGCGGAACCGCGGCGGGAGCACGCTTACGCCGCGGAACCGCGGCGCTTTTGCCACATCATCGCTCAATTTTCAGTGCAAAACTCCTATCTCAAGGTCTACACCTCATTTTGACACGTCAAATTCCAGAATTCTCCAGAGTCTTCTGCCAGATCAGCAAAGATCATTAAGCAAAGCTAATCCTAATTAAGCTCCTAACTAATCACATCTAGAAGCTTCTCCTCAACAAACTTTTGGAGGGAAATTCAAATTTCATCTAACAAACTTTTGGAGGGAAATTCAAATTCTAATCCTAGATCTAGGGTTAAGGAAGTCTATAATTAGGATCCTAGATCTAAGGGTTGAGGTTAATCTTG
This sequence comes from Agapanthus africanus, assembly GCA_030015575.1. Taxonomy (NCBI): domain Eukaryota; kingdom Viridiplantae; phylum Streptophyta; class Magnoliopsida; order Asparagales; family Amaryllidaceae; genus Agapanthus; species Agapanthus africanus. Next base: position 113,500,696 of record CM057344.1, read on the forward strand.
AATATTCCAATCTTTACCTCTTTCTTCATCTTCTTCCACAAGTCTAGTGACAAGGCTTGTGCGAAACCCTAACCCTAATTCCACTCCAAATTCAAGATCTTGAGTACCAAATCAAGCGAGAAGCCTTCAACCTTTTAGGAGCCGAGCCGATCTTCAATCGGGCAAGTGATCCAAGCCGATCCGCGACTCAAGGAGACGAGCGAAGCCAAATCGACGATCGAGTTCTTCCTCTTGTAGTTCTTGAGCAAATATAATGAAATTGTTGATATAAATAAAAGGTGAAATTCTTTAATCTTGCTTTCTTTTAATTCTTGCATCATGATTAGATCTCAATTTGTGATTGTGGTTCTTGTTGTGATGTTTGAGTAAAACTCCGCTCGTTAAGGAGTTGAGACGATCAATAGAATGATGATGTAACAAATCTTAATACGATTCTTGAGTCCTACGAGTTTTGTAAACCCTAGCAAGTTCAAGAATCGATGACCTAGTTTTGTTGCGATGCTTTCTTGATTGTTATCGCTTGAAATTAGAGATCTACGATCGTTTCTTGAAATTACTAGAGGCTAGAATGTGAATGATATCGACGAAAGAACAAGGGATAAGATGGAACCCTAGTTTCATAAGAAATCCCCAATTCTCGATCGATCATCATCGATCTAGTATCAATTCATCGAAGGATAAGAATACGTAATTATAAGATTACATCACATCTATAGATCCGATCGATTCATACGAGCCTCATTTCGATTCTTGATATTTGGTTTGGAAAAATCAACAAACTATCAATTCTTGATTCTATCTTTTTAATGCTTTCTTAGATCTAGATTTTCTCTTTCTTAAATTGCAATTACAAATCTTGAATTGTTTTGTTTTCTTTTCTTTAAACTTTCGATTCATCTAATTCAAAAGACGAACGATTACACTTTCCCTGTGGACGATCCGCACTCACTTACAATCTACATCCGACACCGTAGTTGATTGCGGTCAAATAATTTTTGGTTGTGATTTCTTTACAATTTCTAACTACACAATCCGAAATCTTTTAACAATCAAATGGCGCCGTTGCCGGGGATAGTGCGCTAATTGTTCGTATTTTGAAATTTGAGTTGAAAAATTTATTCCATTATAATTTTTAGATCTAAACTCGCACAAACCCTAATACGTGTGTTGTGATTTGATTGCGAGGAAATCTGGAATCATTGGAGCTTGGATAAAATTTTGTGAATATTCCAGAGCGCTGAAGGAGTGAACAGAAGTTCACTGTTAAAATTTTGCACAGAGATCCGCACAGAAGACCATGGTTCCGCGGTGGGAGCCTCCTATTGCGGCGGTTCCGCAGCGGCCTAGCTGCTTCAGTGTACCAAAATTTCTCTGTAAGCTTCTCACTTCCTTACCTTCTCCCTCATCTGCTCCAATTAACAATTTCCTGCAGGTTTCTTTGCAAATAATCGCAGCACCGCAAAAGCAAAATAAAAATTTGTGCGTGTTTTGATTCTTGGTTGTTTGCATAATTAATACGGAAAATTAAGGGGCACGACCAAATCCAAATTAGGTGGGGATTTCATTACCCTTCCTAGGCCCCGAAAATCACAAAACTAGCATCCGCATTGACCCTCATTAATTAAAAAATATCTAGAGATGACTCTAAGGACCGTCGCGCTCACTTAAGACAGAAGAAGGCCGTGGGTAATTCATTGCTTATCCGCATTTTCTTGTGGTGCCTAGACAAGTGTGTCGAAGGCTAGTGGTTATTAATTAGGCCCACTACTTACGTAGTGGAGTACCTTCCCACTTACCTGGCACTTACCTGGCCACAGGGGGACAAAGAGGCAGTGGAGGATTCTATCCTGCGACTTGTCTTTTGGCAGTTAGGAGCGGTCTAGAGCCTGACCTAGGTGACCACTAGATTTTAGGGTTTTGGGTATTGCATTTGTTGTGTTGCATCATTTTTTTCAAAAATCCGTATCATTTTCAAAACAAACACCCGCATTCATCATTTCCCCTAATTATAAATTCACGCTGCCACTTGTACTAACCCTTTTTAGTACAAGATAGGCTGGACAACAGGATTCTAGTGCCTGTTTGTCCGCGTCCCCCGATCGACCCTAAAGTCGGTATTTCTACACTTACCTTTCTTTTACCCACCACCACACCCACACCGATGGATCAGTCTCCATCGAACTTCTTTTCCACTACCCTGCCGCCGTCCGTTGGTGCGCAGAATCCACCTCGCATCCCTCTCCAAGAGAGGTGCTATCCAACACGAGGCCCCCTTTCCATCTGTCTTTCCATTCCACCAGCCAATGGGGAGAATTTTCAAATAAAACCCCAATACATCAACCTTCTACCAAAATTTCACGGTCTCGAGTCTAAAGACGCATATGTGTTTATCACAAAATTTGAAAATGTATGCGCAATGATGGGTACCTCACAGCTTTCTGTGGATGCTTTCCGTCTACGTCTTCTCCCATTCACCTTGTGCGATTTAGCCGAGAAGTGGTTATATAACACTACCGCACATTCAATTTCAAATTGGGACGAATTCGTCAAAGCATTCCTTAAGAAATTCTACCCACATCTAAAGACAGCTCGAGTCCGTAGCGAAATCTATCAATTCATCCAGCTTCCAAATAAAACATTTTCAAAATATCTTGAACGCTTCAAGGATTTGTTAGTCCAATGTCCACATCACGACATCCCGAGATGGGAATTGTGCCGAATCATTTATGAGGGCATTACTCCTTACACAAGACAGACCCTTGAATCCATGTATCAAGGCAACTTCATGACTAAAGATGATGGGAAGCCTGGAATTTTCTAGAAGATTTCGCTGAAAAATCTTTACAGTGGGAGGGTGTGAGTCAATCATCTAGGGAAGGCAATGATATTTCCATAGGAGTTAGAGCTGACATTTCGGCTATGCAAAAGAAACTTGAAACTATGGAAAACAAATTTTTAGCCGCCCTAAGTCAAATATCACTCTCCAAAACTGTATGTGGCTGTTGTTCTGATCCGTCTCACTTGACGGAAGAATGTCCGTTTCAAGGTCATGAGCATACCAATGCCGCATTTCAAAGACCTAGAAACGATCCATTCTCCTCCACATATGATCAAGGTTGGAGGAATCACCCTAATTTTGCTTGGAACCAATCACAATCTCAAAACACGCTTCCAAACCCAAATCAATTCCAAAGGGTCCCTCCACCACAACAGCAACCACCACAATTAAGTCAGCACCCCTTTCAAGCACAAAACTTTCAAAATCCGGTCAACACTTTTGCACCATCTAGTCTTTTGCAATTGACCGGTACAGATAACACCTCTGCACTAGCACAAACCTTGGATACTTTCATGAAACAATCCATCCAAGGGACGGCAAGTTTGCAATCTTCCATCGAGAATGTAATGAAGATCATTGTCTCTCAAAATGAGAACATCAAATCGATGGAAGCACAAATTGCACAACTAAAAGCCGAAATGAGTGCAAGAGAAAAAGGGAAACTTCCAGCTCAACCTTTACCCAATTCTGGCTATTCACATCTTGTGAATGCAACCACGTTGAGATCTGGAAGAGTGCTTGACAATCACGTTGGGGAAGAGTTTGATGATACTGAAAAATCAATCAATAACACCCCGGCTGAGACCTTTCCTCACACACACACTTCTAATTCTGACCCCAGTTCTTCTACCCCACCACCTTCTTCCGAGCCTATTCTTCGTTTCCCAAAAGGCTCGCCACTTCAGCCCACCTCTTCTACTCCTCCACGGACGATCCCCACTTCTATTTTGGGATCGATTCCACAAACACTTCCTTCTCCTATGATGAACCCAGCGCTTATTGCTAAAGCACCTTATCCGAATCAGTTAAGGGCTAACACACCAAGTCCACATATGGAGAAGATTATGAACATGTTTAAGGAAGTTAACATCAACATTCCTCTCCTAGATGCTATTCAACAAGTTCCGTCCTATGCAAAAACCCTTAAGAACTTATGCACTAGGAAGAGGAAGACTCAAGTGCCTAAAAAAATCTTTATGTCAAGTACTGTAGACACGGCTTTTCCCCAACAATTACCACGGAAACGTAAGGACCCTGGTTGTCCTACTATTTCCATTTCTATTGGGGAGAAACACATCAACCGTGCGTTACTTGACCTTGGCGCTAGTGTTAACTTACTTCCTTACTCGGTATACGAGCAACTAGGTATCGGAGTGTTAAAGCCCTCGAGCATAACTCTCCAGACGGCTGACCGATCAATCACCAAACCTAGGGGTGAACTGGAGGATGTGTTAATAAAAATCGGGGAATTTATATTCCCTGTGGATTTTATTGTAATTGATACACAGCCTGTAGCGAACCCACGGAATCAAATTCCGGTGATTTTAGGTCACCCCTTTTTGGCCACTTCCAATGCAATAATCAACTGTCGTAATGGTTTTATGACCCTATCTTTCGGGAATAGGTCAATAGAGCTGAACATTTACAAGTTGGGAAGTGTACCCTCCGAACCTACTACTCAGGTATGTTCTGTCGACTTAATGGATGTCGACAGCAGCGAATTTGATGATCCTCCTGTTATCGATCTAGACTCTTTTCATACGTTGTTGTTTGACCCAACTATGTATCATACACATACGGACTCTTCCACCAAGATGTCCGGGTCAACAACTAACACTGATTATGAACTGCTTTTAGAGTCTGAAGATCACCCCGCACTTTGTGATGATATTATTCATCGGGGTATTGATGGAACTTTTGAGGAAATCTTCGCTGAAGAACTCGTATTTTTGAATGACACAGGTGTTGAGATGAATCATGTCCAAATCAATGAAATTGAACCTCCACCCCTTCTTCTGAACTGTAAAAAGAATGCGAGTTATCCATCACATTCACTGCATCGTCTCTCCAATATGAGACGCACACACATTCTTTTCCACCACTTAACCTTTCCCCACTTCTTCTTCCACCAACCAGAGCACTGCATTGATAAAATTTTTGAATGGTTGGTATTAACTTTCGGTCTTTGCAAAGCTTGGCATCGACCACTGATTTTTGACCCCCTCATGTGATTTTCAAAGATTAATATTGCTTAACTCAAGTTTGGGGTATGATCAGGCTCCTGAAAAGAAAATTTTACAAAATTGTGAGCCAAAAATAAGTTGGGGAAGGATCTTCACTTAAATATTTTGCCCCCACTAATAAATTCCTCCCAAACTTACAGGTTTTTCGAGATTTAGCAGATGGCAACAGTGAGGACACTGTTGAAAACAAGTTTGGGGGAGGTTTGTGCTTATTTTCACATCATTTGCATCATACTTTGCATAAGCACAAAACGTGTTTTTTCTAAAACCTATAAAAATTTAAAAATTTTCAAAACTATAAAAATATTGTATATAAATAAGATAATAAAAGTTTAGATAGTGAACAATTATGTCCATGAGATTAGAAAAATTTAAGAAAACTAAGAAAATTAGAAGTTTTCTTATACGAACTAGTAACAAGTAGTTATGAGCCGTTGTCCCAAGGGTTAGTAAGATGAAGGACGTCACTAATCTGAGGATAAAAATAAGTCTGAAAAATAGTTTCTATTCTGGAAGCCAAACATTTTGAACGTTGATACCCTGCTATTCGCACTTACACACGTCTTAAAGCCTGGGATAGTAGAGGATACCTTGAAATGCTCTTGTCTTAAAGCCGATGTATGAAGGAAATAAAAAAAAGTGAAAATATATATATATATAAAGTGGTGAGAAAAATGAACACTGGTTTTGTTATCACCGAGGGTAATAAAAAAATATATAGCGAAGGTGCTTCTTCACCTAGTGCCCTAAGGCCAACTGGTCTGGGAGTCACTGCTATGCCTGAGGTGGTGCAAGACGAGGAAAATACACCAAGTAAGCAAGCACAGGAGTAATCGATCGGTTAGTACCTCAAGAAGTATTAACGGTCGCATGAAAGTGTGTGAGCAATCTCATTTAAATATTCATTAATTAAAAAGTACTGAGGCTGATGGGCAAGAGTATGATAGCTTGAATTGAATTCTCCGGGTGTAGGGATGTCCTTTACACACACGCAGGGTTATATGATCGATGTTTGGAAGAAAGATAGGAATGAAAAATAAGACGATGTTTTATTGAGGGAGGACGTGATTTCTAACATATTTTCATAACCATTAAGATAGGGCACCTGACAACCGAAAAGCTAGCTTAGTTGGAAACCCTAATTTTCAAGGCTTTTCTTTTACAATTCTTTTCTTTAAATGTAATATTCATGATCTTCCTTTTATTATTGGATTTTGTGGGTGCAATCCGCTGAAAACCCTCAGGAGACAACACTCCTCCTACTAGGGACACCTAGAGGTTTAAAGGCTTGTTGCACGTGCTCAGTGCAATCGTGTTGCCTACGAAAGTGTGCTAGTTAGTTTTTCTCTTTCTTTATTTTCTCCTTCTCTTTTTAATAAAAAGTTCGCTCGAGACGATCGAAAATAAGTTTGGGGGAATTTGATCAGTCGAAAATATTGCATCTTTTAACCGGCAATTTCCCTATCTTTTGCACTCATTTAGAAGTGTTCGGTATTCATATTTCATATATTAGCAAATCAGTCGTTAAATATCAGGGCTCTTACCTAATTGAATGAGGTGCGAGATATTTCTAACTGAATACCACTTTGCAAAGCAAAGGAATACAGTTGTTCAATTTGCAAACTGATAGTAACACAATCTTTTGCCAATGAGGTCACTCCATGTGAAGGGGTCTAGGCACTTTCCTCGTCGAATAAGGTGCAGAATATTCCTAACCGGATACCTCGATAAAAAACAAAGAATCGACTATAACACCAATATCTAATATTTGGTTTCTACAATGTGTTTTAGGTTTATTTAACTTTGCATTAATCATATTAACGGAATCTCATCATTTAGATAATCGTATTATCTAGGATCTATTCACATAATCATCACATAAAAGCATGAAAAGAAAAATAGAATGCACATATATGCCATCTGCATTCGCCACAGGGTCCCGGGTATTCACCATAAGGTTACTTAACCTATAGCAGGACGGGGACAGGACTAGTACGGATGCAAAACATATACAGCTGTTCACCCCCGAAAGACACGGACCGAGACGTTGGGACGTCTGGCCTGAATTTTGGGGGCAGATACTATTTGGACTTCTCCATCCACCTCTCCGAACATACCAAGTTGATTTATGGCACCATATATCGAAGGTTTGGACAGATGCGACCGTTATAGTAGACTATATCAGATTTCCCCTCATTTTATGAGGGGTTTTTAATTGTGGGGACGCTCTTCCCTGCAGGCGCAAGCCCCTACAGTTAATTACGTTACCGCATTGCGATAACCACTTTCTCCTGCTCCAGCAATTCACTTCGTGTCGTATTATTTTTGTTTTATTTTGAGTTTCCCGTGGATTGTATACAGAGACTATTTTATGTCGTCGCCCGTAGGACGCGGATTAGTCCAAATCCGTATATTTTAGATTTGGGCTTGGGTCAAGGATTTGCTTGACGGGGTTTTGAACTTAGGTTATATATTCCTTTGGTTCAAAAATATTTTGTTTTATTTAAAAATCGTTAATCTAGTTTGAGATTAAGATTAATTTAAATGTATGAGCATTTGGGCTCAATCTATTTTAAACTAAGGATACATTAGTCCTGTTTGAGACTAAGATCAACTTAGCAATATTTTTAAGGATCATTAAATATATTAAGATCCAGAGCATTTAAGCTCAGTTGCAAGAGAGACTTAGCCCATTTGGGCTTACTCAGTTTTCTTTTGTTCTGTTCAGAAATGCTAAGCACTTATTTGGGCTCTGTTTGTTCAGCCCCTTTTTATGCAAAAGTGCTAAGCACTTATTTAATGTTCTAACACTCATATGGATATCATGTGAAGCATTCAATTATGGGCGCCGCCCAATCAGTGCTAAGCACTCAGCCGTTTCGGCTGTATATGAAGTACTAAGTACTTTTTATATAGCACCAACGTGAGGAGCACGTACGGCACTGGGCGCTGCCCAATCAGGGCTAAACACTCATCTGTTTTGGATGTATATAAAGTGCTAAGCACTTTTTGTGTGGCGCCCACGTGAGGAGCACGTGAGGCGTTGTGCGCTGCCCAATCAGTGCTAATCACTTGGCCGTTTTGGTTATATATGGAGTGCTAAGAACTTTTATTCAGCGTCCATATATGTTTCACGTGAGGCACTGGCCTTCTGTTTTGGGCGCCCGCGTATTTTTTGCGTGAGATGCTAAGCGTTGTTAAAATGGCGCCCACGTAGGAAACATGTGAGGTGCTAGTCTTATTTCTTTTTTAGAGATTAAATCTCTGTTAATGGTATTTTGACCATTAATGATCACCAAGATCTTCGTTTTTGAAGATTTGGGATCAGGTTTTTCTTTAAGAACTAAGTTCTTTTATAGGTTCTTTTTCCTTTTGATTTTCTTTTGAACCTAATTTTTTTCTGAATCTTTTATTCTCAAGAACAAGATTTTCGCGATGAGAATTAAATTCTCAACTTTTGGAAGACTTGTCTTGTGCATCTCTGATCCAGAAAAAAGACTAAGTTCTTTGAGAAGGGTTAAACCTTTAAAATAGGTAAAAGAGATATTTGGATCTCTATGTTTTCTTTACCTAGGTTTTTTTTGAAAGGGAAGTCTTCCTCTTTGAGAATTAAATTCTCTATTGTTTTGAAATATTTCTGTATTTTTTCAGAAACTTATGGGGGGTTTCCTCCTTTTGAGACTTGAAGTCTCAGGTCTTTTATATAGTGAAGGCAAATTATTAATTAGTTTTGAGAAAATCTCTCATCGAGAGATTCCAATTGATTTAATTGGTCTCAAAATTTAATTGGGGAATTTTACCCACCGTTGGATTTTTGATCCAAGGGTTTCTGTTTTACAGAATATATTTTCTTGTTTTTAACAAGATTGGGGAAATATTTTCCCATATACAAAATTTATTCTGTAAAATGGTGATTTTTAATCACCATTAGATTTTTAATCCAAGAGTTCTCTATTTTATAGAGTGCAATCTTTTTTTATTTAGAAAGCTTGAGAGAATATATTCCTAAAATAGAATTTTATTCTATTATTGGATCATTTATCCAACCGAGAGTATCTTTCTTATTTAGAAAGATTTGGGAGATATTTTCTCCTAATAAAATTTAATTCTATATTTTGATGATTTATCATCTCCATTGAATTTTTGATCCAACAGCTCTGTTTAACAGAGAGTATCCCAAATTCTCATGTAGAATTTAATTTTATTAATCTTGACTTGGGCGCTGGCGCTCACGTGTTGTGTACGTGGGCGCTGGCGCTCACGTGTTGTGTACGTGGGCGCCACTTAAAAATTTAATTCTTATGATGGTACTCATGTGCTTTGCACATTGGCGTCCGCGTGATGAGCACGTGCAGCGCCATATAAGAATTTAATTCTTATTCAGAAAGCGTTTTTGTGCTTTGATCATTGGCGTCGGCGTGAGGAGCACGTACGGCGCCACCACAAAATTGGTGCTGGTGCTGGCGCCCTCGTGAGAAACACGTGAGGCGCTAACCTATTAGCCTTCAATAGAGCTTTGCTCTTTCTATATATATTTTTTTGGCGCGGAACAACATATATATGTGTGTGTGTGTGTGTGTGTGTGTGTGTGTGTGTATGTATATATGTATGTGTATATATATCATCACACGCATATTATCAAATTACAGCATACATGAGAAATCATCAGAGGCAGGTAATCATATCACAAGCATAAAATGAACATCACGGAAATGGAATGGTTGGATTACCTACGAATTCCGCATTTCGTTTGAAACTTAAACAATACACGAAATTTCCCAGTCGCATGAATAGCCCGTACGCAGCCAAAAGCAGACCCCTATAAGTGAGGCAAGTCACCCGCCAATCCGAGAAATGAGGCAACCAATCATCATCAATAAGAGGGGGCCACCTAACACTTTCTTGAATCCGGTGACTCGAGCACTCCTCCGTGAGTCTATCCTATACCCCCTACAAGCGCGGCAAGCAACCATCCAATCCTATATTCGAGTGATCCGGTCAATGCCTTGAGATGGTCGCCCGCTGCAATCTAGGATTCATTTGCCCGTGCACTTCTCCGTGGGGTAATCCCTAAACCTGTATTAATACAACGGCGACATCGAACACAACCAAGTCGTGCCCTGACAATGAATAATACATCAAGAGGTAACTATGGCCACATGTGAACCGTTACGCCCCAAAAAAGAATATACATATAGCGAAAATGGCATTCACAAGTTGGAGCTCGTCCCGAACAAAAGAATATACCTTTAGCAGAAATGGAGGCCACATTTTAGAGCTCGTTCCGAACGAAAGAATATACATAGGCTTGACAAGAAATGAAAAGGAAAACACATCACATCATAATTCCGCACGGGGCTATTCAATTCGCGACTATCCAACCAATTCAAATAACCAACACAATATATATAACGTGCAACCCCGTTGAATTGATCGAATCAATTCGTCGACGTTAAACACCGCGTATCACATATGCTGACGAGTTATATAAATTAAACATTTTAATCTATTTAACTCATCGTCCATGGCCAACAAATCATAAAAACGTCGAAGCAAAACCGTTAATTCTCGCGTATCACATACGCCGACGATACAACTAAATTAAACACTTTAATCTAATTTATACCGTCACAAAAGGCTAATGAATGAAACAACTTTCGAAGCTGAATTATAGATTTCAAAAAATTGAAAACACTATTCACCTCGACACTAAAATCGGCACTTTTGGCACCGAAACGAGTCAAAACGGACTCAAAACGCGTCACGCGTCCAAATTTCACGTGGACCCTAGGGAAAAAATTAGATATCACTTGGAAAGAGTTTTGGGGATAGCGGACATTAGGCCACTTTTACGGTGGCCGGACCCGAGAGCACTCATGAGTGCTCCCGGGTGTGGTTGGTCCCCTTTAACCCCTTTTCGAGCGATATAATTCCGTATAGATCACATCTACGATGCCCGGATGCGACAATAAGAGCCTAAAAGAATCGATTTTAATCCAGGTTTCAAAACAGTTAACACTTCACTATGAAGCATCATTTTGGATTTCTAATTGGCCACAAACAATTCCTATGTTATCGATTTGGCTCTGATATCATGTTAGTGGATGAGAGCTAGGGCCGCGATGCTCGTGTCTACGGCGGAATCGCATAACAAAAATTTTATGCGAGCTTAACCTCATTCCAATCACAAAGATCACTCGAATAACATAGCAATTGAGTACTACAAACAAATAAAGAGAAAGTTAGAAACTACAACCTTTGTAGCATTTTCATATGCTCCAATTAATGAACTTGAAACCTTGCTAGACTCCATCAAGCTCCCGGAAGCTTTCCCAAGCCAACCACCTGGACGTAGATGATCCGCGGTGAAAATGTGTGCCCGGAGCTCCATCTCCATCGCCGGGTGGAGATACTCCCAATAGAGGCTTTCTAAGCATAGAAGGAGGTGAAATAGGAAATGGTTACTCTCTACTTTTCTCATTCCCTCACTCAATCACCAGTTGCCATTAAAATAGAGAGCTCAAGGTTTAGCTAAAGGATGAAGAAAAAAATAGAATGGCTTGAAAAAGAAATTCTCATTTTTTTTTTCTTTTCTTTATCATATCTTATATGACATAAGTCTCATCCCCCTCCCTCTCTCTCTTCTTAGTTGTCACCAAGAGATAAGAAGGAAGGGCCCCACCAATCCATGTTAACATAATATATAACATGTACAGACACACACAAGTGTGTGTGCCGTGTGTATTACACACACACATATATATAACATTTAAATTAGTGAGATTAATATATATATATATATATATATATTAATTGAGTACTTGTATAAATATCATATACACATAAAACAGCAATTAATTTCTTCTCGGTATCATATACTGTAGAGAGTACGTATATCATATACACTATACTAGAAACCGCATCAAAATATGGTTAACAAGTCAACATATGACTTGATATTTCGGCTTTTAAACCGGCTAATATATCCGGACGTTCGATTAAATCAATCATTTAATCGAACTCCCGCATGTATCCAATACGCGTGCCACTTACATTTTACCCGGGTGGGCACTTTCGTTGCGGGACTCTAAAGACCTGTCAATACGCTGACAGTAGATTATGTAGAATCATATCTGATTGAATCCGAAACACTTTCAAATCTAATCCCTTGACGGGATAACCCACAAGCACGTCAGTGCCACTAGCTGTACGTAATGGCTACTCATGTACGATCAAGATAAAGGCAGGTCGACGAGCGAACTCATCCGGACGTGACAAAGTCTATAAGTGACAGTCTCGGTATAGTCCGGTCTCTTCGTCTGAGAGCATCGCATACCGGGTCTGAGGTTTGGAATCTATCAGACCCCGATAACTCGATAAGTTGTACGATAAACGATTCATAACCAACCGGAGATACAACTGATAACACTTATCAGTTTATCTCCACTGCGGTGGCCACCGACTTGTGGTTATAGTCATGTCCTGTACAGCGCGACGTCAACTCCCTATACCGGGAGAGACGAATTCTCTCGACTGCTCACTGCCTCCATGTGCTTCGGGACTATATCCAACAAAAATCTGTTTGCACGACTCCTTTGAGCCGTGGCAGGGTAGAAGTCTAAGTACAGTAGAAACACACATGAGACACTATGGCGATCTCAGATCCTAGGAACTACCATGTACTCATGTCAACAGAGAACTACTATCTGACATTGGTATATTACCAACTAGGAGATTTCGGTGAGTCTGTACAGTGTAACTCATCCTATGAGCACTTGTATACAATCACCGGTGTCAAACACCAATGGCTATGGGATCATGCATCGCCACATACAAGGTCATAAAATGTGTGCACTAGTCTAAACTGGAATATCGATGCCTTGTCTCGATACTCCTACGACCAGGGACATTTAAGGATGTGCTTATAGACTACCAGGCCCCACTAGTATGATCCTCATCATAGTCCTGATAGACAAGAAAAATCCTCCGGGATTTATCTTGTCTATCAGGGACACGATATACGTATGTACATGTAAGATAAAGACAAATCAGATAGTATACTATCATCTTAAGTAAGATTTTTCTCCGTATAGGTTCTCCTTCAATTACAATAATTGCCTTGAGGGCATATATATCCAACACCATCTCTGTTCTTTCAAGAAAAATTGGGCTATACCGTAGGTTCATCGCTAACCTTGACACCAAGAAACTTTTGAAGAAATCAAAGCATACCTCTTAAATCTCCAATTTTCTTGCACTAATTCAAAGTAGATCTTTTGTGCTCTATACGACGGCACTAGAAAGATCTCTGGGGGAAATACTTGCCTAAGTCAATAACGCCGGGCAAATCCTACAATGGAGCACAATGATAATTGATGCTTAAAGAATCAAATCAATGCCAAGCTCACACTAAATCTCAAACAGAACGTCTTGATGATTGATACCAAAAGTATCATATTAAAAATTCAAGTTCGTACTAAAACCCTAAATCTCCACCAAATGTATGTGACTAAATGAATAGACTTAAAAATAAGATACTTTAAGTTTAGTTACGTCCCTTCCACAAACGCAAACAAGACAATTGAAATTGAGTATTCTTTTACACAAAAATACTTGGTTCTTTAACCCTGCTCCTAAATACCAAACAGAGACAGGCCCGAAACCAAACAAATAATGGTTTTTGGGCCCCGCATAATCTTTTGATTTTGGATCGGATTTGAGATAGGTCGGACATGCTCTGAGAGATAACCCACATGATTTATCTCCAGTCGCCGTGCGACGCCACTAAAGGCAATACCACAGATGAACTGAGTATATCAAAAAAGGATCACTCATCAAAATGTTTATTTTTAGGTCTCGCGGTAAAATATTCACATTACGGAAAAACCCACAAAAGATGTACCGAAATAAAGAGTTGAGTAATCCCCACTAGGATACTCATCATCATTTGTTTCACATGGTTCCATAATGATAACCACATAACACGCAGATAGGTCAATCAAAATTGAGTATTCTTGTAAGTAAGAATATTCATCATTAGGCCATGCTTTAACATATCCAACAGGGACAGGCCCGAAACCTAACAAATAATGGTTTCCGGCCCTCGCAAACATTTCTGGGATTTAGATCGGACTAGAGATAGGTCGGACATGCTTTAAAATATGACCCATATGATTTACCTCCGGTCGCCGTGCAATGCTATTAAAGGCAGTACCAAAGATAAACCAAGTATATCCCAAAATGATACTCACTAAAACGTTTATTTTTAGGTCTCACAGTAAAATATCCATGTACGGAAAAGCCCACCGAAGTAGAAGATTGAGTATAACCATAGAAGGATATTCAAAATTCCGCATCATATGGTCTCGTAATGATATCCACAAATATGCAAATAGGTCAAACGAAACAGAGTATTCTTGTGAGTAATATACTCTACATAAGGCCCTGATTGTATACATTATACATGGATCGTCCCGAAACTAAACTAAATAATGGTTTATGGCCCCATATCAAACAAGGACAGGCCCGAAACCTAACAATAATGGTTTCTGACCCCTACAAACATTTCTCAGATTTGGATCAAACTTGAGATAGGTCGGATATGCTCTAAGAGGTGACCCACATGATTTATTTTCAGTCACCGTGCAAAGTAATTAAAGGAAGTGCCAAAGATAAGCCGAGTACATCCGAAAGGGATACTCACCAAGATGTTTATCTTTAGGTCTCATGGTAAAATATCCACATTGCGGAAAAATCATAAAAGACGTTACCGATATAAAAATGAGTATGCCTTATAAGGATACTCACCAAAAGATTATTTCATAAGCTCATGCAATGTATCTACTTATCGCGGATACACCAATAAAGGGAAATGCTAGGATGAACCAAGTATGTCCTAAAAGAATACTTGTCTAAAGTTTATCCTATAGGTCACGCGATAAAATAAATAAATATACAGGTATATCAATTAAATTGAGTTTTCTTGTAAGGAAGAAACTCCAAAATTGAACCCGTTTTAATTTTCCTTCAATTTTCGTCTGAAAGGATATTAAACTAAAATGGTCTATGTTCAGGAGGACTCTGAATATCTTTATTTATGTTTAAAAGGGATTTTCTCTTTGTATTTTTTTAGCACTTGTTAGGGGTAAGTAACGGATGATAATTAGGGTTTGCTCTCCGTTCTTCACTCACCACCCCGTGTTTAAAAAGTCAAATAGTAGTCCTTTTATACATAAGGTTTATCAAATTCTTAAGAAAGTCCTTTTCATATCGGAAGACCATTTGTGAAAATACACTTTACAGTAGAAAATATCATGTTCAAATTTCGTTGTGAACATTCTCTTCGTAATAATAATCCATTCATAAAAGTCCTTTTCTAAGCTCAAATTTCATTATGAAAGCTCTTTTCGTAACGATATTCATTTGAGAAAGTCCTATTCACGATGGAAAATACCAAGTTCAAACGTCGTTATGAAATTCTTCATAGCGATAATCCATTTGTGAAAATTCTCTTCACAATGGAAAACACCAAGATCAAATTTCGTTATGAAAGTCATCTTTGTAACGATAATTCTTTTGTGAAAGTCCTTTTCACAATAAAAAAATACTAAGTTCAAACATCGTTATGAAAGTGCTCTTCATAATTGTGAAAGTCATCTTCACAATGGAGGACACCAAGTTCAAATTTGTTATCAAAATTCTCTTCGTAACGATAATCCATCGTGAAAGTATTCACAATAGAAAATACCAAGTTCAAATTTCATTATAAAAATTCTCATCTTAACGATAATCCATTCATGAAAATTATTTTCACATTGGAGATTATCAAGTGAAATTTTGTTATAAAATCCATCTTCATAACGAAATCCTTACCTCCTTTGAATCTAAAACTTGCATATTTTCATCCACAAAATTGCCTTCCGGTGTCTACAAAATTGGAGATGAATACGAAAGCGACCGTTATATCATTAAATACATCAATCCCCTTTCGTCCATGAAAGCCTTCTTCGCGGTGGAATATATCGACCCTTTCTATTTATGATGAGCTTCTCCGTAAAGGAAACTCCTTTCGAGCCCGGCATAGACTGTCATACCTTGCCAATAGGATTTGAACATGGGTTATTTTACCCTTGTCCTTAGGAAGCCTTTTTCTATTTACGAGAGTACTTTTCTTAAATAAAAAAATCCACCGAATCCAGCTTCCTAATGCAAGTCATTTCTATGACGAAAACTTTACCAAATTCAATGACATGAAAGATTGACTTGCGCATTTCTTTCTTTGAGCCCATGCATATTGAAAGATAATTTAGTGAATATGTAAAGTGCCATGCTCGCCGGACAGGTTTCAAAAACTATGCGGAAGCGTAAAAAATGACAAAATTCGAGCAAACAAGACATCCTGACCGAGAATACTACCATAAACTAAAACTTGTAAACTAAAGAAGCTAGAGTAGAGAAGATACAACCTTTAAAACTTCTTCTCATGCTCCAACGATGGAACCTAGGACTCTGGCTAAGCTCCGAGATGCTCCGGATATCGCTTGGTTTCTGATTGGTTTCGTCGAAGATGATCCATGCGAAAGCCACCGGTTCTAATTTCAACTTCAATTAAATTGAAATAACCCACTCACCCTATTTGCTAGATAGATAGAGTAGGAGATGTAGTAAATTATTTTCTCATTTTCTCTCTTCTTCTTTTTATTTAGCTCTCTTCATATTTTCTTTCTAAGTATGAGATAGGAAGCAAGAAGCCCAAAAATGGTTAAGTCGTGTATGAAGTGTAGTCAACCCCTTCACACATGACATCCTCTTCATTTCTCATCACAAACACTTGTCATGAGAAATGCGAGTGTATGCCACCTAACATACACCTCATTCTCATGACAAAAAAATTTAAGAGAAAAATAATAAATGAACTAAAAATAATTATCATATGTTTAAAATGATTTAAACATATAATAATAGATTATGCACATCACATGTTACATAACCAAAGAAAAAGAAGATAAGAAAAGGATATTATACTAGTTTATATATGCACCATCATATATAAAAAAAATATCATTAAATCAACACTTGATTTAATGACCTGGTTCAATTATAAACTGGCTATTATCATCTGTCTGATTAATACATGTGGTATTACATACACATGTTTAATTGGACCTCGCACGTATTACCGTACGTGCACTACACCATTTCACTAGAACGGGAAAACCCTCTGTGTGGGACTCTAAATACTTGACAATACGCTGGCAGTAGGTCAGGATCATATCCGATTGATCTGAAACATTTTCAGATCAATCCCCCACCGGGTTAACCTACAAGCATGTTAGCGGTAATAGCTGTACATAACGGCTACCCAGGTATTGAAAGAAAAACCGGTCGACAAGTGAGCTCATCCATACCCTGCAAGAGCTTATCAGTGACATTTACCGTACAGTCCGGTCTCTTCGTCTAAGAGTGTCACATATTGGGTCTGGAAGGTGGAAACCTTCAGACTTCTACTAGCCCGACAAGTCGTGCTGACGTCAAGCTCATGACCACCAGACACTTATCAGTAAATCTCGACTGGCTTGGCTAAGAACTTATGGTCATAGCCAGCTATGCACAGTGCGACATCAACTTCCTATATCGGAAGAGACGAATTCTCTCGACCGTTCACCGCCTCTATGTGCTTCGAGACTATACCCAACTAAAATATGTTTGCACGGCTCTTTAAAGCCGTAGTAGAGTTGTAATGTTAATACAGTGGAAACACATACAAGAAATTATTGCAATTTTAGGTCTAGGGACTACCCTGTACTCATGTCACCAGAGAATTGCTATCTGACGATTGGTATAATACCATCTAGGAGTTCTTGGCGAGTCCGTCCAGTGTACCTCATCTAATAAGCACATGTATATAATCATCGGTGTCAAACACTAATGGTTATGGGATCGGCTATCGCCCCATACAAGGTCATGAAACGTATACACTAGTCTAAACTAGAGTACCGATACCCTATCTCGATACTCTTACGACAAAGGAATTTTAAGGATGTGCTTATATACTACCCAGGCCCTACTAGTATAATCCTTATTATAATCCTGGTAGTCAAGAAAAGATCCTATGGGTTTTATCATCATGTATCAGTGATACGTTATAGCAAGTAAAATGTATACTTAGAAATGATAAATACAAACTAGATAGCGTACTATCATCTCGAGCGAGACTGTTCTTGATATAGGCCCAACTCGAATTCAGTAATTGCATTCCTGCAACTATGATAATTGCCTTGAAGACACATATATCTAACAGAATAAGTGTACGAAAGTTTAGCATTCAAGCCATTAAAATGTGAGTTCCGGTGATGTGGTTTACTGTTAACAATTTTAATGCTTGTTAATCATAAGTAACGGATGACAATCAGGATCCACTAGTCGTTCTTTGTTTCTATCTTGGGTTCAGAGGTCAACGTAAAACAACGTTTCGCATACCTGCTCCATAAGTTATGTCCGAAATAACCATAAACTAAAGTTCTCAAAGTCTTCAAAGTTACGTCTAAAATGATTTTAAACTAAAGTTTCTCAAGTTTTCTAGTTGTGTCCGAAATAACGTTAAACTAATGTTCATGAGTTTATATTCCAAAGAAGAGTTTAAATTAAAAGTCATGTCCTAACGGACGTCAAAAGGAATTTTATGTCCAAAATGATTATAAACTAATATCTATGAAATAATGTCCTCAAGAGAACTTCAAGTTAAAATTCATGTTTTAGGAGACTTCAAAATGGCTTTTATGTCCAAAATGACATTAAACTGATACTCATAAATTTATGTCCTCAAAATGACTAAATTAAAAGTCATGTTCTAAGAGACATCAAAAGGATTTTGTGTACGAACTAACATTAAACTAAAGTTTCTCAAGTTTAAATTACGTTCGAAATGACTTTAAACTAGAGTTTTTAAAGTTTCAATTTTATGTCTGAAATAATTTTAAACTAATGTCCACAAATTAAAAAGTTATGTCTTAACAGACGATTAAAATGACTATAAGCTAATATTTATGCAACTGTATCCCTAAAAAAAAACATCAAATTATCATGTCTTAAAGGTCGTCGAAATGACTTTTTATGTTAGAAATGATTTTAATCTAATATCTATGAAATTACGTCTCAAGAATACTTCGAGTTAAAAGTCGTTTGCTCAGGAACGTCGAAATGATTTTTATGTCCGAAATGACATTAAACTAATGTTCATGAATGTATGTCCCTAAAATGACTTTAAGTTAGAAGTCATGCACTAAGAGACGTAAAAATAAATTTTATATCCGAAGTTACGTTAGATCAATATTTATGAAATATGTCTCTAAAAACTTCAAATTGAATGTCATGTCCTAAAGGACATTAAAATGGGATTTATGTCTTTAAACTAAAGTCTCTCAAATTTTTTCAAGTTTCAAGTGAAACCCGAAGTGACATTAAACTCAACTTTCACAAGTCTTCAAATTTTCTCTTGAAATGAATTTAAACTAAAGTTTCTCAATTTTCTCAAATTATGTCCGAAATTGATTTTAAACTAAAATTCTATCTGAGAGAAATTCTTCCAGTTAGTTGGGAAAAAATGCAACAATATCGTCGTGTATACATCAATTGTACACTCATTGTTAGACGGCATTTGTTGGAGCCAAAACAAATTTGAAATGAAATAAATGAGGAGTTGCTCTCTTCACCGGGTTCGCTCGAAATGAGGGAGTAGTTCTATAACTACACTCATTCACATGTATACCCGTAAAAAAAAGAAAAAAAGAAAAGGGAGATCCGTCGTTATTCAATAAAAGAGAGAGCTCTTAAATATTTACAGGTTAGAAAACTTGAAGTGCTAGTCTCGGCTAGAAGAAGATGAAAATAAAAGAGAAGGTGGAGACTTCAACAAAAGCTTCTCTCGAGACTCACTCTTATTTTCCTTTTTCTTTTAACTGTGGACATATAGGATTGAAGACTTAAAGAAATTCTCACCAATTCTATGAATTAAGAACTTCCCGATAAACTTAGAAATGTGGTTAAAATCATATTTTTGGACAAACCGAGAGTACGAAAGTATTTTGTATTGGAAAATAAAGAAAACGCTATTTTTCCATATATATAAAAACATAAATAATAAAATCTATGTTTCTTCTTAAACAAACCAAAAAATATATGGGAAAATGATGCCCATTTGTATAATAAAATTAAGGAATTCAAAATATGTCCGACACTACATGTATCTTTGAAAAGATCCACATATGCCAATTCTCCAAAGAACCGAATGAAAAAGCTCTATGTTTTCAAAACAAATTTTCGGGTTGAGTCTGCCTGCTCCGAAACATCTGAATAAAACGGCCATATCTCTCATCCGAGAGCACCAAATCACAATTCGTTCAAAGCATATGAGAGCTAACTCATTAAGATTTGAAACGATACCATATATGAAAAATGGTCTTAAAATAATAGATTTTCGGATATCTCAAAAGGTATCTGATTTTCGGCTTGAGTTTCTTTGCTCCGACACATTTGAGCAAGACGATCATAACTGTCATCCGAGAGCATGAAATCGCGATCCGTTTGAACCATATGAAAGCTAACTCGATAAGTTTCGCAACAAGACCATACATAAAGATAAATGGTTTTGAAATAATATATTTTCGAATATCTCAAAAAGATATCCGCATTCTCGGGTTGACTCCGCCTGCTCCGACACATCTGAGCACAATGGCCATAACTCTCATCCAAAAGCACCAAATCGTGATCCGTTCGAAACATATGAAAGCTAATTCATTAAATATCGAAACAAAACCATACATGAAGCTAAATGGTTTTGAAATAATAGTTTTTTGGATATCTCAAAAAGGTATCGGCATTTGCAGATTGAATCTGTCTGCTCAGACACAAAATAGCCATAACTCTTGCTAGAGAGCACCAAATTGCAAAGCATTCGAAGCATATTTAGCACATTTTATGATACAATTTTCAAATCCTTCTCATAAATCCACATTATACAATATTATGACTTCTATTATCATCTGAAAATTATATAAAACGAATCATACCTTCGCAGATTTCTAATTTGTAACGCTCGTCCCAAATATTCACATGTTCATCTCCTAATATGCCTCTATTTTATTCTTTTTCTTTGATGATGATCGCTTTCTTTCTCCATCTCTATTTCTCTTGCTAACCCTACCGCCCCCTCCCCCCGGCCCCCACTTCATTTCTTTCTCCATCTCTGTTTCTTACTTGATGAGGAATTAAATCCCTCTACTTCCTCAAACTGCCTCCCAACAACCTCAAATGGGGACACGCTTCTTGCCGCGTGTTCTCGTTCTACTTCCTCAAATCTTTCATTTTTTGGTAAAAATCTTCTCACAGACTTCTGTTTGTATTATGTATAAAAAATTATATTTATATATATACACACACACTGGAATTTATTATATGGACGTGCGATGGACATGAAAGATCCAAAAAGAAAAAAATAATAAAAATGAATATGTATTAATTAATAGATATTGAGTGGATATATATAGTTTTTCTTATAAATTTCCAATGTGTACTGATGACTTTTTTGGACGATGTGAGAGAGGGGAGAGGGATAGGGAGAAAGAGAGATTGAATGATGTGGAAAATTTAGAATTTAGAAGTTTTAAGATTTTTTTATTTTTTCTTGAAAAATAAGAAGATGCCACATGTCTCCCTTTGAATTCTAGTTAAAATAGTATAAGTGTGCGTGCGCATTAAACATAGTTACAACAATCCAATTATCAAATAAACCCCTTAATCCTTTTCTCAATTGCATCAATAATTGTAACTTCCATAAAATTCATATAAGGTTTCAATAATTTATTTTATTACCAAATAAATATGCCAAGAACATCAATAAATACCTTAAAAATGGAAATCAATATAATTCTTCAAAAATAAATTAAGTAGGGATATTGCATTATCCTTGTACCTTCAGTGCCAGACATACAAAACACATAATACCAGCTACACTTTAAAAAAATGATGCGTGATCAATCAGTTACCCGGGTTTTCGGTCCTGTATAAATGTGCAACGTCTTTTGATATACAAGACACCATCCATTCCTAGTCCCCTCTTGTGCTTCGATTGCTTAAACTATATATGAAGCAAAATATTAAGAGAGATTTTCATTATTAACCCCCTTAGCCATGCCTAGTGAGTTACAATTAGCAATAATGATGTTCACATTCTATCTTTTACAAACACAAAAGAAAAAACACAATTATTTTGGCAACAATTTTGATGTGGTATACACTTAGATTGTCTCCTCAACCGTTGACACAACGAAATTCCTTCACATATAAACCCAAAGTCAACCACGATTTTGTTCTTCCTTGTTGTTGGGTTCGGGTCCCGAGTCATCAAACCGGCCCGTTCCCAAGAGAAATCGGCCCGAGGTTGACTCTAATCCTCCTCATAGTTTGATGTACGAATATTAATTAATCAGAATTTAATTAATCACAAGTTGTTAAATGCCTAAACAAACCTATGATTAGCCAAATATTTAGCAGCTGCTGAAGTGAATGAAGGGCAATTTGGTCATTTGACTGTTCTTTTCAAAAGTTTGAAGAGATTCCAGTTTGGCGGGAAATTTAACCAGGGACCGTTTCGTAATCTTGAGTAGGTAAATTTAGTAAATTACCTTCAACAATTACATTTTCTCATTATAACCCTCTAAAAGTAACGTGATTAAGGATATTTTGATAAAACAAACCGAAAACCAAAGTTTAAAACAACTTTACATATTCTAAAGACTGTTCGACAAATACAAGATGGTATGATTGAGGTAAGAAAGCCAAAATAAATTACCTTCAACCGACTTTTCGGCAATTACATAGGCAAAAGGAAATGAGATAAAAAAAAGGCAAAAGAAATTAATTTCATAAGTCCCCGTGCATTCAAAAGTACCATTTGTTGACTTTCACATAAAACAGAATGTTTGATTTATTTGCACGAAAAGTTTATTAAAAATAAATTTTTGGTAAGTATTTTAGAGGGAAATTTCACCAAAACCATTATGTGGTTTGACATATGTTCTCACTGCCACCCTAACCTTTTTTCCCATCACATCTCCCCCCAGCGTTTCACTCCGTTACTCTCGACCCCCCTGCGACCCCTCTCACATTAAGCTGCTTATCAAATGACCGAAATACCATTATTTATTTCATATATTTTCAAAAGAGCTTCTCATCTAAATAAACAGAAAAGGGGCAAAGGTTCCCAGCTGAAGAAAGCGAAAAAGGATTTGGACGTCGATTTGGACGGTTTCGACTTCGATTTGCAAGTTTTCGAAGTCGACTTCTTCGAAGTGGGGAGATCTTGCAAAGTGAAACATGCGAGAAATTGTTTGGTCGGCGATCTAGAGGAACTCAGCATAAAGATGATCGATTTTAGCAATCAAGGTGGGTTTTTTAACATTGAAACCCTAACTCCATATTTTCCCTAATTTAGCATCTTTTTGTTGTCATGATGTATTGTTTAGCTTTTGTTATCGCAGTGATCTTGTAGGCAGGAGTCAATAGTTCACATGCATTACTTGGATATATGAATCTATTTTATTGTCATTTCAATTATTTTGTTGATATATTTTTTGTATACTTGAGTTGTTCTTATTATTAAAAATTTCTGTATTTTCATAGATGTCTAAGCCTGAAATTAAGGTAATTTTTCATATATATATGGAAATTAAGGTAATTTTCCCAGAACGGGATAAACGAGTTGTGTATGCAGAATTTTTACACAAGTTCTCTTATCAAAAGATTCTTGAAATGGTCCATGATATGAGTTATGAAAGCTGCAAAATCATGATCTATCTGGATCTGGACAGCTATCAGAGGTTCTTGATGATAAGATAATACAAGAGTGTAAGACTATGATGCAAAATAGCACTGTAATTTACTTTATTTTGGAGAACTGCGTAGAAAAACAAAGGCAGAAAAGTCCTCACATAGTTCCCGGTCAAAGAAGATATTATTCAAGATGGAAATGAACATGGAACCATTAATACTGAGAAAGATGTGGTTATTTTCTAAATTCATCTTGCATTAAACTTCATTGTATAGTCCAATTGGATTCAATAGTAGTTAGTTGCAATTTTTTTCATGTTTTTTCTATCAAATGCTAAACTGTGTGATATTTTGATTATGGACAGACCAACAGTGAAAAAAAGGCGGATGCAACTGGAATATGAAAGAAATGAAAATGTTGACCATGGAACATTTAATACTAAGGAAGAGTTGGTTAGTTTCTAAAATCAACTTGCATTGTTTAACTCTATTATTTCAGTGATCCTTGGTTTTTTTTCATGTTTTTCACAGATAGCTGAGTCTGCTATCGATGTAATTTTTCGTAGTACTGGAAAACTTAACACAGAAAAGACTATATATGAAGGAGGTATAAGAACTGTTTATCAAGAATATTTACACAAGTTCTCCTATCAGATTATTCTTGAGATGGTCCATGACATGGGTTATGAAAGCTGCAAAATTATGTATCTAGCTGGACCTGGACAACCATCAAAGATTGTTGATAATAAGATGATATAAGAGTTTAAGACTATGATACAAAAAAGTTCTGCGAGTTACTTTTATTTGGAGAACTGTGTAGAACTAAAAAGAGAGAAAAGTCCTGAAATAGAGTTATCTGTGCCTGTCATAGAATAGAAAATTAAAGATGAAAAAGTAAGGTAAATGAATGTCTCTATACTAAAGATTATAACTATTTTCTGTTTACAAATTAATACTTATAGCAAATAAGAATACACTATTTTTTGTTATGTGTGTCAGAAATCTAGATACAGGAAAATATATAATATTTACTAGGACTCAAAAGTTGAATCTATCAACCGCAAAGGATGAATTGAAGAGTGAACAAATAAAGTAAATGAATGTATTTATACTAAAATTTATTAAATTTTTTTTAAAATATAGTAGATTCTATTATGCAAGTGTGCATAAAATAATTTATATGAATTGCATACAAGGTTGAAAGCAAGAAGATCACTTAGGTGTCACCAAAAAGAAAAGCCAAATGTTATGTCATCTACAAGGTAAAGAAATATTTTAGTATTATAATATGCTATTTTTGATAATTTTACACAATTAAGTATGTGCTTGTCTATAAACTACTTCACAGAGAGCCAATAATGTTGCAACCCAGAAGGTCACCTAGGAACCACAAACTACCCCTATCATCAATGAAAACAGAAGTTCCAATCAAAAATACAAAGCAAGTCAAAGATGTAGAATTTTCTGACAGTGAAAAGAGTTCAAGTGGCAGTGAAGAG
The DNA here is from genome assembly GCA_030015575.1 of Agapanthus africanus. Lineage (NCBI taxonomy): Eukaryota > Viridiplantae > Streptophyta > Magnoliopsida > Asparagales > Amaryllidaceae > Agapanthus > Agapanthus africanus. Next base: position 113,526,102 of record CM057344.1, read on the forward strand.
AGTTCCAATGACAATTTCAAGAGCAGTGAAAGAAAATCAAGTGGCAATGATAAGAGTTTCAAAGCAGATTCCAAGGGCAGTGAAAAGAATTAAAGTGGCAGTGAAAAGAGTCTTGAAGGAGCAGGTATTGGAGTGTTTACTCAGGAGAATGACAACAGAGAGGAATATTATGATGGTGATGAGCTGAGCTCTGTACATGAAGATAAAAAATATGTTAAGTCTAAGTTCAGAGAGTTTGATATGGATCAACACACAGGAAAAATAGTGCTTGTTGTAGGAGATAAATTCCCCAATGCTAAGCATTTCAGAAAGACTTTACACAAGGAGGCTGTAGATATGGGTTGCATAGTGAAGTAAGTGAAGAATGAAAACTATAGAGTAGCAGCAGTTTGCAGCAAGAAGGAATCTGAGAATTGTTTATGGAGGATACATGCATCATGGGCCGTAGAAAAAAGTTCATTTCAAATAAAGACCCTAAAGAACAAGCATATTTGCCAAAGGTCTTGGCTGAACAAGTATGCAAGTACTGAATGGATTGCTAAAGAATATGAAAAGCAGATAAGGGAGAATCCAAATTGGGATGTGAAAGCAATGCAGAGCACTATAAAGAGAGACTACTATTTGGAAGTGAAAGCTGGCCAGCTCTATAAAGCGAAAAAAGCAGTGAAAAGGAAATATGAAGGTAGCTAGAAGGAGCAGTATGTAAGAATTAGAGACTATGCTAACAAGATTCTATTGAAGAATTCAGGAAGTTATGTGAGAATGGAATTGGATCACTCTTTGCCTGAATCTCCACCTATCTTTAAAAGGATATATATTTCATTTGCTGCCCAAATCAAAGGTTTCAAAGTAGGATGCAAGCCATATGTCATCTCAATATCCAACGTAGTGTCTTGTTAAATGCTATAGAAAGGTAAAAATTTAATTTCATTGCAAACAGAAATATGTTCTTTAAATATATGGAAATGCCTAAAGAGATGTGCTTAATTTTGACAGAGATGCAAACAATGAGTAGTTTCTTATTACATGGGCAGCAGTGGAGGCAGAGACTAAAAATGCTTGGAAATTTTTCTTGGAATATATATGTAACAACCTTAAACTTTCTGTACAGATTTTTTTTCAAAAATACAGAAAGAAACACATAAGCCTGAGCACAAGTTATAAATTTAATTTGCTTTTGAACAGTAAGAAAGCACTTGTAGCTCATTGGTAAAGCCGTGCACTGCTGTGACGTAACCTCTGTGATCGAATCTCCCCAGCCACATATATTTTTAATTGATTTTTCTTTTAAACTTATAGAAGCCCAAACGTTTACATGTGCACTACACGTAAAATGAAAAGTCATAAAGTAAACAAACATGTACACTGAGTTATACCAAGCGATAGGGACACGTGGCCAAGATCCAGAGCCCATCTCACCGGATTGGACCGGCGAGATATGAAAAGGGGGCCGGCACCGCCGGGCTAATCCGTAGGGATTACTTGGATCCCCTGGCACCTCTTGGCCTAACCCACTACCCTCATATTGTTTGATTACTCTGAAAATATCCAAAGAGTGATAATTCCTCTCTTGAATACATTTTAATGTATATTTTAATTCTCAAAATTCATTATCCTAAACCATAATTTTCCCTATAAATACCACACTACATTTTACCCCTCCTCATTCAGAATTCCATTACAAAAACTCCCTAAAATTTTCAAGTCCCAAGTTGTACAAGAGGAGTTAGCAAAGGGCAAGGTACCGGCGACGTTTCAGGAAGATTCCGGCGACGAAACGACGCCTCGATTATTCAAAAAACTTCTTCCATCTCCCCTCTTTCTTTATAATATGTAAGTCCCCTCTCCCCTCCCCTTATTCTAGTGTAAAACCTTCTTAATTCAAAACTCGTTGGAAGTAGAGTTAATCCGACTTCCGATTATATTTTAACTAAAACTACAATTTTTCATTAGAACAAATTCACCATCTTTTTGTATGTTGTTTAATAAACATAATATAACATTCACAACAAGTTTCATCTCAAAATATAATGAATAACAACTTCTATTCCATCTTTACGGTAAAATACCATCATGTTTACATACGACATAGATTATTCATTTTAATCTTATTTACCTTTAGATAACTCACGAGATAATGACCTATCTCATCACAACACACATTTTTTGACATAGCACGATAAATTTTAGGACATTAGTTGTGGGAAAATACGAGTCTACGAATAAATACCATAAACATTCAAAAATCGTTTTCTTTATAAAAAAAAAATGTGTTATTTAATTCCTTGCAATTGTGCATCTACAATCCATTTTGGGGACTCCGATCGGAATAGTGCGGGTTATCGTACATTCTCAGGCCTCATAGAGCAAAATGCAGACCTCCGCAAGGAGCATTCGAACTCAATGGAATTTTTAATGCAATTTTTAAGAAAATAAGATTTCTAAAAAATAAATAAAATTTATTTTTATTATATATATATATATGAATATTATCAAAATATCTATTTTAAATATATTATATAATTATTCCATGTTTTCTAAATCAAAGGAATCACCATGAAACTACCTTTACAATTCAATACCATTCCAAATTTACACTAAAATACCATATATAATGAAAACTAGGTTATATTCACTGGAATATTTCACTTTATAAAAATTACAATTATGAAAACCTTAAAGACGATAATTAAATACTTAAGGTATATTTTGAAAATATATCAAAACTATTTATCATAAAAACCCCTCAAGTTATATTAAATTATAATAAGGACCCTAGTAAATATAGGTTTAAGCAGAACCAGTTCTCTTGAGCCTCCGGGAGCCGGAGAATATGGGTGCTTGCCTATCTAAGGTAGACAATCTAACAACAGTGTTATCAACACGGTAATTGTCTTGGAAAAAGACACAAATCCTGCCGTCCATGTACAACAGTTACCGATAACTTCAAAAGAATCAGGACTTCAATTCTGTATAAAAGTCTGACTCAGTTCGAGTCATGGTCAAATCTGAATACAATCTGACTTGAATATAATTCAAGTATAACTTCAATTCAACATGAATCCGTCTATACCAGAATTCAATCTACATCAATCTGAATCGACTAAACCGAACCATGGATATACCCTGATTACATGTCTATCCATTTATATCCATTCCATTTACATAATATCATGGTTTCGGCAAGTCGAACAATCTATTACACAAAACAATTCAAATCAATACAAAAGACATTACGAGGTTTATAAAGGGGTAGACTAGTACGGAACATATTAACGGTGGCACGAGATGGTCACTAAAAGACGTAATTACATCCATGCCGTTGTTACGTGGTATTATCGACGGCGCCTTATACTACTGGTTACCAAAGTCCATGGTGTAAGTTGGACTTCTCGTATACACTGGCATATTCTGTATCAAGTTACAACAACTATGTTAGTATAACAAATATAGCATTATCTATTTCACCTGTTCTATTTCTCTGTCCATTCTTTTCCTTCTTTCTTTGGGACTTACCGAGTGATTTTTCGCTGACGACATTCATATTTCTCTTCTTATTTAGAATGTTGTCAAGAGGACCCGACCCTGAAGAGTTTGAGACCAGCCAGGAGCACTTGGAGCAGTTCACAGAAGATCCTGAGCATTGACTTAACTTGTACTCATTTTATTTTCAGTTCATGTCATTGTTTAGGTATTGCATTACAGACTTGTATTTATAATTCCAGTTGTATTGTAAAGGAATGTTGAATAAATAAAAGTTGTTGTTCATTTACATTCATGTCTCTTGTGTATATTTTACTTTATATTGCTTAGATACGCTTAGCGTGTTTACTTCTGAGTAAATACATAGCGGACATCGTCGTGCCTTCTTCCCGTATACTGGGAAGCGGGGCGTGACAGGTTTTGTTAGTGGCCCATGCAGGTTAGTGCTACATGGAACCCGACCATGCAGGTCAGTTCTGCATGGACATGCAGGTCAATTCTGCATGAAGTCCTAAGTAATATAACATAAGAATCGGCAACTAAAAATATTCTTTACATTTCATATTTCTTGAATCTTACAATTTCATATATTTTGAATCTATCCTAACCCTATTTTTCTTTCAAGATTATGGATTCTCCAAACAATACCAGCACCAACATCAACAACACACTACCACCTCTACCGCTTACGCCTACCGTTGCTGCTCCGATCAATGAGCAGACGGTACTGCTTGAGGCAATCCGAAACCTCCTAGAAAGATAGCAGCAACAGACTGCTATCTTAATGAATAGTCCAGAAGCGGAAACGCCCAGAGTAAAGCAATTTCGGGCATTGCAAAGTAATTTTCAGGAAAAAAGAGCCCTTTAGAAGCTGAAGAATGAGCTCAGAGCATTGAGGATGATGTGGCAGCAGCATAAGTGCCAGAGATTGCTTGGGTTCGAGTTGCGAAGCTGCAATTCACCGACAACGCCCGAGTTTGGTGGAAGGCGGAAGAAAGCCGTCTTGCCCAACCTATCGAATGGAGGACTTTTTGCGACATGTTCAACGCGAAATATTTCCCCAAGACTGCCCGATTTGACATGGAGCAGTAATTCATCCATCTGCAACAAGGTTCGATGTGGACCAAATCTGTGGATGAGTATGATACTGAGTTTACCATACTCAGCGAGTAAGATATGGGTCAATGTTCGATTTTTATATCACATACTACACAGCTAACACAAGACCGTAACAGATTTGCAGCCCATCTCATACCAACTGCTGAGATCAGGGCTAGAAGATTTCAGGAAAGGTTGGACCCAGAGATCCAAGCTGCATTAGCTACAGGGGATTTTCCAACCCATGATTTGGCTTTGAAAGCTGCCCATCGATACGAGGCAGTAGTGAAGAAGAAGGGCAGACCTCAATCTGCCGGTTTGAAGCGCCCCGCCACTCAGATGGCAGGAGGAGTCTCTTTAAGGACATCGTTTGTACCTAGAGGACCGGAAGTAACAGATAACCAGTCAAGTCCAGATTTTTGCTTCTACTGCAAGAAAGATGGACACTTGTGGAAGGACTGTAGACGCGCAAAAGGCTTGTGCTTAGTTTGTGGCGCATCCAATCATGGAATTGGAACATGCCCTATAGACGCAACCCAGTTTCAACTCACAACACTTATCCGCAGCGTCCAGCTATCGAGGTTCCTGCACCTCGTCTTGCACTCCCAGATCCACCTCCTGCACAGCCTAATCGTTAATTCCATCAAGCACTGAGGAACATACCTCGAGGTCAGAGAAACATGCCCCCATGACAAAGGAATGTGCCTTTAGCTAGGAGAAATGTACCCCGACGTTAGGGTTTCACATTAGCGGCCGTAGAAACCGAGACTGTAGACCAAGATAACCCTGGTAATTCCCTTATATCTTTTTCAATCTTTCCAAAACTTTTGCATTCTTTCGTTCTTCCAAATATTTTTTATGCACTATCACTAAACTTTTCTTGAAACTGTTACACTTTCCTTCTATAAATTTCGAGGACGAATTTTTTATAAGGAGGGTAGAATGTAACAGCTCTAAACTTTCTGTATAGATTTTTTTTCAAAAATACAGAAAGGAACACCTAAGTCTGAGCACAAGTTATAAATTTAATTTGCTTTTGAATAGTAAGAAAGAACTTGTAGCTCATTGGTAAATTCTTGCACTGCTGTGATGTAGCCCCTATGATCGAATCCCCCCAGCCACATATATTTTTAATTGATTTTTCTTTTAACTTTTAGAAGCCCAAAGGTTTACACGTGCACTACACGTAAAATGAAAAGTCACAAAGTAAACAAACATGTACACTGAGTTATACCAAGCGACAGGGGCACGTGGCCAAAATCTAGAGCCCATCTCACCGGATTGGACCGGCGGGATATGAAGGGGGGTCGGTACCGCCGGGCTAATCCGTAGGGATTGCCTTGGATTTTTTCTCCTGGCACCCCTTGGCCTACCCCACTACCTCCATATTGTTTGTTTACTCTGAAAACATCCAGAGAGTGATAATTCATCTCTTGAATACATTTTAATGCACATTTTAGTTCTCAAAATTCACGTTTCGGGAAGATTCTGGCGACGAAACGACGCCCCGACAATTCCAAAAGTTTCTTCCATCTCCCCTCTTTCTTTATAACCTAAAAGTCCCATCTCCCCTCCCGTTATTCTAGTTTAAAATATTCTTAATTCAAAACTCATTGGAAGCGGAGTTAATCCGACTTCCGATTCTATTATAACATTCACAATAAGTTTCATCTCAAAATATAATGAATAACAACTTCTATTCCATCTTTACGGTAAAATACCATCATGTTTACATATGACATAGATTATTCATTTTAACCTTATTTACTTTTAGATAACTCATGAGATAATGACCAACCTCATCACAACACATATTTTTTGACATGGCACGATAAATTTTGGGACATTAGTTGTGGGAAAATACGATTCTACGAATAAATACCATAAACATTCAAAATCCGTTTTCTTTATAAAAAAAAAGTGTGTTATTTAATTCCTTACAATTGTGCCTCTACAATCCATTTTGGGAATCCCGTTCAGGATAGTACGGGCTATCGCACATCCTCGGGCCTAGTAGAGCGAGATGCAGACTTTTGTAAGGAGCATTCGATCTCGATGGAATTTTTAATGCAATTTTTAAGAAAATAAGATTTCTCAAAAATAAATAAAATTTATTTTTATTATATATATATATATATGAATATTATCAAAAGATATATTTTAAAAATATTATATAACTATTCCATGTTTTCTAAATCAAAGGAATCACCAATTTCATGAAACAACCTTTACAATTCAATACCATTCCAAGTTTACACTAAAATACCATATACAATAAAAACTAGGTTATGTTCACGAGAATATTTCACTTTATAAAAATTACAATTATGAAAACCCTAAAGACGATAATTAAATACTTGAGGTGTATTTTGAAAATATATCAAAACTATTTTTCATAAAACTCCCTCAAGTTATATTAATTTACAATAAGGACCCTAGTAAATATAGGTTTAAACGGGACCAGTTCTCTTGAGCCTCAGTGTCACACCCCGCTTCCCGGTATACGGGAAGAGCACACGACGAGGCCGCTACGCATTTACTCAGAAGTAAACACGCTAAGTGTATCTAAGCAATATAAAGTAAAGTACACAAGAGACAAGATGTAAATGAACAACAACTTTTATTTATTAACATTCTTTTACAGGTACAACTGGAAATGTAAATATATAGATGAAAAGCAATGCCTAAACAATGGCGTGAACTGAAATGAAAATATGTACAAGTAATCTAGAGCTCTGGGTCGAAGGCTATGTGATCCAAGTCCTCGCTGCTGGGCTCTGCCTCCAGAAGGTCCGATCCACCTGACAACATTCCAAAGAAAGAATAAAGGAATGTCGTCAGCGAACAATCGCTCGGTAAGTCCCAAAGATGGGTAAAGATAGAATAGACAGAAAGAGAGTATAACTAGTAATTTTGATTATAATGTTAACGTAGTTGTTTGTAGCTTGGTACAGAAGATGCCAGTGTATACGAGATGAGTCCAACTTACACCGTGGACTTTGGTAACCCGTAGTACATGGCACCGTCGATAATACCACATAACAACAGCATGGATGTAATTACATCTTTTAGTGACCATCTCGTGCCACCGTTAACATGTTCCGTACCAGTCTACCCTTTTATAAACCCCGTAATGTCTTTTGTATTGATTTGAATTGTTTTGTGTAATAGATTGTTCGACTTGCCGAAACCATGATATTATGTAAATGGAATGGATATAAATGGATAAACATGTAATCAAGGTATATCCAAGGTTCGGTTTAGTCGATTCAGATTGATGTAGATTGAATTCTGGTATAGACGGATTCATGTTGAATTGAAGTTATACTTGAATTATATTCAAGTCAGATTGTATTCAGATTTGACCATGACTCGAACTGAAATATAAAATATATAATATTTTTCTGTAAAAGTGCGATAAAAGTTACAAAAAAGATTCTTTTATGGTGAAACTTGTTTTAATAGATTTATTAATGTCCGTTAAACAATATGTGAGAGTATGGTATGATCTAGATTAAGAAAAGTTGAGTTTTGAAGAAAAACCGAATCGGAAGTCGGATTAACTCCGCTTCCGTCGGGTTTTATGTTTTGAAAGTTTTAGAATTTGAGATGAGAGGGAAAGAAGGGACTTACTGGCTTTAATGAGAAGGGAAAGGTAGGAGAAAGATTAGGAAGCGTCAGGACGTCGTTTCGTCGCTGGAATTTTCTCGGAATTTCGTCGGAACTTCGCCCTTCGCTAACTCCACTTGTACACCAAAGAGACTTGAAAGTTTTTGAGAGTTTTGGCAGGGAATTGTGAATGAGGAGGGGTGAAATATGGTGTGGTATTTATATGGAAATTAGGATTTAGGGGGTGAAAGAAATGCATTAAAAATTTGCATTAAAAATGGGATTAAAGGTGATTTATTATTCTCTGGAAAATGTGCAGAGAAAATAAATAGTGTAGGGGGAGTGGGATAGCTGAAAGGGTTGTATGGGAAAAAAGAAATGGGGCATTACCATCGAGGGGACCGGTGGTACCGGTATTACCTAAGGTTTCGCTGGCCCAATACCGGCGGATGGGGAAGGGGTTGGGTGCCACGTATTCTAGTCGCTTGGTTTTCTTCAGTGCACATGTTTAAATATTTAGTGACTCTTTAATTTACGTGTAATGCACGTGTAGACTCTTGGGCTTCTAAAAAGACTAAAAGAAATTTTAATAAAAAGAATATGTGGCTAATGGGATTTGAACTCTGGTGCTACATCTCAACAGTGCAATGCCTTACCAGTGAGCTACAAGCTCCTTCTTGCTGTTCAAAAGCAAAACAAACTTATAACTCGTGCTCAGGCTTAGGTGTCTCTTTCTGTATTTTGAAAAAAAAATCATACAGAAAGTTAGGGTTGTTACATTCTGCCCTCTTTATAAAAATTTCGTTCTCGAAATTTGTAGAAGGAAAGTGTAATAAATTCAAAGCAATTTAGTGATGGAACTATTGATAGTGTATGAAAAATATTTGGAAGAACGAAAGAATGCAAAAGTTTTGGTAGGATTGAAAAAAATAGGTGAGGGAATTACCAGGGTTACCTTGGTCTACAGTCTCGGGTTCTTCGGCTGCTAATGTGAACGCCTGACGTCGGGGTACATTCCTCCTAGCTGGAGGCACATTTCTCTGTCCTGGGGGCATGTTCCTCTGCCCTCGAGGTATGTTCCTCTGCCCTCGAGGTATGTTCCTCAGTGCCTGATGGAATTGGCGATTAGGTTGTGCATGAGGTCCACGTGGAGGTGGAGCTGGGAGTGCAAGACGAGGTGTAGGAGCCTGGATAGCTGGCCGCTGTGGATAGTTGGTGGGTGGATGAGATGAGTTGTGTCTATAGGGACAGGTTCCAATTCCGTGACTGGATGCGCCGCAAACTAAGCACAGGCCTTTTGCGCGCCTACAGTCCTTCCACAAGTGTCCATCCCTCTTGCAATAGAAGCAAAAATCTGGACTTAGCTGGTTATCGGTTTCTTATGATCTCCTGGTTTCAATAGTTGGCCTTGAAGAGGCTCCTCCTGCCATCTGAGTGGCAGGGCGCTTCACTCTGGCAGATTGAGATCTGCCATTCCTCTTCACTACTGCCTCGTATCTTCGGGCAACTTTCAAAGCCAAATCATGGGTTGGGAAATCCCCTGTAGCTAAGGCAGCTTGGATTTCCTGGTCCAACCCTTCCCGAAATTGTCTAGACCTGATCTCAGTAGTCGGTATCAAGTATGCCGCGAATCTGTTGCGGTCTAGTGTTAGCTGTGTAGTATGTGATATTTGAAAATCGAAATATAGAGACATATCTTACCGACTAAGCATGATAAACTCAGCATTATACTCGTCCACAGATTTGGTCCACATCGAACCCTATTGTAGATGGATGAATTGTTGTTCCATGTCGAATCTGGCAGTCTCAGAGAAGTACTTCGCGTCAAACATATCGCGAAAAGTCCTCCATTCGATCAGTTGGTCAAGATGGCTTTCTTCCTCCTTCCACCAGACCCGTGCATTGTCAGTGAGCTGCAGCTTTGCAACTCGAACCCAAGCTATCTCTGGCACTTGTGCCGCTGCCAAATCATCCTCAATACTTTGAGCCCATTCTTCAGTTTTCAGATGGCTCTCTTTTCCCGAAAATTGCTTGGGGTGTAAAGCTCGGAATTGTTTTACTCCAGGGGCTTCTGCTTCTGGTCGGTTCATTAATATAGAAGTCTGCTGCTGTTGTCCTTCCAGGAGGCTGCGGATTGACTCAAGCAGTACCGTCTGCTCAATGATCGAAGCAGCTACGGCAGATGTAAGCGGTAGAGGTAGAGGTGTGTTGTTGGCATTGGTGCTAGTGTTGTTTGGGGAATCTATAATCTTGAAAGAAAAATTTGGGTTAGGACAGATTCAAAATATATGGAATTGAAAGATTTAAGGAATATGAATTGTAAAGAATGTTTTCAGATGCTGGTTCTTGTGTTATATATTGCTTAGGACTTCATACGCATGTCCATGCGGAACTGACCCGCATGTCCATACAGAGCTGACCTGCATGTCCATACAGAGATGACCTACATGGGCCACCAACAAAACCTGTCATGCCCCGCTTCCCGGTATACGGGCAGAGGGCGCGACGAGGCCACTACGCATTTACTCAAAAATAAACACGCTAAGCGTATCTAAGCAATATAAAGTAAAGTACACAAGAGACAAGATGTAAATGAACATCAAATTTTATATATTAACAATCTTTTACAGGTACAGCTGGAAATGTAAATACATAGATGGAAAGCAATGCCTAAACAATGGCATGAACTCAAATGAAAATATGTACAAGTAATCTAGAGCTCTGGGTCAAAGGCTATGTGATCCAAGTCCTCGCTGCTGGGCTCTGCCTCCAGAAGGTCCGATCCACCTGACAAAATTCCAAAGAAAGAATAAAGGAATGTCATCAGCGAACAATCGCTCGGTAAGTCCTAAAGATGGGTAGAGATAGAATAGACAGAAAGAGAGTATAACCAGTAATTTTGATTATAATGTTAACACAGTTATTTGTAGCTTGGTACAGAAGATACCAGTGTATACGAGAGGAGTCCAACTTACACCGTGGACTTTGGTAACCCGTAGTACAAGGCTCCGTCGAAAATACTATGGAACAACGGCATGGATGTAATTACGTCTTAAGTGACAACATCGTGCCATCTTTAACATATTCCGTACCAGTCTACCCCTTATAAACCCCGTAGTGTATTATTGTATTGATTGTATTGTTTTGTCTGTAGTAAATGGAAAACTTGCCAAAACTATGATATCAGTAAATGGAATGGATATAATGGATGTACATGTAGATGGAGAATATCCATGGTTCGATTTAGTCAATATAGTTTGATATAGATTGAATAAACGGATTCATGGATTCATGTTGTATTGTAAGTTATATTTGAATCATATTCAAGTCAGATTGATTAGATTGAGACTCGGTTTGAGTCAGACACTTTTTAAAAAGAACTTGAAATCCTGAATTAGTTTTGATATTATCGGTAACTGCTGCACATGGACGGCAGGATTTGTATCTTTTTCCAAGACAATTACCGTGTTGATAACACCGTTTGTTAAATTGTCTACCTTAAATAGGCAAGCACCCATATCTCTGGCTCCCTGAGGCTCAAGAGACTGGTCCCGCTTAAACCTATGTTTACTAGGATCCTTATTGTAATTTAGTATAACTTGAGGAGGGTTTATGTAAAAATAGTTTTGGTATAATTTCAAAATACATCTCAAGCATTTAATTGTCGTCTTTAGGGTTTTCATAGATGTATATTTTTATACAAGTGAAATTTCTAGTGAATAAAACATAACTTCATAATATATTGTATTTTATTGAACTATTGGAATTGTGTTGTATTTGAATAGTATTTTCATGTAATAGTGATTCCTTTGATTTAGAAAAATTGGAATATTTATATAATTAAAATAGGTATTTTGATAATAGATATATATACATATATATATATATATATATATATTTAATGAAAATAATTTATTTATTTTCATATAGAAATCTCATTTTCTAAAGAAAAATGTATAAAAATTTCATCGAGATCGAATGCTCCTTGTGAAGGTCTGCATCTCGCTCTACTAGGACCGAGGATGTGCGATAATCCGCACCATCTCGAACGGGGTCCCCAAAAAGTGGGTTGTAGAGGCGCAATTGCATGGAAATTTTTAATACACTTTTTAAAGAAAATGGTTTTGTAAGTTTAGGGTATTTATTTATAAAGTCGTATTTTTCCGTATTCTATTAGCCCAAAATTCATCATGCTATATCAAAGATGTGTGTTGTGGTGAGGTAGGTCATTACCTCGTGATTTATCCAAAGGTATAGCAAGGAAATAAGTTATTATGTCGAAACTAAAATATATGGTATTTTTCTATAAAAGTACGATAAAAGTTACAAAAATGATTCTTTACGGTGACACTTGTTTTAATAGATTTATTAATGTTCGTTAAACAATATGTGAGAGTATGGTATGATCTGGATTAAGAAAATTTGAGTTTTGAAGAAAAACCGAATCGGAAGTCGGATTAACTCTGCTTCCGTCGGGTTTTATGTTTTGAAAGTTTTAGAATTTGAGATGAGAGGGAAAGAAGGGACTTACCGGCTTTAATGAGAGGGGAGAGGTAGGAAAAGGATTGAGAAGCGTCGGGACGTCGTTTCGTCGCCAGAATATCCTCGGAATTTTGTCGGAGCTTCGTCTTTCGCTAACTCCACTTGTACACCAAAGAGACTTGAAAGTTTTTGAGAGTTTTCGTAGGGAATTGTGAATGAGGAGGGGTGAAATATGGTGTGGTATTTATAGTGAAATTAAGATTTAGGGGGTGAAAGAAATGCATTAAAAATGGGATTAAAGGTGATTTATTGTTCTCTGGAAAATGTGCAGAGAAAATAAGCAGTGTAGGGGGAGTGGGTAGCTGAAAGGGTTGCAGGGGAAAAAAGAAATGGGGCATTACCGTCGTGGGGACCGGCGGTACCGGTATTACCTAAGGTTTCGCCGGCCCAATACCGGCGGATGGGGAAGAGGTTGGGTACCATGTGTCCTAGTCGCTTGGTTTTTTTCAGTGCACATGTTTAAATATTTAGTGACTCTTCGGTTTACGTGTAGTGTACGTGTAGACTCTTAGGCTTCTAAAAAGATTAAAAGAAATTTTAATAAAAAGAATATGTGGCTGATGGGATTTGAACTCTAGTGCTACGTCTCAACAGTGTAAGGCTTTACCAGTGAGCTATAAGCTCCTTCATGCTGTTCAAAAGCAAAATAAACTTATAACTCATGCTCAAGCTTAGGTGTCTCTTTCTGTATTTTGAAAAAAAAATTGTACAGAAAGTTAGGGTTGTTACACTCAGGGAGCCGAAGAATATGGATGCTTTCCTATCTAAGGTAGACAATCTAACAACGGTGTTATCAACACGGTAATTTCCTTGGGAAAAGACACAAATCCTACTGTTCATGTGCAGCAGTTACCGATGACTCCAAAAAAATAAGGACTTCAATTCTGTTTAAAAGTCTGACTCGGTTCGAGTCATGGTCAAATCTGAATACAATCTGAATTGAATATAATTCAAGTATAACTTCAATTCAACATGAATCCGTCTATACCAGAATTCAATCTATATCAATCTAAATCGACTGAACTGAACCATGTATATACCCTGATTACATGTCTATCTATTTATATCCATTCCATTATGGTTTCGGTAAGTCGAACAATCTATTACACAAAACAATTCAAATCAATACAAAAGACATTACGGGGTTTATAAAGGGGTAGACTGGTACGGAGCATGTTAACAGTGGCACGAGGTGGTCACTAAAAGACATAATTACATCCATGCCGTTGTTCCGTGGTATTATCAACGGCGCTTTGTACTACTGGTTACCAAAGTCTACGGTGTAAGTTGGACTTCTTTCGTATACACTGGCATATTCTGTACCAAGATACAACAACTACGTTAGTATAACAAATATAATATCATCTACTTCACATGTTCTATTTCTCTGTCTATTCTTCTCCTTCTTTTTTTGGGACTTACCGAGTGATTTTTCGCTGACGACATTCATATTTCTCTTCTTATTTGGAATGTTGTCAGGAGGACCCGACCCTGAGGAGTTTGAGACCAACCAGGAGCACCTGGAGAAGTTCATAGAAGACCCTGAGCATTGACTTAACTTGTACTCATTTTATTTTCAGTTCATGCCATTGTTTAGACATTGCATTACAGACTTGTATTTATAATTCCAGTTGTATTGTAAAGGAATGTTGAATAAATAAAAGTTGATGTTCATTTACATTCATGTCTCTTGTGTATATTTTACTTTATATTGCTTATATACGCTTAGCATGTTTAGTTCTGAGTAAATATGTAGCGGACCTCATCGCGCCTTCTTTCCGTACACTAGGAAGCGGAGCGTGACAGTATATCTGATTCTTTGGGATCACAAGAAGAGAACGGTTTTGTCTTCATGTCAGACAGCCAGAAAATATGTATTCATTACACATGTAATATAGATAATAAACTAAATTTTCATGACATTTGATCTTCCTACTACTAACTGTATGTTCAAATATCATGCACCCATTTAATAGCAAATCATCAATTCATGTTCTGAATGTCATGCACAAATTTGTTAAGTAAAGGAGTTGTTTCCTTCTTACTTCTTCTATTGATATTATACTTATCAAATGTTATGTGATACATATCTAATTTTTGTTCAAAATATTTTTCCCATCAAATTTGAGCATTGACTTGCCAAATGGATCTTAACTAGCATGTAGGATTTGACAATATTGTAAAGCACGGACAAATGAACATGATTCCACATTGACTTGTTACATTTTCTAGGTATTTTGTTATATTTACAGCCTGAATTGATGAGTTGTATATTACATAGCTAAGTATACTTTTTTCATATATATATATATATATATATATATATATATATAGAGAGAGAGAGAGAGAGAGGTTAATGGAGGAAAGAGGCCATAAGAGGGAATTTCCTCATATGGCGTCGAAAAAATACACCCTTTCTCATTTTTTCCGACGATCGGCACCCACAATTTTCATCGTTATCATCTAAGATGTGGGTACACCAAATTTCATGTGATTCTACAACTTTTTCACCATTGATTTAGTGGGTTCAAAATTAACGGTTTACCGACAATAGAACTTTTTACATTGCTAAATCAACGGTGAAAAGATTGTAGAATCACATGAAATTTGGTGTACCCACATCTTAGATGATAACGATGAAGATCGTGGGTGCAGATCGGCGAAAAAAATGAGAAAGGGTGTATTTTTTTGACGCCATAGGAGGAAATTCCCTCCTATGGCATCTTTCCTCCATTATTCTCATATATATATATATATATATATATATATATATATATATATATATATATATATATATATATATTGGCAACTAATTAAATTAGTCAATTAGTAATGACTGTGAAATTTCATCTTGTTTGAATTGAGCTATACATTCTGTTGCAGTTCTAGTCAACTATCTAAATATACTTCTTTCAAATATTAGGGATTGATTGCTGCCCTTGATGAGGTTTTCCCTAGGGCTGAGCATAGGTTTTGCATCAGATATTTATATGCAAACCTGTTAAAAAATGTAAAGGGTCTGGAGCTATCAAATCACAATTTCACAGTTGTGCTAAGACTTACACTGTTGAGGGTTTCAAAGAGCATATGGAATTCCTAAAAAATAAAGACCTAAAAACTTACGACTAGTTGAAGAAATATCATGATCCTTCTTATTGGTGCAGAACTTATTTCACTGCATTTGTCAAATGTGATTTAGTTCTCAACAATTTATCAGAATCTTTGAATGGCTCTATCACAAAGGTTAGGGATCAGCCAATACTAAGCATGCTAGAAACACTTAGGAGGAAAGTTATGACAAGATTTTTTGAGAAAAGAGAATGAATACAAACTCAAGTTAAGACCATGTATCCTATGATTGTAAAGAAACTTGGTAAAGAGTCTGAGAAGGCTAGAGATTGATATATGCTGCAAAGTGGAGGGCAAGAATTTGAAATGATAAAGGAATGCAAGCAGTATATTGTCAATCTGGATAAAAGGACATGTTATTGTAGAAAGTTTGATTTGATAGGAATTCTTTGTTGTCGTGACATTGCTATTGGATATGTATTCCCCAGAGGCCACTATTGTATATGTATACATGTGGATGCTAGGGATATGTATGTACAGGACAATCTTGCTCAGTTATATAATATATTATTTGAGTTATCTTTATCAAGATATGTGTATTTCTTTCTTATGATACTTTATGCTGCTTGCACATATTGATAAAGACTCGATACAGTAGTATACTATTATGGTTTGACTTTATCTAAACATGTGCATATATTATATATGTCGACCACATGTTGATAAAGCCCGTAGGATCTTGCTTGACTACCAGCGTTATGATGGCGATCATACTTGTGGGAGCTGGATAGTCTATAAGCACATCCTTAAATGTCCCAAGTCACAGGAGTGTCGAGATCGGGCATCAATACTCCAGAGTAGACTTGTGTATACGTTTCTAGACCCCGACGAGGGGCGGTGGTTGGTCCCACAACCATTAGTGTGATCACCTAAGATTGTATATGGGTGCTCACTAGGGGTGAGTACACTGGACGGACTCGTTGAGAATCTCTAGATGATATTATACCTATCGTCAGATAGAAGTTCTCTTGTGACATGTGTACAGGTTAGTCTTTGGACCTGAGATTGCCATATGTCTCGTGTAAGTTCCCGCTGTGCTTTGATCATACCCTACCACGGCTCTACTGAGTCGTGCAAATAGGTTTTGGTTGGGTACAGTCCCGAGCCATATGAAGGCAGTGAGTGATTGTCAGGGATTTGTCTCTCCAGGTATTGGGATTAGATATCGCACTGTGTTTGATTGGTCAGGACCATAAGACCTTGGCCAAGGCAGTTGAGATTTACTGATAGGTTGATCAGTAGTTTTCCGGATTAGTCCTGAGCCGCATCAGCATGAATTATCGGGTTATTAGGGTCTGTCGTTTTACACCCCCTAGACCCGGTATGCGATACTCTTAGACGAAAAGACCGGACTGTACGGAGATTGTCACGGATAGGCTCAGTAGGAGTTCGAACGAGTTTGCTCGTCGGCTTTCCTTTTTTACAGGTACCTGGATAGCCGTTACGTGCAGCTAGTACCGCTGACGTGCTTGTGGTTAAACCCACTGCCAGCGTACTGTTGAGTCTTTAGAGTCCCATACAGAGGGTTTCCCCGCTTCGGGCGAAACGATATAGAGGCCGTATGGTTTTACAGCAGGGTTCGATCACATACGTGTACTTGTGTAGTATGATGTTCGGGTGGATAATATTGGCAGTCTTTGGTTTAAGCCGGATCCTAGTATTATATTCTTGGATTATTTTGTCTTTTTGTATTCGTATTTTTTCGGAATACGGATACGGGTATGTATATACAGTGAGGGGTATTCTTGTAATTATGAAAGATGCTTCTAGAAGAAGACACCTCATTATTGTTTTTACCATTTTTGTTAAATGGTTAATGAGGTGGAGGTATGAGGTGTTCATTTATGTTAAATGAAGCATGGCTACTTGGTGACTCATGGGGTGACTCATGATTTACTATTTGGGTATGCTTGATATTTTGTGGAGTGAATTATTGATGCTAGATATTATTCACAACACTTAGCCATCTTCATTCATTCTAACTAGAACACATTCTCTCCTCCAAAGCTCTCATTTTCTTTCTCTAACCCTAAAAGTCTCATGTGTTGAGTAACCTAGGGTTAGTGAGACAAATCAATCAATCACCACTCTCTACTTCATCTAGGCTACTTAGATTAGCATATTAAGTAACCTAGTTACTTCAGTTTAAAGGTAGGAGTTCAAAGTAGACACTCTCAGGTGGATCATCTTTGACGTGAGGAAGTCGTAGATCAAGCGCGATCCGTACATCCTTTGAGGAGCCAAAGGAGAGGAGTGAAGACCCGAAGGACTTGTTTCTTTAGGTATAACTTTCTATCATAGTAAATAGAACTCCTTTGCATGCTGGTTAGGTTTATGGAAAGATCCGGGTATTAGGTTATTCTAGCGCCAGTTTAAACTCGTAGTAAATTTTTTGTTTCGGAAACGGCCACGGATGATGGATATGGCATTAGTGTAACCCAACAATTGCAGTATGTGTGAAGACAAAAAGAAACCCAAAAGATTTTGTGCATCCATGTTATTCCAAAGAATCATATATGATAGCTTATCAATTTTCAATTAACCCATTTCCACATTGTTCCAAAGGGGAAAAGACCAACTTACCAACTCCATCAATACCATACTATAGAACCAAACCTGGAAGGCCGCCTAAAAAGAGAAGAAGAGGGATTGATCAGCCAGCTCGAAGTGTGTCGGTTAGAGCATCCGCTGGATCACTTATGTGTTCAAAATATAAAGGTGATGTTAAACTAAAATTATTATCTGTTAGATTAATATCTGATTTTATATGTTTGATTTTATAAATTTCTTCATATAAGTTCATATAAATTTCATCATATAATTTGTTAGGCTGGGGACACAATATCAAAACTTGCACGAATGAAGCATCCACATTAACATGAAAAGGGGCAACAGGCAACAAGCGAGGGAGACCAAAGAAAACAGTCTCAAGTATGGCTGAGTGTGGTGAATTTCCTACCACAAGCTCTCAAGTTTAGAGTCAAAATGTTGCATCTTTAATAAATCAAACAAATGCACAAGGAGAAGGATTAGCTGTTGGGGATATAGAGAATCAAAGCCAATACTAGAATTAGAGTGAGTGGTTTTTTATAATGATTCTGTATGTTTGCTTTTATAAATTTCTTCATATAAGTTTACATAGCTTTTCTTTTGCAGAAGAAATTACCACCAAAGAGGAAGTCAAGTGCTGCAACTGCTTTAGATGGGGGAAAATAGTTTGTTGTGCTGGTATTGCTTTTGGAAAGATTGTTATGTTCAGTGAACTTGTATAGAATCTATGTTATGCTCAGTGAACTTTTATAGCTCAGTGTTGCATGTGTAGAATCTGTTTTATGGATATGGAACTTTAGAACATGTATGACTTCAGTGAACTTGTGTACAATCTATTTTATGCTCAGTGGTTGGTACATTGCTGAAATGATAAGATTTGCTATTGTAATTGTTATTGAAATTGCTAATTTATACTCTATTCTGTTCAATGTGTAGCTCGGTGTTACTACATTATCAAATTTTGTTCTAATTCTACTCGGTATGCTATTTAGTTATTCTTCTTCATGTGCTATTTTTCTAAATAGTTTTGTTCAATGTGTAACTCAATGACATGCTCAAATTTTGATAAGTAAAATCTGGTCCAGATTTTACTTATTTTTAGTGTTGCAGCTCAAATTTTTAGTGTTGCATCAAATACAGCTCAAATTTTTACTGTTACATCAATTTCTAGTGTTGCAGCTCATTTTCTACTTGACAGGTCAGCATTTTTCCTTTTTTGATGAAGTATCAGATTTTTTTAAACAAATACAGCTTAAATATGCTTCAGATTTTAGTGTTGCGGCTCAATTTCTAGTGTTGTAAGAATGAAGCATCAGATTTTTTTATGCAACACTGATCAGAAAAATTTTTGCAATGGATAATCAGCAAAAAAATTTGCATAAATTGGTTGCAATGGATCATATTTTTGCACCAGAAATTTTGCATCTGTTATTTTTGCACCACGGATTTTGCAGCAGAATATACTAATCAAATTTTTCAGTGTTGCATCTGAGTTTTGCATCAGAATTTTTTTGGCACCATAATCTTTTGCATTCACATCCGATTTTTGAAATGAATAACCAACATAAATTTGTTGGCAGAAGTGTGTATGAATCTGTTAGGAATATGTATGCCGTAGAGACCATTATTGTTGATATAGTGGATGCTTGGACATATATATAGAGGACTTTCTTTCTCGACATGATAGTATGCTATCTGATTACCTTTATCTTAACATGTAAACTGGTATTTTTATTGTCTGTCTCTTGCATGTTGATAAAGCCCTTAGGGTATATACTTGACTACCAGAATTATGATGAGATCATACTAGTGGGGCTAAGGTGGTCCAAAAGTACATCCTTTAATTGTTCCTAGTCGAAGGGATATCGAGATAAGGTATCGATATTTCAGAGTAGACTAGTGTGTACGTTTCTTGTCCCTTGGAGGGAGATGGTTGATCCCACAACCATTGGTGTGTGACATCAAAGATTGTACACAGGTGCTTATTAGAGAATGGGTACACCAAACGGACTCACCGAGAACTCCTAATTGGTAGTATACCTATCGTCAGATAGTGGTCTTCTGGTGACACTGGTATAGGTTAGTTTGTAGACCCGAGATCGTCATAGAGTCTTGTGTAGCTTCCACTGTGCTTTTATTTCCTCCCTACCACGCTCAAGAGGAGTTATGCAAACAGGTGGATTTTGGGTACAGTCTCGAGTCACATGGAAGCAATGAACGATAGGAGGGGTTTTGTCTCTCCCGGTATTGGGGATTGATGTTGCGCTATACTCAATTGGTTATAACTGAAAGTCCCTGGTTAGGGCTGCTGCTGAGATTTATTAATAAGAGTTATCAGTAGTTTCTCGAACCGTTATAGGCCAAATATCGGCATGACTTATCACGTTACTAGGGTCTGACGTTTACCACCCCTAGACATGATATGCGACATATCAGACGAAGAGACCGGATTGTACGGTAGTGTTATTGATAGGCTTCATGGAGAGTATAGACAAGCTTTCTTATTGATCTTCATATCGCTCAATACCCGGGTAGCCGTTACGTCCAGCTAGTACCGCTGACGGCTTGTAGGTGACTGATATGATCATCACCTACTGCTGGCGTATTGACGAGTGTTTAGAGTCCCACACAGAAGTTCCCTGGTTCAAGCGAAACGAAGTAGGGCACATATGTGATATATGCGTGGGCCTGATTAAATATGTGTATGTGATACCGTATTGTAATTTGGCAGTTATCTGTTGTCAAGTTAGGTTATATGTGATATAACCAGATTATCGAATTAAGTGTTGATTTGATAATGTGATATATAGATAAATGATATTAGTCGGTCATATGTGATATAACCGGATTATTAAATCAAGTGTTGATTTAATAATATGATATATATTATATTTGATATAATTATATCTTAACTAATATCATTAGCTCACTAATTATTCCTCATAATATATATATTAATATATATATGAAGCATGGTATTTTCTATTTTTGAGAGAAATAGAAATAGGGTGGAAATTAAGGAGAATGGGGTGAAGCATTGCTTGATGAATATTATATTCATCTTACTTCACTATTGAAGCATGGCTTCAACTTTATAATTGAAGAATATGTATGCTTCAATAAGTGAGAGTTTTCACAAGCCATTATACACTTGATATTTCGACACTTAGCCATTTGGTCAAGGGTTGCTCTCATGCTCTCATGTTCTTCTTCCTCTTCATCTTGGTTCAACCTTCAAACCTTACATGTGAGGTGAATTATAAAGCTTGAACACAAATTAGTAAGCCTCAAATTCCTTACTTCATCATCCCACACCAAACTAGCACTTTGGTGTGGCGTGTTTACTTCACTAATAGGAGATTGGTGAAGAGGTAGCTTGAGCTAGTGGGCTTCGCGTGGATCATCTTCGGCATGAAATTCATCGGAGAAAGCTCGTCCAAACTCTCAAGTAGAGCCTAGTGGAGTCGCGTGGACTACTACACAGAGCCTATGAAGTGAAGGACACGATCTACGAAGATATAGCCATCTTCACTTCTCTTTAGATTACATATCATCATAGATTAACCCTAAAATTCTAGTTACGATCTTGGTTAAGGCTAACCTAGCACCGAAAAATTTAAAATTCGGAATGCTTGATGCCACTTGAACCTCTTGGTGTTGCTAGGGTAGACTTTCATGGTATCAGAGCCAAGCTAGAATATTTGGGTAGGTCTATACGGTGTTAAAGTGTTCGATCGGAATTTCGAATCTCGCAAATTTATAGTTTCTATCGAATTTTTCAGAAGTTGGAATTTTCATAATTAAAAATATCCAAAAATTTATGCAGGGAATTATATGGAGCCCCAAGAAATTTGGAGCCCCAACTCCTCTAAAGAGCCGCGGAACCGCCGCTGTCACGCCCCGTTTCCCAGTATACGGCGAAGGGGACGGGACTGGTCCGCTACGTATTTACTCAGAAGCAAATACACTAAGCGTAACTAAGCAATATAAAAGAAATACACAAGAGAAAAGGTATAATAAAAACAACAACCTTTATTTATTAACATTATTTTGTACAATGCATGAAAAGGAAATACAACTGAAATAAAAGCGATGCATAAATAATGGCATAACAGGAAATGAAAAGTACTGAATGGAAAATGTACAATGTCTAGAGCTCAGGGTCTTCGCTGTACTGCTCCAAGTCTTCTGCAGTTGGCTCGATCTCTGACGGGTCCAAATCACCTGACGACATTCAAAGAAGAAAGAAATAGAATGTCGTCAGCGAACAAGTCGCTCGGTAAGTCCCAAACATAAAAGGAAAGTAGAATAAACAGAATAAGAAGGTATCTTTTAAAGTTGTATTATCTTTTTGTAATGTTGTATTATCGTTGTTGTTTGTAGCTTGGTACAGAAGAATGCCAGTGTATACGAGAGGAGTCTCTATATGCCAGAGACTAGAGGCCCGTATAGTACAAGGAACCGTTTATACCGCGATACAACAGCAACTAGATTTATGTTAGGTGTATTAAGTCTTACAGTCTCATGCCACTTTTAACACCTTCCGTACCAATCTACCCCTTAAACCCCATAGTGTCTTATTTGTATTGTTTTGTACTGTAAATTGTATTGAGTGTATAATTGAAAGACTGGTCGAAACCATGATATCAGTAAACGGATATAACCGTAGAATCATATAAATGGAATAACTGGAGAACCATGTAAATGAAATATATATCCATGGTTCGGTTCGGTCAAGTTGTATAGATTGATAATTGGGTTCATGAATTCATGTTGAATTGTAATATTGAAGATTGTAGAGTGTAGGTTGTACTGAGATTCAAAATGAGTCAGAAAAATTGAGTCCTGATTATTTTTATTACTTTGTCTACCTTAGATAGGCAAGCACCCACTTCTCCGGCTCCCTGAGGCTCAAGAGATTGGTTCCGCTTAAACCTATGTTTACTAGGGTCCTTAGGGTAATTTATAGAACTTGAGGGGGTTTTATGTAAAAATACTTTTATATACTTTTCAAAATGCACCCCAAGTATTTATTATTCGTCTTTAGAATTGTAATGAATGTGGATTTTATATTGTGATATTTCTAATGAGAATAACCTAAATTCAAAAATAAAGGGATTTATATGGTATTTTAGTGTAAAATTGATTCTTGTGATTTTTAGAACAAAAGTGGAATATTTATATCATAAAATAGGTATTTTAATGATGAATATACATATATTTATACAAAATAATTTTAATATATTTTTTATATTCTAAAAATCTCATTTTCTTAAGATGTCGTATTTTAAATCTTTCGAGACCGAATGCTCCTTACGGAGTTCTGAATCTCGCACTACTAAACCCGAGAATGTGCGATAATCCGCACCATCCAGAACGGGTTCCCCAAAATGGGTTGTAGCGGCGCTTTGCAAAGATTGTAAAATACTAAATCTTTTAGAAAACGGTTTTATGAAGTAAATGGTATTTATTTGTAAAGATGTAAATTTTCCCGTATTCTATGTTTTAGGGTCTCCTAAGTCAACTAGACTGTTCCTAAATGGTCCAAAGCGACAATGTGTGAGATGTCTCAAATCGCCTCTGCACCGCCAATTATGGCTAGGTAAGTACAAGTGAAGAAAGGAGGGATCAGCTCACGAATCACCGTGAGACGGGTCTTTTAAAGTTACCTTTCTCACTTGCCTAGCCTAGACACCATAAAGTCAGGTTTAGATAAACGACTGATGTCCACAACTTATCCTATTTTCATAATAAGTGGTATTTATTTAAAAAGTGTATCAATACTAAGTCCTTTAGAATTGGTTTTTATTAAGTAAAGGGTATTTAAATGAAAATATTTGTTTTCTCGTATTCTAAGTTTTCGATGGAATCGTGTTAGGTTGCATATGAGTGTGTGAGGAGGTAGGTCGTTACCTCATGATCTACTTTAAAGGTATAGCAAGTTTAATGGAGTTAAATGTAGAATTGAAACAATGTGGTATTTAAGTGAAAAATACGATAAATTGAAATAGCCATCATTTCATGTAAAGAAACTTGATCAATTTGGTTGATTAGTGTTTAATAGTCAACATAAGGAAGTTTAAGTATGATTGTATTAGTGAGAAGTGGAATTTTATAAAAGTCAACATAAGGAAGTTTAAGTATGATTGTATTAGTGAGAAGTGGAATTTTATAAAAAACCGAATCGGAAATCGGATTTGTTCCGATTCCGTCGGGTTTTGTAAAACCGTATTTTTTAGATAGAAGAGATAGGTAGAAATTGGGACTTACGGGTTTTAGATCACACAAGAGAGTGAGAGGGAAGTCGAGGAATCGCCGATGTGTTGCGTCATCGCCGGTAGTTCCTAAAACGATCACCGGAAGTTCCGCCGGAAATTCGTCGAAGCTTCGCCTCGAGCTCGTTTTCAAAGTGCACAAGATTCTTGAAATTTTGAGATAGTGGGCTCAGAATTTTGGGGTGAGAGGGTAGGGGGTAGGGGTGTATTTATAGGGTTAGGCTAGGGTTAGGGTAGGTGTAGGGTTTTAATTAAAAAAATGTAAAAATGTAGGAAATTCATTAAAAATTGTAGTAAATAGGATTTAATATGCTCTCTGGAACCGATCCCATTAAATAGAGTGTGCAGGGGGTAGGATAGAGGAAAAGCCACGACTTTTCAGTTGACGACTCGGCCGTCCGGCCGAGTCCGGTCGGCGGCGCCGGCCCGAGTCGGGCCGAGTCGGGGGTCGGGTAAGTGGGAAGTCGCCGGGGGTAGGCACTGGTATATTTAGTTTTTCAGGTTCAGTTCAAGGTTTGGGAGTTATTGTGAGTGGACTGTTGGGCTTCCAAAGAATTTAAAACAAAATAATATTAAAAATAATGTGGGGCGGGGGATTTGAACTCTGGTGGCTTGGTTCAGCAGTGAAAGGTATTACCAATGAGCTACAAGCTCCTTCTTGTAATTATTGTGTGAAATAAATACTTAAAGTGGTAACAGTAACATTAAATACTCCAAGTATACTTTAAATTTAAAGCAAATTTATGTACACTAAAATTGGAGTTGTTATAGTCTACCCTCCTTACAAAAATTTCGTCCTCGAAATTTACAACTTTTATTTGAGGACTAGTTTACAAAGAGGTGAGGATATCTTGCACGCATTTCATCTTCCCTTTCCCAAGTGGACTCTTCTTGAGTGTCTTTCCTCCACATCACTCGAACCAAGTTAACTTTCTTGTTCCGAAGTGTCTTCACTTTCCTGTCCAGGATCTCCACAGGCTATTGCTCACAAGACAAGTCGGGCTGTATAGTGAGCTCGGAATGATCAAGAACATGGCTGGGGTCACTCACATACTTTCTGAGTTGGGATATGTGAAACACATTATGCACTCCTTCCAATGAGGGTGGAAGCGCTAAGCGGTATGCCACTTCACCGACTCGTTCGAGTATGTCGAACGGTCCAATATATCTCGGACTTAGTTTACCCTGTCTTCCAAATCGGATCACTCCGCGGTTCGGAGATATCTTTAAGAACACATGATCTCCTGGCTGGAACTCCAAGTGGCGTCTCTTTGCATTATCCCAGTGCTTCTGTCGATCTTGGGCTATGCGCATCCTTTCCCTGATAGTACGAACCACATCAACAGTCGCTACTATCATTTCTGGTCCAAGAAGTTCCCTATCTCCAATGTCATCCCAACTTAATGGTGATCGACACTTCCTTCCATACAATGCTGCAAAAGGTGTCATTCCTATGCTTGCTTGGTAGCTGTTATTGTACGCGAACTCCACAAGATGCAGGTGATCTTCCCACGATCCTTTGAAGTCTAACATACACGCTCTGAGCATATCCTCCAAGATCTGAATAGTTCGCTCAGACTGACCATCTGTTTGTGGATGATAAGCCATGTTGAAGTTCAGACTTGTTCCCAAGCTTGCTTGCTGACTCTGCCAAAATTGCGATCGGAACCTGGTGTCACGATCGGAGACAATGCAGACCGGTACTCCATGAAGTCTCACAATTTCCTGTATGAGTTCATGGGTATCAGAGATAGTACATTATGAAGAGTTTAAATCTTAAATAGATTATTACCTCTATGTACTTCTTTGCTAGTGTCTCAGTTGATTGGCCAACTCGAAATGGGATAAAGTGAGCCGACTTTGTGAGTCGATCCACAATGACCCATATGGCATCGTTACCCTTTGTGCTGCGAGGAAGAACAGTCACAAAATCCATCGTGATGTGTTGCCACTTCCATTCTGGGATTAGTAACGGTTGAAGTAGTCCAGCTGTCCTGTGATGTTCAGCCTTTACTTGCTGACACACCAAGCATTTTGCAACGCTTCTGGATACTTCACGCTTCATTCCATGCCACCAATAATTCTGACGTAGATCTTTGTACATTTTGGTACCTCCAGGATGTACTGAGTAGGGAGAGTTGTGGGCTTCTTTCATTAACTCTTCCCGAACAGGACCTTATGGTACACACAATCTGCTGCCGTATCTCAAAGATCCGTCTTCATGGATGATGAAGTCTGTTCTGAGTCCATTCTCCACTTGTTCTCTGATCTTTTGCAACTTAGCATCACTTGCTTGAGCTGCTTTGATCTGATTGACAATGGTTGATTGAACTTGTAAATTCATCAAACTTGAAGCATTACCTGGCATGACTACTTCAATCTCCATCTGATGCAAGTCTTGTTGAAGCTTCCACTGAGCGGTGAGATTCATTGCTAATGGTTGGCGACTAAGAGCATCAGGTACTACATTCACCTTCCCTGGGTGATATTGCAAGTTTATGTCAAAGTACGCCATGAGTTCTAACCATCTTCTCTGCCGCATATTCAACTCCTTCTAAGTAAACACGTACTTCAGGCTCATATGATCTGTGTAGATGTTCACTAGCTCACCAAGTAAATAATGGCGCCAAATCTTGAGAGCAAAGATGACGGCTGCCAACTCCAGGTCATGCGTCGGATAATTGCGCTCATGAATCTTCAGTTGTCTTGAAGCATAAGCCACAACTTTACCATGCTGATGTAGAACACATCCTAATCCCTTACCGAATGCATCACAATGCACTTTGAATCCTCCAGATTGATCCGGTATGACGAGAATAGGTGCTGATGTCAACCTTGAGTTGAGTTCTACGAAAGCTTGTTCGTATGCTTCTGACCACACAAAATCTTCATTTTTACGTGTGAGCTTGGTCAGGGGTGTTTCTATCTTTGAAAAGCCTTCAATGAACCTTCTGTAATATCCAGCTAAACCCAAGAAACTTCGAATGTCCTTGACTGACTTTGGTGTAGGCCATTCACTAACTGCTGAAACTTTCGTTGGATCCACCGAGATTCCTTCTCCTGATACGATATGTCCAAGAAAACCAACTTGCTTTAGCCAAAACTTGCACTTGCTGTACTTGGCATAGAGCTGGTGTTGTCGAAGAGTTTCCAGGACAATTCGTAGATGCTCTGCATGCTCTTTCCGACTCTTAGAATACACCAGGATGTCGTCGATGAAGATGACAACAAACCTGTCTAAGTACTCCCGGAAAACTTGATTCATTAGGTTCATGAATATTGCTGGTGTGTTGGTTACTCCAAATGGCATCACTAGAAATTCGTAATGTCCATAACGAGTTCTGAAAGTTGTTTTATGAATATCAGCTTCCTTGACCTTCACCTGATGACAACCTGAACGAAAATCTAATTTAGAGAACACACAAGATCCACTTAGCTGATCGAATAAATCGTCGATGCGCGGAAGTGGATACTTGTTCTTTATAGTGACTTCGTTCAAGGCTCTATAATCGATGCACATTCTGTATGAACCTTCCTTCTTCTTCACAAATAGTACAGGCGCTCCCCAACTTGAAGTGCTTGGACGAATCCATCCTTTCGCCAATAATTCATCCAACTGTGTTCGGACTCCCTTCAAACCTTCCGGACTTAATCTATAAGGTGCTTTGATCACCGGTTGTGCTCCTGGTACTAAATCAATACTGAATTCAAGAGCTCGATCGGGAGGCAAGCCTGATATATCGTCAGGAAATACATCGTCGAACTCTCGAACTACCTCTGGTCTTGATTCTTTCTCTGCTTGAGATGCTGCAACTACTGCTTCTCTTGGCTTCGCTTTGTAGGTACTTGGCTCCAGGGTATGGTCTCCGCTTTTGAAATAGAAGACCGGATGGTCTGGAATCTCGAATACTACCCTCCTTTGACGACAGTCGATGGTAGCATAAAAAGTTCCAAGCCAATCCATACCTAGAACCACATCGAAGTTCGGTATGTCCGGCACTTTGAAGTCAGCATAAAACTCTCTGCTGCAGATGACGACTGGACACAAGCTGTATCCCATGGTTGCCTTTAGAACGCCATTTCCTGAACTGACATTCTAGCTAGATACAAGCGGTGAGACTGGAATCGCATGGATTCGGATGAACCATTGCGACATAAAGCAAGGCGATGCTCCAGTATCAAACAGTGCTAGTGCAGATAGTGAGGCTACTAAGATTGTGCCTAAGGTATGTGGAATATGTTTTAGGTATAGGGAAAGTGTGTAGATAAACAAGGCTGAAAGAAAAGTTTACCAGTGATGACATGGCCAGTGGCCTCGGCTTCTTCCACTGTCATAGTGAAAGCCTGGCGTCTTGGTGCATTCCTCTTGGCCTGAGGAGCATTCCTCGAAACGTTCCTTTGAGCTTGATGGAACTGACGAGGAGGTAGTGCAGCTTGTGGTCCTCTGGGTGGTGCAGGTAGTGCAAGTCTTGGAGCAGGGGCTTGGATGGCTGGGCGTTGTGGGTAATTTTTTGCTGGCCGGGGTGCAGCAATTGGATTTTGTTTATGAGGACAAGACCCAATACCATGAGCAGCTGAGCCGCAGATCAAGCAAAGGTTGTTCGCACGCCGGCAATCTTTCGCCAGATGCCTATTTCTCTTGCAGTAGTTACAAAAGGCTGGGCTAGGCCTGTTGATTGGTGCTCTTGGACGTCTTGGCACAAAAGGTGGTCTAGACGAAGCTCCTCCTGCCATCTGGTTGGCAGGGCGTTTAACTCCTGCAGACTGAGGTCTGCCCCTTGCTTTTATCACTGCCTCATAACTGCAGGCAGCTTCCAGAGCCTCCTCATGGGTTGGAAATTTCCCTGTGGCTAGAGCAGCCTGAATTTCCGTGTCCAAACCTTGTTGAAAGCGATGGGCTCTAATATCATCCGTCGGTATCAAGTGTGCGTGAATCTGTTTAAAGGATTGTGTTAGCTGTGTATTATGTGATATTTTAAAAATTGAACTATTGTGACATATCTTACCGACTTAGCATGGTGAATTCAGCGTCATACTCATCTACTGACTTGTCCCACATCGAACCTTCTTGTAGATGAATGAACTGCTGTTCCATGGCAAACCTGGCAGTCACAGGGAAGTACTTCGTGTAAAACTTATCGCGAAAAGTCTTCCATTCAATAGGCTGTTCAAGACGGCTTTTTTCCGCCTTCCACCAGTTGCGAGCATTGTCCGTGAGCTGCAGTTTCGCCACACGGACCCAAGCTATGTCTGGCACTTGTGCTGCCGCCAGATCATGCTCTATGCTTTGTGCCCATTCCTCAGCTTCCAGTAGGCTTCCCTTTCCGGAGAACTGCATGGGATGTAAAGCCCTGAATTGCTTTACCCCAGGTGCGTCAACCTCGGGACGGTTCAGGAGTTGTTGTTGTTCCTCAAGAAGGCTGCGGATCGCTTCAAGTAGAACCGTTTGCTCGGTGGGTGGCGCAGGAACAGCAGGTGTGAGAGGTAGTGGTGGAGGCGTGTTGTTGACATTGGTACTGGTGTTGTTCGGGGAATCCATAACCTTGAAGAAAATTTTTGGTTAAGACAGATTCAAGTACATGAAATGATAAGATTCAAGGAATATGAAATTGTAAGATTCAAGGAACATGAATTGTAAAGAATGTTTTAGTTGCTGGTTCTTGTGTTATATTGCTTAGGTTTGTTCACGCAGAACAGAACTGCATAGTATGGTTCTATACAGCTCTGACCTGCATGGGCCACCAACAAAACCTGTCACGCCCCGCTTCCCAGTATACGACGAAAGGGACGGGACTGGTCCGCTACGTATTTACTCAGAAGCAAATACGCTAAGCGTAACTAAGCAATATAAAAGAAATACACAAGAGACAAGGTATAATAAAAACAACAACCTTTATTTATTAACATTCTTTTGTACAATGCATGAAAAGGAAATACTACTGAAATAAAAGCGATGCCTAAACAATGGCATAACAGGAAATGAAAAGTACTGAATGGAAAATGTACAATGTCTAGAGCTCAGGGTCTTCGCTGTACTGCTCCAAGTCTTCTGCAGTTGGCTCGATCTCTAACGGGTCCAAATCACCTGACGACATTCAAAGAAGAAAGAAATAGAATGTCGTCAGCGAAGAGGTCGCTCGGTAAGTCCCAAAGATAAGAGGAAAGTAGAATAGACAGAATAAGAAAGTATCTTTTAAAGTTGTATTTTCTTATTATAATGTTGTATTAACGCTGTTGTTTGTAGTTTGGTACAGAAGAATGCCAGTGTATACGAGAGGAGTCTCTATATGCCAGAGACTAGAGGCACGTATAGTACAAGGAACCGTTTATGCCACGGTACAACACCAACTGGATTCATGTTAGGTGTATTAAGTCTTACAGTCTCGTGCCACTTTTAACACCTTCCGTACCAATCTATCTCTTAAACCCCGTAGTGTCTTATTTGTATTGTTTTGTACTGTAAATTGTATTGAGTGTATAATTGAAAGACTGACCGAAACCATGATATCAGTAAACGGATGTAACCGTAGAATCATGTAAATGGAATAACTGGAGAACCATGTAAATGAAATATATATCCATGGTTCGGTTCAATCAAGTTGTATAGATTGATAATTGGGTTCATGAATTCATGTTGAATTGTAATATTGAAGATTGTAGAGTATAGCTTGTACTGAGATTCAAACTGAGTCAGACAAATTGAGTCCTGATTGTTTTTATTACTTTGTCTACCTTAGATAGGCAAGCACCCACTTCTCCGGCTCTCTGACGCTCAAGAGATTGGTTCCGCTTAAACCTATGTTTACTAGGGTCCTTAGGGTAGTTTATAGAACTTGAGGGGGTTTTATGTAAAAATACTTTTATATACTTTTCAAAATGCACCCCAAGTATTTATTATTCGTCTTAAGAATTGTAATGAATGTGGATTTTATATTGTGATATTTCTAATGAAAATATCCTAAATTCAGAAATAAAGGGATTTATATGGTATTTTAGTGTAAAATTGATTCTTGTGATTTTTAGAACAAAAGTGGAATATTTATATCATAACAAAATAGGTATTTTAATGATGAATATACATATATTTATACAAAAATAATTTTAATATATTTTTTATATTCTAAAAATCTCGTTTTCTTAAGATATCGTATTTTAAATCTTTCGAGACCGAATACTCCTTGCGGATGTCTGAATCTCGCACTACTAAGCCCGAGGATGTGCGATAATCCGCACCATCCCGAACGGGTTCCCTAAAATGGGTTGTAGCGGCGCTTTATAAAGATTGTAAAATTCTAAATCCTTTAGAAACAGGTTTTATGAAGTAAATGGTATTTATTTGTAAAGATGTAAACTTTCCCGTATTCTATGTTCTAGGGTCTTCTAAGTCAACTAGACTGTTCCTAAATGGTCCAAATCGACAAGTTGTGAGATGCCTCAAATCGTCTCTTCACCGCCAATTGTGGCCAGGTAAGTACAAGTGAAGAAATGAGGGATCCGCTCACGAATCACCGTAAGACGAGCCTTTTAAAGTTACCTTTCTCACTTGCCTAGCCTAGACACCACAAAATCAGGTTTAGATAAACGACTGATGTCCACAACTTATCCTATTTTCAAAATAAGTGGTATTTATTTAAAAAGTGTATCAATACTAAGTCCTTTAGAATTGGTTTTTATTAAGTAAAGGGTATTTAAATGAAAATATTTGTTTTCTCGTATTCTAAGTTTTCGATGGTATCGTGTTAGGTTGCATATGAGTGTGTGAGGAGATAGGTCGTTACCTCGTGATCTATTTTAAAGGTATAGCAAGTTTAATGGAGTTAAATGTAGAATAGAAACAATATGGTATTTAAGTGAAAAATACGATAAATTGAAATAGCCATCATTTCATGTAAAGAAACTTGATCAATTTGGTTGATTGGTGTTTAATAGTCAACATGGGGAAGTTTAAGTATGATTGTATTAGTGAGAAGTGGAATTTCATTAAAAAAATCGAATCGGAAGTCGGATTTGTTCCGATTCCGTCGGGTTTTGTAAAACCGTAATTTTTAGATAGAAAAGATAGGTAGAAATTGGGACTTACGGGCTTTAGATCACACAAGAGAGTGAGAGGGAAGTAGAGGAATCGCCGATGTGTTGCGTCATCGCCGGTAGTTCCTAAAACGATCGCCGGAAATTCGTCGGAGCTTCGCCTCGAGCTCGTTTTCAAAGTGCACAAGATTCTTGAAATTTTAAGAGAGTGGGCTCAGAATTTTGGGGTGAGAGGGTAGGGGGTAGGGGTGTATTTATAGGGTTAGGCTAGGGTTAGGGTAGGTATAGGGTTTTAATTTTTAAAAAATGTAAAAATGTAGGAAATTCATTAAAAATTGTAGTAAATAGGAGTTAATATGCTCTCTGGAACCGATCCCATTAAATGGAGTGTGCAGGGGAGTAGGGTAGAGGAAAAGCCATGACTTTTCAGTTGACGACTCGGCCGTCCGGCCGGCGGCGCCGGCCCGAGTCGGCCAGTCCGCCGGCAGACTCGGCCGAGTCGGGCCGAGGGTAGGTGGGGAGTCGTCGGGGGTAGGCACTGGTATATTTAGTTTTTCAGGTCCAGTTCAAGGTTTGTGAGTTTTTGTGTGTGGACTGTTGAGCTTCCAAAGAATTTAAAACAAAATAATATTAAAAATAATATGGGGCAGGGGATTTGAACTCTGGTGGCTTGGTTCAGCAGTGCAAGGTATTACCAATGAGCTACAAGCTCCTTCTTGTAATTATTGTGTGAAATAAATACTTAAAATGGTAACTGCAACATTAAATACTCCAAGTATACTTTAAATTTAAAGCAAATTTATGTACACTAAAAATGGAGTTGTTACAGCAGCCAAAACGCTTGTTTGGCCGCGGTTCTGCGGCCGTTTTGGAGTGTTATAGGACCATTTTTCTTGTGCTGCTCCATGGTGTCATTTAACACTTACTGGATATTTTTATTTCTTCTCAAGTTGTTGAGGTCTCTGGATTTTGTGGGTGTTTGTTAAACCGATCGAAATGTTTAATGTCGTTTAGACTTTGATGATATGTGATACAATTTTTAGAATCCCGATTAATTAGTTTTGTGAAAACTAGTTAGTATATTATAAACCTAGTGTATTGGTCTCGGTTAATCGATTGCTACAGAGTTTTGATTCAGATCAAAACTCCGTCGCAATCGCGGATTGTACGCGAACACTCGCTGGGTAACTCTGGTAGACAGCCACACCCCATAGCCGCGACCAAGTGACTATAGGAGAACCCCGTTGCCAAAAGCACCCACTCAGATGCTTGCGGCCATGGTGTTCCTCTTTAGTGCACTTCGTCGATGGCATCCGGGGTGCGGCCATCTGCTAAAGTTTCCGAAGAGTATTCGATAATATAGTCGGGAATCCTGTTGAATTACCCGACTAAAGTAATTGAAAAGTGTTTTCAATTTGAGACAAAAATACAAGGTTTATAGGTTAGTCATGAAATCCGGAATATGAGATATTCCGGGTTTATGATGCCTAAGGATATCCGGAATTGAATTATTGTAGTTTTCCATTTCTTTTCTGCGATCGTAAGTGTAATATATGGGCTATCCCGATCTCGTTGGAATATGTCAAAAAAAATCCGGGATACGCATATTTACTTACGTTGATGACATGAGATGTTATGTGTTGCTGTTGATATGATTTATTGGATCGTCGTGAATGAATAGCCGGGGGTTTGATATCCTCGTTGGCAAACGGGTGGGTTAGAGCGAGCGCTGGCAGAGCGCAATGCTGATCAAACAGCTCGGGATACTCGCATATGAGATGAGAGTTTTTATTTGCATTCATGTAAAATCTTTATATAATATTCTTTTATTGGGGCACTTCCGGGTTGAGGATAATATCACCATTGATATATATTATTTACTTTTCTACATTAGGATAGACCCAAGGCGGGGAGCATAAGTAACCGGGTTCTAGAGTCCAGTAGGAGACCATCTCAAAGAGTTAAGACCGGGTCTCCTAACTCTAGAATTGGTAGGGTTACTTGCCGCTCTCGTAGGGGTCTAGGGATGTGGGTTTGGCTATTCATCGCGATCGTGGAATCCGTGTTTTACATTACTGGCTAAATTTAAAACACGGACATCCTAGTATATCCAATATTTCATATGTTGCTTCTGCTGCTTGGTTTTGTAATGTGATCATATAACTGCGTGAGACGAATGCTATAATATATATATGATATATAATAAATGTTGCTTATGTTTTGCACCCGCGCTAGTCCAGCCCCCGCTCTGCCGGTAGTTAAGTAACTTAACGGTGCATGACGGGGCCCAGTGGCGAATGCGGATGGCATAAGCGTACGTTCTATTTTCGTTTCATTTTTCTGTAATGTTTAGGAAACATTAAATGATAGGACTTCATTAATGAGATTAATGAAAAGAAAGAAATCTAAAGATATTGTGAAATCAAATTTTCAAAAAGGGTTACTCTAGTTTTTGCTTTGCATAGTGGTATTCCTTGATGAATATCCAGCACCTCATTCGATGAGGAAAGAGCCGGGATCCCTTCACCGGGAGTGACCTCTGTAGCGAAACTAGCAAATGCTACAACCCACTCGGTTTTGTCTTTTGATAGCTTCTCTATTTCTTACTTTGCATAGTGGTATTCATGAATATCCAGCACCTCATTCGATGAGGAAAGAGCCGAGATCCCTTCACCGGGAGTGACCTCTTTAGCGAAACTAACAAAAGCCTCAAAAACACTCCTTTTCAAAATCACTAGATTCTACAACGATATCAAGTTCATTTCGCTCATGGTTTTCTTAAAAACCTGCCCAGCCCTCCCTTATTTCAGATAAGTACTATTTTAGTATTCGTGCTACGTTTGTTGGCCTGCGTCAAGGCGTAGTGTGCGGTAGCTGATTAGTGCTTAACTGCTAGCATGTGATGCGATTGGATTAGGGTAGTCGTACGGCGTAGTTTGTCCTGCGTCAAAGGTCATACTGGTGGGTTTAATGAAGGGTTTTTCTACAGCACCACTATTAGGGTTTGGTGGCATCATACATGCCATATTTAAAATTTATAGGGTGCTAGAGAAAATATCCTAAGGATCATACTAGAAAAGCTAGGGTAACAAAACTTTAACACAAACACAAGTAGTAAAAGCTAGGGTTTGAGAATACAACCTTTGTAGCTCCCTACGCTAGACTCCTTGGTTCAACTCGAGTTTGCACCGGCTTGCTAAAGATCTTCCTTGTCAACGATGATCCACCCGGGGCTCCTTTTCTCAAGCTCCAAGCTCCTCTTGATCTTTGAAGAAGATGAGGAACAATACTCTAATCTAGTGGGCAATACTAAAGTAGAATGATGATATGGGTTTGGATCTCATATAAAAACCTTTCTTTTTTGTCAATTTCACTCACTTTTGAAAGGGTAGTGAGCTTTTTGGAAGAAGGAGGAGGAGGATGAGAATGCTAGCTTTTTTCTTTTGATAAAGATGATGAATAAAAATGAGAAGAGATAATATATATTATACTCTCTCACTAGCAACCATGGTAAACAAATATCTCTACATTTAACCTTTGAGTTTAAATCCAAATGAAAAATTAGATCATGGTTAAAAGTTAGGTGAGGTCAAATAGTCAACAAGAAGTGTGTAGAAACTCTTCACCA
Source organism: Agapanthus africanus (assembly GCA_030015575.1). Classification (NCBI taxonomy): domain Eukaryota; kingdom Viridiplantae; phylum Streptophyta; class Magnoliopsida; order Asparagales; family Amaryllidaceae; genus Agapanthus; species Agapanthus africanus. The sequence goes on from CM057344.1 coordinate 113,562,444, forward strand.
TGATTTAATCCCATTTGATTTTCTCAAAAATAAAAATATATAGATATTTGATTCCATGTGAGTCTTGCATTCCCATCTCCACTATATCAACAACCATGACAAGTATGTATACATGTATGTGTGCATACACATCAACATGTGCACATACACTCATTCATTCATGCATGCAAAATAGAAAAGGTTTTAAATGAAAAATCTAATGGTCATTAATTAAACTAACACTTGATTTAATAGCCCGGTCATATCACATACGACCCGACCAATAGACAACGCCAGATTATAATGCGGTATCATATACATGCATTTAATCAAGCAGCTGCGCATATCCACATATGCATCCCACATCATTTCGCCTGAGCCAGGTAACCCCATTGTGGGACTCTAAGACTCGTCAATACGCTAGCAGTAGGTGGTGATCATATCACATACCAACAAACCGTCAGCGACACCAGCAATGCATAACGGCTCCTAGGTCTTGAACGATCAGAAGAAAAACAAGCAAGCCTGCAAAAACTCCTGTCGAGCCAACCGGTAACACTTCCGTACAGTCCGGTCTCTTCGTCAGATATGCTGTATACTGAGTCTAGGGATGGTAACGTCGACCCCAATAACTCAATAAGTCGTGCCGATGAATGGTCTATAACAGATCGAGAAACTACTGATAACACTTATCAGTAAATCTCAACAGCCCTGGCCAGGGACTTACTGATATAGCCAATCGTGCACAGCACAGCATCAACTCCCAATACCGGGAGAGACGAAACCCCTCCTATCGCTCATCGTCTTCGTGTGTCTCAGGACTGTACCCAAAAGCCACCTATTTGCACGACGCAGTAGAGCCATGGTAGGGTGGTAATCAAAGTACAATGGGAGAACACACAAGACTCTATGACGATCTCGGGTCTACAGACTAACCTGTACCAGTGTCACCTGAGAACTGCTATCCGACGATAGATATAATACCATATAGGAGTTCTCGGTGAGTCCGACCAGTGTACCCAGTCACCACTGAGCACCCATATACGATCTCGATGTCAAACATCAATGGACGTGGGAACATCCATCGCCCATCATATGGGTTTAGTATCATATACGCTAGTCTACTCTGGTATATCGATGCCCCATCTCGATACACCTACGACTAGGGACATTTCAGGATATACTTATAAACTACAGACGTCCCACTAGTATGATCTCCATCATAATCACAGTAGTCAAGCAAATATCCTCAGGGCTTTATCAACATGTGTAAATGAATAAAAGCATGATCAAGTCAACATGTCAGATAAAGAAGAACCAGATAGCATACTATCATGTCGAGCGAGAATGTACACTGAATATATATATATATACATATATAAATACATCCACTATCATATAATGGCCTCTAGGGCATACATATATCCAACAATCTCCCACTTGCACTAAGGCCAGTTATTGGCGTATCGCATACCTAACATCTCAAAAATTCGCTCATGCTGCGGCTGAGGGAGGAGGGCCTTGGTGAGTGGATCCGCAGTGTTATTCTTTGTATCTACTCTCCTAATCTCAATCTCGCGGCGATCTACAATCTCCCGGATCAAATGAAAGTGCCTCAGGATGTGTCTGGACCGCTGATGGGACCTGGGCTCCTTGGCTAACGCCATAGCCCCATTATTATCATAATACAATGGTATTGGATCAATAATGGTTGGAACTACTCCTAGCTCTGAGACGAACTTCCTCATCCAGACGGCTTCCTTGGCGGCATCATTCGCAGCAATGTACTCAGCCTCCATCGTAGAGTCTGCAACGGTATCCTGTTTGGAACTCTTCCAACTTACCGCCTCTCCATTGAGGGTAAATACAAACCCAGAGATAGACTTGCTGTCATCCTTATCACTCTGGAAGCTCGAATCGGTAAAGGCCTTCATTTGGAGATCTCCATTACCATACACCAAGAACAATTCTTTAGTCCTTCGCAAGTACTTAAGAATGCTCTTCATAGCTATCCAGTGATTCTCCCCTGAGTTGGATTGATACCTACTTACTACACTAAGTGCATAAGCTACATCTGGACGTGTACATAACATCGCATACATTATAGATCCTACTGCCGAAGCATAGGATATAATGCTCATGTGAGCTCTCTCTTCATCGGCCTTTGGGAAAGAGTCTTTAGAGAGAGTGATCCCATGGCAAGCGGGTAAGGCACCCCGCTTGGAGTCTTCCATACTAAATCTTTTTAGGATGGTGTTGATGTACCTGGTTTGGGACAATCCCAATAAGCTCTTGGATCTATCCCTATAGATCCTAATGCCCAGAATGTATGTGGCATCACCCAGGTCCTTCATGAAGAACCTTCGTGATAAGAAAGATTTGACCGACTGTAGCATAGGAATATCATTTCCTATCAGAAGAATGCCATCCACGTACAATATGAAGAATGTGACAGCTCTTCCTACATCCTTTTTATAAACACAAGGTTCATCTGGATTTTTGATGAAATCAAACTCTTTGATAACATCATCGAAACAGATGTTCCAACTCCGTGATGCCTGCTTTAATCCATAAATGGATTTAAGCAATCTACATACTTTCCCACGGCTCCCACTATCAATGAAGCCCTCCGGCTGATCCATATAAACGCATTCTTCTAAATCTCCATTTAGAAATGCTGTTTTAACGTCCATCTGCCAGATTTCATTGTTGTAGTGAGCAGCAATAGCAAGTAGGATCCGAATGGATTTAAGCATGGCTACGGGAGAAAAAGCTTCGTCATAGTCCAAACCTGGTCTTTGACGAAATCCCTTCGCCACAAGTCTTGCCTTATAGGTCTCTACCTGCCCATCTATACCAATCTTTCTTTTAAAGATCCATTTGCACCTCACGGGTTTTACCCCAGGGGGTACAACATCCAAAGTACATACTTTGTTGGTGTACATAGACTCCATTTCAGATCTCATGGCATCCAGCCACTTCACAGAGTCTCCACTCGTGATAGCTTGCTGGAAGCTGGTAGGATCATCATCTTCCATGATGCAGTCTTCTCTGTCACCATCAATGAGGAAACCGTAGTACCTCTCTGGTGGGCGAGAAGTCTTACCAGACCTACGAAGTGGCCGAGGTTCCTCAGTTTCTGTTGCAACAGCCGGTTCAACCAAGTCGTCATTTGTAGTTTGTGTTTCTAGAACCTCTTCTAGATCTACCACACTGCCATCTGTGTCATTTGTAAAAAACTCTTTTTCCAAAATCGTGGTATATTGAGAAACAAACACTTGTTGTTTCTCCTTGTGGTAGAAAAGATATCCATAAGAATTCTTTGGATATCCCACAAAATTACACATGACTGACCGTGTCTCGAGTTTGTCTGGATTCTGTTTTTTAACATAGGCCGGACAACCCCAAATCTTAATTCGTTTAAGAGATGGTCTCTTCCCATGCTATATCTCATATGGGGTGGTAGACACAGTTTTGGTTGGGACCCTGTTCAGTAGAAACGCTGCAGTCTCTAATGCATGCCCCCAAAATGAGACGGGTAACTCAGCATCACTCATCATGGAACGGACCATATCTAATAGGGTCCGATTCCGACGTTCTGACATACCGTTGTGCTGTGGTGTGTAAGGAGGAGTGAGCTGAGAGAGAATCTCATTCTCTTTTAGAAAGTCTACAAACTGTACTGAGGTACTCCCCACCTCGATCTGATCGAAGCATTTTGATGCTCAAGACGGTTTGTTTTTCTACATAGAGTTTATATTCAGTGAATTTCTCGAAAGCTTCGGACTTGTGTTTTAATAAAAATACATGACCGAATCTTGAGAAATCATCAGTGAAAGTAATGAAGTATGAAAAACCGCCTCTAGCCTGTGTAGACATTGGCCCGCATACATCACTATGTATGAGGCCTAAGAGCTCAGTAGCTCTTTCTTCGTGTCCTGTAAACGGAGTTTTGGTCATTTTACCCTTGATACAAGACTGGCAAGTCGCATAAGATTTATATTCAAAGGGGTTTAAATATCCATTTTTATGTAACTTGTTTAGTCTTGTTTCATTAATATGACCAAGTCTACAGTGCCAAAGAAAACCTTCATTTATTTCTGAAAGTTTTCTTTTATTAGTGTGTTGTATGCTGAAAACTGTGTGTTGATTTAGGACGTATATCCCGTTATTAAGTGTACCATACCCAACCAACATTTGATTTAGGTGAATGTTCATAACATTGTTCTGCAATACAAAATTATATTCTTCATTGTCTAACAAAGAAACGGATATTATATTACAAAGCATACTAGGTACATAATAATATGGGTTCAAAACCAATATACACCCAGATGGCAACCCCAAGTGATACTCTCCCACTGCAACTGTATGTACATTTGAACCATTTCCAACGCGGAGAGTATGGTCACCTGTCTTCAAAACCTTGCTATTTCTCAAGCCCTGCATAGAATTGCAAATGTGAGAACCTGAACCGGTATCTAATACCCAGGAAGCAGAGTTTATTGAAAAACAGTTTTCTGTCACAAACACACCTGAAGCGGAAGCATCCCCATGCTTCTTCTTGAGATCCAAGTACTCCGTGCAGTTGCGCTTCCAGTTTCCTGTTTTGTGGCAGTGATAACATTCCCCTTTCTCTGATTCTCCATCTTTGGACTTGTCCTTCCCCTTAACCTTTTTGACTCCACCCTTAGGTTTGGTGGGTTTCTTCTTCATCTTTCCCTTGGCCTTAGCCTTTGGACGAGAGGAGGAAGATGGCCCAACACTCAAAACGGGAGTCTTCACTGATTTCAGCGTGCTCTCTGCACTCCTTAACATATTAAGGAGTTCAGGTAGTTCCTTCTCCATGTTGTGCATGTTGAAGTTAACTATAAATTGAGCAAAGGTGGAGGGGAGAGATTGTAGAATAATATCTGTATATTGCTCATTGTCCATTGTCCACCCAAGGTCCTCAAGCTCTTCTATGAGAGCTATCATCTTCAGAACATGGTCTCCTACTGGTGTGCCAGGGGCCATTCGCATCTGAAACAGTTTTCTGGATGCTTCGTATCGTAAGACACGAGATTGCTCTCCATACAACTCCTTTGTATGGAGGAATATGGCATGGACGTCCATATTCTCGTGCTGCTTTTGATGTGTGTTATCCATCGATGCAAGTGCGAGGCATTTGGTCGTGGCACAGTCAGCGTCCCATGTCTTGCGGACTTCAATATCCGCAACTGAGGATTTAGGACCTGGGACGGGCGGGGGTGGAGCCGTGAGGACATATGATACCTTATCATAAGTCAAGGCAATGTTAAGATTCCTCGGCCAGTTCTTATAATTGGTCCCATTCAGTTTATTTTTATCTAGCAGAAGCTTGAGTCATGCTATTGGTATCTGCCATTAAGAGAGAGAAAAGAATACACTCAGCGAAAGCTCTTGCAAAGATCAGATTAGTTATTATCTTATCTAATCGATGTCTCTCACTGCTTTAATCAAGTTTTTCTTTCAAACCTTAAAAAGAAAACTAGCCAGGATTAATTACAGTCTACAACTTCGCTAACCGTTCAGCCAGGCCAGTGTCGGTACTTGAGGGAGGTTCCCCGTGCTTTCGCACGGACCTAATTAATATAAACCTCGTCTTCCCAGAGGCGTAGCCCCATTAACACCTTCCTAGACACCTAATGAGTTAGCTAATTGTAAACTGCAAAATTCTCCTGGGAGCAACTATTGCCCACAGTGGGATCGGGATCCAACCATCATATGGAAGGTATGCAATCTCATTGCAAATTTCAACTCTTGAAACTTCCGATGTGGTTTTTACCCCTAGTACCCATGACCTTAACTATGGTCAACAAATCATAAGCACTAGTCAAGTTCTACCCGTCATTTCTTGATTAATTAGACCCACTCATTTGACCCTTAACTATGGTCAACAAAGTCGCATGAATGTCTTAATTAATCTGCATCATATGCGGTGTAGGAAGACATCACTTAGCTACCGTACACTATGCCTTAACAATAGTCAACAAACGTAGCTCGAATACTAAGTACTCTACTTCCTAAAATGACGGAGGGTTGCGGATGGTTTTTAAGAAAACCTTTAACGCTTTGAACTTGATATCGTCGTAGAATCAAATGTTTTCAAAAGGAGTGGCTTAAGCTCCGCAGTTTTGAAATGTAGCTTTTTCATAAAAAGCCGAGTGGTTTTTAAATCCGATTCTACAACATCTTTTTAGGTTTATTTTCTTTACATTAATCATATTAATGCAGTCCCATCATTTAAGTCCTTAAGCCAATCACAGAAAAGAAACGAAAATACAACGTACGCTTATGCCATCCGCATTCGCCACAATGTTCCGTTATGCACCGTTAGGTTACTTAACTAACGACATACCGGGACGGGACTAGCGCGGGTGTAAAACATAAGCAACGTCTATTATATATCTCATATATAATATAGCATTCGTCTCAGATATATTAAGCAATCACATCACAGAATATAGGCAGCAGAAACACAGATATGATAATATAGGATATACTAGGACGTCCGTATTTAGTATTTAGCCAACAATAGAAAATACGGATTCCATAGTCGTGATGAATAGCCAATCCCACACCCTAGACCCCTACGAGAGCGGCAAGCGACCCTACCAATTCTAGAGTTAGGAGACCCGGTCTCGACTCCTCGAGATGGTCTCCCACTGGACTCTAGAACCCGGTCACTTGTGCTCTCCACCTTGGGTCTATCCTAATGCGGAAAAGTAAATAATATACAACAATGGTGACATCATCCTCAACCCGGAAGTGCCCCAAATAAAAGAATATTACATTACAAATGAATTTTACATGAATGAAAAGTAAAACTCTCATCTCACATAAAAAAAAACCCGGCTATTCAATCACGACAATCCTATACATCACAACACAGCAACACATAACATCTCATGTGATCAACGTAAGCAAGTATGTGTACCCCAATTGCCGTTGACATATAGCAACGAAACCGGCGATACGCATACTACGCTTACGGTCGCAGAAACAAGTATCACATACTATAGGCGATGTTAAACCCTTCGATCGAATTAACGAACACCCATATTCCCTAGCAAGCTCAACACTTGAGCACCGTTAAACAACACCCAAAATCTATGCCATGGTATTTAATGGACCAACCGTAGAAGGGCAGACCCAAGCCTCATTTGTGGCGCTACTAACTACGGTAAACCCTAAGGTTCAGTCATAGTTTGGTGATCACATCTCGAGTTAGGGTTACTTTCTTCTAGAGGGTCCATAGGAATACCTGCATTAGTTATCGAGTGCGTTCAACCTGGAAAATACGAGTGTTTGATAATTCGATCGACCTGTTTAACGTCGCCAAAGTTACCAATACTATGCTATAAAAATACGAATACGAACTATTCTGCAAATTGGACAATACCAAACTTACATCTCATGCAATTCTGGACAATATAAACAATACCAGAAACCCCAGAATAAGATGTACAGAGCACTGGTGAAATACGATGAGGAGGGGAGTTATAAAGGTCGGCGTCGCCGGATTTTTTGCTTTGGTCGCCGGCAATTCCGAGCCCCCCCTTCGTATTTCACCTGTGTTCTTATATCATCCTGAATGCCACTCTGCTGTTGCTGAAATAATTTTTTGAACACTTTTTAAAAAATTTCCAGAGAGCAATTTCAAGGGTTTCTAAAACCGTATTTTTGCGGAAGTTTTCGTTTTCGTATTGTCATAACATCGTCTAGGTTTCTAGTTAGGCTCTGATACCATGAAGGGTTTTCTACAGCACCACTATTAGGGTTTGGTGGCATCACACATGCCATATTTAAAATTTATAGGGTGCTAGAGAAAATATCCTAAGGATCATACTAGAAAAGCTAGGGTAACAAAACTTTAACACAAACACAAGTAGTATTAGGGTTTGAGAATATAACCTTTGTAGCTACCTACGCTAGACTCCTTGGTTCAACTCGAGTTTGCACCGGCTTGCTAGAGACCTTCCTTGTCAATGATGATCCACTCGGGGCTCCTTTTCTCAAGCTTCAAGCTCCTCTTGATCTTTGAAGAAGATGAGGAACAGCACTCTAATCTAGTGGGCAATACTAAAGTAGAATGATGATGGTTAAAAGTTAGGTGAGGTCAAATAGTCAACAAGAAGTGTGTAGAAACTTTTCACCATGATTTAATCCCATTTGATTTTCTCAAAAATAAAAATATATAGATATTTGATTCCATATGAGTCTTGCATTCCCATCTCCACTATATCAACAACCATGACAAGTATGTATACATGTATGTGTGCATACACATCAACATGTGCACATACACTCATTCATGCATGCATGCAAAATAGAAAAGGTTTTAAATGAAAAATCTAATGGCCATTAATTAAACTAACACGTGATTTAATAACCCGGTCATATCACATACGACCCGACCAATAGAAAACGCCAGATTATAATGCGGTATCATATACACGCATTTAATCAAGCAGCTGCGCATATCCCCATATGCACCCCACATCGTTTCGCCTGAGCCAGGTAACCCTATTGTGGGACTCTAAGACTCGTCAATACGCTAGCAGTAGGTGGTGATCATATCACATACCAACAAACCGTCAGCGGCACCAGCAGTGCATAACGGCTCCTATGTATTGAACGATCAGAAGAAAAACAAGCAAGCCTGCAAAAACTCCTGTCGAGCCAACCGGTAACACTTCCGTACAGTCCGGTCTCTTCGTCAGATATGCTGCATACTGAGTCTAAGGATGGAAACGTCGACCCCAATAACTCAATAAGTCGTGCCGATGAATGGTCTATAACAGATCGAGAAACTACTGATAACATTTATCAGTAAATCTCAACAGCCCTGGCCAGGGAATTACTGATATAGCCAATCGTGCACAGCACAGCATCAACTCCTAATACCGGGAGAGACGAAACCCCTCCTTTCGCTCATCATCTTCGTGTGTCTCGGGACTGTACCCAAAAGCCACCTGTTTGCACGACTCGGTAGAGCCGTGGTAGGGTGGTAATCAAAGTACAGTGGGAGAACACACAAGACTCTATGACGATCTCGGGTCTACAGACTAACCTGTACCAGTGTCACCTGAGAACTGCTATCCGACGATAGATATAATACCATATAGGAGTTCTCGGCGAGTCCGTCCAGTGTACCCAGTCACCACTGAGCACCTGTATACGATCTCGATGTCAAACATCAATGGATGTGAGAATATCCATCGTCCATCATATGGGTTTAGTATCATATACGCTAGTCTACTCTGGTATATCGATGCCCCATCTCGATACACCTACGACTAGGGACATTTCAGGATATGCTTATAAACTACAGACGTCCCACTAGTATGATCTCCATCATAATCACAGTAGACAAGCAAATATCCTCAGGGCTTTATCAACATGTGTAAATGAATAAAAGCATGATCAAGTCAACATGTCAGATAAAGAAGAACCAGATAGCATACTATCATGTCGAGCGAGAATGTACACTGAATATATATATATATATATATATATATATATATACATCCACTATCATATAATGGCCTCTAGGGCATACATATATCCAACAAATTCAATCAAGAAATGAACGGGTTGACCTTGACTAGCATCCTATGGGTTGTTTGGCCTGCGTCAAAGTCATAGGACGCTAGGGGTAAAAAATATTATCGGGAATTTCAAGTGTTGAAATTTGCAATGAGATTGCATACCTCCTATATGATAGTTGGATCCCGATACCCACTGCGAGTAAGAGTTACTCCTGGGAGAGTTTTGCACTTTACAATTAGCTAATCCAGTAGGTATCTAAAAAGATGTCAACGAGGTTATGCATCTAGGGAAAAAAGGTTTATTTTAATTAGGTCCGTGCGAAAGCACGGGGAACCTCCCTCGGAGTACCGATACCTGCCTGGCCGAACGATTGGCGAACCTATAGGGTGTAATTAATCCCGGCTAATCTTTTAGGGTTTGAAGGATGATTTGATAAAAATAGTGGGAGCCATCCTGATTAGATAAAAACCAATCTAATCTTGCAAAGAGCGCACACAAAGTAATTATCTCTCTCTCTCTCCAGGCAGCAACCAATATCACGCCTTAATCAAGATAATAATATGGATGTATTGACCGAACCCGCTTATTATACTAAACTGGGGAACGTTGGTTCCGTAGGAATAGGGGAATATCAGGATCCCTGCGCCACCCGTGCGAAAAAACATGTTGATGCATTTTCTTCGGGTGTGTTCGTTACCGAGAATTGTTTCTCAGTTTGTTTTACGTCCTGGGTATTGGATACCGGATCAGGATCTCACGTACGTAATTTATTACATGGACTAAAAAAAGGTAGAGAACTGGGAAAGGGTGATAAATCCCTAACGGTAGGGAATGGTGCAATTGTTGCAACTAAGGCAGTTGGCGAATATCACCTTGTATTACAATTAGGTAATACATTGATTCTGAACGACTGTTACTACGTACCAAAAATGATGTGCAATATTATATCGGTTTCTTTGCTAACTAAAGAAGGATATAATCTCACATTAGAGAATAATGTTATGAACATTTTCCAAAATCAAGTGTTGATTGGATTTGGTACGTTATGCAATGGTATATACGTTCTTAATCAAAGTACAGTTCTTAACCTACATGTTCCCGCCAAAATTTTCGGCCAAGAGCTACTTGTTCCCTTAGAAAAAAGGGGGAGAATCCTAAAAAAAACAGGCATCACGTGTAAAACACGTGAGCGCTCATATGCAAAGCATATAAGCGTTGAACATAAAACACCAATGGACAAACAGGCCTCACGTGTAAAACACGTGAGCGCTCATATGCAAAGCATATGAGCGCTGAACATAAACAGGCTAAAACCCTCACTAGGGGTCATGTGTTAAACACGTGAGTGCTTTTACCGATCACATGCAAAGCATGTGAGCACCCTAATTTAAAATGTTCCTATCAAATTCTAGAATTAAATTCTATTTGGGAAATATTTTCTTAATTTTCCTTAAACTAGAAAGATCTTCTCTGTTAAACAGAGGACCCTTGGATCGAAGATCCAGCGGTGATCACTCGGTAGAGTAAAAAATCTATCATACGAAAATATTTTCCTAATCTTATAACAAGAATAAAATTCTATGTTAACAAGATATCCATATTAAGAAAATACATTTCTGATCTTGTTAAACTAAAAACATTTGATAGAACAAAATTCTAATCTTGTTAAAACTAACAAGATATTCATAATCTTGTTAAACAAATAAGAAATCTTCTCTGTTAAACAGAGAGCCCTTGGATTAAAAATCCAACGGTGAATAAAATTCACCAATTGATCTAAAAGATCATGAAATCAATCATGATCTCTCAATGAGGGATTCCCTTAACAAATTGATTCTTTTTCCTCTCATATAAATAAAAGCAAGGAGAGGAACAGACAGAGGGAGAGGGGAAGAAAAATAGAGAGAGAATTTAATTCTCTAAAGAAGGGGAACCCCTCCCAAAAGCTCCCACAAAAAGAGAATTTAATTCTCAAACCAAGAGTTTAACTCTTATAAAAAGAACTTAGTTCTTCCTCTAGTTAAGATCTGCAGAAGCGGGTCTCCCCACAAGTTGAGAATTTAATTCTCATCGGGGAGATTCTGCCATGCAGATTCAAAACCTAGGGGAAAAAACTGAATCCAAAAGAGTTTAACTCTTACAAAACATATAGAAATTTAATTCCTCTGGAACTAGGGTTTAACCCTTTTAAAAAGAATTTAATCCTTACAAAGAATAGAAGGAGAACTTGATCCCTCGGAATCATAGAAAAACAGCCTGATGATTTATTAGCATTCAAACGCTACATAAAAGCTCATGTGATCCCACGTGAGCACCTTTGAAGAACAAAGAGGGAAAGAATGAAATCTAGTCATGTGACCCCACTTGACCCTTGAGAAGTGCTCTACACTTATAAAAGAGAAAAGGGAATAAATCCTATTTTTGGAGCGCCTCACGTGACCCCACGTGACCCCCATGAAGTGCTCGGCGCTTACAAAAGAGAAAAGGGAATAAACCCTATTTTTGGAGCGCCTCATGTGACCCCCGTGAAGTGCTCAGCACTTATAAAAGATAAAAGGGAATAAACTCTATTTTTGGAGCACCTCACGTGACCCCACGTGACTCCTGAGAAGCGCTCAGCACTAATAAAAGGGAAAAGGGAATAAACCCTATTTTTGGAGTGCCTCACGTGATCCCACGTGAGCGCCTCAAATTCTTAGTGTTTAACACTATTTCGAGCGCCTCACGTGGGAGCACGTGAGCGCTGATCATACACTAGTATTTAACACTACTTTAAGGTCTCACGTGGGAGCACGTGAGCACCAATTATATATTAGTGTTTAACACTATGAGAGGGCAATATCAGCCAAATTTAGATCAAATCTCCCGAGGGCAATCAATCGAGCCCCTATGCTCAGGGTCCCCCAAACCGATCTCAGTCCCAGAGATAGCTAATGAGCTCCTAACAAATGGCATCTGAAATGATGTTCATCCCACCATGATCTCTCCCCTCGATTTGGAATTTGGTTCAATGGTACGTCTCTCCACACCTTCGATACATGTCGTTGTAATTCTTCAACGTCTTCAGAGAGGTGGAGGGTCCCAATAACCAATAACTCTTGGCGCATCACCGAACAGGTTTTTCAAAAAAGGGAGTAAATCTAAAATACATCTCAATTTAGGGGCGTCTCACGTGACCTCACGTGATCCCTTGATAGTGCTTAGCACTCAGAAAAAGAAAAGGAGAATAAAACAAAGGCAATTTTCATTCTTCAGAGTGCTTCACGTAATCTCACGTGACCCAATAGTGCTTAGCACTCAGAAAAGGAAAAAGAGAATAAACCCAAGATAGCTCCCATTTTGGGGGCACCTCATGTGTTCCCACGTGACCCCCAAACAATGGTGTATAACAAAGGGAGAAAATTCCAAAGACAGCGTTCGTATTTTGAAGGCACCTCATGTGTTTGCATGTGACTGTTTGATGAACCAAGTGCTTAGCACTTATAAATGAGAGAGGAATAAATCCAGAGAACGGTTCTCATCTCGGGCGCCTCACGTGCTCACACGTGAGCCAAGTGCTCAGCACTTTTATATATATATGAGAGAATAAATTCAAGGAACAATGCCCACTTCGGGGCCCCTCACGTGTTCACATGTGAGCTCCTCCAAAGTCCAATGTTTAACACTTATTCAGTGCTTAGTACTATGGGGTGACTAAGGGAAATCAACCTTACCTCAAATTAGCCACATCTTCCGAAGCCAAGACCCTTTTTTTCACCAATCAACTGAGCCCCCATGTTCAGGTCTCCCCAAACTAATCCCAGTCCCAAAGATGACTGGTGTTCTCCTAACAGATGACATCTAAACTGATGTTCATCCCATTCCCCAAATTGGGATATTGGTTCAAGGGTACATCTCTTCACTCCTATGATATTTGTCGTTGTAATCCTTCAACGTCTTCAGAGAGGTGATGGGTCCCGACAACCAGACATTCCACGGACTATGAGGTCCTTAAACTCATGGACTACGATGTCCTTAAACTTTTCGGACTGTGGGGTCCTTAATTTCATGGACTGTGATGTCCTTACACTTTACAGACTATGATGTCTTTAAACTACCATGGACTGTGAGGTCCTTAAACTCATGGACTATGATGTCTTTAAACTTTGCAGACTATGATGTCTCTAAACTCCATGGACTATGATGTCCTTAAACCAACTGGACCGCAAAGTCCCTAAACTAAAACAATAGAGCCCAAATGCTTTTTTGTTGGATCTAAATGATCATGTTAAGTAGATCTTAGCCTAAAATTAGACTAACGTATTCTTAACAAACTGTTAAGTTGATCTTAGTCTAAAATTAGACTAACGTATTCTTAACAAATGGTTAAGTTGATCTTAGTCAAAAATTAGACTAACGTATCCTTAACAAACGTTTAAGTTGATCATAGTCTCAAATGAGATTAACGATCCTTAAACCCAATCCAAAACCCAAATCTACGAAAATATGGATTTGGACTAATCCACGCCCTACGGGCGACAACACAAATTAGTCTCCGTATACAATCCACGGGCAACCAAAAATAAAACAAACATACACGACACGAAGTGACCATCTGGAGAAGGAGAAAGTGGTTACCGCGATGCGGTAGCGTAATTAACTGCAGGGGCTTGCGCCTCCAGGGAAAAGCGTTCCCACAATCAGAAACCCCTCACAATGAGGGGGAATCTGACGAAGTCTGCTATATCGGCCACATTCGTCTAAACTTTCGATACATGGTGCCAAAAATCAACTTGGCATCTTCGGTGAGGTGGACGGATAAAACCAAATAGCATCTGCCCCCAAATTCAGGTAAGAAGTCAGTCTTCCTGGCTTTCGGCGGAGAACAGATTCCGGCACGCCCGGTGGGACCTTTTCCTCTTTCCATTCCACACTTCGTGTGTCGTGTTTTTTCACGATCAAATAATTGCGGTATATATGTTTGTGGTTGCCCCTAGGGGAGGGGATACTGAAGCCGGCGTTTCGTTTCTATGAAGAATGGTGTTTCCTCCCACCTTAGCAACTCAGGCTCTGTCATATCTGGTGGAGTCAAGTACAGGCCACTTGCAGGCTCAAATCTCTGCAATCTGACTCTTCAAGAAATCAACGGGCTTCTTTTTGGGTCGATGCTCCCACCTCCCACCCTCGGTGCCTCAACGCCGATGGAGGAAGCCCAGAGGAAGTCTGTCTTCCACAGGTGGGCTCCCCAAGCAGCAGCTTTGCCGACGGAATCAGTCCTCAAACAACTGGCACATGCCAAGGACCAAGGTCGACGCAAGGGGAAGAATATTCAAGATCTCAAAGGAAACATTGGGCAGGCTCGGCAAAATCCTGAAGCTAATCAAATCCCGGCCGTAAGAAATGGTCGACGTCGATATCAGCGTCATACAAAATGAGCTAGGGGCAGTTCTCCGTATGGTCCTGTTTCAACCCCAGCGGTGAATGTTGTTGTTCCAACGGGGAACAACTTCAAATTGTTGTGAAGGGTTAAACAAAATTCTCCTACCGCAATATTGAAGAAGTCTCCGCAGCCTATGGAGATCCCACGAGAACAGAAACCAGTTCGCTCCCTGAGACAACTTTCCTCATCTATATATAAGGTGTGGAAGCAGGTGAAGGGGACTCACCCCAAGACGGATCCTGATACAGCGGTTCCTCCCAAAACCAAAGCGGATTTTCATAACAAAAGGCCTGATAAAGCTTAAGTGCCCAGAGCAAACTCCAAAGGCCAAAACTCCAAACACCCGAAGCCTAGGGGCATGGTAGTTCACATAGTCTATGTGGTGAATTCAAAAGACGAAGTTCGAGCTTCTACTAGTCACCGACCTCAAACTTGGTCCTTAACAAAAGTTCAACTGCGACGAAAAGCTGCAGGAGATGCTTGCTCAGGAGGCACCACTCGCTAATCTATCGTCTAAGGCAAATCCCGAAGACGCACCTGGAGAAAGAATAGAGAAGGAGTCGGATATTAATTTCCTAAAGCGCGCTCTGAAAAAGGGAGATATAGAAACGGCAGAAATGCCCACTAAAATGAACCAGATGGCCCTTCTGATTCAGAATATGGCTAGAATGATGGTTCAATCGGAACCACTGGCGAGTGAGCTGCCGGTGGTCGGTCTTAAAGATAAGGATGACATTTAAAATCTTTTGCAAAGCTCATCAATAGCTGAGGAGGAAATGATTCCTAAAAGCAAAGCTGAACGAATATATCGCTCAGCAAATCGAAGCTCACTACGCTAGTGAAGCCGCAAATAGATCAATCAAGACCGGTCGACCGTATCCGACATGGTACGATCAAATACAGTACCCGCCAGAGTACACACTTCCAACGTGCCACATGTACAAAAGAACTGGGAATCCTCACCAGCACATTGCGTGATTTGAACCCATGTGCGGCAATACTGATATACTTCTCCTTTGACCGTTCATCGGCTGTCTGGCGGGCATTGCCTTCGAATGGTATGCGGAACTCCCGAATGACTCCATGAATACCTTCGACGAAATGGAGATGCCCTCCTGTCAGAGATTCGCTAGTGTGAATAAACGCACTACCGTGACGTCACTGGTCAACGAAAGGGTTAGACCGAATGAGACATGGGTTCAATGTGTTACCCGATGGCGAAATCTCTAGTCAAATACAAGCAACGCATCGATGAAGTTGCAGCCATGGGAATGCTCATAGCCACCCTTGACCCAAATTCAAAGGCGTCCTCGTATATGGCCCTCTTCAAGCCGACCGCCTTCCAAGAGCTCATGGATAAAATGACTCGATTGGATCAGCTGAGTTAAGACCCTTTATCATCTGATGAAGATGAATGAAAAGCGGAGATAAGGTGGTATTTGTCACCGACGCTCAAAAAAATGAGCGACTTTGAAGCAACCTGTCACCAAAATAGCAACGGCGTGGGTACTCGCTCGCCCCGAGGTATACACAGGAGGCATATTTCTCACTGGAGGAAGAATCTCTACGTAAGATGGTCCTTTCTTCTCAAAGAATAGAAAGGATATCAAGGGGCTTACAAACGAGTCCTGCAGTCAAGTAGAATGTCCCACTTGAACCCTAAAAAAATGGTACAGTCCACAAGCAAAATGGACACGGATGAAAACCCGAAAGGGCTCCGTAAGTAAAAATAGCAGGTCTACTGGCGAGTTTGTGAAAACCCGAAAGGGCGCAGACTCGTAAAAAAAAAAGCGGTACATCAACAAGCAAAATGGGCACGGATGAAAATCCGAAATGGCTCCGTGATTAAAAACAGCAGGGCTACCGGCGAGTTTGTGAATATCCGAAAGGGCGCAATCTCGTTAAAAGACACTTGCAAGGTCCTCTCGACCCTATAAGGAGAAAACTTCCTGCGTGGGATCCTTACAACTCACAAAGGAGCGACACACTTAGGGATCCATACGATTCCTAAGGAGAAATTACACTTACGAGATCCTCACGACTCGTAAGGAGAACCCTCTTATGATACCCTCACGGCTCATAAGATTCAAAAGCCTTAAGCTACAGGGATCTGAATCTAAATCTGTTCTTAAGCCATCACCTTTCCCATACTTCCCTACAAGAGATTCAGTACTGACCCTTGTATACAATCCACGGGCACAAATAAACGTTTCCCCTACCCAGTCCCACCAACGACGAGGAATGTCCTCATTTGGTGAACAAACATTTGTAGGTCCTCTCGACTTACAAAGAGAAAATGCTCTTATGAGATCCTTATGACTTATAAGAGACCATACACTTAAGAATCCTCATAATTCTTAAGGAGAAAACGCACTTACGAGATCCTCACGACTCGTAAGGAGAAACACCTTTATGAGACCCTTACGGCTCATGAAGTCTAAAACCTTAGTCGACAGGATCTTAACCCTGTTTGCTAAGCCACCTTTGTTCGAACCGACAAAGGCAAATGATGATTCTCTCTTGGAAATATCCCAGTTGTAGTGATGCTGAAGTCTACATCGGTATCAAATTCCAAGTCCTTTCACGACAAACGATGATTCGCTCCTGGCAACATTCCAGTCGCAGCGATACTGATGCTAAGATTGGTATCAGATCTTGAGTTCCAACTCGCAAAAAAAAGGTACGTCTATAAGCGAGATGGGCACGGATGAAAATCCGAAAGGGCTCCGTGAGTAAAAACGGCAGGGCTACCGGCGAGTTTGTGAAAACCTGAAAGGGCAGAATCTCGTTAAAAAACACTTGCAAGGTCCTCTCAACCTTGTAAGGAGAAAATACCCGCGTGAGATCCTTACGACTCACAAGGGAGCAACACACTTAAGAATCCCCACGATTCCTAAGGAGAAAACACACTTACGAGATCCTCATGACTCGTAAGGAGAATTCCTCTTTGAGACCCTCACGGCTCATAAGATTCAAAAGCCTTAAGCTACAGGGATCTGAACCTGTTCTTGAGCCATCACAATCCCTAGATTCCCCTACAAACGGTTCAATATTGACCCTTGTATACAATCTACGGGCACAAATAAACGTCTCCCCCATCAAGTCCCGCCAACGACGAGGGATGTCCTCATTTGGTGAACAAACACTTGTAAGTCCTCTCGACTTATAAGGAGAAAATGCTCTTATTAGATCCTTACGACTTATAAGAGAGAACACCACTTAGAAGTCCTCACGACTTTTAAGAAGAACATACACCTATGAGATCCTCACGACTCGTAGGGAGAAACACCTTTATGAGACCCTTACGGCTCATGAAGTCAAAAGCCTTAGTTGACAGGATCTAAACCCTGTTTGCTAAGCCACCTTTGCTCGAACCGACAAAGGCAAATGATGATTGCTCCTGGCAATGTCCCGGTGGTAGCGACGCCGATGCCTAAATCGGTATCAAATTCCAAGCCCTTTCACGACAAATGATGATTCATGCCTGACAATATTCCAGTCGCAGCGATGCCGATGCTAAGATTGGCACCAGATTCCAATTTCCACACTCGCGATAAAAATCAGCGAGCCAAAAATGCATATGAAATAGCCAAAATGATGAGGCAACTTACAACAAAATCAGCAAGTAAAAATATATATGCATACAAAAATAGCCGAAATGATTGAGCAACTCGCAATAAAAAGCAGCGAGTAAAAAACAAAAATAACCGAAATGATTGGGCACCGCGAAAAATAGCCGAAATGATTGGGCAATCGCTACTTTCGCGATATAAAATGCTGAAATGATAGAGTATCGCGGAAATAAAAAAAATGATTGAAGAATGAAACTTTTGCCCTGCAGGTAAGTCCATACCGACCCCTGCACACAATCCATGGGCATAAACGAAAGGGAACCACATTTTCCCACCAGACCTTGTCAAAGGGAGAGTCAGATCTCGATGGCAACATCTGCATCCCAGAACAACAACAACGGCGTTCCTCCTCATTCCAGCAGGATTCGGACGCGACATCAACAAATGGAGCCACGGTAAAGTCCCTAGTTCCAAGACTCTACGGTCCACAGACAACTTAGAGTCAACCAATGACCTCCCCACCGGACCAACGCTCCGTCTTGGAAACAAGTTAATCAACTCCGAGGAAATCGGTGTCCTTGGCAAAAACCTTGATCCAGTGAAATCAGCGTCCTTGGCGAGAGTATCTCGATTGGCGTCGACCCGCAAGGAAATCAGTGTCTTTGCAGGAATACCTCGATTCGTCTCAACTCCGAGGAAATCAGTGTCCTTGGAAAATACCTCGATTTAGGGAAATCAGCGTCCTTGGCGAGAGCATCTCGATTCGCGTCGACCCGCAAGGAAATCAGTGTCTTTGCAGGAATACATCGATTCGTCTCAACTCCGAGAAAATCAGTGTCCTTGGCAAATACCTCGATTCAGGGAAATCAACGTCCTTGACGAGAGCATCTCGATTAGCGTCAACCCGCAAGGAAATCAGTGTCTTTGCAGGAATACCTCGATTCGTCTCAACTCCAAGAAAATCAGTGTCCTTGGCAAACCTCGATTCAGGGAAATCAGCGTTCTTGGCGAGAGCATCTCGATTTGCGTCGACCCGCAGAGAAATCAGTGTCTCTGCAGGAATATACGACGTCAGCAAAACGGAGCCATGGCAGAGTCCCTAGTTCCAAGTCTCGACGGCCACATATACAGCCTAGAGACCCAAAACAGCATTCATCCTCATTCCAGCAGGATT
Source organism: Agapanthus africanus (assembly GCA_030015575.1). Lineage (NCBI taxonomy): Eukaryota > Viridiplantae > Streptophyta > Magnoliopsida > Asparagales > Amaryllidaceae > Agapanthus > Agapanthus africanus. The sequence continues at coordinate 113,582,161 of CM057344.1, forward strand.
CGGACACGACAATCAAGCGGAGCCATGGAAAAGTCTCTAGTTCCAAAGCTCGACGGTTCACAGACAACCTAGAGACCACCTTGACATTCGTCTCGTTACAGCAAACGCAACGTCAGTAAAGCAGAGCCGTGGCAAAGTTCCCAGTTCCAGGACTCGGCGGTGCACAGACAACCGAGAGTCAACCCATGACCCTGTCGCGGAAATACATCAGCAAATGACCCCGTCGCGGAAATATATCAGCAAATGACCCCGTCGCGGAAATACGTCAGCCAATGACTCCGTCACGGAAACACGTCATCCAATGACCCCGTCGCAGAAATACGTCATCCAATGACCCCGTCTCGGAAACACGTCAGCCAATGACCCCTTCGCGAAAATACGTCATCCAATGACCCCGTCGCGGAAATACGTCAGCACATGACCCCGTCGCGGAAATATGTTAGCACATGAACCCATCGCGGAAATACGTCATCCAATGATCCCATTGCGGAAATACGTCAGCACATGACCCCGTCGCGGAAACACGTCAGCAAATGACCCCGTCTCGGAAATACGTCATAAAATGACCCCGTCTCGGAAATACGTCATCTAATGACCCCGTCGTGGAAACACGTCAGCCAATGACCCCATCTCAGAAACACGTCGGCCAATGACCCCGTCGTGGAAACACGTCGGCCAATGGCCCCGTCGCGGAAATACGTCATCCAATGGCCCCGTCGCGGAAATACGTCATCCAATGACCCCGTCGCGGAAATATGTCAGCCAATGACCCCGTCTCGGAAATACGTCATCAAATGACCTCGTTGTGGAAATACGTCAGCCAATGACCCCGTCGCGGAGATATGTCATCAAATGACCCCGTCTCAGAAATACGTCAGCACATGACCCCCGTCGCGGAAATATGTCATCCAATGACCCCGTCGCGGAAACACGTCAGCCAATGACCCCGTCTCAGAAACACGTCAGCCAATGACCCCGTCGTGGAAACACGTTAGCCAATGACCCCGTCTCGGAAATACGTCAACCAATGACCCCGTCGCGGAAATACGTCATCCAATGACCCCTCGCGGAAACACGTCAGCCAATGACTCCGTCTCGGAAACACGTCATCAAATGACCCCGTCGCGGAAACGCGTCAGCCAATAACCCCGTCGCGGAAATACGTCATCAAATGACCCCGTCGCGGAAATACGTCAGCCAATGACCCCGTCGCGGAAATACGTCAGCCAATGACCCCGTCTCGGAGATACGTCATCAAATGACCCCGTCTCGGAATTACGTCAACAAATGACCCCGTTTCGGAAATACGTCAGCCAATGACCCCGTCGAGGAAATACGTCATCAACTGACCCCGTATGGCTAAAGTCAATCCTGACCCCATACGGCTAAAGTCAATCCTGACCCCGTAGAAAACGGCCAAAGTCAACCCTCGACCTCCCCGTCAAAACAATGCTTTGATTCGGGAGCAGGTCAACTCATCAATCACTTACGAGTCCTCTCGACTTGTAAAGAAGAAAATTCTCTTGGGAGATCCTTACGACTCTCAAGAGAAAAGCACACTTAAGAATCCTCACGATTGCTAGGGAGAAAATACACCTACGAGATCCTCTCGACTCGTAGGGAGAAAAGTTTTTATGAGACCCTCACGGCTCATAAAATTGAAAAGTTTTAGGCGGCAGATCTGAACCTGTTTCCTAAGCCATCGCTGCTCTACAAGAAGGTCAAGATGGACCATCTGCAGGCCACATTTGCCAAAACCACATTCGCCAATGAAATAAAAAAGCTACTTACGGGTCCTCACGAGAACTCACCGTTGCGGTTCGATCAGCTCTTCTCACCTTTCGTAAGGGAAAATACCCAAGTGAGATCCTTACGACTCACGGAGGCGATGAACACTTAGAAATCCTCATGATTTCTAGGGAGAATTTACACCTACGGGATCCTTTCGACTCGTAGGGAGAAAAACCTTCTTGAAACCCTTACGGTCCATGAAGATGGAAAAAGTCTTAGGTTAAAAGGACCCTAAACTTGTCTCTTAAGCCATAAATTCTATTGACATGCGTAACTCTGCACTACTTCACCCACGTACATGCTTACATGGGCAAAGTAGTGGGGGCATTTGTTCCCGCCAAAATTTTCGGTCAAGAGCTACTTGTTCCCTTACAAAAAAGGGGGAGAATCCCCAAAAAAATAGGCATCACGTGTAAAACACGTGAGCGCTCATATGCAAAACATATAAGCGCTGAACATAAATCACCAATGGCCAAACAGGCCTCACGTGTAAAACACGTGAGCGCTCATATGCCAGGCTAAAACCCACACTAGGGGTCACGTGTTAAACACGTGAGTGCTTTTGCCGATCACATGCAAAGCATGTGAGCAACCTAATTTAAAATGTTCCTATCAAATTCTAGAATTAAATTCTATTTGGGAAATATTTTCTTAATCTTCCTTAAACTAGAAAAATCTTCTCTGTTAAACAGATGACCCTTGGATCAAAAATCCAGCGGTGATCACTTGGTAGAGTAAAAAAATCTATCACAGGAAAATATTTTCCTAATTGTATAACGAGAATAAAATTATATGTTAACAAGATATCCATATTAAGAAAATACATTTCTAATCTTGTTAAACTAAAAACATTTGATAGAACAAAATTCTAATCTTGTTAAAACTAACAAGATATTCATAACCTTTTTAAACAAATAAGAAATCTTCTCTGTTAAATAGAGAGCTTTTGGATTAAAAATCCAACGGTGAATAAAATTCACCAATTGATCTAAAAGATCCTGAGATCAATCATGATCTCTCAATGAGGGATTCCCTTAACAAATTGATTCTTTTTCCTCTCATATAAATAAAAGCAAGGAGAGGAACAGACAGAGAGAGAGAGAAAGAAAAATAGAGAGAGAATTTAATTCTCTAAAGAAGGGGAACCCTCCCAAAAGCTCCCACAAAAAGAGAATTTAATTCTCAAACCAAGAATTTAACTCTTATAAAAGAACTTAGTTCTTCCTCTGGTTAAGATCTGCAGAAGCGGATCTCCCCACAAGTTGAGAATTCAATTCTCATCGGGGAGATTCTGTCATGCAGATTCAAAACCTAGGGAAAAGAACTGAATCCAAAAGAGTATAACTCTTACAAAACATATAGGAATTTAATTCCTCTAGAACTAGGGCTTAACCCTTTTAAAAAGAATTTAATCCCTACAAAGAACAAAAGGAGAACTTGATCCCTCGGAACCATAGAAGAACAGCCTGATGATTCATTAGCATTCAAACGCTATATAAAAGCTCACGTGATCCCACGTGAGCACCTTTGAGGAACAAAGAGGTAAAGAATGAAATCTAGTCACGTGACCCCCACGTGACCCTTGAGAAGTGCTCAGCACTTATAAAAGAGAAAAGGGAATAACCCCTATTTTTGGAGCGCCTCACGTGACCCCACGTGACCCCCGTGAAGTGCCCAGCACTTATAAAAGAGAAAAGGGAATAAAACCCTATTTTTGGAGCGCATACACGTGACCCCCGTGAAGTGCTCAGCACTTATAAAAGATAAAAGGGAATAAACCCTATTTTTGGAGCGCCTCACGTAATCCCACATGACCGCTGAGAAGTGCTCAGCACTTATAAAAGAGAAAAGAGAATAAACCCTATTTTTGGAGCGCCTCACGTGATCCCACGTGAGCGCCTCAAATTCTTAGTATTTAACACTATTTCGAGCGCCTCACGTGGAAGCACGTGAGCGCTGATCATACACTAGTGTTTAACACTACTTTAAGGTCTCACGTAGGAGCACGTGAGCGCCAATTATATATTAGTATTTAACACTATGAGAGGGCAATATCAGCTAAATTTAGATCAAATCTCCCGAGGGCAATCAATCGAGCCCCCATGCTCAGGGTCCCCCAAACCGATCTCAGTCCCAGAGATAGCTAATGAGCTCCTAACAGATGGCATCTGAAATGATGTTCATCCCACTATGATCTCTCCCCGGAATTTAGTTCAAGAGTACCTCTCTCCACACCTTCGATACATGTCGTTGTAATTCTTCAACGTTTTCAGAGAGGTGGAGGGTCCCAATAACCAATAACTCTTGGTGCATCACCGAACATGTTTTTCAAAAAGGGGAGTAAATCTAAAATACATCTCAATTTGGGGGCGTCTCACGTGACCTCACGTGATCCCTTGATAGTGCTTAGCACTCAGAAAAAGAAAAGGAGAATAAAACAAAGGCAATTTTCATTCTTCAGAGTGCTTCACGTGATCTCACGTGACCCAATAGTGCTTAGCACTCAGAAAAGGAAAAAGAGAATAAACCCAAGATAGCTCCCATTTTGGGGGCACCTCATGTGTTCCCACGTGACCCCCAAACAATGGTGTATAACAGAGGGAGAAAATTCCAAAGACAGCGTTCGTATTTTGAAGGCACCTCACGTGTTTGCACGTGACTGTTTGATGAACCAAGTGCTTAGCACTTATAAATGAGAGAGGAATAAAATCCAGAGAACAGTTCTCACCTCGGGCGCCTCACGTGCTCACACGTGAGCCAAGTGCTCAACACTTTTATATATATATGAGAGAATAAATTCAAGGAACAATGCCCACTTCGGGGCCCCTCACGTGTTCACATGTGAGCTCCTCCAAAGTCTAGTGTTTAACACTGATTCAGTGCTTAGTACCATGGGGTGACTAAGGGAAATCAACCTTACCTCAAATTAGCCACGTCTTCTGAAGCCAAGACCCTTTTTATCACCAATCAACTGAGCCCCCATATTCAGGTCTCCCCAAACTAATCCTAGTCCCAAAGATGACTAGTGTTCTCCTAACAGATGACATCTAAACTGATGTTCATCCCATTCCCTAAATTGGGATATTGGTTCAAGGGTACATCTCTTCACTCCTATGATATTTGTCGTTGTAATCCTTCAACGTCTTCACAGAGGTGACGGCTCCCGACAACCAGACATTCCACGGACTATGAGGTCCTTAAACTCATGGACTACGATGTCCTTAAACTTTTCGGACCGTGGGGTCCTTAAACTCATGGACTATGATGTCCTTAAACTTTACAGACTATGATGTCTCTAAACTACCATGGACTGTGAGGTCCTTGAACTCATAGACTATGATGCCTTTAAACTTTGCAGACTATGCTGTCTCTAAACTCCCTGGACTATGATGTCCTTAAACCCACTGGACCGCAAAGTCCCTAAACTAAAACAATAGAGCCCAAATGCTCTTTTGTTGGATCTAAATGATCATGTTAAGTAGATCTTAGTCTAAAATTAGACAAACGTATCCTTAACAAATGGTTAAGTTGATCTTTGTCTAAAATTAGACTAATGTATCCTTTACAAATGGTTAAGTTGATCTTAGTCTAAAATTAGACTAACGTATCCTTAACAAACGTTTAAGTTGATCTTAGTCTCAAATGAGATTAACGATCCTTAAACCTAACCCAAAACCCAAATCTAAGAAAATACGGATTTGGACTAATCCACGCCCTACGGGCGACAATATAAATTAGTCTCCGTATACAATCCACGGGTAACCAAAAATAAAACAAACATACACGACACAAAGTGACCATCTGGAGAAGGAGAAAGTGGTTACCGCGATACGGTAGCGTAATTAACTGCAGGGGCTTGCGCCTGCAGGGAAGAGCGTCCCCACAATCAAAAACCTCTCACAATGAGGGGGGATCTGATGAAGTCTGCTATATCGGCCGCATCCGTCTAAACCTTCGATACATGGTGCCATAAATCAACTTGGCATCTTTGGAAAGGTGGACGGATAAAACCAAATAGTATCTGCCCCCAAATTCAGGCAAGATGTCAGTCTTCTCGGCTTTCGGCGGAGAACAGTACATAATACTAACAAGAGAAAAAGTTCAGAAATGAACGAAGCATTCTTGTGGCTCTGTAAACTAGGTCATATCAATACAACAAGATTGGCCAAGTTGCATAAAGATGGATATTTGAATCTGTTCGAATTTTCATTTTATGAAACTTGCCAGTCATATCTCAAAGGCAAGATGACCAAAACTCCGTTTACTGGACACGGAGAAAGAGCTACTGAACTCTTGAGACTGATACATAGTGATGTATGCGGTACTATGTCTACACATGCTAGGAATGGTTTTTCGTACTTTATTACATTCACCGATGATCTCTCAAGGTTCGGACATATGTTCTTGTTGAAATACAAGTCTGAAACTTTTGAGAAATTCAAGGAATATAAGTGCGAAGTTGAAAACCAGACGGATAAGAGTATTAAAATCCTTTGATCAGATCGAGGAGGTGAATACTTGAGCACGGAATTCCATGATTATCTAAAAGAGAATGGGATTCTCTCTCAGCTTACTCCTCCGTATACACCACAGCACGACGGTGTATCGGAGTGAAAAAATCGCACCCTATTAGATATGGTACGCTCTATGATGAGTACTGCTGAGTTACATATTTCTTTTTGGGGATATGCGCTTGAGAAAGCTGCATACCTATTGAATAGAGTTCCGACCAAATCAGTGCCTACCACTCCATATGAGATATGGAATGGAAAGAGACCATCTCTTAAACAAGTTAAGATATGGAGTTGTCCGGCCTATGTGAAAAAGCAAAATCCGGACAAGCGCGAGGCAAGGTCAGTTTTTTGCAAGTTTGTGGGATATCCAAAGGATCCTTATGGATATATCTTCTACCATACTGAGGAACAAAAAGTGTTTGTTGCTCAACATGCCACCTTTTTAGAAAAGGAATTTTTTGTAAAAGAAATTAGCAATGAGGTAGAACTGGAAGAAGTTCCAGCAGCACAGACTATAACTGACGATTTGGTGGAACCGGAAGATCCAGTAGTATCCAACGAACCCCAGCCACTCCATAGATCTAGTAGGGTTGCTCATCCACCTGAGAGATACTACGGTTTTCTCGTAGACGGTGGGAGCGAGAATTGCATCATGGAAGATGATGGCTCTACTAGTTTCGAGCAGGCCATCACAAGAGAAGACTATGTGAAATGGCCGGATGCTATGAGATCCGAGATGGAATCCATGTAGACCAACAATGTATGGACTTTAGAAGTTGCTCCTGAAGGGGTAAAACCCATTGGGAGCAAATGGATCTTCAAAAAGAAGATAGGTGTAGATGGAAAATTTGAGACTTTCAAAGCTAGACTTGTAGCAAAAGGTTTTCGTCAACGACCTGGCGTCGACTATGATGAAACATTTTCTCCTGTCGTTATGCTTAAGTCCATCAGGATCCTACTTGCCGTTGCTACATACCATAACTACGAAATCTGGTAGACTGCACGTCAAAACCGCTTTTCTAAATGATGATTTAGAAGAGAGAGTGTACATGACACTGCCAGAGGGTTTCGTAGACAGTAGAAGCAGCGGAAGCGTGTGCAAGCTGCTTTAATCCATCTACGGATTAAAGCAGGCATCGCGGAGATGGAACATCTGTTTTGATGAAGCTGTCAAAGAGTTTGACTTCATCAAAAAGGTAGATGAACCGTGTATATATAAGAAGGTTGTAGAGAGTAAGGTTGTCTTTCTCGTATTGTACGCGGATGACATACTCTTGATAGGAAACGATATTCCTATGCTACACTCGGTCAAGCTCCTCTTATCACACAAGTTCTCCATGATAGATCTAACTGATGTCTCCTATATCCTGGAGATATAGATCTATAGAGATAGATCTAAACGGTTTTGGGATTATCCCAATCCAGGTACATAGACACCATACTAAAGAGGTTTAGTATGGAAGATTCTAAGCGTGGTAATGTACCCGCTTGTTCAGGAATCACTCTCTCCAAAGAGATGTCTCCCAAGACTAATTTGGAGAGGGCTCGCATATAAGAGATACCCTATATTTCGGCAGTCGGGTCAATCATGTATGCGATGTTATGTACGAGACCGGATGTAGCAAGCTCACGAGGTGTAGTGAGTAGGTATCAATCAGATCTTTGGGAGAAACACTGGAAAGCTGTGAAGAACATTCTTAAGTACTTGAGAAAGACTAAAGAGATGTTCTTGGTGTATGGTAACGGTGTACTCCAGGTGGAGTCCTTTACCGATTCGAGCTTCCAGAGTGATAAGGACGACTGAAAGTCAGTCTCGGATTTTGTCTTTACCCTCAGTAGAGGGACGGTATGTTAGAAGGGTTCCAAGCTATATACTATAGCAGACTCGTTGATAGGGGCAGATTACATCGCTACCAACGGTGCTGCCAAAGAGGCTGTCTGGATGAATAAAGTTCATAAGATGAACTAGGTTCCTACTATTGAGCATCCAATACCAGTGTATTGTGATAACAATGGAGCTGTGGAATTGGCCTAGGAACCCCGGTCCCATCAGCGATCCAGATATATTCTTAGACAGTATCACCTGATCAGGGAGATAGTTGATCTCCGGGAGATCGAGGTCAGGAGAGTTGACACAGAGGATAACACATCAGATCCATTCACCAAGGCCCTTCCCCAGATGCTATTCGAGAGACTTTTGGGTCGTTGGATATGAGATACTACAACAACTGGCCTTAGTGCAAGTGGGGGATTGTTAGGAATATGTATGCCCTAGAGGCCATTATTGTTGATATAGTGGATGCTTGGACATATATAGAGAGTACTTTCTTGCTCGACATGATAGTATGTTATCTGGTTACCTTTATCTTAACATGTATTTTACTGTCTGTCTCTTACATGTTGATAAAGCCTTTAGGATATGTACTTGACTACCAGGATTATGATGAGATCATACTAGTGGGGACAGGGTGGTCCAAAAGTACATCCTTTAACTGTTCCTAGTCGAGGGGATATCGAGACAGGGCATCGATATTCCAGAGTAATATACGTTTCTTGTCCCTTGGAGGGCGATGGTTGATCCCACAACTATTGGTGTATGACATCAAAGATTGTACACAGGTGCTCATTAGAGAATGGGTACACCAAACGGACTCGCCGAGGACTCCTAGTTGGTAGTATACCTATCATCAGATAGCAGTCCTCTGGTGACACTGGTACAGCTTAGTCTGTAGACCCGAGATCGTCATAGAGTCTTGTGTGGCTCCCACTGTCCTTTGATTTCCTCCCTACCACGCTCAAGAGGAGTTGTGCAAACAGATGGATTTTGGGTATAGTCCCGAGTCACATGGAGGCAATGAGTGATATGAGGGGTTTCATCTCTCCCGGTATTGGGGGTTGATGTTGCGCTATGCTCGATTGGCTATAACTGGAAGTCCCTGACCAGGGCTGCTGCTGAGATTTACTGATAAGAGTTATCAGTAGTTTCTCGAACCGTTATAAGCCAGACATCGGCATGACTTATCACGTTACTGGGGTCTGACGTTTACCATCCCTAGACATGATATGCGACATATCAGACGAAGAAACCGGACTGTGCGGTAGTGTTACTGATAAGCTTCATGGAGAGTATAGACAAGCTTGCTTGTTGATCTTCATATCACTCAATACCCGGGTAGCTGTTACGTCCAGCTAGTACCGCTGACGGCTTGTAGGTGATTGATGTGATCATCACCTACTGCTGGCGTATTGACGAGTCTTTAGAGTCCCACACAGAAGTTCCTTGGTTCAACCGAAACGAAGTAGGGCACATATGTGATATGTGCGTGGGCCTGATTAAATACGTGTATATGATACCGTATTGTAATCCGGCAGCTATCTGTTGTCAAGTTAGGTTATATGCGATATAACCAGATTATCGAATCAAGTGTTGATTTGATAATGTGATATACAGATAAATGATATTAGTCGGTCATATGTGATATAACCGGATTATTAAATCAAGTGTTGATTTAATAATGTGATATATATTATATTTGATATAATTATATCTTAACTAATATCATTAGCTCACTAATTATTTTTCATAATATATATATATATATAATTATTTTTCATAATATATATATATATGAAGCATGGTATTTTCTATTTTTGAGAAAAATAGAAATGATGTGGAAATTGAGGAGAATGGGGTGAAACATGGCTTGATGAATATTATATTCATCTTACTTCACTATTGAAGTATGGCTTCAATTTTATAATTGAAGAATATGTATGCTTTAATAAGTGAGTTTTCACAAGCCATTCTACACTTGATATTTCAACACTCAGCCATTTGGTCAAAGGGTTGTTCTCTCGCTCTCGTGTTCTTCTTCCTCTTCATCTTGGTTCAAGCTTCAACTCTCACATGTGATGTGAGTCATGAAACTTGAACACAAATTAGTGAGCTTCAAATCCCCTACTTCACCATTCCACATCAATTTAGCACTTTAGTGTGGCGTGTTTACTTCACCAATAGGAGATTAGTGAAAAGGTAGCTTGAGCTAGTAAGTTTCGCGTGAATCATCTTCGGCATGAAGACCATCGGAGAAAGCTCGTACAAACTCTTAAGTGGAGCCTAGTGGAGTTGCGGGGACTACTACACAGAGCCTATGAAGTGAAGGATACGATCTATGAGGGTATAGCCATCTTCACTTCTCTTTAGATTACATATCATCATAGATTAACCCAAAAATTCTAGTTACGATCTTGATTAAGTCTAACCCAACACCGAAAAATTTAAAATTCGGCATGCTTAATGCCACTTGAATCTCTTGGTGTTGCTAGGGCAGACTTTCAGAATCAACAATCTAGCATCCAAATAACTGCAAAATTAAATTTCATATAGATAACTGGATCATAACATTCACATAGCTTCACATTTTCAACACCAAAAAGATCACATAGTCACATACACTGCAATTCTTCACTTTCTCAAAATCTCCAGAATATAGAGAAAAAAAACACAAACAAACTGCTAAAATAGATACAACTCTAAACCACATCCATTTTTCAGCACCTAAACCTATAACACCAGCTCCAGCATTTCCATTTTCTACCCTACCAATTCTCACAACTTGCTCCAATTGCGCTATTCTTTGTTGAAGCGCTTGATTCTTTTTCTGCGGTTTTTGAACATACTGTATAACCCCAGATCTCGTCTTAAGATTTCTCCACACAAAGAACTATCATTTTCGAGGGAAATGATAGCAAGCATAGAATCTATGACCCGCGTTCTCTTCGGTCGCAACAACAAGCAATGGAGCAGGAAGACCGCAGTAGTAAAGGACTTGGCCATCAATTGACACTCTCTAAGCTCTCCGATAGATTGTTGCCTCCTGTTCATGAGGAATTCACCATCTTTGTCGTCAATTGCCCCTTCTTCGCGAACCCTTGAAAAGAAAAGAAAGTCAGCTGAGATATGGAGAAGGGGCTGTAAAAAGGTGAAAGAAGAGTAGTGTTGGAATTAAAAAGGTATTAGTCACTTGAGACGTTGGAAGAAGCTGTGATGAGAAAGAAGTTTAAGGTGGCAGGGAACATATGCTAAATCACAAGATGGTTTTGGTGAGATTTCCCTATTTTATATTAACTTGCTTTCTGTTTTTTATTTTTATTTTTTGAGGGTTCCATAGGCTCATGGTAAAAGGTAAAAGAGAAGGTTGGTTTGGATTACAGCGTGCAAGCATGAAAGTTGGAAAATTTAATCAGAATCTTTTGATATTCAATTTCCATAAATTTTCTATAGCTATAGATGGTCAGAACCACTTGCTATATCTCACATGGCATGAAAGTAATCCATTTTCTATTTCGGACGGCACAAATAGATGAGTGACAATTTTCAAATTATTTTTAACAGCATACGAATACATATCTAGTTCAAATAAAGACATTAAATTTTATTGAAAAATCATATAATATAAAAAATATGACGCTTCACCAATTTATTCATCTATGCATACAACCCATTTAGGAATAGAATTTCTTTTAAAGAGACTGCGAACAAAACTTTAATTAATTTGCATGTATAAACTCTAAAATTTTACGTGTAACAAACTATCATAAAAGACGAAAAGAAGTATGTATAAGAGAAATGCCAAGATCAATGACCAAGTGAAAAATCCCATTGATGGCAGCGAAAGTTTACTCTCTATCATTTTTATTAATTGCTGTAGGTGTTCATCTTGATCGACATGTTACAACACAAAACCAAATAATAAATATTCGGATTTCAAAACTCTTTGCTCTATCAATAGATAGTCAGAAATTTAATAGGCTGCCGATAATAAACATTTTCTATCCCTAATGAAATCAACATTCAAACGGTATTAAATCTAACTACGTAAATGGCTCTAATACAGCCAGATATAGGTGTCATCATATCTATATCCCGCGGTCGTTGCTCAATGCAAATACATGTATAAATAGTAAGTATAAATAGAAAGCCACTAGAATGCATTTAATACAACACATGTCTAAATTACCCAACATATATCTCGTTGGTAAAAATAAAAATGGACGGTATCGATTACCAAATAAATAAAATTTAATATCCGAACCTTTCAGAAGTATACATATGTATAAAATATTTTCGCAGTCCCATTAATCCTATAAAAAACATGAAATGGATATTTTGCAGAAAAGTTCTTCATTTTGAAAAAGTCTGTACGCATTTAGGGAGAAAATTTTGCACCCTGGCTTCAAAAAAGGCGAGATACACGCATCTTTTTTTTTACCCAAACCCACAAATGACCCAAACACCCTTATCCCATCCACCCTTCCAAAGCCATTCGCTCTGTAAATAGCCACTGATCCAGGGGCATTTACGTCTCAGCGCCCAAACAAAGATCTGGATGAACACATGCTCACTATATATCAGCAGAAGCTAAAACGTCAAATTTTCTTCGAAGACGAAGCCAACGTTCACCAAAATTTAAATCCTTTCCATTTACAAAAAAAATTACCCATTTTAATTATTCTTCATTCTCAATATCAGAGACTGTTCACAAATTTGAAGAGGAGCTGTTGCTTCAGTGATCAGAAACAGAGTGAGTCAAAATTTACTCATTTTATTTTTATTTATTTCTATATTCATTTTCGCATTGAAAGCTCTCATTTTGAGCCAGAAGAGAAAAGGGTTGGCCTTCTAATGGCACTCAAAGCAAAACCCATCAAAAAGTTGGGACCTTTTTCTTTATATACAGAAAAAGATAGGTTTTTGGTAAAGTATTGTAGCATTTTTTTTTTGTCTTTTATCCTATTTTTAATGGGGTTTTAGAGAGAATATTTGGAGATATGGGTTCAGTTTGAAGCTAAAACATAGTGGGTGGCCCTACCTTTGTTCTTCCATCTCAATCAGCTTTTTTTGAATCTTGAGATTGATCACATCATTGTTCTGTTTCAATTATTTTAATGATTTAAGAGTTATGGTCTTTTCCTGTAATTTATCATTGATTGTTATATTCTTGCCTTTGTTCTTACTTTTGTCATGCTTTTTGTCTTGTAATGCTCTTCTTCACAAGGGCCTGCCAACATATTTTTTTCTTCTCTTTTAAAAAGACACCTTCTTTGTACAATTCGAATCCCTCCTTCTTCTTTTTTTGAATCAAACCTTTTCGGGTATGGCTATCTATCACGTTGGAAAGAAAATTGATAGGGGTTTTGGGCTAAGCCTGGTTGGTTTTCAATTCTAATCTTGATGCAAATGAGATTTGTAATTAATTTGATCCCATAGATTATGAATTATTAGGATTTAAAGTTTCTATAATAAAAGGAATAAGGATTCTATACTTTTCTTGGGAAAATGTTGGGTATTACAAACTTTGTAAAAGTTAATTTTTCTTCAATGGTGTTCAAGAGGCCAACTCTTTATATTCTCTTGACCTTTGGTGTTGATTGATGAAATCAAGATAGTAGTAAATTTCATGTGATTTCAATATCTTTTGCTTGTTAAACCATGAGCAATATTATTCTTAACCGCAATTTGTCTATCCAAAAGTTTACCAAGATAAAAGATTGTAGGACTCACAACACCTAGTGTCAAAATGGTAGCCCCATGATGTCTGTCTTTTTGGTAAATTTTTGGGTAGACAAATTGCGGTAGGAAAAGCATTTTTGTTAAACCATTGACTTTACTGCAATGCGGATTTATTGACATCACGTCAATAAGTTTTTGTTTGTCTAATTCATGATGACCGGGCATCGATTATACGGGAAAATCCTTATATATATATATATATAGAGAGAGAGAGAGAGAGAGATACATACATGCATACATGTTGCACATGTTGCCGCATGCCTCTTGCATATTTATACACACATTTAACAAGTAGTTAATATATTTTTCAACCAATTGCATTTACCATCTTTTCCCTCTCTTTTCAAAATCTTCAACAGAGGCACTCTCCAAAACCAATGGGCAGAGCTACAAGATGGCTGAAAAATCTCATCACAGGCAAAAACAAAGACACCGCCAAGGAATCAAACACCGCCGCCAACGGATTCCTGGAGAAAAGGCGGTTCAGCTTCAAGTCCGTCCGCAGCTCCGCTGACTTGGCGGCAGAGACTCGGGTTCCTCGGTTGACCTCTAAGGAGAATGTAGCTTATTTCAGCTCGATTTATTCGGAGGAGGGCGAGGCGAGGTTGGAACAGAGCAAACATGCGATTGCGGTGGCCGCGGCGACAGCGGCAGCAGCAGACGCTGCGGTCGCGGCTGCGCATGCAGCGGTGGCGGTGGTGAGGCTGACCAGTTCCCGTGGGAGAGGTGGTGGTGCTTTGAGGGAGAGGGAGAGGGCTGCTTTGAAGATTCAGGCTGTGTTCAGGGGCTTTTTGGTAATTTTCTTATTAATATTTATATTCTATTCAAAAAAAATTCGTTTCGGAATATTGTTTTATAATGATGATTTAATCTTGCTGTTTTTTTTTATCTATTCCTACTACTTCCATATTCTTTTTGTTTTGCAGGGCTATTTTTTAGTCACCATTTTGTTCTGATCTTTTTCTTTGGTTACTCTATTTTATAACGTGTGCATTTATAATATCACATATAATATCTTTTCTTAACAAAGTAAAAATCTATGATCCAAGTTGGGCATTTAAATCCTTTTTATATGCTCTATTAAATGCCCTTCATTGCATGATTGTTTTGATGTTTAATCCATGTATAGAATGTGCTATCTTCTAAACATTCTATTTTTAAAATTTATTTGTTAATTTTGTCCCAGATGTGGATTCATATTCATATATGATACTCTCTTCTTCTTCTTTTTTTTTATCTATGCAAAGATTCTATGATCAATGGTATTGATTCAATTTTTCCAATTTGAATTCTCTCCTCTGCTTTATTGAATGCTCTTCGCTTCAAACAGTAAATTCTAAATCTTTTTGCTCAATCTATCTTCATTTCTCATTTTAGTCAGCATTAAATGCAGGCCAAAAAAGCATTGAGAGCTCTGAAAGCATTGGTGAAGTTGCAAGCTCTAGTGAGAGGGTATCTAGTTCGACGACAGGCTGCTGCAACTCTTCACAGCATGCAGGCTCTTATCCGAGCTCAGGCAACCGTTAGATCCCATAGATCTCACCCTCGGAAATCTCTTGTAAGATCGATTCACGATAAAAGCTCAAGATAAATTATGCAAATTCTATACCCAGCAATTAATTATTTTTCCTTTCGTGTTTTAATCTTTTTTTTTTTCAGGAAAGGTTCGATGAAACAAGAAGCGAACACATAGCGTCATTCCACAGTAGGAGAATGTCCGGTTAGTTCTGCTCTACCCGACGGAATGTTCTCATTTTTTTGAGTGTCATAACTCCTTCGGTTATATGTAGTACATTCACCTTCAAGCAATTCATATTTGCAAGAAGTCGTCGAGAATTAATAAATTCTTGATAGAAATATGTTTATTAATATATGAAAGCGCGTGGCAGAAAAACTAACAGACAGTAGTATATTTCGGTAGAATATATGGAAATGTTCAAGGTAATTTATATGTAATTTGTAAACATTAAGGTATTTATGTAAAAAAAGAGAGACAAAAGACAGGTATTTTAGGTAACATAGCCTTCAATCTTTAAGCAATTACAAACATTGGGCTTGTATTTTATACTGCACCAACACAATGGCTTTTACAGATGAATTTCTGGCTCCATCACTGCAGGTAACCTAGACAACACAAGCACCGGCATTGACAGAAGCCCTAAAACAGTCGAGATCGACACGTATCACCCCAAATCAAGACCGTCTCGTCACAAAACTGCCCCTTGTCCATTCGAGATGTCAAACGACGAAACTACCCTTAAACCGATCTCCATCCCCGAGTGCCGACGTAATTTCAACGACCAAGACTGGTTCCGGTACCCATCGACGGCCCAAAGCACGCCTCAGTACATGCATTACACGTGCTTCACCCCCGCTACGCCTGCAAAGAGCCTGAGCTCCGCAGACAGGGTTTTGCCACAGCTCCTCCCTAATTGTGCTCCGAATTATATGAGCAACACGCAGTCATTCGAAGCGAAGGTGAGGTCTCAGAGCACGCCAAGGCAGCGGCCGGAGACAACGGGGCTCATGAGGAGGCGGGTGCCGCTGAGCGAGGTGTTGGTAGGGTCGAGGGCAAGTTTGAGTGGAGTCGGGATGCAGAGCTCGTGCGCTAGGGCTCAAGAGATTGCTAATGATGCGGGTTTTGGCTATAGCAGAAGTGATGAGATTGAGAGGGATTTTTATTTGCAGAAGAAGTGGTGATGTTATAGGATTTGAATCTCAAATAAGAGGGAAGAGTTTCTTTTTTTGTTTGTATTTTTTATTTTCTCTCTATTTTCCTTTTTATGGTAAAGAATATCAACTGTTTGTGTGTGTGTAAATTATTGGTTTTCTGATTTCAAATGTTTCTTTGTTGAAGGTGGAAATGTTAATACTGTATGGTTTTCGTCACCAACTAGGAAATCTTTTAAGAAAATTTAATTTACTACATGAAGTTCGAGATCAATAGTGATAAATACAGGTTATATGGTTTCAGATATATGGTTCGATCCTGTTCCGACATAACCTATGGCCCTATTGTTTTTGTTCCACGTCTTTGTATGCGCAGCTAATATAAGTATTTAAGCAAACTCATTTGCTTATTGAAATATTTTCTTTTTATGGGGCATCCATACATATATAAAATCAGAGGAGAGTACATTTTTCAATCCAAAGTGTAATTGGTTTCTTTAAAAGTGGGTGAAAAGGTATGTAAAAAGATAAAAATAGATGTCGGTGTTCAGCCACTTTTACTATGTATGTTGAATTTTCTTTTTATACTAATAGTAACATAGATATTGCATCCCTTCCAATTATTAAAAGTTCTTTCTCTTAAAATATAAGGAGGATGAAGCTGTTATTTGGATTTTGGGTACTTAATATTTCACTCTTATGGTGTGAATTTGACTTTAGTCTTCCTTCTTTTCATTTCCCAAAAACGTATAGTATAGTCTATGTTTACAGAGGAAACGGGATGTGCATAGACACTGCAGGCCCATAACTGTAGGCCCCATGAGACGTAAAGGTTTTTTTAAACATAGCCTTCTGAGCCCCACAGGCCTACGGTCTAGACACTGCAGTTATTGACCTGCAGTGTCCTTGTAGCCCTCTTATAGCTATATTTATAATGATATCGCACAACGTTGTTAATATTTCGAATGATAAATTTTTTCCTTCGGACAAGAAACATTATAAGTTTCTATCCGCATGTTTTCTAAAGAAAATGCAAAACCATAATATTTCAGGAAAAAATGTGATACGAACGGAAAAGTTTGATTGTACATTGAGTTCAAAAATTTTGCCCCGGCTCTATTCTCTGCAAGCATTCTACCATGGATCTAACATGATCTAATATGTAACTTTTCCAAAATTAAGACGTTCCATCCTACCAATGAGACGCTTATGTCATCATCTTTGTAAGATGTCCGTTGGAGACGTTTCTGGGCAGAAAAATAATTTCTCTTATCCATTGTTTTTTTTTATATTTTAAATCTTATCAAAAATCCAATCGAAAAGCTCTAATCCAAATTTCAAATCATGTGCACCAACCTGTACACATTTGTAGATTGGTACATATACACCTTATATCCTAGGATTCAAAGTACCAAACTAAATCCTAAATCACATCACATAGAACAAATATTAGAAAAATCAGGCTATAAAATTAGGCATCTAGAAATTTGAAAAGGTCAGGGCAGAGATCATGTGATCCTATCATCTCTCTCTCACTCTCAAACTTTTAAATTTCATTTCAGTAATGATTAGGTTTTGATTTGATTGATGAGAGCAACGGAGCTTCGAAGACCGTGCACTGCCCATCTCACTTGCCCTCCCGCTGACGTCATCCAGGGGCAGTTTCGGGATTTCGCGTCCTCGGCCCTTGCCGTTTCTTCGCTAGTTCCGCGCCTATGTGCCCGCTTGGGTGACGTATGATGCTAATTATTCCTTCCTGTAATTACGTTTCAGCCCCTGGATGGACTTTCTCTGTTCAAATTTTGAAATGTGTGAAAGGTAGAGGAGGGGCACAATCGTAAATTGCCATGCCAGTGCCTTGGGAATTTATTTTTATTTTTATTTTTATTTTTTGTTGTAATATCTCTTGGTGACCTTGCGAAATTTGCAGAAGTAATTTTAATGTTTTATCATTAACATTTATTAGTGTAGAATATCCAAGATTCAAACACCTCTCCTGTTCGCTTAAAATAAAAGAAAACACTCAATCTATAAGTCTAAATTCTTATGCAGATGAACATTAAAAACTATTGTCTTTATAATTAAATGTGTACAGCTTCGATTTTAAATGAGCTCTTGATGTGTCTTTGATTTGGCGAAGCCAAAGATCGTCTTGAAAAACTGAATCGGCCTTGTATTTTGATTTATAAAGTTTTTTAATCCATGTTCCGGAAACTCAGATTTCGAAATTTAAGTTAGCTCAACTTCTCTTTGAAAGGACAAGAAGAGAAGTCACTGCTCAAAAAATTTATATATAAAAGCAAAATGCACACAGGAGTGTAAAAAAATTAAAGCGTGTAACTTTTCCCCGCACAAATTGAGAAAAGTCGGCTAGCAAAAGCGTGTTGTTAATCTACTTTTTCTTATCAACCACAGTAACTGACCAGTTTGCAAACAAGTGAAAGATACTGAGTATCAAAATCTTGGAGCTTTTGAAAAGACTATGACAAGTGCCAGCATTTCTTAATTCAAGCCAAGTTATGCAGCAAGCAGAGAAGTGTATAAATTAGCTTAGACATTGGTCTAAATATTAAATGATATTTGGGCTTTGGAAATCTTGTCATAAATATTAATAATATATAAATTAGCTCACATGTCCCTGTTCCTCTACTTTTATGTGTCCTTTGCCAATTGATAAACCAACAAACCCCAGCACTAAAGATGAAGCACAGGCGTATTAAAGCTCCGAGATCCATGAGACAAGGGCATCTCATGTTTGAAAAGAAGAGTCATTCAAAAGGTGGGGGAGAGTTTTTTTTAATAAAAAAGACAAGATGTGAGTAGATGCATATATAATATCATTTGCTTCATTTGAATTTCATAAATGTGACAATATGAGCTAGTTTGATTGCATGGTCTGTCCCATGTAAACAACGGAACTATGAATCGTTTATATATTTTCCTTGTGTTGTCGATAGAATGCGCAATCAAGCATCCTTTTCTCTTTTTTTGGAAAAGACTTTAAATACTTTAACCATGCTTTTGTTATCGTATTCATAAACATGTGAAATGTATAGCAAATGATGATCCTAATTAGACAGAATCTCAACAACAAGATTACGACCAACAAATCGTGCTTTCATTTTTTATTTGAGAAAACAAAACATACAGCGCAATATAGGATGGTGGAAACATGGCAGCACGCCATTCATTCATATTACAGTGACGTCTTGTATCCCGTCTTCTCTTTTATTTTATTTTTTTCTAATTTTTTAATTTAGGTTATTGTTTTCGGAAAAAAGATTGGGGAAACTACCCTAATTAAGAAATTGTGGGGCAATAGTAGGATGAAATAATGCTTAGATAAGATAACAGTCGTTGAATTTGAAAAAGGCTACGGATTTTTCGGGGGTCTCTGACCCGTGGGGACCATATTTTTGGGTCAGGAGGCTCATGTTGTTGTTGCTGCTGTTCTTATCCATTTGGAACTTCATGGGTCCATTTTTTAAAATGGGGTCCAAATATTTGTAAGTTGGGCTTATCCATTTAGAAAGAGGAGGGCCCACATGTTCTTGTTCAAAATTAGATTTATTTTAAGGTCGTCATTTTCAACTTTTTAATGCCTTTTCATTGCAATTGGTCAGGCTCATTTGAAGTTAATAATTGTGAGGAGAAATATAGGTGTTTCTAAAATGAGGTTACCCGCCGAAGGAGTTCCCCCGGCCCACCCGCCTGTTAGTGCATGTGTGGCTGAGTTTGCGATCATTGGGGCCGGGAAGGGATCCTCATAACCATTTTGGTCATAATAAATATCATCCAATAGATAACGTAGACAGTGGTGTAGAATACGGTGGTAGCAGAAATAGTGGCCCTACTATGGCAGTGGAAGATGATCACCATTGGTGACGATGATAAAATCTATGGGGGTTGGTATTTCTCGGAAATAAAACTACAACCGGAGAACAGTGATGGACAGATCAAATGAATAACTATTTTATAGGTCATTTGCATTATTGCGTTTTTTGAGAGATATTTCTCGTATATCTCTAGCTTTTATTATCTATTTTGAAACACTTTCATTCCTCGATTTTAATTTTTAATGATATGTCTATTTGGCTGGACCTAGTTAGGACTCTATCCATTTTCTCTCTAAACAAACAAACAAACAAATAAAAAAGTCTACGATGACAATTATGACCGTGCTAAAAGAAAGTTATGTTGAAGGGTGCAACGACAACAACAGTGTCAATAGCGGTGACAAAAGAAATGGTTCCATACGATAAGAAGGAAACAAATTATATAAGCACGAGAAACAACTTGAAAGAAGCGACAATTGATATATGATGGTCGCTGAAGGGATTTATTGGATACCCATTTATTTCGATGAAAACCGGTTTTCTAAGATTTGAAAGGCATAGGGTATTTTTAAATCCTGGTCCCATTTTACCAATAACAAAAAAAATACTAAAAGATTCGGCACATAGTGAAGGAAACCCATGGCATAAAATTATGCCAATCCCAAAGCAAAACATCAAATGTTATTTGAAGGAAACAAAACACAAATCTATAAATTAGTCATATGGCCATATCCAAGATCAGGTAGCCATTCAGTATTGCCATAAGATTATCCAAAACCAACTACTACTCAATTTCTCCAATTCTGTGCTGAACTCAACCTCAAGTTGAAGCAACAGTGTGATTGGTCACCTCAGAGATTTTATTACTACCTCAGGTTCAGATTGAAGAAGCCATGTGGACTCCAGAAACAAAAATGGAAACATATGAGTATTTCTTTTTTATGCTGGAGTAGATACAGAGTCCCTGAATTCCATGAAAATCATGTGATTTCTGTCCTGCTATAAACATGAAGCAAGTCAACTGCAGAATCCCCGATTGAAGGGAGATAGGATATGAAACACTAACTGGACCAGTTTTACCATTGGGGTTGTAAATATGAGATCCAAATAAAAAAAAAGGAAATAAAAGGAGCTTAAGGAGGCTGTGAACGTTCACACAACCCATTAATTAATTAGCTGCAAACAGGAGGGGGGGGGGGGAGGGGGAACAGGAGCGAGGTAGGACTCTGGTTTAAGTTAAGACAAGGTCCACCTCCTCGGACTGTGAGTAGTTCACAGCCAAGCTGGTTGTGGCATCTAGAGCCTCATTTTACCATAAAAGATATGGTGAGGCTTCATGCTGTTGTCTTTCGGTTTCACTCTTAGATTGCATTGTAACTTTAGAATAGGAACATATCTTCAGTAGTAATTCACTGGATTTTAGCGGTAAAAAAATAATAATAAATAATAATAAGCATAGCTATAGAGTTTTCTTTTCATAAAACAAGAGCTTTAAGGCGGTACCACAACAACAAATATCAGACGCATCACCGATCAATAAAATAAAATTTGTCGACTCTTCCATAACCAAATTCATTTTAGGCGTAAAGAGTTAGATGACGGCAACGACCACCATATACGGTTACCATGGTTTGCTAAACATAGTTGGTATTACAGAAGACAGAGAATACTGCAAAAACTTCAACACATACGTTTACCATGGTTGAGAGCAGAAGATTTTTTGGGCTATATAGCCTTTTTCATATACTACTAGCAGAGAAGTTACAGCAGGTCCTGTCGCGTTCAAGTTGGCTTATTAATCTTGCCAATGGTATTTCCCCTTGCACTCTCCAGAATGGTTTTATCAGCAGTGATGAAGAATGAAGCAATCGAAGCTGCCAAAAAACAAAAGAAAATTTTGTAAATACATAAATAATTGTCTCCAAACAAAAAGAGAAAAAGAAGGGAAAAAAACAGATAAAAGACAGCAGTACTAACAGGTTCTTCCGAAAAATATGAAGGATATATTAATTGAACTAGATTCGTCACTTCCAAAGATGCACAATTTCATAGTAAGAGAACATGATGATGCTTTATATTGGCGACCTCCCAGATCATGACACGTGGCAGATGACGTGTCCCAGCGCTCAGAAGAAAAGGCCCGCAGGGGCCGACCAGGCTACCCCGTACCCGACCTGCAAGTACAAGCTAGCTCACCTCAGAGCCCTTGCGAATTGGCTTCCTCGGCCTCTCAGCTCGCCGCCGAGCTACCACGGGACCAAGATACCTCGGCCCTCCCGCTCGTTCCCGAGCTCTCCCGCCGAGGCCATCTTCCTCGGTCCCTTCGGCCAACCAACTCCGCCGCTCACAGGCGTAACCGCCGCTCCGCAAATCTCGCCATGCGCGGATCCTCCGCCGGCAACATCCTACGTTCCACGCCATCATGATCCCCATTAACAGGCGATCCGCTTATTACGCGGGCGTGACGTCAGGAGCGTAACCGCCGGCGAGCTTCTCGCGCCTGCTACTGCGTGCTGCCGCCGCTATATAAACCCCCACCACAGAGGGGTCAAGTAAGCTTTTTTTCACCCCACTTAGCCGTTACTCTGCTCGGATCTTGTGCTAACTTGATCGTCGGAGGGTCCTCGTTCCTCGGTGGTACCAAACCACCCAAGGACTTTCTTGCAGGTACTCGGCACAAACTCCTCAAATCACCAATCTCCTCAAAACCACCCACACGCAACAGGAGATCATCTCCAAAATCCACCGGGAGATCGACGGAAGACAACATCTGACGGAGACCCGAAAAGGACCTCCATCAGAAGATTACATAAAACACCATCAAACTTCTCAGTTTGCCAGTAAACTTAAAAAAGAACTATACTAAAGCTCATTGAAACTACCATTCCCGTTTATCAACATTAGTCGTAACATCTAACTATCTCTGACTTTATGGGCAAGATAGGAGGATGAAGCGGAGGCAACATGGTACTAGTGTTAATGTATGGTGTTTTAATGGAAATCCCGAAACATTCAATGAAGTTGTGTGATTAATCCTTCATTGTAATTCATATCAATGTCCACACACGATCTGATCAACAGATACTGTCAATCTTGTGTCCAGCTATCAAAATGAAGTTATAATATACGCTTCAAGATGAGCATGGCTAAAACTAAAGATATAGAGAAAGGGGAACACAACCCAAGAAACAAAATGCTCCATAATTGATCAATTCATCTCTGCGCATAAAGCTGAAGTCCTGAACTCATGTAGGATAAAAAAATTATGAAAAAAATATCAAGGTTTAGCTCATCCTCTTCCGCCATTCCCACATTTCTCTTTTACTCTTCCTATGATTCAGTTTTAGGATATAATATTAATAGATCCTAGATTACCTTTCATCTCTTGAACACCAACTTAAGAATTATAGATTTTTATTTGATTTTGATGCACTTTTCTTGAAAGAATTATCGAGAATCTTCAAGAGAATTAGATGCCGTATTGGTATCTTGTAGAAGTATCTAGTAAAGTTTACAAGAGTCTTGTAAACTGTAAGATAATAAAAGCTCTATGAAGAAAGTTCTAGAAGGTCGAGGTGGAAATGCTAAGACCTAATGAGCGTTCATTGTATTAATCTCTAGATGTAATCTAGAGAATGCCACCATGCTATAAATATCCCAAGGACAAGGCCAAAGGGATGTGTAATAAGAAGTCTCTTATAATACAACTGCCTTAAACTAATTTGGAGAGAAAGAGCTGCAGACTAAAACTTATATATTTCTTTACTATCTCCTACTCCACTTCTATCAAATTCAATCCTTCTTCTACAAATAAGATACTCTAGCCCTTCTACTCCATAAAACTAATATTAAGATATGTGTTGAGATGTGTGGATTAAAATAGTCATACATTGGAAAAAGTATGAGAAGTGCATGGTTATAAAATATAAGATGTGTCAAATCTCAACAAAGCTGGAGTCTTATTGATGGAGCCCGTCTGTATTAAAAGCTCGTGTACACTCATATAAATAAAATAAACAATCGCCCCTCTCGTTCATGTTTAATTAAATTTAATATAGTATCAGAGCTAGGTTGATTACATTCGTGAATTTGTACTTTAACACACACCTCTTCGAGCCTTCATGCTCTCGGCTTTCGAGCCCTCCTTCGAGCTTTCGTGCTCTCTTAGTCTTGTGCTATCTCTTGAGCCTTCGTGCTCTCCTATGTGATCCGGGCCTTCGTGCCGGGCTTTGAGCATTCATGCTGTACGATTCACGTGACAACCACGTTGCACGTGAGGGCGTTGAAATGTGTGGATTAAATAGTCTCATATTAGAAAAAGTATGAGAAGTGTATAGGTATAAAACATAAGATGGACCAAATCTCAATAAGGCTTGAATCTTATTGATGGAGCCAGTCTATGTTAAATGCCAGTGTACACTCATATAAAAAAATATATAATCGTCCACTCGTTCGTGTATAATTAAATTTAATAATATGAAAGCTATATATTCTACCGGTGGTATCGTAGCTTGATTTCCTGCAAACTGTTTTTAGAGTCACATTTCTTGCAAAGTGGCATCGGAGCCTTGTTGGATCAATTATTTGACAGCATGGCTATCAATAGATAATCCCAACCAATAGCTCCAATATATTTTGGCAAAAAATAGCTCTAATATATTTGGTGGCCACAACAACGACTTTCGGAGCATTAAGATGCAAAACGCTCTTCTAGTCTCAAGATCTACGAGAGCTAGTTGATGTCAGGTAGACCATGCCAAACAAAAAAGCTACTATCCCTGTAGCTGAACAACAAAGTGAAGAAACCAAGCAAAAGGCTTTCCAAATCATCCAACGAGCTATGTGCGACACTATATTCCTAAGAATTCTTGGAGGTTATAGCTAAGAAGGCATAAGGAACATGAAATGAGCAGTTTCAAGGCAATGCGAACGTACCGACCATCAAACTCTAGCGTCTCTTGGGAGAATTTAAATTCTTGGAAATGAGATCCGAGACCACAAAAGATTAATTCTCAAAGTTGATGGAGATTGTGAATCAAAAGAGAAACCGTGTTGAAAATATTTCTAATCAAAGAAGTATTCAGAAAATATTAGTTAGTTTCTCCGCGAGGCAGGCTGCTATAGAAGAATCGAAAGATCTAACAACTCTTCACTAGCAGAGTTGATGGGTTCTTTAAAGTCTCACGAGCACTGACTTAGTAGGTGTGACTTAGTAAGTGTGATGACAGTTCAATTAAAAGTGCATGTTGATTAAAGCTCAACATAATGTCTCGAATTCTTAAAATGAAGTTAGAAGACACTAGAGAAAACTTCAAAGTAAAAGAAATTTTTAGAAGCAACAATAACTTCAAAGAGAGCAATTATCCAAAGAAAGAAAAGTATTGAATGCTATCATGATTTGAGAAATCAGCTGAACAGCTTAATTTCGGCCGTTTCTAATCGGTATCAATTAGGAAAATTCCGAAAAGCATGTATAACTCTCGCTTTTCAAGCGGTACGAAGCATTTTCGTCCTACACGAAACAATTTTGCCCTGTTTGAGGTTAGTTCCGTTCCGATTTTCAAACCAATACGAACCAAAATTTAGAGTGGGGAGAGAGGAAGTAAGTAGACTAATACAAACCAAAATTTAGAGAGGGAAGAGGAATTGAGTTACTTAGGTTCTATGCTTTTTTCTTTGCCAATTTGCCTAAAATAACGAAGTAATTTACTTTTTTGTTGAGTGGTTGAAGATGACGTGGTTGATGAGATAGGTCATGCGCCTATGCAGGCTACTATCTGTAATTTGCATGTGACTTTACTATCACTTCACCAGACTTGGAAATGAAGAGGTATGATTTGAAAGTCACTGCAAGAAATTTATTTAGACATGCATGTGGCTTATATAATCCCAACCCTAAGCACCTGCATTAAGCAGCCAAAGCGCTTAAGCGGCCAGCAATGGTTTAAAAAATGTCTGCTTAAACGGTCGAGTAGGTTTTACCGCTTCACTTTATCTCGTTTAAGCGGGTGATTGCATAACCTATTTTTATTGATATACACACCTCATAAGTATTATAATAGGTATATAAGTAGTGTTATTAAAGTAAGAATAACACAAATACCAATTAATACAACATCTAGTCTTTTCTTGTTCTCTTTTCCACGCTGTTTCTCTCCTTCTTGCTCGAGTTAATAAGGGCCAGGGTTGTCGAGTGCTCAATTTTGAGACGTTTCAAGATTTGGGTTTCAAAACACCAAAATTTTGGGTTTATCATTTTCAAGAAATCGAGATCAGAATCGATTTCGAGCAATTCTAGAATTTTCTATTTCGATTTTGACTAGTTTTTGAATACGCAAATTCGATTTCGACTCCACCCAGTTTCGGGCTACAATCGTTTAGGTACTTTAAAAATAATTTGATAAGTTTTTTTTACTGATTTGAGCTAAGATGCTTGATATTGAGTATTGAAAAGCTTATAAACAATATAAACTAATTAATTCTAAAGAAAATTTCAATTTTGTATTAAATTATTTGAGCATACTCTAGCAAATAATATATTGTCTGAACAAATTTGTCAAATTTTGGGTTGAATTTAGGCATTTGTCAGTACAAAAGAAACATAAAAATAGTTAGAACCTAATGAGAATCAATATTTATTGACAAGAAAAAGAAAATTGATGAAACACCGCCTTTCTAATTTCTGAGCCGCAGCTTAAGCGCTTAAGCGTTTTGGCTTCTCGGCCGTTCCGCTTTTCTTTTCCGCTTTTAAAATATTGATAAGACCATGTTTGGATAGTTAGGGTAAAAACCCATAGGATTGACTTTAAGATTAAAATATTTTGGAATGCACATGCATTCCAAAAGTAATATTCTAATGGATTTTGATAACATAATGCATGTTTGGATGGTTGGGATAATCATAGCAATAAATAAAGTAAGGAAGAGAAAGAAAAACAAAGATTGATGTAATGATGTGTCATTTCAAGAGAGAGTTTTGGATTAAAAAAATTGCGTCTTTGCCAATATTTAGAATCCAATGGATTAAGGATATTTTTGGGACTTTTTCTATTGGATTTTTTCACAAAAAATTTACTCAAACTTTCAATTTCTTGGATTGGTTTAGTCCAATGGAAAAAAGGAATTTAGGCTTTTTCCATAGGAATTTAGGCATTTTTCCATTGGAATATGGGTATCCAAATATGGCCTCAATGCTAATAAAATTAATGAAGACCCCATGCATTCATGAGCTAGAGGCTTCCATGAAGTGCCGCATGGGTGACTTCTTGGGTTGCACACCCCTAAGGAGTCACCTTAGGGTCACTCCCCCCCCCCACACACACACGCGCACATAGAGAGAGAACATATTTAATATGGCAAATAGGAAATTTCCTATATTGGTGAATCTAAAACTATTTGTCAACTTTCTCGATGATCGGCGTTGGTCATCTTGATCATCAATCATCATGCCTTCAAATATGCGTACGTCAATTTTCAAGGGAATTGGATTCTGTTCTCCATTGCATCAGATGGTTGCAAAGTTAATTGTTTTTCAACAGTAGAGCATTTAATGATTCTTAATGAATGTACAATAATATCCAAAAACTCTTATCGTACCACTTTATACTCTGTATCCTTGTTTGTGTGTGTTCCAGATTTTTGCATGCACATATAATTTCAACACAAGTGGAACCATGCCAAATATGAATTTATACCCCCTAAAATAAATAGATGTCTAATTTTAGAGGTTCACACTGCTTAGTTTGACACTTCTGGATGATTTCCTTACGAAAAGTTGCCAAATTTATAGGGGGTCGCATGCAAGCGACACAGATGGTTAGCATGCTAGGCAAGTTTCCTTAATTCCAGCACATACACTGTGCCTTCAGAACCTTATAACAGCTTTCCCTTAAATACCACTGCAACAGAGTCATTTAGAAACAACGGGTCACTTAACAAGATAGCAGAAAATGAATTAGGTTTTCAGGATATACTGGTCCAAATGAAATCTAAAGAAATGCAGAAAAATTGTGACAAAGCATAATATACTATTAAAGCTTGCAGAAAGAATTTCAACCTCTTTTAATAGTAAATTTATACTTTTGCTGGAACCATGATATTTTACTGTACATTACAACCAAAGCCACAAAAAAGTAATCCTGAGCGGATATTACCTCCTGATATAATAAGGGCCTGTGCAGTGTAATTAAGATTCGCTTTAGCCCAAGGAATGACACGGCAGCCGACCAGCTGAAACATATACAAAAATTGAAAAGGCAGGCAACTTACACAATTCCTGCCAAAAGTAAAATGAACTAAATAACCCAACATTTTTTTGGGGTCAAGAATCACCTGGGTTGCTAAGAGCAAGACATTTCCTACAAGCCTACAAGGCCAGTAGGATGCATACAAGGTCTCTACTAGGGGGACTCCCCTTCATCAGGATGGGTACCATCACAATGAAAGGACTTACCCCCAATAGGAAGCCTGAACTTCAACCTACCAGCCATGACGCTGGTAGGTTAAGTATTAATCAATTGCTAAATCCTATATATATTGCTAACTTTTTGATAGGTTGAATAGAGATAAATATTTGATAGGGTTAATTGCACGAAACACTTCTGTAGTTTACCATGTCTAGAACTCACACCCCTCAAATAATTTACTAGTGCAAACACCCCTCTACCATTGAAAGCCTCAAATTCAACTCTAATCAACAAAGACAAGATCTGGAGTTAAATTAGACAACCATTTGAGTTATATTATAGAATTAAATTTGAGTGTTTTAAGGGTTTTGGTTCTTATTTTAAAGAAAAAGGTTTTGGTTCATGAGCAGATGGGGCATCGCCGCTAATAGATTACTTAATGGGGTATAAGGGATACACAGGGTATACTATAGGGGGGTGTTGTGCAATTAATCCTATTTAATATTGCAATATCTAGCGAGTGGGCATTTCTATACCACAAGCACACTTCAGAAAACAAAAGACATACTATAATAATTTCTAGCCAAAATCTATGTAATGGGAGAAGGCTAACAGAATCAGACCGTTGGTGCTGCAGCAACAACAGCTACAACAGAGGCCGTCTTGAATCCATTGATAGCTGCTTCTGAAATAAATAAAAATCCACAAAAAAAGACTGAGAACCATTAGTAGTTGAATCATAACCCAGGCTAATAATTGTTGAGATATTTGGCCCGGGGGCAAAAATCTGATGGTTGTTGGATTCAACTGTCAGCCTAAAACTAAACATAAATAAATAAAGATACATAATGAGATGATGTAGAAACTAGAAACGACTAATAAAACCTATTTTACATAGTATAAAATAAAGAACAATAAAAACGCGGTCAACTTTGATACTACAGAAGCCACAACAAACAAGGTATTAGCAGATAATAGCATATAGCATAAATGAGGAGGAGGTTTGTTGTATAATAATTGGTGATATGATATGCCATCATTGTTACTTTACAGAAATTGTTTCATCCTAGTTTTGTTGCAACAAATTTGACCGGCCAGGAAATGCACAAGGGGTTGTGCAATCTGCTATGTACAATGAGCAGGAAAAGGATTTGATTTAAATCCAAAATGGTTCGCATAAAAAGGCCTACCATGTCAAGATCTGTGAGAAGTAAGAAGATAATAGTTAAATATAAAACTTCACAGCACTCGGTCTTCATACACCGCCGTGATATCATTTCTACATCTTCATGTTGAAACTTGGAATGGGCAATATAAAATTTCTTGTAAATGGTAACAATTGTAGTTGAAAGAGAAAATACAAAGAACTGATATTTATCTAGTCTGCGATTTAAGAAAGACAACAGGACAGGGCAAAGCTCTTTAAGAAGAACATAAACGGCTTATTTACAGTGGAATCGTATCATCAATTCTAGAAGACTAGATAAATATGATCAAGTAATATTGCAGTTGAAACAACATGATTGAGTAAAATTACATCACTCAACATAAATGATATTTTGTTAAGGTCTAAATGTAACACTATGGTTGTGAACAGGGACCGTAAAATTCCTAAATCTATACCCTGTATCAAGAAGCATTGCATCTTGGTGAGAACCTAAACCTGTTTGCAGACGCAGATTGTTCCAAAGCAGCATCTTCTAGCTTTTTGTATTTTAGACAAACCCCCGGTCTCACGCAAGAAGCCTCACGTTCTTCCTCCTCACAATAGGGTATTTATATGCTTACTAAATTCTGTGAAACTATCCCTGCCTACTCGTGGCTCATACCAATCGACGATTCCTTCCTAAAATAGGGTCCAAATTGCAACCAAATGCCCAAATCAGGACCAAATTTAAGTTTCATGAGAATTTATTTATTTACAATTCTCTTCGATTATCTCATTCACAGCCAAATCGTTACTATAATAGCTGGCTAGGGTTTTCAATGAAAGTGAATCGTTCAAAACTTCAATTAAGAATCTAAAAGTTAATCAAATTATTGCAAAAATGAGCACAGTGAAGTACCTCGGGTGGAGTCTCGAGATTCGATGGACCTCTTCCCGCTGGGAGAAGCGATCATGAAAGAAGAAGATCGTGGCTTGTTCGCCCAAGCGTCCCTCGGCTCCGAAGGGATTCCCATTATGCGGTCTGATGACGATGATGACGATCACAACAACAAATTCCCAACTTCTAATCAATTTGCCCTGATTTTTTGCCGCCGTGGTGCTTTTAATCGTCGTGCTCTTTCTATTTTCGGGCATTTGCTATTTTTGTTGTTTTGAATAAGCATGTTGTGGTTAAGCGCAAATCACTATTTTATGCTTCTTCTTCTTCCTTTTTTTCTTTCCTTTTTTTAACTGGAGGTTTGGTCACTGATGATGATTTGCAGTTAAGAAGCTTGAGACGGTCTCATTCTGCGTTTTTAGCAGCCTTGCTTTTGTTTGTCCGAATACTTTCTGCATGATATACATCGAAGGAATGTTTTAAGTTCTGAGCGAGGTCCTTTTCGGTATGTTGTCTTCCATCGATCTCCAGTGGATTCTGGAAGTAATCTTCCGTTGCGTGTGGGTCTCAAGGGTTTTTGAGGGGATTGGTGATTTGGAGCGGCTTAGCACCGAGTACCTGCAAAGAAGTCTCGGGGTGGTTTGGTACCACCGGGGACCCTTCGACGATCAAGTTAGTACGAGATCCGAGTAGGGTAACGGCTAAGTGGAATAAAAAATGGCTTACGTGACCCCTCTGTGATGGGGTTTTATATAGTGGCGGCAGCAGGCGCGAGAATCTGCGCATGGTGAGATTTGCGGAGCGGCGGTTACGCCTGTCAGTGGTGGAGTTGGTCGGTCGGAGGGTCCGAGGAAGACGGCCTCGGCTGAGGAACCCAGAGATGAGCAAGAGGGCCGAGGAGTCCTGGTCCTATGGTAGCTCGGGGCGAGCTGAGGGGCCGTGGAGGCCAATTTGCAGAGGGCCCCGAGGAGGACCAGCCTGTGCTTGCGGGTCGGGTACAGGGGCGTCCTGGTCGGCCCCTATGGCCCTTCCTTCTGAATTCTGGGACACATCATCTGCCACGTATCCTGATCTTGGAGACCGCCAATATTGAGCATCATCAAGTTTGATTCTCGTTTGATTCCAAAAAAATTGCAGAAGCAATGTGTCCTCTGTTTGTGGTTTAAGTATACACGCATCTGCAAAGGGAGTGAAGTTCACTTAGAATCCTTTCCTCCTTTGATGCAAAAATGCAGAATAACGCGATCTCTGTTCGTGGAGTGATATATCAACAGTTGAGACTGAAAGCAAGATCAATTTTTAGGTTTAAACGTCACTATTTTTCTTTTGTTTCAACAGCCCGTGTATCACACTAAGTGGCGGATAAGCTGCTTGTAAATTTAGACATCAAATAAGGATTCTGCAAGGGCTTTATCTTAAAATTATTGTTACAAAATTTATGGGTGAAACTTAACCTTTTTTTGAGGCTATTACACCAAAATCTCTATTCTTATAATGCATAAGATCAACTGGAGATGCCGCATAAGATCAACTGGAGATGCCGCATAAGCTTCAAATTTAAATCAAAACAGGCCATGCTGATTGTTTTTTATTCATTTCCTTTTCTGTCTTTGCATTTGACTGTCCCACCATTAATTATTAAATATAGGTGAAAAGGAAAGAGATGATAGAACTATTTGATTTCAAATACAATTGGAATTAAATAAAAGGCATCTATAATTCAAATTTCCAATAAAAAACAAAATCAATGTTTATCTAGATTTTTCTGCTTAGCCATCACAATTTTCTACTTAGTAATCAGATATATGTATTGTACCTTGATATATTATTTCTAACTACATGTTTGTGGGGCAAATTAACCAGCACCATTAACCATCTCGGCTTTTTATTAAAACAACTTAAAGTTATTTTTATCGGTAAAACAACTAAAGTGCTATTTTGGGTATTCTAGTGAAAAAAATCTTTTCAAAGCAGTAGCAAAAGGTTTTTTGGTGTCATAAAAGTATTTTAAAGGTATTTTAGTGAAAAATGATTAGAGTATTTTAGCCTGATTTACCATCCCCAACCCCCAAATTTTCCCCCTAGAATAAGGGCAATCAGTAGGATCTATTCTCGGAAATTTTACTCGTTCAAATTTTGATCTTCATTCATCAAGAAAGCAGAGATAGAGAGAAGAGAGAGAGAGAGAGTGTGTGTCTTAGCAAACTTACGTGGACGAGCACTTGATGTGCGACATCGAGCGCCAACATCTGTCGTCGGCGGCGATCGTCGGCCACGACGGCAGCGTCTGGGCCCAGAGCTCCTCATTCCCTCAGGTCTTGATTTTGATTTTTGTTCTTTTTAAATTTTAAACCATTTTTTATGTTTTCAATAATTTTCCTGATCTGAATTCACATTCTGCAAATTTTACAATCATACATGGGTTGCAGGTAATTGAAATTGTTACAAATTTTACAATATCAGCTATTAATCAAATTTCTAGTTTATTTTTAGGGTTTATTGCACAAAACATCCTTGTAGTTTACCCTTAAATGGAGCCAAGGTACCTAAAATGCTCCTAAACAAAATCGGCCGATGCAACGAAAGGAACATGATTTAGGACGAGTCCCTTACGGTGGCACAATCGGGACAACATTCCCATTGCGACGGGGCGGTCACGATTTCGCGGAATGCAACCCATATAATGGAGACTAGACCGACTCTACTTATTAGGGGTCGCACCTTATAACTGAAAAAATAATTTTTCTTTTGACAATTCAATGTGTCTCGACATGTCATCTTGAATTGGATCATTTGCAGCCATAAACACCTTGTTGTCACAATGCGACTTCGAGGGCTTCATATCAAGAAATAATCGTGACCCACTGCTACATCCAGATAGAACCAATTGCTTCTTAATTCTCCAATTCACCAAGTTCCCTCCTAAAACAACATTGTAGCCAAAAATAGAGCTCCGATCATCGACGATGCACCAAATCTGCATCTGAATATCCTTCGAATCGTGAATGACCGCAATTAGCAAACGACGGTCACTTTGCTTTAGATTCAGTTTGTTTCAAGAGGTTAGGAGTATGCGTTCTACGTAGTGCAACAGTGTATTTCCCTGAGTACACAGCTCAATACCTGAATAAACACTTTAACCTTCCCAATCCTTAAACTTTATGTTCTTTGACTTATAACCTCTTCAACTATTGGGATCCAACTAGATATATTCTCCGCACCAACTATATTATCTCCACAAGCAATAAGTGTAGTAATTAATTGACCGTCATTTCGCAAAAAGCGCGGTCTGCATTGCTTTGAAGGAACCTATACTTGTTGGATATCACTTGAGAAGACTGTTTCAGACCGGACACGTACGTAGCACGAATAGTTTGTTGATGAGACGTATCCGTATCGGAGACGTATCCATATTTGATTCTTTCGGATTTGTATGCAATGCTTGTGGAACTCTTTTTGGCATATTCCAAAACTTATATTATGTACTAGATGTTGCGAACATTGATGCTGATAAAACATCAACCATCTATACATGAAAAATAATAAATATTCGTATAATTCTTTTAGATTTGCTAACATAACATTTTCTGTTAATACATGTATATATTTTATACAACAAAAACTTAACGTATTATCATGAACCGTATCCTTAATTTTTGGAAAATTGCGAATCCGCGAATCCGACACGTCTTGTGTCCCATATCCGTATTTGAACTCATGTTACATATAAAATCTTTGATACTAAGTTCCTGACATAATATATTTTTATAAGAAAGGTCAAAAATTCAGCGGTACCCTTTTCTCAGTCAGGACCATATTTTCTTCTGATGTCTTGAAATACTTCACTTTACAACATTTTAAATCGATATTTTTTGTTATGCACCTGTCAGCAGAGGTTTAGAGAAGCAGCGGTAAAAAAAAATCTTGATGACAAAGGCCTCTCTGCAGCTGTATCCTCATTTGCATCTAGAGTATACGAATGGATACAATTTGTTTGGGCGGTTTCTTCTGGTTATAGATGTTTGGGTTTTGCAGCTTAGATGGCAATACTTGTGACCTCTTGGAAACAAAAAGTTTTTTTTTTGTAAGATTAATGAACTTTATTAAATTATTGAAATGCTTGGTCAACTCTTGTTTTGATTCCTCACATGATTTTTAGAGGTTTTACATTCTGAACGCTCAAGCTTTAAAGCATCGTTTTCTTATTATTCACACACACACATCCTTTTTCATAGTAGTTACCAATATTTGTAACTCTTCGCATTTTTTTGGGGATTTGTATATCTCATTTTTCAATTTCGCTCATAATAATTCCAGTATCTGTCACCTTGGGACAATTTTTTGGGGGGATTTTGTATATATCATATTTCCATTTCGCTTGTAATGATGCCCCTTATGCATGTAAAGGTGGCATACTTGTGCTTGTTTCTTCCGCATTTTTAAATATTGTCCAATGTACATATATTATGCCCATAATTTAAGAGAGTCGTTACTCTTTGTGCCACGTGCAGTTTAGGCCTGACGAGATCACCGGTATTATGAATGATTTTGCGGAACCAGGGTCCCTTGCTCCTACTGGCTTATTTCTTGGGTCAGCAAAATATATGGTAATCCATGGAGAGCCTGGAGCTGTGATCCGTGGGAAGAAGGTGATCAATTATTTTATTATTTCATTTCATATCTATGGGTAAATTATCTATAATTTGATTGATTTCAGATACTTTTGATCTAGAAAATTGTATAATTTTTCTTGATGTTTCCTAAACTCACATGTTCTTCAAATGAAATTTCTTCGTTTGGTGTGTGGGGGGGGGGGGGGGGCTATCAGGTTTTAACTGAAGGAATATTCTGGATGACATTTTTAATGTGTGTTGCCAATGGCTTGGGTAATTAAGAACCTAACAAGATGCAAAATGGGAGTGCATTTTCCTTGTTTTGTTTGTCGTAATTTTAGGCATTTATCTCTATTATTGTAAGAAATATTAGGTCTTCACACAAGACACTTAATGGCGCCTTTTTGACACAGAACAATGCAACAATGATATACCCTTATGTGTAACTTCGCGTTTTTTTTTGTGTGTGCGCGCGTGCGGTTTTTATTTTCTTCCTTTTTTTTGGGTTGGGGAGGGGGGGGGGGGGGAGGCATCCATCAAGTCCACTGTCGCAAGCACCATCCTTTTATGTTTCTGATGCTCATTATTTTAGTTTTAACTATTGCTGTA
The DNA here is from genome assembly GCA_030015575.1 of Agapanthus africanus. NCBI lineage: Eukaryota > Viridiplantae > Streptophyta > Magnoliopsida > Asparagales > Amaryllidaceae > Agapanthus > Agapanthus africanus. The sequence goes on from CM057344.1 coordinate 113,618,217, forward strand.
CAATATCGAAGACATGTTCCCTGAGAGATCTAAACTAGCTAGAGTCATCCGATGTATAAAAAGTACTTCATAGCGTTCTAAGTTTGGATTTGCCATTAGGTAGATTCATCTTGTTTTAAGCCTCTTCTTTCTGTACACGTTTTTCATTTACTACTATTTTGGTGGGAATCACTTGTTACAGTGACAATTTGGAACGGCTATTTAATTCCTTACTAATTAAATTTTACATTGACTCTACGAACATATAATTATCAATGAATAATGCCTTTATGTCCTCTCATTATTCATTTGTAGGTTGCCAGGCGTGTGAACCATAACTTTATCTTGACAATCACCGATTATTTCATTTATTACAAGTTTTGTAACTTTGGCTTTCAATAGCAATTTCCTTTCATTACAAGTTTCTTCGTTTCAAAACCACCATGGGGTTAATATAAAAATTATGTATCAGATGTCTTGTTGAGTTACAATTTTTTTTTTCATTTTGAAAACTTGCGGCAAAAAGGAAAAGCAAAGTGTGCAATGCTTATGAGCGAAACTCCTAGCTTACTTTAAAAGCTTTATTCAAACCCTATTCGCTAGAAAAAATATGTTTCAACTGTTACTAATGTGGGTCTCCTTTTTTGTGTAGAAATGCTTTGATATCAATTTCAGGAATGCACACAATTACGGGTTGTACATTCGATTGCAGACAAAACCACTTTCATATGGTTCTTGTATTGCTTAGATATCATTATCATCTTTATATTAATTACCTAAGTTTATAATCTATAGAATCTTGAGGCCATTTAACTTGCTTGCTTGTGTCTTAAAGGGAAAATCACCTGTCCTTAATTTTTTTTCCTTTTTGATTTTCAATTTCTTTATATAATTTTTTAATCGATTTTTTCATTCTTGTAATTAGTAGATTTCATTTTAATTTGGCAGGGATCAGGTGGTGTAACAATTAAAAAGACGAACCAAGCTTTGATTGCCGGCATCTACAATGAGCCCATGACTCCAGGGCAATGCAACTTGGTTGTTGAGAGGCTACCTCATCGATCAGGACTTTTAATCCCCGATCATTTCCTCCATTTATTTATTTTTGGTTTCACACGCATTTTGTTCCATTTTAGCTTCGTTCCATGAAAAAAAATTTATATTTTTTTTGGCCTCTTTGTTTTTCAGGCATGAATCTTTTGAGAGCATGAATTGGTTCTTGAGGAGTTTGTTTTCTAGAGAGAAAAGAGTGGTCTGAATAAACCGAATTTTGTGTGTTATGGGGCTTTGTTTGTTATGGATACATCATCATTTTGATTTGTTCTGCTCATTGCAGGAACGTAAAAAATTTATCTCCATAATATATTTTCTTTGTTTCATATATCTATAGCTCGCTATTGGGTTGGTTATTTTGAACTAGTAATTTCAAAATGGTGTTTGCAAATTCTTTTTTTCGCTTTTGAAGTGTGCAAATGACAAATTTCATTTTCTTTGATATTCTTTGCCTTTTCTGCTTTCTGTGTATCTTGCATATGTTGCAGCAATTGGACATAGCTTGTGGTAGGAATTTCCTTTCAAAATAAGTGGTCATCGGTTCATCTCATAAAGGGACGAATAAAAGAAAAGAAAAAAGTATAGAAAATTGCTCCTGACTTTGCCTTCAAAAAGTAGCTGAAAATTACTGGTAATTTGGAAGTGAAAATAGTGTAAACTACTGTTTGAACCAAGTTCTGGTCTCTTGAAAAAGGTCGATGGATTCATGCTATACACGCACTAGATTTTTAATCAGGTGCGATGCACTTGAAAAACTAGAGAGAATGGAATTATCAAGGAAATTATGTATTATAAATTAATAAATAAAGTGTATTTATTATCTGCTCTAAATTCCAATGTGGATGCATGTCTTTTTTTTGGGACCTGTTTGTTTGGCTTGTGTTTGTAGATCATGCGTTCCAATTTCCGAGTGGTAGTAGAGATTATTTTTGGAATTTAAATAATAATATAATATGTCTTATTAAAATAATTCCAATTATTGTTTTGGGTTATAAAAATATGGAATATAATTATATCTATACAAATTGTGGCAATAAAATTAGTATTGCGACCACCAAGGTTGATACGGTCGGAGGCTGAGATCAATTCTGATGGATCTCTGGATCTCCTTCAGATGTTATCTTCCATTGATCTGCTGCAAGCGCTGATTGACGACTGAGATTTGAGTTGGAGGGTTTCTTCCTGGAGCGTGTGGATCTCAATGGGTTTTGAGTGGTTGTGACCGAGCTACCTGCAGGGAAGTCCCGGGGTTGTTGTGCCACCGAGGACCCTCCGACGATCAAGTTAAACGGGATATTTTGGCAGAGTAACGGCCCAGTGGAGTGAAAATGGCTTACCTCGATCGTCTGAGAGAGGGGTTTATATAGCGGCAGCAATGGGCAGGCGGGCGCGAGAATCACGCCGGCCGTTACGCCCCAGGCGTCACGCCCGCGTGATAGGCGAGATCCCGCATTAATGACGAGACAGGCTTGTTAATGGGGGATCGTGATGGCGTGGAACGCGGGATCATGGGCGACGGATATCTCGCGCATGGCGAGATTCGCGGAGCCGTGGCAGAGGCGCTTGTGATCAGCGCTGAGGGTCGGTCGAGACGAGACCGAGGAAGATGAGCTCGGCGGGAGGCTCGGGCACGAGCGGGAGGCCGAGGCATCTTGGTTCTGTGATAGCTCGGAGGAGAGCCGGGGGTGGTCTGGAAAGCCATCGATGGTCGGGAGACTCCTTAAGCCGGAGGCCCGAGGAGTGATCCAACTGAAGTTCTTGATTCTTTCTTGTAGGTTCTGGGACACGTCATCTGCAACGTGTCAGCATCTGGAGAGTCACCGATATCGAGCCTTATCATTAGCCTCCTGTTTCCCCCAATCAGAGCTTTGCTCTGTTCAAATTTTCAAAATTTGAAATGAAGCAGCGCTTCATAAAAGCTCCAGCAAGCAGCGCCCACGTGCAAAGCACGAGTGCGCTGACGCTAAGAGCGTCAGCGTTCTGAAGCAGCGCTTACGTGCAAAGCATGAGTGCGCTGGCGCTAGAACTAAATGTTCCCCACTGTTAGATCAAAGATCTAACGAAGATGATAAATTATCAAGTTACCAGAATAAAATTCTGTTAAGACAAGATTTCTCAGAATCTTTCCAAACAAAAAGATTGTGCTCTGAAAATTAGAGTACCGTTGGATTAATGATCCAATGGTGATTAAAAACCACCAAAATACAGAATAAATTCTGTATAGAGAAAATTTCCCAATCTTGTTAAAAATAAGAAGATTGCCTTCTGTAAATCAGAAGCCCTAGGATCAAAGTTCCAACGGTGGGAAATCCCCAAATCAATTAGAGAAAAGATCTCTTTAACTGATTTAACAAATCAGCTTGCCCTATATAAAGGACCCAAGACTTCAAGTCTCATACAGAGGAACCCCCAATAAATTTTGAGAAATTTCAAAGACAAAGAGTAAGCTCTCAGAATAAGAAGATTTTCTTCAAGGTAAAAAAAAAGAACAGAGAGATGAAATCATCTCATGTGAAAAGAAGAATTTACTTCTTTTTCTAAAATCATAGATCTATAAGACCAAGATCTTTCACAAAAAGAGATCAAAATATCTCATCATAAAAAATAAGGGGAAGAACTTAATCATTTTCAGATCATAGACAAATTGTCTTTCACAAAAGAGATCATAGTATCTCATTATAAAAAGGGGGAAGAATAATTCAATTCTCTTAGGATCATACATCCATAAAGGCAGAGCCTTTCACCAAAAATATAAGAGATTGAAATATTTCCTATAAAAAATAAGAACTTTGTTCTTAGATCCATGAGACAAAGTCTCTTATAAGAGAAAGAATTTAATTCTCAGGGTGCAAAGCTGCCTAAAAAGAGCCCTAACGCTCCAATCAAAAGAAGCGCTTCAGCGCTCCAAAACTAACGCATAGCGTTGCAGAGCCTTAGCGCTCCAAATTTCACAGAAGCGCTCTGTGCTCATTGTCTGGCGCATAGCGCCAAGCGCGCCACGTGCTCCTCACGTGTGTGCTACTCAACAGAAGCGCGTTGTGCTCATTGACTGGTGATCAGCGCCAAGCGCGCCACGTGCTCCTCACGTGTGCGCTATTTCATAAGAAGAGCTATGCGCTCATTGTCTGGCGCACAGCGCCAAGCACGCCGCGTACTCCTCACGTGTGCGCTACTTAACAGAAGAGCTCTGCGCTCACCAACCGGCGCACCACGTGCTCCTCACGTGTGTGCTAAGAGAACATAAATTGTTCTTTAAATAAAGCCCCCAGAGCTATAATGAATGCTTAGCACTCAATAAAAGATAAAAATAATTGTCAGAACTCAAATCAATGCTCAGCATTGTTAAATGTTTAACATTTTAACTAAATGGGCCGAGCCCAAGTTGGCCACAGATCCCTAATTCAGATTAATTGAGCCCATATGCTCATAAATCTTTGATCTTAGTCCCAAATTGGACTACAGATCTCCCAACCAATATTGGTTCAAGGGTACATCTCTTCACTCCTCTGATATTTATCGTTGTAATCTTTCAACGTCTTCAGAGAGGTGACGGGTCCCGACAACCAGACATTCCCTGGACTGTGAGGTTCTTAAACTCATGGACTATGATGTCCTTAAACTTTACAGACTATGATGTCTTTAAACTGGACCGCAAAGTCCCTAAACTAAAACAACAGAGCCCAAATGCTTTTTTGTTGGATCTAAACGATCCTGTTAAGTTGATCTTAGTCTAAAATTAGACTAACGTATCATTAACGAATGGTTAAGTTGATCTTAGTCTAAAATTAGACTAACGTATCCTTAACAAACGTTTAACTTGATTTTAGTCTCAAAGGAGATTAACGATCTTTAAACCCAACCCAAACCCAAATCTAAGAAAATACGGATTTGGACTAATCCACGCCCTACGGGCGACAGCATAAATTAGTCTCCGTATACAATCCACGGGCAACCAAAAATAAAACAAACACACACGATACGAAGTGACCATCTGGAGAAGGAGAAAGTGGTTACCGCGATGCGGTAGCGTAATTAACTGCAGGGGCTTGCGCCTGCAGGGAAGAGCGTCTCCACAATAAAAAAACCCTCAATGAGGGGGAATCTGACGAAGTCTGCTACATCGGCCGCATCGGTTTAAACCTTCGATACATGGTGTCATAAATCAACTTGGTGTCTTCGGAGAGATGGACGGATAGCACCAAATAGCATCTGCCTCCCAAAATTCAAGCCGGACGTCCCAACGTCCCGGTCGCGTTTTTTTAGCGGAGAACAGATTCTGGCACGCCCGGTGGGACCTTTTCCTCTTTCCACTCCACACTCCGTGTGTCGTGTTTCGCGAACGAATAGCGGTTTGCTATGGTTGCCCCTAGATCCGAGGTACTAAGATTTGGTGTCTTGCTCCGTGCAGAAAACAGAAGATCAATGGCTTCAAACTGCACTAACTGCAACTGCAACTCTCACTCCGTCCTGTCCGGAGGACTGACTTAAGGCCCCAAGCGGCCTCCATTTTCGCCATGCCAGTGGAACAGGTGACTCAGGCCACCACTGGACTGTTCTTCGGGACCATATTCCCACCAACGAGCTTCAGCGCTCCTGTACCATCGCAAGAAGCTCCAAAGAAGTCGGTCTTTGATCGGCTTGCAACTACTACGACCCCTCTCAACGGGTCGTCCAAATCCATTGCCTCGATTTTCAATAGACTGGGCCAAAGCTCCAACGGGCCCATGAAGAAGCCCCCAATACCAAAAGGTGTTATCCCTAAGCGGATAGCCATTCCTGCTCCTGAAGTCGTCAAAGCGGCTTCTCCTGCTAAGGGGTCGGTCTTCACAAGACTGGCCGTTCTGATTCCCACTCCACGCGAAGTCATGAAGGCTGCTTCCCCTGTTCGAAAGTCGGCCTTCGCAAGACTGACTATCCCCTCTCAACGGACGTCAGTCTTCGACAGACTAGCGCCAATAGCAGTCTCTCCTCAAAGCAGGGGGCAAGAGGAAGCTCATCCAACAGCGGAGATGATCCCGGCCGCACGACATGCTCGACGTCGCTACTGGCGCCGAGTGAGGAAAGCTGGGGCAGTTCACCCTCTGGATTTACGCCGCCAGCTCCAACGGTGGAAGTCGATGCTGCTGTTCCAACTGCTAACAACTTTGAACCACTCAGGAGGGTCCGCAAGATCTCTCCGACTGTTGTGCTAAAAAGATCTCCTCCACCCATGGAGAACGTTACAAAGGTGAAGCTGGAGCAACCCCCTCAGCGGCTATCTTCCAAAATTCATAAAGTTTGGCGACAGGTCCAAGACTCGGTGATCAACCAAGATTACTCCCGCCAACCGAAAAAGATGAAAGTTCGGCGAGAAGAGGACCACCCTGTCAAGCCACAGAAGGTGTCATCTGTTTGGGTGCCCACTGCAACGGCTCCCTCAACTTTGATCGCCCACAAAAAGAGAAAGCCAGAGAAAATCCCCTTGTCCGCGACAAATGTCAAGGGCACTGAGCCTAAACGCCCTAAGTCTGGGGGATAGTGGTGCATACCGTCTATATGGCATCCGAAAAAGAGGATAGCCATATCTCCACAGGTCATCGACCGCTTACGCGATCAGTGACTAAGGCTCAGGAACAACAACAACAAAAGCTTCAAGAGATGCTAACATCCGTGGCCGCACTCACGGGACCAAAAGTAAGCCCAGGGACATCCTCAGAACAGCGTCATGAGCAGGAAACTGATGCTGAATTCTTTCGGAGAATGCTTAAGAAAAAGGACAAAGAGGCCGCGGAACAAGTGGCCAACATAAAACAAATGGCCCTTTTATTCCAAGATATGGTGGGCATGATGATCCAGCCGGACCCTCCAGCTGAAGATCCTCCAGTAATAATTGAAGATCATAGAGGAGAGACATCAAATCCTCTGCCGGCTCTGTCAGCAGCCAAGGAGGAGACCATCTCCAAAGCCACGCTTGATGATTATATAGCTTAACAAATACGAGCTCATCAAGCGAATGAAGCGGCTGGCCAAGTCGTCAGAACTGGATGACCCTATCCGGATTGGTACGATCAAATAAAGTACTCACCAGGATACACAATTCCTAAATTCCATGTGTACAAGAGGACAGGCAATCCCCATCAACATGTCGCTCAGTTCAGGGCTCTCTGCGGTAACACTGGAGGGGATGATAAGCTACTGCTTCGCCAATTCGTCGGCAGCTTGGCGGAGACAGCGTTTGAATGGTACTCAGAGCTTCCCAATGACTCCGTCAAAACTTTTACAGAGATGGAATTGCTGTTCACCCAGCGTTTCGCAAGCGCTAGCGAGCGCACCCCGATCACCGCCTTAATTAACGTCAGAGTGAAGCCAGGCGAAACATGGGTGCAGTATGCAATACGGTGGCGGAATCTATGGTCGAAGTGCGAGCAGTGCATTGAAGAAGCGCCTGCGGTAGGCATGTTCGTAGGGACCCTCGACCCTTAAGCAACCATTTCACAATTCATGATGTTCTTCAAGCCAACTACTTTCCAGGCCTTGATTGACAAACTGGCCCAAATGGATCAGATGGGTCATAAACCATCTTCTTCGAAGTTGGAATCTCGAAACGAGAAAGGGAAAGGGAAAGCGACCTTCGTCGCCAATACTCAGCAGCAGCCCAGTGGTCCAAAGACAACTGATCGCCAAGATGAAAGACGGCGATTCTTCAATAAGAAACTGAAGCACCCATATTCGTTTCCCCGGGATAAAACGAGGAGACTGTTCGAGCTGGCGGTGCGCAACAGGCTCATCACCTTACCGGATCCAAAACGCCCATTGCAACCCGGAGAGGCAAGTAATCCCAATTATTGCCCCTATCACTAAGTGGTAGGCCATCCAATCGAAAATTGCTTCGTCTTCAAAGGCTGTATTGAGGACCAATACCAACATGGCAAATTCGCACTGTCCGAGAATTGGAAAGTAAGCCCGCCTCAGCCACACGCTCTTAAAAGGGGGACACACCGTGGGCATCATGCTCTTTTATAGAAGAAGCTCCGTGGGAGGTCGCTCTTTCAGCCAAGACGAAAAGAATGCTGAAGGATCTCCAAACATACCCGGCAATCAGGTGAAAAGTCCGCTGGAACCCGAGATCATCGAGGGGATGTTGAAACCACGCCCAATATTGGGAGTTAATAGTGATGGTGGACAAAACATTCAGGCCCAGCCGTCAAAGTCTTCGAAGAAAAAGAAGAAGACCAAAAAGCCCACACAGTTTGATAACAAGCGCACGAATTTGCAAAAGCATATTGACGCGCTGGAGAAATATAACCAGAAGGCGCGGACCCCAGTCACACTCCAGGAATTTCTCAACCATATCCTTGATAACATAGGCAATGACAATGACAAGGGAGACGACGCGTCAAAAGAACCCGAAGATTACGTGGTAAGTCATCACATGATTTCTCACTCGTCAATAGATGATAAAAAAGCTCTTGGTGCATAGAAACTGGGGGCAGATCCAGAACCATAATCAAAATCCCAGGAGCCATCGGATGAATTGATTGACAGACTACTGAGCGAATCTCTTCAGAAAAGCAAAGCTGACAGAGAACGGGAAACGGCCATATACGAAAAGGCCAGACGTCGGCGTCAAGTTAAAGAAGCTCCGGTAACGGGAAGCCATAAAATACCCCAACCGGATCAAAGCATCCCTATCGCCAGCAAAAGCAAGCTTAAAGTAAGGAAACGATTCGCTAGGGCCATGTCAATAGGAATGAAGTTGCCCTCTTTCAAAGGAAATTCTCCTGGCGGTATACATCTTGATGAAACGGACGTACATCCTAACTTCTGTTTATACTATCAGATGATTGCACACCCTACCGAAGAGTGCATAGCCTTTAAAAATTGGTGGCTGGGATATGTTGCCCACTGACAACACATTCAACGAGTGAAGTGCAAGGCTCATCGGGAACAGAGAAGCACGACAGATAAGCGCAAAAGAACTGCCGGCAACTGTCACATGGTTGACACCAAGAGATCACAAGTTATCACCTTTGGAAGCGACTCTGACGAAAAAATCGCTCTCAGCCCTCTCTTCAAGGAATCCACCTCCGACACAAAAGATGCGAAGATTTGCGAGAACAGCCAGCTGCGTAATCATACGTTGCCCGAAAAATCTCGGACCTATGAACAACTGACCGAAACGTCTTTAAACTACTACAAACCCGCGGCATCCCCAGGATGACGTGGTAAAAAAACGGTACGTCCATAAGCAAGATGGGCACGAATGAAAACCCGAAAGGGCTCCGTGAGGAAAAATAGCAGGGCTACCGGCAAGTTTGTGAAAACCCGAAAGGGCGCAATCTCGTTAAAAGACACTTGCAAGGTCCTCTCGACCTAGTAAGAAGAAAACTACCTGCGTGGGATTCTTACGACTCACAAGGGAGCAACACACTTAGGAATCCCCATGATTCCTAAGGAGAAATTACACTTATGAGATCCTCACGACTCGTAAGGAGAACCCTCTTATGAGCGGCTCATAAGATTCAAAAGCCTTAGGTTACAGGGATCTGAACCTGTTCTTAAGCTATCACAATCCCCAGATTGCCCTACAAGCGGTTCAATATTGACCCTTGTATACAATCCACGGGTACGAATAAACATTTCCCCAACAGAGTCCCACCACTGACGAGGGATATCTTCACATAGCGAACGACCCTTATAAGAGTCCTCTCGACTTATAAGGAGAAAACACTCTTGTAAGATTCTTACGACTTATAAGAAAACATACACTTAAGAATCCTCACGATTTTTAAGGAAAAAAACGCACCTACGAGATCCTCACGACTCGTACGGAGAAATACCTTTATGAGACCCTTACGGCTCGTAAAGTCAAAAAGCCTTAGTCAACAGGATCCTAACCCTGTTTGCTAAGCCACCTTTGTTCGACATCGACAGAGGCAAATGATGATTCGCTCCTGACGATGTCCCAGTTGTAGCGATACTGATGCCTAAATCGGTATCAAATCCCAAGTCCTTTCACGGCAAATGATGATTCGCTCCTGGCAATATTCCAGTCGTAGCGATGCTGATGCTGAGATTGGCACCAGATTCCAAGTTCCACACCCACGATAAAAATCAGCAAGCCAAAAATGCATATGAAATAGCCGAAATGATAAGGCAACTTGCAACAAAATCAGCAAGTATAATATATGCATACAAAAACAGCCGAAATGATTGGGCAACTCGCAATAAAAAACAGCGAGTAAAAAATATATATAGTCGAAATGATTGGGCACCGCGAAAAATAGCCGAAATGATTGGGCAATCGCGACTTTCGCGATATAAAAAGCTGAAATGATAGAGTATCGCGGAAAGAAATAAAAAATGAAAGAGTGAAACTTTTGCCCTACAGGTGAGTCCATACTAACCCCTGTATACAATCCATGGGCATAAACAAAAAGGGGACCATATTTCCCCACCAGACCTTGTCAAAGGGGGAGTCAGATCTTGATGGCAACATCTTCATCCTAGAAGAACAACAATGGCGTTCCTCCTCATTCCAGCAGGATTGGGACACGACGTCAACAAAGAAGAGCCATGGTAAAGTCCCTAGTTCCAAGACTCTATGGTCCACAGACAATCTAGAGTCAACCAATGACCTCCTCGCCGGATCAACGCTCCATCTCAGAAACAAGTAAACCAACCTCGAGGAAATCAGCGTCCTTGGCAAAAACCTCGATTCAGGGAAATTAGCGTCCTTGACGAGAGCATCTCGATTCGCGTCGACCCGCAGAGAAATTAGTGTCTTTGCAGGAATACCTCGATTCGTCTCAATTCCAAGGAAATCGGTGTCCTTGGCAAAAACCTCGATTCAGGGAAATCAGCGTCCTTGACGAGAGCATCTCGATTCGTGTCGACCCACAAGGAAATCGGTATCTTTGCAGGAATACCTCGATTCGTCTCAACTCCGAGGAAATCAATGTCCTTAGAAAACACCCCGATTCAGGGAAATCAGCGTCCTTGACGAGAGAATCTCGATTCGCGTCGACCTGCAAGGAAATCAGTGTCTTTGCAGGAATACCTCGATTCGTCTCAACTCCGAGGAAATCAATGTCCTTAGCAAAAACCTCAATTCAGGGAAATCAGCGTCCTTGACGAGAGCATCTCGATTCGCGCCGACCCGCAGAGAAATCAGTGTCTTTGCAGGAATACCTCGATTCGTCTCAATTCCGAGGAAATCAGTGTCCTTGGCAAAAACCTCGATTCAGGGAAATCAGCGTCCTTAACGAGAGCATCTCGATTCGCGTCGACCCGCAAGGAAATCAGTATCTTTGCAGGAATATCTCGATTCGTCTCAACTCCGAGGAAATCAGTGTCCTTGGCAAAAACCTCGATTTAGGGAAATCAGTGTCCTTGACGAGAGCATCTTGATTCGCGTCGACCCGCAAGGAAATCAGTATCATTGCAGGAATACCTCGATTCGTCTCAACGCCGAGGAAATCAGCGTCCTTAGCAAAAACCTTGATTCAGGGAAATCAACGTCCTTGACGAGAGCATCTTGATTCGCGTCGACCCGTAGAGAAATCAGTGTCTTTGCAGGAATACCTCGATTCGTCTCAATTCCAAGGAAATCAGTGTCCTTGGCAAAAACCTCGATTCAGGGAAATCAGCATCCTTGACGAGAGCATCTCGATTCGCGTCGACCCACAAGGAAATTAGTATCTTTGCAGGAATACCTTGATTCGTCTCAACTCCGAGAAAATCAGTGTTCTTGGCAAAAACCTCTATTCAGGGAAATCAGCGTCCTTAACGAGAGCATCTCGATTCGCGTCGACCCGCAAGGAAATCAGTATCTTTGCAGGAATATCTCGATTCGTCTCAACTCCGAGGAAATCAGTGTCCTTGGAAAAAAAATCTCAATTCAGGGAAATCAGCATCCTTGAAGAGAGCATCTCGATTCGCGTCGACCCGCAGAGAAATCAGTGTCTCTGTAGGAATATGCAACGTCAGCAAAGCAGAGCCGCGGCAAAGTTCCCAGTTCCATGACTCGGCGGTGCACAGACAACCCAAAGTCAACCCTCGATCTCCCCGTTAAAGCAATGCTTTAATTCGGGAGTAGGTCAACTCATCAATCACTTACGAGTTCTCTCGACTTGTAAGGAAGAAAATTCTCTCGGGAGATCCTTACGACTCTCAAGAGAAAAACACACTTAGAAATCCTCATGATTCCTATGGAGAAAATACACATACGAGATCCTCTCGACTCGTAGAAAGAAAAGTTTTTATGAGACCCTCACGGCTCATAAAGTTGAAAAGTCTTAGGTGGTAGATCCTAACCCTGTCTCCTAAGCCGTCACTACCCTGCAAAGAGTCCAAGATGGACAGCTACCTACTATCTACAGGCCACACTTGCTAAAATCATATGGCAACAATACAGCAAAGAAAAGAAAGCAACAGTGGGACAAAAAATGTGTATCTTTTATTCATGAATTCAATGGAGTACAAGTTGAATCATATAAAAGAATAAAAAAATGGATACATGTTACTCAAAAATTACAAATGTTTAATCGATACAAAAGCATCTATTGAGAAGGAGGTGTTTTCAATATATCAGTCAGTTTCTCGCACTCTCCTCTCAACTCCTTTTCAAGGTCAGCCGCTGCGGCCAGCTCCGATTCGACTTGGGCCTGTTGCTGTAAGCAGGATAAAAGCTTTTCATCGATTTCCCGCTGAGCAGCTTCCTGACTCTGCGTAACCTGCTCAGTGAAGTCAAGCTTTTTCCTCAGCACCAGCCCGTCAGAAATACATCGTTGAAGGTTTTCAAAGATGGAGTTCAGCCGCGCAGCATTCGCTTCGACCTGGCACGCAATTGGACAGACTCAGTGGAAGTCGCCTCATGTTCCTTTCGCTTGAGGATCGCCTCTTGTTCGAAATGGCGAAGGAAAAGGGTACTTTACTCAACCTACGCGGCCCGCTGGGAGTTCAGAGCCAGAATCTCAGGAGCAGGATGTCTAAGCTCAAGCTCATGCAGGCAGGCCTCAATCTTCCTGCAGTGATTAACCCAAGACTCAACGACGTCTTCGTTATGGAAGTTCACAAGCGTCGCCAGCATTGGATTAACCTCGGCAGCAAAATCTGCAGCGAATGTAAGGGCCTCCGCATCAAGCTCCTCGACGTATTCGCTCAACATACGCAGGCTGGTCACAGCGCCTTTAGAAGATGGACGTCTAGAAAAGGGCCCTGCCGGCATTATGATGCGAGACTCGAACGGAGAAGGAACCGGTGCAATTGCTGCAAAACGAATTATGATCAAATGTCGGCTCAAGAGATAAAGAAAATACATGAACAATAGAGTCTACCATACCGGCTACGACAGGGGGCAGAGTTGGGAGTACTGGTGGCATGACGATTCCCTCGTCCCCTCCTTCAATTCGTAGTGCTGTAATCAATAAAAAAAATTAACAACAGCAAGGTCGCCCATCAAAGAAAGGAAAGGACGTCGGTTAAAAAACTATACTCACCGGCACCAGCAGGCAAAGTGACTTCCGATTGGAAAGGGAAGTGCGGGTTCAGCACTTGATACAGATGATCAAAGAGAACTCCTGCAAGGTTCCGATGATACACGGTCAATACACGAAAGATGCTATCTTTGATTTAAACTAAATAACAAACCCATACCTTCCATTATTTGAGAGGATGTAAGAGGAGACGAAGGGACAACGACTGTCAGAGCAGCAACTGATGATGCTTCTTCAGCTGACACAACCCCACGCTCACCACACCTACATTTTGAAATAAACAAAAGGTCATTAGAAGGGACCCAAAGGGATTGCAAAATGAAAAGAATGCAGCGATCTGAGATTTACCAACCTAGTCATCAGCCAAAACTGCGACGGAAACATCACCAAGCATCGCGACTTCTTCGGTCTCATATGGGGGGACGGTTTCCGCACCAGTGGCTTCATCCCCCGATTCTACGAGAGCCGAAGTGACACTCGCAATGCCGGGGGATGGCAGGGACCCGCAAGGGGAAAGAGTAGCAATTGGGGCAGTCCCAGACTCTTGAGAAAGAGTAGCCGCTTCGGGCTCGGTGGTTGCCGTCATTTCACCCACCACCTCCTCATAAGGACTTGGCCCTGCAGGGTAGGATATATTAGAATCTGAAGATCAAACTCTAACAAGAAGACCCAGTGTTACGTTACCTTGGGACGGCCTTTTAATTGCCTCCCGAGCCGCGCGTATCGCCTGTCTGTGAGCGGTAGACAGGGCGGCCGGAGCACCCTCTGGAGAAATAGGAACAGGGGAAGCAGTGCTCGAGCCTGCACCTACAGCCAAGGCATTTTGCGTTCTTTTGCTGCACGCCTCTTGCACTTCGTTTCAGCCTGAGCCGCGAGAGCTGACCTTCTCGAGACTTCAGATAAAGGTAGACCATCGTCTGAACCAAGTTCTACTTTCGGCACCGTTACGACGTCTATCATCGGCTGCTTCTGCGAGACCCCTAGTGGCGACTTAGGGATAGCCGTGGTGCAGTGGCCGGCGCTAACAACGCAGCTACATCACCACCCACAATCGTCACTGCACTTGGGATGACTGGAGTCGAGGTAGTCCCTGCAATAAGATGAAAAAGAAGGGTCAGACTACTCATAAAGAAAAAGGGAATGAAAGCACAATGAGCCGAAGTATAGCGAGGCCCAAGGAAAAGCGAAGCCTCTCTTTCTCTTCAAAAGTCTTAAGAGAAGCCGCGAGAGCCTCTTCGGTGGAGACGCCTGTTGAAAAAGAAGTGTCAGTCAAAAGCATGATAATAAAAAAAATGTGTGATGTAACTACGCAAAGATACGGTGGAAGTATACCTGACTGTGCGAGGATGATCAGTCCTGCTTTGTTGCTAGCTAGTCGCTCGGAAGCTACGATTGCAGCCTCCAGATCAGTATCATCTGGCGCCAGGAATAAACCCTCGTTGGTCCCGTATTCGCTTAAGCCTTCGTTATAAGGAGCATGGGGCTCCTGGCCGAATACGACGTTTGCAGAAAGAATCGACTTCTTCTTCTTCTGCGAGCGAGTATCGGAAGCCGGTAACACGAGCTTGCGTTTAGCGGGCAGCTTCGGGCGGCAAGTCCCGATCTCCGCACCCAAGCCAGACTCAGGAGACGCCACAGCTACCATTTCGACGGGAGCACGGGGTAGCAGCAGCTCGGGCATCACATGTGGTACCACAACCGCAGCAACCTCTCTCAAAGGAGGACGAACGATGGTTCGTTGCTTCAAAGGAATAGCTGGATTACCAACAGGGGCTGCACCCTTACGATCAAGCAACAACTTCTTTTCCTCCCTGATGACGGCACCCATCGCGTGCTTGTAGGGTGTTTTTCGTCACCCTATTGAGATAGGAATGCGCGCACGCTTGTCAGGCGTACTACAAATTCCCCCTGCCTAGGGTAGGCAGGGGTTTATTGATTGTGGGGATCCGAATCTCCGGCAGCCGCGGACTAAGCTGCCGTTAATTACCCCTCGCCTTTGGGGTGAGGGAACCTCTGATTAACGGGTTAAACTGGTCATGCGAACTCAATGTGCAGTGTTGTGTTTTGGAGGGGTTTTGGATGTATCGAGGCCCCGCAGAGTTTTTACGGGGGTCCCGCTACCCGGATAGCGGGCTGGGGGTCAAGGGGGCTAGCAGCCCCCTTGCGGGGTGCGGGGCAGCCCCTCGGCCCAATTTTTTTTTAAGAGGGACGGTGTTGTAGAGTATGTGTGTGTGTGTGTATGTATATATATACATATATATATATATATATAAAGGGAAAGGGCATCCAAAGGATGCGTGGGGGCCAGCGCCTCGCGTGTCTAACACGCGAGCGCTGGACGTTGGCGCACCACGTGCCCGGCACATGGGCGCTAGGCGCTCGAGCGCTAGCGCGCCACGTGCCCAACACGTGGGCGCAAGGCGCTTGAGCGCAAGGCGCTAGCACACCACGTGCCCGGCACATAGGCGCTGGGGTTTGAGTGCAAGGCGCTCGAGCACTAGCGCACCACGTGCCTGGCACGTAGCCACTGGAAGCTTGAGCGCTCGAGCGCTAGCGCACCACGTGCCCGACACGTAGGCTCTTGGGCGCCGGCGAGAAAAAAGGGCTTTTAGTCCCAGAAATAGGATTTAAAATCCCAAAAGAGGATTTAGAGTGGAGTTAAACTCCTAAGATGTTTTGGAGTTGATGAAAGGGGTTCTTCTTTGGAGCCCTGGATCTTCCCCAAAATGGGGTTTTCAGAGATGGGGCTTCTTCTTCCTCCTCTGTTGGTCGGATCTTGAAAATCAAGAGATGTGAGATTTTAAAAATCTCTTTTTTTTGAGATCTGATGGGAGATCTGAGTTCTCCTTTATGGGTTTTATGGTGAAAAACTATTTAGTTTTGGAAAAGGAAAAGTAAAACTCTTGATTTAATTTAAAAGAAAGAAGAAGGTTTAGAACCTTCAGAAAGGGGAAAGAGGCACAAACCCTAGACTTTGAGGGTAATGAAAAGTATATTTTTTTATTCATCATCATGTTGCCTTATATAGGCTTACATATTTACATATAGCCCATTGGGCTTTACAAAATGGCATTTTGCTCATCCCATGGCTCATGTGCCATTTCTTTTTTGCACATAAGCCATGGGCTTACAAAAATTTGGCTTTATGCCCATTTTGTTTTACATTCATGCATAAAAAATTACATAAAAATTATTTATTACATGATTTCATTGTCATGGGGAGGGTCGGCCGCTCCATGTTCGGACTCGACCTGGGCATGGGCCCACTTGGCTTGGGGTTGACTTTTGACTTTGACTTAGTCAACCGGGGTGCAATTTTCGACTTCAGAAAAGTGCCCCCATCAATAAATGCACACCACATATGTGAGTCGTGTGCATGAAATTGACAGATCTTCTTTCACGTGGAGGAAGCTTTTCCTTGGTTCCCACTTTTGGGGATGCACTGCCCTTTTTACGACATGGACGGTCGACGCTTGACGTGTCTCCGAGACGGAGTGTCCGTGGTAGACGTTTTCCTGGCTCGGAGTGATCTGGTTCCTGCTTTGTAGGAAGCCTGCACTGCCCTTTTTGCGACATGGATGGTCGACGCTCTGATCCGGAGCGATTTGGTTCCCGATTTGTGGGAAGCCTGCACTGCCCTTTTTTCGACATGGACGATCGACGGTCTGATCCGGAGCGATTTGGTTCCCGATTTGTGGGAAGCATGCACTGCCCTTTCTGCGACATGGACGGTCAACGCTCTGATCCGGAGCGATTTGGTTCCCGATTTGTGGGAAGCCTGCACTGCCTTTTTTGCGACATGGACGGTCGACGCTCTGATCCGTAGCGATTTAGTTCCCGATTTGTGGGAAGCCTACACTGCCCTTTTTGCGATATGGACGATCGACGCTTGACGCGTTTCCGAGACGGAGTGTCTGTGGTAGACTTTTTCCTGGCCCGGAGTGATCTGGTTCCTGCTTTGTAGGAAGCCTGCACTGCCCTTTTTGCGACATGGACGGTCGACGCTTGACGCGTCTCCGAGACGGAGTGTCCGTGGTAGACTTTTCCCTGACCCGGAGTGATCTGGTTCCTGCTTTGTAGGAAGCCTGCACTGCCCTTTTTGCGACATGGACGGTCGACGCTCTGATCCGGAGCGATCTGGTTCCCGCTTTGTAGGAAGCCTGCACTGCTCTTTTTGCGACATGGATGGTCGACGCTTTGATCCGGAGCGATTTGGTTCCCGATTTGTCGGAAGCCTGCACTGCCCTTTTTGCAACATGGACAGTCGACGCTTGACGCGTCTCCGAGACGGAGTGTCCGTGGTAGACTTTTCCCTGGCCCGGAGTGATCTGGTTCCTGCTTTGTAGGAAGCCTGCACTGCCCTTTTTGCGACATGGACGGTCGACGCTCTGATCCGGAGCGATTTGGTTTCCGATTTATGGGAAGCCTGTACTGCCCTTTTTGTGACATGGACGGTCGACGCTCTGATCCGGAGCGATTTGGTTCCTGATTTGTGGGAAGCCTGCGCTGCCCTTTTTGCGATATAGACGGTCGATGCTCTGATCCGGAGTGATTTGGTTCCCGATTTGTGGGAAGCCTGCACTGCCCTTTTTGCGACATGGACGGTCGACGCTTGACGCATCTCCGAGGCGGAATGTCCATGGTAGACTTTTCCCTGGCCCGGAGTGATCTGGTTCTTGCTTTGTAGGAAGCCTGCACTGCCCTTTTTACGACATGGACGGTCGACGCTCTGATCCGGAGCGATTTGGTTCCCGATTTGTGGGAAGCCTGCCCTTTTTGCGACATGGACGGTCGACGCTCTGTTCCGGAGCGATTTGGTTCCCGATTTGTGGAAAGCCTGCACTGCCCTTTTTGCGACATGGACGGTCGACGCTTGACGCGTCTCCGAGGTGGAGTGTCCGTGGTAGACTTTTCCCTGGTCCAGAGTGATCTGGTTCCTGCTTTGTAAGAAGCCTGCACTGCCCTTTTTGCGACATGGACGGTCGACGCTCTGCTCCGGAGCGATTTGGTTCCCGATTTGTGGGAAGCCTGCACCGCCCTTTTTGCGACATGGACGGTCAACGCTCTGATCCGGAGCGATTTGGTTCCCGATTTGTGGGAAGCCTGCACTGCCCTTTTTGCGACATGGACGGTCGATGCTCTATTTGACTTGCTCTGCTTCTTGCGGTGTCAAGGGTGAACTTGACTTGCTCCACTTCTTGCGGTGTCGAGATTGGATTCTGACTTGCTCCGCTTTCTGTGGTGCCAAGTTGACTTGTTGATTGTGATTTGGGTTGACATTAGCGTCGCTATACTGGAATACGGTACCAGAAGCGAATCATCATTTGCCATGAGTGGATTTGGGGATTTTTGTTTTGGTCGGCATCTGTATTGCTGCACTGGAATAATACCAGGAGCAACTCATCATTTGCCCCGGGAGGATTTGGGAATTGGTTTTTGCTTGGCATCAGTATCGCTACACTGAAATATGGTACCAGGAGCGAATCATCATTTACGCTTGCTTATCAGGAAGTGATAGCTTAGGAGACAGGTTTTAGGTCCCTATCATCTAAGACTTTTCAATTTTGTGAGCCGTAACGGTCTCATAAAGCATTTTCTCCCTACGGGTTGTAAGGATCCCGTAGGTGTATTCTCTCCTTATGAGTCGTAGGGACTCCTAAGTGTGTTGCTCCTTTGTGAGTCGTAAGGATCTCATGCAGGATTTTCTCCTCACAAAGTCGAGAGGACTTTGTGAGTACATTTCATCTCTTTTTCACGAGTTTGCGCCCTTTCGGGTTTTCACAAACTCGCCGGCAGTCCTGCTGTTTTTACTCACGGAGCCTTTTTGGGTTTTCATCCGTGCCCATTTTGCTTGTGGACATACCTTTTTTTTTTAATCTTCACCGCCGGTGGGACTTTGAATGTGGTCTCACCGGTAGGACTTGGGGGAGGGATTGAGATTGTTTTACGTCCGTAGATTGAATACGGTTTTGCAGGATGTATGATCCAGACCGTAGGGCCGGAAAAATTTCGGGACTTTGTCGGCGTCTGCATCGCTGCACTAGAATATGGTACCAAGAGCGACTCATCATTCGCCGTTGGGGTATGGGATTTGGAATTTGGTTGGCGTCTGTATCGCTGCACTGGAATATGGTACCAGGAGTGACTCATCATTCGCCATTGGGAATTTGAGTTTGGAATTTGGTTGGCGTCTGCATCGCTGCACTGGAATATGGTACCAGGAGCGACTCATCATTCACCATTGGGAATTTGAGTTTGGAATTTGGTTGGCGTCTGCATCACTACACTGGAATATGGTACCAGGAGCGATTCATCATTCGCCATTTGAGAGTTTTAGTTTGGTTGGCGTCTACATCGCTGCACTGGAATATGGTACCAGGAGCGACTCATCATTCGCCGTTGCCTATTGGGAAGCGATGGCTTAGGAGACAGGTTTAGATCCCTATCACCTAAGGCTTTTCAATTTTATGGGCCGTAAGGGTCCCATAAAAGCATTTTCTCCCTACGAGTTGTAAGGATCCCGTAGGTGCATTTTCTCCTTAAGAGTCATGAGGACCCCCAAGTATGTTTTTCCTTTGTGAGTCGTAAGGATCCCACGAAGGTTTGTTCTCCTCATGCATCGTGAGGACACATGAGTGGGTCTTCCCATTGGAGCATAATTCCAAGGGCGGAGACCAGCTGCATAACTGGTGGTTGCGGTGGGGCATGAGTATGACGAGAATTATTTGAGCCCGTGGATTGTATACGGTAGTCAATTTAGGGGACCACCCGTAGGGCTGGAAGAATTTTTGGGAAATTGGATTTTGGTTGGCGTCTGCATCGCTGCACTAGAATATGGTACCAGGAGTGACTCATCATTCGCCTTTGTTTTGTTTGTTTTCGTTTTTGTTTTCGTTTTTGTTTTACCACGATTGCTCTATCATTTCAGCTTTTCTTATCGCGAAGGTCGCGATTGCCCTATCATTTCGGCTTTTATTCGCGGTTGCCCTATCATTTCGGCTTTATTTTTCATCTTTATTTTACTCGCTGATTTTTATTACGAGTTGCCCCATCATTTCGGCTTTTCTTTTTATTTATTTATTTACATATTCCTTTTTTTTATTTACACATTTTTTTTACATTCCCAGTTTAATGACTTAGAGATCGATTATTTTCAGAGAAAGGCAGATGACTGAGAGAATCAGTTTCACGAAGAACTTCGGTCTCCGTTTGTATGAGATTTGGCGGTCGCAGCTGGACTGTTCGTTAACACGCTTTTAGACAATTCTATCTCTCCTGCCTTGTATTTCTTTTCGACCCTATCTTTGAAGACGAAGCAGTCCTCAATGGCATGACCTATCACTCTGTGATAGGGGCAGTATTTTGGGTCATTGGTCATGTTCTCTTTCTACGGTCTTTTTGACTCTGGCAGTTGTAGACCGTTCTTCAGGGCGTCTTTGAATATTTTACGGATTTTGTCCCTTCTGAAAGAATAAACCTTATCTAGCTTCTCTTTGAGTGGAGATTCTCCTCCCTTTCCGAACACTGGCTTCTGAGGCTGGTTGGCACTAGGCCCGCTCATCCCTTGCTTATTTCGGTTAGCCGAAGTGTTAAAAGATTCAGAATCGTCGGAATTTCCGCCTTTGCGATTATCATCCTTTCGGTTTCTCCAGGACCTATTGTTATTTTGGGAATCCGAGGAGGACTCCTGGTTTGAGCGCTCCAGCATCTGAACTTTCCTAGTCAGCTCTTGGAATGTTTTGAGACCCGCGGTGCATAGAAACGGGGCCATCTAATTGTTGAGATTTCCGACGAGGAGATTGACAGATTGGTCCTGCTCTATCGGCGGTTCACACTTGACGGAGAGATTGCGCCATCGGGTTATAAAATTCGTGCCGCTTTCGTTGTTCTTTGGCTTGGTCCTCACGAGATCGGCGATGGTGATCTTATCGCTGACACTCATGAATCTTTGTCGAAACAAAGACTCCATTTGGACGAAAGTTGTGACGGAGCCATCCGGTATGCTCGCGTACCAGTCGAAAGGGACATCGGTCAGGCTATTAACGAACTGGCGGAGGAGAAGCGCGTCATTGCCCCCAGTATTCCCGCATGAGGCTTTGAAGTGGGCGATGTGTTGATTCGCATTTCCCGTCCCATCAAATCTTCCAAATTTAGGGATGACATAGCCGCTGGGAAATTCTACCAGATCATACTGAGCAGGATACGGTCTCCCGCTACTGCTAATATCTTTTTGCGCTTCGGCTTCGGCTACCAATGTTTTAACTTTGTTGGCAACCAAATCCATGATTTGATCTTGAGTTAGCGGGCTACTGTCATCGGTAGCCAAGACATTTCCTGAGATAGGATGCGAATGACTTTCATGCGGTCCGCCCACCTGTCACGCCCCGCTTCCCAAAATACGGAATACGAGGGGTTGACAAGGCCAGCCATACTCCTACGGTCAAGGAATTATCCCGCCGTAGTCACACTTCGGCTTCTAGCTTTACGTGGTAATCAGTAAACAATGCGCGGGTAATGAGAAATACAGTAACCGAAACAAAACAAATACAAAGAACTGACCTGATGGAGGTAAAAAGAGTATAACTCTGGATAGCTGATCAAGATGTCCGCGATGAACGTCTAGTCCTGGTCCAGGCTAGATCCACTCCTCACTCTGAGCATGCATACTCAGGTCGTCAGAGCGACACAATAGCAATATAAACATATAGATGCAAGTGGCAACTCGAACAGTGATAATAGATATGTATAACAGTAAATCAAGACGGTATAGGTATGAACATGCAGTAACCAATGAAGTGTCCAATAGATCAGGTGAACGGTAAAGCAGTAAAATAGTATGCCAGGTATGTCAACACAGTAAGTAATGTATATCAATGCCGTTATCCCTATTAGTCTCTAAGTCTCACTGTACAGGTCACTAAGCCTATCGTCAATCCAAGTGTGAGAGTCAACCACTCGCGAGTGTCCTCCACCCAAGGGTAGGACCCAAGGGCAAGGGACCACGGGCCCAAAATATAACTCACGGTAATAATCATGTACCCTGTAAATCTCCATATATCTCCATATATATAAGCCGGTATGGGACTCCCGAGATTCTGTTGAACTCAAACTCAAACTACCCCACACCCCGTGGTCTACATCAAACGCCAACCATAACCTCAAATACCGGTCGGTCCATCACAAGTCTGCGCGAGAACTGGAGACAGCATCTCCATCAAGCACGTCCCGACCAATACCCAAGATAAATGGGCAGTGTCTGGTGTCTTATCTGTGACACCCATGCAAGAGCTTCCATAAATGTCCCATACCACTTATAGTCACACTTACACGCGTCCCACAGACGTCGACAATGCAATAGAATAATAGGGTTCACTGATTGTGTACAAGTACGTGTCACTTTCACTTATCCACTCATGCACGAACACTAACGTACTTGCCACAATCACCACTAATACCTAACACTGGGTAATTCACATGATCACTAGGTTATCAATGCAGTGACATATGTATGATATGATGAGGAAACAGTATGTAAAGCATGATTAAGATGTCGTAAATCAGTATTCTACCACTTGCATAATTTATCATAAATCATATGTGTACAGTTTAGCGAAACGATGAATGGGGAATAAATAGTATGTTTGATTATCTATCCAGCGAATTTAGTTTCACGTCAATCTGGTTTCAGGATTACTAGATATGGCCATTTCATTTTAAGCGTTCACAGCTGGAAATCCGGTTTCAGAATCGGGAGTCCGTTTTGCAACGCATTTTAACCCCAGTACGGATCATAATTTAGCGACACTACAGTTGAATGATATCTAGGGTTTTCAGTAGGGTATTCAACGCAATAGACGGATTCTCAATCGCGTCAGTACGTCGAAAGTTACACACTGTTTATCACTAGGTTGTCACTTCTGAATCTGTTCTGGACTGTTATACGTCCAGCTCTTTTAATTTACAAATTAAATAGCAAACAACGATCAAACGGAATGAAACCACTTGTGTTATCTAGCTAACAGATTCAAATTTTATAAACTGCAGGGTTCCGCAACATACGAGTTCAGGAAAATAAGGTGGTACACATTACGGGACAGCAAACAATAATCAGAGTCGCTCTGGACTGCAGTCCAGAGTCGTACTCCGAACCAAATATCGTCACAATTTAAGTACAGAAACCATTAGAAACTTACATATGGTTATAGTTCGTCGAGTCGGCTTCGATTTAAGCCCTCGAACACATCATTCCAGTATGTACATAATTTATGGTAATTTTAACGGTTTTCAGATACGGTAAAGTTCCAGTTTTACAGGTATACTTTGGGGGTAATCGTTTTAGTCATTAACAGTCGTATTTTCCAGTGAAATTTGTAAACAGTATTCATCACTACATGGGCCAACATGAACAATCCAATTCCGTCAATTTTGGTGAGTATTTTCATTGGAATCATGTATCGAACAGGTATGTCGTTTAGTTTTATCGGGAATTGTAAATTCATAACTTATACTTTTGAATTTGTAACGCGAGTAGATTAGCATGTAAGAAAGTATTTGAACTTGCCCAGAAACGATGTGTCGATGGTGCTGCAATGATGATGACTGTGATGGCATGCACGGGCACGACACACACGGGCAACAACGACAAGGTTTGGCCTCGGCTCGAGCTTAGCTTGACGGCTCTGTGCAGTAGTTGTTTGCATGTGCGACGGAGAGGGGCTTCGTGCTTAAGGGTTCATTGGCAGCAGCCTGGTGCTCCGGCGGTGGCTCAGCAGTGACACGACGACGACGAGACGGTGGTGATCGTCGGCGATGAGGGCAGCAGACGGCGCAACGAGCCCGGGTGCAGGGTCTCAGCTTGAACTTGCAACTATGGAGGTTGTAGATGGTGAGCTCATCAGCAACGAGGTCGGTAGTGAGGCGGTGGCCATAGGTTGAAGGTTGGGGGAGTTGGTGGGGTGTTTGTGGTGGTGGTTGGTTGATAGAAAGAGGGAGAGATAGATGAGATTTAGAGAGAGAGAGAGAGTTAGACAGAGAGAGAGAGTGTTATATAGAGAGAGAGAGGGAGTGTGAGAGAAAGATGTATAGAGAGAAAGGGAAACGGAGAGAGAGAGGTGTAGAGAGAGAAAGGGACTCAAGGCGAGGAGAGGTCGAGGGGGTTGGGTGTGCAGGGGTCGTCGAGATGGGTGCAGGGGAGTCGAGCTCGGAGCTCCGGTGATGGAGAGGGGAGAGCGAGGGAGGAGCGAGAAGAGAGGGTGATCCCGGCGATGGTGGCGGTGAGCGCGGCGTCGGTGTGGTGTGGGTCGAGTGAGCGGGAGTGGGAAGAGGGGAGGCAGCGGCTGTTAGGGTGTTGAGGTGATGAGGGAAGAGGTTAGGGTGATTCGTCGTTGTCGACGAAGGTGGTTGGATGGCGGAGGTAGTGGGTTTTGTGTGAGTTTTGAGAGAGGGAGCGGAAGCGAGGAGAAGGAGGAGTTGAAGCGTGAGGGTGTGAGGGAGAGAGAAGGAGAGACGAGGGGAGGACGTCGAGTGGACCGCGAGGGGGTGCGCGTCGTGGGGTAACGGCAAGGCGTGGGCGCGAGGTGCGGCGGAGAGAACGGATCGAGGGAATAGGAGCGGGAAATCTGGAGAGAGCCGTTGGGAGAAGAAGGTAGGGTGTGGGCCGGGTCGGGTTGAAGCGGCGGGTGCGGGAATGAGGAGAATGGGCCGGGCCGAGGGTTTAAATTTAAATCTTATTTTATTTTTAACATGGGCTAAGGAAATGGGAAGGGCTAGGCTAAAGTTTAAAAAGGAAATTAATTTAAATAAAAGGAATGGGCTGGGTTTTAGGAAATAATCAAAAATGAAATGGAGTTCTAGGCCGGAATAGAGGTTTATATAAATGGGAAAAGAAAATGAGGAATTGGGATTAGGGTTTGAGAAAAGAGAGGGGGAAAATAAAATGGATTGGGAGTTTTAAAATATTTAAAATAGTTTATAGATATAAATAAATAAATTTGTAATTAACCCTTTTTATAAAAATATGGATATTGGTGTATAAAAGAACTGGGTATTACACCACCTTTGTATTTGAGGGAATAGGCGTCGGCTGCCTTGGGATACCGTTTCCCGGTTCATGAGCAGAGCCCTGCGCTTGATTGGGCGGCTAAGAGGCAAGTCGGCCCATGAGCTGCAAGACGACATTCGTCAAGTCGTCAATTTTGGAGTAGAGTTTGGCCATTTCCTTGTCTTTGTTCCTGAGCTGCTTTTGGAGCTCTTGGAGCAGCTCTTACTCTGCGGTCCTGGGGCGGAAAGATGGCTCTTCCCCGCTGTCCGAGCTTGACTCTACATGGACTGAAGGGTCTTTCTGCCTATCATCCTCATCGAGAGGGTTTTCATCACCCAGCAGAGGCGGCTGTTCTTGGGAAACGGCAACCACATTCAAGCCAGATTGGATTTGAGATGTGGTGGCCCTGTCCTTGCTCTTGTTACGCGTGCCCACCATGTAGATAGTGTGGACCATATATCCAGCCATTTCCTCATCTTTGGCAGGGTAACCCTGTTCTTTGAACCTCATGAGGTTCAGCCTAGCAGGAGCCCTAGCCCTTTTGTTGGCTCTATATCTGAGCCTTTTCTGCCTTAGCTTCTCAATTTTAAGGGCTTGGCGGGCATCCATTTCCTGGGAAGCCACCGTAAGTTGATTAGCGGGGAGCTTAGAGAAGACACCCGATTGAGCAGTTGTCAGGGGCACCGCCGGAGCTTGCTCGAGACGCCTTATTGCTTTGTTGGTGTTGATGGCCTTGCCCCCAGCTGGGGCCAAGGAGAGCCGTTCAAACACCGACTTGCGTTTGAGTTGGGGCGCCTTCGAGACCACCACATTCAGCCTCTTGCCTTTCGAGACCGATTTGTTTGTCACTGGGGCTTGAGGAGCTAGGATGGCGTTAGCTGGCATGAACATGATAGAGCCGAATGGTAGCGGCGGCTCTTCCCATTGTCGCCCGAGACTGGCCGGAAGGACCGTCCTGGCGTCCATCTTCATCGTGTAGGAGATGGGAGCTGTGTCGAGAGCTGAGCTTGTCCTTGGAGACATTTTTGCTGTGACCAGAGATTGCAATTTGAAATTTGTTAACCTGCAAGAAGGAGTATGATTTCAGTACAGGCAATCGATATGTATATTGTTTGAGTTCGCATGGATATTTAACCCGAAATATGGAAGTAGAGAATGGTCCCACCGGGCGTGCCAGAATCTGTAGGGTGTTTTTCGTCACCCTATTAAGATGGGAATGCGTGCACGCTTGTCAGGTGTACTACAGATTCCCCCCGCCTAGGGTAGACGGGGGTTTATTGATTGTGGGGATCCGAATCTCCGGCAGCCGTGGACTAAGCTGCCGTTAATTACCCCTCGCCTTTGGGGCGAGGGAACCTCCGATTAACGGGTTAAACTAGTCATGCGAATTCAATGTGCAGTGTTGTGTTTTGGAGGGGTTTTGGATGTATCGAGGGCCCCGCAGAGTTTTTACGGGGGTCCCGCTACCCGGATAGCAGGCTGGGGGTCAAAGGGGCTAGCAGCCCCCTTGCGGGGTGCGGGGCAGCCCCCCGGCCCAAATTTTTTTTAAGAGGGACGGTGTTGTAGAGTATGTGTGTGTGTGTGTATGCATACATACATACATATATATATATATATATATATAAGGAAAGAGCATCCAAAGGATGCGTGGGGGCCAGCGCCTCGCGTGTCTAACACGCGAGCGCTGGGCGCTGGCGCACCACGTGCCCGGTACGTGGGCACAGGGCGCTTGAGCGCTTGGCGCTCGAGCGCCGCATGCCCGGCACGTGGGCGCTGGGCGCTTGAGCGCAAGGCGCTCGAGCGCTAGCGCGCCACGTGCCCGGCACATGTGCGCTAGGTGCTTGAGCGCCAGGCGCTCGAGCGCTAGCGCACCACATGTCCGGCACGTGGGCGCTGGGCGCTTTGAGCGCAAGGCGCTGGAGCCTAGCACACCATGTGTCCGGCACGTGGGCGCTGGGCGCTTTGAGCGCAAGGTGCTCGAGCACTAGCGCACCATGTGCCCAGCAAGTGGGCGCTGGACGCTTGAGCACTCGAGCGCTAGCGCACCACGTGCCCGGCACGTGGGCGCTTGTGCGCTCGGGCGCCGGCGACAAAAAAAGGCATTTAGTCTCAGAAATAGGATTTAAAATCCCAAAAGAGGATTTAGAGTGGAGTTAAACTCCTAAGATGTTTTGGAGTTGATGAAAGGGGTTCTTCTTTGGAGCCCTGGATCTTCCCCAAAATGGGGTTTTCGGAGATGGGCCTCCTTCTTCCTCCTCTGTTGGCCGGATGTTGAAGATCAAGAGATGTGAGATTTTAAAAATCTCTTCTTTTTGAGATCTGATGGGAGATCTGAGCTCCCCTATGTGGGTTTTATGGTGAAAAACTATTTAGTTTTGGAAAAGAAAGAGTAAAACTCTTGATTTAATTCAAAAGAAAGAAGAAGGTTCAGAACCTTCAGAAAGAGGAAAGAGGCACAAACCCTAGATTTTGAGGAGAATGAAAAGTATATTTTTTTAATTCATCATCATGTTGCCTTATATAGGCTTACATATTTACATATAGCCCCTTAGGTTTTACAAAATGGCATTTTGCCTATCCCATGGCTCATGTGCCATTTCTTTTTTGCACATAAGCTATGGGCTTACAAAAATTTGGCTTTATGCCTATTTTGTTTACATTCATGTATAAAAAATTACATAAAAATTATTTATTACATGATTTCATTTTGGCATGGGGAGGGTCGGCCGCTTCATGTTCGGACTCGACCTGGGCATGGGCCCACTTGGCTTGGGGTTGACTTTTGACTTTGACTTGGTCAACCGGGATGCAATTTTCGATTTCAACAATGCTGGTACCACGCCATGTACACGTTCAACACCTTCGGGACGCAGCCTGGCTCACTGATAAAGAAGTTAGACCCGGTGTTGAGCCTCATGAAATGGTGTAGTGCGTTGCGGATGCCTTCTTCTGTGGCAATCGGCTCAGCTAGAAAGGCCTCGAGCGGAACACCCTGATTATAGCCAGATTGTTGGGCGAAACGATGCGGGTTGTATCTCATAAACAACGCCGCATCATTCTGCTTAAACACCAGAAAGCCCGGCCTGATTGAATATAAATGAAGAATCTCCCGGGCTTTCAAGGTAGAGGCGCCATCTTTAAAGGTGTCCCGCAGCGGCTGCATCGTCTTTGCGGATTCTTTACTGATATTTAAGACCTTATCAACGAAGGTCATGTCATCCCCGACGGTACGCGGGCGAAGGAGTAAGCCCCGAGCCCCTCGCGGAGTCGGTTCCAAAATGGAAGCGTCAACTAGCCGCAGCAGTCGAGGAAAGTTATATCTTTCATAAAAGGGGGGCCTTTTCTGAACTCCAAAGGCGCCAAGCACATGCAACTTGAGCCACAAAGTGAAGTAATGCATCGAGAAGTTTATGGGCTGCACCCCCGGTTGAGTAGTATCTGCCGCTAGGCTGAGGCCGTGATACAAATGGGCTAACCCAGCGACCCCGACGGCCACTTTCACCCCAATAACCATTCGGTGAGCTGGATAGAAGACGGACGACCTCATACCGCGAGGGTGCATCGGAAGCGTAAACCAGCTTAGCCATAGCCTGAGAAACCCCAAAAAGAATGCTTCTTCGTCAATTCCAGGAGCTGCAAGCTCTGCAAAAGAGACGACCGGGGTATCGGGGAGAAAGAAACTCTTCTGATCCGCCTCCGCCGTCGGCAGGTTGCCCAAGCCTAAGGAAAAAGGATCGTCGAGTTTGGCGAATTTCGCGGCTTCCTTTGACAGGACTTCCGGGCGGAGAAAACGAGCGATGAAGTCTGTGAAATTAACCTCACGGCTCCCAGATTCAAGAAATAAGCCCTCGTAGATATTCAACACCTTAATCAAACTTGGGGATTGATGTTGAATGGTATTTTCCGGGGTAAGGCCCATCATCACCGACCTGGATGCAAAGACGTACTCATCATGAGGAAGTAGTTCCTCATAATGCTCCCCTCTGACAGGCAAGCCAGAGATCTCCGCGAACTCCTCTAGAGAGATTGAGACTTCCCGATCCAACAAAAGGAAGGTGTGAGTTGGAACGTTCCATTGTTCCAAAAAGGCTTTTACCCACCATGTAGGAGGCATGGAGTATTGAAAGAGAGAAACGTAAATCGCTGGATACAACCCGAGCCTCAGCAACTGCAACCTATTGGCGGACAAAATATACCGGGCCCACTGCAAATATCCGGCTGGGTGACGGGGAGTTAATCCTATGTTATAAGGCTGCCCCCAAGGGCGCGACTCACCTTGACATATACGTCGCCCCAAGATATCTAATGCCATTGGAAGTTGTACGGGTATCGCAGCCAAAGAAGGCTGAAGGAGACCATCTGAAGTCCAATTGACCTCCTCCATAGTGTAGTTCACTAGGGGTAGGTCGGCGTAAGAGATCGCTGAAATGGGCTCCGAAGGTGTCGCGCAAGAAAAGCTCCGTCGGCCCCTGATAATTTGATTATACCATGTTCCCCATAGATGAAGATTCTTGTGCTCTGGGTCATGATCTTTTATCAGCGCGAAGACTTCCCTATCCACAGACGCTTCGGGGAATTCGCCTTCCGAACGGACGAACGGGAAAGAAATGTCGAAAGACATAGTACCTGCGCGGAAAAGAACAAAATTTTCAGCCGTCAATGCTATAATTTAAGTTCTGACACTAAGTACTTTAAATTCATACCGCACTGCAATGCAGTGAAAAGGGACCAAAGGGGACCCACACAATCTAGATGATAACTCATCATTAATAAAACAGACTCATCATTTGATGAGATTGTCATTAAATAAGAAAATTCTCAAAAGATTCTCATTTAATGAGGACCCCTTGGGCCAAGGAGTAAATCTCCCATTGAGAGCAGCGTTCTGCAACAAAGTGACATCTGTGCTCTGATGATGAAAGGAATAAAAAATTCCTCAAGAAAAATTCTAAAGAGCTATGCTCTGTAAAGACAATGGAATCATCCATCAAAACCCTAGAAAAGCAAAGATTTTTCAGAACAGAAACTCCAAGATCTTCAAGATCTGTGAACAAACTCTAAGAGTTCTTCAGGGAAGATAACCAGTATTCCAGTTCATGGGTTAAAATCACCTTAAAAAAGATTATACTTTTAAGATTTGTGATCTAAAGATGAGCATGGCTCTATTAATGGGTAAAACCCTAAAAATATTTTAAGATCTATGATCTAAATACGAGCGTGGCTCTGTTAATGGGTAAAACCCTAAAAATATTTTTAGATCTATGATCTGAGAAGAGCAAAGCTCTATTTATAAGTTCAAATCTTACCAAAAAAATTGGGCAGAGTTTTGACTCTTAAGAGTTCTTAAGGGAAAGAGCTATGCTCTGAAAGAGAATTAATTCTTAGAAAACAAGAAAGAAGATGAATAGAGATCATCTCAAAGGCCAAATGCCATATTTATAGGCACTGAGAGCCTTTTCAACTTCTAAGTTGATCTAATGGCGCAGATGCTGCCACCGCTGCACTCACGTGTACGCCACGTGAGCGCAACGGTGGGGGGGCATTTGTTTTTAAATTTTCAAAATTTGAAATGAAACAGCGCTTCATAAAAGCGCCAGCAAGCAGCGTTCACGTGCAAAGCACGAGTGCGCTTGCGCTAAGAGCGCCAGCGCTCTGAAGCAGCGGTCACGTGCAAAGCATGGGTGCGCTAGCGCTAGAACTAAATGTTCCCCACAGTTGGATCAAACATCCAACGAAGATGAAAAATTATCAAATGACCAGAATAAAATTCTGTTAAGAAAAGATTCCTCAGAATCTTTCCAAACAAAAAGATTGTGCTCTGAAAATTAGAGCACCGGTTGATCAATGATCCCATGGTGATTAAAAATCACCAAAATACGAATAAATTCTGTATAGGAAAAATTTTCTAATCTTGTTAAAAATAAGAAGATTGCCTTCTGTAAATCAGAAGCCCTAGGATCAAAGATCCAACGGTGGGAAATCCCCAAATCAATTAGAGAAAAGATCTCTTTAACTGATTCAACAAATCAGCTTGCCCTATATAAAGGATCCAAGACTTCAAGTCTCATACAGAGGAACCCCTCCCCCCCATAAACTTTGAGAAATTTCAAAGACAAAGAGCAAACTCTCAGAAAAAGAAGATTTTCTTCAAGGTAAAAAAAAAGAACAGAGAGATGAAATCATCTCATATAAAAAGAAGAATTTACTTCTTTTTCTAAGATCATAGATCTATAAGACCAAGGTCTTTCACAAAAAGAGATCAAAGTATCTCATCATAAAAAATAAGGGAAAGAACTTAATCTTCTTCAGATCATTGATCTATAAGACAAATTATCTTTCACAAAAAAGAGATCATAGTATCTCATTATAAAAAGGGGGGAGAATAATTCAATTCTCTTAGGATCATAGATCCATAAAGGCAGAGCCTTTCACCAAAAACATAAGAGATTGAAATATCTCCTATAAAAAATAAGAACTTTGTTCTTAGATCCATGAGATAAAGTCTCTTATAAAAGAGAGAATTTAATTCTTAGGGCGCAAAGCTGCCTAAAAAGAGCCCTAGCGCTCCAATCAAAAGAAGCGCTTCAGCGCTCTAAAACTAACGCATAGCGTTGCAGAGCCTTAGCGCTCCAAATTTCACAGAAGCGCTCTGCGCTCATTGTCCGGCACATAGCGCCAAGCGCGTCATACGCTCCTCACGTGTGCGCTACTCAACAGAAGCGCGCTGAGCTCATTGACTGGCGATCAGCGCCAAGCACGCCACGTGCTCCTCACGTGTGCGCTATTTCACAAGAAGAGCTATGCGCTCATTGTCTGGCGCACAGCGCCAAGGGCGCCACGTGCTCCTCACATGTGCGCTACTTAACAGAAGCGTTCTGCGCTCACCAACTGGTGCACAGCACCAAGCGCACCACGTGCTCCTCACTTGTACGCTAAGAGAACATAAATTGTTCTTTAAATAAAGCCCCCTGAGCTATAATGAATGCTCAACACTCAATAAAAGACAAAAATAATTGTCAGAACTCAAATTAATTCTCAGCATTATTAAATGTTTAACATTTTAACTGAATGGGCCGAGACCAAGTTGGCCACAGATCTCTAATTCAGATTAATTGGGCCCATATGCTCATAAATCTTTGATCTTAGTCCCAAATTGGACTACAGATCTCCCAACCAATATTGGTTCAAGGGTATATCTCTTCACTCCTCTGATATTTGTCGTTGTAATCCTTCAACGTCTTCAGAGAGGTGACGGGTCCCGACAACCAGACATTTTCTGGACTGTGAGGTCCTTAAACTCATGGACTATGATGTCCTTAAACTTTACAGACTATGATGTCTTTAAATTGGACCGCAAAGCCCCTAAACTAAAACAATAGAGCCCAAATGCTCTTTTGTTGGATCTAAACGATCCTGTTAAGTTGATCTTAGTCTAAAATTAGACTAACGTATCCTTAACGAATGGTTAAGTTGATCTTAGTCTAAAATTAGACTAACGTATCCTTAACAAACGTTTAAATTGATCTTAGTCTCAAAGGAGATTAACGATCCTTAAACCCAACCCAAACCCAAATCTAAGAAAATATGGATTTGGACTAATCCACGCCCTACGGACAACAGCATAAATTAGTCTCCGTATACAATCCACGGGCAACTAAAAATAAAACAAACACACAAGACACGAAGTGACTATCTGGAGAAAGAGAAAGTGGTTACCGCGATGCGGTAGCGTAATTAACTGCAGGGGCTTGCGCCTGCAGAGAAAAGCGTCCCCACAATCAAAAACCCCTCAATGAGGGGGAATCTAACGAAGTCTGCTACATCGGCCGTATCCGTTCAAACCTTCGATACATGGTGTCATAAATCAACTTGGCATTTTCGGAGAGGTGGACGGATTGCGCCAAAAAGCATCTGCCCCCCAAAATTCAGGCCAGACGTCCCAACGTCCCGGTCCCGTCTTTTCGGCGGAGAACACCCCCCACTCTCGTCTCGACCCGTTCCTGGGTCGGGTCGAGAGTGGTCTGACCGATCACCCGAGGTGTGCTCTTATTCGAAGATATCGTCGGCGCGCATTCCTGGGCGAAGAGTAGTATTTTCTTGATGACGTCAGCGGATCAAGGGAGAGATCTCACATTAAAGTGGAAGAGCCGGATCGTTTGTACGTTCGTCGAAGCGACAACCCACGTGTCTAGTGTTGGTTGGCTGGCGAGACATGCCATAGGCGTACCCGCACCCGAAGGGACGCACCCAGTGTGAGTGCGACAGGTGGAACGCTGTGGGTCGTTGGTTGTGAAACGTTATTTTGGCGGGAGGCGATCAGAGCCGTAGGATGCGTGAGCCGGTTGCTATAAATAGAGGTGGGATCCCCATCAGGGCCCATACCTCTTCATAATTTTATCGTCTCTAGTTGTGTTAGCTTGGCGCTCTTCCCCTCATGTCAGATTCTTTGCGTTTGAGCTCCCGAGGACACCTCCCTTTGATCATGTTAGATGTCTTCTTCCGAGGAGTATGTAGATGCAGTCCGAGTAGAGTCTAGGGAAGCTTCTTCTTCTGCTTCTGAGTCGGAGTCCCCCTAGGGAGTTAGGGTTAGTAATGCTCCCCAGGGTCATGCAACGGGGGCGGTCCCCAGAGCACAGGTCGCGGGTGTTTTTGGTAAGCGATCCACACTGAGGCGGGCGGAGGAGCTCGTCAATATCAAGACCCGCTTCCTCATTCCTCCCGGCTATTCGCTTCGTCTGGCCAAGAAAGGGGAGAGGGCAGTCCAGGTACGGGGCAAGGAGATTGCCGTGTATCTGGAAGCCTTTTGGGCCGGGATGCGTCTGCCCTTCTCCCCCGAGGTGATAGCGGCGTTGAATTGTTTTGAGTTAGCCTCGGGCCAGCTAGTGCCGAACTCTTGGAGGATCCTCCTCGGGTTCCTGGTCCGGTTGAGATTGAGTGGGATCCCTTTCAGCCTGAGCCTCTTCGTTTCTTCCCTTTGTTACAAAAACTATCCCGGCGCTAACAAGGGCGAGCCGAGCTGGGTATACATTTCTTTTAGAAAGAAACGGGGGGACGCTGCCGGGTCGGGGATTGTCATAGTACTTTCTTCCATTCATGAATGGAAGAAGAAGTTTTTTTATTGCGCCGCCCGAGGGTGAGGATTGGCCTATGCCCACCCTGTGGAAAAGAGCCAGCTGTCCGCGGGTGAGTCGGTCGAATGATCCTGATGCAGTGGCGGTGTCGAAGTGGGAGCCCCTCCCTCGCGCTGATGTGTTGCTGTCTGAGCGGGCCCTCAGTTGGGCCGGGCTCAGCCCCACCGAGTACGCGGGTAAGTTAGGAGCTTTTAGGCAACCTGTTTAGACTTTTGCATTCTTTAATTTTTCTGGCATTGCTGACTCCTTGTATTTTTGTCTCATGCAGGACCCATGGACCTAAGCAAATTTCGGGCGGCAGTGGTTGATGTGAAGAAGGGGAAGAAGGCCGTCGGCTCCGGCCCTTCTCGCCCATCGTCGGCTCCGGCTCCACCGGTGGCCGCTCCATCCAAGCACCCAAGCATGCCTCAGGCCCCCGAGTCCAGTCATGCGCTGGTCCGAAAGCGTGCTCGGGAGCAAGAGCCCTGGGCTCCTGAGATGGGAGATGAAACCGGTTCTCCCGCGCCGCTCCTCAAGAGGCTTCACAGGATGATGCCCCACTCCCCGGCTTTCTCGATCCTAGTGGACGATGGGGATCTTCGCTTCGAGGTGCCCTTAGGGCTTTCCATCGCCGACAGCCTGCTCTCAGAGATGGAGAGGTCGGCCGGGGGCAGAATACCTCGAGGGACCCTCCGGGCCCAAATGGAGGCCATAGCTCAAGAGGCCATTCAGGTTAGCGTTCGCACCCCACTTGGCTTTTTATTCAGCATTTTTTGGTCGCGTGATCGGGTATCTCCCTTTCCTTTTTAACCCTCTTTCTTTTCTTCAGGTCCTTCAGCACGTCGCCCTCGTCGTCAACATGGAGGACGCGAAAATTGCCCCGGTGATGCGGGCCGCGGGCGAGCTCTCCTCACGGGAGGAGAGCTCAAGGCTGGAGCTGGAGGTGGCGAGGGAGAGGATCGCTGCCCTTGAAGACAGGGTGGCGGCCGCGAATCGGGAGACCGTCTGGTGCCGAGAGGCCGCCCGAGCCGCTGAGTCCAAGTTGGAGGATTCCAAGGTGCTCGTCGCCACCATGAAGAAGAAGGCGAGCACCCTCCGGAGGGAGAACGAGGCGACGAAGGACCGGGCGTTGAAGGCGATAGAGAACTATAAGAAGTCGGACCCGTTCTACGCCGACCTTGCTGCAGCTGCCGGCGTTATTTGGCACGACGCCCTCGACGCTGTTAAGGCTCAGATGCCGGAGTTCCCCGACGGCGAGCTCCGGGCCGCGTACTCTCTCGAGGATGACGTGCAGGGGAACACCCCTGGAAACTATGCAGGGGAAGAGGCCCCTGGTGGGAGCGTGGAGGGTAAGTCGGTCGTCCCGGCTACCGGCACCGAGGTTCCCGCCGTGGGTGCCGACCCTAAAGATGCCGCCCCGGTGGTCGCAGTGGATGCGCGGCTCGTCAAGGTTCTCCCCGACCCTGAGGCCTGAAGCCCCTCGTCTTCTTATTTTCTTTTGTTTCTCTGAAATTTTGTAAGCTTCCGGGCGTTTTTGTTAGGCTGGGGAGCCCATAATACCCTTGTAAAGACTTTTGACTTTATGAGTAAGATCTTTTTGCAGTAGTCTTTGCGTGCGCTTTTTCCTTTTGTTTGTGGTAAACATTTGTATTGCACGGTACTGCTTTCTTGTTAGGCCGGTTTTTCGTCAAGCGATCGCACGTCGAGTTGAATTCGACCATTTGCCAAGTATGCGAAGACCGGTGAAAGGACGGTATCTCCATGGCCCGAAGTCAAGGTGGAGATCGCTTGAGCAGGGTAGCTGCTGGACGGCCTCTAGATGAGGGCTTTGGATCCTTGGCGTTGTGGGGTAAGAAATTACCAGCCATGGATAGACCGAACAGGGTTACTGCCCGATTGTCTCTTGGCGAGGGCTTAGATCCCTGGCGTCGGTGGGTAGGGAACTACCAGCCAGGGATAACCGAGCAGGGTTGCTGCCCGGTTGCCTCTTGGTGAGGGCTTCGATCCTTAGCGTGGGAGGGAATAGGGAGGCCTGCTAAGGATGGACCGAGCAGGGTTACTGCCCGGTTGCCTCTTGGCGAGGGCTTTGATCCTTAGCGCGGGAGGGCATAGAGAGGCCTGCTAAGGATGACCGAGCAGGGTTGCTGCTGGGTTGCCTCTTGGCGAGGGTTTTGATCCTTGGCATTGTGGGGTAAGGAATTACCAGCCAGGGATAACCGAGCAGGGTTGCTACCCGGTTGCCTTTTGGTGAAGGCTTCGATCCTTAGCGCAGGAGGGCATAGGAAGGCCTGCTAAGGTTGGACCGAGCAGTGTTACTGCTCGGTTGCCTCTTGGCGAGGGCATTGATCCTTAGTGCGAGAGGGCATAGAGAGGCCTGCTACGGATGGACCGAGCAGGGTTGCTGCTCGGCTGCCTCTTGGTGAGGGCTTTGATCCCTGGCGTCGGTTGGTATTAAACTACCAGCCAGGGATAGCCAAGCAGGTAGCTGCTCGGCCTCATGAGGTTTCGTCCAACCCTCCCAGGTTCATGGCGTGAGCGATGGGAAGAGTGACCATCGTGGGTGACACGTGTCAGGAAAGCTTGGGGGAGGCGTAACGTTTCGGGAAGTCGCGTCAGTTTTGCCACGTGGGGGCACGGTATTGGAGTAATTTGATGGATCCTGGGATTCACGCCCATGCGTGCGCAAATCTGGGTCTTCAAGGATTTTGTTTGAGGTTATAAATAGAGAAGGAGATGGCAACTTCTTTGGCATCGCTTTGTGAGATGACTGGGCGCATGTATTCGATCGAAGAGATCATTACCTTCGACGACGTCTCCGTGTATGACCCATCCCTGGTCGAGGATGGGTACCGGGGAGTGGTCAACGTCTCGAGAGTCACTTCGGTCGGCTTCTCCCTCGGAGGTCGTCCATCTTACAGTTGCTGATGTACGCGATTTGGAGGAGGTCCCCGGGGTTGGACAACTCTTTTTCCGAGGAGCTGCTAGACGAGGCACTCGACAAGGTCCGTTCGATCTTCCTGCTCGGCCTCATCTCAAAGGCCAGGCACGACCGGTCCTTAGCCCTCATTTTGGAGTGCTTCAAAATAAGATACATCGTGAGCCAAGGCGCAGAGGGCGAAGCGTTGGGTGTTTCTGTGGCGTCCCGAGTTCGCGTGCAGCATCAGCGGGAGCGGGCAGCAGAGGCTAGGGCCCGGCTAGCGGAAATCCACTATGAGTATCATTAGGAGTACTTCCTCAATCCCGTTCCTCCTCTGCTGTAAATGTTTCTTCTTTATTTTTCTATAAGGCTGAGGAGCCCGTAGTACCCTTTGGAATAAATAAAACTCTTCTTTTTGCAATGTCTTATTGTTCCTTTCTTATCATATAAACAGAAAGAACTTTAGAAAAGTTTATATTGCCTCAGTGAAAGAAGAAATACACGCTCGTAGATATTCTTTTTATTGGTACAGTTTGAGCTTCTCGGCATTGTAAGGCCGTGGAAACTTGCGCCCATCCACGTCTTGCAAGCGGTAGGCTCCGCCGGGTAGGACCTCGGAGACGAGGAAAGGACCGTCCCACTTTGGAGAAAATTTATGCAGCTTGCCTTGATCGACGAACTCGTTCTGCCTCAAGACTAAATCTCCGGTCTTGAAGAAGCAACGCTTAACTCGTGCGTTGTAGTAGCGGGCAGTCTGCTGTTGATAGGCGGCAGCTCTGATCTAAGCCCGGTCTCGTTTCTCTAACAAGATGTCCAGGTTAGTTCATAGGGCTGAGGTGTTCAGTTCATCGTCGAAATGCTCGACCCGGTGACTGGGGAGCCCGATCTCTGCTGGAACCATTGCCTTGGTACCGTAGCAGAGGCTGAAAGGGGTCTCCCCGGTGGGGGTTTTCTTCGACGTGCGCAGGGCCTATAGGACCCAGCGTAATTCCTCGACCCAACTACCTTGGCGTCCTTCTAGGTGTGTCTGGAGACCTCGAAGGACGTCCCGATTGGCGACCTTGGATTGCCCGTTGCATTGGGGATGTGCAACCGCGACAAACTTCATGAGGATATGATACTCACTACAAAATTCCTTAACTCTTTCATTTTCGAAATTTGTTCCGTGGTCGGTGATGATGCACCTCGGGATGCCGAACCGAAGTATCACGTTGTTCTGCAAGAACTTAATAGCCGTGGCGGCGTCCGGTTTCCTGATAGGAATGGCCTCGATCCACTTCA
Organism: Agapanthus africanus; assembly: GCA_030015575.1. Taxonomy (NCBI): domain Eukaryota; kingdom Viridiplantae; phylum Streptophyta; class Magnoliopsida; order Asparagales; family Amaryllidaceae; genus Agapanthus; species Agapanthus africanus. The sequence continues at coordinate 113,657,073 of CM057344.1, forward strand.
TGAAGTAGTCCACTGCGACAAGGACGTACTTGTGCCCGCCTGTACCGGTAGGGAACTGGCCTATCAAGTCCATTCCCCACTGGGTAAACGGCCACGAGGAGGTTAGGGCTGTTAGCTCGGTAGCTGGAAGGCGAGGTATGCTTCCATGGAGTTGGCAACTCTTGCATCTCCTGACCAGCTTCTGGGCGTCCTAATGAATGGTCGGCCAGTAGTACCCCTGGAGCAACGCCTTCTGGATTAAGGTGCGGTCCCCTTGGTGCACGCCACCGACCCCTTCGTGGATTTCACGGAGGACATAGTCGGCTTCGTAGGAGTCGACCCATCGAAGCAGGGGCTGAGTGAAGGACTTCTTATACAGGTTCCCACTGCTCCAGATGATGTGGCGAGCCTTGGCTCAGAGACGGCAGGCTTCTCCCCGATCTTCTAGGAGCGTACCTTCCCTCAGGAACTCCATGAGGGGCTTTCTCCAGTCCCGGTCTTCTTCCCGGGATGTATACACTTGAAGTATTGTTGCCCCGTCTTCCACGATGGGCTGTGGCAAGACCTCGAAGAGGATGCTCCTCTTGTTGTTGGCCGAGTAGGATGAAGCCAGCTTACTCAAGGCACCGGCTTGGGCGTTGAGCTGTCTGGGGATCTGCTCTACCTGGACCTCGTCGAAGTCCTTTCACAGTCTCCTTACCTCGGCCAGATACTTCACCATCAGAGGCTCTTGCACGTCGAATTGGCCGGTCACTTGGCCAACGACTAGGGCGGAGTCGCTGTGGATCCGAATCGTTTTCAGCCCCAGTCCGGAAGCTATGCGCAGGCCGGCCAGCAAGGCCTCGTATTCCGCCACGTTATTTGAGGCCTTGAACCCGAGATTTAGAGAATACTCCATTTCAGCCTCGTTCGCCCCGAATGATGAGGCCGGCACCACAGCCTTCCTCGGTCGAGGACCCGTCGACATAAAGGATCCAATCAGGGATGGAGTCAGGCTTCTCATCAACTGAGGGTTGAGTTGTGGGGGCTGGCATGGACTCTGGCCCTTTGTTGGGGATGGTGCACTCGACGATAAAATAGACCAGGGCTTGTGCTTTGATGGCCTACCTCGGGAGGTATTTTATGTCGAACTGGAACAACTCCTATCTCCACTTCTCCAAGCGGCCAGAGGATTCGGGTGAGGCGAGGATAACCCCTAGAGGGCGCCCGGTAAGAACGAGGATGGTGTGCGCCTGGAAATAGTGTCGTAGCTTCCTTGAGGCTACGATGAGTGCAAGGACGATCTTCTCTATGGCTGGATACCTCGTCTCTGCGTCTTTGAAGACATGGCTCATATAGTATATCGGCTTCTAAACTCCGTCGACTTCCCGGACGAGCACTGAGCCCGCTGCTTGGTCGGATACCGCCAGATATAGCGATAGCTCATCTCCTTCAACCGGTCGGGTGAGCAGCGGTGGAGTCGCGATGTGCCTTTTCAATTGGTCAAAGGCGGTCTGACACTCCTCCGACCACTCGAACCTTGGAATTTTCCTTAGAGCCTTGAAGAACGGGAGGCACTTCTCCCCAGACCCCGACATGAAACGTGACAGAGCGGCTACCTGCCCTATCAGCCGCATGATCTCGACGTTAGTCTTGGGCACGGCCATGTTGAGGATGGCGTTGATTTTCTCCGGGTTGACTTCGATCCCGTGGTGAGTGACCATGAAACCGAGGAACTTTCCCCCGGTGACCCCGAATGCGCACTCGGCGGGATTCAGTTTCATCTTGAACTTGCAGAGGACGTCGAAGGCTCGCCCAGATCCTTGGCGTGGTCGACCGATGAGACCGACTTGACGAGCATGTCGTCGACATAAACTTCTATGTTCCTGTCGATCTGCAGTTTGAACATGCGATTGACCAAGCGTTGGTACGTAGCTCCAGCGTTTTTTAGACCGAAAGGCATTACCTTATAGCAGTATACCCCCCGGTCCGTTGTGAATGCGGTGAGATCTTCGTCCGCCGGATTCATACGGATCTGATTGTAGCCGGAAAAAGCATCCATGAAGCTAAGTAGCTCGTGGCCTGCCGAGCTGTCGATGAGCTGATCTATCCTAGGGAGGGGATAGTTGTCTTTCGGGCAGGCTTTATTGAGGTCGGTGAAGTCGACGCACATGCGCCACTTCCCACTTGACTTTTTGACCAGGACCACGTTTGCCAACCATTCGGAGTATGGCACGTTCCGAATGAAGTTGGCAGCAAGGAGCCTGTCTACCTCGTCCTCGATCGCCTTTTGCTTGAGCGGGACGAAACTTCGCTTCTTCTGCCTGACGGGTCGGGCCGTAAGATCTACCCCGAGCTTGTGAGATATGATTTTGGGGTCGATCCCAGGCATGTCAGCAGGTGCCCAGGCGAACACGTCAGAGTTGTTTCTGAGGAAATGAATGAGGGCGTCTCGCTGAGTACCTATCAGAAGCGACCCGATCTGAACGGTTCGTTCGTCGTCCCCTTCTACGAGGGGGACCTTTGTCAGTGGCTCCACCGGGGTCCCTCGGACCTCTTTTTGCTCGTCCCGAGTGTCTAAAGAACCCCTCATGTCACCCTCGCTCTCAACATCATTGTTTGGTCGCTCAGATGTAGAGGTTGCAGTGAAACAAACTTTTGCAGTTCGTTGGTCTCCGTAGGCCCGACCTATCCCGCCTTGGTCGAGCGGGAATTTCATCGCCAGGTGGTAGGTCGATATTTGTGCTCTGAGGGAGTTCAGTGTAGGGCGGCCGAGGAGGATGTTGTAGGCAGACGGAATTCTAGCTATGATGAATTCCACAGGCATGGTGCGCGTAAGGCCGGCCTCTCCGATGTTGAATTGGAGAGTGATTACCCCTTCTGCCGGGATGGAGTGGTTGGTGAACCCTGACAAGACGTGGGTGGTCGGCCTTAGACCCGACAGAGTGAGTCCCGTACGCAGGAAGCAGTCGTAAAATAGGATGTCTGCCGAGCTTCCAGAGTCCACCAGTATCCTCTACACCTCGTAGCGGTGGACCCGAGCAGTGATCACCAGCGGGTCATTATGGGGCAGGGATATACCATGGAGGTCCTTATCGTTAAAAATGATCGGCTCGGCTACCCTGGCCTTCATCCTCGGGTGGCTATCAGTCTCCTCGATCGGTGAGGGGTGCTGAGCCTCATAGGTATTCGACGTACCCCCCGTTGACATGACCATGATTTGGCCGATTGTTAATTCACCGGGAAGGGAACGTTGCTCTTGCACATGGTCAGCTTGCCGCTTATCCCGCAAGTACGTTGCCAGTTCCCCCGAGTGGATTAGCTCCTCGATGTAGTCTCGGAGCTGCTTGCAGTTCTCCGTGGAGTGGCCCTGTGACCTGTAGAAGCTGCAGTAGGGGCCCCGGGTGCGCTTCGCCACCATGCGCGAGACTGGGTGGAGTTTGAAGAACCTCTCGCCCTTAGTCTCCTCCAGCAGTACCATCTGGGAGACGTTGAGCGGGGTGTACTCCTGAAACTTCGGGGAGTAGGGCTTCGACCGGTCAATTCTCTTCTTCTCTTCCCGGCCCCTTTTCTTGTGATCAGCTTGCTCTGTCCGGGGTAGGTTAGAATTCACCTTGGATTCAAGCTGGATCTCACGCTCGGTCTAGGCCTTTACCTCGGCCATGGTTTTAGGTTGCGCTAATGCAAAGGAGCGTAGCCACTCCTTGTGCCTAAGACCTGACCGAAGTGCCGTGATGACCGTCTCGTCCCGGTGTTCTGGGACCTCGAGGAGGGCGTTGTAGAAGCGGGTGATGTACCCTTTGAAGGTTTCTTTATCCCCGCTCTTTATTGTGAAGAGATGGTCGACGGTCCGCTTCTGCCGTCTGTTCCCGACGAAGTGGCCGAGGGATTGGGTGGCCAGCTTATCGAAGGTTGAGATTGAGCGTGGCGCGAGTCCTCGGAACCAGTCTCGTATGGAGCGGATGAGAGTGGCTGGGAAACCACGGCATTGGGCGGTATCGGAACAGTCCTGGAAACTCATCCCGGCCGTGAAAGCGTCCAAATGGTCCTTCAGGTCAGACTTCCCGTCGAAGAGTGAGACCTTCGAGGGCTTGTTCTGGGAGGAGACATGGACGGCGAGTAGCTCTTCGGTGAAGGGCTTTGTGAGCGAGTCGGCGGCGTATTTGTCCCCGTCGCTCGAATGACCACCTTCCCGATGCATACCCTCGATCTTCTTTTCGAAGGTGTCAAGTCGGCCGCGGTTTCCCGATGAGTCGGCATACTCTGATCTTTGGCCTCTGCTGCTGGAGGCCTCTGCCTGGCCATGGCCCCGATTCCATTTGATGATATTCCTCAGGTCTCCTGGCGAAGTCGTTTTTGAGCTGCCGTGGCGAGTCCCGTGCGTGCAACCCTGTCGAGGGAGGGGGCGTCGGTCATGCCTGGGTGCAGGCGAGCTGACGGACACCTCCTCGAGAGGGACAGGGGCATGACGGGGCTCGGGGCGAGGCGCTCTGGCGTAAGACCTCGAAGTTAAGCTATGCAGCGCCCACCGGGTCATTGAATATGTCGGCCCGAGGATCTGCGGCTGATGGAGACAGCGAGGCGGTGATCGGTTGTGCCAACGTGGGCAGGGTCTTCTTTCCCTCTGTAGGGGTCCTGGTCCCGAGGTAGAGGAGCGGTGACCTGGGGAGCCTGCCAGGCCGTTTAGACACGGACGAGTGCATCCATGACTGACGTGAGGCGATCTATCCGTGCGGATAGGGCTTGAATGGCGTTCGGTGGTGAAGGGGATTCTTCTTTGTCTCCACTGTGGGGAGGCCGACGGTGCAGGGTTCCTAGGCACTCTAATGAGGTCTCACAAGGCATCAACCATGCCAATTTCTAATTTTATATGTGCCGAGAAACCCTAACAAGATCGTTGGCTAGAAATTTAGGCGAAAACGAAACTAGTTAACTGCTTAACTAAGAGTGTAACGGAAATACAACCTTTGTAGATCCGGTTCTCCACCTCCATAGCTCCGTGATGATGTCTCCTCGCTGTCCAAATCGAACCATGACTCTGGCATCGGCTTCATCGGAGAAAAAGGCGGGCTAGGTCATCGACGACGATGCCGAAGATGATCAACGTCGAGACATCACTAGATCAAGCTCCACCTTCACCAAGCCATGAAAACTTGTGAAGGAAACACTCTATACTACTTGGCAAGAGGTAGAGGATGAAGAAATAGGAAGTGGGTTCACTTTAGAATTGGATTCCTCACTCATTTGCTCAAGTTGCCATTGATGGAGCAAGGTTTCTTCTTGTAGAAGAAGAAGAAGAAGATGATAATATTATGATAAGTTCTTATGGAAAAGAAAAAATAAAATCAAAACTTATCATCATATAACCATGGTCAAGTGTAGAGAATAAACTAGGGTTAAATGGAGTGGTTAGGGTTAAGCATGAGACAAAATGGTCACTTTGGTCAAAGCTTCATGAAGCTTCAACTAGAAAACAAAATTAGCCACCATTTTCTCTTAATGCTTATCATTTTCCAAATGAATAACTAAATAAGATAAATGAAAAAGAAAACAAAACCCTAACCATTCATATAACCATGGTTTAATCTTTACACAAACTCAAGTGAGCAAGTATCATCAAACATGATACAAACTTGTGTACAAAAGTATATCACATATACAATGTGCACAATCCAAGTGAGAAAATCCATTTAAAGTGAACCTATATTAGTTAATGTAAAGTGATATATCAAATATATAATTATACATTAAATCATTAAATCAACACTTGATTTAACGACCCGGTCATATCGCATATAACCGACTAATATCAATAGTAATATCTTATCGAATCAACACTTGATCCGATAACCCGGCTATAACGCATATAACCGATCAATGTTACAAATCGCGAGAATCGAATACAGTATCACATACTGGTATTATTCTCGGTCCCGCACATATCTCATATGCGCTCCTATTTCGTTTTGCTTGAGCCAGGAAACCTCTGTGTAGGACTCTAAAGACTCGTCAATACGCCGGCAGCAGATGATGATCATATCAAACACCCACAAGCCGCAAGCGGTCTGCTAAATGTAACGGCCACCCGGGTATTGAGCGATCAGAAGATCGACGAGCAAGCCCGCTCACACTCCTGTGAATCCAACCAGTAACACTTACCGTACAGTCCGGTCTGATCGTCTGATATGTCGCATATCTCGCCTAGGGGTGGTAAACGTCAGACCCCAATAGCTCGATAAGTCGTGTCGATATAAGGTCTATAACATTCGAGAAACTACTGGTAACACTTACCAGTAAATCTCAGCAACCCTGGCCAGGGATTTCCTGTTATAGCCAATCGAACACAGCGCAACATCAACTCCCTATACCGGGAGAGACGAATCCCCTCCTATCGCTCATTGCCTCCATGTGACTCGGGACTGTACCCAAAAACCACCGTTTTGCACGCCCTCTTGGACGTGGTAAGATGGAAATCAAAGCACAGTGGGAACCACACAAGACTCTATGATGATCTCGGGTCAACAGACTACTCTGTACCAGTGTCACCAGAGAACTGCCATCTGACGTAAGTTATAATACCATCTGGGAGTTCTCGGCGAGTCCGTCCAGTGTACCCAGTCTCTACTGAGCACCCGTATATCATCTCTGATGTCAAACACCAATGGATATGGGATCATCCATCGCCCATCTATATGGGTCGAGAAGGTATACGCTAGTCTACTCTGGTATATCGATGCCCCGTCTCGATACACCCACGACTAGGGACTTTGAAGGATGTACTTATGGACTACCATGTCCCCACTAGTATGATCCGCATCATAGTCCAGATAGTCAAGTACACATCCTAGGGGCTTTACCAACATGTAACATAGAGACAATCAGTGTACACGTTAAGGTAAAGAGCAACCAGATAGCATACTATCATGTCGAGCAAGAAATTCCTCCCTATATATGTCCAAGCATCCACTACAATATACATCCTATGTATAGTAATGGCCTCTAAGGCATACATATAACTAACAATCTCCCACTTGCACTAGGGCCATCTGATAGCAGTGGTTGTAGTATCTCATACTCAACCATCCCATAAAAGTCTCTCTCTGGGAAAAGGCCTTTGTGAGTGGATCCGCCGTGTTGTCCTCTGAGTCTACTCTCCTAACCTCGATCACCCTGGAGATCAACCATCTCCATGATCAGGTGATACTGCCTTAGAATATGTCTGTATCACTGATGAGACGGGCGTTCCTAGGCATAAGCCACAACTCCATTGTCTCACAATGGTCGGAACGATGTTCATCTCATGAACTAATATACACCCAGACTTCCTCTTTGGTAGCATCTTAAGTAGCGATGTATCCAGCCTTTATCGTCTAGTATGCCACGGTATCTAGCTTGGAACTTTTCCAACATACCGTCCCTTTACTAAGGGTAAAGACAATGCCTGTGACTGACATTCAGTCGTCCTTATCACCCTGGAACCTTTCCAGTGATTCTCCCCAGGATCGATTGATACCATCTCACTACAACTAGTGAGAATCCTAACATCCAATCACTTCTATCTCATAGATCAAAACTCAGGATTTAGGAGGTATCACTTTGATCCTATATGGAGAATCCTTGTGATAAGCGGAGATTGACCGAGCGTAGCATAGGAAACTCCTTCCCCATCAAGAGTATGTCATCCACGTACTCTACGAGGATCACCACCATACTCCCTAATACCTTTTTGTATATACTAGGTTCATCTACCATTTTGATGAAGTCATACTTTTTGACTACGACATCAAAACAGACGTTCCAACTCCGCGATGCCTGCTTTATCCTATAAAGCATCTTGTACACGTTTCCGCTGCTCCCACTGTCTACGAAGCCCTCTGGCTGTGTACTTATAGATGCTCTCTTCTAAAACATCATTTTAGAAAAGCTGTCATGACACCCAACCACCAGATATCGTAGTCATGGTATGTAGCCGTGGCAAGTAGGATCTGGATGGACTTAAGCATAGCCACTGAAAAAGGTTTCATCATTATCCACGCCTGGTCGATGATGAAAACCTCTAACATGTCTAGCTTTGAAAGTCTCAACTTTTCCATTTACACCAAGTAATCTTCTCAAGATATACTTGCTCCTGATGGGGATTTAACCCTTCAGATATAGCAACCAAAGTCCATACTTTGTTGGTGTACATGGATTCCATCTCAGATCGCTAAGCATCCAGCCATTCTTACAGAGTCCCACTCCTGATGGCCAGCTCGAAACTAGTTGGGTCATCATCTCATGATGCAGTCCTCACTCCCACTGTCATAGAGAAACCAAAGTATCTCTCAGGTGGATGAGGAACCCTACTAGATCGGCGGAGAGGCTGAGGTTCGTTGGTTACTATTGAATCCTTCGGTTCTACCAAATCATCTGCTGTAGTTTGTATAGCTGAAACCTTTCCAGTTGTACATAACAGACCTTGCCTCGAGCTTGTTCGGATTATGCTTTTAGATATAGCCCGGACAACCCCAAATCTTAACCAACTTAAGATATGGGCTCTTCCCTTTCCATATCACATATGAAGCGGTAGGCAACTGATTTGATTGGAACCCAATTCAATTGGTATGCAGCTTCTCAAGTGCATAACTCCCAAAAGGAAATAGGAAACAAAGTAGTACTCATCATAGAGCGCACCATATCACATAGGGTGCTATTGCTCCGCCCCGATATACCATCGTGCTATGGTGTATACGGAGGAGTAATGCTGAGAGAGAATCTCATTCTCCTTTAGAATAGTCCAGGAATTCCGTGCTCAAGTATTCTCCTCCGTGATCGCATCAAAGGACATAATACTTATACCCTCATTTTGGTTCTCTACTTCTAACTTATATTCCGTGAATATCTCAAAAGGTTCTGACTTGTGTTTCAACAGGAACATATGTCTGAATCTTGAGAGATCATCAGAGAATGTAATGAAGTATAAAGAACTGGTCTTAGCATGTGTAAACAGGGGACCTTTATACATCAACATGTATCATCCCAAGAGTTTACTAATTCTTTCTCTGCTTCCAGTAAACAGAGCTATGGTCATTTTATCTTTGTGACATGACTGGCAAGTTTAACAAGATGTAAATTCAAACTAATTTAAATATACATCTATATGTAACTTAAGCTAGTCGGGTCGCATTGATATGACCTAGTCTACAATACCTCAAGAAGAATTCGTTCATTTCTGAACTCTTCCTCTTATGTGTGTTCCGTATACTAAGAACTGTAGTTTGATTTAGAACATCAATGCTTTTAGATAACGTGCCTGAACCGATCAACTTTTGATATAGGAAATGTTCAAAACATTATCCAACAATACAAAATTTTATCGTTTCTTTACTAATAAAGAGACAGATATGATTTTGTATATCAGGTTCGGTATCTAATAACATTCGTTCAGAATCAATGTATTGGTAATACAGGGTGACAGTGACCAACAGACTTGGCTGCAACACTTGCCCTGTTTTCTGCCTCATGAAACTTATCACCCGTTCTCAGTTTTTCTACCTTTTTGCAGCCCTATGTAACATATTACATATCTGGGATCCTGATCCGGTATCATATACCCAGGATGCGGAGGATACTGAGAAACAGTTCTTTGTAATGAACACACCCGAAGATGATGCATCAGCATGCACTCTCTTCGTTTGGGCGGCACGGGAATTTTGGTAATCCCCAATTTCCTGCTCTGTCTTATAACAATTATAAGTTGGAGCGGGACCAACGTTCCCCAGCTCAGTATAACAAGCGGGTTCGGTCAATACATCCATATTATTATCTTGATTAAGGCGTGATATGGTCGCTACCTGGAGAGAGAGAGAAGAAAACACTCTGCGTGCGCTCTTGCAAGATCAGATTGGTTATAATTTTATCTAATCAGGATGGCTCCCACTGGTTTTTATCAAATCTTCCTTCAAACCCTAAAAGGAAAGACTAACCGGGATTAATTACATACTACAAGTTCGCTAATCTTTCAGCCAGGCCAGTGTCGGTACTTTGAGGGAGGTCCCCCGTGCTTTCGCACGAACCTAATTAATGTAAAGCTCGTTTTCCCAGAGGCGTAACCTCGTTAACACCTTTCTAGACACCTACTTGATCGGCTAATTGTAATGTGTAAAACTCTCACAGGAGTAACAATTACTCGCAGCGGGTATCGGGATCCAACTATCTCATAGAAGGTATGCAATCTCATTGCAAATTTCAACACTTAAAATTCCCGATAATATTTTGCCCCTAACCTCTTATGACCTTGACAAAGGCCAACAAACCATAGGATGCTAGTCAAGTTCAACCCGTCATTTCCTGATTGAATTAAACCCACCCGCACGGCCCTTGACAAAGGCCAACAAGGTCGCACGACTACCCTAATCCAATCTGCATCATATGCATAAGCAGATAAGCACCAGTTAGCTACCGCACACTGCGCCTTGACAAAGGCCAACAAACGCAGCACGAAAACTAACTACTACTTATCTGAAATGACGGAGGGATACGACAGGTTTTTCTGAAAACCTATTGCGTAATGAACTTGATATCGTTGTAGAATCAAATGATTTTAAAATGGAGTGTTTTTGAAGCTTTTCTTGTTTTGCTAAAGGAGTCACTCCCGGTGAAGGGATCGTCGGTCCTTTCCTCGTCGAATGAGGTGCGGGATATATCATATATATCACTGTGCAAAGCAGAAACTCTTAAAAGCAATCAAAAGACAAACCGAGTGTGTAGCATCTGCCAGTTATTGCTAAAGGAGTCACTCCCGGTGAAGGGATCTCGGTCCTTTCCTTATCGAATAAGGTGCAGGATATATCATATATACCGCTGTGCAAAGCAAGAACTGTAGCTACCTGTTTTATTTTGAAATTCGATTCTACAACATCTTAGGTTTCTTTTATTTCATTAATCACATTAATGAAGTCCCATCATTTAAATACCTAAACATCACATGATCACAACACAGATATCGCAGCAGAAGAATCATATGAAATATTGGATATACTAGGACGTCCGTGTTTTCAATACGAGCCAGTATAAAATACGGATTCCACGGTCGTGATGAATAGCCAAACCCACACCCCTAGACCCCTACGAGAGCGGCAAGCAACCCTACCAATTCTAGAGTTAGGAGAGCCGGACTCGACTCCTCGAGTTGGTCTCCCACTGGACTCCAGAACCCGGTTACTTGTGCTCCCCTCCTTGGGTCTATCCTAGTGCGGAAAAGTAAATAATATACAAACGGTGACATCTTCCGCAACCTGGAAGTGCCCCAATAAAAGAATATTACATACAAGTTTTTACATGAATGAAAATGAAAAACACTCATCTCACATAAAAACCCCCGGCTATTCAAACACGACGATCCAATATAACATATCCAGCAACACATAACATCACATGTCATCAACGTAAGTAAATATGCGCATCCCAATTGTCGTTGACATATAGCAACGAAACCGGCGATATCACATATTACACTTACGGTCACAGAAAAGAAAGTGTAAAACTACAACAGTTGGAATCCGCAACCTCTTTAGACATCGCATGCCTACACAAATGAATTCCTTAGACATCGCATGCCTAACAATTATAAACCCCGCATTTTAGTCTCATTATCGAAAACACTTTTCAATATCAAGTTGGGCAATTCAACAAGATTCCCGACATTCTGATCGAATGCTCGTCGCAAACTTTAGTAGGCGGCCGCACCCTGACGCCGTCGACGAAGTGCACCAAGGCGGAACACCGCTGCCGCGAGCACCCGAACGGATGCTTTCGGCGACGGGGTTCTCCTACAGTCACTTGGTCGGGGCTATGGAGCGAGGCCGTCTATTAAGTTTACCCGGCGAGTATCCGCGTACGCTACGTGATTGCGACGAACTTTTGATCGCATCAAAATTCCGTGGCAACCGATCAAGTGAGACTAAACTGCTATGTTTATAACATTCATTCAGTTATCTCATAACTTATTGTGAATTCCAATTATTGTATCACATTCCGGATAAATAGAAAATGTTAAACTTTCCGATCGAACAATCAAACACCCAAGTTTTCCCGATACAGCTCAACACATGAAATAAGTCTAAAAACATTCATTTCATGCCTCAGTACCAACGGTCCAGCCGTAGAAGGGTCAAGCCAACGCCTCACATGTGGCACGCCGTACTGCCCCAAACCCGAAGGTTCAAAGGGCAGTTCAAGACGGTCACATAATCGAGTTAAGGTTTGTTGTCTTCTAGAGGGTCCACCGCGTTACTTGCACTACTTAGAACGTCGTTAAACTACGGAAAGATCCAACACTTGGAAATTTCCCGACAGGGGAAAAATTGGGTATTTATATCCGGTCGAACTTTTTAACATATTCTAAAATATCCGGAAAGCCACACAGACAAAATTTGATAATCCGATCGAATCAATGATTCCCAACACAACCCCAGAATACTCAACTGTAGGGTATACATTAAAATTACCCAGGAAACACAGGAGTTAATTATTGACATTACTGTGCAAAGTGGGGTGAAAATATCAACTAGATGGCCGCGGAACCGCCGCGTAACGTGGGGTAAGGCCGCGGTTCCGCGGCGAGTTGACGGAGTTAGAACTCCATTTTGCACAGTAATTCATAAAAAACCCTGCTTAATTTTCTGCATATTTTTAATATTGAAAAATCCAGAATTTTAAAAAATGGACAGAGAGCACTTTGGATTTTGGGGTTTTGGTTCGATCGGGTTTCAAACGTCGTCTGGACTTCGCCTAAGGCTCTAACTAGGCTCTGATACCACTGCAGGGTTCCTAGGCACTCTAATGAGGTCTCACAAGGCATCAACCATGCCAATTTCTAATTTTATATGTGCCGAGAAACCCTAACAAGATCGTTGGCTAGAAATTTAGGCGAAAACGAAACTAGTTAACTGCTTAACTAAGAGTGTAACGGAAATACAACCTTTGTAGATCCGGTTCTCCACCTCCATAGCTCCGTGATGATGTCTCCTCGCTATCCAAATCGAACCATGACTCTGGCATTGGCTTCATCGGAGAAAAAGGCGGGCTAGGTCATCGACGACGATGCCGAAGATGATCTACGTCGAGGCATCACTAGATCAAGCTCCACCTTCACCAAGCCATGAAAACTTGTGAAGAAAACACCCTATACTACTTTGCAAGAGGTAGAGGATGAAGAAATAGGAAGTGGGTTCACATTAGAATTGGATTTCTCACTCATTTGCTCAAGTTGCCATTGATGGAGCAAGGTTTCTTCTTGTAGAAGAAGAAGAAGAAGATGATAATATTATGATAAGTTCTTATGAAGAAAAAAAGAAAATCAAAACTTATCATCATATAACCATGGTCAAGTGTAGAGAATAAACTAGGGTTAAATGGAGTGGTTAGGGTTAAGCATGAGACAAAATGGTCACTTTGGTCAAAGCTTCATGAAGCTTCAACTAGAAAACAAAGTTAGCCACCATTTTCTCTTAATGCTTATCATTTTCCAAATGAATAACTAAATAAGATAAATGAAAAAGAAAACAAAACCCTAACCATTCATATAACCATGGTTTAATCTTTACACAAACTCAAGTGAGCAAGTATCATCAAACATGATACAAACTTGTGTACAAAAGTATATCACATATACAATGTGCACAATCCAAGTGAGAAAATCCATTTAAAGTGAACCTATATTAGTTAATGTAAAGTGATATATCAAATATATAATTATACATTAAATCATTAAATCAACACTTGATTTAACGACCCGGTCATATCGCATATAACCGACTAATATCAGTAGTAACATCTTATCGAATCAACACTTGATCCGATAACCCGGCTATAACGAATATAACCGATCAATGTTACAAATCGCGAGAATCGAATACAGTATCACATACTGGTATTATTCTCGGTCCCGCACATATCTCATATGCGCTCCTATTTCGTTTTGCTTGAGCCAGGAAACCTCTGTGTAGGACTCTAAAGACTCGTCAATACGCCGGCAGCAGATGATGATCATATCAAACACCCACAAGCCGCAAGCGGTCTGCTAAACGTAACGGCCACCCGGGTATTGAGCGATCAGAAGATCGACGAGCAAGCCCGCTCACACTCCTGTGAATCCAACCAGTAACACTTACCGTACAGTCCGGTCTGATCGTCTGATATGTCGCATATCTCGCCTAGGGGTGGTAAACGTCAGACCCCAATAGCTCGATAAGTCGTGTCGATATGAGGTCTATAACATTCGAGAAACTACTGGTAACACTTACCAGTAAATCTCAGCAACCCTGGCCAGGGATTTCCTGTTATAGCCAATCGAACACAGCGCAACATCAACTCCCTATACCGGGAGAGACGAATCCCCTCCTATCGCTCATTGCCTCCATGTGACTCGGGACTGTACCCAAAAACCACCGTTTTGCACACCCTCTTGGACGTGGTAAGATGGAAATCAAAGCACAGTGGGAACCACACAAGACTCTATGACGATCTCGGGTCAACAGACTACTCTGTACCAGTGTCACCAGAGAACTGCCATCTGACGTAAGGTATAATACCATCTGGGAGTTCTCGGCGAGTCCGTCCAGTGTACCCAGTCTCTACTGAGCACCCGTATATCATCTCTGATGTCAAACACCAATGGATATGGGATCATCCATCGCCCATCTACATGGGTCGAGAAGGTATACGCTAGTCTACTCTGGTATATCGATGCCCCGTCTCGATACACCCACGACTAGGGACTTTGAAGGATGTACTTATGGACTACCATGTCCCCACTAGTATGATCCGCATCATAATCCAGGTAGTCAAGTACACATCCTAGGGGCTTTACCAACATGTAACAGAGAGACAATCAGTGTACACGTTAAGGTAAAGAGCAACCAGATAGCATACTATCATGTCAAGCAAGAAAGTCCTCCCTATATATGTCCAAGCATCCACTACAATATACATCCTATGTATAGTAATGGTCTCTAGGGCATACATATAACTAACAGACGGCTGGTGCTTGGATCGTCACGGTGACCGCTTTCCATGTAGTCGAGATCGGAGGATAAACTTTTGGTTGAGTAGAATTAGGATTTCCACAGACGGCGCCAACTGATGGATCTCTGGATCTCCTTCAGATGTTATCTTCCGTTGATCTGCTGCAAGCGCTGATTGATAGTTGAGATTTGAGTTGGAGGGTTTCCTCCTGGTGCGTGTGGATCTCAATGGGTTTTGAGTGGTTGTGGCCGAGCTACCTGTAAGGAAGTCCTGGGGTAGTTGTGCCACCGAGGACCCTCCGACGATCAAGTTAGACGGGATATTTTGGCAGAGTAACGGCCTAGTGGAGTGAAAATGGATTACTTCGATCGTCTTAGAGAGGAGTTTATATAGCGGCAGCAATGGGCAGGCGGGCACGAGAATCACGCCGGTCGTTACGCCTCTGGTGTTATGCCCGCGTGATAGGCAGTATCCCGCATTAATGACGAGACAGGCTCGTTAATGGGGGATCGTGATGACGTGGAACACGGGATCATGGGCGGTGGATATCTTGCGCATGGCGAGATTCACGGAGCCGTGGCAGAGGCGTTTGTGATCAGCGCTGAGGGTCGGTCGAGACGAGACCGAGGAAGATGAGCTCGGCGGGAGGCTCGAGCACGAGCGGGAGGCCGAGGCATCTTGGTTCTGTGATAGCTCGGAGGAGAGCCGGGAGTAGTCTGGAAGGCCACCGATGGTCGGGAGACTCCTCGGGCCGGAAGCCGTAGGAGTGATCCAACTGAAGTTCTTGATTCTTTCTTGTAGGTTCTAGGACACGTCATCTGCAACGTGTCAGCATCTGGAGAGTCACCGATAACGAGCCTCATCAAGTTCTATTACCATGTTACGATAGTACGAATGGACGTCTGAACCTCTCGTAAGCACGATGACAGCCATGATCCGGCCATCGGCGCCCTCGCCATACCCCAATTGGCGCTATATAAGTGTTGGCACGCCGAAAGGAGGGCCGAGAGGTGTTACTTCATCCTTATACTCTGATTTCTGTAGATCAAAAGGAACGTGGAGGCATACCTGATCGAGGATGTAGGGTGTTTTTCGTCACCCCATTGAGATAGGAATGCGCGTGCGCTTGTCAGGCGCATTACAGACTCCCATGCCTAGGGTAGGCTAGGCTTTATTGATTGCAGGGATCCAAATCTCCGGCAGCCGCGGACTAAGCTGCCGTTAATTACCCCTCGCCTTTGGAGCGAGAGAACCTCCGATTAACGGGTCAAACAGGTCATGCGAACTCAATGTGCAGTGTATGTGTGTTGTGTTTTGAAAGGGGGTTTTGGATATATCGGGGGCCCCGCAGAGTTTTTACAGGGGTCCCGCTACCCGGATAGCGGGCTGGGGGTCAAGGGGCTAGCAGCGCCCCGTTAGAAATTTTTTTCTTACAGAGACAGTGTCTTGGAGTATGTGTGTGTGTGTTTGTATGTATGTATATATATATATATAAATAAATAAAGGGAAAGGGCATCCAAAGGATGGGTGGGAAAAAGCGCCAGCGCTTTCGGTGCTAGCGCTTTGGGCGCTCGGGTGCTAGCGCTTTAGGCGCTCGGGCGCTAGCGCCCCACGTGCCAGGCACGTGGGCGCTCGGGCGCTAGCGCTCTGAGCACAAGAGCGCTAGTGCCCTACGTGCCAAGCACGTGGGCGCTCGGGCGCTAGCGCTAGCGCCTCACGTGCCAGGCACGTGAGCGCTCGGGAGGCAAAAGGGACTTGGTCCCTGCAATGGGAGTTGTACTCCCAGAAATGAGCACTTATTATTTTGTATATATGTATATATATGAGGAGTTAAACGCCTAAGATATTTTGAAGCTGATGAAGGGGGCTTCTCCCCTTGAGCCCTGGATCTTCCCCAAAGTGGGGTTTCTGGAGATGGGTCTTCTTCTTCTTCCTTTGTTGGTCGGATCTTGAAGATCAAGAAGTATGAGATTTTAAAAATCTCTCCTTTCTGAGATCTGATGAAAGATCTGAGTTTCCCTTTGTGGGTTTTGTGGTGAAAAACTATTTAGTTTTATAAAAGGAAGAGTAAAACTCTTGATTTAATTCAAAAGAAAAAAGAAGGTTTTAAAATCTTGAGAAAGGAGAAGGTCAAAGATCTTGATGCTTTTTTAGGAGAAAGAAAAAAAGTTGTTGGGATATTTTCATTATCCTTGCCTTTACAGGCTATACACTTTACATATAGCCCCTTGGGCTCTACAAAAATGGTATTTTGCCCATCCCATGGCTCATGTGCCATTTCTTTTTGCACATAAGCCATGAGCTTTACAAAAATTTGGCTTTATGCCCATTTTTCTTACATTTATTCATAGAATAAAATAAAAGTAATACACAAAAATTATTTATTACAAAATTTTTATCTTGGCATGGGGGAGGCCGACCGCTCCATGTTCGGGCTCGACCCGGGCATTGGCCCACTTGACCTGGGCTTGGGCCCACCTTGTTTGTGGTTGACTTTGATTTTGACTTGGTCAACTGGGGTGTAAATTTCGACCCCAACAAATTGCCCCCATCAATAAGTGCACACCACATATGTGGGTTGTGTGCACGAAATTGATGGATCTTCTTTCGCGTGGAGGTCGACTTGATCTGGTTCCCATTTTAACGACGTGGAGGTCGATGCTGCCATTTTAGCGACTTGGACGGTCGGTGCTGCCCTTTTTGCGACTTGGACTGTCGGTGCTACCCTTTTTACGACTTGGACGGTCGGTGCTGCTCTTTTTGCGACTTGGACGGTCGGTGCCGCCCTTTTTGCGACTTGGACGGTCGGTGCTGCCCTTTTTGCGACTTGGATAGTCGGTGCCCTGACCCGGAGCGATTTGGTTCCCGATTTGTGGGAAGCCTGCATTGCCTTTTTTACGACATGGATGGTCGACGCCCTGACCCGGAGCGATTTGGTTCCCGATTTGTGGGAAGCCTGCACTGCCATTTTTACGACATGGATGGTCGACGCCTTGACCCGAAACGATTTGGTTCCCGATTTGTGGGAAGCCTGCACTGCCTTTTTTACGACATGGACGGTCGACGCCCTAGCCCGGAGCGATTTGGTTCCCGATTTATGGGAAGCCTGCACTGCCTTTTTTACGACATGGACAGTCGACGCCCTGACCCGGAGCGATTTGGTTCCCGATTTGTGGGAAGCCTGCACTGCCATTTTTACGACATGGACGGTCGACGCTTGACGCGTCTCCGAGATGGAGTGTCCGTGGTAGACTTTTCCCTGGCCCGGAGCGATTTGGTTCCCGATTTGTGGGAAGCCTGCACTGCCCATTTTACGACATGGACGGTCGACGCCCTGATCCGGAGCGATTTGGTTCCCGATTTGTGGGAAGCCTGCACTGCCATTTTTACGACATGGACAGTCGACGCCCTGACCCGGAGCGATTTGGTTCCCGATTTGTGAGAAGCCTGCACTGCCTTTTTTACGACATGGACGGTCGATGCTTTAGCCCGGAGCGATTTGGTTCCCGATTTGTGGGAAGCCTGCACTGCCCTTTTTATGACATGGACGGTCGACGCTTGACGCGTCTCTGAGTAGGAGTGTCTGTGGTAGACTTTTCCCTGGCCCGGAGCGATTTGGTTCCCGATTTGTGGGAAGCCTGCACTGCCCTTTTTACGACATGGACGGTCGATGCCCTGACCCGGAGCGATTTGGTTCCCGATTTGTGGGAAGCCTGCACTGCTATTTTTATGACATGGACGGTCGACGCCCTGACCCGGAGCGATTTAGTTCCCGATTTATGGGAAGCCTGCACTGCCTTTTTTACGACATGGACTGTCGACGCTCTGGCCCGGAGCAATTTGGTTCCCGATTTGTGAGAAGCCTACACTGCCCTTTCTACGACATGGACGGTCGACGCCCTGACCCAGAGCGATTTGGTTCCCGATTTGTGGGAAGCCTGCACTGCCATTTTTACGACATGAACGGTCGACGCTTGACGCGTCTCCGAGATAGAGTGTCCATAGTAGACTTTTCCCTGGCCCGGAGCGATTTGGTTCCCGATTTGTGGGAAGCCTGCACTGCCCTTTTTACGACATGGACGGTCGACGTTGGAATTGGTTGGTTTGATTTGTGTTGACATCAGCATCGCTACACTGGTATATGGTACCAGGAGCGAATCATCATATGCCTTTGAGAGAATTTAGGGATTTTGGTTTTGGTTTGGCATCTGCATTGCTGCACTGGAATAATGCTAGGAGCAACTCATCATTTGCCCCGGGAGGATTTGGGAATTGGTGGCTTAGGAGACATGTTTAGATCCCTATCACCTAAGGCTCTTCAATTTTATGGGTCGTAAGGTCCCATAAAAGCATTTTCTCCCTACGAGTCGAAAGGATCTCGTAGGTATATTTTCTCCTTAGGAGTCGTGGGGACTCCTAAGTGTGTTGCTCCTTTGTGAGTCGTAAGGATCTCACGCGGGAATTTTCTCCTCACAAAGTCAAGAGGACTTTGCGAGTGCATTTCATCTCTTTTTTATGAGTTTGCGCCCTTTCGGGTTTTCACAAACTCGTCGGGAGTCCTGCTGTTTTTACTCACGGAGCCCTTTCGGGTTTTCATCCGTGCCCAATTTGCTTGTGGACATACCCCTTTTTTTTCTTCATCGCCGGTGGGACTTTGAATGTGGTCTCGCCGGTAGGACTTGGGAGAGATTGGGATCGTTTTACGCCCGTGGATTGTATACGATTTTGCAGGATGTATGATCCAGACCATAGGACCGGAAAAATTTCGGGACTTTGTTGGCGTCTGCATCGCTGCACTGGAATATAGTATCAGGAGCGACTCATCATTCGCCGTTGGGGTATGGGATTTGGAATTTGGTTGGCGTCTGCATCACTATACTGGAATATGGTATCAGGAGCGACTCATCATTCGCCACGGGGATTTGGATTTTGGTCGGCATCAGCACCGCCAACACTGAAGCGAAATGCCAGGAGCGACTCATCATTTGCCGTTGCCCGTTGGGGAGCGATGGCTCAGGAGACAGGTTTAGATCCCTATCACCTAAGACTTTTCAATTTTATGATCCGTAAGGGTCTCATAAAAGCATTTTCTCCCTACGAGTCGAGAGGAACTCGCAGGTGTATGTTTTCCTTAGGAATCGTGAGAATTTCTAAGTGTGTTGCTCTTGTGTGAGTCGTAAGGATCTCACGCAAGGATTTTCTCCTCACAAGGTCAAGAGGACTTTGCGAGTTTATTTTATCTCTTTTCACGAGTTTGCGCTCTTTCGGGTTTTCACAAACTCGCCGGCAGTCCTGCTGTTTTTACTCACGGAGCCCTTTCGGGTTTTCATCCGTTCCCGTTTTGCTCATGGGCATACCGTTTTTTTTTGCGCTAGTGGGACTTTGAAAGTAGACTCACCGACAGGACTTGGGAGAGATAGGGATTGTTTACACCTGTGGATTTTATACGGTTTTACAGAATGTATGATCTAGACCGTAGGGCTGGTGTGCTCAATTTGCCTGCGACTTGGAGCATTCACGCGTAGTATTTCTTGAGATATCGGTCATTGATGGGTGACATGGGCCTTTCTCCCTCGGCACTTATTAGTTGGTAGGATCCCCCGTCGAACACTCTCTCGATGACGTATGGTCCTTCCCAGTTTGGCTCGAATTTTCCTTTTTCCCCCAATCAGAGCAAAGCTCTGTTTCAAAATTCAAATTTTAAATTGAAGCAACGCTTCAGATCCAGCGCTCTGCGCCACGAGTCAAACAAAAGTGCGATAGCGGAGTTGCGCTGCGCTCAGCGCTGCGTGCCACGTGTCAAATACGGGTGTGCTAGCGCAGTTGCGCTGCGCTCTGCGCTGCGCTCCACGTATCGAGCGTAGGTGCGCTAGCACAAGATGCGCCAGCGCTGGAATTAAAAATTCCTCACCGTCAGATCAAAAGACCTATTAATAATAAATTATTAATTAATCAAAACTAAAATTCTGTGATGGAAAGATTTTTCAATCTTATTAAAACAAGAAGATTATCTTCTGTAAAACAGAAGCCTTACAATCAAAGATCCAACTGTTGGAAATATTCCCAAATCAATCAGAGAAAGATCTCTTAAAACTGATTTAACAAATCGTTTGGCCCTATATAAAGGACCCTAGACTTCAAGTCTAAAAAATACAGAAGACAGAAAGAGAAAAAAAACCTCTGCAAAAAAGAGCAAGCTCTTAGGAAAAAGAAGATTTTTCTTCATCTAAAAGGTAAAGAACTATGTTCTTGAATAACAGAGATGAATCCATCTCATAAAAAGAAGAACCATCTTCTAAAAAGATCTTGGATCTATAAAAAGACCAAGGTCTTTTGATTTAAAAGAAAAGATCAAAAAGATCTAATCATAAAAAAATAAAAAGAAGTAAAATACTTCACTCACAGATCTTTTGATCTATAAAGGCAGAGCCTTTTATAAAAACAAGAACTTTTGTTCTTTGATCTTGAGGCAAAGCCTCCTTTGAAGAACATAAATCTGTTCTTCGATCTCAAAATTGATCAAAAGCGCTTTGCGCTATTAAAAAGTGCCTTGCACTCATGAACTGCGCCCTTGCGCTTCTTGGACCGGTGCTCAGTGCCATAACTTGCTGCGTGTCAAGATCTGCGCTTTGCGCTCCTCAAAACAGCGCACTGCGCTCTTGGGTTGGCGCTCGGCGCCAAGCGCGCCACGTGTTACTCACTGGCGCACCCATAAACTAGTGCAGCACGCTCATAAATTAAAAGCGCAGTGCGCTAACAAACTAGCGTTTAGCGCTAAGCGACACGTGTCCTCCTCGTGTGCGCTAACCGACAGAAGCGCAACGCACTCTTTGACTAGCGCAAAGCACCTAGTGCGCCACGTGGCGCGCTGTCAGAACATGTCTTGTGCTGATAAATGCTATGCATTCAATACAAGACAAAAATGTCAGAGCCCAATGCCTAGCATTATTAAAAGGGCTGAGCCCGAATAAAGGCTTAATAGCCCGAACAAAAATAAAATGTTAAAATATTTTAATTGGACTTAGCCCAATTTTGGCCATAAGTCCTCAACTTGTTTTGAATTGAGCACATCTGCTCTTTCAACCAACTCACCTTGGTTCAAAGTTACATCTCTTCACTCTTTTGATATTCGTCGTTGTAATTTCTCAACGTCTTCAAAGAGGTGACGGGTCCCGACAACCACACATTTCACAGACTATGACGTCTTTAAAATCGGACTGTGGGGTCCTTAAACCCACGGACTATGATGTCCTTAACCTCGACCGTGATGTCTTAAAACTAACATCGGACTGTGGGGTCCTTAAACCCACGGACTATGATGTCCTTAACCTCGACCGTGATGTCTTAAAACGAACATCGGACTGTGGAGTCCTTAAACCCACGGACTATGATGTCCTTAACCTCGACCGTGATGTCTTAAAACTAACAACGGAATGTGGGGTCCCTAAACCCATGGACTATGATGTCCTTAACCTCGACCGCGATGTCTTTAAACTAACAATGGACTGTGGGGTCCTTAAACTCATGGACTATGATGTCCTTAACCTCGACCGTGATGTCTTAAAACTAACATCGGACTGTGAGGTCCTTAAACTCATGGACTATGATGTCCTTAACCTCGACCGTGATGTCTTAAAACTAACATCGGACTGTGAGGTCCTTAAACTCACGGACTATGATGTTCTTAACCTCGACCGCGATGTCTTTAAACTGACAACGGACTGTGGGGTCCTTAAACTCATGGACTATGATGTCCTTAACCTCGACCGCGATGTCTTTAAACTAACAACGGACTGTGAGGTCCTTAAACTCACGGACTATGATGTCCTTAATCTCGACCGTAATGTCTTAAAACTAACAACGGACTGCAGGGTTCTTAAACTCATGGACTATGATGTCCTTAACCTCGACCGCGATGTCTTTAAACTAACAATGGACCGAGATGTCCTTAAACTACCAATGGACCTAATGTCCTTAAACTAATTATCGACCGCAATGTCACTAAACTAGACAATAGAGCCCAATTGCTCTCTTGTCGGATCTAAACGATCCCGTTAAGTTGATCTTAGTCTAAAATTAGACTAACGTATCCTTAACAAACGTTTAAATCGATCTTAGTCTCAAATGAGATTAACGTACCCTTAAACCCAAACCCCCAAACCCAAATCTAAAAAAGATACGGATTTGGACTAGTCCTCGCCCTACAGGAGACAACACAACTTAGTCTCCGTATACAATCCACGGGCAACCAAACACAAAACAAACACCCACGACACGAAGTGACCATCCGGAGAAGGAGAAAGTTGTTACCGCGATATGGTAGCGTAATTAACTGCAGGGGCTTGCGCCTGCAGGGAAGAGCGTTCCCACAATCAAAAACCCCTCAAACGAGGGGGAATCTGACGAAGTCTGCTCATCGGCCGCATCCGTTTAAACCTTTAATACATGGTTCCATAAATCAACTTGGCATCTTCGGAGAGGTGGACGGATAGCACCAATTAGCATCTGCCCCGAATTTCAGGCAAGACGTTCATCGCGTCTCCGCCGCGTCTTTCGGAGGGGAACAGATTTTGGCACGCCCGGTGGGACCTTTTCCTTTTTCCACTCCACACTTCGTGTGTCGTGTTCATGAACTAATTCCAGTTTGCTGATGGTTGCCCTTGGGTTCGAGGTATTAAGATTTGGCATTTTGCTTGGTGCAGAAAACGAAGGATTAATGGCGTTCACTTGTGCAAAATGTTCCAGCTGCAACTGCAACGTACGCTCCGCCTCATCCAGAGGCATAGCCTACGGGCCTCAAGCGGCTTCGCTGTTCACAATGCCGGTGGACCAGGTGACTCAGGCCACCACCGGGTTGTTTTTCGGGACCATGCTCCCGCCAACGAGCTTCACCGTTCCTGTGACAACACCGGTAGCTCCCAAGAAGTCGGTCTTTGATCGGCTTACAACTACGACGGCCCCTTTCAACGGGTCGCCCAGCTCCAGCACATCGGTCTTCTCCAGATTGGGCCGAAGTTTCTGTGGGCCCATGTTGAAGCCTGCAGTCCCAGAAAAGGTTGTTCCAAAAAAGATAGCCATCTCTGCTCCTGAAGTCGTCAAGGCGGCTTCTCCTGCCAAAGAGCCGGTCTTTGCAAGACTGACTATTCCGGCTCCCGTTCCTGCTCGAAGGTCTGTCTTTGACAGATTGGATACCGCTACTCAAAAGACGTCAGTCTTCAAAAGGCTGGCACCAGCAGCGCCTCATCTGGATAGGGGCAAGACAAAGTCGTCCCCATCACTGAACCAACACCAACGGCTCGACATGCTCGACGTCGCCACTGGCGCCGAGTAAGAAAGGCTGGGGGCAACTCCCCTTCTGGGCTAACTCCACCAGCTCCAACGGTAGAAATGAATGATGCTGTTCCAACCGGGAATAGTTTCGAATTGCTGAATAAGGTGCGCAGGAATTCTCCTACCGCCGTGCTGAAAAGGTCTCCGCCGCTAGTGGAGACTGTCACAGAAGTAAAGCTGGAACAGCCCCCTCAACGGCTATCCTCTAAAATCTACAAGGTCTGGTGTCAAATCCAAGACTCGGTGATTGATCCAAATTTCTCCCGCCAGCAGAAGAAGCTGAAGGTCCGACAGGAAGAAAACCGTCCTGTTAAGCCACAGAAGGCGACGACTACTTAGGTGCCCACTGCAACAGCCCCCTCAACTTCGACCACCCATAAGAGGAGAAGGCCGGAGAAAATCCCCATGCCTGCAACAAATGTCAAAGGCACTGAGCCTAAACGCCCTAAGTCTGGGGCATGGTGGTGCATACCGTCTATATGGCATCCGGAAAAGTGGATAGCCATATCTCCACAGGTCATCAACCGCTTACGCGATCCGTGACAAAAGCTCAAGAGCAGCAGCAGAAGCTTCAGGAGATGATGACTGCTATGGCTGCGCTCACAGGACCGAAAGCAAGCCCAGAGGCATCCTCAGAACAACGCCACGAGCAGGAAACTGATGCCGAGTTCCTTCGGAGAATGCTTGAAAAGAAGGACAAAGAGGCCGCGGAGCAAGCGGCCAATATAAAGCAAATTGCCCTTCTATTCCAAGATATGGTGGGCATGATGATCCAGCCGGATCCCCCAGCCGAAAATCCTCTAGTAATAATCGAAGATGATAGAGGAGAAATATCAAACCCTCTGCCGGCTCTTTCAGCAGCCAAGGAAGAGACAATCTCCAAAGCCGCCCTGGATGATTATATCGCTCAGCAAATACGAGTCCACCAAGCAAATGAAGCGGCTGGCCAGGTCGTGAAAACTGGGCGACCATATCCAGGCTGGTATGACCAGATAAAGTACCCGCCGGGCTACACGATCCCCAAATTCCACATATACAAGGGGACAAGCAATCCCCACCAACATGTCGCTCAGTTTAGGGCACTTTGCGGCAACACCGGGGGCGATGATAAGCTTTTGCTCCTCCAATTCGTCGGCAGCTTATCAGAGATAGCGTTTGAATGGTACTCCGAACTTCCAAACGACTCCGTCAAAACTTTCGCAGAAATGGAGTTGTTGTTCACCCAGCGATTTGCGAGCGCAAGTGAACGCACCCCGATAACAGCATTGATCAATGCAAGGGTAAAGCCGGACGAAACTTGGGTTCAATATGCAATCCTATGGCGAAATCTGTGGTTAAAGTGCAAACAGCGTATCGAAGAAGCACCAGCGGTGGGTATGTTCGTAGGCACTCTCGACCCTCACGCGACTATTTCCCAGTTCATGATGTTCTTCAAGCCGACCACTTTCCAGGCCTTGATCGAAAAACTTGCCCAAATGGACCAGATGGGTCATAGACCGTCTCCTCCAAAGCCAGACTCTCGAAATGAGAAAGGAAAAGGGAAAGCGATCGTTGTCGCCAACACTCAACAACAACCAAGTGGCCCGAGAGCGGTTGTTCGCCAAAGCAACAAGCGGCAATCTCTCGATGAGAAATTGAGACGTCCTTACTTGTTTCCCCGAGATAAAACAAGGAGACTGTTCAAACTGGCAGTGCGTAATGGGCTCATCACTTTACCGGAGCCGAGACACTCACCGCAACCGAGTGACGTCAACGATCCCAATTACTGCCCTTACCATCGAGTATTGGGCCATCCACTCGAAGATTGCTACGTCTTCAAAAATTGGGTTGAAGACCAATACCAGCAAGGCAAGTTCGCGTTGTCTGAAAATTGGAAGGTGAACCCGCCACAACCACATGCTCCGAAAAAGATAGACATGCCGGGGGCATCGTGCTCATTCATAGAGGAAGCTCCATGGGAAGTTGTTCTTTCAGCAAAAACTAAAAGAATGTCGAAAGATCTTCAAACATGTCCAGCAACCAGGTGTAAAAGCCCGCTAGAACCGGAGATCATCGAGGAGATGCTGAAACCACGCCCAACATTGGGAATTAATAGTGATGGTGGACAAAACATTCGGGCCCAGCCGTCACAGTCTTCGAAGAAAAAGAAGAAGACCAAAAAGCCCGCGCTGTCTAACGACAAGCGCACGGATCTGCAAAAGCATATTGACGCGCTGAAAGAATACAACCAGAGGGCGCGAACCCCAGTCACGCTTCAAGAGTTCCTCAGTCACATCCTTGAGAATGAAGATAACGACAGTAATGAGGGAGACGACTTATCAGAAGAATCCGAAGATTATGTGGCAAGTTGCCACATGATCACTCATTTGTCGTTAAGTAACAAAGCAACTCACTCGGCGTTAGGAGATAACGTAGAGGAGTCGAGGGCAGGAGCAGTGCCAAAACCCTTGGATTATGTGACAAGGTCTATCAAGGAGAAACCTACTTGTTCATAAAGCATCTGGCGAAACTTCGCCTCAAAGCTACGATGGACCGAAACGTCCCTAAACTAACGACGGACTGGAACGTCCCTAAACTAACAATGGACCGAAACGTCCCTAAACTAACGATGGACCGCAATGTCCCTAAACTAAGTACGGACCGAAACGTCCTTAAACTAACAACGGACTACTACGTCCTAAAATTAGCCGTTGACCGAGATGTCGATAAACTACGGTGGATTGCAGCATCGCAAAGATGATAAAAAAAGGAAAAAAAGAAAAAGAAAAAGAAAACGGTATGTCCATAAGCAAAATGGGTACGGATGAAAACCCGAAAGGGCTCCGTGAGTAAAAACAGCAGGGCTACCGGTGAGTCTTGTGAAAACCCGAAAGGGCGCAACTTCGTTAGAATAAAAAAAAGAAGAAAAAGAAAAACGGTATGCCCACAAGCAAAAAGGGTACGGATGAAAACCCGAAAGGGCTCCGTGAGTAAAAACAGCAGGGCTGCCGGCGAGTTTTGTGAAAACCCGAAAGGGCACAATCTCGTTAAAAGACACTTGCAAGGTCCTCTCGACTTTGTAAGGAGAAACCACCCGCGTGAGATCCTTATGACTCACAAAGGAGCAACACACTTAGGGATCCCCATGATTCCTAAGGAGAAATTACACTTGCGAGATCCTCATGACTCGTAAGGAGAACCCTCTTATGGGACCCTCACGGCTCATAAGATTCAAAAGTCTTAAGCTACAGGGATCTGAACCTGTTCTTAAGCAGCCCCACAACCTCCGATACTGCCCTACAAGCAGCTCAATGCTGACCTTTGTGTACAATCTACGGGCGCGAATAAACATTTCCCTAACAAGGTCCCATCCATGACTAGGGATATGCTCACATGGTGAACAAACACTTGTAGGTCCTCTCGACTTGCAAGGAGAAAACACTCTTGTAAGATCCTTACGACTTATAAGAGAACACACACTTAGGAATCCTCACGATTCTTAAGGAGAAAAAGCACCTACGAGATCCTCACGACTCGCAGGGAGAAATACCTTTATGAGACCCTTACGGCTCATGAACTCAAAAGCCTTAGTCGACAGAATTCTAACCCTGTCTACTAAGCCACCTTTGCTCGACATCGACGAAGGCAAATGATGATTCGCTCCTGGCAATATCCCAGTTGTAGCGGTGCTGATGCCGAAATCGGTGTCCGAATCCAAGCTTGCAACAAAAGCTGGCAAGCCACACATGCATACGAAATAGCCGAAATGATGGGGCAACTTGCAAACAAAATCAGCAAGTAAAAAGGTATGCATGCAAAATAGCCGAAATGATTGGGCAACTTGCAATAAAAAACAGCGAGTAAAAATAAAACAAATAGACGAAATGATTGGGCACCGCGAAAAATAGTCGAAATGATTGGGCAATCGCGACCTTCGCGATATAAAAGCTGAAATGATAGAGTATCGCGGAAAGAAATAAAAAAATGAAATGAAAATTATGCCCTACAGGTGATATCATATCGATCCCTGTATACGATCCAGGGGCGCAAACAAAGAAGGAATCACGCCTTCCCTCCTCAGGCTCCATCAAAAAAAGAGCCAAGTCTCGACGGTCACATCTGCATCCCAGAAGACCAACAATAGCGCTCATCCTTATGCCAACAAGGCACGGAAGCGACACAGCGAAACGGAATCATGGCAAAGCCTCCTAGTTCCAAATCTCGACGGTTCACAGATGGCCTAGAGATCATCAATGGCGTTTCTCCTTGCTCCAACAGGATGCAGATGCGACGTCGACAAACGACCCCAGGGTCAAAACAATAGAGCCATGGCAAATTCCTTAGTTCCAAGTCTCGACGGCCACATTTACAGCCTGGAGACCAACAACAGCGTTTCTTCTCACTACAACGAAATGCAGACGAGACGTCAACAAGCGAACCCAAGGTCAAAACAAATCGGAGCCACGGGAAAGTCCCCAGTTCCAAGTCCCAACAGTTCAAAAACAACCTAGAGACCACCTTGACGTTCGTCTCGATACAACAGACGCGATGTCACCCCAGCGTTCTTCCTCCAACAAGATGTAGACGCAACACCAACAATGGAGCCATGGCAAAATCCCTAGTTTCAAGCCTCGACGGTTCACCAACAACCTAGAGACAACCGCGACATTCATCTCGATACAACAGACGCAATGTCAGCAATGGCGTTCCTTTGCAGTCCAATCAGATATAGACGCAACATCAACGAACGGAGCCACGGCAAAGTCCTTAGTTCCAAGACTCTACAGTCTATAGACAACCTAGAGTCAACCAATGACCTCTCCGCCGGATCAACGCTCTGTCTCGGAAACAATTCGTCTCAATCCCAGGGAAATCAGTGTCCTTGGCAACCTCCTCGATTCAGGGAAATCAGCGTCCTTGATAAGAGCATCTCGATTCGCGTCGACCCGCAGAGAAATCAGCGTCTTTGCAGGAGTACCTCGATTCGTTTTGACTCCAAGGAAATCAGTGTCCTTGGCAACCTCCTCGATTCAGGGAAATCAGCGTCCTTGACAAGAGCATCTCGATTCGCGTCGACCCACAAAGAAATCAGCGTCTTTGTAGGAGTACCTCGATTCGTTTCGACTCCACGGAAATCAGTGTCCTTGGCAAATACCTCGATTCAGGGAAATCAGCGTCCTTGACGAGAGCACTTCGATTCGCGTCGACCCGCAAAGAAATCGGTGTCTTTGCAGGAATACCTCGATTCGTCTCAACCCGAGGAAATCAGTGTCCTTGGCAACCTCCTCGATTCAGGGAAATCAACATACTTGACGAGAGCACTTCGATTCGCGTCGACCCGCAAGGAAATCAGTGTCTTTGCAGGAATATCTCGATTCGTCTCAACCCCAGGGAAATCAGTGTCCTTAGCAACCTCCTCGATTCAGGGAAATCAGCATTCTTGATGAGAGCACTTTGATTCGCGTCGACCCGCAAGGAAATCAGTGTCTTTGCAGGAATACCTCGATTCGTCTCAACCCCAGGGAAATCAGTGTCCTTGGCAACCTCCTCGATTCAGGGAAATCAGCATCCTTGATGAGAACATCTCGATTCGCGCCGACCCGCAGAGAAATCAGTGTCTCTGCAGGAATATACAACGTCATTAGTATGACCCTGTCACGGAAATACGTCATCCATATGACCCCGTTTCGGAAGTACGTCATCTACATGTCTATCCCACTAAACACTTACGGGTCCTCTCGACTCGTAAAAAAAAACTCTCTTATAAGATCCTTACGACTTATAAGGGAAAATGCACTTAGGAATCCTCTCGATTCCTAAGGAGAAAATACACCTATGAGATCCTCACGACTCGTAGGGAGAAAGTCTTTATGAGACCCTCACGGCTCATAAAATTGAAAAGTCTTAAGTGACAGATCCTAACCCTGTTTCCTAAGCCATCACTACTCTACAAAGAATCCAAGATTGACGGCTATATGCTATCTACAGACCGCACTTGCTAAAATCACATGACAACAACACAGCAAGGAGAAGAAAGCAATAGTATAACAAAAAATGTGTATCTTTTATTCATGAATCCAATTGAGTACAAGGCAAATCGTATAAAAGAATAAAAATGGATACATGTTATTCAGAGATTACAAGTGTTCAATCTATACAAAAACAACTACTGGGAAGGAGGCGTCTTCAATAAACCAGCTAGCTGCTCGCGCACTTTTCTCATCTCTTCCTCACGATCAGCTGCCGCGGCCAGCTCTGCTTCAACTTGGGCCTGTTGCTGCAAACAGGATGAGAGTTTTGTAGGGTTCCTAGGCACTCTCAAGAGGTCTCACAAGGCATCAACCATGCCAATTTCAAATTTTACAAGTGCCGAGAAACTCTAATACGGATCGTTAACTAGAATTTTAGGCGAAACAATAAACTAGTTAACAACTTAACTAAAGATAAGAAGCTACAACCTTTGTAGATCCGGTTATCCACTTTCTTAGCTCCACGTAGTCGTCCTCTCGCTGTCCAAGTCGGATCTCGGACTCTAACATCGGCTTCATCGGAGAAATGAGCGGACTAGTCGTCGGGTACGATGCCGAAGATGATCTACGTCGAGGTTACACAAAATCAAGCTCCAACTTCAACAAGTCGTGAAACTTGTGAAGAAAACACCCTATACTACTTGGCAAGAGGTAGAGGGTGAAGAAATAGGAGGTGGGTTCACTTTAGAATTGGATTTCTCACTCTTTTTCTCAAGGTGCCATTGATGGAGGCAAGGTTTTCTTCATGAAGATGAAGAAGAAGAAGAAGAAGATAGAATATGATAAGTATTTTTTTAAAAGAATAATTAAAATGAATACTTATCATCTTCTAACCATGGTTAGGTGTAGAGAATAGACCATAGTTAGTGGGAATGGTTAGGGTTAAGGATGAAGACAAAATGGTCACTTTAGTCAAAGCTTCATGAAGCTTCAACAAGCTTCATGATAAAAAGAAACCATTTTGTTTTCCTTTATTTATTTGTCAAGAAAGAATGGATAAATAAATAAGTGAATAAATCAAAACCCTAACCATTATCATAACCATGGTTTAAGTCTTAACACAAAGCCAATTTACATGCATCATCAAACATGACACATTGTAGTGCACAAAATTATATCACATATACAACTTGTGAACTACAAGTGAGAAAATCCATTTAAAATGAACCAATACTAGTTAATGCAAAGTAATATACCATATATATAATTATACATTAAATCAACACTTGATTCAATGATCAGGTCATGTCGTACATAACCGACTAGTATACAATATATCGATTTATCGAATCAATGATTCGATAACTAGGTTATATCGCATACAACCAATCGAAACATTCATCGCGAGAATGAAATACGGTATCACATACTCGCATTATTCTCGGTCCCGCACATATCTCATATGCGCTCCTATTTCGTTTCGCTTGAGCCAGGAAACCTCTGTGTAGGACTCTAAAGACTCGTCAATACGCCGGTAGCAGATGATGATCATATCAAGCACCCACAAGCCGCAAGCGGTCTGCTAAACGTAACGGCCACCCGGGTATTGAGCGATTAGAAGATCGACGAGCTAGCCCGCTCACACTCCTGTGAATCCAACCAGTAACACTTACCGTACAGTCCGGTCTGTTCGTCTGATATGTCGCATATCAAGTCTAGGGGTGGTAAACGTCAGACCCCAATAACCGATAAGTCGTGCCGATGTGAGGCTCATAACGGGTCGAGAAACTACTGGTAACACTTACCAGCAAATCTCTGATCAGCCCTGGCCAGGGACTTCCCTGTTACGGCCAATCGAGCACAGCGCAACATCAACCCCCAATACCGGGAGAGACGAAACCGCTCCTATCGCTCATTGCCTCCATGTGACTCGGGACTGTACCCAAAGACCACCGTTTTGCACGCCCTCATGGACGTGGTAAGGTGGAGATCAAAGTACAGTGGGAATCACACAAGACTCTATGACGATCTCGGGTCTACAGACTAACCTGTACAAGTGTCACCTGAGAACTGCCATCTGACGTGAGGTATAATACCATCTGGGAGTTCTCGGCGAGTCCGTCCAGTGTACCCAGTCTCCACTGAGCACCCGTATACCATCTCTGATGTCAAACACCAATGGATATGGGATCATCCATCGCCCATCTCATGGGTCGAGAAGCGTATACGCTAGTCTACTCTGGTATATCGATGCCCCGTCTCGATACACCCACGACTAGGGACCTTGAAGGATGTACCTATGGACTACCATGTCCCCACTAGTATGATCTGCATCATAGTCCAGGTAGTCAAGTACACATCCTAAGGGCTTTACCAACATGTAACTATAAGACAGTTTAAAGAGACAAGTGTACATGTTAAGATAAAGAGCAACCAGATAGCATACTATCATATCGAGCAAGAAAGTCATCTCTATATATGTCCGAGCATCCAATATAATATACATCATCTGTACAATACTGGCCTCTAGGGCATACATACAACTAACAATCTCCCACTTGCACTAGGGCCAGCTGCTGTAGTATCGCATACCGAGCATCCCGAAGAGTCTCTCAAACTGTATCTGGGGAATGGCCTTCGTGAGTGGATCCGCCGTGTTGTTCTTCGTGTCAACCCTCCTGACCTCGATCTCCCGGCGATCAACTATCTCCCGGATCAGGTGATACCGCCTCAGAATATGCCTGGATCGCTGATGGGACCTGGGTTCCTTGGCCAAAGCCACCGCTCCATTGTTATCGCAATACAAAGGTATTGGATGCTCAATGGATGGAACCACACCAAGTTCAGTAATGAACTTCTTGATCCAGACAGCCTCTTTAGCGGCATCGTTGGCAGCGATGTATTCAGCCTCCATCGTCGAGTCTGCCACGGTTTCCTGCTTGGAACTCTTCCAG
This sequence comes from Agapanthus africanus, assembly GCA_030015575.1. Lineage (NCBI taxonomy): Eukaryota > Viridiplantae > Streptophyta > Magnoliopsida > Asparagales > Amaryllidaceae > Agapanthus > Agapanthus africanus. Next base: position 113,690,269 of record CM057344.1, read on the forward strand.
CTAACCGCCCCTCCGTAAAGGGTAAAGACAAATCCCGACTGTGACTTAGAGTCGTCCTTATCACTCTGGAAGCTTGAATCGGTAAAGGACTCCACTTGGAGTTCTCCGTTACCATACACCAAGAGCATCTCTTTAGTCCTTCGTAAGTACTTGAGAATGCTCTTCACAGCTGTCCAGTGACTCTCTCCAGGATCAGCTTGATACCTGCTCACTACACTTAGTGAGTATGCTACATCGGGTCTGGTACATAGCATCGCGTACATGATAGAGCCTACAGCCGAAGCATAGGGTATCCCTTGCATGCGAGCTCTCTCCAAATCAGTCTTGGGAGACATCTCTTTGGAGAGAGTGACTCCAGAGATCGTGGGCAAGTTCCCACGCTTGGATTCTTCCATACTAAACCTCTTTAGTATGGTATCTATGTACCTGGATTGGGACAATCCCAATGTCCGTTTGGATCTATTTCTATAGATCCTAATTCCTAATATGCAGGAGGCATCACCAAGATCTTTCATTGAGAATCTTTGTGATAAGAAGAGCTTGACTGATTGCAGCATAGGAATATCATTTCCTATCAAGAGTATGTCGTCTACGTACAATACGAGGAAGACAACTTTACTCTCTGCCACCTTCTTGTAAATACAAGGTTCATCTGGGTTTTTGACGAAATCAAACTCTTTGATAACGACGTCAAAGCAGATGTTCCAACTCCGCGATGCTTGCTTTAATCCATAAATGGATTTAAGCAGCTTGCACACCTTCCCGCTGCTCCCACTGTCAACGAAGCCCTCTAGCTGAGTCATGTACACGCACTCTTCTAAATCACCATTTAGAAAGGCGGTCTTAACATCCATTTTCCAGATTTCGTAATCATGATATGCAGCGATGGCAAGCATGATCCGGATGGATTTAAGCATAGCCACTGGAGAAAAGGTTTCGTCATAGTCCATACCTGGTCTTTGACGAAAACCCTTTGCAACAAGTCTAGCTTTGAAAGTCTCTACTTTCCCATCTACACCATGTTTTTTCTTGAAGATCCACTTGCTCCCAATGGGTTTTACCCCTTCAGGAGCAACATCCAAAGTCCACACTTTGTTGGTGTACATGGATTCCATCTCGGACCGCATAGCATCCAGCCATTTCACTGAGTCCCTACTCGTGATGGCCTGCTCGAAGCTAGTTGGGTCATCATCCTCCATGGTGCAATCCTCGCTCCCACCATCCATGAGAAAACCGTAGTATCTCTCAGGTGGGCGAGGAACCCTACTAGATCGGCGGAGAGGCTGAGGTTCATTGGGAGCTACTGAATCCTCTGGTTCCACTAAATCTTCTGTTGTGTTTTGTTCAGCTGGAACCTCTTCCAGTTCTACCTCAGAGCCATTAATCTCTTTTGCAAGAAATTCCTTTTCTAAAAAGGTGGCATGTTGAGCAACAGATACTCTTTGTTCCTCACTGTGGTAGAAGATATACCCTCGCGAATGTTTGGGATATCCAACAAATTTACACAGAACAGACCTTGCCTCGAGTTTGTCCGGTTTTTGTCTTTTGACATAGGCCGGGCAACCCCATATCTTAATAAAATTAAGATATGGTCTCTTCCCTTCCCATATCTCATATGGTGTGGTAGGCACAGATTTGGTGGGAACCCTATTCAGTAGGTATGCTACTGTTTCCAGTGCATATCCCCAGAAGGAAACAGGTAACTCAGCTATACTCATCATAGAGCGCACCATATCCAATAGGGTGCGGTTCCTCCGTTCTGATACACCGTTGTGCTGTGGTGTATATGGAGGAGTTAGCTGAGAGAGAATCCCATTCTCTTTTAGGAAGTCCAGGAATTCAATGCTCAAGTATTCACCTCCTCGATCAGATCGTAGGATTTTAATACTTTTTCCGGTTTGGTTTTCAACTTCTTGTTTATATTCTCTAAATTTCTCAAAAGCTTCCGATTTGTGTTTCATCAGGAACACATATCCGAATCTAGAGAGATCGTCAGTGAATGTAATGAAGTACGAAGAACCATCCCTGGCATGTGTAGACATGGGACCGCATACATCACTATGTATTAGTCCCAAGAGTTCCGTAACTCTTTCTCCGTGTCCCGTAAACGGAGTTTTGGTCATCTTGCCTTTGAGACATGACTGGCAAGTGTCATAAGATGAAAATTCAAACGGATTTAAATATCCATCCTTATGTAACTTAGCCAGTCGTGTCGCATTGATGTGACCCAGTCTACAATGCCACAAGAAGGATTCGTTCAGTTCAGAACTCTTCCTCTTGTGTGTGTTTGTTATACTTAGAACTGTGGATTGATTTAGAACATAAATGCCATTGCACAACGTGCCTGATCCAACCAACTTTTGGTTACGGAAAATGTTCATAACATTATCCTGTAATACAAAATTATATCCCTCTTTACTCAATAAAGAAACTAATATAATGTTGCATATCAGGTTCGGCATGTAATAGCATTCGTTCAAAACCAATGTATTACCAGTTGGTAATGCAAGGTGATATTCCCCGACAGTCTTAGCAGCAACAATTGCACCATTTCCAACTTTTATGTTTTTATCACCTTCTCCAAGTTCTCTACCTTTCCTAAGCCCATGTAACTGATTACATATATGGGATCCTGACCCGGTATCTAATACCCAGGACGTAAAGCAAATGGAGAAACAGTTCTCTGTAACGAACACACCCGAAGAAAATGCATCATCATGTACTTTCTTCATACGGGTGGCATGGGAATCCTGGTATTCCCCTATATCCTATTCAGTCCTATAACTCTTATAAGAAAGAACGGAACCAACGTTCCCCAGCACAGTATAACATGCGGGTTCGGTCAATACATCCATATTATTATCTTTATTAGGGCATGACATGGTCGCTACCTGGAGAGAGAGAGAAGAAAACACTTTAGCGTATGCTCTTGCAAGATCAGATTGATTATTATCTTATCTAATCAGGATGGCTCCCACTGGTTTTTATCAAATCTTCCTTCAAACCCTAAAAGGAAAGACTAGCCGGGATTAATTACACCCTACAACTTCGTCGATCTTTCAGCCAGGCCAGTGTCGGTACTTTGAGGGAGGTCCCCCGTGCTTTCGCACGAACCTAATTAATGTAAACCTCGTTTTCCCAGAGGCGTAACCCCGTTGACACCTTTCTAGACACCTACTTGATCGGCTAATTGTAATGTGTAAAACTCTCCCAGGAGTAACTCTTACTCGCAGTGGGTATCGGGATCCAACTATCTCATAGAAGGTATGCAATCTCATTGCAAATTTCAACTCTTGAAATTCCCGATAATATTTTGCCCCAAGCATCCTATGACCTTGACGGAGGTCAACAAACCACAGGGTGCAAGTCAAGTTCAACCCGTCATTTCTTGATTGAATCAAACCCACCCGCACGACCCTTGACGGAGGTCAACAAGGTCGTCCGACTACCCTAATCCAATCTGCATCACATGCATTAAGCAGATAAATACTAGTTAGCTACCGCACACTACGCCTTGACGGAGGTCAACAAACGTAGCACGAATACTAAGTAGGATTTATCTGAAATGACGGAGGGCTACGTCAGGTTTTTGTGAAAACCTATTGCGTAATTAACTTGATATCGTTGTAGAATCAAGTGAAGTTTTGAAATGGAGTGATTTTGAAGCTTTTCTAGTTTTGCTAAAGGGGTCACTCCCGGTGAAGGGATCGTCGGCCCTTTCCTCGTCGAATGAGGTGCAGGATATATCATATATATCACTGTGCAAAGCAGAACTCCAAAAGCAATCAAAAGCAAACCGAGTGTGTAGCGTCTGTCAGTTATTGCTAAAGGAGTTACTCCCGGTGAAGGGATCTCGGTCCTTTCCTCATCGAATAAGGTGCAGGGTATATCATATATACCGCTATGCAAAGCAAGAACTGTAGCTACCTGTTTTATTTTAAATTTTGATTCTACAACATCTTTTAGGCTTCTTTTCTTTCATTAATCACATTAATGAAGTCCCATCATTTAAGTTACCTAAACATCACAGATAAATACGACGTACACTTATGCCATCCGCATTCGCCTGGATGTCCCCTCGTGCACTGTTAGGTTAGGTAACTAACGACAGAGCAGGGCAGGGCTAGTGCGGGTGCAAAACATAAGTAACGTCTATATAATATATCATATATACTATATACTGTATCTATCACAGAACATCACATGATCACATCACAGATATCGCAGCAGAAGAAACATATGAAACATTGGATATACTAGGACGTCCGTGTTTTCAATACGAGCCAGTATAAAACACGGATTCCACGGTCGTGATGAATAGCCAAACCCACACCCCTAGACCCCTACGAGAGCGGCAAGCAACCCTACCAATTCTAGAGTTAGGAGACCCGAACTCGACTCCTCGAGATGGTCTCCCACTGGACCCTAGAACCCGGTTACCTGTGCTCCCCTCCTTGGGTCTATCCTAGTGCAGAAAAGTAAATAATATACAAAGGGTGACATCTTCCGCAACCTGGAAGTGCTCCAATAAAAGAATATTACATACAAGTTTTTACATGAATGAAAATGAAAAACACTCATCACACACAAAAACCCCCGGCTATTCAAACACGACAATCCAATATAACATATTCAGTAACACATAACATCACATGCCATCAACGTAAGTAAATATGCGCATCCCAATTGTCGTTGACATATAGCAACGAAACCGGCGATATCACATATTACACTTACGGTCGCAGAAAAGAAAGTGTAAAACTACAACAGTTGGAATCCGCAACCTCTTTAGACATCGCATGCCTAATCAAATGAAATACTTACACATCGCATGCCTAACAATTATAAACCCCGCATTTTAGTCCCATTATCGAAAACTCTTTTCAATATCAAGTGAGACTAAACCGCTAGATTTATAACATTCATTCAGTTATCTCATAACTGTTTGTGAATTTCAATTATTGTATCCCATTCCGGATAAATAGAAAATATTAAACTTTCCGATCGAACATTCGAACACCCAAGTTTTCCCGAAACCGTTCAACACATGAAATAGGTTCAAAGACATTCACTTCATGCCTCAGTACCAACGGTCCAGCCGTAGAAGGGTCAAGCCAACGCCTCACATGTGGCACGCCGTACTGCCCCAAACCCGAAGATTCAAAGGGCAGTTCAAGACGGTCACATAATCGAGTTAAGGTTTGTTGTCTTCTAGAGGGACCATCGCATTACTTGCACTACTCAGAACGTCTTTAAACCACAGAAAAATCCAACACTTGGAAATTTTCCGGCAGGGGAAAAGTTGGGTATTTATATCCGGTCGAACCTTTTAACATATTCTTAAATTATCCGGAAAAACACACAGACAAAATTTGATAATCCGATCGAATCTTTGATTCCCAATACAACCCCAGAATACTCATCTGTAGAGTCACAATAAAAATACCCAGAAAATATAGCATTCAATTATATGAATTACCGTGCAGAAATCATTGGACAAGGGGACAGTACGGCCGCGGAACCGCCGCACATGCCAAGCTTGTGCCGCGGTTCCGCGGTGGATTTATCGATTTAGACCCTCGTTTTTCACAGTAATTCAAATAAGACCCTGCTTATTTTTCTGCATATTTTTAATTGACAAAAATCCAAATTTTCAGAAAATTTCCAGAGAGCATTTTGGAAATGGGTTTCGATGTTCGTTCGGATTTCAAACGTCGTCAAGACTTCGCCTAAGGCTCTAGCTAGGCTCTGATACCACTGTAGGGTTCCTAGGCACTCTCAAGAGGTCTCACAAGGTATCAACCATGCCAATTTCAAATTTTACAAGTGCCGAGAAACTCTAATACGGATCGTTAACTAGAATTTTAGGCGAAACAATAAACTAGTTAACAACTTAACTAAAGATAAGAAGCTACAACCTTTGTAGATCCGGTTATCCACTTCCTTAGCTCTACGTAGTCGTCCTCTCGCTGTCCAAGTTGGATCTTGGACTCTAACATCGGCTTCATCGGAGAAATGAGCGGACTAGTCGTCGGGTACGATGCCAAAGATGATCTACGTCGAGGTTACACAAGATCAAGCTCCAACTTCAACAAGTCGTGAAACTTGTGAAGAAAACACCCTATACTACTTGGCAAGAGGTAAAGGGTGAAGAAATAGGAGGTGGGTTCACTTTAGAATTGGATTTCTCACTCTTTTTCTCAAGGTGCCATTGATGGAGGCAAGGTTTTCTTCATGAAGATGATGAAGAAGAAGAAGATAGAATATGATAAGTATTTTTTTAAAAGAATAATTAAAATGAATACTTATCATCTTCTAACCTTGGTTAGGTGTAGAGAATAGACCATAGTTGGTGGGAATGGTTAGGGTTAAGGATGAAGACAAAATGGTCACTTTAGTCAAAGCTTCATAAAGCTTCAACAAGCTTCATGATAAAAAGAAACCATTTTGTTTTCCTTTATTTATTTGTCAAGAAAGAATGGATAAATAAATAAGTGAATAAATCAAAACCCTAACCATTATCATAACCATGGTTTAAGTCTTAACACAAAGCCAATTTACATGCATCATCAAACATGACACAATGTAGTGCACAAAAGTATATCACATATACAACTTGTGAACTACAAGTGAGAAAATCCATTTAAAATGAACCAATACTAGTTAATGCAAAGTAATATACCATATATATAATTATACATTAAATCAACACTTGATTCAATGATCCGGTTATGTCGCACATAACCGACTAGTATACAATGTATCGATTTATCGAATCAATGATTCGATAACTAGGTTATATCGCATACAACCAATCGAAACATTCATCGCGAGAATGAAATACAGTATCACATACTCGCATTATTCTCGGTCCCGCACATATCTCATATGCGCTCCTATTTCGTTTCGCTTGAGCCAAGAAACCTCTGTGTAGGACTCTAAAGACTCGTCAATACGCCGATAGCAGATGATGATCATATCAAGCACCCACAAGCCGCAAGCGGTCTGCTAAACGTAACGGCCACCCAGGTATTGAGCGATTAGAAGATCGACGAGCTAGCCCGCTCACACTCCTGTGAATCCAACCAGTAACACTTACCGTACAGTCCGGTCTGTTCGTCTGATATGTCGCATATCAAGTCTAGGGGTGGTAAACGTCAGACCCCAATAACCGATAAGTCGTGCCGATGTGAGGCTCATAACGGGTCGAGAAACTACTGGTAACACTTACCAGCAAATCTCTGATCAGCCCTGGCCAGGGACTTCCCTGTTACGGCCAATCGAGCACAGCGCAACATCAACCCCCAATACCGGGAGAGACGAAACCGCTCCTATCGCTCATTGCCTCCATGTGACTCGGGACTGTACCCAAAGACCACCGTTTTGCACACCCTCATGGACGTGGTAAGGTGGAGATCAAAGTACAGTGGGAATCACACAAGACTCTATGACGATCTCGGGTCTACAGACTAACATGTACAAGTGTCACCTGAGAACTGCCATCTGACGTGAGGTATAATACCATCTGGGAGTTCTCGGCGAGTCCATCCAGTGTACCCAGTCTCCACTGAGCACCCGTATACCATCTCTGATGTCAAACACCAATGGATATGGGATCATCCATCGCCCATCTCATGGGTCGAGAAGCGTATACGCTAGTCTACTCTGGTATATCGATGCCCCGTCTCGATACACCCACGACTAGGGACCTTGAAGGATGTACCTATGGACTACCATGTCCCCACTAGTATGATCTGCATCATAGTCCAGGTAGTCAAGTACACATCCTAAGGGCTTTACCAACATGTAACTATAAGACAGTTTAAAGAGACAAGTGTACATGTTAAGATAAAGAGCAACCAGATAGCATACTATCATATCGAGCAAGAAAGTCATCTCTATATATGTCCGAGCATCCAATATAATATATATCATCTGTAAAATACTGGCCTCTAGGGCATACATACAACTAACAAGTTTCTGATCAACGTCCTGCTGGGTAGCCTCTTGACTCTATTCGACCTGCTCATTAAAATCAAGCTTCTTCCTTAACACCAGCCCGTCAGAGATACATCGTTGAAGGCTTTCAAAAATGGTATTCAGCTGGGCAGCATTATCTGCAACCTCAGCGTGCAGTCGGGCAGATTCAGCAGCAGTCGCCTCACGTTCCTTTCGCTTAAGAGTTGCCTCTCGTTCGAAACGGCGAAGGAACGGAACACTTTGCTCAACCCATGCGGCCCGCTGAGAGTTCAAAGCCTGAGTTTCAGGGGCATGACGCATAAGCTCAAGCTGATGCAGACAGGCTTCAATCTTCCTGCAATGATTAACCCAAGACTCGACGATGCCTTCATTATGGAAGTTTGCAAGCGTCGCCAGCATTGGATTGACCTCGGCAACGAAATCTGTGGCAGATGTAGGAGTCTCCGCGTCAAGCTCCTCGACGTATTCGCTCAGCATACGCAGACTCGTCACAGCACCCTTTGAGGATGGACGTCTGGAGAAGGGGCCTGCCGGCATCATAATGCGAAACTCGAAAAAGGCCGGAGTCGAAGCGACCGCTGCAAAACAAATCACAATCAGATAACGGATCAAGAAATATAAAAGATTCATTAACAATGGGATTTACTATACCAGCTACAGCAGGTGGCAAAGCCGGGAAGACCAATGGCGCAACTAATCACTCATCTCCTCCTTCAATCTGTAGTACTGCAATCAAAACAAAGAAGAATCAGAAATGATTTGACTGGCGGTAGAAGAAAGAACATTAGCTGAAGGCTGTACTCACCAGTGCCATTAGATGAAGCAATCTCCGATGGGAAAGAGAAGTGCGGGTTCAGCACCTGATACAAATGATCAAGAAGAACTCCTGCGAGATCACGATGATACATGGTCAGTACACCAAAGATACTGTCCCCGACTTAAATTTATCACAAACCCATACCTTCCAGCATTTGAGAAGATATAAAAGAAGATGGAAGGGCGGTCGCCGTCAAAGCGGTAACTGGTGGCGCTTCCTCGGGGGGCACAACCTCAACGCCCACCGCAGCTGCATTCAAAACAAAAGTACTTTCAGAAAAGGTAGAAAAGGGATTATAGAATAGAATAGAAAGCAATAACCTGAAATTTACCTGGTAAGTCACCGGTCGGGACCACGACAAGGGCATCACTGGATGCAGCGACTGCCTCACCCCTCTCCGTGTTCCCGAGCACATCATCAGGGATGTCGGCTGGTATAATAACGTCCGGTGGAGAAGCAGTGACCTTCGCTACACGCTCCAATGAAACGACAGTGGCTTCGACCACCTGTCCTACAGTCGTCGGGCCGTCCCCAGAAAGATCTATTGGATTCGTAGCCAATGAAGATGCCTCTTCCGGAGGAGCAATTACCTGGAGAGCAGGAATCACCAAGGGAAGCTCCGTCGCAGGAACATCAATGGCGTCAACCCCCTCCACACTGATTAGTGCTTCATCGGGGTTATCTACGAAGTCCATAGTCAGGACGCTACTTGGACTCAGCTTCTCCGTCATCGCCGAAGTCCCTGCAAAGTTTGTACGAGGATAAGGATATATATATATATATATGTATACAAGCAATACAAAATATTACAAAGAGATACGTGAACATACCGATGCGCAAGGGAGCTTCTAATATGTCTTGTTCAAGCCGACGCTCCTTCCTGAGGAGGTACGCTCGCCGAGGTTCAAGGGTAGACTCGTGGCCACCTGTCCACAATGAAAGTGCATCCTCGGCGTCGGCTGAGACGGCCTGCTTAAGAGCCCTTTCACCCCATTCTTCCAGAAGGCCTATGAATAGTCGCCGTATCCACGGAGGGTCTTCGTAAAAGATGACGGCAGAGTAAAGCCTTTTCGGGATCTTTACATTATCGGATTCGTCCTGTGAGCGTCTTATAGCCTCAGCCAATTGTGCGGCTTCCTCGACAGATGAACCAGGAAAAAGAAGACCGTCTTCCGGTGGATTAGTAACAGTCTTCTTCCCCCGCCTTGATCTAGAGCTAATGATTGCAGAAGATCGCTTCTTTCCCCTGGCCGTATGTTTTTTGGGCCGCATCTCGGTTTTGACAGGGAGAGGAGGCTTCTTCAAGACCTTCGCCAAGGAGATATTATCACTAGGGCTAGGTTTTACCTCCGGAACCATTACGGTATCCATTATCGGTCGTTCAAGCGAAGCCTCTGTTGGCAATGAGGCGCGAAGCCTTTCCTCCTCTTCAAAGGTTTTAAGCGAAGCAGCAATAGCTTCTTCTGTAGAGGCACCTGTTAAAACAGGAGGCGTCAGTCAAAGTATGATAAAAAAAGTGAAATAAACAGCTGAGAGATAAGGATAAAGTATACCTGACTGCGCAAGGGCGGCAATTCCTTTTCGAGGGCGGCCGATTGTTTGGAAGCTTCAATGGCGACCTCCAAATCGGTATCATCAAGCATCCCGAATAAACCCTCGTTGGTCCTATATTCGCTCAAGCCTTCGCTAAACGGAGCAGGGGGCGTCGAGCCTAATATGGTGTCCAAAGAAAGTACTTGCTTCTTCTTCTTCTGAGGACGGGCACCGGGAGCCGATGACATGAGTTTGCGTTTGGTAAATGTCTTTGGACGACGAGTCCCAATTTCTTTTCCTACGTCCGAGTCCGGGGACGTGACAGCCACCTCTTTTTCAGGCGTGCTAGATGGGGGCAACCCGCGCATAGGGCTTAGCATGTGTGGAGGCTCAACTACAATGACCTCTCTCAAGGGAAGATGAACAATGTTCCTTCGCTTCAGAGGAACATTTCGATCACCAGCCGGCACTGCACCCTTGCGGTCAAGCAACAATCGTTTCTCCTCCCTGATGACGGCTCCCATTGAATGCTGATACCACACCGCGTATGCATTAAGGGCCTTTGGGACGCAGCTCGGTTCGCTGATAAAGAAGTTGGACCCTGTGTTCAAGCGCATGAAATGATGCAGTGCGCTCCGCATTCCCTCTTCAGTAGCAGCAGGTTTGACCAAAAAAGCCTCAAGTAGGACGCCCTAATTGTAACCTAATTGCTGGGCGAAGCGATGCGGATTATTCCTCATGAACAAAGCCGAGCCATTCATCTTGAATACAAGAAAGCCCGGTCGGATAGAGTACAAATGAAGAATCTCCCGAGCCTTCAAGACAGAGATCCCATCTATAAATATGTCCTACAAGGACAGCACCGTCTTCCCCGACTCCTGGCCGACAGTGAAAACTTTATCAGTAAAAGACATGCCAGCCCCAACCGTGCGCGGGGGAAGAAGCAAGCCTCTAGCTTCCCGTTGCGTCGGAGTCACGATAGAAGCGCCAACCAGTTGCATGATCCGAGGGAACCTGCACCTGTCATAAAAACTCGGCCTCTTGTGGATGCCAAAGATGCCTAGCACGTGTAACTCGACCCATGACGTGAAATAATGCATCGGGAAATTTACCGACTGCATCCCTGGCTCAGTGGTATCAGCTGCCAAGCTGAGACTGTGATACATATGGGCTAACCCAGCAATCCCCACAGCTACTGGTATCCCGGCAACCATTCGATGCGCAGAATAGAAGACGGACGGCCTCATGCGGCGAGGGTGCATAGAAAGCGAGAACCAACTCAGCCACAATCCAAGGAACCCTAGAAAGAACGTTTCTTCATCAATCCCGAGCCGCCAGCTCTATAAAAGGGATGACCGGGGTATCAGGTAGAAAGAAGCTTTTCTGATCTACCTCCGTCGTTGGCAAATTGCCTAAACCCAAGCCGAAGGGGTCGTCAAGACTGGCAAATTTATCGACTTCTTCCTTCAACATTTCGGGCGAAGAAAATAAGCAATAAAAGCCGTAAAATTAACTCCACGACCTTCGGATGCGAGAGAGAGGTTTTCATACATATTCAATACCTTTATCAAGCTCGGAAATTGATGTTGAATAGCATTCTCAGGAGTAAGACCCATTACCATGGATTTGGTGGCGAAAACATACTCATCCGGGGAAAGCAATTCCTTATAATGTTCCCCCCTAACAGGTAAACCTGAAACCTCTGCAAACTTCTCCAAAGAAATGGAGACTTCTCGATCTGACAGGAGGAAGGTGTGGGTTGGAATGTTCCACTGTACCAGAAATGCCCTGAAATGTAGGGGGTGTGGAATATTGAAACAAAGAACCATAAACGGTGAAATACAATCCGAGCTTCATCAACTGTGATTTCCTCGCCGATAAGATATACCGGGCCCACTGCAAATACCCTGCTAGGTGACGGGTGTAAGTGCACGGCAGCGCCCCGGCCGTCTGTCCGAGGCCAAAATGCGGAAACGAAACTTTTAGAGAACTTGTAAACCGGCACTACCGCACAATATAAACCCGGATCGGGCCATTAACCTACTCCTAGCAAACTAGAGAAAGGGGTAGAGAGCTATACCGAGCGATCCGTGTCCTTCGTTCTTCAGCCTCCACTCCGATCTCCTCGCGGAATCTCCGGTCTTCATCTCCTCATCGGAACGGGCACAACATCGCCGGGTTCTTTTACGGGCTCCCATCTCTGGACCGAGGCAACTCGGGCACGAAGTTGGCGAGCCAACGTGCCCAAGGATGCTGTAGGTGAGTGTAGAATAGTTTGTCTCTTAGGGTTTGAAGTTGCCATTTTGATGGAAGAAGAAGCTATGGAGATGAATGATTTTTTTTTAGCAAGCAAAAATACATGTGATGAACATTTTTCTCTCCACCAAAAATGAACCTCTCCCCTCACCAAGAAGTGGCCGGCCATGACCGAGTGAGTGAGGGAAATATACAAGGGAGGTGAGCACAAGAAAAGGCAAAGGTAAGGCTAAGGAAAAAGTGATGATAATGAGGAATTAATGTCACACCAAAGCCAAATCATTTCCTATCTCATTTAATGCTAACCATGTGAAGAAAAAGGAAAGATGCTATCATAATCTTTCCATTTACAAGAAACCCCCTCCACAATGCTAATTTGCAAATATGCAAATTAGCCCCTCCCATCACAAAAATCCGGCCGTGAAGGAACAAAGGAAAACTGGCCGAAACGGAATGCAAACTGGCAACTTCAGAAAACTGATCGCGTAATAAATTACAGGAAAACCCCGCGACTGTATATACATACCCGCATTTGTATTCCGACCGAATACAAATGCAATGAGACAAAATCTACACTGTACAATACTAGGATCCGGCTTAAACCAAAACCTGCTAGTATTATCCGTCCGATCATGATCCATGCAATACCGCATGTACATAATCGAACCCTGCCATATCTCCATACGGCCTCTACAGCGTTTCGCCCGAAACTTGAGAAACGGTCTGTGGGGGACTCTAAAGACTCGTCAATACTTTGGCTGTGGATTTAACCACTAGCACGTCAGAGGTATTAGCCATACGTAACGGGCTACCAGGTATTGACCAAAAGGGACGTCGATGGGCGAACTCTTCCTGACACCCTACCGAGCCTGTCAGTGACAATATCTGTACAGTCCGGTCCGTTCGTCTATGAGTATCGCATGGCAGGCCTAGGGGGTTGGTAAAAGTCAGACCCCCAATAGCTGTATAAATCGTGTCGGAGTGTAGCCCAGAACACCCTGAGATATTACTGGAATACCTACCAGTAAATCTCCTGCCTTGGCCAATGACTTCGTGTAATGGCTCTCCTAGACACAGCGCGACCTCACCCCCAATACCGGGAGAGACGAACCCCTGCAGATCCGCTCACTGCCTCCATGTGGCTCGGAACTGTACCCAACTAAAACCTGTTTGCACGACTCCTTTGAGCGTGGTAGGGTAGTAATCAAAGAACAGTGGGAACTCACACGAGATAAATGACGATCTCATGTCGATGAACTAACCTGTACACATGTCACCAGGGAACTGCTATCTGACGTCAGGTATAAGACCAACTAGCATGTTCCCGGCGAGTCTTGTCTGGTGTACTCATAACCCAATGAGCACCTGTATACATCTTAGGTGAACCAACTGACACCAGTGGCTTGTGAGACCGGCCACCGGCCCTTGTCGGGGTCTCGACTGTATACACTAGTCTACTCTGGAGTATCGATACCCTGTCTCTAAAACTCCCACGACTAGGGACCTTTTAATGATGTGCTTATAGACCCCCAGCTCCCACGTATATGATCGCCATCATACTGCTAATCGTCAAGCAAGAATCCTAAGGGCTCTATCAACGCGCAATAGTGACTTATAAGGTCACCTAAAGCAGTACACGATGATAAAGATAAACCAGATAGCATACTATCATCTTGAGCAAGACTGTTCTAACGGTATAGGTCCTCTCTCAATCATTGCAATCACGTGCCTGTGATCCAATAATTGACTCTGGGGGCACTATCTCCAACAATCTCCCACTTGCACTCAAGGCTAATTATTGCGATGTCGCATACTCACAGCCCGTGTGATACCGAACACCCAACTCCTCTACCAATCAGTCTCACAAAACCCGCTTGCGAAACTAATGCGTTCGAGGAATAGCCTCAGTGAGTGGATCCGCTCTAATGTTTCTTTCTATGTCTCTCTTTATCTTAAGTTCGCGGAGAAAACCATCTCCCGAAATGAGCAATACCTGTTTTAGAATGTGTCTGGATATCTGATGGGACCTAGTTCATAAATGGACTCCAAATCCAAACTTTTCAGACTGTATCGTCAACTGAACTTAATCAGTATCCTGCGCCATGCCTCCCTTAGTATCCGCTTGGACCACCTGTCCAAAATACTGCCCCTCGTCAGAGGGAAAACTATAACTCTGACAGCCACTCTGTCATCCAGGTCACCTTGGAAGCCTGGAATGATAACCGTCTCTACAAAGAGGCTGTTGTTATCATATCCCTAGAACATCCACTTATGTTCTAAAACTATTTCCGAATGTTTCTCCAGGATTGGATCAATATCAACCTATAGCATCTAGTGCAAAAACAACATCTGGTGTGGTACTTGACATCTCATGATTGACTCAATTGCCTAAGCAAGTGATCTGCCAATCATGCACATCCCTCTCCCCTTTAGTCTGTAAGACACCTTTAGAGAGGGTGACTCCATCAACTGCAGGTACACTACCAAGCCAGGAGTCGTCCATTCTAAATACCTTTAGAATGCAGTCTAAGTACCCTGATTGGGACACTTCCCAAATCTAGATCTAAAAGCATAGATCTAGTAACCAGAATGTATGATATAATATCCAATTCCTATGTGGAGAAACTTCTGTGTGACAACCAAAGTATAACCGATCGTAGTATAGGAATATCACTTCCTACTCTGTGTATGTCATCCAAATACCAGGACATCACACCCTACTACCTTCTTAACAAATCCATCCCCTATTCTGATGAAGTCAAACCTATGACTGTCACATCAGAAATAGATGATCTATCTCCGCTATATCTGCTTTAGTCTATAAATAGACATAAGCCACTTGTCCACTATGCTTCCGCTGCTCCCACTGACTACGACAACCCTCTGGCAGAGTCATATAGACGTACACTTCTAAAGCTAGTTCAGAAGGACGCTATACTCATCCTCCTGCCGGGTCTCATAGCCTGGAACAACAGCAACGGCAAGTCTGGGTAAACAAGAACCTCCCTGTCACCGTCCTTGAGGCTACCGGAGTACCTCTCGGGTACCTGAGGTTACCCACTATATCTGCGGAGTGGCCAATGGAATGTCAAATCAGATTGAATCTTTAGGTTCTTATCAAATTTTCAGTAATCGTTTGCGGTTCTGGAATCACTTTCAGTTCTACCATACTCCCACTACTGTTTTCTAAAAAAATCCATTTTTATTAAAACTGTGGCGAGTCAAGAACAATATCACTATTGATCTTCCAGATGTTAGAAAATCAACCCTCGTCATAGCCCGGGTCAACCCATAAACTGCCATTACGGAAACGTGCCTTGAGTTATCCGGAGTCTGGTTTTAAGCATAAGCTGGACAACTCCCCGTACCTTAACATCGTTAAGATATGAACTGTTCTATATCCAATACAGAAACAGAGGCACTGATTTAATTGAACCAGATTCAAATCATGCAGCTGTCTCCAGCGTATGTCAACTAAATGGAGAGAGGCCGATCAGAATTACTCAACTTAGGAGTGCATCCAGATATGAGCAACCTGAAAGAGAAACAAGTTTCTCAAAACCATTACAATTAACTGAATACCATACACAAGTATCTATATCTTCGATCACCTTGAAGAATCCCGATACTTGCAATACCTGGTTCTCTACTTCTTTCTTATACCTATAACTTCTCAAAACTTAGACCTTGCATTTCTACGAAACACATGCCTAAGAACTAGAGAAGTCACAAATAAACAGAATATAGTACGAGTACCAACCCCTCTGTCCTCATGGACACTGGACAACATACAATACTCTGTATAAGTCCCTTGAGTAAAACAACTCATTCCCTGTGTGTCGTAGGTTGAAAACTGTACTTATGGTTAAGAAGAATTACACCGCTGTTTAATGCTCCTTACCTAACCATCCACTGATATAGGTAAATGTCATAGACATAATTTCAAAAAGGTATATCTCACTCTATAAAATAGACGTACAGATATATCAATTTGAAATTGGTGCATAACCGCGGATATTCAAAACCAAATATTTTCCGTCCGGCAAACAACCCAGGTGACTTCCTCAAATATCATCAATTACAACGAATTCCGATATAATGAGGATGATCACCTAATTCCCAATAACTTACTCCTACTCATCATCTGTAAAACCATACAGATGTGAGAATCATACCTGGTAAATACATACCCTGGAGCAAGGACTAATTGGGAAATCGATTTTCTTTTAACAGTACACAGTGAAAATGAAACATTGAAATGTTTCGATGGGGTATCCGGGTATTCCTAGTAATGCCTCTTCCATTATCAGATTCACAACTGTAACCGTATATTTCTTTGCCATCTCTCCAGATCCCTTCATATGTCTTTAGTCATTACCTTCTGTACACCCCTTTAGGCCAAATGGTTTTCTTCCTTCCCTACCGTTCGGCACCAGCCTATGGTTTGGAAGAAAACTATCCAATAAGCATAATGGGTATACTGTCCTAATCCTAGGAGCACTTGCAATGCGAGAGAAGGTGAATATAAAAGACAACCGAATAAACCTTATTCCTATTTCTCCCGAACCAGAATCCATCCCCGAACTGGAACAAGTTCCTTTCGAGTTCGTATATAACCATACGATGGAGTATCCAAATAACTGTGGATCTTCGTAGTGATACGGAGTATCCTGGAGAAATACAAAGGTGAAGTGGGAGTGGTAATGAAATATTTGGTTTGGTCGTGAATAGCAGTCGCAGTTTACTTTGCCCTCCTTCTAATCCCTTTACTTGTCTTTACTTAATACCTTCTGCACACCATCGTTACGCTAATTGGTTTTCTTCATTCCCTACCGGTCGGCACCTGCCTATGGTTTGGAAGAAGACTATCCAATTTGCGTAATAGGTGTACTGTCCTAATCCAAGGAGCACTCGCAACCTGGGAGAAGGTAAAAGGAAAAGACAACTGAATAGTCCTATTCGTTTTCTACAGAACCAGAAACCATCCTCGAATAAATTCCTTCGAGTTCGTATATAACCATACGATGGTTTTATCCAATGGAAGTGGACGTTCGTAGTAATACGGGGTGTTCTGGATAAAAGGGTAAAAGTAGGAGTGGCAATGAGGTATGCAACTCTGACAATCCAAAAGCCAGTGTTTAAGAAGGTTCGGTTAATTTGGTCACTGAGTCATAGTCAAGGGTCGGTCATGGTCGCTGCCAAAGAGAGAGAGAAAAGAAACACTCAGCGTGCACTCTAACCTAGATCAGAATGATTATCAATTTATCTAATCAGGAAACCTCCCACTGTAACCTCAAATTCTTCTCCAAACCCGAAAGAAGAATTAGTCGGGATCACCCGAGGAGTAAACCAACTCATCAGTGGGAATCAGGATCCAACTATCATCGCATGATAACATGACGGAATTCGCTCACGTTATCACACTCCAGAAGGTATGCGCATATCTGGCAAGTTTCAGTTTCTTTAGAAACTCCCGATGTGATTTTTGCCCCATGCTTTTATGACCTTGACGTAGGCCAAAATATCATAAGTCACATGTCAAGTTCTACCTGTCATTGTCCAGGTTAATTTGAACCCACCCGTACATACCCTTGACATAGGCCAAAATAGTAGTACGACTGTCCCAAACTAACGCATCTATCTATGCAACAGATAAATATCTGATAGCTACCAATCACTATACCTTGGCGTAGGTCAAAATACATAGCTTGAATACTACCGAACATTTAACTGAAATGACGAAAGGCTACGAATGGTTTCTGGCGAAAAACCTTTAACGTAATGAACTTGATATCGTTGAAGGAACTGGATAGCTTTTAAAAATATAGTGGCGAAAACCTTTGCTAAAGAGGTCACTCCCGGTGAAGGGATCTGGGCTCTTTCCCCGTAGAATGAGGTGCAGGATATTCCAACTGAATAACACGATGCAAAGCAAAAGTAAACGACTATAGTGAAGTTATTGCCCTGACGCAAACTTCTGTCCAAGGGGTCACTCCCGGTGAAGGGATCTCGGCCCTTGCCTCGTCGACTGAGGTGCTGGATATTCATAACCGAATACCACTGTGCAAAACAAAAGAGAACGTCCTTGCAATAACAGCTTTTTGAAAAATGTTCCAACAACATCAAAATAGGTTTGTTTAGCTTGCATTGATCCGAATCAACGCAGTCCCATCAATTGATCACACCACAAAAGAATGAAAATAATGATGTACGTATATGCCATCCGCATTCGCCACTGGGTCCCGTCATCACCCGTTAGGTTACTTAACTAACGACAGAGCGGGAACTGGACTAGCGCGGATGCAAAACATATACAACATCTACTAGTATATATATCAATATATAATATTCGCTCAAGGCGTGATAAAATGCAACATCACAGAAATGTAATAAGCATCACAGAACAATACAGATATCTGGGATCCCCGGATTTCATAGAGCCGCTACTGAAACCCGACGTTCCCCTGGTTGTGTGGATAGCCTGTGCAATGAAATCCTAGACCCCTACGGGCGCGGCAAGTTACCCGCCAAAACCTGAAGCGAGGCAGCCCCCTTCAACAAGATGAATGGACCACCCAGCACTTCACGGAATCCGGTAACTTAAGCACCCCTCCTGGGTCAACCTATACCCTCTACGAGTGCGGCGAATAGCCCTCCAATTCTAGAGTAAAGCCCCCTCCGTTTCAACGCCATGAGATGCGGGCCTGTTGCCCTCTAGAACCCGGCTACCCGTGCACCCCTCCGCGGGGTAACCCTAGTACAGAAAGTAAAATATACAACGGGTACATCGACCTCGGCCTGGTCGTGCCCCAAAAGAATAATATACAAACAGGTAGTGACGGCAGTCCACATGTCGGACGCTCGCCCCGCAATATCAAATGTACATAATAAACCAAACTGTACTACCATTTCATCCAGGCTATCCCCACGACAAATCCGCAATATCACAGCACAACACAGAACATCAACGTGAATGTCACGTTCGCAAATCCGTCTAAAAGGGCTATAGCAGTTAGACAGGATTTACCGATCA
Source organism: Agapanthus africanus (assembly GCA_030015575.1). Taxonomy (NCBI): domain Eukaryota; kingdom Viridiplantae; phylum Streptophyta; class Magnoliopsida; order Asparagales; family Amaryllidaceae; genus Agapanthus; species Agapanthus africanus. The sequence continues at coordinate 113,709,888 of CM057344.1, forward strand.
AATGACATTCACGGTCGCAGATATAATGTAAATACTGTGAACTAACATATTTAAAATTTTCGATCGACTAAATTTCCCGAAGTGGGCCCCAAGCACAACTGTAGCACTCAAAAAAAATCTGGGCCCAAAAAAATATACCAGAAACCCTATTTCCATGTCCTAAGAGCACTGTAGAAATTTGGTACTGTGAAGAGTTAAAATGGCGGCGGAACCGCGGCAAATGCATGGGTTTGGCCGTGGTTCCGCGGTGGAACAGTAACTTCACACGACCAAATTTTCACAGAATGCTTAAAAAAACCTGCTCGTATTTTTACAATGTACCAAATAATTTTTTGACCACTGCAAAAATTCAACAGAAACTGGACTTGAAAATACGGTTTTTGGAAAATCCGTTCGATCGAACTTGTAAACACGTTAGAGCAAGTTACACTAGGTTAATGGCGTGGCTCTGATATCAATGTAAGTGCACGGCAGCGCCCCGGCCGTCTGTCCGAGGCCAAAATGCGGAAACGAAACTTTTAGAGAACTTATAAACTGGCACTACCGCGCACTATAAACCCGGATCGGGCCTGTTGAAGTCAAAATTTACACCCCGGTTGACCAAGTCAAAATCAAAGTCAACCCCAAACTAGGTGGGCCCAAGCCCAGGTCAAGCGGGCCCATGCCCAAGTCGAGCCCGCAGCCAGCCTCCCACATGCCAACAACAAAATCATGTAATACATAATTTCTATGTAATTGTTTATGCATGAATGTAAACAAAATGGGCATAAAGCCAATATTTTGTAAGCCCGTGGCTTATGTGCAAAAATGAAATGGCACATGAGCCTTGGGATGGCTAAAATGTCATTTTGCAAAGCCCAAGGGGCTATATGTAAATATGTAAGCCTATAAAAGGCAAAATGATGATGAATAAAGTAAAATACTTTTCATTCTCTCCACAAAAATTTTAGATCTGAGATCTTTTGTGCCTCCTGCTCCTTCTCCAAGGTTCTAAACCTTCTCATTTCTTTTGAATTAAATCAAGAGTTTCACTCTTTCTTTTCAAAAACTAAGAAGTCTTCCACCACAAAACCCACAAAGGGGAACTTGGATCTACCGTTAGATCTTAGAAAGAAGAGATTTTTATATCTCACATCTCTTGATCATCAAGATCCAGCCAACAGAGGAGGAAGAGGAAGAACCCCTTTCATCAACCAAAACATTTTAGGAGTTTAACTCCATATATTTACATATATATATATATATATATATATATATATAAAATAAATATTTCCTTTCTGAAGCATAGCTTCTGGTTCTGGGACTAAAAGTCCCTTTGTCTCGCCAGCGCCCAGCGCTCGAGCGCAAAACGCCCACATGCCGACACGTGGCGCGCTTGCGCTCAGGCGCACTGCGCTCGAGCGCGCTTGCGCCCACGTGCCGACACGTGGCGCGCTTGCGCTCAGGCGCACTGCGCTCGAGCGCAAAGCGCCCACATGCCGACACGTGGCGCGCTTACGCTCAGGCGCACTGCGCTCGAGCGCAAAGCGCCCACGTACCGATAAGTAGCGCGCTTGTGCTCAGGCGCACTGCGCTCGAGCGCAAAGCGCCCACATGCCGATAAGTAGCATGCTGCGCTCAAGCGCACTACGCTCGAGCGCAAAGCGCCCACGTGCCGACACGTGGCGCGCTTGCGCTCAAGCGCAAAACGCCCACGTGCCGACACGTGGCGCGCTTGCGCCTGAGCGCACAGCACCTAAGCGCACAGCGCTCAAGGCGCTGGCCCCACGCATCCTTTGGATGCCTTTTCCCTCTCTTTCTTTTATATATATATATATATATACATATATACATATATACACACACACACACATATGTATATATATTTACACATACACATACTCCGCGACACTGTCCCTGTTAGAAAAAAATTTCTAACGGGGCGCTGTCCCGCGCCCCGCAAGGGGGCTGCTAGCCCCCTTGACCCCCAGCCCGCTATCCGGATAGCGGGACCCCCGTAACAACTCTGCGTGGCTCCCGATATATCCAAAACCCCCTTTTCAAAACACAACACACGCACACTGCAAATTGAGTTCGCATGGCCAGTTTAACCCGTCAATCGGAGGTTCCCTCGCTCCAAAGGCGAGGGGTAATTAACGGCACCTTAGTCCGCAGCTGCCGGAGATTCGGATCCCCACAATCATTAAATCCCGGCCTACCCTAGGCAGGGGGAATCTGTAGTACGCCTGACAAGCGTGTGCGTATTCCCATCTCAATGGGGTGACGAAAAACACCCTACAGGGCCATTAACCTACTCCTAGCAAACTAGAGAAAGGAGTAGAGAGCTATACCGAGCGATCCGTGTCCTTCGGTCTTCGGCCTCCACTCCGATCTCCTAGCGGAATCTCCGGTCTTCATCTCCTCGTCGGAACGGGCACCACATCGCCGGGTTCTTTTACGGGCTCCTACTTCTGGACCGAGGCAACTCGGGCACGAAGTTGGCGAGCCGACGTGCCCAAGGATGCTGTAGGTGAGTGTAGAATAGTTTGTCTCTTGGTGTTTGAAGTTGCCATTTTGATGGAAGAAGAAGCTATGGAGATGAATGATTTTTTTTAGCAAGCAAAAATACATGTGATGAACATTTTTCTCTCCACCAAAAATGAACCTCTCCCCTCACCAAAAAGTGGCCGGCCATGACCAAGTGAGTGAGGGAAATATACAAGGGAGGTGAGCACAAGAAAAGGAAGGGTGAGGCTAAGGAAAAAGTGATGATAATGAGGAATTAGTGGCACACCAAAGCCAAATCATTTCCTATCTCATCTAATGCTAACCATGTGAAGAAAAAGGAAAGATGTTATCATAATTTTTCCATTTACAAGAAACCCCCTCCACAATGCTAATTTGCAAATATGCAAATTAGCCCCTCCCATCACAAAAATCCGGCCGTGAAGGAACAAAGGAAAACTGGCCGAAACAGAATGCAAACTGGCAACTTCAGAAAACTGATCGCGTAATAAATTACAGGAAAACCCCACGACTGTATATACATACCCGCATTTGTATTCCGACCGAATACAAATGCAATGAGACAAAATCTACACTGTACAATACTAGGATCCGGCTTAAACCAAAGCCTGCTAGTATTATCCGTCCGATCATGATCCGTGCAATACCGCACGTACATGATCGAACCCTGCCATATCTCCATACGGCCTCTACAGCGTTTCGCCCGAAACTTGAGAAACAGTCTGTGGGGGACTCTAAAGACTCGTCAATACTTTGGCTGTGGATTTAACCACTAGCACGTCAGAGGTATTATCCATACGTAACGGGCTACCAGGTATTGACCAAAAGGGACGTCGATGAGCGAACTCATCCTGACACCCTACTGAGCCTGTCAGTGACAATATCCGTATAGTCCGGTCTGTTCGTCTATGAGTATCGCATGGCGGGCCTAGGGGGTTGGTAAAAGTCAGACCCCCAATAGCGGTACAAGTCATGTCGGAGTGTAGCCCAGAACACCCTGAGATATTACTGGAATACCTACCAGTAAATCTCCTGCCTTGGCCAAGGACTTTGTGTAATGGCTCTCCTAGACACAGCGCGACCTCACCCCCAATACCGGAAGAGACGAACCCCTGCAGATCCGCTCACTGCCTCTATATGGCTCGGGACTGTACCCAACTAAAACCTGTTTGCACGACTCCTTTGAGCGTGGTAGGGTAGTAATCAAAGCACAGTGGGAACTCACACGAGATAAATGACGATCTCAGGTCGATGAACTAACATGTACACATGTCACCAGGGAACTGCTATCTGACGTCAGGTATAAGACCAACTAGCATGTTCCAGGCGAGTCCTGTCCGGTGTACTCATAACCCAATGAGCACCTGTATACATCTTAGGTGAACCAACTGACACCAGTGGCTTGTGAGACCGGCCACCGCCCCTCGTCGGGGTCTCGACTGTATACACTAGTCTACTCTGGAGTATCGATGCCCTGTCTCGAAAACTCCCACGACTAGGGACCTTTTAAGGATGTGCTTATAGACCCCAGCTCCCACGTATATGATCGCCATCATACTGCTGGTCGTCAAGCAAGAATCCTAAGGGCTCTATCAACGCGCAATAGTGACTTGTAAGGTCACCTAAAGCAGTACACGATGATAAAGATAAACCAGATAGCATACTATCATCTTGAGCAAGACTGTTCTAACGGTATAGGTCCTCTCTCAATCATTGCAATCACGTGCCTGTGATCCGATAATTGACTCTGAGGGCACTATCTCCAACAACGGGGAGTTAGTCCTACCTTGTACGGCTGTCCCCAAGGATGCGACTCGCCTTGACATATGCGTCGCCCTAGGATGTCCAAAGCTACTGGCGGCTACACGGGTATTGCGGCGATAGAAGGCCGAAGGAGACCTTCCGATGTCCAGCTGACCTCCTCCACAGTGTAATTTATCGGAGGCGCATCTGCATAAGCAATCGCTGAAATAGGCTCCGAGGGTGTCGCACAGGAAAAGCTCCGTCGGTCCATGATAATTTGGTCATACCATTTACCCCATAAATGAAGGCTCTTGTGCTCCGGGTCATGGTCTTTTATCAACGCAAAAACCTCACGGTCAACGGGTGCTTCAGGGAACCCGCCTTCTGAGCGAATGAACGGGAAGTAGGCGTCGGAAGACATAATGCCCGCGCAAAAAAGAGTGAATTTTCAGTTGCCCATGCTATAAATGAAATTCTATTACAAAGTACTATAAGTCCGTGCCGCACTGCAATGCAGTTAAAAGGGACAAAAGGGGACCCACAAAATCTAGATGACGGTTCATTATTAATAAAACAGTCTCATCATTGGATGAGCCTGTCATTAAAAGAGGAAATCCTCAAGAGATTCTCATTAAATAAGAAATCCTTCGGGCAGAGGAGTAAAACTCCCATTGAGAGCAGCGCTCTTTACTAGACAGACATCTGTCAAAATCTAATGATGAAGGAATAAAATTCCTCAAGAAGAGACTTGCTCTGAGAAGATGATCCATCAAAAATAAAATTTTATTTTTAAGATCCATGAACAAACTCTTAAGAGTTCTTCGCAAGAGATTAAAAAATCTACATGTTCAGGAGAGCAAAGCTCTGTTAATGAAACCCTAAATGGGTTTTCTTTAGATTAAAGATCTATGAAGACCAAGACTCTGTTAATGGGTAAAACCCTAATTTATTAAAAGTTCTTAACTTTACCTAAGTTTTGACAGAGTTTTACTCTTGAAAAAGTTTTAAACAGGAGAGCTATGCTCTGTGGGAGAATGAAATTCTCAGAAGTGAAAATTCTTAAGAAGAAAATGAAAATCATCTAAGCGACCAAAGGTCCTATTTATAGGCATTGAAACGCCTCTTCAATTTCTGAGTTGATCCAAGGGCGCAGATGTCGCCACCGTTGCACTCACATGTGGGCCACGTGAGCGCAACAGTGGGGGGCATTTGTTTCCCCCAATCAGAGCGAAGCTCTGTTTCAAAATTCCAAATTTAAATTGAAGCAACGCTTCAAATCCAGCGCTCTGCGCCGTGCGCCACGTGTCAAACAAAGGTGCGCTAGCGCAGTTGCGCTGCACTCAGCGCTGCGTGCCACATGTCAAACACGGGTGCGCTAGCGCAGTTGCGCTGCGCGCCACGTGTCGAGCGTAGGTGTGCTAGCACAAGATGCGCCAGCGCTGGAATTAAAAATTCCCTACCGTCAGATCAAAAGACCTATTAATAATAAATTATTGATTAATCAGAACTAAAATTCTGTTATGGAAAGATTTTTCAATCTTATTAAAACAAGAAGATTATCTTCTGTAAAATAGAAGCCTTACGATCAAAGATTCAACGGTTGGAAATATTCCCAAATCAATCAGAGAAAGATCTCTTAAAACTGATTTAACAAATCGTTTGGCCCTATATAAAGGACCCTAGACTTCAAGTCTAAAAGATACAGAAGACAGAAAGAGAAAAAAAAACCTCTGCAAAAAAGAGCAAGCTCTCAGGAAAAAGAAGATTTTTCTTCATCTAAAAGGTAAAGAACTATATTCTTGAATAACAGAGATGAATCAATCTCATAAAAAGAAGAACCATCTTCTAAAAAGATCTTGGATCTATAAAAAGACCAAGGTCTTTTGATTTAAAAGAAAAGATCAAAAAGATCTAATCATAAAAAAATAAAAAGAAGTAAAATACTTCACTCACAGATCATTTGATCTATAAAGGCAGAGCCTTTTATAAAAACAAGAAATTTTGTTCTTTGATCTTGAGGCAAATCCTCCTTTGAAGAACATAAATCTATTCTTTGATCTTAAAATTGATCAGAAGCGCTTTGCGCTATTAAAAAGTGCCTTGCACTCATGAACTGCGCCCTTGCGCTCCTTGGACCGGCGCTCAGTGCCATAACTTGCCACGTGTCAAGATCTGCGCTTTGCGCTCCTGAAAACAGTGCACTGCGCTCTTGGGTTGGCGCTCAGCGCCAAGCGCGCCACGTGTCACTCACTGGCGCACTCATAAACTAGCGCAGCGCGCTCATAAATTAAAAGCGCAGTGCGCTAACAAACTAGCGCTTAGCGCTAAGCGACACATGTCCTCCTCGTGTGCGCTAACCGACAGAAGCGTAACGCGCTCTTTGACTGGCGCAAAGCACCCAGTGCGCCACATGGCGCGCTGTCAGAACATGCCTTGTGCTGATAAATGCTATGCATTCAATACAAGACAAAAATATCAGAGCCCAATGCCTAACATTATTAAAAGGGCTGAGCCCAAATAAAGGCTTAATAGCCCGAACAAAAATAAAATGTTAAAACATTTTAATTGGACTTAGCCCTATTTTGGCCATAAGTCCTCAACTTGTTTTGAATTGAGCACATCTGCTCTTTCAACCAACTCACCTTGGTTCAAGGGTACATTTCTTCACTCCTTTGATATGCGTCGTTGTAATTTCTCAACATCTTTAAAGAGGTGACGGGTCCCGACAACCACACATTTCACAGACTATGACGTCTTTAAAATCGGACTGTGGGGTCCTTAAACCCACGGACTATAATGTCCTTAACCTCGACCGTGATGTCTTAAAACTAACATCGGACTTGTAGGGTGTTTTTTGTCACCCCATTGAGATGGGAATACGCGCGCGCTTGTCAGGAGTACTACAGATTCCTCCTGTCTGGGGTAGGCCGGGGTTTATTGATTGTGGGGATCCGAATCTCCGGCAGCCGCGGACTAAGCTGTCGTTAATTACCCATCGCCTTTGGGGCGAGGGAACCTCCGATTAACGGGTTAAACTGGTCATGCGAACTCAATGTGCAGTGTGCGTGTGTTGTGTTTTGAAAAGGGGTTTTAGATATATCGGGGGCACCGCAGAGTTTTCACGGGGGTCCCGCTACCCGGATAGAGGGCTGGGGGTCAAGGGGGCTAGCAGCCCCCTTGCGGGGTGCGGGGCAGCACCCCGTTAGAATTTTTTTTTCTAACAGGGACAGTGTCGTGGTGTATGTGTATGTGCACATATGTATGCATATGTGTGTATATATATATATGTATATGTGTGTGTGTGTGTGTGTGTATATATATATATATAAAAGAAAGAGGGGGAAAAGGCATCCAAAGGATGCGTGGGGCCAGCGCCTTGGGCGCTGTGCGCCCAGGTGCTATGCGCTCAGGTGCTAGCGTGCCACGTGTCGGCATGTGGGCGCCCTGCGCTTGAGCCCAGGGCGCTGTAGCGCAAGCGCGCCACGTGTCGGCACGTGGGCGCTTTGCGCTTCAGCGCCTGACGCTCGAGCGCAAGTGCGCCACGTGTCAGCACGGGGGCGACTTGCGCTTGAGCGCTGGGGGCTTGAGCGCAAGTGCGCCACGTGTCGGCTCGGGGGCGACTTGCGCCAGAGCGCTGTGCGCTTAAGCGCAAGCGCGCCACGTGTCGGCACTGGGGCGACTTGAGCTCGAGTGCTTGTGCTTGAGCGCAAGCGTGCCACGTGTCGGCACTGGGGCGACTTGCGCTCGAGCGCAAGCGCGCCACGTGTCGGCACGTGGGCACTTTGCGCTCGAGCGCAGGGCGCTGTTGTGCGAGCGCGCCACGTGTCTGCACGTGGGCGCTCTGCGCTGAGCGGTTGAGCGCAAGAGCGCCACGTGTCGGCACGTGGGCGCTCTGCGCTTGAGCGCCGGCGAGGAAAAGAGGCTTTTAGCCTAAAAAGATTCTCGAAAGAGAAATCAGAGTGGAGTTGGACTCCTAAGTGTGTTTTCGGAGTTAATGGAAGGGGTTCTTCTTTTTCCTCCTCTGTTAGCTGGATCTTGAAGATCAAGAGATGTGAGATCTCAAAATCTCTCCTTTTTGGGATCTAAAGACAGATCCAATTCCCCTTTGTGGGTTTGGTGGTGAAAAACTATTTTGTTTTTGAAAAGGAAGAGTGAAACTCTTGATTTAATTCAGAAGAAAGAAGAAGGTTTGAGACCTTCAGAAATGGGAAAGAAATACAAACCCTAGGTTTTTGAGAGAATGAAAAAGTATTATTTTTTATTCATCATGTTGCCTTATATAGGCTTACATATTTACATATAGCCCCTTGGGCTTTACAAAAATGGCATTTTAGCCATCCCATAGCTCATGTGCCATTTCATTTTTACACATAAGCCATGGGCTTACAAAATATTGGCTTTATACCCATTTTGTTTACATTCATGCATAAAAAATTACATAAAAATTATTTATTACATGATTTTGTTGTTGGCATGGGGAGGCTGGCTGCGGGCTCGACTTGGGCATAGGCCCGCTTGACCTGGGCTTGGGCCCACCTGGCTTGGGGTTGACTTTGATTTTGACTTGGTCAACCGGGGTGTAAATTTTTACCTCAACAAATTGCCCCCCATCAATAAATGCACACAGCATATGTGGGTCGTGTGCATGAAATTGATGGATCTTCTTTTGCGTGGAGGCAACTTGCTTTGGTTCCCACTTTTTGGGATGCACTGCCCTTTTTACGACATGGACGGTCGGTTCTGCCCTTTTTGCGACTTGGACGGTCGGCGCTTGACGCGTCTCCGAGACGGAGTGTCCGTGGTAGACGTTTCTCTGACCCGGAGTGTCTGTGTTGGATGTATCCCCGATGCAGAGTGTCGGCTGTCGATGTGCCCCCGGCACGGAGTGTCTGCTTGACGTTTCCCCGAGGCAGAGTATCGGCTGGTTGACGTGTCCCCGGCACGGAGTGTCTGCTTGACGTTTCCCTGATGCGGAGTGTCTGTGTTGGACGTTTCCCCGATGCAGAGTGTCACTGGTTGACGTGTCCCCGGCACGGAGTGTCGCTGATCGACTTTTCCCCAGCACGGAGTGTCGCTGATCGATTTTTTCCCGGCGCGGAGTGTCACTGGTTGACTTTTCCCCGGTATGGAGTGTCGCTGATCGACTTTTCCCCGGCGCGGAGTGTCGGTGGTTAACTTTTCCCCGGCACGGAGTGTCGCTGATCGACTTTTCCCCGGCGCGGAGTGTCGGGTTGACTTTTCCCCGGCACGGAGTGTCGCTGATCAACTTTTCCCCGGCGCGGAGTGTCGGGTTGACTTTTCCCCGGCACGGAGTGTCGCTGATCGACTTTTCCCCGGCGCGGAGTGTCGGGTTGACTTTTTCCCGGCACGGAATGTCGCTGATCGACTTTTCCCCGGCGCGGAGTGTCACTGACCGACTTTTCCCCGGCACGGAGTGTCGGGTTGACTTTTCCCCGGCACGGAGTGTCGCTGATCGACTTTTCCCCGGCTCGGAGTGTCGGTGGTTGACTTTTCCCCGGCACGGAGTATCGGGTTGACTTTTCCCCGGCACGGAGTGTCGCTGATCGACTTTTCCCCGGCGCGGAGTGTCGGGTTGACTTTTCCCAGGCACGGAGTGTCGCTGATCGACTTTTCCCCGGCGTGGAGTGTCGCTGATCGACTTTTCCCCGGCGCGGAGTGTCGGGTTGACTTTTCCCCGGCACGGAATGTCGTTGATCGACTTTTCCCCGGCGTGGAGTGTCGCTGGTTGACTTTTTCCCGGCACGGAGTGTCGTTGATCGACTTTTCCCCGGCGCAGAGTGTCGGGTTGACTTTTTCCCGGCACGGAGTGTCGCTGAACGACTTTTCCCCTGCACGGAGTGTCGCTGATCGACTTTTCCCCGGCGCGGAGTGTCGGGTTGACTTTTCCCCTGCACGGAGTGTCGCTGATCGACTTTTCCCCGGCACGGAGTGTCGGGTTGACTTTTCCCCGGCACGGAGTTGCGGGTTGACTTTTCCCCGGCACTGAGTGTCGCTGATCGACTTTTCCCCGGCGCGGAGTGTCGGGTTGACTTTTCCCCGGCACGGAGTGTCGCTGATCGACTTTTCCCCGGCGCGGAGTGTCGCTTTGACTTTTCCGAGGCGGAGCATAATTTCGACGAGGAGGTCGTTGGTTAATTCCGAGCCGAAGCATAACTCCGACAGGGAAGGCAGATACACCAAGGCGAAGCATGATTTCGACACGGGGTAAATTCTGGGACGGAGCATGATTCCGCCGTAGAGGTTGTTGGTTTGATTTGATTTGGGTTGACATCAGTATCGCTACACTGGAATATGGTACCAAGAGCGAATCATCATTGGTCATGAGAGGATTTGGGAATTGGTTTTTTTTTTGGCATCAACATCGCTACACTGGAATATGGTACCAAGAGCGAATCATCATTTGCGTTTGCTTATTAGGAAATGATGGCTTAGGAGACAGGTTTTAGGTCCCTATCACCTAAGACTTTTCAATTTTATGGGTCGTAAGGGTCCCATAAAAGCATTTTCTCCCTACGAGTCGAAAGGATCTCATAGGTGTATTTTCTCTTTAGGAGTCGTGGGGACTCCTAAGTGTGTTTCTCTTTTGTGACTCGTAAGGATCCCACAAAGGTTTGTTCTCTTCATGTATCGTGAGGACACATGAGTGGATTTCCCTCGTTCCCAGTTTAATGACTTAGAGGTCGACTGTTTCCAGTTTAACGACTTAACGGTCATCTGTTTCCAGTTTAAAGACTTAGGGGTCTGTGGTGCCTAGTTTAACGATTTAGCGGTCATCTGTTTCCAGTTTAAAGACTTAGAGGTCATCTGTTTCCAGTTTAACGACTTAGAGGTCTACTGTTTCCAGTTTAAAGACTTAGAGGTCATCTGTTTCCAGTTTAACGACTTGGTGGTCATCTGTTTCCAGTTTAACGACTTGGTGGTCATCTGTTTCCAGTTTAGAGACTTAGAGGTCTACTGTTTCCAGTTTAACGACTTAGAGGTCATCTGTTTCCAGTTTAGAGACTTAGAGGTCTACTGTTTCCAGTTTAACGACTTAGAGGTCATATGTTTCCAGTTTAACGACTTAGAGGTCATATGTTTCCAGTTTAACGACTTGGTGGTCATCTGTTTCCAGTTTAGAGACTTAGAGGTTTACTGTTTCCAGTTTAACGACTTAGAGGTCATCTGTTTCCAGTTTAAAGACTTAGGGGTCTATTGTGCCCAGTTTAACGACTTAGCGGTCATCTGTTTCCAGTTTAAAGACTTAGAGGTCTTCTATTTCCAGTTTAAAGACTTAGAGGTCTAATGTTTCCAGTTTAACGACTTAGAGGTCATCTGTTTCCAGTTTAACGACTTGGTGGTCATCTGTTTCAAGTTTAACGACTTGGAGGTCATCTGTTTCCAGTTTAAAGACCTAGGGGTCTATTGATGGCGAGCTTGGAATTTTGGGGTAGGGGCCGGCATCAGCGTTGCTAACACTGAAGCAGAGGTGCCAGGAGCAATTCATCATTTGCCTACTCTTGCTGGCGGAGCGATGGCTTAGGAGACGGGTTTAGGTCTCTATCGCCTAAGGCTTTTCAATTTTATGGGCCGTGAGGGTCCCATAAAAGCATTTTCTCCCTGTAAGTCGTGAGGATCCCGCAGGTGTATTTTCTCCTTAGGAGTCGTGAAGACTCCTAAGTGTGTTTTTCCTTTGTGAGTCGTAAGGATCCCACAAAGGTTTGTTCTCCTCATGTATCGTGAGGACACATGAGTGGGTCTTCTCAATGGAGCATAACTCCAAAGGCGGAGACCAGCCGCGTAACTGGTGATTGTGATGGGGCATGGGTATGCTGAGAATTATTTGAGTCCGTGGATTGTATACGGCAGTCAATTTGGGGACTAACCGTAGGGCCGAAAGAATTTTGGGAAACTGGATTTTTTTTTTACCGCGATTGCTCTATCATTTCAGCTTTTCTCATCGCGAAGATCGCGATTGCCCTATCATTTCGGCTATTTATTCGCGGTTGCCCCATCATTTCGGCTTTATTCTCATTTTTATTTTCACTCGCTGATTTTTATTGCGAGTTGCCCAATCATTTCAGCTTTATTTATTTATTTTTTTTCTTATTTACAATTTTTTTTATTTATTCACATATTTCTTTTTACATTCCCAGTTTAACGACTTAGAGGTCGATTGTTCCCAGTTTAATGACGTGGTGGTCGATTATTCCCAGTTTAAAGACTTTGTGATCTGTCATCCCCAGTTTAATGACGTGGTGGTCCTCTTTGCTTATCCCAACTCCTTGAATTTTGATCTTGGCGGAACTGTGTTGATGACCTAGCTCTGTGGCTTGCCGATACATCCGAGGATTGTGAGGTTTTTCCAAGCTTATATTGGTCCTCTGCCCAATCTTTAAAAATATAGCAGTCTTCGATGGTATGACCCACCACTCTATGATATGGGCAGTATATGGGATTGCCGGTCATGTTCATTTCCTGTGGCCTCTTTGGAACAGGCAGTTGTAGACCGCTGTTCAGGACGTCCATGAATATTTTGCGGACTTCATCCCTCCTGAAGGAGTATACCTTCTTCTTTCTCTCCATTGGAGTAGGTGCCTTTACTGATGCTGGTCCTCGAGGCACACGTCTGGGAGGATTAGGTTCCCGAAAGGTTTCGGTCTCCATTTGCATGAAATCGGCGATCGTAGCTTGACTGTTTGCTAACACGCCTTTAGACAGTTCTATCTCTCCCATCTTGTATTGCCTTTCGACCCAATCTTTGAAGACGAAGCAGTCCTCAATGGCATGACCTATCACCCTGTGATAGGGGCAATATTTTGGGTCGTCGGTCATATTCTCTTCTTGCGGTCTCTTTGATTCTGGCAGTTGTAGACCGTTTCTTAGGGCGTCCCTGAATATCTTGTGGACCTTTTCCCTCTTGAAGGAATAGACCTTTTCCAGCTTCTCTTTCAGAGGCGATTTCCCCCCAGTGTATGTATCGGAGGGACTGGAGGCTGATTGCGGCCGTTTTTCGCGAAGGCGCTCCGCTTTTAGGCTGAAAGGGATATCAGTTGGCTGCCCCGGGGTATCAATCCCAGGCTCATGAGCCAAAATTTGACTCTGCTGTAATTGCAATCGGGCGACTTGGGTCGCGAGATCTGCCACAACGTTTGCCAGCTCGCCGACTTTGGAATAGACCTCGGCAATCTTCTCATCCCTGTCCTGAAATTGCCTTTGAAGCCATTGGAATAATGCTTGTTCTGTAGTTCCGGTTATGACAAGCGGGTAATCTTTATTGCCTGAGCTCAATTCCGTAGGAACCATGGGCTCCTCTGGCTTATCGGCCTGAGAGGGCTCTTCATCATTTAGATCGATTCGATGCTGGATAGCGTCAACCATATCATCACCATGGCTGTGAAGAAGAGGAGGGTTCATTTCTTCATGTCCGGCCATGTAGACAGTGTAGATAACACATTCAGCCATTCTTTCATCACTGGCAGCTGGTTTCGCGGAGCGGTCCGGGCTTTGGAAATTCATAAATTTTAACATGGCCAGAGCCCTAGCCCTTTTGTTGGCTCTATATCTGAGCCGCTTCTGCCTCAGCTTCTCTGCCTTAAGCGCTTGGCAGGCTTCTGCTTCCTGGGAAGCCACCGTAAGTCGATTAGCGGGGAGCTTAGGGAAAACACCCGATCGAGCAGTTGTCAGGGGCACCGCCAGAGCTTTCTCGAGGCGTCTTGTTGCTTTGTTGGTGTTGATGGCCTTGCCCCCAGCCGGGGCCAAGGAGAGCCGCTCAAACACCGACTTGTGTTTGAGTTGGGGCGCCTTCGAGACCACCACATTTGGCCTCTTCCCCTTTGAGACCGATTTGTCTGTTACCGGAGCTTGAGGAGCTGGGACGGCGTTAGCTGACACAAACATGATAGAGCCAAATGGTAGCGGCTCTTCCTCCCATTGTCGCCCGAGACTTGCCGGGAGGACCGTCCTGGAGTCTATCTTCATTGTATAGGAGATGGGAGCCGTGCTGAGAGCTGAGTTCAACATCGGAGACATTGTTGGAAAGTGATTGCTTGAAAACCTGCGTGAAAAAGTATTATTTTAGTATAAATATAGACATGTATATAGATTGAGTTCGCATGAACGTTTAACCCGAAATATGGGAGGAGAGATTGGTCCCACCGGGCGTGCCAGAATCTGTAGGGTGTTTTTCGTCACCCCATTAAGATGGGAATACGCGCGCGCTTGTCAGGCGTACTACAGATTCCTCCTGCCTGGGGTAGGCCGGGGTTTATTGATTGTGGGGATCCGAATCTCCGGCAGCCGAGGACTAAGCTACCGTTAATTACCCCTCGCCTTTGAGGCGAGGGAACCTCCGATTAACGGGTTAAACTGGTCATGCGAACTCAATGTGCAGTGTGCGTGTGTTGTGTTTTGAAAAGGGGTTTTAGATATATCGGGGGCACCGCAGAGTTTTCACGGGCCCCTTGCGGGTTGCGGGGCAGCGTCCCGTTAGAAATTTTTTTTTCTAACAGGGACAGTGTCATGGTGTATGTATGTGTGCACATATGTATGCATATGTGTGTATATATATATATGTATATATGTATATATATATATATAAAAGAAAGAGGGGAAAAGGCATCCAAAGGATGCGTGGGGCCAGCGCCTTGGGCGCTGTGTGCCCAGGTGCTATGCGCTCAGGTGCTAGCGTGCCACGTGTCGGCACGTGGGCGCTCTGCGCTTGAGCGCAGGGCGCTGTAGCGCAAGCGCGCCACATGTCGGTACGTGGGCGCTTTGCGCTTCAGCGCCTGACGCTCAAGCGCAAGTGCGCCACGTGTCGGCACGGGGGCAACTTGCGCCTGAGCGCTGGGCACTTGAGCGCAAGCGCGCCACGTGTCGGCACGGGGGCGACTTGCGCCAGAGCGCTGTGCGCTTGAGCGCAAGCGCGCTACGTGTCGGCACTGGGGCGACTTGAGCTCGAGCGCTTGCGCTGGAGCGCAAGCGCGCCACGTGTCGGCACTGGGGCGACTTGCGCTCTAGTGCTTGCGCGCCACGTGTCGGCACGTGGGCGCTCTGCGCTCGAGCGCAGGGCGCTGTTGTGCGAGCGCGCCACGTGTCGGCACGTGGGCGCTTTGCGCTCGAGCACAGGGCGCTGTTGTGCGAGCGTGCCACGTGTCGGCACGTGGGTGCTCTGCGCTTGAGCCCCGGCGAGGAAAAGAGTCTTTTAGCCTAAAAAGATTCTCAGAAGAGAAATCAGAGTGGAGTTGGACTCCTAAGTGTGTTTTCGGAGTTAATGAAAGGGGTTCTTCTTTTTCCTCCTCTGTTAGCTGGATCTTGAAGATCAAGAGATATGAGATCTCAAAATCTCTCCTTTTTGGGATCTAAAGACAGATCCAAGTTCCCTTTTGTGGGTTTGGTGGTGAAAAACTATTTTGTTTTTGAAAAGGAAGAGTGAAACTCTTGATTTAATTCAGAAGAAAGAAGAAGGTTTGAGACCTTCAGAAAAGGGAAAGAAATACAAACCCTAGGTTTTTGAGAGAATGAAAAAGTATTATTTTTTATTCATCATGTTGCCTTATATAGGTTTACATATTTACATATAGCCCCTTGGGCTTTACAAAAATGGCATTTTAGCCATCCCATAGCTCATGTGCCATTTCATTTTTGCAAATAAGCCATGGGCTTACAAAATATTGGTTTTATGCCCATTTTTTTTACATTCATGCATAAAAAATTACATAAAAATTATTTATTACATGATTTTGTTGTTGGCATGGGGAGGCTGGCTGCGGGCTCGACTTGGGCATGGGCCCGCTTGACCTGGGCTTGGGCCCACCTGGCTTGGGGTTGACTTTGATTTTGACTTGGTCAACCGGGGTGTAAATTTTTACCCCAACAGGACTGTGGGGTCCTTAAACCCACGGACTATGATGTCCTTAACCTCGACCGTGATGTCTTAAAACTAATATCGGACTATGGGGTCCTTAAACCCACGGACTATGATGTCCTTAACCTCGACCGTGATGTCTTAAAACTAACAACGGACTGTGGGGTCCCTACACCCAAGGACTATGATGTCCTTAATCTCGACCGCGATGTCTTTAAACTAACAATGGACTGTGGGGTCCTTAAACTCATGGACTATGATGTCCTTAACCTCGCCTGTGATGTCTTAAAACTAACATCGGACTGTGAGGTCCTTAAACTCATGGACTATGATGTCCTTAATCTCGACCGTGGTGTCTTAAAACTAACATCGGACTGTGAGGTCCTTAAACTCACGGACTATGATGTCCTTAACCTCGCCCGTGATGTCTTTAAACTGACAACGGACTGTGGGGTCCTTAAACTCATGGACTATGATGTCCTTAATCTCGACCACGATGTCTTTAAACTAACAACGGACTGTGAGGTCCTTAAACTCACGGACTATGATGTCCTTAACCTCGGCCGTGATGTCTTAAAACTAACAACGGACTGTGGGGTCTTTAAACTCATAGACTATGATGTCCTTAAGCTCGACCGCGATATCTTTAAACTAACAATGGACCGAGATGTCCTTAAACTACTAATGGACCGTAATGTCCTTAAACCAATTATCGACCGCAATGTCACTAAATTAGACAATAGAGCCCAATTGCTCTCTTGTCGGATCTAAACGATCCCGTTAAGTTGATCTTAGTCTAAAATTAGACTAACGTGTCCTTAACAAACGTTTAAGTCGATCTTAGTCTCAAATGAGATTAACGTATCCTTAAACCGAAACCCCCAAATCCAAATCTAAAAAAGATACGGATTTGGACTAGTCCTCGCCCTACGGGCGACAACACAACTTAGTCTCCGTATACAATCCACGGGCAACCAAACACAAAACAAACACCCATGACACGAAGTGACCATCCGGAGAAGGAAAAAGTTGTTACCGCGATGCGGTAGCGTAATTAACTGTAGGGGCTTGCGCCTGCAGGGAAGAGCGTCCCCACAATCAAAAACCCCTCAAACGAGGGGGAATCTGACGAAGTCTGCTACATCGGCCGCGTCCGTTTAAACCTTCGATACATGGTGCCATAAATCAACTTGGCATCTTCGGAGAGGTGGACGGATAGCACCAATTAGCATCTGCCCCGAATTTCAAGCAAGACGTTCATCGCGTCTCCGCCGCGTCTTTCGGAGGGGAACATTTCCCTTGGCATGTCGATTGGGGATGATCGGTCTTTTGAGGACCAACACTAATTCGCCTTTCTTGAAAGCGCAGAGACGAGTCATCTTGTCATAAGCCCGTGACATTTGGGCTTGGTACAGCTCCAGATTTTGCTATACTACAAGGCTCTTTTCTTCGAGGGCGTCGAGCTCTTCAAGCCGAATGAGCACGTTTTCCTCCTCCGTCAACTCATGCTGGACGCCCATTCTTAAGCTTGGAACTTCGACTTCGAGAGGGAGGACTGCCTCCACTCCGAAGAGCAATGAGCATGGAGTGGACTGAGTTGGAGTACGGTGCGTGGTACGATATGCCCACAATGCCTCATGAAATTTGAGATTCCAGTCTCTCTTGTTGGCTGAAGCATTTTTCCTTAGGAGCTTGCACAGAGTTTTATTGAAGGCTTCGGCCAGCTCATTGGCCCTTGGATTATAGATAGAGGAATATCTCTAGTCTATCTTGTGCTGTGTAGCGAATCTTGAGACTTTGAAGCTCTTGAAAGAAGGCCCGTTATCAGAAATGATTCTTCTTGGTGTACCGAAGCGGTATAAAATATTATGCTGGAAGAACGTAAGAATATTTTTTGTCTTAACTTCTTTTAGCGGGACAGCTTCAGCCCATATGGAGAAATAGTCTGTTGCGGCCAGTTTGAACCGGTTGTCTCTGGATGACGGAGGATCAATTGGACCAACTATGTCGGTGCCCCAGACTTCGAAGGGCAACGACGCCACCGTAGGATGCAACGGATTAGGATGCTTGTGAATGAAATCACTGTGAATTTAGCAGACATGACATTTCTTTGCATGCTCTCCGCAATCCCGTATCATGGTGGGCCAGTAATACCCAAACCGTTTAATTTGAAGTTGCATCTTGGGGCCAGATTGGTGAGCACCGCAAACGCCCGAGTGAACTTCTTTCATGACTTTCTGGGGTTCGGCCGATGACAGACATCTGAGCCAGAGTTGGTCATATGACTTGCAGTATAGCGTGTCATTTACAAACATGTATCGGAGAGCTCTCTTCTTCAGCTGAATTCTTGCAGATTTTCCTTCGGGCAGCTTGTCGTATCGGAGGTACGCTATGAAGGGTTCTTTCCAATCGGGCTCGTCTTGGATGATCGAAGCTTCTTCGGCAGGACTGCTCTTCTGTTCCGCGCTTTCCTCTTCTCGTAGAGAGACTGGGGGTAGAATTTGCCGGCTCCTGACTGTGATCAGAATTTCGTCCATGTCAAGATCAGCCAGCTCCTTGGCTAAGCGAGCGGGTACGTCAGCCTTTCCATTCAACGCTCTAGGACCCTTATTAGTTCAATATGGGTGAACTGTTTCATAAGCTCCACCACCCGGCTTCTGTACCAAGCTAACTCGGGTTTTTATATCTTATAGTCGCCGCTTACTTGGTTGACGACAAGCTGGGAGTCACCGTAAACCCGTAGCCGAAGGATTTCCATTTCTATGGCGAGCTCCAGACCAGCTATCAGAGCTTTATACTCAGCCTCGTTGTTTGTGCGAGGCTCGGTGAGAGCAAAAGAACGCCGTAGGGTTCCCATCGATGGCGTGATGAACACCAATCCTATCTCTGCTTTTATCTCCGAGACGCTTGATTGACTGGAGGTCCTTATTGATGAGGCTCCATCGAAGTAGAGCTCCCAACATGGCTCATCTTCCTCGAGGTGCAGCACTTGTTCGTCGGGTAGCTCGCAATTAAGTGGTGACCCCTCTAATATGGGATGAGCAGCAAGGAAGTTTGCGAGAGTTTGCCCTTTTATTGCTTTCTGAGGAGTATAAACTATGTCAAACTCAAGCAGCATGACAGCCCATCTTGACATTCTACCGGCTAGGCTTGCTTTGGTCATTAAGTGTTTGAGCGGGTCAACCCTAGAGATCAGCATAACCCGATGAGCGAGCAGATAGTGCCTCAGCTTCTTCACAGCGAACATCAGAGCCATGCATTGCTTTCGATCGGGGAATAGTTGTGTTCCGTTCCGACTAAAGTTCGACTAAGGTAGTAGAGGGCATTCTCTTTTCCCTCCTCATTGTTCTGGGCAAGGAGCGCACCGAGTGACTCATCTAGCGCGGCAGTATAGAGAATCAACGGTTTGTCTGGAATAAGAGTAGCAAGCACTGGAAGGTGCAACAGGTACTGTTTGATGCTTTCGAACGCTTCTTGACATTCAGCATCCCAAACAAAGGAGCTCCTTTCTTCATGAGCTTTGAGAAGGGCCTACATCTCCCCGATAAATTTGAGATAAACCTTCGTATATAAGCAAGCTTACCTTGAAAAGATCTTAGCTGCGTCAGATTCTTCGAAGGGCATCTCCATGATAGCCTTTACCTTGGATGGGTCAACTTCAATCCCTCGATGTCGGACTATGAAGCCCGGGAATTTTCCCGAAGACACGCCAAAAGCGCACTTCAGAGGATTCATTTTCAGATCGTATTCCCTCAGTCTCGTGAGAACGGTCCTAAGATCTTGGATGTGATCGGCCTTGGTTTTAGTCTTGACGACCAGATCGTCAACATAACATTCGACGACTTTATGGATCAGGTCATCAAAGATATTGGTCATGGCCCTTTGATATGTAGCACCTGCGCTCTTCAGTCCGAATGACATCACTTTGTAGCAGTATATTCCGATCGGGGTTCGAAATGCTGTGTGCTTCTCATCTTCAGGCGACATCTTGATCTGATTATAGCCAGACGAGCCATCCATAAAGGTGAACAACTCATAATTTGAGGTGTCATCGACCATCATTTCCATGACCGGTAGCGGAAAGTCGTCTTTAGGACATGCCTTGTTGAGGTCCCTGAAATCGACACAAACTCGGATCTGTCCATTTTTCTTCTTCACTGGGACTATGCATGCGATCCAGTCTGTATATTTCTCTTCCCTGATGAAGCCGGCATCGATGAGCTTCTTGGTTTCCTCGATGACCTTTTCTTCTAGTTCCCTTCTCATTCTTCGAGGAGCCTGTTTGACTGGCTTAGCATCAGGAGATATATCCAGTTTATGCATGGCCACTTCAGGGGAAAGGCCAGGCATTTCTTTGTATATCCACGCGAAGCAGTCAATGAACTCATGCAGCAGGGCAATTATCTGCTTTTTCATTTTCTCTGACAAGAGTGAGCTGATGTAGGTCGGCCCTGGATTATCGGGTGTTCCTAAGTCAATCTCGGTTAGCTCGTCAAAGGTTGCTTGTCCGCCATCTTCGAGCTCTTGAGGAGCTTCTTCTGGCTCGGCTATCTCGTCATCATCATTTGATCTTTCGCTGGCTTCACCAACATGGATCATGTAGCACACTTTGGAATCGGGTTGAATGAAGCCTATGCCCCGTCTTTCTGGAATTCGTCCATCGGTGGGTGCTCGGACCTGAGGCGGATGCCATAGCCCTTCATAAAACTTTGCTTCGGACTCCGTTTGATATTACCGGCATTCGCACTTTTTGAAATATTCTCACATCTCGGGTGCATAGTATCTGGGATTGAGGACGGCTCTTATGCCTCTCTCACGCGACAGACAAATCGTCCTGGTG
Source organism: Agapanthus africanus (assembly GCA_030015575.1). Taxonomy (NCBI): domain Eukaryota; kingdom Viridiplantae; phylum Streptophyta; class Magnoliopsida; order Asparagales; family Amaryllidaceae; genus Agapanthus; species Agapanthus africanus. The sequence goes on from CM057344.1 coordinate 113,730,842, forward strand.
CACAACAAGATTTGATCCATAAAACAGGATGCCCTTCTGTCCACTTTTCCTTCCGGGAACGTAAAAAGTTTTCAACTGGTCCACGGTGGAGACTGACAATGCATCGAGCTCTTTGCACATCTGCTCCGGCACCCTCGTGACGGCTAAAGACCCTTCTGCAATTTCGAAGGTCTCTCATAGTTTTGTTTGTTGCATAGGGGTCCAATCTGCACAGCTGTTGCACGGCAGGTCCTCTTCCTCCGACTCTTCAGTGTCGCTGCCAAGATGAGGGCGGCCTTTGCTGCTAGATGGGGCTTTAGTAACAGATTCGTCCGTATCGCTACCGAAACGAGGGCGAGTTTTACGGAAGGACGGACTTCCAGCGTCGGACTCATCAGTGTCGCTACCGAAACGCGGGCACACCTGAGCGTTTTTGCTTTTGAAAGTGACAGCCGACTCATATTTGCTTTTGAGTCTTAGGGCCGCTCTATCCTCAGTCAGTTGTGGCTTAGCATTTTGGTGGTTCATAAAGTACCGAGAATCTTCATATCGGATGGACTTCCAGCGTCGGACTCATCAGTGTCGCTACCGAAACGCGGGCGCACCTGGGAGTTTTTGCTTTTGAAAGTGACAGCCGACTCATATTTGCTTTTGAGTCTTAGGGCCGCTCTATCCTCAGTCAGTTGTGGCTTAGCATTTTGGTGGTTCATAAAGTACCGAGAATCTTCATATCGGACTTCATGCACACCGAACGGCTGGATGTCTCCATCAATGCGTCTTTCTTGCCATTTTTAGTATACTTAATGCATTGATGGAGAGTTGACGGAACGATGCCATAATCGTGGAGCCACGGCCGTCCCAAGAGAATCTTATAAGACGTGTCGGCGTCGATCACGTATATCTTAGCTTCAGTTTGCAGATCCCCGAATTTGATTGGCAAAGCTATAGACCCCAGAACTTGCTAACAGTTTTGATTGAAGCCTTGAATGACAATCCTTTCCCTTGACAGGTGTCGGACGTCCATTGACAAACTCTTCAGTGTCCGCAAGTTCATGATGTTCACTGAGGACCTCGGATCAATCAATATGCGATTAATCCGATCTCCGTTGCTATACCCGGTCACGTAAAGCGGGCGATTATGCTCAGCCGTTCCCAGTAGCAAGTCTTCATCCGTAAACGTGACTGCGGCGGCTTGCAAAGTGTACTGAGCTTCTTTCATATTAATTTCCGCAAAGCGAGCCTGATACCGCTCAGGGTTTTTTAGAGCATGAATGAAAACATCTCTAAGCTCTTGAGATAGAACCAAGGCATCGTAAATGCTAAGGAGAGACGGAAGCTTTCGGAAATGAGCCAAGACATTGTGGTCTACTGAGGAAGGACTTGAGTGTTCATTAGCCGGCTTTCTGACATCTTCCTCATTAGCCACCTGTTTTTCCTTTGCTTTTGGAGCGTTTCCCTGATTTGGCGGTAGAGCCCTGCCGCTTCTAAGCTAGATTTGGTTGGCCTTAGTGGCGAGCTCTTCATCCTCTTCGGGAAAACAGAGCTCCTCCTCAGAGCCGTTGCCCAGGTGGATGGGGTAGCAGGTTACTATAGGGATCTATTCATTGAAGTCTTCTTCTAACTCCTTCAGAATCTCAGCCGCTTCTACAGGGAAGAACTCTTTCAATTGAATTAGAGTTCTTTCCTTCTGTTCATAGTCTTCGAGCGAATCAATATATTTTTGAATGGTCGATCTCCCTGCAGAATCTTTTTCGCGTCGGGCTGCACTTCTCTTCTTCTTGAGCTTTTTGGATTTTGAGCCTGATGGAGCTGAATTGGCAGTTGGTACGGTAGGCTTCTTCTGTCCTTCCTATTCCATTCTGGGCTCTTTCCGAAGTAGCTTTAGCATCTTCTTCGTCTTTTTAGATACGTGCTTACTCCAAGGAGGCTGCGGTGAGTCGGTTTCATTTCTCAGGGCAGCCGGTTCGGCTGTCTGCTCCCAGAAGGCTTTAGCTTCTGTCTGTATAAAGTTGGTGGTTGCAACTTGATTGTTCACCAACACACGTTTGGACAGCTCGATCTCTCCAGCCTTGTACTGCTTCTCGACCCAATCTTTGAAGATATAGCAATCCTCGATCGCATGGCTCACTACTCGGTGGTACGGGCAATATAGGGGATTGTCGGTCATTTTTGCTTCTTGAGGTCTTTTCGACTCTGGCAATTGTAGATCGTTGTTCAAGACATCTTTAAATATCTTCCGGACCTTGTCCCTTCTGAAAGAGTAAACCTTGTTCTTTTTCTCCTCTGGGGAAGGCCTTTCTCCTCCCAGCACTGGCTTTCAAGACCGGTTGGTTTTGGATTCGCCCGCCCTTCGCTTGTCTTCATTGTCGGACGTATTAAAGACATTGGTACTTCTGGAACTCCCGCTTCTACGGTTGTCACCCCGCTTGCTTTTCTAAGTTTTGTCTCTCTGAGAGTTCAGGGTGGACTCTTGCTTCGAGTGTTCCAGCATTTGGACTTTCTTGGTTAGCTCTTGAAACGTCTTGAGGCCTGCTGTACACAAGAATGGGACCATCCAATTGCTGAGGTTCCCAATGAGAAGGCTGGCGGACCGGTCCTGCTCCAGCGGCGGTTCGCATTTGACTGTGAGATTACGCCATCGGGCGATAAAGTCGGTGTTGCTTTCATTCTTCCTCGGCTTGGTCCTCACAAGGTCGGCAATGGAGATTTTATCACTGACACTCATGAACCTTTGCCGAAACAGAGACTCCATTTGGGCAAAGGTAATAACGGACCCGTCTGGTATACTCGCGTACCAGTCGAAGGCGACACCGGTCAGGCTGTTGACAAACTGACGAAGAAGGAGCGCATCATTGCCCCCTGTATTTCCGCACGATACTTTGAAGTGGGCGACGTGTTAATTTGCACTTCCTGTTCCATCAAATCTTCCGAACTTAGGAATGACGTAGCCGCTCGGTAACTCAATCAGATCGTACTGTGCGGGATATGGCCGCCTACTACTGCCAACTTCTTTCTGAGCTTCAGCTTCGCCAATGTTTTAACCTTACTGGTGACCAAATCCATTATCCGATCTTGTGTTAGCGGGATAGTGCCGTCTGGGACCAAGGCGTCCCCAGAAGCGGAATGTAGCCGGCTTTCATGTGGCTCGACCAATCTTGGACCCAAAGGGACAGGCATCGGCCGCTTCAGATTGTCATCATCCGGCTCATGAGTAGCGACTTATGCTTGATTGGGAGGCGCTCAAGCAATTTGAGCCGTAAGCTGTATCACAACGTTTGTTAGGTCGTTAATTTTCGAATAGAGCTTGGCCATCTTGATTGAAACGAATTCTTGATGTGTAGTATGAAATTGTAAAGAAATCACAATCAAAAATTATTTGACCGCAATCAACTACGGTGTCGGATTGTAGATTGTAAGTGAGTGCGGATCGTCCACAGGGAAAGTGTAATCGTTCGTCTTTTGAATTAGATGAGTTGAAACTTTAAGAAAACAAAACAAAACAATTCATGATTTAAATTTTGTATTTCAAGAAAAAGAAAATATCTAGATCTAAGAAAGCATTAAAAGATAGAATCAAGAATTGATCGTTTGTTGATTTTTCCAAACCAAATCTCAAGAATCGAAATGAGGCTTGTAGGAATCGATCGGATCTATAGATGTGATGTAATCTTAGAATTACGTATTCTTATCCTTCGATGAATTGATACTAGATCGATGATGATCGATGAGAATTAGAGACTTCTTGTGAAACTAGGGTTTCATCTTATCTCTTGTTCTTTCATTGATATCATTCATATTCTAGCCTCTAGTAAATTCAAGAAACGATCGTAGATCCCTAATTTCGAGCGATCACAATCAAGAAAGCATCGCTACGAAACTAGGTCATCGATTCTTGAACTTGCTAGGGTTTACAAAACTCGTAGGACTTAAAAATAGTATTTAAGATTTGTTACATCATCATTCTACAATCGTCTCGACTCCTTCACGAGCGGAGTTTTACTCAAACATCACAACAAGAACAACAATTACAAATTGAGATCTAATCATGATGCAAGAATTAAAAGAAAGCAAGATTAAAGAATTTCACCTTTTATTTATATCAACAATTTCATTACATTCGCTCAAGAACTACAAGAGGAAGAATTCGATCGTCGACTTGGCTTTGCTCGTCTCCGTGGATCGCGGATCGGCTTGGATCACTTGCCCGATTGAAGATCGGCTCGGCTCCTAAAAGGTTGAAGGCTTCTCACTTGATTTGGTACTCAAGATCTTGGATTTGGAGTGGAATTAGGGTTAGGGTTTCGCACAAGCCTTGTCACGAGACTTGTGGAAGAAGATGATGAAAGAGGGATTATTTAACTAATGAAGATTAAAGATTCCCCTCAACCCTTAGATCTAGGCTCCTATTTATAGATAACTAACCCTAGATCTAGGATTTCAAATTCTAAGTTTCCCTCCAAAAGTTTGTTGAGGAAATTCAAATTTCCCTCCAAAAGTTAGTTAGGGGAGAAGCTTCTAGATGTGATTAGTTAGGAGGGAGCTTCTAGAAGAGGATTAGTTTGGAGCTAATTAGGATTAGCCTTCTTAATCTTCTTTGCTGATCTGGCAGTATCTTCGAGGGAATTATGGAACTCTACATATCAGAAATCACTGTGGGCCCAGAGCTAAGAATTATGCTCTGAAATTGTACTGCTGACGTGGCATAGGAGGCGCGGAACCGCGGCGCAAGCCAGCTCCCGCCGCGGTTCCGCGGCTGACGTGGAGACTTAGAGCTTGGGCTCTCTGTTGCTTCTTGGGCCTGAGTTGTGGGCCTTTATTTTATATACAGAATTGTCTAATTCCTTCTGCACTGCTACCAGATCTGAAAGTATGGAGTTGGTGTAATGTTGATCAGCTCTTTGGTTTTTCTTCCGTATTTTCCTGCATAGACTCAAGACAAGTGTTGCGCAAATACAGAAATGATGCGATGCCATGAAATGCGGTTAATTTCCTTTAAAGTGTCGGTTTAAAAGTCTAACACATGCAATCTCATATTTTGTGACAGATTTGCTAATATGTAGAATATGAATGCCGAACACTTCTAAATGTATGCAAATGTTAGGGAAATTGCCAGCTAAAATATACAATATTTTCGACTGATCAAATACCCCCAAACTTAATTTCGATCGTCTCGAGCGAATGTTTTATTAAAAAGAGAAGGAGAAAATAAAGAAAAAGAGAAAAACTAACTAGCACACTTTCGTAGGCAACACGATTGCACTGAGCACGTGCAACAAGCCTTTAAACCTCTAGGTGTCCCTAGTAGGAGGAGTGTTGTCTCCTGAGGGTTTTCAGCGGATTGCACCCACAAAATCCAATAATAAAAGGAAGATCATGAATATTACATTTAAAGAAAAGAATCGTATAAGAAAAACTTTGAAAATTAGGGTTTCCAACTAAGCTAGCTTTTCGGTTGTCATGAGCTCTATCTTAATGGTCATGAAAAGATGTAAGAAATCACGTCCTCCCTCAATAAAACATCGTCTTATTCTTCATTCCTATCTTTCTTCCAAACACCGATCATATCACCCTGCGTGTGTGTAAAGACATCCCTACACCCGGAGAATTCAATTCAAGCTATCATACCCTTGCCCATCGGCCTCAGTACTTCTTGGCAAACGAGATTGCTTACACACTTTCATGCGACCGTTAATACTTCTTGAGGTACTAACCGACCGATTACTAATGTGCTTGCATGCTTGGTGTATTTTCCTCGTCTTGCACCACCTCAGGCATAGCAGTGACTCCCAGACCAGTTGACCTTGGGGCACTAGGTGAAGAAGCACCCTTTTGCTATATATTTTTATTGCCCTCGGTGATAACAAAACCAGTATCCATTTTTCTCACCACTTTAAAACACATATTTTTTTTTCATACTTTTGGCTTTAAGACAAGAGCATTTCAAGGTATCCTCTACTATCCCAGGCTTTAAGACGTGTGTAAGTGCGAATAGCAGGATGTCAACGTTCAAAATGTTTGGCTTCCAGAATAGAAACTATTTTTCAGACTTATTTTTATCCTCAGATTAGTGACGTCCTTCATCTTACTAACCCTTGGGACAACGGCTCATAACTACTTATTACTAGTTCGTATAAGAAAACTTCTAATTTTCTTAGTTTTCTCAAATTTTTCTAATCTCATGAATGTAACTTTTCACTATCTAAACTTTCATTATCTTATTTATATACAAAAAATATTTTTATAGTTTTGAAAATTTTTAAATTTTTATGGGTTTTCGAAAATGTTTTGTGCTTATGCAAATGATATGCAAATGATGCGAAAATAAGCACAAACCTCCCCCAAACTTGTTTTCAACAGTGTCCTCACTGTTGCCTTCCGCTAAATCTACAAAACCTGTAAGTCTGGGAGGAATTTATTAGTGGGGGCAAAATATTTAAGTGACGACCCTCCCCCAAACTTATTTTTGGCTCATCATTTTGTAAAAATTTTCTTTTTAGGAGCCAGAAAAAATATCCCCCCAAACTTGAGTTATGCGATGTTATTCTTTGAAAATCACAAGTGGGGGTCAAAAATCAGTGGTCGATGCCAAGCTTTGCAAAGACCGAATGTCAACACCAACCATTCAAAAATTTTATCAATGCAGTGCTCTGGTTGGTGGAAGAAGAAGTGGGGAAAGGTTAAGTGGTGGAAGAGAATGTGTGTGCGTCTCATATTGGAGAGACGATGCAGTGTATGTGATGGATTACTTGCATTCTTCTCACAGTTCAGAAGAAGGGGTGAAGGTTCAATTTCAATGACTGGGAGATGATTCATCTCAACACCCGTGTTGTTCAGAAATGCAAGTTTTTCAGCGAAGATTTCCTCAAAAGTACCATCCATACCCCGGTGAATAATATCATCACAAAGTGCGGGGTGATCTTCAGACTCTAAAAGCAGTTCATAATCGGTGTTAATTGTTGACTCGGACATCTCGGTGGAAGAGTCCATATGTGTATGATACATAGTTGGGTCAAACAACAACGTATGAAAAGAGTCAAGATCGATATCAGGAGGGTCATCAAATTCGCTGCTGTCGATATCCATTAAGTCGACAGAACAGACCTGAGCAGTAGGTTCGGAGGGTACACTTCCCAACTTGTAAATGTTCAGCTCTATTGACCTATTCCCAAAAGATAAGGTCATAGAACCATTACGACAGTTGATTATTGCGTTGGAAGTGGCCAAAAAGGGGCGACCTAAAATCACCGGAATTTGATTCCGTGGGTTCGCTACAGGCTGTGTATCAAGTACAATAAAATCCACAGGAAATACAAATTCCCCGATTTTTATTAACACATCCTCCAGTTTACCCCTAGGTTTAGTGATTGATCGGTCAGCCATCTGGAGAGTTATGCTCGAGGGCTTTAACACTCCGATACCTAGTTGCTCATAAACCGAGTAAGGAAGCAAGTTAACACTAGCGCCAAGGTCAAGTAACGCACGGTTGATGTGTTTCTCCCCAATAAAAATGGAAATAGTAGGACAGCCAGGGTCCTTACGTTTCCGTGGTAATTGTTGGGGAAAAGCCGTGTCTACAGTACTCGACATGAAGATTTTTTTAGGCACTTGAGTCTTCCTCTTCCTAGTGCACAAGTTCTTAAGAGTTTTTGCATAGGACGGAACTTGTTGAATAGCATCTAGGAGAGGGATGTTGATGTTAACTTCCTTAAACATGTCCACAATCTTCTCCATTTGGGCATCATGTTTCTTGGGCCTCAACCTATTTGGAAATGGAGCTCTATCAATAAGTGTTGGGTCCAACATTTGTGGAGAAGTTTGTGGGGGTGGAAAAGATGAGGTGGGTGGAGGGTTCGAGCCTTTGGGAATACGGAGAATAGGCTCGGAAGAAGAAGGTAGGTTAGACGAAATAGGGTAAGAACTAGAAGTGTGAGTGGAAGTGGAAGTGGAAGCCGGGGTGTTAATGATCAATTCATCATTATCAATTTGTTCACCCGAATGATTGTCTAGCACTCTTCCAGATCTCAACGTTGTAAAAGCGTCCACATTAGTGTAATGTGAAGGTCTAGGATCAGGTACGGGTTGAGATGGAAGATTCCCTTCTTCTCTAGCACTTATTTCGGCTGTTATTCGTTCAATTTGTGCTTCCATTGATTTGATATTCTCATTTTGAGTGAGAATGATCTTGATCATATTATCGATGGAAGATTGAAAACTTGCCGACTCTTGGATGGATTGTTTCATGAAAGTAACCAAGGTTTGCACCAGTGCAGAGATATTATCAGTACCGGCCAATTGCAAAGAGTTTTCATATAGTGCAAAAGTGTTGGCAGGATTTTGAAAATTTTGCGGTTGGAAGGGGTGCTGACTCAATTGAAGTGGTGGTTGCTGTTGTGGTGGAGGGACCCTTTGAAAATTGTTTAGGATTGGAACCGTATTTTGAGATTGTGATTGGTTCCAAGAAAAGTTCGGGTAATTCCTCCAATCTTGATTATATGAGGAAGAAGAGGGATAGTTTCCAGGTCTTTGCTGAAGTGCAGCATTAGTGTGACCTTGAAACGGTATATTCAAAGGACATTCTTCCGTCAAATGTGAAGGGTTTGAACAGCAGCCACACACGGTTTTGGGAAGTGTGGATTGGTTTAGGGAGGCTGAAGAGATTTTGTTTTCTATAGCGTCGAGTTTCTTTTGTATTGCGGCCATTTCGGCTTTCATGGTGATGGAAACATCGAGCTGATTGACATCTTCCCTAGGTGGTGGTGGTCTAACACTTTCCCATTGTGATGTGTTTTGAGCTAAATCTTCTAGGTATTTCCAAGCTTCACCATCATCTTTAGATAGGAATTGGCAATGACACATGGTTTCAAGCATCTGTCTAGTAGTGAGATCAATACCTTCATAGATAATTCGACACAAATCCCATCTGGGGATTCCGTGATGAGGGCATTGAATAAGAAGATCCTTGAACCGTTCAAAGCATTTCAAAAATGGTTCATTGGGAAGTTGGGTAAATTTAGAGATTTCACTCCGAACACGGGTGGTCTTGTGATTGGGATAAAATTTCTTAAGGAATGCTGCAACAAATTCGTCCCATGTTGAAATAGAATGTGCGGGTGTGATGTAAAGCCACTTCTCGGCTAAATCGTACAAAGTGAATGGGAGAAGACGTAAACGCAGAGCATCCAAAGACAGTTGTGAATTCCCCATCAAAGCACATACGTTTTCAAATTTGGAAATAAACATGTATGCGTTTTCAGAATCAAGACCGTGAAATTTGGGTAATAGTTTGATGAATTGGGGGTTGATTTCAAAATTTTCCCCGATGGCAGGTGGTATAGAAAGACAGGTGGGAAGGGTAACACGTGTAGGATAGCATCTCTCTTGGAGAGAAATGCGTGGAAGATTCTGCGCACCTGCGGGCGGTGGCAGAGTAGTGTTAAAGTTTGATGGATTTGGGTCCATCACGGGTGTGGTGGGTGGTGGGGGAGAAGATGAAGAATTACCGACTCTGGGGTCGATAAAAGAAACGCGGACAAGACGGGAAATGGAATCCCGTGTCCAGCCTAACATTGTGCTAAACGGTTGTAGCACAAGTGGCAGCGTTGGTATAATTAGAGGAAATGATGTATGCGGTGTTTGTTTTGAAAAGATACGGATTTTTGAAAAATATGATGCAACAAAACAAATGCAACACACAAAACCCTAATTCTATTGGTCACCTAGGTCAAACTCTAGACCGCTCCTAACTGCCAAAAGACAAGTCGCAGGATAAATCCTCCACTGCCTCTTTGTCTCCCTGTGGCCGGATAAGTGCCAGGTAAGTGGGAAGGAACCACCACTACAGTGGGCCTAATTAAAAACCACTAGCCTTAGACACACTCGCCTTAGGCACCACAAGAAAACTCGGATAAGCAATGAATTACCCACGGCCTTCTCTTGTCCTAATTGAGCGCGACGGTCCTTAGAGTCATCTCTAGATTTCTTTTAATTAATGAGGGTAAATGAGGATGCAAGTTTTGCGATTTTCGGGGCCTAGGAAGGGTAATGAAATCCCCACCTAATTTGGATTTGGTCGTGCCCCTTAATTTCCGTATTAATATGCAACAACCACAAGAATCAAAAACACGCACAAATTTTATTTTGCTTTGCGGCGCTGCGATTTATTTGCAAAGAAACCTGCAGCAAATTGTCAATTGGAGCAGACAGAGAAGGAGATAAGAAAGATAGAGACTCACTGGGGAAAATTTGTGCAGTGAACAGTCAAGGGGACCGCGGATCCGCCGCGTTTGAGGGGTATATGCCGCGGATGAGCGGTACTTTTAGGGGATCACTGCACAATCTTTTCTGCACAAGCTCCTGTTAACATAAAAAGCTCTCTGGAATGCTCAGAAATTTTTTTCTCCAACTCCAATGATTCCAGAATTCCTCGCAATCAAACCACAAAACACGTATTAGTGTTTGCACGAATTTTGATCACAAAATTTATGATGAAATAAAATTTTCAACTCAAATTTCAAAATACGAACTATTAGCGCACCATCCCCGGCAACTTGGCCATCTTGATTGAAACGAATTCTTGATGTGTAGTATGAAATTGTAAAGAAATCACAATCAAAAATTATTTGACCGCAATCAACTACGGTGTCGGATTGTAGATTGTAAGTGAGTGCGGATCGTCCACAGGGAAAGTGTAATCGTTCGTCTTTTGAATTAGATGAGTTGAAACTTTAAGAAAACAAAACAAAACAATTCATGATTTAAATTTTGTATTTCAAGAAAAAGAAAATATCTAGATCTAAGAAAGCATTAAAAGATAGAATCAAGAATTGATCGTTTGTTGATTTTTCCAAACCAAATCTCAAGAATCGAAATGAGGCTTGTAGGAATCGATCGGATCTATAGATGTGATGTAATCTTAGAATTACGTATTCTTATCCTTCGATGAATTGATACTAGATCGATGATGATCGATGAGAATTAGAGACTTCTTGTGAAACTAGGGTTTCATCTTATCTCTTGTTCTTTCATTGATATCATTCATATTCTAGCCTCTAGTAAATTCAAGAAACGATCGTAGATCCCTAATTTCGAGCGATCACAATCAAGAAAGCATCGCTACGAAACTAGGTCATCGATTCTTGAACTTGCTAGGGTTTACAAAACTCGTAGGACTTAAAAATAGTATTTAAGATTTGTTACATCATCATTCTACAATCGTCTCGACTCCTTCACGAGCGGAGTTTTACTCAAACATCACAACAAGAACAACAATTACAAATTGAGATCTAATCATGATGCAAGAATTAAAAGAAAGCAAGATTAAAGAATTTCACCTTTTATTTATATCAACAATTTCATTACATTCGCTCAAGAACTACAAGAGGAAGAATTCGATCGTCGACTTGGCTTTGCTCGTCTCCGTGGATCGCGGATCGGCTTGGATCACTTGCCCGATTGAAGATCGGCTCGGCTCCTAAAAGGTTGAAGGCTTCTCACTTGATTTGGTACTCAAGATCTTGGATTTGGAGTGGAATTAGGATTAGGGTTTCGCTCAAGCCTTGTCACGAAACTTGTGGAAGAAGATGATGAAAGAGGGATTATTTAACTAATGAAGATTAAAGATTCCCCTCAACCCTTAGATCTAGGCTCCTATTTATAGATAACTAACCCTAGATCTAGGATTTCAAATTCTAAGTTTCCCTCCAAAAGTTTGTTGAGGAAATTCAAATTTCCCTCCAAAAGTTAGTTAGGGGAGAAGCTTCTAGATGTGATTAGTTAGGAGGGAGCTTCTAGAAGAGGATTAGTTTGGAGCTAATTAGGATTAGCCTTCTTAATCTTCTTTGCTGATCTGGCAGTCTCTTCGAGGGAATTATGGAACTCTACATATCAGAAATCACTGTGGGCCCAGAGCTAAGAATTATGCTCTGAAATTGTACTGCTGACGTGGCATAGGAGGCGCGGAACCGCGGCGCAAGCCAGCTCCCGCCGCGGTTCCGCGGCTGACGTGGAGACTTAGAGCTTGGGCTCTCTGTTGCTTCTTGGGCCTGAGTTGTGGGCCTTTATTTTATATACAGAATTGTCTAATTCCTTCTGCACTGCTACCAGATCTGAAAGTATGGAGTTGGTGTAATGTTGATCAGCTCTTTGGTTTTTCTTCCGTATTTTCCTGCATAGACTCAAGACAAGTGTTGCGCAAATACAGAAATGATGCGATGCCATGAAATGCGGTTAATTTCCTTTAAAGTGTCGGTTTAAAAGTCTAACACATGCAATCTCATATTTTGTGACAGATTTGCTAATATGTAGAATATGAATGCCGAACACTTCTAAATGTATGCAAATGTTAGGGAAATTGCCGGCTAAAATATACAATATTTTCGACTGATCACATCTCTTTATATTTGCCCATGAGCTGTTTTCGAAGCTCTTGAAGCAGCTCTTGCTCTGTGGTCCTAGGGCAGAAAGTCGGCTCTTCCTCGCTGTCCGAGCTTGATTCTGCATGGACTGAGGGGGCTTTCTGCCTATCATCCTCGTCGAGAGGGTTTTCATCATCCAGCGGGGGCGGCTGTTCTTGGGGAGCGGCAACTACATTCAAGCCAGATTGGGATTGGGATGTGGTGGCCCCATCCTTGCTTTTGCTGCGAAGGTTGTCGCTGGGGCGCCTGCCCTCCATATAGACCGTATGGATAACATATCCAGCCGTCTTTTTATTATCGGCGGCTGATTTCATGGATCGCTGTCTTGACCCTCCTGTTTTGGTAACAGGCAGTCGGCAAGATTTCATGGTGCTGACGCTTCCTTTTTGGTTTTGCCTCGCTGTTTTCGTGCGGCACAGAGTGCCTGGTATACTCTTGAAGAGACAGTGTCATATTTTTTCTGTTGGGGCCGGGACACGTCTCTTTGTAGCGACGTTCGGACCGTTGTCTTCTTGATTCTGGCGGTCATAGCATTTTTCTGAACCCACTTCAGAGGTTCGAAGGAATTGCTGATTTTTACGGCCGACTCAGCCGTCGCTGCGGAGTAACCCTGCTCCTGGAACCTCACAAGATTCCACTTGGCCAAAGTCCTGGCCCTCTTGTTGGCTCGATACCTAAGCCGCTTCTGCCTTGACTTTTCTGTTTTAAGCACTTGGCAGATTTCGGCTCTTCGGGAAGACGCCGTAGACCGGGCGATGGAAGATTTTGGAGATATGCTCGATTGCGCATTTTGTGGAGTCATCGCCTGAGCTCGTCCGCAACATTTGTTGTTGCCCTTTGTACCGGAAGTCTTGCCCCCAGCTGGAGCGCCAGAGAGTCGTTCAGACACCGTCTTAAGCTTCGGCTGTGGTGCCTTAGCGATCACAACATTCGGCCTCTTACCCCTTGAGACCGGCTTGGCCACCTGTTTTGCCGGGATTTCTGCCAGATGAGCGCTTCCGGCAGGGTAGATGATGATGGAACCAAACTGGCGGGGCAGTTCCTCCCACTGTCGACTGAGGCTTGCGAGGAGAACCACACGAGCATTGATCTTGACCACGTACGAAGTCGGGGTCGCGTTGGAAGCTGAATTCGTCTTGGGAGACATTGTCGTTGAAAGTTGATTGTTGCACGGGAAAGAAGACATTATTTCAGTACAACATCGGCATATATATTAAATGAGTTCGCATGAACACTTGACCCGAGATATGGGAGGAGAGAAAGGTCCCACCGGGCGCGCCAGAATCTGTAGGGTGTTTTTGGTCACCCCATTGAGATGGGAATGCGCGTGCGCTTGTCAGGCGCATTACAGACTCCCCCTGCTTAGGGTAGGCTGGGGTTTATTGATTGCGGGGATCCAAATCTCCGGCAACCGCGGACTAAGCTGCCGTTAATTACCCCTCGCCTTTGGAGCGGGGAACCTCCGATTAACGGGTCAAACTGGTCATGCGAACTCAATGTGCAGTGTATGTGTGTTGTGTTTTGAAAGGGGGGTTTGGATATATCGGAGGGCCCGCAGAGTTTTTACGGGGGGCCCGCTACCCGGACAGCGGGCTGGGGGTCAAGGGGCCTAGCAGCCCTCTTGAGGGGCAGCGCCCCGTTAGAATTTTTTTTTCTAACAGGGACAGTGTCGTGGAGTATGTGTGTGTGTGTATGTATATATACATATATCTAAAAATAAAAAAAAGGGAAAGGGCATCCAAAGGATGCGTGGGAAAAAGCGCCAGCGCTTTGGGTGCTAGCGCTTTGAGCGCAAGGACGCTAGTGCCCCATGTGCCAGATACGTGAGCGCTCGGGCGCTAGCGCTCTGAGCGCAAGAGCGCTAGCGCTTTGAGCGCCAGCGCCCCACGTGCCAGACACGTGGGTGCTCGGGCGCTAGCGCTCTGAGCGCAAGAGCGCTAGCGCCCCACGTGCCAGGCATGTGGGCGCTCAGGCGCTAGTGCTTTGGGCGCTAGCGCTCTGAGCTGAGCGCAAGAGTGCTAGCGCCCCACGTGCCAGGCACGTGGGCGCTCGGAAGGCAAAAGGGATTTGGTCCCTGCAATGAGAGTTGTGGTCCCTGCAATGGGAGTTGTACTCTCAGAAAGGAGCACTTATTATTTTGTATATATGTATATAGATGAGGAGTTAACTCCTGAGATATTTTGAAGCTGATGAAGGGGGCTTCTCCCTTTGAGCCCTGGATCTTCCCCAAAGTGGGGTTTCTGGAAATGGGTCTCTTTCTTCTTCCTTTATTGGCCGGATCTTGAAGATCAAGAAGTATGAGATTTTAAAAATCTCTCCTTTCTAAGATCTGATGGAAGATCTGAGTTTCCCTTTGTGGGTTTTGTGGTAAAAAACTATTTAGTTTTATAAAAGGAAGAGTAAAACTCTTGATTTAATTCAAAAGAAAGAAAAAGGTTTTAGAACCTTGAGGAAAGAGAAGGTCACAGATCTTGATGCTTTTTTATAAGAGAGAAAAAAAGTTATTGGGATATTTTTATTATCCTTGCCTTTATAGGCTATACACTTTACATATAGCCCCTTGGGATCTACAAAAATGACATTTTGCCCATCTCATGGCTCATGTGCCATTTCTTTTTGCACATAAGCCATGGGCTTTATAAAAATTTGGCTTTATGCTCATTTTTCTTACATTTATTCATAGAATAAAATAAAAGTAATACACCAAAATTATTTATTACAAAATTTTTATCTTGGCATGGGAGGAGGCCGACCGCTCCATGTTCGGGCTCGACCCGGGAATTGACCCACTTGACCTGGGCTTAGGCCCACTTGGGTTGGGGTTGACTTTGATTTTGACTTGTTCAACCGGGGTGTAAATTTCGACCCCAACAGAGTAGGGCTGGTCGTCTCAAGTCTCGACAGGGTTTCGATAGAGATGCGTTGATCAATGAAGATCTAGGTTGTAGGGTGGCTGAGTAACCCTAAAACTAGGATAGTTCGTAATTGGTTGATTGAAAGCGGGGTGGGTGGGTGGGGGGAAGGGGGAGAGCGCTTTTCATCTTGAGCTCTGGCTTTTATAAAACTATGGTTTGTTGGGAAATAGTTCAAAAGCCTAGAGTTTCCTTCATTCAGGTACCAATCATACTGCTGCTGAGTGCTTAAGTTTCACAATCACCGACTTCTGATTAATTACAAATCGCTCATAAGACCTCATTCTGAACTTTGGTAGCTCCTTTGATCATATCGAGCCGGTTCCTTAAGTAACCGATTTGACCTCAAGTGATTCTGGCCGAACTATCCTTTCTCTATCCTGTCTTATTCAGTCCGCCCAACTGGATGCCATTTTTTTGTGCAAATAGGTCCAAGGGACGATTATTTCTATATAACACGAATTGCTCCAAGAGAAACTAACAAACCATCGAACAGTCCGAAGGGTGTTTGCGGTAATAAGTCATTTGGGAGGGGATTATAACAAGATAAACTACAAGGGTGTTTTGTGCAATTCTCCCTTCCTCGGCCAAACGGGCGAGGCCCATAAAACAGTTTGGGCTAGAAATTAATGGAAGTCTCGTTTTGCAAAACCCTAGCTTTTACGCAAACAAGCGCCAACTAGCCAACACTCGAACACCCTGGATCACTTCCCCTCTCATTTCTCTCAAAATTTTCTTCACTCGCTCAAAACCCTAACGAAAAAGCTCGCTACGCTAGGGTTTCTGCTGCTCTTCAATGGCGTTCGGCCAGATCCCTGACATCCTCGGCGATCGCCAATCAGGCCAAGACGTCCGCACCCAAAACGGTAACTCTCTCTCTCTCTCCTCATCGCCATCATCATCGTCGTCTCCTTCGTTTCAAATCTCTTACCTTTCGATTCGAAAGAACGATTTGGATCTTGTTTAACTATTCATTTCTCTTCGCTGCAGTTATGGCTTGCCAAGCCATTGCGAATGTCGTCAAGTCTTCGCTCGGTCCCGTTGGCCTCGACAAGGTATCGATTCGATAGATCTCTACTGGTGTTGATCTGCTTATGCTTTTGTCATTTGATGAAGTTTTACGATTGAAAACTAAAAGCGATGCGCTTTTAGCTGATTACTGAATGTTAAAAGCACCAAAACCAAAGGGGGGCGCTTAAATATATGATTAGGATCCAAGACCTGATGGGAGCATTCTTCTATATCAAATGCCTTATTATTATTAAGATTCAATAGATACTGAGGACAGAGCTCCTAATTATAACTGGTTTTGGCATGATACCTAGTGATGATGCTTTGTATTAGATACAATGAACTCTTTTATTAGAATCAAAACTGGTTTTGGCATGTGCTGTTTAAAGCTTACTCAGATTGATTATGATCTCTCTACTAGATGCTGGTTGATGACATCGGTGATGTGACAATCACTAATGATGGGGCAACTATACTAAAGATGTTGGAAGTTGAACACCCAGCTGCTAAGGTAAACAAATTGGGGCAAGATATCTTTCTAGATTATAATTAGAGAACTTACGTTCTGACTGCATACTCTAAATATTTTCTCAATTTTTTATGAGTATCAGGTACTTGTAGAGTTAGCTGAGCTTCAAGATCGGGAAGTTGGAGATGGTACAACATCTGTGGTTATTGTTGCTGCAGAGCTTCTTAAGGTGATATCTTAGAGTTCATTAGCTAAGAATACCTTCCCTCAGTTATCATATTACCCAATCTTTTTGCGTTTGGTTTTCTCATTAGAGAGCAAACGATCTCGTGAGGAACAAGATTCATCCAACATCTATAATCAGCGGCTATAGGGTAAGCTTTGACTTTTGTGGAATGGTTTGGTTCATTGTTTTGAAATGCTGTATTCATAACAAAAATGAGTATATTTGTAACGCGGTAGAGGTAACATAAGGATAAGATACAAGAGAATCGATTTAGATGGTTTAGACACGTGCAACGGAGACCAATCAATGCCCCTGTTAGAAACAACGACAAAATTGTAGTTAATGGCGCAATTAGGGGTAGGGGTGGACCTAAATGAATATGGATAGAGGCAATTAAGAACGGTATGTTAATTGTTAATTTGACCTTGGAGACTGTCTTTAATAGAGCAGAATGGAAGAGAGATTCATATAGCCGATCCTGAAAATTCGGGATGGAGGCTTGTTGTAATGAGACTGCAACCCAACCACAACTATTTTAGGTGTGACGCAGTTATTTTGTAAGATGTCTGAAAGAATTTCTATATCTTCAGCAGACGACATTTGATATTCAAGCGCAACCTGCAATTGATCTTAGTCCAATCTTTCTTATGTATATGCCAAAAAAAATTAATATGCACATGCAATTATCATGTCGGGAACTTATTGTAGCATGACATTATCATGAAAAAGGTTAAATATTGACTAAAATCCTGAGTTTAACAAGTGATGGTTAATTTCAGAAAAAAAGTTATGCATATTGCTGAATGTTCGAAGAGTGGTTTTGTGTCTATGATGGTTTCAGTTTACCATGACTATAAAGATTCACATGATTGTGTACTATGTTGCCTCTTACCTGTCAACAGCTCGCAATGAGGGAGGCCTGCAAATACGTCGATGAAAAACTTTCTGTAAAGGTATGAATTACTCTAATTAGCCAAAGAGTACATGCGATTGTATTATTGATGGGAATCCTTTTATTCTAATTGAAGAGTACAATCTTCATACTCATGTCACCACTCACTTCTGTAAGGGCTTTCAATGTTATCTTTAGGTCGAAAAGCTCGGAAAAGATTCACTCATAAACTGCGCAAAAACAAGCATGTCCTCAAAATTAGTGGCCAATGACAGTGATTTCTTTGCAAATTTGGTAAGTTATATGCCATTAGGTTACTGTCCCGCTGTTCCTTAAGTTAAGTTGATATGAATTCCTTTATTTTTGGTCAACTATTGCAATTTTGTGATTTATATGTACTTTGTTTTTACCGGTTGCATTTACACTACCGAATTGGTTATCTTCAAGTGTGATGTTATTGCTGTTTCCAAGAGTTTTTGTTATTCATTTTATTGAGAAACTTTAGCGAACTATAATTTTTATTGTGTAGAGACTTTACCTTTAGCTATTTAATCTTACCTGTAAATCTTTCATTATAGGTTGTAGATGCAGTTCAGGCAGTGAAGATGACAAATGCCAGGGGAGAAGTTAGATACCCCATCAAGGTGAGTTTTGGGACCTGGTTTTGGTCTTTTATTCGCCTTCTTTATTTCAAATTGTTTGTCTGAATCTATTGAATTTTGATGAGCCGTTTGCAATTATTTTTTCATTTGTCTTGTTTGCTTGATATCTTTATCTATTTAACCTGGATATCTTGTTATTTTTTAATTTATTGTTAACGTTACTCTCATTCTAATGGCAAGATTTACCATTCTTATTCAATGAACTAGGAACTGAGTTTAGAACTTAATTGTTTGAGCCACCAAATGGTATGCAACAATTGATGATCAGGAAATCACCAGCTTAACCTAGTGAATCTTGGGTAGTGTTGTTACCACTAAAGAACAGTACCAGTTTTAGATTCTTGGCTCATAATCCAGATCCTTTGGTAAACATTTTAAAGAACCCCCTACCCCCAAAACAAAAAAAAAAGAAAAGAAAAGAAAAGAAGAAAGATGAAAAAGGTATCTGTTATCTTCCACATGTGAAAGGACATGTGCTGTTGTGTATATATGCAAGGTGGTGTTGGATAGGATATTAAAAAAAACTGTCGGCATGTTACTCGCTAGCTTAAACACTTGGTCCTCTTGGATAGAGTGGTTACTTGCAGTGAGCTCTTATGCTTAGTATGCTCTGTTTAGGAGCTAATACATATAATCTTGTTAATAGCTTTATTTCTTGATTATCCGTGTTAGTAAGTTCGGACGTCAAATTAGCATCTCTTATGAGGGAGGGAGGGAGGAGCCTTTTTGTACCCTGGTTTTTAGAATCCTAGAGAATCCTGGTTCTGTCCAACAGTTTTGACCATTTTATTGCATGTGAAATTTTCTGGTTCTCAGTCACTTTCTTTTTTCACCATCCAATTTACTGACTAAATGAATTCCACTGAGCACAAGAGGTTCATTGTAGTTCTTGCAACAAAATGGTGGTCCATTTAGTTACTGATGATATGCTTATATTCAATACTTTGGTCTTCTGAGGTGCCTCCAGTGACGAATTTGCTCTTCTATGTTTCCCCAATAGGCTAACCTGCTGATAATGACTTGTTGTGTTGGTATTAAGTGTGGTCTATATAATAAAAAAACGATATGTGGCCTACTTTTCTGTATTTCTTTTTATCCAATGCAAACTTGTTATAATTCTGCCCCTAGGATTTTAAATATACCCCCACTCTCCTTTCTTACAGTGCATGAGACAATTGCATGCATATTGATTATGAAGTCACTCTTACTCAACCTGTGCGGCCCACGTACACCAGAATTGCATCTCCTCTTTCAGAGGAAGCTGCAACGATGGTTGAGAGACGAGTCTATCATCCAAAACCCTTTTGTACATCAGATTTTATTTTTCTCAAGATTGTTGCCAACCCTGCAAAAGGCTCTGGATATTGATTATTTGAGCTGTGGCAGAAAATTGGTAATAAAATGTCTTATTCAGGATGTGGGTTCTTCATCTTTCTGTCCAAAAAATTCCTCTTCAAATAGTTTCATTTATTTTACCAAAAACCTATCAATATTTCAAGACTATTTATGTACAAAAATTTTAACTTTTGAAACCTGATCACTAGTTTTATCAGTCTGCCAGTGAATTGGGTGAGAATACACGTGCCAGCATCGATTGCTTGGAATACAGGCTCTGCCGCTGCTTATTACCCTCTATTATGATTATTCTATGAGATTTTTTCCCTTCCTTTTTTTTTGCTACAGAGCATTAATATTTTGAAAGCGCACGGGAAAAGTGCCAAAGACAGTTTCTTGTTGAATGGATATGCTTTAAACACTGGCCGTGCTGCTCAAGGAATGCCTACAAGGGTTGCTCCTGCTAAAATTGCTTGTCTTGATTTTAATCTTCAAAAGACAAAAATGCAAATGGGCATTCAGGTCTTAGTTACAGATCCTAGAGAACTTGAAAAGATACGTCAAAGGTGATCTTTCCTTCCACTTTCAACACTGTCGAATTCCTGAACTCTTAATGTCATAATATCTGTGTGAAAGAATCTTGTCAACTTATTAAAATTAAGATTTGGCCAGTTTTGGTTACCCAATTTACTCTTGAAGCGGTTTCACATTAGGCGTTAAATATTTCTACTATAGCATATTGTATTATTCTTGATGATTTTTGTTTTTTTAACATCACTGTTTTGTTGCAATATATGATCGTGTCTTTAGTTTCTTCTCTTAATTAAGAATGTTAGATTTCTACCATTCCTGCATCACATATTATTTTGTAGTATGTAAATCTGTACGGTAATACCCATACCACAATGCAGTACTATATCTACACAAGGCACGCACTATACAGAAAATAATATATGGTCCCATGACGGTCTTAAAGATAATATGAATTACTGATATATCTTATGTCGCCACAGTTAATTAAGTTTACTTGCTTACATTGACCAAGACAAAGTTGTTACAAAATGGTTGGTCTTAGAACTATGTTGAGCTGACATCAGTGTAAATATCATCATTGCTTTTCATAAAAACTTGCCCCAACAACATAGTTAATTGTCATGCCACTTCCTGTATTGCTTTTGTGGCAGTGCTCTTTTATATTGAGTCTTGCTTCTTCGATGTATTTATCCTCTTTTCGTCAAAACATAGCTAATTGTCTATCCGAATTTTCTTTTTCTTTTTCTTTAATAAAAAAATTAATATATTTTTGCATTTTCCCTTTGTATTGTAATGTTATGGTTTATCCCCAATTTTGACTATCCAATCAGCTTTTCATCTCTATTTTTGTCGTTTGAACGAGCTAGCTGTACCTTTCTTCTAACTGATTGTTTGAACTTTGAATTAATGAATGTTATTAATCTTCCTGGTTAGCTCTATGAAGACTAATTTCACTTTTGTTTTGCAGAGAAGCTGACATAACAAAAGAAAGAATTGAAAAAATTCTAAAAGCTGGAGCCAATGTTGTACTAACAACCAAGGGAATTGATGATATGGCATTGAAGGCATGTTCTTGTCATTTAATATTTATATTTATGCTACAACTCTTTGCATTTGCTATTGATGTCAGTATTCTATTTTGTAGCCGAGTGCCTAGGTCCATAATTTTAAGATGGATTTATAAACCATGACAAAGGGCATTTGTATTTATGATTTTTCTTTTCGAGAAATACTTTTCCTACCATGATGGTGGAATCCACATCATCTACAAGTACTCTTATTGGGGTTGAGGGTGCAATTCCATGTGCAGTGGATATCATGTCCACTTTTTACCCAATGAGATTCCATGTAGCCTACATGGATTCCACCATGGAAAAGTATTTTTCTTTTCTATAATGCTGCTTCTATGCACTGTTCCTGCTTTGTTATCTCCAATCCATATGGTGATATTCAGTGATATGCAGAACTTAATTTACTGAGTTGGTGCAACAGCAGTCATCAGCAACCTGTACAGTTGATACTTCACTCTCTCCCTTGCTTTAAAGACCACTCTAAAACAACTTTCCACGCAATTTTTTTTATACAATTATGAATGATCAACTGTTTTACTGATTTCCACCCCTTTTGATCTGCACAATTTCTTCTGAACTGTTGAAATGTCCATCTCTTCCATTTTCGTATTGCAGAATATGCTTATCTTTTAAATATATGTTCTTTCAGTATTTTGTTGAGGCTGGAGCAATTGCTGTGAGACGTGTCCGGAAAGAGGATCTCCGTCATGTCGCCAAGGCCACCGGTGCAACTGCGGTATGCTGTATATCCCTTTGTAATAAAAGAAATATTTGAAAATGGTCTTATTGCTTCGTAAATCCATCAATATTGTATGCTTTTATGCGCTTGTGGGTGTACAGATGATATTTTGTTTGAAATAGGCGGTCGATATGGTTGAATACCTTTTTTTCAGTTGAATAATCCCACTTCATTCCACAACTTGGCATATGCTTGTTAAACATATCTTATCTTCTGTTATAAGTTTGGCTAAGATTAATGCATACTGATAAAATCCCCTTTATAGTTTATTGTAGGTACATTATTATGGCTAGTTTCTAATTCAACTACTGTATGCAGGTTTCCACTTTTGCTGACATGGAAGGAGAGGAAACATTTGATTCAACGTTTCTTGGACATGCTGATGAAGTTGTGGAAGAACGCATTTCTGATGATGATGTAATAATGATCAAGGGCACAAAAAATACAAATGCGGTTAGTACTGCTCTTAGGAATATATATTCTGAAATTGCTTCTTTAAATCCTTTCCTGGAGTGGCATAGGATTTAATGTATCATCTCTATATGCTTTAGGTCTCGATGATTCTTAGAGGCGCAAATGATTATATGCTTGATGAGATGGATCGATCTTTGCATGATGCATTGTGCATTGTTAAGAGGACCCTCGAGTCCAATGCAGTAAGATTACCTTTTAATCCTGAACTTATTGAAGTTTTGCAATTCTAATATTAACTTTTTTTAAAGAAATTCTAATATTAGCTATATAACTGTTGCATGTTGAAAAATGCTCCGCTACTGCTAGATCTTTTTTAATATATATTTTATATGGAGGTTAGGGCTGTATTATAGCCCCTCTCATATATTAATTCAGAATTTGAGTTGCAAAAAATGTGTTTTAGACCAGAGATTTAGAGAAATCTAAATAGAGTATAAGAAAAAAATAATTTTAGAGTACCAGTCAATAAAAACATGATAGTAACAGAAATAATTCCAGATCACATAAGAGTAATGAGTAAAAGATTAAAATCTAGCGATCCACATTTATATAACATCATCAGTCAGATATCACTGGGGCTCTAAATAACTTCTGCTTGAACACATATCTATATCACTTGCAATGAACCCTCAGAAATAATATCGACAAACCCCGAGTCATTTAATAATCTTCAACTTTTACCCGTAGATAAGAAAATGTTCGAGTTTTCTTCGCCTATGATCTTTATTGTGAATAATATTATCGAATCATTCCTATGAGTTTGCGATGCAGGTCGTTGCTGGTGGTGGTGCAGTGGAGTCTGCATTATCTGTATATCTTGAGTACCTTGCAACAACATTAGGTTCTAGAGAACAGCTAGCTATTGCAGAGTTTGCTGAGTCTCTTTTAATCATTCCGAAGGTATATTATTCGGCAAGCTATGGTTTACTTGGTCAATTGATTATAGCATCCTTCATGTATACTCTACCTGCTCTTATCTTCCTTGAACTGGTTTTATTAGCACATGGTAACCTAGGTTTGAAATCTCGGTATCAGTATTGGTGGTGAATGGTCACTTTTGCGATTAGATTCAGCCCTCTCCGCCGTATCTGTGGTCTTAGATTGGAATACTTGATTTGGTATTAGTAATTAGATTTTTTGACTAAACAGTTAGACAAATGATGTCTAGTTTTATTTTATACAAAAAAATTCATAGTAAAAGTAATTAGATTTTTTGGCATATTTCTCAATGATTACACATATAGATTAGTTTTTAAAAATTTACATGAACAGTAAAACTAAATAGAATTATTCTCAACAATTTTTCAATGAAATTTTTTATGCAAAGAAATTAGCAATGCATGAAGAATTGGCCATTGATTTAAAATCTTGCTATATGTATTCAACCAGTCATTTTCGGGATCGGAATAGGCTATCTCAAATCAGGATTGAAATAAGCTGTCCCAAATTGGGATTCGACTGAGATTTCAAACCATGATAGCAACCTTATAGTCGGTCTTTAAGTTAGGAGATAAAAGTTGACATGGCTGCTGACTCTAGGCTATCATGCTATTAAGCCAATTGAGGGGTGATGAGTGCTGGATGAGGTATAATGAGGAAGTGCTGTATACAATAAACCCTTTTTCATGATTTGCATTTGTTTGCTTGTACACTGAAGTCGGACCTCTTGGATTCTATAGGTACTTGCTGTAAATGCTGCGATGGATGCGACTGAGCTGGTTGCAAAACTTCGGGCTTATCACCATACTGCTCAAATAAAGGCAGATAAGCAGCACCTTTCAAGGTATTGTGGTTCTATATATCTGGTGTTACTATTTATCAAGACCAAGATTCAAATCTCGGCAGCAGTAACGGTATCAGATGGTCACTTTTTTGGATAGGAATCGGCCATCTTGGGTCGGTTATTTTATTGTTTGACCAAGCAAATATGCTTAATCTTTTTCTTGCTTCTTTTTTCCAAATGGTAACAACCATAAACAATTTGACATATTTTTTTAGTATGTAATGATTTCTAGATTGGTTTCTTAAAATATGTTGTGGCTACAATTGTCAACTTTTTGACCTTTTTATTTTGTAATTAATGATGCCAAATAAACCACTAATTCATTAATAAACTCAGCCTATTAATAAATGTAATTAGCTTCAAGGTTCAAAATCTCGATGTCGGGACTCAGATGGTCATACTTGGGACTGGAATCGACTGAGATTTTAAACCATGATTTAGAAAAAGAAATATCACACTCAGTTCTTACTAGTTCCCAAGCTCTTTTACCCCATCTAATAACCTTTATATGCACCATCAATCATTGAAATTATACAGCCTTCCTATTTTGGGCCATTTTTTTGTGAATCATTTCTATGCAGCTGGCATTTATTTTGTGAGCGTCTTTATTCTGGAAAAAATTCAACTTTTATAACATTACTTAACAAATGGCTCGCCCTTAGACCGGTATGACTTTATATACACTGTGCAGTGTGAAACATCTATCATCACCAGTAGCTGCTTCTGCTAACCTGCACTATCGAAGCGTTTCAAATCTTATGGGGTTGCATTTAGTTTACAATCTTGTGACAATGGCATTTTGTTGCATTGTGATCTATGTCTTATGCCTTGTCGTTTGCTCTACAGTATGGGATTAGATCTCTCGAGAGGAACGATTCGCAATAATCTTGAAGCCGGGGTTATTGAGCCTGCAATGAGCAAAGTAAAGATAATTCAGGTAATTCGCCATTAAGCATATTATGATTGTGCTATATTAACAAGCAAATAAAAGGGATTTGCAATTGATTTCATAGTAACACGTTTTGTCTATTGGGTGATGTAGTTTGCGACTGAGGCAGCAATAACCATTCTGCGAATCGATGATATGATTAAGCTTGTCAAAGATGAATCACAGGGCGACGAAGAGTAAATTTTGGTGGAACTATGCAACTATTTGTTATATTTTGTTGTGTGAAATTTGTTTCGCTGTTAATTTTGGGGCTTATGTTATTCTTGTTCAATGATTTGTACTGGAATGTGAATGAGGTAGGGTCAAGGTGAAGATCTAAGTTAGTGGTGGATCAAGCTTCTAATAGCTTTGTTAACGGTTAATTTCTGACTTAACGTCAAGTGAATTGGCTATGTTTTATTATCCTTGATGGAATTTGTGTGCTTGTGTTAAAGAGTTCATTCAAAAGTGTCGTCGATGCCGCTTTGTTTTTGTATCAGGATTCTTTCTCTACTCTTACGGGCCTTGTAATTGAGTACTAGTTTTAGTTTTATTTTGCTATCCACATTCTAGGGGGAAAAGGTTGCAATTGGCTGTCAGCAAAGAATAATTTCGTAACATGTATATGTTTTATTTTGAATCGCTTATCTGTGAAAATAAAAATTATGGATGTAGTGTTTGAGTTTTGGTGGTCCGTTAGTTTTGGGTAAATTGTCAAAAAGCCTACGGCCTGCTTTCAAACTTGTGTAAAATCTCCAGGTTATCCTGCTCTTGTTAAAAAATTCCAGGGCCCAATTAAAACCCCTTTTATACTACTAGCCTATAATATCTAAAGGGCTGTCTGCAATTCTAAGCAGTTGTATGTAATATCTAAATTGTTGTAGTGAATAAAGGTCCAAATGAAAACCGGTACAGAGGTTTTTCACAGAAATTTTGAAACAAGTTTGAAAATATCGGGGGTCTTTAGCTTAGCTTACAAGCATGCCGGGAGACTTTCTGACTATTGACCCACTGTTTTTCAATCGATAATTGGGTTAATCAGACTTTAACACAAGGTAGAAAACAAGTACAGTTACATATCCATCAGAAAAGAATCTTAAAAGGCCTTCTTTCAAGAACAATGACTACTTATCTATAAATCATTCATATAGTTGCAATCTCAGAATGATAAACAAAACAGACATAATACTTCACACTTCAAAAAGATGATTTTTGTACTTTTATTTCTACATTTAGAGCAAATGATGTTTTCTTTCTTGTATAACCTACAGAGTATGGATGGCTGAAAATGCTGCCAAAAATTTCAACTTTCAACCGAAACAGCCACTGATGCTTGATGCTGTAAGCGAAAAATATCTTTTGAATTCCACTTGATCATTTGATATTTGTTTATCCTTTCGGCCGAGATGAGAGTGTTGGATAACAACATGGCTATGGTTATTGGCCCAACTCCACCAGGAACTGGAGTGATTGCCGAAGCCACCTTGCATGCCTCTTCGTAGCATACGTCACCGACGAGTTGATAGCCTCGAGGGCTTTCAGGGTCCTGAAACAAAAGAGACAATAAAATTTTTAACATATTTACGTTGGAGAAAGTTTCTAATTCAAGATCAAGTAATATTATCAACATTTCAATTCCAACGGCTATGTAGATGAAAAAATGACATTATAACCATCCATCTGCGTCTGCGTGTATCTGTCTGCTATATTTTTACTGTTTTAACTCACAAGGACAAAGGGCCTTGGAATTGAAATTTCAATTTGATTTTAAGCATGAGGCATGGCAAGAAATATCATTATAATATAATAATTTTGAAAGAAAAAAAGAATTTCTAACCTTGAAATTTCAAAAGTCTCAATTAGATATCTTAAAATATCTATACTAAAAAATATAAAATTCATCTATTTAACTAACAAAACATTTAAAAGTTTATTACTGATGGATGCCTTGATCTCCTTCAGATGCTATCCTCCGTCGCTCGGTCGCGAGCGTTGCTGGACGGTTGAGATTGGATTCGGAGGTTGCTTCCATGAGTGTGTAGATCTTAATGGGTTGAGTTTGAGGTGGAAGTCGAGCTACTTGCAAAGAACTCCGGGGATGGATGACCACCGTAGGACCCTCCAACGATTAAGTTAGCCGAGAAATTTGAACAAAGTAGCGGTCTATTGGATGCCAGTTGCCTTACCTGAGTCGTCTGAGAGAGGTTTTATAGTGGTCGCATGGAGCGAGCAGGCGCGACATCTTCGCTTTCGGTTACGCCCCTGACGTCACGCGTGCGTGAACGACGGGATCCCTTCATTAATGACGGGATACGCTCATTAATAGGAGGCGTACCAGCATGGGACGCGGGACGTAGGGCAGTGGTTATCACGTTGGCGAGATACGCGGAGCCGTTGCGGAGGCGCTAGGGCTCCGCAATATCAGTTGATCGGGAAGGGGGCTGAGAAAGCTTGGCACATCAGGGGCTCGGAGACGAGCGGGAGGCCGAGAAAGCTCAGCACGAGAGAAGGATCGGAGGCGAGAAGACTGGGGAAGCTCGGAGACGAGCTGTTGGTAGTCTCCTAGACAAAGGTAGAATGTCTTTCAGAGGGTCTCCCGAAAGGTCGGGGAACTCCCCCGAGAAGGGGCCCCGGGGAATGTTCCTGATGCGGCTCACTTATTCCAACCTCCGTAGAATCCGGGACACGTCATCACCACTTGTGAGCATCATCATTAGCCCTCCACTCTCGGTCCGACCTATCCAAAGGTCGGGTCGAGAGTGGTCTGCTCGGTCTTTCTTCTGCTCAATTTGGGGCCATGGAATCGTAATGCGGATCGCCCGGTAACGGCCCGGCGTTTGGCGGTTACGTCGTTTCGATCCTTGGGCCCACGTGTCGCCTTCTCGTTCGCTTGAATCTTCGTGCGTATCCCCGAAGACGTCAGCGGATTAGTGAAATGATTGCACTTTTAAAGAGGGCGCGCCGCTTCGCTCGTACGTCTGTTGGGCTGCAGGCCATGTGTCCGATGTGGGTTGGCGGAAGTGATATACTGTCGCTGTCACCTGCAACCGAAGGGACGTCCCCAATGGCTGATCGCCACGTAGCGCCCCGTCGGTCATTGGGCGTGACGTTTCGTTTTGGCGGGAATCAGTCTGGGCCGTTGGATGTTCTTCTTTGGGGGTATATAAATAGGTGGGGACCCCCTAGGGCGGATACTTCCACCATAATTTACCCTCATTGTTAGAAATTGCCCGGCACTCCTTCCTTTTAGATCGGATCGCCCGTGCTTCTTCCTCGGCCAGCCCCTTCCTTTGAGTCAGGTTAGATGTCTTCATCTGAGGAGTCTGTAGAGATAGTTAAGGTAGAGTCGGGCGATGAGGTTCCAGTTGTTGGAGCTGAGTCCAGAGAGTCGTCCTCCTCTTCAGCTTCGGAGAGCCAAGAAGGTTCGTCTTCCACTGCGTCGTCTGTGTCGGGCTCCCCACTAAAGCAAGAGCTGCCCGTGTCGTTCGCCGTCAGGTGGCGACAAGGGCGCCTAAGGTGTGCATCGGGAACGTCCGCGATGCACCCTCTGCTTTAAGGAATGTGGACGAGCTCGCCGAGATTCGGGCTCGATTCCACATTCTTTCCAACTATTCGCTTCGCTTAGCTAGAAAGGGTGAGTGGGCTGACCGGGTGCAGAGCAAGGAGATTGCTCTGTATTTGGAAGCAATCCGTTTCTTCGGCGGGGCACACCAAAGACCTCGGCGAGACATTCGACGTCCTGCGCAAATATAAAATGAAACTCAATCCGGCTAAGTGCGCGTTCGGAGTCACCAGTGGAAAATTCCTCAGATTCATAGTAACCCACCGAGGAATTGAAGCAAACCCGGAAAAGATCAAAGCCATCCTCGACATGGCATCCCCCAAGAGTAATGTGGAGATCATGCGCCTCACCGGAAGGGTCGCTACCATGAGTCGTTTCATGTCCAGGTCCGGGGAAAAGTGCTTACCATTCTTCAAAGCCCTAAGGAAGATTCCAAAGTTCGAATGGTCTAAAGAATGCCAGAACGCCTTCGAGCAGCTCAAGGCACACCTGGCGACTCCTCCGCTACTCACTCGACCAGTTGAGACGACGAGCTATTGTTATACCTCGTGGTCTCTGATCAAGCTGCAGGCTCGGTGCTCGTCAGGGAAGTCGATGGTGTGCAGAAGCCGGTTTGCTACGTGAGCCATGTCTTCAAGGATGCAGAGACGAGATACCCCACCATGGAGAAGATAGTCCTAGCTCTTGTCGTCACTTCCAGGAAACTTCGACATTACTTCCAAGCACACACGATCCTCGTCCTCACCGAGTGACCCTTAGGGTCTATCCTCGCCTCCCCCGAGTCTTCGGGTCGTCTAGAAAAATGTAGGTGGGAATTGTCCCAATTCGATATCAGGTACCGCCCCGGCAAGCCATCAAAATGCAGGTCTTAGCCAATTTCGTTGTCGAGTGCACCATTCCCATTAAAGACGGAACGACAGAACAAGGCCCCGAACCACGTCTGTCGGTCGAAGAGATATACGACCCCATCCCGGACTGGGTGGTATACATGGATGGATCCTCCACCGAGGAAGGGAGCGGGGCTGGCTTGATCATCCGTGGACCAAATGAAGCAGAGTTGAAATACTCCTTAAAACTCGGGTTCAGAGCATCAAACAACGCCGCGGAGTACGAAACCTTATTAGCAGGATTGCGAATCGTATTCGAGGTGGGCCTGAAGACCATCAGGGTCCGCAGCGACTCCGCACTAATCGTCGGCCAGGTAACCGGGCGTTTCGAAGCCCGGGAACCGCTCATGATAAAATACCTAGCCGAGGTAAAAAAACTTCACAAAAATTTCAACGAAGTCCAGATAGAGTAGATTCCTCGAAATCTGAACACCCAAGCTGACGCATTGAGCGAGCTCGCCTATTCCTATACGGCCAACCATAAAAAGAATATCCTCTTCGAAGTATTACCACGGCCCAGCATGGAGGATGGATATGTAACACTCCAGGTATACACGACTCAGAAAGAAGGCCAAGATTGGAGGAAACCCCTCATGGAATTCCTAAAAGATGGCACACTTCCAGACGACCAAGGAGAGACACGCCACCTTCGAGCAAAAGCTCGTCATTTCGTCTGGAGCAATGAGAACCTTTACAAGAAATCGTACACTCAGCTCCTACTCCGATACGTCGACCCCCCCCCGAAGCCGACTATGTTCTACGAGAGATACACGAAGGGGTCGGCAGGGCACACCAAGGGGCCCGCACCCTGGTCCAGAAGACGCTGCTCCAACGATATTATTGGTCGAGCATACACCAGGATGCCGAGAAGCTTGTCAGAAGATGCAAAAGCTGCCAACTCCATGGAAGCATACCCCGTCTCCCTGCTACCGAGCTAACGACCTTCAGCTCCCCTTGGCCGTTCGCACAATGGGGGATGGACATGATGGGCCAACTCCTTACCGGCACGGGCGGACACAAATACATTCTCGTCGCGGTAGACTACTTCACAAAGTGGATAGAGTCCGTTCCCATCAGAAAACCAGACGCCGCCTCCACTATAAAGTTCCTTCAGAACAACGTAATCACCCGATTCGGGATTCCGAGATGCATCATCACCGACTACGGGACCAACTTCAAAAACGATAAAGTCAGAGGGTTTTGCAGCGAGTACCACATATTGATGAAGTTTGCCGCGGTTGCCCATCCTCAATGCAACGGGCAGGCAAAGGTTGCGAACCGGGGCGTCATCCGCGGTGTCTGAGCCCGTCTAGAAGGAAGACAGGACGGCTAGGTCAAGGAACTACCTCGGGTCCTGTAGGCGCTGCAAACGTCAAGAAAAACGCCTACGGGAGAAATCCCCTTCAGCTTCTGCTACGGCACCAGGCCATGGTTCCCGCGGAGATCGGATTGCCCAGCTACAGAGTTGAGCACTTCGATGACGAAGCTAACACTTCGGCACTCCGGACCAACTTGGATATCCTACTAGAGAAACGAGACCGAGCGCAAATCAGAGTGGTCGTCTATCAATAACAAACTGCTCCCTACTACAACGTCCGAGTCAAGTATCGCGCCTTCAAGACGGAAGATCTAGTCTTACGGAGGAATGAGTTCGTAAGACCAAACGAGGCTGCACAAATTCTCTCCAAAATGGGACGGCCCATTCCTCGTAGCAGAAACATTGCCCAGTGGAGCATATCGCTTGCAAGACACCAGGGGACGAAAGTTTTTTCGGCCTTACAACGCCGAGAAACAAACTGTATAAATGAATATATTTTCTCCTTTTTGAAGCGATGTAAACTTTATTAAGCCCGTCTTGAAAAAGCACGTAAACAATGCGAAAGGGACAGAAGGAAACAAAATGCCTCAACAAGAAAATGTTTTATTCATCAAAGAGGTATTATAGGCTCCTCAGCCTTACAAAACATATATTTACAACAAGGGGGCCGAGATTAAGAAAGCATTGTCGATGGTACTCCGAGAAAATCTCCGCCAGCCGAGCCCGAGCTTCCTCGGCTGCCACGGAAGCACCATCCGCTGGACAAAAGTCAGCGATCGGCCTCTTTCGGAAACACTCCAGAAGAAGGCCCATTGATCGGTCCCGCCTGCTCTTCGAGATAAAGCCAAGGTGGTAGAGCGAGTGCAACTTCTCGATCGCCTCGTCCCTCGGCTGCGGAGACAGGGCATTGTGCAGCCCCGGGGACTTCCTCCAGATCGCATAGATGAGCAATTGGAGCGGAGAACGCCGAGGAAGAAGGCGTCCAAAGTGCCCCTCCACGCGGTCTATCACCGTCTCGTACGTCTGCTTAGAGCGGTCGAGGTTGTAAAGATACACATCGTCACGAGAAATGATCTCCCCGATGAGCACACACCGACGACCGGTCATTTTCAGAAACACAAGGCTAGAGAGAAACCAACATGCCCTCGCTATTTATAGCCTCAACTAAAATCTCCAAATGACGTAATTTACGTGCACAAACGACGCGAATCGCGGGACGTCTCAAATTCCCGATATGGAACGAACACGTGTTGGCCATGCCTGTCTTCAAGGGCGGCAACGCCGCCACGGAAGGTTGAACGACGCCCTCACTCCCGCCAACGCCGCCACGGAAGGTTGAACGACGCCATAGGAAGGCGCAAGGGAGTCTCTAAAAGCCCTCCTCGCGAGGCCACCGAGTAGCTTCTCGTGATTCCTGCCCGTCTACGCTAAGGATTGAAGCCCTCCTCACGAGGCTACCGAGCAGCTTCCATGTCCGGTCCATTCCTAGCGGGTCGATTCCTACCCGTCTACGCTAAGGATCCAAACCCCTCATGAGGCCACCGAGCAGCTTCCCTGTCCGGTCCATCCCTAACGGGTAGACTCCTGCCCATATACGCTAAGGATCCAAAGCCCTCCTCACGAGGCCATCGGGCAGCTTCCCTGCTCGGCTAATCACCGAGGGGTAGATTTCTGCCCTACGGAGACACGAGTCTAGAAATCGCATAAAGAGGAATCAAGCAATGCAGGCCTATTCTAACTTGGCTGTGTTACAACTCGTGCTAGACGTGGTTGTCAATCCGATGCTGAGGAAGGGACTAATACTGACCTTCCTATACTTGGATGTTTTTGGATTCATCCTAAATGATCGATCGCCACATCGACTCCAGAGAGCGGGAGGGCACCGACCTTCCTACATTTGCCAATTACTCGGCTAATACTAGACGCGTGATCGTCATCTACAAAAGTAGGCATCTAATAATCACACGGTCATGCAGAGGAAAATAAACTCAGCTTTATTTATATTCCAGAAATTTTTACAAGGTATTCTGGGCTCCTCAGCCTTACAAAACGCCCGGAGGCTTACAAAACTTAAAAAAAGGAAAAGGCAGGAAAGCTCAGGCCGTAGGACCGGGGAGGATCTCGTCCTGCTCGACACGAGCATCGGGAACCAAAACGGCGACCTCTGGGTCGGTGCTTCCACCAGCAGCCTCACCCATGGTGCTTCCACCTGCAGCCTTTCCCCCAGCGGCATCCCCGGCAGTTTCCGCCTGCGGCGAATCCTCGAAAAAGGGGTACTGGAGCCGAAGCTCGCCGTCAACAAACCCCGGCATCAACGCCTTGACAGCGTCGAGAGCCTGGTGCCAAACAATGGCCGAGGCGTTGGCAAGGTCGGCGTAGAACTGGTCCGACGTCTTATACCTCTCCACGGACTTCGAAGCCCGGAGATCGGCAAGCTTCACCGCATCAAGCGCTGCCTGGGTGTCCCTCTTGCAGGCATCCCGCAACTTCTTCACTGTGGAATGGAGCTTTCTAGCTTCCTCCAACTTAGCCTGGATGGCTTTGTTGGATTCACCTAGAAGTCGGATTGACTCCTTACACTTGGAGTTCGTCAACTCCTTAGTGACCATCGGGGTTTCGAGGACGGTTGTCCTCTCCTTCGCCTGATGCACTCCAGGCGTAGATCCTCCTCCCGCGAGGACGATTCATCCGCCTTCCTCATGGCCGGGGCAATCTCCTCGGACTCCATATTGACGATAAGGACGCAGTGTTGGAGGACCCGAGGAAAGCAGCAAAAGGAGTTATAAATGTTCAAACTGAGTAAAAATACTTAACGAAATCCTTAACGGAAAATGAATACCGACCTGGACCGCCTCCTGAGCGATGGCGGCCACGGAAGGTTGAACGACGCCATAGGAAGACGTAAGGGGGTCTCTAAAAGCCCTCCTCGCGAGGCCACCGAGTAGCTTCCCGTGATTCCTGCCCGTCTACGCTAAGTATCGAAGCCCTCCTCACGAGGCCACCGAACAGCTTCCATGTCCGGTCCATCCCTAGCGGGTCGATTCCTACCCGTCTACGCTAAGGATCCAAACCCCTCATGAGGCCACCGAGCAGCTTCCCTGTCCGGTCCATCCCTAGCGGGTAGACTCCTGCCCATATACGCTAAGGATCCAAAACCCTCCTCACGAGGCCATCGGGCAGATTCCCTGCTCGGCTAATCACCGAGGGGTAGATTTCTGCCCTACGGAGACACGAGTCTAGAAATCGCATAAAGAGGAATCAAGCAATGCAGGCATATTCTAACTTGGCTGTGTTACAACTCGTGCTAGACGTGGTCGTCAATCCGATACTGAGGAAGGGACTAATAATGACCTTCCTATACTTGGATGTTTTTGGATTCATCCTAAATGATCGATCGCCACCTCGACTCCAGAGAGCGGGAGGGCACCGACCTTCCTACATTTGCCAATTACTCGGCTAATACTAGACGCGTGATCGTCATCTAAAAAACCCAGGCATCTAATAATCACACGGTCATGCAGAAGAAAATAAACTCAGCTTTATTTATATTCCATAAATTTTTACAAGGTATTCTGGGCTCCTCAGCCTTACAAAACGCCCGGAGGCTTACAAAACTTAAAAAAGGAAAAGGCAGGAAAGCTCAGGCCGTAGGACCGAGAAGGATCTCGTCCTGCTCGACACGAGCGTCGGGAACCAAAACGGCGACCTCTGGGTCGGTGCTTCCACCAGCAGCCTCACCTATGGTGCTTCCCCGGCAGTTTCCGCCTGCGGCGAATCCTCGAAAAAGGGGTACCGGAGCCGAAGCTCGCCGTCAACAAACCCGGCATCAACGCCTTGACAGCGTCGAGAACCTGGTGCCAAACAATGGCCGAGGCGTCGGCAAGGTCCGCGTAGAACTGGTCCGACGTCTTATACCTCTCCACGGACTTCGAAGCCCGGAGATCGGCAAGCTTCACCGCATCAAGCGCTTCCTGGGTGACCCTCTTGCAGGCATCCCGCGACTTCTTCACTGTGGCATGGAGCTTGCTAGCTTCCTCCAACTTAGTCTGGATGGCTTTGTTGGATTCACCTAGAAGTCGGATTGACTCCTTACACTTGGAGTTCGTCAACTCCTCGGTGACCACCGGGGTTTCGAGGACGGCTGTCCTCTCCTTCGCCTGCTGCAGCTCCAGGCGCAGATCCTCCTCCCGCGAGGACGATTCATCCGCCTTCCTCATGGCCGGGGCAATCTCCTCGGACTCCATATTGACGATAAGGGCGCAGTGTTGGAGGACCCGAGGAAAGCAGCAAAAGGAGTTATAAATGTTCAAACTGAGTAAAAATGCTTAACGAAATCCTTAAGGGAAAATGAATACCGACCTGGACCGCCTCCTGAGCGATGGCGGCCACGGAAGGTTGAACGACGCCATAGGAAGGCGCAAGGGAGTCTCTAAAAGCCCTCCTCGCAAGGCCACTGAGTAGCTTCTCGTGATTCCTGCCCGTCTACGCTAAGGACCGAAGCCCTCCTCACGAGGCCACCGAGCAGCTTTCATGTCCGGTCCATCCCTAACGGGTCGATTCCTACCCGTCTACGCTAAGGATCCAAACCCCTCATGAGGCCACCGAGCAGCTTCCCTGCCCGGTCCATCCCTAGCGGGTAAACTCCTGCCCATATACGTTAAGGATCCAAAGCCCTCCTCACGAGGCCATCGGGCAGCTTCCCTGCTCGGCTAATCACCGAGGGGTAGATTTCTGCCCTACGGAGACACGAGTCTAGAAATCGCATAAAGAGGAATCAAGCAATGCAGGCCTATTCTAACTTGGCTGTGTTACAACTCGTGCTAGACGTGGTCGTCAATCTGATGCTGAGGAAGGGACTAATACTGACCTTCCTATACTTGGATGTTTTTGGATTCATCCTAAATGATCGATCGCTACATCGACTCAAGAGAGCGGGAGGGCACCGACCTTCCTACATTTGCCAATTACTCGGCTAATACTAGACGCGTGATCGTCATCTAAAAAAGCATGCATCTAATAATCACACGGTCATGCAGAGGAAAATAAACTCAGCTTTATTTATATTCCAGAAATTTTTACAAGGTATTCTGGGCTTCTCAGCCTTACAAAACGCCCGGAGGCTTACAAAACTTAAAAAAAGGAAAAGGCGGGAAAGCCCAGGCCGTAGGACCGAGGAGGATCTCGTCCTGCTCGACACGAGCGTCGGGAACCAAAACGGCGATCTCTGGGTCGGTGCTTCCACCAGCAGCCTCACCCATGGTGCTTCCACCTGCAGCCTCTCCCCCAGCGGCATCCCGGCAGTTTCCGCCTGCGGCGAATCCTCGAAAGAGGGATACTGGAGCCGAAGCTCGCCGTCAACAAACCCCGGCATCAAAGCCTTGACAGCGTCGAGAGCCTGATGCCAAACAATGGCCGAGGCGTCGGCAAGGTCGACGTAGAACTGGTCCGACGTCTTATACCTCTCCACGGACTTCAAAGCCCGGAGATCGGCAAGCTTCACCGCATCAAGCGCTGCCTGGATGTCCCTCTTGCAGGCATCCCGCGACTTCTTCACTGTGGCATGGAGCTTGCTAGCTTCCTCCAACTTAGCCTGGATGGCTTTGTTGGATTCACCTAGAAGTCGGATTGACTCCTTACACTTGGAGTTCGTCAACTCCTCAGTGACCACCGGGATTTCGAGGACAGCTATCCTCTCCTTCGCTTGCTGCAGCTCCAGACGCAGATCCTCCTCCCGCGAGGACGATTCATCCGCCTTCCTCATGACCGGGGCAATCTCCTCAGACTCCATATTGACGATAAGGGCGCAGTGTTGGAAGACCCGAGGAAAGCAGCAAAAGGAGTTATAAATGTTCAAACTGAGTAAAAATACTTAACGAAATCGTTAAGGGAAAATGAATACTGACCTGGACCGCCTCCTGAGCGATGGCGGCTACTTGGACCTTTAAGGTTCCCCGAGAAATTTTGCTCTCGGCCGATCGCTCCATGTCCGAGAGCAGGCTATCGGCAACGGAAAGCCCCGAAGGCACCTTAAAACAGACGTCCCCCTCTTGCACAGGGATCCCGAAGGGTAGCGAGCGAGAGAAAGTTCTTTTGTGCCTCTTGAGGAGGACATCGGTGAGGTCGGCCTCATCCTCCGCCCCCTCGCCCGGGGCTCTGGTCCACGTGCATGCTTCTGGCTCTCCCCGCGGCTGAATTCCGGGGTTCGAGACACAGCGGAAGGCTTCGCCGGAGTAGTTGGATTCGAAGCCGAGCTCGAACCGGGACGGGACGAGCTAGCGCCCCCGATCTTCTTTCCTGTCTTCGCGGTCATGGCAGCTAAGAATTTGGATCGGTCTATTTGCTCTACAGAAAGGAGAATACATAAAGAGAGTTAGTGACGCTGAAAAGGGCAAAGAAAATTCATCAAAGTTTAAATAGATCGTCCACGACGGCCCTTACTCACGAAGCGCGCAGGGCTGAGCCCAGCCCAGCTCAGGGCCTGCTCAGAAAGCAGAATGTCGGCCTGC
The DNA here is from genome assembly GCA_030015575.1 of Agapanthus africanus. Lineage (NCBI taxonomy): Eukaryota > Viridiplantae > Streptophyta > Magnoliopsida > Asparagales > Amaryllidaceae > Agapanthus > Agapanthus africanus. The sequence goes on from CM057344.1 coordinate 113,768,542, forward strand.
TGGATCGGCTCCCACAAGGACACCACTCTTGCCTTGGGTGAGGATGACTGTTTCGCCCTCGGGCAGTCGGCCCTGTGCCACTGTGTAGGCACAGGCCAATTCTCGCCCTCGGGCGGCCCGACGAAAATGAACTCCTATTCATGGATGGAAGAGGGTACGGCTACCACGCCCGACTCGGCCACCCCGATGTTTTTTGAAGGAAAAGTACCCCAGCTCTGCTCATCCTTGCTGGTGCCGGAGCGATTCTTATAACAAAGGAAGGAAACGAGAAGGGTCAAACTGAAGGGGGTATTTTCAAGTTTCAACCGGACCAGAAACTCGAGGAGGATTCTCCACGAGTTCGGCGCTAACTGGCCCGGGACAAGATGGAAGCTGCGAAGCACCCCACATATATCGGTTGGGAAGGGCAGACGCATTCCGACCCGGAATGCTTCCAAATACAGGGCAATCTTCTTGCCCTGCACCCGGTCCGGATCTGATTGTAACCGGAAAATGCATCCATAAAGCTAAGTAATTCGTGTCTGGCTGAGCTGTCCACCAACTGGTCTATCCGAGGGAGAGAGTGGTTCTCTTTGGGGTAGGCCTTGTTCAGATCGGTGAAGTCCACGCACATACAACATTTCCCGTTGGCCTTTTTGACCATGACCACGTTCTCCAGCCACTCTGAATAGTCCAGATTTCTGATAAAGTTGGCGGCAAGCAGTCGATCCACTTCGTCCTCAATCACCCTTTGCTTCGCCGGTCGAAAGCTTCTTTTCTTTTGCCGGACAGGCTTTTGCATACGGGTCAAACCCGAGCTTGTGGGAGATCACTTTGGGATCGATCCCGGGCATATCCATGGGGTCCAAGCGAACACGTCTGAGTTGTCTCGGAGGAATCGTATCAGGTCTTCGCGGTGGTCCCCGGTTAAGAGGGAACCAATCCGGACAGTTCGGTCGTCGACCCCTTCGATGAGGGGGACTTCCGTCAGTGCTTCTACCGGGGATCCTCGGACTTCCCTTTGGTCATCGCCGTGTCCAGAGACCCCTGGAAATCACACGCACCTTCAAAATCGTCGCTCGTCTATCCGGTGGACGACACGGAGGCGAGACAAACCCTAGCAATCCGCTGGTTCCCGTAGGCCCGACCTATCCCCTTGATCTAATGGAAACTTGATCGCAAGATGGTAGGTCGAGATTTGAGCCCGGAGGGTGTTTAATGTCGGGCGCCCCAGGAGGATGTTGTAGGATGAGGGGATTTTAGCGACGATGAATTCTACAGGTACTGTCCTCATATGGCCTGCCTCTCCGATGTTGAGGAGGGTGACCACTCCCTCGGCCGGGATGGAGTGGTTTGTGAACCCCGAGAGGGCATGGAAGGTGGACCGTAGGTCGGACGGTCCCAGTCCCATACGCTTGAAACAACCATAGAAGAGGATGTCTGCCGAGCTTTCGAAATCGACCAATATCCTCTGTACTTCGTAGCGGTGGACCCGGGCTATTATGACGAGGGGATCGTTGTGAGGCAAGGATATACCGTGGAGGTCTTCATCGGTGAAGACGATGGACTTGGCCGTTCTGCACTTCTTCCGGGATGTTTTGCTTGTACCCTCGACTGGTAGGAGCTGGCGATTTTCGCCTGTTTTTGAAAAACGTGAACCGGTTTGCAATGGATCACTACCATATATATATGTGTATATATACTTATATACATATATTTATGAGAGTGCTCCAATGATCCGTGTTTTGTAAAAAGGGAACTCTCGATCTACGATATATTTTAACGATCCGATCTGTTCAAGTTGATCTCCGTACCCTTAAAATATGTGTATGAAAAATCAAAGGATTTAAAGACCTCTATCCTATACATCGGATGAAGTTTATGTTGTATAATCGAAAGACGTTCTATTTTGCACCCATCGATGCATAGGCCAGAAATCTTCAAATCCTTTGATTTTTATACATATATATTTGAGGGTAGGGTGATCAATTTGAATGGATCGGATTGTTAAAATATATCGTAGATCGGGAGTTTACGTTTTTAAAAAACGCAGACTGGTTTGCAATAGAACACTCCCCTATATATATATATATATATAGAGAGAGAGAGAGGGAGGAAAGAGGCCCCGGGAGGCTATTTTCGTTAGGTGGCATAAAAATACACCATCCACCATTTTATTTGACAATCGGCACCGGCCATCTTGATATTTATCGTCTAATATGTCGATACACCAAATTTCATGTGATTCTAACACATTTTTACCATTGATTTAGTAATGTAAAAAGTTTTATTGTCGGTGAACCGTTAATTTTACACTCACTAAATCAACGGTGAAAAGGTGTTAGAATCACATAAAATTTGGCATATCAACATATTAGACAATGAAGATCAAGATGGCCGGTGTCGATCGTTGAATAAAATGGTGGAGCGTGTATTTTTTTACTCCACCAAACGAAAAAGCCTCATAGGGCTTCTTTCCTCCATTATTCTCGTGTGTGTGTGTATGATTAAATTTATATTTTAATGTAATTACCTATTTGTAATTTGTGAGGATTAAGGTGTATTTGATGCAAAGAAAAATAAATTTCGCTATTTATATAAAGAAGGGTGATAGTTTAAGGGACCTTTTCTCCTTTGAAATTTAGCCTCTTTATAAAGCATCGAGTTTTGTGGAAAGTAAGGAGCTAAATATTGAATGTGGTTTTGTCTGGATAACCTAATATCATGCAATCATGATACTATTCTAACTACTGCATCTTATTATATAGATGAATAAACTATACCAAACACAAAACTGACGTGGCAATAATTATAACAGAAACCAAGTTGCATATGACAATGGAGAAGTTCACTCAAGCACAAAGCCAGACAATAGCAACCACGAGATGCATGACATCTGACCGTCTTCCTTTTATCCAAAACAGTGACTTGTCTCTTTAAACATTTGTAGTAAAAATATTTCTTTCTAATTTACACCTAGTCCTCAAGCCCCCCGTGATAAACAATTATCTCTTTTTTTTTGTTGCTATTTTAGAGAAGTTCCTTCCACAACGTACATAGATGCCATTCTGAAAGACTAGATTACATTACTTAGTTAAGGGCTAAAGGTTTCAATTCTATCTTAGCCTGGGGGTCAATTCATCAAAGTAAACTTTGGCAACTTCCAACCTTCTTGTAATAGAATTTAAAAACCAACTTTGTTGGGCCAAATATTGCCAGTAAAATGCAGAACTTTTACTCCAAACTAAATCACAACTTATTTCTCAATCTCGCAAAACCCAAACTTTATCTCTCCTTAATTCATAGGACCACACAGGCAATCAATAATCTTGGAGTAAAATCATATCCCAATTCGATTAATCTACCAACCTTAGACCAAATATTAGCAAATCGAGCCAATACTTGAACAAAATTACAAATTTTGAAATGGGCGTAAAAGTTTTTACCTAGAGAAACCGCAGACAAGCTCCAATTCGACCATGTTGAACAAAATCAGCGATTTGAAAAGTTTAGGGTTTTCAATGGGAAAGAAATCAATCCATTGCAATGGATGAGGCGAATGAGGGCGCTGCCTTTGCCACTGAAGGGATGAAGGCGAGCGGAACAAGAGGAAGAAGAGCAGCCAGAAAGAGCAGCGGACGCCATGACCGTGAACTTGAGGATCGAAGAAACAAAGAGATGCCTAGGGTCAGGGTTTTGAGGGAAAAAAGAAGAGGTTTTTATTTTTAGGGATTTTGAGGAGATTTTCCAGCTCTGCTATGATTCACCGTCTGCAGAATTTTCACTTCACCAAGACAGATATAATCAGAGATATACTAATATTTTCACTAAAATACCATGCCTTATTTAAAAAAGGGATTTTTACTAAATGGTCCCTCAAAACATGTATAATTACTAATACATCTCCCAATACTTGATGATAACTATTTACTCCCCCAATACTTCGAATGATTTCTAAAAGGTCTCTTGCTTGCTAAAATAATTCTTTCTTTCTTTCTTTAAGGTATCTAATGGAGGGATGTCAGAGCTAGGGTCTTAAACTCCCAAACCCTTCTCCAACATCTAAAATCCCTAAGTTCGGTCCAAATCAAGATTAAGATTAGGGATTTGCCCTATCAAAACTCAATATGCCATAGTAACATGATCTTTTTGTTCAACCTTCTCTTCACATGCACTAGTGGAATATGAATATGGTAAGATTTGCAAGTTAAGAACAAGTGAAAAACTTAGGTCAAATGGAGATAAATCGAGTTAATTGGAGAGAAAGTTTTGAAATAGAAAAATAATCGATTCTTGAATGAAGTTGAAGATAATTGAGAAGGTATCGGTCGCAACGTAGGCCGCACTCTTACCTTACGAAATTCATGACACGGCGACGTTATCTTTGGATGGAAATTTTGGAAGAGAGTAAAAAGTAACAATTTAGAGGTTTGGGGAAGTAAATAGTAATTATCAAGTATTGAGAGAGCTTTTAGTAATTAGTCAGGTTTTGAGAGACCATTTAGTAAAAAACCCTTAAAAAGGATAACACGTCAAAAACTCCATGGCGGGTTTTACTGCAGCCAAAAAAGCCCTTGCCCGAAAACGGTTATCAAAAACCCCGGAAGAGTTTTTTTCAATATCTGTATAGTTAGTTGTCTGCCATATTTAATTGGTTGATAGATATTGCAGGCAACCGCATACATGTCGTATAAAAACTAGATATAGCAGACAATATATATAGAAACCACAAGTAGTGTTTTTTTTATAAATGAAAACTTTTCCAAGGATTTTTGACAACCTTGTCGGGGCAAGGGGTTTTTGTCACCAGAAAAATTTACCTGGGGATTTTGACAATTTACCAAAAAATATATTATTATAAACCGAAAACAAATATTATTTGGGTTCATAGATCGCATGTAAATCATTTCTTTTTTTTATATTGCAATTTGATATCATTCAAATTAATAACTTGTAAATAGTTTTCATGAACTTAATCAGTTGCAAATATGTACTACAAATTTGATGTTATTATTTAAATGAAAAATGGGTATTAGGTGACAGAGAGTTTTCTTTTTTACTAATTTGGTCAAAAAAATCGGCTCCAATATAAGAAAATGTTATATTATCATTAAATTTGCGGGCCTCCAATGTAAATGCAAATGCAAGAAGTATCGAAATCACATAATTTTTTGATGTGTAATGTTGGAGTAGGAGTGCAAAATGGACGACGGAATTGAAAAATTTCAGTTCTAAAAACTTATTTGCAAAAGAACAATGGAATTGTGGCGAGCTGCTGTGCGTTTTAAAACGCGAAACTTAAAGCGAATTCGGTCTATTCCGGTGCAAGGATTCCAAAACCGAACCGCTCTCAGGAACATCAATCCGAGTACTGGTGTGCACCAACTAGCTACTCTGAATTTTGAGTCGTCGTGATTTGATCTCCTTAATTTTCCGCACAAATCGAGCTCTTTGAAATTTTACCGATTTCACTTCGGTGTGTTTCAACCCTCTAAAGCGACCCGATTACAGCTAAGAAAGTTATCTGGCTACAATCATCTCTCCCTCTTAAAGTTAAGAAGATTTTCTTCTTCTTGTATTGCTCTAAACAATGAGATTTAGAGAGTTATATATAGGATTAAAAATTAGCGTGAAAACACTAATAAATCAATTCGAAATTCGGCAAATGACACTGTAGCAGGTACCTCTATGTTGCGATTACTGCTGCCAACCATCACACTGCAGCATCACTGCAGCAATCATTGCACATAGCAGTTTCGTCCAGCACTGTAGCAGTACTGTGTAAAATGCTTCTTTTAGCACTTTTAGCCCGATTAATCTGATCTCGTTTCAAATCCAAACCCAAGCCTACTAGTACTATATATGGGTTAATTTTGCCATCGACAATATTCGGAATGTTGACCTGTTAGTTTGAAACTTCCCCCAATATTTTTATGAAAAATACAAACAAAATCCAACAATCACCCATAAGTTTCTAACTAGCATCCAAGTCTTAGTCTCAGTGCAGAGTGAAGATGTCATACGAACTTGAATCCCACTTAAACCAACTAAACTGTAGTTAGGTGCATGGTAAACTATGTCTTGAACTAGCACTTTACTAACATTTTAGCAATTACACTATGACTAAACCAAATTATGCAATAGTGGACTATACATTGAACTATTACCCATTTCCTGAGTTATAGTACATTAACGACCCTATGCTTCATCCAAGTTTCTGCTCAAGCCTTAAGAATCTATCTCAAGATTCTATAGGAGTCGGCCAAAACTCCTTTTTAAGCATAGGTGAGTTAGTTAGGCATGCTAGCCATCAAGCACCCTGTATCTAGCCATCAAGCACCCTGCATCCCGGATGCGTAGAACTCAATAAAGCTCCAAGCCATCCTCATATATATGCTTTCAACCAAGCACCTAATATCCCAAATGTCTAGAACATATTAAGGCTCCAAGCAATTCTTACATGAGTCCGTAGTCCGTCCAGTTTAAATAATTTTTGACCAATAATCTCATTACTAGCAGCAAAGCTTTGAACTAACAATTTGATTACATGATAAATTTAATAAACTTAAGACCCATACAAGCGAAAGTCTTATCGACTAGAACCCTTTTCAAATCTTTTGTAAAGGAATCTGTCATATTCTCTGAAGATCAGATGTCAATCACCGAGATGACTCCGTATGTTATCAACTCATTCATATATCCATGTTTCAGACGAATTGTCTGCTTCTTTCAATTGAATAACGAGTTAGCTGCCACAGCACTCGTTGCCTAATTATCACAATAGATAGTGACTACCGCTCCTTGCGGTTTCTTCAATGGAAGAACTTTCAGAAGATAGCTGAGCCACTCGGTTTCATCTCCTGCAATAACCAAAGTATAGAATTCGGACTCCATCGATGACCGTGCAATCATCGTTTGCTTTTAATACTTCCAGGAGATGGCCGCTCTCTCATAGTGAAGACAAACCTTCTAGTTGATCTGCACTCGTTTGGCTTCGAGCACCAATTTGCATCAGAGAAGCCTTCAATTGTAGCTGGATACCCAGAGTAGAACAAACCCAGCTTCAAAGTTCCCTTTAGGTACCTCATCAACCTCTGAATCACATCTCAGTGTGCTTTCCCTGGAGTGCTCGTTAAATTACTAAGCAGGCCAACGCCGATAGCGATATCAAGCCTTGTACAACTCATAGCGTACATCAAACCACTGATAATTCATGCTTACTCTAGCCGCTTCATTGGTTTTCTAGTGTTGGGTTGAAACTTCTTGTTGTAGTCGTATGGAAGAGTTAACTTTAGCAAATCGAAATAGCTGTACTTCTTGAGCAGGTGCTCTATGTAGTGAGACCGAGATAGGCCCAGACTATGCTCAGCCCTAAAAAATTTGATTCCCAGAATCACATCAGCAACTTCAAGGTCTTTCATGTTGAATTAAGCTAAAAGAAACTTCTTTGTAGAAGTGACTATCTGTAGATTGGTCCCCACAATTGGTATGTCATTAACACACAAGCAGATAACTACTACCTTATCTTCAACGACCTTCACATATATGCATTTATCAGATTCATTGATCCGGAATCCATTACTTAGGATGATCTTATTGAACTTCTCGTTCCATAGCTTCGGAGCTTATATCAGTCCTTAGAGAGACCTTACAGACTTTGTTGTTTATGTTGGATATGTATGCCCTAGAGGCCTTCATTGTATAGAATGCTAAGGATATGTATGTACATGACAATTTTGCTCAATATGATAGTGTGCTATTTGGTTTTGCTTTTATCTTAACATGTGTATATGTTTTACTTGTTATTTCATATCACGTATACATGTTGATAAAGCCTGTAAGATCATTGCTTGACCACCAGCGTTATGATGGCAATCATACTTGTGGGAGCTGGGTAGTCGATAAGCACATCCTTAAATGTCGCTAGTCGTGGGAGTATCGAGACTGAGTATCAATACTCCAGAGTAGACTAGTGTATACATTTTTAGATCCTGACGAGGGGCGATGGTTGGTCCCGCAGCCATTGGTGTGTTGCACCTAAGATTGTATACATGTGCTCACTGGGGGTAAGTGCACTGGACGGACTCGCCGAGAACTGGCTAGATGGTATTATACTTATCGTCAAATAGCAGTTCTCTGGTGACATGAGTACAGATAGTCTGTCGACCTGAGGTCGTCATTTGTCTCGTATGAGTTCCCACTGTGCTTTGATTACAACCGTGCAAACAGGTTTAGTTGGGTACAGTCCCGAGCCACATGGAGATAGTGAGCTATTGTTGGGGATTCATCTCTCCCGGTATAGGGAATCGATATCACGCTGTGTTCGGTTGGCCAACACCATAAGTCCCTGGTCAGGGCGGATTGTTACTGATAGTTAGATCAGTATATTCTCGGATGGTCTTGAGCTACATCGGCACGACTTGTCAGGTTATTAGGGGTTTGACGTTTTCCACCCCTAGATCCGGCATGCGATACTCTCAGACGAACAGACTGGACTGTACGGAGATTGTTGTGGATAGGCTCCATAAGAGTTCGGATAAGTTTGCTCGTCGGCCTTCTTTTCGACAAGTACCTGGGTAGCCGTTTGATTAAAGTGATTCAGCGTGCTTGCGTTTCTAAAAGATAGATCAAAAATATTTATAACCGCAATCAAGAACGGCGTCGCTTTGCAGCTAGCCGGTGAGTATGGGTCGGTCCACAGGGATGTTGTGAATCTCCGATTCGTTCTTACGAGTTAATTCCGAAGGGTGTTCGGAGTTGTTATTAAATCTAAAAATCCAAATTATTCTAAAAACTAAATTAATCTAGATCTATTCTTGCTAGGGTTAGGTTTAGGAATGGTTTGGAAATGTAATTAAATCTCAACGCTTTCTATATCCAGATTAGGATCTAAGAGGAGTTATGGTAATTATCAATAAGGGGGATTAGATCCATTCTGGAAGGTGTTCCTTTCTCTAGGTTCTTGTTCTTCCTTTAGAGATCCTTACCCTAACCTCCATGGAAAACGCGTGCAACCGGGCCTTTATACTACGGTATCACCGCTACCTCGAGGGATAGGGTGCCGTAGGGCTCGGAGTGTGCGTGTATGCATGGAGTCCTATAGATTCTATGTGATGGGTAAGAAAGGGATGAGAGATCTCATCTCTCAAAAGCCTTTCCCAAAGCTAACATCTAATGCAAGGAATTAAAATCTAACTAGAGCAATTAAGTAAAACTACTTACAGATGGATCCCTCCAATCATCCATGCAGGTTTGTCAGATCTGAATTTCTGAATGGAAAAGAAGCACCAATGCTCTCCAAAAGATTTCTAAATTTTATTCATTAAAGGGAGGCATAAAGAATTACAATCTGTAGAGTTCCTATTTATAGAGAATAGGAAACCCTAGGGTTACATTTGATCCACATATTTGCATTTACAAAAATAGCCCTCTAGGAAGACCGGTCAACGCCGCCACTGTATTTTGGTAAAAAAATATTTTGCATATGGGCTTCTTCTAGCCGCGGAACCGCGGCAATGGCTGGCTTGGGCCGCGGTTCCGCGGCCCTTTAGTGAGTTCAGATGCTGAAATTTTTGTGTTATTCTCTGGATCTTTTTGGGCTTCTGGTTCTTGGGTTATTTTATCAATTGGGCTTCTGAATCTTCTCCAGATCTCTTAGTGAAAACTTGTAGCGATCTTTTAACCGTTTGCCTTGACATTTTGGATCTTGCGTTGCCTTGTTGATTGTGAACTGTTCTTCGTCTAGGCTTGACTAAGATCCTCCTATTTGTTGGTCAAAATCCACATTTGCATCGTCTTTTCATCGTTTTCACTGTTTTCTGTCCAAGAACCTGTAACCTGTAACATGTAGCAGACATGCGTCAAAAGTACCTGTTTATTTATAAAATGAATAAGAATGGGGAATATAATAATGCAATATTATGGTGTGAACAAATACCCCCAAACTTATCTTTTGCTCGTCCTCGAGCAAACTTATTTTTATTCACTAAAATCCTAACTGCACTTTCGCAGGGAAACATGATTGCACTGAGCACGTGCAACAAGCCGTTAAACCTCTAGGTGTCCCTAGTAGGAGGAGTGTTGTCTCCTGAGGGTTTTCAGCGGATTACACCCACAAAATCCTATCAATTCGGCCCATTAACTTTTGTTCTCCAATTAGGTTTTCTAATAAGGAATTCTATTATCTTTTACTTGTAAATTATCCACCCATATTCTTCACGCTTCCTCATCATTTAACTTAAGATTATATATGTTCTATAGATTTACTTAGATTTCGGCATTTCTTAAGTTTTCTTTCTAGGGTTCCATCTCCACTCAGGAATTTCTATCAACTCTACTAAAGATACAAGTTCTATCTTTCATTCCTTTCTCTCATTTAAATCCCAATCACATATCCCTACGTGTGTGTAAATATCACCCCTACACTTGGAAATTCAAATCAAGCAATCGTACTCTTGTCCATTGTCCAAAGCACTTATTAATTAGTGCATTTTTAAATGAAATTTGCTTACACATCCTTCATGCGACCGTTAATACTTCTTGAGGTACCAACGACCGATTACAAAATGTGTTTGCATATTTAAGCGTAATTCCTAGTCTTGCAACACCCAAGGTTTTAGCAGTGACTCCCAAACCAGTTGGTCTAAGGCACTAGGTGAAGAAGCACCCTCGCTAAATATTTTTCTATTTTTACAGCCTTAAGTAATCACAAAAAACCAGTGTCCATTTTTTTATTCTTCATTCACATTTTTTTCTTTTATTTTCATCGTACTAAGGACTTTAGACAAGAGCATTTCAAGGTCTCTTCTACTATTCCAAATTTCAAGGTGCGTGATTGTGCAATTTGTAGGTTATACGTTTTCAGAATCTAAACTTAAGCTAGGAACTATTTTTCAAACTTATACTCTAATAAGAACATCAATACTCTTCCCTCATTTTGACTTAGCCCAAGAAGTGAACCCAAAATTTGCCTATTTCTAAATAAACTACAAGGCATATACTCTCTACCATTAAACTTTAAGGAAGGTTATCTTTAGGGTTTTTAATTTACTAAGTCTAAGATCTAGTTGTTCCTAGCCAGTTAACCTATTTTTCAAACTCAAATCAATTACCCAAAATTGAATACATTAATTTTTATAATTTTTGAAAATTTTCAATTTTTTATGGGTTTTCAAATAAGTATGCAAATGCAAAAATATGTACAAATGAATGCGAAGGAAGAAGACGTACCGAGCATACCCCCAAACTTGAACTTGACAGTGTCCTCACTGTCATGCTAAACCAAGAGGGTCAAAATGCCGATACTCCCATGTTTATTTATTTACAATTTTTTTTCATTTTTTAATGTTTTGAATTTTTTTTATTTTTTATAAAAAGAAAACAAAAAAAATATGTACATATATACAGAGGTCCCCCCCCAAACTTAAGCTTGGCCTTACACAAGCCAAATGTTAGCACCAACCATTCAAAAATCTTATCATGGTAGAGGTATAGTCGGTGCAAGAATGGGATGGAAATGAAAGAAATGAGAAACACGCGAGACCGTGTTGAAAGAAGAATGGTAGAATATGGTCTCGGTGGGGGGAAAGAAGGGCGGAAAGGAGAAAGAAGGATCGCGCGAACTTGAAGGTGTAAATCGAGTGAATAAATTAGCGCAATATGTGATGATCGATATGTTATAAGCGATTGCGCTAACCTATCAACCCGTCGGGAAATGGGGTCAAATCCCTCAAGATTCGCAAGAAAACATGGGTACGCCGAACTTGGTATTTGAGATGTAAGCGTAACGGTCATTTGCACGGTCGGAACAATAGGAAGGAGGGAGGGTGATATAACAGTTAAAGGTTCAGGAGGCTGAATTGGAAAATCCGACACATTAAACAAAAATGGTTCAACCTCAATATTATCCTCAAAACTCTCCTCAATATTATCCTTATAATTTTCCTCAAAATTCAACTCATCCATGCCATTATCATCAAATTCAAGACGCATATTAGATTCGGGAGAAACATTTAATAACTCGGGATGATGATTTAAACATAAAATCTCAATTAAATCGACAGGTTCATCATCCGAAATATTCCCGGCGTCTATATCCTCAATCAAGTGAAAATCAATTTCCTTAGACACCTCATCAAAAGCATGGATATCTATCGATTTAGGTTCTAGATGGGAGGTGTAAAGATCGAAATGATTAGGTGCGGTTTCACTCGAAAGGGGTTCCTCACAATTTGGCAAATCAAACACTACAAAATCACACAACTCGTTTTTATTTTGAAAAGGTGAACTATTTAGGGCAATCAATGGAAAACAGGAGTTGTGGGCTTCAATTGGGTACGGGTAGGTTTGATTTGAAAATCCTCTCTCATTCTCGCTCTGTCCAACCGCCTCCTTATACATTGAAAATTTTTGAGCTAGCGGGAAACTAGCTACCGGTTCACTAGGTTGCATAAGGGCGGCTACGGATGCTTCCACATTCCTAGTCATTTTATTTGTTGCAGCAATATAAGTTTCCAACGACTCTTCCAAACTAGACTTAGGTGGTGAGGGGGTTTCGGTAAAAGATTCGAAATCGTGTGGATATGCAAAACTCCCTAATGTCTGTGTGGAAACAGTGTCTAGTGAGGGTGGTAAGATCGGGTTGGACTGGTAGGAAGTGGGTGGTAGGACAGGGGTAGGATCAACATATGGATAACAAGGTGAATAGTCGTGCGGATCCCTAGAACTAGATGAGTGGAGAGGGTTGAAAGATCGACTGCGAGATTGAGCAATATGCTCAGCAATAGACATCGGCCTAGGAGTGACAGAAGGAATTGAAGAAGTGGTATCAACATATGTAGGTTGTAAAGGTTGATTTGGTTAACACAAAGTGGGTTGAAAAGTCAAACTATTTCTCCTAGACGCCTCTATTTGATCTTTCAAAGATATTTTTGGTAAGGAAGGATCATCTTTAAATTGACCGAACAAATTAACGTACGACGCAAAATTAGGTTCGGGATACCAAAGTTCGGCTAATGATTTATTATGTGGGGTACCCATGTTGTAAGAAGAAAGGTGACAAGAAGGAAGGTTGGGTCGTGCTAGGATTTATTTGGGGCTAAAAAAATTTTGGAAGTTCTATAAAATATTTGTCCTTTTTATTTTCATTTTTCATTGATTTTTTCTTTCTCTTTATTTGGAAAAATTTTGTTGCAAAAAGATTTTAGAGAAAAGATATGCAACAGCAAAATATTTTATAGAAAAGATATGCAACAGCAAAATATTACTTACAATCTATTTTATTTCTAGTGGGGCCCAAAAATCCTGCACAAGACTGTTATATGGGAGGGAATATATTTTTAAAGTGCACAGAATTGTTCCCCTCCGAAAGGCGGCGCGCAGGACCGCGATGTCCTGACGCTGAGATTCGGGGCAGATGCTATTTGGTTTTATCCGTCTACCTCTCCGAAGATGCCAAGTTGATTTATGGCACCGTGTATCGGAGGTTTAGACGGATGCGGCCGATGTAGCAGACTTCGTCAGATTCCCCCTCGCTTGAGGGGTTTTTAATTGTGGGGACGCTCTTCCCTGCAGGCGCAAGCCCCTGCAGTTAATTACGCTACCGCATCGCGGTAACAACTTTCTCCTTCTCCAGAATTTCACTTCGTGTCGTGTGTGTTTGTTTTGTTTGTGGTTGCCCGTGGATTGTATACGGAGACTGAGTAATGCCGTCGCCCGTAGGGCGTGGATTAGTCCAAATCCGTATTTACTTAGATTTGGATTTGGTGTTTTTAGTTTAAGGATACGTTAGTCGCGTTGCGGCTAAGATCAACTTAAACGTTCATTAAGGATACGTTAGTCCTGTTTGAGACTAAGATCAACTTAACGTGATCGTTTAGATCCGACAAAAGAGCGTTTGGGCTCTATTGTTCCAGTTTGGGAGATTCATAGTCCAATTTGGGACTAAAGTCTGTTTGGAGGATATGTTAGCCATTTTTGAGGCTAAGATCGACTCAAACGTTTGTTAAGGATACGTTAGTCCAGTTTGAGACTAAGATCAACTTAATGAGACCGTTTAGATCCGACAAAAAAGCATTTGGGCTCTATTGTGCCAGTTTAGGGACGTGGTGGTCCATGTTCCAGTTTAGGGACGTGGTGGTCCGTCGCCAGCTTAGGGACGTGGTGGTCCAATATTAGTTTAGGGACGTTTCGGTCCGATATTAGTTTACGGACGTTTCGGTCCGATATTAGTTTAGGGACGTTTCGGTCCGTCGCCAGTTTAAGGACGTGGTGGTCCAATATTAGTTTAGGGACGTCTCGGTCCATTATTAGTTTAGGGACGTCTCGGTCCGATGTTAGTTTAGGGACGTTTCGGTCCGATGTTAGTTTATGGACGTTTCGGTCCGATATTAGTTTATGGACGTTTCGGTCCATTATTAGTTTAGGGACGTTTCGGTCCATCGCCGGTTTAAGGACGTGGTGGTCCAATATTAGTTTAGGGACGTCTCGGTCCGATATTAGTTTATGGACGTCTCGGTCCGATATTAGTTTATGGACGTTTCAGTCCAATATTAGTTTACGGACGTTTCGGTCCGATATTAGTTTAAGGACGTTTCGGTCCACGAGTTTAAGGACCCCGCAGTCCGTATCGATGTGTGGTCGTTGGGACCCGTCATCTCTTTGACGTCGTTGAGGAATTACAACGACGGATGTCAAAGGAGTTCAGAGATGTACCCTCGAACCGGATGTAAATTGATTTAGAAGAGCAATTTTGCTCAGTCAATTTAATTTAAGGACTTATGGCCAAAATTGGGCTAAGTCCAGTTGAAATGTTCAACATTTTATTTGCTTTTGCATTGCATTTCTTTTTTTATTTTTATTTGGGCTTTGCCCAGAAAGGATGCAGAGTATCAATTTGTTTTGGGCTCTGCCCTTTTAGGAATGATGCAAGGCATCAATTTTATTTGGGCTCTGCCCTTGTATAAAGGATGCAAAGTATCAATTTATTTGGGCTCTGCCCATTTATTGCCTTGCAATTTATTTTGGCCTGTCAGGTCATTTTGATTTGGGCCTGACCCTTTTAGTAATGCATTGCATTTGTGCAAAGCACTGTTAATTTGAGAATCTTTTAGATTCAAGAACCGATGGTTCAAAAAAAAGAAGTGCAAAGCACTATTTGATTTAGATCTAAGAAAAAACAAGTTTTTTCTTGTTTTTCTTATCTCAGAGAACCAGAAGTTCATAAAAGTGCAAAGCACTATTAATTTAAGAACCTTTTAGGTTCAAGAACCGATGGTTCATAAAACAAGTGCAAGGCACTATTTGATTTAGATATAAGAAAAAGCAAGTTTTTCTTGTTTTTCTTATCTCAGAGAACCAATCATGAAAGTGCAAAGCACTATTAATTTAAGAACCTTTTAGGTTCAAGAACCGATGGTTCATAAAACAAGTGCAAGGCACTATTTGATTCAGATCTAAGAAAAAACAAGTTTTTTCTTGTTTTTCTCATCTCAGGGAACCAATCATGAAAGTGCAAAGCACTATTAATTTAAGAATCTTTTAGGTTCAAGAACCGATGGTTCATAAAACAAGTGCAAGGCACTATTTTTATTTTTATTTTATTTTATTTATTTATTTATTTATTGAAGATCCATTATCTTGTTCACAAGAGAAATCTCTCTTCTTTCAAAGGTTTTTACCTTTTTTTTTTATTCTTCAAGAGTTCTCAAGAGTTTTCTTCTCTTTTTTTTTTTAGCCAAATCTTCCTTTTTTTTTGAAATGAGGTCTAGGGTTCTTTTTATAGTGCCCATAAATTAGTCAAAGTTTGTTAAAGAGATCATTCTCTAAGTGATTTGGGGAATTTTCCCCATCGTTGGATCTTTAATCCGAAGGGCTCTGTTTTACAGAAGAAATCTTATTGTTTTAACAAAAACAGAAAAGATTTCCTCAAATCTTTATTCTGTTTTTTGCATAACTCCTCAGCGCGTGACACGTGTCGTGCAGCGTTTGCGCAACTGCGCAGACACGTGTCGCGCAATAAAATTTTTTTTTTT
Organism: Agapanthus africanus; assembly: GCA_030015575.1. Taxonomy (NCBI): domain Eukaryota; kingdom Viridiplantae; phylum Streptophyta; class Magnoliopsida; order Asparagales; family Amaryllidaceae; genus Agapanthus; species Agapanthus africanus. Next base: position 113,784,552 of record CM057344.1, read on the forward strand.
AATTTTTTTTTAATTTTTTTTTAATTTTTTTTTATTTTTTTACTGCGCAGCGCACTGCGCAGCGCGCAGTTGCGCGCGCAGCGCAGTGCATTTTTTTCTCTCTCTTTTCTCTCTCTCTCTCCAGAGCTTTGCTCTTATAGAGTACGCTACTTCATTTATTTTAATTTTAATTTTATTTTTAATTTTCAAGACAGAGCTTTGCTCTGATTGGAGAAAAACAGAAGTATTGCTTCTTTTCCCACCTTGGAATTTAAACAGAGCTTTGCTCTGATTGAGGTAAAAAAATGCCCCCCCACCGTTGCGCTTACGTGGCCTCCTAACGTGAGCGCAGCGGTGGCAGACTCCGAACCGTCGCGCCATCTCTTGGAAGCTGAAAGGGCACTTGATGCCTATAAATAGGACCCTTGGTCCCTTAGATGATTCTCATCTCTAAAATTTTACTTTCAGAACCCAGGGCCCTGCTATCTTGTTTAAACACTTTTAAAAGTTCAAACTTTTAGAGAATTTTAGGTAAAAATATTACTTTTAATTAAATTAAATCAATTTTAAGAGCATTGCTATCAATAGATCCCAGATCTAAAGAAGATCCATTTAGGGTTTCACTTAGTAGAGTTTTGCTCTAAGGGGGTCCATAGAAGACTAAGGAAAGCCCTATTAGAGTTCCATCAATAGAGCTTTGCTCTCTAAAAGATTTTCCCTGTATTTTCTCATTTCATTAATGGAGCTTTGCTCCTCCCAAATCATATAGAAGAACTCTTAAGAATTCTTCATAGATCTTGGAACTTAAAGATGTCATTTTATTCCTCAGTGCATTATATCGTTTTGCTTAATCAGTCTTTTTGATAATTCTGTCGATCCTCTTTCACAGGAACAATGAACGCCCACATGTATGCTCTTAACGAGATCATCTCTCATGAGGGCATCCGCCGACTTGGCCATTCTCAAAATCGGGAATTCATAAACGAGGAGTGTGCTGAAATAATGAGTCGCTTCGACGCATACGACGGTCCACTGCTTCCCCGACGTTCCTTTCTTCTTAAACTTATCGTGGAAGCTATCTGGGAAGCGCTTCCCCTATTCTGTTCCGGCGTGCCGCTTAGGGCGTTGGATGCCGCTGAGGACAGGGTGCACTCTGTGTACCTATTGAACTTTATCTCTAAGAGACGGCGAGACAGTCTTATTGACCTCTTGCACGAGGTCTTTCAATAGTCTGCCATACTCGCTGCTTATCGGGGGGTGGAAGACATCGAGAGGGACCCTGACGCTTGTGCTCGCGAAAGGAAGCACACTAGGATGGTCCGCGAGGCTTGGAAAGTCATAGATAGGATCGCTTTTGAATTCCCCAATCCATGCCCTGGATCTGAGGTTATTCCATTGTAACTTTCGTTTATTGTTTTTATGACTGTAAGAACTTCGGGCAATATTAATGGAAATTTTTTTATCCCAGCTTGTCTTTATTATATATCTTTGTCCTGAGTCTTTTTGCCCATGCATGAATGAATACGTCCTGAACGCTTGATCAAACGTAAATCGGGTGCTCTTTCTGTTGCTTTTCCTCTTTCTCAGCATGTCGTCACAATTAGCAGGTAATAGAGTAAGCTTCTTGATTTCTTCATGAGATAGCGAGGGCTTAGGCCGCAGGTTCAGATCTGCTGCCTAAGACTTTTCAACTCTATGAGCCGTGAGGGTCTCATAGAGACTTTTCTCCCTACGGATCGAGAGGATCTCGTAGGTGGGTTTTTCTCCTTAGGAATCGTGAGGATTCCTAAGTGTGGTTTTCTCTTGTAAGTCGTAAGGATCCTACAAGAGAATTTTTCCCTCTTACGAGTCGAGAGGACTTGTAAGTGGTTGTTTCCCTCCTTGTCGAAGTTCGATGTTGGAGAGTGAGACCCATGGATGGTATGCAAGAGACCGTTTTGGGCCAACTTGCAGGGTCCCCGTGCTTAGGAAACAGGTTTCTTTTATGCCCACTGCCTAAGGCTTTATCTCACGAGTCGAGCCGCCTCGACAATTTTTCACAAGTTGAGACGAATCGAACGTTTCTCGCAAGAACATCTTAACGTCGCATTTATCCTCTGCTCTTTACGACAGAAGCCCGTTAAGGTTGGTGGTACTTAGGGTTTTGGCCATCGTACCGTCGCAGAAGCTGATATAGTCCTCGATAGGCAATCGTGCTGTTCGAGTAGCCCTGCGACTGCCGTGTCTCTGATCCCTTCGGGGGCTGGACAAAACGTCTTCAAGCAATCCTCCTTGGCAGTTTGACCGTCGGAAGAGCAAGCGCTAGGAATTTGCCATGCCGCTTTTTACTTGAGGTTAGGCTCATTTTGGAGAGCCCCGATGAGTCATAACCACTCCGCGCTGGTGTGGGATGATCTCCGATAGTCTTTCGGGCTTTATATGAGTTGCCGTCAAGACCCTGAAGCTAGGAATTTGGCCTTTGCTTCGTTTGCTGGCATTGCGTCTGCTGTATCGAGACGAATGTTGCGGTGGGAACTAGGGATTTTGCCGTGGCTCCGTTCGTTTGATGACGTTGCGTCTGCTGTGTCGAGACGAACGTTGGGGTGACATCTCGTCTGCTGTATCGAGACGGACGTCGAGGTTGTCTCTAGGTTGCTGGTGAACCGCCGAGGTTTGGAACTAGGGATTTTGCCGTGGCTCTATTCGTTTAATGACGTTGCGTATGCTGTGTCGAGACGAACGTTAGGGTGACATCTCGTCTGCTGTATCGAGACGGACGTCGAGGTGGTGACCATTCTGTGCTGGTGCGAGATGATCTCCGATTGTCTTTCCGGTTTTATATAACTTTGCCGTTAAGACCCTGAAGCTAGGAATTTGGCCTTCGCTTCGTTTTCTTTGGTGTGTCCGGATCCTGTTGGAGGAAGGATGCTGTAGTGACATTTCGTCTGTTGTATCGAGACGAATGTCGTGGTGGTGACCACTCCATGTGGGATGATCTTTGTTTGTCTTTCCGGTTTTATATGACTTACCGTCAAGATGTTGAAGCTAGGAATTTGGCCTTCGCTTCGTTTGCTTTGTCACGTCCAAATCCCTGCTGGAGGAAGAACGCTGGGGTCGATATTTCGTCTGCTGTATCGAGACGAACGTCAAGGTGGTGACCACTCTGTGCTGGTGAGAGATGATCTCCGATTGTCTTTCCGGTTTTATGTGAGTTACCGTAAAGACGTTGAAGCTAGGAATGTGGCCTTCGCTTCGTTTGCTTTGTTACGTCCGAATCCCTGCTGGAGGAAGAACGCTGGGGTCGACATCTCGTCTGCTGTATCGAGACGGACGTCGAGGTGGTGACCACTCTGTGCTGGTGCGAGATGATCTCCGATTGTCTTTCCGGTTTTATGTGAGTTACCGTAAAGACGTTGAAGCTAGGAACTTGGCCTTCGCTTCGTTTGTTTCGACCATGGGGTCTCTTGTTGACGTTGCTTCTACATCTTGCTGGACTGCGAAGGAATGCCGTTGTTGACATTGCGTCTGCTGTAACGAGACGAATGCCGAGATGGAGTTGGGATTTTGCCATCGCTCCGTTTGATGGTGTAACATCTGTGTCTTGTTGGAATGAGGAGGCACACCGTTGTTGGTCTCCAGGCTGTAGATGTGTCCATTGAGATTTGGAACTAGGGACTTTGTCATGGTTCCGTTTCGTTGTGACTCTGGGGTCGGTTGTTGACGTCACGTCTGCATCTGGTTGGAGCGAGGAGAAACGCCGTTGGTGATCTCTAAGTTGTCGATATTGACGTCGAGACCCTGAAGCTAGGGACCTTCCTTTGCTCCGTTTGTTGACATCGTATTTGCAATATGGCGACAAATGTCGAGGTTGTCTATAGGTCATCTATGAACCGTCGAGATTCGGCTTCGCTTTCTGGTGGAGCCTGTTGGGAAGGTATTGTTCTCATTTTATCTGTGCCCCTGGATTGTATACAGGGATCGATGTGATTTCACCTGTAGGGCAAAAAGTTTCATTTTTTTCATTTTTTTTATTCTTTCCGCGATGCTCTATCATTTCAGCTTTTTATATCGCGAAAATCGCGATTGCCCAATCATTTCGGCTATTTTTCGCGGTGCCCAATCATTTCGGCTATTTACTTTATTTTTACTCGCTACCTTGTATTGCGAGTTGCCCAATCATTTCGGCTGTTTATTATGTTTTTACTCGCTGCTTTTTATTGCGAGTTGCCCAATCATTTCGGCTGTTTTGTATACATACATTTTTACTTGCTGATTCTGTTTGCAAGTTGCCCCATCATTTCGGCTATTTCGTATGCATTTTTTTTTGGGCTCGCTGATTTTTTTTTTGCTGCGAGTAGGGAATTTGGGGTCTGATACCAATCTTGGCATCAGTATCGCTGCGACTGGAATATTACCAAGAGCGAATCATCATTTGCCTTAAAAGGACTTGGAATTTGATACCGGTTTAGGCATCAGCATCGCTGCAACTGGGATATTGCCAGGAGCGAATCATCATTTGCCTTGAAAGGACTTGGAATTTGATATCGATTTAGGCATCAGCATCGCTACAACTGGAATATTGCCAGGAGCGAATCATCATTTGCCTTAAAAGGACTTGGAATTTGATACCGGTTTAGGCATCAGCATCGCTACAACTGGAATATTGCCAGGAGCGAATCATCATTTGCCTCTGTCGATCCCGAACAAAGGTGGCTTAGTAAACAGGATTAAGGGTCCTGTCGGCTAAGGCTTTTGACTTCATGAGCCGTAAGGGTCTCACAAAGGTATTTCTCCCTACAAGTCGTGAGGATCTTGTAGGTGTGTTTTCTCCTTGGGAATCGTGAGGATTCCTAAGTGCATGTTCTCTTGTAAGTCGTAAGGATCTTACAAAAGGGTTTTCTCCTTATAAGTCGAGAGGACTTACAAGTGTTGTTTGCTGTACAAGCATATCCCTAGTCACGGATGGGACTTTGTTAGGGAAATATTTATTCGTGCCCGTGGATTGTATACAAGGGTCATTATGAGCCGCTTGTAGGGCAATATCGAAGGTTGTGGGGGCTGCTTAAGAACAGGTTAAGGTTTCTGCAACTTAAGACTTTCAAATCTTATGAGCCGTAAGGGTCCCACAAGAGAGTTCTCCTTACGAGTCGTGAGGATCTCGCAAGTGTATTTTCTCCTTCGGAATCGTGGGGATCCCTAAGTGTGTTGTTCCTTTGTGAGTCGTAAGGATCTCACGCAGGTGGTTTCTCCTTACAGGGTCGAGAGGACCCTATAAGTGTTTCTTAACGAGGTTGCGCCCTTTAAGGTTTTCACAAACACTCGCCAGTAGCCCTGCTGTTTTTACTCACGGAGCCCTTTCGGGTTTTCATCCGTGCCCATTTTGCTTATGGACATACCGTTTTTTTTATTCTTTTTATTTTCTTTATATTTTTTTTACGAGGTCGCGCCCTTTCGGGTTTTCACGAACACTCGCCGGTAGCCCTGCTGTTTTTACTCACGGAGCCCTTTCGGGTTTTCCTCCATGCCCGTTTTGCTTATGGACATACCGTTTTTTTTCTTTATTTTCTTCTTCTCTTTTTTTTTTTATATTTATTTTTTTAACGAGGTCGCGCCCTTTCGGGTTTTCACGAACACTCACCGGTAGTCCTGCTGTTTTTACTCACGGAGCCCTTTCGGGTTTTCATCCGTGCCCATTTTGCTTATGGACATACCGTTTTTTTTTGTTTTTTTTTATATTCTCGTCAGCCTGAAAATGCTGCGGTAGTAGTTTAAAAACATTTCGGTCATTTGCAAGTTTTAGGACATTGCGGTCCATCATTAGTTTAAGGACATCTCGGTCCGTTGTTAGTTTAAGGACGTTTCGGTCCGTTGTCGCCGTATATGAGGCGAATATCTAGTTTATTGACTTTTCGGTCTATGAGTGTTTCTCCATGAATGAACATGATGCCCCCGGCGTATCCATCTTCTTCGGAGCGTGCGGTTGTGGCGGACTCACCTTCCAATTCTCAGACAGCGCAAACTTGCCCTGTTGGTATTGGTCTTCAACCCAGTTTTTGAAGACGTAGCAGTCCTCGATCAGGTGACCTACTGTTTGGTGGTAAGGGCAATAGTTAGGATTATTAACATCGCCTGGCCGCAACGGACGTTTTGGAGCCGGTAGATTGATGAGTCTGTTGCACACTGCCAGCTCCAACAGTCCCCTTGTTTTATCTTGCGGAAACGAGTAAGGACGTTTCAGCTTTGCTTGGAGGGATTGCCGCTTGTTGCTTTGGCGAGCAACCGGTCTAGGGTCACCTGATTGTTGTTGAGCGCTGGCGACGAGGGCCGTTTTTCCTTTTCCTTTGTTCTTCTTGTTCGGTCCCTTGCTTACGGGGTCGGGATTTTTTCCGAGTAGCATGCGATTGCATGGATGAACGTTCTCGCAGCTTCTCAATTCCTTTATTTTTGAAATAGATTCCCCGAGGGAAGAGTTGGGGATAACTTCTTCGTCAGAGTCGCTTCCAAAGGTGATAATTTGTGATCCCTTGAAGTCGGCTATATGACAGTTTGCGGCGGCTCCTTTGCGCTCATATATCGCATTTTTCCGATGTCCACAAGCTTCACACTTTGTCCTGTCGAAGTGTTGCTTTTGAGCGACATACCCTTGCCACCAACAGTTAAAGGACTCGCAGTCTTCGGTAGGATGTATGATCTTCTGATGATATAAACAGAAGTTAGGGTGCATCTCTACCTCAGAGAAAGAATTTTCTTCGGAGGGCGGTAGCTTCATTCCTACTGATAGAGCTTTGGCGAACCGTTTCCTCGTCTTGAATTTGTTTTTACCCGCAGTGTATGGCTTTTGATTTGACGGGAATACCTTGGTTCTTTCTAGTATGGCCATTTCACGTTCTTGATTGGCTTTTGCTTTCAGACGAATTTCACTTAGGAAGACATCGATCAACTCGTCTGATGGCTGTAGAATCTCCGGCTCAGGATTCGCCATTGGTTTCTCAGCGCAAGGAGCCTCTTTATCATCCGTCAGTGAATGAGAAATCATATGACAAGTCGCTGCGTAGTCTTCGGATTCATCCGATGAGTTTTCTCCATTGTTTTCATCCTTGACTAAAGAACAAGCTGCCCCCGGCGTGTCCGTTTTCTTTGGAGAGTGCGGCTGTGGTGGGTTTACCTTCCAGCTTTCAGACAGCGCGAACTTGCCTTGCAGGTATTGATCCTCGATCCATCCCTTAAAGACGAAACAATCCTCAATCGGGTGACTTGCCGTTTGGTGGTAAGGGCAATAATTGGGATTATTAAGATCGCCTGGCTGCGACAGACGCTTTGGACTCGGCATATTGATGAGTCTGTTACGCACTGCCAGCTCAAACAGTATTCTCGTTTTATTCTGAGGAAACGAGTAAGGACGTCCTAGCCTCTCTTCGAGAGATGGGCGTGGACGCACGTTGTTTTGGCGAACGACCGGCTTTGAGTTGCTCGACTGTTGTTGAGCATTGGCGACGATGATCGCTTTTCCTTTCTCATTTCGGGGTTCGGGTCTTGGAGGAGACGGCTTATGGCCCATCTGGTCCATTTGGGCTAATTTGTCGATCAAGGCCTGGAAGGTGGTCGGCCTGAAGAACATCATGAATTGCGAGATGGTCGCCTGCGGATCGAGAGTGCCCACAAACATGCCTACCGCAGGTGCCTCTTCTATGCGTTGTTCGCATTTCGACCATAGGTTCCGCCATCGTGTTGCGTATTGAACCCACGTTTCGCTTGGCCTTATCCTGGCATTTATTAGTGCTGTTATTGGGGTGCGTTCACTAGCACTCGCGAATCTTTGTGTAAACAGCAGTTCCATCTCTGCAAATGTTTTGACAGAGTCGTTAGGTAGCTCCAAATACCATTCAAAGGCTGTTTTTGCTAAGCTGCCGACGAATTGACGTAGCAACAATTTGTCATCGCCTCCAGTATTGCCGCATAAGGCCCTGAATTGAGCGACATGCTGATGCGGATTCCCTGTCCCTTTATATGCGTGGAATTTAGGGATCGTATATCCCGGCGGGTAACTGATTTGGTCGTACCAGCTCGGATACGGTCGTCCAGTTCTAACAATTTGCCCAGTCGCTTCATTCGCCTGATGAATCCGGATCTGCTGAGCTATATAATCGTCTAGAGCAGTCTTGGAAATGGTTTCATCTTTGGCTGCTGAAATAGATGGCGGAGGATTAGATGTCTCCCCTCCGTCATCTTCAACAATGATTGGAGGGTCTTCAGCTGGAGGGTCCGGCTGTGACATCATCCCTACCATATCTTGGAGGAGGAGGGCCATTTTCCTTATGCTGGCTGCTTGTTCCGCAGCCTCTTTATCCTTTTTTTCTAATATCCGGCGAAAAAACTCAGCGTCAGTCTCTTGTTCTTGACGCTCATCCGAGGATGTTTCAGAGCTTTCTTTTGGCCCAGTGAGTGCAGCCATTGCAGTCATTATTTCCTGAAGCTTTTGTTGTTGCTCCTGGGCTTTCGTCACGGATCGGGTGAGCGGTCGGTGGCCCGTAGAAGTGAGGCTTTCCTCCTTTCCAGAAGCCATATAAACAGTGTGCACCACCATGCCCCCAGACTTGGGGCGTTTGTGTTCGGTGTCTTTGCTATTTACCGAAGACACAGGGGCTTTTTGCGGCCTCCTTTTTTGAGTGATTGGAGTTAAGGGAGCCGTTGTAGTGGGCATCCAAGTAGCTTTTGCTTTTTGTGGTTTGACAGAGTAATCCTTCCCCTGCCGAACCTTCATCTTTTTCTGTCGTCGGAGGCAGTCTTGATCGATCACCGACTCTTGGACCTGTCGCCAGACTTTGTAAATTTTAGAGGACAGCCGTTGAGGGGGCTGCTCTAGCTTCTTCTCTGGAATATTCTTCACAGATGAAGGAGTTCGCTTTAGCACCGCAATAGGAGAGTTTCTGCGCACCGAGTTCAGCAACTCAAAGCTGTTCCTGGTTGGAACAGCAGTATCGATCCTCACCATCGGAGCTGACGGAGTTATCCCAGAGGGGGAGTTGCCCCCAGCCTTCCTTACTCGACGCCAGTGGCGACGTCGAGCGTGCCTTGCTGATGGAGTTATTTCAGCTATAGGGGTGACCTTCTCATGCCCCCTGTGTTGGTCAGAATATACTGGTATCAGCTTTTTAAAGATCGACGTCCGTTGAACGGGGACGGCCAACTTGTCAGAAGCGGACTTCTGAACATGGGAAGCAACCTTGGTGATTTTGCCAGGAACGTGAGTTGGAATGGCTATCCGTTTCGGGATAACGCCTTCTGGTATGGCAGGCTTCTTCATGAGCCTGTTAGAGCTCTGGCCTAATCCGTTAAAAACTGAAACAGTGGAGTTGGACGACCCGTTGAGAGGGGTCGAGGCAGTGGTGAGTCGATCGAAGACCGACTTCTTTGGAGCTTCTTGCAATGTCATTGGGGCGTTGAAGCTCATTGATGGGAGCATGGTCCCAAAAAATAGTCCAGTGGTGGCTTGAGCCACCTGCTCCACCGGCATTTTGAAAAGGGAGGCCGCTTGGGGCCCATAAGTCACTCCTCCAGCAATGACGGAGCGAGAGTTATCGCTGCGGACGGTGCAGTTCGAAGCCATCGATTTTCTGTTTTCTGCATGGAGCAAGACACCAAATCTTAGTACCTTGAATCCACAGGCAATCACAGCAAACCGCGATTTGTTCGCGAACACGACACATGAAGTGTGGAGTGGAAAGAGGAAGAGGTCCCACCGGGCGTGCCAGAATCTGTTCCCCTCCGAAAGGCGGCGCGCAGGACCGCGATGTCCTGACGCTGAGATTCGGGGCAGATGCTATTTGGTTTTATCCGTCTACCTCTCCGAAGATGCCAAGTTGATTTATGGCACCGTGTATCGGAGGTTTAGACGGATGCGGCCGATGTAGCAGACTTCGTCAGATTCCCCCTCGCTTGAGGGGTTTTTGATTGTAGGGACGCTCTTCCCTGCAGGCGCAAGCCCTTGCAGTTAATTACGCTACCGCATCGCGGTAACAACTTTCTCCTTCTCCAGAATTTCACTTCGTGTCGTGTGTGTTTGTTTTGTTTGTGGTTGCCCGTGGATTGTATACGGAGACTGAGTAATGCCGTCGCCCGTAGGGCGTGGATTAGTCCAAATCCGTATTTACTTAGATTTGGGTTTGGTGTTTTTAGTTTAAGGATACGTTAGTCGCGTTGCGGCTAAGATCAACTTAAACGTTCATTAAGGATACGTTAGTCCTGTTTGAGACTAAGATCAACTTAACGTGATCGTTTAGATCCGACAAAAGAGCGTTTGGGCTCTATTGTTCCAGTTTGGGAGATTCATAGTCCAATTTGGGACTAAAGTCTGTTTGGAGGATACGTTAGCCATTTTTGAGGCTAAGATCGACTCAAACGTTTGTTAAGGATACGTTAGTCCAGTTTGAGACTAAGATCAACTTAATGGGACCGTTTAGATCCGACAAAAGAGCATTTGGGCTCTATTGTGCCAGTTTAGGGACGTGGTGGTCCATGTTCCAGTTTAGGGACGTGGTGGTCCGTCGCCAGTTTAGGGACGTTTCGGTCCGATATTAGTTTAAGGACGTTTCGGTCCGATATTAGTTTAGGGACGTTTCGGTCCGTCGCCAGTTTAAGGACGTGGTGGTCCAATATTAGTTTAGGGACGTCTCGGTCCATTATTAGTTTAGGGACGTCTCGGTCCGATATTAGTTTAGGGACGTTTCGGTCCGATATTAGTTTATGGACGTTTCGGTCCATTATTAGTTTAGGGACGTTTCGGTCCATCGCCAGTTTAAGGACGTGGTGGTCCAATATTAGTTTAGGGACGTCTCGGTCCGATATTAGTTTAGGGAAGTCTCGGTCCGATATTAGTTTACGGACGTTTCGGTCCGATATTAGTTTAAGGACGTTTCGGTCCACGAGTTTAAGGACCCCGCAGTCCGTATCGATATGTGGTCGTTGGGACCCGTCACCTCTTTGACGTCGTTGAGGAATTACAACGACGGATGTCAAAGGAGTTCGGAGATGTACCCTCGAACCGGATGTAAATTGATTTAGAAGAGCAATTTTGCTCAGTCAATTTAATTTAAGGACTTATGGCCAAAATTGGGCTAAGTCCAGTTGAAATGTTCAACATTTTATTTGCTTTTGCATTGCATTTCTTTTTTTATTTTTATTTGGGTTTTGCCCAGAAAGGATGCAGAGCATCAATTTGTTTTGGGCTCTGCCCTTTTAGGAATGATGCAAGGCATCAATTTTATTTGGGCTCTGCCCTTGTATAAAGGATGCAAAGCATCAATTTATTTGGGCTCTGCCCATTTATTGCCTTGCAATTTATTTTGGCCTATCAGGTCATTTTGATTTGGGCCTGGCCCTTTTAGTAATGCATTGCATTTGTGCAAAGCACTGTTAATTTGAGAATCTTTTAGATTCAAGAACCGATGGTTCAAAAAAAGAAGTGCAAAGCACTATTTGATTTAGATCTAAGAAAAAACAAGTTTTTTCTTGTTTTTCTTATCTCAGGGAACCAGAAGTTCATAAAAGTGCAAAGCACTATTAATTTAAGAACCTTTTAGGTTCAAGAACCGATGGTTCATAAAACAAGTGCAAGGCACTATTTGATTTAGATATAAGAAAAAGCAAGTTTTTCTTGTTTTTCTTATCTCAGAGAACCAATCATGAAAGTGCAAAGCACTATTAATTTAAGAACCTTTTAGGTTCAAGAACTGATGGTTCATAAAACAAGTGCAAGGCACTATTTGATTCAGATCTAAGAAAAAACAAGTTTTTTCTTGTTTTTCTCATCTCAGGGAACCAATCATGAAAGTGCAAAGCACTATTAATTTAAGAATCTTTTAGGTTCAAGAACCGATGGTTCATAAAACAAGTGCAAGGCACTATTTTTATTTTTATTTTATTTTATTTATTTATTTATTTATTGAAGATCCATTATCTTGTTCACAAGAGAAATCTCTCTTCTTTCAAAGGTTTTTACCTTTTTTTTTTATTCTTCAAGTGTTCTCAAGAGTTCTCAAGAGTTCTCTTCTCTTTTTTTTATTTATAGCCAAATCTTCCTTTTTTTTTGAAATGAGGTCTAGGGTCCTTTTTATAGTGCCCATAAATTAGTTAAACTTTGTTAAAGAGATCATTCTCTAAGTGATTTGGGAAATTTTCCCCATCGTTGGATCTTTAATCCGAAGGGCTCTGTTTTACAGAAGAAATCTTATTGTTTTAACAAAAACAGAAAAGATTTCCTCAAATCTTTATTCTGTTTTTTGCATAACTCCTCAGCGCGTGACACGTGTCGTGCAGCGTTTGCGCAACTGCGCAGACACATGTCGCGCAATAAAATATTTTATTTATTTTTTTAAAATTTTTTTTTTAATTATTTTTTTTTTATTTTTTTATTTTTATTTTTTTACTGCGCAGCGCACAGCAGCGCGCTGCGCGTTTTTTTTTCCCTCTCTCTTCTCTCTCTCTCTCTCCAGAGCTTTGCTCTTATAGAGTACGCTACTTCATTTATTTTAATTTTAATTTTATTTTTAATTTTTAAGACAGAGTTTTGCTCTGATTGGAGAAAAACAGAAGTATTGCTTCTTTTCCCACCTTGGGATTTAAACAGAGTTTTGCTCTGATTGAGGTAAACAAAAATCTTGCAGGAAATTTAACAAAAGATATATATCGAAATATTCAGAGGAGAGATCAGAAAACTTACAGAGTTTTGTTTTTTTTTTTCCTTCTTTTTTTTAACCGTAGAGAAAGTTTGGGGATCTGATCCTCTGGTATGACCGCGGAACCGCCGCGAATGGCAGCCTCAGACCGCGGATCCGCCGCGGTTTGGTGGCTTCGGCCGGTTTTTTTTTTTGCTCTCCAGATCTCCGCGGTTCTTTTTGTTTTGCTTTCTGGAAATTTCCAGATCCGTCTCGATTGTATATCCTGCAAGATTCAAACAACAAACTACCCTTTCCAAAAATAACAGATAATATATTTTTAAATTTTTTATGATTTTTCAGATTTTTATGATTTTTTTAATTTTGTGATTAACCCGAACTTGCGAAAAGGAAAGTTCTACGCCATCCCCGGCAACGGCGCCATTTGATAAAAGTGATTCAGCGTGCTTGCGCTTTCTAAAAGATAGATAAAAAATATTTGTAACCGCAATCAAGAACGGCGTCGCTTTGCAGCTAGCCGGTGAGTACGGGTCGGTCCACAGGGATGTTGTGAATCTCCGATTCGTTCTTACGAGTTAATTCCGAAGGGTGTTCGGAATTGTTATTAAATCTAAAAATCCAAATTATTCTAAAAACTAAATTAATCTAGATTTATTCTTGCTAGGGTTAGGTTTAGGAATGGTTTGGAAATGTAATTAAATCTCAACGCTTTCTATATCCAGATTAGGATCTAAGAGGAGTTATGGTAATTATCAATAAGGGGGATTAGATCCATTCGGGAAGGTGTTCCTTCCTCTAGGTTCTTGTCCTTTCTTTAGAGATCCTTACCCTAACCTCCATGGAAAACGCGCGCAACCGGGCCTTTATACTACGGTATCACCGCTACCTCGAGGGATAGGGTGCCGTAGGGCTCGGAGTGTGCGTGTATGCATGGAGTCCTATAGATTCTATGTGATGGGTAAGAAAGGGATGAGAGATCTCATCTCTCAAAAGCCTTTCCCAAAGCTAACATCTAATGCAAGGAATTAAAATCTAACTAGAGCAATTAAGTAAAACTACTTACAGATGGATCCCTCCAATCATCCATGCAGGTTTGTCAGATCTGAATTTCTGAATGGAAAAGAAGCACCGATGCTCTTCAAAAGATTTCTAAATTTTATTCATTAAAGGGAGGCATAAAGAATTACAATCTGTAGAGTTCCTATTTATAGAGAATAGGAAACCCTAGGGTTACATTTGATCCGCATATTTGCATTTACAAAAATAGCCCTCTAGGAAGACCGGTCAACGCCGCCACTGTATTTTGGTAAAAAAATATTTTGCATATGGGCTTCTTCTAGCCGCGGAACTGCGGCAATGGCTGGCTTGGGCCGCGGTTCCGCGGCCCTTTAGTGAGTTCAGATGCTGAAATTTTTGTGTTATTCTGTGGATCTTTTTGGGCTTCTGGTTCTTGGGTTATTTTATCAATTGGGCTTCTGAATCTTCTCCAGATCTCTTAGTGAAAACTTGTAGCGATCTTTTAACCGTTTGCCTTGACATTTTGGATCTTGCGTTGCCTTATTGATTGTGAACTGTTCTTCGTCTAGGCTTGACTAAGATCCTCCTATTTGTTGGTCAAAATCCACTTTTGCATCGTCTTTTCATCGTTTTCACTGTTTTCTGTCCAAGAATCTGTAACCTGTAACATGTAGCAGACATGCGTCAAAAGTACCTGTTTATTTATAAAATGAATAAGAATGGGGAATATAATAATGCAATATTATGGTGTGAACACCGTTACGTACAGCTAGTGCTGCTGACGGGCTTGTGGTTAAACGCACTTTCAGCGTATTGTCGAGTCTTTAGAGTCCCACACATAGAGTTTCCCTGGTTCAGACGAAACGATATAGAGGCCGTATGGTTTTACGTGCAGGATTCCGATCATATAAGTGTACTAGCTACACGGATTTTGTTCGGATGGATAATACTAGCGGGCTTAGAATTAAGCCGCATTCTAGTATTATATTATTGGATTATTTTTAATCTCTTGGTATTCATATTTTTTGTAGTATGAATACGGGTATGTATATACAGTGAGAGCATTCTTGTAATTTTCACTTGAGTGCTTCTAGAAGAAGACACCTCATTTATGTTATATCTATTTATTAAAAATAGATAATGAGGTGGGGGGATGATGTGTTTCAAAGCATGGCTATTTCTTTTTTTCATTAATTTGTCATTACTATTCAAGCATGGATACTATATTTTATTGAAAATGAAATGCTTGATAGTTTTGAGCTTAGCCATTCTTTACTTCATACTACACTTGACATTCTCTCTCCTCGTTTGCTCTCTTCTTCTTCCTCAAACCCTAACACTCTCATGTGTTGAGAAACCAAGAGATATTGATATAAATTAGTCCAATTAACACTCTACATCTTCTAAACTACCTAAATTAGCAAACTGGGTACTTTAGTTACCTCATTTTTGAGGTTAGAGCTTGAACCATAGACTCTCGAGTGGATCGTTTTCGACTCAAGGAGGTTGACAACCAAGCTTGATCCTGATGAAAGAGGAGTCAAGAAGAGGACAAGAAGACCCGAAGGACTTGAATCATAAAGTTATAAATCATTATCATTAGATTAGAACCTTTGTGAGTTTTACTAGCTAGGGCTTATGGTAGATCTTGGGAGTTTAGTAGACGTTGCTTGCTTTTAAAACGTTTTTTGAAATTTCCGCCTCTTTACAAACCCTGTGGAGTGTGCAACATCGACCTAATTGGTATCAGAGCCACTCCATCAGCCTTAGATAGCTCGTAGCGACGTTTAAAATCCGCTGTTTTTGTCGCGCACGAACTGCCAATAAAAACAATCCCTAAAATTGATATTTTAAGATGTTTGCATACCCTGCGGGCTCACGGTTTGAACCGAGAATCCGTGGGGTGAAGCATGGGCACCCCGGGGATACCCTGAGGGGGAATGAAGGTTGGACCTACCCCCAAATACCACCATAAGGCGGCCTTGGGGTGTGTGTGTGGCCCGAGAGCAGCCTCAATGGTTGCTTTCGGGTCTGCCCACCAAAGGGGGTCACCTCGTGGTGGACCCCGGGGGTGGGTACCCCTCTAGGTACCCAATAAGACAATTAATTTTGTACCCTTCGCTCTTGCGAAGATTCGGACGGATTTCGAGTTCATTTCGACTCCCAGATTGGCTTAAAACGAATTTTTGGGGACTTCAGTAAACTGAATTTTCAAGTCTTGGAAAATTGTTTTCGTTCGCTAATTGTGCGCGGATTTATAACGTCGTGGTTTTCTTTATTTGCTTTAGTGATGTGTATATGTTTTCTAAACGTCTTCTAATCGCTACACGTCGATTAGAAGGGGTTGCACATATCTTGTGATGTTCGGATACGAATGGTTTGATAGATCGTCGTGTGAATGGCCCGGTGTGAATTTAGATGTGAGATGTGAGTGAATTTTTGTAATTCATGTAATAATTCTTGTATATTTTTTTATTGGGGGGCATCCGGGTTGAGGATGTAGTCACTGGCTGTATATTACTTTTCATTTCCGCATCTAGGGTTGACCCACGGAGGAGTGCACAAACTACCGGGTTCTAGGATTCAGTGGGTGGCCATCTCGAGGAGTCGAGACCCGGGTCACCCAATTATAGAATTGGCGGGTAGCTTGCTTCACTCGTAGGGGTCTAGGATTATTCACATTCAGCTATTCACACGACTGTGGAGGACTGTGTTTTATAGGTGGCTCATTGAAATGAAAATGTTCCTAATTGATCAATTTTTCCATTCTCTGTGATGCTTATATCTGCATGTGTTGCTTATCATGCCTGTGATGGATATATATATATATATATATATATATATATATGTTGTATATGTTTTGCATCCACGCTAGTCCAGTCTCTGCTTTTCCGTTAGTTAAGTAACCTAACGGTGCATGACGGAGCCCCGTGGCGAATGCGGGTGTCATATACGTATATTTTATTTTCGTTCTTTTTATGGTGTGATAAGGTTAATTAATAGGACCGTATTAATTTTGCTTAATGCAAAGTAATAAACGTAAAATCTGACGTCGTTTGAACAATTGCAAAACCACTCGGTTTTCTTTAAAAACAACTTTTAAAAGCGAAGCTTAAACCACTCCTTTTTAAAAGCTATTTGGTTCCTTCGACTATATCAAGTTCATTACGTTTACGGTTTTTACCAAAACCAGTCGTAGCCCTTCGTCATTTCAGATAGGTATTAACTAGTATTCATGCTATGTGTTTTGACCTTCGCCAATGCATAGTGTTTGGTAGCTAGTGGGTGCTTATCTGTAGAATAGATAGATGCATTAATCTAGAACAGGCGTACAACTGTTTTGACCTTCATCAAGGGCTTGTATGAATGGGTTTAGATTAATCTGTACAATGACGGGTTGAACTTGACTTGTGACTTATAATGTTTTGACTTTCGTCAAAGTTATAAGCGCTCGGGGCAAAAACCACATCGGGAGTTTCAAACATACAGGAAACTTGCTAGTGGTGCATATATTCTGGAGTGTGGTAGTTTTGGTAGGCTCCCTTCAAAATTATTACACAATGATAGTTGGGTCCCGATCCTACTGTGAGTATCCGCTACTTTTCGGGAGTATTTTTCACTTTGCAATTAGCTAATCAAGCAGGTGTCTAGAAAGGTGTTAATGGGGTTATGCCTCTGGGAAAATGAGGTTATTTAATTAGGTCCGTGCGAAAACACGAGACACCTCCCTTTGAAATACCAACACTGGCCTGGCCGAAAGATAAGCGAGCTTGTAGGGTGCGATTAATCCTGACTAATTCTTCTATTAGGATTTGAAGGAGAATTCGAGGAAACGGTTAGATAGACTAATAACCAATCTAAACTTGCAAGAGTATATGCTGAGTGTTTCTTTTCTCTCTCTTCTAATTGCAGCGACCGTGACGGGATTTAAGCTTATACTAGATAAAAACAAATTGAGTGTGCCAAATTATAAAGACCGGTTGAGGAAAGTCCATATAGCCCTTACTTATGAAAAGGTTGCATACGTCCTCACGGCTAAAGCCCCCGTTCCAGGTCCAAAATTCTCGGTCGCGGACATTGAGGTCCATAATACTTAGGATCTGGATTGCGCGAGAGCCAAGTGTCTCGTGCTGGCCTCCATGGATAACGAACATTAGAAGCGGCACGAGAAGATGAACCTTGCTTCCATCTTTCTCCATACCAAAGATTTATATGGAGATCAATCTTGTATCGTAAGATACGAGACATCAAAGAAATTGTTTCAAGCGAGCTTGGCTGTCGGAACATCTGTTGGGGACCACGTCCTGAAGATGATTATTCTCATTGAAGAGCTCGCGGACCTTAGAACTACGTTGGAGAATGAGTTGTATACCGACTTAATTCTACAATCCCTTCCCTCCACCTATGCCCAATTCATATTGAATTTCTGTCACGCCCCGCTTCCCAGAGTACGCTAAGATGGGCATGTGACATAGCCAACCATGCTACCTGTGGATAGGAAAAATCCTTCCACAGTCACATTACGGCTGTAGAGATATCAAGAACAGGAAAGTAAACTAAATTATCTAGTACATGTCCATGAGCCAGAATAAATGAGTCAAGAAATGATAATATGCGGAAGCAAAAGATACAATAAATGAAACACCTGGAAAGTAAAACTGCATACCAACAGGATCTTCACCGCTCGGTCTAACAGCGGCAATACTCCTGATCAGTCTGCAAAAAAGGTAGAGAATCTGGGCCATGCAAAACCCAGACGTCAGCACGTCATAACATCAAGCGATAATATAAACAGGGGTAGCGATACATGCAAGTATGAGTATAAATGATAGAACAAGCATAACAGTGAAATAAGTAAGGACAGTAGGGTAATGTGTAGTGAGTAATCTAAACTGGTCTATTGGGTTAACTACTCTCAAGTCTTTGAAATCAATTTGACGAATCTTCGATGTAACTCAATAGTATCCCGTGCGTGCCCGGGATCACGGTCAATGACTCTCGGGCTGAACCCGAGACGTGCCGCAAGGCAGTAAAGGATGGTAGGTAATGACGAGTGATGTCCATAGCATCACTCCGGGGCTGGCCTAGCCCATAAGACTGATCAGAACATGTATAGAACTGTCGAGTTACAAGTCAGGTTTCATCATTGATTTCCCCATACCCCCAAGTCATATGTATTCAAGTCAGGTATTAAGTAATCTAGAGCTAATGCCAACACAGGATCAGGCAAGTACAGTTTTGTCTGGATAAACAACAGGAACAGTCCGTAAGGACAACAGGTCAGGTTTGTCGGCATTAGACACAAGATCAGGTAACAGGTAAAGCCATGGTACATCAGGTCAAGCCAGGTAGTATAGGTATCATGTCATATCAAGAGGTGCACGGTACCATGTCGTGTCAGGTAGTAGGTGTAACAAGTCATGTCAGGGTGCACAAGATGTCATGTGGGTGCTCAAACATCCGACTAACATAAGCGTGGGTATACAAAACAAGCATGGATACTAATAGAACAATAAACTGGAACATTGTAATGTGAAATGCAATCAGGTACAGATTAAGGTATGTAGATGCACGGTTATCAGTTTGGGTTTAAGAGATAGTTTCAACATTACATGAATGCAGTATAACAAATATGGATGTTAAAATCATGTAATATGTACTAAATAATCTAAAGATGCAATTGAATATAAATTAGGCTAGCTGTATGTAAACGGTCGTCCGATAGGTATCAACTATGAAAGGGGTACTATGGGTTATGCAAATAAGTGTTATTTGATTTGAATATGGATGTGGTACTATGTATAGTAACACTAAATGCAACATGGTATGTTCCGAGCTATAAATCTAAAATGATATAATGGACATCGGAATGTTAACATGGAACAAGCGGCATTAAATTCAATCTACCGATACAATATGCAGTTGAATAAGTATATAATAATACAATAGCATGTAGCAAGTTTTTACTTGCCTCGATTGGATCTCAGGATGGGGTGTACGGAACGTTACACGTCGACAGAAAAGTCGCGACGCGCTCACGCACACGGGACGGGTCCAAGTAATGCAATAGGGTGATCACACAGGTAAGGTACGTCCCCTGGGTCGTCTGGAATGGCAACAGCGGTCACGGCTCCGGCGACGATCGGAAACGCGAATACAAGAAGTAAGAGAAGAAAGAAGAAGAAGAAGAAGAGAAGGAAGGGCTGGGGTTTGGTGTGGCTCTGGGTTTAGGTTCTGGGGTAGAGAAGAAGGCGAGGGGATGACGACGATGGGTCTTGGGTTTTCCGGCGAGGTTTCACGGCGAAACAATGGTTCTCTTGAGTTCTCGTCGGGGTGCAGGAGTCGGGATTGCTCGGTGCAGGGGAGAGAAAGAGGGAGGTGATATGGAAGGAGAGGTGATGGTTGCGACGGGGATGGTGACGGCTGGTCGTGGGGTCGCCGGCGATGGAGGGAAGTTGAGGAGCTAGGGTTAGGTTAGGATTTTCTTGATCGGGTTGGCTGCAGGTGGTGCTCGGGTGAGGAAGGGAGAAGAGAAGAAGAAGGAGATGATGGAGATGAGGAGAGAAAAATGTGCTGGCGATGACGACGTGATTGGCGGCGATGGAGGTAAGGGTGGCGGTGATGGTTCTGTGGGTTTGCAGGCTCGCAGATTCATGGTGTTGGGGTGTGCAGGTAAGGGTTGAAGGAGGAAGGAGATAGGAGAAAGGAGACGACGGTGAGGCGAGGTCGAGGAGATAGGCGGCGGTGGAGACAGGGTCAGCGACGAGGGTTGCAGGCATGGGTTCTGGCGAAGACGAGGCGGGGAAAACAAAATGAAAAGAAGAAGATGAGGGAGAGGGCGATGGGGTGAAGGAGGCGAGCACGAGGGGTTGAGGATGAGGGTGTCATCGTCGTCGGCAAGCTAGGGTTAGGGTTCTTGGAGGATCTCGTGGGCGCTCACTTTTTCAGAAGAAGAAGAAGAGGAATGAAGGGAGGTGATCATAGTGGGGAGGCGGTGACCAGAGTCGAGGAATGTACAGTGATTCCGAGAGGTGAGAGAAAGCGCGAGATGGGGGGGGGGAGAGAGAGAGAGAGAGAGAGAGAGAGAGACTGCGTGGGGAGAGAGAAGGAGAGAGAGAAAGAATAAGGGACTGAAAGAGAGAGAGATGAGGAGCCCGGCGCAGGGAAAAGAATTTGATTGGCTTATGAAAAAAATGGGAGAGATATAGAATTAGGATTTTTAAGTAAAATAAATCTTAGGAAAGATTTTAAGTTGGTTCCTACAAAAATATTCTGAGTTGTAAAATATTATAATTAAATTTAAGAAGATTTAAATAACTGAATTTTAGCGGGTGAATGAAATATTTCAAAAAATGCGCCCGGGTCGGGTCTAAAATTCAGATTTAAAATATTAAAAATAATACGACTTCCAAATTTCAAAATGAAAACCCAGTTAATGAAAATGCATACCCCCAAGAACGGATGCACGCACATGCGCGTAGCCATCCAAACACGTCCGTTTTACTGAACGGGACGAGAACAAAATGCATGGATGCTATCACAGGGTTAGGGGTATCAAGCAGGCTAAGAAATGCAATTTTAAATTATTTTCTGTGACCTAAAATGTTATATGATAAAAGATGCGATACTAGATAAAATACCAGTATGTACTAAACATGAGATGCACGTGTCCATGCAACAAGTCAAGGTAATTTATAAATAAGAATCAAACAGGTTCAAGCAAGCGGGTCGGGTCGAATGCAATGTAAAATATAAAATACCATTCGCACCCAAAATACGTTAAATTAAGAAATATCCCAAATAAAGAAATACGAGAACTGAAATTGGTATAAATGGACTCGGGTGTTGCAATTTCAATATGCAAAAGAAGAAAATTACACTTCCTGAGCTCCTCAACATGTTGAGGGTGGCAGAAGGCACCTTGAAGAAATCCAAGGAAACACCCGCTCTGTTTGTCGGGGAATCTTCTTCCGCTAAATCCAAGGCTAAAGCTAAGGGGAAGAAGAAGAAGGCCCCTACCAAACCGAGAGGTGGTGTGTAGAAGGTGCAAGGTAAGGTAAAGGAAAAGATCGGGAGGGGGGCATCTACAAAGGAATAATGCTTCTACTATCGCAAGAAGGGACATTGGAAGAAAGATTGCCGGGCTTTAAAAGCCAAGAATCAGGACACGAAGCAAGTTGTGGTTTCGTCTTCAGGTGTGTTCATGATTGAAAACCGTTTCTTTATTAACTCTACTTCCTAGGTATTGGATACCGGATCAGGATCTCACATCTGTAATTCTTTGTAGGCGTTGAGAAGCCGTAGAGTTTTAAGGAAAGGTGATATGACCCTCAGGGTTGGCAACGGAACCAGTGTGGATACTATTGCAGTGGGAGAATATTACCTAGGATTGGCGAGTGGACATATTTTGTTATTGCATAACTGCTTATGTATACTCAGTTTGATGTGTATTATTATATTTGTATCTTCGTTATCTAATGAAGGATATAATTTTGCACTTGAGAGTAATGTCATAAACATTCACCTAAATCATGAAATGATTAGGTCGGTTACACTTAATAACGGGATATACGTTCTCAATCAACATCAAGTTTTCAACGTCCAAACACGCTTAAAAGAAAGACTCTAGAATCAAGTCAAGATTTCTTATGGTATTGTAGACTTGGTCATATCAATGAAATATGATTGACTAAATTACATAAAGATGGATATTTAGATCCGTTTGAGTTTCAATCATATGCAACTTGTCAATCATGTATCAAAGGAAAGATGACCAAAAATCTGTTCACTGAACACGGAGAAAGAGCCACTGAGCTCCGGGACTCATACACAGCGACGTGTGTGGGCCAATGTCTACGCATGCAAGAAGTGGCTATTCCTACTTTATTATTTTACCGATGATTTCTCAAGTTATGGACATGTATTCTTGATGAAATATAAATCCGAGGCCTTTGAGAAATTCCAGGAGTATAAGAATGAAGCGAAAAAGCAAACCAGCAAAAGTATCAAGATACTCCGATCCGATCGGGTGGTGAATACTTAAATGCCAAGTTTCTAGAATATCTAAAAGAGAATGGAATTCTCTTAATCCTCCATACACACCATACCACAATGGTGTATCAGAAAGACAGAATCACACCTTGCTAGATATGGTGCGTTCCATGATGAGTAATGCTGAGTTACCACCATCCTTTTGAGGTTATGTACTAGAATCTGCTGCATACCTATTGAATAAGGTTCCAACTAAGTCTATGCCTACCACTCCATATGAAATGTGGAGGGGGAAGAAACCCTGTCTTAAGTATCTTAAGATACGGGGTTGTCCTGCTTTTGTCAAAAAGGTTCATTCGGACAAGCTCGAGGCACGTTCAGTATTGTGTAAGTTTGTGGGATACCCCAAGAATTCTCGGGGGTATTATTTTTATTACGCTGAGAAGCAAAAGGTCTTTGTTTCTCATCATGCCCGCTTTATGGAAACTCAATTTCTTGAAAAAGAAATTAGTGGGAGCGCAATAGAGCTAGAAGAAATTCTAGAACCATAAACTATCACCGAAGACTTAGTAGAACCTGAAGTTTCACTGGAACCAGACATACCTACACCACTCCGCAGATCTAGTAGGCAGTCTCATCCGTCCGGGAGATACTATGGTTTGCTCGTAGATGGGGATCGGGAGGATTTCATCATCGACGATGATAAGTCGACTAGGTTTCCGCAAGCTATTATGAGTAGAGACTCGGTGAAGTGGCTGGATGCTATGATATCCGAGATGGAATCCATGTACACCAATAAAGTATGTGTTGGTGTGTAGTAGCGCCTCTAGTTAGGTTTAAACAACATAAAGTGATGAACTTTTCAAAATATAGAGGGCTATTACATACAAACTCCGAATCGAACTAGAGATTAAGGTAAAGCATGAATAAAAGAAGTCTAAATCTAAGTGAAAAGGAACTACAGCCTTTGGAGTCAACTCCTTCTCACCTTTGCACTCCAAGGGCTCTACTCGAAGCTTGGATCAACTCCGCTCAAAATCCTTCGTCGTCTACGATGATCCACCTGGAGTTTCTTTGCTCAAGCTTTTTACTTCACCAAACTAGGATGTATGAAGCAAACAACCTACACTAATGGGCTAGAGTAGTATAGATTGGTAAAGTGAGGATTTCTCTCTCTTGAAAATACCTTTCTATTCTTCTTTTTTAAAACCTAGCAAGTAAAAATGAGGAAGAAGAAGAAGCAACTAGGATTGTGTTAAACTCAACTCAAGAAAGAATAATATCATCTATGGAGATCTTTTTTAGATATTGAACTAAATAAATATGAGTGGAATGGTGAGTCATGAGGAGAGATATTTTGAGAACAATGTAGAAGCCATGACTCATTTTTATTTAATTAAAATCCAAATTAATCTCCAATGTGAGTCTTGCACACCCATGTTGCATGTATCATCAACCATGATACCACACATACACACACACACACACATCTATGTAAATATAAAAAATAAAGAAAGGATTTTACAAAAAAAAGAAATTAGTCATTTTATCAAATCAACAATTGATTTAATACCCGGTCATATCACATATAACCCGACTAATTTATTCGCTAGATTAAATACGGTATCATATACTCGCATTTAATCAAGCCCCCGCACATATCTGCATATGCGCTCCCACTTCGTTTCACTTGAGTTCGGAAAACCCCTTTGTGGGACTCTAAGACTCGTCAATACGCTAGCAGTAGGTAGTGATCATATCAGATACCCACAAATCGTCAGCGATACTAGCTGCATGTAACGGCTTCCAGGTATTGTACGAACAGAAGAACAACAAGCGAACTTGTCAAAACTCCCGTAGATCCATTGGTAACACTTACCGTATAGTCCGGTCTCTTCGTCTGATATGTTGCGTATCAAGTCTAGGGATGGAATCGTCGAGCCCTAATAACTCAATAAGTCATGCCGATGTGGACTATGACCGGTCGAGAAACTACCGATAACACTTATCAGTAAATCTCATCAGCCCTAGCCAGGGACTTCGAGTCAAAGCCAATTGCGCATAGTACAACATCAACTCCCAATACCGGAAGAGAAGAAATCCCTCCTATCGCTCATTGCCTCCATGTGTCTCGGGACTGTATCCAAAAGCCACCTATTTGCACGACTGAGTAGAGCCGTGGTAGGGTGGAAATCAAAGCACAGTGGGAGAACACACAAGAATATATGACGATCTTGGGTCTACAGACTAACCTGTACCAGTGTCATCTGAGAACTGCTATCCGACGATAGATATAATACCATATAGGAGTTCTCGGTGAGTCCGTTCAGTATACCCAGTCTCCACTGAGCACCCATATACAATCTTTGATGTCGCAACACCAATGGATATGGGATCATCCATCGTCCATCATATGGGTCAAGAAACGTATACGCTAGTCTACTCTGGAATATCGATGCCCTATTTCGATATACCCTCGACTAGGAACATTTAAGGATATGCTTATAGACTACACATGCTCCACTAGTATGATCTCCATCATAGTCATTGTTCCCCTTCGAAAGACGGCGCGACGGGCGTCTTGCCTGAGATTCGGGGCAGATGCTAATTGGTGCTATCCGTCTATCTCTCCGAAGATGCCAAGTTGATTTATGGCACCGTGTATCGAAGGTTTAAACGGATGCGTCCGATGTAGCAGACTTCGTCAGATTCCCCCTCGCTTGAGGGGTTTTTGATTGTGGGGACGCTTTTCCCTGCAGGCGCAAGCCCCTGCAGTTAATTACGTTACCGCACCGCGGTAACCACTTTCTCCTTCTCCAGATGGTCACTTCATTTCGTGTATGTTTATTTTGTGGTTAGTTGCCCGTGGATTGTATACGGAGACTGAGTTATGTCATCGCCCGTAGGGCGTGGACTAGTCTAAATCCATATTATCTTAGATTTGGGTTTGGGGGTTTGGGTTTAAGGATACGTCAGTCCCGTTTGAGACTAAGATCGACTTAAACGTTTGTTAAGGATACGTCAGTCTAGATTTTAGACTAAGATCAACTTAACGGGATCGTTTAGATCCAACAAGAGAGCAATTAAGGGAGCCCTGTTGTTTAGTTTAATGACATTGCGGTCAATAGGTAGTTTAAGGACATTGCAGTCCAATGTTAGTTTTAAGACGTTGCGGTCAAGGTTAAGGACATCATAGTCCGTGGATTTAAGGACTCCAAAGTCCGATGTTAGTTTTAAGACATCCCGGTTAAGGTTAAGGACATCATAGTCCGAGGATTTAAGGACTCTATAGTCCGGCGTTAGTTTTAAGACATCCCGGTCAAGGTTAAGGACGTCATAGTCCGTTGTTAGTTTTAAGACGTTCCGGTCAAGGTTAAGGACATCATAGTCTGAGGATTTAAGGACTCTACAGTCCAGCGTTAGTTTTAAGACATCCCGGTCAAGGTTAAGGACATTATAGTCCGTTGTTAGTTTTAAGACGTTCCGGTCAAGGTTAAGGACATCATAGTCCGAGGATTTAAGGACTCAACAGTCCGGCGTTAGTTTTAAGACATCCCGGTCAAGGCTAAGGACGTCATAGTCCGTTGTTAGTTTTAAGACGTTCCGGTCAAGGTTAAGGACATCATAGTCCGAGGATTTAAGGACTCCATAGTCCGGCGTTAGTTTTAAGACATCCCGGTCAAGGTTAAGGATGTCATAGTCCGTTGTTAGTTTTAAGACGTTCCGGTCAAGGTTAAGGACATCATAGTCCGAGGATTTAAGGACTCTACAGTCCGGCGTTAGTTTTAAGACATCCCGGTCAAGGTTAAGGACGTCATAGTCCATGAGTTTAAGGACCCCACAGTCCGTATCAATGTGTGGCCATCGGGACCCGTCACCTCTTTGAAGACGTTGAGGAATTACAACGCCAAGTATCAAAGGAGTGAAGAGATGTACTCTTGAACCAAGGTAGATTAAATGATCTTTGGCCCAATTTGGGACCAAGACCAATTAATTATGTTATGGGCCCATTAGCCCAGTTAAATTTGAATTGAGGACTTATGGCCATCTTGGGCTAAGTCCAATCATGTTTGGAATATTGGCTTTTTGTTGGTCTATTGAAGGAGAGGTTTTGCCTCTAGAACTTAGCCAATTGGGCTAAAGCTAGTGTTAAACACTAAAGACCAATCAGTGTTGAACACTGGGAATGAGATTGATAAGTTAGCGTTTAACACTAAAAGATAGTTAGTGTTAAACACTAGCAAAAGGGCTTTCAGATTAGTGTTTAAACACTAAAGCAAATCAGTGTTAAACACTGGCAACGGAGTTTTCAAATTAGTGTTGAACACTAAAGAAAATTAGTGTTAAACACTGGGAACAGAGATTTCAAATTAGTGTTAAACACTAAAGCAAATCAGTATTAAACACTGGGAACAGAGATTTCAAATTAGTGTTGAACACTAAAGAAAATCAGTGTTAAACACTGGGAACAGAGATTTCAAATTAGTGTTAAACACTAAAGCAAATCAGTGTTAACCACTGGGAATGGAGTTTTCAAATTAGTGTTGAACACTAAAGCAGATCAGTGTTAAACACTGAGAACAGAGATTTCAAATTAGTGTTAAACACTAAAGCAAATCAGTGTTAAACACTGGGAATGGAGTTTTCAAACTAGTGTTAATCAGTTTAAACACTGATAACGGAGATCTCAAATTAGTGTTAATCAATGTTAAACATTGGTACCAGAGATTTTAATTTAGTGTTAAACACTAAGAAAATTAATGTTAAACTCTGCTAACAGAGATTTAATTTAGTGTTAAACACTAAGAAACTCAGTGTTAAACACTGCAAATAAAGTTCTTCAATTAGTGTTGAACACTAAGGCAAATCAGTGTTAAACACTGGATTCAGAGGTTCCAATTTAGTGTTAAACATTAAGGCAAGAGGGGTCACGTGGTAGCACGTGAGGGCGCCCTCCCCTATGGAGCTTTTCAGGGGTCACGTGGTAGCACGTGACCCTGCTTCTTTGCATGTTTGTTTAAGAATCAAATTCTTCATTAAAACTCCACTTTCTTCTGAAGAATTATATTCTTAGATAGAGTTGAACTCTAGCCTTTTTCTGTAGGAATTAAATTCCTCATATATGTGAAGAACTGAATTCTATCATAGGGTTCAACCCTAATAATAACTTTAGAGGAATTAAATTCCCACTTTCTTTTAAAGAATTACTCTTAGATAGGGTTAAACCCTGATTTATATTCTGTAAGAATTGAACTCCCATATATGTGAGGAATTAGGTTCTGTTATAGGGTGAATCCTAATTTCTTCTTTCTTAAGGGAATTAAATTCCTGTTATTTTGACAGAATTAAGTTCTTAACTAGGGTTAAACCCTGGTTCTGTTCATTTTGAAGGAATTAAATTCCTTCAACATAGGGTTAAACCCTAATTCTATTTCAAATGAATTAAATTCTTATAATCCTATGAGAATTAAATTCTCAAACTTCCATTCCCTCTCTATGCTTTGGATCTGCATGGCAGGATCTCAACCCAATGAGAATTAAATTCTCAATTCATGGGGAGATGTGCACTTTGCAGATCTTCTACTAAAGAGAGAACTAAGTTCTTCTTTTTAATATAAGAGTTAAACTCTTTTGAGAATTAAATTCTCTTTTTCTTACCTAAGGTTTTCTTTTGCAGAAGATCAAATTCCTCCAAAGTCTTAAGGCTCTTTTCTCTCTCTCTCTATGTCTCTCTGTATGTTCCTCTGTATATCTCTTGGCTCCTATTTATAGGAGAAGGAGCAGAATCAATTAGTTTTAGTGAATCTTTCATTGAGAGATTTGATTTGTATTCATTAGAGATTTGATTTGCATTCATCATTCATTTGGACCTTTGGATTATTAGGTGAATTTTATTCACCATTGGATTTTAAATTCAAAGATATTGCTTTATTATTTCGGTTAGATTTTAAGGGGAAATATTTCCAAGTTCAAGATTTTTCCATAAATAGGTGATATTTAATCACCTTTAGATCTTTAATCCAATCGGTTCCAAATTATCATTCTCCTTTGGAAAGATTTGAATGCTTTTCAGAATTTAATTCTGTTAAATAGAGAGGCTTTGCAAGCCGGTCACGTGTGACCACATGACCCTTGGTCACGTGACCCCCTGGAATGAGCTTTCTTCTCCTTTCCGCGCTCTGTTTTCTAGTCACTGTTCAACCGTCACGTGCCAACACGTGACCCCTGGTCACGTGTGAGCACGTGACCCTTTCTGGAGTCTTTTCTTTGATTTAATCAGGGAACTGAATCTGCCTTTGCCACTGCTTTTAAATGTCACGTGCCAATACGTGACTGCTGGTCACGTGCTAGCACGTGATGCCTCCTCCGTAAACTTTCCTGATTTTAAATCAGGAAATAAATGCCCCCACAGCGTTGTTCTCACGTGTCTGCACGTGAGTGCAACGCTGTCACCTTGGTGACCGTTGGATTCCTCTAGGGACTCGGGTAGATGAAGCGTTTCTATCACATCCTATAAATATAGGGGTCATTTCAGAGACGCCTCCACTTTGCTTATCTTCCTCCTTGCAAACTTTTTCCGAGAATTTAATTCTCTTCTTCTAGAGCTTAGTTCTCTGCCTTGAAACCTTTTCATAATTTAACTCTGTTCAAAAAGACTCTTTTCTTCAGGTAATGCTCTTGAACAAACGATGAACTTTCATATTCCTCTGGATTTTAAATCCAAAGCAAGGGTTTTTACCCTTACAAGAACTCGTTCTTTCTTTAAGCTTTTCAACCAAAATATGAAACCATTTAGTCTTCAACAGTTGATCTTTTTAGGGTTCATATGATCTTTCGGGAGATAATGGTGGCGGTTAAAATCTATGGAATTTAATTCCATCCCAAAAAAAAGTTTCTGGGAATTTAATTCCCTTTTCTTAATAAGGAAGAACTCGGTTTCTTCACATGGAGGCTTCTTAGGGTCTCTTTGCCCGAGGTTGTCATTCTGTAATTAATGGAACAGAAGCTTGCAATGATGTCTTCTGTGGGAATTTAATTCCTTTGATCCTGTTGGATTTGTTGTAAATTCCAAGGTAGATTTGTCTTCTAGGGGATGTGCAGGGCCGCTTGAAACCCATCTTCTATTTAATGAGGATATCCCCTTTGTCTTATTACAATTGCTTGGTCTCATTATTAATCAGCCGTCATCCTGATTCTGTGGGGCCCATGTGTTTTGCAGCCAATGGTCCCATAAAAAGGGTCTGCTGTTGCTTTCTTCAACCTGTCTTCATGTTCATGCATGTATATATATTGCTGGCTTTGCTTTTGACAGTCTTCTTTTATTCGATTTCAGGTGCGATGGCTTCTGTTCCATGTTTTCCCTTCACTCGTTCGGAGGCCGCTTTTCCTCAATCACTATCTGACGAGGAAGCGATGGCGATGATCTGGGCTCAGGACCCGAACGGTACCAGGCCACTTCTATGGGGATCTTGGTACAGTCATATCATCCGGGGTCGCCGGAGTTTCCTCTGCGCAGTACCGACAGAGCTTACTTTCCCGTTCTTGCCGATGGACCCTCCGAGGATGGTTTTTGCTGTGGAGATGCCCAACTGGACTCCAACGGGACGACTCGAGCCTTCAACAACAGGTATCTCAAACCATCCGGTCCCTGCTATAGATATCCTGGGACGTCACATTTGTCAGGGTGAGGCCTACCCATAGGGATAGATTTATAAGATAGGGCTCACTCCTCGACACCCCATGGGCTACCTTCTCTGGGCTCGCTATATCCATGCCACCCATCGTGCGCGGCTGCAGAAGGTCGGGCTTTACCAGGCAATATACGCGTCACTCTTCCATTATCAGTCCCCTCATGTTTGGTGGGTTAGGGCGTTCTTGAATCAATGGAATCTTCCCACCAACACTTTTATTCTAGGAGATCGCGAGGTCTCGATTTCTCTGGCAGAATTTTACGAAATCTCGGGATTGCCAATTAGGGGTACACTGTATGAGGAGTTGTTGCCTCCTGATGAGTACGTCTTTGAGCCCGAGCCTGCACCGGTTGACGGCTTATCTGCTGAGAACGCCGTTCGCCACAAGCGTCCCAGCTTGATCAAGGCGCTAGGCGTCTTCGACCGATTGTTCACCGAATCTTAGGAGCAGGGCGTTACTTTTACGAGCTTCATTACCTGCTTCCTTCGTGAGGACGTCGTATCGAAGACAGCTCCGAAGTTTGCCAACATCAAAGACCCCTTTGGGTTTGGTCCGAAGAAGCTGCCGACCACTGAATCGGATCTACCACAATACTATATCCCCATCATGTCACCGATGTCTTTTGAGTCCATTGCCACACCCGATATGGATGAGGAGACGTTCTTCATGGGGTTTGTCAGTGTCTGGCTCAGTTGGTTTGTTATTCCCATGCATCGCCGCTTCATGAAAGCCTCGGTTATCTACCCGGCTCATTGTATTGCTGAGGGGACGCGGTTGGCTATCGGCATCCCGGCACTGGCGCATCTTTACCACGGGTTGGGCACTGCGGCTAACACTTCCAGCCCTGGTGTAGCCGTGGTGAATTTTTCGCTTCATTACTTTACGTCTTGGATCGAGATGCATATTTTAGGTGCTTTCGCTATGCATCAAAGGCCCGCATTCTACGACGCCTACACTTTCTCTCGGCTTATGCGATTGGTGGATACTTCTGCCGCTGACCCAACTCAATTCGGGGCTATTCGGGCGTTGATTTCTCCTTACACTACTGCCGACGGATTAATATTTAATGATAGGGTCTTATCTTCTTCCGCGGGTTCAGCCCAGCCGCTTTGGGACCGGTCAAAAGATGACGCACCCTCTTTGAAGCCCCGGGAGGCCGCGCGCTTATACGCAATTAGACCGGGTTACCTAGTATTTCGTCAGGATAGCGCGGCCCTTTTCATGCGGTACAATCCGCACCGCTTTGCCCGGCAGTTCGGCTATGATCAGGGTGTCCCGTTTGAGGCTTTCATAGTCGTGCCGGTTCCTTCGCTCGAGGACGTTCGAGATGCCGCCCATCATTTTGTGAGGTTGAACACCGGTTCTCAGTTCATGATCCCTGATAGTGATTACATGGCCCGATGCGTGGGGTCGTTCATAGGTTGGTATCTTCATCGAGTCAATCCGGTTATTATTGAGGAAAGAAGGGTACTTCTTGGTTACGGTACCCCTACTCAGGTTTCAGCCGCGGGAGGTACGCTGCGACCGTGCGCCCCGGTCCGCTTCCCTCTGAGGGATACTGGCACCGCGCTTATTCCGGGGGAGTCGGGGGTGGATCTTACTCCAACAGCTGGTATGCCCCTGGGTATTCGGCCGCCGGGTAGATGGGCTCCGGTAGTAGTGCCGCCACCCGAGGCAGCACCACCCTCCGTGGCATCGACAATGGCGGTATCATCCTCGGTTGTGGCACCGGGTGAAGGTGATAGGGATGAGGGTGTTGAGGGCGAAGTGGGCCGGCTCCGCACCAAGGCTCCGCGGGGAAGGAAGCGGTCGTCCTCGGCGACTGGTTCCGGGTCCAAGCGTCGAAGGAAGGTGGCTACTAATTTGCTCGACCCTTTAACGGAGTCTGAGCCCATTCTTAAAGATGAGCCGCTGGCCTTACCAGAATCAAGTGCTGAACTACTTTTCCTAGTTCAGCCGCTGAGGAAGCCGCACAGTTGGCTGAGGCTATAAGGCGTTCCAAAGACGCGTCTCAAAATGCCAGGGTTCCGAAGAAGCCCTATCCTGCTGTAATCTTTTACGAAGACCCCTCGTGGATTCGGCGGAGGTTTATCGGCCCCTTGGAGGAATGGGGGGAAAGGGCCCTGAAGCAGGCCGCTTCAGAGGACGCAGCGGACGCACTTTCTTTGTGGACCGGCGGCCACGAGTCTACCCTTGAACCCCGGCGAGCACGCCTCCTTGAGAAGGAGCAGCGGCTCGAAGAAGCCATATTGAAGGCTTCGTTGCGCATTGGTATGCCTTTATACTTCTTCGTAGCATTTCAGATTGTTTACGCCTGTATGTATGTATCTTTATTCTTCTGTGGATTGTGCAGAGTCCTCGGCGATGGGGGAGGTCCCTACAGGCTTACTGAAGCTAAAGCCTGTCGACATTCCCGATGAAGCATTGCTTGATGTGGAGGGGGTTGATGAGGCTGTTCCTCTTACAATAGAGTCTCGGGTGGCGGCTCTTGATCACGGGGCACTCGCTCCTTTGGTGGAGGCTCCTCTGGTGGTCGCCGTTCCAACGACTCTTCCTGAGGGCAGCCCAGGGGCTAGGATGGAGGTAATCGGGACTACCCTCCCTTTGTTGGAGCCCGAGGTCCTGGCGGAGGACGTTGAAGCTGCCATCCCCCCGGTTCAAAATGGGAGGAGTGTTGAAGGTAACCCTCTACATTTTAAATTAGCAATCTTTCTGTTGTCTGAACTCTTTTGTT
Organism: Agapanthus africanus; assembly: GCA_030015575.1. Taxonomy (NCBI): domain Eukaryota; kingdom Viridiplantae; phylum Streptophyta; class Magnoliopsida; order Asparagales; family Amaryllidaceae; genus Agapanthus; species Agapanthus africanus. The sequence continues at coordinate 113,817,618 of CM057344.1, forward strand.
TTCCCAGAATTGCGCGGGCTGGCAGCTTCTATCGCTGATTTGTCTCCCCGACAATCGTTTCAGCGTCTATTGGAGATGGCAGCTCCGCAGGCGATCTCCCCTCAGCGCATCGTCCTTTCCTCTGGGCAAGGTTAGCGTCGTTCGCCATTTTTTTATTATAGCATCGTTGCTATTTTGCGAAATGACATTGATGTCTCTTACAGTTTTGGAGGCCGATGACGAGGTCGAGGTCGTTGAAGGGCCAGGGGAACCTTCAGCTCCTTCTTGCATGACCGTAGGTAAGCGACATTTCAATATAGTCCCACTTGTTCCTTTGCTTAAGAGTTTTACTGACATTTTTCAAATCTGAACAGCCTTGCCGGCCCCCATGGCGTTGGAATCGCGTATCGTGATGCCGCCCGGCCCTTATGCTTTACGGGCTTCAAAACGCTTGGCCCAATTAAGCCTTATCTCCTTATCATCTTTTATCGAGGAGCTCCGTGCTGGCAGCGCGACCACAGCTGAAGCGTTTGCTGCCGAAGCTAACGGCTCCCTTCCTTTTCTTGCCACCTATCATAGCGAAGAGGTGGTGCGAGTCTGGGTGGAGTTCTGTCGGCAGGTGGAGGCTTGTTTGCATGCCCTGGAATGTTCCCACCTTTCCTCGGAGACCGTGGCTGCAAAGGCGGAGTTACGGGGGCTGATAGCACGGTGCACGACAAACATGGCAAAGTGCGAGAAGAGGCTCGGCCGTAAATTCTCGGAGAAGGAGTTGGCTTCTAAGGCGCTGAGCGAGCTTCAAGCTAATCTTATCGCCAAGGCCAACAAAGCATATGAACTCTGGTGGGTGCTTCAGGAGTCTATTAAAGAGGTGGTGGCTCTTGATAAAGCTGCCACGTTCACTCGCGAAAGGGTCGAAGCCCATAAGGCCACCGAGAAAGAGCTTGAAGGTCGGCTTGCTTCGTATCAGGCCCAGCAGGCTCAGGCGGAGGCTCATCTTCTGGAGATCCTGAATCATGAAGCCGTGACTCAGCAGAAGAAGGATGAGCTAGTAAAATTACTGAATCGCCCGCCGGCTTAAAGACTTGTATCTTTTCCTTTCTTTTTTGTATATACTCCTGAATGAGAGTATATTCTTTTTGCTTTTTCATGAATTGTACTTTGTATTCATTTTGGTTTATGAATAAAAGACATATTTTTTTTCTCAATGGTGTGTCTCTTTTTATTGAACGTGTTCCGCGGACAATTTATCTTGGTCTCCTTTGCAGGGTAGCGATGGCTTAGAATTCAGGGTTAAGATCTGCCTCCTAAGACTTTTGAGCTTTATGAGCCGTGAGGGTCTCATAAAGAGTTTTTCTCCCTACAGGTCAAGAGGATCATGTAGGTGTAAGTTCTTCTTAAGAATCATGAGGATTCTTAAGCGGATTTTCCCTTGAGAGTCGTAAGGATCTCACAAGAGAGTTTTCTTCTTTACAGATCGTGAGGACCTGCAAGTGCTGGGTGTGGTCACCCTTATCCGTGTTTCACGGGGTCAGGGGTTGCTTTGGGATGTTCTTCAAGGTGTCGTAGTTTAAAGACATCGCGGTCAAGGTTAAGGACCTCGTAGTCCGTGGATTTAAGGACTCCACAGTCCAATGTTAGTTTTAAGACATCACGGTCAAGGTTAAGGACCTCATAGTCCATGGATTTAAGGACTCCACAGTCCGATGTTAGTTTTAAGACATCACGGTCAAGGTTAAGGACCTCATAGTCCATGGATTTAAGGACTCCACAGTCCGATGTTAGTTTTAAGACATCACGGTCAAGGTTAAGGACCTCATAGTCCATGGATTTAAGGACTCCACAGTCCGATATTAGTTTTAAGACATCACGGTTAAGGTTAAGGACCTCATAGTCTGTGGATTTAAGGACTCCACAGTCCACGAAATGTATGGTTACTGGGACCCATCACCTCTTTGAAGACGTTGAGGAATTACAACGCCAAATATCAAAGGAGTGAAGAGATGTACCCTTTAACCAAGGTAAAATCAGTCTAGAATCATCATGGTTGGTTGTTAGTTTTAAGACATTTCGGTCGAGGTTAAGGACATCATAGTCCATGGATTTTAAGGACTCCACTATCTGGTGTTTGCTCTGGATGCTTCACACGGGTTCACTGCCGTGCTTGGCGAGGACCAGGCTCCGCTCTGGGCGTTTTCCACGGGGTCAAAGAGTGACATTATCCGCGTTCCACGTGACCAGGAATTTTGCACTAGATGCTTCACACGGGTTCACTGCCGTGTTCGGCGATGACTAGGCTCCACTCTGGATGCTTCACACGGGTTCACTGCCGTGTTCTGCGAGGACCAGGATCCGCTCTGGACGTTTTCCACGGGGTCAAAGAGTGACATTATCCGCGTTCCACGTAATCAGGAATTTTGCACTAGATGCTTCACACGGGTTCATTGTCGTGTTCGGCGAGGACTAGGCTCCGCTCTGGATGCTTCGCACGGGTTCACTGCCGTGTTCTGCGAGGACCAGGATCCGCTCTGGACGTTTTCCACGGGGTCAAAGAGTGACATTATCCGCGTTCCACGTAACCAGGAATTTTACACTAGATGCTTCACACGGGTTCACTGCCGTGTTCGGCGAGGACTAGGCTTTGCTCTGGATGCTTCACATGGGTTCACTGCCGTGTTCTGCGAGGACCAGGATCCGCTCTGGACGTTTTCCACGGGGTCAAAGAGTGACATTATCCGCGTTCCACATAACCAGGAATTTTGCACTAGATGCTTCACACGGGTTCACTGCCGTGTTCGGTGAGGACTAGGCTCCGCTTTGGATGCTTCACACGGGTTCACTGCCGTGTTCTGCGAGGACCAGGATCCGCTCTGGACGTTTTCCACGGGGTTAAAGAGTGACGTTATCCGCGTTCCACGTAACCAGGAATTTTGCACTAGATGCTTCACACGGGTTCACTGCCGTGTTCGGCGAGGACTAGGCTTCGCTCTGGATGCTTCACACGGGTTCACTGCCGTGTTCTGCGAGGACCAGGATCCGCTCTGGACGTTTTCTACGGGGTCAAAGAGTGACGTTATCCGCGTTCCACGTAACCAGGAATTTTGCACTAGATGCTTCACACGGGTTCACTGCCGTGTTCGGCGAGGACTAGGCTCCGCTCTGGATGCTTCACACGGGTTCACTGTCGTGCTCTGCGAGGACCAGGATCCGCTCTGGACGTTTTCCACGGGGTCAAAGAGTGACGTTATCCGCGTTCCACGTAACCAGGAATTTTGTTGATTGTATCCGCATCTCACGGAATTGGGATTTGACTTTTCGGTGATCAGTATATCGCCGAGCCATGGAACTGGGAGTTGCCGCTATTCCGTTTCGCTTGATGTTGTGTCCGTTGTGACGAGACGAGTGTTGAGATGATCTCTAGGTCACTTGCGGCCCGTCGAGATTTGGCTTCTTTCTTTGATGAAACCTGGGGGGGGAGTATGATCCCTTCTTTGTTTACGCCCTTGGATTGTATACAGGGATTGATGTAACATCACCTGTAGGGCATAAATCAAAAACTTTTTTTTATTTTATTTCTTTTTCCGCGATGCTCTATCATTTCAGCTTTTATACCGCGAAGGTCGCGATTGCCCTATCATTTCGGCTATTTTTCGCGGTGCCCAATCATTTCGGCTATTTATTTCATTTTTACTCGCTGTTTTTATTGCGAGTTGCCCCATCATTTCGGCTATTTTTCATGCATATATTTTTACTTGCTGCTTTTTATTGCAAGTTGCCCCATCATTTCGGCTATTTCGTATGCATGTGTGGCTTGCTGGCTTTTCGCCATAAACCTGAAATTAGACACCGATTTCGGCATCAGCAGATCTGGCCAGGAGCGAATCATCATCTGCTTCTGTCGATGTTGAACAAAGGTGGCTTAGCATACAGGGTTAGGGTCCTGTCGACTAAGGCTTTTGACTTCATGAGCCGTAAGGGTCTCACAATGGTATTTCTCCCTAAAAGTCGTGAGGATCTTGTAGGTGTATTTTCTCCCTAGGAATCGTGAAGATTCCTAAGTGTATGTTCCTCTGTAAGTCGTAAGGATCCTATAAAAGGGCTTTCTCCTTATAAGTCGAGAGGACTTATAAGGGTTGTTCACCATATGGACATATCCCTAGTCACGGGTGGGACTTTGCTGGGGAAATGTTTATTCGCGCCTGTGGATTGTATACGAGGGCCAGTATTGGACCACTTGTAGGGCAATATCGAAAGTTATGGGGTTTTCTTAAGCACAGGTTTAGGTCTCTGTAACTTAAGACTTTCAAATCTTATGAGCCGTGAGGGTCTCATAAGAGAATTCTCCTTGCGAGTCGTGAGGATCTCGCAAGTGTATTTTCTCCTTAGGAATCGTGGGGATCCCTAAGTGTGTTGCTCTCTTGTGACTCGTAAGGATATCATGCGAGTGGTTTCTCCTTACAAGGTCGAGAGGACCCTATAAGTGTCTTTTAACGAGGTTGCGCCCTTTCGGGTTTTCACAAACACTCGCCGGTAGTCCTGCTGTTTTTTTACTCACGGAGCCCTTTCGGGTTTTCATCCGTGCCCATTTTGCTTATGGACATACCGTTTTTTTATTCTTTTTATTTTCTTCTCCTTTTTTTTACGAGGTCGCGCCCTTTCGGGTTTTCATGAACACTCGCCGGTAGCCCTGCTGTTTTTACTCACGGAGCCCTTTCGGGTTTTCATCCGTGCCCTTTTTGCTTATGGACATACCGTTTTTATTTATTATATATATATATTTTTTATTTCTTTTTTATTCCTCTCGTCAGCCTAAGGATGCTGCGGTAGTAGTTTTAAGGACGTTTTGGTCCGTCATTAGTTTAAGGACGTTTCGGTCCGTCTTTAGTTTAAGGACGTTTCGGTCCAACGTTGGTTTAAGGACGTTTCGGTCTGTCGTTAGTTTAAGGACGTTTCGGTCCGTCGTTAGTTTAAGAATCTTTCGGTCTGTCGTGGAGAGGGCCGGCTACTACTTATAGAGCTTGAGCTTAGGAAGATAGCGAGCGGACATAGTCGTCGTCATCTACCATTGACCTAGGCTGTGGCTCATTAAGCGTAGTATTTCTTTAGGAAGCGGCCGTTTATTGGCCTGAAAGGCCTTTCACTGTGCATATCCATGAGTAGATAGGCTCCATCCTGGTAGACCTTGTCTATGATGTACGGGCCTTCATAGTCCGGCTCGAATTTTCCCCGCTTGGCGCGATTGGGGATCATAGGCCTTTTGACCACTAGCACGAGTTCGCCTTGGCGGAATGTCCTCGGCCTGGTCAATATTTCATACGAGCGCGTCATTTTTGCTTTGTAAGCCTCCAAGCTTTGTTGTGCTATGAGCCGTGTTTTATCAAGGGCATCAAGCTTTTCTAGCCGAAGGTGAGCATTTTCTTCGCTCGTCAACTCGCAGTGGACTGCCACTCGTAGAGAAGGTAGCTCTATCTCGAGGGGGAGTACTGCTTCCGTACCGAATACCAATGCGTATGGCATCGCGCTCGTGGCCGTCTTGAACGTAGTTCTATACGCCCAAAGAGCTTCTTGCAGTCTCTCATGCCAGTCTTTCTTGTTTCGGGACACCGTTTTTTTTATGATCTTTATCAAGGTCTTGTTGAAGGCCTCAGCTAGACCGTTAGCTCGTGGGTTATAAACCGAAGAATACCTCCAGTCTATATTGTGTTGTTGCGCGAAGCGACTGACCTTGTGGCTTCTGTAAGCTGGCCCGTTATCGGAAATGATCCGTTGCGGAGTTCCAAACCGATAAATGACGTGCGTCTTGAAAAAGTGGAGGATATTCTCCATCTTCACTTCCCTCAGTGGTACTGCCTCCGCCCATTTGGAGAAGTAATCAGTTGTCGCCAGGATGAAACGATGTCCTCTAGACGATGCTGGTTCGATGGGGCCGACTATGTCAGTTCCCCACATCTCGAACGGCCAGCTAGCCACCGTTGGATGTAATGGATTTGGATGTTGGTGGATGAAGTCCCCATGTATTTGGTATGAGTGGCATTGCTTCGCATATTCGAGGCAGTCCTGAATCATCGTAGGCCAGTAGTAGCCCAACCGTTTGATTTTCAACTTCATCTTTGAGCCTGCTTGGTGAGAACCGCAGAGTTCTTCGTGAACTTCCTGAACGACTCTTTTTGCCTCTTCAGGTCCCAGACATCTCAACCACAGAGAGTCAAATGACCTCTTGTACAGAGTATCATTGACGAAGGCATAAGACAAAGCTCGTTTTATAAGCTGATGTTTCGAAGACGCATCTTCAGGCGTTCGACGGTATTTGAAGTAGTCTATAAAGACTTCTCTCCAATCCTTAGCCTTTTCCTGGTCTTTTATTTGTAGGGTCGTCCGTTCAGTCGCTTCCTTTTCTTCGGATGATTCCGGAGATACTTCTGCTGGGGCAATCACCCGACGGCTTTGCACCACGATCCTTACGTCATCGAGGTTCTCGTCAGCCAGTTCTTTAGCAAGCTTGGCCAGTGCATCGGCCTTGCTATTTTCCGCACGCGGTATGCTTTCCAGCACATAGGAGGGAATTTGAGTCAGCAGTTGTTGCACCTTTTCACCGTACTTTACCAACTCCGGTTTGCACGTTTGGTAGTTGCCGTTTACTTGACTGACGACCAGTTGGGAGTCTCCACATATGAGGAGGTTCTCAATCCCCATGTCGATGGCAATCTCGAGGCCTGCTATCAAGGCTTCATATTCAGCTTCGTTATTCGTCCTCGGCTCTGTTAAGGAGAAAGCGAAGCGCATTATTCCTCCTTGTGGGGTTACGAAGATAAGGCCAACCCCCGACTTGATTATATAGGTACTTTGTTTGCGCTTCTTTATGGAGGACGCTCCATCGAAATAAAGTTCCCATCGGGTATCACCACCGTCGATCGCGTCAAAAGCATGTTCGTCTGGCAAATCGCAATTTAGAGGAGAACCGGCAGGTACTGGATGCTCAGCAAGGAAGTCGGCGATGGCTTGGCCTTTCACTGCCTTAAGAGGCTGATAGGTTATTGAAAACTCCATCAAGAGCAGGGCCCATTTAGCGAGTCTCCCTGTCAGTATGGCCTTTGACATTAGATATTTGAGGGGGTCCACCATTGATATAAGACGGACTTCATGTGCCAATGCATAGTGCTGGAGTTTTGTTATCGCAAAGATTAACGCCAGGCAATGTTTTTCGATAGGGGAGTAATTACTTTCTGCCCCCAGAAGAACTCGGCTTAAATAGTAGAGTGCTCTCTCCTTCCCTTGGTCGTTTTCTTGTGCCCATAATGCGCCTAAGGAACCCTCAAGGGTGGTTGTATAAAGAATAAGGGGCTTTCCCTTGACTGGAGCAGCTAACACCGGCGGGTTCTGCAGGTACTGCTTGATCTCATCTAGCGCGCTCTGGCATTTTTGGTCCCAGACGAACGGGGTTCCCTTCTTCATCAGGTGGCTGTAAGGACGGCACTTGCCTGACAGGTTGGCGATAAACCGCTGGATGTACGCGAGCTTCCCTTGGAGAGACCGCAGCTGTTTGAGAGTCCTTGGCGGTGGCATTTCCATGATCGCATCGATCTTTGACGGATCTATCTCGATGCCTCGGTGTCGGATGATGAATCCCATGAATTTACCCGAAGAAACTCCGAATGCGCATTTGAGGGGATTCATCTTCAAATTATATTGCCGAAGGCGTTGAAATACGGTCTTCAGATGCTCTAAATGCTCTTCGTTTGATATGCTCTTCACTACGAGGTCGTCGATATAGCACTCGACGATTTCATGTATGAGATCATCGAAGATCTTTGTCATGGCCCTCTGATAGGTGGCGCCGGCATTCTTTAAACCGAAAGGCATAACTTTGTAGTAGAATATACCCAAAGGAGTCCGGAAAGCGGTGTGCTTCTGGTCTTCGGGATGCATCTTTATCTGATTGTACCCTGATGAACCGTCCATGAAGGAGAAAACCTCATGAGTGGACGTATTGTCTATCATCAATTCGGTGACCGACACTGGGAAATCGTCTTTCGGGCAGGCTTTATTGAGATCTCGGAAGTCCACACATATGCGCACTGTCCCATTTTTTTTCATTACCAGGACGATGTTGGCGACCCAGTCAGGATACTGTACCTCCTGGATAAACCCAGAATCGATCAGCTTCTTGACTTCGGCGTTAATGCTCATCTCAAGATCGAACCGCATCCTTCTCGGCGCCTGCTTGACTGGCTTGATATCTGGGGATATTGCTAATTTATGCTCAGCAATCTCTGGATCTAATCCTGGCATCTCGGAATAGTTCCACGCGAAGCAATCTTTATGCTGTAGAAGCACGTCCTTTAGTGCAGCCACCCTTTCTTCAGATAGCAGCTCGCTGACGAATGTCGGTCTCGGATCGTCTGCCGACCCCAACTCAATCTTCTTGAGGTTATCTGCAGTAGTATGTATGCCATCTTCCAGCTCTTTCGGTGCTGGTGGAAATTCTGAGATTACCTCGTTGTCATTGTTTTCGAAACACCAAGGGAGGTCATCCATATTCTCGGGCTCTCCTTTTGATATTGTTACCATATGACAGGTACGAGCTCGCTTCCAAGACCTATGTGGATCTGGTTCTGCTCTTGCGGTTTTGGGTTCGTGCTTTTGTGGTGGCGTTATCCTCCAGCTGCTGGATATAGCAAACCTGCCTTGCTGGTACTGGTCTTCGACCCAGTTCTTGAAGGTAAAGCAGTCTTCGAGGGGGGTGTCCTATGGCTCGGTGATAAGAGCAATAGCCCGGATGAGAAACTTCGTTAACTTGCTCAGGGTGCTTGGACTCCGGAAATGTGATCATTTGATGTTTTATAGCGAGTTCGAGTATCTTCTTTGTCTTGTCTCAAGGGAAGGAATACGCTCGACTCATCTTCTTCATGAGGGACGAGTCTGGACCGCGCAATACCCGATCACCAGACTCTTTAATCCCGCGTCGTTGTTGTCGACTTCTTTTTCTGCTTCTTGACTTACTTCTGCCTCTGCGTCGGGTCTTTTGCACAACGGGTTAACAGGGAGGAGCATCTTCGTCTTTTGCAGCCTGTTGAAACAGACGTTGTGCCCTGGCCTTCTCGTAGATGGCCATCTCGCGATTATGGTCATCCTGAGCCTTTTGACCCGCTTTCCTGATAAGCTTGTCCATTCGTTCTTCAAATGGCGGACTCGGCACTTTGCTCGCGGGATCCAGTTTTGATGAGGGGTTAGCATCTCCTGACAGGGCGTCCTCCTCCTTATCGAAGTTATATATGGCGTAGCTACCGTGGACTCGCTCCCATTTCTCGGATCTCATATATCCAAGCCCAAGTGTTTCCATTCTCCCGTTGGGCAATTTGCGCTGAGTCCCAGGGACCTCCTAAATCTTGTTGTAGAACCGAGCTTGTCGAACAGTCTGTTTTAAAGGTACCCCTTGGCGCTTCAATAGTCTTTTTAATCCGTTTGTGTAATATCTGGGCAAACGGATGGGTTGGAGCCTGTCAAGTGTAGAATCCGCGCCGTGCCAGATCTCTTTCTCCACCCTTGTTTCCGAGGATCGATAGAATAAGATCGCCTTTTCACCTTTTCGCCTGGGAGGGACATAAAACGTCTGCAGGTCTTGCACATTGTAAGCTTCAAGAGCGTCGAGATCCTTGTAGTTTTCCCGCAGCACCATGGTGATTTGCAAACTCTGATCATTGCCAGGGGATGCTTGTATTGACGGCCGACTGGAGAACACGGCATTAACTTCATCTTCTGAGTCACTTCCGAAGATCAACATGGGGGCGGACGGTCCCGGGTTGTTGCGTCGAGTCGGACCAGCGTAAACTATCTCTTCTTCTTCTTCGGTATCGCTTCCAAAAACAGGGATGGCGGTGGCGGCTTTGTTCTCCGGCTTGCGACACCTTTCTGTATCCTCAAAATCTGGCAAAAAGTACTTTGCATCTTCGTACTTGCGGACTTCGTTCACGGAAAATGGGTTCAGCTCACCTGTTACGGTATACTCGAAACCATCCTTAAAGTACTTCATACACTTATGCTGTGTAGAAGGGATGATGTTGTACTCGTGTAACCAAGGACGACCGAGCAAGGCGTTGTAGCAGGTCTTGGCGTTAATGACGTGAAACTTGATGTCCGTGACGAGTAGTCCGAAGCGTAATGTTAATATCACAGATCCGAGAGTCCGTGATGACTGGGAGTCGAAACTGAAGATGGTAATTTTGTCACGAGCGAGGTGCTGCATGCTCATGCAGATTTCTTTCAACACCCGAACATTAAGGAGATTGACGGAGGATCCATTATCAACCAGGATTTTGCCTATCTTGATATCATGGCAATATCCGGAGACGTATAGGGGACGGTTGTGGTCGCACGTTCCGAGGAGAAGGTCTTCGTCACCGAAAGTGATGTCGGCCGTGTGCACTTCTTCCAGTTCATCCTTCATCCTTTCCGCGGCGAGGAAGGCTTGGAATTTCTCGGGTTCTTGCAACACCTTAATTAATGAATCTCTTGCTTCTTTTGATAATAGGAGGGCGTCGAGAATGCTGAGCTGCGAAGGTAGCTTCCTTAGGTGTGCTAGGATGTTGTAGTCCACCTTACCCTTCCTGGGAGGGTCCTTGGCCGTTAGCTTTTTCATGACTTGGTCATCTAAAGCGATATCCTCAGTGACCTTCTCCTTTCCCTTATCTTTTCTATTCGCGGGTCCGAGATTCTTTTCCAGGAGCGTGCGATTGCGCAGCTGGATGTTTTCGCAGGCCTCGGGTTCTTCCTCTTTCCCTGAAACGGATTCTTTAAAGAGAGGGCCCAGAGCCATTTCCTCATCAGAGTCGCTCCCAAAGGTGAGAACTTGTGACCCTCCAGCGTTGACCACGTAACAGTTGCCGGTAGTTCTTTTGTACCTGTCGGTAGTACTTCTTTGCTCCCGACGAGTCTTGCGTTTCATGCGCTTAAAATGTTGCCGGTGAGCAACATATCCCTGCCACCACATCTTAAAAGCGTCACACTCCTCAGTGGGGTGCGAAATCTTCCGATGATATGCGCAATAATTAGGGTGCCTCTCCGCCCCATCGAACGTGTTCTCTTCCGAGGGTGGTAGCTTCATTCCCATTGACATGGCTTTGGCAAACCTTTTTCTCGTTTTGAATACATTTTTATCTACATCGGGGGTCTTTTGATCTGGCGGGAGTGCTTCGGCTCTTTCGTTTAGTCACTTGCGTTTGGCTCCTTCCGATGCAGCCATCTCACGCTCCTGATCGGATTTACTTTTCAAACGAATCTCGTCTAGAAAGGCGTCGATCATTTCATCTGTTGGCCATACAAGTTCTGGCTCAGGCTGTGCCCCCAGTTTCTCAATGCCAGGAGTTTTCTCATCGTCCATAAACGAGTGAGAAATCACATGACAACTCGCCACATGTCCCTCGGATTCATCTGACGAGCTTTCTCCATCATCTTCCTCTTGAAAGACGTGATTGAGGAACTCTTGGAGTGTGATGGGAGTTCGCGCCTTTTGATTGTACTCCTCCAGCGCGTCAATCTGTTTCTGCAAATCCGTGCGCTTGTTTCCAGGCTTCACGGGCTTCTTGGACTTCTTCTTCTTTTTCTTCGAAGATTTTGACGGTTGGGTGTGAGTACTTGAGCCATCACCACCGATCTTTGTAGTTGGGCGTGGCTTCAGCATCCCTTCGATGATTTGAGGTTTGAGCGGGTTCTTCTATTCGACCGCTGGGCACGCATGAAGATCCCTCAGCATTCTTTTGGTTTTGGCTGATAGCACGACCTCCCATGGAGCTTCTTCAATAAAGGAACAGGTTGCCCCCGGTGTATCCGCTTTCTTAGGAGTATGCGGCTGTGGCGGGTTCATCTTCCACTTTTCGGACAGCGCAAACTTTCCCTGGAGGTATTGGTCCTCAATCCATCCTTTGAAGACGAAGCAATCCTCAATCGGATGGCTTACCGTTTGATGGTAAGGGCAATAATTGGGGTTATTCACCTCAGTGGGTTATGGCGGTCGCCTCGGATTTGGCAAGTTTATAAGCCTGTTGCGTACCACCAGCTCGAATAACCGTTTCGTCTTGTCCCGCGGGAACGAGTAGGGACGCTTCATCTTCTCATTATAATACCACCGTCTTTCTTCTAGCCGATCCGCCAGCTTTGAGGCACTGGGTTGCTGCTGAGCGTTCGCGACGAAGGTTGCCTTCCCTTTACCCTTGTCACTCCGAGGCTCCGGCTTCGGGGGAGATGGTCTGTGACCCATCTGGGCCAACTTGTCGATTAAAGCCTGGAACATGGTTGGCTTAAAGAACATCATGAAATGGGAAATAGTTGCATGAGGGTCTAGGGTTCCCACGAACATGCCCACCGCGGGCGCTTCCTCAATGCGTTTCTCGCATTTTGACCACAAATTTCGCCAGCGTATAGCATACTGGACCCACGTTTCGCCTGGTTTCACCCTGGCATTAATCAATGCCGTTATTGGAGTGCGTTCGCTGGCGCTTGCGAATCGCTGAGTGAATAGCAACTCCATTTCAGCGAACGTCTTGATAGAATCGTTCGGGAGTTCCGAATACCATTCGAACGCTGTTTCTGATAAGCTGCCCACGAACTGGCGAAGCAACAGTTTATCATCACCGCCGGTGTTACCGCAAAGGGCCCTGAACTGGGCAACATGTTGGTGGGGATTGCCAGTCCCCTTATACACATGGAATTTCGGTATTGTATAACCCGGCGGATATTTGATTTGGTCGTACCAGCTTGGATACGGTCACCCCGTTTTTACGACTTGACCAGCTGCCTCAGTCGCATGATGAACCCGGATCTGCTGGGCTATATAGTCGTCCAAGTCAGCCTTAGAGATTGTCTCCTCCTTGGCCGTTGAGAGAGCCGGTGGTGGATTCGACATTTCTCCTCTATCATCTTCGAGGATGGTCGGGGGATCTTCAGCGGGAGGATCTTGTTGAATCATCATCCCAACCATGTCTTGAAATAAGTGGGCTATTTGCTTTATATTGGCCGCTTGTTCCGCAGCCTCTTTATCTTTCTTTTCCAATATCCTCCGAAGGAACTCAGCGTCGGTCTCCTGTTCTTGCTGCTGATCCGAGGATGCTTCGGGTCTTTCTTTCGGCACAGTAAGCGCGGCCATTGCGATCATCATTTCCTGGAGCTTTTGCTGTTGCTCCTGAGCTTTGGTCACCGACCGTGTAAGCGGTCTATGACCTATAAACGCACGGCTGTCTTCCTTCCCCGACGCCATGTATACAGTGTGGACCATCCTGCCCCCAGCCTTAGGGTGCTGGGCTCAGTGCTTTTAGCTCTCGTTGCAGGCCCGGGGATCTTCTCCGGCCTCTTCTTTTTATGAGAAGTAGAAGTTGGGGGGGCCGTTGAGGTGGGCACCCAGACAGCTTTTCGTGGCTTAGCCTGGTGACTGACTTCCTGTTGGATTTTCAGCTTCTTGTGCTGGCGGGAGAAATTTGGATCGATCACCGAGTCTCGGGTCTGCCGCCAGACTTTATCGATTTGGGAGGACAGCCGTTGAGGAGATTGGGGCTGTTCTGGCTTTACTTCTACAGCCTTTTTCAGCGGAGGGGGAGACCTCTTTAGCGCCGCGGTAGGAGAATTCCTACGCACCTTATTTAGCATTTCAAAGCTGTTCCCAGTTGGAACAGCAGCATTAACTTCTGCCATCGGGGCTGGAAGAGTTAGCCCAGAAGGGGAGTTGCCTCCGGCCTTCCTCACTCGGCGCCAGTAACGACGTCGAGCGTGTCGTGCTGATGGCATCGGCTCGATGATGGCGATAGCCTCGTCTTGCCCCCTGTGTATGTGGGGGGTCGCTGCTGGTGTCAGCCTGTTAAAGACTGATGTCCTTTGGGTAGCGGGAGCGGGAGCTGGAACAGTCAATCTTGTAAAGACCGACTTTTTGGCAGGAGAAGCCGCCTTGACGACTTCAGGAGCAAGACTGGTTATTTTCTTAGGAGCAGCCTTCTCTGGGATTGCAGACCCCATTGTGGGTCCACAGGAGCTCTGGCCCAGTCTGGAGAAAACCGAGGCGCTGTTGTTGGGCGACCCGTTAAGAAGGGCCGTGGTAGGTGTAAGCCGATCAAAGACCGACTTCTTGGGAGCTTCCGGTGTCAGCACAGGAGTGGTGAAGCTCATTGGCAGGAGCAAGGTCCCGAAAAACAACCCTGTGGTGGCTCGAATGACCTGTTCTACGGGCATTGTGAACAGCGAAGCAGCTTGGGGTCCGTAGGCTATACCTCCTGGCGAGGCGGAGCACTGGTTGCAGTTGCAGTTGGAGCATTTCGCACAAGTGGAGGCCATTGATTCTTTGCTTTCTACAATAAGCAAAACGCCAAATCTTAGTATCTTGAAACCCAAGGGCAACCATTAGCAAACCATGTTTGGTTCGCTAACACGACACATGAAGTGTGGAGTGGAAAGAGGAAAAGGTCCCACCGGGCGTGCCAGAATCTGTTCCCCTCCGAAAGACGGCGCGACGGGCGTCTTGCCTGAGATTCGGGGCAGATGCTAATTGGTGCTATCCGTCTACCTCTCCGAAGATGCCAAGTTGATTTATGGCACAGTGTATCGAAGGTTTAAACGGATACGTCCGATGTAGCAGACTTCGTCAGATTCCCCCTCGCTTGAGGGGTTTTTGATTGTGGGGACGCTTTTCCCTGCAGGCGCAAGCCCCTGCAGTTAATTACGTTACCGCACCGCGGTAACCACTTTCTCCTTCTCCAGATGGTCACTTCATTTCGTGTGTGTTTATTTTGTGTTTAGTTGCCCGTGGATTGTATACGGAGACTGAGTTATGTCATCGCCCGTAGGGCGTGGACTAGTCCAAATCCGTATTATCTTAGATTTGGGTTTGGGGGTTTGGGTTTAAGGATACGTCAGTCCCGTTTAAGACTAAGATCGACTTAAACGTTTGTTAATGATACGTCAGTCTAGATTTTAGACTAAGATCAACTTAACGGGATCGTTTAGATCCAACAAGAGAGCAATTAAGGGAGCCTTGTTGTTTAGTTTAATGACATTGCGGTCAATAGGTAGTTTAAGGACATTGCGGTCCAATGTTAGTTTTAAGACGTTGCGGTCAAGGTTAAGGACATCATAGTCCGTGGATTTAAGGACTCCACAGTCCGATATTAGTTTTAAGACATCCCGGTCAAGGTTAAGGACATCATAGTCCGAGGATTTAAGGACTCCACAGTCCGGCGTTAGTTTTAAGATATCCTGGTCAAGGTTAAGGACGTCATAGTCCGTTGTTAGTTTTAAGACGTTCCGGTCAAGGTTAAGGACATCATAGTCTGAGGATTTAAGGACTCCATAGTCCAGCGTTAGTTTTAAGACATCCCGGTCAAGGTTAAGGACGTTATAGTCCGTTGTTAGTTTTAAGACGTTCCGGTCAAGGTTAAGGACATCATAGTCCGAGGATTTAAGGACTCCACAGTCCGTCGTTAGTTTTAAGACATCCCGGTCAAGGCTAAGGACGTCATAGTCCGTTGTTAGTTTTAAGACGTTCCGGTCAAGGTTAAGGACATCATAGTCCGAGGATTTAAGGACTCCACAGTCCGGCGTTAGTTTTAAGACATCCCGGTCAAGGTTAAGGACGTCATAGTCCGTTGTTAGTTTTAAGACATTCCGGTCAAGGTTAAGGACATCATAGTCCGAGGATTTAAGGACTCCACAGTCCGGCGTTAGTTTTAAGACATCCCAGTCAAGGTTAAAGACGTCATAGTCCATGAGTTTAAGGACCCCACAGTCCGTATCAATGTGTGGCCCTCGGGACCCGTCACCTCTTTGAAGACGTTGAGGAATTACAACGCCAAGTATCAAAGGAGTGAAGAGATGTACCGTTGAACCAAGGTAGATTAAATGATCTTTGGCCCAATTTGGGACCAAGACCAATTAATTATGTTATGAGCCCATTAGCCCAGTTAAATTTGAATTGAGGACTTATGGCCATCTTGGGCTAAGTCCAATCATGTTTGGAATATTGGTTTTTTGTTGGTCCATTGAAGGAGAGGCTTTGCCTCTAGAACTTAGCCAATTGGGCTAAAGCTAGTGTTAAACACTAAAGACCAATCAGTGTTGAACACTGGGAATGAGATTGATAAGTTAGCGTTTAACACTAAAAGATAGTTAGTGTTAAACACTAGCAAAAGGGCTTTCAGATTAGTGTTTAAATACTAAAGCAAATCAGTGTTAAACACTGGCAACGGAGTTTTCAAATTAGTGTTGAACACTAAAGAAAATTAGTGTTAAACACTGGGAACAGAGATTTCAAATTAGTGTTAAACACTAAAGCAAATCAGTGTTAAACACCGGGAACAGAGATTTCAAATTAGTGTTGAACACTAAAGCAAATCAGTGTTAAACACTGGGAACAGAGATTTCAAATTAGTGTTAAACACTAAAGCAAATCAGTGTTAAACACTGGGAATGGAGTTTTCAAATTAGTGTTGAACACTAAAGCAGATCAGTGTTAAACACTGGGAACAGAGATTTCAAATTAGTGTTAAACACTAAAGCAAATCAGTGTTAAACACTGGGAATGGAGTTTTCAAACTAGTGTTAATCAGTTTAAACACTGATAACGGAGATCTCAAATTAGTGTTAATCAATGTTAAACATTGGTACCAGAGATTTTAATTTAGTGTTAAACACTAAGAAAATTAATGTTAAACTCTGCTAACAGAGATTTAATTTAGTGTTAAACACTAAGAAACTCAGTGTTAAACACTGCAAATAAAGTTCTTCAATTAGTGTTGAACACTAAGGCAAATCAGTGTTAAACACTGGATTCAGAGGTTCCAATTTAGTGTTAAACACTAAGGCAAGAGGGGTTACGTGGTAGCACGTGAGGGCGCCCTCCCCTGTGGAGCTTTTCAGGGGTCACGTGGTAGCACGTGACCCTGCTTCTTTGCATGTTTGTTTAAGAATCAAATTCTTCATTAAAACCCCACTTTCTTCTGAAGAATTATATTCTTAGATAGAGTTGAACTCTAGCCTTTTTCTGTAGGAATTAAATTCCTCATATATGTGAAGAACTGAATTCTATCATAGGGTTCAACCCTAATAATAACTTTAGAGGAATTAAATTCCCACTTTCTTTTAAAGAATTACTCTTAGATAGGGTTAAACCCAGATTTATATTCTGTAAGAATTGAACTCCCATATATGTGAGGAATTAGGTTCTGTCATAGGGTGAACCTTAATTTCTTCTTTCTTAAGGGAATTAAATTCCTGTTATTTTGACAGAATTAAGTTCTTAACTAGGGTTAAACCCTGGTTCTGTTCATTTTGAAGGAATTAAATTCCTTCAACATAGGGTTAAACCCTAATTCTATTTCAAAGGAATTAAATTCCTATAATCCTATGAGAATTAAATTCTCAAACTTCCATTCCCTCTCTATGCTTTGGATCTGCATGGCAGGATCTCAACCCAATGAGAATTAAATTCTCAATTCATGAAGAGATGTGCACTTTGCAGATCTTCTACTAAAGAGAGAACTAAGTTCTTCTTTTTAATATAAGAGTTAAACTCTTTTGAGAATTAAATTCTCTTTTTCTTACCTAAGGTTTTCTTTTGCAGAAGATCAAATTCCTCCAAAGTCTCAAGGCTCTATTCTCTCTCTCTCTATGTCTCTCTGTATGTCACTCTGTATATCTCTTGGCTCGTATTTATAGGAGAAGGAGCATAATCAATTAGTTTTAGTGAATCTTTCATTGAGGTATTTGATTTGTATTCATTAGAGATTTGATTTGCATTCATCATTCATTTGGACCTTTGGATTATTAGGTGAATTTTATTCACCATTGGATTTTAAATCCAAAGATATTGCTTTATTATTTCGGTTAGATTTTAAGGGGAAATCTTTCCAAGTTCAAGATTTTTCCATAAATAGGTGATATTTAATCACCTTTAGATCTTTAATCTAATCGGTTCCAAATAATCATTCACCTTTGGAAAGATTTGAATGCTTTTCAGAATTTAATTCTGTTAAATAGAGAGGCTTTGCAAGCCGGTTACTTGTGACCACGTGACCCTTGGTCACGTGTAGGCACGTGACCCCCTGGAACGAGCTTTCTTCTCCTTTCCGCGCTCTGTTTTCTAGCCGCTGTTCAACCGTCACGTGCCAACACGTGACCCCTGGTCACGTGTGAGCACGTGTCCCTTTCTGGAGTCTTTTCTTTGATTTAATCAGGGAACTGAATCTGCCTTTGCCGCTGCTTTTAAATGTCACGTGCCAACACGTGACTGCTGGTCACGTGCTAGCACGTGATGCCTCCTCCGTAAACTTTCCTGATTTTAAATCAGGAAACAGTCATGGAAGTCAAGCAGATATACTGAGGGCTTTATCAACATGTATGAAATGAACAGTATAACACAATTAAGTAAACATGTTAAGATAAAGAGCAACCAGATAGCATACTATCATGTCGAGCAAGAAAGTCATCTGTATATATATACATGTCTAAGCATCCACTATATAAATAATGGCTTCTAAGGCATACATATATCCAACAGTATGGACTTTGGATGTTACTCATCCTAGGGTAAACCCGTTGGATGCAAATGGATCTTCAAGAAGAAAATTGGTGTAGATGGACAGGTAGAAACCTACAAAGCTACACTTGTTGCTAAAGGTTTTCGTTATTGGACTATGACGAAATGAAACTTTTTCACCAGTGGCTATGCTTAAATCCATTCGGATCCTACTTTCCATTGCGGCCTTCCATGACTCTGACATCTGGCAGATGGATGTTAAAACCGCTTTCCTAAATGGAAGTTTAGAAGAGTGTGTTTATATGGATCAACCAGAGGATTTCATAGACAATGGGAGCAGCGGGAAGGTGTGCAAGTTGCTTAAATCCATTTATAGATTAAAGTAGGTATCGCGGAGTTGGAACATCTGCTTTGATGAGACGGTCAAGGAATTTGACTTTATCAAAAATATAAATGAACCTTGTATTTATAAGAAGAATGTAGGGAGAACTGTGGTATTCCTCGTTTTATACGTAGATGACATTCTCCTGATAGGAAATGATATTCCTATACTTCAATCGGCCAAGCTGTTCTTGTCACAAAAGTTCTCTGTGAAAGACCTAGGTGATGCCTTGTACATTCTGGGGATTAGGATATATCGTAATAGATCTACAAGAATGTTGGGACTTTTCACAGTCAAGGTACATATACACCGTACTGAAGAGGTTTAGTATGGAAGATTCCAAGCGCGGTAATTTACCCGCTTGTCACGGGATCACCCTCTCCAAAAAGATATCTTCCAAGACTGATGAAGAGAGGGCTCGCATGAGTATTATACCCTATGCTTTGGTGGTAGGATCGATAATGTATGCGATGTTATATACCAGACCAAATGTAACTTACGCACTTAGCGTCGTAAGCAGGTATCAGTCCAACTCAGGTGAGAAATATTGGATAGCAGTAAAGAACATTCTTAAGTACTTGAGGAGGACTAAGGAGATGTTCTTGGTGTACGGTAATGGGGACCTCCAGATCGAGTCTTTTACCGGCTCTGGATTTCAAAGTGATAAGGATGACTCTAAATCCATCTCGGGTTATGTGTTTACCCTCAATGGAGGGGCGGTATCTTGAAAGAGCTCCAAACAGGACACCGTAGCAGATTCGACGATGGAGGCTGAGTACATCGCTGCTAACGATGCCGCAAAAGAGGCAGTCTAGATGAGGAAGTTCGTTTCTGAACTTCAGGTGGTTCCATCCATTGTTAATCTAATACCTTTGTATTATAATAACAATGGAGCCATGGTTTTGGCAAAGGAACCACGGTCCCATCAGAAATCCAGACATATCTTGAGGCGGTATTACCTGATCAGGGAGATCGTGGATCGCCGGGAGATCGAGGTGCGGAGAGTAGATATAAAGGACAACACGGCAGATCCATTCACCAAGGTCATCTCTCAAGTCCAGTTCGAGAGACTGTTCGAGATGTTGGGTTTGCGGTAGGCCAACAACTGGCTCTAGTGCAGATGTTGGGTACTTAATACGCCAATAACAGGCCCTAGTGCAAGTGGGAGATTGTTGGATATGTATGACCTAGAGGCCTTCATTGTATAGGATGCTAGGGATATGTATATACAAGACAATCTTGCTCAATATGATAGTATGCTATTTGGTTTGCCTTTATCTTAACATGTGTATATGTTTTACTTGTTATTTCATATCGCTTATACATATTGATAAAGCCCATAGGATCATTGCTTGACTACCACTGTTATGATGGCAATCTTACTTGTGTGAGCCGGATAGTTGATAAGCACATCCTTAAATGTCCCTAGTCATGGGAGTATCGAGACTGGGCATCGATACTCCAGAGTAGACTAGTGTATATATTTTTAGACCCTGACAAGGGGCGATGGTTGGTCCCACAGCCATTGGTGTGTTGCACCTATGATTGTATACAGGTACTCACTGGGGGTGAGTACACTGGACGGACTCGCCGAGAACTGGCTAGATGGTATTATACCTATCGTCAGATAGCAGTTCTCCGATGACATAAGTACAGATAGTCTGTCGACCTGAGGTCATCATTTGTCTCATATGAGTTCCCACTATGCTTTGATTACAACCCTACCACGGTTCTACTGAGTCGTGCAAACAGGTTTTAGTAGGATATAGTCCCGAGCCACATGGAGGCAGTGAGAATTGTTGGGGATTTATCTCTCCCGGCATAGGGAGTCTATATCCCACTGTGTTCGGTTGGCCAACACCATAAGTCCCTGGTCAGGGCGGATTGAGAATTATTGATAGTTAGATCAGTAGATTCTTGGATGGTCTTGAGCCACATCGGCACGACTTGTCAGGATATTAGGGATCTGAAATTTTCCACCCCCTAGACCCAGCATGCGATACTCTCAGATGAACAGACTGGACTGTACGGAGATTGTCGCGGATAGTCTCAGTAAGAGTTCGGATAAGTTTGCTCGTCGGCCTTCTTTTCGACAAGCACCTGGGTAGTCATTACGTACAGCTAGTGCCGCTGACGGGTTTGTGGTTAAACGTATTGTTAGCATACTGTCGAGTCTTTAGAGTCCCATACATAGGGTTTTCCTGGTTCAGGCGAAACAATATAGAGGCCGTATGGTTTTACGTGCAGGGTTCCGATCATATATGTGTACTAACTACACGGATTTTGTTCGAACGGATAATACTAGCAGGCTTAGGATTAAGCCGCATTCTAGTATTATATTATTGGATTATTTTTTATCTCTTGGTATTCGCATTTTTTGTACTATGAGTACGGGTATGTATATACGGTGAGGGCATTCTTGTAATTTTCACTTGGGTGCTTCTAGAAGAAGACACCACATTTATGTTATATCTATTTATTGAAAATAGATAATGAGGTGGAGGGATGAGGTGTTTCAAAGCATGGTATGAACCATAGCTATTTCTTTTCTTTATTCAAGTATGGCTACTATATTTTATTGAAAATGAAATGCTTGATAGTTTTGAGCTTAGCCATTCTTCGCTTCTTTCTACACTTGACATTCCCTCTCTTCCTTTGCTCTCTTCTTCTTCCTCAAACCCTAACACTCTCATGTGTTGAGAAACCAATGGATATTGAGATAAATTAGTCTAATTAACACTCTATATCTTCTAAGCTACCTAAATTAGCAAACTAGGTATTTTAGTTACCTCATTTTTGAGGTTAGAGCTTGAACCATAAACTCTCTGGTGGATCGTCTTCGATTCAAGGAAGCCGATGACCAAGCTTGATCTTGACGAAAGAGGAGCTCAAGAAGAGGACAAGAAGATCCGAAGGACTTGAATCATAAAGGTATAAATCATTATCATAGTAGATTAGAACCTTTGTGATTTTACTAGCTAGGGTTTATGGTAGATCTTGGGAGTTTAGTCGATGTTGCTTGCTTTTAAAACGTTTTTTGAAATTTTCGCCTCTCTACAAACCTTGTGGAGTGTGCGATATTGACTTAAAGTTTAAGCTGTCAACAACAAATCCTTCTGGTTGATGCATGTAGATTTTTTCAGTAAGATCGCCATTCAAGAAAGCGGTCTTCATGTCCATTTGATAAATGATATTACCTTGACTCACTGTCCAAGCAAACAAAACACAGATGGTTCTCATTCGGTAGACTGGGGCATAGATGTCCAAAAAATCAATTCTTTCTTTTTAAGTGAATCCTTTAGCCACCAACTTTGCTTTGTACTTCTCTAAAGTTCCGTCTGCACGCAGCTTCCTTTTGAAGATATATTTACAGCCAATTGGTCTTGCCCCTTCAGGGAGATCTGTGAGTTCCTAAGTATGGTTCTGAATTAGTGAGTCCATCTCGCTATCCATAGCTTCTTTTCAAAGAAAAGCGTCATTGGATTTCATCGCTTCTTCAAAAGATTGCGGATCTCCTTCAACATTAAAGGTTATGAAGTCGTCTCCAAAGGTTTTAGCCTTTCTAAAACATTTAGAAGGAAGAGGTTCTATAGCTACTGGAGCATATTCACTTTCTTCTACCTTAAGAGGTACAACTTCTTACATCGAAGGTGGCTCTTCTACTTGAGTATTCTCATAAGAATCTTTGAGATATATGTCCTTGAAAGAGTTCTTGAAGGGTATGTTCTTATCTTTGATGAACTTATCCTTAAAGAATTCTGCATTGCGGGCTTCAATAATAGAATTGGTCCCTAGATCTAAGAATCTGCTACTATCTGAAAGTTCCTAGTGCCCTCGCCGCTAACCCGCGGCCAATGCGAAATCCAAAAACTAAAATTTTCGTAGCACTAGAAACCCTAAACCAAGAATCTAACCAAACATCTAAACTAGAACCATAACAGGATAAACATCATAACCTTTGTAGCGTCTTTATTTGCTCCATTTGGGTTAGACTCTAGCATGCTCTCAAGAGCTCTGGGTCATGTTTGCAAGCCGGTTCTCCTTTGCCGAAGATGATCCACCCGAGGAAACCGATCTAAGCTCCGGCGTCACCTAGTGAAGCAACCGACGCTCCAAGCTCGCTAAGAATGGAGAGTGGGGATGTGGAAATTTTCCACTATCCTTTTCTCTCAAATCTAAGCTCAAGAGAGCAAGTGTAGAAGGAGGGGGAGGTGAGGAAAAATAACCATGGGCAAGTGTTGAAGGCATGAGAGAATAATATAATGAATCAAGTGTTGAATGAAGAATGGCTTCATATTGTTTTTGCAACCATACAAATAAAAAACTCATAACAATTTGCAATAAAATAATGAAGTCCATTCCTCTCTACATGTCTTCAACCATGCTCAATGCCACCTCACCCTTCACCTCATTTCATGAATATTGATAAATGAATATTAACAAATGAGGTGTCCATCTTCTAGAACAAATTCCGTATAAATACGGAATACAACCCGGTATACGTATCGAAATACATATACGCGTATCCGTATAAAAATACGAATGGCCAAGAGAGAAAATGAACAATGAAAAATAATACTAGAATACATATATAAAAAATATATATAACTTATTAAATCAAAACTTTATTTAATAATCCGGCTTAATCCTAAACCGCTAGTATTATCAACTGTCCGATTAAAGTTGGTGTAGCCTATACACATATTTAATTGGACACTTGTATATACCAACATATGTCATCTACATCATATTGCCTGAACCGGAAAAACTCTGTGTGGGACTCTAAACACTCCTTAATACGCTGGCAGTGTGTTTAACCACAAACACGTTAGCGGCACTAGCTGTACGTAACAGCTATTCAGGTATTGAGCGAAAGGAAGGCCGATGAGCAAACTCATCCATACCCTTATTGAGCCTGTCTGTGATAATCTCCGTACAGTCCGGTCTGTTCGTCTAAGAGTATCACATATCAGGTCTGGGGGGTGGATAAAGTCAGACCCCTAATAACGCGATATTTCGTATCGGTGTGAAGCCCATCACCCACTGAGAAACTACTGATCCAAATGAGTAATTCTCATCCACCTTGGCCAAGAATTTCTGGTGATGGCCACCCGTGCATGTAACGACTCTGAAATCTCTGTACAGAAATTTTTTCAATTAATATACAAAAAAGAGTATTACAGTATGTGTGAGAGTTAAAAGTTACTTTTGTTTAATAAAATCAAGAAGTTGTAGCTCACCGGTAAAGCCTCTACACTGCTGCGACATAGCCTGTGTATTCGATTCCCATCAGACACAATTATTTTTTCTGATTTTTCATTTTAATTTTTGGGAAGCCCAAGAGTTGCACGTGCAAAACATGGGGAAATGAAAAGTTCAGAAAAATTAAACATGCGCAAAATGGAGTAAACACAGAATAACCCACGTGGCATGAATCTCGAGGCAAGACCTTGAGATTCGATCGGCTAAATTGGCTATAGGGCCGGCAAAGATGGTTCTGATGATCCCATTTTGATCCGTGTTTTGCACACTTGTCCCTTCAGCTCCTCTTAACTCCTCTGCACTGTTTGCTTTCACTGAAATCAAACAGAGACCTTTCATTTCACCAATTAACACCATTTTAATGCTTTTTAATCTAAAATTTTAATTCCCAAACCCTAATTTTTCACTATAAATACCACCCCATGTTTTAGCTCTTTACCATTCTGAAAATTCTAGCAAAAACTCTCTCAAAAGGTTCCTAAGTGCAAGTGGAGTAAAGTGGAGTTAGCAACTAAGCTCTTTCTGTCAAAAATCGAAGCCGATTTCGGAGCTCCCGCGACTCCACGAAGACACTCCTTCTCTTCCTCACCCTTTTCTTAAGATTTCCAAATCGCAAGTCCCTCTTCTCTCCTTCTCTTTCATATCAATACATAAATTTTAAAAAAATATCGACAAAAGTAGAGTTAACACATAACAATCTTCGTTTCTAAACATTTTATCATGCTTGATATGTTTAAATGTAATATAATCACCCTATTATCTTTTTAAAACAAAACCCACTGTTCACCGCCGAAAATAGAGACGAATTGGGATGGATCACCTTGACTGAATTTGGGGGCATATGCTATTTGGATTTATCTGTCCACCTCTCCGAAAATACCAAGTTGATTTAGGGCACCATATATCGGAGGTTTGAACAGATGCGACCATTGTAGAAGACTTTATCAGATTCCCCCTCATTTTATGAGGGGTTTTTGATTGTGGGGATGCTCTTCTTTGCAAGCGCAAGCCCCTACAGTTAATTACGTTACCGCATTGCGATAACCACTTTCTCCTGCTCCGGAAGTTCACTTCGTGTTGTTTGTGTTTTGATTTGTTTTGGTTGCCCGTGGATTGTATACGGAGACTATTTTATGTCGTCGCCCGTAGGGCACGGATTAGCCCAAATCCATATATTTTAGATTTGGGTTTAGGTTTATTTAATGACCGTTAATCTGGTTTGAGATTAAGGTCAATTTAAATATGTGAGCATTTGGGCTCAATTTGTTCTTGCTAAGGATGCGTTGTCTAATTTGAGACTAAGATCAACTTAGCAAAATTTTAAGGATCATTTTTATTTAAGATCCAGTAAAAGAGCATTTGGGCTCAGCTGCAAGAAAATCTCAGAGATTTAGCCAATTTGGGCTAAGTCTACTTAGCCTTTTTCTTATTCAACAGTGCTAAGCACTTATTTGGGCTTTATTTGTTCAGCCATTTTCTTTTCATGTAAAAGTGCTAAGCACTTATTTGAGCTCTGACGCTCACATGTATATCATGTGAAGTATTCAGTCATGGGCGCTGTCCAATAAATGTTGAACAGTTTTAGTCATTTTGACTAAATGTGAAGTGCTAAGCACTTTTTATAGCGTCTAAGTGAGGTGCATGTGAGGCGCTGGGCGCTGTCCAATCAGTGCTAAGCACTCAGCCATTTTGGCTGCCTATAAAGTGCTCGGCACTTTTTGTATGGCACCCACGTGAGGAGCACTTGTGGCGCTGGGCGTTTCCCAATCAGTACTAAGCACTTAGCTGTCTTCGGCTGCATAGGGAGTGCTGAGCATTTTTATTCAGCGCCCACATGTGTTTCACGTGAGGCGCCGGCCTTCTGTTTTGGGCGCCCGCGTGTTTTTCACGTGAGGCGCTAAGCGCTGTTAAAAGGGGGCGCTCATATGAGGAGCACGTGAGGTGCTAGGCGCTGTTAAAAGGGAGCGCTCATGTGAGGAGCACGTGAGGTGCTAGTCTTTTTTCCTTTTTAGAGATTAAATATCTGTTAGTGGCATTTTGACCATTAATGATCACCAAGATCTTCGTTTTTTGAAGATCTGGGATCAGGTTTTTCTTTAAAAACTAAGTTATTTTATAGGTTCTTTTTCCTTTTGTTTTTTCTTTTGGACCTAATTCTTTTCTGAATTTTTGATTCTCAAGAAAAAGATCCTCCTGATGAGAATTAAATTCTCAACTTGTGGGAGACTTGTCTTGTGGATCTCTGATCCAGAGAAAAAACTAAGTTCTTGAGAAGGGTTAAACCCTTATATAGGTAAAAAGAGATATTTTGATCTCTGTGTTTTCTTTACCTAGGGTTTTTGAGGAGGAAAGTCTTCTTCTTTGAGAATTAAATTCTCTGTTCTTTCAAGAGCTCCCTGTATTTTTGCAGAAGCTTAACCTGTTTTTTTTCTTCTTCCCCCTTTCCCCCCTCATTTTCTCCTGTCTAGTTGATTAATCTCTTTGCTCCTATTTATAGGAGAAAAGAAAAATCAATTTGTTGAGAAAATCTCTCATTGAGAGATCATGATTGATTTCATAATCAATCTAAAATAATCTTTTAGATCAATTGGTGAATTTTATTCACTGTTGGATTTTTAATCCAAAGGCTCTCTGTTTAACAGAGAAGATTTCTTGTTTGTATAACAAGATTAGGAAATATTTTCCTAAGATAGAATTTTATTTTATCATATAAATATCTTATTAGTTTAACAAGATTAGAATTTTATTCTATCATAAGATTAGGAAGATATTTTTCTAATATAGAATTTTATTCTATCTAATAAAGAAGATCCTTCTTATTTGTTTATCAAGATTAGGAAATATTTTTCCAAGATAGAATTTTATTCTATCATATGAATATCTTGTTAGTTTAACAAGATTAGAAGATAATTTCCTAACCATAAAATTTAAATCTGTTTAACAGAGAAGATCTCTCTTATTTTAGGAAGATCAGGAAAATATTTCCCACATAGAATTTAATTCTATCGGATGGTTTAATTGGTGATATTTTGTCACAATTGGATTTTAAATCCAAGATTCTCTATTAGAGAAGATCTTTCCATATTAGAAGGAAAATATTCCCAAATAGAATTTATCATCTGATGATTTATTATCACCATTGGATCTTTGATCCAACGACTCTGTTTATTAGAGAATATCCCAGTTTTTAGGAAAGTATCCCCATGTAAAATTTAATTCTGCTTGCTTTTAATTTGGACGCTGGCGCTCACGTGTTGTGCATGTGGGCGCCACTTAAGAATTTAATTCTTATTTATGATAGGCGCTTATGTGCTTTGCATATTGGCGCCCACGTGAGGAGCACGTGCGGCACCACCATATGATTTAATCCTACAAAATTAGCGCTGGTGCTGGCATCCTCGTGAGGAGCACGTGAGATGCTGCCTCAACAAAATTTTAACAGAGCTTAGCTCTTTTATTATGTTTAAATATTAGGGGAACAGGCGCTCCTGTGCTTTGCACATTGGCGCCCACGTGAACTTCACGTGCGACGCTACCTGAGATGATAGTTACATGCTTTGCATGTGGATGCACGTATTTAACACGTGGAGCTTTCCCTTTATTTTTATAAGGGAACAACAAGCACTGAGCCAAAAAAATTTTGGCGGGAACAAATGCCCCTACTACTTTACCTACTTAAGTATGTACGTGGGTGAAATAGTGCAAAGTTATGCATGGCCATAGAATTGATGGCTTAGGAGACAAGTTTAGGGTCCTTATAGCCTAAGGTTTTTTTTATCTTCATGAGCCGTAAAGGTCTCAAAAAGGCATTTTCTCCCTATGAGTCATGAGGATCTCATAGGTGCATATTCTCCCTAGAAATCGTGAGGATTCCTAAGTGTTCATCGCCTCCGCAAGTCGTAAAGATCTCACTCGGGTATTTTTCCTTACGAGTCGTGAGGACCCGTAAGTATCTTTTTCACTTTATTGGCGAATGTGGCCCGTGGATAGTATACAAGAGTCAGTTTGGACTTTCTTGTAGGGCTGTGATGGCTTAGAAAACATGTTTAGATCTGTCGCCTAAGGCTTTTCAACTTTATGAGTCATGAGGGTCTCATAAATATGTTTCTCCTTATGAGTCGAGAGGATCTCGTAGGTGTATTTTCTCCTTAGAAGTCTTGAGGACTCCTAAGTGCGTTTTCTTTTGAGTGTCGTAAGGACCTCACAAGAGAATTTTCCCTTTACGAGTCGAGAGGACTCGTAAATAGTTTCTTCTCCTCGTCGGTATGCGATTTTGGAGAATGTGGCCCATGGATAGTATACAAGAGTCAGTTTGGACCTACTTGTAGGGCCACAGTGCTTAGGAAATAGGTTGATATCCCCGTCGTCTAAAGATTTTCACCTTCATGAGCCGTGAGGGTTTCATAAAGATGTTTTTCCCTATGAGTCGAGTTGAGTCGAGAGGATCTCGCAGGTGTATTCTAACGTGAAATAGAGATAACCTCTATTCTTTACTACATGGGTCCGTTATGTTTGTGGTACTAGGGTTTTAGTTCGTGGTACCGTCGCATTGACTGATGTATTTCTCGATATGCAGTCTTTAAGCTGCTGTTTGAGTAGCCCCGTGACTGTCGTGTATTTGATCCCTTAGGGGGCTGGACAAGACGTCTTCAAGTAATCTCCTTAGGTCATATTGCCACCGGAAGAGCAAACGTGATGAATTTTCCATGACGCTTTTTATTTGAGGTTAGGCTCAATTTGGAGCCCCGATGAGTCATAACCACGTCTTCAAGTAATCTCTTTTAGGCTTTATATGAGTTTCCGTCGAGACCCGAAGCTGGGAATATGCCGTCACTTTATTTTTGTTTTAACGATGTCGTGCCGTTTCTTTGCTGAAGTAGGGTAGACATCTATAGGACCTCTATACTGTATGTATTGCAATTGAAGTCCGGAGCTAGGAATATATTATTTGATAGTTGCGTCCGCATCCTGATGAAATGAGGGGGAACATCGAGATAGTCTCTGGGTTGTATATGAACCGTCAAGACTTGGAGCTCGGATTTTGCCGTGACTCCATTTTTGCTTTGACCCTTGGGTCTTTTATTGACGTTGCATCTGCATCCTGCTGGCATAAGAAACACGTCGAGCTAGAGTTAGGATTTTGCCGTCACTCCTTTTTGATTTGGCTTCTTGGAGCCTTTGTTAACGCCGCATCTGCACCGAGAAGGAATGTCGAGCTGGAGCCGGGATTTTGCCATTACTCCTTTTTTGTTTGACCCTTGGGTCTTTTGTTAACGTTGCGTCTACATCCTGCTGGCATGAGAAGCACGTCGAGCTGGAGTTAGGTTTTTGCTGTTACTCTTTTTTGATTTGGCTCCTTAGAGCCTTTGTTGACGTTGCGTCTGCATCCTGCTGGCATGAGGAGCACGTCGAGTTGGAGTTAGGATTTTTCCGTCACTCCTTTTTGATTTGGCTCCTTGGAGCCTTTGTTGACGTCTTATCTACACCGAGAAGGAACGTCGAGCTGGAGCTAGGATTTTTCCATTACTTCCTTTTTGTTTGATTCTTGGGTCTTTGATGACGTTGCGTCTACATCCAGCTGGCATGAGAAGCACGTCGAGCTGGAGTTAGGATTTTGCCGTCATTCCTTTTTGATTTGGCTCCTCGGAGCTTTTGTTGACGTTGCGTCTGCATCCTGCTGGCATGAGAAGCACATCGAACTGGAGTTAGGATTTTGCAATCACCCTTTTTTTTTGGCCCTTGGGTATTTTGTTGACGTTGCGTCTGCATCCTGCTGGAATGAGGAGAACGTCGGGATGATCTCTAGGCTTTAGATGTTGCCATCGAGATCTGGAGCTAGGGATATGCCACTGCTCCATTTTATTTTGGTGATGTCATACCGATTCTTTGCTGAAGTTGGGTAGACATCCAAATTACCTTTATGCTGTATGTATTGCCATCGAGGTCCGGAGCTAGGAATATGCCATTGCTCTAATTTCATTTGATAGTTATGCCCGCACCCTGCTGAAATGAGGAGAACGTCGAGCTGGAGCTAGAATTTTTGCCATCACTCCACTTTTGTTTGTTGATGTTGCATCTGCATCGAGAAGGAACGTCGAGTTGGAGCTGGGATTTTGCCATTACTCCTTTTTGATTTGGGTCCTTGAGCTTTGCTGACGTCACGTCTGCACCCTGTTGGAATGAGAAGAGCGTCGAGCTGATCTTTAGGCTGTAGATGTTGCCATTAAGATCTGGCTCTCCCTTTGACGGAGTCTGGTGAGAAAATATGGTTCCCTTTCTTTCATTTGTGCCCATGGATCGTATACAAGAGTCAATATGGACATACTTGCAGGGCAGTGGAAATTTTATTTTATTTTATTTTTTATTGCAGCGATGCTCTATCTTTTCAGCTTTTCATATCACGAAAGTCGTGATTGCCCAATCATTTTGGCTTTTTATCCATGGTCCAATCATTTCGGCTATATTTTATATATATTTTTACTCGCTGCTTTTTATTGCGAGTTGCTGAAACATTTCGGCTGTTTTTATATGCATATTTTTTTGCTCGCTGATTTTTATTGCGAGTTGCCCAAACATTTCGGCTATTTTTATATGCATTTTTTGCTAGTCGCTATTGTTTCTTATTGCGAATTTCGAATCTAATACCAACCATGGCATCAGTATCGCTACGACTGGAGTATTGCCAGGAGCGAATCATCATTTGCCGTGAAAGGACTTAGAGTTTGATGCCTGTTTAGGCATCAATATCGCTGCAACTGGAATATTGCCAGGAGCGAATCATTATTTACTTTGAGAGTACATGAAGTTTGATACCTTTTTAGGCATCATCATCGCTGCAATTGGGATATTGCCAGGAGCGAATCATCATTTGTCTTGAGAGGACTTGAAGTTTGATACCTTTTTAGGCATCAGTATCGCTACGACTGGAATATTGCCAGGAGCGACTCATCATTTACCTTTGCCGATTTGAACAGGGATGGCTTAATAAACAGGGTTAGGATCCTGTCGACTAAGGCTTTTTGACTTTATGGGCCGTAAGGGTCTCATAAAGATATTTCTCCCTACGAGTCGAGTGGATCCCGTAGGTGTATTTTCTCCTTAGGAGTCGTGAGGATTCCGAAGTGTGTTTTCTCTTGTAAGTCATAAGGAACTTACAAGAGTGTTTTCTCCTTATAAGTCGAGAGGACTTACAAGTGCCGTTCACCATATAGGGACATTTCTCGCCATTGGTAGAACTTGGTAAGGGAATATTTATTCGTGTCCGTGGATTGTATACAAGGATCAATATGGATCGCCTGTAGGGCAACTTGGGGGATGTGGCGGCTTAAGAACAGGTTCAGATCCCTGTAACTTAAGGCTTTTGAATCTTATGAGCCGTGAGGGTCTCATAAGGGGAAATTCTCCTTACGAGTCGTGAGGATCTCGCAAGCGTAATTTCTCCATAGGAATCATGAGGATTCCTAAGTGTGTTGCTATTTTGTGAGTCGTAAGGATCTCACGCAGGTATTTTTTTCTCACAAGGTCGAAAGGACTTTGCAAGTGCACATGAATTTTTTATTTTACGTGTTTGCTCCCTTTTCGGGCTTTCACAAACTCGCCGGTAGTCCTGCTGTTTTTACTCACGGCGCTCTTTCGGGTTTTCATCCGTGCCCATTTTGCTTGTGGACATACCGTTTTTTCCTTTTTTTCCTTTTTATTTATTTATTTAAACGAGATTGCGCCTTTTCGGGTTTTCACAAACTCGCCAGCAATCCTGCTATTTTTACTCACAGCGTCCTTTCGGATTTTCATCCATGCCCATTTCGCTTGTGGATATACCTTTTTTTAATGGCGAAACTCTCGAAAGTAGTTTCGTCGCAGGTGACCCACCTGTTTGCCGGTGGGTTTTGAGGGTGGCTTGGATTTGCTATGTAGCCAGTGGAACTTGAGGTGCAATCTTTCCTGCTATGAATTTGATTGCAATATAAATCCCAAGAGAATGTATCGCCGTATTTGGGGCGATACACTAGTTTAGGGACGTTTCGGTCCATTATCACCATGTTAGGGACTTTTCGGTCCAATGTCGCCATATTTGAGGCGACGTTCTAGTTTAGGGACATCTCGGTCCGTTATCGCCATGTTTGAGGTGAATTTCTAGTTTAAGGACATCTTGGTCCGTTGTCGCCATATTTGAGGCGAATTTCTAGTTTAAGGACATCTCAATCCGTTGTCGCCATGTTTGAGGCGAATTTCTAGTTTAAGGACATCTTGGTCCGTTGTCGCCATGTTTGAGGCGAATTTCTAGTTTAAGGACATCTCGGTCCGTTGTCGCCATGTTTGAGGCGAATTTCTAATTTAAGGACATCTTGGTCCTTTTTCATCATGTTTGAGGCGAATTTCTAGTTTAAGGACATCTCGGTCCTGAATCGCCATATTTGAGGCGACGGAGCTTCTTTGCATACCACTCTCAGAGTTTTGACTCAGGAGGATAGCGAGCGGATATGAGCGTTGTCATCTATCATAGACCTAAGTCGTGACTCGTCAAGCGTAGTAGTTTTAGAGGAATCAGCCGTTTATTGGCCGGAAGGGTCTTTCGCCATGCATATCCATGAGCAGGTAGGCTCCACCTTGGTAGACTTTGTTTGTGATGTACTGACCTTTATAGTTCGGCTCGAATTTCCCCCGTTTTGCACGATTGGGGATCATTGGTCTTTTGACGACTAGTACGAGTTCGCCTTGGCGGAATGTTCTTGGCCTGGTCAGTCTTTCGTATGACCGTGTCATCCTTGCCTTATAAGCCTCCAGATTTTGCTAAGCTATAAGGCGAGTTTCATCGAGGGCATCGAGCTCCTCAAGCCAAAGATGAGCATTTTCTTCATCTGTCAGTTCGTATTGAACCGCTACTCGCAGGGAAGGGAGTTCCATTTTCAGGGGAAGCACTGCTTCCGTGCCGAATATTGATTAGTCTGAAATATTGCACATTCGAATGATTATTTTCCCCACCATTGTTAAGTTCTAAAAGGTGTTTATTGTAATTATAGAACATATGAGGGTTTATGTGTAAAAAACTTATTATTATATGTTTCTACATTATAATTAACATAATGAAGGAAAATACATGCATATAATATTTAAATGAAATATTGTAATTAAAATATGCATATCATATCAAATATTTCTAATTAATATTCTTAAGATCTAATATCATATAAAATGGTTAGGATGATATCTTAAATATAACAAACACTACTAATACTATGAATTGAGATATTGTGCAGAAATGAGCTCAGGGTTGGAATCCTTGAGATCCGAGATGTCGGAATAAAATCTACCGATAAATTGAAGCAAATCATAAACGGCGGAGACTCAGAATAAGATTTTCAAAATCTAGATATCGAAGAGATCTACACATGTCAACAAAAGAGTCCACAAGAAATCCCATGACCTTATACCACTATAACGCCGCGGTTGGGCGGCCAAACCCCATGATATGTGGCAGATCCGCGACCTCCTTCTGGCCGTAGGACTTAGGATTTTTTGGGTGTAATCATATCAGCATATCCTAATGTCTGACAACTAAGGTTCCTAGTTTCTGTGACTATTTAAAGGACTGAGAGTTTCACATGAAAATTGATCAACCGAAGAGATCAAAAAGTCGAAGATGATCCACGCATTCGAGTTGATCATCAGCTGTTCATCTACTTTCAACAAGATAGAGATCGAGAGCAAAAACTAGGGTTCTTGTACTCTACTTTAAAAGGATTTGTACATGATATAGTTGATTAATAAAGGTAGAGTTTTTATTAGTTTTTTCGCAATTAATTTCTGCACTTAATTTCTGCATCTTACATTATGATCTCATTCTTCATCCTTTTTTCTCCAACCATGCGTGAGTAATTCCTAACTTGCTAGGGTTCGTAGGCTAGGATAGATCAATGGATGATAAAATCATTTAACTCTTTTTACACATTTTAAAGTCTATAAACTTTAGCAAAATAAATATTAACATCCTAATCGGGCGCGCTACCAATTTAGCTAGTCACGACCACGATTTGAGATTGGATTAACACTTGTTTTGGTAAAGGGTAGACATGAATAGAGATCAATGCAAGGATAGGGGTTAAGAGTGGGGAAACCCTAGTTTCTTCCAAAAGAACCCTAATCCACATTCATCATTATCGATATAATTTTAAACTATTAAAAGATAAAATGAGTCATTTTTAATTAGTCATCCATTACTACTAAGTCATATGAACCCTACAAGCCTCTTCTTTATAAAATCTACATCTGTATTAAAATAGATCTACAACCAATCAACCCATCCTTCTTCCATCAACTTGTTTATAGCAAGAAAAAAGTTCACGTTTCCCTGCGGAGGACTCGTATGCATCGCGGCTAGCTACTAGTGACACCGTCCTGATTGCGGTTACTTTATTCACAAAACAATTCACTCTTTAAACACATCAATCAAATAGCACCGTTGCCGGGAAGACGGCTGTAATTTTTTTTCTTGTTATTCGGGTTGATCTATTATAAAATCCAGCGAACATTAAATAAAAGATAACCAAAACCGCATATTGTGTATTTAACGATTAGTGTGTGAATTTTGCAAGGGAATCTGGAGTCACTGGAGCGAGGGAAAAGGGATTCAGAGACTTTTAAAGAAGACCAGAGGAGAATTGGAGTGCACTGAAGAAAAACAAGCAAAAGAACTCTCCAGAGTGCGGCGGAACCGCATCTATTCAGTCGAAAATATTGCACATTTGACGGAACATTTTCCTTAGTTTTGTTAAGTATTTAAAGGTGTTTATTGTAATTAGGGAACATATGTGGGTTTATCTGCAAAATACTCTTTATCATGTGCTTATATATTATAATTAACATTATGAAGGAAAATATATGCATATAATATTTATATGATATTTTGATAATTGAAATATGCATATCATATCAAATAATCCTAATCAATATTCTTAAAATATCATACATACTAATGGTTAGAATAATATTTCAAAATAAATAACAAATATTACTAATACTATGAATTGAGATATTGTGCAGATATGAGCTTAGGTCTGGAGATCGAGATATTCGAGATGTCGGGAATAAAATCTACCGATAAAGTTGAATAAAATCATAAACGCAGAGACTCAGAGGAAGATATAAAGAATCCAGGCATCACAACAATCTCCACGTGTTAACATAAGGCAGCACCAGAATTTTGAAGACCTGATCCCACCATACTGCAGCCTAACAGCGGCCAAATCCCTATATATGCGGCGGATCCGTGGCCCTTTGATGGCCTTAGGATATGAGATTTTGTGGGTGTGATCGTATCATCAAATAACAATACATGGGAACTAGGGTTTCTTCTTCTAGGGCTATTTAAATGACCGAGAGCTTCAGATGAAAATTATCTCGAAATAGATCACTAAAATCATTGCCTAATAAATCACCGATAAGATCAAGAGATCCAAGAAAGGTCCACGAATCGACATGATCAATCGACGCATCATCTACTTCCTACGAGACAGAGATCGGGAGCATAAACTAGGGTTCTTGTACTCTAAATTCGACGGATTTGTAAATGATAGTTGATTAATAAAAATATAGATTTTTAGTTTAATTCTTTGCATTTTACTTTCTGCATTTAATTTCTGCATTACTTTATGCATTTACATTATGATCTCCTTCCCTATCTTCTCTTCTATCTCAAACATGTGTGAGTAATTCTATGCTTGATAGGGTTCGTAGGCTAGGGTAGATCAATGGATGATAAAATCATTTAACTCTTTTTATACATTTTAAAGTTAATAAACTTCAGCAAAATAAATGTTAATATCCTTATCGGGTGCGCTACCAATTTATTGATAGTCTTGACCACGATTTGAGATTAGATTAACACTTGTTTTGTCAGGGGCTAGACATGAATAGAGATCAATGCAAGGACAAGGGTTAGGAGTGGGGAAATCCTAGTTTCTTCCAAAAGAACCCTAATCCACATTCATCACTATCGATCTAGTTTTAAACTATTAAAAAATAAAAAGGAGTCATTTTTAATTAGTCATCCATTACTACTAAGTCATATGAACCCTAAAACCTCTTTTTCATAAATCTACATCCATATTAAAATAGATCTAGAACAAACCATCCATATTTCAATCAACTCGTCTAAACTAAGATAAAAGTTCGACGTTTCCCTGAGGACGACTCGTACTCATCTCGGCTAGCTACTAGCGATACCGTTATTGATTGCGGTTACTTTATTCACGACACACTACTTTTCAAAACAAGAATCAATCAAATGGCGTCGTTGCCGGGGAAACGGCTGTAATTTTTTCTCTTGCTATTCTGGTTGAATTCTTATTAATCAATACCATAAAATAATCAAAACCGCATCTTGTATATTTAATGATTAGTGTGCGAATTTTGCGAGGGAATATGGAGTCACTAGAGAGAGGAAAAAGAGATTCAGAGACTTTCAACATAATCCAGAGGACCATAGGGGAGCACCGTGGAAAAATTGTCAAGAGAACCCTCTACCCTATGGCGGAACCGCGGCAGAAACAAGTAATTGGCCGCGGAACCACGGGAGCTTTAGGGTGTTATGCCCCTAAAAGTCTTCAGGTATCTTTCTCTGATTCTTCTCTCTCCACTACAATCTAATAATTTGATATTTTCTGCAGGATTCTTTGCAAAAAGCACCGCTCAAAAAAAATCTTTTTGCGTGTTTTGGTATCGGTTTGTTTGTGCATATTTTAAAAACGGCATTAAGGGGCAATAACCCAAATTCAGATTAGGTGGGGATTTCATCACCCTTCCTAGATCCTACAAATCACAAAACGAGCATACTTTCACCCTACATTAATTAAAAAATATCCAGACCAAGTCTCTAAGGACCGTCACACTCAATTAGGACAGAGGAGGACCGTGGGTAATTTATCGCTTATCCGCATTTCTCTTGTGGTGTCTATGCAAGTGTGACTAAAAAAAGTGGTTACTTAATTAGGCCCGCTATTTTTGATGATTCGTATAGAGGATACCTTCCATATACCTGGCACTTACCTGGCCACAAGAGTGATAAAGAGGTGGTAAAGGATTGATCCTGCGGCTTGTCTTTGGAAGTCTAGGAGCGGTCTAGTGCTTGACCTAGGTAACCTTAGTTCTAGGTTTGATTGTGCATTTTGTAATTTGTTGAGTCAAGCCTCACGTCCGACACTTTTTCAAAAACAAACCTTTTTAAAATCGTTCTCACACACGTTGCCATGTGCACTAAACCCGCTTAGTGCATGATCGGCTGGACACAGGATTCTAGTAGTCGTTTTGTCCGCGTTTCTGCTATCGACTCCGAAGTTGGTATTTCTTCATATTTTATTTCCCCTCCACCGACCACATCGACCGAGATGGACGATTCTCCATCGGATTTTACCAAGACCATCCTGCCACCACCCGTAGGTGCACAGAATACACCGCGCATCTCTCTTCAAGAAAGATGCTACCCGATTCGCGGTCTCCTTCCTGCTTGTTTATCTATTCCACCAGCCAATGGGGATAATTTCGAAATTAAACCCCACTTCATCAACTTGTTGCCTAAATTTCACGGGCTTGAATCCGAAGACGCATACGTTTTTATAACAAAATTCGAAAACGTATACGCAATGATGGGCACTACACAATTTTCTGTAGATGCTATAAGATTACGTCTTCTTCCTTTTACCTTGTGCGATCTAGCATAAAAATGGCTTTATAACACTGCTGCACACTCTATTGCCAAATGGGATGAATTCGTTATAGCATTCCTTAAGAAATTTTATCCAAATCATAAGACTGCCCGTGTTCGAAATGAGATTAACCAGTTTACCCAACTTCCCAACGAACCATTTTGGAAATGCTTTGAACGGTTTAAAGATCTTCTTTTCCAATGCCCTCATCACGGAATCAATAGATGTGATCTTTGCCGAATTATATAAGAGGGTGTTAATCCAGCGACAAAACAGATACTTGAAACCATTTGTCAATGCCATTTCATGCCTAAAGACGACGGTGAAACTTGGCAATTTTTGGAAGATCTCGCCGAACAAACTTTGCAGTGGGAAAATGTTAGACCAACTTCATTTAGGGCAGGTATCCATCAGCTCGACATTTCCATCGCAGTGAAAGCTGAAATGGCCGCGATGCAAAAGAAACTCGAAGCTATAGAAAACAAATTTTCGTCAGCCTCCCTAAACCAAGTTACGCTCCCCAAAACTGTGTGTGGTTGCTGTTGTAACCCATCACATTTAACTGAAGAATGTCCTTTGAATCCTCCATTTCAAGGTCAAGAACAAACTAATGCTGCTTTTCAGCAATGACCTAGAAACGATCTTTATTCTTCCACATACAATCAGGGATGGAGGAACCATCCTAATTTTGCTTGGAACCAAAACCAAACCCAAACTCAAAATACGTTCCTAAGCCAAAATAACTATCAAAGAGCTCCTCCACAGCAACAGCAACCACCAAAACAGAGTCAGCACCCCTTTCAACCACAAACTTTTCAAAACCCGGCCAACAACTTTGATCTTTATAATAATATTTCAACGGCCGGTACCGATAAAACCTTTGCGCTCGAAGGTAACTTAGAAACGTTCATTAAACAATCCACGCAAACGACGACTAATTTAACGTATTCTATCCAAATATTAGTGCAACACACTGCTTCCCACAGTGAAATCATAAAATCGATAGAAGCAAAACATGCACAGTTAAATGCCGCAATGAGCGAGAGAGAGAAAGGAAAACTTCTATTTCAACCTCTACCAAATCCCGGCCACTCACAAAGCGCGAATATCATCCTTCAAAATAATAACGTGAGTGCCGTAACCACGTTGAGATCGGGAAGAGTGCTGAACAACCAAGTCGGTGAACATGTTGATGATATTAATGAAACCCCGGCTTCTGCTTCTACTCCTCCTTCGTCTAGTCCACCCTCTGCTTCCGAGCCTATTCTCTGTTCTTCTCTAGGCTCAAACTCTCAACCCACTTCCTTGAGTCAAGCTCAAACGATCCCAACTCTAATTCTGGGATCCATTCCATCCCCATAAATTTCTCCAATGTTGGACCCAACCCTTATTGATAAAATTCCTTTTCTACACAGGTTAAGGGGCAACAAATCAAGTCCCCAAATAGAGAAGATTGTGGAAATTTTTAAGCAAGTTAACATAAATATTCCTCTCATCGATACTATCCAACAAGTTCCGTCCTATGCAAAAATTTTAAAGGACTTGTGTACTAGGAAAAGGAAAATTCAAGTGCTTAAAAAAGTTTTCCTAGCGAGTAATATGAGCACTGCTTTTATCCAACAAATACCCAAGAAAAGAAAGGACCCCGGGTGTCACGACCCGAAGGTACGGAACGCGACTGACACTTAAATTACGGATGTCTCAAGACGTACGCAATCTAAGTAAGCCAAAGCCCAGAAATCTAAACCAAATAAAAAAATAGAGTGAAGGAAAACTTATTTAAAGAAAACGATTTTAACAAATTAAGCCGCATTAAACATTTTAAAAACATAAAAAATTT
Source organism: Agapanthus africanus (assembly GCA_030015575.1). Lineage (NCBI taxonomy): Eukaryota > Viridiplantae > Streptophyta > Magnoliopsida > Asparagales > Amaryllidaceae > Agapanthus > Agapanthus africanus. The sequence continues at coordinate 113,857,286 of CM057344.1, forward strand.
CCGAAAATTTCGGCAGAGTCTCCCTTATAAATACTGGCCCCCAAACGGGTACAACACATGAAAATACATATAAATCATAAATAAGGCATCCCCAAGCGGGAGCCAGCTCTTCGCCAAAGGCGGAATCACAACTACATGCAATGAATATATCATAATACTGCGAAATAAGTATAAAAGCATAAAGACATCACGTCGGCTCAAGTGAGCATCGATACCAAATCACAAATACAAGTCTCAAGTCTCACCGTCTAGTCCAATATATAAGGGCAGATGGAGTGTACTAGATACAAAATAAAAATACACGGTGGGACAAAAAGCGAATCCTCCAAAACCCACCTGTGAGCAAGCTGCAGGCCGAAGCAAATGAAGCGGAAAGGATGATACACCCGCTGCTACTGTGCTATATCATAATAGGGTGAGTTGCCAACTCTTGAGTAGTAAGTAACATCTAATAAGACTATCGTAAGCATGCATGCAAATGCGTCACAACCTACGCATATACTAATATGATGCAATGCACTAACATGTATGCAACGTGAATGCATAATCAACATGAAACCTGAGTATGTTTGTTATGAGAAAATCTTTATTTTCCTTAGAAAAACATCTGTGAAGAGACTGAAGTATCATCAAAGAAATCCATAGAAATCCGTGTCAAGCATCAACACAAAACATATATATATCTCAATATCTCTGGCTCCGTCAGTCTGGATCGGCCCATATCATCAAATCTCACAACAACGGTCGGTATCCTCCGGATATCCACCGTGCCAGCTATCACCGGTAGGTAGTCTTCCCCAGCCAGGCTCATCGTCATCCCCACAAAAACATTCTCGTCCCGGGCTACCGTACCGGGCCCACCATGTACCCGAGACGGTTCTTCCACTCTTCGAATCGGGTCTTGAAATCCAACAGAAAAAATGAAAACTCATGGTGGACGACACATACATCATGAGAAAACTGCAACTTTCATTTAAAAAAAAAATAATAAGTTTATAAATTCTTGCGGTTTTCCTCCAAAATCCAGAAATCTCATAAATACTGAATCCTCAAAAAGAAATCACCAAGTGTAAGCATATCGATGATGATGGATGTCTATAATATGATGATATATACTATGCTATGTACGAGCAAAAACTATGTATGAAGTATGATGCTATGATGTATGCATATGTGACTAGCCGTCCTATGTATCAATCTTGATGAATGAATATACAACTATCCATTTACATATCAAGTACGATGCAAAAGCATGGATACCGATCCTAAGAAAGTTCTATAGTGTTCGTGACATAGCAGTTACCAATGGCGTGTGTGTTCGCATGAATAGTGTACGTGCAGCATGAACCAATGGTAATGTGTAAGTGTCCCAATTGATGACATCATATGTAAAATGATGCGATGTTTGTTATTAATGGTTTGAACTACACATGTTGCTACCAAATTACTAATCATTTCTAACTGTCGGGCGCCTTGCTCCATCCAGACGATTCCCCATAGATGTATACATCTACTCACCGGGACGTCTCGGCTAATCTGATTCGATCTCCGCCCTGTCTTTCCGCGCCACGCCCGACGTCTCTGCAACCAATCCTAGAATCACACACAAGCAATTAAAATGATAAATATACAAATAGTCAAGGGACAAACGGCACAAATCAATCACGCGCACTAACTAGACGCGGACACACTTGGTGCACAGAACGCGCCCGCGATAATGCCACAAACTACAACTAGGGTCGCTATACGTGAAAACTACTAAGCTTAGAACCTATTCATACCAATTACGCATTCATAATACAATAAATACATTAGGAATTAGGTTGTATATCACTAAAACCTCAAATTTATTTGAATCATTTATTTCAAAAAAACCTAGTAAGCATCAATTGCAATTTTTATTCAAAACTTGATGTTTTAACAATTCTAGTGACCAAAATGATAACTTAATATCTTTATTATGCCATACACACCCTAACTAAAATTTTAATTTCATCTAATTACACATTAATTAAAACCTAGTTTGCAACAATATCTAATTTGGACAAATTAAATGTAACAATTTACAATTTAACAATTAGACTAAAATTTGCATAACTTAAGATGTTAAACTATACATTGCAACCTTAGTGATGAAGTAAAAACCCTAGCTTGAATTTTAAACCCTTCTCTTGAAAGTTAAATATTGCTATTAATTCTATATTTAAACATCTAATTAAGTTAAATTGAAGCAGTAACCATCAATTAAACACTAGGGTTAGGATTTACCTCAACAAAACTTGAATCAAACCTGCAACTTAGCCTCTAAATTGCTTCTTTACTCCAAGAATTCAAGCTAGTATTGGCCAAGGAAAAATGGGTATGGGTTAAATGGAGAATTGGTGAGGTTTTTGCATTGATTTTTGATGAAAAAATGAAGAAATTTTTGATAGGAATTGAGATGGAAAAATGAGGGCAGCAGCATATGGGAGGCTCGGCCACTTGAAAATGTGAGAAAAGAGAGAGATAGTGAGATGTATAGATAAGTGTAGAAACTTCCCTCTTAAAACATATATTAATTTCCCTCTTTAATTTATTAATTTCTTTTCATGTGTAGTACAAGGAAATGATGTTGAAGAGAGAGAAAAGGGGGGGATGCTGGTGTACTCGGCCACAAGGGAAGAATGGGGAAAAAAAAGAGAGAAAAGTGTATGTGAGTGTGTAGAAATATCTATAATCAATACATCTTTTAATCTCTTTTCAATAACTATTTATTTTCTTTTCTATTTTAAATTCTTTCCTAATTTTCTAGAACTCTCTTAGCAAACCCATTTCATTTCAAATACCATATGCTACATTTTGTTTTAATGTGTCATGGTTCACACTTGTGTGATTAACCCATTCCAATTGTAATTATCACTAATTTAATGTATAAATAAAGATTATAATAATATTTAAAATAATTAATTAAGGAAAAATATTTAAGTAAACTAACAATTTATAAGTGACTAAATAAATACCAAATACTAGAAATTACATAGTTAAAATAGGCGTATTTAAGTCTATGATGAAAAATAATTATAGTTAAGTTTTACGGAAAATACAATTTATTTTACCGATTATTAGAAAATTCACCAAAAGGATTTTATTTATTTATTTATTTATTTTTAAATGTTACAATCTTCCCTCTTTAAAGAAATTCGGTCCCCGAATTTAAATCTAACTACGCGTACCCTCGAAGAGATGGGGATATTTCTTCTGCATCTCGTCCTCGGACCTCGGTTTCTTCATCTGTCGATCTTGAATGACCATCGGCTGCTTGGCGAAAGAGAGATCGCGCTCCAGCCTGATACTGTATCACGCGAGAGGAGTCATAAAGGTACTTGCAGAGCATTGATACCTGAAACACGGGATGAACATCTAGAAACTAGGTAGAAGAGCCAAACGATGAACAACTGCGCCGACACGCTCGAGAATCTCTAAGGGACTTACATACCTAGAATTAAGCCTTTGTTTCATCCTGAATCTCAACATGCCCTTTATTGGAGAAACCATTAAGAAAAACATGATCGCCAACAGTAAACTTAAATCTATGCCGCCGTCGGTCTAGATAAGATTTCTGCCCGCTCTGGGCCACTTTCAACCTATCCTGAATTACTGAATCCTTTCGGTCATTTCTTACACCCTCTGTGGCCCCAAAATATTGCTCTCACTGAGCTTTGTCCAATATACTGCTCAACTTACGGGTGATTGACGTTTCCTTCTATATAATACCTTGAAGGGTGTTGTCTGAATCTTCTCCTGGAAGCTGTTATTATTGGAAAACTCTATCAATGGTAAGTGGCGATCCCAACTGCCACGAAATCTAGAACGCAAGCTCGGAGCATGTCCTCAAGAATCTGAGTGGTCTTCTCTGATTGACCGTCGGTCTGCGGATAGAAAACCGCACTGAATCTCAATTGGTGTCTAAAGCCTCCTGAAGTTTCTGCCATAGCCGGCTGGTGAACAGAGTGTCTTTACCGGACACAATACAAGTCAGAACTCCATGCAGCCGCACCATCTTATCAACATATATCTGAGCATACTGAACGAATCCGAAAATGGTCTTGACTGGCAGAAAATGAGCTGCTTTCCGTCAATCGGTCTACAATCTCCAAATAGAGTCATACTCTTGAATGGTCTTAGGTAGGCCCATAATAAGATCCATAGAAGTCTGTTCGCGTTTCCACTCCAGAATGGCAAAATGTTGTAATTCTCCTGCTGACCCCTGATTCTTGGCCCTGACTTGCTGATAAGTCAGCATCCCGAAACAAATCTATGACATCTCTCTTCATCCCTTCACATGATATCCGGACGACGTTAAACTTTTCGATCGATCCATCAAAGTCCCATAATTTTCCAAGAGCTTAACACTTGAGCACAGTTTAAAAATACTCAGAATATGCCACAGTACCTATGGACCAACCGTAGAAGGGCAGACCCAAGCCTCATTAATGGCACCGCGGAACTGCCGCAACCCTAAGATTCGAAAGCGGTTCCATGGTCATTATGTCGAGTTAGGGTTTCATTCTTCTAGAGGGTCCACAGAATTACTTGCATGATTTTCCGAATACCTTAAACTTGGAAAAATGGGTTTTTTTATATTCGTTCGAACCTTTTAACTTCACCTAGACAATGTGTGAATACCCGAAACAATGTTAAAACTACGAATACGAAACTTGTCACCAAGAATCTGCTAATCTACCGTCGACCGTCTCTGAACCGTGCTCAAACAACAAAAGCTACCTTCGAGACTCTGACTCAAAACATCAGCCACAACATTCTCCTTGCCGGACGATAAAGAATCTCGCTGCTGAAGAAAATGTACTTTAAACTCTTGTAGTCCGTGAATATCTCTGGCACGACTCGTCTCCAAATCTTAAGTGTAAAAAAATCACTGCAGCCATCTCATAGTCATGAGCGGAATATTTCTGCTCGTGCTTCTTTAACTGCCTAGAAGCATCGCCATAACCAACAACACAGCCTGATCCTGAAGGCAAAGACAATACTAGCGCCGTAGTCAAACGAATCTTTAACTGCTGAAAGCTATACTTGCATGTCTCAGTTCAAAGTAAAGAAACTCCCTACCGGTTCAAACCCAAAAATGCTGTGAACCTCCGTCACTGATACAGGTCTGGGCCAGCACAGAACGACCTCGATCTCCTTCGGTTCCATACTTACTATCTCTCGTACTACGTGATCCAAGAAGTCAACACCATCCAACCAGAAAACACACTTAGATGATTCAGCGAATAGCTGGCGCTCCCTCAAAGTCTGTAACGAAATCCTCAATTACTGCCCAGGCTCCACTCGGCTTCAAAAGTACACTAAGACGTCCTCAATGGACACCATGATAGACTGATCAATAAACGACCTGAATATACAGTTCATCAACTCCATAAATACCGCTGGGGCATTGGTGAGCTCGAATGACATCACCAAAACTCATAACGCCCGTAACTTGTGTGAAAAATAATCTTCAGAATACCATCCTTTCGAACCCACAACTGGTAGTAGCCTGACTGCAAGTCAATCTTCGAGAAATGTCCCGCACAGTAACCCGATTCAACTGACGATAATCAATATATAGACGCCAACGACCGTCTTTCTGACGAACAGGACATGAGCTCCCCAAGGTGACACGCTCGGACGAACAAGCCATTTATCCAACAATCTTGTAACTGTTCCTTCAGTTCTCAGCTCTTCCGGGTCCATCCGATATGGTGGTAAGGAAAAGGCTCCGTGCAGGAAATCAAGTCAAAGAAGGACCCAACATCGCGCTCTGGCGACAAACCAAACAACTTGTCAGGAAAGGCATCTTGAAATTTCCTTACAAACGGGACCTGGTCCAACGGGACCTCTGTGGCTCTAACATCATAAACATACACTACGAATCCCTGACATCATTTCCTCAAGAATGGAGTAGCGCGAAGAGAAGAAATCAAATCGGGAAAGGTGGTGCTACGGTCTCCCAAAAAAAAAACAAGAACTGGCTCACCCAGGAAACTAAATCCGACTACCTTCTCACGGCAGTTCATGGACGTATAAACACGTGGCTAACCACTCCATGCTCAGAAGAACTTCCAAGTCAAACATATCGGGAAGAATTAAATCGACAAAATAATTCTTATCTCCGATGCAAACGAATCACGAACGAACAACCTATCGAGCGACCAAAAGATTAGCCTGTGACAACGACATCTATTTAACCGCCTCTGAGCTGGCATACCGGTACAATTCCGCTTTGGTCTAGAAACAACTGAAGTCTCAGAAATGTGCTCCTCCAACAGTAAGGCTGCGTCCATAGCAGCGACGTAAGTGCAAAAGGATGGGCACCAATAGCAAGACATAACTGCATGTCCAATCTCCACACGAACCTCTTTATCCGTTCCTCTTCAGTGTCCACCAGGCAAGGAGCATATCGGACCGCTGAGTAAACTAAATGTCATACTCGGACACGTCATCCCTTAAGTCTTACGCAAATACTCGAAACTACGAGCTCGACATCTCGAACGCTCTTCGAAAGGATACGAGCAAGAAATATAGCTATGAACTCATCCCCAGTCATAGGAAGTAGATATGCAGCTCGGCCTCTCTCAATTGACTCGCACAACGTCTGAGCAAGACCTTTCTAGACGAAAACTCGCAAGCTTAATCCATATCTCGTCAAACATCTCTGTGAACGACAAACTCCAGCCATCCTGTTGAGGATTATCTACGTATCCTCCGCTGCATCTGTGCCGGTAAAAACAAACTGGAGGCTTTAGCCTCAAAACTTCTATAAGGATACGGAAATAATCTTGGTAACAATAGAAACAGCTGCCTGTGCAGCAGGTACAAACACAGTCCCTGAAATAGGAGGGACATCATCGGCTCTCGGAGATCGACTAGCCACCACTAACAATCCAATCATTTTCCGCACATCCTGAATACTCGACTCCAGCCTAGCCATCCATCCTGGAAAAGGCGGACCACTCTGTCCCTGAGAGGTAGGCGTACTGCTCTGATCGGCCCTCGTCTTGAACGAGCCTACTCTAATCTCATCCCCGGCGGCAGCCCTCTGTTCCTCGTAGTCTCCGGCGGCATAGTGGCTGGAACGAGAAACATGATCGATAGGAACATTGCGATCGAATAAAGGGATTTCCGGAATCAAGGAAGGAAATACAAGAAAATATATGTCCTAAGGTCACTTAGGCGGAGTACCGTATCGTAAGTATGCCACGGAATATACACACGCTACGTCACTCTGCTTAAGTCACCTACTCCATCTACCAAGGGTCATCCTATACTCAGAAAGGTAAACCCCTACGCTATGATACCAACTTTGTCACGACCCGAAAGTACGGAACATGACTGGCACTTAAATTACGGACGTTTCAAGGCATACGTAATTTAAGTAAGCCAAAACCCAGAAATCTAAACCAAATAAAGAAATAGAGTGAAGGAAAACTTATTTAAAGAAAGTGATTTTAACAAATTAAGCCACATTAAACATTTTAAAAACATAAAAATTTTCCGAAAATTTCGACAGAGTCTCCCTTATAAATATTGGCCCCCAAACGGGTACAACACATGAAAATATATATAAATCATAAATAAGGTATCCCTAAGCGGGAACTAGCTCTTTTCCAAAGGCGGAATCATAACCACATGCAATGAATATATCATAATACTGTGAAATAAGTATAAAAGCATAAAGATATCACCTCGGCTCAAGTGAGCATCGACACCAAATCACAAATACAAGTCTCAAGTCTCACCGTCTAGTCCAATATACAAGGGTAGATGGAGTGTACTAGATACAAAATAAAAATACACGGTGGGAGCAAAAGCGAATCCTCCAAAACCCACCTGTGAGCAAGCTGCAGGCCGAAGCAAACGAAGAGGAAATGAAGATACACCCGCCGCTACTGTGCTGACGGGTCAGACCTGCAAGATACTGTGGCACAACAGGGGTGAGTTGCCAACTCGTGAGTAGTAAGTAACATCTAATAAGGCTATCATAAGTATGCACGCAAATGCATCACAACCTACGCATATACTAATATGATGCAATGCACTAATATGTATGCAACACGAATGCATAATCAACATGAAACCTGAGTATGTTTGATATGAGAAAATCTTTATTTTCCTTAGAAAAACATCTGTGAAGAGACTGAAGTACCATCAAAGAAATCCATAGAAATCCTTGTCAAGCATCAACACAAAACATATATATATATATCTCAATATCTCGGGCTCCGTCAGTCCGGATCGGCCCATATCATCAAATCTCACGACAACGGTCGGTATATATCTGCCGTGCCAGACATCACCGGTAGGTAGTTTTCCCCAGCCAGGCTCATCATCATCCCCACAAGAACACTCTCGCCCCGGGGTACCGTACCGGGCCCACCATGTACCCGAGACGGTTCTTCCACTCCTCGAATCGGGTCTCGAAATCCAACAGAAAATATGAAAACTCATGGTGGACGACACATACATCATGAGAAAACCGCAACTTTCATTTAAAAAAAATAATAAGTTTATAAATTCTTGCGATTTTCCCCCAAAATCCAGAAATCTCATAAATACTGAATCCTCAAGAAGAAATCACCAAGTGTAAGCATATCGATGATGATGGATGTCTATAATATGATGATATATACTATGCTATGTACGAGCAAAAACTATGTATGATGTATGTATATGTGACTAGCCGTCCTATGTATCAATCTTGATGAATGAATATACAACTATCCATTTACATATCAAGTATGATGCAAATGCATGGATACCGATCCTAAGCAAGTTCTATAGTGTTCGTGACATAGCAGTTACTAATGGCGTGTGTGTTCGCATGAATAGTGTACGTGCAACATGAACCAATGGTAATGTGCAAATGTCCTAATTGATGACATCATATATAAAATGATGCGATATTTGTTATTAATGGTTTGAACTACACATGTTGCAACCAAACTACTAATCATTTCTAACTGTCGGGCGCCTTGCGCCATCCATACGATCCCCCCATAGATGTATACATCTACTCACCGGGATGCCTCGGCTAATCTGATTCGATCTCCGTCCTGTCTTTTCGTGCCGCGTCCGACGTCTCTGCACCCGATCCTAGAATCGCGCATAAGCAATTAAAAGGATAAATATACAAATAGTCACGAGATAAACGATACAAATCAATCACGTACACTAACTAGACGCGGACACACTTGGTGCACAGAACGCGCCCGCGATAACGCCACAAACTACAACTAGGATCGCTATACGTGAAAACTACTGAGTCTAGAATCTATTCATACCAATTACACATTCATAATACACTAAATACATTAGAAATTAGGTTGTATATCACTAAAACCTCAATTTTATTTGAATCGATTTATTTCAAAAAAACCTAGTAAGCATCAATTCCAATTTTTATTTAAAACTTGATGTTTTAACAATTCTAGTGACCAAAATGATAACTTAATATCTTTATTATGCCACACACACCCTAACTAAATTTTTAATTTCATCTAATTACACATTAATTAAAACCTAGTTTGCAAAAATATCTAATTTGGGCAAATTAAATGTAACAATTTACAATTTAACAACCAGACTAAAATTTGCATAACTTAAGATGTTAAACTATACATTGCAACCTTAATGATGAAGTAAAAACCCTAGCTTGAATTTTAAACCCTTCTCTTGAAAGTTAAATCTTGCTATTAATTCTATATTTAAACATCTAATTAAGTTAAATTGAAGCAGTAACCATCAATTAAATACTAGGATTAGGATTTACCTCAACAAAACTTGAATCAAACCTGCAACTTAGCCTCTAAATTGCTTCCTTGCTCCAAGAACTCAAGCTAGTATTGGCCAAGGAAAAATGGGTATGGGTTAAATGGAGAATTGGTGAGGTTTTTGCATTGATTTTTGACGAAAAAAACTGAAGAAATTTTTTAGAGGAATTGAGATGGAAAAATGAGGGCAGCAGCACATGGGAGGCTCGGCCACTTGAAAATGGGAGAAAAGAGAGAGAGAGAGTGAGATGTATAAATAAGTGTAGAAACTTCCTGTTCACACCAGAATATTGCTTTTACTACCGCCCATTCTTATGCTCGTTTGCTTATCGGTAGGTACTCTTGAGCTGTGTTTGCTAGTTAATTGCAGGATACAGGTTCTCAGCTCTAAACAGTGAAATTCATGGAAAAGCACGACAAATTCCGGATTACTGCCAACCACAGATAAAACACGGGTCTCCGCTCTCTATCCGTATGTTGCCACACACCAGTTTAAGGGACAAAATGGCTAATCAATGTCATTTTCATGCACAAAGCTTAATGTCAACACAAGATCCAACATATCTACGCGGAGCTCAAGAAAATCATGGTAAAAGATCCACATCACATCACCTTTTGATCTACTGAAATTCTGGAAGAGATGTGAAGAGATTCTGAGAAACAACATATACCACACTGAAGAGTACAGAAAACCAGGGAACACGACAAAACTTGAAGGCCCAACTCCTCCTTATGGCCGCGGTTCCGCGGCATAAGCATGCTTAGGCCGTTGATCCGCGGTCGTATAGGCTTGGCAGTGGACAAAGTTTCAGGGTCTGTTTGGTAATTGCATGTAGTGCCAGAATGTTGCCTTAGGTTCTCTGTTTCCTGCCTATAAATAGCCCAGAACTTGCCAAGCCATGGATGTTCATTCTTATGCCCACTTTTTGTTAGTTTTTAGTGTAAACTTCTTCTTCTTCTTCATTCTTTCCTCCATGAAATTGTTGTGAGAGCTTTTGAGTGGATGTTAAATGAAGATGAAGGCTATTTTGTATCATTCTTTTGCTTAGCTTCCCCCTTGAGCTCTCTACCTTAACTTGATCTTGCAACCTCTTAAGTGAGCTTGCAAGTTTAAGCTTTGGTCATTGATCTCAAGGGGTTGTATCATTTTGTTCTCTCTTTTGTGCTTCATTCTCCATGAGTTCTTTGCCTTTTCTTGATCTTGCAACCTCTTAATTGAGCTTGCAAGTTTAAGATTTGGTTATTGAACCCATGTCTTGTTTTGGGTTCTATGGTTCCTAGTTTCATTTTTTTCTCATTTACTTTCATGCACTTAAATTCCATGCACTTTTAATTACTTGCTTGTAATCTTTTCTTTTCTTTGTTTATCTTTTTTTTGCTCTTTTTGGTTCGTTTTGTGAATGGTTGTAATTGTCGTTATTAAGAATAAATACAATATTGTAAGTTAATGTTTCTTTGCTCATTTCTTTTTCCCGTTATTTTCCTTTGAACTCCGCCCAAACGTTACGCAAAGCGCTCCGTTAGGCACCCTACCCTACCAAGGTAACGGTGATTCCTAACCGCGACCGGTTGCGTTCGGTTTGGCCGGAGGCGAAAGCAAGAGACAAGAACGGACGGACAAGGGTCAATAAGCCGGATTCCATGAATACCGTGCTTAAGTACCCTAATCCACGTTGTTGCCGATTGCTCTAGCTTCAATTGGTCAAGACTCGGCTCAAAGGTTTTGAGTGCGGATTTCTTTAGCTTACACTTTCGTATCTTTTTCTTAACAACTTTATACTTGCATATATCACTTAGGATAGAATTGAACAAACATATACACATTCTTTATTGACTCGTCTAAAACTTGAACGGACATACAACCTTCTCCCTGTGGATCGACCCGTGCTCAACCGGCTAGCTGCATAGCGACACCGTTCTGATCGCGGTTATAACTTTATAACTTTGAACATCCGACACGCCAAAAGCGTGCAATCAAATGGCGCCGTTGCCGGAGAAACGATAACTTATTTTCTTTCTTGTTATTCGGGTTAATATTCGTTTTTGTATATATATAAAATTATAAATAAAAAAAATAAAATCTTTTTGTTATTTTTGATAATTTTTGTGTGCAAGTGTGCAGGCTAATCTGGAGCAAGTACAGTAATCCAAAAAGAAAACAGAGCATTTTATTTTGGAGTAGAGATCAAGGGGAGTGCAGGGAACCAAATTTCAAGCGCCACATCATCAATTTGACCGCGGAACCGCGGTCAAAGAGGGGCTTTGGTGGCGGTTCCGCGGCTGCATTGAGGTCTCAGGGCCCCAATTTTTTTTCTGCCCTTTCGCTGTCCTTTTATCTTCTCTGTGAATTCCACTATACTGTATTTTCTGCAGGTTTCTTTGCACAGATTGCGCAGCCGCCAAATAAATTTTTGTTGTTTTAGATTTTGTTTGTTTACCGCTTTGCATATATTAATACGGACATTAAGGGGCTATAACACCAATTCAGATTGGGTGGGGATTTCATCACCCTTCCTAAGACCCCACAAATCACTAATTACATACGCATTACCTTGAGCTAATAAAAAATACTAGACTCAGCCCTAAGGACGTCGCGCTCAATAGGACAGAGGACTGGTTGTAGGCATCAGCCGTTTATCCTATCCTGACTTTGCGGTGTCTAGGCAAGTGTGTCCAAGGCATGTGGTTACTTAATTAGGACCACTACCTACGTAGTGGGGAGCCTCCCACTTACCTGGCACTTACCTGGCCGCAATTGGCGGAGAAGAGGCAGTTTGAGGTCCTATTTCTAGCCCTTTGGAACAGTTAGGAGCTGTCTAGCTGACCTAGAAGACCCTAGCTCTAGGTGTGTTTGTGCATATTGTGATTGTGATTGTGCTTGTAAAAAGTTAGTCCTATAATTCCGTATTCTTTCAAACAAACAATTTTCAAAACTCCAAAAACAAACATTTTTTTTAAATATAAAAAATAAAAAATAAAAAATCCACATTCTTTTTCCCCTCCTTTTTCTTCTTCTTCTCTTCATATCATGGGTACTCCACCTAGAAAAACTCTTGCCGAACTTTGGTACCCACAACCAGATATTACTTCCTACAGTTCTTGTTTTGGCCGAACTTCGAACGATCCATCCATGCCCAAAATCTCTTTGAAAGATTGGATAGACTCGTCTAGGACGAACAATTTGACTCCGCAATCCACTTCGTATCAACCATTTCAAACATTCACCCCTTCTTACGTTGATACTCCTTCTCCGAGTCCTGTTGTAACTCCAAGACCTATGTCTATTGCAGAACGAATCGAACAATCCCGTAGCCGATCTTTCACTCCATTCTCCACTTCCAATTCTTTGGATCAACAATTCTATTCACCTTCTTATCCAAATGTTGATCATACTCCTGTCCAACCATTCAGATCCTATCAATCCTACCCGACGTTTGCAACTTCCCTAGACATTGCTTCTCCACAGCCTTTTGGGATTTTCCAGTATCCAAACGAGTTTGAATCTTTTACTGAAACCCCTTCACAATCCATGTCTAGTCTGGAACAGTCATTGGAAGACTTTAGGGTAGCGTCGTGCCAAGAGATGATGGATTTGGATGCGTCCATGGCCGCCCTCATACAACCTAGTGACCCGGTAGCTAGTTTTCAACTAGCTCTAAATTTTCCAATGTATGATGAGGCGGTAGGAAGGCTGTGAATTTGAGTGGAGAGAGTGAGCCGTACACCCTTTCAAATCAAACCTACCCATCCCAAATTGAATCCCACAACTCCTGTTCTGAAAGTCTATCAAGTGTTCCAAACGATTCACCAATTAAAGATAGAAGTATTAGTGAGTTGTGTGACTTTGTAGTGTTTGATTTACCCGATTGTGAAGGGTCCTTTTCGAGTGAAACCTATCCCAAACCTCTTGATCTCTACACATCCATCTTAGAACCAGAATTGATTGAAATCCATGCTCTTGATGAGGTGTCTGAGAAAATTGATTTTCACTTGATTGAGGATATTGACGCTAGGAATATTTCGGATGATGAACCCGCAGTTTTGGATGAGTTTTTCTCTCCAATTCATCATCCCGAGTCTTTAACTGTTTTTCCCGAACTTCATATGCGTCTTGATTTTGATGAAATTTGCATGGATAAGCTAAATTTTGAGGAGACTATTGAGGATAGTACTGAGGATGAACCAGTTTTAATTGATGAGTCGGATTTTCCAATTCATCCTGTTCCTTTCATTGACTGTGCACACCCTCCTGAACCTTTAACTGATAACCTTCCTCAATCACCTACCTCCATCCTTTCCATCATTCCGACCTTGCAAGTAACCGTATCACTTCCATTTCCATTTTCTGGTTTACCAAGTTCGGCATACCCATGGTTTCTCATGAATATTGAGGGATTTGACCCAATTTCTCGCCATATTGATAGATTAGTACAATCCATCTTTTCACATCGATCATTACAGATTGTACTAATTTATTCAATCCATTTCCACCCTCAAGTTCGTATTCCACTTCTTTCTCCCTTCCGCCATTCTTCTTCTCATATACCGAGACCGTATCCCGCTTCTATACGGTCTCGCGTATTCTCCATTTCTTACCTCTCCGCATTCTTTCACCAACCAGCACATTATAGAGATAAAATCTTTGAATGGTTGGTACTAACTTTTGGCCTGTGTAAGGCCTTGTATAGATTGATACTATTCTCTTTCCCCCCTAATCCTGAACTTCAACGCTTAACAGTGGAAACACTGTTTTACTTAAGTTTGGGGGGGACTCCTTTTTTGTATATATTTGTTTTCCTTTTTTTTTGTATATAATTTGTTTTTAGGGAGAGCGCCGACAATTTTGACCCTCTTGGTGTAGCCTGACAAAGAGGGCACTGTCAAGTTTAAGTTTGGGGGTATGCTCGGTAAGCTTTCTTCCTTCGCATTCATTTGTATATTCTGCATTTGCATACCTTATTAAACACCCATAAAAATCGAAAAAATTTCCAAAAAATATAAAAACTTTGTCGTCAAGTTAGCTAATAGGGTAACTTAGATTTTTATTCTGAAAGTTTAGTTGATATGTTAGAAATAACTAAATTCTAGGCTTAGGAATTGAAAACCCTAAAAATAACCCTCATTCTGTCTAATTTGGGTAAGTATACGTCCTTACAGTTTTTTTTAGAAATAAGTAATCTTGAGTTCAGTTCTTGAGTTAAGTCAAGATGAGGGGAAAGTATTGAAGCTCTACTGAAGGATAAGTCTGAAAAATAGTTTCTATTCTTGAATTCAAATTCAGAAATTATATACCCTACAACTGCACTTACACGCACCTTGAAACTTGGGATAGTAGAGAATACCTAGAAATACTCTTGCCTGAAAACCTAGTATGAAAGAAAAAACGGTATTTAAAGCTAAACACCAAAAGAGCATTATTGAAAAATATATCCGGTCTTGAAAAAGAAAAAGAAAAAAAAAGAAAAAGAAAAATAGAATAAAGTCAAGACCTGGAAACTGCTATTTACGCTTTAAGCTCACACATTCAGTAATCGGCCGTTAGTGCCTCAAGAAGCATTAATAGTCGCATGAAAGGTGTGCGAGCAAATCCGCCCATCCTTAATGAAAAGAAGTAGTATTAGGTATTAGGGCAAGGGTATTATAGCTTGAATTGAATTCTTGAGTATAGGGGTGCAAATACACACACATGTAGGGGTATACAATCGATGTTTGGATAAAAGATAGAAATAAAAGATAAGACTTATGTTTTCTGTAAAGTTGATAAAAATCCCTGATTTGAGGCCGCACTTTAGAAGGAAAACTCAGGAGAACCAACATCTTTCTAAACTTTTTTGGAACGTATATGACCTAAGGTTAAATAGATAGGAGGTATGAAACATAAGGGTTGGATATTTCTAACTTAGGATGATAGAGTTTCTAACGTAGATACTAAACTGTAGGAGTAGAATCGACGTAACTTATGAAACTAGCTTGATGAGATTTTGTGGGTGTAATCCGCTGAAAACCCTCAGGAGACAACACTCCTCCTACTAGGGACACCTAGAGGTTTAACGGTTTGTTGCACGAGCTCAGTGCAATCGCGTTCCCTGCGAAAGTGCGGTTAGGATTCTTTTTTTTGTGAATAATTGGTTTTGCTCGGGACGAGCAAAAGTTAAGTTTGGGGGTATTTGTTCACACCAGAATATTGCTTTTACTACCGCCCATTCTTATGCTCGTTTGCTTATCGGTAGGTACTCTTGAGCCGTGTTTGCTAGTTAATTGCAGGATACAGGTTCTCAGCTCTAAACAGTGAAATTCATGGAAAAGCATGACAAATTCCGGATTACTGCCAACCACAGATAAAACACGGGTCTCCGCTCTCTATCCGTATGTTGCCACACACCAGTTTAAGGGACAAAATGGCTAATCAATGTCATTTTCATGCACAAAGCTTAATGTCAACACAAGATCCAACATATCTACGCGGAGCTCAAGGAAATCATGGTAAAAGATCCACATCACATCACCTTTTGATCTACTGAAATTCTGGAAGAGATGTGAAGAGATTCTGAGAAACAACATATACCACACTGAAGAGTACAGAAAACCAGGGAACACGACAAAACTTGAAGGCCCAACTCCTCCTTATGGCCGCGGTTCCGCGGCATAAGCATGCTTAGGCCGCGGATCCGCGGTCGTATAGGCTTGGCAGTGGACAAAGTTTCAGGGTCTGTTTGGTAATTGCATGTAGTGCCAGAATGTTGCCTTAGGTTCTCTGTTTCCTGCCTATAAATAGCCCAGAACTTGCCAAGCCATGGATGTTCATTCTTATGCCCACTTTTTGTTAGTTTTTAGTGTAAACTTCTTCTTCTTCTTCATTCTTTCCTCCATGAAATTGTTGTGAGAGCTTTTGAGTGGATGTTAAATGAAGATGAGGGCTATTTTGTATCATTCTTTTGCTTAGCTTTCCCCTTGAGTCTCTACCTTAACTTGATCTTGCAACCTCTTAAGTGAGCTTGCAAGTTTAAGCTTTGGTCATTGATCTCAAGGGGTTGTATCATTTTGTTCTCTCTTTTGTGCTTCATTCTCCATGAGTTCTTTGCCTTTTCTTGATCTTGCAACCTCTTAATTGAGCTTGCAAGTTTAAGATTTGGTTATTGAACCCATGTCTTGTTTTGGGTTCTATGGTTCCTAGTTTTATTTTTTGCTCATTTACTTTCATGCACTTAAATTCCATGCACTTTTAATTACTTGCTTGTAATCTTTTCGTTTCTTTGTTTATCTTTTTTTTTGCTCTTTTTGGTTCGTTTTGTGAATGGTTGTAATTGTTGTTGTTAAGAATAAATACAATATTGTAAGTTAATGTTTCTTTGCTCATTTCTTTTTCCCATTATTTTCCTTTGAACTCCGCCCAAACGTTACGCAAAGCGCTCCGTTAGGCACCCTACCCTACCAAGGTAACGGTGATTCCTAACCGCGACCGGTTGCGTTCGGTTTGGCCGGAGGCGAAAGCAAGAGACAAGAACGGACGGACAAGGGTCAATAAGCCGGATTCCATGAATACCGTGCTTAAGTACCCTAATCCACGTTGTTGCCGATTGCTCTAGCTTCAATTGGTCAAGACTCGGCTCAAAGGTTTTGAGTGCGGATTTCTTTAGCTTACACTTTCGTATCTTTTTCTTAACAACTTTATACTTGCATATATCACTTAGGATAGAATTGAACAAACATATACACATTCTTTATTGACTCGTCTAAAACTTGAACGGACATACAACCTTCTCCCTGTGGATCGACCCGTGCTCAACCGGCTAGCTGCATAGCGACACCGTTCTGATCGCGGTTATAACTTTAGAACTTTGAACACCCGACATGCCAAAAGCGTGCGATCACTTCCCTCTTAAAACATATATTAATTCCCCTCTTTAATTTATTAATTTCTTTTCATGTGTAGTACAAGGAATGTTGAAGAGAGAGAAAAATGGGGGATGCTGGTGTACTCGGCCACAAGGGAAGAATGGGGGAAAAAAAGAGAGAGAAAAGTGTATGTGAGTGTGCAGAAATATCTATAATCAATACATCTTTTAATCTCTTTTCAATAACTATTTATTTTCTTTTCTATTTTAAACTCTTTCCTAATTTTCTAGAACACTCTTTGCAAACCCATTTCCTTTCAAACACCACATGTTACATTTTTTTTTAACGTGTCATGATTCACACTTGTGTGATTAACCCATTCCAATTGTAATTATCACTAATTTAATGTATAAATAAAGCTTATAATAATATTTAAAATAATTAATTAAGGAAAAATAATTAAGTAAACTAACAATTTATAAGTAACTAAACAAATACCAAATACTAGAAATTATATAATTAAAATAGGCGTATTTAAGTCTAGGATGAAAAATAATTATATTTATGTTTTACGGAAAGTACAATTTATTTTACCGATTATCAGAAAATTCACCTAAAGGATTTTATTTATTTATTTTTAAATGTTACACCGGGAGTCCTACAATATCTATTGCTATTGGGGGTAAAAATATCGATCGTGCTCTACTCGATTTAGGTGCTAGTGTTAACTTTCTTCCGTATTCTGTTTATTAGCAATTAGGGATCAGAGAGTTGAAATCGACACACTGCACTCTTCAGATGACCTATCAATCTATCACCCAACCCAGGGATGAACTAGAGGATGTGTTAATCAAAGTAAGGGAATTTATATTCCCTATGGATTTTATAGTTATAGATACACAGCCTGTGGCAAACCCATAGAACCAAATCCCGGTGATTCTCGGTCGGCCTTTTCTAGCGACTTCCAACGCAGTAATCAATTGTCGTAACGGTTCTATGAACTTATCTTTCGGGAAGATGTCAATTGAGATAAACATTTACAAGTTGGGAAGTGAACCCTCCGAACATTATGCTCATGTATGTTCTATAAAAAAGATAGCTTCCAGCAGTTGCGAATTCGAGGACCTTCACGATACCGATCCTACTATTTATTATACACGTGAAGATCCTTCCGTCGACAAGTCCATGTTCCCGCCAAAAAAATTTCTGCGCAAAAGAGCCCAATGTATCAAATGGCAGCGATACACTTAAGAAAATGTGAACCAGTATTTTCGTGTTGTATTTTGATAAACTCCTGAATGAGAAACAGCTAAATTCTGATGGTATTGAAAGCATCTCAAAAAAACCTTCGATTTGATATATTATGGGTCTCATAATTCATCCGGAATCAAAAGTTATGAGCAAATGTGCTATGCACATATGATCTAAGGAAGAAAATGCGAACCAGTATTTTCCGACCCTTCGATTTGCTATATTATGGGCCTCATAATTCATTCGGGATCAAAAGTTATGAGCAAATGTGCTATGCACGTGTAATCTAAACTAATGCTCTATTACATGGGGAATGCATTTTTAGTCCCACATCGGAAAAAGGAGAGATCCCTTCTCTATCACTCCCATATAAATAAGAGGGGATACCTCTTAGAAAAGGGAGAGTTCAATCCTCAAAGGATTCAATTCTCAAAGGAGATACGTTCTTCATAGGAGCTTGCTCCCCCCATAATGCGCATATACGCAAGCGCCATGTGCGCTACGTGCAACGCACGTGTGCCCGCCATGCGCGCACCACGTGCAACGCACGTGCGCACCATATGAGAACATTTAATAATATTAAAAGGAGATACGTTCTCCATTTGAGCTTGCTCCCCCCATAATATGCATATGCGCAAGCGCCATGTGTGCTACGTGCAACGCACGTGTGCCCACCATGCGCGTACCACGTGCAACGCACGTGCACACCACATGAGAATATTTATTAATATTAAAAGGAGATACGTTCTCAATAGGAGCTTGCTCCCCCCATAATGCGCATATGCGCAAGCGCCATGTGCGCTACGTGCAACGCACGTGTGCCCGCTATGCGCGCACCACGTGCAACGCACGTGCGCACCACATGAGAACATTTAATAATATTAAAAGGAGATACGTTCTCATAGGAGCTTGCTCCCCCCATAATGCGCATATGCGCAAGCTCCATGTGCGCTACGTGCAAACATGTGCGCCCGACACGTGCGACGCACGTGCGCAAACACAAAGAAGCCTTTTTCAGCAGCGAGAAGCTTAAACTCTATCCTGTTCTTTCCTCCTAATGAGTGGGACATGGTTCAAAGGGTACATCCCTCCAAACTTTCGATATATGGCGTTGTAATCTCTCAGTATCGTCGGAGAGGTAGTGGTTCCCACCGACCAATGATCCTTCTTTAGAAAAAAAGAGATACATAGAGAGGAACTCCCCCATAAGCTTTGAGATTTCAGAAGGAAGAGCCAAGCTCTCAGAAAAAAGAAGAAGTTTCTTCAAGGTAAAAAATGAACAAAGAGATGAAATCATCTCATAATTGAAAAGAAGAATTCTCTTCTCTAAAAGATCATAGATTTAAAAGACCAAGGTCTTTCAAAAAGAGATCAAAAGGTCTCATCACAAAATAAAAAAGAAGAACATATTTCTTCTCATAGATCATAGATCTATAAGACAAATTGTCTTTACAAAAAGAGATCACGAACATCTCAGTATAAAATAAAGGGGGAGAGAATAATTCAAATCTCTTAAGGATCATAGATCCATAAAGGCAAAGCCTTTTATCAATACAAGAGATTAAAGCATCTCCTATAAAGTAAGAACTTTTGTTCTTTTAATCTTGAGACAAAGTCTCTTCTAAGGGAGAATTTATTTCCCAGATCATAAAATTGATTCAATGCGCTTCTGCGCTCTTGGACTGGCGCTTAGCGCCAAGCGCACCACGTGTCACTCACGAGTGCGCCACTCAACAGTTAGCGCTTTGCGCTCATCGCCAAGCGCATTACGTGTCACTCACGAGTGCGCCACTCAACAGTTAGCACTTTGCGCTCTTGAACTAGCGCACTGCGCTCATGGACTGGCGCTCAGCGCCAATCGCACCACGTGTCACTCACGTGTGCGCCACTGAACTAATAGCGCAGTGCGCTCATAAATTAGCGCACCGCGCTCATCATCTGGCGCTCAGCGCCAAGTGCGCCACGTGTCATTCACGTGTGCGCTACTCAGCAGAAGCGCAATGCGCTCTTTGATTGGCGCAAAGCGCCAAGCGCACCACGTGCTCCTCATGTGTGTGCTTATGGAACATAAATTGTTCTTTAATAAGCCTCAAAGCTATTATGAGTGCTCAGCACTAAAAGACAGAAATTATGTCAGAATCTAAATCAATGCTCAGCATTGTTAAAAGGGCCAAGCCCAAACAAATACTCAACAGCCCAAAATAAATGTTAAATATTTTAACTTGAATGGACTTAGCCCAAGATTAGATATAAGTCCTCAACTCAGATTAACTGAGCCCATATGCTCATAAATCTTTAACAGATCTTAGTTCCAATTGGACTACACATCTACCAACCAAAATTGGTTCAAGGGTACATCTCTGAACCCCTCTGATACATGTCGTTGTAATCTTTCAACGTCTTCAGAGAGGCGACGGGTCCCGACAACCATACATCCCATGGACTATGATGTCCTTAAACTAGACTGTGGGGTCCCTTTAAACCCATGGACTACGATGTCCTTAACCTCGGACTGTGGGGTCCTTAAACCCATGGACTACGATGTTCTTAAACTGGACTATGGGGTCCCTTTAAACCCACAGACTACGATGTCCTTAACCTCGGACCGAGATGTCCTTAAACTAACATTGGACCGTAATGTCCTTAAACTACCATTGGACCACTATGTCCTTAAACTGGTAATCGACCGCAATGTCTCTAAACTAAACAATAGAGTTCAAATGCTCTCTTATTGGATCTAAACGATCCATTTAAGTTGATCTTAGTCTAAAATTAGACTAACGTATCCTTAACAAACGTTTATGTTGGCCACAGGATCAAATGAGACTAACGTATCCTTAAACCTAACCCCCAAACCCAAATCTAAGAAGATACGGATTTGGATTAATCTACGTCCTACGGGCGACAACAAAAATTATTCTCCGTATACAATCCACGGGCAGCCAAAAGCAAAACAAACACCCACGATACGAAGTGACCATCTGGAGAAGGAGAAAGTGGTTACCGCGATGCGATAGCGTAATTAACTGCAGAGGCTTGCGCCTGCAGGGAAGAGCGTCCCTACAATAAAAAACCTCTCAAATGAGGGGGAATCTGACGAAGTCTGCTACATCGGTCGCATCCGTTTAAAACTTCGATACACAGTGCCATAAATCAACTTGGAATTTTCGGAGAGGTGGACGGATAAAACCAATTAGCATCTGCCTTCGGAATTCGGGCCCCGACATCCCAATGTCCCGGTCGCGTCTTTTCGGCGGAGAACAGATTCTGGCACGCCTGGTGGGATCTTTTCCTCTTTCCACTCCACACTTCGTGTGTCGTGTTCACGAACAAATCGCGGTTTAATATGGTTGCTCTTGGGTTCGAGGTACTAAGATTTGGTTTTGCTCTCGTGCAGAAAACAGAACATCAATGGCCTCCAATTGCTCCGGCTGCAACTGCAACTCCCGTTCCGCCTCATCTGGAGGTGTAACCTACGGGCCTCAGGCGGCCTCTGTTTTTACAATGCCAGTGGACCAGGTGACTCAGGCCACCACTGGGCTATTCTTCGGGACCATGCTCCCACCCATGAACTTCGGTGCCCCGCTGCCGTCACAAGAAGCTCCTAAGAAGTCGGTCTTTGATCGGCTTGCAACTACTGCGGCCCCTCTTAATGGGTCGCCCAAGTCCAATGCCTCAGTTTTCAACAGACTGGGCCAGAACGCCAACAAGCCCGCAATACCTGAAGCAGCCATCCCAAAGTGGATAGCCATCCAGGCTCAAGCGGACGAATCGTCGGAAAGGCTTCTCCTGCCAAGAAGTCAGTTTTCACATGGCTGACCACTCCAGCTCCCGCTCTAGGCGAAGTCACCTCTGCCCAGAGGTCTGTATTCGATAGGTTGGACATTAGTTCTTGGCGAACGTCAGTCTTCAAAAGGTTGACACCGGCGACAAACCTCCGCCAAGACAGGGGGCATGACGAAGCCATCCACACAGCTGAACCAACTCCAATGGCACGACATGCTCGCCGTCGTCACTGGCGCCGAGTGAGGAAGGCTGGGGCAACTCCCCTTCTGGACTGACTCTGCCGGCTCCAACGGTGGAAATCAATACTGCTGTTCCAACTGGGAACAGTTTCAAACCGCTTAGTAGGGTTTGCAAGAACTCTCCGACTACCGTGCTGAAGAGATCTCCTCCACCTATGGAGATTACTACAGAAAAGAAGCCAGAGCAGCCCCCTCAGCGGCTATCCTCTAAAATTTACAGAGTCTGGCGACAGGTTCAATGGTCGGTGATTGACCAAGACTATTCCCGCCGATCAAAGAAGATTAAGGCTCGGCAAGAAAAGGACCATCCCGTGATACCACAGAAGATGTCACCTGTCTGGGTGCCCGCTGCAACGGCCCCCTCGACTTCAAATACTCACAAGAGAAGGAGGCCAGAGAAAGCCCCTGTGACCGCGGCGAACCGCAAGGACGCTGAACTTAAACACCCCAAGTCTGTGGGCATGGTAGTGCACACTATTTATATGGCTTCCGGAAAAGAGGAAAGCCGTGCTTCTACGGGTCATCGACCGCTTACCTGATCAATAATGAAAGCTCAGGAACAACAGTAGCAGAAACTTCAGGAGATGCTGACTTCAATGGCCGCACTTACTGGTCCGAAAGAAAATCCGGAGACCTCAGAGCAACGTCGGGAACAAGAAACCGATGCTGATTTCCTCCGAAGAATGCTTGAGAGGAAAGAAGAAGAGGCTGCAGAACATGCAGCCAACATAAAACGAATGGCTCTTTTGTTCCAAGATATGGCCGGGATGATGTTACAGCCGGAACCTCCAGCTGAAGATCCCCCGATTATCATTGAAGACGACAGAGGAGAGTCATCGAACCCTCCTCCGGCTCTTTTAGCATCCAAAGAAGAGACAATCTCTAAGGCCGCCTTGGACGACTACATCGCTCAGCAGATACGAGTCCATCAAGCGAATGAAGCGGCTGGACAGATCGTTAACACTGGAAGACCCTATCCGGGCTGGTCGACCAAATAAGGTACCCGCCGGGATATACGATCCCTAAATTCCATGTATATAAAGGGACGGGAAATCCGCATCAGCACGTTGATTGATACGAAAAAGTGTGTTTGTAGTTTAACCGCAATCAATAACGGTGTCGCACGTAGCTAGACCGAGATGAGTACGGGTCCTCCTCTAGGAAACGTGGAACCTTTTACTTTTACTTTAGATGTGTTGAGAAAGAGAGGAGGGATAAAGAATTTTATAGAAAGATTTCTAGATCTACGTTAAACAAGAGTGTAAAATATAGATCTAGATTATTTTAAAGATGTAATTAATATAATAAGAGGGCTTGTAGGGTTCGTTAGGATTTAGTAGTTATGGACGATTAATTAAAAGTTACCCTTTTTATCCATTAATAGATTTAGAACTAGAACGACGGTGATGCGTGTAGATTAGGGTTTCTGGAGGGAAAAGGAATCCCACTCTTAACCCTTATCTCGACACGGAACTCCGTTCATATCTAGCCTTTACCAAAACAATCATTAATCTAATCTCTAATCGCGGTCGGAACTAGCAAAGAATTGCTAGCGCGCCTAATTAGGATGTTAATGATTCTTTTGATAAAGTTCCTAAACTTTATAGGACTTAAAAAGGGTTTAGTTATTTTCATCGTCCATTAGCCTACCCTAATCCTACGAACCCTAACAAGCGGAGAATTACTCGCGCATGTTGGGAAAAGAAGATGAAAAGAGAGAGAGGGAAAACATAATGTAAAATGCAAAGACAATTAAATAAAATAACTACCTTTATTAATCAACTGAACAATCTACACTTTTATTCCGTAGAAAATGATTACAAACTAGTTGCTTCTCGATCTTTCCTAAGGAGGTAGTCGAACAGTTGATGATCAGCCTGGATGCGTGAGCGTCAGGGGCTTCGTGATCTCTTCGGCTTGATCCTTCTAACTTTAGCCCTTAGTCCTTTATATAGCCCTCAAAGAAGAAAAACTAGTTACCATATATGGTGACTTCCTAATATGGTGACTTTCCATATATGGATTCTGAGTCCCTGTCAGTATTGATTTTATGATTTTGGCAGATTTTTGATCCTGACATCTTGAACATCTTGATCTCTTGACCTGAGCTAAATCTTGCACAATATCTCTATGAATAATGTTAGTACTATTTATTAAATTAGAGAGAGTATCTTAATCACTATATATGGTAATAAATCTTTAAGAAACTTGATTAAGAATATTTAATATGCTATGCACTTTATATGGTAATAAATCTTTAAAAAACATGATTAAGAATATTTGATATGCTATGCATCTTTTAATTACTAAAATATTATGCATATATTTTGAAATATTATTCTAACCATTTGTATGATATTATATCTTTTAAGAATTGTGATTAGAATATTTGATATGATATGCATATTTTCAATTACCAAAATATTATATAAATATAAAATGCATATATTTTCCTTCATAATATTAATTATAATATATAAACATATGGCAAATAGTATTTTGCAGATAAATCCAAATATGTTTAATATTTATAATAAACACCTTTTATTATTTAAGAAATGTAAGGAAAATACTTATACCAAAATGCAATATTTTCAACTGAACAAATACCCCCAAACTTAACTTTGATCGTCCCGAGCAAATTAGTTATTCAAGAGAAAGAGAAAAAGAAAAAAAAGAAAAAGAAAAACCTAAATTGCACACTTTCGTAGGCAAACACGATTGCACTGAGCATGTGCAACAAGCCGTTAAACCTCTAGGTGTCCGTAGTAGGAGGAGTGTTGTCTCCTGAGGGTTTTCAGCGGATTACACCCACAAAATCCTATAATAAAAGAGAGATGGTGAAATTTACATATAAAGATAAGAACCATAAAAGAAATACTTTGAAAATTTAGAGTTTCCAACTACACTAGCTTTTCAGTTGTCATGAGCCCTATCTTAATAGTCATGAAAAAATATTAAAAATCACATCATCCCTCAATAAAACATCGTCTTTATTCTTCATTCCTACCTTTCATCCAAACATCGATCATATACCCCTACGTGTGTGAATAGAACATCCCTACACTCGGAGAATTCAATTCAAGCTATCATACTCTTGTCCATCTGCCGTAGTACTTTTTAATTTGATGAATATTTAGATTTGCTCACATATTTTCATGCGATCGTTAATACTTCTTGAGGTACTAACCGACCGATTACTCATGTGCTTGCTGATTAGATGATAATATTTTCCTCGTCTTGCACCACCTAAGGCTTAGCAGTGACTCCCAGACCAGTTGGCCTTAGGGCACTAGGTGAAGAGGCACCTTCGCTATATTTTTTTATTGCTGCCTTGGCGATACAAAACCAGTGTTTATTTTTTTCTTTCACCATTTTTATATTTTCTTCATTTTTTTATTTCCTTCATACTTTGGCTTTTAGACAAGAGCATTTCAAGGTATCCTCTACTATCCCGAGTTTCAAGACGTGTGTAAGTGCATATAGTAGGTTATCAACATTCAAATGTTTGGCTTCCAGAATAGAAACTATTTTTCAGATTTATTTTTATCCTCAGATTAGTGACTTCCTTCATCTTACTAACCCTTGGGACAACAGCTCATAACTACTTATTACTAGTTCGTTTAAGAAAACTTCTAATTTTCTTGGTTTTCTTAAACTATTCCTATCTTGTGGATGTAATTTTTCACTTTCTACTCTTTTGTTATAAAAGAAAATTTTTAAATTTTTTTTTTGAAAATGTTGTGCTTATGCAAAGTATGATGCAAGGTGATGCGTAAATAAGCACAAACCTCCCCCAAACTTGTTTTCAACAGTGTCCTCACTGTTGCTATCTGCTGGATCACAAAAACCTGTAAGCTTGGGAGGACATTATTAATGGGGGCAAGAATATATGAAAGTGAAAATCCTCCCCCAAACTTATTTTTGGCTCACAAATTTGAGGACAAAAGTTATGTTCAAGAGCCAAAAATTTACTCCCCCTCAAACATGAGTTAGACAATACAAAGCATTTTAAGAGGGGGTGAGTCATTTGGTCAAAGTAAGACTTTACAAAGACCAAAAGTTAACATCAACCATTCAAAGATTTTATCAGTATAGCGTATAGGTAGGTGGAAGAATGTGTTGTATCGAGTCATGAAAAAATGGGAAAGAGATAAGAGGTGGTCTGGAAAGGGTTTGAAATTAGAGAAAAGAAAGAATGAGGATGAATGTGAATGATTAGGAAGAAGGAATGGTGACGGTTCAACCTCTATAGGTGGAGATTGATCAATCACAAAATCCGTATTGTTTAAAAATTCAAGTTCGTCAGCAAAAAGTTCTTCAAAACTTTTATCAATGGTGTGATTGAACATTTTGTTGTCAATGAGTTTTGTGCCATAATTTATCCAACTTGATTCATCAAAAATTATTGAGGTAGAGGATTTGAAAAACTCATCTACCTTATTTTCAAAAATATCCAAATCAAGTTGAATTTCTGGTATTATTGAACTTGAATTAACGGATTGTAGTTCATCAAAACTCACTGAAACTATAGGAACAGAAGAAGAACCGGAGAAAGTAGAAGGTGAAATGGGTAAACAAATTGGTGTGTCGAGTGTTGCTGAACCAGATGTAGAAGATGGAGGCTGTATTTCGGACTGATTTTCGTGTATACCATTATTATCAACTTCAAGACATATTTGGGGTTCGGGAAGAATTAAAGGCTCAAGATGATGACCATAAGGAAGTGGAAGGATTTGATGAATTGGTGGGACAAAATCATCCAAAATTTCGGGTTCATCAATCAAAATATCCCCAACGTCAATCACCTCATTCAAGTGAAGGTTAAAATTCTCAAACTCCTCATCAAAAGTATGGTTTTCGATCAGTTTTGGTTCAAGAGTGGAGGTGTAGAGATCACAAGGGTTGGGTTTGGTTTCACTTGAAATGGACCCTTCACAGTCGGGTAAATCAAACACTACAAAGTCACACAAGTTATCAGTCATTCTATTTGGTGTTCTTGATGAATCTATGAAACCGGAGTTGTGGATTTCAGTTTGGAATGGGGAGGTTTGATTAGGAAGGGTGTACAGTTCTGTCTTACTACCCAAATCCTTCATAATTTGGTTCGACAGTTCCAGAAATTTTTCTAATGTCTGCTCCAGACTAGTCTTGGGTTGATAAGGGGTTTCAATATAAGATTGAAATTCCTGTGGATAATTAAAACTCCCAAATGACTGATTAGAAGAACTGTCTAGAGAAGGTGGAAAAGTCGGATTGGATTGATAGGAATAGAATGGTTGCGGAACTTGGATAGGAGTAGGATGATAAGAAGAATATTGATATGGGTTGGTTGGCTGGCTATTTTCAACAGATATCTTTATGGCACAAACCGCATATCAAACTCTTCTCTGAACAGTGGCGGTGAAGGTTGATATTGGTCCGGGTTGAAACTTTGGCCTCTAAACCTAGCTATGTGCTCAGCAATGGACATTCGTCTAGGAGCTTCCTCACTCTGGGTATCAACTGAAACAGGTGTAGGATTAGGATACGGTTGATAAGACCTAGACTGAGGTGGCCAACTGTTTCTTCCTGCTTGTTCTATATGATCTCTTAAGGACATGGAAGAGCCGGACGGTATACCGAAGGGATTTCGAAAATAAGAGATATCTGGTTGTGGACAGCAAAGCTCGGCAAGTGTTCTTCTGTTTAGGTCACCCATTATAAGAAGAGAAGAAGGGGGAAGAGGTAAAAAGGGAAGAAAATAATTGGTTTGTTTTGAAAAATGACGGATTTAGACAAATCACACAAAAATGCACAAACAACCCTAGAACTAAGGTTACCTAGGTCCAGTCTCTAGACCGCTCCTAGATTTCCAAAGAACAAGCCACAGGATCAATCTTCTACCGCCTCCGTACTACCCTTGTAGCCAGGTAAGTGCCAGGTAAGTGGGAAGGAACCACAGTAGTGGGCCTAATTAAAAACCACTAGCCTTTGACACACTTGCCTAGGCACTACAAAAATAATGCGGATAAACGATAGATTACCCACGACCTTCCTCTGTCCTTAATGAGTGCGACAGTCCTTAGAGTCTGGTCTAGATATTTTTTTAAATTAATGAAGGGTTGATCTAGATGCTCGGTTTGTGATTTGTGGGGCTTAGGAAGGGTGATGAAATCCCCACCTAATCTTGATTTGGTTTTTGCCCCTTAAAAATCCGTATTAAAATATGCAAAAACAAACCGAAAAACAAAACTTTGCAAAAAGATTTTTGAGCGGCGATATTTTGCAAAGAATCCTGCAGAAAATAGATTTTATTGGATTTGAGAGGAGAGAGAAGGAGTTAAGAAAGATACCAGAGAAGTGTGAAACCCTAGATCTCCTGTTTCCTCAAATCCGCGACTCCAGATTCCCTCGCAAAAAAAATTCACACACAAATCGTTAAATATGCAATTTGCAGTTTTGTTTTAATAATGATATGAATCGTCTAAGAATTCAACACAAATAGCAAAAATAAAAAATTACGCACGTTTCCCCGGCAACGACGCCATTTGATTGATACGAAAGAGTGTGTTTGTAGTTTAACCGCAATCAATAACGGTGTCGCACGTAGCTAGACCGAGATGAGTACGGGTCGTCCTCTGGGAAACGTGGAACCTTTTACTTTTACTTTAGATGTGTTGAGAAAGAGAGGAGGGATAAAGAATTTTATAGAAAGATTTCTAGATCTACGTTAAACAAGAGTGTAAAATATAGATCTAGATTATTTTAAAGATGTAATTAATATAATAAGAGGGCTTGTAGGGTTCGTTAGGATTTAGTAGTTATAGACGATTAATTAAAAGTTACCCTTTTTTATCCATTAATAGATTTAGAACTAGAACGACGGTGATGCGTGTAGATTAGGGTTTCTGGAGGGAAAAGGAATCACACTCTTAACCCTTATCTTGACACGGAACTCCGTTCATATCTAGCCTTTACCAAAACAATCATTAATCTAATCTCTAATCGCGGTCGGAACTAGCAAAGAATTGCTAGCGCGCCCAATTAGGATGTTAATGATTCTGTTGATAAAGTTCCTAAACTTTATAGGACTTAAAAAGGGTTTAGTTATTTTCATCGTCCATTAGCCTACCCTAATCCTACGAGCCCTAACAAGCGGAGAATTACTCGCGCATGTTGGGAAAAGAAGATGAAAAGAGAGAGAGAGAAAACATAATGTAAAATGCAAAGACAATTAAATAAAATAACGACATTTATTAATCAACTGAACAATCTACACTTTTATTCCGTAGAAAATGATTACAAACTAGTTGCTTCTCGATCTTTCCTAAGGAGGTAGTCGAACAGTTGATGATCAGCCTGGATGCGTGAGCGTCAGGGGCTTCGTGATCTCTTCGGCTTGATCCTTCTAACTTTAGCCCTTAGTCCTTTATATAGCCCTCAAAGAAGAAAAACTAGTTACCATATATGGTGACTTCCTAATATGGTGACTTTCCATATATGGATTCTGAGTCCCTGTCAGTATTGATTTTATGATTTTGGCAGATTTTTGATCCTGACATCTTGAACATCTTGATCTCTTGACCTGAGCTAAATCTTGCACAATATCTCTATGAATAATGTTAGTACTATTTATTAAATTAGAGAGAGTATCTTAATCACTATATATGGTAATAAATCTTTAAGAAACTTGATTAAGAATATTTAATATGCTATGCACTTTATATGGTAATAAATCTTTAAAAAACATGATTAAGAATATTTGATATGCTATGCATCTTTTAATTACTAAAATATTATGCATATATTTTGAAATATTATTCTAACCATTTGTATGATATTATATCTTTTAAGAATTGTGATTAGAATATTTGATATGATATGCATATTTTCAATTACCAAAATATTATATAAATATAAAATGCATATATTTTCCTTCATAATATTAATTATAATATATAAACATATGGCAAATAGTATTTTGCAGATAAATCCAAATATGTTTAATATTTATAATAAATATCTTTTATTATTGAAGAAATGTAAGGAAAATACTTATACCAAAATGCAATATTTTCAACTGAACACACGTCGCTCAATTCAGAGCCTTGTATGGCAACACTGGAGGTGATGATAAACTTCTGCTCCGCCAGTTTGTTGGCAGCTTGTCGGAGATAGCGTTTGAGTGGTATTCTGAACTTCCAAATGACTCTATCAAGACATTTGCGGAGATGGAGTTGCTATTTACACAGAGATTCGCGAGTGCTAGAGACGTACTCCGATTACCGCACTGATTAACGCCAGGGTAAAGCCAGGCGAAACATGGGTGCAATATGCAATACGGTGGCGGAATTTATGGTCAAAATGTGAGCAGCGCATCGAGGAAGCGCCAGCGGTGGGCATGTTCGTGGGTACTCTTGATCCGCATGCGACCATCTTCCAGTTCATGATGTTTTTCAAGCCGACAACTTTCCAGTCCTTGATCGATAAGCTGGCCCAAATGGACCAGATGGGCCACAAGCCTTCCTCTTCAAAGCCGAAACCACGGAATGAAAAAGGGAAAGGGAAAGCGACTTTCGTCACTAACATCAACAGCAGCCTAGTACTCCAAGACCAGTTGATCGCCAAAATGATAGACAACGATTCCTTGGAGAAAAAGTGAGACGCCCTTACTCGTTCTCTCGGGATAAAACGAAGAGGTTATTCGAGCTAGCACTGCGCAACTCTGCCGGAGCCAAGATGCCCAACACAACCAGGCGACATTAACAATCCTAATTACTGCCCTTATCACCGAATGTTGGGTCATCCGATCGAAGATTGTTACATCTTCAAAAGCTGGATCGAAGATCAGTACCAACAGGGCAAGTTCGTATTATCTGAGAACTGGAAGGTGAACCCGCCCCAGCCGCATGCTCTCAAAATGGCTAACACACCAGGGGCATCGTGCTCGTTTTTCAAAGAAGCTCTATGGGAGGTCGCTCTTTCAGCCAAAACAAAAAGAATGCTGAAGGATCTCCAAACATACCTGGAGATCAAATAGAAGAATCCATTGGAACCCGAGGTCCTCGAGGGAATTCTGAAGCTGCGTCTGATGCCAAAGGTTGGTAGCGATAATCAAAATGCTCACATCCAGCCGTCAAAGTCTTCAAAGAAGAAGAAGAAGGCCAAAAAGCCCGTGAAGCCTGATGACAAGCGCACGGACTTGCAAAAACATATCGACACGCTGGAAGAATACAACCAGAAGGCGCGAACCCCGGTCACACTTCAAGAGTTTCTCAGCCATGTCCTTGAGGACGAAGATGATGACAATGGAGAAGACTCGTCAGACGAACCTGAGGATTATGTGGCAAGCTGCCATGTGATCTCTCACTCGTTGATAAACGATGAAGAAGCCCCTTACGCAGAGAAACTGGGGGCAGATCCTGAGCCGGAACTTCTAGGATCATCAGACGAAATAATTTATGCATTCCTGAACGAAGCCCTTTTTAAAAGCAAAGCTGATCGAGAGCGCGAGATGTCCATATTTGAAAAAGCTAAACGCCGACGGCTAGACGAAATGGTTAAAACACTCCAACCAGATCAAAGCATGTCCGCGGCAGACAAGAGCAGGTTCAAAATGAGGAAAAGGTTCGCCAAAGCCATATCGGTGGGAATGAAGCTGCCACCATACGAAGGAAACACTCCTGACGAAGAGGATGTGCATCCTAACTACTGCTTATATCATCGAAGGATTGCGCACCCCACCGAAGAGTGCAACGCCTTTAAAAACTGGTGGCAAGGATACGTTGCCCACCGACAACACGTCCAGCGAATGAAGCGCAAGGCTCGTCGGGAACAAAGGAGCATGATTGATAAGCATAAAAGAACAGCCGGCAACTGTCACATGGTTGATAGCGGGGGATCACAAGTTCTCACCTTTGTTAGCGATTCTGATGAAGAAATAGCTCTTGGCCCTCTCTTCAAAGAATCCACCTCGGGAAAAGAGGAAGAACCGAAGAGCTGCGAGAACATTCAGCTGCGCAATCGCACATTACCTGAAAAGAATCTCGGACCTGCGAACATGGGATCGAATAAAAAGGATAAGGGGAAAGAAAAGATCCCTGAAGACATCGCCCTAGACGATCAAGTCGTCAAAGAGCTGACAGCCAAGGACTCGCCGAAGAGAAACAAGGTGGATTACAACGTTCTGGCACACCTGAGGAAGCTACCTGCGCAGCTAAGCATTCTCGATGCCCTCTTGATATCAAAAGAAGCAAGAGATTCTCTGATCAAGGCGTTACAAGAGCCTGACCAGTTTTAAGCTTTCCTCGCTGAAGAAAAGATGAAAGATGAGCTAGAAGAAGTACACACGGCTGATATCACTTTCGGTGATGAAGATCTCCTCCTCGGGACGTGTGAGCATAACCGTCCCCTTTATGTCTCCGAATACTGTCATGATATTAAGATCGACAAGATCCTAGTCGACAATGGGTCCTCCGTCAATCTCCTCAATGTGAGAGTGTTGAAGGAAATCTGCATGAGCGTTCAACACCTCGTTCGGGAAGATCACCATCTCCGGGTTTGACTCCCAGTCATCACGGACGCTCTGGTCTGTGATACTGACGCCGTGCTTTGGGCTTCTAGTCACGGAAATCAAGTTTCACGTCATTGACGCTAAGACCTGGTACAACGCTTTGCTCGGCAGACCCTGGTTACACGAGTACAACATTATCCCTTCTACACAACATCAGTGTATGAAGTACTTCAAAGATGGTCTCGAGTACACTGTGACAGGGGAACTAAACCCATTCTCCATGAACGAAGTCCGCAAATATGAGGATGCCAAGTACTTCCTTCCATATTTCGAAGACACAGAAAGATGTCGCAAACCGGAGGACAAGAACAAAGCTATTACCACTATTCTGGTCTTCGGGAGTGATACCGAGGAGGAAGAAGAAATAGTTTATTCAGGGCCTCCCCAACGCAACAAGCCGGGATTGTCCACCCATATTCTCGTCTTCGGCAGCGACTCGGAAGATGAGGTCAATGTCTTATTCTTTGCTCGGCCATCGATACAAGCTTTCGCTGAAGATGATCAAAGTTTGCAAGTTGCAATGGTTCCGCAAGAGCATTACAAAGAGCTTGATGCGCTTGAAACTTATAGCGTGCAAGAACTTCAGACATTCTATGTCCCTCCCGGGCGAAAGGGTGAAAAGGCGATCCTATTCTACCGATCCGGGGAAACCAAAGTGGGAGAGAAATTTGGCACGGTGCGGATTCTAAACTTGACAGACTCCAGCCCATCCGTTTGCCCAGATATTATACAGACGGATTAAAAAGACTGTTGAAGCGCCAAGGCGTATCTCTTAAGCAGACTGCTCGACAAGCTCAGTTCTACAACAAGATCTGGGATGTCCCCGGAACTCAGCGAAAATTGCCCAACGGGAGAATGGAAACGATCGGGCTTGGATATGTTCAATCCAAGAAACGGGAGCGATTCTACGACTGCTATGTCATACATGACTTTGATGAAGAAGGAGATGCTCTGTGGGAAGATGCTAACCCTGAACCAAAACGAGCTCCCACCGTGAAAATGCCAAGCCCGTCGTCCGAAGAACAGATGGACAAGCTCATAAGAGAAGCGGGTCAAAAGGTTCGAGACGACCATAATCGCGAAATGGCCATCTACGAGAAAGCCAGAACGCAGCGCCTCCTTCACCAGGCTACAGGGAACGATGATGCCCTTCGTTGCCAGCCCGTCACACAAACGACCCGACGCAGAGGCAGAAATTGTAGGGTTCCTAGGCACCCTAATGAGGTCTCACTAGGCATCAACCATGCCATTTTCAAATTTTATGATGCCGAGAAACCCTAGACTACGGATCGTTAGCTAGATGTCTAGGCGAAAATGAAACTAGTTAACACTTAACTAAAGTTTAAACGGAAATACAACCTTTGTAGATCCGGTGCTCCACCTCCATAGCTCCGCAACGAAGTCCCCTCGCTGTCCAAATGAATTCCTGGGCTCTAGCGTCGGCTTCGTCGGAGAAATGGCGAGCTAGGTCGTCGATGTCCATGCCGAAGATGATCTACGTCGAAGCATCACAAGAACAAGCTCCAACTTCACCAAGCTTTGAAAACTTGTGAAGTAAACACCCTATACAACTTGTCAAGAGGTAGAGGATGAAGAAATAGGAAGTGGGTAGACTTTAGTTTTGGATTTCTCATTAGTTTTCATCACTTGCCATTGGAGTAGCAAGCTTTCTCTTTTGTTGAAGAAGATGAAGAAGAAGAAGAAGATATGATGAGAATGATAAAAACAATAATAAAATCAAAATTGATCTTATCATAATGCAACCTTGGGTTAGATTTAACACTTGTAGAGAGCAAACTCTAGTTTAGCTAATGGTTAGGTTTAAACATAAAACAAAATGGTTACAAATTCAAAGCATCATGAAGTTTCCACAAAAGAAAAAATTAGCAACCATTTTATTTTAGCCAAAAGAAATAAAGAATATAAATGAAATGAATAAGTGAATACTTTAAAACCATAACCATTAACCTAAACATGGTTCAAATCAAACATACACCCAAGTTTGCATGCATCATCAAACATGATACAAACTAGTGCACAAAACTATATCATATATACAATGTGCACATCAAGTGAGAAAATCCATCTTAAGTGAACCAATACTAGTTAATGTAAAGTAATATATCAAATATATATAATTATGCATTAAATCATTGAATCAACACTAGATTCTATGATCCGGTTATATCGCATATAACCGGCTAGTATCCAATGTATCGGCTTATCGAATCAACCCTTGATTCGATAACTAGGTTATATCGCATACAACCTTTCGATACATTCATCGCGAGAATGGAATACGGTATCACATACACGCATTATTCTCGGTCCCGCACATATCTCATATGCGCTCCTATTTCGTTTCGCTTGAGCCAGGAAACCTCTGTGTAGGACTCTAAAGACTCGTCAATACGTCGGCAGCAGGTAATGATCATATCAAGCACCCACAAGCCGCAAGCGGTCTGCTAAACGTAACGGCCACCCGGGTATTGAGCGATCAGAAGATCGACGAGCAAGCCCGCTCATACTCCTGTGAATCCAACCAGTAACACTACCGTACAGTCCGGTCTGATCGTCTGATATGCCGCATATCTCGCCTAGGGGTGGTAAACGTCAGACCCCAATAGCTCGATAAGTCGTGTCGATATGAGGTCTTTAACAATTCGAGAAACTACTGGTAACACTTACCAGTAAATCTCAGCAACCCTGGCCAGGGATTTCCTGTTATAGCCAATCGAACACAGCGCAACATCAACCCCCTATACCGGGAGAGACGAATCCCCTCCTATCGCTCATTGCCTCCATGTGATTCGGGACTGTACCCAAAAACCACCGTTTTGCACGCCCTCTTAGACGTGGTAAGATGGAAATCAAAGCACAGTGGGAACCACACAAGACTCTATGACGATCTCGGGTCAACAGACTACTCTGTACCAGTGTCACCAGAGAACTGCCATCTGACGTCAGGTATAATACCATCTGGGAGTTCTCGGCGAGACCGTCCAGTGTACCCAGTCTCTACTGAGCACCCGTATATCATCTCCGATGTCAAACACCAATGGATATGGGATCATCCATCGCCCATCTGTATGGGTCGAGAAGGTACACACTAGTCTACTCTGGTATATCGATGCCCCATCTCGATACACCCACGACTAGGGACTTTGAAGGATGTACTTATGGACTACCATGTCCCCACTAGTATGATCCGCATCACAGTCCAGGTAGTCAAGTACACATCCTAAGGGCTTTACCAACATGTAACAGAGAGACAATCAGTGTACACGTTAAGGTAAAGGTCAACCAGATAGCATACTATCATGTCGAGCAAGAAAGTCCTCCCTATATATGTCCCAGCATCCACTACAATATACATCCAATGTACAGTAATGGCCTTTAGGGCATACATATAACTAACAATCTCCCACTTGCACTAGGGCCATCTGTAGCAGTGGTTGTAGTATCTCATACTCAACCATCCCATAAAAGTCTCTCTCTGGGAACAGGCATTTGTGAGTGGATCCGCTGTGTTGTCCTCTGAGTCTACTCTCCAAACCTCGATCACCCTGGAGATCAACCATCTCCATGATCAGGCGATACTGCCTTAGAATATGTCTGGATCACTGATGGGACCTGCGTTCCTTGGCATAAGCCACAACTCCATTGTCTCACAATGGTAGGAACGTAGTTCATCTCATGAACCAATATACACCCAAACAGCCTCTTTGGTAGCATCTTTAGTAGCGATGTATCCTGCCTTTATCGTCTAGTATGCCACGGTATCTAGCTTGGAACTCTTCCGACATACCGTCCCTTTACTTAGGGTAAAGACAATGCCTGTGACTGACATTCAGTCGTCTTTATCACCCTGGAACACTTCCAGTGATTCTCCCCAGGATCAATTGATACTATCTCACTACAACTAGTAAGAATCCTAACATCCAATTAGATCTATCTCATAGATCCAAAATCCAGGATTTAGTAGGTATCACTTTGATCCTATGCGGAGAATCTTTGTGATAAACGGAGATTGATCGAGCGTAGCATAAGAAACTCCTTTCTTATCAAGAGTATGTCATCCACGTACTCTA
Source organism: Agapanthus africanus (assembly GCA_030015575.1). Lineage (NCBI taxonomy): Eukaryota > Viridiplantae > Streptophyta > Magnoliopsida > Asparagales > Amaryllidaceae > Agapanthus > Agapanthus africanus. The sequence continues at coordinate 113,894,853 of CM057344.1, forward strand.
CGAGGATCACCACCATACTCCCTACTACCTTTTTGTTTATACAAGGTTCATCTACCATTTTGATGATGTCAAACTCTTTGACTAATCCATCAAAACAGATGTTCCAACTCCGCGATGCCTGCTTTAATCCTATAAAGCATCTTGCACACGTTTCTGCTGCTCCCACTGTCTACGAAGCCCTCTGGCTGTGTACTTATAGACGCTCTCTTCTAAATCATCATTTAGAAAAGCAGTCAAAATACCCAACCACCAGATATCGCAGTCATGGTATGTAGCCGTGACAAGTAGGATCTGGATGGACTTAAGCATAGCTACTTGAAAAGGTTTCATCATTATCCACACCTGGTCAATGATGCAAACTTTTAACAAGTCTAGCTTTGAAAGTCTCAACTTTTCTATGTACACCAAGTAATCTTCTCAAGATATACCTGCTCCTGATGGGGATTTAACCCTTCAGATATAGCAACCAAAGTCCATATTTTGTTGGTGTATAAGGATTCCATCTCAGATCGATAAACATCCAGCCATTCTTACAGAGTCTCACTCTTGATGGCCAGCTCGAAACTAGTTGGGTCATCATCTCATGATGCAATCCTCGCTCCCACCGTCATAGAGAAACCGAAGTATCTCTCAGGTGGGTGAGGAACCCTACTAGATCGGCGGAGAGGCTGAGGTTCGTTGGAATCTACTGAATCCTTTGGTTCTATCAAATCATCAGCTGCAGTCTGTATAGCTGGAACATTTCCAGTTCTACATAACAGACCTTGCCTTGAGCTTGTCCGGATTTTGCTTTTAGACAAAGGCCGGACAACCCCAAATCTTAACTAGCTTAAGACATTGGCTCCACCCTTTCCATATCACATATGAAGTGGTAGGCATCTGATTTGATTCGAACCCTATTCAATAGGTATGCAACTTCTCAAGTGCATAACACCCAAAAGGAAATAGGTAACTCAGTAGTACTCATCATAGAGCACACCATATCAAATAGGGTGTATCTGCTCCGCCCCGATATACCATCGTGCTATGGTGTATACAGAGGAGTAATGCTGAGAGAGAATCTCATTCTTCTTTAGAATAATCCAGGAATTCCGTGCTCAAGTATTCTCCTCCTTGTTCTCATCATAGGACATAATACTTATACCCGTATTTGTTCTCTACTTCTAACTTATATTCTGTGAATATCTCAAAAGGTTCGGACTTGTGTTTCAACAGGAACATATGTCTGAATCTTGAGAGATTATCAGAGAATATAATGAAGTATAAAGAACCAGTCCTGGTATGTGTAGACAGAGGACCTACATACATCAACATGTATCATCCCAAGAGTTCACTAACTCTTTCTCTGTTTCCAATAAACAGGGCTATGGTCATCTTATCTTTGTGACATGACTGGCGAGTTTCACAAGATGTAAATTCAAACTGATTTAAATATACATCTAAATGTAACTTCAGCTAGTCGGGTCACATTGATCTGACCTAGTCTACAATACCTCAAGAAGAATCCGTTCATTTCTGAACTCTTCCTCTTGTGTGTGTTCCATATACTAAGAACTGTAGTTTGATTTAGAACATCAATGCTTTTAGATAACGTGCCTGAACCGATCAACTTTTGATATAGGAAATGTTCAAAACATTATCCATCAATACAAAATTATCCTTTCTTTTCTAACAAAGAGAGTGATATGATTTGGTATATCAGGTTCGGTATCTAATAACATTCGTTCAGAATCAATGTATTGGTAATACAGGGTGACAGTGACCGACAGACTTGGCTGCAACTCTTGCCCCGTTTTCTGTCTCATGAAACTTATCACCCGTTCTCAGTTTTTCTACCCTTTTGTAGCCCTATGTAACAGATTACATATCTGGGATCCGGATCCGGTATCATATACCAAGGATTTGGAGGATACTGAGAAACAGTTCTGTATAATGAACACACCCGAAGATGATGCATCAGCATGCACTCTCTTCGTTTGGGCGGCACGGGAAATCTGGTATTCCCCAATTTCCTGCTCTGTCTTATAACAATTATAAGTTGGAGCGGGACCAACGTTCCCCAGCTCAGTATAACAAGCGGGTTCGGTCAATAATCCGTATTATTATCTTGATTAAGGCGTGATATGGTTGCTACCTGGAGAGAGAGAGAAGAAAACACTCAGCGTGCGCTCTTGCAAGATCAGATTGGTTATTATTTTATCTAATCAGGATGGCTCCCACTGCTTTTTATCAAATCTTCCTTCAAACCCTAAAAGGAAAGACTGGCCGGGATTAATTACACACTACAAGTTCGCCAATCTTTCAGCCAGGCCAGTGTCGGTACTTTGAGGGAGGTCCCCCGTGCTTTCGCACGAACCTAATTAATGTAAACCTCGTTTTTCCAGAGGCGTAACCTCGTTAACACCTTTCTAGACACCTACTTGATCGGCTAATTGTAATGAATAAAACTCTCCCAGGAGTAACACTTACTCGCAGCGGGTATCGGGATCCAACTATCTCATAGAAGGTATGCAATCTCATTGCAAATTTCAACACTTGAAATTCCCGATAATATTTTGCCCCTAGCGTCCTATGACCTTGACGGAGGTCAACAAACCATAGGCTACTAGTCAAGTTCAACCCGTCATTTCTTGATCGAATTAAACCCACCCGCACGACCCTTGACGGAGGTCAACAAGGCCGCACGACTACCCTAATCCAATCTGCATCATATGCATAAGCAGATAAATATTAGTTAGCTACCGCACACTACGCCTTGACGGAGGTCAACAAACGTAGCACGAATACTAAATAGGACTTATCTGAAATGACGGAGGGCTACGACAGGTTTTTCTGAAAACCTATTGCGTAATGAACTTGATATCGTTGTAGAATCAAATGATTTTAAAATGGAGTGCTTTTGAGGCTTTTCTAGTTTTGCTAAAGGAGTCACTCCCGGTGAAGGGATCGTCGGTCCTTTCCTCGTCGAATGAGGTGCGGGATATATCACATATATCACTGTGCAAAGCAAAAAACACTTAAAAGCAATCAAAAGACAAACCGAGTGTGTAGCATCTGCCAGTTATTGCTAAAGGAGTCACTCCCGGTGAAGGGATCTCGGTCCTTTCCTCATCGAATAAGGTGCAGGATATATCATATATACCGCTGTGCAAAGCAAGAACTGTAGCTACCTGTTTTATTTTGAAATTCGATTCTACAACATCTTAGGTTTCTTTTATTTCATTAATCTCATTAATGAAGTCCCATCATTTAAGTACCTAAACATCACAGATAAATACGACGTACACTTATGCCATCCGCATTCGCCTCGATGTCCCCTCGTGCACCGTTAGGTTAGGTAACTAACGGCAGAGCGGGGCAGGGCTAGCGCGGGTGTAAAATATAAGTAACGCCTATATAATATATCATATATACTATATACTGTATCTATCACAGAAGATCGCATGATCACATCACAGATATCGCAGCAGAAGAATCATATGAAATATTGGATATACTAGGACGTCCGTGTTTTTAATACGAGCCAGTATAAAACAGGGATTCCACGGTCGCGATGAATAGCCAAACCCACACCCCTAGACCCCTACGAGAGCGGCAAGCAACCCTACCAATTCTGGAGTTAGGAGACCCGGACTCGACTCCTCGAGTTGGTCTCCCACTGGACTCCAGAACCCGGTTACTTGTGCCCTCCTCCTTGGGTCTATCCTAGTACGGAAAAGTAAATAATATACAACAACGGTGACAACTTCCGCAACCTGGAAGCGCCCCAAATAAAAGAATATTACATACAAGTTTTTACATGAATGAAAATGAAAAACACTCATCTCACATAAAAAACCCCCGGCTATTCAAACACGACGATCCAATATAACATATCCAGCAACACATAACATCACATGTCATCAACGTAAGTAAATATGCGCATCCCAATTGTCGTTGGCATATAGCAACGAAACCGGCGATATCACATATTACACTTACGGTCAGAAAAGAAAGTGTAAAACTACAACAGTTGGAATCCGCAACCATCTCAGACATCGCATGCCTGACCAAATGAATTACTTAGATATTGTATGCCTAATAATTATAAACCCCGCATTTTAGTCTCATCATTGAAAACACTTTTCAATATTAAGTCGGGTAATTCAACAAGATTCCCGAAATCCTGATCGAATGCTCGTCGCAAACTTCAGTAGACGGCTGCACCCCCGATACCGTCGACGAAGTGCACCAAGGCGGAACCGCTGCCGCGAGCACCCGAACGGATGCTTTCGGCGACGGGGTTCTCCTACAGTCACTTGGTCGAGGCTACGGAGTGAAGCTGTCTATTAAGTTTACCCGGCGAGTATCCGCGTACGCTACATGATTGCGACGGACTTTTGATCACATCAAAATTCCGTGGCAACCGATCAAGTGAGACTAAACTTCTATGTTCATAACATTCATTCAGTTATCTCATAACTTATTGTGAATTCCAATTATTGTATCCCATTCCAGATAATTAGAAAATGTTAAACTTTCCGATCGAACAATCGAACACCCAAGTTTTCCCGATACAGATCAACACATGAAACAAGTCTAAAAACATTCAGTTCGTTCCTCAGTACCAACGGTCCAGCCGTAGAAGGGCCAAGCCAACGCCTCACATGTGGCACGCCGTACTGCCCCAAACCCGAAGGTTCAAAGGGCAGTTCAAGACGGTCACATAATCGAGTTAAGGTTTGTTGTCTTCTAGAGGGTCCATCGAGTTACTTGCATTACTTAGAAAGTCTTTAAACCACGGAAAAATCCAACACTTGGAAATTTCCCGACAGGGGAAAAATTGGGTATTTATATCCGGTCGAACTTTTTAACATATTCTATAATTTATCCGGAAAGCCACACAGACAAAATTCGATAATCCGATCGAACATTCGAATCCCCAAAACAACCCAGAAAATTCAACTCTTGAATAATTTTTAAAAATACCCAGAGAACTCAGCACTATTAAATAGGAATTACTGTGGAAATAGATAGGGCTGACGTCATCAAGTAGCGGCGGAACCGCCGCACGAGCCATGCTCGTGCCGCGGTTCCGCGGCTATTTAAACTCCAAACAGTGTCGTATTTGCACAGTAATTCTTACAATTTCCTGCTGAATTTTTTAGGCATTTTTAATCTGGAAAAATCCCAGTTTTTGAAAAAAGGACAGAGAGCTATTTTTGAGTTGGGTTTCGGGTTCGTTCGGGTTTCAAATTCCGTCTAGACTTCGCCTAAGGCTCTAGCTAGGCTCTGATACCACTGTAGGGTTCCTAGGCACCCTAATGAGGTCTCACTAGGCATCAACCATGCCATTTTCAAATTTTATGATGCCGAGAAACCCTAGACTACGGATCGTTAGCTAGATGTCTAGGCGAAAATGAAACTAGTTAACACTTAACTAAAGTTTAAACGGAAATACAACCTTTGTAGATCCGGTGCTCCACCTCCATAGCTCCGCAACGAAGTCCCCTCGCTGTCCAAATGAATTCCCGGGCTCTAGCGTCGGCTTCGTCGGAGAAATGGCGAGCTAGGTCGTCGATGTCCATGCCGAAGATGATCTACGTCGAAGCATCACAAGAACAAGCTCCAACTTCACCAAGTTTTGAAAACTTGTGAAGTAAACACCCTATACAACTTGGCAAGAGGTAGAGGATGAAGAAATAGGAAGTGGGTAGACTTTAGTTTTGGATTTCTCACTAGTTTTCATCACTTGCCATTGGAGTAGCAAGCTTTCTCTTTTGTTGAAGAAGATGAAGAAGAAGAAGAAGATATGATGAGAATGATAAAAACAATAATAAAATCAAAATTGATCTTATCATAATGCAACCTTAGGTTAGATTTAACACTTGTAGAGAGCAAACTCTAGTTTAGCTAATGGTTAGGTTTAAACATAAAACAAAATGGTTACAAATTCAAAGCATCATAAAGTTTCCACAAAAGAAAAAATTAGCAACCATTTTATTTTAGCCAAAAGAAATAAAGAATATAAATGAAATGAATAAGTGAATACTTTAAAACCATAACCATTAACCTAAACATGGTTCAAATCAAACATACACCGAAGTTTGCATGCATCATCAAACATGATACAAACTAGTGCACAAAACTATATCATATATACAATGTGCACATCAAGTGAGAAAATCCATCTTAAGTGAACCAATACTAGTTAATGTAAAGTAATATATCAAATATATATAATTATGCATTAAATCATTGAATCAACACTAGATTCTATGATCCGGTTATATCGCATATAACCGGCTAGTATCCAATGTATCGGCTTATCGAATCAACCCTTGATTCGATAACTAGGTTATATCGCATACAACCTTTCGATACATTCATCGCGAGAATGGAATACGGTATCACATACACGCATTATTCTCGGTCCCGCACATATCTCATATGCGCTCCTATTTCGTTTCGCTTGAGCCAGGAAACCTCTGTGTAGGACTCTAAAGACTCGTCAATACGCCGGCAGCAGGTGATGATCATATCAAGCACCCACAAGCCGCAAGCGGTCTGCTAAACGTAACGGCCACCCGGGTATTGAGCGATCAGAAGATCGACGAGCAAGCCCGCTCATACTCCTGTGAATCCAACCAGTAACACTACCGTACAGTCCGGTCTGATCGTCTGATATGCCGCATATCTCGCCTAGGGGTGGTAAACGTCAGACCCCAATAGCTCGATAAGTCGTGTCGATATGAGGTCTATAACAATTCGAGAAACTACTGGTAACACTTACCAGTAAATCTCAGCAACCCTGGCCAGGGATTTCCTGTTATAGCCAATCGAACACAGTGCAACATCAACCCCTATACCGGGAGAGACGAATCCCCTCCTATCGCTCATTGCCTCCATGTGATTCGGGAATGTACCCAAAAACCACCGTTTTGCACGCCCTCTTGGACGTAGTAAGATGGAAATCAAAGCACAGTGGGAACCACACAAGACTCTATGACGATCTCGGGTCAACAGACTACTCTGTACCAGTGTCACCAGAGAACTGCCATCTGACGTCAGGTATAATACCATCTGGGAGTTCTCGGCGAGTCCGTCCAGTGTACCCAGTCTCTACTGAGCACCCGTATATCATCTCCGATGTCAAACACTAATGGATATGGGATCATCCATCGCCCATCTGTATGGGTCGAGAAGGTACACGCTAGTCTACTCTGGTATATCGATGCCCCATCTCGATACACCCACGACTAGGGACTTTGAAGGATGTACTTATGGACTACCATGTCCCCACTAGTATGATCCGCATCACAGTCCAGGTAGTCAAGTACACATCCTAAGGGCTTTACCAACATGTAACAGAGAGACAATCAGTGTACACGTTAAGGTAAAGGTCAACCAGATAGCATACTATCATGTCGAGCAAGAAAGTCCTCCCTATATATGTCCCAGCATCCACTACAATATACATCCAATGTACAGTAATGGCCTTTAGGGCATACATATAACTAACAGAAATAAACCCAAGAATGAAAAAAGCGTTCGACATCGACAGAGTGGGTCCAAGAAGCCACACGATCGAGAATCGAGCAACCAGGATTCGTCTCTTATAAAGAAGATGGGTCGAGCATATTCTTTTTCCCAAGACAAGACAAGGAAAATACTTGATCTTGCCATAAAACATCAGATGATTACCCTCCCGGAGTCCAAGCACTTCGAGCAAGCAGGCGAGGTCTCTCACCCGGACTATTGCTCCTATCACCGAGCAATAAGACATCCTCTCGAAGACTGCTTTACCTTCAAGAACTGGGTCGAAGACCAATACCAACTCGGCAAGTTCACTCTATCCAGCAACTGGAGGGTAACCCCGCCACAGAAGCACGAACCGAAACACACGTATGCAGTGGGAGTAGAACTAGATCAACATCGGTCCTGGAAGCGATCTCGCACCTGTCACGTAATAACGTTGTCGGAAGAAGAGCCTGAGAATATAGATGACCTTTCTTGGAGCTTTGAAAATGATGAAGATGAGTTAATCTCGGAATTTCCACCAGCGCCAAAAGAGCTGGAAGATGGAATACATACTATTGCAGATGACCTCAGAAAAATCGACTTGGGAACGACAAACGACCCCCGGCCGACGTTCGTCAGTGAGCTGTTGTTTGAAGAAAAATAGGCTACGCTCAAAGACGTGCTCATGCAGTATAAAGACTGCTTCGCATGGAACTATTCTGAAATGCCGGGACTAGATCCAGAGATTGCTGTGCACAAATTGGCGATATCTCCGGACATCAAGCCAGTCAAACAAGCGCCGAGAAGGATGCGGCTCGAGCTTGAGATGGGCATCAATGCTGAGGTCAAGAAGCTAATCGACTCCGATTTCATCCAAAAGGTTCAATATCCTGACTGAATCGCCAACATCGTCCCAGTGATGAAGAAAAATGGGACAGTGCGCATATGTGTGGACTTTCGGGATCTCAACAAAGCTTGCCCGAAGGACGACTTTCCAGTACCGGTCACCGAGATGATGATAGATAATACGTCCACTCACGAAGTTTTCTCCTTCATGAACGGCTCATCAGGATGCAATCAGATAAAGATCCATCCCGAAGACCAGAAGCATACCGCTTTCCGGACCCTTTTGGGCATATTCTGCTACAAGGTGATACCTTTCGGTCTAAAGAACGCCGGTGTCACCTATCAGAGGGCCATGATGAAGATTTTCGATGACCTCATACATGAAATCGTCGAATGCTATATTGACGACCTCGTAGTGAAAAGTAAATCATAAGAGGAACATTTAAAGCATCTGAAGATCGTGTTTCAGCGCCTTCGGAAATACAACTTGAAGACGAACCCTCTCAAATACGCGTTCGGAGTTTCCTCGGGCAAGTTCCTAGGATTCGTCGTACGACACCGAGGCATCGAGATAGACCCGTCAAAGATCAAGGCGATAATGGAAATGCCTCTGCCAAGGACTCTCAAGAAACTGTGGTCTCTTCAAGGAAAGCTCGCATATATCCGGCGATTTATAGTCAATCTCTCAGGCAAGTGCAATCCTTACAGCCACCTAATGAAGAAGGGAACCCCGTTCGTCTGGGATCGCAAATGCCAAAGTGCACTGGATGAAATCAAGCAATACTTGCAGAATCCACCAGTACTGGCCGCTCCCGTTAAAGGAAAACCTCTTGTCCTGTACACAACAGCCCTCGAAGGTTCTTTAGGTGCGCTGTTGGCACAAGAAAACGACCAAGGGAATGAGAGAGCCCTCTATTACTTAAGTCGAGTTCTACTGGGGGCAGAAAACAACTACTCCCCCATCGAAAAACACTGCCTGGCGTTGATCTTTGCGATAACGAAGCTCAGACACTATGCGGTGGCACATGAGGTCCATCTCATATTAAAGGTAGACCCCCTTAAATATTTGATGTCAAAAGCTATATTAACGGGACGACTCGCTAAATAGGCCCTACTCTTGATGGAATTCTCGATAACTTATCGTCCCTTCAAGGCAGTGAAAGGCCAGGCCATCGCCGACTTCCTCGCGGAGCATCCGATACCTGCCGACTCTCCTTTGAACTGCGAACTGCCATATGAGCACGCGTTTGACACAATTGACGGGGAGAAAAGAGGGAGTGATACCCGATAGGAACTCTACTTTGACTGAGCTTCTTCCATGAAGAAACGCAAACAAATTACCCCTATAATCAAATCCGGGGCGGGCCTCATCTTCGTGACTCCACAAGGAGGGATAATGCGCTTTTCCTTCTCCTTAACAGAGCCGAGGACAAACAATGAAGCCGAATATGAAGCTTTGATAGCAGGTCTTGAGATCGCTGTCGACATGGGAATCGAAAACCTCCTCATATATGGAGACTCCCAACTGGTCGTTAGTCAAGTAAACGACGACTATCAAACGTGCAAACAAGAGCTGGTGAAGTACGGCGAAAGAGTGCAGCAACTGCTGACTCAAATCCCCTCCTACATGCTAGAAAATATACCGCGTGCGGAAAACAGCAAAGCAGATGCATTAGCCAAGATCGCTAAAGAATTGACCGATGAGAATCTCGATGATGTGAGGATCGTTGTGTAAAACCGTCGGGTTCTTGCATCGGCAGAAATATCTCCGAAGTCTCCCGAAGAAAAGGGAGAGATCAAGCAAGCGACCCTACAAATAAAAGACCAGGAGAAGGCTAAGGATTGAAGAGAAGTCTTTATAGACTATTTCAAATCTCGTCGAACACCTGAAGATGCGTTATCAAGACATCAGCTCATGAAACGAGGTCTGTCCTTCGCCTTCGTCAATGGTACTCTGTATAAGAGATCATTTGATTCTTTATGGCTAAGATGCCTGGGACCTGAAGAGGCAAAGAGGATCGTCCAAGAAATTCATGACGGACTCTGCGGATCTCATCAAGCTGGGCCAAAGATGAAACTGAAGATCAAAAGGATGGGTTACTACTGGCCCACGATGATCCAAGGCTGTCTCGAATACGCGAAGCAGTGCCACTCGTGCCAGATTCACGGAGACTTTATCCACCAGCATCCAAATCCGCTACATCCAACGGTGTCTAGCTGGCCATTCGAAATATGGGGAACTGACATAATCGACCCCATCGAACTAGCATCGTCCAGAGGACATCGGTTCATACTGGCAACAACCGATTACTTCTCTAAGTGGGAAGAAGCGATACCGCTGAGAGAAGTGAAGATGGAGAACATCCTCTATTTCTTCAAGACACACGTCATTTATCGGCTCGGCACTCCGCGACGGATTATCTCCGATAACGGGCCAGCCTATAGAAGCCATAAAATCAGCCGCTTCGCACAACAGCATAACATAGACTGGAGATACTCTTCGGTCTATAATCCCCGAGCTAACGGTCTAACTGAGGCTTTTAACAAGACCTTGACGAAGATTGTGAAAAAGACGGTGTCTCGAAATAAGAGGGACTGGCACGAGAGACTGCATGAAGCTCTCTGGGCGTATCGAACTACATTCAAAACAGCCACAAACACAACGCCGTATGCATTGGTATTCGGCACAGAAGCGGTACTCCCCATCAAGATAGAGTTACCCTCTCTACGAGTGGCAATTCACTACGAGCTAACGGACGAAGAGAATGCTCACCTTCGGCTTGAGGAGCCCGACGCCTTTGATGAAACCCGTCTCATGGCGCAACAAAATCTGGAGGCTTATAAAGCAAAGATGATGCGCTCATACGAAAGACTGACTAGGCCGAGGACATTCCGCCAAGGCGAACTCGTGCTAGTGATCAAGAGACCTATGATCCCCAATCGTGCCAAACAGGGGGAAATTCGAGCCGAACTATAAAGGCCCGTATATCATAGACAAAGTCTACCAGGGTGGAGCTTATCTACTCATAGACATGCATGGTGAAAGGCTTTTTAGGCCAATAAATGGTCGCTTCCTAAAAAAATACTACGCCTGACGAGTCATGGCTTAGGTCAACGATAGATGACGACGCCTATGTCCGCTTGCTATCTTCCTAAGCCCAAACTCTATAAGTAGTAGCCGGATGCGGACCAAAACGTCCTTAAACTAACGATGGACCCCTATGTCCTAAAACTGGCTATTGACCGAGACGTCGATAAAGTACTACGGATTGCAGCCTCCCAAAGCTGACATAAAAAAAATAAAAATAAAAATAAAAAAAGAGAAAAAAGAAAATGGTATGTCCATAAGCAAAATGGGCACGGATGAAAACCCGAAAGGGCTCCGTGAGTAAAAACAGCAGGGCTACCAACGAGTTTTGTGAAAACCCAAAAGGGCGCAAGCTCGTTAAAAGACACTTGCAAGGTCCTCTCGACCCTGTAAGGAGAAACCACCTGCGTGAGATCCTTACGACTCACAAGGGAGCAACACACTTAGGGATCCCCACGATTCCTAAGGAGAAATTACACTTGCGAGATCCTCACGACTCGTAAGGAGAACCTTCCTTTGAGACCCTCACGGCTCATAGGATTCAAAAGCCTTAATCTACAGGGATCTGAACCTGTTCTTAAGCCATCGGAACCTCCAATGTTGCCCTACAAGTGGTTCAATGTTGACCCCTGTATACAATCCACGAGCACGATTAAATATTTCCCTAACAAAGTTTCATCCGTGACTAGGGATATGTTTGCACAGTGAACAGCCCTTGTAAGTCCGCTCGACTTATAAGGAGAAAACACTCTTGTAAGATCCTTACGACTTATAAGAGACCATACACTTAGGAATCCTCACAATTCTTAAGGAGAAACGCACTTACGAGATCCTCATAACTCGTAGGGAGAAATTCTTTATGAGACCCTTACGGCTCATGAAGTCAAAAGCCTTGGCCGACAGGATCCTAAACCTGTTCACTAAGCCACCTTTGTTCGACACCGACAGAGGCAAATGATGAGTCGCTCCTAGCAATATCCCAGTTGTAGCGATGCTGATACCTAAATCGGTATCAAATCCCAAACTCGCTATGAAAGCCAGCAAGCTACAAATGCATATGAAATAGCCGAAATGATAGGGCGACTTGCAACAAAATCAGCAAGTAAAAACATATGCATACAAAATAGCCGAAATGGTTGGGCAACTCGCAATAAAAAAGCAGCGAGTAAATAAAACAAATAGTTGAAATGATTGGGCACCGCGAAAAATAGCCGAAATGATTGGGCAATCGCAACTTTCGCGATATAAAAGCTGAAATAATAGAGCATCGCGGAAAGAAAAATATATAAAATGAAATTTTTTGCCCTACAGATGAAATCACATCGATCCCTGTATACAATCCAGGGGCACAAACAAAGAGGGAACCATACCTTCCCATCAGGCTTCGTCGAAACGAAGCCAAATCTCGACGGTTCACGGACAGCCTAGAGATCGTCAACAGCGTTCCTCCTCATTCCAGCAGAATTCAGACGCTACAATCAACCATGGACCCATGGCAAAGTCCCTACACCGAATCTCGACGGTTCACAGACAACCTAGAGACCACTTCCATGTTCGTCTCATTAAAACAGACGCAACGTCATCCACATGACCTCGTCTCGGAAATACGTCATCCAAATGACCCCGTCGTAGAAATACGTCGTCCACATGACCCCGTCTCGGAAATACGTCATCAAATGACCCCGTCGCGGAAATACGTCATCTACATGAGCCCGTCTCGGAAATATGTCATCCAAATGACCCCGTCGCGGAAATACGTCATCAAATGACCCCGTCGCGGAAATACGTCATCCAAATGACCCCGTCGCGGAAATACGTCATCCAAATGACCCCGTCGCAGAAATACGTCGTCCACATGACCCCATCGCGGAAATACGTCATCCAAATGACCCCGTCGCGGAAATACGTCATCCCAATGACCCATATGACTCTGTCTTGGAAATACGTCATCCACATGACCCCGTTTCGGAAATACATCATCCACATGACCCCGTCGCGGAAATACGTCATCCAAATGACCCCATCTCGGAAATACGTCATCCAAATGACCCCGTCGTGGAAATACGTCATCCAAATGACCTCGTCGAGGAAATACGTCATCCAATGACCCCGTCACGGAAATACGTCATCCAATGACCCCGTTGCGGAAATACGTCATCCACATGATCCCGTAGTAGAAACACGTCATCCAAATGACCCCGTCGCGGAGATACGTCATCCACATGACCCCGTCCCAGAAATACGTCATCCAAATGACCCCGTCGCGGAAATACGTCATCCACATGACCCCGTCTCGGAAATACGTCATCCACATGACCCCGCCGCGGAAATACGTCATCCAAATGACCCCGTCTCGGAAATACGTCATCCACATGACCCCGTCTCAGAAATATGTCATCCAAATGACCCCGTTGTGGAAACACGTCATCAAATGACCCCGCCGCGGAAACACGTCATCAAATGACCCCGTCTCGGATACACGTTAGCAAATGACCCCGTCACGGAAACACGTCATCAAATGACCCCGCCGCGGAAACACGTCATCAAAAGACCCCGTCTCGGAAATACGTCATCCACATGACCCCGTCGTGGAAATACGTCATCCACATGACCCCGTCTCGGAAATACATCATCCAAATGACCCCATCTCGGAAATACGTCATCCATATGACCCTGTCTCGAAAATAAGTCATCCACATGACCCCGTCACGGAAATACGTCATCCATATGACCCTGTCTCGGAAATACATCATCCACATGACCCCGTCTCGGAAATACGTCATCCACATGACCCCGTCGCGGAAATATGTCATCCAAATGACCCCGTCTCGGAAATACGTCATCCAAATGACCCCGTCGCAGAAATACGTCATCCAAATGACCCCGTCGAGGAAATACGTCATCCAATGACCCCGTCACGGAAATACGTCATCCAATGACCCCGTTGCGGAAATACGTCATCCACATGACCCCGTCATGGAAACACGTCATCCAAATGACCCCATCGCGGAAATACGTCATACGCATGACTCCATCGCGGAAATACGTCATCCAAATGACCCCGTCGAGGAAAAACATCATCCACATGACCCCGTCGCGGAAATACGTCATCCACATGACCCCGTCGCGGAAATACGTCATCCAAATGACCCCGTCATGGAAATACGTCATCCACATGACCCCGTCGCGGAAACACGTCAGCCAATGACCCAATGGAACACGGCAGAAGTCAACTTTGACCCCGTGGGAAACACTCAGAGAAACTTCTGACTCCATGAAATGTGGATGATGTCAACCTCATTAATCACTTACGGGTCCTCTCGACTCGTAAGGAAGAAAACTCTCTTATGAGATCCTTATGACTCCCAAGAGAAAACACACTTAGGAATCCTCACGATTCCTAAGGAGAAAATACAGCTACGAGATCCTTTCGACTCGTAGGGAGAAAAGTCTTTATGAGACCCTCATGGCTCATAAAGTTGAAAAGCCTTAGGCAACAGCTTTGAACCTGCTTCCTAAGCCATCTCTATTCCTCAAAGAATCCAAGATGGACAGCTATCTACCATCTATGGGCCACACTTGCCAAAGCTACATGCCACAGAAATGGAGAAGTTACTCATGAGCATATAAACTACTTCACGTCAGAGTAAAACATAAAGAAATAGAAGAGTGCGGCTCATAGAGGTGAGGGTTTGGAACTATATCCCTTAAGAGTCTAGATTTGAGTCAATGATAAATGACGGCGCTTGTGTCCGCTCGTTATCTTCTCAGATCAAGATTCTGAAAATTATATAACAACCCGAAACTGGTCATACGCTATGAATTACTCTGCACTACTTTATCCACGTATATACTTACGTGGGCAAAGTAGTGGGGAGCATTTGTTTCCGCAAAAAAAAATTTCGGCGCAAAAGTGCCCAAGGTATCAAATGGCAGCGATACGCTTAAGAAAATGTGAACCAGTATTTTCCGGGCTGTATTTTGACAAACTCCCGAATGTGAAATAGCTAAATTCTGATGGTATTGAAAGCATCTCAAAAATACCTTCGATTTGATATATTATGGGCCTCATAATTCATCCGGAATCAAAAGTTATGAGCAAATGTGCTATGCACATGTGATCTAAGGAAGAAAATGCGAACCATTATTTTCCGAGCTGTATTTTGACAAACTTCTGAATGAGAAATAACAAAATTCTGATGGTATCGAAAGTGTCTCGAAAAATCCTTCGATTTGATATATTATGGGCCTCATAATTCATCCGAGATCAAAAGTTATGAGCAAATGTGTTATGCACGTGTAATCTAAACTAATGCTTTACTACATGGGGAATGCATTTTTAGTTCCACATCGGGAAAAGAAGAGATCCCTTCTCTACCACTCCTATATAAATAACAGAGGATACCTCTTAGAAAAGGGAGAGTTCAATCCTCAAAAGATTCAATTCTCAAAGGAGATATGTTCTCCATAGGAGCTTGCTCCCCCCCATAATGCGCATATGCGCAAGCGCCATGTGCGCTAAGTGCAACGCATGGTGCTCGCCATGCGCGCACCACGTGCAATGCACGTGTGCACCACATGAGAACATTTAATAATATTAAAAGGAGATACGTTCTCCATTTGAGCTTGCTCCCCCCATAATATGCATATGCGCAAGCGCCGTGTGTGCTACGTGCAACGCACGTGTGCCCGCCATGTGCGCACCACGTGCAACGCACGTGCACACCATATGAGAATATTTAATAATATTAAAAGGAGATACGTTCTCCATAGGAGCTTGCTCCCCCCATAATGCGCATATGCGCAGCGCCATGTGCGCTACGTGCAATGCACGCGTGCGCGCCATGCGCGCACCACGTGCAACGCACGTGCGCACCACATGAGAACATTTAATAATATTAAAATGAGATACGTTCTCATAGGAGCTTGCTCCCCCCATAATGCGCATATGCGCAAGCACCATGTGCGCTACGTGCAAACAAGTGCGCCCAATACGTGCGACGCACGTGTGCCCAATACGTGCGACGCCGTACGCCCAACACGTGCGACGAAAGCAAAGAAGCCTTTTTCAGCAGCGAGAAGCATAAACTCCATCCTGTTCTTTCCCCCTAATGAGTGGGACATGGTTCAAAGGGTACATCCCTCCACACTTTCGATATATGGCGCTGTAAGCTCTCAGTGTCGTCGGAGAGGTGCTGGATCCCAACGACCAATGATCCTTCTTTTCAAATAAAAAAAGAGATACATAGAGAGGAACTCCCCTATAAGCTTTGAGATTTTAGAAGGAAGAGCCAAGCTCTCAGAAAAAAGAAGTTTCTTCAAGGTAAAAAATGAACAAAGAGATGAAATCATCTCATAATTGAAAAGAAGAATTCTCTTGACCATAGATCTAAAAGACCAAGGTCTTTCAAAAAGAGATCAAAAGGTCTCATCACAAAATAAAAAAGAAGAACATAATTCTTCTCACAGATCATAGGTCTATAAGACAAATTGTCTTTACAAAAAGAGATCATGTACACCTCAGTATAAAATAAAGGGGGAGAGAATAATTCAATTCTCTTAAGGACCATAGATCCATAAAGGCAAAGCCTTTTATTAATACAAGAGATTGAAGCATCTCCTATAAAGTAAGAACTTTTGTTCTTTTAATCTTGAGACAAAGTCTCTTCTAAGGGAGAATTTATTTCCCAGATCATCAAATTGATCAAATGCGCTTCTGCGCTCTTAGACTGGCGCTCAGCACCAAGCGCACCACGTGTCACTCACGAGTGCGCCACTCAACAGTTAGCACTTTGCGCTCTTAAATTAGCGCAATGCGCTCATCGCCAAGCTCACCATGTGTTACTCACGAGTGCGCCACTCAACAGTTAGCGCTTTGCGCTCTTGAACTAGCGCACTGCGCTCATGGACTGGTGCTAAGCGCCAATCGCACCCCGTGTCACTCACGTGTGCGCCACTGAACTAATAGCGCAATGCACTCATAAATTAGTGCACTTCGCTCATCATCTGGCGCTCAGCGCCAAGCACGTCACGTGTCATTCACGTGTGCGCTACTCAGCAGAAGCGCAATGCGCTCTTTGATTAGCGTAGAGCGCCAAGCGCACCATATGCTCCTCATGTGTGCGCTGATGGAACATAAATTGTTCTTTAATAAGCCTCAAAGCTATTATGAGTGCTCAGCACTAAAAGACAGAAATTATGTCAGAATCTAAATTAATGCTCAGCATTGTTAAAAGGGCCAAGCCCAAATAAATACTCAACAGCCCAAAATAAATGTTAAATATTTTAACTTGAATGGACTTAGCCCAAGATTGGCCATAAGTCCTCAACCCAGATTAACTGAGCCCATATGCTCATAAATCTTTAACAGATCTTAGTTCCAATTGGACTACAGATTTACCAACCAAAATTGGTTCAAGGGTACATCTCTGTACCCCTCTGATACATGTCATTGTAATCCTTCAACGTCTTCAGAGAGGCGACGGGTCCCGACAACCATACATCCCATGGACTACGATGTCCTTAAACTGGACTGTGGGGTCCCTTTAAACCCATGGACTACGATATCCTTAACCTCGGACTGTGGGGTCCTTAAACCCATGGACTACGATGTCCTTAAACTGGACTGTGGGGTCCCTTTAAACCCACGGAATACGATGTCCTTAACCTCGGACCGAGATGTCCTTATACTAACATTGGACCGTAATGTCCTTAAACTACCATTGGACCACTATGTCCTTAAACTGGAAATCGACCGCAATGTCTCTAAACTAAACAATAGAGGTCAAATGCTCTCTTGTTGGATCTAAACGATCCCGTTAAGTTGATCTTAGTCTAAAATTAGACTAACATATCCTTAACAAACATTTAAGTTGATCTTAGTCTCAAATGAGACTAACGTATCCTTAAACCCAACCCCCAAACCCAAATCTAAGAAGATACGGATTTGGACTAATCTACGTCCTACGGGCGACAACATAAATTAGTCTCCGTATACAATCCACGGGCAACCAAAAACAAAACAAACACCCACGACACGAAGTGACCATCTGGAGAAGGAGAAAGTGGTTATCGCGATGCGGTAGCGTAATTAATTGCAGGGGCTTGCGCCTGTAGGGAAGAGCGTCCCCACAATCAAAAACCCCTCAAATGAGGGGGAATCTGACGAAGTCTGTTATATCGGCCGCATCCGTTTAAAACTTCGATACACGGTGCCATATATCAACTTGGCATCTTCGGAGATGTGGAAGGATAGCACCAATTAGCATCTGCCCTCGGAATTCGGGCCTCGACGTCTCAACGTCCCGGTCGCGTCTTTTCGGCGGAGAACAGTCCACACCTAAGTTCAAACCCTTTGACTTGTCGAATGATTTAGTCAAGCAATCCGAATATCATGACTTCCTTTCCGATAAGACTATCATTCGGAATATCGATGGATGTTTTGAAGACAGTTTTGCTTATGAACTCGTATTCCTAGAAGACTTGGGAGTTGTGATGAATCAACCCCCACGTAAAGAAGTTGAACCGCCACCCCTTCTTCTTATCAAGAACGAGAATTCGAGTAGTGCACCATCACCGTTTCGTCTCTACCAACCGAGACGTAAACCCGATCGATTCCACCTCTTACCTCCCCACTTCTGCACATCTATGATCTTCCACCAACCATGGTGTTACATTGTTAAAATATTCGAATGGTTGGTGTTGACTTTTGGTCTCTGTAGAGCTTTGCATAGACCAATAACTTTACCCCACTCATAATTTTAAATGCTTAATACTATTTTACTCAAGTTTGGAAGGGAGAAAATATTTTGGCTCTTAAAAGAAAATAAATTTTTACAAAATTGTTAGCCAAAAATAAGTTTGGGGGAGGTTTTCACTGTCATTATTTCTTATCCCCGTTACTAACTTTTCCTCTCAAGTCTATAGGTTTTAAGCTTAACATATGACATCAGTGAAGACATTGCTGCAAATAGGTTTGGGGGAGGTTTGTGTTTATTCACGCATCATTTTCTGCATTATACTAAATAAAAGCATAATTTTTTTTAATAATAAAATATTAGAAAGTGAAAAATTACATATGAAAGATAGGAAAAGTTTAAGAAAAGCAAGAAAATTAGATGTTTTATAATGAAGCTAGTAATAGATAGTCACGAGCTGTTGTCCCAAGGGTTAGTAAGATGAAGGAATCACTAATCTGAGAGTAGAATTAAGTCTAAAAAATAGTCCCTATTCTTGAGTCCAAATATCTGAACGTTGATATCCTACTATACGCACTTGCACACATTTTGAAACTTGGGATAGTAGAGGATACCTTGAAATGCTCTTGTCTAAAAGCCATAGTATGAAGATCAATGAAAAAAAAGTGAAACATAAAAAATAAAATGGTAAATAAAAATGAACACTGGTTTTTTAAATGCTTAAGGCAGCATAAAAAACTATAGCGAGAGTGCTTTATCACCTAGTGCCTTAGACCAACTGGTTTGGGAGCGACTGCTAAGCCTTAGGTGTTGCAAGACGAGGATATTCCTAATTACGCCTTAATAAGTGAGCACATTCAGTAATCGGTTGGTTAGTACCTCAAGAAATATTAACGGTCGCATGAAGAATGTGTGAGCAATTCCATCTAAAATATTCACCGACTAAAAAGTACTAAAGAAGATGACAAGAGTATGTTAGCTTGAATTGAATTCTTTAAGTGCAGAGATGTCTTTTACACACACGTAGGGATATATGATCGATATTTGGAAGAAAGATAGTGAGGAAGACTAAAGGCGATGTTTTATTGAGGGATGATGTGATTGCTGACATTTTTTCACGACCATTAAGATAAGGCTCATGAAAACTAAAAAGCTGGTATAGTTTGGAACGCTTCTTTTCAAGTTCTTTCTTTTATATGTTCTTTATATTTGTATGTAACTTTCATCGTCTTTCTTTTATTATGGGATTTTGTGGGTGTAATCCGCTAAAAACCCTCAGGAGACAATATTCCTCCTACTAGGGACACCTAGTGGTTTAAAGGCTTGTTGCACGTGCTAAGTGCAATCGTGTTGCCTACGAAAGTATGCCAGGTTTTTCTTTTCCTTTTTTTTCTCCCTCTCTTGAATAACTAGTTTGCTCGGGACAATCAAAGTTAAGTTTGGGGATATTTGTTTAGTCAAAAATATTGCACATTTGATGGAACATTTTCCTTACTTTTGTTAAGTACTTAAAGGTGTTTATTGTAATTATGGAACATATGTGGGTTTATCTGCAAAATACTCTTTATCATGTGTTTATATATTATAATTAACATTACGAAGGAAAATATATGCATATAATATTTATATGATATTTTGATAATTTAAATATGCATATCATATCAAATAATCCTAATCAATATTCTTAAAATATCATATCATACTAATAGTTAGGACAATATCTAATACTATGAATTGAGATATTGTGCGGATATGAGCTCAGGTCTGGAGATCGAGATATTCGAGATGTCGGGAATAAATTCTGTCGATAAAGTTGAATAAAATCATAAACGCAGAGACTCAGAAGAAGATATAAAGAATCCAGGCATCACAACAATCTCCACGTGTCAACATGAGGCATCACCAAAATTTTGAAGATCTGATCCCACCATACTGCCGTCCAATCGTGACCAAATCCCTATATATGTGGCGGATCCGTGGCTCTCTGATAGCCGTAGGATCTGAGATTTTGTAGATGTGATCGTATAATCAAATAACAATACATGAAATCTAGGGTTTCTGCTTCTAGGGCTATTTAAAGGACCGAGAGCTTCAGATGAAAATTATCTAGAAATAGATCACTAAAATCATCATCTAATAGATCATTGACAAGATCAAGAGATCTAAGACAGGTCCACGAATCGACGTGATCAATCGACACATCATCCACTTCCTACGAGACAGAGATCAGGAGCATAAACTAGGGTTCTTGTACTTTAAATTCGACGGATTTGTAAATGATAGTTGATTAATAAAAATGTAGATCTTTAGTTTAATTCTTTGCATTTTACTTTCTGCATTTAATTTCTGCATTACTTTCTGCATTTACAGTATGATCTCCTTCTCTATCTTCTCTTCTACTTCAACCATGCGTGAGTAATTCTACGCTTGATAGGGTTCGTAGGCTAGGGTAGATCAATGGATGATAAAATCATTTAACTCCTTTTATATATTTTAAAGTTTATAAATTTTAGCAAAATAAATGTTAACATCCTTATCGGGCGCGCTAGCAATTTATTGATAGTCTCGACCATGATTTGAGATTAGATTAACATTTGTTTTGTTAGGGTCTATACATGAATATAGATCAATGCAAGGACAAGGGTTAGGAGTGAGGAAACCCTAGTTTCTTCCAAAAGAACCCTAATCTGCATTCATCACTATCGATATAGTTTTAAACTATTAAAAGATAAAAGGAGCCATTTTTAATTAGTCATCCATTACTACTAAGTCATATGAACCCTACAAGCCTCTTCTTCATAAATCTACATCCGTATTAAAATAGATCTAGAACAAACCATCCATATTTCAATCAACTCGTCTAAAGCAAGATAAAGGTTCGACGTTTTCCTGAGGCCGACCCATACTCATCTCAGCTAGCTACTAGCGACACCGTTATTGATTGTGGTTGCTTTATTCACAACACACTACTTTTCAAAACAAGAATCAATCAAATGTGGTTCCATGATTTTTGAGGCGGAACCACGGCAAAGTGGAGGAGTTGCTTCCCCAAACTTCTCTGGTATCTTTCTCTGATCTTTCTCTCTTCTCTAAAGCTCAAATAATCTGATTTTGACTGCAGGATTCTTTGCAAATATCGCCGCTCAAAAATCTTTTTGCGTGTTTTGATATTGGTTTGTTTGTATATATCTTAACCGGACATTAAGGGGCAATAATCCAAATCCAGATTAGGTGGGGATTTCATCACCCTTCCTAGGCCCGTATACTTTCACCCTACATTAATTAAAAAATATGTAGACCAAGCCTCTAAGGACTGTCGCGCTCAATTAGGACAGAGGACGGTCGTGGGTAATCTATCGTTTATCCGCATTTCTCTTATGGTGTCTAGGCAAGTGTGACTAAGGAAAGTGGTTACTTAATTAGGCCCGCTATTTTCGGTGATTCGTATAGCGGATATCTCCTACTTACCTGGCCACAATAGCGATAAAGAGGTTGTAGAGGATTGATCCTGCGACTTGTCCTTTGGAAGTTTAGGACCGGTCTATTGACTTGACCTAGGTGACCCTAGTTCTAGGGATTGATTGTGCATTTTGTAATTTGTTGAGTCAAGCTTCACGCCCGACACATTTTCAAAACAACTCTTTTTAAATCGTTCTCACACACGCTGCCATATGCACTAAACCCGCTTAGTGCATAATCAGCTTGACACGGGATTTTAGTTTCCGTTTTGTCCGCGTTTTTTCTATCGACTCCGAAGTCAGTACTTCTTCATCTTCTACTTCTGCTCCACCCACCACATCGACCAAGATGGATGGTTCTCCATCAGATTTTCACAACATCATCCTGCCACCATCCATAGGTGCGCAGAATCCACCGCGCATCTCTCTCTAAGAAAGATGCGACCCTGTACGTGGACCCCTTCCTACTTGTCTGTCTTTTCCACCGGCTAATGGGGATAATTTCGAAATTAAACCCCACTTCATCAACTTGTTGCCCAAGTTTCACGGGCTTGAATCCGAAAACGCATAGGTTTTCATAACCAAATTCAAGAACGTATGTGCAATGATGGGCACAACCCAACTTTCAGGGGATGCTATGCGATTACGTCTTCTCCTTTTTACCTTGTGCAACCTAGCAGAAAAATGGCTTTATAGCACTGTCGCACATTCTATCGCCAAATGGGATAAATTCGTTATAGCATTCCTTAAGAAATTTTATCCCAATCACAAAACCGCCCGTGTTCGAAGCAAGATTAACCAATTTACCCAACTTCCCAATGAACCATTCTGAAAATACTTTGAGCGGTTTAAGGATCTTTTTCTACAATGCCCCCATCACAGAATTAATAGATCGAAACTTTGCTGAGTTATATTTGAGGGTGTTAATCCTGCCATGAAACAGATGCTTGAAACCATTTGTCAATGCCATTTCATGTCAAAAGATGATGACGAAGCTTGGCAAGTCCTGGAAGATCTCGCCGAACAAACCTTACAGTGGAAAATCGTTAGACCAACTTCATCTAGGGCAGGTATTCATCGGCTCGATATTTCCATCGCAGTGAAAGCCGAAATGGCCGCGATGCAAAAAAAACTCGAAGCTATGGAAAACAAATTCTCATCAGCCTCCCTAAACCAAGTTACGCTCCTAAAAACCGTATGTGATTGCTGTTCTGACCCATCACATTTAACAAAAGAATGTCTTTTAAATCCTCCGTTTTAAGGTCAAGAACAAACTAATGCTGCTTTTCAGCAACGATTTAGAAACGATCCTTATTCTTCCACATACAATCAGGGATGGAGGAATCATCCTAATTTTGCTTGGAACCAAAACCAAATTCAAAATCAAAACCAGTTTCCAAGCAACTATCAAAGGCTTCCCCCACAGCAACAACAACCACCAAAACAAAATAAGCACCCCTTTCAACCGCAATCTTTTCAAAACTCGGCCAACAACTTTGATCCTTATAATAATATTTCAATGGCCAGTACCGATAAAACCTCTGCGCTCGAACGCAACATAGAAACGTTCATTAAATAATCCATGCAAATGACGGCTAATTTAATATCTTCTATCCAAACATTAGTGCAACACATTGCTTCTCACAGTGAAAACATAAAATCGATAGAAGCACAACTTGCACAGTTAAATGCCGCAATGAGCGAGAGAGAGAGAAAGGGAGACTCCATCTCAACCTCTACCAAATACCGGCCACTCACAAAGCGCGAATATCATCCTTCAAAATCATAATGTGAGTGTCGTATCCATGTTGAGATCGGGAAGAGTGCTGAATAACAATGTTGTTAAACAAGTTGTTGAGGATAAATCGGATGAAACCCCGACTACTACTTCTAATCCTACTTCGTCTAATCTAACATCTTCTTCCGAGCCTATTCTCCGTTTCCCACTAGGCTCGAACCCTCATCCCACTTCTTTGAAGGAATTACCATCTACAACCATCCCAAATCCAATTTTGGGATCCATTCCATCCCCACAAACTTCTCCTCAAAAGTTGGACCCAACCCTTATTGATAAAATTCCTTTTCCACATAGGTTGAGGGCTAACAAACCAAGTCCCCAAATGGAGAGGGTTGTGGACATTTTAAAGCAAGTTAACATAAATATCCCTCTCCTAAATGCTATCAAACAAGTTCCGTCCTATGTGAAAATTTTAAAGGACTTATGCACTAGGAATAGGAAAACTCAAGTACCTAAAAAGGTTTTCTTAGCGAGTAATATGAGCAATTCTCTTACCCAATTGGTGCCCACGAAACGTAAGGACCCCAGTTTTCCTATAATATCTTTAACTATTGGGGGAGAATATCAATCGTGCTCTACTCTATTTAGGTGCTAGTGTTAACTTACTTTCATATTTTGTTTATGAGCAATTAGGGTAGGAGAGTTGAAACCTACGCATTGCACTTACCAGATGGCCGATCGATCTATCACCCAACCTCGGGGTGAGCTAGAGGACGTGTTAATCAAAGTCGGAGAATTTATATTCCTTATTGACTTTATAGTTATAGATACATAGCCTGTAGTGAACCCACGGAACCAAATTCCGGTGATTCTAGGTCGACCTTTCCTGGCAACTTCAAACGCGATAATTAATTGTCGTAATGGTTCAATGAACCTGTCCTTTGAGAAGATAACAATTGAGCTTAATATTTACAAGCTAGGAAGTCAACCATCAGAACCGTATGCTCATGTTTGTTCTGTCGAATAGTTAGCTTCCGACAGTTGCGAATTTGAGGAGTTTCATGATTCCGATCTTAACGCCACTAGTGCGTCAGGGTTTGATCCTACTGTTTATTATACACGTGAATACCCTTCTGTCGATAAGTCCACACCAAAGTCCGAACCTTTTGACTTGTCGAATGATTTAGTCGAGCTATCCGATTTTCATAACTCCCTTTCTGATGAGATTATCATTCGGAATCTTGATGAAAGTTTTGAAGATATTTTTACTGAAGAACTCGCATTCCTAGAAGACATGGGAGCTGTGATGAATCTGTTAGGATTCCTCAGCACCTAGGGTTTGCAAGCATCAAGCATGCCACAACAAAAATTTTAGGGGGTGCTAAGAAATCATCCTAGGAATCGAACTAGAATATTAGGGCAACAAAAACTTTGTAATCAAACATTACAAAAGAAGTGAACAAGAATGCAACCTTTGTAGACCCGGTCCTTCACTTCTATAGCTCCGTGTAGTCATCCCTTCGCTCCAAGCATCGATCTCCCGGACTCAAAATGAACTCCACAAAGCGTAGTGAACAAGCATGCTTGAAGACTTCGAGGCCAAAGATGATCTACGTAGAGGGAACTCAAGCACAAGCTACCTCTTCACAAAGTGATGAACTTTGTGAAGCGAACACCCTAAACTAAATGGCAAGTAGTAGAGGATGATGAAGTAGAAATTTTGCTCACTTTGGATTTGATTTTCTCACTTGGATTATTCATCTTTCAAAAACCCTAGAGAGCTTGAGAGATGAAGAAGAAGATAAAGATGAGAACAAAAAAAGAATGAGAATGATGTTAGATTTACAACCATGGTGAGTTAGTGTTATACACTTAACCATTGTAGATACTTAACTTTACCAAGGATAATAGTTAGGTTCATAAATATCTTTAGTGTAAAACAAATTGAGTAGACTAAGTCAAAACTCACAATTAGCTTCTCCAAGCTTCTAGCATGATACAATCCCACTCAAATATGAATTACTAATTAAAACCTTAAACTTATCATGGTTATGGTGTAAGTCCTACACACACAAGTTGTATATATAACCAAGCATGATATAATATATATCACAAATATATCATTCATGCACAAGTGAGAAAAGAAATGGTCATGTGAGCTAAATATTAGTTAATGTAAATTCATATATCAAATATGTAATTATACATTAAATCATTAAATCAACACTTGATTTAATGATCCGGCTATATCACATATAACCGACTAATATCAAACGCAACAACTTATAGAATCGACACTTGATTCGATAACCCGGCTATATCACATATAACCGACCGATGTCACATATCGCGAGAATAGAATACGGTATCTCATATCGTATTAATCTCGGTCCCGCACATATCGCATATGTGCTCCTACTCCTTTTCGCTTGAGCCAGGAAACTTCTGTGTAGGACTCTAAAGACTCGTCAATACGCCGGCAGTATGTGGTGATCATATCAGTCACCCACAAGCCGCAAGCGGTCTGTTAAACGTAACAGCCACCCGGGTATTGAGCGATCAGAAGATCAACAAGTAAGCCTGCTCACATTCCTACGAATCCAATCAATAACACTACCGTATAGTCTGGTCTCTTTGTCTGATATGTCGCATATCTAGTCTAGGGGTGGTAAACGTCAGACCCCAGTAACTTGTTAAGTCATGCCGATGTAAGATCTATAACGGTACGAGAAGCTACTGATAACACTTACCAGTAGATCTCAGCAACCCTGGCCAGGGATTTCCTGTTATGGCCAATCGAGCATAGCGCAACATCAACCCCCAATACCGGGAGAGACGAATCCCCTTCTATTGCTCATTGCCTCCATGTTACTCGGGACTGTACCCAAAAAACACTTGTTTGCATGACTCAGTAGAGCCATGGTAGGATGGAAATCAAAGCGCAGTAGGAGACACACAAGACTCTATGACGATCTCGGGTCTACAGACTAACCTGTACCAGTGTCACCAGAGAACTGCTACCTGACGTGAGGTATAATACCATCTAGGAGTTCTCGGCGAGCCCGTTCAGTGTACCCAGTCTTCACTGAGCTCCCATATACCAGCTCTGATGTCAAACACCAATGGATATGAGATCATCCATCGCCCATCATATAGGTCGAGAAGCTATACGCTAGTCTACTCTGGAGTATCGATGCCCTATCTCGATATTCCCTCGACTAGGAACAATTAAAGGATGCACTCATAGACTACCCAGACCCCACTTGTATGATCTCTATCATAATTCTGGAAGTCAAGTACACATCCTAAGGGCTTTATCAACATGTAACATAGAGACATAATTCGTACATGTTAAGATAAAGAGCAACCAGATAGCATACTATCATGTCGAGCAAGAAAGTATTCCTATGTATTTCCAAGTATCTACTATAATATACATCATATGTAGAATAATGGCCTCTAGGGCATATATATAACTAACAATCTCCCACTTGCACTAGGGCTATATGTTGTAGTATCCAATACCCAACAATCAGCAGTGGTTGTAGTATCTCATACGCAACCATCCCATAAAAGTCTCTTTTGGGAAAAGGCCTTTGTGAGTGGATCTGCCGTGTTGTCCTCTGGTCTACTCTCCTAACCTCGATCCCCTGGAGATCATCCATCTCAATGATCAGGTGATACTGCCTTAGAATATATCTGGGTCACTGACGGGACGGGGGTTCCTAGGCTAAAGCCATAGCTCCATTGTCACATAATGGTAGGAACCAAGTTCATCTCATGAACAAATATATACCCAGACTACCTCTTTG
Organism: Agapanthus africanus; assembly: GCA_030015575.1. Classification (NCBI taxonomy): domain Eukaryota; kingdom Viridiplantae; phylum Streptophyta; class Magnoliopsida; order Asparagales; family Amaryllidaceae; genus Agapanthus; species Agapanthus africanus. The sequence goes on from CM057344.1 coordinate 113,922,992, forward strand.
GTAGCATCGTTGGTAGCGATGCATTCAGCCTTTATCGTCTAGTTTGCCACGGTATATAGCTTGGAACTCTTCCAACATACCATCCCTCCACTGAGGGTAAAGACAATGCTTGCGACTGACATTGAGTCGTCCTTACCACCCTAGAAGCTATCCAGTGATTCTCCTCAGGATTGATTGATACCTTCTAACTACACCTAGTGAGAATCCTAACATCCACTTAGATCTATCTCATAGATCTAAAACCCACGATTTAGGAGGTATCACTTTGATCCTATATGGAGAATCCTTGTGATAAGAGGAGATTGACCGAGTGTAGCATAGGAAATACCTTCCCTATCAAGAGTATGTCATCTACGTACTTTACGAGGAAGACCACCTTACTCTCTACTACCCTTTTGTATATACAAGGTTCATCTACCTTTTTGATGAAGTCAAACGCTTTGACTACCACATCAAAAACAGCTGTTCCAACTCCGCGATACCTGCTTTATCCTGTAAAGCAACTTGCACACGTTTCCGCTGCTCCCACTGTCTACGAAGTGTAAGTCCACGTTGCCCACTCCGGTGCTTGCGGGGAGGCGGAAAACGGAATAAAAATCGGATTTTTACTACTCTAGGCAACATGGACTAAACAAAGTCGGGATCTTTTCTAAACAAAAACTAACTAAAAGCTAACTAGATTTAGCTATAGGGTAGAAAGGTTATACCTTGGGCTTTATGTCCTTCTCTCCTTGCTCCTTGGAGTGGTAGAAAGGGATCACCTTGTCGCCTTCTCTAGTCGAAGAAGGATCCACCCGAGAGCCTCAACCTTTGGCTTCAACTTCAAGCTAGAAGTAACTAAGGTGCTAGAAGTGCTAATCCTAGAACCCTAGATGAGAGTAAAGATTATCTAGAAGAGGTTTTCTCAAGCTCAAGTGTTTCTCAACACATGAGAGGGGAGAGCTTGAGAGAGAGGAAGAGGAGGAGAGAGAGAATGAATATGATAGAATGAGAGAATAATGAAGCATTCTCACATATATGTGTGAATTATTGTAAATTGATAATTAGTGAGATAATTGTCATGGCTTAATCAAGACATGACCATTATCATTTCATATTTAATGCTAATTGCAAGGATCAAAGAGCATCTTTTATATGGAATGATGATGGTCAAAGTGTCAACCTAGGTCAACAAGTCAAGAGTGGTCAAAAAGTCATCAACCCTAACCATGCACAATTATGTATAACTAATATCAATTAACCATAATACACACATAAGCATTAGGGTTAGCAAAATGACAATGTTCATTAACCCTAATAAAAGTCCTCTCCCTCTGTCTCAATCAACTGTGCATACGCACCCGTATTCGTGATCCGAGAAACACGAATACAAAAAGATAAAACCAATCCCAAATCATATACTAGGATCTGGCTTAAACCAAAGCCTGCTAGTATAAGCTGTCCGGACAGCAAACGTGCACAAGTGCGCAGATGTGAACGAACCCTGTCGCAAAACCATGCGACCTCTACTCATTTTGCCTAAAGGCGAATAGCTCTCTGTGTGGGACTCTAAAGACTCGACACTACGCTAGTAGTGGGTTTAACCACAGACCGCAAGCGGTACTAGCTGTACGTAACGGTCCCCAGGTAGATACCGATAAGAAGACTGACGAGGTGACCCCATCTGAACTCCTACTGAGCCTGTATGTGACAGTCTCCGTACAGTCCGGTCTGTTCGTCTGATACATCGCATGGCGGGCCTAGGGGGCGGTGAACGTCAGTCCCCTAATAGCGGTACAAGTCGTGTCGGAGTGTAGCCCAGAACACACCCTGAGATAACACTGGAAACCTACCAGTATATCTCGCTTGCCCTGGCCAGGGACTACTTGTGTAATGGCTCTCCTGGACACAGCGCGATGTCAACCCCCAATACCGGGAGAGACGAATCCTGTCTAACCGTCACTGCCTCCAAGTGCTTCGGGACTGCACCCAAAAACTACCTGTTTGCATGCCTCCTTTGAGCCGTGGTAGGGTAGTAATCAAAGTGCAGTGGGAACACACTCGAGGCGAAGTGACAGTGTCAAGTCAGCGGACTAAGCTGTACTCATGTCACCTGGGAACTGATAACTGACGATAGGTATAATACCAACCAACAATTCCCGACGAGTCCTGTCCAGTGTACTCGTAACCTAACGAGCACCCGCATACTATCTCAAGTACGACGTACTGACGGCTATGGGACAGACCGTCTCCTACGCTGGGATGAGAAGCGCATACGCTAGTCTACTCCGGAGTATCGATGCCCTGTCTCGATAGTCCAATGACTAGGGACCTGTATAAGAATGTGCTTATGGATTACCCAGCCCCCACGAGTGTGAGCGCCATCACAACGCTGGTAATCAAGCAAAGATCCTAAGGGCTCTACTAATATGTATATAAGCGATATGCTAAAAGAAACACATGCACATATTGAAGTAGAGACAAACCAAGTAGCATACTACCATTTTGAGCAAGATTGTATATACAACTGTGAATATCCCAAGCTTCCATCAAGTAATATACAAACTAATATGATACAGTAATGGCCTCTAGGGCATATACACTAACAATCTCCCACTTGCACTAAGGCCATGTACTGGTGTATCGAAGACCTATCATCTCGATCAGCCGCTCGAACTGAGTCTGGGGCAAGGCCTTGGTGAATGGATCTGTAGTGTTATCTTCTGAAGCAACCCTCCGAACCTTGATCTCCTGGCGATCCACGATCTCCCTGATCAGGTGATACCACCTCAAGATGTGTCTGGATTTCTGATAGGACCTGGGTTCCTTCGCTAATGCTATAGCCCCGTTGTTGTCGCAATACAGAGGTATTGGATCAACAATGGACGAAACCACCTGAAGTTCTTTCAAGAACTTTCTCATCCAGACGGCTTCTTTTGCGGCATCAGATGCAGCGATGTATTCCGCTTCCATAGTCGAGTCAGCAACGGTTTCCTGTTTGGAGCTCTTCCAACACACCGCCCTTCCATTGAGGGTAAAGACAAAACCCGACATGGACTTGGAATCATCCTTGTCACTCTGGAAGCTGGAGTCAGCAAAAGCCTCAATCTGGAGGTCTATACCGCCATACACCAAGAACATCTCCTTAGTCCTTCTCAGGTACTTGAGAATGTTCTTTACTGCTATCCAATGTTTCTCCCCAGGGTTTGACTGATACCTGCTTACCACACTCAGTGCATAAGCCACATCTGGTCTGGTACACAGCATCGCATACATTATAGAGCCTACCGCAGAAGCGTAGGGTATAATAGACATGCGATCCCTCTCCAAATCAGTCTTGGGAGACATCTCTTTGGAGAGGGTGATCCCGTGACAAGCCGGTAAATTACCGCGCTTGGAATCTTCCATACTGAATCTTTTCAGTATGGTGTCGATGTACCTGGACTGTGAGAGTCCTAAAATCCTCTTGGATCTGTCATGGTAGATCCGGATCCCCAGAATGTACGAGGCATCGCCCAGGTCTTTCATGGAGAACCTGTGTGATAAGAACCCCTTGACAGATTGTAGCATAGGAATGTCATTTCCTATTAAGAGAATGTCATCCACGTATAAAACGATGAATACTACAGTTCTCGCTACAAATCTACAATAGATGCATGGTTCATCTGGATTTTTGATAAAGCCAAATTCCTTGACCGTCTCATCAAAACAGATGTTCCAACTCCGCGATGCCTGCTTTAGTCCATAAATGGACTTAAGCAACTTGCACACCTTCCCGCTGCTCCCACTCTGAATGAAACCCTCTGGCTGGTCCATATAGACACACTCCTCTAAATTTCCATTTAGAAAAGCGGTCTTTACGTCCATCTGCCAAATCTCATAATCGTGGAAGGCAGCAATGGCAAGAAGGATCCGAATGGATTTCAGCATAGCCACTGGAGAGAAGGTTTCGTCATAGTCCAAACCAGGTCTCTGACGAAAACCCTTTGCAACCAATCTAGCTTTATAGGTCTCAACCTGTCCATCTACACCAATCTTCCTTTTGAAGATCCACTTGCATCCTACGGGTTTTATCCCATCTGGAGCAATGTCCAACGTCCATACTTTGTTGGTGTACATGGACTCCATTTCGGCCCGCATTGCATCCAGCCATTTTACCGAGTCAACGCTCTGAATGGCTTGCTGGAAGATAGTAGGCTCATCACAATCTATGATGCAATCCTCTCTATCCCCGCCAATGAGAAAACCGTAGTATCTCTCGGGCGGATGAGACTGCCTACTACTCCTGCGGAGTGGCGTGGGAATGTCCTGATCCTTCAAACCCTCTGGTTCTACTAAGCTTTCAGAAATAGTTCGTGGTTCTGGAATTTCTTCCAGTTCTATTGCGCTCCCACTTATTTCTTTTTCTATGAACTGGTGTTCTAGAAAGTGGGCATGGCGAGAAACAAAGACCTTTTGTTCCTCTTCGCAATAGAAGAAATATCCCTTGGAGTTCTTTGGATATCCCACAAACTTGCACTGTACTGAGCGTGCCTCGAGCTTGTCCGCATGCTGCTTTTTTACAAAAGCTGGACATCCCCATGTCTTAATGTGATTAAGATAGGGTCTCTTCCCACACCACATCTGATATGGTGTAGTAGGCACAGTCTTAGTTGGAACTCGGTTCAAAAGGTATGCAGCTGATTCTAGCGCATATCCCCAGAACGATCACGGCAACTCAGCGTTACTCATCATGGACCGTACCATATCCAATAGGGTTCGGTTCCATCTCTCCGATACACCGTTATGTTGCGGAGTGTATGGAGGAGTAAGCTGAGAGAGAATTCCATTCTCTTTTAAGTAACCCAGGAACTCGGCACTCAAGTATTCACCACCTCGATCAGATCTCAGTGCCTTGATACTTTTGCCTGTTTGTTTTTCTACTTCATTCTTATATTCCTGGAATTTTTCAAAAGCCTCGGATTTATGTTTCATTAAGAAGACATAACCGTACCTTGAAAAGTCACCCGTAAAAGTAATGAAGTAAGAATAACCGCTTCGTGCATGCGTAGACATTGGACCGCACACGTCGCTGTGTACGAGTCCCAAGAGCTCGCTCGCTCTTACTCCGTGTCCAGTGAACGGAGTCTTTGTCATCTTTCCTTTGAGACAGGATTGACAAGTTGCATACGATTGATATTCGAACGGATCCAAATATCCTTCTGTATGTAACTTAGTCAACCTTTTCTCATTAATGTGACCGAGTCTACAATGCCATAAGAAAGTTTTATTGATTTCTGGAGACTTTCTTTTGTGTGTATTCTGGACATTGAAAATCTGTGGTTGGTTTAATACGTATATACCGTTGTTCAATGTACCTGACCCAATCAAAACTTGATTAAGGTGAATGTTCACTACATTACTTACAAATGCAAATTCATAACCTTCTTTAGATAATAAAGATATAGAAATGATATTACAGGTTGCATTTGGTACAAAATAACAACTACGCAAAACCAAAAGGTGTCCATCTGACAATCCCAGGTGATAGTCCCCCACGGCCTCAGCATCCATGCTAGCTCCGTTTGCAACTCTGAGGGTCATGTCACCTGCCTTCAAAACTCTACGCTTTCTCAACGCCTGCAAAGAATTACCGATATGAGATCCTGATCCGGTATCCAATACCCAGGATGTAGAGTTTATTGATAGACAGTTTTCAATAACATACACACCTGAAGCTGAAGCCGCAACTCGTTTCAGATCCTGGGTTCTGGCCTTCCAAGCCTTGCAATCCTGTTTCCAGTGTCCATATTTGTGATAGTAGAAACATTCTTCCTTCCCCACCAGCTTTCCCGCTACCTTTGTTGCCTTTCCTTTTCCCTTCGTATCCACTTTACTGACACCGCCTCTTGGTTTGGCGGGGGCTTTCTTCTTCTTGCCCTTGGCTTTCACCCTGGACCTAGAAGAGGAACATCCTCCTACAAACAAAGTGGATGTCTCCCTACCTTTCTGTAGGGTGCCCTCAGCACTCCTCAACATGTTCAGAAGTTCGGAAAGTTCAACCTCCTTTCCTTGCATGTTGAAGTTAAGGATAAACTGGGCGTAAGTGGAAGGAAGGGATAGGAGAATCAAATCAGTGTAGAGTTCATTCTCCAACGTGGTCCCAAGGTCCGCGAGCTCCTCTATGTAGCCAATCATCTTAAGCACGTGTTCCGCTACCGATGATCCGACGGCCAATCTTGCCGAAAATAGCTTCTTCGACACTTCGTATCTTGCGATACGAGACTGCTCTCCATATAGTTCTTTTGTATGGAGAAATATGGACTCCAGGTCCATATTCTCGTGCCTCCTCTGATGTTCATTGTCCATCGAAGCAAGCACGAGGCATTTGGCCTTCGCGCAATCGATCTCCCATGTCTTACGGATTTCTTTATCCGCGACGCTGGAGGTGGGACCTGGGACAGGGGGAGCTTTGGTGGTAAGGACATACCCCAACTTGTCGTAAGTGATTGCCATTTTGACATTCCTGAGCCAATCTTTGTAGTTTGGCCCTGTCAGTATGTTTTTATCTAGTAATAACTTAAGTCCGGTCATGTTGAATGGTCGCTGCAATTAGGAGAGAGAAAAGAAACACTTTAGCATGATACTCTTGCAAGTTTAGAGTGGTTTTTAGTTTGTCTAAACAGGATGGCTCCCACTGTCTCTCAAATCCCTTCTCAAACCGTAAAGAAAGAATTAGTCGGGATCAATCTCACCGTACAATACTTGCTTAACCGTTCAGCCAGGCCAGTGTCGGTATTTCGAGGGAGGTTTTCCAATGCTTTCGCGAAGTTCCTTAATTAAGTAACCTCTTTTCCCTGTGGGCGTAGCCCCGCTAACACCTTTCTAGACACCTACCAGGTTTATAGCATTGATCGTTAAGTGAGAACTTTCCCGAGGAGTAGCACATACTCACAGTAGGATCGGGATCCAAATATCATCGCGTGATAAAACCGAAGGAATCCTACCAGAATTATCACACTCCAAATGGTATGCAGCGCTAGCAAGTTTCAGTACTTATGAAACTCCCGATGTGGATTTTTGCCCCATGCTCTTATGACCTTGACTTTGGCCAAAATATCATAAGTCACATGTCAAGTTCTACCCGTCATTCTCCTGGTTAATTTGGACCCACCCGTACCAACCCTTGACTTTGGCCAAAATGGCAGCACGACTGTCCCAAACCAACGCATCTATCTATACTGCACATGAATACCCAATAGCTACCAATCACTATGCCTTGATTTTGGCCAAAATACATAGCTTGAATACTTTTTGACCATTCATATGGAATGACGGAGGGCTACGAATGGTTTTGGCGAAACCGTGAACGTAATGAACTTGATATAATCGATGGAACAAGATAGCTTTTAAAAGGAGTGGTTCAAGCTCCGCGTTTAAAAGTTTAGTTTTGAAAAGAACCGAGTAGTTTTCAAAGTGTTCCGATCGACTTTTACTTGGTTTATTTTCTTGCATTAGTTCTTTTAATGCGTCCCATCATTTATCCTACCATTGCAGAAAACAACCAAAATATGACGTACGTTTATGCCATTCGCATTCGCCACGGGGCCCCGTCATCACCCGTTAGGTTACTTAACTAACGACAGAGCGGGGGCTGGGCTAGCGCGGCTGTAAAATATAAGCAACGCCTAAATAGTTATAGTATATAGATATATAGCAATGATAGACATTACAGATTACAGATGAATACATTGGATATACTAGGAATCCGCAATCCGTTCGAGCCTGCAACGAAAAGCGGATTACACGGTCGCGGTGAATAGCCAATACCCCACCTAAGACCCCTACGGGTGCGGCAAACTACCCGCCAAGTACCCGAAGCGAAGCAACCTCCCTCAACACCGTGAGTAGGCCACTCGGCACTTCCAGATACCCGGTAGTTTGTGCACCCCCTCCATGGGTCTATCCTAGGAGCAAAAACAGTAAAAAGAATTATACAATGACAGCTACAACCCCGACCCGGTTGCGCGGCCATACAAATAATAATACATCAATTTACATATTCCATGAATGAAAGAAAAAGAAACACTTATCTCACATCCACCCCGGCTATTCACCCGCGACAATCCAACGCATTCATATACACATACCATCAACAAACACAGATCACAGATATGTATAACCCCCACTAATCGACGTATAGCGATTAGCAGACGTTCAATACATATAAACATCACAGATATAACCCTTTAGTCAAAGTGTAGTGAAGTTCGATCAAAAATACGGATTTATAGGCCCCCAAAAACAAATTTCTTTTCTGGAAAACCTGGGCACAAATAAACCATCTTAAAAATCCCAAAACCATGTCAGAAGAACACTGCACCAAACTCGATCCAGAACCGAGTCAACTCGGCCGCGGTTCCGCGGCAATAGCTTGCTATTGCCGCTGAACCGCGGCGCTTTGAACGATTCACTGGACCGGGTTTGGTGAGTTTCTTAACAAAACCCTGAGATGATTTTTGACGTATGGTTTTTTATTTTTAGAGCAGAAAAAATTTCAACAGAAACTTAGGGTATTGTATTTTTAGTTTTGTGATTTTTTCCGATTGAACTTCCATACACTTTACTACCTAGCTAGTTTATGTTTAGTTAGGCTCTGATACCACTGTAAGTCCACGTTGTCCACTCCGGTGCTTGCGGGGAGACGGAAAATGGAATAAAAATCGGATTTTTACTACTCTAGGCAACATGGACTAGACAAAGTCGGGATCTTTTCTAAACAAAAACTAACTAAAAGCTAACTAGATTTAGCTATAGGGTAGAAAGGTTATACCTTGGGCTTTATGTCCTTCTCTCCTTGCTCCTTGGAGTGGTAGAAAGGGATCACCTTGTCGCCTTCTCTAGTCGAAGAAGGATCCACCCGAGAGCCTCAACCTTTGGCTTCAACTTCAAGCTAGAAGTAACTAAGGTGCTAGAAGTGCTAATCCTAGAACCCTAGATGAGAGTAAAGATTATATAGAAAAGGTTTTCTCAAGCTCAAGTGTTTCTCAACACATGAAAGGGGAGAGCTTGAGAGAGAGGAAGAGGAGGAGAGAGAATGAATATGATAGAATGAGAGAATAATGAAGCATTCTCACATATATGTGTGAATTATTGTAAATTGATAATTAGTGAGATAATTGTCATGGCTTAATCAAGACATGACCATTATCATTTCATATTTAATGCTAATTGCAAGGATCAAAGAGCATCTTTTATATGGAATGATGATGGTCAAAGTGTCAACCTAGGTCAACAAGTCAAGAGTGGTCAAAAAGTCATCAACCCTAACCATGCACAATTATGTATAACTAATATCAATTAACCATAATACACACATAAGCATTAGGGTTAGCAAAATGACAATGGTTATTAACCCTAATCAAAGTCCTCTCCCTCTGTCTCAATCAACTGTGCATACGCACCCGTATTCGTGATCCGAGAAACACGAATACAAAGAGATAAAACCAATCCCAAATCATATACTAGGATCTGGCTTAAACCAAAGCCCGCTAGTATAAGTTGTCCGGACAGCAAACGTGCACAAGTGCGCGGATGTGAACGAACCCTGTCGCAAAACCATGCGACCTCTACTCATTTTGCCTAAAGGCGAATAGCTCTCTGTGTGGGACTCTAAAGACTCGACACTACGCTGGCAGTGGGTTTAACCATAGACCACAAACGGTACTAGCTGTACGTAACAGTCCCCAGGTAGATGCCGATAAGAAGACTGACGAGGTGACCCTATCTGAACTCCTACTGAGCCTGTATGTGACAGTCTCCGTACAGTCCGGTCTGTTCGTCTGATACATCGCATGGCGTGCCTAGGGGGGCGGTGAACGTCAGTCCCCTAATAGCGGTACAAGTCGTGTCGGAGTGTACCCCAGAACACCCTGAGATAACACTGGAATCCTACCAGTATATCTCGCTTGCCCTGGCCAGGGACTACTTGTGTAATGGCTCTCCTGGACACAGCGCGATGTCAACCCCCAATACCGGGAGAGACGAATCTTGTCTAACCGTCACTGCCAAGTGCTTCGGGACTGCACGCAAAAACTACCTGTTTGCACGACTCCTTTGAGCCATGGTAGGGTAGTAATCAAAGTGCAGTGGGAACACACTCGAGGCGAAGTGACAGTGTCAAGTCAGCGGACTAAGCTGTACTCATGTCACCTGGGAACTGATAACTGACGATAGGTATAATACCAACCAACAGTTCCCGACGAGTCCTGTCCAGTGTACTCGTAACCTAACGAGCACCCGTATACTATCTCAAGTACGACGTACTGACGGCTGTGGGACAGACCGTCTCCCACGCTGGGATGAGAAGCGCATACGCTAGTCTACTCCGGAGTATCGATGCCCTGTCTCGATAGTCCAACCACTAGGGACCTGTATAAGGATGTGCTTATGGATTACCCAGCCCCCACGAGTGTGAGCGCCATCACAACGCTGGTAATCAAGCAAAGATCCTAAGGGCTCTACTAATATGTATATAAGCGATATGCTAAAAGAAACACATGCACATATTGAAGTAGAGACAAACCAAGTAGCATACTACCATTTTGAGCAAGATTGTATATACAACTGTGAATATCCCAAGCTTCCATCAAGTAATATACAAACTAGTATGATACAGTAATGGCCTCTAGGGCATATACACTAACAATCTCCCCTCTGGTTGTGTTCTCATACACGCTCTCTTCTAAATTCTATTTAGAAAAGCAGTCATGACACCCAACTGCCAGATATCGTAGTCATAGTATGCAGCAATGGTAAGTAGGATCTGGATGGACTTAAGCATAGCTATTGGAGAAAAGGTTTTATCATAATCCATACCTGGTCGATGACGAGAACCTTTTACAACAAATCTAGCTTTGAAAGTCTCAACTTTTCCATCTACACCATGTAATCTTCTCAAGATATACTTGCTCTTGATGGGGGTTTAACCCTTCAGATAAAGCAACCAAAGTCCATACTTTGTTGGTGTATATGGATTCCATCTCAGATCTCTTAGCATCCAGCCATTATTACAGAGTCCTCACTCTTGATGGCCTACTCGAAACTAGTTGGGTCATCATCTCATGATTCAATCCTCGCTCCCACTGTCATTGCGAAACCGAAGTATCTCTCAGGCGGATGAGGAACCCTACAAGATCGGCGGAGAGGCTGAGGTTCGTCGGGAGTTATTGAATCCTCTGGTACTACCAAATCATCAGCTATAGTTTGTATAGCTGGAACTTATTCCAGTTCTACCTCATGACCACAAATTTCTTTCCATGAAAATTCATTTTTCTAAAAAAAAGGCGACATGCCGTGAAATAAAACACCGTTTGTTCCTCGGTGCGGTCGAAGATTTCCCTTTCGAATGCTTGGGATATCCAACAAACTTTCACAGAACTGATCTTGCCTCGAGCTTGTCCGGATATTATTTTTAGACATAGGCCGGAGAACCCAGAATCTTAACTTGCATAAGACATGGGCTCTTCCCATTCCATATCTCATATGGAGTGGTAGGCACCTGATTTGGTTGGAACCGAATTCAATAGGTATGTAGCTTCACAAGTGCATAACACCTAAAGAAAATAGGCAACTCAGTAGTACTCATCATAGAGCGCACCATATCTAATAGGGTGCGGCTGCTCTGCCCCGATACACCGTTGTGATGTGGTGTACATGGAGGAGTAATGCTGAGAGAGAATCTCATTCTCCTTTAGAAAAGTCCAGGATCTCCATGCCTAGCATTCTTCTCCCCGATCACATCAAAGGACATAATACTTATATCCTTTTTAGTTCTCTACTTCTAGCTTATATTCATTGAATTTCTCAAAAGCTTCAGACTTGTGTTTCAACTGAAACATGTGTCCGAATCTTGAGAGATCATCAGTGAATGTAATGAAGTACAAAGAACCAGTCCTTGCATGTGTAGACAGAGGACCACATACATCATCATGTATCAATCCCAAGAGTTCATTAACTCTTTCTCTGTTTCCAGTAAACGGAGCTATGTTCATTTTATCTTTGTGACATGACTGACAAGTTTCACAAGATGTAAATTCAAACTGATTTAAATATGCATCTTAATATAACGTCACTAGTCGGGTCGCATTGATATGACCTAGTCTACAATGCCACAAGAAGGATTTGTTCATTTCTGAACTCTTCCTCTTTTGTGTGTTGTATACGTTAAGAACTGTGGTTTGATTTAGAACATATATGCTTTTAGATAACGTGCCTGAACTGATCAACTCTTGATATAGGAAATGTTCAAAACATTATCCAACAATACAAAATTATATCCTTCTTTACTTAATAAAGAGACTGATATGATGTTGTATATCAGGTTCAGTATCTAATAACATTCGTTCAGAATCAATGTATTTTGGTAATACAGGGTGATAACTGCCAACACCTTGGCTGCAATAATTGCACTGTTTCCAACTCTTAAAACTTATCACCCATTCCCAGTTCTCTACCTATCTGTAGCCCATGTAACAGATTACATATGTGGGATCCTGATCCGGTATCTCATACCCAGGACTTAGAGGATCCTGAGAAACAGTTCTCGGTAATGAACACACCCGAAGAAGATGCATCAGCATGTACTTTTTTCGTTTGGAAGGCATGGGAATCCTGGTAATCCCCTATTTTCTTGCTCGGACTTATAACAATTATAAGGTAGAGCGGGACCAACGTTCCCCGGCTCAGTATAACAAGCGGATTCGGTCAATACATCCATATTATTATCTTGATTAAGGCGTGGCATGGTCGCTAACTGGAGAGAGAGAGAGAGAGAAGAAAACACTATGCGTGCGCTCTTATAAGATTAGATTGGTTATATATTTATCTAATCAGGATGGCTCCCACTGTTTTCATCAAATCTTCCTTCAAACCCTAAAAGGAAAGACTGGCCGGGATTAATTACACTCAACAAGTTCGCCGATCTTTCAGCCAGGCCAGTGCTAGTACTTTGAGGGAGGTTCCCCGTGTTTTCGCACGGACCTAATTAAAATAAACCTCGTTTTCCCAGGGGCGTAACCCCATTGACACCTTTCTAGACACCTACTTGATTGGCTAATTGTAAAGTGCAAAATTCTCCCAAGAGTAATAATTACTTGTAGTGGGTATCGGGATCCAACTATCTCATAGAAGGTATGCAATCTCATTGCAAATTTCAACACTTGAAACTCCCGATTTCGGTTTTTACCCCTAGCACTTATGACCTTGACTATGATCAACATATCATAAGCACTAGTCAAGTTCTACCGTCATTTCGTGATTAATTAGGCCCACCCATATGACCCTCGGTTATGGTCGACATAATCATGTGATTTTCCTAACTAATCGCATCATATGCGCTGTAGGAAGACATCACTTAGCTACCATACACTACGCCTCGGCTATGGTCGACATACGCAGCACGAATACTAAGTACTCTACTTCCTAAAATGACGGAGGGTTGCGGATGGTTTTTAAGAAAACCTTTAACGCTTTGAACTTGATCTCGTTGCAGAATCAAATGGTTTTAAAAGGAGTGGCTTAAGCTCCGCTTTTTGAAACTTTGCTTTTTCGTAAAAAGCCAAGTGGGTTTCAAATTTGATTCTACAACATCTTTAGATTTATTTTCTTTCATTAATCTCATTAATGAAGGTCCCATCATATAAGTTACCTGAACATCACAGATAAATACAACGTACGCTTATGCCATCCGCATTCGCCTCGAAATCCCGTCATGCACCGTTAGGTTAAGTAACTAACGGCAGGGCGGGGTAGGGCTAACGCGGGTGAAAAACATAAGCAACGTCTATAATATATCATATATATTATATAATGTATCCATCTCAGAATATAAAATGATCACATCACAGAATATCAACAGCAGAAGACAATATATGAAATATTGGATATACTAGGATGTCCGTATTTTATATTTAGCCAACAATAGAAAATACGGATTCCACGGTCGTGATAAATAGCCAAACCCACATTCCTAGACCCCTATGAGAGTAGCAAGCAACTCTGCCAATTCTAGAGTTAGGAGACCCGGACTCGACTCCTCGAGATGGTCTCCCACTGGACTCCAGAACCCGGTTACTTGTGCTCCCCTCCTCGGGTCTATCCTAATGCGGAAAAGTAAATAATATATATCATCCTCAACCCGGAAGTGCCCCAATAAAAGAATATTACATACATTGAATTTTACATGAATGAAAATGAAAAACTCTCATCTCACATAAAAAACCCGGCTATTCAAACACGACGATCCAATATAACATATCACAGCAACACATAGCATCACATGTCATCAACATAAGTAAATATGCGTATTCCAATTGCCGTTGACGTATAGCAACAAAACCGGCGATACACCATATATTACACTTACGGTCGCAGAAAAGAAAAAGAAAACTACAACAGTTGGAATCCGCAACCACCTTAGACATCATAAACCCGAAATATCTCATACTGCGGATTTCTTGCTTAACAATATGAATTCCTTAGACATCGCATGCCTAACAATTATAAACCCCGCATTTTAGTCTCTATATTGAAAACACTTTCCAATAACAAGTCGGGTAATTCAACAAGATTCCTGACATCCCGATCGAATGCTCATCGGAAACTTTAGTAGACGGCCGTACCCCTGATGCCGTCGACGAAGTGCACTAAGGCCGAACGCCGCAGCAGCGAGCACCCGAACAGATGCTTTAGGCTACGGGGTTCTCCTACAGTCACTTGATCGGGGTTATGGGGTGTGGCTATCTAATAATGTTACCCGGCGAGTATCCTCGTACGCAACGTGATTGCGACGGACTTTTGATCACATCAAAATCCCGTGGCAACCGATCAACTGAGACTAAATTGCTAGATTTATAAAATTTAATTATTGTGGATTCCAAGTATCGTATCACAATCAACTAGACGATATTAAACATTTCGATCAAATCAACAAACACTTTCATCTCCCTAAGAACTCAACACTTAAGCAAAGTTGAAATACCCAAAACGTGCTATAGTATCTATGGACCAGCCGTAGAAGGGTCAAACCAACGCCTCATCTATGGCACCGCGGAACTACGACAAACCATAGGGTTCGATCACGGTTCCGTGGGCATAGAATCGAGTTAAGGTTCTTGTTCTTCTAGAGGGTCCATAGGCTTACTTGCACAACCATTGAATATACTCAACTTAGAAAACTCCAACTCTTAGAAAACTTCAGAGGGTATCATGAGGCAGTGTTCGAAGCTCGCTCGAAGTGTTAAACATCATCTAGGTTACCATTACAATGTTAAAAATATACGACTACGAAACACTCCGTATTAGTCCTGTAGCAAAATTTACATCACATGGAAATTTGGACTAAACAAACAATACCTGAAACCCCAAAATATAGAGTACAGTGCACAGAACAAAAACGAGACGATTTGGGCTGAAAGTGGCCGGTTTTGGGGGTATGGATCTCGGGTGAAATCCGAGCAAATGCCCTCGAATTTTTTCTGTGCACTATATGTATCATATACATCACTCTGCAGTTGTTTGAAATTTTTTTCCAGAACTTTAAAAATTCAACAAAGAGCATAAATTGCAGGTTTCAGAAATTGTGTTTACGGAGTTATTTCGGTTTCGTATTAATCTAACATCGTCTAAGTTTCTAGTTAGGCTCTGATACCATGTTGGGATTCCTCAGCACCTAGCCTAGGGTTTGCAAGCATCAAGCATGCCACAACAAAAATTTTAGGGGGTGCTAAGAAATCATCCTAGGAATTGAACTAGAATATTAGGGTAACAAAAACTTTGCAATCAAACATTACAAAAGAAGTGAACAAGAATACAACCTTTGTAGACCCGGTCCTTCACTTCTATAGCTTCGTGTAGTCATCCCTTCGCTCCAAGCATCGATCTCCCGGACTCAAAATGAACTCCACAAACCGTAGTGAACAAGCATGTTTGAAGACTTAGAGGCCGAAAATGATCTACGTCGAGAGAACTCAAGCACAAGCTACCTCTTCACAAAGTGAGCGAACATCCTAAACTAAATGGCAAGTAGTAAAGGATGATGAAGTAGGAATTTTGCTCACTTTGGATTTGATTTTCTCACTTGGATTCTCAAAAACCCTAGAGAGCTTGAGAGATGAAGAAGAAGATGAAGATGAGAACAACAAAAGAATGAGAATGAGGTTAGATTTACAACCATGGTGAGTTAGTATCATACACTTAACCATTGTAGAGACTTAACTTTACCAAGGATAATGGTCAGCTTCATAAATATCTTTAGTGTAAAACAAATTGAGTGGACTAAGTCAAAACTCACAATTAGCTTCTCCAAACTTCTAGTATGATACAATCCCACTCAAATATGAATTACTAAAGATAATTAAAACCCTAAACTTATCATGGTTATGGTGTAAGTCCCCCACACACAAGTTGTATATATAACCAAGCATGATATAATATATATCACATATATATCATTCATGCACAAGTGAGAAAAGAAATGGTCAAGTGAGCTAAATATTAGTTAATGTAAATTCATATATCAAATATGTAATTATACATTAAATAATTAAATCAACACTTGATTTAATGATCCGGCTATATCACATATAACCGACTAATATCAAATGTAATAACTTATAGAATCAACACTTGATTCGATAACCCGGCTATATCACATATAACCGACCGATGTCACTCGCGAGAATAGAATACGGTATCTCATATCGTATTAATCTCGATACGCACATATCACATATGTGCTCCTACTCCGTTTCTCTTGAGCCAGGAAACCTCTGTGTAGGACTCTAAAGACTCGTCAATATGCCGGCAGTATGTGGTGATCATATCAGTCACCCATAAGCCGCAAGCGGCCTGCTAAACGTAACGGCCACTCGGGTATTGAGCGATCAGAAGATCAACAAGCAAGCCAGCTCACACTCATGCGAATCCAATCAATAACACTACCGTACAGTCCGGTCTCTTCGTCTGATATGTCGCATATCTAGTCTAGGGGTGGTAAACGTCAGACCCCAGTAACTTGATAAGCCATGCCGATGTAAGGTCCATAACGGTTCGAGAAACTACTGATAACACTTACCAGTAGATCTCAGCAACCCTGGCTAGAGATTTTCTGTTTTGGCCAATCAAGCATAGCGCAACATCAACCCCTAATACCGGGAGAGATTAATCCCCTCCTATCGCTCATTGCCTCCATATGACTCGGGACTGTACCAAAAAACCACCTGTTTACATGACTCAGTAGAGCCGTGGTAGGGTGGAAATTAAAGCACAGTGGGAGACACACAAGACTCTATGATGATCTCGGGTCTACAGACTAACCTGTACCAGTGTCACCAGAAAACTGCTACCTGACGTGAGATATAATACCATCTAAGAGTTCTCGGCGAGTCCGTTCAGTGTACCCAGTCTTCACTGAGCACCCGTATACCATCTTTGATGTCAAACACTAATGGATATGGGATCATCCATCGCCCATCATATAGGTCGAGAAGCTATACGCTAGTCTACTCTGGAGTATCGATGCCCTATCTCGATATTCCCTCGACTAGTAACAATTAAAGGATGTACTCATAGACTACCCAGACCCCACTTGTATGATCTCTATCATAATTCTGGAAGTCAAGTACACATCCTAAGGGCTTTATCAACATGTAACATAGAGACATCATGTGTACATGTTAAGATAAAGAGCAACCAGATAGCGTAGTATCATGTCGAGCAAGAAAGTCCTCCCTATGTATGTCCAAGCATCCACTATAATATACATCATATGTAGAATAATGGCCTCTAGGGCATACATATAACTAACAGAATCAACCACCCAAAGAAGTCTAACCGCCACCCCTTCTTCTTATCAAGAACGAGAATGCGAGTAGTGCACCATCACCGTTTCGTCTCTACCAACCGAGATGTAAACCTGATCGATTCCACCTCCTATCTCCACATTTCTGCACATCTATGATCTTCCACCAACCATGGTGTTATATTGATAAAATGTTCGAATGGTTGGTGTTGACTTTTGGTTTCTGTAGAGCTTTGTATAGACCAACAACTTTAGCCCCTCATGATTTTAAATGCTTAATACTATTGTATTCAAGTTTAGGGGGGGGGAGAAAAATATTGGCCCTTAAAAGAAAAACAAAATTTTTACAAAATTACAAGCCAAAAATAAGTTTGGGGGAGGATTTCACTGTCATTAATTCTTGTCCCCGTTACTAACTTTTCCTCCCAAGTCTACAGGTTTCATGCTTAGCAGATGACATCAGTGAGGACACTGATGCAAATAGGTTTGGGGGAGGTTTGTGCTTATTCACGCATCATTTTTTTGCATTATACTAAATAAAAGTACAATTTTTTTTTTGATAATGAAAGTTAGAAATTGAAAAATATATATGATAGGAAGGAAAAATTTAAGAAAAGCAAGAAAATTAGATATTTTACAATGAAGTTAGTAATATGTAGTTATGAGCTGTTGTTCAAAGGGTTAGTAAGGTGAAGGAAATCACTAATCTGAGGATAGAATTGAGTCTGAAAAATAGTCCCTATTCTTGAGTCCAAACATCTGAACATTGATACCCTACTTTACGCACTTGCACACATCTTGAAACTTGTGATAGTAGAGGATACTTTGAAATGATCTTGTCTAAAAGCCTTAGTATGAAGGAAAATAAATATATAAATGAAAAAAATGGTGAAGAAAATGAACAATGATTTTGTAATTACGTAAGGCGGTATAAAAAAATATAGCGTGGGTGCCTTATCACCTAATGCCTTAGACCAACTGGTTTGGGAGCCACTGCTAAGGTTTAGGTGTTGCGAGACTAGGAATTTGCTAATTACACCTAAAAGAGTGAGCACATTTGGTAATCGGTTGGTTAGTATCTCAAGAAGTATTAACGGTCGCATGTAGAATGTGTGAGCAATTCTATCTATAAAATATTCACCGACTAAAAAGTGCTAGGCAAGATGAGTATGATAGCTTGAATTGAATTCTCTAAGTGTAAGGATGTCTTTTACACACACGTAGGGGTATATGATCGATGTTTGGAAGAAAGGTAGGGAGGAAGACTAAATGCGATGTTTTAGTGAGGGATGATGTGATTTCTAAGATCTTTTCATGACTATTAAGATAGGGCTCATGGCAACTAAAAAGTTAGTGTAGTTTGAAACTCTTATTTTCAACTTCTTTCTTTTATATGTTCCTTATCTTTGTATGTAACTTTCATCTTCTCTCTTTTATTATGGGATTTTGTGGGTATAATCCACTAAAAACCCTCAGGAGACAATTCTCCTCCTACTGGGGACACCTAGAGGTTTAAAGGCGTGTTGCACGTGCTCAGTGCAATCGTGTTGCCTACGAAAGTGTGCTAGGTTTTTTCTTTTTCTTCTTCTTCTCTTTAATAACTTGTTTGCTCGGGACGATCAAAGTTATGTTGGGGGTATTTGATTAGTCTGAAATATTGCACATTTAAATGATTATTTTCCCTACTATTGTTAAGTTCTAAAAGGTGTTTATTGCAATTATAGAACATATGAGGGTTTATGTGTAAAAAGCTTATTATCATATGTTTCTAGATTATAATTAACATAATGGGAGAAAATACATCCATATAATATTTAAATGAAATATTGTAATTAAAATATGCATATCATATCAAATATTTCTAATCCATATTCTTAATATCTAATATCATATAAAATGGTTAGGATTATATCTCAAATATAACAAACTACTAATACTATGAATTGAGATATTGTGCAGATATGCGATCAGGGTTGGAATCCTTGAGATCCGAGATGTCGGAATAAAATCTGCCGATAAATTGAAGAAAATCATAAACCGCAGAGACCCAGAGTAAGATTTTCAAAATCCAGACATCGAAGAGTTCTACACATGTCAACAGAAGAGTCTACAAGAAATCCCATGACCTGATACCACTATAACGCAGCCGTTGGGCGGCCAAACCCCATGATAAGCGGTGGATTCGCGGCCTCCTTCTGGCCGTAGGATTTGGGATTTTTTGGGTGTGATCGTATCAGCATATCCTAACGTCTGGCAGCTAGGGTTCCTAGTTTTTGTGACTATTTAAAGGACCGAGAGCTTCACATGAAAAATGATCAACCGAAGAGATCAAGAGGTCGAAGATGATCTACGCATTCGAGTTGATCATCAGTTGTTCATTTACTTCCAACAAGATAGAGATCGAGAGCAAAAACTAGGGTTCTTGTACTCTACTTTAAAAGGATTTGTACATGATATAGTTGATTAATAAAGGTAGAGTTTTTATTAGTCTTTTCGCAATTAATTTCTGTACTTACTTTCTGCACTTAATTTCTACATTTTACATTATGATCTCATTCTTCATCATTTCTTCTCCAACCATGCGTGAGTAATTCCTACCTTGCTAGAGTTCGTAGGTTAGGATAGATCAATGGATGATAAAATCATTTAACTCTTTTTACACATTTTAAAGTCTATGAACTTTAGCAAAATAAATGTTAACGTCCTAATCGGATGCGCTACCAATTTATTGCTAGTCACGACCACGATTTGAGATTGGATTAACACTTGTTTTGGTAAAGGCTAGACATGAATATAGATCAATGAAAGGACAAGGGTTAAGAGTGGGGAAATCCTAGTTTCTTCCAAAAGAACCCTAATCCACATTCATCACCATCGATCTAGTTTAAACCTATTAAAAGATAAAAGGAGTCATTTTTAATTAGTCATATGAACCCTACAAGCCTCTTTTTTATAAAATATATATCCATATTAAAATAGATCTACAACCAATCAATCCATCCTTCTTCCATCAACTCGTCTAAAGCAAGAAAAATGTTCACGTTTCCCCGCGGACGACCGGTACTCATCGCAGCTAGCTACTAGCGATACCATCCTGATTGCGGTTACTTTATTCACAAAACAATTCACTCTTTAAACACATCAATCAAATACCAACATGTATGGTGTTGTATTCGTAGCTGTTTTGAACGTTGTTCGGTACGCCCAGAGAGCTTCATACAGCCTTTCGTGCCAGTCTCTTTTGTTTCTGGACATCGTTTTCTTTATAATCTTCATCAAGGTCTTGTTGAAAGGTTCAGCTACATCGTTGTCCTAAGGATTATAGACCGAAGAGTATCTTCAATCTATTTTAAGCTGTTTTGCAAAGCGGCTGATTTTATGGCTTCTATAAGCTGTCCCATTATCCGAGATAATTCGTCGCGGAGTACCAAACCGATAGATGACATGTGTCCTGAAGAAATGGATGATATTCTCCGTCTTCACTTTCCTTAGTGGTACTGCTTCTGTCCACTCAGAGAAGTAGTCGGTCGTTGCCAATATAAACTGATGTCCGTTGGACGACGCTAGTTTAATGGGGCTAATGGGGATAATTATATCGGTTCCCCACATTTCGAACGGCCAGCTAGCTACTGTTGGGTGTAGCGGATTTGGATGTTGGTGGATGAAGTCCCCGTAGATTTAGCACGAGTAACACTGCTTCGCATATTCGAGGCAGTCCTGAATCATTGTGGGCCAATAGTTGTAGGGTGTTTTTCGTCACCCCATTGAGATGAGAATACACGCGCGCTTGTCAGGCGTACTACAGATTCCCTCTGCCTAGGGTAGGCCGGGGTTTAATGATTGTGGGGATCCGAATCTCCGGCAGCCGCGGACTAAGCTGTCGTTAATTACCCCTCGCCTTTGGGGCAAGGGAACCTCCGATTGACGGGTTAAACTGGTCATGCGAACCCAATGTGCAGTGTATGTGTGTTTTGTTTTGGAGGAGGGGTTTGAATATATCGGGAGCCACGCAGAGTTTTTATGGGGGTCCCGCTACCCGGATAGCGGGCTGGGGGTCAAAGGGGCTAGCAGCCCCCTGCGGGGTGCGGGGCAGCGCCCCGTTAGAAATTTTTTCTAACAGGGACAATGTCGTGGAGTATGTGTGTATGTACATATGTATACATATGTGTACATATATATATATATATGTATATATATATATATATAAAAGAAAGAGGGGGAAAAGGCATCCAAAAGATGCGTGGGGCCAGCGCCTTGGGCGCTGTGCGCCCAGGTGCTGTGCACTCAGGCGCTAGCGTGCCACGTGTCGGCACGTGGGCGCTCTGCGATTGAGCGCTCTGCGTTGTAGCGCAAGCGCGTCACGTGTCGGTACGTGGGCGCTTTGCGCTTCAGCGCCCGACGCTCGAGCGCAAGTGCGCCACGTGTCGGCACGGGGGCGACTTGCGCCAGAGCGCTGTGCGCTTGAGCGCAAGCGCGCCACGTGTCGGCACTGGGGCGACTTGCGCTCGAGCACTTGCGCTGGAGCGCAAGCACGCCATGTGTCGGCACTGGGGCGACTTGCGCTCGAGCGCTTGAGCTGGAGCGCAAGCGCGCCACGTGTCGGCACTGGGGCGACTTGTGCTCGAGCGCTTGCGCTTGAGCGAAAGCGCGCCACGTGTCGGCACGTGGGCGCTTTGCGCTTGAGCGTAGTGCGCTGTTGTGCATGCGCGCCACGTGTCGGCATGTGGGCGCTTTGCGCTGGAGCGCTGACACGCCACGTGTCGGTACGTGGGCGCTATGCGCTTGAGCGCCGGCGAGGAAAAGAGGCTTTTAGCCTAAAAAAGATTCTCGGAAGAGAAATCAGAGTGGAGTTGGACTCGTAAGTGTGTTTTTGGGGTTAATGGAAGGGGTTCTTCTTCTTCCTCCTCTGTTAGCTGGATCTTGAAGATCAAGAGATGTGAGATCTCAAAATCTCTCCTTTTTGGGATCTAAAGACAGATCCAAGTTCCCCTTTGTGGGTTTGGTGGTGAAAAACTATTTTGTTTTTGAAAAGGAAGAGTAAAACTCTTGATTTAATTCAGAAGAAAGAAGAAGATTTGAGACCTTCGGAAAAGGGAAAGAAATACAAACCCTAGGTTTTTGAGAGAATGAAAGTATATGCTTTATTCATCATCATGTTGCCTTATATAGGCTTACATATTTACATATAGCCCCTTGGGCTTTACAAAATGGCATTTTTCCTATCCCATGGCTCATGTGCCATTTCATTTTTGCACATAAGCCATGGGCTTACAAAATATTGGCTTTATGCCCATTTTGCATACATTCATGTATAAAAAATTACATAAAAATTATTTATTACATGATCTATATTTTGGCATGTAGGAGGCTGGTCGCGGGCTCAACTTGGGCATGGGCTCGCTTGACCTGGGCTTGGGCCCACCTAGCTTGGGGGTTGACCTTGACTTTGACTCGGTCAACAGGGGTGTAAATTTTTACCCCAACAAATTTCCCCCCATCAATGAATGCACACCGCATGCATGAGTTGTGTGCACGAAATTGATGGATCTTAAAGCTGAACTTCGAGGTGGAACATCATTTCGGGGGTGGAGCATCATCCCGGGGAGCATGATTCCCGGGGATCGGAGCATCATTCCGATTCGCGGAGCATAATTCCAATGTCGGGGCATCATTCCGATGAGTAGAGGCATGATTCCAGTGATCGGAGCATCATTCCGAAGGGCGGAGCATAAATCCAGGGATCGGAGCATCATTCCGATGGGCAGAGCATGATTCCAGGGATCGGAGCATCATTCCGATGGGTGGAGCATGATTCCAGGGATCGGAGCATCATTCCAATGAGCGGAGCATAAATCCAAGGATCGGAGCATCATTCCGATGAGCGGAGCATGATTCCAGAGATCAGAGCATCATTCCGATGGGCGGAGCATAAATCCAAGGATCGGAGCATCATTCCAATGGGCGGAGCATGGTTCCAGGGATCGGAGCATCATTCCGATGAGCGAAGCATGATTCCAAGATTCGGAGCATCATTCCGAAGGGTGGAGCATAATTCCAGGGCTCGAAGCATCATTCCGAAGAGCGGAGCATGATTCCAGGGATCGGAGCATCATTCCGAAGGGCGGAGCATAATTCCAGGGTCGGAGCATCATTCCGAAGGATCGGAGCATCATTCCGATTTGCGGAGCATGATTCCAGGGGGATCGGAGCATCATTCCGTTGAGCGGCAGATATTCTGACCGAAGCATGATTTCGATGCAGAGGTTGATTCCCAAGAGAAGCATAATTCCGACAGGGAAGACAGGTACTCCGAGGCGTAGCATGATTTCGATACGGGGTACATTCTGAGACGGAACATGATTCCACCGCAGAGCTTGTTGGCCGACTGAATTCCGAGACGAAGCATAATTTCGACAGGGAAGGCAGGTACACCGAGGCGAAGCATGATTTCGACACGGGATGCACATTCTGAGACGAAGCATGATTCCGACGCAGAGCTGGTTGGTTGATTTGATTCCGAGGCGGAGCATAATTCCGGCAGGGAAGGTAGATATCCCGAGGCGAAGCATGATTTCGACATGGGGTAAATTCTGGGACGGAGCATGATTCCGACACAGAGCTGGTTGGTTGATTTGATTCTGAGGCGGAGCTTGATTCCGACGAGGAAGGCAGGTACACCGAGGCGAGGCATCATTTCGACACGGGGTGCTTTCTGAGACGAAGCATAATTCCGACGCAGAGCTTGCTGGTTGACTTGATTCCGAGGCGGAGCATAATTCCGGCAGGGAAGGTAGATATCCCGAGGCGAAGCATGATTTCGACACGGGGTAAATTCTGGGACGGAGCATGATTCCGTCATAGAGGTTGTTGGTTTGATTTGATTTGGGTTGACATCAGCATCGCTACACTGGAATATGGTACCAGGAGCGAATCATCATTTGTCATGAGAGGATTTGGGGATTGGTTTTTTTTGTTTGGCATCAGTATCGCTACACTGGAATATGGTACCAGAAGCGAATCATCATTTGCTTTTGCTTATTAGGAAACGATGGCTTAGGAGACAGGTTTTAGGTCCCTGTCACCTAAGACTTTTCAATTTTGTGAGCCGTAAGGGTCTCACAAAGCATTTTCTCCCTACGGGCCGTAAGGATCCCGTAAGTGTATTTTCTCCTTGGGATTCGTGGGGACCCCCAAGTGTATTACTCCTTTGTGAGTCGTAAGGATCTCACGAGGGAATTTTCTCCTCACAAAGTCGAGAGGACCTTGTGAGTGCACTTCAACTCTTTCTCACGAGTTTGCGCCTTTTCGGGTTTTCACAAACCCGCCGGCAGTCCTGCTGTTTTTACTCACGGAGCCCTTTCGGGTTTTCATCCGTGCCCATTTTGCTTGTGGACATACCTTTCTTTATTTTTATTTTATTATTTTTGGCGATATTGGGATTGTTCTACGCCCGTGGATTGTATACGATTTTGCAGGATGTATGATCCAGACCGTAGGGCCATAAAAATTTCGGGACTTTGTTGGCGTCTGCATCGCTGCATTGGAATACGGTACCAGGAGCGACAAATCATTCGCCATTGGGGTATGGGATTTGGAATTTGGTTGGCGTCTACATCGCTACACTGGAATATGGTACCAGGAGCGACTCATCATTCGCCATTGGGGTATGGGATTTGGAATTTGGTTGGCATCTGCATCGCTACACTGGAATATGGTACCAGGAGCGACTCATCATTTGCCACTTGGGATTTGAGTTTGGAATTTGGTTGGCGTCTGCATCGCTGCACTGGAATATGGTACTAGGAGCGACTCATCATTCGCCGCTTGGGATTGGGGAGCGATGGCTTAGGAGACAGGTTTAGATCCCTATTGCCTAAGGCTTTTCAATTTTATGGGCCGTGAGGGTCCCATAAAAGCATTTTCTCCCTACGAGTCGTGAGGATCCCGCAGGTGTATTTTCTCCTTAGGAGTCGTGAGGACTTCTAAGTGTGTTTTTCTTTTATGAGTCGTAAGGATCCCACAAAGGTTTGTTCTCCTCATGTATCGTGAGGACACATGAGTGGGTCTTCTCAATGGAGCATAATTCCAAAGGCGGAGACCAACCGCGTAACTGGTGATTACGGTGGGGTATGGATATGAAGAGAATTATTTGAGCCCGTGGATTGTATACGGTAGTCAATTTGGGGACTAACCGTAGGGCCGGGAGAATTTTGAGAGATTGGATTTTGGTTGGCGTCTGCCGCTGCACTGGAATATGGTACCAGGAGCGACTCATCATTCGCCGTTTTTTTTGTTTTTGTTTTTTTTGTTTTACCGCGATTGCTCTATCATTTCAGCTTTTCTTATCGCTAAGATCGCGATTGCCCCATCATTTCGGCTATTTATTCGCGGTTGCCCTATCATTTCGGCTTTATTTTTCATCTTTATTTTACTCGCTGATTTTTATTGCGAGTTGCCCCATCATTTCGGCTTTTCTTTATTTTTCTTTTATTTACACACATTTTTTTTATTTACACATTTGTTTTACATTCCCATTTTAACGACTTAGAGGTCGATTGTTCCCAGTTTAATGACGTGGTGGTCGACTGTTTTCAGAGAAAGGCAGATGTCTGAGAGAATGAGTTTCACGAAGAACTTCGGTCTCCGTTTGTATGAAATTGGCGGTCGCAGCTGGACTGTTTGTTAACACGCCTTTAGACGGTTCTATCTCTCCTGCCTTGTATTGTTTTTCGACCCAATCTTTGAAGACGAAGTAGTCCTCAATGGCATGACCTATCACCCTGTGATAGGGGCAGTATTTGGGGTCGTTGGTCCTATTCGCTTCCTGCGGTCTTTTTGACTCTGGCAGTTGTAGACCGTTCTTCAGGGCGTCTTTGAATATTTTACGGATTTTGTCCCTTCTGAAGGAATAGACCTTATCCAGCTTCTCTTTCAGTGGAGATTCTCCTCCCTCTCCGAACATTGGCTTTCGAGGCTGGTTGGCGCTAGGCCCGCTCATCCCTTGCTTATTTCGGTTAGCCGAAGTGTTGAAAGATTCAGAATCATCGGAGTTTCCGCCTTTGCGATTATCGTCCTTTCGGTTTCTCCAGGACCTATTGTTATTTTGGGAATCCGAGGAGGACTCCTGTTTTGAGCGCTCCAGCATCTGAACTTTCCTGGTCAGCTCTTGGAATGTTTTGAGACCCGCGGTACATAGAAAACGGGGCCATCCAGTTGTTGAGATTTCCGACAAGGAGAGTGACAGATTGGTCCTGCTCTATTGGCGGTTCACATTTGACGGAGAGATTGCGCCATCGGGTTATAAAATCCGTGCTGCTTTCGTTGTTCTTGGGCTTGGTCCTTACGAGCTCGGCAATGGTGATCTTATCGCTGATGCTCATGAACCTTTGTCGAAACAAAGATTCCATTTGGACGAAAGTAGTAACGGAGCTATCCTGTATGCTCGCGTACCAGTCGAAAGCAACATCGGTCAAGCTATTAACGAACTGGCGAAGGAGAAGCGCATCGTTGCCCCCAGTATTCCAGCATGAGGCTTTGAAGTGGGCGATGTGCTGATTCGCATTTTCTGTCCCATCGAATCTTCCGAATTTGGGGATGACATAGCCGCTAGGAAATTCTACCAGATCATACTGAGCAGGATATGGTCTCCCACTACTGCTGATATCTTTTTGCGCTTCGGCTTCGGCCCCCAATGTTTTGACTTTGCTGGCAACCAAATCCATGATTTGATCCTGAGTTAGCGGGCTACTGTCATCGGTAGCCAAGACATTTCTCGAGATAGGATGCGACTGATTTTCATGCGGTGTGCCTACTTTTGGATTTGAGGGAACGGGCGTCGGCTGTTTCGGGACATCGTTCCCCGGTTCATGAGAGCCTTACGCTTGATTGGGCGGCTGAGGGGCAAGTTGGGCCGTGAGCTGCATCACAACATTCATCAAGTCGTCGATCTTTGAGTAGAGCTTGGCTATCTCCTTGTCTTTGCTTCTGAGCTGCTTTCGGAGCTCTTGGAGGAGTTGCTGCTCTGGGGTCTTAGAACGGAAAGTTGGCTCATCTTCGCTTTCCGAGCTTGACTCCTCATAGACCGAAGGGTCTTTCCGCCTATCATCCTCATCGAGAGGGTTTTCATCATCCAGCGGAGGCAGCTGTTCTTGGGAAGCGGCGACCACATTAAAGCCAGATTGGATTTGAGATGCGGTGGCCCCGTCCTTCCTCTTGCGGCGTGTGCCCACCATATAGACAGTGTGGACCACATACCCAGCCATCTTTTTATCTTTGGCAGCTGATTTCGTGGAGCGGTCAGGGCTTTGGAAATTCATAAATTTTAACATAGACAGAGCCCTAGCCCTTTTGTTGGCTCTGTATCTGAGCCTTTTCTCCCTCAGCTTCTCGATTTTGAAGGTTTGGCGGGCATCCGCTATCTGGGAAGCCATTGTGAGTTGATCAGAGGGGAGCTTAGAGAAGACACCCGATCGAGCAGTGGTCAAGGGCACCGCTGGAGCTTGCTCGGGACGCGTTGTAGCTTTGTTGGTGTTGATGGCCTTGCCCCCAGCTGGGGCCATGGAGAGTCTTTCGGAAACGGACTTGCGCTTGGACTGAGGTGCCCTCGCGACCACCACATTTGGTCTCCTGCCTTTCGAGACCGGTTTGTCCGTCACCGGGGCTTGAGGAGCCGGGATGGCGCCAACAGGCATGAACATAATAGAGCCGAATGGTAGCAGCGGCTCCTCCCATTGTCGCCCGAGACTGGCCGGAAGGACCGTCCTGGAGTCTATCTTCATCGTGTAGGAGATGGGAGCTGAGTTCATCATCGAAGACATCGTCGGAAGGTGATTGTTTGAAAATCTGCATGAAAGAGCATTATTTTAGTATAAATACAGGTATGTATAATGATTGAGTTCGCATGAATGCTTAACCTGAAATATGGGAGGAGAGATTGGTCCCACCGGGCGTGCCAGAATCTGTAGGGTGTTTTTCGTCACCCCATTGAGATGGGAATACGCGCGCGCTTGTCAGGCGTACTACAGATTCCCTCTGCCTAGGATAGGCCGGGGTTTAATGATTGTGGAGATCCGAATCTCCGGCAGCCGCGGACTAAGCTGCCGTTAATTACCCCTCGCCTTTGGGGCAAGGGAACCTCCGATTGACGGGTTAAACTGGTTATGCGAACTCAATGTGCAGTGTACGTGTGTTTTTTTTTGGAGTATGTGTGTATGTACATATGTATACATATGTGTACACATATATATATATATATATATATGTATGTATGTATGTATGTATGTATATAAAAGAAAGAGGGGGAAAAGGCATCCAAAGGATGCATGAGGCCAGCGCCTTGGGAGCTGTGCGCCCAGGTGCTGTGCACTCAGGTGCTAGCGTGCCACGTGTTGGCACGTGGGCGCTTTGTGCTTGAGTGCTGGGCGCAGTAGCGCAAGCGCGCCACGTGTTGGCACGTGGGCGCTTTACGCTTCAGCGCCTGACGCTCGAGCGCAAGTGCGCCACGTGTCGGCACGGGGGCGACTTGCGCCAGAGCGCTGTGCGCTTGAGCGCAAGTGCGCCACGTATCGGCACTGGGGCGACTTGCGCTCGAGCGCTTGCGCTGGAGCGCAAGCGCGCCATGTGTCGGCACTGGGGCGACTTGCGCTCGAGCTCTTGCGCTGGAGCGCAACCGCGCCACGTGTCGGCACGTGGGCGCTTTGCGCTTGAGCGCAGTGCGCTGTTGTGCATGCACGCCACGTGTCGGCACGTAGGTGCTTTGCGCTGGAGCACTGACACGCCATGTGTCGGCACGTGGGCGCTCTGCGCTTGAGCGCCGGCGAGGAAAATAGGCTTTTAGCCTAAAAAAGATTCTCGGAAGAGAAATCATAGTGGAGTTTGACTCCTAAGTGTAGGGTTCCTAGGCACACTAGTGAGGTCTCACAAGCCATCAATCATGCCAATTTTAAATTTAAATGGTGCCGAGAAACCCTAGAACGGATCATTGGCTAGATTTCTAGGCGAAACATTAAACTAGTTAACACTTAACTATAGAGAATACGGAAATACAACCTTTGTAGATCCGGTGCTCCACCTCCACGGCTCCACAATGAAGTCCTCTCCGCTGTCCAAATCGAACCATGACTCTCACGGTGGTTTCATCAGAGAAAAGACCGGGCTAGGTCGTCGACAACGTGCCGAAGATGATCTACGTCGAAGCATCACTAGATCAAGCTCCACCTTCACCAAGCCATGAAAACTTGTGAAGGAAACACACTCTACTACTTAGCAAGAGGTAGAGGATGAAGAAATAGGAAGTGGGTAGACTTTAGAATTGGATTTCTCACTCTAATTCATCAATCACCATTGATGAAGCAAGCTTTTTCTTCATTGAAGAAGATGAAGAAGATGAAGAAAGAATTATGATAAGTTATTAAAAAGAAAAGAAAAAAGGATACTTATCATAATAATAAACATGATTAGGTGTAGAGAATAGACCATGGTTAATTGCAAGGGTTAGGGTCAAGCATGAGACAAAATGGTCACAAAGTCAAAGCTTCATGAAGCTTCAAAGAAAGAAACAAAACTTGCAACCATTTCATTTCTAATCTTTATTTATTTATTTATTTGGAAAAGATTAGAAATGAAATGGTTGCAAGTTTTGTTTCTTTCTTTGAAGCTTCATGAAGCTTTGACTTTGTGACCATTTTGTCTCATGCTTGACCCTAACCCTTGCAATTAACCATGGTCTATTCTCTACACCTAATCATGGTTATTATTATGATAAGTATCCTTTTTTCTTTTCTTTTTAATAACTTATCATAATTCTTTCTTCATCTTCTTCATCTTCTTCAATGAAGAAAAAGCTTGCTTCATCAATGGTGATTGATGAATTAGAGTGAGAAATCCAATTCTAAAGTCTACCCACTTCCTATTTCTTCATCCTCTACCTCTTGCCAAGTAGTAGAGTGTGTTTCCTTCACAAGTTTTCATGGCTTGGTGAAGGTGGAGCTTGATCTAGTGATGCTTCGACGTAGATTATCTTCGGCACGTTGTCGACGACCTAGCCCGGTCTTTTCTTCGATGAAACCACCGTGAGAGTCATGGTTCGATTTGGACAGCGGAGAGGACTTCATTGCGGATCCGTGGAGGTGGAGCACCGGATCTACAAAGGTTGTATTTCCGTATTCTCTATAGTTAAGTGTTAACTAGTTTAATGTTTCGCCAAGAAATCTAGCCAACGATCCGTTCTAGGGTTTCTCGGCACCATTTAAATTTAAAATTGGCATGATTGATGGCTTGTGAGACCTCACTAGTGTGCCTAGGAACCCTACAGGAAGGAAACACACTCTACTACACTTAACCAAGTTAACCATGGTTTAATCTTCAATTTAACCATGGTTTAATCTTTACACTTAACCAAGTTAACATGTATCATCAAACATGATACAATCATTTGCACAAAAAGTATATCACATATACAACTTGTACAATCAAGTGAGAAAATCCATATAAAGTGAACCAATACTAGTTAATGCAAAGTAATATATCAAATATATAATTATACATTAAATCATTAAATCAACACTTGATTTAACGATCCGGTCATATCGCATATAACCGACTAGTATACAATGTATCGGCTTATCGAATCAATCCTTGATTCGATAACTAGGTTATATCGCATACAACCATTCGATACATTCAGCGCGAGAATAGAATACGGTATCACATACACGCATTATTCTCGGTCCCGCACATATCTCATATGCGCTCCTATTTCGTTTCGCTTGAGCCAGGAAACCTCTGTGTAGGACTCTAAAGACTCGTCAATACGCCGGCAGCGGATGATGATCATATCAAACATCCACAAGCCGCAAGCGGTCTGCTAAACGTAACGGCCACCCGGGTATTGAGCGATCTGAAGATCGACGAGCAAGCCCGCTCACACTCCAGTGAATCCAACCAGTAACACTAACGTACAGTCCGGTCTGATCGTCTGATATGTCGCATATCTTGCCTAGGGGTGGTAAACGTCAGACCCCAATAGCTCGATAAGTCGTGTCGATATGAGGTCTATAACATTTCGAGAAACTACTGGTAACACTTACCAGTAAATCTCAGCAACCCTGGCCAGGGATTTCCTGTTATAGCCAATCGAGCACAGCACAACATCAACTCCCTATACCGGGAGAGACGAATCCCC
Source organism: Agapanthus africanus (assembly GCA_030015575.1). NCBI lineage: Eukaryota > Viridiplantae > Streptophyta > Magnoliopsida > Asparagales > Amaryllidaceae > Agapanthus > Agapanthus africanus. Next base: position 113,954,992 of record CM057344.1, read on the forward strand.
TCCTATCGCTCATTGTCTCCATGTGACTCGGGACTGTACCCAAAAACCACCGTTTTGCACGCCCTCTTGGACGTGGTAAGATGGAAATCAAAGCACAGTGGGAACCACACAAGACTCTATGACGATCTCGGGTCAACAGACTACTCTGTACCAGTGTCACCAGAGAACTGCCATCTGACGTGAGGTATAATACCATCTGGGAGTTCTCGGCGAGTCCGTCCAGTGTACCCAGTCTCTACTGAGCACCCGTATATCATCTCTGATGTCAAACACCAATGGATATAGGATCATCCATCGCCCATCTGTATGGGTCGAGAAGGTACACGCTAGTCTACTCTGGTATATCGATGCCCCGTCTCGATACACCCACGACTAGGGACTTTGAAGGATGTACTTGTGGACTACCATGTCCCCACTAGTATGATCCGCATCATAGTCCAGGTAGTCAAGTACACATCCTAAGGGCTTTACCAACATGTAACAGAGAGACAATCAGTGTACACGTTAAGGTAAAGGTCAACCAGATAGCATACTATCATGTCGAGCAAGAAAGTCCTCCCTATATATGTCCCAGCATCCACTACAATATACATCCAATGTACAGTAATGGCCTCTAGGGCAAACATATAACTAACACTAAGTGTGTTTTTGGGGTTAATGGAAAGGGTTCTTCTTCTTCCTCCTCTGTTAGCTGGATCTTGAAGATCAAGAGATGTGAGATCTCAAAATCTCTCCTTTTTGGGATCTAAAGACAGATCCAAGTTCCCCTTTGTGGGTTTGGTGGTGAAAAACTATTTTGTTTTTGAAAAGGAAGAGTAAAACTCTTGATTTAATTCAGAAGAAAGAAGAAGGTTTGAGACCTTCAGAAAAGGGAAAGAAATACAAACCCTAGGTTTTTGAGAGAATGAAAGTATATGCTTTATTCATCATCATGTTGCCTTATATAGGCTTACATATTTACATATAGCCCCTTGGGCTTTACAAAATGGCATTTTGCCTATCCTATGGCTCATGTGCCATTTTATTTTTGCACATAAGCCATGGGCTTACAAAATATTGGCTTTATACCCATTTTGCAAACATTCATGTATAAAAAATTACATAAAAATTATTTATTACATGATCTATATTTTGGCATGTAGGAGGCTGGTCGCGGGCTCAACTTGGGCATGGGCTCGCTTGACCTGGGCTTGGGCCCACCTAGCTTGGGGGTTGACCTTGACTTTGACTCGGTCAACAGAGGTGTAAATTTTTACCCCAACAATAGTAACCCATTCTTTTGATCTTCGGCTTCATCTTTGGCCCAGCTTGGTGAAAACCGCAGAGTCCATCGTGAATTTCTTGAACGATTTTCTTCGCTTCTTCCGGTCCCAGGCATCTTAGCCACAGACAGTCGAAAGATCTCTTATATAGAGTATCATTGACGAAGGCGAAGGACAGAGCTCGTTTCATGAGCTGATGTTTAGACGACGCATTTTTGGGCATTCGTTGGGATTTGAAGTAGTCTCTGAAGACTTCCCTCCAATAATTGACCTTTTCTTCTTCCTTTATTTGATGGGCTACTTGTTCGATCATTTCTTTTCTTTCGGATGACTCTACCAGATCTTCCGAAGATATATTCGTTGGCATGAGAACCTTTTGGCTTTGCACAATGATCTTTACATCATCGAGATCGTCATCATCCAGCTCCTTAGCCAATTTGGCCAATGCATCCGCCTTGCTGTTTTCTGCACATGGTATAATCTTCAGGATGTAGGAGGGGATTTGTGTCAGTAGTTGATGCACCCTTTCGCCATACTTTATTAGCTCTGGATTGCACGTCTGATAGTCGCCATTTACTTGGCTAACGATCAGCTGGGAGTCTCCATATATGAGGAGGTCTTTGATTCCCATGTCGACAGTGATCTCGAAACCTGCTATCAAAGCTTCATATTCAGCTTCATTATTAGTCCTTGGCTCCATTAAGGAAAGGGTGTAACGCAATATTCCTCCTTGCGGAGTCATGAACATAAGGCCCACCCCGGCTTTGATTATGAGGGTGTTTTGCTTTTGCCTCTTCATGGAAGATGCTCCATCGAAGTAGAGTTCCCATTGAGAATCATTTTCTTCCTTCTCTCCTTCGATTGTGTCGAATGCATGTTCATCCGGAAACTCATAATTTAAGAAGGAGTCAGCTGGTATCGGATGCTCCGCGAGAAAGTCGACAATTACCTGGCCTTTCACTGCTTTGAGGGGTCGATACGTTATCGAGAACTCTATCAGGAGGAGGGCCCATTTGGCAAGACTACCTGTTAGTATGGACCTTGACATCAGATATTTAAGAGGATCCACTTTTGATATGAGATGGACCTCATGTGCCAAGGCGTAATGTCTGAACTTCATTATTGCGAAGATCAGTGCCAGGCAATGCTTTTCAATAGGGGAGTAGTTGTTTTCTGCCCCCAGGAGAACTCGACTCAAATAGTATAGAGCTCTCTCCTTTCCTTGATCGTTCTCTTGTACCCATAGCGCGTGTCACGACCCGAAATAGCACGTGACTGGCACTTGAATCATATGAAGTCTATAGGACCCCATCTAATTCAAGTAAACCAAAAATCCCAGAAATTTAAACCATTTTAAAGAAGAAGTGAAAAAAACTTATTTTAAAACAAGTGGTTTTAATAACATAAGCCGAATTATATATTTTTAAAACATCATATTTTTTTCGAAAATTTCGACAGAGTTTCCTTTGTAAATACTGGCCCTAAAAAGGTACAACATGCATAATATGAATAAAGGCATCCCCAAGCAGGAGCTAGCTCTTCGTCAATTGACAGTCACAACCACGCAAGCAATATAATATACAACACCGAAAGGCAAGGATCAAAACTCAAAAGGAAACTCAAAATCAACATGAAAACCATAATAATACAACGCGTGACTCTAAGGTCGAAAGAATATACAGCTGGTCTTCTAAGGTTAAATAAAATACAAGTCTGGTTGATGGAGTTTACTTGATACACCTGAATATAAATAAAAGGTACAATGGTGGTCACGATGCAAGTGAACCCACCTACCAAAGCAATCACCCGGAATGAAAGCAGTGTGCCAGCAAAGCTGTAACGAAACCTGTACGGCAAAACCTGCAAGAACTGTGGCACAACGGGGGTGAGTTGCCAACTCGTGAGTAAAAAATATCACAGAGCAGAAATCGTATGTATGACTCAATCCTAGGTCAATACGATCATAATATAACCTCAAAATGATAATATGGTCTGAAGCATAATAAAATGGTAAGGGTAAACATCTATTCATAAGTGTAATACCAAGTGCTCATGTCAGTGCCTCAGGTAGCAACATATCATAAATATGAGGTGTGAATGCGAAATAATGAAAACAGAATATATCATGAATGAGAAAACCGTTTTCTTAATATAGTGAGATTTCTGTATAAACATTTAAGTATCATCAAGGAAATCATCAGAAAATCAGTGTCAAGTATCGACACAAAATATATATCTCAAATCCCAATATCTCAATATCTCAGACTCCGGCTATCCGGACTGGCCTGTATCATCAATCTCAATATCTCAGGCTCCGGCTATCCAGAATGGCCTGTATCATAAATCTAAATAAAAATCACCGGTCAGCAATGCTCCCCTGTCACAGGCTCAAACGCCATTCTCTGCGATCTTCTCGCCCCTGGATACCGCACCGGGTCCACCATGCACCCACAGACGGTTCATCTCCTCCTCGAATCGGGTGTATGATATCGCTCAAGAGCCGAGAAAACTCATGGTGGACATATCACAATCACAACATGAGAAAACCGCACTTTTATCTTTTAAAATGATAAATGAGTTTATTAAATCTTGCGGTTTCTCCAAATCCAGAAATCTCATGGAAAATCCGAAATCCAAAATGAAAAGTCAATAATAATGAATACTAGGCTCCGGCAATCCGGACTGGCCCTTATAATATTGCATGACTAATGAATATAAAAATATGCATGAAATATCCAGCAATGAATGCAATAATGAACTAACATATAGGAACCATCAGCTAGCAAGCTATGTCAATGAAATAATATTGTTTAAGTGTACGTGACATAGCAATTACCGATGAAGATGTGTATGAGCCGGCAAGCGAGTGTACGTGGAGCATATGCGTCATCGGTAATGGTGCTAGTGTCCTAACAATAGGTTTCATCATTTCTAACGAAAATACATATAAGCATGCAATGCAATGAGAGCAGCAGAATAAATGGTAAATGAATAGTAATGCAACAATAAAGAAATATACATTCCTATATATGACTCATACCGTTTTTAGTGTGTGAAATCGCACGAATCGTGATGTTTAGAAAATAGGGCTACAGTGTTTGTATGAAAAAATACATCCTTTGAAATATCCGTAGTATCCCTTGGCCTGTCTTTAAAATACTCATGATTCGTTACTTTTCGAAATAGGTATGACTCGAGTATAGTCTAACATCTACAAGTAAACTACATGACTAAACTAACAGACTAATCGAAAAGGGTAAGGAAAATCACCTAAGTCTGAGTCGATATATGTATATATATAATAGTCGGTGATCCCGCCTCAATAGTATCCCATACGATACACTATATAATATGATATCCTCGAGTCAAGAGTGCGGATCTATCATCAATAAATAGCTCGTACGGTAAATCCGTCGTACGGCATCCCAAATCTGGGTACGGGTCAAATATCACATTTATCTCATCATTCATCTGGTATCCTTATCATCATATCATGATCTGGGTACCGATCTAAGTCTAGTATATACTGATACCATCTACATATATATATATGCGTGTGTATGAAACACATCGCCTAAGGACCCGCTATAATATCGTGTCGTATCTCATAATACGAACCACGTCATATCACCGATCTCCTGGCACCATGCCCAATCTCATCGACTCATCTCCAAATACCATATACTATCCTCATCATCCATGTATATGTATACGTACACACACACACACAGTCCCATACCTATGTGTGTGTATATATACATATCCCCATATACGCATAAGAAAGTAAAATGCATGGGAGTGTGTGTGTGCGTGTGTGTGTGTGTGTGTGTGTAACCTTATTCTATGATTCGCGACTACAACTAACTAACGACACTATCAATCAATTACACTAAAATTTAACCCATGATCTCATAAATCTTACTTGCTAACTATCCATGTTTCACATAACACATAATCATATATATATATATATATATATATATATATATATATATATATATATATCGTATATATCGTAAACTACACTTCGAACTGCGGGGGTGCTATACGCCATCCACCCGACTTCCCCCGTAGATATATATCTACTCACCTTGATCTTCGCTTGCTGGAGTCGATGACGCCACGCTCATCCTCGTCGTCTCGAAGTCCATATGGGGGTACCTACATATCACATATAGCATCGTAAACAGAAATCACGCACCAAAACCAAAATGTCGCACGAATCACACATAGGTTAAAATCTATGATCTAAGCATATAACCAAACAACTCTCGATGACCGATGTATAAACGTGAATCGACCGAGATAAAACACAAATAACAAAACCTAATTCAAAAACGTCACGAAATACAAGGCAACAACTCATGAAAATGGTCCCAGATTTTACCCTAGTCAAATCAGCCAATTTTGCACATTAGAAGGGTCTAATTTACAGGTACTGGAGCCATGAACCAAACACGAAGCATCCATATCAAGTTCTGGCCGCAATTTGCGGCCAGGAATCATTTATTTGCGGCCAGATTTGAGGGGTAGGGTCTCGGGTCTTGGGTAAGGCTTCTAGGTTGCCTGCATGTGTCACTGTGTTTGCTAAATAATTTTCCAGCTCCCCGGGTTATGGCAGTTCACTAAACTTCACCATAATTTCCACAATTTCAATATCGGCAGAATTTCAAAGTTCGCATTTGGGGTTAAGTCTCAGGTTTACGTCCAATATACTATCGCTAAAGGGGTTGTATAGCCTCTACTAACCTCAATTACACAATCGCAACTCACAAATCCCTCAAACCCTAACTAGGAATTTTCTAACCTCACTAAATCACACTTAAACACTTCTAAACATGCAAGGTTTCTAAAGTGAAAGTAATACAATGCTAGGGGTGCAGGAAATACCTCATTTGGCAACTCAAGAATTTTCTTGAGTTGCCCCAAGTCTTCAAAATCCGATTTTTCTTGGTCCAAAGTGCATCTAGTGAGCTTGTGCATGCTTTTAGTGAAGCGGAGATGAAGTTTTGATGAGTTTTTATTGGTGTTATGAGGGTGTAGAGGAAGGAGGAAGGAGGTGGGCAGCCATGAAGAGAGGGGAGAGGAAAAATGAAGAAGGAAATAATGAAGGGGAAGAAGCCATGGTCCAAGGTTGACCCTCACCTCTATCTCTCTCTTGCCAATCCCTCATTGTTTAATCATTTCCTTTTTTTCCTTTTCTTTTCTTTTCTCTCTCTTCTCACTCAAAGCAAAACCATGAAGGAAAATATAAAGAAAAGCCATGATAAAATGTAACAAGTGCTAAAATGTGACATGGTGCATGTTATGTGTACAAAACCGGATTAATGCAAGATTAGCGATATTTAATCACGATTAGTATTAAAATAGTGTATAATAAATCATGAAACTTATAATTTGCTTAAATCATATAAAACACCCTCATTTTAGTAATTTCTATAATTTTCCAAATATTTTCCGATTTATCGGTATTTAATTATACCGTATTATTACAATATTCATAATATTTATTATTTAATTATAAAAATTCTCAAAAATAATATTTTATTTTTCTGAAATGTTACAGTCTTCCCCCCTTAAAGAAATTCGGTCCCTGAATTTAAATTTAAACCCTACAAATACTAAAACATTTCAGTAAAAAGATCAAGTCGTCGGGGCTCCGAAATCATAAATACATAAAATATATCGTAGCGCAAAGCATGCGCATGAAAAATGAGCATATAACTAAAAATCAATCTCCGTCAACCATCCCGCAATCATCGGAGTTATGGTGAAGACACCAAAGTCAAAGTCCAATACGAAAACCAACATGATATACATCAAAACTATAACACGTACATAGTACGCGTCCCTGTAAACTCGTCAAAATATCTGGAAGAAATGCATGCCAAACTCTTTTCAAATCGTTGTGCGATGCGCATATCACTGCACAGTGGCGGATGTCTGTTGTAAGAAAATAGCTATAACTATATATATATATATATATATATATATATATATATATACTTTGTTTAACATACACGTCCCGCCGTTTTGAAAACAATTTAGATGGGTTTCCTTTGTAAAAGTTTCGTGTCATCTCGGACACGTAGGTAAATACTGAGGCTATAGCTCTTTTTAGAAACCCCTTTGATAACTATCAATGCATGCAAAATATGTTCAGGTACTGTCCTCGGACCAGTCCTGCTCAGTCACTATACCAAATCGTAATATCATAACACATACTGCTTCAAAATCAGTCCCAAAATATGCATAAGAATGCCACGTGCGTCTGGTGTGCACAGAAATCGAAATCTATGAATGTGACATGCACATAAACAAAATCTAAGTGCAACGGGTGTGCACGAAATGCCTGTCAAGGGCAACGGTGTGTGCCTGACAGCAAAATCGGGTGCATCTAATATGCACAAAGAATCTCGATTTAGTGCATCTGGCGTGCACCAAAATCGCATCAAGTGCGTCAAGTCTGCATAAAATCCAACTCAAGTGCACAAGGTGCACGAAAACAAATATCGAATATCACAATCGAAAACGACGGTATACAACACATCTCAATCCAAATCCAAATCGGGTATACCGTGGTATATAATCTCACAACCATGTGCACCAGCGTGCACAAAATCAAATCAAAATGCTAAAGGTGCATGAAAACTATGCTGAAAGCATAAGTCAAATCACATGCATGTCATAGGTATGAAATCAAAATCAACCTCTCGAATGACATCAAATCCAAGTCAAGTGCAATTGTAGTGTACAAAATCTCAATCATGCAAATAAATCATCCAAAATATCAGGCATGAAATCAAAATCAACATCTCGAATGACATCAAACCGAAGTCAAGTGCAACTGTGGTGCACAAAATCTCAATCATGCGAATAAATCGCCCAAAATATCAAAATCAAGATAGCGGAAATAGTCTCGCTCTGGCACATCCTCTTAAGATCTCTGGCCAACTGTCATGGTCACTCATAACATGTCTCATCGACGATGCCGAACTATGGCCTACTGGGTGTACGAAATATGACTGATTCTGGGTCCAAGTCTTCTCGTATAGTGTTCCAGAAAGATCTTGTCGGGGTCTCCCGAATCTCGTTTCTTCCGAACTGCCCGGAAGTCATCGTCCTTTACTAAATCTGTTTCTTATTCCGGAACGGCTGCATACTCATCATGACTCCTTTTGGAAGATATATCCATGTACAACGCCTCTGCATGCGTATCACATCTCTGATGTCAGCGGAGTGGAACTCCATCTCATCAAGATCTCGTACGAACCTCTTACTCCACTTTTCTGTAATGTCGACTAATTCGGACTCGTCTCTTCGTGGCTGCATGGACTGCGCTCCAACGGCTATACCCGTATCTGGAGTCTCCCAAGCAATGTATCCCGTCACATGATATCCGAATGACGTCGAACTTTTCGATCAATTTTTCAAGGTTCCATAATCCCCCAAGAGCTCAACATCTTGAGTACATTTTAATAGTATTCCAGTACATGCCACAGTACCTGTAGACCAACCGTAGACGGGCAAACCCAAGACTCATTAATGGCACCGCTGAACTGCTGCAAACCCTAAGGATTCTAAGCGTTCACATGGTCATTATATCGAGTTAGGGTTTCATTCTTCTAGAGGGTCCATATAATTACTTGCATTGTTTTCAAAATACTTTAAACTTTGGAAATGGGCTTCTGACCTTCGATCGTCTCTATCGACTCTCAACGTACCTGCGTGAAGTCGTCTCTAACCGGAATCAATCAATCTGTTGACCTCGCATCGGGGTAGGCAATGAATCACATGTCCTAGTCTTTCATCTTTGGTGACTAGCGATCTTCTATCATATCTCTAAGTACAACTCGAGCGGCAATAGCTCCAACATCTGGGGCGATATCTCGTCATTCGCAGCAACCACTGGCTCATTTGTCCGCACGCTGAACAGTGCCTCAATCATCAAGAATAATCGGTGCTTTGACGGTCATCACATTCTGGCTGGCGTCTAGCAGTGGCCCAATACTCTGGTGCTGATCTGCACGTCCGAGAAATCTTGCAAAAGCGATCCATCAAACGCTCATGGAGCGAAAACACAAATAAACGATACCTCTATGCAATCGTATGTCCCTGGAATAACGCCCTGGCCAGTCCTTGTCCGTGACGAGATCATGCTGATGCAACTCTAGCCGTAGCTCTCTCTACCCGTGTAATCGTGGCAGCAAAACCCATAAACCAATATCGATGAGGATAGATCATAGGAATGAATATAATGCTGTGCAAGGAAATGTACATCCTAAGGCTTCTTAAGCGGAGTAGCGTATCGTAAGTATGCCGCAGAACATACACACGGTACACCACTCTCCTTAAGTCACCTACTCCATCAACCAAGGTCAACCTACGTGACGAAAATTCGGGTCTAATACTCCCTCGACCAAGTCTAAGTTCCGTAAGGTCACGCCTAGATTCCGTATATATACAAACGCCCTAGGCTCCGCATAGTCAAACATAGACTCGAACCAAGGTTAACCTAGCGCTCTGATACCAACTTTGTCACGACCCGAAATGGCACGTGACTGGCACTTGAATCATATGAAGTCTATAAGACCCCATCTAATTCAAGTAAGCCAAAAATCCCAGAAATCTAAACTATTTTAAAGAAGAAGTGAAGAAAAATTATTTTAAAACAAGTGGTTTTAATAACATAATCCGAATTATATATTTTTAAACATTATATCTTTTCCGAAAATTTCGGCAGAGTTTCCTTTGTAAATACTGGCCTCAAAAGGGTACAACATACATAATATGAATAAAGGCATCCCCAAGCGGGAGCTAGCTCTTTGTCAATTGACGGTCACAACCACGCAAATAATATAATATACAACGCCGAAGGGCGAGGATCAAAACTCAAAAGGAAACTCAAAATCGACATGAAAACCATAATAATACAACGCGCGACTCTAAGGTCGAAAGAATATACAGCTGGTCTTCTAAGGTTAAATAAAATACAAGTCTGGTTGATGAAGTTTACTAGATACAACTGAATATAAATAAAAGATACAATGGTGGTCACGATGCAAGTGAACCCACACCAAAGCAATCACCCGGAATGAAAGCAGTATGCCAGCAAAGTTGTAACGAAACCTGTACGGCAAAACCTGTAAGAACTGTGGCACAACGGGGGTGAGTTGCCAACTTGTGAGTAGAAAACATCACAGAGCAGAAATCGTATGTATGACTCAATCCTAGGTCAATACGATCATAATATAACCTCAAAATGATAATATGGTTTGAAGCATAATAAAATGGCAAGGGTAAACATCTATGCATAAGTGTAATACCAAGTGCTCGTGTCAGTGCCTTAGGTAGCAACATATCATAAATATGAGATATGAATGCGAAATAATGAAAACAAAATACATCATGAATGAGAAAACCGTTTTCTTAATATAGTGAGATTTCTGTATAAATATTTAAGTATCATCAACGAAATCATCAGAAAATTAGTGTCAAGAATTGACACAAAATATATGTCTCAAATCCCAATATCTCAGGCTCCGGCTATCCGGACTGGCCTGTATCATCAATCTCAAAATCTCAGGCTCCGGCTATCCGGACTGGCCTATATCATAAATCTCAATAAAAATCACCGGTCAGCAATGCTCTCCTGTCACAGGCTCAAACGCCATTCTCTGCGATCTTTTCGCCCCGGGGTACCGCACCGGGTCCACCATGCACCCACAGACGGTTCATCTCCTCCTTGAATCGGGTGTATGATATCGCTCAAGAGCCGAGAAAACTCATGGTGGATATATCACAATCATAACATGAGAAAACCGCACTTTTATCTTTTAAAATGATAAATGAGTTTATTAAATCTTACGGTTTCTCCAAATTCAGAAATCTCATGGAAAATCCGAAATCCAAAATGAAAAGTCAATAATAATGAATACTAGGCTCCGGCAATCCGGACTGGCCCTTATAATATTGCATGACTAATGAATATAAAAATATGCATGAAATATCCAGCAATGAATGCAATAATGAACTAACATATAGGAACTATCAGCTAGTAAGCTATGTCAATGAAATGGTATTCTCTAAGTGTACGTGACATAGCAATTACCGATGAAGATGTGTGTGAGCCGGCAAGCGAGTGTACGTGGAGCATACGCGTCATCGGTAATGGTGCTCGTGTCCTAACAACAGGTTTCATCATTTCTAACGAAAATACATATAAGCATGCAATGCAATGCGAGCAGCAGAATAAATGGTAAATGAATAGTAATGCAGCAATAAAGAAATATACATTACTATATACGACTCATACCGTTTTTAGTTTCTGAAATCGCATGAATTGTGGTGTTCAGAAAATAGGGCTACGGTGTTTTTATGAAAAAATACATCCTTTGAAATATCCGTAGTATCCCTTGGCCTGTCTTTAAAATACTCATGATTCGTTAGTTTTTGAAATAGGTATGACTCGAGTCTAGTCTAACATCTACAAGTAAACTGCATGAATAAACTAACAGACTAATGGAAAATGGTAAGGAAAACCACCTAAATCTGAGTCGATATATATATATATATATATATATATATATATATATATATATATATATATAATAGTCGGTGATCCCGCCTCAATAGTATCCCATACGATACACTATATAATATGAAATTCTCGAGTCAAGAGTGCGGATCTATCATCAATAAATAGCTCGTACGGTAAATCCGTCGTACGCCATCCCTAATCTTGGTACGGGTCAAATATCACATTTATCTCATCATTCATCTGGTATCCTTATCATCATATCATGATCTGGGTACTGATCTAGGTCTAGTACACACTGATACCATCTACATATATATATATATGCGTGTGTATGAAACACATCGCCTAAGGACCCGCTATAATATCGTGTCGTATCTCATAATACGAACCACGTCATATCACCGATCTCATGACACCATGCCCAATCTCATCGACTCATCTCCAAATACCATATACTATTAATTGATGTGAAAAAGTGTATAGTAGTTAACCGCAATCAATTACGGTGTCGTGTGCAGCTAGACCGAGATGAGTACGGGTCGTCCTCTGGGAAACGTGGAACCTTTTACTCTTACTTTAGATGTGTTGAGAAAGGGGGGAGAAATAAGAATCTTGTGGAAAGGTTTCTAGATTTACGTTAAGCAAGAATGCAAAAATATAGATCTAGATTATTTTAGGGATGAGTTAATATAATAAGAGGGCTTGTAGGGTTCGTTAAGATTTAGTAGTCATGGATGATTAATTAAAAGTTACCCTTTTTATCTTTTAATAGATTTAAAACTAGAACGACGGTGATGCGTGTAGATTAGGGTTTCTGGAGGGAAAAGGAATCCCACTTTTAACCCTTATCTCGACACGGAACTCCGTTCATATCTAGCCTTTACCAAAACAATCATTAATCTAATCTCTAATCGCAGTCGGAACTAACAAAGAATTGTTAGCGCGCCCGATTAGGATGTTAATGATTCTTTTGATAAAATTCATAAACTTTATAGGACTTAAAAAGGTTTTAGGGATGATCATCATCCATTAGCCTACCCTAATCCTACGAACCCTAACAAGCGGAGAATTACTCGCGCATGTTGGGAGAAAAAGAGATGGAAAGAAATTGCATAATTAAACTACGAAGAAATAGAATAAGAAAAAGAAAGCTATCTTTATTAATCAACAATATTCATTACACTTGAATCCTTAGAAAATGATTATAAAAACCTAGTTTGCTTCTCGATCTCTTCTAAGGAGGTAGATGAACCGTTGATGATCAGCCTGGATGCGTGAGCCGTCTTGGACTTTGTGATATCGTCGGCTTGATAATTTTTCCAAGAGACTCTCGGTCTTTATTTATAGTCCCAAAGCTAGAAACCTTGCTTCCAAATATAGAAATTAACAGTAGATATTCTCCCAAAAAAATTGCAACTTGTGAATCTTCTCTATTGCCGCGGATCCGCGGATCAAGGGGGGTATGGCCGCGGATCCGTGGCCATTTAATCTTGTCCCTTCAATTTCTTTCTGGGGTTACTCTCTACTTGGCACGTAGAGTTCTCTGGAATCTTTGGATCTTTGAAATCTTCTCGTAGTTGCTGCCAGACTTGATCTCCAAGTTTTGCTTTCTTAATTAGGCAAGTTTTCTTTAACAACTTGATTTCTTGGAAAAATTCTACACAACAACTTGGAAAACATCTGCACAACAACTTAAATGATATTTAGTAGACTTTGTCTTCTTAGGATTTGGTCAATGAAATTATTTGCATACATTTTCCTACCAAATGCTAATTATAATATATCAACACATGGAAAATATTATTTTTACAAATAAACCCTCATATGTATGATATATTATAATAAAGACCTTTTTTAATATGGAAATAGTAGGAAAAATGTAATAACAAATGTGCAGTTTTATCAACTGAACAAATACCCCCAAACTTATCTTTGACTGTCCCGAGCAAACTAGTTTATTCAAGCGAAGGAGAAAAAAGAAAGGAGAAAACTAAGCACACTTTCATAGGCAAACACGATTGCACTGAGCACGTGCAACAAGCCGTTAAACCTCTAGGTGTCCCTAGTAGGAGGAGTGTTGTCTCCTGAGGGTTTTCAGCAGATTACACCCACAAAATCCAATAACAAAAGAGAGATGGTGAAATTTACATATAAAGATAAGAACCATAAAAGAAAGACTTTGAAAATTTAGAGTTTTCAACTACACTAGCTTTTCAGTTGTTATGAGCCCTATCTTAATAGTCATGAAAAAATGTTAGAAATCACATCATCCCTCAATAAAACATCGTTTTTATTCTTCATTCCTACCTTTCATCCAAATATCGATCATATCCCCCTACGTGTGTGAATAGAACATCCCTTCACTCGGAGAATTCAATTCAAGCTATCATACTCTTGTCCATCTGCCGTAGTACTTTTTAATTTGATGAATATTTAGATTTGCTCATACATTTTCATGCGACTGTTAATACTTCTTGAGTTACTAACCGACCGATTACTCATGTGCTTGCTGATTAGGTGATTGTATTTTCCTCGTCTTGCACCACCTAAGGCTTAGCAGTGACTCCCAAACCAGTTGGTCTAAGGCATTAGGTGATGAAGCACCCTCGCTATATTTTTTTATTGCTGCCTTGGCGATAACAAAACCAGTGTTCATTTTTCTTTTCACCATCTTTATATTTTCTTTATTTTTTTTCATTTCCTTCATACTTTGGCTTTTAGATAAGAGCATTTCAAGGTATCCTCTACTATCCCGAGTTTCAAAACGTGTGTAAGTGTATATAGTAGGGTATCAACATTCAAATGTTTGGCTTCCAGAATAGAAACTATTTTTCAGACTTATTTTCATCCTCAGATCAGTGACTTCCTTCATCTTACTATCCCTTGGGACAACAGCTCATAACTACTTATTAGTAGTTCGTTTAGGAAAACTTCTAATTTTCTTGGTTTTATTAAACTATTCCTATCTTTTGGATGTAATTTTTTTTCACTTTCTACTCTTTTGTTATAAATTTTTTTATAAAAAAGTTGTGCTTATATAAAATATGATGCAAATTGATGTGTAAATAAGCACAAACCTCCCCCAAACCTGTTTACAGCAGTGTCCTCCCTGATGTCATCCGTTAAGCTCAAAAACCTGTAGACTTGGGAGGAAATTATTAATGGGGGTAAGAATATATGAAAGTGAAAATCCTCTCCCAAACTTATTTTAGCCTCACAATTTTGTAAAAATCATTTTCTTTCAAGAGCCAAAATATACCAACCCCCCCAAACTGAGTTAAACAATTTTAATCTTTTAAAATCACATGTGGGGGTCAAGGTTATTGGTCAATGCCAAGCTTTGCAAAGACCGCAGGTTAACACCAACCATTCAAAAATTTTATCGATGAAGTACCAAGGTTGGTGGAAGAACATGTCACCTTTCAACAAGAAGAAGTGGGGAGGTGATAAAAGGTGTAATGGAAAAGGATTGCGTCTCAATTTGGAGAGACGACACAATGATAGTAATGATGGATTACTCGCATTATCATGATTATTCAAAAGAAGGGGTGGAGGTCCAATTTCTTCATCTTGGAGTTGATTTATCTCAACACCCGTATCTTTTAAAAATGCGAGTTCATCAGCGAAAATTTCCTCAAAGCTTTCATCAATACCCCGAAGAATAATGTCATCAGAAAAAATGGGGTGATCGTTAGACTCTATAAAAAGTTCCTCATCAGCGTTAAATGTTGACCCGGACAACTCGGTGGAAGAGTACATGGTTGGGTCAAACAACAACATATGAAAAGAGCCAGTATCATGAGGTTGATCAAATTCGCTGCTGTCGACATCCATTAATTCGACAGAACACACATGAGTATAGGGTTCGGAGGGTTCACTTCCCAACTTGTAAATGTTAAGCTCAATTGACTTCTTTCCAAAGGATAGGGTCATAGAGTCGTTTCTATAATTGATCACTGTGTTGGAAGTGGCCAAAAAGAGTCGACCGAGTATCACCGGGATTTGATTGCGTGGGTTTGCTACAGGTTGTGTATCTATAACGATAAAGTCCACAGGAAATATGAATTCCCCGACTTTGATTAACACATCCTCTAGCTCACCTCTTGGTTGGGTGATAGATCGATCGGCCATCTGAAGAGTGCAATGCGCAGGTTTTAACTCTCTGATCCCTAATTGCTCATAAACAGAATACGGAAGCAAGTTAACACTAGCACCTAGATCGAGTAGAGCACGATTGATATTTTTACCCCTAATGGAAATAGAAATTGTAGGACTTCCGGGGTCCTTTCGTTTCTTAGGTAGTTGTTGTGTAAAAGCAGTGCTCACATTACTCGCAAGGAAAACTTTTTTAGGTACTTGAACTTTTCTCTTCCTAGTGCACAAGTCCTTTAGGATTTTCGCATATGACGAAACTTGTTGAATAGCATCTAGGAGAGGAATTTTTATTTTAACTTGCTTAAAAATTTCCACAATCTTCTCCATTTGTGGACTTGGTCTGTTGCCCCTTAACCTGTTTGAATAAGGTGCTTTATCAATAAGGGTTTGGTCCAGCATTAGAGAAATTTGTGGGGATGGAATGGATCCCAGAATTGGAGTGGGGATCGTTTTAGGTAGATTCGATGAAATGGGCGAAGGGTTCGAGCCTTGGGGAAAACGGAGAATAGGCTCGGATGAAGGTGGGAGACTAGACGAATTAGGGGAAGAAGAAGAAGTTGGGGTATCATTGGTGTCACTATCATCACATTGCTCACCCACTCGGTTATTCAGTACTTTTCCCGATCTCAACGTGGTAACAGCACTCACATTATAACTTTGTGAGTGGCCAGAATTAGGTCTGGGTTGAGATGGGAGTTTCCCTTTCTCTCTTGCACTCATTGCGGCGTTCAACTGTGCAAGTTGGTTTTCTATTGATTTAATACTCTCGCCGTGGGAGGCGGAGTCTTTCTATATGGTATCAATAGAAGACTTCATCTCAGCCGACAATTGCATGAAATGTTTCATGAACATATCCAAAGTTTGTGCGAGTGAAGAGTTGTCAGTACCGGCCGCTTGTGGTGTAGAAGTGTTGGCCGGATTTTGAAAATTTTGTGACTGAAAGGGGAGCTGACTTTGTGGTTGTAGTTGCTGTGGAGGAGGTCTTTGATAATTGCTTTGTTGGTTTTGGTTCCAAGCAAAGTTAGGATGATTCCTCCATCCTTGATTATACGTGGAAGAATAAGGATCGTTTCTAGGTCGCTGCTGAAAAGCAGCATTAGTTTGAAACGATGCATTCATAGGACATTCTTCCGTTAAGTGTGAAGGATCCAAACAGCAACCACAGACGGTCTTGGGAAGCATGACCTGATTTAGGGAGACTGATGATAATTTGTTCTCAAAAGCGTCGAGTTTCTTCTGCATCGCTTCCATTTCGGCTTTCACTGCGATGTAAACATCGAGTTGGTGAATACCTCCCCTAGATGAAGGTGGTCTTACGCTTTCCTGCTGCAAAGTGTTTTCTGCGAGATCTTCCAGATATTTCCATGCTTCACCGTCATCTTTAGACATGAAATTGCATTGATACATTGTTTCAAGCGTCTGCTTTGTCGCTGGATTAATGCCCTCATATATAATTCGACATAAATCCCATCTTTGTATTCCATGATGAGGACATTGGACAAGCAGATCCTTGAAACGTTCAAAGCACTTCCAAAATGGTTCATTGGGAAGCTGGGTGAACTGGTTGATCTCGCTCCTAATATGGGCAGTCTTATGGTTTGGGTAAAACTTCTTAAGAAATGCAATTACGAATTCATCTCAGTTAGTGATAGAGTGTGCGACAGTATTATAAAGCCATTTTTCTGCCAAATCGCACAGTGTGAATGGGAGAAGACGCAAGTGCATAGCATCGACAGTCAATTGTGAAGTACCCATCATTGCGCATACGTTTTCGAATTTGGTGATGAAAACGTACACGTCTTCCGACTCAAGCCCATGAAATTTGGGTAGCAGATTGATGTAGTGGGGTTTAATTTCGAAATTATCCCCGTTAGCTGGTGGAAGAGATAGAAAAGTAGGAAGAGGGCCACGGATAGGATAGCATCTCTCTTGGAGAGAGATGCGCGGTGGATTCTGCGCACCTACGGGCGGTGGCAGCGTGGCGTTATAATCTGATGGAGTGCCGTCCATCACGGTCGATATGGGTGGTGGGGGAAAAGAAGATGAAGAAGTACCGACTTCGGCGTCGATAGCAGGAACGCGGACAAGACGGGCACTAGGATCCCGTGTCCAGCCGAGCATGCACTAAGCGGGTTTAGTGCAAGTGGCAGCGTGTGTGTGATTTTAAAATTGGTTTGTTTTGAAAAAAGAAAAAAAGTGAGACTCAAGACAAATCACTCTAAAATGCACAAGCAACCCTAGAACTAAGGTTACCTAGGTCCAGTCTCTAGACCGCTCCTAGACTTCCAAAGGACAAACCGCAGGATCAATCCTCTACCGCCTCTGTACTACCCTTGTAGCCAGGTAAGTGCCATGTAAGTGGGAAGGAACCACAGTAGTGGGCCTAATTAAAAACCACTAGCCTTTGACTCACTTGCCTAGGCACTACAAAAGTAATGCGGATAAGCGATAGATTACCCACGACCTTCCTCTGTCCTTATTGAGCACGACAGTCCTTAGAGTCTGGTCTAGATATTTTTTAAATTAATGAAGGATTGATCTAGATGCTCGGTTTATGATTTGTGGGGCTTAGGAAGGGTGATGAAATCCCCACCTAATCTTGATTTGGTCTTTGCCCCTTAAAGTCTGTATTAAAATATGCAAAACAAAATCAATCACAAAACTTTTGCAAAAAGATTTTTGAGCGGCGCTATTTTGCAAAGAATCCTGCAGAAAATAGATTTTATTGGATTTGAGAGGAGATAGAAGGAATTGAGAAAGATACCAGAGAAGTTTGTAACCCTAAATCCTTAGCTAAGCCGCGTTTCCGCCGCCGAAAGGGCCTTCGTGCCGCGGTTTCGCCGCGAAGTGGAGGGATCAGGTGATGAAATTTTTTCTTTGGCCTCCTGTACTCCTCTGGATCTCTAAGAATATCTATGTCTTCTGTTTTTCTCAAGTCTGTGACTCCAGATCTCCTTGCAAAATTCACGCACAAATCGTTAAATATGCAATTTGCAGTTTCGTGTTAATAATGATATGAATCGTTTAAGAATTCAACACAAATAGTAAGAATAAAAAAATTACGCACGTATCCCCGGCAACAGCGCCATTTGATTGGTACGAAAAAGTGTATAGTAGTTAACCGCAATCAATAACGGTGTCGCGTGTAGCTAGACCGAGATGAGTACGGGTCGTCCTCTGGGAAACGTAGAACCTTTTACTCTTACTTTAGATGTGTTGAGAAAGGGGGAAGAAATAAGAATCTTGTGGAAAGGTTTCTAGATCTACGTTAAGCAAGAATACAAAAATATAGATCTAGATTATTTTAGGGATGTAGTTAATATAATAAGAGGGCTTGTAGGGTTCGTTAGGATTTAGTAGTCATGGATGATTAATTAAAAGTTACCCTTTTTATCCTTTAATAGATTTAAAACTAGAACGACGGTGATGCGTGTAGATTAGGGTTTTTGGAGGGAAAAGGAATCCCACTTTTAACCCTCATCTCGACACGGAACTCCGTTCATATCTAGCCTTTACCAAAACAATCATTAATCTAATCTCTAATCGCAGTCGGAACTAACAAAGAATTGTTAGCGCGCCCGATTAGGATGTTAATGATTCTTTTGATAAAATTCATAAACTTTATAGGACTTAAAAAGGGTTTAGGGATGTTCATCATCCTTTAGCCTACCCTAATCCTACGAACCCTAACAAGCGGAGAATTACTCGCGCATGTTGGGAGAAAAAGAGATGGAAAGAAATTGCATAATTAAACTACGAAGAAATAGAATAAGAAAAAGAAAGCTACCTTTATTAATCAACAATATTCATTACACTTGAATCCTTAGAAAATGATTACAAAAACCTAGTTTGCTTCTCGATCTCTTCTAAGGAGGTAGATGAACCGTTGATGATCAGCCTGGATGCGTGAGCCGTCTTGGACTTCGTGATCTCGTCGGCTTGATAATTTTTCCAAGAGACTCTCGGTCTTTATTTATAGTCCCAAAGCCAGAAACCTTGCTTCCAAATATAGAAATTAACAATAGATATTCTCCCAAAAAAATTGCAACTTGTGAATCTTCTCTATTGCCACGGATCCGCGGCCCAAGGGGGGTATGGCCGCGGATCCGCGGCCATTTAATCTCGTCCCTTCAATTTCTTTCTAGGGTTACTCTCTACTTGGCACGTGGAGTTCTCTGGAATCTTTAGATCTTTGAAATCTTCTCGTAGTTGCTGCCAGACTTGATCTCCAAGTTTTGCTTTCTTAATTAGGCAAGTTTTCTTTAACAACTTGATTTCTTGGAAAAATTCTACACAACAACTTGGAAAAATTCTGCACAACAACTTAAATGATATTTAGTAGACTTTGTCTTCTTAGGATTTGGTCAATGAAATTATTTGCATATATTTTCCTACCAAATGCAAATTATAATATATCAACACATGGAAAATATTATTTTTACAAATAAACCCTCATATGTATGATATATTATAATAAAGACCTTTTTTAATATGGAAATAGTAGGAAAAATGTAATAACAAATGTGCAATTTTATCAGCTGAACAAATATCCTCATCATCCATGTATGTGTGTGTATGTGTGTGTGTATACATAGTCCCATACCTATGCGTGTATATATATATATACATATCCCCATATATGCATAAGAAAGTAAAATGCATGTGAGTGTGTGTGTGTGTGTAAGTGTAACCTTATTCTAGGGTTCGCGACTACAACTAACTAACGACACTATCAATCAATTACACTAAAATTTAAACCATGATCTCTTAAATCTTACTTGCTAACTATCCATGTTTCACATAACACATAATCATATATATATCGTATATATCGTTAACTACACTTCGAACTGCGGGGGTGCTATACGCCATCCACCCGACTTCCCCCGTAGATATGTATCTACTCGCCTTGATCTTCGCTTGCTAGAGTCTATGACACCACGCTCATCCTCGTCGTCTTGAAGTCCATGTGGGGGGTACCTACATATCACATATAGCATCGTAAACAGAAATCACGCACGAAAACTAAAACGTCGCACGAATCACACATAGGTTAAAACCTATGATCTAAGCATGCACGAATAACCAAACAACTCTCGACGACCGATGTATAAACGTGAATCGACCGAGATAAACCACAAATACCAAAACCCAATTCAAAAACGTCACAAAATACAAGGCAGGAACTCATGAAAATGGTCCCAGATTTTACCCTAGGTCAAATCAGCCAATTTTGCACATTGGAAGGGTCTAATTTACAGGTACCGAAGCCATGAACCAAACACAAAGCATCCAGGTCAAGTTCTGGCCGTAATTTGCGGCCAGGAATCATTTATTTGCGGCCAGATTTGAGGGTAGGGTCTCGGGTCTTGGGTAACGCTTCTAGGTTGCCTGCATGTGTCACTGTGTTTGCTAAATAATTTTCCAGGTCCCCGGGTTATAGCAGTTCACTAAACTTCATCACAATTTCCAAAATTTCAATATTGGCAGAATTTCAAAGTTCGCATTTGGGGTTAAGTCTCAGGTTTAGGTCCAATATACTATCGCTAAAGGGGTTGTATAGCCTCTACTAACCTCAATTACACAATCGCAACTCACAAATCCCTCAAACCTTAACTAGGAATTTTCTAACCTCACTAAATCACACTTAAACAATTCTAAACATGCAAGGATACTAAAGTGAAAGTAATACAATGCCAGGGGTGCAGGAAATACCTCATTTGGCAACTCCCAAAGTTTTCAAAATCCGATTTTTCTTGGTCCAAAGTGCATCTAGTGAGCTTGTGCATGCTTTTAGTGAAGCGGAGATGAAGTTTTGATGAGTTTTTAGTGGTGTTATGAGGGTGTAGAGGAGGGAGGAAGGAGGTGGGCATCCGTGAAGAGAGGGGAGAGGAAAAATGAAGAAGGAAATAATGAAGGGGAAGAAGCCATGGTCCAAGGTTGACCCTCACCTCTCTCTCTCTCTCTCTCTCTCATTGTTTAACCATTTCCTCTTTTTTCCTTTTCTTTTCTTTTCTCTCTCTTCTCACTCAAAGCAAAACCATGAAGGAAAATATAAAGAAAATCCATGATAAAATGTAACAAGTGCTAAAATATGACATGGTGCATGTCATGTGCACAAAACCGGATTAATGCAAAATTAGCGATATTTAATCGCGATTAGCATTAAAATAGTGTATAATAAATCATGAAACTTATAATTTGCTTAAATCATATAAAACACCCTCATTTCAGTAATTTCTATAATTTTCCAAATATTTCCCGATTTATCGGTATTTAATTATACCGCATTATTAAAATATTCATAATATTTATTATTTAATTATAAAAATTACCAAAAATAATATTTTATTTTTCTGAAATGTTACAGCACGCCTAGAGAACCCTCAAGGGCCGTTTTATATACGATAAAGGGTTTTCCCTTAGCCGGAGTGGCCAATTCCGACGGATTTTGCAGGTATTGCTTAATTTCGTCTAGTGCAATTTGGCACTTTCGATCCCAGACGAACGGGGTCCTCTTCTTCATCAAATGACTGTAGGGACGGTATTTTCCGGAGAGGTTGGCTATGAATCGCCGGATATATGCGAGCTTTCCTTTAAGAGATCGCAATTGTCGGAGAGTTCTTGGCATGGGAATTTCCATAATCTCCTTGATCTTTGAGAGATCGATTTCGATACCCCAGTGTCGTATGATGAATCCTAGGAATTTGCCTGAGGAGACTCCAAACGCACATTTTAGATGATTCATCTTCAAATTATACTTTCGAAGACGTCGGAACACTATTTTAAGGTGTTCCCAATACTCCCCATGAGATTTGCATTTAACCACAAGGTCGTTGATGTAGCATTCGATGATCTCGTGGATGAGGTCATCAAAGATCTTTGACATGACCCTCTGGTAGGTAGTGCCAGCGTTTTTCAGACCGAAAGGCATCACCTTATAGAAAAATATGGCTAGCGGAGTCTGGAAGGCAGTATGCTTTTGGTCTTCAGGATGCATTTTATTTGATTGTATCCTGAAGATCCATCCATGAAAGAGAAGACCTCATGGGTAGACGTGTTATCGATCATCAGTTCGGTAACAGGTACTGGGAAATCATCCTTCGGGCAAGCTTTGTTGAGGTCCCGAAAGCCCACGCAAATGCGCACCATCCTATTTTTCTTCATCATCGGAACGATGTTAGCGATCCAGTCAGGATATTGAACTTCTTGGATGAAGCCGGAGTCGATTAGTTTCTTGAGTTCAATGCTGATATTCATCTCAAGTTCGAGTCTCATCCTTCTCGGCGCCTGTTTGACTGGCTTTATGTCCGGTGATATGGCCAGTTTGTGTACGCCACTTTTGGATCTAGACCAGGCATCTCTGAATAGTTTCATGCGTAGCAGTCTTTATATTGCATGAGCACGTCCTTCAACGTGGCTACCTGTTTTTCATATAGTAGCTCACTGACGAACGTTGGCCTCGGATCTTTTTCCGACCTTAAGTCAATTTTCCTTAGGTTATCCGCCGTATTCTGTATCCCATCTTCCAACTCCTTTGGGGCTGGTGGAAACTCTGAGATCACCTCGTCTTCGTCTTTATTTACGAAGCACGTGTGGAGGTCATCTATAATCTCACGCCCTCCCTCTTTTGAGAGTGTTATCATATGGAAGGTATGAGCCCGCTTCGCTTTTTGTGGTTGAGCTGGTCCTATCCTCACGGTATAGGTCTTCTTTGGCTTATGCTTTTGCGGCAGGTTTACACTCCAGCTGTCGGACAAAGCGAACCTGCCTTGCTGATACTGGTCTTCTACCCAGTCTGTGAAGGTGAAGCAGTCTTAAAGGGTATGACCTATTTCTCGGTGGTAGGATCAATAATCCGGGTGATGGACCTCGTTTATTTGTTCAGGTTGCCAAGACTCCGAAAGTGTCATCATTTGGTGCTTCATGATAAGGTTGAATTTTTTGCTTGTCTTGTCTTAGGGGAAGGAGTATTCCCGACCCATCTTCTTTATAAAGGACGGGTTCTAATCGAGTTTTTCTCGAGTGCATGGCGTTTATATCCGTTTCTTTGTTTTTGAACGCCGTTTGCGTTCTTTACCTTGTTTTGCCTTTATTTTGGGATTTCCTCCTTCGCGAGGACATACAGCGGGCCGGGGATGAAGAAAATTATAGTCTTCCTTCTCCGTGGATTGCTGATTGAGGCTCTGCGTCCTGGCCTTTTCATAGATGGACATTTCGCGGATGTGATTATCTCGGCTCTTTTGACAGCTTCTTTTATTAGCTTGTCTATTTGTTCTTCGAGCGACGGACTTAACGTTCTTAGAGCAAGATTTTGCTCTGTTTCAACGCCACGGTCATTTGGAAGAGTGTTTTCCTCTTCGCTGAAGCTATTTATGACGCGGCAGCTGTGGAACTGCTCCCATTTCTTGAACTGAACGTATTTGAGCCCGGTTGTCTCCATCTTCCCGTTGGGCATCTTTCGCCGAGTCTCAGGAATATCCTAAATCTTTTTGTAAAATTGGGCTTGCTGAACAATTTGTTCGAGGGGTATACCTTGGCATCTTAACAACCTTTTCAATTCCTCCGCGTAGTACCTTGGCAGACGGGTTGTTTGAAGCCCATCGAGTGCAAAATCGGCACACTTCTTTTTCTACTTTGGTCTCTGTATATTGGTAGAAGAGGATCGCCTTTTCACCTCTTCACCTGGGAGGGACGTAGAAAGTATGTACCTCTTGTACGTTGTATGTATCGAGCGCATCAAGTTCTTTGTAATGCCGAGGGGTGCCATTATGATTTGCAGACTCTGATCTGCTCCGGTGAGGGTTTTCACTAACGGGCGGATGGAGAACACTGCGTTGGCCCCGTCCTCAGAATCGCTGCCAAAGACCAGAATAGGGATAGATGGTCCAGGCATGTCTTTTTCTTTCCGGGGTTCCCCCGAGTAGACTATTTCTTCATCTTTCTCAGAATCGCTCCCAAAGATCGGGATAGTGACGGCGGACTTTTGTTTATCCTCCAGCTTATGACACCTTTCTGTATTTTCGAAGTCTGGTAGGAAGTACTTTGCATCTTCATATTTCCGAACCTCGTTTACGAAGAACGGATTTAGCTCCCCTGTGACGGTGCATTCCAAGCCATCCTTGAAATACTTCATACACTGATGTTGTATAGAAGGGATGACGTTGTACTCATGCAACCAGGGCTTGCCGAGCAAAGCGTTATAGCAAGTCTTGGCGTCAATGACGTGAAATTTGATGTCAGTGACGAGCAACCCGAAGCGTAACATCAGTATTACGGACCCAAGCGTCCATGGCGACTGTGAGTCAAACTCGGAGATTGTAATTTTATCTCGGGCCAAGTGCTGAACGTTCATGCAAATCTCCTTCAGCACTCTTACGTTGAGAAGGTTGACGGAGGATCTATTTTCGACAAGAATTTCCCCATCTTGATGTCGTGGTAGTACCTGGTGACGTATAACGGGCGGTTATGTTCACATGTACCGAGGAGGAGATCTTCATCGCTGAATGTAATGTCAGCTGTGTGAACATCTGCCAGCTCATCCTTCATCTTCTCCTCTGCGAGGAAAACTTAGAACTATCGGGCTCTTGTAATGCCTTGATCAAAGACTCTTGTGCCTCTTTGGACAAGAGGAGAGCATCCAATATGCTCAACTGTGATGGTATTTCCTCATATATGCCAGGACATTGTAATCCACCTTATTTTTCCTAGGTGGGTCCCTTGTTGCGAGCTCTTTGTCAACTCCATCGTCGAGGGCAATTTTCTCGGGTATTTTTTCTTTCCCTTAGTCTTTTTTGCTTGAACCTTTGTTTGTAGGTCCGAGGTTCTTCTCAGACAGCGTGCGATTGCACAGCTGAATGTTCTTACAGTTCTTCTCCTCCTCTTCTTTTCAGAGGTGGAGTCTTTGAAGAGAGGGCTGAGGGGTATTTCGTCCTCATAATCGCTACCGAAAGTAAGAACTTGGGGTTTTCCCCCTTCTGAACTGGTACCAACCATATGACAGTTACCAGTCGTTTTTCACGCATATCCGTCACACTCTTTTGCCGTCGACGAGCTTCGTGCTTCATCCTCTTGAAGTATTTTTGATGAGCAACATATCCTTGCCACCACTTCTTGAAGGTATTGCATTCTTCGGTGGGGTGGGTGGCCCTCCGATGATATAGGCAGTAGTTTGGATGTGAATCCTCTCCGTCAAGGCATATGACCCCAGAAGTGTTTCCTACGAGAGGCGGCAGCTTCATTCCCATTGGCAGGGCTTTGGCGAACCGCTTCTTTGCCTTGATCCTGCTCTTATTTGTCGCATGTATGCTTTGGTTTGGTTGGAGTACTTTACGATTCCACCTCGCCGCAGCTTCTTCATCCTGACGCTGACGCTTAGCCTTTTCGTATATGGATGTTTCGCGTTCTTGGTCAGCTTTGCTTTTTTGAAAGGCTTTGTTTAACAGTCTATCGATCGGGTCTTCTGGCAGTTCCGGGGATTTTAGCACCGATTCCGCCCCCAGTTCTTCTGCGTTGTTTTCTGACCCTGAGCGAGTTTTTTCGTCATTTAACAACGAATAAGAGACCATATGGCAACTTTCTACACGGTATTAAATTTTTTCTAATGAGTCATTTTCCTTATCATAGTCACTATCTTCGTTCTCCAGAATATACTTGAGGAACTGTTCAAGCGTGACCGGTTTCCGTGCCTTCTGGTTGTAATCTTCCAGCGCGTCATTGTACTTTTGTAGGTTTGTGCGGTTGTCGTCATACTCGGCAGGCTGCACAGGCTTCTTGATTGTTCTTATTTTCTTCGAAGACTTTGAAGGCTTGACTTGAGGATTTTTCTCTTTGTCAACAATCTTTGGTATAGGATGCGGTTTCAGCATCCCTTCGATAATTTCAGGTTCAAGTGGGCTTTCCCACCTGATTGCCCGATATGCATGTACATCTTTCAGCATTCTTTTGGTTTTAGCTGAAAGAACGACTTCTTATGGAGTTTCTTCCACGAGCGAGATGATGCCCCCGGTGCATCCACTTTTTTGGGAGTGTGCTTATGTGGTAAGTTCACTCTTCAGTTCTTATACAGCGTGAACTTCCCTTGTTGATACTGGTCCTCGACCCAGTTCTTGAAGACGTAGCAATTCTCAATTGGGTGGCTCACCATTCTGTGATAGGAGGAGTAATTGGGGTTGTTGGCGTCACCAGGTTGCGGTGGACGCCGTGGGTCTGGCAATGTGATGACTTTGTTACGCATTACCAACTCAAATAGTCTCCTCGTATCATTGCGGGGAAACGAGTAAGCGCGTCGTAGCCTTTCTTCCAGGGATAGGCGTGGACGTGCATTGTTTTGGCGAGCAGCCGGTTTTAGGCCACTTGGTTTTTGTTGAGCGTTGGCGACAAAGGCCGCTTTCCCTTTACCCTTGGTATTTTGAGGGTCCTTACTTGAGGAGGAAGGCCCGTGGCCCATCTGGTCCATTTGGGCCAGTTTATCGATTAGAACCTGGAAGGTCGTTGGTTTGAAGAACGTCATGAACTGGGACATAGTCGTATGAATATCAAGGGTCCCGATGAACATTCCCACGGCAGGGGATTCTTCGATGCGTTGTTCGCACTTTGACTATAAGTTCCGCCACCGGATCGCATATTGGACCCAGGTTTCTCCTGGCTTTACCCAGGCATTGATTAATGTCGTGATCGGGGTGCGCTCGCTTGCGCTGGAGAACCGCTGTGTGAATAGCAGCTCCATCTCTATGCATGTCTTCACGGAGTCATTTGGGAGCTCCGAGTACCATTCAAACGCTGTCTCTGACAGGCAGCCAACGAACTGGCGAAGCAACAGTTTGTCATCACCTCCAGTGTTGTCGCACAGAGCTCTGAACTGTGCGACGTGCTGGTTTGGGTTGTCTGTCCCCTTGTACACATGGAACTTGAGGATCGTATATCCCGGCGGGTATTTAATTTAGTCATACTAGCCTGGATACGGTCGCCCAGTTCTGACGATTTGGCCAACCGCTTCATTTGCTTGATGAGCTCTTATTTGTTGAGTTATATAATCATCAAGAGTAGCCTTGGAGATCGTTTCCTCCTTGGCTGTTGATAAAGCCGGAAGAGGGTTTAATGTTTCCCCTCTGTCATCCTCAATGATTATCGACGGATTCTCGGCTGGGGGTTCTGGTTGGATCATCATTCTAACCATATCTTGGAACAAGAGAGCCATCTGCTTTATGTTAGCAGCCTGCTCAGTGTAGGGTGTTTTTCGTCACCCCAGTGAGATGTGAATACGCGCGCACATGTCAGGCGTACTACAGATTCCCCTGCCTAGGATAGGCGGGGGTTTATTGATTGTAGGGATCCGAATTTTCGGTAGCCGCGGACTAAACTGCCGTTAATTACCCCTTACCTTTAGAGCGAGAGAACCTCCGATTGACGGGTAAAACCGGTCATGCGAACTCAATGCGATGTGTGTGTGTGTGTGTTTTTAACATATTACAATGGAGACGTGTTCATTTTGTTTTGTTCCATTTGTAAAATATATATATATATATATATATAAATAAATAAATAAATAAATATTTAGAGAAATATTTTTTTAAAAATATTTTTTATAATTTATTTTTATTTTTTAAATAAAAATATTTTAAGAAAAAGAAAAATCCCCCCCACCCCACCCCACGTGAGGGGGAAAAAGGCTCCCGCTAAATGGGGGCCTCCACCTCACGTGATGGGGGAAGAAAGGCTCCCATTTAATGAGAGCCTCCCGATGGGGAGGGGAGGGGAAAGGCCCTCACGTGGAGGGGCAAATTTTTTTTTTAATTTTCTTTTTATTATATATATATATATATATATATATATATATTACATGGACTTCAACTCCAAAAGAATATTTTAAATGGAGTTAAACTCCAAAAGAACTTTAAATGTGGTGTTAAACTCCAAAAGAATTTTAAAAGGAGTTAAACTCCAAAAGATTTTAAATGGAGTTCAATTCTAAAAAGATTTTTATTGCGGAGTTAAACTCCAAAAGAATTTTATTGTGGAGTTCAACTCCAAAAAGAGTTTTAAATGGAGTTCAACTCTAAAAGGATTTTTATTGTGGAGTTAAACTCCAAAAGAATTTTAAATGGAGTTGAACTCCCAAAAAGATTTAATATAGAGTTAAAATCCGAAAGAATTTAAATGGAGTTAAACTCCTAAAAAGAGTGGGAGCTTCCCTCTCTCACATAAAAGGGAATAAAGGGGCTCCCAAAATAGGAGCCTCCCACTCACATTAGAGGGAGCCTCCCCCTCACATGAGAGGAAGAGTTTAACTCTATTTATTTTTTTTATTTTTTATTTTTGATGGAGTTAAACTCCAAATTAAATTATTTGGAGTTAAACTCCCAAAACAGTTTTATTCGGAGTTAAACTCCAAAAAAAAGGTTTTTATTATAGAGTTAAACTCCAAAATAATTTTATTTGTGGAGTTAAACTCCAAAAGATTTTCTCCTTTCTCTTTTGAGAAGAAAACCATAATGAGTTCTCTTGAAACTCCAAGATTTAGATCTTGGATGATAAAAAAAGAGTACTTTTTTCTTCTCTTGATGGAGTCTTCGGAGGTGGGTTTTCGGAGTTAAACTCCAAAAAAAGGCTTTTATTATAGAGTTAAACTCCAAAATAATTTTATTTATGGAGTTAAACTCCAAAAGATTTTCTCCTTTCTCTTTTGAGAAGAAACCCAAAATGGGTTCTCTTGAAACTCCAAGATTTAGATTTTGGATGATAAAAAAATAGACCCCTTTTCTTCTCTTGATGGAGTCTTGGGAGGTGGGTTTATGGTAAAACTTTATTTAGTTTAAAAAAAAGAAGAGCTAAGCTCTTGATTTAATTGGAAAATGAAAAGGAAGAGGAAGAACTTGAAAGAGAGAGGATAGAGGCACAAACCCTAGTTTTTGGGGAGAATGAATTGTATGCTTTATTTCATTATCATGTTGCCTTATATAGGCTTACACATTTATATATATCCCCTTGGGCTTTACAAAATGGCATTTTGCCCGTCCCATACCTCATATGCTCATTTCTTTTGCACATAAGCAATGGGCTTTACAAAAATTTGGTTTTATGCCCATTTTGCTTACATTCATGCATAAAAAATTACATCAAAATTATTTATTACATGATTTTTATTTTGGCATGGGGAGGCCGGCCGCGGGGTTCGACTTGGGCATGGGCCCACTTACTTGGGCTTGGGCCCGCTTACTTGGGGTTAACCTTGACTTTGACGTGGTCAACTAGGGTGCAAATTTTGACCCCAACAAAGTGCCCCCCATCAATGAATGCACACCACGTATATGAGTTGTGTGCATGAAATTGATGGATCTTGAAGTTGGACTTCGAGGTGGAACATCATTCCGGGGGCGGAGCATGATTCTAGGGATCGGAGAATAATTCCGAAGAGCGGAGCATGATTTCAAGGGGTCGAAGCATAATTCCGATGAGCGCCAGACATTCTGACCGAAGCATAATTTCGATGCAGAGGTTGATTCCCAGGCGAAGCATAATTCCGACAGGAAAGGCAGATACTCCGAGACGAAGCATGATTTCGACACGGGGTATATTCTGAGATGAAGCATGATTCCGCCGCAGAGGTTATTGGTTGAGGTGATTCCGAGACGGAGCATAAATCTGACGGGGAGGTCATTGGTTGACTTGATTCCGAGTCAGAGCATAATTCCGACAGGGAAGGCAGATACACCGAGGCGAAGCATGATTTTGACACGGGGTACATTCTGATACGAAGTATGATTCCGACGCAGAGCTTGTTGGTCGACTTGATTCCGAGGCGGAGCTTAATTCCGACGAGGAGGTCGCTTGTTGACTTGGTTCTAGGGCGGAGCATAATTCCGACGAGGATGTCACTTGTCGACTTGGTTCCAGGGCGGAGCATAATTCCGACGAGGAGGTCGCTGGTTGACTTGTCCCCGGCACGGAGTGTCTGTGGTCGACGTTTCCTCGGCATGGAGTGTCAATGTTGGACGTTTCGCCGAGACGGAGTGTCTGTATGTGACGTTTCCCCGGCACGGAGTGTCGCTGGTTTATTCCGAGTCGAAGCATAATTCTGACAGGGAAGGCAGATACACCAAGGCGAAGCATAATTCTGACACAGAGCTGGTTGGGTGACTTGATTCCGAGACGGATCATAATTCCGACAGGGAGGTCACTGGTCGACTTGATTCCGAGGTGGAGCATAATTCCGACAGGGAGGTCGTTTGTGGATTCCTAGTCGAAGCATAATTTCGACAGGGAAGGCAGGTACACCGAGGCGAAGCATGATTCCGACACGGGGTACACTCTGAGGCGAAGCATGATTTCGACGCAGAGCTTGTTGGGTGACTTGATTCTGAGGCGGAGCATAATTCCGATGGGAGGCCATTGGTCGACTTGATTCCAAGGCGGAGCATAATTCCGACATGGAGGTCGTTGGTTGATTCCGAGCCGAAGCATAATTCCGACAGGGAAGGCAGATACAATGAGGCGAAGCATGATTTCGACACGGGGCACACTCTGAGACGAAGTATGATTCCGACGCAGAGCTTGACATTCCGACCGAAGCATAGTTTCGATGCAGATGTTGATTCCCAGGCAAAGCATAATTCCGACAGGAATGCAGATACTCCGAGGCGAAGCATGACTTCGGCACGGGATACACTCTGAGACGAAGCATGATTCCGCCGCAGGGGTTGTTGGTTTGATTTGATTTAGGTTGACATCAGCATCGCTATACTGGAATATGGTACCAGGAGCGAATCATCATTTGCTATGAGAGGATTTGGGGATTTTGGTTTTGGTTTGGTATCAGCATCGCTACATTGGAATGTGGTACCAGGAGCGAATCATCATTTACCATGAGGGGATTTCCCTCGTTCTCGGTTTAATGACTTAGGGGTCATCTGTTCCCAGTTTAACGACTTATAGGTCATCTGTTCCCAGTTTAAAGACTTAGGGGTCTATTGGATCGGAAGTTTGTAATTTTGGGGTAGGGGCCGGCATCAGCGTTGCTAACACTGAAGCACAGGTGCCAGGAGCAATTCATCATTTGCCTTTCCCTGTTGGGGAGCGATGGCTTAGGAGACAGGTTTAGGTCCATATCACCTAAGACTCTTTCAACTTTATGAGCCGTAAGGGTCCCATAAAAGCATTTTCTCCCTACGAGTCATAAGGATCCCGTAGGTGTATTTCTCCTTAGAAGTCGTGAGGACACCCAAGTGTGTTTTTCCTTTGTGAGTCGTAAGGATCTCATGAAGGTGTTTTCTTACGAGTCGAGAGGATCTCGTATGTTTGTTCTCCTCATGTATCGTGAGGACGCATGGGTGGGTCTTCCCAAATGGAGCATAATTCCAAAGGCGGATACCAGCCGCTGGACTGGTGATTGCGGTGGGGCATGGGTATGATGAGAATTATTTGAGCCCATGGATTGTATACGGTAGTCAACTTGGGGACCAACTGTAGGGCTGGGGGAATTTTGGAAAATTGGATTTTTGTTGGTGTTTACATCGCTGCACTGGAATATAGTACTAGGAGCGACTCATCATTCGCCATTTGGGGATTTGGCGTCCGCATCGCTGCACTGGAATATAGCATCAGGAGAGACTCATCATTCGCCGTTGGAGACATTCAAAGATTTGAAATTTTGGTTGGCATCTGCATCGCTGCACTGGAATATGGTACCAGGAGCGACTCATCATTCGCCGTTGGGGATTTTAGTTTTGGACGACGTCTGCATCGCTGCACTTGAATATGGTACCAGGAGCGACTCATCATTCACCGTTTTTTTACCGCGATTGCTCTATCATTTCAGCTTTTCTTATCGCGAAGGTCGCGATTGCCATATCATTTCGGCTATTTATTCGCGGTTGCCCTATCATTTCGGCTTTATTTTCATCTTTATTTTTACTCGTTGATTTTTATTGCGAGTCGCCCCATCATTTCGGCTTTTTATATATATATTTTTTATTATTATTTTTGTTTTATTTACACATTTCTACATTCCCAGTTTAACGACTTAGAGGTCGATTATTCCCTGTTTAATGACATGGTGGTCGGTTGTTTTGTATGAAGTTGGCGGTCTCAGCTTGACTGTTTGCCAACACGCCTGTAGACAATTTTATCTCTCCTGCCTTATATTGTTTTTTGACCCAATCTTTGAAGACAAAACAGTCCTCAATAGTATGACTTATCATTCTGTGATAGGGGCAGTATTTAGGGTCGTCAGTCATATTCGCTTCTTGCGGTCTTTTTGATTATGGCAATTATAGACCGTTCCTCAGGGCGTCTTTGAATATTTACGGATTTTGTCCCTTCTGAAGGAATAGACCTTATCTAGCTTCTCTTTCAGTGGAGCTTCTCTGCCCTCTCCGAACACTGGCATCCGAGGCTGGTTGGCATTAGGCCTGCTCATCCCTCGCTTATTTCGGTTAGCCAAAGTGTTGAAAGATTCAGTATCGTCGGAATTTCCGCCTTTGCGATTATCGTCCTTTTGGTTTCTTCAGGACCTATTGTTATTTTGGGAATCCGAGGAGGACTCCTGCTTTGAGCGCTCCAGCATCTGAACTTTCCTGGTCAGTCTTGGAATGTTTTGAGACCCGCGGTGCATAGAAACGGAGCCATCCAATTGTTGAGATTTCCGATAAGGAGACTGACAGATTGGTCCTGCTCTATCGGCGGTTCACATTTGACGGAGAGATTGCGCCATCGGGTTATAAAATCCATGCTACTTTTGTTGTTCTTTGGCTTGGTCCTTATGAGATCGGCAATGGTGATCTTATCGCTGACGCTCATGAACCTCTGCCGAAACAGAGACTCCATTTGGACGAAAGTTGTGACGGAGCCATCCGGTATGCTCGCGTACCAGTCGAAAGCAACATCGGTCAAGCTATTAACGAACTGGCGGAGGAAAAGCGTATCATTGCCCCCAGTATTCCCGCATGAGGCTTTAAAGTGGGCGATTTGCTGATTTACATTTCCAGTCCCATCGAATCTTCCGAATTTAGGGATGACATAGCCGCTAGGAAATTCTACCAGATCATACTGAGCAGGATATAGTCTCCCCCTACTGCTAACATCTTTTTGCGCTTCAGCTTCGGCTACCAATATTTTGAATTTGTTGGCAACCAAATCCATGATTTGATCTTGAGTTAGCGGGCTACTGTCATCGGTAGCCAAGACATTTCCCGAGATAGGATATGACTGACTTTCATGAGGTCCGCCCACCTTTGGATTTGAGGGAATAGGCGTCGTCTGTCTCGGGACACCGTTTCCCGGTTCATGAGCAGAGCCCCGCGTTTGATTGGACGTCTGAGAGGCAAGTTGGGCCGTGAGCTGTAAGACGACATTTGTCAAGTCGTCAATTTTTGAGTAGAGCTTGGCCGTCTCCTAGTCTTTGTTTCTGAGCTCCTTTCGGAGCTCCTGGAGAAGTTGCTGCTCTGCGATCTTAAGATGGAAGGTTAGCTCATCTTCACTTTCCGAGCCTGACTCCTCATGAACTGAGGGCTCTCTCTGCTTATCAGCCTCACTGGAAGGGTCTTCATTACCTTCCAGAGGAGGCTGGTCTTGGAATGTGGCAGCCATATTCGCACCAGATTGGATTTGAGATGTGGTGGCCCCATCCTTGCTTTTGCTGCGAAGGTTGTCGCTGGGACGTGTGCCCACCATATAGACGGTGTGGATTACACATTCAGCCATCCTTTCATCACTGGCAGCTGGTTTCGCGGAGCGGTCCGGGTTTTGGAAATTCATAAATTTTAACATGGCCGGAGCCCTAGCCCTTTTGTTAGCTCTGTATCTGAGCCGCTTCTGCCTCAGCTTCTCTGCCTTGAGCGCTTGGCAGGCTTTTGCTCTTCGGGAAGCCGCCATAGGCTGAGCGATGGGGATGCTTGAGAAGACGTCTGTCCACGTGTCCGTCGAAGGTATCGCCCGGGCTTGCCCGCGACATCTGGCAACTTCTTTTGTTCTGACGGCTTTGCCCCCAGCTGGGGCCATGGAGAGCCGTTTGAACACCGACCCGCGTTTAGGTTGGGGTGCCCTCTAGATCACCACATTTGGTCTCTTGCCTTTCGAGGCCGGTTTGTCGGTTACCGGAGCTTGATCACCAAATGGTAGCGGTGGCTCCTCCCACTGTCGCCCGAGAATGGCCGGAAGGACCGTCCCGTCGTCCATCTTCATCGTGTAGGAGATGAGTGCTGTGTCGAGAGCTGAGTTTGTCCTTTGAGACATTTTTTGCGTCCGAAGATTGCGATTGGAAAACGTTAACCTGCACACAAAAAAGCATGATTTCAGTACAGGCAATTGATATGCATATTAAATGAGTTCGCATGAACGCTTAACTCGAAATATGGGAGGAAAGATCGGTCCCACCGGGCGTTCCAGAACTTGTAGGGTGTTTTTCGTCACCCCAGTGATATGGGAATACGTGCGCGCTTGTCAGGCGTACTACAGATTCCCCCTGCTTAGGATAGGCGGGGGTTTATTGATTGTGGGGATCCAAATCTCCGGCAACCACGGACTAAGCTGTCGTTAATTACCCCTTACCTTTAGAGCGAGGGAACCTCCGATTGACGGGTAAAACCGGTCATGCGAGCTTTAATGCGATGTGTTGGTGTGTGTGTGTGTGTTTAACATATTACAATGGAAACGTGTTCATTTTGTTTTGTTCTGTTTATAAAATATATATATATATATATAAAATAAATAAATAAATAAATATTTAGAGAAATGTTTTTTTTAAAAAATATTATTTATAATTATTTTGTAAATAAAAAGATTTTAAAAAAGAGAGAAAGAAAAAGGGGCTCCCCTACTCACGTGAGGGGAGGAAAGAGGCTCCCATCCCCCTCACGTGGGGGGGAAAGGCTCCCGCAAAATGGGAGACTCCCCCCCTCACGTGAGGGGAAAAAGGCTCCCACTAAATGGGAGCATCCCCCTCACGTGATGGGGGGAGAAAGGCTCCCATTTAATGAGAGCCTCCCCCTCACGTGAGGGGAGGGGAATGGCTCCCACTTGGTGGGAGCCTCCCTTTCACGTGTGGGGCAATTTTTTTTTTATAAATTTTTCTTTTTATTATATTTTTTTTACATGGAGTTCAACTCCAAAAGAATATTTTAAATGGAGTTAAACTCCAAAAGTGCTTTAAATGTGGAGTTAAACTCTAAAAGAATTTTAAATGGAGTCCAACACCAAAAAGATTTTTACTGCGGAGTCAAACTCCAAAAAGAATTTTACTGCGGAGTTAAACTCCAAAAGAATTTTATTGTGGAGTTCAACTCCAAAATGATTTTTATTGTGGAGTTCGACTCCAAAAAGAATTTTAAATGGAGTTCGACTCCAAAAAGATTTTTATTGTAGAGTTAAACTCCAAAAGAATTTTAAACGGAGTGAACCTCCCAAAAAGATTTAATTGGAGTGAAACTCCGAAAGAATTTTAAATGGAATTAAACTCCTAAAAAGATTGGGAGCTTCCCTCTCTTACGTGAGGGAATAAAGGGGGCTCCCAAAATGGGAGCCTCCCCCTGA
The DNA here is from genome assembly GCA_030015575.1 of Agapanthus africanus. NCBI lineage: Eukaryota > Viridiplantae > Streptophyta > Magnoliopsida > Asparagales > Amaryllidaceae > Agapanthus > Agapanthus africanus. The sequence goes on from CM057344.1 coordinate 113,991,475, forward strand.
GAGGGAATAAAGGGGCTCCCAAAATGGGAGCCTCCCACTCTCATGAGAGGGAGCCCCCCCTCACATGAGAGGAAGAGTTTAACTCTATTTATTTATTTATTTTTATTTTTCATGGAGTTAAACTCCAAAAAAATTTATTTGGAGTTAAACTCCCAAAACAGTTTTATTCGGAGTTAAACTCCAAAATAAAGGGTTTTATTATAGAGTTAAACTCCAAAATAATTTTATTTGTAGAGTTAAGCTCCAAAAGATTTTCTCCTTTCTCTTTTGAGAAGAAAACCAAAATGGGTTCTCTTGAAACTCCAAGATTTAGATCTTGGATGATAAAAAAAGAGTACTTTTTTCTTCTCTTGATGGAGTCTTGGGAGGTGGGTTTTCGGAGTTAAACTAAAAAAAAGGCTTTTATTATAGAGTTAAACTCCAAAATAATTTTATTTGTGGAGTTAAACTCCAAAAGATTTTCTCATTTCTCTTTTTAGAAGAAACCCAAAATGGGTTCTCTTGAAACTCCAAGATTTAGATCTTGAATGATAAAAAAAAGAGACCCCTTTTCTTCTCTTGATGGAGTCTTGGGAGGTGGGTTTATGGTAAAACTTTATTTAGTTTAAAAAAAAGAAGAGCTAAGCTCTTGATTTAATTGGAAAATGAAAAGGAAGAGGAAGAACTTGGAAGAGAGAGGATGGAGGCACAAACCCTAGTTTTTGGGGAGAATGAATTGTATGCTTTATTTCATTCTCATGTTGCCTTATATAGGCTTGCATATTTACATATAGCCCCTTGGGCTTTACAAAATGGCATTTTGCCCATCCCATGCCTCATGTGCTCATTTCTTTTGCACATAAGCCATGGGCTTTACAAAAAATTGGCTTTATGCCCATTTTGCTTACATTCATGCAAAAAAAATTACATCAAAATTATTTATTACATGATTTTTATTTTAGCATGGGGGAGGCCGGCCGCGGGGATCGACTTGGGCATGAGCCCACTTTCTTGGGCTTGGGCCCGCTTACTTGGGGTTGACCTTGACTTTGGCTTGGCCAACTGGGGTGAAAATTTTGACACCAACACTCAGAAGGTTCCTTGTCCTTTCTTTCAAGCACCCTTCGCAGGAAATCTGTATCGGTCTCCTGCTCCTGGCGCTGTTTGGCTGTTGTGTCCGGGCTTTCTTTCTGCCCGGTAAGTGCTGCCATTTTGGTCAGCATCTCCTAGAGCTTTTGTTGTTGCTCCTGGGCTTTCGTCAGTGACTGAGTTTGCGGTCGATGACCTACGGAAGCACGACTTTCTTCTTTCCCGGAAGCCATATAGACCGTATGCACGATCATGCCCCAAGAGTTAGGGCGTTTGGGTCCATCACCTTTGGAATTTGCCGCAGGGGATGGTATTTTCTCCGGCCTCATCCTTTTGTTGGAGGTCGAAGTTGAAGGAGCCGTTGTAACAGGCGCCTGTGTAGAAGAAGTCTCTCGCTGTATGACGGATGGATGGTCTTTCTCTTTCCGAGTCATCGATTTCTTCGGTCGACGAGAGTAGTTTTGATCAATCACGGAGTCCTAAACTTTTCGCCAGACCCTATGAATTTGGGAGGAAAGCCGCTGATGGGGGCGCTCCGGCTTTTACTGCACCATGGTTTCTGCAGGCGGGGGTGATTTCTTTAGCACCGCCATTGGAGAGTTCTTGCGTACCCTCCTGAGAAGATCAAAGCTGTTCCCGGTTGGAACAGCAACGTTAATTTCCACTATTGGAGATGGTGGAGTAAGTCCAGAGGGAGAATTGCCGCCAGCTTTTCTTACTCGGTGCCAGTGACAATGTCGAGCATGTCTTGCAGACGGGACCGCCTCAGATTTAGAAGCGGCTTCTTCATGCCCCCGGCTTTGCTGAGGGGCTGTTGTTGGTGTCAACCTTTTGAAAATTGACGTCCTTGGCAGGATTTGAGGATGGCCGGCCAATCTTTCAAAGACAGACTTTCTGGTAGGGGAAGAACCTTTGACGACTTCGCCCGTAGCAGGTGTTGGGAGGGCTATCTGTTTTGGGGTAGCCCTTTTAGGTGTCTCTTTGCGGGCCTGTTTGGGTTCTTGCCCGACCTTTTGAAAACAGAGACGTCAGCTTTTGAAGGCCCGTTGAGAGGGGACATTGTGGGCGCTAGTCGATCGAAGACCGACCTCTTGGGAGCTTCTTCCTGCGGTGCTGAGGCACCAACACCCACTGGTGGGAGCATGGTCCCAAAGAACAACCCAGTAGTGGCTTACGTTACTTGCCCCACCGGTACTGAAAAGATGGAGGCCGCGTTGGGCCTGTAGGTTACTCCTCCAGTAGGGGTGGAGCGAGAGTTGCTGTTGAAAGAAGTGCATTGGGAAGCCATCGATTTCTCTTCTTCTGCACAGGAGCAAGACACCAAATTTTAGTACCTCAGATCCAAGGGCAGCCATAGCGAACCGCGATTTCGTTCACGAAACACGACACATGTAGTGTGGAGTGGAAAGAGGAAAAGTTCCCACCGGGCGTGCTAGAATCTTTTCTCCGCTGAAAACAGAGACGAACTATGATGGATTGTCTTTCCTGAATTTGGGAACAGATGCTATTTGGATTTATCCGTCCATCTCTCCGAAGATACTAAGTTGATTTACGGCACCATATATCGGAGGTTTGGACAGATGCGACTGTTGTAGCAGAATTTATCAGATTCCCCTTCAATTCATGAGGGGTTTGTTCGCCGTCGAAAACGGGAGACGGAACCGCGTAGGTTCGTCTTGCCTGAATTTGGGGGAAGATGCTATTTGGTTTTATCCGTCCACCTCTCCGAAGATGCCAAGTTGATTTATAGCACCATGTATCGGAGGTTTGGACAGATGCGGCCGTTGTAGCAGACTTGGTCAGATTCCCCCTCATTTAAAGGGGTTTTGATTGTGGGGACACTCTTCCCTGCAGGCGCAAGCCCTTGAAGTTAATTACGCTACCGCATCGCGGTAACCACTTTCTCCTTCTCCAGATGGTCACTTCGTGTCGTGTGTGTTTATTTTATTTTTGGTTGCCCGTGGATTGTATACGGAGACTAATTTATGTTGTCGCCCGTAGGGCGTGGATTAGTGCAAATCTGTATTATCTTAGATTTGGGTTTGTTTGATTTAAGGATCGTTAATCTCATTTGAGATTAAGATCAACTTAAATGTTTGTTGAGGACACGTTAATCTAATTTTTTTAGACTACTCAACATGATCATTTAGATCCAACATAAGAGCATTTGGGCTCTATTGTTTTAGTTTAGGGACATTGCGGTCCATAAGTTTAAGGACATCATAGTCCATGAATTTAAGGACCTCATAATCCGTAAAGTTTAAGGACATCATAGTCCAGTTTAAAGACGTCATAGTCTATGTGGTTTTGGTTCAACCATTTGGGGATGCACCAAAAGTTATTGGTTATTAGGACCCTCCATCTCTCTGAAGACGTTGAAGAATTACAACGACATCTATCAGAGGTATGAAGAGATGTACCCTTGAACTAATGTTGGTTGGGAGATCTGTAGTCAAGTTTGGGAATAAGATCTGCTAAAAAGATTTATGAGCATATGGGCTCAATTAATCTGAATTAGGGGTCTGTGGCCAACTTGGACTTGGCCCACTCAGTTAAAATGTTGAACATTTGTTTGGGCTCAACATTTTTTATTTAACAATGTTGAGCATTGGTTTGGGTTCTGACAACTTTTTTTGTTTTTTATTGAGTGTTGAGCACTCATTATGGCTCTGAGGCTTTATTTAAAGAACAATTTATGTTTCCTCAGCGCCTATGTGAGGAGCACATGGTGCGCTTGGCGCTGAGTGCCAGACTTAGAGCGCTAAGGCGCTTTCTGTGAGATAGCGCACACGTGAGGAGCACGTGGCGCGCTTGGCGCTGAGCGCCAGTCAATGAGTGCAGAGCACTCTTTATAAAATAGCGCCCATGTGAGGAAAACGTGGTGTGCTTGGCGCTGAGCGCCAACCTTGGAGCGCTGGGCGCTTCTTTTAAAATAGCGCTTGGAGCGCTGGGCGCTGAGCGCCAAACTTGGAGCGCTAAGGCGCCTCTTTAAATTGGAGCGCTAAGGCTCTGCGGCGCTGTGCGCCAGACTTGGAGCCCTGAGCCGCTGTGCACCAGTCTTGGAGCGCTAAGGCTCTTTTTAGACAGCTTTGATCAGTTCTGCGCTCTGAGAATTAAACTCTCGTTTATAAGTGACTTTGTCTCGTGGCTTTAAGAACAAGATTCTTATTTTTATAGGAGATATTACAATCTCTTATGGGTTTTTTTTTTGCGAAAGACTTTGTCTTTATGGATCTGTGATCTGAAGAGAATTAAGTTTTTCTCCCCCCTTTTATGATGAGATGCTATGATCTCTTTTTGTGAAAGAGCTCTGTCTTATAGATCTATGATCTAAAAAAAGAACTAAGTTCTTCTTGTTTTATGAGATGCTTTTATCTCTCTGTTTTATTTACCTTGAAGAAATTCTTCTTCCGAGAGCTTGCTCTTCTCTTTGAAATTTCTCAAAGTTTGGGGGGGTTCCTCTCTCTTATACTTGATGTCTTGGGTCCTTTATATAGGGAAGGTTGATTTGTTGAATCAGTTAAGTAAATCTTTCCTCTGATTGATTTGGGGATGTTTCCCACCGTTGGATATTTGATCTAAGGGCTTCTGTTTTACAGAAGACAATCTTCTTGTTTTTAACAAGATTGGGAAAATATTTCCCATACAGAACTTATTCTGTATCTTAGTGATCACCATTGGATCTTTGATCCAACGGTGCTCTGATTTACAGACCACAATTTTTCTTGTTTGGAAAGATTTGAGGAGTATTTTCTTAACAGAATTTTATTCTGGTTATTTGATGATTTTTAATCATTTTCGTTGGATCTTTGATCCAACGGTGGAGAACATTTAGTTCTAGCACTTGGCGCTCTCGTTCCTTGTACGTGTGCGCTGCTTCAGAGTCTTTGACTCTTAGCGTTGGCGTACTTAGCGCTAGCGCTCTCGTGCTTTGCATGTGAGCGCTGCATCAGAGTTTTTGACTCTTGGTGCTAGTGCACTTAGCTCTAGCGCTCCCATGCTTTGCACGTGAGCGCTGCGTTAGAGTCTTTGACTCTTAGCGCTGGCGCATTTAGCGCGAGCGCTCTCGTGCTTTGCACGTGAGCGCTGCATTAGAGTCTTTGACTCTTAGCCCTGGTGCATTTAGCGCGAGCGCTCTTATGAGGCGCTGCCTCATTTTAAATTTCAAATTTTGAAATTTCAAATAGAGCTTTGCTCTCTGATTGGGGGAAACAAATGCCCCCCCACCATTGCGCTCACGTGGCTCACACGTGAGTGCGGCGGGGGCAGCATCTCTACTATTGGATCAAATTGGAAGTTGAACTGACTTCCAGCGCCTATAAATAGAACCTTTGGCCCGTTAAGATGACTGATTGTTCATCTTCTTGATTTGTTCTTGTTTCTTGAGAATTTAATTCTCTTTCAGAGCCCAGCTCTCTCCCTTAAGAAATTTCTCAGAGTCAAAACTCTGCCCAAATTCGGTAAGAATTGAACTTATTAACAGAGCTTTGCTCTTCTCAGATCATAGATATTAGAAAAATACATTTTAGGGATTTACCGATCAACAGAGCTGTGCTCGTTTTTAGATCATAGATCTTCAAGATATAATCTTTGTAGGGCGATTTTAACCCATGAACTGAAATACTGTTCATCTTCCATGAAGATCTCTTAGAGTTTGTTCACAGATCTTGAAGCTCTCGGAGTTTTTACTCTGTAAAAGCCTTGCTTTTTTAGGTTTTTGATGGATGATTTCATCGTCTTCACAGAGCATAGCTCTTAAAAATTTTAAGGAATTTTATTCCTCTTATGATTTGAATTGACAAATGTCACTCTGTTACAGAGCGCCGCTCTCAAGGGAGTTTTACTCCTTGGCCCGAGGGGCCCTCATTAAATGAGAATCCTTTTAGGATTTCCTCATTAATGAGTGACTGTCTCATCAATGATGAGCCGTTATCTAGATTGTGTGGGTCCCCTTTGGTCCCTTTCCACTGTATTGCAGTGCGGTACAAATTTAAAGTACCAAGTGCCAGAACTTAAACTATAGCATTGATGGCTAACTTTTGTTCTTTTCCGTGTAGGTATTATGTCTTTCGACATTTCTTTCCTGTTTGTTCGTTCGGAAAGCGGATTCCCTGAAGCGCCTGTGGATAGGGAAGTCTTCGCGTTGATAAAAATCACGACCCGGAGCAAAAGAACCTTCATTTATGTGGGACGTGGTACAATCAAATCATCAGGGGTCGGCGTAGCTTTTCTTGCGTAACACCTTTGGAACCCATTTCAGCGATCCACTATGCTGACCCACCCCCAGTGAACTATACCATGGAGGAAGTCAACTGGATTTCTGAGGGTCTCCTTCAGCCTTCCATGGCCGCAATACCTATACATCCTCTAATGACTTTGGATACCTTAGGGCGACGTATATGTCAAGGCGAGTTGCGCCCTTAGGGACAACCATACATGATAGGCTTGACCCCTCGCCATCTAGCTGGGTACCTGCAGTGGGCCCGATACATCTTATCGGCCAGGAAATCGCAACTGCTGAAGCTCGGGTTGTATCCCGCGATTTATGCTTCTCTCTTCCAGTATTCCACGCCTCTTGTATGGCGGGTCAAAGCTTTTCTGGAGCAATGGAATATTCCGACCCATACCTTCCTTCTGTCGAATAGGGAAGTTTCAATTTCTTTAGAGGAGTTTGCGTAGATCTCCGTCTTACCCGTCAGGGGAAAACACTACGAGGAGGTACTTCCTCCGGACGAATACATCTTTGCTACCAAATCAGTGGTAATGGGTTTTACCCCGGAGAACGCCATTCAACACCGATTCCCGAGCTTGATCAAGATGTTGAATATCTACGAAAGTCTATTTCTTGAGTCCGGAGGGCACGGAGTCAGCTATGCAGACTTCATCGCTAGCTTTCTTCGTCCGGAAGTCTTATCGAAGCAAGCTGCGCTGTTCGCCAAGATTGATGATCCGTTTGGTTTTGGTTTGGATAAACAACCAACGGTGGAGGCGGATTTAGAAAACTTCTTTATTTCGGATGCCCTTGTCGCCCTTTCGCAGAGCTTGCTTCGGATGTCGATGAAGAGACGTTCTTGCTGGGATTTATTAGCCTATGGTTAAACTGGTTCGTGCTTCCGGTGCACCCTCGTTATATGAGGCCATCAGTCTTTTACCCAGCCCATCATATGGTTGCGGGAACACGAGTGGCCGGCGGGATCGCAGGGTTGGCACACCTGTATCATGGTCTCAGCTTAGTGGCGAACACCACTCAGCCAGGTGTACAGCCCGTCACTTTCTCGCTGCACTATTTTACATCATGGATCGGGTTGTACGTGATTGGCGCTTTTGGAGCCCACAAACGGCCTCGTTTCTACGACAGTTATAACTTCTCTCGGATTATGCGGCTAGTTGACGCTTCCGTTTTAAATCCGTCACAGCGGGAGGCTCGGGGTTTGGTCCTTCGTCCGCATATGGTTGGAGATGGCATGAACTTTGTCAATAAGGTTTTAACTATCGGCAAAGAGTCCACTAAGACGGTGCAGCCGCTGCGGGACACCTTCAAAGACGGGGCTTCTACATTGAAGGCCCGGGAGATTTTGCACCTGTACTCAATCAGGCCGGGCATTTTGGTGTTTAGGCAGAATGATTCGGCACTGTTTATGAGGTACAACCCGCACCGGTTCGCTCAACAATCGAGCTACGATCAGGGTGTTCCGCTAGAGGCTTTCCTGGCTGAACTGGCTGCTACAGAGGAGGGTATTCGTATCACACTGCACCATTTTATATGGCTTAACACCGGGTCCGGCTTTTTTATCAGTGAGCCGAGCTGCGTTCCAAGGGTCTTGAGCGTATATGTGGCGTGGTACCAGCATTCTATGGGCCCCGTTATTAGGGAAGAAAGATAGCTTTTGCTCGATCGAAAAGGTGCGGTTCCCGCCGGCAATCCAACTGTTCCTTTAAAGCAACAGACCACTGTTAGTCCTACTTTAAGAGAAGCTGATGTGGCTATTTTCCCGCTTGCTTTTCCCTATAAGCCTCTACCTCATGCGCCTATAGAAGCGGTGGCTATAGCGTCCCCGGATTCTGGGGTGGGTTCGGAGATCGGGACTCGTCACCCAAAATTGCCCACTAAGCGTAAGCTCGTGTTATCGGCTGCCGGTATTCGCTCACAGAAAAAGAAGAAGTCGATGTTTTCTGTTGACGTCGTACTCGGCCAGGAGCCCCATGCTCCCTATAGCGATGGCTTGAGTGAGTACGGGACCAATGATAGTCTATTTATCGAGCCTGCGGATGATACTGATCTTCAGGCCGCCCTTGTGGCTTCCGAGCGACTGGCTCGCGATGAAGCAGTGCTGATTACTATCGCACAGTAAAGTAGACTTCAGTTGCATCTTTCCGCTGTTATATATATATATATATATATATATATATATATATATATATATATTATGCTTTCACTGACGCTATCTTCTTCAACAGGTATCTCTGCCGAAGAGGCTCTCACTACTTCCTTCAAAACATTTGAAGAGGAAGAGTGGCTCCGTGCTTCTTTAGGCCTTGGTATAATTCGGCTTATTATGCCTTCATTCCATTTTTCTTTATTTGTAGTCTGACCCCCTCTTTCATTTTATTGCAGGGACTACTTTGACACGAGTTATCCCAAGCGCGGTGCCGATCCCGAGCGGTGATGTGGCGATGCTTCCAGAGCCGGCTATCGTGGCCCTAGCTCCCCCGTCAGTATCGCAAGAGGTTTTACTTAAACAGCTGATGACGGATGTCGTAGCGGCTCCAGAGGCAGAACTTGGTTCGGACAATGACGTCCCTTTGACGGAGGTCTTGCGGAGATCGCTTCTCACCGCTCAGACCGAAAGGAAGTGTAGGAAGTGTGCGGCGAGGGAACGTGATGCCAGCTTGGCTGTGGGTGCAAGCTTAAGTACTACTCCCTCTGTCGCCATTTCTTCAGAGGATGTTCCAGTTTTCCTGTCTAACGCTCATAGACAGGTTGCGTGCGCGGCTCGGGAAGAAACCGAAAAGTCGCCCTAAGGTGACGTAATACTCGGTCTTTTTATTAGAATTTGATCTTCAAATTCTTATATATCATATCCTACAGGGCCAAGTCCTGGTGATGAGGTGGCAGGCGAGAATACGGCGACCACAGAGCCCGAAGCGGCTACTCTCTCTCGGGAGTCTGGGACTGCCCCAACCGCCGCTCTTTCTCCTTGCAGTTCTCTGCTATCGGGTGGCATTGCGAGTGTCACAATGGCCCTTGTCGAATCAGGGGATGAGGCCACGGGCGCAGAAACTATTCCAGTGAAGGAGAGCGAAGAAGCCGCTGCATCTAGTGATGCTCTTGTCGCGGTTTCGGTTAGCGACCCATAACATAGATCTAGGGTCACTGTTTTCTTTCTATCTTTCGATTCCGTTTATCCCCATCTGATGACATTTTGTTCGTTTTGAGTGTAGGTGCAGTAAATGCGGAGATTACGCCATCTAAAGCGCCTCTTGTCACCGCCGTGACGGCTGTTGTTCCGTCGCCTTCTCCCGTGTTGTCTGGAGTGCTGGAAGGTATATGTCTGCGACTTATCGGTTTCATTGGGGGTAATATACTTTTTGTACTGATATTGTGTTGTTACCACCTTGCATGAGTCTTTTTTGACCACCTATATCAGGTGCTGAACCCGCATTTCTCCTTCTAGTCGGAGATTGCTTCACCTGCTGGTGTCGGTGAGTATATCCTTCAGCTAGTGTCCCCTTCTTTCTTTTATGAATAGACATGTTGCTGATTCTTCTTTGAATTGATTACAGCGTTACAGATTGGAGGAGGGGACGAGAGAATAACCGCGCCTCCGGTACTCCCAACTTTGCCACCTACCGCAGCCGGTATAGTAGACTCCATCACTCGTGCATTTTTTTATCTTTCGAGTCGACATTTAACCATAGTTTGTTTTGTAGCAATCACGTCAACTCTGGCTCCCTTTGAGTCTCGTCTCCTAATGCCGGCAGGGCCCTTTGTTAGGTGCCCATCTTCTAGGGGCGCTGTGACGAGCCTGCGAATATTGAGCGAGTTCGTTGAGGATCTTGATGCTGAAGCCTTTGCATCTGCTGCAGATTTTGCCGCGGAGGTTAATCCCATACTGGCGACGCTCATAAACTTTCATAGCGAAGGCGTCGTCGAGTCTTGGGTTAATTATTGCTGGAAGATCGAGGCCTGCCTGCATGAAATTGAGCTTAAGCGTCCGGCTCCTTAAGCATCAGCTTTAAACTCCCAGCGGGCTGCGTGGGCTGAGCAAAGTGTTCCTTTCATCCGCCATTTTGAACAAGAGGCGACCATGAGATGGAAGGAACACGAGACGGCTTCCAGCGAGTCTATCCAATTGAGTGCTCAGGTCGAAGCGAATGCTGCACAGCTCAAAGCTATTTTTGAAAATCTCCAGCGATGTATTTCTGACGGGCTGGTGCTGAGGCGGAAGTTTGACTTCACTGAGCAGGTCATGTAGAGTCATGAAGCCGCCCAGCGGGAAATCGATGAGAAGTTTTCATCATGTTTGCAGCAGTGGGCTCGAATTGAGGCGGAGTTGGCCGCGGCAGCTGATCGTGAGAAAGAGTTAAGTGGAGTGCGCGAGCAGCTGGCCGATTTACTGAAAACGTCTCCTTCTCAGTAGCTGCTTTTGTATTGATTAAACATTTGTAATCTTTGAATAACATGTATTCTTTTTATTTTATTTTATATGATGTATCTTATATTCAATTGAATTCATGAATAAAGGACACACATTTTATTTATCTCCGACTATCGCCTTCTTTTCTTTGCTTTGTCATTGGCATGCCATTTTAGCAAATGCGGCCTGTAGATAGTAGATAGTAGTCCATCTTAAGCTCTTAGGAAACAGGTTCAGGTCTGCTGCCTAAGACGTTTCAACTTTATGAGCCGTGAGGGTCTCATAAAGATTTTTCTCCCTACGAGTCGAGAGGATCTCGTAGGTGTATTTTCTCCTTAGGAATCTTGAGGATTCCTAAGTGTGCTTTCTCTTGAGAGTCGTAAAGATCTCATAAGAGAATTTTCCCGCTTACAAGTCAAGAGGGCTTGTAAGTGGTTGTTCCCCTCCTTGTCGATGTTCGACTTCGGAGAGTGTGGCTCGTAGATAGTCCATCTTGATCTCCTTGCAGGGCAGCGATGGCTTAGGAGACAGGTTCAGATCTGACGCTTAAGGCTTTCCAACTTTATGAGCCGTGTGGGTCTCATAAAGACTTTTCTCCATACGAGTCGAGAGGATCCCGTAGGTGTATTTTCTCCTTAGGAATCGTGAGGATTCCTAAGTGTGCTTTCTCTTGAGAGTCGTAAGGATCTCGCAAGAGAATTTTCCCGCTTACAAATCAAGAGGGCTTATAAGTGGTTGTTTCTCTCCTTTTCGATGTTCAACTTCGTAGAGTGTGGCCCGTAGATAGTCCATCTTGATCTCCTTGCAGGGCAGTGATGGCTTAGGAGACAGGTTCAGATATGCCGCCTAAGGCTTTCCAACTTTATGAGCCGTGAGGGTCTTATAAAGACTTTTCTCCCTACGAGTCGAAAGGATCCCGTAGGTGTATTTTCTCCCTAGGAGTCGTGAGGACTCCTAAGTGTGTGTTTTCTCTTGAGATTCGTAAGGATCTCACAAGAGAATTTTTCCCGCTTACAAGTCGAAAGGACTCGTAAGTGGTTATTTCCCCCTTGTCGAGATTCGACTTTGGAGAGTGTGGCCCATGAATAGTATGCAATAGTCCATCTTGGACCGACTTGCAGGGCCCCAGTGCTTATGAAACAGGTCCTTATCCCTGTTGCCTAAGGTTTTGCCCCACGAGTCGATACGAATCGAGAAGTTCTCGCAAGGACACTAATTTCCTCACGAGTCGAGACGAATCGAGAAGTCCTCACAAGGGTTTCCTAACGTCACAGTTAATTCCTGCTAATAGAAGTCTGTTAGGGTCTATGGTATTAGGGTCTACCCATCGCACTATTGCGTTGGCCGATATATTCCCCGATATGAAATCTTGTTGTTCGGGTAGCCCCGCGACTATCGTGTCTCTGATCCCTTCGGGGGCTAGACAAGACGTCTTCAAGTAATCTTCCAGGTAATATTACCGTCGAAAGAGCAAGCGTTAGGGTATTCCATGTCGCTTTTTACTTGAGGTTAGGCTCGGTTTGGGATCCCTGATGAGTCATGACCACTCCGTGTTGGTGTGGGATGATCTCCGATAGTCTTTTCAGGTCTCGTTTGAGTTGCCGTCAAGACCCTGAAGAGGGGATTTTCCTTAGCTTCGTTGGTTGACATTGTGCCTGCAATATTGCGTCGAATGTCGAGGTTGTCTCTGGGCTGTCTATGAACCGTCGAGGTTTTGGAACAAGGGGACTTTGCCATAGCTCCGTTTGTTAATGTCGCGCCTGTATCCTGCTGGAAGGAAGAAGGACGCTGTTGGTTGATTTCTAGGCTGTAGATGTAGCCGTCGAGACCTGGAACTAGGGAATTTGCCATGGCTCCGAGGTAGTCTCTAGGTTGTCTGTGAACCGTCAAGATTTTAGAACTAGGGGACTTTATCATGTCTCCGTTTGTTTATGTCGCGCCCGTACCCTGCTGGGGGGAAGAAGGACGCTGTTGGTTGATCTCCAGGCCGTAGATGTAGTCGTCGAGACCTGGAACTAAGGACTTTGCCATGGCTCCGAGGTAGTCTCTTGGTTGTCTGTTAACCGTCGAGATTTGGAACTAGGGGACTTTGCCATGGCTCCGTTTGTTGATGTCGCGCCCGTACCCTGCTGGAGGGAAGAAGGACGCTGTTGGTTGATCTCCAGGCCGCAGATGTAGCCGTCGAGACCTGGAACTAGGGACTTTGCCATGGCTCCGAGGTAGTCTCTAGGTTGTCTGTGAACCGTCGAGATTTGGAACTTGGGGATTTTGCCGTGGCTCGGATTGGTAGTGTCGCGTCCGTGTCCTATTGGCATGAAGAGGAACGTCGTTGCTGGTCTTTTGAGATGCAGATATTGCCGATGAGACCTGATTCTCCCTTTGATAGAGTTTGTTGGGACATGTGGTTCACTTTTCGTTTATGCCCATGGATTGTATACAGGGGTCAGTATTGACTTACCTGCAGGGCAAAAAGTTTCATTTCATTTTTTTAATTTTTTTTAATTTCTTTCTACGATGCTCTATCATTTCAGCTTTTTGTATCGTGAAAGTCGCGATTGCCCAATCATTTCGGCTATTTTTCGCGGTGCCCAATCATTTCGGCTGTTTTTTCCTTTTTTACTCGCTATTTTTTATTGCAAGTTACCCAATCATTTCGGCTATTTTTGTATGCATATATTTTACTCGCTGATTTTTATTGCGAGTCGCCCAAACATTTCGGCTATTTCATATGCATTTTTTCTCGAGTATGGAACTCATGGTCTGATTCCAATCTTGCATCAGTATCGCTGGGACTGGAATGTTGCCAGGAGCGAATCATCATTTGCCATGAAAGGACTTGGAATTTGATACCGATTTAGGCATCAGCATCGCTATAACTGGGATATTGCCTGGAGCGAATCATCATCTGCCTTTGTTGGTTCGAACAAAGGTGGCTTAGCAAACAGGGTTAAGATCCTGTCGACTAAGGCTTTTGACTTCATGAGCCGTAAGTGTCTCATAAAGGTGTTTCTCCCTACGAGTCGTGCGGATCTCGTAGGTGTCTTTTCTCCTTAGGAATCGTGAGAATTCCTAAGTGTATGTTCTCTTGTAAGTCGTAAGGATCTCGCAAGAGTGTTTTCTCCTTGTAAATCGAGAGGACCTACAAGTGTTTGTTCATCAAATGAGGGCATTCCTCGTCGTTGGTGAGACTCGGCAAGGAAATGATTATTTGTGCCCGTGGATTGTATACAAGGGTCGGTATTGAACCACTTGTAGGGCAATCTGAGAAAGGTGGTGGCTTAAGAACAGGTTTAGATCCCTGTAGCTTAAGGCTTTTGAATCTTATGAGCTATGAGGGTCTCATAAGAGGGTTCTCATTACGAGTCGTGAGGATCTCTTAAGTGTAATTTCTCCTTAGGAATCGTGGGGATCCCTAAGTGTGTTGCTCCTTTGTGAGTCGTAAGGATCTCACGCAGGTAGTTTTCTCCTTACAAGATCGAGAGGACCTTGCAAGTGTCTTTTAACGAGATTGCGCCCTTTCGGGTTTTCACAAACTCTCCGGTAGCCCTGCTGTTTTTACTCACGGAGCCCTTTCAGGTTTTTATCCGTGCCCATTTTGCTTGTGGACGTACCCCATTTTTTTACGAGTCTGCGCCCTTTCGGGTTTTCACAAACTTGCCGGTAGCCCTGCTGTTTTTACTCACGGAGCCCTTTCGGGTTTTCATTCATGCCCATTTTGCTTATGGACGTACCTTTTTTTTTACGCATCAGCCCAAGGATGCTACGGGTTTTTAGTAATTTAAAGACGTTTCGGTCAGTAGCTAGTTTCAGGACATTGCGGTCCGTTGTTAGTTTAAGGACGTTACGGTCCGTAGCTAGTTTCAGGACATTGCGGTCCGTTGTTAGTTTTAGGACATCTCGGTCCGCTATTGCCATATTTGAGGCGAATTTCTAGTTTACAGACTTTTCGGTCCATAGTAGCTTTGAGGCGAAGTTTCGCCAGATACTCTATGAACAGGTAGGTTTCCCCTTGATAGACCTTGTCACATAATCCAAGGATTTTGGCACTGCTCTTGCCCCTAGCTCCTCCATGTTATCTTCTAACACCGAGTGAGCTTCTTTGTTATTTAGCGACGAATGAGAGATCATGTGGCAACTTGCCACATAATCTTCGGGTTCCTCTGACGAGTCGTCTCCCTCATCATTGTCGTTATCTTCACTTTCAAGGATGTGATTGAGAAACTCTTGCAGCGTGACTGGGGTTTGCGCCTTCTGGTTGTATTCCTCTAGCGTGTCAATATGCTTTTGCAGATCCGTGCGCTTATCGTCAGACTGCGCGGGCTTTTTGGTTTTCTTCTTTTTCTTTGAAGACTTTAACAGCTGGGCCTGGGTGTTTTGCCCATCGCTACCAACTCTCGATGTCGAGCGCGGTTTCAGTATTCCCTCAATGATTTCAGGCTCTAGCGGGCTTTTCCACCTGATTGCGGGGCATGCTTGAAGACCCTTTAGCATTCTTTTCGTTTTTGCCGAAAGAACTACTTCCCATGGAGCTTCCTCTATGAATGAGCATAACGCCCCCAGAGTGTCTACCCTTTTAGGAGTGTGCTATTGTGGCGGATTTACCTTCCAGTTTTCGGACAGCGCGAACTTGCCCTTTTGGTATTGGTCTTCAACCCAGTTTTTGAAGACGTAGCAATCTTCGAGTGGGTGGCCCATTACTCTATGGTAGGGACAATAGTTAGGATTGTTAACGTCACCAGGTTGCGACGGATGTCTTGGATCCGGTAGAGTGATGAGCCCGTTGCGCACTGCCAGTTCGAACAGTCTCCCTGTTTTATCCTGGGGTTATGAGTAAGGACGTCTTAACTTCTCATAGAGGGATCGCCGCTTGTTGCCTTAGCGAGCAGCTGGTTTCAGATCACTCGGCTGTTGTTGAGCGTTGGCGACAAAGGTCGTTTTCCCTTTGCCTTTTTCATTCCGAAAATCCGATTTTGAAAGGAAAGGCCTATAGCTCATCTGGTCCTTTTAGGCCAGCTTGTCAATCAAGGCCTAGAAGGTAGTCGACTTGAAAAACATCATGAATTGGGAGATAGTCAACTGAGGCTCGAGGGTCCACATGAACATGCCCATGGCAGGAGCTTCTTCTCTACGTTGTTCGCATCTTGACCATAAGTTCCGCCACCGGATTGCATACTGCACCCATGTCTCTCCTAGCTTTACCCTGGCATTGATGAATGTCGTGATTGGGGTACGTTCACTAGCGCTTGCGAAATGCTGGGTGAATAGCAACTCTATCTCCGTAAAAGTTTTGACGGAATTGTTGGGAAGCTCTGAATACCATTCGAATGCCGTCTCCGCTAGGCTACCGATGAATTAGAGAAGCAGCAACTTATCATCACCTCCAGTATTGCCGCAGAGAGTCCTAAACTGGGCGACATGCTGATGGGGATTTCCTGTCCCCTTGTATACATGGAATTTGGGGATCGTGTATCCTTGCGGGTACTTTATTTGATCGTACCAACCCGGATAGGGTCGTCCAGTTCTGATGACTTGGCCGGTTGCTTCATTTTCCTGATGAGCTCGTATCTGTTGAGCTATATAGTCGTTAAGGGCGGCTTTGGCGATGGTCTCCTCTTTGTCTGCTGACGAAGCCGGAAGAGGGTTTGATGTCTCCCCTCTATCGTCTTCAATTATTACTGGAGGATCTTCGGCTGGAGGGTCCGGCTGGATCATCATGCCCACCATATCTTGGAATAGAAGCGCCATTTGCTTTATATTAGCCGCTTGTTCCGCGGCCTCTTTGTCTTTCTTCTCAAGGATTTTGCGGAGGAACACGGCATCGGTTTCTTGTTCCTGACGTTGCTCCGACGACGTCTCTGGGCTTTCTTTTCGCCCAGTGAGTGCGGCCATCTGTGTCAGCATCTCCTGGAGCTTTTGCTGCTGCTCCTGAGTTTTTGTCACAGACCGTGTGAGCGGTCGATGACCCATAGAATCACGGCTTTCCTCTTTTTCCGGAAGCCATATAAGCAGTATGCACTACCATGCCCCCAGACTTGGGGCGTTTGGATTCAATGCCTTTGAGCTCTGTCGTGGACACGGGGATTTTCTCCGGCCTTCTTCTTTTCTGAACGGTCGAAGTTGAAGGGGCCGTTGTAGCTGGTACCCAAGTAGACGACACCTTCTGTGGCATGACAGGGTGGTCCTTTTCTTGCCGAACCTTCATTTTCTTTGGTTGGCGGGAGCAGTCTTAATTAATCACAGAGTCTTGGACCCTTCGCCAGACCCTGTGAATTTTGGAGGACAGCCGCTGAGGGGGCTGCTCTAGCTTTGCCTTTGTGATCTTTTCAGCAGGCGGAGGATACTTTTTCAGCACGACAGTTGGCGAATTCCTGTGTACCCTGTTAAGTGGTTCAAAGCTGTTCCCAGTTGGAACAGCAACATCAACTTCCATCGTTGGTGCTGATGGGGTAAGTCTAGAAGGGGAACTGCCCCCAGCTTTCCTCACTCGGCGCCAGTGGCGACGTCGAGCATGTCTTGTAGATGGTATTGGCTCAGTCACGGGGGTAGCTCCATCATGCCTCCTGTTTTGGTGAAGGGTTGCTATTGGTGTTGTTAGTGTATATGCCCTAGAGGCCATTACTGTATCATACTAGTTTGTATATTACTTGATGGAAGCTTGGGATATTCACAGTTGTATATACAATCTTACTCGAAATGGTAGTATGCTACTTGGTTTATCTCTGCTTTAATATGTGCATGTGTTTCTTTTAGCATATCGCTGATATACATATTAGTAGAGCCCTTAGGATCTTTGCTTGATTACCAGTGTTGTGATGGCGCTCACACTCGTGGGAGCTGGGTAATCCATAAGCACATCCTTATACAGGTCCCTGGTCGTTGGACTATCGAGACAGGGCATCGATACTCCGGAGTAGACTAGCGTATGCGCTTCTCATCCCAGCATGGGAGACGGTCTGTCCCACAGCCGTCAGTACGTCGTACTTGAGATAGTATACGGGTGATCGTTAGGTTACGAGTACACTGGACAGGACTCGTCGGGGACTGTTGGTTGGTATTATACCTATCGTCAGTTATCAGTTCCCAGGTGACATGAGTACAGCTTAGTCCGCTGACTTGACACTGTCACTTCGCCTCGAATGTGTTCCCACTGCACTTTGATTACTACCCTACCACGGCTCAAAGGAGTCGTGCAAACAGGTAGTTTTTAGGTGCAGTCCCGAAGCACTTGGAGGCAATGACGGTTAGACAGGATTCGTCTCTCCCGATATTGGGGGTTGACATCGCGCTGTGTCCAGGAGAGCCATTACACGAGTAGTCCCTAGCCAGGGCAAGAGAGATATACTGGTAGGTTTCCAGTGTTATCTCAGGGTGTTCTGGGCTACACTCCGACACGACTTGTACCGCTATTAGGGGACTGACGTTCACTGCCCCCTAGGCCCGCCATGCGATGTATCAGACGAACAGACCGGACTGTACGGAGACTGTCACATACAGGCTCAGTAGGAGTTCAGATGGGGTTCACCTCGTCAGTCTTCTTATCGACATCTACCTGGGGACCGTTACGTACAGCTAGTGCCGCTTGCGGTCTATGGTTAAACCCACTGCCAGCGTAGTGTCAAGTCTTTAGAGTCCCACACAGAGAGCTATTCGCCTTTAGGCAAAATAAGTAGAGGTCGCATGGTTTTGCGACAGGGTTCGTTTCACATCCGCGCACTTGTGCTCGTTTGCTGTCCGGACAGCTTATTCTAGCGGGCTTTGGTTTAAGCCAGATCCTAGTATAGATTTGGGATTGGTTTTTTTCTCATTGTATTCGTGTTCCTCGGATCACGAATACGGGTGCGTATGCACAGTTACTTGAGACAGAGAGAGAGGACTTTGATTAGAGTTAATGACTATTGTCATTTTTATTAACCCTAATGCTTATGTGTGTATTATGGTTAATTGATATTAGTTTAATATAATTGTGCATGGTTATGGTTGTTGACCATTTGACCTCCTTGACTTGTTGACCTAGGTTGACACTTTGACCATCATCATTTCATTTGGAAGATGCTCTTTGATCCTTGCAAATTGCATTAAAAATGAAATGATAATGGTCATGTCTTGATTAACCATGACAATTATCTAGCTAATTATCTAATTACAATAATTCACACATATATGAGAGAATGCTTCATATTTTCTCTCATTCTATTATTCACTTTCTCTCTCTTGTTCTTCCTCTCCCTCAAGCTCTCACCTCTCATGTGTTGAGAAACACTTGAGCTTGAGAAAAACCCTTTCTTGATAATCTCTACTCTCATCTAGGGTTCAAGGATTAGCACTTCTTGCACCCTAGTTACTTCTAGCTTGGAGTTGAAGCCAAAGGTCGAGACTTTCGGGTGGATCTTTCTTCGACGTGAGAAGACGACTAAGGTGACCTCCTTCCACCACTCCAAGGAGCAAGGAGAGAAGGACATAAAGCCCAAGGTATAACCTTTCTAGCACTTAGCTAGTTTCTAGTTAGCTTTAGCTTGTTTTTGTTTAGCAAAGATCCTTCTTTGTCTAGTCCATGTTGCCTAAGCTCATAAAAATTCGATTTTTATTCCGTTTTCCGCCTCCTCGCAAGTACCGGGGTGGGCAACGTGGACTTACAGGTGTCAGCCTATCGAAGACAGACGTCCGCTGAGAAGAAACGTCCAACCTGTTAAAGACTGACCCTTGGGCAGGGGAAGCAGCTTTGGTGACTTCGCCTGATGCGGGAATTGGAACGGACAGTCTTGTGAAGACCGATCCTTTAGCAGGAGAAACCCTTTTTCGACTTCGTTCGTCGGAGTTGGAATGGATATCCGCTTCGGGATAACTCCCTCGAGTATTGCAGGCTTCTTCACGGGCCCACTTGAGCTTTGGCCTAGTCTGTTAAAGACTGAGGCATTGGACTTGGACGACCTGTTGAGAGGGGCCGCGGCAGTTGTAAGACGATTAAAGACCGATTTCTTCGGAGCTTCTTGCGGCGGCAGTGGGGCGTTGAAGCTCATTGGTGGGAGCATGGTCTCGAAGAAAAGTCCAGTGGTGGCCTGAGTCACCTGTTCCACTGGCATGGCGAAGATGGAGGCCGCTTGGGGCCCATAAGTTACTCCTCCAGATAGGACGGAGCAGGAGTTGTTGTTGCAGTTGGTGCAGCTGGAAGTTATTGACGCCATCTTCTCTTCTGCACGGAACAAGACACCAAATCTTAGTACCTCAAATTCAAGGGCAACCATACTAAACCGCGATTCGTTCGTGAAACACGACACATGAAGTGTGGAGTGGAAAGAGGAAAAGGTCCCACCGGGTGTGCCAGAATCTGTTCACCGCCGAAAATGGGAGACGGAACTGCGTAGGTTCGTCTTGCCTGAATTTGGGGGAAGATGCTATTTGGTTTTATCTGTCCAACTCTCCGAAGATGCCAAGTTGATTTATGGCACCATGTATCGGAGGTTTGGACAGATGCGGCCGTTGTAGCAGACTTTGTCAGATTCACCCTCATTTGAAGGGTTTTTGATTGTGGGGACGCTCTTCCCTGCAGGTGCAAGCCCCTGCAGTTAATTACGCTACCGCATCGCGGTAACCACTTTCTCTTTCTCCAGATGGTCACTTCGTGTCGTGTGTATTTATTTTATTTTTGGTTGCCCGTGGATTGTATACGGAGACTAATTTATGTTGTCTCCCGTAGGGCGTGGATTAGTCCAAATCCGTATTATCTTAGATTTGGGTTTGTTTGATTTAAGGATCGTTAATCTCATTTGAGATTAAGATTAACTTAAACGTTTGTTGAGGATACGTTAGTCTAATTTTTTAGACTAAGATCTACTCAACATGATCATTTAGATCCAACAAAAGAGCATTTGGGCTCTATTGTTTTAGTTTAGGGACGTTGCGGTCTATAAGTTTAAGGACATCATAGTCCATGAGTTTAAGGACCTCACAATCCATAAAGTTTAAGGACATCATAGTCCAGTTTAAAGACGTCATAGTCTATGTGGTTTTGGTTCAACCATTTGGGGATGCGCCAAAAGTTATTGGTTATTGGGACCCTCCATCTCTCTGAAGACGTTGAAGAATTACAAAGACATATATCAGATGTACGAAGAGATGTACCCTTGAACTAATATTGGTTGGGAGATCTGTAGTCAAGTTTGGGACTAAGATCAGCTAAAAAGATTTATGAGCATATGGGCTCAATTAATCTGAAGTAGGAGTCTGTGGCCAACTTGGGCTCGGCCCACTCAGCTAAAATGTTGAACATTTGTTTGGGCTCAACCTTTTTTATTTAACAATGTTGAGCATTGGTTTGGGTTCTGACAAATTTTTTTGTCTTTTATTGAGTGTTGAGCACTCATTATGGCTCTGAGGTTTTATTTAAAGAACAATTTATGTTCTCTCAGCGTGCATGTGAGGAGCACATGGCGTGCTTAGCGCTGAGCGCCAGACTTAGAGCGCTAAGGCGCTTTCTGTGAGATAGCGCACACGTGAGGAGCACGTGGCGTGCTTGGCGCTGAGCGCCAGTCAATGAGTGTAGAGCGCTCTTTATAAAATAGCGCCCACATGAGGAGCACGTGGTGCGCTTGGCGCTGAACGCCAACCTTGGAGCGCTGGGCGCTTCTTTTAAAATAGCGCTTGGAGCGCTGGACGCTAAGCGCTGGGCGCTGAGCGCCAGACTTAGAGCGCTAAGGTGCTTCTTTAAATTGGAGCGCTAAGGCTCTGCGGCGCTGTGCGCTAGACTTGGAGCGTTGAGGCGCTGTGCATCAATCTTGGAGCGTTAAGGCGCTTCTTTTTAATTGGAGTGCTAAGGCTCTTTTTAGACAGCTTTGATCAGTTCAGCACTCTGAGAATTAAACTCTCGTTTATAAGAGACTTTGTCTCGTGGTTTTAAGAACAAGGTTTTTATTTTTATAGGAGATGTTACAATCTCTTATGTTTTTTTTTTGCGAAAGACTTTGTCTTTATGGATCTGTGATCTGAAGAGAATTAAGTTCTTCTCCCCACTTTTTATGATGAGATGCTATGATCTCTTTTTGTGAAAGACCCCTGTCTTATAGATCTATGATCTAGAAAAAGAACTAAGTTCTTCTTTTATGAGATGCTTTTATCTCTCTGTTTTATTAACCTTGAAAAAATTCTTTTTGCGAGGGCTTGCTCTTCTCTTTGAAATTTCTCAAAGTTTGGGGGAGGGGTTCCTCTCTCTTCTACTTGAAGTCTTGGGTCCTTTATATAGGGGAGGCTGAATCAGTTAAGGAAATCTTTCCTCTGATTGATTTGAGGATGTTTCCTACCGTTGGATCTTTGATCCAAGGGCTTCTGTTTTACAGAAGGCAATCTTTTTGTTTTTAACAAGATTGGGAAAATATTTTCCTATACAGAACTTATTCTGTATCATATTGATCACCATTTGATCTTTGATCCAACGGTGCTCTGATTTATAGAGCACAATCTTTCTTGTTTGGAAAGATTTGAGGAGTATTTCCTCAATAGAATTTTATTCAAGTAATTTGATGATTTTTAATCATTTTCGTTGGATCTTTTATCCAACAGTGGAGAACATTTATGTCACGACCCGAAAGAGCACGTGACTGGCCCTTGAACCATATGAAGTCTATAGGACTCCATCTGATCCAAGTAAGCCAAAAGCCCAGAAATCTAAAACCATTTTACGAGTAAGTAAAGAAGACTGGTTTAAAGAAGTGAAGGAAAACATGTTTGAAGTCAAGGTTTTTAAATAACTAAGCCGAATATGTATTTTTAAAATATAAAGTCTTTTCTAAAAATTTCGGCAGAGTTTCTTTTGTAAATACTGGACCCGAGAGGGGTACAATAAGGACAATATATATACACAATGATAAAAGGCATCCCCAAGCGGGAGCTAGCTCTTCGTCAATCGACGGTCACAACCACACAAGCAATATGATATACAACGCCGAATGGCGAGGGTCAAACCAAAAGAAACTCAATAAGCATGAAAACCGCAATACTACTAAGCGCGACTCTAAGGTCGAAAATACATCACTAGTGTCTGAGTCTGAAACAATATACAAGTTTTGGTTGATGGAAATTCTAGATACAATGAATAATACAAGTACAATGGTGGTTCTTGATGCAAAAGAATCCACCTACCAAATGCAATTCACCCGCAAGGAAGCAGTGTGCCAGAAATGCCGCAATGGAACCTGTACGGCAAAACCTGCAAGAACTGTGGCACAACGGGGGTGAGTTGCCAACTCGTGAATAGAAATATCTACAAGCAGAAACCGAATGCAAGACATAATCCTAGGTCAATACGATCAGTATAATATAACCCACAAGAGTACGTCCGAAGCATGATAAGGTGGCAATATAACATCTAACATGTATGTAGTGCCAAGTACTCAGGTAATAACATGTCATCAGTATAAGGTATGTCTGCATGAAGTAAATATGCATATCAATACACATATATTAGCATCCCATACCACTAATATTGGTGTAAGGGTATATATAACAGCGCCCTCATACCCTGTTATATATACAAATGAAGTATGATCAATGTAAATCCAGTCTGTATGTGATCAAGCCTGTATAAACATGGAACCCATCCACCCGTCACCCAATGACAATAAACATGGAACCCGTCCACCCGTCAACCAATGACAATAAACGTGGAACCCGTCCACCCGTCAACTAATGACAATAAACGTCATGTATGCAAATATGAGGATATAATCAAAATCATGGAAATCGTCATGAAACCCATGCCTAGCATCGATACGTAAATCCTCATCTATCGGGCTCCGTCGGACCGGATCAGCCCACAGGCTATGTCTGCGGAATCGGCCCTCGGCCCCGGCAGTACGCACATATCCATCAATCGACTCTGGTCGGTATCCTCTGGATAACCTCCAGGTCCAACCAATCACCGGTAGGTAGTGGTCCCTCTGCCAGGCTCACCGTCTATTACACAGCAAAACCGTTCTTGCCCCGGGGTACCATACCGGGTCCACCATGTACCCGCAATCAACCTCTTCCGCCTCCTTGAATCGGGTTTCACATATCGCTCTCAGCACCGAGAAAACACATGGTGGACGCACTGAAATATCATATCAAGGGTAACCGGGTTTTTAAAACAATTATACATTCTCTTTTGAAATACCCACGGTTCCCAAATCCAGAAATATCATGGAAACAACATATCTCAATGCGTATAATCAAAACATGATATATGCGACATGTAAATAAAGGTGAGCATATCAGAAGTCATGTAACATGGAATAATAATGTGCACATGTCGAGGGAAACCGCTCCTTTTAAAATGAATCAGTTTTGAAGAATATCTTGCGGTTCCCAGATCTCTAATCAAGTCAGAATCATCTATGTATGTATACAGGTATAGGTGTACAATACGCCATGCAAGAATCATATCATGGATGCAACAGTACTACAGTGTAGTGGCATGGCAATTATCGATGATGAAGTGTGTGAGCCGGCAAATAGTGTACGTGGATCATACGCATCATCGATAATGGTGCTGGTGTCCTAACAGCATGATAACAATATAGCAATAAACATATGCAAGCAATGCGAATGGAATGAATATGCGGAAATCAAATAATCGACACCACAGTGAAGAATCTACTATGCAAACTACAGATCTAAGTATCAAGTCAATCGGGAGAGGTATGGAAACCACCTAAATCTGAGTCGATATATATATAGATATAATAGTCGGTGATCCCGCCTCAATAATATCGCGTACGATACAATATATCGTAAGACATCCTTGAGTCATGAGTGCGGATCTATCATCAATATAGGCTCGTACGGTAAATCGTCGTACGGCATCCCAATAGCTGGGTACGGGTCAATATCACATTCCTTTCATCAGATATCAGGTATCATTATCATCGTATCACATAATCTGGGGTACTGATCTAAGTCTACTACAACTGATACCATCAATATACTGCGTGTGCAAGCACACGTCCCAAGGCCCGCTAGAGATCACGTATCGTATCCCAAATACGAATCACATCAAATCACCGATCTCGCGGCACAATGCCCAACATCATCGACTCATCTCCAATGTCATCCAATATCATTAACACAGTGCAAGAATAATGAATATGTATGGGTGTGCGTGTAGGTGTAAATCTATTCTAGGGTTCGCGACTATGAACTACACTAGTCACTTCTAACCCTGCACTATCCATAGTACACCTAACTATCATATATATAATATAACAACTACGGACTGCGGGGGTGCTATACGCCATCCACCCGACTTCCCCCTGTAGATATAATGTACTCACCTTGCGTCTTCATTGTCGACGTCACCACGCATTTTCTTGTCGTCCCGAAGTCTTCATGGGGTACCTACACGTCAAAGTATCGTATATGCGCATTAAAACCAAATCAAAGCTAAAACGGCACACGAAACCCAAAACGATACGATAAGGGGCCTATAGGTTAGAACCTATGCCTTCAAAACCATCAATAAATCCTCTATATCGTCGTATAAACGCCAAATAGTCGAGGTAAAAC
This sequence comes from Agapanthus africanus, assembly GCA_030015575.1. Classification (NCBI taxonomy): domain Eukaryota; kingdom Viridiplantae; phylum Streptophyta; class Magnoliopsida; order Asparagales; family Amaryllidaceae; genus Agapanthus; species Agapanthus africanus. The sequence continues at coordinate 114,016,713 of CM057344.1, forward strand.
ACATTACACAAATTCAGAATTTAGAATACGGAATACGGAAACACGAATCCAAAACAGCAACTTAGGAATTATGTTCCAGATTTCACTCTGGGCCAAATTAGACAAATCTATATATACCAGGGGTCTAATCTACAGATAAGGGAACACCAAAACCAAAACGAGGCAAATCCACCATGGTCTGGCCGCAAATTGCGGCCAGAATGGATAAATCTGCGGCCGGCTTGATGAGTTAGGGGTTGGGGTCTTGGTGGTAGCTTCCTGGGTGCCTGCACATGTCACTGTCCAATCAATTTTATTTTAGGATGCCTCGGGTGATAGCAGATTCAATATACCCTTCACAGATTCTACAATTTCTCCGATATCGGTTTCTAAATCCGTATTTCGGGTTTCAACTCTCAGGTTAGGGTCTCAATTCATGCACTAGGATGATATTATAACCTCTACTGAGCTTAGTTTCACAATACAACACAAAATTCTTCACAACCCTAACTAGATTTTCCTCAAGTCACCAAAATCACACAATATCGGTTCAATCATAACATGGGGGTATAAGTAATGCTAAAACTAAATTAATGATCCAGAAAATACCTCATTTGGCAACTCAAGAATTTTCTTGAGTTGCCCCTAGTGGCCAAAATCCTTGCTTTCTTGGTCCAATATGTAGATCTAGGGATTGTGCTCACATTTAATGAAATGGAGATTGGGTTTTGGGGTTGTTTTAGAAGTGTTTTGAGGAGTTGAAGAGGGGAGGGAGGTGAGGAGCAGGAGTAGCAGCAACAACAAGAGGGAGAGGGAGAAAAATGAGTGAAGGTTGAAGGGAAAATGGCTAAGTCTTTAGTCAATGAAGCCCATTCCTCTCTCTCTCACCAACTACCAATTTCTTTATTCCTTTCTCTTTTCTTTTCCTTTTCTTTTTCTTATTCTCTCAAAATCCTTCTCCCAAGAATAGTAAACCCAAAGTGAACCATGGTAAGAAAATGCACAAGTGTGAAAAAGTGATATGTGCATGTTTTGCACAAAAAAGCTAAAAACCGATTAGCGATTTTTAATCACGATTAGCACTAATTTAGCATATAACTAATCAATTAAACTTAGAAGTGGCATAATTCTCTAATTTACCCTATTTTAGAATTTTCCAAAATTTTTCCCCATTGATTTGTATTTAATAATACCAAAATATTAAAATATTCAATAAAATAATATTAAATTATAAAAATTCCCAAAAATAATATTTTTATTATTTCGAAATGTTACAATCTACACCCCTTAAATAAATTCGGTCCCCGAATTTAAATTTAAACCCCCAAATACCCAAACATTTCAATAATATCCAAACTGTCGGGGTTCCGAAAATATCAATACGTAGCGAATATCATCAAAGTGTACTGCTCTACTAGAAATCAATCCACAAAATGTATATATAAGAATATCCTGTGCGTCTGGTGCGCAAGGAATCAAAATCCCAATATGTACCATACATGGGCACAAAACAACATCTAGGTGCAACTGGTGTGCACAAAAAAAATCTGTCATAGGCAACGTGTGTGCCTGACAGCAAAAAAAATCAGGTGCATGTGACATGCACGAAGAATCCCGATTTAGTGCATCCAGCATGCACCAAAATCGTATATCAAAACACTAAAGGTGCATGAAGACTATGCTGGAAGTGTAAATCAAATCACTGCATAAGATAGGCGTGAAATCACAATCAATAGCTCAAATGTAATAACTATGCGCAAAATATAAATATCCAGTGGGTGCATGAAACAAATATCATGAAACTCAGTCATCAAAACTAAATCATGCAAACAGGACGCCCAAAATACCGAAATCCAAAATGACGGATACGTGATAATCGAATCACAAAATCACAAATCATAAATACCGTCGCCGGTAGTTCCTCCTTCAAGGTCGAGAAGGAGTCGGTGCACCCAATGCTAGCAGCGCAAGATATCTACTTGCCTCTTGCCCACGGTCTGGCGTCCTCTGTCTCTGAGTCCTTATCTTCTCTGCGGATTACCTATCTCGAAATCAATCGGCACATCGGCCCTGTCAGGTGTGCTAACGGGGACGACTCCGTTCTGGCACTTCTCTGGTCATTTCTCGATCAACCCTCACAACCACTCGTAAAGCAGCATGTCACTGGCGTCGGCCTCTGGCTTTCTGAATGCGCATCACACATCTGATCCTGGATGCAAACATCATTGCAGCAATGTCCTCGAAGGAATCCTGCTCAAGGTCTCTTCCGATCTTGCCTATGCCGAGCTGTACGGAGGCTGTCTCTCTTGCATAATCTCTTCTCACTCGATGGACATCTGTGTCCTCAGCACAACATTTTCTCAGAAATTGGTCGCATCCCAACGCCTCTGTAAGCATATCAGGTCTCTAGTCTCGATGGGAAGTAATGACAGCTCGTCAGCGTCTCGCACGAACCTCTGGTTCCACTTGTCTCTATCGTCGTCCACTATGACGTCACGCCATGCTATCTACGCACTGCACTGTTCTCGGCCACGGTCAATCCGAAGTCTCTCGCACGGACTCAAAATCGCGTACTCTGTGGCTTCATCATTCTGTAGAAGATGTCTGGCCGAACAGGTCCTCGGGAACACGTTCCAACCATCGGAGGAATACTCAATACTCGTCCGCCCTTGATCAATTTGCAACGCATCTGGGTAAAGTCCTTTATCCGAACCTGGTCAACTACCTCGTCGACGATGCCGAACTCTGGCCTGCTGGGTGTGCGCAATATGACCACTCCTGGGTCTAGGTCTTCTTGTATCGTTTTCCAGAAAGGTCTTGTCGAGGTTTCTCTCTCAAATCTCATTCCTGCCGAATTGCCCGGAAGTCATCATCCATTGCTGAAGCTAATTCTTATTCTGGAACGGCTGCATACTTATCGCGCTTCTTTCTGGAAGATATATCCATATACAACGCCTCTGGGTGCGTATCACATCTCTGATGTCAGCGGAGTGGGACGTCATCTCGTCGAAATCTCTTGCGAACTCTTTTATTCACTCTGCTTCAATGTCGACTGATTCGGACTCGTCTCATCGTGGCTGCATGGACTGTGCTCCAACGGCTATACTTGTATCTGGAGTCTCCCAAGCAAGCATCCCATCACATGATATCCGAATGATGTCGAAACATTCGATCGACTCGTCAGAACCTCATAATCCCCTAAGAGATCAACACCTTGAGTATAGTTTAATAGTATCGAGTACATGCCACAGCGTCGGTGGTCCAGCCGTAGAAGGGCAAACCCAAGCCTCACTAATGGCGCCGCGGAACTGCCGCAAACCCTAAGGTTCAAAGGCTTTCACACGGTCATTAAGTCGAGTTAGGGTTTCATTCTTCTAGAGGGTCCATAGAATCACCTGCATGTCTTTCCGTATACTTTAAACTTGGAAAATGAGCTCCTGACATTCGATCGTCTCTATCGACTCTCAATGAACCTGCGTGAAGTCGTCTCTAGCTGGAAACAATCTATCTGATGACCTCGCATCGGTAAACGAATGAACCACATGTCCTAGTCATTCATCCTCAGGTGACTAGCGACCGTCCATCATATCTCTAAGTATATGCTCATGCTGCAGTAGCTCCAACCATCTGGGCGATATCTCGTCATTTGCAGCAGCAACTGGCTCATTCGCCTGTACGCCGAACAGCATCTCAATCCTCCAGGAAAGGCGATACATTGGCGGTCATCACTGAATCGGTCTGCTCTAGATCCGAGTAAGACTCTCCACACTGGAAATCTTCAACTCAACTGGGCCCGCTCCGGCGCATAAATCGGACGAATCACCTTCGTCTCTCAAATCGGGTAAACTAGCTATCATTTGTCTCATATCTGCCTGGAAGCTCCGGCAATCTCAACTCGTAAGCTCCGGAAGCGACATCCTGTCAATCTCAGCAACAGCTGGTCCATCTGTCTGCATGGTAGGCGACATCATAATCTCTGAGGTATGCTGTACATCAACAGTCCTCTCTCAACTGGCAGCTCTAACAATGGCCCGATCATCCGGTGCAAGACCAAGCACTCGCCTCCACTAGAGGTCACAATCATCAATACCAACTCGAGATGTTCCCATGTCACCAGAAAACACAATGGTCGGCCCTCATACCAGACGAGCTCGCCCTGACCATAACCCTAGCAGCAGCCCAAACTGCGCTCAACATGGTGACAGGAACCTCAATCGAGTATCGAAGAGAGCAGATCAATGGCAAGAAAGAGAACAACAGATCCAGAGTGGATACATGATCATAAGAAGGAACAACATCAATAAAGATATGATAATGAAACTAATAGAATCGGGGATCTCAAATGGATGTATAATCATGGATATGAAGAGAATCACTGATCTCGAAAATATGTACATCCTAAGGTTCATTAAGCGGAGTGGCGTGTCGTAAGTATGCCGCGGAACATACCCACGGTACGTCACTCTACTTTAGTCACCTATTCCATCAACCAAGGGTCATCCTATACGACGAAAGTTCGGGTCTAATACCCTCTCGACTAAGTCTAAGTTCCGTAAGGTCAAGCCTAAGTTCCGTATATACATAGACGCCCTAGGCTCCACATAGTCAAACTTAGACTCGAACCAAGGTTAACCTAGCGCTCTGATACCAACTTTGTCACGACCCGAAAGAGCACGTGACTGGCCCTTGAACCATATGAAGTCTATAGGACTCCATCTGATCCAAGTAAGCCAAAAGCCCAGAAATCTAAAACCATTTTACGAGTAAGTAAAGAAGACTGGTTTAAAGAAGTGAAGGAAAACATGTTTGAAGTCAAGGTTTTTAAATAACTAAGTCGAATATGCATTTTTAAAATATAAAGTCTTCTCTATAAATTTCAGCAGAGTTTCTTTTGTAAATACTGGCCCCGAGCGGGGTACAACAAGGACAATATATATATACAATGATAAAAGGCATCCCCAAGCGGGAGCTAGCTCTTCGTCAATCGACGGTCATAACCACACAAGCAATATGATATACAACGCCGAATGGCGAGGGTCAAACCAAAAGAAACTCAATAAGCATGAAAACCGCAATACTACTAAGCGCGACTCTAAGGTCGAAAATACATCACTAGTGTCTGAGTCTGAAACAATATACAAGTTTTGGTTGATGGAAATTCTAGATACAATGAATAATACAAGTACAATGGTGGTTCTTGATGCAAAAAAATCCACCTACCAAATGCAATTTACCCGCAAGGAAGCAGTGTGCCAGAAATGCCACAATGGAACCTGTACGGCAAAACCTGCAAGAACTGTGGCACAACGGGGGTGAATTGCCAACTCGTGAATAGAAATATCTACAAGCAGAAACCGAATGCAAGACATAATCCTAGGTCAATACGATCAGTATAATATAACCCATAAGAGTATGTCCGAAGCATAATAAGGTGGCAATGTAACATCTAACATGTATGTAGTGCCAAGTACTCAGGTAATAACATGTCATCAGTATAAGGTATGTCTGCATGAAGTAAATATGCATATCAATACACATATATTAGCATCCCATACCACTAATATTGATGTAAGGGTATATATAACAGCGCCCTCATACACTGTTATATATACAAATGAAGTATGATCAATGTAAATCCAGTCTGTATGTGATCAAGCCTGTATAAACGTGGAACCCGTCCACCCGTCACCCAATGACAATAAACGTGGAACCCGTCCACCCGTCAACCAATGACAATAAACGTGGAACCCGTCCACCCGTCAACCAATGACAATAAACGTCATGCATGCAAATATGAGAATATAATCAAAATCATGGAAATCGTCATGAAACCCGTGCCTAGCATCAACACGTAAATCCTCATCTATCGGGCCCCGTCGGTCCGGATCAGCCCACGGGCTATGTCTGCGGAATCGGCCCTCGGCCCCGGCAGTACGCCCATATCCATCTATCGACTTTGGTCGGTATCCTCTGGATAACCGCCAAGTCCAACCAATCACCGATAGGTAGTGGTCCCTCTGCCAGGCTCACCGTCTACTACACAGCAAAACCGTTCTTGTCCCGGGGTACCATACCGGGTCCACCATGTACCCGCAGTCGGCCTCATCCGCCTCCTCAAACGGGTTTCACATATCGCTCTCAGCACCGAGAAAACACATGGTGGACGCACTAAAATATCATATCAAGGGTAACCGGGTTTTTAAAACAATTATACATTCTCTTTTGAAATACCCACGGTTCCCAAATCCAGAAATATCATGGAAACAACATATCTCAATGCGTATAATCAAAACATGATATATGCGATATGTAAATAAAGGTGAGCATATCAGAAGTCATGTAACATGGAATAATAATGTGCACATGTCGAGGGAAACCGCTCCTTTTAAAATGAATCAGTTTTGAAGAATATCTTGCGGTTCCCAGATCTCTAATCAAGTCAGAATCATCTATGTATGTATACAGGTATAGGTGTACAATACGCCATGCAAGAATCATATCATGGATGCAACAGTACTACAGTGTAGTGGCATGGCAATTATCGATGATGAAGTGTGTGAGCCGGCAAATAGTGTACGTGGATCATACGCATCATCGATAATGGTGCAGGTGTTCTAACAGCATGATAACAATATAGCAATAAACATATGCAAGCAATGCGAATAGAATGAATATGCGGAAATCAAATAATCGACACCACAGTGAAGAATCTACTATGCAAACTACAGATCTAAATATCAAGTCAATCGGGAGAGGTATGGAAACCACCTAAATCTGAGTCGATATATATATAGATATAATAGTCGGTGATCCCGCCTCAATAATATCGCGTACGATACAATATATCGTAAGATATCCTCAAGTCATGAGTGCGGATCTATCATCAATATAGGCTCGTACGGTAAATCGTCGTACGGCATCCCAATAGCTGGGTACGGATCAATATCACATTCCTTTCATCAGATATCAGGTATCATTATCATCGTATCACATAATCTGGGGTACTGATCTAAGTCTAGTACAACTGATACCATCAATATACTGCGTGTGCAAGCACACGTCCCACGGCCCACTAGAGATCACGTATCGTATCCCAAATACGAATCACATCAAATCACCGATCTCGCGGCACAATTCCCAACATCATCGACTCATCTCCAATGTCATCCAATATCATCAACACAGTTCAAGAATAATGAATATGCAAGGGTGTGCATGTAGGTGTAAATCTATTCTAGGGTTCGCGACTATGAACTACACTAGTCACTTCTAACCCTGCACTATCCATAGTACACCTAACTATCATATATATAATATAACAACTACGGACTGCAGGGGTGCTATACGCCATCCACCCGACTTCCCCCTGTAGATATAATCTACTCACCTTGCGTCTTCATTGTCGACGTCACCACACATTTTCTTGTCGTCCCGAAGTCTTCATGGGGTACCTACACGTCAAAGTATCGTATATGCGTATTAAAACCAAATCAAAGCTAAAACGGCACACGAAACCCAAAACGATACGATAAGGGGCCTATAGGTTAGAACCTATGGCACGCCTTCAAAACCATCAATAAATCCTCTATATCGTCGTATAAACGCCAAATAGTCGAGGTAAAACACATTACACAAATTCAGAATTTAGAATACGGAATACGGAAACACGAATCCAAAACAGCAACTTAGGAATTATGTTCCAGATTTCACTCTAGGCCAAATTAGACAAATCTATATATACCAGGGGTCTAATCTACAGATAAGGGAACACCAAAACCAAAACGAGGCAAATCCACCGTGGTCTGGCCGCAAATTGCGGCCAGAATGGATAAATCTGCGGCCGGCTTGATGAGTTAGGGGTTGGGGTCTTGGTGGTAGCTTCCTGGGTGCCTGTACATGTCACTGTCCAATCAATTTTATTTTAGGATGCCTCGGGTGATAGCAGATTCAATATACCCTTCACAGATTCTATAATTTCTCCGATATCGGTTTCTAAATCCGTATTTCGGGTTTCAACTCTCAGGTTAGGGTCTCAATTCATGCACTAGGATGATATTATAACCTCTACTGAGCTTAGTTTCACAATACAACACAAAATTCTTCACAACCCTAACTAGGTTTTCCTCAAGTCACCAAAATCACACAATATCGGTTCAATCATAACATGGGGGTATAAGTAATGCTAAAACTAAGTTAATGATCCAGAAAATACCTCATTTGGCAACTCAAGAATTTTCTTGAGTTGCCCCTAGTGGCCAAAATCCTTGCCTTCTTGGTCCAATATATAGATCTAGGGATTGTGCACATATTTAATGAAATGGAGATTGGGTTTTGGGGTTGTTTTAGAGGTGTTTTAAGGAGTTGAAGAGGGGAGGGAGGTGAGGAGCAGGAGTAGCAGCAGCAACAAGAGGGAGAGGGAGAAAAATGAGTGAAGGTTGAAGGGAAAATGGCTAAGTCTTTAGTCAATGAAGCCCATTCCTCTCTCTCTCACCAACTACCAATTTCTTTATTCCTTTCTCTTTTCTTTTCCTTTTCTTTTTCTTATTCTCTCAAAATCCTTCTCCCAAGAATAGTAAACCCAAAGTGAACCATGGCAAGAAAATGCACAAGTGTGAAAAAGTGATATGTGCATGTTTTGCACAAAAAAGCTAAAAACCGATTAGCGATTTTTAATCGCGATTAGCACTAATTTAGCATATAACTAATCAATTAAACTTAGAAATGGTATAATTCTCTAATTTACCCTCCAAAATTTTTCCCCATTTATTTGTATTTAATAATACCAAAATATTAAAATATTCAATAAAATAATATTAAATTATAAAAAATTCCCAAAAATAATATTTTTATTATTTCGAAATGTTACAATTTAGTTCTAGCGCTTGGTGCTCTCGTGCCTTGTACGTGAGCGCTGCTTCAGAGTTTTTGACTCTCAGCGTTGGCGCATTAAGCGCGAGCGCTCTCATGCTTTGCACATGAGCCCAGCGTCAGAGTCTTTGACTCTTGGTGCTGGCGCACTTATCGTTAGCGCCCTCATGCTTTGCATGTGAGCGCTGCGTCAGAGTCTTTGACTCTTAGCGCTGGCGCATTTAGCGCCAGCGCTCTCATGCTTTGCACATGAGCGCTGCATCAGAGTCTTTGACTCTTAGCACTGGCACATTTAGCGTGAGCGCTCTTATGAGGCGCTGCCTCATTTGAAATTTCAAAATTTGAAATTTCAAATGGAGCTTTGCTCTCTGATTGGGTCATCAAAACCTCTCTGTCACCGTCTTTGAGGAGTCCAAAATACCTTTCAGGTGGCTGAGGTTACCCACCATATCTGCGGAGTAGCTAATGGATTGTCGAACCCAATTAAATTCTTAGGTTCTAATAAATTTTCAGTAATCATTTGTAGTCCACCATGTACCCGCAGACGGTGCCTCCTCACTGCTCGAATCGGGTATACTCATAGCTCAGAACCGAGAAAACTCATGGTGGATGCCACAAATCATATCAAGAGAAATCGCGTTTTAAAACAATCATAAGATTTTTAAAATATAACTGTGGTTCTAAAATCCAGAGATCTCATTAAAACAGAATCTCATATGCATGTAACCAATAAGGTACAGTAAATGCAAGCACAGAATAATACTGTAAAGTATTGCAAGTGTTTTCACGTAAGCATGTCATGTAACCAAGTAAAGAAGTGCAATATCTAGACTAGCATGTGCGGTAATAAGTACTGAACGGTACGGCAATATAGCAATTCTAATGTATAAGTGACATGGCAATTACCGATGATGAGTGTGTGAGCCGGCAAATCTGTGTACGTGTAACATGCGCATCATCGGTAATGGTGCATGTGTCCTAGCAGACGAAGCTATATAAAGATAAGTGCCGGGAACATGGTACGTATGTCATGAGGAAATAATACAGCGTAAACATGAATGGTATAAAGTACGTGACTACACATGAACCATACGGTTATAGTTTAAATAACACGAATAGTAGTTTTTGAAACTAGGGCTATGGTGTTTTGAAAAAGAGATACCATTTGAAAAATCTGTAGCGTCCCTTGAGCTTGCCATTTAAAGTGTTTAACGATTCGTTGGTTTGAAAATAGTTATAGTTCAAAGGTAATCTATTATCTACCAAAATGATTAGAAAGCAAAGGTTTTCCAGATCAAGACAATCCATAAGTCGGCGATCCCGCTTCATAGTATCAGATGTGGTATAATCCATCGTACATCATCCCCGAGTCAAGAGTGCGGATCAATTATCTGGTATATCATACTACGTACGGTATAATCTATCGTACAGTATCATCAAATCATAATAAGGATCTATCGTCCCATACATAACATTGCGTATGGTATAATCCATCGTACGTATCATAATTCAAGGGTACAGATATATGGTCTCGTACATCATATTATCTCATATTCTCATTTATATATGTAAATATATATATATATATATATATATATATCATCTTATATCATATCTTAACATATATATATATGTATATATATATATGTGTGTGTGTATATATATGTGTGTGTATATATATATATATATGTATATATATGTGTGTGTATATATATATGTAAGTCCACGGCGGCGCCCCGGCCGTCTTTCCGAGGCCAAAATGCGGAATCAAAAACTTTTCTATAAACTAGAAACCGGCGCTACCGCGGACTTTTAAACCCGGATCGGACCATTAACCTAATACTAGCGAACAAGAGAAAGGGTAGAGAGCTATATCGAGCGATCCGTGTCCTTCGGTCTTCGGCCATCATCCCGATCTTCCCGCGGAATCTCCGGTCTCGATCTCCTCGTCGGAAAGGCACCACATCACCGAGTCTTTTTACGGGCTCCCACCTCTGGACCGAGACAACTTGGACACGAAGTTGGCAAGCCGACGTGTCCAGGGTTGCTGTAGACTGAGTGTAGAAAATTTTTGTCTCAAGGGGTTAGTGAAGTTGCCATTTGGAAGTGGAGAAGGAGATGCAAGCTTTTTGGATGAACTAAGGGATTTTTTTGCAAGCAAGAAGGAACCATTTTGCTATACCAAAATTTTGGACAGCCCCATGAAGAAGTGGCCGGCCTTGCTTGTGTAGGTGGGGAGGGAGAGAGAATAATGCAAGAAAGAGAAAATGGGTGATCATTAGGAATAATGATCACCTCACCATCCAACTCAATCCCAACTTCAAAAGCAAGCAATGATGAACAAAAAGAAGTCAATGGAAGCAAGAACCATCATGAACCTATCATCACAAAAACAACCCTCCATATTGCTAATTTGCATATTTGCAAATAACCCCCTCCACACCAATTTTCAGCCAAAGAAAGATAGAAAGGAAAATGGCCGAAACGGAATGCAAACTGGCAACTTCAAAAAGTGATCCGGTAATAAATTACAGGAAAACCCCGCGACTGTATATACATACCCGTATTTGTATTGCTACCGAATACAAATGCAATGAGACAAAATCTACAGTGTACAATACTAGGATCCGGCTCAAACCAAAGCCCGCTGGTATTATCCGTCCGATTATGATCCGTGCAATACCGCACGTACATGATCGAACCCTGCCATATATCCATACGGACTCTACATCGTTTCGCCCAAAACTTGAGAAACTGTCTGTAGGGGAATCTAAAGACTCGTCAATACTTTGGCTGTGGATTTAACCACTAGCACGTCAGAGGTATTAGCCGTACGTAACGGTCTACCAGGTATTGACCAAAAGGGACGTCGATGAGCGAACTCATCCTGACACCCTACTGAGCCTGTCAGTGGCAATATCCATACAGTCCGGTCCGTTCGTCTATGAGCATCGCATGGCGGGCCTAGGGGGTTGGTACAAGTCAGACCCCCAAAAGCGGTACAAGTCATGTCGGAGTGTAGCCTAGAACACCCTGAGATACTACTGGAATACCTACCAGTAAATCTCTTGCCTTGGCCAAGGACTTCGTGTAATGGCTCTCCTAGACACAGCGCGACCTCACCCCCAATACTGGGAGAGACGAACCCCTGCAGATCCGCTCACTGCCTCCATGTGGCTCGGGACTGTACCCAACTAAAACCTGTTTGCACGACTCCTTTGAGCCGTGGTAGGGTAGTAATCAAAGTACAGTGGGAACTCACACGAGACAAATGACGATCTCAGGTCGATGAACTAACCTGTACACATGTCACCAGGGAACTGCTATCTGACGTCGGGTATAAGACCAACTAGCATGTTCCCGGCGAGTCCTGTCCGGTGTACTCATAACCCAATGAGCACCTGTATACATCTTAGGTGAACCAACTGACACTAGTGGCTTGTGAGACCGGCCACCGCCCCTCGTCGGGGTCTCGACTGTATACACTAGTCTACTCTGGAGTATCGATGCACTGTCTCGAAAACTCCCACGACTAGGGACCTTTTAAGGATGTGCTTATAGACCCCAGCTCCCACGTATATGATCGCCATCATACTGCTGGCCGTCAAGCAAGAATCCTAAGGGCTCTATCAACGCGTAATAGTGACCTGTAAGGTCACCTTAAGCAGTACACGATGATAAAGATAAAGCAGATAGCATACTATCATCTTGAGTAAGACTGTCCTACCGGCATAGGTCCTCCCTCAATCATTGCAATCATGTGCCTGTGATCCTAATAATTGATTCTGAGGGCACTATATCCGACAATATATATGTATATCGCCTTGCATCCTTATGTCAAACATATCGACTCGTGTCATCTCTTTCCATCATGTCCTCATCTCATCATATCATCCCGTACTTATCCTTATAGTTATACCCGTAAGTACATAAGCATAGGTTTCTATATATATATATATTCTACATCTCGGTTATCCTATTAGTATAGTTATGGGGGTGCTATACGCTATCCATCCGACTTCCCCGTTGATATACATCTACTCACCTGCTATCCTTGCTCTAGCCGAAGTCGATGAACGTCTTGTTCTCCTTCGTCGTCCCGGAAGTCCACGCAAAGGTGCCTACACATCAATACATATCGCATCATAAACAAAATCAAATCCAAAGCCTGATACGACACGCAAAATGCGCATAGGTTAGAACCTATAGTCCACACAAGTAAGAACAACCAAACAATCCCCGGCGTTGACATAACAACGTCCAACGACCGTGTCAAAACTCAAATACCAAAACCAAGTTTTCAAAAGTCGTAAACCGAAATCTGAAACTTAGAAAAACACTCCCAGATTTTGACTCAGATAAAATTAAGACATTTTGCATATAGGGTAGGTCCATATATTAAGTAATAGAGCCATAGAACCAAAACTAAACCCTAACTCATAGGTCAGGCCGCAATTTGCAGCCATATGGAATATTTTGGCAGCCAAGTTGGGAAGTTGGGTTCTCGGGTTACTAGGGCAGTCTCTAATAGCCTGCACACCTCTCTGTGTTAGCAACTTAATTTTTAGAGTTCTCGAGTCATAGCAGATTCTAATTGATCATCACATTTCGTCAAAAACCCGATATCGGAAAATTCCAAGTTCATGTTTGGGACTTCTAATCTCAATTTTGTCCAGAATTCCATCACTAACGGGTTTGTGGTCACTAACTAAATCTCAATTGCATCTCTACAATTCAAAACATCCACTAAAATCATCCTAGAATTTTTCCAAGTTCACAAATCTTAAAGCTTTTAACTCTAAACTAACACTTAATCTTAGAAAACTTAAAAGCATGAAGGAAGGTGAAGGTTTTACCTTTTGGCAACTTAAGAAAGTTCTTTGGTGGTCCAAGATGCTCAAATCCTAACTTGATCTCATCATGGGGTGTAGGATGAGCTTGTGGTCATTTTTTGTAAAGGTAGTGCGGGGTTTTGATGAGGTTTTTGGGATAATTTGTGGTGGTAGTGAGATGGAGAAGGTGGAGAACGAAGATGAAGGAAGTGAAGATGAGAAATGAAATGAAGAAGGAAAAGGTTGGTTATGGAGCTATACAAACACTCTCCCTCCCTTTCTCTTTCTCACACTCTCTCCTCATAAATAAGGTCACGTCATGTCTCCTCCTCTCATCAAATATCTTTTCTTTTCTTTTTCCTTTCTCTTCTTCCTTTTTCTCTTTTCTTTTAAAACCCCAAATAACAACAAATACAAATGAAACTAAACATGCAACAAGATACAATGTGTCAGGGTTAACCAAAAATATATTTGGCTTAATGCATAATTAGTAATACACTAAACAAGTTTAACATAACTTGTATGTAAATAATAGCATAATAATTTATAAAATGTCCAAATCCAATAAATGCCTTCATAATCAATAATTCGTATTAATTCCCCAAAATTTTCCAAAATATTGGTATATAATTATACCATCCTACGAAAACTCAAATCCATACCCGTATAGTTTTCGTGAAATTTATTATTTTATTATTTAAATTCCAAAAATATTATTTTATATTTCTGAAATGTTACACATGGTTTCGGGCAAGACTTGTGATATTAATTGTAAATTAAAATACATGGGGTGTTGGGGTATTTTGAGTTTGAATCCAATGAAATCTCAGTAGCCCCTGTTGGGATCAAAAATTACATCCCGGTTGACCAAGTCAAAATCAGTCAATCCCAGCTAAGCGGGCCCAAGCCCAAGTCAAGACCGAGCTTGGAAGCGGCTGGCTCCATGCCAAAAGAAGGTGATAAATTAGTTTAAATGCAATTTTTAGAAATAAATGTATGAAAAATGGGGAAAAAACCAAAATTTTGTAAACCCCAAGGTTTGTGTGCGAAAAGAAATAAGCACATGAGGTATGGAGAGACACAAGTGCCATTTAGAAAAGCCCAAGGGGCTATATGTAAAGTGTGTAGCTTATAAAGGCAAACATGATGAGAAAATTAAGAACAACTTTTCATTCTCTCAAAACATTATAGGGTTTGTGCCTCCATCTCTTTTCTCTCAAGTTCTCCCTTTTCTTTTCTTTTCCAATTAAATCAAGAGTTTAACTCTTTTTTTTCCAAAAAAATAGCTTTTCACCATAAAACCCTCGAAAGGAAGTTCAGATCTCCCATCAAATCCTTAAAAGGGAGATTTTTTATCACACCTCCCCTTTTCTCCAAGATCCAGCAAAAGGAGAGGAGGAGGAAGAATACCCACCTCCAAAAATCCCATTTTGGGAGGATCCGAAGCTCTAAAGAGAAGAAATGGGTCCCCTGTAATCATCTCCGAAGATCTTCGAGGAGTTCAACTCCAAGATCCAAATCCTCAAAGGAGTTTAACTCCACATCTAGACCTTTTAGGAGTTTAACTCCAAATCCAAGCCCTTTAGGAGTTTAACTCCAAATCCACATCCAATTTATTATATCGGAGTTTAACTCCAAATCCAAATATTTTTGGAGTTTAACTCCAAGTCTATATATAATTCCTGTTTGGGAGTTCAACTCCAAAACTCATCGGGAGTTCAACTCCCAGCCTAGGGGCTAAGTCCCTTTCTCTGCTAGTGTTTCCAGCGGTCGTATACCGCGCACGTGACCTACTGGTGCCCAGCGGTCACGTGTCGTGCATGTGACCCGCGGACGCCCAGCGCCCATACGCCACTCACGTGACCTTCGGACGCCCAGAGCCCATGCGCTACTCACACGTCCTTAGGACTCTCCTCACCCTTCTTTTTTCCTCACTCTCCACACTCAAAACATGTCCCCTATTAGAAATTTTTTTTAACAAGGCACTACCCCACACCCTGCAAGAGGGCTGCTAGCCCCATTGACCCCCAGCCCGCTATTCGGGTAGCAGGACCCCCGTAAACTCTGCAAAGCCCTCAATATGCCCAAAACACCTCAAGGCACACACGCACACTGCACATTGAGTTCGCATGACCAGTTTGACTCGTCAATCGGAGGTTCCTTCGCTCCAAAGGCAAGGGGTAATTAAAAGCAGCTTAGTCCACGGCTGTCGGAGATTCGGATCACCACAATCAATAAACCCCCACCTATTCTAGGCATGGAGAATCTGTAATGTGCCTGACAAGCGCGCGCATTCCTATCTAAATGGGGTGAAGAAAAACACCTTTCAGCCCCCTAGTATATGAATCCATGAATACTAACACAATTTATAATCATGAGGGCCTGTGTTTTCTTACTCCTGAATTATAGCCTGTTGGGTTTGTGAATACTTAGACGATGGTTAAAGTCCCGCTACTAACATATTTGATTCGGGCCCGTGATTTCTTTCCCCTGAATTACAGTCTTAAGTTCGAGAATACTCTTGAGATTGGTTGTTATTTAAACTTGAACCGTCGTTAGTTAGATTACCCATGTAGAGATCTTTTAAGACACATTGATATTCACTTCTTGTTCACTACATACGCTTATTCCATGCTTATGTTGACCAATACATGCTACACTATATTTCCATGCTCATGAATTATATATTTGCCATGTACATTGCCATGTCACAGTTGTTCATATGTTTATGATTTCCACTCATGCTATATTACATGACGCCTTGCTCTTTATTATATAATTCACAACTCTTTGGGGACTTACTGAGCATAAGTTCGCTGACGGGTATTCCACCATATTTTCTTTCTTTCCTTGGAATGGTCGTCAGGTGATGTTGAAACAGAGGAGATAGAACCTACGGAAGAGGAGCACGATCAACTTGCATCATAAGCGGACGACTAGTTTCTTTTCAGCCTTTCTATTTCTGTATGCCTCTTATTTAAGGCTTATCTTGTTATTGTACTCAGTTTAGGACATCTTATATTTTGAAACTCTGTGGAACTTTGAATATAATAAGTAGTTGGAATTTTTATTATCTAGTTATTTCTTGTCATACTTTATATTGCTTATAGACGCTTAGCATATTTGTTGCCAGAAAGAACCTTCTCGGAATAAATACGTCACAGACTTGTCACGTACCCGTTACCACTCTTTTGGAAAGTGGGGCATGACAAGTTTTATTGGTGGCCTATGTAGGTCTGGTTTGCATTAATATCGTAAGCAATGTAACACAAGAATTAAGAAATCCGACAACTTTTACATTCCTTATATTTCAAATTCCTTGAATCTATTCTAATCCATCTTTTCTCTATCCATGATGATGGATTCCCCTGATCATGTCAACACAAACGAAGAGATCCCACCACCACCACCACCACCTGTTGCCGCAACTCCAATCATTGAATAAATGGTGCTACTAGAGGCCATCAAGAGTCTACTCAAGGGCCAGCAAGCCCAATGCATGATTCAGCAGGAGTAAACTGCTCTCCTTCTTCAGGGATTCATTCGCCCTGAAGCCGAAGCACCAAGAGTGAAGCAATTCCGGGCGTTGCACCCGAAGAATTTAGCTGGGAAAAAGAGCCCTCTAGAGGTTGACGAATAGGCTCAGAGTATAGAAGATGAGATTGCGGCAGCCCAAGTTATAGATGCGGATTGGGTTCGAGTAGCAAAACTCCAGCTTACCGATAATGCCAGGGTCTGGTGGAAGGCCGAAGATAACCGTCTTACGCAGCCTATTGAGTGGAAGACGTTTCGTGATCTCTTCGACGCCAAGTATTTCCCAGAGACCATACATTTCGAGATGGAACAATAGTTTGTTCACCTGCAGCAAGGATCCATATGGGTCAAGTCAATAGATGAGTATGATGCCAAATTCACTATGCTCGGCAGGTAAATCTATCGTCTTCAAATTTGTTGTTCCCTAATCACATAAATATTTCTGACAAACGTTGAATCAAATTTATTGCCTACCTGAATCCTACCGCCGAGATCCGTGCTAGATACTTTCAGCGAGGCTTAGACCCCGAGATCCAGGCTGCGCTGGCGATAGAAGATTATTTGACTCATGAAGTGGCTTTGAAGGCAACCCGTCACTATGAAGCCATCATCAAGAAGAAGGGAAGGCCACAGTCGGCCGGAATAAAATGTCCCATTAGTCAGATTACTGGAGGAGCCTCCTCGACGCTATCTTTTACCGGTCCACCTAAGAGGTTAGGAGGGCCATTAGCGAATCGTAGACCAGACTTCTACAGTTGCCGCAAGAGACAGGGACATCGGATCTAGGACTTTTGACTAGCTGGTGGTCATTGTATAATTTGTTGATTGCCTACGCACTCTATAGGAGCCTGCCCACATAACAGAGCTGGCTCAACCCCGCATCTAGACCAGCTCCCACTCCCCGATTAGCCCTACCTGCACTCGCGCTTTTCGATATTGAGGCTTCACATTTCTTTATGTCACAGCGGTTCGTGAGAACTCATGTGATCCCAGTTAAGCCTCTTGTTTCGATCTGGAACGTTAGCTCAGGGAATGGAGTTTTGAAAGCAACCCTGGGGTATGATCAGTGCCCAGTTGTAGTCTGTGGCAGAGAATTCTATGCAGATTTCAAAGTGCTGGACATACCAAACTTCGATGTTGTTTTAGGAATGAATTGGCTGGGAGTGTTTTACGCTACCATCGACTGTTGTCAAAGGAGGGCAGTATTTGAAATATCGGATCACCCAGTCTTCTCTTTCAAGAGCAGAGACAGAACATTGGAGCCAAGTATCTACCGAGCCAGGCCGAAGGCAGCAGAAATTTCATTATTACAAGCTGAAGGAGAAATGCCCGAGGTTGTTCGAGAGTTTGAGGATGTTTTTCCTGAAGATATGTCAGGTTTGCCTCCTCATCGAGCTCTTGAGTTTAGTATTGATTTACAATATGGTGCACAACCTATAACTAAATCTCCGTATCGATTGAGTCTGGAGGGCTTAAAGGAAATACGTATTCGATTAGACGATCTTTTACAGAAAGGCTGGATTAGACCGAGTACATCATCCTGGGGGTCACCGGTATTGTTGGTAAAGAAGAAGGAAGGTATTTATCGGATGTGTATTGATTATCGGGCGTTGAATGAAGTCGCCATCAAGAATAAGTATCCACTGCCCCACATTGATGATCTTTTTTACCAGATGAGTGGATCGCGTGTCTTCTCTAACTTAGATCTTCATTCAAGTTATCACTAAGTGAAGGTCAAGGAGTCCGACATTCCGAAGATGACATTCAGGACCCGGTACAGTCATTATGAATATCTCGTGATGTCGTTCGGGGTGACCAATGCCCCGGCCATCTTCATGAATCTGATGAACCTGGTTTTCCACGAGTATTTAGATAAGTTCGTTGTCATCTTCATCGACAACATCTTAATGTTACGACAATATCAACTCTACACGAAATACAACAAGTGTGAGTTTTGGCTAGACAAAGTCAGTTTCCTTAGGCACATTGTATCCGGAGAAGGTATCTCGATAGACCCCGCTAAGGTGTTAGCTGTCAGTACATGGCCAACTCCAAAGTCAGTCAAGGACATAATGAGTTTCTTAGGATTAACTGGGTATTACCGTCATTTCATTAAAGGATTTTCGATGATAGCAGAACCTCTGACCAAACTCACTCGGAAAGATGAACATCTGTGTGGTCAGAAGAATGTGAAGGAGCTTTCGAAGAGCTGAAATCCAGATTGACTCTGCACCTGTCCTCATTATTCCGGATAGATCTGGGGGTTTTGACATTCACTGTGATGCTTCAGGGAAGGGATTAAGATGCGTGCTACATCAACATGGAAGGCTCGTAGCTTTCGCGTCAAGGCAGCTAAAGACGCACGAGCGTAATAATCCCATGCATGATCTGGAACTAGCAGCAGTTATTTTCGCTCTCAAGATTTAGCGGCATTATCTACAGCGAGAGAAAATAGATATCTATACCGACCAAAAGAGCCTGAAGTATGTTTTTATTCAGAAGGAACTGAACATGCAACAAAGGAGATAGCTAGAGCTTATGACAGATTTTGACATCAATCTTCAGTATCATCTAGGGAATGTGAACGTGGTCTCCGATGCCCTGAGTTGTCAGTCGTTAGCAATGAATCTCACCTCACAGTAGAAGTTACAACAGGAGCTCTATGGATTAGAGATCGAAGTGGTAGTGCAAGGAATTATATCATCCTTGATGAATCTGCAGATCCAGTCCACACTTGTAGATCAGATTAAAGCAGCTCAAGTAGGCGATGCCAAATTGCAGAAGATCAGAGATCAAATAGAGAGTGGCCTTAGATCCGACTTCATCATTCACGAAGATGGATCATTGTAGTATGAGAGCCGATTATGCGTGCCCACCAGCACTATTGGAGAGGAGCTGATGAAAGATGCTCACAGTTTTCCTTATTCTGTACATCCTGGTGGCACGAAGATGTATAAAGATATTTGTTAGCACTATTGGTGGCAGGACATGAAGAAGGAAGTTGCTCGGAGTGTAGCAAAGTACTTAGTCTGTCAGCAAGTGAAGGTTGAGCATCAAAGAACCACTAGTTTACTTCAATCGTTATCTATTTTGGAGTGGAAATGGCAGCACATTGCCATGGACTTCGTGACTGCTCTCCCTCACAGCACGAAAGGTAACGATGCCGTTTGGATTATTATGGATCGACTCACCAAGTCTGCCATTTTATTCCATTCCGAGTCGGCTCATCAACATAAAATTTGGTAAGGAAATACATGGAGGTAATTTAAATCTAAAAAAAGGTTTTAACCTTCAGATGTATCCAAACTTGTCTTGATACCCATGAATCATGCAGGAGATCGTGAGACTACATTGGGTACCGGTTTTTATCATCTCCGACCGGGACGCCAAATTTCGATCCCAGTTTTAGCAGAGTCTTCAAGTTATAGTCTGGGCACGAGTCTGAGTTTCAGCACTGTTTACTATCCTCAGACGGACGGACAATCCGAACGAACTATTCAAATCCTAGAAGATATGCTCAGGGCTTGTATGCTAGACTTCGGAGAATCGTGGGAAGATCACCTAAACAACAGTTATCAGGCCAGCATCGGGATGACCCCTTTTGCAGCACTTTATGGTTGGAAGTGTCGTTCTCCTCTGAGTTGGGACGATGCGGGAGATAGAGAACTCATGGGCCCAGAGATGATCGTAGCAACAATTGTTGTTGTTGGATATTGGTGCTCTCAAGGCAATTATTGTAATTGCAAGATGTTAATTACTAATTGAAGGAGGACCTATACGGAGAACAGTCTTTTTCGAAATGATAGTATACTATATGGTTTGTCTTTATCTTTCATGTGTATACGTTTTACTCGTTCTCACGTATCGCTAATACATGAGATAAAGCTCATAAGATCTTTGCTTGACCACCAGAATTAATGATAGGGATCATACTAGTGGGGCCTGGATAGCCCATAAGCACATCCTTAAATGTCTCCACTCGTAGGAGTATCGTGACTGGGTATCCGTACTCCAGTTTAGACTAGTGTATACATTTCCTGACCCGGTTGAAGGGTGATAGCTGATTCCACAGTTATTGGTGTTTGACACCAAGGATTGTATACATGTGCTCATTGGAGTATGAGTTACATTGTTCGGACTCACCGAGAACTCCTAGATGGTATTATACCAATTGTCAGATAGCAGTTCTCTAGTGACAATAGTTCAGGATAGTCCTTTGACCTGAGATCGCCATAGTGCCTTGTGTGTGTTCCCACTATACTTTAATTACTACCCTACCACGGCTCTACTGAGTCATACAAATAGGTTTTTGTTGGGTATAGTCTCGAAACACATGGAGGTAGTGAGCGGTCAAAGGGATTCGTTTCTCCCGGTATAGAGAGTCGATATCGCATTGTGTAGCACATGACTATAACCATTAGTCCTTGGCCAAGGCAGTTGAGATAAACTGATAAGTGTTATCAGTTGTATCTCGGATGGTATGAGTCCAATGTCGCACGATTTATCGGGTTATTGGGGTCTGATAGTTTCCACCCCCCAGACCCGGTATGCGATACTCTTTGACGAAGAGACTGGACTGTATGGTATTCGTTGCTTATAGACTTTATCGGGTCCGGATGAGCTTGCTCGTCGACCTGCCTTTATCTTGCTCATACCTACGTATATTTCCTTTCATTCAATATACATATGTGTGTGTGTGTGTGTGTGTATTTTCCCAATATCTAAATGGTTATCAATATATATGTTTATATATAATGTATGTATTTTCCCAATATCTAAATGGTTATCAATATATATGTTTATATATATTATTATCATATGATAACCATATGATGGTGGGACCTACTCTCTCTCTCTCTCCATGTGTATGACAACACAGAAGAGAGAAAGTGAGAATGAAAGATGTCTCATTATTAATATGAGAAGATAAAAGAAAAAGGAAATGAAACTTTTCTTTTTCCAAGCCATCTTCATTCTTCTTCTTCTTTCTTGAGCTTGCTCTCTTAAAAAATGGCAAGCTAATGAAAAGAGTGAGAAGATTGAAAAGAGGGAGTTTTTATAAATCACACCACCCTCATCATTAGCTTAGCAAGTTCAATGAGGAGGTTTCTCCACTAGTTGATGGAGATGGAGCTTTTAGTGTGTTCCTTTCACCATGGATCATTTACGGCAAGACGGTCGGCGTCCACACTCACTTAGGAGCTCACAAGTTTAGCTTGGGTCTTCATAGACGATTGGACACGCTATAAAGGTTGTAGCCCCCTCTCTAGCTCTCTTGTAGTTTCTAGTTTACAATTAGTTAGTAAATGTATGATCTTGGTGGGAATCAGTTGCTATTGTTCTCAAAAAAATTCGTTTTTTGCTTCCGCCGGGTCCGCAAGTGTTGCGACCCTAGCGCCGATCCCTACAGATGTAGTGCGTACGATTAGGGAAAGGATGCGCGTAGCCTAGGAGAGACAGAAGTATTGGGCAGATGCATAGTTCCGACACTTGAAGTTCCATCTTGGAGATCATGTATTCCTTAAGATCTCTCCGAACAAGGGAGTGATTCGATTTGGCAGGTGTGGAAAACTCAGTCCCAGATACATCGGACCATTCAATATTTTGGAACGGGTAAGAGATGTGACCTACCATTTGGCTCTACCATCATCATTGGAAGGAGTGTATAATGTATTCCATATATCTTAGCTACACAGTCACGTTCTTGACCCCAGTCACGTTCTTGACCGCTCAAAGCTTACCGTACAGATCGATCTGACCTGTGAGCAACAACCAGTCGAGATATTGGATCGGAAGGAGAAGACGTTACGGAACAAAGTGGTTAAACTGGTCCGAGTCATGTAGTGAAGGGATTCGCCGGGAGAATCCACCTGGGAACGTGAGAAAGATATGCGCACACGATATCCTCATCTATTTGAAGAGTAGTTCCTTGTGTAAATTTTGAGGACAAAATTTTTCTAAGGAGGGTAGGATGTAACGACCCTAAATTTCGCGTACTCTTTGTAATATTCGTCATCAATAAAATGTCGTTTCTTTTCAAGAACTAAATTGTATTTAAATTCTTTAAAACTTGGTGTGAGACGGCTCACAAAAGTGAGAGCCGACTCATGGATCATTCCCAATGATCAATCTTTTTCTATCCCCTTGAGCCGGCTCAACAATACCTGAGCCATTTCAACCCTTAACTGGAATGCAATTTTATTTTCTGTCCGAATGAGATGGCCCATGAAATCTTGAGCCGGCTCATACCCTTGCTCGACTCAAATCATTCCATATTTGGGCCCACTCGTTCTCAGCCCAAGCGACGATATTTTCTAGGATTGTGATTGTTCATTCCTCTTCTATAACAGCCATTTTAATTCTGATAACACCCCAACCCTTCATTCCCCTCATTAATTCCTTTTTAATGGCCTTTATTCAATTCAATTCATCCTCCTATTAATTTCTTCTTCTTCTTCTTCAAATTCTTATCCTCTGAAAATTCCCTTCAAGAATTCCTCTTCAAAATCGAAGAATCTCCACAACCCAATAGAAGATTTCTTCATTTAGACGTCGTAATTTTGATAAAGTTCTCTTCTCTTTCCAACGGCGGTTCAGTTGTTATACTGAATTGCGGCGCATGTAAGTTTCCATCCTTCCCTCCATCAATCTCTCTCTCTCTCTCTCTATTCCCCTCTCTTTCTTTGTCTTGAATCCTCCACAAACCATTGTTTTTGTCTCGTAGAAATCCCTAAATGAAATATGGTTTTAAATGCATAAAATTGGTTATACATGAATTGTTTAATCCTAATTACTATTCTTGTTTAAATCTATGCTTAATTATTGTTCTCCATGTTAATGACAATCCTTATATACTGTAGATACACATAAATCAATGTTATGAACACTTTGTAATGAATATAAATCAATACTACATCCTATATGCTTGAATATTGGATTTTTAAACTGATCGTCTGAACGAACAGGGTTTAAGCCGGCTCAAAAGAACATGAGCTGTCTCATACACACAAAGAGTTAAAACCCACCTTTTTACATACCGTGAGCCGGCTCAAGTTTAGATTTGAGCCATCTTAATCCATGGTCGAGCCGGCTCAACATAACGTGAGCCATCTCATGGAAACAGAGAGAACATATGCCATCCTTTGCATTGTTGAGCCGTCTCAATTCTGATTGAGCCGTCTTAAGCTTGTAACAAGCCGGCTCAAGAATATTTTGAGCCGTCTCATGCAACCAAGGGATTAAAACATGATTATAGAAGACCGATGAGCCGTCTCAAGCATACTTGAGCCATCCCAAGCTGATATTCACACCGAATCAACATCTGACATGTATTCTGATTCTATTATGATATTATACTTGTCTTAACTCACAACATGTGACTTTTTAATTGCTACAACTACATGAAATTATGTGAATATCTACTTACTGCACTAAACTCATCCTATGCTATGCAACAATCATGCATATCTACATGTTTTGTATGAAAAACATTACATGCTTGACTCGACCTGTCTCGAAACATGAATACAATTTGACACGGATACTTGAATATCACATGAATACTTGAACTCGACATGACTACTTGAACATTGACAGGAATCCAACTCGAAACTTGAACTTTACTCTCACTCTTATTTATTCATGGTTTCAGGTAAGACTTGTGATATTAATTGTAAATTAAAATACGCTGGGTGTTGGGGTAGTTTGAGTACATGAATCCATAAATACTAACACAATTACAATAATAAAGGTTTATGTTTCCTTGCCCCTGAATTATATCCTGTTGGATTTGTGAATACTTCGACGATGGTTGAAGTCCCGTTACTAACACATTTGATTCGGGCCTATCATTCCTTACCTTTGCAGTACGATCTTGGGTTCGAGAATACTCTTGAGATTGGTTAACATTCATATTTGAACTGTCGTTAATTAGATTATCCTTATAGAGACCTTTTAAGACACATTGACATTCACTTCATGTTCACCACATACACTTATTCCATACTTATGTTGACCAATACATGCTATACTAGTTTGCCATGCTCATGTATCATATATTCACCATGTACATTGCCATGTCACACTTGTTCATATGTTCATGATTTCCATTCATGTTATATTACATGACACCTTGCACTTTATTATATAATTCACACCTCTATGGGGACTTACCGAGCGCAAGCTCGCTGACGGGCACTCCATCCTGTTTTCTTTATTTTCTTAGAATGTTCGTCAGGTGATATTAAAACAGAGGAGATAGAATCTACGGAAGAGGAGTACGATCAACTTGCATCACAAGCGGACGACTGGTTTCTTTTTAGCTTTTATATTTCTATATGCCTCTTGTTTAAGGCTTATCTTGTTATTGTAATCGGTTTAGGACATCTTGTTATATTTTAAAATTCCGTGGAACTTTAAAAGTAATAAGTAGTTGTTAAAACTTTTATTATCTTGTCATACTTTATATTGCTTATAAACGTTTAGTGTATTTGTTGCGAGAAAGAATCTTCTTGGAATAAATACGTCGCGGGCTTATCACGTATCCGTTACCACTCTTTTGGAAAGCGGGACATGACAGAGGTTGAGAAACTTATCGATGGGATGAGTTTTGGAAAGTTTCTCTTCGTCTTTATATTGTTGCTTCAAAGACTCCCAAATCTCCTTAGCAGAAGACTTTTGAGAGTAGACATCGACGAGGTGGTCAGTGAGAGAGTTGAAGTGGTAGCCCATGCAAAAATGGTTGTTGCGCTCCCATTTCTTTTTATCCGTCGGAACCTCTTCGAAGTCTGGTTTGTCGGTGGAGACAACGTAGTAGACATTTAGGAGTTGTATCCTAAATATCGTCTTGTAACGCCATGCGTTGAAGTCTGTCCCGTCAAAGCTTTCGAGCTTAAGGCACTCAAGCCCCATTGTTTTGGCAGTATCCATTTATTATACAGGAATTTTCTTTAAGATTGTTATAGTAAGGGAGCAAAATGGACGACAAAATTGAAAATTTTCGGTTCTAAAAACTTATCTGCAAAAGAACAATGGAATTGTGACGGGCTGCTGTGCGTTCTCGAACACGAAGCTTAAAGTAAATTTGGCCTACTCCAGTGCAAGGATCCCAAAGCCGAACTGCTCACAGGAACAACAATCTGAGTACTAGGGTGCACCAACCAGCTACTCTGAATCTTGGGTCACGGTAATCGGATCTCCTTAATTTTCCGCACAAATCGAGCTCTCAGAATTTTCACCGATTTTATTTCGGTGTGTTTCAACCCTCTAAAACAAGCCGATTACAGCCAAGAAAATTTTCTGGCTGCAACCCTCTCTCCCTCATAATGTTAAGAAGTTTTTCCTCTTCTTGGATTGCTCTAAACAATGAGATTTAGAGAGGTATTTATAGGGTTAAAAATTAATAAATCTTTCAGCACAATTAATCCGATCTCGTTCAAACCCAAACCCAATCCTACTAGCACTACCTATGGGTTAATCTTGCCATCGACAATATTCGGAATGTTGTTCTGTTAGTTTGAAACTCCACCTGATATTTTTCTGAAAAATACCAACAAGATCCAACTTGTATAAGGTGCCAATCATTTAAAAAATGATTTATTACTAACTGTTTTTGAAAAGTTAGTTTTTTCCCCTCTAAAGTTAGGCGATGATACATTTCTGTTTATTTAATTGTGTATGTCACAAAATGTCCCCAAAAGATAAGGTTTTTTAAAACCGGCTCATAAGCATAACCCAACCGCACTGCACACTAATGTGCGCAACACATACGCACCCAGAAGACTCACGAATTTGCCTCTAAATTATTAAATTATGGCCACTTCCTCTCCTAAAGATCAAACCCTGCACTTTCCGAAAAGTAGAAGTGCACCAAGCCAGAAGGAACAAATGTACACTAATGAAGAATTCAAATCAGTCATGCAAACTTGGAGAAACATGTACAACATCAAGGTAGAATAACCAATTGAGCATATTTCATGAAGTAAGTATTTTCTCTGCAAAATAAGAGATTGCCCATTCGAATCAAGATTAAAAAAGATTGAGAATGTCAAAAGTACACAACCTCTTCAGCTCCTTAATGCCATCTGTTCTTCTTTAAGAGCTCCTTTTTTCTTTTTATCAAAATTTTTTTTTTGAATATTCTCAAGGGTTCATGTCAACCCGCCCAGTCCACTCATGCATCCTTTTGTATTTTTATTTGTTAGGCCCAGCTTATCATTTGGGCCTTGAAGTGTCAAAAATGACTTATAACTCATTTAAGCCATATGTCGACTCGTAAGAAACGGATAAAAACGGATCATGGGTCAAAAAAATTTACTATTCATAGCCGATCCACTGGTTTAAAAGTATTGCTAGATCGCCAAACCATGTGTTTAGCTGGTCCACATTGAAGATAAAGATGAGAATGAAAAGGATATGGTGGAACTTTCAAATAAGAACGAGAATCTACCCGATATTGATTTTATGTGAAATAATTCAATTGGATTTTTTCATTAGTTATAGACTTTGTTGGTGTTTTAGTTAATTTTTTTGTGATTATATACATGTTTTCACTTATGTATCCATAGCTTTTCTAAAACAGAATTGTATTTTTCTCCAGCTGTATTTTTTCTCTCCCAGTCAAAACTAAGTTTTCTCCGAATATATAAATTATGAAGGTTACAACCTTTTGCAAGATTGATGAATGATCAATCAATTTATTCTTCGAGAAGAAAAGGGCTAAGTGGTTGCGGTAGATGAGATAATACTTCTAGATGTTTCGTTGCAGTTGGTCTGGAATGACCGATATGGCTGCTTATTTGTCAGATCTTAAGAAACGCCGTGCACCAATAAAAAAGAAGAAAATAGTTAGATTGCAGGAAATATCTTTAACTTTCGTCCTGCTAGCAGTTTGCCCTGCAACTTTAGCTCATCCCAAAGTGTCCTTATATAAATATCTATTTAATAAAATATGTATTTTTTATTTCTTCAATATTAAAATTATCAGTTCATGGTGTTTCCAAAATGCCCTCCACCAAATTTAATATATATATAAAAATCTCACAATTTTCATCACAACAAAATCATCTTTCTCTCCATAATTTAACCTTTCCTCGCAATTTCTTTTTCCCTAAATCTATTGTAAAAGGAAAAAAAATAGTGCAAACATTAAACTAAAAGCCCAGACAAAATACAACCTTCATCGAAATTCTTCCTAAGCTTGTTGTTGTTCGTCATTAGAATCAAAAGGTGAGTACTTTCTTGAGTTTGTAAGTCTTTCAAATGCTGAAAAAAATAAGAGAAGGGAGAGTTGCAAGTCAAGTTGGGAACAAAAAGGAGCTATAAGCCTATTAAACAAGAAAAAAGAGAGAAACGGGGATAGTTTTTAAATATACAATTAAATGAAGGGGACAAAGTGCAGGTTTTAAAAAATTAATAGTATTCTCAGCCATCGGGATAAATATTAGAAGTTTGAATTTAGCCAAAGATCAACGGTTCTTTCTGTAGAGATGAGGAAGTTGTTGAAAACAAAAAGATAATTGCATGGTATGTGAAAGTGGAAAAAGGGATGGACCTCGTCGGATAATTTTTTAATATTCTTATTAATGGAAAAATAGTTTCAACTTAAAATGAATGGATTCATATATATTAGAGAACATTTATTAAAATTGATGGATTTATGTAATTAGAGTATATATGGTTAGTTATCATACAAATTAAAAATGAATGAATTCATATATAATTAGACGATCTATTTAAATTGATGGATTCATATATGACAACTGAAAACCTAATATATTCGTATATTGCCTAGTATCAGTCGGAATTGCATCATAATTGGACATAATTGCAGTATATATATAATATAATTCCGTTTCTTCTTTAATATGTGGCATGTTGAAAATTCTCAAAAATTTCTCCATAGAGATTTAAACTCATCTTTGCTCATTTGCTCATTTGAAAGGATCCGGATCCTCTGCTGTTTCTTTTGAAAATTCATCTTAGCATCCATTTCTAATTCATTCTACAAGAGCTTTTCTGCCAGGCTATTCTCTCTCTCTAATTGTTGTTCTTTTTCCGTCCTTTTTTTTTAAACTGGTAAGCGTAACCCATACACACAACATACACGCATCATCTAAGGGTCCATAAATTTGCCCCAAAAGTGTTAAATTGTAGGCACACTTCCATTTTTGGAGATTGAACGCCGCACTCTTTCTAAGAAAGAAGAAGACATACTAACGGATAGCTCATTGGATTTGTTCTTTTTCTTGGTTATTAATAATGAGAGAATCCAAAAAGGGAAGCCCCCATGTTGTGTTATTCTCCATAGCACTAAATGCAATTCCATTGGCAACTTCTTTATGGGACCAAATCATGGTGGAAAGCCCTATCATGGCTTAATTGACCAATGCATGCACGCACTTTGAAGAGCATCCAAGATCTCACTCACATGAAAAGAAAGAGATGAACTCTAGCCTTTTGGATTGGGGATGCAAGGAAAAAGCCATGGCATCCTTTTTCTATGATCTTCCACGGACATACGTGTTCAAATACAACTATATATAGTATGTTGACGAATATTTTGGAAGGAATGCGTCAACTATTCTCTTGGATGATCGTTTTCCGTCGGTTGGATTTTGTAAGTTCCGTCTTAAACAAATGAGTTTCCATATTTCTTGCTTTTTGAAGACGGGTAGGAATAAATTTTAGGATTTTTCAATAGTATAGCATTTTTCACATGTAAGAAAATATTTTTGGCATATGGAAATTGTTTTGTTTTAGATCATGAAGATTACAATGAATGATGAGCGTCTGTGCAAAAAAAAATTTAAAAAAAAGGTGAGTAAATAATTAACATTTCAGCCTTTCCTATAAAGGAATTTACATTCATGATGTAGGATTGACTTTTTGACTATCGTATAAAAGCATTTCTAATTAATGTCTCAAGGTTGCCTAATGGTGTCTGTCAGGCCCGGATCCCACCGGATCAGACAGTCTTTAGGCCGGGTGTGGTCCGGGTTGATCGGGCTAAGCCCGGCCCGAAGCCCCCAAACCCGAATCCAAGCCGGCCTATGGCTTGGCTTGGGTCGGGTCGGGTCGGGCTTGGGCCGATCAAAACGGGCCGGCCCGTTGTAAAAATTTGATCATTTTAAAAAAGAAATTTAAACATTTTTAGAAGTAAAATTTTATTTTTATGAAAAAAAATTTGGAAACCCTTTCAACCTGATTTTCGTGTAGGTCTCGGAATAGACCTAGATATTTTATTAATTAAAAAATATTTAGAGAGGGACATAAGTTGGTAAATCTTACCCCTCATATAATTGCCAAAAAAATTAAAAATACATTTCAATAAAAAAAACTAACTGGTTAGCTCCTATCGGTCTTTACTCTTTATCGGTGTCGGCGTCTTCAATACTGTTAACGTATTGTTGTCTAGCTTCTGTATCGAACCAATCTTTTTTGGCACACTGCGATCTCTAATGCGTCATCCGCCAGTCCGCTCTCTTATTGCTCAGAACCCTGTTATCTGCACTAAAAGCAGACTCCGAAACTACTGTGGACACCGGAGTTGTTAGTAAATCACGGGCCATGACAGAAAACACAGGATACGTGTGTCCATGTATTTTCCACCAATCCAAAATATCAAAATTATCTATTTGATCCGCATAAAATTAATGAAATTAGTTTGCAAATATATTGTAAGCTCATTATAACTAGAAGAAGTAGAAATGGTTGTTCTTTATTTTTTCTGCTGCAAAAACTAAAATTTTACATTTTTGGAAGTTTGCAGTGAAGAGAAAGATAAAGAAAATGTTATGTTTTGACCGTACTGTGCACCATATATGGCATACAATTCTTGCAAATAAGAATCTAAAATATTTTTATAATCTCCTATATGAGTACCTAAGTTTTCATGGTATTCATCTAATAAAAAAATAAATTATCTTTTTTTAAATCTAGGATAAAAAAACAGAAGCCGAACAAAACAATTTAGAAACTTTTCGTCAATATTTATTCAATTTCGTAAGTATACTATGTAACATTCTAGAAAATGCATTTTCAGGGCCAATTACATGCTCATTAATAATCTTATTAACATAAAATAACTGTTCTACTGCTAAATATGTAGTAGGATAATAAACACCAGGTAAAAATTTAGTTGCATTATAAAATATTTCTAAAAATTTCAAAACATATTTACAAACAAACCAATCATAATCCTCTAAATTATTATTGGGCATTTGTTCCTCATAAAATAAAGTAATGGGCTTCTGATATTTTAAAACATATTTCAATATTTCATAAGTGGAATTCCACCTAGTTGGAATGTTAAATTTGAAAGATCTAAATTTTAAATTTAACTGGGTACAAATTTGCTTAAAAATTTATTTTCGGGATCCAGAAGTTTCAATAAACACTATTGCATTTTCAAGTTTCGCTAAATTAGGATCAATTAGAGTAAGACCATCATGCACAATTAAATTTAAAACACGATATGCACATCTTTGATGAAATAATTCTCCATTCAAAACAGAATTTAAATTATTTTTAAAAATTGCTATAGCAGAATTATTATTAGTAGCATTATCAAAACTAAGAGAAAATATTAAATTTTAAAAATTATATTCACGTACAGTAGTCAAAATACAATTACTTATATTATTTCCACTATGTGGATGCTTCATTTTTGAAAAATCAATAATTCTTTTATGTAAAAATCAATCATTATCAATAAAATGTACAGTGACACAAATATAACTCATACCCCATTTTGTAGTCCAAATATTAGAAATTAATGCAATTTTATTCTTAAGATTTGCAAAAATATCAATCAAATTGGTTTTATCATCATGAATTTTTTTTAAAACATTACTTCTAAGTGTTGTTCCGGTTACTTTTTGAAATGCTGGATTATATGTTATTTTTACTAATTTATCAAATTTTTCGTTTTCTGCAAAACCAAATGGTTGTTCAGCATGTATGATATATCTTGTATGTTCTCTTCTATTAGTACCTTGCGAATAAGAAAAAGTAATTAAAGAGTTAGACGATATACTAACAGTTGTCTGCTGAGAATCTGCTTTTTTGTGTTTGATTAAATGTCTTTTTAGGTGGGTAGTTTCACCTGAAGTGGCA
The DNA here is from genome assembly GCA_030015575.1 of Agapanthus africanus. Taxonomy (NCBI): domain Eukaryota; kingdom Viridiplantae; phylum Streptophyta; class Magnoliopsida; order Asparagales; family Amaryllidaceae; genus Agapanthus; species Agapanthus africanus. The sequence continues at coordinate 114,049,040 of CM057344.1, forward strand.
CAAGTAAAATCTACTTGGCAACGAGTGCAAACTGCTCGCTTGCCTTTACCTGCAACTGCTTGTACTGCAAAATATTTCCAAATATCAGAAGTTTTAGCTCTTTTAACTTTAGGGGCAGAAGCTCTTGCTTTAGGAACGGTAGGAACATGAACTTCTTCAGGGACATTACCTTGTGACGTAGAAGGGATCTAATAATTAAAAGATTCATAATTAAGGGAATAAGAATCAAAATTAGTTTGCAGCATATTAGTTAATCTCCGTCTCTCTTGTGAATCCATATCGATTTGAAATGAACGTCTCTGTAAAGATGAAGCACCCCTGTTACTTTGTGAAGATAAACCCGACATTCTTAATTAAAAATATTAGTAATAGAGAAAGAGACATGATATAATAATATACGATAAAAATATAAAATCAATACAAAAAAAACCCTGATTCCAAATAGCAGAATCAAATTAGTGAAATTGAAGTGAAGATTGAGACTGCGGAAATGAATATTGCTTGATTCCAATTTTAACAGTAAACTTTTCGGAAATTAAAGAGAGTGAATAGGAGATAAAAAAATTTGTTGTTGTGAATTGTGAGAAGAATGAGAAGTGTAGATAGATATTTATAAAGTTTTGGATTAGGGGTATAGAAATGTATAATTTTGAGTGACGGGGTTTTAGATAATTTTACAATCCCCACTTTAATTAAAATTTCCTCATTTTATTAAAAAACCCACCCCCATTAAAAAAAAACTCATCCCAAGAATTTGACTAGCCCCCACCCTAAAACCCCCCGAGGCCAAATTCAAATTGAATTTGGCCGGGCTCGGGCCATTCCGGGCCGGGCTAGGACTTGACCTTGGTCGGGCCGGCCCGCGGGCGGCTCGGCCTGTTAGACACCTTGAGTTGCAAGACCGCTGCACAACCTCAAGATTGAGGTTGCACCGCTGTGCAACATGGTGAAATAGGGAGTGGGAAAGTTGTGTTGATATTAGTTTCAATTTAAATAGTTAGTTAATCTTATAGATAGAATTAAGATAAGTTTCTTATTTAAATATAGATTTAGATTTAAATTTAAATAAGAGATAATATTCTATTAGATAAGGATAAATGATTGATGATGTTTTAGAGTGTGTAGTATTAACCGCAATCAATAACGGTGTCGCGTGTAGCAAGACCGAGATGGGTACAGGTCGTCCACAGGGATATGTGGAATCTTTTAATCTTACTTTAGACGTTTTAATTGAAAAGAGGAAGAATAGAAGAATAAAGAATAGTGGAGAATAGTTTCTAGATTTACTTCAAAACATGGATGTAGAAAATAGATCTAGTTATTGTAGGGTTCGTTAGGATTTAGTAGTCATGGAGGCTAATAAAGATGACTCATTTTATCTATTAATACATTTAAAACTAGATAGAAAGTGATGAATGAGGATTAGGGTTCTTGGAAGAAACTAGTGTTTCCACTCTATTGAACCTTGTCCTTTCATTGATCTTTATTCATGTCTAGCCCTTAAAAACAATTGTTAATCTGATATCAAATCGAGGTCAAGACTAGCAATAAATTGGTAGCACGCCCGATTAGGATGTTAACGATTCTTTTGCTAAAGTTTATAAATTTCATAAGACTTAAAGAAGTTAAAATATTTTCTCATCCACTGTCTACCCTAATCCTACGAACCCTATCAAGTGGAGAATTACTCGCGCATGATGGAGATAGAAGAAGAACGGATAGAGAATGAATTCATAATGTAAAATTAAATACTAAATAATTAAACTAATGATCTACCTTTATTAATCAACTTCACAATTACAAAACCTTCAAGTTTAGATTACAATAGGAAGAAGAAGTTGCTCTCGATCTCTGCCTTGTAGGAAGTAGATGCTCCGTCGAATCTCACGTCGCTTTATCACGTCGAATCGCGGACTTGTCGTGGATCACTTGTTCTTTGATGGTGATTTAGTTCGTGTAAAAGGTTGATGATTTCTAATTTTAGCCCTCGGTCCTTTATATAGCCCCAAAGCCAGAAACCCTAGATCTCAGAAATTAGGATTTGTTGTTGAAGATCCAAACTAAAAATCCCAAACCCTAACTTAGTGAATCGGCCGCAGATTCCCCGCAATAATATGCGTTTGGCCGTGGAAGCGCCGCGTGTTGGTGGCATCTTGGCTTCAAAACTCTGGGGCTTCTTCCTTATGACCGTGGTGATCTTTTGAATATCTGGATTTTGGAAATCTTCTCTAAGTCTCTGCCAGAATTGATTTCTTCGATTTACTTTAATATTTCGGCAGATTTGATCTCGATATCTCGGATTTCCTTGATTCTAGTCCTGATATAATTTCTGCACAATATCTCAACAAATAATGTTAGTAATATTTGGTATTTTTGAGATATTATCCTAACCATTTTATATGATATTATATTTTAAGAATATTGATTAAGGATATTTGATATGATATGCATATTTAAATCATCAAAATATTATATAAATATTATATGCATATATTTTCCTTCATAATATTAATTATAATATATAAACATATGAAAATAGTATTTATACAGATAAACTCTCATATGTGTCATATTTATAATAAACACCTTTAGATATTTAAGAAAATTAAGAAAAATGTCATATCAAAAGTGCAGTTTTATCGACTGAACAAATACTCCCAAACTTAACTTTGATCGTCCCGAGCAAATAGTTATTCAAGAGAAGGAGAAAAAAGAAAGAAAAACCTAGCTAGCACACTTTCGTAGGCTACACGATTGCACTGAGCACGTGCAACAAGCCGTTAAACCTCTAGGTGTTCATAGTAGGAGGAGTGTTGTCTCCTGAGGGTTTTCAGCGGATTATACCCACAAAATCCTATAATAAAAGAAAGATGGTGAAAGTTATATACAAATATAAGAACTATAAAAGAAAGAACTTGAAAATAAGAGTTTCCAACTACACTAGTTTTTCAGTTGCCATGAGCCCTATCTTAATGGTCGTGAAAAGATGTTAGAAATCACATCATCCCTCAATAAAACATCGTCTTTAGTTTTTCTCCCTATCTTTCTTCCAAATATTGATCATATAACACTACGTGTGTGTAAAAGATATCCCTACACTTAGAGAATTCAATTCAAGCTATCATACTCTTGTCCATCTTCCAAAGTACTTTATAGTCGGTGAATATTATCAGATGGAATTACTAACAAATCCTTCATGCGACCGTTAATATTTCTTGAGGTACTAACTGACCGATTACAAAACGTGCTCGTGCATTTAGGCGTAATTTCTCGTCTTGCAACACCTAAGGCTTAGCAGCGGCTCCCAAACCAGTTGATCTAAGGCACTAGGTGATAAAGCACCCCTGCTATATTTTTTATGCTGTCTTGGTAATTACAAAACCAGTGTTCATTTTTTTCTTCACCATTTTTTTTATTTTACTTCATACCAAGGCTTTTAGACAAGAGCATTTCAAGGTATTCTCTACTATCCCAAGTTTCGAGATGTGTGTAAGTGCGTATAGTAGGGTATCAACGTTCAAATGTTTGGACTCAAGAATACGGACTATTTTTCAGACTTATTTTTATCCTCAGATTAGTAATTTCCTTTATCTTACTAACCCTTGGGACAACAGCTCATAACTACTTATTACTAGTTTCGTTTAAGAAAACATCTAACTTTCTTGCCTTTCTCAAACTATTCCTATTTTTCATATGTAAATTTTTCACTTTCAAACTTTCATTATCAATTTTTTTTGTGCTTATATATAATATAATGCAAAATAATGCATAAATAAGCACAAACCTCTCCCAAATCTGTTTGCAGCAGCGTCCTCACTGATGTTATCTGTTAAGCTTAAAAAAACTGTATGTAACGCCTTAGGATTTCGATTAGTGTTAATTAAGCGATAGTGCGGGTTTTCTGTAAAAAGTTTATCAATTTGGGTTCCTCACATTTTATAACATTTAATTAATAATTTATTATTATTTGTTATGGTTTGCACACACTTGTGCATGTTTATGTGAGGGTGTGTTTGTGTTAATCTAGTTTTAGTGACCATGACAACTTAACCCTAATCCTAATCTTTTGCTTTAACCTAATCCTTTGCCTTGATTTAAATCCTAGATTTTTGTTGTGAGATATTTCTTTTGGGTGTTGTCTTGGAGAGAGGTGGCATGGTAACTCACTTGAGAGTATGGTTTGCATTAATGAGAGGAGTTATTGCAATGGTGCACTCGCCTTAACCTCACCTCTCTCTCTCTCTTCTTCACACCTCACTCATTTCTCTCTCACTTTATTCCTTATCATTTTCTTTCATCTCAAATGAACACTTATCATCCTTTCACTAATCCTACACAAAACTTCATCAAAACTCACAAAAATCATATCTTAAGCCTTGTTTTGCCTCTAGGATCCATTGGAGCTTGGAAAGCTAGGATCTTTGAGCTTGTGGCAGTAGGTAATGATCTCTATCTGTTCTTTATGATGTTATAGTGTTGTGTAGTCTTTTAGTTTTAGTTTAGAACACTTAAAGTATCGTTTCGTGCACATATCGTATTTTTAGTGTCAATATATGATATCTGTGATCTGCTGTGACCCCGAGAGTATACTAGAAAATCAAATGGGGTAGTTGTGTTGTACCAGAGACCCTAAGACCTCACCTGAAACACGAGACCCACCTGCTCGAATTTAGCCGGCGACAAGCTTTGGAATTCCGGCGACCTCGGCTAAATGAGGGAGATTTGGTTTGGGTTTTTATGGGTAGCTGTCTGCTTTGGTTTAGGTGTGTTTAGTCCTGTTTGATTTTTGGGTTTTCTCTGTATACAAAATATGGGGTCACTTATCTTGTTTGTAGTGTTACGACCTACGTGTGTTATGTTATCCGACACGGTACGTGTACTTTGTGTAGATTTTGCTCTTGAGTTGGTTTCGTTGTGTCGCTACATACATTAGCCACTAGGCGAACACTTGAGAGTATGTTTAGAGTTGGTACGTCGGTCAAACGTAGTTGGTACGTGTTATTGATCGATTGCTAATATATATACTTGCTTTGTTGTTTTATGATCTTAGGGACGCAGGTGGGGACTTCGGATGCTGCGAAGAAGGGAAAGCGAGTGGTTGGCTTTACTTAGCCCCAGGATCATCAGTGAGTAGATTTAACATCTACAGGGGAATCGCACGCATGGCGTAATGCGTCTGGGCTAGAGATGATATGATATTAGTCGCATATTCTATTGCATATATAGAGTTTGCTCATACACCTCATTGCATATTATTACTTGTTGTGCTTAAACTTGTACCCTTTGGACACTGCACTATTATTGACGACTCATGTTGTACGAGCACTGATTGTATGCCACTCACACCGTCAATAATTTCCATGACACGCACAACACCTATACTTTGGTTAGGGACATTGAAACATTGATTCATATTCCATTTTTCATATGACATATAGCATACATGTATACCTACATGCTTACACATATATCTTGACATGCTTACATGCTAGTTACTCATATACCTATATGGTATTGTACCATTAGTGGTAGGTATATACACATATGAGATATAGCTACATGTACATCTTGCATACATACTTACATATACTTGGAGGGTATTACATCATTATTGATAGGTAGATACACATATCTTGCTATACCGACATGGTTACACAGACCTGGCTATAGCTACATGTTCACCTTTATTTGATATTATATGGACTTGGAGAAATTAGGAACCACATGATATATATTAACTTCTTACAGTTAAATAGCGGCTTTTCCTTTATATGCTCACATTACAGTTTTATGTTGCATATATTATATTTCATGGATTTCGTATTGATAGATGGTTTTCATTTGATGTCCTCTGATATTTTTACTCCTAAGTATATATAACAATGGAATGGGACGCTGTTATATATATATATATATATATATATATATATATTAGTGGAATGGGACGCTAATATATATGTATACATGTCTAATTTATATATGTCATCATAATGATTCATGCAAATATACTTATTCATTACTTGATGTTTTCTGGATTTGAGGACCGTGGTAGTTTCATGAAATTATGCATTATTTGAAAAACCCGGTTTCTCTTGATATGATATTTCAGCTTCCACCATGAGATTTCTCGGTTCTGAGCTTATATATTACCCCATGCGAGGAGTGAGTGGGTCGTGTGCGGGCACATGGTGGAACTCGGTTGGTTCTCCGGGGCAAGAAGATTGAAGGTCCATGCTGATGAGTCTGGCTGGGGGCGTGTGCCAACCGGTGTGTTGGATATAGTGCCCTCAAAGTCAATTATTGGATCGCAGGCACGTGATTGCAATGATTGCGGAGGACCTATACCGGTAGGACAGTCTTACTCGAGATGATAGTATGCTATCTGGTTTGCCTTTATCAGTCGTGTACAGGTTCAAGTGACTGATCATTGTTACACGTTGATAGAGCCCTTAGGATCTTGCTTGACTACCAACAGTATGATGGCGATCATATACGTGAGAGTTGGGTGGTCCATAAGCACATCCTTAAAAGTTGTCCTTAGTCGTGGGAGTTTCGAGATAGGGCATCGATACTCCGGAGTAGACTAGTGTATACAGTCGAGACCCTAACGAGGGGCGGTGGCCGGTCTCATAAGCCACCGGTGTCAGTTGGATCACCTAAGATGTATACAGGTGCTCATTGGGTTATGAGTACACCGAACAGGACTCGCCGGGAATCTGCTAGTTGGTATTATACCTATCGTCAGATAGCAGTTCCCTGGTGACATGTGTTCATGTTAGTTCATCGACTTGAGGTCGTCATTTGTCTCATGTGAGTTCCCACTGTGCTTTGATTTCTACCCTACCACGGCTCAAAGGAGTCGTGCAAACAGGTATTTTTTGGGTAGAATCCCGAGCCACATGTAGGCAAGTGGGCGGATCGGCAAGGGATTCGTCTCTCCCGGTATTGGGGGTGGAGATCGCGCTGTGTCTAGGAAAGCCATTACACCAATTCCTTGGCCAAGGCAGGTGAGAATTACTGGTAGGTACTCCGGTAGTTTCTCAGGGTGTTCAGGGCTTGTCTCCGACATGACTTATACCGCTATTGGAGGTCTGACGTTACCAGCCCCTAGGCTCGATATGCGATACTCATAGACGAACGGACCGGACTGTATATATATTGTCATTGTTAGGCTCAGTAGGGTTTCCGGATGAGTTTGCTCATCGGCCTCTCTTGAGGTTAGTACATGGGCAGCCGTTACGCACAGCTAGTGCCGCTGACGGCTTGTAGTTAAACCCACTGCCAGGATACTGACGAGTCATTAGAGTCCCCCACAGATAGTTTTCCTAGTTCGGGCGAAACGTTGTAGAGGCCGTATGGTTTTATGGGAAGGTTTGGAAAATGCACGTGCGTTTATGCACGTGTCATATTTCGGGCAGATAATACTGGTGGCTTTGGTTTAAGCCGGATCCGAGTATTATACTGTGTAGATATAATATCTTTGTCTCAGTTGCATTTGTATTCGGTCGTAATACAAATGCGAGTATGTTTATACTGTTACGGGGTTATCCTGAAATTCGTTTCGGGATCGCTTTTGGAAGTTGCCAGTTTTCAGTTTTCTATCACCCGTATTAAACATTCGGTTTAATACGGATTTATCTTTTCATCATTGGGTGAGTGATGGTTCTAGAAGGTTCTAGATTTGATAATTCATAGTTAGCATTAATTGAGTGATGATGTGTTATGGTGACTAGGTTAATGATTCATGGATTGCATTTAATGTTTTTCGATGATTCATTCTTTCATTAAATGTTATGATAAGTATCATAGCTTAAGGTTACCCTCCCCTCTCTTACACTTACCCCCCTCCTTGATATATTGGCCGGCCACATTTGTGGATGATAAGAGACTGGTTTTGGAAAAAGGTTATGATAGTTTTGCTTCATGTAATTTCATATAGCTCATTTTTCATCACCCGATTAAAAAGGCAACTTCATTAACCGTTCGTCCATGGGTTTGGACAAAGCGAGACAAAGTGTTCTACTCATTCTCTACATCAATCTTGGTCATCTCTTTTAGCAAACTTGATGACCGAGTCGCCTCGGTTCAGAGGCGGGAGCCCGTTTAAAGATCCGTAGATGTGGTGCCACCTCGACAAGGAACCGGGAGATCGGAGCAGCCGCAACGGAGCGTGGGATGATGGCTAAAGAACGAAAGACTCAGATCGTTCGGTATAGCGTTTCTACCCACTTTACAGTTTGTTAGTTTAGCGTTAATGGCAGATCCGGGTTATAGTATGCGATAGTGCCAGTTATAAAAGTTTTTGTTCCGCATTTGGCGTCAGTTTGACGGCCGGAGCGCTACCGTAGACTTACATGGTATCAGAGCCATGCCATTAAGCTTTACTAATTTGTTCTAACGCGTTTAAAATATCGATCGAGCGGAATTTTCAAAATCGCAATTTCCAAGTGTAAAGTTTCTGTCGATTTTAAAACAGGCCTAAAAATCATTTTGAGCATCTCAGAAAATTGAGCAGGCTTTTCTAAGAAAACTGTGAAAATTTGGTGGGCTGATTTTACTGTAGCGCGGCGGATCAGCGGCCAAAACCACGTTTTGGCGGCGGATCCGCCGCCGTACTGTAGCCACAGTGCACCAAATTTCTACAGTAGCTTCTACATGGGAAATTGTGGTTTTTGGAATGGTTCTTTTGGGCCCAGTTTTTGTTATTGTACATCAGATGTACGTGCGGCCCATTTCGAGAAGTTTTGTCGATCGAAATTTAAACGTGTTAGTTTACGGTACTTACATTATATCTCCGACCGTGAATGTCATTCGAGCGGTAAATTGCGTCTAATTGCTATAGTCCTTTTAGACGGATTTGCGAACGTGACATTCGCGTTGATGTTATGTGTTGTGCTGTAATGTTGCGGATTTGTCGTGGTGGATAGCAGTGTGCAATGGTAGTACATTTTGAATTTATTTGTACATTTGATATTGCGGGGCGAGCGTCCAACATGTGGACTGTCGTCTCTGCCAGTTTGTATAATATTCTTTTGGGGCACGACCGGGCTGAGGTCGATGTACCCGTTGTACATTTTTTTTATTTCTGTACTAGGTTTACCCCGCGACGGAGTGCACGGATAGCCAGGTTCTGGAGGGCAACGGGTCCGCATCTTATGGGTTTGAGAGGCAGAGAGGCCTCACTCTAGAATTGGCAGACTATTCGCCGCACTTGTAGGGGGTACAGGTTGACCTAAGGAGGGGTGCTCAAGTTACCGGATTCCGTGAAGTGCCGGGTGGTCCATTCACTTTGCTGTAAGGGGTTGCCTCGCTTCAGGTTTTGGCGGGTAACTTGCCGCACCCGTAGGGGTCTAGGTTTCATTGCACAGGCTATCCACACGATCAGGGGAACGTCGGGTTTCAGTAGCGGCTCTGTGAAACCCGGGGATCCCAGGTTATCTGTATTGTTCTGTGATACTTATTACTTTTCTGTAATGTTGCATATTATCACGCTTGGAGAGATTATTGTTTATTGGTATATATACTAGTAGATGTTGTATATGTTTTACACCCGCGCTAGTCCAGTCCCCGCTCTGTCGTTAGTTAAGTAACCTAACGGGTGATGACGGGACCCAGTGACGAATGCGGATGGCATATACGTACATTTTATTTTCGTTCTTTTCTAGTGTGATTAATTGATGGGACTGCGTTGATTCTTATCAATGCAAAGGAAAACAAACCTGTTTGGATGTTGTTAGAACAGTTTTAAAAAGTGTTTTTGCAAAGACGTTTCCTTTTGTCATGCATAGTGGTATTCGGTTGGAATATCCTGCACCTCATTCGACGAGGCAAGGGCCGATATCCCTTCACCGGGAGTGACCCCTTGGGCAGAAGTTTGCGTCAGGGCAATAACTTCACTATAGTCGATTACAAGTTGCTATGCATCGCGGTATTCAGTTGGAATATCCTGCACCTCATTCCACGAGGAAAGAGCCGAGATCCCTTCACCGGGAGTGACCTCTTTAGCAAAGGTTTTCGCCACTATATTTTTATAAAAAGCTTTCAGGTTCCTTCAACGAGATCAAGTTCATTACGTTAAAGGTTTTTCTCCAAAAACCAGCCGTAGCCCTCCGTCATTTCTTATCGATGGTCAGTAGTATTCAAGCTATGTTTGTTGGCCTTCGTCAAGGCATAGTGTTTGGTAGCTGCTGGGGTATTTATTTGTTGCATAGATAGATGAGTTGGTTTGGGACAGTTATATTACCTTGTTGGCCTTCGTCAAGGGTATGTACGGGTGGGTTCGAATTGACAAGATAATGACGGGTAGAACTTGACATGTGACTTATGATTTGTTGGCCTTCGTCAAGGTCATAAGAACATGTGGTAAAAATCATATCGGGAGTTTCTAAAGAAACTGAAACTTGCCAGACATGCGCATACCTTCTGAAGTTGAGTGGATTCCGTCACGTTATCATGCGATGAGAGTTGGATCCCGATTCCCACTGATGAGTTGGTTTACTTTTCGGGTGATCCCGATTGATTCTTCTTTTAGGTTTAGAGAAGAATTTGACAGTACAGTGGAAGTTTTCCGGATTAGATAAAGTGATAACCATTCTGATCTAGGTTAGAGTGCACGCAGAGTGTTTCTTTTCTCTCTCTCTTTGGCAGCGACCTTTGACTGATCCTAGACTATGACTCAGTGACCAAGTTGACCGAACCTTCTTAAAATACTGGCTTTTGGATTGTCTGAGTTGCATAAGTCATTGGCACTCCTTCTTTTACCCTTTGCATTTCTCAGAACACCCCGTATTACTACGGATATCCACTTCCATTGGATAGATCCATCGTATGGTTATATACGAACTCGAAGGGACTTCTTCGAGGATGGATCAAGGTTCAGGAGAAATAGAATTGGTTTATTCAGTTGTCTTTTATTATCACATTCTCTTAGATTGCGAACGCTCCTTGGTTTAGGAGAGTACACCTATTACGCTTATTGGATAGTCTTCTTCCAAACCATAGGCAGGTGCCGAAAGGTAGGGAATGAAGAAAACCAATTAGTCTAAGAAGGGTGTACAGAAGGTAATATGTAAATACAAAATAAAGGGATTAGAAAGAGGGCAAAGTAAATTGCGACTGTTATCATTCACGACCAAACCGTGTAGTTCATCGCCACTCCTATTTCACCTTTGCTTTTTTCCCCAGTTCGGGAGAAATAGAATAAGGTATTATTTGTTAGTTATATGTATGTCCTAGAGGCCATTACTATACATAGGATGTATATTGTAGTGGATGCTTGGACATATATAGGGAGGACTTTCTTGCTCGACATAATAGTATGCTATCTGGTTGCTTTTTACCTTAACGTGTACACTGATTGTCTCTCTGTTACATGTTGGTAAAGCCCTTAGGATGTGTACTTGACTACCTGGACTATGATGCGGATCATACTAGTGGGGATATGGTAGTCCATAAGTACATCCTTCAAGGTCCCTAGTCGAGGGTGTATTGAGACAGGGCATCGATATACCAGAGTAGACTAACGTATACCTTCTCGATCCATACAGATGGGCGATGGATGATCCCATATCCATTGGTGTTTGACATCAGAGATTATATACGGGTGCTCAGTGGAGACTGGGTACACTGGACGGACTCGCCGAGAACTCCCAGATGGTATTATACCTTACGTTAGATGGCAGTTCTCTGGTGACACTGGTACAGGTTAGTCTGTAGACCCGAGATCGTCATAGAGTCTTGTGTGATTCCCACTGTGCTTTGATTTCTACCTTACCACGTCCAAGAGGGCGTGCAAAACGGTGGTTTTTGGGTACAGTCCCGAATCATATGGAGGAAATGAGCGATAGGAGGGGATTCGTCTCTCCCGGTATAGGGAGTTGATGTTGCGCTGTGTTCGATTGGCTATAACTAGAAATCCCTGGCCAGGGTTGCTGAGATTTACTGGTAAGTGTTACCAGTAGTTTCTCGAACTGTTATAGACCTCATATCGACATGACTTATCGAGCTATTTGGGTCTGACGTTTACCACCCCTAGGCGAGATATGCGACATATCAGACGATCAGACCGGACTGTGCGGTAAGTGTTACTGGTTGGATTCACAGGAGTGTGAGCGGGCTTGCTCGTCGATCTTCTGATCGCTCAATACCCGGGTGGCCGTTAGGTTTAGCAGACCGCTTGCGGCTTGTGGGTGTTTGATATGATCATCACCTGCTGCCGGCGTATTGACGAGTCTTTAGAGTCCTACACAGAGGTTTCCTGGCTCAAGCGAAACGAAATAGGAGCGCATATGAGATATGTGCGGGACCGAGAATAATGCGTGTATGTGATACCGTATTCTATTCTCGCGATGAATGTATCGATTGGTTGTATGCGATATAACCTAGTTATCGAATCGAGGATTGATTCGATAAGCCGATACATTGGATATTAGTCGGTCACATGCGATATGACCGGATCGTTAAATCAAGTGTTGATTTAATGATTTAATGTATAATTATATATTTTATATATTACTTTACATTAACTAGTATTTGTTCACTTAAAATGGATTTTCTCACTTGATGTGCACATTGTATATGTGATATATTTTGTACACTTGATTGTATCATGTTTGATGATACATGAATGTTTGGGTGTATGTTTAGATTAAACCATGGTTATGTAATGGTTAGGGTTTTGATTTTATTTACTTATTCATTTATTTATTCATTTTGGCAAAAGGAAAAATGGTGGCTAATTTTGTTTCTTTGTTGAAGCTTCATGAAGCTTTGAAAAAGTCTACCATTTTTGTTTCATGCCTAACCTAACCATTCATCTAACCCTAGTTTATTCTCTACACTTAACCATGGTTGCTATATGATAAGAATAACTCATTTTCTATTTTGTAGATAATTCTTATCATATTCTTTTTCTTCTTCCTCTTCTTCTTCTTCATCTTCAAGAAGAAGAGAGCTTGCAATCTTCAATGGTGATTTCATGAAAAGAGTGAGAAATCCAATTCTAAAGTGAACGCACTTCCTATTTCTTCATTCTCTACTACTTGCCAAGTAGTATAGGGTGTTTTCTTCACAAGTTTCATGGCTTGGTGAAGTTGGAGCTTGATCTTGTGTTGCCTCGACGTAGATCATCTTCGGCATCGAAGTCGACGACCTAGCCCGCCCATTTCTCCGATGAAGCCGACGCTAGAGCCCGGGATGCGATGATCGCAGCGAGGGGACTTCATCACGGAGCTATGGAGGTGGAGGATCGGATCTACAAAGGTTGTATTTTCTGTTTACTCTTACTTAAGTTGTTAACTAGTTATCGTTTTCGCCTAAATTCTAGTTAACGATCCGTATTAGGGTTTCTCGGCACTTGTAAAATTTGAAATTGGCATGGTTGATCCCATGTGAGACCTCATGTGCCTAGGAACCCTACAGTGGTATCAGAGCCTAGCTAGAGCCTTAGGCGATGCGTAGACGGAGTTAGAAGTCCGATCGAACAAAAACCCTAACTCCAAAATGCTCTCTGTATATTTTTTGAAATCGTGGATTTTTCCAGATTAAAAATGCTTAAAAAATTCAGCAGGAAATTCTAAGAATTACGGTGCAAAAATTACCTAATGATGTGTCTAAAGCGCGGCGGAACCGCGGCAGAAGCCTGGCTTCTGCGGCGGTTCCGCGGCCAAATTATGAGATTATCCTATAATTTTTGCACAGTAATTTGTTTATTCAGGTGCTGAGTTTTCTGGGAATTTTTAATTTGCAATCAAGAGTTGAGTTTTCTGGGGTGTTTTGGAGCTTCGATGATTCGATCGGAAATTTCAAACTTTGTCTATGAGCTTTTCCGGGTAATTTTAGAATATGTTAAAAGGTTCGACCGGATAAAAATACCCATTTTTTCCCCTGTCGGGAAATTTCCAAGTGTTAGATCTTTCCGAAGTTTAATAACGTTCTAAGTAGTGCAAGTAACGCGATGGTCCCTCTAGAAGACAACAAACTTTAACTCGATTATGTGACCGTCTTGAACTGCCCTTTGAACCTTAGGGTTTGGGGCAGTACGGCGTGCCACATGTGAGGCGTTGGCTTGACCCTTCTACGGCTAGACCGTTGGTACTGAGGCACGAAGTGAATGTTTTTAGACTTATTTCATGTGTTGAGCTGTTTCGGGAAAACTTGGGTGTTCGAATGTTCGATCGGAAAGTTTAACATTTTCTAATTATCTGGAATGGGATACAATAATTGGAATTCACAAGTAGTTATGAGATAACTGAATGAATATTATAAACATAGCAGTTTAGTCTCACTTGATCGGTTGCCACGGAATTTTGATGCGATCAAAAGTCCGTCGCAATCACGTAGCGTACGCGGATACTCGCCGGTAAACTTAATAGACAACCACGCCCCATAGCCCCGACCAAGTGACTGTAGGAGAACCCCGTCGCCGAAAGCATCCGTTCGGGTGCTCGCGGTAGCGGTGTTCCGCCTTGGTGCACTTCGTCGACGGCGTCGGGGGTGCGGCCGCCTACTAAAGTTTGCGATGAGCATTCGATCAGGATGTCGGGAATCTTGTTGAATTGCCCGACTTGATATTGAAAAGAGTTTTCGATAATGAGACTAAAATGCGGGGTTTATAATTGTTAGGCATGCGATGTCTAAGGAATTCATTTGATTAGGCATGCGATGTCTATGCAGATTGCGGATTCCAACTGTTGTAGTTTTACACTTTCTTTTCTGTGACCGTAAGTGTAATATGTGATATCGCCGGTTTCGTTGCTATATGTCAACGACAATTGGGATGGGCATATTTACTTACGTTGATGACATGTGATGTTATGTGTTGCTGGATATGTTATATTGGATCGTCGTGTTTGAATAGCCGGGGTTTTTTTTATGTGAGATGAGTGTTTTTCATTTTCATTCATGTAAAAACTTGTATGTAATATTCTTTTTTTGGGGCACTTCCAGGTTGCGGAAGATGTCACCCTTTGTATATTATTTACTTTTCCGCACTAGGATAGACCCAAGGAGGAGGGCACAAGTAACTGGGTTCTAGGGTCCAGTGGGAAACCAACTCGAGGAGTCGAGTCCGGGTCTCCTAACCCTAGAATTGGTAGGGTTGCTTGCCGCTCTCGTAGGGGTCTAGGGGTGTGGGATCGGCTATTCATCACGACCGTGGAATCCGTGTTTTATACTGGCTCGTATTGAAAACACGGGCGTCCTAGTATATCCAATATTTCATATGTTTCTTCTGCTGCGATATCTGTGATGTGATCATGCGATGTTCTGTGATAGATACAGTATATAGTATATATGATATATTATATAGACGTTACTTATGTTTTACACCCGCGCTAGCCCTGCCCCGCTCTGCCGTTAGTTGCCTAACCTAACGGTGCACGAGGGGACATCGAGGCGAATGCGGATGGCATAAGTGTACGTCGTATTTATCTGTGATGTTTAGGTATTTAAATGATGGGACTTCATTAATGTGATTAATGAAATAAAAGAAACCTAAAGATGTTGTAGAATTGAATTTCAAAAATAAAACAGGTAGCTACAGTTCTTGCTTTGCACAGCGGTATATATGATATATCCTGCACCTTATTCGATGAGGAAAGGACCGAGATCCCTTCACCGGGAGTGACTCCTTTAGCAATAACTGGCAGATGCTACAACTCTCGGTTTGTCTTTTGATTGCTTCTATAGTTTCTGCTTTGCACAGTGATATATATGATATATCCCGCACCTTATTCGATGAGGAAAGGGCCGACGATCCCTTCACCGGGAATGACCCCTTTAGCAAAACTAGAAAAGCCTCGAAAACACTCCATTTCAAAATCATTTGATTCTATAACGATATCAAGTTCATTACGCAATAGGTTTTCAGAAAAACCCGTCGTAGCCCTCCGTCATTTCAGATAAATACTAGTTAGTATTCGTGCTACGTTTGTTGACTATGTTAAGGCGTAGTGTGCGGTAGCTAATTAGTGCTTATCTGCATAAGCATATGATGCGATTGGATTAGGGTAGTCGTGCGACTTTGTTGACTATGTTAAGGGTCGTGCGGGTGGGTTTAATTCAATCGGGAAATGACGGGTTGAACTTGACTAGCACTTATGATTTGTTGACTATGTTAAGGTCATATAGCTGCTAGGGGCAAAATATTATCGGGAATTTCAAGTGTTGAAATTTGCAATGAGATTGCATACCTTCTATGAGATAGTTGGATCCCGATACCCGCTGCGAGTAAGAGTTACTCCTGGGAGAGTTTTACACATTACAATTAGCCGATCAAGTAGGTGTCTAGAAAGGTGTTAACGAGGTTACGCCTCTGGAAAAACGAGGTTTACTGTAATTAGGTTCGTGCGAAAGCACGGGGGACCTCCCTCAAAGTACCGACACTGGCCTGGCTGAAAGATTGGCGAACTTGTAGTGTGTAATTAATCCCGGCTAGTCTTTCCTTTTAGGGTTTGAAGGAAGATTTGATAAAAAAACAGTGGGAGCCATCCTGATTAGATAAAATAATAACCAATCTATTCTTGCAAGAGCGCACGCTGAGTGTTTTCTTCTCTCTCTCTCCAGGTAGCGACCATATCACGCCTTAATCAAGATAATAATACGGATTATTGACCGAACCCGCTTGTTATACTGAGCTGGAGAACGTTGGTCCCGCTCCAACTTATAATTGTTATAAGACAGAGAAGGAAATTGGGGATTACCAGAATTCCCGTGCCGCCCAAACGAAGAGAGTGCATGCTGATGCATCATCTTCGGGTGTGTTCATTACAAAGAATTGTTTCTCAGTATCCTCCGCATCCTGGGTATATGATACCGGATCAGGATCCCAGATATGTAATCTGTTACATAGGGCCGCAAAAAGGTAGAAAAACTGAGAACGGGTGATAAGTTTCATGAGGCAGAAAACGGGGCAAGTGTTGCAGCCAAGTCTGTTGGTCACTGTCACCCTGTATTACCAATACATTGATTCTGAACGAATGTTATTAGATACCGAACCTGATATACAGAATCATATCTGTCTCTTTATTAGTAAAGAAACGATAAAATTTTGTATTGTTGGATAATGTTTTGAACATTTCCTATATCAAAAGTTGATCGGATCAGGCACGTTAACTAAAAGCATTGTTGTTCTAAATCAAACTACAGTTCTTCAGTATACGGAATACACACAAGAGGAAGAGTTCAGAAATGAACGAATCCTTCTTGAGGTATTGTATACTAGGTCATATCAATGCGACCCGACTGGCTGAAGTTACATTTAGATGCATATTTAAATTAGTTTGAATTTACATCTTGTGAAACTTGCCGGTCATGTCACAAAGATACGATGACACCAGCTCTGTTTATTGGAAACAGAGAAAGAGTTAGTGAACTCTTGGGATGATACATGTTGATGTATAAAGGTCCCCTGTCTACACATGCCAAGACCGGTTATTTGTACTTCATTACATTCTCTGATAATCTCTCAAGATTCAGACATATGTTCCTGTTGAAACACAAGTCCGAACCTTTTGAGATATTCACGGAATATAAGTTAGAAGCAGAGAACCAAAATGAGGGTATAAGTATTATGTCCTTTGATGCGATCAGGGAGGAGAATACTTGAGCACGGAATTCCTGGACTATTCTAAAACAGAATGAGATTCTTTCTCAGCATTACTCCTCCGTATACACCATAGCACGATGGTATATCGGGGCGGAGCAATCACACCCTATATGATAAGGTGTGCTCTATGATGAGTACTATTGAGTTACCTATTTCCTTTTTGGGAGTTATGCACTTGAGAAGCTGCATACCTATTGAATAGGGTTCAAATCAAATCAGTTGCCTACCACTTCATATTTGATATGGTATGGGAAGAGCCCATGTCTTAAGCTAGTTAAGATTTGGGGTTGTCCGGCCTATGTCTAAAAACAAAATCCAGACAAGCTCGAGGCAAGGTTAGTTCTGTAGAATTGGAAAGGTTCCAGCTATGCAAACTACAACAGATGATTTGGTACAACCAAAGGATTCAGTAGATACCAATGAATCTCAGCCTCTCCGCCGATCTAGTAGGGTTTCTCACCCACCTGAGAGATACTTCAGTTTCTCTATGACAGTGGGAGCGAGGATTGCATCATGAGATGATGACCCAACTAGTTTCGAGCTGGCCATTAGGAGTGAGACTCTGTAAGAATGGCTGGATGCTTAGCGATCCGAGATGGAATCCATGTACACCAACAAAGTATGAACTTTGGTTGCTATATCTGAAGGGTTAAATCCCCATCAGGAGCAAGTATATCTTGAGAAGATTACTTGGTGTAGATGGAAAAGTTGAGACTTTCAAAGCTAGACTTGTTAAAGGTTTTCGTCATCAACCAGGCGTGGATAATGATGAAACCATTTCTGGGGCCTATGCTTAAGTCCATCCAGATCCTACTTGCCACGGCTACATACCATGACTACGATATCTGGTGGTTGGGTGTCATGACTGCTTTTCTAAATAATATTTTAAAAGAGAGAGTCTATAAGTACACAGTCAGAGGGCTTCGTAGACAGTGGGAGCAGCGGAAACATGTGCAAGATGTTTTATGTGATAAAGCAGGCATCGCGGAGTTGGAACATCTGTTTTGATGGGTTAGTCAAAGAGTTTGACATCATCAAAATTGTAGATGAACCTTGTATATAAAAAAAGGTAGTAGGGAGTATGGTGGTGATCCTCGTAGAGTACGTGGATGACATACTCTTGATAGGAAAGGAGTTTCCTATGCTACGCTCAGTCAATCTCCGCTTATCACAATGATTCTCCATATAGGATCAAACTGATACCTCCTAAATCCTAAGCTTTGGATCTATGAGATAGATCTAATTGGATGTTAGGATACTCACTAGTTGTAGTGAGATGGTATCAATCGATCCTGGGGAGAATCACTGGAAAGGTTCCAGGGTGATAAAGACGACTGAATGTCAGTCACATGCATTGTCTTTACCCTCAGTAAAGGGACGGTATGTTGGAAGAGTTCCAAGCTAGATACCGTGACATACTAGACGATTAAAGGCAAGATACATCGCTACTTAAGATGCTACCAAAGAGACAATCTGGATGTATATTTGTTCATGAGATGAACTTAGTTCCTCCCATTGTGTGACATTGGAGTTGTGGCTTATGCCAAGGAACGTCCGTCCCATCAGTGATCCAGACATATTCTAAGGCAGTATCACCTGATCATGGAGATGGTTGATCTCCAAGGAGATCGAGGTTAGGAGAGTAGACTCAAAGGACAACACGGCGGATCCACTCACAAAGGCCTTTTCCCAGAGAGAGACTTTTATGGGATGGTTGAGTATGAGATACTACAACCACTGCTATCAGATGGCTCTAGTGCAAGTGAGAGATTGTTAGTTATATGTATGCCCTTGAGGCCATTACTATACATAGGATGTATATTGTAGTGGATGCTTGGACATATATAAGGAGGACTTTCTTGCTCGACATAATAGTATGCTATCTGGCTGCTCTTTACCTTAACGTGTACACTGATTGTCTCTCTGTTACATGTTGGTAAAGCCCTTAGGATGTGTACTTGACTACCTGGACTATGATGCGGATCATACTAGTGGGGACATGGTAGTCCATAAGTACATCCTTCAAGGTCCCTAGTCGGGGGTGTATCGAGACAGGGCATCGATATACCAGAGTAGACTAGCGTATACCTTCTCGACCCATACAGATGGGCGATGGATGATCCCATATCCATTGGTGTTTGACATCAGAGATTATATACGGGTGCTCAGTGGAGACTGGGTACACTGGACGGACTCGCTGAGAACTCCCAGATGGTATTATACCTTACGTCAGATGGCAGTTCTCTGGTGACACTGGTACAGGTTAGTCTGTAGACCCAAGATCGTCATAGAGTCTTGTGTGATTCCCACTGTGCTTTGATTTCCACCTTACCACGTCCAAGAGGGCGTGCAAAACGGTGGTTTTTGGGTACAGTCCCGAATCACATGGAGGCAATGAGCGATAGGAGGGGATTCGTCTCTCCCGGTATAGGGAGTTGATGTTGCGCTGTGTTCGATTGGCTATAACCGGAAATCCCTGGCCAGGGTTGCTGAGATTTACTGGTAAGTGTTACCAGTAGTTTCTCGAACTGTTATAGACCTCATATCGACATGACTTATCGAGCTATTGGGGTCTGACGTTTACCACCTCTAGGCGAGATATGCGACATATCAGATGATCAGACCGGACTGTGCGGTAAGTGTTACTGGTTGGATTCACAGGAGTGTGAGCGGGCTTGCTCGTCGATCTTCTGATCGCTCAATACCCGGGTGGCCGTTACGTTTAGCAGACCGCTTGCGGCTTGTGGGTGTTTGATATGATCATCACCTGCTGCCGGCGTATTGACGAGTCTTTAGAGTCCTACACAGAGGTTTCCTGGCTTAAGCGAAACGAAATAGGAGCGCATATGAGATATGTGTGGGACCGAGAATAATGCGTGTATGTGATACCGTATTCTATTCTCGCGATGAATGTATCGATTGGTTGTATGCGATATAACCTAGTTATCGAATCGAGGATTGATTCGATAAGCCGATACATTGGATATTAGTCGGTCACATGCGATATGACCGGATCGTTAAATCAAGTGTTGATTTAATGATTTAATGTATAATTATATATTTTATATATTACTTTACATTAACTAGTATTTGTTCACTTAAAATGGATTTTCTCACTTGATGTGCACATTGTATATGTGATATATTTTGTACACTTGATTGTATCATGTTTGATGATATATGAATGTTTGGGTGTATGTTTAGATTAAACCATGATTATGTAATGGTTAGGGTTTTGATTTTATTTACTTATTCATTTATTTATTCATTTTGGTAAAAGGAAAAATGGTGGCTAATTTTGTTTCTTTGTTGAAGCTTCATGAAGCTTTGAAAAAGTCTACCATTTTTGTTTCATGCCTAACCTAACCATTCACCTAACCCTAGTTTATTCTCTACACTTAACCATGGTTGCTATATGATAAGAATCACTCATTTTCTATTTTGAAGATAATTCTTATCATATTCTTTTTCTTCTTCAAGAAGAAGAGAGCTTGCAACCTTCAATGGTGATTTCATGAAAAGAGTGAGAAATCCAATTCTAAACTGAACCCACTTCCTATTTCTTCATCCTCTACCACTTGCCAAGTAGTATAGGGTGTTTTCTTCACAAGTTTCATGGCTTGGTGAAGTTGGAGCTTGATCTTGTGTTTTCTCGACGTAGATCATTTTCGGCATCGAAGTCGACGACCTAGCCCGCCCATTTCTCCGATGAAGCCGACGCTAGAGTCCGGGATCCGATGATCGCAGCGAGGGGACTTCATCACGGAGCTATGGAAGTGGAGGACCGGATCTACAAAGGTTGTATTTTCCGTTTACTCTTAGTTAAGTTGTTAACTAGTTATCGTTTTCGCCTAAATTCTAGTTAACGATCCGTATTAGGGTTTCTCGGCACTTGTAAAATTTGAAATTGGCATGGTTGATGCCATGTGAGACCTCATTAGTGTGTCTAGGAACCCTACATTATTCAGTTGTCTTTTATCATTACCTTCTCTCAAGTTGCGAGTACTCCTTGGTTTAGGAGAGTACACCTATTATGCTTACTGGATAGTCTTCTTCCAAACCATAGGCTGGTGCCGAACGGTAGGGAAGGAAGAAAACCATTTAGCCTAACGATGGTGTACAGAAGGTAACGACTAAAGACAAATAAAGGGATTTGGAGAGATGGCAAAGAAATATACGGTTATAGTCATGAATTGGATTATGGAAGAGGCATTATGTTCACACCATAATATTACATTATTATATTCCCCATTCTTATTCTTTTTATAAATAAACAGGTACTTTTGATGCATGTCTGCTACATGTTACAGGTTACAGGTTCTTGGACAGAAAACAGTGCAAACGATGTAAAGACAATAAAAATATGGACTTTAACCAACAAACAGAGGACTCTTGATCAAGCCTACATCAAACATAAAATTCACAAAGTACAAGGCAACGCAAGGTCCAAGATTACAAGGCGAACGGTTAAAAAGCCATTGCAAATTGTTACTGGAGATCTGGAACTAACCTAGAAGCCCAAATGGAAAAAGATATATAGAACTAAGAAGCCCAAGCCACTAGAAATCAACCCAAGAAAATTAGAAGCCCAATTCCTTCTTTTGGCCGCGGAACCACGGCCAAACCAGGCCTTGGGCCGCGGCGGTCTTGAGCAATCAGAAGCTGAAATTTTTATAGTAATTTGTGGCGGCGTTGACTAAGTCTTTCTAGGGCTATTTGTGTAATTGTGGACATGCGAAACAAATGTAACCCTAGGGTTTCCTATTCTTTATAAATAGGAACTCTAATCATTGTAATTCTTTATGCCTACTTTTAATAAAAATTCCAAAATCCTCTTTGGAGAGCATCGGTGTTTCTTCTTCATTCTGAAATTCAGATCTGACAATCTTGCATGGACGATTGGAGGGATGCATCTGTAAGTAATTTAATTTCTTGCCCTAGTGTAGATTTCAATTCCTTGCCCTAGGTAGATTTAATTTCATGCCCTAGGAACTTGTTTAGGGTTTAGCTTTGAGGAAGGATTTTGAGAGATGAGATCTCTCATCCCTTTCTTACCCACCAAATATTTACAATAGGACTCCATGCATACACGCACATACCGCGCCCTACGGCATCCTACCCCTCGAGGTAACGATGACACCGTAGTGTAAAGGACCGGTTGCGCGCGTTTTCCATGGAGGTTAAGGTAAGGATCTCTAAAGGAAGGACAAGAACCTAGAGGAAGGAACACCTTCCCGAACGGATCTAATCCACTTTATTGATAATTACCATAACTCCTCATAGATCTTCATTCGGGTATTGAAAGCGGTGAGATTTAATTACATTTCCAAACCATCCCTAAACCTAACCCTAGCAAGAATAGATCTAGATAATCTTAGATAGATAGATTTAGATTTTAGATTTAATAATCAATCCGAACACCCTTCGGAATTAACTCGTTAGCGCGAATAGGAGATTCACAAAATCCCTGTGGACCGACCCGTACTCACCGGCTAACTGCAAAGCGATGCCGTTCTTGATTGCGGTAAATAGAAATAGTTTTTGACAGACCAATCAAATGGCGCCGTTGCCGGGGATGGCGTAGAAATTTCCTTTTCGCAATTTCGAGTTAATCACAAAATTAAAAAAATCATAAAAATCTGAAGAAAAAAAATCAAAAAAATATAAAAATATATATAATTTGTTATTTTTGGAAGGGATACTTTGTGTTTGAATTTTTGCAGGATATACAAATTCGGATCTGGAAATTTCCAGAAAGCGAAACGGAAAAAGAGATATCGGAACAGAAGGGATTCTAAAAAACAGAGAAGCACAAAAATTTTGGAGCCCTAAACCCCCCAACCCGCCGTGATTCCGCGGCCAAAACCCACCTTAGGCCGCGGAACCGCGGCCTTCTAGTGGAATCAGAGCGGCAAAATTTTTTTGGGGACTCGAGCCGACGATCTCGCCGCGAAAACGCGGCACAAACGCGTTTTTACCGCGGAAAGGCGGCGGTACAGTGACAACATCTTATGCAAATTTTTCTGTAAGCCCCACTGTCTCTTTTCTGTATATTTTGAAATATATTTTCTGGAAATGCCTGCAGGATTTTGTGCACTTTAAAATTATATTCCTCTCCAAAATAACAATCTTGTGCAGGATTTTTGGGCCCCGCTTGAACTAAATTGATTGCAAGTAATATTTTGCTGTTGCATATCTTTTCTATAAAATATTTTGCTGTTGCATATCTTTGCTCTAATATCTTTTTGCAACAAAATATTTCCAAATAAAGAGATAGAATAACAATAATGAAAAATGAAAATAAAAAGGACAAATATTTTAGAGAAACTTGCACAATTTTTGGCCCCAAATAAATCCTTGCACCACCCAACCTTACTTCTTGTCACCTTTCTTCTTCTAACATGGGTACCCCACACAATAAATCATTAGCCGAACTTTGGTATCCCGAACCTAATTTTGCGTCGTACGTTAATTTGTTCGGTCAATTTAAAGACGATCCTTCTTTGCCTAAAAAATCTTTGAAAGATCAAATAGAGGCGTCTAGGAGAAACAGTTTGACTTTTCAACCCATTTTGTGTCAACCAAGTCAACCTTTACCACCTCCATATGTTGATACCACTTTTTCAAGTCCTTCTGTCACTCCTAAGCCGATGTCCATTGCTGAGCATATTGCTCAATCTCGCAGTCGATCTTTCACCCCTCTCCACTCATCTAGTTTTAGGGATCCGCACGACTATTCACTTTGTTATCCACATGTTGACCCTACCCCTGCCCAACTACCTACTTCCTACCAGTCCTACCCGACCTTCCCACCTTCATTAGACACCGTTTCTACTCACTCTGTTGGGAGTTTTGCATATCCACACGATTTCGAATCTTTTACCGAAACCCCCTTACCACCCAAGTCTAGTTTGGAAGAGTCGTTGGAGGCGTACATTGCAGCAACAAATAAAATGACTAGGAATGTGGAAGCGTCCTTAGCCGCCCTTATGCAACCTGCTGAACCGGTAGCTAGTTTCCCGCTAGCTTCAAATTTTTCAATGTGTAAGGAGGCGGTTGGACAGAGTGAGAATGAGAGAGGATTTCCAAATCAAATCTACCCATACCCAATTGAATCCAACAACTCCAATTTTCAAACATGTGCCCAAAATGATGAGTTGTGTGATTTTGTAGTGTTTGATTTGCCAGATTGTGAGGAACCCCATTCGAGTGAAACCACACCTAATCCTTTCGATCTTTACACCTCCCATCTAGAACCTAAATCGATAGATATCCATGCTATTGATGAGGTGTCTAAGAAAATTGATTTTCACTTGATTGAGGATATAGACGCCGGGAATATTTCGGATGATGAACCTGTCGATTTGCTTGAAATTTTATGTTCAAATCATCATCCTGAGTTATTAAATGTTTCTCCCGAATCTCATATGCGTCTAGATTTTGATGATAATGGCATGGATGAGTTGAATATTGAGGATAGTATTGAGGAGAGTCTTGAGGATAATATTGAGGTTGAATCATTTTTGTTTGATGTGTCTGATTTTCCAATTCATCCTCCTGAACCTTTGACTGTTATATCACCCTCTCTCCTTCCCATCGTTCCGACCCCACTTGAAGACTGTGAGCATGAAATCTTTTCCTTTGAATCTGACACAATTCTCACAGACGATAACACCTACGAGTGTTTCACCTTTTCGGACGATGTTGATGACTCACCGCCCGAGTTTGAGTCCTTTACATTTTCAGATGAGCCATCAGACTCGGTTGATTATAGTAGTTTCGAACCATTAATGGAATCTTTCAAGTTCGAAACAGTTTACTACGGTGAGAAAGATACTATCCCCAATTCACTCCCTTTCGTCTTTCCCATTGTTCCGACCGAACAAATGAACGTTACGCTTTCATCTACTATACCAAGTTCGGCGTACCCATGTTTTCTTGCGAATCTTGAGGGATTTGACCCCATTGCACGACGAGTTGATAGGTTAGCGCAATCGCTTTTAACACATCGGTCATCACAAATTGTGCTAATTTATTCACTCAATTTACACCCTCAAGATCGCACTCCACTTCTTTCTTCTTTCCGTCTTTCTTCTCCCCCACCGAGACCATATTCTACCATTCTTCTTTCCACACGGTCTCGCGTTCTTTTCATCTCTTTTCTTTCCATCCCATTCTTGCACCAACTCTACCATTACCACGATAAGATTTTTGAATGGTTGGTGCTAACTTTTGGCTTGTGTAAGGCCAAGCTTAAGTTTGGGGGGAAAGTTGTTGTATATATGTATATATCTTTTTGTTTTCTTTTTCTATACAAAATAAAAAAATTTCAAAACATTAAAAAAATATTTAAAAAAATTGTAAATAAATAAACAGGGGAGTGCCGACATTTTGACCCTCTTGGTTTAGTATGACAGTGAGGACATTGTCAAGTTCAAGTTTGGGGGTATGCTCGGTAAGTCTTCTTCGTTCGCATTCATTTGTACATATTTTTGCATTTGCATACTTATTTGAAAAACCATAAAAATTAAAAAATTTCAAAAATTATAAAAATTATTGTATTCAATTTTGGTTAATTGACTTGAGTTTGACAAATAGTTTAACTGGTTAGGAACAACTAGATCTTAGACTTAGTAAATTAAAAACCCTAAAAATAACCTTCCTTAAAGTTTAACGATAATAAAGTATATACCTTTGTAGTTTATTTAGAAATAGGCAAATTTTGGGTTCACTTTTTGAGCTAAGTCGAAACGAAGGAAAAGTATTGAAGCTTTTATTAGAGTATAAGTTTGAAAAATAGTTCCTAGCTAAAGTCTAGATTCTGAAAACGTATACCCTACAATTTGCACAATCACGCACCTTGAAACTTGGAATAGTAGAAGAGACCTTGAAATGCTCTTGTCTAAAGTCCTTAGTACGAAGAAAATAAAAAAAAAGTGAATAAAGAAAAAAAAATGGACACTGGTTTTTATGATTACTTAAGGCTGTAAAGAATAGAAAAATATTTAGCGAGGGTGCTTCATCACCTAGTGCCTTAGACCAACTGGTTTGGGAGTCACTGCTAAAGCCTTGGGTGTTGCAAAACTAGGAAGTATGTTTTAAAGTGCTAACGCATCTTGTAATCGGTTGTTGGTATCTCAAGAAGTATTAACGGTCGCATGAAGAACGTGTAAGAAAATTTCATTTAAAAAGTCACTAATTAATAAGTGCTTTGGACAATGGACGAGAGTACGATTGCTTGATTTGAATTTCCAAGTGTAGGGGTGATATTTACACACACGTGGGGATATTTGATTAGAGTTTAGATGAGAGAAAGGAATGAAGGATAGAACTTGTATCTTTAGTAAAGTTGATAGAAATTCCGAAGTGGAGATGGAACCCTAGAAGGAAAACTTAAGAGATGCCGAAAGCTAGGTAAGTCTATAGAACATATATGATCTTAAGTTAAATAATTAGGAAGTGTGAAGAATGTGGGTGGATAATTTGCATGTCGATGATAATAGAATTCCTTGTTAGAAAACCTAATTGGAGAACAAAAGTCAATGGGCCAAATTGATAGGATTTTGTGGGTAGTATCCGCTGAAAACCCTCGGGAGACAACACTCCTCCTACTAGGGACACCTAGAGGTTTAAAGGCTTGTTGCACGAGCTCAGTGCAATCGCGTTTCCCTGCGAAAGTGTGGTTAGGATTTTTGTGAATAAAAATAAATTTGCTCGAGGACGAGCAAAAGATAAGTTTAGGGGTATTTGTTCACACCATAATATTGCATTATTATATTCCCCATTCTTATTCTTTTTATAAATAAACAGGTACTTTTGACGCATGTCTGCTACATGTTATAGGTTACAGGTTCTTGGACAGAAAACAGTGCAAACGATGTAAAGACAATAAAAATATGGACTTTAACCAACAAACAGAGGACTCTTGATCAAGCCTACATCAAAGATAAAATTCACAAAGTACAAGGCAATGCAAGGTCCAAGATTACAACGCGAACGGTTAAAAAGCCATTGCAAATTGTTACTGGAGATCTGGAACTAACCTAGAAGCCCAAATGGAAAAAGATATATAGAACTAAGAAGCCCAAGCCACTAGAAATCAGCCCAAGAAAATTAGAAGCCCAATTCCTTCTTTTGGCCGCGGAACCGCGGCCAAACCAGGCCTCGGGCCGCGGCGGTCTTGAGCAATCAGAAGCTGAAATTTTTATAGTAATTTGTGGCGGCGTTGACTAAGTCTTTCTAGGGCTATTTGTGTAATTGTGGACATGCGAAACAAATGTAACCCTAGGGTTTCCTATTCTTTATAAATAGGAACTCTAATCATTGTAATTCTTTATGCCTCCTTTTAATAAAATTCTAAAATCCTCTTTGGAGAGCATCGGTGTTTCTTCTCCATTCTGAAATTCAGATCTGACAACCCTGCATGGACGATTGGAGGGATGCATCTGTAAGTAATTTAATTTCTTGCCCTAGTGTAGATTTCAATTCCTTGCCCTAGGTAGATTTAATTTCATGCCCTAGGAACTTGTTTAGGGTTTAGCTTTGAGGAAGGATTTTGAGAGATGAGATCTCTCATCCCTTTCTTACCCACCAAATATTTACAATAGGACTCCATGCATACACGCACATACCGCGTCCTACGGCATCCTACCCCTCGAGGTAACGATGACACTGTAGTGTAAAGGACCGGTTGCGATCGTTTTCCAAGAAGGTTAGGGTAAGGATCTCTAAATGAAGGACAAGAACCTAGAGGAAGAAACACCTTCCCGAACGGATCTAATCCACTTTATTGATAATTACCATAACTCCTCATAGATCTTCATTCGGGTATTGAAAGCGGTAAGATTTAATTACATTTCCAAACCATCCCTAAACCTAACCCTAGCAAGAATAGATCTAGATAATCTTAGATAGATAGATTTAGATTTTAGATTTAATAATCAATCCGAACACCCTTCGGAATTAACTCGTTAGCGCGAATAGGAGATTCACAAAATCCCTGTGGACCGACCCGTACTCACCGGCTAGCTGCAAAGCGATGCCGTTCTTGATTGCGGTAAATAGAAATATTTTTTGACAGACCAATCACATTACTAGGAATACCAGGATACCCCTACGAAACATTTTCATGTTTCAGTGCATTGTTAAAGGAAAACTGATTTCCCGATTAGATACTTACTCCAGGGTATGTATTTACCAGGTATGATTCTCACATCTGTATGGTTTTACAGATGATGAGTGGGAGTGAGTTATTGGGAATTAGGTGATCATTCTCATTATATCGGAATTCGTTGTAATTGGTGATATTTGAGGAAGTCGCCTGGGTTATTGCCGGCAGGCATGTATTTGGTTTTGAGTATCCGTTGTTGTGCACCAACTTCAAAAATGATATATCTGTACGTTTATTTTTATAAAGTGAGATATAACTTTTTGATATTATGTCGATGACATTTACCTATATCAGTTGGCGATTGGGTAAGGAGCATTGAACAACGGAGTAGTTCTTAACCATAAGTACAGTTTCAACCTACGATGCACAGGTTTTGAGTTATTCAACTCAGGGGACTCATACAGAGTATTGTATGCTGTCCAGTGTCCATCAGGACAAAGGGGTTGGTCCTCGTACTATGTTCTGTTTACTTATGACTTCTCTAGTTTTTAGACAAGTGTTTCACAGAAATACAAGGTCTAAGTTTTGAGAAGTTGTGGGTATAAGAATAAAGTAGAGAACCAAATGTCGCAGGTATCGGGATTCTTCAAAGAGATCGAAGGTGTAGATACTTGTGATTGGTATTCAGTTGATAGTAATGGTTTTGAGAAACTTGTTTCTCTTTCAGGTCACTCATAATTGGATGGATTCTTAAGTTGAGTAATGCTGATTAGCCTCTCTCCATTAAAGTTGATATGCACTGGAGACAGCTGCATGATTTGAATCTGGTTCCAATTAAATAAGTGCCAAAGTTTCTATATTGGATATAGAATGGTTCATATCTTAACGATGTTAAGATACGGGGAGTTGTCTAGTTTATGCTTAAAACCAGACTCTGGATAACTCAAGGCACGTTTCTGTAATGTCAGTTTGTGGGTTGACCTGGGCTATGTCGAGGGTTGACTTTCTACCATATGGAAGATCAATAGTGATATTGTTCTTGACTCGCCATAGTTTTAGTAAAATGGATTTTTTCAGAAAACAGTAGTGAGAGTATGGTAGAACTGGAAGTGATTCCAGAACCGCAAACGATTACGGAAAATTTAATAGGACCTATAGATTCAATCAGGTTTGACATTCTATTAGCCACTCTGCAGATATGATGGGTAACATCAGAAACCCGAGAGGTACTACGGTAGCCTCAAGGACGGTGACAGGGAGGTTCTTGTTTACCCAGACTTGACACTACTGTTGTTCCAGGCTATGAGACCCGGCAGGAGGTTAAGCATAGTGTCATTCTAAACTAGCTTTAGAAGTGTATGTGTATATTATTCTGCCAGAGGGTAGTTGTGGTCAGTGGGAGCAGTGGAAGCATAGTGGGCAAGTAGCTTCTGTCTATTTATAGACTCGAGCATGTTGGAGATAGTGCCCTCAGAGTCAATTATTGGATCACAGGCACGTGATTGCAATGATTGAGGGAAGGACCTATCGCAGTAGGACAGTCTTACTCGAGATGATAGTATGCTATCTGCTTTATTTTTATCATCGTGTACTGCTTTAGGTGACCTTACGAGTCGCTATTACACGTTGATAGAGCCCCTAGGATTCTTTCTTGACTTCCAGCAGTATGAGGGCGATCATATAAGTGGGAGCTGGGGTCTATAAGCACATCCTTAAAAGGTCCCTGGTCGTGGGAGTTTCAAGACAGGGCATCGATTCTCCGGAGTAGACTAGTGTATACAGTCGAGACCCCGACGAGGGGCGGTGGTCGGTCTCACAAGCCACTGGTGTCAGTTGGTTCACCTAAGATGTATACAGGTGCTCATTGGGTTATGAGTACACCGGACAGGACTCGCCGGGAACCTGCTAGTTGGTATTATACCGGACGTCAGATAGCAGTTCCCTGGTGACATGTGTACAGGTTAGTTCATCGACCTGAGATCGTCATTTGTCTCGTGTGAGTTCCCACTGTACTTTGATTACTACCCTACCACGGCTCAAAGGAGTCGTGCAAACAGGTTTTAGTTGGGTACAGTCCCGAGCCATATGGAGGCAGTGAGCGGATCTGCAGGGGTTCGTCTCTCCCGGTATTGGGGGTGAGGTCGCGCTGTGTCTAGGAGAGCCAGTACATGAAAAGTCCTTGGCCAAGGCAGGAGATTTACTGGTAGGTATTCCAGTAGTATCTCAGGGTATTCTGGGCTACACTCCGACACGACTTGTACCGCTATTGGGGGTCTGACTTTTACCAACCCCCTAGACCCTCCATGCGATGCTCATAGACGAACGGACCGGACTGTACGGATATTGTCACTGACAGGCTCAGTAGGGTGTCAGGATGAGTTCGCTCATCGACGTCCCTTTTGGTCAGTACCTGGTAGCCCGTTACGTATTGGCTTATACCTCTGACGTGCTAGTGGTTAAATCCACAGCCATAGTATTGACGAGTCTTTAGAGTCCACCACACACACAGTTACTCAAGTTTCGGGCGAAACGCTGTAGATGTCGTATGGAGATATGGCAGGGTTCGATCTGATACGTGCGGTATTGCACGGATCGTGATCGGACGGTTTTTTACTAGCCGGCTTTGGCTTAAGCCGGATCCTAGTATTAGATAGTGTAGATTTTGTCTCTTTGCATTTTTGTTCAGTGGGAATACAAATGCGGGCATGTATTTGCAGTAGCGGGGTGTTCCTGTAATTTATTACGGGATCAGTTTTCTTAAGTTGCCAGTTTGCATTCCGTTCCGACCGGTTTTCCTTTGTTCTTTCCCAGCCGGACTTTTCCGATGGAGGGGGTTATTTGCAAGTTTGCAAATAACTTATTGTGGAGGGGTTTCTTGCAATTTGTGGCATCATGATGGTTCTTTAATCATTAGATTCCATTTGCATCTTATCCTTTGATTAGAATGGATTAGAGTTGATTTGAATGGAAATGACATTGTTATCATTGCCTTTTTGATATGGTCACCCCTTTTGCTTTTACTACCATCACCTCCCTTCTTATTATTGATTCATTCCCTCCACCATTTCATGGAAGAAAAGGCCGGCCACAATTTGAGGGGATATGAGAGAGTTTCATTTTGGAGTGGTAGCATGATTCTTCATCTCATTTTTCTTGCTAGAAAATTGAAAGCACCAATTTTCTTTAACCTCTTCCTCCATCCTCCATGGCAACTAAACCCCAAAGAGACATAGACTACTACACTATTCTACAGCACATCTTGGACGCGTCGGCTAGCCAACTTCGCGCCCGAGTTGGCTCGGTCCAGAGGTGGGAGCCCGTAAAAGATTTCGGCTACGTGGTGCCCTTTCCGACGAGGACGTGACAGACGGAGATTCCGCAGAAGATCGGAGTGGAGACGAAGACCGAAGGACACAGATCGCTTGGTATATTTCTCTACCCGTCTTTTAGTTTGCTAGTTGCTAGGCTAATGGCCCGATCCGGGTGAAAAGTGCGCGGTGGTGCCGGTTTGAAAAATTAAAGTTAACCATCGCTTCCGCATTTGGCCTCGGAATGGAGGCCGGGGCGCCGCCGTGCACTTACATTGGTATCAGAGCCACGCCATTAACCATGCCTAGCTTGCTCTAGTATGTTTAGAACTCGATCGAACAAAAATCCCCCAAATCCGTATTTTCCAATGCATCGTGTTTCTGTCGAAATTTTTTCTGCTCCAAAATTTTTTCAGGTAGTTGCAGAATGATGTGCAGGAAAGTATAAGAATTCTGGTAAAATTTGGTCGCCTGAATCCATCATCCCACCGCGGAACCGCGGCCATAGCCATGCTTGGGCCACGGTTCCGCCTCCACTTAGGCACCTTACTGCACCAAATTTTTCCAGATTGTCTTATACTTGGAAATAGGGGTTTTGGGATATTATTTTTGGGCCCAGATTTTCTGTAAGTGCTATAGTACTGCTTGGGGCCCACTTTGATAAATTTGTTCGATCGGATATTTTAAACATGTTAGTTCACAGTATTTACATTATATCTGCGACCGTGAATGTCACTCGATCGGTAAATCCAGTCTATCTGCTATAGCCCTTTTAGACGGATTTGCGAACGTGACATTCACGTTGATGTTCTGTGTTGTGTTGTGATGTTGCGGATCGGTCGTGGGGGATAGCCTGGATGCAATATTAGTACAGTTTTTTTTTATATATACATTTGATTTTGCGGGGCGAGCGTCCGACATGTGGACTGCCGTCACTGCCTGATTGTATTATTCTTTTGGGGCACGACCAGGTTGCGGTCGACGTACCCGTTGTATGTATATTTTACTTTCTGTACTAGGATTGCCCCGCGGAGGGGTGCACGGAGAGCCGGGTTCTAGAGGGCAACGAGCCCGCATCTCATGGCGTTGAGACGGAGGGGTCTTTACTCTAGAATTGGCGGGCTGTTCGCCGCACTCGTAGGGGGTATAGGATTGACCCAGGAGGGGTGTCCAAGTTACCGGATTCCGTGAAATGCTGGGTGGTCCATTCACGTTGCTGAAGGGGCTTCCTCGCTTCAGGTTTTGGCGGGTAACTTGCCGTGCCCGTAGGGGTCTAGGATTTCATTGCACAGGCTATCCACACGACCAGGGGAACGTCGGGTTTCCGCAGCGGCTCTGTGAAACCCGGGGATCCCAGATATCTGTATTATTCTGTGATGCTGTACATTTCTGTGATGTTGCATTTTATCACGCCTAGAGCGAAAATTATATATTATATATATACTAGTAGATGTTGTATATGTTTTGCATCCGCGCTAGTCCAGTCCCCGCTCTGTCGTTAGTTAGCTAACCTAACGGGTGATGACGGGACCCAGTGGCGAATGCGGATGGCATATACGTACGTCAGTATATTTTCGTTCTTTGTGGTGTGATCAATTGATGGGACTGCGTTGATTCGGATCAATGCAAGATATACAAATCTATTCTGATGTTGTTGGAACATTTTTTCAAAAGGCTGTTATTGCAAGGCGTTCTCTTTTGTTTTGCATCGTGGTATTCAGTTGGAATATCCTGCTCCTCAGTCGACGAGGCAAGGGCCGAGATCCCTTCACCGGGAGTGACCCCTTGGACAGAAGTTTGCGTCAGGACAATAACTTCACTATAGCCGATTACTTTTTGCTTTGCATCGTGGTATTCAGTTGGAATATCCTGCACCTCATTCTACGGGGAAAGAGCCGAGATCCCTTCACCGGGAGTGACCTCTTTAGCAAAGGTTTTCGTTACTATATTTTTTATAAAGCTATCCGGTTCCTTCAACGATATCAAGTTCATTACGTTAAAGGTTTTCGCCAGAAACCATTCATAGCCCTCCATCATTTCAGTTAAATATTCGGTAGTATTCATGCTATGTATTTTGACCTCACGCCAAGGCATAGTGATTGGTAGCTGCCGGATATTTATCTGTTGCATAGATAGATGCGTTGGTTTGGGACAATCGTACTACTATTTTGGCCTACGTCAAGGGTATGTACGGGTGGGTTCAAATTAACCTGGATAATGATGGGTAGACCTTGACATGTGACTTATGACATTTTGACCTCACGCCAAGGTCATAAGAGCATGGGGCAAAAATCCACATCGGGAGTTTCAAAAGAACTGAAACTTTCCAGATATGTGCATACCTTCTGGAGTGTGATAGCGTGAGCGGATTCCGTCACGTTATCACGCGATGATAGTTGGATCCCGATTCCCACTGATGAGTTGGTTTACTCCTCGGGTGATCCCGGCTAATTTTTCTTTCAGGTTTGGGGAAGAATTTGACGTTATAGTGGGAAGTTTCCAGATTAGATAAAGTGATAACCATTCTGATCTAGGTTAGAGTGCACGCTGAGTGTTTCTTTTCTCTCTCTCTTTGGCAGCGACCGTTGACCCGACCCTAGGCTATGACTCAGTGACCAAGTTGACCGAACCTTCTTAACACTGGCTTTTGGATTGTCAGAGTTGCAGACCTCATTGCCACTCCTACTTTTACCCTTTTCTCCAGGACACCCCGTATTACTACGAACGTCCACTTCCATTGGACAGAACTATCGTATGGTTATATACGAACTCGAAAGAATTCGAGGATGGTTTCCGGTTCTGGAGAAAACGAATATGACTATTCAGTTGTCTTTTCCTTTTACCTTCTCTCAGGTTGCGAGTACTCCTTGGTTTAGGAGATAGTACACCTATTACGCAAATTGGATAGTCTTCTTCCAAACCTTAGGCTGGTGCCGAACGGCGGGGAATGAAGAAAACCAATTAGCATAATGATGGTGTACAGAAGGTATTAAGTTAAGACAAAGAAAGGGATTAGTAAGAGGGCAAAGTAAATTGCGACTGCTATTCACGACCAAACCAAGTATTTCTTCGCCAATCCTAAATCACCTTTGTATTTCTCCAGGACACTCCGTATCACTACGAAGATCCCAAGTTTATTGGATAATCTATCGTATGGTTATATACGAACTCGAAAGGAACTTGTTTCAGTTCGGGGATGGATCCTGGTTCAGGAGAAATAGGAATAAGGTTCATTCGGTTGTCTTTTATCATCACCTTCTCTCGCATTGCGAGTGCTCCCAGGATTAGGACAGTACACCCATTATGCTTATTGGATAGTCTTCTTCCAAACCATAGGCTGGTGCCGAACGATAGGGAAGGAAGAAAACCATTTGGCCTAAAGGGGTGTACAGAAGGTAATGACTAGAGACATATAAAGGGATTTAGAGAGATGGCAAAGAGATATACGGTTAAAGTTGTGAATCTGGATAATGGAAGAGGCATTACTAGGAATACCAGGATACCCCATCGAAACATTTTAATGTTTCAGTTTCACTGTGTACTGTTAAAAGAAAACTGATTTTCCAATTAGACACTTACTCCAGGGTATGTATTTACCAGGTATGATTCTCACATCTGTATGGTTTTACAGATGATGAGTAGGAGTAAGTTATTGGGAATTAGGTGATCATCCTCATTATATCAGAATTCGTTGTAATTGGTGATATTTGAGGAAGTCACCTGGGTTGTTTGCCGGACGACAAATATTTGGTTTTGAATATCCGTTGTTATGCACCAATTTCAAATTGATATATCTGTACGTCTATTTTTATAGAGTGAGATATACCTTTTTGAAATTATGTCTATGACATTTACCTATATCAGTGGATGGTTAGGTAAGGAGCATTGAACAGCGGTATAATTCTTCATAACCATAGTACAGTTTTCAACCTACGACACACAGTGAATGAGTCACTAGACTCAGGGGACTTATACAGAGTATTGTATATTGTCCAGTGTCCATTAGGACATAGGGGCTGGTCCTCGTACTATATTCGGTTTACTTATAACTTCTCTAGTTCTTAGATAGGTGTTTCGTAGAAACACAAGGTCGAAGTTTTGAGAAGTTATAGGTATATGAGTAAAGTAGAGAACCGGGTATTGCAAGTATCGGGATTCTTCAAAGTGATCGAAGATGTAGATACTTGTATATGGTATTCAGTTGATAGTAATGGTTAAGAGAACTTGCTTCTCTTTCAGGTTACTCTTAATTGGAAATGCTCCTAAGTTGAGTAACGCTGATCGGCCTCCTTCCATTTACTTGACATGCACTGGAGACAGCTGCATGTTTTGAATCTGGTTCAATTAAATCAGTGCCTCTGTTTCTGTATTGGATATAGAACAGTTCATATCTTGACATTGTTAAGATACGGGGAGTTATCCGGCTTATGCTTAAAACCAGACTCCGGATAACTCAAGGCACGTTTCTGTAATGGCTGTTTGTGGGTTGACCCGGGCTATGACGAGGGTTGACTTTCTACCATCTGGAAGATCAATAGTGATATTGTTCTTAACTCGCCACAGTTTTAATTAAAAATGGATTTTTTTTCAGAAAACAGTAGTGGGAGTATGGTAGAACTGGAAGTGATTCCAGAACCGCAAACGATTACTGAAGATTTGATAAGAACCTAAAGATTCAATCTGGTTTGACATTCCATTGGCCACTCCGCAGATATGGTGGGTAACCTCAGGCACTCGAGAGGTACTTCGGTATGCTCAGGGACGGTGGCAGGGAGGTTCTTGTTTACCCAGACTTTCCATTGCTGTTGTTCCAGACTGTGAGACCCGGCAGGAAGATGAGTATAGCGTCGTTCTAAACTAGCTTAGAAGTGTACGTCTATATGACTTTGCCAGAGGGTTGTCGTAGTCAGTGGGAGCAGCGGAAGCATTGGTGGACAGGTGGCTTATGTCTATTTATAGACTAAAGCAGATATAGCGGAGATAGATCATCTATTTCTGATGTGACAGTCATAGGTTTGACTTCATCAGAATAAGGGATGGATCTGTTAAGAAGGTAGTAGGGTGTGATGTCCTGGTATTTGGATGACATACACAGAGTAGGAAGTGATATTCCTATACTACGATCGGTTATACGTTGGTCGTCACACAGTGGTTTCTCCACATAGGACTTGGATATTATATCTAACATTCTGGTTACTGGATCTATGGTATTAGATCTAGATTTGGGTGGTTTCCCAATCAGGGTACTTAGACAGCATTCTATGAGTATTTAGAATGGACGACTCCTGGCACGGTAGTGTACCTGCAGGTGATGGAGTCACCCTCCCTGAAGGTGTCTTACAGACTAAAGTAGAGAGGGATGTACATGATTGGCAGATCACTTGCTTAGGCAATTGAGTTGATCATGAGATGTCAAGTACCACACCAGATGTTGTTCTTGCAGTAGATGCAATAAGTTGATATTCATCCAATCCTGAAGAAACAATCGGAAGCAGTTTTAGAACATAAGTTGATGTTCTAGGGAATTGATAACGGCAGCCTCCTTTAGAAGACGGTTATCATTCCAGGCTTCCAAGGTGACCTAGATGGCAGAGTGGCTGTCAGAGTTATAGTTTTCCCTCTGACAAGGGGAAGTATTTTGGACAGATGGTCCAGGAGGATACTGAGGGAAGGTATGGCGCAGGACACTGATTAAGTTCAGTTGTCGATACAGTCTAAGAAATTTGGATTTGGAGTTCATTTATGAGCTAGGTCCCATCAGACATCCAGACATTCTAAGACAGGTATTGCTCATTTCGGGAGATGGCTTTCTCCGCGAACTTGAGATAAAGAGAGACGTAGAAAGAAACACCAGAGCGGATCCACTCACTGAGGCTATTCCTTGAACGCAATAGTTTCGCAAACGAGCTTTGTGAGACTGACTAGTAGAGGAGTTGGGTGTTCGGTATCACACGGGCTGTGAGTATGCGACATCGCAATAATTAGCCTTGAGTGCAAGTGGCAGATTGTTGGAGATAGTGCCCTCAGAGTCAATTATTGGATCACAGGCACGTGATTGCAATGATTGAGGGGAGGACCTATCGCAGTAGGACAGTCTTACTCGAGATGATAGTATGCTATCTGGTTGATTTTTATTATCGTGTACTGCTTTAGGTGACCTTACGAGTCGCTATTACACGTTGATAGAGCCCCTAGGATTCTTGCTTGACTTCCAGCAGTATGATCATATAAGTGGGAGCTGGGGTCTATAAGCACATCCTTAAAAGGTCCCTAGTCGTGGGAGTTTCGAGACAGGGTATCGATTCTCCGGAGTAGACTAGTGTATACAGTCGAGACCCCGACGAGGGGCGGTGGTCGGTCTCACAAGCCACTGGTGTCAGTTGGTTCACCTAAGATGTATACATGTGCTCATTGGGTTATGAGTACACCGGACAGGACTCGCCAGGAACCTGTTAGTTGGTATTATACCTGACGTCAGATAGCAGTTCCCTGGTGACATATGTACAGGTTAGTTCATCGACCTGAGATCGTCATTTGTCTCGTGTGAGTTCCCACTGTACTTTGATTACTACCCTACCACGGCTCAAAGGAGTCGTGCAAACAGGTTTTAGTTGGGTACAGTCCCGAGCCACATGGAGGCAGTGAGCGGATCTGCAGGGGTTCGTCTCTCCCGGTATTGGGGGTGAGGTCGCGCTGTGTCTAGGAGAGCCAGTACATGAAAAGTCCTTGGCCAAGGCAGGAGATTTACTGGTAGGTATTCCAGTAGTATCTCAGGGTGTTCTGGGCTACACTCCGACACGACTTGTACCGCTATTGGGGGTCTGACTTTTACCAACCCCCTAGGCCCGCCATGCGATGCTCATAGACGAACGGACCGGACTGTACGGATATTGTCACTGACAGGCTCAGTAGGGTGTCAGGATGAGTTCACTCATCGACGTCCCTTTTGGTCAGTACCAGGTAGCCCGTTACGTATTGGCTTATACCTCTGACGTGCTAGTGGTTAAATCTACAGCCATAGTATTGACGAGACTTTAGAGTCCACCACACACACAGTTACTCAAGTTTCGGGCGAAACGCTGTAGATGCCGTATGGAGATATGGCAGGGTTCGATCTGATACGTGCGGTATTGCACGGATCGTGATCGGACGGTTTTTTACTAGCCGGCTTTGGCTTAAGCCGGATCCTAGTATTAGATAGTGTAGATTTTGTCTCTTTGCATTTGTGTTCAGTGGGAATACAAATGCGGGCATGTATTTGCAGTAGCGGGGTGTTCCTGTAATTTATTACGGGATCAGTTTTCTTAAGTTGCCAGTTTGCATTCCGTTCTGACCGGTTTTCCTTTGTTCTTTCCCAGCCGGACTTTTCCGATGGAGGGGGTTATTTGCAAGTTTGCAAATAACTTATTGTGGAGGGGTTTCTTGCAATTTGTGGCATCATGATGGTTCTTTAATCATTAGATTCCATTTGCATCTTATCCTTTGATTAGAATGGATTAGAGTTGATTTGAATGGAAATGACATTGTTATCATTGCCTTTTTGATATGGTCACCCCTTTTGCTTTTACTACCATCACCTCCCTTCTTATTATTGATTCATTCCCTCCACCATTTCATGGAAGAAAAGGCCGGCCACAATTTGAGGGGATATGAGAGAGTTTCATTTTGGAGTGGTAGCATGATTCTTCATCTCATTTTTCTTGCTAGAAAATTGAAAGCACCAATTTTCTTTAACCTCTTCCTCCATCCTCCATGGCAACTAAACCCCAAAGAGACATAGACTACTACACTATTCTACAGCACATCTTGGACGCGTCGGCTAGCCAACTTTGCGCCCGAGTTGCCTCGGTCCAGAGGTGGGAGCCCGTAAAAGATTTCGGCTACGTGGTGCCCTTTCCGACGAGGACGTGACAGACGGAGATTCCGCAGGAGATCGGAGTGGAGACGAAGATCGAAGGACACGGATCGCTTGGTATACTTCTCTACCCGTCTTTTAGTTTGCTAGTTGCTAGGTTAATGGCCCGATCCGGGTGAAAAGTGCGCGGTGGTGCCGGTTTGAAAAATTAAAGTTAACCATCGCTTCCGCATTTGGCCTCGGAATGGAGGCCGGGGCGCCGCCGTGCACTTACAGAGCAGATATAGCGGAGATAGATCATCTAATTTTGATGTGACAGTCATGGATTTGACTTCATCAGAATAGGGGATGGATCTATTAAGAAGGTAGTAGGGTGTGATGTCCTGGTATTTGGATGACATACACAGAGTAGGAAGTAAAATTCCTATACTACGAACGGTTATACTTTGGTCGTCACACAGTTGTTTCTCCACAAAGGATATGGATATAATATTTGACATTCTGGTTACTAGATCTATGGTTTTAGATCTAGATTTGGGTAGTTTCCCAATGTGGGTACTTTGACAGTATTTTAATAGTATTTTAGAATAGATGACTCCTGGCATGGTGGTGTACCTGCAGATGATGGAGTCACCCTCTCTAAAGGTATCTTACAGACTAAAGGGGAGAGGGATGCGCATGATTGGCAGATCACTTGCTTAGGCAATTGAGTCAATCATGAGATGTCAAGTAACACACCAGATGTTGTTTTTGCACTAGATGCAATAAGTTTGTATTAATCCAATCCTGGAGAAACATAAGGAATCAGTTTTAGAACATAAGTGAATGTTCTATGGATTTGATGACGGCAGCCTCCTTCGGAGACGGTTATCATTCCTGGTTTCAAAAGTGACATGGATGACAGAGTAATTGTCAGAGTTATAGTTTTCCCTCTAACGAAGAGGGACAGTATTATGGACAGGTAGTCCAAGAGGATACTGTGGGAGGCATTGTGTAACATTTGGAATATTTAGAAATAAATTAAATTAATTAAATTAAAAATAAAAATGATAAATCACAAAACGGTTAAAATCAAATATGTCAATCATCATAAGTTGTATATAGTACAATTTAAATTAGAATTTTTGAATGTAAATTAAATAAGTTATAAGGGTTTTAATGATAAATTTAGCTTCATTTTAATAAAATGTGTGTTTTATAATAAGTTAAGTTGTGAGGGGTTAAATTGTAAAATTTAAGTTTTTATGCAAATAGGATATTGTTGAGGGTATAAGTGGAAGTGAGTGGAAATTAATTTAGTTCAGAATTTATATTAAATTAAAACAAAAATTTGAGGATAATGCAATAACACATCATGCTTGCATGTTTACAATTTCATTACACCTCCTTCTTGCATGAACTAAGCACCCTTCAACCTTGACACCTCCTCCTACCACCTCACCTCCCTTCTTATCATATATAAAGGTTTGGTTCAGATCAAAATCCAAAGAAAAACTCTAAAATTCTGAAATCAAAACAAGAAAGTAAAAGAGAAAAGAAAGAACAAGAAGAAGAAGAAGAATGGAGCTATGTTCTATGAGTTGATCATCATCAAGCTAGGAAAGACTTAGCCATTTGGAGGTTTATTCCTGCAGCAATATAGGAGGGTAAAACTCTTAAACACAGTAGGGATTAAATTCTGTAGCTTAGTTAGTTTAGAGTTAATCAAGTCACATAATATCGTATTTTAGTTAAAATTAAGCTCTGTTAAAATCTGCTAATATTTAGAAGATAATTAATTGAACTAAACAGAGTTAAAATGATATAGGTAACAACTAGAGTAAACCACAAGACCACGACACCAAGAGGCCGGCTTTGGGCCAGCGGCTATAGGGGAAAATCCGGCGTCGCCGGCCATGGGGAGAGCTTGGTGGGTTTTCTCTGTTTGGTAGTTTACAGTACACAATTTTGGTTATTTTGGTGTTGTTTAATTAAATTAGTTTCACAGTAGTTAAAATCTGGGAACATATATCGGAAAGGGTAATTCAAAACACTATATACGATACGTCTAAAACACGTCGCGTTTTAGATTCTGTAACAGTACAGATTAAGGTTAAAAATTCAGCAAGATTAAGTGTTTAATAACTTGATATAATCAAATAGTATGTAACTTGTAAGTGGAAAAGGGTGTTTTTCATTTCCGTCGTATCGGAATAACCATTTTCTTATATAAGTTAAAATTGTAAAATTTAGATACGGATACGAGAAATTCAGAAGCAGCGAGGAAAGGGAAAGGATTAGCAATTCCGGAGTAGATTCGACCTTTCCGGTGAGTAGACTAAACATCTACCGGGGAATTTTGTAAAGATGGCGTGTTTCGCCCGTAGTTTTACTTAACTTAATACTTTATATCGTTATGCCAAATTGATAATATGCATTCATCAATACACATATAAATTGCTTAGTTGTTAGAACACTTCATAATTATCGACGAGTCATGCCACGTGCACGTCTTATATGCTACACACACCTCGTCGATATTGCTATGTCACTTTACACTTAAACATCATATTTGTTAACATAAATTTATATCGTATGTCACATATCATTAATAGTAGTAAATTGCATCGTTTACATCATGCTGCTATATGCGTTTTCTGTGTTATATATGAGGTAAATGCAGAATTGAGGATTTATGGTTTTGAGTTTTGAACACTATTTCATAAATCCAGAGTTTTTATGATTGAGGTGTCATGTCCACCATGAGATGTTTTCTGTTTTGGTTTTATTTCGGACCGAGTGGGGGAGATATACGGTCGCGGATTGTACGTTATCCATACTGAGTGGGGGAGATATACAGTTGGATACATGGTGGACCCGGTCGAGACCGAGGGGCAGGATAGCCGTATTGAGACGGGGGAGCCTAGCGAGGTTACTCGATACCGGAGTTAGTGATAAATATACGGTGTATATCTAGATGATAACGACCGGTATTATTGATTCAGGATCATTAGGGGAATGATGTCTAGAAGAATGGAAGTTTTGTGTCGTTGATGGACACTGAGAAATGATTTTATTGAGTTGTGATTTCCGAAGTATCATGAGATTTATTGTTGAACTTCGCATATACTCATATCTCATTTGGATTCA
The DNA here is from genome assembly GCA_030015575.1 of Agapanthus africanus. Taxonomy (NCBI): domain Eukaryota; kingdom Viridiplantae; phylum Streptophyta; class Magnoliopsida; order Asparagales; family Amaryllidaceae; genus Agapanthus; species Agapanthus africanus. The sequence goes on from CM057344.1 coordinate 114,092,047, forward strand.
TATTTCAGTAGTATGATTGTCATATTTACTTTATTCACCGTCATATGTTAGTCATATTCACTGAGTTGGCAACTCACCCCCGTTGTGCCACAGTTCCTTGCAGGGATAGAGTGGACGGGTAGCTGCGAGGCAGAGCTACATTTGCAGTTGTATTTCATCTTTTGATAGGTAGGTTACATATAGTAACCTTCCTTTTTGATTTTGTATTTTGTATCTAGAAAGTCTCCATCAAACCTGTATTTTGACTTAGAATGAGAGATTATATATATATGGACAGTTGAGATCTGTTGGTCAGTATCATAGTTTCTTTCTTTATGAGATTCATGGTGATGTTCTATATGTTTATATTCATGTTCATTGTTAATATTGTTGATTCCAACTAGGAATACAACTAAACTTAACCTTTATTAGTTGTTTAATAAATTAACCTCATAAATTCGGATTTTTACTTAAAAACTAAATTTTCATAAATAATTCCGCAATAAGGTATTTTGAATAAGGTATTTTGATCTTGGTTTTCGGCTTACTTGGACTTGTGCATATCTTTAGATATGATACAATCTAAGTGCCGGTCACATCCAAACTTGGGTCGTGACACATTGTACTGGATACTGATTAGGTTCAGTGATCGATACAGTCTAAGAAGTTTGGATTTGGAGTTCATTTATGAACTAGGTCCCATCAGATATTCAGACATATTCTAAGACAGCTATTACTCAATTCGGGAGATGGCTTTCTCCGCGAACTTGAGATTAAGAGAGACATAGAAAGAAACATCGGGGCGGATCCACTCACTGAGGCTATTTCTCGAACACAAGAGTTTTACAAGCGGGCTTTGTGAAACTGATTAGTAGAGGAGTTGGATGTTCGGTATCGCACGGGCTGTGAGTATGCGACATCGCAATAATTAGCCTTAAGTGCAAGTGGAAGATTGTTGGATATAGTGCCCTCAAAGTCAATTATTGGATCGCAGGCACGTGATTGCAATGATTGCGGAGGACCTATACCGGTAGGACAGTCTTACTCGAGATGATAGTATGCTATCTGGTTTGCCTTTATCAGTCGTGTACAGGTTCAGGTGTCTGATCACTGTTACACGTTGATAGAGCCCTTAGGATCCTGCTTGACTACCAACAATATGATGGCGATCGTATACGTGAGAGTTGGGTGGCCCATAAGCACATCCTTAAAGTTGTCCCTAGTCGTAGGAGTTTCGAGACGGGGCATCGATACTCCGGAGTAAACTAGTGTATACAGTCGAGACCCCGACGAGGGTCGGTGGCCGGTCTCATAAGCCACTGGTGTCAGTTGGATCACCTAAGATGTATACAGGTGCTTATTGGGTTATGGGTACACCGGACAGGACTCGCCGGGAATTTGCTAGTTGGTATTATACCTATCGTCAGAAAGCAGTTCTCTGGTGACATGTGTACAGGTTAGTTCATCAACCTGAGGTCGTCATTTATCTCGTGTGAGTTCCCACTGTGCTTTGATTTCTACCCTACCACGGCTCAAAGGAGTCGTGCAAACAGGTATTTTTTGGGTACAGTCCCGAGCCACATGTAGGCAAGTGAGCGAATCGGCAGGAGAATCGTCTCTCCCGGTATTGGGGATGGAGATCGCGCTGTGTCTAGGAAAGCCATCACACCAAGTCCTTGGCCAAGGCAGGTGAGAATTACTGGTAGGTACTCCGATAGTTTCTCAGGGTGTTCAGGGCTTTTCTCCGACACGACTTATACCGCTATTGGGGGTCTGACGTTACCAGCCCCCTAGGCCCGATATGCGATACTCATAGACGAACGGACCGGACTATATATACATTGTCACTGTTAGGCTCAGTAGGGTTTCCAGATGAGTTTGCTCATCGGCCTCCCTTGAGGTCAGTACATGGGCAGCCGTTACGCACAGCTAGTGCCGCTGACGGCTTGTGGTTAAACCCACTGCCAGGGTACTGACGAGTCATTAGAGTCCCCCACAGATAATTTCCCTAGTTCGGGCGAAACGTTGTAGAGGCCGTATGGTTTTATGGCAGGGTTCGGAAAATGCACGTGCGTTTATGCACGTGTCATATTTCGGGCAGATAATACTGGTGGGCTTTGGTTTAAAGCCGGATCCGAGTATTATACTGTATAGATATAATATCTTTGTCTCAGTTGCATTTGTATTTGGTCGTAATACAAATGCCGGTATGTTTATACTGTTACGGGGTTATCCTGAAATTCGTTTCGGGATCGCTTTTGGAAGTTGCCAGTTTCCAGTTTTCTATCACCTGTATTAAAAATTCGGTTTAATACGGATTTATCTTTTCATCATTGGGTGAGTCATGGTTCTAGAAGGTTCTAGATTTGATGATTCATAGTTAGAATTAATTGAGTGATGATGTGTTATGGTGACTAGGTTAATGATTCATGGATTGCATTTAATGTTTTTTGATGATTCATTCTTTCATTAAATGTTATGATAAGTATCATAGCTTAAGGTTACCCTCCCCTCTCCTACACTCACCCCCCTCCTTGATATATTGGCCGGCCACATTTGTGGATGATAAGAGATTGGTTTTGGAAAAAGATTATGATAGTTTTGCTTCATGTAATTTCATATAGCTCATTTTTCATCACCCGATTAAAAAGGCAACTTCATTAACCGTTCGTCCATGGCTTTGGATGAAGCGAGACAAAGTGTTCTACTCATTCTCTACATCAATTTTGGTCATCTCTTTTAGCTAACTTGATGACCGAGTCGCCTCAGTTCAGAGGCGGGAGCCCGTTTAAAGATCCATAGATGTAGTGCCACCTCGACAAGGAACCGGGAGATCGGAGTAGCCGCAACGGAGCGTGGGATGATGGCTAAAGAACGAAGGATTCGGATCGTTCGGTATAGCGTTTCTATCCACTTTACAGTTTGTTAGTTTAGCGTTAATGGCAGATCCGGGTTATAGTATGCGATAGCGCCAGTTATAAAAGTTTTTGTTCCGCATTTGGCGTCAGTTTGACGGCCGGGGCGCTACCGTAGACTTACAGATTCATGAAAATATACTTATTGATTACTTGATGTTTTCTGGATTTGAGGACCGTGGTAGTTTCATGAAATTATGCATTATTTGAAAAACCCGGTTTCTCTTGATATGATATTTCAGCTTCCACCATGAGATTTCTTGGTTCTGAGCTTACATATTACCCCATGCGAGGAGTGAGTGGGTCGTGTGCGGGTACATGGTGGAACTCAGTTGGTTCTCCCGGGCAAGAAGATCGAAGGTCCATGCTGATGAGCCTGGCTGGGGGCGTGTGCCAACCGGTGATAGTATTTAGATTCGACAGATATCAGGGGGATATCGATCGAGGTTATGTACGCACATGCCTTGTCGATTTTGGGAGTGCACCATCAGGTTCTATAGGTTGTACGTACATGACATAGGAGGGCCAGTCCCAGGTGACGACGCCTCAAAGATGAGTATTTATGTGTCGATACTTGACACTTGTTTTCATGATATTTTTGGATGTAGATATTGGACACTCAGGTTTCATGAGACTTACTCGATATTGGATACTGGTTATATGAGATTTACGTGATATTGGACACTTAGGATATATGAGATTTACTTGATATTAGACACTTATGATATATGAGATTTACTTGATATTGGACACTCAGGATATATGAGACTTACAGGTTATGAGGGCCAATTTGGGGGCCGATTTGAGGAAATTTGAGATTTAGATTATCTTGATGGACTTTGGTCCTGCCACGAGGTCAGGATTCCGTAAGGATGACATGTTTTATCCCATACTCCGCATTTATTTTATATGCATTGCTTCATGTATTAGTAGTACCTGATAGAGTACCTTTCATGATTGTTGCATATACATATTGCCATATTATTGCTTCATGTATTAGTTGTACCTGATAGAGTAGCTTTCATGACTGTTACATACATATGGCCATTTATTGCTATTAGCTTGCTTGTGATAGATTCGCGCAGTACGTGCATACTTGCGATTACCTACATATGTTATTTACTATTCACGAGTAGGCAACTCACCCCCGTTGTGCCACAGTGTTTTGCAGCTAGTCCCTCAGGGCAGTCGTTGGCAGGGTTTTTTATCCATCGTATCATCTTTTGCAGCGGATACCGCTACGGCTGACTGTGTACAGTTTTGCTATAGGTGGGTTTTGCGGTTATCCGATGTTGATCATTGTATATTCGTTGTATCCTGTACTCTCCATCTACCATTTTCATGTTTTGACTTAGAGATGTGATGTGAGGACGATATTGTATATTATTTTGTGACTTGGAGGTCTTTTATGCAGTTTTTATTTATATCGCCTTTTTCTTCGCTGCAGCGTCATATATCTGTTGTGGTGGTTGTTTTCTGCTGTTGGGCGTGGTTTTGCTTCCATTTGGGGATGCTTTTACTTATACTTATGTTGTACCCTTTTTGGGGGCTTGTTTTAGAAAGGAGGTGTTGCCAAAATTTTAAAGGAATTAAATTAGACTTTAAAGAATTTGTATTTGAGGTTTCAAAAGCTTTAACAATGTTCTTATCTTTTACTATTTTTGATGGTTTATATTGCTGGGTTATCGGCTTACTTAGATTGCGTTACGCCTGTGGACGTTGCGTAGTTTAAGGGCCGTGACGTGCTATTTTTGGGTCGTGACAAAGTTGGTATCAGAGCGCTAGGTTTTACCTTTCGGAGTGTAGGATGACCTTGGTATAATGGAGAAGGTGGTTTAAGCAGAGTAACGCAGTGTGTGTATGTCCACGGCATACTCACGATCATGATACTCTGCCTAAAGTGACCTAAGTACTAATTGCTTGAAATTCCTTCCTTGATGATACATATCCTTGTGATTCGATTTCCGTGTCCTAATCGAATCCTGTTTCTTTTCATAGCCTTTGCCGCCGATGATTATGAAGGCTTAGAGTGATGCAGCGAGAGCCGAGATCAGAGTTGACTCGTTTGGGGCGAGGACTGTTAGTTATATGTATGCCCTAGAGGCCATTACTGTACATTGGATGTATATTGTAGTGGATGCTTGGACATATATAGGGAGGACTTTCTTGCTCGACATGATAGTATGCTATCTGGTTACTCTTTACCTTAACATGTATACTGATTGTCTCTCTGTTACATGTTGGTAAAGCCCTTAGGATGAGTACTTGACTACCTGGACTATGATGCGGATCATACTAGTGGGGACATGGTAGTCCATAAGTACATCCTTCAAGGTCCCTAGTCGTGGGTGTATCGAGACGGGGCATCGATATAGCAGAGTAGACTAGCGTATACCTTCTCGACCCATACAGATGGGCGATGGATGATCCCATATCCATTGGTGTTTGATATCAGAGATGATATACGGGTGCTCAGTGGAGACTGGGTACACTGGACGGACTCGTCGAGAACTCCCAGATGGTATTATACCTTACGTCAGATGGCAGTTCTCTGGTGACACTGGTACAGAGTAGTCTGTTGACCCGAGATCGTCATAGAGTCTTATGTGATTCCCACTGTGCTTTGATTTCTACCTTACCACGTCCAAGAGGGCATGCAAAACGGTGGCTTTTGGGTACAGTCCTGAATCACATGGAGGCAATGAGCGATAGGAGGGGATTCGTCTCTCCCGGTATAGGGAGTTGATATTGCGCTGTGTTCGATTGGCTATAACCGGAAATCCCTGGCCAAGGTTGCTGAGATTTACTGGTAAGTGTTACCAGTAGTTTCTCGAGATGTTATAGACCTCATATCGACACGACTTATCGAGCTATTGGGGTCTGACGTTTACCACCCCTAGGCGAGATATGCGACATATCAGATGACGAGACCGGACTGTACGGTAAGTGTTACTGGTTGGATTCACAGGAGTGTGAGCGGGCTTGCTCGTCGATCTTCTGATCGCTCAATACCCGGGTGGCCGTTACGTTTAGCAGACCGCTTGCGGCTTGCGGGTGTTTGATATGATCATCACCTGCTGCCGGCGTATTGACGAGTCTTTAGAGTCCTACACAGAGGTTTCCTGGCTCAAGCGAAATGAAATAGGAGCGCATATGAGATATGTGCGGGACCGAGAATAATGTGTGTATGTGATACCGTATTCTATTCTCGCGATGAATGTATCGATTGGTTGTATGCGATATAACCTAGTTATCGAATCAAGGATTGATTCGATAAGCCGATACATTGAATATTAGTCGGTTATATGCGATATGACCGGGTCGTTAAATCAAGTGTTGATTTAATGATTTAATGCATAATTATATATTTGATATATTACTTTGCATTAACTAGTATTGGTTCACTTTAAATGGATTTTCTCACTTGTAGTTCACAAGTTGTATATGCGATATACTTTTGTGCACTTGGTTGTATCATGTTTGATGATACATGTTTACTTGGTTAAGTGTAAAGAATTAAACCATGGTTAAGTTAATGATTAGAGTTTTCTTTTTCTTACTTATTTATTTATTTATTTTGAAAAGATAAGAAAACAAAATGGTTGCTTTCTTTCTTGAAGCTTGTTGAAGCTTCATGAAGCTTTGACCAAAGTGACCATTTTGTCTTCATGCTTAACCCTAACCATTCATCTAACCTTAGTCAATTCTCTACACCTAACCATGGTTCATATTATGATAAGTATTCATTTTCTTTTTTCTTTTAATTAACTTATCATAATATTTTCTTCTTCTTCTTCTTCTTCTTCAAGATGAAGAAGCTTGCATCCATCAATGGTGATTTGATGAAAAGAGTGAGAAATCCAATTCTAAAGTGAACCCACTTCCTATTTCTTCATCCTCTACCTCTTGCCAAGTAGTATAGGGTGTTTTCTTCACAAGTTTCATGGCTTGGTGAAGATGGAGCTTGATCTTGTGTTGCCTCGACATAGATCATCTTCGGCATCGTAGTCGATGACCTAGCCCGCCCATTTCTCCGATGAAGCCGATGCTAGAGTCCGGGATCCGATTTGGACAGCGGAGTGACGTCATTGCGGAGCTATGGAGGTGGAGCACCGGATCTACAAAGGTTGTACTTCCGTTCATTTAGTTAAGTTGTTAACTAGTTGCTTGTTTCGCCTAAAATTCTAGTTAACGATCCGTATTAGGGTTTCTCGGCACTTATAAAATTTGAAATTGGCATGGATGATGCCTTGTGAGACCTCATTAGTGTGCCTAGGAACCTTACAGTGGTATCAGAGCCTAGCTAGAGCCTTAGGCGATGCGTAGACGGAGTTAGAAGTCCGATCGAACCGAAACCCTAACCCAAAAATTGCTCTCTGTACATTTTTGAAAATTGTGGATTTTTCAGAATTAAAAATATGCAGAAATATCAGCAGGAATATCTAAGAGTTACTGTAAAATTCGATGCCCTAATTCCTTCAAGCCGCCGCGGTTCCGCGGCACGAGCATGGCTCGTGCGGCCGTTCCGCGGCCGATTTGTCTTTTCATGCATTGAATTTTGCACAGTAACTCCTACTTTGCAGTGCTGGTTTTCCTGGGATTTTTTAATATTTATTCAAGAGTTGAATTTTCTGGGGTTGTTTTGGGGATTCGATAATTCGATCGGATTATCAGATTTTGTCTATGTGGATTCTGGATAATTTTTGAATATGTTAAAAAGTTCGACCGGATATAAATACCCAATCTTTTCCCTGCCGGAAAATTTCCAAGTGTTGGATTTTTCCGTGGTTTAAAGACGTTCTAAGTAGTGCAAGTAACGCGATGGTCCCTCTAGAAGACAACAAACCTTAACTCGATTATGTGACCGTCTTGAACTGCCCTTTGAACCTTAGGGTTTGGGGCAGTACGGCGTGCCACATATGAGGCGTTGGCTTGACCCTTCTACGGCTGGACCGTTGGTACTGAGGCACGAAGTGAATGTTTTTAAACTTGTTTCATGTGTTGAGCTGTTTCGGGAAAACTTGGGTGTTTGAATGTTCGATCGGAAATTTTAACATTTTCTATTTATCCGGAATGGGATACAACATTTGGAATTCACAAGAAGTTATGAGATAACTGAATGAATGTTATAAACATAGCACTTTAGTCTCACTTGATCGGTTGCCACGGAATTTTGATGTGATCAAAAGTCCGTCGCAATCACGTAGCGTACGCGGATACTCGCCGGGTAAACTTAATAGACAGCCTCACTCCATAGCCCCGACCAAGTGATTGTAGGAGAACCCCGTCGCCGAAAGCATCCGTTCGGGTGCTCGCGGCAGCGGTGTTCCGCCTTGGTGCACTTTGTCGACGGCGTCTGGGGTGCGGCCGCCTACTAAAGTTTGCGACGAGCATTCGATCAGGATGTCCGGAATCTTGTTGAATTGCCCGACTTTATATTGAAAAGTGTTTTCGATAATGAGACTAAAATGTGGGGTTTATAATTGTTAGGCATGCGATGTCTAAGGAATTCATTTGATTAGGCATGCGATGTCTATGGAGGTTGCGGATTCCAACTATTATAGTTTTACACTTTCTTTTCTGTGACCGTAAGTGTAATTTGTGATATCGCCGATTTCGTTGCTATATGTCAACGACAATTGGGATGCGCATATTTACTTACGTTGATGACATGTGATGTTATGTGTTGCTGGATATGTTATATTGGATCGTCGTGTTTGAATAGCCGGGGTTTTTTTTTATGTGAGATGAGTGTTTTTCATTTTCATTCATGTAAAAACTTGTATGTAATATTCTTTTATTGGGGCACTTCCAGGTTGCGGAAGATGTCACCCTTTGTATATTATTTACTTTTCCGCACTATGATAGACCCAAGGAGGTGAGCACAAGTAACCGGGTTCTGGAGTCCAGTGGGAGACCAACTCGAGGAGTCGAGTCCGGGTCTCCTAACTCTAGAATTGGTAGGGTTGCTTGCCGCTCTCGTAGGGGTCTAGGGGTGTGGGTTTGGCTATTCATCGCGACCGTGGAATCCGTGTTTTATATTGGCTCGTATTGAAAACACGGACGTCCTAGTATATCCAATATTTCATATGTTTCTTCTGCTGCGATATCTGTGATGTGATAATGTGATATGTTCTGTGATGGATACAGTATATAGTATATATGATATATTATATAGGCGTTACTTATGTTTTTCACCCGCGCTAGCCCTGCCCCGCTTTGCCGTTAGTTACCTAACCTAACGGTGCACGAGGGGACATCGAGGCGGATGCGAATGGCATAAGTGTACGTCGTATTTATCTGTGATGTTTAGGTATTTAAATGATGGGACTTCATTAGTGTGATTAATGAAATAAAAGAAACCTAAAGATGTTGTAGAATCGAATTTCAAAAATAAAATAGGTAGCTACAGTTCTTGCTTTGCACAGCGGTATATATGATATATCCTGCACCTTATTCGATGAGGAAAGGACCGAGATCCCTTCACCGGGAGTGACTCCTTTAGAAATAACTGGCAGATGCTACACACTCGGTTTGTCTTTTGATTGCTTTTAAGAGTTTTTGCTTTGCACAGTGATATATATGATATATCCCGCACCTCATTCGACGAGGAAAGGGCCGACGATCCTTTCACCGGGAGTGACCCCTTTAGCAAAACTAGAAAAGCCTAAAAAACACTCCATTTCAAAATCATTTGATTATACAACGATATCAAGTTCATTACGCAATAGGTTTTCAGAAAAACCTGTCGTAGCCCTCCGTCATTTCAGATAAGTAGTTGTTAGTATTCGTGCTGCGTTTGTTGGCCTTTGTCAAGGCGCAGTGTGCGGTAGCTAACTGGTGCTTATCTGCTTATGCATATGATGCAGATTGGATTAGGGTAGTCGTGCGACCTTGTTGGCCTTTGTCAAGGGCCGTGCGGGTGGGTTTAATTCAATCAGGAAATGACGGGTTGAACTTGACTAGCATCCTATGGTTTGTTGGCCTTTGTCAAGGTCATAGGAGGTTAGGGGCAAAATATTATCGGGAATTTCAAGTGTTGAAATTTGCAATGAGATTGCATACCTTCTATGAAATAGTTGGATCCCGATACCCGCTGCGAGTAATTGTTACTCCTGGGAGAGTTTTACACATCACAAATTAGCCGATCAAGTAGGTGTCTAGAAAGGTGTTAACGAGATTACGCCTCTGGGAAAACGAGGTTTACATTAATTAGGTTCGTGCGAAAGCACGGGGGACCTCCCTCAAAGTACCGACACTGGCCTGGCTGAAAGATTGGCGAACTTGTAGTGTGTAATTGATCCCGGCTAGTCTTTCCTTTTAGGGTTTGAAGGAAGATTTGATAAAAAGTAGTGGGAGCCATCCTGATTAGATAAAATAATAACCAATCTATTCTTGCAAGAGCGCACGCTGAGTGTTTTCTTCTCTCTCTCTCTCCAGGTAGCAACCATATCACGCCTTAATCAAGATAATAATACGGAAGTATTGACCGAACCCACTTATTATACTGAGCTGGGGAACGTTGGTCCCGCTCCAACTTATAATTGTTATAAGACAGAGCAGGAAATTGGGGATTACCAGAATTCCCGTGCCGCCCAAACGAAGAGAGTGCATGCTGATGCATCATCTTCGGGTGTGTTCATTACAAAGAACTGTTTCTCAGTATCCTCCGCATCCTGGGTATATGATACCGGATCAGGATCCCAGATATGTAATCTGTTACATAAGGCTACAGAAAGGTAGAGAACTGAGAACGGGTGATAAGTTTCATGAAGTAGAAAACGGGGCAAGTGTTGCAGCCAAGTCTGTTGGTCACTGTCACCCTGTATTCCAAATACATTGATTCTGAACGAATGTTATTAGATACCGAACCTGATATACAAAATCATATCAGTCTCTTTATTAGTAAAGAAAAGATATAATTTTGTATTGTTGGATAATGTTTTGAACATTTCCTATATCAAAAGTTGATCGGTTCAGGCACGTTATCTAAAAGCATTAATGTTCTAAATCAAACTACAGTTCTTAGTATACAGAACACACACAAAAGGAAGAGTTCAGAACTGAACGAATCCTTCTTGAGGTATTGTAGACTAGGTCATATCAATGCGACCCGACTAGCTGAAGTTATATATAGATGCATATTTAAATTAGTTTGAATCTACATCTTGTGAAACTTGCCAGTCATGTCACAGAGATATAATGACACCAGCTCTGTTTATTGGAAACAGAGAAAGAGTTAGTGAACTCTTGGGATGATACATGTTGATGTATGTAAGGTCCCCTGTCTACATATGCCAGGACTGGTTCTTTGTACTTCGTTACATTCTCTGATAATCTCTCAAGATTCAGACATATGTTCCTATTGAAATACAAGTCCGAACCTTTTGAGATATTCACAGAATATGATTTAGAAGTAGAGAACTAAAATACGGGTATAAGTATTATGTACTATGATGAGATCAGGGAGGAGAATACTTGTGCATGGAATTCCTGGACTTTTCTAAAGGAGAATGAGATTCTCTCTCAGCATTACTCCTCCGTATACACCATAGCACGATGGTATATCGGGACGGAGCAATTGCACCCTATTCGATATGATGCGCTCTATGATGAGTAATACTGAATTACCTATTTCCTTTTTTGGGAGTTATGCGCTTGAGAAGCTGCATACCTATTGAATAGGGTTCGAATCAAATCAAGTTGCCTACCACTTCATATATGATATGGAAAGGGAAGAGCCCATATCTTAAGTTAGTTAAGATTTGGGGTTGTCCGGCCTATGTCTAAAAGCAAAATCCGGACAAGCTCGAGGCAAGATCTGTTATGTAGAACTGGAAATGTTCCAGCTATACAAACTGCAGCTGATGATTTGATAGAACCAAAGGATTCAGTAGAGACCAACGAACCTTAGCCTCTCCGCCGATCTAGTAGGGTTCCTCACCCACCTGAGAGATACTTCGGTTACTCTATGACAGTGGGAGCGAGGATTGCATCATGAGATGATGACCCAACTAGTTTCGAGCTGGCCATCAGGAGTGGGACTCTGTAAGAATGGCTGGATGCTTAGCGATCTGAGATGGAATCCATGTACACCGACAAAGTATGGACTTTGGTTGCTATATCTGAAGGGTTAAATCCCCATCAGGAGCAAGTATATCTTGAGAAGATTACTTGGTGTAGATGGAAAAGTTGAGACTTTCAAAGCTAGACTTGTTAAAGCTTTTCGTCATCGACCAGGCATGGATAATGATAAAACCTTTTCAAGTGGCTATTCTTAAGTCCATCCAGATCCTACTTGCCACGGCTACATACCATGACTATGATATCTGGCGGTTGGGTGCCATGACTGCTTTTCTAAATGATGTTTTAGAAGAGAACGTCTATAAGTACACAGCCAGAGGGCTTCGTAGACAGTGGGAGCAGCGAAAACGTGTGCAAGATTGTTTATGTGATAAAGCAGGCATCGCGGAGTTGGAACATCTGTTTTGATGGATTAGTCAAAGAGTTTGACATCATCAAAATGGTAGATGAACCTTGTACAAACAAAAAGGTAGTAGGGAGTATGGTGGTGATCCTCGTAGAGTACGTGGATGTCATACTCTTGATAAGAAAGGAGTTTCTTATGCTACGCTCGGTCAATCTCCGCTTATCACAATGATTCTCCATAAAGGATCAAAATGATACCTCCTAAATCCTGGGTTTTGGATCTATGAGATAGATCTAATTGGATGTTAGGATTCTCACTAGTTGTAGTGAGATGGTATCAATTGATTCTAGGGAGAATCACTGGAAAGGTTCCAGAGTGATAAGGACTACTGAATGTCAGTCACAGGCATTGTCTTTACCCTCGGTAAAGGGACGGTATGTTGGAAGAGTTCCAAACTAGATACCGTGGCATACTAGACGATTAAGGCTGGATACATCGCTACTTAAGATGCTACCAAAGAGGTTGTCTGGGTGTATATTAGTTCATGAGATGAACTTAGTTCCTTCCATTGTGTGACAATGGAGTTGTGGCTTATGCCAAGGAACGTCCGTCCCATCAGTGATCCAGACATATTCTAAGGCAGTGTCACCTGATCGTGGAGATGGTTGATCTCCAGGGGATCGAGGTTAGGAGAGTAGACTCAGAGGACAACACGGCGGATCCACTCACGAAAGGCCTTTTCCCAGAGAGAGACTTTTATGGGATGGTTGAGTATGAGATACTACAACCACTGCTATCAGATGGCCCTAGTGCAAGTGGGAGATTGTTAGTTATATGTATGCCCTAGAGGCCATTACTGTACATTGGATGTATATTGTAGTGGATGCTTGGACATATATAGGGAGGACTTTCTTGCTCGACATGATAGTATGCTATCTGGTTACTCTTTACCTTAACGTGTATACTGATTGTCTCTCTGTTACATGTTGGTAAAGCCCTTAGGATGAGTACTTGACTACCTGGACTATGATGCGGATCATACTAGTGGGGACATGGTAGTCCATAAGTACATCCTTCAAGGTCCCTAGTCGTGGGTGTATCAAGACGGGGCATCGATATACTAGAGTAGACTAGCGTATACCTTCTCGACCCATACAGATGGGTGATGGATGATCCCATATCCATTGGTGTTTGACATCAGAGATGATATATGGGTGCTCAGTGGAGACTGGGTACACTGGACGGACTCGCCGAGAACTCCCAGATGGTATTATACCTTACGTCAGATGGCAGTTCTCTGGTGACACTGGTACAGAGTAGTCTGTTGACCCGAGATCGTCATAGAGTCTTGTGTGATTCCCACTGTGCTTTGATTTCCACCTTACCACGTCCAAGAGGGCGTGCAAAATGGTGGCTTTTGGATACAGTCCCGAATCACATGGAGGCAATGAGCGATAGGAGGGGATTCGTCTCTCCCGGTATAGGGAGTTGATATTGCGCTGTGTTCGATTGGCTATAACCGGAAATCCCTGGCCAGGGTTGCTGAGATTTACTGGTAAGTGTTACCAGTAGTTTCTCGAGATGTTATAGACCTCATATCGACACGACTTATCGAGCTATTGGGGTCTGACGTTTACCACCCCTAGGCGAGATATGCGACATATCAGATGACGAGACCGGACTGTACGGTAAGTGTTACTGGTTGGATTCACAGGAGTGTGAGCGGGCTTGCTCGTCGATCTTCTGATCGCTCAATACCCGGGTGGCCGTTACGTTTAGCAGACCGCTTGCGGCTTGTGGGTGTTTGATATGATCATCACCTGCTGCCGGCGTATTGACGAGTCTTTAGAGTCCTACACAGAGGTTTCCTGGCTCAAGCGAAACGAAATAGGAGCGCATATGAGATATGTGCGGGACCGAGAATAATGCGTGTATGTGATACCGTATTCTATTCTCGCGATGAATGTATCGATTGGTTGTATGCGATATAACCTAGTTATCGAATCAAGGATTGATTCGATAAGCCGATACATTGAATATTAGTCGGTTATATGCGATATGACCGGATCGTTAAATCAAGTGTTGATTTAATGATTTAATGCATAATTATATATTTGATATATTACTTTGCATTAACTAGTATTGGTTCACTTTAAATGGATTTTCTCACTTGTAGTTCACAAGTTGTATATGTGATATACTTTTGTGCACTTGGTTGTATCATGTTTGATGATACATGTTTACTTGGTTAAGTGTAAAGAATTAAACCATGGTTAAGTTAATGATTAGGGTTTTCTTTTTCTTACTTATTTATTTATTTATTTTGAAAAGATAAGAAAACAAAATGGTTGCTTTCTTTCTTGAAGCTTGTTGAAGCTTCATGAAGCTTTGACCAAAGTGACCATTTTGTCTTCATGCTTAACCCTAACCATTTATCTAACCTTAGTCAATTCTCTACACCTAACCATGGTTCATATTATGATAAGTATTCATTTTCTTTTGTATTTTAATTAACTTATCATAATATTTTCTTCTTCTTCTTCTTCTTCTTCAAGATGAAGAAGCTTGCATCCATCAATGGTGATTTGATGAAAAGAGTGAGAAATCTAATTCTAAAGTGAACCCACTTCCTATTTCTTCATCCTCTACCTCTTGCCAAGTAGTATAGGGTGTTTTCTTCATAAGTTTCATGGCTTGGTGAAGTTGGAGCTTGATCTTGTGTTGCCTTGACGTAGATCATCTTCGGCATCGTAGTCGATGACCTAGCCCGCCCATTTCTCCGATGAAGCCGATGCTAGAGTCCGGGATCCGATTTGGACAGCGGAGTGACGTCATTGCGGAGCTATGGAGGTGGAGCACCGGATCTACAAAGGTTGTACTTCCGTTCATTTAGTTAAGTTGTTAACTAGTTGCTTGTTTCGCCTAAAATTCTAGTTAACGATCCGTATTAGGGTTTCTCGGCACTTGTAAAATTTGAAATTGGCATGAATGATGCCTTGTGAGACCTCATTAGTGTGCCTAGGAACCCTACAAGGACTGACCAGGATGGTACGCTCATTGCACCAGAGCAGTTTGATCCGCCTTCGATAGATCATATCGCTAGGCTTGTGGCAGATATGAAGGACTTGCGCCAGACGATGAGGTCGTTGGTTGAGGCCGGTCGAGCGCAGCGACAGGAGGTTGCCACCCCTGTTACCCAGTTTTTCCTTGCGATCAGCACACAGCATCGTGTTACTTAAACAGCACCAGTGGACGCAACCCTGTTTGACGAGGAGCGTCTTTCCGATACTTTGGGAGTTCGAGGACAGAGGAGGGCTCGTGCAGGTGTACCAGCATAGAGACAGAGGTTCAGTCGCCGTGATAGGTTTCATGCACGTCGCGGGAGTAGCAGAGGCTTGGGATGAGGACAGTCGTTCGGCTCTCATCCCCAGGAGGGTCAGCAGCCATGGAGTGGATGTTTTCGATGCAGGAGCCTTTATCACTTCATCAGGAATTGTTCCTTAGCACCGCGTCAGGCTCGTGTTTAGAGAGGTCATGGTCACGGAGGATTCGTTTCGAGTGTACCGGATGGCAGAGGAGGAGTTCATCCAGTTGCGGGTAGAGGGCAGGCACGAGCGTTTGCTTCTACTCATCGGGACGCGCGGGCGTCAAATTCTGAGTTTTCAGGTAATCTTTTTCGGTTGTTCTTTTGTTGTGTATGTTGTTAAATTCGGAATCTATGCACTCGTTTGTTCTACACACTTAGTGCCGTGGTTGGGCCGAGAGTCGTGTATGCTAGATCAGCCGTTTGTTGTTTTAATTTCTGTCAGCGATTCTTTTGTTGCGCGACACGTGTTCCGGTCGTGTGCCTATCGGATAGGAGATAGAGATTCGTTCGTCGATTTGGTCCTTCTAGAGATGTTGGACTTGACGTTCTCCTAGGCACGGACTGGTTAGCTACGTACATTGCGTCTGTGGACCGCCGCGAGAAAACAGTCAGGTTTTGTTTTCCCGGCGAGTCAGTTCTGTTGTGCAGGGGGACTGTGGTGCCGCCCCTCACAGCTTGAATTCTGCCTTTTTCGCTGGTCATCTTTTGAGGAGAAGATGTCGAGAATTCTTGGCTTCCATTAGTGATACCGGAGTCACTGTGGATTTGTTGGACCGGGTTCCTATCGTGCGAGAGTTTTCCGATGTTGTTCCAGATGAGCCGGCGAACCTTAGGGAGCTTAAGGATCAGCAGCAGAGTTGCTAGATAGGAGGACTTGTACGTCCAAGTGTTTCGCTTTGGGGAGCTCCTATTCTGTTCATCAGGGAGAAAGACGATAGTTTGAGGTTGTACGTTGATTGATCGTCAATTGAACCGAGTTACGGTGCGGATAGGTATCCTTTACCTCGCATTGACGATTTGTTCGACTTGCTCCAGAGTGCGAGACATTTTCTAAGTTTGTTTGGGATCGGGTCATCATTGGTTGCGGGTTCGGAATGATGACATTCCGAAGACTGCTTTTGTGTGCGCTACGAGCAGTATGAGTTTTTGGTGGTGTCGTCGGACTCACCAATGTCCTAGCAGCATTCGTGGATGTGATGAACCGGGTTTCTTCAGGCCGTTCCTCGACCAGTTGGTTGTTGTGTTATTCATGACATTCTGGTCTATTCCAAGAGTCGTGAGGAACATGAGTAGCACTTGAGGATGTTCTTTGCAGACATTGGGATAGTACCAGCTGTTTGCTAAATTCTTGAAGTGTTCCTTCAGGCTTGATTGTATTGGCTTCCTTGGTCATGGGGTTACGGGAGACGGTTTTCGTATGGACCCGAGGGAGATCGAGGACATACAGCTTAGCTCAGACTTGCATCAGGGACAGAGGTCTGCAGCCTTTGGACTTAGCCGGTTTTTACCGCCATTTTGTGCAGGATTTCTTGTGTATCGCTGCACCGTTGACCGGACTGGCAAGGAAGAAGGTTCTTTTCTTGGACTGAGGCATGCGATTTGAGTTTTCAGTAGTTGAAGACTCGGTTGACGAATGCACCAGTTCTTTCTTTGCTTTCTGGATCGGGCGACTTTGTTGTTTACTGTGATGTTTCACGAGTGGGGCTCATTTTGCGTTGATGAGGCATTTTAGAGTTATCGCTTTTGCTTCCCGACAGTTGGAGGAAGTACGAGCAGGATATCCCACTCATGATCTGGAGATGGCCGCGGTGGTCGTGCGTTGAAGATTTGGGACACTACTTGTGTGGAGAGTCGTGTCAGATTTTCACGGACCACCAGAGATTAATGTACATCTTCCTGCAGCGGGTTTTGATTGTTGAGACAGCGCCGTTGGATAGAGCTTGTAAAGGATTGTGATTGTGAGATCCTCTATTTCCCGTGGCAAGGCGATTGTGGTAGCTGATGCTTGAGTCGTAGGCCCGGGGTTAGCTTGTTTCAGTTGTGCGTAGTTCAGAGACAGTCTTCTGCAGATTTGTAGTTCTTGTGCGATCATGGAGTACAGCTTAAGTTCGCCTCTACTGAGGGGACAACTTGCTCATGTCCGTGCCTGTCCACTTTTACTTAATCGTTTTCATGTGGCACAGCCCGCCGATACTCGTTTGTCTGAGATTCTGAGCATGTTCGGTAGGGTAAACATTCGGAGTTCTTAATTTATGACCAGGGTGTGCTACGTTTAGGGATGCGTTGTGTGTACCTAGTACTGATGGGTAAAAACGCGAGATCCTA
Organism: Agapanthus africanus; assembly: GCA_030015575.1. Classification (NCBI taxonomy): domain Eukaryota; kingdom Viridiplantae; phylum Streptophyta; class Magnoliopsida; order Asparagales; family Amaryllidaceae; genus Agapanthus; species Agapanthus africanus. The sequence goes on from CM057344.1 coordinate 114,110,063, forward strand.
GAAAGGGCACACCGGTCAGCTTTCTGTGTTCGTCCAAGTTCCACCAAGATGTGACGTGACTTGTGAGATAGTTACGAGTGGGCAGGGATGAAGAGTGAGGTTTCGGATTTCGTTTTGAGGTACTTAGCTTGTCAGCGAGCTAAGGTTGAGCATTTGAGGCCGGCTGGAGAGATGCAACCTTTTTACCGTTCCAGAGTGGGAATGTGAGCAGATCTCCATGAAATTCGTTATGGGTCTACCCAGTTCTAGTCAGGGTATGACTCCGTTTGGGGGAATTGTTGTCCGGTTAAACTCAGTATGTTTAGTTTGCACGTTGATCTTCGGTAAGTTTGTGCGTTTGCATGGAGTTCCTTCTGTTGGAGATAGTGCCCTCATAGTCAATTATTGGATCGCAGGTACGTGATTGCAATGATTGCGGAGGACCTATCCCGGTAGAACAGTCTTACTCGAGATGATAGTATGCTATCTGGTTTTCCTTTATCAGTCGTGTATATGTTCAGGTGACTGATTGCATGTTACACTTTGATAGAGCCCTTAGGATCTTGCTTTACTACCAACAGTATGATGGCGATCATATACGTGAGAGTTGGGTAGTTTATATGCATATCCTTAATTGTGGTCCCTAGTCGTGGGAGTTTCGAGACAGGGCATCGATACTCCGGAGTAGACTAGTGTATACAGTCGAGACCCCGACGAGGGGCGGTGGCCGGTCTCACAAGCCACTGGTGTCAGTTGGATCACCTAAGATGTATACAGGTGCTCATTGGGTTATGAGTACACCGGACAGGACTCGCCGGGAATCTGCTAGTTAGTACTATACCTATTGTCAGATAGCAGTTCCCTGGTGACATGTGTACAGGTTAGTTCATCGACCTGAGGTCGTCATTTGTCTCGTGTGAGTTCCCACTGTGCTTTGATTTCTACCCTACCACGGCTCAAAGGAGTCGTGCAAACAGGTAGCTTTTGGGTACAGTCCCGAGCCATATGGAGGCACGTGAGCGGATCGGCAGGGGATTCGTCTCTCCCGGTATTGGGGGCGAGATCGTGCTGTGTCTAGGAGAGCCATTACACATAGTCCATGGCCATGGCAGGAGATTTACTGGTAGGTACTCCAGTAGTATCTCAGGGTGTTATTGGGCTTCACTCCGACACGACTTATACTGCTATTGGGGGTCTGACGTCACTAGCCCCCTAGGCGGATATGCGATACTCATTGACGAACGGACCGGAGTGTATATACATTGTCACTGTTAGGCTCAGTAGGGTTTCCGGATGAGTTCGCTCATCGGCCTCCCTTGAGTTCGCTCATCGGCTTCCCTTGAGGTCAGTCCGTGGGCAACCGTTACGCATAGCTAGTGCCGCTGACGGTTTGTGGTTAAACCCACTGCCAGGGTACTGACGAGTCATTAGAGTCCCCCACAGACAGTTTCCCAAGTTCGGGCGAAACGTTGTAGAGGCCGTATGGTTTTATGGCAGGGTTCGGAAAATGCACGTGCGTTTACGCACGTGTCAGTTTTCGGGCAGATAATACTGGTCGGCTTTGGTTTAAGCCGGATCCGAGTATTATATTGAGTAGGTATAATATCTTTGTCTCAGTTGCATTTGTATTCGGTCGTAATACAAATGCGGGTATATTTATACAGTTTCGGGGTTGTCCTGAAATTCGTTTCAGGATCACTTTTGGAAGTTGCCAGTTTCCAGTTTTCTATCAGCCGTCTTTTAACATTCGGTTAAAGACGGATTAATCTTTTATTGGATGAGAGTGAGTCATGCTTCTAGAAGGTTCTAGAAGGTTCTACATTGGGTGAGGTGTCGTGTGACTCATGCTTTGATTTTAACCATTTCTTGTTTTCCTTAAGATATTATTTTGTGTTCACATTATGATATTTATCCTATGGTTACTCTCCCCTCTCCTACGGTCACCCCCCCACTCCTATAAGTGGCCGGCTCCCTCTCTCTCTCCTCTCACTCTCTCACACTTGAGGTTTTCATATGGTTGTAAAAGATATGATAGTATTTGGGGTGCATGGAATTTTACAGTTCATTTCATTCCATCACCCAATTCCCTCGGCAACTTCATTAACCGTCCGTCCATAGCTTTGGACGGAACGAGACAAAGTCATCCACTCATTCTCTATATCATTCTTGGTCATCTCTTTTAGCAAACTTGACGACCGAGTTGCCTCGAGTCAGAGGCGGGAGCCCGTTTAAAGAATCAGTGATGTGGTGCCACCTGGACGAGCAGATCGAAGATCGACGAGATCGGAGCAGCCGCAACGGAGCGTGGGATGATGGTTAAAGAACGAAGGACTCGGATCGTTCGGTATAACCTTTCTACACTCTTTACAGTTTGTTAGTTTAGCAATAATGGCAGATCCGGGTTAAAGTATACGATAGCGCCAGTTAAAAAGTTTTTGTTCCGCATTTGGCATCTGTAGACTGCCGGGGCGCTAGCGTAGACTTACATTGGTATCAGAGCCTCACCATTTTGCTATACTAACTTGTGCTAACGCGTTTAAAACATCGATCTAACCGGAAATCGAAAATCACAATTTTTCACCTTGACAGTTTCTGTTGTTTTTAAACGGTGTCCTAAAAATATTTCACACATCTCAGAAAACTGTGCAGGGTATTTTAGGAATACTGTAGAAATTCGAGGAAGTAATTCCACTGTTCCGCCGCGGATCCGCCGCGCCATCTAGGGTTTTGCCGCGGATCCGCCGCAGGAAAGTGGGATCACTCACTCAGTTTTCTACAGTACATTCCATGTTGGAAATTGGGGTTTTTGGTATATATATTTTGGGCCCAGGTTTTGTTACTGTTCAACAGATTTGCGTGGGGCCCACTTTATGATATTTTGTCGATCGAAATTTAAACATGTTAGTTTACAGTGCTTACATTATATCTCCGACCGGGAATGTCATTTGATCGGTAAACCGCGTCCGATTGCTATAGTTCTTTTAGACGGGTTTGCGAACGTGACATTCGCGTTGATGTTCTGTGTTGTGCTGTGATGTTGCGGATTTGTCGTGGTGGATAGCAATATGCAATGGTAGTACAGTTTGAGTTTATTTGTATATTTGATATTGCGGGGCGAGCGTCCAACATATGGACTGCCGTCACTGCCTGTTGTATAATATTCTTTTTGGGGCACGACCAGGTTGCGGTCGATGTACCTATTGTACTATTTTTCATTACTGTACTAGGTTTTGCCCCGAGACGGAGTGCACGGATAGCCGGGTTCTGGAGGGCAACGGGTCCGCATCTCATGGCTTTGAGAGGCAGAGGGGCCCCACTCTAAAATTGGCAGACTATTCGCCGCACTCGTAGGGGGTACAGGTTGACCCATGGAGGGGTGCTCAATTTACCGGATTCCGTGAAGTGCCGGGTGTTCCATTCACTATGCTGTGGAGGACTACCTCGCTTCAGGTTTTGGCGGGTAACTTGCCGCACCCGTAGGGGTCTAGGTTTCATTGCACAGGCTATCCACACGACAGGGGAACGTCGGGTTTCAGCAGCGGCTCTGTGAAACCCGGGGATCCCAGATATCTGTATTGATCTGTGATGCTTATTACTTTTCTGTAATGTTGCATATTATCACGCCTGGAGCGATTATGTATATTGGTTTATAGACTATTAGATGTTGTATATGTTTTACACCCGTGCTAGTCCAGTCCCCGCTCTGTCGTTAGTTAAGTAACCTAACGGGTGATGACGGGACCCAGTGACGAATGCGGATGGCATATACGTACATTTTATTTTCGTTCTTTTCTGGTGTGATTGATTGATGGGACTGCGTTGATTCTGATCAATGCAAAGTTAAACAAACCTGTTTTCAGTTGTTGGAACAAATTTAAAAAGTATTATTGCAAAGTCGTTTCCTTTTGTTTTGCATAGCGGTATTCAGTGGAATATCCTGCACCTCATTCGACGGGGCAAGGGTCGATATCCCTTCACCGGGACTGACCCCTTGGGCAGAAGTTTGCGTCAGGGTAATAACTTCACTATAGTCGATTACAAGTTGCTTTGCATAGCGGTATTCAGTGGAATATCCTGCACCTCATTCCACGAGGAAAGAGCCGAGATCCCTTCACCGGGAATGACCTCTTTAGCAAAAGGTTTTCGCCACTATATTTTAAAAAGCTATCAGGTTCCTTCAGCGATATCAAGTTCACTACGTTAAAGGTTTTTCGCCAAAAACCAACCGTAGCCCTCCGTCATTTCATGTGAATGGTCAGTAGTATTCAAGCTATGTTGGTCTGGCCCTTAGCTAGGACATAGTGATTGGTAGCTGCTGGGGTGTTCATATGTTGCATAGATAGATGCGTTGGTTTGGGACAGTCGTACAGCCTTGTTGGCCCTTAGTCAAGGGCGAGTACGGGTGGGTTCAAATTAACAAGATAATGATGGGAAGAACTTGACATGTGACTTATGATGGGTTGGCCCTTAGTCACGATCATAAGAGCATGGGGCAAAACTCATATCGGGAGTTTCTAAAGAAACTGAAACTTGCCAAGTATGCGCATACCTTCTGGAGTATGAGTAACGTGGATGTATTCCATCACGTTATCATGCGATGAGAGTTGGATCCCGATTCCCACTGATGAGTTGGTTTACTCTTCGGGTGATCCCGATTGATTCTTCTTTTAGGTTTGGAGGAGAATTTGACAGGACAGTGGGAGGTTTCCGGATTAGATAAAGTGATAACCATTCTGATCTAGGTTAGAGTGCACGCAGAGTGTTTCTTTTCTCTCTCTCTCTATGGCAGCGACCTTTGACCGACCCTAGACTATGACTCAGTGACCAGGTTGACCGAACCTTCTTAAAATACTGGCTTTTGGATTGTCTATGTTGCATAAGTCATTGGCACTCCTTCTTTTACCCTTTGCATTTCTCAGAACACCCGTTTTACTACGGACATCCACTTCCATTGGATAGATCCATCGTATGGTTATATACGAACTCGAAGGGACTTCTTCGAGGATGGATCAAGGTTCAGGAGAAATAGAATTGGTTTATTCAGTTGTCTTTTATTATCACCTTCTCTCAGGTTGCGAGAGCTCCTTGGTTTAGGAGAGTACACCTATTACGCTTATTGGATAGTCTTATTCCAAACCATAGGCTGGTGTCGAAAGGTAGGGAATGAAGAAAACCAATTAGCCTAAGTAGGGTGTGCAGAAGGTAATATGTAAAGACAAAATAAAGGGATTAGAAAGAGGGCAAAGTAAATTGCGACTGTTATCATTCACGACCAAAACCGCGTACTTCATCGCCACTCCTATTTCACTTTTAAAGGAATAAGGTATTATTCAGTTGTCTTTTATCATCACCTTCTCTCGAGATGCGAGTACTCCTTGGTTTAGGAGGGTACACCTATTATGCTTACTGGATAGTCTTCTTCCAAACCATAGGCTGGTGCCGAACGGTAGGGAAGGAAGAAAACCTTTTAGCCTAACGATGGTGTACAGAAGGTAACGACTAAAGACAAATAAAGTGATTTTGGAGAGATGGCAATAAAATATACGGTTGAAGTCATGAATTGGATTATGGAAGAGGCATTGCTATGAATACCAGGATACCCCTACGAAACATTTTCATGTTTCAGTGCATTGTTAAAGAAAACCTGTTTTCCCGATTAGACACTTACTCCAAGGGTATGTATTTACCAGGTTTCATTCTCATATCTGTATGGTTTTACAGATGATGAGTGGGAGTAAGTTATTGGGAATTAGGTGATTATCCTCATTATATCGGAATTCGTTGTAATTGGTGATATTTGAGGAAATCGCCAGGGTACAGTTTTCAACCTACGACGCACAGGTTATGAGTTGTTAAACTCAGCGGACTTATACAGAGTATTGTATGTTGTCCAGTGTCCTTCAGGACAAAGGGGTAGGTCCTCGTACTATGTTCTATTTACTTATGACTTCTCTAGTTTTTAGACAAGTGTTTCGTAGAAATACAAGGTCTAAGTTTTGAGAAGTTGTGGGTATAAGAATAAAGTAGAAAACCAGGTATCACAAGTATCGGGATTCTTCAAAGAGATCGAAGATGTAGATTCTTGTGAATGGTATTCAGATGATAGTAATGGTTTTGAGAAACTTGTTTCTCTTTCAGGTTGCTCATAATTGGATGGATTCCTAAGTTGAGTAATGCTGATTAGCCTCTTTCCATTAAGTTCATATGCACTGGAGACAGCTGCATGTTTGAATATGGTTCCAATTAAATAAGTGCCAAAGTTTCTATATTAGATATAGAATGGATCGTACATTAAAAGATGTTAAGGTACTGGGAGTTGTCCAGCTTATGCTTAAAACCAGACTCTGGATAACTCAGGGCACGTTTCTGTAATGGCTGTTTGTGGGTTGACCCTGGCTATGACGAGGGTTGATATTCTACCATTTGGAAGATCAATAGTGATATTGTTCTTGACTCGCCACAGTTTTAGTAAAAATGGATCTTTTTCAGAAAACAGTAGTGGGAGTATGGTAGAACTGGAAGTGATTCCAGAACCGCGAACGATTACGGAAAATTTAATAGGACCTATATATTCAATCAGGTTTGACATTCCAATAGCCACTCCGCAGATATGATGAGTAACCTCAGACACCCGAGAGGTACTCCGGTAGCCTCAAGGACGGTGACATGGAGGTTCTTATCTACCCAGACTTGACACTACTGTTGTTCCAGGTTATGAGACCCGGTAGGAGGGTTGTCGTAGTCAGTGGGAGTATCGGATGTATAGTGGGCAAGTAGCTTATGTCTATTTATAGACTACAGCAATTATAGCGGAGATAGATCATCTAATTTTGATGTGACAGTCATGGGTTTGACTTCAATCAGAATAGGGGATGGATCTGTTAAGAAGGTAGTAGGGTGTGATGTCAAGGTATCTGGATGACATACACAGAGTAGGAAGTAAAATTCCTATACTACGATCGGTTGTACTGCGGTCGTCACACAGTTGTTTCTCCAGACAGGATATGGATATAATATTTGACATTCTGGTTTCTAGATCTATGGTTTTAGATCTGGAATTGGGTAGTTTCCCAATGTGGGTACTTTGACAGATATTCTAATGGTTTTTAGAATAGTTGACTCCTAGCATGGTGGTGTACCTGCAGGTGATGGAGTCACCCTCTCCAAAGGTGTCGTATAGACTAAAGGGGAGAGGGAAGTGCATGATTGGCAGATCACTTGCTTAGGCAATTGAGTCAATCATGAGATGTCAAGTACCACACCAGATGTTGTTTTTGCACTAGATGCAATGGGTTTGTATTAATCCAATCCTGGAGAAACATAAGGAAGCAGTTTTAGAACATAAGTGGATGTTCTACGGATTTGATGACGGCAGCCTCCTTCGGGAGACGGTTATCATTCCAAGCTTCAAAGGTGACATGGTTGACAGAGTGATTGTCAGAGTTATAGTTTTTCCCTCTGACGAAGAAGGACAGTATTATGGACAGGTGGTCCAAGAGAATGCTGTGGGAGGCATGGTGCCCGATACTGATTAGGTTTAGTGATCGATACAGTCTAAGAAGTTTGGTTTTGGAGTTCATTTATGAACTAGGTCCCATCAGGTATCCAGACATATTCTAAGACAGGTATTACTCGATTCGGGAGATGGCTTTCTCCGCGAACTTGAGATTTAGAGAGATATAGAAAGAAACATCTAGGCGGATCCACTCACTGAGGCTATTTCTCGAACACAATAGTTTTACAAACGGGCTTTGTGAAACTGATTAGTAGAGGAGTTGGATGTTCGGTTTCACACGGGCTGTGAGTAGTCGACATCGCAATAATTAGCCTTGAGTGCAAGTGGGAGATTGTTGGAGACAGTGCCCTCATAGTCAATTATTGGATCGCAGGTACGTGATTGCAATGATTGCGGAGGACCTATCCCGGTAGAACAGTCTTACTCGAGATGATAGTATGCTATCTGGTTTGCCTTTATCAGTCGTGTACATGTTCAGGTGACTGATTGCATGTTACACTTTGATAGAGCCCTTAGGATCTTGCTTTACTGCCAACAGTATGATGGCGATCATATACGTGAGAGTTGGGTAGTTTATATGCATATCCTTAATTGTGGTCCCTAGTCGTGGGAGTTTCGAGACAGGGCATCGATACTCCGGAGTAGACTAGTGTATACAGTCGAGACCTCGACGAGGGGCGGTGGCCGGTCTCACAAGCCACTGGTGTCAGTTGGATCACCTAAGATGTATACAGGTGCTCATTGGGTTATGAGTACACCGGACAGGACTCGCCGGGAATCTGCTAGTTAGTACTATACCTATTGTCAGATAGCAGTTCCCTGGTGACATGTGTACAGGTTAGTTCATCGACCTGAGGTCGTCATTTGTCTCGTGTGAGTTCCCACTGTGCTTTGATTTCTACCCTACCACGGCTCAAAGGAGTCGTGCAAACAGGTAGCTTTTGGGTACAGTCCCGAGCCATATGGAGGCACGTGAGCGGATCGGCAGGGGATTCGTCTCTCCCGGTATTGGGGGCGAGATCGTGCTGTGTCTAGGAGAGCCATTACACATAGTCCATGGCCATGGCAGGAGATTTACTGGTAGGTACTCCAGTAGTATCTCAGGGTGTTATTGGGCTTCACTCCGACACGACTTATACTGCTATTGGGGGTCTGACGTCACTAGCCCCCTAGGCGGATATGCGATACTCATTGACGAACGGACCGGAGTGTATATACATTGTCACTGTTAGGCTCAGTAGGGTTTCCGGATGAGTTCGCTCATCGGCCTCCCTTGAGTTCGCTCATCGGCTTCCCTTGAGGTCAGTCCGTGGGCAACCGTTACGCATAGCTAGTGCCGCTGACGGTTTGTGGTTAAACCCACTGTCAGGGTACTGACGAGTCATTAGAGTCCCCCACAGACAGTTTCCCAAGTTCGGGCGAAACGTTGTAGAGGCCGTATGGTTTTATGGCAGGGTTCGGAAAATGCACGTGCGTTTACGCACGTGTCAGTTTTCGGGCAGATAATACTGGTCGGCTTTGGTTTAAGCCGGATCCGAGTATTATATTGAGTAGGTATAATATCTTTGTCTCAGTTGCATTTGTATTCGGTCGTAATACAAATGCGGGTATATTTATACAGTTTCGGGGTTGTCCTGAAATTCGTTTCAGGATCACTTTTGGAAGTTGCCAGTTTCCAGTTTTCTATCAGCCGTCTTTTAACATTCGGTTAAAGACGGATTAATCTTTTATTGGATGAGAGTGAGTCATGCTTCTAGAAGGTTCTAGAAGGTTCTACATTGGGTGAGGTGTCGTGTGACTCATGCTTTGATTTTAACCATTTCTTGTTTTCCTTAAGATATTATTTTGTGTTCACATTATGATATTTATCCTATGGTTACTCTCCCCTCTCCTACGGTCACCCCCCCACTCCTATAAGTGGCCGGCCCCCTCTCTCTCTCCTCTCACTCTCTCACACTTGAGGTTTTCATATGGTTGTAAAAGATATGATAGTATTTGGGGTGCATGGAATTTTACAGTTCATTTCATTCCATCACCCAATTCCCTCGGCAACTTCATTAACCGTCCGTCCATAGCTTTGGACGGAACGAGACAAAGTCATCCACTCATTCTCTACATCATTCTTGGTCGTCTCTTTTAGCAAACTTGACGACCGAGTTGCCTCGAGTCAGAGGCGGGAGCCCGTTTAAAGAATCAGAGATGTGGTGCCACCTGGACGAGCAGATCGGAGATCGACGAGATCGGAGCAGCCGCAACGGAGCGTGGGATGATGGTTAAAGAACGAAGGACTCGGATCGTTCGGTATAACCTTTCTACACTCTTTACAGTTTGTTAGTTTAGCAATAATGGCAGATCCGGGTTAAAGTATACGATAGCGCCAGTTAAAAAGTTTTTGTTTCGCATTTGGCATCTGTAGACTGCCGGGGCGCTAGCGTAGACTTACACCTTCATGCGTTGTATCCAATAGAGGCACCCAGTTTGCAAGCCGTCGTTGGCAGAAGCTTCAGGAAGTCTTGGGTACTGGTTGACCTTTAGCTCTGCTTTTCCATCCGTAGGCTGATGGTCAGTTAGAGTGGACTATACAGAATCTGGAGGATATGCTTGTGTGTATGTACTAATTGTTTGTTGGCAGTTGGGATCGTCACTTGCCATTGATAGGGTTCTCCTTCGATAGATGTTATCAGAAGACATTCCAATTGGCAACCTTTAGATTTTGTTTGTGTCACGACCCGAAATAGCCCGTGACTAGCACTTGAATCATATGAAGTCTATAGGACCCCATCTAATCCAAGTAAGCCAAAAAGCCCAGAAATCTAAAACCATTTTAAAGAGTAAATAAAGAAAACTAGTTTAAAGAAGTGAAGAAAACATGTTTTGAAGTCAAGGTTTTTAAATAACTAAGCCGAATATGCATTTTTAAAATGTATAGTCTTTTCTAAAAATTTCGGCGGAGTTTCCTTTGTAAATACTGGCCCCGAACGGGGTACAACAAGAATAATATATATGCAATGATAAAAGGCATCCCCAAGCAGGAGCTAGCTCTTCGTCAATCGACGGTCATAACCACGCAAGCAATATAATATACAACGCCGAATGGCGAGGATCAAAACTCAAAAAGAAACTCAAATAACATGAAAACCGTAATAATACTACACACGACTCTAAGGTCGAAATAATACATCACTAGTGTCTAAGTCTGAAACAATATACAAGTTTTTGGTTGATGGAATTTCTAGATACAAAGGAATAATACATGTACAATGGTGGTTCTTGATGCAAAAGAACCCACCTACCAAAGCAAGTCACCCGCAAAAGAAGCAGTGTGCCAAAATGCCGCCATGGAACCTGTACGGCAAAACCTGCAAGAACTGTGGCACAACGGGGGTAAGTTGCCAACTCGTGAATAGAAAATATCTACAAGCAGAAATCGAATGCATGACATAATGCTAGGTCAATACGATCAGATATAATATAAACCTCCAAGAGTAAGTCTGAAGCATGATAAGGTGGCAATGTAACAATCTAAACATGTAGGTAGTGCCAAGTACTCGTGCCAGTGTCTCAGGTAATAACATGTCATAAATATAAGGTAAAACTGCATGAATAAGTATGATGAAGTATTTAAATTGATATCAATACACATATATTAGCGTCTCATTCCACTAATATTGGTGTAAGGGTATATATAACAGCGTCCTCATCCTCTGTTATATATACATATGAGGTATGATCAATGAAATCAAAGTCTGTATGTGATCAATGTCTGTATATATGTGGATCCCGTCCACCTGTCACCCAATGACAATAAGCATCATGCATGTAAATATGATGATATAATCAAAATCATGAAACCTGTGCCTAGCATCGGCACGAAATACTGATCTATCAGGTGCTATCACCAAGACTGGCACCCTGATAGGTACGTATCATACGCTATCTCGAAACCCGAGTGCCCATCTTCGACCCTCGAATTTTGACGTATCATACGTACATAACTCCGGTCGGTATCCTCAAGATAACCGCCGAGTAAAAAGTAATATCACCGGACGGTATGGTTCCCCTGACAGGCTCATCACCTACTGCGCGACAGATCCGTTCTCGCTCCGGGGTACCTCCGGGCCCCACCATGTACCCTCATACGGCCTCTACGCCTCCTCGCATGGGGTATATATATATATCAGAACCGATAAAACTCATGGTGGATGCTTAAATATCATATCAAGGATAACTGGGTTTTTAAAACATTTACATAATCTCTTTGAAATACCCACGGTTCCCAAATCCAGAAATATCATAGAAACAACATATCTCAATGCGCAAAATCAGAAAGCATGATGTATGTGACATATAAATGAAATGCAAGTATAACAGTATATAATGCAACATGGAATAATAGTATGCACATACAAGGTCATATCCTGATGCAATAATACTACTGTGTAGTGACATGGCAATTATCGATGATGAAGTGTGTGAGCCGACAATCAAGTGTACGTGGAACATACGCATCATCGATAATGGTGCTGGTGTCCTAACAACATGATAGTAATATAACAATAAACACATGCAAAGCGATGTGAATAGCATGAATATGCGAAAATCAAATAATCAACGCAACAGTAAGGAATCTACATCAATATGTATATGTTGTTTTGCCATTTGAAATAAGACGAATCGGGATTTTTAGTAAAATAAGGGCTACTGTGTTTTTAAGAAAAGATACGCCTTTATAAAGTATCCGTAGAATCCCTTTTTTCCTGTCTTTAAAATATTCCTGATTCGTTAGTCTTTAAAATAGGTATGACTCGGGTCTAGTCTAACATCTACTATGCCAAGTATAGATCTAAATATCAAGTCAGTCAAGAGGGGTATGGAAACCACCTAAATCTGAGTCGATATATATATAGATATAATAGTCGGTGATCCCGCTTCAATAGTATCGTGTACGATACAGTATATCATAAGACATCCTCGAGTCATGAGTGCGGATCTATCATCAATATAAGCTCGTATGGTAAATCGTCGTACGGCATCCCAATAGCTGGGTACAGGTCAATATCACAATCAGCTCATCAATTATCTGGTATCCTTATCATCATATCACATAATCTGGGGTACTGATCTAGATCTAGTACAAGTCGATACCATTTATATCGGTATGAATGCGGGTGTGAAACACACGTCCAAAGGCCCGCTAAAAATCACATGTCGTATCCCAAATACGAATCATATCAAATCACCGATCTCACGGCACTATGCCCAATATCATCGACTCATCTCCAATGTCATCCAATATCATCAACACAGTGCAGGTATAATGAATATGCAAGGGTGTGCGTGTGGGTGTAAATCTATTCTAGGGTTCGCGACTATGAACTACACTAGTTTACTTCTAACCCTAAACTATCCATAATACATCTAACACAATATCCACGACACACTATAAGCTATCATATATATAATATATATATATAAGGTATACCAACTACGGACTGCGGGGGTGCTATACGCCATCCACCCGACTTCCCCCCGTAGATATAATCTACTCACATTGCGTCTTCATTTGTCGACGTCGCCACGCGCTTGCTGGTCGTCCCGAAGTCTTCATGGGGTACCTACACATCAAAGTATCGTAAATGCGTATTAAAACCAAATCAAAGCTAAAACGACACACGAAAACCAAAACGATACTAAGGGGCCTATAGGTTAGAACCTATGGGTACGCTTTCAAAACCATCAATAAATCCTCGATATCGTCGTATAAACGCCAAGTATTCGAGGTAAAACACTGATACACAATTCCAGAATTAAAAATACGAAATACGGCAACAGAAATCAAAACAGCAACTAGAGAAAAGGGTCCCAGATTTCACCCTAGGTCAAATTAGACAATTTTGCACATGCCAGGGGTCTAATCTACTGATATGGGGGCACCAAAACAAAAACGAGCCAATTTGGTGCTGGTCTGGCCGCAAATTGCGGCCAATTGGAATTTATTTGCGGTCGGGAAAGGGAAGTAGGGGCTAGGGTTCTGGTGGTGGCTTCCTGAGTGCCTGCACATATCCCTATCCAACCAAAATAATTTTTAGAGTCTCGGGTTGATAGCAGATTCAATATAACCTTCATAGATTTCACAATTCTTCCGATATCGGTTTCTAAATCCGTATTCCGGGTTTCAAGTCTTAGGTTTGGGTCTCAATTCATGCACTAGGATGTTTATATAAGCTCTACTGAGCTCAATTTCACATCATAACCCAAATTCCCTCAAACCCTAACTAGGTTTTTCCTTAAGTCCACCAAATCAAACAATATCGGTTCTAAACTAGCATAGGGGTATAAGTAATGCTAAAACTAAGCTAATGGTTCAGTAAATACCTCATTTGGCAACTCAAGAATTTTCTTGAGTTGCCCCTAATGGCCAAAATCCTTGCTTTCATGGTCCAATGGGCTTGTCTTGAGCTTGATCACACTTTTTATGAAATGAAGATAGGGTTTTGGTGTTGTTTTTGAGATGATTTGAGGGGTTGAAGATGGGAGGGAGGAGGAGCAGCAGCAGCAGCAGGGAGTTGAGGGAGAGGGAGAGGAAATGATTGAAGAATGAAGGGAAAATGCTAAGTTTTAGTCAAAGGTAACCCTTTCTCTCTCTCACCCATACCTCATTTTGAAACCTTTTCCATTTTCTTTTCTTTTATTTTTCTTTTCCCTCTAAATCCTTCTCACACCAATAGTAACCCCAAAACAACATGGTAGAAATACACAAGTGTAAGGAAAAAGATATGTGCATGTTTTGCACAAAAATGATAAAAATCGATTAGCGGTTTTTAATCGCGATTAGCACTAAATTAGCATATAATTAATCATAAAAACTTAAAAATGGCATAATTCCATAAAATACCCTATTTTAGAATTTTCCATAATTTTTCCCATTTATCCGTATTTAATAATACCGAAATATTAAAATATTCAATAAAATAATATTAAATTATAAAAATTCCCAAAAATAATATTTGTTTTTTTTGAAATGTTACAATATTCCCCCCTTAAAGAAATTCGGTCCCCGAATTTAAATTTAAACCCTCAAATACTAAAACATTTCAGTAAAGATCCAAGTCGTCGGGACTCCGAAATTATCAATACATAAAACGCATCATAACGCAATGTATGCGCATAAGTAATGAGCAGATAGCTCAAAATCAAAACTCCGTCAAGTATCCCGCAATCATCGGAATCATGATAATGACACAAATGTCAAATTCAAAGCAAAATCAATATGATATAAATCCGAACTATACATGTAAATAGCTGAAGTAAAAGTATGCAAAATATATTCAGGTACTGTCCTTTGACTAGTCCTGCTCAGTACGAAAACACATAGCAAATATCATAAAATGTACTGCTCCACAAGAAATCAATCCTAAAATGTATATATAAGAATACCCTGTGCGTCCGGTGCGCACGGAAATCAAATCCATATATGTGCCATACATGTGCACAGAAACAATATCTAGGTGCAACGGGTGTGCACAAAACATCTGTCATAGGCAACGTGTGTGTCTGACAGCAAAATCAGGTGCATCTGACATGCACGAAGAATCCCGATTTAGCGCATCTTGTGTGCACTCAAATAGCATCTCAAAACATGCGCCCAACATGCGCGAAAATCCAAATCAAATGCACGGAGTGCAAGAAATCAATATCAACATCGAAATCGAAATCGACGGTATACAATACGGCTTAATCAAGATCAGGTATACCGCGTGTATAAGCTCACAACCATGAGCATCAGCGTGCACAATCAAATCAAAACACTAAAAGTGCATGAAAACTATGCTGGAAGCGTAAATCAAATCACCGGCATAAAATAGGCATGAAATCACAATCAATACCTCAAATGTAATAACTATGCGCAAAATATAAATACCCAGTGGGTGCAACCATGGTGCAAGAAAACAAATATCATGAAACTCAGCCATCAAGACTAAATCATGCAAACAGAACGCCCAAAATACCGAAATCCAAGGTGACGGATACGTGATAATCAAATCACAAAATCACAAATCATAAATACCGTCGTCAGTAAATCCTCCTTCCAAGTCGGGAAGGTGTCGGTGCATCCAATGCTAGCAGCGCAAGATATCTACTTGCCTCTTGCTCACGTCTGGCGTCCTCTTTCTCTGGGTCCTTATTTCCTCGGTGTATTACCAATCTCGCAATCCATCGGCTCATCGGCCCTGTCAGGTGTGCTAACGGGGACGATTCTATTCTGGCACTTCTCTGGTCATCTCTCGGTCAATCCTCACGACCACTCGTAAAGCAGCACGTCACTGGTGCCGACCTCTGGTCCTCTGAATGCACATCACACATCTGCTCCAGGGTGCAAATCTTATTGCAGCAGTGTCCTGGAAGGAATCCCGCTCAAGGTCTCTTCAGATCTTGCCTATGCCGATCTGTACGGAGGCTGGTACTCTTGCATAATCTCTTCTCACTCAATAGACATATGTGTCCTCAGCACAGCATTTCTCGGAAACTGGTTGCATCCCAACGCCTCTGTGGACATCTCCGGCCCTTAATCTTAACGGGGAGTAGCGACAGCTCGTCAGCATCTCGCACGAACCTCTTGTCCCGCTTGTCTGTATCATCGTCTATTTCGACGTCGCGTCTCTATCTGCGCACTGCAACCGTTCTCGGCTACGGTCAATCCGAAGTCTCTCTCAAATCTCTTTTCTGCCGAATTGCCCGGAAGTCATCGTCCTTTACTGAAGCCAATTCTTGTTCCGGGACGGCTGCATACTCATCACATCTTTTTCTGGAAGATATATCCATACACAATGCCTCTGCGTGCGTATCGCACCTCCGATGTCTGAGGAGGGGAACGCCATCTCGTCGAAATCTCTTGCAAACTCTTTACTTCGCTCTGCTCCAATGTCGACTGATTCGGACTCGTCTCATCGTGGCTGCATGGACGGCGCTCCAACGGCTATACTCGTATCTGGAGTCTCCCAAGCAATGTGTCCCATCACATAATATCCGAATGATGTCGAACCATTTGATCGACTCGTCAGAACCTCATAATCCCCCAAGAGATCAACATCTTGGGTACAGTTTAATAGTATCGAGTATATACCACAGCATCAGTGGTCCAGCCGTAGAAGGGCAAACCCAAGCCTCACTAATGGCGCCGCGGAACTGCCGCAAACCCTAAGGTTCAAAAGCTTTCACACGGTCATTATGTCGAGTTAGGGTTTCATTCTTCTAGAGGGTCCATACAATCTCTTGCATGTCTTTCCGAATACTTTAAATTTGGAAAATGGGTTCCTGACATTCGATCGTCTCCATCGACTCTCAACGAACCTGCGTGAAGTCGTCTCCATCTGGAATCAATCTATCTGACGACCTCACATCGGGGTAAGCGAACGAACCACATGTCCTAGTCATTCATCCTCTGGTGACTAGCGACCTACTATCATAACTCTAAGTATATACTCATGCTGCAGTAGCTCCAATCATCTGGGCGATATCTCGTCATTTGCAGCAACAACTGGCTCATTCGTCTGTACGCTGAACAGCGCCTCCATCATCCTGAATAAGTGGTATATCAATGGTCATCACATTCTCACTGGCCTCTAGCAGTAGCCTGATCCTCTGGTACTGATCAGCACATTCGAGAAATCTCGTAAAGGCGATCCACCAAACGCTCATGGCGCGAACACAATAAGACGACACCTCTCAATGCAATCGTATGTCTCTGGAATCACACCCTTGTCAGTCCTCGTCTGCGACGAGCTCAAGCTGACACAACTCTAGCCGTAGCTCTCTCTGCCCGTGTGATCGTGGCAGCAAAATCATAACCAGTATCGATGAGGATAGATCAGGAATGAATATAATACTGTGCAAGGAAATGTACATCCTAAGGCTCCTTAAGCGGAGTGGCGTGTCGTAAGTATGCCGCGGAACATACACACGGTACATCACTCTACTGAAGTCACCTACTCCATCAACCAAGGGTCATCGTACGGGACGAAAGTTCGGGTCTAATACCCTCTCGACTAAGTCTAAGTTCCGTATATATATAAACGCCCTAGGCTCCACATAGTCAAATTTAGACTCGAACCAAGGTTAACCTAGCGCTCTGATACCAACTTTGTCACGACCCGAAATAGCCCGTGACTGGCACTTGAATCATATGAAGTCTATAGGACCCCATCTAATCCAAGTAAGCCAAAAAGCCCAGAAATCTAAAACCATTTTAAAGAGTAAATAAAGAAAACTAGTTTAAAGAAGTGAAGAAAACATGTTTTGAAGTCAAGGTTTTTAAATAACTAAGCCGAATATGCATTTTTAAAATGTATAGTCTTTTCTAAAAATTTCGGTAGAGTTTCCTTTGTAAATACTGGCCCCGAACGGGGTACAACAAGAATAATATATATGCAATGATAAAAGGCATCCCCAAGCGGGAGCTAGCTCTTCGTCAATCGACGGTCATAACCACGCAAGCAATATAATATACAACGCCGAATGGCGAGGATCAAAACTCAAAAAGATACTCAAATAACATGAAAACCGTAATACTACTACACGCGACTCTAAGGTCGAAATAATACATCACTAGTGTCTAAGTCTGAAACAATATACAAGTTTTTGGTTGATGGAATTTCTAGATACAAAGGAATAATACATGTACAATGGTGGTTCTTGATGCAAAAGAACCCACCTACCAATGCAAGTCACCTGCAAAAGAAGCAGTGTGCCAAAATGCCGCCATAGAACCTGTACGGCAAAACCTGCAAGAACTGTGGCACAACGGGGGTGAGTTGCCAACTCGTGAATAGAAAATATCTACAAACAGAAATCGAATGCATGACATAATCTTAGGTCAATACGATCAGATATAATATAAACCTCCAAGAGTAAGTCTGAAGCATGATAAGGTGGCAATGTAACAATCTAAACATGTAGGTAGTGCCAAGTACTCGTGCCAGTGCCTCAGGTAATAACATGTCATAAATATAAGGTAAAACTGTTAGTGTATATGCCCTAGAGGCCATTACTGTATCATACTGGTTTGTATATTACTTAATGGATGCTTGGGATATTCACCTTGTATATACAATCTTGCTCAAAATAGTAGTATGCTACTTGGTTTGTTTCTACTTCAATGTGTACATGTGTTTATATTTTGTATATCGCCTATACACATTAGTGGAGCCCTTAGGATCTTTGCTTGATTACCAGCGATGTGATGGCCGTCACACTAGTGGGGCTGGGTAATCTATAAGCACATCCTTATGCAGGTCCCTGGTCGCAGGACTATCGAGACAGGGCATCGATACTCCGGAGTAGACCAGCGCATGCGCTTCTCATCCCAGTGTGGGAGACGGTCTGTCCCACAGCCGTCAGTGCGTCGTACTTGAGATAGTATGCGGGTGCTCGTTAGGTTACGGGTACACTGGATAGGACTCGTCGGGAACTGACTAGTTGGTATTATACCTATCGTCAGTTATCAGTTCCCTGGTGACATGAGTACAGCTTAGTCCGCTGACTTGATACTGTCACTTCGCCTCGGGTGTGTTCCCACTGTACTTTGATCACTACCCTACCACGGCTCAAAGGAGTCGTGCAAACAGGTGGTGGTTGGGTGCAGTCCCGAAGCACTTGGAGGCAGTGACGGTTAGACAGGATTCGTCTCTCCCGGTATTGGGGGTTGACATCGCGCTGTGTCTAGGAGAGCCATTACACGAGTAGTCCCTGGCCAGGGCAAACGAGATATACTGGTAGGTTTCCAGTGTTATCTCAGGGTGTTTTGGGCTTCGCTCCGGCACGACTTGTACCGCTATTGGGGGACTGACGTTTACCGCCCCCTAGGCCCGCCATGCGATGTATCAGACGAACAGACCGGACTGTACGGAGAATGTCACACTCAGGCTCAGTAGGAGTTCAGATGGGTTTCGCCTCGTCGGTCTTCTTGTCGGCATTACCTGGGGACCGTTACGCACAGCTAGTGCCGCTTGCGGTCTGTGGTTAAACCCACTGCCAGCGTAGTGTCGAGTCTTTAGAGTCCCACACAGAAAGCTTTTCGCCTTTAGGCAAAAGAGTAGAGGTCGCATGGTATTGCGACAGGTCGCATGGTTTTGCGACAGGGTTCGGTCACATCCGTGCACTTGTGCACGTACAGTGTCCGGACAGTTTACACTAGCGGGCTTTGGTTTAAGCCAGATCCTAGTGTATCTTATGGGATTGGATTTATCCAGTTTGCATTCGTGTTCCTCGGAACGCGGATGCGGGTGTGTATGCACAGTTGACAGGGAGGCACAGACAGCGGATTCTCATTAGGGTTGTTGACAGTTGACCGTTGACTTTTTGACTTTTTGCTCAACCCTAATGAGAATATGATATGCGATTAACTATTATATTAATTAAGTATTATGGTGACTTGGTTGTTGACTTTTGTTGACTTTGTTGACTTTTGTTGACTTGTTGACTTTGTTGACCGGTTGACTAGGCTTGACTAGTTGACCATCATGATAACCATGGTTATCATTTCATGCCAAAGACTTTTACTTGCTTGTTCATTTGAGTAAAATGAGTGCATGACATGATAAGGTTATGGTTGCTTCAACCATCACATAAGACTTTTATTGATATGATGAGTTATGATTACATTGGATTATGAGAGGGTGAGAGACAAAAGAGAGCCTCATTCTTTCTTGCTCATTCTCTCTCTTGTTCTTGAGCTCTCCTCTTGCTCTCACCCTCAACCTCTTGCTCCCTCTCTTGATCTATGGTTCTCTTGTCTCATGAGTTGAGAATCAAGAACCATAGATAAAATCCCATTTTATTTCTTCTCTACTCATTCTAGTTCACTAGGTTTAGCAAACCAAGTGAACTAGTTTCTTCAAAGAACGAAGAAGGAGCTAAAGGTTGGAGCTTTCAAGTGGATCTATCTTCGGCGTACGGAGACAACGAGAAGGAGCCATCGAACCACCATCGGAGCTTGAAGACGAAGGAGTTCAAGTTTAGGTATAACCATCTCCATCCGAGTAGCTAACTCTCTTTAGCAAAGTTTGCTAGTTTTAGTTTAGTTAAAGATCCCGACTTTGCTTAGTCCATGTTGCCCCTTGCGCTAAAAATTTGATTTTTATACCGTTTCCGCCTCCCCGTAAGAACCGGGGGTCGCAACGTGGACTTACAGTGGTATCAGAGCCTAACTAAACTTAAACTAGCTTGGTAGTAAAGTGTAACGAAGTTCGGAACCGAAAAAAATCCAAAAACCTAACTTTTACAAAACCCAAGTTTCTGTTAAAATTTTTTCTGGTAAAAATGAAAAACTTTATACTTGTAAATTCGGCTCAGGGTTTTGTGTGAACACCCAAGAAAAACGTTGCCCTAATTCATTCAAACCGCCGCCCTTCCGCCGCACGAGGTAGGCATGTGCCGCGGAAGCGCCGCGGTTTGTCGTCTTCTGTGCATCGTTTTTCGTGCAGTGTGTGTCTGTGTTGGTTTTGGGATTTTTGAAATATATTATATGTCCCCAGATTTTCCAGAAAAGAAATTTCCTTTTGGGGTCCTATAATTCCGTATTTTTTCCGAACTTCACTGCACTTTGACTATGATGGTTATATCTGTGATGCTTGCATGTATTGAACGTCGGCTAATCGCTATAAGTCGATTGGTCGGGGTTATACATGATCTGTGTTTGATATTGGAATGTGTATATAAATATGTTGGATTGTCGCGGGTGAATAGCCGGGGGTTGTGAGACGAGAGTTTTCTTTTCTTGCAATTCATGTAAATTTGTAAATTGATGTAATAATTATTTGTATGGCCGCACAACCGGGTCGGGGTTGTAGCCGTCATTGTATAATTTCTTTTTACTGTTTCTGCTCCTAGGATAGACCCATGGAGGGGGTGCACAAACTACCGGGTATGCCGAAGTGTCGAGTGGCCTACTCATGGAGATGAGGGAGGTTACTACGCTTCGGGTACTTGGCGGGTAGTTTGCCGCACCCGTAGGGGTCTTGGGTGGGGGTATTGGCTATTCACCGCGACCGTGTTATCTGTTTTTGTTACAGGCTCGTACAAATTACAGATTGCTAGTATATCCAATGTATTTATCTGTGATCTGAAATGTTTATCATTGCAGTATATCTATATATGATATTATTTAGGCGTTGCTTATGTTTTACAGACGCGCTAGCCCAGCCCCCGCTCTGTCGTTAGTTAAGTAACCTAACGGGTAATGACGGGGCCCAGTGGCGAATGCGAATGGCATAAGCGTACGTCATATTTTGGTTGTTTTCTGCAATGGTAGGTTTAAATGATGGGACGCATTAAAAGAACTAATGCAAGAATATCACGCATTAAAAGAACTAATGCAAGATAATAAACCAAGTTAAAGTCGTTGGAACACTTTCGAAAAACCACTCGGTTCTTTTCAAAACCAACTTTTAAATGCGGAGCTTGAGCCACTCCTTTTAAAAGCTATCTCGTTCCATCGACCAAATCAAGTTCACTACGTTCACGGTTTTGCCAAAACCATCCGTAGCCCTCCGTCGTTTCACATGAATAGTCAATAGTATTCAAGCTGTGTTTGTTGGCCAAAGTCAAGGCACAGTGATTGGTAGCTATTGGGTATTCATGTGCAGCATAGATAGATGCGTTGGTTTGGAACAGTCGTACTGCCTTGTTGGCCAAAGTCAAGGGTAGGTGCGGGTGGATTCAAATTAACCTGGAGAACGACGGGCAGAACTTGACATGTGACTTATGATTTGTTGGCCAAAGTCAAGGTCATAAGAGCATGGGGCAAAAATCCACATCGGGAGTTTCATAAGTACTGAAACTTGCTAGATTTGCATACCATTTGGAGTGTGATGATTCTGGTAGGATTCCTTCAGTTTCGTCACGTAATGATATTTGGATCCCGATC
The DNA here is from genome assembly GCA_030015575.1 of Agapanthus africanus. Taxonomy (NCBI): domain Eukaryota; kingdom Viridiplantae; phylum Streptophyta; class Magnoliopsida; order Asparagales; family Amaryllidaceae; genus Agapanthus; species Agapanthus africanus. The sequence continues at coordinate 114,132,481 of CM057344.1, forward strand.
CTACTGTGAGTATATGCTACTCCTCGGGAAATTTCTCACTAATCGATCAATGCTATAAACCTAGTAGGTGCCTAGAAAGGTGTTAGCGGGGCTACGCCCCCAGGAAAAAGAGGTTCTTTAATTAAGGAACTTCGCGAAAGCGTTGGAAAATCTCCCTCGAAGTACCGACACCGGCCTGGCTGAACGGTTAAGCAAGTATTGTGCGGTGGGATTGATCCCGGCTAATTCTTCCTTTATGGTTTGAGGAGGGATTCGAGAAACAGTGGGAGCCATCCTGTTTAGACAAACTAAAAACCACTCTAAACTTGCAAGAGCATCATGCTGAGTGTTTCTTCTTCTCTCTCCTAATTGCAGCGACCAATCAACATGACTGGACTTAAGTTACTCCTAGATAAAAACAAACTGACAGGGCCAAACTACAAAGATTGGCTCAGGAATGTCAAGATAGCAATCACTTATGACAAGCTGGGGTATCTTCTTACCACCAAAGCTCCCCCTGTCCCTGGTCCAACTTCCAGCGTCGCGGATAAGGAAATCCGCAAGACTTGGGAGATTGATAGCGCGAAGGCCAAATGCCTCCTGCTTGCCTCGATGGACAACGAACATCAGAGGAGGCATGAGAATATGGACATGGAATCCATATTGCTTCATACAAAAGAACTGTATGGAGAGCAATCTCGTATCGCAAGATACGAAGCGTCGAAAAAGTTTTTTTCGACAAGAATGGCCGTCGGATCATCAGTAGCCGAGCACGTGCTAAAGATGATCGGCTTCATTGAGGAGCTCGCTGACCTAGGGATCACATTGGAGAGTGAGCTATATACGGATATAGTTCTCCAATCCCTTCCTTCCACTTACGCCCAGTTTATACTGAACTTCAACTTACAAGAAAAAGAGGTTGAACTTTCAGAGCTCCTCAACATGCTGAGGAGCGCAGAGGGCACCCTACAGAAAGGTAGGGATACATCCACTTTGTTTGTAGGAGGATCATCTTCTTCTAGGTCCAAGGCGAAAGCCAAGGGAAAGAAGAAGAAAGCCCCCGCCAAACCAAGGGGCGGTGTTAGTAAAGTGGATACGAAGGGAAAAGCAAAAGCAACAAAGATAGCGGGGAAGCTTGTGGATAAGGAAGAATGCTTCTATTGTCATAAGAAAGGACACTGGAAGAATGATTGCAGGGCCTGGAAGGCCAGAACACAGGAATTGAAGCAGGTTGTAGCTTCAGCTTCAGGTGTGTATGTTATTGAAAATTGTCTTTCAATAAACTCTACTTCCTGGGTATTGGATACCGGATCAGGATCTCATATCTGTAATTCTTTGCAGGCGTTGAGAAACCGTAGGGTTTTGAAGGCAGGTGACATGACCCTCAAAGTTGCGAACGGAGCTAGCATGGATGCTAAAGCCGTGGGGGACTATCACCTGGGAATGTCAGATGGACATGTTTTGGTTTTGTGTAATTGCTTTTTTTGTACCCAACGCAACTTGTAATATCATTTCTGTATCTTTAGTTTCTAAAGAAGGTTATGAATTTGCGTTTGTAAGTAATGTTGTAAACATTCACCTTAATCAAGTTTTGATTGGGTCAGGTACATTGAGTAATGGTATATACGTGTTAAACCAACCACAGATTTTCAACGTCCAGAATACACACAAAAGAAAGTCTCCGGAAATGAATCAGACTTTCTTATGGCATTGTAGATTGGGTCACATCAATGAGAGAAGGTTGACTAAGTTACATACAGAAGGATATTTGAATGCGTTCGAATATCAATCGTATGCCACTTGTCAATCTTGTCTCAAAGGAAAGATGACAAAGACTCCGTTTACTGGACAAGGAGTAAGAGCGAGCGAGCTCTTGGGACTCGTACACAGTGACGTGTGCGGTCCAATGTCTACACATGCCCGAAGCGGACATTCTTACTTCATTACTTTTACGGATGACTTCTCAAGGTACGGTTATGTCTTCTTGATGAAACATAAGTCCGAGGCCTTTGGAAAATTCCAGGAGTATAAGAATGAAGTAGAGAAACAGACCGGCAAAAGTATTAAGATTCTAAGATCGGATCGAGGTGGAGAATACTTAAGTGCCGAGTTCCTGGACTATTTAAAAGAGAACGGAATTCTCTCTCAGCTTACTCCTCCATACACCCCGCAACATAACGGTGTATCGGAGAGACGGAACCGCACCCTATTGGATATGGTGCGGTCCATGATGAGTAACGCTGAGTTGCCGCGATCATTCTGGGGATATGCGCTAGAATCAGCCGCATACCTTTTGAACCGAGTTCCTACTAAGACCGTGCCTACTACACCATATGAGATGTGGTGTGGGAAGAGACCCTATCTTAAGCATATTAAGACATGGGGATGTCCAGCTTTTGTCAAAAAGCAGCATGAGGACAAGCTCGAGGCACGCTCAGTACAGTGCAAGTTTGTGGGATATCCAAAGAATTCCAAAGGATATTTCTTCTACTGTGAAGAGGAACAAAAAGTCCTTGTTTCTCGTCATGCCTACTTCTTGGAAACTGAGTTTTTGAAAACCCAGATAAGTGGGAGCACAGTAGAACTGGAAGAAATTCCAGAACCACGGACTATTACTGAAAGTTTAGTGGAACCAGAGGGTTCAACAGAACAGGACATTCCTACGCCGCTCCGCAGGAGTAGTAGGCAGTCTCATCCGCCCGAGAGATACTACGGTTTTCTCATAGACGGGGATAGAGAGGATTGCATCATAGATTATGATGAGCCTACTAGCTTCCAGCAGGCCGTTCAAAGCGTTGACTCAGTGAAATGGCTGGATGCAATGCGGACCGAAATGGAGTCCATGTACACCAACAAGGTATGGACGTTGGACATTGCTCCAGACGGGGTAAAACCCGTAGGATGCAAGTGGATCTTCAAAAGGAAGATTGGTGTAGATGGACAGGTTGAGACCTATAAAGCTAGGCTGGTAGCAAAGGGTTTTCGTCAAAGACCTGGCTTGGACTATGACGAAACCTTTTCTCCAGTAGCCATGCTGAAATCCATTCGGATCCTTCTTGCCATTGCTGCCTTCCACGATTATGAGATCTGGCAAATGGACGTAAAGACAGCTTTTCTAAATGGAAATTTAGAGGAGTGTGTCTATATGGACCAGCCGGAGGGTTTCATTCAGAGTGGGAGCAGCGGAAAGGTGTGCAAGTTGCTTAAGTCCATCTATGGACTAAAGCAGGCGTCGCGGAGTTGGAACATCTGCTTTGATGAGACGGTCAAAGAATTTGGCTTTATCAAAAATCCAGATGAACCATGCATCTATAGTAGATTTGTAGAGAGAACTGTAGTATTCCTCGTTTTATACGTGGATGACATTCTCTTAATAGGAAATGACATTCCTATGCTACAATCTGTCAAAAGGTTCTTGTCACACAGGTTCTCCATGAAAGACCTGGGTGATGCCTCATACATTCTGGGTATCCGGATCTACCGTGACAGATCCAAGAGGATATTAGGACTATCACAGTCCAGGTACATCGACACCATACTGAAGAGATTCAGTATGGAAGATTCCAAGCGCGGTAACCTACCGGCTTGTCACGGGATCACCCTCTCTAAAGAGATGTCTCCCAAGACTGATTTGGAGAGGGATCGCATGTCTAGTATACCCTACGCTTCTGCGGTAGGCTCTATAATGTATGCGATGTTGTGTACCAGACCGGATGTAGCTTATGCACTGAGTGTGGTAAGCCGGTATCAGTCAAACCCTGGGGAGAAACACTGGATAGCGGTAAAGAACATTCTCAAGTACCTGAGAAGGACTAAGGAGATGTTCTTGGTGTATGGCGGAAAAGACCTCCAGATAGAGGCCTTTGCTGACTCCAGCTTCCAGAGTGACAAGGATGATTCCAAGTCCATGTCGGGTTTTGTCTTTACCCTCAATGGAGGGGCGGTGTGTTGGAAGAGTTCCAAACAGGAAACCGTTGCAGACTCGACGATGGAAGCGGAATACATCGCTGCATCTGATGCCGCAAAAGAAGCTGTCTGGATGAGGAAGTTCTTGAAAGAACTTCAGGTGGTTCCGTCCATTGTTGATCCAATACCTCTGTATTGCGACAACAACGGGGCTATAGCTTTAGCGAAGGAACCCAGGTCCCATCAGAAATCCAGGCACATCTTGAGGCGGTATCACCTGATCAGGGAGATCGTAGATCGCCAGGAGATCGAGGTTCGGAGAGTCGCTTCAGAAGATAACACTGCAGATCCATTCACCAAGGCCCTGCCCCAGACTCAGTTCGAGCGGCTGATCGAGATGATAGGTCTTCGATACGCCAGTACATGGCCTTAGTGCAAGTGGGAGATTGTTAGTGTATATGCCCTAGAGGCCATTACTGTATCATACTGGTTTGTATATTACTTAATGGATGCTTGGGATATTCACCTTGTATATACAATCTTGCTCAAAATAGTAGTATGCTACTTGGTTTGTTTCTACTTCAATGTGTACATGTGTTTATATTTTGTATATCGCCTATACACATTAGTGGAGCCCTTAGGATCTTTGCTTGATTACCAGCGATGTGATGGCCGTCACACTAGTGGGGCTGGGTAATCTATAAGCACATCCTTATGCAGGTCCCTGGTCGCAGGACTATCGAGACAGGGCATCGATACTCCGGAGTAGACCAGCGCATGCGCTTCTCATCCCAGTGTGGGAGACGGTCTGTCCCACAGCCGTCAGTGCGTCGTACTTGAGATAGTATGCGGGTGCTCGTTAGGTTACGGGTACACTGGACAGGACTCGTCGGGAACTGACTAGTTGGTATTATACCTATCGTCAGTTATCAGTTCCCTGGTGACATGAGTACAGCTTAGTCCGCTGACTTGACACTGTCACTTCGCCTCGGGTGTGTTCCCACTGTACTTTGATCACTACCCTACCACGGCTCAAAGGAGTCGTGCAAACAGGTGGTGGTTGGGTGCAGTCCCGAAGCACTTGGAGGCAGTGACGGTTAGACAGGATTCGTCTCTCCTGGTATTGGGGGTTGACATCGCGCTGTGTCTAGGAGAGCCATTACACGAGTAGTCCCTGGCCAGGGCAAACGAGATATACTGGTAGGTTTCCAGTGTTATCTCAGGGTGTTTTGGGCTTCGCTCCGGCACGACTTGTACCGCTATTGGGGGACTGACGTTTACCGCCCCCTAGGCCCGCCATGCGATGTATCAGACGAACAGACCGGACTGTACGGAGAATGTCACACTCAGGCTCAGTAGGAGTTCAGATGGGTTTCGCCTCGTCGGTCTTCTTGTCGGCATTACCTGGGGACCGTTACGCACAGCTAGTGCCGCTTGCGGTCTGTGGTTAAACCCACTGCCAGCGTAGTGTCGAGTCTTTAGAGTCCCACACAGAAAGCTTTTCGCCTTTAGGCAAAAGAGTAGAGGTCGCATGGTATTGCGACAGGTCGCATGGTTTTGCGACAGGGTTCGGTCACATCCGTGCACTTGTGCACGTACAGTGTCCGGACAGTTTACACTAGCGGGCTTTGGTTTAAGCCAGATCCTAGTGTATCTTATGGGATTGGATTTATCCAGTTTGCATTCGTGTTCCTCGGAACGCGGATGCGGGTGTGTATGCACAGTTGACAGGGAGGCACAGACAGCGGATTCTCATTAGGGTTGTTGACAGTTGACCGTTGACTTTTTGACTTTTTGCTCAACCCTAATGAGAATATGATATGCGATTAACTATTATATTAATTAAGTATTATGGTGACTTGGTTGTTGACTTTTGTTGACTTTGTTGACTTGTTGACTTTTGTTGACTTGTTGACTTTGTTGACCGGTTGACTAGGCTTGACTAGTTGACCATCATGATAACCATGGTTATCATTTCATGCCAAAGACTTTTACTTGCTTGTTCATTTGAGTAAAATGAGTGCATGACATGATAAGGTTATGGTTGCTTCAACCATCACATAAGACTTTTATTGATATGATGAGTTATGATTACATTGGATTATGAGAGGGTGAGAGACAAAAGAGAGCCTCATTCTTTCTTGCTCATTCTCTCTCTTGTTCTTGAGCTCTCCTCTTGCTCTCACCCTCAACCTCTTGCTCCCTCTCTTGATCTATGGTTCTCTTGTCTCATGAGTTGAGAATCAAGAACCATAGATAAAATCCCATTCTATTTCTTCTCTACTCATTCTAGTTCACTAGGTTTAGCAAACCAAGTGAACTAGTTTCTTCAAAGAACGAAGAAGGAGCTAAAGGTTGGAGCTTTCAAGTGGATCTATCTTCGGCGTACGGAGACAACGAGAAGGAGCCATCGAACCACCATCGGGGCTTGAAGACGAAGGAGTTCAAGTTTAGGTATAACCATCTCCATCCGAGTAGCTAACTCTCTTTAGCAAAGTTTGCTAGTTTTAGTTTAGTTAAAGATCCCGACTTTGCTTAGTCCATGTTGCCCCTTGCGCTAAAAATTTGATTTTTATACCGTTTCCGCCTCCCCGTAAGAACCGGGGGTCGCAACGTGGACTTACAAAAACTGCATGAATAAGTATGATGAAGTATTTAAATTGATATCAATACACATATATTAGCGTCTCATTCCACTAATATTGGTGTAAGGGTATATATAACAGCGTCCCCATCCACTGTTATATATACATATGAGGTATGATCAATGAAATCAAAGTTTGTATGTGATCAATGTTTGTATATATGTAGATCCCGTCCACCTGTCACCCAATGACAATAAGCATCATGCATGCAAATATGAGGATATAATCAAAATCATGAAACCTGTGCCTAGCATCGGCACGAAATACTGATCTATCAGGTGCTGTTACCAAGACTGGCACCCTGATAGGTACGTATCATACGCTATCTCGAAACCCGAGTGCCCAGTTTCGACCCTCGAATTTCGACGTATCATACGTACATAACTCCGGTCGGTATCCTCAAGATAACCGCCGAGTAAAAGGTAATATCACCGGACGGTATGGTTCCCCTGACAGGCTCATCGCCTACTGCGCGACAGATCCGTTCTCGCCCTGGGGTACCTCCGGGCCCCACCATGTACCCTCATACGGCTTCTACGCCTCCTCGCATGGGGTATATATATATATCAGAACCGATAAAACTCATGGTGGATGCTTAAATATCATATCAAGGGTAACCGGGTTTTTAAAACATTTACATAATCTCTTTAAAATACCCACGGTTCCCAAATCCAGAAATATCATAGAAACAACATATCTCAATGCGCAAAATCAGAAAGCATGATGTATGTGACATATAAATGAAATGCAAGTATAACAGTATATCATGCAACATGGAATAATAGTATGCACATACAAGGTCATATTCTGATGCAATAATACTACTGTGTAGTGACATGGCAATTATCGATGATGAAGTGTGTGAGCTGGCAATCAAATGTACGTGGAACATACGCATCATTGATAATGGTGCTGGTGTCCTAACAACATGATAGTAATATAGCAATAAACACATGCAAAGCGATGTGAATAGCATGAATATGCGGAAATCAAATAATCAACGCAACAGTAAGGAATCTACATCAATATGTATATATCATGCAGTTATGCCATTTAAAATAAGACGAATCGGGATTTTTAGTAAAATAAGGGCTACGGTGTTTTTAAGAAAAGATACGCCTTTTTAAAGTATCCGTAGAATCCCTTTTTGCCTGTCTTTAAAATATTCCCGATTCGTTAGTTTTTGAAATAGATATGACTCGGGTCTAGTCTAACATCTACTATGCCAAGTACAGATCTAAATATCAAGTCAGTCAAGAGGGGTATGGAAACCACCTAAATCTGAGTCGATATATATATATATATATATATATATATATATATATATATATTAATCGGTGATCCTGCCTCAATAGTATCACGTACGATACAGTATATCATAAGACATCCTCGAGTCATGAGTGCGGATCTATCATCAATATAAGCTCGTACGGTAAATCGTCGTACGGCATCCCAATAGCTGGGTACGGGTCAATATCACAATCAGCTCATCAATTATCTGGTATCCTTATCATCATATCACATAATCTGGGGTACTGATCTAGGTCTAGTACAAGTCGATACCATTTATATCGGTATGAATGCGTGTGTGAAACACACGTCCAAAGGCCCGCTAAAAATCACATGTCGTATCCCAAATACGAATCATATCAAATCACCGATCTCACGGCACTATGCCCAATATCATCGACTCATCTCCAATGTCATCCAATATCATCAACACAGTGTAGCTATAATGAATATGCAAGGGTGTGTGTGGGGGTGTAAATCTATTCTAGGGTTCGCGACTATGAACTACACTAGTTTACTTCTAAACCTAAACTATCCATAATACACCTAACACAATATCCACGACACACTATAAGCTATCATATATATATAATATATATATATATATATATAAGGTATACCAACTACGGACTGCGGGGGTGCTATACGCCATCCACCCGACTTCCCCCCGTAGATATAATCTACTCACATTGCGTCTTCATTTGTCGACGTCGCCACGCGCTTGCTGGTCGTCCCGAAGTCTTCATGGGGTACCTACACATCAAAATATCGTAAATGCGTATTAAAACCAAATCAAAGCTAAAACGACACACGAAAACCAAAACCAAAACGATACGCTAAAGGGCCTATAGGTTAGAACCTATGGGTACGCTTTCAAAACCATCAATAAATCCTCGATATCGTCGTATAAACGGCAAGTATTCGAGGTAAAACACTGATACACAATTCCAGAATTAAAAATACGAAATACGACAACATAAATCAAAACCGTAACTAGAGAAAAGGGTCCCAGATTTCACCCTAGGTCAAATTAGACAATTTTGCAAATGCAGGGGTCTAATCTACTGATAAGGGGGCACCAAAACAAAAACGAGCCAATTTGGTGCTGGTCTGGCCGCAAATTGCGGCCAATTGGAATTTATTTGCGGTCGGGAAAGGGAAGTAGGGGCTAGGGTTCTGGTGGTGGCTTTCTGAGTGCCTGCACATATCCCTATCCAACCAAAATAATTTTTAGAGTCTCGGGTTGATAGCAGATTCAATATAACCTTCACAGATTTCACAATTCTTCCGATATCGGTTTCTAAATCCGTATTCCGGGTTTCAAGTCTCAGGTTTGGGTCTCAATTCATGCACTAGGGTGTTTATATAATCTCTACTGAGCTCAATTTCACATCATAACCCAAATTCCCTCAAACCCTAACTAGGTTTTTCCTTAAGTCCACCAAATCAAACAATATCGGTTCTAAACTAGCATAGGGGTATAAGTAATGCTAAAACTAAGCTAATGGTTCAGTAAATACCTCATTTGGCAACTCAAGAATTTTCTTGAGTTGCCCCTAATGGCCAAAATCCTTGCTTTCATGGTCCAATTGGCTTGTCTTGAGCTTGATCACACTTTTTGTGAAATGAAGATGGGGTTTTGGTGTTGTTTTTGAGATGATTTGAGGGGTTGAAGATGGGAGGGAGGAGGAGCAGCAGCAGCAGCAGGGAGTTGAGGGAGAGGGAGAGGAAATGATTGAAGAATGAAGGGAAAATGCCAAGTCTTAGTCAAAGGTAACCCTTTCTTTCTCTCACCCATACCTCATTTTGAAACCTTTTCCATTTTCTTTTCTTTTCTTTTTCTTTTCCCTCTAAATCCTTCTCACACCAATAGTAACCCCAAAACAACATGGTAGAAATACATAAGTGTAAGGAAAAAGATATGTGCATATTTTGCACAAAAATGATAAAAACCGATTAGCGGTTTTTAATCGCGATTAGCACTAAATTAGCATATAATTAATCATAAAAACTTAAAAATGGCATAATTCCATAAAATACCCTATTTTAGAATTTTCCATAATTTTTCCATAATTTTTCCCATTTATCCGTATTTAATAATACCGAAATATTAAAATATTCAATAAAATAATATTAAATTATAAAAATTCCCAAAAATAATATTTGTTTTTTTTTTGAAATGTTACAGTTTGGTAGGTGGTGTAGATCGCCAGTATGTTTTACTAACTCTGCGAGAGTAGGATTTTTGGACCCCAGCTAACCGAGAGGTTTCGGAGAAGATCCAGTTGGTTCAGGTTAGGATGAGAGCAGCCCAGTGCAAACAGAAGTCTTGTGCCGACCGTGGTGGTCGCAGACTTGAGTTCGCAATGGGAGATCATGTATTCCTACGTATTTTTCCGATGAATGGCGTGTTGAGTTTTGGGAAGCTTAGTCCCAGATTGTAGGTCTTTTTGAGATCCTTGAAGCGAATTAGTACCGTTGACTATAATTTGGCACTTCCGCCCAGATTTTTGATTATTCAACCCATTTTCCTTGTGTTGATGCTTTGCAATTATATTCATGACCTTTCTCACATGATTCGGTATTAGACCATTTTGCTTGGACGCGATCTTTTCGTTCACCGGTAGCCGATAGTGTTAGTGGATCGGCAGGTGGAGAAACTTCGGTCAAGGGTCTTGCCATCTGTGGAGATTTCTTTGGCGTAGCCGTATAGTGAGGAGTTCACTTGGGAGGCTGCGAGCGAGATTTGGGAGTTTTACACTCATCTCTTTGAAGGTATGCATCGTAAGAAATTTTAATTCGGGGACGAATTTTCTTTAAGGGGGGAGATTGTAACGCCTTAGGATTTCGATTAGTGTTAATTAAGCGATAGTGCGGCTTTTCTGTAAAAAGTTTACCAATTTGGGTTCCTCACATTTTATAACATTTAATTAATAATTTATTATTATTTGTTATGGTTTGCACATACTTGTGCATGTTTATGTGAGCGTGTGTTTGTGTTAATCTAGTTTTAGTGACCATGACAACTTAACCCTAAACCTAATCCTTTGCTTTAACCTAATCCTTTGCCTTGATTTAAACCCTAGATTTTTGTTGTGAGATATTTCTTTTGGGTGTTGTCTTGGAGAGAGGTGGAATGGTGACTCACTTGAGAGTATGGTTTGCATTAATGAGAGGAGTTATTGCAATGGTGCACTCACCTTAACCTCACCTCTTTCTCTCTCTTTTCTTCACACCTTACTCATTTCTCTCTCACTTTATCCCTTATCATTTTCTTTCATCTTTCCTTCATCTCAACTGAACACTTATCATTCTTTCACTAATCCTACACAAAACTTCATCAAAACTCACAAAAATCACATCTTAAGTCTTGTTTTGCCTCTAGGATCCATTTGAGCTTGGAAAGCTAGGATATTTGAGCTTGTGGGAGTAGATAATGATCTTTATCTGTTCTTTATGATGTTATAGTGTTGTGTAGTCTTTTAGTTTTAGTTTAGAACACTTAAAGTATCGTTTCGTGCACATATCGTATTTTTAGTGTCAATATATGATACCTGTGATCTGCTGTGACCCCGAGAGTATACTAGAAAATCAAACAGAGTAGTTGTGTTGTACCAGAGACCCTAATACTTCACCTAAAACATGAGACCCACCTGCTCGGATTTGGCCGGCAACAAGCTTTGGAATTCCAGCGACCTCGGCTAAATGAGGGAGTTTTGGTTTTGGTTTTTGTGGGTAGCTGTTTGCTTTGGTTTATGTGTGTTTGGTCCTGTTTGATTTTTGGGTTTTCTCTGTATACAAAATCTGGGATCACTTATCTTGTTTGTAGTGTTACGACCTACGTGTGTTATGTTATCCCACACGGTACGTGTACTTTGTGTAGATTTTGCTCTTGAGTTGGTTTCGTTGTGTCGCTACGTACATTAGCCACTAGGCGAACACTTGAGAGTATGTTTGGAGTTGGTGCGTCGGTCAAACGTAGTTGGTACGTGTTATTGATTGATTGCTAATATATACACTTGCTTTGTTGTTTTATGATCTTAGGGACGCAGATGGGGACTTCGGACGCTGCGAAGAAGGGAAAGCGAGTGGTTGGCTTTACTTAGCCCCAGGATCATCAGTGAGTAGATTTAACATCTACAGGGGAATCGCCCGCATGGCCTTATGCGTCTGGGCTAGAGATGATATGATATTAGTCGCATATTCTATTGCATATATAGAGTTTGCGCATACACCTCATTACATATTATTACTTGTTATGCTTGGACTTGTACCCTGTCACGCCCCGCTTCCCAGAGTGCGCTAAGATAGGCACGTGACATAGCCAACCATGCTACCTGTGGATAGGAAAAATCCTTCCACAGTCACAGTACGGCTGTAGAGATATCAAGAACAGGAAAGTAAACTAAACTATCTAGTACATGTCCATAAGCCAGAATAAATGAGTCAAGAAATGATAAGATGCGGAAGCAAAAGATACAATAAATGAAACACCTGGAAAGTAAAACTGCATACCAACAAGATCTTCACCGCTCGGTCTAGCAGCGGCAATATTCCTGATCAGTCTGCAACAAAGGTAGAGGATATGGGCCATGCAAAACCCAGACATCAGCGCGTCATAACATCAAGCAATAATATATAAACCAGGTAGCAAGACATGCAAGTATGATCATAAAAGGTAAAGCAGGTGTAACAGCAATATAAATCAGGGCAGTGAAAGGTAGTGTGCAGTGAGTAATCTAAACTGGTTTATTGGGTTAACTACTCTCAAGTCTTTGAAATCAATTTGATGAATCATCGATGTAACTCAATAGTATCCCGTGCGTGTCCGGGATCACGGTGAAGATTCTCGGGCTGAAACCGAGACATGCCGCTAGGCACTAAAGGAACAGGGTAATGATGAATGATGTCTGCAGCATCATCCCAAGGCTGGCCTAGCCTCTAAAAGGTAGTGCATATGATGGATGATGTCAGCGGCATCATCCCAAGGCTAGCCTAGCCTCTAAAACTGATCAGTAAAGGTAGCACACTGTCGAGTTACAAGTCCGGTTTCATCATTGATTTCCCTATACCCCCAAGTTATATGTGTTCAAGTCATGTATTAAATAATCTAGAGGTAATGCCAACACAGGATCAGGCAGGTACAGGTTTGTCTGGATAGACAACAGGAACGGTCCGTAAGGACAACAGGTCAGGTTTGTTGGTATTAGACACAAGATCAGGTAACAGGTAATACCATGGTACATCAGGTCAAGCCAGATAATGTATAAAGGTGTCATGTCATGTCAAGAGTTGCACGGCACCATGTCGTGTCAAGTAATAGGTGTAACAAGTCATGTCAGGGTGTACAAGATATCATGTGGGTGCTCGTAATCAAACTAGCATAAGCATAGGTATACAAAACAAGCATGTGTACTAATAGAACAACAAACTGGAACATGTAATGCAAATAGGTACAGATTAAGCTATAAGGATGTATGGTTATCGGTTAGGGTTAGAGTTATGATTCCAACATTAAGTATCATACACTTAAATGGGTATGGAATATTAAAAATCACATTATTATGGGTTAAAAGATATAGGGATGCAATTATATCTAAAACAGGTTAACGATGCACACGGGTGTCCAATAGGGTAAAACTATAAAAGGGTACCATAGACTATGCAAATAGTTATTATGTGATTTAACATACAGATGTTGTTACTAGGTATAGTAAACTAAAATGCAACGGGTATGTTTCAAGTTCTGAATTTAAAAGATATAAACGGAACATCAAACTGTTAACTTGGAACACGTGACTTTAGATTCGATCCATAGGCTTAATATGAAATTAAATAAATAAGTATAAAAATATTATGAATAGCATGTAGCAAGTTTCAGTTGTCTCAACGGATCGCGAAGCGGTAGACGGAACGTCACGCGTTGGCGGGAAAAGTCGCGACGCGCGCACGGTACACGGAATGAGTCCAAACAACGCACGACGGAATCACACGGTTCAGATATCCTCGCTGGGTCGTCGGGACCGTCGACGTCGTGGCCAACTCCGGCGATCTAGATAGAACAGTGAACACTAATGAAGGTAAAGAAAGAAAGAAAGAAATAAAGGAAAGAAAGAAGAAAGAAGCAAGAAAAAAGAATGGAGGAGGGATGAGTGCCTTACTAGGTTGCAAAGGGGTGAGCCAGCGATGGCGGCGAGACCAACGGAGGTGAGGGGCGCCGGTTAAAGGGTTTTGAAGAGCTAGGGTTTGGTTAGGGTTTGGGCTCGGTTCTGAAGTTGCTGGGGTTTTATGTGCAGGGTTTTGGGTGCTGGAAGGAGAGCAGAGGAGAGGGAGGAGATGGCGGGGGGAGATGGTCGGCGACGTGAGAAGGTGGTGGTGGTGGAGAAGGGTTCTCGGGTTTCTTGGGTGCAATGGACTCGTTCGAGGGAGAAAGAAGGAGAAGGAGGTGATGGAGATGAGGGTGACGAGAGGATGAAGGAGGTGTCGACGAGGGTTGAGGAGACGGGGAAATAGGGTTAGGGTTGATAGAGGCGATGAGGAGTTGGGTTCTCGTGAAGGCGCTCGGGTGTTTATAAAAGGAAGAAGAAGAAATAGAAAGAAGGGAGGTGACGGGATCGCAAGGGTGGTGACGGGAGTCGAGAAGTGTACAGTATTCGCGAGAGGTGAGAAAGAGAGCGCGAGAGGAGAGAGAAAGAGAAGAGAGAGAGAGCTGCGGAGGAGGAGAGAGAAAGAGAAAGGGAAAGATTTGGGGAAGAGAGAGAGACGTGGGGCCCGGTGAATTAAAGGGAAAGTTTCTGACTGGTTGTGGGAAAAATATAAGAGAAAAGGATAGAAGAGAGAGAGAGGCTCGGTGGTGGGGGCTAGTAGTAAAACGAAGGCTGGGATTGGTTGGGGAGAAGTTTTAAAAGGATTTTTATTGTTAAGAATATTTTCTTTGGTTAGCTGTATAATAAATCTTCAGCTTATAAAATATACATTAACGAATTAAAAAAAAAGAATTTAAAATACTAGAATTTGGCGGGATACAAAATAATTCAGAAATGCGCCCGGGTCGGGTCCAAAATTTTGGATTTGAAATACGAAAATTATTAGCAAGTTCCAAAAATTAAAATGAAAGATTATTTAACAGAAATGCATACCCCCAAGAACGGACACACGTACGTGCGCGTAGCCATCCAAACACGTCCGTTTCACTGAACGGGACGAGAACACGATGCAAGGACTCTACCACAGGGTTAGGGGTATCATGCAGGCCATGTCATGTATTTTTAAATTATTTTAAGTGACTTAAATTGTTATATGCAAAATATGTGAGGTAAGGGTATTCTATAACTATAAAACAACAAGCTCAAGCAAGCGGGTCGAATATAAAGTAAACTACCATTCGCATTCAAACACAGTAAATGAAATAAACACCACAAACAACACATACGGCAACAGAAATTGGTATAACTGAACTCGGTTGTTATATTATACCCAACTACAAAAAGAATTTCGTCCTCGAAATTCCAAGAACGCAAAAGGATAAACGACTAACAACTACAAGAAAAGATGATGAAACTTCTGCCGGATTTCATCTTCTCGTTCCCAAGTTGACTCTCCATGTGAGCGATTACCCTAAGAAACAAGTACAAGAGGGATAACCTTGTTTTTAATAACCTTTTCCCTTCGATCCACAATCGCAATCGGCCGCTCCTCAAAAGTCAAGTCTTCTCGTACAGTCAGCTCTGAATGATCCAACACATGTGTTTCATCTCGCACATACTTGCGGAGTTAAGATACGTGAAACGCATCATGCACATTCGCCAAGGATTGCGGTAACGCCAATCGATACGCTACCTCACCAACACGCTCCAAAATCTCAAAGGGTCCGACGAATCGAGGACTGAGCTTTCCTCGACTTCCGAAACGTATCACCCCTCTAGTCGGTGATACCGTCAAGAATACCAAATCACCAACGGTGAACTCTAGAGGTCTTCTTGACGTATCTGCCCAACTCTTTGTCGGTCTTGTGCTGCCATCATATGATTCCGGATAGTACAAACCTTCTCAACTGTTTGCACGATCAAATCCGGTCCCAACAATCTTCGTTCTCCAACATTGTCCCAACAAATAGGTGAACGACACTTGCGACCATATAAAGCTTCAAATGGAGCCATCCGAATAGTCTTCTGGAAACTGTTATTGTATGAGAATTCCACCAAGTGTAGATGATCCACCCACGAACCCTTGAAATCCAACATGCAAGCTCTCAACATATCTCCAAGAGTTTGGATTGTTCTCTCCGACTGGCCATCTGTTTGAGGATGATAAGCTGTGCTAAACTTCAATCGAGTCCCCAAACTTTCCTGTAAGCTCCTCCAAAAGTGTGATAAGAAACGAGTGTCATGGTCGGACACGATGCTCCCCGGTACACCACGTAATCTTACAATTTCCTGCATGTACCGTTCTGCCAAAATTTCTGTCAATTGACCAACCCGAGAAGGGATGAAATGAGCTGCCTTGGTCAATCTATCAACAATCACCCAAACTGCATTGTTGCCTTTTGGACTCCGCGGTGAAGCCGTCACGAAATCCATGGTTATACGTTCTCACTTCCACTGAGGAATCGGAGGTGGTTGCAATAAACCAGCAACCCTTTGATGTTCAGCCTTAGCTTGCTGACACACCAAGCACTTTGCTACAAAGCGGGCAATCTCCCGTTTCATGCCTTTCCACCAGAAATGCTGTCGTATATCTCGGTACATCTTCGTGCCTCCTGGATGTACGGAATACGCGGAACTGTGTGCCTCCTTCAAAACTTCTTCACGGATATCTTCCCTTGGCACACTCAAACAGCTACCAAAATGCAACGTATCACCTTCATGAATCAATAAGTCCGTTCGAATTTCAGCTTCAACCTGTTCTCGAAACCTTTGCAATCTTGGGTCCTCCAATTGCGCTGCTTTAATACTCTCGATCAACGGCGACTGTACTTGCAGCTGCATCAACTGTCCCGAAGAATGCGGTAGCACAACTTCCAAATCGAATCTCCGAAAGTCTTCAATAAGTTCCTTCTGTGCAGTCAACATCTGAATCGCTGGCAATCGACTAAGCGCATTCGGCACAACATTAACTTTCCCCGGATGGTATTCAAGATTAAGATCGTAGTTCAGCCATCAGCTCCAACCATGTACGTTGCCTCATATTAAGCTCCTTCTGCGTGAACACATACTTCAAGCTTTTATGATCGGTGAATACTTCGACCCCTTTCTCCCAATAAGTAGTGTCTCCAAATCTTCAAAGCGAAGATCACAGCTGCTATCCAAGTCATGACTTGGGTAATTCTCCTCATGGGTCTTCAACTGTCTCGATGCGTAAGCTATAACCTTCCCATGCTGCATCAAAACACATGCCAGACCTTTCCCAGATGCATCGCTGTGAATCATCAATTCTCCGGAACCATCTGGTACGGTTAAA
Source organism: Agapanthus africanus (assembly GCA_030015575.1). Classification (NCBI taxonomy): domain Eukaryota; kingdom Viridiplantae; phylum Streptophyta; class Magnoliopsida; order Asparagales; family Amaryllidaceae; genus Agapanthus; species Agapanthus africanus. The sequence goes on from CM057344.1 coordinate 114,149,760, forward strand.
ACAGGTGCGGTTATCAACCTCTGCTTCAACGCCTCAAAAGCTGACGCACACCTATCCGTCCACATAAATGGTACTTCTTTGCGCATAAGCTTGGTCAAAGGCTCTGCCAGACGAGCAAAGTTCTCCACGAACCTTCTGTAATACCCGGCAAGTCCAAGAAAGCTTCTTATCTCCGCAACATTCTTCGGAATCGGCCAATCTCGAACTGCTGCAATCTTCTCGGGTTCAACGGCGATTCCATCATCGGATACGACATGCCCAAAAACTTCGGTTCTTCAAGCCAAAACTCGCTCTTGCTCATCTTTGCATACAATCTTTCTTGCCTCAATGTCTGCAGTGTGATCTTCAAGTGTTCTACATGCTCTTCCTTGCTCCCTGAGTAGACCAGAATATCGTCGATGAACACCACTATAAACTGGTCCAAGAACGGTGAAAGATTCAGTTCATCAAGTCCATAAATATTTCCAGCGCATTCGTTACTCCGAAGGGCATCATTAATACTCGAAATGTCCATACCGAGTTCGGAACACAGTCTTCCAAATATCATCTGACTTAACTCGGACTTGATGATATCCGGATCGCAAATCCAGCTTCGAGAATACCCTCGCGCCACTAAGCTGCTCAAATAATTCACCAATGCGAGGGATCTGATACTTGTTCTTAATAGTCACCCGGTTTAATTCTCGATATTCGATGCACATCCTCCTTGTGATATCATCTTCTTTACTAGAAAAACTGGAGCTCCCCAAGATGAGTTACTGCTGCGAATCCAACCTTTCTCAAGTAATTCAGCAACCTGCTTCTTGACTTCTTCCAACTCTACTGGTGCCATTGGATAATACGCCTTTGAGATTGGCGCTGCACCAGGAACAAGATTAATCGTAAACTCCACATCTCGTTTTGGCAATAAACCCGAGGTGTCTTCGAACACGTCCATGAATTCTCGAACTATAGCCGGCGCTTCTTTCTTATCAACTTCCATCGACGAAAGAACATTGTTTGTCGGCCTAGCCTAAACTCGACTGGCCCGACAGAACTGCTTCCTCCTGCAAAACAAGCTCCGGATGTCCGGGAATCTGGAGAATCACTTTCCTTTCCTTACAATCAATATGAGCATGGAAAGTGCCGCGAAAATCCATTCCCAAGACGACAACAAACATAGGGATGCACCAGAATTGAATAATTATAATGCGGGGAAGACATGTACAAGTAGGATACCAAGATGACTTCATTCGAAGTCAAGATACTGAAGAGGATTAAGCACGGTAGACATGGTTCAAGATGGCGGTAAAACAAGAACTGGTAAGCAATGAAACCGAGAGAAGCAAGGTAATATAACAACCATGAAACAAGGAAGTGAATCAAGACCAGGACTCCAAGTTACTTAAATAGAGTACCGCATTGTAACCATGCTGCAGTTCATGGGTACAATTACATAACTCCACTCAAGTCGCCCAAATCCTAGTATCCGAATCAAGGAACGGGGAGAAACAATGGTGAACCAAAAGGTTTCAAACCGAGATGCAAAGTGGTTTGCATATCCTCAAGAAAAGGATCAAGAGATAGATATGATTCAAGAATCGTGATAACAATGTGGCAGGATATGCTCCTAGTTATGAGTATTCTGATTCGTGTATTGGGTCCAATACCCAACTACAAAAAAATCAAACTCGATTAACCTATATCCTATGGCTCTGATACCAAAAGAACCATGTCACGCCCCGCTTCCCAGAGTGCACTAAGATAGGCACGTGACATAGCCAACCATGCTACCTGTAGATAGGAAAAATCCTTCCACAGTCATATTACGACTGTAGAGATATCAAGAACAGGAAAGTAAACTAAACTATCTAGTACATGTCCATAAGCCAGAATAAATGAGTCAAGAAATGATAAGATGCGGAAGCAAAAGATACAATAAATGAAACACCTGGAAAGTAAAACTGCATATCAACAGGATCTTCACCGCTCGGTCTAGCAGCGGCAATACTCCTGATCAGTCTGCAACAAAGGTAGAGGATCTGGGCCATGCAAAACCCAGACGTCAGCGTGTCATAACATCTAGCAATAATATATAAACCGAGTAGCAAGATATGCAAGTATGATCATAAAAGGTAAAGCAGGTGTAACAGCAATATAAATCAGGGCAGTGAAAGGTAGTGTGCAGTGAGTAATATAAACTGGTCTATTGGGTTAACTACTCTCAAGTCTTTGAAATCAATTTGATGAATTATCGATGTAACTCAATAGTATCTCGTGCGTGCCCGGGATCACGGTGAAGATTCTCGGGCTGAAACCGAGACATGCCGCTAGGCACTAAAGGAACAGGGTAATGATGAATGATGTCTGCAGCATCATCCCAAGGCTGGCCTAGCCTCTAAAAGGTAGTGCATATGATGGATGATGTCAGCGGCATCATCCCAAGGCTGGCCTAGCCTCTAAAACTGATCAGTAAAGGTAGCACACTGTGGAGTTACAAGTCCGGTTTCATCATTGATTTTCCCATACCCCCAAGTTATATGTGTTCAAGTCATGTATTAAATAATCTAGAGCTAATACCAACACAGGATCAGGCAGGTACAGGTTTGTCTGGATAGACAACAGAAACGGTCCGTAAGGACAACAGGTTAGGTTTGTTGGCATTAGACACAAAATCAGGTAACAGGTAATACCGTGGTACATCAGGTCAAGCCAGGTAATGTATAAAGGTGTCATGTCATGTCAAGAGTTGCACGGTACCATGTCGTGTCAAGTAATAGGTGTAACAAGTCATGTCAGGGTGTACAAGATATCATGTGGGTGCTCATAATCAAACTAGCATAAGCATAGGTATACAAAACAAGCATGTGTACTAATAGAACAACAAACTGGAACATGTAATGCAAATAGGTACAGATTAAGCTATAAGGATGTATGGTTATCGGTTAGGGTTAGAGTTATGATTCCAACATTAAGTATCATACACTTAAATGGGTATGGAATATTAAAAGTCACATTATTATGGGTTAAAAGATATAGGGATGCAATTATATCTAAAACAGGTTAACGATGCACACGGGTGTCCAATAGGGTAAAACTATAAAAGGGAACCATAGACTATGCAAATAGTTATTATGTGATTTAACATACAGATGTGGTTACTAGGTATAGTAAACTAAAATGCAACGGGTATGTTTCAAGTTCTGAATCTAGAAGATATAAACGGAACATCAAACTGTTAACTTGGAACACGTGACTTTAGATTCGATCCATAGGCTTAATATGAAATTAAATAAATAAGTATAAAAATATTATGAATAGCATGTAGCAAGTTTCACTTGCCTCAACAGATCGCGAAGCGGTAGACGGAACGTCACGCGTCGGCGGGAAAAGTTGCGACGCGCGCACGGTACATGGAATGAGTCCAAACAATGCACGATGGAATCACACGGGTCAGGTATCCTCGCTAGGTCGTCGGGACCATCGACGTCGTGGCCAACTCCGGCGATCTAGACAGAACAGTGAACACTAAAGAAGGTAAAGAATGAAAGAAAGGAAAGAAAGAAGAAGGAAGCAAGAAAAGAGAATGGAGGAGGGATGAGTGCCTTACTGGGTTGCAGAGGGGTGGGCTAGCAATGGCGGCTAGACCAACGGCGGTGAAGGGCGCCGGTGAAAGGGTTTTGAAGAGCTAGGATTTGGGCTCGGTTCTGATGTTGCTGGGGTTTTATGTGCAGGGTTTTGGGTGCTGGAGGGAGAGCAGAGGAGAAGGAGGAGATGGCGATGGAGGCGGGAGATGGTCAGCGACGTGAGAAGTTGGTGGTGGTGGAGAAGGGTTCTTGGGTTTCTTGGGTGCAATGGGCTCGTTCGAGGGAGAAAGAAGGAGAAGGAGGTGATGGAGATGAGGGTGACGAGAGGATGAAGAGGGTGTCGACGAGGGTTGAGGAGACGAGGAAATAGGGTTAGGGTTGATGGAGGCGATGAGGAGTTGGGTTCTCGTGAAGGCGCTCGGGTGTTTATAAAAGGAAGAAGAAGAAATAGAAAGAAGGGAGGTGACGGGATCGCAAGGGCGGTGACGGGAGTCGAGAAGTGTACAGTATTCGCGAGAGCGTTGAGAGAGAGCTGCGGAGGAGGAGAGAGAAAGAGAAAGGGAAAGATTTGGGGAAGAGAGAGAGAGGGGGACGTGGGGCCCGGTGAATTAAAGGGAAAGTTTCTGATTGGTTGTCGGAAAAATATAAGAGAAAAAGATAGAAGAGAGAGAGAGGCTCGGTGGTGGGGGCCAGTAGTAAAACGAAGGCTGGGATTGGTTGGGGAGAAGTTTTAAAAGGATTTTTATTGTTAAGAATATTTTCTTTGGTTAGCTGTATAATAAATCTTCGGCTTATAAAATATACATTAACGAATTAAAAAAAAGAATTTAAAATACTAGAATTTGGCGGGATACAAAATAATTCAGAAATGCTCCCGGGTCGGGTCCAAAATTTTGGATTTGAAATACGAAAATTATTAGCAAGTTCCAAAAATTAAAATGAAAGATTATTTAACAGAAATGCATACCCCCACGAACGGACGCACCTACGTGCGCGTAGCCATCCAAACACGTCCGTTTCACTGAACGGGACGAGAACACGATGCAAGGACTCTACCACAGGGTTAGGGGTATCATGCAGGCCATGTCATGTATTTTTAAATTATTTTAAGTGACTTAAATTGTTATATGCAAAATATGTGAGGTTAGGGTATTTTATAACTATAAAACAACAAGCTCAAGCAAGCGGGTCGAATATAAAGTAAACTACCATTCGCATTCAAACACAGTATATGAAATAAACACCACAAACAACACATACGGCAACAGAAATTGGTATAACTGAACTCGGTTGTTACATACCGTTTAGACACTGCATTATTATTGACGGCTCATGTTGCACGAGCACTGATTGTATGCCACTCACACCGTCAATAATTGCCATGACACGCACAACACCTATACTTTATGATATTGTATTGGTTAGGGACATTGAGACATTGATTCATATTCTATTTTGCATATGACATATAGCATACCTGTATACCTACGTGCTTACACATATGCCTTGACATGCTTATATGCTAGTTACCCATATACCTATATGGTATTATATCATTAGTGATAGGTATATACACATATGAGACATAGCTACATGTACATCTTGCATACATACTTACATATATCTGGAGAGTATTACATCATTATTGATAGGTAGATACACATATCTTGCTATACCGATATGGTTACGCACACTTGGCTATAGCTACATGTTCACCTTTATTTGATATTATATGGACTTGGAGAAATTAGGAACCGCATGATATATATTAACTTCTTGCAGTTAAATAGCGGCTTTTCCTTTATATGCTCACATTACAGTTTTATGTTGCATATATTATATTTCATGGATTTCGCATTGATAGATGGTTTTCATATGATGTCCTCTGATATTTTTACTGCTAAGTATATATAACAGTGGAATGGGACGCTGTTATATATATATATATATATATATATATATTAGTGGAATGGGACACTAATATATATGTATACATGTCCAATTTATATATGTCATCATAATGATTCATGCAAATATACTTATTCATTACTTAATGTTTTCTGGATTTGAGGACCGTGGTAGTTTCATGAAATTATGCATTATTTGAAAAACCCGGTTTCTCTTGATATGATATTTTAGTTTCCACCATGAGATTTCTCGGTTCTGAGCTTATATATTACCACATGCGAGGAGTGAGTGGGCCGTGTGCGGGTACATAGTGGAACCCGGTTGGTTCTCCGGGGCAAGAAGATCGAAGGTCCATGCTGATGAGCCTGGCTGGGGGCGTGTGCCAACCGGTGATAGTATTTAGACTCGACGGATATCTGGGGGATATCGATCGAGGTTATGTACGCACATGCCTTGTCGATTTCGGCAGTGCACACTCAGGTTCTATAGAATGCACGTATATGACATAGGAGGGCCAGTCCCAGGTGACGGCGCCTCAGAGATAAGTATTTATGTGTCGTTGCTAGACACTTGTTTTCATGGTGTTTTTGGGTGTAGATATTGGACACTCAGGTTTCATGAGACTTACTCGATATTGGATACTGGTTATATGAGAGTTACTTGATATTGAACACTCAGAATATATGAGATCTACTTGATATTGGACACTCAGGATATATGAGACTTACAGGATATGAGGGCCAATTTGGGGGCCGATTTGAGGAAATTTGAGATTTAGATTGTCTTGATGGACTTTGGTCCTGCCACGAGGTCAGGATTCCGTGAGGATGACATGTTTTATCCCATACTCCGCATTTATTTTATATGCATTGCTTCATGTATTAGTAGTACCTGATAGAGTACCTTTCATGACTGTTGCATATACATATTGCCATATTATTGCTTTATGTATTAGTTGTACCTGATAGAGTACCTTTCATGACTGTTGTATACATATGGCCATTTATTGCTATTAGCTTTCTTGTGATAGATTCGCGCAGTACGTGCATACTTGCGATTACCTGCATATGTTATTTACTATTCACGAGTTGGCAACTCACCCCTGTTGTGCCACAGTGTTTTGCAGGTAGTCCCTCAGGGCAGTCGTTTGCAGGGTTTTTCATCCATCGAATCATCTTTTGCAGCGGATACCGCTACGGCTGACTGTGTACAGTTTTGCTATAGGTGGGTTTTGCAGTTATCCGATGTTGATCATTGTATATTTGTTGTATCCTGTGCTCTCCATCTACCATTTTCATGTTTTGACTTAGAGACGTGATGTGAGGACGATATTGTATATTATTTTATGACTTGGAGGACTTTTATGCAGTTTTTATTTATATCGTCTTTTTCTTCGCTGCGGCGTCGTATATCTGTTGTGGTGGTTGTTTTCCACCGTTGGACGTAGTTTTGCTCCCGTTTGGGGATACTTTTACTTATACTTATGTTGTACCCTTTTTGAGGGCTTGTTTTACAAAGATGGTGCTGCCAAAAATTTAAAGGAATTAAATTGGACTTTAAAGAATTTGTATTTGAGGTTTCAAAAGCTTTAACAATGTTCTTATCTTTTACTACTTTTGATGGTTTAGATTGCTGGGTTTTCGGCTTACTTAGATTGCGTTACGCCTGTGGACGTTGCATTGTTTAAGGGCCGTCACGTGCCATTTTGGGTCGTGACACTGTAGACTTAGGAGGAAAAGTTATCAAAGGGGACAAGAATAAATGATAGTGAAATCCTCCCCCAAAATTATTTTTGCCTCACAATTTATTTGTAAGTCGATGTCACGCACCCCACGTGTCCGCGGGGAGGCGGAAATAGCAAAAAATGATTTTTACGAGCTTCGCAACACCGACTCAAACCAAGGATCGAACACAAACTGTAGCTAGCAAACTACTTGAGGTTTAACTACTCGGATTCGAAGTTATACCTCATGTTACTTGTCCTTCGGGTCTTCATCGCTGTCCTCCACACCTCGTAGGCTCTATGGAACATGGGCACCTCAACGGCCTCCTCGAGTCAAAGACGATCCACCCGAGAGTCTATAATCCGAGCTTCTATCTCGAATCTGAGATAACTACGGCTTCTAGTTTGCTAATCTAGAAGTCCTAGAGGGTGTAGAGTATTTAGATGGATTACTTAGTCACTTAAACCCTAGGATTCTTAACTCATGAGAGTTTTTAGGGTTTGAGGAAGAAGATGAAGACTTGAGGAAAGAAGTGTTTTGTGATCATGAAATGAACTATTCTTATTTGTGAATATCATGAAGCATAATAATATCATCAAAATAAATATCTAGCTAATATTCATCATGCTTCATTTAATTCACTAGATGAATCATCTAATGAGCCATCTAATGAGTCATGGATCATTTAATGAAACTTACACCTCATCCTCCACCTCATTTAGTTTAAATCACAAAAGAAATAAACACAAATAAGTCACCTCCTTCTAGAAGCTTCCCGAGAAATTACGAGACTGTCCCTCCCATCCGTATTTCCGAAAAACACGGATAATCTTTGACTGAATAAATCCATCTGTATAATACAAGAATCTGGCTTAAACCAAAGCCCGCTAGTATTATCTGCCCGATCATAGTACGTGCACAAGTATACGTAAGTGATCGCGGCCCTGCCGTAAAAACCATACGACCTCTACACCTTTTTCCCGGTGCAGGGAAACTCTTTGTGTGGGACTCTAAAGACTCGACACTACGCTGGTAGTGGGTTTAACCACAGGCCGCAAGCGGTACTAGCTGTACGTAACGGTCCCCAGGTAGATGTCGATAAGAAGGACGATGAGGAAACCCATCCGAATTCCTACTGAGCCTGATGTGACAATCTCCGTACAGTCCGGTCTGTTCATTTAGGACTATCGAATATCGGGCCTATGGGGGCGGTAAACGTCATACCCCTAATAGCGGTATAAGTCGTGTCAGAGTAAAGCCCATTACACCTTGAGAAACTACTGGAACGAGCACCTGCATACTATCTCCAGTGCAACGTACAGATGGCTGTGGGACAGATCATCTCCCCAGCTGGGATGAGAAGCGTATACACCAGTCTACTCAGAGTATCGATGCCCCGTCTCGATAATCCTACGACCAGGGACCTGTATAGGATGTTGCTTATAGACTACCCAGCCCCCACTAGTGTGACTGCCATCACAACGCTGGTAATCAAGCAAATATCCTAAGGGCTCTACTAATATGTATAAGCGATACGTTAAAATAAACATATGCACATATTAAAGTAGAAACAAACCAAGTAGCATGCTACCATTTTTAGCAAGACTGTCAATACAACTGTGAATATCCCAAGCTTCCATTAAGTAATATAGAAACTAATATGATACAGTAATAGCCTCTAGGGCATAAACACTAACAATCTCCCACTTACACTAGGGCCATGTACTGGTATATCGCAGACCTATCATCTCGAATAGCCTCTCGAACTGCGTCTGAGGAATGGCTTTTGTGAATGGATCAGCAGTGTTATTCTCCATATCTACTCTCTTCTCGATCTCCCGGCGATCTACGATCTCCCTGATCAGGTGATACCGCCTTAAGATGTGTCTGGACTTCTGATGGGACCTGGGTTCCTTCGCTAAAGCTATAGCGCCATTGTTGTCGCAATACAGAGGTATTGGATCAACACTGGTAGGAACCACCTGAAGTTCTGTGAGGAACTTCTTCATCCAGATAGCTTCTTTTACGGCATCGCAAGTAGCTATGTACTCCGCTTCCATCGTTGAGTCAACAATGGTGTCATGCTTGGAACTCTTCCAACAGACTGCCCCTCCATTGAGGGTAAAGACATAACCCGACATGGACTTGGAGTCATCCTTGTCACTCTGGAAGCTGGAGTCAGCAAAGGCCTCGATCTGGAGGTCCTTTCCTCCATACACCAAGAACATCTCCTTAGTCCTCCTCAGGTACTTGAGAATGTTCTTTACTGCCATTGCTTCTCCCCTGGGTTTGCCTGATACCGGCTTACAACGCTTAATGCGTATGCTACATCTGGTCTTGTACATAACATCGCATACATTATAGAGCCTACCACAGAAGCGTAGGGTATAATCGACATGTGAGCCCTTTCCAAATCAGTCTTGGGAGACATCTCTTTGGAGAGGGTGATTCCGTGACAAGCCGGTAGGTTACCGCACTTAGAATCTTCCATACTGAATCTTTTCAATATGGTGTCTATGTACCTGGACTGCGAAAGTCTCAACATCCTCTTTGATCTATTACGATAGATCTAGATCCCCAGGATGTATGTGGCATCATCCAGGTCCTTCATGGAGAACTTCTGTGACAAGAATCTTTTGACTGACTGTAGCATAGGAATATCATTTCCTATTAGGAGAATGTCATCCACGTACAAGACGAGAAATACTACAACTCTCCCTACAATCATACTATATATGCATGGTTCATATGGATTCTTGATAAAGTCGAATTCTTTGACAATATCATCAAAACAGATGTTCCAACTCCGCGATACCTGCTTTAGTCCATAAATGGACTTAAGCAACTTGCACACTTTACCGCTGCTCCCACTTTGAATGAATCCCTCTGGATGATCCATATAAACGCATTCTTCTAAATTACCATTTAGAAAAGCCGTCTTTACGTTCATCTTCCAGATCTCATAATCGTGGAAGGTGGCAATGGCAAGAAGGACCCGAATGGATTTAAGCATAGCCACTGGAGAAAAGGTTTCGTCATAGTCCAAACCAGGTCTTTGACGAAAGCCCTTTGCAACAAGTCTAGCCTTATAGGTTTCAACCTGTCCATCTACACCAATCTTCTTTCTGAAGATCCATTTGCATCCTACGGGTTTTACCCCATCTGGAGCAATGTCCAAAGTCCATACTTTGTTAGTGTACATGGACTCCATTTCGGTCCGCATTGCATCCAGCCATCTTACTGAGTCGCCCCTCTGAATGGCTTGCTGGAAGCTAGCAGGATCATCATTGTCAATGATGCAATCCTCTCGATCCCCGTCTATGAGAAAACCGTAGTATCTCTCGGGCGGATGAGACTGCCTACTACTTCTGTGGATAGGCGCTGGGATGTCCCTTTCTTCTGAAACTTCTGGTTCTACCATACTTTCAGTTTTAGCTTGTGGTTCTGGAATTTCTTCCAGTTCTATTGCGCTCCCACTCTTCTGATTTTCTAAAAATTCAGCTTCCAAGAAGTGGGCATGGAGAGAAACAAAGACCTTTTGTTCCTCTTCGCAATAGAAGAAATATCCCTTGGAGTTCTTTGGATATCCCACAAACTTGCACTGTACTGAGCGTGCCTCGAGCTTGTCTGCATGCTGCTTTTTAACAAAAGCTGGACATCCCCATGTCTTCAGGTACTGAAGATAGGGTTTCTTCCCACTCCACATCTTATATAGTGTGGTAGGCACAATCTTGGTTGGAACCTTGTTCAAAAGATATGCAGCTGATTCTAGTGCATAACTCCAGAAAAATCGTGGTAACTCAGCCTTACTCATCATGGAACGAACCATATCCAATAGGGTTCGATTCCGCCTTTCCGATACACCGTTGTGGTGTGGTGTGTATGGAGGAGTAAGCTGAGAGAGAATTCCATTCTCTTTTAAGTAACCCAGGAACTCGGCACTTAAGTATTCACCACCTCGATCAGATCTCAGCATCTTGATACTTTTTCCTGTTTGATTTTCCACTTCATTCTTGTATTCCCGGAATTTCTTAAAGGCCTTAGATTTGTGCTTCATCAAGAAGATATGTCCATACCTAGAGAAATCATCCGTAAAAGTAATGAAGTAGGAATAACCACCTCGTGCATGTGTAGACATTGGACCACACACATCGCTGTGTATGAGTCCCAAGAGCTCGCTCGCTCTTACTCCGTGTCTAGTAAACGAAGTCTTTGTCATCTTTTCCATGAGACAAGATTCACAAGTAGCATAAGATTGTATTCGAACGGATTCAAATATCCTTCTCTATGTAACTTAGTCAACCGTGTTTCATTGATGTGACCTAGTCTACAATACCATAAGAAAGCCTGATTTATTTCCGGTGACTTTCTTTTAAGTGTGTTCTGGACATTGAAAACCTGAGCTTGATTCAATACGTATATACCGTCATCTAATGTACCGGACCCAATCAGAACTTGATTTAGGTGGATGTGAACCACATCACTTACGAATGTAAAATTATATCCCTCTCTCGAAAGTGAGGATACTGATATGATATTACAAGTCAAACTAGGTATATACAAACAGTTACGTAGAATCAATATCTGCCCACTTGTCAAACCTAGGCGATATTCTCCCACGGATTCAGCGTCCACGCTCATTCCGTTCGCAACTCTGAGAGACAAATCGCCTACCCTGATAACTCTATGGTTCTCAAAGCATGTAATGAATTACAGATATGAGATCCTGCTCCGGTATCTAGTACCCAGGAAGTAGAGTTAATTGACAAACAGTTCTCAATTACAAACACACTCGAGGCCGAAGCCACAACATGCTTCGAATCCTGGCTACTGGCTTCCAAAGCCCTGCAATCCTTCTGCCAATGCCCGTTCCCATAACAATAGGAACATCCTTCCTTACCTACACCAATTCCCAAAACTTTTGCTCTTCCCTTTCCTTCTACTTCACTGACACCGTATATCGGCTTTGTGGAGGTATTCTTCTTTTCACCCTTTGCTTTCGCCCTGAATGCAGAAGAAGAAGGTCCCCCATTAAGCAGAGCGGGTGTCTCCCTGGTTTCTTTCAGGGTGTAAGTAGAGGGTAGGGACTGTAGAAATAAGTCAGCATATGACCTGTTTCCCAACGTGGTCTCCATGTCCGTGAGCTCATCAATATAGCTAGTCATCGTAAGGACGTCGTCCTCTACAGATGACCCGACAGCCAACCTCGCTTGAAGCAATTCGTTCGAGGTCTCATATCTTGCGATACGAGATTGCTCTCCATATAAATCTTTGTTATGGAGGAAGATATAAACTAAGTCCATCTTCTTGTGCTGCTTCTGGTATACACTATCAACTGAAGCCAATACGAGGCACTTGGCATTCGCACTCTTCTTTTCCTTTGTCTGACGGATATCCATATACGCGACGGTGGAAAATGGACCTGGGACGGTGGGGGCTTGAGTAGTAATAGGGTTGTTCCTGCCAAAAATTTCTGCGCAAAAGAGCCCAAGGTATCAAATGGCAACGATACGCTTAAGAAAATGCGAACCAGTATTTTTCGGGATGTATTTTGACAAACTCTCGAAAGAGAAACAACTAAATTCTGATGGTATCGAAAGCGTCTCGAAAAATCCTTCGATTTGATATATTATGGGCCTCATAATTCATCTGGGATCAAAAGTTATGAGGCATCACGTGCCCACACGTGACCGGGCATCACGTGCCCACAAGTGACCATTTACAGGCAAAGCCTGTAGGCACTGAATAAAATAAATAATTAAATGGGGTCATGTGCCAACACATGATGGGACTTTTAAACCCACTAAAAAGAATTAAAAATATAATAAAACTACAAGGAAAGACCCCAATGGGGCATCACGTGCTCACACGTGACCATGGGTCACGTATAGACACGTGATGGGCTCTTAAGCCCTCCAAAATAACGAAAAGAATTAAATTCTAACTAGACAGGAGTCACGTATCCACACATGATAAGTCTTTAAACCCCCCTGGAAAGAATTAAAAATAAAGTAAAATATCAGGAAATACCTCAATGAGGTATCACGTGCTCACACGTGACCAAGAGTCACGTGTTGACACGTGATAGATTCCTGTGATCTCTACTTTATAGAATTAAATTCTAATCAAACAAAATGTAACAAAACAGCTAAGGAAAGACCCCAATGGGGTATCACGTGCTCACACGTGACCAAGGGTCACGTGCTGACACGTGATGGTCCCTTAGCTCTGTTAAAAGGCATAATTAAATTCTGAATAAAAGAGGGTCACGTGTCAACACGTGACAGGTCTCTCAGCTCTTTAATTGATAGAATTAAATTATCAAAAATTGGGATCACGTACCAACACGTTATGGGCTTTGAAAGCCTTCTGAATTAATAAAATTAAATTCTAATTAAGGAAAATCAAAGACCCTAACTGGGAAAGTATTTCTCTAAATCTTCCAAACAAAAAAGATTGTGCTCTGTAAAGTGGAGCACCGTTGGATTAAAAATCCAACGGTGATTAAAAATCACCAATTTATAGAAAGATTCTATACAAAGAAAGATTTCTCTGAAATTCACCAAGAATAACAAACAGAATATCTTTTGGATTAAAAATCCAATGGTGAATAAAATTCACTGAGTGATTTAAAAGATCATGTTGGTTACAAAAACAACCAAAATCTTTCAATGAAAAATTCACTAAACAAATTTATTCTTTTCTTTCTCCTATAAATAAGAGTCAAGAAGAGAAGAGAAGGGATCTGGGATTTTCTGATTTTTGGAGAAAATACAACAACAGAGGAAAAAAAAGAGAGGAGAATTTAATTCTCAAGAGAGAAAAGAAAATTTCTTCAAAAGAGAAAAGAAACCCTAGGTGAGAAAGGGGAAAGAGATCTAAGCTCCATAAAATAAAAAGATAATTTAATTCTCAATTTAAGAGTTTAACTCTTCTGAACAAGAACTTAGTTCTTCCTTTGGTTGAAGATCTGCAGAAGCAGATCTCCCCACAGGTTGAGAAGTTAATTCTCATCGGGGAGATTCTACCATGCAGATCCAAAACTTAGGAGGAGAATTTAAGTTTAAGGAATTTAATTCTCCCAAATTCATAGGAATTTAATTCCTCTAAATAAAACTAGGGTTTAACCCTATATGAGAATTTAATTCTCCCAAACTCATAGGAATTTAATTCCTCCAGAACAGAACTAGGGTTCAACCCTGCATAAGAATTTAATTCTTCCATAAACATAAGAATTTAATTCCTCTAAAACAGAATTATGGTTTAACCCTACAGAGAATTTAATTCTTAAAATAAGAGACTTAAAGCTCTCCATGCACGTAAAGAATTTGGTCACGTGGTAACAAGTGACCCCCATCCTCAATGATAAGAAAAGAAAGAACAAAACTAGGTTGCGTGCCCCCACATGACCCATTAACGGACCCCTTAAAATAAGAAGGAATTAGCCCAGAGGCAATGCCTCACGTGCTCCCACGTGACCTTCAAAACAAAGAGAATAAAGGCAAAGGCAAAACCATTTTTGGGCGCCCTCACGTGTCCTCACGTGACCCCTTAATAGACACTTTAATAATCAATACATGGATACCCATCGCGTGCCAACACGTGATGGCCTGAAGATTAAATGTGTTTAACACTTATTTGAATATTCTGATAGTAAAATAAAGGAGGTCTGGCCCCATCTTCAGGCGCCTCACGTGACCCCACATGACCCCTAAAACAGATCCCTTAAAATGAGAAAGAAAAGCTTGGAGGCAATGCCTCACGTGCTCACACGTGACCCTTAAAACAAAGAGAATAAAGGCAAAGGCAGTACTGATTTTGGGCGCTCTCACGTGTCTTCACGTGATCCCTAATAAATACTTTAATAATCAATACACAAATACCCATCACGTGCCCACACATGATGGCCTGAAGATTAAAAGTGTTTAACACTTATTTGCATATTCTGATAACAAAATAAAGGAGGTTTGGCCCCATCTCTGGCGCCTCACGTGACCCCACGTGACCCCTTCCTTTCTAGTGCTTAACACTATTTTGAGCATTTTTTCTCCAGTGTTTAACACTGTTTTAAAGTGCATCACGTGGTAACACGTGATTGCCAAATATCTTCTAGTGTTTAACACTATTTTAAAACCAATCTAGCCTAAATTGGCTAAGTCTTCCAAAGGCAAATATCCCCTTCAAATGAGCCTTAAAATCCATAGCTATAATGTTTAATACTCAAAGACAAAATGTTCTCAGAGCCCTCAAACTCTTGTTTAGCATTGCTAAATAATGAGGGGCTGAACCCAGACAAATGTTCAACAGGCTAACAAAGGGCCAACATTCCAAACTTAATTGGACTTAGCCCAAATTGGCCATAAGTCCTTAATTCAGATTTAACTGAGCTAATGTTCTCATAATCTGATTAATTGATCTTAGTTCCAAATTGGACTACAGATCTCCTAATCAACTTTGGTTCAAGGGTACATCTCTGAACTCCTTTGATATTTGTCGTTGTAATCCTTCAATGTCTTCAGAGAGGTGACGGGTCCCGACAACCATACATTTCATATACTATGACGTCTTTAAACTGGACTGTGGGGTCCTTAAACTCATGGACTATGATGTCCTTAACCTTGACCGTGATGTCTTTAAACTAACATTGGACTGTAGGGTCCTTAAACTCATGGACTATGATGTCCTTAACCTTGACTGTGAGGTCTTTAAACTCACGGACTACGATGTCCTTAACCTTGACTGTGAGGTCCTTAAACTCACGGACTATGATGTCCTTAAACTGGACTGTGAGGTCTTTAAACTCACAGACTACGATGTCCTTTAACCTCGACCGTGATGTCTTTAAACTAATATTAGACTGTGGGGTCCTTAAACTCATGGACTATGATGTCCTTAACCTTGACTGTGAGGTCTTTAAACTCACGGACTACGATGTCCTTAACCTTGACCGTGAGGTCCTTAAACTCACGGACTATGATGACCTTAAACTAGACTGTGAGGTCTTTAAACTCACGGACTACGATGTCCTTTAACCTCGACCGTGATGTCTTTAAACTAACAATGGACTGTGGGGTCCTTAAACTCACGGACTATGATGTCCTTAACCTTGACTGTGAGGTCTTTAAACTCACGGACTATGATGTCCTTAACCTCGGACTGTGGGGTCCCTTTAAACCCACAGACTATGATGTCCTTAACCTTGGACCGAAACGTCCTTAAACTAACGATGGACCACCATGTCCTTAAACTGGTAATCGACCGCAATGTCCCTAAACTAAACAATAGAGCCCAAATTCTCTTTTGTTGGATCTAAACGATCCCGTTAAGTTGATCTTAGTCTAAAATTCGACTAACGTATCCTTAACAAACGTTTAAGATGATCTTAGTCTCAAACGAGACTAACGTATCCTTAAACCCAACCCCCAACCCAAATCTAAGAAAATACGGATTTAGACTAATCCACGTCCTACGGACGACGACATAAATTAGTCTCCGTATACAATCCATGGGCAACCAAACACAAAACAAACACCCACGACACGAAGTGACCATCTGGAGAAGGAGAAAGTTGTTTGTTAGTTGTATGTATGCCCTAGATGCTAGTATTGTACAGATGATGTATATTATATTGGATGCTTGGACATATATAGAGAGGACTTTCTTGCTCGATATGATAGTATGCTATCTGGTTGCTCTTTATCTTAACATGTATACTTGTCTCTTTATACTGTCTTATAGCTACATGTTGATAAAGCCCTTAGGATATGTACTTGACTACCTGGACTGTGATGCAGATCATACTAGTGGGGCCATGGTAGTCCATAAGTACATCCTTCAATGTTTCTAGTCGTGGGTGTATCGAGACAGGGCATCGATATACCAGAGTAGACTAGCGTATACGCTTCTCGACCCATGAGATGGGCGATGGATAATCCCATATCCATTGGTGTTTGACATCAGAGATGGTATACGGGTGCTCAGTGGAGACTGGATACACTGGACGGACTCGCCGAGAACTCCCAGATGGTATTATACCTCACGTCAGATAGCAGTTCTTTGGTGACACTTGTGCAGGTTAGTCTGTAGACCCGAGATCGTCATAGAGTCTTGTGTGATTCCCACCGTGCTTTGATTTCCACCTTACCATATCCATGAGGGCGTGCAAAACGGTGGTTTTTGGGTATAGTCCCGAGTCATATGGAGGCAATGAGCGATAGGAGGGGTTTCGTCTCTCCCGGTATTGGGGGTTGATGTTGCGCTGTGCTCGATTGGCCGTAACAGGGAAGTCCCTGGCCAGGGCTGATTTAGAGATTTACTGATAAGTGTTACCAGTAGTTTCTCGACCCGTTATGAGCCTCACATCGGCATGACTTATCGGTTATTGGGGTCTGACGTTTACCACCCCTAGACTTGATATGCGACATATCAGACGAGGAGATCGGATTGTACGGGAAGTGTTACCGGTAGGCTTTTACAGGAGTTGGAGCGGGCTTGCTTGCTGATCTTCTGATCGCTCAATACCCGGGTAGCCGTTACGTCCAGCTAGTACCGCTGACGGCTTGTGGGTGTTTGATGCGATCATCACCTACTGTCGGCGTATTGACGAGTTTTTAGAGTCTTACACAGAGGTTTTACTGGCTCAGGCAAAACGAAATAGGAGCGCATATGTGATATGTGCGGGACCGAGAATGATGCGTGTATATGATACCGTATTCTATTCTCGCGACTTTTTGTATCGGTCGGTTATATATGATATAGCCGGGTTATCGAATCAAGTGTTGATTCGATAAATCGATACATTGGATGTTAGTCGGTTATATGTGATATGACCGGATTATTAAGTCTAGTGTTGATTTAATAATTTATTGTATAATTATATATTTGATATACTAGTTTACATTAACTGACACTTGTCCACTTTAGGGTTTTTCTCACATGAGCACAACTTTGATGTATATATGATATATATTAAAAATGTGTTTTCTTTATGTATCATGGTTGATGATACACAAGACTTGGGTGTATGAGACTTACACCATGCTATCTATTATGTTGGGTTTTTATATTTTAAGTAATTACAAAATTAGTGGAGGATTAGCACAATGCATGAAGCTTGTGGAAGCTTGTGGATGCATTGACTAAGTCCACTAAGTTTGTTTTTACCATGGATATTTCTTAACCCAACCATAAGTGTTAGCTAGGGTTAAGTCTCTACAAGAGTTAGTATATGATACTCACTCACCATGGTTAGCTCTCTCACTTGATCATTATCTCTTCTCATTTTATTTTCTTCATCTTCTTCTTTTTTGTTAAAAAGGAAAAGCTTGCTAGGGTTTGATCCAAAGTGAGAAAGATTGTGAGAAACAAAATTCTAAAGAGAACCCACTTTCTATTTCCCCATCCTCTACTAGACTAGCACTTTAGTTTAGGGTGTTTGCTTCACTAATTCTCAAGTTAGTGAAGTAGAAGCTTGAGTTGGCATCCCCTCGACGTAGATCATCTTCGGCCTCGGAGACTTCAAGCAAGGATGTGTCTTTCGCCTCGAGAAACCATGCAAGAGACCAGGAGAACCATGATCGCAGCGAAGGGACTACGACAAGGAGCCTCAGAAGTGAAGGACCGATCTACAAAGGTTGTATTTCGCATACCCTTAGTCGTAAAGTTGTTTACTTGCTATTTGATTCGCCTAATCTCTAGTATACAATCTTACTTAGGGTTGTTCGGCACATAAAAATTTAATTTTGGCTTGGTCGATGCCTTGTAGAGCCTTGTTAGTGTGCCTAGTAACCCTACAGTGGTATCAGAGCCTAGCTAGAGCATTAGGCGATGTGTTAACGAAGTTAAAACCCCGATCGAACTCGGAAACCTCAAAGTTAACCCCCTCTCTGTACATTTTTTCAAAACTGTGTATTTTCAGTATTAAAAATACCTAAAAAATTCAGCAGGGTTTTCTAAGCATCACTGTGCAAAACGAGCACCTAAATCGTACTAACCACCGCGGTTCCGCGGCAATACCCTGCTTGTGCCGCGGAATTGCGGCCGTTCAGTGACATTGTGCTTTTGTGTTTGTACAGTAATGTTTAGTTCTGTTGGGGTATTTTCTGGGTATTTTTTAATCTGACTCAAGTGTTGAGTATTTTGGGGTTTATTTTGTGATCGTCGATTCGATCGGAGAATTTAATTTTGTTATGTTATTCCGAATAATTTAGAAAGTATTAAAATGTTCGAACGGATATCATTAACTTAATTTTTCCCGGCACGAAAAACATTCAAGTGTTGAATTTTTCTCGGGTTTAAATCTTCGGAAAAACTTGCATGTGACGCGATGGACCCTGTAGAAGACAACAAACCTTAACTCGATTATGTGACCGTCTTGAACTGCCTTTTGAACCTTACGGTTTGGGGCAGTACGGCGTGCCACATGTGAGGCGTTGGCTTGACCCTTCTACGGCTGGACCGTTGCTACTGTGACGTATTCTGGAATGTTTGAACTCCGCTCAAGTGTTGAGCTATTATGGAAATCTTGGGTATTTGATTATTCGATCGGAAAGTTTAATACTGTCTATTTATCTGGAATGTGATACAATATGTAGAATTCATACAGTTAGACATGAAATACGAAATATGTGATATTTCGGATTTACGATGTCTAAAGAGATTGTGGATTCCAAATGTTGTAGTTTTACACTTTTCTTTTCTGCGACTGTAAGTGTAATATGTGATATCGCCGGTTTCGTTGCTATATGTCAACGACAATTAGGATGCGCATATTTACTTACGTTGATGACATGTGATGTTATGTGTTGCTGGATATGTTATATTGGATCGTCGCGTTCTGAATAGCCGGGTTTTTTTTATGTGAGATGAGAGTTTTTATTTTCATTCATGTAAAATTAAATGTATGTAATATTCTTTTATTGGGGCACTTCCGGGATGAGGTCGATGTCACCATTTGTATATTATTTACTTTTCAGCACTAGGATAGACCCAAGGAGGAGAGCACAAGTAACCGGGTTCTAGAGTCCAGTGGGAGACCAACTCGAGGAGTCGAGTCCAGGGTCTCCTAACTCTAGAATTGGTAGGGTTGCTTGCCGCTCTCGTAGGGGTCTAGGGGTGTGGGTTTGGCTATTCGTCGCGACCGTGGAATCCATATTTTATAGAGGCTCAAAATAAAACACGGACGTTCTAGTATATCCAATGTTTCATATGTTTCTTCTGCTGCAATATCTGTGATGTGATCATTTGATGTGCTGTGATAAATACTGTATATAGTATATATGATATATTATATAGACGTTACTTATGTTTTACACCCGCGCTATCCCTGCCCTGCTCTGCCGTTAGTTACCTAACCTAACGGTGCACGAGGGGACATCGAGACGAATGCGGATGGCATAAGTGTACGTCGTATTTATCTGTGATGTTTAGGTGATTTAAATGATGGGACTTCATTAATGTGATTAATGAAAGAAAAGAAACCTAAAAGATGTTGTAGAATCGATTTTTTCAAAAAGGGTAACTACAGTTTTGCTTTGCATAGTGATATATATGATATATCCTGCACCTTATTCGATGAGGAAAGAGCCGAGATCCCTTCACCGGGAGTGACCTCTTTAGCAAAACTGGCAGATGCTACAAAACTCGGTTTGGTTTTTGATTACTTTTGGAGTTTTGCTTTGCATAGTGATATATATGATATGTCCTGCACCTTATTCGATGAGGAAAGAGCCGAGATCCCTTTACTGGGAGTGACCTCTTTAGCAAAACTAATGAAAACCTCAAAATCACTCCATTTCAAAATTTACTCGATTCTACGACGATATCAAGTTCTTTACGCTCATGGTTTTCTGAAAAACCTGCGTAGCCCTCCATCAATTCAGATAAGTAATATTTAGTATTCGTGCTGCGGTAGTTTGGCATGCGTCAAGGCGTAGTGTACGGTAGCTAATTATTACTTATCTGTAGCATGAGATGCGATTGGATTAGGGTATTCATACGACGTTGTTTGGCATGCGTCAAGGGTCGTACGGGTGGGTTTAATTCAATCACGAATTGTACGGGTTGAACTTGACTAGCGGACTATGGGTTGTTTGGCATGCGTCAAGGTCATAGCACGCTAGGGGCAAAATATTATCGGGAATTTCAAGTGTTGAAATTTGCAATGAGATTGCATACCTTCTATGAGATAGTTGGATCCCGATACCCACTGCGAGTAATTGTTACTCCTGGGAGAGTTTTACACAGGAAAATTAGCCGATCAAGTAGGTGTCTAGAAAGGTGTCAACGGGGTTACGCCTCTGGGAAAACGAGGTTTACTTTAATTAGGTCCGTGCGACAGCACGGGGAACCTCTCTCAAAGTACCGACACTGGCCTGGCTGAAAGATTGGCGAAGTTGTAGGGTGTAATTAATCCCGGCTAGTCTTTCCTTTTAGGGTTTGAAAGAAGATTTGATAAAAACAGTGGGAGCCATCCTGATTAGATAAAATAATAACCAATCTGATCTTGCAAGAGCATACGCTAAAGTGTTTTCTTCTCTCTCTCTCCAGGTAGCGACCATATCATGCCTTAATAAAGATAATAATATGGATGTATTGACCGAACCCGCATGTTATACTGTGCAGGGGAACGTTGGACCCGTTCTATCTTATAAGTGTTATAAGACTGAACAGGAAACAGGAGAATATCTGGATTCTCACGCCGCCCAGACGGAGAACATGCATGTTGATGCACCTTCTTCGGGTGTGTTAGTCATTGAGAACTGTTTCTCAGTTCACTCTACGTCCTGGGTATTAGATACCGGATCAGGATCCCACATATGTAAACTGTTACATGGGCTACGGAAAGGTAGAGAACTAGGAAAAGGTGATCATTCCGTTCAAGTAGGGAATGGTGCAAGTATTGCAGCCAAAGCAGTTGGCGAATATCACCTTGTATTACCAAGTCGTAATACACTGATTCTGAATAAGTGCTATTATATACCAAACATGATGTGCAACATTATATCAGTTTCTTTACTGAGTAAAGAAGGATATAATTTTGTAGTACAGGATAATGTTATGAACTTCTTCCTAGATCAAAAGTTGATTGCATCAGGCTCGTTACATAATAGCATATTCATTCTCAATCAAAATACAGTCCTCAATTTACAAAACACACACAAGAGGAAGAGTTCAGAAATGAACGAATCCTTCTTGTGGCATTGTAGACTTGGTCATATCAATGCGACACGACTAGCTAAGTTACATAAAGATGGATATTTGAATCCGTTCGAATTATCATCTTATGATACTTGCACTTCATGTCTCAAAGGAAAAATGACCAAAGCTCCGTTTAATGGACACGGAGAAAGAGTCATGGAACTCTTAGGGCTGATACATAGTGATGTATGCGGTCCCATGTCTACATACGCCAGGAACGGTTCTTCCTACTTCATTACATTCACTGACGATCTCTCAAGATTCGGACATGTGTTCCTGATGAAACACAAGTCTGAAGGTTTTGAGAAATTCAGAGAATATAAACACGAAGTAGAGAACCAAACGGGCAAAAGTATTAAAATCCTTCGATCTGATCGAGGAGGGGAATACTTGAGCAATGAATTCTTAGACTTCCTAAAAGAGAATGGGATTCTCTCTCAGCTGACTCCTCCATATACACCAAAGCACAACGGTGTATTGGAACGGAGGAACCGCACCCTATTAGATATGGTGCGCTCAATGATGAGTACAACTGAGTTACCTATTTCCTTCTGGGGATATGCGCTTGAGACATCCATAGACCTATTGAATAAAGTTCCTACCAAATCAGTGCCAACCACTCCATATGAGATATGGAAAGGGAAGAGACCACATCTTAATTACATTAAGATATGGGGTTGTCCGGCCTATGTCAAAAGACAAAATCCGGACAAACTCGAGGCAAGATCAGTCTTATGTAAATTTATAGGATATCCCAAAAATTCACAAGGGTATATCTTCTACTATCCCGAGGAACAAAAGGTGTTTGTTTCTCGACATGCCACTTTCTTAGAAAAATGTTTTCTTATGAAACAGATTAGTGGTATTGAGGTAGAATTGGAAGAGATTCCAGCGACACAAACTATAACAGAAGACTTGGTAGAACCAGAGGATTCAGTAGTACCCGACGAACCCCAGCCTCTCCGCCGATCTGGTAGGGTTTCTCATCCACCTGAGAGATATTGATGGTGGAAGCGAGGATTGCATCATGGAGGATGATGACCCAACTAGTTTCAAGCAGGCCATCACGAGTGGTGACTCAGTGAAATGGCTGGATGCAACGCGGTCTGAGATGGAATCCATGTACACCAACAAAGTATGGACTTTGGAAGTTGCTCCTGAAGGGGTAAAACCCATTGGGAGCAAGTGGATCTTTAAGAAAAAACTTGGTGTAGATGGGAAAGTGGAGACTTTCAAAGCTAGACTTGTTGCAAAGGGTTTTCGTCAAAGACCAGGTGTGGACTATGACGAAACCTTTTCTCCAGTGTCTATGCTTAAATCCATCTGGATCATGCTTGCCATCGCTGCATATCATGACTACGAAATCTGGCAAATGGATGTTAAGACCGCCTTTCTAAACGGTGATTTAGAAGAGTGCGTGTACATGACTCAGCCAGAGGGCTTCATAGATAATGGGAGCAGCGGGAAGGTGTGCAAGCTGCTTAAATCGATTTATGGATTAAAGCAAGCATCGCGGAGTTGGAACATCTGCTTTGACGTCGTTATCAAAGAGTTTGATTTCGTCAAAAACGTAGATGAACCTTGTATCTATAAGAAGGTAGCAGAGAGTAAGGTTGTCTTCCTCGTATTGTACGTGGACGACATACTCTTGATAGGAAATGACATTCCTATGCTGCAATCGGTCAAGCTCTTCTTATCATAAAGATTCTCAATGAAAGATCTTGGTGATGCCTTCTGCATATTGGGAATTATGATCTATAGAGATTGATCTAAAAGGATATTGGGATTGTCCCAATCCAGGTACATTGACACCATACTAAAGAGATTTAGTATGGAAGAGTCCAAATGTGGGTTTTTACCCACGATCTCAGGGCTCACTCTCTCCAAAGAGATGTCTCCCAAGACTGATTTGGAGAGAGCTCGCATGCAAGGGATACCCTATGCTTCGGCAGTAAGTTCTATCATGTACGCGATGCTATGTACCAGACCCGATGTAGCATACTCACTAAGTGTAGTGAGTAGGTATCAAGCTGATCCTGGAGAGAGTCACTGGACAGCTGTGAAGAGCATTCTCAAGTACTTACGAAGGACTAAAGAGATGCTCTTGGTGTATGGTAACGGAGAACTCCAAGTGGAGTCCTTTACCGATTCGAGCTTCCAGAGTGATAAGGACGACTCTAAGTCGCACTCGGGATTTTTCTTTACCCTCTACGGAGGGGCGGTTAGCTGGAAGAGTTCTAAGCAGGAAACCGTGGCAGACTCGCCGATGGAGGCTGAATACATCGCTGCCAACGATGCTGCCAAAGAGGCTGTCTGGATCAAGAAGTTCATTACTGAACTTGGAGTGGTTCCATCCATTAAGCATCCAATACCTTTGTATTGTGATAACAATGAAGCGGTGGCTTTGGCCAAGGAACCCAGGTCCCATCAGCGATCCAGGCATATTCTGAGGCAGTATCACCTGATCCGGGAGATAGTTGATCGCCGGGAGATCGAGGTCAGGAGGGTTGATACGAAGAACAACACAGCGGATCCACTCACGAAGGCCATTCCCCAGATACAGTTTGAGAGACTCTTCGGGATGCTCGGTATGCGATACTACAGCAGCTGGCCCTAGTGCAAGTGGGAGATTGTTAGTTGTATCTATGCCCTAGAGGCCAGTATTGTACAGATGATGTATATTATATTGGATGCTTGAACATATATAGAGAGGACTTTCTTGCTCGATATGATAGTATGCTATCTGGGTGCTCTTTATCTTAACATGTATACTTGTCTCTTTATACTGTCTTATAGCTACATATTGATAAAGCCCTTAGGATATGTACTTGACTACCTGGACTGTGATGTAGATCATACTAGAGGGGCTATGGTAGTCCATAAGTACATCCTTCAATGTTCCTAGTCGTGGGTGTATCGAGACAGGGCATCGATATACCAGAGTAGACTAGCGTATACGCTTCTCGACCCATGAGATGGGCGATGGATGATCCCATATCCATTGGTGTTTGACATCAGAGATGGTATACGGGTGCTCAGTAGAGACTGGGTACACTGGACGGACTCGCCGAGAACTCCCAGATGGTATTATACCTCACGTCAGATAGCAGTTGTCTGGTGCCACTTATGCAGGTTAGTCTGTAGACCCGAGATCGTCATAGAGTCTTGTGTGATTCCCACTGTGCTTTGATTTCCACCTTACCACGTCCATGAGGGCGTGCAAAATGGTGGTTTTTGGGTATAGTCCCGAGTCACATGGAGGCAATGAGCGATAGGAAGGGTTTCGTCTCTCCCGGTATTAGGGGTTGATGTTGCGCTGTGCTCGATTAGCCGTAACAGGGAAGTCCCTGGCCAGGGCTGATTTAGAGATTTACTGGTAAGTGTTACCAGTAGTTTCTCGACCCGTTATGAGCCTCACATCGGCACGACTTATCGGTTATTGGGGTCTGACGTTTACCACCCCTAGACTTGATATGCGACATATCAGATGAGGAGACCCGTTACTTCCAGCTAATACCGCCGACGGCTTGTGGGTGCTTGATGCGATCATCACCTACTGCCGGCGTATTGACGAGTCTTTGGAGTCCTACACAGAGGTTTTACTGGCTCAGGCAAAACGAAATAGGAGCGCATATGTGATATGTGCGAAACTGAGAATGATGCGTGTATGTGATACCGTATTCTATTCTCGCGACTTTTTGTATCGATCAGTTATATATGATATAGCCGGGTTATCGAATCAAGTGTTGATTCGATAAATCGATACATTGGATGTTAGTCGGTTATATGTGATATGACCGGATTATTAAGTCAAGTGTTGATTTAATAATTTATTGTATAATTGTATATTTGATATACTAGTTTACATTAACTGACACTTGTTCACTTTAGGGTTTTTCTTACATGAGCACAACTTTGATGTATATATGATATATATTAAAAATGTGTTTTCTTTATGTATCATGGTTCATGATACACAAGACTTGGGTGTATGAGACTTACACCATGCTATCTATTATGTTGGGTTTTTATATTTTAAGTAATTACAAAATTAGTGGAGGATTAGCACAATGCATGAAGCTTATGGAAGCTTGTGGATGCATTGACTAAGTCCACTAAGTTTGTTTTTACCATGGATATTTCTTAACCCAACCATAAGTGTTAGCTAGGGTTAAGTCTCTACAAGAGTTAGTATATTATACTCACTCACCATGGTTAGCTCACTCACTTGATCATTATCTCTTCTCATTTTATTTTCTTCATCTTCTTCTTCTTTGTTAAAAAGGAAAAGCTTGCTAGGGTTTGATCCAAAGTGAGAAAGATTGTGAGAAACAAAATTCTAAAGAGAACCCACTTCCTATTTCTCCATCCTCTACTAGACTAACACTTTAGTTTAGGGTGTTTGCTTCACTAATTCTCAAGTTAGTGAAGTAGAAGCTGGAGTTGGCATCCCCTCGACGTAGATCATCTTCGGCCTCGGAGACTTCAAGCAAGGACGTGTCTTTCGCCTCGAGAAACCATGCAAGAGACCGGGAGAATCATGATCGCAGCGAAGGGACTACGACAAGGAGCCTTAGAAGTGAAGGACCGATCTACAAAGGTTGTATTTCGCATACCTTTAGTCGTAAAGTTGTTTACTTGCTATTTGATTCGCCTAATTTCTAGTATACGATCTTGCTTAGGGTTGTTCGGCACATAAAAATTTAATTTTGGCATTGTCGATGCCTTGTAGAGCCTTGTTAGTGTGCCTAGTAACCCTACATTGTTACCACGACGCGGTAGCATAATTAACTGCAGGGGCTTGCGCCTACAGGGAAGAGCGTCCCCACAATCAAAAACCCCTCAAATGAGAGGGAATCTGACGAAGTCTGCTATATCGGCCGCATCCGTCTAAACCTTCGATGCACGATGTCATAAATCAATTTGGCATCTTCGGAGAGGTGGACGGATAGCACCAATCAGCATCTGCCCTCGGAATTCAGGCCGAGACGTCTCAACGTCCCGGTCGCGTCTTTCGGCGGAGAACAAGGGTGGTCCAGTTTGTCATAGGCAATGGACATCTGGACAGACTTTTGCCAGTCATAAAAGTCAGATTCAGTCATCTTGTTATCTAGATGTAACCTAGTCATGGTCACATGGTCGCTGCAGTTGAGAGAGAGAAGAAAACACTTTAGCATGATACTTTTGTAAGTTTAGATTGGTTTTTAGTTTATCTAAATTGGATGGCTCCTACTGTTTTTCGAATCCTTCCTCAAACCATAAAAGAAGAATTAGTCAGGACTTATCTCACCGTACAATACTTGCTTAACCGTTCAGCCAGGCTAGTGTTGGTACTTCGAGGGAGGTTTTACGATGCTTTCGCGAAGTTTCTTAATTAAATAACCTCTTTTCCTTGGAGGTGTAGCCCCGCTAACACTGTTCTTGACACCTACTTGGTTTATAGCATTGATCGTTAAGTGACGAATCTCCTGATGAGTAGCGGATACTCACAGTAGGATCGGGATCCAAATATCATCGTGTGATAATGCTGAAGGAATCCTACCAACATTATCAAGCTCTAAATGGTATGCAACACTAGCAAGTTTCAGTTTCTTTAGAAACTCCCGATGTGGATTTTTGCCCTATGCTCTTATGACCTTGACGAAGGCCAACAAATCATAAGTCACATGTCAAGTTCTTCCCATCATTATCCTTGTTAATTTGAACCCACCCGTATATACCCTTGACGAAGACCAACAAAGTAATATGACTGTCCCAAACCAACGCATCTATCTATGCAACATGTGAATACCCCAGCAGCTACCAAACACTATGCCTTGACGAAAGCCAACAAACATAGCTTGAATACTACTGACCATCCATATTAAATGACGGAAGGCTATGACTGGTTTTGGCGAAACCGTGAACTTAGTCAACTTGATATAATCGAAGGAACCTGATAGCCTTTTTTTAAAAGGAGTGGTTAAAGCTCCGCAATTAAAATCTGCTGTTTTTAAAATAACCGAGTGGTTTCTTTTAAATTGTTCCAACGATATAGCTTTGGTTTGTTTTCTTTGCATTAATATAATGCGTCCCATCATTTATCCTATCATTACAGAAAACAACGAAAATACAACGTCCGCTTATGCCATCCACATTCGCCACTGGGTCCCGTCATTCACCCGTTAGGTTACTTAACTAACGACAGAGCGGGGGCTGGGCTAGCACGGATGCAAAACATAAGCAACGCCTACTAGATATCATATATATATATATTGTACATTCGTCAGACGCAATAATAGGCATTCCAGATCACAGATGAACATATTGGATATACTAGGAATCCGCGTTTCGTTTGAGACTACAACAAAAGACGGATTACACGGTTGTGATGAGTAGACAAACCCCATCCTAGACCCCTACGGGTGCGGCAAACTACACGCCTAGTACCAGAAGTGAAACAGTCTCCCTCAACGATGTGAGTAGGCCATTAAACACTTCAAAATACCCGGTAGTTTGTGCACCCCATCTTGGGTCTATTCTAGGAGCATAAAACAGTAAATGAAATAATACAACGGTGGCTACAACCTCAAATCGGATGTGCCCCACAAAAGAATATTACAACATATTACAATTTATATCGAATGAAAGATAAAAACTCTCATCTCACATCCCCGGCTATTCATCCACGACAATCTAATGAAGTTCATATCCACATACCAAGTAACCATTACAGAAATGTGCAACCCCCAACTAACCGACATACTAGCAATTAGCGGAGGTTTACGAATACATATAAACATCACCAAGCTTGTAAAGTAACAACGACATTAGAATCCCGCACACAATTAGCAAACACATCCAATTTTCCAAGGCTTGAAAATTCAGTGAGCTAAATATCAAAAGCTGAAAGTTTTGAGCCAA
Source organism: Agapanthus africanus (assembly GCA_030015575.1). NCBI lineage: Eukaryota > Viridiplantae > Streptophyta > Magnoliopsida > Asparagales > Amaryllidaceae > Agapanthus > Agapanthus africanus. The sequence goes on from CM057344.1 coordinate 114,179,059, forward strand.
TCCGGGAGTCGAAACGAACTCGAAACCCGCCCGAATCTCCACGGAGGCGAAGATACATGATAATACGTAGAGTGGGGGGGCTCGGGAGGGTGCCCACCTTTGGAGGCCACCATGAGGTGGCCCCCAAAGGAGGACAGACCTGAGAGACCAGTTTCTGGTCTCTCAGGTCAGCAGCCCCCAAGGCCACCAATTGGTGATCTTAGGGGGTGTTCCCGGCTGTTGGTCCTCCTAGGGGTTTCCCCGGGGTACGCACGCTTCACCCCGCGGCTTCTCTGTTCAAACCGTGAGCCTGCGGGGTGTGCAAACAACTCAAAACCTCACTTTTCAAAACTGTTTTTGTCGACAGTTTTGTGGCAACAAAAATGGCGGAATTCTAACATCGCTACAAGCTATCTAAGGTTTGTGAATAGCTCTGATACCACTGTAAGTTGATGTCACGCACCCCATGTGTCTGCGGGGGGGGGGGGGTGGAAATAGCAAAAAAAGATTTTTACGAGCTTCGCAACACCGACTCAAACCAAGGATCGAACACAAACCGTAGCTAGCAAACTACTTGAGGTTTAACTACTCGGATTCGAAGTTATACCTCACGTTACTTATCCTTCGGGTCTTCATCGTTGTCCTCCATACCTCGTAGGCTCTATGGAATATGGGCACCTCAACGGTCTCCTCGAGTCAAAGATGATCCACCCGAGAGTCTATAGTCCGAGCTCCTATCTCGAATCTGAGATAACTACGGCTTCTAGTTTGCTAATCTAGAAGTTTTAGAGGGTGTAGAGTATTTAGATGGATTACTTAGTCACTTACACCCTAGGATTCTCAACTCATGAGAGCTTTTAGGGTTTGAGGAATAAGATAGAGACGTGAGGAGACAGAAGTGTTTTGTGATCATGAAATAAACTATTCTCATTTGTGAATATCATGAAGCATAATAATATCATCAAAATAAATATCTAGCTAATATTCATCATGCTTCATTTAATTCACTAGATGAATCATCTAATGAGTCATTTAATGAGTCATGAATCATTTAATGAAACTTACACCTCATCCTCCACCTCATTTAGTTTAAATCATAAAAGAAATAAACACAAATGAGTCACCTCCTTCTAGAAGCTTCCCAAGAAATTACGAGACTGCCCCTCCCATCCGTATTTCCGAAAAACACGGATAATCTTTGACTGAATAAATCCATCTGTATAATATTAGAATCTAGCTTAAACCAAAACCCGCTAGTATTATCTGCCCGATCATAGTACGTGCACAAGTGTACGTAAGTGATCGCGGCCCTGCCGTAAAAACCAAACGGCCTCTACACCTTTTGCCCGGTGCAGGGAAACTCTCTGTGTGGGACTCTAAAGACTCGACACTACGCTGGTAGTGGGTTTAACCACAGGCCGCAAGCGGTACTAGCTGTACGTAATGGTCCCCAGGTAAATGTCGATAAGAAGGACAATGAGGAAACCCGTCCGAACTCCTACTGAGCCTGATGTGACAATCTCCGTACAGTCCGGTCTGTTCGTCTAGGACTATCGCATATCGGGCCTAGGGGGCGTTAAACGTCAGACCCCTAATAGCGGTATAAGTCGTTTTGGAGTGAAGGCCATTACACCTTGAGAAACTATTGGAACTTACCAGTAAATCTCGGTTGCCCTGGCCAGGGACTTTGCGTAATGGCTCTCCATACACAGCGCGATATCAACCCCCAATACCGGGAGAGACGAATCCTGTCTAACCGCCACTGCCTCCAAGTGCTTCGGGACTGCACCCAACTACTACCTGTTTGCATGACTCCTTTGAGCCATGGTAGGGTAGTAATCTAAGTACAGTAGGAACACACCCGATGCGAAGTAGCAGTGTCAAGTCGACGGACTAAGCTATACTCATGTCACCTGGGAACTGCTATCTGACGATGGGTATAGTACCAACCCGCAGTTCCCGGCGAGTCCTGTCCGGTGTACCCGTAACCTAACAAGCACCTGCATACTATCTCCAGTACAACGTACTGATGGCTGTGGGACAGACCATCTCCCCAGCTGGGATGAGAAGCGTATACACCAGTCTACTCCGGAGTATCGATGCCCCGTCTCGATAATCCTACGACCAGAGACCTCTATAAGATGTTGCTTATAGACTACCCAGCCCCCACTAGTGTGACTGCTATCACAACGCTGGTAATCAAGCAAAGATCCTAAGGGCTCTACTAATATGTATAAGCGATACGTTAAAAGAAACATACGCACATATTAAAGTAGAAACAAACCAAGTAGCATACTACCATTTTTAGCAAAACTGTCAATACAACTGTGAATATCCCAAGCTTCCATTAAGTAATATACAAACTAGTATGATACAGTAATGGCCTCTAGGGAATAAACACTAACATTATTTTCTTTTCGTTCAAGAGCCAAAATATATCCCCCCTAAACTTGAGTAAAATCGTATTAAGCATTTAAAATTATGAGGGAGGGGGGGTTTAAAGTTATTGGCCAAAGTAAAACCTTACAAAAACCAAAAGTCAAGACCAACCATTCAAAAAATTTATCAATGTAGCGCACTGGTTGGTAGAAATTAATGTCACCTATAGACGTGAAGAAGTAGGGAGGGGATAAGAGGTGGAATAGAATGGATTTACGTCTCGGTTTATAGAGACGAAACAATGATGGTGAATTACTCGCATTCTCGTTATTGATAAGAAGAAGGGGTGGTGGTTCAACTTCTTTGGGTTGGGGTTGATTCATCACAACGCCCATATTTTCTAAGAATGTGAGTTCTTCAGCGAAAATTTCTTCAAAGCTTTCATCGATATCCCGAATAATAATCTCATCGAAAAGAACGGGATGATACTCGGACTCCATAAAAGGGTCATAATTAGCGTTAGATGTTGACCCGGACTGCTCGATAGAAGGGTCCGTATGTGTATAATAAAATGTAGGGTTCTTAGGTACAACCACAAGGTTCCACAAGGCCTCAAACATGCCGTATTTAAAAATTAGTGTGCCAAACAACCCTAACCTAGGATCTAACTAGAGTTTTAGGAGTAAAACAACAAGTAAATCTAAGTGATAACGGAATACAACATTTGTAGACCGGTCCTTCACTTCAATAGCTCCTTGTAGTGGTCCCTTCACTGCGATCATGGAACTCCTGGACTCTTGCATGGCTTCTCAAGGTGAAAGGAACTATCTTGCTTGAAGTTTTCGAGACCGAAGATGATCTACGTCGAGAAGACACTAACTCAAGCTACTACTTCACTAATGAGAGATTAGTGAATCTAACATCCTATACTAAAGTGCTAATCTAGTAGAGTATGATGAAGTAGGAAGTGGGCTCACTTTAGTTTTATTTTTCTCACAATATTTTCTCACTTTGGAAAAATCTAGCAAGCTTTTTCTCAAGGATGAAGAAGATGATCAAGAGATGAGAATGAACTCATGAGGTGAGAGAATCAACCATGGGTGAGTTTGTATCATATAGATAACTCATGTAGAGACATAACCATGGCTAAATTATAATGGTTGGGTTAATAAATATCTTAAGTAAAACAAAATTAGTGGACTAAATCAATGCATCCACAAGCTTCTACAAGCTTCATGCATGTGGCTATTTATCCACTAATTTGGAATTACTTTAAATACTTAAACCCTACATTATAATTAGTATGGTGTAAGTCTCGTACACCCATGTAGTGTGTGTCAACAACCATGACACAAAAAAAAGAACACAATTAATATATATCACATATATATTAAGTATGCACATGTGAGAAAAATAAATGCTTAAGTGAGCTAATATTAGTTAATGTAAACTAGTATATCAAATATACAATTATACACTAAATTATCAAATCAACACTTGATTTAATAATCCGGCTATATCACATATACTCGACTAATATAATATGTACCAACTTATCGAATCAACACTTGATTCGATAACCCGGCTATATCACATATAACCGACCGATACAAAAATCGCGAGAATAGAATACGGTATCACATACTCATATTATTCTCGGCCCCGCACATATCACATATGCGCTCCTACTTCATTTTGCCTGAGCCAGTAAAACCTTTATGTAGCACTCTAAAGACTCGTCAATACGCCGGCAGTAGGTGATGATTATATCAAGCACCCACAAGCCGTCAGCGGTACCGGCTGGACGTAACGGCTACCCGGGTATTGAACGATCAGAAGATCAACAAGCAAACCCGCTCTAGATCCTGTAAAGCCTGTCAGTAACACTATCGTACAGTCCGGTCTCTTTGTCAAATATGTCGCATATCCAGTCTAGGGGTGGTAAACGTCAGACCCCAATAACCGATAAGTCATGCCAATATGAGGCTCATAACGGGTCGAGAAACTACTGATAACACTTACCAGTAAATCTCTAAATCAGCCCTGGCCAGAGACTTCCCTGTTATGGCCAATCGAGCACAGCGCAACATCAATCCCCAATACCGGGAAAGACGAAACCCCTCCTATCGCTCATTGCCTCCATGTGACTCGGGACTGTACCCAAAAACCACCGTTTTGCACGTCATCTTAAACATGGTAAGGTGGAAATCAAAGTATAATGGGGATCACAAAAGACTCTATGACGATCTCGGGTCTACAGACTAACATGTACCAGTGTCACCAGAGAACTGCTGTCTGACGTTAGGTATAATACCAACTAGGAGTTCTCGACGATTCCGTCCAGTGTACCCAGTCTCCACTGAGCACCCGTATACGATCTCTGATGTCAAACACCAATGGATATGTGATCATCCATCGTCCATCACATGGGTCGAGAAGCGTATACGCTAGTCTACTCTGGTATATCGATGCCCCGTCTCGATACACCCACGACTAGGAATATTAAAGGATGAACTTATGGACTACCATGGCCCCACTAGTATGATCTGCATCATAATCCTGGTAGTCAAGTACACATCCTAAGGGCTTTACCAACATGTAACCATAAGACAATATCAAGAGACAAGTATACATGTTAAGATAAAGAGCAACCAGATAGCATACTATCATGTCGAGCAAGAAAGCCCTCTCTATATATGTCCAAGCATCCACTATAATATACATCATATGTACAATAATGGCCTCTAGGGCATACATACAACTAACAATCTCCTATTTGCACTAGGACCAGCTACTGTAGTATCGCATACCCAACATCCCGAAGAGTCTCTCGAACTGTCTCTGGGGAATGGCCTTCGTGAGTGGATCCGCTGTGTTGTTCTTCGTATCAGCTCTCCCGATCTCGATCTCCCGACGATCAACTATCTCCCGGATCAGGTGATACCGCCTCAGAATATGCCTGGATCGCTGATGGGACCTGGGTTCCTTGGCCAAATCCACCGCTCCATTGTTATCACAATACAAAGGTATTGGATACTCAATAGATGAAACCACTCCAAGTTCAGTTATGAACGTCTTCATCCAAACAGCCTCTTTGGCAGCATCGTTGACAGCGATGTATTCTTTCTCCATCGTCGAGTCTGCCACGGTTTCCTGCTTGGAACTCTTATAGCATACCACCCCTCCATTGAGGGTAAAGACATATCCCGAGTGCGACTTAGAGTCATCCTTATCACTCTGGAAGCTCGAATCGATAAAGGACTCCACTTGGAGTTCTCCGTTACCATACACCAAGAGCATCTCTTTAGTACTTCTCAAGTACTTGAGAATGCTCTTCACAGCTGTCCAGTGACTCTCTCCAGGATCTGCTTGATACCTACTTACTACACTTAGTGAGTGTGCTACATCGGGTCTGGTATATAGCACCGCGTACATGATAGAGTCTACTTCCGAAGCATAGGGTATCCCTTGCATGCGAGCTCTTTCCAAATCAGTCTTGGGAGACATCTCTTTGGAGAGAGTGAGTCCTGAGATCGTGGGTAAAAACCCATGCTTGGATTCTTCCATACTGAATCTTTTTAGTATGGTGTCAATGTACCTAGATTGGCACAATCCCAGTATCCGTTTAGATCTATCTCTATAGATCTTAATCCCCAAGATGTAGGAGGCATCCCTTAGATCTTTCATTGAGAATCTTTATGATAAGAAGAGCTTGACCGATTGCAGCATAGGATGTCATTTCCTATCAAGAGTATGCCATCCACGTACAATACGAGGAAGAAAACCTTACTCTCTGCCACCTTCTTGTATATACAGGATTCATCTACGTTTTTGAAGAAATCAAACTCTTTGACAACGACATCAAAGCAGATGTTCCAACTCCGCGATGCTTGGTTTAACCCGTAGATGGATTTAAGCAGCTTGCACACCTTTCCGCTGCTCCCACTTTCTTCGAAGCCCTCTGGCTGAGTCATGTTCACGTACTCTTCCAAATCGCCATTTAGAAAGGCGGTCTTAACATCCATTTGCCAGATTTCGTAGTCATGGTATGCAGCGATGGCAAGTAGGATCCGGATGGACTTAAGCATAGCCACTGGAGAAAAGGTTTCGTTATAATCCACACCTGGTCATTGACGAAAACTCTTTGCAACAAGTCTAGCTTTGAAAGTCTCAACTTTTCCATCTATACCAAGTTTCTTCTTAAATATCCATTTGCTCTCAATGGGTTTTACCCCTTCAGGAGCAACTTCTAATGTCCATACTTTGTTGGTGTACATGGATTCCATCTCAGATCGCATTGCATTCGGCCATTTCACAGAGTCTCCACTCGTGATGGCCCGCTCGAAACTAGTTGGGTCATCATCCTCCATGATGCAATCCTCTCGCTTCCACCATCAATGAGAAAACCGTAGTATCTCTCAGGTGGACGAGGAACCCTACTAGATCGGCGGAGAGGCCGAGGTTCGTTGGGAGCTATCGAATCCTCTGGTTCTACCAAATCATCTGTCGTAGTTTGTATTGCTGGAACTTCTTCCAGTTCTACCTCCTCGCCACTAATTTTCTTTGCAAGAAATTCCTTTTCTAAAAAGGTGGCATGTTGAGCAACAAACACCTTATGTTCCTCAGGGTGGTAGAAGATATGTCCACGCGAATTCTTGGGATATCCTACAAACTTACACAGAACAGACCTTGCCTCGAGCTTTTCCGGATTTTTCTTTTTAACATAGGCCGGGCAACCCCATATCTTAACAAAATTAAGACACGGTCTCTTCCCCTCCCATATCTCATATGGAGTAGTAGGCACTGATTTGGTTGGGACTCTATTCAATAGGTATATGGCTGTCTCAAGCACATACCCCCAAAAGGAAATAGGTAACTCAGCGGTGCTTATCATAGAGCGCACCATATCTAATAGGGTGCGATTTCTCTGCTCCAATACACCGTTGTGCTGTGGTGTATACGGAGGAGTAAGCTGAGAAAGAATCCCATTCTCTTTTAGATAATCCAGGAACTGATTGCTCAAGTATTCACCTCCTCGATCAGATCGAAAGATTTTAATACTTTTACATATTTGGTTCTCGACTTCGGATTTATATTCCTTGAATTTTTCAAAAGCTTCAGACTTATGTTTCATTAGGAACACATGTCCGTATCTTGAGAGATCGTCAGTGAATGTAATGAAGTACGAAGAACCATTCCTGGCATACATAGACATATGACTACATACATCACTATGTATCAGTCTTAAGAGCTCACTAGCTCTTTCTCCGTGTCCTGTAAACGGAGTTTTGGTCATCTTTCCTTTGAGACATGAATGGCAAGTTTCATAAGATGATAATTCGAACGGATTCAAATATCCATCTTTATGTAACTTAGCTAGTCATGTCGCATTGATATGAACTAGTCTACAATGCCACAAGAACGATTCGTTCATTTCTGAACTCTTCCTCTTGTGTGTGTTTTGTACGTTGAGAACTGTAGTTTGATCTAGAATGTAGATGCCATTATTTAACGAGCCTGATCCAATCAACTTTTGATTTAGGAAGATGTTCATAACATTATCCTGTACTACAAAATTATATCCTTCTTTACTTAATAGAGAAACTGATATAAGATTGCATATCAGGGTCGGAATGTAATAGCATTCGTTCAGAGTCAATGTATTACCATTTGGTAATACAAGGTGATATTCGCCAACAGTTTTGGCTGCAACATTTGCACCATTCCCTACTCTTACGGAATGATCACCCATTTCCAGTTCTCTACCTTTCCTTAGCCCATGTAACATATTACATATGTAGGATTCCGATCCGGTATCTAATACCCAGGACGTAGAGTGAACTGAGAAACAGTTCTCAATGACTAACACACCCGAAGAAGATGCATCAACATGTTTCTTCTTCGTTTGGGCGGCGTGGAAATCCGGATATTCCCCTATTTCCTGCTCAGTCTTATAACAATTATAAGAAAGAACGGAACCAACGTTCCCCAGCTCAGTATAACAAGCGGGTTCGGTCAATACATCCATATTATTATCTTGATTAGGGCCTGACATGGTCGCTACCTGGAGAGAGAGAGAAGAAAACATTTTAGCGTATGCTCTTGCAAGATCAGATTGGTTATTATTTTATCTAATCAGGATGGCTCCCACTGTTTTTATCAAATCTTCCTTAAAATCCTAAAAGGAAAGACTAGCCGGGATTAATTACACCCTACAATTTCGCCAATCTTTGAGGAGACCGAAGTACCTCTCGGGTGCCTGAGGTTACCCACTAAATCTACGGAGTGGCTAATGGATTATCGAATCCAATTGAATTTTTAGGTTCTACTAAATTTTCGGTAATCGTTTGTGGTTCTGGAATAACTTCCAGTTCTACCATACTCTCACTAATGTTTTCTGAAAAGAATTCATTTTACTAAAACTGTGGCGAGTCAAGAACAATATAACTATTGATCTTCCAGATGGTAGAATGTTAACCCTCGTCAAAGCCCGGGATAACCCACAAACTGCCATTACTAAAACGTGCCTAGAGTTTATCCAGATTCTGGTTTTAAGCATAAACAGGACAACTTCTGTAGGGTTCCTAGGCACTCTCTAGAGGTCTCACAAGGCATCAACCATGCCAATTTCAAAAAATCTAGGTGCCGAGAAACCCTAATACGGATCGTTGGCTAGAATTCTAGGCGAATCAATAAACTAGTTAACACTTAACTAAGAGATACGGAAATACAACCTTTGTAGATCCGGTGCTCCACCTCCATGGCTCCGCAATGAAGTCCTCTCCGCTGTCCAAATCGAACCATGACTCTCACGGTGGTTTCATCGGAGAAAAGACCGGGCTAGGTCGTCGACAACGTGCCGAAGATGATCTACGTCGAAGCATCACTAGATCAAGCTCCACCTTCACCAAGCCATGAAAACTTGTGAAGGAAACACACTCTACTACTTGGAAAGAGGTAGAGGATGAAGAAATAGGAAGTGGGTAGACTTTAGAATTGGATTTCTCACTTGTTTCATCAATCCACCATTGATGAAGAAAGCTTTTCTTCTTTGAAGAAGATGAAGAAGAAGAAGCTAATGGTTATGATAAGTTAATTAAAATTAGAAAAGAATTGAATACTTATCATATTAGAACCATGGTAAAGTGTAGAGAATTAACTTTAGTTAGGTGGAATGGTTAGGGTTAGAGAAGAAGACAAGAATGGTTGCTTTGGTCAAAGTAGCATGAAGCTTGAAGAAGCTTCTAAGAAAGCAACCATTTGTTTTTCTTTTCTCATTCTTTTCATCCAAAAAGAAATAGATAAAAGAATGAATAAATAAATAAAACCCTAACCATTTACTTAACCAAATATTAATTCTTTACACTTAACCAAACTATCATGTATCATCAAACATGATACAAACAAGTGCACAAAAGTATATCGCATATACAATGCGCACATCCGAGTGAGAAAATCCATTTAAAGTGAACCGATACTAGTTAATGCAAAGTAATATATCAAATATATAATTATGCATTAAATCATTAAATCAACACTTGATTTAACGATCCGGTCATATCGCATATAACCGACTAATATCAACAGTAACAACTTATCGAATCAACACTTGATCCGATAACCCGGCTATATCGCATATAACCGATCGATGTCACATATCGCGAGAATCAAATACAGTATCACATACTGGTATCATTCTCGGTTCCGCACATATCTCATATGCGCTCCTATTTCGTTTCGCTTGAGCCAGGAAACCTCTGTGTAGGACTCTAAAGACTCGTCAATACGCCGGCAGCAGGTGATGATCATATCAATCACCCACAAGCCGCAAGCGGTCTGCTAAACGTAACGGCCACCCGGGTATTGAGCGATCTGAAGATCGACGAGCAAGCCCGCTCACACTCCAGTGAATCCAACCAGTAACACTACCGTACAGTCCGGTCTGATCGTCTGATATGTCGCATATCTCGCCTAGGGGTGATAAACGTCAGACCCCAATAGCTCGATAAGTCGTGTTGATATGAGGTCTATAACAATTCGAGAAACTACTGGTAACACTTACCAGTAAATCTCAGCAACCCTGGCCAGGGATTTCCTGTTATAGCCAATCGAACACAGCGCAACATCAACTCCCTATACCGGGAGAGACGAATCCCCTCCTATCGCTCATTGCCTCCATGTGACTCGGGACTGTACCCAAAAACCACCGTTTTGCACGCCCTCTTGGACGTGGTAAGATGGAAATCAAAGCACAGTGGGAACCACACAAGACTCTATGACGATCTCGGGTCAACAGACTACTCTGTACCAGTGTCACCAGAGAACTGCCATCTGACGTGAGGTATAATACCATGTGGGAGTTCTCGGCGAGTCCGTCCAGTGTACCCAGTCTCTACTGAGCACCCGTATATCATCTCTGATGTCAAACACCAATGGATATGGGATCATCCATCGCCCATCTGTATGGGTCGAGAAGGTACACGCTAGTCTACTCTGGTATATCGATGCCCCGTCTCGATACACCCACGACTAGGGACTTTGAAGGATGTACTTATGGACTACCATGTCCCCACTAGTATGATCCGCATCATAGTCCAGGTAGTCAAGCACACATCCTAAGGGCTTTACCAACATGTAACAGAGAGACAATCAGTATACACGTTAAGGTAAAGTTCAACCAGATAGCATACTATCATGTCGAGTAAGAAAGTCCTCCCTATATATGTCCCAGCATCCACTACAATATACATCCTATGTACAGTAATGGCCTCTAGGGCATACATATAACTAACAATCTCCCACTTGCACTAGGGCCATCTGTAGCAGTGGTTGTAGTATCTCATACTCAACCATCCCATAAAATCTCTCTCTGGGAACAGGCCTTTGTGAGTGGATCCGCTGTGTTGTCCTCTGAATCTACTCTCCTAACCTGGATCACCCTGGAGATCAACTATCTCCATGATCAGGCGATGCTGCCTTAGAATAAGTCTGGATCACTGATGGGACCGGCGTTCCTCGGCATGAGCCACAACTCCATTGTCTTACAATGGTAGGAACGTAGTTCATCTCATGAACTAATATACACCCAAACAGCCTCTTTGGTAGCATCTTAAGTAGCGATGTATCCTGCCTTTATCGTCTAGTATGCCACGGTATCTAGATTGGAACTCTTCCACCATACCGTCCCTTTACTGAGGGTAAAGACAATGCCTGCGACTGACACTCAGTCGTCTTTATCACCCTGGAACACTTCCAGTGATTCTCCCCAGGATCGATTGATACCATCTCACTACAACTAGTGAGAATCCTAACATCCAATTAGATCTATCTCATAGATCCAAAATCCTGGATTTAGTAGGTATCACTTTGATCCTATATGGAGAATTATGGTGATATGCGGAGATTGATCGAGCGTAGCATAGGAAACTCCTTCCCTATCAAGAGTATGTCATCTACGTACTCTACGAGGATCGTCACCATACTCCCTACTACCTTTTTGTATATACAAGGTTCATCTACCATTTTGATGATGTCAAACTCTTTGACTACTTCATCAAAACAGATGTTCCAACTCCGCGATGCCTGCTTTATCCTATAAAACATCTTGCACACGTTTCCGCTGCTCCCACTGTCTACGAGGCCCTCTGGCTGTATACTTATAGACGCACTCTTCTAAAACATCATTTAGAAAAGCTGTCATGACACCCAACCACCAGATATCGTAGTCATGGTCTGTAGCCGTGGCAAGTAGGATCTGGATGGACTTAAGCATAGCTACTTGAAAAGGTTTCATCATTATCCACGCCTGGTCAATGATGCAAACTTTTAACAAGTCTAGCTTTGAAAGTCTCAACTTTTCCATGTACACCAAGTAATCTTCTCAAGATTTACTTGCTCCTGATGGGGATTTAACCCTTCAGATATAGCAACCAAAGTCCATAATTTGTTGGTGTATATGGATTCTATCTCAGATCGATAAGCATCCAGCTATTCTTACAGAGTCTCACTCTCGATGGCCAGTTCGAAACTAGTTGGGTCATCATCTCATGATGCAATCCTCGCTCCCACTGTCATAGAGGAACCGAAGTATCTCTCAGGTGGGTGAGGAACCCTACTAGATCGGCGGAGAGGCTGGGGTTCGTTGGAATCTACTGAATCCTTTGGTTCTACCAAATCATCTGCTGTAGTTCGTATAGCTGGAACATTTCCAGTTCTACATAACAGATCTTGCCTCGAGCTTGTCCGGATTTTGCTTTTCAGACATAGGCTGGACAACCCCAAATCTTAACTAACTTAAGAAATGGGCTCTTCCTTTTCCATATCACATATGAAGTGGTAGGCAACTGATTTGATTAGAACCCTATTCAATAGGTATGCAGCTTCTCAAGTGCATAACACCCAAAAGGAAATAGGTAACTCAGTATTACTCATCATAGAGCACACCTTATCACATAGGGTGTAATTGCTCCACCCCGATATACCATCGTGCTATGGTGTATTCGGAGGAGTAATGCTGAGAGAGAATCTCATTCTCCTTTAGAAAAGTCCAGGATTTCCGTGCTCAAGTATTCTCCTCCTCGATCACATCAAAGGACATAATACTTATACCCTTATTGGTTCTCTACTTCTAACTTATATTCTATGAATATCTCAAAAGGTTCGGACTTGTGTTTCAACAGGAACATATGTCTGAATCTTGAGAGATTATCAGAGAATGTAATGAAGTACAAAGAACCGGTCTTGGCATGTGTAGACAGGGGACCTACATACATCAACATGTATCATCCCAAGAGTTTACTAACTCTTTCTCTGTTTCCAATAAACAGAGCTGGTGTCATTATATCTCTGTGACATGACTGGCAAGTTTCACAAGATGTAAATTCAAACTAATTTAAATATACATCTAAATGTAACTTCAGCTAGTCGGGTCACATTGATTTGACCTAGTCTACAATACCTCAAGAAGAATCCGTTCATTTCTGAACTCTTCCTCTTGTGTGTGTTCCATATACTAAGAACTGTAGTTTGATTTAGAACATCAATGCTTTTAGATAACGTGCCTGAACCGATCAACTTTTGATATAGGAAATGTTCAAAACATTATCCAACAATACAAAATTTTATCATTTCTTTACTAATAAAGAGAGTGATATGATTTTGTATATCAGGTTCGGTATCTAATAACATTCGTTCAGAATCAATGTATTGGTAATACAGGGTGACGGTGACCAACAGACTTGGCTGCAACACTTGCCCCGTTTTCTGCCTCATGAAACTTATCACCCGTTCTCAGTTTTCTACCTTTCTGTAGCCCTATGTAACAGATTACATATCTGGGATCCTGATCTGGTATCACATACCCAGGACGTAGAGGATACTGAGAAACAGTTCTGTATAATGAACACACCCAAAGATGATGCATCAGCATGCACTCTCTTCGTTTGGGCGGCACGGGAAATCTGGTAATCCCCAATTTCCTGCTCGGTCTTATAACAATTATAAGTTGGAGCGGGACCAACGTTCCCCAGCTCAGTATAACAAGCGGGTTCGGTCAATAATCCGTATTATTATCTTGATTAAGGCGTGATATGGTCGCTACCTGGAGAGAGAGAGAAGAAAACACTCAGCGTGCGCTCTGTCAAGAATAGATTGGTTATTATTTTATCTAATCAGGATGGCTCCACTGCTTTTTATCAAATCTTCCTTCAAACCCTAAAAGGAAAGACTAGCCGGGATTAATTACACACTACAAGTTCGCCAATCTTTCAGCCAGGCCAGTGTCGGTACTTTGAGGGAGGTCCCCCGTGCTTTCGCACGAACCTAATTAATGTAAACCTCGTTTTCCCAGAGGCGTAACCCCGTTAACACCTTTCTAGACACCTACTCGATCGGCTAATTGTAATGTATAAAACTCTCCCAGGAGTAACTCTTACTCGCAGCGGGTATCGGGATCCAACTATCTCATAGAAGGTATGCAATCTCATTGCAAATTTCAACACTTGAAATTCCCGATAATATTTTGCCCCGAACGATCTATGACCTTGACAAGGTCAACAAACCATAGACTGCAAGTCAAGTTCAACCCGTCATTTCTTGATTGAATCAAACCCACCCGCACGACCCTTGACAAGGTCAACAAGGCCGCACGACTACCCTAACCCAATCTGCATCATATGCATATGCAGATAAATACTGGTTAGCTACCGCACACTGCGCCTTGACAAGGTCAACAAACGCAGCACGAATACTAAACAGGATTTATCTGAAATGACGGAGGGCTACGACAGGTTTTTACGAAAACCTATTGCGTAATGAACTTGATATCGTTGTAGAATCAAATGATTTTAAAAATGGAGTGTTTTTGAAGCTTTTCTAGTTTTGCTAAAGGAGTCACTCCCGGTGAAGGGATCGTCGGTCCTTTCCTCGTCGAATGAGGTGCGGGATATATCATATATATCACTGTGCAAAGCAAAAACTCTTAAAAGCAATCAAAAGACAAACCGAGTGTGTAGCATCTGCCAGTTATTGCTAAAGGAGTCACTCCCGGTGAAGGGATCTCGGTCCTTTCCTCATCGAATAAGGTGCAGGATATATCATATATACCGCTGTGCAAAGCAAGAACTGTAGCTACCTGTTTTATTTTGAAATTCGATTCTACAACATCTTTAGGTTTCTTTTATTTCATTAATCACATTAATGAAGTCCCATCTTTTAAGTACCTAAACATCACAGATAAATACGACGTACACTTATGCCATCCGCATTCGCCTCGATGTCCCCTCGTGCACCGTTAGGTTAGGTAACTAACGGCAGAGCGGGGCAGGGCTAGCGCGGGTGTAAAACATAAGTAACGTCAATATAATATATCATATATACTATATGCTGTATCTATCACAGAACATCACATGATCACATCACAGATATCGCAGCAGAAGAAACATATGAAATATTGGATATACTAGGACGTCCGTGTTTTCAATACGAGCCAGTATAAAACACGGATTCCACGGTCGTGATGAATAGCCAAACCCACACCCCTAGACCCCTACGAGAGCGGCAAGCAACCCTACCAATTCTGGAGTTAGGAGACCCGGACTCGACTCCTCGAGTTGGTCTCCCACTGGACCCCAGAACCCGGTTACTTGTGCTCTCCTCCTTGGGTCTATCCTAGTGCGGAAAAGTAAATAATATACAAAAGGTGACTACTTCCGCAACCTGGAAGCACCCCAATAAAAGAATATTACATACAAGTTTTTACATGAATGAAAATGAAAAACACTCATCTCACATAAAAAACCCCGGCTATTCAAACACGACGATCCAATATAACATATCCAGCAACACATAACATCACATGTCATCAACGTAAGTAAACATGTGTATCCCAATTGTCGTTGACATATAGCAACGAAACCGGCGATATCACATATTACACTTACGGTCACAGAAAAGAAAGTGTAAAACTACAACAGTTGGAATCCGCAACCTGCATAGACATCGCATGCCTAATCAAATGAATTACTTAGACATCGCATGCCTAACAATTATAAACCCCGCATTTTAGTCTCATTATCGAAAACACTTTTCAATATCAAGTCAGGCAATTCAACAAGATTCCCGAAAAACTGATCGAATGCTCGTCGCAAACTTTAGTAGGCGGCAGCACCCCTGATACCGTCGACGAAGTGCACCAAGGCGGAACACCGCTACCGCGAGCACCCGAACGGATGCTTTCGGCGACGGGGTTCTCCTACAGTCACTTGGTCGGGGCTATGGAGTGAAGCTGTCTATTAAGTTTACCCGGCGAGTATCCGCGTACGCTACGTGATTGCGACGGACTTTTGATCACATCAAAATTCCGTGGCAACCGATCAAGTGAGACTAAATTGCTACGTTTATAACATTCATTCAGTTATCACATAACTTTTGTGAATTCCAATTATTGTATCCCATTCCAGATAATTAGAAAATGTTAAACTTTCCGATTGAACATTCGAACACCCAAGTTTTCCCGATACAGATCAACACATGAAATAAGTCTAACAACATTCAGTTCGTGCCTCAGTACCGACGGTCCAGCCGTAGAAGGGTCAAGCCAACGCCTCACATGTGGCACGCCGTACTGCCCCAAACCCGAAGGTTCAAAGGGCAGTTCAAGACGGTCACATAATCGAGTTAAGGTTTGTTGTCTTCTAGAGGGTCCATCGCGTTACTTGCACTACTTAGAACGTCGTTAAACTACGGAAAAATCCAACACTTGGAAATTTCCCGACAGGGGAAAAATTGGGTATTTATATCCGGTCGAACTTTTTAACATATTCTAAAAACTATCCGGAAAGCCACACAGACAAAATTTGATACCCCGATCGAAACACCGAATCCCCAAAACAACTCCAGAAAATTCAACTCTTGAATAAAATATTAAAAATACCCAGAGAACTCAGCACAGCAAACTAATAATTACTGTGTAAATTTTGGTCAACGATGCAACAGTATTGCCGCGGAACCGCCGCTCCACGTGGGCTAAGGCCGTGGTTCCGCGGCTGTTTGATGGAATTACGACCAAAATTTTTTACCGTAATTCTTAGAAAACCCTGCTTATTTTTCTGTATATTTTTAATACTGAAAAATCCCTGTTTTTAGAAAAAGTACAGAGAGCACATTTGAGTTGGGGTTTCGGGTTCGTTCGGGTTTCAAACTTCGTCTGGACTTCGCCTAAGGCTCTAGCTAGGCTCTGATACCACTGTAGGGTTCCTAGGCACTCTCTAGAGGTCTCACAAGGTATCAACCATGCCAATTTCAAAAAATCTAGGTGCCGAGAAACCCTAATACGGATCGTTGGCTAGAATTCTAGGCGAATCAATAAACTAGTTAACACTTAACTAAGAGATACGGAAATACAACCTTTGTAGATCCGGTGCTCCACCTACACGGCTCCGCAATGAATTCCTCTCCGCTGTCCAAATCGAACCATGACTCTCACGGTGGTTTCATCGGAGAAAAGACCGGGCTAGGTCGTCGACAACGTGCCGAAGATGATCTACGTCGAAGCATCACTAGATCAAGCTCCACCTTCACCAAGCCATGAAAACTTGTGAAGGAAACACACTCTACTACTTGGCAAGAGGTAGAGGATGAAGAAATAGGAAGTGGGTAGACTTTAGAATTGGATTTCTCACTTGTTTCATCAATCCACCATTGATGAAGAAAGCTTTTCTTCTTTGAAGAAGATGAAGAAGAAGAAGCTAATGGTTATGATAAGTTAATTAAAATTAGAAAAGAATTGAATACTTATCATATTAGAACCATGGTAAAGTGTAGAGAATTAACTTTAGTTAGGTGGAATGGTTAGGGTTAGAGAAGAAGACAAGAATGGTTGCTTTGGTCAAAGTAGCATGAAGCTTGAAGAAGCTTCTAAGAAAGCAACCATTTGTTTTTCTTTTCTCATTCTTTTCATCCAAAAAGAAATAGATAAAAGAATGAATAAATAAATAAAACCCTAACCATTTACTTAACCAAAGATTAATTCTTTACACTTAACCAAACTATCATGTATCATCAAACATGATACAAACAAGTGCACAAAAGTATATCGCATATACAATGCGCACATCCGAGTGAGAAAATCCATTTAAAGTGAACCGATACTAGTTAATGCAAAGTAATATATCAAATATATAATTATGCATTAAATCATTAAATCAACACTTGATTTAACGATCCGGTCATATCGCATATAACCGACTAATATCAACAGTAACAACTTATCGAATCAACACTTGATCCGATAACCCGGCTATATCGCATATAACCGATCGATGTCACATATCGCGAGAATCAAATACAGTATCACATACTGGTATCATTCTCGGTCCCGCACATATCTCATATGCGCTCCTATTTCGTTTCGCTTGAGCCAGGAAACCTCTGTGTAGGACTCTAAAGACTCGTCAATACGCCGGCAGCAGGTGATGATCATATCAATCACCCACAAGCCGCAAGCGGTCTGCTAAACGTAACGGCCACCCGGGTATTGAGCGATCTGAAGATCGACGAGCAAGCCCGCTCACACTCCAGTGAATCCAACCAGTAACACTACCGTACAGTCCGGTCTGATCGTCTGATATGTCGCATATCTCGCCTAGGGGTGGTAAACGTCAGACCCCAATAGCTCGATAAGTCGTGTCGATACGAGGTCTATAACAATTCGAGAAACTACTGGTAACACTTACCAGTAAATCTCAGCAACCCTGGCCAGGGATTTCCTGTTATAGCCAATCGAACACAGCGCAACATCAACTCCCTATACCGGGAGAGACGAATCCCCTCCTATCGCTCATGCCTCCATGTGACTCGGGACTGTACCCAAAAACCACCGTTTTGCACGCCCTCTTGGACGTGGTAAGATGGAAATCAAAGCACAGTGGGAACCACACAAGACTCTATGACGATCTCGGGTCAACAGACTACTCTGTACCAGTGTCACCAGAGAACTGCCATCTGACGTGAGGTATAATACCATCTGGGAGTTCTCGGCGAGTCCGTCCAGTGTACCCAGTCTCTACTGAGCACCCGTATATCATCTCTGATGTCAAACACCAATGGATATGGGATCATCCATCGCCCATCTGTATGGGTCGAGAAGGTACACGCTAGTCTACTCTGGTATATCGATGCCCCGTCTCGATACACCCACGACTAGGGACTTTGAAGGATATACTTATGGACTACCATGTCCCTACTAGTATGATCCGCATCATAGTCCAGGTAGTCAAGCACACATCCTAAGGGCTTTACCAACATGTAACAGAGAGACAATCAGTATACACGTTAAGGTAAAGTTCAACCAGATAGCATACTATCATGTCGAGCAAGAAAGTCCTCCCTATATATGTCCCAGCATCCACTACAATATACATCCTATGTACAGTAATGGCCTCTAGGGCATACATATAACTAACAACTTCATATACCTTAAGATCGTTAAGATATGAATCCATTCTATATCCAATATAGAAACAAATGCACTAATTTAATTGGAACCAGATTCAAAAATTATGCATCCGTTTCCAGTGCATATCAACTAAATGGAAGGAGGCCAAGCGGCATTACTCATCAAGGAATGCACCCACGCATGAATAACTTGAAAGAGAAGCAATTTCTCTAAAACTATTATTTACAACGGAATACCTAACACAAGTATTTACATTTTCGATCACCTTGAAGAGTCCTGATACTTGCAACATATGGTTCTCTACTTTATTCTTATACCTATATCTTCTCAAAATCTGGACCTTATATTTCAATGAAATACTTGTTTAAAACTAGAGAAGTCATGAGTAAACAGAATATAGTACGAGTACCAACCCCTTTGTCCTAAGAACATTGGACAACATACAATACTTTGTATAAGTCCACTGAGTTTAATAACTCAAACCCTGTGCGTCGTAGGTTGAAAACTGTACTATGGTTAAGAAGAATTACACCGTTGTTGAATGCACCTTACCTAATCATCAACTGATATAGATAAATGTCATAAACATAATTTCAAAAAGCTATATCTCACTTTATAAAATAAACATACAGATATATTAGTTTGAAATTGGTGCAAAACGACGGATATTCAAAACCAAATATTTGCCGTCAGGCAAAACCCAGGTGATTTCCTCAAATATCACCAATTACAAAGAATTCTGATATACATTGAGGATCTAATCATCCAATTCCTAATATCTTACTCCCACTCAGCATCCGTAACGCCATACAGATGTGAGAATCAAATATGGTAAATACATACCCTGGAGTTAGAAACTAATTGGGAAAATAGTTTTCAATTAACAGTGCATAGTAAGGCTGAAATATGAAAATGTTTCGAAGGGGTGGCCGGGTATTCCTAATAATGTCTCTTCCACTATCCAGATTCATGACAGTAACCGTATATTTCTTTGCCCTCACTCCAATCCCTTTATATGTATTTACTTCTTACTTTCTGTACACCACACTTAGGCTAATTAATTTTCTTCCTTTCCTACCTTTCGGCACCAGCCTAAGGTTTGGAAGAAGACTATCCAATAAGCGCAATAGGTATACTCTCCTGATACCAGGAGCCCTCCCAACCTGAGAAAAGGTAAAAGGCAAAGTCAACTGAATAATTCTTACTCTATTTTTCCAAAACCAGAAACCATTCTCGAATTGGAATAAGTTCCTTCGAATTCGTATGTAACTATACGATGGCATATCCATTCAATATGGATCTTCGTAGTGATACGGAGTGTTCTGGAGAAATGCAAAAGGGGAAGTAGGAGTGGCAGGGGTATACGCGGCTTGGTCGTGAATGATAGCAGCCGCAATTTCTTTTGCCCTTATTCTAATCCTTTTATATGTCTTTACTTATTACCTTCTGTACACCACACTTAGGCTAATTGGTTTTCTTCCTTCCCTACCTTTCGATACCTGCCTATGGTTTAGAAGAAGACTATCCAATAAGCGCAATAGGTGTACTCTCCTTATACCAAAAGCCCTCACAACCTGAGAGAAGGTAAAGATAAAAGATAACCGAATAATCCTATTCAATTTCTCCCGAACCAGAATCCATCCTTGAACTGGAACAAGTTCCTTCGAGTTCGTATGTAATTATACGATGGAATATCTAAGAAATATGGATTTTCGTAGTGATATGGAGTGTTCTGGAGAAATGCAAAGGAGATGTAGGAGTGGCAATGATATATGCGACTAAATGACAATCCAAAACCCAAAGTGTTTTAAGAAGGTTCAGTTAACTTGGTTCATGAGTTTTAGTTTGAGGTCGGATCATGGTCGCTGCCAAAAAGAGAGAGAAAAGAAACACTCAGCATGCACTCTAACTTAGATTAGATTGGTTAATCACTTTATCTAATCAAGATGACTCCCATTATTTTCTCGAATTCTCCTTCAAATTCTAAAAGGAGAATTAGTCGGGATCATCTAAAATAACCCGAGGAGTAATACCTACTCATCAGTGGGAATCGGGATCCAACTATCACCGCATGATAACTTAATGGAAGCCACTCAAGTCACCACACTTCAGAAGGTATGCGCATACCTGGCAAGTTTCCTATATGTTTGAAATGTTGGAGATAGTGCCCTCAAGGTCAATTATTGGATCGCAGGTACGTGATTGCAATGATTGAGGCAGGACCTATACCGATATAACAGTCTTGCTCGAGATGATAGTATGTTATATGGTTTGTCTTTATCATCGTATATATGCTTTAGTTCACTATTGCATGATGATAGAGCCCATAGGATTCTTGCTTGACTACCAGCAGTATGATGGCGATCATATACGTGGGAGCTGGGGTCTGTAAGCACATCCTTAAAGTGTCCCTAGTCGTGGGAGTTTCGAGACAGGGCATCGATACTTCAGAGTAGACTAGTGTATACAGTCGAGACCCCGACGAGGGGCGATGGCCGGTCTCACAAGCCATTGGTGTTAGTTGGTTCACCTAAGATGTATACAGGTGCTCATTAGGTTATGAGTACACCGGACAGGACTCGCTGGGAATCTGCTAGTTGGTATTATACATATCGTCAGATAGAAATTCCCTGGTGACATGTGTACAGGTTAGTTCATCGACCTGAGATCGTCATTTGTCTCGTGTGAGTTCCCACTGTGCTTAGATTACTACCCTACCACGCTCAAAGGAGTTGTGCAAACAGGTTTTAGTTGGGTACAGTCCCGAGCTACATTGGAGGCAAGTGAGCGGATCGTCGGGGATTCGTCTCTCCCGGTATTGGGGGTTGATGTCGCGCAGTGCACGGGTGGCCATCACTAGGAATCCTCGGCCGAGGTAGTGGAGAATTACTGATTTGGATCAGTAGTTTCTCAGGTGGTGATGGGCTTCATGCCGACACGATTTATCGCGTTATTAAGGGTCTGACTTTATCCACCCCCCTAGACTCGATATGCGATACTCTTTAAACGAATGGACCGGACTGTTTATACATTGTCACTGTCAGGCTCAGTAGGGTTTATAGATGAGTTCGCTCGTCAGCTTCCCTTCCAATCAATACATAGAAAAACCGTTACGTACAGCTTGTACCTCTGACGTGCTAGGGGTTATACCCAGTGCCAGTGTGTTGATGAGTCATTAGAGTCCCCCACAGACACTTTCCCAAGTTCGGGCAAAACGTTGTAGAGGCCGTATGGTGATATGGCAAGGTTCGGAAAAAACACGTGCGTTTTCGCACGTGTCGTTTTTCGGGCAGATAATACTGGTCGACTTTGGTTTAAGCCGGATCCGAGTATTATACTGTGTAGATATAATATCTTTGTCTCAGTTGCATATGTATTCGGTCGTAATACATGCGGGTATGTTTATACTAATACGGGGTTATCCTGAAATCTGTTTCAGGATCACTTTTGGAAGTTGCCAGTTTCCAGTTTTCTATCAGCCGTATTTAACATTTGGTTAAATACGGATTTATCTTTTCTTGAGATAAATGTGGAAGCTTCTAGAAGGTGGTGACAAGGCTTGATGATTCATTGTTAGCATTAATTGTTCATTTAATGCTTGATGAGGTGTTTTAAATGAATCACCATTTTGCTTTAATGTGTTTTGTTCTTTCTAGGATATTTTGTGTTATGATAAGCATTACTTATTGTCACCACTTGCTCCTACACTCACCTCCCTCCCCTTTATAAGTGGCCGGCCATTCTTTGAAGGGAATTATGGTTGTTGCTTTGAAAAGATATAAGTTTTGGTGCATAGAAATTAGATGTGAGCGGTTTCTCTTTTCACCCGATTCCAAAAGGCAACTTCATTAACCGTTCGTCCATAGCCTTGGACGTAACGAGAAAAAGTGTTCTACTCATTCTCTACAACATCTTGGTCGTCTGTTTTAGCAAACTTGACGACCGAGTTGCCTCGGTTCAGAGGCGGGAGCCCGTTTAAAGATCCGTCGACGAGGTGCCACCTAGACGACGAGACTGCAGATTCAGGAGATCGGAGCTGCCGCAACAAAGCGTGAGATGATGGTTGAAGACCGAAGGACTCGGATCATTCGGTATAACGTTTCTACCCATTTGTAATTTGTTAGTTTAGCTTTAATGGCAGATCCGGGTTACGGTACACGATAGCGCCAGTTTGTAAAAAGTTTTTGTTCCGCATTTGGCGTCTGTTGGACGGCCGGGGCGCTACCGTGGACTTACAGTAGTATCAGAGCCTCACCATTAAGCTTTACTAACTTGTTCTAACACGTTTAAAAGATCGATCGAACGGAATTTCCGAAACTACAATTTTCTGCACTAAAGTTTCTGTCTATTTTTAAAAGGGTCTAAAAATTATTTTGCATATCACAGAAAGTCGTGCAGGGTATTTGAAGAATTATGGGAAAATTTGGGCACGTGATCCCACTTATTCACCGCGGATCTGCGGTCAAACCATGGGTTTGACCGCGGAAGCGCGGCGACTTAGTGGGAACTGTGCTCCAATTTTTCCAGTGTGCTTCATATTGGAAATTGTGTGTTTTTGGTATATTCTTTTGGACCCAGTTTTTATTACTGTACACCAGTTGTTCGTGGGGCCCACTTCGGGAAATTTAGTCGATCGAAATTTTAAACTTGTTAGTATGCAGTATTTACATTATATCTCCGACCGGGAATATCATTTGATCGGTAAACCGTGTCTGATTGCTATAGTTCTTTTAGACGGGTTTGCGAACGTGACATTCGCGTTGATGTTCTGTGTTGTGCTATGATGTTGCGGATATGTCGTGGTGGATAGTGTTGCCCCAATCAGAGAGAAGCTCTGCTTTGAAAATTTAAATTTTAATAAATGAAGCAACGCTTCAAATTCTTTGCGCTGCGTGCAACGCGCCACGTGTCAGGCGCAGATGCATCAGCGCGGCGCCCAAGACAGCGCGCCCAATCAGAGCAAAGCTCTATTTAAACAAAAATTAAAGGAAGCAACGCTTCAGTTGCGCAAGCACTGCGCTGCGTGACACGTGTCAGCGCAGATGCGCTAGCGCAGTTGCGCTGCACTGTGCGCTGCGCGACACGTGTCACACGCTGAGGCATTTGCGCCAAACAGAATAAAGATTTTAAGAAATCTTTCTGTTCTTGTTAAAACAAGAAGATTTTCTTCTGTAAAACAGAAGCCCTTGGATCAAAGATCCAACGGTGGGGAAAATTCCCCAAATCACTCAGAGAAAGATCTCTTTAACAAATTTAACTAATTTATAGGCACTATAAAAAGGACCCTAAGCCTCAGTTCAAAGGTATCAACATTTTCTAAATAAAAAAAGAGAAGGGAAAGAGAACTCTGAGGAATTCCTCAAAAACAAAAAGGTAAAAACCTTTAGAAAAAAGAGAAAGTTCTCTCATGAACAGATCATAGATCTAAAAACAAGATCAATGATCTTTAATATAAAAAAATAATAATAATAAAATAGTGCTTTGCACTTTTATGAACCTTTGGTTCTTTGAGATAAGAAAAACAAGAAAAACTTATCTTTTCTTTGATCTAAGTTAGATCAAGAAATCAAATAGTGCTTTGCACTTTTGTTCTTGAATCTAAAAGATTCTTAGTGTTTTGCACTACCAAACTGTGTTGTTGCGCTCTTGGGAGAGCGCCACGTGTCAGCTACAGAACAACTTGCGCTACGCGCTCTTGAAATAGAGCTTTGCTCTCTGGAATTGGCGCAACACACCATAGCGCGCCACGTCAGCAGCGCAACAGCGCAGCGCACTAGCGCAGCGCACTGCGCTGTTGCGCTTGCGCTCACCAGAGTATGACACGTGTCCTCACCACAAGCGCTTGCGCTCAGTGATTGGCGCAAAGCGCCTGACAAATGCAATGCAGGGCCAGGCCCAAATCAGAGGGGCCTAGGAGGCCAAATTAAATTGCAATACAATGAAAAGGGGCAGAGCCCAAACAATATTGATGCTCTGCATCATTTATAAAAGGGCATAGCCCAAACAAAAATTGAAAATGCAATAAACAGGGCAGAGCCCAAATAAGACTGATGCTCTGCATCATCTATAAATGGGCACAGCCCTGACAAAATAAATAATGCTATGCATTATTAAAAAGAGGCCAAGCCCTAGCACAAGCCTATTAGGCCAAAAACAAATAAAAATGTTAAACATTTTCAACTGGATTTAGCCCAATTCTGGCCGTAAGTCCTTAAATTAAATTGAACTGAGCACAGATGCTCTCTCAAATCAATTTACCTCCGGTTCGAGGGTACATCTCTGAACTCCTCTGACACCCATCGTTGTAATCCTTCAACGACGTCAGAGAGGTGACGGGTCCCGACGACCACACATCGATACGGACTGCCGGGTCCTTAAACTCGTGGACCGAAACGTCCTTAAACTAACATTGGACCGAAACGTCCTTAAACTAATGATGGACCACTACGTCCTTAAACTGGCGATGGACCGAAACGTCCTTAAACTAATGTTGGACCGAAACGTCCTTAAACTAATGATGGACCACTACGTCCTTAAACTGGCGATGGACCGAAATGTCCTTAAAATAATGTTGGACCGAAACGTCCTTAAACTAATGTCGGACCACCACGTCCCTAAACTGGAATATGGACCACCACGTCCCTAAACTGGAGCATGGACCGCAACGTCCCTAAACTATCTATGGACCACTACGTCCCTAAACTGGAGCAGTAGAGCCTCCAAATGCCTTTTTGCCGGATCTAAACGGTCCCGTTTAAGTTGATCTTAGCCCCAAACACGGCTAACGTATCCTTAAACATTCAAATGAACTATAAAACTCCAAATCGACTTTGGTTCAAGGGTACATCTCTGAACTCCTCTGACACCTATCGTTGTAATCCTTCAACGACGTCAGAGAGGTGATGAGTCCCGACGGCCATATATTAAATGGATCACTACGTTAAGTTGATCTTAGTCTCAAATCAGACTAAGGTATCCTTGACGAACGTTTAAGTTGATCTTAGCCTCAATACGGCTAACGTGTCCTTAAACTAAAAACTCCAAACCCAAGTCTAAGTAAATACGGATTTGGACTAATCCACGTCCTACAGGCGACGGCATTACTCAGTCTCCGTATACAATCCACGGGCAACCACAAACAAAACAAACACCCACGACACGAAGTGAAATTCTGGAGAAGGAGAAAGTGGCTGCCGCGACGCGGTAGCGTAATTAACTGCAGGGGCTTGCGCTTGCAGGGAAGAGTGTCCCCACAATCAAAAACCCCTCAAGCGAGGGGAAATCTGACAAAGTCTGCTAAATCGGCCGCATCCGTCTAAACCTCCGATACACGGTGCCATAAATCAACTTGGCATCTTCGGAGAGGTAGACGGATAAAACTAAATAGCATCTGCCCCGAATCTCAGCGTCAGGACATCGCAGTTTTGTGAGCCGTCTTTTGGAGGGGAACAGATTCTGGCACGCCCGGTGGGACCTTTTCCTCTTTCCACTCCACACTTCGTGTGTCGTTTTCACGAACCAATCGCGGTTTGTTAACGGTTGCCTTTGGATTTCAAGTTACTAAGATTTGGTCTTTTGCCTGGCGCAGAACTCAAGATTCAATGGCATTTAACTGCACCAACTGCTCGAAATACCGCTGCAACGGACGCTCCACCTCACCAGGAGGTGTAGCATATGGGCCCCAAGCGGCTTCCTTCCTCGCTCTGCCGGTAGACCAGGTGACCCAAGCCACCACTGGCCTGTTCTTCGGGACCATGATCCCACCTACAAGCTTCTCTGAGCCAATACCTGCACCGGAAGTGAACAAGAAGTGGGTCTTCGACCGGCTCATTGCTACGACGACCCCTGTCAACGGGTCGCCCACTACCAAACCGACAGCCTCTGTTTTCACCAGGCTAAATCAGAACTCTAAATTGGCTGTCCCAAGGAAGGCAATAACTGCTGCTCCAGAAGTCGTCAAGGCGGATTCCCCTGTCATAGAATCAGTCTTTTCAAGACTGACGATTCCTGCTCCTGCCTCTGCCCGAGGATCTGTCTTCGACAGGTTAAATATCATCCCTCAAAGGACAACCTCAGTCTTTGAGAGGTTAACACCAGCGACGCCTCATTCAGACAGGGGGCAAAAAGAAGCTGTCTCTATCTCCGAGCCAGTTCCAACGGCTCGTCATGCTCGACGTCGCCATTAGCGACGAGTGAGGAAGGCAGGGGGCAACTCCCCCTCAGGGCTAACTCCACCAGCTCCAGAGGTGGAAGTCAACGCTGCTGTTCCAACTGGGAACAGTTTTGAACTGCTGAGGAGGGTACGTAAGAACTCTCCAACCGCTACACTGAAAAGATCTCCTCCACCTGCGGAGAAAGTTTCGGAAACGAAGCAGGAACAGCCCCCTCAACGGCTGTCCTAAAAAATATACAAGGTTTGGCGGAGGGTCCAAGACTCCGTGATTGACCCAGGTCACTATCGTCAACAGAAAAAGGCGAAAGTGTAAGAAGAAAAGGATCGTCCTTTTAAACAGCAAAGGACGACAATCGCTAGGGTGCCCACTGCAACGGCCCCTTTAACTTCAACGGCCCACAAAAGAAGAAGGCCGGAGAAAACCCCTGCGCCCGCGGCGAATATCAAAGGTGATGAACCCAAACGCCTTAGGTCTGGGGGCATTGTAGTTCATACCGTCTGTATGGCGTCTGGTAAAGAGGACAGCCGCATATCAACAGGTCATAGACCGCACACGAGGTCAGTGACCAAGGCTCAGGAGCAGCAGCAGAAGCTCCAAGAGATGATGAACGCTATGGCCGCACTTACAGGGCCAAAAGAAACCCCTGAAACGTCCTCGGACGAGCGTCAAGAACAAGAAACTGACGCTGAATTCCTTCGTCGCGTACTGGAGAAGAAGGATAAAGAACCTGCGGAACAGGCAGCCAACATAAAGAAAATGACCCTCCTGTTCCAGGATATGGTGGGTATGATGATTCAACAAGATCCACCTGCTGAAGATTCCCCGATCATCCTTGAAGACGATAGGGGAGAGACGTCGAATCCTCCGCCAGCTCTGTCAGCAGCTAAAGAAGAGACAATCTCCAAAGCTGATATGGACGAATACAAAGCTCAGCAGATCCGGGTCCATCAAGCGACGGAAGCAGCGGGTCAGGTAGTAAAAACGGGGCGGCCGTATCCAAGTTGGTACGACCAAATCAAGTACCCACCCGGTTACACAATTCCTAAGTTCTATGTCTACAAGGGGACAGGCAATCCTCATCAGCATGTTGCCCAGTTCAGAGCACTCTGCGGCAACACCGGCGGTGACGACAGCTGTTGCTTCGCCAGTTTGTTGGAAGCCTATCAGATACGGCGTTCGAGTGGTACTCTGAGCTCCCGAATGACTCTATTAAGACCTTCGCAGAGATGGAGCTGTTGTTTACTCAGCGTTTTGCAAGCGCCAGTGAACGTACCCCGATGATGGCACTGATTAACGCCAGGGTAAAGCCAGGCGAGACGTGGGTTTAGTACGCTATACGGTGGCGGAACTTATGGTCGAAGTGCGAGCAGCGCATTGAAGAAGCTCCCGCAGTGGGTATGTTTGTGGGA
Organism: Agapanthus africanus; assembly: GCA_030015575.1. Taxonomy (NCBI): domain Eukaryota; kingdom Viridiplantae; phylum Streptophyta; class Magnoliopsida; order Asparagales; family Amaryllidaceae; genus Agapanthus; species Agapanthus africanus. The sequence continues at coordinate 114,207,954 of CM057344.1, forward strand.
ACCCTCGATCCACAAGCAACCATCTCGCAGTTTATGATGTTTTTCAAGCCGACTACCTTCCAGGCCTTGATTGACAAGCTAGCACAGATGGATCAGATGGGCCATAAACCTCCTCTCCTAAAGCCGGACTCCCGAAATGACAAGGGGAAGGGAAAAGCGATCGTTGTCGCTAATGCTCAACAACAACCGAGCGACTCGAAACCGGTTGCTCGTCAAAATAATGTGCGTCCGTACTTAGCCCTTGAGGAGAGGCTAGGACGTTCTTACTCCTTTCCCTGCGATAAAACGAGGAGGTTATTCGAACTAGCGTTGCGCAACCGACTCATAAATCTGCCGGATCCAAAACGCCCGTTACAACCAAGTGACGTCAACGAGCCCAACTACTATCCTTATCATCGAGTACTGGGTCATCCGATCGAGGATTGCTACGTTTTCAAAAATTGGCTTGAAAACCAGTACCGACATGGCAAGTTCGCGTTATCTGACAAATGGAAGGTGAATCCCCCGTAGCCCCACACCTCTAAAGGGACGAATACGCCGGGGGCAACATGCTCCGTCGTTGAAGAAGCTCCTTGGGAAGTTGTATTATCAACCAAGACAAAGAGGATGCTGAACGACCTTCAGACATGCCCAGCAATCATATGGAAGAACCCGTTGGAACCGCAGGTCATTGAAGGGATGTTGAAGCCACGTCCGACTCCAAAGACCGATGGTGGTGGCTCAAGCACTCGCAACCAGCCGTCACAATCCTCGAAGAAGAAGAAAAAGAAATCTAAGAAGTCTGTGAAGCCTGGCGACAAGCGCACAAACTTACAAAAACAAATTGACGCGCTGGAAGAATACAATCAGAAAGCACGGACTCCCATTACATTCCAAGAGTTCCTCAATCACGTCTTTCAAGAGGAAGGTGAGGGAGAAAGTTCGTCAGATGAATCTGAGGAACACGTGGCGAGCTGTCATGTGATTTCCCATTCGTTCATAAACGAGGAGACTTCTTGTACTGAAACGCTGGGGACAGATACCGAATCAAAAATTCCGGTGCCATCAGATGAGATAATTGACACATTCCTTAACGAAGCTCGATCGAAAAGTAAAGCTGATCGAGAACGTGAGGCGGTCATATTTGAAAGGGCCAAGCGCCAGCGACTTGATGAAAGAGCTGAGACGATCCCGCTGGAGCAAAATACCTCCACTGCGGACAAAAGCAAATTCAAGACGAGGAAAAGTTTTGCTAAGGCCATATCAATAGGCATGAAGCTACCATCCTCTGAAGGAAACATCACCGATGAAGTAGAAACGCACCCCTCCTATTGCTTGTATCATCGGAAGATTTCACACCCTACTGAAGAGTGCAAAGCTTTCGATAGATGGTGGCAAGGCTATGTAGCTCATCGACAACACTTTAAACGGGAAAAACGCAAAACTCGTCGGGAGCAAAGAAATACGACCGAAGGGCTTAAAAGAACTGCTGGCGATTGTTGCATGGTTAACACCGGTGGATCACAAGTGCCTATATTCGGGAGCGATTCTGATGAGGAGCTGGAACTTGCCCCTCTCTTTAAAGAATCCACTCCGGGAAAAGAAGAAGAGCCGAAGGTCTGCGAAAATATCCGGCTATGTAATCGGACGCTGCCTGAAAAGAACCTCGGACCCTTAAACAGAAAAGATAAAGGGAAAGAAAAGGTCTCTGAAGATATTGTCTTAGATGACCAAGTGGTGGAAGAGCTAGCCACCAAGGACCCGCCGAAGAAGAATAAGGTGGATTACAACGTCTTAGCGCATCTGAGGAAGCTACCCTCACAGCTCGGCATTCTTGACGCTCTTTTGCTATCAAAGGAGGCGAGAGACTCGTTAATTAAGGCACTCCAAGATCCGGAACAATTCCAAGCATGCATGGCCGAGGAAAAGATGAAGGATGAATTGGAGGAAGTGCACACGGCTGATGTCACTTTCGGCGACGAGGACCTTCTCCTTGGGACGTGCGAGCACAATCGTCCCCTCTATGTCTCAGGATACTGTCACGATATAAAGATAGGCAAAATCCTGATCGACAATGGATCTTCCGTTAATCTCCTCAATATACGGGTCTTAAAAGAAATCTGCATGAGCGTCCAGCACCTTGCTCGTGACAAGATCACCATCTCCGGGTTCGACTCCCAGTCATCAAGAACTCTTGGGTCTGTGATACTAACGCTACGCTCCAGGCTACTCGTCACGGACATTAAGTTCCACGTCATAGACGCCAAGACATGCTACAACGCTTTGCTCGGCCGACCATGGTTACACGAGTACAACATCATCCCTTCTACATAACATCAGTGTATGAAGTATTTTAAGGATGGTTTCGAGTATACCGTGACGGGAGAACTGAACCCGTTCTCTGTGAACGAGGTCCGCAAATACAAAGATGCCAAATACTTCTTACCGGATTTCGAAGACACAGAGAGGTGTCACAAGCCGGAGAACAAAGCTAATGCCACCATCCCTGTATTCGGCAGTGATACTGAAGAAGAAGAGGAGATAGTTTATTTGGGTCCATCCCAACACAACAAGCCAGGACCGTCCACTCCTACGTTAATCTTTGGTAGTGACTCGGAAGATGAGGTCCATGCTATATTCTCTGCTCGGCCTTCAATACAAATATTCGCTGATGAAGAGCAAAGTCTGCAAGTCGCCATGGTGCCGCTTAAACACCATAAAGAACTAGATGCACTTGATATCTACAGTGTAGAGGAGCTGCAAACGTTCTATATCCCTCCCAGGCGAGAAAGCGAAAAAGCAATTCTATTCTACCGCTCTGAAGAAACCAGAGTGGAGAAAGAAATCTGGCATGGCGCGGACCCTACGCTTGATAGGCTTCAGCCCATCCGTCTTCCCAGATATTATACGGAGGGTTTGAAAAAGCTGCTGAAACGCCAGGGGATATCCTTCAAGCAGACCATTCGAAAAGCCAAGTTCTATGACAAAGTCTGGAACGTTCCCGGGACTCAACGCAAACTGCCTAATGGGAGAATGGAGACAAAAGGACTTGGATACATCCTGTCAAAGAAACGAGAGCTACTAAACAGCTGCTATGTCATGTATGACTTCGATGAAGAAGCGAATGCTCAATGGGAGGATGCTAATCCTGAGACAGTGAAGGTTCCAGACGCAAAAGAGTCCAGTCCGCCGTTCGAAGAACAAATGGACAAGCTCATAAGGGAAGCAGGTCAAAAAGTCCGGGACGACCATAACCGTGAAATGGCCATCTACGAGAAAGCCAGAACGCAACGCCTCCTTCAGCAGGCCGTGAAAGATGAAAATGCCGCTCCTTGTCAACCTGTTATAAAGAAGGCTCGGCGGAAAAGCAGAAATAAGTCGAAAGGCCAAAAAAGCGCTCAACAGCAACAAAGCAGGGCTAAGAAGCCACGCAAACGGGAGTCGAGCGTTATTGATCTATCACTCATGAGGAAGATGGGTCGAGCGTACTCTTTTCCTCGGGACAAGATGAAAAAAATACTCGACCTCGCTCTAAAACATCGGATGCTTATGCTGCCGGAGTCTAAACACCCCGAACAAGCAGGCGAAGCTTCTCACCCGGACTATTGCCCTTATCACCAAGTGATAGGGCACCCTCTCGAGGACTGCTTCACCTTCAAGAATTGGGTCGAAGATCAGTATCAGCTTGGCAAGTTCGCTCTCTCTGACAACTGGAGGATAACGCCGCCACGGAAGCATGAGCCCAAGGCCACGAAAGAAGAACCGGTTCCATATTAGGATTGGAAGCGAATTCGCACCTGTCACATGATTACAATATTAAAAGAAGAGCCCGAGGACATGGATGACCTTCCCTGGTGCTTCGAAAACAGCAACGACGAGGTAATCTCAGAATTTCCACCAGCGCCAAAAGAGCTGGAAGATGGAATTCATACCACTGCAGATAACCTTAAGAAAATTGAGTTGGGAATAGCGAATGACCCGCGACCGACATTCATCAGTGAGCTGCTATCTGAAGAGAAGGTGGCTTTATTAAAAGACCTGCTTATGCAGCACAGAGATTGCTTCGCATGGAACTATTCCAAAATGCCGGGACTAGATCCAGAAATTGCCGTGCATAAATTGGCGATATCCCCGGACGTCAAGCCAGTCAAACAGGCGCCGAGAAGAATGCGGCTCGAGCTTGAGATGAGCGTCAACGCCGAGATCAAGAAGCTGATCGACTCTGGCTTTATTCAGGAGGTTCAATATCCGGAATGGATCGCCAACATTGTCCCGGTGATGAAGAAAAATGGGACAGTGCGCATATGCGTGGACTTCCGGGATCTCAATAAAGCCTGCCCGAAAGACGATTTCCCAGTGCCAGTCACCGAACTGATGATAGACAACACGTCCACTCATGAGGTTTTCTCCTTCATGGATGGCTCGTCAGGTTATAATCAGATAAAAATGCATCCCGAAGACCAGAAACACACAGCCTTCAGGACCCCTTTAGGAATATTCTGTTATAAAGTGATGCCCTTCGGATTAAAGAACGCCGGTGCCACTTACCAAAGGGCCATGACGAAGATCTTTGATGACCTTATACACGAAGTTGTCGAATGCTATATTGACGATCTCGTAGTTAAAAGCAAATCATACGAGGAACATCTCGAGCATCTGAAGACCGTATTTCAACGCCTTCGGCAATACAGTTGGAAGATGAACCCTCTCAAGTGTGCATTCGGAGTTTCTTCGGGCAAATTCCTGGGATTCATCGTTCGACACCGAGGTATTGAAATAGATCCGTCAAAGATCAAGGCGATCATGGAAATGCCTCCGCCAAGGACTCTCAAAAAGCTGCGGTCTCTCCAAGAGAAGCTCGCGTATATACGGCGATTTATAGCCAACCTTTCAGGCAAGTGCCGTACTTACAGCCACCTGATGAAGAAGGGAACTCCGTTCGTCTGGGATCAAAAATGCCAAAGCGCGCTGGAAGAAATCAAACAATACCTGCAGAACCCGCCAGTGTTGGCTGCTCCGGTTAAGGGAAAACCTCTCATTCTTTATACAACTGCCCTCGAAGGTTCCTTAGGCGCATTATGGGCGCAAGAGAATGACCGAGAGAAAGAAAGAGCTCTCTATTACTTGAGTCGAGTTCTTCTGGGGGTAGAAATCAACTACTCTCCCATTGAAAAACACTGCCTGGCGTTGATTTTCGCGATAACAAAGCTCAGGCACTATGCGTTGGCGCACGAAGTCCGTCTCATTTCAAATTAAATACTTGATGTCGAAGGCCATGTTGACGGGACGACTTGCTAAATGGGCTCTGCTCTTGATGGAGTTCTCGATAACATATCAACCTCTCAAGGCGGTGAAAGGCCAAGCCATCGCCGACTTCCTTGCTCAGCACCCGATACCTGCTGATTCTCTTCTGAATTGAGATTTGCCAGACGAACATGCGTTTGGCGCGATCGACGGTGGTGATACCCAACGGAAACTTTATTTCGATGGAGCATCTTCCATGAAGAAGCGCAAACAAAGTACCCCTATAATCAAATCGGGGGTAGGCCTCATCTTTGTGACTCCACAAGGAGGGATAATGCGTTTCGCTTTCTCCTTAACAGAGCCGAGGACGAATAACGAAGCCGAATATGAAGCCTTGATAGCAGGTCTTGAGATCGCCATCGACATGGGAATTGAAAACCTCCTCATATACGGAGATTCTCAACTGGTCGTTAGTCAAGTAAACGGCGACTACCAAACGTGCAAACCAGAGTTGGTGAAGTACGGGGAAAAGGTGCAACAACTGTTGACCTAAATTCCCTCCTATACTTTGGAGAACATACCGCCCGCGGAAAACAGCAAAGCAGACGCGTTGGCCAAACTTGCTAAAGAACTGGCTGATGAGAACCTCGATGACGTCAGAATCATGGTATAAAGCCGTCGGGTGCTTGCCCCAGCAGAAATATCTCCGGAATCATCCGAAGAAAAAGGAGTGAGCGAGTAGACGACCCTGCAAGTAAAAGATTGCGAAAATACCGAGGATTGGAGAGAAGTCTTCATAGACTACTTTAAATCCCACCGAATGCCTGAAGAAGCCTCCACAAGACATCAGCTCATGAAACGAGCTCTGTCTTTCGCCTTCGTCAATGATACTCTGTACAAGAAGTCGTTTGATTCTCTGTGGCTGAGATGCTTAGGACCCGACGAAGCGAAAAGATTCGTCCAGGAAGTTCACGACGGACTCTGCGGTTCTCACCAAGCGGGCCCAAAGATGAAGTTGAAGATCAAACGGATAGGCTACTACTGGCCCACGATGATTCAGGACTGCCTCGAATATGTGAAGCAGTGTCACTCATGTCAAATTCATGGGGATTTCATCCATCAGCATCCAAATCCATTACATCCGACAGTGGCTAGCTGGCCGTTCGAGATGTGGGGAACTGACATAGTCGGCCCCATCGAACCAGCATCGTCTAAGGGGCATCGTTTCATCCTGGCAACGACTGACTACTTCTCTAAATGGGCAGAAGCAGTACTGTTAAGAGAGGTTAAGACGGAGAATATCCTCCATTTCTTCAAGACGCATGTCATATATCGGTTTGGAACTCCGCGACGGATCATCTCCGATAACGGGCCAGCTTACAGAAGCCACAAGATCAGTCGCTTTGTGCAGCAGCACAATATAGACTGGAGATATTCCTCGATTTATAATCCGCGAGCCAATGGTCTAGCTGAGGCCTTCAACAAGACCTTGACGAAGATCATAAAGAAGACGGTGTCCCGAAATAAGAAAGACTGGCACGAGAGACTGCAAGAGGCTCTTTGGGCGTATCGAACTACGTTCAAGACGGCCACGAACACAACGCCGTACGCGTTGGTATTTGGGACGGAAGCAGTGCTCCCCCTCGAGATAGAGTTACCCTCTCTACGAGTGGCAGTTCACTACGAGCTGACGGATGAAGAAAATGCTCACCTTCGGCTTGAGGAGCTTGACGCCCTTGATGAAACCCGTCTCATAGCGCAACAAAATCTGGAAGCTTATAAAGCAAAGATGACGCGCTCATATGAAAGATTAACCCGACCGAGAACATTCCGCCAAGGCGAACTCGTGCTGGTGGTCAAAAGGCCTATGATCCCCAATCGTGCCAAGCGGGGAAAATTCGAGCCAAACTACGAAGGCCCGTACATCGTAGATAAGGTCTACCAGGGTGGGGCCTATCTACTCATGGACATGCACGGTGAAAGGCCTTTCAGGCCAATAAACGGTCGCTTCCTAAAAAGATACTACGCTTAATGAGTCACAGCCTAGGTCAATGATAGATGACGACGACTATGTCCGCTCGCTATCTTCCTAAGCTCAAACTCTATCAGCAGTAACCAGCCTTCTCACAGTCGGACCGAAATGTCCTTAAACTAATAGCAGACCGAAACGTCTTTAAACTACTACCGCAGCATCTTTAGGCTGACAAGATATAAAAAAAATACATATAAAAAAAAAACATATAAAAAGAAAATAAAATAAAAAACGGTATGTCCATAAGCAAAAAGGGCATGGATGAAAACCCGAAAGGGCTCCGTGAGTAAAAACAGCAGGGCTACCGGCAAATGTTCGTGAAAACCCGAAAGGGCGCGACCTCGTTAAAAAATATATAAAAAATAAAAAGAATAAAAAAAAAGCGTAACGTCCATAAGCAAAATGGGCACGGATGAAAACCCGAAAGGGCTCCGTGAGTAAAAACAGTAGGGCTACCGGCGAGTGTTTGTGAAAACCTGAAAGGGCGCAAGCTCGTTAAAGGACACTTATAGGGTCCTCTCGATCTTGTAAGGAGAAACCACCCGTGTGAGATCCTTACGACTCACAAGGGAGCAACACACTTAGGGATCCCCACGATTCGTAAGGAGAAAATACACTTGCGAGATCCTCACGACTCGTAAGGAGAACTCTCTTATGGGACCCTCACGGCTCATAAGATTTGAAAGTCTTAAGCTACAGAGACCTAAACCTGTGCTTAAGCAACCCCCACAACTTCCGATATTGCCCTACAAGTGGCTCAATACTGACCCTTGTATACAATCCACGGGCGCGAATAAACATTTCCCTAACCAAGTCTCATCCGTGACTGGGGCTATGTTTGCATGGTAAACGACCCTTGTAAATCCTCTCGATTTACAAGGAGAAAACCCTCTTATAGGATCCTTACGACTTACAGAGGAACAAACACTTAGGAATCCTCATGATTCTTAAGAAGAAAATACACCTACAAGATCCTCATGACTTGTAGGGAGAAATAACTTTGTGAGACCCCTACGGCTCATGAAGTCAAAAGCCTTAGTCGGCGGGACCTTGACCCTGGTCTCTAAGCCACCTTTGTTCGATATCGACAGAGGTAGATGATGATTCGCTCCTGGTAATATCCCAGTTGTAGCGGTGCTGATGCCGAAATCGGTTTACAGTGAAAAGCCAATAGGCCGCACATGCATACGAAATAGCCGAAAGGATAGGGCAACTTGCAATAAAAAGTAGCAAGTAAAAATGTATGCATGAAAAATAGCCGAAATGATTGGGCAATTCGCAATCAAAAGCAGCGAGTAAAAATAAAATAAATAGCCGAAATGATTGGGCACCGCGAAAAATAGTCGAAATGATTGGGCAATCGCGACTTTCACGATATAAAAGCTGAAATGATAGAGCATCGTGGAGATAAAACAAAAAAAATGATGATAAAACTTTGGCCCTACAGTTAAGATTACATCGATCCCTGTATACAATCCAAGGGCGCAAACAAAGAGGGAACCATACTTTCCCAACAGGCTCCGCCAGAAGACAAAGCCAAATCTCGACGGTTCAGTCCAACTCCGAAGGAACCAATGTCTTCAACAGATACCTCGACTCACGGATACAAACACTCCTTGACGAGAGCCTCCTGATCCGCGTCGACTCGCAGAGCCACCAGTGCCTCTGTGGGAAATCCTCGACTCGTTTCAAACCCCAAGGAAATAAATAATCCTTGGCGCTTGGGAAACAAATAATCCCTAGCAAACTCCTCGACTCACGAATACAAACACTCCTTGACGAGAGCCTCCTGATCCGCGTCGACTCGCAGAGCCACCAGTGCCTCCGTGGGAAATCCTCGACTCGTTTCAAACCCCAAGGAAACAAATAATCCTTGGCGCTTGGGAAACAAATAATCCCTAGCAAACTCCTCGACTCACGGATACAAACACTCCTTGACGAGAGCCTCCTGATCCGCGTCGACTCGCAGAGCCACCAGTGCCTCCGTGGGAAATCCTCGACTCGTTTCAAACCCCAAGGAAACAAATAATTCTTGGCGCTTGGGAAACAAATAATCCCTAGCAAACTCCTCGACTCACGGATACAAACACTCCTTGACGAGAGCCTCCTGATCCGCGTCGACTCGCAGAGCCACCAGTGCCTCTGTGGGAAATTCTCGACTCGTTTCAAACCCCAAGGAAACAAATAATTCTTGGCGCTAGGGAAACAAATGATCCTTAGCAAATTCCTCGACTCACGGATACAAACACTCCTTGACGAGAGCCTCCTGATACGCGTCGACTCGCAGAGCCACCAGTGCCTCCGTGGAAATTCTCGACTCGTTTCAAACCCCAAGGAAACAAATAATCCTTGGCGCTTGGGAAACAAATAATCCCTGGCAAATTCCTCGACTCACGGATACAAACACTCCTTGACGAGAGCCTCCTGATTCGCGTCGGCTCGTAGAGAAACCAGTGTCTCCGCAGGAAAAATCCCGATTCGTCTCAAATTGCAAGATGAAGCCTCAGGCAGCAGGGATTAAAAAACTTGCTTCCTGAACAATGGGACCCTGCAAGTCGATCTAGACGGTCTCTTGCATACTATTCACGGGTCTCACTCTTCAAAGTCGAATTTCGACGAGGAGGGAAACAACTGCTTACGAGTCCCCTCGACTCGTAAAAGGGAAAAATTCTCTTATAGGATCCTTACGACTTATAAGAGAAAATCACACTTAGGAATCCTCACGATTCCTAAGGAGAAAAACCCACCTACGAGATCCTCTCGATCCGTGGGGAGAAAAGTCTCTATGAGACTCTCACGGCTCATAGAGTTGAAAAGTCTTAGGCAGCAGATCTGAACCTGCGGCCTAAGCCATCGCTGTTTCTTGAGAGGGTCGGGATACTCGCTCTAATCATCCGTCAACCATGGTTATTAAGACAGCTTGCTAACAATAAGAGAAAGAAGAAAATGACAGAAAGAAACATCCGATTTACATTTGACCAAGCGTTCGAGACACACTCATTTATACATGGGCAGAGGACTCAGGACGAGAAACAAGACAAGCTGAAATAAAAAAAGGGGGTTTCCATTCATGTTGCTAAAATTCTTACAATCATAAAAGCAAAGAATAAGAAACATTATTCAAATTATTACAACGGTATAACCTCAGATCCGGGGCACGGATTGAGGAATTCAAAAGTAAGGCCATCCAGAGTTCTTCTAGCCTTTCTAATTATTCTTATGCACAGCCTCTCGCGCTCCTGTGTGTCAAGATCCTCAGCAAGCCCTCCCGGCCTTCTATAAGTAGCAACTATCGTCGTCTGCTGGAAGATTTGATGTAGGATGTCAATGAGGCCGTCCCGCCGTTTCTTCGAGATCAGCCCCGTCAGGTACACTGAATGCACCTTGTCTTCGGCATCATCCAGCGCGTTGAGCGGTAGGGCCTCGTGAAGACCCGGAAGTGCTCTCCATATTGCTCCCAGCATGACTTTTAAGAGAGCCGAACGACGAGGAAGCAGCCAACCACCGCTTGCGTTCAGACGACCCATGACCTCTGCACATTGAGCGTCTGTAAACTCCTGGTTTTGTTGATGACCCTGTGCGCGGATATCGTCATAGGTGATGAACTCGTGCAAACTATATAGACGCACCGCCATTATGCCTGGAGGAAATACCACAGGAAGATTAGCGATAGAAGAAAAATAATATGCACTGAGGGCTAAATTCCTCGAGAGCAAAGCTCTGTTCAGGGATTAAAACCCATGAACAAAAGCTCTGTAGATCTATAAGTTTTTGAGAGTGAAGCTCTGTTTATGAAACCCCAATGGGGATCTCTTTAAATCAAAAGATCTGTGAGAGCAAAGCTCTTTGGTTGAAATTAATTTAAATTAATTTGATTTACATTAATTTTACCTAAAGTTTCTAACTTTGAAAATGAGCAAAGCTCTGCTGGTGAAACCCCGAAGGGACTTTCTTTAGATCAGAAGATCTATGAAAGCAAAGCTCTGTTGGTTAAGATTAATTAAAATTAATTTAATCTAAGAATCAATTTTACCTAAAGTTTTTCTAAAAAACTTTGGAAAGGAGAGCAAGGCTCTGGAGTTCTTGAAGGCAAGAGCAAACCTCTGAAGTTTTTTGAAAATAAAAATAGGATAAGTATCTGTGGGGGACCAAAAGTTCTATTTATAGGCATCAAGTGCCTCTTCAACTTCCAAAAGTTGCCACGGCGGTTGGAATTCCGCCACCGTTGCGCTCACGTTTGGGGCCACGTAAGCGCAACGGTGGGGGGGCATTTGTTTACCCCAATCAGAGCAAAGCTCTGTTCAAATTCCGAGGCGGGAGATGAAGCAACGCTTCATCTTCCCCCAATTAGAGCGAAGCTCTGCTTTGAAAATTTAAACTTTAATAAATGAAGCAACGCTTCAAATTCTTTACGCTGCGTGCAACGCGCCACGTGTCAGGTGCAGATGCATCAGCATGGCGCCTAAGGCAGCGCGCCCAATCAGAGCAAAGCTCTATTTAAACTAAAATTAAAGGAAGCAACGCTTCAGTTGCGCTGCGCACTGCGCTGCGCGACACGTGTCAGCGCAGTTGCGCTGCGCTGTGCGCTGCGCGACACGTGTCAGAGCAGATGCGCTAGCGCAGTTGCGCTGCGCGACACGTGTCACGCGCTGAGGCATTTGCGCCAAACAGAATAAAGATTTTAAGAAATCTTTCTGTTCTTGTTAAAACAAGAAGATTTTTTTCTGTAAAACAGAAGCCCTTGGATCAAAGATCCAACAGTGGGGAAAATTCCCCAAATCACTCAGAGAAAAATTTCTTTAACAAATTTAACTAATTTATGGGCACTATAAAAAGGACCCTAAGCCTCAGTTCAAAGGCATCAACATTTTCTAAAAAAAAAAAAAGAAGGGAAAGAGAACTCTGAGGAATTCCTCAAGAACAAAAAGGTAAAAACCTTTAGAAAAAAGAGAAAGTTCTCTCATGAACAGATCATAGATCTAAAAACAAGATCAATGATCTTTAATATAAAAAAAATAATAATAAAATAGTGCTTTGCACTTTTATGAACCTTTGGTTCTTTGAGATAAGAAAAACAAGAAAAACTTATCTTTTCTTTGATCTAAGTTAGATCAAGAAATCAAATAGTGCTTTGCACTTCTGTTCTTGAATCTAAAAGATTCTTAGTGCTTTGCACTTCCAAACTGCGCTGTTGCACTCTTGGGAGAGCGCCACGTGTCAGCTACAGAACAACTTGCGCTACGCGCTCTTGAAATAGAGCTTTGCTCTCTGCAATTGGCGCAACTCATCAGAGCGCGCCACGTGTCAGCAGCGCACTAGCGCAGCGCACTAGCGCAGCGCACTGCGCTGTTGCGCTTGCGCTCACCAGAGCATAACACGTATCCTCACCACAAGCGCTTGTGCTCAGTGATTGGCGCAAAGCGCCTGACAAATGCAATGCAGGGCCAGGCCCAAATCAGAGGGGCCTAGTAGGCCAAATTAAATTGCAATACAATGAAAAGGGGCAGAGCCCAAACAATATTGATGCTCTGCATCATTTATAAAAGGGCAGATCCCAAACAAAAATTGAAAATGCAATAAACAGGGCAGAGCCCAAACAAGACTGATGCTCTGCATCATCTATAAATGGGCACAGCCCTGACAAAATAAATAATGCTATGCATTATTAAAAAGAGGCCAAGCCCTAGCACAAGCCTATTAGGCCAAAAACAAATAAAAATGTTGAACATTTTCAACTGGACTTAGCCCAATTCTGGCCGTAAGTCCTTAAATTAAATTGAACTGAGCGCAGATGCTTTCTCAAATCAATTTACCTCCGGTTCGAGGGTACATCTCTGAACTCCTCTGACACCCATCATTGTAATCCTTCAACGACGTCAGAGAGGTGACGGGTCCCGACGACCACACATCGATACGGACTGCGGGATCCTTAAACTCGTGGACCGAAACGTCCTTAAACTAACATTGGACCGAAACATCCTTAAACTAATGATGGACCACTACGTCCTTAAACTGGCGATGGACCGAAACGTCCTTAAACTAATGTTGGACCGAAACGTCCTTAAACTAATGATGGACCACTACGTCCTTAAACTGGCGATGGACCGAAACGTCCTTAAACTAATGTTGGACCGAAACGTCCTTAAACTAATGTCGGACCACCACGTCCCTAAACTGGAATATGGACCACCACGTCCCTAAACTGGAGCATGGACCACAACGTCTCTAAACTGGAGCAGTAGAGCCTCCAAATGCTCTTTTGCCGGATCTAAACGGTCCCGTTTAAGTTGATCTTAGCCCCAAACACGGCTAACGTATCCTTAAACATTCAAATGAACTATAAAACTCCAAATCGACTTTGGTTCAAGGGTACATCTCTGAACTCCTCTGACACCTATCGTTGTAATCCTTCAACGACGTCAGAGAGGTGATGAGTCCCGACGGCCATATATTAAATGGATCACTACGTTAAGTTGATCTTAGTCTCAAATCAGACTAACGTATCCTTGACGAACATTTAAGTTGATCTTAGCCTCAATACGGCTAACGTGTCCTTAAACTAAAAACTCCAAACCCAAGTCTAAGTAAATACGGATTTGGACTAATCCACGTCCTACGGGCGACGGCATTACTCAGTCTCCGTATACAATCTACGGGCAACCACAAACAAAACAAACACCCACGACACGAAGTGAAATTCTGGAGAAGGAGAAAGTGGCTGCCGCGACGCGGTAGCGTAATTAACTGCAGGGGCTTGCGTCTGCAGGGAAGAGCGTCCCCACAATCAAAACCCCCTCAAGCGAGGGGGAATCTGACGAAGTCTGCTACATCGGCCGCATCCGTCTAAACCTCCGATACACGGTGCCATAAATCAACTTGGCATCTTCGGAGAGGCAGACGGATAAAACCAAATAGCATCTGTCCCGAATCTCAGCGTCAGGACATCGCAGTTTTGTGCGCCGTCTTTCGGAGGGGAACAGATAGCAGGGTGCAATGATAATGCAGTTTGGATTTATTTGTACATTTGTTATTGCGGGGCGGGCGTCCAACATGTGGACTGCCGTTACTGTCTGTTTGTATAATATTCTTTTGGGGCACGACCTGGTCGAGGTCGATGTACCCGTTGTACATATTTTTTTTATTTTCTGTACTAGGTTAATCCCGCGAAGGAGTGCACGGATAGCCGGGTTCTGGAGGGCAACGGGTCCGTATCTCATGGCTTTGAGAGGCAAAGGGACCCCACTCTAGAATTGGCAGACTATTCGCCGCACTCGTAGGGGGTACAGGTTGACCCAAGGAGGGGTGCTCAATTTACCGGATTCCGTGAAGTGTTGGGTGTTCCATTCACTATGCTGTGGGGGACTACCTCGCTTCAGGTTTTGGCGGGTAACTTGCCGCACCCGTAGGGATCTAGGTTTCATTGCACAGGCTATCCACACGACCAGGGGAACGTCGGGTTTCAGTAGCGGCTCTGTGAAACCCGGGGATCCCAGATTATCTGTATTGTTCTGTGATACTTATTACTTTTCTGTAATGTTGCATATTATCACGCCTGAAGCGATTATTGTATATTGGTATATATACTATTAGATGTTGTATATGTTTTACACCCGCGCTAGTCCAGCCCCCGCTCTGTCGTTAGTTAAGTAACCTAACGGGTGATGACGGGACCCAGTGGCGAATGCGGATGGCGTATACGTACATTTTATTTTCGTTCTTTTCTGGTGTGATTGATTGATGGGACTGCATTGATTCTTATCAATGCAAGGATAAAACAAACCTATATTCGATATTGTTGGAACAAATTTGAAAAGGTGTTATTACAAAGATGTTTCCAGTTGCTTTGCACGGCGATATTCAGTCAGAATATCCTGCACCTCATTCGACGAGGCAAGGGCCGAGATCCCTTCACCGGGAGTGATCCCTTGGGCAGAAGTTTATGTCAGGGTAATAACTTCAATATAGTCGATTACAAGTTGCTTTGCATCGCGGTATTCAGTTAGAATATTCTGCACCTCATTCCACGAGGAAAGAGCCGAGATCCCTTCACCGGGAGTGACCTCTTTAGCAAAAGGTTTTCGTCACTATATTTTTATAAAAAGCTATCAGGTTCGTTCAACGAGATCAAGTTCATTACGTTAAAGGTTTTTCTCCAAACACCAGTCGTAGCCCTCCGTCATTTCTTTTGGGTATTCAGTAGTATTCAAGCTATGTTTGTTGACTAAAGTCAAGGCATAGTGTTTGGTAGTTGCTGGGTATTCATCTGTAGCATAGATAGATGTGTTGGTTTGGAACAGTCGTATTACCTTGTTGACTAAAGTCAAGGGTATGTACGGGTGGGTTCAAATTAACCTGGACAATGACGGGTAGAACTTGACATGTGACTTATGATTTGTTGACTAAAGTCAAGGTCATAAGAGCATGAGGCAAAAATCACATCGGGAGTTTCAAATATACAGGAAACTTGCCAGATATGCGCATACCTTCTGGAGTGTGATAACTTGAGTGGCTTCCATCAAGTTATCATGCGATGAGAGTTGGATCCCGATTCCCACCGATGAGTTGGTTTACTCTTCGGGTGATCCCGACTAATTCTTCTTTCAGGTTTGAAGAAGAATTTGAGATTACAGTGGGAGGTTTACTGATTAGATAAAGTGATAACCATTCTGATCTAGGTTAGAGTGCACGCAGAGTGTTTCTTTTCTCTCTCTCTCTCTCTTTGGCAGTGACCTTTGACCGACCCTAGACTATGACTCAGAGACCAAGTTGACCGAACCTTCTTATAATACTGGCTTTTGGATTGTGAGTTGCATAAGACATTGCCGCTCCTTCTTTTACCTTTTGTATTTCTCAGAACACCCCGTATTACTACGGATATCCACTTCCATTGGATAGATCCATCGTATGGCTATATACGAACTCGAAGGGATTTCTTCGAGGATGGATCCAGGTTCAAGAGAAATAGAATTGGTTTATTCAGTTGTCTTTTATTATCACCTTCTCTCAGGTTGCGAGGGCTCCTTGGTTTAGGAGGGTACACCTATTACGCTTATTGGATAGTCTTATTCCAAACCATAGGCTGGTGCCGAAAGGTAGGGAATGAAGAAAACTAATTAGCCTAAGTAAGGTGTACATAAGGGAATAACTAAAGACAAAATAAAAGGATTAGAAAGAGGGCAAAGTAAATTGCGACTGTTATCATTCACGACCAAACCGCGTACTTCATCGTCACTCCTATTTCACCTTTGATTTTTCCCCAGTTCGGGAGAAATAGAATAAGGTATTATTTAGTAGTCTTTTATCATCACCTTCTCTCAAGTTGCGAGTACTCCTAGGATTAGGAGAGTACGCCTATTATGCTTGCTGGATAGTCTTCTTCCAAGCCATAGGCTGGTGTCGAATGGTAGGGAAGGGAGAAAACCATTTAGCCTAATGATGGTGTACAGAAGGTAATGAATAAAGACAAACAAAGGGATTTGGAGAGATAGCAAGGAAATATACGGTTAAAGTCGTGAATTGGATTATGGAACAGGCATTACTAGGAATACCAGGATACCCCTACGAGACATTTTAATGTTTCAGTTTCACTGCGCATTGTTAAAAGAAAACTGTTTTCCCGATTAGATACTTACTCCAGGGTATGTATTTACCAGGTTTCATTCTCACATCTGTATGGTTTTTACAGATGATGAGTGGGAGTAAGTTATTGGGAATTAGGTGATCATCCTCATTATATCGGAATTCGTTGTAATTGGTGATATTTGAGGAAGTCGCCTGGGTACAGTTTTCAACCTACGATGCACAAGTATTGAGTTATTTGAACTCAGCGGACTTATACAGAGTATTGTATGTTGTCCAGTGTCCATCAGGACAAAGGGGTAGGTCCTCATACTATGTTCTGTTTACTTATGACTTCTCTATTTTTTAGACAAGTGTTTCGTAGAAATACAATGTCTAAGTTTTGAGAAGTTGTGGGTATAAGAATAAAGTAGAAAACCAGGTATCGCAAGTATCGGGATTCTTCAAAGAGATCGAAGATGTAGATTCTTGTGATTGGTATTCAGATGATAGTAATGGTTTTGAGAAAACTTGTTTCTCTTTCAGGATACTCATAATTGGATGGATTCCTAAGTTGAGTAATACTGAGTAGCCACTTTCCATTAAGTTGATATGCACTGGAGACAGCTGCATGATTTGAATCTGGTTCCAATTAAATTAGTGCCTCTGTTTCTATATTGGATATAGAATGGTTCATATGTTAACGATGTTAAGGTACGGGGAGTTGTCCAGTTTATGCTTAAAACCAGACACTGGATAACTCAAGGCACGTTTCCGTAATGGCAGTTTGTGCGTTGAACCTGGCTTTGACGAGGGTTGACATTTCTACCATTTGGAAGATCAATAGTGATATTGTTCTTGACTCGTCACAGTTTTATTAAAATGGATTTTTTCAGAAAACAGTAGTGGGAGTATGGTAGAATTGGAAATAATTCCAGAACCGCAAACGATTACGGAAAATTTAATAGGACCTATATATTCAATAGGTTTGACATTCCATTAGCCACTCCGCAGATATGAAGGGTAACCTCAAACACCCGAGAGGTACTCCGGTAGCCTCAAGGACGGTGACAGGGAGGTTCTTGTTTACCCAGACTTGACACTACTGTTGTTCCAGACTATGAGACCCGGCGGAAGGATAAGTATAGCGTCGTTCTAAACTAGTTTTAGAAGTACACGTATATATTATTCTGCCAGAGGGTTGTCTTAGTCAGTGGGAGTAGCGGAAGCGTAGTGGGCAAGTAGCTTATGTCTATTTATAGGCTTGAGCAGATATAGCGGAGATAAGATCATCTAATTCTAATGTGAAAGTCATGGGTTTGACTTCATCAGAATAGGGGATGGATCTGTTGAGAAGGTAGTAGGGTGTGATGTCCTGGTATTTGGATGGCATACACAGAGTAGGGAGTAAAATTCCTATACTATGATCGGTTGTACTGTGGTCGTCACACTGTTGTTTCTTCACATAGGATATGGATATAATATTGGACATTCTGGTCTCTAGATTTATGGTTTTAGATCTAGATTTGGGTAGTTTCCCAATATGGGTACTTCGACAGTATTCTAATAGCATTTTAGAATAGATGACTCCTGGCATGGTGGTGTACCTGCAGGTGATGGAGTCGCCCTCTCTAAAGGTGTCTTAGAGACTAAAGGAGAGAGGGATATGCATGATTGGTAGATCACTTGCTTAGGCAATTGAGTCAATCATGAGATGTCAAGTACCACACCATATGTAGTTTTTGCACTAGATGCGATATGTTTATATTAATCCAATCCTGAAAAAACATAAGGAAGCAGTTTTAGAACATAAGTGTATGTTCTACGAATTGATGACGGCAGCCTCCTTCGGGAGACAATTATCATTCCAGGCTTCAAAGGTGACATGGATGACAGAGTAATTGTCAGAGTTATAGTTTTCCCTCTGACGAGGGACAGTATTATGGACAGGTGGTCCAAAAGGATACTGTGGGAGGCATGGTGCTGGATACTGATTAGGTTCAGTTATCGATACAGTCTAAGAAGTTTGGATTTGGAGTTCATTTATGAACTAGGTCCCATCAGATATCCAGACATATTCTAAGACAGGTATTACTCGATTCGGGAGATGGCTTTCTCCGCGAACTTAAGATTTAGAGAGATATAGAAAGAAACATCAGGGCGGATCCACTCACTGAGGCTATTTCTCGAACACAAGAGTTTTACAAACTAGCTTTGTGAAACTGATTAGTAGAGGAGTTGGATGTTTGGTATCACACGGGCTGTGAGTATGCGACATCGCAATAATTAGCCTTAAGTGCAAGTGGGAGATTGTTGGAGATAGTGCCCTCAAAGTCAATTATTGGATCGCAGGTACGTGATTGCAATGATTGAGGCAGTACCAATACCGATATAACAGTCTTGCTCGAGATGATAGTATGCTATCTGGTTTGTCTTTATCATCGTATAT
This sequence comes from Agapanthus africanus, assembly GCA_030015575.1. Lineage (NCBI taxonomy): Eukaryota > Viridiplantae > Streptophyta > Magnoliopsida > Asparagales > Amaryllidaceae > Agapanthus > Agapanthus africanus. The sequence continues at coordinate 114,227,216 of CM057344.1, forward strand.
ATGCTTTAGTTCACTATTGCATGATGATAGAGCCCATAGGATTCTTGCTTGACTACCAGCAGTATGATGGCGATCATATACGTGGGAGCTGGGGTCTGTAAGCACATCCTTAAAGTGTCCCTAGTCGTGGGAGTTTCGAGACAGGGCATCGATACTCCAGAGTAGACTAGTGTATACAGTCGAGACCCCGACGAGGGACGATGGCCAGTCTCACAAGCCATTGGTGTTAGTTGGTTCACCTAAGATGTATACAGGTGCTCATTAGGTTATGAGTACACCGGACAGGACTCGCCGGGAATCTGCTAGTTGGTATGATATATATCGTCAGATAGCAATTCCCTGGTGACATGTGTACAGGTTAGTTCATCGACCTGAGATCGTCATTTGTCTCGTGTGAGTTCCCACTGTGCTTAGATTACTACCCTACCACGCTCAAAAGAGTTGTGCAAACAGGTTTTAGTTGGGTACAGTCCCGAGCCACATTGGAGGCAAGTGAGCGGATCGTCGGGGATTCGTCTCTCCCGGTATTGGGGGTTGATGTCGCGCAGTGCACGGGTGGCCATCACTAGGAATCCTCGGCCGAGATAGTGGAGAATTACTGATTTTGATCAGTAGTTTCTCAGGTGGTGATGGGCTTCATGCCGACACGATTTATCGCGTTATTAGGGGTCTGACTTTATCCACCCCCCTAAACTCGAAATGCAATACTCTTTAGACGAATGGACCGGACTGTTTATACATTGTCACTGTCAGGCTCAGTAGGGTTTATAGATGAGTTCGCTCGTCAGCTTCCCTTCCAATCAATACATAGGCAAACCGTTACGTACAGCTTGTACCTCTGACGTGCTAGGGGTTATACCCAGTGCCGGTGTGTTGATGAGTCATTAGAGTCCCCCACAGACACTTTCCCAAGTTCGGGCAAAACGTTGTAGAGGCCGTATGGTGATATGGCAAGGTTCGGAAAAAACACGTGCATTTTCGCACGTGTCGTTTTTCGGGCAGATAATACTGGTCGGCTTTGGTTTAAGCCGGATCCGAGTATTATACTGTGTAGATATAATATCTTTGTCTCAGTTGCATATGTATTCGGTCGTAATACAAATGCGGGTATGTTTATACTAATACGGGGTTATCCTGAAATCTGTTTCAGGATCACTTTTGGAAGTTGACAGTTTCCAGTTTTCTATCAGCCGTATTTAACATTTGGTTAAATACGGATTTATCTTTTGTTGAGATAAATGTGGAAGCTTCTAGAAGGTGGTGACAAGGCTTGATGATTCATTGTTAGCATTAATTGTTCATTTAATGCTTGATGAGGTGTTTTAAATGAATCACCATTTTGCTTTAATGTGTTTTGTTCTTGCTAGGATATTTTGTGTTATGATAAGCATTACTTATTGTCACCACTTGCTCCTACACTCACCTCCCTCCCCTTTATAAGTGGCCGGCCATTCTTTGAAGGGAATTATGGTTGTTGCTTTGAAAAGATATAAGTTTTGGTACATAAAAATTAGATGTGATCGGTTTCTCTTTTCATCCGATTCCAAAAGGCAACTTCATTAACCGTTCGTCCATAGCCTTGGACGTAACGAGACAAAGTGTTCTACTCATTCTCTACAACATCTTGGTCGTCTCTTTTAGCAAACTTGACGACCGAGTTGCCTCGGTTCAGAGGCGGGAGCCCGTTTAAAGATCCATCGACGTGGTGCCACCTGGACGACGAGACTACAGATTCAGGAGATCGGAGCAGCCGCAACAAAGCGTGGGATGATGGTTGAAAACCGAAGGACTCGGATCGGTATAACGTTTCTACCCATTTGTAATTTGTTAGTTTAGCTTTAATGGCAGATCCGGGTTACGGTACACGATAGCGCCAGTTTGTAAAAAGTTTTTGTTCCGCATTTGGCGTCTGTTGGACGGCCGGGGCGTTACCGTGGACTTACATGAAACTCCCAATGTGGTTTTTACCCCTAACGATTTATGACCTTGACTAGGTCAACATATCATAAACCGCTAGTCAAGTTCAACCCGTCATTATCCAAGATTAATTTAGACCCACCCGCATATACCCTTGACTAGTTCAAAATGGTTATGCGGCTGTCCTAAATAATCGCAACACCTGCAACAAACAAGCACCACTCAGCTACCGAATACTGTGTCTTGACTAGGTCAAAACACGCAGCACGAATACTAAGTAACACTTGTAAGAAATGACGGAGGGCTACGGCTGGGTTTTTGGCGAAAAACTCTTTAACGTAATGAACTTGATATCGTTGAAGGAACCGAGCAGTTTTACAAATATATAGTGACGCAAACTTTTGCTAAAGAGGTCACTCCCTGTGAAGGGATCTCGGCTCTTTCCTCATTGAATGAGATGCAAGATATTCCTAACTGAATACCACAATGCAAAGCAAAAGAATCGACTATATTGAAGCTATTACAATGACGCAAACTTTTGCTCTAGAGGTCACTCCCTGTGAAGGGATCTCGGCTCTTGCCTCGTCGAATGAGGTGCTGGATATTCAGAACCGAATATCACTGTGCAAAGCGAAAGGAAACGTCTGTAATGTCAGTTTTTTAAAAACTTGGTTCCATCAACATCATTTAGGTTTGTTTTTCTTGTATTAATCAAAGTTAACGCTGTCTCGTCAATTAATCCATATCACATAAAAAAAGAACGAAAATACAATGTACGTATATGCCATCTGCATTCGCCACGGGGTCCCTTCATGCACCGTTAAGTTACTTAACTAACGGCAGAGCGGGAGCTGGACTAGCACGGATGCAAAACATATACAACATCTACTAGTATATATATAAATATATATAACATTCGTTCCAGGCATGATATAAGCAACATCACAGAATCTCAGCAAGCAACACAGAATGGTGGATAATCTTGGAGTCTCGGGTTTCACTTGAGCCGCAAATATGACCCGACGTTCCCGGTCGTGTGGATAGCCCGTGCAATAAAAACCTAGACCCTTACGAGCGCGGCAAGTTACCCGCCAATCCCAGAAGTGTGGCAACCCCAATCTACAAAGTGAATGGGCTACCCAGCACTTCACGGAATCCGGTAACTTGAGCACTCCTCTTTGGGTCATCCTATATCTCCTACGAGTGCGAAGAATAGCCCGCCAATTTAAGAGTAAGGCCCCCTCCGTCTCAACGCCATGAGATGCGGGCTCGTTACCCTCTAGAACCTGGCTATTCGAGCACTCCACCGCGGGGTAATCCTAGTACAGAAAAGAAATATATATATATATATATATATAAAGGCAACATCGACCTCAACTCGGTCGTGCCCCAATAAAAGAATATACAATCTGGCAGAGACGTCAGTCCATATGTCGGACGCTCACCCCGCAATAACAAATATACAAATAAATCTTAACTGTGCTACAACCATTGCACCGCAAGCTATCCACCATGATAATCCAACCACAATATCAACACAACAAAGAACATCAACGTGAATGTCATGTTCGTAAACCCGTCTAATAGAACATATAGCAGTTAGACAGGTTATACCGCTCTAATGGCATTCATGGTCGCAGATAGTAATGTATGCACTGAAACTTATAAACGATGTTAAAATAGCGACTACGAAATACTCTGTATTGCCCAAAACCAAAGATAACAGAATATGTAATCTGGGCAAAATTAAACAATACCTAAAAACCAATATTCAAGAGTACAGAACACCACAAAAATTTCAAAACCCAAGTCCCTTGGAAAACCGGCGACGCCGGGAATTTGACCGTTCTCGCCGGCCAAACTAAGGAATTTGTGTCTCATTTTTAAATTGTGTTCTAGTTACAACAAGAGTAGTCTTCTGCAATTGTTTAAAAAAATTTAGAAGACTATTTAAAAAGGACAGAAACTGGAATATTGTATGGTTTATTTCGGAGTTGTTTTGGTTTCGTTACTTTAAAAATCGTTTAAACGCTAGTTAGGGGTTTATGGGCTGGCTCTGATACCATGTTAGGATACGCCAGCGCCCTAACCATCAACCGTGGCCTGTGCGGAACAAAATTGGCGTTTAAAAACTTGGCGCTAGCAAACCCGACCAAAAAGAATTGAATCATAAACCCTAAACTAGCAAACTACGAAGAGCTAAACTACTATGATAGAGGTGTTATACCGAATGATCAGTGTCCTTCAGTCTTCTGCGATCATCCTTAGCTCCTAGAGGTGTCCTGGATCGAGCTTGATTGCCGGTCTCCCTCCATCGAAGATGATCCACCCGAGAGTATGTGCTTTGAGCCGCTACCTCTAAACCGAGGTAATTAGGGTACCTAGTATGCTAATCTAGGTACCCTAGATGATATAGAGAATGATGATGGATTAGTTTGTCTCAAAATTCCCTAGGTTTCTCAACACATGAGACATTAAGGGTATGAGGAAGAAGAAGAGAGCTTGAGGAGATGAGAGTGTAGAGCATATCATTTTATTTGAAAAATGGCTAAGTGTTGTGAATTATGAAGCATCCCAATAATTCACAATGAATCAAGCATGCCTCAATAGTCACCAAAACACGAGTCACCCCATGAGTTACCAAGTAGCCATGCTTCATTAAATGCAAAGAACACCTCATACCTCCACATCATTAACCATTTATTCAAAATGTTTATACAACACAAATGAGGTGTCTTCTTCTAGAAGTATCCTTGCACAAATTACAAGAATACCCCTCACCGTATATACATACCTGTATCCGTATTCCAAAAAAATATAAATACAAAGAGACGAAAATAATCCAATAATCTAATACTAGGTTCCGGCTTAAACCGAAGGACACTAGTATTATCCGTCCGAATCATGATCCGTGCACAAGTGCACGTATATGATCGAACCCTATCGTAATACCATACGACCTCTACATCGTTTCGCCCGAAGTAGGGAAACCCTCTGTGTGGGACTCTAAAGACTCGTCAATACGCTGGCAGTGGGTTTAACCACAAGCACGTCAACGGTACTAGCTATAAGTAACAGCTATCCAGGTATTGAGCAAAAGGAAAGCCGACAAGCAAACTCATCCGGACCCCTACTGAGCATGTCCGTGACAATCTCCGTACAGTCCGATCTGTTCGTCTAAGAATATCGCATATCGAGTCTAGGGGGATGGATAAAGTCAGCCCCCTAATAACGCGATATTTTGTGTCAGTATGAAGCTCATCACCCACTGAGAAACTACTGATCCAAATCAGTAATTCTCGTCTACCTTGATCAAGAATTTCTGGTGATGGTCACCCGTGCACTACGCAACATCAACCCCCAATACCAGGAAAGAAGAATTCTCGACGATCCGCTCACTGCCTCCATGTGGCTCGGGACTGTACCCAACTAAAACCTGTTTGCACGACTCCTTTGAGCCGTGGTAGGGTAGTAATCCAAGCACAGTGGAAACTCACACCAGACAAATGACGATCTCAGGTCGACAGACTAACCTATACACATGTCACCTGGGAACTGCTATCTGACAATAGGTATAATACCATCTAGCATATTCCCCGCGAGTCCGTCCAGTGCACTCATAACCCAATGAGCACATGTATACTATCTTAGGTGACTGACTAACACCAATGGCTTGTGAGACCGGCCACCGCCCCTCGTCGGGGTCTCGATAAGTACACACTTATCTGTAGGGTTCCTAGGCACGCTAGTGAGGTCTCCCAAGCCATCAACCATGGCAATTTCAAAAAATATGGTGCCTACAAACCCTAAACTACGGATCGATAACTAGATGTCTAGGCGAAAAAGTACTAGTTAACACTTAACTAATGGATACGGATATACAACCTTTGTAGATCCGTTTTTCCACCTCCATAGCTCCATGAAGAAGTCATCTCCGCTGTACAAATCCAAAATCCGGGCTCTTGCGTCGGCTTCATCGGAGAAGAAGCGGGCTAGGTCATCGACGACGTGCCGAAGATGATCTACGTCGAGGCATCGCTAAATCAAGCTCCGACTTCACCAAGTCATGAAACTTGTGAAGTAAACACACTCTACTACTTGGCAAGAGGTAGAGGATGAAGAAATAGAAGTTGGGTTCACTTTAGAATTGGATTTCTCACTCATCTTCATCAATCACCATTGATGAAGTGGAGGTTTCTTCATGGAAGAAGATGAAGAAGAAGAAGAAAGAAATATGATAAGTTATTTAAAAAAGAAAAGAATATCCAAACTTATCATAATCCTAACTATGGTTATGTGTAGAGAATTAACCAAGGGTTAAAGGAATGGTTAGGGTTAAGGATGAGATAAGAATGGTGGACAAAGTCAAAGCTTCATGAAGCTTCAACTAAACAACAAATAAAGCCACCATTCTTTTCTCTTCTCATTTATTTTCCAAAATGAAATGGATAAATAAATAAGTGAATAAAACAAAACCCTAACTATAATCATGTAACCATGGTTTGATCTTTACACAAAAACCCTAGCATAACATGTATCATCAATCATGATACAATCAAGTGCACAAAAGTATATCGCATATACAATGCGCACATCCGAGTGAGAAAATCCATTTAAAGTGAACCAATGCTAGTTAATGCAAAGTAATATATCAAATATATAATTATGCATTAAATCATTAAATCAACACTTGATTCAATGACCCGGTCATGTCGCACACAACCGACTAGTATTCAATGTATCGGCTTATCGAATCAACCCTCGATTCGATAACTAGGTTACATCGCATATAACCATTCGACACATTCATCGCGAGAATGAAATACGGTATCACATACACGCATTATTCTCGGTCCCGCACATATCTCATATGCGCTCCTATTTCGTTTCGCTTGAGCCAGGAAACCTCTGTGTAGGACTCTAAAGACTCGTCAATACGCCGGCAGCAGATGATGATCATATCAAACACCCACAAGCCGCAAGCGGTCTGCTAAACGTAACGGCCACCCGGGTATTGAGCGATCTGAAGATCGACGAGCAAGCCCGCTCACACTCCAGTGAATCCGACCAGTAACACTACCGTACAGTCCGGTCTGATCGTCTGATATGTCGCATATCTCGCCTAGGGGTGATAAACGTCAGACCCCAATAGCTCAATAAGTCGTGTCGATATGAGGTCTATAACAATTCGAGAAACTACTGGTAACATTTACCAGTAAATCTCAGCAACCCTGGCCAGGGATTTCCTATTATAGCCAATCGAACACAGCGCAACATCAACCCCCTATACCGGGAGAGACGAATCCCCTCCTATCGCTCATTGCCTCCATGTGACTCGGGACTGTACCCAAAAACCACCGTTTTGCACGCCCTCTTGGACGTGGTAAGATGGAAATCAAAGCACAGTGGGAACCACACAAGACTCTATGACGATCTCGGGTCAACAGACTACTCAGTACCAGTGTCACCAGAGAACTGCCATCTGACGTGAGGTATAATACCATCTGGGAGTTCTCGGCGAGTCCGTCCAGTGTACCCAGTCTCTACTGAGCACCCGTATATCATCTCTGATGTCAAACACCGATGGATATGGGATCATCCATCGCCCATCTATATGGGTCGAGAAGGTATACGCTAGTCTACTCTGGTATATCGATGCCCCGTCTCGATACACCCACGACCAGGGACTTTGAAGGATGTACTTATAGACTACCATGTCCCCACTAGTATGATCCGCATCATAGTCCAGGTAGTCAAGTACATATCCTAAGGGCTTTACCAACATGTAACAGAGAGACAAACAGTATACACGTTAAGGTAAAGGGTAACCAGATAGCATACTATCATGTCGAGCAAGAAAGTCCTCCCTATATATGTCCCAGCATCCACTACAATATACATCCTATGTACAGTAATGGCCTCTAGGGCATACATATAACTAACAATCTCCCACTTGCACTAGGGCCATCTGTAGCAGTGGTTGTAGTATCTCATACTCAACCATCCCATAAAAGTCTCTCTCTGGGAACAGGCCTTTGTGAGTGGATCCGCTGTGTTGTCCTCTGAGTCTACTCTCCTAACCTCGATCACCCTGGAGATCAACTATCTCCATGATCAGGCGATGCTGCCTTAGAATAAGTCTGGATCACTGATGGGACCGGCGTTCCTCGGCATGAGCCACAACTCCATTGTCTCACAATGGTAGGAACGTAGTTCATCTCATGAACTAATATACACCCAAACATCCTCTTTGGTAGCATCTTAAGTAGCGATGTATCCTGCCTTTATCGTCTAGTATGTCACGGTATCTAGCTTGGAACTCTTCCAACATACCGTCCCTTTACTGAGGGTAAAGACAATGCCTGTGACTGACATTCAGTCGTCTTTATCACCCTGGAACCCTTCCAGTGATTCTCCCCAGGATCGGTTGATACCGTCTCACTATAACTAGTGAGAGTCCTAACATCCAATTAGATCTATCTCATAGATCCAAAAACCCAGGATTTAGAAGGTATCACTTTGATCCTATATGGAGAATCATTGTGATAAGCGGAGATTGATCGAGCGTAGCATGGGAAACTCCTTCCCCATCAAGAGTATGTCATCTACGTACTCTGCGAGGATCGTCACCATACTCCCTACTACCCTTTTGTATATACAAGGTTCATCTACCATTTTGATGATGTCAACTTCTTTGACTAATTCATCAAAACAGATGTTCCAACTCCGCGATGCCTGCTTTATCCTATAAAGCATCTTGCACACGTTTCCGCTGCTCCCACTGTTTACGAAGCCCTCTGGCTGTGTACTTATAGACGCTCTCTTCCAAATCATCATTTAGAAAAGCAGTCAAGACACCCAACCACCAGATATCGTAGTCATGGTATGTAGCCGTGGCAAGTAGGATCTGGATGGACTTAAGCATAGCTACTTGAAAAGGTTTCATCATTATCCACACCTGGTCAATGATGCAAACTTTAACAAGTCTAGCTTTGAAAGTCTCAACTTTTCCATCTACACCAAGTAATCTTCTCAAGATATACTTGCTCCTGATGGGAATTTAACCCTTCAGATATAGCAACCAAAGTCCATACTTTGTTGGTGTACATGGATTCCATCTCAGATCGCTAAACATCCAGCCATTCTTACAGAGTCTTACTCCTGATGGCCAGCTCGAAGCTAGTTGGGTCATCATCTCATGATGCAATCCTCGCTCCCACTGTCATAGAGAAACTGAAGTATCTCTCAGGTGGGTGAGGAACCCTACTAGATCGGCGGAGAGGCTGAGGTTCGTTGGTATCTACTGAATACTTTGGTTCTATCAAATCATCTGCTGTAGTTCGTATAGCTGGAACATTTCCAGTTCTACATAACTGACATTGCCTCGAGCTTGTCCGGATTTTGCTTTCAGACATAGGCCGGATAACCCCAAATCTTAACTAACTTAAGATATGGGCTCTTCCCTTTCCATATCATATATGAAGTGGTAGGCAACTGATTTGATTCGAACCCTATTCAATAGGTATGCAGCTTCTCAAGTGCATAACTCCCTAAAGGAAATAGGTAACTCAGTAGTACTCATCATAGAGCACACCTTATCATATAGGGTGTATCTGCTCCTCCCCGATATACCATCGTGCTTTGGTGTATACGGAGGAGTAATGCTGAGAGAGAATCTCATTCTCCTTTAGAATAGTCCAGGAATTCCGTGCTCAAGTATTCTCCTCCTTGATCTCATCAAAGGACATAATACTTATACCCGTATTTTGGTTCTCTACTTCTCACTTATATTCTGTGAATATCTCAAAAGGTTCGGACTTGTGTTTCAACAGGAACATAGGTCTGAATCTCGAAAGATCATCAGAGAATGTAATGAAGTACAAAGAACCGGTCCTGGCATGTGTAGACAGGGGACCTACATACATCAACATGTATCATCCCAAGAGTTCACTAACTCTTTCTCTGTTTCCATTAAACGGAGCTATGGTCATCTTATCTTTGTGACATGACTGGCGAGTTTCACAAGATGTAAATTCAAACTGATTTAAATATGCATCTACATGTAACTTCAGCTAGTCGGGTCGCATTGATATGACCTAGTCTACAATGCCTCAAGAAGGATTCGTTCATTTCTGAACTCTTCCTCTTGTGTGTGTTCCGTATACTAAGAACTGTAGTTTGATTTAGAACATTAATGCTTTTAGATAACGTGCCTGAACCGATCAACTTTTGATATAGGAAATGTTCAAAACATTATCCAACTATACAAAATTTTATCATTTCTTTACTAATAAAGAGATAGATATGATTTTGTATATCAGGTTCGGTATTTAATAACATTCGTTCAGAATCAATGTACTGTAATACAGGGTGACAGTGACCAACAGACTTGGCTGCAACATTTGCCCCGTTTTCTGCCTCATGAAACTTATCACCCGTTCTCAGTTCTCTACCTTTCTGTAGCCCTATGTAACATATTACATATCTGGGATCCTGATCTGGTATCACATACCCAGGACGTAAACGATACTGAGAAACAGTTCTGTATAATGAACACACCCGAAGATGATGCATCAGCATGCACTCTCTTCGTTTGGGCGGCACGGGAATTCTGGTATTCCCCAATTTCCTGCTCTGTCTTATAACAATTATAAGTTGGAGCGGGACCAACGTTCCCCAGCTCAGTATATCAAGCGGGTTCGGTCAATATTCCGTATTATTATCTTGATTAAGGCGTGATAAGGTCGCTACCTGGAGAGAGAGAGAAGAAAACACTCAGCGTGCGCTCTTGCAAGAATAGATTGGTTATTATTTTATCTAATCAGGATGGCTCCCACTGCTTTTTATCAAATCTTCCTTCAAACCCTAAAAGGAAAGACTAGCCGGGATTAATTACACACTACAAGTTCGCCAATCTTTCAGCCATGCCAGTGTCGGTACTTTGAGGGAGGTCCCCCGTGCTTTCGCACGAACCTAATTAATGTAAACCTCATTTTTCCAGAGGCGTAACCTCGTTGACACCTTTCTAGACACCTACTTGATCAGCTAGTTGTAATGTATAAAACTCTCCCAGGAGTAACTCTTACTCGCAGCGGGTATCGGGATCCAACTATCTCATAGAAGGTATGCAATCTCATTGCAAATTTCAACACTTGAAATTCCCGATAATATTTTGCCCCTAGCTCGCTATGACCTTGACGAATGCCAAACAACCCATAGTCCACTAGTCAAGTTCAACCCGTACATTACTTGATCGAATTAAACCCACCCGCACGACCCTTGACGAATGCCAAACAACGCCGTACGAATACCCTAATCCAATCTGCATCATATGCATAAGCAGATAAATACTAGTTAGCTACCGCACACTACGCCTTGACGAATGTCAAACTACCGTAGCACGAATACTAACTAGTACTTATCTGTAATGACGGAGGGCTACGACAGGTTTTTCTGAAAACCTATTGCGTAATGAACTTGATATCGTTGTAGAATCAAATGATTTTAAAAAATGGAGTGTTTTTGAAGCTTTTCTAGTTTTGCTAAAGGAGTCACTCCCGGTGAAGGGATCGTCGGTCCTTTCCTCGTCGAATGAGGTGCTGGATATATCACATATATCACTGTGCAAAGCAAAAACACTTAAAAGCAATCAAAAGACAAACCGAGGGTGTAGCATCTGCCAGTTATTGCTAAAGGAGTCACTCCCGGTGAAGGGATCTCGGTCCTTTCCTCGTCGGATGAGGTGCAGGATATATCACATATACCTCTGTGCAAAGCAAGAACTGTAGCTACCTGTTTTATTTTGAAATTCGATTCTACAACATCTTAGGTTTCTTTTATTTCATTAATCATATTAATGAAGTCCCATCATTTAAGTACCTAAACATCACAGATAGATATGACGTACACTTATGCCATCCGCATTCGCCTCGATGTCCCCTCATGCACCGTTAGGTTAGGTAACTAACGGCAGAGCGGGGCAGGGCTAGCGCGGGTGTAAAACATAAGTAACGCCTATATAATATATCATATATACTATATACTGTATCTATCACAGAACATCACATGATCACATCACAGATATCGCAGCAGAAGAATCATATGAAATATTGGATATACTAGGACGTCCGTGTTTTCAATACGAGCCAGTATAAAACACGGATTCCACGGTCGTGATGAATAGCCAAACCCACACCCCTAGACCCCTACGAGAGCGGCAAGCAACCCTACCAATTCTAGAGTTAGGAGACCCGGACTCGACTCCTCGAGTTGGTCTCCCACTGGACTCCAGAACCCGGTTACTTGTGCTCCCCTTCTTGGGTCTATCCTAGTGCGGAAAAGTAAATAATATACAAACGGTGACTACTTCCGCAACCTGGAAGCGCCCCAATAAAATAATATTACATACAAGTTTTTACATGAATGAAAATGAAAAACACTCATCTCACATAAAACCCCCGGCTATTCAAACACGACGATCCAATATAACATATCCAGCAACACATAACATCACATGTCATCAACGTAAGTAAATATGCGCATCCCAATTGTCGTTGGCATATAGCAACGAAACCGGCGATATCACATATTACACTTACGGTCACAGAAAAGAAAGTGTAAAACTACAACAGTTGGAATCCACAACCACCTCAGACATCACATGCCTGACCAAATGAATTACTTAGACATCACATGCCTAACAATTATAAACACCGCATTTTAGTCTCAAAATCGAAAACTCTTTTCAATACCAAGTCGGGCAATTCAACAAGATTCCCGACATCCTGATCGAATGCTCGTCGCAAACTTCAGTAGACGGCCGCACCCCTGATACCGTCGACGAAGTGCACCAAGGCGGAACACCGCTGCCGCGAGCACCCGGACGGATGCTTTCGGCGACGGGGTTCTCCTACAGTCACTTGGTCGGGGCTATGGAGTGAGGCTGTCTATTAAGTTTACCCGGCGAATATCCGCGTACGCTACGTGATTGCGACGGACTTTTGATCACATCAAAATTCCGTGGCAACCGATCAAGTGAGACTAAACTGCTATGTTTATAACATTCATTCCGTTATCTCATAACAATTTGTGAATTCCAATTATTGTATCCCATCCCAGATAAATAGAAAATGTTAAACTTTCCGATCGAACAATCGAACACCCAAGTTTTCCCGATATAGATCAACACATGAAACAAGTCTAACAACATTCAGTTCGTGCCTCAGTACCAACGGTCCAGCCGTAGAAGGGTCAAGCCAACGCCTCACATGTGGCACGCCGTACTGCCCCAAACCCGAAGGTTCAAAGGGCAGTTCAAGACGGTCACATAATCGAGTTAAGGTTTGTTGTCTTCTAGAGGGACCATCGCGTTACTTGCACTACTTAGAACGTCGTTAAACTACAGAAATATCCAACACTTGGAAATTTCCCGACAGGGGAAAAATTGGGTATTTATATCCGGTCGAACTTTTTAACATATTCTAAAATTTATCCGGAAAGCCACATAGACAAAATTTGACAATCCGATCGAATGTACGAACCCCCTATACAACCCAAAATACTCAACTCTTTATTTCAGAAAAAAATATTCCAGGAAAACCCACACTGCAAAATAGGAATTACTGTGCAAAATTGAATGCCTAATAAGACAAAAGTGCGGCGGAAGGGCCGCATTAGCACGCTAATGACGCGGTTCCGCCGCACTTTAGAAAGATCATTAGGTAATTTTTTCATCGTAATTCTTAGATTTACCTGCTGATTTTTCTGCATATTTTTAATTTGCAAAAATCCACATTTTACAAAAAAGTACAGAGAGCAATTTGGAAATCGGATTTCGGTTCGATCGGACTTCAAACTCCGTCTACGCATCGCCTAAGGCTCTAGCTAGGCTCTGATACCACTGTAGGGTTCCTAAGCACGCTAGTGAGGTCTCCCAAGCCATCCACCATGGCAATTTCAAAAAATATGGTGCCTACAAACCCTAAACTACGGATCGATAACTAGATGTCTAGGCGAAAAAGTACTAGTTAACACTTAACTAATGGATACGGATATACAACCTTTGTAGATCCGTTTGTCCACCTCCATAGCTCCATGAAGAAGTCATCTCCGCTGTACAAATCCAAAATCCGGGCTCTTGCGTCGGCTTCATCGGAGAAGAAGCGGGCTAGGTCATCGACGACGTGCCGAAGATGATCTACGTCGAGGCATCGCTAAATCAAGCTCCGACTTCACCAAATCATGAAACTTGTGAAGTAAACACACTCTACTACTTGGCAAGAGGTAGAGGATGAAGAAATAGAAGTTGGGTTCACTTTAGAATTGGATTTCTCACTCATCTTCATCAATCACCATTGATGAAGTGGAGGTTTCTTCATGGAAGAAGATGAAGAAGAAGAAGAAAGAAATATGATAAGTTATTTAAAAAAGAAAAGAATATCCAAACTTATCATAATCCTAACTATGGTTATGTGTAGAGAATTAACCAAGGGTTAAAGGAATGGTTAGGGTTAAGGATGAGATAAGAATGGTGGACAAAGTCAAAGCTTCATGAAGCTTCAACTAAACAACAAATAAAGCCACCATTCTTTTCTCTTCTCATTTATTTTCCAAAATGAAATGGATAAATAAATAAGTGAATAAAACAAAACCCTAACTATAATCATGTAACCATGGTTTGATCTTTACACAAAAACCCTAGCATAACATGTATCATCAATCATGATACAATCAAGTGCACAAAAGTATATCGCATATACAATGCGCACATCCGAGTGAGAAAATCCATTTAAAGTGAACCAATGCTAGTTAATGCAAAGTAATATATCAAATATATAATTATGCATTAAATCATTAAATCAACACTTGATTCAATGACCCGGTCATGTCGCACACAACCGACTAGTATTCAATGTATCGGCTTATCGAATCAACCCTCGATTCGATAACTAGGTTACATCGCATATAACCATTCGACACATTCATCGCGAGAATGAAATACGGTATCACATACACGCATTATTCTCGGTCCCGCACATATCTCATATGCGCTCCTATTTCGTTTCGCTTGAGCCAGGAAACCTCTGTGTAGGACTCTAAAGACTCGTCAATACGCCGGCAGCAGATGATGATCATATCAAACACCCACAAGCCGCAAGCGGTCTGCTAAACGTAACGGCCACCCGGGTATTGAGCGATCTGAAGATCGACGAGCAAGCCCGCTCACACTCCAGTGAATCCGACCAGTAACACTACCGTACAGTCCGGTCTGATCGTCTGATATGTCGCATATCTCGCCTAGGGGTGATAAACGTCAGACCCCAATAGCTCAATAAGTCGTGTCGATATGAGGTCTATAACAATTCGAGAAACTACTGGTAACACTTACCAGTAAATCTCAGCAACCCTGGCCAGGGATTTCCTATTATAGCCAATCGAACACAGCGCAACATCAACCCCCTATACCGGGAGAGACGAATCCCCTCCTATCGCTCATTGCCTCCATGTGACTCGGGACTGTACCCAAAAACCACCGTTTTGCACGCCCTCTTGGACGTGGTAAGATGGAAATCAAAGCACAGTGGGAACCACACAAGACTCTATGACGATCTCGGGTCAACAGACTACTCAGTACCAGTGTCACCAGAGAACTGCCATCTGACGTGAGGTATAATACCATCTGGGAGTTCTCGGCGAGTCCGTCCAGTGTACCCAGTCTCTACTGAGCACCCGTATATCATCTCTGATGTCAAACACCGATGGATATGGGATCATCCATCGCCCATCTATATGGGTCGAGAAGGTATACGCTAGTCTACTCTGGTATATCGATGCCCCGTCTCGATACACCCACGACCAGGGACTTTGAAGGATGTACTTATAGACTACCATGTCCCCACTAGTATGATCCGCATCATAGTCCAGGTAGTCAAGTACATATCCTAAGGGCTTTACCAACATGTAACAGAGAGACAAACAGTATACACGTTAAGGTAAAGGGTAACCAGATAGCATACTATCATGTCGAGCAAGAAAGTCCTCCCTATATATGTCCCAGCATCCACTACAATATACATCCTATGTACAGTAATGGCCTCTAGGGCATACATATAACTAACAATCTCCCACTTGCACTAGGGCCATCTGTAGCAGTGGTTGTAGTATCTCATACTCAACCATCCCATAAAAGTCTCTCTCTGGGAACAGGCCTTTGTGAGTGGATCCGCTGTGTTGTCCTCTGAGTCTACTCTCCTAACCTCGATCACCCTGGAGATCAACTATCTCCATGATCAGGCGATGCTGCCTTAGAATAAGTCTGGATCACTGATGGGACCGGCGTTCCTCGGCATGAGCCACAACTCCATTGTCTCACAATGGTAGGAACGTAGTTCATCTCATGAACTAATATACACCCAAACATCCTCTTTGGTAGCATCTTAAGTAGCGATGTATCCTGCCTTTATCGTCTAGTATGTCACGGTATCTAGCTTGGAACTCTTCCAACATACCGTCCCTTTACTGAGGGTAAAGACAATGCCTGTGACTGACATTCAGTCGTCTTTATCACCCTGGAACCCTTCCAGTGATTCTCCCCAGGATCGGTTGATACCGTCTCACTATAACTAGTGAGAGTCCTAACATCCAATTAGATCTATCTCATAGATCCAAAAACCCAGGATTTAGAAGGTATCACTTTGATCCTATATGGAGAATCATTGTGATAAGCGGAGATTGATCGAGCGTAGCATGGGAAACTCCTTCCCCATCAAGAGTATGTCATCTACGTACTCTGCGAGGATCGTCACCATACTCCCTACTACCCTTTTGTATATACAAGGTTCATCTACCATTTTGATGATGTCAACTTCTTTGACTAATTCATCAAAACAGATGTTCCAACTCCGCGATGCCTGCTTTATCCTATAAAGCATCTTGCACACGTTTCCGCTGCTCCCACTGTTTACGAAGCCCTCTGGCTGTGTACTTATAGACGCTCTCTTCCAAATCATCATTTAGAAAAGCAGTCAAGACACCCAACCACCAGATATCGTAGTCATGGTATGTAGCCGTGGCAAGTAGGATCTGGATGGACTTAAGCATAGCTACTTGAAAAGGTTTCATCATTATCCACACCTGGTCAATGATGCAAACTTTAACAAGTCTAGCTTTGAAAGTCTCAACTTTTCCATCTACACCAAGTAATCTTCTCAAGATATACTTGCTCCTGATGGGAATTTAACCCTTCAGATATAGCAACCAAAGTCCATACTTTGTTGGTGTACATGGATTCCATCTCAGATCGCTAAACATCCAGCCATTCTTACAGAGTCTTACTCCTGATGGCCAGCTCGAAGCTAGTTGGGTCATCATCTCATGATGCAATCCTCGCTCCCACTGTCATAGAGAAACTGAAGTATCTCTCAGGTGGGTGAGGAACCCTACTAGATCGGCGGAGAGGCTGAGGTTCGTTGGTATCTACTGAATACTTTGGTTCTATCAAATCATCTGCTGTAGTTCGTATAGCTGGAACATTTCCAGTTCTACATAACTGACATTGCCTCGAGCTTGTCCGGATTTTGCTTTCAGACATAGGCCGGATAACCCCAAATCTTAACTAACTTAAGATATGGGCTCTTCCCTTTCCATATCATATATGAAGTGGTAGGCAACTGATTTGATTCGAACCCTATTCAATAGGTATGCAGCTTCTCAAGTGCATAACTCCCTAAAGGAAATAGGTAACTCAGTAGTACTCATCATAGAGCACACCTTATCATATAGGGTGTATCTGCTCCTCCCCGATATACCATCGTGCTTTGGTGTATACGGAGGAGTAATGCTGAGAGAGAATCTCATTCTCCTTTAGAATAGTCCAGGAATTCCGTGCTCAAGTATTCTCCTCCTTGATCTCATCAAAGGACATAATACTTATACCCGTATTTTGGTTCTCTACTTCTCACTTATATTCTGTGAATATCTCAAAAGGTTCGGACTTGTGTTTCAACAGGAACATAGGTCTGAATCTCGAAAGATCATCAGAGAATGTAATGAAGTACAAAGAACCGGTCCTGGCATGTGTAGACAGGGGACCTACATACATCAACATGTATCATCCCAAGAGTTCACTAACTCTTTCTCTGTTTCCATTAAACGGAGCTATGGTCATCTTATCTTTGTGACATGACTGGCGAGTTTCACAAGATGTAAATTCAAACTGATTTAAATATGCATCTACATGTAACTTCAGCTAGTCGGGTCGCATTGATATGACCTAGTCTACAATGCCTCAAGAAGGATTCGTTCATTTCTGAACTCTTCCTCTTGTGTGTGTTCCGTATACTAAGAACTGTAGTTTGATTTAGAACATTAATGCTTTTAGATAACGTGCCTGAACCGATCAACTTTTGATATAGGAAATGTTCAAAACATTATCCAACTATACAAAATTTTATCATTTCTTTACTAATAAAGAGATAGATATGATTTTGTATATCAGGTTCGGTATTTAATAACATTCGTTCAGAATCAATGTACTGTAATACAGGGTGACAGTGACCAACAGACTTGGCTGCAACATTTGCCCCGTTTTCTGCCTCATGAAACTTATCACCCGTTCTCAGTTCTCTACCTTTCTGTAGCCCTATGTAACATATTACATATCTGGGATCCTGATCTGGTATCACATACCCAGGACGTAAACGATACTGAGAAACAGTTCTGTATAATGAACACACCCGAAGATGATGCATCAGCATGCACTCTCTTCGTTTGGGCGGCACGGGAATTCTGGTATTCCCCAATTTCCTGCTCTGTCTTATAACAATTATAAGTTGGAGCGGGACCAACGTTCCCCAGCTCAGTATATCAAGCGGGTTCGGTCAATATTCCGTATTATTATCTTGATTAAGGCGTGATAAGGTCGCTACCTGGAGAGAGAGAGAAGAAAACACTCAGCGTGCGCTCTTGCAAGAATAGATTGGTTATTATTTTATCTAATCAGGATGGCTCCCACTGCTTTTTATCAAATCTTCCTTCAAACCCTAAAAGGAAAGACTAGCCGGGATTAATTACACACTACAAGTTCGCCAATCTTTCAGCCATGCCAGTGTCGGTACTTTGAGGGAGGTCCCCCGTGCTTTCGCACGAACCTAATTAATGTAAACCTCATTTTTCCAGAGGCGTAACCTCGTTGACACCTTTCTAGACACCTACTTGATCAGCTAGTTGTAATGTATAAAACTCTCCCAGGAGTAACTCTTACTCGCAGCGGGTATCGGGATCCAACTATCTCATAGAAGGTATGCAATCTCATTGCAAATTTCAACACTTGAAATTCCCGATAATATTTTGCCCCTAGCTCGCTATGACCTTGACGAATGCCAAACAACCCATAGTCCACTAGTCAAGTTCAACCCGTACATTACTTGATCGAATTAAACCCACCCGCACGACCCTTGACGAATGCCAAACAACGCCGTACGAATACCCTAATCCAATCTGCATCATATGCATAAGCAGATAAATACTAGTTAGCTACCGCACACTACGCCTTGACGAATGCCAAACTACCGTAGCACGAATACTAACTAGTACTTATCTGTAATGACGGAGGGCTACGACAGGTTTTTCTGAAAACCTATTGCGTAATGAACTTGATATCGTTGTAGAATCAAATGATTTTAAAAAATGGAGTGTTTTTGAAGCTTTTCTAGTTTTGCTAAAGGAGTCACTCCCGGTGAAGGGATCGTCGGTCCTTTCCTCGTCGAATGAGGTGCTGGATATATCACATATATCACTGTGCAAAGCAAAAACACTTAAAAGCAATCAAAAGACAAACCGAGGGTGTAGCATCTGCCAGTTATTGCTAAAGGAGTCACTCCCGGTGAAGGGATCTCGGTCCTTTCCTCGTCGGATGAGGTGCAGGATATATCACATATACCTCTGTGCAAAGCAAGAACTGTAGCTACCTGTTTTATTTTGAAATTCGATTCTACAACATCTTAGGTTTCTTTTATTTCATTAATCATATTAATGAAGTCCCATCATTTAAGTACCTAAACATCACAGATAGATATGACGTACACTTATGCCATCCGCATTCGCCTCGATGTCCCCTCATGCACCGTTAGGTTAGGTAACTAACGGCAGAGCGGGGCAGGGCTAGCGCGGGTGTAAAACATAAGTAACGCCTATATAATATATCATATATACTATATACTGTATCTATCACAGAACATCACATGATCACATCACAGATATCGCAGCAGAAGAATCATATGAAATATTGGATATACTAGGACGTCCGTGTTTTCAATACGAGCCAGTATAAAACACGGATTCCACGGTCGTGATGAATAGCCAAACCCACACCCCTAGACCCCTACGAGAGCGGCAAGCAACCCTACCAATTCTAGAGTTAGGAGACCCGGACTCGACTCCTCGAGTTGGTCTCCCACTGGACTCCAGAACCCGGTTACTTGTGCTCCCCTTCTTGGGTCTATCCTAGTGCGGAAAAGTAAATAATATACAAACGGTGACTACTTCCGCAACCTGGAAGCGCCCCAATAAAAGAATATTACATACAAGTTTTTACATGAATGAAAATGAAAAACACTCATCTCACATAAAACCCCCGGCTATTCAAACACGACGATCCAATATAACATATCCAGCAACACATAACATCACATGTCATCAACGTAAGTAAATATGCGCATCCCAATTGTCGTTGGCATATAGCAACGAAACCGGCGATATCACATATTACACTTACGGTCACAGAAAAGAAAGTGTAAAACTACAACAGTTGGAATCCACAACCACCTCAGACATCACATGCCTGACCAAATGAATTACTTAGACATCACATGCCTAACAATTATAAACACCGCATTTTAGTCTCAAAATCGAAAACTCTTTTCAATACCAAGTCGGGCAATTCAACAAGATTCCCGACATCCTGATCGAATGCTCGTCGCAAACTTCAGTAGACGGCCGCACCCCTGATACCGTCGACGAAGTGCACCAAGGCGGAACACCGCTGCCGCGAGCACCCGGACGGATGCTTTCGGCGACGGGGTTCTCCTACAGTCACTTGGTCGGGGCTATGGAGTGAGGCTGTCTATTAAGTTTACCCGGCGAATATCCGCGTACGCTACGTGATTGCGACGGACTTTTGATCACATCAAAATTCCGTGGCAACCGATCAAGTGAGACTAAACTGCTATGTTTATAACATTCATTCCGTTATCTCATAACAATTTGTGAATTCCAATTATTGTATCCCATCCCAGATAAATAGAAAATGTTAAACTTTCCGATCGAACAATCGAACACCCAAGTTTTCCCGATATAGATCAACACATGAAACAAGTCTAACAACATTCAGTTCGTGCCTCAGTACCAACGGTCCAGCCGTAGAAGGGTCAAGCCAACGCCTCACATGTGGCACGCCGTACTGCCCCAAACCCGAAGGTTCAAAGGGCAGTTCAAGACGGTCACATAATCGAGTTAAGGTTTGTTGTCTTCTAGAGGGACCATCGCGTTACTTGCACTACTTAGAACGTCGTTAAACTACAGAAATATCCAACACTTGGAAATTTCCCGACAGGGGAAAAATTGGGTATTTATATCCGGTCGAACTTTTTAATATATTCTAAAATTTATCCGGAAAGCCACATAGACAAAATTTGACAATCCGATCGAATGTACGAACCCCCTATACAACCCAAAATACTCAACTCTTTATTTCAGAAAAAAATATTCCAGGAAAACCCACACTGCAAAATAGGAATTACTGTGCAAAATTGAATGCCTAATAAGACAAAAGTGCGGCGGAAGGGCCGCATTAGCACGCTAATGACGCGGTTCCGCCGCACTTTAGAAAGATCATTAGGTAATTTTTTCATCGTAATTCTTAGATTTACCTGCTGATTTTTCTGCATATTTTTAATTTGCAAAAATCCACATTTTACAAAAAAGTACAGAGAGCAATTTGGAAATCGGATTTCGGTTCGATCGGACTTCAAACTCCGTCTACGCATCGCCTAAGGCTCTAGCTAGGCTCTGATACCACTGTAGGGTTCCTAGGCACGCTAGTGAGGTCTCCCAAGCCATCCACCATGGCAATTTCAAAAAATATGGTGCCTACAAACCCTAAACTACGGATCGATAACTAGATGTCTAGGCGAAAAAGTACTAGTTAACACTTAACTAATGGATACGGATATACAACCTTTGTAGATCCGTTTGTCCACCTCCATAGCTCCATGAAGAAGTCATCTCCGCTGTACAAATCCAAAATCCGGGCTCTTGCGTCGGCTTCATCGGAGAAGAAGCGGGCTAGGTCATCGACGACGTGCCGAAGATGATCTACGTCGAGGCATCGCTAAATCAAGCTCCGACTTCACCAAGTCATGAAACTTGTGAAGTAAACACACTCTACTACTTGGCAAGAGGTAGAGGATGAAGAAATAGAAGTTGGGTTCACTTTAAAATTGGATTTCTCACTCATCTTCATCAATCACCATTGATGAAGTGGAGGTTTCTTCATGGAAGAAGATGAAGAAGAAGAAGAAAGAAATATGATAAGTTATTTAAAAAAGAAAAGAATATCCAAACTTATCATAATCCTAACTATGGTTATGTGTAGAGAATTAACCAAGGGTTAAAGGAATGGTTAGGGTTAAGGATGAGATAAGAATGGTGGACAAAGTCAAAGCTTCATGAAGCTTCAACTAAACAACAAATAAAGCCACCATTCTTTTCTCTTCTCATTTATTTTCCAAAATGAAATGGATAAATAAATAAGTGAATAAAACAAAACCCTAACTATAATCATGTAACCATGGTTTGATCTTTACACAAAAACCCTAGCATAACATGTATCATCAATCATGATACAATCAAGTGCACAAAAGTATATCGCATATACAATGCGCACATCCGAGTGAGAAAATCCATTTAAAGTGAACCAATGCTAGTTAATGCAAAGTAATATATCAAATATATAATTATGCATTAAATCATTAAATCAACACTTGATTCAATGACCCGGTCATGTCGCACACAACCGACTAGTATTCAATGTATCGGCTTATCGAATCAACCCTCGATTCGATAACTAGGTTACATCGCATATAACCATTCGACACATTCATCGCGAGAATGAAATACGGTATCACATACACGCATTATTCTCGGTCCCGCACATATCTCATATGCGCTCCTATTTCGTTTCGCTTGAGCCAGGAAACCTCTGTGTAGGACTCTAAAGACTCGTCAATACGCCGGCAGCAGATGATGATCATATCAAACACCCACAAGCCGCAAGCGGTCTGCTAAACGTAACGGCCACCCGGGTATTGAGCGATCTGAAGATCGACGAGCAAGCCCGCTCACACTCCAGTGAACCCGACCAGTAACACTACCGTACAGTCCGGTCTGATCGTCTGATATGTCGCATATCTCGCCTAGGGGTGGTAAACGTCAGACCCCAATAGCTCAATAAGTCGTGTCGATATGAGGTCTATAACAATTCGAGAAACTACTGGTAACACTTACCAGTAAATCTCAGCAACCCTGGCCAGGGATTTCCTATTATAGCCAATCGAACACAGCGCAACATCAACCCCCTATACCGGGAGAGACGAATCCCCTCCTATCGCTCATTGCCTCCATGTGACTCGGGACTGTACCCAAAAACCACCGTTTTGCACGCCCTCTTGGACGTGGTAAGATGGAAATCAAAGCACAGTGGGAACCACACAAGACTCTATGACGATCTCGGGTCAACAGACTACTCTGTACCAGTGTCACCAGAGAACTGCCATCTGACGTGAGGTATAATACCATCTGGGAGTTCTCGGCGAGTCCGTCCAGTGTACCCAGTCTCTACTGAGCACCCGTATATCATCTCTGATGTCAAACACCGATGGATATGGGATCATCCATCGCCCATCTGTATGGGTCGAGAAGGTACACGCTAGTCTACTCTGGTATATCGATGCCCCGTCTCGATACACCCACGACTAGGGACTTTGAAGGATGTACTTATAGACTACCATGTCCCCACTAGTATGATCCGCATCATAGTCCAGGTAGTCAAGTACATATCCTAAGGGCTTTACCAACATGTAACAGAGAGACAAACAGTATACACGTTAAGGTAAAGGGTAACCAGATAGCATACTATCATGTCGAGCAAGAAAGTCCTCCCTATATATGTCCCAGCATCCACTACAATATACATCCTATGTACAGTAATGGCCTCTAGGGCATACATATAACTAACATTATCTACTCCGGAGTATCGATGCCCGGTCTCTATACTCTCTCGACTAGGGACATTTAAGGATGTGCTTATAGACCACCCAGCTCCCACGTATATGTTCGCCGTCATAATACTGGTAATCAAGCAAGAATCATATGGGCTCTATCAACATGTAATAGTGATCTGTAATACCACATAAAATACGTACATGATGATAAAGGCAAGCCAGATAGCATACTATCATCTCGAGTAAGACTGTTCTACCCGTATAGGTCCTCCCTCAATCATCATAATCACGTGCTAGCGATCACAATAATTGACTTGAAGGCACTATAGCCAACAGTCTTCATGTGGCTCGGTACTGTACCCAACTACAATCTGTTTGCACGACTCTTTTGAGCCATGGTAGGGTAGTAATCTAAGTACAGTGGGAACTCACATGAGAAAATGACGATCTCAGATCAAAAGACTAATTTATACTCATTCCACTTGAGAACTTCTATCTGATGATAGATATAATACCATCTAAAAGTTCTCGGCAAGTCCATCCAATGTACTCACCTCCAATGAGCACTTGTATACCATCTTAGGTGACACAACACCAATGACTTGTGAGATCGGCCACCGCCCCTCGTCAGTGTCTCGAAATGTATACACTAGTCTATTCTGGAATATCGATGCCCAGTCTCAATACTCCCACGATCAGGAATATTTAAGGATGTGCTTATGGACTACCTAGCTCTCACGTATATGATCGCTATCTTAATGCTAGTAGTCAAGCAAGAATCCTACGGTCTTTATCATTATGTATTAGCGACACGTAATAATAAGTAAAACATATACAGATCAATGATAAAGAAAAACCAGATAGTATACTATCATTTCGAGTAAGACTGTTCTACCTGTATAGGTCCTCCTTTAATTATCATAATCGCCCACCAGCAATTACAATAATTTTCTTGAGGGCACTATATCCAACAATGGCAGTGGAGAGAGGAGGTCGACGGTGGTGCTTTGGACCGAAGGAGGTGGAGCTCGGTAGGAAAGTGGGGAGGAGGTGCAGTAGGTGTTGTAGATGATGGGAATGAGAGAGCGAGAGAGGGGTGAAGAGATAGAGGGAGAGAGACGTTGGAGATAGGTGAGGATTTGGATGAGGGGATCTTGGGAGTCGTTGAGGACGTGGGCTTTGTCGTGGCCGTTGGGTGAAGCGCGGTGCTTGAGGAGGTGGCCACGAGAGAGGGGGATCGAAGCGAGGAAGAAGAAGAGGGGGAAAAGAAAGGGAAGGGGAAAGTCAGGTCGGGTGTAGGGCTGGGGGGAGGGGCTGGGCCTAGGCAAAGTGAATATAAGGTTTTATAGAATTTGAATAGGAAAATTTAGGAAACAGGAGAGAGGAATAATTATATAAGTAGGAATAAAAGAAATGGTGAAGAAAAAAAGATAAACATGAAAAAAAATAATATAGACGATTAGAAAAATATTTATTTAAAATACAGAAGAATTACAGGGAATTGGAGATTTACATTATTTCTTCTTATGGATTGTTATCTTGTGTGCTCGAACGGTAGAGACAGTATTTTTCTCTTGACGATAGGAGCTTTCTCTATTTCTTACAAACTATAAAAAATGACTATTTATATATGAAACACTTGTACCGTGCACGAATCGGGTTGGATGGGTTTTCGAGCTTCTTTATACCCGCGTGCTATAATAGGTAGATAAACCTCAACTGGGTTCTGGCGGATTTCGGTTTCAGTTCAGGTCTAGCCATTTCAGATGGGTTGATCACGGTTTCAAGTAATAATGGATTATATATATCAAACTTGACATTTGTTATGTATGCAAGAAAACATATAATCATAAACCTAAACAAGTAAAATATTAAAAACTGTCAAAACGAATCATAAAATATTTACATTTCAATTACATGTTTACATTTATATTTATGGTCAGTTTGGTTGAGCGTAGTTGGAGCCCTATGCAGTCCTAACTACATAGAATTATAAAATCAAGTGTTTGGTTCAATTAATAACTACTTCAACTTGTTGTTAGGAAAGAAAATTGTGTTAAAAATCATGTAGTTTCAATTATGCTCAAATTGAGTATTTTTGTAACTACATGAGTTGAAATGCAAAAAAGAATAGAAAAGTATGTTATTGTATTGTAACTACATCAAACAAATACATGGTTTGCAAAGCATGTAGTTGTTACTACATTCTAACTAAATAAAGAAATAAAGTTGCAACCACGGTATTTGCATCTACATGTAGTTGTAAATACATTATTTTTCCAACTACAAACAACCAACAATCCCTTACATACACATCTTGCACACAGTTGCACATTACATAACACCGAAACAAATATTATATTTTTTCTTAATAATCTAAATAAGACGGGTTCGGGTTCGGATGGGTTTTAAATTTTTAAAACCTACCCAATTTCAATATGGGCGGCTTCGGGATTCGTACTTGTGAAATGCGGACGGGTTTAAGATGAGTTTTTAACCTGTCTAATGCGGACGGGTTCGAGTGGGTAACGGGCCCAACTCAATCTGTCGAACAGCCCTAGAAAATACATGATAAATCGAAGTCCTTTAAAATCTAGGATTCTAACTTATTTCTATACATGCTCTCCTTTAACAAATGCACGTTCGTAGCTAAAACTTAAAATTAAAACTCAAATCACTTCAAATCCTTCTCAACTAATTATTCAATTTTAAAACCTAAATTTGAGTTTTATTTTTAACATATAGAATGTAAAAGTATATTTCTCAAACCTGACTTGGTTTTATGGAGAAGATTCTTAGATATACATCTTATTGCAATAAATACACATGCAAAACTTTTGGAGAGTACGCGTTAGCATGAACAAAAATAAAATATAAGCAAGATAGAATAAATTGGGTGATCTAATGGATGCTAAAAATAAAATGAAATAATCTTTACTCTTTAAATTATTGTTACTCTTAAAATATAAAATATATTCTCTCAACCATCATTATAACTTCGGAATTTTGATACAGTGACACATGGACTTTTCACATGGTATCAGAATAACTCAGATACGATTCACACCGGACACGTATTAAATACGGATTTATTTAAATTAAAGGTACCGCTACGCAAAAGCCGTGGTTTCGACCCAAAGGGCTTTCGACCTGCGGTTACATGTACTCATCATAAATTTGGAGAGAGAGACTTTTGACTTATATTCTAACAGTTACAACTACATAGATTGATGCAGCATAGCCAGAAAATTTACATATGCCTAATTTAAACAAATTCTTCCTTCTTTTCTCTATCTACGTACAGAAAAATACACATGAACAATAAAGTACAAGAAGAAAAAAGAGAATATATAATTCTTTTTATTACAGCCTAGTAATAATAACAACAAATTATAAGAAAAGGAGAGTACAGGGATGATATGGTAATGATATTGATGACACTGATTTTCATGCATTTCCTTTTTCTTTTGCCTTCTTTCTTGTTTGCTCCTTCTCTTTGCAGCATAAGGTTAAGTGCTGATGATGATGATGTTATTTAATTTGAGTAACTTTTTTCTGTCATTTTTCTTCTTCTTTTATCCTTGTTCTTTCTTTTTTTTCTCTTTTTCTTTTCTCCTTTGTTTTTACCCATGATGATTTGGGTTGTTACTTGTCAGTAGACCAAAATGAGTACTTTATCCATTCTGTCTCTTGAGGGTGATGAATTGATGGTTCCTGCGTACAAAAATGCCCTCAAAATAATTAGGGTTAGAATTCACTTTGTCACAGTAAAATGAAAATATAAACTTGGATACGGCTTCTTGGAGCCGAACTGCCGGACTCACTTTGAAAAGGAAAGTTTTACTGATGTACATAAGGTACATAATTTATAAGTTAGCGAGCATTTGATACATTACCATTGTTTGATATTTGATTCTATGAAAAAATGGCTAACATCGGGATGGGTGCTATTTTTTGCCTGCTCTTATTGCTGCTATTGAATTAAACAAAGCCAAAAGAGGATAACAAGAGGGTCTAGGAATTGGTGATGAGATGTGTGGTTGAGATCTCCTTAAAGCATGAAAATAATATCAAAGGAATAGCAGCCCCCAATTCGTCAAAAAGTGAATGGAAAATCACATGCAAGGACATATCCATAGGATAGTTAAGATCCAAGTACATTCCAATTACCAAGAGCAATAGTTTAGTTAGTATAGTCACTTGCACTCTTGTGGAGAGGACGGGGTTCGAACCCGAGAAATCTTAGGAGTGACCACAAATTAACGTTTTTCGGGGTAAATTCATGGGTCCCATGGATGCATGTGTGTGTGATATCAGCATAGGTGTGTTGTATGCATAGGTTACGGTTTACGGGCCGGTTTAAAAAAAAAAAGGTTACATTCCAATTTTGAAATTTAGGGTAATTGAGGAGAATTATTAATAATTTAACCAATTAAACAATAGAAAAAATACTAGTTTTCAATATATTAAGGTAATTAACTGTGTCCTACATACAAAGTAGTGAAATTTTTTTTAAAAAAAATTGACACGAATTCAAAACTTGGAAATTTGTAAAAGGTGTATAGAGTGACATTATGATGTATATAAATGAGTAGTGCATGAGAAAGGATATATAACCACTTTATTTCCTTTTACCCTTTATCCTTTACTTTTTGTATCACTTTGTTAAATGAAATGCAAATCAAGCTATTTATACTCCTATTGGGAGTTAGGGTTTAGTATGAAAGCGAGTGGCCCACACCTTGCTGTTTTTGCACTTTTTCTAGTTGTAAAAAGGAAATAAAGGAAGGTTCTGTTTCTATCTTGGAATTAGAATATTTGATGATCCTCTTACCCAATCAATACTTAATTTCCTTAATAGATTAACATATATGATCCACTGTTTATATCTGTTGAGTATAGTAGTATACAGTAATTATTGTTTGTCTGTTTTTCTGTTTTTTTTGAGTGAAATAGATGGATAATTAAGCCACCCAAAATATCATTAAAAAATGAATACATCTATTTTAGCTAGAAATAAGTATTCAATAATTATTATATATGTATTCTACTGTAGGTGCCTTATTAGTTTTTTATTCTTAAGGATAAAAAACTTACTTATTATATAAGTTTTACCCATTCTTTCTTATCCTTATTGATGAGCCTTACTTTGTCATATATATCCTTAAGGATAAGGTTTCCCCTTTCGCGCGCGCACACACATGTGTGTATTGTATTGTAATCTAGGAGGATCAATCAATAATAATCTATTGTAAATCAAGGGTTCTTAATAATATATAGGCATAATAAATATATTTATTTTCTTTTGGTTAATATGTATTTGATTTCTTTTTCTAACAGATTGTCAAAAGTTCAATTTGCATGTGTAGTGTAGGGTATCAAAGTTATGACAGCCAAGATTAACCACCAACATATGAGGAAAATTAATGAAAGCTTCCATTAAATGCAAATTAATTTGATTATGAGATAATATTAAGAATAATTAGAACTCACTCCTGATGTATTAATGCCAGCTGAGGTGCATCCCATTATCAACTCTTCCAAGCCAGACGATGATCTTTCTACCAGCTTCTGTTGCTGCTGCCGTTGCTGTCGACAACAAATTTCAGTAAATTCACTTCACTTGTAACTAGTTCTTTGCGCGTGCCATGCACGCAAGGCTTAAGTTGATAATGTAACGTTGCCGAGATGTTAGTTTCAGTATTTTGGTAAATTAGTTGATGACATGTGTGTAACCGAACGGTTCTTTATATCTTAATTATGCGTCTGTTTACATAATAGATCACACAAACATGCCATATATTGATGCTATAATATTTGCATGGGAAATTAAAATCAAATACTACTCTTGCTTTGTAGTTACACTGATTATATATATAGAAGATATAGCTAGCTTAAAGAATCTAACAATATTTTTTAAAAAAAGGGCCCTAAAAGACAATGAGATTATTAGTCAAGAAAAAAATATTTTAACTTACAGGTACAACACTTGGATTATTTTCTTCAGCCACAGGTCTATCCTATCTTTTTTTCTGGAAAAAAAAGGAGAAAAATCCTCCTCCCTTAAGACCTCCACATCATCGATCTCTCTTTATCTCTCTCTTCTCCCAAAAAAACAATTAATTGCTTATCTAGAACGCTCTATCTCTCTCAAAACAATTAGTTGTCTCTCTCTTTATCTCTCTCATCTCCCAAAAAACAATTAATTGCTTATCTAGAACGCTCCACGTTCTCTCTCTCTCTCTCTCTCTCTCTCTCTCTCTCTATATATATATATATATATAACCCTCCACATACATCATATCTCTCCTAATATACACACACATACAAATCATCATCTCTCTCCTCTCAAAAAAATAATTAATTGTTTAATTAACATGTGGCACAAATTCTAGTGTGTGTGTGTTGTGCAGTGCCTTAGAAGTCATCTAAACTACTTACAGTAACATCTTACCAAAACGATATAAAAGAATTGTTAAAGTTTTGTCACATATAAAAGAAAGGTTAACAAACTAACTTAATGTCTTCTACTTCTTCACATAGAGCATGAGCTCAAGTATCTATCTGTTTAGGTGCATCATTTCATATATAGGCAAGTTTATAACATTATTAAATAATATTAGTATGTAATACCAACATTAAATAATATACAAGTATTACCAGGTTGGTTATGTCATGAAAAATGATGTGAAACGGGGAACTCAAAAATAACAAAGAATATATAATTTATTACGAATAATGGGGCAATGTTGCACATACAAAATGGATAAAATAAATTTCTGAAAACTTGATATATAGAAATACCTGAAGTATCCTTGAGACATGATAGTGATCATCAAGAACCATAGAGCTTTGATGGAGAGGAGGAGGTGGTATGATGCTAGAAATTGAGTTTGTAGGCCGGCTTATGTTAAAGGAAGCCGTAGCGGTCTCCTCGTGTCGGGGCACGTGTTCTTGAGCTGTGGCCTCTCCAATAGACCCTTGTTTCAAACCCTAATTATTACAATATCAGTTGCAACTCCTTAACTTCAACTTGAAGTTAACCTTTCACTTTCCAATTTGTCATGAGTCTCTTTCTTCTTGATTTGACCCAAAAGCAGATGGGTCGTTGTTTCGTAATACTTTTGATCTTGCTCATGAAATGTTTTAGATTACTTGGTGGATTGGCATTTCTCCTTTTATTTTGTTTGCTTTATATATAGAGAGTATTCTCTTATATGAAGAAAGAAAAATTAATGGATAATACAGAAAATGTTCATGTGTATGGTATGATATAATGATGGCTAAAATGGTTATATATGTCACTTGGCAAATGATATGCATGAAGAAGGTTGATTTTGGACTCTATGTCAAAATGGCAATTATGCCATCTTCAAAATGCCCTAATGAATGAATAACAAGTAGCTTCATGCTTTAAAAGTGTTTTTTGTATGGCAAATATTTTCACTGACAAATGTACTGCCAGGGGTTAAGAAATAATCTATCTACTAACATAAAATTCTACCTCTCAATCCTTATCATTCAGAATTTTGGTGTTGTGATAGAGCTTCAAAGATGATGTTAGCGACTAATTTTGGATTTAAATCCCATCAGAGTCACATCTGGTAGGAGAGCGATTCAATTTAATATCTACGTACGAGTAATACATTACAAAGTGGATTAATTTACCAAACAATGTCGCGAAAAATATCTGAAGTCATCACTCTAAACTCTAAGATGGTGCCAAATATATCCTATTTGAATCCTTGTAGCTTTACTATCATCTAAGACTAAGAGTCCTTGCTTTTGACCCATGAAAAAGACGGATATATGCTACTATTTGTCATATGTTATTGCATGCTATCAAATCCAACGATACATATATGGGTAAAATAGAAGTGGCCACTGGATTAGTTTTATTTATCTAAGATGTGTGGCTAAGATCCTACAGTAACACCGAAATAGTATAAAAGCAATAGCAGAGTCCCAAGTCCGAATAAAGGCACTGAACCACATATAAGAGTTTTGGTGCTCAACTCTAACATGATAGTAAAGCTACCAAGACACAAATATTTTAAATATGCTGTTTAACTTTTATCATAACATATAAACTTTTGATGCAAAATAGGCCCTATATATTAATCTAATTTCTGGAAAATTAAGCAGCCAATAGTTACCTCATCAAAGCGTTTTCTATGATCCACCAAATTCACCGTGCCCTCACCGGCTGCTGGGCTCTTGTCAGCTGATGACCAGTTACACTGCCTAGGCTGAGTTTGATAGAAAATCTTAGACACAACAAGCTCCCCTTCCTTCTCCTCCTCAAGCTCTCCCAAGTGGTATTGATGCATGACCCAATTAGTCTTTTCTGGTTTCCTATTCTTCCCAAAGTTTGTATACAGCACCAAAATCTTCTTGCATCCTTTTTGTTTCCCATTAACCAGAACAGGCCTTGTTTTGCCTGTCTTGTGCCATCTAGTCTCACCCTTTTGAAGATGATCACACAACTGATCAGTTTGTATCTTCCTTCTCTTTCTTGTGCCTGTTGTGTATGCCTTTAATGGCCTGTGGAAAAAGTGCTTGCTTAGGCCATCTCTAGTCACACCTAAGAGGAAAAAAGAGACATGGTCATCATAGCTTCAAGGTTTTGATGCACTAGCTAGCAGAGAGTTTAAGACGGTAACCAAGACAAGACGTGCAAATTAAATCCGATAGATGTATGCAGATCAGACTTAGACCGAAAGGAAGCAAAAGATATTTATTTGGGAATTGAGTGCAGCGGTAGAGACTTTCAAGCAGTGACAGGTTCATCCATAGTTAATCTAACATAAGAAAGATAAATGCCCGGCATGTCACAATTCTGTCGAACCAAGAATGATTTTCGTTACAATAAGGTCGGGTAAGGGCCGCATATAATCGCATCACAGTCACAGAAATACGCCTATTTCAACCAATTAAAAAATGAAGACCCAAACTTAAGCTTACATAAGACTACTAGAATGTAAAAAATACATATCTTTCGGCTCTCAACGCGACTTCAAAGACGGTGGTAGTGACTTCTGAGAACAATGATAAGAAAAGTTTAAGAAAAAAACACGCTATTGGTAACTGTGATGCATTCTTTGTCAGATACAACAACCTTGAGAAAAGAAAAGGTAGAAACAAACATATATAGGCGAAACTTCTGAAGCATCTTTCTTGGAAAACTCAAGGAGAAATTAAATACCAGTACACCTTACTTGTGTGTAAAATGATAGCGAGACATACTACTTTCTTGATTTCTTTTGTTAAAACACCAATATTTTTTTCCAGTATATATTTGACCAATAATAAAATATAGGTACCATACCTCATTAATTCAAAATAACAGTATATAAAATCAATTAAATAAAAAGGTTAAATACCTGGGAGTTTCTCAGGATGGGTGTAGCATATGCCATCGTCTCCTTCAATTATGGGTATAAACCCATCTATCAATGGATGCGATTTCGACTCGTCTTCGGATACCTTTGCCTCGAGGTGTTCCATGAGCTCTTGATCCGTCGGATCGAACTTAACTCCTGATGGTAACCCAACCCAGCTCTGTACTGATCCAAATATAAAATTAAAAATACTGCATGAAAATAAATGACTATAATTATTGATCAAGTGTCGTTTCTGCATACTGGGTTCTGATCTAGCTTGTGACCGCAATTCGGGCACTGCTTGGATGCAGTACTCATCTGATGCTGTTCAAGCTTCCCGTCGATGAGATCGGAGCTGCTGAATGAATCCGGATGGCTACTGATCATGGCTACAATTGATCATGGGCATGACATGAATAAGCTACAAACTTGAAGTCCAAAATTTAGAAGTACTACGCATGCCGTAATATATATAATCAAAAAATGGAAACAGTTGAAAATTTAGATTATTAGAGTGACAAAAAGAAAATAAAAATGATAGGGTTTACCCTAATCAAAAGATGAAGGATGAAGAGAGAGAAGGGTTGAGGAAAAGAGAGATGGTGGAGAAAGAAAGAAGAAACTGTTGGAATGTAGGATTGAGGTATTATATTTTTGTCTAACAAATTAGGAAAAATTAGAGTTTTTTGCACTTTGACTGATGCCCATGAAAAATAAAAAAGGGAAGGTTCCTAACAAAAACACACAAAAGAAAAGAACCAAATAGAGAGAGAGAGAGAGAGAGAGAGAGAGAGAGGTGTCCACCTTTTGTTGTTTTTTTTTAAAATTGTATCTGAAGGGTTTGGCTGCTAAAATTAATTAGAAGAGGGGAAAGTTGTTTCTAAGAATTAAAAACTAATTCCAAAATAAGGTTTCAAGTAACATATTCCATTCCAATTTGTGGAGCTGCAAAAAATAAATGAAAAAAGAGAATAGAACAGAGATTTAATTGGGTTCATAAAAACTCACATGGGTTTTGAAATGGTGTAGTTTTGTGATGAACCTTTTTTTTTTTCATTTTTCTTTTTTCCTTTGAGAGAGAGATATATATCTCCAAAGATTGCTTGTTCTGCAAGGCAAAAAGACCAGTATACTTGATTGGATTCACATTAAAATAAGACTAAAATATATACAGAAAACACATGGGCAAGCAATCTTCAAGGGGTAGCAGGACCACTTTTTGTGTAGGGAAATTGATAAATAGACACCTGCTTAATACTAGATGCACCCACTTAATTTGTTATTCTTTCCAAACCGCGGCTAACTCTTGTTTTTTCTGGCTCCGCCGCCTCACTGCATATTAATGTAAAACAGAAGGGGCCATATTTGTATGGGATCATAAGAAAAATCCAAAATCTGGAATTCATTAGAGACATGAAAAGTAGATCCAAGGATCCTGATCCTTTTTTTTTTTGTTTAACAATACGTCATGTCAGCGTAAAACAAAAGAGTAGAAATGATCACACGACTTGATTGCTCAAATCTAAATAAACCCACAATAGATACCATAAATCAAAGAAATAGATAGCCTCCTCCTTCAACCAAATCCTTAGCTTCTAATAATGACACTCCAAATTGCAATTTAATATTTTCATAGGCCTCCTACCACCCCGTTACATAGGAGTTTAAATTAATTTAATCCTAATAGATTCGTATTTACTAAATAACTTTCTAAATTATAAAGTTATAAACTAGAAAAGACCCAAGTAAAAAAGATATGTCTTTTTTTTTAACTCACACTATTTTTGTGGGATTTATATCTAGAATTAAAGTTGTTGTGGTCAAAGGCAGCAAACTGATTACCGTCGCCACATCATGAACCGGTGCAGCAACACACCTGTTGCGGCACAAAATATCTCGTAACTTCGATTCGCCAATGAATTTGTTTTCGTGGGTCATTTGAGCAAAGCGGCAAACCTTCAAATCCAAGAACCTGCAAAATCAAGGAACACGGATTTGAGCATGTTCTTCTTAATCGATAAAAGCATGTAAAGTAGAACGTGCCGTCTCTTCTTCTCCCGTTTAGGGTTTTCTCCTATTGTGTGTATTTCCCCGATTGATCTCCTTTTGGGATTTTATGTGCCTTATTTATATTATGTCTAGAGGGTTGATGTAGGTCCTTAAAATATTAATTAGTTATGATCCGCAATTAATTACAGCGATGCGCGGGTTTTGGGCCCTATGAGGCGTTTAGGCCGAGTGAATATCACTGCTACAATAAGGGGCTGCCTCTACGGTTATAGTAATCCGTAGAGGCAACTTTTTACTGCCCCTACGGATTAATCCATAGGTCCATAGGGTTGCCCCTACGGTGCCTTACATATTAATTAAAAAATAAAAAAATGTAATCTTTTATTTGGCCCTACGGAACCGCAAAAGAAAGCCCTATAGCCGCAGGGGCTGCCCCTACGGCTATACTAATCCGTAGGGACAACTTTTTACTGTCCCTACGGATTAATCCGTAGGTCCACAGGATTGTCCCTACGGTGCCTAATGTATTAACTAAAAAATATTAAAATATAATTTTTTATTTGGCCCTACGGAGCCGTAAAAGAAAGCCCTACGGATTAATCCGTAGGGACAACGATGGGTTATTTATAAAAAAATAAAGCTCAGTAATTCCCCACCGTCATCCCCAAAATTTCCCTCTCTCTCCCGCGATCGATTCCTGCGCGCGCCTCCTAGCCACCACACCTCATCGCCGGTACACCCATCGTCGACTTCGTCGTCATCGTTGGCCGCATCACAGTCATCGTCGACTTTGTCTCTTCATCGACTGTGTCTCGTCGAGCTCAGTAATTCTCTCGCGAGCTCGTCGTCGACTGTGTCTTGTTGTCGTTGGCCGCACCACAGTCTCCCGCCGGCAAAACTACTCTGAGGTGAGTTAATTTCCATTTTCCCCTTATAATTATGCTTTTTTGTGTTAATCTTGATTTTAGGGTTAGGGTTAGGGTTATAGCTATTTCAGTATTAATTGGGGGTTAGTTAGGGTTAGGGTTAGGGTTAGTTAGGTAGGGTTAGGGTTAGGGTTAGTTAGGTAGGATTATGTTTAGGGTTCGGTTTAGGGCAAGGGTTAGGATGAATTATGTAGGATTATGTTTAGGGTTAGGGTTAGAGTTAGTTTAGGTTAATTAGGGTTGGGGTTTGGATGATGATTAGGGGTAGATTAATTTGGGTTAGGGTTTGGTCTAGAATTAATTTGGGTTAATTAGGTAAAATAGAGTGTATTTGTGTTAGGATATTGATTAGAGTTAGAGTTAGGTTAATTGGGTTAATTTTGGGTTAATTAGAGATAATTTGAGTTGGTGTTAGGGTTAGAGTTAGGGTTAATTAGATTAATTTGGATTAATTGGGTTAATTTTAGGTTAATTAGGGATAATTTGAGTTAGGTTAATGATTAGGGTTAATTCAGGTTAATTAGGTTTAGGGTTTAGGGTGCAATAGTTCCTTAAGTATGATACTCGATGATAACGTAAACGCACAACTTTACTGTAAACGCAAGTAAAATTTACACTAAACTTAAAACTTAAAACCCTTAAAAACAAAACGTAAACGTAAAACCTATTCGAGTTAAATATTCAAGTTAAAACCAATATATGATGATCAATGATAATATGAAATTTTCATATTCTCATCGATACTCATATGTGAAAATCAAAGCGCGACTTAGTTCTCATCTATCGGTTAACATACGTTCGATATTCGTCGTGACATAGAACTATACGAATGTTGTTAAATATCGGACGGTATAGGGTTAGGGTTTAGAGTTAAGATTTAGGGTGCACTAGTTCCTTCAGTAGGATACTCGATGATGATGTAAACGTACAACTTTACCGTAAACTTAACCCTTCATATAAGAATTTAGTTCTTCCTCTGGTTGAGATTTGCAAAAGCAAATCTCCCTAGAAATTGAGAATTTAATTCTCATCGGGGAAATTTTTTTCTGCAGATTCAAAACTTAGGGGAAAAGAACTAAGTTAAAATGAAATAACATGAACATATGGGAATTTAATTTCTCCAAAAATTAGGGTTAAGGTTTAGGATGCACTAGTTCCTTCAGTAGGATACTCGATGATAACGTAAACGTACACCTTTATCGTAAACTTAACCCTTCATATAAGAACTTAGTTCTTCCTCCGGTTGAGATTTACAGAAACAAATCTCTCCACAAGTTGAGAATTTAATTCTCATCGGGAAAATTTTGTTCGGCAGATTTAAAACTTAGGGAAAAGAACTAAGTTAAAAAAAAAAGGAACATATGGGAATTTAATTCCTCCAAAAATTAGGGTTAGGCTTTAAGGTGCACTGGTTCCTTCAGTAAAATACTCGATGATAACGTAAACGTACAATTTTACCGTAAACTTAATCTTTTATATAAGAACTTAGTTTTTTCTCTGGTTGAGATTTGCAGAAGCAAATCTCCCTATAAGTTGAGAATTTAATTCACATCGGCGAGATTTTGTTCTGCAGATTCAAAACTTAGGAGAAAAGAACCAAGTTAAAAAGAAATAACAGCAACATATGGGAATTTAATTCCTCCAAAAATTAGGATTAGGCTTTAGAGTGCACTAGTTCTTTCAGTAGGATACTCGATGATAATGTAAACGTACAACTTTACCATAAACTTAACTCTTCATATAAGAATTTAGTTCTTCCCCTGGTTGAGATTTGCAGAAGCAAATCTCCCCAGAAGTTGAGAATTTAATTCTTATCGGGAAGATTTTGTTCTGCAGATTCAAAATTTAGGAGAAAAGAACTAAGTTAAAAAGAAATAATAGGAACATATGAGAATTTAATTTCTCCAAAAATTAGGCTTAGGATTTAGGGTGCACTAGTTCTTTCAGTAGAATACTCGATGATAACGTAAACATACAATTTTACCATAAACTTAACCTTTCATATAAGAACTTAGTACTTACTCTGATTGAGATTTGCAGAAGCAAATCTCCCCATAAGTTGAGAATTTAATTCTCATCGGGAAAATTTTGTTCTGTAGATTCAAAACGTGGGGGAAAAGAACTAAGTTAAAAAGAAATAATAGGAACATAAGGGAATTTAATTACTCCAAAAATTAAGATTAGAGTTTATGGTGCACTAGTTCCTTCAGTAGAATACCTGATGATAACGTAAACGTACAAATTTACCGAAAACTTAACCATTCATATAAGAACTTAGTTCTTTCTCTGGTTGAGATTTGCAGAAGCAAATCTCCCCACAAGTTGAGAATTTAATTTTCATCAGGGAGATTTTGTTCTGTAGATTCAAAATATAGGGGAAAAGAACTAAGTTAATAAGAAATAACAGGAATATGAGAATTTAATTCCTCCAAAAATTAGGATTAGGATTTAGGGTGCACTAATTCCTTCAGTAGGATACTCGATGATAACGTAAACATACAATTTTACCGTAAACTTAACCCTTCATATAAGAAGTTAGTTCTTCCTCTGGTTGAGATTTTCAAAAGCAAATTTCCCCACAAGTTGAGAATTTAATTCTCATTGGAGAGATTTTGTTCTGCATATTCAAAACTTAGGGAAAAAGAACTAAGTTGAAAAGAAATAACAGGTTCATATGGGAATTTAATTCTTCCAAAAATTAAGGTTAAGATTTAGGGTGCACTAGTTCCTTCAGTAGGATACTCGATGATAACATAAACGTATAATTTTACCTTAAACTTAACTCTTCATATAAGAACTTAGTTCTTTCTCTGGTTGAGATTTGCAGAAGCAAATCTTCCCATAAGTTGAGAATTTAATTCTCATCGGGGAGATTTTGTTCTGCAGATTCAAAATTTAGGGGAAAAGTACTAAGTTAAAAAGAAATAATAGCAGCATATGAGAATTTAATTCCTCTAAAAATTAGGGTTTAACCCTATATAAAGAACCTAGTTCTTTAAAAAAATGATGATGATCCAAGATCTTCAAATCTAACTTTATTTATCGATAATTTATTATTTTCAACGACAAACTTATATCTACGGATTTTTTTCTTTGTCAGTAACCAACCCGTTCTTAGATTTCTCAATCTAGTCATCATAACCTACAATTTATATGTTATGCAGTCTAACATGGCACATGAGTACATCAGAGTTAAGAACTGGATGTACGTGGATTGGCAACAACGTATACAACCTAAGTTTGTCGCAGGAGTTGCTGCTTTCATTGAATTTGCACGCACACATAATAAGATCGTGTTAGAGAAGATTCTCTGCCCGTACGATAGATGTAGAAATAAGTACTGACAGAAAGTAGAATTCGTAGAGTTTCATATCGATCAACATGGTTTTACTAGACTATATACAACTTGGCTATATCACAGGAAAAGAGAAGAAGAAGACAGTAATGCGGAAGAAGAAGAAGGAGAAGACGGTAATGCGGCAGAAGAAGAAGACGGTAATTTCTTTCCAGGAGAACAAATGGAGGATATGGTAGAGCCTGCCCTAGATGATAGTATTCGTACCGAAGATGACATTCCTTCCGGTCAAGGACCGCATGCGGATAAATATGAAAAGTTCATGAATGATGCTAGAAGACCAATTTATGAGAATGCAAAGTATTCCACCCTATCATGATTCGTCCAACTTTTCTAGATTAAGTGCCTAAATAGATGGAGCAACAAGTCATTCATGATACTTTTGAAGTTCTTGAAAGATTCTATACCCCCGGAAAATAACGTGCCCGACAGCTGGTACGGAGCCCAGAAGATTATGTCTGATTTGGGTCTGAAGTGTGAGAAAATTCAAGCATGTCCCAAAAATTACTTGTTGTACCAGAAAGAGAATTCAGATTTGAAAGAGTGTCTAACATGCAGAGAGGCCAGGTATAACCTGAAAGATTCTGATAAGAAGCCCGATATACCTGTTAAGATAGCACGATACTTTCCTATAACACAGAGACTGCAGAGGCTATTCAGGTGAAAGAAAACAGCCAAGGCAATGATTTGGCATCACCGTGCTCCTCTAAGTGAAGATGAAAAAATGAGTCATCCGAGAGACTCACCGGCATGGAAGGATTTCGATAGGAGGCACGAAATATTTAGTAGTGATCCTCGCAATATCAGGCTCGGATTCACTAGTGACGGCTTATGCACATTTAACTATATGGCTGAAAGCCACAGCATATGCCCCGTTATAATAATAGTTTATAATCTGTCGTTTTGGTTGGCTATGGATCAATACTACTTTATGATGGCTCTTCTTATCGACGAACCAAACTCACCGGGAAACAATATCGATGTCTATCTCCGACCTCTGATTGATGAATTAAAATTTTTATTCATTGATGGTGTAGAAACTTACGATACAAACACAGATACAATCTTCACACTGCGTGCGGCTTTAATGTGGAAAATTAATGACTTTTCTGCGTATGGAATGCTATCAGCTTGGTCCATACATGGTCACAAAGCATGCCCTTATTGCCATCAATATACAATATCAAAATTCTTGAATTTTAGCAGGAAGGTTTGTTATTGGGGTCATCGGCGTTTCCTGCCACTAGACCATGTAGGGTGTTTTTCGTCACCTCATTGAGATGGGAATTCGCGCGCGCTTGTCAGGCATACTATAGATTCCCCCTGCCTAGGGTAGGCCATGGTTTAATGATTGTGGGGATCCGAATCTCCGGCAGCCGCGGACTAAGCTGCCGTTAATTACCCCTCGCCTTTGGAGCGAGGGAACCTCCGATTGACGGGTTAAACTGGTCATGCGAACGCATGTGCAGTGTACGTGTGTTTTGTTTTGAAAGGGGGGTTTTGGATATATCGGGAGCCACGCAGAGTTTTTACGGGGGTCCCGCTACCCGGATAGCGGGCTGGGGGTCAAGGGGGCTAGCAGCCCCCTTGCGGGGTGCGGGGCAGCGCCCCGTTAGAAATTTTTTTCTAACAGGGACAGTGTCGTGGAGTATGTGTATGTGTACATTTGTATCCATATGTATATATATACATGTATATATAAATAAAAGGGAAAAAGAATCCAAAGGATGCGTGGGGCCAGCTCCTAGGCGCTTGAGCGCAAGCGCGCCACGTGTCGGCACGTGGGCGATTTGCGCTCGGGCGCAGAGTGCTGGAGTGCAACGCGCCACGTGTCGACACGTGGGCGCTTTGCGCTGGGACGCTGGGCGCTTGAGCGCAAGCGTGCCACGTGTCGGCACGTGGGCGCTTTGCGCTCGAGCGCAGAGTGCTGGAGCGCAACGCGCCACGTGTCGGCACGTGGGCGCTTTGCGCTCGGACGCTGAGCGCTTGGACGCAAGCGCGCCACGTGTCGGCACGTGGGCGACTTGCGCTCGAGCGCTTGCGCTGGAGAGCAAGAGCTCCACGTGTCGGCACGTGGGCGACTTGCGCTCGAGCGCTTGCGCTGGAGCGCAAGCGCGCCACGTGTCGGCACCGGGGTGACTTGCGCTCGAGCGCTTGCGCTTGAGCACAAGAGCGCCACGTGTCGTCACGGGGGCGACTTGCGCTCGAGCGCTTTCGCTGGAGCGCAAGCGCGCCACGTATCGGAACGGGGGCGCTGTGCGCTCGAGCGCGAGCGCTGGAGCGCAAGCGCGCCACGTGGGCGCTCTGCGCTTGAGCGCCGGCGAGAAAAAGAGGCTTTTAGCCTAAAAAGATTTCTCTGAAGAGAAATCAGAGAGGAGTTGGACTCCTGAGTGTATTCTTTTCTCTTCTTTTTTTTGGGTTAAGTGAAAGGGGTTCTTCTTCTTCCTCCTCTGTTAGCTGGATCTTGAAGATCAATAGATGTGAGATCTCAAAATCTCTCCTTTTGGGGATCTGAAGACAGATCCAAGTTCCCCTTTGTGGGTTTTGTTGTGAAAAACTATTTCGTTTTTGAAAAAGAAGAGTAAAACTCTTGATTTAATTCAAAAGAAAGAAGAAGGTCTTGGAACCTTGAAGAAGGAAGAAAGATCTTAGATCTGAAACTTTTTTTTTTGGAGAGAGAAAAAGTTGTTGTGATTTTTTCATTATTTTTGCCTTTATAGGCCATACACTTTACACATAGCCCCTTGGGCTTCACAAAATAGTATTTTGCCTATCTCATGGCTCATGTGCCATTTCTTTTTGCACATAAGTCATGGGTTTTACTAAAATTTGGCTTTATGCCTATTTTTCTTACATTTATCCATAAAGCAAAACAAAAGAAATACAACAAAATTATTTATTACAAAATTTTATCTTGGCATGGGGGAAGGACGGCCACTTCATGTTCGGGCTCGACCCGGGCATGGGCCCACTGGATCTGGACTTGGGCCCGCTTGGCTTGGGGTTGACTTTGATTTTGACTTGGTCAACCGGGATGTAAATTTTTACCCCAACAGACCATCCCTACAGGTTAGACATTGTTCTCTTTGATGGTCATCAGGAGCTTCTTAAGCCTCGAACCTCATTGTCCGGAGAGGATGTAACTGCTCAGTGGGATGGTTACAATAATGTGACCTTCTAGATTCGGCAAAACAGGTGAAACCACCCTACTGGAACAAGTTAAGCATTTTCTTCGAGCTTCCAACCTGGTCAACAAATTTAGTGCGTCATTATCTGGACGCCATGCACATAGAGAAGGGAGTATCCGAACACGTACTCAACTTACTTCTTTGTAAAGATGAAAAATCGAAAGACAAACTTCGTGCTCGGATGAATCTTCAGAACTGGGAAATTAGAAGTGAATTGCATCATAAACCGATCGCAGGTGAACCAGGCAAGTTTGTACTTCCCAATACCGCGTATTATATGTCACAACCGGAGAAGAAAAGATTCCTGCAGGTGTTGCTGTTAGTAAT
This sequence comes from Agapanthus africanus, assembly GCA_030015575.1. Taxonomy (NCBI): domain Eukaryota; kingdom Viridiplantae; phylum Streptophyta; class Magnoliopsida; order Asparagales; family Amaryllidaceae; genus Agapanthus; species Agapanthus africanus. The sequence goes on from CM057344.1 coordinate 114,270,599, forward strand.
ATGTATGCCTTAGAGGCCATTATTATACATGTGATGTATATTATAGTGGATTCTTGGACATATATAGGGAGGGCTTTCTTACTCGACATGATAGTATGCTATCTGGTTACTCTTTATTTTAATATGTACACTTATTATCTCTCTATTATATGTTGATAAAGCCCTTAGGATAAGTACTTGACTACCAGGATTATGATGCAGATCATACTAGTGGGGCTGAGGTAGTCGGTAAGTACATCCTTCAATAGTTCCTAGTCGTGGGAGTATCGAGACAGGGCATCGATATTCCAGAGTAGACTAGCGTATACGCTTCTCGACCCATATGATAGGCGATGGATGATCCCATAACCATTGGTGTTTGACATCAGAGATGGTATACGGGTGCTCAGTGGAGACTGGGTACACTGAACGGACTCGCCAAGAACTCATAGATGGTATTATACCTATCGTTGGATAGCAGTTCTCTGGTGACACCGGTACAGGTTAGTCTGTCGACCTGAGATCATCATAGAGTCTTGTGTGATTCCTACTGTGCTTTGAATTCCACCTTACCACGTTCAAGAGATCGTACAAAACGGTGGTTTTTGGATACAATCCCGAGTCACATGGAGGAAATGAGCGATAGGAAGGGATTTCGTCTCTCCCGGTATTGGGGGTTGATGTTGCGCTATACTTGATTGGACATAACAGGAAATCTCTGGGCAGAGTTGCTGAGATTTACTGGTACATGTTGTCAGTAATTTCTCGAACCGTTATGAGCCTCACATCAGCATGACTTATCAGGCTATGAGGGTCTGACGATTTACCACCCCCAGGCCGTGATATGCGACATATCAGACGAAGAGACCGGACTGTACGGTAGTGTTACTGATTGGATTCACAGGAGTATGAGCAGGCTTGCTTGTTGATCTTCTGATCGCTCAATACCCGGATGGCCGTTATGTTTAGCAGACCGCTTACGGCTTGTGGATGTTTAATATGATCATCACCTACTGCCGGTGTATTGACGAGTCTTTAGAGTCCTACACAGAGGTTTCCTGATTCATGTGAAACGAAGAGGAGCACATATGTGATATGTGTGGGACCGAGATTATTGCGCGTATGTGATACCGCATTCTATTCTCGCGATATGTGATATCGGACGGTTATATGTGATATAGCCGGGTTATCGGATCAAGTGTTGATTCGATAAGTTGTTACATTTGATATTAGTCGGTTGTATGTGATATGACCGGATTATTAAATCAAGTGTTGATTTGATAATTTAATATATAATTATATATTTGATATATTAACTTATATTAACTAATATTTGCTTACTTAAACATTTCTTTTTCTCACTTGTGTGCATATAGTATATATGTGATATATATTAATATACATTTTATTTGTGTCATGCTAGATGCCGCATGCTTCATGGGTATATGAGACTCACACCATGCTTGATATAATGAAGGGTTTTATTTATTTAAAGTTAAACAAAATTAGATGGAAATTGTCATGGCTAGAAGTTTGGAGAAGCTCGTTGCTAACCATTGACTTAGTCCACTAACTTTGTTTTACATTAGATATTTATTAACCTAACCATTATTGTTAGCCATGGTTTATTCTCTACATGAGTTAGTGTATGACACTAACTCACCCATGGTTGTAATTCTCACCTCATGAGTTTTCATTCTCATCTACACTTCATCTTCATCTTCTACATGAAAAAGCTTTCTAGCTTTTCTCAAGGTGATGAAATATTCTGAGAAAAAATTAATCTAAACTGAGCCCAATTCCTATTTCATCATTCTCTACTATATTAGCTATTTAGTTTAGGGTGTTTGCTTCACTAATCTACCATTAGTGAAGAGATAGCATGAGCTTGAGTCTCTTCGACGTAGATTATCTTCGGCCTCGAAAACTTCGAGCAAGCTTGTTCATTTCTTCATGTGAACCCTTACTAGAGTTCGGGTGTTCACTACTTGGAGCGAAAGGACTACTACATGGAGCTTTAGAAGTGAATGACCGGTCTACAAAGGTTGTATTCCCCATTCACTTAGATGTAAAGTTGTTTGCATTGCTAGTTCGCCTAAATCTTTTGTTAAGATTCTAGGGTTAGGGTTCTTTAGTATGGCAGATTTTTAAAATTGTCATGGACGATGCCTCCCGAAACCTTGCTGTCGTGTTAGGTAACCCTACAGTGGTATTAGAGCCAAGCTAGAGAATTAAACGTTATTTGTTAGATTACGAAACTGAAACTACTCCGAAACATGCAACACTAAAACCTAGTTTCTGTCGATATTTAAATGGCTTCAAAAAATTAAGTAACTGCAGAATTTTTATGTGATATAACATGAACACCACAGGAATTTGAAACAAGATGGTCGGAAAATGGCCGGTCACATTCATGAAAAATCTAAGCTCACAGGTTTTTTGGTGGGTTTTTGGCTTCAAAGTTTTGTGATGTTCCAGTCTCTGTTTTGGTGTTTCAGGTGTTGCTTGTTTTTTCTAAGATTGCATGTAATGTGGTCTTACTGTATTGATAATTCGGAGTATTTCGTACTCGTAATTTTAATATTGTTTCGGGTTATTTAGATGACGTTAAAAAGTTCGAATGGATATCAATAACCCATATTTTCCCTCGCTGGAAATTTTCCAAGAGTTGGATTTTTTCCAAGTTTAAAATCTTCAGAAAATCATGCAATCAATTTTGTGGACCCTCTAGAAGAACGATACCCAAACTCGACTTTTTGGATCGCAGAACCGCGGTCATACCCTAGGGTTTGCGGCAGTTCCGTGGCGACATGAGTGAAGCATGGGTCGGCCTTTCTACGGATAGTTCATAGGTGTTGATGCATGTTCTGGGTACTTTTTAAATTTCGCTCAAGTGTTGAGCTCTTTGGGAAATTTTGGGTGTTTGTTTATTCGATCGAAAAGTTTAATATCGTCTAGCTATCTGTGATTGTGATACAATATTTGGAATCCACATAATTAGTTATGTGATAACTAGTTTGAATTTTATAAATCTAGCAGTTTAGTTTCATTTGATCGGTTGCCACAGAATTTTGATGAGGATCAAAACTCCGTCGCAATTACGTAGCGTACGCGGATACTCGCCGGATAACTTTACTAGATAACCATGCCCCATAGCCCTGACCAAGTGACTGTAGCAGAACCCCGTCGCCAAAAGTATCCGTTCGAGTGCTCGCGGCCACAGTGTTCCGCCTAAGTGCACTTCGTCGACGGTATCGGGGGTGCGACCGTCTACAAAAGTTTCCGACGAGCATTCGATCATGTTGTCGGGAATCTTGTTGAATTACCTGACTGGTTATTGAAAAGTGTTTTCAATATCGAGACTAAAATGCGGGGTTTATAATTGTTAGGCATGTGATGTCTAAGGAATTCATTTGGTTAGGCATGAAATCCAAAGTATGTGATACATTGGGTTTATGATATCTAAGATGGTTGCGGATTCCAATTGTTGTAGTTTTTCACTTTCTTTTCTGCGACCGTAGTGTATCGCCGGTTTCGTTGCTATATGTCAACGACAATTGGGATACGCATATTTACTTACGTTGATTACATGTGATGTTATGTGTTGATGTGATATGGTATATTGGATCGTCGTGTTTTGAATAGCCGGAGTTTTTATGTGAGATGAGAGTTTTTCATTTTCATTCATGTAAAAGATTGTGTGTGATATTCTTTTATTGGGGCACTTCCGGGTTGAGGATGATATCACCATTGATGTATATTATTTACTTTTCCGCCTTAGGATAGACCCAAGGAGGAGATCACAAGTAACCGGTTTCTAGGGTCCAGTGGGAGACCTCTTAAGGAGTCGAGACCGAGTCTCCTAACTCTAGAATTGGTAGGGTTGCTTGCTGCTCTCATAGGGGTCTAGGAATGTGGGTTTGGCTATTCATCGCGACCGTGGAATCCGTGTTTTATACTGTCTTAATTTAAAATACGGAATTCCTAATATATCCAATATTTCATATATGTTCTTCTGCTGATATTCTGTGATGTGATCACTTGATATGTTGAGACGATTGCTTATATTATATATATGAGATATAATAAATATTGATACTTTCGTTTTTTATGTGATGCTTAGGAAGCAAATATGATGGGACACATTAATTAGATTAATGAAATAAAAGAAACCTAAAAATGTTGCAGAATCTTGTTTTAAAAACCGGTAGCTCTAGTTCTTGGTTTGCATAGCGGTATTCCTTGTAGAATATCCAGCACCTTATTCGATAAGGAAAGTGCCGAGATCCTTTCACTGGGAGTGACCTCTTTAGCGAAACTAGCAGATGCTACAACCCACTCGGTTTGTCTTTTGATTTTTTTTAGTTCATGCTTTGCATAGTGGTGTTTATGAAATATCCAGCACCTTATTCGATAAGGAAAGAGCCAAGATCTCTTCACCGGGAGTGACCTCTTTAGCAAAACTACTAAAACCCTCAAAAACACTCCTTTTCAAAATCACTCAATTGTACAACGATACCAAGTTTATTACGCAAAAGGTTTTCTTAAAAACCTATCATAGCCCTCCGTCATTTCAAATAAGTAGTATTTAGTATTCGTGCTACGTTTGTTGGCTTTCGTCAAGGCATAGTGTGCGGTAGATGATTACTGCTTAAGCATGTGATGCGATTGGATTAAGATAGTCGTACGACTTTGTTGGCTTTTGATTAGTCGAAAATATTGTATATTTTAGCCGGCAATTTCCTCATCATTTGCACTCATTTAGAAGTGTACGGTATTCATATTTTACATATTAGCAAATCTATCACAGATTATCAGATTACATGTATTAGACCTTAAAACCGGCATTTCTAGGGAAATTGACTGCATTGCATGGCATCGCAATATTTCTATATGTCGAAACCCGTGTTTTGAAGTTTGTGCAGGAAACTAGAAGCGTACTCAAATCAACACTGCTCAAAAGATACACCAACTCACTAACTTCAGATCTGGTATCAATCCAAAAGAGCAATCACAAATCAATAGATCAGAAGAAGCCCTAAACTACAGTACAAGCCCACAGAAGAAAGTACAGAGCCCAAGCCCATCAAAGAGCCGCGGATTCGCGGCAATGGCTTGCTTGTGCCGCGGATCCGCGGTGGAACCAGGGAGTTACCTCCTCAATTTTGGTGCAAAACTCCTGTCTCAGGGCCCACTGTTCAGAAATGTATCTCAAATTCCAGAAGACTCCAGGGGTTTCTGCCAGATCAGCAAACTAGGGTTTCCAAGCCTAATTAAACCTAGCTTAAACCCTAAGCTAGCTCCTAACAAACTACCTTCTAGAAGACTCAACAAACTTTTGGAGGGAACTACCATTTCAAACCTAAACCTAGGGTTTGGGAAGTCTATAAATAGAAGCCTAGACCTAGAGTGAGAGATCATGTGGAGAATCCCAATCTAGTATCAAACTAGAGCCATTTCATCTCTTATCTCATCTTCTTCTTCCACAAATCTAGTGAGAGGATTTGTGTGAAACCCTAACCCTAATTCCAATCAAAAGCCAAGATCCCGAGTACCCATTCAAGCAAGAAGCCTTGCAACCTTTTAGGAGCCGAGCCGGTCTTCAACAGAGCAAGTGGTCCAAGCCGATTCGCGACTCACGGAGCCGAGCAAAGCCAAGTCGACAATTTAGTTCTTCCTCTTGTAGTTCTTGAGCGACTGTAATCAAATTGTTGATATAAATAAAAGGTGATATTCTTTTATCTTGTTTTCTTTAAATTCTCGCATCATGATATCTTTTCAATTCTTGAATACTTTCTGTGTGATGATGTTTGAGTAATACTCCGCTCGTCGAGGAGTCGAGACGATCAATAGAATGATGATGTAATATATCTTAAATCGATTCTTGAATCCTACGAGTTTTGTAAACCCTAGCAAGTTCAAGAACCGACAACCCAATTCGTTGCGATGCTTTCTTGATTGATATCGCTCGAAATTGGGGAGTTACGATCGTTTCTTGAATTTGGTAGAGGCTAGAAAAGAAATGATATCGACGAAAGAACAAGGGTTAAAAGATGAAACCCTAGTTTCATCAAGAAAGCCCTAACTCTCGTCAATCATCATCGATCTAGTATCAATCCTTCGAAGGACAAGAACACGAAATCTTGAAATTACATCACGTCTATGGATCCGATCGATTTCTACGAGCCTCATTTAGATTCTTGACATTTTGGTTGGAAATATTATCGAAACCCAATTCTTGATTGTTTATCAGTTTCTTGATTCTTGATTAAACATCGTGACACCTGAATCAATTGATAAATTCTTGAATCATGTTTTCGTTTATCTTAGCTTAACTTTTCAATTCAAGCATATCATAATACAAACGAATCGTGCAATCCCTGTGGACGATCCGCACTCATTCATGAACTACAATTGACACCGTAGTTTGATTGCGGTCAAAATAATTTTTGGTTGTGATTCTATACATTCTAATTACCGACACAAAGAAACTCATTCGCTTTGTTCGATTTACATAAACAAGAATTCTTTTACAATCAAATGGCGCCGTTGCCGGTGACTATTTGATTTGATAAGCACATCCTAGAATTTTATAACAATCAAATGGCGCCGTTGCCGGGGATCGCACGCTAATTCGTTTCATATTATAGTTTGAATTGAAAGAATTATTCCATTGTTGTTTTTGAGATCAAAATTCGTGCAAACCCTAAACGATTTGCTGTTGTTCATTGCAAGGAAATCTGGAGCTGTTTGGAAATTGAAGAAAATTTTTGGAAAATACCAGAGAGCTGAGGGAGTCTACAGAGACTCTCTGAAGAAATTTGGTGGGGTAATCTCATCAACAGACCGCGTTTCCGCGGTGGGAATGCCCAAGTGCGGCGGTTCCGCGGCTGGGTAGGGGCTTCTCTCTGCCAAATTGCTTCAGGTAACTTCTTACTCTCTCCTCTCTCCTTTTTTAGCTCCAACTAACACTTTGCTGCAGGATTCTTTGCAAATAATCGCAGCGCCGCAAATTGCAAAATTAAATTTGTGCGTGATTTTGATTTCTTGGTTGTTTGCATTCTAAATACGGAATTTAAGGGGCACGACCAAATCCAAATTAGGTGGGGATTTCATTACCCTTCCTAGGCCCCGAAAATCGCAAAACTTGCATCTGCATTGACCCATATTAACTAAAAGAAATCTAGAGAAGACTCTAAGGACTGTCGCGCTCAATTAGGACAAGAGAAGGCCGTGGGTAATTCATTGCTTATCCGCGTTTTCTTGTGGTGTCTAAGGCGAGTGTGTCTAAGGCTAGTGGTTTTTAATTAGGCCCACTACTTACGTAGTGGAGTACCTTCCCACTTACCTGGCACTTATCCGGCCACAGGGGGACAAAGAGGCAGTGGAGGATTCTATCCTGCGACTTGTCTTTTGGCAGTTAGGAGCGGTCTAGAGCCGGACCTAGGTGACCACTAGATTCTAGGGTTTGTGTGCTGCATTTGTTTTGTCGCATCATTTTTTCAAAAATCCGTCCCTTTTTCAAAAGCAAGCACCGCATTCATTACCCCTAATTATAAGTCAACGCTGCCACTTGTACTAACCCTTTTTAGTGCAAGATAGGCTGGACACGGGATTCTAGTGCCCGTTTAGTCCGCGTACCTCTTATCGACTCCGAAGTCGATATTTCTCCATTTACCTTTTCTTTACCCACTACCACACCCACACCGATGGATCCGAATCCATCAAACTTCTTTAGCCCTAATCTGCCGCCGTCCGTTGGTGCGCAGAATCCACCCCGCATCTCTCTCCAGGAGAGGTGCTACCTTATTCGAGGTCCTCTTTCGACCTGCTTATCCACACCACCAGCCAATGGGGATAAGTTTGAGATTAAGCCCCAGTATATCAATCTTTTACCCAAATTCCACGGACTCGAGACTGAGGACGCTTACGTTTTCATTACCAAATTTGAAAACGTATGCGCAATGATGGGTACGTCACAACTTTCAGTGGATGCTATGCGTCTACGACTTCTTCCATTTACTTTGTGCGATATAGCCGAGAAGTGGCTATATAACACTACCGCACACTCTATTAAGAATTGGGAAGAATTCGTCGCTGCATTCCTTAAGAAATTTTACCCAATCCAAAAGACAGCTCGAATCCGTAGCGAACTGAATCAATTTGCCCAGCTCCCTGCTGAACCATTTTCAAAATGCTTTGAATGTTTCAAGGATCTATTGGTTCAGTGTCCTCATCACGGCATCCCGAGATGGGAATTGTGCCGAATCATTTATGAGGGCATTAACCCAAGCACTAAACAGAGCCTTGAAAATATGTGTCAAGGTACTTTTATGACCAAAGATGATGGGGAAGCTTGGAAGTACTTAGAAGAGTTCGCTGAAAAATCACCACAGTGGGAGAGTGGAACCCAACCATTGAATAGGGGTGGCGTACACCAAATAGATGTGTCCATAGGTGTTCGAGCTGAAATGGCAGCAATGCAAAAGAAGCTCGACGCTATGGAACACAAATTTGCAGCAGCCTCCCTGAACCCAGTGTCACTCCCCAAAACTGTTTGTGGGTGCTGTTCTGATCCGTCTCATTTAACGGAAGAATGTCCATTAAACTCTGCGTTTCAAGGTCACGAGCATTCTAATGCCGCATTTCAATGACCTAGAAACGATCCATATTCTTCCACGTACAATCAGGGTTGGAGGAATCACCCGAATTTTGCTTGGAACCAAAACCAATCTCAAAACACGGTTCCAAACACGAATCAATTTCAAAGGGTTCTTCCTCCACCACAACAGCAACCCCTTCAACTCACTCAGCACCCCTATCAGTCACAAAATTTCCAAAACCAGGGCAACACTCCTGCACCGTCTAATCTTATGCAGTCCTGTTCTGACGAGTTCTCTCAATTCACTCAAACCATGAAATCACTTTTGTCAAATTTCATAGAGTTTCGGCTGAGGTTAGATCTTCCGTCGGTGAGATAAAGAAAAACTCAGCGTCCCAAGCTGAGAGTATCAGAATGATGGAAGCTGAAATCGCACGACTTAAAGCCGAAATGAGTGCGAGAGAAAAAGGGAAACTTCCCTCTCAACCCCTACAGAACCCTGGGCATTACAATGTAAATGCCGTTACAATGTTGAGATCGGGAAGAGTGCTGAACAATCATGTCGGGGAAGGTATTGATGATACTGAAAATCATATCAACACCCCGGCTGAGACCTTTCCACACACACACACTTCTCCTTCTGATCCTTCTTCTTCTACCACACCACCTTCTAGCGAGCCAATTCTCCATTTCCCACTAGGCTCAACACCTTTTCCCAACCCTTATAGTTCTCCACAGACGGTCCCCACACCTCTTTTGGGACCTCGTCTACCCCCTCTTCCTTCTCCTGTGATGGACCCTGCGCTTATTGCGAAAGCTCCTTACCCGAACCGGTTAAGGGCTAATAGAACGAGTCCTCATATGGAGAAAATTTTAGAAATGTTCAAACAGGTTAACATCAATATCCCTCTCCTAGATGCTATTCAGCAAGTCCCTGCTTATGCAAAAATTCTTAAGGACTTGTGCACTAGGAAGAGGAAGACTCAAGTGCCAAAGAAGGTCTTCATGTCTAATAACATTAGCACTGCTTTTATACCCCAGCTTCCAAAGAAAATAAAGGACCCAGGATGTCCTACAATATCGATTTCGATTGGGGGTAAAAACATAAATCGTGCTCTTTTAGACCTTGGCGCAAGTGTTAACCTGCTCCCTTATTCTGTTTATGAGCAATTAGGGATTGGAGAGCTGAAACCTGCTCATTGCACTCTCCAGATGGCAGACCGATCTATCACCAAACCAAAGGGTGAATTAGAGGATGTATTGATAAAGGTCGGGGAATTTGTTTTCCCTGTAGACTTCATTGTGCTCGACACACATCCTGTAGCAAACCCCCGGGGCCAAATTCCGGTGATTCTGGGTCGTCCTTTCCTTGCCACTTCCAACGCTGTTATAAATTGTAGAAATGGTTCAATGAATTTATCATTTGGAAATATGACCATTGAACTAAATATCTACAAAGTTGGAAGTCAGCCATCAGAACCCTCTGCTCATATTTTAGATGTGTGCTCTGTCCATGAGATCGCTCCCGATAGTTGTGGAGCTGAGGATCTTTGCTTTACTGATCTCGATGACATTACCACATCTCTGTTTGATTTCACACATGATCTTAGTGATGACACTTTCTCTACACTTGAGTCCTGCACTTCTGACTTTTCTCCACCCGAGTCTGTATCTTTCACAGGCTCTGAGCTTCTTTGTAAATCCAAAAATCACTCAATGATCCCTCCTTCTATCATTTCTCCGCCCGAATTAGATCTCAAAATTTTACCTTTTCACCTGAAATATGCATATCTAGGTGAGAATGAGTCTTTACCGGTTATCATATCCGCTTCTTTTGCATCAGAGCAAGAGAATGCCCTTTTATCGGTATTGAGATCTAACAAAGAGGCGTTTGGTTGGAGTATGGCGGACATCAAAAGGATTAGTCCTTTGATAGTTGAACATTATATACATGTGATGGATGATGCTAGACCGACCCGAGAACCACAGAGACGGTTGAATCCCGTCATGAAGGAAGCGGTCATGAAAGAGATCGTCAAATGCTTAGATAATGGTATTATATACCCTATCTCCGATAGCCAGTGGGTGAGTCCTATACATGTCGTTCCTAAGAAATCCGGCATCACAGTTATAACCAATGAGGCAAATGAGTTGATTCAGACACGCGCCGAAACTGGGTGGCGTGTATGTATTGATTATAGAAAACTCAATGCTGCCACAAGGAAAGACCATTTTCCTCTACCATTCATTGATCAGATGCTGGAACGCTTAGCGGGACGAGAGTATTATTGTTTTATGGACGGATACTCAGGCTACAATCAGGTCCCCATCGCCAAAAAGGATCAAGATAAAACCACTTTTACTTGTCCTTTTGGTACCTTTGCTTACAGTCGCATGCCCTTTGGGTTATGCAATGCTCCCGCTACCTTTCAGCGGTGTATGATGGGGATATTCTCTGATATGGTAGAGAATTTTCTGGAGATCTTTATGGACGATTTCTCGATTTTTGGAGACTCTTTTTCTGATTGCCTTGCGAATCTTGACGCTGTTCTTACTCGTTGCAAAGAGAAGAACTTGACTTTGAACTGGGAAAAATGCCATTTTATGGTCCAAGAAGGAATCGTACTTGGACATGTCATTTCACAGAAAGGCATTGAGGTTGACAGAGCTAATATAGATGTCATTCAAAATCTCTCTCATCCCAAAAGCGTCAAAGATATTCGATCTTTCCTTGGCCATGCGGGCTTTTATAGGAGATTCATTAAGGACTTTAGCAAAATTGCTAGACCTTTAACTCTTCTCCTGGCCAAGGATACAACCTTCCATTTTGACTCGGATTGCGAGACAGCTTTCGACTCACTTAAACACTCACTCACTTCAGCCCCCGTTTTATCATCACCAAATTGGGACTACCCCTTTGAGCTGATGTGTGACGCATCTGATTTTGCAGTAGGTGCAGTCTTAGGACAGCACATCGAAAAGATGCCACACGTGATTTACTATGCAAGTAAGACCCTGAATGATGCGCAAATCAATTATACAACCACAGAAAAAGAACTTTTAGCGGTTGTATTTGCATTAGAAAAATTCAGGCCTTACTTAATTGGCTCACCTATAGTTGTGTATACTGACCATTCCGCTTTAAAACATCTTCTGGCGAAGAAAGATGCAAAAGGTCGACTAATACGTTGGATCCTACTGTTACAAGAATTTGATCTTGTTATCAAAGATAAGAAAGGATGTGAAAACGTAGTAGCTGACCATCTTTCACGCATCATTTCTTCCCCTGTGACCCTGCTGATTAATGACTCGTTCCCTGACGAACAACTCTTGAGCATATCCGCTGAACCATGGTTCAGGGATATTGTGAACTATCATGCCACGGGACTAATACCAAGCAATTGGTCAAAACAGGACAAATATCATTTTCTTTCCCAAGTAAAACACTTTTACTGGGACGAGCCCTATTTGTTTAAATATTGTCCTGATCAGATCATTCGCCGGTGTGTCCTGAATGAAGAGTTCAAGAGTGTTCTTTCATTTTGTCATGATCAGGCTTGTGAGGGTCACTTTGGTCCTAGAAAGACAGCGGAAAAGGTTTTGCAATGTGGATTTTATTGGCCGACCTTATTCAAGGACGCATTTGAGTATTGCAAAACCTGTACACAATGTCAGTATACGGGTAGAATATCCCAGAGGAATGAAATGCCTCAACAACCCATCTTGGTTGTTGAAATATTCGATGTTTGGGGCATTGATTTTATGGGTCCTTTTCCCAACTCCTTTGGGAATTTGTACATTTTGCTGGCGGTTGATTATGTCTCCAAGTGGGTAGAAGCCATTCCATGTCGCAATAATGACAAGAAAGTTGTCATTAAGTTCTTAAAAGAGAATATCTTTTCGCGATTTGGACACCCACGCGCTATCATTAGCGATAATGGGACACATTTCTGGAACAGATCTTTTGAGACTCTGATGCGAAAATACTCAATCAACCACCGACTTTCTACACCCTATCATCCCCAAACAAGCGGGCAACAGACAAATCAAACTTATCCTGGAGAAGACTGTTGCTAAGAATAGAAAAGACTGGTCGACCAAACTGACGGATGCTCTTTGGGCATTCAGAACTGCATATAAAACCGACCTAGGAATGTCTCCATATAGGATAGTGTTATGGAAAGCATGTCATTTACCCGTCGAGATAGAGCATAAAGCATTGTGGGCTATAAAGGAAATAAATTTTGATCTAAACCTTGCTTGCAACTTTCGGAAGCTGCAACTTAATGAGCTACGCCAACTCCGCGATGAAACTTATGATAACGCTGTAATCACAAAGAATAGGACTAAGGTTTTTCACGATAAAAACATTTTCACCTGGTCAACAAGTCCTTCTTTATGATTCACGATTACACCTTCACGCGGGTAAGCTCCGATCTCGATGGAAGGGACCTTTTGTTGTGCGGTCTGTATACCCGCACGGGGTAGTAGAAGTAGAAAATGTTAAAAACGGCACCTTTTTCAAAGTAAATGGACATAGACTAAAGCCGTATTTTTCCACTGACCCCACGGAGGAGCTCTTGTTCTTACAAGAGCCAGTTTATTTGGATTAAAATTCCTCCGTCTCACCTTCATGTCAAGTATATCATTGCATCATTTTTTGAATGAAGGTGAGTGAAAAGAGTAAGTTTGGGGGAAGTTCTTCACTTAAATATTTTGCCCCCACTAATAGTTCCCCCCAGACTTACAGTTTTGTAAGTATAGCGTTTGGCAACAGTGAGGACACTGTTGAAAACAAGTTTGGGGGAGGTTTGTGCTTATTTTCGCATCATTTGCATATCATCTGCATAAGCACAAAACATTTCTTTAAAAATCTATAAAAATTGAAAAATTTTCAAAACCCATAAAAATTTAAAAATTTTCAAGTATAAAAATAATTTTAATATTTACACTTTTTTGTACATAAATAAGATAATGAAAGTTTAGATAGTGAAAAATTACATCCATGAGATTGGAAAATTTTTAGAAAACTAAAAAAATTAGAAGTTTTCTTATACGAACTAGTAATAAGTAGTTATGAGCCGTTGTCCCAAGGGTTAGTAAGATGAAGGACGTCACTAATCTGAGGATAAAACTAAGTCTGAAAAATAGTTTCTATTCTGGAAGCCAAACATTTTGAACATTGATACCCTGCTATTCGCACTTTCACACGTCTTGAAGCCTGGGATAGTAGAGGATACCTTGAAATGCTCTTGTCTTAAAGCCGATGTATGAAGGAAATAAAAAGAAAAGTGAATAAAAAAGAAAATATGAGTGGTGAGAAAAATGAACACTGGTTTTGTTATCACCAAGGGCAATAAAAAAAATATATAGCGAGGGTGCTTCTTCACCTAGTGCCCTAAGGCCAACTGGTCTGGGAGTCACTGCTATGCCTGAGGTGGTGCAAGACGAGGAAAATACACCAAATAAGCAAGCACAGGAGTAATCAGTCGGTTAGTACCTTAAGAAGTATTAACGGTCGCATGAAAGTGTGTGAGCAATCTCATTTAAATATTCATTAATTAAAAAGTACTGAGGCTGATGGGCAAGAGTATGATAGCTTGAATTGAATTCTCCGGGTGTAGGGATGTCTTTACACACACGCAGGGTGATATGATCGATGTTTGGAAGAAAGATAGGAATGAAGAATAAGACGAGGTTTTATTGAGGGAGGACGTGATTTCTGACATCTTTTCATGACCATTAAGATAGGGCTCATGACAACCGAAAAGCTAGCTTAGTTGGAAACCCTAATTTTCAAGGTTTTTCTTCTACAATTCTTTTCTTTAAATGTAATATTCATGATCTTTCTTTTATTATTGGATTTTGTGGGTGCAATCCGCTGAAAACCCTCAGGAGACAACACTCCTCCTACTAGGGACACCTAGAGGTTTAAAGGCTTGTTGCACATGCTCAGTGCAATCGTGTTGCCTACGAAAGTGTGCTAGTTAGTTTTTCTCTTTCTTTATTTTCTCCTTCTCTTTTTAATAAAACAGTTCACTCGAGACGATCGAAATTAAGTTTGGGGGAATTTGATTAGTCGAAAATATTGTATATTTTAGCCGGCAATTTCCTCATCATTTGCACTCATTTAGAAGTGTACGGTATTCATATTTTACATATTAGCAAATCTATCACAGATTATCAGATTACATGTATTAGACCTTAAAACCGGCATTTCTAGGGAAATTGACTGCATTGCATGGCATCGCAATATTTCTATATTTCGAAACCCGTGTTTTGAAGTTTGTGCAGGAAACTAGAAGCGTACTCAAATCAACACTGCTCAAAAGATACACCAACTCACTAACTTCAGATCTGGTATCAATCCAAAGGAGCAATCACAAATCAATAGATCAGAAGAAGCCCTAAACTACAGTACAAGCCCACAGAAGAAAGTACAGAGCCCAAGCCCATCAAAGAGCCGCGGATCCACGGCAATGGCTTGCTTGTGCCGCGGATCCGCGGTGGAACCAGGGAGTTACCTCCTCAATTTTGGTGCAAAACTCCTGTCTCAGGGCCCACTGTTCAGAAATGTATCTCAAATTCCAGAAGACTCCAGGGGTTTCTGCCAGATCAGCAAACTAGGGTTTCCAAGCCTAATTAAACCTAGCTTAAACCCTAAGCTAGCTCCTAACAAACTACCTTCTAGAAGACTCAACAAACTTTTGGAGGGAACTACCATTTCAAACCTAAACCTAGGGTTTGGGAAGTCTATAAATAGAAGCCTAGACCTAGGGTGAGAGATCATGTGGAGAATCCCAATCTAGTATCAAACTAGAGCCATTTCATCTCTTATCTCATCTTCTTCTTCCACAAATCTAGTGAGAGGATTTGTGTGAAACCCTAACCCTAATTCCAATCAAAAGCCAAGATCCCGAGTACCCATTCAAGCAAGAAGCCTTGCAACCTTTTAGGAGCTGAGCCGGTCTTCAACAGAGCAAGTGGTCCAAGCCGATTCGCGACTCACGGAGCCGAGCAAAGCCAAGTCGACAATTTAGTTCTTCCTCTTGTAGTTCTTGAGCGACTGTAATCAAATTGTTGATATAAATAAAAGGTGATATTCTTTTATCTTGTTTTCTTTAAATTCTCGCATCATGATATCTTTTCAATTCTTGAATACTTTCTGTGTGATGATGTTTGAGTAATACTCCGCTCGTCGAGGAGTCGAGACGATCAATAGAATGATGATGTAATATATCTTAAATCGATTCTTGAATCCTACGAGTTTTGTAAACCCTAGCAAGTTCAAGAACCGACAACCCAATTCGTTGCGATACTTTCTTGATTGATATCGCTCGAAATTGGGGAGTTACGATCGTTTCTTGAATTTGGTAGAGGCTAGAAAAGGAATGATATCGACGAAAGAACAAGGGTTAAAAGATGAAACCCTAGTTTCATCAAGAAAGCCCTAACTCTCGTCAATCATCATCGATCTAGTATCAATCCTTCGAAGGACAAGAACACGAAATCTTGAAATTACATCACGTCTATGGATCCGATCGATTCCTACGAGCCTCATTTAGATTCTTGACATTTTGGTTGGAAATATTATCGAAACCCAATTCTTGATTGTTTATCAGTTTCTTGATTCTTGATTAAACATCGTGACACCTGAATCAATTGATAAATTCTTGAATCATGTTTTCGTTTATCTTAGCTTAACTTTTTAATTCAAGCATATCATAATACAAACGAATCGTGCAATCCCTGTGGACGATCCGCACTCATTCATGAACTACAATTGACACCGTAGTTTGATTGCGGTCAAAATAATTTTTGGTTGTGATTCTATACATTCTAATTACCGACACAAAGAAACTCATTCGCTTTGTTCGATTTACACAAACAAGAATTCTTTTACAATCAAATGGCGCCGTTGCCGGGGACTATTTGATTTGATAAGCACATCCTAGAATTTTATAACAATCAGCTTTCGTCAAGGGTCGTGCGGGTGGGTTTAATTCAATTATGAAATATACGGGTTGAACTTGACTAGCAGACTATGGTTTGTTGGCTTTCGTCAAGGTCATAGGACGCTAGGGGCAAAATATTATCGGGAATTTCAAATGTTGAAATTTGCAATGAGATTGCATACCTTCTATGAGATAGTTGGATCCCGATACCTACTGCGAGTAAGAGTTACTCCTGAGAGAGTTTTACACATTACAATTAGCCGATTAAGTAGGTGTCTAGAAAGGTATTAACGGGGTTACGCCCATGGGAAAATGAGGTTTATTTTAATTAGGTTCGTGCGAAAACACGGGGAACCTCTCTCAAAGTAACGACACTGGTCTGGCCGAAAGATTGGCGAACTTTTAGGGTGTAATTAATCCCGGCTAGTCTTACCTTTAGGGTTTGAAGGAAGATTTGATAAAAACAGTGGGAACCATCCTGATTAGATAAAATAATAACCAATCTGATCTTGTAAGAGTGCACGCAGAGAGCTTTCTTCTCTCTCTTTTCTGGTAGTGACCATGTCACGCCTTAATCAAGATAAAAATATGGATGCATTGACCGAACCTGCTTATTATACTGAACTTGGGAACGTTGGTTCCGCTCTATTTTATAATTGTTATAAGTCCGAGCAGGAAATAGGGGAATTTCTGGATTCTCATGCCACCCAATCAAATAAAGTGCATGTTGATGCATCTTCTTCGAGTGTGTTCATTACGGAGAACTGTTTCTCAGTATTCTCTACGTCCTGGGTATGTGATACCGGATCAGGATCTTGTATATATAATACGTTACATGGGCTACAAAAGGTAGAGAACTGGGATTGGGTGATATGTCTCTAAGTGTTAGAGAATGGTGCAATTATTGCAGCCAAGTCAGTTGACAAATATCACCTTGTATTACCAAATGGTAAATACATTGATTCTGAACGAATGTTATTACATACCGAACCTGATATACAACATTACATAAAATTCTTTATTGAGTTAAATAAAGATATAATTCTGTATTAGAGGATAATATTATGAACATTTTCTTGAATTAAGAGTTGATTGGATCAGGCACGTTATGTAATGGCATATACATTCTAAATCAAACCACAGTTCAAAGTATGTAGAACACACACAAGAGAAGTAGTTCAGAAATGAACGAATCCTTCTTGTGGTATTGTAAACTAGGTCATATCAATATGGCACGACTAGCTAAGTTACATAAGTATGAATATAAGAATCTGTTCGAATTTTCATCTTATGATACTTGCCAGTCTTGTCTCAAAGGTGAAATGACCAATATTCCGTATACTGGAAATAGAGAAAGAGTTACTGGATTCTTAGGACGGATACATGATGATGTATATGACCCAATGTCTATAAATGCTAAGGTTTGTTCTTCGTACTTCATTATATTCACTGATCATCTCTCAAGATTCGGACATATATT
This sequence comes from Agapanthus africanus, assembly GCA_030015575.1. Taxonomy (NCBI): domain Eukaryota; kingdom Viridiplantae; phylum Streptophyta; class Magnoliopsida; order Asparagales; family Amaryllidaceae; genus Agapanthus; species Agapanthus africanus. The sequence continues at coordinate 114,288,615 of CM057344.1, forward strand.
CTTGTTGAAACACGAGTCTGAAATTTTCGAGAAATTCAAGAAATATAAGCTTGAAGTTGAGAACCAGACGGGTAGAAGTATTAAAGTCCTTCGATGAGATCGAGGAGGAGAATACTTGGGCATGGAGTTCCTGAAGTTTCTAAAAGGAGAATGAGATTCTCTCTCAGCTTACTCCTTCGAATACACCATAGCACAACGGTGTATCGGGATGGAGGTATCGCACCCTATGAGATATGGTGCGCTCTATGATGAGTATTGCTGAGTTACCTGTTTCCTTTTGGAGTTATGCACTTGAGAAGTTACGTACCTATTGAATGGGGTTCCATCCAAATCAGTGCCTACCACTATATATGAGATATGGAATAAGAAGAGACCATGTCTTAAACGGGTTAAGATATGGGGTTGTTCGGTCTATGTTGAAAAGCAAAATCCGGACAAGCTCGAGGCAAGGTCAGTTCTGTATAAGTTTGTTGGATATCCCAAACATTTGCGAGGGATTATCTTCTACCACACTGAGAAGAAAAAGGTGTTTTGTTTTCAGCATACCACATTTTTAGAAAAGGAGTTTCTTGTGAAGAAATTTGTGGTCATGGTGTAGAACTGGAAGGAGTTCCAGCCATACAAACTAACAGCTGATGATTTGGTGAAACCAAAGTATTCAACAGTCTCCAACGAACCTCAGCCTCTCCGTGAATCTGGTAGGGTTCCTCATCCACTTGAGAGATACTACGGTCTTCTCGGTGACAGTGGGAGCGAGGATTGCATCATGGTTGATGATGACCCAACTAGGTTCAGGCAGGCCATCACAAGTGGAGACTTTGTGAAATGGCTGGATGCTATGCAATCAAAGATGGAATCCATGTACACCAACAAAGTATAACTTTGAATGTTGCACCTGAATGGGTAAAACCCATTAGGAGCAAATGGATCTTGAGAAGATTCTTGGTGTAGATGGAAAAGTTGAGACTTTCAAAACTATGCTTAAGTCCATCAGGATTAGAGCACGCATCGCGGAGTTGGAACATCTGTTTTGATGTGGCAGTCAAAGAGTTTGACTTCATCAAAAAGATAGATGAACCTTATATATACAAAAAGGTTGTAGAGAGTAAGGTGGTCTTCCACGTATTGTACGTAATGACATACTCTTGATAGGAAATGGTTTCCTATGCTATATTCGGTCAAGCTCCTCTTATTACGAGGATTCTCCAAGGAAGATCTGGATGATACCTACTACATCTTGTGGATTATGATCTATGGTGATAGATCTAAGTGGATGTTGGGAGTGTCCCAAATCTAGGTATATTAACACCATACTAAAGGGGTTTAGTATGGAGGATTCTAAGCGTGGTGGTTCGTCCACTTACTCAGGAATCAATCTCTCCAAAAAGATGTCACCCGAGACTGATTTGGAGAGAGCTCGCGTGCAAGAGATACCCTATGCTTCGGCAGTAGGCTCTATCATATATGCCATGTTATGTACCAGACCAGATGTAGCTAAATCACTAGGTGTAGTGATCAAGAATCAATCGGATCTTGGGAGAATCACTGGATAGCTGTGTAGGACATTCTTAAGAACTTGAGAAGTACTAAATGAATGTTCTTGGTTCGAGCTTCCAGAATGATAAGGTCAACTGAAAGTCAGTCACGGGCTTTGTCTTTACCCTCAGTGGAGGGACGGTATGTTAGAAGAGTTCCAAGCAAAATACCGTGGCAAACTAGACGATAAATGCTAGATACATCGCTACTAATGATGCTACCAAAGTAGATGTCTGGATAATTCTTGTTCATGAGATGAACATGGTTCTTACCATTGAGCGTCCAATAACTGTTATTATGACAATAATGGAGTTGTGGCTTTGGCCTAGAAACACTGGTCCCATCAGCAATCCAGACATATTCTGAGGCAAGTATCACCTGATCAGGGAGATCTTTGATCTCCAAGGGATCGAGATAAGGAGAGTTGACGCGAAGGATAACACGGCGGATCCACTCATAGAGGCCTTTCCCTAGAGAGACTTCTATAGGACGTTGAGTATGAGATACTACAACAAATGGCCTTAGTGCAAGTGGGAGATTGTTAGTTATATGTAAGCCCTAGAGGCCATTATTATACATGTGATGTATATTATAGTGGATGCTTGGACATATATAGGGAGGAATTTCTTGCTCGACATGATAGTATGCTATCTGGTTACTCTTTATCTTAACATATACACTTATTGTCTCTCTATTACATGTTGATAAAGCCCTTAGAATGAGTACTTGATTACCAGGATTATGATGCAGATCATACTAGTGAGGATGAGGTAGTCGGTAAGTACATCCTTCAATAGTTCCTAGTCGTGGGAGTATCGAGACAAGGCATCGATATTCCAGAGTAGACTAGCGTATACGCTTCTCGACCCATATGATGGGCGATGGATAATCCCATATTCATTGGTGTTTGACATCAGAGATGGTATACGGGTGCTCAGTGGAGACCGGGTACACTGAACGGACTCGCTGAGAACTCATAGATGGTATTATACCTATCGTCAGATAGCAGTTCTCTGGTGATACTGGTACAGGTTAGTCTGTCGACCCGTGATCGTCATAGAGTCTTGTGTGATTCCCACTGTGTTTTGATTTCCACCTTAACACGTTCAAGAGATCGTGCAAAACGGCGGTTTTTGGGTACAGTCCTGAGTCACGTGGAGGCAATGAGCGATAGGAGGGGATTTCGTCTCTCCTGGTATTGGGGGTTGATGTTGCGCTATGCTTGATTGGCCATAATAGGAAATCCCTGGATAGGGTTGCTGAGATTTACTGGTAAGTGTTATCAGTAGTTTCTCGAACCGTTATGAGCCTCATATCGGCATGACTTATCAGGCTAATTGGGGTCTGACGTTTTACCACCCCTAGGCTGTGATATGCGACATATCAGACGAAGAGACCGGACTGTATGGTAGTGTTATTGATTGGATTCGTAGGAGTATGAGCAGACTTGCTTGTTGATCTTCTGATCGCTTAATACCTGGGTGGCCGTTACGTTTAGCAGACTGCTTATGGCTTGTGGGTGTTTGATATGATCATCACCCACTGCCGGTGTATTGACGAGTCTTTAGAGTCCTACACAGAGATTTCCTGGTTCATGCGAAATGAAGTAGGAGCTCATATATGATATGTGCGGGACCGAGATTAATACGCGTATGTGATACCGCATTCTATTCTCGCGATATGCGATATCGGACGATTATATGTGATATAGCCGAGTTATCGGATCAAGTGTTGATTCGATAAGTTGTTACATTTGATATTAGTCGGTTGTATATGATATAACCGGATTATTAAATGAAGTGTTGATTAGATAATTTAATGTATAATTATATATTTGATATACTAACTTACATTAACTAATATTTGCTCACTTAAACATTTCTTTTTCTCACTTGTGTGCATATAGTATATATATGATATATATTAATATACATTTTATTTGTGTCATGCTAGATACCACATGCTTCATGGGTGTATGAGACTAACACCATACTTGATATAATGAAGGGTTTTATTTATTTAAAGTTAAACAAAATTAGATGGAAATTGTCATGGCTAGAAGCTTGGAGAAGCTTGTTGCTAACTATTGACTTAGTCCACTAACTTTGTTTTATATTAGATATTTATTAATCTAACCATTATTGTTAGCCATGGTTTATTCTCTACATGAGTTAGTGTATGACACTAACTCATCCATGGTTTCTATTCTCACCTCATGAGTTTTCATTCTCATCTCCACTTCATCTTCATATTCCTCATGAGAAAGCTTTCTAGCTTTTCTCAAGGTGATAAAATATTGTGAGAAAAATTAATTTAAAGTGAGCCCAATTCCTACTTCATCATCCTCTACTATATTAGCCATTTAGTTTAGGGTGTTTTCTTCACTAATCTACCATTAGTGAAGAGGTAGCATGAGCTTGAGTCTCCTCTATGTAGATCATCTTCGGCCTCGAAGATTTCGAGCAAGCTTGTTCATTTCTTCATGTGAACCCTTACTAGAGTTCGAGTGTTTACTACTTGGAGCGAAGCGACCACTACATGGAGGTTTAGAAGTGAAGGACCGGTCTACAAAGGTTGTATTCCTCATTCACTTAGATATAAAGTTGTTTGCATTGCTAGTTCGCCTAAATTTCTAGTTAAGATTTTAGGGTTAGACTTCTTTAGTACGACAAATTTTTGAAATTGGTATGGACGATGTCTCCCGAAATCTTACTGTCGTGCTAGGTAACCCTACAGTTGCATGATTTGAAAATTCCTACAGGCTTCTTAGGATCATTTAGCAAGAAGATAAAAATTGTGAAAGGCAATATCGATAGGCTGAAAAGTCATGATCACCATATTATTATGGAGCATCTTCTTCCATTACCCCTCAGAACTTCCCTTCCTGAATCAGTTGGTCTAATAATCAATGACCTTTGTTGCTTTTTTAGAGAATTGTATGCTAAAACCTTTGATATTATGACGCTGAAGAATCTAGAAAATTCTATTTCGTTAATGATTTGCAAGCTTGAGCGTATTTTCCCACCGTTATTATTCGATATCATAGTACACCTGACGGTTTATCTTGCGACTGAGGCTAAATTAGCCGGACTGGTACAATATCGATGGATGTATCCCGTCGAAAGGTACATGGAATATTTTGTTTCACGCAATTTGTAAAATTATTGTTATCCTATATGTCCGTATTTATTTAACATATTTTTCTTTAGGTAGCTCTACACTTTAAAAAAGTATATACGCAATTGAAATCGACCAGAGGGTTCTATCATGAAATGTTATCTTCTAGATGAAGCAACCACATTTTGTTCCCGCTATCTGGACGAAAACATTGAGACGAAACTTAACCGGCCTCGGAGAATTTAGGACGGGCCATATGGTAAAGCTAATTATAAGAGAGTAGACACTATATTTATTAATAAGACATATCGGTTTATCCTTCTCAATAGCGAATGTCTTGAAGAAATTAGAGAGTAAGTTTTTTTGGATTAATTGTTATATTTATGTTTGTGTATGTATGAAACGATATAATAATAATCTCATAATTTATTGATGAGAACAAAAATCATTTTAATGAGGTACGTGAGGGCTATCCTGATTGGAATGATGAACGATTGGAAAAATATCATCAGGATAATTTTTGCGATTGGGTTGCAGAGCATATAAGTTCGAATAATATGTTATTGCTACCAGTATTAATCTAAATATATATCGTTATGTATTTGTCGTAAAATTTGTTTTGTCAGATCCACGATTCGAACTTGTCTGCATCATTAGAGAGTGATTCAAGATATTTAGCTCAGTTTCCTAATATGGAGGTTGCATATTATAAAGGATTCAGTGTCCTTGGATACAAATTTGAAGTTAAGGACATAAAAACATCTCGAACCACTCAGAATAGTAGAATTGCGATGGTAGGATCGGATGGTGTAATTTATTATGGATACTTAAATTGTATACTTGGCATCCAATATCCCGGACGATCAGAACCGTTTTATATATTTCAATATACTTGGTACGATACACGAACCGATACAAATAAGTGGAGAAACAATCTCGGTACTTGGAAAGATAATTATGGATTGACTAGTGTGAACACATTTCGATTTTATGGTCAGGACGATCCATTTATCTTTCCGGACCAAGCGTTCCAAGTATACTACTCACGGTGCTTGAAGCATCCGGGATGGAGTGTCGTATGCCGTTGGAAACCCAGAAATGTTTACGGTATTCCGGAATTCGAGGATCGTATGGAGGACATCGATGAGGACGAAGAAGAGAGAAGACTTAGAGTGCTCCGACCGTCTATTTCAAAAGACGGGTTGTCTTCGGCTGATCATGAAATTACGTGGGTTAGAAATGATATCGATGATGAATCCAAGTAGATATGTCTAATACATTCACAAAACGAAAAAAGATTATCAGTAATATTATATTATTACTTCACATTTTTATGATCTATACATATATAGCATGCATATACAATGATTGTAATCTTGTCTAGATTTGACGACGACGACTGGAGCAACGAGGGGCGGCAGGAGCACCAGCCGTGGCAGAGGCAGAGGCAGAGCGGTTCTGCCGCCCGGAGAGCTGCATAGGGAGCTTTATAGGGCCGGTCTTGCACCCCGATCGGTATCCCCTTCGGATGACTCCTTCCGTATGGACTTTGCCACACCTCCAGATATATTACACGCATATTCATTTTGAATGTAATATTATAGATATACACGCATATTTTTTTCAAAATTTCTTATATAGTCAATGTTTGATTGTCCGGCTGTTGGTGGTGCGTCCACATCAGAGGCAGAGGCCACTCCTGCACCTCCAGGTATGTTTATATATCATATAGTTCATGCATATTGATTTAGAATGTTATATCATAAATATACACACATTCTTTTTGCTCTTACTTAGATAATCATTTTTTTACTGTCTAGCTGTAGGTGGTGCCTCCACATCTCGGGCAGAGACCACCAACGCACCTGCGAGTATGTATATATATTCTATAGTGCATGCATATTGATTTAAAATGTTATATTATTGATCTAGACATTCTTTTTGCAATTACTTATATAATCTATTTTTATTTGTCTAATTATAGGTGGTGCATCCACATCTGGCACATGGGCCACTCCCGCCACTTCCGTACCCTCCGCTCACCCTGCAGATTAGTATGAATAAATATAAAATATTTATTCATTTTACAAATCCTCTAAGAATAAACATGAATTTCATGTAATTTTATCTTCAATGTTTATTTTCTAGTTGGAGGGGATGCATCCACGTCCGGATCACTGGCTGTTCCTCACCGGAGGAACTATCGTCCCGCTTGTGCTGCTGCCCGGGTCCTGGATCGTGCTTCTGTCACCAGAGGTATATATCGCACTTCAATTTTCGTTAAACCTTAGATTTCTTAATACCACTTTGTCTTAATATTGATTGTCTTGGTATTTCTTGTAGATGCAGAGAAGCTCCATCCCGAGAGGGGGACTCGAGGCCCGAATTAGTCCTACAGACTGAGGCCCGACAGAGGTAGGGGAAGGCAGCATTCCCCCTCTTCTTTATCCCTGATTATCGCTATACCGGCGATTATGCCGAGAGATTCGGCCGGTATATAGGGGATGAGAGCCGCCTCGTGAAGAAGTATCCACTTCACGTTGAGTGGGGCGATCAACACCGGCGCTCATTTGCCCTCTTCTGGGATCAGGCTCGGGTATTAATATATATTTTCATTTGACTTATCCAATATATTTATTATTATTTAACACTTACAATTTAAATATATTGTTTTTTTTGTATTTGCAGTTTGATTTTCGGCCTGTACCCGATCCTGATCACCCTGAGAGAGTGCTCGATCTTCATGCTCTGTACAATGGCCTGATGAAGAACATGCAATCAAAGGTCCGATATAATAGGAACGAGCTGAAGATCGACTGCTATTCCCTGTGGATGGCGACCCCCGAGGCAGAGAGAGTGGCTCTCCTACATACTCCGGTATTTGCGAGAGTCGATATAGATACATGGCCTCTCTTGTGCCAATATTTCGACTCTCAGTGCAAACATATTTGTAATTTAAATATAATTGTTTGTTTAGTATATAATTTATTTTTTGTGTTGCTTAATTAGAAAACTAAATCTGAATGTGTTGTGTAGAAATATGCCGATCAAAATAAAGAGAATAGGAAGTCGGCGAAAAGAGGCCGCCCCACCTATACTGGTGGATCGAGAAACATTACTCGTGCTATAGGGGCATCGGTAAATTACAATAGATTTATTTTGATATAATATAATATTAAGAGTTATTTTCTAATATATGTAAATTTTTTACGAATTGTAAAGAGCTCAGGCCCTAGCGCAGGGTGGTATACCGAGCGTGCTGACCGCGTATCTTACCGTCCACGACATCTCGACAGATCTCGCCACGGGTGAGCTTTGATTCCCCGACACCGCTACCCAAGAGTATTGCGTAAGTGCTAATATTTATTCCAACAAATTTGAAATTTTTGTTTTGAAAAGTTCAAATTTAAATGATATACTTATATTTTAATGGTTAATATGGGTGTAGGAGCAGGTGGTGGAGCAGGCGGAGGCATCCAGGATCGATTTTACTGGACAGACCGATCTGATGCTACTGACCCCAGTCCTAGACACCGCACACGGAAGCTACTACGGAGGTTGGGAGAGACACCGGGGACTGGGTCTTAGCAGGGCCCATATGATGGTTGGACTCCACTTCGGTGGTTACTTTCCCTACCCCCCGCAAGCGACGTCTAGAGCATGATGTTGCCGCATTGAAGACCACCGTCGAGAAGTTGAAGGAGATGGTACGTATACTACTTAATAATAAAATATTATATCACATTATAAATAGTAACATATGCAATATTAGTAGCCTGAACTTATTCGATTGTAGACTTATGTTTGATTACTCATACTTACATAAAACTATCTACTTAAAATAAGCTACGGCTTTCCAAACTAGAAACCCAAACGAGGCCTAGGTCCCTAAGTATTCTTAGATTAGGGTTTCGCAATAACTTGATAATGATACGAACTCGACTAAAATTTAATACACCGTTCATACTCGTTTATTACACACAAAATTTAACAGGTGCGACAGGTTACTTCGGCTGCGGCTCCACATGCATCTTCTTCGGCTATGGCTCCGCAAGACACTACCTCGACTGCGGTTACGCAGACCACTCTTGCAGCTCCACATCCCACTCAGACTCCCGCACAGTCCGCTCCTTAATTAGTCGATTTTTTTACGACTCAGGGCTGCACCGAGGAGCAGATGCGCCAAATTACGACGATTATCAGAGATGGAGGAGCTGGACCGAGTTAGAGTAACTTTATTTATATTTTTGAGGATGTATGTACGTATCTGATGCATATTGTATAAATTTTGGACGATATTGGTGGTTGTTTCCTTGTTCATGATGATTTAGTTTGATATCGTATTATGTTTGTTTATTTTTTTTTTATATATTATGCGTGAGATGTTGATTATGAATATTTCTGTATTTGATTATATGATATATATATATTATTGTGCACGGGGCGAGGAAAAAACAGGAATCTTTTTTTTAAAAAAAAACCCTGATATTTTGTCCCTACGGATTAATCCGTAGGGTCATCTGTTGCACTTACGGATTAATCCGTAGGTCCAATGTTTGCATCTACACAGTTGACTGTAGGGACAAAATATCAGGATACCTGATATTTTTTCCCTATGGACTCAGTAAAACTTGCCCCTATACAGTTTATCCGTAGGGGTATTTATCTGGACCTACGGGTGTATTCGTAGGGGCACCAATAATGCCCTACGAATATATCCGTAAGGACAATTATTTTATTTTATAAACCAATAAATTAAAATATTTATCAGGCCCTACGGATTACTCCGTAGGGATAAGTGTCCCTACGGATTAAGGCGTTTGGGCAATTATTACTCCGTAGAGGTATGTTCAGAACGAAAATTTGCATCTGCGGGTTTCGCACCTACGGGGTATTTTTTTGCCCCTACGGATATATCCGTAGGGGCAGTGCTTTGCCCCTATAGATAAATCCGTAGGGGCAACCCTTTATTGTAGTAGTGTATACGAGTTTGGACCCGATAAATAATTCAGTAAACTTAGGCTATAGCAACACCCATGCACAAATCACACACTAGCATATATAACAAGCACAGGTGATCCACGGATTTGTGACCACTCCTCTCCAAGGGATGGATCCCGCACTCTCAAGTGCCATACCAAATGAACTATTGCTCACTGGTAACTTAATCCTTATTAATCCTTAAAGGGGCCGGACCTGCCTACTGTTTAACGCAATTGTTGAGCAACGATGCCGTATAACTCTTATATATGTCCTTGAAGTTATTATATTATGTAAATAAAAAAAAATCTATTTTAGGTCTCCTCAAATTTATTTGTTGGGGTTAAGGGAATAAAATTATCTGAAAACAAATAATTTTACTAATGTTACTTTCTGTCTTTAAATTTTGCTATTAATTACCTCATGAATCCTTTCCTGCATATAATATTGTTTTAACTTTTATCTACGTAGAAGAAATTATATATGAGATTATACGAGTTAGAGCAACATGCAATTTAGAAAATAATGCGTAAATTATATATAAAAATAATTTCTTAAACTAAGCTTTGGTATACTAAGAACATACATCTGTTACTATAAAGAATAGAATTTCTAGATGTATATGATAAACTGAAGCATGCATTTTATATATAAATATAAAAGTTTATAGAAAGGTATATATCATTTGAACAAAAAACAACAAGAAATAGACCGATGCAAAGATTTTCAACAAAAAGAATTATATATACACCAGTGCATGCATGGCACGGTTCAAAAAATGTTGATCATACTAATAATGATAACAACAAAAATTAGGTTTACATGTGGGACCTAGAATCATATTACAGATTGTCATTAATCGAATCAGCTCATCAGAATTGATTCAATACATTTCTTATGTATCCATAAGTGCTAGGATTTGATAATTTCATATTGATTGACTTGTTGCTAGCAAATACCGTTAATGGTCAACATTAAGTATTATGGCCCTAAAGATGATTCCGTAAGTATTCTGTGTGCATCTTACAGATAGGATTAAAAAACCAGCAGATTAACTTGCGTTGTTATAGATGTGGTTCCGAATGTATTCACAATATCGTTCGATGTAAAATGGTTACGTACTTCTTACCCGGAACCAAATTGTCTTTTGGAGGGTAAAAACAGTATCAAGCATACCTAAAGCCATTCTTATAACAGGATCATCTTAATTTGATAGACTTATTACACAGAAAAGCTGGACACTCCACTTTTGACCCATTTTTATAATTTACACACTTTTGCATTGTCTTCTTGCCATAAAGCATGAGAGGCAAGCTCATTACGATTTAGACCCAAAATGATACCTTATTTTTTTACCGAAAATATAAGGCCAGCACCTAGATGCACATGCACACAAGTACTCATCCTATACTCGACCGATTATGAATAAACTTGTTTAATTGTAGCCAGATATATGGCTACAATTCCGGTATCAGTATCACTACTACAATAATGGTTTGCCCCTACGGATTTAGCCGTAGGGGTAAACCACTGCCCCTACAGATATGTTCATAGAGACATAAAATTCCCCCGTAGATGCAAAGGCCGCAGGTACAAGTCTTCGTCCTGAACATACCCCTACAGAGTAATAATTGTCCATACGCCGTACTCCGTAGAGACATAATCTTTATTTAATTTATTGGTTTATAAAATAAAATACTTGCCGTTACGAATTTATTCGTTAGACTTGATACTTACCCCTATGGATTTATCCGTAGGACCTGATAAATGCCTCTACGGATTAAATCGTAGGGGTAAGTTTTACCCCTGTTAATGAGTCCATAGGGACAAAATATCAGGTATTCTGATATTTTGTCCCTAAGGCGAACTGTGTAGGGGCAACACTGCACCTACGGATTAATCCGTAGGTGCAACAGATGACACTACAGATTAGTCTGTTGGGACAAAATATTATGTTCTTTTAAAAAATGGGCTTCCTGTTTCTTCCCCGCCCTTTGCACAATAATATATACATCATATAACCAAATACAAAAATATTCATAATTAACATCTCACGCATGATATATAAAAGAAATAAACAAACAGGATACGATATCAATCTAAATTATCGTGAACAAGCAAACAACCACCAATATCGTCCAAAATATATACAATATGTATCAGATAAGTACATACATCTTCAAAAATATAAAAAAATCCATCCTAGCTCGGTTCAGCTCCTCCATCTTTGATAAACGCCATAATCTGGCGCATTTGTTCCTCGGTGCAGCCATAAGTCGTTAAAAACTCGACTAATGAAGGAGCAGACTGTGCCGGAGTCTGAGCGGGCTGTGGAACTGCAGAAGTGGTCTGCCCAAACGCAGCCGAGGTAGTGGCTTGCAGAGCCGCAGCCGAAGGAGATGCATGTGGAGCCGCTGTCGAAGTAGCATGTCGCATCTGTTAAATTTTGTGTGTAATAAACGAGTAAGAACGGTGTATTAGATTTTAGTCGAATTCGTATCATTATCAGGTTATTTCAAAACCCCAATCTAAGAATACTTAGAGACTTAGGCCTCGTTTGGGTATCTAGTTTGGAAAACCGTAGTTTATTTTAATTAGATAGTTTTATGTAAGTATGATTAATCAAAGGTAAGTCTACACCCAAATAAGCTCAGACTACTAATATTGCATATGTTACTATCTATGATATGATATAATATTTTACTATTAAATAGTATACGTACCAACATCTCCTTTAACTCCTTGACGGTGATCTTCAAGGTGGCAACATCATGCTCTAGACGTCGCTCACTGGGGATAGGGGAAGTAACTATCGGAGTGGAGACCGACCTCATATGGGCTCTGCTAGGACCCAGTCCCCGGCCTCTCTCCCAACCTCCGTGGTCCCCTCCGTGTGCGGCGTTTAGGACTGGGGTCAGTAGTATCGGATCGGTTTGTCCAGTAAAATCGATCCAGACGCCTCCGCCTGCTCCACCACCCTCTCTTACACCCATATTAACCATTAAAATATAAGTATATCATTTAAATTTGAACTTTTCAAAAAAAAAAAATTCAAACCTGTTAGAATAAATATTAACACTTACACAATACTTCTGGGTAGCGGTGTCGGGGAATCGAAGGTCGGCCTTGGTGGGATCTGTCGAGGTGTCGTGGACGGCAAGATACGCGGTCAGTACGCTCGGTGTACCACCCTGCGCTAAGGTCTGAGTTCTTTGCAATTCGCCAAAAATTACATATATTATAAAATAACTCTTAATATTACATTATATCAAAATAGATGTATTGTAATTTACCGATGCCTCCTTGGCACGAGTAACGTTCCTCGAGCCATCTATATAAGTGGGGCGATCTCTCTTCGCCGACTTCCTATTCTTCTTATTTTGATCGTCCTGTTTCTGCACAACACATTTAGATTTAGTTTTCTAATTAAGCAACACAAAAAATAAATTATATACTAAATAATGAATTACATTTAAATTACAAACCTGTTTGCGTTGAACCGCTCTCTCTGTCTCGGGGGTCGCCATCTATAAGGCATAACAATAAATTTTCAGCTCGTTCTTATTGTATCGGACCTTTGATTGCATGTTCTTCATCAGGCCCTAGTACAGAGCGTGAAGATCGAGCATTCTCTCAGGGTGTTCAGGGTCGGGTATAGGCTGAAAGTCGTAATTCAACCGCAAATACAAAAAAATAATGTATTTAAATTGCAAGTGTTAAATAATAATAAATATATTGGATAAGTCAAATGAAAATATATATTAATACCCGAGCCTGATCCCAGAAGAGAGCAAATAAGCGCCGGTGCTGATCGTCCCACTCAACGTGAAGTGGATACTTCTTTAAGATGCGGCTCTCATTCCATATATACCGGTCGAACCTCTCGGCATAATTGCCAGTATAGCGATAATTGGGGGTAAAGAAGAGGGGGAATGGTGTCTCCTCCAAGTTCTATCGGGCTTCAGCCTGTGGGACTGATTCAGCCCTCGATTCCCCCTTTCAGGATGGGGCTGCTCTGCATCTACAAGAAATATCAAGATAAGCAATATTAAGACAAAATGGTATTAAGAAATCAAGGATTAACGAAAATTGAAGTGCGATATATACTTCCGGCGACAGCAGCACGAGCGGACGATAGTTTCTCCGGTGAGGAACAGCCGGTTACCCGGATGTGGATGCATCCCCTCCAACTAGAAAATAAATATTGACGATAAAATTACATGAAGTTCATGTTTATTCTTAGAGAATATGTAAAATGAATAAATAGTTTATATTTATTCATACTAACCTACAGACTGAGCGGAGGGTACGGAAGTGGCGGGAGTGGCCTCTGCGCCAGATGTAGACACACCACCTATAATTAGACAGTTAAAAATAGATTATATAAGTAATTGCAAAAAGAATGTGTATATCAATAATATAACATTCTAAATCAATATGCATACAATATAGGATATATAAACATACCCGCAGGTACGGTGGTGGCCTCTGCCTGAGATGTGGAGTCACCACCTACATCTAGGCAATCAAAAAATGATTATCTAAGTAAGAGAAAAAAGAATATGTGTATATTTATGATATAACATTCTAAATCAATATGCATGCACTATAGGATATATAAACATACCTGCAGGTACGGTAGTGTCCTCTGCCTCTGATGTGGACGCACCACCAACAGCTAGACAATTAAATATTGACTATATAAGTAATTTTGAATTAAATATGCGTGTATATCTATAATATTACATTCAAAATGAATATGCGTGCAATATACATGGAGGTGTGGCAAAGTCCACATGAAAGGAGTCATCCGAAAAGGATACCGATCGGGATGCAAGATTGGCCCTATGAAGCTCTCTACGCAGCTCTCCGGATGGCAAAACCACTCTGCCTCTGCCTCGGCTGGTGCTCCTGCCGCCTCTCGCTGCTCTGGTCGTCGTCATCAAACCTAGATAAGAGTACAATCATTACATATACATACAATATATGTATAGATCGTAGAAATGTGAAGTAATAATATAACATTACTGATAATTTTTTTCGTTTCGTGAACGCATTAGACATATCTACTTGGATTTCATCATCGATATTATTTCTAACCCACGTAACTTCACGATCAGCCGAAAACAACCCGTCTTTTGAAACAGACGGTCGGAGCACTTTAAGTCTTCTCTTTTCTTCATCCTCATCGCCGTCCTCCATACGATTCTCGAATTCTGGGACATCATAAACATCTCTGGGTTTCCAACGGCATATGACACTCCATCCCGGATGCTTCAAGCACTGTGAGTAGTATACTTAGAACGCTTGGTTCGGAAAGATAAATGGATCATCCTGACCGTAAAATTGAAGTGTGTTCACACTAGTCAATCCATATTCATCTTTCCAAGTCCCAAGATTGTTTCTCCACTTATCCGTATCGGTTCGTGTATCGTATCAAGTACACTGAAATATATAAAACGGTTTCCGGGATATTGGATACTAAGTATGCAATTTAAGTATCCATAATAAATCACACCATCCGATCCTACCATCGTAATCCCACTATTCTGAGTAGTTCGAGATGTTTCTATGTCCTTAATTTCAAATTTGTATCCAAGGACACTGTTCATATCATAATTTTGCATTATTATATTCCTCATTCTTATTCATATTACAAATAAATATGTGCTTTTGATCCATATCTGCTACGTAGTTGCAGGTTACAGGTTCTCGGAATAAAACAGTGAAAATGATAAAAACACGATACAAAAGTGAGACTACGACTAACAAATAGAAGAATCTTGATCATGCCTACAGTTTTAGGGACAAACGAAGGTCAATGAACAAATTCATAAAGTACAAAGGCAGCGCAAGATTCAAGACTTCAACACGAAGCAAACGGTAAAAGTCCACAACATTCTACACTGTGGAAATTTGGAAGAAACTAGAAGACATTATGAAAAACCAAGTGAAGAAAACATATGTGAAAAGCAACTTGAAGCATCAGAGGAAAACAGAGCCAATGGCTCCACCATACGGCCGCGGACCCACGGCCAAACAGGGCATATGGCCGTGGATCCACGGCTATGGTGAGCACGTGTCGGTGCAAAATTTAACGGCGGCGGCGGTGCGTTGATCAGGCTTCTCAGGATAGTTTTGTAAATATAGATAAGGATCAGAATGTAACCTAGGGTTTCTATAATCTATAAATAGGAACTCTAAAGCTCTTTTTGGAGCATGCCTCTTATGCCTCTTCCTATGCCTCTTTTTATTTATCAAAATTCAGAATTTCAATTCCTGTAATGTTTGAAGAGTGCATCAAATAAAAAGTAAGTTCTTTTTCTATGCCTTAGTTTAATTTCTTTTCTGCCCTAGTATAAATTTTATTTATCTGCCATAATTAATTAGATAGCAATTTTATTTATCTGCCGTAGTTTAGTTAATTAGGTTATTGAATTAAAATCATAAAAATGTCTCTTTTTATCAATTCCCTAATGAGTGCGTAGTTCCTCACTTGTTAGGGTTAGGAATAGGAAAGGTCAGAGAGATGAAAATCTCTCACCCCCTTTCTTACCCGTCATACATTTTTAATAGGACTCTATGAATACATACACACACCGCTCACTACGGCACCCTATCCCACGAGGTAGAGGTGATACCGTAGTTAAAGACCGGTTGTGTATGTTTTTCATGGAGCTTAGGGTAAGAGTTAAGAAAGGATGGACAAGGACCTAGAGGAAGAAACATAGTTTCTTCCCGATCATGCTAATCCCCTTTATTAATTATTATCTTAACACCTAAATAGATTTTAATTAGGGCATAGAAAGTGGTGAGAAATATTGAATTTCCAAACTTAACCTAAACCTAACCCTAGCAAGGTTTTAATCCTAATCTAAATCAACTTTAGTTTTTAGTGATAATCAATCCTACCCCATTTGGAATTAACTCGTTAGAACAATTAGAAAATACACAAAATCCCTGTGGACCGACCCGTACTCAACCGGCTAGCTACCAAACGATACCATTCTTGATTGCAGTTAACTATTCTTTGATTTATCTTATAAAAGCGAAAGTGCACATTAAACATCGTAACAATCAAATGGCGCCGTTGCCGGGGAAACGGTAGTCTCTTTCTTTGTGTAATTTCGGGTTAAAAAAATAATAAAAATAAAAAATAAAAAATTTAAAAATTATAAAAATTGAATTTTTTTTAAAAAAAAGGTAAAGTAAAATAAAATTCATCTTGTTCTTTTTGAGAGGTATTGTGTGAATTGTGCAGGAAAAGAAGACGGACAGATTCAGATCTGGAAAATCCCAGTGAACAAATCAAGAAACAGAGAATCTGAACAAACAGGGAAGAATCCAAACAACACAGAGAAATATTTTGGAGATCTAAACCAACTAAACCGTCGCGGAACCGCGGCAGATTCAGGGGTTTGACCGCGGAGCCGCGGTCAACCAGTGACGTCAGTATCCCAAAACTTCTCTGTGAGTATTTTATCCTCTTTTCTACCCTCTGAATTCAACTAAAATTTTTCCTGCAGGTTTCTTTGCTCAAAATCTTTCTCCCTCTCTAATAAATTGTTTTTGTGCAGGATTCTTTGCGCTGCAAAATAAATTTTTTTTTTGAAAGTGTTTTAGATTTTTGATGTGTTAATTGTTTTGCATATTTAAAACAGACTTTTAAGGGGCTATAACACCAATCAAGATTGGGTGGGGATTTGATTACCTTCCTAAGACCCCAAAAATCACAAAAAGCATTTGCATCAACTTTCGAGTTAATAAAAAATATTAGACTCAGCCAATAAGGACTGTCACGCTCAATAGGATAAAGGAAAAGTTGTAGGCATCGATCGTTTATCTAAACCAGACTTTGTGGTGCCTAGGCTAGACAAGTAGGAAAGGTAATTTTAAAAGGCCTGTCTTACAGTGATTCGTGAGCGGATCCCTCCTTTCTTTACCTGTGCTTACCTGGCCATAATTGGCGGTGAAGAGGCGATTTGAGGATCTCACAACTTGCCCTTTGGAACAGTTAGGAGCAGTCTAGTTGACTTAGGAGACCCTATCTCTAAGCTTGATTGCGCATGCTTATATTATGACTGTTTGAAAGTGTGTAGTAGTCCATACAAATTGTGCAAAAACTCTTTCTAAAAAATAAAAAAAAACACTTTCAAAAATTTCAAAAACCTAAAACAAACAATTTCTTTAAAAAAATAAAAAAATATTTTTTTTAAAAAATAAAAAATAAAAAATAAAAAATAAAAATCATGACATTCTTTTTCTTCTCCTTTCTTATATCATGGGTACCCCACCTCGCAAAACTCTTGCCGAATTTTGGTACCCTCATTTAAACATTGCTTCCTACGCGGATTGTTTTGGTCGAATTACGGACGACCCCTCCATGCCCAAAATTTCTTTGAAAGATCGAATAGAAGCGTTTAAGAGAAACATTTAGACTCCGCAATCCACTTTGTATCAACTATTTCAACCTTCACCACCTTCTTACGTTGATACTCCTTTTTCGAGTCCTGTTGTAACTCAGAAACCCATGTCTATTGCTGAACATATTGACCAATCTCATAATCGATGTTTCACTTCTTTCAACACTTCCAGTTCTTAGGATCAACAAGTCCATTCACCTTTTTATCCAAATGTTGATCCTACTCTTGTCCAACCATTCAATTCCTACCAGTCCTGCCCGACTTTCGCACCTTCTCTAGACACTGCTTCAACACAGCCATTTGGGAGTTTCCAGAATCCAAACAATTTTGAATATTTTACTGAAACCCCTTCACAACCCATGTCTAGTCTGGAACAGTCGTTGGAAGCTTATATTGTAGTGATAAACCAACAGATGAGGGATTTGGATGCGTCCATTGCCGCTCTTAATTCATCAAGATAACCTAGTGAACCGGTAGCTAGTTTCCAACTAGCTCCAAATTTTCCTATGTATGATGAGGCGGTTGGACAAATTGAGAATTTGAGTGAAGAGAGTGAGCTGTGTACCCTTCCAAATCAAACCTACCCATCCCCAATTGAATCCCACAACTCCGGTTTTGAATGTCTATCAAGTGTCCCAAATGATTCACCAGTTGAAAATAAAACATTTAATGAGTTGTGCGAGTTTGTAGTGCTTGATTTGCCAGATTGTGAAGGATCCCTTTCGAGTGAAACCATCACCAATCCTTTCGACCTCTACACCTCCAATCTAGAACCTGAATTGATAAATATCTATTCTTTTGATGAGGTGTCCGAAAAAATTGATTTTCACTTGATTGAGGATATTGACGCAGGGAATAATTTGGATGATGAACTCGCAGATTTGGCCGAGTTTTTCTCTCCAATTCATCATCCCGAATCATTAAATGTTTTCCCGAACTTCATATGCGTCTTGATTTTGGTGAGAATGGCATGGATAAACCAAATTTTGAGGAGAATATTGAGGATAAACCAAATTTGTTTGATGAGTCGGATTTTCCAATTCACCCTGTTCTTTCCACTGACTGTGTACACCCTCCTGAACCTGTAACTGTGACCCTTCCTAAATCACCCCCCTTCGTCCTTTCCATTGTTCCGACCGCTCACGAGACCGTATCCCTTTCATTTTCAATGTCTGGTTTATCAAGTTCAACGTATCCATGTTTTCTTACGAACCTTGAGAGATTCGACCTCATTTCTCAGTGGGTTGATAGATTAGCACAATCGCTTTTTACACATTGGTCATTACAAAATGTGCTAATTTATACACTCCATCTCCACCCTCAAGTTCGTATTCAACTTTTTTCTCCCATTTTCTTTGGTTCTTCTTCTAATCTTCCTTTAATGATACCGAGTGTTAATGAATCACAACCCGATATTTTGAGTTCGATAATTCTAGAAAAACAACTTGATTTAGACTCTTTTGAAAATAAGCTAAATGAGCCTTACGACTATCCTACCTTCATAATTTTTGAAAAATCAAGAATGCTGAATTCTGGCGCGTCACTCATTGACATTGAAACGTTCATTTGAACCTTCGATGAAAGTTTCGAAGATATTTTCGCCGACGAACTTGCATTCCTAAACGACACGGATTTTGTTATTAATCAACTTCTACCCAAAGAAGTCGAACCACCACCACCATTTCTTTTTCCCTTTCGCCATTCTTCTCCTCCACTGAGACCGTATACTGCTTCTATCTCCACACGGTCTTGTGTGCTTCTCATTTCTTTTCTCTACATTCTATTCTTTCACCAACCATACCATTATAATGATAAATTTTTGAATGGTTGGTGCTAACCTTTGGCCTGTGTAAGGCCTTGTATAGCTTGATACTGTGTTTTTCTCCTCTCTAATTCTGAACTTTAACGCTTAAACAATGGAAACATTGTCTCACTTAAGTTTGGGGGGGACCTTTTTGTACATATATTTTGTTTTTCTTTTAACAATAAAAAAATTTATAAATAAATAAATAAACAGAGGAGTGCCGACATTTTTGACCCTCTTGGTGTGGCATGACAGTGAGGACACTGTCAAGTTTAAGTTTGGGGGTGTGCTCGGTAAGGTTTTTTTTTTCCGGCATTCATATGTACATTTTTGCATTTGCATACTTATTTTAAAACGCATAAAAATTGAAAAATTTAAAACAAAATTTATAAAAATTGAAAAGTTCAATTTTGGCCTTATTTAGCTTAAGTTTAACATGACGGTCGACTAGTTAGGAAAAACTAGATCCTAAACTTAGTAAATTAAAACCCCTAAAAATAACCTTTCTTAAAATTTAACTGTAGAAAATATATGTCCTTATAGTTTATTTAGAAATAGGCAAATTTTGAGTTCACTTCTTGGGCTAAGTCAAAATAAGGGAAGAGCAATGAAACTTTTATTGAAGTGTAAGTCTTAAAAATAATTCCGAACCTTAAGTCCAAATTCTGAAAATATATACCCTACAATTTGCACAAACACGCATCTTGAAACTTGGAATAGTAGAGGATACCTTGAAATGCTCTTGTCTAAAATCCTTAGTATATAAAAAAAAATTATAAGTGTGAATAATGAGATATAAAAAAATGGACACTGGTTTTGTAATTATTTAAGACTGCGTAAAATAAAAAAAATATATAGCGAGGGTGCTTTATCACCTAGTGCCTTAGACCAACTGGTTTGTGAGTCACTGCTAAAACCTTAGGTGTTACAAGACGAGGAATTACACCTAAATGCACGAACACATTTTGTAATCGGTCGTTAGTACCTCAAGAAATATTAACGGTCGCATGAAGGATGTGTGAGCAATTTCATCTAAAATTCACCAACTAAAAGTACTTTGGACGATGGACAAGAGTATGATAGCTTGAATTGAATTTCCAAGTGTAGGGGTAATACATACACACACGTAGGGGTATATGATTGGGGTTTGGATGAGAGATAGAAATGAAAAATAGGACTTATATCTTTAGTAGAGATGATAAAAATTCCTAAGTTGAGATGGAACCTTAGAAGGAAAACTCAAAAGATGCTAAAAGCTTAATAAATTTGCAGAACATATACAATCTTAAGTTAAATGATAAGGAAGTGTGAAAAATACGGGTTGATAATTTCTGAGTTGAAGATAATAGAATTTCTTGCTAGAAAACCGACTTGAAGAATAAAAGTCAATAGACCAAATTGATCGGATTTTGTGGGTAGTATCCACTGAAAACCGTCAGGAGACAACACTCCTCTTACTAGGGACACCTAGAGGTTTAACGGCTTGTTGCACGAGCTCAGTGCAATCGCGTTTCCCTGCGAAAGTGAGGTTAGGCTTTTTCGAGAATAAAACCAGTTTTGCTCGGGACGAGCAAAAGATAAGTTTGGGGGTATTTGTTCATATCATAATTTTGCATTATTATATTCCCTATTCTTAATCATTTTACAAGTAAATAGGTGCTTTTGATCCATGTCTGCTAAATAGTTGCAGGTTACAGGTTCTCGGAACAATACAGTAAAAATGATGAAAAAATGCTACAAAAGTGAGACTACGACCAACAAATAGAAGAATCTTTATAATGCCGCCTACAGTTAAGGAACAAATGAAGATCAATGAACAGTTCGATTTCACAAAGTACAAAGGCAGCACAAGATTCAAGACTTCAACACGAAACGAATGGGAAAAGTCCACAACATTCTGCACTGTGGAAATCTGGAAGAAACTAGAAGACATTCTGAAGAACCAAGTGAAGAAAATAGAAGGAAAAAGCAACAGACAGAAGCTCTGAAGAAATGAGCCATCAAGCCCACCAAATGGCCGCGGATCCGTGGCTAAAAAGGCCTTTCTGCCGCGGAACCGTGGCCGTGCTGTGCACGTGTCGGCGCGTGTCGGTGCATGTCGGTGGAGTCGGTGCATTGACCCGATTTTCTTAAGGTATTTTTGTAATTCTAGATATGGATCAGATGTAAACCCTAGGGTTTCTATTATCTATAAATAGGAACCCTACAGCTCTTTTTTGAGCGTGCCTCTTTTTGGGTGCTTCTTTTGAGATGCCTCTTTTAATTTCTAGATCTTAGATTTTTAATTCCATGTAATCTGTCAAAGAGTGCATCAATAAAGAAGTAAGTTTTTTTTTATCTTGAATTTCTTTTCTGCCCTAGTTATAAATTTATTTATCTGCCCTAGTTATAAATTTTTTATCTGCTGTAGTTATAAATTTAGTTTATCTGCCGTAGTTAATTAAAAGAAAACCATAAAAATGAATTCGTTTATCAATTCCATAATGAGTGAGTAGTTCCTCACTTGTTAGGGTTAGGTTTAGGGAAGATTTGAGAGATGAAAATCTCTCATCCCTTTCTTGCCCATTCAACTTTTTAAAGCAGGACTCTATGCATATAAACACACACCGCTCACTACGGCACACTATCTTACGAGGTAGCGGTGATATCCTAGTTAAAGACCGGTTGTGATTGTTTTCCTTGGAGGTTAGGGTAAGAGTTAAGAAAGGACGGACAGGGACCAAGAAGAAGAAACTTAGTTTCTTCCCGATCATGCTAATCCCCTTTGTTAATTATTATCTTAACACCTAAAAGTTCTTAATTAGGGCAAAGAAAGCGGTGAGAATAATTGATTTTCCAAACTAACCTAATCTTAACCCTAGCAAGCTTTTTATAACCTTTTATCTCATTCTTAGATCTTAAAATAAAACCCAAATCTTTTGGATTTAACTCGTTAAAACACAAAGAATAGGAATCCATCTCCCTGTGGACCGACCCGTACTGAACCGGCTAGCTACCAAGCGACACCGTCTTGATTGTGGTTAATTCTTTGATAACAAAAAGCATAAAGCGTGCTAAATCACGTTCAATCAGATGTATATTGTAGTGGATGCTTGGACATATATAGGAAGGACTTTCTTGCTCGACATGATAGTATGCTATCTGGTTGCACTTTATCCTAACATGTTAACAAATACTGTTTTGTGATCACATGTTGATAAAGCCCTTAGGATGATTACTTGACTACCAGGATTATAATGCAGATCATACTAGTGGGGACATGGTAGTCGATAAGTATATCCTTCAAATATTCCTAGTCGTTGGAGTATCGAGATAGGGCACCGGTACTCCAGAGTAGACTAGCGTATGCGCTTCTTGACCCATATGATGGGCGATGGATGATCCCATATCCATTTGTGTTTGACATCAGAGAAGGCATACGGGTGCTCAGTGGAGACTGGGTACACTGGACGGACTCATCGAGAACTCCTAGATGGTATTATACCTATCATCAGATAGCAGTTCTCTGGTGCCACTGGTACAGATTAGTCTGTAGACCCGAGATCGTCATAGAGTCTTGTGTGATTCCCACTGTGCTTTGATTTCCACCTACCACAGTCAAGAGATCGTGCAAAAAGGTGGTTTTTGGGTACAGTCCCGAATCACATGGAGGCAATGAGCGATAGGAGGGTTTTCGTTTCTCCCAGTATTGGGGGTTGATGTTGCGCTGTGCTCGTTTAGCCATAACAGGAAATCCCCGGCCAGGGTTGCTGAGATTTACTGGTAAGTGTTATCAGTAGTTTCTTTAAACGTTATGGTCCTCACATCGGCATGACTTATCAGTTACTGGGGTCTGACGTTTACCACCCCTAAACTAGATATGCGACATATCAGATGAAGAGACTGGACTGTACGGTAGTGTTACTGGTTGGATTCGCAGGAGAATGAGCAGGCTTTCTTGTTGATCTTCTGATCGCTCAATACCCGGGTGGCCGTTACGTTTAGCACACCGCTTGCGGTTTGTGGGTGTTTGATATGATCATCACCTACCGCCGGTGTATTGACGAGTCTTTAGAGTCCTACACAGAGGTTTCCTGGTTCATGAAAAACGGAGTAGGAGCACATATGTAATATGTGTGGGACCGAGATTAATACGAGTATGTGATACCGTATTCTATTCTCGCGATATGTGATATCGGCCGGTTATATGTGATATAGCCGGGTTATCGGATCAAGTGTTGATTCGATGAAATAATATATATATATATATATATTATTCTTACTTAAATATTTATTATTCTCACTTATGATGCATTTAACCTATATGTGATATATGTTTATTGTATTGTTTTCTTTTGTTACATGAATATTATATATGTGAGATATAATATTGTGACATGCTAGGTTACACATGCAACATGTATGTATGAGACTCATACCATTCTAGAGTTTATGTTAGGCTTTCATTTATCATTAAGTAATTACAAATTAGTGGATTTAATCAAAGCTAGAAACCTGTAGAAGCTTGTAGATAAGCTTTGACCTAGTTCACTCTTTTGTTTCTACTTAAGATATTTTGTGACCTAACCATTAACCCTTACCATGGTTAATTCTCTACATGGGTTAGTGTATCGGTGATATACTCACCCAAGGGTTGCATTTGAACTATAAGAGATATTTTCATCACTTGAGATATTTTCCTTCTTCTTCTTCTTCCTCATCTCATTTTTGCTCTCTTGACTTTGAGATCAAGAAGAAATAAAGTGAGAAATTAAATACTAAAGTGAGCTAAATTCCTACTTCATCATCCTCTACTATTAACCATTTAGTTTAGGGTGTTTTCTTCACTAATCTACACAGTTAGTAAAGAGATAGCATGAGCTAGTGTCTCCTCGACGTAGATCATCTTCGGCCTCGAAGATTTCGAAGCAAGCTTGTTCGTTTCTTCATGGGAGCCTCTCTAGATTCCGGAAGTTCATGATCGCAGCGAAGGGACTACTACATGGAGCTATTCAAGTGAAAGACCAGTCTACAAAGGTTGTATTCCTTATTCACTTAGATGTAAAGAGTTTACATATCTTGTTTAACCCTAATTCTCTAGTTAAGATCTTGGTTAGGGTTTGTTTAGCACCCAAAATTTTAAAGTAGCATGATTGATACTTGCCAAAACCTTGATAAGGTGCTAATCTAACCCTACAGTGGTATCAGAGCCAAGCTAGAGTATTAGGCGTTATCTAGACGAAGTTTAAAGTCCGATTGAATTCCGAAAGACCGAAATGACCCCCTTTCTGGAAAATTTTCCAAATGTTGGATTTTTCAATTTTAAAAATACTCAAAAAATCATGCAGGGAATTCTATGGACACACCTGAAGAATGAAACCCTAACTCGTCTTAGTGACCGCGGATCCGCGGCCAAAACATGGTTTTGGCGGCGGATCCGCGGCGCCACTTGAGAGGCTTGGGTTGGGCCCTTCAGCTGCTGGCCCGTAAGTACTGGGGCATGCTTTCAGGAACTTTTAATTCTGCTTAAGTGTTGAGCTCTCTGGAAATTTTGGGAATTCATTGCATCGATCGAATTATCTAACTTCGCTTAGCTATCTGTGATTGTGATACAATATTTGTAATCCACAGAATTGGTTATATGATAACTAGTTTGAATTTTATAAATCTAGCGGTTTAGTCTCATTTGATCGGTTGCCATGCGATTTTGATGTGGATCAAAAGTCTGTCGCAATTACGAAGTGTATGTGGATACTCGCCGGGTAACCTTACTAGATAGCCATGCCCCATAGCCCCGACCAAGTGATCGTAGGAGAACCCCGTCGCCAAAAGCATCCGTACGGGTGCTCACGGCTGCGGTGTTCCGCCTTAGTGCACTTGGTCGACGGCACCGGGAGGGGGTGCGACTGTCTATTAAAGTTTTCGACGAGCATTCGATCGGGTTATTGGGAATCTTGTTGAATTACCCAACAAGTTATTGGAAAGTGTTTTCAATATCGAGACTAACATGCGGGGTTTATAATTGTTAGGCATGCAGTGTCTAAGGAATTCATTTGGTTGGACATGAAATCCAAAATATGAGATACATTGGGTTTATGATGTCTAAGGTGGTTGCGGATTCCAACTGTTGTAGTTTTTCATTTTCTTTTCTACGACTGTAAGTGTAATATGTGGTGTATCGCTGGTTTCGGTGCTATATGTCAACGACAACTGGGATACGCATATTTACTTACGTTGATGACATGTGATATTATGTGTTGCTGTGATATGTTATATTGGATCGTCGTGTTTTGAATAGCCGGTTTTTTTTTTATGTGAGATGAGAGTTTTTCATTTTCATTCATGTAAAAGCTTGTATGTAATATTCTTTTATTGGGGCACTTCCGGGTTGAGGATGATGTCACCATTGTATATTATTTACTTTTCCGCATTAGGATAGACCCAAGGCGGGGAGCACAAGTAACCGGGTTCTAGGGTCCAGTAGGAGACCATCTCGAGAAGTCGAGACCGTGTCACCTAACTCTAGAATTGGTATGGTTGCTTGACGCTCTCGTAGGGTCTAGGGATGTAGGTTTGGCTATTCATCACGACCGTGAAATCCGTGTTTTTACTGGCTTAAATAAAACACGGAATTCCTAATATATCTAATATTTCATATGTGGTTCTTCTGCTGCTGATATTCTGTGATGCGATCATTTGATATGTTCTAAGACGAATGCCTATATTATATATATGAGATATAATAAATATTGATGCTTTCGTTTCTTATCTGATGCTTGGGAAGCATAATAAATGGGACTTCATTAAAGGGATTAATGAAACTAAAAGAAACCTAAAAATGTTGTAGAAACTTGTTTAAAAACTGGTAGCTCTAGTTCTTTCTTTGCATAGCGGTATTCCTTGTAGAATATCCAGCACCTTATTCGATAAGGAAAGAGCCGAGATCCCTTCACCGGGAGTGACCTCTTTAGCGAAACTAGCAGATGCTACAACCCACTCGGTTTGTCTTTTGATTGTTTCTATAGTTTTTTGCTTTGCATAGCGGTATTCCTTGTAGAATATCCAGCACCTTATTTGATAAGGAAAAAGCCGAGATCCCTTCACCGGGAGTGACCTCTTTAGAGAAACTAGTAAAACCCTAAAAAACACTCCTTTTCAAAATTCACTCGATTCTACAACGATATCAAGTTCATTACGCTCATGGTTTTCTTAAAAACCTATGTAGCCCTCCGTCATTTCTGATAAGTACTACTTAGTATTCGTGCTGCGGTAGTTTGGCATGCGTCAAGGCGTAGTGTACGGTAGCTAACTAGTGCTTATCTGCAAGCATACGATGCGATTGGATTAGGGTATTCGTACAACGTTGTTTGGCATGCATCAAGGGTCGTGCGGGTGGGTTTAATTCAATCAAGAAATGTACGGGTTGAACTTGACTAGCGGACTATGGGTTGTTTGGTATGCGTCAAGGTCATAGGACGCTAGGGGTAAAATATTATCGGGAATTTCAAGTGTTGAAATTTGCGATGAGATTGCATACCTTCTATGAGATAGTTAGATCCCGATACCTACTGAGAGTAAGAATTACTCCTGGGAGAGTTTTACACATTACAATTAGCCGATCAATTAGGTGTCTAGAAAGGTGTTAACGGGGTTACGCCCCTGAGAAAACGAGGTTTATTTTAATTAGGCCCGTGCGAAAGTGCGGGGAACCTCCCTCAAAGTACCGACACTGGCCTGGCCGAAAGATTAGCGAACTTGTAGGGTGTAATTAATCCCGGCTAGTCTTACCTTTTAGGGTTTGAAGGTAGATTTGACTAAAACAGTGGGAGTCATCCTGATTAGATAAAAAAAAATAACCAATCTAATCTTGCAAAAGCGCACGTAGAGTGTTTTCTTCTCTTTCTCTCCTGGTAGCGACTATGTCACGCCTTAATCAAGATAATAATATGGATGCATTGATCGAACCTGCTTATTATACTGAGCTAAGGAACGTTGGTTCCGCTCTATCTTATAACTGTTATAAGTCCGAGCAGGAAATATGGGAATATCCGGATTCCCATGCCACCCAATCGAAGAAAGTACATGTTGATGCATCTACTTCGGGTGCGTTCATTACCGAGAACCATTTCTCAGTATCCTCTACGTTCTGGGTATGTGATACCGGATCAGGATCCCGCATATGTAATATATTAAATGGGCTACAGTGAGGAATAGAACTGAGATGGGGTGATATGTCTATAAGTGTTAGAGAATGGTGCAATTGTTGCAGCCAAGGCAATTGGCAGATATCACCTTGTATTAATACATTGATTCTGAACGAATGTTATTACATACCGAACCTGATATACAACATTACATCAGATTCTTTATTAAGTTAAAGAAGGATATAATTCTGTATTAGAGGATAATGTTGTGAACATTTTCCTGAATCAAAAGTTGATTGGATCATGCACGTTATATAATATCATATACGTTCTAAATCAAACCACAATTCAAAGTATGTAGAACACACATAAGAGGACTAGTTCAGAAATGAATGAATCCTTCTTATGGCATTGTAACTAGGTCATATCTATGCAACATGACCAGCTAAGTTATATAAGGATGAATATAAGAATCTGTTCGAATTTTCATCTTATGATACTTGCCAGTCTTGTCTCAAAGGTAATATGACCAATACTCCGTTTACTGGAAACAGAGAAAGAGTCAGTGAACCCTTGGGACAAATACATGATGATGTATATGGTCCTATGTCTACAAATGCCAAGATTGGTTCTTGGTACTTCGTTACATTCATCGACTATCTCTCAAGATTCAGACATGTGTTCCTGTTGAAATATAAGTCTAAAACTTTTGAGAAATTCAAGGAATGTAAGTTTGAAGTTAAGAACCAAACAGGTAGAAGTATTATAGTCCTACGATGTGATCGAGGAGGCGAATACTTGGGGCATGGAGTTCCTGGATTTTCTAGAGAATATGATTCTCTCTCAGCTTACTCCTTCAAATATACCACATGACAATGGTGTATCGGGGTGGAGGTATCGCACCCTATGAGATATGATGTGATCTATGATGAGTACTACTGAGTTACCTATTTCCTTTTAGGTGTTATGCACTTAAGAAGGTGCATACCTATTGAATGGGGTTCCATCCAAATCAGTGCCTACCACTCCATATGAGATATGGAATGGGAAGAGACCATGTCTTAAACGAGTTAAGATATGGGGTTGTCCGGCCTATGTTGAAAGGCAAAATCCGGACAAGCTCGAGGCAAGGTCAGTTATATAAGTTTGTTAGGATATCCCAAATATTTGTGAGGGAATATCTTTTACCACTCTGAGGAGCAAAAGGTGTTTTGTTTCTCAGCATGCAACCTTTTTAGAAAAGGAATTTCTTGTGAAGAAATTAATGGTCATGAGGTAGAACTGGAAGCAGTTCCAGCTAGACAAACTAACAGCTGATGATTTGGTGAAACCAAAGGATTCAATAGTCTCCAATGAACCTCAGCCTCTCCGCGAATCTGGTAGGGTTCCTCATCCACTTAAATGATACTACGGTCTTCTCGGCGACAGTGGGAGCGAGAATTGCAACATGATTTGATGGCCCAACCGGGTTCTGGCAGGCCATCAGGAGTGGTGACTTTATGAAATGGCTAGATGCTATGCGATCAAAGATGGAATCCATGTACACCAACAAAGTATGACTTTGCATGTTGCACCTGAAGGGGTAAAACCCATTGGGAGCAAAAGGATCTTGAGAAGATTCTTGGTGTAAATGGAAAAGTTGAGACTTTCAAAGCTACGCTTAAGTCCATCAGGATAAATGCAAGCATCACGGAGTTGGAACATCTGTTTTGATGTGACAGTCAAAGAGTTTGAATTCATCAAAAATGTAGATGAACCTAGTATATATAAGAAGGTTGTAGAGAGTAAGGTTGTCGTCTACGTATTGTACGTAGATGACATACTCTTGATAGGAAATGGTTTCCTATGCTACACTCGGTCAAGCTCCTCTTATCACGAGGATTCTAAATTGAAGATCTGGATGATACCTGCTACATCTTGTGGATTATGATCTATGATGATAGATCTAAGTAGATGTTGGGAGTGCCCCAAATCTAAGTACATAAACACCATACTAAAGGGGTTTAGTATGGAAGATTCTAAGTGTGGTGGTTCGCCCACATACTCATGGATCACTCTCTCTAAAAAGATGTCTCCCGAGACTGATTTGAAGAGAGCTCGCGTGCAAGGGATACCCTATGCTTCGGCAGTAGGCTCTATCAGAGTGTGCGATGTTATGTACCAGACCAGATGTAGATGACTCACTAGGAGTAGTGATCAGGAATCAATCGGATCTTAGAAGAATCACTGGAAATCTGTGGAGGACATTCTTAAGTACTTGAGAAGCACTAAAAGAAAGTTCTTGGTTCGAGCTTCCAGAGTGATAAGGTCGACTGAGAGTCAGTCACAGGCATTGTCTTTACCCTCAGTGGAGGGAAGGTATGTTGGAAGAGTTCCAAGCTAGATACCGTAACATACTAGACGATAAAGGCTGAATATATTGCTACCAACGATACTACCAAAGTAGTTGTCTGGACATTTCTTGTTCATAAGATGAACAAGGTTCCTACCATTGAGCATCTTATAATTGTTATTGTGACAACAATGGAGTTGTGGTTTTGGCCTAGGAACACCGGTCCTATCATCGTTCCAGACATATTCTGAGGCAAGTATCACCTGATCAGGGAGATGGTTGATCTCCAAGGGATCGAGGTTAGGAGAGTAGACCTGAAGGATAACACGATGGATCCACTCACAAAGGCCTTACCCCTAGAGAGACTTCTCTACAATGGTTGAGTATGGGATACTACAACCACTGCTATATTATTAGGTATTAGATACTACAACTGATGGCCTTAGTACAAATGGGAGATTTTTAGTTATATGTATGCCCTAGAGGCCATTACTGTACATGCGATGTATATTGTAGTGGATGCTTGGACATATATAGGAAGGACTTTCTTGCTCGACATGATAATATGCTATTTGGTTGCACTTTATCTTAATATGTTAACAAATATTGTTTTGTGATCACATGTTGATAAAGCCCTTAGGATGATTACTTGACTACCAGGATTATGATGCAGATCATACTAGTGGGGATAGGGTAGTCGATAAGTACATCCTTCAAATGTTCCTAGTCGTTGGAGTATCGAGAAGGGCATCGGTACTCCAGAGTAGACTAGCGTATGTGCTTCTTGACCCATATGATGGGTGATGGATGATCCCATATCCATTTGTGTTTGACATCAGAGAAGGCATATGGATGCTCGGTGGAGACTGGGTACACTGGATGGACTCACCGAGAACTCCTAGATGGTATTATATCTATCGTCGGATAGCAGTTCTTTGGTGACACCGGTACAGGTTAGTCTGTAGACCCGAGATCGTCATAGAGTCTTGTGTGATTCGCACTGTGCTTTGATTTCCACCGTACCATGGTCAAGAGATCGTGCAAAAAGGTGGTTTTTGGGTACAGTCCCGAATCACATGAAGGCAATGAGCGATAGGAGGATTTTCGTCTCTCCCGGTATGGGGGTTAATGTTGCGCTGTGCTCGATTAGCCATAACAGGAAATCCCTGGCCAGGGTTGCTGAGATTTACTGGTATGTGTTATCAGTAGTTTCTCGAAACGTTATGGACCTCACATCGGCACGACTTATCGGTTACTGGGGTCTGATGTTTACCACCCCTAGACTAGATATGCGACATATCAGACGAAGAGACCGGACTGTACGGTAGTGTTACTAATTGGATTCGCAGGAGAATGAGCAGGCTTGCTTGTTGATCTTCTGATTGCTCAATACCCGGGTGGCCATTACGTTTAGCACACCGCTTACGGCTTGTAGGTGTTTGACATGATCATCACCTACTGCCGGCGTATTGACGAGTCTTTAGAGTCCTACATAGAGGTTTCCTGGTTCATGCGAAACGGAGTAGGAGCACATATGTGATATATGCGGGACCGAGATTAATACGAGTATGTGAAACCGTATTCTATTATCGTGATATGTGATATCAGCCGGTTATATGTGATATAGCCGGGTTATCGGATAAAGTGTTGATTCGATGAAATAATATATATATATATATATATATATATATTATATGCTCACTTAAATATTTATTATTCTCACTTATGATGCATTTAACATATATGTGATATATGTTTATTGTATTGTTTTCTTTTGTTACATGAATATTATATATGTGATATATAATATTGTGACATGCTAGGTTACACATGCAATATGTATGTATGAAACTCATACCATTCTAGGGTTTATGTTAGGATTTCATTTATCATTAAGTAATTAGAAATTAGTGGATTTAATCAAAGCTAGAAACTTGTAGAAGCTTGTAGATAAGCTTTGACTTAGTCCACTCTTTTGTTTCTACTTAAGATGTTTTGTGACCTAACCATTAACCCTTACCATGGTTAATTCTCTACATGGGTTAGTGTATGGATGATATACTCACCCAAGGGTTGCATTTGAACTATGAGAGATATTTTCATCACTTGAGATATTTTCCTTCTTCTTCTTCTTCCTCATCTCATTTTTGCTCTGTTGACGTTGAGATCAAGAAGAAATAAAGTGAGAAATTAAATACTAAAGTGAGCTAAATTCCTACTTCATCATCCTCTACTATTAGCCATTTAGTTTAGGGTGTTTGCTTCACTAATCTACACAGTTAGTGAAGAGATAGCATGAGCTAGTGTCTCCTCGACGTAGATCATTTTCGGCCTCGAAAATTTCGAAACAATTTTGTTCGTTTCTTCATGGGAGCTTCTCTAGAGTCCGGAAGTTCATGATCGCAGCGAAAGGACTACTACACGGAGCTATTGAAGTGAAGGACCGGTCTTTAAAGGTTGTATTTCTTATTCACTTAGATGTAAAGAGTTTACATATCTTATTTAACTCTAGTTAAGATCTTGGTTAGGGTTTGTTTAGCATCCCAAAATGTTAAAGTAGCATGATTGATGCTTGCCAAAACCTTGCTAAGGTGCTAAGCTAACCCTACATAACCTAGCATGCCACAATATTATTTATCATATATATAATTTGTGAACAAAAGAGAACTATACAATAAACATATATCATATATATGTTAAATGTATAATAAGTGAAAAAAATAAATACTTGAGTGAGCATATATATTAGTTAATGTAATTTAATATATCAAATATATAATTATATATTAAATTATTAAATCAACACTTGATTTAATAATCCGGCTATATCACATATAACCGACTAATATAATATGTATCATTTATCGAATCAACACTTGATCCGATAACTCGGTTATATCACATATAACCGGCCGATATCACATTTCGCGAGAATAAAATACGGTATCACATACACATATTAATCTCGGTCCCGCACATGTCACATATGTGCTCCTACTTCGTTTCGCCTGAGCCAGGAAACCTCTGTGCAGGACTCTAAAGACTCGTCAATACGCCGTCGGTAGGTGATGATCATATCAAACATCCACAAGCCGCAAAAGGCGTGCTAAATGTAACGACCACCCGGGTATTGAGCGATCAGAAGATCAACAAGCAAGCCTGCTCATACTCCTGCGAATCCAATCAGTGACACTACCGTACAGTCCAGTCTCTTCGTCTGATATGTCGCATATCTCGTCTAGGGGTGGTAAACATCAGACCCCAATAGCTTGATAAGTCATGCCGATGTAATGTCCATAACGGTCAAGAAACTCCTGATACACTTACAAGTAAATCTCATCTACCCTGGCCAGGGATTTACAGTTATGACCAATCGAGTATAGCGCAACATCAACCCCCTATACCGGGGGAGACGAATCCCCTCCTATCGCTCATTGCCTCCATGTGACTCGGGACTGTACCCAAAAACCACCTGTTTGCATGACTCATTAGAGCCGTGGTAGGGTGGAAATCAAAGCACAGTGGGAGA
This sequence comes from Agapanthus africanus, assembly GCA_030015575.1. NCBI lineage: Eukaryota > Viridiplantae > Streptophyta > Magnoliopsida > Asparagales > Amaryllidaceae > Agapanthus > Agapanthus africanus. The sequence goes on from CM057344.1 coordinate 114,322,459, forward strand.
CTCACAAGACTCTATGATGATCTTGGGTCGACAGACTAACCTGTACTAGTGTCACCAGAGAACTGCTATTTGACATGAAGATAATACCATCTAGGAGTTCTCGGCAAGTCCGTTCAGTGTACCCAGTCTCTACTGAGCACCCGTATATGATCTCTGATATCAAACACCAATGGATATAGGATCATCCATCGCCCATCACATGGGTCGAGAAGCGTATACGCTAATCTACTCTGGAATATCGATGCCCTGTCTCGACTAGGAACAATTGAAGGATGAACTCATAGACAGCCCAGGCCCCACTAGTATGATTTGCATCATAATCCTGGTAGTCAAGTCAACATGTAACAGAGAGACAGTAAGTGTACATGTTAAGGTAAAGAGCAGCCAGATAGCGTACTATCATGTTGAGCAAGAAAGTCCTCCCTATATATGTCCAAGCATCCACTATAATATACATCTCATGTACAATAATGGTCTCTAGGGCATACATACAACTAACAATCTCCCACTTGCATTAGGGCCAGTTGTTGTAGTATAGCATACCCAACGTCCTATAAAAGTCTCTCACAGGAAAGTCCTCGGAGAGTGGATTCGCCGTGTTAACCTCTGAGTCTACTCTCCTAACCTCGATCTCTTGGAGATCAACCATCTCCATGATTAGGTGATGCTCCCTTAGAATATGTCTGGGTCACTGATGGGACCGAGGTTCCTAGGCCAAAGCCATACCTCCATTGTCACACAATGGTAGGAACCTAGTTCATCTTATGAACAAATATACACCCAGACTGCCTCTTTGGTAGTATCTTTGATAGCGATGTATCCGGCCTTTATCGTCTAGTTTTCCCTGGTATCTAGCTTGGAACTCTTCCAACACACCGCCCCACTTCTGGGGTAAAGACAAAGCCTGTGACTGTCTGACAGTCGGCCTTATCACTCTGGAAGCTTGAGTTGGTAATGGACTCCCACTGGAGTTCACCGTTACCAAACTCCAAGAACATTTCTTTAGTGCTTCACAAGTACTTAAGAAGGTTCTCCAAGGCTATCCAGTATTTTCCCCAGGATCATTTGATACCATCTCACTACACCTAGTGAGAATCCTAATATCCACTTAGATCTATCTCATAGATCCAAAACCCAGGATTTAGGAGGTATCACCTAGATCCTATATGAAGTATCCTTGTGATAAGAGGAAATTGACCGAGTGTAGCATAGAAAACACCTTCCCTATCAAGAGTATGTCATCCACGTACAATATGAGGATGACCACCTTACTTTCTACTACCTTTTTGTATATACAAGGTTCATCTACTATTTTGATGAAGTCAAACGCTTTGACTATCACATCAAAACAGATGTTTCAACAACGCGATACCTGCTTTATCCTGTAAAGCAACTTGCACACGTTTCCGCTGCTCCCACTATCTACGAAGCCTTCTGGCTGTGTACTTATAGACGCTCTCTTCTAAATCAGTATTCAGAAAAGCAATCATGACACCCAGCTGCCAGAGATCGTAGTCATGGTATGTAGCAATGGCAAGTAGGATCTGTATGGACTTAAGCATAACTATTGGAGAAAAGGTTTCATCATAATCCACACCTGGTCGATGATGAGAACCTTTTGCAACAACTCTAGCTTTGAAAGTCTCAACTTTTCCATCTACACTAAGTAATCTTCTCAAGATATACTTGCTCCTGATGGAGATTTAACCCTTCAGATATAGCAACCAAAGTCCGTACTTTATTGGTGTATATGGATTCCATCTCAGATCGCATAGCATCCAGCCATTCTTACAGAGTCCCCACTCTAGATGGCCTACTCAAAACTAGTTGGGTCATCATCTCTCATGATGCAATTCTCGCTTCCACTGTCATCGAGAAACCGAAGTATCTCTCAGGCGGATTAGGAACCCTACTAGATCGGGGGAGAGGCTAAGTTTCGTCGGGAACTATTGAATCCTCCGGTTCTACCAAATTATCAGCTGTAGTTTGTAGCTGGAATTCATTCCAGTTCTACCTCATGACCACAAATTTCTTCCATAAAAAATTCCTTTTCCTAAAAAGGTGGCATGCCGAGAAACAAAACACCTTCTGTTTCTCGGTGCGGTAGAAGATATTACCTTGCAAATGCTGTAGGGTTACTAGACACTCTCACAAGGGTCTATAAGGCATCAACCATGCTCGATTTAAAATTTAGACGTGCCAAACAACCCTAACCAATATCTTTAAACTAGAGATTAGGCGAAACAAAGCATGTTAAACACTTTAACATCTAAGAGTTTGGGATTACAACCTTTGTAGTCCGGTCCTTCACTTCTAAAGCTCCGTGTTGAGGTCCGTTCGCTGCGATCATCGATTTCCCGGACTCAAGAGAGGTTCCACGAAGAGAAAGATGCATGCTTGCTTCCGATCTTCGATAACTAAGATGATCTACCTTGAAGTTTCTTTAACACAAGCTCTCACTCACCAAATGAAGTGAACACCCAAATCTAAATGGCTAGGATAGATTAGAATGATGAAGTAGGATTTTAGCTCTCATTTGTTTTCATAATCTCACTCAAAATCACCACTAATGAAAAAGCTAGTAAGCTTTTTCATCAAGAACTCAAGGAAGAAGAAGAAGAATCCTTTTGTGATGAATAATGAAACTCTAGTGTGGTTAAAATTGCAACCATGGGTTAAGTATGAAGACTTAACCCATGTAGATATTTAACTAGGGTAAAGGGTTAGGTTGGCTTAAGGAAATATCTATGCAAAATATCCTAGTCAAAGTCAAAGCTTTATGAAGACTTAACCCTAATCCAAACCCTAACCTCAATTAAACTCCACAAAACATGTTGCATTTATAACTATAACATGTTACAATATTATATAACACAAATACAATATTTATTGTAACAAAATAAAATAATACAATTAACATATATCGCATATATATCAATGTATTACCCGAGTGAGAAAAAGAATCTTTTAGTGAGCTTATATCAGTTAATGTAATTTAATATATCAAATATATAATTATACATTAAATTATCGAATCAACACTTGATCCGATAATCCGGCTATTTCACAAATAACCGACTAATATAATCTGCATCAGTTCATCGAATCAACACTTGATCCGATGACCCGGCTATATCACATATACCCGGCCGATATCTCATATTGTGAGAATCTAATACGGTATCGCATACACGCATCATTCTCGGTCCCGCACATATCATATATGTGCTCCTACTCCATTTTGCCTGAGTCAAGAAACCTCTGTGTAGGACTCTAAAGAATCGTCAATACGCCGGCAGTAGGTGATGATCATATCAAATACTCACAAGCTGCAAGCGGTCAGCTAAACGTAACAGCCACCCAGGTATTGAGCGATCAGAAGATCAACAAGCAAGCCTATACTTTCTCCTCCGAATCCAGTCAGTAACACTCCCGTACAGTCCGGTCTCTTCGTCTGATATGTCGCATATCTCGCCTAGGGGGTAAACGTCAGACCCCAGTAGCTTGATAAGTCGTGTCGATATGAGGTCTATAACATTTCGAGAAACTACTGATAACACTTACCAGTAAATCTCAGCAACCCTGGCCAGGGATTTCCAGTTATAGCCAATCGAACACAGCACAACATTAACTCCCTATACCGGGAGAGACGAATCCCCTCCTATCGCTCATTGCCTGCATGTGATTCGGGACTGTACCCAAAAGCCACCTTTTTGCACACCCTCTTGGACGTGGTATGATGGAAATCAAAGCATAGTAGGAATCACACAAGACTCTATGACGATCTCGGGTCTACAGACTACTCTGTACCAGTGTCACCAGAGAACTGCCATCTGACGTGAGGTATAATACCATCTGGGAGTTCTCGGCGAGTCCGTCCAGTGTACCCAGTCTCCACTGAGCACCCTTATACCTTCTCTGATGTCAAACACCAATGGATATGAGATCATCTATCGCCCATCATATGGGTCAAGAAGCGCATACGCTAGTCTACTCTGGAGTATCGATGCCCTGTCTCGGTACTCCCACGACTAGGAACAGTTGAAGGATGTACTTGGCGACTACACTGTCCCCACTAGTATGATCTGCATCATAGTCCTGGTAGTCAAGTACTCATCCTAAGGGCTTTATCAACATGTAACATAAAGACAAACAGAGTACATGTTAAGATAAAGAGTAACCAGATAGCGTACTATCACGTCGAGCAAGAAAGTCCTCCCTATATATGTCCAAGCATCCACTACAATATACATCGTATGTACAGTAATAGCCTTTAGGGCATACATATAACTAACAATCTCCCACTTGCACTAGGGCCATCTGTCGTGGTATCGCATACACAACAATCAGCTGTAGTTGAAGTATCTCATACTCAACCATCCCATAAAAGTCTCTACTGGGAAATAGGCCTTTGTGAGTGGATCGGTGTTGTTGTCCTCTGTGTCTACTCTCCTAACCTCGATCATCCTGGAGATCAACCATCTCCATGATCAGGTGATACCGCCTAAAAATTATATCTGGATTTCTGTTGGGACGGGGGTTCCTTGGCATAAGCCACAACTCTATTGTCACATAATGGTAGGAACGAAGTTCATCTCATGAACTTAAATATATCCAAACTGCCTCTTTGGTAGCATCCTTGGTAACAATGTATCTTGCCTTTAATCGTCTAGTATGTCACGGTATCTAGCTTGGAACTCTTCCAACATACTGTCCCTCCACTGGTGGTAAAGACAATGCCTACAATTGACATTTAGTCGTCCTTATCACCCTGAAACCTTTCCAGTGATTCTCCCTAGGATCGATTGATACCATCTCACTACAACTAGTGAGAATCCTAACATCCAATTAGATCTATCTCATAGATCCAAAACCCAGGATTTAAGAGGTATCACCTTGATCCTATACGGAGAATCCTTGTGATAAGCGAAGATTGACCGAGCGTAGCATAGGAAACTCCTTCCCTATCAAGAGTATGTCATCCACGTACTCTACGAGGATCACCACCATACTCCCTACTACCGTTTTGTATATACAAGGTTCATCTACCATTTTGATGAAGTCAAACTCTTTGACTACCACATCAAAACAGACGTTCCAACTCCACGATGCCTGCTTTATCACATAAAACATCTTGCTCACGTTTCCGCTGCTCCCACTGTCTACGAAGCCCTCTGGCTGTGTACTTATAGACGCTCTCTTCCAAATCATCATTTAGAAAAGCAGTCATGACACCCAACCGCCAGATATCGTAGTCATGGTATATAGCCGTGGCAAGTAGGATCTGGATGGACTTAAGCATAATTTTGAAAGTCTCAACTTTTCCATGTACACTAAGTAATCTTCTAAAGATATACTTGCTCCTGATGGGGATTTAACCCTTCAGATAAAGCAACCAAAGTCCATACTTTGTTGGTGTATAAGGATTCCATCTCAGATCGCTAAGCATCCAGCCATTCTCACAGAGTCCCCACTCCTGATTGCCTGATCGAAACTAGTTGGGTCATCATCTCATGATGCAATCCTCGCTCCCACTGTCATAGAGAAACCGAAGTATCTCTCAGGTGGATGAGGAACCTTACCAGATCGGCGGAGAGGCTGAGGTTCGTTGGAAACTATTGAATCCTCCGGTTCTACCAAATCATCAGCTGCAGTTTGTATAGCTGGAACTCTTTCCAGTTCTACCTCATGACCAATAATTTCTTCACAAGAAATTCCCTTTCATAAAGGTGGCATGCTGAGAAACAAAACATCTTTTGTTCCTCGGTTTGGTAGAAGATATTCCCTTGAGAATACTTGGGATATCCAACAAACTTCCACAGAACTGACTTTGCCTCGAGCTTGTCCGAATTTTGCTTTTAGGCATAGGTTGGACAACCCCAAATCTTAACATACTTAAGATATGGGCTCTTCCCATTCCATATCACATATGAAGTGGTAGGCAACTGATTTGATTGGAACCCTATTCAATAGGTATGTAGCTTCTCAAGTGCATAATTTCCAAAAGGAAATAGGCTACTCAGTAGTACTCATCATAGAGCACACCATATCAAATAGGGTGTGATTGCTCCATCCCGATACACCGACATGTTGTGGTGTATGCGGAGGAGTAATGCTGAGAGAGAATCTCATTCTCCTTTAGAATAGTCCAGGAATCCCGTGTTCAAGTATTCTCCTCCTTGATCTCATCAAAGGACATAATACTCATACCCGTTTTTGGTTCTCTACTTTTAACTTATATTCTGTGATTATCTCAAAAGTTTCGGACTTGTGTTTCAACAGGAACATATGTCTGAATCTTGAGAGATCATCAGTGAATGTAATGAAGTACAAAGAACTGGTTTTGGCATGTGTAGACAGAGGACCTTCATACATCAGCATGTATCAATCCCAAGAGTTCATTAACTCTTTCTCTGTTTCCAATAAACGGAGCTGTGGTCATCTTATCTTTGTGACATGACTGGAAAATATTACAAGATGTAAATCCAAACTAATTTAAATATGCATCTTTATGTAACTTTAGCTAGTCAGGTCGCATTGATATGACCTAGTCTACAATGCCTCAAGAAGGATTCGTTCATTTCTGAACTCTTCCTCTTATGTGTGTTCTGTACATTAAGAACTGTGGTTTGATTTAGAACGTCTATACTTTTAGATAATGTGCCTGATCCGATCAACTCTTGATATAGGAAATGTTTAAAACATTATCCAACAATACAAAATTATATCCTTTCTTTACTAATAAAGAGACTGATATGATGTTATATATCAGGTTCGGTATCTAATAACATTCGTTTAGAATCAATGTATTCTGGTAATACAGGGTGATAACTTCCAACTGCTTGGCTTGCAACAATTGCACCGTTTCCAACTCTTGAAACTTATCACCCGTTCTCAGTTCTCTACCTATTTGTAGCCCATGTAACAAATTATATATGTGGGATCCCGATCCGGTATCTCATACCCAGGACGTAAAGGATACTGAGAAATAGTTCTCTATAATGAACACACCCGAAGAAGATGCATCAGCATGCACTTTCTTCGTTTGGACGGCACGGGAATTCTGGTAATCCCCAATTTCATGCTCAGTCTTATAACAATTATAAGTTGGAGCGGGACCAACGTTCCCTAGCGCAGTATAACAAGCGGGTTCGGTCAATACATCCGTATTATTATCTTGATTAAGGCGTGACATAGTCGTAACCAGGAGAGAGAGATAAGAAAACACTCAGCGTGCGCTTTTACAAGATTAGATTGGTTATCAATTTATCTAATCAGTATGTCTCCCACTGTTTTAGTCAAATCTTCCTTCAAACCTTAAAAGGAAAGACTAGCCGGGATTAATTACACTCTACAAGTTCGCCAATCTTTCAGCCAGGCCAGTGCCGGTACTTTGAGGGAGGTTCCCCGTGCTTTCGCACGTACCTAATTAAATTAAATCTCATTTTCCCAGGGGCGTAACCCTGTTAACACCTTTCTAGACACCTACTTGATCGGCTAATTGTAATGTGTAAAACTCTCGCAGGAGTAACTCTTACTCGCAGCGGGTATCGGGATCCAACTATCTCATAGAAGGTATGCAATCTCATTGCAAATTTCAACACTTGAAATTCCCAATAATATTTTACCCCAAGCCTCCTATGACCTTGACAAAGGCTAACAAACCATAGGCTGCTAGTCAAGTTCAACCCGTCATTTCCTGATTGAATCAAACCCACCCGCACGACCCTTGACAAAGGCCAACAAGGTCGTACGACTACCCTAATCCAATCTGCATCATATGCATAAGCAGATAAGTACTATTCAGCTACCGCACATTACGCCTTGACAAAGGCCAACAAACGCAGCACGAATACTAAACAGTCCTTATCTGAAATGACAGAGGGCTACGACAGGTTTTTAAGAAAACCTTTTGCGTAATGAACTTGATATAATCGTAGAATCGAGTGATTTTAAATGGAATGTTTTTGAGGCCTTTTCTAGTTTTGCTAAAGAGGCCACTCCCGGTGAAGAGATCGTCGGTTCTTTCCTCATCGAATAAGGTGCAGGATATTTCATAAATATCACTATGTAAAGCAAAAACTATAAAAACAATCAAAAGACAAACCGTGTTTGTAGCATCTGCTAGTTTCGCTAAAGAGGTCACTCCCGGTGAAGGGATCTCGGCTCTTTGCTTATCGAATAAGGTGCTGGATGTTCTACAAGGAACACCGTTATGCAAAGCAAGAACCAGAGCTACCAGTTTTTAAACAAATTTCTACAATATCTTTAGATTTCTTTTATTTCATTAATCTCATTAATGAAGTCCCATTTTATTATGCTTCACAAGCATCACTTTTGAAACGAAATCTGCAATATAACATATATCTAATATATATAATATAAACATTCGTCTCAGGCAGTAATATGATCTCATCACAGAACATTGCAGCAGAAGAACATATATGAAATATTGGATATACTAGGACGTCTGTGTTTTAATACGAGCCTGTATAAAACACGGATTCCACGGTCGTGATGAATAGCCAAACCCACATCCCTAGACCCTTACGAGAGCGGCAAGCAACACTGCCAATTCTAGGGTTAGGAGACCCGGTTTCAATTCCTCGAGATGGTCTCCCACTGGACCCCAGAACCCGGTTACTTGTGCTCCCTTCCTTGGGTCTACCTAATGCGGAAAAGTAAATAATATACAATGGTGACATCATCCTCAGCCCGGAAGTGCCCCAATAAAAGAATATTATATACAATGAATTTTACATGAATGAAAAAGAAAAACTCTCATCTCACATAAAACCCCCGGCTATTTAGAACACGACGATCCGATATAACATATCACAGCAACACATAATATCTCATATCATCAACGTAAGCAAGTATGCGTATCCCGATTGTCGTTGATGTATAGCAACGAAGCCGGCGATACACCACATACTACGCTTACGGTCGCAGAAAAGAAAGTGTAAAACTACAACAGTTGGAATCCGCAACCTCCTTAGACATCGCATGCCTAACCAAATGAATTCCTTAGACATCGCATACCTAACAATTATAAACCCCGCATTTTAGTCTCATTATCGAAAACTCTTTTCAATATCAAGTCGGGCAATTCAACAAGATTCCCGATATCCTGATAGAATGCTCGTCGCAAACTTTAGTAGACGGCCGCACCCCCGGATGCCGCCGACGAAGTGCACTAAGGCGGAACACCGCTGGCGCGAGCATCCGAATGGATGCTTTTGGCGACAGTGTTCTCCTACAGTCACTTAGTCGGGGCTATGGGGCGTGGCTGTCTATTAATTTTACCCGGTGAGTATCCGTGTACGCTACGTGATTGCAACGGACTTTTGATCACATCAAAATCCCATGGCAACCGATCAAATGAGACTAAACCACTATATTTATAACATTCAAATTAGTTATCTCATAACTACTTGTGTATTCCAAATATTGTATCACATTCCAGATAAAAAGACAGTGTTAAACTTTCCGATCGAATAATCAAAAACCCAAGATTTCCCAAATAGCTCAACACTTGAGCGGAGTTCAAAAAAATATCCATCACATGCCACAGTACCAATGGTCCAGCCGTAGAAGGGTCAAGCCAATGCCTTACATGTGGCAACGCCGTACTGCCACAAACCCTAAGGTTCAGAGGCGGTTCAGACGGTCACATAATCGAATTAAGGTTTGTGTTCTTCTAGAGGGTCCACCACGTTACTTGCATGATTTTCCGGAAGTTTCAAACTCGAGAAAAAATCCAACTTTTGAAAATTTTCTGACAGGGGAAAATGTGAGTTATTGATATCCGTTCGAACTTTTTAACACGTTCTAAAAATTACCCGGACAAAATAAACGAAGTTCAATTATCCGATCGAATCAACGAGTTCCCAATACAACCCAGAAAACTCAACACTTGAGTATAAATTAAAAATTCCTAGAAGCATCAGGAAGTACCTACGGATGTACTGTGCCAAAAAGCTAACCCTAATTCTACCGTGCCGCCGCGGAACAGCCGCGCAAGGCATGGTTCTGCCTCGATTCCGCGGCGCTTTAGTGGAATTTTGGTGTCGTTTTTCACAGTAATTCCTAAAATACCCTGCTGATTTTTATGAGTATTTTTAATATGAAAAAATCAACATTTTTGAACAATTTCCAGAAACTAGGGTTTTACGGGTATTCGGAGTTCGATCGGACTTTAAACTTCGCCTAAAGCTCTAGCTTGGCTCTGATACCACTGTAGGGTTACTAGGCACTCTCATAAGTATCTATAAGGCATCAACCATGCCCGATTTAAAATTTAGACGTGCCGAACAACCCTAACCAAGATCTTTAAACTAGAGATTAGGCGAAACAAAGCATGTTAAACACTTTAACATCTAAGAGTTTGGGATTACAACCTTTGTAGTCTGGTCGTTCACTTCTAAAGCTCCGTGTTGAGGTCCCTTCACTGCGATCATCGATTTTCCGGACTCAAGAGAGGTTCCACGAAGAGAAAGATGCATGCTTGCTTCCGATTTTTGATAACTAAGATGATCTACCTTGAAGTTTCTTTAACACTAGCTCTCACTCACTAAATGAAGTGAACACCCTAATCTAAATGACTAGGATAGATTAGGATGATGAAGTAGGATTTTAGCTCTCATTTGTTTTCATAATCTCACTCAAAATCATCACTAATGAAAAAGCTAGTACGCTTTTTCATCAAGAACTCAAGGAAGAAGAAGAAGAATCTTTTTGTGATGAATAATGAAACTCTAGTGTGGTTAGAATTGCAACCATGGGTTAAGTATGAAGACTTAACCCATGTAGAGATTTAACTAGGGTAAAGGGTTGGGTTGGCTTAAGAAAATATCTATGCAAAATATCCTAGTCAAAGTCAAAGCTTCAAGATGCTTCTTGAAAGCTTCATGAAGACTTAACCCTAATCCAAACCCTAACCTCAATTAAACTCCACAAAATATGTTGCATTTATAACCATAATATGTTATAATATTATATATCACATATACAATATTTATTGTAACAATATAAAATAATACAATTAACATATATCGCATATATCAATGTATTATCCGAGTGAGAAAAAGAATCTTTTAGTGAGCTTATATCAGTTAATGTAATTTAATATATCAAATATATAATTATACATTAAATTATCGAATCAACACTTGATCCGATAATCCGGCTATTTCATAAATAACCGACTAATATAATCTGTATCAGTTCATCGAATCAATACTTGATCCGATGACCCGACTATATCACATATACCCGGCCGATATCTCATAGTGAGAATCTAATACGGTATCGCATACACGCATTATTCTCGGTCCCACACATATCACATATGTGATCCTACTCCGTTTTGCCTGAGTCAAGAAATCTCTGTGTAGGACTCTAAAGAATCGTCAATACGCCGGCAGTAGGTGATGATCATATCAAACACGCACAAGCTGCAAGCGGTCAGCTAAACGTAACAACCACCCAGGTATTGAGCGATCAGATGATCAACAAGCAAGCCTATACTTTCTCCTGCGAATCCAGTCAGTAACACTCCCGTACAGTCCGGTCTCTTCGTCTGATATGTCGCATATTTCGCCTAAGGGTGGTAAACGTCAGACCCCAGTAGCTTGATAAGTCGTGTCGATATGAGGTCTATAACTGTTTGAGAAACTACTGATAACACTCACAGTAAATCTCAGCAACCCTGACCAGAGATTTCCAGTTATAGCCAATCGAACACAGCACAACATCAACTCCCTATACCGGGAGAGACGAATCCCCTCCTATCGCTCATTGCCTCCATGTGATTCAGGACTATACCCAAAAGACACCTTTTTGCACACCCTCTTGGATGTGGTATGATGAAAATCAAAGCATAGTGGGAATCATACAAGACTCTATGACGATCTCGGGTCTACAGACTACTCTGTACCGTGTCACTAGAGAACTGCTATCTGACGTGAGGTATAATACCATCTGGGAGTTCTCGGCGAGTCCGTACAGTATACCCAGTCTCCACTGAGCACCCGTATACCTTCTCTGATGTCAAACACCAATGGATATAGGATCATCCATCGCCCATCATATTGGTCAAGAAGCGCATACGCTAGTCTACTCTGGAGCATCGATGCCCTGTCTCGGTACTCGCACGACTAGGAACAATTGAAGGATGTACTTGGCGACTACACTTTCCCCACTAGTATGATCCGCATCATAGTCCTGGTAGTCAAGTACTCATCCTAAGGGCTTTATCAACATGTAACATAGAGACAAATATAGTACATGTTAAGATAAAGAGTAACCAGATAGCGTACTATCATGTCGAGCAAGAAAGTCCTCCCTATATATGTCCAAGCATCCACTACAATATACATCGTATGTACAGTAATGGCCTCTAGGGAATACATATAACTAACAAATGCTTGGGATATCCAACAAACTTCCACAGAACTGACCTTGCCTCAAGCTTGTCCGAATTTTGCTTTTAGACACAGGCCGGACAACCCCAGATCTTAACATGCTTAAGAGATGGGCTCTTCCCATACCATATCTCATATGGAGTGGTAGGCACTGATTTGATTGGAACCCGATTCAATAGGTATGCATCTTCTCAAGTGCATAACTCCCAAAAGGAAGCAGGTAACTCAGTAGTACTCATCATAGAGCGCACCATATCTAATAGGGTACGATTGCTCCCCCGATACACCCTTGTGCTGTGGTGTATACAGAGGAGTAATGCTGAAAGAAAATCTCATTCTCCTTTAGAATAGTCCAGGAATTCCATGCTCAAGTATTCTCCTCCCCGATCATAACAAAGGACATAATACTTATACCCGTTTGGTTCTTAACTTCTGATCTATATTCTTTGAATTTCTCAAAAGCTTCAGACTTGTGTTTCAATAGGAACACATTATGAATCCTGAGAGATCATCAGTGAATGTAATGAAGAACAAAGAACTAGTCCTGGCATGTGTAGACAGGGGACCTATATACATCATCATGTATCAGTCCCAAGATTTCACTAACCCTTTCTCTGTTTCAAATAAACGGAGCTATGGTCATCTTATCTTTGTGACATGACTGGCAAGTTTTACAAGATGTAAATTCAAACTGATTTAAATATGCATCTTAATGTAACTTAGCTAGTCGGGTCGTATTGATATAACCTAGTCTACAATGCCACAAGTAGGATTCATTCATTTCTGAACTCTTCCTCTTGTGTGTGTTCTGTACGTTAAGAACCGTGGTTTGATTTAGAACATATATGCCAATAGATAACGTGCCTGAACTGATCAACTCTTGATATAGGAAATTTTCAAAATATTATCCAGCAGTACAAAATTATATCCTTCTATACATGATAAAGAGACTGATATAATGTTGTATATCAGGTTCGGTATCTAATAATATTCGTTCAGAATCAATGTATTTGGTAATACAAGGAGATAACTGCCAACTGATTTGGCTGTAATATTTGCACCAATCTCTATATTTAGAGACATATCACCCTATTCTCAGTTCTCTACCTATCTGTAGCCCATGTAACATATTACATATGCGGGATCCTGATCCGGTATCTAATACCCAGGACGTAGAGGATACTGAGAAACAGTTCTCGCTAACGAACACACCCGAAGAAGATGCATCAACATGCACTTTCTTCATTTGGGCTGCATGGGTATCCTGGTATTCCCCTATTTTCTACTCGGTCTTATAACAATTATAAGTTTGAGCGGGTCCAACGCTCCCTAGCTCAGTATAACAAGTGGGTTCGGTTAATACATCCATATTATTATCTTGATTAAGGCGTGATATGGTCGCTACCTGGAGAGAGAGAGAAGAAAACACTCTGCGTGCGCTCTTGCAAGATTAGATTGGTTATATATTTTATCTTATCAGGATGGCTCCAACTGTTTTTATCAAATCTTCCTTCAAACCCTAAAGGGAAAGACTAGTCGGGATTAATTACACCCTACAAGTTCGCCAATCTTTCAGCCAGGCAAATGCCAGTACTTTGAGGGAGGTTCCCCATGCTTTCACACAGATCTAATTAAAATAAACATCGTTTTCCCAGGTGCGTAACCCCATTGACACCTTTCTAGACTCCTACTTGATCGGCTAATTGTAAAGCGCAAAACTCTCCCAGGAGTAACAATTACTCGCAGTGGGTATCGGGATCCAACTATCTCATAGAAGGTATGCAATCTCATTGCAAATTTCAACACTTGAAACTCCCGATAATGGTTTTTACCCCTAGTACTTATGACCTTAACTATGGTCATCATATCATAAGCACTAGTCATGTTCTACCTGTCATTTCATGATTAATTAGACCCACTCACATGACCCTCAACTATGGTCGACATAATCACATGAATGTCCTAACTAATCGTATCATATGTTGTGTAGGAAGACATCACTTAGCTACCGTACCCTACGCCTCAACTATGGTCGACATACGCAGCACGAATACTAAGTACTCTATTTTCTAAAATGATGGAGAGTTGCGGATGGTTTTTAAGAAAACCTTTAACGCTTTGAACTTGATCTCGTTGCAGAATCAAATGGTTTTAAAAGGAGTGGCTTAAGCTCCACCTTTTGAAACTTTGCTTTTTCGTAAAAAGCCGAGTGCATTTCAAATTCGATTCGATAACATTTTTAGGTTTATTTTCCTTTATTAATCTCATTAATGAATGTCCCATCATTTAAGTTACTTAAGCATCATAGATAAATACAACGTACGCTTATGCCATCCGCATTCGCCATGAAGTCCCGTCGTGCACCGTTAGGTTAGGTAACTAACGGCAGAGCGGGGTAGGGCTAGCGCGGGTGAAAAACATAAGCAATGTCTATAATATATCATATATCTTATATAATGTATCCATCTCAGAATATAAAGTGATTACATCACAGAATATCAACAGCAGAAGACAACATATGAAATGGATATACTAGGATTTTCGGGTTTTAATTTAAGCCTGTATAAAACACGGATTCCATGTTCGTGATGAATAGCCAAACCCACATCCCTAGACCCCTACGAGAGCGGCAAGCAACCCTACCAATTCTAGAGTTAGAAGACCCGGACTCGACGCCTCGAGATGGTCTCCCATTGGACTATAGAACCCGGTTACTTGTGCTCCCCTCCTTAGGTCTATCCTAATGCGGAGAAGTAAATAATATACATCAACGGTGACATCTTTCTCAACCCGGAAGTTCCCCAATAAAAGAATATTACATACGAGTTTTTATATGAATGAAAAAGAAAGACTCTCATCTCACATAAAAACCCCCGGCTATTCAAACACGACGATCCAATATAATATATCACAGCAACACATAACATCACATGTCATCAACGTATGTAAATATGCGTATCCCAATTGTCGTTGACGTATAGCAACGAAACCGGTGATACACCACATATTATACTTACGGTTGCAGAAAAGAAAGTGAAAACTACAATAATTGGAATACGCAACCACCTTAGACATCATAGACCCGAAATATCTCATATTCCGGATTTCATGCCTAACAATATGAATTCCTTAGACATCACATGCCTAACAATTATAAACCCCGCATTTTAGTCTCGATATCGAAAACACTTTCCAATAATTAGTCGGGCAATTCAACAAGACTCCCGACATCCTGATTGAATGCTCGTCGGGAACTTTAGTAGACGGCCGCACCCCCGATACCGTCGACGAAGTGCACTTAGGCGGAACACCGCGGCCGTGAGCATCCGGACGGATGCTTTTGGTAACGGAGTTCTCCTACAGTCACTTGGTCGGGGCTATGGGGCATGGCTATCTAGTAAGGTTACTCGGCGAGTATTCGCGTAAACTACATGATTGCGACGGACTTTTGATCACATCAAAATCCTGTGTCAACCGATCAAATGAGACTAAATTTCTAGATTTATAAAATTCAAATATTGTGGATTCCAAGTATTGTATCCCATCACAAATATCCGCACGATGTTAAACTTTTTGATCAATTAATCAAAGTCCCATAATTCCCCGAGAGCTCAACACTTGAGCACAATTCAAAAAATACCCAGAACATGCCACAACACCTATGGACCAACCGTAGAAGGGCAAACCCAAGCCTCATTAATGGCACCGCGGAACTGCTGCAAAGCCTAAGGTTCGAAAGCGGTTCCATGGTTATTATATGGAGTTAGGATTTCATTCTTCTAGAGGGTCCACAGAATGACTTGCATGATTTTCCGAATACTTTAAATTTGGAAAAATGGGTTTTTGACATTCGATCCAACTTTTTAACTTCGCCTAAATAACATGTGAAAACCCGAAAACAACGTTAAACTACGAATACGAAACACTTCAAATTGCCTATCCAGTAAGACTACATCACATGCAATTTTAGAAAAAAAAACAACACCTGAAACACCAAAACCCAGAGACTGGAACATCACCAAAATTTGAAGCCCAAATTCCACAAAACACCCGAGGAGCTCGGAAATTTTGCACTACTGGCCGGCCAAAAACCAAACAAAAAGGGTAAAATTATGGTTGTGTTCATGATATATCTCATACATCATTCTGCAGTTGTTTAAAAAAAATTTAGAAGCCATTTAAAATTCGACAAAAACTAGGGTTCGGTGTTTCAAGTTTCGGAGTCGTTTCGTTTTCGTAATCTAACAAACATTGTCTAATACTCTAACCCGACTCTGATACCATTGTTGGGATTCCTTAGCACCCTACTGGGTTTTCAATGTATCTACCATGCCAATTTCAAAAATTCATGGGTGCTAAAGAACCCTAACCTAGGATCTAGCTAGAGTGAATAGACAATATAAAACATGTAATCAAATATTACAAGTAGTGAACAAGGAATACAACCTTTGTAGACCA
Source organism: Agapanthus africanus (assembly GCA_030015575.1). Classification (NCBI taxonomy): domain Eukaryota; kingdom Viridiplantae; phylum Streptophyta; class Magnoliopsida; order Asparagales; family Amaryllidaceae; genus Agapanthus; species Agapanthus africanus. The sequence goes on from CM057344.1 coordinate 114,339,342, forward strand.
GTCCTACACTTCTAAATCTCTGTGTAGAAGTCCCTTCGCTGCAAGTAGAGATCTCCCGAACTCTAGTATGGGTTCTCTTGGAGAAATGAACAACCTTGCTCGAAGTCTTCGAGGCCGAAGATGATCTACGTCGAGGACACTCAAACCCAAGCTATCTCTTCACTAGGTGATGAACTTTCTGAAGAGAACACCCTAAACTAAATGGCTAATAGTAGAGGATGGTGAAGTAGGAAATGAGCTCACTTTAGATTTATTTTTCTCGCAATATTTCATCACTTTCTCATGATCAAGAGAGCTAGAATCAAATGAAGAAGAAGATGATCAAGTGATGAAGAGAATTCAGAGTGATGTTAGAAATGCAACCATGGGTTAGTATATGTCATGGCTAACCCTTGTAGAGAATAAATCATGGCTAATTGATTAAGGTTTGGTTAATAAATATCTTAGATAAAACAAAAGAAGTGGACTTGGTCAAAAATGCTTCAAGCTTCTCCAAGCTTCCAAGCATGACTAATTTCCACTAATTTTGAATTTATAGGATAAATAAAACCTAACCTTTATCATATAGCATGGTATGATTCTCATACACCCAAGTTTCATGTATAACCTAGCATGTCACAATATTATATATCACATATATAATTTGTGAACAAAAGAGAACTATACAATAAACATATATCATATATATGTTAAATGTATAATAAGTGAAAAAAATAAATACTTGAGTGAGCATATATATTAGTTAATATAATTTAATATATCAAATATATAATTATACATTAAATTATTAAATCAACACTTGATTTAATAATCCGGCTATATCACATATAACCGACTAATATAATATGTATCATTTTATCGAATCAACACTTGATCCGATAACCCGGTTATATCACATATAACCGGCCGATATCACATATCGCGAGAATAAAATACGGTATCACATACACATATTAATCTCGGTCCCGCACATGTCACATATGTGCTCCTACTTCGTTTCGCCTGAGCCAGGAAACCTCTGTGTAGGACTCTAAAGACTCGTCAATATGCCAACGGTAGGTGATGATCATATCAAACACCCATAAGCCGCAAGAGGTGTGCTAAACGTAACGGCCACCCGGGTATTGAGCGATCAGAAGATCAACAAGCAAGCCTGCTCATACTCCTGCGAGTCCAATCAGTAACACTACCGTACAGTCCGGTCTCTTCGTCTGATATGTCGCATATCTCGCTTAGGGGTGGTAAACGTCAGACCCCAATAGCTTGATAAGTCATGCAGATGTAAGGTCCATAACGGTCGAGAAACTACTGATAACACTTACCAGTAAATCACATCTACCCTGGCCAGGAATTTGCAGTTACGGCCAATCGAGCATAGCGCAACATCAACCCCCAATACCGGGAGAGACGAATCCCCTCCTATCGCTTATTGCCTCCATGTGACTCGGGACTGTACCCAAAAACCACCTGTTTGCACGACTCGGTAGAGCCGTGGTAGGGTGGAAATCAAAGCACGGTGGGAGACACACAAGACTCTATGACGATCTTGGGTAGACAGACTAACCTGTACTAGTGTCACAAGAGAACTGCTATCTTATGTGAGGTATAAAACCATCTAGGAGTTCTCGGCGAGTCCGTTCAGTGTACCCAGTCTCCACTGAGCACCCGTATACGATCTCTGATGTCAAACAAAAATGGATATGGGATCATCCATCTCCCATCACATAGGTCGAGAAGCGTATACGCTAGTCTACTCTGGAATATCGTTGCCCTGTCTCGACATTCCCTCAACTAGGAACAATTGAAGGATGAACTCATGGATTTCCTAGGCCCCACTAGTATGATCTGCATCATAATCCTGGTAGTCAAGTACACATCCTAAGGGCTTTATCAACATGTAACAGAGAGACAGTAAGTGTACATGTTAAGCTAAAGAGCAACCAGATAGCGTACTATCATGTCGAGAAAGAAAGTCCTCCCTATATATGTCCAAGCATCTACTATAATATACATCTCATGTACAATAATGGCCTCTAGGACATACGTACAACTAACAGATTTCCTTTCCCGAATCGGTTGGTCTAGTAATCAATGACCTTTCTTGCTTTTTAAGAGAATTGTGCGCTAAAACCATGGATGTTGTGAGGCTAGAGAATCTAGAAAATTCTATTTCATTGATACTTTGCAAGCTTGAACGTATTTTCCCACCGTCATTCTTTGATATCATAATACACCTGACGGTTCATCTTGCAACCGAGACTAAGTTAGCCGGACAGGTACAATATCGATGGATGTATCCTGTCGAAAGGTTCGTGAAATTTTTTGTTTCACGCAATTTATAAAATTATTGTTGTCCTATACGCCAGTATTTATTTATTTAACATATTTTTCTTTACGTACCTCTATACTCTAAAAAAGTATAAACGCAATAGAAATCGACCAGAGGGTTTTATGATGCAAGGTTGTCTTCTAGATGAAGTAACCACATTTTGTTCCCGCTATCTAGACGAGAACATTGAGACAAAGCTTAACCGGTCTCGGAGAATTCAGGATGGGTCATATGGTAAAACTGATTATAAGAGAGTAGACACTATATTTATCAATAAGATATATCGGTTTATCCTCCTCAATAGCGTATGTCTTGAAGAAATTAGAGAGTAAGTTTTTTTGGATAATTGTTATATTTGTGTTTGTGTGTGTATGAAATGATATAAAATTAATGTCATAATTTATTGTTGAGAACAGAATTTATATTAATGAGGTACGTGAGGGACATCCTAATTGGAATGATGAACGATTGGAAAAATATCATCAGGATAATTTTTGCGATTGGGTTGCAGATCATGTAAGTTGTTCGAATAACATGTTATTGCTGTCAGTCTTAATCTAAACTTATATCGTTATGTATTTGTCGTAAAATTTATTTTGTCAGATCCACGATCCGAACTTGTTTGCATCATTAGAGAGAGATTCAAGATGTTTAGCTCAGTTTCCTAGTATGGAGGTTGCATATTATAAAGGATTCGGTGTCTGATTGTTACGATGTTTAATGTGCGCTTTTGCTTTTATAAGATAAATCAAAGAATAGTTAACCGCAATCAAGAACGACGTCGCTTGGTAGCTAGCCGGTTGAGTACGGGTCGGTCCACAGGGATTTTGTGGATTTTCTAATTATTCTAACGAGTTAAATCTAATTGGGGTAGGATTGATTATCACTAAAAACTAAAGTTGATTTAGATTAGGATTAAAACCTTGTTAGGGTTAGGTTTATGTTAAGTTTGGAAATTCAATATTTCTCACCGCTTTCTATGTCCTAATTAAGATTTATTTAGGTGTTAAGGTAATAATTAACAAAGGGGATTAGCACGATCGGGAAGAAACTATGTTTCTTTCTCTAGGTCCTTGTCTGTCCTTTTTTAACTCTTACCCTAACCTCCATGGAAAACATACACAACTGGTCTTTAACTACGGTATCACCGCTACCTCGTGGAATAGGATGCCGTAGTGAGCGGTGTGTGTATGTATGCATAGAGTCCTATTAAAAATGTTGGATATAGTGCGCTCAAAGTTAATTATTGGATCGCAGGCACGTGATTGCAATGATTGAGGGAGGACCTATACCGGTAGGACAGTCTTACTCAAGATGATAGTATGCTATCTGATTTATTTTTATCATCGTGTACATGCTTTAGGTGACATTACAGGTCACTATTGCACGTTGATAGAGCCCTTAGGATTCTTGCTTGACGGCCAGCAGTATGATGGCGATCATATACGTGGGAGCTGGGGTCTATAAGCACATCCTTAAAAGGTCCCTAGTCGAGGGAGTTTCGAGACAGAGCATCGATACTCCAGAGTAGACTAGTGTATACGGATCGAGACCCCGATGAGGGGCGGTGGCTGGTCTCACAAGCCATTGGTGTCAGTTGGTTCACCTAAGACGTATACAGGTGCTCATTGGGTTATGAGTACACCGGACAGGACTCACCGGGAACATGCTAGTTGGTATTATACCTGACGTCAGATAGGAGTTCCCTGGTGACATGTGTACAGGTTAGTTTATCGACCTGAGATCGTCATTTGTCTCGTGTGAGTTCCCACTGTGCTTTGATTATTACCCTACCACGGCTCAAAGGAGTCGTGCAAATAGGTTTTAGTTGGGTACAGTCCCGAGCCACATGGAGGCAGTGAGCGGATCGGCAGGGGTTTCGTCTCTCCCGGTATTGGGGATGAGATCGCGATGTGTCTAGGAAAGCCATTACACGAAGTCCTTGGCCAAGGCAGAAGATTTACTGGTAGGTATTCCAGTAGTATCTCAGGGTGTTCTGGGCTACACTCCGACACGACTTGTACCGCTTTTGGGGGTCTGACTTTTACCAACCCCCTATGCCCGACATGCGATACTCATAGACGAACGGAACGGACTATACGGATATTGTCACTGACAGGCTCAGTATGGTATCAGGATGAGTTCGCTCATCGACCTCCCTTTTGGTCAATACCTGGTGGCCCGTTACGTACGGCTAGTACCACTGACGTGCTAGTGGTTAAATCCACAGCCAAAGTATTGACGGGTCTTTAGAGTCCCCCACAGACAGTTTCATAAGTTTCGGGCGAAACGTTGTA